>CAKJTW010000069.1:0-10000000 GCA_917880005.1 Nanger dama
GTAGAGTTCACTGTGCTACAATTTTATGATTCTCATTAGTTATCTATTTTAGAGGTATATATGTCAATTCCAATCTCCTAAAATTACTGAAAACAGTATTTCACAGTGATTTTCTTGATAATAATCACAAGAATATATTTAAATATAGTCTAATTTATTTTTTTCATTCATATATTGTTATTATTTTCATGCATGATAGAGGTATATTTGATTCAATTCTTTTAAAACTTTATTTTTCAAACCTGGAAAACAGTAAACAAAGATTTTTAATATTTTTCCCCATGAGCACACATTTACAGTATTTTAACAATTTTCTTATTTTTATAGTTATATTTGATTATCTTGTAAAATATGAAATATATAACAGAGACCTTCCCATGGATATCATAATGAGGCAAATAACAATTTGTATGATATTTTTAATCTTCCTAACATGCAATAATTTGGAAAAGCAAAAGATTACAAATTCATTTATATTACTATTTCAGTTGAGAAATTTATGCATTTGTCAATTCATAAAACCTTATACCATAAAGAGCAACTTGCCAGACTGTACCAAAAAGCCTGAAGAGGTTGGGGCTCATAGGCCAGAAGTACAGACTGTGAAAATCATACCAGTGTTACAAATACTAACATATAACATATGCTAGGCAGGAATGGGGTTAAAAGTTGCTTATGTGGAAAGTAACTTTTGAAATGAGTGAGTTTTGTAAGATTAAAGGTAACAGAATTTTACAAAAAGCCCAGTGCCTAGGCAGGTGATGTCGTTTTCTGCAGTAACATTAATTCTGTTAATTCTCAACCCATATGCATGTGTGTGTACTAGAATTGAAAAATCTAAGAGAGGAATGACAGGATGAGAGACTAAGATGTCTATCTTATAGGAGGGCACAGATCACAGGAGTGAGGTTAGAATAATAAACACGGTGTAGATGGTATACATAGAGATTTGGTGACATTAGTATGAACTCAGGTTGCTTGACATAACTGAAAACTGTACATGATACTAGATCCATTCCACTAATGACTGTGATCACAGAGGAAATATGAAATAAACTGACAAAAATTTATGGAAAAATTCCCTGTAGGTATACAAAACTGCAAGAGACTTCAGTGTCACAAGTAAGGGAAAGAATGTGGACACAGCATTAAGAGAAAAAAAAAAAAATGGTGCGAGGGTAGAAAGAAGAAACAAACATACAAGTAAAATGGGGAAAAAAGTTACTCTATGGATGGAAATAAAGAACTATATTCTAACTTTTAAAGAATAAAACACACACAAAATATAAGCATACTGATGACTCTGAAATTATTTACTGATTCCAAATGTTCTCCAATAACAAGGTTTATACAGTATTACCTGAAGATTTAAATCTAGACTTCTGAGAGGTTAGTCAAAATTAAGAATCTATAAAGGGCAATCATAAAATGTGTAAAGGATCAAGAACTAGTAATACTTAAATTTAGTTTATGTAGTTCTGTTAGTTTAAATGTACCATAACACAAATTGCAAAATATTCATGAAAAAGTAATGTGATATAATTCTTATGAATATTAGTGGGTTCTTTTTAACTAATTTAATTTTGCAGAAGAGATAGGCTATACACTCCAGGATTATTCTTGTTCTTGTAGATAAACTGGTGAAGAATCTGTCTGTAATATGAGAGACCTGGGTTCAATCCCTGGGTTGGGAAGACCCCTGGAGAAGGGAAAGGCTGCCCACTACAATATTCTGCCTGAGAATTCCATGGACTGTGTAGTCCATGGGGTCGTAAAGAGCTCGGACATGACTAAGCGACTTTCCTTTTCAGGTGGCCTGCCAATGCAGGAGATATGAGAGACACACTAGTTCAATCCCAAGTTCAGGAAGATCCCTGGAGGGAAAAATGGCAACTCACTCCAGAATTCTTGCCTGGAGAATCCCTATGGACAGAGGAGCCTGGTGGGCTACAGTCCACAGGGTCACAAAAAGTTGGACACGACTGCAGCAACTCTAGCATACATGCACGGCTTTTAAACCAAATTATGTGATAGTATTTTTGACATGGCCCAGTGGTCATGTAAATCTATTAACTTTATTTTTTTCCTTACACTTTCAGATTATTTAATGAAACTGCTAGTTTTATATGATCACATAAGCAAAAGCACTGTTCTCTAAATACTCTATTAAAACTGGAACAAAGACTTAGTATAGCAAATAATGTGTTGTCTAACTCAAAATTTTATAAAGAATTTATGATTATGTCAAAGTTGTCTGGAAAAAAATTTGATCATGTTTTAAAATCATTAAGGAGAAGTAGTCTTTGTGTGTGTTGGTGAGTGTTGTTTATGTTCTATTGGTAGTAAATGCTGTGTAATGTGAAGATTTCATAGCAATTCTCTGAGGACAAACCGTTGTCAAATCTAGTACAAGACTGACACACATCTGATCACTGCAGTTTCAAATAATTTGGCTGGATAGCTTGACGACTGAATATTACATAACATACATATTAGTCAATCTTGATAAATATATACTCTAAAGCAACTTTCCAAATGAACACAGGCTGAAGTTTGAAAAATCAATAAAATATCTTTGTTACAACGTGGCAAAACTTATTGATTTTAGACATTCCTACTTTTTCAGAGGTCCATGCTTTCTATATTTTTCATTGTGATATTACATTGTACTGGCTAGATGCCCTTGGTTTTATCAAATAATGTTCTGTTGTTTTTTTCTTAAGTGTTTTGGGGGTATTTTAATTAATACTTTTTTTTGCTATAATCTTTTCCAAAATCATATAAAATAGTACACTATCATCAATTTTACTTTTTATTTTTTAATTTGACTTTTACAATAAGTTCTGTATAAAATTGAATTCTGATTACCCTCCTTCCTCATGAAGAAGTGGGGAAATTTTCACACTCATAAGGGTCTTCTTCAAGACCTGTCCATCTCCTTTCCTTCCATGGAAAACATATTCTATTCTCACAGAATTCACTGTGGAAATTAGGGGACGTTTAAATGTCCATAAAAATATTAAACACCACAATATATAACTGGTTTAAATTAAAGTAGGACCTTCAATCCCATTTTAAAGTATTTTCAAACTGTGTCAGAGTCCACCGAATGGACTTTCCGGTGTGTCTGTGGCATAGCTCTGTTCCTTGGTCTTTAAATTTTGGTTATTTGTGTTGGACACAGTGGCATTCACCTGTGCACACAATAGGCATTCTCTGAAGGCCCATCGCGGTGACAGCTCTCCGTCTGAACTGCCTTCTGGGGTCTTCCTGATGTCCTGTCCCTGCACTGCTCCTGCCCTACCAGCCGGGCAGGCCTGACCATCCCATGAGATGATGCCTCACTATAAACCCAGCCTTGCCGAATGAGGACGAGGGGAGACCTTGACTCAAATTATTCATCATCCAGTTATATTTTGAGATAGCCTGATTTTTGCTGTCAGTTTTATCTTAATTGTAAAAGCTGCCTTGCTCCAGAAATGCTGTGTGCATTTTGTGTCTCTTTAAGATTTGGGCAGGTTTCTTTGCAAGCTCCATCTCTCCATCCTCCTGCACCGCCTGCTATCGGCAATTAACTTCCATGAAAACTCTTAAATAGACATTGGTCTTGATTGTCATGGTGAAATCATGAATTCACGTTATTTCTAGATTATTCTATGTTTCTCTTTACCCACCTAAACCCAATCCAGGAAAGGATGGGATCCCACACTCCATTCATTTTTAACATACCTTTTCCTCTTTAGAAAGTGAAAGTTGTTCAGTCATGCCCACCTCTTTGCAACCCCACAGACTAAACAGAATACTGCAGTGGGATCTTCCCAACCCAGGGACTGAACCCAGGGCTCCTGCATTGCAGGCAGATTCTTTACCAGCTGAGCCCTGCTATTTACAGATGAGACTCCGTTTACATTTGGTTTTTGTTGTTTGTTGCTGTTGTCATTTTTCTACTTTTAGTAAGGTGATTCAGTTAAAATAATTTGAATTTGAGTGTGAAAACACAGAATTCCTTAGGTAATCAGGGACTTTTTTTTTTTTTTTTAATATAATTGCAGGAGAACAGACTGAAGTACCTGTATAGTTGCACAGTTCAGTTCAGTCGCTCAGTCGTGTCCAACTCTGCAACCCCACGAATCACAGCACGCCAGTCCATCACCACCACCTGTATAGCTGCACAGCTCAGTGTTATCACTAAGACTCAGGATTACTTTTGGGGCTTCCCAGGTGGCGCTAGTGGTGAAGAACCAGCCTGCTAATGGAGGAGACATAAGACATGCAAGTTCAATCCCTGTTTTGAGAATATCCCCTGGATGAGGGCATGGTAACCCCACTCCAGTATTCTTGCCTGGAGAATCTCACAGACAGAAGAGCCTGGCATGCTACAGTTCATAGGGTTGCAGAGAGTCGGACATGACTGAGGCGACTTGTGCACTCCTAGATTACTTTTTAACATTTCAGCTATGCTGTTCTCAGTTTGTTGGCAGTGTTTTTAATCCAGATTTCAATGAGATGGAAAGATGGCTATAGTGGTTTAAGGTGCCATATTCAGAAAAGCAAAATCCAGAAAAGATGAGATCTCTCTTTCTTTCTCATCTTGATAATTGTAGAATCACTCCCATCAACAACATGTCTGTATCACCATCCAGAATTGTCCCATATGCCTTAACCTTAACATATCACTAGCAGAGCTGTGTGAGTACTTTAACCAGCTTAGACCAACCTGTATCCAACCCCTGGAGACTGAGCCAAGTGTAGCCTTTCCTCAAGTACTGGAAAGCAAGAATGCAGGAGATTGGGGTTTGAATTTAGATGTCAAATATCAATAGCAGAGACCTGTAGGGACCACACCAGTGAAAACCAAGCACCCACTCACTCACTTCTTCCTGTTAACAATGCTTGTTGTGTTTGTAGAAAAGGCATTCTCAGTCTTCCATGTGGTAAATCTTTATCCTGCTATTGCATCCAGATCTAATCCCAGAAACTCTCATTTCTATTCAAGTCCCTATCATTACACCTTGATAGAGGTATCTGTAGCATGTACCTAAAAGATAGGTTAACCAACGTAGAGTGAAAGTAGGGAATAGGATAAGCATGATAGTGAAGAAGTTGCAAAAATGGTTAGTTTTAAATAGGCACAGCTGCTCTTATAAAGAGTCGGAGTCTGTTTCCTGGCTCTCAAATCCCAGCTTCCTTATGACATACTTTAGCCAAAGAACGTGGCTGACTTTTCAGCATTCCACCCTCTGAACCTAGGCCACGTGGCTGTGGACACTTCCACTCTCTCTGCAACTACTACTTGAAAAGACCAGGCAAGACTTATGGAAGATAAGTGATCATCAGAAAGAGAATCCAGATGATGCAGCTGAGGCAACAACTTCTAGAGCTGGCTGATCCCCCAGCATAGGAGGAAGCACCATCTAGAACAAGGAGTCAGCAAACTACAGCTCACAAGGGCAAATTCTGGTTGCAGCCTGGTTTTGTGTAGCCCTGTGCTGTGCTTTGTAACTCAGTCACAGCCTAATCTTTTGCAACCTCATGGACAGTAGCCCGCCAGGCACCTCTGTCCATGGGAATTCTCCAGGCAAGGATACTGGAGTGGGTTGCCATACCCCTCCTGCAGGGGATCTTCCCAACCCAGGGATTGAATCCAGGTCTTCCACAATGCAGGAGAATTCTTACCATCTGAGCCACCAAGGAAACCAAAGAATACTGGAGTGGGTAGCCTATCCCTTCAGGGGAACTTCCCAATCCAGGAATAAAACCAGGGTCTCCTTCATTGCAGGCATATTCTTTACCAGCTGAGCTACCAGGGAAGCTCTTTGTGTAACCCTAGAACAAAGAATGTTTCCTACATTTACAAAAAGATGGTTAAAAGATTATGCAAAAGAGATTACATTTGGTTTGTAAAGCCTAAAATATTTACTTAAGAGAAAAGCTTATGATCCTTGACCTTTTAACAGACACTATCTTGAGTCACCAGGAAGGGCCAGATATTTAATATCTTTAGACTTGTGGGTTATAGGATCTCAGTTACTAAAACTTAGCTTTGCAGTTGTAACACGAAAGCAGTCATAAAGAATAAGTAAATGTGTGTGACTGTGTTTCAATAAAAACTTTATTTACAAAAACAGGAGACAGACCATATTTGGCAGATGGGCCATATTTTCCCAACCCCTGATCTGAAATGTATAATCGATTTAGAAAATACTCCTAATGGAATGAAACAATGAAGATTACTCTAAAAAAGGGATGAGGGGTTTTGTTTGCCTTTTTTTCCTTGACCAATTTGCATATTTTATGTTTTCTGATTGAATCTCCATATCATCCGTAGTTCTTGGCTTCGCTATTTGAGAAGATTCTCCTTGCCTGTCCTAAATGGTCAAATCAGAGATAAATACTGGGAAAGCTGTTTTCTGAGAATTAGTTCAGCCTAAAACAAGTTTTTAGCAGTTCAGTTTTTCTTGGTGGGAGTGCTGCTGCTGCTGCTGCTAAGTTACTTCAGTCGTGTCCAACTCTGTGCAATCCCAGAGATGCCAGCCCACCAGGCTCCACCGTTCCTGGGATTCTCCAGGCAAG
Source organism: Nanger dama (assembly GCA_917880005.1). Lineage (NCBI taxonomy): Eukaryota > Metazoa > Chordata > Mammalia > Artiodactyla > Bovidae > Nanger > Nanger dama. The sequence continues at coordinate 6,574 of CAKJTW010000069.1, forward strand.
AACACTGGGAGCGCTACAACCTAGAAATTCATTTTTGGCTAGGAGTTTTCATTAGACAAGTTTACCTCTTCTTTACGCTCTGGGCATTGGTGATGGACAGGGGAGCCTGGCATGCTGCAGTCCATAGCGTCGGGAAGAGCTGGCCATGACTGAGCAACTGAACTGAATGCGTAACAGATGTTTGCTCTTCTTTTTCTTTTTTTCTATCAGTCATTTCTCAGGTAACAGCCCCAACCAAAATGCTGACTTCAACGTGAATTTCTGTGTGGAAATCCAGTGTCCTGCCCACAGTGTTCTGTGTTTGTGCTTACCCCAGACCCTCAGGACAGGCTGAGTGCAACAGTCACTTCCCCTGGGTCAGGTTCATTTATCTGGCAAAGAATGCCAAGCAGAAGGTGCTCAGAGAGACTGCACTTTAAATTTGTGTCAACCTTATCTCCCGCTAATTCTCCAACATTCAATATTGTATTTTCTTTACATTAAAATATCCAAATGACCCCAAAGTTCTGTTCATCTCCATTTGTAAACTGTACCCATAAATCAATATTAATCATTGAAGTATATAAATCATTATCATTTACCCAAGTACTGTACGACCTTAAGTCTAACCAGATGCCCCGTTAAGTTAGTTAATTAGGTGATTTTAGTTCCTTCTCTATTTCCTGCCAAGTAGCTGCCATTTTCAGAGCCCTACTCTTAGTACCAAATTCTACACCATCAGTGTCCTGTCGCCAGTAAGTAAAAGAAAACTTCATCTAAAATTTTCTTTCCTGAACATTAGCAATCACTATTCACCAAAAATACCATTTCTAGAACTGGATTATTAAATGGGTGGATGAAATGAAGATTAATAAATATTTCCATAAAATATGGATAACCTAAAGCCAATTATATTTTGAAGCATAACAATAGAGACACAGATAGATAAAATACATAAATCTATCCATCTGTATAAAAAATAATTTTATGAAAATTAAAACTAACTTCAAGTTTAAAATTGCTTCACTGCTAACATTAAAAAATCTTTATATATATATATATTATTTTTCAGTTTTCTTTCTTCTTCTTTAAGAAATACTACACATTATAGAATATCATTCTGAACAACTCTAAAACTATATACATGAAAGCATTTATGCTCAAGTTAGCTGAAGATGATACACCTCAGTACTTCTTGCCAGGAATGACAATCACAATTAATTTATTTTCTTCTCATTGGCCATCAAAACCTTTGTAGGTGGAAATAAACTTTGAAATGAAAGTTTTTCATATGAAATTTTTCATATTCATAAAACATTCTATCATTATTAATCTTCTTTGTCCTCTATGTACTGTGCTACAAGAAGTGTGTTAGTCACTCAGTCATGTCCAATTCTTGGCGATAGTCCACCAGGCTCCTTCTGTCTATGGAATTCTCAAGACAAAAATACTGGAGTGGGTAGCCATTCCATTCTCCAGGGCATCCTTCCAACCCAGGGATCAGTTCCAGGTTTCCTGCATTGCAGGCAGATTTTTTTACCCTCTGAGAAACCAGGGAAGTCCAATGTACTATAACTGAGAAACAAAAAGAAATAACTGTCATAAGGGTATCATTATACTTTAATGAAAACAAACTATCGATATCTTGAATTTTAATCATTTTCTTTATCCTGTACAGAAAGGGAAATGAGAAAGAAATATATTAAATTTTCCCTAGATCTTTGAAATCCATGGTAGTACACTGCAGGAGAAACAGAGACATGCGTTTCTACATTTCAGACCTAGAAATGAGCGCTGCACACCTGAACTGCCAGCATCTGAAGTGTCATCAAAGAACCAGTGTTTATCTTCACCAGCAGAGCATCACTATATCCCGCAGAGAAATTCATTAATAGAATTAAGGATGGTACCATTTCACTGAAGTGAACCAATTCACTTAGTGACCCGAGTCACATGGATCGAGGGTGGCTTGTTCAGAGCTATGTATAAGACTTTCAAGAAATACCTATCAGAAAACCCCAGAGTTGATTGTTTTGGGTTCATGATTTAAACATGAGTTAAAAAGAGAGAAATAATGATTCTAGCTGATACATTTAAGTGTAGTTTCCTGTGGTACAACAGTCTAGGAGGCAAAAACTAAGGAGACAGTAAAGATGAAAACTAGTGCCAAAGGCATATGCAATACTGTCACTTGCTCTCTGTGTAACCCTACCGCCTCCATGCTTTTTCATCACCAGTGGACACCAAGGATGCTATACTCTGGGGCTTGGTACAACAATCTTATGATGGTATTGGCACTCTGGTGATCTTGCAGGTTGACCAGTGAGATTCAGTTGAATATAACTAATTTGTGTTTTGATATAATTGAAGAACTATGAAAAAGAAAAAAATAGGAAGGAAAAAACTATGTAAGATTACATCAGTGCTGGAACAACTTAATTTATAAGAACAGGGAAGTACATCTGTCAGAGATACTTTTAGAAAAATAGAAACTTTTCTTGTGACACAAATTCTTGTTAAATTGCTTCAGATAGAAGGATAGGCTACAATAGACTAGAGTATGAGGAGGATTTCCTTGGAGGATGGTAAGGATGTGGCCTGGGATAGAAGAAAGCTGTGTTTTATATTACATCACTCATCCCCATAATCCGGAGTATTCAATGAGTGACTCAAATGCATCAAAAAATACTTGCAGTGAATGTACAGTTTGTGGAAACTTAGAATGTGTATAGTTCTGCATACAGAATTTTGACGAGCATTTCAAGACTGGAAAAATGATACAGGTTTCTGTAAGCCTTTGTGGACATATGCATATACCTTGGGTACTGATCCCTACAAACAGGGAAGTGGGATCACTTCCAAGGATGGCTCTGATGCAGGGAAAACCCAGAAAACAACAGACAAAGCAGGGCAGAAGAATTAATTCTATTTTGGTCTCATTCATGAAAATTTGAACTAAGATTCTGTCCACAGCTGTCACTCATGAAATCCTCCAGTCTCTAATTATTTGCCAGCATTTCAGAAGAAGATTCAGATATAGGTAGCATTATTTGGATTGGACAGCAAATCCCCACAATTTCTATATGGATTAGTTAGTAATGGAGCTGTTATTTGTGACCAAGCCCATTTAGAAACGCAACCCCAGAGGCCCTTGGTTGCAACTCACTGAGTTATCATGGCTTAACTCTCATTTAGAGGATTCAGGAAACAATACTAAAGATCTTACAAAATAATTTTGCCCAAACTCTTAGAAATAGGAAAGAAAAAGTATTTAGGCTAGGGGAAGCAAAGCGTATGCTACACTCTGATCTTTACTTAAAGGAAATGTAGGGAATCTGTATTTGCATATACTATAAAACACAACTATCAGAATTTACTTCAGGCAGTACGGGGTGCTAGTCTAGATTCCTCCCTTGATATTCTCTGAAACTGAACATGGACAAAATATTCTTATGAAAGTCAGGAGAGTAGGGTGGGTGGAAAGTGAATGAGTAAACAGGAGGATGGTAAATAAACACACATAATATTCATATTTGCATTTTCATACTGTTCACTGAGTTCATGGAACATATGTGTACCCATGGCTGATTCACATTTGTGTATGGCAGAAACCATCACAATATTGTAATCATCCTTTAGTTCAGTTCAGTCAGTGCAGTCGCTCAGTTGTGTCTGACTCTTTGTGACCCCATGAACCGCAGCAAGCCAGGCCTCCCTTCCATCACCAACTTCTGTAGTCCACCCAAACCCATGTCCATCGAGTCGGTGATGCCATCCAACAATCTCATCCTCTGTCATCCCCTTCTCCTCCTGCCCTCAATCTTTCCTATCATCAAGGTCTTTTCCAATGAGACAGCTCCTCGCATCAGGTGGCCAAAGCATTGGAGTTTCAGCTTCAACATCAGTGCTTCCATGGAACACTCAGGACTGATCTCCTTTAATATGGACTGGTTGGATATCCTTGCAGTCCAAGGGACTCTCAAGAGTTTTCTCCAACACCACAGTTCAAAAGCATCAATTCTTTGGTGCTCAGCTTTTTTATAGTCTAACTCTCACATCCATATGTGACTACTGGAAAACCATAGCCTTGACTAGACGGACCTTTGTTGACAGTGTCTCGGCTTTTCAATATGCTGTCTAGGTTGGTCATAACTTTCCTTACAAGGAGTAAGCGTCTTTTAATTTCATGGCTACAGTCACCATCTGCAGTGATTTTGGAGCCCCCAAATTAAAGTCAGCCACTGTTTACACTGTTTTGCCATCTATTTGCCATGAAGTGATGGGACCAGATGCCATGATCTTAGTTTTCTGAATGTTGAGCTTTAAGCCAGTTTTTTTATTCTTCTCTTTCACTTTCATCAAGAGGCTCTTTAGTTCTTCACTTTCTACCATAAGGGTGGTGTCATCTGCATATCTGAGGTTCTTGATATTTCTCCCAGCAATCCTGATTCCAGCTTGTGCTTCATCCAGCCCAGCGTTTCTCATGATGTTCTCTGCATATAAGTTAAATAATCAGGTTGACAATATACAGCCTTGACATACTCCTTTTCCTATTTTATCCTCTAACTTAATATCAAAAAAGAAGGCTAAGTGCTGAGTAATTGATATTTTCAAGTTTTGGTGCTAGAGAACATTCTTAAGGATCCCTTGGACAGCAGGGAGATCAAAAGAGTCAATCCTAATGGAAATCAACCCTGAATATTTATTGGAAGAACTGAAGCTGAAATTCCAGTATTTTGGTCACCTGATGCAAAGAGCCAACTCATAGGAAAAGACCTAATGCTGGGAAAAATTGAAGGCAAAAGGAGAAGGGGCAACAGACGATAAGATGGTTAGATAGCATCACTGACTTAAAGGACATGAATCTGAGCAAACTTGGAGTGATAGTGAAGGCCAGAGGAGCTTGGCATGTTGCAGTCCATGCGGTCACAAAGAGTTGGACACAACTCTTTGTGTCCAAGAATTAAAAAGCAACAATATATACATTTACATGTGTGTACACAAATTTTAAACCTAAATACATTTCTACAAATGTATACATTCTTTCAGGGAATGATGTACTTTTCCATTCCACCTATTCCTCAAAATTTTCAATAACAACTTGTATACTAATCACAAAACTCTAGAAACAATACATTTGGTCTGCAACTTGTTTCAGGAAAATATTTTGTTTTAAATATGCCAGAGAAAAAAGAAGAGAGAAGACCCATTCAGAAGATTAAAAAAAAAAAAAAAAAAAGAAAAAGTCAGCAGGAAGTAGGATTTCAGTAAGATGCTAAAGTCAAAAACAGGGTAGGCAGGGCCTGGCATTGTGCAAGAAGTTTGTGTTTGATTCCATCAAATTATCCAACATTAGTGATTTCTCCACAACATCCGGGCATCTTGGTGGACTCAAGATGCCTGAGTGCATACTAAGTCACTTCAGTCATGTCTGACTCTTTGTGACCCCATGGACTGTAGCCCTCTAGGATCCTCTGTCCATGGAACTCTCCAGGCAGGAACACTGGAATGGGTAGCCATTTCCTTCTCCAGGAGACCTTCCCAACCCAGGGATCAAACCCACATCTCTTGCGTCTCTTGCATTCTTTACCACAAGAACCACTTGGGAAGCCCAGACTCAAGATGAGGGATGCACTGATGTTTTGATGAATATGGTGCAACTTGTTTGTGTGTGTTTCTGTGTGTGTGTTAGTTCCTCAGTCATGTCTGACTCTTTGAGACCCCATGGACTGTAGCTCGCCAGGCTCCTCTGTCCGTGGGATTCTCCAGGCAAGAATACTGGAGTGGGTTGGCATGTCTTTTCTCCAGGGGATCTTTCCAATCTAGGGATCAAACTTGTGTCTCCTGCATTGAAGGCAGATTATTTACTGTCTGAGTCACCAGATATACACCTTGCAGGGAACCTATTGATTTTCAAACAAATCTGCCCCAATTGTTTTCACTCATATCTCTGAAATTAATAATAATTTTTGTATCCTGAACAAAAGCTAATATTAAAGCCACAGCTTCCTAGAGGAGAGCCAAGGATGGACTTGCTTCTCTCCCTCTCCTTCTTTGGGAGTTAGGAGAGGTACCGCAAAAGAAGAGAGAAGGGGAGACCAGACTGACACAGGCTTTGTGTGATGCTGAGCCACATTGATAGGGCTAAAGTAAGGGGACATTCAGATGTCCTTCACATGAACTTCTCTTGATTGTGGAGAGAAATCTGTGTGCAAGTCAGGAAGCAACAGTTAGAAATGGACATGGAACCAGAGACTGGTTCCAAACAGGAAAAGGAGTGCATCAAGGCTGTATATTGTCACCCTGCTTATTTAACTTATATGCAGAGTACATCATGAGAAACGCTGGGCTGGAAAAAACAGAAGCTGGAATCAGGATTGCCAGGAAAAATATCAATAACTTCAGATATGCAGACGACACCACCCTTATGGCAGAAAGTGAAAAGGAACTAAAAGCCTCTTGATGAAAGTGAAAGAGGAGAGTGAAAAAGTTGGCTTGAAGCTCAAAATTCAGAAAATGAAGATCATGGCATCTGGTCCCATCACTTCATGGGAAATAGATGGGGAAACAGTGGAAACAGTGTCAGACTTTATTTTGGGGGGCTCCAAAATCACTGCAGGTGGTGATTGCAGCCATGAAATTAGAAGATGCTTACTCCTTGGAAGAAAAGTTATGACCAACCTAGATAGTATATTCAAAAGCAGAGACATTACTTTGCCAACTAAGGTCTGTCTAGTCAAGGCTATGGTTTTTCCAATAGTCATGTATGGCTGTGAGAGTTGGACTGTGAAGAAGGCTGAGCGCCGAAGAATTGATGCTTTTGAACTATAGTGTTGGAGAACACTCTTGAGAGTCCCTTGGACTGCAAAGAGATCCAACCAGTCCATTCTGAAGGAGATCAGCCCTGGGATTTCTTTGGAAGGAATGATGCTAAAGGTGAAGCTCCAGTACTTTGGCCACCTTATGCAAAGAGTTGACTCATTGGAAAAGACTCTGATGCTGGAAGGGATTGGGAGCAGGAGGAGAAGGGGACGACAGAGGATGAGATGGCTGAATGGCATCACTGACTCGATGGACGTGAGTCTGAGTGTACTCCAGGAGTTGGTGATGGACAGGGAGGCCTGGCGTGCTGCGATTCATGGGGTTGCAGAGTCAGACATGACTGAGTTACTGTACTGAACTGAACCAAATACTTGATAGTGATGAAAATGGAGATTATGTTTTGATTCAACCTATTTTCTTAGTCACATGTGTTTTAGGGTGGATAATTTTACCTTCCTTTAAAAAGGTAGATTAAGTGTCTTCATTCATGTGGGTCAATTGATGGGACTATTTGAAAATGTTTGAGTTTCTTAATAAAACTATATAAAAGTGCCATCATTTCGCCAAAAATTTATGAATCTCTGAAGTGACATTTTAGTTTTAATTATTTTTTATTGGAGTATAGTTACTTTACAGTATTGTTAGTTTCTACTCTGCAGCAAAATGAATCATATCTATATATCATCTCTCTACATATCTATCCCCTCCATTTTGGTCTTCCTTACTATTCAGGTCACTGCAGTGCACTAAGTAGAATAAACCAAGGTTCCAAAGGTATATGCACCTGAATGTTCAGTGCAGCACCGTTTATATATATGAACTGATATTTTAAAAAGACAAATTTTTGCAAACACAGGGAAAGCCTGAATGTAATGCAGGAAAACTTGGAAACAAAATGTCTTATAGGAAAGCAAAAAGAATGAGACAGATATTCTAAACATATTTTTACAACATGCCAACATTTGATACAGGCATAGTTGCAGGTTTGTATTTTCCATTTATGTAATAAATACACAATTTAACAAATATCTTCCATGGGATGTGAAGCTTTTGGAATAAGCAAAATGATATAACTATTTCTGGACTCCAAACGTATAACCATCTTTCCTTGGACTGTGAAACTGTGGAGTGAGTGGAAAATTCTCACAGTAACGACACATCTGGAAGGTGTCATCTGACAATGAATTCACTGTCAGGTTATTCTAAGCACAATTAAGTGAGTCATCATGTAAGAAGAAAAACTTTCATGATGGAAATATTTTCAATAAAGCTGCTGTCATAAGAAATACTCAGATTGAAAGGAAGGGAAAATTACCCCATTATCAGGTTCATTATTGACTAGATTATTATGATTCATTAAAAAAAAATCTCCCAAGAAGTTAGCTAGAGAAAAATGAGAGGAGTCTGTAAGAGTCTGTGGAAATAGATCTGAGGTTCATAAGCCATTATAGATTCAATGGTTGACTCCCAGGAGAAAAAATGGTTACACTGATCTGTTCTGTTCACTGAAGATAAGTGGATCAAGCCTGTATTTCTGTGAGAAATTAATAAATCCACAGTGTTTTGAGAGTAGATTTCATGACCAAATTAGACTCACTTTATAATGGTTGATACATACTGCATCACTCCTTTTTTTTTTTTTTTGCCAGGTGGTCCTGGGGTATCAATTCACAAATCCCAAGAGTTTAGCAAAACACAAGTTTATTTCATTAATCATGCTACCTATCAGTTGTGGTTTGGCTGTAGATAAGGTACACATGTCTCTCTTATGAAATTCTGGTCAAAGGAGCCTTCCTCATGATAAAGGCACATGTGTCTATGGTAGAGGGGAAAAGGATAAATGGTGGGACTACATATTGGCTTTTTAAAGATTAGTTTCTGCTATACAACAATGTGACTCAGCTATATGTATCAGTTCAGTTCAGTCGCTCAGTCGTGTCTGACTCTTGGGAACCCCATGAATCACAGCACACCAGGCCTCCAGTCCATCACAAACTCCAAGATTTCACTTAAACTCACGTCCATCGAGTCGGTGATGCCATCCAGCCATCTCATCCTCTGTCATCCCCTTTTCCTCCTGCCCCCAATCCCTCCCAGCATCAGAGTCTTTTCCAATTAGTCAACCCTTCACATGAGGTGGCCAAAGGAATGGAGTCTCAGCTTTAGCATCATTCCTTCCAAAGAAATCCCAGGGCTGATCTCCTTTATGAATGGACTGGTTGGATCTCCTTGCAGTCCAAGGGACTCTCAAGAGTCTTCTCCAACACCACAGTTCCAAAGCATCAATTCTTTGGTGCTCAGCTTTCTTCACAGTCCTCTCACATCCATACATGACTACTGGAAAAACCATAGCCTTGACTAGATGGACCTTTGTTGGTAAAGTAATGTCTCTGCTTTTCAATATGCTGTCTAAATTGGTCATAATTTTCCTTCCAAGGAGTAAGCATCTTTTAAGTTCATGGCTGCAATCTCCATCTGCAGTGATTTTGAGGCCCCCAAAATAAACTCTGACACTGTTTCCACTGTTTCTCCATCTATTTCCCATTAACTGATGGGACCAGATACCATGATCTTCATTTTCTGAATGTTGAGCTTCAAGCCAACTTTTTCACTCTCCTCTTTCACCTTCATCAAGAGGCTCTTTAGCTCCTCTTCACTTTCTGCCATAAGGGTGGTGTCATCTGCATATCTGAGGTTCTTGATATTTCTCCTGGCAATCCTGATTCCAGCTTGTGTTTCTTCCAGCCCAGCGTTTCTCATGATGTACTCTGCATATAAGTTAAATAAGCAGGGTGACAATATACAGCCTTAAAGTACTTTTTCCTATTTGGAACCAGTCTGTTGTTCCATGTCCAGTTCTAACTGTTGCTTTCTGACCTGCATATAGGTTTCTCAAGAGGCAGGTCAGGTGGTCTGGTATTCCCATCTCTTTCAGAATTTTCCACAGTTGATTGTGATCCACACAGTCAAAGGCTTTGGCATAGTCAATAAAGCGGAAATAGATGTTTTTCCTGGAACTGTCTTGCTTTTTCCATGATCCAGCGGATGTTGGCAATTTGATATCTGGTTCCTCTGCCTTTTCTAAAACCAGCTTGAAGCATTACTTTACTAGAGTGTGAGATGAGTGCAATTTTGTAGTAGTTTGAGCATTCTTTGGCATTGCCTTTCTTTGGGATTGGAATGAAAATTGACTTTTTCCAGTCCTGTGGCCACTGCTGAGTTTTCCAAATTTGCTGGCATACTGAGTGCAGCACTTTCACAGCATCATCTTTCAGGAGTTGAAATAGCTCAACTGGAATTCCATCACCTCCACTAGCTTTGTTCATAGTGATGCTTTCTAAGGCCCACTTGACTTCACACTCCACGATGTTTGGCTTTAGATGAGTGATCACACCATTGTGATTATTTTGGTCTTGAAGATCATTTTTGTACAGTTCTTCTGTGTATTCTTGCCACCTCTTTTTAATATCTTCTGCTTCTGTTAGGTCCATATCATTTCTGTCCTTTATTGAGCCCATCTTTGCATGAAATGTTCCCTTGGTATCTCTGATTTTCTTGAAGAGATCTCTAGTCTTTCCATTCTGTTGTTTCCCTCTATTTCTTTGCATTGACTGCTGAAGTAGGCTTTCTTATCTCTTCTTGCTATTCTTTGGAACTCTGCATTCAGATGCTTACATCTTTCCTTTTCTTCTTTGCTTTTCACTTCTCTTCTTGCTGTTTGTAAGGCCTCCCCAGACAGCCATTTTTATTATTATTATTATTTTTTGCATTTCCATTCCATGGGGATGGTCTTGACCCCTGTCTCCTGTACAGTGTCACAAACCTCAGTCCATAGTTCTTCAGGCACTCTATCAGATCTAGTCCCTTAAATCTATTTCTCACTTCCACTGTATAATCATAATGGATTTGATTTAGGTCATATTTGAATGGTCTAGTGGTTTTCCCTACTTTCTTCAATTTAAGTCTGAATTTGGCAAATAGGAGATAATGATCTGAGCCACATTCATCTCCCAGTCTCGTTTTTGCAGACTGTATAGAACTTCTTCATCTTTGGCTGCAAAGAATATAATCAGTCTGATTTCGGTGTTGACCATCTGGTGATGTCCATGTGTAGAGTCTTTTCTTGTGTTGCTGGAAGAGGGTGTTTGCTATGAACAGTGCGTTCTCTTGGCATAACTCTATTAGCCTTTGCTGTGCTTCATTTCGTATTCCAAGGCCAGTGTTGCCTGTTACTTCAGTTGTTTCTTTTGCATCCCCAAAGGAAACTTTTGCATTCCAGTTCCCTATAATGAAAAGGACATCTTTTCTGGGTGTTAGTTCTAAAAGGTCTTGTAGGTCTTCATAGAACCATTCAACCTCAGCTTCTTCAGCATTACTGGTTGGGGCATAGACTTGGATTACTGTGATATTGAATGGTTTGCCTTGGAAACGAACAGAGATCATTCTGTCGTTTTTGAGACTGCATCCAAGTACTGCATTTTGAACTCTTTTGTTGACCATGATGGCTACTCCATTTCTTCTAAGGGATTCCTGCCCACAGTAGTAGATATAATGGTCATCTGAGTTAAATTCACCTATTCCAGTCCATTTTAGTTCGCTGATTCCTAGAATGTCGACATTCACTCTTGCCACCTTCTGTTTGACCACTTCCAATTTGCCTTGATTCATGGACCTGACATTCCAGGTTCCTATGCAATATTGCTCTTTCTTTATAGAATCAGACCTTGCTTCTATCAGTAGCCACATCCACAACTGGGTACTGTTTTTGCTTTGGCTCCATCCCTTCATTCTTTCTGGAGTTATTTCTCCACTGACCTCCAGTAGCATATTGGGCACCTACCGACCTGGGGAGTTCCTCTTTCAGCATCCTATCATTTTGCCTTTTCATACTGTTCATGGGGTTCTCAAGGCAAGAATACTGAAATGGCTTGCCATTCCCTTCTCCAGTGGACCACATTCTGTCAGACCTCTCCACCATGACCCATCCATCTTGGGTGGCCTCACACAGCATGGCTTAGTTTCATTGAGTTAAACAAGGCTGTGGTCCCTATGATCAGATTGGCTAGTTTTCTGTGATTATGGTTTCAGTGTGTCTGCCCTCTGATGCCCTCTCTCAACATCTACCGTCTCACTGGGTTTCTCTTACCGTGGGCGTGGGATATCTCTTCATGGCTGCTCCAGCAAAGCACACCTTGGACGAGGGGTATCTCCTCACTGCTGCCCCTCCTGAACTTGAACGTGGAGTAGCTCCTCTAGGCCTTCCTGAGCCTGCGCAGCCACCGCTCCTTGGATGTGGGGTTACTCCTCTCTGCCGCCACCCCCTTGCCTCGGGGGTGGGGTAGCTCCTGCTGGCTGCCGCTGGCCTCGGCAGGGCAGGTCATAGCTCCTCTCGGCTGTACTTGTGCTGTCTCAGCCTGGCACTCTGGGCTGCCGCCCCTGACCTTGGATGTGGGGTAGCTGCTCATGGCTGCAGCCCTTCCAGCATGGGGTCCTCCCAGCTTCTGCCCCTGACATTGGACATAGGATAGCTCCTCTCAGCCATGCTTGTGTGCCATCACAGCCACCTGCGCATATATGTATATACACCCTCCATTGTGAGCCTACCCCGCTGTTCCACCCTTCTATGTCATTACAAGCTGAGCTCCCTGTGTTATACAACAGCTTCCCACTAGCTGTCTATTTCATACATGGTAGTACATATGTGCATGGGTGCGTGCGTGCTTTCACTTCAGTCATGTCCAACCCTCTGCGACTCTGTGGATTGTAGCCTGCCAAGCTCTTCTGTCCATGGGCTTCTCTAGGCAAGAATACTGGAGTGGTTTGCCATGCCCTCTTCCAGGGGATCTTCCTGACCCAGGGATCGAACCTGCTCCTCTATGTCTCCTGTATTGGCAAGCAGGTTATTTGCCATCTGGAAGCCCAGCCATGTATGTGGGTCAATGCTGTTCTCCTAATTCATCCAACCTCCCCTGCTACACTGGGACCCCATGTCTGTTCTCTACATCTGCATCTCTCGTTCTGCCCTGCAAATAGGTCCATCAGCACCATTTTTCTAGATTCCATGCACATTTATATATGCTACTTTTTCCTCATTCTGACTCACTTCACACTGTATGACAGACTCTAGGTTCATCCACATCTCTACAAATTACTCAATTTTTTTCCTTTTTAATAGCTGAGTAATATTTATTGTATATATATATGTACTGAATCATCTTTATCCATTCTTTGTCAAAGGATGTTTATGTTGCTTCCATGTCCTGGCTATTGTAAATAGTACTGTAATGAATATTGGGGTACACAGGGTCTTTTTAAATTATGGTTTTCTCAGGGTATGGGAGTGGGATTGCTGGGTCATATGGTAGTTCTATTCTTGGTTTCTTAAGAAACCTCCGAACTGTTCTCAATAGTGGCTGTGTCAATTTACATTCCTACCAACAGTGCAACAGAGTTCCCTTTTCTTCACATCCTCTCCAGCATTTGTAGATTTTTTTTTTAACGATGGCCATTCTGACCAGTGGAAGGTGATACCTCCTCATAGGTTTGATTTGCATTTCCTTAATAATAAGTGATGTTGAGCATTTTTTCATGTGTTTATTAACCATCTATATGTCTTCTTTGAAAAACGTCTGCTTAGGTCTTCTGCTCTTTTTTTTTTTTTTTTGATTGGGTTATTTGCTTTTCTGATATTGAGATTCATGAGCTGCTGGTATAGTTTGGATATGAATCTTTTGTCAGTTGTTTCATTTGCAATTATTTTCTCCCATTCTCGGGGCCGTTTTCTCATCTTGTTTATGGTTTCCTTTACTGTGCAAAAACTTTTAAATTTAATTAAGTCCCAGTAATCCTAATTCCAGGCATCACTTCAGTTCAGTTCAGTCGCTCAGTCGTGTCTGACTCTTTGCGACCCCATGAATCGCAGCACGCCAGGCCTCCCTGTCCGTCTCCAACTCCTGGAGTTCACTCAGACTCACATCCATCGAGTCAGTGATGCCATCCAGCCATCTCATCCTCTGTCATCCCCTTCTCCTCCTGCCCCCAATCCCTCCCAGCATCAAAGTCTTTCCCAGTGAGTCAACACTTCGCATGAGGTGGCCAGAGTACTGGAGTTTCAGCTTCAGCATCATTCCTTCCGAAGAAATCCCAGGGCTGATCTCCTTCAGAATGGACTGGTTGGATCTCCTTGCAGTCCAAGGGACTCTCAAGAGTCTTCTCCAACACCACAGTTCAAAAGCATCATTTCAAAAGACATATGTAGCCCAGTGTTCACTGCAGTACTATTCACGATAGCCAGGACATGCAAGCAACCTAGATATCTGTCCACTGATGAATAGATAAAGAAGTTGTGGCACTGATATACAATGGAATATTACCCAACCACAGAAAGGAATGATTTGAGTCAGTTCTAGTGAGGTAGATGAAACTAGGGCCTGCTATATAGAATGAAGTAAGTCAGAAGACAAAAATAAACATCATATATTAATGCATATACAGAGACTCTAGGAAAATGGTATGATTAACCTATTGGCAGGGCAGAAATGGAGACTTAGACATAGAGAAAAGACTTACAGACACAATAGGGCAAAAGAGGGTGGGTCAAATTGAGAGAGTAACATTGAAATATATGTATTACTATATATAAAATATTAATAGACAGATAGTGGGACATTGCTTGTAACACAGGGAGTTCAACTCTGTGCTCTGTGACAACCTAAAGGAGGGTGGGATGGGGTAGGAGGTGGGAGAGAAGTTCAAGAGGCAAGAACATAATATATATGACTGGTTCATGTTGATATAGGACAGAGCCCAACATAACATTGTAAAGTAATTATCCTCCCTTTAAATATTTAAAAATTAAGCAAATATACTGTTTTTAAGCAAGGGTTCTACTGTCTGTGCACTGAAAGTCAAACTCTGACAGTGGGTGACTGCAGCAAAGCAAGGGTTTTTTGCAGGACGTCAGTGAGCCTCAGATACATCCAACTTGGTCTTTCCATTGAAGGTTCTTTTAAAGGGGGAGAACAAAGAATTTGGGATTAACTGTTTTGTGACATTTCTTAATTGCAGTTTAGGTCAGAATGTCTGTGGTTTATAATTCTCTGAGCAGGTGGTATAGGGTTTGTTAGCTAATCTTGCCCTGGAGAAACAACCTGAGTTTGTATGTTGATGTTATTTACAACAGCAATTTTAGTGCATCAGTGATACAGTGAAAGAGAAGATTTGGGGTTCCATGTCAATTGGGGTTGAGGGTGGGTTGTCTGGGGCTTCATAGATTCAATTGCCATTGGTGAATTTAAAACATAAGAGTAAGAATTAAAGCTCATAAGGGCAGAGCACACTGTCTATTAAATGGTCAGTTTGTCTAAGTCAACCTGGACTTTCTTAAAGAAAAAGAACTTCATGAGTGGGGCAGCCTCGCTCCTTATGGAGCTGTGTAGCTGATAAAGTGTTTATTGGAGATGAATGTCTTGAAAGTGGAAGCCTAGGCGATCAGATGCTTGATACCAGGTACTTACATTACAATCCAAAAAGCTGATTGTCAGGCTCTTACAACACTGTTACCATTAAATAATTTAAAATTTGGTAGCTGACAATACCAAGAGATATCATTAAGACAAGTAAACAGGCAGAAGATGAGAAAGAACATTCTAAGTGACAAAAGAAACATTTATAATATGTTAGCTTGTGAAAAAAAAATGGCAGCCCACTCCAGTGTTCTTGCCTGGAAAATCCCAGGGATGGGGGAGCCTAGTGGGCGGCCGTCTATGGGGTCGCACAGAGTCGGACACAACTGAAGTGACTTAGCAGCAGCAGCAGCAGCAGCCTGTGAAAGAGGGAGAGTTAAAAATTGGCTATTTGAATGAGGCTTGAAGGTTAACTAGAATTCCCAGAGGTGAAAACTATTAGGGAAAAATCTTTTAAATTGTAGGTGAAAAAAATACATCATATATTACAAACAACTTTTAAAAATTGTCTGAATAATGCTTTAAGAGAGTTAAAAAGAAAAACATTCTTGAAATATGATCTGGGCAATATTGTGGAGGGTGTTGAGTCTTGCGACCTGTCCTTTGCACCTGACTTGGTGATCAAATGAATCCACTCAGTAGTTGAGCAATAATGTGATTGTGTCACAAATACACATTTAAAGGTAAATATGGCAGGTAGAAATGTAACTGATTTTTATCTGACATTTTGCGTCTTGCAGCATTACTGAGTTCATTAGTTCTAACAATTTTTTGTGGGTTCTCTAGGTGTTTCTGCATCTAGGACCATGTCTCCTGCTAACAGATGTAATTTCACTTCTTTCTTTCTGATGTGGATGGGCTTTCTTTCTTTTTTTTTTTTTTTTTTTTTGGTCCAACTGTTCTTGCTAGGGCTTCTAATACTGTCGAGAACATCAGTGGCAGGAGTGGGCATCGTTGTTTTACTCTTGATCTTAGAGGAGAAATGCTCTCAAGTTTTCACCATTCAGTAAGCCAAAACTGTAGAACACCTAGACAAGCTGATCTTGGCAATGATTTGTTTGATAGGACACAAAAGAACAATCAATAAAAGCAAATATAGACAAGCAGGGCTGCAGTAAACTGAAAAGCTTCCGCACAGCAAAGGAAACAGACAACAGAATGGGACATTAATATTTGTAAATAATACAATATACAATTTATATGTATATTTTATATATATATATATATATATATAAAATGAATTAAATCTTCCATAATATCTAATGAATTCCTATCACTCAAAAGCAAGAATAACCCAATTTTAAAACTGAGGAAGGGGCTTGAACTGATCCCTTTCCAAAGAGGACATGCAAATGGCCACCAGGTATATGAAAAGATACTTCTCAGTATCATTAATCATTAAGGAAACACAAATAAAAACTAAAATGAGATATCATCTTAACCTCAGGATGGCTACTATTAAAAAAAAATTAAGTGTTGGTGAAGATGGTTTTCTCATCAGTTTCCAGGCATGTCCACATCAAAACTGTACATGTTTAAAAGATACTAACTTGGGAAAAGAATGTTTGATTGGACATGAAGTGGATGTAGGGAACACATTTTCAAGGCCATAACTGGGGGCTGAAAAATAAGTACAATAATTTGAAATAGAAAGATAAATTTGAAAGGTATTACAAGGTTAAAAGGGCTTCCATGATGGCTCAGTTGGTAAAGAACCCACCTGCAGTGCAGGAGACCCTGGTTCGATTCCTGGTCAGGAAGATCTGCTGGAGAAGGGATAGGCTACCCACTCCAGTATTCTTGGGCTTTCCTTGTGGTTCAGTTGGTAAAGAATCCACCTGCAATGCGGGAGACCTGGATTCGATCCCCAGGTTGGGAAGATCCCTTGGAGAAGGGAAAGGGTACTCACTCCAGTATTCTGGCCTGGAAAATTCCATGGGTTGCAAAGAGTCAGACACAACTGAGAGACTTGAGTTTCAAAAGGTTAGAAGAAGAAGAGGGTGGCAGAGGATGAGATGGTTGGATAGCCTCACCAACTCAGTGGACATGAATTTGAGCAAACTTCAGGAGACAGCGCAGGACAGGGAAGCCTGGTGTGCTCCAGCCCATAGGGTCGCAGAGTCAGACACAACTTAGCAACTGAAGGAGAACAGCAAACTACAAGGTTATCAGAAAATAATTGAGTCTGTGGGTAGTGCAAAAGGGCTAAGTCAAAGATTGATATGAGGCCTTTGAAATTAAGTGTCTGTGGGATATTTTCAATTTAAGAGAAACTCAGAAGGAATAGCTGATTGGAGTTGGAAAGATAAATGATTCTATGAGGTTTATTTTTACTCATTTTGACTCAAACAGAATTTGCTAAGACAGTCATCTCTTTGAGTTTTCTGACACAGATGACTGAGACTTCAAGGTTGCCAAGAAACCTTCTTACCAATTATTAGAATTGTAAGAAATTCAGAATGGTGGTAGGAAGCAAGGCTAGGGGTGAGGATGCTCCCAAAATCTATCTCTGGAAGGCATCTCAAACAGCAATAGAGTACACCTATCTATGCCATTTTAAAAGGGAAGTAGGCAATATAGGTTCATTTACCATAACTTCAGGCTAAGTAATCAGTGTACAGAGCAGAAAATCAGCAATCACAAGTACACTTTGATACAGTGACATACATACATACAGTAACATAAGTCACCTTAAAGTACAACACACGAAAGCACTTTCTTTTTCTACACCTAAGTGTGGATAATAACATGAATCTCATCCATCACACTGTATTTTTTTTATAGTCTCCTTAATCTACTGTTAATACAATACGGGGAGTTTAGTGTCATTCATCAAGTTGCATTAGCATTGTATTTTGTTATTTTTGTATCAAGCTAATATAATACAGTTCTTATAATGTCATCAAAGTCTATACCAAGCAGAAACATTAATATCAGGAAGTTTTCAAGCACATTTCCACATGGCTTGTGAATCTTTCAGGCACCAGGATGCAATAAGAGGCTCAGAAATGTCTGTTGAGACTGCAAGGATATTTGTGAAGGGATGTTATGAATGTGCTATTTTGGGGATTTCGAAGGCCTCCCCATGGAAGCATGTTCCATATGAGTTAGTAAATCTGCTTTAAGAGTTAACATTTTCTATCCCAACTCTCATATATGGAAGAATGATTCTGCTTTAGAGAAAAAGTAGGGCATGCATTTTTCCTCTCAATGTCAGGCTGGTTTTGGTCACTACCATGCAGTGAATTCGTACCTAAATTCAGTTTAGGAGCTCAACTATACAAACATGAACTTGTTATCAAACTGTTAGTGCTAATTGAAAGACAAACAGTCCAAGACATGATTGAAGCTATGAAAACACAATTTTTAATATGACAATAATTTTATGTGAAAAGATAAATAAGTAACCACCAAAGTAATGGGGTAAATGGTTCATACTATAGAAATTCAAAGGAGTTTTTTTGCAGATGAGACGTGGGAAGTTATATGGGAGAACAGCCTGGTTAGAAAGAGAGGAGTGAATAATTTGGACGGACTGTGTATATATGACTTTTAGGAAGGAAACCAAGTTGTTTTAAAAGGATTTATAATAAATTTATATATTATTTATTTATAATAAATAATAGGGGAACAGAAAATAAAGAATCAGATGGTAATTTTTAAAGATTAACCCTGTAGATACCTGTGAAACTGTTTGAAGAGTTTTAGTATGATACAGCGTTGTTGTTGCTAAGTCATGCCCAACTCTTTGTGACTCCATGGACTGCAGCATGCCAGATTTCCCTGTCCTTCACTATTTGCATATATTATAATTTTAGGATGATAAATATGTTAATGGTTTTGTAGGCTGGAAGGAGGTATAAGAAACAAAACCAGAAGAACAATTGGTAAGACTCTGGCCTCAGGTAAATAGCAGGATAGGGAGACAAAAGAAGGTTATTTTAGAGAAATGAACAAGGAATCTTATATTTGAGTTAGGAAAGACTTTAAACTCTTTTTAAAAATCATCATCTGTTTTTAATTTCTTGTTCACATATAAGGTGATATTAGCAGAAGTTGGGACTATTTGTATATTACCAATAAAGAATATGAAACAGTTGGAAAAAAAAATTGTCAACAAACACAAGAAAGAAAGAAATGATGGTTTAGGGAGAAAGCATGCATTATACTTTGAGATACTGAGTGACATCAGGCTGACGAGGTGAAAAAAAAACAACAGTAAATTATGGTTGTTAATATTGATCTTGAATGCGGTGACAACTGTAATCATAAGTTAGAATCAACTCAATAAAAGGAGAATATAGAAAAATCAGAGCAGGGTAAGAATACTTGTCTAATATTTTTGATTTAGTAAATGTCCTATTTTCTGATGTGAAATAGAGATAAAATCAGAAACAACCATCTGCAAATTATGCATTTAACAGGTAGAATGAGAACAAAGGTTTTTCTAAACAGGTGCACAAAGGCCCAATTCCAGTATTATAAAGCTGTAAAGCTCCCATAGCAAGGAAAAACCACCATATTTTATTTTCACCATTTACAATATTGACCTGGCCAGAAAAAAAAAAAAAGAAACCTCTATTTCTCGCCGCCATTTCTTTCGGTGGAGATTTTATTGCATTTTTGACACTTATTTAGATCAAGACTTTATATGAAATAGGTCCCCCCCACATGGTTCACTGGGTAGAATGCCTTTTCTGATGTCAGAAAACATGATATATTTAATCAGTTCTGCCTTCTGAAGAACGTGTTCAGTCAAATCATAGTAGAACTCCATCTGGTTGAATGCATTTGGGGAGTAGATGGTTTTCTGCACAGTGATTCAGACAGAGCCTTTGCAAGATGACTGAAGTGGTTACAAAAGACATTCATCTATGGCTGTCTGTCACGTAGAACTGGGTCTATCACCCCAGCAGCGAAGACGAAAAGACTAAGAACCTGTTTCTCTAGCATCTCTTGGATGTGTGTATATGCTGCTGCTGCTAAGTCTCTTCAGTTGTGTCCAACTCTGTGCGACCCCATAGATGGCAGCCCACCAGGCACCCCCATCCCTGGGATATATGTATATGTGTATTGTGTGTGCGTGTGTGTACACACACACACACACACACACACACACACACACACACATGCATGTATTATGTGTATATGTGTACTTATATGTATGTGTGATATTATATGTATATGCATATGTATGTGTATGCATACATATATGTGTATATGTGTACTTACATGTGTATGTACATTTGAGAGATACTAAAATAGAGATTTCTTGAAGAGCTTGAAAATTCAAATTTTCTTGCTGTTGAAGGAACAATTCACTATATCTCTAGACTTCATGTGTGAGCATGTCACTATGAAGGTGTAACTTCACAACCTGTCATTGAGTTTTGTCTTAAAATCCCAAATGAGTTGAATTTCAATAATCTCCTCAGTTTGTGAAAGTTACAGGTGTGTGCGGAGTTCTGAGTCATGCAGAATATTTATGAAATGTTTTTCCTGAATGTAACTTAAGACTGTTTGGGAGTTAATTGTGTTTCTGTGTGTGTTTTTAGAAATTCCTCTATTTCACTAGAAATAATATGCATTTTCCTATCTGACATTGCTCTCCTTTTACATTTTAATAAGTTTTTCATACCCCTTCTGTATTAGATTCAATTTTTCTATTCTGTTGTTTTGAATTCTGCACACACATTTAAACACTTAAGTGCCAAAGTTAATTTTTCTTCTAGTAAAAGATAATGAAGTATTTACTACAGGAAATATTCTACTAGAATAACCATTGCATCTCTAGTTTATTCTTTTCTTGCTCTCTTTTCTGTAAATGTGTAAGTATGCTCCAGCAAGCTTCCCTGGTGGCTCAGAGGTTAAAGCGTCTGCCTCCAATACGGGAGACCGGGGTTCGATCCCTGGGTCGGGAAGATCCCCTGGAGAAGGAAATGGCAATCCACTCCAGTATTCGTGCCTGGAGAATCCCATGGACGGGAGAAGCCTAGTAGGTTACAGTCCATGGGGTCGCGAAGAGTCAGACACGACTGAATGACTTGACCTCACCTCACTCTTTTTAACTCTTGCTGTTGTGAAAATAACCAAATCATAGATTTTTGTCAATAATGACCTTATTTTATGAATCCTGAAGTAGCTCAACCTGACACATAGTGTGCATTCCCATGTGTATTATGTTGTTAATTCTAATAATAAAACATTAAGAACTAGGATTGGTTTTATGCCTCTTGTAGGAATTTTGAGCATTCATGAAAATGAAACAGTAAAAATGGTATAGAAATTGTGGAAAGCAGTTTGGCAGTTCTTCAGGTTAAATATAGAGTTACCATATGACTCAGCAAATTGACTTTTAGATACATAGTCAAATAGTTGAAAACATGGATGCTAACACAGACATATATGCCAACATTTACAGCAGCATTATTCACAATAACCTAAAGGTAGAAAAACCCAAGTGACCATCAACAGATGATGATTAAACAAAATGTGACATTTACATACAATACACTAATTCAGCCATAAAAAGCAATGAATTTCTGAGACATACATAACCAATGAACCTTGAAAACATTATGCTGAGTGAAATATGACAGACACAAAAAGATAAATATTTTGTGAGTCCATGGAGATGAAATGTCAATAATATACAAATTCATAGAAATAGAAATAGATTAGAAGTTGTCATGGGCTGAGGGTGGGTAGGAGGAATGGAGAGTTCTTATTTATAGGGCAAGAGTTTCACTTTGACGTCATGAGAAATTTTGGATATAGATAGTGGTGGCATTCTCTGTATTTTTACCACAATAAAAATATACTAGATAACGGAAAGAAATTAATGGAAACTTTTTCTTAAATAACTGCTCTGTAATGGCTCAATGGTAAAGAAACTGCCTGCCAATGCAGGAGACAGAGGTTCAGTCCCTGGCTTGGGACAATCCCCTGTTGGAGGAAATGGCAACCCACTCTGGTGTTCTTGCCTGGAGAATCCCATGGACAGAGCAGCCTGGGGAGCTACAGTTCACAGGGTCACAAAAGTTGGACATGACACATGAAACACGCACAATCAATTGTCTTACACTTTTCAGATAGCTAAATGCTGTCAGTCGGCAGAATTAATTTTTTGAAAGACTAATTTACATAGTTACTGTTGCTTTCCTTTTACTGAAGTGTAGTTAATTTACAACATTGTGTTAGTTTCAGCTGTACAGCAAAGTGATTCAGTGTAGATAGATAGATAGATAGATAGATAGATAGATAGATAGATAGATAGATAGATAGATAGATGTATACACACACACACGGGCTTCCCTGGTGGTGCAGAGCTTAAAGTGTCTGCATGCAATGTGGGAGACCTGGGTTTGATCCCTGAGTCAGAAAGATCCCCTGGAGAAGGAAATGGCAACCCACTCCAGTATTCTTGCCAGGAGAATCCCATGGACAGAGGAGCTTGGTGGGCTACAGTCCATGGGTCGCAAAGAGTCCATGAGTTGCAAAGAATCAGACATGACTGAGCGACTTCACTTTCACTTTCATACACACACAGTCAGCATATATTGTTGTTCACTCAGTCGTGTCCAATTCTTTGATACCCCATGGACTGCAGCATAGTTTGCCTTTAGAGACTATTTTCTCTCATGTACTTATTTGCTTAGTGATGTTTGACTCTTTGCAACTCCCTGGACAGGAGCCCACCAGGCTCCTCTGTCCATGGGGATTTTTCAGGCAAAAATACTGGAGTGGTTGCCATGCCCTCTTCCAGGGGATCTTCCCAACCCAGGGGTTGACCCAGGTCTTCTGCATTGCAGGCAGATTCCTTACCATCTGAGCCACCAGGGAAGCCCAATAATACTGGAGTGGGTAGCCTTATAAGTTATCACAAAATACTGACTGAAGTTCTCTGTGCTGTAGAGTAGGTCTTGGCTGATTTTCTGTACTATATACACTCATATGTATGCTTCTCTATCTTGAGAAGGATGAGAAATGTGAGGAGATGCTCTTGCAGCCTTATACACAGACCAGCTCTGTTATTACCCTCACCTCGCCATCAGAGTCCAGCAGTGTCCTCCTGGGAAACACTTGAACAGTATTCTTGTAAGAGAATAAATTAACTGGATCCACAAAATGAGCATCACTAATTAGAGTGGCCACAATCACATTGCCTTAAAAAAGAGTAATATCATTAGGCAATTTTAGTAGTTTAAAAGTTATCTTTACTACTCCAAAGTGTAGATTTCTAGGATAGAAATGGACATGATATCTAAGATCACTTGTACTTACCCTATTCTAGTTAAGCTTACCTGTATATTTAGATACTGTTTCACAGAAAAATTAAGCTCTCTAGTTTACTGACAGAGTTGCCTGTATCTGCATAGCAGAATAATAGTCTTTGTACCCCTTACAAGAAGGCAGAGATTTTTACCTAACATCTGCACTGTTTTGTTGGTATATGTTCATGTTGCGATGAAGAGAGAAAGAAGGCTTCTATATAAGTTTCTCCTGTTGAGTTACTTGTCCTGCCAGTTTCTTTGTCCTTTGTTCTAGAAAGGGTCATACCATTTCAGGTTAACCAGTTGACTTTTAGATGATATTTCTCCACAATTGATGAGTCTTAAAAATGTCTCACAATATGTTCCTCTCCTTAAAATACACTAAGATCAATGTTGAATTTGAAACTAAACAGTTTGGTTTTTTTAATCTTTATTTTTTATTTATTCTACATTACAATACTATAAACTAAACACTTTATTCTACATTACAATACTATAAACTAAACAGTTTAAACAAAATTGAATGTGAAACTAATTTATTGGCTTAAAAATGGTATTCAGAGTGACATATATGCGTGTGTGTGTGTATACACACATATACTGGAGCAGGTCACAGCAACCCACTCCAGTTTTATTGCCTGGAGAATCCCCACGGACAGAGGAGCCTGGCGGGCTACTGTCCATGGGGTTGCAAAGAGTCAGACACAACTGAGGTGCCTTAGCATGCACACACAAATATATAGACTGATACCAGTTCAGTTCAGTCGCTCAGTCGTGTCCGACTCTTTGCGACTCCGTGAATCGCAGCACACCAGGCCTCCCTGTCCATCACCAACTCCCGGAGTTCACTCAGACTCATGTCCATCGAGTCAGTGATGTCATCCAGCCATCTCATGCTCTGTCGTCCCCTTCTCCTCCTGCTCCCAATCCCTCCCAGCATCAGAGTCTTTTCCAACGAGTAAGCTCCTCGCATGAGGTGGCCACAGTACTAGAGTTTCAGCCTTAGCATCAATCCTTCCAAAGAAATCCCAGGGCTGATCTCCTTCAGAATGGACTGGTTGGATCTCCTTGCAGTCCAAGGGACTCTCAAGAGTCTTCTCCAACACCACAGTTCAAAAGCATCAATTCTTCAGCACTCAGCTTTCTTCACAGTCCAACTCTCACATCCATACATGACCACTTGAAAACATGTATATAAATTTAAAATAACTTTGCCAAATTTATGGATTCTGAAATATTACAGTGATAAGAATCAAGTCTCATTTATGTCACTTAATAAGTACAGCATCTCAGTAGAGTCCTTTAACAACTTAGATCAACCTCATAAATTAAGAAGAAATTTTCTGCATTTTATTTCTGACTCATTTTTGTATATGATATACTATGTTCACTAATATACTCAGGATGTTGTAATAGAGAATTTCTATATTTTCCCTTTAAAATGATTATGATTCAGTCAGAAAACCTTCACTTAGATTTTAGTATTTTTGAATTCCTGAAATATAAATTGCAGTTGTTAAGAGGCCCTTCCATCCATGTAGACTAGAAGACTGTCCTACCACCTGACTGTAGATCCCTTTGCTTTAAGAGAGACTATTTCTAGCTGTGAAAGGGGAAGTGTATTTTTTGTGAAATAGTTATAATATTTCATTGGAAATTTCTATTATGTATTTATGCACTAGGGAAAATTAAATGGTGGAATGGTCCACTTATGAGTGTGAACATAATCAAGAATGAAAAGCTAGTGTCTGACTACAGGGTGTTACCACCTGCAGTAAACAGGCACTGAACAGAAACATCAGTTTCATCCAACAAACCTACCATAACCTCTTGCCTTTCCTTTCCCCAGATATCAGTTGTCCAAGACACAATCCCTTCCCTGTTTTCCCTCTGTTTTCTCTCTAGGCTTCAGTGTGTCCATTTTATTTATCTCAACTCACAACTCATCTCATGATAGCCCTTCCTCTTGGACATATAATATAGCCTTCTCCTAAATCATGTCACCCTTGATCCATTCACCATGCACTGATGACAACTTGTAGGTCTTAGGAGCTGACTTACAAGTTGATGTATATGCTTTCTTCCTGAGATCCATGTACAGGGCCATTTCCCCTATAGTCTGAGCACATGACCTTGCACATTAAAGGGTGGAGGGATAGCTCCTTTCGTTATAACAAACTCTCATTTCCCACTTGCAAAATGTTGCTTTTATCTTTATTTGCTGGGCTAACCACCTTGTGACCAGAGAAGAAATGCTTTGCTTGGGGACCACAAAATAATACAGTTGCCTTAGAAGGTAACACTGTTAACTGATCCTTTGGGCTCCTCATGCTGTTTTATCAAAAGTAAAAATGAGAGGGATTATGGTATAGACTGAAGTGCTTGATTATATCATTAAGAAGAGGTGTGGGATTCTCATGATACCCCTATAGTTCACTAGTAAATTCACTAGTGAAGTCACTCAGTTGTGTCCGACTCTTTGCAACCCCAGGGACTGTAGCCTACCACACTTCTCCATCCATGAGATTTTCCAGGCAAGAGTACTGGAGTGGGTTGCCATTTCTTTCTCCAGAGGATCTTCCTAACCCAGAGATTGAACTCGGGTCTCCCACATTGTAGGCAGACACTTTACCATCTGAGCCACCAGGATACTCTGATACTTAACTATAAATTTTGCTAGAAGACTTCAACAAACTAACACAGGTAGGAACAAGAAGGACTTAGACTATTTAGGAGAAAAATTTGGAGGTCAGTCTGCAGAATGGTGAAATATTGTCCACTGAATGACTTTCTGAAGCTAAAGGAATGTTGACTGTAGAGAGAAAATAAGGTACACCAACCAACCATGACCACAAGGGAAGTTTCAGATATGAGAACTCCCGAATTGCAGTCATTGTGTGTGTTTTGCTCTCTTTATCCAGACACACATGCCTCCAGGCACATGCAGTTATGTGCACACGTATACATACAAATATTTATTTGTAGGTAGATAGCATATTTAAGTCACACTGTATTTTAATCAGTTTTCCTAATCACCTTCCTCTATTCTTTTCTGTAAAGCACTGCTAAAGATTGCTGGATATTCAAAAGAGACTATGTAGCTGAGCCAGAAAAAGAACATTGACTCAGAGGAAGATATTATGACTTGGAGGAGTACAAATTTGGTTTTATGAGAAAAACGTGCTTCGTGGTAGGCAGATGCAGAATGGAATTTTTAATTGCCCAGCAGTTTAAACTTCTTTAGAATGTCATCTATGGGTGTAGAGTTAGCAACACGATGATTGGGTTAGGTTTACCTGAGCTTTCAAATCACACCTATGAGAGTCTCTTTGACTCCTCAGGGAGAAATCCAGGAAGAACATCTCCCAATATCTCATTGCCGGTAAAATTCCAGGTCAGAGTCTGCCAATGAGAGGGATTCACAGGAGATTTGGAAAACAGAAGACACAGAGAAGGCACCATCTTCTGAACTTATTTTCAGGCAACACTTGCAGTTGGGAAATGATCGGGAATACCAGCTTTGGGGGTGTAGGGCATTAAGTTTGATGTCATCCCACCATAAGCCAAAATTCTTGAGTTTCACCAAAGTGTCTTTTATAGACACTTAAAGTGTCTGACAGAGAAGGCAATGGCACCCTACTCCAGTAATCTTGCTGGAAAATCCCATGGACGGAGGAGCCTCGTAGGCTACAGTCCATGGGGTCACTAAAAGTCAGACACGACTGAGTGATTTCACTTTCACTTTTCACTTTCATGCATTGGAGAAGGCAATGGCAACCCACTCCAATGTTCTTGCCTGGAGAATCCCAGGGACAGAGGAGCCTGGTGGGCTTCTCTATGGGGTCGCACAGAGTCGGACATGACTGACACGACTTAGCAGCAGCAGCAGTACAGTGTATGAATATATTCTCCCTTTGCTTATGCTCAAAGACACCCTAAAAAAAAAAAAAGAGAGAGAAAATTAGTCACTCAGTTGTGTCTGATTCTTTGACACCCCATGGACTGTAGCCCACCAGGCTCCTTTGTCCTTGGAATTTTCCTGGCAAGAATACTAGAGTGGGTTACTATTCTCTTCTCCAGGGGATCTTCCCCACCCAGAGATTGAACCCAGGTCTCCTGCATTGTAGGCAGATTCTTTACTATCTGGGCCACCAGAGAAGCCCCCAAACACTCTAATGTTGTATAATAAATCTCCAGTTACCAGAATTGAAACACTGCTCACTTGGACCAAAGAGTGGTTTTCCTTATCACATCTTGGTAGCTACTAATAGTATTTCAGGTAGAGAAAACTGCTTCTCAAGCCACCCCAGGGAGCCAGAATGCACAAATTAAGGTTCTGGTTCATTTGCCTTTTCTTGAACATAAATGAACTTTCCAGTGTCATAGCTTCCTAGACGGTGCTCCGTAAAATAACTCCTTAGGCAGAGTGCTTAAGTGATGTTTGATAGATTTTAATAGCAGAATCTGTGGGAGAATTTTCTGCCTCAAATGAAGCCATTCTGTTTTATGCCAAGTCAGATTTCTATATCATCTGAATTATTTCCTATGACTTAAGCCGCTTCAGATGTGATAACCAAGCGCCAAAAGTCTAGTTAGTACCTGGCTTCTTTTAGGCTTGAATGATTCAACTGTTTTAAAATTTTATAGTTTTATAAAGTAACACCACAGGCATCTATATCAATATTTTGAGTCAATGAATTGTGCTTACTGGATTTTTCCAACACAGTAAGTCCTCTGATTATACTGAGAAATGAAGCTTACTGTCATTAAAAATCAATGTGACATTTGTCAGTATCTACATTTTAACTCAAGGAGTATTTGCATTGAAGGAAATACCTTGAATGAAATGAATATACCTAGAAGCTCTCCTGGGTCTTCTAATAGCAAGTTATTTCCATAACTCCTTATTTGTGTTGTCATTTGTATACTGGTAGACACAAATACCACTCCAGTACTCTCGCCTGGAAAATCCCATGGACAGAGGAGCCTGGTAGGCTGCAGAGAGAGTCAGCTTGCTGAGAGTCGGACACAACTGAGCAACTTCACTTTCACTTTTCACTTTCATGCATTGGAGAAGGAAATGGCAACCCACTCCAGCGTTCTCGCCTGGAGAATCCCAGGGATGGGGGAGGCTGGTGGGCTGCCACCTATGGGGTCATACAGAGATGGACACGACTCAAGAGACTTAGCAACAGCAGCGGCAGACACAGATAAAACACAAACATGACACATACCCAGCAAATGACTTCCTGAATATGGAGGATACCTCAGAACTTTCCATAGGCTTTAGAAACACTACCACTAAGAATCTAAATTTCTAAAGAAATACTAAACAGAATATAAATAACAATTATCTACATATTGATTGATAATCTGATCTAAGTGTCACTGAGTTCATGAATCACAGGATTCCTATGTCACTGTCTGTAATTAGGGTAGGCTTTACTGTCCATTCATTACCATGTGGCTGTCATGTTAAATACGCTTAGTGATTTTAATGTTTGAGTGTTTGCTTTGCAATCATTGTGTATGAAAACCCCTACATCGAGATTCACCAGGGATCAAGTATATCATACTTAAAAATTTAGTCCACTTAAACAGTGAAGAGCTTAACTGATTTAAGAAATATGTATATATAAGATAATTCCTAATAAATAGCATTCTTTCTACAGATTAACATGTCTGGCATATCTCACTTCTAGGAAGGAGTTTCACTGATTTCAGAGTTACATGGACCAGAGAGAGTTCATCTGCTAAATTCTATTTGTATTCTATTTGTTCGGGCTGAGGCTCCCAAGAGGTTGATATTCAGGGGAAAAACGCTGGTTCAGTGTTTTGTAACAAGAAATCGACCTGAAATATGTCCATGCTGGTGGGAAATTTGACCAACAGTTATATTCTAGCTTTGAAATCTTTGCTTTTAAAATAAGCTTCATGTCTCTAAAATATTTGACAGTGACTATTATTCATGAACAAATTCTAGAGTCTAATAACATGATAATCCCTTCTTTCTACAATTGCCAAGTTTTATCTTCTTCTCCCACTTTCAGATGCTCTGAATTCCAACTCCATGGACAAATCATGTATTGTTCAATCTCTCTCTTCCTTAGTTATTCTCACTTTGCTCTCAATATCTAGAATAACTTTTTTCTCTTTCATTTCTGCCTATCGAACTTCACTCATCATTTAAGAGGCCTAATTCAAATTTCATCTTCTCTGCTCAGTTAACTCTTCTCATTTTCTCTGCCTCCTTAAGTAGTTGGTCAAACATCTTCTACACCCTTAAAATATTTTGCTTCATGTTAGTTGAACAAAAATTGATGCCTACCTCCACCGTAAGAATATAATATTCTTCCAAGTGTGCTGGTAGGATTTTATATACCTGTTCTTTATAGTGCACATTATTCTCACATGAGGTTGGAGCGAGCAACACATTTTGCAGAATCCAAGAGCAAAATGATAATGTAGGACCCAGGCCAGAGCTAGGAGGCTGGTCAATGTTCCCAACACAGGACAGACTCAGGACCCCATGGGATGGCAACCATCACACTGGAAATGCTCAGTCCCTGTATCAGGGATGGAGGCCAGCCCAGGGGATCATCTCCTTGGATGTCTATAACATCATCACACTGGGGCAGGGACAGGTACCATTGTCCTGCCTCCGATACAGAGCACATCCAGGACCCAACTTTTCTGGGTCCAAGGTCCAGCCAGAAGACAACGTGAGCCCACCATCCTCAGGTACCCAGTTGCTTCCATCCAGACATGGCAGGTGGGTGTGGTTAAGAGGGTCAAGCAGGGAGGGGAAGGCAGGTGAAAACTGGGAGCCAGGGAGCAGAGAGGGGCGCTAGGAACCACCCTGGGGGACTGAAGCACGGAGCCCATGCACGAGACGATGCTTCTCTGTGCCACTGGATCTCACCTCCAGAGCTTGAGACAGTGGTCCAGGGCATCTTAATTTATTTTTAATTGGAGTATAATTGCTTTACAATGTTGGGTCAGTTTCTGCTGTATGACAAAGTGTGTCAGCTCCACGTATACATGGGTCCCCTCCCTCTTGGACCTCTGGCACCCTGCTTCCCACCCCTCTGGGTCATCACAGAGCACTGAGCTGAGCTCCCTGAGTGGTACAGCAGCTTTCTGCTACCTATACACATGGCTATGTATATAGGTCAAAGCTACTCCTTCAGTTCAGCCCACCCCTCTTCCCCAGCTATGTCCACAAGCCCATTCTCTGTGTGTGCTTCTCCAATCCTGCCCTGCAACTAGGAACATCAGTACCATTTTTCTAGATTTTATATGTGTGCACATACACACACACATATATATACATATCAATGTGAGTCACTCAGTCATGTCTGACTCTTTGTAATCCCATAGGGTGTAGCCCACCAGGCTCCTCTGTCCATAGGGTTTCCCGGGCAAGAATCTGGAGTGGATTGCCATTCCCTTCTCCAAGGAAACTTCCTGACCCAAGGATCAAACTCATGGCTCCTCCATTGCAGGCAGATTCTTTACAGTCTGAGCCTTAATGTATGATATTTGTTTTTCTCTTTCTGACTTTCTTCACTC
This sequence comes from Nanger dama, assembly GCA_917880005.1. NCBI lineage: Eukaryota > Metazoa > Chordata > Mammalia > Artiodactyla > Bovidae > Nanger > Nanger dama. Next base: position 37,685 of record CAKJTW010000069.1, read on the forward strand.
TGTATGAAAAATTCTAGGTTTATCCACATCACTACAAATGACCCAGTTTTGTTCCTTTTTATGGCTGAGTAACATTCTGCTATATATATGGACCACATTGTCTTTATCCATTCATCTGTGGATGGACATCTAAGTTGTTGCCACACCCTGACTATTGTGATAGTGCTACACTGAATATTGGGGTGCATTCATCTTTCTGAATTATGATTTCTCTCAAGGTATATGCCCAGTAGTGGGACTGCTGTTCCTCGGGCATTAAACTTAAAGCAGGGGATGTTCTGAATGACTGCACAGGCCTCCTGCCCTTATCAGATATGAAGGGAAAAATGGCTTTTTATATAAGGTGTTCATGGAATTTAACCTTACCATAATCCTTAAAGAAATATAGACATTCAATTATTAAAATATCAAAATAGTTTTATTCTGTGAGATGGATGCATACTTCTGTTGTTCCTAAATGTGAGGGTTGCATAAAGATCATTTAAAATTCCTTCAGCTATATTAGGACTCAGCTGTTTCACAATGTAAGGTGGACTACAAATCACTTTGAAATACTTCCAGAACCTTAGTTGTACCTAATTTTAAGAATAATAATAATGATAAAACTATAATCAGATGACTATATAATGATAGCAATTGAGATTCTATTGTAGAGACTTAGAAAGTTCTAGCTCATTTTAGCTATTAGCTGTCATAGGTCTAAAACCAATCATGATTTTTGTTTCAAATATTATTGAGAATACATCCTGAAATACAGTCACAACATGCACAAAGGAAGCATGGACCCAACTGTAAAGGATTTGAAAAATGACAATTTCTTCAAACATGACTTACCTGATGATACTAAATTACAGTAGCTTATACTGATGAGTATATTGATACATCATTATGTACCTTATCTGCTGCTTTTTCAGCACTCATTCTTTGTATATAAAGAGCTTTGGTTCTTGTTAACTGAAATAACAGAATTATCAAGTATTAACAATTACAGAGTATGTTTGTGGTCATTCATTTTTTATCTGACCTCAGCTAAACGGAATAAACACACACACTAAATAGTTCTACATATCAAATAGAAGTGTAAATATAGGCACACAATAAAATTTTTATCATATATGTAAGATTTATATACAATGATACATAAAAATATAGACAAGATTTGTCACAGAATTAAATATCAGTCTCTCTATTCTATGTATAGCTCATTGCCTCATTGGCTGTGGTAGGATAAGTCTGGTCCCTATAGCCCTTTGCTCAATATTAATTACAAAGTCCTATAAACCTTTTGGCAGTGATGTTGTCATCATATGGTCCTTTGTTTTGATTTGTCCTTTTGCATAAAACTATCTACAGTTGAATGTGCAGCTAGTTATTTTATCTTTTGCAGCTCTATGAGTTTTATTATTTATTATTCTATGTGTTTTATCATTTTAGTTTTTCACTTCAGTTAAAGCTTTATTTTAGTAATTTAACTCATTCAAAAAACACAACAGTAAGAGCACTTTTAAACATTTATTTGTTGGAAATATTTGAGAATACAGTATGTCCTTATGAATTTGTGATTTACAGGTGGACCAGCATATTCTTCAGAAAGTTAAAGTGCAATTAAATAGTTTCTGAGAAAGCGAAGTAGTTTGTGCATAAATGTTTGCGTTTGTCACTGAAGCCTTTGCTATATACATTTCACTCCCAATAGTGTAATTGTCTTAAATGTACTGTGCAAGATAATAAATAATCTGGAGGAGTCAATGTCTAAAAATACCAATTAATAAGCTCATTCAGGCATTTATTTTTAAAGCTCTGTTTAATATTATGTGCAAAGAGGGTGCTAGTTACTGGGAATATTAAGTCAAAAATACCTATTATCTACTCCTAGGTGAATAAGATGTTCAAGATGATTTTAGAAAAGGCAAAGGAACCAGAAATCAAATTGCCAAAATCTGCTGGATCATCAAAAAAGCAAGAGAGTTTCAGAAAAACATCTATTTCTGCTTTATTGACTATGCCAAAGCCTTTGAATGTGTGGATCACAATAAACTGTGGAAAATTCTGAAAGAGATGGGAATACCAGACCACCTGACCTGCCTCTTAAGAAACCGATATGCAGGTCAGGAAGCAACAGTTAGAACTGGACATGGAGCAACAGTCTGGTTCCAAATAGGAAAAGGAGTATGTCAAGGCTGTATATTGTCACCCTGCTTCTTTAACTTATATGCAGAGCACATCATAAGAAATGCTGGGCTGGATGAAGCACAAGCTGGAATCAAGATTGCTGGGAGAAATATCAGTAACTTCAGATACGCCAATGGCAACACACTTAATGGCAGAAAGTGAAGAAAAACTGAAGAGCCTCTTGATGAAAGTGAAAGAGGAGAGTGAAAAAAATTGGCTCTACATTCAGAAAACAAAGATCATGGCATCCGATCCCATCACTTCATGGCAAATAGATGGAGAAACAGTGGAAACAGTGGCAGACTTTATTTATTTGGGCTCCAAAATCACTGCAGATGATGACTGCAGCTATGAAATTAAAAGACACTTACTCTTTGGAAGGAAAGTTATGACCAGCCTAGACAGCATATTAAAAATCAGAGTCATAACTTTGCCAACAAATGTCCGTCTAGTCAAGGCTATGGTTTTTCCAGTGGTCATGTATGTATTTGAGAGTTGGACTGTGAAGAAAGCTGAGTGCCATAGAACTGATGCTTTTGAACTGTGGTGTTGGAGAAGACTCTTGAGAGTCCCTTGGACTGCAAGGAGATTCAACCAGTCCATCCTAAAGGAAATCAGTCCTGAATATTCATTGGAAGGAGTGATGTTGCAGCTGAAACTCCAATCCTTTGGCTACCTGATGTGAAGAGCTGACTCATTGGAAAAGACCCTGATGCTGAGAAAGATTGAAGATGGGAGAAGAGGATGACAGAGGATGAGATGGTTGGATGGTATCACAGACTCAATGAGCATGAGTCTGAGTGAACTCCGGGGAGTTGGTGATGGACAGGTTGGTTTGGCTTGCTGCAGTTCATGGGGTCGCAAAGAGTCAGACATGACTGAGTAACTGAACTGAACTGAGGTGATTAAAAAGATTTTTAAAAAGGTGTTTAACAGTGATAGTTGTGTGTGTTGTGTTGTGTGTTAGTCGCTCAGTCATGTCCGACTCTTTGCGACCCCATGGACTGTAGCCCACCAGGCTTCTCTGTCCATGGAATTCTCCAGGCAAGAATACTGGAGTGGATTGCCATTCCCTTCTCCAGAGGAACTTCCCAACCCAGGAATCGAACCCTGGTCTCCTGCATGGCAGGCAGATTCTTTACCGTTTGAGCTACAGGGAAGTCATAAAGTAAACAGTGACAGTAGAGTGTATTAAATATGGTAGGAGTATATGTCATATTTGATCAGGGGCATCATAGATTGAGTGAAAGCAAGAAGGAAAAATATCTTATTAAAATCGAGATTCTAATTAAGTTCACTTGATAAGAAGTAGGTGAGGTTGTGTTAACTGCTTTTATCCAACTTGAAAGGAAATATATTTTAAAGTGCTTATGTTTAGCAATAGAGGGATAATAAACCAAAACATAAAGATTCTATTAAAACTGACTTCTCTCCATTTGGAATACACATCAATATACTCTAGTGTGAGTAAAATATAACTTCAAAATTGTTTTTCTCCATAGGGACAAGGTTGATTTAGCCACACTGACCAGGTAGACAAAAGCAGAAAGTCAAAGCTGCTTACTGGTATTTATTACACAATATTAGCTTTCATAATGTAAGGCATTTGTAAAAGATTGCCATATTTCTGTTTTTAGTAACCTTTTCTCCCCACTCTGTTGAGATTGTTTTAAGATTAGTTGAACCCTGAGGGCAGTATGTATTTTTATTTGACTGTGGGTTAGGAAAGATGTGGATAGCATTCCTTGACTTGTTTAAAACTAGCCAATGTATCACTGAAGAAAAACTTCTGAAAAGGAAAAAACAAAAAGCTATTAAAGAATCTGCACTCTTTAAAGTTGCTTTTATTTGTTTGTATCTCTTCATAAAGCAATGATACCAGTTGGATTCTTCTAAGACTGAATGCTAGAAGGGCTTTCTCAGGATCAATGCAAAATATCTATTCAGAAGATAACATAACTGATAAACTGAGATGATTCTAGAGGAGAGACTATATTCGCTTTATAGTTCAAAGACTCTCCCCTCAAGTATTGATAAGCAGATAGTCCATCTTAGTAACCTGTGATGCGGTGCATTCAGAAAACTTAAAGCTGTGCTGAGGAGTGCAAAAGAAGGGAGCCTTATTCCCCCACACTATCCAGAGACTGCTGATATACTCGTGGAAATTCCTGGGATTTTTATTTTAGCTGTTTTCCTTCAACCTAGGCTTACTCGCTCATAACTACAGGGTTTTCTCTATCTCCAGATTCATTAGTCTCTGAGATATTTGCAAACTGGAAAATGCAGAGAGTCTTGAGCAGAATGTATTTTCTGCACTTAGCTGTTTTTTGTCTTTATGTTGTGCATACTGAACTGGTTATTAAACTAAGGAGAGTGCAGGTGAGAACGTTTCTTTTTAATATATGCTAATGACGGCAGTTTGGGCTCAAATGTGCTGCTGTTTCTATGTAACACTTTGATACTGCTGGGAAGAGTCTCTCCTAAGTGGTTTTATAGTTAATTATTATCCTCTTCATACCTTAATTTGGATTCTGTGCTACCATTCAACACTTTTTTCAGCCTTCCAATACCTGGCAAACTAGCTCATAGCTTTATCACCTATACTGAAAAGATTGAGAAAATAAATTAAGAACAATTTCTTTTCAGATTTGATTTTCATGCCTTGAAAAACATTTCAGCGAACATTAGAATTTCTAATATCTTATTCTATTACCTTGAAAATAGGGAATTTAAAATAGAAGCCTAGAATTTGAATAAAATGGACATAGTTAAGGCATTCTAAAGAGCTCAACCAATTTGCAATGGATGGATAAGAATTTTCAGCATGATTTAGAACAAGTTGAAATTACAGAACTTAAGTGTAGTGTTAAGAATGTGCTTAGTATCTATTGTTGGATCTAAGATTATTGGTCTCTATAGATTTATCTGTCTATGTATAAAGAGTGAGATACTTTTGATACTGTTTTCAGTTGATTTGTACCTTGTTTTTTGTAACTTAATGTTGCACTGAAACTGAGAACACACATGCATTTAGAATCCATGCAGAGAAAAATTTTCTAGTGTCTTTGAGGCAGTTGTGGTATGGTGACTCCAACAGTTAATAACCAATTTCTATATTGCTTAGTAAGCCAGCTGTGCCATTCACTAGTTTTGTGACTCTGAGAACACATTGAACTTGTTGGATGTCCAATTTTCCTCTATCAAATAGAGAATGAGAAGATAATGTGGGAGAGGGGAAGTGTTTCCATCTAACGACTGAAATTTAATTATCTAGGGCAAGCTATCGTACTTCCGCTTTGACACTTTTCTAGTGTGGTAGTGCGTAGAACCTTCTGAAAAGAGCATGATGCTTTTCCTGTATTGTTGCCCATAAGGCAAACTGAAGATTTGTGTGTCTTCTGGAGAAACACTGAAATAATGTTTGCTTCTGAAACAAAGAATACAATATACCCAGAATCCAGAGACTTCTGGGCTATTCAATACGCCTGACATATCCCACCGACCTTCCTAGACACCTTACCTGGATAGCAGTTGATGGGACCTTACTGTTGTTCCTTCGTCCTTCCAGGACTTCTCCACACCAGGCTCTGGGTTATTCCTTCTAGAGTGGCAGTGAGAAGAATGCAGATCTCAAGTGCCAAGCCAGACGGAGCAATTGTCTTCTGAAAATCAAGAACACACAGGTCTTCAGCCATCTTGGCTCATCTGGTAGAGCTCTTGGGTGTTCTGTGGAGAAAGATAATAACGTGGTGTCAGAAGTATCTCTTTCCACCCACAGACTTTGGGGTGGAGGGGTAATTAATTACACAGGGAAACGGTGGTTATTCAGAAAAACTTATATTCAATCCATGGCCTCATGGACACAGATAAAGTGATAAATAAAAGTAAATTATATCCATTTGGAATATGTTCAAAATATTTTTAAAGCCCTAATATTAGAGTTTGCTCCTAAACCTGCCTTGCATTCATCATAAAATAAACTAAGTTTGTTAGAAAAAGGAGGTCAGAAGGTAACTTTTCATAATCACATTTATACGGTTGCTTCTCTCTCTTCCCATTTTCTTTTTATTTTCTTTTAAATTGATTTTATTGGAGTATAGTTGATTTGCAGGGTCAAATACTGACTCATTGGAAAAGACACTGATGCTGGGAAAGATTGAAGGCAGGAGGAGAAGGGGACGACAGAGGATGAGATGGTTGGATGGCACTGCAGACTTCATGGACATCAGCTGAGCAAACTCAGGAAGATAGTGAAGGACAGGGAAGCCTGGCATGCTTGCTTCAGTCCATGGGGTCACAAAGAGTCAAACACAACTTAGCTACTGAACAACAATATTTGATTTACAATGTTGTATCCATTTCTGCTGTATAGCAAAGTGAATCATTATTCATATACATATTATATACCCACACTTGTTTAGATTCTATTCCCATGTAAGTCATCACAAAATATTGAGTAGAGTTCCCTGGGCTAAGTAGGTTCTTATTAGTTATCTATTTTATATATAGTAGTGTGTATATGTCAATCCCAGCCTCCCAATTCATCCTTACACCCATTACCTTTTCCCTCTTGGTAACCATAAGCTCCAATGGCTTCTTAACAAAGGTGAATTTATTGCCTTTTTTTTTTTTTTTTTTTTTGGAGTATAGTTGCTGTGCACTGCTATGTCAGTTTCTTCTGTATGGCAAAGTGAATCAGCCATAAGTATACATATATCCCCTCTTTCTTTGGATTTATTTCCCATTTGGTCAGCACAGAGCACCGAGAAGAGTTCCCTGTGCTATACAGTAGTTTTTCATTAGCTATCTATTTTATACATAGTAGTATGTATACCCAGTCTCCCAATCATCCCACCACTGCCCTTTGCCCCTTGGCATCCATACATTCATTCTCTTCGTCTGTATCTCAATTTCTGCTTTGTGAATAAGATCATCTGTACCATTTTTCTAGATTTCACATATAAGCACCATTATATGTTATTTGTTGGTCTCTTTCTGACTTTCTTCACTCTATATGACAGTCACTGTACAACCCACAGGACTTGCTCATAGTACAGTGAAAAACTAGTTGAAGATCTTAAGTTAATTGAATTTTTCTGTTGTGAGACTGAATTCCTATAAAAAAAAAAAACTAACAGTTTTTAAACTTAGCTCATCAATATCCTTCGAAAACCAGGTAAAATAAATAACTGGCATTTTTAAGTAGAATTGGTCAAATTACAAGAATGATGGGTAATTTAGGTTTTCATCCACCAGCTTAAGGCACTTCCTAAGAAGGGCAACTGGGGAAACCTTGAACAGATTTTAGGATGAACTAGTTAAAACTTCCCATTTCCCACTGACAATGATAAATATATATTTTTTCAAATATATCTCTGCAAATAAAGTTTTGACCAAAGATTTGACTTTCCTGGGTTAGAATACTGGAGTTGGGTAGCCATGTCCTTCTCCAGGGGATCTTCCTACCAAGGGATTGTGCCCAGGTCTCCTGCATTGCAGGTAGACTCTTTACCATCTGAGTCACTAGGGAAGCCCTAACACACAAGTCTTTAGTAAAATTCTTTAAAAATGAATAAGGGGCAATTATAGGAAAACATATTAAATAATATTTTCCAATAAAGATTATGACTACATTACAACTTAATACATAGGCCCTTAGTGATTTACAAAATTGCTTATGTAGGTGCAAAATAGTCAACTAAAGAAAATAGCTTCTAATCAAGTAAGTGACTTTTAATTTAATGCAGCTGCACAGACAGTGAATGCCCCACATCACTGAACAGTTAATGCTACCTTTCATCCTTTATCATTTTCTTTATGAGCTAAGGGATTGTTCCTTCAGATTCTTCTAATCCTCATAATACCTGGGCCATTATTAGAAATCCTTGCTCTTCGGATAACGTCCAATTTCTTATGAATCTCATGAGTATTAAAGAAATCTTGTTAAATGAAAATAGAGGTATCACATCTTGCCTGGAATTTCATTTGCAATTCAGTAGTTTAAGTGCTGACATAAAGAGAGGGCTCACTTGAAACTCACATTAGTATGTTTTTATTTTTTTCCTCTGTCTGTAGGCATGCCACATTCAATATGTAACAGCCAGGAAAATATTACTTTTGAGTTCTTTTCTTGGTCACGAGTAAGACTGAGTAAGGTAAAGGGCAGAAGGAGATGGAGAGATGTAATTCTAAGAGATGGACAAATTTGTAATCAGTGTCACAAAAACATCTAGTACTTTAAAGATGTTGTTGCTGTTTAGTTGCTCAGTTGGTTCTGCAAGTCCATGGACTGTAGCCTGCCAGTCTCCCCTGTACATGGGATTTCACAGGCAAGAAATTTCCTCCTTGCCAGAGTGGGTTGCCATTTCCTTCTCCAGGGAATTTTCCCAACCCAGGGATGGAACCCACATATTCTGCTTTAGCAGATGAGCTTCTTTACTGCTGAGCCACCAGGAAATCCCAATTTTTAAGATAAATTTACTTAAAATATATTATCCATTGTAGTCTTCATCTTGGTTAGTAAACCTTCCCATTGGTACCAAAATAAAGAGCTTGGAATATTTCTTACACAACTTCTTTATTTCTAGTGCCTTACAGAACTTTCTCAACATGATAAAAGATACTACTTTGGAGTACAGGTTTGTACTGCCCTGGCTCCAGATACATATCTAGAAATCTTAACACCCAATTTGATTGGTTTTGGAAGAGAAGACTTTGGGAACTGAGATTCCTCATGAGTGAAATTAGTGCCCTTAGAAAGGAGATTCCAGAGGGCTGGCTCATCCCTCCTGCCAAGTGAGGACATAGGGAGGACATGGCTGTCTATGAACCAGGAAGCAGTTCTCATCAGACACTAAATCTCATCTTGAATTGACTAGCCTTCAGAATTATAAGCAATGAATGTTTCTTATTTAAATTACCTGGGCTTTGTGATGGCTCAGCGGGTAAATAATCCACCTGCCAATACAGGAGACACAAATTCAATCCCTGGGTCAGGAAAATGGTCTGGAGGAGGAAATCCTAGAAAATCCCAGGAAATCCCATGGACAGAGCAGCCTAACGGGCTATAGTCCATGGCATCACAAACAGTCAGACAAGACTGAGTGACTAAGCACAGCACAGCACAAATATAAGCTACCCAGCCTATGGTAGCTTGATATAGTACTGCTAATGGACTTAAAAGAAATTGGTACCAAGAGTGAGATGCTGCTATAACAAATACCAAACAGATAGAAGTGACTCTGGAACTGGGTCATGGGTAGATGATGGAAGAGTTTATATGTGCATACTGGGAAAGCCTACATTGTCATCAATAGTCTGTTAAGGGTGATTCTGTTGAGAGTTCAGAAAGAAAAGAGGACAACTGTTTATCTTCCAAAGAATACTTGAGTGACTGTAAACAGAATGTTGGTTTAAATGAGGAATGTAAAGACCATTCCTTTGAGACTTCAGGTAGAAAGGAGGAATGTGCTATTGGAACCAAGAGAAAAGGCAATCAAAGAACTTATCTGAATTGTGTTTCTGATCTTGTGTTTTGAGGAAGGCAGAACATGTGAGTGAAGAGATTTCTAGAAAAGTGTTGAAGGCTTAACTCCTCCTGACTGCTTATGGTAAAATGTGAGAAAAGAGAAATTACTTAAAGAGGGAATTGTTAAGGAAAGAAACAAGGAGAATATAAAGATTTGGGGAAATTTCAGTCTATCCATATTGCAAAAACTGAGAATATGAAGGGTGTGGCCAGCTGAACATTTGATAAGGGGATTTAATGGCTTCCCTGGTGGCTCAGACAGTAAAGAATCCGCCTGCAATGTGGGAGACCTGGGTTGGGTCCCTGGGTTGGAAAGATTCCCTTGAGAAGGGCATGGCAACCCACTCCAGTATTATTTCCTGGAGAAGTCCATGGACAGAGGAGCCTTGCAGGCTATAGTCCCTGGGTTCACAAAGAGTTGGACATGACTGAACGACTAAGCATAACGCAATGTTATTCACACTGTTACGTTTTGGTCTTAACTTGGACCTGTAAGTTGGCCCTCATTTCCTATTTCTCCTTTTCAGGATGGTTATGTCCATCCTTTACCTGGCCCACCACTGTGTTTTGAAAATATTTAACTTGTTTGAGTTCAGAGATGGAGAGCAAAAGACCTCAGATGAACCACACGTTGAGTTTCATGCATATCTGATTTGAATAATATTTAGATGAGACTTTGGACTTAGTCTTTAGGGCTCTTGGAATCAAATGAATGTATTTTGCTCACTGCCTCTGGCAGAATGAGCTATTCAGTTATCTACTCAACCCAAAACCTTTGAAAATTACCCTTGGTCAAAAACCCTAAAGTGATATATATTCCATGCATGACAACCCTAGTGAAAAATGGTATCCCGTGGAATAATCCATTATTTAAAGTAGATTTTGAGAAGACATCCAGGGTTTTCTATGTTGAATGTCCCAGCCTCAGACCTTGGCTTTCTTCAGAAAATATGGAAGGGAGTGTGATAGACTGGGATGCACGTCATGTATTCAGGACTTCCAAATTGGACTGCCATGGAATTTGTCATTCAGTGTGCCTGAAGGGTGAATTTTATTTTTCAAATAAAAAATTATTTGAATAAGCAGTACATTTTCTGAGAAACACATTAATAGGAGAAAGAGTTGGTTTGGGTTGCTGGAAATGGAGACTATTAAGTGTGGCCCTCAAGATTGTACTCCTTGTTAGGGAGATTTTAGAATATTTGCAATGATGGAGGTGAAAAGGGGTGATGGAGGTCATTACAATAATGGGGACAAATAGGGCTGAGACAGCTGGGGAACAAGACTATTGCTTCTCCAGAGTTAACAGGAATAGAAAGCAAATTGGAGGGAACATGACCCTTCCTTCATCTTTCAGGATCCTTCTATTGGCCACAATTTGTGAAACCGCTTAGGATATCAGCTGTGAAAGTAGAATTAATAGTCTGCAGGATCCAAGTCCTAGCCTTTCAGAGGATGAGTTTAGAAGTGTAAGAAAAGAAGCTTAGAGAGTAGCTCAGTTTTAATATTGATAAGTTTCATTTTAAGCTCTGGGTCAAAGGGAGTGGACAGAGGATCTGAAGGAGAGAATGAGATACACAAATGGACCTGGATCCAAACAACGCATGCATGCAAGCACACACAACCCAACCACACACACACACATACACACACACACACACACACACACACACACACTCACTTTCACTCGTTTGCTCCCTCTCTCCCTCCCAGCCCTGGGTTGCAGGAAGTTTACAGAGTAAACACCACCATTACCTCTCTCCATGAGCCTGCAGAGGAGAGACTTAAGAAAATGAAAAGCACCAGACATGTGACATTTTCCTTCTGTATCCTGAGTTGTGCTTAAGATGGTCTTAAAGTTGAAGAAGTGAGGTCTGCAATGTTTTAGTAATAACGAGGAACAGTGCTGTGGCCAGTTGGATAAACCCCTTAGTCTCGCTCCGTTAGCAGGGTCATCGCTGCTGGTGGGATGTGTACTAATATAAGTATGTGGAAGGCATCATCCGTTAACACAGCACGGCTGAAAGCAGCAGCTTTGAAGGGAGAGGGACAAAGTTTACAGCTTACTGGCTCTGTGTCATTCAGGCAGTTAAGCGCCTTGGATTTAGTTTAGCTCTAAAATGGAGGAAATTATGTCTAACTCACAGCACTTGTGTAAGTTTAATTATATGACCCATAAGTGCAGATGGAGCATGTTGACTCAACACTGAGTGGATATTTAATAAATCATAGTTTTTATTATTATAAATGTAAACTGCTTTTCATACTGAACTGCTAAAAGATTGATGAAGGAACGGGCAAAGGGTAACTGGTGTTTAAGGTGTGTACAGGGTCAGAGAAAAGAACTGCCACGTCTGTATACAGCAGGAGTGATAACTAGCAGATATGTCATCAAATGGGTCAAAAACTCAGGTAACATAAGCAACTGGAGGCTCTAATGCTAAAAGATTAGACCCCTAATTTAATAACTATATGATAACATGTATTCACAGAAAAACTTATTCTCTTAATTAGCAGTTTTTATTATATTTAACCAAAACCCACAGTCTTTACTTTTGTGAAGAAAAACATCAAAATGACATACCTATTATCTATCATCTCTTTTTTTCTCTCATGTATCTAGCCATCCATCTATCTATTTGTTTATCATATGTATCTGTACTACTACTGTACAATATTATGTGGAGGTTTTCAAGTAAATTTGTATTAGAGAATATATCTGAATTAAAATTTTGTTTAAATTACTCCTTGACAGATCAATATACATAGGAATTATGGCTCCTTGACTTTGAACCGAAACTAAATATTTGTTGAAAATATAGAAATATGTAATAATACAATATACATTTTAAAGTAAGGTTTCCACTGGCATTATTTGAATGGCTTTCTCTATTATTTTTCTTACATCATTCTTTTTAACTAATGTATATTAATAGCCTAGAATTTTCACATTATCATCATTGTTGTTATAATTATAAAACAAAAGAGATATTAAAAAGAACGATTGAGAAGTAGAACTGTGCCATGTAGTGCAAAATGCCTCTCTACTCTTTTTTTCTCAAACATAATCCATTTTGTGTAACCTAATCATAACATATACAAACTGTTATCCAGATGCTCTTCCTTGCTTAGTAATATATTTGCAGCCCAAGCAGGTGCCATTTCCATTCCTGTCATTAAAAAATTAAACATGTGTAAGTATTTAAAAAACTTTTCTCAGCTTCACTGAGGTATAAGTGATACGCAGAATGTGCACATATTTAATACACACAGTTTGAAGAGCTTTCCCATACGTGTGTTTTCAGAACCCCATCACCATGTCAGGGTACTGATCCACCTGCCATCTCCAGATTTGTTCTCTTGTGTCCCTTTGTTGGTTGCTGTTTGTTGTTTGCTTTGTGTCTGTGTGGTAAGAACAGTTTACATGAGACAAATCACAAGGAGATATCATCTCATATCAGTTGGGATAATTTTTATTTAAAAAAAAAGAAAAGTTTTGGTGAGGATTTACAGAAATTGGCACTCTTAGGCACTACTGACAAGAATTGTAAAATGGAGCAATTCCTGTGGAAAAGAGCATCCTCAAAAAAAAAAAAAAAAGAAGAAGTAACATATGAGCCAAAAGCTCAATAGACATTACTTAGAGGAATTAAGTGATATGTAGTAATATAGAGATTCACCTGTTTTATAACTAGAAAGATTCAGTATTTTAAGATGATAATTTTCTCCAGTTTACCTAGAGAGCAATGCAACCCTATGGAAATCATAGAAAACATTATTACAGAAATTGAAAACTGACTGTGACCCGGTGCACTAAGCATGGGCGGCTGCAACCCAGTGCACTCAGCATGATCAAGAGGAGTTACCCCACGTCCGAGGTCAGGGGCAGCGGCCGAGAGTTCCAGGCTGCGACAGTGCAGGAACGATCGAGAGGAGCTGCCCAAGTCTGAGGTCAGGGGCGGTGGCTGGGAGGAGCACCCCACACCCAAGGCCAGGGGTGGCAGCCGGGAGGAGCAACTCAAGGAGCTGTGACTGCACAGGTGCAGGAGGGCCTACAGGAGCTATCCCACATTGAAGGTCAGGAAGGACAGTGGTAAGGAGATACCCCTCATCCAAGGTAAGGAGCGGCGGCTGTGCTTTGCTTGAGCAGACATGAAGAGATACCCCATGCCCAAGGTAAGAGAAACCCAAATAAGATGGTAGGTGTTGCAAGAGGGCATCAGAGGACAGACACACTGAAACCATACTCACAGAAAACTAGTCAATCTAATCACACCAGAACCACAGCTTTATCTAACTCAGTGAAACCAAGCCATGTCCATGGGGGCAACCCAAGTCGGGCAAGTCATGGTGGAGAGGTCTGACAGAATGTGGTCCACTGGAGAAGGGAATGGCAAACCACTTCAGTATTCTTGCCTTGAGAACCCCATGAATAGTAAGAAAAAGGCAAAATGATAGGATACCGAAAGAGGAACTTCCCAGGTCAGTAGTGCCCAATATGCTACTGGAGATCAGTGGAGAAATAACTCCATAAAGAATAAAGGGATGGAGCCAAAGAAAAAACAATACCCAGCTGTGGATGTGACTGGTGATAGAAGCAAGGTCCAGTGCAGTAAAGAGCAATATTGTATAGGAACCTGGAATGTCAGGTCCATGAATCAAGGAAATTGGAAGTGGTCAAACAAGAGATGGCAAGAGTGAACGTCGACATTCTAGGAATCAGCAAACTAAAATGGTCTGGAATGGGTGAATTTAAATCAGATGACCATTATATCTACTACTGCAGGCAGGAATCCCTCAGAAGAAATGGAGTACCCATCATGGTCAACAAAGAGTCCAAAATGCAGTACTTGGAGTAGTTGGATGCAGTCTCAAAAACGACAGAATGATCTCTGTTCATTTCCAAGGCAAACCATTCTATATCACAGTTATCCAAGTCTATGCCCCAACCAGTAATGCTGAAGAACCTAAAGTTGAATGGTTTTATGAAGAACTACAAGACCTTTTAGATCTAACACCCCAAAAAGATGTCCTTTTCATTATAGGCGACTCGAATGCTAAAGTAGGAAGTCAAGAAACACCTGGAGTAATAGGCAAATTTGGCCATGCAATGTGGAATGAAGCAGGGCAAAGACTAATAGAGTTTTGCCAAGAAAATGCACTGGTCATAGCAAATACCCTCTTCCAACAACACAAGAAAAGACTCTGCACATGGACATCACCAGATGGTCAACACCGAAATCAGATTGATTATATTCTTTGCAGCCAAAGATGGAGAAGCTCTATACAGTCAACAAAAGCAAGACCAGGAGCTGACTGTGGCTCAGATCATGAACTCCTTATTACCAAACTCAGACTCCAACTGAAGAAAGTAGGGAAAACTACTAGATCATTCAGGTATGACCTAAATCAAATCCCTTATGATTATACAGTGGAAGTGAGAAATAGATTTAAGGGCCTAGATCCGATAGATAGAGTGCCTGATGAACTATGGAATGAAGTTTGAGACATTGTACAGGAGACATGGATCAAGATGATCCCCGTGGAAAAAAATGCAAAAAGCAAAATAGCTGTCTGGGGAGGCCTTACAAACAGCTGTGAATAGAAGAGAGGCAAAAGCAAAGGAGAAAAGGAAAGATATAAGTATCTGAATGCAGAGTTCCAGAGAATAGCAAGAAGAGATAAGAAAGCCACCTTCAGCAATCAATGCAAAGAAATGGAGGAAAAGAACAGAGTGGGAAAGACTAGAGATCTCTTCAAGAAAATTAGAGATGCCAAGAAAACATTTCATGCAAAGATGGGCTCGATAAAGGACAGAAATGGTCTGGACCTAACAGAAGCAGGCAATATTAAGAAGTGGTGGCAAGAATACACGGAAGAACTGTAGAAAAAGATCTTCACGACCCATATAATCATGATGGTGTGATTACTAATCTAGAGTCAGACACCCTGGAATTTGTGAAGTCAAATGGGCCTTGGAAAGCATCACTACAAACAAAGCTAGTGGAGGTGATGGAATTCCAGTTGAGCTATTTCAAATCCTGAAAGATGATGCTGTGAAAGTGCTTCACTCAATATGCCAGCAAATTTGGAAAGCTCAGCAGTGGCCACAGGACTGGAAAAAGTCAGAAAAGCAATGCCAAAGAATGCTCAAACTACCACACAATTGCACTCATCTCACATGCTAGTAAAGTAATGCTCAAAATTCTCCAAGCCAGGCTTCAGCAATACGTGAATCATGAACTTCCTGATGTTCAAGCTGATTTTAGAAAAGGCAGAGGAACCAGAGATCAAATTGCCAACATCCACTGGATCATGGAAAAACCAAGAGAGCTTCCGAAAAACATCTATTTCTGCTTTATTGACTATGCCAAAGCCTTTGACTGTGTGGATCACAATAAACTTTGGAAAATGCTGAAAGAGATGGGAATACCAGACCAACCTGATCTGCCTCTTGAGAAATCTATATGGAGGTCAGGAAGCGATAGTTAGAACTGGACATAGAACAACAGACTGGTTCCAAATAGGAAAAGAAGCACATCAAGGCTGTATATTGTCACCCTGCTTATTTAACGTATATGCAGAGTACATCATGAGAAACACTAGACTGGAAGAACACAAGCTGGAATCAAGATTGCCAGGAGAAATATCAATCACCTCAGATATGCAGATGACACCACCCTTATGGCAGAAAGTGAAGAGGAACTAAAAGCCTCTTGATGAAAGTGAAAGAGGAGAGTGAAAAAGCTGGCTAAATCTCAACATTCAGAAAAGGTAGATCATGGCATCCGGTCCCATCACTTCATGGGAAATAGATGGGGAAACAGTGGAAACAGTGTCAGACTTTATTTTGGGGGCTCCAAAATCACTGCAGATGGTGACTGCAGCCATGAAATTAAAAGAGGCTTACTCCTTGGAAGAGAAGTTATGAGTAACTTAGATAGTATATGCAAAAGCAGAGATATTACTTTGCCAACTAAGATCCATCTAGTCAAGGCTATGTTTTTACCTGTGGTCATGTATGGATGTGAGAGTTGGACTGTGAAGAAGGCTGAGTGCGGAAGAATTGATGCTTTTGAAGTGTGGTGTTGGAGAAGACTCTTGAGAGTTCCATGGGCTGCAAGGAGATCCAACCAGTCCATTCTGAAGGAGATCAGCCCTGGGATTTCTTTGGAAGGAATGATGCTAAAGCTGAAACTCCATTCCATTGGCCACCTCATGTGAAGAGTTGACTCATTGGAAAAGACTCTGATGCTGGGAGGGCTTGGGGGCAGGAGGAGAAGGGGACAACAGAGGATGAGATGGCTGAATGGCATCACTGACTCGATGGACATGAGTCTGAGTGAACTCCAGTAGCTGGTGATGGACATGGAGGCCTGGCGTGCTGCGATTCATGGGGTCGCAAAGAGTCGGACACGACTGAGCAAGTGAACTGAACTGATGGAAAGACTGGAAACAATTTTGATGAAAGAAAATTAAGTTGGCTGCATTAGCTTAATGCAGCCATCTTAATTCAAAATTTGCTCAAAACCTGCAGTAAACAAATGTATTTGGAATTGGCAAAAGGATAAACTTATAAAAATTAAAAAGTACATATTCTAAGGTATTTCAATGGGAAATGGTTATTAATAAACATCTTAAAATTTCTGAAATCCATTAAAAAAACTGAACCTTTTACATTTGGCACACACTATAGACAAAAATAAACACACAATTGATATTAGACATAAAGATAAGAACTAAAAAATATAAAACTTCCAGAAGAACAATGTTTTGATCTTGAATCTAGAACCATCTTTTTAAAAATAAGAGACAAATTATCAGCCCTAGAAAAAGAAGAAAAACCTTTAGAAAACATTTATACCCTCACTTAGCCAAAGTGACTCTGAACAGAAAATATACAAATGGCAAGGAAGCAGATAATAAGGTTTTCAACATCTTTCGTAATTGGGGATATTGAAACTACAATGAGAAGTCAACGGACAGCTATTAGAATGCTTAGAATTAAAAGACTGGTAACAGGACAAAGTACTGATGATGTAAGTCAACTGCAATTTTCCTACATTGTATGTGAATATGGAAAATGGTACAACATTTTACAATATTTTTGGCCATTTATTATAAAGTTAAATAGGTAGATTACATATCAAGACATTCCAGTTTTAAATATTAAACCAAAGATGTAAAAATATGTGAACAAACATAGACTTGTTCTCAAATATCTTAACAGCTTATCCAAAAATACCCACCAAAAGTAGAAACCACCAAAATTCCCACCAACTAATGAAACTAAGAAAATTGTGGTGCATACATGCAACTCACAATATGAACTCAAAATCTGAAAAAAATAACTAGCTTCCTGTTATATTCATAAACATGGATGGATCTTAGAAACATAATTGAAAGAATATACAACATGCTGTATATTGAATAATTACATGATCATCTTGATAAGACAAAGGTCAGTGAAAGAACAGTGGTTGCCAGCTGTGAGTTCCTTATATGCTTCTTTAATGCCACTCCTATACTGCTGTGATTCCTCTAGTTTTGTAACCTAATTTGAAATCAGGAAGTATGATGCCTTCAGCTTTCTTCTTCTTGCTCGATTGCTATCTAATTTCTTTACCTCAACCACTGCATTAAAATAGCTTCAGTTGGGGTCACACCTGACATCTTTTCAATATTTGTCCAGCTTGTCTGCAGCAATTGGTGTGACTGCTGTCTCCTTTATTCTGAAATGGTTCTCCTATAATTTCTAAGATATTGCTCTTCTCTGCTTTTCCACTTGCCCATCTGCCTTCTCTGCTGCAGTTTTCTATTCCACATCCTCTTTACAGCCTTTCTCAAAAGTCTGTTCTTTAAGTGTGCGTGAACTCTGAAAGCACTACTTGACTGCACTGTGTTCAAAAGCCACTTTCATGATGCTAAATCTCAAATCTTGGCCTCAGAAATTCTCTTCGCATTTCTAGACTTTTAAAATCAATTGTATGATATTTTTAGTTCCTCCATTCATAAACTGATTTATTAGAACTCACTTAAAATATTTTATTCAGAGTTCATTTTGCATAACTTTAAAATACTTTCCTCATTGCATGAGGAAAAAAAAAAAGATGAACAGTGTACAGCAAGGTTGACAACCAAATAAATAGGCAATTGCAACAGAAATTAGGTTTTCATTCAGCTGCTGCTAAGTCGCTTCAGTCTTGTCCGACTCTGTCTGACCCCCATAGACGGCAGCCCACCAGGCTCCCCCGTCCTTGAGATCCTCCAGGCAAGAATACTCAGCACAGTGTGAATAATGTTTCATTTTTAAATGCTGTTTTATTTGATTCCAAATTAAGTGTTCCTGTTAAGTTTGAGGATATCTTGATTTTTTTTTTTTTTTGGAATGTAATTGCTTTACAATGCTGTGTTGGTTTCTGATGTACACAGAAGTGAATCGCCATATATATCCATATGCCCCCCTCCTTAGACCTCCCTCCCAGCACCCCCTCCCACCCCTCGATGTCATCACAGAGCACCCAGCTGAGCTCCATGTGCTGTATGGCAGCCTCCCACCAGCTACACACTTTATACATGGTAGTGTCTCTATGTTGATGCCAATCTCCCAGTTCATGCCTCCCCTATGTCTTTACATCTGTGTCTCTATTCCTGCCCTGGAACTAGGTTCATGTGTAAAATTTCTGTAGATTCCACATGCATGCCTTAATATATGCAGTTGTTTTTCTCTCTTTGACTTACTTCACCCTGTATGACAGACTCAAGGTCCGTCCACATCTTTACAAATGACCCAATGACATTGCTTTTTATGGCTGAGTAATATTCCATTATATATATAAGTACCACATTTTCTTTCTCCATTTCTCTGTGGATGGATGTCTACACTGCTTCCATGTCATGGATGTTGTATAAATAAATGATGCTGCAACGAACCCTGTGGTCCATGTGTCTTTATGAATTGTGGTTTTCTCAGGCTTTATGCCCAGGTGTAGAACTATTGGGTCATACGGTAGCTCTGTTTTTAAAGAAACCGCCACACTGTTTTCCATAGTAGCAATCTCAATTTACATTTCCAGCAACAGTGCAAAAGGGTTCCCTTTTCTCCTTACAGTCTCCAGCATTGTTTGTAGATTTTTTTTGATGCTAACCATTCTGACTTGTGTGAGGTGATACCTCATTGTAGTTTTGATTTGTATTTCTTTAGTACTTAGTGATGTTGGGGCTCTTTTCATGTGCCTCTTGACCATCTTTATGTCTTCTTTGAAGAAATGTCTATTTAGGTATTTTGTCCATTTTCTGATTTTTTTTTTGAGCTGTAATCCTGATATGCATCTTTTACTATCCAGTCTCTAGTCTTGTCAGTAACTTAGAGTTTGAATCTGAAGCTTTTAAATTCATCACATCAAATGAATTAATTATGGATTGTATAAGTGATTTTTCCTTTCAACTTATTATGGATTGTTGATAGATCTTCTAATACAGGAATATGTTGGACTGTATTTCTATAAGAAAACATACTGTTATTTCTATAGAGAAGTATTTCATTGCCTTTTTTAACTTTCTACCCCGGGGTTCCCAATTACCTTCCTGTTACATTCTTTGCCCATCTTGCTGTTCTAGGGTTTTGTCTCTAATTAGTCCAAGAACTCTGTTATTTTCATGTGGATTCAACTGTGGTTATATTAAGTCATTCCTCTATATCATAAATGAGATTTTCAGCTGTGTTTGTTTTATTTCTTGAAGTTCTATTTTGTTCCTGTCCCTTCTGTAATGCTATTCATTTGGCATTTAGTTTGTTTCCCTAGCTCTGCAATTTCTGTATCATTAAATTCTACCCTTTATTTATCTCATCTTTAAACTTAGATGTTATTAAATTATTCAGAATCTCAAATGTTCTTTTCAGTGTGAAACACAGATGGATAACGTTCTCTATTTTTGGTGTAGAATGTTTTATTCTAACTTAGTTAACATGGCTTGCCCGTGTTCTTTCCTTCCTTCTCCCTCCCTCATGTGATATGTTTGCATGAATGTCATAACAATCTTTCTGACACATTAATATGTAAACTATATACCTCTTTGTATGCCATTTATTTGTGCTAATGGATTATAGGTAAATCCCCTCCGTTCTTCTGTATTTTCCCCCTCTTCATGCAAGTACTATGGTTTAAGACCTGGGTGTTTTCAGTTTAACAGAGGAGGTATGGAAATCAGAGAGCTATACTCAGAGCCTTGAGTGCCAAAAATGGGAGGTAAATTCCAAAGAGTTAAACCAAGTTGAAAGTGATGAGTTGTGCATAATTTAGTTTTCTCATGACTTTTCTTTTGTCCACAAACATTATCTTTTGCTTAATGACTACCTACAATCCCCCGCTTTTGTTTTCTATTTGGGAGCATTTATAGAGTTCATAGGTTTAGATTTTAGAGTCCATTCATTTGTTCAGTTGCTAAGTTGTCCAACTCTTTGTGACCCCATGGACTGTAGCACACCAGGCTTCCCTGTCCTTCACTATCTCCCAGAGTTTGCTCAAACTCATATCCATTGATTAGATGATGCCATTCGGCCATCTCATCCTGTGTCACCCCCTTCTCCTGCCTTCAGTCTTTCCCAGCAATCAATCTAGATACAATATGTGATAAATAAGAGACTGAAATTACATTTAAAAGTAATGAAAACACCTAGTTAAATGACATCATATAATTTATTGGTAATTGATGTTAGCTTTCTGTAAAATAAAATATCTTAGCAACAAAATATATTTATAAAAGACCCAGCATCAGGGTATTTTCCAGTGAGTCAGCTCTTTGCATCAGCTGGCCAAAGTATTGGAGCTTCAGCATCAGTCCTTCAAGTGAATATTCAGGGTTAGTTTCCTTTAGGATTGACTGGTTTCATCTTAACTGGCTTTACTCCACAACTTACAATGAAATTATTCTTTCTTATTTAAAATTAACTAAAACATAAAAACATGCAAGGCATTTTAACACATTTTAGAGAATTAGTATAGTCCTATTCAAGTAAAAAACATCTCATTTGAGAGAGTCAGAGTTAACTGCTGCTTGGCCAAGCAGATTTATTCTTCAGAATAAAAGGTGATTAAATAAGGGAAAAATATTCTTTACTAGATATTTATATAACTCAAGCAACCAAGAACATTTTTATAGTTGATGAAAAATCACTAACAGTAACACTCATTCTTGAATTAAAAAACAAGCATTTATCAAACTAGACTGGCTTTAACTTAATAAAACCTGTCCAGTAGAACTTGAGATTTTATACCTAATGAAAAAATGCTTTAAACACTCTCCAAAGGAAACAGCAAGACATATAACAAATGCTTTTGACCAATGAGGACAAAGGAATAATAAAATGGAAAAGAAATTAGGTATGCCAATACAAGAGAATATGTATCTTTGTTTGTGTCCATATATAGAAGTGTGTGTGTGTGTGTGTGTGTGTGTGTGTGTGTGTACACACTAATGTGTGTGTGTGTGTGTATGCTGCTATTCCTGCTTAGTTGCTTCAGTCATGTCCAACTCTCTGCGACCCCATGGACTGTAGCCCACCAGGTTCCTCCGTCCGTGGGATTCTCCAGGCAAGGATACTGGAGTGAATTGCCATGCCCTCCTCTCCGGGATCTCCCCAACCCAAGGACAGAACCTGGGTCTCCTGCATTGACAGGCAGATTCTTTACTACTGAGCCACCGGGGAAAGTCCATGTGTATATACAGAGATACATATGTTTATAATTACCAATATTTATTCACCTTAACTGAAAAAGTATTAGAATAAAATATTCCACTACTGTAGTTTGATATATGTATAAATAGCAAAATTGTTAGGATTAATATAAAGCTAAAATTATCAATTAAACATAGTATCATTCTGAAGCATAAAACTTTCAAGATTTTCTCAGTAAATACTGAGAAAAACTATAAGAAGGCTATAAGAAAAACTATAAATACTTATGAAAAACTATAAGAAGGCTTATTCATCCTGTGTGTTCCTGACACAAGTATCTTACATATGACTGTGGATTTTCCTGTTCCTACTTTTAATTTCAACCTTGTCATATGTTAATATGGGTATCAATTTATCAGTTTAGGACTTTAACTACTACTTATATTGAGTATTATGTCATAAAGTTTCTGTTTGTCTCTCATAATCCTTTTGATCTTGAAACCTGCTTTGTCTATGGTAAATATAGCACATTGATTTTATAGTGTTTTCATTATATATTTTTTCAATCTTTTTAAAAATTTTCTTGTATCTTTATCTTTAATATGCATTCCTTATGAGCTGCTTTTAGTTGCTATTTGAAAAAAAATTCCTCTCCTGATAAATTTGTCTTTTTTTTTTTTTACTGGCATGTATACTCTCTTTATATTATTCTATATTTCTTTCATTTTAGCATTCTTTGGTTTGATTGAGAACTGGTTGTTACCCTCTGTAAAGTATGTTAATAATTGTACTTATATTTCCTTATACTTTGTTCACTATGACTGCAGTATATTTAATTCTTTTTTGTGTTGATTTAAGGACTTTATTCTTGATCTTCAGTCTTCTTCCAGTCATCACCACCCACCTTGGCTCTAGCTCCACCTGCAGAACTATTATATTCCTGCTACGTGTGTTGCTACTTTTGCTAAGATCTTTGAATATACTGCATGATTTGACCCTGACATTTTTCCCAGTAAATTCTTTATTTCTTTGCTTTTTGGAGCCTACTTTACAATAAAGTTTGATGAATTCAATTCGGCTTTTCTTGCTTGTTTTTTTTTTTTTTTTAAAGTGTGAGCCTACAAACACAGGTACATCAGTGCCCTAGGCTAACAGAAATTATTTACAGGTCACAGTGAGGCACTGAATGGAATCTTATGGCTCTTGTGTGCCTATATCTGTATGTGTATGTTATTATATGTCTATCTTAGTCAGGACAAATCTCCAAGATTCATCATAAGTAGAACTCTAAGCCTCTTTCTTATTTTCTGAAAATTTTCTGGAGTTTATAAAGGACCACCCATCTTCTCAATCAGTTCTACATTCACTTTCAGTTCTTGGTATCAAACAATGCAAAAGAAACTCACAGACCCTGTTCCATCCTAGGAAATCCATTACTCCGAAAGTGTGTTGGCTTTGCCTGCCCAAAGTATGCCACATATTTTTTAAAGCGTGCATGTTGCTGCTTTTTTTGAGAGTCACAGTTACAGTTGTCTCTTACTGATAGTCTTTCTTTTATTTGAGTCTCCATGACTCTGATGCCTTTCACAAGTAAAAATTTAAGGCTAGCAAACAAACGCATTTTATTGAAAGTTAAATTTCTCACTTCTTATCTGGCTTGATTTTCTGGTGAATAATGGAGTGTATGCTCCTCAGTCTCTCATTCACATCTGACTCATTGCAACTCCATGGACTGTAACTTGCCAGGCTCCGCTGTCCATGGAATGTTTCAGACAAGAATACTGAGTGAGTTGCCATTTCCTCTTCCAGGGATCTTTATAACTCAGGGATTGAACCTGCATTTCCTGTGTCTCATGCATTACAGGGAGATACTTTACTGCTGAGCCATCAGGGAAGAATAATAGAGTAGGAAATGGCAACCCACTCCAGTATTCTTGGCTGAAAACTTCCATGGACGGAGGAGCCTGGCAGACTACAGCCCATGGGGTCCCAAAGAGTTGGACATGACTGAGTGACTAAGCACGCACACCTGGTGAATAAATGCTCTTTATTCTTAAAAGACCTTTATTTTTTCTTAAATTATATTTCTACCTCTATTCCTAAAGTCAATCTAGATGCAGCATGTGGTAGATAACAGACTGAAATTACATTTCAAAGTAACAAAAACACCTAGTTAAATGATATATCATAATTTATTGGTAATTGATGTTATCTTTCAGTAAAATAAAATATCTTAGCAACATAATATATTTATAAGCCTTTTAAAGAAATTGAATTCAGTCTCAAAAAGAAAAAAAAAGGAAAGGAAAAATATACCAAACTACAAAACATCAACAGGAAATGCCTTTGATTTACATTAATTTTAAATAGTTCTCTTTAAAAAAACTCCACTTTTTTGTTATCATTTCAACTATATTTTCCTCTGGTGTTGGTTTCTCTGTGAAGTGAAAACTGATGAATCTATATTTCTTGACATTGTGGTGGTTGCTAAGTCCAGTTCCAACTCTTTGCAACCCTATGGACTACAGCACTCCGGACTTCCCTGTCCTTCACCATCTCCTAGGAGTTTGCTCAAATTCATGTCCATTGAGTCAGTGATGCCATCCAACCATTTCATCCTCTGACCTCCTTGCCCTCTTGCCCTCAGTCTTTCCCAGCATCAAGGTCCTTTCCAGTCAGCCAGCTCTCTGTGTCAGGTGGCCAAAGTATTTGAATTTCAAGTATAGCAACAGTCCTAACAATGAATGTTCAGGATTGACTGCCTTTGAGATTGACTGGTTTGATCTTGTAGTCAGGAGTCTTCTCAAGCATCACAATTTCAAAGCATCAGTTCTTCGGTGCTCGGCCTTCTTTATGCTTTTTGGACTAGGGAGGGATTGGCAGAAGTCATCCTTCTCCTGGACACTGGGCTGCAGACATCAGAGGCAAGGACTGGAATGTGACTCTTGGCCCACAGGTACCCAAAGTAAGCAGGGGCATAGGAGAGGCATGCTTTGTCAGTAGGAGACATCCAGTAACCGTGTGTTTCATCAAACATACTTGCAGCAATTCTGACATATCTCCCCAGGATATTAGAATACGGTAATATTGCAGGATGGGTGAAACTAGTTTCACTCCTTGTGAGGTCTCATTACTGGGTGCTGGACTAATGCTATCAGGGTAAACCATCCTGTATGCAGGCCCTGCCATTGCATTAACTGGATGGAAAATCATTTGTATGGGAAAAACTCACAAAACATAAAAAATGAGGTTTTCTGGTGAGTTGACTGAGAAATGAAAAAGTCTTTTACACTTTATAAAAAGCTTATCATAAGGTGATATTGAGTTCTGATTTACAAGAAAATGTCTAAATAACAGGAGGCTTTCACAGACACAAGTAGGCTAGTCAAAGCTACAAGAAAAAAAAAAGAGCTTTACGAGTTCAGTTGAGATTCCAGTAAAGGAAAAATAATCTCTTGGACTTGTAGAGTGCTTTTGTAACATAAAAAATATAGGGCATGAAGTGATTAAATATTAATGCCCTTTAGCTGATGTTTCCAGGGGAATATTTAATTATAAAAGAAGGGTTATTGTGCAGCACAGTTGGAGATGGGCTCAGTGAGACACAAAGATTTGGCAGGAATTAGGATACAGATCATTTGTGCGTGGTAATGAGTGGACCTTCACCGTTTAAGCAAAATACTTGATGAACATTTTTCAAGTGCATTATTTTGAGTCATGCAAGAACACTTTGAAATAACAGACAGATATCCATCATGTATCCTGCCCCTGCCGAGGCCAGCACTAACTGGGCTGCATGAGTCTGATCACTGGAGTGTTGCTCAGTGGTTTGGTGTTTGGCGTTTGGTGATACTGAGGGCCTTCCAGAGGAGACAGAAGTCAGTCTTGAAAGAACCAGAAAAGAGATTTCTGGCTCTGCTGTCAGGGTGGCACTCTGGCGCCATACTGATGTAATGACGGAGGCCTTGTCATCAAGGGTCACAACTGGCTGTGCTTGGGCAACTGGCACAATGGAACATGCTCCCTAGTGTCCTTCAAGCCCCATACACATCCCTCATCTCACACATCCCTCACCTCACACATCCCTCACCTCACACATCCCTCACCTCACACATCCCTCACCTCACATATCCCTCATGCCCTCACACATCCCTCACCTCACACATCCCTCACCTCACACATCCCTCATGCCCTCACACATCCCTCACCTCACACATCCCTCACCTCACACATCCCTCACCTCACACATCCCTCACCTCACACATCCCTCACCTCACACATCCCTCATGCCCTCACACATCCCTCACCTCACACATCCCTCACCTCACACATCCCTCATGCCCTCACACATCCCTCACCTCACACATCCCTCATGCCCTCACACATCCCTCATGCCCTCACACATCCCTCACCTCACACATCCCTCACCTCACACATCCCTCATGCCCTCACACATCCCTCACCTCACACATCCCTCATGCCCTCACACATCCCTCATGCCCTCACACATCCCTCACCTCACACATCCCTCACCTCACACATCCCTCACCTCACACATCCCTCACCTCACACATCCCTCATGCCCTCACACATCCCTCACCTCACACATCCCTCACCTCACACATCCCTCACCTCACACATCCCTCACCTCACACATCCCTCACCTCACACATCCCTCACCTCACACATCCCTCATGCCCTCACACATCCCTCACCTCACACATCCCTCACCTCACACATCCCTCACCTCACACATCCCTCACCTCACACATCCCTCACCTCACACATCCCTCACCTCACACATCCCTCACCTCACACATCCCTCACCTCACATATCCCTAACCTCACACATCCCTCACCTCACACATCCCTCATGCCCTCACACATCCCTCACCTCACACATCCCTCACCTCACACATCCCTCACCTCACACATCCCTCATGCCCTCACACATCCCTCACCTCACACATCCCTCACCTCACACATCCCTCACCTCACACATCCCTCACCTCACACATCCCTCACCTCACACATCCCTCACCTCACACATCCCTCATGCCCTCACACATCCCTCACCTCACACATCCCTCACCTCACACATCCCTCACCTCACACATCCCTCATGCCCTCACACATCCCTCACCTCACACATCCCTCACCTCACACATCCCTCACCTCACACATCCCTCACCTCACACATCCCTCATGCCCTCACACATCCCTCACCTCACACATCCCTCATCTCACACATCCCTCACCTCACACATCCCTCACCTCACACATCCCTCATGCCCTCACACATCCCTCACCTCACACATCCCTCACCTCACACATCCCTCATGCCCTCACACATCCCTCACCTCACACATCCCTCACCTCACACATCCCTCACCTCACACATCCCTCACCTCACACATCCCTCACCTCACACATCCCTCATGCCCTCACACATCCCTCACCTCACACATCCCTCACCTCACACATCCCTCACCTCACACATCCCTCACCTCACACATCCCTCATGCCCTCACACATCCCTCACCTCACACATCCCTCATGCCCTCACACATCCCTCATGCCCTCACACATCCCTCACCTCACACATCCGTCATGCCCTCACTCTCCCCACATTACCTCAGACAATAAGCCAGGCACCTCACTCCACTCTTATGCTAGAAGGCAGAGGCATCCACTGCAGGTGGATTAACAGAAGTTTAAAGCAAATTATCTCCACTTTAAGAAGACCTAGGTGTTAGGTCAAGCTCACAAAACAGAAGAGAAAATAAAAGGCTGAGGTTGCAACCACATTAAGAGTAATAACTTCTGTCCTTCAAAATACACTACCAACATATTTTTTTAATCAATATTACTTTATTTTTTAATATAAATTTATTTATTTTAATTGGAGGTTAATTACTTTACAATATTGTATTGGTTTTGCCATACATCAACATGAATTCGCCACAGGTATACACGTGTTCCCCATCCTGAACCCCCCTCCCTCCTCCCTCCCCATACCATCTCTCTGGGTCATCTCAGTGCACCAGCCCCAAGCATCCAGTATGATGCATCAAACCTGGACTGGCGACTCGTTTCGTATATGATATTATACATGTTTCAATGCCATTCTCCCAAATCATCACACCCTCACCCTCTCCCACAGAGTCCAAAAGACTGTTTTATACATCTTTGTCTCTTTTGCTGTCTCACATACAGGGTTATCGTTACCATCTTTCTAAATTCGATATATATGTGTTAGTATACTGCATACTCATTCAATGGTGTTTAATGAGTATAGCAGTAAGTTGAATTGGTGTGTCACTGTAGAGTTACAGGAGAAGGCAATGGCAACCCCCTACAGTACTCTTGCCTGGAAAATCCCATGGACAGAGGAGCCTGGTAGGCTGCAGTCCATGGGGTCGCACAGAGTCAGACACGACTGAAACGACTTAGCAGCATACTGTATTACCAACATATTTGAAAAGATACTTACAATACATTACAGATCTCAAAATTTACCTAACCCCAAATCTAGCATTAAAGTCTATGATATTCTTTTCCTTGTGAAACACTGAGGTGATGAAAAACCTGGGCCAGATGTTCTTGGAAATATGGAAATATAATGCTAGCAGAATTCTACTCACTGGAAAATTTTATCTGGAAAAAAAAAGTGAAACAAAAAATAAGAATTTTAAGCTGTAACACCTAATCTGACAAGATCATCTGTTGAAAAAACAGAATTTATGAATTTGAGATTTTTAATTTTTTCATTTTTAACTTTATTGAACTATAGTTGATTTACAATGTTTTATTTCAGGTGTATAACAAAGTGACTCATATATATATATATGAGTGTGTGTATATATATATATATATATATGTATATACACTCACTGTTTTTTAGATTCTTTTCTTATACAGGCTATCACAGAACATAGAGTCCCCTGTGCCTCACAGTAGGACCTTGTTTGTTGTCTATCTTATATATACTG
This sequence comes from Nanger dama, assembly GCA_917880005.1. Lineage (NCBI taxonomy): Eukaryota > Metazoa > Chordata > Mammalia > Artiodactyla > Bovidae > Nanger > Nanger dama. Next base: position 67,056 of record CAKJTW010000069.1, read on the forward strand.
GTATGTGTATATTCATTCAGATCTCCTGATTTATCCCTCCAACTGCATTTTCTCTTTGTTAAGTTTGTTTTTGATATTGATAGGTCTGTTTGTTTGGTAAATAAGCTCATTTGTTTTATTTACTAGATTCTACATATGAATGATATCATATATTTGTCTTTCTCTGATTTACTTCTCTTAGTATGGTAATCTCTGGACCCATCTATGTTGCTCTAAATGGCTTTATTTCATTCTTTTTATGGTTGAATAACATTCCATTTTGTGTCTGTACCACATCTTTATCATTTCTCTGTCCATGAGTTGCTTCCATGTCTTGGCTAGTGTAAGGAGTGCTGCAGTGAACACTGAGGTGCACATATCCTTTTGGATTATGGTTTTCTCTAGATATATGCCCAGTAGTAGGATTGTTGGGTTGTATTGTAGTTCTATTTCTAGTTTTTGAGGAATTTCCATACTGTTCTTCATGGTGGCTGTACCAATTTACATCACCACCAACAGTGTAAGGGGGTTTCTTTTTCTCCACATCCTCTCCCTCACTTATCATTTATAGACTTTTTGATGATGGCCATTTTGACTGGTGGGAGGTGATACTTCATTGCAGCTTTGATTTGCATTTACCTGATAACCAGTCATGTTGAACATCTTTTCATATGCCTCTTAGCTATTTAAATCTCTTCATGGAGAAATTTCTATTTATGTCCTCTATTTTTTTAATTGTTTTTTGTTTTTGACATAGAGCTGTTGGTGTATTTTGGAGATCAGTCCCATGCTGGTTGCTTTGTTGGCAAATATTTTCTCCCATCCTGTGAGTTGTCCTTTCTTCTTGCTTACGGTTTCTTTTGCTGTGCAAAAGCATTTGAGTTTCATTAGGTCCCATTTATTTATTTATTTATTATTTTCATTACTCTAGGAGGTGGATCAAGAAAGATATCATTGCAATGTATGTTAAAGTGAGTTCTTCCTATATTTTCCTCTAAGAGTTTCACAGTGTCCGACCTTAAACTTAGGTCTTTTATTATCTTTTTGAGTTTATTTTTGTATATGGTGTTTGATAATATTCTAATTTCATTCTTTTATATGTATCTGTCCAGTTTTCCAAGCACCACTGTCTTTTCTACATTGTATATAGAATTTATGGACTTTGGAAGTGGGCAGGGCTTCTTATGTAGTTAAAAAAAAAAAAAAAAAAAACACCTGTAGAGGAGACGTAAGATGCAGGTTTGATCCCTGGGTTGGGAAGACCCCTAGAGAAGGAAATAGCAACCCACTCCAGTATTCTTGCCTGGGGAATCCCATGGATGGAGGAGCCTGGCCGGGCTACAGTCCATAGGCGTGCACAGAGTGGGATATGACTGAAGCAACTAAGCACACAGCACACACGGATGGAGAATGGACATTTAGCCACATGTATGTTTCCTATCTGCTTGACTGATGTAGTATAAAAATCAAGAAGCCCCCAAACAACAAGCTTTCTCAGAAAGCATTTCACAACCAGCATTAAACATTTACCTATGACTTGAAAGTCAAAAGGTATCACAGCATGAGAGAAATGGACATTATCTGGAAACTGTATATAGATTGATACCCCTTTAAAGGAGGATCCTGGGTGTACGTTTGCTCCTGGCTTGTCATACAGGAATCATTAATAATCTTTATGTTGATTAAGATTCGTGTTTCACTGAGTGTGCTTTAATGCCTCAACTTATCCCACTGAGGCATTAAAATATAAATCTTCCATTAGACAATAAAATAAAAAGAACCCACAAAAATGAAAAATATTAAGAATATTTCAAAAACAAGTACATATTTGAATAAATGCTCATTCTTTATTAACAAATATAATACAAATTCTGCTAAATATGGGCAAAAAAATCAGTGGGCTTTAATTTTTCAAACATTGATCAGAGTATGATGAAGAACAATGACAACATATAGAAGAAAACACATAATAACATTCTTGTAATTTTAAAAAGTATTAGAATAGGCAAAAAAACAGATGGTGTATTATATAAGAAAGCACACATAAAGCCAAACTCTTAAGAAAAGCAAGAGGATAGCAGATATAAAGTATGGAATAGTGATAATTTCTGAATGACTATATGGTCACAGAATGCCATACAGTTCTTTGGCTTGGTTTATGAGTTCAGAATTTCTGGACATTTTATTCTTCTCCCTTATATTTATATTTTATACATTTTATATATATATATATATATATATAAACATTTATTTAGCTTATAAATATGTTCTAAATTACATTTTGAATAAATCTAGAAGTGACTTCCTTCAGGTAAGATTACCAGAGGGTACTTGACAAATTTAGCATTTAATTTTTAAATAAACCACTTTTTTCCTGCTCCTATTTAACTGTTTTATTTTTCGATCTATAATTCCAAGACAAGACAGCTTTTATTTTCAAGAAATATTTTGTGTTCTTGCAAAATGTATGGAATAAATGTCAAACTTTTCACTTTTTTACAAATCTCACAGAAAATATTTCTGACAAGTCTGAAAAAGTGTTTCTTTTCCTTGTAGCTGTAACTAAGCATTTTCAAGTCATCAGACATACTATTCTAATATGTCAGTTCAACATAACTGAGCAAAAACACCAAAATATAATTTTAAGATGTTCACTGTATTGTTTAATGGGTAGAATATATATATAATTACCTGCAAAATATATATCTACATGAAAATTGTCTGAAAAAACTATTATATTTAAATAACATTTAACTCTGATGTCCTAGAAAGTAAAAATGAATGTTGAAGTAAAAGAAAATATTTATACTAACATTTATATTTATACTAAAATTTAAATTATTTTTATGATTAACCATAATTAAAACTGATTTTTCCACAAATTAAAAAAATTAATTGCTGCATGTAGAAATAATTATATATACACACATATATACATGTTTAATATTAAAACAAATTTTCTAATTAGAATTTAAGCATACCATTTCATAGCAATGTAGACATTTTTACAGAATGTTTTCAATAGACATTTGGTCTAGAGATAAGTGATTTTTCATTACCATTTGCTAAATGAGATATTTTATAATTTTTATAGTTATAGATTTGATTTCAGATTTTTCTCTTGTGAGTGACTGAACTTCTGAGTCACACATCTTGTCTCATCACTGAACATTTTCTTTGACCATTACAACATCAAATATTAATTTTGGAAGTTTCTACAAAGAAATTTTCCAAGTGTATTTTTCTTCTCCTGCTTTTATTTGACTTTCTGCTCATACTAATACAATATCTTTTGATTATTTGTTGATCAGTTTGATTCAGTGATTGATTACATTAATTCAAAACTCCAAGGTTAAATCTTCCTTAACATCCCTTGAATAGATTCTATTAAACAGAACCCCTTTCATAGTCATAGGTTCATGGTGGTCCATTTAAAAGGTTGATCTTTCTGTATTTGTGACAGAGGTGGTTGTGAACGGGGCACTCAGGTGTCCACCATCACTAGAGTGATTAATTAAAGCCAGGGACATACCCACTGTGAGATGCTATTTAGTGGCTAGAAGTATCAGATACACAGTAAGAAGCATTGATAGATTTAATAAATTTTGTTGAGCAAAAACTACAGTACTCATCAAGGACAGAATTTCAATGATACACATCAAGTTCATTACATCAGTCACCCATGGAGAGTAGCTAGCTAGAAATGGGGAAGGATGATAAGAAAGAAATTCCAATCAATCAAGCGAAGGGCTTTGCACAGAGTGGAACAGAGGAAGGGAAGTTAGGACAGAGCGCTGCCTTCTGGAAGGTGTAAAATGTCTAAAATTTAGAATATGGTTTTTCTCCTAGCTGAGAGTTTTACAGGACTATTTCAGTGTCCATGACAAAGTATGAGAGAATTTAGCTATATTATGTTTAGCTAATTGAGCTTAGCTTGTAAGCAATTTTTGCTGTTGTTTCAACATGTAAGAAATTGCTTGCACTCTGTGTCTTGGCATATGCCCTCCTCCTCTCTGTGCTGTTCTCTGACGTGAATCAGTCACCTTCTCAAGAAAGACTGTGCTATCTAAAACCGAGCTTAACTTAAACACAATTTATTGTTCATAGAAACACAGATTGCGAAAAGGTGAAAACAAGAATCAAGTAACCTAAGGTTTTCTGTGGTCACCTCCACACTGTCAGTCACTCATAAACAGAAGGTAGTTTAGAGACTATGTCCACATCCTAGAGGCAACCTCCAGCAAATGCTTCAGTTCAGTTCAGTTCAGTCGCTCAGTCATGTCCTAATCTTTGTGACCCCATGAATTGCAGCACGCCAGGCCTCCCTGTCCATTACCAACTCCCGGAGTTCACTCAAACTCATGTCCATTGAGTCGGTGATGCCATCCAGCCATCTCATCCTCTGTTGTCCCCTTTTCCTCCTGTGCCCAATCCCTCCCAGCATCAGAGTCTTTTCCAATGAGTCAGCTCTTCTCATGAGGTGGCCAAAGTACTGGAGTTTCAGCCTTAGCATCATTCCTTCCAAAGAACACCCAGGACCGACTCCTTAGAATGGACTGGTTGTATCTCCTTGCAGTCCAAGGGACTCTCAAGAGTCTTCTCCAACACCACAGTTCAAAAGCATCAATTCTTCATCGCTCAACCTTCTTCACAGTCCAACTCTCACATCCATACATGACTACTGGAAAAACCATAGCCTTGCCTAGACAGACCTTTGTTGGCAAAGTAATGTCGCTACTTTTGAATATGCTATCTAGGTTGGTCATAACTTTCCCTCCAAGGAGTAAGTGTTGTTTAATTTCATGGCTGCAGTCACCATCTGCAGTGATTTTTGGAGCCCCCAAAATAAAGTCTGACACTGTTTCCACTCTTTTCCCATCTATTTCCCATGAAGTGATTAGCCTATCAATATTGACAGAGCCTCCCCAAACCATGTATATAGTTTGGGGGGAGGTCTTCAGTTTCACACAGGGGTAAACTGGAGAGAAACTGCAGTTAAAATATTTTGCTTAAAGTATTAACACAGAAGAACAAACAAGCAAGTGCTGTTATTCAATTTTAATTAATTGAATAAACAAACAAATATGGACTGGGTCCTTCAAGAAGGGCTGGAATATAGAATTGGATAAAAATGACTTTTCATCCTCCTTGAGCTTATATTGTAAAGGAACATGAAGGTAATAAGCAACTGATGAGCAAACATTTATGGAATATTAGTGGTGAGACCTAACAAAACAGAATTAACAGATTGGGCACTATGGAAATTTTAAATGGTACAGTCTTCACTTCCCAGGTGGCTCAGTGGTAAAGAACCCCCTACCTATGCAGGAGACACAGGCTTGATCTCTGGGTCAGGAAGATCCCCTGGAGCAGAAAATGGCAACCCACTTCAGTATTCCTGCCTGGAATATCCCATGGACAGAGGAGCCTGGTGTGGGCTACAGTCCATGGGGTTGCCAGTCGGAAAGGACCAAAGTGACTGAACACAAATGTACTGAGAAGGTGATTGGTTCATAAAGCTCGGTAATATTAGCGAACATCGCAGGCGGGAGGAACAGACGCCAAAACACGGCGTGCAAAAATTTCTTACGTGTTGGAAAAAAACAAAACAACAAATAAGTTAGGAGAAAATTACTTTCCCAGAGTAAACCAAAAGAGAAAAACAAACACAGTAAGCATAGACCTGGAAAGTAATGTAGTCAAATTAATAACTTCAGTTCAGTTCAGTTGCTCAGTCGTGTCCGACTCTTTGCGACCCCGTGAATTGCATGCAGCACGCCAGGCCTCCCTGTCCATCACCAGCTCCCGGAGTTCACTCAGACTCACGTCCATCGAGTCCGTGATGCCATCCAGCCATCTCATCCTCTATCGTCCCCTTCTCCTCCTGCCCCCAATCCCTCCCAGCATCAGAGTCTTTTCCAATGAGTCAACCCTTCCCATGAGGTGGCCAAAGTACTGGAGTTGCAGCTTTAGCATCATTCCCTCCAAAGAAATCCCAGGGCTGATCTCCTTCAGAATGGACTGGTTGGATCTCCTTGCAGTCCAAGGGACTCTCAAGAGTCTTCTCCAACACCACAGTTCAAAAGCCTCAATTCACTGGCGCTCTGCCTTCTTCACAGTCCAGCTCTCACATCCACACATGACCACAAGAAAAACCATAGCCTTGACTAGACGGACCTTAGTCGGTAAAGTAATGTCTCTGCTTTCGCATATACTATCTAGGTAGGGCTTCCCTCATAGCTCAATTGGTAAAGAGCCTGCCTGCAACGCAGGAGACCCTGTTTCCTTTGGTGGGTTGGAAAGATCCGCTGGAGAAGGGATAGGCCACCCACTTCAGTATTCTGGCCTGGAGAATTCCATGGATTGTATAGTTCATGGACTTGGAAAGAGTTGAACAGAACTGAGCGAATTTCACTTTCACCCTTTTCTCAGGAAATGTAGGAGTGTATCTGAACCAGGAAATAACATGTTTGACCTGATTTTGAGACGATCACCTCGACAACTCCTGAGAAATAAGATTGACCATTCTAAAAATGGAAAGTATTATTTTTAGAGGCTGGTAACTTTTAACTGACCTACAACTCTCAGACTTTTAAATATTACACAGTAAACATTTTTCTGTGAAAAGTTTTTGCTGGAGGATCTAGCCAGAAGTTGCCCTTTCTAAAGCTAAGCAAGCCCTGGTTTATTTTAGATGAGATCCTACTTTTTACTTTAGATGAGACACTTGTCTGGTTCCACCTTCTTGAGTTTAGGTCGAAACTCTCTTCAGTAACTCCTTTAGGAAAGCATCCATCCATTTCCTGCAAGAACATCTTAGTACATACTATGCATGGGGTTCAGGACTTCCCTGGTGGTTCACTGGTAAGTAAAGAGTCTGCCTGCCAGTGCAGGACTGTCTATGGTGCAATGGAAAAGTACTCAAACCTGGAACAAAATGAAAGCCTTTGGGCTGTTAATAGTAAAAGTCCTATTCCCTTAAAATTTTTTCATATAACAAAGCAAAAATGACCAATGATGTTAAATACTTAGATTCAGAAAGTTTGTTGATAAAAGCACAATTTAGCAATCATCCAAAACTAAATACAAAAACAGGTAAGTCAATCATATTAACATTTTTTTCACCAGCTTATAGCACAGAGCCGACTCCTCCAGAGGGGCCCATGATTTCACTGCAGACTTCAGATTTGAAAGAGGAAGGTATTAATTAACGTAAGCACTCAGTTAATTGTATGGCAGGGGAACTGATGAGCTAAGTTTAGTTTTCACATCCATATGTACTTTTTCTTCTTAAAACTGTGATTTCTATTTTACTTTTCAGCTACATCACAATATAGTTTTACAAACATGGGGAAAAAAAAACTACACCAAATAATTTCCTTTAAGCATACCCTGAAGTATTTAGAGCTCTGAGTCATTTTAGCCATTTTAGCTGTAACTCAAAGAATATATTTTACAGGGCTACACTAAATATTTTATCCCTGGTAAAACACCAATGGAAAATACAAAATGTATGTTTCCCTTGACTATAAACAAAAGATCATTTTCCATAAACCTTTTGACTTCTTTATTCAATAATTTTCCAAGACACGTCTCAGAGTTCAATATTTTATAGCATCTTTGTACTTGAGAGATTGACTGACCTAACAATAACTCACTGATTTTATGACTGCAAATAAAGGAATGATTTAAATGACAAAACATTCTTAAATATATATATATATATTTTAATTTCTCCATCTTACTCCATAAAATATCCCTGGGTGTTAAAATAATTAACCATAAAATTGTAAAATGTTCCTTGATTCAAACTTAGAATAGTCAAGTCCTGATCCTAAAATTACATCTTAGTAGTGATTGACATTATTGCCTATTGCTAATTGCTTAGTAAATTGCTGTTATTCACAGTAAAATGTATTTCCATTTACCATCTTCAGCAACTTTTAAATTCTACATAGTGGGTAATTTTGTTTGTTTATTCTCACCAGTTTGCAGAGTCAGCAGCATACAAGATAGAGAATACGGGTGAACATATTTCTTTTAACTACTTCAAGTATGCATGTCCAAGGTCAGCTAATCCTTCAATCCATAAATATCCTTTACTATGTGCCTCAAATCATCTTTATAATCACCATGTTTCATATAGAGGAAGCTCACAGAAATCTTCCTTATCTTTTTACACTTTGATTGAATTAGTAAACATGTTTTGCTGATTGATTTCAGGTAAACAAAAAGTGGCTTCAGTCAATTAGGACGTAATTTTAGTCTGAGAGAAATAAGAAGCAAATGGGGGTCTTTTGAGCAGGAAAGTTACTTCCAGTTAGAAGAATTTCTCTGATTCTTATTAAGGAGATCCTTGAATGAAAAGCCACTTATCAACTAACATAAGTGGCCATGATGGAATTTTTCAGAAGTGATGGCATTCTGAAATAGTTTGGAGATAGAGACCAGGATTTTTTGCTGGCTTAGTGCTAGAATGAAAGAAAAAAGGGCTTCCTTGGTGGATCAGGCAGTAAAGAATCTGCTTATGATGCAGGAGACCCAGGTTTGATCTCTGGGTTGGGATGATCCCCTGGAGAAGGGGAAAGAAAAATAAAAAGTAAGGATAATTCCAAAATATCTTCCCAGAACAAACAGAAGAATAAATTTACCACATAAACAAAGGGTAAGGTTGACAGTGAGGAAGGGATAGCCATTAATGAAGATTTTTATCTTCTTTATGCTAAATTTGAAATGTTTCTATGACTTTCAATTGCAGAAATCCTAAAAACATCTAGTGTTAAGAATTCAGTCAGGACTGAGGATCAAAATGTGAAAATCATTACATACAGGAAAGACTGTGTCCTGTACATTTATGCCCAAAGCATCACTCAAAACTTTTTATTATCCATTAACCATCATTTATCTCTCTACCCATCAGCCACATGAAGGGATGAAAACTGCCATTACTTTATTTAATGTCCATGCAATTTCTGATTTAAAATAACAAGAGATGCTGTCTAAATATTTGTTTCTGATCTTGTGCAGTCCAGTGTAACATGCATGCAGCCACCATGTTTATCTTTTGAAAATAGACATTTGACCATGTCAGATCTGAACTTTAGTTTTCCACTGTGCTTGGGTAAAATATAAAGTCTTTAGAAATTCAAAATGCTGTTCAACCTGAATGTACATTTTTACATTTTAAAATGGTATTACTCATGCTCAGAATCCACTTTGTACTAAGCAGACCTGATAAAGAATCGTGATATCAGAGATGTTTACAAGTTTTTGGTGATACTGATGAGTGGTCAGATAGAAACCCAAGGTCTTAGGATCCCATAAAAAGCTTTTCATAATCATGTCATCATCCTATAGACCTCATAAATCATTAATTCTTCCTCAAGCACTTCTCTTTCCTGACTTTGACAAGCTCCTTTAGCCAGGTTTCCTGTTTCCTAGGAAAAAAAAATTTTGTTGTTTTACCTTCTTTCCTATCAGGGCTCATCTATTCCCAATCCTTTCTCTAGTCTTCCCCAGAGGATTCCAGCTAGCCCCTAATCCACCACCATCGATTGTACCCCACCAGGCTCCTTGGTCCATGAGATTTTCCAGCCTAAATATTAGTGTGGGTTGCGATGTCCTTCTCTGGAGGATCTTCCTGTCCCAGGGATCAAACCCAGGTCTCCTCAGTGCAGACAGATTATTTACCACTAAGCCACCTAGGAAAGCCCTAATCCACCTCTGACCTACAGTAGGCTTTTTTTTTTTTTCACATGCATTCAAGTTCTTTGACGATCACATTTTTCTTATTCCCTTTAGTAGACAGGACAACAGTATAAACCTAGAAGGTGCCTGAATCAGATAGAATAAGACCCCCTTTCCTGAGATGTACACATCCCAGTCCTTGAAACCCGAGAATGTTCACCTTATGTGGTCAAGGGCATGTTTCAGATGTGATTACTTTAAGGAATCTGGAAGAGCAGCCCACATTATCCATGTGTCCAATAGACTGAGAAGCCTTATTACAGAAGAGAGGCAAGAGGCCAGAATCAGAATCAGACCTGATAAAAAGAGGAGAGGATAGAGCGATAGGGGTTTGCCGGCCTGGAAGCAACCAATGGAGGAGTCTGTACAAGGTGAAAGAGGAAAGGATTTCCTTTAACAACTTTCAGAAGGAGCCAGCCTTGTAAACATCTTGACTTTCTTCTACAACGATTTTGGACTTCTGACCTCTAGAACTCTAAGATAAATTGCTACTTTTTTTTTAAACTACTAAATTTGTAGTAATTTGATACACAAGCTATAGGAAATGAATACAGAGGTCAAAACATTTATGGGGATGGTTAATTTTTTACTAATAAAATTGATTTCTGTTAGATGTGCTATTAATATATATCATTACATCATACACAGCATTTAGAAAACACTTACAGTTATTCCTACAAGCTTAATTTCCTGGCATCTGAATTAGTTCACATATACATCTGTATGATTGATGCTCAATCTTAATAATTGTCATAATGAACCTTACATAAAGGCAGTGCCATGCTCTCCCTGTTACTGTTGATCTTCATATTCACAAGGCTTCATCTTTGGTTTTCAGGCACCTGGCACTAAAATTCAAGCTTAATTTCTACTTGCCTCTTCCCTTTGATCTTCTGTTGAGCCCTTACCTGACTTTCTTTGGATCCCTTTCTTCTGAGAGTAATCATGTACCATAAGATAATCTTAAGATGTAGGGTATGTGCAAAACCAATAGAGAGAAAATATAGTCAGTGTTGCTAAGTGAAATAAGATTCAGAAATCCTTTGGATGGAGGCCAAGTTGACTCAACAATAGTGAATAAATGACCTATGAATCTAGAAAGATTCAGCTATATTGAATTCTGAAAAGCTGTGAATCTGTGACAGCTTAATTTTTATTTACTTTGGATTTTCCTGAAAAAAATAATAAGTTCACTAAGGCAAAATGTTATGGAAGAAATCACACGAGCCTCAAAAGTGAGTCTCGAATGCACAGAAGGAAATATCTATAAAATTTATTATCTATCACTTACCTATGTCTTCAAACCTCTGCAGGACTATTCAATCTGCTGTTACACACATACAATTTCCATAGTACTGGAATGGCAATAAATACTGCAGGAAAAATCTGTTTTCTCGCCAACTCATTGAGCTCCTTTCATGATTTATGTTCAACTTGGAGCTCACCAAGGAATGATGATAATAAAAATCTAGCCCAGAGTAATAGAGCTACTGGGCCAGGGTTTCCTTCACACGCCTCTCTGCAGGAAGAATATGAGACTTGCTGAGTAAAAATCTGGAATGAGATTTTTCTCGACATCTCTCCATTGTATCTTTCAAATATTTACAATTTTGGAGCTGTTGGAAGAACATCTCTTCCTAGGAGATTATTAGTTCATTCCTGGATCCCTTAATGATTTGCTGCATAATTTTTCACTTTTTTTTTTAATGGTCATGACATAAGCTAGTATTTTGCATCTTATTCTATTCCATGCTTCATGCTTGAGCAAAATGTCTGAGATTCCTTAGACCTGACATATTCACAGATATCACACATAACTATTACGCTTTTATTGAAATGAGGACAAAACATAGTGCTTTAAATACATTCACACAGATATGTGTTCCTTTTCATGCACAAATTCATACTTAATGTAATTGTTTCTAAATTGTTGCCAATATGCTATTTTGTCCTTATCCTTTACAACTGGGAGCTTATCCAGTCAATTTAATTGCTGTGGAGTCTACCATTGTCACCTTCTCTAACCCTGCAATTAATGCAAAAATGTGTGAAAAGCTTTCTTAGGTTTTCACGCTCACACTCACATACATGTATACACACTTATAAAACAAAATAAGCCTCTATCAAATGTAAATGAAGATACAAGCATGTCAATAGTTTTATAGTATCTCTGAACACATACCAAACTTTTAATAGCTAAGTATTTTCACCAGTTTAATAAGGTTTCTTCACTCTACATGGATAATATCCCCAACACCACAGTATATTTCTATCTAACAGGGAAATTTAATACATAAACAGAATAGAATTCTAAGCATTAGAAGAGGATGCTTCAGAACACTTTTCATTTTCCATCTATTATTCTGTGGCATATAACAGTTTATTGCTTGCAAATTGCCTTTATGATACAGATATTTGGAAACTGGAAGTGTGTGTGTCCCCTCTACTAAAGAGAGGGCTACATGCTTTGTTTTGCATCTACAATAAAAAACATTTTGCCTTACAAGCAGATGATATATAGTTAAACTAAAACTTGGAGGGAAATTGAGAAACAAAATATTAACTGTGCTTTCAGACAGAAAATATGTTCAAATCAGTACTCAGGTAAAACACTATGGGTTTTCAATATAAGGTGCAAAAATACACTGATTGTAAAACAAAAGTCAATATTTTGATTAAATGTAGAAATAAGATTTAATCTCCTTTCTCAAATATATAAGAACATATGCATGAAAAGGTAAATGGTGAAAAGCAACACAAAATCAGTGATGGTCACCGATAATTGGGGGAAGCCAAAACTTCATGCATATATTTTAAAAGTAATTAGTGCCTGCCTGATACCAGATCCCATTCCATGCACTTGTATTGTTTCATTTAACCCTCAAAACACCCTGGAAGGATGAAGGACTGCTATCATTATTTTGGTTTTACCCAAGTCACCTGAAGCACAGAGAACTTAAGTAATTGACTAGGAGTTAAAATTTTACCCAAACCCAGTTAATAAAGAAAGGTTTACTTCTAGCAGACACTAAACTATACTTTAAATCAATGAATGCCACAGGGGAGTGGGGGGGCAGAGATAGAATGTAGACATTCACTCATTTATTTTATGATAGTTTCGTATGAGATGTTACTATGAATTGAGGATGAAATAACTGTTTTATTTAAGAAATACTGCAGATAAAATTGGCTTCTATACAAAAACAGTTAATTTCTAACTTCCAAGAATATCAATGCTCAGAATTTAATTTGTCACATTCTAGATGGAATAGGATAAAATTAAAATACAGTATATTTTTAAGTCTGAAATCTCTAATTTACAGGGAAAATGTTAACAGATATGTGGATGTAAATACTGACTATTTTTGTTTTATGAAAGATATTGCATTTAAAACCTATGTCAAATTTATAGCAGGTGAGAATCTTTTCTTTTTTCCTTTATTTTTTAAGTTTACTTTAAATTGGAGGATGATTGCTTTCACCGTGTGGTGTCAGTTTCTGCCTTACACCAAGGTGAATGAGCCATCAGTTTACACCCTCCTCTCTCTCCATCCCTCCCCCACCCATCCCTCTGGCTCATCACAAAGCCCAGGGCTGAGCCTGCTGTGCTGTACAGCAGCTTCCCAGCAGCAATCCACTGAGCAGGTGGTGGTTTAAATATGTCAGTGCTAAGCTGTAGATGAAGGGTGTGTTGCTTATAATGTATGTATTAAAACTTTAACATGCTGATAAGAATAAGACAGAAAGCACGAACGAGAGGAGCAAATTTTAATAAAGTAAAAAAAAAGAAGTAAACGATGGTGTTATTCAGAAAATAAGCAATTCAGATTCAAATAAGATAAGGTACGAACCTGACCAGTAATCTGTAACGTACAGATTCAAATAAGAGCAAATTATCATTTTCACCTCCCAGTTCTGGCTGGTGGAATAGAAGAGGAAGAAAGAGAACAATACAACTGTAGAAAAGAAAAGAAAAAAAAAATCACATAAATTGCTGATAAAAGTGTGGATAATTACCACGTTTTCTCAGGTAATCTGGCACAGTTTTATCAAATTATAAATTCATATGAATAGGCTTCATAAATCCTACTGTGGGGTCTATTTCCTGGAGATAAAATCACACATATATGAGTGTGTAAGCCATGGTAGGTCTGGAAATATCCCAGGCTGGAGGCATGTTGAACAGGATACAAAAGGTTAATATACTAAATGCCTAATAATTTTTAACCAGAATGTCTACTTAACGGCACATAAAGCGGCTGGAATAAGCTGTGCAGATACTAGCAGAATTTAATGAAGGAAATGCAGACCATGTGTGAGAGTCTTAAAATCTTTTGGAAACCTCTTTACTGAAGATACCAGCTGGTCATCTATAATCTAATGTAATATTAAATATTAAATAATTTTGGAAAGAGGACTATCACAATCAAAATTTTCTAGTATAGAGTTATTCTTAAAATTCATAAGGTATATACTTCAGTGAGAAATAAAATCCTCCCCATTAGATAGCAAGGGCTACATTTGATTTATGAGGCAAAAATGTCATGCATCCCACACTATATCTTGGACTGTTTAATTATGTAACTGTGTGTTTAAATCACATTAATCTGTTATAGCATCTGTATAGTCCTTTAAGATTTCCAAACTAATAATTTCACAGGTACCCAAATTAATCTGATGACTCTGTTTGATAAATCTATTAAGGAACTTTTATAAATAATGATTATTGGACATTGATTATGCACTTAGAATTGTAAATACTTTAAAAATATAAAGTTTAATCTTATCGATATATCCTTGAAATATATGTCATCCTATTACTCCAGTTTTATAGAAGAGAGCAAAAAGTCACAGAGAATTTGACCAGGTTGTCCAGCTACTAAGTATTACCAAGGACTTTGAATCTAGGAAACTTGCTCCCCTATCTGAACATTTAAACTCTATATCATATTTTCTTCTTCACAAACCTAGCACTACCTAGTTAAGACTCATTCCAATAGATAACACTGCACACATCATTAAGAAACTTGAATAAATGTTTCAAAAATCTTGTCTAATACCCAATGGCCCAGTAGTGCTGGTGTTTCATGATCTGGGTTGTTTAACAAAGAACCCATGATTAATCACATGGATTCAATCCATTTTCCACAATATTATACTAGAGTGATGTTGTTAAGAAAGATGCCAAAGATTTTCTAAGCCTTATTTGTGTATCCAAAGCAGACCTGAATATCGACAACATAGCATAGCTAGGAGGAGTAAATGAACCAATGCATGAGGAAACACTTTTCTAAACATTTAATTTTCTAGTCAGCTTCCTTTGGTTGTTACCTAATGGCCTTTATCTATTTCAGGATCCCATGCAGGACACCATGTTGCATTTATTTGCCATGTCTCGTGATTGGCAGTTTCTCAAATTCTTTTTGTTTTTGAATGAAGACCTTGACAGTTTTGAGAAGTAGTCAGGCATTTGGAAGAATGTACCTCAGTTAGAACTTATGTGATGTTTGTCTCATGTTTCGACTGACATCACGGAACCTGGGAAGACGACCAGTAAACCTTTCCCTTTACTTCATACCAAGGGCACATGCATGCCATCAACATATCTTGGCAGTATTGCTGTTAAACTTGATTACCTGACCAAGGTTTTTTATGATAAGACAAGGAAGTGCTTTATAAGAATAGGTAAAATGATGTGCATGCGTCTCACCCTTTTTAGCATAAGCATTCATCTCAAAAATATTTAAAAAGAGCCCATGCAGCTCAACTCCAGAAAAATAAATGATCCAATTAAAAAATGGGCCAAAGAACTAAATAGGCATTTCTCCAAAGAAGACATACGGATGGCTAACAAACACATGAAAAGATGCTCAACATCACTCATTATCAGAGAAATGCAAATCAAGACCACAATGAGGTACCATTTCACACCAGTCAGAATAGCTGCGATCCAAAAGTCTACAAGCAATAAATGCTGGAGAGGATGTGGAGAAAAGGGAACCCTCTTACACTGCTGGTGGGAATGCAAACTAGTACAGCCATTATGGAAAACAGTGTGGAGATTCCTTAAAAAATTGCAAATAGAACTGCCTTATGACCCAGCAATCCCACTGCTGGGCATACACACCGAGGAAACCAGAATTGAAAGAGACACATGTACCCCAATGTTCATTGCAGCGCTGTTTATAATAGCCAGGACATGGAAGCAACCTAGATGTCCATCAGCAGATGAATGGATAAGAAAGCTGTGGTACATATACACTATGGAATACTACTCAGCCCTTAAAAAGAATAAATTTGACTCAGTTCTAATGAGATGGATGAAATTGGAACCAATTATACAGAGTGAAGTAAGCCAGAAAGAAAAACACCAATACAGTATACTCACACATATATATGGAATTTAGAAGACAGTAATGATGACCCTGTATGTGAGACAACAAAGAGACACAGAGGTATAGAGTGGACTTTTGGACTCTGAGGGAGAGGGAAAGGGTGGGATGGTTTGGGAGAATGGCAATGAAACATGTATATTTTCGTGTAAGAAACGAAGCGCCAATCTATGTTCAATGTAGGATGCAGGATGCATGGGGCTGATGCACAGGATGATTCAAGTAGAGGATGTGGGGTGGGAGGTGGGAGGGGGCTTCGGCATTGGGAGATTGTGTTCACCTATGGCTGATTCGTGTCAATGTATGGCAAAACAAATACAGTATTGTAATTTAAAATAAATAAATAAATAAATAAATTTAAAAATAAAAAATAAAAAAGAGCCCATGCATTAATATCTCCTTACCTATGATATATGATATAATCTCACAAACTCAAAGTAAACTGCAAATTACCAAGTAAGGCAACCAATTTTGTCTTTTTGCAACTAAAGTATTTGATGTTTATGATTTTTATGTTCACCTATTTTATAATGTCACTTTGATTAAAAATTTAACTATGCAGAGATGACGTCATCTGACCACTATGGTCATAGCCATTAGCTTGTCACGGATTCTATGGTTGATTCATTTTATTTTGCAGCTGAAGAAGCCTCATGCTGAGCACAGACACATCTGACTGGCTCCCCATCCCTGCTGGAAGCTGCCTTTTCTGAGATCCTTGACTTTTATGACCTCAAAAGTAAGTGCTAATATTTTACAAAATTAATAGTGTAAAAGTAAAAGCGAAAATAGGATATATGATGAACAGGTTCATTTTAAACCATGATTCCTTAATTCATTCAGATCTTTAGAATTGATTTGCTTGATCAGCCAACCACTGTCAACATGCAGGGAAATCTGAGCTTCTGCTGTAGGAATACTGAACATACACATTAGCAGTGGTATTTTAAAGGAGAAAGAAAATTCACTATTGAGGAAGCTTTAAATGTTAACTATGCCTTTTGCTTCAGATTTTTATAATAGAATATGCATGGAATTTTATTTCAGTGAAACTTAAGATTTCATGTTTTATTTATCGTCAAGTGCCACATTGAAACAGTGAATTCCTAACAATTAGGGATAGATGTCTCTTTGAAATGTTTCCTCCCTTTGCAATCTGAAAAGTGATTTGTATTTCTACATGATTTTTTTTTAACTACAAATTTTTTCATTGGAGTATGATTGCTTTGGGTTCTCCTGGTGGCTCATTGGATAAAGAATCTGAATTTAACACAGGAGACCTGGGATCAATCCCTGGGTCAGGAAAATCCCCTGGAGAAGGGAATGGTTACCCACTCAAGTTTCTTGCCTGGAGAATTCTATGGACAGAAGAGCCTGGCAGGCTACAGTCCACAGGGTCACAAAGAACTGGACATGACTGAATGACTAACACAGAGGCACACATCATTGCTTAATAATATTGTGTTAATATCTGCTGTACAACAAAGTGAATCAGCTGTATGTGTATATATATATATATATCCCCTCATTCTTAAGCCTTCTTCTCATAACTGCAATGTTTCTATTCTACCTCCTGTTTGGATTAATTGAAAAGATGAAGAGTAAAATAAGGGAAATTTAAAATCCACAAAAAGTAGAAAAATATTACAAGGAGTTCCACAAAAAGCCTGGCAGTCTATGGTCCAAGGGGTTGCAAAGAGTTGGATGCAACTGAGGAACTAACACTTTCATACAGAAATGAAATTTGTTGGTTAATTATATTAAAACATCGCTTCATTCCCATGTATTTTCTTCATGAATGCGATTCCATTTAATCTTATGAAAGGGACTGCCTCCACAGAGACTAAATTAATACTGTAGAATTATATAAAGAGTATCAAGAGTCATTGAATGTTGAGGTAGAAAGAGGCTACATAGCAGAGGGAAAAAGGAAAAATTATATATTTATTTTAATTTCCCAATAAAAGGTCAACAACTTTACCTAGAATAAATCAATTTCATGCTATTAATCAACAGTATTAAATACAAATGGCTTGGCTTACTTGAAGAAGCTGTATTTTAGGTTTTTTATAATTTCATATGAAAATAACCTCAATAACCCCAATTAAGTATGTGTATTTTTGTGTACTATGTAAGCTGTGAAAATAATCCAAAGATCTAATTTTATAGCTAGTGTTATAAAGTAAATATTCTATGTATTTTTACTCATCCATCATGTGCTCATACACCCATCCAAATTTATGCCAATAAATTTACATTTATTAAAATGTCACAATAAAATTCTTTACTTGCAATGTTAAAGTAGTGTGTGAGTACGTTTTAAGTCAAGATAGCTAAAGAAAAGGAAAGTAGTTCTGAGTTGAAAGTTATCTATAATCCTGAATTTCAAGTATATTTTAAAAACATACTAGAAAAAGTTCTTACCAATTTATATGCAGCCTTTGAGAGTGAAAAGAAACTTTCAGTTATGTATTTTCCCATTACTTATCTACCAGTCTAACAGGTAGAAATATCATTTTACAAAATTAAAGGTCTTCTGAGATGTAAGTTCTATCCCTGGGTTGAGAAGACCACTTGGAGAAGAGAATGGCTACCTATACTAGTCCTCTTGCCTGGAGAATCCCATGGACAGAGGAGCCTAGCAGGCTACAGTCCATGGGGCCACAGAGTCAGACACGACTGAGCACAGCACTATCTACCAATATAAAAGGCAGAAATCCCATTTTACCAAAATTAAGGCCCTACCTGCTTTTTGGCTATGATTCATTTACCTGTGAAAGATTAATGCCCTCTGAAAACATGTAAGTAGGAAAAAGTAGAAAATTTCCTATGAAAGGATCAGATGAAGAAAAAAAATGTATTGGAATATATCCAAAAGCTATTTATTTTTTTTTATTTTTTTAATTATTAATTTTTTTTTAATTACAATACTGTAGTTTTGCCATACATTGACACGAATCAGCCATAGGTGGACACAATCTCCCAATGCCGAGATTTGAGATATCTCATGCCACGACATATGTTAGTCACTCAGTACTGTCTGACTCTTTGGCACCCCAAGTACTATATCCTGCCAGGCTCCTCTGTCCATGGAATACTCCATGCAAGAATACTGGAGTAGATAGCCATTCCTTTCTCCAGGGGATCTTCCCAACCCAGGGATCAACCTGGATCTCCTGCATTGCAGGCCGATTCCTTACCATCTGAGCCACCAGATATCTTAACCCTAGAGAAATCATGACAGAAAAGTAAGAGTGATGCTTCTCTAGAGAAACATAAGCTCTTTTAGAATCTCTATGTGTTTTTCACACAAAATAGTTGACTTTCATTAAAAAACAAGGCAAGCCAGTATAGGACCAAAAGAGGTCAAATAAGAGAAAAAAATTGTATTAGAAAGTGATCCCGGAGGACCTAGATATTGGCTTTGTTATCAAAGTTCTTTAAGTATCAGGGTTATTATCTTTACTAAGAATGAAAAATTAGTGAAAAGGCAGACAGGTCAAGAGAAATTAACCAAAAGAAAACCCCAAACTCAACTACTCCTGAGCAGCATGACTATGAAGAAATCTACACTAAGTATATTACAGTATAATTGCTGAAAACAAAAATACAAAAGGAAATTCTTAGAAGCAGTCTCACAATTTGCCATCAGCAGCAGAGCCCTTCAAGGAAACAAGTCCGCTGTCAACTAGCAGACTTACAGGGACTTCTATGAGGTATTACCGAGGAGAAAAGCAAGATCTAAAAACAGTCTTTAGAAAAGGAAGCTTGCATGCAAATAGTCCCCTCATATGGTATGCATATTTGTCTATGGAGGGCAACAGAGAAAATGTGGGAAAATCCATCCTAGTGAACACAGGAGACAGATGAGTATTGCTTTTCTATGTAGAATACATGAAAAATAGAAGGCAGAGCAAAAAACAAACATAGTGGTACAAGGATGAGGAGAATGTATTTGCAGACCAAAAACATAATTGATATATTATTCTGTGTAAAATTTTATGTAAGTGTCCCTGCATGAATACATTAAATAGCAAAGTAATATCTTCCAAGTCTGGATTTATCTACTTTAAGGAGTTAGGTAGAATTTTTTTTTTCACAGTAATGACCAATTGTGCCATGTTGTTTAGTGGCTAGTTGTGTCCACCTCTTTATAAGCTCATGGAATATAGTCCTCCAGGCTCCTCTGTCTGTGGGGTTTTCCAGCCAAGGATATTAGAGTGGGTTGCCATTTCCCTTCTTCATGGAATTTTTCCAGTCCAGGAATTTAAGCCGTGTTCTCTGCATTGTTGGATAAATAATCATCCTTCCCCTGTGATTTGAAGTAATACCTTGAAATCGTTTATGCATTTATGTCTAAATATCTGTTGTCTTAATTTCTGAGAAAATAGATAAGTGACCTCAAGTAATCTGAAATTTTTATTGTTACTATATCTAGGAAAATTTTTTATCAACGTACGTAATTACAAATATTCTAAGGTTGTTTGGGTTTTATTTATACAATGCTAACTTTGTTACAGAAAAAGAAATCATTTCTTCCTCTCAGCATTTTATGTAAGTTAATTTGGGGATGCAAATTGATGACAATTTGAGTGTATCTTCCTCTTAAAATGTTTACGCTGGGTATTTGTTTCATAAATTTCACGATGTATATGATACTTCTTTGCTTACAGTCTATCTTTAATAACTTCTGTGTTGATAGTTAAACTATTTTCAAAGAAAAGCATTTCTTTTATCCAGATTTATATATATAATTGGATAAAATATTTACAATTTTTAATTTGGGCTTTCCTGGTGGCTCAGACGTTAAAGAAGCCACCTGCAATGCAGGAGATTCGATTCAATCCGTGTCAGGATGATCGCCTGGGGAAAGGAATAGCTACCCACTTCAGTATTCTTGCCTGGAGAATCCCACAGAAAGAGGAGCCTGGTGGGCTATAGTCCATAGGGTCACAAAGAGTTGGACATGACTGAGCGACTAAGCACATTTTTAATTTCCTAGATACCTGTTGCTGTTTTCCCATTATTTGTCTTGTGATTTCTAAATAATCAATTTTTAAACAATTTACTACACATTATTACTTCTATTAATTGTGCCCTAAGATAAGATAGGTAAATACTTACTCTCATAATATGCCTCCCTATTTCTCCTGTAGTTTAGAGAGAAAGAAAGAATATGCAGAGAGAGAGAATACATATTCCAAACAATAAAACAACTCTGAATAGTGGAACAGTGTACTAGTTTTGGTCTGTGAATTTTCAAAATTCATACAGACTTACCGGCAATCTTCAGTGTGTAAATTAAAATAAGAATTTATAGGCATTAGGTCCGTATCCTGTTAAAGAAACCGGATTGTACTGACTCACTTTCTAGTTATGAAAACATCTGGAATTCAATTCAGTTTAGTTCTCCAGTATATTTAAAGACATGAATTCAATGGCATCTAAATTGTGTTTCCATTTCTAATCTACTTTGATTCCATAATAATCTGTAGATAATAGCATTCAAGACTCTCATACTACCAGTGTTCTTCATAAAGAAAGCCATCAAGAAATGTGTGATCATGTATTTTTGCCTTTGTGCTGAAACCTATGTAATAAACCAATTCAATAAATGTCAAAGAATACCAATTTACAACTATGTATTTTGAAATTGGAGAAAATAGATGAAACATAAAATTATAAAGGAAGGAACCATTATATAGAGACAAAAATATGTAATTGAGTTTGTTCAGCAATGGGGGAAGGGATACCATTTAGACTCTCACTTTCTTCCCTGTTGCTGCTGCTGCTAAGTCACTTCAGTTGTGTCCAACTCTGTGCGACCCCACAGACGGCAGCCCACCAGGCTCCCCCGTCCCTGGGATTCTCCAGGCAAGAACACTGGAGTAGGTTGCCATTTCCTTCTCCAATGCATGAAGGTGAAAAGAGAAAGTGAAGTCGCTTAGTCATGTCTGACTCTTAGCGACCCCATGGACTGTAGCCTACCAGGCTCCTCCGCCCATGGGATTTTCCAGGCAAGAGTACTGGAGTGGGGTGCCACTGCCTTCTCCACACTTTCTTCCCAACACCATCTAATTACTGTAATTGACTCAAAGTTATTAGTTTTCTCTTTTTGATTTAAGGTGTGTTCCTTTTATTACTGAATGGATTTTAATATACCTACTAAATACTAATGTTTCCTTCTCTACCTGATAACATTCCCAAGTTAATTCAAAAATGACTACTGAGATTTTATTGGATTTCTGCTAAATTATTTTCCTTTTCATAATTGCATTGTTTTGCCTGTCATATCTCGAATTTCTCCTGAGAATGTAACTTCATATCCTCCTGCATTTTGATATTTTCTCATTTTTGGCAGACTGTTGATGGATATATATAGAGAGACTACAGATAGATCTTATTTAGGACAGAGCAAGAATATCTATTAGTAAAATGATTACATTTACAATTGAGATTTCTTTAAAAGGATTCTGTAAATTACTAATTTAAACAATACAATCTTTAGAGACAATTCTGTTTTATGAAATACATATTTAGTTTGACTATAATGTAAAAATAAACATATTGGCAAAATTCAGCAAGTCACAGATAATGATGCTTGATAATGACTAATGACACTGTGAACACTATGCATTTATTCGGGCGTTACTCATTATTGCTAGGAATCATTTGCTTTCAGGTCTCTTTTACCCACCTTCTGGCACCTCACCTGGCACATCTATAATAAATATTAGAATTGGTAAATCAAGGAAGTAGTCAATTAAGCAAAGTATTTTTATACTGTTATTTAATAAATTATGTTTCATTACCAAGTGTGATCATTGATAATGTGGTAAAACTCTTTGAATTACCAATCTGTTTGCGGTTACACATACACATAGGGAAAAAAAATAATGCTAGAATCTATGTCCATCCCAGCAGCCATACAAATCATGATTGCTATGGCAGATTAGAAAGCGAGATACTCGCGTGACTGTGGGTGTCAGGGCAGGACTCAGGGGACTGAAGGGCTGAGCTGAGGGCTGGGGACTGGTCTCACATAAATATAGGGGGAAGCTAATGAAGATGAGTGTTGGCCACTAAGGCATCCTTGGGATATTTTAAACATACTTTGGGGCAATAATGAATGCACCAACATTAATAGATAAGAAGGATGCCTGAAATACAGGAGGCAATTTAACATGAGTTGTGCATACTGAGCAAAGACAGAAGAACTTCAAATTGTGGTTAATAACACAATCATTTAATATTACTGGGTTGTGAGGGAATGTGTGTTATATCAAACTCTTAGAAACTCGATTCTGTCAATATAAGGTAGAAGGATTTGTGAAGGGAACAAAGAACAAGGAGACCACAAATTAGGAAACTAATTCAATATCAAAAGGTCACATAAACTCTACAAAGGAAGGAAAAGTTTCACATTCATGCTCATATCCTCAGAACCAATACAACTTTTTGACACTTAAACATATATGTGTTGAATGAATATACATATGTTCAAAAAGAGATGAATTTTGTATTTTGCTTGTGTTACCAATTGCATGAACATTGGCAAGTTATTAATATGTGTTTGGACTTTTAGTCAATATACAAAATGGTCTAATATAGGTGGTAAAATGTCATATAATTTTAGTAACCCTCTTAATTATTATCATTTCCACCCAGGTGAAGAACTGGCCCCCTGACATACCTGTGATGATAGTTAGACCATCTCAGGTAACATGTTCAGGAGAAAGATAAATACATTTAACTGATATACAAGAACATACATCAGATGTGCTATGAGGATGGAAATGCAGATTGGAAAATAATTTTCATAAAGCCAGAAGTAGAAAATAAGTGAATGAGTGACATTTCCATTTCTGAGAAGTGTCAACAACCCAAGAAAACTCAGCACTTTCTAGTTCTTTAAATTCCAAGACCTGTTGTTAGTAGTTTAGCATGGTAGTTTAATTTCCCTGAGTTGGTGTCCCAAGTGAAGAAAATTAATTTTGTTAAATTAGTCCCTGGTAATGAATTATTGGAAAATGGCCTCTGGAATAATTGACTAATGAATAACCTATTGTAATTATTTCAGCATATTTTAACTCAATGGAAGTTAAGAGATTTTTATGAAACATGCAGCCTATTTTTTCCTGCAGAGTTATAGGTACAGTGACTAAAGAGGAAAAGATAGAAATTTATTTTGGTCCTCTTTTAATCTGACCCCTTTTGCTTTATAGAAGAAGATACTTAGATCCAACCTTTCTTCCACCAATGGGATATGGTTGGTAATAAATGTATTGTAAATCAATTCCTTTCCAGTCAAGATTCAACTGCTGCTGCCATTTTTGGTCAATTGATTTGTTTTTATTTTGTTGAAAATATCATCTGAACCCATTACCAGGGTGACTGAGCACCCTACCCAGTACCCTTATACTCTCTTTCCACATATCTGATCATCACATCAGGACTGTGTGTTTTTCTTTCTTTTTTTTGGTCCCTGACCCCTGGAAGCCCTTAGAGCAAAACAGAAATGAGCAGCTGAGTCATTTTCCTTTTATCAATTAATCTAATTTGCCTTGCTGCATATTTGACAGTACTAACGATATTATTGAATATTACAGAGGCATCTGAAAACAGTGTATATTTTAAACCCCCAAATATTTAGTACCTTAACACTGCCAAGTTCTATGTTCCTTTTTAAAACAAAGTATGAGTACCCTCCCCTGGAGCAGGAAATGTCAACCCACTCCACTATTCTTGCCTGGAGGATCCCATGGACTGTAGCCCACCAGGCTCCTCTGTCCACTCACACATGGGTATCCTATCTGTACAAGACTTTCCCTGTGATGGTTCAAATTATGATTTTTTCCACCTTATGCCAGTGCAAAAGGGAAACACATTCACTAGAAATCTTATTTGAATTTGGATCTTTTCCGGTGCTAGCAATATGCTATAAGACACTCATAAAGCTGGGCAGAGCAGTGAGTCCTAGCTCCCAGTCAGCCATGAGATCACAAGGGTAAACAACCAATACACTTACAACCATTCTGCTTTTCACTTTAAGTACAGTATTCAGTAAATTACATGAGATATTCAACACTATTATTAAAAAAGCTTTGTTTTAGACGACTTTGCCCAAATACAGGCTAATCTATATGTTCTGAGTATATTTACTGTAAGTTTGGCTAAAGTATGATGTTCAGTATTAAACACATCTTCAGCGTCTGATATTTTCAACTTACAATGAGTTTATTAAGATGTAACCCCGTTGTAAGTCTAGGAAGATCTGTAAAGACAGAAATAACTTAAAACACAAGAAGACTATCGCTATAGCATTCCTTTTCATCTGAGTCCGAATGTTTGGTAAAAGCATAGCAGTTTTAAAATATCCATTCTGTGATTAATATCAGCGTGGTACTGTTTCTCTTTAAAAGGTGCTGGTTCCACAGAATTGAGTTCAGTAAATTCATAAGCTCATCCCTTAGCTGTGTGTGTGTGTGTGTGTGTGTGTGTGTGTGTGAGATTTTCTCTATGTGCCATGTGCTTCTGCACAAGTGCTACAAACAGCAGAGCCGTTCCGTAGGACACGGGTGACTAGGGGCCACTGTTCGACACTAGCCACATTCTGGGGCTAGCTCCCAATGAATCTGAAGAACCAGGATTTTAGGCTCTTTCATAGCGTTTGAATACTTTATATGCTCCTGGCTTATGACACAAAATGATGTGAAGTACTTTCATTTGATCCTCTGAATGATGAAAGAGTCTCTGGTTTTCCTGAGACTTCAGGTGAGATCTAAGAATATTTGCCAAGATGTGCCTTGTAAATAAATCAGTTCTTTCTACATCATAAGGTCTTTAGACAGGTGGTCATTTAGATTTCAGTATTTCACTGGGAAAAGGAAAGATGAGGGAAAGGATAAAATGTTACTACATATTTTAAACCACAGGGCATGCACTGTAAAAATAGTCAGCTATGTATATATCTCGACTGAATGGAGAAGTGTACATATCTCTTTTGTATGCACAATTGGAAATTAGGAATTAACTCACACTTGAAATATGCAGAATAATACTCACCTATGTAATCTAGAAAATGTGTTAATTATGTTTTTATTGCAATTTTTCACTAATCATAGAAAATGTTTCAGGATGAAGCATATAGATAATTTGAGATATTAAAATGAATAAAATTAACATTCACAAATGATCCAGTTATCATGAATTCTTAATTTGGGGGAAAATGGCATGTGTATGTGTTTGTATGTGTGTGTGTATAATCTCATCAAAAATATACTATCATTTAACTTTCAAATTTTAGAGAGGTAATATTCTTATGACATTTAATTTCTTAAGAATTTTTTGGGAACAGTTTTAGGTCCCCAGCACAATTGACAGGAAGGTACGTGGGTTTGATCTCTGGGTCAGGAAGATCCCCTGGAGAAGGGAATGCCAACCCACTGTAGCACTCTTGCCTGGAAAATCCCATGTATGGAGGAGCTTTGCAGGATACAGCTCATGGGGTTGCAAAGAGTCAGACACGACTGAGCAACTTCACTCACTCACTCATAATGCCATATATTCATCATTATGCTGCTGCTGCTAAGTCGCTTCAGTCGTGTCCAACTCAGTGCGACCCCATAGACGGCAACCCACCAGGCTCCCCTGTCCCTGGTATTCTCCCGGCAAGAACGCTGGAGTGGGTTGCCATTTCCTTCTCCAATGCATGAAACTGAAAAGTGAAAGTGAAATCGCTCAGTCATGTCTGACCCTCAGCGACCCCATGGACTGCACCTACCAGGCTCCTCCATCCATGGGATTTTCCAGGCAAGAGTACTGGAGTGAGTTGTCATAGATTATCTTCTCTGTCCCCCAAATCCTCTGTCTTCCCCCATATTCATTCTCCCTCCCCTACTCCCAGCCCTTGGAAAGTGAAGTGTTAGTCGATCAATTGTGCCCGACTCTTTGCAATCCCATTGACTGTAGCCAGGCTCCTCTGTCCATAGGATTCGTTAGGCCAGGATACTGGAGTGGGTTGCCATTCCCTTCTCCAGGGGATCTTCCTGACCCAGGGATCAAACCCAGGTCTCCTATGGTTCTTGCACTGGCAGGCAGATTCTTTACCATCTGAGCCACCAGGGAAGCCCATGGAAAGTCACTGATCATTTTAATATCTCCACAGCTTTGCCTTTTTCTAAATGTCTTAAATTTGGAATCATATATCATGTAGCAATCTCAGATTGGCTCCTTTCATTTAGTAATATGCATCTATGGTTTTATAGAACTTTTATGCCAATAAAGGAACAAAAGTTGTTATGGAGACTACAGATTTGGTGATGATTCCAAAGTTAGAATCTTTAATTAATTATTAATGCAAAAGAGAAGTGTTTTCGTTGATTCAATTTAATCAATTACTTTTGTCAAAAGCACAAGCACACCTACACTGCACAAAAGTTGCATCAATTCAAATGGAGAAATAGAACCTCAACTTTATTCCAATTTCTCCATCTCAGGTGCTTGGTACCACTTCAAATTTTATACCCCACATCATGAGCTTTGCTAGAGCAGTCAAGAGTCACATAGTTGTAGCTGCTGTTGTTAAAATAGCTGTCAGATGGATTCTGAGTAAAATTTCTAAGAAATCTGTTTCTACCATGAAATCTTGATGCTATAGTCACAGATAGCTGTAAAGAAGCTGCTTGTGCCACTGAACTCTCTAAGAATCTTAGTTCTTAAATCATTTTATCTGAAAATAGGATAAACAGGCACTACACTATCAGGGAAATAATACATCTATACATTAAACCTCCTGATCCGAGAATAAGGGCAGAATAAAGGAGATGATGTGGACTTTAAATTCTACTCTGAAGCTTAATCGTCTGGAAAGGGTGGTGAGAAAGCACAGTGACTGTAGTGGCTGCTCACCTGGAAATGTACTCCATGCAAGAGGGATCAATACATGTTATGAAATTTATGGAAATGCAAATGACTGCTGACTTCCATTTCTGAATTGTGTACCTGATAAGCTCAGAGAAGAAATTTCTTCACTAAGAACACATTGTTGCAGCTACAGAGGCCAATTGTTATTGATCCTATTATTGGCAAGGGTGCCTTCATGTTTATTATGAAACTTTAACGCTTTAAACATATAAAGTCTTTCATACATCAAGACATTGTTCACATAGAGAAATATATAATAATACCATTTACTCCTTATTCTTTAACCAATGATGAGAAAAAGTTATTTTTACAAAGTGTGGTAGGCAGAATAAAATCCAACCCTCTCACCCCCAAATGGTCCAATCCTATTCTCAGGAGACAGTAAATGAATTGTATTATAGGCATTCCTCAGATACATTGCTGGTTGCATTCCCAGACCTCTGCAATGAAGAAATTAATACAATTAATAAATATATACAGTAATAAATTAATAAATATATCAAATTATGTGTATTATACCAAATATATAAATATAATTAATAAATGTAACAAATTAATACAATATTAATTAATAAAGTAAAAATTATTTTAAACATTTTACTTAATAAAGTTTTGGTTTATTTATTTAACCAAACAATTTTTTTGGTTTCTCACTGAATGTAAAATTATGTTTACACTATAGTCTGCTATGTGTGCAATAACCTTAAGTCTAAAAAAGACTAAAACTTACATACCTTAATTAAAAAATACTTCATTGCTAAGAAATGCTAACAAGCATCTGAACCTTCAGAGAAGAGTAGTAGTAACATAAAAGGTCACAGATCAACATTACAAGTGTAACAACAATGAAAAAGTTAGAAACAGTTTGAAACACTGTGAGAAGTACTGAAATGTGATAGACACTAAGAGAGCAAACACAGTTGGAAAAATGGTACCTCTGGAGTTGCTCACTGAGGGGTGGTCACAATTTTTAATATTTTAAAAAAGTATCTGCAAAGCACAATGAAGGGAAATGCAATGAATTAAGATACACCTGTATAAAAGAGGCACTGTAGATATGATTAAGGTGAAGGATGATGAGATGGGGAGATAGCCAGAAGTATCCACTTGGGCCCAGTTTTATCACATTGAAAGGAACTTCAGGCTTCCCAGTGGTAAGAATCCACCCACCAATGCAGGAGACATAAGAGATGCAGGTTCGATTCCTGGGTCAGAAAGATCCCCTGGAGGAAGAAATGGCAACCTGCTCCAGTATCCTTGCCTGGGAAATCCTTAGTGGGCTACAGTCCATGGGGCTGCAAAGAGTCGGATACAATGGAGCACACAGGAGCTGTGTCTGATAAGCTCAAGACTGGTGGTGGGGGAGGAGTGTCAGAGGGAAGCGCTGCTGTAAATGATCAGGGAGGTTCAGGCATAGTGGCTTTGAATGAAAGAGGGGAGCTATGGGTCAAGGAAAGCCAGAGGCCTCTAGAAGCTGGAAAAAGCAAGGAATTTAGATTTTCCCAGAGACATTTCATAAAGGAAGCAGCTATGGCAACATCATGCATTTCAGCCCTTAAAACCCATGTGGGACTTTGGATCTGTGGAAATGTAAGGTAATAAATCTGTATTTTCATAAGCTACCAAGTGTGTAGTCATTTGATATAGCAGCAATAGAAAGCTAACACACACAGAACAGACTGTATTTTCTTGGGCTTCAAAATCACTGCAGATGGTGACAGCAGCCATGAAATTAAAAGATGCTTGCTCCTTGAAAGAAAAGTTATGACCAACCTAGACAGCATATTAAAAAGCAGAGACATTACTTTGCCAACAAAGGTCCATAAGCTATGGTTTTTCCAGTAGTCATGTCCTGGATGTGAGAGTTGGACTATGAAGAAAGTTGAGCGCTCAAGAACTGATGCTTCTGAAGTGTGTGTTGGAGAAGACTCTTGAGAGTCCGTTTGACTGCAAGGAGATCCAACCAATCCATCCTAAAGGAAATCAGGCCTGAATATTCATTGGAAGGACTGATGTTGAAACTGAAACTCCAATACTTTGGCCATCTGATGTGAAGAACCGACTCATTAGAAAAGACCCTGATGCTGGGAAAGATTGAGGTGGGAGGAGAAGGGGATGACAGAGGATGATATGGTTGGATGATATGGTTGGTGACAACTTGATGGACATGAGTATGAGTAAGTTCCAGGAGTTGGTGATGGATGGAGAGCCCTGTCGTTCTGTAGTCCATGGGGTTGCAAAGAGTTGGACACAACTGAGTGACTGAACTGAACTGACACACAGATTTCATTAATAAATCCATGAGAAATAGGACCTGCTAATTCACAGACAAGTAGATAAGACTCCAATTCCCTTTCCCCTTCTCCCCCTAGACTTGCTTGCATTGTGTTACTCAGAACAGCCAAGGGAGCTTCATCTTTCTGGGGTTTCTCAGTCTGTGGCCTGCAGTTCTACTGAGACTTGTCCTGGAAATTCAGCTTCTCCACAACAAACAAAAATTCTGCAGGGGCAGTCGTAAGATGGTGGAGGAATAGGACAAGGAGACCACTTTCTCCCCCACAAATTCATCAAAAGAACATTTCAATGCTGAGTAAATTCCACAAAACAACTTCTGAATGCTGGCAGAGGACATCAGGCACCCAGAAAAGCAGCTCATTGTCTTCAAAAATAGGGAGGAAAAAATATAGAAGACAAAAAAGAGACAAAAGAGGTAGGGAGGGAGCTCCATCCCAGGAAGTGAGTCTTAAAAAGAGAAGTTTCCAAGCACCAGGAAACACTCTCACTGCCAAGTCTGTGGCAAGCCTTGGAAGCATAGAGGGCAACATAACAGGGAGGAAAAATAGATAAATAATTAAAACCAACCGATTACAAGCCCAGCGGTAACTCCCCCAGCGGAGAAGCAGCACAGATGCCTGCACCCGCCACTAGCAAGCAGGGGCTTGGCAGGGAGGAGCAGGCTGCATTTCTGTTTTAAGGGTCGGGCTCAAGTGCCCTGACGGTAACCAGAGCAAACTAACTTGGGCTAGCAAACCAGACTGTGGGATAGCTACCATGCGAAAAGCTCTAACATAGGACACCTCCAGGACTGCGCACAGAACAAAGGACAGAACAGAATTAGCCAGTTGCAGACCATCCCCCTCTGGTGACAGGCAGCCAGAGCCAGAAGGCCCTGAACGGGCAATAGCAGCCCCAGAGAGACATTAACTACCAAACTACAAACAGGCTTCTTTGCTAACTAAGACTTCTCGGAGTTCTGGACAGTTATCATCCACCTGAGAAGGTGTGCCAGTTGTACACCCAGAAAACTGAGCAGCAGGGATGGGAGAGGCAATGAGTCCTAGTGACCACACTCGCCAAACACCTGAGCTACTCGGACCAGGGAAGGACACAAAACGCAGGCCCAACTGAGTCTGCGCCTCTGAGGATTACCTGAGTGCCTGAGCCTGAGCGACTTAGACCTGGGAGGTGCATGCAGCCCAAGGCCGGCCTTAGATGGCTCCCAGCAGAGCAACCTAGAGCCTGAGCTGTGTGCGCCGTGAGCAGGGGCAGGCCCAGTGTGGCTGAGACACTATGAGCACACGCCAGTGTTATTTGTTTGCAGCGTCCCTCTCTCCCCACAGCACGACTGAACAGTGAGCCTAAAAAAAGTGTCCACCACCGCCCCCTTATATCAGGGCAGAAGACACTGAAGAGACCAGCAAGCAGAAGCTAAAACAGAGGGAGCCGCCTTGGAAGTGACAGGTGCAATAGATTAAAACCCTGTCATTAGTACCGACTACATAGGAAGGGGCCTATAGATCTTGAGAAATATAAGCCGAACCAAGGAACCATCCGAAAGTGAACTGATCCCACACTGCCCACAAAAACACCAGAGAAAGTCCTAGATATATCTTTACTATTTTTACAATCATTCTTTTTCTCCTTCTTTTCTTTTTCTTTTTTATTTAAAAAAATTTTTAAGTCCTCTATTACTCCCTTAATTTTCATTTTTATAACCTACTATTACTTTTCAAAAAAGACCCTATTTTAAAAGCAAACTATATATATATATATTTTAATAATTCTTGTGACTTTTTCTTCTTCTTCTTTTCTTTAATATAGTATTTTTGAAAATCCAACCTCTACTCTAGATTTTTAATCTTTGGTTTTTGGTATTTGTTATCAATTTTGTACCATCAAAAACTCAATCATCAGTACCTATTTTTACTTGAGGGCAAGAGTCCTCCTTTGAACTCTCTTTTTCTCCACCAGGTCGCCTCTGTCTCCTCCCTCCCCCTTCTCTTCTCTACCCAACTCTGTGACTGACTGTGTGTTCCAGACGGTGGAGAACACTTAGGGAACTGATTACTGGCTGGATCTCTCTCTCTCTCTCCTTTTGATTCCCCCTTTTATCCTCCTGGCCACCTCCGTCTCCTTCCTCCCTCTTCTCTTCTCTGTATAACTCCAAACATCTCTGAGCAGTCCAGACTGTGGAGCATACATAAGGAAGTGATTACTGGCTAGCTTGCTTGCTTCTCTTTTGATTCCACTTCATCTCAGTCGGGTCACCGCTAACTCCCCTCCTCCCTCTTCTCTTCCCCATGTAACTCTGTGAACCTCTCTGGGTGTCCCTCAGTGTGGAGAAACTTCTCATCTTTAACCTAGATGTTTTATCAATGGTGTGGTATAGAAGAAGAAATCTTGAGACTACTGTAAAAATATGACTGAAAACCAGAAGCAGGAGGGTAAGTCCAAATCCTGAAAACACCAGATAACTCCTGACTCCAGGGAACATTAATCGATAGGAGCTCATCAAACACCTCTATACCTATACTGAAACCAAGCACCACCCAAGGGCCAACCAGTTCCAGAGCAAGACATACCACACAAATTCTCCAGCAACACAGGAACATACCCCTGAACTTCAATATACAGGCTGCCCAAAGTTACTCCAAACCATTGACATCTTATAACTCATTACTGAACACTTCATTGCACTCCAGAGAGAACAAAATCCAGCTCCACCCACCAAAACACCAAAACAAGCTTCTCTAACCAAGAAACCTTGACAAGCCACTGACACAACCCCACCCACAGTGAGGAAACTCCACAATAAAGAGAACTCTACAAACTGCCAGAATACAGAAAGGCCACCCCAAACGCAACAATATAAACAAGATGAAGAGACAGAGGAATACCCAGCAGGTAAAGGAACAGGATAAATGCCCACCAAACCAAACAAAAGAGGAAGAGATAGGGAATCTA
The DNA here is from genome assembly GCA_917880005.1 of Nanger dama. Classification (NCBI taxonomy): domain Eukaryota; kingdom Metazoa; phylum Chordata; class Mammalia; order Artiodactyla; family Bovidae; genus Nanger; species Nanger dama. The sequence goes on from CAKJTW010000069.1 coordinate 100,343, forward strand.
CCTGATAAAAATTCCGAATAATGATAGTGAAAATGATCCAAAATCTTGAAATAAAAATGGAATCACAGATAAATAGCCTGGAGACAAGGATTGAGAAGATGCAAGAAAGGTTTAAGGACCTAGAAGAAAAGGACCTAGAAGAAATAAAAAAGAGTCAATATAGAATGAATAATGCAATAAATGAGACCAGAAAAACTCTGGAGGCAAGAAATAATAGAATAACAGAGGCAGAAGATAGGATTAGTGAAGTAGAAGATAGAATGATAGAAATAAATGAATCAGAGAGGAAAAAAAGAAAAATGAATTAAAAGAAATGAGGACAATCTCAGAGATCTCCAGGACAGTGTTAAATGCTCTAACATTCAAATCATAGGAGTCCCAGAAGAAGAAGACAAAAAGAAAGTCCATGAGAAAATACTTGAGGAGATAATAGTTGAAAACTTCTCTAAAATGGCGAAGGAACTAATCACTCAAGTCCAAGAAACCCAGAGAGTCCCAAACAGGATAAACCCAAGGCAAAACACTCCAAGACACATATTAATCAGATTAACAAAGATCAAACACAAAGAACTAATATTAAAAGCAGCAAGAGAAAAACAACAAATAACACAAAAGGGATTCCCATAAGGAATCTGTTTGCAGATGACATGATCCCTTACACAGAAAACCCTAAAGATTCCACCAGAAAATTACTAGAGCTAATCAGTGAATATACTAAAGTTGCAGGATATAAAATAAACACACAGAAATCCCTTGCATTCCTATACACTAATAATGAGAAAGTAGAAAAAGAAATTAAGGAAACAATTCCATTCACCATTGCAATAAAAAGAATAAAATATTTAGGAATATATCTACCTAAAGAAACTAAAGACCTATATATAGAAAACTATAAAACACTGATGAAAGAAATCAAAGAGAACACTAATAGATGGAGAAATATACCATGTTCATGGACCAGAAAAATCAATATAGTGAAAATGAGTATACTACCCAAAGCAATCTACAGATTCAGTGCAATCTTTATCAAGCTACCAATGCTATTTTTCACAGAGCTAGAACAAATAATTTCACAATTTGTATGGAAGTACAAAAACCGTCAAATACCCAAAGCAATCTTGAGAAAGAAGAATGGAACTGGAGGAGTCAACCTGCCTGACTTCAGGCTCTACTACAAAGCCAGTCATCAAGACAGTATGGTACTGGCACAAGGACCAAAATATAGATCTATGGAACAAAATAGAAAGCTCAGAGATAAATCCACACACCTATGGACACCTTATCTTCGACAAAGGAGGCAAGAATATACAATGGATTAAAAACAATCTCTTTAACAAGTGGTATTGGGAAAACTGGTCAACCACTTGTAAAAGAATGCAACTAGAAAACTTTCTAACACCATACACAAAAATAAACTCAAAATGGATTAAAGATCTAAAGGTAAGACCAGAAACTATAAAACTCATAGAGGAGAACATAAGCAAAACACTCTCCAACATAAATCACAGCAGGATCCTCTATGACCCACCTCCTAGAATACTGGAAATAAAAGCAAAAATAAACAAATGGGATCAAATTAAACTTAAAAGCTTCTGCACAACAAGGAAACTATAAGCAAGGTGAAAAGACAGCCTTTAGAATGGGAGAAAACAATAGCAAATGAAGCAACTAACAAACAACTAATCTCAAAAACATACAAGCAACTCCTGCAGCTCAATTCCAGAAAAATAAATGACCCAATCAAAAAATGGGCCAAAGAACTAAATAGACATTTCTCCAAAGAAGACATACAGATGGATGGCTAACAAACACATGAAAAGACGTTCAACATCATTCATTATCAGAGAAATGCAAATCAAAACCACAATAAGGTACCGTTTTACACCAGTCAGAATGGCTGCGATCCAAAAGTCTACAAGCAATAAATGCTGGAGAGGATGTGGAGAAAAGGGAACCCTCTTACACTGTTGGTGGGAATGCAGACTAGTATAGCCACTATGGAAAACAGTGTGGAGTTTCCTTAAAAAACTGGAAATAGAACTGCCTTATGACCCAGCAATCCCCCTGCTGGGCATACACACAGAAGAAACCAGAATTGAAAGAGACACATGTACCCCAATGTTCATCGCAGCACTGTTTATAATAGCCAGGACATGGAAGCAACCTAGATGTCCATCAGCAGATGAATGGATAAGAAAGCAGTGGTACATATACACAATGGAACACTATGCAGCCATTTAAAAATATATATATTTGAATCAGTTCTAATGAGGTGGATGAAACTGGAGCTGATAATGCAGAGTGAATTTAAGCCAGAAAGAAAAACACCAATACAGTATACTAACACATATATATGGAATTTAGAAAGATGGTAACAACAACCCTGTTTAAGAGACAGCAAAAGAGACAGAGATGTATAGAACAGTTTTTTGGACTCTGTGGGAGAGGGATAGAGTGGGATTATTTGGGAGAATGGCATTGACACATGTATAATATCATATAAGAAACAAATCACCAGTCTAGGTTTGATGAACGATATAGGATGCTTGGCGCTGGTGCACGGGGATGACCCAGAGAGATGATATGGGGAGGGAGGTGGGAGGCGGGTTCAGGATTGGGAACACATGTACACCCGTGGCAGATTCATGTTGATGTATGGCAAAACCAATACAGTATTGTGAAGTAAAATAAAGTAAAAAAAAAAATTCTGCAAACCACATCAACCAAATCGCAAGTACTCCAAACAGAATAAGCTCTTGTTTATATTGGGTGTAGGGCCGTGGTTCCTACTATCCTTTATTTTTTTCTCATTTTTTGTTCCCCCTCTAGTTTCCATCTGTTTCCCTTAGGTCACTTGGATATTGCTTAGCAGGAGTTTTCTGAACCCATCTTTCCTATTGCCTTCACTGAAACTGCAAGACAAGACTCATCACTCCCATGGAAGGCATCAGGGATTGCCATCATGATATGCTTTTGTCTTCTCATCAGAGTTTATCACGTGTCTTCAGGCTCACTGACTCCAGACTTGCCTAGTTCCTCCTGTCAGCTTCCTCTCCATTTTGTAATGAACCTTTCCAGATCTTTAACAGCCAGGAAACTTCCAATGGTGTTTTTCTCACCCCAGCATGAACCTTTAGCATTTTATTTTCAACGAGTTCCTCATTAGGGCCTCTTTAGAAAGTCACTGGTGTCTCAGACGGTAAAGAATCTACCTGCAGTGTGGGAAACAAGAGTTTGATCCCTGTGTAGGGAAGATCCCTGGAGAAGGAACTGGCAAACCACTCCAGTATTCTTGTCTGGAGAATCTGGTGGACAGAGGAGCCTGGCGGGCTACAGTCCATGGGTTCCAAAGAGTCAGACACACACACACACACTTCTCTCCAGCATCAGTTGAAAGGCAATAGTGAGCATAGTGGATTCCTTATCTCCGTAAGCAATGTAAAGAAATTTCCTCTGAAAATACATTCCTTTCCCTGGGTTTTAATTCATTGCAACAGTCTGAACTTTCAGAGAAACTAAAATTCCCTTCCTTCCTGTAATTAAACCTGACAATTTCCCAGCCTTGCTCACAGAGTTGAGCACACAGGCTGCATAGGGAGAGAGCTCAGTGCTAAGCATTTTTACCACACTGGTGTTACTTTTCAAGAAAATAACCTTATTGAAGCCTCAGGCCAGGTGGTTGACTACAGTAGCTAGATCACATTTTAAAAAGGTCAAAGGGTACAATCTTGCAGTTAGAAGAGATCTCACACACAGCCCTGTGACTACAGTTAGCACCATATTATCTACTTCAAAGTGACTAAGAAATGAATCTTAAATGCTCTCACTACACAAAAGGAGTGCTTCCCTGGTGGCTCGGAGGTCAAGAATCTGCCGGCCAGTGCAGGAGATGCAGGCCCGATGCCTGGGTCAGGAAGATCCCCTGGAGAAGACAATGGCATGCCACTTCAGCACCTTTGCCTGGAGAATCCCCATGGACAGAGGAGCCTGGCACTATCCATGGGGTCAGAAGAGCTGGACACGACTGAGCACACACACGGAAGGCATGATAACTAAGGGACATGAAGAGGGGGTTAGCTAAGGCTGTGGTAGTGATTATGTGGCAGCATATGAATGTATGCAAACTTGTGTGACTTAAACTCACACAGTGCTATGTATCACTTATATCTCCACAGAATAATAACAATTTAAAAACCCCTTTCAACGTGACTGAAAACTGACAATTGCTACTGTTGATCATAGTCCCTGTAGGTATATTAAGTAGAATCTAACACATCAATCTCATTGAGAACTGTTCCATTCTCGCCAAACAGGAAGTCTTCACACCATTTTTAGCCTCTCATCTGCCAAAGCATGATAGAAAATTCTCATTCCTCATCCCAGGTTTTCAGACAAATCCCCCTTTCCAGTTTTAATTAACCCTTCCCCTCAGTCATTCCAAACCCTTCCCATCATTACAGTTTTCACTTTCTCCAGACTGAGGACGCCTGTGAGAGGAAAAAGGGACACACTGAGGTTCTGGTCGGGTCACTCCAAGGTGGTCGCTGAGGCCCCCTACCGGCCAGTTCTGGAGCTACCTCATCCTGCTTTCTGCTCAGAGGTACACTCGTGTCTGGCCCTGCGGCCCGTTGGACTGTAAGCTGCCAGGCTCCCATGTCCGGGGGATTCTTCCAGCAAGAATATTGGAGTGGTTTGCCATTTCCCTATCCAGGGGCTTTTACCTATCTTACGTTCCCTGAATTGGTAGGTGGGTTCTTTACCACTAGTGCCACTTGGGAGGCCTGTGCTTTACCCACAAGTAATTTCAACTCCTTGACATTCTCCAAAGCAGTGGAATAGAACCAGCCAACTGTGTTGTCAACCACACAACATCAAATGCGAGTTGGGCTCCCAGAATGTTCTATGTGTAGCTCTTTCTCCTCATTCCCTGTTTTTTTTTTTTAAATTACTACTACTATTCTTATTCTTTTTTTTTTTACTATTTCTTATTACTATTATTTTTTTACTATTCGTATTCTTATTATTCTTATTCTTATTATTTCCATCCCTCTGCTGTTAAATTTTCAGATATTGCCACCATCTAAGATTTGTCCACACTGTCAAAATACTCACAGAAAACTCAGAAGTGTAATTTCTTTTTCTGAATTGGTGCAGGCACTACAGAGAACAGTATGGAAGCTCCTTAAAAATTAAAAACAGAACTGCCATATGATCCAGCAGTCCTACTCCTGGGCATGTATTCAGGAAAGATGAGAGCTCTCATTTGAAAAGACACATGCACCCCAGTGTTCACAGCAGCAAGACATGGAAGCAAACTACGTGCCCGTCAACAGAGGGATGGATAAAGATACAGAAGACACACACACACGGTGGAATGTTGCTGAACCATAAAAACACAGTACGTGAAATGATGACATTTGCAGCAACATGGATGGACATGCTGAATAACTCATGTGGAGAGAAATATTACTTGCATGTGGAAGTTAAAAATAGCACAATTGGACTTATTCACACAACAAAAACAGATTCACAGACACAGAAAATTATGGTGGTTACCAAAGGGGAAAGGGGGAGGGAGAAGGATAAGTCACAAGTATGAGATTAACAGATACACAATACCATGCATAAAATAGATGAAAAATGAATGTCCATTAAATAGCATACAAACTACTTTCAATATCTTTTAAGAATCTATGTTGGAAAAGAAACTAAAAATTATATATATATATATACACACACATAATATATATACATAGTATATATACATATATACAACATATTTATATAGAATAATATATATAACTGAATCACTTTGTTGTATACATGAAACTAACACAATAGTGTAAATCAACTATATGCCAATAAAAGAGAAAAAGATAATTCATTATTTTTTGCTTCCAAGAATATAGTCATGTAACTATTAGGATGTCTCCAAGTTCTTGGTAGCAGCTTTCCTTTTTCTGGCACAAAACTCCTATTTTCTTGTGGTAGCAAAGAACTAGCTTAAGTTGACACAGACAGGACTAGAACTTGACCAAAAAGTTAAGTGGAAGTTGGTGCTTGGATATTATCATTCTTCCTTGATATCTCTGCGAAGCTATCTCACCTTCCTCCCCTTCAACATAACTCTTTAGTGCTCTCTTACAGTGAATGTCAGGGGTTTAAAGTTGTGTGTTTATTTGGTTGTTGCTTTTGCTTTATTTATGAGCTGTCATAGAAACTGTCATAACAATTAGGTATGTGATAGTCATAAATTGTTACTCATAGGATTGTGGTTTAGCAAGGCCTTTAGACCCAAGGAATACATATATTCTTTTAATAACATTTTCCATCACCAAGAATTGAATTTCAAAAGAGTGAAAGGAAATGAAAGGTGACAAGTTTCAGCACAAAACAGCAATTATGTATAAATCTCCATAAATAGGGAAAATATTAAGATACCCAGCAGTCAAAAGAATATGATTACCCCTCTTAAAATATGGGGGGATGTGGGGTGGGTAGACATTAGACACAGTGCATGGACTTTGGTTATGTTACAAATGCAATTGATTCTGGTAGTCTATCATAAAATACAAACAAGACACTTATGGACTTTAAAGAAGAGAAAAAGATTATTACATAGGCCATCAGGAATTCCTATTCTTGATTTTCACTTACGTAAATTATATAATGTTCATTGAAAAGAATTAAAAAGGACATTACATATTTATCTGAATATAATTTGAGTCAAATGTATTCTCTAAAGTAATGTGTTAAGAACTGGATATTTTTGAATTTTTTAATAAAAGAAAGAAGTCATCAAAGAATAACAGCTATCATCCTGGAGGTTATCCCGTTCTCAGAGGGACTTGCAGGGTTTCAAGTCCATTCATCAACTGTGAGTTAAGGAAGACAGCAATCCCTTTGACTGAAGCATCTTTCTTCAGTGTCACTGGGGTGCTATCCATCAAAAAAGAACCTTTTGGTAAAAAGTCTACAATCAGCCTTGACTTCAGAGGGTTGTAGAAATGCAGGCACAGTAAAGAATATTCAGAATTGTTCATACCTGCTCATGCGTTTGTTGTCTTTACCCATATGTTAACAGGAGGAAAAAAAATCATACCATAGAATACTTATAAAACTATTTAAAAAGAATGTGATTCAATTTCTATGCCCAGTATGGAAAGTTGACCATGTTACAGTGTTGAAATTTTAAAAAGCAATTTATATAAAATATCATGCATCTATTTTTGTTAAATCTGTTTGTATAAGCATATGTATATTGTTAAAGAAAGTTTGAAAAGATGTATGTGTATTAATACACAGGCTTATACTCGAAAAATAAAACAGTCAATCCAAAAGGAAATCAACTCTGAATATTCACTGGAAACACTGTTGCTGAAAATCCAATGCTTTGGCCACCTGATGCAAAGAGCCAACTCTTTGGAAAAGACCCTGATGCTGGGAAAGATTGAGGAAAGGAGGAAAGCAGGAAAGGGGGAAGGCAGAGGATGAGATAGTTGGATGGCATTACCAATGGACATGGGTTGGAGAGAACTATGAGAGACAGTGAAGGACAGGGAAGCCTGGCATGTCGCAGCCCATGGGGTGGCAAAGTGTTGGATGTGACTGAACAACAACCCTAGAAAGTTGAATTTCACAGTTTTATAATTGATATTGTCCTATTTTCTTATAACAAACTTAAGCCTTTTGTTAAAAATAATGTAAGTAAACAACTACTTTTATCTCAAATTTATACACAACCATAAAAGCTGTAATTTCAGTTCTCTCAAAATTTAGGTAAGATGAGGAATGCTGAAGCAACTTAGCACATATGCATGAGGAACATACAGTATGCATATTTATCTATAAATCAACTCTGTATCATTCTTTCTGTGGATCATCTTTAGACCTCCTGAGAAAACAGTAGTGTTTACGGCAGTAGCAGGGAATCCTCTGAGTAGCAATAACTTTGCCTGGTGAGAAACATACCATGGCTGAAGATGAGTGAGGGACACACTCCTGACATTGAAAGTGAACGTGTCAGTTGCTGAGATGTGTGTGACTCTTTGTGACCCCCATGGACTGTAGCCCACCAGGCTCCTCTGTCCACAGGATTCTCCAGGCAAGGATACTGGAGTGGGTTGCCATTTCCTTCTCCAGGGGATCTTCTCAACCCAGGGATGGAAGCCACTTCTGCATTTCAGACAGATTCTTTACCATTTGAGCCAGCAGGGAAGCCCTCTCTTGGCTTTGAAAGGAAATTCTAGTTAATTACATTAGAAAACATGTCAATACAGAGGCAGAAATAACTTACTATAAATTAATCCTGAAATGTTGAGAAATGTTCAGTTTAACACAGAGCTGGCTCCCCTATTACACTGATGGTCAGATTCTCCTTCAGAGGGAGGGAGGAAGTGAAGCAGACTATTCGCAAGCCACAAGTTCTGTTAGAATCTGCTGGGGAGTGCGTAAGCCAGGACTGATTTAAATAGAGTCGCATCTTGGCCTTTTGGCTAAGATCATAGTGGTAGCTCAGACGGAAAGCATCCGTCTACAATGTGGGAGACCTGGGTTCAATTCCTGGGTCGGGAAGTTCCCTGGAGAAGGAAACGGCAACCCACTCCAGTACTCTTGCCTAGAAAATCCCCTGGACGGAGGAGTCTGGTGTCCATGGGGTCGCAAAGAGTTGGACACAACTGAGCGACTTCCCTTTACTGACCACAGTGCTCTAAATCTGGAAATTGCTGCTGAAAATGACTATGTAAATAGGCATCTTTCATTCAAGACCGGGAAACAGGAAGAAACGCCTGGGGTGTGTTTTCTCACTGGAGTTTGAGAAGCTGTATCATGGAGCAAGCAGGACCTACGGCTGTTTCCCCTCTCACTCCCTCTCTGGTGACAGGAAAGCTCCTGCATCTGCAGCGTAGCCTGTTTATCATTTAGGTGTTGGGATTTGTTAGCATCTCCACTTGGATATTTACCCTGGAGGGTGATATCCTGGAAAGCAAAGGGGAGGGGGTATGGAAATTTATGATCACGTGTTTCTAATCAAAATCATGTTTCCAGTCATAACTCTTAGCATATGTCTATGGAAAATGACAATATAGAATAAAATTGAATGCAGGACTCCAAAGAAAGTGAAAGTTGTGCAGTCGTGTCTGACTCTTTGTGACCCGATGGACTGTAGTCCATGGAATTCTCCAGGCCAGAATACTGGAGTGGGTAGCCTTTCCCTTCTCCAGGGGATCTTCCTAACCCAGAGATCCAACCCAGGTCTCCCTCATTGCAGGCGGATTCTTTACCAGCTGAATCACAAGGAAGCCCAAGAATACTGGAGTGGGTAGCCTATCCCTTCTCCAGTGGATTTTCATTTTCCCAACCCAGGAACTGAACTGGGGTCTCCTGCCTTTCAAGTGGATTCTTAACCAACTGAGCTATGAGAGACTCCTAAGAAATTGTTGTTCAAGTTTTCTTTGGCATATATCTCTAACTCTATGTCTAATCTATCTATAAACACATATAACCTTATAATTAGTGTGTAATCTTAAATCAGTGGTTGTTAACCAAGGGCAATTTTGCCCCCTTGAGGACATTCAGGGATCCCTGCAAACAGTTTTGGTTGTCACAAGTGGAGGAAGAGTTGTTTATACCTAATGGGTGGAAGCCAAGGATACTAATAAGTAGTCTATATTTTACAGGACAATCCCCACCACAACAGTAAAATTATTCAGTGCAAAATGTTAATAGTGCCAATACGGAGAAACTCTGATATATTGATGAACAAAAATTGTTTTCATATGAAACACACACACACACACACACACACACACACACACACCCCAGTGAATTCCTATATATCCTTTAGATCACAGCTCAATGACTGTGTCAGGGAAATATTCCTTGATCCTAGAAAACAAATCATATCACCCTGCTGTAACTTTCCCATCTCTTGTCACTTGTCGCTTGCTACAGAGTGTAATTATATTTGCTGAAAAAGTAGAGCAGACCCTCCCTTTAGACTGTAAATCCCAACACAAACAGAGATGCATTCTATTTTCCTCACCTTGGGGTTTCTACTGCCTGACAGGGTTAAGCTTCAGCTGCCACTGCTCCTGCTAAGTCACTTCAGTTGTGTCCGACTCTGTGCGACCCTGTAGATGGCAGCCCACAGACTTCTCCATCTCTGGGATTTCCCAGGCAAAAACACTGGAGTGGGTTGCCATTTCTTCTCCATTAAGCTTGAGGAGATATTTGTAAATTTAACAGCTACAATATTTGTTGAGGTAGATGAAGAAAAACAATTACTTGCATTACCAGGTATAGCAACAGAGAACATTAAAATGTAATACCATTTACAGGTACTTAACAAGAGCTGCTGGTGGTTTAATTGCTAAGCTGTGTCCAGTTCTTGTGACATGGACTGTGGCCCACCAGGCTCCTCCATCCATGGAATTCTCCGGGCAATAATACTGGAGTAGGTTGCCGTTTCCTGCTCCAGGGGATCTTCTCAACCCAGAGGTTGAACTCTAGTCCGCTGCATGGCAGGTGGATTCCTTACCGACTGAACCACAAGGGAAACCCTGTAAAGAGATGTACACCTCACGTTGTAATGAGGTGTAAATCTCACATTGTTGCTTTGTTCCTGATCTGAGGAGGAAAGCATTGACCTTCACCGTGAACTGTAATGGTAACTGCAGCGTTTTGGGGTAAGCACTATTTATCCAGTGGAGGAAATACTCCACCATCCTGTTTTCTGAGACTTTTCATCCTGAATGTGTTGTATTTTTCAAATGCCTTTTCTTCAGCTGACATGGCCATGTCATTTGCCTTCTTCAGTCTATGAATCCGGTACACTACACTGACTCATTGTCAGATGCTGAACCAGCCTTGCATTCCTGATATCAGCCCTGATTAAGCTTCGGTGTCTTATCTCATTTACATATTATTTAATTCCATTTACTAATATTCTGTTAAGGATTTCTGCATCTATGTTCATGAGGGTTATTGGTCTCTAGTTTATTTGTAAGTTCATATACAACTTTGCACACTGCATAGATTCCATTCTTTCTCTACTTTTCTTTCTGTACCCCATCCTGAAAATGTCTTCTCTGTGGGAAACACTATCCTTTCTGGGCTTCTTCCCCAGTCTCCTACAATTTACTCATTACCTTGATTTTCTTTCGTATCTCCTAAGCATGTTTTAAAATTTCATCTTACCCATGGGAGGCATTTCCTCTGAGAAGCCTCTCTGGCTGATTGTCTTTCAAGAGGAGCCCATACTTCTGCTGTGTGGCAGCTTCATCTTTTTGTACTAGTTTGTATTATTAAACAGTTTATTCTAATCAGCTTGATAACACGGATGAATGTATTTCAAATGTACAGAAGTGTACACAAGTAACAATAGAACCCTTTCCTCCCCATGTACTGTTACCCTCACAAAATTTAATACTTTCAGATAATCGAGACTTATGCAGCAGTGAGCAATTTCTACAGACACAAAATACATTCTACAAATGAGAGCATAGTCAAATTATGCATTGATTAGTCTCTTTACCTCTACGTTTGCTCTAAGCTCATAAACTCTAAAATGTTAAGAAGTGTACTTTTTCTTCCCCGTTTTAACTTCACTGGCCACCAAAGCAACTGGGCCTTGATGGACACTCCATACATATTAGTTAAATAAATGGTGGGAAAATTTGAAGCATATTTATAAGACTCTTCAGGTGGAAATAATTTAATTAATGTGCTTGTAAATATCATTTAAAATGTTAAGTACAGTGGGGAAAAAAACACTCTAAATAATAAAGGTTTAATAAAGCTAAAGTTTTAAAATTACACTGTCATTTTATTTTTGGCACATGGCTTTGGCTTATATAGAAACTAGGGAGCTTAACTGGCATGGCCTGTTTGCCCCAGTAATGACCAAATATTAGAAAGTATTGTGACTGATTGGGACTTTTGCCCTAAGAGTAATATCCAGTAGAAACTTATGAACAATAGCAGAGAGGAAAAACCCCAGCATCATTTCATTTATTCTTCCATCATGACTATGCCTGTGTAGCCTAAAACTGCCAACTCTCTTGTTTTATTTAAAGCTCAAAAGGTACATAGACACAGAAGTAGAGGATGAGCTGTGAATTTCTGTGACAGAAAATAGTCAAGAATTTCAGAAGCTGTAGAGATTAAAGATGCAGACAAATATTTATAAATGTGAACTAAATAAACTATAGTCAACAGAATTCTCAGGAATTTTCTGCCCAGTGTTTTCATTTTTATATAGTCAGACTGCTCCTTGAACTTCACATCTAAGAATGAAAATGTCTTTCACTCCAGCATCCTTCCTAGTTTACCTGTACTTTCTAGAAGCAGATATTAAAATATTACCAAATTGGTTTTCTACAAGTTTTCTTCTTTCTTTTAATCCAAGTTCTAGTCTCTAGACTATATTTCCAGTCTTGTATAATAAGTTCAAAGATGAGAAGTATAACTTGACTTTCATTTGAGTAAAATAATATTTGTGTGTCTCTAAAAACAATTGGCAGTATCATTAACATTTCCTGATTGAAAACATATTGTGTTTTAAATAACTTATGCAGCATTCTACATTATCCCCACATCTCCCATTGCAATGCTGTTTACTATCAATAAGCATCATCAGTTAAAGTTTTGTGTTTGTGTTAGATACCTAATAGACACACTCAGAGGTAGTTTTTATAAGGACATCCCCCAGTAAGTTGACACATAACGTAACCATCACAGTACATAAACTTTGCTTCACTCTCCAGGTAGAATCTCTGATTTGCTCCAGACCAGTGACTGGATCATTGCTACCAATTACTTGGCCCTCCTTGTTGTACAATTATGTATCATCCCTTCCACTTATCATGAGACTTGTTTGATCATCCTGTAGGAAAAGGACATTACATTGCCTTTTGATTTGGGAATTGATGATACAATAATCCTAAACACAGCATGTATCCTTCTGTCAATGCCCCACAGAAAGAAAACCTCTGGAGCCAAGCTGTGTAAGCACAGCAGAGCCGAACAGAGCTGCAGTTGACTCGGAGCCTCTGATAACATGAGCAGGAAATAAATACTTGTTTTTGAGAGCCATTTAAGTAATGGGTTTGTTATTAGCCACTGCTTTCTAATATACATATTGCACAAACGGGAACAGTTTAAAAACATGAGGTTTAATTCTATGAAACTGAATTGAAACTACAAATATAGATTCACAATTTAAAAAAAAATCACTGAAATGGCCTAGAAACAAATATTACCCCAGTATGAATGATAACTTCAAGAGCTCAAAGTATAGCTGCTAATACCATTTCCCTGTTTGAGGAAACTGAGTCTGAATTAAGGGTGGGATTCTGGTCAGCAGAATGGAAGGAGCAAGGTGATACTTGTATAAGGTATGTGAAAACATAGGAAGGGCTTTATACATTCATCCTGCTTTATCGGGAGGCAATGATCAGTGAGAATGTGGATACAAGGGAACACCTGTGCACTGTGGGTGGGACTGTAAAGTGGTACAGCCATTTTGGAAAAGTGTAGTTTTCTCAAAAATTAAAAAAATAAGAACTGTCTGTTGATCCAGCAATGCCCCTTCTGCTCAACTAACCAAAGGAAATGCTAAGAGTTATCTGTGTTCCCAAGTTCACTATAACATTATTCACAGTAGCCAAGACCCTGATGCTGGGAAAGATTAAAGGCAAAACAAGAATGGAGTGGCAAAGGATTAGATGGTTCAATAGCACTACGGACTCAATGGGCATGAATTTGAGCCAACTCTGGGAGATGGTGAAGGATAGGAAAGCCTGGCATGCTGCAGTTCTCAAAGTCACAGAGTCAGACATGACTTAGCAACTGAATAACAACCAGAAGACATGAAAACAACTAAAGTGTTCACAGACAGTTAAGGATGGATAAAGAAGATGGAGTGTATATGTTTATATACATTGGAATAGTGTGCAGCCTTACAAAGGGAAGCCCTGCTGTTTATGACAACATGGGTGAATCTGGAAGGCACTATGCTAAGATAAATAAGTCAGGCACAGAAAGACAAATATTTCATGATCGCAATTAGGTGTGAAATCTAAAAGAGTTTGAATTCATAAAAACAGAGGGTAGAATATCAGCTGCCAGGAGCTGGGGATTAGGGTTAATAGAGAGATGTGATCTAAGGTCACAAAGTTTCAGTTATGCAGGATAAGTAAATTCTGGAGATCTGAGGTATGCATGGTGACTACAGTTAATAATATTGTATTACATACTTGAAATTTGCAAAGAGAGTAGACCTTAAATGTTCTCACAACACACACACACATACCAAAATGCTAATTATATGAGATGCTGCAGATGTTAAACAGCATAATTTTGGTAATAATTTCATAATTAGTACATATATCAAACTATTACATTGTATACACCTTAAATATACAAAATTGGTATTTGTAAACTATGCCTTAATAAAGCTGGAAAAATACATGACATGAGTTGTTCAATTAAAAAGAAGTTGGTGCCAAAAATAAATCTTTGATAACTTAAACTTGAGAGAAAAATTAAATACAAGTGTAGAGTAGATACACCATCTATTTCTTTAAGTCAATTAGAAAAATGAGAAAAAAACTGGATATTAGATAAAAACTTACTGAACTGAAAGGGTAGATAATAGAAGAGCACATTAACAAGGAAGATGAACAACAATTTTTTTTCTCCCCCACACTGTTTTATTTGGCTTATTGAGTTGGCAAAAAGTTCATCCGTGTTTTTCAGCAAGATCGTATGGAAAAATTCAGATGAACTTGTTGGCTAACCCAATCTGTGCACTCATTTTATTGTAAAATGAAAAGATGCATACTTTGTATAAAGTATACAAATATTATTATAGAATACTTTGTATAATCATTTGATATTAACAATAGGAGAACGACATCATTGTGTTTTGACTTGCCTATGTGTTTCACTCTTATTCTCTGAAATAATCCAAAATCCTTAGAAGAAAATAAATAAGCTGGTCAAAGTGAAAGATTTTGCCCAGGGAAGGGTTTAAGTTAGAACCTGGACGTTCACTGCTGGTAGATCCTAGAGGGACTTCTGATTCCTATAGACCTCTACCCCAGCTTGAAAGTGAAAGTGAAAGTCGCTAAGTCATGCCTACACTTTGTGACCCCATGTACTGTATAGTCCATGGGATTCTCAAAGCTGGAATACTCATTAATAGCTGTTCCCTTCTCCAGGGGATCCTCCCAACCTAGGGATCAAACCCAGGTCTCCTACATTGCAGGCAGTTTCTTTATCAGGTGAGCCACCAGGAAAGCCCAGCTTATGTTTCATTTAAGCTCCCAAGGAAATAGCTACCAAATTTTAAACCCTGAAGGAGCATGCATTTATTTAAATTACAACATAAAGGGGTGGATTGCCAAAGGTGAGGAATATCAATTGGGATTAACTATAGACAAGTAACCTCTCTTATGAGTTGAGTCCGTTTTCTAGAATAATTACATTACAAAATCACTATTTTCCCAGGAGGTCTCTAGTTCACATTAAAGCTTGCATTCTCTAGCTCTGTAATTTATTCTCCAAACAGCCTCAGGAAAATTAAGTATAGTACAAATGCCTATAATGACCATAAGGATGGAATAAAAATGCAATCAATGAAACCAAATTAGATTTCAGTTTGCAAACAACTGCTCACAGACTGGCTGGACATTTGTTAACTGGTTGGTGAAATTTTGCTATCGTTTGCATTTCTTTTGTTTGAGTGTCTCTAAATAAGGCTTATTATTAAATAATACTAGACCTACTGATGACCTTTTTGTGCATAACAATAAGGCCTCGATTAAATATTTTATTGTTAGCTGTTATTCAGTTACTACAATGGCTTTCATTAGGGATACCAGAAAAATCTTTAATTCATTCACATATATAATTTCTTCACTACTGCATCTCAGATGTAAGATAGCTAATTAAGCTCTCAGTATTTCTTGCTCTCTGAAATTCCTTCAGTTCAGTTGCTCAGTCATGTCCAACTCTTTGCAACTGCATGAATCACAGCACGCCAGGCCTCCTTGTCCATCTCTAACTCCCAGAGTTCACTCAGACTCATGTTCATTGAGTCAGTGATGTCATCCAGCCATCTTATCCTCTGTTGTCCCCTTCTCCTCCTGCCTCCAATCCCTCTCAGCATCAGAGTCTTTTCCAATGAGTCAACTATTCACATCAGGTAGCCAAAGTACTGGAGTTTCAGCTTTAGCATCATTCCTTCCAAAGAAATCCCAGGTCTGATCTCCTTTAGAATGGATTGGTTGGATCTCCTTATAGTCCAAGGGACTCTCAAGAGTCTTCTCCAACACCACAGTTCAAAAGCATCAATTCCTCGGCACTCAGCCTTCTTCACAGTCCAACTCTCACATCCATACATGACCACAGGAAAAACCATAGCCGTGACTAGACGGATCTTAGTCAGCAAAGTAAATGTCTCTGCTTTTGAATATGCTATCTAGGTTGGTCATAACTTTTCTTCCAAGGACTAAGCGTCTTTTAATTTTATGGCTGCAGTCACCATCTGCAGTGATTTTGGAGCCCACCCCAAAATAAAGGCTGACACTGTTTCCACTGTTTCCCCATCTATTGGCCATGAAGTGATGGGACCAGATGCCATGATCTTTGTTTTTTGAATCTTGAGCTTTAAGTCAACTTTTTCACTGTCCTCTTTCACTTTCATCAAGAGGCTTTTTAGTTCCTCTTCACTTTCTGCCATAAGGGTGGTTTCATCTGCATGTCTGAGGTTATTGATATTTCTCCCAGCAATCTTGATTCCAGCTTGTGCTTCTTCCAGCCTAGTGCTTCTCATGATGTACTCTGCATATAAGTTAAATAAGCAGGGTGACGGTATACAGCCTTGACATACTCCTTTTCCTATTTGGAACCAGTCTGTTGTCCCATGTCCAGTTCTAACTGTTGCTTCCTGACCTGCATACAGATTTCTCAAGAGGCAAGTCAAGTGGTCTGGTATTCCCATCTCTTTCAGGATTTTCCACAGTTGATTGTGATCCACATAGTCAAAGGCTTTGGCATAATCAATAAAGCAGAAATGGATGTTTTTCTGGAACTCTCTTGCTTTTTTGATGATCCAGTGGATGCTGGCAATTTGATTTCTGGTTCCTCTGCCTTTTCTAAAACCAGCTTGAACATCAGGAAGTTAACGGTTCACGTATCTCTGAAGCCTGGCTTGGAGAATTTTGAGCATTACTTTACTAGCGTGTGAGATGAGTGCAATTGTGCGGTAGTTTGAGCATTCTTTGGTATTGCCTTTCTTTGGGACTGGAATGAAAACTGACCTTTTCCAGTCCTGTGGCCACTGCTGAGTTTTTCAAATTTGCTGGCATATTGAGTGAAGCACTTTCACAGCATCATCTTTCAGGATTTGAAATAGCTCAACTGAAATTCTTGGGGGCCTCTGTTTTCAAGTTTTTATTTCATACTAGATTTTGATAATATTGTGACTCTAAGCAACATATTAAGCTCTACTGCTTTTATAGGCTGATTGATTTACTCAAGAACAATGACAATGACAAGAAAATGTTAAAACCTTCTTTCTCTCAGATTGTCTAAACAAATATTAAAACACTTTCTTACATTGTGCCATGATAAAGTTTCCTCTAGGTAGGGTCACTGGTTAAAAAAAAATACTATGTTTTCAGTTAGATGACTGTTAATGTGCTTTCCTCTGGATCAAGTTTTATTTACTAGAATATTTGTAATTGTGAGAATACCACCCTTAGCACACATGCACTCTGTGACTGTAATATACCAGGCACCCCTGTTTCACTCTTAGATACTTTAAACTTTTCTGAATAAAATTAAAAGCTCTTCCTCATAATGGCCTATGCATGTATGTGCTTAAGGCTTAAGTCGCTTTAGTTCTGTCTGACTCTGTGTGATCCCATGGACTGTAACCCACCAAGCTCCTCTGTCTATGGGATTTTCCAGGCCAGAATACTGGAGAAGGTTGCCATGCCCTCCTCCAGGGGATCTTTCCAAACCAGGGATAGCAGCCATGTGTCCTGGCAGGCAGGTTCTTTACTACTAGCGCCACATGGAAAGCCCATCTTTTACCATAAATACTACATATTGAACTGCCTCTCCTTCTACTTTAGTATTGAGAGAAGACTTCATTCTGAAATTTGAAGAATCTAGACTCTTGTTTACTATATATTAAATCAAGCTTATTCTCTGTTTGGTGTTCTTAGTCTAATTCCAATTTGCTTCCTGGGCTTATAGGCTGAGCAATCATACAGAGTTCCAAGCTCAAAAGGGACCCCAACTTCATACAATGTTCTTTAGTTACCATCTTAAAATTCTGAATAATTTTTTAGCAAGGACCATACTGAGCCCCAACAGTTATTTAGGTGGCCTTGGTCTAACCCCTCAAAAATCCTTATCCATTAAAGAAATCATTTGATTATACCTTTTAGTATCTTTGTATCTCAGTCACTCTTGTCTGTCTTTTCTCTTCATATGTACAGTGTGCCTAATTTTGTCACTTCAACTCTACCAATTCTGACGTAAATGTAATAACTTGATTAACAGGCACATGCTTAGACTCTGAGTAGTGCCAAACAAAATGGAAACATTTTTCTTATCAAGGATCAGTACCATGTCAGAAGATGCCACTTGCCTCAGATAATAGTTCTCTCAATGCTGAATTTCAAAGAACAGCAAGGAGAGATAAGAAAGCCTTCTTAAGTGAATCATGCAAAGAAATAGAGGAAAAGAATAGAATCAGAGAGAGGAGAGATCTCTTCAAGAATATTAGAGATATCAAGGGAATATTTCATGCAAAGATAGACACAATAAACTAGAGAAATGGTATGGATCTAACAGAAGCAGAGGATATTAAGAAAAGGTGGCAAGAATATACAGAAGGACTGTACAAAAAAAGTTTCAATGACTTGGATAATAGATCTCATCCCATATTAAATGGGGAAAGATGGCTTCTTTGCACCCTCTTTCTGTTCATATCTTTTGATTGTGCTTAGAACACAAATCATGGCGCAGTATATATCTGAAATCTCTCTTAAGATTCTGAATTGGGCTTCTCAGGATTAAGCTAGGTCTGTAAATGACCTTTAGTATTCAAGCAGATGGTGATGACATAATAGCATGGCAGTGATGATGCTGTGAGGGTAATAGAACAAACGTGGTTTGGATGGTGTTTCCAGAGCTAGTGCATGTCAAATATTGTCTAGCTTTCAAAGACTCAGTCCAAATTCTACATCAACATTGGAATCCTCATTGTTTTAAAGTAAATAATCATTTCCCCTTGGGACTTACATAGTGTTTTCCTGTGGCTCTGCTAGAAACCTGTATTATGCCGTAGGCATGTGCACATGTATGCTCCTTCTCTTAAGTCACATCCAACTCTTTCCAGCCCCGTGGACTGTAGACCATCAGATCCTCTGTCCATGGGATTCTCCAGGCAAGAATTCTGGAGTGGGTAGCCGTGCCCTCCCCAGAGGATCGCCCCAGACCAGGGGTCAAACTCATGTCTTCTGCATTAGCAGGCAGTTTCCCACCACCTGGGAAGCCCATTATACCATATGCTATGCTGTATATTATTTATAGACTAAGGTTGAATGCTTCACAGATTATTCAATAAGAACTGAGATACACATTGCACACGAATGAAAACTTCCTTGACAATCCTCATTATTGAATTATTGAAATAGATGCCTGTGTCTCAGAGTCTCCAAGAATGAGGTTTTGACACCAGTTAAGAATTTAAAAAGTCTGGTATCCATTAGTTATCAATAGAATTCTAATTTATCATTATTCCTAAGAGAACTGTATCTGTGATTCATGATAAAATTTGCTAGTAGTAACCTTATATAATTATTGTTGGAAAACATGGCACAAGTTAAGAATGGGCCTAATCAAAAGAGAAGTTCATGGATTCATGAGTCCAAGTTATGATTATTGAAATCATTCTGATCATTTATCTGATCCAAACTCTCTCAGAGAGCTTAACTCTACAACTAAAAAGTTACAAAAGAAACCAAGAATGTTATTTTTAGGCTGCCTATAAAAGTTTTTTGGAATTTTATTTCAACATAACTTGGTGAAACTTTGGTAGTTTATTTGCTTCTAATTGACGTGAATTATTAAAAGACTAATGCAATAATAATTTTAAAAGCCATTATCTATTAATTGTAGGCTCCATTGAATTTATTTTAGTGAACTTGTTGGGATATGAATATGTAAGATAGGAACATAATTGTTTTACTTTCAATAATTGAGTAAAGGGATGGGTGGATGCATAGATAGATATACACACAAACGTTTGTTGTATTAAAAAAATCTAGTCAAATGTAATAATAATCTAATTCATGTATTATCACATTCAATAAGCTTAGAGATTTTTTTTTGCTATGATATTGGATAGTAAATGACACATTTAAATCTTAACCTTAAAGATTTTATAAGAGTTCTAAGTCTCTAATGAATAAATACAGGCATTATAAATGACTTAAATACATTGGATGATCATCATATTTCAGGTAACAAATGAATTCAACTGCAGTGGAGTTTTGTATGCATTCATTAACATTGCATTTTCTTTGCTGGTACTAAATGCAAAGTGTTTTATCAACAACATGCAATACGCAAGATTAAAGGAGGACAGATCTGTTCCTCAGGGTGCCTGCAATGGTACAGAGTGATCATGTACATTAACAGACTCACCACATTGAAGAAAGTTAATAAACTATGGGGATGCATTTTGTTCAGATGCATACGGATCTTGGGGTTGATTCATTAACAATGTATTATATACGTTTGTGTGTGTGTATGTGGGCATGCAAGCTTATAGATTAAAAAAATCACAGATTTCCATGCATTGAAAACCCAAACTCTGTACCAGATAAACATAGTTGTCTTGCTATGCAGCTAACTACTAGGACAAATAAAACTTGCCTTCAATTCTGTAACCCTATGACAGAGTATATTTTGAAAGGCATCCTTCTTAACATATAATGAATAAATTTTGATAATTAATATGATGACTATAAAGAACAAGAATTGTAAATTATCTCTACTGCATGGGAATCCAGGGAATCTAGGCCTGAGTTTACAGTACATTTATTATAAACAATGAACGCAATGATCCCATTTGAAAAACGTTACCTAATATATTCCTTCTTTGCAAATTTCAGTCTTTTGATATTAATTACCTAATTCAGTTAAAATGTTACAATGGTTTTGCTTTTATGCTATATAAATTATATTTACATTTTTAATATTTTATAACAGCACTTTTCTGGAAACAGATCATGGAAACACCATGTAAACCCGAAAATGAAGTTTAGATTTGAATCAAAAGACATGACACTTGTGGAGAATAAAGAATTCACTTTAGGTTATTAGAGGGGGATGACAAAATTATTTCTTTGAGTTTTTAGTAACATTTTACAGAAAAAAATCATATTAATTTATTATTATTAGTATCAGTATTATTATTCATTCTTGTTTTTTCACAGAGGCTAAAAATGTGTGTTTGTTAAGGAAACCAGCAGTTTCCTTCTGGGAGGAGAACTGAGTAACCTCTCTCTTATTTTTAAATGCACATAATCTCTTTAGATATGGTTATGCCAGTTAGACATGTAAATCTTGTATCAAAGTTACTGAATGATAATGACTTCTAATTGTTTTCTTTTTCTCTAAGTTAAAGCATTTTTTTTTTAACAATGTCAACAGTATAGAGGCAAGAGAACGTGATACTTGTATTGCTATATCTTTGTGTTGCCCAAGAGAACTACCCGCTTTACATGATTGATAGTTAAAGTGAAATAGAAATAACGGCCTTAAATTTACATCACAAGAAACAATGTAGAATGTTTGAGAATGTAAAATGTCCTGTTTGATGTTAAATACTGGTTGAAAGACTATGAAACAGATTTTTTAAAAAGGAAGTTAAACAGAACTTTTCCTCACAACAGAAACTTAAACCAAAATTGAAAAGAGAATACTAGAAGCAACACATAAATCTGCTTTTCTTTTTATTCGTACTGCACAAGAAAGTCCTATTCTGTACATTATTTTTGGTATGCATTTTCTTTTAAGTCTGTATTATTATCTCAAGGAATAGACATGTGCCTATGAGGTATAAAATTTCATGAAACTAAGATATGTCTTCAGAATAATATTAGTCTTGACTTGAGCAATAACAATATTCAAATACAAAAGCTTTTACACCCTTCTTTTGTATAATGTTATTAAGTGCAGCTGAAAATGAATTTCTGTCACATTGTTAAGGAAATAATTATCAGAAAACATCAGAATTTAAGGGAAATGCTTTGCTAAACACTTGAAAATTTAATCCTTTCTTGTAATGTCAAAGCAAAATCAAAGCATCCATTTTAAAGAAGTCACATCATCGACAGAACAAAATCGCACTTCAAAGTCATCTAGAATAAGTCTAGTCCTTTAATATTTTGCATGTTAAGTGATCTAATACTGTCTGCCACTTCAAAACAAACGCTAAAAAGGTTATCTTAAAAACTCGATTTTATAGGAATCTTTGAAGATACATAGCTCATCAGTGGAAGGAAGGAAGCCAGCTGAGACGTCACATTCACAGAGGATACTAAAATCCTTTTTTGTTGTTATTCTTAAACTGTATTTCTTATGTTCAATTTTTCCAAAAAGAAATTTTTATCGTTATCCTCCTGCATTTGAAAATAATATGCCTGTCTTATCTGTTAATAACTACGAGTTAGATATGATATTATGAAAAATTCTTGCTAATGCCTATACAACTGATTGGATGAAATTAAAGAGATTTGCTCTTTAATAGTAAATAACAGCAATGTCAAAGCTCTGATGTGATTTTTTAACTGTTTTTCAAAGTATAATTTTTCTATTATTTCTCAAGTACCAAAGAATATTTTGTCTGGCAAATATTTAGCTCAAACTGTTTAACTCACTCCATAATATGCTTCATACAGGCTTTAAGATACTAATTTTGTGTTTTAGAAAAACACATTGACACAAAAAGTGTGTTCTAATAAAAAAGAATCAAAAAGGTTGAAATGTTCTTCTTTTCTGTTTGACTCCTCTGGTTTGGGGCCATTTAAAAAAAAAGTCTTTCTTCTATATAACTGAACATAGTATTTTAAGAAAATACAGGTAAGAGGCTGACTTTGATCCATCCAGTTGAATATCTGGAAATAATATACCAAGAGTGAATATTAATGGAATATTCTACCAAGGACATGGTGTGTTTTTGAGATGAAGCCATTTGGGGGAATTAAGATAGGAGATTAGTTTAAAAAGGCAAGCATTACTCAAGGTAAAAGGGAATAATGAGTGAAGAAGAAGGAACTATTTCTCTTTAATGTGAAACCTCACAAAATCACACATGCTTATGTATCCCAGTTCAAACAGAAAAATTTATAGTACCATATAATAACAAGGGCTCAGTTGGTAAAGAATCCACCTGAAATGAAGGAGACCCTGGTTCAATTCCTGGGTCAGGAAGATCTGCTGGAGAAGGGATAGGCTACCCATCCAGTATTCTTGGGCTTCCAAGGTGGATCAGCTGGTAAAGAATCCACCTGCAATGAGGGAGACCTGGGTTGGATTCCTGGGTCAGGAAGATCCCCTGCAGAAGGGAAGGGCTACCCACTCCAGTATTCTGGCCTGGAGAATTCTATGGGGTTGCAAAGAGTCAGGCACAACTGAGAAACTTACACTAAGGGAACATTTCATGCAAAGATGGGCTCGATAAAGGACAGAAATGGTATGGACCTAACAGAAGCAAAAGATACTAAGAAGAGGTGGCAAGAATACACGGAAGAACTGTACAAAAAGATCTTCACGACCCAGATAATCATGATGATGTGATCACTAATCTAGAGCCAGATATCTTGGAATGTGAAGTCAAGTGGGCCTTAGAAAGCATCACTACAAACAAAGCTAGTGGAGGTGATGGAATTCCAGTGGAGCTGTTTCAAATCCTGAAAGATGATGCTGTGAAAATGCTGCCCTCAATATGCCAGCAAATTTGGAAAACTCAGCAGTGGCCGCAGGACTGGAAAAGGTCAGTTTTCATTCCAATCCCAAAGAAAGGTAATCATAGAATGCTCAAACTACCACACAATTGCACTCATCTCACATGCTAGTAAAGTAATGCTCAAAATTCTCCAAGCCAGGCTTCAGCAATACGTGAACCATGAACTCCCTGATGTTCAAGCTGGTTTTAGAAAAGGCAGAGGAACCAGAGATCAAATTGCCAGCATCCACTGGATCATTGAAAAAGCAAGAGAGTTCCAGAAAAACATCCATTTCTGCTTTATTGACTATGCCAAAGCCTTTGACTGTGTGGATCACAATCAACTGTGGAAAATCCTGAAAGAGATGGGAATACCAGACCACTTGACTTGCCTCTTGAGAAATCTGTATGCAGGTCAGGAAGCAACAGTTAGAACTGGACATGGGACAACAGACTGGTTCCAAATAGGAAAAGGAGTATGTCAAGGCTGTATATTGTCACCCTGCTTATTTAACTTATATGCAGAGTACATCATGAGAAGCACTAGGCTGGAAGAAGCACAAGCTGGAATCAAGATTGCTGGGAGAAATATCAATAACCTCAGACATGCAGATGAAACCACCCTTATGGCAGAAAGTGAAGAGGAACTAAAAAGCCTCTTGATGAAAGTGAAAGAGGACAGTGAAAAAGTTGACTTAAAGCTCAAGATTCAAAAAACAAAGATCATGGCATCTGGTCCCATCACTTCATGGCCAATAGATGGGGAAACAGTGGAAACAGTGTCAGCCTTTATTTTGGGGGCTCCAAAA
Organism: Nanger dama; assembly: GCA_917880005.1. NCBI lineage: Eukaryota > Metazoa > Chordata > Mammalia > Artiodactyla > Bovidae > Nanger > Nanger dama. Next base: position 125,189 of record CAKJTW010000069.1, read on the forward strand.
TCACTGCAGATGGTGACCGCAGCCATGAAATTAGAAGACGCTTACTCCTTGGAAGAAAAGTTATGGCCAACCTAGATAGTATATTCAAAACACAGACATTACTTTGCCAACTAAGGTCCATCTAGTCAAGGTTATGGTTTTTCCTGTGGTCATGTATGGATGTGAGAGTTGGACTGTGAAGAAGGCTGAGTGCCGAAGAACTGATGCTTTTGAACTGTGGTGTTGGAGAAGACTCTTGAGAGTCCCTTGGACTACAAGGAGATCCAGCCAGTCCATTCTGAAGATCAACCCTGGGATTTCTTTGGAAGGAATGATGCTAAAGCTGAAACTTCAGTACTTTGGCCACCTCATGCGAAGTGTTGACTCATTGGAAAAGACTCTGATGCTTGAAGGGATTGGGGGCAGGAGGAGAAGGGGACGACAAAGGATGAGATGGCTAGATGGCTAGATGGCATCACGAACTTGATGGATGTGAGTCTGAGTGAAGTCCAAGAGATGGTGATGAACAGGGAGGCCTGGTGTGGTGCAATTCATGGGGTCGCAAAGAGTCAGACATGACTGAGTGACTGAACTGAACTGAAGCCACAAATCTTGTTGCTTGTAATCTTAGACTAATACCTTTAAAGTTGAATCCCCAAAAGAAATATGCATTAGGTAAGAAAAACACTTTTATTTTCAATATTTTTAAAATCTAAATTCTACCCTTGAGATCACTTCAACTAAGGTTTTGAGTTTTAGCTCAAACTCTATTGTTTATAACCAATTAATAGATCTGGAAGCAAACAGATGGAATCATACTATGTTATTCAGTTCAGTTCTGTTCAGTCGCTCAGTCATGTCCGATTCTTTGCGACCGCATGAACCACAGCATGCCAGGCCTCCCTGTCCAACTCGCGGAGTTCACTCAAACTCAGGTCCATCGAGTTGATGACGCCATCCAGCCTTCTCATCCTCTGTCATCCCCTTCTCTTCCTGCCCCCAATCCCTCCCAGCATCAGGGTCTTTTCCAATGAATCAACTCTTTGCATGAAGTGGTCAAAGTATTGGAGTTTCAGCTTCAGCATCAGTCCTTCGAATGAACACCCAGGACTAATCTCCTTTAGGATGGACTGGTTCAATCTCCTTACAGTCCAAGGGACTCTCGAGAGTCTTCTCCAACACCACAGTTCGAAAGCATCAGTTATAGTTATAGCCTTGACTAGACAGACCCTTGTTGACAAAGTAATATCTCTGCTTTTTAATATGCTATCTAGGTTTGTAATAACTTTCCTTCCAAGGAGTAAGCATCTTTTAATTTCATGGCTGCAGTCACCATCTGTGGTGACTTTGGAGCCCCCCAAAATAAAGTCTGCCACTGTTTCCACTGTTTCCCCATCTATTTCCCATGAAGTGATGGGACCAGATGATCTACATCCAGACTTCCTACTACTTTCCTTTACTATTAGATTCATCTACTCTGTTTGCAAGAGAAATGACTACTAATGCCATAATAATCTATAAATGGGGAAAATATAAAGAAGCAGAGAGACAGAAAGAGATAAAGAATGAGGACAAAGAACACGTAATCATTTCACATACCAGGTTTCAGAAGAAAGAAGGGAAGGTAACTAAGATATTGCTTCTCAATAATGTGTTGGAATTATTACTTCACAACCAAGGTTTGAAATCTGAAAAGAGAATAATATCCCCACTGAAGAGGATATAAAAATTACACATTTTTCAAGAGTCAGAGGAAAAAATAAATCAAATGGTAATACTTCAATTCAAATTCCATGACCAAAAAAAAAAAAAATGCCTAAACACCAAGTTTTCTACCTTCTATATTTTATAGTAACTATAATGATAAGATGAAAAGTAACATTATAAAATACTAGTGACATGCAAAAATCAGATGGCATTCACACAGGAAGAAGTGTACTTAAGACTTTATAAATAAGTCTGGAGACATTAATGTTTAATTTTAAACTGAATGAATTTTTATACATATTCTTTTATTGAGGTATAGCTGACATAGAACATTATATAAGTTTCAGGTATACCACATAATGATTTGATATTTGCATCTACTGCAAAGTGATCACCATGATAATCAAATTAATGTCCATCATTATTCATTAATAGAAAGAAAAGAAAGTGAAAGTGAACTAGTTCAGCTGTGTCCAACTCTTTGCCACCCCATGGACAGTAGCCTACTAGGCTCCTCTGCCCATGGGATTTTCCAGGCAAGAATACTGGAGTGGGTTGCCATTTCCTTCTCTAGGAGATCTTCCCAACCCAGGGCCTCAGTCTATTGCATTATTTTGTGTTTTTTCAACATTTTCCCTAATTTTGAAAGTCACTCTGTACTTGCACAGGCAGGCTTCATTTTATTGTGTTTCACTTTATTGTGCTTCACTGATATTGAATTTTTTGGGTTTTTTGGTTTGCAAATTGAAGTTGTGGCAAGCCTGTGTCTAGCATGTCTACGAGCAGCGTTTTTCCAACAGCATTTGCCTACTCCATGCATCTGTGTCACATTTTAGTAATCCTCGCAACATTTCCAACTATTTCATCATTATTGTATCTGCTCTAGTGATCTGCAATCAGCGGCCTTTCATGTTACTTTTCCAGTTTTCCTGGGGAGCCATAAAGCACATTTATGGGAGACAGTGCACTTAACTAACAAATGTTACAAGCGTTCCCCCTGCTCCACCAGCTAGGCCTCTCCCATCTCTCCACCTGTCCTCTGGCCTCCCTGTGACCTGAGACACAACAATACTGAGATGAGGCCCGTTAATAGCCCTTTAATAGCCTCTAATTTTTCAGGTGAAAGAGTTCCATGCCTCTCACTTTAAGTCAAAAGCTGTAAAAGATTCAGCTTATTTAGAAAGGAGGTCAAAAGCTGAGACAGGTTGAAAGCTAGACCTCTTGCAGCAAGTAAAAGTGAAAGTCGCTCAGTCCTGTCAGACTCTCTGTGACCCCATGGTATATACAGACCATGGAATTCTCCAGGCCAGAATACTGGAGTGGGTAGCCTTTCCCTTCTCCAGGGAATCTTCCCAACCCAGAGACTGAACCCGAGTCTCTGGCTCAGAGGTTAAAGCGTCTGCCTCCGATGCCGGAGACCTGGGTTCAATCCCTGGGTCAGGAAGATCCCATGGAGAAGGAAATGGTAGCCCACTCCAGTATTCTTGCCTAGAGAATCCCATGGACAGAAAAGCCTGGTAGGCTACAGTCCATGGGGTCGCAAAGAGTCGGACACGACTGAGCGACTTCACTCACTCCCTCATTGCAGGCGGATTCTTTCCCAGCTGAGCCACAGGTGAAGCCCAAGTTAGCCAGTTTGAGACTGCAAAGGAAAAATTCTTGAAGGAAAGTAAAGATGTTAATCCAGTGAATACACAAATGATAAGCAAGTGAAACAGCCTTATTACTGATATGCAGAAAGTTTTGAGGGTACTGGATAGAAGATCAAAGCAGCTACAATATCTCCTTAAGCTAAAGCCTAACCCAGAGCAAGGCCCTAACTCTCTTCAGTGCTATGGAGGCTGAGAGAGGTGAGAAAGCTGGGAAGAAAATTTGAATCCAGCAGAGGATGGTTTATGAGACTTAAGGACAGAAGCCTTCTCCATAACAGGAAAGTGCAAGGTGAGGCAGCAAGAGCTGATGTAGAAGCTGCAGTAAGCTATCCAAAAGATCCAGCTCAGATCATTAATGAAGGTGGTTACAGTAAAGAGGAGATTTTCAATGTAGAGGAAACAGCCTTCTATTGGAAGAAGATGCCATCTAGAACTTTCAGAGTCTAGAGCAGAGATGTCATTGCATGCATTCAAACCTTGAAAGGACAGGCTGACTTTCTTGTTAGGGACTGATACAGCTGGTCCCTTTAAGCTGAAGCAGATGCTCACTTCCCATTTCAAAAATTCCTAGAACCATTACAAATTATTAAATGTACTTTGCCTGTGTGCTATCAATGGAAAAACAAAGCCTGAATGATAGCATATCTGTGGCTAAAGTGGAAAAAAAGATTAAAAATATTTCTACTCATCGGCAATGCACTTGGTCTCCAAAGAGTTATGATGGAGATGAACAATGAGATTAATATTTTCAAGCCTGCTGACAGCATCTATTCTGCAGCCCATGAATCAAAGGGGTAATTTTTACTTTTGAGAATTATATTTTGTAAGGTTATTGCTATCATAAATGGTTATTCTACTGATGGATCTGGTCAAAGCAAATTAAAAACCTTCTGGAAAGGATTGATCATTCTAAATGCCATGAAAAGCTTTCATGATTCATGGGAAGAGGTCAAAGTAGCCACATACACAGGAGTTTGGAAGAAGTTGATTCCAGCTCTTGTGGATGGCTTTGAGGAGCTCAAGACTTCAGTGGAGGAAGAAACAGCAGATTTGGTAGAAACAGCAAGAGAACTAGGGTTACAAGTGGATCCTGAAGATGTGAGTGAATGGCTGCCATCTCAGGAAAAAAGCCTTGAATGGACACCTAATTGCCTCTCATGGAGGAGCAAAGAAAGTGCTTTCTAGACATAGAATTTATTCCTGGTGAAGATGCTATGAAGATCGTTACAATGACACCAGAGAATTTAGAATATGATATAAACAGTATTAATAAAGCAGCAGCAGGGTTTGAGAGGATTGGCTCTGATTTCTGAAAGAAGCTCTACTGTCGGTTTTGAATAACAGCACCTTGTTCATGAAAGGCAGAGTCTTCAACGGAGGAAAATTCATTATTGTCTTATTTAAAGAAACTGCTACATCCACAATGACCTTCAGCAATGCCTCTCCCCTCCCAACTCCCAATCAGTAAGCAGCCAAAACATCAAGGCAGGACACTCCATCAGCAAAAAGATTATGACATGCAAAGGCTAAGTTGATAATTAGCATTTTTAGCAATAGAATATATTAAAATTAAGGAATATACATTGTTTTAGACACAACACTCTTGAATACTTAATAGACTAGAGTATTTTTATTCACTTCCATATGAAATGGGAACCAACAGGGAAAAAAGTGTGATTTGCTTTATTGTGATATTTGTTTTATTTGCAGAGTTCTGGAACCAAACCTGCAATATCTCAGAGGTTTGCCTATAATATCTTCATCCTCTATTGCATAAGATGAAATCTAAAAGGGGAAGATGAATCTAAAAGGGAAACAGAATATCTAAAGAAAGAGCCAGACAGCATTTCCTCCAATGTACACAATTTCAAATTTTCACAATTAATTTATAGATTTTCTAGGAGAAAAAAAATCAATGTAAATTTTTTAAAAAGTGGATACCATCCCCTTGTCTTCCAGGTAATATTAGTGTTCACTCTTTAAATCAGTGGTGTACAACCAGATTAGGTTTTGTCCCGAAGAAGAATTGTGGCAACATCTAAAGACATTTACAATCGTCACCCCTGGTGAAGGTGTTGCTACTAGAGGCTTGGATTCTGCTAAACATCTTGCAATGCACCTGACAGCACCTGTGATGGGGGTTATTCAGCTCAGAATGTCAGCAGATTAGAGACTGAGAAGCCTTGCTCTAGATGAGACTGTCAGGTCAGTTCAAGTACTGGATTAATTGTACTTTACTAAAATAATTGATGAATATCATCTGTCTTCATAGTGTGTTTGGGGTTCTCAAAATATTAATAAAACACAATAGTTGTTAAATGGACAAAAAAGAATCATATCCTAAAAAAATCATTTATCATGTAAAGGTTCTTAAACCATGGATTTCATTTAAATGATGATGGAACAATGGAAGCCTCTGTTACCGTGAGCCCCACCTTAAAGTGAAAACTGTATTGTTGACCAGGATTACAGTAGACAATACTAGAAACCTATTAAAAATAGCTACATGCAGAAAATGTGTCAGATTTTAATGGTTACTTTTGTACAATGCATACACTGAGAATGTTTAATTTATTGTCGAGGGAAAATATAACCTCCAGGGTTAAAAAAAAAAAAAGATTGTCATCAGTCCACTATTTTTGCAAACATAAAGCAATTCAGCTGTACAGGCAAATGCAAACCAATTTTTATGGTTTGTATAATTAAAGAGTATATATAACCAAGATGTACTTCCAATATTGTAAGGGAATATTTTGTAAACTAATTTGTAAAATAACTATTTCATACATAATTGCAAAAAAAAGTCTCTTTCCCTAGCTTAACTTGGAAATATGACCTTATATTATGTTCACTCAATATCATAGTTAACATGTCAAACTTTCCAGCAGGTTCACCAGAAATTTTTAATATGAAAATTAATATGAAAATTTGATATGAAAACATACTGAAATTCTAGCAATGACATTTCAGTGCAGTAGGTCAGCATGGTACAAATCTTACTTATATGGAGATATAGTTACATATTATTTTATCACCTAGGAGAATAAGCTTAAAACCCAAGTATATTTGAAATTTCAGTAATCTTGCTGTCTTGCATTGTGAGGAAGTGTTATTTTAAAGCAGTTAGAATGACTGGTGTAGTGATATCCTGTTCCAAAGCCATCTGAAATAAACTAATTGAGTGTAAATTTAATTCATTATACTTTTCAAATATTTATTAAAATCTATGTTCAGAAAAAAATTGCAAGAATTATCCAGTTTCCATTTTTATTGGCACTAGAGCCTCTACAAGCAAGTGGTGTTTAACAAAATGGTGCTTAAAGCTATACTTTTACTGCTATTTCCTCTGTAGCATCAAATGCACAACTTAATACTTTTATCAGCTTTAAAATCCATGTATGAAGGTAAGTAGAATATTCTGGAAGATGCATAACAGCTCAGTGATTGATGACCAAAGAATTCTGAAATAGTGTTAGTCTTTCAGTCATGTCTGACTCTTTTGCAACCCCATGGACAGTAGCCCTCCAGGCTCCTCTGTCCATGGGGCTCTCCAAGCAAGAATACTGGATTGCCATTTCCTTCTCCAAGGGATCTTCCCGACCCAGGGATTGAACCCAGGTCTCCTGCACTGGCAGGTGGGTTCTTTCCCACTGAGCCACCAGTCAGTTCAATTCAGTCGCTCAGTCATGTCTGACTCTTTGTGACCCCATGGACTGCAGCATACCATGGGACGTCCATAAATTCTGAGAACACTGCATCAAATCATGGTGCCTTTATAGGAAGATGGTACACAAGAATATACCCTGCTTTGATTTATGCCAGAGATAACTGCAACTGATTTTCTCTTAACCAAAAAACAAAGTTATTACAGAGGGTAATAAAATAGGAGGGAAAGATTCCAAATAAACATGGTTTCCTCAAGATTTATCAGTATCTATTCTGTTTCTTGCTTCAGTAGCTGAATTTGCTTGGGTTAGATATTTTCTATCTCAGACTTAGTTACAGAGAATTGTATTTTAATTTACTTTTTAGCATAATTTTATGATGCTTGAGGAAGGCTAGTGGCACCCATCCTAATTGCTGAGACATAAAATTTTTACCATAAGGTGCACCCATCACTATTTAATAACATTCGTATACCTCCGAGAGGAAAATGAGGAAGGCCCTTAAAAATGGCAGAAAACTTACTATGTGGAAGCAAAAGACTTCAGAACAAAAACCACCACAAAACGAAAATACACACACATACAAAATTAAGCAAAGAAACAAAAATAAAGAAAACAAAAAACTAGCATATCAATTATGACAATCAGTTATTCTCAAACCATACTGTTCTCACAGAATACTTGAAAAAGTTTCTTCTTGAAACCAAATGAAACATTTATACAAAAGATTGTAGAGCTCCATGGTTCTACTAGGGATAAATCCAAGCCAGGATTGGGCTATTAATAACCTGATTCTATAGAAATCTTACAAGTAAATACTTCCACTGATAACATGAATTGAACTGTCACAGAAATGCAACACTTTGCAAATTATTTAGTCCAAAGTTATACTTACTGACAAACAGCAAGGAGATCAAACCAGTCAATCCTAAAGGGAATCAACCCTGAATATTCACTTGAAGGAATGATACTGAAGATGAAACTCCAATACTTTGGCCACCTGATTGGAAGAGCCAACTCATTAGAAAAGACCCTGATTCTGGGAAAGACTGAGGGTAGGAGGAGAAGAGGTGACAGGGAATGAGGTGATTGGCTAGCATCACCGCCTTAATGAACATGAGTTTGCGCAAACTCTGGGAGATAGTGAGGGACAGGGAAGCCTGGCATGCTGCAGTCCATGGGGTCACAAAGAGTGTGATACACCTGGTGACTGAACAACAGCTAAGACCTATGAAGAAAGTTTAAAAATGTCCTTTCAAGAATACCAGATGTAATCAAATACCTAATGTATACATTTCTTTATAAATTTTGTTATAAGTAGTCCGTCCTAATGACAATATTGCAAAAGCTGTTTTAGTCACAAAAATACTTGCCTCTGAACTGTTGAAATTTAATAGAATATAGGAACATTAAGAATATATAAACTACTGAAATAGCAAAATCACACAATAGATGCAATAACTACAAAATGTTTTTGATGACAATACTGGTTTCCCTGATAAGTAGCTGATATTTTGTCACGTTTAAAAATTGTTGATAATTTTCATATAGAAGTTAGAGTACAGAAAGGCTTGGAATTTAGAGCATATAATATATAAGCAACTCCTGCAGCTCAATTTCAGAAAAATAAATGACCCAATCAAAAAATGGGCCAAATAACTAAATAGACGTTTCTCCAAAGATGACATACAGATGGCTAACAAACACATGAAAAGATGCTCAACATCACTCATTATCAGAGAAATGCAAATCAAGACCACAGTGAGGTACCGTTTCACACCAGTCAGAATGGCTGCGATCCAAAAGTCCACAAGCAATAAATGCTGGAGAGGGTGTGGAGAAAAGGGAATCCTCTTACACTGTTGGTGGGAATGCAAACTAGTACAGCCACTATGGAAAACAGTGTGGAGATTCCTTAAAAAACTGCAAATAGAAGTGCCTTATGACCCAGCAATCCCCCTGCTGAGCATACACACCAAGGAAACCAGAATTGAAAGAGACACATGTACCCCAATGTTCATCGCAGCACTGTTTATAATAGCCAGGACATGGAAACAACCTTGATGTCCATCAGCAGATGAATGGATAAGAAAGCTGTGGTACATATACACTATGGAGTATTACTCAGCCATTAAAAAGAATACATTTGAATCAGTTCTAATGAGGTGTATGAAACTGGAGCTGGTTATACAGAGTGAATTAAGCCAGAAGGAAAAACACCAATATAGTATACTAACACATATATATGGAATTAGAAAGATGGTAACAATAACCCTGTATGTGAGACAACAAAAGAGACACAGATGTAAAGAACAGACTTTTGGACTCTGTGGGAGAGGGAGAGGGTGGGATGATTTGGGACAATGGCATTGAAACATGTACACTATCATGTAAGAAAGGAATCACTAGTCTAGGTTTGATTCAGGATACAGGATGCTAGGGGCTGGTGCACTGGGATGACCCAGAGAGATGGTATGGGGAGGGTGGTGGGAAGGGGGTTCAGGGTTGGGAACTCATGTACACCTGTGGTGGATTCATGTTGATGTATGGTAAAACCAATACTGCATTTTAAAGTAAAAAAATAAAATTTAAATTAAAAAAATTTAAAAAAACCTGTACTATAATCTAAAAGAGTGTATGCAAATTTTAAAGAAAACCCTCAATTTACCATAGTGTCTATCCTCTTTTTTTGCACTAGTTCAGTGCAGGCTGACTTCAGCTGCTACATTTACTTGATGATTGATGTCTGAGGGAGACAGAGAATTTGTGAAATCCAATATTGCTTCTACAGGCAACAGAGTGGATATAGGTTGGTCAGGATCTAGTTCAAAAAAAAAATTTTCAAAGCAGCAAGGAAAAGTATTCCTATCTCCTTTGTTGTTCACAACTTCACACAAAATTAGAAAAATATATATTCTAAGGACTGAGAAACAGAAATTCAAAAAGTTTTTTGACATAGATTCATATAGAAAACCAAAATCCTCCAGATATGATATCTGTGTCAAGTATGTGGCATTGTCCATGCAGAATTTCACACAGAACATGCACAGGGACTTTGACTGAAGAGTGAAGCAAGCCGCTCTCATGGTGAAGCAGTGCACAGATGGAGAAGGGCACAGGTGGAGCAGTGCATAGGTGGAGAAGGGCACAGGTGGAGCGGGGCACAGGTGGAATGGGGCACAGGTGGAGCGGGGCACAGGTGGGGCGGTGCACAGGTGAAGCAGGGCACAGGTGGAGCAGGGCACAGGTGAGGCAGGGCACAGGTGGGGTGGTGCACAGGTGGGGCAGGGCACAAGTGGAGCAGGGCACAGGTGGAGCAGTGCACAGGTGGAGCAGGGCACAGGTGGAGCGGTGCACAGGTGGGGGCAGGGCACAGGTCAGCAGGCGGTGCACAGGTGGAGCAGGACACAGGTGGAGCGGTGCACAGGTGGGGCAGGGCACAGGTGGGGCAGTGCACAGGTGGAGCAGGGCACTGGTGGGGCAGTGCACAGGTGGAGCAGGGCACAGGTGGGGCAGGGCACAGGTGAGCGGTGCACAGGTGGAGCAGGGAACAGGTGGAGCAGGGCACAGGTGGAGTGGTGCACAGGTGGAGCAGGGCACAGGTGGGGTGGTGCACAGGTAGAGCAGTGCACAGGTGGAGCAGGGCACAGGTGGAGTGGGGCACAGGTGGAGCGGGGCACAGGTGGGGCAGGGCACAGATGGAGCAATGCACAGGACTGAACAGAAGCCATCTTCCTAAGCCAATGGCTTTTAGCAACTCCATCCCCATGGAGCATGTTCTTCGGCAGTAGAGGTCTTACCGCTGGAAACTCTCACAGACACAGATTCACTCACTTGTGTTCATTGGGACTGGCCAATCCTCTTAAAAGGAACTCTCCCAAGTGCAACCATATGTCCTAACAAGAGACCAGGTCCCTAAATCTAAAACAAGAAAAAAAGAAAAGAAAACAAGAAAATTGTCTCTTCTCTCTACACTTAGAGACTGATTAACGCAGGCATTTTTAGGGAAGAGATTGGATAGAAAGGTGAGTGGCTCTTAGGGAGACAGGGAAGTAAGGGTACAGATGCTATCATCCACTATCAGGTATCACACGTAGATAAAAATATCAATCTGAGAATGATTTTTACATAAAAATAATTTTCAGAATATACCATGTGCTAGGTTATGTGCCAGAGACTGTGGGCCAAAGTTCATTCAATGCATTCCCTGCCCACAAGGAGACTAACCATCAGGTGACCAAGATGATCAGGCAGGAAATTAGAGGAGAGAATAAGAAATGTTAACAGCCCTGAGACTACGTATTGACAGTTTGATCACAAGAGTCCAAACAGGCATTAAAGTGTCCAATTAAAGTCATTTAAGAACATTATTCTATTATTCATCTTCCCCCAAAAAAACTACTAGAAAAAAATGACAAATCTATTAGATATATGATATTTTGATATTCCAAGATCAGATGAGAAATAAAACCATAAGAGAAAAAACTATCTTTATATGAGCATATCAGCATCAAATTCTGGAAGACCCTGCAAGCAACACCAATTGTCACAAAGCAGACCAGTATGTTTTCAATATGTTATGCACGTAGGCGGTGCCATTCCTGGATGGACAGAATAAGGTAAATTAACTCAGATATCCCAGTTACAGTCATCTGCATTTAATATGATGAAACTAGCGGTCATAAGGAAGAGAAAAGAAAGGATGAAGGAAAAAAATCAAAGGAAGAATCAACATAATTTGGTGCTGACTATATGTAACATCACTAGAGTTATGCCAAAAGTTATGCTGTACCTGTGACCCTGGACTGACTGAGAATAGATGAACCAAAGACAGAGGTAGAAATGTTTGAAAGGAAACTAGGTCTGGGCCTAAGGTTAGGGAGAAGGAGAAACAGGAGACAGTGTATGCTGTCCCTCTCTGGGGAAAGTGAAATCACAAATACAGACTTAACTCAACAACCACCACCACCACCAAGCCAGGAATAAAACCTGAGACCCTAATCCTGGTAATCACAGCACAGAGTCATCCCGCATACAAACAATCTTTGGAACAAATACCATATTTTATTTTACAGCTAAGAGAGGCGTACAAAGTCTCTCTTACTGAGAGTCCAATCAGTGCACTCATGTTCTGCAAATAGGTAATGTATTACTGGAACCCCAGGAACACACTTCGTAGCTCTATGGATCTTAACTTCAAGGTTCTTCACCCAGGTGGAAAACAAAATTGTCAAAAGTTTTGTTAAAAATATACAGCAGCCTCCATGTAGCTCTGAAAGTCTGGTCATCTCATCTGTGTTATTAAAATTCTAAGGAGCACAACTCCAGCATGTATTCAGTTAAACAGGAATCCTAATGAAGGCCCTGGCCTCTGGGTGAGAGGGTCAAAGGGGTGGTCCTAAAACAGAAAGATGGTAAGGATAACCCTGCATGTGAGACAGCAAAAGGAGACACAGATGTATAGAACAGTCTTTTGGACTCTGTGGGAGAGGGCGAGGGTGGGATGATTTGGGAGAATGGCATTGAAACATGTGTAATATCTTATATGAAATGAATCACCAGTCCAGGTTCGATGAATGATACTGGATGCTTGGGGCTGGTGCACTGGGATGACCCAGAGGGATGGTACGGGGAGGGAGGAGGGAGGGGGTTCAGGATGGGGAACACGTGTACACCTGTGGTGGATTCATGTTGATGTATGGCAAAACCAACACAATATTGTAAAGTAATTAACCTCTAATGAAAATAAATAAATTTATATTAAAAAAGAAAAGAAAAGAAAACAGCTTACCTGAATTACCAGCTGAAAGACTGGTTTTCGTCATCTCCCAAAATATAAATCCTAGTCTCTGGCAAAAGAAAAGGGCCAGATGCTTTGTGTGTGTTAGTCGCTCAGTCGTGTCCGACTCTTTGTGATCCCAGGGACTGTAGCCCACCAGGGTCCTCTGTCCATGGGATTCTCCAAGCGAGAATACTAGAGTGGGTTTCCAGCCCTTCTCCAGGGGATCTTCCTGACTCAAGGATCAAACTCAGGTCTTCTGCACTCCTTTAGAGGTTTCTTTAGAAGTATTTTATTGTGTTTGAATTCTTGTTGTTTTAGGACAAGTATTTGGAATTATAATTTAAAATTTACACAAGCATGAGTTTTCCCTTGACTGCAATTTTCCATCAGGAAGAAATGAGGCTAAAAATGTCAAAATCCCCCAGACCTTTTTCTGTATTAAAGCTCTAAAAACATACAGTTCAAATGGTTTAAATAGTGTGACTACAGAGGCTTAAATCCTGCTCAAATACTGATTCCCAGGCATAGGTTTCAATGAATACACTTATTGTTGGAGGCTCTTGTGGCGGGGTGGGGGAATGCTTGTTTTGTGTATTTGGTTTAATATTATAACATAATATGGTGAAGGTGAAGCCACTCAGTCGTGTCCGACTCTTTGAGACCACATGGACTGTAACCTACTAGGCTTCTCTGTCCATGGGATTCTCCAGGCAAGAATACTAGAATGGATTGCCATATCCTTCTCCAGGGGATATTCCTGACCCAGGGATCGAACCCGGGTCTCCTGCATTGGAGGCAGACGCTTTAACCTCTGAGCCACCAGGGAAGCCAGTTCAGTGCAGTTCAGTTCAGTCACTCAGTTGTGTCTGAATCTTTGTGACCCCATGAACCCCAGCAAGCCAGGCCTCCCTGTCCATTGCCAAATCCAGGAGTCCACCGAAACCCATGTCCATTGTGCCAGTGATGCCATCGAACCATCTCATTCTCTCTCAACCCCTTCTCCTCCTGCCCTCAATCGTTCCCAGCATCAGAGTTTTTCAAATGAGTCAGCTCTTTGCATCAAGTGGCCAAAGTTGGAGTTTCAGCTTCAACATCAGTACTTCCAATGAATATTCAGCACTGATTTCCTTTAGGATGGACTGATTTGATCTCCTTGCAGTCCAAGGGACTCTCAAGAGTCTTCTCCAACACCACACTTCAAAAGTGTCAATTCTTTGCTGCTTAGCTTTCTTTATAGTCCCACTCTCACATCCATACATGACCACAGGAAAAACTATAGCCTTGACTAGACGGGCCTTTGTTGACAAAGTAATGTCTCTGCTTTTTAATATGCTGTCGAGGTTGGTCATAACTTTCCTTCCAAGGAGTAAGCGTCTTTTAATTTCATGGCTGCAGTCACCATCTGCAGTGATTTTGGAGAGACCCAAAAAAGTCAGCCAGTTTCCACTGTTTCCCCATCTATTGGCCATGGCCATGATCTTACTTTTCTGAATGTTGAGATTTTTTTTTTTTTTATGCAGCTCAACTCCAGTGAATGTTGAGATTTAAAACAACTGTTTCATTCTCCTCTTTCACTTTCATCAAGAGCCCCTTTAGTTCCTCTTCACTTTCTGCCATAAGGGTGATGTCATCTGCATATCTGAGGTTATTGATATTTCTCCCAGCAATCTTGATTCCAGCTTGTGCTTCTTCCAGCCCAGCATTTCTTATGATGTACTCAACATAGAAGTTAAATAAGCAGGGTGACAATATACAGCCTTGACGTACTCCTTTTCCTACTTGGAACCAGTCTGTTGTTCCATGTCCAGTTCTAACTCTTGCTTCCTGACTTTCATACAGGTTTGTCATGAGGCAGGTCAGGTGGTCTGGTATTCCCATCTCTTTCAAAATTTTCCACATATTATTGTTATCCACACAATCAAAGGCTTTGACATAGTCAACAAAGCAGAAATAGATGTTTTTCTGGAATTCTCTTGCTTTTTTGATGATCCAGCAGATGTTGGAAAATTGATCTCTGATTCCTCTGTCTTTTCTTTTACATTTACTTATTTTTTTAAATTTTACTTTACAATACTGTGTTGTTTGACATAAATCTGCCACAGGTGTACATGAGTTCCCAATCCCAGCTTGAACATCTGGAAGTTCATGGTTTACGTATTGCTGAAGCCTGGCTTGGAGAATTTTGAGCCTTACTTTACTAGCATGTGAAATGAATGCAATTGTACAGTAGTGTGAGCATTCTTTGGCATTGCCTTTCTTTGGGATTGGAATGATAACTGACCTTTTCCAGTCCTGTGGCCACTGCTGAGTTTTCCAAATTTGCTGACATATTGAGTGCAGCACTTTCCACAACATCATCTTTTAGGATTTGAAATTGCTCAACTGGAATTCCATCACCTTCACTAGCTTTGTTCATAGTGATGTTTCCTAAGGCCCAACTGACTTCACATTCCAGGATGTCCAGATCTAGGTGAGTTTGAGTGATCACACCTCCATGATTATCAGAGTCATGAAGATCATTTTGTACAGTTCTTCTGTGCATTCTTGCCCCCTTTTCTTAATATCTTCTGCTTCTGTTAGGTCCATACCATTTCTGTCCTTTTTTTTTTTTTTGGTCCAATTTTGCATGATATATTCCCTTGATCTCTAATTTTCTTGAAGAGATCTCTAGTCTTTCCCATTCTATTGTTTTCCTCTATTTCTTTGCATTGATTGCTGAGGAAGGCTTTCTTTTCTCTCCTTGCTATTCTTTGGAACTCTGCATTCAAATGGGTATGTCTTTCCTTTTCTCCATTGTCTTTCACCTCTCTTCTTTTCCCAGCTGTTTGTAAGGCCTCCCCAGACAGCCATTTTCCTTTATGAATTTCTTTTTCTTGGGGATGGTCTTGATCCCTTTCTCTTGTAAAATATCATGAAACTCCATCCATAGTTCATCAGGCACTCTGTCTATCAGATCTAGCCCCTTAAATCTACTTCTCATTTCCACTGTATAGTCATAAGGGATTTGATTTATGTCATACCTGAATGAACTAGTGGTTTTCCCCACTTTCTTCCATTTAACTCTGAATTTGAAAATAAGGAGTTCATGATCTGAGCCATAGTCAGCTCCCAGTCTTCTTTTTGCTGACTATGTAGAGCTTCTCCATCTTTGACTGCAAAGGATATAATCAGTCTGATTTCGGTGTTGACCATCTGGTGATGTCCATGTGTAGAGTCTTCTCTTGTGTTGATGGAAGAGGGTATTTGCTATGACCATTGCCTTCACTTGCAAAACTCTGTTAGCCTTTGCCCTGCTTCATTCTGTACTCCAAGGCCAAATTGGCCTGTTACTCCAGGTATTTCTTGACTTCTTACTTTTGCATTCCAGTCCCCTATAATGAAAAGGATATCTATTTTGAGTGTTAGTTCTAGAAGGTCTTATAGGTCTTCATAGAACCATTCAACTTCAGTGTTACATATAAGAGAGTATCAATTCAAAAATATTTTGAGAGAGACAGGTAAGCAGGAAGGAAAGAAAGATCTCAAGAAGTAGTGCCTATTTATATCACTACTAATTAGGGTGAAAATAATCAAGGTATTTGTTTGCACTGTGACTTCCTAAAACATTTTACAAATTTTTAACTATATTTAGGAAATACATAAATCCCTTTCATTGTAAATTTGTTTTAATTGGACTTTTAAAGTGGAGTGTTATTTTCAGAGTAATCAATATAATCCTGGGTTTAAAGGCTTTATGTTGGGTGAGTGTACTCTTATCTGCTAAGGAAGATGGTATAATAACACATTTATAAATGTTCCCAGAAGATAACACTTTTTAGTATGAAGTCAACTCATTTCTTCGCTATCTTCTTATTCAGGTTATTCAGAGCAGCAGGGTAAAGAGAAAATAGAGAATTAGTTCCTTGTTTTGAATAAATCATAGAAGCACCTCAATTAGCCACCTGTATACCTTCAAGTATTTTTTCAGCCCATGATCGAGAAAATATTATTTACTGTTATGATTAGTAATAATGGTCTGCCAAGTATTTGCTGTTTAATGTGAAAATAATGGGAAACATTAAGGAAGGGAAACATTAAGGAAGGGAAACACTATACATATGTATGATCTTTGTGACATTACAATTTATTCAGAGCCTGGCTCTGCCACTATGAGAGGCAAACAATCAGAAAATGGAAGTGGAATTCATCTACAAATCATCTTTCATCTGAGAACTTTGCCTGACCCTAAAGTTAACCTTATTCAAATGGTTACAGATTCCTAGACTTGCTGTCAAAGAATATTGGAAGACTAAGCAGTGTCAATTCTAGATATGAAAGAATTAGGTATGCATGGGTCCAAATGGAGTTTTTACATATTTTTGTGCATTTGTTTTGTTTGCATTCAGTATATAAAGTGACCCTTTATCACCCTGTGCTCTCTTTGCTGTCTGCTTTTCTGTATTGATTGTTTATTGAAGAAACCTCTTCTCTGCCCTTGATGTTTTGAGATTTCCAGCTCCAGCCACTTGGTCTTGGTCTGTCTCTCTCCTTCCTGATATTACATACCATTTTCTCCATGTCTCTCCTACTACTCCATCCTCATCTTGACTAGATATGTGATTGTTCTACACCACCCCGTCTGCATCAGGATCTTTGTGAGTAATCTCTGTCATGCTTGAAATACCCTACATACAAATGTCTACGTGGATCACTCTTACTTCAATTTTGAATATGGTCAACATCAAATTTATTCACTCCAAATGTCCAGTCAACATGGTTAAAATTGAACTTGTTTTTCCTCTAACTTTGTTCCACCAGAAGACTTCCGCATATCACCCCTTCACCTCTGTTTTCTCACATGAGATATACATCCTCAGGAAATCCTGCTAGAACCATCTTCAGGATATATATCCAGAATTTAAATACTTTATACCACTCACATGGCTACCAGGCTAATCTGAATCATTATTCCTTCTCAAGTAGATTACTACAGGCATCTGCTAGGAGTAGCCCTTTCTCTAATGCTCACTCACAGTTTACTTTAAAGAAGTAGGTAAGTAATTCCTTAAAATAAATGACAGTTACAGCCTTTCTGTCTCCAAACTCTGCACTACTTCCTCACTTCATGCAAAGTGAAAGCCATTCCCTTCTCCAGGGGATCTTCCTGACCTGAGGATCAAACTCAGGTCTCCCATACTGCATGAAGGCAGATTCGTTACCATCTGAGCCACTGGAGAAGCCCCAAAAGTAAAAGCTAACATACTCCAGTGTTTGATGACACCAGTGTGATCTGGAAATAGACACACTCACACTGTAATCCTGTATTGCTAAAGCACTGAGCCTCTAGCTGCGCTGGCCTTTTTGACCTTCATTGATTACAGCAATTACTGTTATATTCCCACTAGCTATTCTGTCTTCTTCGTGAAAAGCTAATATTTATGCCCACATGATGGACTTTTAAAAAATTCTTTTTAAAAACTAATTAACTTATTTTAATTGGAGGCTAATTACTTTACAATATTGTAGTGGTTTTTTCCATACATTGACATGAATCAGCCGTGGGTGGACATGTGTTCCCCATCCTTAACCCGCCTCCCACCTCCCTCCCTATCCCATCCCTCAGGGTCATCCCAGTGCACCAGCCCTGAACGCCTTGTCTCATGCACATGATGGGCTTTTTAAGACTCTTCTTTCCTGACTCAAGTGTCTTCTTACCAAGGAAGCTTATGCATGACTTTTACCAAAGATTCAAGGAAAAGCTAATTCTCACTTTTTGAAGATTTTCCAGAAAATAGACATAGAATGACAGTTGGCCTAAGTATTTAATGGGACAGGTATAATCACATTTCAAAAACTAAAACACTATAAGAAAATTATAGGTTCACTTCATGTAGGAATGTAAACATAAAAATTCTGCCAGAGCATCCTATTTTAGCTATGAACTAAAATATAAATAACAAAGTTTACTTCAGGGATGCCAAAGATGGTTCAATATAAGAATACCTATTAATGCATTTTATCATGTTAATTAATGCATTTTACCCAGCAAAGACCCTGATTCTGGGAAAGACTGAAGGCAGGAGGAGAAAGGAATGACAGAGGATGGCATCACAACTCAGTGGACTTGAGACTGAGCAAGCTCTGGGAGATGGTGAAGGACAAGGAAGCCTGCTGTGCTGCAATCCATTGGGCCACAAAGAGACGGACATGATTGAACCACTAAACTACAACATGTTAATAGGTGACCGGAGAAAACAATATGCAAGGCAAGCAGTACAGAAATCTCCATTTGATAAGATATAGTATGTATTATATGGAAGTCAGAAGTCTATCTGTTGTGAAGCTAACCATTAAATAATAAGAGTAAAGAAGGCAAGGCATTTGACCTAACAGATATTAACATAATGAGGCAATGACAACAAAAGGAGTGAAGTGTTAGTGCAAGAGCAAACAAATCAGTGCAACAATAATCACCAACAAACAATCAATGCACATCAATGCAATGAAGTTCTAAAACTCAGGCTAATATATATATATTTAACCTGGAAGTATACAGTATGGTAGAGATGAAACTGTCAATAAGAGATAATATGAGAAAATATGGGAAAATGATTTATTGTTTAAGTGACAGATTTTGGAAATATTGGGTCTTTATAGAAAACATAAAATAAGTAGGATCCCTCCCCTCACCAGATGCAAGGGCAAACACTGTAGATTCAAGCTAACTAAAAATGGAATTGAAAACAATTGGAAAGTAGTGTTGATCTGCAAACAGAGCATTTGCTCAGCTATATATTTTACAGTTTGATAAGGTTTGATACCTCAACATTAATAATAATGGGTGTATATCAAAATGCGACATGGTACTAGCAATATGTTAAAAAAATTACTAGCAAGAATATGTATGAAATAGCAACTTAACTGAAAAATGGAACAAAGAATATGAAGTAATTAGAGATGGTAGCACAAAAGCCACAAGCATGTAAAGGATGCTCAAAACCAGTAGTGACTGGGAAAAGTAAATTAAAATTTCAATGAGTAATCATTTTTCCCTATGGTAGTTCAGTTGCTCAGTAGCGTCTAACTCTCTGTGACCCCATGGATACTGCAGTATGCCAGGCCTCACTGTCCATCACCAACTCTTGGAGTTTACTTAAATTCATGTCCATTGAGTCAGTGATGCATCCAACCATCTCATCCTCTGCCATCCCCTTCTCTTCCCACCTTCAAACTTTCGCAGCATCAGGGTTTTTTCAAATGAATCAGTTCTTCACATCAGGGGGCTAAAGTATTGGAATTTCAGCTTCAGCATCAGGGTAGCTATATGTTGATACTGTAATCCTCATGAAGAGCTGCCAGCAGTATAATTTGGACCATAAGTGAAAAGGATTATAAAGGATGTACATGCATATACCATGAACTAGACATACTTCTAGATATACAGTAGATATACTGCTAGAAATCAAAGTGTCTTAACAACTTTCCTCCCTTGTTTATAGAACCACAAGTACAAAGATTTTTATCACAGCATTACCATTAGAAGTTTTAGGCAACTGATTATCCTAAGGTAAAAATGATAGGCTATAGTTATGAAGAGCCTTCCCTTGTGGCTTATAGTTGATGGATGAACATTCTCAGAATAATAGAAGGAAGAAACACACTTAGAAATACATATTGCTGCATGGTTGCCCCTGAAAAAATTTAAATACTATGAAATAGAAATACAATGAATTTACATAAGTCATTATGGTGCACAAAATTAAAATTGAAAAATAATTTGCAATCAAAAGAAAAAACACATGAATAAAACACACATTTAGAAAGAGCATAAACAAACAAAATAACACATAAGTACAATAAAACTATGGCAGGATGTGAGTGATGAAAGTGCTGATGGGGTATGATAGTGATTTAGGGGGAATAAAAGTTAACATGAAAATCAAATGAAATAGGAGACTTGCAGGGAACAGTAATTTTAATGGGCCATCAGCTGAAGGGTATGATGATCTTAACACTTCATCAGAGCTGAAAGATTGAAAAGAGATGAGCTATGCTTGTCCTCCAGTCCTCTGAGAAGCAGAAACCAGGATGGAATTGCCTGCACTCTGATTTCACTAGGAGAAATGCCTGTGACGGGAAATGGAGTGGGAACAGAGAGAAAGAAGGTGAGAGATTCGTTAGGTCATGATGGAAGTCTGACCCCAGGACAAGGAGAAAGGACAGGGAGAAGTTTGTGTGGATGTACCCTAGACTCATAGGTTGTCCAATTAAGCCTCAACATTCAGGTCACATACTCCCAAAAAGAGTGCCCTGAGACTGCATTCAGACTCAGCCCTTGGCTTTGAACCACCTGGGAAATGTGGTCTGGTACCAGCATAATGATGGATTTCTGAAGGTGACAGCTGGGCCTTTGGATCTATTATGCAGTCTCGTAAAGGGGCAAGAACACTTGTCTTCCTGAAGCCTTCTTGATTCTTACAATACTTTCCCTAAGTAGAAACTGGTTTATTTTCAATCACTAATCAGGCAAACAAGAGAGTGTTACCTGGGACCTACATATAAAATCATGCCTGATGTATGGGATCATTCCCCTTTCATGCTAAGAAGGAGGCTCAAACTGTTTCTTCAAGCTGTCTTGCAAATTCCAGGGAAAGACAGACAAAAATGTGAAAAGTGAAGAGAAAGCCCCGGATTTTCCACCAGAATGCCTCAGCTACTGTCCTAAAACCTTATTATAAATAATTGTTGGGGAGGAAGAAATTTCCCTCTCACTTTCTGGCTTCTTCTGACCAATTTAAATAATCAGATTGTCACGAGACAAACTAACAAAAGGAAAACAGACAAATTATAATAATATGTATACATGGGAGAGATCCAGGAAAACTGAGCAACTTCCCCAAATGCCTGAAAGCTTCACCTTAAGTACTGTCTTCAGCTAAAGACAAAGCAAGATGTTGAGGGGAGTGGCTTAGGACTTTTAAAGGGAGAAAGGCAATTCACACAGAGATGGAAAAACAAAATATTTGTTTGCTGGGCCAGGCAGAGATAATGGGACAGAGAGAAGAATCTTAACAGTCAGACTGCTAAGTTTTTCCCAGTCTACACACCATAGTCATTAAAAGAGCAGAGACATCATTTGCTGACAAAGATCCGTGTAGTCAAAGTTATGGTTTTTCCAGTCATCATATATGGATGTCAGAGTTGGACTATAAAGAAGGCTGAGCACCAAAGAATTGATGCCTCCACTGTGGTGCTGGAGACTCTTGAGAGTCCCTTGGACTGCAAGGAGATCCAGCCAGCCAATCCTAAATGAAATCGTTCCTGACTATTCACTGAAAGGATTGCTGCTGAAGCTCCAGAACTTTGGCCACCTGATGCAAAGAGCCAACTCACTGGTAAAGACCCTGATGTTGGGAAAGATTGAAGGCAGGAGAAGAGGGTGACAAAGGAAGAGATGATTGGACAGCATCACCGATGCAATGGACATGCATTTAAGCAAACTCTGGGAGACAGTTAAGGGCAGGGAGGCCTGGCGTGCAGCAGTCCATGGGGTCACAGAGTTGGGCAGGATTTAGCAACTGAATAACAAGAGTCACCTCGGCTGATAGCTTCCTTCCTGATACATCCTCTAAGGTGTGTCAGGGGGTTAGGGGGAAGGTCAGAGTGTTTGGACCCTTCCTGAGTGTTTGGAGTCCTCTTGAGTGTTTGGGGTCTTGATTGTTTTTAGCTTAAAATAATCCCTTGCCAAAGAGACATTTGGGATTAATAAATTTTCTTTGCCTGCATACCCCAAAAGGCACTGTGTACAAAAATTCTACCTCCTTGGTTCCCATACTCAGGCAAACAGAGTGACACCTAAAGGCCACATTTCCCAGCACAGAAAACAGAAGACCTTTCGCTTATAAGTTTTAAGAAGAATCACAGTGTGTGTTGATGGTGTGGACCACCACAGGCTCTCTAAGCACAGCTGAGGCCAATGACACATTTTTATTGTGAAACTCAGGGTTACCCATTGGCCATACAAGGGTTATCTGTCACTAATTTTGTAGGGGGTTTTGCCAAGAGATCATCAACATGACAGATTGTCTACATGACAGAACACAGTGAAAGTCAATAAAACTGAGATTGATGTTGCTGAAAATGACCTCAGTTGACTTCCATTTTTGATTCCCACATGCCAATTATTGGAGGCATATTGGCCAGTGTTTAAGGAGGTCAACAGTGAGTATTTCCTGGGTGCTTGACAAGCCTATTGTTAATAATTATCCACAATGTGTGTGTTCTCATGAAATGATCCAGCTGGAAGGGGAAGTGGTTACAATGGCATAAAGATAATAGCTTTAATTTGGGTTTATTTATTGAATCTTCACATTACCTCACTGAATGCTCACAAGAAATGTTTTGTAGATAATATTGACATAACAAAGAGAAAGAAAATCAGAAAAAAAAAACCCATTGTTTGTGAGACTAAACAGTTTGCCTAATTAAAGGAACAGAGCTTTGATTTAAGCTCAACACTTTGGAGTCCAACGTGTGTACTATTAACCACTGTGATATGGTGCTTTTTAAAGTCAAACCCTTTATTTAAGAGACGATAAAACTCACTCAGAAAGTCTAAATGTTTAGGAAAAAACCTCACCCAAGGGAATCCCAGAAACATAATCTCACCCATAGTATGAGTCTTATATTAGAATTTCAAAGTTTATTCTGTTAAGATATACTGCAAAAATAAATGAATGAATGAATATAAAATACCTATGATTTCAAAGAAAGCACATTTCTCCTCCAATAAGCCTCCCCTTTCAAGACAAATATGTTTCTGTAACAGGACTATAGCACTTCTTTGAGATAATTGAGCTGTAAGTGTGAATTTTAATCTGGGAAATATACATACCAATTAAAATGCAACTATTTTCTTATATTAAGCTTGGTCCCTAGCATACTGTTGTGACTTCTCCCCCAGATATGTGCATTATATATGTTCATAGGAAGAAACAGACTATTCAGGTTTCTGAACTGTTGCAATCTTCAGGGTCATTATTTTAACTGTCAAAAGAATTCTACTGTCGGATCCTAGATTTTACGCACAATTTGCTACATTTATGCTACCTGAATGTCAGCATAGACTTCCATATTAAATTGGTATTATCAGCTTGAAAATGAAATCTTCAATATAGCTTATATCTAAAATGTTTCAACAGATGTGTATTTGATCCATGTAGACATTGAAGTCAGCCCCTTGTACACGTAGGAAAACACATAGCAACAAACACATGCACATATTGATGCCATTTCTTTTTCTGCTGAATTCGCAAATGAATGCTCATTTTTGATAATCACACAGCCATTTAGAGTCTTGAAAAGATCTTTTTATTTTAAATTCTCACCTCTTCTATGGGCTATTTAATCCAATAAACATTCATGAATACCGTCTTTGTGTTAGATCTGATACAAAAACACTGAAAGACCTATTAAGTGTATAATTTAAGTCCTGGTCTTGCACCTTCACAGTGATCTATAACAGATTACACAAAGACAATCATCTATGTGCAAAACAATATTTTATACGGAGTAAAGAAATTATTAGTAGGTGACAGTTTGTTTAGAGAAGATTGAAGGGTGAGAAAGCAGTAACAGTACACAAGAACCTCTTAAATCAGATTTTTAGCAGTTCTTTGGTATTAAAACACTACTATATTCATTATTTCTTCTGATTTTCTAAATAATAGAAAGTGTTTTGGTGTTGGATGAGTGTTATCCTTTATTTAATCTTCATACACACACATCTTCTCAGAGTTCTTTACATGACCTCTTCTAACTTAGGGTCCAGCATCACCTATTATATCCCAGAGAAGATTTTGGAAGATGCTGAGGGAAAAGATAACTCTTTTTAATAACACTAAATTATCATCTGTTAAATATAAGGATAATGGTCCAACATTCATATAAGTGCAGAAGATTAACAAAATATTGAGTAATTAGAATTCAAAGTTTGTATGCATCTAAGCTAATAGTTATTCCTATATGAATGCCTAATACAAACTTGATAGTTTAAGAATGGATCTATAACATTAAGACACTTGTAAAGATTTTGAAAAGGTTCTGAATTGACTTCTACTGTCTTAATATATCTTGTATGAAAAATAAGAACAGAAAAACAAACTGATAATAATAATGAGCACTAATAATCAATTCATTAACTATCTTTGTTTTTGGCTTCCTGGTGGTTCAGAAGGTAAAGAATCTGCCTGCAATGTGGGAGACTCTGATTTGATCCCTAGGTTGGGAAGATACCCCGGAGAAGGGAAGGCAATCCACTCCAGTATTTTTCGGAGGAAAATCCCATGGACAGAGGAGCCTGTTGTGCTACAGTCTATAGCGTCACAAAGAGTGACTGAGTGACTAACATGTCTGCTTTTCATCTTTGTTTAGATATATAGCAGACCCAAGCCAGGACTTACAAGCACTTTACACTGTAATTTTTCCATTTTACTCAAATATGAGAATCTTGAGGAATTATTCTCATATGTGTCCTTGATGCATTCTAATAAAGAAATAGTAATTACTCCCAAGGTGAGGTAAGGGTAAGGTGAAGTCGCTCAGTCATGTCCGACTCTTTGCAACCCTGTGGACTAACCTACTAGGCTTCTCTGTCCATGATTGGGATGGGATTCTCCAGGCAAGAATACTGGGGTGGATTGCCATTTCCTTCTCCAGGGCATCTTCCCAACCCAGGGATCGAACCCAGGTCTCACGCATTGGAGGCAGACGCTTTAACCTCTGAGCCACCAGGGAAGGCTTGTACTAAACTTGACTGAATTGCCCAGAATTATTTAGCTATTTGGAGTATAACTGGTTCTGACCTTTAATTAATGCTGTCTGAAAGAAGTAATATAAAATCAATTCAGATCATAAAATTTTACACCTTTCACTTTATGTTTGTGATTTCATATAGACCTTGATAAAGAATTGTTTAAAAAAAATGTTTATTGGTTATCATTGGACTAATGATTTCTTTTCTCAACACTAAAGTGAAAGTGAAAGTCGCTCAGTCATGTCTCTTTAGGACTCCATGGACTTTACAGTCCATGAAATTCTCCAGGCCAGAATACTGGAGTGGGTAGCTTTTCCCTTCTCCAGAGGATCTTCCCAAACCAGGGATCAAATCCAGGTCTCCTGCATTGCAAGTGGATTCTTTACCAGCTGAGCCACAAGGGAAACCCAATAATCCTGCAGTGGATAACCTATCTCTTCTCCAGCAGATCTTCCCAACCTGGGAATTGAACCAGGGTCTCCTGGATTGCAGGCAGAGTCTTTAACAACTGAACCACAAGGGAAATCTACATATTTTACCTAGAAGAAAGATGATTGTTTCAAAAGTACCAATGAGTCATATCAACTGTTGTCTTTATTCTAAAATCAAAGAATATCTCAAGCTCATTTTTA
Source organism: Nanger dama (assembly GCA_917880005.1). Taxonomy (NCBI): domain Eukaryota; kingdom Metazoa; phylum Chordata; class Mammalia; order Artiodactyla; family Bovidae; genus Nanger; species Nanger dama. The sequence continues at coordinate 151,399 of CAKJTW010000069.1, forward strand.
ACCTGTGTGTATTCATATGATTGTACCTTATATGCATGCATGATTTTGAGTTATTGTCTCTACCTTAGTAACAGCAAAACTCCCAATTAAATTTTGAAGTACCATATGATATCACTTAAATGTGGGATCTAACTATAACATAAATGAACCAGACAAAGACTGATAGATATTGACAGATATAGAGATCAGACTTGTTGCCACAGGAGATGCAGGTAGGTGAGGATTAGGTTAGGAGTTTGGGATTAGCAGATGAAAGCTAGTATACGTAGGATGCATAAACAAGGACCTACTGTATAGTACAGAGAACTATATACAATGTACTGTGATAAACCATAATGGAAAATATAAAATATATATAATATAAAAATATTTATAAAATAGAAAATATAAAAAATCATAATGGAAATTTTTCAAAATATTTAAATTATATTTTATATTTATATAAAATATAAATATCAGCACATACTGATAACTGAGTCACTTTTTATATAGGGCAGAAATTAACACAATATGCTAAATCAATAAAAAATTAATTTATATTTCAATAAAACTTTTTAAAATTTTAAATAAATAGATCTTGAAGTATAAGTGTTCTTAAATGATAGATCTTACAACCAAAGCAGGGCCTCTGCTACTTAAGTATATGATTTTTCTAGAAGTGTAATATTCTGAGAAATTTGCTATCAGAAAAATATTTACAGTGCCTGTATCATTTACAGTTGCAGGTTGAATTAAATAAAATTTTGTTTTACTTTAGTATGCAAAATTAGAGACTAGTTCACTGGTCTTGACATCTCCCACTGATCATGGATAGAAACCCAAACTCAAGATCCACCTTCAGATATATCTTCATAAGGTTATTCCTATCACTGCTGACATACGACATGAAATGTTTCCATGCTGGATGTTTATCCCTTCACAGAAATAGTGCTGCTGCTGCTGCTGCTGCTGCTAGGTCGCTTCAGTCATGTCCGACTCTGTGCGACCCCATCGATAGCAGCCTACCAGGCTTCCCCTTCCCTGGGATTCTCCAGGAAAGAACACTGGAGTGGGTTGCCATTGCCTTCTCCATCACAGAATACTACTAAGCACCAAAAATGATTGTCCATGCTGGGTATGTGTCCCTTCAGAGAAATACTACTTAGCATTAAAAAAAAAAAATGATTCACCAATAACAAAGAACACATTTGAGTCAGTCCTAAAGAAGTGGATGAACTTCGAGCCTGTTATAAAGAGTGAAGTAAGTCAGAAAGAGAAAAATGTCATATACTAACGCATACATATGGACTCTAGAAAGATGGTACCGATGAACCTATTTGCAGAGCAGCAACAGAGATGCTCTTGCCTGGAAAATCCCATGGACGGAGGAGCCTGATAGGCTGCAGTCCATGGGGTTGCTGGGAGTCGGACACGACTGAGCGACTCCACTTTCACTTTTCACTTTCACGCATTGAAGGAAACGGCAACCCACTCCAGTGTTCTCGCCTGGAGAATCCCAGGGACGGGGGAGCCTGATGGGCTGCTGTCTATGGGGGTCGCACAGTCGGACACGACTGAAGTGACTTAGCAACAGCAGCAGCAACAGAGATGCAGACATAGAGAACAGGCTTAGGGAAAGAGCAGGGAAGAAGAGAGTGGGATGAACTGGGAGAGTAGAACTGAAACAAATGCATTACCATATGTAACACAGAAAGCCACTGGGAAGCTGGTGCATAACAAAAGGAGCCCAGATCAGGCGCTCTGTGAAGATCTAGATGGGTGAGATGAAGTGGGGAGGGCGAGAGAGGTCAGGAGGGAGGGGCCACTTGTATACCTTTGGCCGATTCATGTTGAGGTATGGTAGAAACCAACCCAGTATTGTAAAGCAATGATCCTCCAATTAAACATGAATAAATTGTAAAAAGATACAATGGGAACACACACATTATACATTTTTAAGGATAATATGGGAAGAGACATTAGTAACCCTACTCTGAAATGATACATCAGGCTTTCAAGGAAAAGGTTTCTGGTGAATCTGTGAGAAAGATGAAGATAGATCTAAAATGCTTAAGGTTATTTAAATTAAAAAAAAAATTAGACTCAACTAAATTTACCTCCTTATCATTGCCTTTCTTAGTTTTTAGAGATATATCTTCATTATTTTTATAAAGAACAATTTATAATGTATTTCTCATGTTATTCCACCAATTTTATTGAGCAATTACCTTCAGTACATGAAAGCAAGATGAGACAAAAACAAAAAATTCAAATGGCAAGTACAAGTTTTCATGAAAATGTAAGGTAGAGCCAAAGCACCATTTGCATACCTCAACATGCTAATGCCATTTTCCGCCATCACGGGTTTTTACATCTCTAATGGGAATTATATGAATAGATAGACAAATTAATTTGTACCAGCCATAGCAGAGAATGAAATCTTAGCTGGCTTAGCATATTCTATGACATTCATAGGCAATTGTAAATTAAAATAACCAAACTTTGTCTGGTTAAGTGAATATATATATATATGAATTTTAATATTTTTTCAGCACCATTTTCCAAATTCACTTGGATACTGAAGCAGCCAAGTTTTTACAGAATGCAATAAGGAATGGGCATTTTGTATTAAAATGGGAAGAGAAGACACATCTCTTTAAAAGCATTAGAGCCGCAAAGTGCTCATTCAAGTTGCATTTTATCAATTTATCTGACTTGGAACACAGCAATACATAAATGTTAGTAGTCACGAAGCACATGGCAAGCAGGTGTGGCATGCTTTGCCAGCAGAGAGCTGACGTTTTTATGAGCTCTCTCAGCTGGAGTGGCCAAGGAGCATGGGAGAAGGAAAGGAAAAACACCTGCCACCCAGTCATTTTATTTCCAGTTGTAGCATCTTGAAGAGAAAGAAATTACATTAAAATGAAAAATCTACCAAGATTGAGACAGAGGCATTATACCCATGCCTTTTGAACGTGTTACCTTCACAACAAGAGAATTGTTAATGCCTCGTATTATCTCTCATCAGAATATATCCAGATAAATAGCTGTTTAAGGAGTTAAGATGCATGATGTATGAGAAAACACAACCTAAAAATATGTGTTCCTTTTCTTCTCTCTCTTTTATTTGGGCTGACTGGGATGCCTTAATTGAGTCTCCTTCGCTCAGTAAACGTTTTGCCAAGTGCTGGCTTGGTTAAGAGAACAGGGTTAGAGTCTAGGAAAGAGAAATGCATCGAGGACTACAACTGTGCCTAGACTGGCCATCTGCTTTTGCATGAGCACCTGAACTAGGGAATCCAGCATCGACACCAAGGAAACAAACCAAGAAGGAGACAAACCCTTATAAAGACACGGCAGGAGAGAACTGATTACAAAAATGACGGACTAAATTGGACAGAGCACTCAGAAGCTTTCTGGAAGGGCAGATACTTTGGGATCAGAAGGCTAAGATAAAACTATATTCTAAGGGAAATATTAGGTTGGCCAAAAAGTTCTTTGGGTTTTCCCATAAGATGGTATGGCATAACCGGAAAGAACTTTTGACCAACTCAATATCACTCTTGAGAAAATAGATTTGGGGAGCGTATAAAAGGATTCCTTTAATTACACATTATAAGTGGAAAGGGGAATAAAATCTCTTTAGTAAAACCAAGAAACCATCATCGCCAGTAATACTTATAAACATACTCAAAAGCACAGAGTGGAGATGATTCAGAGGCCACAGCGCTTTCTTTCCTCTGCGGTCACCCTCTCTCTAATCTCACCCGCTGCAATCTGAGGACAAATTAAAACTGACTGGGGGCAGGAGGAGAAGGGGACGACCGAGGATGAGATGGCTGGGTGGTATCACTGACTCGACGGACGTGAGTCTGAGTGAACTCTGGGAGTTGGTGATGGACAGGGAGGCCTGGCGTGCTGTGATTCATGGGGTCGCAAGGAGTCAGACACGACTGAGCGACTGAACTGAACTGAAGCGAAGGACTAATTGAGCTGTAAATTTAATTACCAAGTTATTGGGCATGGACTTTGTAATTTTATTCAAAGTCTAATGTAGGACAAGTTGTTTTCAGAAAAGTAACAACAGAGGAAAGACAGCCATAAAGTTGTTGCCTGAAAACAATTCTGTTAAATTATAAATGCATTTATTATTTTAAGATACTGTAGCAGAAAGTACTTAATACCCAGAATGGGAGATTTAAAAAAAAACCAGCAACAACAAAAACAAACTCCTGTTTTCACTTCTTTTAAGTCTCATACTTCCCTTCAATAGAGTGATTGCACTTGAAACTGAAGAGAGCTTCCTTGATCCACTTTAGATTCTTGTTTTTAAGTCAAAAAAGAAACCTCAGCAAGGGAAAAACAGCAAAAGAGGTACCATGGGGAGAGAGTAGCTTTAGAGAGGAGCTTTAGTAGAAACAGAAAGAGCATCTCTAAGTATCATTTAGAAGATCTTGGTGGAGAAGCTATAAAGGAGAGAAACAGCTAAACTAGAGATAGGATTATTTAATTTCCACCAACAAGCCTGGAATTAATCAGCTGAGCTTCGACAAAGCAGTCTCTTGGAACAATTATGTACATAGCTTTATAAAAAATAGGAAACCCTTTTCCCCACACATTATCATAAGCAAAAGAGGAAATCCTTCATCAATGAAGAGATACAGACATAGATGACAAATGGCTGAAAAAATACAATTGCTTTACCCTGACTCCACATTTTCAACAATTGATTATTCATTTTTTTAAAATCAAGAGTTAGTAAAGTTGTTACTCTGGAAGTAATACAATGCAAGCATAAAAGCCAATTCAAATATGTATTAAAGACTGGTATAAGAGAGGCACTGTTACGGTGGATGTGGGAATTTAGCAATGAATGAAATATACACAGCCTGCCCAGATGCTGTTCTAAACCAATGGAGATATGCTCTATGCTGCAACCGGCACACTAAGCGTGGGTGGCTGTGACAGGCGCACTAAGCGCGCCCAAGAGGAGCTACCCCACATCCGAGGTCAGGGGCAGAAGCCGGGAGGACCCCATGCCCGAAGGGCAGTTGCCAAGAGGACTTATGAGGTCCGGGTTACGAGGTCAGGGGCAGCGGCTGAGAGTGCCAGGCTGCAACTGCGCAGGAACGAGCAAGAGGAGCTACCCTGCGTCTGAGGTCAGGGGCGGCCTGGAGGAGCAACCCCAAGTCCAAGGAGTGGTGGCTGCACAGGCACAGGAGGACCTAGAGAAGCTATCCCACATTGAGGGTCAGGAAGGGTGGCAATGAGGAGACACCCTTCATCCAAGGTAAGGAGCAGCAGCTGTGCTTTGCTGGGGCAGCTGTGAAGAGATACCCCCGCCCAAGGTAAGAGAAACCCAAATAAGATGGCAGGTGTTGCAAGAGGGCATCAGAGGGCAGACACACTGAAACCATACTCACAGAAAACTAGTCAATCTAATCACACTAGGACAACAGCCTTGTCTAACTCAGTGAAACTAAGCCATGCCTGCGGGGCAACCCAAGATGGGCGGGTCATGGTGGAGAGGTCTGTCAGAATGTGGTCCACTGGAGAAAGGAATGGCAAACCACTTCAGTATTCTTGCTTTGAGAACCCCATGAACAGTATGAAAAGGCAAAATGATAGGATACTGAAAGAGGAACTCCCCAGGTCAGTAGGTGCCCAACACACTACTGGAGATCAGTGGAGAAATAACTCCATAAAGAATGAAGGGATGGAGCCAAAGCAAAAACAATACCCAGCTGTGGATGTGACTGGTGACAGATGCTGTAAGAACAATATTGCATAGGAACCTGGAATGTCAGGTCCATGAGTCAAGGCAAATTGGAAGTGGTCAAACAAAAGATGGCAAGAGTGAACGTCAGCATTCTAGGAATCAGTGAACTAAAATGGACTGGAATGGGAGAATTTAACTCAGATGACCATTGTTTCTACTACTGCAGGCAAGAATCCCTCAGAAGAAAGGGAGTAGCCATCATGGTCAACAAGAGTCCAAAATGCAGTACTTGGATGCAATCTCAAAAACGACAGAATGATCTCTGTTCATCTCCAAGACAAATCATTCAGTATCACAGTTATCCAACTCTATGCCCCAACCAGTAACGCTGAAGAAGCTGAGGTTGAACAGTTCTATGATGACCTTTTAGAACTAATACCCCAAAAAGACCTTTTAGAACTTTTAGAACTAACACCCCAAAAGATGTCCTTTTCATTATAGGGGATTGGAATGCAAAAGTAGGAAGTCAAGAAACACCTGGGGTAACAGGCAAATTTGGCCTTGGAATACGGAATGAAGCAGGGCAAAAACTAATAGGGTTTTGCCAAGAAAATGCACTGGTCATAGCAAACACCCTCTTCCAACAACACAAGAGAAGACTCTACACATGGACATCACCAGATAGTCAACACCAAAATCAGATTAATTATATCCTTTGCAGCCAAAGATGGAGAAGCTCTATACAGTCAAAAAAAAAAAAAAAAAAAAAAAGACCAGGAGCCGACTGTGGCTCAGATCATAAATTTCTTATTGCCAAATTCAGACTTAAATTGAAGAAAGTAAGGAGAACCGCTAGACCATTCAGGGATGACCTAAATCAAATCCTTTATGATTATACAGTGGAAGTAAGAAATAGATTTAAGGGACTAGGTCTGATAGATAGAGTGCCTGATGAACTATGGACAGAGGTTTGTGACATTGTCCAGGAGACAGGGATCAAGACCATCCCATGGAAAAGAAATGCAAAAAGCAAAGTGACTGTCTGGGGAGGCCTTACAAATAGCTGTGAAAAGAAGAGAGGCAAAGAGCAAAGGAGAAAAGGAAAGATATAGGCATCTGAATGCAGAGTTCCAAAGAATAGCAAGAAGAGATGAGAAAGCCTTCTTCAGCGATCAGTTCAAAGAAATAGAGGAAAAGAACAGAATGGGAAAGACTAGAGATCTCTTCAAGAAAATTAGAGATACCAAGGGAACATTTCATGCAAAGATGGGCTCGATAAAGGACAGAAATGGTCTGGACCTAACAGAAGCAGAAGATATTAAGAAGAGGTGGCAAGAATACATGGAAGAACCGTACAAAAAGATCTTCACAACCCAGATAATTACGATGGTGTGATCACTAATCTAGAGCCAGACATCCTGGAATGTGAAGTCAAGTGGGCCTTAGAAAGCATCACTATGAACAAAGCTAGTGGAGGTGACGGAATTCCAGTGGAGCTATTTCAAATCCTGAAAGATGATGCTGTGAAAGTGCTGCACTTAATATGCCAGCAAATTTGGGAACTCAGCAGTGGCCACAGGACCGGAAAAGGTCAGTTTTCATTCCAATCTCAAAGAAAAGCAATGCCAAAGAATGCTCAAACTACCACACAGATGCACTGAACTCACCTGCTAGTAAAGTAAGGCTTAAATTTCTCCAAACCAGGCTTTAGCAATAGATGAACCGTGAACTTCCAGATGTCCAAGCTGGTTTTAGAAAAGGCAGAGGAACCAGAGATCAAATTGCGAACATCCACTGGATCATGGAAAAAGCAAGAGAGTTCCAGAAAAACATCTCTTTCTGCTTTAATGACTATGCCAAAGCCTTTGACTGTGTGGATCACAATTAACTGTAGAAAATCCTGAAAGAGATGGGAATACCAGACCACCTGACCTGCCTCTTGAGAAATCTGTATGCAGGTCAGGAAGCAACAGTTAGAACTGGACATGGAACAACAGACTGGTTCCGAATAGGAAAAGGAGTACATCAAGGCTGTATACTGTCACCCTGCTTACTTAACTTCTATGCAGAGTACATCATGAGAAAAGCTTGACTGGAAGAAACACAAGCTGGAATCAAGATTGCTGGGAGAAGTATCAATAACCTCAGATATACAGATGATACCGCCCTTATGGCAGAAAGTGAAGAGGAGCTAAAAAGCCTCTTGATGAAAGTGAAAGTGGAAGTTGGCTTAAAGCTCAACATTCACAAAATGAAGATTATGGCATCCAGTCCCCTCACTCCATGGGAAATAGATGGGCAAAGAATGGAAACACTGTCAGCCTTTATTTTCTTGGGCTCCAAAATCACTGCAGATGGTGACTGCAGCCATGAAATTAAAAGACCCTTAGTCCTTGGAAGAAAAGTTATGACTAACCTAGATAGCATATTCAAAAGCAGAGACATTACTTTGCCGACTAAGGTCCATTTTTGGTTATACCTAAGGTGACTCCATCACCTCCACTAGGTTTGTTTGTTTGGTTTTTCCTGTGGTCATGTATGGATATGAGAGTTGGACTGTGAAGAAGGCTGAGCACCGAAGAATTGATGCTTTTGAACTGTGGTGTTGGAGAAGACTCTTGAGAGTCCTTTGGACTGCAAGGAGATCCAACCAGTCCATTCTGAAGGAGATCAACCCTGGGATTCTTTGGAAAGTGAAGTGAAGTGAAGTGAAGTGAAGTTGCTCAGTCGTGTCCGACTCTTTGCGACCCCATGGACCATAGCCTATCATGGGATTTTCCAGGCAGGAGTACTGGAGTGGGTTGCCATTTCCTTCTCCAGAAGATCTTCCCAACCCAGGGATCGAACCTGGTTCTCCTGCATTATAGGCAGATGCTTTACAGAAGGAATGATGCTAAAGCTGAAACTCCAGTACTTTGGCCACCTCATGCGAATTGACTCATTGGAAAAGACTCTGATGCTGGGAGGGATTAGGGGCAGGAGGAGAAGGGGACAACAGAGGATGAGATGGCTGGATGTGATCACTGACTCGATGGACGCGAGTCTGAGTGAACTCTGGGAGCTGGTGATGGACAGGGAGGCCTGGCGTGCTACGATTCATGGGGTTGCAGAGTCGGACACAACTGAGCGACTGAACTGAACTGATGCTCTATGTAACAATAATAGAAATAAGAACATAAAGGAGGAAAAGAAGGAAAATAAAAAGTATAAAGCTACCTGAGTCTACTAGATGTCTCATGACTTTAACATTTATTCCTTGATAAATTCATTTGCATGGTACTATCACCAGGAAAGATGTATTTCTTAGATGGATAAACTGGGGAAAAAAATCACCAGTATTAATCTAAAATTAATATATTAATTCACAGTACAAGGAGAATATACCACCTTAAATTCTCTCTTTGCAGAGGTTGTGGTATACATCTTTAGGTAATTAGTCTATCCTCAAATATTTATACACTAATGAATTGCAAAAGAATCTTACAATAGAAACTACAACTTGGAACAGAATCCTAATGCTTCCATGTGTCCAATTTCAGCCCTTATCCAATATTGCCATATATTCTAGTTTTACTCATTTTATAACCGTCATTGCACTAATATAAATTTTGTAAACAGAGTCAATTATATTTTTACTGTTTAAAATTTTTAGTTGGAGGATAATTGCTTTACAATATTATGTCGGTTTCTGCCAAATACCATCATGAATCAGCCATAAGTATACAGATGTCCCCTCTCTATTGAACTTCTCTCCCACCTCCCACCCCTCCAGGTTGTCATGGAGAACTGGGTTGAGCCCTCTGAGTCATACAGCAAATTCCCACTAGATGTCTATTTTACACATAGCAATGTATATGTTTTCATGCCACCGGAGTCAATTACTTCTTAACAATATTTAAATAATAAGAGAAAGCGTTTGTTTGCCTATATATCTGTCATTATTCATGGAAGGAGATTAAGGTCTGCAGATGGAATAAGATTGTCAAACACTTGTCCTCATAACTGTGAGATGATTCTGGATGATCTGCGTGGGACCAAGGTAATGCCAAGTTCTTGTGTGTGTTGCATGCTAAGTCGCTTCAGTCATGTTCAGCTCTTTGCAACTCCATGGACTGTAGCATGCCAGCATCTCTGTCCATGGGATTCTTCAGGTAAGAATACAGGAGTGTGTTGCCATTTCCTTCTCCAGGGGATCTTCCTGGCCCAGGTATTGAACCCGCGTCTCTTATGCCTCCTACATTGGCAGGCAGGTTCTTTACCACTAGTGGCACCTAGGAAGCCTAACAACATTCTTGGGAGAAGATAAAGGTAGGAAAGAAGGACAGAGTGAAGAATTGTAAGAAAGATTTGACAACTGGTCCTCATTTGGAAAGAGAAAGGGGTATAAGTCAAAGAATGCAGGAAGCTTCTAGAAGTAGGAAGAGGAAAGACACACATTCTGTTATCCTGTAGTCTCCAGAGAGGAATGCAGCTCTGCTGTCGCCTTGATTGTGGCTCATTAGACCCACGTGGGGCTTCCCTGGTGGCTCAGATGGTAAAGAATTCACCTGCAGTGCGGAGACCTGGGTTCAGTCCCGGGTTGGAAGATCCCCTGGAGGAGGCCATGGCAACCCACTCCAGTGTTCTTGCCTGGAGAAGCCCAGGGATAGAGGAGCCTGGCAGGGTACAGACCATGAAGTCGGACATGACTGAAGTGACTGAGCACAGCAGACCCACGCTGGCCTTCTAACACATCAAACTGCAAGAGAAATAAAGCGGAGTTGTTTTAAGCCATGAGTTCTTTAGAAATGAGCTCCATCAGCCACAGAGAACTCATGCACCCTCTGCCCTTACACTAGGAAACTCTAGAGGGAGCAAACTGGGGTAACTCTAGGGCTTGCAGCTGTATCTTATGCTTCTCAGAGGTAACTAGCCTTTGTTGCCTAATGTTCAATGTGTTGTAGATGGCTGTTTATTTTTATGTTTACAAAATATTGTTCTAGGTTGTTTCAGGCAGAAGAGCAAATCCAGTCTCTATTACTGTATCTTAGCCAGAAGTATAATTCACCAATATATTTCTTAATGATAAAAAAAGTGAACTCAAAGCTGTTTTCTTTCCAGTAGAGCAATTAATTTATAAAAGATTAATCAAGTTAGTTAACCTCATTTCACTTTAATTACTCTTCTCTAATGACATTGGCTGCAATATCCTAGATAATTTAAGATGGTAACTTATTCAGAAGAAATATCTGTTCCATAAAGAATTGTTCAGTCATTACTTCCTGCATGAATATGGGGGAAAAAGTTCTGCATACTCTAACATCAACGGATGTCAACCAAGAGAGGTGAAAAGAAGCGAGGCTTGTCTCCCAGGAGAATGACAATGAGCTAATTACCTACATTAATTTGCAGAGACCCACGATCTGGCCTTTTTTTCCAGAAACTGGGAAACCTGATTGAGTCAGCATGTGCACTTTGGTCCTGTCTCTTTAGAAGGGAGTCACATTAGTCAAGACTCGGAGATGGATGTCTAAACGGAAAATGCCTTTCTCTCTGTTACAAAGATAAATAGACCGAACAATAAACCAGTCATACCATTCCTCCAGCACATTTTCTCCATAAACTCTACCTGTGGAGACAAATTATCCAAGGTATCTGCAGTGACTTTATGCATAGACGTGGGGCAGGGGACTGGGGATAAGCATACAGTTCAAATATGTGCAGACCTCAGACTAAAACTGCTGAGGATCTCTGGCTCTGAGAAAAATAAACTGCCCGCAGCAACCACACAGATCCAGCTGGTATTCCAAACATTTCCTCCCTGAGTGCTGCCAATGTTAGCTCTGTGAATTTGACTTTTGCCTATCATTTTATTTCAGAAAAATCACCTATATGCATTTTTTTCATTAGATGAGGTATTGTTTTCAATTAAATTTCAGCTAAATTTTTTAAGTTTACAACAAATTACCCTTCTTTAAGCAGACTCTGAATATGTGTGTACCTGTGATCTTATTTTTCCCTTTTGGAAATCAAGTATTCTGGCAGATGCTTTCCCCTATAGAATGTTACAAAATATTAAGTATATTCTCTCTGCTCTATAGGTGAAGTCACTCAGTCGTGTCTGACTCTTTGCGACCCCATGTACTGTAACCTACTAGGCTTCTCCATCCATGGGATTCTCCAGGCAAGAATACTGGAGTAGATTGCCATTTCCTTCTCCAGGGGATCTTCCCAACCCAGGGATCGAATCCGGGTCTCCCACATTGGAGGCAGACGCTTTAACCTCTGAGCCACCAGGGAAGCCTATAGTAGGTTCTTGTTGGTTATAGAACTTTCTCTTGCATGCTTCCAAAAACCTTCCAGTTTTAAAATTTAAGTGTACTGATGGAATTTTAACATTTAACATCTCTCATTCACCATTGTTTCCATTCAGGATGTAGAAAATATGTATTTTCAACCAATATATATCTCATGTTTAGCATATTATATGCATGTAATAAATATTCCAGACATATTAGTAAGTGATGGAATGCATACTAAATTAAACTGTGTATCCTCAAGTAAACTATTTTAGTGATTCACTGATAGTGTGTCTTCCAGATATGCTCTGAAATACACTTTCATTGGGCTGACTTTCACTTGACCCTTTCATTGCACAGTCTGCCATTTGCTCTTTCAGACACATTTTTAAAGGCATGCCTCCTTCTTTCTTGGATGTAAGACAATTAAAATTTGATTTCATGTGGAAAATTGTGTCACTTCTTGTTTGTAGGAAACACACATTTCTCCTTAATGGCATATGAACTTTTCTTCACAATGATGAAAGCTTGATAACAGCCTGGAAATTTCACTGTTAAAATATTTGTCATATCTGTAAAAATATGTGTTGAAATGAGAAGTTGATGTGAGGACAATTTGCCAGCGCTGGAGATAGCAGAGACTAAATATTTGTTAGTCTATTGTTGCAGAAACAGAAGCCAGCTCAAGATCTCAACCAACTCTTCCCATTAGAAATGCCCACATATATACTGCTCTCAGTATCCCTATTGATATTGTATTCCTCAAGCTTTTGACTTAAACCTTTCTTATTCTTGTGACCTTATGTCAGTTCTACACACTACAGCAGCCTTACCTGAGTGTCTGGTTGTTGTACCATATTTGATGGGGTGGTGCATATTGTCTGTGCATGCATGTGTGCTTTGTCGCTTCAGCCATGTCCGACTCTTTTCTACCTTATGAATTCTAGCCAGCAAGGTTCCTCTGTCCATGAGATTCACCATGCAAGGATACTGCAGTGGGTTGCCATGCCCCCCCTCCAGAGCATCTTCCTGACTCAAGGACTGAATCCATGTCTCCTTCATTGCATGTGGATTCTTCACCCTTGGAGCTACCAGGGAAGCCCACATATTGTCTGTACTAATTATTTAATGCTTTAAAGATGACATACTATGTATCTCTTTGTCTTCTATGAATATGTCTTATCTCACAAACTAATCATAAAATATTTCAGCTCAGAGACCAACATTTATCTTTCTTTGCCTGATACATAGAATCCAGTCTTGAACACAGAGAATAGCATCAGCATAAATAAATGAGAATACAAACTTTTTACATTTGAATAACCTGGGCTTAAATTTCAACTCAGCCGCTTTGGTTGCATGAGTTTGGAAAAGTTGTTTAACCACCCAGACATAGTTTCTTTACCTATAGACATCACCAGATGAGACTAGAGGATAAAATATTAAAAACCACTGCCATATATTTAATGCTGAATAAATTACATCATCTTCCTTTCCAGAGATGAAAATATAGAACAGAGGTGAAAAGTTCTTAAAAAGTAGATCTTGCCCGAAGAGCAGAACCATGACATTTTCAGGCCCCGTGTTTTATGATTCCTGACAAAACTTTCCTCACAGAAATCAATACTTGTGAATAAGTTGTATTAGGTTATAGTGTATGTCCTAGCTATGCAAGGAAAAAAAGTGTTACATTCAAAAATTTTTTAAAGTGTGCTGCAAAAGTAGATTCTTTTTCTTACATAAATTTGAGAAATTTACTTTTTCTTTAGAGCATTTAATTGTCTGAAAAGGAAAGAAATAAGTCTTAGCCTTTTGGATGTTCAGTGTAACCTTTTCTGCTTGAAAATCCCTTGAAAGACATAGCCCCTTCTGCAGCAGGTGTGGTTTTAATGGTGCTTTGATGCCATATGTCAAATCTCATCACTTGCTGTGAAGAGTGACATTTCTCCTGAAAGCACCTAGCAGTAGCAATGAGAGTTGCTGCCACGCGTCTCACACAACACACACAGCTCCTGAAACCAGCACATTTATTTTCAGCTTCTGCAGACTTACACAGAGGCTGAAGCCATTTCCACTACCTTATCTTTAAGGAAGATGGTTTACGTATTCATACAACATGAGGGGAATAACTTTTATTAGCCACTAGTTTATGAAACTCCTGTAAAACCTTCATTTTCTTTTTGAATGTTCATTCTGCATATTTTTGCAAATTATCATGTGTGTGTGTATAAAATAATAAAACACATAAACCTTCAACCACACGGGCTTAGAGAAAAGGAAGATTCTGGTCATCATGTCACCATCCTCTGACCTAGGGATCACAGCATGGACACTCTACTAATGAGCATTAGGGGAATAAATAGTAACACAGACTGCTCATCCTCTCCAACCTTTAACTTCATCCATGTGGCAAAAACAGACCAGAATCTCAGAATATCTTTCTGCCAAAATCTCTTTTAAAAGCTGAATTTGTCTGTCTATGTATTCTCTTACTGCTCACCCTACTTCCTTATGGGTTCCTTACCCAGCACACAGCACTCAGAGCTTAAAGGAAAAAAAAAAAAGTTCCTTTAATAGCAGTCCCTGATCATTTTGGCAACAATGACCAGTTTCATGGAAGACAATTTTTTTCGTGGACCAGGAATTGGGGGATGCTTTGGGGATGATCCAAGTGCATTACTTGTATTGTGAAATTTATTTCTATTATCATTGCATCAGCTCCATTTCAGGTCATCTGGCATTTGATTCTATAGGTTGGGGATGCTTCCTTTAATACATAAAAACTCTCTTTCTCTTTCACAAAAACTCTGTCCCACTGTCATGCATGCACATCATTACTTAAGCACTTGATAGAGAATGGGAAAAGAAAACCAACATGGAGTTTGTTGACATCTATTTCATTCCTTTATCACAGAAAAATAATGCTTAGAAAAATTCTGCATTTCCTCCTGTGGCTTCTTATTAATAGATGCTTTGTTTATTTTTTTCCATGTCCTAATCATAATCAGCAATCATATATTGCCCTCATAGAATTTTTTACATTTTGGTTTTGTGCTCTGTTTGGGTCACTGCTTTGTACCAGCAAACAATCAAGCTTTCAAAATTTGCCCAGCAGGAAAAAGGAGCCAAGAAGAAGGCTGGTGTTCCTGGCAGGGTACAGAGCCACTGGCAGAAGGTGTGCCTAAGGCAGAACCAGAGGAACCACAGTCGTCCTGGTCAACTCTTTTGAATGAGTGTGCCTATCAATAATTCAGGCTTACCATCTCTCTGAGCAGTACCTTTAAAAATACACTTTCTTTGTCTTTGAAAACTGTTTCAGGCATCTCTGAAAGCGAGACGCACACATGCCAATTGTATACTAAAAGCAAACAATCAACTCAGGGAATTGATGGATTAAAGGCATTGCTCTCTTCATGAAGGAGGAGGAGGAAAAGAAACATCACTAAAGCCTCACCTTGCCATTTAAATGAAATCAGAGATAAAACAAGGAAAAAAAACCCTCAGTGGATACCGTGAAATATAGACCTTTTTCATATGAAAGCCAGAATAATTTTTACTTATCTTTTATGCATGCTTTAGGCCATAAATTGATATGGCTTTATCTATGATTTTAAAAATTCATGATTCAATTTTGAAGAAATGGAATAGTTGGCATGTATAAGATGATTCTTACTCACTACTATTCTAAGATATTTTTATAACATTTTGATACCAGATCTAAAGTAAAAATCTTCCTGAATTCCCTAATTTTGGATGTCTCTGTGAAAAATTGACGTTTATCCCTGACATTGAATAGGAAAACAGACTAAAGTCACAAAATGTATACCACAGAGCATATAGGTCTAACTAACATAGTTCTGTATAAGGGGAGGAAGGGTTTACTGTTGGAAAGATATGAAGGAAGAACAGCAGTGCAGGCATGCCAAGCCGAACTCTGTCTCAATCTTCATCGTGTTCAGAACCATCAGCCGAAGAGCTGCCTGCTCTGCCCGCCCAGCCCAGAGTGCAAGGCTTCTTACCATACTCCCCACGCTCCCAGGTGCTCCAAAGATACCGAACGCGTTTCAGTTTCGTGGTTGGCATATGACTTCTTCCTGCGGTGCTTCTGGACAGGAGCTTTGAGGAAGCGAGGAAACTGGGCAAACACAGCCTGGAGCTGTAACACGAGGAGGAAAGAGAATGTATGACCCTCGTACAACACAGGTTGTCAGGAGAGATTTGCTATTATTATCATTGTTAGTTTAGCTTAAACTTCAATTTTGCATTTTATTATCCTGATGATAATTTCATCCTGGGAAGGTATAATGTAGGAAAAGAAAAAAAGTGGAAATTACACAGAATTCAGGCACTGCAGGGCAGCAAGTGCATACAAAGACAACATGTGCCCCAGAGAAACAGAAGGGTCACGTGTCCTGCAGACATAGGTTGACCAGTTAACCCCAACCGTGAAACCGAAAGGTGGCACAAATGAAGCTGTAGCAGGAAAACTTCAATTTTGTACCAAGAAAAATACATGAGTTCTTCCCCATTTACTTCTAATGTGTATTTCCACTCATAGTCAGTTTAATTAAATTAATTTTTGTCCCCAGTCTTTTGGTCCACGTGTCTGACATCTGTTTTTCTCCAGATAGATGGGGTTCAGCCCATCTAGTGATGGAAAAGAGTCAGACTCTTCCCTTTAGGAAGGAGAAAGAAAGTATTCGCACCCAGAGGTTAAATGTTTATTCTGTAAACTTCAAATCACCTTCCTCACTTGCTTAAGACCCTCTCAACTTTCAGTGAGATTATTATCTTCAGGAGTCAGCATTCAGTTTTTTCCATCTAATCACGTCATCTTCAAATCTGTACTTTGCACTGACACAGAATAAACCATCCATAATCACAGTATAACTCACCTATTTATAAAAACACCAGTGAACACAGATGCTATTGGTACATTTTCAGATCATGAATATAAGAAAAAAATAATTCTACTCTGACCTATTCATAGTATGGTTCTTCAACAGGTGCCCTGTTTAATTTTAATTCACCCGCTTATGAGGTTGAGCCCTTTGCCATTCAGACAGTGTCTTTTTAATGCACTCTGTTGAGTCCTGTGTTCATATATTTGTTGAAAAGGATCTTTTTACTAATTTTTAGGAAGTCCTTATATACTTTGGGCAACAGCTTTAGTTGCAAACAAGAGTATAGATGTATAGATATATGGACTTCCCTGGTGGCTCAGACGGTAAAGCGCCTTGCTTACAATGCGGGAGACCTGGGTTCGATCCCTGGGTAGAGAAGATCCTCTGGAGAAGGAAATGACAACCCACTCCAGTATTCTTGCCTGGAAAATCCCATGGACAGAGGAGCATGGTGGGCTACAGTCCACGGGGTCGCAAAGAGTCGGACACGACTGAGCAACTTCACTTCACTTCACTTCATATCTTCTCTCAATGAATGGTTTGCTTTATCACTATATTAACTGTCTCTCTTAATGAACAGAAGTTCTTAATTTTAATGTATTCCAAATGATCATTTATTTCCCCTGTACTAGTAGTAATGGACAGTTAAGGAAAAAAAAACTTACACCAAGGGTAAAAAGTTATTCTCCCTTATTATTTTCTAGAGGTTTTTTACAATTTAAATTTATAGTCAAGTTAGAATTCATGTTATGAGTGGCATAAAGAAGGCATCAAAAATTGTATTTCTCTAGTTAATCAGTGAAAAGAATGCTCTTTTTTCCAATTAATCAATTTCTCCAATTAATCAATTAATCTCTCATTATCAGTGAAAAGAATGCTCTTTTCACTGGTCCATGGAGCCACACTTGTCAGTATTAAGTACCTGTGTGTGTGTGTGCGCGTGTGTGTGTGGGGGCACCCATGTGTGCTTGCACACCTCTTTCAGGAGCCTCGCTGGCACCTCATTACTGATGCCCTCGATCCTTCCATCATAACACACTCTGCTAATTGCCGCAGGTTCATCATCACTTTTGATAGCTAGAAAATAATGTCTTCTGCTTGTTCTCTCTCTTATTGTTGGTTCTTTTCACTGCCATGGAAACATAGCATTCTGCTTCAGGGAAAATGACCTCCTGGGATTTCTTTTTGGTATTTGCTCTAATACTAAATCTCTAGAGTACTTTTTGTGTGAGAATTGGGTCTTTAAATTAAAAATGGAGACTTCCAATCCATGGGCTAAGACATTCCTCCATATATTTGTCTATTTCTTCCTATAAAACTGAGTGATTTTCCAAGAAGAAATCTTGTACATTTTTTAATGTGCTTGTTCCTAGAAATTAGATTTTCTATGGCACTGTAAATGGTGAAATGTTATTTTCTCACTAGCTCATTCTTGTCTAAAAATGTAAATGACTTCTGGATAATACTTTTGCATCTGAGAACTTTGCTCAACTCATTAACTGAAAGTTCATATAATATTTTAAATTTTCTACATAATCAAATAAAATGCCTTCAAATAATTAACATTGTATTTTTCATCTCTCTCTTGTTTTTAGCATTCTTTCTTTTGACTTATTTCACTCTCTAGAAACACCAGTAGATTTAAATACAAATAGTGAGCAAGCATCTTGTCAAAAGTTCAATATTTGGCAAGTTATTTCCTATAGCATTTTGTACACAATATTTTACAGATTAAAGATTCCATATTTAAGTAATTCATATCAAACATCTCACATTTCATCATACATTTTCACATCATCACATCCTTGCACTATCAAGATCATTGTGTTACGTTTCTTTTTATCTGTTAATATAGTGAATTAATTGATTTTTGAAATTAAAAGTTTAAATATTTACAAAGGTGAAAATAGTTCAGTGTATTTCCATATGTCTGTTAGATTCACCGATTATCAACACATAGTCAACATTATTTTATCTATACTCCCCCACTTTCATGTGACTGTTTTGAAGTACTACACTATACCATTTTTTATACCTGAGTTAATAATAGAGATATTATATGTATAATATAATATTGTAATAATAATAAAATTTTACAATTCTGCTATTTTGTTTCCGTCAGTTTTTCCCAATATATTTTCTACAATAAATATATACTTACTTATCTAGGGCTGATTCACTTGAATTGTAATCCAAATACATTCCTTAGTCTGTACCCACCCTCATATTTTTATTTTGCTTAATTTAGTTCATAAAGACACTAAATCAAATTTACACATTTCTGGATTTTGCTGATTGCTTTCCTTGTGGTACTTAATGTATTTTTCTGATCCACATATTTATTGTAAAGTACTATGTAGATCTAGAGTCTTGATCAAGTCAATTTCTTCATTAGGCAAGAATAATTAATGGTTGTTGCATTTTAAGTCCTGGTCTCGTCTGGAAAATCCCATGAACAGAGGAGCCTGATAGGCTGCAGTCCATGGAGTTGCTGAGAGTCAGAAATGACTTGCGTGACTTCACTTTCACTTTTCACTTTCATGCATTGGAGAAGGAAATGGCAACCCACTGCAGTGTTCTTGCCTGGAGAATCCCAGGGAGGGGGAAACTGATGGGCTGCCGTCTGTGGGGTTGCACAGAGTTGGACACGACTGAAGCAACTTAGCAGCAGCAGCAGCTAACACATTGCAAACATGGAAAGTTTGGTTATCCTTATTTTTGGATATAAAGATTAATCAGTATATTCAGGCTTTTGGAGACTAACACATTCATTATAAAATTCACTATTGTGTTTTTTCTTTTATTTACTCCTTGATTTTAACAAACATTTGTGATCAGTTCTTTGAAATATTATTTAACATTGCATCATAAAATAGTGATGTTATAATGTTGACATTTTTCATTGACTATTTTGTAGGTCTGGGGTAAAGTTCATGCAGAAAAGACAAAAGCATTTTGGTTTATTTTCTTTTGTAGTTTTCAGATGATGACTTGTCTTCAGAGAACCTTCTAGCCAAATAATCTGCATTAATGTAAAAGTATGGCCTCATACATCATATTAATATATCATCCACATTTAAACAAACTGCGGGTATTTCTATATTTGATGTTCAAATTATCTCCCATTTTGTTCAGGGGCATCCTATAACATATACAGTGCTGCTATCAGTTTTCTTTCTTTTTCTAGGTCTCATCCTATTTTTATTATGTTAAATTTTTACTTATTATTTACAGTTTTATCTAAAAACAGCTGTTATAACATCCAGAGAATTCAGAATCACTATCTGGTATTATAGCCAATGAGGAAACTATAATATCACTATTTGAATTTTATTGAAACTTGTTATATAAGACCAGTACATTAACAGGTTTTCTATATAATCCTTAGTTCTCAAAAAGGGTCTGGATATTGTACCATTTTTTGTTGTGTTTTAATATGTCAAATCTAACAAAAATGTCATTTGAGTTGTTCCATTGCCCTGTAATTCTCTTCACGTTCAGTCAGTTTTGAGAGAAGTATGCCTACATTTATTTATATGACTTAGGATATGGCCCTCATTATTTTATTATAGAAGTAAGATATATTAATTGCAAATAGATTGATAATGGAATAGATTTCCTGTGAATTCAAATTTTTATCATAACCTCTCTCATCATTAGTAATAATACTTGCTGTCAAAAGTTACTTGGCATTAATAGAGTGATATCAGATATCAGTTCAGTCACTCAGTTGTGTCTGACTCTTTGTGACCCCATGGACTGCATCACACCAGGCTTCCCTGTCCATCACCAACTCATGGAGCATACTCAAATTCAAATACGTAGAGTCCATGATGCCATCCAACTATTTCATCCTCTGTCATCCCCTTCTCTCCTGCCATCAATATTTCCCAGCATCAGGGTCTTTTCCAATGAGCCAGTTCTTTGCATCAGGTGGACAAATTATTAGAGTTTCAGCTTCAGCATCAGTCTTTCCAATGAATATTCAGGCCTGATTTCCTTTAGCATGGACTGGTTGGATCTCCTTGCAGTCCAAGGGACTCTCAAGCATCTTTTCCAACACCACACTTCAAAAGCATCAGTTCTTCCAAACTCAGCTTTCTTTATAGTCCAGCTCTCACATCCATACATGACTACTGGGAAAACCATATACTTGACTAGATACACGTTTGTTGGCAAAGTAATGTCTGATTTTTAATATGCTATCTAGGTTGGTCATAACTTTCCTTCCAAAGAGCAAGCATTTTTAAATTTCATGGCTGCAGTCACCATCTTCAGTGATTTTGGAGCCCAAGAAAATAAAGACTCTCACTGGTTCCATTTTTTCCCCATCTATTTGCCATGAAGTGATGAGACCAGATGCCATGATCTTAGTTTTCTGAGTGTTGTTTTAAGCTAACTTTTTTCACTCTCCTCTTTCACTTTCATCAAGAGGCTCTTTATTTCTTCTTCACTTTCTGCCGTAAGAGTGGTATCATCTCTATATCTGAGGTTATTGATACTTCTCCTAGCAATCTTGATTCCAGCTTTTGCTTCATTCAGCCTAGCATTTGGCATGATGTACTCTGCATATAGGTTAAATAAGCAGGGTGACACTATACAGCCTCAACATTCCCAAATTGGAACCTGTAACCCTAACCTGTATATTGTTCCCTGTCTGGTTCTAATTGTTACTTCTTGACCTGAATACAGATTTCTCAGGAGGCAGGACAGGTGGTCCTTGGTATTCCCATCTCTTGAAGAATGTTCCAGTTTTTTGTGATTCACATAATCAAAGCTTTGGTGTAGTCAATAAAGCAGAGTAGGTGTTTTTCTGGAATTCTCAAGCTTTTTGATGATCCAATGGATATTAGAAATTTGATCTCTGGTTCCTCTGCCTTTTCTAAATCCTGCTTAAACGTCTGGAAGTTCACAATTCACATCCTGTTGAAGCCTGGCTTGCAGAATTTTAAAAATCACTTACATGTGAGATGTGTGCAATTGTGTGGCAGTCTGAAAATTTTTTGGCATTGCCTTTCTTTGGGATTGGAATGAAAACTGACCTTTTCCAGTCCTGTAGCCACTGCTGAGTTTTCCAAATTTGCTGGCATATTGAGTGCAGCATTTTTTTTAATACTTTATTCTACATTACAGTACTGTATTTGTTTTGCCATACATTGACATGAATCAGCCACAGGTGTACACGATCTTCCAATGAGTGCAGCACTATAAAACCATCGTATTTTAGGATATGAAATAGATCAATTGGAATTCCATCACCTCCACTAGCTTTGTTCATAGTGATGCTTCCTAAGGCCCACTTGACTTCTCATGCCAAAATATCTGACTCTAGGTGAGTGATCACCATATTATGGTTATCTGGGTCATGAAGACCTTTTTGTATAGTTCTTCTTGCCACCTTGTCTTAATATTTTGATCATTACATGTATGTTAATTTTTCCAGCCCTAAGTAACTTGTTCAAAAAGTTGTACTTTATGTGTCTTATAAGCAATATATAGTTTTTTTAAACACTCAAGCCTGACAATCCTGTTTTGTTTGGAGAGTTATTCCTATGACATGTATATAACTACACATAGATTAAAAAAACTTTCTGTTCATCTTTGTTTGTAATTATTCCATATATTTTATTACATTTTTAAAATCTCCTATAATGGCTTTCTTTATAATCTGATTGTGTGTTTTATTTATTGTTCTATTTCCCAGGCATAGCTGTACATTTAAGGTTGTTTAATGATTAACAAGGATTACAACATACTTCATGAATAGTCAACGACTAACATAAAGCTTTACTTTTATAAATCCCTATCCAGTATAAAGATTTTAGAACTCCTTAATATGTATTACCTCTATGATAATAATACACTATTACCAACATATATTATATGAAATGGGCCTCTGAAAAAGGGCCTTTAGAATTTTCTTTAATATGTGAATATTATTGATTATATACCAGGTAAATTAGAAGTGGTCAAACGAGATGGCAAGAGTGAACATCGATATTTTAGGAATCAGTGAACTAAAATGGGTGAAGTAATTCAATGACCATAATATCTACTTCTGTGGGCAAGAATCCCTTAGAAAAAATGAAGTAGCCATCATAGTAAACAAAAGAGTCCCAAATGCAGTTCTTGGGGGCAATCTCAAAAATGACAGAAGGATCTCTGTTTGTTTCCAAACAAATCAATCAGTATCACAGTAATCCAAGTCTATGTCTCAACCAGTAATGCTGAAGAAGCTGAAGTTGAATGATTCTATGAAGACCTACAAGACCTTCTAGAACTAACACCACAAAAAGTTAGTTCTTTTATATGTCCTCTTCATCATAGGGGACTAAAATGCAAAAGTAGGAAGTCAAGAGATACCTGGAGTAACAGGAAATTTGTCCTTGGAGTACAGAATAAAGCAGGGCAACAGCTAACAGAGTGTCGATCGAGACTGCCTCAACAAGCAGGGTTTCTGAAAGTGGGATACAGTGAGAGAATGAGAAATGAGACTAAAGAATTCAGAGAAAAGTGAGCATCAGGGGACCAACACCGCTCCAAGGTGAAGGTGCAGATACTGAATCCAAGACAGCTTTATTATACTTTAAGCCGTGAAGGAAAGAATATGTAGGGAGTTAAGCTGTAACTCACTGGCCTTCAGGGCCAAAGAACAAAGTGATCATTAACCATTCAGTAACTAAGAAACAGTAATCAAAAACAAATCAGTAACTCAGACTGATATTCTTATCTATAGATTTTCCACCAGATATGTAAAATATGTGACTCTGAGATGTCAGTTTTCTGACCCCAGGACATAGTCTTGTTTTCAAGACTATGAACTGTACCCTTGGAATTGTTCCAAGACTCTCATGCCTTATAGCATCCAGTTTACCAATAATTATACATTTATTCTGTGGCCCTTGCCAGGGCCTGCTTTTCTTTTATTCTTCCTGTCTCCTACAACAGAGCTTTGCCGAGAGAACGCAAGGGTTATACCAAACATCCTCTTCCAACACAAGAGAAGACTCTACACATGAACATCACCAGATGGTCAATACTAAAATCAGATTGATTATATTCTTTGCAGCCAAAGATGGAGAATATTGATGCACATATTTCAGTTTCTGGCTAAATGCTCTCTGAGAAGCTTGAAAAGAAAACACTGTCCCTCCATTGTCATATTTTCTTTTCTTCCTTCTCTTTAGGAAAACATTGATTTGCCTCCATGGTGGTCCCAGTAGAAGCATGATCCTATTTTTGTCTCCTTCCTTGTTGATATACTGTGCTAGCATCACTGAGAAGTCCAGTACTGCCCTGGGATAGCTGGCAGCTGCCACCGCAGACATCAGGGAGGATGGGTGGGGTCTAAAAGTATAAAAATGCATTATAAGTAGGTAGCTGTTGTTCAGTTACTGAGTCATGTCTGACTCTACGACCCCATGGACTGCAGCACGCCAGGCCGCCCTGTCTTTTGCCGTCTCCTGGAGTTTGCTTAAACTCATGTCCATTGAGTCGGTGATGCCATCAAACCGTCTCATCCTCTGTCACCTCCTTCTCCTCCTGCACTCAGTCGTTCCCAGCATCAGGGTCTTTTCCAATGAATAGGCTATTCGCTTCAGGTGGCCAAAGTATTGGAGCTTTAGCATGAGTCCTTCCAATGAATATATGACCAATGGACAATTTTTCATCAAAGGAAAATCTCAACTTCCTATCCAAGTTAGTGAACATATATTTTGTTTATGTCAGTTGAAAATATCCTATGAGCAAATTAAATTTGCTGCATCTTAAATTGATACTTATAATTCTGGTACAGCACCATATGGTAGAATTTTAGCACAAAAAAAGGCAAGAATTTTGACTTCTTGTAACTGTTCTTAGAATTCTCAAATATTTTGTGCATTGTCATCAAGATCTTGCATCTATTAACATCTACTTTAAAATATCACACAAAAAGGATAATCCTTTAAGTGTTACTGTGAACATGAGTCTGTTCTTAGTGAACTCTCCACCACAAATTTCCTTTTAAAATATCCATTTCTTCAATCTTCCATGTAAGCTTGTGTACACAAGTGTGTGTACACCTTCCACCAAAATTCTCTTGAGAAATCACTTTCAGATCATTAAGGAAAAGGCAACATTCTAACCTGCAGTCACCATTTCACATAAATTAACTTTATTCCCATTGTTCTAGACATATTTCCCAGTTACCCCTTTTTTGATTTTTATCATATATCAGTGTCTGATAACTTGCAGAGCTTGCAAAGACTGTAGGTTTTTTCCCTCAAAATCAATTCAGGTTCAATTCAACTCGATATTTGCTGAGTGCCTGCTTGAAAGCATAAGTCAGCTAATGTCGTTCCCTTGTTCAAAGCGCATCAATATTTCTCATTTCACTCCAGAGTAAACACCAAAACCATGATAGAAGCCCACAAGACCCTCTGTTATGCGTCCCCTTCTCTCCCTGCCTGGCCTCTCACCAACTATAATCCCAGAGTCAGTGAAATCCTTTCCATAATTCCAGAAAAGAAGCTGCCCACCTACAGCCTGTATTTTTGATTCCTATTCCTATATTTAACATCCACATTACTAGCCTTTTAGCTTCTTACAAGTAATTTACCAAATGTCACCTTCCAAGTAAAGCCTACCCTGGGAATGGTGTGTAAAACTTAATTAGGAAGCCTCTCCTTCCCACGCACTGGCCACACTTAAATAAGGGAATAGGTTTGGATCCTTGCTTTCTTAGAACTCATATAGGTAGGTGTGGTGACCTGTGTGTATGTGTGTGTGTGTGTGTTAGTCACTCAAGTGTGTCTGACTTTTGCCAGCCCATGGACTGTAGCCTACCAATCTCCTCTGTTCATGGGATTCTCCAGGCAAGAATATTGGAGTGAGTAGAAATATTGGAATACTTCCTTCTCCGGGGGATCTTCCAGACCGAAGGATCAAACGTGCATTTCCTGCATTGCAGGTGGATTTTCTATCATATGAGCCACTAGGGAAGCAATCTGGGTAGATAACGAATGACAAATACTGTAGATAAGTAAATTTTAGAAGATGTTAGAATGGGACTACACAATGGCGATGAACTACAAAAGTATGTGAGGACGGATTCAGGTCTCTGGAAGCAGGACAGGGAGGGACACAGGTCACCATTTTAGAAAAGTGATTGGGGAATGGACAATAGTATCGTGTCTTTCGTATTTCTAAAGTCAGTTGATAATTTGATACTATAGTAACATGTTAAAGATACAAGTTCTGAAATCCTATTTCAGTAAAAAATAGAACTAACCCCACCTGGTAAGAGCAGAAGAAACAATATCATAAATGAAGAAGTTTCTCCATGTTTCAGTAAAGTCTTGAGCCTTAAGACCCTTTATAACATAAAGGAAAAGTAATGGTTCCATGAAAATACTTGTGGAATCACAATCAAATGCCAAACTGACACAAAGATTCACTGCTGAGGGAGAAAGCTGCTGACTTGGACAGCTATATAATCTAATTGCCAGCTGAGATTTTCAGCCAGGTTTACAAACAGGGAATGCAGAGGAATTTTTGCCTTAAAGCCAGTAAAATCATGAATATGCTATTTTCATAAACTTTACAGAGTTTTTAAAATGGCTAATTGGAGGCATACTGAAATCTCCCACGAGATTAGCTAAAGATAAGGAGCCACGAAAACAAAAGATTCCACTTCACCAGATGCCGGAGTGCTCTAATCTACAATAATTAATACTGTGAGGAGTTGAAACCAGTACACAAAGAGGCAAATGGAGCCAAAGACCTCAGAACAACCCACTCATGTGCACAGTCATGTGGAAACAGGGGTCTTTTCACTAAATAGTGTCTGAACAACTGCAGGTCCATACTAAAAGAAGAAAAAGAAAAAAAATAATACTGTATCATATTCTTAACAAAAATTATTTCCAGACAGATCATCCATTTAATTATGAAAATACATCAGTTGTGGCTTCTTTAAGAAGAATTTAAGAAATTAACATGGGGGAGAATTTCTGAAGCTCTAGTTAAGCACTACATAAAAAGCTTCAACCATTATTATAATATAGATAAATTAGACTATATTAAATTAGACTTTTGGTCCATATTGGGCTTTCCTGGTAACTCCCTCTGCCTGCAATGAGGGAGTCCTGGGTTTGATCCCTGGGTCAGGAAGATCCTCTGGAGAAGGAAATGGCAAGCCATTCCAGTACTCTTGCCTGAAAGATTCCCTGGACAGAGGAGACTGGTAGGCTATAGTTCACGTGGTCACAAAGAGTCAGACACGACCGAGTGACTTCACTTGGTCCATATTATTTGTAGTCCAGGGGGCTGCTAGTGATAAAGAGCCTGCTCACCAATGCAGGAGCTATAAGAGACATCTAATTCAATCCCTGGGTTGGGAAAATCCCTTAGAGGAGGAAATGGTAACCTACTATAGTATTCTTGCCTGGAGAATTCAATGTACAGAGAAGCCTGGTGAGTTACAGTCCATGGGGTCACAAAGAGCGGGACATGACTGAGTGACTGAGCACCGTATTATTTAAACAGTGAAAAAGCAGGCCTCACGTTGGAAGGCAGGATTGGCAATGCTTGTAATCAACAGAGGCCTTGAGTCTATAATATACAGAGAACTCAACATCAGTTTTTAAAAAATTGGAAAAAATTAAATACCAATTGACGCCATCAAAAAATACACAAGCATTCATAAGAAGCACATATAGATTAGTTAGTGGACAAATGAACACTGTTCATTTGGCATCATGAGTTTTCATGGAATAGGCTGGTTTCTCTTTGCATCCTTTCTTTTGTAAAGAATGGTGACACTGGAAACAGAAAGATGGGAGGCGGTCCTAAGGTGGCAGAGGAATGGGATGAGGGGACCACTTTCTCCCCCGCAGATTCATCAAAAGAACATTTAAACGTTGAGTACATTCCACAAAACAACTTCTGAATGCCGGCAGAGGACATCAGGCACCCAGAAAAGCAGCCCATTGTCTTCGAAAGGAGGTAGGAAAAATTACTAAAAAAAAAAAAGAGAGAGAGAGAGAGAGAGACAAAAGAGGTAGGTATGGAGCTCCGTCCTGGAAAAGTGAAAGTGAAGGTGAAGTTGCTCAGTTGTGTCCGACTCTTTGCGACCCCATGAACTGTACCCTACCAGGCTCCTCTGTCCATGGGATTTTCCAGGCAATAGTACTGGAATAGATTGCCATTTCCTTCTCCAAGGGATCTTCCCAAACCAGGGATTGAACCCTGGTCTCCCGCGTTGTAGACAGACACTTTACCATCTGAGCCACCAGGGAACTCCCTTCCTGTCTCAGGAAGGGAGTCTTAGAAAGAGAGAAGTTTCCAACACCAAGAAACACTCTCACTGCCGAGTCTATGGCAAGCCTTGGAAGCACAGAGGGCAACATAACAGGGAGGAGAAATAAATAAATAATTAAAACCCACAGATTATGAGCCCAACAGTAATTCCACCAGCAGAGAAGCAGTGCAGACGCCCACCACTAGCAAACAGGGGCTGGGCAGGGAGGCATGGGCTGCATTGCTTAGAGTAAGGACTGAGACTGAATGCCCCAACGGCAATCTGAGCAAACTAACTTGGGCTAGCTAACCTGACTGTGGGATAACTACCACATGAAAGGCTAGCCCTAACCTAAGACACCGCCAGGCCCATGCACAGAACAAAGGACTGAACAGAGATAGCCAGCTGCAGATCATCCCCCTCCAGTGACAGGCAGCCAGAGCCGTAAGGGAGCAATCATAGCCCCAGAGAGACATTATCTACAAAACTGCAGGCAGGCATCTTTGCTAACTAAGACTTCTTGGGGTTCTGGACGGTCAACATCCGCCTGAGAGGGTGCGCCGGTTGTATATCCAGATAACCGAGCGGCAGGGATGGGAGAGGCAATAAGTCGCAGCGACCATGCTCACCAAACACCTCATAACCTGAGCTGCTCGGACCTGGGAAGGGCATAAAACGCAGGCCCAACCAAGTCTGCACCTCTGAGGACTACCCGAGTGCGTGAACCTGAGCGGCTTAGACCTAGGAAGTGCATGCAGCCCAGGGCCGGGCTCGGACAGTTCCTGGTGGAGCAACCTAGAGCCTGAGAAATGTGGGCAGGGAGGGTACCCACGCTGTGAGCGAGGGCAGGCCCAGTTTGGCTGAGGCACTGCGAGCACACGCCAGTGTTATTTGTTTGCAGCATCCCTCCCTCCCCACAGTGCGACTGAATAAGCAAGCCTAAAAACAGTGTCCACCACCGCCCCCTTTGTGTCAGGGCAGAAATCACACAGTGAAGAGACCAGCAAACAGAAGAAACTAAAACAGAGGGAACCGCCTTGGAAGTGACAGGTGCAATAGATTGAAACTCTGTAGTTAGTACTGACTACATAGGGAGGGGCCTATAGATCTTGAGAAATATAAGCTGGACCAAGGAACTACCTGAAAATGAACTGACTCCACAATACCCACAGCACCACCAGAAAAAGTCTTAGGTATATTTTTACTATTTTTATGATCATTCTTTTTTTTAAATTTTCAGTCCGCTATTACTCCTTTAATTATAACTTTTATAACCTACTATTACTTTGCAAAAAAGACCCTATTTTTTTCAAAGAAAACTTCATTCATATATATATTAATAATTTTTGTGACTTTTTTCCTCTTTCTTTTTCTTTTCTTAATATTGTATTTTTGAAATTCCAAATTCTACTCTAGATTTTTAATCTTTGCTTTTTGGTATTTGTTATCAATTTTGTACCTTTAAGAACCCAATCTTCAGTACACATTTTTACTTCAGAGCGACTGGCTTGACAGCTGTCTACCCCTTTGGACTCTCCTTTTTCTCCACCAGGTAGCCTGTGTCACCTCCCTACCCCCTCTCTTCTCTACCCAGCTCTGTGAATTTCTGGGTGTTCCAGATGGTGGAGAACACTTAGAGAACTGATTGCTGGCTGGATTTGTCTCTCTCCTTTTCATTCCCCTCTTTTATCCTCTTGGCCACCTCCGTCTCCTTCCTTCCTCTTCTCTTCTCTGTATAACTCCATGAACATCTCTGAGCGGTCCAGTTGTGGAGTGCACATAAAGAAGTGATTACTGGTTAGCTTGCTCTCTCTTTCTATTCATTCCACCTCATCTCATTCACATCACCTATAACCTCCTCCCTCTTCTCTCCTCCATGTAACTCTGTGAACCTCTCTGGGTGTACCTCAATGTGGAGAAACTTCTCACCTTTAACCTAGATGTTTTATCAATGGAGCTGTATAGAAGGAGAAATCTTGAGACTACTGTAAAAATAAGACTGAAAACCAAAAGCAGGAGGCTTAGGTCCAAACCCTGAGAACACCAGAGAAATCCTGACTCCAGGGAACATCAACTGACAGGAACTCATCAAATGCCTCCATACCTATACTGAAACCAAGCACTACCCAAGGGCCAACAAGTTCCAGAGCAAGACATACCATGAAAATTCTCCAGCAACACAGGAACACAGCCCTGAGCTTCAATATACAGGCTGCCCAAAGTTACTCCCAAACCATTAACATCTCATAACTCATCACTAGACACTTCATTGCACTCCAGAGAGAACAAAATCCAGCTCCACCCACCAAAACACCAAAACAAGCTTCTCTAACCAAGAAACCTTGACAAGCCACCTGTACAAGCCCATCCACAGTGAGGAAACTCCACAATAAAGAGAACTCCACAAACTGCCAGAATACAGAAAGGCCACCCCAAACGCAGCAATATAAACAAGATGAAGAGACAGAGGAATACCCAGCAGGTAAAGGAACAGGATAAATGCATACCAAACCAAACAAAAGAGGAAGAGATAGGGAATCTACCTGAGAAAGAATTCCAAATAATGATAGTGAAAATGATCCAAAATCTTGAAATAAAAATGGAATCACAGATAAATGGCCTGAAGACAAACATTGAGAAGATGCAAGAAAGGTTTAACAAGGACCTAGAAGAAATAAAAGAGTCAATATATAATGAATAATGCAATAAATGAGATCAGAAACCCTATGGAGGCAACAAATAGTAGAATAACAGAGGCAGAAGATAGGATTAGTGAATTAGCAGATAGAATGGTAGAAATAAATCAATCAGAGAGGAAAAAAGAAAAACAAATTAAAAGAAATGAGGACAATCTCAGAGACTTCCAGGACAGTGTTAAATGCCCCAACATTCAAATCATAGGAGTCCCAGAAGAAAAAGACAAAAAGAAAGACCATGAGAAAATACTTGAGGAGATAATACTTGAAAACTTTCCTAAAATGGGGAAGGAAATAATCACCCAAGTCCAAGAAACCCAGAGAGTCCCAAACAGGATAAAGCCAAGGCAAAACACCTTAAGACACATATTAATCAAATTAACAAAGATCAAACACAAAGAACAAATATTAAAAGCAGCAAGGGAAAAACAACAAACAACACACAAGGGGATTCCCATAAGGATAACAGCTGATCTTTCAATAGGAACTCTTCTGGCCAGGAGGGAATGGCAAGACATACTTAAAATGATGAAAGAAAACCTACAGCCCAGGTTACTGTACCCAGCAAGGATCTCATTCAAATATGAAGAAAAAATCAAAAGCTTTATAGACAAACAAAAGATGAGAGAATTCAGCACCACCAAACCAGCTATTAAACAAATGCTAAAGGATTTTCTCTAGACAGGAAACACAAAAAAGGGTGTATAAACTCTAACCCAAAACAATAAAGTAAATGGCAATGGGATCGTACTTATCAATAATTACCTTAAACATAAATGGGTTAAATGCCCCAACCAAAATACAAAGACTGGCTGAACGGATAAAAAAAACAAGACACCTATCTATGTTGTCTACCAGAGACTGACCTCAAAACAGGGGACACATACAGACTGAAAGTGAAGGGCTAGAAAAAAGATGTTTCATGCAAATAGAGACCAAAAGAAAGCAGGAGTAGCAATACTCATATCCAATAAAATAGACTTTAAAACAAAGGCTGTGAAAAGAGACAAAGAAGGACACTACATAATGATCAAAGGATCAATCCAAAAAGAAGACATAACAATTATAAATATGTAGGTACCTAACATAGGAGCACTGCAATATGTAAGACAAATGCTAACAAATATGAAAGGGAAAAATGACAATAACACAATAATAGTGGGAGACTTTAATACCCCACTCACACCTATGGACAGATCAACTAAACAGAAAATTAACAAGGAAACACAAACTTTAAACCATACAATAGACCAGTTAGACCTAACTGATATCTATAGGACATTTCACCCCAAAACAGTGAATTTCACCCCAAAACAGTGAATTTCACCATTTTCTCAAGCACACACGGAACATTCTCCAGGACAGATCACTTCCTGGGCCATAAATCTAGCCTTGGTAAATTCAAAAAAACTAAGCATTCCAAGCGTCTTTTCTGGCCACAGTGCTGTAAGATTAGATCTCAATTACAGGAGAAAAACTATTAAAAATTCCACCACATGGAGGCTGAACACGTTGCTGAATAACCAATAAATCACAGAAGAAATCAAAAAGAAATCAAAATATGCACAGAAATGAATGAAAAGGAAAACACAACCTAAATCCTGTGGGACACTGTAAAACCAGTGCTAAGGGGAAAGTTCATAGCACTACAGGCATACCTCAAGAAACAAGAAAAAAGTCAAATAAATAACTGAACTCTACGGCTAAAGCAGTTAGAAAAGGAAGAAATGAAGAACCCCAGGGTTAGTAGAAGGAAAGAAATCTTAAAAGTTAGGGCAGAAATAAATGCAAAAGAAACAAAAGAGACCACAGCAAAAATCAACAAAGCCAAAAGCTGGTTCTTTGAGAGGATAAATAAAATTGACAAACCATTAGCCAGACTCGTCAAGGAATAAAGGGTGAAAAATCAAATCAATAAAATTAGAAATGAAAATGGAGTGATTATAACAGACAACACAGAAATACAAAGGATCATAAGAGACTACTATCAGCAAGTATATGCCAGTAAAATGGACAACGTGGAAGAAATGGACACATTCTTAGAAAAGTACAACTTTCCAAAACTGAACCAGGAAGAAATAGAATATCTTAACAGACCCATCACAAGCACGGAAATTGAAACTGTAATCAGAAATCTTCCAGCAAACAAAAGCCCAGGTCCAGACAGCTTCACAGCTGAATTCTACTAAAAACTTAGAGAAAAGCTAACACCTATTCTACTCAAACTCTTCCAGAAAACTGCAGAGGAAGGTAAACTTCCAAACTCATTCTGTGAGGCCACCATCACCCTATTACCAAAACCTGAAAAAGACCTACAAAAAAAAGAAAACTACAGGCAAATATCATTGATGAACATAGACATAAAAATTCTTAATAAAATTCTAGCAATCAGAAATCAGCAACACATTAAAAAGAACACACATCATAACAATGTGGGCTTTATCCCAGGGATGCAAAGATTCTTCAACATCCACAAATCAATCAGTGTAATACACCACATTAACAAACTGAAAAATAAAAGCTATATGATCATCTCTATAGATGCAGAGAAAGCCTTTGACAAAATTCAACATCCATTTATGATAAAAAAAAAACTTTCCAGAAATCAGGAAGAGAAGGAATATACATCAACATAATAAAAGCTATAAATGACAAACCCACAGCAAACATTATCCTCAATGGTGAAAAATTGAAAGCATTTCCCCTAAAGTCAGGAACAAGACAAGGGTGTCCACTTTCACCATAACTATTCAACATAGTTTTGGAAGTTTTGGCCACAGGAATCAGAGCAGAAAAAGAAATAAAAGGAATCCAAATTGGAAAAGAAGAAATAAAACTCTCACTATTTGCAGATGACATGATCCTCTACATAGAAAACCCTAAAGACTCCACCAGAAAATTACTAGAGTTAATCAATGAATATAGTAAAGTGGCAGGATATAAAATCAACACACAGAAATCCCTTGCATTCCTATACACTAATAATGAGAAAATAGAAAGAGAAATTAAGGAAACAATTCCATTCATCATTGCAATGAAAAGAATAAAATACTTAGGAATATATCTACCTAAAGAAACTAAAGACCTATATATAGAAAACTGTAAAATATTGGTGAAAGAAATCA
Organism: Nanger dama; assembly: GCA_917880005.1. Lineage (NCBI taxonomy): Eukaryota > Metazoa > Chordata > Mammalia > Artiodactyla > Bovidae > Nanger > Nanger dama. The sequence goes on from CAKJTW010000069.1 coordinate 185,381, forward strand.
AAGAGGACACTAACAGATGCAGAAATATACCATGTTCATGGATCAGAAGAATCAATATAGTGAAAATGATTATATTACCCAAAGCAAGTTATAGATTCAATGCAATCCCTATCAAGCTACCAACGGTATTTTTCACAGAGCTAGAACAAGTAATTTCACAATTTGTATGGAAATACAAATAAACCTCAAATAGCCAAAGCAATCTGGAGAAAGAAGAATGGAACTGGAGGATTCAACCTGCCTGACTTCAGGCTCTACTACAAAGCCACAGTCATCAGGACAGTATGGTACTGGCACAAATACAGAAATATAGATCAATGGAACAAAATAGAAAGCCCAGAGATAAATCCATGCACCTATGGACACCTTATCTCTGACAAAGGAGGCAAGAATATACAATGGATTAAAGACAATCTCTTTAACAAATGGTGCTGGGAAAACTGGTCAACCACTTGTAAAAGAATGCAACTAGAACACTTTCTAACACCATACAAAAAAATAAACTCAAAATGGATTAAAGGTCTAAACCTAAGACCAGAAACTATAAAACACCTAGAGGAGAACATAAGCATATACTCTCCAACATACATCAAAGCAGGATCCTCTATGACCCACCACCCAGAATACTGGAAATAAAAGCAAAAATAAAAAATGGGATCTAATTAAACTTAAAAGCTTCTGCACAACAAAGGAAACTATAAGTAAGGTGAAAAGACAGCCTCCATAATGGGAGAAAGTAATAGCAAATGAAGCAACTGATGAACAACTAATCTCAAAAATATACAAGCAACTCCTGTAGCTCAATTCCAGAAAAACAAATGACCCAATCAAAAAAATGGGCCAAAGAACTAAACAGACATTTCTCCAAAGAAGACATACAGATGGCTAACAAACACATGAAAAGATGCTCAACATCACTCATTGTCAGAGATGCAAATCAGAACCACAATGAGGTACCGTTTCACTCCAGTCAGAATGGCTGCAATCCAAAAGTCTACAAGCAATAAATGCTGGAGAGGGTGTGGAGAAAAGGGAACTCTCTTACACTGTTGGTGGGAATGCAATCTAGTACAGGCACTATGGAGAACAATGTGTAGATTCCTTTAAAAACTGGAAATAGAACTGCTTTATGACCAAGCAATCCTACTGCTGGGCATACACACCAAGAAAATCAGAACTGAAAGAGACATGTGTAGCCCAATGTTCATCTCAGCACTGTTTATAATAGCCAGGACATGGAAGCAACCTAGATGTCCATCAGCAGATGAATGGATAAGAAAGCTGTGGTACTTATACACAATGGAGTATTACTCAGCCATTAAAAAGAATACATTTGAATCAGTCTAATGAGGTGGGTGAAACTGGAGCCTATTATACAGAGTGAAGTAAGCCAGAAAGAAAAACACCAATACAGTATATTAACACTTATATATGGAATTTAGAAAGATGGTAACCCTATATGTGAGACAGCAAAAGAGACACAGATGTATAGAACAGTCTTTTGGTCTCTGTGGGAGAGGAAGCGGGTGGGATGATTTGGGATAATGCCATTGAAACATGTATAATATCATATGTGAAATGAATCGCCAGTCCAGGTTCGATGCATGATACTGGATGCTTGGGGCTGGTGCGCTGAGATGACCCAGAAGGATGGTATGGGGAGAGAGGAGGGAGGGGGGTTCAGGATGGGGAACACATGTATACCTGTGGCGGATTCATGTTGATGTATGGCAAAACCAATACAATATTGTAAAGTAATCTCCAATTAAAATAAATGAATTTATATTTAAAAAATGAAAACAGAGAGATGGAGAGAGAGGTATATGTTTACACTTCTATACAGAGATACAGATATATATAGATATATAAATATAGATATGGAAATAGTATGTATGTGAAAAAATTCATAAATTACACAAAATAAACATAAGGTATGATGACTTCTCCAGTGTTAAATAAAATAAAAGCAAAAACCCTTACAACTGTTATTTTATCTTTAGACCACTTATCTGTAGATCAAAAAAACAACAGAGAATATCTGGATAATATGCACTATAACTCATCTAAAACTATTACTGTATCTGGAGATTTTTTAAAATATCAGAACTATTTTGGTAATAAAATTTGACTAAAAAAATCATTACTAACCTTGTCAGGGGATGTTTCTAATACTATTATTTTCCAATTTAATAGAAAAAATTAAATCAATTAAATTTTCTTTTTTATACACTGGGTCACCATAGATACAGTAGTATCTATAGTTAAAGCAACTTGAATTTCAGCTTATTAATCATAATTACTGACTGCCAAAATTTACTAATGTGCTTTAGGCAATGCAAAAGAAAACACTTCTAAAATGTGAAATGATTTACTTGACTTTCAAAATAATCTAGTGAATAAGGTCATTTTAGTTTTAATTCACAATTTTAATTATAGTAATGAATATTTATGAACACATTGAAAAAATGTTTTGAAACATAAAAAAGTTTATAAAAAATGAAAATAAACTGCATTTTGTATAATGGGAATTTATGAAATTACTCTGAATTCAGAGGCGAGAGACACAATTATCATATTATTCTTCTTTCCATTGGTTTTACCTCTATTTTTATTAGATAATTGATTTTTTTCTTTTAACTTGTATTACTAAAGATTAGAAATCATGGCTTTGATTTTTATATTAATTACACATTATTTTATCAGTTTGGTTTTGTGTGTCAATTTTGTATAATGTGCCTATGCTTGAAAAACATAATGCCAATGTCTTTCCTGCCTTTTCCTTTAAGCATTATTACATATGAAAACAATATTTGCAGCTCTTGCAGTTCTGTTAGGCACATGGGTTGGCATCACCCTTTTTGACAGAAGATCTGACATGTGTAAAGCCTTGTATCTGACATTAGCAACGATGTGAGAATTCAAAGACCAGACTTGTGAATAAGACCCTCATATGGCAGAAACTGAAGAGGAACTAAAAAGCCTCTTGATGAAAGTGAAAGAGGAAAGCAAAAAAGTTGGTTTAAAGCTCAGCATTCAGAAAATGAAGATCATGGCATCCAGTCCCATCACTTCATGGAAAATAGATGGGAAAACAGTGGAAACAGTGTCAGACTTTATTTTTGGTGGCTCCAAGATCACTGCAGATGTTGACTGCTGCCATGAAATTAAAAGATCCTTACTCCTTAGAAGAAAAGTTATGGCCAACCTAGATAATATGCCCAAAAGCAGAGACATTACTTTGCCGAATAAGGTCTGTCTAGTCAAGGCTATGGTTTTTCCTGTAGTCATGTATGGATGTGAGAGTTGGACTATGAAAAAGGCTGAGAGCCGAAGAATTCATGCTTTTGAACTGTGGTGTTGGAGAAGACTCTTGAGAGTCCCTTGGACTGCAAGGAGATCCAACCAGTCCATTTGAAGGAGAGCAGTCCTGGGATTTCTTTGGAAGGAATGATGCTAAAGCTGAAACTCCAGTACTTTGGCCACCTCATGTGAAGTGTTGACTCATTGGAAAAGACTCTGATGCTGGGAGGGATTGGGGGCAGGAGGAGAAGGGGACAACAAAGGATGAGATGGCTGGATGGCATCACAGACTTGATGGACGTGAGTCTGAGTGAACTCCGGGAGATGGTGATGAACAGGGAGGCCTGGTGTGCTACAATTCATGGGGTCACAAAGAGTCGGATATGACTGAGCAACTGAACTGAACTGAACTGAACGGTGCCTGGGCACTCAGTTGCTTCATAAACGCTCAGGATGCCTCCGAGGTATTCACTGTATTAAGCTACATGGTTCATCCAAGGATGGGCACCTTCATTCTCTCCAGGAAACCTGGGGACTTTACTTTTGATTCCTGTACTTCAGCAGTAACTGTTCTGTTCTTTGATATTTTACCCACCACACAAAATGTCCATGCTTAATTTTTTTAAATTGAGTTTTCTGAAAATGTTTAAAGGAAAATTAAAATCACTTGATGTATCCTGCATTAATGGCCCTCTTTCACATATATTGTTAACTTACATCTACAAGTGTTCCCATAGATAGAAGGACTGACTGAGAGGAAGGAGACAGATATAGATATCAAATGTAATTTCCAAATGATTTGTTACCATGCTATGGATTTACCCTGGCTTCCCTGGTGGCTCAGAAGGTAAAGCATCTGCCTGCAATGAGGGAGACCTGGGTTTGATCCCTGGGTTGGGAAGATCCCCTGGAGAAGGAAACGGCAATCCACTCCAGTACTCTTCCCTGGAGAATCCCATGGACGGAGAAGCCTGGTGGGCTACAGTCCATGGAGTTGCTAAGAATTGGGCATGACTGAGTGACTTCCCTTCACTTTTATGGATTTACCCAGTGAAAACTTAAATGAAGCTGAAAAGCTGGTTACAATGTTTAAATTTTGGCTGGTTCACCCACACATCTCCAGGGCTAACTTGGTCTGTCTTCAAGATTCAGCCCCTGACAGTTCACCAACCACAGGCCTCATGCACCCCCTTGAGTTCCCAAGTTCCCTCTGAGCTGAAGAGATAAAGGTACCCGGTGTAGTCAGTGAGACCATGCGGGTACCCCAGTGAGCAATGCCCAAGTAGCCCCATAAACTGACATCACCATGGATTCGTGTTCCCTGGAGTCACACTTGATACAGACTGCACACTCGACTCTCAGAAAGTCTGCTGGGAAAGGGGGGCAGGTAAGCGGGTGACGCAAGTCCTTCTGGCATGGAAGTCATGCCTGTGTTTGGAGGTTGTCACAGAAACCAGAGAATACCTGTCCCTCTGAAAGTCCATTCTCCACTGACAATGTCGAGGTGGCTGGCATCCTGAGATAGCCCACCAGGTACAAGCATTCACAAAAAGGTAAACGTGGACAGAGTCGTTCTAAGGCAGGCTGCGGTAAAGCATCTTATTTGAGAACTACAGAAGCAGTCTATTATGGTCTTCATCTTGCAAATGATGAAGGATGCATGCAGAGGTTACTCAAAGTCAGGGGCAGAGATGAACCTTGGCAACAGAGTTTGTACTCTCTCACCTTTCACCATGTTATTTGCTTAACAAATGATTTATCCAGTTAAATGCACATCCCCATTACTGTTGGTGAATAAGGTTGATAATGGACATATTCAATAAGTAAAAGTTACATCAAAGGGCCAAATTATTTTAATACAATTGCTAAGTTAACAAAAGATAAGAGAAGTGCCACTGATTTTGAGAAAAATTGGATGTGACCAGTGACAACCGATTTACTATTAAATCATTAAAAGCTCTGAATACATTTTCATGTATCAAGTTGTATCCCAGTGCAGGGAAGCATTTAATTAGGGATATTTACCTCAAATAAATATGTAAACAATTTATTTTTAAAGTCTATAAATTATTTAGAGATTAGTAGTGATTTGATGAATGATTTGCATAACATATTACTTGATAAGCAATTATGTCACAAAGTTCTTTTAATAAAAATGCATAAATTTAATCTTGATATATTTACATAAATTTACATTCCTTTACTTGTTTTTATATTTTGAGTGTCACTAGATGTTATCACCATTTACTCAGCTGTTCCCCTATGATGGGTATTAATTGCATTCCATTTGCTATTATAAATAATGTTTTGATACATGCTTCTTTAAGTACATGTGCTGATATTTATATGGAAAAGATTCCCAGGGGTAGAATTGTTGGGTTGAAATAAATACACTTTTAATTGTAAGAACAATTTGCAAAGAATAACAATTTACATTTCGAAGAAAATGTATCAGAAGGCCACGAGGCTGACATCCCCCTTTGGCAATATTATCCTTTTTCAAGTTGTTTCTAGGCAGATAAGTGGGAAATAATATCTCATTATTGTTTTAATTCATATTTTCTGACAACGTGGGAGTTTGAATTTTATTCATGTGCTTATTTCCATCAGGATTCAGCCACTCCCTGAATTTCTGTTGCACTCCATCAGATTTCCTATGACTTTCTCCTAAAATCAAGCCATTTATGGTATCCTCTGCCATTTCTTCCCCAACGTGTCTATGAGAAGATTTTCTTCCCCAACCTGTAGCCATCCATCCTAGAGTTAGTCCTCTTGATTAGCTTAACTTTTCAGGAAAATTCTAGGATGAGTATTCTCTTGTGACTTCCATCAACCTAAGCCTTTTCTTTCTTTCTTCTGTCCATCCATTCTATTCTTTTATTGAGTTCCATTTTTCTGCAGCCTTTTAAGCCTACATATGTTAATAAACTTTTGATATCACATAGCCTGCATTCCAATACAAAGTCTTTATTCATTTTAGTTGCTGTAATTTGAAGAATAAACCTATTTTTCTGATGTGAAACTCCCCACCATCATGCAGCAGAGAGGGGTAAAAGTCTTCCTGAGAAACAGAAAATCGACCAAGTAGAATTAGGACCAAATCTGACTCATGCAGAGAGCCACGATGAATTCCTCCCTGACCTCAGCAACAACAGAACACAAAAGGAATGGAACAAGTGGCAAAGCCAAAACTTCCAACAGATGAAAGAAGTAATTTAGCCTAAGAAAAATTTTGACAAAAATAAATTGTAATGTGAGTATACTGTATAAGGAAAATCATTTAAGTAAATGGTGAACTTAAAAGCACAACCGAGAAAGAAGTGTACTTCCTTCAGAGAGCTGAAGGAAAATATTGTCCACTTAGAGATAAGTTCATCAGACTGTCTTGCAGCCATGAAAAGTATTTCAGCCATGCATATAAAGCACTTCAATCCTGCCTGAACCATGACCCTGTGGACCTTAGCCCACCAGACTCCTCTGTCCATGGGATTCTCCAGGCAAGAACATAGGAGTGGGTTCCCATTCCCTTCTCCAGGGGATCTTCTCAATCCAGGGATCGAACCCAGGTCACTTAAGTCTCCTGCACTGGCAGGCGAGTTCTTCATTAGTGCCACTTGGGAAGCCCGAGAAGCCAGGCACACAGCCTTATGGGATCTAGCAACATGCTCTCTAAAAGCAACTTCCGGTTTTATTTTGACTTAATTTGATTTCTTGCAGGAAGAAAGACAAGGCTGGAATGTGAATGCCCAATCAACACTGACAAGTGTAATACTTATCCATTTAACATGTATTTACACTTAAGTTTCTAAATTATCCCTCTAATTATTGTGAATATCATAAGCCTGCACCTGAGAAAAATTAATAAACTAACCATATTAAAGACTTGTTATTAAGATTATACAGCTGGGGAACTGCTATTGACCCATTACAAAACCTCATCCATATCAACATCATTCTTCAGGGACCAGAATAAAACAAATGTCCTTTAAATTGTTACAGTTTCACACATGATCCCTGTAAAACTGAAAACATTTCCACATTTAACCTGACAAAATATTATTATTTTTTAATACAGAGATTAATTTGTGACTCTATTGGAAACATTAATTAAGCTATGTTTGTTAAGGACCCAATATTAATACAGTCAAGTCAAACAATTAAAAAATTATGCATTAATTTGTTCATACAGTTTTTGTTGTGGTTGTTAAATATTTACAATATGACAAGAGGAATACATAATGAGTATTAAATTGTCAATGTCCTTATGCTCAAGTCTGGGAGTGTAAATACACAAACAGGCAACTGACAGGTCATACATGACAAAGAGAACTCTGGTCATAATGTGTGTAGCAGGGAGCCTGGCAAACCAATCTGTGACTTCAACAGTGATTGTCCCAGAGAGATCAGAGCTTGATCGACAATGGCCAGCTACCCTGCTTTGTCCCCTTTTCTTCCTTCTCCCTGCCTCCTGTGCTTCTAAATCATGAGCAAACAGGGAAAGCCAAATTTGCTCCCCAGGTCAGTCACACAGGATACCCTGCATCTGGTTAGCCACCTCCAACTTCCCTTCCCCCATGTCCATATTTTCCAATCAGAGGATTTGATTGGGTTATCACAGATGGTGATGACATGCATCTGTTTCAGAAGTGTCATGCCCTTCTTCTCTGCTTCCACCAGAGTATGAATTTCTGTTTCAAATGTGATTCCTTTGATTCAAATGTGATTCATGTTTCTCAAGAACAAGGAACTTGCCCTACTTGCTTCTGAATTGTCAATACCTGTCTCCAACTACTGCTTCACATTATTTACTAAGTTAAAAGATATAATAGCTGGACAGGTGTACCTGGAGAAAGGAGACCAGATGAGAACCTAGAGCCAGACATCCTGGAATGTGAAGTCAAGTGGGCCTTAGAAGCATTACTACAAACAAAGCTAGTGGAGGTGACGGAATTCCAGTTAAGCTATTTCAAATCCTGAAAGATGATGCTGTGAAAGTGCTTCACTCAATATGCCAGCAAATTTGGAAGACTCAGCAGTGCCCACAGGACTGGAAGAAGTCAGTTTTCATTCCAATCCCAAAGAATGTCAATGCCAAAGAATGCTCAAACTACCGCACAATAGCACTCATCTCACACACTAGTAAAGTGATGCTCAAAATTCTCCAAGCCAGGCTTTAGCAGTATGTAAACCATGAACTTCCAGATGTCCAAGCTGATTTTAGAAAAGGCAGAGGAACCAGAGACCAAACTGCCAGTATCCACTGGATCATGGAAAAAGCAAGAGACTTTCAGAAACACATCTATTTCTGCTTTATTGACTATGCCAAAGCCTTTAACTGTGTGAATCACAATAAACTGTGGAAAATTGTGAAAGAGATGGGAATACCAGACCACCTGACCTGACTCTTGAGAATCATATATGCAGGTCAGTCAGTCAGTCAGTTCAGTCATATCCGACTCTTTGCAACCCCATGGACTGCAGCATGCCAGGCCTCCCTGTCTGTCACCAACTCCCAGAGTTTACTCAAACTCATGTCCATCGAGTTGGTGATGTCACAGCCATCTCATCCTCTGTCGTCCCCTTTTCCTCCTGCCCCCAATCCCTCCCAGCATCAGAGTCTTTTCCAATGAGTCAACTCTCTGCATGAGGTGGCCAAAGTACTGGAGTTTCAGCTTTAGCATCATTCCCTCCAAAGAACACCCAGGACTGATCTTATTTAGAATGAACTAGATGGATCTCCTTGCAGTCCCAGGGACACTCAAGAATCTTCTCCAACACCACAGTTCAAAAGCTTTAATTCTTCAGTGCTCAGCTTTCTTCACACTCCAACGCCCACATCCATACATGACCACTGGAAAAACCATAGCCTTGACTTTGGCAAAGTAATGTCTCCACTTTTGAATATGCTATCTAGGTTGGTCATAACTTTCCTCCCAAGGAGTAAGTGTCTTTTAATTTCATGGCTGCAATCACCATCTGCAGTGATTTTGGAGCCCAAAAAGATAAAGTTTGACACTGCTTCCACTGTTTCCCCATCTATTTCCCATGAAGTGATGGAACCAGATGCCATGATCTTCGTTTTCTGAATATTGAGCTTTAAGCCAGCTTTTTCACTCTCCTCTTTCACTTTCATCAAGAGGCCTTTTAGTTCCTCTTCACTTTCTGCCATAAGGGTGGTGTCATCTGCATATCTGAGGTTATTGATATTTCTCCTGGCAATCTTGATTCCAGCTTGTGCTTCTTCCAGCCCAGCATTTCTCATGATGTACTCTGCATAGAAGTTAAATAAGCAGGGTGACAATCTGTTGTTCCATATCCAGTTCTAACCATTGCTTCTGGACCTGCATTTAAGTTTGTCATGAGGCAGGTCAAGTGGTCTGGTACTCCCATCTCTTTCACAATTTTCCACAGTTTATTGTGATCCACACAGACAAAGTTTTTGGCATAGTCAATAAAGCAGAAATAGATGTTTTCCTGGAACTATCTTGCTTTTTCAATGATCCAGCAGATGTTGGCAATTTGATCTCTGGTTCCTCTGCCTTTTCTAAAACCAGCTTGAACATCTGGAAGTTCATGGTTCACATATTGCTGAAGCCTGGCTGGAGAATTTTGAGCATCACTTTACTAGTGCGTGAGATGAGTGAAATTGTGCTGTAGTTTGAGTATTCTTTGGCATTACCATTCTTTGGGATTCAAATGAAAACTGACCTTTCCCAGTCCTGTGGGCACTGCTGATCAGGAAGCAACAGTTAGAACTGGACATGGAACAACAGACTGGTTCCAAGTAGGAAAAGGAGTACATCAAGGCTGTATATTGTCACCCTGCTTATTTAACTTCTATGCAGAGTACATCATGAGAAATGCTGGGCTGGAAGAAGCACAAGCTGGAATCCAATTTGCCAGGAGAAACATCAATAACCTCAGATATGCAGATGACACCACCCTTATGGCAGAAAGTGAAGAGGAACTAAGAGGCCTCTTGATGAAAGTGAAAGAGGAGAGTAAAAAGTTGGCTTAAAGCTCAACATTCAGAAAAGTAAGATGAGAATTAAGTTTTATATGTATTTTGATTACAAATTCTAGCGACTCAGAGTTTCTCTCTAGAAAGTGACACCTCTTAAAGTTTTTCTCTAAAATAGGAAGCCACAAGATAAATCAGAATAATAGGGAAAATCATTTTGTTAATAACTTGACAAGAGAAAAGACTAAAAAGTGGGAAGAAGATAGGAGAAAGATAACTATCCTCCAGATGTAAAATAATGAAGCAGTGGTAAGAGAAAGAGCAACGTTTACCTAGCAGTTTCCATGGAAGTACCAACCGAAATGAAAACAAAAATTGTTAAGTAGTTAGCCTCCAATTAAAATAAATAAATTAATGTTTTCAAAAGGTAATGAGATTATTGTTGAAAGAATGTATATAGTTTTTGCCACTTTAACTCTTGATTCTCTAGAGAAACTTTAAAACTTAATTTACTTTATGGGACCCAGTTCATAGCCTCTTAAGATACATTTCAAATGTAATGTTTGAGAGATAATAAGTTTTCCATTTTTAAATTCAGAGTTTAATGAGAAAAGTGAGATTAAAAAACCAAATATGTATGATTGTACAAGTGGCAAAAGCTTTTAACTTCTGCATATTGGCTAAATTTCCAAGGAAAGATATTTTGTGAAAACCTAGAAAAAGTGTGACTGTTGTTATACCTTTATATTTTCTTTCATGCAGAGGTTCGTTATTAGAGACCTTTCAGATTAATTTGTGCCACTTTGTAAATTCTCCATATTTCACTGCTATATTGAAAAATGTAGTAAAGAATAAAACACACATATTCATAATACTATCCTCTTAATAGAGCGAGTGTCTCTACCTGTCAGAGTGCAGAAGGAAGTATTTTTTGTTGGTGTTTTTATTTTTTAATAGGACAGGATTGGTAGATGCTTCTGCTATTCTTATAAACTCTTTAAATTCTTCAGTGAAGCAGCAGCTGAGAATTCATTATCAGTGATAATTAATCCGGAGAGGAGATGATTTAGCTACTTACAGGGAAAAATGCATTCAAGCAAAGCTCATGATCTGAGTAATTTAGAAAGTTACCTTTGATAAGACAGCTGGATGCTCTGGTTTCTGTCAGCAGAGAAAGAGGTTGACTACGAATTTATATTGTTACTGAACTGATTCTGTTGAAAGATTTAATATTGATTTAGCCTGTAGTAACTTCTATTCTGAATACTGTTTTATTAAAACAGAATGCTTCCCCTGTCAGACTCAATAATGTTAATAAAATGTTTAGTCCTCTTGATCATGTGTATGTGCAGATTTATTTGAAAATTGGCAGTTCTATTAAATATAATAGAGGCAATAATATACTAAGAAAGTCCCTCTGGTCAGAATAACATATTTTTTAAATAAGATGCATTAAATATTAATGCAAAATTATATGAATAATATTTTAAAACACACAATTCACTTTATAAGATTCTCCAAGTTAAATTAAATTGTATAATATTTTACTCAAAGACTCTTATAGAAATAACTTCACAATTTATATTATAAATGGAAAAGGAGAAACAGAATTAATTGCTGCTATCTAGAAAATTAAATCCCATGGAGAGAGGAGCCTGGCAGGCTACAATCTGTGGGGTTGCAAGAGTTGGACATGATTTAGCGACTAAACCACCATCACTAGAAATAAAATATTATGAACTTAAGCTATTGATTCTATATGTTATCTATATTATGTCAAAACACCAAGATATAACAAAAACAGAAAGTGGGGTTTAAATGGTTAAAAAAAAATAAGTACAGGCAGTCCTAAATGATTCGTAGTTTCTAGTTCAAAAGATCTTTCAGTTGTTTAGTATTTAGATGACATATTCACCATGAAATTATTTTTTATTTTTTTCACAAATAGTAGAGATATTTCCAGGCCAGTCCATTTAAACTACAATGTCATTTACAATCCTGGGTTTTATTAGCCTGACTTTGGATCTTGGAAGCAGTACCATATAGGAAGGCATGAAAGCAATAGAGAAGCTTCTTTTCTCTTTTTCTTAATTTGATTTTTTTTCTTTCTGTTCACAGACAAAGCCTATGGTCATATTTTGATTCATAATTATTTTTTAGAATTTTTGCTTTTCTAAATTATTTAGAATGTTTATAGAAGTGTCATCCTCAACAGCACATTACAGCAACATGTTAAGGTTTGCCGGACCTTTCAATGGCATCCATCTGCAAAGTTAATTAGTGTACCTAAGATATCCTAACATCCGCTGAATCATTGAAAAAGCAAGAGAGGTCCAGAAAAACATGTATTTCTCCTTTATTGACTATGCCAAAGCCTTTGACTGTGTGGATCACAATAAACTGTGGAAAATTCGGAAAGAGATGGGAATACCAGACCACCTGACCTGCCTCTTGAGAAACCTATATGCAAGTTAGGAAGCAACAGTTAGAACTGGACATGGAACAACAGACTGGTTCCAAGTAGGAAAAGGAGTACATCAAGGCTATATATTGTCACCCTGCTTATTTAATTTCTATGCAGAGTACATCATGAGAAATGCTGGGCTGGAAGAAGCACAAGCTGGAATCAAGATTGCCAGGAGAAATATCAATAACCTCAGATATGTAGATGACACCACCCTTATGGCAGAAAGTGAAGAGGAACTAAAAGGCCTCTTGATGAAAGTGAAAGAGGAGAATGAAAAAGTTGGCTTAAAGCTCAACATTCAGAAAACAAAGATCATGGCATCTGGTTGCATCACTTCATGGGAAATAGATGGGGAAACAGTGGAAGCAGTGTCAAACTTTATCTTTTTGGGCTCCAAAATCACTGCAGATGGTGATTGCAGCCATGAAATTAAAAGACACTTACCCCTTGGAAGGAAAGTTATGACCAACCTAGACAGCATATTCAAAAGCAGAGACATTACTTTGCCAACAAAGGTCCGTCTAGTCAAGGCTATGGTTTTTCCAGTGGTCATGTATGGATGTGAGAGTTGGAGTGTGAAGAAAGCTGAGTTCCGAAGAACTGATGCTTTTGAACTGTGGTGTTGGAGAAGACTCTTGGGAGTCCCTTGGACTGCAAGGAGATCCAACCAATCCATTCTAAAGGAGAGCAGTCCTAGGTGTTCTTTGAAAGGACTGATGCTAAAGCTGAAACTCCAGTACTTTGGCCACGTCATGTGAAGAGTTGACTCACTGGAAAAGACTCTGATGCTGGGAGGGATTGGGGGCTGAAGGAGAAGGGGACGACAGAGGATGAGATGGCTGGATGGCATCACTGACTCGATGGACGTGAGTTTGAGTGAACTCTGGGAGTTGGTGATGGACAGGGAGGCCTGGCGTGCTGTGATTCATGGGGTCACAAAGAGTCGGACATGACTGAGCAGTGAACTGACTGAACTGAAGATATCCTAAAGGCATCAGGAGGGAGGAAAAGAGCAAAACAAAAGTATATAACCTTCACTGAACAGCTATTGCTGCTGTTTTTAGTTGCTAAGTTGCGTCAAACTCTTTGCAACCCCATGGACTATAGCCCTCCAGGCTCCTCTGTCTATGGAATTTCCTAGGCAAGAATGCTGGAGTGGGTTGTCATTTCCTTCTCTAGGGGGTCTCCCTGACCCAGGGATCAAACTCACATCTCCTGCTTGGCAGGCAGGTTGTTTGCCACTGAAGTTCTAGGGAAGCCTAAATAGCTAATAGCTGTGCTTATAAGATGGATAATGCAATGGCAACCCAGTCCTGTATTCCTGCATGAAGAACCCCAAGAAGAGAGGAGTCTCATGGGCTACAGTCAATAGGGTCGCAAAGAGTCAGACATTACTGGAGTGACAGCGTGTGCTGATAAGAACGATGCGGCTCCCCCAGATCTTCAAATACAGATGATGTTTTTCTGTTAAAACATTCAGTAAATTTTAATTTCAGTAAATTCTCTGTGATGGAAGAAGATGGTGGTAACTAGAAACAAAAGAACTTATGTCTGTAAACTCAATACATACTTAGAAATATATGAACACACACACGGGTGCATGCATATGTGTACATGTGATATGCGACCCACTGTCAGTATTAGAAGATGAGGGGAGAGAATGTTGAGGGGAGTGTCTTTACGGGGACAATTTTAGTCACATCCTGCCTTTCGAAACATGAAGTCCCAGTTATGTATCTTACACCATTCCCAAAAGGAAATTTGTCAACCCAGGTTAGGAAGCTTATTATAAAGCAAGCAGCCATCTTTCTGAAAGGTGCCCTTCCTGGAGCAGCTCAGCAAAGACTTGGAAAGTGGCCTCCAGCTTATTTCTGACCATCAGCACCAGAGCCTGTCACTGTGGTAGGTGGCCTTTCTGCCCTGGGAAACATACCACATTTCATTCATGCACCTTCAAAGAGCACCAAGTACCAAAGAAGTCCGGGGGCAGCTTTAGTGAGGGTTGTGTTTTCTGTGAGCGCAGTCTTACGTCCAGGAAATTCCATGGGGATCATGGAGTCACATCCAGTGACTTGCTTCTGTGCGAGTAAGTGCTTCTGTCTCTCTCCCTGTTTTCTCCCCATCCCATTCAGAGATGTGAAACCTGCCTTCTCCTATCTATATAGTGTCAACAAGAAGTGGTTTGACATAAGGAAACCATAGTTTTATTCCATTTCTGCCACTATCCAGCAGTGTCATGTATCAGACAATTTCCTTCTTTTTCTGCCCTTGACATGACAATGAAGTGCTTCGATCCTTGGAGTGAAATAGAATTGAGAGTTGCTTCTAAGAGCTGCAGCAGAAAATCGGTGAAAGATGAAGTGCTCCATGAGGAACTGGCTGACTGGCAGAATTCTACTGAGCTACCTTTTTAGCCCACTTTCCTACAACTTCCTCAAATATGTCCTGCAACAATTTCCTGAAATATGCCCTGCCAACCTCTATTCTAACAGAGAGCATGAGCTCCAGGGTGAGGAGACAGAGCTCACCCTTAGGCAAATAGAATAATTCACTGCAGGTGAATTTGGCACTTGTTCTGTTACTTATTTTCAAATTCACCCTGTACCTCCCTACTTTATTTTCATGATGCTACACATTTTGCTTATGCAAGGAATTCCAAAGCAAATTAATATGACAGTCAATCTTCCCTCCATCCTAAACTCTAAAACTCTGAATTCCTTTACAAAGATCTCCCTAGTCAAAGCTATGGTTTTTCCAGTAGTCAGGTGTGCATTTGGAACATAAAGAAGGCTGAGTGTTGCTGAAGAATTGATGCTTTTGAATTGTGGTGCTGGAGAAGACCCTTCAGAATCCCTTGGACTGCAAGGAGATGGAACCAGTCAATCCTAAATGATATCAGTCCTGAAGATTCATTGGAAGGATTGAGGCTGAAACTGAAACTCTAATACTTTGGCCACCTGATACAGAGTCCACTTATTGGGGAAAACAAAACAAAACAAAACAAAACAAAAAACTCTGATTCTGGGAAAGACTGAGGGCAGGAGGAGAGGAGGTGACAGAGGATGAGCTGGTTGGATAGCATCACTGACTCAATTGACATAAGTTTGAGATAGTGAAGTAGAGGGAAGCCAGGTGTGCTGCAGTCCATGAGGTCACAAAAAGCCAGACACATTTTAGCAACTAAACAATACAATACAAAGATCTTATAAGCTATTTTTTCATCTATCTTAAATGTACATAGCATTGTTTTACGTCTTAACTTTTGACTCCAAGTATATATCACAGTAATTTCACCATATCTGAATAGACATGTTTATCTTATTCTTCTGAATGCCTTTAGCAGTGTTGTACTTCATTAGACTGACTTATCATAATTATCTATCTGCCAAACTAGGGAGAGAATTATCCATTATCTCCAGTCTTTTACTATGATTATGCCACAAAGACTTATACATATATCCATATGCAACAAAGACTTATAAATATCTCCATATGTCTGTTGGAAAAATGTCCACCAATGAAATTTCTGGATCAAAATTTAAATGTATTGTCATTATTCTGTCTAAATTGTGCCGGTTATGACCTATGATAAATTTTCTCTCCATGGAATAAAACGTGCTGTATTGCAGATAAGTAGTCACTCAAGTTGGATGAAAACAGAGCAGTATTGTTTAGTGCACCGAATCTGGTCAATGTATTTAAATCCCACAGTTTTAATTCAGTGGTAGACCGACTTGAAGATGTACAAATCCCTGTGTTTGAATTTCCCCACCTATAAATGTTTGTAAAAATACCTGTCTAGTAGATTCTTTCACATGTTTAATGAGATCATCTTTGCTAAAGTCATTTAAAACACTGTCTAGTACACAGTGATTCCTCAAAAACGCCAACAGCTTCTCCACCATATCATCACCACCAACCACTCAATATTCATTTGCACCCACACTTTGACTGTCTGTCTGCCTAACAGTTTTGAGTGATGAGTATACCCTTACATTGTCAACTAATATTTTCATTGAAATCCTGGATGTTGAGCTTCCCTGGTACCTCAGCTGCTAAATAATTCTCCTGCAATGCAGGAGACCCCAGTTGGATTTCTGGGTCAGGAAGATCCGCTGGAGAAAGGATAGGCTACCCACTCCAGTATTCTTGGGCTTCCCTGGTGGCTCAGCTGGTATAAAGAATCCACCAGCAATGCAGGAGATGTGGGTTCAATTTCTGGGTTAGGAAGATCCCCTGGAGAAGGGAAAGGCTACCCACTCCAGTATTCTGGCCTGGAGAATTCCATGGACTGTATAGTCCATAGGGTCACAAAGAGTCAGACATGACAGAGTGACATTCACTTTCACTTTTATACACTTACATTGTCAACTAATATTTTTTTCGTTGAGAGGCTGAATGTTGAGCAGGTTTTATTTTGTTATATCCATGGTGTGCAAACTGTGGGAGCATATGGCTCCTAATTAGGCTCAATCATGATGGAGGATGACTGTTTAAGGGGTCAGTTAGCACCCCTCTAGAGGTTACACTATTTCATAAACACAACAAGTGCGCAGCTCTGTAAGACGTGACTTAAGACTAAGCGAGGTGTAGGAGGCATATCGCTAGTGACAGCATTTAACACGCTGGCATTGCTTTTTAGCTACAGTTGTAGAATTGCCACAAAGATTCCATCACTGACAACAGAGTGAAATATTGATACAGTAATTAGTTTTCTGTGCCATATGTTTCAATTTTTTGCATATAGTTATTATGCAGCACAGATTCCTCAGAAGACACTTTGGAGAACAGGAATCACAGCAAGATGTCAAGATTTTGCTAGAAAGAACCAGAACCTTCCCCGATGTGACCCAAATAGAAACAATTTGCTACTGCACCTGTCATCTTTGATTTAGTGTGACAGATGTTCAAAGAATATAAGGACCTGGCCGGAAAGAGGCAAGCAGAATAAGCTTTTCTCTTCCCTTTGCATTCTCTCCTTCATTTCTACCCTTATCCTCAGCCTGGTTGATAGTTTTGTGATTGATAATGAATACCTGGCATCTACAGAAAGAAGCCTTGCTTTTGTCTTCAGCAGTGATGTGAAAGCAGAATCATTAATCATCCCTGTGTATGTTTTATAGCAATGATTCTGGTCTTTATAAATATTTGAAGACATAATTATGCAATAGGTTGTAAAACATCTTGAATTACTGAAGTTTTTTGCTTTTATAATGCCCATCCTTCTAGAGATGCTGGCTGACCTGTAGACCATCAGGAACCGAAAAATTACCCTTACCCCACCTGGATGATAATACTACACTCAGGAGGAATAATAAAGACACTTAACCAGAAATTATGTAGCAGTTCAGCATAAGGAGGGATGCTATTTAAGGAAAGGAAGAACAATGCACTTGTTTTTCTTTGTCAAGAACTTCATATACTAAAATGTGCTATACAGATGAGCATAATGATCAATTTGAAGCATAAAATTTTTTTGTTGAAAACAAAATGACACATTATACTCTACAGGTTGACTCTTGCTCTCTAAGAACTGCTGAATCACAAGGAAGCATGTTATCTGAAAACTGCATCGCCCATGCCATTCTGTTTATGACATAAAGCCACCCGCTGCCCCCCACCCCCATCCTAGGAGGTCCAGAACAGAACACTGGTCTTAAGTCTATAAATATGCGTGCAGGTTATTGTGTTTTCTAAGTATATTCATACTGTTAAATGTTAATACGTGGTTCTTATTACCAAGGATGGGTTCCAGCATCTACGCTCTCTCTGGAGGGTAGGCAGGAGTGTGGGTGGGATTTGGGGAGGGGGCAGCGAGGCCAGGCAGGGGGAGAGGAACCAGTGATTGGATCTCGGTTGGCTGTTGATCTGAGCAGCCTTTTGGGATTCTTGACTGTGCTTCTGTTACCCCTTTCCCCAGAGGGAGAACTTCTTCTCAGAAAGCACGTGTTGATGCTGCTGAAAATATAAGACCCACTCAAGTAAATTAAAGACAATATTTCCCCAAAAGAGGAGCATTCTGCTACCTGGAGGCAATCAGGGTTGGAGGAAAATAGTAACTGTGACATACTACAAACGTTTTAGGGCTTCCCTGTGGACAGGCAGTAGTGAATCTGCCCACAGTTTGGGAAACCCAGGTTTGATCCCTGGGTCGGGAAGATCCCTGGAGAAGGGAATCACAACCCGCTCCACTACTCTTGCCCGGAAAATCCCATGGACAGAGGAGCCTGGTGGGCTACAGTCCATGGGGGTCGCAGAGTCGGACACGACTGAGCAACTAACACTGATTGACTGATAAATGTTTTAGTCTGAGGTTGGATGGAGATTCTTATTTTTAAATCAATTTACTCATCTTTTTCTTGGGTCTGCTGTCTAGCTGTTGGGTGAGTTTCTTCTACTGAAAATGGGTATAATAAACCCCATACATATTAGTTTCTTACTGCTGCATAACCATCACCACAAACCCAACAGCTTGCAACACCCACCTCTCAGCAGTTTGCATGGGTCAGGGTTCTGAGCTGGTTTGGCTGGGCTCGCATCACACTAAGCTGCAACCAGGTGGCAGCCACTGCTGGGTGATGAGGGGCTCAACTGGGGAAGGGCACCAATCCAAGTTCCCTCAGGTTGCTGGCTGAAGTTATTTCCACATGGTATAAGATTCACATCACTTTACTTCTTCAAAATCAGACAGAAAAAGAAACTAAGACTGCTCATAACAGCATGTTATATCCATCCCAGCATCTTTATACTATGCTAGGGATGAAAAACAAGTCACAGGTTCTACCCACACCTGAGAAGAAGGTGTGAACACCAGGAGGTGAGCAGCCATGGGCCATATTAAAGTCTGTTCATATGAAAGTCTGTCAGCCTGTAGAGTGAAGTATGTGCCTACGAGTGCTGTGATGGAGAGCTGGAAAAATACCATATATGAAATAATTGTTTAGTAGATTACAAATAGCTCACAGGTGAACAATATGACTTACATTCTCCCTTTGAAAATCACTCAGTCATGTCTGACTCTTTGTGACCCCATGGACTGTAGCCTACCAGGCTCCTCTGTCCATGGGATTCTCCAGGCAAGAATACTGGAGTGGGTTGCCATTTCCTTCTCCAGGAGATCTTCCCAACCCAGTGATCACACCTGGGTCTCCCACATTGTAGGCCGATGCTTTACTGTCTGAGCTACCAGGGAAGATCTGCATTTAATAAAGAATGCTATCATTACACTGAGTTGGCAAAAGGTAAGGCTTCCCAGGTGGCTCAGTGGTAAAGAATCTGCCTGCCAATGTAAGACCTGAAGGAGACATGGGTTCAACCCATGAGTCAGGAAGATCCACTGGAGGAGGAAATGACAACCCACTCCAGTATTCTTGCCTGGAAAAATCCCATGGACAGAGGAGCCTGGTGGGCTACAGTCCATAACGTCGCCAAGAGTCGAATGCAACTGAGTGTGAACTTATGGCCAAAAGTTCATTCATTTCCACCTTATAGAAATGAACTTTTCCATAACATCTTAAGGAAAAACCCAAATGAACTTCTGGGCCTACCCAATATGAAGGACCTGAAGACAGTGACAGACTTACCTGAAATTTGATAACAGCCTGATATGGACTGAATATTTGTGCATCCCCCTGTCCATTCCTGTGTTCCAGTTTTGACCCTCAACACATTGCTGTGTAAAGGTAGGACCTTTGGGAGGTAATAAGGCTTAGATCAGAAGTGTGGGAGCCACAGCATAAAATTTGTACCCTTATAAGAGGAGGAAGACAGGGCAGAGCTCTCTTGCTCTCTGCCATTTCAAGATACATTAAGAAAGTTTCCTTCTCTGAGTCAGAAAAAGGGCTCTCACAATGCAGGAGACATGAGTTTGATTCCTGGTCAGGGAAATAAGGTCCCACATATTGTGTAGCAACTAAGCCTAGCGCTGCAACTAGAAAATCTGCATGCTGCAACTAAGACATGAAATAATTCGAGGGGCTTCCCTGGGGGCTCAGATGGTAAAGAATCTGCCTACAATGCAAGAGACCTGGGCTTCACCCCTACATTAGGAAGATTCTCTGGAGAAGGAAATGCTAAGCCACTGTAGTATTCTTGCCTGGAGAATTCCATGGACAGAGGAGCCTGGCGGGCTATGGACCATGGGGTCGCAAAGAGCGATGAACACACACGCAGGACCCAAACCTGCCAGCACCTTGATTTAGGACTTTCCGGCCTCCAGAACGGTTAGAAATAAATACCTGTCTCTCAAGCCATCCAATCTATGGCGTTTCGTTACAGCAGTCCAATCTTGCTAACACAACGGCCCATATTTTTTCTTCTGCATTATCAAATTTGTGTTGAAATCTCTTCACTGTTTGTATAGAGATTGCTGAACTGAATTTTAGCTATTACATAATATAAAGCAGTGGATCTCAACCATGAATCATTTTCTCTAAAACTTTTTGAAAATTAAAGAAGGAAGTTACACTTTATGGAGCAATTTATGTTCAATATGTTTTTCCCTGGGTCTATCAAGAGTGTGAAAGGAAATGAAGGACTTAATTCCCCTCTAGAAAGCCACATATAGTGCAGTCTAAAAAGGCACATGTGTGCTGCACGGGAAAATATCCCATCCGCACTAGTCATGTCAGCTGCAGATTTAAATGACAAAGCAGTGGAGAACAGTGCCTGAATAACTGGAACCACAGGAAGAGGAACCAAGGCAATATCTAAACAGGATTTTCTGTTGCTTTTTCAGGCAAGCCCACATGGGAAAGGCTCTGGAAAACCATTTCTTTTCAGGATATACAACTCAAGGGAAGCTGATAATTATTTAGCAAAGCATCTAGCTTGAAGGGATAGTTTATGTATTAAAATGCAAAGTAACAAGTGATTTATACTGCCAGTGAGTAGGCTTTAATATGTGTCTATCCATTTACTTGTTTCCCCTACTTGCATGAGATGAATGCTGACTGCGTGCCAGCTGCACGAAAGATTTGGAGGGCTGGATGGAAATGTATATGGCATGGTTTATAAGAGCAAAGTGCTAAGATCTGTTCAGATATTCCTAGAAATATGCTGGTTTGAGACTCACTTTCTGATGGAAAGTGAAGCAGACTATTCATAGCAGACAAAGAGGGTGAGCATTTGGGGGTGTTTTCTGTGTATAGAACATCCGCTTCCTTGATGATTTCCAAACCTCTAGGGGATATCAATGGGTAAGGATCCTCTTTGCTGTCTTGGAAAATTCCTTGTCTGTCACTAGGAGTGTTGGTCAGCTTGATGACCAAGCATCCCTGGGGAATTAAGCTAGGGGAACAGCAAAAGTTCCACTCAGGAAAATATGGAAAGCATGCCAAGCACCATTCTATACAATAGGTGTCACAAACACACACTGTCCCAACAAATGATTTTCATTCACTTTGTTTTCCCTTTTTATCATATGTAGTAATAGCTTGCAAACTCGTCCAAAACCCACAGATATCCATGACATTTCAGGGGAAAAGAAAAATAATATTCCTTTGCCATAGAAGCATAAGCTTCAGACAACAGATTGTGTGGTTAATAGGGAATGTCCCACACAGAAACTCAGATTTCTTGAGTTCTGGTTCTGCCTCTCACTGATGGAGGGGCTCTGTCTGGATCTGTCATTCTTAATCACTGTGGGTAAAATTCCTTTGACAATAAAATTACAAGGACAGAAATTTTACTCAAAAGAGCACCAATGTGGATCCAAAATGGGTTGCCCTTGTCAGAATTGACAGACACAATGTCTTGAAAATTCATCCACAGATACTTAGAGGTTCCCGAAAAGTTGAGGTTAAGAATTTAAGATCATCCCAGGAGAAGGAGAGGGTGGGATGAATGGAGAAAGTAACACTGACATATATACCCTAATATACACGACCACGTGTAAAGTAGACAACGAGCGGGAAGCTGCAGTGTAAACACGGGGAGCCTAGCCTGGCACTCTGTGATGACCTAGAGGGGTGGGTTGAAGAGGGGCGGGAGGCTCAAGAGGGAGCGTATATATGTATAATTACAGCTGATTCACGCTGTTGTATGGCAGAAACCAACACAACGTTGCAAAGCAATTTTCCTTCAATTAAAAAAATAAATTTAAGGAAAAAAAATTAGATAACCTGGATTCTGCAACATTTCTGTTCTCTGACATGGTCCCAACAGTATGAATCCCTTCCCTATGAAAATGGAACAATTTGGAACAAATGAACAAAGAACTATATCCTTGGGTTTAGCCTTGGTTTGCTCCTTAAATGAAAATATAAAATTTCTGGAACTGGTGAAGTTTTAGATAACATCCTTCTCCACAAGAGAACTCCCATGATGTGATCTGGCATTTAAAGATCCAAGTCAATATGCGGTTAGATAAACAGTGCCAATAAAATGCCACTAATATATTCCTCCATGGAAGTAAAAATCATTTTAACAGCCAAAGTGTTTTCATATTGGTCAAAGAAAGAGCTTTAGGCAAAGTAAAAGCAGCTTTCATTAAATAATAATTGAATAATAAAATAAGGAAAGTCATTAAACTTTATGCTAAGAAAGAAATTCTCAGAAATGTTAATAACTTAAATGCACTCTTACTGGTTTGACTTAAATTTAGAAAATAAAAATAACTTTTTAAAAATCTGAGCAAAAGTGGCTACCATCTCTTCAAATTTAATGTATCTAAACCAAAATAATCACAGTCCCAAATATTTAATACATCACCCCAAAAATGGGTACAAACTAGAGTGAGGTTATAAATGAGGGGGGGAATGGAATCTTAGTCACCACATTGTATAACTGATAGTTTTTTTAATCAAATGATTTTTTCTGAGTTTTCTTTAAGTACATTTTCTGACATAACATTCAATATGTTTATACCATTTTACTAAGTATGAAATTATCTCTATATATAACTCCAAGCAAAATAAATTGAGTCCTATAATTTTCATGAGCATTTTAGCAGGAATGAAATCTCCAGATGACAAGTGACATCAGTTGATGCCCAAGCCATTTCTGAAAGTCTTACACATCATTATTTCTCATGATTGCCAGACACCTGTCACAGTTGCTTTAAATGTGAGAGAACATCTTAATGCTTTCAGACATTGAGTCTATGGTGAATAGTACTCTACCACAATTCTACCATTGGAAGAAAGAAAAATTGAAAGATCAGAAAACTGGAATCTTCTCAAACTGCAGGCCATTATTAAGTCCTGTAATGAATTAAAATTTTCTCTTTTTAATAATGGACCCATCTTTAATAATCATTCTACTCTACTCAATCAATTAAAAACTTTGAAATTTTTAAAAACATGATTGTCTGGTGTTTAGTCACTAAGTTTTACCACCCCATGGATTGCAGCCCTCCAAGCTCCTCTGTCCATGGGATTTCCCAGGCAAGAATACTGGAGTGGGTTGCCTTTTCCTTCTCCAGAGGGTTTTCCTGACCCAGGGATGGAACCCACATCTCCTACATTGGTAGGCAGATTCTTACAACTGAGTCACCAGAGAAATCGCCTGGTTCAGTTCAGTTCAGTTGCTCAGTCATGTCCGACTCTGTGACCCCATGAATCCAGGCCTCCCTGTCCATCACCAACTCCTGGAGATCACTCAGACCCACGTTCATCACCTGGTATAAGAAGCTAATTTTTTTCAACAATTTTATGCTCCTGAATACAAAATACCAGTTAATGTTGAAACTTTTTCCATGATAATGAGATTATATTTTATATAAAACTTCTCCATCTCCATTCTGAATGATACAGGAAAGCAGCATTCCTTAGGTATACAGCAGATAAGGGTTATGGTCAGGTCAGATTCAGATTAAGTAAAAATGATAAAATGATCTAACTTTGACTAAAAAGATGAAGGCCAGTCTCTTCAAATGATTGGACAGACACTCGTGTCTACCTGAAGTCCATTCCTCTTTCTTTCTTAGGAACAGAATCCCAGTGTAATTTTAGGCAGCACTGTCTCTGGAACAAAATGCTTCCAGAATCACTAGAAGAGGTTCTGGCTGCTAAAAAGCAACTGGAAATCACAGAAGAGCTTTTGAAATCTTGCCAACAGGTTTGCATTTGTTTCTTTGTGTGTGTGTTTAATTTTTGCCTTTGCACCTTGAGACAGAGGATGAAAGTCACAAGCACATTGTAGAAAAGTGAAAATACAGCTAGATCCTTAGATGGCCATGACACAGACTGCTGAGGTTGATCGGCTTCTTTGGGGAAAAGTGGGTAAGATGACTTCCTTTTTGGCTAAGCCCTTGTAGGTAGTTTTTGTTACGCACTACAGTCTGAGCAAATATTAAGAATTACCCAGCAGACGTCACAGTACGCCCAGAGCTGCTGCTACTGCTAAGTCTCTTCAGTCATGTCCAACTCTGTGCGACCCCATACACAGCAGCCCACCAGGCTCCTCCATCCCCGGGATTCTCCAGGCAAGAACACTAGAGTGTGTTGCCATGTCCTTCTCCAGTGCATGAAAGTGAAGCGTGAAAGTGAAGTCGCTCAGTCTTGTCCAACTCTTAGCGATCCCATGGACTGCCCTCCACCCATGGGATTTTCCAGGCAAGAGTACTGGAGTGGGTCGCCATTGCCTTCTCCGGTGCCACAGCTATCTACACCTACTACAACAAAAGTAAAGGGAGTCTGTCTTCATCCTAGTCATGGCTATTCATGTTGCATATTTCTAAAAGATACACAATATATCAGCATCATATATTTTTTCTGTTTTACCTAAAGTGATAATGCCTTTAGAGTAATGCTTACCAAAATATCAATAATAAGCCACTGCATTTTATGACTTGGCATTTATAATAGTAGGAAAACTCTAAGAGTATAAAGAGTGGAAATAATGTTTTTTAGCTTTGGAAATAATACATGCAGTCAGTCAGTTTACTTGCTGAGTCATGTCCAACTCTTTGGACCCCATGGACTGCAGCATGCCAGGCCTCCCTGTCCATCACCAACTCCCCGGAGCTTACTCAAACTCACGTGTACTTACTTGGTGATGCCATCCAACCATCTCATTCTCTGCCGTCCCCTTCTCCTCCTGCCTTCAATCTTTCCCAGCATCAGGGTCTTTTCCAATGAGTCAGTTCTTCGCATGAGGTGGGCAAAGAATTGAAGTTTCACCTTCAGCATCAGTCCTTCCAATGAATATTCAGGACTGATTTCTTTTAGGAGGGACTGGTTGGATCTCCTTGCAGTCCAAGGGACTCTCAAGAGTCTTCTCCTAACACCACAGTTCAAAAGCATCAATTCTTCAGCGCTCAGCTTTCTTCACAGTCCAACTCTCACGTCCATACATGACTACTGAAAAATCCATAGCTTTGACTAGATGGACCTTTGTTGGCAAAGTAATGTCTCTGCTTTTTTTTTTTTTTTTTTGCTGCTGCTTTTTTTTTTTAAATTTTTATTTATTTATTTGTTTTTTTTTTTTAAATTACAATACTGTATTTGTTTTGTAATGTCTCTGCTTTTTAATATGCTGTCTAGGTTGGTCATAGCTTTTCTTCCGAGGAGCAACCATTTTTTTATTTCATGGCTGCAGTCACCATCTGCAGTGATTTTGGAGACCAAGAAAATAAAATCTGTCACTGTTTCCATTGTTTCCTCATCTATTTGCCTTGAATTGATGGGACAAGATGCCATGATCTTAGTTTTCTGAGTGTTGAGTTTTAAGCCAACTTTTCACTCTCCTCTTTCACCTTCATCAAGAAGCTCTTTAGTTCTTCACTTTCTGCCATAAGGGTGGTGTCATCTGCATATCTGAGGTTACTGATGTTTCTTCCAGCAATCTAGATTCCAGCTTGTGCTTTATCCAGCCCAGCATTTTGCATGATGTACTCTACATGTAAGTTAAATAAGCAGGGTGACTATATACAGCCTCCTGATTTGGAACCAATCTGTTGTTCCATGTCCAGTTCTAACTGTTGCTTCTTGACCTGCATGCAGATTTCTCAGGAGGCAGGTCAGGTGGTCTGGTATTCCCATCTCTTTAAGAATTTTCCGCAGTTTGTAGTGATCCACACAGTCAAAGGCTTTGGCATAGTCAATAAAGCAGCAGCAGATATTTTTATGGAACTCTCTTGCTTTTTCGATGATCCAGTGAATGTTAGCAATTTGATTTCTGCTTCCTCTACCTTTTCTAAATCTAGCTTGAATATCTGGAAGTTCATGGGTCACAGACTATTGAAGCCTGGCTTGGAGAATTTTGAGCATTACTTTGCTAGTGTGTGAGATGAGTGCAATTGTATGGTAATTTGAATATTCTTTGGCATTGTCTTTCTTTGGGATTGGAATGAAAAGTGACTTTTCCAGATCGTGGCCACTGCTGAGTTTTCCAAATTTGCTGGCATATTGAGTTCAGCACTTTAAAAACATCATCTTTTAAGATTTGAAATAGCTCAACTGGAATTCCATCACTTCCACTAGCTTTGCTCGTAGTGATGCTTCCTAAGGCCCACTTCGACTTCACATTCCAGGATATCTTGCTCTAGGTTGGTGATGACACCATCATGGTTATCTGGGTCATGAAGATCTTTTTATATACTTCTTCTGTGTATTCTTGCCACCTCTTCTTAATGTCTTCTGCTTCTGTTAGGTCTACATGCAGTAGACCTAACATGCATTAGGGAAGGAAAACTCAAAACATACATTTTAAAGACATCCTTGGACTGCAAGGAGATCCAACCAATCCATTCTGAAGGAGATCAACCCTGGGATTTCTTTGGAAGGAATGATGCTGAAGCTGAAGCTCCAGTACTTTGGCCACCTCATGAGAAGAGTTGACTCATTGGAAAAGACTCTGATGCTGGGAGGGATTGGGGGCAGGGGGAGAAGGGGACGACAGAGGATGAGATGGCTGGATGGCATCACAGACTCGATGGACGTGAATCTGAGTGAACTCTGAGAGATGGTGATGAACAGGGAGGCCTGGCGTGCTGAGATTCATGGGGTCTCAAAGAGTCGGACACGACTGAGCAACTGAACTGAACTGAATATTAAATACATTTTCTCAGGTGACCTTGAAGAATGCAGGATCAAATAATTTATTGTTTTCATCTGCAGTAATATCAATCCCCAAGCTACATGAGAATATCCTGTTTTCAAATAAGTAGACAAAAGTACTGGTGGGAAGATTTTAAACATATGCCTTTCCAATAAAATGGCTTCAAATAGCTTTTCCTTATAGAAGTTCTACCATCTCTAATATTAGAAATGACTTTTCCAGTGTTTATCATTTAGCAATGGAGCCCATTTAAAATGTACAAATGGTAATTGTCTCCCTAGCTTTGTTAATAGCAAAACAGGAATATATTTTACAGTTAAAATCTATGGACTGATAAGCTTATTTTACAAAGAGCTCTCCAGATTGCTTAAAATGTACACAGTTAACATCAAGTTTTCCATGATTTTTATGCTTTTTTTTTCCAGCCTGACTGACAGCTTTAGAAGTTTTCATATATAACAAAACCCATAATTTCCAAGCAAAATTAATTGCTTTCAAAGCAGCAAACATAACTGCAAATTAAACAAATAATATCATCATGATGAAAGCTCAAGAACTAAAGAGCTTTACCAATACAAAGTGTATCATTTCTTAAACGATACCCTACTATTCTCTAAGTAAATGGTTTTTAATGTGCGAATTCCATATCTGAAACATAATTTACACTGATTTTTTTTTTCTGTTGCTGTTAAATGTTCCGAGTTGTGTGTTTCAAAAATACCTCTGGGCATAGACATTTCTAGTACTTATAATTAAACACGACATATAAAGGCATTTGGGATGTTACCATATTGGTAATAAATAAAAGCATTGCTCATATATGCACTTTGATATATGGGAAAACTTGCAAAAGGAAATACGTTGGCTTGGATGAATTCAATGCTACTTTCTGATTACTCTATTGTATATGATACTAAAGTAAAAACTACAAAAAGAATTTAGTTTACTTTTCATACAATATGTGATGTCAGAATATACAATCTCAAAGGCAAAATTTAATCAAGAGGCAAGAAGATTAGAGACAGCACTGATACAGAACATGAGGTTGACATGGATTCATGGTCACCATCTAGACACTCCCTCCACCCTCCATCAGATCCTACTGTTTCCCCATATTTCTCCCTAGGCTGAAAGACACACCAACACACACACACACAACACACACTCATTCTCAAATGGGCTTGGTAGTTTTCCTCCCTTTTCATCAGCAACTGTTCTCCTTAATAGTGAAAACTACAAAGGAAACGCAATACCCACTAAGCAGCAATCTCAGCTGTGTGCATTAACATCCTCCTGCATAAGGCAGCTCAGTGCCGATGATTTTGAAATGCACATTGACTCTCCATTTAAATGAAGTCTCACCAATAGGAACTTGATTTTATAGAATATAAAATATGACCTCTGTGAGGAATTCCTACCAGGAGGGCTACTGAAAGTGTCTTCCTAATTTTTAAGAGCCACTTTATTCATTTCCTCATATAACCAAATATGCGCCTGGCAGTGCACTGTATGAGTAGGATAGAAAACACAAAATGATAGGCATCCTACTCTCAGGAAATTCAGAAAAACGGGAAAGAAAGCACAAAAGAAAAAAAGAGGAAAAAGCTTCTTTGGAAATTGACAGAGATGGTAAAAGACAGTAAGTGCTCAACAAAAAGTAAAATAATACTATTGACCATGAAAGTTTTCTGAGAAATACACAAAATAATGTATTAACACAATGATTACTACATAGCAGTAATTTAGTGCTCTATTTACTGAATTACCATTTGCAACGTGCTCATTTTTTACCTGTAGCCCCCTACTGGAGATACAATCCTGCTAAAGGCAGAGTCCAAGCTGGGCTCCAGTGTACATGTCTTTTTTTTTGCAAAACTTCACAGGCCTTGGGCCTGAAAGTGAAAGTGATAGTTGCTCAGTCGTGTCCGACTCTTTGCAACTCCACAGACCATACAGTCCATGGAATTCTCCAGGCCAGAATACTGGAGTGGGTAGCCTTTCCCTTTTCCAGGGGATCTTCCCAACCCAGGGATCAAACCCAGGTTTCTGGCATTGCATGTGGATTATTTACCAGCAGAGCCACAAGGGAAACCCCGGGCCTATTAAAGTTAAAGGCAAAAGTTTTATTGCCAAAATTAAATAAAGAATAAAGAAATTACAAAGGAGAAGTTTGTGAATTATGAGCATCACTTATAAAGCAAAACAGAGCTGACTAAAAGTAAACCATGAGCTCCTCTTTAAGTAATATTTATGGGAGAAATTATTATGTAGATTGATATAAATACAGAGACAAAACACAATAACCAACAAATCATAATTATCAGAGATGTTGTAAAATGAAACAAGTTTAATAAAATTAACAGTAAGTATTTGTTGTTAACAGAAATATAATTATATTGTCTGAACATAGTTATTATATACTATATTATATTTAGCATAATATGCAATGTATAGTTAATATATATTATGCAATATATCTTGCTGCTGCTGCTGCTGCTGCTAAGTCGCTTCAGTTGTGTCTGACTCTGTGCAACCCCATAGATGGCAGCCCACCAGGCTCCCCCTTTCCTGGGATTCTCCAGGCAAGAACACTGGAGTGGGTTGCCATTTCCTTCTCCAATGCATGAAAGTGAAAAGTGAAAGTGAAGTCACTCAAGTCATTTCTGACTCTTGCGACCCCATGGACTGCAGCCTACCAGGCTCCTCTGTCCATGGGATTTTCCAGGCAAGAGTACTGGAGTGGGGTGCCATTGCCTTCTCCAGAAATTCATCTTAATATAAACTTATATATATATAATTTTATGATTGCTATATGGTAATATTATATATTAATATATAATCTATATAACATACATAAAGTTCACCATGTAACTGTTATGTTCACATATTCACTCATCATAAAAACCTATATAGTGGGTTTTATTATAATTTCTATTTAAACATGACAAATGGAGATGAGCAGAGGTAAATCCTACTGTCCAACATTACACAGCCAACATAGAGAGACTGGAGAGTGTCTTTTTCTAGGTATCACTGGTCTTAAGACTGAACTGTATACCTTACTATATACTGATACAGGGAGAGGGTAAACGAACTGTTCAAAGTTATATGGCAAACAAACTGATGGAAGTTGAACTCAGAGCAAGATTTTTTTTTAAGTGATTTTCAAAGATAAAGTGTTGAGCAGGAAAGGAGAATATTTTATTAAAAGTTTCCATTCACAGAGATAGATACCTTCCTGACCCAAATATCATTTCATCAACACAGGTACACCTAAAACTCTTAGAAATATCATGAGAAAATATACAAATGCAATATACTGGGTGATTTAGCATAAGATGCCCTGATATAAATGTTCAAATGTGCACATGTCCACACATACATATAAACATACATACAGGTGCTTATCAACTGCATATTCTTCAACAACAACAAAAATAACAGATTCAAGTCCAGGCAAGATGGCACAATCTTTTGCTGCAAACTCACCCTGCTAAGCACCACAATTAATATAATTCCTGGAAGTATGTTGGAGGCGATCAAAGGAGGGCTCTACAAGGCAGTAAAGAGAACAGAAATCAGTTTGGGACCCAGGACATGAGGAACAACACAGGGACAGGGCATACTACTTCCCCCACCCAAGAACAGAAGCAAACCCAGGCTGCAAAGCTGGGTCGATCCTAGCCATTGAAGGCAGCCAACTGAGCACATTCTTCCTCTGAATTGAATAAGTTCTTAGGTCAACATCATGATGGCCCCACAGACAAGGACCCCTGTTCAGTCCAGTCCAGAATACTGGAGTGCGTAGCCTTTCCCTTCTCCAGGGGATCTTCCCAACCCAGGAATCCAACTGAGGTCTCCAGCATTCTAGGTGGATTCTTTACCAACTGAGACATCAGGGAAGTCCTCACAGACAAGAATAAGCCATCACAGACAGAAAATCCACTGGTAGGCGAAATACCTATTTATCCACAGGACCTGAGAGCCCTGGCTCCCACCCAGAGAACCTGAAGCAGGCAGATTCTCCCACACCTGGCAGCCTTAGCAGTTTCCCATGTCCTTCCTTGCCCACGTGCAGCAGGACATAAAGTGCAGACTTAATGTCAAAGCCATGAATTATCTACTGTAATCTGCTAAAGTTTCCTCAAGATAAATCTTAATAGTATAAGCTAATAGACAAACAGATTACCCATACTCCCATGTTCTGCACATTCTCATTCAAAATATATCTAATCCCATGTATCTTACAGAAAACTATAATACTTCCAAATGATAACATTAATAATCACTAATTATAGCAATGTGAAGTCTAATAGCGGGAAGTAGGTATACAGACAGATAGATGATATAGAGAGATAGGTGATTCTTTAAACTGGAATAAGGAAACATTCTGTGTTTGAGAACAATATATTCTGTTTTGGGCATTATATAAATGTAACATTAGATAATTGAACAGCTAGAGAAGGACTCTGTATACTGAAAATGATTAAAGGTGATGTGAGAAGACACAATTGCATTTACAATAAGGGAAAGAGAAGTAAAGGGAAAATCTTAATAGCTAATGAAAAATTATTTCAAGTTCATCCTAAATAATGCAGTCCAACTGTATACTAAAAACTCACCTACCAATTTGGTTTACTTTAGTTCTCTAAAGAGGATCTTTATTATCAGTATATTAATTAATTGTGCAATTATATGACTTAATTTATAATTAGATTTCTGTGTCTATAAAACCAGACAGATATCATTTCTATGTTGATGAGATAGCCTGTATATTTTCTTGGTTTTTAGGTGTCTTATAGTTATGAATGTATTTATAATTATTCGTCTAGCTAGTATTCAAAGTGTTTATTTATATCACTTGTCTAATATCTACCATATCTGCAACTATTTTCACTTTGGCTCACTGATTTTTTATAATTGTATCAGTATATTTGCCCTCTCCTTCTGGCTTCTCTGGTTTTCATTGGGCATTTTATATGAGCCAATGACCTTGCCTTCCTTAGCATATCAATGTACTTCTTTAAAAACAGTTTGAGGATTGCACTTTAATAACTAAATAAGTGATAAATGCATATAGTAAAAATATTCTATATTCATGAAAATTATTTACCACAGGTTAGCTCTTTCCTTTTGGTGTCACAGGACACAGCATTTAATGCAGAGAAAAATAATGCCATACATTTCCTATGGAGGAAATAACAAATCTCATAAGCTTTCTGAATACTGACTAGGAAAAACATTCAGGTCATATAATTATGAGCTTTATTATTTTGAGAAAACTTTACTAGTACTTAAATATATTTATAAATGCAAATATTTTTAAATCTATTTTGATTAATAGGAAAAGTGAAGTTCAACTGTATCCTGCCAGGTTGCTCTGTCCAAGGGATTCTCCAGGCAAGAATACTGGAATGGGTTGCCATTTCCTTCTCCAAGGGACCTTTCCAACCCACGGATTGAACTTGCATCTTCTCCGTTGGCAGACAGATTCATTACCACTGAGCCATCAGGGAAGCGCATACATAAATGTTGGATTATCCAAAAGTTCATTTGTGTTTTTCTTAAGATGTTATGGAAAAACCCAAATGAACGTTTTGGCCAACCCAATACATAGTCTGTCTGGGAGTGAAATACTGTATTTGTGTCTCTTAGTCCAAATTTCCTAAGTCTTCCAGTCATTTAATTCTGTTCTATTTTCAAATATAGTTTCTGTTCATACCTGCCTACCTATATTTCCAAAGAATCATCACCATGTCTCATTTTAAGAATAAACAGGGAATTTGGAAGCCCAAATAAAAAGAAAATAAATGGTAAGGTATCTAAATGACTCCTACCTTAATACATATAAGTCCATTAAAGAAACCTTTGAGATGGTTTATTATTTCAGTTATTTATATTTTATTGACTTACATGGTTCTATATAGGCCAATGAGTCCACAGAAGTTTACCGTTTGAAAAATCTAAACAATCTCAAATCTGAGAGGGGTAAAATTTGATTGAGACACAGTGGAGATAATGTTCACTGTAGGGTAAAGGAAACTCTCAAATATAATTTAAGGGAAGGACAATAGAAATGAACAAACTCCCCATTTTCAGTCCAGCTGCTAAAGTAGCAATGATAAAGCATCTGTCCTTACAAAATCTCTTCATTAGTGAAAACTGCATCTTTTTCCAAAGGAGGGAAATACCACCTCATGCCATTGCTGAGGGGGATTAACTCAGGACATGTATGTACAGTAAAATGAGGGCTGACAGGAGAGTAAGCCACACACACACACATATATGCTGTACTCAGTTGTGTCCACCTCTCTGTGGCCCCATAGACTGTAGCCCACCAGGCTCCTCTATCCATGGCATTCTCCAGGCAAAATACTGGAGTGGGCTGCCATGCCCTCCTCCAGGCGATCTTCCCAATCTATGGATCAAACCCACAGGAAGCTTCTTTACCACTAGGAAGCCTATATATATATATATATATATATATACACAAAAAAAAATACACACATATGTGTGTGTATCTGTGTATAATCCTACATGGTTTATCACACTCTGCCAGTCTCCAGTCTTCAGTAAAATACACGAACAAAAGACAGTATCAGAAAAGGGTGAAATTTGAATTACTGTGAGTCTGAGCACAAAAAATCATTAGCTGATTGATTTTTTGTCCCCCAAATAGAGGTGGATAAAAACAAACAGCAGCACCAGAAGCAGTAAGAACAGCAGTGATAATCATATTAGCTTTTAGATGATAAAAGTTCTAATTTTTGTATACACACATAATTTTTGTATACACACATCTACATGTGAATGTGGACATTTTAGAGATGATTTGATATTTTTAATGTTATAAATACATTGGATTTCAATTTAAAAACAATATTTTTGAAAAAACGGTCATGACTCAATTTTATTTGTATATTCATATGCTAACCATACATTGTTGCTTTCAGTTTTTTGTTGTTGTTGTTGTTGTTTCAGACTGTATCCTTTTTTAGGACACAAATTGGATATTTAGGCCTTTAACACAAATTTCAAAATTAAAAAAGGCTTTAAAATGTCTAGTTTCTGCTTCCCACACCACCTCCCCCAGTCAATTTTCATGTCATCTTTCTTACAAAAAACTTTTTGTTTCCTGTAAAAGTATCAAACTGTGAGTCATGCTTTTTAATCTTGGATTTTCAAAAAGTACTTAACTTCCTGTCGCTTCAAACCCAACCATGACTTTTCAGTGAAAATACTCTGGCTATAATGTCCAGGACACAAAACAAAATCTCAAAATTATAAAAAAAAAAACAAAAAGTATAAAAATATCTTAAAAAGTAAATTATTTTCAGAGCATAACCTGCCCATTAATTGTATAATATTATATAGTAAAATATTTAAAACTTGAAGAAATAATCATAACACAGAAAGAGGGGACACATACTCTGAATTTTTTCATAGAAGGATATATAGGTAGAAATAATGGATAACAAGGCAATGTTTTACAAATTTATGATTTTTTTAGAATATGATACAAAAATTGTTTCTGTGGCAAATCACGTATACATTATTGTTTAAGCTTAGGAGATGGCTTCCCTTGAGTGTAAATGTTTATTAATGGTTACTAGGGAAACTAGTTTAAATTTTCATGATCTATATAGTTGCGAACAATAAATCCTGTAGTTGAAAATTCTGTTAGTACTATATTCACATCTTGACTTAAACAGGGCTTTTATTTCTCCTGAGTTGATTTCAAGATTCCTCATTGCTCCCTAGTATGGATGATTCAATTTAAAAACTGGTGTTTTAACCAGGTCACACATACTCTGATTACTTCTCAATTTGGCAACCTAGTGTTTTAAGGTGTCTCTCTATATGTGTACTAATCTAATCCCATACCATAAAATCTGGGATTTTCATTTCCCACATTTTTTTTCTTACCAATGGTCCACGCCTGCTACAATTCAATCATTTTCTATAACGTTTTAAATAGACAAGAATAAATAAGCCACACTTGGAAAGAGAATAAAAGCATTGCATGGCCAGTATTGAACACTTTTGACAAGAAGAGAATGTTGGGTCTCTTGAGCCCCAGTTTATACATTCCACAAAATCTGGAATTGTTTCTCAATGTTAAAATAGGAAAAAGGATCTTGTGCGAGTTCACCTGGGCATCCGTTTGTATGCAGAACATATTTCCAAGTGTGTTTCTGCCTCTGATACTGTTGATGACAGTATGCTGGTAGATTAAAATTTTTTTTAAAATACAGAACAAAGCATTCAATCTTTTGAAATATTTGTGTACATGTTTTTGATTTATGCTCCTTTCAGCGCGCTTTTCTCCTGTGACTAAATGTATCAATAATGGAGTATACTCTTGAGACAAAGCTCACAATACAGGTACAGAGATTACCTAGCATTAAAGAAATGCTACAGAGGAGAAAATGAATGTTTTTCTATTGTGTGGGAAAACAGGTTCCTGAATGCATGGACAAAAATCAATCCAATTCCACAATCTTATTTAATTCATTAAAAAAAAAATGTATGCTACACATGTAGAGAGGAAACAGACCTCCTTCTAAGATGTGGTCTTAACTCAATGATAAATGTAATGTCCAGGTCTCTGTGGGTTGCAATAACTTTGGTTAATTTGTTGGCATTATTTTCTTCAATAGTACTTAACATTTGCTGCCCTGAACGTGATCATGATAAATCAATATTATTGATGATTTCTGTCTTTAACAGTGTCCAGTAATGTTTGCTGACAGGACCTTGTCAACAACACAGCTTTCATTTTATTAAAGGTTCTTTGTTAGGAAAAGTCTTAGGTCTAGTGCAGTAACAGCGAGTTGTCAGTCCCACTACTAAAACCTAAGGAAATATTTTCAGTAAATCCTCTCCCTTCTCAGAATGAGCATGTGAATAGTATTCATCAACTTTAAATTTGGAAGTATTAATGTAGTCACATAAATAAAAATTGTGCTGCACACTAAGAGAATGAGCAAAGTAGATAAATCTGTCTCTGACTTTCTGTAACATGTTGGAAACAACTGAAGAGCATCATAACCTGTCACTTGACAGTTTTCATTCCAGATACCCAAACTTAAAGGAGCTGTTCACAATAAACTGAGACTCTGTTCCTGTACAGTTAATGATATTTTAAATCTTAGGACAGAAATCAACAATGGTTGTCTATAAGAGATCAAGGTGGTCTCAGTCTTGATGTCTGTACGTGTTGTATGTTTCATGACCAAAAGGATAAGCTACTGAAAGAGGAGAAATAACTTTATACAGCTTTTGTATTATAAGAACCAACATCTGTAAGATACAAAGAAGCACAGCAAATGTCTTTACTTAGAAAGGAAATGACTTTTGAGAACATGGAAAAATTTAACACTTGAACTTTTGGACAATTTATCACTCCCTTCCATTTATGCTTCTCTACTTATTCAAATAAAAATAACAGTAAGGCTGTGCTTTAAAAAAGACTTTACAAATAGTATAGTCTTCCAACTGGATGCCAAAAATGAAAAATTCCTTTCTTCTGATTAAACCAATAAAAATAAGGATGAAATACATACCATACTTAGTGAGGAAACTGTTAAAGCATAAAGGATGAAAGGAAGCCAAAGTGGACAGATTGTAATTTATGTATTATAAATGTAATTATATGCATATGTATACATACATAACCATCACTGTAGTTTGATTATCTATTTCTTCACAAAAAATATCAAAAAATGTGCCTATATGCTAAATATAGAATTTGCTTCAAAATTTGAAATAATTTAGGCTATAAAATTCTATAAGAGCATAAAATAAATACTGTTATAATAAAATTAATGTAAGTTATACAAGGTCTTTACATGAAAAACTGCTAAACATTGCTGAGAGATGTTAAAGAGTACTTAAATATAGAGATGTACTATAAAAATTTTGAAAAGCTCAAAATTTTGTAAATGTCAATTAATTCGAATTTAATCTATAAAATCAGTGCAATTCCAATCAAAACACTGGGATATATTTTTGACAAAATGACAAGTCAATTATATATGTTATGTAGCAAAGCAAAACTTCTATAGTAGTCAACTGTCTTGGAGAAAAGCTAAGCAGAATTACCTAACTTGATTTTTTTATTGTTGGTAAAAACGCATAATGTTAAATTTAACATCTAAAATTAAGTATTTCCACATTGTTGGGCAACAAACCTCAAACCATTATTATGCAAAAGACAACTATATCCACTGACAAATAATTCTCCCTTTTCACCCTTTTCCTGCCCCTTACACACCTCTACTTTTGTTCCCAAGTTTGACTATTTTTGGTATCACATAAAGTAGAAACACTATTGTTTAAAAATGTTCACCTTATTTAGTCACGGAATTTCTGAACTCAGAAAGCAATTGAGTGCTTTGATAATATTTTCCTTTTTAACAAATGTTCAAAATTCTTATGTTTTAACATAATAATGAAACCTAAATTAGATATAATCATGTACTTTATATATAAATTATATAGATATAAAATAATATGAAATTGCATAAATTATCAACCAGGAAATAGATCTCAAGAAATAGTTTCTTTTCTGAATGTCTAATTTTAATGTCTGTCAAAAGATCAAGTAGTTTTAACTGTTTTTAATAAGAGAGAAGGCAGTTCTTTTTTCTTTTTATAATTTTTCCCTTTAGGCCATATCTTTGATCTTAAAAACTTTTAATTTTGGCTTACTTTTCCCTGTATTAAGCCAAACGATGTTAGTTTTTGCTTCCCAGGTGGTGCAGTGGTAAAAATTTGTTGCAAATGTAGAAGCCACTGGGGACATGGGTTCAATCCCTGGGTTGAGAGGATCCCCTGGTGGAAATGGCAACCCACTCCAGTATTCTTGCTGGAGAATTCCATGGACAGAGAAGTCTGGCAGGCTACAGTCCAAAGGGTCACAAAGAGTCAGACACATTAGCTTTTATATTCACAGAGAAGCTAAACATTGTATCTCCAGAGTTTTACCAAAATAGAGTGATTCCAAGTTTTGATCTAGAGAATAATCTGATGTCTGGCCTTTCTCTACCCAACAGTGACCATACTGAGAACATCCATCGGATGCCTTAGATAGCAAAGCAACAAAACAGCAGTGGTCAACACAGCATTTTTGATCTCTGTCTTCTTGTAGGCTTGCAATGAAGCACAGAAAGACATGCTAGTTTTGTCCCACAGGGATTTCAGTACATTACCTTCAATATCAAATAGCTCAAGTATGAAATGACACATTAATTTTTGTTTATACCTATATGGAAGAAATACTCGGAGTCATTTTTTTGTTTGTCTCTAATATAGAATCCTATAAATTTAGTAGATTTAGTCAGACTGTGGGGGCTAATTTATATTTAGATTAGATAAGAAAATATGCTTTCTAAAGAAGAGATGGGTAATAATTGTACCCAATGCATAATGTTGTAATAATCAAATGAATTAATGCCTAGAAAGCACATAATCCACTGTCTGAACATATAGTAAAAATTCAATAAATATAGCTGAAAAATGTATTATAATTTGTCTTCTTGCCATTAATGGAAAATGACAAGGACAACGTAATCTAGAAGAAATGACAAAACTCTAAAAATTGCAAGAGAGTTTGAGGACAATCTAGAAGTAAATAAACAATCCCGAAATGAAGTATGCTGAGAAAGATCTTTTGCCACTATTTCATGATATTTTTTTCTTTTCATAGATAAAGGCCATTGGTATAGTAGTGGAACAATGAACCCTTCAAGAACTTCAAGACCATCATAAGTTTGAAGGGATAGTTTTGATATCTACTATTTTCATCACATGAAAATTGTTCAAGAGGGAGGGCATATTTGTATATGCATAGCTGATTAATGTCATACAGAAGAAATTACTACATCACAAATTATCTACATTTCAATTTAAAAATGAAAAGAAAATAGTTCAAAGAAGAGAAGAAATCAGTTCCTGTTTCCTGGGTAAATACATTAAGCTCAACAGAACTCAACAGCAGTTCTAGGAGAGGGACGTGAAAAGACCCTCTTCTAGTCAGGCCAACTGGCACCTCTGCTGTTAGATCTATGGACTGTCTCCTGGGACCCTCTGGTGAAAGTGAAGTTCACTCAGTCGTGTCTGACTCTTTGCGACCCCAAGGACTATATAGTCCATTGAATTCTCCAGGCCAGAATACTGGAGTGGGTAGCCTTTCCCTTTTCCAGGGGATCTTCCCAACCCAGAGACTGAACCCAGATCTCCCACATTGCAGGCGAATTCTTTACCAGCTGAACCACAAGGGAAGCCCAAGAATACTGGAGTGGATAGCATATCCCTTCTCCAGTGGATCTTCCCCACCCAGGAATCGAACCAGGGTCTCCTGCATTGCCAGTGGATTCTTTACCAACTGAGCTATCAGGGAAGCCATTTTGGGTTTAAGATGCTTTAAATACATTGTTACACATAAACACACACACATAAACATGTACACATTAATATATTGACATATTAACCCCATATAATGTAAATATATTAACATATGATTATATAATTGTGCTATCATATAATTAAATTTTTAGCTAATTACACTATGCGTGCATGCTTAGTTGCTCAGTCATTTCCAACTCTTTGTGACCCTTTAAACTGTAGCCTGTCAGGCTCCTCTGTTCCTCGCATTTTTCAAGCAAGAATACTGGGGTGAATTGCCATTATCCTCCTCAAGGGATCTTCCCAACATATTATGTGTCAGTGCTACCTAAATGTATATTGATATGCAGTTATAGATGTACGTTCAAATTCCTTAAAGAGGAAAATTTGAGGCTTTAATTCTATATTTAAGTGTTTCATTTGAACATATGAAATACCTATAAAAATAAACTATAAATATAAGTAATCTGTTAGGATAATGAATTCTCTCCATTAGAAAATAAGGAAAGTGATATCTGATCTTTATTTTTCTTTAATTTTTCCTTTAAAGGATGTAGCAAATATTACATGTTGTTAGGTCTTCTGGTGATGGGATGAAAAATAGTTTATTGCCAGCTTTTTGGGCATTATTATCTCCCAAACTTCTTAATATGGGGAGAGAATAGCACATGGAGAACAGAAATATTGACTAATGGGATTAGCCAATATAATCTTCAGATAGACTAATTACTTGACATGCTTAATTAAGATTTACATACTAAACATCCCCCATGATTTTTTTTTGTGACTTCACTTCAACATGGTTATCTGCTGTTTTTATCATTAGATATATTTAAAGATAAGTATTACTGCCCAGTAGATAATAAAATAAAATTTATAAAAGAGAACTCAGAGGTACTAGTACATCAACAATATTTATATATGAAGTTGAAAGTGAAAGTTGCTCGGTCATGTCTGACTCTTTGTGACCCCATGGACTAAACAATCCATGGAATTCTCTAGGCTAGAATACTGGAGTGGGTATTCTTCCGGGGATCTTCCCAGCCCAGGGATCGAACCCAAGTCTCCCTCATTGCAGGCGGGTTCTTTACCAACTGAGCCACAAAGGAAGCCCTTACATGAGGTTAAAACACATTAAAAGAGTAGAGTGTCACTTAGCTGACTTGCATTGATTGTTCCTTTACTCAGAAATGATGGGTAGGAAAATAAAAAGCAGGGCGAGTTTGAACATTTCGATACAAGTGAGGAGAGGAAAGCTTTGGCAAATTAGGGATATTTTATATACTTTATAACAAATAACAAGACAAGAGGAACGAATAACAGAAAATATATGTAGCAGTGAAGGATCAGGGAAAGAGAAAAAGAATGAAGGGTTAGAGAAGGCAAGATAATCCTAATAGGAAGTAAACATGGCTTTTTGTTTAAGCAGAGAATGTGCCACAGTGAAAAGTATAAATACTTGTTTCTCTACCGTATTTCTCAATAGCATAACTATTACAACAGTTATGAACAAAGATAAAGCTTCTCATCTTACATAGCCTGCGTGTAATCTTGAGAGTATATATTCTCAGAGGTCTCTATGTTCAGTCACGTTTAATCTGAGAAGTATTCACTCGTTGGTAATGCTTTCACCACATTCACAGTCATCTGTTCATGTTGCAAACATACCAAGTCTAATATACTAAGGGCACAGACTTTTACTTTCTTTGTCATTATCTTTACCATGAGTTTTACGTTTTCAGCCTGCATGCTTTCTGTAGACACATGCACAAGTGCAAATGTATGAACAAGCACCCGTTTTCTACCTCCTACAGTAACTAAAATGGTGAGCTATAACATGAAATCATTACTTGATTACTACTATGTACAATTGAAAAATGATAATATTTGCCAAGGCAAATAGCATTAAATGTATTTCTTAAAAATATGTTTTACTATTCTGATTCTTAGAACTGATTTCTTCCCAATCATTTGTAATGGAAAAGGACTATAATTTCCATTAAGTGGCTTTATGTCATTTAACAGTATGCCAAGCAAAGCATTTTTCTGCCCATGATTTCATTTCATCTATAACTATCCTCTAAAGAACACACTGTAGACGGAATAGAAGATTGATTGGGCTTCTTTACCAAAATTATAGATAATACACCAAATACATGATGTAATCAAAGGAAAATCTGCTGCCTAGAACTTTTGGAAATAATTTCATGGTGACTTAAAAAAAAAAAAAAAACACCTAACTCAGAATGTACTGTTTAAGTAGCCAATGGCAGATCTAAGCATCATAATCATCCAAAGACATATAGAGAAAACAGAAGAGACTCTAAGGAAACAAGCAGAGTAGGACGTGGCTTATTTGAGTTCTGCTATGTGAAGTAATTAATAAAGACTAGAAGTGAGATGATACCAGCTCTCTAGGAGACCAGGCAGCCACTTGGTGGGAAGTGGATGATATTTTTCCACCTAAAAGGGGACAGTGATATTTCCTGATAAAGATATAGCCACCTTTGTAAGACGTAAGTATGACCAATTTGCTCACAGAACTTGCTTCAGCCCTGTCATCCAGGGGCCAACAGAGCTTCAGATTCACCAACATGGGGTCGTGCATATTTCTCAGACCCAGATGGCCTCAGAGTAATCTCGTGACCACAGATCCTTTGGTTCCACCAACATTGCACATCCAGATGCTGTCAGCCTAATGATGCTGCCGAATGGCCTCTCAAGAGGACACCAAACACACCGTCACTCATCAGTTTCTAGATAATTGAATAGTAAAAGTATGAAGGAGTAAACTGCACATTTTCTGGTTTTGTGGAGGCCCAGGGCAGACCACCCCAAGATGTGCCTCAATGTCATACTGATTACTGTGAGTTAAAGCTGCAGAAGAGAGGGTCAAAGTAAGAGAGAGACTTTGACACTCTCACCTCCCTGGAAGCAGGAAATAAGTGAAAGATGTCCTCCCTGTCCTGGAAAGTACACTGGCGGGTGTCACTGTCTGTGAGAGCATTTCTTTAAGGCTGAAATATTTACCAATCACATTCAAGTCCTGTAATTTGTGTCTCCGATTAGATCTCTTTCTCTGTATGGAACAGGGAGGGGGTTCAGTTATTTTCAGGTTTGAGTTGACTGATGCTGTTATCTAAGTGGGTTCACTTTCTTTTACTTGAAGATTGTGGAGCAACTCCCTGAAATCACCACAGAACCCTGGGAACCTGAATGAGACCAATAGGTTAACCACATTCACATGGTCTTGAGCTTCTACGCTGGATGTTCACTGGATTTCATCTCTCAGTTACATCTGACGGTGTCTGTTCTTCCTTTCTGTGCCAACTCCCCATTTTCTACAGTTATTTTTCATTGACTCTCTTTGTGACCATGTCTTCCAGCATCTATTAAGAGAATGCCAATATCCATACAGAACATATCCATTCTAACAATGAGGCATTGAATATGC
Source organism: Nanger dama (assembly GCA_917880005.1). Lineage (NCBI taxonomy): Eukaryota > Metazoa > Chordata > Mammalia > Artiodactyla > Bovidae > Nanger > Nanger dama. The sequence continues at coordinate 228,971 of CAKJTW010000069.1, forward strand.
ATAGTGTCAACCTTCCCAGTCCATATCTCCCTTAATGATTGCAGCCTCAGTGTAGTTCTGCTGATGCTTAGAAGCATGGATGATTCTTTGAAGATGTTCATCCAAAACCTGTTCTCTTTTTAGAAATTAGAGGTTCAAACCAGTCACCCTATTAAGCAGATACTTGTAAAATTAATAGGCTATGCCAGGTACTTTTGTAAGTGCTTCATATATACTCAGAGAAGGCGATGGCAACTCACTCCAGTACTCTTGCCTGGAAAATCCCATGGACAGAGGAGCCTGGTAGGCTGCAGTCCATAGGGTCATGAAGAGTTGGACACGACTGAGCGACTTCACTTTCACTTGTCACTTTCATGCATTGGAGAAGAAAATGGCAACCCACTCCAGTGTTCTTGCCTGGAGAATCCCAGGGACAGGGGAGCCTGGTGGGCTGCCATCTATGGGGTCACACAGAGTCAGACACAACTGAAGCAACTTAGCAGCAGCAGCACCATATACACTAGTGAATAAACCAAAGTTCTCTGTTCTTATGGAACTTACCTTCCTTCTAGTGAGAAAAAGCAGATAACTAGGGTGAGAAAAGATAAATCATTCAAATTACAAATTGTCTTAGAATATGAAAAGTATTGTGGGAGGAGGAAAATCAGACTTGATGAAGTCTGAGAGAGCTAAGATTTCTGTTTTTGTAGTCCAGATAGAATAATCGAACAGATGTTTGCAGGTAACCTCCTTTGACAAGTGATGCAAGGAACAGCAATGGGATGGTTAGGACAGGAAAGAAGGGAATCCAACCCACTGCCAGGAACTCTCTGATAGTCACGTGGAGGATGTCGCAGCATTATCTGCCCAAGGGATCAATTTATGCAATGCTTAGACACCAGCTCCCATCACTCACTGGGAAGGGAAGGTCCGTAAGATGTACTGTCCTACACTGAGGCGGGTTCTGCTGGCATCTCATGATGAAGTGGAAAACAAGCACTGGAGTGAATGTGATAGATTCATGGGGCAGTCAGGATACAGCTGCACAGAGCTGGTTGCCACAGCAACAGCTGAAGAGAAAGGGACAAGAAAAGCTGAGGCCATGCCTGACACACAGAGGCTTTCACTGGGTAAGAGGGATAGTAAAATGAATGTGTGGAAGAAGAACATTGCAACCAGAGACAACAGGCTATGCACATATTTCAACATTTTGAGAGGCTGCAAGAGTCTAGAGAGGTTGGACTTGTGTGAACGAGGGGGTGATTTGCAGAGCCTGAGAGCAGAATGGGGCCAGATCACTGAGGGCTCTGCTAGGCTCTGTTCGTAAGAATGTAGACTTTTATTTTGTGTGACTTAAGAAAATACTGAAGGCTTTTTTTTTTTTAAGATAAAATATAATGTGACTTTGATGTAATTTTTTTTAAATTAAACTTGTATTTTGAAATAAGATTCACATGTAGGTTGTTAGTAATAATACAGAAATCTTGTCTACCCTCTGCCTGAAGTGAAGTGAAGTTGCTCAGTCGTGTCTGACTCTTTGCAACCCCATGGACTGTAGCCTACCAGGCTCCTCTTTTCATGGGATTTTCCAGGCAATAGTCCTGGAGTGGATTGCCATTTCCTTCTCCAGGGGATCTTCCCAACCCAGGGATTGACCCGGGTCTACCACATTATAGATAGACGCTTTACTGTCTGAGCCACCAAATGATTACCCTTTGCCTAGTTCTTCAATTATTAGCATTCTGTAAAACTTTAACAAAACATCACAGTCAGGAGAGTGTCCAAGAAATGCACTTATCCTATTCATATTTCTCTAGTTTAATTATAGTCATTTATGTGTGTGCCTATCTATGCATTTAGTCCCACACAGTTTTATGACATGTGCAAGGTCCGCATTACCAGAATCACAGTCAAAATAGAGAACATTCTATCAAAACAAGGATTCCTTACAAGGCCCTTTTATAACCAGAACAATCTTCCTTACCCTACACCTGTCTCTCTCCCTAACCCACCGTAACAACCAACTAATCTGTTCTATATTCCCTTAGTTTGGTCATTTAAAAAATGTTGTAAAAGTGGAATCATATGGTCTGTAAACATTTTTTTTTAATTACAATACTGTATTTGTTTTGCCATACATTGACATGAATCAACCATAGGTGAACACAATCTCCCAATGCCAAAGCCCCTCCCACCTCCCACCCCACATCCTCTACTTGAATCATCCTGTGCATCAGCCCCATGCATCCTGCATCCTACATTGAACATAGATTGGTGCTTCGTTTCTGACAAGAAAGTATACCTGTTTCAATGCCATTCTCCCAAACCATCCCACCCTTTCCCTCTCCCTCAGAGTCCAAAAGTCCATTCTATACCTCTGTGTCTCTTTGTTGTCTCACATATAGGGTCATCATTACTATCTTCTAAATTCCATATATATGTGTCAGTATACTGTATTGGTGTTTTTCTTTCTGGCTTACTTCACTCTGTATAATCGGCTCCAATTTCATCCATCTCATTAGAACTGAGTCAAATTTATTCTTTTTAAGGGCTGAGTAGTATTCCATTGTGTATATGTACTACAGCTTTCTTATCCAATCATCTGCTGATGGACATTTAGGTTGCTTCCATGTCCTGGCTATTATAAACAGTGCTGCGATGAACATTGGGGTACATGTGTCTCTTTCAATTCTGGTTTCCTCGGTGTGTATGCCCAGCAGCGGGATTGCTGGGTCATAAGGCAGTTCTATTTGCAGTTTTTAAGGAATCTCCACACTGTTTTCCATAATGGCTGTACTAGTTTGCATTCCCACCAGCAGTGTAAGAGGGTTCCCTTTTCTCCACATCCTCTCCAGCATTTATTGCTTGTAGACTTTTGGATCACAGCCATTCTGACTGGTGTGAAATGGTACCTCATTGTGGTCTTGATTTGCATTTCTCTGATAATGAGTGATGTTGAACATCTTTTCATGTGTTTGTTAGCCATCCGTATGTCTTCTTTGGAGAAATGCCTATTTAGTTCTTTGGCCCGTTTTTTTATTGGATCGTTTATTTTTCTGGAGTTGAGCTGCATAAGTTGCTTATATATCTTTGAGATTAGTTGTTTGTCAGTTGTTTCATTTGCTATTGTTTTCTCCCATTCAGAAGGCTGTCTTTTCACCTTGCTTATAGTTTCCTTTGTTGTGCAGAAGCTTTTAATTTTAATTAGATCCCATTTGTTTATTTTTGCTTTTATTTCCACTATACTGGGAGTTGGATCATAGAGGATCCTGCTGTGATTTATGTCGGAGAGTGTTTTGCCTATGTTCTCCTCTAGGAGTTTTATAGTTTCTGGTCTTACATTTGGATCTTTAATCATTTTGAGTTTATTTTTGTGTATGGTGTTAGAAAGAGGTCTAGTTTCATTCTTTTACAAGTGGTTGACCAGTTTTCCCAGCACACCTGTTAAAGAGACTGTCTTTACTCCACTAATATCACCGAGCATCATTTTCTTGAGGTCCATCCAAGCTGCTGCACAAATACAGAGTCCATTCTCTTTTACTGATAAGTGGTATTCCGTATTCTGGCTGTATCCAGTTGGTCTAACCATCTACTGGTTATAGGATATTTAGGTTGTTTCCAGCTTGGATCTATTATGAATAGTGCTGCTATTCACATTCATTTGCAGATTTCAGCGTGAACATGAATTTTCATTTCTCTGGGATCAAGGCCCAAGAGTGCAACTGCTTAGACATATGGTTAAATGTATCTTTATTTTCTGAGAAGTTGCCAAACTGCTTCCAAAAGAGGCTCTATAATTTTATATTCCTATTGTCAATGTATGAGGGAAACAGTTTTTCAGCAGCATTTCATGTTACCCATGTTTTAATTTTAACCATCCTGATAGGTATGTTGTAATAGGTCATTTTTTTTTAAGGTTAGTAGTAGTAGTGAAGTCGCTCAGTTGTGTCCAACTCTTTGTGACCCCATGAACAGTAGCCAACCAGGCTCCTCCATCCATGGGATTTTCCAGACAAGAATACTGGAATGGGTTGCCATTTCCTTCTCCAGGGGATCTTCCCAACTCAGGGATCAAACTTGAGTCTCCTGCATTGTAGGCAAATGCTTTACTGTCTGAACCAACAGGGAAGGCTTATTGAGATATAATTCACAGACCATAAAATTTGTTCAAGTGTACAGTTCAGTGGCTTTTAGCTCATTCACAGAGTTGCACAAAAAGAACCGCACTCTGATTTGAGAGAATTTTAATCACCTTCCAAAATAACTTTCTATCCATCAGCAGTCATTCTGGTGGGTCCATTGAAAGTAGACACCCCAGAATAGCATTGAAACATGTATATTATCATATGTGAAAGAGAGCTCCAGTCCAGGTTCAATGCATGAGGTAAGGTGCTCAGGGCCAGTGCACTGGGATGACCCTGAGGGATGGGATGGGGAGGGAGGTGAGAGTGGGTTCAGGATAGGGAACACATGTACACCCATGGCTGATTCATGTGAATGTATGGCAAAAACCACTACAATATTGTAATCAGCCTCCAATTTAAATAAATAAGTTTTTTTTAAAAAAGAAAGTAGACACTCTAGCTGGTCCTTACAAGGGGCCTTTCCTGTTCAGGGTTTGGTCCCTGGAAGGATCCCGTTTACTGGTGAAGAGCAGCCCCCTGGTGTCTTTCAACACAGAGGGATTCTTAGGTTCAGTGGAGGAGTGTGTTTGTCAACAGGCTGCCATATGCTCCCTTCCCTTTGATCCTGGGAGACATGAAACCTATGTGACACATAGCATTTTTAGACTGCCTACTTTTGCTAGACTGGTAGTCCAGAAAATGCGAGACTTTGATATTAGCACCACTGTTGGGGATTGGATGGTAAGACACTTTGCAGTAATAAATTCTTCCAGTGTGGAGTCCCTAACTAGGCTGCCTTTCTCTTTCAACTTTTCATTTTTAATCTTTAGATGCTTCCTGCACCATCTCCATGGTTCATAAACTGTACTAGTGGGGAAAAGGGAGAAAGGCAAGTCTATCCCATATTCTCTGTACCTTTAACTTACTTTTAAAGATGATCACTATGACCTCTATTTTAAGTTAATGCTTGGGTACGCAGAAGTTGCATAAGTCATGTGCAATGGCACAAATAAAGGTAATTAATGATAGTGGCTTGAATGCTGCTGGGAGCAGACATAGCTATATGCGATAGAGGTACATGATCTGATCATGAATAGCTCTTGAAATTAGAGTTGGAAAGGTTATCCAAATAGTTGGATCTGTGGATTATAGAAGAAATAAGGAATCAAAGATGACTTAAAGTCTATTTCCCCTCTAAGCAGATAAAAGGTTAGAGTTGCCATTACCTGATAATCTAAGTTCATAGGGTGTTAGAATAAAAGGTGTATCCAGAATTCAGTTGTGTGCATATTAGTAATGAGACGGATACTAGACATGCACATGGAAATATCAAGAAGGAAATGGAGATGAGCCAAAGAATATGAAGCAGATCTAAGCTGGTGATACACATTCGGTAATTATTATCTTGCAAATGGTGTTTAAATCCATGATACTGGATAGAATTACCATAGAGCTATAGGATAGACGTTGAGCAGATGCCATGCTGTTATCTCCATCATCTTCTTCCCTCTGAATTCCCAGTTCCAGCTTTCTCTGAAAGAAACATAATTTTTCCCAAATGACTTCCTCCCCAAATCTAGTCTTTCATTAGAATAAAAGGTGTATCTGGAATTCAACTGTGTGCATAATAAGTAATGAGACGGATATTAGAAATGCACATGGAAGTATCAAGAAGGAAACAGAGATGAGCCCAAATAATATGAAGCAGATCTAGGCTGGTGATATGCATTTGGTAATTATTATCTTGCAAATTTTCATGGAAAATTCACACAATTCTCATGCCATAGCTTTAATTTCACTGACCTAAAAGACATAATTAGCTCTCAAAAGGCAAATTAATTATCCTGTAAGTGATGGAAATGTCTCTCATAAATTTACTTGAAACTTTGAAAAACATCTCCTTAATTTTATGTTATTTTCAGCATTAACAGAAGGGTTATATTTTAACCTAGACTTCAGGATTCAAGTGCGCTATATTCATTGTCTTCAGTGAAGGTTGTAAGAGTTAAATAAAACTAAATGTGATTATCTTTTCTTGATTATGTAGTAACAACTCAGACTTAAGAAAAGTTAGTACTTTTGAGGTTGTATGTTTCTTAGAAACAGAGTCATAACAGGTATATTTTAAATTTCTACTGTATCATGCAGTTCAGGAGAATCAATGTAAATTGGTTCTGAGAAGCACTTTACTGCTATCAGCATACTCTGCTCCTGAGTAAAGACATGCTTAGGTGGTTGGAGAACACGTCAGGCAAAGATTAAGTCAATGTTGTACTAATGCTTTCTATTCTCCTGAGCACCAATGAAAGCTGGGAAATCTTTGCTCACGGCTCCTACCTTCCACGTGCTCACAGAGTAAGGATGAATATTAAGACAGTTAACCAGGAACATTTGTATTTGCAAGCTGTTCAAACAATATTAATGCATTTGAGGTTTAAATAAAGATTATTTTTGTAAAGCTAAACTGCACTGACTGTGGATATTCCACTCTCTTGTTCTAGCATAATTATTGGGACCTGTCATATTATTGCATCATGTAGTCAATGTGAATGCAATTTTACTTTTAAACACTTAACTATCCATTACAATCACCACCATCAACATCATTGAAACACAATGGATGAAAATTAAAGCATATCAATTAACTGGAAATACCTTTCATTTAAAACAAACTTAAACATAGATGCCTATCTCCTCTCTTTGTGAGTACATTAGTAAGATGTCTCAGAAAGGAATGTTCAGTTCACAAGGCAAAGGCAACCGAAATGAAAGATGAAAATATTTTGGCAAAAGGATAATTAGATAATGAGTTAAAACTGAATAGTGAGTATTCACCAAAGGGATGCTAGTAATAAACAAGAACATTTCCACAGCCAAAGCCTAAGAATGTGTAAAAAACTGAGGGAACTGGTTGCAAGAAGAAAGGAAGAGAGGAAGGCAGGTAAGATGAATGAATGGGTGGAAAGAAGGAAAGATGGATGGATGGAAGGAAGGAAAGGAGAGAAAGGAAGGAAGGAAAATTTTTAAAAAGATAAAAATCTAATATTGTTTGAAAGTTTGTCTGGAGCTTCAGTTTCCTAGATCTCTGACTCCCTCCCACCCCTCAGTGCTTTCCCTAAGACTTGCACACAGTTAGACAGATAGCCTACTTGTCCCCTGCAAAGCCAGTGGGAAAGTTATTCCTTGCATGAACTGACCAAGTAGACTTTCAAGTTTGAGGCTGTAGGCTACAGTGATGGAGGCACTGTGTTGCAATGGAGAGTAATGAAAACTCCTGCTTGGGTGCTGAGAATCCCAGACCCACGTCCCTGCACAGAGATGAGCCAGGAGACTGGGGATGCCTCTGGAGAAGGCTGCTGCATGGTATGACCACTGAAGTTGCTGTAGCAAAATGTCGATGACCCCCAGAGTGAATCCTCGATCCCCAGGTCCTCCCCATGCAGGCAACGCTTCCAGCCAGTGTTTAGTGACTCTTTCCTAAGTCAGAATGGCCCAGCATTCGAGATAATTTATAACACAAACAGGCACAAATTATATCAAACAACAGGAAAAAAATATGTGGACAAAATATGGGAAGAGAAGAAACATTACAAAAATTACTGTCATCCAGTAGATAAGACAGTATCTTGAACCGAAGGAAAGGATGCTCTTAAAAACAAATGAAAAAATGGTAGCCTGTGACATGATGGATGTATTAATTAGCCTGACTTGGTAGACATTTCATAAGATTAAATCACCACATTGTACATTCTAGTGTACAATTCAATTGGTCAATTGTACCTCAATGAAACTGGTGGAAAAAAAAAGAGGAGAGTAAGACAATGTTATAAAAATACAGTCTTTGGGGAAAAGACATGGGAAACAGGACTCAGCTCTTTGGAAATTAGAAATATGAAAACAAATGAAAATACTGTAGCACAGTTGGACTGGTGCTATGTGATAAAGATTAGAGAGAATCATACCACTAACAGCAGAGAGAGCTAGAGAGACCAGCTATCCTTGAACAGATTAAGGAGGTATCATGAAGAGTCATTTGGGGGATCAGTTTAAAGAACAGAAAGGAGTTTTCTAGGAAGGAAAATGGTAATGGATGTTTTGATGACTGTCCAAAGACATTTTCTAACAACTTTACACGGAATATAATCTATAAAATTACTGAGTAGCTAAATTGTACACCTGAGGATCTTTGATCTATGAATACAGCATCTCTTTCCACGTATATGTGTCTTCTTCAATTTATTTCATCATTGCCTTACAGCTTTCAGAGTATAGATTTTTCATGTCCTTGGTTAAATTAATTCTTATTTTACTGTCAGAGATACCTGTGTACAATTTTTATTTGAACATTATTATGTATGTTTCTTGAAAGAAAATGGTTGTTTTTAAAGCCAATGTCAATATAAGGATATTTTCTCCAAATATCTTTTATTTTATTACAAACAATTTTTCTCTTTAATATCATTAATTGGACAGCAAAGATGGTGTGAAAAGTGATTTGGATAAAGACTTTACATACTAACAATTCAGTTATGTTAGTGAAGTTTTTATGCATGCTGCTTCATGATTTGGGAAAATGGCATTGAAACATGTATACTATCTCGTAAGAATGAGGAGCCAGTCTATGTTCAATACAAGATACAGGATGCATGGGGCTGGTGCACAGGATGATTCAGGGAGATGATATGGGGTGGGAGGTGGGAGGGGGCTTCGGCATTGGGAGATCGTGGACACCTGTGGCTGATTCATGTCAATGTATGGCAGAACAAATACAGTATTGTAATGTAGAATAAAGTATTTAAAAAAATAAATATAGATAATTTTTAATAAATATTTTAAATTAAAAAAATAAAAATAAAAATACTCTGTAAAGTATTATAAAATTAATCAGTTTTAAATGAAAGTATTGGTACAATTTTGCCTCCTATAATGGTATATACTGTTCTATTTTACTCAGAGATATTACATAGATATTGCATAAAATAATGAATGATATAAAGAGAATAAGTACATAAGCATGATTCTTTGATTAGACTTTTGCTTCCTAATATAAAAGCCTTAATTGACAGTCTTTAAAGATTACTGTAGGGACAGTACTTTTGAAATATTTCTTTAAATGACTTTGATTTATAGATACTGGTTGGGAGGAGCTGAAATAGGCCTAACCAAGTAGTAGCAATTCACTTGACCATCTGGCCATCTAATTCTATTCTAGTTTTAGGACTTTTAATTCCACTCTAATAATACAAGTGGGAATTTGGATGAACTGCCATGCTGTAAGATTTTCCTGTATCTGGCCAGAGAAATGTATAGATCTCTGACAAGGAGAATAGTTCACTGTCAGAGATACAAAATCTTCTATAGAATTTGTTTTATCAGATTAAATTCCTACTGTATCAAAGAACATATGACCCAGCCATACCAGGGTTGTACTAACAGCTCCCATACCTGAAGACAAATGTGATCCAATGGCATGGTTTCCACTGCATTTCTGTTTTCTGAAATGCACTTTCAGAATCTTCTGTCTTATTAAGAAATAAAACATTGCTGACAGATTATTTCGTATACATGATAGTTGGGAAAGAAGACTGCACAGAGAATTTTATTTTCTACTTCTTCAGTTTTATTTTATGTAAATAATCCAAAGGAAAATGAACAAATACCATAAAATATATTTGAAGGAGCCCTGAAATGGCAGAAGGTTTAGGATTTAATCTAGTCATAAAACTTGTTAATTGCAGAGTCTTATCTAGAGAAAGAACTTTTTGAAATATCTTTTATATGCTAGCCAGTATGCCCATAGATTGCATAACTGAAAGTACACATTCTTGTGATCATATGTTATTTTGATATAACCTCACGTTGCAGAAGAATAAATGTGTTAGTGAAACAACTTGGCACTTAATCTGAAAAAATATAACTATTTTTCCAGGTTTTACCTTGCAGACATCATTCAGAGAAGTTCTGCAAAACCACATGCAGATTTTAAATATATGTAAAAAGCTTCTCAAAAGAAAAATATAAATACTTTTGGTATTTATAGTAAAGTAACAAGCAACAGCAACAAAAAACACAAGAGGGAATGTATCCAAAACTTAAATGTAAAAGACAGGATGGATTTTACTATGAGTTAAGAAGCTACTTTCTATGCACATGAAGCTTATTCAATTAAGTCAAAACAACCTAATTTTGCAGGCAGTACCTCCTTGGGCATTTGGGCAAGAGGACCACCCCCTTGCCTTGAGATCCATGCACTGAAGAACCCCCATAGTAATTACAAACACATGAACACAAAAAGGCTGCAAGATCACATAAGCACATCTCTCCTCAGAATCAAGTTAGATTTCAATTCAAAAAGGACCTTAGATGGGATTACAATGGATTCACCCATGGTAACAGGGAGAAGGAAGAATACATGGGTGAATATGTGGATGTAAGAGGTGTGGCAGTTAAAAACCTGTGCAGGTTGGTTCTGATTGTTTCAACCTTTTTATCCCAAATTAAATAATGATTAGTAAATTTGAAGTAACAACTAATGGAATATTGATTGTTCTTTTCAGAGGTTTCTTAACAAGTTAATTAAAATATGCTTCAAATCATGTTTTATTAGGACAATCACTTAAGAATACAGAAGAAAAACTTGCATTGGTTTCTAGAAAAGGTAGAACCAGAGGATAATAGAGACGTGACAAAACAATATGACGAGGGGAGAACCTCCACTGTGACACAACTTCCAACAGGCACTTCACAGGTGAGGCTCAGCCTTGTCTGTTACCCATTTATATAAAGAGAATTAAGCTTCATTTAAAAGATGATAGAAACTACAAGTAAGCAGGCCTGAATTGGTTCAACAAAGTTACCAAACTAGCAGTGCTCTAATGGATGGCACTGCAGAAGAAGAGACTCCAGAGAGTATATTATAATAATACCCCCAAACAGAGATCCCCACCCTCATCACCATCACTCCTGCTATGCTATCACCAGGAAGTAGGAGGAGGGAGAGAAGGGGGAGAGGGGGAAGGGAGGGGGAGGGGGGAAGGGGGGGAGGGGGGAGGGGGGAGGGGGGAGGAGGGACAAAAGCAGGGAGGATAAAGGAAGATGTGGAAACAATCTGGATCACTGAATGACTGTAAGAAGCAAAGCTCACTTTTCAAACTATAACATCCAACTGGCACTGTCATTTGAGAGAAGGACCCATTTATTTTATGCTTAAACAGTCCTGCTGGGGAGACTATAAGTTGCTATGACAATACAGGAATTAACATTCAATCCATAGTCATTTTTCTCCAGGGACTGCATTAAAATCTTACTATGCTTTATCTCATCCCATTCTCATTGCAGTGTTTGCATTTGGCGCTACTATAATGCCCATGTTGCAGATGGGCATTAGAGAACTGGAATATTCTTCCAACATCACATGGTGGAGGACACTGCGTTTAGAACAGTCAACTAATCAAGGCCAGGCAGCACTGGGATAGCACTAGGATGCTACCCAGCCCTAGCCTGGTCCTGCTGTAACTTACAAAGAAGAACTAGGAGAAGTGAAAAAAAAAAATCACTGGAGTTATTCAAGCATACATTAAAGAAGACATATGTATTTATAAAATAAGGTGGATGAAATGCTGAAAACAAACTGTCAACTTTATATCCTGCCATGACTGCAGCTGTCTACCCAGATAGGTAACCATAAGCTTAATCATTAACAAAATTCACCCACCTGATAAAAGTTTCTAATGCCTGAAGAGAACAAGAGCTGTGTAGAATATATCAAACTGGAAACAATGGAAATGAAGCTGACTGTTTGAGAGAATAATTATGCTAATTTTGTTGAACACAATAGGCTCTATTAGCAAATATTTTCATAGTAATGTTATTATTTACCTTCTCTGAAATGTTGGTCTTATTATAGTGAAGTATAAAATAATCAGATATATGGATTGAATTTACAGATTAGCAATTATATGTCTGACCTAAAAATTACAGGATATACACTATGCAAGGTATATTTTAATTTATATAAAAAACGATGAATTTGAGATGCCTCTAAAACCATTCATTTCTCACATACGATCTTACTGCTCCAAAGAAGAATGTCTTTAATGAATGACATTCCTAATCATTAATATTCATAGATATATTGCATATATAACAATTTGTATTAAACCAAATGAATGTTTCTAGTCCCTTAACTGAATGACGCTAATGGCAAAATGTAAAATAATAAAGGAAGTGCTCTAGACAAAGGACAGTACAAGTGATACTGAAAATATCAGGTGGATTCATCTTCATTACAGGATGCTTCTCAAATCTATCTTCTCCTATATGAATAAAATAGAACTTTTGCTGACTATGGAAATAAATTATTTTATATTAAATAAAATTTCATTACTTAGTAAATACAATTTTCTGTATAAATTTGCAAGTATCATAATATTTCAGTATATAATATAAAGAAAATTACCACCAAAAGAAATACTCTAAACCTTTAAATTAGTGTGAAATTAAATGTTGACTCAAGTATATAACATTTAAGAGTCAAACACAAAGTCCTCACTGTCTCCTTGTTCACAATTTGTTCTAAGATTCTGAAATATCACACACTCTACTGCACAGTCTTGATAACCTTACACGTCCCAGGAGAATTGGGCCTCCCGTCAGAGCTGATTATTTCAAGAATGGACTGAGAGCCACATGGAGCGAACCAGAGGCTAAACTAAAGGTTACAGACACCAATTTGATTAGTTGGTGGTGAGCACTGGACTTGAAATGTCATCGGGACTTTGGGCCGGTTTTGGCCATTTTCACAGCAATACACTTTGGCCACTGCACCCCTGCCAAGTATTGCAAGCATGTGAGATGCTTACAAAATAATCAGACTCAAACACGTAAGCAGAGAAGTAATCATCAGAGAGTCACTGCCTGGAAACTCATCAGATCCTTTACCCACTTCTCACCATCACTGCCCTTTAGGCACAGGCAGTAAGAGTGGGTTTCTATTATTTAAAACTAACTTCATACAATGTAAGAAATAACTACTTAAAGACAACAAAATTCTCAAATCAAGAAATTAATTTGATAGCTATGAACAAAATCTGTAAGATTCAGATTTTGCATTTTGTGCAATAGCATTTAAAAATTTAGAGTAGTTCTAAGTTAAGCTATTAGAATCATAGAGTAATTGAATACACACAGATAATAAAAATATTCTCCATCTCCAGAAGCCTAAGTAAGTCAAGCATATAATTGATAAACTATACAAAAATGGCAAACATATATCTATGAAATAAGTATATTGGAAAATAGAGAAATAAAAATGATTGATAGTATAAGAAACATAAAGCCCAATAAAATACGTAAAATGTATAAGAAGAAACTATATAAAACTAACAATAACATGGACAACATAGCCCTACATATAATCTCTATGAATCATTTAAAAGCAGAGTACACATAATTTTCAAGAATATATACATTTTTTCCGCAATTGGCCTTATGTTGTCTTATAAAGCCAGCCTCAATAAATAACAAAGTGTTGATACCATTCAATGTATGCTCTCTTGCCATTGGTGAGAAAAGAGAGAAATGAATTTAAAAGCAGAGGATCGGAGCAAGAATTGTCAACATTTTGGAAATCAAGTTCTTTCCAAATAACCAACAGAACATCATAAAAAGCAATAACAGATAAAATTAGAAAATATTTTAATATGAATGTTAATGAAAATATAATTCATTTCATGAAGCTAGGGGAATTTATAGCCTTAACATGAGAAAGTCTTAAAAGCAATGATTATGAATTTCATTTCAGAAAGCACAAAAAATGAACAGGAAAGCAACGTCCAAATAATAAAGCAAAAGAAATCAATAAAAGTAAAATCATAAAGCAGAGAACAGAAATGAAACAACAATAATTTCTGTATCATTAATAAACTTGAAAAACACAACTAGTACTATTCAAATATAAAATAGAAAACCAAGAGCACTCAGCTAGCTCAGCTGGAAAAGCATGAGACTCTTGAAACAAAGAAAATCCCCAAAAAGGAGCATCACTACAGACCACCAACCAAATTATAACCAACATTTGAATTATCAAGCTTGGAAGTGAAAACAAAATGCCTTAATAAACATAACTTATAACCTGACAAATGAATAAATAGAACTCTAAATAATATTTTATCATCTGTTCATGGAATTACATTGATTATTAAAACTTCTCCTACAAGTGAAAAGTTCAATGCCAAACAGCTTCATTAGCAAATTCTACTAAATATGTTTAAGAGAAACAACACCAATACTACACAAATATTTGAAGAGGATAGAAAAAGAGGAAAACATTTTCCATCTCATTTTGCATCACAATTTTAACCTTAATATAAAATCCTGACAAGAAAAAACAACCCAGGTCAACCCTTATTATAAATGTAGATGGCAAAATCTTGACCAAAATATTAGCAAAGCAAGTCCAGTAATACAGAAAATCAAAGTCCATCATAAGAAATTAGAGCATAATGCAGGAATAATAAAAGTTCTAACGTTTGGGAGTCAACTGATAGAATTTACCACATTAATGCAAAAAAAAAAAAACAAAACAATAACCTTACTTTAGGAGAAGTACTGTAGTTAGTAGTCACTGCTAGAACTTTTTTAATAATAGGGATCTAAAAAGAAAAAGAATCACTAAGTCAATGATTGTATATAATGAGGGATTATTTAAATCATTTTCCTTAGAGGAAAAACAGTGCACATTATTATTATTTCTGCTTAGCATTTTATTGGATATCTTGGCCAATGAACTAATATAAGAAAAAATAAACAGAAGAACAAATGTAGGAAACAAATAAAATATATCTTTGCAATATCATGATTAAGGATATAGAAAATTGAAAAAAATTATAGAATAGTTTAATATTAGTAATTAGTGAGCTAGAAAGGTCTTAACATATTACATCTGAAATATAATTGTTCAAAGACAGAATTTTTATGAAAATCTCATGGTAGTCACAAAGAAAAAGTCTATAGCATGTTAAAAGAGAGAGAAAGACAAAAAAATCAGATATATCACCAGAAAATGATCAAATCTGCTATGGACTGAATGTTTACATCTCCAAATCTTATGCTGCAGCCTCATGCACCACATGAGACTATTCAGGAGTGAGGTCTTGAGAAGTGCACAGACTGTATAAATGGAGCCCTCATGAATGGGTCTAGTGATTTTATCAATAACCTTAGAGGGCTCTTAGAACCACCTGCCATGTGCAGTTATAGCTAGAAGGTGTTGTCTGTAAATCAAAAGGTGGACTGTCACCAGACCTTGAATTTGGCAGTGCTGTGGACATCCCAGCTTCAAAAAATGTGAAAAATAAATGCTTGTTTTTTATCAGCCATCCAGATTATGTTTTTTTTTATAGTGGCCTTAATAGATTAAGACAAAGTCAAAAAAGAATACAGGAAAGAGAAATAAATAAGCAACAAGATAAACAAACAAAAAACTAACTGAAATAAATGAACAGAACAGCAATAGCAACCTCTCACTTGTAATAATTACTGTAAATATACTGGACTACATTTACCAACCAAAAAGTATAGAGTGGTTATTGGATGAAAAACAAAAACAAAATGAAGATCTACCTCTATGTTGTCTAAAGAGACTTATTTTAGACTTAGGAACTTACAGGGACTGAAAGTGAAGGGATTTTAAAAGAGATCCCATGCAATAGTAAACAGAAAGGAGAACAAGTAACCACACCTATGTCAGACAAAATAGACTTAGTCAAAAACTGTCACAAGATACAAAAAGGACATTACATAATGTTAAAAGGGCCAATTAATAAGACACAACAGTTATAAATATATATACACCCAACATAAGAGCACCTGGATATATAAAACAAGCACTGATATAATTGAAGGGGAAAACAGACATCAATACAGTAATAGTAGAAGACTTCAATATCCCACATGCAATACTAGATCATTCAGACAGAAGATCGATGAAGCAGCACCTGGCTTGAACAAATGGCCATAACAGATGCACACAGAACATTCTGCTCAACAGCAGCAGAATGTCCATTCCTCTCAAGCGTACAGAGAATGTTGTCTGTGATTGATCAAATGTCAGGTCACAAAACAAGTCTTAACAAATTTCAGACTAGTATTATTCCAGGCATCTTTCCCACCCACAATGAAATGGAACTAGATATCAATAACAAAAGGAAAATTGGAAAATTCACAAATGCTTGGAAATTCAAAACCACACCCTTGAGCAAACAGTGGGCTAAAGAAGAAATCAAAATGGAAGGAGGAATATATCTCAAGACAAACAAAAGCTGAACTTACAGATTTAGAGAACAAACTGGGGGTTACCAGTGAGGAGAAGGAAGGAGAGAGGGTAATGTAAAGGAAGAGGGGGAAAAGGTAAGGGTTATTATGGGATGGTATAAAGTCGTCTGTGTGAAACTTTTGAAAATTTTAAAGCACTATAGAATTTAGAGTATCTTTAATTCAATCAAAATTAATTTTAGATAAATATTTTTTCAAAATAAAGAAAAGAATGAAATAAGATCGTATATGAAAGAGTAAACATGACAATAATTATAATAATCTATTTAAAAAATCATAAGGAATTACTATGAACAATTATATGCCAACAAAGTGATCAACCTAGAAGAACTGGACACATAATTAAAAGTGCACCACCAAAAATACGGAAGTATGAAGAAATAGAAAGTTTAAATGTACCAATATCAAATAAGGAGATTAAATCAGTAAGCAAAAACCTCCTGACAATGAAAAGCTCCAGATCAAATATTGGGTTAGCTAAAAAGCTCAACTTTTTTTTTCTTTTTCTATTTTATTTTAATTTGAGGATAATTGCTTTATAATGTTGTTTTCCACAACAAAAATAATAAGGAAGCACCATGCCAAGGAAAACAGGATGAGAAAATTATTGTTCATAAAAGGAGTAATTAAATGACAAAGTCAATATACTTCTCATTGTCCTACAAAATCAGGCTTTTACTCTGTTGCCACCCGGACAACTTTTCAATAAAATCACAGAGGTCAGACAATGATTCAGACAGATGCTAAACTGGAGCACAATTTAAAAAATACACCTTGCAAATTTCACTAACAGGCTATCATCAGGGGCCAGGCCCCTGGAAGGCACATTTATATGACAGCATTGTCAGAAACAGGGATCAACAGAATGCTAAGATGTCCAGAGGAAAAAAAGCTAAAATCAGTGTTGCAATGGCAGGTTATTGTGAATGCTTGTTCCTCTTACAAAATGCCCCTGACCCCAAGGCTGGGAAGCTAATAAAAATGACCTTATGAACCTTCATAAATCAAAGGACATTTATTTCTCTTGCAGGGCTTTTTTTTTAAGGGCAGGACTACCATAAATGAAGTCGATTAAAACCTGGCGCACATAACACTAGACCACACACAGTGACAACAGGGTATATATAACATGTGAAAAAGCCCTTCCACTAATTTATATGTCTTCTGTGCTTATACAAACATTTTATTACTAAGAATTACCAAATGTGGACATTTATTACTGCTGAGGTAACAAATGAACTAGAAAATACATTTCCAGAAAACTTGCTTAGTTCTCAAACCTAAGATATTTTAGTCTCCAAAAAAAAAAAAAAGAACTGCTAATGCTATTGTACCCTTGAAGGCAGAAAGTGGAGTTTATGGAGGGTGAAATAAGAGTTACTAAATGATGCAGCTCAACTGCTTTTACTACCGAAATGAAATGCAAAAGAGCTTGATGGGGAACTCAAGAGCAAAAAAAAAAAAAAAAAAGTGCCTAGGCTACAAGAGGTTTTCAGGAATTCAAGGCAATGATCTCAATAATGTTTATTCAAATAGGTCATGATATTCTATAAATCAAAATAAACTGATTCATTCTTTTTCCATTTTAGTCGAGAGGAAATAAGTATTTAAAAAGATCTACAACTCTATAGATATAGAACTTGCAAATCCAGTATCAACTGATGCTTTATTGCTATTTTAACTATACACTTTGAGTAATACCCAGCTTGATTAATCACTTTCCTCGGCTAGTCAATAGAGGTCAAGACCAAGTGATGTACTATTACAATACACAAAATTTTATATCAAATGGTATAATGTAGCTTTATTTAATTGAACTAATTTTTCCCAGGTCTTCCTTTGCTCTGTAATTTTAAAGCTTTAACTCACTAGAATAAGGATTGCCCCAGATTTGTAAAGCTGCTTTTGTCCCCAAATGAGCCCAATTATGGTATTCTTTCATCTTCAAGAAAAGTATTTCTTCCATGATATTATGTCCTCTGTGACATACCATTGTTTTTACCTTCTCAATTTTGTATTATATTTACTTACTTATAAAAGTAGAACCCATTTTCCCACATGTGTCATAACAATTGTCCTTGATTGTAGCACTAACCCTCTCTGTTCAATCAGTTCAGTCACTCAGTCGTGTCAGACTCTTTGCGACCCCATGAACTGAAGCACGCCAGGCCTCCCTGTCCATCACCATCTCCCGCAGTTCACTCAGACTCACGTTCATCGAGTCAGTGATGCCATCCAGCCATCTCATCCTCTGTCGTCCCCTTCTCCTCCTGCCCTCAATCCCTCCCAGCATCAGAGTCTTTTCCAATGATTTAACTCTTCACATGAGGTAGCCAAAGTACTGGAGTTTCAGCTTTAGCATCATTCCTTCCAAAGAAATCCCAGGGCTGATCTCCTTCAGAATGGACTGGCTGGATCTCCTTGCAGTCCAAGGGACTCTCAAGAGTCTTCTCCAACACCACAGTTCAAAAGCATCAATTCTTTGGTGCTCAGCCTTCTTCACAGTCCAACTCTCACATCCACACATGACCACAGGAAAAACCATAGCCTTGACTAGATGGACCTTAGTCGGCAAGGTAATGTCTCTGCTTTTGAATATACTATCTAGGTTGGTGATAACTTTTCTTCCAAGGAGTAAACGTCTTTTAATTTCATGGCTGCAGTCACCATCTGCAGTGATCTTGGAGCCCAAAAAAATGAGGTCTGACACTGTTTCCACTGTTTCTCCATCTATTTCCCATGAAGTGATGGGACCGGTTGCCATGATATTCGTTTTCTGAATGTTGAGCTTTAAACCAACCTTTTCGCTTTCCTCTTTCACTTTCATCAAGAGGCTCTTTAGTTCTTCTTCACTTTCTGCCATAAGGGTGGTATCATTTGCATATCTGAGGTTATTGATATTTCTCCCGGCAATCTTGAATTCCAGCTTGTGTTTCTTCTAGTCCGGCATTTCTCATGACGTACTCTGCATATAAGTTAAATAAACAGGGTGTTAAATAAACAGGATGACGTACTCCTTTTCCTATTTGGAACCAGTCTGTTGTTCCATGTCCAGTTCTAACTGTTGCTTCCATACAGATTTCTCAAAAGACAGGTTAGGTGGTCTGGTATTCCCATCTCTTTCAGAATTTTCCACAGTTTATTGCGATCCACACAGTCAAAGGCTTTGGCATAGTCAATAAAGGAAAAGTAGATGTTTTTCTGGAACTCTCTTGCTTTTTCCATGATCCAGCAGATGTTGGCAATTTGATCTCTGGTTCCCCTGCCTTTTCTAAAACCAGCTTGAACATTAGGGAGTTCACGGTTCACGTATTGCTGAAGCCTGGCTTGGAGAATTTTGAGCATTACTTTACTAGCATGTGAGATGAGTGCAATTGTGCGGTAGTTTGAGCATTCTTTGGCATTGCTTTTCTTTGGGATTGGAATGAAAACTGACCTAACCTATAGTAAAACAAAGAAACAATGACAACAAATACCTTTTGATTATGGAAATAGAGTAGAAGTAATCTATGAACTGGACTTCCCTGGTTGCTCAGACAGTAAAGCATCTGTCTACAATGTGAGAGACCTGGGTTCAATCCCTGGGCGGGAAGATCCCCTGGAGAAGGAAATGGCAATCCACTCCAGTACTATTGCCTGGAAAATCCCATGAACAGAGGAGCTGAACTATAGCACAAAAAGGAAAATATTTTCAGTTAGTTTTTCAAACACCACATACTAATGGGTTGTGCTTTAGAATTAGGTCTTTATTACAGTATAATTTCATTCTCCTTCATTTTCACATTCTGCCAAAATTGGCTTCTTTTAAAAAGGATTGTCTTGGTGGAAAGAGGAGTTATTGCTTAATAAGTGCAGAGTCTCAGTCGGAAAGGCATCATGTTTTGGAGATGGACTGTGATGATGGTTGATCAATGATGTGAGTGTACTTAATGGCACTGAATGGACAATTAAAGTTAAAATCAGGAACTGTATGCTATGGATATTTTATCACAACTGGAGCATACTCTTTTATTAGAACAGAATCTGTAGGTTCTGGAACCGTCTTACTTTACTCCTCATCTCACTCTGATGATAGTAAAAGCTTTCCTGGCTTCCCTTGTCTCATTGATTGTGAAAAGGAGTTATTGGGCGGTGGGGGGGGGACTACTATCAAGCCCAAGCATTACAACTTAGAGACATACTGGAAAAGTCAGATTAAGTGATAAATGTGTGTGTAGTCACAGAGGAAGGTTCCATCTGCAGTAAGGCTAGCTTTGCCAGGAACAAAGTAGAATGATTAAAGTTGTTTTGTAGTCATGAGCAGAGTGATGCTGTTTGACTGTTTATAGGGTACCTGTCCTAATAGAAAATAGATGTGTCCTAATATAAAATGGGCTTCCCTGATAACTCAGTTGGTAAAGAATCTGCCTGCAATGCAGGAGACCCCGGTTGAATTCCTGGGTTGGGAAGATCCCCTGGGGAAGGGATAGGCTGCCCACTCCAGTATTCTTGGGCTTCCCTTGTGGGCTCCCCGTCCCTGGGATTCTCCAGGCAAGAACACTGGAGCGGGTTGCCATTTCCTTCTCCAATGCATGAAAGTGAAAAGTGAAAGTGAAGTCGCTCAGTTGTGTCCAACTCTTATCGACCCCATCAACTGCAGCCTGCCAGGCACTCCGTCCATGGGATTTGCCAGGCAAGAGTACTGGAGTGGGTTGCCATTGCCTTCTCTGCAGCTGGTAAAGACCTGCCCTAATATAATGTGGCTGATTCATGTCAATGTATGGCAAAACCAATACAGTATTGTAAAGTAAAATAAAGTAAAAATAAAATTAAAAAAATAATAAACAAAGACATTATTTTTTAACACACACACACACACACACACACACACACACAAAATAAATAAAAATAAAATAGATGTGTCCTAAAGTAAAATCTGTATTTTGGTGATATTGTGCTTTCATGTTCACTCATTCATACAGAACTTACTAGGAACCAAAAATATTGTTGTGGAAACAAATGTAAAATAAGACACAGCCATAAAGCTTATCAGTTCCTGAATGGATATTCTTCTCATAAAAGCATTAGCTCCTTTAACAGGAGGGCCTTCCTTATTTAAAAATAATGCTATAAAGATATCTCAGAGATACCTTAAGGTATCTGTGAAATGGGACAAAGTTGCATTTATCCCATAGGGTTAATATGGGAATTAAATGAGATAATCCATGCAAATGTCTCCTTGTCTAGCACATATTCACAGTCAGCAAACTCTAGCTGTTATTCCCATTATTAGCAGTGCTATTTCATTCAAGCTATAAAGTATCTATTAGTTTTCAGAAAGAACAGAATCATTAAACCCAAACATTTCCAGCTGAACTATGACACAGGAAATATTAATATCTGATAGAGGATTTTATGACATGGAAGTTGTCATTTTAGACAAAAATCTCAACAGTAACAGTTGTTCAATACAGTATAAAAATTTTTAAAAAATAAAAAAATAGCATTAGGTAGGTAAAGGCCCAGAATAGATTAATATGTGCCAAATAAAATGCCTAGGGTACTAGCAAAGTTACTTTCTAAAGTCATTACAGAGTAAGAAAATCAAAAATAAGATAAATTATTTCAAGATATTCTTATGAATAAGATAGGGATATATGGATAAATGGTAATTTGATTAGTGAATTAATTCCTAATTATACAGCCATACCCTAAGGATGATGATTAATGAATTAATATCAACTAGAGGAAAATTGCTAATGATTTGAGTCATTAGTTGATTCTGCTCTGTCTTATCAATCCTGCTGTTTATCATATGCTGTGCTGTTTATCAATATAGTTCTTTTTCTCAGTTGCCTGTCTGAAACTGAGTAAACCATGGTTATCAACTTATTTAATTATCCATAATAGAAAACAAACAATATGAAAATAAGTGACCATTTGTCACGATGGAGCAAATCTATTATGATGAAATTATATAGTTACAAATCTAAATTACTCAACTTGCATCCAGATATTCAAATGAAGAAGTTCAAGGATCCTGGATAGAGGAAAGATACAGTGTCTGACAAGTAATTTCCAGCCTGTGGCTGCACCTGGAATAAATGACAGTACTCTTCTGTGGGTTATTCTGAAAAGTCAAAGGTACTGTCTATAAAATGCTTCCTGAAGCCTCAGGTATGGGGGAAAAATTTAAAAAACCTAAAGAATTGCTAAATCTTTTAAACAGCAGAATGTGGGGGGAAAGGAAAGTATATTTCTGACTCATTTACAGGCTATGAAGGAGATACAAAAAATAGTTAAGACAAACAGACTGAGTGAAGTGAAAAACACAACTTCTTTAGCAGACAATCATCTCTGAAGTGCCATGTTTTGACTAGGAAACTGAAAAATTATCACAGATATGGAAAAACATTATCAAAATGGTCATAGGTTTAGACCCTGTGCAGTAAAAGCTTAAAGATGCACATAATAAAATTTGCAGAAGAAAGTATTTCAAAATAAAAGTGTGGTTTTTAATATTAATACTTCTCTATAAAATGTTTCTTTGTAGACTGCATATTAGGTTTCTCTTTAAATAAATTAATCATAGACAATAAAGATGAATAAATTATAACTTTAGAAATTTCCCCCAATTATCTCATTGATGCTGTGCGTAGGACTAGGAATGTATCTCATTATAATTTACACTATAATAATGACTCAAACAATTGGGGAGACACAGAACCCTCTGTGACACAATGGAAGCTATGAAATATTTCCCAACTATGAAAAAGAAAAATCAAATTTACAAACACTTACATGTTAGGAACTATTTTAGACACTCTAAACTTTTATAGTATTCATATAACCCAGTTTAAGAATCTGTGGTCTAAGAGATATTTAATGTTTCATTAATTCTGATTTTTAAAAAGGTTCCAATGTGACCAAGATAACATGATGTGACAAGTATCATTTTAATTGTTTTGATTAAGGATTTTAGTCTCTTGACTATTTTTCTATAGATTATATCCAAAATCACAGTAAGCAATATGAGTTTATGTTATATACTTGTATTACAATAGTCACTATAGTTTTCCCCTCAAATTCTGTATCTAATGAAAATATAAAAATATATCCAAGATCACAGAAAATTTAATTCTCAAACACCTTCTCTGAAAAGATTACTTGAAGATTACAAAACTACTTCGAACCAGAGCAGACTATTGGAGAAAGGAATTGTGCTATTAAACCACCAGTAAAATAAAAATAATGCTTTGGTAACTGCTGTGCAATGAAGCTGTATCAGACACTTTGAATAAAATCAGCTAAAAGTAATCCTAAACATATTTTAAACACTTATAAATTTGGGAGCCAGGAAGACTTTACTTATTATAGAGAAAGCAAATTGTGGTAATTTGTGGAAACTTTTGTTGTTAAAACTCACTCGTCTTACATACTTATTCTTTCAATATTGCTCTAGGATAACTTGTCAAGTTTCAAATATAAACCAGCTAATTTCTCCTGGAAGCTCAGTTGGTAAAGAATCTGCCTGCAGTGCAGGAGACCCCAGTTCGATTCCTGGGTTGGGAAGATCCCCTGAAGAAGGGATAGGCAACCCACTCCAGTATTCTGGTCTGGAGAATTCTGTGGACTGTATAGTCCGTGGGGTTGCAAAGAGTCAGACATGACTGAGCAACTTTCGTTTTTCAATATATTTTTATGTATTTTTACATGTTTTATTTTTTTATATATTTGTCACCTCATTTCAATTAATATCTGGTGATATCTGTTTGCATATACAGCATGGATATGTGGAACGGAATGTACGTGGGTGTGTATATATCAAGGTAGCAACTGCTGTCTTTTCCCTTTGTCCTCGTGGAAACTTTAAAAGATAAACTTAGGACAAGAAGCTTTCTTATCTCCCAAAGGTGAGAAGTTATCAGGAAAGCAAACTGAGCTTATCCATGTGTTCATTCCTAATGCCCAAAACAAAACAACAAGCATTGAAATGTTCATTTTGGGGAGGGGGAGGCAAGGATGGGAGTAAGAAAATGACAAAACCTGTTTCTGCCAACTTCCCCTTTATTCCTCTTGCTCCCAAATCAGCCCATGAAAAAACTCTGGGAATATGGATGTCATTATTTTCTTGCCCTATTCAACCTTAAAAATGGTTTGGGGTATGTTATGCTGACAATTTAGAAGTGGAAATAGCATCAATTATCCCTCTTATTCTAAGACTCAAATCTTATCAATAGACACAATCACTTTAAGTGTCTGTATGTGTGCATGTGAGTACATATATACATATAGACTTTATGTTAAAAATTGTTGGGTTTTTTTTACTTTTTTACATCCTTAAAACTGTGTAAAGAAAATTTAGATATATATCTTCTCCATAACTCCAATTACTTTTTCTCATCATCCCATTTTTAAAATTACATGTCTGATATCTTGCACGGCCCCATCTCAAAATTCAAACCTATATTTTCTACTCAAGCACAATGATTTTGGCAGTTCAGCCAGAGGGCTTCTATTACCAGTACTTATTATGTATACCCTGACTAATAATGATGGTGTACTTGTGCTAGCTGAAAATCTTTATATCCAACATAGTGTCTTTGATTTAGAAAAAAGAAACGGAATATAATTACATGGTGTGTATTCCAAGAAAACTAGATATTTTTAAACATAAAGAGCAAAAATTAGCTTAAATAATTACATATCAGGATATATAGCTTCTTAGAATTTTTGTCTTTTGCTTCAAATTTGTTGGTCAGAATATGACATTATTTTTCTTCAATTTCAAATGCAGTGAAGCCATTTGTTGCAATTTTTCTCCTTAGGCATATCTTCAGGTCTTGAGATGTGACTTTCAATTATCATAGAAAACAAATTAAAAGTCAGTCTTGTTTCAGCTTTCCTTAGCTCTTTTTGGCCATGGCATACACAGCATGCTGGCTCTTAGTTCCCAGACCAGGATCAAACCTGTGCTCCGTGCAATGCCAGTGCTGAGTTTTAACCACTGGACCAGCAGGCCAGTCCCCAAATGTCAGTCTTGTTTAAGTATAATTTTTCCAGGTTTTATTAAAAAACTGTGAGTGCATGTTTAGTCAATAATTTAATGGTTAGCTCTATTTAAAACAGATAACCAATAAGGGCCTATTGCATAGCACATGGAACTCTGTTCAGTCTTACATGGCAGCCTGAACAGGAGGGGATTTGAGGGGAAAATTGATACACGCATAGGTAGGGCTGAGTCCCTTTGCTTTTCACCTGAAACTACCACAATGTTAACTGGATATTCCTCACTGCAAAATAAAAGTTTTAAAAGTATAAATATTCTTTTTACATAAAACTTAAAAGAAAATGAGTTGATTTTATATGTTATATACATATCAACACTTGTTGATTTTATATATATGGCACTCTAAGAAACAGATATGAGGTATGTTTTCTGGGAGTAAGAAGTTCACAAATAGAAGAGAGGAAAGTCTAATGGAGTGTTTTAAGTACTCTGCTGCATTAAGCTATAAACTAAATCATGTCTTTGCACAAAGGAAGGTAGGTATCTCTTTCTAGATGCGTCTGGAAATATTTAACAGAGGAAAACATTTCAACAACAATAAAACAAATTGGATCTTTCTGAATATGAAAAAACTAGGCAGCCGGGTGATAAGGCATTCAGCTAGATTGGCTAGCATGTGGATTTTTCTGAGGGAGAGTTGCAATTCCAGCACATTTTCAAAGGAAGACTCAGGTCAAGTGACATCCAAGAGGGAGACTTGGGAAATCTATGAAGGGTGCTGTAGAGAATAAAGTGAGGCATTCAAATTGTGTGACGTGAGTTGTAGGTTTCTGTAGCATACTGAAACCTGACATGACAGGAGCTCCAAGTACACAGGGCATTAGACTCATGGGATTTCAAGGATTTTAGAAAAAACTAAAGCTGGTTCTCATTGCTCTCAATTCAGTAATGCTCTTGAGGGAAGTACCCTGACATTTACCTGTAACTTCTCTTCTTTGCAGAACCCATGGAAGAATTCAGGCAATTTCTGAGCCTGTGCATACTCACTAAAGTTCACATATGCTCTCCAGCACACCATGGTGAACGCTTGATTAATTTATAACAAAGATGGACACACATCAACCAACATTGTAAATGGGAATTATGAAATTTTACTTCAACTAGCATGCCTTGCCAGTGCTATGAAGAATCTGTATTCCTTGAGGTGGAATGAAGATTAAAACCTTCCTTCTGTGAGTTCTTTGAGGTCAATAAAGTCAAAACAAAAGTAAACTTAGAAGACTAAATTCCACAGGACATTGGTTTGCCTTTAATAGCATGTTTGGCAAATAATTATACCTACATTTCTTTCAAATATAAATTCATACCGTAATTAGAAAAGCACTACAAAGCCATGAGTCATAAAAACTGCCTGTGCTTTGTTTAAATTATTTAAGCATGAGCCTTTCTCAAGTATGATATGTATATATTTACTTGTTTTTAAATAATCATATAATATTCAAAGTATTATATACTCCTTTTCTTCAAGAAAAACTTTCCTTTCTTTTCAAAATTCTTTTCTCTTTTTCCTTCCTTTTCCTGTTCTCCTCTTTTTGGCCAAATTAATTTTTTTCATTTCTTTCAATTTTTTTTAATTTGTTGTGAGTCACTTTGAATAATTTAAAAGAAACTTCTGTCTACAAGTTTACTCACATATGGGGGCTGCTATAAATGAATAAAAAACAATGATCAGAGAATGAACTCAATTTTTAAAGTATTATGATGTAATTTTCCCATATGGTCATAGTAATTCTCATTCTTTTCAGAAATATCTGAGAATGTCTATTTCCCCAAAGGCAGAGGCAATGGATGCTGTAAAAATTTTCCTCTCTTTGTTGGTCAGTATTTTACATTAAGACATATTCGAATTTGCATTTGTTGAATTCCTAATGCAACAGTATCTTTCCGTAATCTTGACTGAGCATTTAAATTTTTTGAACAATGATTTGCTATTCATGGACTTGGGTCATTACTAAGTTATATGATTTGCTTTCTCTAGTTTATTTAGCTACTTTCTGTACATTATAAATATTATATTATGTTCACTTTTAGTAAATAACTTTTTCCCCTAAATAAGTTTGGAGACGTTTTGGTCCTCATCTATGATACCTTAGAATATATGTGCTGAAACTGTCTTTAAATTCTTGGCTTTTAGGCATCCCATTCTTACTTAGGTTGAAAGCTCCATGGAAATATTTTTCCAGTGCTGAAGTTTGTGTGTAAAGAGAAAGAACATGATTTCAGATTAATAGTAAATTTTAGATTTTTAGCTTTTAAAATTATTTCTTATATTCTTTGGACATTTAAAATCTGAGCAATCATGTGTTTGTCTTTAAAACAATTTTTACCCATTAGCTATTACTGCATTCCTCACCTCAGTCTTAGCATTCTCTAAGTTACCATAATATGCATATTGGACAACTTCTTTCTCACCACTATGTATACAATTGGATTACAAACATTTGATTTTATGTTTTTCATTATCTCATATAAAATAACAAATATAATGTATTTTTAAAGTTAATTTTAATCTCCTAATCTGATACAGTAAATCTGTTTTACTAAGGGTACTATCATGATACCTTTATCTCTTTGTCTCTATCTAATTTGATGTTGAAATCAGACCTAGAAGTTTACTTCCTCTAGTTGCTGATGATGAAAACCTGTCAGCTTCCACAGCCTCTCCTTACCCATTTCAGGCTGAGTTTGTTCTTTTGGTCCAGAGAGATAGTTATCCCACTTTTAATTGTGGCTATTTCATTTTCCCTTACTTTTTCATGTTTCCTTTTATTTTTATAATGAACATATTATTACTTAGTGATTAAGTCAGAGAGGGATCCTCAAAGGGGAAACTCACAACATCTTGACCAAAAATGTAATGAGAACTTTTGATACATCAACAGTTACCAGCTGAATTACATTTTCCTAAATCTGTTGAAGTCCTAGCCAACAGCATCTGTAAATGTGCCCTAATTTGGAAATAGGATCTTTGTAGACGATCAAATTCAGCTGAAATCATTAGGGAAGGAGGGCCCTAATCCAACATGACTGTGTCCTTTTAAAAAAAGGAAATCTGGACACAGACAAACACACAGGGAGAAGGCCATGTGAACTTGAAAGCAGAGATGAGAGTGGAGAATCTCAAAGTCAGTCAACACCAATGACTGCCAGCAAACCTCCACAAGCTAAGAGAGACCATGGAGTACATGCCCGCTTGCACCCCACCAGTCAGGGGTACTTCATTAGAAAGCCTCTACCAAACTAATGTAATACCTGCTCTGTACGAGCAAAACTCTATATTCATATTTTATGTAAATGAAAGTCAGTATTTAGATTCAAGTCCAAATTTTGTGTAACATATTTTCATCCAAAATGTTCTTTATATACTCTAGAACTGTATATGTTCCCTGTAAGAACATTGATGAAATTATATGGTTCTATATTAATATTACTAAGCTACTATGTGCCATGAACCAGTTTGTGAATATACATTCCTTTTTTTTTTTTTTTCCTTATAACTGACATACAGCCCTGTATAAGTTTCAGGTGTATAGCATATTTAAACTTTGCCTACATACAAAATATAAACACACATGTATTAATGTCGCTTCCATAGAAAATTAAAATTATACTTACAACAATGAAGTTTAGCTAACATATCATTCAAAACACTCTAAGCACTGCCTTCAGAATAGCTTGCTTTCTGGAAGATAACCTTGAAATGATAGCCTCGGAAGATTTTACCATGGTGTCTCTTTGTCTTCCTCTTTAACCCTAACCTTCATTACAGGATCCGTAGAAACAGGGACGGAACCGTTGTGATGACATCTGAGAACACTGTCATGCTTTGCCCAAGTCTCTTTAGGCTTCCAGCTCCTATACTGGTAACACGAAGCTGACCTTAAGCTCTCTCAACCCCAATCCATGGCTCTCTTAGAAACTAAATGAGACAAAACATCGACCACATGATAAATCTTGAGCCTCTCGCTTAAATCTCTCCCTGCTTCCACTGCTCCTTCCTTTTACCTCCCTGATATGATAAATTAAGCAAAAGCAGAAGAATGAGGGGAAAAAAACTTTCAGAGAAAAATAAAAGGCATTTACCTCAGTTATTAGAAGTAAATTACTACCCTGAATCACAATGCAGAAATATAGGCCAGCTTTTTATCCCTATTATTATTGGTGCTGAATTATTCAGTGATATCCATTAGAATGTGATAACCTGCCGATTTTATATTTAGGCTTCCCTATACAGGATGTCAGCAGCTTACTCTGAACACCTTGCAAGTTGACAAGGCACTGACTCAGAAATTATTAAAATTACTGATAAAATGGTAAAATCTAGTTTCATGTTTCAGACATCCATGCCTAGAAAAATAGTCTCCTTTAACATTTCTCCTTCTCGTCCTCCTCCTCCTTCTTTCCTAATTACTATTATCATTGCCCCTAGCATCAAATGAGCAAGGTCAAGAACAACTCAATTGCAAATCAGAGCTAAACTGTCTTAACATGCCTTTCTTATAATGTATTTCTTTAAAAACAAATCTGGGATGGCCATTTTTTCTCTTTCTAGTTTCAGGTATTTTTAATGAAGTATATCTATTTTTTTCTTCATACACCTGCACTGCAATTCATAAACCGTCAAGTGAATCCTTTTGCACTTTTAAAAAGCTGTTGCTTTTTCTGGTTGTTTTATTGCAAAGGTATCAAATCTAATCTGGTGGGTATGAAATCATTTCCATCAGTTTGAAAAAGGGGAGCTCTCTAAGTTTTACCAGAAGGTTTTCTGTAACTTTCATTGCCCTGTAAAAGAGATTAAAAATAAAAGAAACTCCTAAGAAAAAAATGTCTTCATGAATGGATAGATTTTTTTATTTATATTACTGGGGATAAAGCTTCCCAGGTAGCTCAGCTGGTAAAGAATCCACCTGCAATGCAGGAGATGCCAGTTCAATTCCTGGGTTGGGAAGATCCCCTGTATAGGGAACGGCTGCCCACTCCAGTATGATGGCCTGGAGAATTCCATGGACAGAGGAACCTGGCAGGCTATAGTCCATGGGGTCACAAAGAGTCAGACACGACTGAGTGACTTGCACTTTCACAATGGGGATAAAAAGAATACCACACAAATTTACCTCAAATCTGTGCATGCAATATGTTCAAATTATGTTAATATGAAATATAGTCACAATGCAATCTCTATTTCACTTTCTTTAAGTGATTAGAATTGTAACAATGATTGAGTCATTTTCTCTGGGTTGTGAAATGCTGAGTTTTAAGTTTTCTATTGAATTTGTTAGTATGTTTTTACCCTTTCCACAACATGTGCATTTATTTTATATTAATAAAATGTTTACACTATAAAATAAGTATCAGTTTTATAGCTTATTAAAATTTTAAATGGCGAATTGTCTAAAAATCATAGTCATAAGCAAATATTTATGTGTTTATGTGCAAATATGAAGATGAGATATTAATATATTTACTTTTCATATACTATTTAATATGTAATGCTATTCTTATTTTCAGAGACTTGAATTTGTAGAAATATTTAGCACATCCTATAAAACTTTAAGGAATTTGACTTAAAATAAATATGCCCTTGCTATAATGTTTCTACTATCTTTAATGCTAAGTTCAAATGCTCCAAGTATCTTGCCATCTTTCTAAATGGTTTATTGTTCTACTCACACTTGAGGCTTCCCTAATACCTCAGATGGTAAAAATCCACCTGCAATTCAGGAAACCCTGGTTTGATTCCTGGGTTGTGAAGATACACTGGAGAAGGGAATGGCTACCCACTCCAGTATTCTGGCCTGGAGAATTCCATCGACTGTACAGTCCATGGATCACAAAGACACAACTGAGCCACTTTCACTTTCTGCTTACACTTATTACAAATGAGCATGACATGTGTGTTTATTTTTATCAAAGGAAAAATTAAATTTAGTGAGGATAAGATATAGAAAAAATCTTTGTAATTATAAAATAATTTTAAGAACTCATTAAATGAGAAGAGTGCCTGCTCTGTTAATCTTTATTTTCAAAAAATAGTAATTAAAAAAAATTAAGTATTTGTATCTCAAACCTATCTCTTTTCTCTTAAATTAGTATGTAGCTACGGAATGTTTTAAGTTATCTTTTCAATATGAAATATAATCAATTTTCACATAATCAATAATTTTCAATATGGAATATAATCAACAGCTTAACTCACTGCCTTAAGTATGCTTACAGGAATTTATTTGAAGCAAAGCAAGAGGGCCCCAGGATGCTTTTCTATCTATGTGTCTGTTTGTTTTAATTTTGGCCTAATTACAGAACACACCAAAGGTCTATAATTATTTAACGACCTTGAACCCATTTCTATGGATATATTGTTCACTTATGTTTTATTGGGTGTACATCAAACAGATAATATTTTCCAAGGAATACTTGGACAAAACGTATCACACTTAATAAAATGGGGGCTTTGCATGTGGCTCAGTAGTAAAGAATCCACCTGCAAATACAGAAGATGCAGAAGTTTCATCCCTGGGATGGGAAGATTCCCCTGGAGGCAGGCATGGCAACCCACTCCAGTATTCTTGCCTGGAACAGCCCATGGGCAGAGGAGCCTGGCAGGCTACCATCCATGGGGTCACAAAGAATTGGACATGACTGAGGAGCTTAGCACACATAGTACCCAGTAATTACATGACCTGAGATGGCGATTAAATGACCTAAGGATCTGGTTTAAAATAAGATTTACTTGACAAAGGTTGAAAGTGAAAGTGAAGTTGCTCGGTCATGTCCGACTCTTTGCGACCCGTGGACTGTAGCCCACCAAGCTTACCAAGCTCCTCCATCCATGGGATTCTCCAGGCAAGAATACTGAAGTGGGTTGCCATTTCCTTAGTCACCATTATAATTACTTTTAAGTTGGGAAAAATTTTTTCACTTTGGAAGCAACTAGAAAAGACAAGCCTGAGACACAGAATATGATGAAGAATGCACATAATAACAAAGACCTAGGGTAATAATGTAAGACTAAGGAAATTTAATACAAGGCCTCTTTTTTGTAAACACAGAATAGAAAGATAATAAACTGGGTGAGGAAAAAAATCTTATGTATGCTTGTTAGAATTACTTTTCAGAAGAAGTAGCATTTCTGGGAAATTTGAAACAAGAAGAGGTTTAAGTTATGTAAAGATTTCTGGAAGTAACTTTTCAATTAGAGAAATAGTATGACAGCACAGTTAGAAAAGTTTGACATTTTTCAAGGCTCGTGAGTCATAGTAGTTCTACAAGCAGGAATAATGGTCCCGAATGTATAAGTAAGATAATGATACAGTTTTTAAAAATCTGAATACTTTATTTCTAATTTATAAACATATCTATCAAAATATTAATAATTTATTCTTATTCATTTATTTCTCAGTAAGTGTTAATGTTACATGAAGGCATGTGAAAACCTCTTCAGTTTCAGAGAGTTCAGTAAATAATACATACACACATTTCAATGATATTAGACCATATGGTAATTGATTATATCAGTATCTAAAAGAGTATTATCAACATTTTTATGTTTCAGCTTTTGAAAAAGAATTTTAGATTTTCACAATGCAAAAAAGCATTTATACAATCATACATAAAATATAAAAATATTATAAATATCCCATAAATACTTAAGTGTAGCTAAATAAAATACCTATTAGTGTATAAAAGGTTGAAAATTTTAATATAAGATGTCTAACATTTTTAATTTCTTGAAAAATATGCTAACTTTAATCAACATTTGTCAATCAAAATATAGATGCTTTTTAAAAATTTAATTTTTACTCTTCTACTCTTCACAAAGATAATGTAAAAGAATGTCAAGATAAGTACTCAAAGAAGACAGTTCAGATCGCACTCAGTCATGTCTGACTCTGCGACTCCATGGACTGCAGCACCCCAGGCCTCCCTGTCCATCACCAATTCCCAGAGTTTACTCAAACTCATGTCCATCAGGTCCATGATGCCATCCAACCATCTCATCCTCTGCTGTCCCCTTCTCCTCCTGCCCTCAATCTTTCCCAGTATCAGGGTCTTTTCCAATGAGTCAGTTCTTCACATCAGGTGGCCAAAGCATTGGAGTTTCCACTTAAGCATCAGTCCCTACAATGAACACCCAGGACTGATCTCCTTTAGGATGGACTGGTTGTATCTCCTTACAGTCCAAGGGACTCTCAAGAGTCTTCTCCAACACCAAAGTTCAAAAGCATCAATAAATTTGACTCAGTTCTAATGAGATGGATGGAATTGGAACCGATTATACAGAGTGAAGTAAGCCAGAAGGAAAAACACCAATACAGTATACTGACACATATATATGGAATTTAGAAGACAGTGATGATGACCCTATATGTGAGACAACAAGAGACACAGAGGTATAGAGTCGACTTTTGGACTCTGAGGGAGAGGGAAAGGGTGGGATGGTATGGGAGAATGGCAATGAAACATGTATACTTTCCTGTAAGAAACGAAATGCTAATCTATGTTCAATGTAGGATGCAGGAGGCATGGGGCTGATGCACAGGATGATTCAAGTAGAGGATGGGGGGTGGGAGGTGGGAGGGGGCTTCGGCATTGGGAGATTGTGTTCACCTATGGCTGATTCGTGTCAATGTATGGCAAAACAAATACAGTATTGTAATTAAAAAAATAAATAAATTTAATTAAAAAAAAACAAAAAAACAAAAGCATCAATTCTTCAGTGCTCAGCTTTCTCTATAGTCCAACTTTCACATCCATACGTGATTACTGGAAAAACCATAGCTTTGACTAAACTTGCCAGCAAATGTGTAAAGAATGCAAAATAGTCTAAGTGTAGACAAACAGGAACAAAAAAGTCATAATCTGCAGATAATATGTTTTGGAGATCCAAGAAAATATATGCAAGATTTTAGAACCATGGATGTTGTTAAGATAGAATATTTTTTTCTATTGTAAACAGTGCTGCAGTGAACATGCATCCTTTCAGACTATGTTTCTGTAATATTCTGATAAGAACATATACAATCATACATAGTAATACAAGCCACAGATTGAAAGATCTTCTATATATATAACCAAAAATATTTGCATCTGTATTACAGAACTCCTGCTAATCAATAACAAAATGACAGACAGCCTCAGAAAAATACAGCAAATATTTAAACTCATACTTCATAAAGTAAAATATCTAAATGAACAATACATGATGAACAAGTGCTCAATTTTCTGAGAAATCAGAGGAGTGAAATTCCTCCAGGAAACAATTGTACACATCCACAAGACTGGAAAAAATGTAAAAGTCTGAATAAAGAGGAAGTATTTTTTAGGATGTAAATAATAAGAATTTGCAAACCAGTTAATCCTAAAGTATGTCAACCCTGAATATTCACTGAGAGGACTGAAGCTGAAGCTCCAATACTTTGGCCACCTGTTGCGAAGAGCCAACTCATTGGAAAAGACCCTGATGCTGGGAAAGATTGAGGGGAGGAAGAGAAAGTAGCAGCAGAGGATAATATATTTGGGTGACATAAAAACTCAATGGACACAAGTCTGAGCAAATTCCAGGAGACAGTGAAAGACAGAGAAGCCTGGTTTGCTGCAGTCCATGTGGTCAGAATTGGACACGACTTAGTGATTGAATAATAACAGATGATTATTTCTCAATTCCAACACTTTATCATTAATAATAATAATAAATGAATGTTACTGCAGAGGTTTCTGACCTTTGCTTATTTTTGATATTTTATCAGATATCTCAATGAGAGATAAATGACACATGAAATATTTGTGTTTTACAAAACTGTTGCAGGAAGGGGGACCCCTTCCAGGGCCTGAAACTGGGCTCTTGTCTAACACTCAGAAATGAATTGTACGAGGAGACACATGTGCTGTCAAAGCAAGAGATTTTATTGGGAAAGGGCACCAGGGTGGAGAGCAGTAGGGTACAGGAACCCAGGAGAACAGCTCTGCCACATGGTTTGCAGTCTCAGGTTTTATGGTGATAGGATTAGTTTTCTGGTTGTCCTTAGCCAATCATTCTGACTCAGAGTCCTTCCTGGTGGTGCATGCCTTGTTCAGCCAAGATGGATGCCAGAGAGAAGGATTCTGGGAGGTGGTAAGACATGTGGTGTCTCCTTTTGACCTTTCCAGAACTCTTTCAGTTGGTGGTGGCTCATTAGTTCAGTGTTCCTTACCAGGACCTCCTGTCATAAAATAACTCATGCAAATTGTTACTATGGTGCCTGGCCAGGGTGGGCGGTTTCAATCAGTGTGCTTCCCCTAACAAATGAAAAAATTCTAGATGATGAAAATCCAAGTTCAAAATATTTTGATAGGATAACAGATAAGTTAAATCTAATGGAAGAAAATTAACAAGAATTCATGTCTGGATATATCACAATCCATGTTTAGTGTTCTTTTGCATATATTTTTGTAGTATTCTTATCCAGGGCTATGACTTCAAATATTATCCCCGTGTGGATAACTCCTACGTATATACAGCCAGAAATTATATTTGACTTCCAGACTCAGCATGCAAAAGGTTAAGGAATAATTACAATGGTATTTATTTCAGGCACTGGATACATAAAGTGCTTATCCAAATACTGTACCAAGACATCTGTCCCTTCTTAATTTCCATTCTAGTTATAGCATCCGTTTATTGCATAAGACAAGCTATAAACTCAACCACCTTTAGATTCTCAATTTCCCTTCCCACCCGTTTCATCCGTCACTAAATGCTAAACAGTTTCTTTTAAACATGCCCTTCCTTTTCATCACATCTTAACTTAGACCCTCAGGGACTCCTAGCTTCCCTGTCTTCATCATTCCCCATGTTCAATCCAGTGTCCCCTTCAAGTCATCACAGGAGTGAACTTTCAGAGATATAAAGATCTAAGGATGACGGCTTCCTGTATTTTCACCTCCTGGTTTATTCTCCCCTCCTTCTATCAACCCCAAATTGACTTCAGTTGCCCTTACCCCCAGATTGCCTGAGCTGCAGAGACAGCTCAAAGGTCATACCCTTCCTAGAATATTCCAGGAGGAAAGACAGTTTTAGCCCATTTTAGATCAGAATAGATCATTTTATTCTAGAGGTCCTTAGGCATCCTGGAATCTACATCACATCCTGTCTCCTCGCCCTGCCTGTTCCTGATCTCCCCTCCCCTGCACAGGTGTTGAACCCAAGAGTCCTTCCTAACGGGGACCTTGCACACTCTTAGCTTTTCAGCGTCTCCTTCTAGGGAACCCAAGCTGTGGCAATGTATTGCCATAATGGATCTGGCACTTTCAAGATTGTCTGCAATGGTTATTCCAGCCTGACATATGCCTGCTATTGTTATGTCTCATGCAGTATATTGTTGTTCAATCTCTGCGACCCCATGAAGTACAGCAGGCCAACTTCCCTGTCCTCCACTATCTCACAGTTTGTTCAAATTCATGTCCATTGAGTCAGTGATGCCATCCAACCATCTCATCCTCTGTCATCCCCTTCTCTTCTTGCCCTCAGTCTTTCCCATCATCAGGATCTTTTCCAGAGAGTCAACTCTTCACATCAGGTAGCCAAAGAACTGGAGCTTCAGCTTCAGCATCAGTCCTTGCAATGAATATTCAGGGTTGATTTCCTTTGGGATGGACTGGTTTAGCTTCCTTGCAGTCCAAGGGATTCTTAAGAGTCTTCTCCAAGACCAGAGTTTGAAAGCATCAATTCTTTGGTGCTCAGCCTTCTTTACAAGGAAGTATATTAATAAACAGGAATGCATTTACAACAAAATTATCTATCTATTATGATACCAAACCAAGATATCAATCCTAGAGAAAAGAAAGCCAAGACAGCTGTTTTTGACATTGGATATATTATTATATAGCAAAGGTAACAGCCCAGATTTAGGCAAGAGACAGAAACCCTATCAGTTACGTTAACAGATAAAATTTGACTTAAAGGACTATCAATAATTCATCCAACATTGTTAGCCAGGTAACTGACAGGGCAAAGGGAGAACATTAAGGTAACATGAGGGGAGCCAAGTGAAGAACCAATGGCATCCCTAGAGTAACACTGAAATCATTCGTATTTTGAAACTCAGTAAGAGGCACCGAGTAGCTAACACCCTGACCTCTAAGAAGTATCAGCTGATGCTGGTGGATCTTCAGGGCTGGAACGATGCTCTGGGAGTGCTGGAGAAATTATAAAGTGAGTTCCATTGTTTCTACACAAACTTCTGCTGCCTCAGTGGAGAAGGAGCATAGGTTGGTGACACTGGTATGAAAAAATGGGCCAGTGAGAATCAAGTCCTATGGATGGCGCTTACCACCGCGGGCAGTGCAGACATCTGGAGACCTAAATTAGAAGAGCGGCTCTGAGGCTGGGAGAGTAGCTTCAGAGCTGATTGCCCTCCCTACCACCCCTCATCCCCAGGAAACACAGCCTAAAGAGAACTTGTTTTGTGAGAGGAGCATCTATCCCTCACATTTTCACACGGAGGAAGTTGAGTTAGAGCTTCAGCTTCCACCTTACAGCCAGCCTTCTCTTCAGCGAGAGCTGTCAGTCTTCTGGAAGATGAATTCAGCAGCAGGAATGGAGCAGGATGCAGGGAACCACCCACCTCGTGGTGACTGTGTGCTTTGAATGCACTCTCAGCTCATTCATGAGAGATATTCACCAGGACCCACAAAGCCTCTGCAGGGAGGGCAGTAGGCTCTCTTGTGACTGAATGAGTCACATTCCAGGGGAAGAATTTAATCGAACGTCTACATGATTTTAGCAGATACAAGTCATATCCTGCTATCTAGCTTTATCTTTAAATAACTAATATTTTGAGTTTGTCTGATTCATAGCTTGTAACCAATGGGCTCAGAGCTCACATGGAAAAGAACGAAAAGAGGATGCTTTTGAATAGCCTTGGTGTAGTGTGGTTTAGTCACTAAGTTATGTCTGACTCTTGGAACCCCAGGGACGGTAGCCCACCAGGCTCCTCTGTCCACAGGATTTTCCAGGCAAGAGTACTAGAATGGGATGCCATTTCCTTCTCCAGGGGATCTTCCTGACTCAGAAATCAAACCCGGGTCTCTTATTTGGCAGGCAGATTCTTTAACATTGAGCCACCAAGGAACCTCACTGGGCTTTAAATGCCCATAATTACTGACGGCTAGACGTTTCCAAAGACCGAATTAGCCACGGATATAAGAATGCCTTCTACTCTGAAGCACTCCTAGGAGCTCTGAGCATTCCAGAGTATTTTTTTTCTTTGAAGAGTTTCTATGACTTAAACCCGAGTAAATATATTGTACCCATAGTCCTCTCAAAGAAGGAGGATACCATATTGAAATTATATACATCCCTTAGGGGTGAAACTCTGGAATATTTGATCATTACTTATACCTCTAGGCAAATTTCCACCTTCCCAAAACGTGCCTGCTTAAACAATGAGAAAAATATTCAAATATGTATGTTAAAATCACTTTTCCTCTCTGCTAAAAAAAAAAAAAGCAATCTTCAGAGTTGTAAAGTGAAAATGTTAGTCGTTCAGTTGTATCCGACTGT
This sequence comes from Nanger dama, assembly GCA_917880005.1. Taxonomy (NCBI): domain Eukaryota; kingdom Metazoa; phylum Chordata; class Mammalia; order Artiodactyla; family Bovidae; genus Nanger; species Nanger dama. The sequence goes on from CAKJTW010000069.1 coordinate 267,996, forward strand.
CTGAGACCCCACCAGGCTCTTCTGGGAGGAGAAGCCCTTCTCAAAGGTGTCTTCCCGACCCAGCAATAGAACCTGGGTCTCCTGCATTGCAGGCAGATTCTTTACTGCCTGAGCTAGTTGTAACCACCTCTCCAAGAGTACCCAGTATTCAGGTGTTTAGCTGGTGTTTCCAAATTTCAAAACACAGGATTTTTCACAGTGCCTTCAAATTAAGAGCAGCCAAGCTAATACTTTTTAAAAGGTAAGGAGATATTAACTAAATTCACTTAAGTGAGGAATTGTTCCTGCATACTTTGGGTTTGACTTTCTCTTTTTCTCATTTGTCTTATTGAGATACACATGATTGAATCTCTGTTAGCCTCTCTTAATAATCAGCCCTATGAAGTGTAAAATTTTTTTTTAATTTTGGTCATGAATCATTCAATTACACCACATTTATTTCAATCACAAAAGTGCAACAATCAAACAGATCTGAGATAGGTGATCACAAATTTAAAATATTAGATAATTAAGCCTTGACTTTGAACTATATGAACACTGTCTCTCTCAGTTAGTGAATTATGCCAGGCAGGGAAAAAAAGAAACTTTATCTTGATCTATTTTAAAAAAATCAAAATAATATGAGTTATAAAGCATTTAATTTCTGTATCTCTGCTGCTCTTCTTTCTCCTCTTCAGTTTTAGGCACAAATCTAGTTTCATTTCAAGAGCAGATATGAGTTCAAGTAGTAAATTCAACATCTCTCTTTTATTAGAGCATCTTTGTTATTGTAAGTAAAATTGAGCTGGTTTTCATTCAAATCTACCGTGTCTATGAAACAAGATCTAGTCATGCATTAAATGAAGGTTTCAAGTAACATCATGCTGGGAATTTGTTACATGTTAAACACCAATAGTTTTCCTTCAGTATGTTTATTGGCATAACAGTTATGCAATAATAAAATACAATAAAACTTTATAACCCTCCATTCATACCGGTAGCTCCCACAGCACAGTTATTCTTCAAATGGTGAGTATAAAATTAATAAAGGGAATGAATCTGTGGAAGCGATGTATAAAAGATGTGATGAGCTGAAAATATTAAGTAATAATGTGCTCCAGATCTGATCCCTTCACAAAATTACAGGACGTGTGTAGTAAATGAAGCTTTGGAAAAACGAACTTTCAGTGATTTGGAAATAGCTATGTGCACAGTGGCAAAGCTAATGTTGAGAACAGAAAAAAGATGAGCAGCGCAAACAAAAGATTTGAATTGCTCTTTCAGATAGAACGGATAGAAGCTGTTTCAGTAATGGGATCTGAAGTTTCCTCTACCCAACTGTAAATCCCTGAAGGGCAGAAACTGAATGAATTTCTCTGGGACCAGAAGGCATTGGGAAATTTCTAGGATCTCAAAAACAGACTGAACCAAAATTGACAACACAATTAGAAGAGTCAATTCATAACGGGTTGAGAGCAAGTCTTTCTAGAAGGGCAGCTACAGGAAGCGCCTGAACACATAATTTGTGGAAAGATCAACAGAGGGAGTGGAGGATGGGAATGAAGAGAGAACTTAGACTTCATGATCACGCCGGGACCTTTCGAACAGCATCAGTTGGAGGAGTAGCTACCAGCTGAGGCGCTAGCAGTTTGGAAAGCTTCAACTCCAGTACCTCATATTGTTTTATCAGTGTACTGTCACTGATTCATTTATACAATGACCTGGCTTCAACTGGCCGGTAACAGTGTAGCCCCTGGCCTGGTCTGAGGAAATACTGTAAACCCAGACCTAGTTATTATATTTGCAAACATTCTATTTTCACATTCCTCTGGAGGGAATCAGGCATTCAGAAAGCTCAGATTTTTCACTTGCTAATAACAAGTCTCAGATTCAATACTGTTTGGCAGGGAAGTTTTATTTACTTAATTCCAGGAGCATTTGAATTCTCACACAGAGATTTATTGTTTCTCTTTTGAACTTGTTTATCATATGCAGAGGTTATAGCAGTTCAGTGGAAAAGAAAAAAAAAAAGCAACAGTTACCATAAAACTACTCAAAGCTCCCCAGAGTCGGCAGGGGAAAGGAGAGAAAAACAATTTGCTAAACTGATCATAGAATGATTTACCAGTCAATTAAGGAACACTTTACCGCAATGCAAGGGGATTTCAAACACAGATGAATTGCATCAAGATTGCTTTCTTTATTTGCATTGCAAAAACCAGGCAGACTGCAGTTTTGTATAAAGAGCTTCATAATTTTGCAGTTTTCTATTGCCTGAACTTTTGTTTTGGCACAAGGGCCATGTTCATCTGAAGACAGTCACTCAGGTACTTTCCAAGCATGCTACTGAGAAATTGAAATTAGGAATAGTACATCACCAGATGCTACAAACTAAGGAGCCTTCTAAAAGCAGTACTCAAGTGTCACTTTGAAGAACACCTGTTAGACACTGTATTTGAAATACTATTTAAACATTTTAACTTGTAAGCATGATTTCAGATGTATTTAATTCACAACATTGCACAGAAGATTTTCTCATAGTAAGGTAAAGATATGTCTGTTTGTGACACTCACTCAGGGGAAAGAGGGACTCCTGATGGTTGCTGATAATATGAGGTTGGTGTTGAAATAAACCTTCAGTAAATCCCTCGTGTTGGGCTGCTGCTACAGAAATTTGATGCATGAGATTCTGGAAAGAAATCGGCTTAAAAAATATTTGACTTTAATATTGAAACACTTTAATATTTAATCTGAAACCTTAGAAAAAGGAGGGCATTTTGACCTAACACCAAAAATGTGCCATTTCAATTATTTATGGAGAAAATGTTCTTTGACAAAAACTCGCCAAATCATAATTGCTTCATAACTTCTTACTTAAATGAAACTGTTCAACTGTACAGTAGAAATTGATCTATCATGCTGCCCAGTTTTAGTATCAGAACTCAGTTTTTAATAGGTCAGTTTTTGAGGTGAAAGATGAAAGTGTCTTAAATCTCTTGATTAGCGATTGCCTTTACTGGGTATAATATAGTGTTTTTGTTGTTGTTGCTGTTTTTGCTATCTTGAGCGAGTTTTGAGGTCCTGCCTTGAGGCTGGCCAGTTTCTTTTCTTGCGCAGCTGATAAACTCTGCAACCTGACCACCTCTTACCTGGCTTTCACTCCCATCAGGTCCATGATGCAGTGGCTCTAGACACTCAAGGCTCGTGTGACAGCTAGGAACAGCCTCTATGCCCTAAATCATATGAACACTAAGCAGCTGGGCTTCCCTGGTGGCTCAGACAGTAAAGAATCTGCCTGCAGTGCAGAAACCCTGAGTTCACTTCCTGGGTCGGGAAGATCCCCTGGAGAAGGGAATGGCTACCCATTCCAGAATTCTTGCCTGAAAAAGTTCCATGGACAGAGGAGCCTGGCAGGCCACAGTCCATGGGGTCAGAGAGTACTGAGTGATGACCACTTTCACTTAAAACTATATTAAATTAGTTTTATGTGTCTCCTGAAATGAAACCTCAAGTTCGATTAGTTAAACCTTGGTGTAACTATGTGAAGAACATACAGGATGAGAAAGAAGGCAAAGAGTTGCATTTAAAACAAAAAAAGGCCTACTGCCAGCTCTCACCATCCTGCTCTGAAGCCCAGCAGGCAAGCACTCCACTTTCCCATCAGAGGCATTTAGACCACTGGCATCAACCCCAGGTGGGATTTCCCCCTCTTTTCAGTCATCATTAGAAGTCCAGGATGGGCAGATGTTTCTCAAGATCCAACATCTCATTGTGTTAGGACCTTTTCCCATCTTGACCAACTTCTGAAACTTTTCCCTGTGCCCTCTGGAACTCATGATTTTTCATCAGAAATCCTCCCCTCCCCTTCTATCAGTTCTTCCACTGTTCCATTTACCTTCTTCTGACCCTCGGCTCTTGTATAAGGACTCTGAGACCCCTGCCCCTCTCTTAAATAGTATGTCTTTTTCATCCCCAGGAGTCGCTCACTATGCAGGTGGTGTGTGGATGCCTACTCTACTTCGCCACCTTCAAATCCTGTTCTTTTCCTCTTCCTTTGAACCATCTAAACGTTTGTGCTATAAGACTGTATAATCTGTTGTGTTCAGGCATGCTAAGCTGCTTCAGTCGTGTCCAACTCTGCAATCCTATGGACCACAGCCCGCCAGGCTCCCCTGTCCGTGGATTTCACAGGCGAGAATACTGCAGTGGGCTGCCATTTCCTCCTCTGGGGGATCTTCCTGACCCAGGGGTTCAATGCAGATCTCCTGCATGGCAGCAGATCCTTTACTGACTAAACCACCAAAGTCCTCCAGTTAAATCACTGCAGTGCATGGTCATTTCAGAATCTCTACAACATTGCTCTAATTTGGCTTCCCACTTTGATCTCATAATTATTCTTCTAGACAAGCTTTAAATTTCAGCCAGCTTTAATATTATCGATTAAACAGTAGGTGCTTTTGCTTCTAATTTTTCCCTTGCCTAGAAGATTCTAGTGTATTTATTTCCTCGCCTTTGCTTTGATACATTTCTTCCTAGTTCTCACATTTTATTAGCATCATAAATACTTCTCTTATATCTTCCACTAACTTTAACTACTCTTAACTTATAATCTTTAATCAAGATTGCCAGGAGAAATATCAATAACCTCAGATATGCAGATGATACCACCCTTATGGCAGAAAGTGAAGAAGAACTAAAAAGCCTCTTGATGAAAGTGAAAGTGGAGACTGAAAAAGTTGGTTTAAAGCTCAACATTCAGAAAACAAAGAACATGGCATCTGGTCCCATCACTTAATGGCAAACAGATGGGAAACAGTGGTGTCATACTTTATTGGGGAGGGCTCCAAAATCACTGCAGATGGTGACTGCAGCCATGAAATTAAAGATGCTTACTCCTTGGAAGAAAAGTTATGACCAACCTAGATAGCATATTGAAAAGCAGAGACTACTTTGCCAACAAAGGTCCATCTAGTCAAGGCTATGGTTTTCCAGTAGTCATGTATGGATGTGAGAGTTGGACTGTGAAGAAAGCTGAGCGCCGAAGAATTGATGCTTTTGAACTGTGGTGTTGGAGAAGACTCTTGAGAATGCCTTGGACTGCAAGGAGATACAGCCAGTCCATTCTAAAGGAGATCAGTCCTGGGATTTCTTTGGAAGGACTGATGCTAAAGCTGAAACTCCAGTACTTTGGCCACCTCATGCGAAGAGTTGACTCATTGGAAAAGACTCTGATGCTGGGAGGGATTGAGGGCAGGAGGAGAAGGGGATGACAGAGGATGAGATGGCTGGATGGCATTACCGACTTGATGGACATGAGTTTGAGTGAACTCTGGGTGATGGTTGGTGATGAACAGGGAGGCCTGGTGTGCTGCGATTCATGGAGTCCCAAAGAGTCGGACACAGCTGAGCAACTGAACTGAACTGAACCTATAATCTTTAACATTTTCTACAGAATTTTAGTGGCTACTTGCATAGTAGAATTTCCTTCACATATTTTTCTACCCTTCTAAAGGTGATTATTTAGGACAATGTATTTATTGCAAACAACTGTTGTACACTCCAATGTAAATATGAAGATTGAAAAGCATATACTGAGGCACTTCTCTAAGTTAGGGAATAATCTATATCAGGCACTGATAGATGTATAATATAAAAAGGAAAATATTACATAACACTCTCTCAATGGCACATCTACTGATCTAAACTGGCATGTAGAGCAATAAATCATTTCTTTTTAATTTCATGGTACAGAGATGGAGGTGGTAAATTTTCTCTAGGTGCTATATCATTTATTCTTAACACTTTGAACTATAATTATATATGAAATATAGAAGTTTTCCATCTTTCATTTATAGTACCTCTGAATTCTTAACTGCAACCTAATTTTTAAACAAAAATCATCATCAAAAATAAAAATGCTATTGCTAACAAATTTATGCACAGTATTATAGACACCTTGTCTAACATTAGCCACAAATATATACTATCATTAAATATTTTAATAAGTACCTATTATGCTCTGTTTAGTATTTTAGAAAACAAAAGAAAATAATCAATTTTAATAAATGTATATCAATTTTTATATTATTTCCAGTATTGTACAGCTTTTCTCTCACTCACAAGTAATGTTAAAACAATGAATCCTGGCATGTGGTCTCTGTGATATATCCCTTTGCTAAAAGTCAAAGGGTATGATTTATTTTAAATTTGGTTACTGGATTTGTTACATAAACCTCTTGCTAAAAATTTTAACAACCTTACAAGAATCCACTATTTAGAGGCAACAGAAATTCTTAGAAGAAAACATAATAGACACTGCTGCTGCTATTGCTGCTGCCAAGTCACTTCAGTTGTGTCCAACTTTGTGCGACCTTATAGACAGCAGCCCACAACTCCCCTGTCCCTGGGATTCTCCAGGCAAGGACACTGGAGTGGGTTGCCATTTCCTTCTCCAATGCATGAAAGTGAAAAGTGAAAGTGAAGTCACTCAGTTGTGTCTGACTCTTAGCGACCCCATGGACTGCAGCCCACCAGGCTCCTCTGTCCATGGGATTTTCCAGGCAAGAGAACTGGAGTGGGGGCCATTGCCTTCTCAAGCCTTTTCCATTATGGACACTAAAAATCAAAAAAGCAGTTTTTTTTTTTTTCTATGTTGCTTAGCACTTACTCACTTTCAGTTCATTCACTCAGTCATGTCTGACTCTTTGCAACCCCATGAATCGCAGCACACCAGGTCTCCCTGTCCATCACCAACTCCTGGAGTTCACTCAGACTCACGTCCATCGAGTCAGTGATGCCATCCAACCATCTCATCCTCTGTCATCCCCTTCTCTTCCCGCCTCCAATCCCTCCAGCATCAGAGTCTTTTCCAATGAGTCAACTCTTCTTTTCAGGTGGCCAAAGTACTGGAGTTTCAGCTTTAGCATCAGTCCTTCCAAAGAAATCCCAGGGCTGATCTCCTTCAGAATGGACTGGTTGGATCTCCTTGCAGTCCAAGGCATTCTCAAGAGTCTTCTCCAACACCACAGTTCAAAAGCATCAATTCTTTGGTGCTCAGCCTTCTTCACAGTCCAACTCTCACATCCATACATGACCAATGGAAATACCATAGCCTTGACTAGACGAACCTTAGTTGGCAAAGTAATGTCTCTGCTTTTGAATATGCATCTAGGTTGGTCATAACTTTTCTTCCAAGGAGTAAGTGTCTTTTAATTTCATGGCTGCAGTCAGCATCTGCAGTGATTTTAGAGCCCCCAAAATCCTAATCTATAAAATACAGAAACAATCCCAAATTGGGAGTTGTAATGATCAGATGAGAAAAATAAAATAAAACTTATCACAACAGATGTCTATCAAAATGTGTGCTATTTTGCCATGGATCTGTATGAAAGAGAACATAGGTAGGTCAGTGCATGGCCCCCATACTAAGGGTCTTCTCACACTTCACTTTGACCTTGGCTACCAATTGCTGTCACTGATTACTGGAACTCATCAATATTCATGCCCTTCTCTTCAATTCCCAAGCCTATTGTTCATGAAGGATTATTATATAAACAGATGTTTTCAACATAACATGAAGGAGAAATCTTTGGTTGATCTCTAGTGAGCCACCCAATTCCTTCAAGTTAATTTTTTTAAATTTATCCTTGGCTAACGTTTGCGTTAGAAGCTAAAGAATCCACAGGAATGGAGCAAATTCTTTCCTTGGGATCCCATTTAGAGCGGAAGGTCACACTCTACATTGACTTCAATGTGAGTTATAAATAAGACTCTGTTTCCTGATGTCACTGAGATCTTGTTTTCATTGTTCCAAGAATTAACGTTAAGTGCTCTGGCTAATATAGTATTTAAGCAGTTTATTCATGCAGATGTAACGTGAGGTGGATTTTACATGGGCAAAAATAACTCACTCCATTTTCATGCCCATAATTGAGATTCTTCATTGGAAAACACAGTTATCTTCTTATATGCTGACATTGGAGAAACTCCATAGTTAATTGCAAATGTTATAAGAATGGAAATAATAGTTATAACCATAAAAAACCAAGGTCAAGTAGAGAAAGGATAACTATGAAAACTATACTTTTAATGAAGGTATTATTTGAATACGTTGACTTTTCCAAAGCAAAAAAAAAAAAAAAAAAAAACCTTTAAAATATCAATGTGTTGACATGTCTTTGGCTAAAAATCCAAAATACCAGACTCTCTGAAGCAAACAGACTACCCACAAATTGCTAAGTACACAAAGAAATCATTAATTGCAGTAACCACTGCTTAAACAACCATGCAGAAATATATCAGTGGATAAGCTGTCAAAGAAACTACATTTAAGATTTTTATGAAAACAAAACAGAAAAAGAAAAGTTCTTCTAAGGAGGTAGGAGATACTAAATCTATTTTCAGTGTGCTAGCTGTATATGGGAAGAAAATTAATGTTTTGTCTAGAAAACAGGATGGATTTGAAGTACTTAAAAATGCTCACACTTTGATTTTTTTAACTCTGTAATTTCAGTAGTTTGTGGGGAAAATGAATAGGGATTTAAAGAAGAGAATGCCAACAACTTTAGTCAAATGAAGACTCAAACTACAGTCAACACCTATAGCTCTTTCAAAGTTTTCATACTGCACGGGCCATTATTTCACCATTAACAAAACAGTCTTAGCAGGCATAGGTGATGAACCAGACAACACATAATTGACACTTGCATAAAGCAACAGTGGCTAAAAGTGTCATTCAATTCATTCAATGCAGAGATTTTTAAGAATGGCAGCAGAGTGCCAAATGGGGACTGTCTTCCAATTCTGCAGCAGGAGTCTAATTAAAAATATGTGATACAATAAGGGGGGGATGGCTAGATGCTGATAACTCTGTATCTTTCAGATATTGATTTTCACAAGAGAACAGCCTTCTGCTTTCAACAAAAATACAGAAATCATGAAAGGTTATCACCCCCACCATAAGATGAAGAGTAAGATGGATAAATTATAAAGTCACACGAGTTTTTCTACCCATCACAGAGCTGAGGATAAAAGAAAACAATAAAGCTAATTTGCAGAAAAAGTGAAGTCTTTGCTAGAAGAGACCATAATTGCCTTCTCTTCTGCTCCAATGGTGGGACTGGTGGTGGGGGTAACCTTGAAAGACAGGGGTCTAAATGTTACTAAATTTGTAACATCTAGGTAAAAGCTGACATGAGAGATTACAACCCACCATTTTCCCATGGTCTGTCAAAAGACCTGACAACCCACAACTCTCTAAAGATCAGGGCAGCGCAGAGAGCAACCTGCCAAGCTCTTCTGTCAATGGGATTTCCCAGGCAAGAATACTGGGAAGGTTGCCATTTCCTTCTCCAGGGAATCTTCCTGACCCAAGGATCAAACCTATGTCATCTGCATTGGCAGGCAGATTCTTTACAGCAGAGCCACCAGGAACAACATGCATTTAACGCAGATCTATACAAGGGGCATGAGTGCAAACCAAGCTCTGCTCTGAGCACATCTGAACATGGTGATGAACTCTCTAAAGCCAAGAATAAGCTCCATCACTATGAGAGTCGCACAGACCCCAGACGGAGGCTTCAAAATGAAAAGAGCGTTTCTTTTTTTTTCTGGAGTAAACAATACTTACATTAGTCAATAATGCTTTTCACACACAACATTCTGAATATATTTTAGAAGCATGAGACACAAGGGGAAAGCAGAGAAATGAGACCCATATTCACAGATGTGTTTGTGTTGATACACCAGTTATACTTTTCTGTATCTTATTGTGTCTTATATGTCCAAATTTTATTCAGGGCATCCTGGGTAAATATATACACAGATTGCTGCTGCTGCTGCTGCTGCTGCTAAGTTGCTTCAGTCGTGTCTGACTCTGTGCAACCGCATAGACGGCAGCCTACCAGGCTCCCTCGTCCCTGGGATTCTCCAGGCAAGAACACTGGAGTGGGCTGCCATTTCCTTCTCCAGTGCATGAAAGTGAAAAGTGAAAGGGAAGTCGCTCAGTCATGTCTGACTCTTCATGACCCATGGACTCAGCCCACCAGCTCCTCCATCCATGGGACTTTTCAGACACAGACTACTGATGTTTAAAGCAAAAATGATGATATATTGTGAAGTTCCAGACATAGGCAGAGGTAAAATATATACTTTTTAAAATTCAAAAGGAATAATTTTCAGATTTGACAATTAAATGTTAGAAGTCTCTCTTTTTTATGTTCAGTCTTTATATTGGAAGGGCTTCCATAGTGGCTCAGCTGGTAAAAAATCTGCCTGCCCTGTGTTGGGACAATCCCCTGGAGAAGGGAACAGCTATGCACTCTAGTATTCTGGCCTGGAGAATTCCATGGACTATGAATAGTCAGTGGGGTCACAAAGAGTCAGATATGACTCAGCGACTTTCACTTTTACTTTTTTATATTGGAACATTTAAATATGTTCTATTGAAAAGATAGCTCATTTTAAAAATTGAAATTAAAACTATTTTTGACGTTTAAATGCACAAGAGCCTCACTCATATCTTGTACACTGATTTACATTTTAAAACTAAAAGTAACAATTTAAATGTGTTGTGACATTCTTATTTCATTTTCTTCTATATGCTGCTTTCAAACTTTATAATAACATATTTTCTTAATAACAGAGCAAGCTGATGGCATGAGTGACATGTTTGCACTACATATGTATGGTTCCTTTATTCCTGTGAAAGCAAACACATATACCAGCGTATAGATTTTTAAGCAACAATATCAAATTTTAATTTGTCTTGAACACAATGCTAATGTCAAACAAATGTAATTGGGACTGTTCTAATTAAGTGAAGAGTTACACAAATGTTCCTTAGATAAGAGACCGAAAGCTCACAGTATAAAAGAAATTATGGATAAACCATACTCATCAAATTGTAAACTTCTGTCATTTAAAAGACAATGTGATGAAAATGAAGAGCCATGGGCTAGGAGAAAATATTTGCAAAATATATATCTGGCTAAACCCTCACAGCTCAGTAAGAAATCAAATAACTCAAAAACATTTTTTTTTGAAGACACATTTAGCAAAGAAGGGACATGAGTAGCAAATAAACACATAAGAAATATTTAACATGATTAACATGTTAAATGTTTACCATGATTTAACATGACTAACATGATTAATCATTAAGGAATAAAAATTAAAACCAAGATACCACTATACATGTAGTAGAATGGCTAAATTTCATAAAATCTGATAATATCAAGTACTAGCAACTCAAATGACCATTATATCTACTACTGCAGGCAGGAATCCCTCAGAAGAAATGGAGTAGCCATCATGGTCAAGAAAAGAGTCTGAAATACAGTACTTGGATGCAATCTCAAAAACGACAGAATGATCTCTGTTCATCTCCAAGGCAAACCATTCAATATCACAGTAATCCAAGTCTATGCCCCAACCAGTTATGCTGAAGAAGCTCAAGCTGAACGGTTTTATGAAGACCTACAAGACCTTTTAGAACTAACACCCAAACAAGAAGTCCTTTTCATTATAGGGGACTGGAATACTAAAGTAGGAAGTCAAGAAACACCTGGAGTAACAGGCAAATTTGGCCTTGGAATGAGGAATGAAGCAGGGCAAAGACTAATAGAGTTTTGCCAAGAAAATGCACTGGTCATAGCAAACACCCTCTACCAACAACACAAGAGAAGACTCTACACATGGACATCACCAGATGGTCAACAGTGAAATCAGACTGATTATATTCTATGCAGCCAAAGATGGAGAAGCTCTATACTGTTAACAAAAACAAGACCAGGAGCTGACTGTGGCTCAGATCATGAACTCCTTATTACCAAATTCAGACTCAAATTGAAGAAAGTAGGAAAACCGCTAGACCATTCAGGTATGACCTAAATCAAATCCCTTATGATTATACAGTGGAAGTGACAAATAGATTTAAGGGCCTTGATCTTATAGACAGAGTGCCTGATGAACTATGGACTGAGGTTCGTGACATTGTACAGGAAACAGGGATCAAGATGATCCCCGTGGAAAAGAAATGCAAAAAAGCAAAATGGCTGTCTGGGGAGGCCTTACAAATAGCTGTGAAAAGAAGAGAGGTGAAAACAAAGGAGAAAAGGAAAGATATAGGTATCTGAATGCAGAGTTCCAAAGAATAGCAAGAAGAGATAAGAAAGCCTTCTTCAGCAATCATTGCAAAGAAATAGAGGAAAAGAAAAGAATGGGAAAGACTAGAGATCTCTTCAAGAAAGTTAGAGATACCAAGGGAAATTTTCATGCAAAGATAGGCTCCATAAAGGATAGAAATGGTATGGCCCTAACAGAAGCAGAAGATATTAAGAAGAGGTGGCAAGAATACACAGAAGAACTGTACAAAAAGATCTTCAAGACCCAGATAATCATGATGATGTGATCACTCATCTAGAGCCAGACATCTTGGAATGTGAAGTCCAGTGGGCCTTAGAAAGCATCACTACGAACAAAGCTAGTGGAGGTGATGGAATTCCAGTGGAGCTGTTTCAAATCCTGAAAGATGATGCTGTGAAAGTGCTGCACTCAACATGCCAGCAAATTTGGCAAACTCAGCAGTGGCCACAGGACTGGAAAAGGTCAGTTTTCATTCCAATTCCAAAGAAAGGCAATGCCAAAGAATGCTCCAACTACCGCACAATTGCACTCATCTCACATGCTAGTAATGTAATGCTCAAAATTCTCCAAGCCAGGCTTCAGCAATATGTGGTCCGTGAACTCCCAGATGTTCAAGCTGGTTTTAGAAAGGCAGAGGAACCAGAGATCAAATTGCCAACATCCGCTGGATCATGGAAAAAGCAAGAGAGTTCCAGAGAAACATCTATTTCTGCTTTATTGACTATGCCAAAGCCTTTGACTGTGTGGATGACAATAAACTGTGGACAATTCTGAGAGATGGGAGTACCAGACCACCTAACCTGCCTCTTTAGAAATCTGTATGCAGGTCAGGAAGCAACAGTTAGAACTGGACATGGAACAACAGACTGCTTCCAAATAGGAAAAGGAGTATGTCAAGGCTGTATACTGTCACCCTGCTTATTTAACTTATATGCAGAGTACATCATGAGAAACACTATACTGGAAGAAACACAAGCTGGAATCAAGATTGCCGGGAGAAATATCAATGACCTCAGGTATGCAGATGACACCACCCTGATGGCAGAAAGTGAAGAGGAACTAAAAAGCCTCTTGATGAAAGTGAAAGAGGAGAATGAAAAAGTTGGTTGAAAGCTCAACATTCAGAAAACAAAGATCATGGCATCCAGTCCCATCACTTCATGGGACATAGATGGGGAAACAGTGGAAACAGTGTCAGACTTTTTGGGGTGGCTCCAAAATCACTGCAGATGGTGACTGCAGCCATGAAATTAAAAGACGCTTACTCCTTGGAAGAAAAGTTATCACCAACCTAGATAGTATATTCAAAAGAAGAGACATTACTTTGCCAATTAAGGTCCGTCTAGTCAAGGCTATGGTTTTTCTTGTGGTCATGTATGGATGTGAGAGTTGGACTGTGAAGAAGGCTGAGCACCAAAAATTGATGCTTTTGAACTGTGGTGTTGGAGAAGACTCTTGAGAGTCCCTTGGGCTGCAAGGAGATCCAACCAGTCCATTCTGAAGGAGATCAACCCTGGGACTTCTTTGGAAGGAATGATGCTAAAGCTGAAACTCCAGTACTTTGGCCACCTGATGCGAAGAGTTGACTCATTGGAAAAGACTCTGATGCTGGGAGGGATTGGGGGCAGGAGGAGAAGGGGATGACAGAGGATGAGATGGCTGGATGGCATCATGGACTCGATGGACGTGAGCCTGAGTAAACTCTGAGACATGGTAATGAACAGGGAGGCCTGGCATGCTGCGGTTCATGGGGTCGCAAAGAGTTGGACACAACTGAGCGACTGAACTGAACTGAACTGAGCAACTCAACTTCTCATGACATTATCCTGAAAAATGAAAAACATTATAGCCAGCATAGGAAATTGTTTGGCAGTTTCTTTTATAAGTAAACAGAAATATGTCATATGATCCAGCAGTCACACATTTAGTTATTTACCTAAAAGCAATGCCAACATATATCTGCATCAAGACCTATAGATGAATATTTATGGTACTCTTAGTGAAGGAAGTAAGGTGAAGGTGAAGTCACTCAGTCATGTTTGACCCTTTGCGACCCCATGGACTGTAGCCTTCCAGGGTCCTCAGTCCATGGAATTTTTCAGGCAAGAGTACTGGAGTGGGTTGCCATTTCCTTTTCCAAGGGATTTTCCCAACCCTGGGACCTAAGCCGGGTCTCCCACATTGTGGGCAGATGCTTTACCATCTGAGCCACCAGGAAGCCCACTCTTACCACTCTTAGTGGTAACAGCCAAAATCTGAAAGCAACACGTATACAGTTAGTACACAGAAAAGTCATAGTACATTCATAAAGTGAAATATTACTTGATAATCAATGGAAATGAACTACTGAAAAATGCAGAATCATTGCTGTACTTTAAAAGGCATTGTGATAAATGAAAGCAATCAGACATAAAAGACTACATAATCTATGATTCTTATTATATGACAATCTGGGAAGAGGAAACTATAGAAACAGAAATGTAAGCAGGTTTTCCCAAGAATGGGAGAGATGTTTGGTGGGGAAGGGAACTGATCACAGTGGGATGTGAGGGAACATCGGAGGAATCAGAAGCATTCTCTGTCCTGACTGTGGTCGGGTTTATGTAATTGCATACATTCACCAAAACACAGACGATTATAAAACAGCAACAACAATAAAAACAAAAAATGATGGATTGTACCATATGGACATTATACATTAATAAACACATCATCAAAACAGAGGGAAATGCATACCTAAGTAGATTAATTGTTTGGTTTGGTTTGAATCAGGAGCTATTTAAAGTATTGGGGGCAAAATAATGATATAAAACAAAATCAAGCTCTCCTGAATTAAACAGGGTGGAAAAATCTATTTAATAGGTTTTCTGTGTGATTTTCCTACTTCACAACTCATACTGCCTTATTTACTCAGAAATGTCAGATGTATATTCAGTTCAGTTCAGTCACTCAGTTGTGTCTGACTCTTTGCGACCCCATGAATCGCAGCACGCCAGGCCTCCCTGTGCATCACCAACTCCCGGAGTTCACTCACACTCACATCCATTGAGTCAGTGATGCCATCCAGCCATCTCATCCTCTGTCGTCCCCTTCTCCTCCTGCCCCCAATCCCTCCCAGCATCAGAGTCTTTTCCACTGAGTCAACTCTTCGCATGAGGTGGTCAAAGTACTGGAGTTTCAGCTTCAGCATCATTCCTTCCAAAGAAATCCCAGGGCTGATCTCCTTCAGAATGGACTGGTTGGATCTCCTTGAAGTCCAAGGGACTCTCAAGAGTCTTCTCCAAAACCACAGCTCAAAAGCATCAATTCTTCGGTGCTCAGGTTTCTTCACAGTCCAACTCTCACATCCATATGTGACCACTGGAAAAACCATAGCCTTGACTAGACGGACCTTGTTGGCAAAGTAATGTCTCTGCTTTTCAATATGCTATCTAGGTTGTTCATTGGAGAAGGCAATGGCCACCCACTTCAGCACTCTTGCCTGGAAAGTCCCATGGATGGAGAAGCCTGGTAGACTGCAGTCCATGGGGTCGCTAGGAGTCTGACAGGACTGAGAGATTTCACTTTCTCTTTTCACTTTCATGTATTGGAGAAGGAAATGGTTACCCACTCCAGTTTTCTTGCCTGGAGAATCCCAGGGACGGGGGAGCCTGGTGGGCTGCCGTCTCTGGGGTCGCACAGAGTCAGACACGACTGTAGCGACTTAGCAGCAGGTTGGTCGCAACTTTTCTTCCAAGGAATAAGCATTTTTAATTTCATGGCTGCAGTTACCATCAGCAGTGATTTTGGAGCCCCGAAAAACAAAGTCTGACACTGTTTCCCCATCTATTTTCCCATGAAGTGATGGGACCAGATGCCATGATCTTCGTTTTCTGAATGTTGAGCTTTAAGCCAACTTTTTCACTCTCCTCTTTCACTTTCATCAAGAGGCTTTTTAGTTCCTCTTCACTTTCTGCCATAAGGGTGGTGTCATCTGCATATCTGAGATTATTGATATTTCTCCCAGAAATCTTGATTCCAGCTTGTGCTTCATCCAGCCCAGCGTTTCTCATGATGTACTCTGCATATAAGTTAAATAAGCAGGGTTAGATGTAGGTTAATAGATTTAAACAGGAAAACTTTCCAATCATTCTAATATAATTTGGACTCAAATACTGACTTCTGCTTTCATTACAACAGTCCAGAGAATTGTAAAGCTTTTAATATTTCTGAACACTAGTTATATAAATAACTAGTTATTTATAATGTTTTCTCTAGAACAATCTCACATACTGTCAATCTTTTGGGGGACCTCACTGATTTTTTCAGCTGTACTGTATTTTTAAAACAAACATACATGAGTGTGTACGTGTTCAATCTCTTTCTGTCTTCTCCATCCCACCACATACACACACCTTAAGATTAAACATTTTCTATGTTTAAAACTTTGTCTTCTCTGTCTGAAGTTCTATATAAATCACTATTGAATTATGAAATGAGGTTTATTCAGACCATATGGTATTATAACTTTGGGGCCTTTTTGAAATCTGTCTTGTTATTTGTTGATACAATCGGATTAAGAGATGATGCTGCTAAGTTGCTTCAGTCGTGTCCGACTCTTGCAACCCCAGAGATAGCAGCCCACCAGGCTCCCCTGTCCCTGGGATTCTCCAGGCAAGAACACTGGATTGGGTTTCCATTTCCTTCTCCAATGCATGAAAGTGAAAAGTGAAAGGAAGTCGCTCAGTCGTGTCCGACCCTTAGCATGGACTGCAGCCTACCAGGCTCCTCCATCCATGGGATTTTCCAGGCAAGAGTACTGGAGTGGGGTGCCACTACCTTCTCCGGGATTAAGAGATTTCTAATAGTAATTCTGCTGTCTTCAGGTTAAGCATCAAGAAACATAATTTTGGGTCAAATTTCCCATTTACTACCTTTGCCTGTCATAATTTGGTAAATTTACATTTAGTATATTTGTCTCTTTGATGATTACTTTTTAAAATAGTTCTGATGGAGAGATATGAAGTTCTGGGTAAATTTGCTTCATACCCATTGTGGCTGTTCAGTGTCTCTGTGGCCCCATGGATGAGCAGGCCCCCAGTCTGTTACCATTGCCCAGAGTTTGCCCATGCCCACTGAGTCGGTGATGCCATCCCACCATCTCGTCCTTGTTGTCCCCTTCTCCTCCTGCAATGAGTTGGTTCTTCCCATGAGGTGGCCAAATCCTTATGCAAACTACTTATTATGGTTGATAAGAGAGTGTGATTCTGCTCTTTTCAAGATTTGAGGAAATTATACTTATCAATTTTTTTTCATGATAGTTGACATATTCCATGAAATACTAACTTATGCTTCGCCTGCAGTTTTAAGTGAAAGTGTTAGTCACTCTGCTCTCTTTGAGACCCATGGACTATGGTCTGCCAGGCTCTTCTTTCCATGAAATTCTCCAAGCAAGAATACCTGAATAGGTAGCCACTGCCTTCTCAAGGGAATCTTCCCAATCCAGGGTTTGAACCCGGGTCTCCTGCACTGCAAGCAGATTCTTTACCATTTGAGCTTCTGGGGTTCCCTTGCCTACCTCAAGACCATGAATATACACTTTTCTATCAAAAGTGTCTTTGTTTTTACTTTTTCATTTATATCTAAAATCAACCTAGAATTTATTTTTGCATATAATGTAAGACAGGAACCAATATTTTTTTTGACAGATATCTACCCAACAGACCCAAAACTGTTCACTGAATTGACAGCTTATCCTATATTGTGATGAACTACTATTCTGCTGTAAAATCAGTAACTACACATACAACTTCTTGTGTCTGAATTTCTTACATGGAGCCACCATCTCTTAATCATTATAGCTTTAGTTCACGATATGGAGTTCCCTGGTGGCCCAGAAATTAGGACTCAGCACTTTCAGTGCTGTGGCCCCAGGTTCAATCCCTGGTCCTTGGTTGCCGGAACTAAGATTCCACAAGCCACGCAGGGTAGGGGAACGGGGAAGGAGGGATGAGGGGGGAGAGGAGAAGGGGAGAGGAGTCATGCTAGGTCATAGTTCAGGACTCCTAGCTTTGTTCTTCTCTGTATTATCTTGATTCCTGCTTTCATGTTTTAGTTTTTTGAAATCAACATGTACATTTCCACTATAATTACCTTCAGGGATTTTTCTTAGATTGCATTGAGATATCTTAATCCTTTGTAAAAGATACTCTTCTTTATGTATTGACTTTTCCAATTCATGAGCAAGTTGTATACGTTCATATCCAGGGTCTTTTTATAATTTTTCAATCATATTTATATGGTTAAGCCTTGGTTTCTTTCCCATATTATATTTATACCCTATTTTTATGCTTTGAGACAAAAATGGTGTTATAGAAATACAATTGTTTCCACTGATGTAATTTATGCACTTGATAAATTCACATATTAATTTTAAGAATTTGTGTTCATTATCTTCAGTTTCTGATACACAGGAAAATGTCACTTCAAACAGTGTGCTTTGTAGTCCATCCTTTTGCTCTTCAAGCTTTTTATCCCCCTTTGTAATTCCTTATTGCATTAACTAGGACACTCCTGAAATGTTTTTAAAAATCTTAAAATCTTAGTCCTGAACTGCAGTAGAATAATGGATAATTTCAGAAATTAATCAGTAAAATTGATATTTGCCATAGGCTTTTAGTGTGCATGCTTCCAGAGAATTAAAGAAAGCTCATCTATGTTTGTACTTTTCTAAAATTTTTGTTAAGCACAGGTATTGAATTTTTCTAAATGTCATCCTATGTCTACCAAGATTAGCATAAGATTAGTCTATTAGTGTAAGGCTTACACTTGTCGAAGATAAGTACGTAAGTGACTCAAACAGAGATTGTTAAAGACTTTATTTGGGCTAATGGGTATCAAGAAGCATCTAAGACTAGGTAACTTCCAGATTGAAGTGAGGATAGAGATTATACAGGATGGAAGAAAGCTCATTAACAGGTATCAGATGTGGTTCTGTAGGACTCAGTGGTTTACCACAATCCACATTGACTATCCACTTGCTAATCACACTGCCTTGATTACAGTTAACTTTCACTCATTCTTTTAATCAGGCAATGTGAGCCTTCTAATACAGCTCTTTTCCTCACAATTAATTTGGTTATTCTAGAGCTTTAACATTTTCATGTTAATTTTAGAATCAAATTGTAATTTCCTCAGAAAGTCTTCAGTGATCAGTACTGAAATAATACTGAATTTATAAATCAATCTAGAGGAAAAGTTTTAGCAATATTAATTCTTTAAGTATATGAATGTTGTACACTGCTTTATTTACTGAGCTATTGTAAAATTTCCCTCAATGGTCTTTATAGATAGCAGCTTTTAAGTTTGCACTTTTTGGTTAGATTTTTCCAACTTCTTTTTATGTTTTCATAAATGATATTTATAAGTTTATGTGTTCATTCTGCACATAAGGTAATCATATGGACTTCTATCCTTGTTCAGAATTATTACACTGATAAATTTTTTGTTTGTGCCTGTTGGCATATTCTAGAGCTTTAAGATGTTCATTTTCTAGAGCTTTAAGACTGAGCGACTGAACTGAACTGTTGGCATACTCAGGATGCCAGCTTTTCCAGCATCCAGTCCTGTGTATATAATAAAGAAAAAACCTGAGGAATTCATCACCTAAGATGAAGTCCTCAGTCTGTCTTCTCTTTATCTTTCAGACTGTATTCATATCTGTTTTACACATAACATTAAGAATTAAATGTGCTTAGTCACAAGAATGAAAAGTATCTACTCCATTTTGCCCAGAACTAGAAGAGAAACATCAACGTTTAGTCTTTATTTTGAAAGATATGCTTATTGTTGTAGAACATTATTCAATTGTCTTCTTGCTTCTATTGTTTCTTTGGGTCTTTAGCTCTCACATCTGCTATTGATGCTTTAAATGTATCAGATCTTAATCTCTACCTATTTAAAACATTCTGCCTTTGTCTATGTTTCTGGTAGTTTTAGGAAGACGTTACTAGGCATGGTTGTCTATCGAGATTTGTAGAAGTTACAAAGTGTGTGGTTTGAAATCTTTCATCAGTTTTAAAAGTGTCTTGGCCATTAAATTGCTTCAAATACTGATGATGTCCTATTTCTTGAATCACTCCTCCTTATACTTTACCTCCAAGTTTATCAGAGCTTTCACCTGGTCTCATTTGCCTCTTAGAAAATTTTTTCTATATACTTCTCATTTTTTTCTTCTCAATTACTCAGCTTGAGTATTTTCTACTCAGCTACTCTTGAAGTTAAACCTCATTTCAGGCATTGTAATTATATTCTTAGAACTTACATATCTTTCCATTTAATAGTTACTTAGTTTTCTTTAAAAGTTTTTTTCTATTTTCTCCTTTTCATTAAATACATTAATCATATATATCATAAATAATTAATACATAATTATTACATAATTGCTTCAAAGTCATCGACTTATTTCATTAGCTCAAATACCTTAGAACTAACTTTTATTTCTTTGTTTCTGTTTGTTTTAGTATTTGAGCACATGATCCTATTTCTTGGTATTCTTAATTTCAACTGAATACCTGATGTGTTTTACTAAAAATATAAAGGTGATAGAAAGCATCAAGTTTCTCTAAAGTTCACATTTTCTTCTAGACCTTCATCAGAACAAGTCCCTTCATCAGCCACATAGAACTGCATTTATGGAAAGCCTGGGATGACCTATTTTCATTAGACTTATTGGATTCTCATAAATGGCCAGATTACTCATCTTGTCCTCTTCCCATAATCCTCAATCTAATTTCTGATTTTTAGCTCTGAGATGACAAAAAGTTCTATAATGCTTCTTAGAGAATTCTGGCTTAATATTTCAGTCACTCTAACTAGGTACAACTTCATCATTGTACATAAGTCTTAAGAAGGAAATTGATGTGTTTTGATTCCCTCAATATCATCTTTTTTTGGGGGTTGATTTTAATTTAGCCTTTGGATACCACCAAGATTTCTTACAGTTTCTCCATCCCCCAAGAGTGTTCCTCCATCCAAGAAAAATAGATTCTCAGCCTGAGCTCAGAAATAGTAAATACATCCAGAGATCAAAATAGCGGTTGATCAACAAAAACTTCTCTGAATTCCTCTCTTCTTTAGAGTTTGACTCTTTATTGCTTCAACTCATTGATGCTTTGAATGGATACTTTTTCAGTTATATCTCAGTTTTCAAATGGTTCTCAAGAAGATCTGCTTTCTGCAGCCACTGTTATAACCTACCTGAAAGTGACTATCTGGAGATCTTTTCATTTACTAATTTCACAAATTCCACTTCTTCAAATTCTTTTTAGTTGTCTTATTATGAATACTGACATCTACACTGAAAATGACTAAATAACTAAAATTTTCAAGATGCATTTCATTCATTTATTAAATTAATTATATATTTTATTTTATTTGTTGCAAAATTTCAGAATCATGTGTATACTTCCTGGTCTCTAGGTAATGGCCTATATGCACAGGATGGTTAAATGAGATTTCTTCCCTGTATCCTCGAGGATCAATGTAAATTAAAATGACACAAAGCCAGAGATAGATGATAGATAGAGAGGTAGATAGATAAACTATTAGAGATAAATTGATAGGTGATTGAAGAAAATAAAATATATAAATTCAAATGGATTAAAATCGGACAATTAAATGGGAAATTTCTAAACCAGAGCTCAGGCTGTCAGATTTCAAAAGTTGAGACTGTCACTAGAGCAAATGTTTCATAAGAAAAATGCTATAAGCATTGGTAATTTTTATTAATGACAAACATGAGAACATGTAAACATAGAGATGATAAACAACTACTAATGTCTTTTTGAAAGATTTTGGCAAAAATGAAATATGTATGAAATTTAGGAAGTGATAGAAAAAAAGATTTGCAACTTTTAAAAATAAAACCATACACAGACATTTACCCTAAAGAAAAATAATTGATATGTTCAAAAACCAATTGCTTTTCTAATATTTTAAAGGCATAAGTTTCCTATTCATTTCCCATAATGAAATTCTAGAAAAGGTCTATGACATCGGTCTTGGCAATCATTTTTTGAATATGACACCCAAAGCGCAGGCAACAGGGCAAATTTAAATGAGACTATATCACACTGAAATCTTTCTGGATAGCAAATGAAATGACCAGTAAAAATAAAAAGGCAACCTACAGAAGGAGGCAAAGTATTTGCAAATCATGTAACTGATAATGGGTTTAATATACAAAACATGGAAGGTATACACACACTCCAATAGTAAAAACAAATAACCCAAATAAGAAATGAACAAATGGCCTAGAAAGACATACATATGGCCAACAGGTCTAACGTGAAACATCAAGAAATTGCAAATCAAAACCACAATGAAATATCACCTTACAGATGTTAGAATGGCTACTATAAAAAATGCAAGAGATAACAAGTGCGGACAAAGGTCTGAAAAAAGCGGACAAAGGTCTGAAAAAAGGGAACCCCTCTGTACTGTTGGTGGAAATGTAAACTGGCACAGCTATTACAGAAAACAGCATGGAAGTTCCTCCAAAAATTAAGAAAAACTGAACTGCTCTAATAACCAGCAACTCCACTTCTGGGTATATAACCAAAGGGTATGAACTCAGTATCACAAAGAACTATTTGTACCTCCATGTTCATTGCAGAATTATTCTTAAGAGCCAAAACATGAAAACAAACTCTCAAGGGGTGAATGGATAACAGAAAGGTAGTATTTTCTCTGAAGATGAATGAGCAACCAGGCATGAATGGCATCCTTGCATCTGCTACTTATAATAAAGCACTTTAAGAATTGAAGGACTTTGTAAAAGTTACCAGAGTTTGTATAAATAATCAACCTAATTATGTACCTTAGGTTAATCATTTGGTACTTGAAAATAAGCTCAACATTCAGAAAGATAGTAATTAATTTTATTTTGGGTCTGATTCATCTTAGAACAATACTATTTCAGATAGGAATATTATAGAAATATGTGTCAGATTTTTATTTGTGAACATGTCAGTGGATCTATTTATACCCACCATTTTTGCATCTCTTGTTTTATTTGTGATTTTTCAGAAATGATTTGCCTTAAGGAGTTACAATGAGGACAATTATATATCAGACCAGTTTGGAATTGACACCTATTGACTAACCATGGCAGATAGAAACCATTCACTTCCTAGGAGTTATTTAAATAGCCCTAGAAAACTTCACAGAGGTACAAAGAGTTCCTCCCAGACTCGTGTGCAGGTTTTATGCGCCTTTCTGGTATGAAGACATGGTTCTGTTGGGGGAAGTGCACAGAGTAAAACCCTCAGCAGCGATGGAGTGGCCAAGGGCAAAAGCTGCTGTGGTCCTTGAAAACCACAGGCCACTACTTCTCTGCCTGTGGTTATGAATCACAACACTCTCAAAGTCAGCACTTGTCATTGCCCCTATTTTCACCCATCCTGGACATGTTGCCTCATTAAAGTCATTAATCTACTTAGATCCAGGCAGAGGCCAAATTCTTCTCTTAAAAAAAAAAAATGAAGTCCTTTATTTTTCCACAAGCTAAATTAGATGTTTCAGTGGAAGAAAATAATTAGATAAGTTTTAGCAATATATGATTTTCAACTTACAAGCAAGTGCACTCCAAGCGGGGTCAGGAGAAAGGAAAAAAAAAAAGAATCCTTTTAATGGGGGCTATTGATCTATGGTAAAGTATCATGATTAAAATAGACCTTTTGAATTTTAGTTGCAAAGACATAGTATATTCTAATTGCTATAACCTTTGGAAATATTCAGAAGGATAATCGTGCAGTACAAAGGTTAAGAGTGGATTTTAGGGAGGAGGTGTTTAACTGAATGTGACTATCTGACACCAGGGATATAACCTAATACAAAATAAATCACCTATTTTTTTCTAACAAAGACAAATAAGCAAAGCAAAACTGAAAATTAGGTTTCAACTTTGTAATTAAAGGCATATTTCTGCAATACTAAGTATCAAAACTATACTACTGGAGATAGAAAATTCTTAGAAAATTTATTATTAAACTCTTATTAGGTAGAGCAGTAATAACTTCTTATATTTCAAATTGTTGTGAAATCTTTTTCTTTTTCCTTTTTTTTTTTTTAGTTTTCACAAAGCCAAAGATATTTAGTGCACATTCAACTTAAGAAAAATGTTTCAAAGACAAAGCACCCTGCATGTGTTTTTCAATATTGTTATACATCTAAAATTCCATATTAATATAAGATCAGTTCTTGAGAGTGTCAACAAAGCTTCACTAAACAGTTAAAGTGTCAAGGAAAACTTGATTCAACACTAATGCAACAGGGTAGAGTGATGAATCTGGACTCTCATGAAACAAAAGTCTGGAGCGATTGAGCTTTGGGTTGAATGAGTAGAAAAGCACAGGAGGAAGGGGGAATTTAGGGGGTTGGACCCAGCCCTCTGTTTGCTCACTGGGAATAACTCTAAAAAGTGGTGAGTTGGGCTCCTACCCTCCAGGGACATGGGGAGATTGAAACACAGGATGGAAAAAATGGTGCCCTAAGGAATGGCTTTCTGGTGTCTGAGAAAAACATTCCTGTGTTAAAAAATCACAGGAGACCCAGAAAGACTGACATCCCAAAGGGACAGATAATAAAAGTGCATTCTAAAGCAAATGCCTTAAAGTTTAGGGAAGATGAGGACAATGTTAAGGTCGTCTTGGTACAAGGACTAGTAACTTTTCAAAAATCAGTCAACTGGCTCAATGGTACTTATTTTCTATCACTGTTTATTTCTGAATATGAACTAGTGAGTGATAGCCACTCAGTGGTGTCCTACTCTTTTCAACGCCATGGACTGTAGCCTGCCAGCCTCCTTTGTCCACAGAATTCTTCAGGTAAGAATAGTGGAGTGGGTTGCCATTTCCTTCTCCAGAATGTGAACAAGAGTAGAATTATTTAATGGTAGGTTGAATTTCCCAGCAAAAGTACTGGAGTGGGTTGCCCTTTCCCACTCCAGGGGATCTTCCTGATCCGGGGATCGAACTCCCATCTCTTGCATTGGCAGGTGGATTCTTTGTCACTGAGCCCCTTGGGAAGCCCAGAATTCTTTAATGGTAGGTTTTTCACAGGTTGCATATTTTAAGATAATTTTTCTTATCCCTTATGAAAGAAAAAATCTAATTGAAGTAAGAGAGCTCTCTAAAATAAAGTCAGAGAGAGAACAAACTAGGTTACCTATGGAGAGAGGGAAGTGGGGAGGGACAAGATAGGGGAAGGGGATTAAGAGCTACAAACTAACACAGATAAAATTAATAAGCCATAAGGATACATGCTACAGCATAGGGAATATAGCCAACATCTTATAAAAACTTTAAATGATATATCTATTTAAAATATATTTAAAAATTGACCATGTGAAATTAATATAGTATAAATCAATCAAACTTCAATAAAAGGGGAAATAAATATATATAAATACTAAATCTCTCACCAAAACATGAAACAGGTTGGAGGCCATTAAGAAGGATGACTTATACACATCTTGGCCTGGATGTGACCTGACCTTTGACCTTATGAAGTCATCCAGAACACCTGCCAGAAACTCAAGATACTTACTGGACTCAACCTAAAATAACTCACGATAGTCTGTCTACTTACTGAACGCCTGCTGCTGCTTAGCCACTTCAGTCGTGTCCAACTCTGTGCAACCCCATGGACTGTAGCCTGGCAGGCTCCTCTGTCCATGGGATTCTCCAGGCAAGAACACTGGAGTAGGCTGCCACGTCATCCTCCAGGGGATCTTCCCAGCCCTGGGATTGAACCTGCATCTCTTAGGTCTCCTCCATTGGCATGCAGAGTCTTTACCACTGAGCAACCAGGAAGCAGCCCTGAAGCCCTATCCTAAACCAACTGGCCATTCTTCAGGGACAAATACTTTGTGACTTATGTCAGAGTCAGTGACAGTTCTTCATAAGCCCCTGATTCTTTCTCTTCCTGAAAACATTCTTTCAGGGATATTTGAATCTGTGCCTTTCAAACCGCAATGCTTAAGACTCTAAATACACTCTTCTTATTTTTGAAGCTCCTACATTATCTATTTTGGTTGATACCCTCCATCCTAAATAATACTAAGGTAATAGTTAATTTAACATTTGAGTATTAAGTCTCCAGTAACCTTAGAACTCAGCTGTGGGACTACAGACTAGCATCTGTTATGAAATTCAACTTTGGGGTCACTGACTTGCTAGAATGTTGAAAGAGATCAAACACTTTCTCAGTATAAGAAAGAAAGAAAGAAAGAAAGAAATTGAAGTCGCTCAATCATGTCCGACTCTTTGCAACTCCACGGACTGTAGCCTACCAGGGTCCTCTGTCCATGGGATTTTCCAGGCAAGAGGACTGGAGTGGGTTGCTATTTCCTTCTCCAGGGGATACTCCTGACCCAGGGATCAAACTTGGGTTTCCCACATTGTAGGCAGATGCTTTACCATCTGAGCCAAGTATAGGGAGAAATATTACCAGAGTTGGGGTAAATAATTCATATCGCACATATGACTTATATGCAATTCATATCACATGTAAAGTACCTGCATTTTAATACTTCCCTTAGCCTTTTATCCTAGAGTCTTTGGAATAAGACAGGCTGGCAAATTCATCACCATAACTTTACAGTTGGAAAGGCTGAGACATGCCAACTGGGCATAGAGCCCCTTGAAACAAGAACCCCTTGAAGCGGGAGCCTGGCAGTCAGAGAACATACTCTTAAATACTCTGCTATGTGAACAGAATAATCCTCATTTTACGGACAAGGAAGCTGGCACTTTGAGTCCCAATGTCACAAACATACTAAGAGTCAACCCTGGTACTGTTTTCACTATACTATCTCAATTATAGTTATGTTTTCCATATTTTACTATTCAGAGTTATAAAATAGCGAATTATGTTTTAAGTTTTGTATCTATCGTTTTTGATCTCCTGAAATCTTTGTTGAAACTTGTATTTTACTTTCCAACTAGGAATGTAAAAATTATGAAGGAGATGACAAAAAATAACCTGGAAGGGGACAAGAATAAAGAAAATAAAAAGACAAACTTATTTTGTGGGTCTTTCCCTTGTTTTCCAAAGCTCAAAGATCCCAGTGAGAAAATCAACCTGGAAAAATGATAGTGGGTATTATTTTATATATTGAATATATTTATAAGTTATTTTTCTTTGTCCCTTTCCATATTTTCTGTCCATTAAATGTTGAATACATTGAAGTTTTATAAGTCTGACAAATGATTGTACAATTTCCACTGTGGATACCTTTGTTTCAATCCTTTATTTTTAATGCCAAGGGCCATAATAGATTCATACCAACTGTGAAAATATCAAAATATCTAAAAGCCGTAAACTAACATGCAAAAATTTGAGGGTAATTATTAATAACTACACCAGTATTCTTGTCTTGAAAATCCCATGGATGGAGGAGCCTGGTGGGCTGCAGTCCCTGGGGTTGCAAAGAGTCAGACACGACAGAGTGACTTCACTTTCACTTTTCCCTTTCATGCATTGGAAAAGGAAATGGTAACCCACGCCAGCGTTCTTGCCTGGAGAATCCTAGGGACAGGGAGCCTAGTGGGCTGCCGTCTATGGTGTCACACAGAGTCAGACATGACTGAAGCAACTTAGCAGCAGCAGCAGCAAGTCTTTTTATAACTAATCAAATTGCACACCTATATCATCATAAAAACAATTTTCCCTGTATAAAAATAAAATCAGAGATTATCTTTAGAATTTTAAACCATCATAATAGTGTGGTGTTACTAGTCACAGAATTCAAACTTGGAGCTGAATTCCGAAGTTCATTTAACTACAATCAGTTATTCCCCCATTCACTCAACAGCCCCCATAAAAACAAGCAAACTAACAGCACCTTTTAAGGTTAAAGACTAACATGAAAATTCTTGGATTATCAGCTTCACCTCAACTTTGAAATTTTCAAAAGATGAGTTCTATGGGTAAATTCATTCTTGTTTTAAAAGGGAGAAAAATCATTTTGTCTTAGTTAAAAAAGAATCAGAACTGAAGAAAGTTACTGAACTGGTTCACAGGGAATGTGTACACAATTGATATATGTTTTTAATAATGAATGCCAGCCATCAATAAAAGATTGAGCGCACATTGACAGACACAGGCAATGTGTTTGGTTATTAAATGAATTAAGCCCAGATACTTCTTAGATCAGAGGTCTCTAGCACTTGAAGTTATTCCTCTATCAGAGGTCATGGTAAAATACAAGTTGGATTAAAGGGTTGTCCTCATGTCAGCCCCCCTTCTTGGATCATGGCCTTGTAGTGGCGAAGGGGCTTGTTAGCTCAGTGAACCTAGGAGTCATGCCGTGCAGGGCCGCCAGTGATGCACACACAGGTCACGGCAACGAGTTCTGAAAAAACACGGACCACTGGTAAAGGAAATGGCAACCCACTCCAGGGTGTTATTCTCACCTAGAGAGCCCCATGGGCAGTATAAAAGGCAAAAAGATATGACACCAGAAGTTGAGCCCCACCCCAGGTCGGAAGGTGTCCCCTATGCCACTGGAGAAGAGTGGAGAGCAGTTACAAACAGCTCCAGAAAGAATGGCAGAGGAGCCTGGCGGGGTACAGCCATGGGGTTGCAAAGAGTCGGACACGACTGAGCGACTCAACAACAGCAGACAACTTCACTTTTATCACTTAGGAAAAAAATCTATGATTTATCAGTAGGTTTTAAATAAACAGTTGAATAACTAGCTAATGATCGAAACTTCTGTGGAATCTATCCAGGGCATATATATTAAGAAAGGATGCCATATACTCTAAAAGAGCTCCTAAATGCCACATCATGTTCCTACAGAAGAGAAGGCCAGACCTTTAATAGCCCGATGGTGACAGTGCAGATGCATCTAAGGGCAGGGCGCCGGCAGAAGAAGCTAATTAACATCAAACACTAATTAGTCCCCCAGTATTTAGCAATGAAGTATCAGCAGCTGTCTTAGATGCCATATGCTAATTAGCATTAATAAACTTCAGAAATAATTGTCTCCATTGTTCTGTGTCATAATACTTCCTCTAATTGTACTTTGGAGAGCATTGCCTATAAATGGTAGCAAGCATTCCATAGCATTGCTTGAAGTTTAATGAGCCATTTGCTGTGACTTGTGGCATTAGGAGAGAATATATACAGGAAAGAGGAGCGATTAATGCCGATTTTTTAAATTCAGAATTAAGTTGTTGTCTGGTACTTTGTGTCTCCAATTATTCAAATATTCTGTTTGAATATTTGAGAGACTGTTACTTTGGCTCCAGATAATCTTTAGGCAAATAAAAGAGAGATGGCTTGCATGTGTGCCTCAGTCAGCACAGGTTTAGGCTTTCATTGGAAACTGTCTGTGCCATCATAGTCGAGAAGCCAGAAATATCAGGAGGGAGAAACAGCATCTTTCTTTGCAGGGAAAACAACTTCCGTTTTCCTCATGTCAGCAAAAGTAGGCAGAATGAATCTTTGATAGTATGATCTGAAGAAAATACAGAAGAGAGTCATTAATTATCTTGAAAAAATGCTTAAGACTCCAGAAAATTTCACTGGTTATCATTCCATGACTTAGACAGCAAACTTCAGTATCATGAGAATGCGATTAGTGCCTATAGATACATTAAAACCGCAGACCACAGGATATGATTCTTGATTTAAAGAAGTCCATGGTACAATTAAAGGGGAATAACACATGTGTGGTAATGCCCTAAACAATTAGCCAATATAAAGATGCATTTTGGAAATTTAAAAAATTATATATAACTGGAACATTTTTAATAATTGAGAAAGTAATATAGGCCCATATAAATTAAGTCTTTAAAACACACATATAGTATATGGTATAACAGTTACATGTCCTTTTATAAGCATTTTTTTAAATTTGAAAAGAAAAAGCAATACTTGGCAGCAAATTATTGAAAAGTTTTCCAGAAACTAAATAGTTTGATAAACACTATAAGCATTTACAATGTACACATTTGTTAGTACTATTTGCCATATGTGTCAGTAATGCAAAAAGTCTGTCCTAAACCCCCTGCTAAACTATAAAAACACTTAAAAGTGTTTATTTTCATTGGTCTTAATTACCAGTTTATACTTAGCTCATGTTGCCTCAAACAGTATCTGAAAAGAGCCACTATTCTTGGTACTGTATTTTCCTGTAACTGCTATTCAGTTTAAATCATTTAATTTTAAATCATTTAAATTAAATTTAAATCATTTAATTAAATTTAAATCATTTAATTTTAAATTCCAGCTAATGGTAAAATGTAAAATAATAACAAAAGAAAAAATGTTGGTTATTAAAGAATACTAGAATATCTTCTTTTACGATATAATTTCTCAAAGTTCAGTAATTCTACTGTCTTTGGATCTTAAAAGTGCTGTAACTTTAGAAACGGGATTAAGTTTTTCTTTGCTCTGGCCGCTAGAAACTTAAAGCCAAATATTCTGTCTTCCTTTATTACATGGGATCATACTGTTTCCATTTATCTGTATAAATGTTATCTCTCTCTCTGTTTCTTTATCCTGATTTCTTTGTCCTGATTTCTCTATTATTTTAAAGAATTTTACCCTTTAGATTTTATATGCATTTTTAAATGTTTAAGTTGCATTCTAATTCTTTGTGTGAATTAAGTAGACCATCATTAAATGGGAACAAAGAATTCTATCAACTTCCAAACAGAACTAACATATTTGGCCAAAAAGTTCATTCAAATTTTCCTATAATATCTTATGGTAAAACTCAAACAGACTTTTTACCAACCCAATAATTTACAGCAAAATTTCATTAATTTTTATAATTTATGTTGATTCATCTAGGAGTTTGGCTTGTGAAACTTGTTTTTAATTCACAAATGCTATATTATAAAGGGATAGAGAATATTTAAAAATATATTTTAAGGGCTTAACAGGGGTAACTGCCACTAATGAAACTGAGATATAAAGAGTAAAATATTTTATAGAGAAAGGTTTAGGCAATGCATCAATGGATATTATGAAAAATGTTCCAGAGGGACACACACCACCTTAAGCAGATAGGTAATATTTTATCCTCACTATTGAGGTAGGAGAGCTGTAGATTGAGAAAAGAGAGAGTAAAAGAGAGAGAAAGAGAAGGTAGGCCACTGATTTTGTTTTTGGTGTACAAAATAAACTGCTCCCATGAGCTCTGTCCTCTGGGGCTTGTCTTCCTCTGGTTTAGGAACCTTTGATTTCATGTAATTTTATGCTCTCTATTGTCTTGATCAATTGAAGTGAGGCAGAATAGCAAGCTGACCATGTTTGTCCTTGGAATATGGTTATTAATAATCAATCTAACAAATTTGTTGTGTAAGATCCTTCTAGAATCTTAGTAATTTTAATCCTAGTGGTTGACTGAAGTATTACAAATTCATTGCCAGCTTCTTTTGTCCATGGAATTCTCCAGGCAAGAATACTGAAATGCGTTGCCATTCCCTTCCTCAGGGATCTTCCCAACCCAGGGATCAAAACCCAGTCTCCTGTACTGCTGGCAGACTCTTTACCATCTGAGTGGCCAGGAATCCCCCTTCATCTTCAGGGGATAGGATCAGTCTCTATGCTATAATTATCACTACTATTAAAAACAGTTCAAAGTGATGGAAATGTTTCTATGAGTTGGAAATGTATTAAATAGCTTATATATTGTAGCACCTTCCATTTTTGAGCCACCCTCCTCAGTAGATATAGTTCCTCTTCTTATTATTGTTATTATCTTTATTGCTGTGTTCCAGATGATATAGTTTAGGATGTGAGAGGGCAAACGACTTACTCAAGGCTCGCCAGTCAATATAAACTTGGACTGAGAATGAATTCAGGAGTAGATTCATTAAGCTCACTTCATAAACAGCTTCATAGAAACACTATTTTGGACTGCTTTATTCGAATATGATCAGATAACTAAACATAGAGTATAAAAACCAGTCTGCCCGTAGTGTTTTATTTGTAATCTACTCATTCTATTCTTTTATTACCTTAATTTAACCATTAACAAAAGTTAATTAGAAACCATTATTTTTCATGTAATTATTAGGGCATTTTATGTCAAACATACATATTAGTATACACACACACATACACATATGTCAGGCCAAATCAATTTTCATTAGCAATTGTTCTTGTACCTGATGAGCAGTTGTGGCTATAAAAGTCATTAATTATCTCTTGCCAAAGTGCTATATACTATTACCTATGGATGCAACTAAATTTAAATATAAATGCCTATTAATAAATAACACACATATATATATCTCCTTGTTAATTCTAAAAGGACTTAAATAAGTTTAAGTAACAGCTACATGTCTTTGTGAATTGTGAAACAAATATTCCTTTCACCAGTTAGATTGGGCCATGTCGTGCTGACTTGCTTCAGTCGTGTCAGACTCTATGCAGCCCTACGGACGGCAGCCCCCAGGCTCCCCTGTCCCTGGGATTCTCCAGGCAAGAATCCTGGAGAGGGTTGCCATCTCCTTCTCCAGGGGATCTTCCCGACCCAGGGACTGAACTAGTCAGTCTCATAGGCCTCCTGCAGGAGACTGGCAGACCTGGCAGCTGGGTTCTTTACCACTAGCAGTTGGTTTTCACAAATTAGTAAATTTAGGTCAGCATAATTGTATATTCCCTCCTGTAAATGAGAAACTGGTGACTCAGAAACGCAGAGTGAAGTGTCCCCAGATCTTTCTGGATAATTAAGAGTGCTTATGATGGCAGATGGACATCATGTGTCAGTTCATCTCTGTCTCTCCACTTTATATTCACTCCGTGTCGATTCCGTGATGACAGGACCTGTGTGAGTTATTCATCTTTGCAGCTCCAGGGCTTAGCAGTCACCATCATGGGGGATGCAGAATATAATTGGGCCCTGAGCTTAAAAGTGCCAAGTAGTTGGAAACATATAGTACTTTTTACTTAGAAAATATATTTAAAATCCTTGAGAGAATATACTAACATTCACAAGCTTAAATAAGTGAAATGACTACCAAAACAGCATGGGCAGTTTATTGGTAGGAACAGTTTCTCAATTTAAAATATTTAATTTCATGTAAATTATGTCACTTTGAGGATAAATGCTATCATAGGATTTTGGACTAGAATTCACCTGTTTTCTTAGAATTAATGATTTAAATCTCATAATAGTAAAACAGTCAAGGGATTTTTTTTTCTTTTCAAGGAAAATATATCTTATTTAACAGACAGATGGGTTCCCAAGTGGCGCGAGTAGTAAAGAACCCACCTGCTAATGCAAGAGACATAAGAGACACAGGTTCAAACCCTGGGTTGGGAAGATCCCCTGGAGGAGGAAATGGCAGCCCACTCCAATATTCTTGCCTCGAGAATCTCATGGGCAGAGGAGCCTGGAGGGCTATAGTCCATGGTGTCGCAAAGAGTTGGACAAGACTGAAGTGACTAAACACAACAGACAGAGGATAAAAAAACATTTTACTCTATCTTATAAGAAAACAAAGTGTATGAATCCTTTTTTCCCCCAAATCATTACTTATTTCTGTCCAAGCACTTAAACAAGAGCAGAGGTTTTCAAGGTTATTTATGCACTTATAATTTATTTCTTAAGAAAGGAAATGCAATTGGTTTTATTTATAAATGCCAGGGGTTTTCTGTAGATTAATTAGATGTTGATTATTACATTTTTACATTATTTAACAAAAGACTAGCTTCCTAATTTTTACATGTTTGGAATTTGAATGTATTAGCAATCGTGCATTACTATTGTTCTTGTGTAATCATTAACTGAACTCATGTTGGGCATACATATAAAACATTTATTTTTTTCTTTCAATTAATTAGTCTTAATCTCAAGTATGTTTACAATTTCTTTGAATTTGTAAATATTCACATTTGCAAGTTCTAAACTCAAACAATGCGACTTCGATGACTACTTTTTGCCAACTTTTAAAAAACTTATTAGAAACATGACAAAAATGAATATATAATATTTTGCCATTTATATAAGAGATAAGGAAATTTGATAACATAACCATTCCACTTGTTCCATTGATATATTGTAATTAATGGAAGGAAATTAGCCAATTCTTGGCAAAAATCTTATCTTTTAACTTACGGTCTTCTATTGCAGGAGAGACACCTCAGATTGCCCCCATACCCATGTCTCAAGTCCTCCAAACACACAGGAGTATTACAATCATCTGTAGTTAATAAGGAACATATGATTGGTCATGGGTGGTAACAAATGAGGAGTGTTAATTTCAGGCCAAAGAATGGCCTTTCCAGCAGGTTTTTCAGACTTTTTTCTTTTCCTAATGCTTCAGCCAAGGGAGCCCAGTGTCCTGAATCTGTCTCCTCCCTCACCCTTGATCGCCTGGAGAACAGCTGCCCCGGTGCTGAACATCAGTTCAGAAATAAACATTTGATGCTTTCGATCACTGAGACTTCGCTTATTCATTTGCGATAACACAAACTAGTCCGATCCTGACACATGCACACACAGCGTGTGCACACTCAAGTCATAAAACATACACGTTTCAGTCACCTTAAAAAATAATCCTAAAACTGCAACTCATTTAGGAAAATAAAAGAACCTTTTATAATTTGAATAGAGCATTTCATTGGTCAGCAACACCCCTCTGCTGTAAGTCCCTTCCTGCCATAAATGTTTAAATCTTCAGATTGACCTCAGAAAGATAGTGGGAGAGGAAGTCAGTCCTGCACTCTCTTCCCTCCATAGAAACATGGATGAAAAGACACCTGGGCCAAAATACTTTATGGGAACTCTAGAATCCAGAGGACATGGGAACTCTAGAATCCGCAGGACACCAAGGGAGCACAAAACTGAGGGGGGAAAAAAGACTTATACTGGTTAAGAGAAGCAGCTTATCTGTTACAGCCCTGCGCCCAAACTTCCATAGCTCAGTACTCAGACCATTCAGCCCTCAGTTTCCCCAACATGAGAAGGAATCAGTGAAGCATCCATCCAACACACCAGCCTTTTGGGGTTGCTACCCAAAGACTTACTTCCACGTCACCTCACTCAGAACACTGAGGTGCCTGACACAGGGGGAATGCTTGGTGGGAGGAGGGGGAGTTGAGGATCAAGAAAGGGGGTGTTAGCATTTTAGCAGCCTCAAGCACTGCAGGATTGGGAGAAGGTGTGCAATCCTGAGACTCACTCTTCAAGAGAGGAAGAGTATTTGCACTCAGCCCACAGAATTCAAGTGTATTTCTTCAGGGAAAGGGGACAGGGGGTTATCACAGCCAGGTGCATTAGACACTTAGCAAGTACTGGGAAGACAGGAGTAAAATAGAGATGGTCGATGTCTTAAAAGCATACTGTAAAGTGTGTCCAGCTTGTCCATTGTCCCCAACATCACTTTTTATAAAAACTCCTAAGAGTGACCTATGTGTCCATCAGCAAATAAATGGATTATATATACAAGCACACACACAGGGATATTACTCAGCGTAAATTCAATTCATAAATGAAATTCTGCCATTTACAGAAATGGAGACTGACCCAGGGGCTTCCCTGGCAGTTCAGTGGTAAAGAAACTGCTTGCCAATGCAGGAGACGTGGGTTTGATCCCTGATTCAGGAAGATCCTCTGGAGAAGATGGCAACCCACTCCAGTATTCTTGCCTGGGAAACCCCATGGACAGAAGAACCTGGAGGGCTAGAGTCCATGGAGTTGCAAAAGAGTTGGATATGACTTAGTGACTAAACAACAATAGATTGACCCAGGGGATATTATGCTTAGTAAAATAAAACAGAAAAAAACAATGTCTGCTATAACTTGTATGTGAAATCTAAAAAATAAACCAAATAAATATAACAAAAAGAAACAGGTTCACAGATATAGAACACAAACTAGTAGTTACCAGTGGGAGGGAGAAGTGGGGAAGGGCATGACAGGAGTAGTGGATTAAGAAATACAAAATTCTATCTATAAAGTAGATAAGCAACAAAGATACATTGTATAGCACAGGGAAATACAGCCATTATTTTGTACTTAAACTGGAGTATAAGTACAAGAAATTCAGTATAAGAAATTCTGAATCACTATGTTGTATACCTGAAAGTAGTATAATATTAAAAATCAACTACCTTCAATTAAAAGAAAAAACAGATGCTGATTTACTTTTCCTCATAATCTGTCATTAACTATTCCTACATATTCAGTTCAGTTCGGTTCAGTCGCTCAGTCATGTCTGACTCTTTGCGACCCCATGAATTGCAGCATGCCAGGCCTCCCTGTCCATTACCATTTCCCGGACTTCAGTGAGACACACGTCCTTCGAGTCAGTGATGCCATCTTATCCTCTCTCGTCCCCTTCTCCTCCTGCCCCCAATCCCTCCCAGCATCAGAGTCTTTTCCAATGAGTCAACTCTTCACATGAGGTGGCCAAAGTACTGGAGCTTCAGCTTTAGCATCATTCCCTCCAAAGAAATCCCAAGGCTGATCTCCTTCAGAATGGACTGGTTGGATCTCCTTGCAGTCCAAGAGACTCTCAAGAGTCTTCTCCAACATCACAGTTCAAAAGCATCAATTCTTTGGTGCTCAGCTTTCTTCACAGTCCAACTCTCACATCCATACATGACTACTGGAAAAACCATAGCCTTGAATAGACAGACCTTTGTTGGCAAAGTAACGTCTCTGCTTTTGAATATGCTATCTAGGTTGGTCATAACTTTTCTTCCAAGGAGTAAGCATCTTTTAATTTCATGGCTGCAGTCACCATCTGCAGTGATTTTGGAGCCCAAGAAAATAAAGTCTGACACTGTTTCCACTGTTTCCCCATCCATTTTCCATGAAGTGATGCGACCAGATGCCATGATCTTCATTTTCTGAATGTTGATCTTTAAGCCAACGTTTTCACTCTCCTCTTTCACTTTCATCAAGAGGCTTTTTAATTCCTCTTCACTTTCTGCCATCAGGGTAGTGTCATCTGCATACCTGAGGTCATTGATATTTCTCCCGGCAATCTTGATTCCAGCTTGTGCTTCTTCCAGTCCAGTGTTTCTCATGATGTATTCTGCATAGAAGTTAAATAAGCAGGGTGACAGTATACAGCCTTGACATACTCCTTTTCCTATTTGGAACCAGTCTGTTCCATGTCTAGTTCTGTTGCTTCCTGACCTGCATACAGGTTTCTCAAGAGACAGGTCAAGTGGTCTGGTATTCCCGTCTCTTCCAGAATTATCCACAGTTTCTTGTGATCCACACAGTCAAAGGCTTTGGCATAGCCAATAAAGCAGAAATACATGTTTTTCTGGAACTCTCTTGGTTTTTCAATGATCCAGCAGATGTTACTCACCTAAAATTGAGGAGACTGTAAATGCTGATCCTAGAACAAATGTAAAGACAAATTGAAATATATTCTTCAAGACTTCTTAGAATATATTAAATGTATTAAATCCTATGGATTCTGATGTGCCATTTATACCTGTGATTTGATGTGTTTTTATCTTTATTTAGGATTAAATACATGCAGTTTATCATTCTGAAACCATATGCATATAACCGAAAACTTATACTTGGTATTATAATTTTTCAGCATTAAATTACTGCAAATAAGACAACCAAAATATTATATATATCTATGTTCTGGGATTAGAACAGTGTTTTTCAATTTACAATATAACCGAGTAATTAAACCCATATCATTTTGTGCCTAAGCAAGTTTTTAAAGTTGAAATTAAAAACTGAAAGCTGGGTAGTACTCTAAAACTGAGAAACTAGACAATATATGATAAGAAAATCAGCCTGTGAATTGCTGGTAGTTAATCTTGCAAACTCATCTAAATGTTAACCTGAAAAAGATATTTTCCTGCAATGTTCGCTGGATGTTTTGAAAAGAGGGACAATACCCAGTGTGTTATACATCACTGATCCACTCAGTCACTTTAACTTAAGTGAGTATAGGGATTACACACTTTACTATTGACTGTAGGAAATATCAGGATTCAATTAATCCCTGGATTCGCTATTTTTAAATTGTTTTATAAAACATGGTGCAGTGCATAATTAAAAACTAAAACTTGCTATCATTGCACACATGAAGCATTTCGGTAGATTTACACCAGTAGGTACATTGCCAACATCCGCTGGATCATTGAAAAACCAAAAGAGTTCCAAAAAAACATCTATTTCTGCTTTACTGACTATGCCAAAGCCTTTGACGGAGTGGCACAATAATATGTGGAAAATTCTGAAAGAGATGGGAATACCAGACCACCTGACCTGCCTCTTGAGAAACCTATATGCAGGTTAGGAGGCAACAGTTAGAACTGGACATGGAACAACAAACTGGTTCCAAATAGGAAAAGGAGTATGTCAAGGCTGTATACTGTCACCCTGCTTATTTAACTTCTATGCAGAGTACATCATGAGAAACGCTGGGCTGGAAGAAGCACAAGCTGGAATCAAGATTGCCAGGAAAAATATCAGTAACCTCAGATATGCAGATGACACACTACTCTTATGGCAGAAAGTGAAGAGGAACTAAAAAGCCTCTTGATGAAAGTGAAAAAGTTGGCTTAAAGCTCAACATTCAGAAAATGAAGATCATGGCATCTGGTCACATCACTTCATGGGAAATAGATGGGAAACAGTGGAAACAGTGCCAGACTTTATTTTGGGGGATCCAAAATCACTGCAGATGGTGACTGCAGCCATGAAATTAAAAGACGCTTATTCCTTGGAAGGAAAGTTATGACCAACCTAGATAGCATATTCAAAAGCAGAGATATTACTTTGCCAATAAAGGTCCATCTAGTCAAGGCTATGGTTTTTCCTGTGGTCATGTATGGATGTGAGAGTTGGACTGTGAAGAAGACTGAGCACCGAAGAATTGATGCTTTTGAACTGTGGTGTTGGAGAAGACTCTTGAGAGTCCCTAGACTGCAAGGAGATCCAACCAGTCCATTCTGAAGGAGACCAGTCTTGGGTGTTCTTTGGAAGGACTGATACTGAGGCTGAAACTCAAATTCTTTGGCCACCTCATGTGAAGAGTTGATTCATTGGAAAAGACCCTGATGCTGGGAGGGATTGGGGGCAGGAGGAGAAGAGGACGACAGGGAGGATGAGATGGCTGAATGGCATCACCGACTCGAAGTACATGATTTTGGGTGAACTCTAGGTGTTGGTGATAGACAGGGAAGCCTGGTGTGCTGTGATTCATGTGATTGCAAAGAGTCGGACAAGACTGAATGACTGAACTGAACCCTTGTTTTTAACCAATTTTCCTGAATTATCCCTTGTTGTTGCCACCACAGCAGTCACCTAAAAGCAGATGTATAAATCATAGGTATTCAAGTAACCTCAGTTAAAGACTTTATCTCTGTGGTCAAATATTCTGTTCTAAAGTTGTTTCACCAATAAAACTAAGAATCAATGCATGATAATTTTTTTTTTTAATCTTACTTGAGTAAATATACACTCTTATGCTTTAGAAGTTAAAATCAGCACCTCTGTTTGAGCCTGTTAAACATTTACTTGGTGCAGTCATTATTCATGGTTACAAAGGTGAACTTGTTCATTGGATCCATTGACTATATGGTTATTTTATCCTCTATATCAACTTCATTTTGTATCATAATTCATTAAATTAAAATAACTCTCTCCTAAGATCAAGCTTAAAGAATTCTAAATGGCCCAATAATTTGAATGAAAAATAATTATAGGTTTATACTCGTAACAAGAAATGTCCATGAATCCATACTGATATAATTAATACATTAACAAATAAATGCCAGGTAAGGGGCCATCTTCCCTATAGAAGATTAGTAATAAATTAATAAATTAAGAAGTAATAAATTAAAAGTAATGAGGGGAATAGGAAATTACCATTGGGACACTGGGGTACTAATTGCTGCAGGCAGGTTCCAGGGATTAATGGGCCAATTTTTAATTTAGCAGGTAAGTTTTTAAAGAATGGACTTTTCACTAAATACAGATACTTTATTTTAATGTATATGACAAATTACATTTGGGAAGGTTACATGTGGAGGTCACTTGCCAACTCTCAAAGAGTATTATTAAACATTTTTTCCATGAAAAATGTTTTCTTTATGTCTATAGAAAAAGTTTCAGAGGTAAGATAACATGGCATTGATATAGACTGCAGACCTATTACAGGTGTTTGTGTCTATATGGATGGAAGCAGAATGGCTAAATATCTCTAGAAAATATACCTTACTGATTGAAGAAAATACTATCTGTCTAGCCAATATTTATTATATCAAAAATTCATGATTTGTCCTTATAAAACTTACTATATTGGCATTTTCTTATGGTATCACCTATTTTCTTCAAAAGTGTTTGTGTTTGTTTTCCTTCCTCTCACCCTGGTTTAAACCAGGCAGTCACCACTGCCTCATAAATCGTTAATTCAAGGCTACAAAACTGGTTTATCTTATCCAGATTAATCAGGTCAGCCTCATCGCTTGTCCATCATCCCTGACAGGCAGCCTAACATTCTCTGACTTTCCACTGAAGTGCTATCCATTTGTGCTGCCTTGGGGCAGACCCTGGGAATGACCTTGCCCCACGCCTTATCTTCACAAATCTAGATGTACCCAACCAAATCTTTACTCAAGGGAATGCACAAACAAGAATGGTAAGTAATATAGACATATACACGTACACATTTAACATTTATACACACATATAAAGACACACGGCCAACGCAGGAGACACAGGTTTGACCTCTGGGGTGGGAAGATTCCTTTGGAGGAGGGAATGACAACCCACTCTAGTATTCTTGCCCAGAAAATTCCATAGACAGAAAACAAGATCCTTGTGGGCTACAGTTCATAAGGTCATAAAAGACTTAGACATGATTTAGCAATTAAACAATGTCAATAAAACATACTCACAAGGCTAAACGTATAAACGAATATATATCATAGCTTTGGTTGAAATTTCATCTCAATGCTCAATATTTACCCTAGAAATATTTCATCTCAATGATTAATTACATTTCTAACTACCATTATCAATAGAGCTATTATTCTATAATTTAAAAGAGGAAAGATATTTTCTAAATGTGTAAACAAATCAATTGTTTTGTTACAGTTTTGGCTGATGTAATTGTACATTTATAGCCTATGTAATTTATAGAGTTGTCAGACCATTAGTTGTAACCTATTTTAGCACAAATAGCCTTTATTATCTATTAATTCCATGTAAGGCTTTACCTAGTTTGAGCCAAATAATGAGATGGGAAAGCGGAGACTGAGAAGGAAGCAGAGAAACCACCTGAGAGAGGGTGTGTGGGGAGCAAGCATGCACTTGCAAAGTAGTCAGAGAGAAAGGGGGAGAAAGATCAAGAAGAGACAGAGGACCGGGACGAGGGCATCTGCTGTTAGGGCACGCTGGGCGCTGGGCGCGTGGGAAACGATGGTATCAACAAAACCTACTGAAATAGAAAGGAGACACTTCACAGAGATAATGAATTTAAAATGAGGTCACTGTGGGGAGCAGGGGCTCCAGCCCAGTATAACCGGTGTTGTTAGAGGATGAAATCAGGACACAGACAGGGACAGAGGGAAGACCACGTGACGACAAAGAGAGAGCACCATCTACAAGCCAAGGAGACCAGCCTCAGAAAGAACTGATTCCGCCAATGCCTCCATCTCGAACATCCCCACCTCCAAAAGAGCACGAGAATACACTTCTGCTGTGTAAGCTACCCAGCCTGCCGTGCTTTGATACCACAGCCCTAGCAACCACACCTCTTAATATCGACGCTGTATCTCATCGCAACTTCAACCGCAGAGCTTTTGACTGGTGACTGAAACTGTTTTCAAGCAGCCACTGAGATGCAAACCTTGCAGCCACATGCTACCCCTGCGGCTGCTTTTTTTTTTTTTTTCCCATTCATTTACACCAGGATAGACCCTGGAGAAAAGGTGTGAGGTCATATAAATCATTACAACAACAGCAGCTGCTGAAGCCCCTTCCTATGAATGGCCAACTTGACTTAGTACTTTTCTTTCAATTATTAATTAAAACTGAGAATTTTGTAGAAGATAAAGGGTCTTTTAGACTTTAATGGAGTCAGGGTGTTGATGACTCGGGGAAGTAAACACCATTGAACATCCCCAGATCCAGAAAGCATGAAAGGTTTTGTTAGGAATTTGTATTACAAATAGGAAATAAGATATTAGGGAAAGTTTGGAAAATAAAAAAGAAAAACATTAGAACGTTCTGACACTGGCAATTATTTCCAATATCCTCCTGAGAGATGTTATTATTTATATTTTTAATTAAAAGCTCCTTCTCTGACGGCAGTCAGATTCTCATGAGAAATCATACGCTGTTTTACTAAGACGCCACTGAAGCACTGAACTTCCAGGACTTAGATTTTCAAAAGCAAACTAACTATCTTTCTTCAATCCCACTTGATAGTGGTCAGTAAGACGGATCCCAATCTCAACTAACCCTTGCATGCCCAAAAATGTATAGGATTTTTCTTTGCCTCTGTCTCCTCTTTGATCAAAGGTTTATAAGGTAATAAACTCTGAATCCAAATAATAATTCAAACTTAGTGTGTTTTTGGCCAAAGAGACCCTGGATCTAAATTTCATAGATTTTCTTCTGACAAAGGAATCAAAGGTAAGAACTCTTTCTAGAAGGGCAGTGATGAACTGTGTGATTATCATGTTTGGCAATAAA
The DNA here is from genome assembly GCA_917880005.1 of Nanger dama. Classification (NCBI taxonomy): domain Eukaryota; kingdom Metazoa; phylum Chordata; class Mammalia; order Artiodactyla; family Bovidae; genus Nanger; species Nanger dama. Next base: position 310,813 of record CAKJTW010000069.1, read on the forward strand.
CAGTTTACAAAATAATATCTACTTTTGAAGTGCAGGTGTTAGTCACTCGGTGTCTGACTCTTTGAGACTCAAAAGGCTGAAGCCCACCAGGCACCTCTGTCTGTGGACTTTCTCAGGCAAGAATACTGGAGTAGGTTGCCATGCCCTTCTCATGAGGCTCTTCCATACCCAGCAATGGAACCCAGGTCTCCTGCATTGCAAGTATATTCTTTATCATCTGAGCCACCAGGGAAGCCCAGTATCAAATTTTAAATCAGTGCAAATATACATATTACACAAACCTCACAAACAAATCAGGAGACTCAGAAGGAATATTCAGAACATTTCTATGACTGGAAAGATCTGTCCATTCACGGTCTCATTTTCTAGCATGATTAAGTATCTGATGATAATAAAGCACACAGAGTTGAACTATGAAGCTTTCTAATTAAAAAATCAATATCCAAAGTGCTGTGTCTCTCCACCACATACCTTGTTTTTGTATTATCTTTACATGCTGAAATTATCAATATTATATGAAATAAAATGCTATTGGAACAGAGCTTCTCCTCTCAATGCCTACTTAGCAAATCTTCAGTTCAGTCCGACACAGTCGTGTCCGACTCTTTGTGACCCCATGAAGCACAGCATGCCGGGCCTGCCTGTCCATCACCAACTCCCAGGGTTTACTCAAACTCATGTCCATCGAGTCAGGGATGCCATCCAGCCATCTCATCCTCTGTTGTCCGCTTCTCCTCCTGCCCCCAATATCTCCCAGCATCAGGGTCTTTTCCAGTGAGTCAACTCTTCACATGAGGTGGCCAACATCTAAGTAGATTTTTAAAATAATTTAGTACACCTTAAGAGACAGATCATTTTTTTTTAATATTTATGATTTATTTACCTACTTATTTAGCAGTACCGGGTCTCAGTTGTGACATATGGGATGCAGTTCCCTGACCAAGGATTGAACACAGGGCCCCCTGCATTGGGAGCAGAGATGCTTAGATACTAGACGATCTGGGAAGTCCTGCACAGATCATTTCTTGATAGATAATTTTTAAGAGTTTATGAGGAGGGGATATAAAAGTGATAGCCCAGAGTACATAATTTATCTTGCACATGGTTCCCAATCAGCATTTTCCTGAAACAACTAATTTGGAAATTTGGAAATACCGCCTTGCTATGCTTTGCCCATCTTTCATTTCTAATGCAGCTATCATCTTACTGTCTTCCTAACTCTGATTTTTGCATCAAGACAGGCACCTGTGCATAACCAGCTGACAAACTGACCTTATCAAAATAGCTACAGAAACATAATACACAAAACAGCATATTATGCTAAAACTTTGGGAGGTTTTTTCAAAATGTAATAAAATAAATAAATGTAAAGTTTGAGTGAACTCCGGGAGATGGTGATGGACAGGGAGGCCTGGTGTGCTGCGATTCATGGGGTCGCAAAAAGTCAGACACGACTGAGCGACTGAACTGAACTGAAAGTCAAATAATTATATTTGCTGCTAAATCACTTCAGTCATGTCCGACTGTGCGACCCCAGAGATGGCAGCCCACCAGGCTTCCCCATCCCTGGGATTCTCCAGGCAAGAACACTGGAGTGGGTTGCCATTTCCTTCTCCAATGCATGAAAGTGAAAGGTGAAAGTGAAGCCACTCAGTCGTGTCCGATTCTTAGCAACCCCATGGACTGCAGCCCACCAGGCTCCTCTGTCCATAGGATTTTCCAGGTAAGAGTACTGGAGTGGGGTAACATTGCCTTCTCCGACCATAAATTATATTTATGGTCTCACATTTATTTCCCAGATACAGTTTTACTATTTTTCACATCCTAATACAAACACATTTCTTACTCTTTAATACTATATAATTTGCAAGATTGTTATAAATGTTATATATAGGAGGCTGCAATAGTTAAAATATAAAGAGTAAACTGTCAAGTCACTTTATATCTTGGGGCATAATTACACTCAAAATTGAAAAGGAAAAACTACTTTTTAGCTCAGAGGTTACATTTCAATTAAAGCCTAGGGTAAATGTGGATTTCTAACTCTTTGAAGATGATTTTGTAAGGCTTCATCATAAAACTTTTCTATAGTTTTATACTTCCAGTGGTGAAATCTCGATTAATTAAACAGCAATGAAATAGAGGCTACTAGCTTACTGAAGCAGCCTTCCAGAAAATTCCTTTGCTAATGAAGAGCCTGTTATAGCCAAGTTTCAATAGACTTACCTGACATCCTGCTGGGTCTGCAAACTTCCCCATCACCTGACTTCAAGAGGTGTTTTTGTCCATTCCTTCATTTAACTTGCTGATATCTTTTCTAGGAAAACAACACAAAGATGAGATAAAGTATTAAAAAAAGAGAACTTCTGAGAACACGTTATTGACTGTTATTACTTTACCTTCTTTATTTCTAAAATGATACATAACTGCACTTTATCAAGTTTACAGAAAAAAAGCACAGAAATCAATTAAAAACATGTGCTCACTACCTAGAGCTGAAGGACGGTTGTCTACATCTTTGTATGGATGTATAAACTAAATAATATGACATCTCAATTTTCATCTTCACCTTTATTCCAAGGTATAATTGTTACAAAATTTTTATAATTAAGTCTGAAGCTATTTAACATCTCTACAGCTTTCCCCAAGTGAAAAAGTACCTGAGAATTTTTAAGTAACTATTATAAGCTACCCTGTCTTTATTGCTAGTTTTCTACAGAGCCTTTATATAATGTATGATAAAAACAAAGTTATGTATATTATTTTCAGAGAAGATATTAAAGTACTGACATATTTTGTCAATTACCAAACTACTCTCATTTCTGTTATTCTACTTCCTTCTACTCCTTTCTGTTCTGTAAAACTAATTTTTAATGAATATAAATTTTAATAATAATGATATCATTTATTTTGGATATGCTAAAAACATATTGGTGATATCAATGTTTAAAACCATAAATATATTTAAAATATATACTTAAAACCTGATACACCACATAAAAGTATGTACAGAAATTTAAAATGACACTTAATAATCTATGAAATATTCAAAATATTAGAAAAATATCTGGCTTCAAACAGCATATTATTAATAAATTATTACTATAAAAATAAAATATAAATGTATATAGTGACCTACTTATATTTCTGACTATGGAATTTAAATCAGCATGTTAATAGTGCTAATCTTTATGGGGAAGGATTATAAATTGGTTTATTTTCTTTTTTTGTATGTGTTTAACTGTGTTTGTTTATATATTCAGAATTGAGATACAGATTGTATTTTAAGTTAATTGGTATATAATTCTGGTTTAATTACTTCATTAATTCAAAGCAGAAATTATATTGACAAGATTAATTTTTGTTTATAAAACACTTTCACGTGTACAATAATTTTGCAATTCATAATTGCCTTTATATTTGGCAATTCAATAAATACTGTACTCATAAATAGGCAATACCAATTATTAAATAGTTATTTTTGAAAGGAGCTTTAGGATAAGTAGCTGAATTGCTAAATAAAGGGTTTAGAGTTACCCATTTAAAGTTTTAACAAAATTGTAGTCTCACCTTAAAAACTTTTAATTCTAGGAAAATTATTAAAGAAGACAACATAAAACTCCTATTTCAGAAAGCTTTGTGAATTCTTAGTATCGTGATAAGCATGATTTCTACTTTCTTGGTGAAAACAGCTCAATATAGTTTATTTGAAAAGCTGAAAATTTACTTATACACTAAACAGCCAAATAAATGTTCACTCCTAGGAGGGACTTGGGAGTGAGTCAATGCACACAAAATGACATGTTTTATTAAACTGTGTTTGGCAAGGTGAGGTCTTCTGGAATTCGAGCAAAATGAAACTGACAGTGAACACTCTTTTATTGTCTCCCCACTACATGGAAAATCCCATGGATGGAGGAGCCTGGTAGGCTGCGGTCCATGGGGTCACTAAGGGTTGGACACAACTGAGTGACTTCACTTTCACGTTTCACTTTCATGCACTGGAGAAGGAAATGGCAACCCACTGCAGTGTTCTTGCCTGGAGAATCCCAGGGACGGCGAAGCCAGGTGGGCTGCCGTCTATGGGGTCGCACAGAGTCGGACACGACTGAAGTGACTTAGCAGCAGTATGGGACTGAACTTCTTAAGGTTCCAGGGCTCAACAAGCTAATATCACCTACTGCAAGTTACATCTGACTGTGTGACTATCACCTCCTAAATGTTAGATTTCACAGGCTTTCCTGATCCTTGGAACTCTGTCTTCCAGAACGCAGATGTGAGTAGCACCTAGTACAAAGAGCCCATTCCTCTCTATGTCATACTGACGAACCTGCCAAGGTAGTCAGCGTCCCAAAGGTGCCAGAGCAAACATGGCACATTGTTCATTCCTCAATCCTCTCACTGCTTTTGTTTCAATTGTATTTGCTGATTTTTGTGACACAACAATATTTGGCTGGTATTTCTAAAGAAGTAGCCACGCAGCCGTAAAAGAGCAAGTGTGATTCTATTGTGTCTTGATCGATCAGTTTGTCATTTCAATCTTGATGACTGATCCCTCAAGCCAATGTCAGGCTGTAACAAGGAGGAAAATTCATGGTGTGAAAGGCAGGAATTCACAGTGTAGAATTCCTTTAAAACTTATACCTTGATAATCAGGCATTAACTTATTTCCTTAGCAAAATATGGAAGCTGCAGTAAATATAAAATACCCATTTTTATGAATACTTTAATGATATTACAGATGACAATTTACTTTTGAATTTATCCACTCAATCTCTTTCTATAACACAGGATTCAGCACTTACAAACTCATTACCATAAAGATAAACATAATTTAAAAAGAGCATAAATAGCACCAAACACAGGTGAATAACTGAGATGAAGATGTGGCAAGACTTTCCAAAGCTAAAGGCATATCTGCTTGTATAACTCACACCAAATGGAATAAACACTAGAATATAAACCTTTATACATTAGCTTACTTTACTAGGTAGATATTTGTGTAAATAAATACAGAGGAAGTAAGAAGAAACATGGGTTTAAGCATAGATTTAACAAATACTAGTTTTGTTTGTTGACTATTTTGTTGATCAGATATTGTATGTCAAAAATGTATGCCGTTTGATTCACCAGTTTGACAAAATCAGTCACCTTCTCTCTTTAAAAGAAGGAGGTACTTTTCCATAAATGTGGTCATTTTTCTATTATATCCATGTAAAATGCACTAAATTCAAGGAGGAAAAGTGAAAATACATAATTACTGTCATAAAAATCAACTATAAATGAAGAAACTTTATAAATAAAGAAAACAAACAAATAAGCTAATAAAAGATATCTATCATAAATTCATGGGTTGACACTTTAGGTATGCCATTATGCTTATACATTATCCATGTGTTTATAATATTTCGCAGGCCAAGAATATATAAAGAACTGAATATTCTATTAAGGGGGACCAGAATGTCCAGAATACTGTTTTCTTACTTTAAAGCAAAGTTCACTGGCAATACATCAAGGGAGCAAAATTGTTTAGTGTTCTGAGACAAAGCATTCTGCAAATTACAAAGTCATAATCTGGTAGAATTTGGTTGTCTTGCCTACTGCTGAACACCTTCAAGAAACATAATTGACTAAATTACTCTCTTAATTAAATATAACCAAAAAGAATCTGAGGATTGCACTCAGGGTATATAATTTACAAACAACACACATATGTACACACACATACCCCAATCAAATGTCCTTTTACTTAAAAGGATAATCTAACAGAAGCATGTCAAATATGTAAAATTTGTCTGATGAGTTTTTGGAACAGAGGCTTGTTCTTAGTCTCAGATTAAATTTTGAAATTAACATGTTGCCTTGATTCCAGACTCCTAATGTAATCATCAAGATAAATGACAGATTACAAGTTAATTTTTGTAGTTAAAAATACCTAATTAGCTTACTTCACAGTTTTAGAAATTTGGAAATAAAGGTTGAGATATTCTCAACCAATGCTTAATTAATCCCTGAGTACAAGTATTACAGACGTAAGACTAGGGGGAAAACAGCATTTTCTTTGAAAATTTACATGACTAAGAGAATTTAAATCTAGCTATTTTACTCTATTGATTTTAATTTGCCATTTTGTGAAGACAGAAAATATTAAGATGGGTTCACTCTGGTGTGATACCAAGAATGAGAGAAAACGATGTTTACATCTGACTCTTCAATATGTTATGACATGAAAGAATGCCAGGTCCAATGACATAAAGTTCCTTGTGGCAGGAACAAAGACTACTGTATTCATACTCTTTATAGTTTCTTTTAGACTTTTAGGCTCCTCATATTTCATTTGAAATATATACTTCTATTTGTATCCTCAGTAACCAAGATATAGATTTTCATCAGTTAAACATCTAATAAATACAGATTGCATCATTCTGAAAGTAAGGAAGAAGTATGGTTACAGTTTGACTTTTTGTAGTTTGTGATGTGTCCAGATGTAAAATTATCCAGAAACATTGCTTGCACTTAAATGACCTTAATTTTGTGAATGTTAATATTTTATCAGACTTTAGTAGAAGCTTCTGGCCATTATTACTTCAAATGTTTTTCTGCCATATTCTACCTTTCTAATTAATTCTTCATAGGTTATTCCTATATTAGGTCTTTAGTTTTCATAGGTCCTAGTGGTGATTTTCCATACTTTTAAATTTATTTTCTTTTAACTTCTGATTGAATGCTCTTTATTGATTCATTCCTTCCTTTTTAAATTTCCATTTTAAATTTTATTATATTTTTATTATTCAGTATTTTTCATTTCAAATATTATTTTCTAAATTTTCTATTTAGTTATTCTTCATCTATTTTCTGGAGAAGGAAATGGCAACCCATTCCAGTATTCTTGCCTAGAGAATACCATGGACAGAAGAGCCTGGTGGGCTGCAGTCCACAGGGTCGCACAGAGTCAGACATAACTGAAGCAACTTAGCATGCACGCATGCATTGGAGAAGGAAATGGCAACCCATTCCCGTATTCTTGCCTGGAGAATCCCAGGGACAGAGGAGCTGGGTGGGCTGCTGTCTATGGGGTCGCACAGAGTTGGACACAACTGAAGCAAATTAGCAGCAGCAGCATCTATTTTCATTTTCTCTGCTAATATATATCATCTCTTCTTTCTTCACAGAAGTATGTTCCTTCACCTCACTGAGCATAATTATAGTGGCCACTATAAAGTCTGTGATAATTTCAAAATCTTGAACATTTCAAGGCTGGAATTTATTGGTAATTTGTCAGTTTGTGTACATTGTGTTTTTATTTTCCCTGCTTACTTTTAATATATATTTTTACTGATATTAAACAATGTGATGTTACAGTGTGTTTTTCCTAATTGGGTCAGTTGCATTTCCTTGATCTGTTTTATAGTTTTCATCGTATTTAGAAAATACTTAGCTATTATTTCTCCAAATGTTTGTCTGCCTGCCTTTTCTTCCTATCTTTATGATTTTAACTAAATACATATATTTCCCCATAAGTCATTGAGATTGTGGTGTTCACTGTGAAAATTCTCAATAGATAATAAAATTTTCAACAAGTATGTCTTCATATTCATTCAATATTTTTTCAGTAATGTCTAAACTCCAATTAATTCTAGCTAGTGGGTTCCTAAACTTTAGATATGTTTTGCACCTCTACAACTTTATTTTGATTATTATTATAGTTTTTTCCAGTGGTCATGTATGGATGTGAGAGTTGGACTGTGAAGAAAGCTGAGCACCGAAGAATTGATGCTTTTGAACTGTGCTGTTGGAAAAGACTCTTGAGAGGCCGTTGGACTTCAAGGAGATCCAACCAGTCCATTCTAAAGGAGATCAGCCCTGGGTGTTCTTTGGAAGGAATGATGCTAAAGCTGAAACTCCGGTACTTTGGCCACCTCATACGATTAGTTGACTCATTGGAAAAGACACTGATGCTGGGAGGGATTGGGGGCAGGAGGAGAAGGGGATGACAGAGGATGAGATGGTTGGATGGCATCACTGACTTGATGAACATGAGTTTGAGTGAACTCCGGGAGTTGGTGATAGACAGAGAGGCCTGGCATGCTGCGATTCATGGGGACGCAAACAGTTGGACACGACTGAGAGACTGAACTGAACTGAATAGTCCATTTCTCTCTTCACAAGTTTTTAAACAAAGTTTTACACACTTTAGGAACTACAGAATATCCACCATAAATCCACTATCTCTATTATTTTTGAATCTGTTCTACTGAATTATTCTCCTCTGTTAATATGTCACATTTTCCTGAGTTTTGTACCGAGGATTTTAATTACATCCTGAGAACTGTGTATTTTACATTGTTGAGCATGCAAGTTTGGTTGGTGTTACCTGAGATTTGGTTTGAACCTTTCGAAATGTTCTTTAACTTGTTTCTTGCATTCTTCTATCAGCTCTAAATGAGATAAAAGGTGCCCTCACCACTGAAAGCCATCTCCTCTGCAGTGTCTACTGCGTTTTCTGTGGGACTTTTGCAGACTCTGCACTCTGAATAGTGGAAATGTGAACCGTTCCCATCTCTCTGAGATCTCAAGTATTCTTCACCTCAGAGCTGCCTGCTTACTCTTTGCCCAACCACTTGGATTTTTACTTTATGCATATGGTTCTCAGCCATTAATGAAGAATCAAGGCGTTCCCTAAACAAACTCTGAAGTCCTTTTTTTTTCCTGAGTAGTTTATTCCTCTCCAAAACTCTGTTCTGAAACTGCTAGCACCTTCAGGATCTCTAGGTTCTGTATTCCGTCATCTCAACTCAGCAAGGTAACTGCTAATATTCTGCCTGATGGATGATCTAGAAGTGTCCTTGAAGAAACCCTGAATGACAGGAAGCCTCCGCTTCTTTCCTCCTCTGAGGATTTCAGTCATGATCTGCCTAGCTTACAGGACTTAAATTGTGTCATTTCACATGACTGGTCAATTTTGTTTTTTTAATTGTTTGGCAGTTGGTGAAGTGAAATCCAGCTTTTAAGAAACCATTATTCCTGGAAAAGAGAGCCTCAGAATTCAGCTTTAATTGGAGTGAAGCTAAGGTTTTGGTGAAGGTTTCACTGAAGTGAGTCAACTGGAGAACATCTGGGCAAAATGTGGGCAACACCAATGAAAGCATGCATGAAGCAACTGGGAAATATTGAACCATGCAGTGTTTATATTCAGTATATTAACCTGGTTACCGAAGTCTTCTAGAACACAAATTCTCATTGATTCACAAAGTGGACTACCAACAGAGTACCTCATGAGAAACGCTGGACTGGAAGAAACACAAGCTGGAATCAAGATTGCTGGAAGAAATATCAGTAACCTCAGATATGCAGATGACATCACCCTTATGGCAGAAAGTGAAGAGGAGCTAAAAAGCCTCTTGATGAAAGTGAAAGAGGAGAGTGAAAACGTTGGCTTAAAGCTCAACATTCAGAAAACGAAGATCATGGCATCCGGTCCCATCACTTCATGGGAAATAGATGGGGAAACAGTGGAAACAGTGTCAGACTTTATTTTCTTGGGCTCCAAAATCACTGCAGATGGTGACTGCAGCCATGAAATTAAAAGACGCTTACTCCTTGGAAGAAAAGTTATGACCAACCTAGATAGTATATTCAAAAGCAGAGACATTACTTTGCCGACTAAGGTCCGTCTAATCAAGGCTATGGTTTTTCCCGTGGTCATGTATGGATGTGAGAATTGGACTGTGAAGAAGGCTGAGTGCCAAAGAATTGATGCTTTTGAACTGTGGTGTTGGAGAAGACTCTTGAGAGTCCCTTGGACTGCAAGGAGATACAACTAGTCCATTCTAAAGGAGATCAGCCCTGGCATTTCTTTGGAAAGAATGATGCTAAAACTGAAACTCCAGTACTTTGGCCACCTCATGCGAAGAGTTGACTCATTGGAAAAGACTCTGATGCTGAGAGGGATTGGGGGCAGGAGGAGAAGGGGACTACCAAGGATGAGATGGCTAGATGGCATCACGGACTCGATGGACGTGAGTCTGAGTGAACTCTGAGAGATGGTGATGAACAGGGAGGCCTGGTGTGCTGTGATTCATGGGGATGCAAAGAGTCAGACATGACTGAGCGACTGAACTGAACTGAACATTACCTTACTTGATGTTTGACAAATCAGTGATTATACATAATAAACATTCAAACATTCAGTAAAATAATTATCCCAGCTGAATTCTTTTCTCCAGCTTAACTGACCCAGTGTTGGACTATTTCACAGTAGCTTTTATGTATATATACTACTTTCAGAGTTGCTTTCATTATCCTAACCAGTAGATCTGGTGTTTCTTTATAGATTTTCCTTTGCAAGGGCATTTAATTTAACAGAATTCCCATCGATGAGCTCAGAAGCAAACAATTTTCCCAGACAGTAAGACCCAACATTATGAATTAAACCAAAAGTTAAATAAGATAACTGTGATCACCTAATTTTCACATCAATCCTGTTATATAGCCTATAATTCTCTTAAATTAAGTGCCATTATATTGGCTGAGAGAGATAAAGTAAAACTATACACTGGATGGGGTAGGGGTTATGCTTCTAATTAAGCATTGTAGTTTGCTTAAACTGAGCACTAATACATTAAAATTAATTATGTATTTTTCAAAATGAGTTATTTTGTAATTAAATACACAAGTGGGATCTCTTTTCAAGAGTATTAATCAAATCCTAGGACTGAAGAAGCATACTCATTGATTTTAGGTCAAGAACAGAAACTTTCCACTTTTAGCCCCATTCAATTCAATTATTAAAAAAAAAAAAGTCTGAGGAATAAGAAACTGATCAGAATTCCCATGGTCAGGTTCAACAAATTTTTCTTAACTTTCTGCTAGATAGATCCCTTAATCATTTAGTTTATTATGTTTAGTACTGATTTTATTAAATTTATAAAAGTCTCAAAGTCTCTACTGAGTATTAGTCATTATATATCTATTGACTATGATTTATGTTGTATGCATGAATTATACAAATAAAATAATATTCAAGGAATAGGAATTTCTAAGCATTCATTTTTACTCATATTTGCATTTTAAAATTGACAAATGACTTGAAATTTATCTCATGTAAGTAAACAAGGGAGAAAAAATGTAAATAAATGAATTTAGAGCCTTAAAATGCTATTTTATTTCTAAATTATAGAGTAATTAGATCCCTACATAATTGTAATGATATGGATGAAAAAAGAACACAAGGAGCAGATGTTTTGTGAATGTTGCTGTTATTTCATTGTGGATACTCTGTCTTTCTTGGGCAAATTCAACTTCTGCCTCTCTGTTGGTACACTGATTTGATATTAGAATACATTTCCATGTTCTTCTATGACTAAAAGAGTACATCAACAAATCAAAAGGCAGATAAATGAACAACAAAAGAAATATTTCTTTAATGTTGACTTATACCCCTTAGGACCTTATCTACTTTTCCTTAGCAACAAAATGAACTATTGTTGTCTCCTTGAAAGCATTTTCATTTATTTTTCTGAGGAATTCAAGTGTGCCATTCAGTCTGCATATATTGCACATTTGTGGATTTTTCTTATCTTCTATTCATCCTCCCCTGTAATTTTTGTGTTGGGGGCAGCTGTGTGTGTGCAGTTTCTCTTAATCAGACCCTGGGCTTCCAGAGTTGTTTCATTATTTCTCATTACTGGATTACTGCTAATGTGTAAGCTATATTTTCAATAGTGTCATTGAATAATTTTCATTATTTTTTATTTTACCTTTAACATTTTTCATTTTCAAGAGTTTTTTCTTATTGAAATTTTTTAAACAGTAACTGTTTTTGCAATATGCACATGGTATCCTTTCTAATTTAGTACTTTTCCTCTGCTTATTGCCTCTGCTTATTATGAGCTCCTTTTTTGTGTGTGTGTGATTTGTTTTCCAGTCAGCTCTTTCCTTGACTGTGAAGGAAATAAAACACGGGAAGGTAAAAGGTCGAGTGTTCAATTTTACTTAACAGATATGCAGGTCAGGCCATTTTCTAGGCTTTGGGAACAAAGCAGTCAAGAAACGAAAAACTGATACAGGACTCATATCTACCTAAACAATATTGCAAAGGGTGAAAGGTGAAACATTCTGAGGAGAACAGAAAGGACACTGGGAAGTAATTAGTTAAAAGGCACCTGTGGGTGTACCAGCCCCACAGTAAGGTTGCCAGGGACCCAGCGGTTCTTTGAAGGACACATATATACTATAGGTATAGCTATTTTAAAAAACCAGGCATATTCCACAGAAAGGCACACTCCAGTCACGTGGCAGAAGAGCATCCGCTTAGCTGCTGAATTTCCAGAGGCCCAGCGGGGAAGGACTCTCACATTTCCGCAGGTGAGCCTTTATTCACACCCCCTCTCACAGTCCAGCCCTTCACTCCCAGCCCAGAGGTGTCTGCTTTCCATTCTTCCAGCCACAGCCTTTCTTAAGACTCAGCCTCGTGCTTATCTTCCGTAGACTCAGCAAGGGCAAAAACGGTTAACTGATAAGCTTCTCTTCTCTTTTCTGCTCCTCCTTGAACACCTGGAGGTGTTTTCAGAGGACTGTGATACCTCAGTCTTCTGAGCCTTTCCAAATTTTCATCACAAAGAGGCTCACGCCCTATCTGTGGTCTCCAGCAAAGGCCTTCAGGTTTCCACTTCCCTCCGCCCTGCTCCATCAGCGCCTACTAATCCGAGGGCCTCTCACCAGGTTCCAAAATGTTGCTGACGTTTCTCCTCTGGCATCATCTCTCCTCTCCTGTGTTCTTTGTCTGTTTATACTTTTTATTCACTCACTTTCTTTCCTGGGCAGCAGGACCAGTAAGGTGAATGTTTCCAACATGTTATCTGCAGTGATTATTGCAGAATACAAACTGGATCATTTACTTTTTATGAAGAAATGCTCTTGTTTCCCTACACTCTGCATGTGAAGCTCAAACTCTTTAACAAGGCTTTCAGTATCTTTCTGAGCTGATATCCATAGTAGTTATGATAATAGTAATTTATTCTTTCACAATTCTACAGGCTTGCAGTCTGAAATCAGCTTATCCAGAGGTTCATATTCCCTCCGAAATCTGTCAGGGAAACCCCATCCATGCCTCTCCTTAGGCCCTCTAGCTCCTGACATTTTGTGGGCAACCCTTGCAATTCCTGGACTTACAGATCCAGCATCCCAATTTCTACCTCTGTTCTCACAAGGCATTCTCCCTTTCGGGGTCTGTTTCTCTCTTTTTCTCCCTAAGGATACTACCGACCAGGTTAGAATATTATCCCAGTCTAGTATGACATCATCTTAACTAATTATATCCACACTGTACCTATTTCCAAGTAAATCCCACCTCTGAGGTCCTGGTGATTCAGAACGTGACATACCTTTGGGGAGGATGCAATTAAACCCATAATGGATATTTAATAATTAACAGTTAGATGAATGATGTATTAGTATATAAGAGACTGTTTAAAATACTACCACAATACATGCAGACACAAAACGTTTGCCACCTCTGTCTTTGAACTACTAAAAGGCAGAACGAACCCGTGCTGTGCGCCAAGAGTGGACCTTTAAGAAGAAAAGACACACAACGCAGAGACAGCAGGGAGTGTCAAATTAAAAAGCAGAGAGAGGAGATTTGTTGCTCCCTGGACCTCCTTTGCTCTTTAGATGATATTTTAATGATAACGGCCTCAGCTTCAGTCTGGGAAAGCTATTGGTGAGCTGACGGCCACGGCCAATCCTCAAATCTGCTTGCTGCTCCAAGGGCAGCCACTTTCTGACTTCCCATTCCTGCCACGCTTGCTAATAACTGAGGAGCAATTATATTATGTACAGAGGGAGATCTACTGTGAAGCTAATGAAGATGAAGCTTCGGGGCCCTCCAACTGCACGGGTTCCTTCCAGGGCCTTATACCTAATTTAGTCTCAGGAACACTGCATGCATACTTAAAAGATGACTGCCCAGACTGTATCAGCTGCAGGCCTCACAAAACCTGGACCTGCCTTTGAACACACTCTGCTGCTGCTGCTGTTGCTAAGTCGCTTCCATCGTGTCTGACTCTGCGACCCCATAGACAGCAGCCCATCAGGCTCCTCTGTCCCTGGGATTCTCCAGGCAAGAACACTGGATTGGGTTGCCATTTCCTTCTCCACTGCAGGAAAGTGAAAAGCGAAAGTGAAGTCACTCAGTCGTGTCCAACTCTTAGCGACTTGCCAATTCATTATCTTATATTTTGACTGGCAGGCAGATTTTTAGTTCTCCAGAAATGGTAAAAGGAAAAATCACACATTTTCAGCAGGCATCATTGGTGTCCCACCAGCAGAGTACCAGCCTCCTAATTTCGAGGCCATTTATTTTTGTGGATGTGTGATCAGAGTTTTTTTTCAGTGAACACGGAAAGAGGAAGTGTGATCCTCTTTATGAAGGGGAGGGGTACACATCAAACAAAGAAAAACAGACCAAAGCAACTTCACCAAAGTCAGCCTTTAGGGACTGCTGCTGAAGAGTTCTACTCTTAGGGCCACAATAGACACACATTGTTAAACCATGGATCAGGTAGCACAGATGAGGAAAGAGTTAGCCAGTTAGGCTGTGCTCAGTTGCTCAGTCATATCTGATACTTTGCAACCCCACAGACTGTAGCCACCAGGCAAGAATACTGGAGTGTATTGTCATTTCCTCCTCCAGGGGATCTTCCTAACCCAGGGATCGAAACTGTGTCTCTTGTATCTCCTGCACTGGCAAATGGATTCTTTTTCACTGTGCTACCTGGTACTCGGATTAAAGAAATTTTTTTTTTTTTTAAAGAACTAAATTCTTTAGGAGCCAAAATCACAACTGTTAAATGGTGGGGTTTCAAATGTCATGATGCTCTTAGGGACAAAAATATTGTTTTTGTGTATTTTTATCTTTGGCCACACCATGCAGCATATGAGATCTTAGTTCCCCAGCCATGGATCAAACTCATGTCCCCTGCAGTGGAAACTCACAGTCTTAACCCCTGGACCACCGGGAAGCTCTGAAGACAAAAACGTTCTTGATAGAAGATTGTGATAGGCACTTTTGGATCATAACACACAAGTGTGATCAGCCTCACTGTCATATTTTGTTCCTAGAACTTATTCCCTTTAACCCGGCCATTCATCTCTGTATAGTTTATTTCCCATTCTCCCATCTGTTTCTTTTCTACCTTGACTGACTACTGATCCTGATCACTTATTTCTGGTTTAGTTTCATTTAAAATACCATTGACATTCATCCTTAACTTTATTAGGTCTTTGTCCTTATTCCAGCTTCATGTTGAACTTACTCTTTCATGCAGCTAACTGTATATCAAAACTACTTCTGAAAATCCCATATTCTACTTTTTCTTTCATGTCAACCTTTCAACCTACCGGGATATAAAATATTACATGATTTGTTTAGCAACACTTGCAAAAAGTAAAGCAAAACATAGAACAAACTTACTTAATTATCTGCCCTATTTTTCTTTCCAACTTTAATGTCTTATGTAGACTCCCTACTTTATGCATTGAATAATTTTCATAAATCTTTTATATTTTTCCAGAGGATAGCCATTTCATGAAAGATCCAGAATAGAAACTGCTTATTCCAATAGGGACTGATATTCACAGTACTGCTTAATTCAGCTGCCACAGAAGGCAAAAATATATTTTGCAAAGCAATATGCTCACTAGTTATTACATGAATTAAACTGTCTACCTAGCATCAATATTATTACCTAATTGGAGGCAGAACTTTTATCCTCAGTTCCTTTCAGACAGCATCTGTTTAAATGTGCCCCTTAATTTTCACTGTACTAAATATATTTTTGGAATCCAATGACACTCATCTGAATGCACTTGATTATTCATATCATATGTCCATATTTC
Source organism: Nanger dama (assembly GCA_917880005.1). Lineage (NCBI taxonomy): Eukaryota > Metazoa > Chordata > Mammalia > Artiodactyla > Bovidae > Nanger > Nanger dama. The sequence goes on from CAKJTW010000069.1 coordinate 326,713, forward strand.
CATTGAGTAGGAAATTTTTAAAAATTACTAGTTTGTGGTCAAATACTTCTAAAATATATTTATAACTGAAATAATTTCCTAAACTCTGCTTTAATTTTGTATTCACTATCTATTAAAATAGATTTATTCAATTTTAGATTGCCAGTTGCCACCAACACTAATAATGTGTCTTCTCTTTATGATTAGACATCATTTCGGTCTCTGTTTTATGAATACCAGCAGCATTATCTTGTCAGATGTCTATAATTTTACTTCACTATTACATTTTAAATGTTTGCAAAACTTTGAGTGACAACTACAAGGAAAATGTGCATTTCTCTCTAAAATTACAACCAGGTTCTTAGTGTTGAGTTCCTTGTGCTTCGTGGGGAAAGGAATTTTTGCAGGTTTTTTTCCACTGTTCACCTAGATTCCAGAACAATGTCTGGTATATGGTAGGTGCCCAATAAATTTGCTGAATGATTGAAAATGAAAAATGCAAGATGCATACCAAACAAATAGTGATGAGAGTCCCTTGAACAGAAAGGAGATCAAACCAGTCAATCCTAAAGGAAATCAACCCTGAATATTTATTGGAAGGACTGATGCTGAAGCTCCAATACTTTGGACACCTGATGTGAAGAGCTCACTCATTGGGAAAAAACCCTGATGCCGGGCAAGTTTGAGGGCAAGAGGAAAAGGGGGTGACAGAGGATGAGATGGTTGTATGGCATCATTGACTCAATGGGCACGAGTTTGAACAAACTCCTGGAGATAGTGAAGGATAGGGAAAACTGGCGTTCTGCCATCCATGGAGTCACAAAGAGTCAGACATGACTTAGTGACTGAACAACAAGTAATTCAGACTGAGTAGTTCTACGCATTAAACTTGAAGCAAATAAGCTCCTTACTTTGACAATAAAGTACAAGTGAAGTAACAGACTTCAGGACAGGACTAGCTTTTTTTTTTTTTCTTAAACATAATTAGATGACAGAGAGATGCTTAGAGGCCATGAAGACTTGAAAAGTCTAGACACTATAACCAGGAAGTCTCATCTTAAAAAACAAAACTGTATACTTTCAGTTATTCTCAATTTCAGCATAGTATATAAATCTTAATACTTGATATATGTGCTATACAGTCATTTTTATTTAAACTTTTAGTTTTTAATTAAAAGTTTAAAAAAATTTGCTTAACTATTTTCTTAGACTACTTTCTATTTTCTAGGCATTTTTTTTTAGGACTAATCTTTCTAGGATCACAAAAAGAGGGATATTTGTAATATTTAAAATCTAACATCCATGTCAACTTCACACACCAGAAAACTTAGAGGTATCACTGATCTCCTTGCCTGCTGTGAAATAAAAACTGATCCTAGAAAATAATGCATCCTCCTTCAGCCTAATGCATTGAGCATATACTGGCTCAGCATTAATCACTATTATAATAAGCCCATTTTCCCCATTTAATTCATCCTGAATTGGTGGTCCTTTTCTATCATATGTGTATCTTGATGCCCAGATTTTTACCCTGTTTTATATATGTACAGGTTTTTACAAGATCCTTCCTCATAACACAATATTCTCTTATTAATTCTCAATACACATGATATATAAACACAAAATTATTTATTCTGTAAGTCAAATGTCCATGATAAACATTCCCCAGATTCCATTTGTAAGAAATAATTATTCTTGTGTATCAATTTGTGCTATATTTCATGTACAATTATATTTAGCACTGAATTATTTGCATTTTGTGATACTTATAATCATTTTTCTGACAAGCCTTTCTACTAGGGTGAAATATTTTGTGAATGAAAACTGAGCACTACTCATCTTTTTTTCAAATTTTCCCTTAGAGTACCATCATATTTTTTGACAAATCTTAGGCTTAGGTTTATTGGTATTGTGAGATACTCCAAAAGCCTTGGTTCTAAATCAGAAGATGCCATGATTCAGCCTGATCAAACTCAGTTTGGAGAAATGATCCAATAAACGTATTATGGAGAACCAACCAGGTTATAACACTGGAATTAGAAAGATAAACTACGTAAGTATGTCTGACATTGTGCCAACTGGCCTAACAACCTCAGTAACAATTTAAGGAAAATTTAGCAAATGAAAATCAGATGACAGAACAAGACATAGATTTGGAGAATTTAATATTGAGGTCGCAAATATATAGGGCCTATTCCATAGATATCTGTATATAATAATGTTTATGCTAAACAAAGACTGGAAACAGGGATGAGCTTGCCCAAAGGATGATGAAACATAGAACAGAGTCCCATGTAGTCAGGACTGGAATTGCAGCAGTTCTCCAGGCTTCAAAATGGAGACTACAAGAGAACAATGGAAGACGCCAACCAGGACACAAGTCAGACACTTTTCCTACTGGTTGAGCCAACAGTAACCGGAGGCAGAGGAAGTGCCCTTACTTACGAGCAACATGAAACCCAGGACTTCATTCATTCCAGGTCAAAGCCACACAAAAGAGACTTTCTACAAGTACAAGATTTCCTCCTGTCTTGACGAGCAAATTGACTGTAATCTACCCATGAAGATCAGGACAAGTTGCAAAATGCTTGTCAGGGAAAGGTTCAGTGATGTGTCACTGAACCGTTCACATCCCTGGAGGGAGCAGGACCATTCTAGGAGGCAGAGCAGGGGCAGCCAAAGACTTACACAGTGGCAACAGGATTAGTATGGATTAGTATTTCATAGGAGAAGGCAATGGCACCCCCACTCCAGTACTCTTACCTGGAAAATCCCATGGATGGAGGAGCCTGGTAGGCTGCGGTCCACGGGGTTGCTAAGAGTCGCGCACGACTGAGTGACTTCACTTTCACTTTTCACTTTAAGGTGTTGGAGAAGGAAATGGCAACCCACTCCAGTGTTCTTGCCTGGAGAATCCCAGGGACGGGGGAACCTGGTGGGCTGCCGTCTGTGGGGTCGCACAGAGTTGTACACGACTGAAGTGACTTAGCAGCAGCAGCAGCAGCAGCAGCAGCAGTATTTCATAATTAAACAATTGTAGAAATTATACTACTTTAAAAAAACCGTTTTTACTATGTTGGAGAGTGTTATGATCAATATTATAATTACAAACCATGAGCATTACCTGCTATTCTATTAAATTATGATGGGATTTGCACTGCTAACAAAAAGACTGTAGAACTCTAATTGCATGTCAAGTGAACATCCCTAGAATAGTGTAGCTTCCTACCTGAATGATTAACAAGCCCAAACAGCAATTCCTCAGCATGAACAAGGATCCCATCCCACCGAAAGTTAATTCTTCATTGTAAGTGGAAGCTAACACGACTATCATTAGAGCCACATTCTTTATATCATGTACCATACCGAACTCCATAGGCCACACTGAGGACAAAATGATGTGTGTTCCAGCAGAATTTGGCAATGTTAAGTCATAATTGGATAAGAGATGATGTTTATTTTATATCCTCAATTAGGTATTTTCAATAATTCAGTTATTTACTCCATGAGAAGTAATATCTTGATCACTTTTTTCTGAGTTTGTGCTTTATTACACTATTAATATAAACAACTGTTCTTTATAAATTATTGTATTGTCCATATGTTTTTTGAAAATTTTCAAACTAGAGAGTGGTATATATGTGTTTATATACATTGTATCTAATCTATTCCAGGCAAGTTTTACCTAAGCATGATTTTAGGGGTAGTTTTTAAGGTTGTTTAGACTTTAAATATCGGAGAAGGTGATGGTACCCCACTCCATTACTGTTGCCTGGAAAATCCCATGGATGGAGGAGCCTGGTGGGCTGCAGTTCATGGGGTTGTAAAGAGTTGTACACAACTAAGCAACTTCCTTTCACTTTTCACTTTCATGCATTGGAGAAGGAAATGGCAACCCACTCCAGTATTCTTGCCTGGAGAATCCCAGGGACGGGGAGTCTGGTGGGCTGCCGTCTATGGGGTCATCCAGAGTCGGACACAACTGAAGTGACTTAGCAGCAGCAGCACTCACTAAATATTAACTATGAACATGCCACATGAAAGAGAATGTTTTGGAGAGTTCAATACTTATATTGGTAAGGCATAGACTCAATCTTAAAGTTTCATGACATGCAAAAACTCTAATTTTATAATGACAATAATAGTATGAAGTCTAGATGAAGAAGATTCAGTCAAAGCTATGGTTTTCCGGTTGTCACATACAAATATCAGAGCAGGACCTTAAAGAAGGTTGAGCACTGAAGAATTGGTGCTTTCGAATTATGCTCTCAAGAGAAGACTCTTGAGAGTCCCTTGAACTGCAAGGAGATCAAACCAGTCAATCCTAAAGGAAATCAGTCCTGAATATTCACTGCAAGGACTGATGCTAAAGCTGAAGCTCGAATATTTTGGCCCCCTGTTGCGAAGAACAGCTCATTAGAAAAGACCATGTTAGGAAAGATTGAAGGCAGGAGGAGAAAGGGATGACAGTGGATGAAGTGGTTGCACAGCATCACTGACTCAATGGACATGAGTTTGAGCAAACTCCAGGAGATGATGCAGGACAGGGAAGCCTGGAGTGCTGCAGTCCATGGGGTTGCAAAGAGTTGGACATGACTGAGCAACTGAACAACAGGTGATAAATGAAGCAGGAATGAAATTACTAAATCTATTTACTTGAAATCAAGGAAGATTTTGTGAAAGATGTCATGATTGGATACATTTTTAGGGATAAAGCAATACTGTAGTTAGACAAGATTAGAAGACTGTGCTTGGAGTCAAATGGAGCAGAGAGCACGTGCTACTTGAAAAGCTTATGAAATATCATTTCACTCTACTCTATCCTACCAGATTCTACAAGTTCACTCAATTCTGAATGCTATTTCACAAGCATTCTGTAGGGCAGGTGTCAACAGGCTTTCTCTGTAAGGGGCAACTCCTCAGCTTTGCTCTTACAAAGCAGTCATAGACAATATGTAATGAATGGTGAGACTTTTCCAATAAAACTTCACTTACCAAAATAAACATTAAGATGGGTTTAATCCACAAGCTGTTGTTTGCCGTCTCCTCCTAGAAAGAATCAGGAGTCACTGAATGTAGGAAAATGACCAGACTTGTTATTGAAAGAATATCCTGGTGTTTTTACAGTGGATGGACAGAAATATACCAGAATGAGTCAGAGAAACACTTCTTCTAATAATACACTTACATTTTTGATAATTCAAGACATTGCAATAGTGAAGGGAAAAAATGGGTTATAATAAAAATAATATTTAGGAATCATAATCAATATGACTTGGTGTTTAATGATATGGGAGGAACAGAATGTGCTAAAATCATGGAATTAACATAGAAAGTAAATTAAAATGCAAGAACAAATTTGCAATGAAGGGAAAATGACAAAGTCAGGACTTGATCCTATAAAGACTGCAATAACAGATGAGTTTGTGTTTTACCATAATGGTGAGATCTTAGCAGACAAATATTGCCTATTGACTGATATAGAGGCCATTAGCCAGACATTGATAGTTCAAAACTAACAATAACAACAGCAAATAGCAAACATAAATTTGCTAATAGAAATTTATTCTCCTGCACTCAGAGCCATGATATTAGGTCATGTAGATGTCATATCATTCAGAGGTGGGTCCCATTTGTTCTAAACCAGCAGCTCTCCATTCTGGGTGACATTCCTACTGATTGCCAAGAGAAAATTGATGGTGCTGGATGTGTTTGGCTTTTTCATACTGTTTGGGGGTTCTTGCAGCAAAAATACTGAAGCAGTTTGCCATTCTCCACTCCATAAAGAAGGTTGAACACCAAAGAATCGATGTCTTTGAATTCTGGTGCTGGAGAAGACTGTTGAGAATCCCTTGGAGGGCAAGGAGGTCCAAGCGGTCAATCCTAAAGGAAATCAACCCTGAATGTTCATTGGAAAGACTGATGCTGAAACTGGAGCTTAAATACTTTGGCCACCTGATACAAAGAGCCAACTCATTGGAAAAGACCCTGATGCTGGGAAACATTGAAGGCCAGAGGAAAAGGCAGAGGGTGAGATGGTTAGATAGCATCACTGACTCAACAAACATGAGCTTGAGTAAACGCCAGGAGACGGTGAAGGACAAGGGAAGCCTTGTGTGCTTCAGTCCACAGGGCCACAAGGAGTCAGACATGACTCAGTGACTGAGCAACAGCAAAGCCAAGATGTGTTTGAAGGACGGTATGCTGATGTTATTATTCCCCAAGGGTAAGAGATATAAACACCATCCAAGAGACAGACATTTCTGTACAAAGAATTGTCCTGCACAAAATGTCCACTGACCTATGGTAATCAGGATGCCTCCCACATGGTCATTGTTCTCTGGACAGGACTTTGAACCATCAGAGCCATCACGTTGCTAAGCATTGACACTGGGGCTTCACAGAAAGCAACCAGGGAGATTTCCCTTAGATTTACATTTGCAAGCTGGCGGCTTCGCTCTTCTCCTGTCCGCCTTTGTGCTAGCATAGTTTCATAAAGCTGAATCCTACACGTGGTAGGGAATTGAATTGACCCTGAGAGAGGGCATAACTGCATTTTGGTGACATATTTGTGAGTATCAAAGTGAAACCCAGCCTACCCTTAGTCTATTCTGATTTGAGTCAGTAAACTATCTTTTGTACAAGCCAGCTGAAAAGCCATTTTCAACTAAAAGAAAATTCTATCTGAAAAAGAGTCATGAATAGAGAATCCTGGGGAATATAAAAATTTAAATTAAAATCAGAATAAATAGGTGAGAGAGGGAGGAAGATCTAGAAATGGCCAGTAACATAGAAGAACCAGGATAAGTTATTTTACAAAACCCAACAAAGAAAAAACAATTTTAAAAAATGGTTAGCAGTGTTATGTGCTCAAGGATAATGAGACTCTATGAAAAGTTTTTGTTTGTTTGTTTGTTTTATATGGCAATAGAGAAACCAATGTCCAAATCTGCCAACTTAATTGCAGGTGCAGAAACCAGATAGCAACTTTACAGCCCCAATTACTTTTTGGACCATCTAGTCATATACTTTGGTTTATCAAGGTGTGATGAGATTACTTATACAGTACACTACAAGGATATAAAAAGAAAGAGAATTACTGATATTAATATTCTGATTGAAACCTATACAGTTCACAAAATAGTTACTTGAATCATAAATCTCCATATTGTGTGTGGTTGTTAGTCACTCAGCTGTGTCTCACTTTTGGGGACCCTTATGGATTATAGCCTGCCTGGCTCCTCTGTCCAGAGGACTTCCCTGGCAAGAATACCGGAGTGGGTTGCTATTCCTTTCCCCAGGGGATTTTCTCAAAGTAGGGATTGAACCCAGGTCTCCCACCTTCTAGGCAGATTCTTCACCATCTGAGCCACCAGGAAAGCCCACATCTACATATACATACACTTATATACACACGAGACATAAAATATTACAACATTCACAGTACTAGCAATATGGTAGGTTAATGACAAACTGCCCTTATTAGAAAATTAACATAACCCTGAGTCAGCTTGGGAAAAGCCTTTATTTCAGTTGCATAGGGAGCCTCCTCTGTTTCCATTGTCAACGCTGGTATCATTTATTGCTTCTCCATTAATGCTCTAGCTCATTCAGGCAGTGTGATAATTAATGTCAAGTTGTCACTTATATAACCTCACAGTAAAGAATGAATAGCTGATGATATATTCTGGAAGATGGAAAGGAAGACTATCCTGGCGATTGGTTGAAGTGAAAAAATGTTTCTACAGGAGGCCAGACTGCCTGCACTGAAGGGAGAGAGCATGAGACATCACGGGGTGGGGGTGGGGGAGCGGGGGTTAAGACTTTAAGGAAACAGAATGAAAAAGGGTATGACTACAAGTGATAAGAAAAGCATTTTCTTCCCCTAGTGATTCATCTGTGAGTGAACCATGGGTTTCTGAGCAAGACACACCACGTAATTGCTGAGACAACCCATGGCTGGTGCTGTGGGTCAGGATAAGGGAGAATTCCCCAGGAGTTGATAGTTTGAGCATCTCAGAAGTCATAAGAATGATGTGGGGTCAAAATGGTATGATTTTCCAGTCCTAAGCAATTGTAAACTAGGTCAAACCCACACAAAATCAGGAACTTTGTAATAACAGGGGATAAATATGCTGAATTCCCCATACTAACTAGGGAGTTAATGATGAATTACATTAATTAAACTTATTAATACAACCCTGGGGCATCTTGGAAAATCAATATCTGGGGAAAGTTATGCAAGAATGCACCATTATTACTTGAATCTGAAATGATGTTCTAACAGCAGAGACTTATCTGTAGCTTCCTGTACAGTTACTCAAAATTTAACTGCTTCTTCATCCACAACAGATTCAGTTACTTTCTTATCATGTGAACATTGTTGAATATACAGCAACCCTACATTTTTCTCTACTATCCAATTCAAAACTGTTGTTGAAATTGCTCATGAATACTCCCCCCGCCCCTTGTTTAGTCTTTAACTCATGCTCGATTCTTTTGCAACCCCATGGACTTAGCCCACCTGACTCTCCTGTCCATGGGATGTCTCAGACAAAAATTCTGGAGTGGGTCACCATTTCCTTCTCCAGGGAATCTTCCTGACCCAGGGATCAAACCCATGTTGCATGCTTTGGCAGACAAATTCTTTACAATGAGTCACCAGGGAAGTCTCATGAATACTTTGGACCAACATGATTTTTAACTCTGTGTTTTGAGAAGTGCTGTATACACTCCCCAGGCTGAGGCTGATAACAGATAATTTCTAAGAAGCTCATTACTTAAAATCAACCTATCACAAAAGTCCTATAACCTTTGACTGTTTCTTCCATTGCCCTATTTTTACTAGCTCCTCCCACCTACATCCATGGCTAAAAGGATCTGTCATGCATTTGGTCTATATCAGATCCACAGGCTCTCAGCCTTCAAGTCTATGCACCTACTTACACCCTGACAAAATGTCATCACATTTCAAGCCTCTCTTTCAAAAATAGAAGCTTGTTATAAAATCGATGGGATGTATATTTTCACAGAACTCTTCTTTAGAACTATGCATGCAAGCACATACACACACACACACCATACACAAATGCAGATCAAATTTTAATGCATAAAACTCTACTAAACATGGTACATGAACAATGGAAATAAATAAGCAGTTATGGAAGTTAAAGGAAATTTTTCTGCTATTCTGATTGTAGTTGACGCATTTATGTACAGTGTGTCGTCTTCACTACTCTATTCATGCAATGAATGTATTACCTCCACACCTAAGAGATGGCTCTGCTCAACTTCTAAGGAAGTTTCAAGATATAAACCTTTGGTATCACCTGAATTCAGTTACGTGTAGGGCTCCCCCCATCTCCATGTTTCCCTTAAATCTCATACAAGGGTAAATTGCCATTTCATTATTGTGCAACAGAGTGGACTTCCTCTAGCCCAAACCTTGACCTACAGTCGAATCCACAGCTGAATGACTGTTGAATGGTTTCTGTTTATGGAATCGTGAACTGAAATTCTGTACTAAGACTTTAATACTGGGTCCTGTCCCTTTCAGTGTCACAGCCCATTTCTTTTATGGACTCATTGCTTTCTGGCAGGTACTGCTCTTGCAAAGGCATAGGCATGTGATAAAAAATATATTTTTCTTATTTCAGACTCTCTCAGAGCCAGACACTGAGCTGAGGATTCACGTGCAAGGTGATTTATGAAGGAAGGGCTCCGAGGAGGCACTAGCAAGTGGCCAGACAACGGGATAAGGAAGTTGGAGGCGCCCAGCCTGCCTGAAGCTGTGCAGAGCTCTGGGCTGTAAATCATGCCTTGGAGTTCGCGCTGCTTTGAGACAAATGAGCGTGGGGCTTATGCTCCAATCACGGACCATCAGTTACAGGCTGTCTCAGGAGCAAGGAGGTGACATCCAGTCCCTCCAGACAGATGAGGCTCTCTGGTGACTCAAATTTATCCCCCAAAGAAGGTTATAGGTGCAAATGCAGTTAGAAAAAACCACAGGAGCTTGGTGGCGAGGCTGACACACAGAGCAGGTAGAAAGAATGCCCTGGTGAGTCAGAACTTAGGGAACAGGGGGTGGGAAGAGCTTCTAGAAATCTCTCCCTCAGAAGGATTCAGTTTGACTGGTTGACACTAGGAAAGGAACCCATTCAAAATCCCTGGAGGCTGGCCAAAAGGTTTGCCAACAACAAACTGAGAGGCATTTTTCCACCCAAATCTGCAGAACTAAGTAAGAAGCACAGGAAGTCAGCAGTCAGGCCGGGTCAGGCACCCACACCCACAGCTGCCGGTGGAAGGCTGTGTCTGCAGCCTCAGCAGCTCAGGTCCCCTGAGGACCCCTCAGGACCCCATGGCCTGTGGCCTCAGAGAGTCCTGCGGAAGCTTTGGGGAGTGGCTTTAGCAGCTAAGGGAACACTGGCTTATGTGTGTGTCGTTTGGTTCTGCCCTGCCGAAGGTCAAGCTATAGTGAACAGAGCAGAGTGGATGCACAGGTTTGTGCAATACAGCAAGTCCCCTGCATACAGACACGTTCCGTTCTGGGAACATATTCGTAAATCCTATTTGTTCCTAAGCTCAGCAAAGTTAGCCTAGGTTCCCAACCAATGCACTGTCATATGCGACTTTGCTGTATTGTTTAAAGGGGCTTCCCTGGTGGCGCTAGGGTTAAAGAACCTGCCTGCCAATGCTGAAGATGTAAGAGATGAGGGCTCAATCTCTGGGTCAGGAAGATCCCCCTGGAGAAGGGCCTGGCAACCCACTCCAATATTCTTGCCTGGAGCATCCCACAGACAAAGGAGACTGGCGGGCTACAGTCCATGGGGTTGCAGAGTCGGACACAAATGAAGTGACTTAGCATGCACGTAATGTTTATAACACTTTTCACACAGATAATAACATAAAATATAAACACACAAAAATAAACATTTTTCATCTTACAGTTCAGTGCCTTGAAAAGTACAGCAGTACAGAACAACAGTTGGCACCCAGGTGCTAGCACTGAGTGAACGGGCAAGGAGTTTTGGACTGGAAAAGGGAGAGGAGGTGGGAGATGGCAGAGCTGAAGGACGCCCAGCAACAGGAGATGGATGGCAAGCTGCACTCTCACTCACTCTTGACACTGATAGAACATTCACATCTTTGAGAGCTCACAGCTTGAAGGGTCATATGTAGAGGACTTACTGTTTCTTTGGCATTTGAAGGAAATAAATCAGTTACTGGGCTTCCCAGTGGCTCAGTGGTAAAGAAACCACCTGCCAATGCAGGAGATGCAAGAGATGCGAGTTTGACCCCTGGGTCAGGAAAATCTTCTCGAGTAAGAAATGGCAACCCACTCCTGTATTCTTGCCTGGAGAATTCCATGGACAAAGGAACCTGGCAGGCTACTGCCCACGGGGTCACAAAAGAGTTGGACACAACCAAGCACACACAGCAGGATAGACCCTCTGTCTTTCGGAGAGTCAGAATAGAAAAGAAAGCAGAAAGATGACTGCCCAGAATGCTCCTTTAAACTGTTATCACCACACCGTAATAGGAACAAAGGCATATCTCAAATAAAGCTCTTTCTCAGGGTGGTCTCAGATCTTATCTCACTGTGGCCAATCTCTTGGGGATGCCTAAATTCTGTGAGAGGTAAGGACTGGTTTTGAAGCTGGGAAAAATGTTTGAGTGTGTTTTCATTGTGATCAGTTTAAATGCAAACTGAATTTTATTATATTAATCCAAAAAATGCTAGACATTCAATGAATAAAAATGTCCATCTTTATTTTTGCTGTTAAAAAACTCTGTTCCTCTATAAAAGCACTATAATTGGCATCAGTGAGTGGCACATTTTGTAACAATAACTTCAGCTATCTATTTTGACAGTTGCTCCTTCTGTCTGCACAGAACGCTTTGCTAAAATCTTAATAAGCAATTTTTCAAACATAAAATTCATTTTCTTTCTATGATATAGTTGTCAGCCATCCGTGATAGAAATGGCATGACAGACATTGACATAAAATTTTTAATCATAAATATGAAGTTTTATCCTTCCTGTTTCTTTGTAATCAATGGAATGTCCATGTCATTCTTGTCAATGTCTTAATTTATTTATGCTTCTTAGTTGCTGAATCACGTCCAGCTCTGAGATTCCATGGACTGTAGCTGGCCAGGCTCCTCTGTCCATGGGACTTTTCAGACAAGAATACTGGAGTGGGTTGCCATTTCCTTCTCCAATCTATTTATAATCATTGTAAACTATCTTTCTTAATGTGTTAAGCAACTTGTATGTGCAAGTCTTTTGCAATTCATTTTCTAAAAGACAGAAACTATCCTCAGAGTGAAAAAAGAGACTGATTGGCAAATATTCTTGAGGTTTTAACTGGTAAGTTTCACCATCAATCATGGAAGTAAAGATAATTTAATATTTATATCCTTCCACATAATTCTCTCCCCTTGGACACCAAGGAGATCAAACCAGTCAGTCCCAAAGGATATAAACCCTGAATATTCATTGGAAGGACTGATGCTGAAGTTCAAATACTCTGGCCACCTGATGAGAAGAACTGACTCATTGGAAAAGACTTGATGCTGGAAAAGACTGGGGAAGGAGGAGAAGAGGGCAACAGAGGATAAGATGACTGGATGGCATCACTGACTCAGCGGACATGAGTTTGAGCAAACTCTGGGAGACGGTGAAAGACAGGGAAGCCTGATGGGCTGCAGTCCATGGGGCTGCAAACAGTCAGACCTGACTGAGCAACTGAACAACAACGAAAATACAATTCTCATTCATCTATAAAAAATAACCTTTTCTATAAAATAACAGTACTTTATGAAAAACATTAAAAATAACTGAAGTGATTCCAACTAGGTATTATGGTTATCTGACACTAAATTTCTAAGTACAATTTGAGGAATTTATTTAATAATAAAATTGCTTTTCTTATATGATAATCTTGTCGGCTGTTGGTATTTTTGGTTTCATTTCTTTTTAATTATCTGTGCCAATGAGTTTTTATATAAAATACAGGCATACCACTTTTTATTGTGCTTCTCTTTATTCTCTTCATATATTGCCTTTTTAAAAATACACATTAAAGGTCTGTGTCAGCCCTACATCAAGCAAGTCTACTGAAATCATTTTTCCAACAGCATCTGCTTACTTGGTGTCTCCCTGTCAAACTTTGATAATTTTTATAATATTACAAACTTTTTCATTATCATATTTGTTATGGTGATCTGTGATCAGAGATCTTTGATGTTACTGTTGAAATTGCTTGGGGTGCCATGAGCTGCGCCCATAGGAGACAGGGAACTTAACTGATAAATATCATGTATGTTCTCACCGGTCCACTGACCAGCGTTGACCTCTCATCTGTCTCTTTCCCTTCCAGCCTCCCTATTCTCTGAGACACAATCACATTTGAATTGGGAAGATGAATAACACCACAATGGCCTATATATATTCAAAGAAAAGAGTTTCATGTCTCTCACTTTAAATCAAAAGCTGAGAATGATAAAGCTTAGTGAGGCGCATATGTCAGAAGCCCAGATCATCCAAAAGGCCTCTTGCAGCAAACAGTTAGCAAAGTTTTGAATACAAAGGAAAAGTTCTTGAAGAAATTTAAAAGTGTTACTGCAGTGAACACATAAATTATAAGAAAGCAAAACAGCCTTATTGCTGATATGGAGAAACTGTGAGTAGTTTGGATAGAAGGTCAAACCAGCCATGGTATTTCCTTAAGTCAACACCAAACCCAGGAAAGGCCCTAACTCTCTTCAATTCTGCAGAGGCTGAGAGGTGAGGAAGCTGCATAAGAAAGGTGGAAGAGGTTGATTCATGATGCTTAAGAAAAGAAGTCTTCTCCATTGTATAAACATGTAAGATAATAAAGCAGGGCTTCCCAGGTGGCTCAGTGGTAAAGAATCCACCAGCCAATCAGAAGACACAGGGTTCGATCCCTGTGTTGGGAAGATCCGCTGGAGAAGGAAATGGCAACCTGCTCTACTATTCCTACCTGGGAAATCCCATAGATAGAGGAGCCTGACAGGCTACAGTCCATGGGGTCACAAAATATTCAGACATGACTTAGTGACTAAACAACAAAAATAAAGCAACAAGTGCTGATGTAAAAGCTGCAGCAAGTTAGACAGAAAATCTAATTGAGATAATTAATAAAGTTAGTTACAGTAACAATGGGTTTTCAATGTAGATGAAACAACTTTTATTGGAAGAAGATGCTATCTAGGAGTTTCACAGTTAGAGAGCAGCATTCAATGTGTGGCTTCAAAGTTTCAAAGGTCAAGCTGACTCTCTTGTTACAGGCTAATGCAGCTGGTGATTTTACCTTGAAGCTGATGCTCATTTCCCATTGCAAAAATTCTGCGGCTTTTAAGAATTCTGCTGTGTGTGTTAGCTGCTCAGTCATGTCCCACTCTTTGCAACCCATAGACAGGCTCCTCTGTCCATGGAATTAATTATCCAGGCAAGAATACTGGAGTGGTTTGCCATTCCCTTCTCCAAGGGATCTTCTCAACCCAGGGATCAAACCCAGGTCTCCTGCACTGCAGGCAGATTCTTTACCATCTGAGCTACCTGGGAAGCCCACACGACTAAATCTACTCTACTTAGACTCTATCAATGGAATAGCAACAAAGCCAGGATAACAGCATGTCTTTTTACAACATGGTTTTCTAGATATTTTAAGCCCACTGTCAAGATCCACTACTCAGCTGAAAGGTTTCCTTTCAAAACATCACTGCTCACTGACAATGTACCTGGTCACCCAAAGGCTCTGATGGGAAATTCCAGTGAAGTTCAGTTTAGTCTCAAAACTTACAGCTCTGAGAACTGGCTCAACCTACACCATCTGTGGATTATCTAGTCCCCTGCACCTGGCAAGTCACACATTCTTTTCTTTTCCGCATTTTCCTCATAGAGCTCCTGTACAGCAAATGTGAAAGAAACAGCAAAACAGTGGAAACAGCTTGAATATACTCCTCGATCAAATGCTCAGAGTCCCAATACTCAAACTTTAAACTGTCCAGATTTCCCCCAAATGATGACTCTGACCTTAAACAAAACTTAACCTTTCTCCATGTCAGCATGAATTCATAGCTTCCTAACTCATCAGCTTCAAAAAAGTAAGTGATACAATGAAAAGGGAGGTAAGGTTCTGGTAATCAGTCATGATGGAAACCAATGTGCTTGCTCTGAAGTATACACACACCAAGAATAACACGTGGGAAGCTTCTTTTTGTGAGCATGGACAATGTAAATTGTTCAAAGTATTAGACACTTGTGACTCGTACTCTATTTTAACAATGGCAAAGTGTGTCACTGGCAAAGAGTTACAGTTCAGCTAAATATAAAGCTCCCAAACACAGTGTGCAGTCATCCTGAGACACAGATTTCAGTAAGATTACTGGCAAATGCTCATCATACACACAATCACCTTGCTCTTGAGCGCAAGCCTATGCTTCTCGTTGTTGCCATGGCCTCGCTGGAGCAGGCTGAGGCCACCCTGAGAGGCTGCACTCTTGCTACACCTACAATTCCTCTATGCTTGGAACAGAGACCAAGTGATGAAACAAGAGAAAACTCATAAGAACACTGTATTCATGCTTCCAATACCGTCCACAAATTTTTCTACCCTGAGACCATGAGAAAGGAAAACTGTATCCAGTGAAAGGCTGTCTACCATCAGCGCGAGACAGGGCTTAGCTGGGAGAAGCAACTCATCCCTCAGGAAATGATGCTTCATAAACAGCTATGCTGCCGAGAGCCGAACTCCTGACCACTCTCCTCTGAGGTCTTCCTGTTCATGAACCACATGTTTCTCCTTCAATAAAATATTCGTAGCAAGTAAAAGCTCTTTGAATTTTCTCTTGACAGAAGCAGTAGCCATAGTAAACTGATAGCATTTCTATGCACTCTTAGAGTTGAAGAGTGTGTGTGTGTGTGTGTGTGTGTGTGTGTGTGTGTGTGTAGGTGTGTGTGTGTGTGTGTGTGTGTGTTAGTTGCTCAGTTTTGTCCCAAGCTTTACAAACCCATGGACTATAACCCACCAGGCTCCTCTGTCCATGGGATTATCCCAGGTAAGATTAGTGGAGTGTTTGCCATTCTTTTTCCAAGGAATCTTCCTGACCCAGGGATCAAACCTGGGTCTCCTTCACTTCAGGCAGATTCTTTACCATCTGAGCTATCAGGGAAGCCCCGAGAGTTGAAAGGATATAATCAATTATTTCCAAACGCTTGCCTTTGCTGATGAGATAAATAATTCACAGAGAACAGGAGCAATGTGATCCTAAACTCAGGCACTTGGAATCTCACACAGTGAGTCACGTGTCCTGAACCCTTATCTAATTCTTTGGGCATCAGGCCAGCTGCCTACTGACAACCAGACAATCACCTGTAGTGCCAACAGGCGGTGGAGACAGCTTTAAACATGGTAAGTAAAAATTATGTTGACAACGTTATCCAACCGTTAACAAGAAGGGGAGGGAATTTCAAACTCCTTCCCGGAATGTTATAAAGCTAGGACATGAAATACTGCACAGAAAAATCTGGACAAGGAGAAAGAGACTGAGAGGAAGCAGTGGAGATCAAGACATCAATTGGAAATACTTGACAAATGAATAAACCTCAAAATTATGAGTATAAAACACAAATACTCTTGGGTTGCTTACATTAAAGAATATACCTAAAACTGACCAAAGATTTCATTTCTTATTTCTTCAGATTTTCTGAAAATGTATTTATATAAAATGCATAAAACAAACGTTAAAGGCAGATGTTTAAAATACAAAGGAAAAAACCCTACACAGTAAAAAAAGAAAGAAAGAAAACATAAAAGACACATAGCAATAATGGCCACTAGTTCCTGTATCATCACAGAATAGCTCGATTCAGAAAGCAAATCAAGAAATTCAACAATTATATACAAGAACATTTTACAGTTCATATAAATGCATTCTCAGTCACACAGTTCTGTCTGATTCTGTGACACCAGGTCTAGCCCACCAGGCTCCTCTGTCCTTGGGATTCTCCAGGCAAGAATACCGGGTGGGTAGCCACTTTCTGTTCAGGGGATATTCCTGACCGAGCAATTGAGCCCATGACTCTTATGTCTCCTATGTCTCCTGCATTAGCAGATGGATTCTTTATCAGTAAGCACCACCATATTTAAGACCAAATACACAGAACTCAAGATCTCCTAGGATAAGGAGGTAGAGCTCCCAATTAGTGCAACAATCACAAAGCTTTTGAAAGTTAGCAGATGTCTCCTATTCTCTAAAAATTTTAACTGCACAGACTATGATAGAAACTCAATTAAATAATATGCTTTTTAGAAAATAGAGGGCATCCATTGTAATATGAAAAACAAATTTGGATATATTTTATTAAATATGTAACAAAGATTATAGAACATTAATCAAAATAAATTTGCTATGGGAATAACCCTATGGTAAGTTAGGGGACAATTTGCTTCATTTGTCAATAAGACAACTTAGTTATAGCTGTACTTAATTTTGCTAAGATCCTAGATTAAATCAGTGGGAGAGCCTTACATGAAATTTCAGCCTACCAAGAGCCAAACAACTATTTTTTGTAACATAATGGTTTGTTGGCAGCTGCATTTTGCCCTCAGTAATTTTTAAGCCTGTTTAATAATGATGCAAAATTTCCAACATGTATATACTATATGTAATACAAATATTAATTTCACATCACTTCAGTGCTCAAGTTAAACCTGTATTTCACAAGGTTATGGATTAATGTAAAGCAAAAACCCATGTAAACACATATGCACATAGAAAAACTGTGATTCAATTTCTCATGTCAAAAAGTAGAACTTATTCTTAGGGTTCCATGCAAACTTACTTTTCGAAGAGCTGAGTATTTTGTTATGATGATTACAAACAACTATGTGGGAAAAATACAGTAAAGTTGTCAAAAAACAAGAACAAAGAGTAATGTTTGATGTCCAAAATGTATTTGCTTGAGATAATGGAATCTATGTGACAATAAGACCCTCAGCAGCCTTCTCTGTCTACAGCAACTGAGTTCCAGAAACAAAGCTGTACCACCCATGTATAGGCAAAGTATTTTATTGCTTGTCATTATAGTCAAAAGTTTTGAAACTCTGCTCATTACATGAAGAAAGAGCTTAACAAGCAAGCATGAAACACTATAGCTCCTCTAACTAGCTCCTCTTTCTGGATTGACTGAGTTTAATGAATCATTTAACAAAAACAGCTTAACTAGCCAGGCATGTAAAAGTCAGGTGCATTCATCACCTGGAAGCCTTGACCACAGGGATGAGGCAGGGATGTCATACAAATTAAAAGGAGAATTCAACCATCTCTTACAAGTAGAATCTCCCACAGTCCAAGTATTGTTAAGGGCTACATCATGAAAATTTTCCCCCTTGTCTTTTCATTTTGAAACCATTTTTTTTCCATCTCGGTTTTATTTCAGAAAATTTTTTAAAAAGGAAAATCTTGTTTTTGGTGGCAAATGCTGCTGAAAGCCAGGATTTCATTACTATGTATTAGCTGGCTTGGGAATGCTGGTCTGCCATAGAGCAAGAAGCAGTAGCTTAACAAAGATATTTAAATGACTAAATGTATGCATGAGTGAATAAAAAGGGGAAAGTATTAAGTAAAGTGGACATTAAAAAAATATTTTGGCCATGCCACATGGCACGTGGGACCTTGGTTCACCAACCAGGAATCAAACTGGCATTTCCTGCAGTGGAAGCGCAGAGTCCTAACCACCGGACCACAAGGGAAGTCCTGAAATATACTAGGCATTGATTTCATCGGGGCTAAGTTTCTCTGAGCACCTTGAAGAGATCTTAGGTTATACAGTTTATGAATGAAATTGTTGGTCCCCTTCATGTCTAGAGTTTTTTTCCAACAGACATTCCCGTTGTAACTTGAACTCTTTTGTGTGGAAAGAGAGAGAATATCATCTCTATCAGAACTTTAGGCATAATTGTAGCAGGGCTCATAAACCTAGAGGATTCCCATGCATTTGCAGAGGGGAAGCAAAGGTTAGAAAGACCTTGCTTCCTTGCCCACCCCCACACTGACCCCACTGCGAGGATGCTTGTATTGCAAAGTGAAAAGCTAAACAAAGGAGCAATAGCTTTCATTCTTCAAACATAGGCATCAGGAAACTCCAGTAATAATCTTATTTCTGCTACCATTAGTCAAGGAAAATCAGGAAAAGGCAGTCAGTCTCTTTGGCTTCAGTTCCTTTGTCTCAAAATTGGGATATTAATTTTGACATCTGAGGGGTTGCTTGAGAAGGAAGTGAAACTTTATTCCTTAAATCGACTTGAAAACACCTAAGTGCTATACAAATCTCAGTTATTAAACTTTTAAAGATATGAGACATGTTGAAGCTGACAACTGAAGGAGGTGGAAATAGGTATTGCATATTTATGTTAAACCTAGAAATTTCTATCACTAGAAGTTCAAGTCAGAATAAATTATAAGGTATTCTCATAAGTAAAGTACTAAGACTGTTCAAAATGACATTTCTTTTTGACAGCTACAGGGCAACCTACTGTTAGTTGGTTCTAGAGGGAATGACTTACCCTGGGCTCCACCTCTAGAAGGTGACTAAAGAATTTAGAAGAGAAAAAACAGGCAGAAATACAGTGAATGATTATATTCCTTCTGTCTATCTTTCTGGCTCTCATGCCAAGATCTGGATCCATCTTCTAATTGAATCAGTTGCCCTTTCAATCCATAGATAATGTGTTTATGCATACATATATAATACCTTATAATAAAATATTATTTCATTTATAATAAGAAAAAATACCTACATGCATATATGTTTGAATTTCAAAGAAATTAGGAAAAAGAAGATTGATATTTGCTTTATCTCTCTTGAACTCTCTAGAAAGCTGGTGGCTTGGTCTACCTTAGAGTTTTTTTGATAGAATCATGCTCTGATACAAAGAAAAGTGACAGAAGAAGCTACAGTAGTCCCATTGCTAACACACCAAATGGTTTCTACTTCTAGGAATTCAAGAGCACCTCTGTTGAACCCATCGCCTACAAAGGAGACACTGTTTCAGGCTGAAGTAAGAAGTGAACAGAATGGTCCAAGTGCTTCTTCACGCTGCTCCTGCTGTGGGCAGTATCACTAATGCAAGTCCGTAAGAGTTACTTGGCTGCACAGCCTTTGTCATGATGGATGAGAAACACAACATTCCTTGTTTAAAATAACATTAAATAGAAATGCTCATAAGCATCTGTAGATGGAAGTAAATGTGTTCTTATTACTGAAAAATGAGTTCATTTCACAAGGGTGATCTTAGTGAATAAAGTTTTCTTAGTATAGCATCAGGTTCTAGAAGGTAGTAAGGAAAATTTTTTTTGAAAATTCAAGGTATACAGAAAGAGAGGTGTAGAAAAGAAATCTTGGTATCAGGAATGGAAAACAACTTGAATTCTATCTAATTAGTAGCAGAAGATCTAGTAAATGCTCTGACTGTGCACAGGCCCCATGAAGCACATTATGGTTGCCGAGCGTGAAAGTAGAAACAGAATGGGATTGTTACCTAAAATTATGTTTCACATAAGATGTGATAAGGATACAGGTAGAAACGAAGAAAAAGATATGAATTAACAATTCTAGAATATGTTAACTAGAAACATACATTTTAGAAAAATATGAAGAAAAAAGATGAAGACAAGTATTTTAAAGTGATATACACTGCAAAGCTTGTGTAAATATAGCAGTGAATGGTGTCACCCCCTTTAAAGCTTAGGAAAATTCTTCCTGTAAGATGTGGCTACTACAGATAATATGAACTATACAACCTTTATCAAAACCAAAGTTCTAAAAAAGAGAATTTCTAAATACATTCTATGTACTTATATGTATATAAATGCACATTCACATGTGTTTTATTTCCTTCTAGTAAGTGATACGTGCTTAGTCATGTCTGACTCTTTGCAACCCCATGGACTGTAGCCCACTAGGCTCTTTCATCCATGAAATTTTTCAGGAAGTTACTGGAATGGGTTGTCATTCCTATTCCAGGGATAAAGACAGAAAATAAGATGGAGGGATATAGAAATTTAGCTGTTGCTCTTAAAGAAC
The DNA here is from genome assembly GCA_917880005.1 of Nanger dama. NCBI lineage: Eukaryota > Metazoa > Chordata > Mammalia > Artiodactyla > Bovidae > Nanger > Nanger dama. The sequence continues at coordinate 347,807 of CAKJTW010000069.1, forward strand.
TTTCACTTTTATATAATTTATTTTTTTCTTTTTTTAAAAAATTTTTATTTATTTATTTATTTATTTATTTCAATTACAATACTGTATTTGTTTTGCCATACATTGACATGAATCAGCCACAGGTGAACACAATCTCCCAATGCCAAAGCCCCCTCCCACCTCCCACCCCACATCATCTACCTGAATCATCCTGGGCACCAGCCCCATGCATCCTGCATCCTGCATTGAACATAGACTGGCACTTCATTTCTTACAAGATAGTATACATGTTTCAATGCCATTCTCCCAAACCATCCCACCCTTTCCCTCTCCCTCAGAGTCCAAAAGTCCGTTCTATACCTCTGTGTCTCTTTTGTTGTCTCACATATAGGGTCATCATTTCTATCTTCTAAATTCCATATATATGTGTCAGTATACTGTATTGGTGTTTTTCTTTCTGGCTTACTTCACTCTGTATAATCGGTTCCAGTTTCATCCATCTCATTAGAACTGAGTCAAATTTATTCTTTTTAAGGGCTGAGTAGTACTCCATTGTGTATATGTACCACAGCTTTCTTATCCAATCATCTGCTGATGGACATCTAGGTTGCTTCCATGTCCTGGCTATTATAAACAGCGCTGCAATGAACATTGGGGTACATGTGTCTCTTTCAATTCTGGTTTCCTCGGTGTGTATGCCCAGCAGTGGGATTGCTGGGTCATAAGGCAGTTCTATTTGCCATTTTTTAAGGAATCTCCACACTGTTTTCCATAATGGCTGTACTAGTTTGCATTCCCACCAGCAGTGTAAGAGGGTTCCCTTTTCTCCACATCCTCTCCAGCATTTATTGCTTGTAGACTTTTGGATCACAGCCATTCTGACTGGTGTGAAATGGTACCTCATTGTGGTCTTGATTTGCATTTCTCTGATAATGAGTGATGTTGAACATCTTTTCATGTGTTTGTTAGCCATCCGTATGTCTTCTTTGGAGAAATGCCTATTTAGTTCTTTGGCCCATTTTTTTATTGGATTGTTTATTTTTCTGGAGTTGAGCTGCATAAGTTGCTTATATATCTTTGAGATTAGTTGTTTGTCAGTTGTTTCATTTGCTATTGTTTTCTCCCATTCCGAAGGCTGTCTTTTCACCTTGCTTATAGTTTCCTTTGTTGTGCGGAAGCTTTTAATTTTAATTAGATCCCATTTGTTTATTTTTGCTTTTATTTCCAGTATACTGGGAGTTGGATCATAGAGGATCCTGCTGTGATTTATGTCAGAGAGTGTTTTGCCTATGTTCTCCTCTAGGAGTTTTATAGTTTCTGGTCTTACATTTAGATCTTTAATCCATTTTGAGTTTATTTTTGTGTATGGTGTTAGACAGAGGTCTAGTTTCATTCTTTTACAAGTGGTTGACCAGTTTTCCCAGCACCACCTGTTAAAGAGACTGTCTTTACTCCATTGTATATTCTTGCCTCCTTTGTCGAAGATAAGGTGTCCATAGGTGTGTGGGTTTATCTCAGGGCTTTCTGTTTTGTTCCATTGATCTATATTTCTGTCTTTGTGCCAGTACCATACTGTCTTAATGACTTTTATATAATTTAAAACCACATTGTTTTTATCCATGAGATTAAAACAACCTCTGATGATCAGAAGAACTCAATTTGTCTCTCATTCAGTGACAATGCTTACAAAAGATAACATGAACAAGGTGATCAGAATCACAGAGTGATTTAATCCAAATTCACAAAACTGTTTATGGCTCAAATTGTCAAACATTCTAAAAGTATATTCTCCTACATGTTGAAACTAAATACCTGAATATTATAAATGTATGTCTAATCATTTACATATAAATCTTAAAAATATATAATATTTATATTGTTTAACTTGAAATGTTTCTATAATGTCTCTGTCTCTATGCTAAAGAGTCACAGACTTCAATTTGCAATGCTATAGAGATACTGGAACCATTTCAAGTACATTTAACCTGAAATTTGTAGACACAGTTTTAATACTGAACCCCAAGCTATCAAACTAATCACATTTTCCAGATGAATTTGAGAAATGAAATAAATTTCTAAAGCAAAATTCAACTCATAACAGGACAATAATTACATATATATGGCTAATAATTCAAAATGCTGAATACAAATTTAATTAATCCTCAAATGATAAATAGAAAAAAAAAGTTTCCAGCTTTAAGATGCCAGACTGATCACATGTAAAAGTCTCTTCTAATCTCCAAGATACCATAGAAATTACATGAAATTATTATCTATTTTTTAAGTTCATACCAAGAGAAATCAGAGATTATCAAGTTATTAGACAACTTAACACTTATTCTGAATTTAAAGAACAAGTGGCTAAACCAGTTGGAGGAAGTACATCCCCCAAAATTCATGAATAGGACTATAGCTCTGAGACTGAGAAATCAGTATAGGCTGGGTACAAAGCTTTTAATGTAGAAACAGTATACCCCACTTCTTCAAAAAAGCTTAGCAACTGGACATCTGCCACCCTGGCAAGAATTGAAAGCTTCTTCACTCAAGAAATAATGCTTAGGGAGAAATATGAACATTATTTCTATACACGTGAACTCCAGTAAATAGTTGGTGTTCAGTCACTAAGTCACGTCTGACTCTTCACAACCCCATGGCCTGCATGCAGCATGCCAGGCTTCCCTGGCCTTCACCATCTCCCAGAGTTTGCTCAAACTCTTGTCCATTGAGTCAGTGATGCCATTTTCTCCTCCTCTGCTTCCCCCCTTTCTTTTTGCCTTCAAGCTTTCCCAGCACCACTGTCTTTTCTAATGAGTTGGCTCTTTGGATCAGGTGGCCAAAATATTGGAGCTTTAGCATCAGTCCTTCCAGTGAATATTCAAGTTTGATTTCCTTTAGGGTTGACTGGTTTGATCTCTTTGCAGTCCAAAGGGTTCTCAAGAGTCTTCTCCAGCTCCACAATTTGAAATCATCAATTCTTCAGTGCTCAGCCTTCTTTATGGTCCAACTCTCATATCTGTGTGTGTGTTAGTCACTCAGTTATGTCCAACTCTTTGCAACCCTATGGACTGCAGCCCATCTGGCTCCTCTGGCAATGGGATTTCCCAGGTAAGAATACTGGAGTGGGTTGCTGTTTGCTTCTCCAGGGGATAGTCTGGACCCAGGGATACAACCCAGGTCTCCTGAATTGGAAGCAGATTCTTCACTGACTGAGCCACCAGGGAAGCCCCCTTACATCTGTACATGACTATTAGAAAAGCTATAGTTTTGTCCCTTCACCATTACAAGGCTATGACCCTTGAAGGGGGAACTTTACAATATCTTGTTCTTAAACATTCTGGACAAGAAGGATCTGGGGCTGTTTGAGGAAAGTCTATAACTTGAATGAAAGAAATTCCCTTTCTTCCTCAAAGAAAAGAAGATTAAAAACTCAAAGCAAACACTTGATTCAGAGAAAAAAAGTGTAATAACAAACTAAGACAAAAACAAAAAACAAAAACCTCTAATGGACTTATTGTGTTACATCACAAGACAAGACACTGAGGAAAGAAGGATCTCTTAGATATTAAAAGTATAATTGCCATAATAAATTAAAAAGAAAGTTCTCAGAAATGGAAAATGTGATTGCTAAAATAAATAATTAAATTTAGCAGTTGGATAAATGAAATTGGGGCAGTATCACGGAAACAGGAATGCAACAATGCGGGGGGAAAATAAAACTAATAATTCCAAGAAAAAAAAACAACTGTGCATCAAGAGAAAGATAAATATATTTTACTGTGCAGATATACAATAAATTGGAGAAGGCAATGGCAACCCACTCCAGTACTCTTGCCTGCAATATCCAATGGATGGAGGGGCCTGGTAGGCTGCAGTCCATGGGGTCACTAAGAGTGGGACACGACTGAGCGACTTCACTTTCACTTTTCACTTTCATGCATTGGAGAAGGAAATGGCAACCCACTCCAGGGTTCTTTTCTGGAGAATCCCAGGGACGGGGGAGCCTGGTGGGCTGCTGTCTATGGGGTCGCACAGAGTCGGACACGACTGAAGCGACTTAGCAGTAGTAGCATACAATAAATAATATGTACCTTTAGGTATTAAGATTCATCCTCCTTATCAAGTGTCAACTTTTAAAACCAAAGTACAAAGCTTAAAAAATAAGACAGGATACTGAGCTATCAATAGTAAAGGAAATAAGAAAAATGTAAGCAATATTAAGATAAGAACTACTTAGTGAGGGGACAGATCCACACAGATATATAAATATTGATAAATTAGTATATAACTACATAAATATTTAACAACAAAAACTCATTAACAAAAATATACAAAAGATATGAAGGAGTAAATCACAAAGGAGAAATTTCAAAGATCAATAACATGTATGGAAATTTATCAACTGTACTAAAAATCAGAAATATATCAGTTAAAAAACACAAAGTGAGAGTGTGTTTCATTAAGCAATTTGCTGAAGACTAGAAAGTTCTGATGTGATGGAATATAGGTTAGAATATTGTCAGAGGAATGTTAATGGTCCTTTAGAGTGATTGTTGGCAGTACTTAAAAGAAAATCTGTTTTTCCACAGACAAGAATGGGAGAAATTTTTGTGGGTATACTCCTGTTCACTAAACCAACAACAATAATAAAGACCTAAGAAAGGTATCAGTGCTTTAGCTAGCAAAATAATTCATTTTAGCTGTTATTCTTGATAGATGAAGCTTTTCCAAATAAGATAAATTGTTCCCTATAAATTGGCCTTTTCTAGTCAGCTCCTTCAACTACAGTAAAATTCCAAGTAATACTTGCTACACTTTTATGGGGTCACAAAGATACAGACGTGACTTTGTGACTGAAAAACAACAATACTTTGAACAATGATTTTCAATCACCAAAAACTTTGCTAAGAATCTCTTGTTCATCAATAAGAAATCTTTTTTCCCTAAGCCCATTGTTAGTTTATAAGCCACTTACAGAATTTAGTTACCAAATAATAATGAGTCTTTTAGAAAATATTCCATAATATAATCCTTTTAACCTTTACAATTTGGGATTACATTTTTAAAGAAGAATAGCTGTGGTTTCATTTAAACAGACACTTTATTTAAAAAAAAATTCCTCTAACTGCAACCTCAAACACTAAGGACAGCTTTGCAGAAGGAAATTTCCATTTGTCTTGAAAGCAATGTAAATAGAAGAAAAACTCTACGAACATGGGTAAACGCAAAGTGTGAAAGGAAAAACTTCCTTGGATTAAACAAACTACCCCCTTTCTATTGGAAGCAATTTTATACCACAAGAATATCATGTCTTAATTGGCTTAAGGTGTGTGGGTAAATAGTGCATGATGTGTTTTTTCTCTCAATTACCCTAAATCTCCTGCTCCTGTTTTGGTGTCAAGGATCAGGGCAGAAGAACTAGATTAGAAGTGTTAGAGGTACCTAGGATACCCCAGTTCCAGGAAGAACTCTCAAAGAGCTTGGTTCTAGGGGTTTAGGTAGGAACACCTACAAAATATTTCAGGTGAAGAAGTATTGGGTTGGCCAAGAAGTTTGTTTGGGTTTTCCTGTAACATCTTACAGAATCACCAGGATGAATGATTTTTTGGCCAACCCAATAAATGTTAACTAGTTTTGTTACTTCTTAGTGCTTTTGTTTCTCAGGTTTTGTTGTTGTTATTGTTTTGCATCCTTTGGATATTTGACAGGGAGTAGGTCTATCTTCCGAGGGTCCTGGTTAGAGTCACAGTCAGGGTTACCTGGGGCATTTGGAGGAGCCGGTGATGTCAAAGCGCATTCTTCCTGTCACCACACCAACACCTGCTCCTTTTTAAAAACGTCTTGGGAGAAATGTGTTTACAGTTAAAGAAAAGCTACCTTGTAATAAGAAAATTTATGAATGAAGATTCAGCTTAACCATGGCAGTATCTATGTATCCATGAAGTGCTATTGAATCCAAGTTGGAAAATGCAATAATACACTCATTTGCTTAATGCTGTATTCTGTGCTGTACTAAGTCATTCCAGTTGTGTCTGACTCTTTGTGATCCTGTGGGCCATAGCCTGCCAGGCTCTTCTGTCCATGGGATTCTCTAGGCAAGAATACTGAGGTGGGTTACCATACCCTCCTCCACAGGATCTTCCGGACCCAGGGATCAAACCCCCAGCTCCTGCACTGCAGGCAGATTCTTTACCACTGAGCCATCAGGGAAGCCTTAATGCTTTATAATTAAAGGTAATTTTCTAGTGTCAGTGAAGCTTCATGGAGACACTGACTTAATGCACAGAAAAATGTGACAAAGGAGGTGCTCAAAACTTATCAGTAAGATACAGAAACTATTCACTATACACTTTTCTAAAAAGCCTCTAAATTCCTGACGATTGCAGTTATACAGCATTTGCAGATTATTCACTTGTCATAGAAATGCATTATCATTCTGCAGCACGGTTTAGGCAAAGAAGATATTGTGGAATCCTGATGACTTACTAGTTAGATAACCCTTTTTCAGGGACATTAATTAAACAATGTTCAGGGCCCCACCCTTGGGTCCCCATTCAACTTTTACTACTTCTTTGGAGGCTCTATGTCAAAGTACACACTGGTGGGGAGGGGTCGTTAGAGCTTCAACCTAGGAATTGGGGGAAGAAATTCAGTCCATAGTACTCCCCATGGACAAGTTAGGATTACAGTGAACATCTTAAAGAATTTTTGACATAAACAAGACTGCTCATTCAGAGGCATACCAGGGAAAATCCTCCTGAGGAAACTCTTTGCTGTCTGACAAGAGAAGTTCATGTAATGGAGAAACCACCTTATCTTAGCCAGCTGCAATGAACCTTATGCTTGTGTGGGGGGGTAGGTGTGTATGTGTGGGTGTGTGGGTGGGTATGGGTGTGTGTGTAAGTGTGGAGTGTACATTTGTTTGACTATGCATGTGTTTATGTCGAGGTCAGCTTCCTCTATCAAAGCTTTCTCTCCTCCTTTCAGAAGGAACAGAATCAGGCATTTCCAAAGACAATTTAGGGTGTCTCTGGTGGCTCAGATGGTAAAGCATCTGCCTGCAGTGTGGGAGACCTGGGTTCGATCCCTGGATCAAGGTCAGGAAGATCTTCTGGAGAAGGAAATGGCAATTCCACGGATGGAGGAGCCTGGTAGGCTACAGTCCATGGGGTTGCAAAGAGCTGGACACAACTGAGTGACCACTTTCAAAGAGAATTTAACATTTGTTTGAAGTCAGCTCCCACTTATTTCCCTGTTACTTTTCATTTTTCTTCATCTCTCATCCTTTCCTTACCTATTTGGGAAATTTTTGAGACATATTGATCAAAGTCATCCTGTTTGCATTCTACGAATATCTATCTCAGATAAACAGAGTCAAAAAAGAAGTAAAAACCAAAAACTGGATTTCTTTTGCATAAAAAAATGAGCTAATTAGAAAAAGAACAGAGAAACAAACCAACTGAGAAATGCAATCTAGTTATAATCCTGTTTATTGCTTTTAAGAGTTCTAGTTCAAATAAGGAAAGAATTTATAAAGATGAATTTTGAAGTCTTTAATATTTAGTTTATGAATCTATTGGTTTATAAACCATATTAGAAAATCATGAATGTTTATGTAATAATATTCCTGAAAAAGTGCATGATTCCTTTGGCCAACTAGAATGAGAAAACAATAAAACCTTAGAGATTGTGTGCTATACATCTTCTATAGTTTATTATATTAAATTATTATCACTGTAAAATTCTAATTTATATAGTGGCAAAGTTATATCTCTCACGGTTTAATCTTTCTAAATGACTTGAATTGATCTAAAGACTCAAGTTACCATTTACTTCACAAATGTTTTAGAGTTTAAATATTTCAAAATTAATAGGTCCCTGCCGGGGTCCAGCCCCTGCAGGATCCAGGGGAACCCTCAGGAGAAATGGCATCAGAGATTGAATAATGAATGAATGAGAGAAGAAAGAATAGAAGCTGATATTCCTTTGTTTACACAGAAAGCCAATAAAGCCCCAAGACAAGGGACTTGCTCTGTTCACGTAGGCTGCAGGTGCGCTCCCAGTCCCCCAAGGGAGAGAAGACACAGAGCACCTTCCCGTGCAGATCTTAGAAGCCCAGGCAGATAAATGAATGCAGAGAGCCTCTATGCTCCAAGGGATCAGCCTGAAAAAGAGAGTAAAGAGAGAGAGAGAAAGAAAGAAAGAGAAAGAAAAAAAGAAAGACAAGGGGGAACCAGGCTTTCATGGAACCGGTCCTGGTCTGTCACTTTATTTTCAAAAAGGACTTTTATACCTTGACTTGTACATAGAGGGAAATGAAAGATGCAAGGTCATATAGAGTCAGCCCAAACATTACATCTGTTTTGTCTTTATTGAAACCAGGATTTTTTCTGCATACCTTTCCCATAAACAATGTTGTATACATTATCTTCTGGCCTTGGAGGCCCGTGGACATTTCTTGACCCTCTTTTGATAAAGGCTGCTCAACCAGAAAACTTATTTTCCCTTGAAATGTTTTTTCTTTATATTTTTAATCTATGTCAGCCTCAGAAAGTATTAAACAGGGTTACATTTCTCACGGAGCTAAGGTGAAGTGAGTTACAAGAAAGAACCAATTAGCTCAAAGGTCTGATGTGGTTAATTTCAAGGCTACACTTGTTTTTCTTACATTCCAACTATGTTAACTAATGCACTCCCAGGTGCACAGTGGATAAGAGATATGGGAACTTAGCAGCAAGCATTGGCTCAACAGTGAAATCCTATACTAGCACTACTCTAATAGTTTTTAACTCTTTGAAAGGCTCTATGTTTTAGGCTCCCTGTGCCTCTCACAGTTGGGAGGCTGTGAATAATCGTATGCATAGCTGCAAGAGTCTGGATAAACCTGCCAAGCAAGCTAGAATGCTAACAGGGGGTGGGGGGGTTGATTTGAAATATTCCTTTCATGTCCAGGAGACTTATTAGCTAGAGCCCTAAGTTGATTTTCTTCAGAGAAAGGTGGTCAGGGATAGCCCCCTGTTAATGTCAGAAGAGTTGGTGAAAGGCACAAAATAGTAAGACAGATTCTGGTTTGGGGATAGATGCTCGAGCAGGTCTAGGGAGCCCCTCGAATCCTGATCCCCCTTTGCCTGTCAGGTCTTCTCTGCATGACCTTTGTCATGGGTGGGATCTCCCGTGCTGGCTCCCTACAGGTCCCCAAAACCACTCTCACTTTTGATACCCTTGACAAGTTTGGGAAACCCTAAGAGCATAATCAGAATGACCCTGGTGGCTCACTGGTAAAATATCTACCCACCAAGCAAGAGACACAGTTTTGATCCCTGAGTTGGGAAAATCCCTTGGAGAAGGAAATGGCAACCCACTCCAATATTCTTGCCTGCAAAATTCCGTGGGCAGAGGAGCCTGGCAGCCTAAGTTCAGTAAAATTATATTACTGATCCTTAATGTGGACATTATCAAAACAGGAAAAACAGACAAATGTGGATGACTAATGCTAGCCTTAAGTAACCTTTATTTTAGAAGCTGTAAAATGTGAAAAGCTTTTGAATGATTATACATAACCATATCTATCTATCTATATGTGTGATTCTGTATTATATATGTATTAATATGTGTATATGAACTGAAGTTTACAGTCATATCTCAGTTAAAAGTCAGTCATTATACATAAATTCTTTTTTGTACCTCTGTACTAATGGAAGACATGAAACAGAATCCTTAAGGATTCTTTAGAAGCTGAAAAATCATAAAAGAGACAGTTTTCTGAAGAATCTTGACAAAGCAACACGTGGGACATTTCCATCCAAAATTCCTGATCTAAGACTTCCTCTGGAAGCCCTCTGACTACCACGCCCCCTTTGTTTCATGTCCTTTGTTCTTTTTCTTTTAGCCCTCCTTTCATGTTAAAATTCCAGATTATTAACAAAAGTTAAAAAACTTTTTTTCGCTTTAATTCTGATGTTTTCACATTTATGGATTAATCCTCACTGTTTTGAAAATACCTTACAGAAAGGACACAGAATGGGACACAGAAGAAAAAATCTTGACCACCTGGCATCTCCTCATTCTCTGGATCACCCGAATCAGAAAATCCAGGTGGAATGTGGGATGTCTTTTTATAATTTCCACCAGGTAAGACAGTGGGACCAATGGACAGCCTTTCAAGGCCAATCAGTGATTCTGTTTCTAGTGTTCCAAGGCTTCCTGGCCTTACATTACATCCCCCTCCGAGCCTTAAATGGTACTTTACATACACTGTCTGATCAAATGATTACAGTGACCAAAGAAATATAAAAGCTGTAGGCAGCACTTCTGCATGCGCTGGAAATTCAGTAATTTCCAAACGTATGGAGGGCATGCATGAAAGTCTCAGATATGAGGTGCTCTTCCTGACGTTGACAACTGGCCTAAGCATGTTATCCCTTAAGGTAACTCTGTCCAAAAGGAAAGCCTGAGACCTTAAAATGTGAACTGACCCTTGTGATACCTTAGTTTCAGCTGTCCCTCTCCACTGCTTTCACTAAACTCAAACTGACCAACCAACAGCTATTTGACTAGGGCCCACGTCCTGCTGTCTCACACCTTATCCAAGGAAAGACACATTTCCCCCATAGTTTAGGAATTTGAATGGTGAGACCTTCCTGGGGGGGTGGGAACTAAACCATGACTACCTTCCTCGATCCTACCTTATAAAAAAATTTTACTTCCTTCCTACAGTCATTTAAATTGTTCCAATGCTGCAATGTTTTAATAAAGGCTTGAGATAGTGGCTTGTCATTGGTCTCTTTTCATATTTGAGATAACTACCTATTAAACATTTTTTGTAGAGGAAATACATAAGATTCTAATTTTTCCCCAGTGCTCCTAAGCTCGTCGATAGTGCAAGAATTACACTGGACACAGTTGAAAGTCCACCAACTACGCATTCAATGAAGACCCAGAAAAAGACTCCAGGTTGGCCTGTGGAGCAAGAGAGACCATTCTGCTGTGACATCTGTAGTGTACGGTGGCCCAGTACCTAGATTTCCCCTTTAGAACCCAAAACCTCATTTCCCCATTTGCCAGCAGCACTGGGTCTCTGGCCTCTCTAAGATCTTCTAGGGAATCAGTCTTACTCAAACGGAGATGTCTCACCAAGGCTACGATGTCTCTTTGGCCTTATCCTGTATCCAACAACACGATGGCAGATGACCACAGCCTGCCCTGAGACCTGCATCTTCTGACCCTTGGTATCCTTTATTCTGGGCCATCATTACTAATTGAGTTTATTATCTATAAAATCCACAGACAGGTCTAAAGGCTATAACATGGTTTTGGGAAGGGATTCAGTTCCAAACAGCTTCTCCAGGTACTGATGATGATCTTTTGGAAGACTGAGATTTCCTGCTTCATAGCACATCCCTGAAATCCTCCCCACTCAGACCAATACATATTAAACTATGAAAAATAATAACTCAGCCATGATGGATTTTAAGCAATTAGCACTTCACAAAGGTTTTGAAACAATGCAAATCTTATAAAAGAAACTTGGTGCATCTAATTAGTCTTATAATTCACCTATCTCTGTGATTGTTGGATATCATAAAGCCTTAATAATGAGCATAAATCTATACTAATAATACAACAGCCATGTTGACTGCAGAGAAACATCCTAATTATGCAGTAGTGGAACTGTGGGGGTAGTTTTTAAAAGCTAGGTCATGAGGGCTTGTCTCAATTTTTAATGTTTACCAAAAAAAAAACCACATAACTGAAACCATATATTGAATTCACTAAGATAAATGACCCAATTTCTTTTCCCAAATCAAATTAGGCAAATTTACAACGTCTGTCATGTGTTTATGTTTTGTATATCATGCTGTGAAAATAAAGAGGCATCGTTAGGTGGTGAGGGTGAATGGATGGGCCAACAATAAAACCAGGGGCTTAGAAAAATAAAAGATGTGCAAATTTCAACAGGCAAACAAAAATAATTCAGACAAAAAAAGGCAAAGTGATGTCTTTATGATAATGGTTTGCTCCTAGTGTTTGAATAAGTGAGGAGGAAAATCCAAGTTCATGCATATAAGGCATCTTGATGAGGGACCAAAAGTTAAGTTACAAAGAACAAAGGAATAAATGCTACCTTTTAAGGAGACAGGGATTGAGACAAAGAGTGGCTAAGGGCAAATTTTATATTTTCTGTTGGTCTTAGGCAATAGAACTAGAGGCATAAAAGAAACAAATCAGAATTGAGTTGTGCAGTGTTAGTCACATTAATGTCAAAATGTGACCTTGTTTTGCAGTGTTGGTTCAGTAGAATTAATAACAATCCTAAGAGTGACACTCAGGGAGAAACATTACATCAGTGTTTGCTTTCAGTATTGAGGCCATGTGGATGGCGAAGTCTCTTTAACAAAAGTTTACTCTTTCTTTAAAATTTCAACAAGACCCAATGCATTAGAGTATTAACTTAAAATTCACACAGATAATTCACCACTTACCTAAACACTGTTTACAGTGTGAAAGGGTATAAAATCATGTTTCATTAAGTAACACTTAATAAGAGTATGGACTATCAAATGTTTCAATGTGCTAGATGCCAAATTTAAAAATTAAAAATGATGATAGATGTTCATGACACAATGCAATAATCATTTCATGGTGCATATAAGTCAAATCATTATACTGTACTCCTTAAAGTTACACAGTGCTATGTGACAATCATATCTCAATAAACAAGACATGGAAGAAACCTAAATGTCCTTCAACCAACAAATGAATAAAGAAGATATGGTGTGTATACACACACACACATATATACACATTGGAATATTACTCAGCCATAAAAACAAATGAAGTAATGCCATTTGTAGCAACATGGATGGACTTTGAAATTTTCATACCAAGAGAAGTAAGCCATGAATATAATATGATAGGCTGATATGGAGAATATAAAAAGAAACAAAAGATACAAACAGATTTATTTTCAAAACAGAAAGATTCACAGGCATAGAAAACAAACTTATGGTTATCAAAAGATACAAGTCTTTACCAGGGTAGATAAATTGTGAATAATTTTTTTATTCCTTTGCTCATCTTTTTGCTTATCTATCACTTAACATTAAGTGCTTTCCAAGAGGACAGCAGATAATTTTGAAGAAGTCCAGTTTAACAGAATTTTATTCTTTGGATTATGGTTTTGGTGAATTCTCTGAGAAATCTCCCTGTCTCTATGTCTCTAATTTTCTCTCTCTCTTTTTTTTTTTTCTGTTAAGCACATCAGTCATACTACATTATTTTACCTCTTAAAAATATTTTAATACCCATATGGTTTTGATTCTCTCCTTTTAAAGACTTTTTTTTAACTTTATTTTGCTTTACAATATTATATTGGTTTTGCCATGTATTGACATGAATCAGCCAAGGGTGTACATGAGTTCCCAACCCTGAATCTCCCTCCCACCTCTCATCCCATATCATCTCTCTGGATCATCCCCGTGCACCAGCCCCAAGAGTCCTGTATCCTGCATCGAACATAGACTGGTGATTCATTTCTTACCTGATAGTATACATGTTTCAATGCCATTATCCCAAATCATCCCATCTTCTCCCTCTCCCACAGAGTCCAAAAGTCCATTCTATATATCTGTGTCTCTTTTGCTCTCTCGCATAGAGGGTAATCATTACCATCTTTCTAAATTCCATATATATGTTAGTATACTGTATTGGTGTTTTTCTTTCTGGCTTACTTCACTCTCTATAATCAGCTCCAGTTTCATCCACCTCATTAGAACTGATTCAAATGTATTATTTTTAATGGCTAAGTAATACTCCATTGTGTATATGTACCACAGGTTTCTTACCCATTCATCTGCTGATGGACATCTAGGTTGCTTCCATGTCCTGGCTATTATAAACAGCGCTGCAATGAACATTGGGGTACACGTGTCTCTTTCAATTCTTGTTTCCTCCATGTGTATGCCCAGCAGTGGGATTGCTGGGTCATAAAGCAGTCCTATTTGCAATTTTTAAGGAATCTCCACACTGTTCTCCATAGTGGCTGTACTAGTTTGCGTTCCCACCAACAATGTAAGAGGGTTCCCTTTTCTCCACATCCTCTCCAGCATTTATTGCTTGTAGACTTTTGGATCACAGCCATTCTGACTGGTGTGAAATGGTACCTTATTGTGGTTTTGATTTGTATTTCTCTGAAAATGAGTGATGTTGAACATCTTTTCATGTGTTTGTTAGCCATCCGTATGTCTTCTTTGGAGAAATGTCTATTTAGTTCTTTGGCCTATTTTTTGATTGGGTCATTTATTGTTCTGGAGTTGAGCTGCTTGTATATTTTTGAGATTAGTTGTTTGTCAGTGGCTTCATTTGCTATTATTTTCTCTCATTCCGAAGGCTGTTTTTTCACCTTACTTATAGTTTCCTTTGTTGAGCAGAAGCTTTTAATTTTAATTAGACTCCATTTGTTTATTTTTGCTTTTATTTCCAGTATTCTGGGAGGTGGATGATAGAGGATCCTGCTGTGATTTATGGCAGAGAGTGTTTTGCCTATGTTCTCCTCTAGAAGTTTTATAGTTTCTGGTCTAACATTTAGATCTTAATCCATTTTGAGTTTATTTTTGTGTATAGTGTTAGAAAGTGATTTAGTTTCATTCTTTTATAAGTGGTTGACCAGTTTTCCCAGCACCACTTGTTAAAGAGATCGTCTTTAATCCATTGTATATTCTTGCCTCCTTTGTCAAAGATAAGGTGTCCATAGGTTAGACATTCTGTTTATTTTTCAAATGTATTTAACAAAGCTTCTTCAAAAATATTTTTGTATCTAATATAATTCATCAATACTTTAGAAATAATTATCTTTAATACTGAGTCATCCAAGTGAATCAATTCACACCTAGTTGCCAGCTACAGAAAGCCAATGCAAACGGAAGTATCAATACACCTTGATGGCTCATAAAGTCTGCAGGTGGAACTCCAGCTTAAGTGAGACACTCAGGTGAATTCTGTCACAACAAACTAGTTTCTTTCTCTGCTTTTACTTTGCTTTCCATAAAACTGTGTTCATTCTCAGGCTACCATCTCTGGTTGCAGTGGTTGCCTGGATCATATATTGGAAGAAAGACTTAAAAGTCTGGGCTTCATGATTCTCTTAAAAATCCATAGCAGTTATTATATAGTTAAGCACAAAAGGTATTTTTATTGGTTTCACAAATATTCAAAATTTTATAAAGCTGACTATTAGGTTAAGACGCTTTGGAGAAAAAAACTATCATTTTTCAAAATGGTTAATGTAACTTATTTTAATAACTGTAAAACTAACCTAATTCAACCATTAACTGCAATTTACACTATTACTTTTACTTTCTTTGATGGCATGTCTGTGATAAATGTTTCCTACAGTATTCCACTATACTGTGATACATACTGGAATGACAGTGTTCTCTGATTCAGGTAACATATTTCAGGTGGTCCTCTCTATGTGTCTTGGAATAAGTGACCTCTCCTTAATCTTAGCTTAGGAACTGGTAAAATGAAGACCCTAATATCAAAACATAGCAAAATATTGTGATGGTTACTAAAGTGAAAAAGTGAAGTTGCTCAGTCATGTCCAACTCCTTGCGACCCCATGGACTGTAACCTACCAGACTTCTCTGTCCATGAGATTTTTAAGGCAAGAGTACTGGAGTGGGTTGCCAGCTCCTTCTCCAGGGGATCTTCATGACCCAGGGATCGAACCCAGGTCTCCCGCATTGTGGGCAGATACTTTACCCTCTGTACCACTTTCCCTGGTAGCTCAGATAATAAAGAATTTGCCTGCAATTCAGGAGACCTGGGTTCAATCCCTGAGTTGGAAAGATCCCCTGGAGAAGTGAATAACTACCCATTCCAGTATTCTCACCTAGAGAATCCCATGGAGAGACGAGCCTGGCGGGCTACAGTCCATGGGTCAGAAAGAGTCGGACATGACTGAGAGAACAGTTGCAAGGGTTAACATTAATATCACATGTAAAGCATCTTGTATGCTAACTGGAAATAATAGGTCCCTGATAAATATTAATTCTATTCCATACTATCTAGTACTGACTTGTGAAAATGTTTGCTGCTGCTGCTGCTGCTACTAAGTCACTTCAGTCGCGTCCGACTCTATGCGACCCCATAGACAGCAGCGCCCCAGGCTCCCCAGTCCCTGGGATTCTCCAAGCAAGAACATTGGAGTGGGTTGCAATTTCCTTCTCCAATGCATGAAAGTGAAAAGTGAAAGTGAAGTTGTTCAGTCATGTCCGACTCTTTGCAACCCTGTGAACTGCAGCCTACCAGGCTCCTATGCCCATGGGACTTTCCAGGCAAGAGTACTGGAGTGGATTGCCATTGCCTTCTCCAGAAATGTTTAGACTGGTGCATAATATACCCTAGTAGTGGTTAATTGCCTCTTCAGAACTGTCTAACATAATTTGGTTTATCCAAATCTAACACTAGAGAAAACACCATCTTTGCAAAACTCGTTGGAGACATGCCTTATAATTGAGCCAGTTTCATTCAGAAATGCACCATGTTCTACTACTCCTGCATCAACATAACAGCATCAATCTCTAGAAAACACCATAATTCTGGAATTTGCACATGCATGTGATTTATAAAAATCATTCTTTCCAAATGAATACCTTATAAAACATTGACTTTTTGAATAGATTTTTCTTCTTCTTTTAGTTCTTTTATACTCCTAGAAGTGCTATACTTGAGCTCCTTTAATATTTAACTAGCAGTCTTTAACCTCAAGTTCCAGGGGAAAAATGCATTATGATCCAAGTGTCTTAATTATATTCAAGCTCTGCCAGTAGATGAATAGGGCAGTGTAAGGAAGTTACTTAATTTCCCTGGGCCTGAGTTTCCTCCTATAGAACAGCAGATATTTTGATGTTTTGTGAAAGTGACAATCCCACTTTAAAAACCTATGACTCTTCATAGGATAGAACTTCTAGTTAGGAGAGAACTTATGAGTAAAATTTTAAGACACTTTGTTAACGATTCTATTTTCAGTGAAAGGATGATGTTAGCCCAACTGTAGAAAAGTAGAAAATCAGGAAGGTAGATGGGAGGTGCGGGGGCGGGGAGTGGAAACAGGATGGAGAGATGGAGAAATAAGTTATTCTGAAGGACAGAGACACAGAGAAACTACAGTGTTCAGAACACAAAATTTGGCAAAGGTAGTCTTAGTTTTCTGCAGAAGGCAA
The DNA here is from genome assembly GCA_917880005.1 of Nanger dama. NCBI lineage: Eukaryota > Metazoa > Chordata > Mammalia > Artiodactyla > Bovidae > Nanger > Nanger dama. Next base: position 365,008 of record CAKJTW010000069.1, read on the forward strand.
TGGCACCCCACTCCAGTACTCTTGTCTGGGAAATCCCATGGACGGAAGAGCTGGTAGGCTACCGTCCATGGGGTCGCAAAGAGTCGGACACAACTGAGCAACTTCACTTTCACTTTTCACTTTCATGCACTGGAGAAGGAAATGGCAATCCACTCCAGTATTCTTGCCCGGACAATCCAAGGGACGGGAGCCTGGTGGGCAGCCGTCTATGGGGTCACACAGAGTCAGACACGACTGACGTGACTTAGCAGCAGCAGCAGTCTTAGTTTTCAATTTTTACCTCAATGAGACACAGATTTATTATTTTATCTTCCTGAGTCTCAGTTTATTAAATGGAGATAACATCTCCCATAGGGTTAGTCTGTGGAGAAGTCAATGGCAACCCACTCCAGTACTCTTGCTTGGAAAATCCCATGGACGGAGGAGACTGGTAGGCTGCAGTCCATGGGGTCGCTAAGAGTTGGACAGGGCTGAGTGACCTCACTTTCACTTTCATGTTTTGGAGAAGGAAATGGCAATCCATTCCAGTGTTCTTGCCTGGAGAATCCCAGGGACGGGGGAAGCCTGGTGGGCTGCAGTACACGGGGTTGCACAGAATCGGACACGACTGAAGCGATTTAACAGCAGCAGCAGGGTTAGTCTGAAAATTAAAGACAATCTCTCTCCAGCAAATAATATGGTTCTTGACAACTTATTTTTATTACTTTTGCTGTGTGCTTAGTCACTCAGTCATGTCTGACTTTTTTCGACCCTATGGACTCTAGCCGGCCAGGCTCCACTGTCCATGGGATTCCCCAGGCAAAAATACTGGACTGGGTTGCCATGCCCTCCTCCAGGAGATATTCCCAACCCAGCGACTGAGCCCAGGTCTCCTGCATTGCAGGCAGATTCTTTACTGTCTGAGCCACCATGGAAGCCCTTTTAAATAACTCAAATCTTCTCTATTTTTCAGTTCTCTCTTCTTTTTTCCTTTTCCATCAAAATAAAAATTCAGAAGAGATTATGATTTAAGGCAAATATTTAAAAGCTGATTCATGTTTAATGCAATATATTCCTGAGCACCCAATTAAATGTTACATGAAATAAAGGAAGAAGGGTGGATTTCTTTGTCGTTTTTTTAATTTTTATTTTTACTTTATTTTACTTTAATACTGTACCAGTTTTGCCATACATTGACATGAACCTGCCACAGGTGTATACGAGCTCCCAATCCTGATCCCCCCTCCAACCTCCCACCCCATATCATCTCTCTGGATCATTCCCGTGCACCAGCCCCAAGCATCCAGCATCCTGCATCGAACATAGACTGGCACTTCATTTCTTACATGGTAGTATACATGTTTCAATGCCCTTCTCCCAAATCATCCCACCCTCTCCCTCTCCCTCAGAGTCCAAAAGTCCATTCTATACAACTGTGTCTCTTTTGTTGTCTCACATACAGGGTCATCATTACCATCTTTCTAAATTCCATATATATGTGTCAGTATACTGTATAGGTGTTTTTCTTTCTGGCTTACTTCACTCTGTATAATCGGCTCCAGTTTCATCCATCTCATTAGAACTGATTCAAATGTACTATTTTTTAAGGGCTGAGTAGTACTCCATTGTGTATATGTACCATAGCTTTCTTATCCATTCATCAGCTGATGGACATCTAGGTTGCTTCCATGTCCTGGCTATTATAAACAGTGCTTCAGTGAACATTGGGGTACATGTGTCTCTTTCAATTCTGGTTTCCTCCGTGTGTATGCCCAGGAGTGGGATTTCTGGGTCATAAAGCAGTCCTATTTGCAATTTTTAAGGAATCTCCACACTGTTCTCCATAGTGGCTGTACTAGTCTGCGTTCCCACCAACAGTGTAAGAGGGTTCCCTTTTCTCCACACCACCTTCAGCATTTATTGCTTGAAGACTTTTGGATAGCAGCCATTCTGACTGGTGTGAAATGGTACCTCACTGTGGTTTTGATTTGCATTTCTCTGATAATGAGTGATGTTGAGCATCTTTTCATGTGTTTGTTAGCCATCCATATGTCTTCTCTGGAGAAATGTCTATTTAGTTCTTTGGCCTATTTTTTGATTGGGTCATTTATTTTTCTGGAGTTGAGCTGCATAAGTTGCTTGTATATTTTTGAGATTAGTTGTTTGTCAGTTGTTTCATTTGCTATTGATTTCCTCCCATTCCGAAGGCTGTCTTTTCACCTTGCTTATAGTTTCCTTTGTTGTGCAGAAGCTTTTAATTAGATCCAATTTGTTTATTTTTGCTTTTATTTCCAGTATTCTAGGAGGTGTATCATAGAGGATCTTGCAGTGATTTATGGCAGAGAGTGTTTTGCCTATGTTCTCCTCTAGGAGCTTTATAGTTTCTGGTCTTACATTTAAATCTTTAATCCATTTTGAGTTTATTTTTGTGTGTGGTGTTAGAAAGTGATCTAGTTTCATTCTTTTACAATTGGTTGACCAGTTTTCCCAGCACCACTTGTTAAAGAGATCATCTTTAATCCATTGTATATTCTTGCCTCCTTTGTCAAAGATCAGGTGTCCATAGGTGTGTGTGGATTTATCTCTGGGCTTTCTATTTTGTTCCATTGATCTATATTTTTGTCTTTGTGCCAGTACCTTACTGTCTTGATGACTGTGGCCTTGTAGCAGAGCCTGAAGTCAGTCAAGTTGATTCCTCCATTCCATTCTTCTTTCTCAAGATTGCTTTGGCTGTTCGAGGTTTTTGTATTTCCATACAAATCTTGAAATTATTTGTTCTAGTTCTGTGAAAAATATCGCTGGTAGCTTGATAGGGATTGCACTGAATCTGTAGATTGCTTTGGGTAGTATGCTCATTTTCACTATATTGATTCTTCCGATCCGTGAACATGGTATATTTCTCCATCTGTTAGTGTCCTCTTTGATTTCTTTCATCAGTGTTTTATAGTTTTCTATATATAGGTCTTTAGTTTCTTTAGGTAGATATATTCCTAAGTATTTTATTCTTTTCATTGCAATGGTGAATGGAATTGTTTCCTTAACTTCTTTTTCTACTTTCTCATTATTAGTGTATAGGAATGCAAGGGATTTCTGTGTGTTGATTTTATATCCTGCAACTTTAATATATTCATTAATTAGCTCTAGTAATTTTCTGGTGGAGTCTTTAGGGTTTTCTATGTAGAGGATCATGTCATCTGCAAACAGTGACAGTCCAATTTGGATTCCTTTTATTTCTTTTTTCTGCCCTGATTGCTGTGGCCAAAACTTCCAGCACTATGTTGAATAGTAGCAATGAAAGTGGGCACCCTTGTCTTGCTCCTGACTTTAGGGGAAATGCTTTCAATTATTCTCCATTGAGGATAATGTTTGCTGTGGGTTTGTCATATATAGCTTTTATTATGTTGAGGTATGTTCCTTCTATTCCTGCTTTCTGGAGAGTTTTTATCATAAAAGGATGCTGAATTTTGTCAAAGGCCTTCTCTGCATCTATTGAGATAATCATATGGCTTTTATTCTTCAATTTGTTAATGTGGTGAATTACATTGATTGATTTGCGGATATTGAAGAATCCTTGCATCCCTGGGATAAAGCCCACTTGGTCATGGTGTATAATCTTTTTAATGTGTTGTTGGGTTCTGATTTCTAGAACTTTGTTGAGGATTTTTGCATCTATGTTCATCAGTGATATTGGCCAATAGTTTTCTTCTTTTGTTGTGTCTTTGTCAGGTTTTGGTACTAGAGTGATGGTGGCCTCATAGAATGAGTTTGGAAGTTTACCTTCCTTTGCAATATTCTGGAAGAGTTTGAGTAGGATAGGTGTTAGCTCTTCTCGAAATTTTTGGTAGAATTCAGCTGTGAAGCCGTTTGGACCTGGGCTTTTGTTTGCTGGAAGATTTCTGATTACAGTTTCAATTTCCATGCTTGTTATGGGTCTGTTAAGATTTTCTATTTCTTCCTGGTTCAGTTTTGGAAAGTTGTACTTTTCTAAGAATTTGTCCATTTCTTCCACGTTGTCCATTTTATTGGCATATACTTGCTGATAGTAGTCTCTTATGATCCTTTGTATTTCTGTGTTGTCTGTGTTGTCTCTCCATTTTCATTTCTAATTTTATTGATTTGATTTTTCTTTCTTTGTTTCTTGATGAGTCTGGCTAATGGTTTATCAATTTTATTTATCCTTTAAAAGAACCAGCTTTTGGCTTTGTTGATTTTTGCTATGGTCTCTTTTGTTTATTTTGCATTTATTTCTGCCCTAATTTTTAAGATTTCTTTCCTTCTACTAACTCTGGGGTTCTCCATTTCTTCCTTTTCTAGTTGCTTTAGGTGTAGAGTTAGGGTTATTTATTTGACTTTTTTCTTATTTCTTGAGGTATGCCTGTATTGCTATGAACTTTCCTCTTAGCACTCTTTTTATTGTGTCCCACAGGTTTGGGGTTGTGTTTTCATTTTCATTCGTTTCTATGCATATTTTGATTTCTTTTAGATTTCTTCTGTGATTTGTTGGTTATTCAGAAGCGTGTTGTTCAGCCTCCGTATGATATAATCTTATTGCATTATGGTCAGAAAAGATGCTTGGGATGATTTCTATTTTTTTTTAATTTATCAAGGTTAGATTTATGGCCCAGGATGTGATCTATCCTGGAGAAGGTTCCACGTACGTTTGAGAAAAAGGTGAAATTCATTGTTTTGGGGTGAAATGTCCTACAGATATCAATTAGGTCTAACTGGTCAATTGTATCATTTAAAGTTTGTGTTTCTTTTTTAATTTTCTGTTTAGTTGATCTGTCCATAGATGTGAGTGAGGCATTAAAGTCTCCCACTATTATTGTGTTATTGTTAATTTCCCCTTTCATATCTGTTAGCATTTGTCTTACATATCGTAGTGCTCCTATGTTGGGTGCATATATAATTGTTATATCCTCTTCTTGGATTGATCCTTTGATCATTATGTAGTGTCCTTCTTTGTCTCTTTTTCACAGCCTTTGTTTTAAAGTCTATTTTATTGGTTATGAGTAGTGCTACTCCTGCTTTCTTTTGGTCTCTATTTGCACAGAATATCTTTTTCCAGCCCTTCACTTTCAGTCTGTATGTGTCCGTTGTTTTGAGGTGGGTCTCTTGTAGGCAGCATATATAAGGATCTTGTTTTTCTATCCATTCAGTCAGTCTTTTACTTTTGGTTGGGGCATTCAACCCATTTACATTTAAGGTAATTATTGATAAGTATGATCCCGTTGCCATTTACTTTATTGTTTTGGGTTCAGGTTTATACACCCTTTTGTGTTTCCTATCTAAAGAATATCCTTTAGCGTTTGTTGGAAAGCTGGTTTGGTGTTGGGGAATTTTCTCAGCTTTTGCTTGTCTGTAAAGCTTTTGATTTCGCTTTCATATTTGAATGAGATCCTTGCTGGGTACAGTAATCTGTGCTGTAGGTTATTTTCTTTCATCACTTTAAGTATGTCTTGCCATTCCCTCCTGGCCTAAAGAGTTTCTATTGAAAGATCTTTCTATTGAAAGTTATCCTTATGGGAATCCCCTTGTATGTTATTTGTTGTTTTTCCCTTGCTTCTTTTAATATTTGTTCTTTGTGTTTGATCTTTGTTAATTTGATTAATATGTCTTGTGGTGTTTCGCCTTAGGTTTATCCTGTTTGGCACTCTCTGGGTTTCTTGGACTTGGGTGATTATTTCCTTCCTCATTTTAGGAAGTTTTGAACTATTATCTCCTCGAGTATTTTCTCATGGTCTTTCTTTTGTCTTCTTCTTCTGGGACTCCTATAATTCGGAAGGTTGGAGCATTTCATATTGTCCTGGAGGTCTCTGAGATTCTCCTCATTTCTTTTAATTCGTTTTTCTTTTTCCTCTCTGATTCATTTATTTCTACTGTTCTATCTTCTATTTCACTAATTCTATCTTCTGCCTCTGTTATTCTACTATTTGTTGCCTCTAGAGTGTTCTGATCTCATTTATTTCATTATTCATTATATATTGACTCTTTTTATTTCTTCTAGGTCCTTGTTAAACCTTTCTTGCATCTTCTCAATCTTTGTCTCCAGGCTATTTATCTGTGATTCCATTTTGATTTCAAGATTTTAGATCATTTTCACTATCAATATTCAGAATTCTTTCTCAGGTAGATTCCCTATCTCTTCCTCTTTGTTTGGTTTGGTGGGCATTTCTCCTGTTCCTTTACCTGCTTGGCATTCCTCTTTCTCTTCATCTTGGTTATATTGCTGCGTTTGGGGTGGCCTTTCTATATTCTGGGAATTTGTGGAGTTCTCTTTATTATGGAGTTTCCTCACTGTGGGTGGGGTTGTATCAGTGGTTTGTCAAGGTTTCTTGGTTAGGGAGGCCTGTGTTGGAGTTCTGGTGGGTGGACCTGGATTTCTTCTCTCTGGAGTGCAATGAAGTGTCCAGTTATGAGACGTCAATGGTTTTGGAGTAACTTTGACCTGCCTGTATACTGAAGCTCAGGGGTGTGTTCCTGTGTTGCTGGAGAATTTGCATGGTATGTCTTGCTCTGGAACTTGTTGGCCCTTGGGTGGTGCTTGGTTTCAGTGTATGTATGGAGGCCTTTGATGAGCTCCTATTTATTAATGTTCCCTGGATTCAGGATTTCTCTTATGTTCTCAGGATTTGGGCTTAAGCCTCCTGCTTCTGGTTTTCAGTTTTATTTTTACAATAGCCTCAAGACTTCTCCATCTATACAGCACCAATGATAAAACATATAGGTTAAAGATGAAAGGTTTCTCCAAATTGAGGGACACCCAGAGAGGTTCACTGAGTTACATGGGGAAGAGGGAGGGGGTAGTTAGAGGTGACTGGAATGAGATGAGGTGGGATCAAAAGAGGAGAGAGCAAGCTAGGCAGTAATCACTTCCTTATGTGTGCTGCACAGTCTGGAACCCTCAGAGGTGTTCACGTAGTTATACAGGGAAGAGGAGAGGAAGGAAGTAGACAGAGGTGGGCAGGAGGATATAAGAGGGAAATGAAAAGGAGAGAGACAGATCTGGCCATTAACCAGTTCCCTAAGTCTTCTCCACCGTCTGGAACACACAGAGATTCACAGAGTTGGGTAGAGAATGAAGAGGGTGGGAAGAGACAGAGGCCTCCTGGTGGAGAAAAGGGAGACTCCAAAGGAGGAGAGAGTGGTCAGGCCAGGTAAGATTGGGTATTGAAGATTAGGTTTTTAAATGTACAAAATTGACAACAAATACCAAAAGCAAAGATTAAAATTCTTTGCTAGAGATTCTCCGGTAGAGATTGGATTTTCAAAAATACAATATTAAAGAAAAGAAGAAGAAGAAGGCCACAAGAATTATTAAAAAAAAAAAAGCAACAACCACAAAAAAGACTGTATATGGCATTTGCTTTTAAAATAGGGTCTTTTTTTTTAATAATAGTAGGTTATAAAAATAAAAATTAGAGAAATAGAGGACTTAAAAATTTGAGAGTTAAAAAAAGAAGAAAAAGAAAAGAAGAAAAAACAATCATGTAACAACATCAACACACACACACACACACACACACAAGAATGATTGTAAAAATAGTAAAGATATATCTGGCCCTTTCTCTGGTGTTGTGGGCAGTATGGGGTCACTTCCAAGGCGGTTCCCTCTGTTTAACTTCTGTTTGCTGGTCTCTTCAGTGTCTGATTTCCATCTTGACACAGGGAGGGTGGTGGTGGACACTTTTTTTTTTAGGCTCACTTGTTCAGTCACACTGTGGGGAGGAAGGGATGCTGTAAACAAATAACACTGGTGTGTGCTCGCAGTGTCTCATCTACGCTGGGCCTGCCCCTGCTCACGGCACACACCGCTCAGGCTCTATGTTGCTCCGCCAGGAACCGTCTTAGGCCAGCCCTAGGCTTCATGCACCTCCCCCAGTCTCAGCTGCTCAAGCTCAGCACTCAGGTAGCCCTCAGAGGTGCAGGTTCAGTTGGGCTTGTGTTTTGTGCCCTTCCCAGGTCCGAGTAGCTCAGGAGTTTGGCAAACACAGTCACTGTGACTTATCGCCTATCCCTGCTGCTCAGTTTTCTGGGTGTACCACTGGTGTCTCTTCTCAGGCAGATGATACTGTCCAGAACCCCTAGAAGTCTTAGTTAGCAAAGAAGCCTGCTTGCGTGTTGGTAGGTAATGTCTCTCTTGGGCTGCGATTGCCCCCTTCCAGCCCTTACGGCTCTGGCTGCCTGTCACCGGAGGGGGGATGGTCTGCAGACGGCTATTTCCATTCCATCCTTTGTTCTGTGTGTGGTCCTGGCGGTGTCTTATGTTCAAGCGTTTCACGTGGTAGCTATCCCACAGTCTGGTTTGCTAGCCCAAGTTAGTTCGGCTATGGTTACACACGGGCGTTCCAGCCCGATTCTTAAAAAAGCCCTGTAGCCCATGCTTCCCGCAGCCCGATTCTTAAAAAGCACTGCAGCCTGCGCCTCCCGCACCTCCCTGCCCAGCCCCCACTTGCTAGTGGCAGATGCAGGAGTCTGCGCTGCTTTTCCGCTGGGGGAGTTACTACTGGGCTTGTAATCTATTGGTTTTAATTATTTATTTCTTTGTCCTTCCTGTTATGTTGCTCTCTGTGTTTCCAAGGCTCACCACAGACTCGGCAGCGAGAATGTTTCCTGGTGTTTGGAAACCTCTCTTCTTAAGAGTCTCTTCCCGGGACGGGACTCCTTTCCCAGGACAGAGCTCCCTCCCTACCTCCTTTGTCTCTTTTTTTCGTCTTTTATATTTTTTCCTACCTGTTTTTGAAGCCAATGATCTGCTTTTCTGGGTGCCTGATGTCCTCTGCCAGCATTCAGAAGTTGTTTTGTGGAATTTACTCAGCGTTGAAATGTTCTTTTGACGAATCTGTGAGGGAGAAAGTGGTCTCCCTGTCCTATTCCTCTGCCATCTTAGGACCGCCCCCAGGGTGGAGTTCTTTGAACAGAGGTCTCCTTTGGACAGCAGCCACAGCTGGTCATCTGCAGTGAAAACTGCAGTCCTCGTGCAATTAGACCACATAGATTATCTTTGCAAGTGATATGGAGTTTATAAAATGTACACTTTAATGGAGCACTTAGGCATATGCACTGCCATGGTGAACATTAGCACAATTATTCATATTTAAACATTGCACTTTTGATTTTTTAATCAGAAAGCAGCTTTGACCATCCTTTAGCTTCAGATGGTCATGTCTTTTCTAGGTTTCTACTTGCTAAAAATTTTCATGAGCTCTTCGAGGAGCTATATAATGTAAGCCTCGTTTCATTTATTGTACTGTTTTTCAGTTTGTGATGTCTTCCCCTTGCCACAGAACCATTCAGGGTCCTTGTTAAAAATGCCAGTTCAGGGACCCCATCCAGATACTGAATCAGATTCTCATGGAATTGTGTCCCAGGGCACTGGAATGGTAAACTCCCAACGTGAGTTTCACTAGTCACCATTTTAAGAAATGCTCTCTTTAGAGGGTTGGTAAAGTGCAGAAGGAAGAAGGCTAGACCACCAGTTAGGAGGCCCGTTACCTCTGCAGCTCTGCACACTGTGATTATATAAATCCTGGCAGGCCTTTTTGAGTGTGAGCACATGATGCTGACAACTTGGACTTTCCTGTGTGAATAGTTAAGTTACTTCAAAAGCAATAAACAGAAACTATTCTAAGTAAAACAAAACATAGGATTGTTATATTTGAGTCTATTTCTCATCCATAAGGCAGCTGGAGTGAACTCCACAGTCACTGTCCATACTAATATTTAGTGACTCTAGCAGGTTAATTCATTAATATTCAATACCTTTGTGTGATTGCAACAATTCAAATGACTGAGAGGCAAGGGAGGTAGATCAGATTCTGATCCAAATACGTTTATCTCAAAATCCACTTGCCTAGGCATGCCGAGTGCAGTCTGACGCATGTCTCACACACGCTTGCAGTAAAAGCAGAAACCCATTCTTACCAACTATCTCCACACTGCAACAAAAGTCGATAAGAAAATAAAGAGGAAGAATGAAGGAAAAAGGAAGCCTGCTTTCTTAGAAGCTGAAGGCATTGTGCATTAACCAGCACCCATTCTCTCATTCTTTCTTTGAAAATAGGTACTTAGTACCTATGATAAGCCTGAGCATTCTCCTAGGTGTTTGAGATACAGTAACAAAGACTCCTAATTCCTAGGAGTATAAGTGATACTGATAATCATGCATTCCATGCTCAACTGGTAAGACTGGAAGGTTGCCCATAAAATTCTACACTTTACTCTCCCATTTTCTTGTCGACAGATGTCATTCAAGGCACCAATACAGTATAAATATACACACAGAGACATGTAGATGATACAGAAATAATTATATAACTATGTTTTTTCCAGTAGTCATGTACAGATGTGAGAGGTGGACCATAGAAAAGGCTGCGTGCTGAAGAACTGATGCTTTCAAACTACGATGCTGGAGAAGACTCTTGAAAGTCTCTTGGACTGCAAGGGGATCAAACCAGTCAATCCTAAATGAAAGCAACCCTGCATATTCATTGGAAGGACTTATATTGAAGCTGCAGTACTTTGGCCACCTGATGTAAAGAGTTGACTCATTGGAAAAAACCCTGATGCTGGGAAAGACTGAAAGCAGGAGAAAAGGGTGACAGAGGATGAGATGGTTGTATGGCATCATCAACTCAATGGACATGAATTTGAGCAGACATCAGGAAATAGTGAAAGACAGGGAAGCCTGGCGTGTTGTAGTCCGTGGGGTCACAAACAGTCAAACACAACTGAGCGACTGAACAACAACAATGGAGAAAGATAGGTGGCGAGTTCTTGTGCTGCCTCTAGGGGAACCCTAGAATGTGATGTGCTATTAATAAGATGCACAGAATGCTGTTGAAGCCTTTTGGAGGGGCCGGGGAAAACTGAGCCTTGTCTGCTGGCTTCATTTTTGCTCTAGTCATTCTTCCTGCCCAGAATACAACTGAGATGCTGGAACTGGAACCACAGAGAAACCATGTGGAGACACGCTAACCACAGATATGCAGAAATTCAAAAGGCTCGGGCACTGGCCACCTTTAGGCTTGCCATCATGTACGGGAAATGGTTAGAGGCCTGTCAAGTTTCAAATTTATAAGATGACCAAGAATTTTATGCTGCATATACTAACAACTCCAGTTGTACAAATACACAAAAGAAATCAAAGAATTTTATACTGAAGGCATCTGCAATCTTTCAAACAGAGAAACATTCCTTGTATTTCTACATGTTTTATAGAAATGTGTGAAAAAGATCATTTCCGGATACATAAAGTGGTTTGAGGTTTGAGACATTTTATGAGCCAGATGTTTCACTTCACTCTGATGCGGAATTCATAACTCAGACTAAAATATACCTTCAAAACCAAAATAATCTGTCTAACTTAGCATTGCAACATAAGAAAAATGTTTTCAGACTTATATTACATATTTTATATTTCTTGTTTCCCTTAATAAGTGAAAATAATAATTGCATACTGATGGAACCTAATGATTTCTTATAATTTAAGAGTTTATTATCTTATGAGATAATTTTTTGTGTGTGTGAGAGACTATCAGCAGGCCCATATCCATGTTTAAGATTTCAAAGAGAACAAACTGAAAGTTTGGGGTTGACACGTACATACTACTCTATATTAAATAGACAGCCAATAAGCACCCACCCTGTAGCACAGGGAACTCGACTCAACACTCTGTAATAACCTAAATGGGAAAAGAATTTGAAAAAGATTAGATACATGTATATGTACTTCTGAATCATTTTATTATACACCTAAACACAACACTGTTAACCAACTACACTCCAATATAAAATAAGAATAAAACAAAAAAAAATCACAGAAAATAGTCACACTGACATCTGGAAAAGGAGATTGAGATATTTGGGCTGAGACATGTCTAGAAGCAGGAAAACTGCAGAAGTCATACAAACACACAAAACATCCACAAATATAAGCTAATTAGAGACCAACTATCTACTTCGGAACTATGGTGGAGATTAGAGTAAAAATGTATGATGGAATATATAGTTTCATATTCTCGGGCATTTTATTTTAACAACAATAGTGAGCTATTGTGGGAAATTTCAGAGGGGCAACCTCGGTGCAATGGGCTGAGGTTGAAGTTTTCCTTATAAGAAGAAGGAAGAAAGATGTATAAGATTCAGAGACCCTTTGGTACTTTCAAATATTTACATGTTCTAAAAACTAGATGTTTAATTTTTTTAACTTTTGGATTGCTGCAGTTAATCTATATCATTAAATAGCAGCTATACATAGCAGGGCTTCCCTGCTGACTCAGTGGTAAAGAAACTGCCTGCCAATGCAGGGGATGTGGGTTCCATCCCTGGGTTGGGATGGAAAGATCCCTTGAAAAGGAAATGGCAATCCATTCCAGCATTCTTGCCTGGGAGATTCTATGGACAAATCAGCCTGGTGGGCTACAGTCCTTGAGATCCCAAAAGAGTCAGACATGACTTAGTGACAAACAACAACACCACACATAAAAATACATACTTAATTTGCTGCAATTAAGAGTATAAAAAGCAAGTCATTGGAATATTTTGAGGAAGGTACCATATTATATACAGCCACACAGGCTGGCAACAAGTCAACTGAATATAGAGCGCACTTATAACTGATTAAGATATGCTTAAATATAAAATGTACTTCAATCTGCGCCTGTAAATCTAAGTATACATTTCAACTCTTCCTAGTCCAATACCTCTTCAAGCTACTGGATTCAGAAACTCAATATTTATTTATTCATTTATTTTTAATTTTATTTATTTATTTATTTTTTAAATTATTTAAAATGTAGCTTTAAGGCTTCCCTGGTGGCTCAGGGGTAAAGAATCCATCTGTCAGTGCAGGCGGTACAGGTTCCAATCCCTGGTCTGGGAAGACCCCACCTGCTAAGGAGCAACTAACCCCAAGCGGCACAACTGCTGAGCTGGTGCTCTCAAGCCAGGAACCTCAGCAAGAGAAGCCCCACAATGAGAAGGCCAGGCTCCACACCGGAGAGAGGAGCCCCAGTTCACTGTAACTAGAGAAAACCTGCAGCAACGAGGACCCAACACAGTCCCAAGGACATAACTAAAGAAAAAAAAGTGTCATTTTAGAAAGCACCCCACTCATTCGTGTTTAATGAACATGCATCTATTTATACTATGAACTTTTCATTATTTATGCACTGTTCTATCATTAACAAGACAAACCAAAACAAACAGCAAACAATTTTAAAAATGCCACAATCTGCTTCTTGAATTTGCTATGCTGCACAAGCCTCTCTCTTCCAAACACAACCCCCTCTCGCCTCGCATCTTGCAAGCATGCCTTACGCCTGGCCCTATACCTGTAATCTAGGCTGAAACAAGATTAACACGAGAGACTTTATGGGAGCAATCTTTCTTTTTCTCCAATAATTGGGTTTCATAGTAATAACAAAGCTCAGTAAATTACATATGCCCAATGAAATACATTATCCATATGGGTGGAGGGTGGCGGAAAATCCCCAAATAAGTTAAAACAAAAATGGAGTAAAATGAGTTACTTTGTCCTACTGTTATCACAGGCATGATACACATTCTTTGGGAGCTGATTACCCAGGGGCAAACACAGATTACAGCCTTTGAGGAAAAAAGAAGCAAAACTACATGAGAGAGACCAGAGCTGGCTCTCTTTTTAACCCCAGTCTTCCCTCAAACCTCAGATGTGGGATGGAAAATAACAAAAGGGATCTTTTCTAGCAAAGCTAATTATTTCCAGACTATTCAAATACAACATATAAAAACAACTGTAACTACAACAAAATACTCAACTTTTTTTTTAACCTCTCAGAATCAATGCACATACTTGACATGAAAGGACCAACTTATTTTTACCAGAAGAAGAAACAAATCAAATTCCAGCTGATCATTAACTTTTTCCATTGAAACTATATTTTGCAGATTTTTAAAGTATTGCTTTTTAACAATTTTTATTAAATTGTAGTTGATTTTGGCTGTTTTGTTGTTGTTGTTGTTCTTTTAGAGAAAAATGTTTAGAAAACAATGGAACTCAGGATACTTACCTCTAAATTTCAGAAGCAGTTCCAGTTCTCAAGGTTATTCAAAAGTAGAAATTATATCGGAATGTTTAAACTAGCGGTCATTCCATGCTCTAATGTGACCCAGTATCTAAAACTGAAATTCAAATTTAAACTCCATAATATTAATAATGGTTACATTCAAGGAAAAGTTCCAAACACAGGATTTGATGATGTCTTATGAATATGCCTTTGGTGACTACTAGTGGGACATTGATTTGGGAATAATGTAATTGCCCTTTGTATCAGTCACAAAACCAGATAATTTAATCAGTTTAATTCAGAGGCAAAAAGGTAATGAACCTCTTTGCAGGAAAACTAGAACACTTTTTTCATTTATTTTGATTTATTCTGCTTATTATTCCAGAGAATATTTTAGATAGAATACAAAAGTATGTAAGCTGTGATGGATGGTGTAAGTTAAATGTGTGATTAATGTAAAAAATAAACAAGGTCAGAATGTAGAGGACCATGGCTATAAATCCTTACCATAATCTACACACCTAACGTGAGCCTGCAAATGTGTTATGTCTAAATTTCCTGGCAGCCAAAGGAAAAGTCCATAAGACATTAATAGAAACAAAAAAGTTGCAACCAGATTCCACTGAACACTCTCTAGGAGGGTTAGGGAGGCTGTGGGGAGGGGCATGGAAAAACAGTGTATGTTCCTAAGTTGACAGTTGTTGCTGCTAAGTCACTTCAGTCGTGTCCAACTCTGTGTGACCCCATGGACGGCAGCCCAGCAGGCTCCCCGTCCCTGGGATCCTCCAGGCAAGAACACTGGAGTGGGTTGCCATTTCCCTCTCCAATGCATGAAAGTGAAAAGTGAAATTGAAGTTGCTCAGTCGTGTCTGATTCCTAGCAACCCCATGGACTGCAGCCTACCAGGCTCTTCTGTCCATGGGATTTTCCAGACAAGAGTACTGGAGTGAGGGTGCCATTGTCTTCTCCAAAGTTGACAGTGGAGGGTTTCAAATAATTATGTGATGAGAGAGGTGATCAAAAGAGACAAGAGGACTGGCAGGTTTGTTCTTAGACTCCACAGAGAACAAGTGGAAATATTAGATCCCAAAGCAGAATAAGCTGTATGAAAAGTAATCTTCAATAGCAGAATTCATTCCTAAATGGAGAGTGACACTTGCATAAGTAGAGATTTCTCTAAGTAATTAAATCCCCAGTAAAGTCAGCAGTCCCTGCAATACCAGCTAAGAGTGTAAAGCTGGAACCACTTAGAAGACTAGGGGACAGATGGTCCTCATATCTATCGTGTTACTTTCTAGAAAGAGATGATGCAAGGATCGTAATCAGAAAATGATACACACTCGTGATCCTTACATTTTTCCTTACAATGCATTCATGAATTGCTTAGTCAATACTCCTCACAGTTTAAAGAAGTCCAGCAAGAAAAACTGATGACCACTGTCAGTCAACTTGAAGTTAATGTGACTAGAAAAGAAAGCTGGCTGCAGCCACACTGACAGCAGAACCAAAATGTGAGCTGCACGTGTCCAGAAGATGAGGTGGAAAATCCCGTTAAGAGGATCACCTAAGATCACTGGTTGAAACTCTCCTCCACATCCTCTTTGTTCCCTCATCAGCCACACGTCTCAGAAAACTCGATTTTACATCACCCACACAGTGATGTCTGGTCTGGAGACATCATTTCTGGAAGTAACCCCTCTGAAATGTTCTCTCAAGTTCACAGAACATATGATTTAGCAAAATCTGGGGGCTTTATATTTTGGAGACCAGGTACTATTCTGAGAACCACCCTGAGGAATAAGTCAGGTGAGGGCTATAGAATGACGTGTTTAACAACCCTTTCCTCAGAAGTCTTAGACGAGTTCTTCAAGGACTGTGTGTGCTTTCTCCTTTACCTGGCTTCTTCCTTTCAAATAGCTCAGTCAGTAAAGACTCCGCCTGCAATGCAGGAGACCCCAGTTCAATTCCTGGGTCGGGAAGATCCACTGGAGAAGGGATAGGCTACCCACTCTAGTCTTCTTGGGCTTCCCTTGTGGCTCAGCTGGTAAAGAATCTGCCCACAATGTGGGAGACCTGGGTTTGATCCCTGGGTTGGGAAGATCCCCTGGAGAAAGGAAAGGCTACCCTCTCCAGTATTCTGTCCTGCAGAATTCCATGGGCTGTATAGTCCATGGGATTGCAAAGAGTCGGACACCACTGAGCAACTTCCACTCCTTTCAAAAGTACCCACCCTCCGTCCACCTGCCACAGGGCAGTCGGCAATGTGCTCGCCTTTTCTGCCACTATGGCTCTCTAACACCCTGCGGTGTTGAGGCCCATGTTCTGCAAATAAGCAATGGCAGTTGTTTCATGTAGCACATCAGATACAGACTGCAGGTACTTAGCAGGTGCCTTTTCAAAGATCTTCATGAGGGAAGTACAACTTTATCACCCGAGATCCCCATCCACGCTGTCACTGAGGCCGTCCCTACATCACATTAGAGATATCTTGGAGTGACCATTCAATCCCTACCAGTACTGGTTTACTCCAGTCTGTAAATGGCCTGGTTAGGAGCAATTGAAAAGAACATTATTTTTGAGTATGTTCCCTCTCAACGTCCCAGTCCTTCCCTCTTGCACTGATGGTTTCTGGGTGAGTCAACGGGTATCAGTAGTCAACAAATAACGATGCTAGGCTTTGCTTCTTGCAGATGACACAAAGCTTCAGAGATACAGAGCCAGAGAGAGAGAGCCCTGTTTTACAAGGGCTTCCCAGATGACAACTAATGGTAAAGAACATGCCTGCCAATGAAGGAAACAAACGAGACATGGGTTGGATCTCTGAGTTGAGGAGATCCCCTGGAGGAAGACATGGCCACCCACTCCAGTATTCTTGGCTGGATAATCCCATGGACAGAGGAGCCTGGCAGGTTATAGTCCATGGGGTGGCAAGGAGTCAGACACAACAGAAGCGACTTAGCATGCACACACTGCTTTGCAAATACTTTCTTCAAAATAGACTCTTCTTCCTTTAAAGTTCCTTTTATTCCTTCCACATGGCAAAGCCTATGTAACCATTGGGCATCACTGGAACTGGTTATCCACTGCAATCTCTCTCCCCCAACAACCAGGAAACACTAGATAGCAAAACACCAAAAGACTACAAAACAACAAAAAATGTTGGTGTTTTTTTTTTAATCTTCATTTTCCTTACAAATCATCTCATTCTGAAAGCAGCAGGAAATACTGCTTCTTCGTGAGGTGACAGGAAATGTCCATACATCATTGTGTCTTTCGCTTTATTTCAGACCTCCTCTGATGGGGCATGAGATCAGGAGGGGCAAAGAATGAGCCCATGGGTGTGGTACCAACCACTGAAGCCACAGAAGCACGATCTCCAGAAATGTCCTTAGATATTAAACAATCCCTTCAAGGATCGATGTTTTCATCCTCCTTTAAGAAGCAAGTGATCTTTCATCAACAAGATGCCATCATGCAGACACAAACAAGCTATCCATATAGCAGGCAGCTTTTGCCATCCAAGAGAGAAATAAGAGGGTCTGAGATATAACTGTTGTCATGGCAACACAAAGATGTTTATAGCGTGGACTTAATATGGCTTAACGATCAACTGTAGGTGGTTTGAGGGAGAGGTTATTAAAGGTGATTCTAAGATTCCTGGATTTTGTGGGCTATGAATATTAGAGACACAGACCATGAAGAATACAGAAGTCATAAACTTGAGGAGATTGGAAAATAAAGAGTATCTGTGGACATGCTGAGTTTGAGGCCCCTGTGAGATATGAGGAAGGAGACACGTAGGACATTTTTCAATATTGAAATGCCTATGACACCTATGCCGTCATCATAAAGCTCATACTGAGTCATGTCCGACTCTTTGTGACCTCGTGGACTACACCCTGCCAGGCTCTTCTGTGCATGGGATTTTTCAGGCGAGAATACTAGTGGGGTGAATCTCAGAATAATCAATAAAATACCAATTATAAAAATAAAGTAAATAAATAAATACAGTTCTGAAATTCTCCTGATAGACCTGGCATAGAGTTCAGGATCGACAGTCATCCGTTTAGAATTGTCACTGTGAATGGCACACCCAATTGTGACAGTATAGAGTGGGAGGGGTGGTTTTCCACATGAAAACCAACATTTCAGGCAAGAGGAGAGAGAAAAATGAAATTGCTTTTGCTTGATATGAATTAATAATTAATATTGTATATAAATATTTAATGGATTGCTAGCCATATTGCTTGAATTGTTTTTTAGAAAAGAAGCAAAATAAATGTGAGAATTTAACACTTTTCAAAACCAGCAACAGAAGGCAGAAAAATGCCAAGTTATGATGTGATGAAACAGACCACACTCATTAGGCACCACAGAGAAGGAAAAATAAGCAGAATGAGGACTCATTATTAATGGCTAACTTGCAAAAATAAGGCTACACTGCCCCCCGCCACAGAATTTATGAAGCATTTGCAAATTAAAAAACAAACCAATGAGAATGAGTGTTGTGATATTTCTAGGACAATTCAGAGGAATGTTTCAAATTATTTTCTATTAGGTGCTGTCTCACTGGTTTCTTAATGCACACCATAAATAAAAGAGTGGCAGGATGATATTCAGTCTCTTTGTTTCTTTCTCCTGATGACAGTGGGAAAGAACCTTTCATTAAAAACAGTAAGCAAGGCACCACAAATTGCAGATGGTTTGGATCACTGTGGGCGTGACTTTATCCGGCCACTTATTGTCTTAGTGGTAGAAGTGTGTATATAAACTCGTTCAAAGATGTATATAAAACCAATACACTCAGCATTTTAACATACTATGAAAAATCATCAATAATTAAATGCTAGTGTCACTTACAACCATAATGTTTTTAAGAAAAAATTACCTCATTTTTAACCATTATCATCTGAAGGCAGGCGAATATCTTTAGCTGACAATAGCATTTCAGGAAAGAGGTTCATATAGTTAAGGATTTCTAACCTTACATTTTTTATATAGCTGCTTTAGGTCCACATTTATTTTCATGCTGAGTAAAGAATTAACTTAGTAACTGTGTATCAAGTGTTTTATAATTTGCTTGTAACACATCTTATGAACTATTATTATATAACACTAACCCAGAAACATTTAAGTTTCCAGGCTTGATGAAATTTTGCATTATTTGAGTTTGTTACTTACTTTCAACAATTTTTCAGGCAGGAATCTGGAAAAGGTTAAATCAGATATCATTAGCTTTTACTACCATAGCCACAGATTCTTTAGAATGTATTTTGAAAAATTTTTAAATGAAGCTTTAAAAAATATCTCCCATCAAATACACTAAATGACATGTTTTTAGAACCTTAAGCTTTAAAAAAAAAAGAGAAAAAAGTAACATGGATGTGCACAAAATATAGTTGCACTGCAAAAACGTTTTACCAAAGATAAATTCTGTACAAAACTGTAAGACATTACAATTTTCACATGTTCAAAATTCTAAAAGAAGGATTCAATCAGATGGATTCAAAGGAAAGAAAGACTGCTTCCATTAAATAACTCCAAATGTATTATTTTCAATAATAAAATATCATGTTTCTTGAAGAAACTATGGTGAGCACGTTAAATGTGTTGCCATTTATTTTAAATCTTGAACTAGAGGAGAAGAATATATTCCCTGTTATTGATATGCTCTCTCATATGGAAGAATTTTTTACTGGAGGAAGACTTCAGCCTCTTAGTTACTTGACTGAACAACAACAGGACATAAGAAATGGCCTCTTGGACCTGAAAAAATACTCAATACAGCTATCATCAGAGAAACTCAAATCAATATTACGATGAGTTACGATCTCACACTCGTCAGAATGGCTATTATTAAAAACTCTACATGTAACAAACAATAGAGAAGGTGTGGAGAAAAGGGAAACTTCCTACTCTGTTGATGGGAATGTAAATTGGCAAAGTCACTATGGAGAACAATATGGAGGTTCCTCAGAAAACTAATAATAGAGTTGCCATATGACCCAGCAATACCACCCCTGGGCATATATCCAAACGAAACTATAATTCAAAATGATACACGCAGACCTTTGTTTATAGCAACACTATTCATAACAATCAGAAAGGAAAACAACCTAAATGTCCATTGACAGATGAATGGATAGAGAAGATATGTTACATAAACATACAGTGGGATGCTACTCAGCTATAGACAAGCACAAAGAAATGCCATTGGCAGCAACATGAACCCAGAGACCATCATACTGTCAATAAGTGAAGTACGTCAGAAAGAAAAAGATAAATGCCATACTATATCACTTATATGTGGAATCTAAACTATCAACATGACACAAATAAACTAATCCACAAACAGAAAGAGACTCAGACATGGAGAACAGACTTGTGGTCGCTGGCAGGGCAGGGGGAGGGAGGTGGTGCGGGTTTGGGCTTAGCATGTGCAATCCGTTAGGTCCAACTGCATAGCAGAAGGAATTATATAGTCAATGCCCTGGGATAAACCATAACAGAAAAGAATATGTTACAGATAGACAGACAGATGGGTAGATAAAATTGAATCACTTTGCTATATAGCAGAAATTAACACAACACTGTAAAGTAACTATACTTCAAATTTTTTTAAAAATGGTTCTTCTGGGTTGATGAGTTTGATTGCGTGGCATGAAGGAAGCGAGCAAGGCTCACTTTAGTTCCTGTTGCTTTCCCTCTTTACAAAAGCCTGGCTGCACATACGAGGCACTCATTCTGTTTCTGGGGTAGGGTGTCTAGTTTTCAGCAATCTTGCTGACTAAGGGCTGACTTTGTTTTACCACAAAGTTCTCCAAACACTTCACCTCTAATCAAGTTGGCATTCCAACAATTCTTTATTGCATATGTGATCATTCACAAATAAGACAGTAAACCATACTCTCAATAATGACTAGCAGTATTTCAACTCTCATAGGTGTTTTTAGAATACTCATATTGATGACCAACCTTTTTTATAATAATAGTAGCTACAAAAAAGAAAACTACTAAAAGTAAGCATTATTAATGTGGTCCTTTTCCCCTTAAGGTCTAGAAAAACCTGACTATATCAATTTTGCAGAGGAGCATGGATTCATAATTAAAATAATAATTAAAATGTGATATTATTTAATAAAATACAGGCTTACTAGAATATGGATACAGTGATTAGATTTTTCCCTTTCTCTGTATCTGGAGTTTAGAAATGAAGCATGCATCTTTAGAAATTTTTAATAGAAAACTACCAGGAAAATTTGAAAATTAAAGTTGGTTAAACAAATGATTATCATTTTGAATGAAGAGCAATATAGCAATCATGATGCTCTGCATTTTATGTTGACTGCGTTAAACTATTATTAAAAGTAGTTGCTATAACATAAGATGAAAATTAAAATGAGTATTTGATAGCCTAGTAAGTATGAGCAGTATGTTAATTAGAATTTATTTTAAACACATTACCTGAAACTGGTAAAAATCTCAATCTGAGCCACTAACTGTAGTAAGATGGATAGCTAGATATATTTATATAAAGCACAATTTTTAAACACTAAACCATCCTGTATTTACTATTATATTCATACATCATATAAAAGAAGAGAAGACACTTTACACAATGAAATTCAATGACTGACACCAAAGTGTGTTGGCTACTTCAGACCAAATTACAGCTTAAAGAGGAGAGAATGGCTTGTTTATTTGCACTTCTATAGTAAATTTCTTTGGCTCCGTCCCTTCATTCTCTCTGGAGTTATTTCTCCACTGATCTCCAGTAGCACCTACTGCCCTGGGGAGTTCCTCTTTCAGTATCCTATCATTTTTCATTTTCATGCTGTTCATGGGGTTCTCAAGGCAAGAATACTGAAGTGGCTTGCCATTCCCTTCTCCAGTGGAACACGTTCTGTCAGACCTCTCCACCATGACCCACCTGTCTTGGGTTCCCCCTCAGGCATGGCTTGGTTTTATTGAGTTAGACAAGGCTGTGGTCCTAGTGCGATTAGATTGACTAGTTTTCTGTGAGTATGGTTTCAGTGTGTCTGCCCTCTGATGCCCTCTTGTAACACCTACCATCTTACTTGGGTTCCTCTTACCTTGAGTGTGGGGTATCTTTTCACGGCTGCTCCAGCAAAGCACAGCTGCTGTTTCTTATGTTGAATGAGGGGTATCTCCTTACCGCCGCCTCCCTGACCTTCAATGTGGGATAGCTCCTCTAGGCCCTCCTGCTCCTGTGCAGCCACCGCTCCTTGGTTGATCCTCTCGGCCGCCAGCCCTGGCCTCGGGCGTGGGTGGCTCCTTTCAGCTGCCTCCCGTGGCGGTGTCTCCTCAGCGTCTCCGACCCTAGCCTCAAGTGCAAGGTGGCTTCTTCCAGCCGCCTGTGACCTCGGACGTGGGATGTCTCCACCTGGCCGCCCCTGGCCTTGGATGCGGGGTAGCTCCACCCAGCCGCTGCCCTGACCTCAGACGCGGGCGTCTCCTCCCTGCCGCCACCCCGACCTCAGACGCGGGGTAGCAGCCCCTGACCTCGGACATGGGGTGCCTCCTCCCTGCTGCCCCCTGACCTCAGAAGTGGGGTAGCTCCTCTTGGCTACACTTAGTGCGCTGGCCCAAGATCGGATGGTGTAAAGAGCAACATTGCATAGGAACCTGGAATGTCAGGTCCATGAATCAAGGCAAATTGGAAGTGGTCAAACAAGAGATGGCAAGGGTGAACATCGACATTCTAGGAATCAGTGAACTAAAATGGAATGGAATGGGTGAATTTAACTTAGATGACCATTATATCTACTACTGCGGGCAGGAATCCCTCAGAAGAAATGGAGTAGCCATCATGGTCAAGAAAAGAGTCTGAAATGCAGTACTTGGATGCAATCTCAAAAACGACAGAATAATCTCTGTTCATTTCCAAGGCAAACCATTCAATATCATAGTTGTCCAAGTCTATGCCCCAGCCAGTAACGCTGAAGAAGCCGAAGTTGAATGGTTTTATGAAGACCTACAAGACCTTTTAGAACTTACACCCAAAAGAGATGTCCATTTCATTATAGGGGACTGTAATGCAAAAGTAGGAAGTCAAGAAACACCTGGAGTAACAGGAGAATTTGGCCTTGGAATGTGGAATGAAGCAGGGCAAAGACTAATAGAGCTTTGCCAAGAAAATGCACTGGTCATAGCAAACACCCTCTTCCAACAACACAAGAGAAGACTCTACACATGGACATCACCAGATGGTCAACACTGAAATCAGATTGATTATATTCATTGCAGCCAAAGATGGAGAAGCTCTATACAGTCAACAAAAACAAGACCAGGAGCTGACTGTGGTTCAGATCATGAACTCCTTATGGCCAAATTCAGAAAGCAGGGAAAACTGAAATTGGAGAAAGTAGGGAAAACTGCTAGACCATTCAGGGATGACCTAAATCAAATCCCTTATGATTATACAGTGGAAGTGAGAAATAGATTTAAGGGCCTAGATCTGATAGAGAGAGTGCCTGATGAACTATGGAATGAGGTTCGTGACATTGTACGGGAGACAGGGATCAAGACCATCCCTATGGAAAAGAAATCCAAAAAAGCAAAATGGCTGTCTGGGGAGGCCTTACAAATAGCTGTGAAAAGAAGAGAGGTGAAAAGCAAAGGAGAAAATGAAAGATATAAGCATCTGAATGCAGAGTGCCAAAGAGGAGCAAGAAGAGATAAGAAAGCCTTCTTCAGCAATCAGTGCAAAGAAATAGAGGAAAAGAACACAATGGGAAAGACTAGAGATCTTTTCAAGAAAATTAGAGATATCAAGGGAACATTTCATGTAAAGATGGGCTCGATAAAGGACAGAAATGGTCTTAACCTAACAGAAGCTGAAGACATTAAGAAGAGGTGGCAAGAATACACGGAAGAACTGTACAAAAAGATCTTCATGACCCAGATAATCATGATGTGATCACTCATCTAGAGCCAGACATCTTGGAATGTGAAGTCAAGTGGGCCTTAGAAAGCATCACTATGACCAAAGCTAGTGGAGGTGATGGAATTCCAGTGGAGCTGTTTCAAATCTTGAAAGATGATGCTGTGAAAGTGCTGCACTCAATGTGCCAGCAAATTTGGAAAACTCAGCAGAGGCCACAGGACTGGAAAAGGTCAGTTTTCATTCCAATTCCAAAGAAAGGCAATGCCAAAGAATGCTCAGACTACCACACAATTGCACTCATCTCACATGCTAGTAAAGTAATGCTCAAAATTCTCCAAGCCAGGCTTCAGCAATACATGAACCATGAACTTCCTGATGTTCAAGCTGGTTTTAGAAAAGGCAGAGGAACCAGAGATCGAATTGCCAACATCATCTGGATCATGGAAAAAGCAAGAGAGTTCCAGAAAAACATATATTTCTGCTTTACTGACTATGCCAAAGCCTTTGACTGTGTGGATCACAATAAACTTTGGAAAATTCTGAAAGAGATGGGAAATACCAGACCACCTGACCTGCCTCTTGAGAAATCTGTATGCAGGTCAGGAAGCAGCAGTTAGAACTGGACATGGAACAACAGACTGGTTCCAAATAGGAAAAGCAGTGTGTCAAGGCTTTATACTGTCACCCTGCTTATTTAACTTATATGCAGAGTACATCATGAGAAATGCTGGGCTGGAAGAAACACAAGCTGGAATCAAGATTGCCAGGAGAAATATCAATAACCTCAGATATGCAGATGACACTACCCTTATGGCAGAAAGTGAAGAGGAGCTAAAGAACTTCTTGATGAAGGTGAAAGAGGAGAGTGAAAAAGTTGACTTAAAGCTCAACATTCAGAAAACGAAGATCATGGCATCCGGTCCCATCACTTCATGGGAAATAGATGGGGAAACAGTGGAAACAGTGTCACACTTTATTTTGGGGGGCTCCAAAATCACTGCAGATGGTGACTGCAGCCATGAAATTAGAAGACGCTTACTCTTTGGAAGAAAAGTTATGACCAACCTAGATAGTATAATCAAAAGCAGAGACATTACTTTGCCAATTAAGGTCCGTCTAGTCAAGGCTATGGTTTTTCCTGTGGTCATGTATGGATGTGAGAGTTGGACTGTGAAGAAGGCTGAGTGCCGAAGAATTGATGCTTTTGAAGTGTGGTGTTGGAGAAGACTCTTGAGAGTCCCTTGGACTGCAAGGAGATCCAATCAGTCGATTCTGAAGGAGATCAACCCTGGGATTTCTTTGGAAGGAATGATGCTAAAGCTGAAGCTTCAGTACTCTGGCCACCTCATGCGAAGAGTTGACTCATTGGAAAAGACTCTGATGCTGGGAGGGATTGGGACAGGAGGAGAAGGGGACGACAGAGGATGAGATGGCTGGATGGCATCACGGACTCGATGGACGTGAGTCTGAGTGAACTCCAAGAGATGGTGATGAACAGGGAGGGCTGGCATGCTGCGATTCATGGGGTCACAAAGAGTCAGAGACGACTGAGCGACTGAACTGAACTGAACTGAGTGAATTTCTCCACTGGTTGCTCATTGGTAGAGAATCTGCCTGCCAATGCAGGAGACCTGGGTTCAATTCCTGGGTCAGGAAGATGCCCTGGAGGACGGCATGGCAACCCTCTCCAGTATTCTTGCCTGGAGAACCCCATGGACAGAGGAGTCTGGCGGGCTACAGTCCATGGCATAGCAGAGTCAGACACAACTGAGTATGAATTTCCAGAAAAATCACATGACCCTTGCCCTGTCTAGGCATCCGATTTATCTATACAATTGTATTTGTCTATTAACCATGAATTAAGCTTCCCACTGTGTCATGCATCACAGTAAACTGCCTTCACAGACGGAGTAAACTCAGCATGCCACTCCAAGATCCCTTTTCTCAACCTCCTTCAACATCAGTGCATCCAACCCATTTATGCTGGGATAATTACAAGGGTTTGACAAAATCCTTTGGGAAGCAGTCGTCTGAGCCAGGTTATATCACTCTTTTTCCTGGACTCAGTATTGAGCTACTAGCTCTTTTCTAACAGCTATCTCACCGTGTGTGTGTGTGTGTCTGTGTCTGTGTCTGTGTGTCTGTGTGTGTCTGTGTGTCTCTGTGTGTGTGTCTGTGTCTGTGTGTGTCTGTGTGTATATGTATGTGTCTGTTTGTGTGTATCTCCACACACAGACACACGCACATGCTCAGTCATATCCAACTCTTTGTGACCCCATGGACTGTTCCCACCAGGCTCCTCTGTCTATGGGATTTTCAAGGCAAGAATCTCAGAGTGGGTTGCCATTTCCTTCTCCAAGGGATCTTTCCAACCCAGGGATTGAACCCATGTGTCTTACATCTCCTGCATTGGTAGGCAGATTCTTTACCACTAAGGAAGCTTTCTCATCTTTTTACCTGGTGTTAATCTATTTCCTGAACAGTTATACTCAGCAGTCATTCCTTACGCTTGTGGATATTCTTCTTTTGAATGATTAGGAGAGTGTCTTGTCATTACAATTTATACATGGAATTGTAAAAGTAAGATGTTACAGTTTATTCTATAGCCCCTTTTCTTCCAAAAAGAGAGAAGAATGAAGTTTCCAAGCATGAAAGACACCTTGTATTAAGACACCCACTCATTTGTGGTAATAATATGGTCTAAGGTGCATCATTCTGGTGCAGCTCAGCTGTTTTCTGAAGGTCAGAATCCCACATGGGCCATTCTCGTGAACTTGCGCTCCAAGCCTCAGCTCCACCCACACCTTCACCCGTTCCTAAATGGACAGCTGGAAACTGGAACCACCCAGAGACCAACAGGTAGTCCACCTGCACAGCCCTTTCCAAGTGTGGCAACCGTCAGGTTTTACTGTCATTTTTGTCATTCAGTGTTAGAATGACATTTTTGTTTGTTAGAATCAAAGAGAGAAAAGTTTTATTGGGCAGTTGCGATATTTTGAGGGGCAAGGAAGCTCATATCTTTAATTTTATGTTCTCCTGTTTCCAGAGTCGCACAGCTACTATTCCTACTTGACACCTTTAGCAGCATCACAAATGAATGCAACATTTTCTGAATGTTATATAATTTATTTGTATTTGTTAAAAGACAGACACTAACTGGCATAAGGTTATTGTTCGACTGAATTGATCTTCTCAAACAGAAAGAATTTTCAACATTTTACCTTATGCTTGAATCTGGAGAGTTCAAAAATGCAATCCCCAGTGATCTTTCAATATCATTTTTTCACAGCACACTAGTAAGAAGTTATGGAACTGGAAACTTTTCCTCAAGTATCATAAGGGGAAATTAATGTGGCTATATTTTTATAACTTCTTACTTCACTCTAAGTTCCTTGAATTTCCCTGGGTTTTAAACTTTTCAAATTTTCCTAGATGCCGATTATTTTAATATGCTTTCTTTCAAAGTTCCCCTCTAAACTTGAAGAGCTAAATTAGATTTATACAACTATCTTCTGAAATAATGAACAGTATTTAGAAGCTTTTTCTAATTTTCCATAAAAATCTTTTTCCTCCTCCAATACTTTCCCAAAGCTATTTTTCTACAGTTGATTAAGAACAAATGGAATATATAATGATTATTAAATGAAACTGAAATATAGCTTTATACAACAGCATCACTTATGTGTATCAAGTTTGAGTGACTTACTAGATTGAAATGCAATACATGTTGTACTACAAATGATAAAATATTTCCAAGTTAGAAAGGACCTGATTTTTATGTCCCTCTTAATAAAAGAATGAATTTAATGATGTCAAAACTTAGAATTTTATATTTTTTGTTAAATTCCAAAGTCAAAATTACTAAAACCTAATTCAAAGCATATAAAAATAGTTCAAAGTAATTATTCCATCATATTGTATGATGAAATTTTAAGTTGCTTTTGTTATTTTACTATGTAGTTAAAATGAACAAAGGAACTGATAAGGGCACACTAGTGAGAGAGAATTAAAAAAAAATCAAAGGATAGATTAAGCTTCAGTTTTAGCATTGAGGCAGAACCACGGCGGAGGTAATGAGACAGCATCTGAAGACCAGACACGATTTCACAGCTTTGAACTCTGTCCCTCTCTGTAACATAAAGGTAGCTTGTTTGGATTTTTTTTTTTAAACTAAATTCTTTGAAACACAGGTTTAATGCAGACTGGCATTCTACACTCTGTTGCAAAAATGTATTAATTTAGGTTCTAAGGACATAATGGAGGCACAGTAAGAAAGGCTCAGGAAAACTAAAGGGACATTCACTCATTTTCCAGATTGAGTCCACAGTCTAAGAAGGAAATATGTGTGATTACAGAAAAATAACAGGAAAAGAAAGGGCTTGGAAATAAAAGAAAAAAAATAATGCATCTTATTGAGCAAGTCTATTTATGAGGCAAATGATGTGCTGGAGGCTTTCTGTGCACTGCTTTAAACTATTCACATCTCCACCTCTGGAGGGGCTAATTCAGGCCCTCATCCATCCATCTGCCTCCTCTGGGCACACTGCTTCCTATCCTTGAAGACAGACATTTTTTTCTTAGTTTCTCATTAGCATTCTGTAAGCACTTGCTGTGAGTTGAATTGTGTCCCTCAAAACCTATCAGAGACATTCAGCATCGCAAGATGTGATCTTACCTGGAAACCTAGTTTGTACAGAGGTAAGAAAGTCGAGGCTGTCTTGGGGGCCCTCAACCCAGTAAGAGTGGTATCCTTGGACACAGTGGGGGATGGAGAAGGTGGGACAAATTGACAGAGCAGCATGGACGCATACACATTACTATACGCAAGACAGCCAGGGGAGTTTGCCGGATGAGGCAGGGAGCTCACCCTGTGCTCTCTGACAACATAGAGGTGCAGGACAGGAGAGAGATGCGGGGCGGGGGAGAGGTGCAGGGCGGGGGAGAGGTGCGGGGCGGGGGAGAGGTGCAGGACAGGGGAGAGGTGCGGGACGGGGGAGAGGTGCGGGGCGGGGGAGAGGTGCGGAGCGGGGGAGAGGTGCAGGACGGGGGGAGAGGTGCGAGGCGGGGGGGAGAGGTGCGGGGCGGGGGAGAGGCAGGACGGAGGGTCAAGAAAAGCGAGACGTGCTATAGCCATGGCTGATTCATGTTGCTCTTATGGCAGAAACCAACACAATCTTGTGAAGTGATTATTCTCCAATTAAAAATAAGTAAATTTTTAAAAAGGGGAAAAATCATGTGCCTCTCTTTCTGTATAATAAATCTTTTAATGTTTATAATTAGAGCATATTTCATTTACATGTATTCTGATTTGAAAATAATTTTATTAAATGTAACAAAGCAATTTTAGCTCAGGCTGTAGAATCAAGCGATGGAATTACAGCTGGGCTATTTCAAGTACTAAAGATGATGCTGTGAAAGTGCTGTGCTCAATTGCCAGCATATTTGGAAAACTCAGCGGAGGCCACAGGACTGGAAAAGATCAGTTTCCATTCCAATTCCAAAGAAAGGCAATGCCAAAGAATGCTCCAACTACCCCACGGTTGTACTCATCTCACACGCTAGCAAAGTAATGGTCAAAATTCTCCAAGCAAGGCTTCAAAAGTATGTGAATCATGAACTTCCAGATGTTCAAGCTGGGTTTAGAAAAGGCAGAGGAACCAGAAATCAAACTGCCAACATCTGCTGGATCATGGAAAAAGCAAGAGAGTTCCAGAAAAACATCTACTTCTGCTTTATTGACTATGCCAAAGCCTTTGTCTGTGTGGATCACAACAAACTGCAAAAAAATCTTCAAAAGATGGGAATATCAGACCCCCTGACCTGCCTCCTGAGAGATCTGTATTCAGGTCAAGAAGCAACAGTTAGAACTGGACATGGAACAATGGACTGATTGCAAATTGGGAAAGGAGTACATCAAGGCTGTATATTGACAGCTGGCTTATTTAACTTATAGGCAGAGTAAATCATGTGAAATGCTGGGTTGAATGAAGCACAAGCTGGAATCAAGATTGCTGGGAGAAATATCAATAACCTCAGATACACAGATGACACCACCCTATGACAGAAAGTGAAGAAGAACTAAAGAGCCTCTTAATGAAAGTGAAAGAGTAGAGTGAAAAAGCTGGCTTAAAACAACATTCAAAAAATGAAGATCATGCTATCCAATGTCATCACTTCATGGCAAATAGATGGTAAAACAATGGCAATGGTGACAGACTTTATTTTCTGGGGCTCCAAAATCACTGCAGATGGGACTGCAGCCATGAAATTGAAAGACTTCTTGGAAGAAAAGCTATGACCAACCTAGACAGAATATTCAAAAGCAGAGGCATTACTTTACCAACAAAGGTCCATCTAGTCAATGCTGTTTTTTCCAGTGGTCATGTATGGATATGAGAGTTGGACTATAAAGAAAAATGAATGCTGAAGAATTGATGCTTTTGAACCATGGTATTAGAGAAGAATCTTGAGAGTCCCTTGGACTGCAAGGACATCCAACCAGTGAATCCTAAAGGAAATCAGTCCTGAATATTCATTGGAAGGACTGATGCTGATTGTCGACCAAGGTCCGTCTAGTCAAGGCTATGGTTTTTCCTGTGGTCATGTATGGATGTGAGAGTTGGACTGTGAAGGCAGCTGAGCACCAAATAATTGATGCTTTTGAACTGTGGTGTTGGAGAAGACTCTTGAGAATCCCTTGGACTGCAAGGAGATCCAACCAGTCCATTCTGAAGGAGATCAGCCCTGGGATTTCTTTGGAAGGACTGATGCTGAAGCTGAAGCTCCAGTACTTTGGCCACCTAGTGCGAAGAGTTGACTGACTGGAAAAGACTTTGATGCTGGAAGGGATTGGAGGCAGGAGGAGAAGGGGACAACAGAGGATGAGATTGCTGGATGGCATCACTGACTCGATGGATTCGAGTGTGAGTGAACTCTGAGAGTTGGTGAAGGACAGGGGAGGCCTGGCATGCTGCGATTCATGGGGTCGCAAAGAGTCAGACACGACTGAGCGACTGAACTGAACTGATGCTAGGAAAGATTGAGGGTGGGAGAAGGGGATGACAGAGGATGAGATGATTGGATGGCATCACCGACTTGATAGACATGAGTTTGCACAAGCTCCAGGAGTTAATGATGGATGGGAAGCCTGGTGTGCTATAATCCATGGGGTTGCAAAGAGTAGGACTCAACTGAGGGATTGAACTGAACTGTATAATCGAGATCAATTCTGTTTGTAAATATAGATGTTGATGTAATGCAATGTTTCATGACACTAGGGTTCCCAGGTTGTTCTATTAGAAAAGGTACTGTGGTAAAATAAATGAGATGAATTTTAATGTTCTATCCTCTAATTTTTGTTTATTTAAAATTCCCTAAACTTCATAGATAATAGAATCTCTTTTATGAGTAGCAAACTATTATTATTCTATAAAGCTAGAGTTTCAGGTTAGTTCCCAGTTAGGAAAGTTCTGATGAATTTATGTTTTATCTCAACCAGAAAAAAAAGGAAATAGTGAATTACATGACCTCAGACACTGAAAAACATCATACAATGACATAAATATTATCCATCAAATATTAATATATGTAAATGTATTAATGTACCAAATATTATAATGTAACCAAGTTATGCATATACATTTTCTATATATATGCTTTCTTAAAAATGAGGTTTCATAGTTATAAAACAATGGTTAGGGTTTAGAAACAAGACCAACTTGCATGATAATCGTGGAAATATCTGTCTGAATCTATTGAAAAAACACACAAGATACAGAGCTGGGAATTCTCAAATAGAGAAATTTGACTTGGTCTATTCCTATACTTTAAATATTAGATGTCAGTATTAATCTGAACAGGATTTTCATTTATACCCACTTGTTCATTTTTAATAACCTGAGAAAGTAACACATCTGAGTTTTTGATGCTCATGCCTTTGGATAGTTGTGTTGTTCAAAGTTATAGAAAAAAGAATTAGGCAGTGGGAGTACAGGAATAAGTACAGATATACATATTATTCACAATTGTATCATTTAGCAATAATGATAAAGGCAAGAGGCAATTCTTAAGTCTTAATATTTAATGGCAATAATTTCATTTGTTTTCTGACTTTAACTTCGAATTCACTTTCTGTGTTCTTCCATGTTTAGAAACAAAACATAAATATTAGTTATATTTGGATTATCAGAAGAGAGGGCTTAGTGGATGATTTTCAAAGAATAGAAAGTATTTGAAAATTTGCTCTTCTTGATTATACATTTTGATGATTATTTCACTATTCTCTGTGATTATCAGAATATGAATCTATTATACATTTCCTTGACTTATTCAGCTATCTGTTGCTAACAAAATTATACTATGAAATGTGACAATCTGCACAATAGACACAAAGACCAAACTAGCAATTCAAGTTGCCTAATTTTTTCTGCTGTGTGGTGGTTTAAAAAAGCAAATTATACACACACACACACACACACACACATATATACATACACACACATACATATATAATGTATGTAATATTATGAAAGAAAATACAGGATTGAATTTGGAACAATGATTCATAGGAAAATACATTCCCAAAACTTTTCAGAAGAAATGATAAAAAGGATCAAAATAAATCATTAACAGATCATGTGAATCTGTTAATCGCCTACAAACTATTGTACATAAACAATAAGGATCTACTATATAGCTAGGGAATTATATTAAATATCTGATAACAAACCACAATGGAAAATAATCTTAAATCTATATAACCCATAAAACTGAATCACTGTGCTGTACAACTCTAACAATATTATAAATCAGCTCTGCTGTGTGTTCAGCTGCTCAGTCATGTCTGACTTTTTGCAACCCCAAGAACTATAGCCTGCCAGGCTTCTCTGTCCAAAGGATTTTCCAGGCAATAATACTGGAGTGGGTTGCCATTTCCTACTCCGGGAGATCTTCCTATCCAGGGATAGAACATGGTCTCCTGTGTCTCCTGCATTAGCAAGCAGATTCTTTACCACTGCACCTCCTAGGAAGCCCATAAACCAACTGTACATCAACAATAACTATTGAATTTTTGCAGAGTATTACAACTGAAATATTGCAATTAAAAGTCAATTTCAGAAGGAGATGCAGTTGAATTTACAAGTTAAAAAGGTACAAAGTCATATAGAAATATGTAAAAACCATGAAGATGGTAAAGAAATGGGGAAAGAAATAAAAATCTTTAAGTATCAGATAACATCTCATAGGATGTCTTAGGGAAGCTATGGTTATGAAGTAATGCTATGTATCTCTTCCAGTAATGCTAAGCCCACACTTCTGGTTCCCAATATTAACATTTTTGTCTCTTTGCAACAGGGGCAGAGTGCTCTGTGCTTCAATATCTATACTCAGGCTTGATCTCCAACTCTCAAGAGTCATCTGAAGACCATCTACTGAGACAGTAAGGCAATACTGATTGTACCGTAAGCACGGTAAGGCAGTGCTCTCTGCACCCTGTTCCATCCCAAGGGAGGACACTTAATTATTTTTTTAATTTAAATTTATTTATTTTAATTGGAGGCTAATTACTTTACAATATTGTATTGGTTCTGCCATACATCAACATGAATCCACTACAGGTGTACATGTGTTCCCCATCCTGAACCCCCTCACCCACCTCCCTCCCCGTACCATCCCTCTGGGTCATCCCAGTGCACCAGCTCCAAGCATCCTGTATCCTGCATCAAACCTGGACTGATAAAATGTGACTGTTCACTATCCAATCAGGTGGAGAATACAGAACAGGCTGAGGTTTCCTGCTCCCCTCCTCTGGGGCTTCCTTTCTGTTGATTTGACCTCATCTCTTGTTCCTCTCTTCCTTCTACTTGCTGAATTCGACTCTTGTGATTTCACAAGGTGCACAGTTATCAAAAGCTCACGAACTGCTGGTCTAAGGAGATTTATTCCCTCTCAAGAAAACAATATCCTAGGACTTTGCTCTCTCCAACAGTCAAGCTTAAATGGAAGCTTTTTGCTAATGTACACAGCATAAGTAATAACTCCATATTTCACATGCTACTACACTGCTATTTTTCTATACTTGCTCCTAAGGCTCCAGCTTCCAGTCCACTCATGATCTGAGTTCCAAAACACAGCAGGAGATGAACTGATTAAATGCTTTACTGCCCATGACAAAGACAGACAGCATCATGCTGGGAGAGAAGATGTTTTGCCTTAGCACAGGAAAGCCAATTTTGTGTTCCCTATCACTTGCAATATAACATATACCCTAATATCAGTTTCTATATCAATATTTCTTGGAGAAGGAAATGGCAGCCCACTCCAGTAGTCTTGCCTGGAGAATCCCAGGGACGGAGGAGCCTGGTGGGTGGCTGTCTATGGGGTCGCACAGAGTCGGACACGACTGAAGCAACTTAGCAGGAGCAGCAGCAGCAGCATATCAATATTTCAAGTCACAGATACCTAGTTCAAATAAACATAAGAAAAATGTTTAAGTTTACCATGACACATGTTTGAGGAGTCCAGAGATACTCATGTCTTCAGAGATTATCCCTTCATGTAAAGAGAACTTCACACATACTTCTGCACATCTTTCTGTGAGGTGGGGAGTCCAGCCTGACATTTCCACAGTGAGTGTGTAAGCTCGACTCTTCCTCTTATTGTCCAAATATCCATCCCACCGAAGAATTTTGACTGACTATATGTGAGTAACATGCTTACTACCAGAGCCATTCACTTCACCAAATGAAATCCTACATTCAACTAGGATAAGTCATCTGCCCTCCTTTGTGAAAGAGTGGAGCAAAGCAGATGTTATGATGACTGATTTTATGTATCAACTTGACTAGGCCATAATACTCAGATAGTTGGTCAAACATGCCTGAATGCTGCTGGCCAAACTATTTTAAATGAGATTCACATTTAGATCAGTAGACTCTGAGTGAAGGAGATTACCACCACAATGTGAGTGGGCCTCCTCCAATCACTTGAAGGTCTTGAGATGAAAAAGACTGAGGTGTCTGAGAAAGAGGGAATTCTGTGAGCAGATTGCTTTCAGACTCAAGTTGTGACATGACCTCTCCTCTGGGTCTCCAGCCTGCTCACCCTGCAGATTTTGGACTTAGCAAACTCCATAATCATGTGAGCCCATTCCCTGAAATCTCTCACCTCTCTTTCCCTTCATGTCCATTTCTCCTCCTCTCTCTCTTTATATATAAATTTATATTAGATCATATTATGCCTACCAGTTTTGTTTCTCTGGAGAACCTTCATAAATGCATTATGATTGGTAGGCCCACAGAAGAATAGTTTATTGAGGGTGGGGTATAGTATCTTTGGAGAGAATGTTGAGCGGAATAAAATACTCTAATTCCTCTGAAATACCCTAAGTACCAACCCAGACATGTCAGATGACAAAACAAAGGGGACACAACATGCTCCCTTAAAACCTTATTTTTAGATATTATAAAATTGCCAGGAAAAGAACAAATGTAAATAAAATTAATATATATGTAGGCATACGAAAATTACACATAAAACAACAGACTTGTTCCAAATAGGACATCAGGCTGTATAATGTCACCCTACTTATTTAACTTATACGCAGAGTATATCATGAGAAATGCTGGGCTAGAGGAAGCACAAGCTGGAATCAAGATTGCCAGAAGGAATATCAATAACTTAAGATATGCAGATGACACCACCCTTTTGGCAGAAAGTGAAGAAGTACTAAAGAGCTTCTTGATGAAAGTGAAAGAGGAAAGTGAAAAAGTTGGCTTAAAGCTCAACATTCAGAAAATGAAGATCATGGCATCGAGTTCCATCACTTCATGGGAAATAGATGGGGAAACAGTGTCAGACTTTATTTCAGGGGGCTCCAAAATCACTGCAGATGGTGATTGCAGCCATGAAATTAAAAGACGCTTACTCTTGGAAGGAAAGTTACAACCAACCTAGACAGCATATTAAAAAATAGAGACATTACTTTGCCAACAAAGGTCCATCTAGTCAAGGTTATGGTTTTTCCAGTAGTCATGTATGGATGTGAGAGTTGAACTATAAAGAAAGCTGAGCACCGGAGAATTCATGCTTTTGAACTGTGTGCTGGATAAGACTCTTGAGAGTCCCTTGGACTGCAAGGAGATCCAACCAGTCCATCCTAAAGGATATTAGTCCTGGGTGTTCATTGGAAGGACTGATGCTGAAGTTCCAATACTTTGGCCACCTGATGCAAAGAACTGACTCATTTGATGCTGGGAAAGATTGAGGGCAGGAGGAGAAGGGGACAACAGAGGATGAGATGGTTGGATGGCATCACTGACTCAATGGACATGGGTCTTGGTGGACTGCGGGAGTTAGTGATGGACAGGGAGACCTGGTGTGCTGCAGTTCACGGGGTCACAAAGAGTTGGACACGACTGAGCAACTAAACTGAACTGAACCTCATTTTAATATATATATATATATATATATACACACACACACACACACACATTAAGAACTACAGATATGTATATCTGTAGAGCTATTTCTTAGCTCTCTCTTCTGAGAGGACCAGAATCAATTATGGTACAGGTAACAACCATAATCTCCCTCATACATGCTAGCCTCTAAACATTATTCACATTAAAAGGAACCAGGACTCTTTGGAGAAGTAGCTGATTCTAGGACAGGAGAAGGGAAAGTCCAAGCTAAAACATAAGAGAACACTAAAAAAAAAAAAAAAAAAAAAAAAGAGGGGGAAGGACATGGAAAGGGCAAAAGAATATAGTGGCCAACCTGAAGGAGATCCTAATAGCCAGAGTTGAAACAATTTAAGAAAATAAATTGCTAAATATCCATGAGTCCAGAGAAATTAACAAGAGATAGCTCTTCCTTACAACAGAATTATAATTAATAGAAATAGGAAGTAGAAAGGGTTTTCCCTGGTGGCTCACATGGTAAAGAACCTGCCTGCAATGCAGAGATGCAGGTGTGATCCCCAGGTTGGGAAGATCCCCTGGAGAAGGGAATGGCTACCCACTCCAGTATTCCTGCCTGGAGAATCTCATGGATAGGGAAGCCTGGCAAGCTACAGTCCATGTGGGTCACAAAGAGTTGGACACGACTTAGCAACTGAACAACAGCAATCCTGATGCTGGGAAAGATTGAAGGCAGGAGGGGAAGGGGGCAACAGAGGATGAGATGGTTGGATGGCATCACTGACTTAATGGACATGAGTTTGAGCAAACTCATGTGGGGAGACAGTGAAAGACAGGGGAGCCTGGCGTGCTATAATCCATGGGGTCACAAAGAATGGGAAATGACTTAGCAACTGAACAGTAACAACAGGAAGTAGAAATTCACCAACAGGTTAGAATACCACCGTATTACGTATTGCAGACAACAGGCATCAACGGATGCTAAAATTTTTGGCTAGTTAATAGACAAAAAGTATTTTCATAGTATCAAAGATATTAATTCGTATCATCTATGGTGAGAATACAGTAATTTTATTGTGAGGAAACCCAGTTTCATTCAGCTAAACCACCAGTAAGATGTATGCATATCATTAATGTGCATACACCAGTTAAATCACCAGTAAGATGTATGCATACGATTAACTCCATGATATGATCCAATGAGGAACAAATCATTTCTATGGTATTCTTGCAAAAATCATAACAACTTATTATAACCCTGAAAAGCTGTTAGACAAACAAAAATTGAAAGACAGTCTACCAAATGAATGATCTTCAAGTGTCAAGCTCAAGAAATGACAAGACAGAGGAATGGTCACTAGAGAAGACCAAGGGGAAAAGTCACGTACAATAGGGCACCTTCAAAGATACTCACTCCTGTGCTCCTTGGATTAAAAAAAAAAAAATTGGAAAACAATGGCAAAACCAGGAAAAAGATCTGTACTATAATAATGAACAAGTACCAGTGTTGAAGTTCTTTTCTTAATACTTGTACTGTGGTTATATGAAATACTGACTTTAGGGAATAAGATGAATTATGCAAGGCAACTTCCTATATGGTTTCTGCAAGTTTTCTTAGTCTAACGTTAGTTTGAAACAGGAAAATATTTAAAGTCACGTGTATACGTGCAAGTGCATTCATGTCAATCATTTGGTTTTACTGTGCTATATAGACTGCTCCTACCAAGGGAAACCTTCCGGCCCCTGTTTCTTGAATTATAACCACCATCCATGACAACCTCAAATTATGCCTAATTACCTAAAATTGCAGTCTCATTTCAATTGCAGTCTAATAATTAAAGATATATATCACCTAATACAGTGGGATGAAGATTGTACTGCCATAAATAGTGAAATAGCTTTTCTATTTTATTCTTAAACATAATGAGTAGCAAAGTCTTTGCTGAAGGAAGCTTTCTCCTATGCATGTTTATTTCATCATTTATACATCTCTTAACAATTGAAAGTGTCTAAATTCGTGGAATATTTGTCTAGAAAAATAGGAGAAAAGGTACATGTTGGCTACAAATAATGTAGAATTTTTTAACATTATATTGTATGTTGTTACTCATGTTGTACTAGAGTAAATGTTGTACTAGAGTAAATGTGAGGGAGAGATTAAATAGAAACAAAAGTAACTGGGAAAGAAGCACTTAAAAAATCTTTTTGAAGAAAATTTTGGACACCCCATCCCCAAAATTGCCACTATGTAGATATCCCTAAACATTTTGGGAATAATTTTGTGCTAACAACAGCAATCCTTCTATGCGGGGGCGCTCCACAGAACAGTAGAGGCAGTGGAACTTCCCTTAGCAAAGCAGAGGGGTCCGGAGGAGAGGTGAGCCTGCTGCTGCTGTCCGCCAACCCAGCCCCTCGGCGAGCGAGACAATCAGATGAGCGACAGAGGTTCCGACCGAAGCAGTTCCGCTTTATTGCTGCAAACTCCCAGCTTATATAAGCAAGCAGGAGGGTTTTAGGAGGGACTTTCCATAGTTGCACCAATCACGTTAAAGGTCAAATCATCACCTGCCTTCATTATAACAGGAGTCTAATGGACATCACACACTGTCTACGTGCATGGAAATCAAGAGAGCCAATCAAAAAACTTTGACAAACAACACAGACCACGCCCCCATCTCTTCCGCCAGCGGCCATCTTAGGTTTTCAACCGCAAAGCTAGCCCCTTTGTTTTCTGAGGTTTCCCATTTAGGGCCCCACACTTCTATGCAGAGTACAACGAGGCAAAACCAAAGTCCTATGACTTAGACCATGCTTATCAGAGCATTTTGTGTGCCATTTATATTAAACTATAAACCAATCACAATGAAATCAGGAGTCAAAATTGCGTATTTAATGAAACTGAACAATTATTTGAGTGTATTAAAAGCTTGATCAAGTCAAATTAATTTTGTACCAGTACACTTTTTCAAAAACACATTTTAGTATTGAGGGGGTATAAATCTCTCCAGTATCATATTCCGATTCCCAAAATTCCAGTTCCATAAGTGTCATTAGACCGCCTCATAATTTCCCTGGTTAAACCCATAATTCAGCATGGAGGGTGACATGTCCCTCTGAATGTGGTTTTCTTTGAAACACCTTATGAAAAGAAACGCGAGGGGACGAACAGACATGAAAAGATGTTGATGGCTGAACCTCAGTGATGAGAGAGCTACAGGATCGTTTAACTGTGTGCTCACTGCCTTTATCCCTAGGCTTATCCCTTGCTAATTGTAAGAAAACGCCGCGGGAAGAAAAAGCCACCTCTAGGACCCGTTAGTAAAAGGCCTTTATTGGGTGGTTGCTCTCGGGCAGAACTCCCAAGGACAGGCAAGCGAGGGAAGCGATGGAGTCTGCGAGGTGGGGAGGGGTGCGGGAAGGTTTTATAGTGAGGGCTGGCAGACAGGCCAAGTTTTTCCCATGTAAGGCAACAGGTGCGGACCACAGCAGGGGTTGGTTGCCCATGGTCTTTCTGGCATTTCCCGATTGGATCGGGGCTCCAAGGCCGGCCCCCGGGGTAGGGTCCGTTCCCTGGTTCCGGTTTGGTCATCAGCCGCCCCTGGTGCTGACCGGATGCCCCCCTTTCTGGCCACGTTTCAGGCAGCTCGCCCTTTCATCCCGGCCTT
Organism: Nanger dama; assembly: GCA_917880005.1. Classification (NCBI taxonomy): domain Eukaryota; kingdom Metazoa; phylum Chordata; class Mammalia; order Artiodactyla; family Bovidae; genus Nanger; species Nanger dama. Next base: position 405,026 of record CAKJTW010000069.1, read on the forward strand.
TTGATATAGGATAAGAGGCGCCGAATCTCTCTGGCTACTTCCTGCTGAACAGGGGCGATGAAGGGGAAAGGGTGGTCGGGATGTTTTGGGCTGGCTCTTAGATTTGGTGGAGATCTCTCGGGTGGACCCTGAGTACTGTTGTCGCAGCACCATCAGCTGAACCGCGTTGGGCCTTCGTCCCAGCTGGCACATGTTTAGGGTCACGTTTGACAAGTAGCTGAGGATATAAGCCTCAAAAAGAAGAAGGGTTAGCACTACAAGGACAAATATGAAAATGGGCTTCTATCAACTGAACTTGAACCAGGAGGTAATCTCATCTAGAAGAGAGGGGGAGCTGTCACCCAACCGGGAGATACTGTCTCTTACCTCAGTCAAAGCGTTAGAGACATTTTGGGAGAGATCTGGGATATATACACAGCACTCTGTTTTTATAATGGCACAGGTTTTCCCTTGGGCGGCTGTGAGGATGTCAAGGGCCATCCTGTTTTGCAACACGGCCTTGTGCATTTGCTTTTGTTTTTCATTTAGGGCTTTGAGAGCTTTAGTGGTTTTAACAAAGACTGTTTGGTGAAATTTGTGAGGGAGTCGACACGGGTCATGATGTCTAAATTTTTAACCGAAGGCACAAACGCAGCTGCCAGGTAGTTGTACCAGTGAAAGAGTGACCTGGCCCATCTGGCTCTGACAAGGGGCAAGTTTGCTGGTGTGGGCATCTTTCCCGTGTGAATTTGTCTGGGGGCGAAGACAAATCTTAGAGTGCATTTGCCTACCCACCCAACAGGAAGCCATGGCCACACATTATTACCACATATCCACTTAGTGCCGTTGGGTGCCACCCAACGAATACCCGGGTTGTTTGTCTAATCAGATCCTGGCCATACATTGGCCTTATCTACATTAAAAGTCACATCAAAAACCGTTTTACATAGAGTTTGGGACAGTATCCCCACATGCTTTAACAAATTGCTTGGTAAATCTGTCTGTCCATATCGAGGTTGGTGCTCTCTCTGTTTTTAGCATAGATCAGCCGATCTGATGAGCTGCCCCGCTTCCGGTGTCATCCAGAAGTACTCGTCCCAGATCTGATAGTAGTCTCCGAGGAAATGCGATGATTTTTGAGCTCGGTCTTTGTTTTGGGAGTTGTTGGCATAACCTGTGAATGCAGAAACTGTGACCTGGTGACTGACGGTAACGTTGAAACGGACATTGGAACTGGAGGTAGTATTTCGCACCAAGGAAAGTTAGAATATTTATACGTAAGGCCCGAGTAAAATCGCTTTTGCTGTTTCAAGAAGCCACATAGAGACTTTATAGCATCATCGCCTATTGGCATGGCCCACCACGGCAGCCCGCTCTGGACCGAAAGGGGCATGGCAGTGCAGACCCAGCATGTGGAGGTATTATAGTAATTAGCATAGTAGTGTGCCCAAGAGATAAAAACATTAGCCTGAGCCCGAGGAGAGTCAGGACTTAGGCCGAGCATCACACCTGTCAGGCAGAATGCCCACAACTTGGGGGCCTGCCATGATGACAAGCCCAGTCTGTGAGATGAGAAATGCGTTGAATCTTTTATTTGGGCGGCGGCCTTGTAGCAGACCCAATTTGGGGAACGTGTAACAGGTTGTCTCTTCCTGGGCTGGCCGGTAAGTTTTTGTGAATCTAATCTGCACTGCTCCTTTAGCCAGGGTCCTGTAGGGACTTGTGGACCCTGGACAGAGTCAATGGAAAAAGAGCACCGCCCAATCTGGGCTCTTCATGGGAATAGCACCTTAGAGGTAAGGAACAGCAATTTTAGTAAATGACAGGAGGCAATGTCTTTGGTTATTTTGGAATTGGGGGAAGAGGAGTCCGGGTGATAGTTAGCTTAGTTGGTCCAGTAAGGACAGAGTGGTAGGATCTTTTTTTTTTAAGGTCAGGGTCAGGAAAACCTGGGGGTGTGAGCTTAAGTTGGGTCAGGTGGTACCAGGGCTCGTGTCTCAGGAGTTTGGCTGCCGTAGGAGTGGTGAGGATTACCGTATGGGGTCCCGTCCAGCGGGGTTGCAGCAGGTGGAGGTTAAGAACTTTTAGCAGTACCTGATCTCCTGGGGCCAGAGGCCGGATCGGCTCGTTGTTGTCTGCCCGTCGTGGCAAAGCACGGTCAGCGTGTTTTTCTCAGCAAGGACCGTAGGAGGGAAAAGAGAGGGAGGTACCCCACGAGTGGGGAGTCTCTCTCTCCGGGAGATAGGTTAGGAGATAAGGCTTTCTGTAAAGCAGCTCGAAGGGGGTTAAACCTGTCTTTGTGTGAGGCGTGGTGCGCACACGGGTGAGCGCCAGAGGAAGGAGGTCGACCCAGGACAATCGCACTTTTGAAGCAAGTTTGGTCAGGTGTGTCTTGATGATGCCGTTTACTCGCTCTTTGAGGGATGTGGAGATGCCAGGCGATGTCCAAGGCTGCAGCCACCTGCTGGGGAAATCTTGGTGGGGGAAGACAGCGGCCCTGTGGGAGTTTTTTAGCTGCAGCATACAGAGGCTTGGCCAGGGTGGTGTAATTTGGGACCCAGTGTCGGAAAAGTCCTGTCAGCCCTAAAAGGACAATATCTGCTCTCCACTGGTTGGAGGACAGATGGACCGGGAGGAGGCTATACCGATCTGCTGTCAGGGCTTTAGTGGTGGGAGTGATTTGGAGACCTAGATAGACAACAGAGGTCTGGGTCAGTTGAGCCTTGGATTGTGAGGCTCTGTAGCCCAGGGAACCAAGGAAATTAAGAAGAGTTGCACTGTGTTGTCTAGAAGTCTCTTCCGAGGGGCTACAAAGGAGTAAGTCATCTACGTATTGGAGGAGAGTGCTGGGATGAAGTGAACATCTGGCTAGGTCTCGGGATAGGGCTTGCCCAAAGTAATGGGGGCTGTCTCTAAATCCCTGCGGGAGGACGGTCCAGGTGAGCTGAGTGGTCAGGTGGGTGTCAGGATCTGTCCAGGTGAAAGCGAAAAGAAACTGACAATCGGGATGAAGTGGGATGGTAAGAAAGGCATCTTTGAGATCAATAACAGTAAAATGAGAGGTTTGAGGAGGAATGGAGGAGAGAAGGGTGTAAGGGTTAGGGACAAGCCGATGGGCGGGGACCACTGCTGCGTTAATCAGGCGGAGATCCTGCACCAGCCGGTAGTCTCCAGAAGCCTTCCGGACAGGAAGGATGGGCATGTTACAGGGGGAGGTCGTGGGGATTAGGAGACCCTGTCTCATGAGACGGTCGATGATGGGCTTTAGCCCCCTGAGGCTACTGAACAGACAAAGGGAAATTGAGGTCGAGCCGGAAAGAGGTGGGATCTCTTAGCCGAATAAGGACTGGAGGGTGGTGCCGAGCCACCACCGGAACTTGGGTATCCCAGACCTCAGGACTAACCGAGGGGGTCAGGGACTCTGCGAGTAGCACCAGGAAGGCCCCCGATATGGGAGCCGACCCTGGGGTCAGGTGGAGGGTGGCTTTTAGCTTAGCGAGTATGTCCCTCCCCAAGAGTGGGGTAGGGCAGGAGGGTATGACTAAAAGGAGTGTGTGAACATGGATGAATCCAGCTGACAAGACAGAGGTTGTGTCTGGAGAGGACACGGGGGTCGGCCGTCAATTTTCATAACCGAAATCTGAGAAGGATGTAAAATGCCCCCAAAGGAAGGAAGAACCGAATAGGTAGCCCCCGTATCAACCAGGAAGTTGATAAACTTACCCGCTACCTGGAGCATTACCCTGGGCTCGGCTTGGGTGATCGGGGTCCCCGAGTCTGGGGGCATCAGTCTTTGTCGAAGCTCAGCAGCTCCAAAGCCAGAGTAGGGCAGGAAGTCTCCCTGGGGTGCTCTGGTCCCCGGCCCCTAGAGGTCGGGGCCCGAGAGGCCTGGGGACAGTCGCTGGCCCAATGTCTTCGTTGTTTGCACAGTGGACATGGCTTGGATGGAGGGCGCAGGTTAGGGCATGCTTTGGCCCAGTGTCCTTCCTGGCCACACTTGAAGCAGGCCCCCGGAGGGGGCTTCTGGGACCCCGAACCCGCAGCCGGCCGCAGGGCTGCCACCAAGGCTTGGGTTTGCTGGTTAAAGAGACTTGCTTGCTGGTTGAGGAGGCTAGCCTGAAATTCGGCCTTTTGTTTAAGCCTTGCCTTTTGGCTGGCCTCGGCTGCTTCCTCCCGGGCATTGTAAACTTTGAAGGCCATTTTTACCAGATCTCGGATAGGGGTTTGAGGACCATCCTCGGCCTTGGCCAGCTTTTTCCGGATATCAGGAGCTGACTGAGAGATAAAACGACTGGCCAAGGTGGCTGCCCTACAGGGGACTCAGGGGACAGCCTGGTGTATTGAATGAGGGCCTCAGTAAGCCGATTGAGGAACATAGCTGGATTTTTATCAGGCCCCTGAGTCACCTCATCTAATTTAAGGAAATTTACAACTTTGTGAGAGGACACCTCCATCCCATCAAGAAGGCACTCTATCATATAGCCTACTCGCTGCTGGCCACCACCCCCCTCCTGATAGTTTTAATCAGGGTCAACGTCGGGGACCGCCTGAGCCCCCGGGGGTGTTCGGGAGAGGATTGGCAATGTGCCTCCTGATCGGCCTGAGCTTTGGCTGCCGTCCAGATGGCCTGCCTCTCTTCTGGGGTGGTGGAGGACCCCAGAATAACAGATGTCTTGCCAGGTTAAAGCATAGGCACGGGTCAGGCCCGTGAACTGTTTGATGTATTGAGTAGGATTGGAAGAAAAAGAGCCCAGTTTGGCTTTAATCTGTGCCAGGTCCTGGAGAGAAAAAAGGGAACATGGACCTGGGCTAGGCCCTCAGCGCCAGCTACTTGTCGAAGAGGGAGTAGCGGGGCTGGGGGAAGGGGGGAGGCCCCCCAGAGGGTTGCCGTGGGAGCGAGTGTGGGAGCTAACCGGAGAGGGGGAGGGCGTGACGGAGGGAAGAGGAGGATATAAGATAGGGTTTAGGGCCAGAGGATCCAGGGCCGGCAGCGGAGTCTCGGGGGCGGGAACGGAGGTAGGAGGGGCCGGAGTGGAGGGGAGGGTGAGGGTAGAGAACCAGGGTCGGAGGAGGGGAAAGAATAGGGTTAACTGCCGGCTGGTTGGGGGTCGAGGGCGAGGCTGGGGCCGGGGTGGAAGGGGAGGGAGCCGTGGGAGAGGTATAGGGAGGAGGAGCCACCAAGTCCTCTGGAGGAACAGAGAAAGCAGAGGACTCAGAGACGGGAGGAGTTGGCTTGGCCAGGGAAGCTGGAGTAGGATTTGGCTGGGAGCCACGTGGTGCACGGGGGGGGGGGGGGCGAGGCACAACGCCCAAAGGCCTGAACATAAGGGACCTCAGACCATTTTCCCGTTCTCCGGCAGTAATTATCTAAATCACGGAGGACGTCAAAGTCCAATGTCCCTGCGGCCGGCCACTGCGAGCCATTATCCAGAGAATATTGAGGCCAGGCCTGTGAGCAAAAAAAGTAAGCTGTTTGGCGCGGACATGTCTCTTTAGTCTTAAGGTCTGCAAATTAGCCAATAAGCATTTTAAAGGGGTTAAATCTTGGAGTTTGGGTTCGGGTTTGGAGACTGTCGATCCCATAGCGACCACCAACAGCGGAGGCAGACCCCGGTATCCAAACGTCTTTGGACACGCTGGGGAAGCCGGAGGTCCAGGCAGCCGATCAGAACGTCTTCCTCACGGTCTGCTGGATCGGAAAAGGCCGAGCCGGAGGTCCACACAGTCGATCAGGACGTCTCCCTCACGAACTGGCGACCTGGGGAGGGGGCGAAGCCGGAGGCCGAAGCCGGAGGGAGGCCGAAGCCGGAGGTCTATCAGTTGATTAGGACGTCTCCCTCACGAACTGATGACTGGGAGGGCCCAGTAAGTGCGCACCCGTTACAGGGCCCTAGGAAGTGATCGCCAGGGAGGGCAAGCTCCAAAGCCGAAGGGACTTACCCCGTTTCCTGCCATCCGGGAGGTTGGTCAGTCGCCTGGGTCCGGGGCTACCGCGGCGGTGGAGCTCGAGGGGACCCCAACGGCAAGTGCCAGAGGCCCTCACCTCGAGCCCCACGTTGGGCGCCAGATGTAAGAAACGCCGCGGGAAGAAAAAGCCACCTCTAGGACCCGTTAGTAAAAAGGCCTTTATTGGGCGGTTGCTCTCGGGCAGAACTCCCAAGGACAGGCAAGCGAGGGAAGCGAGGGAGTCTGCGAGGTGGGGAGGAGTGCGGGAAGGTTTTATAGTGAGGGCTGGCAGACAGGCCAAGTTTTTCCCATGTAAGGCAACAGGTGCGGACCACAGCAGGGGTTGGTTGCCCATGGTCTTTCTGGCATTTCCCGATTGGATCGGGGCTCCAAGGCCGGCCCCGGGGGTCGGGTCCGTTCCCTGGTTCCGGTTTGGTCATCAGCCGCCCCTGGTGCTGACCGGATGCCCCCTTTCTGGCCACGTTTCAGGCAGCTCGCCCTTTCACTAATCTCTGTCTCAGACTAGAATTCCTGAACAGCTGGAAATTCCCCAGAAATAGACTATTTTTCATGCTTTTTTTTTTTTTAAACAGATGCTAGTCCCCCTGTTAGGAAGTTTTTGTAACCCTACTCAATTCAATTCTCTTCCTTGTTCCCTATCTGGCTACTTTTATTCCTTTAGATTCAGCTCAAGTGTTGACTCCTGTATGCCTCTAGGTAAATAATCTCTCCCACATTATATGCAAAATCAGAATGTTCACTCTGAATACAGTGGCAATGTACATCTCTGTGTCACCTTTCCCAGTGAACAATCAATGCAAAATCAGGTCAGCATCTGTTCTCTTGCTGATCTGAGTTGGACTGGGCATCTTTCTTTCACGTTGTGAATTTACAGGAGGCTGAAGCATCTCTGCTGTGCCAATCTCACTCTGTGGCCCTGGCTAAAGGGGCAATGGCTACCTGGACAGTACATGTTTGTCTTCACAGAGGTCAGAAACTTCCAAAGGCGTCAATGGAAATGGAGGTGCCCTTTAAGTCTTGAAAGTGGCTCAAGGTCATTTCTGCCTATATTTCATTGAACAATGGCAGTCACACAGCCAAGTTAAAGATCAGTGTATAAGAGCAATATACCCTTTTGATGGAGATGAGAGGCAGTTCGCTTGCTCAGTCGTGTCTGACTCTTCGCGACCCCATGAACCGCAGCACGCCAGGCCTCCCTGTCCATCACCAGCTCCCGGAGTTCACTCAGACTCACGTCCATCGAGTAGGTGATGCCATCCAGCCATCTCATCCTCTGTCATCCCCTTCTCCTCCTGTCCCTAATCCCTCCCATCATCAGAGTCTTTTCCAATGAGTTAGCTCTTCGCATGAGGTGGCCAAAGTACTGGAGTTTCAGCTTTAGCATCAGTCCTTCCAATGAACACCCAGGACTGGTCTCTTTTAGAATGGACTGGTTGGATCTCCTTGCAGTCCAAAGGACTCTCAAGAATCTTCTCCAACACCACACTTTAAAAGCATCAATTCTTCAGTACTCGGCTTTCTTCACAGTTCAACTCTCACTTCCATATATGACCACTGAAAAAACCATAGCTTTGACTAGATGGACCTTTGTTGGCAAAGTAATGTCTCTGCTTTTAATATGCTATCTGATCACATGGACCACTGCCTTGTCTCACTCAGTGAAACTAAGCCATGCCATGTGGGGCCACCCAAGATGGATGGGTCATGGTGGAGAGGTCTGACAGAATGTGGTCCACTGGAGAAGGGAATGGCAAGCCACTTCCATATTCTTGCCTTGAGAACCCCATGAACAGTATGAAAAGGCAAAATGATAGGATACTGAAAGAAGAACTCCCCAGGTCAGTAGATGCCGAATATGCTACTGAAGACCGGTGGAGTTATAACTCCAGAAAGAATGAAGGGATGGAGCCAAAGCAAAAACAATACTCAGTTGTGGATGTGACTAGTGATACAAGCAAGGTCCAATGCTGTAAAGAATGAGAGGCAGGGAGGAGAGTAAATATCTCCTTATAACTTATCAACTATCACATTCAAAGTCTGGGACGGTCTCTGGCACGTAGCAGTTGCTTAATACATTTTGACTGCTATTTTTAAAAAGATTTCAATGGTTTATCATTTTTAAGATCCTGAAAAGTACAGAGATTTAAAGCAGAGTCAACAATGGCTCATTGATTTAGTGTTTTATCATAGCACCTGGGGTTCTTTGCTTATTTCTCTTGTTTCCTTCACTCTACCATGATCTCCATGATGTCTTGCCTTATTACTATCCCCACCTGTCAGTAGCAAGGGTTTGCCATCTGGGACATGAGCAGTAAATGCTCATTGCATAAGGGGAAAAGGATCAGAAGTTAGAAAGGAAAAGAAGACAGAAAGAGATCAAAACAAATCTAAGACAAAAGAAACAAGTGGCTTATCTTCCCTTGTGGAGCTCACAAGGGATGCCTTAGCATTTACTAGAATGTGTTTTCTTCCCTTTGAAGTGATAGTCAAAAACTTGGGATTTAACCAGTTGTCATTATAAGTATAATTTATCATAAGATAAGCCTCTAAATTTGCTTTTGCTTGCTAATTTACAAGTCACATAGGGTATATATATAAGAATGCAAATTGAACAAGATTCAGTTCAGTCCAGTCACTAAGTCGTGTCCGACTCTTTGCAACCCCATGAATCGCAGCACGCCACGCCTCCCTGTCCGTCACTATCTCCCGGAGTTCACTCAGACCCGTGTTCATTGAGTCTGTGATGCCATCCAGCCATCTCATCCTCTGTCATCCCCTTCTCTTGCCCCCCAGTCCTTCCCAGCATCAGAGTCTTTTCCAATGAGTCAACTCTTCTCATGAGGTGGCCAAAGTACTGGAGTTTCATGTAGGTTTAAAGACCCTAGAACCACAGAGATAAAGAGTCAAAAAATATTTATAGTTCAGTTAACTTTAGACTTCATCTAATCTTATGAGCTGAATTAGAACACAAAAAAGCAAACTGAAAATAATAACTGAGACTTGATAATACAGCGGCCCATAATCATGTGCCTACATGGACACAGAGTCAGAAAGATAACTGGGCGTCCTATTCTGGTCTCAATATTCTTTGTTTTTTTCCCTCCACCTCCCCAAGACTTGCAATTAATCTTACTATAAAATATTATCAATATTTAATTAAAAATACTAGTAGTAATCAATATTAATATATTCCTATAATATACATGTTTATTCTCCTTTATATATATTTTAGAGTTAAGGCATTATACTTGAAAAGATATTTATGCAAAATCATGGATACATGTCAAGAACATATCATTGAGCAAAAGAGGAGAAACACAAAAGTAAACTCAGTGCATTATTGTAATTACATGAAGTTAAAATGGAAGCAAAGTCATTGGAGGATTAAAAGTACAAGAGGGCTTACTTGAGCTGAGAGGGAGGTGATTGGAGAAGACAGTGATAGAAAGAGGTTGATGGGTAGAAGCCTTGAGAAATACAGTTCATTTACTGTTTCTTCCTCTGTGTGGTTTTCCCAGAAACCTCTACCCTGTGGAGACCCCTCTGCTCCCCTGAATATCCAGCTCGGCTTGGCCCCTCTGTCCAGGTGCACTTAGTTCAACATATTGTAGGGCCCAAGATACTTGAGAGAGGAAGCTCTTTTCACTGAACAGCAGAATCACAAACATTCTAGTACATTTCAAACTTCCTCTTGTAATCATGTCTGTTAATATCCTGTTGACCAAAGTAAGTCTCAAGACCAAACCTAAACCCAACCACTCCTGCAAAGATCAGGCAAGGGGGAAACTTGACTAAAAGTATGTTAATGTACCAAACAGGTAATTCTACCTAGAGTATTCCCTAGAGCAGAGAATTATGAGCTGGAATTTTTACATATGCCTAGAATGCAGTGGGGCTAAAAAAAAAAAAAGGCTCCAATGAATAAAACTTATTTAGCCAAAAGACAGTCACTGCCCTCACCTCCAAATTTAGAATTAACATGTTTAATGCATTTGAAACAAAAATCCTCAAAACTAATGGGAAAAAATTAGATATTTACAAAACATGCAGATCATGTAATTACAAAGGCTACTCTGAAAAGTATCCTTAAAAAATAAGGAAATAAAATGTAGGATACTAAAAAGAGGACAGGTATGCAATCTATGTGGATAATGTGGAAATATGAATCAATATCTGCTAATTATCTAACAAACATATATACAAACACACACACACACAAAGGTAATTACATTTATGCTCCTTGTGAAGGAAAGCTATGGCAAACCTAGGCACATATTAAAAAGCAGAGACATCACTTTGGTTAGATAACATCACCGACTCAATGGACATGAATCTGAGCCAGGTCCTGGAGATAGTGGAGGACAGAGGAGTCTAGTGTGTTGCAGTCCATGGGGTTGCAATGAGTCAGACACAACTTAGCGACTGAACAACAACAGAAACAAAGTCAAAATAATTGCTACAATGAGTGTATTTCCTAGAAAAGCTTCTTAGAGTATGAGAAAGTGAGAAAGTAAAATAGGAAATGGGGACTAGGTGCTTTGGACAACATATGCTTAACAATTCAATTCACAGTAACTTATTGAAAGTACAACAAGAGTACTATTGCTGATAATAGTGTCATATAATTATTATCAATAAAATTTATTATTATCAGTAAAAATAACCATATTTTTTGAAAACATGATTTTAGCATTTTGATACTTCTTATAAGAATCAATAGAAAAATCTTTCACTTGTTGTGAATAAAACTTTTTCAATAGAATGGTCTCCTTATAAAGCAGATTGTATTTGCAAAAAAAAAAAAAAAAAAAAGGTGTCCTATTTTTATTGTTTCCTACAACTGTTTGATGAAAGCATTACAAAGGTTGCCAAACCACTTAAATTTCCTAGTACGTACCATGTTTTACATCCAGAGAATGCTTAATTAATTTACTGATTAATTTTTTAAGGCTATTGCTATTTGGCAGCTGTTTTGACAAAACTGCCTTCCTCATTATAGACATTCTACTTGTGAAAAGAAGTCAACCATAGCAAATGGACTTATTGAATTATCCAGCTCACCAATTATATAGTATAAAATTATTCATCCTCATATAATTTGATCAGGAAAAATCATTTATCTTTAGCAATTGTGTAAAATTAGATATTATGCTGCTGGATGGCTGCAATTTCAAAAGTGTCTGTAGTTAAAAAAAAACTTCTAAAATGTATTTGAACACTGAGTTATTGCCTATTTTCTAGAACCACTTTGTTATAAAAAAAGGTTAGCATCTAAGTAATTGCTCCACTGAGCCCACTTCTCTCACCATTTAAAAAGAATCACTTAGTTGTTTAAATGCAAAATGTCTGTTGGTTATCATTATTGGCTGTGCAATTTAGCAGAGACCTCATTCTTATTGTATTTCAATGTTTATAAATTAATGAATACGTAATCAATTCATTTCTTAATAAAACCAACATAATTTAATTGGAAACTCTTTATTGTGGGCTTCCCAGGTGGCTCCGAGGTTAAAGCATCTACCTGCAATGTGGGAGACCTGGGTTCAATCCCTGGGTTGGAAAGATCCCCTGGAGAAGGAAATGGCAACCCACTCCAGTACTCTTGCCTGGAGAATCCCATGGACAGAGGAGCCTGGTGGGCTACAGTCCACGGGGTCGCAAAGAGTTGGACACAACTGAGCGACTTCACTTTCACTTTCTGTGTTATTATTATAGATATATGTGAAAAGCAACATAGCAAACCATTTATAAAGGTTGAGTTGACAGTTAACATTTCTTATTCATAGTGCTAGATTCAGCATTAATACTACTTTCCAACCTATTTATAGATCTTTGCATCTTATCTTAAGACCATGCCTGATGTATTTGAAGATTTCTTTTCAGTTATAGGCTAACCTAACCAGGTGGATCTAAATAGGTTTATCAACTAAACTGAACACCCCAATGAACTAAAACTGAACCTCTCAGCCATCATTTCAGACTATACAGATTAATTTCTCCTATTTGGGCACTGTTTCTAGATATCTTCCAGCTAATCTGTTACTCAGCTAAAAGTCAAAAAGATCATTCAACTTTAGCTTCAATATATCTCTCTACATTTTCTTGTCTGTAAATATGTATCTAATATACCTACACATAATTTATAGGCAACTATTTTGATATATTGGGCATCCCTCACGGCTCAGCAGTAAAGAATTTGCCTGTCAATGCAAGAGATACAGGTTTGATCCCCTGGTCAGGAAGACTCCCCTGGAGAAGGAAATGGCAACCCACTCCATTCATACATTTGAATGACAACAAATTCATGTTCAAAACACTTTTATAATATCCATAAGTTCATAAGAGAACAATTTATTGCAAAAACTTGAAAAGGAAAAGAGCAAAAGAAAAATTCCAGAATAGGAAATCTTACTGCACATTAATCACATGAATATGTATTCTACCTCAATAGCAATCAAAATAAACAAATTAAAAATGTCAATGTATGGCAAAACCAATACAGTATTGTAACGTAGAATAAAGTAAAAATAAAATTTTAAAAAATAAAATAAGATTATATAGTATACCTGACTAGCAAATATCTAAACAGTTATAATAGTACTGACAACACAGATGGAAATGGGGACATTCAGACACTTTTAGAGGAAGGATTAACCACTACAATCATTCTAACATATCTTTAGGCTACATTTAGTAAGTTTGGCGATAGTGAAGGACAGGGAAGCCCGGCATGCTATAGTCCATGGGGTTGGAGGCAGTCATACATGACTTAGAGACTGAACAAATAAGTTTAGAGGTGAATATGCCCAAAGATTCAATTTTCCATATATATATGAAAATATATGCAAAATATGTAAGTATGGACTTCCCTGGAGGCCCACTGGTGAAGCATCTACCTGCCAATGCAGAAGACATGGGTTGAATCTCTGCTCAGGGAACATTCCAGAAGACGAAGAGGAACTAGGCCTGTGTACCACAAACCACCGAGCCCATGTGCCACAATTACTAATGCCAGCACACACTAGAGCGCAAGCCCCACAACAAGAGAAGCCACTGCGATGCGAAGCCCATCATCACAACTGGAGAGTAGCCCTACTCTCTGCAACTGGAGAAAGCCATCGTGCACCAACGAAGATGCAGCACAGACAAATGTAAGTGAAATAAATGTAATATATATAAATATATATATATATGTACTGCAAAAGGATTTGCTGCAACATAGTTTAAAATAAAACACTGTCAGCCAGTAAAAGGATCATAGAACAATGAACAAATCTTACATGTAAGCCCTGCAATGTTATGCAAGTGAAATCAGTTAACAAAAGCTTTTATGATCAACATGAATAAATAACAGAACCATAATGGTAAGAAAAATTAAACCTGGTTTCTGAATGATTTAATGACATTTGTATAAAGTACTAAAACATACAGAACAGTATTAAATGCCTATAAATGTACCTATATGTTACAACAGTTTAAAAGCACACACAGGAATGAAAAATAAATACAGGATGTTATTTAGTAATAAAGATATATTTAGGAGGGCACTGAGGTGGAAATGGAGTATAAGAAGGGTTTCAAATATGTGATGTTACATTTCTTATTTGGGTGAAGTTACCTTAGTGTCGGCTACTAATATTACACATATTTGCACTTTTGAAATAATACTAAGAATGAGTAATGCCAGATTCAGTTCAGTCGCCCAGTCATGTCCGAATAGTTGCAACCCCATGGAAAGGGGTGGAGGCTTCCCTGTCTTTCACCAGCTCCCAGACCTTGCTCAAACTCAGGTCCATCGAGTCAGTGATGCCATCCCACCATTTCATCGTCTGTCGTCCCCTTCTCCTCCTGCCTTCAGTCTTTCCAGGCATCAGGGTTTTTTCCGATGAGGCAGTTCTTCACATCAGATGGCCAAAGTACTGGAGTTTCAGCTTTAGCATCAGTCCTTCCAATGAATATTCAGGACTGATTTCCTTTAGGATGGACTGGTTGGACCTCCTTGCAGTCCAAGGGACTCTCAAGAATCTTCTCCAAAACCACAGTTCAAAAGCATCAATTCTTCAGTGCTCAGCTTTCTTTATAGTCCAATTCTCACATTCGTACATGACTGCTGCAGAAACCATAGCCTTGACTAGACTGACATTTGTTGGCAAAGTAATATCTCTGCTTTTTAATGGCTGCAGTCACCATCTGCAGTGATTTTGGAGCCCAAGAAAATAAAGTCTCTCACTGTTTCCATTGTTCCCCATCTATTTGCCATGAAGTGATGGGACCCGATGCCATGATCTTATTTTTCTGAATGTTGAGCTTTAAGTCAGTTTTTTTCACTCTCCACTTTCACTTTCATCAAGAGGCTCTTTAGTTCTTCTTCACTTTCTGCCATAAGAGTGGTGTCATCTGCACATCTGGAGTTATTGATATTCCTCTCAACAATCTTGATTACAGCTTATGCTTCATCCAGCATGGCATTTCACATGATGTACCCTGCATAGAAGTTAAATAAGCAAGGTGACAATATACAGCTTTGACATACTCCTTTTCCTATTTGGAACCCGTCTGTAGTTCTATGTAAGTTCTAACTGTTGCTTCTTGACTCGGATACAAACTTCTCAGGAGGCAAGTTAGGTAGTACGGTATTCCCATCTCCTGAAGAATCTTCCACAGTTTTGTGGTCCACACAATCAAAGGCTTTGGCATGGTCAATAAAGCATAAGTAGATGTTCTTCTGGAACTCTTGTTTTTTCGATGATCCAGTGGACATTGGTAATTTGATCTCTGGTTCCTCTGCCTTTTCTAAATCCAGCTTGAACATCTGGGGTTCACATACTGTTGAAGCCTGGCTTGGAGAATTTTGAGCATTACTTTGCTAGGGTTTGAGATGAGTGCAATTGTGTGGTAGTTTGAACATTCTTTGGCATTGCCTTTCTTTGAGACTGGAATGAAAACTGACTTTTTCCAGTCCTGTGGCCACTGCTGAGTTTTCCAAATTTGCTGGCATATTGAATGGAGCACTTTCACAGCATCATCTTTTAGGATTTGAAATAGCTCAACTGGAATCCCATCACCACCACTAGCTTTGTACTGATGCTTCCTAAGGCCCACTTGACTTTGCATTCCAGGATGTCTGACTCTAGGTGAGTAATCACACCATTGTGATTATCTGGCTCTTAAAGATCTTTTTGTACAGTTTCTCTGTGTATTCTTTCTACTTCTTCTTAATATCTTCTGCTTCTGTTAGGTCCATACTATTTCTGCCCTTTATTTTGCCCATCTTTGCATGAAATTTTCTCTTAGTAGCTCTAAGTTTTTCAAAGAGATCTATAGTCTTTCCCATTCTGTTGTTTTCCTCTATTTTTTTTGCATTGATTGCTAAGGAAGGCTTTCTTATCTCTCCTTGCTATTCTTTGGAACTGTGCATTCAAATGGGTTATATCTTTCCTTTTCTCCTTCGCCTTTAGCTTCTCTTCTTTTCTCGGCTATTTGTAAGGCCTTGTCAGACAACCCTTTTCCCTTTCTGTATTTATTTTTCTTGGGGATGGTCTTGATCACTGCCTCCTGTACAATGTCACAGACCTCTGTCCATAGTTCTTCAGGCACTCTGTCTATCAGATCTAATCCCTTGAATCTATTTGTCACTTCCACTGTATAATTGTAAGGGATTTGATTTAGGTCATACCTGGATGGTCTAGTGGCTTTCCATACTTTCTTCAATTTAAGTCTGAATTTGGCAATAGGAGTTCATGATCTGAGCCACAGTCAGCTCCTGGTCTTTGCTGACTGTATTTTGTTCACTAACGCCACGTTAGTTAATGAACACCACATTAGTTAACTATTATAATGTGATGTGACCTGTAAGTATACGTTTTTGAAAAGTTTTTGTGAAACAACTACACTTCTTAACTTAATAAAAAAGACAAGATATGTGTAAGACATCCCTTATATGGGGAATCTGAAAAGAAATGGTACAAATAAAATTATTTACAAAACAGAAGGAGACCCACACACTTAGAGAACAAACTTATGGTTGCTGGGGAGAAGGATGGGAGGAAGGCATAGTTAGGCAGTTTGGGACTGACATTCACATACTACTAGTTTAAAATGGATAAGAACAAGGATCTGCTGCAGAGCGCAGGGAACTCTGCTCCGTGTTATGTGGCAGCCTGGATGGGAGGGGAGTTTGGGAAGAATGGATACATGTCTATGTATGGCTGAGTCCCTTCTCTGTCCACCTGAGGCTATCACAGTGTTGTTAATCAGCTATACTCTGATCTGAAATAAACAGTTAAAGAAAATTAAAATAAGAGAGAGAGAGAGTATATAAAACACCTGAGAGGATGGAGACGGCTGCTCACCACCCAAAGCTGTGGCTGTTCTGGTTGCTCTTAACAGCTGAGGCTCCAACATTCCAACACAAGTTGCAACCCCATCAGCTGGAAAGCTCTGATCTAGGAAGTTGGCCACCCTAACAGTTACTACCAGACCATATGTGGATGACCACATCCATAGCCTGCATGTTTGCTCTCTAGACGCTGACATCTGATGGTTAAGCTACCCAAGGGGAAGGGTCAGGCTAAGCGCGATTTCCTGGACTTAGTTACAGTGCCTTCACTCACAAAGACTATTGGGAAAAAAAACCATCACACCAATCAGCTTACTTTTTTGTAGATACAGGACTGTTAAACTGTTTACACAAGCATGCCCCTCTCATCAAGGGTAGTCTCTGACTCTGAAAAACTTAGAACAGAAACAAAAGTCAGTTTTCTGGGTAGCATGGAATCACGACAGGCTGAGTTATTTAAAAAGTTCAGTGGTTAAAACACTGATTTTGCTAGCCTGACAGTTACAGTCAGGACACTGGTTTAGACTGTCTAGCGGAGAAACATTTTCTTTCCTGCCAAGGCCAAGAAGATCCTCTTCAGATTGAATTAACCTATCCAAGAGTGAGGTCTTGCATGGTAACTCTTACTATGCGACTCCAAGTCCTTCTTGTCGTTTAGTTGCTGAATCACGTCCAACCCTTTGCAACACTATGGACTGTAGCCTGCCAGGCTCCTCTGTCCATGGGATTCTCCAGGCAAGAATACTGGAGTGGGTTGCCATTGCTTTCTCCGGGGGATCTTCCTGATCCAGGGACTGAACCTGTCTCCCTGCATTGGGAGGTGGTTCTTTACCACTGAGCCCGTGCTAGGGAAGCCTGTTCTAGGGGACACATTATTATGCTTTCAAATAAGGAAGAGACTGCAGAAGCCCCAAAGTTACTATTTATTCTCACAAAAAGGACAAGATTTGCTTCAGTTTCAACCTAAAAAGACAACTGTTTTGTTCATCATTTTATGGTATCAATTCCTCTGTTCTATGTCCTTAAAAATATCAGGTTTAATATAACATTAATTGGGTTTAGCAAGAAAGTACAAATAACAATGACTTGAAATTTTCTTAATCCATAGTAACAATCACAGATTTTTCTCACTACACTTAACAGAGCAGGAAATTTTCTTTATTCACTATTGCCAGATATAAATTTTATATCAAATATTGTAATTAAATTATTTGTTGGGCTTCCCTGGTGGCTCAAATAGTAAAGAATTCCCATTCTTATTGTAAAGAGATCTATTTCTTGAGAATGAGATTTTTTTTCTTGACTCATTATGAAATTTAAGTGAGATATATACCCTCATCAAATGGCATTATATTTACACAACCACAATTATGTTTCATGCAGTCTTTATCAGTTTCTTATAGAGAGCAATTACTATGATTATTATCCAGACAGTGGTTTTTTCCTACCTCCTACTAGAGGGATTCATGTAGTATTATTCTGCATTCTGTAAACCCTACGTTAGAATAATTAACTTCTGGTAGGTGACAGTGAACTGCAAAATCAATACTCAGTGAGATTCAGGTATCATAACAATATGTGACACTATTTACTTGGCACTCATTTAATTTCACTATGTAAATGACATTTCCTTTCCAGAATCACTTAGTGAATAGATGTCTAGCTACTGTAGCATTTGACATTTGACCAACATTGAATATTAAGAGATTTTCCTCAAGTGCAAGTAGTTTAGCATAAATAAATCATCCAGAGGACTGGGAGCACCAAAGAGCTCAAGACTGGGAGATCAGGTATGAGCAAGGGTGTTGATTTTTAATAGTAAGTATTCATAGAGGATTGTGGTAAAGTCAAATTAAGTTCCACTTTCCCAGGCTATTTTAGACCCCCACTAGCTTAAAAAAAAGTCTATGTTTTCAGTGACACTTCTCAGTACTTCCATTGTCAGAACCAGGAGTGGGCTATTAATAAAAACAACCTACTCGTACTGGTGATTTGTAAATTGTGATGATCAGTCTACTACTGAATGTGCCCTGAGGCACCCACTCTGGAAGCTGATGGCTCAGGCCTGCGCTGGGCTCAGAGGTCAGGAGAGAGAATGCAACAGTACTGCCTTGAGATCTTGGATCTTCTAAGACACACCAATAACCCAGGAATCAGAGGAGGACTTGAAGATACTTCAGCCAAAATTAAGGAGGTATTTTCCACTGGTATACCCCTTCATCTGACCACATGCAGAAATCGAAATGGTGATGCTTAATCAGAGTGGTAGATCTGATTGCAGAGAAGGAAATTTAACATCCGAGAAATGATCAACAGCTTTAATAGCTAGATATTAAGAAAATATAATTTTATATAAGCCCATTTTGTTATTATTGTATTATTTAAATTAAGCATTAAATTGAAGGCAAATTGTTCTCATTTTGAAAAGTATTGGAATAACAGGCTACACTATGATGGTATAAAAAGCAATATTATAGTAGACTTACCAGGTTATACAAATTCTAAGTGAGGAGCATTTTTGTTTTTACTTATACTTTAAGTGATACTTGATAAACAGGAAATTAATGATAAATTAATTGTATGCAGAGTACATCATGAGAAATGCTGGACTGGAAGAAACACAAGCTGGAATCAAGATTGCCATGAGAAATACCAATAACCTCAGATATACAGATGATACCACCCTTATGGCAGAAAGTGAAGAGGAGCTAAAAGCCTCTTGATGAAAGTGAAAGAGGAGAGCAAAAAAGTTGGCTTAAAGCTCAACATTCAGAAAACAAAGATCATGGCATCTGGTCCCATTACTTCACGGGAAATAGATAGGGAAACAGTGGAAACAGTGTCAGACTTTATTTTTGGGCTCCAAAATCACTGCAGATGGTGACTGCAGCCATGAAATTAGAAGACGCTTACTCTTTGGAAGAAAAGTTATGACCAACCTAGATAGTATAATCAAAAGCAGAGACATTACCTTGCCAATTAAGGTCCGTCTAGTCAAGGCTATGGTTTTTCCTGTGGTCATGTATGGATGTGAGAGTTGGACTGTGAAGAAGGCTGAGCGCCGAAGAATTGATGCTTTTAAACTGTGGTGATGGAGAAGACTCTTGAGAGTCCCTTGGACTGCAAGGAGATCCAACCAGTCCATTCTGAAGGAGATCAACCCTGGGATTTCTTTGGAAGGAATGATGCTAAAGCTGAAACTCCAGTACTTTGGCCACCTCATGCAAAGAGTTGACTCATTGGAAAAGACTCTGATGCTGGGAGGGATTGGGGGTAGGAGGAGAAGCGGGCGACCGAGGATGAGATGGCTGGATGGCATCATGGACTCGATGGACGTGAGTCTGAGTGAACTCCTAGAGAAGGTAATGAACAGGCAGGCCTGGCGTGCTGCAACTCATGGGATGGCAAAGAGTCAGACATGACTGAGCACTGAACTGAACTAAACATATAGGCACCATAGAAACAATTATTTTGGAGAAAAATAGCTTCAAAATAAAAATTCATGTTACAGATTTATATATATTTAGGTAAAACCATATTTTCTAAGAAATTATATTATATTCAAAACTTTTATGACCTTTTTAAAATATGAAAACATGTTGAATATTTCCATGTATTTTATATATACATATACATTTTTTCTTAAAAGTTATAGAGTGCTAGATTCAGTTCAGTTCAGTTCAGTCACTCAGTCGTGTCCGACTCTTTGCGACCCCATGAATCGCAGCACACCAGGCCTCCCTCTCCATCACCAACTCCCGGAGTTCACTCAGACTCATGTCCATCGAGTCAGTGATGCCATCCAGCCATCTCATCCTCTATTGTCCCCTTCTCCTCCTGCCCTGAGTCCCTCCCACCATCAGGGTCTTTTCCAATGAGTCAACTCTTCTCATGAGGTGGCCAAAGTACTGGAGTTTCAGCTTTAGCATCATTCCTTTCAAAAAACAGCCAGGACTGATCTCCTTTAGAATGGACTGCTTGGATCTCCTTGTAATACAACTCAGGAGTCTTCTCCAACACCACAGTTCAAAAGCATCCATTTTTCAGCGCTCAGCTTTCTTCACAGTCCAACCCTCACATCCATACATGACCACTGGAAAAACCATAGCCTTAACTAGATGGATCTTTGTTGGCAAAGTAATGTTTCTGCTTTTGAATATACTATCTATATTGGTCATAACTTTTCTTCCAAGGAGTAAGCGTCTTTTAATTTCATGGCTGCAGTCACCATCTGCAGTGCTAGATTATGGAATGTCAATTAATTTGTCAGTGTATTATTCAATATTCTATGGTTAAATTTAAGTTGTTTTCCATTTAAACTATTAAATAAATATTATACATAGATGATGTATGGATCTAGACAACAGTTCCCAAAAGTGAAAGTGAAGTCGCTCAGTCATGTCCAACTCTTTGCAGCCCTAGAACTGTAGCCCACCAGGCTCCTCCATCCATGGGATTCTCCAGGCAAAAATACTGGGGTAGGTTGCCATTCACTTCTCCAGGGGTCTTCTGGACCCAGGGATTGAACCCAGGTCTCCTGCATTGCAGAATAGAGGCTTTAACCTCTGAGCCACCAGGGCAGACCCCAAAGAAATGCTAAATTATTAGGTGACATAGTGTTGAGAAGCTGACGGTCCATGACGTCTTAGAGCATTAAACCAGTGTTAGCATCATTAAAGGTGATACAGTCAGTTTTGTACTTCATGCACCTGAGGAACAATAGAAATTTCACAGAACCACCTAGAATGTATTCTAAAAGTTTAGTCTCAAATCTAATCAAGCCTCAGATCTTTTTGAATTCACAGGAAATAAAAGAGCTTCCCAGGTGGCGCTAGTCCTTAAGAACCCACCTGCCAATGCAGGAGACACAAGAGACACGGTTTCGATTCCTGGGTTGGGAAGATTCTTCAGAGGAGGGCACAACAACCCACTCCAATATTCTTGCCTGGAGAATCCCACTGACAGAGGAGCCTGGTGGGCTACAGTTCAAAGTGTCGCAAATAGTTGGATGCAACTTAGCATGCACAAATAAGAAAGAAATAATTTGAGTGACTATACACAGAAGCTCTCAGCCAATGCTAGGATGAAGGATGGTCTACAGGAATAAATAACCAGGTTTTACTAACAAAACATTGACATTAAAAACAAAAAGGAGTGTTGTTATAGGAAGAAAGAGACTTATAAGTGGTAACAAACACAATAGTGAGGACTTTAGAGTTTTGTTTGATGAAGATGTGGGCACTTTGAAAAATAGTATACATTCCATATAATCTGGTTATTAAATATTTATAAATACAATATGCATACTTAAAAGTATTCTAAAGAATGTTAGGCTGTTATAATAATATGGTGTTTTTTTTTAAAAGACCTTATAGCCTCAGTGATATCTATTGCCCCTGGGATTTGTTGCAAAATATCACAGAACAATAAAGGTGCATATGTATAGACAAAACTTAGCAAAATACTGATACTTGATGCAGCTGTGTGATGGTTTAGTGAGAGTTTATTATACCTACCTTATTTTGCACATTTGAGATTTTTCATAAAGAGGCTAAAATGTTATGACAACTCTTTTCCTACTCATAGTTTTGAGTATTTATGGGTTATTTGGTGGGGGGTTAATTCCTTAAAAATGGACTCTTGGATCAAAATGAAAATACTTCTTATGGTCAATACATTTTATATCACAATTAATCAGTCACACATATAAATGCCTTTAATCTTTATCAGTGGATTATCATGAGTCTTCATGGAAACTATCTTTTTCCCCTAAACAATGTAGTTACCATTTTGATTTGTAAAACTACTGTATGTATTAAGAATTTCAACTTTCTGTCTGCCCCATACATTACAAACATGGACTTGCCTTAGAATGAGCATTTAAACTTGTCTGTACATTCTTCCACACTGAGATGAGCTTAGAAGTGTTTAGTGATATTTATTTTTCCTCTCCATTTTACTATCTGCTATTAGAATCACAACCTGAAAGTCAGAAAGAGGAAAGATTTCCCTGATATTCAGAATCTTGCCTGGTACTATGGACTGGGACTTGCTTTTCTGCATTAAAAATAAGTCGTTTCACAGAACTCTAGTATCAGGACACCACTGAGGTACCAAAATGGGTCAAACAAAAACCAAGACCAACTCACAGTAAATGAACACTGACAAAACTTTGTCCAAGTCACAGAATGATCAAATAGCACCTATCCTGACCGATAGCCATGATTGCTACTTCTTTGTCAATTACAGTTTTATTCAAGTTTTAGTTTTTCTCCTTGAAAATAATGTTTATGAAGGCACACGTTCGTAGGATTACACTTATTCCAAATGAGAGCAAAGCCCACTTCTTTAAACTCTCTCTCCAAATCAGCAAGCAAGACTGGATCTTCTACTAGGTCCTTCCCATGCTCTCCTGATTAAGACAACCCAGACGCCCTAATATATGTGTTCTCCCAGGTTGCAAAACATAATAAATGAAATTATTCAACTACAGGTACTGGTGGTTTACAGCTGCAGGACTTTGACAAGAGTCATAATCTGCTGTAGAATCTACTATTAGCATGTTACTATAAGTAGAATCCACTTTACTTTTAGTTTTAAAGGATGATTTTTTTTCCCACAATGACTTAACCAATGTTAATGTATTAAATCCTATTCACTACCATTAATTTGTTTTCCAGGCTTATTATGTCATCTCAAAAATTGAATTCCTCCCACTAAAGTATTGATGTGTTAGTCACAGAGGTCTGAGTCTATCTTCAACTCTATTCAGTCTGTTTTTGTTTTTTTCTTATTTCACTCTGTAGTAGGTATTCAAATAATTCTGTCCTCCAGCTCACTTATTCATTCTTCTGCCTCAGTTATGCTGCTATTGATTGCCTCCTTCAGAGTATTTTTAATTTCAGTAATTGTGCTGTTCACTGCTGTTGATTTATTCTTCGTTTCTCCTAGGTTCTTGTTAAATGTGTTAAATAATTCTTGCACTTTTTCAATTCTATTTTTGAGATTTTAGATGATATTTATTATCATTTATTCTGAATTCTTTTTGGCTCTTTTGTCTATTTCCTTTTCATTTATTTTTCCTTTTAAGTGTTTACCTTTCTCTTTCATTGGCACAATATTTTTTCTGTCTTTTCATTTAGTTTAACTCAGTGGGTCTCTTTTCTCCAGAGTATTAGGTCATAGTTATTCTTGCTTCTGGTCTATGCCTCCAGTAGGTGAGGTTGGTTCAGTAACTTGTACAGATTTTTTTGGTGGGAGGGACTTGTCCCTGCATTTTGATGGGTAGAAATGAGTTTCTTGCTCTGATTTTTGTTGTTATTCAGTCACTAAGTCTAGTCTGACTCTCAGGGACCCCACGTGACAGGCTCCTCTGTCATTCATTAACTCCTGGAGTTTGCTCAGATTCGTGTTAGTTGAGTTGGTGATGCTGTCTAACCATCTCATCTTCTGCCACCTGCTTCTCCTTTTGCCTTCAAACGTCCCAAGCATAGGCTCTTTTTCAGTGAATTGAATTGGCTTTTTGCATCTGGTGGGGAAAGTATTGCAGTTTCAGCCTCTGCATCAGTCCTTCCAATGAATATTCAGGGTTGATTTCCTTTAAGATTCCCTCTGATGGGCAGGGCCATTCAAGGTTGTGTGTTTTGGTGTGTCTGTGGGTAGTCTGTCTTCTCATGGCTGGGTTTGTGTTGCTTTCTTATTATTTTGGTGATGTTTCTAGCACTTGGTCCTGCAGGCATTGGGTGGTGTCAACCTTTTATTTATGTAGAGACCTTGGTGGGATTTATCACTGATTAATACTGCCTGGGATCAGGAGTTCTTTGGTGGCCTAGCATGCGGGACTCAGTGCTCCCATTGCAGAGGCTCAGGCCCAACTTCCAAGGGGGGGAACCAAGACTCTACAACTCATTTGTCATGGCAATAAAGAGGATTTTTAAAACAAAAACAAAGAAAAAAATCAAGACAAATGTTAAAAGAAAAATCAGATAAATAGAAGCAACAACAAAGAAACACATACAGACACATAGGAAACCAAAACAGACCTAAGAAAACAAAGTACAAGACGGTGACCCATCAAACCAAAGAAACCAGAAATAATCAACCAATTGAATTAGAAGTAACAAAAACACAAAACAAACAAACAAATCAAAGCAATGTGTCAATTGAGAAATAAGATGCAGACAACAACAGCAATAACAAAAAGACAAAAATTTTGAAAAAAAAAGAAAAGCAAAGTTAGAAGTATATTTTTAAAAAGCTGTATATATGAAAGAAAAAATAACAGAACAAAGAAACAAAGCTAGAACAGCAGATAGCCAAAGCATAAGTAGACACATATAAAAAAATTAAATTATGAGTAAAAATTCCTAAAAGCCTAAATAGAAAAAATAGAGGAATAACTAACAGAATGAATCAAAACAGAAAAAATATAGCAATAAATGTTTTCCTAGGATCTCAGGTGTCAGTGTCCTTGCCCTTGCTCTGAACCACAGCCAGCTTACATCTCCCTAGGGGTATACCTCCAATGCTGAAAAGGGCTGGTCTCTGCACATGGTGTGATGACAGCTCAGACTCTATTCTTGCTGTATTTCAATGTGTGCTTGCCTCCAATGTCCACAGCTGCCAGAGGCAGAGCATCTTCTTTTGCGGGAACTCTCACTGTCTCTTTATATATTCCATAGACACAGGCTCCATTTAGTTGAATGTGTTGATTTAATCTGCAGATTTTGCAGTTGATGAAAAGCTTTTTGTTCCTCTTCCTTAGTCACCCTGAATCTGGAGCTCAATTGTGGTTTTATTCCCATCTCTGAATATGGGCCATCCACAGTTTTCATTCTAATCTCAAAGAAAGGCAATGCCAAGAATGCTCAGACTACCACACAATTACACTCATTTCACATGCTAGTAAAATAATGCTCAAAATTCTCAAAGCCAGGCTTCAGCAATACATGAACCATGAACTCCGTGATGTTCAAGCTGGTTTTAGAAAAGGCAAGGGGAACCAGAGATCAAATTGCCAACATCCGCTGGATCATGGAAAAAGCAAGAGAGTTTCAGAAAAACATCTATTTCTATTTTATTGACTATGCCAAAGCCTTTGGCTATGTGGATCACAATAAACTGTGGAAAATTCTGAAAGAGATGGGAATACCAGACCACCTGACCTGCCTCTTGAGAAATCTGTACGCAGGCCAGGAAGCAACAGTTAGAACTAGACATGGAACAACAGACTGGTTTCAAATAGGAAAAGGAGTACATCAAGGCTGTATATTGTCACACTGCTTATTTAACTGATATGCAGAATACATCATGAGAAACACTGGACTGGAAGAAACACAAGCTGGAATCAAGACTGCCAGGAAAAATATCAATAACCTCAGATATGCAGATGATACCACCCTTATGGCAGAAAGTGAAGAGGAACTAAAATGCCTCTTGATGAAAGTGAAAGTGGAGAGTGGAAAAGTTGGCTTAAAGCTCAACATTCAGAAAACGAAGATAAGGGCATCCGGTCCCATCACTTCATGGGAAATAGATGGGGAAACAGTGGAAATAGTGCCAGACTTTATTTTTGGGGCTCCAAAATCACTGCAGATGGTGACTGCAGCCATGAAATTAAAAGACACTTACTCCTTGGAAGAAAAGTTATGACCAACCTAGATAGCATATTCAAAAGCAGAAACATTACTTTGGTGACTAAGGTCCATCTAATCAAGGCTATGGTTTTTCCTGTGGTCATGTATGGATGTAAGAGTTGGACTGTGAAGAAGGCTGAGCACTGAAGAATTGATGCTTTTGAACTGTGGTGTTGGAGAAGACTCCTGAGAGTCCCTTTGACTGCAAGGAGATCCAACCAATCCATTCTGAAGGAGATCAGCCCTGGGATTTCTTTGGAAGGAATGATGCTAAAGCTGAAACTCCAGTACTCTGGCCACCTCATGTGAAGAGTTGACTCATTGGAAGGGATTTGGGGCAGGTGGAGGAGGGGACGACAGAGGATGAGATGGCTGGATGGCATCACGGACTCAATGGACGTGAGTCTGAGTGAACTCTGGGAGTTGGTGATGGACAGGGAGGCCTGGCATGCTGCAATTCACAGGGTCACAGAGTCAGACACAACTGAGTGACTGAACTAACTGAAATAACTAGCTAACTAAAGTATCAGGAAAAGAAAAAGAGATATACATACTTCTGTGTGCAATTTCAAAACTTTGAAATTTAGCTTACTTTTATGCTAAACAATTAGATATAAATGAAGAAAAATATATGTATATATAAACAGATTTACTGAAGCATTTTTTTTTTAATCTAGAGTATGCCCACTTGAGAACAGAGGTGCAGTAACACCTAAAAATACTTAAAAGTCAAGAATTTGTTTGCTTCCTCCTGACAATTTCATGTTCTCTCATGCCTGGATGTCTTTACCTGTGTTTTCATTTTCTACCCAGAATGAGATTCTTCCTCTGGTCATCAAGTTAACTCTTGGACACCATTCAGCCTCAATTTAAGCAACACTGTCAGTGAAAGCTGGCCTGGGCATTCCTTCTCTGTGAATTCACAACATAAATCACACCCTGAAGGACTTTCCTTACCCGTCTGTCTCCAACTAATCAATAAGCTTACAAGAATGCCTCATTCATGTTGAGCTACCCAACATCAGGCCAGAAGGAGGGATATGCAATGAGTTACCATTGACACTATGCAGTGTTTCCATGACTCTGAGCGAGTCTGGGTTAGGGGATGTGGGAACAACACCAGGTAAAGAAGACACCATTCCTGCGATCTCTATGCACTGTTGGTACTTTGTCAGTTTATTACATCCACTGCAGGAAAAGGTCCACTCCCATTTGAAGATCTAATAAGATAAAATAGAGGACATAGGGGAAAAAAAAGATCTAATTAAGAGATGGCTTGGAAAGAAGTGAAAGTGTTAGTTGCTCAGTTGTGTCTGACTCTTTGCAACCCCATGGACTATTAACCGGTCAGGCTCCTCTGTCCATGGGATTCTCCAGGCAAGAATACTGGGTTGGGTAGCCATTCCCTCTCCAGAGGATCTTCCCAACCCAGGGATTGAACCCAGGTCTCCCACATTGCAGGCAAATTCTTTACCATCTGAGCTATCAGAGAAGCCCAAAGGGATGGCTTTATTATCATCAAATGATAGCTGTGAGAGTCAAGTTTCATGATTCTGTACAGGTCATCCAAAGACCCCCCTGCACATGTGGGTGGCTTGTTCCTATGGTGCGGCCACAGGCATTTTCCAGAATTGGGAGGAGTTCAGTCAGGAAGGAGATGAGCAGAGGGTAGACGGGGAGGGAGGAGAAGAGCTTGCCCTTCTCCATGCAGGTATCAAATGAGCAGGGCTTAACTCTGAGGCTGGAACCTTACGTTTTTCCACTTGTATCTCACTGACCTGCATAAATATTTGCTGAATTTGTCAAAGAAGTGACCTTTCAGCTCTGACCAGGGTGTCTGCCCTCTAACCTTCCTCTTAGGAAGATTTTTCTCAGCGAAGTATTCTCTTTCATCTCCTGAATTGCCTCAGGACACCTGCCAGCTGGTCTTTGTCTGTGTTTAGCCAAGCACTTATTTGGCCTTTAGTGAGACAGATTATTGTTTCACTGGTTTAACTATTTTATAAAGTGTTATTGTATTGCAATCCTATTATTTCTTTTTAATTATATCTTGTTATATATGAAGAAGTATTTCACTGGTGGTCCAAAATACAAAATAGCATTGTTTCTTTTGTGTGTGTCATTAACTGTGAAAATACCAATTTATCTTTCCCAAATTGATTTCACACTTCACCTCAGGTGCTTTCCTTGATATAAATGTCTGTATACTAAAAAGATTCATAAACACACATTTATTAAGGTTACTTTCTAGAAAAATATCCACATACTGGTGAAGGACCCTCTCATCCCTCCTATTCCTTTACGCTAAAAAAATCTAGGATTTCTCTTAGTATTTGCTCCCTCGTGCATCTCGTCCTAATCTAATTTCATCATCAAAACCCAAAGGACACAGAGCTTCAGAGAAATGTCACAGAAATCTTCTGGCCCTTGCATCTGCAATCATTACATCATTTCAAGCCATTTGGACAATAGATACAACCTCCTAATTCATCAACTTGTCGCCACTCATGTATATGTACCTGGCATTTTCCAAACAAATCACAGCATCATCTTCTATAAGGTGAGTCAGCCCAAACCTCAGCTTATACTTTAGAACCTTTCAGTGCCATCTCAGTAAACCTTTACAAAGTCTAAACTTGTCATATGGCCAATATAACACCCTAACCCCAAAGATTTGCACCAAACCGAACCCTCCAACTTTACTACTCACTACTGGCATTCTTCTTACACTACAAACTGGGCAAGATGTACTGGCTTTCTTTTTCTTATTATATCCACTTGCAAAGTTGATCCTGTGCTATGATTTTAGGATTCATCACTTCTTTAGCTCCAAGCACTCCTGATTTAGTAATGTCTCAACTCCAGGGTCACCTCCTGAAGAAAACATCCCTGAAAACCCGGTTTTCCCATGCCGGTTGGTCTCTATTTTCATATATCTTATTCCTTTCTCCATCCTTTTCACCATCTTGATGAAAGTGAAAGAGGAGAGTGAAAAAGCTGCCTTAAAGCTCAACATTCAGAAAACTAAGATCATGGCATCTGGTCCCATCACTTCATGGAAAATAGATGGGGAAACAGTGGAAACAGTGTCGGACTTTATTTTTGAGGACTCCAAAATCACTGCAGATGGTGACTGCAGCCATGAAATTAGAAGACGCTTACTTCTTGGAAGGAAAGTTATGACCAACCTAGATAGCACATTCAAAAGCAGAGACATTACTTTGCCAACAAAAGTCTGTCTAGTCAAGGCTATGGTTTTTCCAGTGGTCATGTATGGATGTGAAAGTTGTACTGCAAAGAAAGCTGAGCGCTAAAGAATTGATGCTTTTGAACCGTGGTGTTGGAGAAGACTCTTGAGAGTCCCTTGGACTGAAAGGACATCCAACCAGTCCATTCTGAAGAAGATCAACCCTGGGATTTCTTTGGAAGGAATGATGCTAAAGCTGAAACTCCAGTACTCTGGCCACCTCATGCGAAGAGTTGATTCATTGGAAAAGACCCTGATGCTGGGAGAGATTGGGGGCAGGAGGAGAAGGGGACAACAGAGGATGAGATGGCTGGATGGCATCACCGACTCGATGGTCATGAGTTTGAGTGAACTCTGGGAGTTGGTGATGGACAGGGAGGCCTGGCATGCTGCGATTCACGGGGTCACAAACAGTTGGACACAACTGAGTGACTGGACTGAACTGATTGCTTTTCTCATTATTGCTACTCCTCCTTTCTTCAAAATGAGATTCTTTAAAACGTCTTTACAGTAGAAGTTGAAAACAATGACAAAATGCTTATTTAAAGAGCAAGCCAGTTGTAGAATCTAGGATTCTGCTTCATTGCCTAATTTATCTTTCTTAACACCTTTCAAAAACCAGTAAAAAGCAAAGACCTCCTGCAATGTAATCGACTATGCTGTGAACACAAGATAAAACTGCAATGGGAAAGAAAAGTGTGGGTCTTTATGCTAACACGAAGATACACATTTATAAATTAAACATATAAAACAAATTTTACCTTTTATGCTTTACAGACTTGAGTAGGTGTGTTTGGTTGAGCTGCTCAGGGACAGAAAATCAGAAATAGCAGGAAACTTAACAAAAACAAACTCCATCTCATAAATGTAAATATAGCAAGTGAGGCAAATACTTAAAATAACTAAAGCTATATAACACCTCTTAACACATGCATGCATGCATGCTTAGTCGCTTCAGTCGGGTCTGACCTTTTGAGACCCCATGAATATATTTCATTTAAATAGGATCATATTTTATGTGTTTTCTGTCATCACAAACAACTTTGTTTTACTCTTCTGCAACCGTTATTGTCTCTTTCCTCCACTGGACCTGATCACTCCCAAAGGTAACCCATGTCAGTGATGTCCTTCCATAACTTTCTGCCAGCTTATTTGACTGCATGTTTATTCAAAGACACATACACACTATACCATGTCGTATAAAATTAAAATTATGTTCACAGCTGGGAATCGTGCTTTACCCAATTAACAGAAATCCCTCCAAAACAAGATAACAGTTCCAATTCTTTCACTTTATTTTCTTCATAATGCCCCACTGTATATTAAACAGGTATGCCCTGCTCTTCAAAAGTTTGCTTTATGCCACTTGGTTTTCATGCAAGACCCACATTAGTACATGTTTTGCTAAGCCAAAGCAATTCATAAAGAGTTTTCACTTTTATGAAAAAAATAACCACAAAAAGCAGAAACTGCATTCAGCCTCTGTCTGTCTTGCAGTGAACCCTGTAGAGGCTGCAGGTACCTGAGCAGGGGGCGGGCACCCCCCAGCGCCTTCCCTGGGATCCATGTCAGTTTCTCAACATCAAGCCGCCAGAGATTTGCACTCTGTGATCATCCACGCTTTACCTCCCTTGTGTCTGTAAACAGGATGCCCTAAGGTGATTGCTCTTTGCTCTTTTGTCATTTTGACTTATGAAAGGCTTCATGGGAACACTACGTTCAGATAGCAGGGAAACCTGTATTCCACAACTTCTGCACCTATGCACTTTTGGGGGCATCCTTAACTTGAGTTTTTCATTACACTGTTCCTTTGTATAATGGCCTTCAAGTGGTCTCCATGTGGGACAAACTGGTAGAAGTAGAATTACTGATTATTACTTTTAATTTAAATAAATACACCCATATTGTGTTTAAATAAACACAATAATCTTTAACACACCAATTAAAAATATTTTTGTATATATTCCAATCAATAATGTTACCTATCAGTATTTTGATAGCCAATTTTATATAAATTTACACTTAGAGCTACCAGTAAGGTTTTTATATTTTATACATGTTTTTTTACAGTAGTACTTAAAACCTCACTGAATTTCCTGCTCAAGTAATTCACCCATTTTCTCATTTACCTGTTTGTATCTACCCCAATTTATCACTATTATTATTATTAATCTTAGAGCTTAGTCACTCATTTACAAATATATTTCCCAATCTCTTAACTTTTCAATTGATTATAATTTTGCTCATTATGGCCGCTTTTGGTTTTGGTCAGTTTTAGTGTTTAGAATGTACCATAAGATCTCACTGAAAAACCCAAACTTTTGGCTAAACCAACACTCTTGAGTCCCAAGAGTATGGTTTATAATACTGAAAGGCTATCTATCCTGTGATTATTTCTCTCTGGGGATCACAGATATGTGGGCAGACGGTAGGCTCCCTTGCAGAACATGGACCTGACATGGCCAGTCATCCTGGCAGAGAGGAAGATAGTAAGGAAACTCGAAAACTTGGGCTTGGAGAAAAAGAAGGTTTCATCCCTAGCATTCCATCATTTACAGTCCTTGTATCCTCGGAAAATTTGTATATGTGGTTGAAAGTTTCAAGACGTAGTCCTGTATAATTAGTCCTACTCACCATTGAATGAGATACATATTTTACAGTCCTATAAATCACTCATCTCTAACACAAAATCAGTTCTTGTCAGGAAGGAAGTTTAGCTCCAGTTATTCCTAAGATCATCATGTGTGCTAGTTGCTCAGTCCTGTCCGACTCTTTGTGACCCCATGGACTATAAACTGCCAGGGTCCTCTGTCCATGGGATTCTCCAGGCAAGAATACTGGAATGGGTTGCCATTTCCTTCTCCAAGGGATCACTATAGGTGCCAGAAAATCTGTGAGAGTTCCAATTTTTAAAGTTTTGCCCTATTATTTTTGAAAGCACATTTGGACTTGTCAGAAAATCAGTTCTGGC
This sequence comes from Nanger dama, assembly GCA_917880005.1. NCBI lineage: Eukaryota > Metazoa > Chordata > Mammalia > Artiodactyla > Bovidae > Nanger > Nanger dama. Next base: position 437,164 of record CAKJTW010000069.1, read on the forward strand.
ATTTGGTTCAGAAAGTATAAGCCATGATTGTCAGTTTAGTACAGTTCAGTCACTCAGTTATGTCCAGATCTTTATGACCCCATGGGCTGCAGCATGCCAGGCTTCTCTGTCCATCACCAACTTTAGAAGCTTAATCAAACTCGCATCCATCAAGTTGGTGATGCCATCCAACCATCTCATCCTCTGTCATCCACTTTTCATCCTGCTTTCAATCTTTTTCTCTTTTCTAATGTGTCAATTCTTCACACCAGGTGGCCAAAGTATTGGAGCATCAATCCTTCCAATGAATATACAGGACTAATTTCCTTTACTATTGACTAGTTTAATCTCCTTGCAGTCCAAGGAAATCTCAAGAGTTTTCTCCAACATCACAGTTCAAAAGCATCAATTCTTCAGTGCTCAGCTTTCTTTATGTTCCAACTCTCACATCCATACATGACTACTGGAGAAACCATAGCTTTGACTAGATGGACCTTTGTTGGCAAAATAATGTCTCTGCTTTTCACTATGCTGTCTAGGTTGTTCATAGCTTTTCTTCCAAGGAGCAAGCTTCTTTTAATTTCATGGGTGCAGTCATCATCTGCAGTGATTTTGGAGCCCAAGAAAATTAAGTCTGCCACTGTTTCCCTATCTATTTGCCATGAAGTGATGGGACCGGATGCCATGATCTTCGTTTTCTGAATGTTGAGCTTTAAGCCAACTTTTTCACTCTCCTCTTTCACTTTCATCAAGAGACTCTTTAGTTCTTCACTTTCTGCCATATGGGTGGTGTCATCTGCGTATCTGAGGTTATCAATATTTCTCCTAGCTATCTTGATTCCAGCTTGTGCTTTATCTAGCTCGGCATTTCTCATGAAGTACTATGCATATAAATTAAATATGTAGGGTGACAATATACAGCCTTGATGTACTCCTTACCCAATTTGGAACCAGTCCATTGTTCCATGTCTGGTTCTTATAGCTGCTTCTTGACCTGTATATAGATTTCTCAGGAGGCAGGTCAGGTGGTCTGGTATTCCTATCTCTTTATGAATTTTTCACAGTTTGCTGTGATTCTCACAGTCAAAGACTTGAGTGTAGTCAATGAAGTAGATGTTTTTCTAGAACTCTTTTGCTCTTTCCATGAGCCAATGGATGGTGGCAATTTGATCTCTGGTTCTCAATCCAGCTTGAATATCTGGAAGTTCACGTACTTTTGAAGCCTAACTTTGAGAATTTTGAGCATTACTTTGCTATCATTTGAGATGAGTGCATTTGTGCAGTAGTTTGAACATCCTTTGGCATTGCCTTTCTTTGGGATTGGAATGAAAACTGACCTTCTCCAGTTCTGTGGCCACTGCTGAGTTTTCCAAATTTGCTGGCATATTGAGTGCAGCACTTTCACAGCATCATCTTTTAGGATATCTCAGCTGGAATTTGAAATAGCTCAACTTGAATTCCTTTACCACCACTAGCTTTATTCATAGTGATGCTTCCTAAGGTCAACTTGACTTCACATTCCAGGATGTCTGGCTGTAGGTGAGTGATCAAACCTTCATAGTTATCTGGGTCATTAAGATCGTTTTTGTATAGTTCTTCTGTGTATTCTTGCCACCTCTTCTTATTATCTTCTGGTTCTGTTAGGTCCATACCGCACCTGTCCAAAGATGTTTGTGCCCATATTTGCATGAAATGTTCCCTTGGTATCTCTAATTTTCTTGAAGAGATCTCTAGTCTTTCCCATTCTATTATTTTCCTCTATATCTTTGCATTCATCACTTAGGAAGTGACTCTAAAATCACTCTATTTTTTTCCTCCAACATTTGGCTCTACATTGACGATGAAAGTGTGCATCCATGTGTACTCAATCACTAAATTGTGTCCAACTTTTTGTGACCTTATGAACTGTAGCCCACCTCTGTTCATGGGATTCCCTAGGCAAGAATATTGGAGTGGGTGGCCACTTCCTTCTCTAGGGCATCTTCGCGAACCAGGGATTGAACTTGTGTCTCCTGCATTGGCAGGAAGATTCTTTACCACTGAGCCATCAGGGAAGCCCAGTGTAAGTATACTGCTGCTGCTGCTGCTAAGTCACTTTGGTCGTGTCCAACTCTGTGCGACCCCAAAGACGGCAACCCACCAGGCTCCCCTGTCCCTGGGATTTTCCAGGCAAGAACACTGGAGTGGGTTGCCATTTCCTTCTTCAATGTATCAAAGTGAAAAGTTAAAGTGAAGTCACTCAGTCATGTCTGACCCTTCGCAGTCCCATGGACTGCAGCCTTTTAGGCTCCCTCACCCATGAGATTTTACAGGCAAGAGTACTGGAGTGGGATGCCATTGCCTTCTCTGCAGTGCAAGTATGCTGCTGCTGCTAAGTTGCTCCAGTCGTATCCGACTCCGTGCAACCCCACAGACGGCAGCCCACCAGGCTCCCCCGTCCCTGTGATTCTCCAGGCAAGAACATTGGAGTAGGCTGCCATTTCCTTCTCCAATGCATGAAAGTGAAAAGTGAAAGTGAAGTTGCTTAGTCATGTCCGACTCTCCGCGACCCCATGGACTGCAGCCCACCAGGCTCCTCCGTCCCAAGTAACTGAGGAGTAATTTGAGTAACGGAGTAATTTGAGGTTTATACTCCTCAAATTCTCAGTTACTTGGGAGTCTACTCACTATGAATGAGACTCAGGCTAGTGGTGAACATACGAAGTCAAGCTAGAGGATTCTCTAATAGTGAATACTCATACTTGGCTAGATTATCCTTCAATATCCATTCAGGTCAAAATAATATTGCTTATGTTATTTGATGCAGCATTCTAAGTCATCACAAAAGTGCTCGCTGAAGAGCCCAGATAATTCAAAGTTGATTTTTACTTTGCCCATCAGAGACATTACAGTGCCTTCCTCTGCCCAAGTGAGATGTCCCATGATCACAGTGAGAACACCATTTAGGCTTCCAAAAATTTGAGGCAGACTTTGATATCGGCCCCTAAAAATGTTTGTGTGACTCTTAAGTTTCTATTTGGGTTCTGTGTCCCTTTATAAAAATGTCTAACATATACACCAGATCTATGTAACAAAAGTTAAAAGATGTACGGATATCATACTCCATCGGTAGATTTTTGATTTCTTAAACAGGATAAATAAATTGTGCCACTAATTATTAGAAATTCAGATAAGAGTCTCAATAACATGTGTATTTTCATTTTATAGACATATATGGTTACAGCACCCAAGAATATATAAACTCAAACTAGCCAGTTATTGCCAATTATTCCAAGATAGTGCCTGCAACAACTTTCCAGAAAAGACAGAAGTCCCCAGGGGCTTGGGAAAGCCTGACATACTCACCCAAACTTTGTCATCTAGAGTGTTTGGCAAGAAGGCACAAGCCAAGACTTAGAGACTACAATCTGCTTGAGGTTTTTATGCCCAACAAACCTCCACTATTCATTTCATAATAAGCTATATTTCAAGTTTTCTCTCACTCACACACATAAAAAACCAAATTGCAACAATGAACAATTCAAATGGCAGCCTACACACCTACAATCAATGTTCTACATGTTGCTAAAAATACACACATCATACAACTTTACTGAATAGAGCCAATGAGTATAATAGGAACTTCAGTTTTAACTGTGTCTTCAAGCACATCCTTTTAATTTCTTCTGTTTCCCTTATCAGTCATTTGCTCCGTTATGGGGCTATTAGTTTAATATTTGAAAAGACAGACTCTACAACATGGCTACTGGCCACAAAAACTGGTAAAACTGTGCATTAACTGTATGACACACAGTATGTTACTTACAATAGGTTTCACATAGAAATGGAATGACGCCTACTCATCAGATTGGTACATGAGCTATTTGACTTAATCTACAAAGGACTGATGCTGAAGCTGAAACTCCAATACTTTGGCCACCTGATGGTGGACTCTGGGAGTTGGTGATGGACAGGGAGGCCTGGTGTGCTGTGGTTCATGGGGTCACAAAGAGTCAGACATGACTGAGCGACTGAAATGAACTGAACTGAACATTCCTAGTTGAAGGTCGGGCACAGAGTATGTATTCCATATACTGCAACTGTATTTATCTTTCATTGTCTATTTAAACTCTTCCTGTTCTTCTAAAGCATCCAATCCCATTAATTTACCTCATATTAAAAATATTATCCTTCCCCCAATGTTCATTGCAGCGCTGTTTATAATAGCCAGGACATGGAAGCAACCTAGATGTCCATCAGCAGATGATTGGATAAGAAAGCTGTGGTACACATACACAATGGAATACTACTCAGCCCTTAAAAAGAATAAATTTGACTCAGTTCTAATGAGATGGATGAAATTGGAACCGATTATACAGAGTGAAGTAAGCCAGAAAGAAAAACACCAATACAGTATACTGACACATATATATGGAATTTAGAAGACAGTAATGATGACCCTATATGTGAGACAACAAAGAGACACAGAGGTATAGAGTGGACTTTTGGACTCTGAGGGAGAGGGAAAGGGTGGGATGGTTTGGGAGAATGGCAATGAAACATGTATATTTTCTTGTAAGAAACGAAGCGCCAATCTATGTTCAATGTAGGATGCAGGATGCATGGGGCTGATGAACAGGATGATGCAAGTAGAGGATGTGGGGTGGAAGGTGGGAGGGGGCTTCGGCATTGGGAGATTGTGTTCACCTATGGCTGATTCGTGTCAATGTATGGCAAAACAAATACAGTATTGTAATTAAAAAAATAAATTAATTAAAAAATAATAAAAAAATAAAAATATTATCCTTCCTTACAGCATTGAGAGAAAACAAAAACAATATATCAGATTCCCTGGTAACTTTCTAGGATCTGGATCTACATGTTCATCCCTCCTTCTTGTTAGAGTTTGAGCGAACTCTGGGAGGTAGTGAAGGACAGAGTGAAGGGAAGTGAATCAGGCTTCCTCAGTTGGTCCTTCACTCTTGCTCCTGATCTCACCTACTGAGATCTCAGAGAGCTCATCCTTTATTCTTTAGTGTTCTCACTTTTTTTAATTCTCATTCCCTTTCCTTCTTTCTCTGTTTATCTCTCTCCCATCACCCTGAACTCCCTACTCTTAACATCAACTTTTAAAGCTGTTTGCTAAGTCACTTCAATCATGCCCAACTCTTTGCAACCCCATGGACTGCGGCCTACCAGGATCCTCTGTCCCTGGGATTCTCCAGGCAAGAATGCTGGAGTGGGTTGCCATTTCCTTCTCCTTAAAACTGCTTGCACATCTCTTAAATTAAAATTTAAAACAATCTACCAATACATTTCCATTTAGCTTTAATCCCCTTATCACTACTGAGACAGTCCTCATCCACATATCACTAAATCTTTTTGTTGATAAACCCAAACCATTGTCAGGCTTCAATTAATTGACCTGCAGCACTATCTTTTATTTGTAATAGTTTCTGCTCATTCTTTTCAGGATCTCCTTGCAGATACTGTGTCCTGTTTCAATCACGTAAGTATTGCTGTTACTCTAGTTCCTCTCTGGTTTTCAGTTTCACAAGAACGGGGACATATAAGTAAATAAAATAAAAATTCCCTACTCTTATGCAACTTAGCTTATATGAGTGAGGCCATAAGTGGAATAAATAAACAATAAGCAAAACAAGAATATTATATAATATTTTAAATATGCTGTTTAATGTAAAAATAAAGAATAAGGGTATTAAAGATGGTAAAATAGGAGACATAATGAAGAGAGAAATATTTTCCCAATGCTGGAAGGAGGAGAGGAGGTGAGACTTATGTCAGCCTGGCAGGAAAAGCATTCCAGGAAAAGGATATGAACAGTGAAAAGCCAGGGGTACATCCAGGGGTACCTCCAGGAGGGAGATTTTCCCTTTTGAGGAAATTAAGGAAGATGAGAACAGAGCCAATGAGACTGGAGTAGAAGTAGACTAGAAAGATGCCACAGTTATAGTCATAAGAGCTGACAGAAAGCCAGATCACATAGGGTCACTGGATTAATTTCAAATGTCATCTGAGAGAATAATAAGCCATTGCAAGATTTCAAGCTGGCTAGTGGCATGACTGACTTATTTGTAAAAGGATTACCCTGGTTGCTATGCTGAAATAGCTTGGAAAGTGGTGGGAGTGACAAGATTTCAAGAAGGAATAGAAGCCACTGCAATCACCAAGGGAAGCAGTAACGCTGGTTCTGACTAGAGTGATAACAGAAGATCTTAAGCAGAAGCGGTCAGAGTCCTGATATTTTGAAAACCCAACAGGATGTCCAGACAGACTGGAGTTTGGTGTGTGTATATGTGTGGATCAACAGAGGAAATCAGGAATTATTTACTCCTGTTGGGGATTTCTTTCCTTCTAGCTGATCTCCCCTGTAGCTCAGACGTTAAAGAATCTGCCTGCAATGCAGGAGACCTGGGTTCGATCCTTGGGTCAGGAAAATCCTCTGGAGAAGGGAATGGCAAACCACTCCAGTATTCTTGCCTGGAGAATCCCATGGAAAGAAGAGCCTAGCGGGCTACAGTTCATGTGGTTGCAAAGAGTCAGACAAGACTGAGTGGCTAACTACCACTACTTTCTAGGGCCATTGTCTACTAGGCTGTTGCTACCTTACTAGTCCTACCAATAGCTGTTTACAGGGGTGTTGGTCTAAAAAATGTGCCCAACCATTAATGAAAAGAGATGAGAACCTCTGTTTCTGAAAGTCCTCCAGAGATAGTCTAACTTTTTCAACTTAGATTTAAAAGAGTTGGAATCTGCTGCTGCTGCTGCTGCTAAGTCACTTCAGTTGTGACCAACTCTGTGCAACCCCACAGATGGCAGGCCACCAGGCTCCCCATCCCTGGGATTCTCTAGGCAAGAACACTGGAGTGGGTTGCCATTCTTGGAATCTGAGTCTCAGCTTAATAAGAAACAGAAGTGTTAGTCCTTCAGTTGTGTCTGACTCTTTGCAACTCCATGGACTGTAGTCCGCCAGGCTCCTCTGTCTCTGGAATTCTCTAGGCAAGAATACTGGAGTGGGTAGCTATTCCCTTCTCCAGGGGATCTTGCCAACCCAGCGACCAAACCCAAGTCCCTGCAGGAGGATTCTTTTCTGATGAGCCTCCAGGGAAGCCCATAACAAAACATGGAACTAAGGAAATGGGTAATGTGAAATTAGCAATAAGGAACTGGGAAAATGCTAATTTCATATTATCCATTCACTTAGTTCTAGGTGTCGTGTCTTTGCTAATGTATGTTTTTATATATTATGTGTGTGTAGACACATGCACATAAATGTGTATAAACATACTCACACAAACATACACACATGTATACATATACATTTTTAAATGGCTACCTAAATGCAAGGTCCTTAGAAATTCCACTGTTTCTGTTTTAAAAAAGAACAAAAAATTAATACAAATTCTGTATGATATACCTGGTCTCTGTCTAAGAATACTGGAAACACTGATGATGTCCATAAAATAATCCTTCAATGATTTCATGGAAATTCAGAATTTTAACTATTCCTGCAATTGGATCAAGAATAAACAAGTAACTTTAGCCCTAGAAATTATAACAATTAAACTATATGCTTTGTCAAACTAATCTTCTCAAAGAGATTATAGTTTAAGTTTTACATCTTCAATTCTTAATAGAAAGGAATAAGACTTCTATAAAATGGACCATTCCATTGTCTCTTAGACAGGAGGCTCAGTGATCTATTTTGGCAATGAGACATATAATGAGGTAGAGAATGATTCACAAAACCCAGAGCTTTCAAGCATCTGCAGCTGCATATTAATGACCGCATCTGTTATGTTCTGCCTAGAGTTCTCTATCTGCAGAAAGTTGCATAACCACTATCAGGAGATTTAAAAGGCTTCCCATTAATTTGCAGTGGTAGCAATTAGCAGAGATGATGCTAAGCCTTGCTAGATCTCAAGCTGTCGGAGTCTGGTCATTTAAATGTGTGTGTGTGTGTGTGTGTGTGTGTGTGTGTGTGTTTTAATAATGTGTCTTGTTTAAAAAATAAATTTGCACTATCATTGGCTAAACAATTTATATATATGAAAAGTACTTTCATGGGTAAAGATTTCCTAGACACCTAAGCATATTTATAAATGATATCTAAAGTCTCAGAATTGAATCCATGAGGTATATAATGATCTTGTAAAGAAAGGAAATTAGAGATATGTAAGAAATATAAAAATATATTAGAGACCAAACTCACTGAAGTCACCGAAATAGTAATCCACTGGGTTAGAAAAATCCTCTAATGAAAGTAAGACATGAAGAAAAAAGCACAGGATCAGTTGTCAGGATTCGCCCTACTAAAAATAAAAAAGTATGCTGCAACAAGCAAATCCTGTTTCCTACAATCATCAGGTTTTTATCAGCTAGATTTTGAAGCTGAATTAGAAAATATTTTCACATAAGAATGACATCAGCAGGATGGCAGAATAGGAGGTCCTGGGCCATTCTTACCCCCTAAACCACACAAATTTAGCAAAACACACATTCCCTCCGTGGGAAGTGGAGAAATTAATTGAAAACTGCCATATCCTAGAAGACAAAATCACATTCATTGAAGGTAGTATGAATATTTAGGACACACTCTAGTTAACTAGAGTGCCTGACTCCACGCACTGCCGTAAGAGATCGCATAGCTCTCAGCTTCACCAGGGGAGGGCAGGGTCTGTGCAACCAGGGCTCCAGCTTCACCAGAGAAGGAGCATGTGTCTCATCCATCCTGGATACCTGCTGGGTCTGCACCATCTAGCCACTCAGGGAAGAACAGACAACAGCTGGTAGAGACCATGCATCCTCCCCCGAGTATAACACAGAGGATCTGAATGAAGAATTCCAGCTCCCAGCTTCTCTTTGTGGAGGACAAGATTGATCCTTTCATCCAATGCTACAGATACCTGACTAGCCAGTCTTGGAGCTCTGGTGAGTCCAACGCAGTCTAACCACCTGGTGGAGAGCAGAGAAGGCAGCTTAGAGAGCAGACAACCTGTCTCTCCCCCAGCTCATTGCAGAGTAAGTGGATAAAGACCGCAGCTTCCTAAAGACTTCTCTGGGACATAAAGATTTGGAGGAGGCCTTCAGAATCTTTGGGCAGAGAGATAGATGAAGGTCTTTTTCCTGAGCAAAGCCCATCTATAAAGATGGAGAAGTGTCTGCTAATTGCAGACAAGCTATGAGGCAGGGGGACATGAAGGCTAACAAAGATGCTACAAACAGAGGAGCCAGATACATCTTCAAAACTAATTCTAATGAAATGCATGTATTTGATGTACCTCACAGAGAATTAAAGTAACTGTTAAGTAGATGCTTAGTAAAGTGAAAGAGATAACAGTGCATGAATAATGTGATGATCTCAGAGACAAAGTATAAAAAAGTATCAGAAAATAATCACAGACCTAAAGTGCATAATAGTGAGTTGACACATCACCATAGGGGTTCAGTATCAGACTAGATCAAGCCTGGAAGTAGGTTGTTCTTGACAATGGTACAGACTGTGAAGAATAACGCATCTAAATCAGGATCAATCCAACTCTTTGTAATTCTCCCACTGCAGCATTGATCAAGAAGTAAATAGAAAACGCCTGAATCTGGAAAGTAAAGGCTCCCTTTGTTTGTGTCACACACTTATTCATAGTCACAGTGAAGACATACTCTAAATTACCAACATAATAGGATCTGGCAAATGAGAAGAGTTTAAAACTGGTTACAGCTGATGCTGGCTACAGAACCTGCCGAACTGGAGGATATATGTATGGCTGGTAGAGGAGAAAATCAATCCGTTCCATAGTCACATGTTTCAATTCTCAAAGTACTGAAAGTCTGCCTGAAAAGTTCTAAAAGTCTATACTGAAAAGTTCTGAAAGTCTGTCTGACCTGTGGTGGATTCATGTTGATGTATGGCAAAACCAATACAGTACTGTAAAGTAAAATAAAGTTTAAAAAAAAAAAAAAAACTTTTACATGCATTTACATACATACAAAAAAAAAAGTCTGCCTGAGGTCAACCATATGTCTAGTATTATTGTATCCAATACTCCTATCCGTATCTTTATAATAAACTCACATTATCCAAGAAAAGTCAATAAAGAGTATTCCATGAATCTATAAAATCTTCTTTATCAATAAGGAGGATGAAGGGCTAACTATTTTATTCAAGATGAAAACACAAATGGAAGAGAATTTTAATCTAGATTTCCTTGACTCCATTGAGAAGATTTTTCAAGGTCAAAGTCAGTGTAATTCTCCCACTGCAGCATCAACCAAGAAGAAAAAAAGAGGAAGCTTGAATCAGGAAAGCAAAGTTTGCATTTATCATCTGTCATCTCACAATGGAATGAACTCTGTGAGGACTGAGATTTCATCTTCCTGGTTGCCCCCAGATTCATAGAACCTAAAAACAGTATTTGGTGCCCAATAAATAAATCACTGTTAAAGGGATGATTAGCAAGTTTCAATGAACATTAGCTCATATATCAACATTACCACTTAATCAGAGTGTGGACAGGGACTGAAGCTATGAAATTAAGTTCCTTAGAAGGAAAGCTATGACAAACCTAGACTGTGTATTAAAAAGCAGAGACATCACTTTGTTGACAAAAGTCCATATAGTCAAAGCTATGGTTTTTCCAATAGTCATGTGCAGATGTGAGATCTGGACCATAAAGAAGGCTGAGAGCCAAAGAACTGATACTTTCAAATTGTGGTGCTGGAGAAGACTCTTAAGAGCCCCTTGGATTGCAAGATCAAACCAGTCAATCCTAAAGCAAGTCAACTCTGAATCTTGTTGGAAGCCTAATGCTGAAGCTCTAATACTTTGGCCACTTGATGTGAATGCTGGAAGGGTGAATATACAAGGAGTAGGAGGAAGCAGAGGATGAGACGGTTAGATAGCATCACTGACTCAATGGACATGAATCTGAACAAACTCCAGGAGAGAGTGGAGGAAAGGTGAGTCCATGGGGTTGCAAAGGGTTGGACATGACTTTGCCACTGAAAAGCAACAACAGAGTAAGTAAAATACTAGTATTTTCCCTGGATATCCCCCTTTTGTATCCAGAGATCAGAGATCATCTCTCTTGTCATCTCAGATCAATACAACACTGCCCGGCCAGCTCACAACTGTGAAGCAACTATCTCTTGGCTGTGAAATTCCTTCATAAAATATATGAACTTTCTTCCAAAGGAGAAGACAGATCACCATCAGGGTTCCTCTGAGATAAGCAAGTCTGAAGCAATCCTGCACCTCAAAAGCATTCAAGCAGTTTGCAGAAAGAACTGACAGACATGAGCAGAAGGAGAAGACTGAAAACCCACCATTCTGGAGTCTTTTACTGGGAAGAATTACTGGGAACAGTCTCCTTGGCTTCACAATCCATATGCCCTTCTCTGTGGTACAAGGGTTAATGCTTGAGTCAAGCCTAATTTTAAAATTCTATTCATTAAGTCCCTTTGAGAGACTGTAAGAAATGGTTATTCAATTTAAAATAAAGTTTACATCAAGCATCCCTGGAGAAGGGAAAAGCTACCCGCTCCACTATTCTTGCCTGGAGAATTCCAGTCCATGGAGCCCCACAGTGGACATGACTGAGTGACTTTGACTTACATCCAACATAAATGGAGAGGAAGACTGTTTGAAATGAGGGCTCTGTTAGTGGGAATATTCACCTGTGTATATTAACTTTTTGCTATTTTGTGGTTGTTGTTTCCTTGCTAAGTTGTGTCTGACTCTTTTGTAACCCCATGGACTGCAGCCTACTAGACACCCCTGTTCATGGGATTTCTCAAGCAAATACTAGAGTGGTTTGCTATTCCCTCCTCCAGGAGATTTTCCCAACCCAGGAATCAAACCCGCATCTCCTGCATTGGCAGGTGGGAAGTTCCGTCGCTGTTTTGCATTGACCAATTCATGGCACACCTCAATAGTCTCATTTAGAATGCTGCACTATTATACAGAGCTCAAGCTTGCCTTTACTATTACTGGATATTAAGCTAATTGTTATAATATAAATTTTGTTGACATCTTAGCAGAAAATTGATTATGGCATAAAAGTATTTGTTCAGTTGGTCTCACATATGGAAAATCTTAATTGTAGAGCTCTTGGACACAGAAATATATCTTCACAGCAGTAGTAATAAAGGATTGATTTTATCGACTAAGATTGCATACAGCATCTGTTACTCAGTATTCAAGGGTGCTTCCAGCATGCACAGATGGAAACACAAAGCCTTTTCAAAAGTTTCATCATTGTAATGAAGTGTATTTAATAGAGTATGGCACTTTTCAAAAATTATTAAAATATTCATACTAGCAAAATGCTTGGTTAACTTTTTTTAAATGTTCATTTTGATTACTCTGTATTTTTAAAGAATATGAAAAATTATTAACTTTAGTATATTACAGTTTACTCTTAAAATTAGCAAAAAACCTCCCCACATTCCCCTGATACCACATTCCCCTGATACCACATTCCCCTGTTTTCATTCCCTTCTCTCCATGCAAATAGCCGTGTTTTGAAGGAGACCTGTACCTACACATAGGGAATTTATGTGAGTTTTATGAAGCTTTATGAAGCAGATGGACTAATGCAATGGAGTCTTGCCATTTCTTCATGAGATTATCACTGCAAACAAAACAATACTATTCTGGATTAATATTTTTATTCTTTACTAACAATAATTCCTTCCATCTTTTCTATCTAATAATGCATTTTAAAATAAGTATTAATTAGCCAGAGAGCATACTAACACCTGTTATATTAATAGTCCACTTTTATTTTAGGTTCATAGGTTAAATTTCTAATTTTTTCCCATTGAATTGCTTCCTTGCTACCGATGCCACCACGATAAAGACTCTTTCATGAATGGATGTTTCTCAAGGCATTTTTTCCTTAGTAATAAACATCTTCAGTGAAAAAGAAAATTAAATCTATATTACTCATGGATCAAAGTAGGTATTGCAATACCAACAATATTTATGAGAACTGCAGCTTAGACACTGGTGATGTCACCAATCTCAGTAGCCCCTAAAGATAGCTCTAATCATTACACAAGAATTTCAACTGTAAGAGCAAGTAAAAATCTACACTTTTCCTAAGGATATGAATTTTTCTAATTTGAGAATATCACCTGTACTTCACCTATACTTAGAAAATATTAAATTGCATGCTTTGGGATGAGCCATACTCTTTATATTGAGAATATTTGTTTTGTATATATGGATAGATAGTTGATAGAAAGCAGTTTAAAGAATAATAAAGTCCCAAGAATTAATTTCAAATGTGCTGTTGCTGCTGCTAACTTGCTTCAGTCGTATCCGACTCTGTATGACCCCACTAGGCTCCTCTGTCCCTGGGATTCTCAAGGCAAGAACACTGGAGTGGGTTGCCATTTCCTTCTCCAATGCATGAAAGTGAGAAGTCAAAGTGAAGTCGCTCAGTCGTGTCCAACTCTTAGCGACCCCATGGACTGCAGCCTACCAGGCTTCTCTGTCCATGGGATTTTCCAGGCAAGAGAACTAGAGTAGGGTGCCATTGCCTTCCATGCCTAGGTAATGTAAAAATAAAAATAATAATAATAAAAAAGATGCTGACTTAACAGTGATCTCATGAAGCTTACAATCTTACAAAAAATATTTTCCCCTTCATTACAAAGAAGATTCTGCTTGATGATGTATTGATTTCTCAGGTTAATATCAAAATACTTCCCATGTAAAAAATTTAAAAATCATCCAGGTTATACATCTTTCAAAAGTATATGCAATAATATTAGGCAACAATTATGCTTTTTTTTAATTTAAATGTATTTATTTTAATCGGAGGCTAATAAACTGTTTAACATAGAAATAGTGCTCCTTTGTGGCAGAACTCTTCTTCGCTTTCTCCTTTGTTGCTGCTGCTGTTCAGTCGCTAAGTTGTGTCTGACTCCGTGGCAACACCAAGGACTGCAGCACATCAGGCTTCCCTGTCCTTCACCATCTCCTGGAATTTGCTCAAACTCTTGTCCATTGAGTCAGTGATGCCATCCAGTCATCTCATTCTCTGCCACCCGCTTCTCCTTCTGCCTTCAATCAGAGGGCATCAGGGTCTTTTCCAACGAGTCAGCTCTTCACATCAGGTGGCCAAAGGACTAACACTGTGTCCTTTTAAAGTGAAAGTCACTCAGTCACGTCCAACTCTTTGCGACCCATGTTCTCTCAAGGCCAGAATATTGGAGTGGGTAGCCTTTCCCTTCTCCAGGGGAATCTTCCCAACCCAGGGATCCAACCCAGGTCTCCCACATTGCAGGCAGATTCTTTACCAGCTGAGCCACAAGGGAAGCCTAAGAAAACTGGTGTGGGTAGCCTAACCCGTCTCCAGCAGATCTTCCCAACCCAGGAATTGAACCAGGGTCTCCCGCATTGCAGGCAGATTCTTCACCAACTGAGCCATCAGAGATCCTTTGGCCCCTGTATAAATCTTGATTTTTAAGAGCTCAGTCAGTTCTAATGACTGGTGACCAAGTCTAATTGCCGCTAGAGCACCTTTCTTCAGAATTGCCCCTGTTTTTCTTCTACCTTTCCCTGTTTCTTTCTCTAATAAGCAACACATGCTTGTCTATAGAGTTCCAGGCACATAGAATGTGAGGTGGCACTATGATTAATCAAAGTAAACATGGGCTATACATCATCATGGCAAGAACACAAACTCTTGAACCACAAGAAACTTAATCATTTGGAGCTAATTCTCTCTCATTTATTAACAATCAAAAATTATTTAATTTTCCTGAACCTAAATATACATAAACTATAGATATGACACCCCTAATAGCTGAGTGGTACATGAAATTCAATTAACATTATGGAAAAAAGTAGTGCAATGCCTTACACACGGTCAATTAGTGAGCTAATGTCTTTCCATATCAGATTGTTTTTAACTGATGATTTCACTTCCTGAAGCTTAAGAAAATGATGGATACCCTTGGTGCCCTGCTAATGAGAAAATAATTTCTGTGTGCACTGAACAGTGTATTATTACAACAATTCCTTATATATTATGTATTCTGTTATTTATTTCTGAGCTTTTAAGGTAAAAGGTAGATTGTTAGATGATGTTACATGAGTAAAACTCCATGACTGACTTGTCACCTAGTAAAAAGCCAGTAATATAATTTGTCATTAAATAAGGTAGGAGAAGATGAAGGTTCACATGGGTTTACCATTTCTATTTCATTATGTTCCATTTTAATTGAAAAAAAATGCAACTAATCCTACATGTATTTTCCCACAAAGCCTGCAAAATTGAAAAGTAAATGTGGCATCAATATGATTTATGCTGCAGTGGACTATTTTTCCTAAAAATCTCAATTAAGCTTCCTCTAGGGCTAGCAGTTTTGAAGGAAAATACTGTACTTTTCCCTTGTGGCCTCCAGTAGAAATATTCTAAAGTTAACTAACACTTTTTCTTTGTAGCACCATATAGGAATACAGAAGGGCTAAAACCTTGAGATGTGTCAAATTACTTTTGGAAATAATGACTTGTTGCCATGGTAACCTAGAACCTAACGAATCTATCATAAGATCTCAGTCCAGGTAGGGAATGAACTGCACTGGAGATTTTAAAATAGTGACTCAGTTGCCTGAATCAGAAATGAGTTTCTTTTTTTCCTTCAAGGATCAGATAACAGAGCATCATCTAGCAAATGAACCCTTGAGTCAGGTTTAGTTATTCCCCTCCCCCAAAATGGAGAATTACTATGTATAGAACTGATTTTAAAAAAGGATGTTGGCAAACATCTTCAAGGTCATCTTTAAACAGGGCCCTTTTTTTATTATACTTATACTGGCACCTGACAGAAATCAGTAGTTTCTTACGTCCAGGAAGGGCATTCATGTTAGAGTGATGGTACCACCCTTAATATATCTTAGACTGAGCTTGAATGTTAATTAAAGGAACAACACAGGGACAAGTCAGTAGAGGAACACTCTTACTCTTAGAGACCAGCAACAATGTCTATCCTACCAGTGGGGAGAAAGGATTGACAAAATTGTGCCTGGTGAACGACTCAGTAGAATCTCAAGACAAATCATGGTTTTGGCACTGAATGCTCCAGAAAGTTGTGCAGGATGGAAAATGCTATGTCACAGCTGAAGCACACGGACTGAGGCACTTTCACGGCTGCCGCCTACCCAGGGCCTGATGCCCTGGGGATATTTCTTCTTCTCCTTAAAGCAACTTCGACTGACCCCAGGTGGGAGGTATCATGTCTCGTCAGAAACCCATATAACAATCCCAAATTGCTTCTGATATTGGAGTCTACACAGTTTGTTCAAGTTTCCATAATGATGAAACATGAAACTGAGGGTAAAACTAAATGTGAAATATTTCAAGAATAATACAGTGATCCCTCTGCTGTTGGAAAGCCTACTAAACATGCTGCATAACTTCCCATGGGATACTCTCTGATTCCACGGCTCCCAGGAGATAGTTGTCAGTATATATCAACCACCACCAGAGTCCACATCATTAGTGTGGCGAGCTGAAGCAAAGCTTCGTAGGTTAGAAGGGAGCCATGGAGGGAAGTGTAGAGAGCCTCCAGTTTTCACTTTCCTTGGGTAGCTGGCAACGCAAGGTACTTTAGAAAAATGAAAGCCAGGAAAAATTGAACCTCCTTTGCCCACATAGACCATTCTATGTTGGAATATACAAGCATTAAAAAAAAAAGTTAAAGCAAAAAAAAGCCCCAAACCAAAATCAAACTAAATACAGTGTTTGAACTTATATGAACTCTAGGAAGAAATCCCTCTGTATTCTTTGCAACAATTAAGTATCAACTCAATAGTTACAACTGTCTCTCTTTCTATTCAAGTTAAAAGAAAAAAGTTGACTCAAATACTGGAGAAACAAAGACAAACATAAAAAACCTATTTGACCTGAAAGAAGGTACTGTAGAGAAAAGAACCTAAATATAGATATTTTGGGAGCTGTGCAACCTCCTCACCTCCTTGTGACAGAGCCACGGTTCTCTGATAGCTCCAGAGAAGCACTTATTCTAGCCAAAGAGCTCTGCATAGAGTCACTGGAGAAGTATTTATTAGAAGAAAGGTGTAGAAGTAATTTGGATGAAGTTAGGGACTTATTAGAAGAAAACTCCTGCTTTCAAAAGTGTTAGGGCATTTTAAGAAAGTAACATAAGTAAAGGCTCAGAGATGTTAGGCAGGTGGTGTGGAAAGACTTACGTAAGAAATAAATTTTTAACATTGTTAGAAGATGGAAGTGTTTAAAATGTACCCAAGTGAGAGAAAAAAAAGTCCTTCACAAGAGCAATAAGAACATGGGCCAAGTAATAAGTAGTTAGGTGTATGAATGATTAGACATGAATACAAGAAAATAGTCCAGGGATATTCTGAGCATCTGGACTGACCATAAATTTAAAAATTTTAAGAAATAAGGAAGGTAATATGTGTTCTTTTTGAAGCACAGTGGACCTAAGGTATCTTTGGGACATCCAAAAGGTGACAAAGATCAGCCAGCCTGAATTTAAGACAAGACAAAAAGATAAAAGATTTGAGAGACACAAGGATCCATGGTTATAAAACCCACATGGAAAATGACACAATGCTTAGTTTGGGCCTATAAAATAAGATCTAAATTAGGGACCTAATTTCAGCTTGAAGATATAGAATGCTGAAGTTAGGTCCCTTCCACCTATACAAGGAAAACAGAAGGAAAAACATATGATGTTCTTGATTGCATGATAGAATGGAGAGTGCAGAGAATCACTTACGCCGTACAATGGACAAGCACCTCACACAATCATAACCTAAACTGAAATAAATGGTAACGTGGCAGAAGAAATGCAAGGGAGGGGGTTAGAGTACACTTCTGTAAAGTTATATTGCTGCATGTAAAGCAGTTTGCAGTTGTATAAAGGGTTCTCAGATTAATTTGTTTTTTTTGCTTCTTGTGCTTTTTGGTTTCCTATTATGCACATGTTAACTTTTAAGAAATAAATGTTATTTTTAAAACCTTAAAAAAAATGTACATTGCAACCCTATGACAATCATTTTAAAAGTTTCCTCCAAAACACAAATGTGACAAATCAATAGAAGAGACTAAATGGAGTCATAAAAACTCACTTGAAATGAGAGGACAGAAAAAGAGCAAAAAATGATACAGTGAATAGATCATAGCTAGCAAGATGGTAGGTTTTAAGCCAACTTAATCACTAATTATTTTATATGTAATGCTCAAAATTCTCCAAGCCAGGCTTCAGCAATACATGAACTGTGAACTCCCTGATGTTCAAGCTGGTTTTAGAAAAGGCAGAGAAACCAGAGATCAAATTGCCAACATCTGCTGGATCATGGAAAAAGCAAGAGAGTTCCAGAAAAACATATTTCTGCTTTACTGACTATGCCAAAGCCTTTGACTGCATGGATCACAATAAACTGTGGAAAATTCTGAAAGAGATGGGAATACCAGACCACCTGACCTGCCTCTTGAGAAACCTATATGCAGGTCAGGAAGCAATGGTTAGAGCTAGACATGGAAAAACAGACTGGTTCCAAGTAGGAAAAGGAGTACGTCAAGGCTGTATATTGTCACCCTGCTTATTTAACTTCTAAGAAGTTAACTTTCTAATATCATGAGAAATGCTGGGCTGGAAGAAGCACAAGCTGGGATCAAGATTGCCAGGAGAAATATCATTAACCTCAGATACACAGATGACACTACCCTTATGGCAGAAAGTGAAGAGGAATTAAAAAGCCTCTTGATGAAAGTGACAGAGGACAGTGAAAAGTTGGCTTAGAGCTCAACATTCAGAGAACGAAGATCATGGCATCTGGTCCCATCACTTCATGGGAAATAGAGGGAGAAACAGTGGAAACAGTGTCAGACTTTATTTCTGGGGGCTGAAAAATCACTGCAGATGGTGATTGCAGCCATGAAATTAAAAGACGCTTACTCCTTGGAAGAAAATTATGATCAACCTAGACAGCATATTGAAAAGCAGAGACATTACTTTGCCAACAAAGGTCTGTCTAGTCAAGGCTATGGTTTTTCAATGGTCATGTATGGATGTGAGAGTTGGACTGTGAAGAAAGTTGAGCGCAGAAGAATTGATGCTTTTGAACTGTGGTGTTGGAGAAGACTCTTGGGAGTCCCTTGGACTGCAAGGAAATCCAACCAGTCCATTCTGAAGGAGATCAACCCTGGGATTTCTTTGGAAGGAATGATGCTAAAGCTGAAGCTCCAGTACTTTGGCCACCTCATGCGAAGAGGTGACTCATTGGAAAAGGCTCTGATGCTGGGAGGGATTGGGGGCAGGAGGAGAAGGGGACGACAGAGGATGAGATGGCTGGATGGCATGACCTACTCGATGGACGTGAGTTTGAGTGAACTCCAGGAGTTGGTGATGGACAGGGAGGCCTGGCGAGCTGCAATTCATTGGGTTGCAAAGAGTCAGACACGACTGAGTGACTGAACTGAACTGTACTGATTTTATTGTAAATATATTAAACAAACCAGTTAAAATATAGCCAGTCAGTTCAGTTTGTCGCTAAGTCATGTCCAACTCTTTGCAATCCGATGAACTGCAGTACGCCAGACTTGCCTATCCATCTCCAGCTCTTGGAGCTTGGTCAGACTCATGTCCATCAAGTCGGTGATGCCATCCAACTATCTCATCCTCTGTCATCCCCTTCTTCTCCCACTTTCAATCTTTCCAAGCATCAGGGTCTTTTCCAATGAGTCATTTCTTCACATCAGGAGGCCAAAGTATTAGAGTTTCAGCTTCAGCATCAGTATTTCCAATGAATATTCAGGACTGATTTCTTTTAGGATGGACTGGTTAGATCTCCTTGCAATCCAAGGGACTTTTAGGAGTCTTCTCCAACACCACAGTTCAAAAGCATCGATTCTTTGGCACTCAGCTTTCTTTATAGTCCAACTCTCACATCCATACATGACCACTGGAAAAATCATAGCTTTGGCTACATAGACCTTTGTTGGCAAAGTAATGTATCTGCTTTTAATATACTGTCTAGGTTGGTCATAGCTTTTATTCCAAGGAGCGGTGTCTATTAATTTCATGGATGCAGTCACCATCCAGAAAAGGCAATGGCACCCCACTCCTGTATTCTTGCCTGGAGAATCCCAGGGACAGGGGAGCCTGGTGGGCTGCCGTCTATATGGGGTCGCACAGAGTTGGACACAACTGAAGCGACGCAGCAGCAGCAGCAGAAGCAGTCACCATCTGCGGTTATTTTGGAGCCCAAGAGAATAAAGCCTGTCACTGTTTTCATTGTTTTCCCATCTATTTGCCATGAAGTGATGGAACTGGATGCCATGATCCAGTAAAAAAATAGCCAAATTGGAAGCAAAAGTAATACCCTGATATATACTGTGTACAAGAAACCTACATTAAGTATCTAAGGATTTTGGAGGTTAGAAGTTAATGGATGTAGAAAAATAAATGATTCAAAACTAAACTAAAGAAAACTGAAATAGCTCTACTAATTTCAGACCAGGTAGATTTCAGATCAATGGAAATTGTTAGGAATAATGAGGGGCATTACATGATAAAAATGAGTCAGTTCTCCAAGAAATATAATCCTGCATGAGTACGCACTCAAAAACAGAGGTTCAAAATTTATAAGGCAATGAGTTGAGAGGAGAAATGAGACACATCTATTAATTTATTTGAAGACTTTAGCACTTTTCTCTGATTACTGATACAACATGTAAGGAGTAAATTAGTGAGGGTTACGAATGACCTGAACAGCATTCTCAACTACCTTAACTGACATATTAGAAAAGGGAAAGAAACTGTAGTCGCTCAGTCATGTCTGACTCTCTTGCAACCCCATGGACAGTAGCCCACCAGGCTCCTCTGACCATGGGATTCTTTTTCTAGGCAAGAATACCAGAGTGGGCTACCATGCCCTGCTCCAGGGGGTCTTACCCACGCCGGGATCCAACCCCAGGTCTCCTGCATTGGAGGCAGATTCTTTACCCTCTTAGACATCAGGGAAGCTAATAGAACACTCTATTTAATAAAACGGGAAACATCCTTCTCAAGTTCACAGAAAATATTATCCAAATAGATAATTTTCTGGTCCATGACACATATCCTAAATGAATTTTTAAATAGAAAACATATAACATATGCTCTGGACATCGGGTACTTGAATTAAGATTTATCAGCAATAGAAAGGGCTTCCCAGGAGGCACTAATGGTAAAGAACCTTCCTGCCAATACAGGAGACATAAGAGACATGGGTTTAGCCCCTGGGTTGGGAAGATCCCCTGGAGGAGGACATGACAATCCACTCCAGTGTTCTTGCCTGAAGAATCACCGTGGACAGAGGAGCCTGGCGGGCTGCAGTCCATGGGCTCACACAACTGAAGCGACTTAGCCCAGGCACAGAACACATCACCAACAGAAATAAATCTAACAGTCTCCCAAAATTCAGAAAGTAAACAACACACTTCTAAATAATGCATGAGTGAAAAAAGACGTCTCAGAGAAACTACAGAAAAATTCTTTGAAGTAAATGAAAATAAAAATATAACATCTCAAAACTTGTGGAATGCAGCTAACTCAGTTCTTACAAGGAGTTTTTAAAATACTAAATGCACGAATCTGGAAAGAAGAACTATAATTAATCACCTTTAGCTTTTACCTTAGGAAATAAGAGAAAGAGCCCATTCAGTCTCGTACATGTGACTGAAACACGCATGATGGCGTTTCTTTCCAGCTCATCAGTATGCGCCCTGCTGGTGATATGTTTGAGAGGACAAGATGGGGTAGTAAGCAATGCTTGATTCATGCTATGCATTTTTTAACTGAGGGGATTAATGGTTGTGTTTTCAAGAAAACATTTTGAAAGACAGAAACAATGTGATATTATTGAAGCAACTGCAATGTGAAACTCTGGCCCTCACACTCCAGAACAGGCCTTTTGATATCTTACCTTCAAATGAAATTCAGCCTCGGGAAGTTCTGTCTATAGATTCTCACTGTGGCAGAAAACACTGTTAAAAGCAAGTTTGACTCTTATGTGTGTATTAAGTGCTGCCTAACTTTAAGGATTTATCTCTTTAGGGAATAAAAAGCCAAAAAAAAAAAAAAAGACATTTTGGCTTTCAGGTCCACACAGATCCCTTGAGGACAGGACACTGTTTTTCTCTCTCCAGCATCAGCAATGAGTCTGAAAAGTACCTATAAGGCAATAAGTACCTGGGGAATACATATGTCAATTTCTATTTATCCCGATTTCTCAGAGCATTAAGAGCAGGTCTATGACATCAGTGACATTTTGAAAACACTCTCCCTAGGGTAGTGTCAGTCTTGTCAGCTGCACAGGAAGGTGCCTAAATTTATGAGAAAATCATGGGAAGTACAAAATATATCTAATCAAATTGTATCAAATGTGCCTTCTTAGGCATTAGTTTCAA
Organism: Nanger dama; assembly: GCA_917880005.1. NCBI lineage: Eukaryota > Metazoa > Chordata > Mammalia > Artiodactyla > Bovidae > Nanger > Nanger dama. The sequence continues at coordinate 459,588 of CAKJTW010000069.1, forward strand.
CACTACCATCTACTGATGTCACTTGCAAGATTTCCGATCATTCTCTCAATATACACAGCAGATATGATTCATTTCTTGTATTGATCAATGATACTCCTTACATTGGATAAATAGTATTGTACAATATTATGCAAATTGGACCACTAAGCAACCCAATATAGTAACATCCTCATTAATTGCAAAGAAATATGAAATACAGAGAAATTATTCTTCAGAGTGAAGTCAAATAAGTTTGATAAATACAACTTAATTTTAGTCTTTTGATTGATATTTTGTTGGTATGTGGCACACTGCAACTGGGTGCAGGAGAAAGGCTTTGTAACTGGGGATAACGTTTTTTTAAATTGCATAAAACTCATTAGAATTGGAACTGAAACGTATTGCTTCCCTGGTGGCTCAGCAGTAAAAATCTGCCTGCCACTGCAGGATACATGCATTCAATTCCCGGGTCAGGAAGGTCCCCTGAGTGTGGAAATGGCAACCCCCTCCAGTCTTCTTGCCTGGGAAATCCCATGGAAAGAGAAACCTGGCAGGCTACAGTCCACAGGGTCCCAAAGAGTTGGATACAACTTAGCGTTTAAACCACAACAACATAAACATATTCAGCTCAGTTCAGTTGCTCAGTCATGTCCAACTCTTTGCGACCCATGAATCGCAGCATGCCAGGCCTCCCTGTCCATCACCATCTCCCGGAGTTCACTCAGACTCACGTCAATCGAGTAGGTGATGCCATCCAGCCATCTCATCCTCGGTCGTCTCCTTCTTCTCCTGCCCCCCAATCTCCCTCAGCAGCAGTCTTTTCCAATGAGTCAACTCTTCTCATGAGGTGGCCAAAATACTGGAGTTTCAGCTTTAGCATCATTCCTTCCGAAGAAATCCCAGGACTGATCTCCTTCAGAATGGACTGGTTGGATCTGCTTGCAGTCCAAGGGACTCCCAAGAGTCTTCTCCAACACCACAGTTCAAAAGCATCAATTCTTTGGCACTCAGCTTTCTTCACAGTCCAACTCTCATGTCCATACATGAGCACTGGAAAAACCAGAGCATTGACTAGACAGACCTTTGTCGGCAAAGTAATGTCTCTGCTTTTCAATGTGCTATCTAGGTCGGTCATCACTTTTCTTCCAAGGAGTAAGCCTCTTTTAATTTCATGGCTGCAGTCACCATCTGCAGTGATTTTGGAGCCCCCCAAAATAAAGTCTGACACTGTTTCCACTGTTTCCCCATCTATTTCCCATGAAGTGATGGGGCGCAGTATAAGGTATATAGACTGTACATATTCATGCTGTGATCTTTACATTTGTCCTTCCCATAAATACTGTCCTTAAAGCTTTTCATGTACTAGTCATATTTGAGGAAGCTGATTGAAATGGTGACTTTTGGAGTCAGCACGCATCATCTTAATATTCCTATTAACACATGAGCCATCTGGCATACTGCAATTTCCCTGAAAACTAAGGCTCTTTCTTCCTGTTTTCTGTTTATTTTAGCTGGAGCACTTTTTTTTTTCCTTTGACAGTGAAACAGTTACATTTAAAAATAAAACATTAAGTCAGGTTTTTATGAAAACAGAAAAACAATACGAAGTGAGGTGAAAAATATTTCCACTAATTTAAAGCTTTCTCTGAAAACAGAAAGCCGTGAATTTTAAATTCTGTTTATAAATCTCATTTTCAAGATAATGTTAATCGACTGAAAGAAAATTCTTGGCCATAGCCTCTAAATTTTTAATATTCATGTTTTGCTATTTATTTTCCTTAATCTTATTTCTTCTCTCTGCTTATTATTAAACATAACTTCCTTATCCATGTCTTTGCTGTTATTATTTAGTGGCTAAGTCATGTCCAACTCTTTGTGACCCCACAGACTGCAGCCTACCAGGCCCCTCTGTCGATGGGATTTCCCAGCCAAGAATACTGGAGTGGGTTGCCATTTTCTCTCCAGGGGATCTTCCCAACCCAGAAGTCAAACCCACATCTCCCACATAGCAGGCAGATTCTTTATGGATTGAGCCACCAGGAAAGCCATCTCCACATCTTATACTTTTCTTTTTTTTTTTTTCTAATAGATCTTCACATTAAGTTCTATAATTCGGGTTCATTATTAAAAACTGGAAGCATTTAGTATTTTTATAATTAGTTAAGTCTGCTCTTTGCCTAGAAATGTAACACATAGTATTCATGGGTTTACTAAATAGATGATTTCAAGATCCCTGATTAGACACCTCCAACCTACTTTCATGCAAATTTTAAAAGTACATCTATTTCTCAAGAAAACTTTATCTTTCCTTTCAGAAAGTTATCACAGCATGGGGCTTTGCTGACACAAGATATCTTGTTGTCATGTGTTAGAATGTATGATAAATCAACAAATCACTAGGGTGTGAACAGCCTCCCCAGGGGTTGTGAATTTTAGTTGGGTTCAATTCTACCTTCCATTTTGATACTTTACAGTTCTGTTTTCTGAATGACTTTTATTAAATCACTGAGTTTTCCAATTATACCAGTTTCTATTTTTTCCCACTTCTGTAAATTTAGTTCTAACACTTATTTTGTACTTCTGAATCTTGACACTATTTGTTTATTTCAACATCTTTAACATCTTGCTCTATTTTTTTCTCCTGTTATTTTTATTTCCAGGTATTTGTATCTTAAGAATCATCTACTAGGCATTATGCGTTATGTGGAATATTTTATGACTATTAGTTCACTATTCAATGATAAATCTTACCTGGTGACTTAGCTGACGACGTAACTAAAAGACTGTGATGAAAGAAACTGAAGATGACACAATGGGAACTTGGAAAGATACACTGTGTTCAGATACTGGCACTGCGCTATTAAAATGAGCACACTACCCAAGGCAATCTACAGATTTGCTACAATCTCTATCAGAATATCAACAGCATTTTTCAGTGAACTAGAACAAAATAATTTTCAAATTTTTATGGAAACACAAAAGACCCCAAATAGTCAAAACAGTCCTGAGAAAGAATATAGCTGGAGGTATCAATAACCTCAGATGACACCACCCTTATGGCAGAACATGAAGAGGAACTAAAAGCCTCTTGATGAAAGTGACAGAGGACAGTGAAAAAGTTGGCTTAGAGCTCAACATTCAGAAAACTAAAATCATGGCATCTGGTCCCATCGCTTCATGGGAAATAGATGGGGAAACAATGGAAATAGTGTCAGACTTTATTTCGGGGTACTCCAAAAGCACTGCAGATGGTGACTGCAGCCGTGAAATTAAAAGACGCTCACTCCTTGGATGGAAAGTTATGACCAACCTAGAGAGCATTTTGAAAAGCAGAGACATTACTTTGCCAACAAAGGTCTGTCTAGTCAATGCTCTGGTTTTTCCAGTGGTCATGTATGGATGTGAGAGCTGGATTATAAAGAAAGCTGATCACCAAAGAATTGATGCTTTTGAACTATAGTGTCAGAGGAGACTCTTGAGAGTCCCTTGGACTGCAAGGAGATCCAACCAGTCCATCCTAAAGGAGATCAGTCCCAGGTGTTCATTGGAAGGACTGGTGTTGAAGCTGAAACTTCAGTACTTCGGACACCTGATGCGAAGAGCTGACTCATTTGAAAAGATCCTGATGCTGGGGGAAGATTGAGGGCAGGAAGAGAAGTGGACGACAGAGGATGAGATGGCTGGATGGCATTACTGACTCAATGGACATGAGTTTGGGTAGACTCCAGGAGTTGATGATGGACAGGGAGCCCTGATGTGCTGCAGTTCATGGGGTCGCAAAGAGTCAGATACGACTAAGTGACTGAACTGAAACTGAAAACTGAAATCATACCTCCTAAGTTGACACTATAATACAAAGCTACAGTAATCAAACCGTATGATACTGACACAAAAACAGATTGGGATCAATGGTGGGGGAGAACCCAGAAATAAATCCATGCACTGATAGTCAATCAATGCCTGACAAAGGAGGCAGGAATACACAATGGAGAAAAGACAGTCTCTAACCACCAGGGAAATGCAAATCAAAACCCCAGTAAGATATCACCCCTCACCTGTCAGAATGACCATGATCAAAAAGAAAACAACAAATGTTGGTGAGGATGTGGAAGAAAGGTAACCCTCTTACAGTGTTGCTGGGAATGTGAATTGATTCAGACACCATGGAAAACAGCATATGAGTTCCTCAAATAACAACAACAACAAGGAGAAATCTGTATGATCCAGTAATTCTGCTCCTGGGTATACAGCCAAAGAAAATTAGAACACTAATTATGAAGGATACACAAGCCCCAATGTTCACAGCAGCATTATACACAATAGTCAAGATATGGAGGCAATGTAAGTGTCCATCAACAGATGAATGGATAAAGAAGATGTGATGCACACACACACAAAATGGAATGCTACCCAGCCATAAAAAAGAAATGAAATTACAGTCTTTGCAACAACTTGGATGGACTTGGATGGTGTTATGCTTAATGAAATGTCAGACAGTGAAAGATTCTGATATATGTAGGACTGAGTCACTTTGCCATACAGCAGAAATTAGCACATCATAAATCAACTATACTTCAATACAGTTTTTTAAAAAGACAATTACTGTATGTTACCACTTACACATGAAATCTAAAAGAAACTAATGAATATAACAAAAACAAACACAGATATAGAGAATTAGTGATAGCCATTGAAAGAGAGAAGGAGAGGACAGGAAGGGGAGGAGATTAAGGATGCCCACTGAATATGCATAAAGCAAACAGAGTCCAGAGATACACTGTGCAGCACAGGGAACATAGCCAATGTTATATAATAATTATAAATGGATCATAATTTATAAAAATTTTGAATCTCTATGGTGTACACTGAAACTAATATTATAAATTAACTATACCTCAATAAAAATTTTTATAATAGCTGAAAGCTAGGTTAGTAACTTATCAATTCCAAAGTTAGGCCAATTTCAACAAAATAATAAAGTGTCTATTTTATAAGTAAACACAATTCTAGTAGAGATAAATGCTAATGACAAGAGGTAACAGTGATACCTAAAAGTGATTAAATAGCCTTTTTATATGTGTAAATAAAAATTCAAGATATGTTGGAAAAGGCAGAAAATCAACTATCATTTTTCATATATATTATACTTGTCAAAATAATATAGCTTTATTTTGTATAATTTTTCATATATATTTATCAAAATAATATAGCTTTTGTATTTGTGACAAATATTTAAAATGTTAGAGTAACATTCATGTTATTTTGGAATATCAAACTCTTAAGTCTCCATAAGAAGATGTAATATATGAGTTTCTTTGTATATTTTTACAGCCAATCCTCCTCACAAAGGCTCTAAACTGGATATGCTGTCTCTTAAATAATGATGTAGGGTATTTTCACATACATAGAAATCTCCCATCAAAAATTTCATGGTATTTCCCAGAGATTTCAACTGTTAACCTTTTAAAATATATAATATATCCTGAAAGGCATAATTGGAAATGTGTGGATTCATAGAAATATGTGATTAATGTCACAAAGTGATTCAAATATTAGCTTTATGCTCATTTTCAAACATCTCCTTATTCTAAGCAGTGTGGTGCAGAGTGGCAAATTGAGTGGCACTGAGTGGTTAAGCCACTCAATGTTACATTTTTAATATCCTCTTTTTCTCATTACATTCATTAGTGTTATTACAGCTATTCTTTGAAATCACTAAAAACAAATGTAACTGATTTTTTCTTATTATTATTTGTTTTTAAGGGACAAAAAGCAATGATGGGAAAAATCAGTTCAGTTCAGTCACTCAGTCGTGTCTGACTCTTTGTGACCCCATGAATCCGCAGCACACCAGGCCTCTCTGTCCATCACCAACTCCCAGAGTCCACCCAGACTCACATCCATCAAGTAAGTGATACCATCAAGCCATCTCATCCTCTGTCATCCCCTTCTCCCACCCCCAATCCCTCCCAGCAGCAGTCTTTTCCAATGAGTCAAGTCTTCGCATGAGGTGGCCAAAGTACTGGAATTTCAGCTTTAGCATCATTCCTACCAAAGAAATCCCAGGGCTTATTTCCTTCAGAATGGACTGGTTGGATTTCCTTGAGAATGGACTGGTTGGATCTCCTTGCAGTCCAAGGGACTCTCAAGAGTCTTCTCCAACACCGCAGTTCAAAAGCATCAATTCTTTGGTGCTCAGCCTTCTTCACAGTCCAACTCTCACATCCATACATGACCACTGGAAAAACCATAGCCTTGATTAGACAGACCTTTGTTGGCAAAGTAATGTCTCTGCTTTTCAATATGCTCTCTAGGTTGGTCATAACTTTTCTCCCAAGGAGTAAGCGTCTTTTAATTTCATGGCTGCAGTCACCATCTGCAGTGATTGTGGAGCCAGAAAAATAAAGTCTGACACTGTTTCCACTGTTTCCCCATCGATTAAGTAGTTGCACGTTCACTAATTGACTGCTATTGACATTCCATGGGTGCCATTATATGAAAGACTTATTTCATTGGGAAAAGATATACCAACACTAGCAAGAAATTCTGAAGCAAGAAAAAAATAAAACCCATAAGGGCCAGTTAAGGTGATGATTCATAATCAAGACACTGACATTTCCACTTTTGCCCTGATGGAATAGCTTGTTGCTAATCACTATTCTTATCAAACAAAACAGGAAAATACAGTAACAGTTGGGAAGAGGGACTCTGCATGGTTAATGACATCTGAACATGTTATCAGCCTTATTAGTTGGAGAGGCAAAGTTAAGGAAACCCACAGTGATGCACCGCTGCATGCTATCAGAATGCTGCTGCTGTTGCTGCTACTTCAGTAATGTCTGACTCTGTGCGACCCCATAGAGGGCAGCCCACCAGGCTCCCCTGGGGTTCTCCAGCAAGAATTCTGGGGTGGGTTGCCATTTTCTTCTCCAACGCATGAAAGTGAAGTCACTCAGTCGTGTTTGACTCTTAGTGACCCCATGGACTGCAGCCTACCAGGCTCCTCTGTCCATGGGATTTTCCAGGCAAAAGTACTGGAGTGGGTCACCATTGTCTTCTCCGCTATCAGAATGGGTGAAAAACAAAAATGAAAATAGCAGGTATGGATGAAGATGTGGAACAATGAGGATTCTCATAAAATAACATCTTTATAGACCAAACAGTCAAATATCAGTAATTTCATGTTTTGACCTAGATGAGTTGTTTTGAAAATGTGTTTGCCAATAGATGTTTACACACACCATGTCCCAGACATTCTACTCTTATAAACTCAACAAAAGTGGGTAGTATCATATATATGGAAAGGAAAGGGGAAGAAAGGCATTACTCATTATTGGCCAAAGCTGGAAAAATTCAAAAAGACTAGGTATATGTAACATATTCCTGTGATGCAGTATTACAAACCGACGCGAGTAAGACACTGACTGGCAAACACAGAACCACGAATCGATCTCACAAACATAATACTGAGAGGGGAAGAGCCATATCCAAAAGAGGACAGACTGTGTCATCCCATTTACGTAAAACTCAAAAACAAAAACAGAATTGATGGTGGTGAAAGCAGGTCTAAGGGCCTTATGACTGACAGTCGGCTCTGGGGCACTCTCCATGGTGCTGAACCTTATCATTCCTGAGCTAAGTACTAGCTCCTATTGGTGCACTTAATGTGTATACATTTCAATTAAAATAGATTTTAACAAAATATAAAATAAATCTTACAAATTTGGCAAAATCCCAGTGTTTTTCCCTGTATGAACACTATAATCTTCTTTGGTTAGCACTTTTAATACATTGTAGAACTGGATGCATCCACAGCTAGAAGGGAAGCTAGTTAGTTTGTGTCTCTAATTCTCAGACTTCTGAAATAGTTACGGTGGCGCCCAGATCAGGGAATCTTAAACTTCAAAGAAAAGCAGTAAAGGAGACCTTCAATATATTCTTTCCACATATTTTGTCTTGTTTTCTCACCTTGTGGTTTTTATCTTTATTCTTACTTTTCTCTAGTGATTTGCAATATATACATTCAAATCACCCTGATAGCTAATCTTAAGGCCTTAAACAATGTAGCTGAACATAAATTACTCTAATTATAACTAGCAAGAATGAAATAGTATTATCTATTGCTCACCTCTGTGAGATAAATAACTCAGCTCTATTTTCTCCATTTTATCCTCTAAAATTTAATTTATCAAATGCTCTTTTGATAATAATTTTGATAATATTGCAATGATCAAGTCACTCAATTCTTTTACATTTTATTTTTAGTTTATTACTATTATGGCATTATATATTTTCCTTTAAATATTTCAGTTATATTTTCTGATGGCATTTTTCAAAAATAGTTTATCACGTCACAAATCTTAAACTCTTGCCTTTGTACCATCTTTCAATTTACTGTAATTTTTCTTTTATTATTCTTAAAGTAATAGTTTTCATTAAATATCCATGAGTTGTTTACATTCTAAATTGTATAACTCAAGGCTTTTTCCCCTATTTTCTCAGCCAGGAATATTAACAGTATATGTTGATATTTAGGTCAAATATTTCTAACTCAATCTTTCTAAAAGACAGTATTTCTTCTCAAAATATCCAAAATCTGTAGAAAATTTTATTCTTCAAAAAATTCAGAGTATTTGTAAGATTTGTTTTACATTGCTGAATTAGAAACAATTTGAAGGAAAAATTATAAAGATGTTAATTGTGCCACTGAAGTTCAAGTAAAGATAAAGTGCTAAGAAAATGACTGTACAGAGGAGGCTGATTTAAAAAGCACACCAATCACAGCGCAGAAATAATGTGTTCTATGAAAATCTGAGTAAAATAAAATAAATGCATTTAGCTATTAATGATCTCCTCAAAATAAAATTAGGAGTTTTCATACCTTCATACTTTCAGTTCCAGTATTATTTTGTAAAATATTTTGGGTGAAAAATCTTGACATAAAATTGGAAAACAAAGAATTTCAGTCATCTACAAAAACTATAGATTTAGGTATTTCATATGACACAAGTTAATCTGCATTATATGGTAACATGACATAATTAAGATGCTGTATATTTTAACAAATTATGACATTATAATTTTTAATGCAAGCTGGTTCAAAACCGTATGTATCATCATAAGCTTCATGCACCTACACACGTAAATCTTGTTATCCCAGTAAAGTGATATTCTGAGACAAAACTTACCATAGACCTATGATCTGCCATAAGATATGGATATAAGTGCACAATTTCACCCATGAATAGTCAGTGCAAATCATAAAATCATTTAAAAATATTTGAGCTTCTATGTGCCAAAACCTTTGTTCAGTTAGGAAAATATAGAGATGAACACAAGGCAGAAAATCTTCTCAAAAGGTTTAATCTAAACATGCATGTAAAAAGCAAACAAGAGTGGAATAAATGTCATCATGAAAACAATAATAGTGATAACATAGGTGTCATTTTATAAGATGATGAGGAAATAGAAGCACAAAGAGAGAGTTGTAACGGCCTGACACCAACTACCCTGCAGTACCAATGTCAGGACTGAAACTCTGGAGTTCAGGGTCCAACCTACTACGGCCAAAGTGCAAGCGTTAGCAGTTCTTCCCTGTTTGGCTCCTTGAGACCTCTTGGACTGTAGCCCACCAGGCTCCTCTGTCCAGCACTTTCTCTTGAAATGCTATGATGCCAAGGGTACAAAAGGCTCTCATAACCCATCTTCCGGATTCCAATGTTCCTAGCAAATACGACCTCGGAACTACTCAGGAGAAATGAGGCATTAGCAAGAAACAAAGATCTCCCCATTTTTAAAAAATAGGGGAACATTTTAAACATTGTTACATGCTCCAAAGAAGCAGTCACCTCCCTAGAGATTAGAATAGAGATGAGGGACTGGGAGCAGATGAATACACAGCAGAGAAAAGGGATCAAATATAAATGAAGCAAGAACAGATCAACATAACTAAGACAGGACAATTATCCTAGAGTTGATTTAACTTTCTTAAGATGTAGAATACTTGGAAAAGTTCTGCTTTTATCCTAGTTGTTACATTGATACATTTTAAATGTTAGTGTCCGTCCTCTCATTAAGAAGAAGTGTTTCAGTTTTTTAAATGATATCCTTTAATTACCACTTACTAACTAAATAACAATGTTCCTATTCTCTGACGTTTCCCATGTGAATTATAGCTATTTTGTCACAAGCACATCAGCCTCCCAGCATTGATCGCATTTATTTTAGTTTAGATGTTTATGAAGCATGTATCATCTGTCCTTTTGCAGAGATGTTCCCAGTCATTACTTGGTTGCAGGAAGCTCCCCCTCAGTCAAGTTTCTTCTGAAAGTGCTTATGGATAAAAGTTTTCCTGAATTCTTACATTCTGAACTTTTATTCCCTTACTCTGCAGTACAATGAAGTACATTTGGTTTCATTTTTTTGTTTTACAGCCTTAAATTCCCCTTTTGCTTCTCTTCCCCTTCACCACCCAATTGTCAAAGGATGCCCTCTTTTTCCTTTGTGCCTCTTTTTCTCCCCCAGAAGGTCTGCATTTCAATGACTGCCACTTCAAATGGCAGGTCTTTCAACTCCCTTCTCTGTAGACCCTGCGCTCATCTAGAGCTCACTTATTTTAGAATTTTCAGACTCAGGGTACACTTGCTCTCTGACAGTAATTTTAGACAAGTCTGAGACCCACTGCCAGCTCCTTCTCCCTTCTCCCAGTTTCGCTCAGGGTAGGAGGGGTAAAGACTAGAAGAGATGGCTGGCTGGAATGTGATGGGTTCATTTTGATGTATATATAAAATAGAGTTACCTTGAAGTTTAGGCATTTTCTGATTCTAACTATGCTGGGGTTTGTAGTTTTATTTTTCCTTATTGTTCTTCTATTTTATTTCTAGACTTCTATTGATTTCAACATAGTAATCATAGCAATTTTCAAATTCTTGTCTGTAATTTTCATATACCTCAATAAAGATGAGGGAAAGGGAAGAATTTTGGTTTTTCACATTGTTCTCAGATCCTCTCTATAGTACATCTTTAATTCCTAAACACCATATCAGTGCAAGAAATTTTACTTCATTTTGTAGAAGTCAGCTGAATTTTTTTAGCCTTCTACAGGAAGCTTCTGAATCTAGCAAGTATGTGGAGCACACAAGTAGCCTTGTGTCTGAGAACCTCACATCTCTGATTTTGGTCAAAAGCTCTAATGATTCCTGCCTTAAAATAGAAGCTTTCTGCTTTGTTCAAACCCAGATTCAGAGGTCCTAGCCTATGTCAGATCAGCAAATGATCATAATTCAGGTAACATCTCTCTGAACTGTTTATATACATGGTTTATTTTTTTTTTCCTTCCTCCAGATTTTCTCCATATTTTCTTGTTGTAAACTAGTTCATTCTGCTAGAAACAAACCATTTTTATTTTTAAGTCACCTATTTAAAGTCACCAGCTTCAACAAACAAAATAAAAACCTAGGAACAGAACACCTAGGAATAAATCTAATAAAAAGTTATGCAAGACCTATAAATAGAAAGTTATAAAGCTTTACTGAAAACTTTAAGAAATAAATAGAACAGTTACTGATACTTTATCAGGGAAACGCAAGACCATAAAGACATCAATTCTCACTAAGTTTATGAATATGCTAAATGAAATTTTAATCAAAACCATAACAAGGATTTTATTGAAGTTATCAATATTAAACTTAGATTCAAAGAGCAAAAGAAAAAGCAGAGCAATAGCCATAGAAGGAAAAAGAGAGAAGAGAAATTAAGAGCCTTTAGTGTTATAACAAATAAAACCTAGAGCTACTGGTCAGCACACAGTAAAGAGACAACCTACAAAATAGGAGAAAGTACTTACAAACTGCAAATTTACATCTGAGAAGGGGTTAATATCCAAAACATATAAGGGGCTTAAATATCTCAATAGCAAGAAAAAAACCTTAGTTCAAAAATGGGCAAAGGACCTGAACAGACATTTAGGAAAAGACATACAAATGGTCAGGCTTCCCAGGTGGGGCAGTGGTAAAGAATCTGCCTGCTAATGAAGGAGATGTGGGTTCAATGCCTGGATCAGGGAGATCCCTTGGAGGAAGAAATGGCAACCCATTCTAGTATTCTTGCTTGGAAAATTCCATGGACACAGTAGCTGGCATGCTACAGCTCACAGGGTCACAAAGAGTTGGACACAACTGAGCACACACATACACACACACAAATGGTCTACTGGTATACAATAAAGTGCTTACCATCACTAATCATCAGAGAAACGAAGTTCAGAGCCACAGTGTGATGCCACAATGCGATACCACTGCACATCTTTCAGAATAGTTGCTACCAAAACTGCAAGAGAACATGTGTTGACAAGGGCATGGAGAAAAGAGGAGACTTGTACACTGTTGACAGAAATATAAACTGATAGAACCATTATGCAAAAAAAAAAAAAAATGGACGTTTCTTTAAAAATTTAAAAAATAGAACTACCATATAATTTGGTGCTTTCCTAGGTAGGTATCCAAGCAGAATGAAATCAGAATCTGGAGGAGTTATCTTTCCACGTTCATTCCAGCATTATTCATAAGAGCCAACATGTGCAAAGAACCTACATGTCTGTTGATAAAGAAATAAAGAAAATGTGATTTGTCCTTGTGTGTACATATAGGCTTATGATTCAGCCATAAGAAAGATGGAAATCCTGCTATTTGCAACAATGTGCATGAACCTGGAGAACATCACATGAAATTAGATAAGCCAGACATGGAAAGACTAATTATATATATAATATTTAGAATATAAACGTGTATATAGAATCTAAAAATGCAGAAGCAGGAGAGAATAGTGGTTGTCAGGAGCCTGGGTGAGGGAAACGGGGAGATGCTGATGAGAGGGTACAGAATTTTAGTTATACAAGATGAATACGTACCAGAGACCTTGAGTCATGGAGACTCAAGTTAAAAATTATGACTTGAAATTTACCAGGAGAGTAGATCATAAATATTCATATCTCATACACAGATAAGTAACTATGAAGGTGATAGATATGTCAATCAGCTGGATTGTGGTAATCATCTTACAATGTATACCAAAACATCAGGTTGTATACTGTAAATATGAACTACATATTGTATGAAATTGCTTTCCTGCCTATTGCATTCAGAATAAACTAAAGGCAGGAAAGTGAGTGAGAAAAGTGAAGTCGCTCAGTCGTGTCCAACTCTTTGCGACCAGGCTCCTCTGTCCATGGGATTTTCCAGGCAAGAGTACTGGAGTGGATTGCCATTTCCTTCTGCAGGAGATCTTCCTGACCCAGGGATCGAACCCAGGTCTCCTGCATTGTAGGCAGACGCTTTACAGTCTGCGCCACCAGGGAAGTGTCAGGTAACAAAAACCAATTAGGAAGCCATTGCTGTAACCTAAGAAGTGATGGAGGTCTACAAGGGAATGATTGGGGAAGTGAAAAGCGGTCAGCTCCTGGATTTATTTTGAATCCAACAGAATTGACTGCTGATGAAATATGGCACATGAAATAAAATAGAGAGTCAAGGAGGAGATCTAGGTTTATTTGGGCTGAAAACTTAAAAAAAAAAAAAAGCAGCAGCAGCAGCTTATATTACCTGCTGAGATGAAGAAGCTCTGAAAGAGTGAATTTGGTTGACGGAGTATCAAGATTTCACTTTTGGATATATTCAATATGCACTACCTCTAGCCACCCCAGGAAAAATGCCAAGTATAGATTGAGTCTGGAGTTCAGTGGGAGGTTTGCACTAAAGGGGTCAGTTTGGAAATCATTAACATACAAATACCGGTTAAAGGCAAAAAGCTGAAGGGGATTCCCAATGGAATAGGTGTAGACAAGCATGGCAGTTGAGAAAATACCAGTAAAATATATTTAATGGGGAAAGCTTGGGCATTAGAGAGAAAAGTTGGAGAGCTTAGTTTTCTGAAAACCAAATGCAGAAAGCATTTCAAAGGAGACTGGATTGCTCAATTATGCCAAATGCTGCTAATAGTTCAAGTGAAACGAGCACTGAGAATCAGAGGGAGGGGGAAATCACTAGACTGATGTTCAGACATAAATTCAAAGGCATGGGATCTAGTGCCCAAGTGCAGGAATCAGCCCTACAAAGAAGCAAGGATGTTTCACCTGTAGAAACAGGGAGAAACACTAAAGAAGGACAGACCAGCTGGTGGATGGGGCGCAGGCAGGCATGCCAGATCCCTCCAGGTTTCCCAGAGAGATGAGATCATCAGCTGGATATGAGGATGAGAATGTCTGAACAGAGAACAGGATGTACTAAGTGTGAGGGAGGGTAGACTGGAGACATCGGATTGAAAGAGCACACAGAGTCAAACTGTTCAGCAGGGCTGTGAGTCTGATTTTGCCAAAAACATACACAGAGAATAAGATCACTTCCTCCCAGAGAACAGTCTGTCTGAGGACTGAAGTGTCATGCTGCCAGAATGGCGCTGTGTGTGTGAGTGAGTTTACAGATACTGAAATACGATGTCCTGTTATAAATTGCATTTCTTACTCCATATGCCAGGAGATCATCTGTCTTCTTACAGAAATCCACCACATAATTTTAAAAAGCTAGCCTCTCTTTAAAATCTCCCTTCTTGCCCAATTCTTCATTATATGCAAATGCAGGATTTATTTGTTGGGCATTCTCTTTTAGAATGTCACTAGATATTAAATTCTTCAATGAGCATTTCTGTAATATCTCCTTATACATCTGTGCTATTCCAAAACTTGGTAAAACTGCTACATTAAGTACTTATATATGTAAATGTATGTAGAGGTTGCTGAGAGGTATATATGCAAAGTGATAATAATAAAACCTGATTTCACAATCTGCATGGATCTCTGTCTCCCAAACCATGAGGGTTCACTTATGTTTTCCTTTGACAGGGCTGAAGGATGGCATTAGGTTTCTCTTTCTCCATACACCAGTACCTTTAAATTAAAAGTCTGAACCATCTCATTAACTCAGCACCCTTTCATCATGTTAACTATCTTTTCAGACACCATGTGGCTTCCTGTGGTCTCTTAGGAGCCACTCTAATCACCTGATTTATGATCATCCTTTCAACTAGGGATTCAAGACAAGTTTTGCTAGCTTTCTGCATAATTTGGCCTTGGTAACTAAAAAAAAAGTTGATGATCAATAAAAGTAAAAGCACTTCTAAGTAAGCCATGAAAATATGGACTTAGGTTTCTACTTTGGTATTTTATCATTAAAATGACAAACCTTGTGAAACTTGTATAAAGTACTGATCAACCACTTTCATGATACTTTTCTCCAAAATCATGCAGAGCATTGATTCAAACTGGATGTCAACACATACAATTAAGACAGTTAGCTAGTCAACAGTGATTACGGATTGTTAGCCTGCTATGGATTTTAGCAGCAGTTTAGGGTTAATACATCAAAGACAAAGAATCAACTGTTACTGATATATAATTGTGAAACAAGTACAGTTCCAACCGTTCTTGAGTCTAAAATTGAAATTATATGAGATGGGATATGTGTAGCTGCAGTTAAGTAACTAAAAGACTGAAAAATTATAACTTGAACGTTTCTATTTAACTATTCACAACTCCAGGAGTTGGTGATGGACAGGGAGGCCTGGCGTGCGGCGATTCATAGGGTCGCAAAGAGTCAGACAGGACTGAGTGACTGAACTGGAACTGAACCTTGCATATGTGGCTCTTTTTTATATGGGAATTGGAAATGTAATAAAGTGAAAATCATCACAGATGAAAGCACAGATGAAAGTAACAGTTATGCTTGTGCTTTTGGAGTCATACTGAAATAAATAAAATTCACTGAAATTGAATAAGTCAATTTGTCTAGCCATACTGGAAAGACTTGATCTAGTCTTCCAGTTGAAGACCTGAGCTGAAAGTTGTCTGTTCATGGGATGGATATTCCAGTTAAGGAAACATACATATTATTTTTAAATACATAGAAAAAGGATAAGCACATACCAGTCTTTTCAGTCACATCTCCACATACACAAATGGTTCTGTTAATATCAGTATATTTACAGAAGGCAAAAACCTAAAACATCCTCTGTATCTTGTGTGTAAGACACAACTGGTCCCAGAAAAGTCAAACTCTGATAGCAGACTGATAACCCAGACGTATTGCTCACCTCTATGAGCAATATGCAAGCCCCCTCTAGAAGCAGAGGAAGCCTGTTCCCTACAGAGAATCATGAGATAACCACAGTCTGACGATCAGACTAATCATTAAAGCAGGAATCACCAATGAACAGTAAACACAGCAGAGGGAATTTCTAGTAAAAGGATAATGTTCAATCATCTCACAATTTACTTACTGTTTGTAAAGAAAAAATATTAACTTGTCAATGGACAAACCTGAAATACACCACCTTTTCCAAAAGGAACATCACCACTAATGGAACAAAGTGACTTCATACATCATGAAGTGAGGCACTGAAAAGAACACAATATCCCTTCTACATCTTCTTGCCAAAAGTGCAATTAAATTGAAAGATTTTCTACAGATAGATGCTCATTACCTGTACTGTTTCAAATGGCTGAGGAAATGTTTCTGATTAAAGAAGACAAAAGGGATATGCAAACTTAATGCAAGGAATGATCCAGAGCTCTGTCTTGAAGGCACCATCAGGACAATGGGGGAAATCGACAAGCTCTGTAGCCCATCTAAAATTATTGAATCCATGGTGTTTTCCTGTTTGAGGAGTATACAATGGTTACAAAGAGAATATTCTTGCTTTTAGGAAAGCTAAAGTCTCTAACAATTCTGCAACAAATTCTATAATGCTTCCCTAGAATAAAAAAAAACAACATTAATATAAATGTGTGAGAGAGACAGAGATCAAAAGATAAATGCCATCATTTGGAGAATCAAGTCAAAGAGGATGTATGGATATATGCCTTTCTCTACAAATGAAATATTATGTCCAAATCAAAATGTAAATGAAAGCAATGCCAGCTACTATATAGACTCTCTTGGAGACTTCAAAAACATAATAATATTGAAGGATTTGCAATTATTTTTCAAATTTTATTGAAATTTTTATCTGAATCTGCCTGCAATGCAGGAGACCCCAGTTTGATTCCTGAGTCAAGAAGATTTGCTGGAGAAGGAATAGGCTACCCACTCCAGTATTTTGGGGCTTCCTTGTGGTTCAGCTAGTAAAGAATCTGCCTCCAATTTGGGAGACCTGGGTTTGACCCCTGGGTTGGGAAGATCCCCTGGAGAAGGGAAAAGCTACCCACTCCAGTATTCTGGCCCGGAGACTTCCATAGACGTATAGTCCATGGGGTTGCAAAGAGTCGGACATGACCGAGCAACTTTCACTTCACTTCACTTCACTTCAAATTTTATTTAGCTGTTATTCCTGAAACATCTGATGAAAAAGCTACATGTGTTGACCCAATGGTTGACAGAGATCTCTGCAGCATGGTGCACTGTGAATTTATCAGTGTTTGCACAGATGAGAAAACAACTCAATGTTTATTTCCATTGCAAACTGTATCGATAGGTACCCTTTAGGAAAATTGTAGAAAAGAGTATGGCAATCAGGATTCAGATATCCCATCTCATTCCTGGCTGGTTACTCAGCTCAAACCATATACCCATGCTTAGAAGTGCTATATGCTCAGAGTAAGTGTGAAGATATAGGAGAACAAGCACATTCCGATGGTATTAGAATGGTATACTATTGGTACACTTACTACCATGTGTAAAATAGCCGATGGGACTCTGCTGTGTAGCACGGGGAACTCAGCTCGGTTTTCCGTGTGACTTATGATGACCTAGAAGGGTGGGATGAATGAGGTGGAGGCAGACTCAAGAGGGAGGGGATGTACGTGTGTGTGGATGTATGTATATATATATAGCTGATTCAGCAGCTTGTGTACAGCAGAAACTAACACAACATCGTAAAGCAATTATACTCCAAGTTTGAAAAAATAAAATAAAAACCAGTATGGGCATGTATATTACTGAAACAAAACTGGAGGGAAATAGCACGATACATTTAAAAAAAAAAATTATAAGAACTATATCGTAAGAAAATGTAACTGCACCAAACAAAAAAGTATAAAATGATAGACATTATGTTTTTTATGCAGCAAAACTATTAAGAGCAACTTAAGCACCCCCCATGGGAGAGCTGATCTAGGACATGAATGCTGTGCTAGGCTGTAGAGCTGCGAGGCTCAGGACTCAAGTCATTTGTCCTGAACACAAGTCCAAGCTTTTCTCCTCCTGACTGGATAGCATTGGTCCAATCCCTCTCTCCTCTCAAGCCTCAGTTCTCCCATCACAGGATTACTGTGAATGTTAAGAGTTGATGTGCACACTTCACGGGTTTTTTTTTTTTTTTTTTTGGAAATGGGGAATATGAGGCATTGAGAACTGTCCCTGGCACATATTAGAGAAATTTAGCCATTGTTTTATTACTGATTTATACTCACACAAGGGAACACTAAGGAACTATTCCATAGTGACTAACTACACACACTTATCTACATTAATTTGTGTATTATTTCAATGTATTGTTAAAGCGAAAACAGTTTTCAAACAGCACTACAGTATGATTCTACGTGTGTGTATTTCCATGGAAATATCTTCTGGGCTATGGTCTAAATATTAACATATAGTATTCACATTTTTCTTTAAATATTTATTTTCTTTTGAGTAAACATAACTAATTTCATAATTAAGGAAAATGGTATATTTTTTACACTAAAAAGAATTGCCACCCCCACTACTTAGTCCCTTCCCTTCATCTTAATCTCATTTTCAATTTTTATTGCCTAGAGAAACAAGATGTATACATCCTGACACTACCTGCTATGAGTAAGGTCATGGCATCTAAGACTATCCTTCAGTCATATACCTTGCAGGCCTCTCTCATTCTGGCCAACTACTTGATTTGTTTTATGCAAGGCTTGAATTTTAAATTAATCTTTAAAAAAACTCCATTTGACTGTTTGAACTTGCATGACAAGATTTTAGTATATTGATAATGCTTGCACTTAAATATGTCTTTATTAAATATGTGTTTGTACATATGAGTACGGAAAAAAATTACTCAAAGAAATTAGACTTAACAATTTAAATCAGAAAAATACTATGGTTTTCAATAAGGATAAATCATTAAATAAAGAAAAGATTGATGACATGTTTCCCTGTCTTAAGTTAGTAATAAAATACACAATCACTTTTTTTTTAAGTACTATGGTTTTTAATGCCACTTGTTTTACATGAAGACAAACACTGAGCTGAAAACTATATACTATACATAAGGTGCCATTAATGATAAGATGTACCATTAAAGTTTTTTCTCCCATTAATTTTAATATGCATCCTAAATTCAGAGATGATAAATATGAAAGAAAGAAACCACCCAAGTTTCAGCAAATTTCCATAGAGACTATATCTCTTTAATATCAAATTATGGAAGCTACTGCCTCAAATCCTACAAGATACATTAAGATGAGGTTTTCCTCTTGTTTTAATTATTGGCTATCAACACAGTTTACATAAAATTGAACCAGTGCATCTAATCAAAGTGGTTAATGCCCTAAGCCAGGAGTATTCCATTGAGCCCCATCCACAATTAAAACAGGAAGGGCTAATAAAAGGATGAAGCAGCATTAAAAATTTTTTTTTCTCCTCTCAGTGTAGGGCTAATAAAACAGTCTCTACATAAATATTTTTTTCTTCCCCACCCAACATAAACCAGTGCTTGCTTAATGGAGAGGCAATACCCTTATTAAGAAAACTGATGTAAATCCATAGTAGATAGACAGGAGCCAATGATGCCAGGCAGCTTTTTCAAATGCATTTACTGACAGCATCGCATCCCTCTGTTCAGGAGCTATTGGGAACACATCTCGAAAAGCACAGAGTGATACAAAGGATGCATGCAGACGCCTACTGCTCGAGCCGAAATTTAATCACCTCCTGCTTGTGACCATTTGGCAGTTTGGGGGAAAGTTCTCTCCCGCACCAGCTCTCTGAAGCTGAGCTATTAAAGCGCTAATTAAAGAAAGTGCATAGAAGACATGAACACTAGGAGTCTGGGGTAATTGGTTACGAAAAAGACAAGGCTGAAACACGTCACTTTGTCTGCTTCTCCTGATTAGACTCTAATGCGAATACCAATATTTCCCTGCACGCCGAGGTACTCCAGGAGAGGCGCCCGCCCTCTGTTGAATGGATGGCTCTTGTGTGAAAAGGGAAAAGCAGCAATTTGGTTTTATATTTAATCCTCTCACCTCCTCAGGATCATCAGGGAAGACCACAAAACCTTTCTGGTGCATCTCAACCCAATTTATTAAATATGAGGGAAGAAGAAACAAAAACATGTCTAATGAAACAAAAAAGTAATTCTGTGCAATGGGAAACTGCCAGTGATCCCATCAAGGAGCAAACAGAATTACATCTGAAGTGCCCACAACGCTGCCTGCAAAACCAGTTCAAAACATAATGTGCCTATTTCTCATCTACCTCTAGCTGTTTTCGTAAATGAGACACACTAGAATGGGCACAGAGTCAACAGGGAGAAGAAATCGAAGGAAGGATGTGTTTACAAAAGTTCTGAACCATCAACCACATTCTGGACAATTCTGAGCTCGATACCTGTGTCCTTTTATTGAATCCAATCAATAGCCCAGTGAATTTGGTACCATTTCCTTCTTGACTGACAAAGAATTTGCCAGAACTTATGAACCTACCTAGGATGTCCTGAGAAATAATACTGAATTCTAATTTTAATTTTGAGGAAACCAAGGAGTAGAGAGAAAGTTTTGGGTTGGCTGAAAAGTTGTTTGGATTTTTGCATAACATCTTACCCAAACAACTTTTCGGCCAACCCAATATTTTTGTTAAGGTCACACATCAGTCAATCCTGGACCCAGAATTTGTCTCCAAACTCATATGCTACATACTAACCATAACTATTAGCAGTCACAAAGGCAATATTTTAAATTATCTGATAATTAAATTTGCACATTAATATCCCATGCTACAATCCATGGAGCAGCAAAGAGATGGACATGACTTAGCAAATGAACAACAACCTATAAAGCTTAAGTAAATGTGGTACTATTAAACAATGCAAATTCTATTCTTCAGAGTGCTTACTATGTTCTCTAATAGAAATATATTTCAGTCACAACAAAAGTAGTCCAAACCCCATGCTCCAAGGATGTTAAAACAGTGATATCTTCACTTAGGACATTTTTACTCAACAAATTTAGTCCTATTACCTTTTAAAGACTAGTATGTTCATGTGTCAGACTTTGGAGAAAAATTGAATGTAAGTAAATATTCAAAACTAGAAACCACTTCTGAATTCAGCTAATTTGCCAGAATTCACTGTCTTTGAGATAATTTTTTAGTTTGAAATTGCAGTGAAAGATAGGGTCTGGAAAGTCCAGCTTTCAAGGGATCACACACGCTGCGGAAGAAAGAGGATACTACTCTGCAAATATATATGAAGAATCACTGGAATTTCAGAGGAAAATGCTGGAGGAAAGGGTGAGAAGTCACTCAGTTCAGCACTGCAGAGAAAGGGCCATGAGAACAGTCTTTTAATGCTGGGGCAGCTGAAAAAGAAATCTGGAGGAAGAGAAAAGACAGGTCTTTCATCTTAGCTGTGCTTTTCTCTCCTCCTCCACTCACCTCTGTCTCACTCCTCTGTAATATAATCAATAAAGTCTCCATTTGTCTCTGTGGCAAAGAACCATTTTTGAGAACTTGAAAGAGCCTTGAGAAAACACCAGTGAATGCAACCCACCCAGAGAAGCAGAGCACCATGATAACGTAAGTCTTCTGTATTTCACAGAAATCAGAGCAGGCAGATGGCTAGAAGGTTTCATTTGAGAACGTACAATCAGTAGATGACAGTCAGAGCTCCAAGTGTTAAGGGATCAGAACATGATGACATGATTACAAGTGCCAAAGAATAGATGCTTCAAACTGTGGTGCTGGAGAAGACTCTTTTGAGAGTCCCTTGGGTAGCAAGGAGATCAAACCAGTCCATCCTAAAGGAAATCAACCCTGAATATCCATTGGAAGGACTAATGCTGAAGCTGAAGCTCTAATTCCATGACGACCTGAAGCAAAGAGCCAACTCATTGGAAAAGACCCTGATGCTGGTAAAGATTGAAGGCAGGAGGAGAAGGGGACAACAGAGGATGAGATGGTTGGATGGCATCACCAACTTGATGGACGTGAGATGAGGTGAGGTGAGGTGAAGTCACTCAGTCGTGTCTGACTCTTTGCGACCCCGTGGACTGTAACCTACTAGGCTTCTCTGTCCATGGGATTCTCCAGGCAAGAATACTGGAGTGGGTTGCCATTTCCTTCTCCAGGGGATCTTCCCAACCCAGGGATCGAACCTGGGTCTCCCGCATTGGAGGCAGACGCTTTAACCTCTGAGCCACCAGGGAAGCCCACGATGGACATGAGTTTGAGCAAACTCTGGAAGATGGTGAAGGTCAGGAAATCCTGGCATGCTGCAGTCCATGGGGTCACAAAGAGCTCAACATGACCTAGTGACTAAACAATAATAAGATAGCTGAGAAAGTCTTTCAATACACAAACTAAAAAGAGGCAAGCAGTCAGGAAAGCATTATAAGGGATCTACCGTGACCATCTCAAGTGCAGCATCATTCAGGTCCTTTCTGCTGGCTTGCACACGTGTCTTTAAAGTAATGGCTGCATCTGCACAGTTTTTACTCACATTTCAAAGTGAGGGCTTCCCCTCCTGGGCAAGGTTAATCTGTCTGCCTCTGTCCTGGACTTTATACGGTGCTTTAAATCTTCGTGCAAACATTGCTCAGATAGATCTTCATGAAAACCACTCACTGAGGGGCAGATACCATCTCCTGGACTCCCATTGAAGCCCACATATCTCTTTCACACCCGTTACCCACTGGACTAAGCTTGCTGCAACACGGCTGCAGAAAAGTTAATTCACAGGGAAGTTAGAGGTCTAACATGCCAAGCAAAGAGAATAAGGTTTCCTGCTGTTCTCTCCCTAGAAAAGTGCTGCTAAGGACACAGATTCACTGCTAAAGGGGCAGTCAGTAACAGGGCACAAAGGCATGAAGATCTAGTCAGCATTCCCCCTCAGTATATTGATTGTAAAATCCTTAAAGACAAGAGCATCTATTCTTGTGTTTTTAGCACTTAGTACAATGCCAAGTTGATGATGCGCTTTTGATGCGTTTTCTGATGTTGATAAATGAATTAATTGGTGAAAGAACAAGCGAACATTTAGCCAGCAGTTTTAGTACAAAGTGAGGGATCTGACAGAACTTTGCATTTGTTAAACAGATGATGTATCACAGTTCTCAAGTAGAACAGAAAGATCTATTCAAAAAGAGCAAATTGTGGCTGCAGCAAGGGGCCAGACTGTTGCCAACAAGATGCTGGCTGAGGGTAGAGAAGCAAACAGCGACTGCGTGGTGGGGTGAGTTTGTGCTCTGCAGACATTCCCCCGAAAAACAGTGCCAGGGAACCAATCCCACAGTGAGGAATGGCACACCCAGGACGTGAGACATTAAACTGAAACATGGGAGGGAGGACGCTGGGTGAACCATACCATCCAGATGGCACAAGACATATACGTGCAGAACAATGTGTCAGTGAAAGAGTACAAAACAAGTTGCCTCTGACATGAAGTGGGTGGCAGCAGATGGATTCAGATGCTATCAACTTCCTGCTTTATCCTTTTCAAAGCATCAGTGGCCATACTGCTCTGGTCCCAAGACTGACATCATTCCACTTGGGTTCTTACTATTTGCATCCCACATGGTATCAGACACATCATTAAACACTGTGTCAGGTTGGCAATCTTTTATTTAGACCACTGTGCTTTTCAAGTGCTTTCCTATATATGACTGAGAAGGAGAAACAGGTAAGGAAATGGAGTCCCACTGTGTTAAATGACCCCCAGGCTCACTAAACACTACATGCGCTAGATCCACCAAGTAGAATTTAAATGCCCTTCTACAGCACTTTTCCATGGTATTGGAACTACTTCTTCAAGGCAGGATATAGGCAGATGGAGCAGAGAAATAGACTCAAATATTAACACCCTTCTCTAGAAGCCAGAATATGGTACAGCTCAACCAAATGCTCTTATAGCTGAGATGGTGCTGCTGCTGCTGCTGCTGCTAAGTCGCTTCAGTCATGTCTGACTCTGTGCAGCCCCATAGATGGCAGCCCACCAGGCTTCCATCCCTAGGATTTTCCAGGCAAGAACACTGGGTTGCCATTTCCTTCTCTAATGCATGAAAGTGAAAAGTGAAAGTGAAGTCACTCAGTCGTGTCTGACTCTTAACGACCCCATGGACTGCAGCCTACCAGGCTCCTCCATCCATGGGATTTTCCAGGCAAGAGCACTGGAGTGGGGTGCCATTGCCTTCTCCAAAATGGTGCTAGCGGTAAAGAATCCACCTGCCAATGCAGGAGACACAGAGTTGTGTGTTTGATCCCTGGATCAGGAAGATCTGCTAGATCTAAGGAAATGGCAACCCACTCCAGTATCCTTGCTGGGAAACCCCACGGACAGCGGAGCCTGGTGGGCTATAGTCCATGGAGTCACATGGAGTGAGATGCAACTGAGTGCACACACAACAAGGCATTAACACAAAACACAAATATTTTACCAGTAAGAATAAAGGCACACTAACTGAAAAGAAACATTAAGAAGCATATTCGAAACTGATTTAAGAGCTTGCCTAATTTTAGAATAAACTATTCAAAAAAAAAGTTACAAACAGGCTAATTATAAAGAGGACAAGGTTAATAAACAATGACTACCATCAACCACTTCAGCATCAAAGTAAATCGTCTCTTGAGTAACACCAATGGCCTTGAAGTCATCCTTCTCTATTCTGAAACATAAATCTCTTAGTTTACTTACACTGCATAGCAAGTTACCCGCTCTGGGTTAGGGGTCCAGACAACACTTAGCTAGATCCCCTCAAGGTCTCTCGAGGTTACAACCGCAGTGTTGACTGGGCTGCCTTCAGTGGGGGCCCAACTCAGGCGCGCTCCACTTCCACACTGACGCGAGTTGTTGGCAGACTTCATCACTTGGCAGCTATGAGGCTACGAGTCATCGGTTTTTGCTGCCAGCTGGAGGTGGCACTTAGCTTCCTGCAGTTTCTCCAGGCCACTCACAGCTCTTCGACATACAGACATCTATTAAGTTGGCCGGAAAGTTCATTCAGGTTTTTCTGGATGACGTTATGGAAAGAACTCTTTGGCCAACCCCATAGTTCCTCAGGCCAATGAAGAAATTTCTGCTGCTTGGAGACTTTCAGCTGAGGAAAACTCAGTCCATCTTTTAAGGTTGATAACTATTTCAGATAAACTCACCCAGGAAAATTTCCTTTCTTAATCGCCCTCAACATCTACCCACTCAAGATCTTAATTACATCTGTGAAGCGCTTTCACCTTTGCCATGGGGAGTGGCACGTGGCCGGAAGCAAGTCACTGGCCCCACTCACCATCGAGAGAAGGGATTATACAAAGCATGGACATTAGGGCTTAAGAGCCCAGTGATTCACCCTAGAGTTGGGCCAACACAGTAGGTATCAGACACAAGTGACCGGAAGGAAAGAGTCCAAGGGAGGTATAAGCCTGACTCCACCTCCACTGTGCTGACTAAGACACTTGGAATTCTGCCCTAAGGAGAAACAGCAGGTCTTTCATTGGCTGCACTCAAGACGCTCTGCTCCTGCTTCACTGCTGCTGCTCTTGCTATGTCTGAGCAGCACCCTTACCTGCACTTTCCTAGCCCTTGGTCCCATCGAGGTTGCTCCAGCTTGCTTCTGAAATCCTCCCAGTTATAAATATGCAAATGTGAAAACCGTTATTTTTAAGGAAAAGTAAGAATACTACTCGAGATGAAATGAGTCAAATTTCTACGTATAAGGCCACAGGGTCATCTTTATGAGCTTAAGGGAATCAGTTTGAATAGAAGTAACATTTAGTCATTTGTGGCAGAAAAGCTCATAGAAGAGTTATTCTGAAGAAATATGTACTCTGTGTGTGAATGTGCCTCTGTTTATCTCGACACTATAACCTGAAACACTAGAAATAATTGGGCAAAATATGCCATCATGAATTTTGTGTAAATCTCTAATTTTTAAAGCTGAAAAACTACCTATGGGGAGGGAAGAAAAAAAAAAAAAGGCATAGAAGCAAGGAAAGTGAAAATAAAATGCCTTAAAATGGTGCTAAATAAAATACAAGTACTGTGCTTTCTAATACCAAATCCATATATTTTCAAAATCCTAACAAATATATACTAACTATATATACAAATATGTATATATATACAAATACATATATAATATGCATATAAACATATACAAAATCTATGTAACCACAAATATAGGCTATATGCCTATGAAAATGAAGCATCATTTCTTATATTTTTTCAAATTTAAGTACAACCAGTATGTCTCATGTATTTATTGGTGAGTGCTTCCTAGGTGGCTTCCTCAGGTGGTGAAGTATCGCCCAACAATGCAAGAGGCACAGGAGACACCAGTTTGATCCCTGGATTGGAAAGATCCCCAGGAGGAGGAAATGGCCATCTGCTCCAGTATCCTTGCTGGAGAAATCCAGAGACAGAGGCGTTTAGTGGGCAACAGTCCATGGGGGTCACAAAGAGCTGACCACAACTGAGGGACCGAGCGCGAGCACAGTTTATTAGTAAACATTCAACAAGGAACTTTTTATTTTCACCTTTTCTCAGCACTGAAAAGTTAATTTAACATGGATTAATTATTATTTCAGTTGAGGGGTACATGGGAGGAAAACGATGACGACGTAGTGCTATTTGCCAGGGAATTTGCTCTGAGATCACAAGGCATTTCCTCTCCCACCTTTTTGACCTTCCTCTAGATTATGGTAAGAAAGGACCATCTACTTATTGTTTTATATATTGTGTTAGCTGCTCGTCTTTGGCTGCGCTGGGTCTTTGCTGGGGTGCAGGGTACTTCTAGGTGCAGGGCCCGGGCCTTGCATGTTGTAGAGCACAGGCTCCAGGGTGCACAGGCTTCAGAAGTTGTGGCACATGGGCTCAGTAGTGGAGATTCCCAGGCTCTAGAGCACAAGCTCAATAGCTCTGGCACATGTGCTTAGTGTTCTGAGGCATGTGAGATCTTCCTGGATCAGGGACTGAACCCATTCTCCCACGCTGGCCGGAAGATTCTTTACCACTGAGCCACCAGGGAAGCCCAAGACCATCTACTTCTAAGTCTTGCTTTCTACCTAGAACTTCAGCACCACAAGAGATGGTGCTTTAATCTGCTCCATCCCGACACCTCTTCTGGTATCACCTGTTGTTATGAGAAAATCTGGAACAATGGAGAATAGTCAGGAATCTTCAGGAATATAGGTAGAGATGCTCTAAAGAACCATATAGAAGCATCTTTTGAAAAACAGAATATTGTGTAATACTTTTAGTACTTGAGAAGGCAATGGCAACCCACTCCAGTGTTATTGCCTGGAGAATCCTGGGATGGCGGGAGCCTGGTGGGCTACCGTCTATGGGGGTCGCACAGAGTCAGGCACGACTGAAGCGATGCAGCAGCAGCAGCAGCAAGGGAAGACTGGTCTCATTTTTTTATATGTATATATTCTGTTCTCACTCAAGTATTCTTTAAACAGCAGGCATGTAAACCACACTCTACTATATGGCATTTGGTCCAATAAAATTTTTTCATTACTCATAGAAGCTGAATTGTATTCCACATTCATGATATTTACTGCAGCAGTAACTTTTTCTCTACCAATGGTAAGTCTTGGTGCATTGAGTTTAAGACCTCATTGAACTTTACAAGCTTCTCAAATTCCGGACATTCATTCATTATATTACCCACTAGAGAAAAAGGAGGCACAGAAAAATGTGTTGTCAATTACATTAATGACTTTAAAAATAATATACTAAATTTGAACATTATATGACTGGCTAATAGACTGAGTCAGAAATTGTAAGCATCTAAGATTCAAGTTTAATAAAAGTCAAAATTTGAAAGATAAGTTCCTCAAGATGCTTATGGCTCATCATTGAAAAGTTTTCAATATTTAAACTCTAATAAAACTCTGAATGAAAATAAAAATAAAAACTATGGATGAGTCCATCCATCCAAAACATCTTTTACTTTCCCCAGAACTTCCAGGAGGGCTTTTATTCAAGTGAATGTCAGAGTCGCTGTTGGTAGCACAAGTTAATCTATCAAAGTCATTGCTTTGTCAATTTGCTCAGCCAAATGGCTATTGAATAACTATTGTTTCTATTCAAACTGTGCTCACAGAATTATTGAATTTTATTTTTTCGAAGCTATTTCAAACAGGTCCAAATTCAATATGGTCGCATTTCCCTCAACTCTCAAACTATGACAGTTAAGAGGATGGGATATATTTCTTAAACAACAGACAAGAAGAAAATATTTTTTAAAAGTATGACTTTCCAACATTTATTTCTATATGTCCATATATTTATGTTCTGAGTAGTAATAAATATATACAAATAATTGCATGTAGTCATCACTAGAATTTGCATTTAAAGTGGTCTCATATACTAAAATTACAAGGCTAGCCATCAAATAATAACAATTTATATTGAAAATAACAAAAAGATTTATATTTGTAATCTTTTGTGTGTGCTTAAATGACTTTCAGGTCTTAATTAAAAACTTCTTTTGTAGAGATCTATGATAGTTCTATAATTTAGCTCACTATGGTAATTTGAGGAGAGAAAAAATATTACTAAATTAATTTTAAAGCTATTTCCATTGGTGCCTTTATTTATAATCTCTTTACCTCAAAATTCAGCTTTTTTTTCCTAAGTAAAGTAGAATTGGACAGAGATATAAACCACCAGTTGTTTTTTTTTTTTGCTAAGACTTACCTCTGACAATTGAACAGAACTGTATCTGTCTAGAGACAAAAAATGTAATCCTGACTTACTAAATGTCTGAGAGGTAAAAGTGTTAGTCACTCAGCGGAGTCCGACTGTTTGTGACATCATGTACTTCAGTCCACAGGCTCCTCTAAACATGGAATTTTCCAGGCAATAATACTGGAGTGGGCTGCCATTCCCTTCTCCAGGGAATCTTCCCTGACCCAAGGATAGAACCCAGGTCTCCTGTATTGTAGGCAAATTCTTTATGTCGGAGCCACAAAATGTCTAAATCCTTATTTTTATAGCATTTACTTAAACTTTGGAATTTAGTTCATCAACATCATATCCCCCAGAAAAACCTGTAAATCATAAATTGTAGTACTCAATAAATGTCTAACACCCTTATTTTTGGCATAAATCATTTTCAAATCATTAAAGCATCATTTAATAATTTCACAAATGTGAGTCAGCTTAGATCAATTCCAGTAAAGCAGCATCACTTGAATTTTGATAATTAAAATAAAAATTATATATAAATCAAAAGTACCTAACTCTCTAAAGATACATGGCACATAATGGGATGAATGATACATAAGTAGAATTTATATATATTTGATAATATATACAAACATATAGATATTTGTCCATATTTCCAAAATATAGAATATAAAAGTCTCAATGGACTTACATTTTTGAGTTCTGGGGTTTTATAAGTTTCTATGCCTTGGGTAATGAAGACATGTATTTCATTATAGGAAACAATTTGAATACCCACTTTGAAGATTACACAGATCAGTTGTACTAGAAAGATGGTTTTTCAGCCAACATGAAATATAAACAGCTATAATTCAATTTAATGTAACTAAAAGTCAAAAGGAATTTAAGATAAAGTTGTATTTTAAAAACACACAGACATTTAAGTCATACATACATATACACATTCTAGTTATAAGAGAAGGTTAAATTAAGTTACAAATGAAGAAATGTAGAGTAAGACATAAGACTGTACCAGTAACCATGGCTAAAAAAACATTATATTAAAAAAATGCAGTATTTGGTCAACTGCATGTTTTGACATTGAAATATCTGAGTATATAAATTCAAACCTTGCCCACAGGCTATGTATAGGGCCCAAGTACATTTTACATTAGAGAGAGTAGCTTTTTAATGTTCTATCTTGTATTTTTAGAATTTTTGTCTGCAAGCCATGTTAACTAAGGGTTTCCCAGGCTAAAGTGAAAGTCGCTCAGTCACGTCCAATTCTTTGTGACCACATGAACTATCCAGTCCATGGAATTCTCCAGGCCAGAATACTGGAGTGGAGAGCTATGCCATTCTCTGGGAGATCTTCACAAACCAGGGATCAAACCCAGGTCTCCCACACTGCAGGAAGATTCTTTACCAGCTGAGCCACCAGGGAAGCCCCAAGGGTTTCCCAAGTAAAGAGCCTGCCTGCCTATACAGGAGACGCAGGTTCAACCCCTGGGTGAGGACGATCCCCTGAAGAAGGAAACGGCAACCCACTCCAGTATTCTTGCCTGGAAAATCCCAAGAACAGAGAAACCCCATGTGTTACAGTCCGCAAGGTCGCAAAAGAGTCAAACAACAAAAACAGCATATTAACTAAATCTGGCTAACTGGAATAATGGACAAGGATCTGGGATTTATAGGAAGAGGCTAAAAGAAACTAGAGGAAAGTTTTTTAAAAATCTAATATCAAAGAAAACAGGAACCAAAAAGCAGAAACTAGAATTGAATTCATTCATGCCACTATCACACAGCTTTGTCCCTGTGTCATCAGGGCAAGATTCATAACCCAGGAAATAAACAGAATTGACTGGATGAGACAATGATGGGAAGGCGTGTGACAAAATCCCTTCTCTTTTTTTCTGACCTCATGACTCAGTTGCTTCTCTTTCTTTGTCCACCTGCACAGGCCAGATGACTGATTCTCCAGAAATGAGAGATGCGGGCCAGTTCTCAGCCCAGCCTGGATGCCTGAGTGCTTGTCCCCTCCAACCACCCTTTACCTATAACCAAGCGTATCTGAAACTCAGCCTTTTCCAGCAGGTAAAAGACAAGGCCATTGTTGCTCCAATATGCCTTCTCTTTTTTGATCTGGAGTATTTCTTATGCTATTGGCTCTGTTTCTAATTCTTGGATACATATTAGCTAGAGTCCACAGGTGATAATTCAATGACTGGAAACTTAGGGAGTGGTTGTTTGTTTCTGCTGTCTGTTATTTCACTGACACTTGCTCCTGAGTCTTCCTTCTCATGACAACGAAAGCATCTTAGTATGTGTTCCTCTACAGAGTCACTTTTGTTTTGCCAGGTGTCCAGGGTTATTTTAAGCCTCACTTCAGTTCAGTTCAGTCACTCAGTCGTGTCCGACTCTTTGCAACCCCATGAATCGCAGCACCCCAGGCCTCCCTGTCCATCACCAACTCTCAGAGTTCACTCAGACTCATGTCCATTGAGTCAGTGATGCCATCCAGCCATCTCATCCTCTGTTGTCCCCTTCTCCTCCCGCCCCCCAATCCCTCCCATCATCAGAGTCTTTCCCAATGAGTCATCTCTTCTCATGAGGTGGCCAAAGTACTGGAGTTTCAGCTTCAGCATCATTCCCTCCAAAGAAATCCCAGGGCTGATCTCCTTCAGAATGGACTGGCTGGATCTCCTTGCAGTTCAAGGGACTCTCAAGAGTCTTCTCCAACACCATAGTTCAAAAGCATCAATTCTTTGGTGCTCAGCTTTCTTCACGGTCCAACTCTCACATCCATACATGACCTAGGAAAAACCGTAGCCTTGACTAGACATTTGTAGGCAAAGTAATGTCTCTGCTTTTATTTTTTTTATTTTAATTAATACAAACTTTTATTTAGTATATTGTAACATAGGTTTTCAAAGATATTATAAGTCTCAGTTTTTCAGAGCCCACCAGAACTCTTTTTCTCTTTCAGGTATTTCTGGCCATGAGTTCATCAGCTTTTTTTTTTTAATAGTTTATTCTGTGTTACAATACTGTATTTGTTTTGCCATACATTGACACTAATCAGCCACAGGTGTACACGATCTCCCAATGTCAAAGCCCCTCCCGCCTCCCACCCCACATCATCTCCCTGGATCATCCCGTGCACCAGCCCCAAGCATCCTGCATCCTGCATTGAACATAGACTTTTAAATACACTGTCTAGGTTGGTTATAACTTTTCTTCCAAGCCCAGCACTGCACATATTAATATTTTAGTTTGACGATTCTCTCAACACAGAGAAAATGCATCTTTGAACATTAAACAGAAAGCAAGTCTGTTTTTACCCAATCTTAGGTGTGATTTTTATCCTCTACAGCAGTCAGGTGAAGATAAATAGGATGTCCTATGATTTCTTTGACAACGACCAGAATTATTTTTAAATTCCAATTTTTTTCACTGAAGTTGTAAATCTTCAATTGGGCTGACTGTTTGAAAGAATTTCAATAAACCTTCATGCTTTACATAAGTCCAGTCTTGAGTGCCCTCCACACAGTAATTAAAGGAAGCCTCTTTGATATAGAGACTGGCAGTGCCCCCAAGAAAGCTGAAGCCACAAGAGACCACCCACCACCTTTGACCTCATGTTGACTTTTGACCCTGAGAGATTTCTCTTACCTCTTGCCAGTTCATCTGTACCTTTAAAAGAATGTTTATTCTACCTTTGCACCGTTGGTGGGAATGTAAATTGATATAGCCACTATGGAAGAGAGTATGGAGATTCTTCAAAAATCCAGGAGTGGAAACTATCTTATGACCCAGCAATCCCAGCACTTGGCATATACTCTGAGGAAACCAAAACTCTACCCCAGTGTTCACTGTAGCACTGTCTACAATACCTAGGATGTAGAAGGAACAGAGATGCGCATCCTCAGATGAAAGGATAAAATAACTACACATATACAATGGAATACTACTCAGCCATAAAAAGGAACACATTTGACTCAGTTCTAACGAGGTGGATGAGCCTAGAGCCTGCTATTCAGATAGAAGTAAGTCAGAAAGAAAAACAAATGTCACATATTAATGCATACATATGGTATCTAGAAAGATGGTACTGATGAACCTATTTATAGGGCAACCATGGAGGTGTAGAGAACAGATTTATGGACAGGGGTGGGGGGCAGGAAGGAGGGGGTGGGATGAATGGAGAGAGCAACATGGAAGTATAGACACCACCATGTGTAAAATAGATAACCGATGGGAATTTACTGTATGATGCAAGGAGACCAAGCTGGGACTCTGTAAGAACCTAGAGGGGGTCGGAAGGAGGTGAAAGAGGTGAAAGAGGTATACCTGTGGCTGATTCATGTTGATGCATGGCAGAGATCAACACAATATTGTGAAGCAATTTTCTTTCAATTAAAAATAAATGTTTGGAAAAATAATGTATATTTTATATTACTCATCACTTTTTGCAATTTTTCTAGATTAAGTTTTTCCATGGCAGCATTAAAAGTTCTTTGTCTCATGAAATGTAGTGGAATATATCAAGATGAAAAGAAATGTTCATTAATATCCTATTCAACCTCCTATAGCATCTTATGCCAGTTTTGTTTTTTAAACTGTTTTAAAAATTCATGCCCTGGTTTTTTAAAATTTTTATAGTTTTGAGTTGCAGTAATTGAAATACTCACATGTCTGAAAATTGAAGGAAAACTCAATTTCTCACAGGTACTGAAAACATGCAAAACATTCCTGACATTCGTGGCAATTAAATGAACACATGAAGAAAATAATCTTGATTTAATATGTATGTAAGGTAATATGATGTTATGCAAATAACACTTTGAGAGAGTTTCTGAAGAATATGTGAAAAACAAAGCATTGCTCAAATCTAAAGAATACTATTTAATAAAGGTACCACTGCTAGAGGCTATGATAGCCAAAAGACAGAAGAGGAATGACAAAAACTAGAAACACAATGCACCAAATATTTTTGTAAATAAACCCAAAAAGGTTGGTTGCAATGACTTTATCAACAAGCTATGGATGAATCTGGAACAAAGTATCTAAAGCATTTTGATAATCAGATTCCCGAACCATCACAGTCCCACAATCATAAGTGCAAGGACAGTATGTTATATATTTTCAGTGATGGTAAAGAGGAAATGTCACAAACTGGACTTAATACGGAGGCAAAGAAAAACAGTTCCAATGGAATGATTGAGATGATCAGTGCACATAACCATCAGATTATTGATCATGGAAATCATATTTTAAGTATTGAACACCTGATTTTGTATTCATTTATAACTGTTAACTACTTGTAATAATTTAGCATTATTGATTTTTTAAGAAATGTAAGCCAATGTATTCTCAAATTATAAGAATAGGGTCCATCTTCACTTATTTTTATAATAGTTATACCTAACATTTTTCTCATATGTGAACACTTTACATCATCTCAAACTTTCCAAAAAAAACATAATGAAAACTGAATTCTGCTTCACCAGTTACTTTGGCTGTAGCATTTTACCTCAAATAAAGAGTCTTAGACTAGCACAGCTCCCTCCTAATCCTTCTAAAAGTAAACCCCTAAAAACACAAATTGCTTTCAAGTAATTTAACTGTGTCCAAGAACAAACCTGTTTCCAATAGCCAACAATATAAAATACACAATATTTGCATGTTTAGCAATATTTGACTAGATTCCAAAGAAAAAGAACATACGATTTATGACTAGTAGAGAAATCAATCAAGGCAAATCAAGAATGACACAGATGTTTGAATTAGTAAGTAATGACAATAAAGCAGGAACTGTATTTTAAATGGTTGACAAATTAAATAGAGACATAAAAAGTACAGAAACACCCAAAGTGGACTTCGAGAGATGAACACTATAATGCGTGAGATGAAAAACAGTGGGACAAGGTTGATGGCAAGTTGTGCGTGTAGAAGAGAAGACTGAACTTGAAGATCTAGCATTATGCCCTATCCAGTGTCACCCACGAATATCATCCTTGCAAGTCACTTTACAAGCATAACAGCCTAACAGATCTCTAGCTTTTAGATTTTTGGAAGAACTCTCCTTGGTGATAGCTGCCTACCCTATTCAGGATCTATGAAATAGATGGAGGTCAATGATGATATAGGTCCCTGGGCCGCTGAGATCGGCTCTAGGAAGCTGAGTGGGACACCTGCTCAGATGGCCACTCTTCCTGTCCACTGTGAACAGTTCTCCCAGCTCCTGTGGTCAGTGGCTTCTCCTTACTCAACCACAGACTTTCAATCTCGGCGCCCAATGCTAACCAGACCACCAGCCCTGTTCTTTCTCCAGGCACCCACACTCTGATGACACTAACCTCCTTTGGGGGTTTCCTTTAATAGATTCCATAGT
This sequence comes from Nanger dama, assembly GCA_917880005.1. Taxonomy (NCBI): domain Eukaryota; kingdom Metazoa; phylum Chordata; class Mammalia; order Artiodactyla; family Bovidae; genus Nanger; species Nanger dama. The sequence goes on from CAKJTW010000069.1 coordinate 494,863, forward strand.
TCCATAAACCCAGGTCGCCTGTCACCTACCCTGGTGCAGGGGACACATATGTTAGGCCTCCAAGAAAAGGACTGAAGATGATCACTCTTAAGATGATTTTGGCACTTAAGTGCCGAAGAAAGTCAGAGCAGTACCAAAATTTCTGCTCTGCCAAATGTGTGTCTTTTACTCAGGATAATAGTCATAAGAAGAAAGAAAGTCACAAAATCCTTGCTTTTACAATAATCTGGTCCAAGTTGCTCTAAATTACATCATAGACTGAGCCAGGTTCTTGAAGGTTACTTTTCTTAACTAATGTCATCCACTGCCACACACACAAAAAAATCCCAAATTCCAAGAAATAGCTAAATGCTTTACCAAATGGTCTCCATAATCTGTGTGAAGTATGTCAAATCATATGGCAATAATAAAATAATGGTAAGTAGCGTACACACTAGCTGCCCTGTACCTTTTGTCTTTGATATGGACTGCCCCTAATGACATCTTAGAGAACAACAAAGCAAGACAATTGTCTTTGGGAATATAGAGAGAATAAAAGACTTACTAATCATAAGAAATTGTATATGAAGTAGATCCCAAAATATATTCCTTTAGAATTAACTTTGTTCATGAACCCTTTCAACCTCAATCAACCCTTTGGAAAATCTCCATCTATTTTCACAACCACAATTATCAAAGTTTGAAAAATCACTTTTATAAAGTGTGTCAGTATTTTTAAATGACAATTACCTATGTATAAAAATCTCCAAAGGTAAACAAATTTCATTTAATGACCTGATGTAGTATTAATATTCCTTTTTCACCTATTAGACCATTCTAGCAGTTTCTCAACCTACCCTGATGCTGGAGGAGAAGGGGATGGCAGAAGTTGAGATCACTGGATAACATCACTGACTCAGTGCACATGAATTTGAGCAGAGTCCTGGAAATAGTAAAGGACAGAGGAGCCATGGACTGAACAGCAACTGTATCTGCACATCTCATAAGTTGCTAATATTAGTATCTCATACCCCAAAGTTCAATTGTGCTGTATAAATTTCTCTGCAACATAATTACTAACAGATATCCTAAGATGATTTGGGGGTGGAAACATGCAAAACAGCCTGGAGATACATAAATCCTGTTTGCATACATTCTCTCAAGGTCAAAATCTAGCACATGAAAATTGTATCACATTAATTTTCTTCAAGGTCATGATTAGAAAATACAAGCTTGTGGAAAAACAGCAACATTTGCATTTCACTCGAAGTGTGACCAATGACAGGTGCAGCCCTTACATGGCTCATAAGACTAGCAAAAAATGCTGCAGAGTTACTACCCATTCCATAAAAAGAAATATTTACTGAAATGGAATGTACAGTGATTCCATATCATGTTGCTAAACCAGGCAAGCCTAACTAAATGAACCCTCCAGACAGGAAAGACGTTTTAACACACTTAATAGGGTGGTATAATTCTAAAGAAATGTAAAATCACGTTAGAGACTAAGGAAATCTACTGGTCACATTCTTATTCTAGAGAAGATGATATTTATCCTGGTAAATTCACACAGCTTGTAAAGGGCAAAGCCCCCTGAAAGATGCCCAGTCTTTCAGAGTCTAATTCACTCTTCTTTCCACACTGGTAATATATTTTAGAAATTATATTCTGAGGATAAAATTCAAAACCAAAACAAGAATAAAAACCTCCCACTCAGGGGCTTTGAGGTAAGATCCTTAGTTGAGTCTAAAGGAAAAAAAAAATCATTAGCTTGAGTTAGAAAAGGATAACCCTCCTCTTCCTGCTAACATTCCTTCACATTTTGCTTTTGATCATTGCTAACAGACCTCATTTGTACTGTTTCCTTTAATGTTTCTCTGCCTCATCCCATCTCTCCTTCAACTAAGGAAGATTTGGGGGTTTTCAAATCAAGCCTTAAGCTAGCAAGGGCCAAGTAGATTGATAACCGAGCAGGATGCCTTATTAGTAGAAACTGCAAACACTGAAAAAGCCCCCAACATTCCAGCAAAGATTTCAGTGTTCATTTGTCCTCCAAGTTACTAAGGTATCTCTACTTTGTGGCCTAAATTGCTCTCTTGCTAGCTGAAGAATCTCCTCATTAGCATGAAGCTATAAAATATTAACAGAGGAATTATTCTTTCTTTGGAACAAGACACCTTGCACAATTTGCTCAATATATTCCTAACTTATACTTCCTGGTTCATTGAAGAAACTATCTATCAAAATACCACTGAACAGAAGATGGAGACTCAGCCATGACAATATGAAATAGCCAGTAATCTATTGAAGAACAGGCGGTGTTTCATCATGATAGTTATTTTTACTGATCCCTTGATCATAAACTTACAGGGGCACAATTATTTCCAAAACAGTCAGAAGACTTGCTGAAATATTTACAACAGCTACACAATATTAACAGTCTTGACAGATTGCTTTTATCCTGAGTTGTCCAAATATGCATTTGCATGTATAAATTATTCCAAATATTATGAAAATAAGACATGCCATGCTGCAAACAGTGAAAATGTTAGTCGCTCAGTTGTGTCTGATTCTTTGCAACCCCATGTTCTGTAGCCCACCAGGCTCCTCTGTCCATGGAATTCTCCTGGTAAGAATACCAGCTGCTGCTGCTGCTAAGTCGCTTTAGCCGTGTCCAACTCTGTGCAACCCCACAGACGACAGACCACCAGGCTCCTCTGTCCCTGGGATTCTCCAGGCAAGAATACTGGAGTGGGTTGCCATTTCCTTCACCAGGAGATCTTCCATATCCAGTGATCAAACCAGGTCTCCTGCATTGCAGGTGGATTCTTTACCATCTGAGCCACCAGGGAAGCCCCTTTTATCTACTCCCAATGCCAAATCCATAGGAAATATTTCAGTGACACTGAATTTGTGTTTTCATCCCGTTTTGTGTTTTTTTGTTTTGTTTTGTGTTTGTTTTTGCTTGTTCTTGCCTTAGACATAGAAGAAATTCAATGTGGGTCTCAATAAAGACAAGATGTACAAAACAGAATTTGCAAGAACAGATTGAACTTCATTCCAGTATTAACTTGAAGGTTGAAGCTCATCTAATTCTAAAATATTAAAAACATGTTCTGCTCTAGAGTATAAATTTTTCATAAACATAATCTTTGTTGTTTAGTTGCTGAGTCATGTCTGACTCTGTGTGACCCCATGGATTATGGGGTTAGCCCACCAGGCTAACCTCTATCCATGGGATTTCCCAAGCAAGCATACTGGAATGGGTTGCAATTTCTTTCTCCAGGGGATTCTTTAGCTTAGCATTTTTAATAAGGAACCGAAATCTGTCCTGTAATGTACACAAAAGGCCTGGAAATCAAGCCTCCTCTGGGAGGTTATATACCAAGTTGATTGCTAACTTTGTTGTGGCAATAGATTATATTTGAGGCACTAACACACCATGTTAGAAATTTTAATGAACATTACCATACCATTCTTACTTTTTAGTTTCTGTTTTCTATCAGACAATGCTGGTCAGGTCTGTAAATATAGCTGCAGATGATCCTCCTTGAGAGCTAACATCGTTCTTTCTATGAAAACCATGCACAAAAATTCATGAGGCTAGTGCACATTCTGAAGACTTAAATGTACACGCTGGAAACGCAGTATTTTTTGGAGAGCCTAAACCCTCCCAGTTTCTAGAAGATCAAACTAGATACCACACACCAGTCGTGAGATTCACCACTTGAAATAGCCGGTGGAAGTCAGCTAATGAAACACCCACACATGAAGACTCCAGAAACCATGACCCACAGCTCTTCTTCTTTTAAACCCAACACTGGAGGATTCCAAAGAAATACATCAAAGAAAATTCATTGTCATTAAGATTGAGTAAATTAAGTAAGCCATTGTAACTTCCACAGTCCTTCACAAATTACTTTCTTTAAAAAAATAAAAAGCGTACAAGGCACAAAATAAGTCACAGACATTATCCAACTTACCAAGTTGTTCAGCAAGGAAAACTGATGCTGAAAGCCGACACCTGTCCACATGTTGTCATCAGCAGAATAATTCCTGATATATATATATATCAGGAATTATTCTACAGTTCAGTTCAGTCACTCAGTCGTGTCCAACTCTTTGCAACCCCATAGACTGCACACCAGGCTTCCCTGTCCATCAACTCCCAGAGTTTGCTCAAATTCATGTCCATTCGGTGATGCCATCCAACCATCTCGTCCTCTGTCTTCCCCTTCTCCTCCCACCATCAGTCTTTCCCAGCATCAGGGTCTTTTCTAAGAAGTCAGTACTTTGCATCAGGTAGCCAAAGTACTGGAGTTTCAGCTTTAGCATCAGTCCTTCCAATGAATATTCAGGACTGATTTCCTTTAGGATTGACTGGTTTGATCTCCTTGCAGTCAAAGGGGCTCTCAAGAGTCTTCTCCAACAACACATGCAGTGAAAATAATGAAATGTAATAACTGAAAATTTTTACTAAATATCTTTGGGTTTTCTCATAATATCCATGTCTTAACTAATGTTCTTAAACTGTGGTGCTGGAGAAGACTCTTGAGAGTTCCTTGGACTCTCAAGAAGATCAAACCAGTCGATCCTAAAGGAAATCTACCCTGAATATTCATTGGCAGGACTGATGCTGAAGATGAAGCCCCAATCCTTAGGCCACCCTACACGAAGAGCTGATTCATTGGAAAATACCCTGATGCTGGGAAAGACTGAGGGCAAGAGGAGAAGGGAGCAACAGAGGATGAGATGGTCGATTGGCATCACCAGCTCAATGGACATGAGTTCCAGGAGATAGTGAAGGACAGGAAGCCTGGTGTGCTACAGTCCATGGGGTTGGAAGAGTCTGACACAACTTAGTGACTGAACAACAACAATTGTTACTAAAACAGCCAGAGGAGACTGTGAATCTCTAATTCTTAAATTTGACACAAATCACACAAACATCCACAGCCTGGAAAATCTCCACATATGTAAATGTAAATAAAGATGCTAGAAGAATAGCAGGTATGATTCAAAGGAGACACCAGCTGCTGCAGAGGGGGTGGATCTAAGTCTCTGCTCATCAGTCCCACGGGATCATGCCCAGTGTGGACCTGCTTTATTTCTTGTGTAGACACAGCCATAGGGACAACCCAAATCCTTGCGTTAAAGAAAAAGAAACATTTTAACAGATTTTTTAAAACATTTGAGGTCAATTGAAACTGCGTTATTTTCTCCATTTTGTTAATAAAATGTACTGTCCTTTTAAAGGAATTATTTATTCTCAAACAGATTTAAAATTTGAGGGGAAAACTCCAAGATAAGTATTACAGGATGGTGTACATGTTGTATATCAAGAAAGATTATCTCCCTCTGTGACTACAGAGATGAATGCTACTGTATTTCTTTGGGGCACTTTTTAAGATATTTATTAATCCTTAATAAAATATTAATCACAAGAAAAATAGAGGTTTGGGTCAGAAGAAGTTTTGTGTGTGTGTGTGTGCACCATACTGAGCAGACAGGACTCATAACGCAAACAGTTTGACACAACACTCATGAGACTCTAGTGAGTTGAATTCTTATTTTACTGAACTAAACAAAGGCAGTTCAAAAGAAATTTTGACTCTGGTTAGCCTAAGTAATCCCTGAGAAATTTGCTTTTAGTAACGATAGCAACATCTTTCAAAGGCCACTCTATTGTCAATTTTATTTACCCTTCGTTTAAGGGTAGAGATAAATCTGATAACGATACTTCTTCTTAATTATTAAGCCTGTTCAAATACTTGACATGAAGTAATGCTTTAGGATATTATAGTTAGACTTTGTGAAGTATGGAAAATTGAAAGAGTGCATTTAGTATTGTTATTGGTATTTTCAATTTCACATGATGAGTAAGAATGCAAGTCTTAGAACAAGCTGCCTTGATTCCAACTCTCTAGCTTATCAGTAATATGAGTTAAGGCAAGTTAACATTTTTACACATCAGTTTCCTTACCTCTCAGCTAAGGATGATAATAAATTAGTGCAGAATTATCTCTCTGACACCAAATAGATGTTAACTACATGGAATTGAACCATGTATATAACAAATACTGCATAAGAGAGTGTTATTATTATTCATATTAATATTCTGAATACCCGAGGACCACATTTATGCCAGGAATTCTTTTAGGTGGATAAAGCATTAAACAAAGTTCACACATCCTTGTCATAGTGAAGCTTATATTTTAATAAGGCAGATAACCATAAGCACTAGAAATAGAAAAACACATGGCACTTGGACAAAAATCACTAAGGAGAGAAATAAAGCATTACAGAGAATACGAAAACAACAGAATGGGAAAGACTAGAGGTCTCTTCAAGAAAATTAGAGATACCAAGGAACATTTCATGCAAAGATGGGCAAAATAAAGGACAGAAATGGTATGGACCTAACAGAAGCAGAAGATATTCAGAAGAGGTGGCAAGAATACACAGAAGAACTGTACAAAAAAAATCTTCATGACCCAGATAATCACAGTAGTGTGATCACTCACCTCGAGCCAGACATCCTGGAATGCGAAGTCAAGTGGGCCTGAGGAAGCATCACTACAAACAAAGCTAGTGGAGGTGATGAAACTCCAGTGGAGCTATTTCAAATCCTGAAAGATGATGCTATGAAAGTGCTGCACTCAGTATGCCAGAAAATTTGGAAAACTCAGCAGTGGCCACAGGCCTGGAAAAGGTCAGTTTTTATTTCAATCTCAAAGAAAGGCAATGCCAAAGAATGCTCAAACTACCACACAATTGCACTCATCTCACATGCTAGCAAAGTAATGCTCAAAATGCTCCAAGTCAGGCTTCAACAGTACACGAACTGTGATCTTTCAGATATTCGGGCTGGATTTAGAAAAGGCAGAGGAACCAGAGATCAAATTGCCAGCATCTACTGGATCATCGAAAAGCAAGAGAATTCCAGAAAAACATCTACTTCTTCTTTATTGACTATGCCAAAGTCTTTGACTGTGTGGATCACAAAAACAGAAAAATTCTTCAAGAGACAGGAATACCAGACCACCTGACCTGGCTCCTGAGAAATCTGTATACAGGTCAAGAAGCAACAGTTAGAACTAGACATGCTGGAACTGGTTAGAACCAGTTAGAACTGGTTGCAAATGGGGAAAGGAATATGTCAAGGCTGTATATTGTCACCCAGCTTATTTAATTATATGCAGAGTACATCATGCAAAATGCCTAGCTGGATGAAGCACAGGCTGGAATCAAGATTGACAGGAGAAATATCAATGACCTCCGATATGCAGATGACACCACCCTTATGGCCGAAAGTGAAGAAAAACTAAAGACTCTCTTGATAAAAGTGAAAGAGGAGAGTGAAACAATAAAGTTTAAATGTTCAACATTCAAAAACTAAGATCATAGCATCCAGTCCCAGCACTTCATGGCAAATGGGAAAACAATGGAAACAGTGAGAGACTTTATTTTGGGGGCTCCAAAATCAGTGAAGATGGTGACTGCAGCCATGAAATTAAAAGACACATGCTCCTTGGAAGAAAAACTATAATCAACCTAAACAGCATGTTAAAAAGCAGAGACACTACTTTGCCAACAAAGGTCCATCTAGTCAAAGCTATGGTTTCTCCAGTAGTCATGTATGGATGTGAGAGTTGGATTATAAAAAAAAGCTGAGCACTGAAGAATTGATGCTTTTGAACTGTGGTGTTGGAGAAGACTCTTGAGCATCCCTTGGACAGCAAGGAGATCCAAGCAGTCCATCCTAAAGGAAATCAGTCCTGAATATTCTTTGGAAGGACTAATGCTGAAGCTGAAACCCCAGTACTTGGGCCACCTGATGCGAAGAACTGAGTCACTGGAAAAGACCCTGATGCTGGGAAAGATTGAAGGCAGGAGGAGAAGGGGATGACAGAGAATGAGATGGTTGGATGGAATCACTGACTCGGTGGACATGAGTTTGAGTAGGCTCCCAGAGTTGGTGATGGACAGGGGGCCTGGCATGCTGCAGTCCATGGGTTGGCAAAGAGTCGGACACGACTGAGCGACTGAACTAAGAATAGGAAATGTGGTAAGGTGGTGAAGTTTTAGAAAGGCTAGGATGGGGGTGGGGATGGTTGTGGGGTGGGGGTGGGGGTTGTTGGGCTAAGTATTAAACATCTTCCTAGCAGTTTTAAACTACCCCATCTTTTCCACTGAACCTGGGACTTCAGTTGAAATCTGTTCGGCGGGCCCGCTCCTGGCAAGACTCTCCAGTAGGGGGAGCAAGAGACAACCTGTGATGGGAAGCGGGAAGGGTCCTACTTCCTGCTTATGGCTGAGTTCCTGTTTCTAGCCACTTTGCTCAGCGTTAGACTCACTTTGCTCCAGCATTCCTGTTCCCTCTCAAGCAGTTGAAGCCCATTTTTAAGGACTTCAGAATCAGTCTTCTCACATCCCTACGAGCCCAGAGAAATAGCTGCACTGCTGGGTGGTAGCTTCTCTAGTACCTGAGCCCATTATCACTCCCTCCAAGCTCAGAGAGCCCGCCCAGTGGGACACATCCTCCCGCGCTTTGCAAGCCTCACTCCCAGCTTCTCAGCTGTAATCTTGGCAGTTTCCACATTTCTCCAAGGGATGGCAGCTGTTTCCTGCAGTGGCGACTTCTGATACCTTCATTTTCTCACTGCCCCATTTCCAGTCGTCTGGTTCACAAATCTCCGTGATTAGCTAATAGCTTTTCCATGAAATTTTCTCATTTAAATTCTGATGTGAGTTTTCTCTCCTGGAAAGAATGTGATCATAAGATGGAGAGCAAAGGCTTCACTGAGTCAAGATTTGAAAGAAATGAGGGAATGAGCCACACAGCTTTGGGGGAAAACAGCATGGTGGACCGGATCCAGTGCAAAGGCCCTGGGGTCCGTCTGGTACCTGTGAGGAATCACCAGAGAACCTTGCTTAGGACAATGAGCAAGGGTGGAACAGGGGAAGCTGAGCGGTTATCAGGCGCCAGATACAGAATGCCTCACAAACAGGGTGACCAGGACTTACCCTAGGCGCTGGACACTTTAGAAGATGAAAGTATGCTGTAAATAATCATGCTGAAATAATAAGGTGTAGATGGGGAATGTTCTGGGCATACTGATTTGAATGACCTTCTTATGTGTGATGCATTGCCAGGACTGCGGTTTTTTATTTGAAGTGAGGTACAAAGCTATTTGACAGTGTTGCACAGAGAGATGACTTGCTCTGATCTGCATTTTAACTGCTCCCAAGAGAAGACGAGATATGTATTTTCTACAAAACAGTGTTTCTCAACTCAGTATGAATTATTTAACTACAGTCTACAATAAATGTGGTAAAACATACGTGGGTTTTTGAGTAAATTCAGTATAAAGGAAAACACACATGTACCAGTCCTGCTGCTGCTGCTAAGTCACTTCAGTCGTGTCCAAACTGTGCGACCCCATAGACGGCAGCCCACCAGGCTCCTCTGTCCCTAGGATTCTCCAGGCAAGAACACTGGAGTGAGTTGCCATTTCCTTCTCCAATGCATGAAAGTGAAAAGTGAAAGTGAAGTCGCTCAGTCAGTGAAGTCGCTCAGTCGTGTCTGACTCTTAGCGACCTCATGGACTGTAGCCCACCAGGCTCCTCCATCCATGGGATTCTCCAGGCAAGAGTACTGGAGTGGGGTGCCATTGCCTTCTCTGATGTACCAATACATTTACCATGAAATCCAAATGTTATCAATAATTATTGAAGTAAACTCTGGCTTTCTTTTCTATTTTCAGGAAAATCATTTTGAGTTTTGAAATGTTGAAGTTTATTATGTGAAAAATCCTTAGGCCTTTGTCTGTTCCAGATTTCCCCTCTGTTCTTGAAATAGTATAAAGGATGAATTGGCTTATCTTTATTTCCAGCTAATACTCATCACAGGAAAAAGTAAAGGTTAGGAGGAAAAAAACTGTGGCTAAGAATTAACAAGGCTGGAATTTGAGCACCTGTCTCTCTTCAAAGCCAGAATTTTGTATTAAGCATCCTTTCTGGCTAATTTTATGACCTTTTAACTTCATTTTAAACATTAAAGATAAAATGCAAAGAAAGGTACATGTTGGTTTAATTTATTGTTGAGGGAAAATTGGAACTTTTAAATGAGAAAAATCCTTTGAAAATAAAACCAGTAATCTTAATGCTTTTCCTCTGGCAGGAAAGGCCTAATTGTACTTAAAGCCATTTCTTTTCTCTAACATTCCCACATGTGACATGAACAGGAAGACTGGAAGCTTCATTTAGCAGAACCCACTGTTGACTGGGATCCGGCTTGATTCTACCATTGAGACGTACTTAGACAAGTGGTTCATTACATGTGAATGTCAGACTTCTGCAGTGCACAGAAGAAATAATCACGCCTTGCCTGGGTTATTCTGTGTCCTATCCAGGCTAGTAAGAACCTCAATTCTGTTCTCTAGATCATATATATTGAGTAAAAGAGCTTTAACCTATCGAAAGTAATAAAAACATTTCAACTTCTGTCTTACTTCTGGAGACAGTGAAAAATCAATCTCAAAGAAATGGAACATGTGTATCAAGTTCAGTCTATGTTTCAAGCCATAGCCTTCATATCTCCCTAGAAACAGGATCCATGACAAAAATAAAAGAATACACAACTAAGCAAGACAGTGAAGATGAAAAATCATCTAGAATTTTGCTTGTCTGATAACATATTCAGTTAGTTTGTGAATTAAATGCTATTTCTCTTTGTAAATTGTATATTATTTTCCTAGATGCTATATATTCTGTTATATGAAACAAAATCTGTGCTAATTTAAAGGGCATAACAGTTAAATATATATTACTTTCCTAGAAGCCATATATTCTGTTAAATGAAACAAAATCTGAGCTAATTTAAAAACCAGAATAGTTAAATAGTTGAATTTGAGAGGAAGGTCTACTTGTTATTTTGAAGCAAGTTTTCAATAGAGATGTATTTTATTTTGCTAAAATATATACACAAATTATCTATACACAAATTATGAAAACTTTCACACTGAAAGAACGGAAGCATCTTTGTGTTGATAATAGAGTTTGTGCATCAGAAACAGATTCTCCTCATCTTTCTTCGATGCTGAAAATGTCTGATGGCTCTCTACTGACAGCTAAGTGATATTCCAACACCTCCTGCAATCCTGAAGGATCATCTACCATATGACCCAAACGTTTAATCATCTGAATAAAACCAAATCATTTTATTCAGCACCACGAGTATTTCTCTTTAACCAGAGTGGATGTCTTCCTATTGTCTGAAGAGGTTCTCAAATTCTGCACATTTCTTATCAGACTGATCACCACATGTAACATGTTTCACTCTTCTGGAAACACTGCCAGGAACTGCAGGTCCACCAGTGGCCAGCAGCACATTCAGATTATTTTGTCCGAAACAGAGGGCTAGTGTGTCTGACTTGGAGGTATGGCTTTACTTCAGAATTCCAGGGAAGTGTGCTGTGACTCACACACTGAGGAATGCCACAGGGATCTCCAGGACCTCCCAAATCACATAGCCTTTTCTCTAAACACCTTCAACCACAGCTTGAACTGGATATAGTATTCATTCCCTCTCTTTCTTGCTTCAGGCCCTATGTGAAACTTCAAAGCCTCTGTTAGTCCAATAAAAATATCACAGAAGTATTTTTTTTTCTTTTTCCTTTGTGGAGAGAGACACTTTATCCTAGCATCATTATAGGCAATGCATTTACACATGAATTGATCAGTTCAGTTTAGTCGCTTAGTCTTGTACAACTCTTTGTGACCCGATGGACTGAAGAACACCAGGCTTCCCTTTCCCTCACCAACTCCTGGAGCTTACTCAAAATTATGTCCATTGAGTCGGTGATGCCATCCAACCATCTCATCCTCGGTCATCCCCTTCTCCTTCCCCCTTCAATCTTTCCAGACATCAGAGTCTTTTCAAATGAGTCAGCTCTTCTCATCAGGTGGCCAAAGTATTGGTGTTTCAGCTTCAGCATCAGTCCTTCCAAAGAATATTCAGGACTTATTTCCTTTAGGAGGGACTGCTTGGATCTCCTTGCTGTCCAAGGGATGCTCAAGAGTCTTCTCCAACACCATAGTTCAAAAGCATCAATTCTTCAGTGCTCAGCTTTTTTTTTTATAGTCCAACTCTCACATCCATACATGACTATTGGAGAAACCATAGCTTTGACTCGATGGACCTTTGTTGGCAAAGTAATGTCTCTGCTTTTTAATATGCTGTCTAGTTGGTCATAACTTTTCTTGCAAGGAGCAAGAGTCTTTTAATTTCATGGTTGCTGTCACCATATGCAGTGATGTTTGAGCCCCCAAAATAAAATCTCTGTTTCCACAGTTTCCCGATCTATTTCCCATGAAGTGAAGGGACCAGATGCCATGATCTTTGTTTTCTGAATGCTGAGCTTTAAGCCAGCTTTTTCACCCTCCTTTTTCACTTTCATCAAGAGGCTTTTTAGTTCTTCACTTTCTGCCATAAGGGTGGCATCATTTGCATATCTTAGGTTACTGATAGTTCTTCTGGCAATCTTGATTCCAGCTTCTTCCAGCCCAGCGTTTCTCATGATGTACTCTGCATATAAGTTAAATAAGCATGGAACCAGTCTGTTGTTCCATGTCCAGTTCTAACTGTTGCTTTCTGACCTGCATGCAAATTTCTCAAGAGGCAGGTCAGATGGTCTGGTATTCCCACCCCTTGCAGAATTTTCCACAGTTTGTTTAAATTGACACAGTCAAAGGCTTTGGCATAGTCAATAAAGCATAAGTAGATGTTTTCCTGGAATTCTCTTGCTTTTTCTATAATCCATCAGATGTTGGAAATTTAATCTCTGGTTTTTCTGCCTTTTGTAAAACCAGCTTGAACATCTAGAAGTTCACGGTCCATATACTGTTGAAGCCTGGCTTGGAGAATATTGAACATTACTTTGAGCGTGTGAGATGAGTGCAATTGTGCAGTAGTTTGAGGATTCTTTGGCACTGCTTTTCTTAGGGACTGGAATGAAAACTGACCTTTTCCAGTCTCATGGCCACGCCTGAGTTTTCCAAATTTGCTGGCATATTTAGTGCAGCACTTTCACAGCATCATCTTTCAGGATTTGAAAGAGGTCTACTGGAATTCCATCACCTCCACTAGCTTTGTTCGTAGTGATGCTTCCTAAGGCCCATTTGACTTCACATTCCAGGATGTCTGGCTCGAGGTAAGTGATCACACCATTGTGATCATCTGGGTCATGAAGATCTTTTTTATACAGTTCTTCTGTGTATTCTTGCCAGCTCTTCTGAATATCTTCTGCTTCTGTTAGGTCCCTACCATTTCTGTCCTTTATTTTGCCCATCTTTGCATGAAATGTTCCCTTGGTATCTCTAATTTTCTTGAAGAGACCTCTAGTCTTTCCCATTCTATTGTTTCCTCTATTGCTTTGCACTAATCACTAAGGAAAGCTTTATCTCTCCTTGCTATTCTTTGGAACTCTGCATTCAGACGCTTATATCTTTCCTTTTCTCCTTTGTTTTTTGCTTCTCTTCTTTTCACAGCTATTTGTAAGGCCTCCCCAGACAACCATTTTGCTTTTTTGCATTTCTTCTTCTTGGGGATGGTCTTGATTCCTGCCTCCTATACAGTGTCACAAACTGCCATCCATAGTTCATCAGGCACTCTATCAGATCTAGTCCCTTAAATCTATTTCTGTCACTGTATAATCATAAGGGATTTGATTTAGGTCATACCTGAATGGTCTAATGGTTTTCCCTACTTTCTTCAATTTAAGTCTGAATTTGGCAATAAGGAATTCATGATCTGAGCCACAGTCAGCTCCTGGTCTTGTTTTTTGCTGACTGACTGTATAGAGCTTCTCCATCTTTGGCTGCAAAGAATATAATCAATCTGATTTCAGTGTTGACCATCTGGTGATGTCCATATGTAGAGTCTTCTCTTGTGTTGTTGGAAGAGGATGTTTGCTATGACCAGTGTGTTCTCTTGGCAAAACTCTATGAGCCTTTGCCCTGCTTCATTCCATACTCCAAGGCCAAATTTGCCTGTTACTTTAGGTGTTTCTTGACTTCCTACTTCTGCATCCCTGTTTCCTATAATGAAAAGGACATCTTTTGGGAGTCTTAGTTCTAAAAGGTCTTGTAGGTCTTCATAGAACTGTCCAACTTCAGCTTCTTCAGCATTACTGGTCAGGGCATAGACTTGGATTACTGTGATATTGAATAGTTTGCCTTGGAAATGAACAGAGATCATTCTATAGTTTTTGAGATTGCATCCAAGTACTGCATTTTGGACTCTTTTGTTGACGATGATGGCTACTCCATTTTTTTGAAGGGATTCTTGCCCACAGTAGTAGATACAATGGTCATCTGAGTTAACTTCACCCATTCCAGTCCATTTTAGTTAGCTGATTCCTAAAATGTTGTTGTTCACTCTTTCCATCTCCTGTTTGACACTCCCAATTTGCCTTAATTCAGGGACCTGACATTCCAGCTTCCTGTGCAATGTTGCTCTTTACAGCACTGGACTTCTGCCTCCACCGCCAGTCACAATCACAGCTGGGTATTGTTTTTGCTTTGGCTCTGTCTCTTCATTCTTTCAGGAGTTATTTCTCCACTGATCTCCAGTAGCATGTTGGGCACCTATCAACCTGGGGAGTTCCTCTTTCAACGTCCCATCTTTTTGCCTTTTCATACTGTTCATGGGGTTGTCAAGGCAAGAATATTGAAGTGGTTTTCCATTCCCTTCTCCAGTGTGAACAGTATGAACAGTATGAACTGATCATCAGAGGGTAAACCCCAAACAGGCTGTGAGCAGATAAAGGAGCATGGTGAATTGTACTTAAGTACAGAAAGATGACCACCCTAAACTGCAAACACAGACTGTAATGCACTTTAAAAAGAAGAACAAGAAGAAAGAAAGAAAAGAAAAACAAGCAGTCACATTTGTATTAGTTTAAACTGTCAGCTTGTAAGTGGAAGAACATCAAAAATAGAGAGTCTGCCCAATTAGCTGTGTAATACTTGACTCTTTAGCTGTTCATTCCCTGTGCGTCCAGTCTTCCTGTTTGATAAATCTTAAGAATTTCACATTTTTCCCCTTCAGGATACCTTTAATATCTTCTTTGTATATCATTTTTAACTTCTTGGACACACCAGCATAACACTTAGCTAATATTCATTGGCTATGTGTGTGAAGACCAAAAAATTTTTCCTTCCTCAGGTTTAAAATCTGAGTGAAAAAGAACAAAGTGAACACAAGAATCTTAAAAGCCAAATAGCAGAGCCAGTGTCCATTTAGGAAAGCACTCTTACCCTGCCTTAGCATTCTCTTTCAGTAAATACTAACATTTAATAAGTTATCAAAATATTTAACCCAGTTATCAAATTAATAATGTCATTCCAACACTCACTCTTTTGCATATAGTACATGTTGGAAAGATGAACTTCACATTTGATAAAGTGGATTTGAAAAACAGTTTGCATGAAAGTGTGCCTCTCACTTAACAGCAGTTAAAGGTCAGAAAAAAATGAATATAGGCTCCTTGCAACTGCTGTGGAATAGAAAATAGACGGAGGCTCAGGAAAAAAGGAAGAGAGGGCTGCAGAAGTGGAAAGTGGGTGGGAGGAGAGGATAAGGAAGGGCTGAGAACAGAAAGAAAGGAGACAGCAAGTGTCAACAGCTGGAAAAGTCCCTCTCATGGACATACTCTGAAGTGAAACACGTGTGGCCTCCAAAACCCAGAGCTATCAACTGCTCATCTCTGTCTTCCTAGCAGGAACTGCACGGTGCAGGTGCTTCCCCTTTATCTTGGAGGGGAACCTCCCAGCATGACGGAGACCCTGTCACTTTTACTATACGTTTGATTGATATGGCATTCTGCTGAATGTCCGTGGAGTTCACGCCTACTTGGAACATGTGCTTTGACAGAAGATTTAGAATCCTTGTAACTTCCTGATCACCAGGTCTAATCAGCATAATGTCATCCAGAGAGTCAACCTGCATGATGTCCTTTAGAGCGTCAACCTGACTGAGGTCCCTGTGTACTATAGGATGAAAGGCAGCAGGACAAGGAACGCAGTTCTGGGGCCACAGGGAATGTGTGTTACTCCGCTCACTACTCAGAGGCAAACTGGTCTTAATCCTCCTTGGTTACAGTTAGCAAGAAGAAAGCAGCTGCCAGATAAAAGGCCACATACCCAGTGCCAGCAGCTGTGTTGATGCATTCTGGTAGAACAAGAGCACATCTGACACAGCATCTGTGATGTGGCTACCACGATGATGAGAGCAGGGGTCTGCCGCAGGGCCTCCCTGTGTTTGCTCACCCTTGCTGGGCATGCCCAGAGGGCATGATCCTGACCATTTCCCCTGGAAGATGGTTTCTAGGGCTTGGGTTTCCCTTGAGCAACCTTGAGGAATGGGGTAATGTCTCCCTCTGGACATTATGGTCCCCCAAGTCTGAGCTCCTCAGCTGTGATGCAAATTCCTTGCTCCTGTAGAGCACAGTCAAGTGATGGTTTCTTTGGTTACTGATGATATATCCATTGTTACATATACACAACAGCTTGAGTTCCCTTATCCTTTCTGTAATTCTACACAAAGGAAATTCTGACATCTTTACTTTGTTAGGTTAGGCACAGCTGTGTCTGAATTTCAGGAGATACCCTTGCACAATACTGAATCCTACATCCTGGGTCAGTGTCCCAGTGTTAATAACGGGGTTCAGTTGCTTTGGGCTTCCCTGGTGGCTCAGTGGTAAAGAATCCACCTGCCAATGCAGGAGATGCAAGCTCGATCCCTGGGTTTGTAAGATCCTCTGGAGAAGGAAATGGCAACCCACTCCAGTATTCTTGCCTAGAGAATCCCATAGACAGAGGAGCCTTGCAAGCTACAGTCCATGCAGTTGCAACAGGGTTGAACACAAGTTAGCAACTAAATAACAGGAATAGTTGTTTTACAATGTTATATAGTTTCTATAGGAAGTGAATCAGTTATATGTATACATATATCTTCTCCCTCTTGGACTACACCCCCCTACTCTCCCAATGACATATATACACTCTTGATACTATGTGTAAAATAAATACCTAATAAGAATCTACTATAGAACATAGGAAACTCTACTCAGTGTTCTGATGACCTAAATGGGAAGAAAACTCCAAAAGAGAGGCGATAAATATGTACATATATAGCTAATTCTCTGCTATACAGTGGAACCTGATACACTGTAAAGCAACTATACTCCAATAAAAATTTTAAAAATAAAAATAAAGAAGATGTGCCACATATATACAGTGGAATATTACTAAGTCATAAAGAAGAATGGAATAATGCCATTTGCGGCAACATGCATAAACTTAAAGATTATCATACTAAGTTTAGTATGTCAAAGATATCATATGCTATCACTTATATATGAAACCTAATTTTTAAAAAGATACGAATGAACTTATTTACAAAACAGAAAGAAACTTATAAATATTGAAAACAACATTATGGTTACCAAAGAAGAAACGTGGGATGGGGGGGTGGGGTGGCAAATCAGAAATTTGGGATTAACATACATATATTACTATACATAAACTAGGTAATCAACAAAGATCTACTGTATAGCACAGGGAACTCTAGCCAGTAATTCTGTGATAACCTATATGAGAAAAGACTCTAAAAAGAATAAAGGTGTGTATATACACACACACACATATAAAACAGTCACCACACCATACACCTGAAACACAACACTGTAAATTAATTACACTCCAATAAAATTAAAATATTCTTTAAAAAACTCCCATACACCACAGAAATAATAAATCTCAGATTGAATAAAATTATAAAGTCATTCAAATCCTCTTAATCAGATATGTATCTAAAAATAGTTGTCCAAAAAGTTTAAAAGGATGGAAATGATGTACAAATATTTAACACATGTAATATTTGTGGTATATATATATAATACACATATAATAACTCATTAAATATTTAACAAGCAAAAAATGGTTTCATAATATCACAGTAAGTAACCTATAATGCAAAAATTGAAAACAGAATGCAAAAGCATCATTTACTTTCACAGAGGACTTTTAAATGTATCTTAAAGTATGGTAATACAAAACAATAATATTCGTTGCATCAGGTTTTATTGGCACATAGTCATCTTCTATGTGTTAAGTTAATCAGGAGGCCATCAGGTTGAGATGGTTCTAATGTCCTGACAACCCACAGAGGAAAACCAAAACCCCAGCCTGTAAATGCCTCAAGCTCACAGAACTGACGGAGAAGGCAATGGCACCCCACTCTAGTACTCTTGCCTGGAAAACTCCATGGACGGGGTAGCCTGGCAGGCTGCAGTCCATGGGGTCGCCAGACACGACTGAGCGACTTCACTTTCATTTTTCGCTTTCATGCATTAGAGAAGAAAATGGCAACCCTCGCCAGTGTTCTTGCCTGGAGAATCCCAGGGTCCGCAGAGCCTGGTGGGCTGCCGTCTATGGGGCTGCACAGAATTGGACACGACTGATGTGACTTAGCAGCAGCAGCAGCACCTAAATGAAGCCTAAGGAAAACCAATCAGGAAGAGCCAACTAGGCTTTTGGCTCCAGCCAGTCAGCAGCAACTTTATTCTGTTTCCCCCATTTCTCAAAGGAAGTCTGACTCTGAGCTCTTATTGGTAGAGATCCTAATCACTTCCAGTTTGGCAGTCAGTTCAGTTCACTCAGGTGTGCCCCACTCTTTGTGATCCCAAGTTGACTGGAGCACGCCAGGCTTCCCTGTCCATCACCAACTCCTGGAGCTTAAACTCATGTCCACCGAGTAGGTGATGCCATCCAACCATTTCAAACTCTGTCTTCCTCTTCTCCTCCTACTTTCAGTCTTTCCCAGCATCAGGGATGTGCCCAGTGACTCAGTTCTTCACATCAGGTGGCCAAGGTATTTGGAGCTTCAGTATCAGTCTCAGTCCTTCCAGTGAATATTCAGGACTGATTTCCTTTAGGATGGACTGGTTGGATCTCCTTGCAGTCAAAGGGACTCTCAAGAGGCTTCTCCAGCACCACAGTTCAAAAGCATCAATTCACTGGTGCTCAGCTTTCATTACAGTCCAACTCTCACATCCATACATGACTGCTGGAAAATCCATAGCGTTAACTCGATGGACCTTTATTGTTTGGCATTACCCAGTTCAAAATTTTTTGAGTTTTTTTAAACTCTTATTAGAGATTTTAATATGCCTCAATGTACTTTTAAATCATACTTGAACTAAGATCATGGTATCTGGTCCCATCACTTCATGGCAAATAGATAAAGAAACAGTGGGAACAGTGTCAGGCTTTATTTTTTGGGCTCCCAAATCACTGCAGATGGTGATTGCAGCCATGAAATTAAAAGATGCTTACTCCTTGGAAGGAAAGTTATGACCAACCTAGACAGTATATTAAAAAGCAGAGATGTTATTTTGCCAACAATTTCCAGTGGTCATGTATGGATGTGAGAGTTGAACTGTGAAGAAAGCTGAGAGCTGAAGAATTGATGCTTTTGAACTGTGGTGTTGGAGAAGACTCTTGAGAGTCCCTTGGACTGCAAGGAGATCCAACCAGTCTATCCTAAAGATCAGTCCTGGGTGTTCATTGGAAGGACTGATGCTGAGGCTGAAACTCCAATACTTTGGCCACCTCATGCAAAGGGTTGACTCACTGGAAAAGATCCTGATGCTGGGAGGGTTTGGGGGCAGAAGGAGAAGGGGATGACTGAGGATGAGATGGCTGGATGGCACATTGACTCAATGGACATGAGTTTGGGTGAACTCCGGGAGTTGGTGCTGGACAGGGAGGCCTGGCGTGCTGCGATTCATGGGATCGCAAAAAGTCAGACACGACTGAGTGACTGAACTGAACTGAAATATTTTAACTTATATAAGTGTAAAAGAAAAGAATTGCAAGGTACAGAAAAGTTCTAGAAACTCTTAAACAGGAGAAAAATTTCTTTATTTGTTCACTGGTCACCACTGTCTCATCTGACAACACCTTCTGTGGTTGTGTTGCAGGAAGGGGACCCCTTCCAGGGCCTGAAACTGGGCTCTTGTCTAACACTCGGAAATGAATTGTCCAAGGAGAAACATGTGCTGAAAAAGCAAGAGATTTATTGGAGAAGGGTACCCAGGTGGAAAGCAGGAGGGTAAAGGAAGCCAGGAGAACAGCTCTGCCATGTGGCTGGCAGTCTCAGGTTTTATGGTGATGGGATTAGTTTCCAGGTTGTCCTTAGCCAATCATTCTAACTCAGAGTCCTTCCTGGTGGTGTATGTCTTGTTCAGCCAAGATGGATGCCAGAGAGGAGGATTCTGGGAGGTGGTCAGACACGTGGTGTCTCCTTTTGACCTTTCCCAAATTCTTCCAGTTGGTGGTGGCTAATTAGCTCTGTGTTCCTTACCAGGACCTCCTGCTGTAAAACAACTCCTACAAATAGGAGCTATGGTGCCTGGCCAGGGTGGGCAGTTTCAGTGAGTGCACTTCCCCCTAACAGCTGTGCGTACTTTATACAAACACATCCCACACACCTGGTGCACAGTAACTAAGGTTTCATTGAGGAAGCTCTCAAGAAGGAGTCGGGATGCTCAAGAATATACTTTTCCTCTAGCAACAAGTTAAATGTCCTCTGGTATGAACAGTAGCAAGGGTTGGGAAGGGTATTTTCAAAGGCAAAATAAAAGTGATGTCAGAATAATGAGTGATCATTAGACACCTGGGGCTGTAAGAAGCACTAAAATGGAACAAGTAAACACAAATGGTCAATGGGAGCTTGAGACGGTGATGTGAAATAGAAAATCAAACAGTGTGTCTCTTGCAAGGGTTTTCCAAGTGGCTCGGTGGTAAAGAAGCCACCTCCAATGCAGGAGGCATGCAGGAGATGTGGGTTTGATTGCTGGATTGGGAAGATCACCTGGAGGAGAAAATGGCAACCCAGCCCATTATTCTTACCTGGGGAAATCCCATGGACAGAGGAGCCTGGCAGACTATAGTCCATGGGGTCACAAAGAGTCAGAATGACTGAACATGCCCACACACCTCAAGCCCTTTATAAAAGCATGAGGGGCAGTCATTCAAGCCTGAGGGCTAAGCCTATCTGTATGCCAGATTTGCACATTATGGGCACATCTGATTAGACAATAAGTAGTCAGGTATCAAATGGAGTTTATCACACCTCTTGACATCTGAAAGCAACCCATTTATTTACTTGCCTTGCTGAAGATTTGCTCCCAAATACTAAGATAGGAAGAATTGCATCCTCCCAGTAAAAGGGCCAGATGACAGCCACTGCTACAAAATAAATTAAGGCAAGTCAGTGTGAAAATATCTTTAAAATTATATATATATATATATATATATATATATATATATATATGCATGCTTAGGAAATATTTTGAGAGGTGCAAGAACAGGGTGCTATGGCATACTTCCTGAAAAGACTTCACAGAGGCCAGAATGTCATCTTGCTTTCCACTAGGCTGCCAGCCTGCAGAGCCAGGGCATTGCCTAGATGATGCTTAAGCAGAGTTTTTAAGTGAAGCAATGAAAGATGGGATTCCCCACGGAGCAGAAGGCAGATAATGCCAGAATTTTTGCAAAGTTGAGAAAAGCAGCTTCTCTAACCAGTGTCCTCCAAACTGCACCAGCCAAAGGGAGAATCTAGGATGTCAGATGTGCCTCATGAGGCTCTGGGTAGAAGGAACGTGCTGAAGTCTAGACCTCTGATAAGAAATCAATCCGCTCTCGAAGAATGATTTACCAGGTTTGTTTCTAGATTAACTAGATGCAAAGAGCCAGGAGCTTACAGGAGATGGTGGGGATCGGGGGTGGGGTAGACGGTGGGGATTTAAAAGTTCATTTAGATTCGGTGCTGGAGCTTCGTTGAGCAGCCAGTGGTTATGTGTAAAAAGCCTGCTGTGTAGACAGAAGCAGGAGTATGAAGTCTGGGCAGAGAGCAGCGGAGCATGGGACAACACGTGGACCGAGGGAGAAAATTAAGGGCAAAATTTTTCAAACCTTTTCAATTCTTGTGCCACTTAGTTGAATTCTCTGCACTTTGTTGTTGTTAAAAGGTAAGGTTTTATTTGAGCAAAATTCAATTTCATAGGGCAGCAAACAGGAAGAAGTTAGGGCTCCACCCACAGGAACTTGGAGAGACTTTTATAAAGAAAAGGAGAAGCAAAGTAAGGACGGAGCTGATTCGCTGTAACTTACATCCTCATTGGCTATTAGTAATTGGCAGTCATCAGGTTTTGATTTTGTAAGCATGAGGCATTTGCAGGCCCAGATTTCAGTTTGCTTCCATGGGCTGCCATGGCATGACAGCCACCTGAGTCTCATGACCTTATTATTTTAGCAACTGTTCTAATAGAACTTTATGCTTTCAGTTTATTCATCTTCAAAAAAAAATTATTGAGCTCCTGCCTTCTGTTATGCACTACTCTTTATGCTAAGACGTAAAGCAATGGACACACCATCTGTACTCTCAGGAGCTGTATTTGAATGGGAAAAGGAACGGAGGCAGACAAAGAATAAGAAAATAAATTTCACATATATATAAATATAACATGGTGCTTAGTAAAGGGGAGCAATGGAAAAAGGAATGGTTAATTGGATTTGATTGCAGTTCTATGAGGAGTGATCAGAGACTCACCAATAAAGTGAGCAATGAAGAAGTCGTTAGCAGAGGTGTTAAAATCATGAGACTGGGTGAAACAACCCAAGAAAGGTATATAAAAACTTTTTTTTTCTTTTTATACTTACTTAAGTGAATTCTGCTCTTAGCAACCAAACAAGTTTGAATTGAAAGAATTGTTACTGGGAGTAGCTGGGGGTCCCTGACACTACTCCGTTCCCAGTTCTGGATCATGGAAAAGCTCAGCTACGGTTTGCCTGTCTCCTTTCATTAATTCCTCTGTATTTGAATTAGCTTGATTTGGTCTCTCTCAACCAAACCCCGCTTATGAAAGAAACTTAATAATAAACTTGGCTTCAAACAACACTGCACTTTTTCTGGTCCTCTTAAAAATTCTTTGTATCCCTTGACACAATTATAACCAAAGTAAATGTTGTCATTTGGCTAAGCCCCTAAAACTAGTTTTGCAATAATTTAATTTTAGTCTTCTTTAAACACAATTTAGGCAGAGATGACAATACATCATCACAAATAAATTATTTCCCTAAGTAGTAAAATATAGAATAATGTCTACTTTCAGGCTGTAGAAAACAGCTTTAGAGCAAGCAGGATGTCTGCCGTAGTTTTACCAGCCTTCTGTACTGGCTGACTGAAGAATTCTCTGGAGACATTCTGTCAAATATATGAAACAGATGACGCTCAGAAACTGTTGCTGCTATAGCTGAAGCCTTCCAATATACTTTTCCAGTACCTTGTAGAATCAGTGATTTTTCTGTGTCAAGTCAAATATTCTGTTTTGTTTCCCCCTTCATTAAAAAAATTTAGTTCTGGTTTGTTTATTCTTGAAACAAACAAAATATTACCCCTTACTTGGTTGAAACCATTAATGATTTTCATCCAAAGGCTTAAAAGTACTGATAGATGGGCAAGATAATGAGCAAAAGTCAACCTGAACACACTTAGATTTTTTCTCAAACTTTAGGGATATTTTTCCAATGTGACCATTTTGATTGTTATTTTGACTCCATAAAAATCTGAATTCTGGGCTCATAATCAGTACGTTCTATTGACTTGTCACTTTAAATAGATCACTCTGCTATAAAGACCCATGGGGGAGGGAAGGTTAATATAAGAGCGATGATGTCCTGTGTAAGCCCTAAATTGCAATGCTCATGCATTTGTTAGATCTCCCTGAAGTACCAGAGATGTATAACGCTGACAGAGCACACGAAGAGAAGACAGCTATGTGGCCTGGAGAATCCATGGAAAGCTTTTCAAAGGAGCCTTTTTGAGGTCGTGAAAAAAAAAAAAATTGTTCTGATTCCATTTAAAGTTCAATTTAACATACATTTATTGAGTATCCACCATGCAGAAAGTATTTTGCAGCATCACAGGAAAGTACAGGCTTTATAAACTTGAATAAGACCTTGTCTCTGACTTCAAGTGATGGCAAAACGCCTGGGAGTAGGAAAAGACCAGGCAGATGAAGAAGGAGGGCCATGAGCTGTAATGTGATTAGCCTCAGGTTTCCTTCCTCAGAACATTTTATTAAGTGAATGCTTCCTTTAAAATCTATTCTAGTGATGCTGTTGGTGAGAGACACCTATACAGAATTTACTAATAAAGACAATGGGAAGTGCCAGTTTTTAAGCCTACATGTGTGCATGCTAAGCCACTTCAGCCATGTCCGACTCTGTGACCCCATAGACTGTAGTCCACCAGGCTCCCCTGTCCGTGGGATTCTCTAGGCAAGAATAGTGGAGTGGCTTGCCATGTCCTCCTCCACGGGATCTTCCCAACCCAGGGATCGAACCCTTGTCTAATACGTCTCCTCCACTGGCCTGCACCAACACCACCCCCCAAATTAGAAAAAAAAACCTAAGTGGTAAAGTATAGAGAAAATGTTAAGTAAACCATTGTACATACAATGGATTATCACGCTTTCATTTTCTACTGTACTATACCCATTCTATAGCAACACAAGGTATAAACACACACACACACACACACACACACTCATACACACCCCAATATTGACTATTGTCAGTGGAGACTGGAAACCAAACAACACACTTGTATAAACTAAGCAAAATCTACTTATCTACATGATACACAAATAGTTTGGCCCGTAAAGATACCCAGCAGAGAGTCTAGAAATATTTTTAGGACAATGAAAGCTTCCTGGGCCTGAAATCTCACCACTTGGACACAAAGGGGATGGAGGACAATAATCTAGACTGAAAATGTCAGAAATTCACGACGAGATGTCATGCACTGAAGATCTGGGTGACTTTTCAAAGTGTTTTTCTTGATCTCTTTCATGAGTCTTCTAACTCCCCTCGATATGAGAAATTAGGGAGACCAAGAATCAGCACAGGGCACGCCGCTCAGTGTCACGTGGCGGCCTGGGCGGGAGGGGCTGGGGAGAGTGGGTGTGTACCGCTGACTCCCTTCACTGTCCACCTGAAACTATCACAAACCCTGCTAATTGGCTATACTCCAATGCAAAGTAAAAAAAAGTCCAATTAAAAAAAAAAAGGAATTAGGAGAAGCAATCATTTAATAGAATACATCTGCTATAATGATCTGGTAACATAGCCCCAAAGGACAAGAAAGACACTTTGCCAAAAGCAACTTCGTAATCCAGGTGACTGAAAATATAGGAGAGCATTTGGCCCTGTGGTGAAAGTATGGTTAACTAAATTAATGATTTAATTTTGATAAGGCAAAATTAAAATAGATAACATTTAAATTTTTGGCATCCATGTACACTTAAGTAACAGAAAATAAAAATAAATCATTCTCTCATTGTCATGAAACATCCAAAAGATTTAGAACTGCTCAGAATGTTTCTAGAGAACATTCTGATGCTCTGTTAATGATATTTTTTTCTTTTAAGTCTGAAGTCTGTATAATCAATCTATCCTTTAGCTTTCTGTTTGGTTCATTTCCTAAGATTTTAAGTTCAGTGAGCAGGTTCACTTATATTTAGCTCCCAAAGTACAAGAAAGGGCTATAATTCAAAGGGATTTGCAATGCTTTGTTTCAAAGCTGAAAATCAAAATGTTATTCATTCATTTATTTTAAGATTGATTAGTTGTCTACTGGAACAGTCAACAAAAGATGGCTAATTACAGAAGATTGAGATAGAAAGGGTGCTATTTGCACATAAATAGTGTTTCCAAAATGGGAAATCCAGGGGAAAAATCACAGAGCTTAAGAGAGGACTGAGTAGGACTAAGTTCTCTCCCCTTCATTGTGAAAGTTATGTCACGATTTTAAAGAAACTCTGTTGGTTACCTTAGCCAGAAAAGGTAGTTGGACACAGGTTAACTGTTCAGCACAAAGGTTTTTATTAATTTTCTATTGAGTCTCCTATAGTTTGAGGATAGGAGGCAGTGTATGCTAAGTCACTTCAGTCATGTTTGACTCTTTGTGACCCCATGGGCTGGAGCTTGTCAGGCTTCTCTGTCCATGCGATTCTCCAGGCAAGAACGCTGGGGTGAGTTGCCATGCCCTCCCTCCAGGTCAATCCCTCTCCTCCCAGGGATCAAACCCGCGTCCCACTGTCCTGCACTGGTAGCCAGGCTCTTGACCGCTAGCACCACCTGGGAAGCCCAGAGACCTGAACAAACCTGTTTGTGTTTGGACGCAGATACTAACAGCCTTCTGTTGCTGTGAAAGGGCCGGGAGAATCTGAACCTTGTGATGATCCTGGGGAATCTTGAGGAAGAATTTAGGAAAAGGGATGGTGTCTGGTAGTAAAATAGAGATGCAGGCTGAGGGCCAGTGACTGCTGGGGAAGAGGGCTCTGGGCCAGGCCCTTCCCTGTGGGGAACTCCACCCTCACCTGCACCTCAGGAAGCAGGCTTGCAGCTGGAGGGAAGGCAGGGGAGGGAAACAAAATTCTAGCTCACAGCCTGCTCAACAGCCCCGAGAAGCCACAGTGCCCTCTGCACCTCGGCTTCACGCACAGAGATCTTGTCTCTGCTCTGAGTGGCCGGCATAGGACCCCGCGAGGCTGCAACTCCCATTACAACACATAGCAGAGTTTGAGCTCCATCAGGAATCAGGGTGTGAACAGCGCAGTTTCAACAGCTCAAGGGCAACTGGGGGCCTCCGTCAGCGACAGGGATGCATGGCTGGGAATATGGCCTCAGCGCTGATGGAGGGCATGTGTCTGCTGTCCCCGTCCAGTGGAACTCTCTGGAGTTGGGATAAACTTGGTGGGAGGTCCGATCGCATTTTTTCCCAAACAAGTGTAACACAGTAATCTTCAGTTCAGTTGCTCAGTTGTGTCCGACTCCTTGCAATCCCATGAATCGCAGCACGCCAGGCCTCCTTGTCCATCACCAACTCCCGGAGTTCACTCAGACCCACGTCCATGGAGTCAGTGATGCAGTGATGCCATTCAGCCATCTCATCCTCTGTCGTCCCCTTCTCCTCCTGCCCCCAATCCTTGCCAGCATCAGTCTTTTCCAATGAGTCTCCAACTCTTCTCATGAGGTGGCCAAAGTACTGGAGTTTCAACTTTAGCATCATTCCTTCCAAAGAAATCCCAGGGCTGATCTCCTTCAGAATGGACTGGTTGGATCTCCTTGCAGTCCTAGGGACTCTCAAGAGTCTTCAACACCACAGTCTCCTGAATTCTCTATAGTAGAAGAGCAGTTAGAGGTTTGTCACCTGGTAATAATCTCCCCAACCTAACCAATTTGATGGCTTGAAGGGTCAGCCAGTCTAGATTGGCCCTAAAGGCAAAAATTACACAACCAGAGTTTTTAACAAACAGTGAATCTACAAAATTTTCCATGTTTTGCTTCCATGTTGGTTTTTTACATCTTTGCACATAAAATGTCATGTCTAAATGTAAGCCAGAGAAATTCTTAAGGCCTTTGTGTACCTAGATCCATTCTTAATCTATATGGCTACTCAGCCTTTAAAATTCATTGACAGAGACTGAGGGCTGACATTTTTATTCCACTTAATGTAAATTTAGATAGCCACATGTGGGTATTGGCTACTGCTTAGACAACATAGGTCTATAAGATAATAGGAAAAATCATTTCATTTATATATGTATATTTAAGATTCTCATTTTTGTCAGTGTAAACTGTCTTCTACACCAAGCTACCAATAAGAGGCTAGCTTATAGATACAGCAAACCACTAAACAATACACAGAAGTTTCTTTATTAGATGCTGGGCAACTGGCAAAAAGACAAAAAAAAAAAAGGAAAGAAAGAAAGTACCCAAATGCAGGCAGGAGAAGAACAAGCAAACAGTATTGATTAATTGTCATTATATCTGGAAAACATTAGCTTCTGATTAATTGTAAATTTACTAAGGCATAACCTAAGATCCCCAAAGAGGCAAATAAGCAAGGTTGCTTAGCCATTTTGAAGCAATTTATTGATTATCCACTAAGGGAAATATTTTTATCAAATACTAAAAAGGCTGGGTTAGATAACAGATTTTGTTTTGTTCTTTTTCTGCACTTTAACTTTACATAACTTCTTGTCTATAGACATTTTGCAGTTTTTCTATTCTCCAATAAATGCTGATGGAGACAAATATGTCAATAATACTATTTTGATGAATAATCCTCTTCTCCATGACAGTGAATGTTGACCACTGTAAAAATTATGACTCTACGTTTTAAATTCATGTTTGCATTGTTCTTTACAGAATGCAAAATGTGAGCTCTATTTTTAGCATCAGGACCACTTTTGATGGATGTAAATTGGGGTGGACACACTGCAATGCAGAGGAAAGACTGACAGTCTACATCAGTTCCCTGATTGTTGGAATATTTCACTCTCCTGGGTCAACTTGAAGAAAAAGAAGCACTTAGGATATTAGCAATGACAACTTGCCATTTTCCATTCAAGTTTAAACAGTACAAAGGCAGCTTCAAGCCTGAGTCATACTCTAATTATCACATACTCCTGACCTATTGGTAAGCATACGCGAGAATGTGCATTACATCTCGGGATTTGTTCAGCCTTAGTTGATGAACAACAGATTAGAAGGGAATGAGACTAGTGTTAAAAAATACTGTTACATCTTATCCAGACTATTTTACATCACCCAGTTCAGAAACAGTAATCTAAAATATGTCATTTCAAGTGCACAAGAGTTATTGGCACTCCTGCATGTACGATGCTAAAGAGTTTTCTCCACTGTGCAGTTAAAAAAAAATGTACTGGTTAAAAATCCAGGATAAATTACATTTACTTGCCTTTTACCTTCAATGCTTCTCATACTTGTAATGGGTAGTAGTAACATTATGAAAACTTTGTGAAAAGACCTGGATGACTTCTGAATGGAATCATCTGTGAAATCAATCTTGACACATACCAGTCTCCAGTCCTTTTTAGCTGCACTTAAACCTACCTCTTGTAGTTTCTTTAAAATGTGCTTTTTTAAGAAATGCTGCTACTTTCTGCTGCTAAGTTGCTTCAGTGTCCGACTCTGTGCAACCCCACAGACGGCAGCCCACCAGGCTCCGCCGTCCCTGGGATTCTGCAAGCAAGAACACTGGAGTGGGTTGCCATTTCCTTCTCCAATGCATGAAAGTGAAAAGTGAAAGTGAAGTCACTGAGTCGCATCCAACTCTCCGTGACCCCATGGACTGCAGCTACTAATATAAAATTGGAGAAACTTTTCTAAGTTTATTTCAAATATGTACATATTTAGAAATAATATTTATGAACAGTGAAATGATTGTTATCAGATCTATTACACTCTTCAATGGTAAATTCTGGCTATGACACTGGACCCTTTACCAAAGCACATGTATCTTTCTAAAAACTCCCTAGGTGAAGACAATAACTTTCCCACTGCTATGGATAGAATTGTGTCTCCCAAAATTCGTGCTGCATCCTTAACCCTTAATGTGACTGTATTTGGAGACAGGATTTCTTAAAAGGCAATGAGTAGATGAAGCCACAAGAGTGAAGAGCCCTAGGCCAATAGAACTGCCATCCTCATAAGAAGAAAGCACATACGTATACCTTCTACAAGCTGGCAGGAGAGCCTTCCCCAGAATCCAACCTCACTAGCAACTTGATCTTGGATTTCCAGCCTCCAGATCAACCACCATGATATTTCGTAAAGATAAATCTACTTATGCCTCATAAGAGTAAGATAAAGCACGCCCATGTCTTCCGTGTGTGTGCATATGAATGGATGGCACCACACAGAGATATAGAGCATAGAACGTAAAAGAGAAAACCCAGATGGGGTTATCCTTTCAGAAGCAAAGACAGGATCGTTAGCAGAAATATATTCTATAAATATCAGTATCTAGCATTACAGATTGACCGAACTGGGTATATGTGACACCAAAATCCAACAGAGCACAAAATCTGCTACTCAGAGTAAAACTAACTCCGTGCGTGGAAACTGGGCACGCCACAGTGTTACAATGCATCTACAATATTCATGTATCTAAGCATCTGTTAGAAAACCCCAAACCTTCACCTGGCAAGAATATCACCTACGTGCTTCCCTGCATTTCATTTAGGAGTTTAACAACACTATCACTTACTTGGGGGCTGTTGTTATTTTAGATGCTAAGCCGTGTCCGACTCTTTTTGACACCATGGACTGTAGCCTGCCAGGTTCCTCTGTCCATGGGATTTCCCAGCCAAGAATACTGGAGTAGGTTTGCCATTTCCTTCTCCAGGGGATCTTCCTGACCCTGGGATCAAACCTGTGTCTCCTGCACTGGCAGGCAGATCCTTTACCACTGAGCCACCAGGAAAGCCCTACTTGGAGGGGAAATATAAACAAATGACCTTTACTTCAACATCCAGTAACTTGAAAATATCCTGAACAATTGATCTTAATTGACAGACTTGTTTTTAAATTAAAGAAATTCTCTTTGACAGCATCCATATGGCATCATTAGTGCATCCATACTATAAGTCTTATCCTTCTTATCCTCAATCACTGTATCGAACAGATAAGATTAAAAATGTACAAAAATAATCTGTGATGTGACAGAGCTTGTGTTCTAGATTGAGAGCATCCTTGACACAGGGTCCTTTGAAGGCCTCCTCTCCTGCTCTGCGCCCGAGTGTTGGTGGCCACACTGTTCCAGCCTCCCCATACCTTCTCACCTCCTTCCCTCATCACCATGATACAGATGCCCCTACGGACATCACTAAATTTCCCTCTTTCTCCCAGGATCTACAAGGCCCGTTCTCCCGCTGACCATATATGCAAAATGTCCAAAATGTTAATTCCAAACTGTTCCAAGTCAAACAGGGTTCTGTTTGTTTTTTTTTTCCCAATAAAGAAGAGCTGACAACCAAACCATATAGATGACTTTGTTAGCCTCATCTTTGATTTCTGCTCTTTATTCTTCCACAATTATGAAAACTCTTTTTCAATCCCTTTGTCCCATCCCTGACTCCACTTGACCAACACTCAACTTTTATCTTCAGTAAATCTTCCTCATTGTAAACAGTTGTCCTACTAAACAACTGTTTTCCCAAATTTTTTCAGTATAACCTTTCCACTTTCAAATGCTCCATGCCAGAAGCTTACAGGGCTTTAGCATGGCATCTAACAAATTCTTCTACCCAGCATTATTCCATTATTTTATTAATATTCTTACCTGCTCAATTCTTTCCCAAGAAACCTGGTGCTCATTCATTCCAGGACATGTCTGAGTTTGTACTGCTTTACAATTGCCTGTCCCCCTCTCTGTGAATGCTGCTTCTTTATCCCCAAACACATGGATTCCAGAGCATGGAACAGCTGACCACCAACACATGCTCTCAAGTCGCAACAGCTCGTATGTGTAGCTGGCACTCTAGCCACATTCGGGACTTTTAAGACTAGTCTTTAGTTTCTTCCCTCAATTCCTACTGCATAACTTAGTGAAAGGTAAATGCTTTTTAATCATTTGTTAAAATGAGTTTAATCTCATTGACTACCAATTTGAGTTCTCAAAAGGACAATACACGTATTTGCAACAACTCTACTCCAGTACTGTATAAATACTTTGAGCTTTATTTTTGCATCTCACTGAAATGGCCTAATCTTTAAGTCTTTTAAGTTAAATATTCAGAAAGATTGGCCACGGATATGGGTTGCTATGGTAACATCATCCTTCCAGAATCTAAAGCTCTTAAAACTTTATGAGTTTTCTGAACGTAAGAACCCTGGAATAAGCATACCCTTTACACATTAGGTGCAGCTATATATTTTTGAAAGTTGTATCTAAAGGGAAAAATAAAGATAAATTCATATTCATGTAAGAAAAACAGTAAACTAATATTCATGTAAAAATAATATTCTATGTAAGAAGCTTAGGGCTCACAAGTATCATGGGACTACAAGCTGACCCCACTCACTGTATGTATGTATTTTGAAAATACATACGTGTATATATATATATGCTTGTTTGAAATTTTCTCACTAGATAGATGCTAAGCAATGCGAAATCATTATTACTCATATAAGATCTTCTGAGATTGATGTACCTACTATGTTACATCACAGCAAAATTACTTATCAAAAGCATCTTCCATTTAATACTTATCTATAGCTTAAGAACTGAGCTTGCATATAGCTAGTTACTAAATCACATCATTTTTGTGGTTTATCATACATACAGACCCTGTTTAAGAAATTGCTAAATAAAAAATAAAGACCTCTCTAACCTAAGAAATCTAATATTGCAAAATTCAAAGGTCTTTAATTAACATTGTTACACTTGATTATTCATATTTAGTTCAATTCAATATAGTTCAATGCATTTCTATAACTGTTTTTTTAAGTTAGTGAATTTATCCAAAATATAAGCCTCATGAAAGCTTTATTTCAAAGCTATTAATATTATTTTTATTCTTGGGTGCACACTATTTTTAGTTGCTTTGTGTATCAATGCTTACAGCTAACAAGATAAAGTATCCACAAGATATCTAAATAACCATTGTGCTTATGAGTGGCTAAGGATATGGTTAATCATAAACATGATAAAATTTGGAATTTTCTCAAATTTTACAGTTTTGTTTAGATTATTTTGGCACTATATTAACAGTAAAAGAATTCAATGTACCTTGAAAAATGAAACAGATTTTTCCCCATAGACATAATGCCTCACATAAAATTATGAAGTGAAGAATATAAACTTAAAGAATAAAAAAGTTTCTTTGTATTCATCCATTCTAATGAGAGTGGCAGGCACATGTTGCTGTTTGTTTGTTCTCACCCTATGGCTTTGGTCAAAAGTTTCAGTTTTCAAATGCAGAAGACAGTAGCAACTGACTGTATCAGTCTATATCTAATTGGATAATTGCTCACTTTCCCCAAAGTAGTTATTATAGGAAATATCAATTCACGGAGAAAGCTTGGAAACTGCATAACTTAGAGAAATGATGGGTTTATGTTGTCTGCTACAAAGCTGGTTTGTGAAGGTCAACCAGATGACCAAAGATCATTGTCCCGTGAACATTCAGGAGTTATTCAGTTTCTTTCCTAAGGGCAGATCACTCTGTTGAAAAGTTACAGGATCTACATACAAAGTGTTTTTTTTTTTTTTTTTTAACTTATAACTAATTCACTAATTCACATTTTCATACAATCCTTGCTTGAAAAAAATTAAACATACTTCATAGTAACAAATTATTTAGAACTCCAAATGAACACCTCCATTGAATACAAAAGGCTTGAGATTTATTCTTACAAAACTACATTTGGATCAATTTCAACTCTCCCCAAATTGTTTTTTCCCTTATAGGGATCATTAAAATACTGTTTGATGTTGCTGTCCATGTCTGTATCTACATCTCTATATCCACATCTAAGTGTGAACATGCGTGCATGCTCAGTCACCCCAACTCTTTCCAACCCCATGGACTGTAGCCCACCAAGCTCCTCTGTCCATAGGATTTGCCAGGCAAGAATACTGGTGTGGGTCGCCATTTCTTTCTCCAGGGGATCTTCTCGAACCAGGGATCAAACCCGGGTCTCCTGCCTTGAGGGCAGATTTTTCACCATCTGTGCCACAAAGGAAACCAATGGGTATATATACACCTACATCTATACCATCTATCTGCATATGTATTTATTTGAAAATATGGTTTTAAACACAGATATATGCTCTGGAAATACATTTAATAAACCGTGTCAGAAGCTTCTCAGGGAGAATAGTTTATGAAGCATCATTGTTAAAAAGGTTTCAAGTCTTCTTAAATATAATGGAATAGTTTGCACTAACAATCCATTTAGCTAGAAATCATAGTCTCTGAAATAAGGCCAAGTCAGAAAATATTCATAAAGAAAAAGGTGTTCAATTAACAGCTGCAGTCGTGGTGGAAAAGCAAAACCACAATTCAGGGCTGAGATGACCAAAAATAAAAAGACCAGTAAGAAGAAAAGTACTCATGTAAGTGGAAATGGGGCTCCCCTGAAATCTTCCCGCGACCACTCAGACATATTTAGAGATGCAATCTGATAGAATCAGGCTGGAGGTTAAATCACTCATCTTACAACATCCTCTCATTCTCTGTGTTACATATTGAAGAGAAACATCCACTTGTTGTGTTTGTTCAGTCACTCAGTCAAGTCCGACTCTTAGAGACCCATGGACTGTAGCACACCAGGCTTCCTGTCCCTCACTATCTCCTGAAGTTTGCTCAGCCTCATATCCATGGAGTCAGTAATGCCATCCAACCATCTCATCCTCTGCTGCCATCTCATCCTCTGCTGCCATCTCATCCTCTGCTGCTCCCTTCTCCTTTTGCCTTTAGTCTTTCCCAGTGTCTTTTACCAAAGAGTCAGTTCTTCGAATCAGGTGGCCAAAGTACCCGCTTGCTATTATCATCTAGACTTAGTCTTCCAATTCAGGCATCTTTTGCATTTTTTTCAGCTGTTTTCTAAAGAATGCTCCTTTTTTTCGGGATCAGAGAAGATATAACAAATTTTCTGTAAAGCAACTAAGCAGATTCTAAACCAAGACACTTCTCATCCATATAAAATAATAGTATCTCTGGCTGATAGGTGTAGATATCAGCAAATTATCTTTCCACTAAGGAATCCATCAAGAGAACACAGCCACTATAATCAAGAGCTCATAACATCGATGAAATCATGGCTTGCTTTTGACAAAACAACCTACTTAAATTTTTCAGCATCTAATTAACACCCTTGATCAATGCCATTTTACCATATTAGTGCATCATTCCGCAAATGCTAATGGCATGTTAAATGTCTTTGATGGATAATACAGTAGAGAGTTGTAATCTATTTCAGCTGAAAGTGATAGGCATTATTTTAAGCTCTATATCCACTGCTTCATGGATTGTACTGTGTAATTTGCTGGATTCTCCGTCTGTCTTTCACAAACACTGCAAAGAATTGTACTCGGAGAATAAAACCAGATTGTATCATCAGAAATAGAGATGCGGACCTAGAGAACAGACTTCAGACACAGCGGGGGAAGGAGAGGGTAGGACGACTTGAGAGAGTAGCACTGAGACACACACTACCTAAGGCAAAAATAAACGGCTAATGGGAACTTGCTGTCTGATACAGGATGCCCCGCACAGAGACCTGTGACAACCTAGGGGTGGAGGGGAAGTTCAACAGGGAGGAGACACGTGTGTACCTATGGCTGATGCACGGTGTTGTGCGGCAGAAGCCCACACAATATTGTGAAGCGATTATCATCCAATTAGGTTTTCAAACGCCAATATTTTAACCCTTAAAAATCACTAACTGGCGAACAAAGCAGAATACCTGAGGAAGTATGGCCTGTAACTTAAGAACGCTTTGTCTTTTTCGGGGAGAACATTCTGACACAGGATGAGGACGATCACGGAGGGGTGAGCAGCTCTGTTTGAATCAGGAATCTCAGGTCCCCTGGGAAGGAAGATTCTGAATCCCTTATTTCTGAGATTCAAGGTTAGTGGGAACTTTGAGAATAGATGCAGGGGCGCTAATCAAGGAACAGTGGCTAAGAAGAAATGGGGTTGGCAGGAAACAGGAAACGGTCACCACGGGAAGAAAAGTGAGGGATCCGAAGAGTCCGCCTGCCCTGTAATGAAAGAGAATGGGCGAAAGCACAGCGGTCTGGGGAGACCTGACAAAGCGTGTAACTGACACCCTTCCCACCCCTGGGCCATCGTAAGGGCAGGCCTGCTCCCTCCCCTCGCCGCTCCCACCTTTGCTCATAGACTGGAACGCGTGGTGGGCTGATGGGAAACACAGAGTGGCCGTCAACCTCACCTCGGGAAAACCACCGCAGCTTTGGGATGGTTTCATATCAGGAAGAGACAGAGTCTCATTCATATCATCCCGCTGGAACAAGCTGTAAACAATCTTTCCAGTATTTTTAGGTTTCCAGGAAACCACACCAAAGTGGCTGGCAAGAAGCTTTTGTCACTCTGATAGATTCATCCAGCCTCAGAGAGGGCTTATCAGAGCTCTGATTTCAGTGACTCAAAGGAAAACACGACTGTCCGTACTTAAGACTGAAAACAATGCGTTCAAAGGGGAGATATGCTGGACTCCCTTCTAATACAGCAGGGAGGGCCTAAATTATTCTTTGAATTCTTAACTGGCCACATTTGCAAATTTACATTATAAAGCAATATGCTCCAGTTGAACTGATCAATCTATTGCCTGACCTAAACCCTTAGCGAAAGGAGTATTGCATGTGTTCATGCTTAGTTGCTCAGTCACGTTCGACTCTTTGTGACCCCAGAGAATATAGCCTGCCAGGCTCTTCTGTCCCTGGAATTTTTCAGGCAAGAATACTGGAGTCGGTTGCTATTTCCTCCTCCAGGGGATCTTCCCAACCCAGGGATGGAACTCACGTATCTTGTGCATTTAGACAGGCCATAGTGAGTCCCATCTAAGATCTAGACCCCCTTCTCTTTCCTCTCCTATATACCAGCAACCCAATGTCCTCCAATAATTAAAATCAATCATCCCAGGAAATAAGATGACTTCCTTCTCTGCCTATTTGGTCAGCCTGGGCCACGTTGGGCCTGAATGTGCAGAATTTGTCTCTTGCCTTACAGAGGCATAACTGATAGGTCTGAAACTAGTGGACCAGAGAAACTTCACTAATGAGGGATGTGTCTTGTACCTATTGGCACACACATGTCTTTTCAAGGCCTCCACAGTACTTGCTACTTCTGCTCACTGGGCCCAAGTAGCTTAATCTTATTATACAAAAAAGTGTAATGTTCACCAGGATTTCAAAGTCACCCGTGTATCTCTGGACTTGATACATGGGTGGGAGCGGAAGGGTAGACCCAGCTCTAAAGCTT
Organism: Nanger dama; assembly: GCA_917880005.1. Lineage (NCBI taxonomy): Eukaryota > Metazoa > Chordata > Mammalia > Artiodactyla > Bovidae > Nanger > Nanger dama. Next base: position 531,795 of record CAKJTW010000069.1, read on the forward strand.
TTAAGAGAGTCTCTTGTCCCTTTCAGAAGCAAACTGCTTCTGCTTTCTTTACTGAGAACAGTGGCAGAATTTGCTAGAGCAAGAACTGAATACCAGGTGTCAGAGGCTCTATTGATTTGCTACCATCCAGACAGCACATCCAAAAATCCAGCTACAATGGGTAACACCATCTGATTAAGTCTGCAATAATTTCCTGTCATTCTCTCTCATCCATCTGGCTTTTGCTATGACCAAAAAAAGCAATTTAAAACTGGGACTGTGGTGCGATGTGGTAGGAAGTGCAAGCCTGAATGTTAGCAGCCTTCAACAACAGCACCAATCTCCTCCTTTGCCTCAGAAATGTGGTATTACTTTTGGCTTGTTGCCTTGATGGAACATGGAAACACATCCAAGGACTCTCTGCCCATTTCTATCAGAATAGATTGTATCTAGGGGTCAGAGAATCAAGGAGGGTTTCTGCTGGTTTCTGTTATCTTTACATGAGAGACTAGAGAGTCATCATGACGATACATAGCTGCAAATATCTCTTCCTGGTCCGAGTTTTCTGCTCTTGGAGCAAACCCTGTACTAACCTGTCCCTGATTCCTACATGGGGAATTAATTCTAGTTATGGACCTGGAGGCTGTGAACGATAGAGGAATAGGAAGCACAGATACCTGCCAGCCCTTGTGAGGAATCCACCCAGGTATGGCCATCACAGTCGATTTGATGTGAAAGAAGTTTCCCCAGGCGGGATGTAGAGCATCTGCCTCTACCACTGGGGAGATGCAGAGGCTTTAGGAGAACAGAGTCCTCAGCCTCTGTCTGATTCTTTACTGCAGCCCAGCAGGAAAGAGCCCACCTGCAATGTAGAAGACATAGGCTCAATCCCTGGGTCGGGAAGATCCCCTGGAGAAACAAATGGCAACCCACTGCAATATTCTTGCCTGGAGAATCCCTTGGACAGAGGAGCCTGGCAGGCTACAGTCCATGGTGTCGCAGAGAGTCAGACACGATTGAGCACACACGCACTGCCACTCTGTCACCCAGGCATCTGGCTTGACCCTGGGTGTGTGCCCTGAATTACAGGGCACGAGAGGCTTCTCAGCAGCCTCGTGACTTTGCAGCAAATGGCTTGCCTTCTCAGTCAGACTCTCACAGCTCTCACTTTCTCTTTCCCCCGTCCCTGTGCTCTGTGGTCCCACGAGAAGCCAGGTCACAGTCCCATCCTTCTCATCCCCACGGTCACCACAGTAACCAAGTGCCGCTGCCATCAGCCTCCTGGACACCAGGCTCTCTGGCTGCTCTGAATCCCATCTCAGGCCATGACAGTGAGAATCTGAGAAACACAAAGCTCTTCTAACACCCTGACCCTTTTTCCCAGTAGGTTATCCGTGAGCTCTTCAAATATGTGAACAAACCCAATCCCAGGATTCACCTTTGAGAGTCAGTTTCCTGTTTTGTTCTGGCAGTTACACTGCATGTGCAAATATGTCACTATTAATAAATGGACTATATTCATGGATGTGAGTGAGATGCAGGGAGCTGAAAATGGGCAATAATCCCACTGTGCATCACCCCACTGTGCCTGACGTAGTGGGCAGTGCTTCAGGCTACCTCTGGTCCAGTCTTCCTCTTACATTTAAAACAGGAACAGTGACACCTAACAGCCCAGGATTAGTTTGAAGAGTAGATGAGATGGTATTTGTAAAGTGCCTGGAAGGTACCTAAGAAGCAGTATATTTTAAGGTCTCTAATGATAGTATAAATTTGAATGATTTTACGTCCTACGGATTCAACTCTCCACTAAGACAATACATCTCATCTTTGCTACAAACCTATGAGATAGATAGCATTTGTATCTCCATTTTTCAGAAGAAAAAAACAGGTGCTGAGATTAAGATGCTTGCCGAAGATCACACAATGAGTAACTGTTGGAGCTGAGATTTGAATCCAAGCTGTCTTCCTCCAGAATCCTTGTACCAATATGCTAGGTTACCTCTGATTTAGATAAAGGACTCTCGTGAAAATTGCCAGTCCTCTTTCCAGCCCATTCTCTTTGTAAATAATGGATCACAAGTACCAGCCTGAGAATATTATCTATTGTTACCCCCACATCCACTACTCCATCATTGGAGGGAATAGGCCTGAACCAGTCTCCGAAATAATCTCCTGGAGTTCATTCATCAGGAAGTATTAGGGTTTCTTCTAAACTTAGATCATGTCACTGCTCTCTACAAAATCTTTAAATAGTTTCCTATCTCAGTCTCAGTACCATTCAAAAACCAACAGTATTGCAGAAATCAGTAACTGAGAAACCAAACACCATACTTGGAGAGTTGGAGAACTCAGGTTTATTACACCAGAGAGCCCAGAGGAGATAAGACTCCAAGTTCTGAGCCCTGAACAAAGGGATTACAGAGTTTTTAGAGACCTATACAGTGGGTAACATTAGCTGCTAATAAGCTGCTTTAAACTAAGGGGTTTTGTGCATGAGGGAACAGTGATCAAGATGGGGGAGGGGGATGCCTGACCTGGACAGGCATGATTAAGCAGGTTTGCAAGGACTGGACAACTGCAAAGAGCAGGACAAGGGTGAGTGAGACAAGCTCCAGTTCTTAGTATTTAAGTCCCCACTTTCACAGACTACATGACTTACGTGATCCAGACATTGCAAGGAGCAAGCTGAGTTACAGAGGCAGAACAAGCAGGAGGTTATGTAAAATTTAACTTTTCCTCTTCACTCCCCACTCTTGACGCTTCTATCACTCATTTTAGAGAGCATCACCTCATGTTTTGGTAGGACGGGCAGAGCTCCTCATTGTTTAGGGGGCTATATTGAGCTATTACCATTTGTAACGTTATGGATTCAATCCAAGAGGTTACAAACAAGAGTGCTGCAAAGAGCATGAAGAGAGGGCCTGTTCAAGGAGAAGCCACGATGCCCAGCTCCAGATAGTGCTCCAGTTATCCCAGGAATTAGCTTTCTCCTTTTTATGCCCGTTCCCTTAGCTTCTGGGCCGTGCTGCTGACTGTTCCTGATTGGTTTGCGTAAAAGCAGCTTTCTTCGTTCAAGAAGAGGCAGAGGCCTCCCTTTCCGGCTGCCAGCAGGCCTAGCCTTCTGTTCTGTAAAACCGCCTCAGCCAGGAAGTCTCGTCGGTCCTATGATGAAGAGCACAGCAATAACATGGATTAGGGATAGAGGCCAGGGTGGACAATGAAAATCCATCCATAGTTCGATAGCCGGATCCTCAAGCTGCCACCGTGCGTGGACCGGCCAGCTGCCAGCTGCCAGAGTGTGGCTGGAGCAGGGCTGGAGAATCCTCAAGCTGCCACCGTGCGTGGACTAGTCCGCTTCTGGAATGACTAGAGTAGGGCTCAGCGTCCTTCGTGGGTGAGAGCCATTGTCTTTGGAACTGGACCTTCAGGAGGTTTGGGGGTCCCAAACTGCTTTCCAGGTGTCCTCATCGCAGGAAGTTGCTGCCTCCTTGACTCCAGTGTGGTGGATCCAAGGGATGATGCCTGTAACTTTATCTGCAGTAGGGGTTGCAAGGACGACCAAGTGAGGGCCTGTCCAAACTGGCTGAAGTGGTTCTGTTTGTTCATCTTTAACCCATATCTCATCTCCTGGCTGACAGGTATGAACCCAGTTACCCAAAGGAATGGGTGTCCTTTTTAAGGTTTCTTGAGTGAGATGGCAGAAGACTTTTCCAGGGCCTGAAGTGTTGGGTTACCTTCAGGTCAGATGTTGGTGGTGTCTCCCTTGAGCTTTTCTATCACTGGGGTGGTCTCCCTATAAGATTTCATAAGGGAGAATAGCCTGAGGACCCCAGGGTACATTTACAGAGGGAGATGAGAGTCCACAGAATGCTGAGGTAGCTTGTTCCGGCACTGTCTGGGTGTTGGCCAGGGATATTCTTGTCATACTACTACTTGGAGAAATACACTTAACAAGAAAGTTAAAGATATATGGCCCAAAGGTTAAGAGAGGTAGGAAAGCTGCTGGGGTCTAGCCAGGAGAAACAGGTCCAGACATTGGCTTCTGACATTAGTCTTTCTCTAGGCATGAGAAGATGCAAGAATTTGGACTCATAAAACTCTACCTGAAAACATCTGATTATCTGAAGGCATTTTTTTCAGGTTTTTCCCAGAGCAGAGTGGCTTATTTTTGTCTCCACCCTGAACTCCTTTCAAGGGGGTGTTAAAGGTCAGCATTTTGTAGTGGTCATGATTTAATCTTCATAGAGGCAGCTGGCAAGGGCCAACTTCCAGTCAGCAGGGCCCCTTCATAGTCACATATCTGACCATGTTTGGGGGCATTTCATGATCATTGTGTCCCATGGTGCTGGGAAGGCTCATTCCCAGGTCTAACAGAGATTCCACTGACAGGCTCCTCAGTGTTTTGTCACTAGACCAGGCCTTGTAAGTAGCAAGTCTCTGGACCCTACCTATCTTACTAGCCTCTTGGTCCAGGAAAATATTCCCTCTTGTTGCTTCTTCCTATATCTAGAGTTACATTATTATAATTATTGATCTCATACGGAACTGCATATCAGCATTTTATCACAGGCTCAGTCACACACTTGGCAATGTAAGAAATAATCTTCTGAAACAAGCTATATAGAAAATAATATATTGACCAGTTATCAGTAAGGTCACAAGCAAGAATTTAAGTCAAGAACTTTCACTGGATATAGCCTGGTATACCCCAGGTTATCTGACTCAGTTAAATGATTATAGCCAAGTGTTAATCTCCTGGTTGTATATCATGGAGCATCTGACCTTTATCGAAAGATTGATTACTGAGATGAGCTTTAGAAACAATCTTGGAGTGTCCTTTCTAATAACTTAATTTAACCTTTTAGTGAGTCTTAGTCAGCACAGACCTTAATTAACAAAACTAGAACTTAATATTCAGTGGAAGATAATTTTTTCTTTTTGGAGAGCTCACTTTGAGGGCATTAACACCGTAGCCAGGGAAGGTTTTATTCCATCAAATAAAAAGGTCTGTCAGGGAGCCAGGAAAAGCCAAGCGGCCATCTTGGATTTCCCTAGCCCTGGCTCTTTGATTTTCAGCTCTCGTTTGTCCATTTTTAATTTCCTAATTTAGGAACAGACTAGTGCCATGTTTCAGGGACATCAGAATAGCAAAAGTCTAACCATGAGGGGTTATTTTTTGTAGAAGCAGAATGAGCATTGTCTACACATTCCATAACCTTAAATAATGGTTATTTATGTTACCAAAGTAACAAAAAGATTTTAAAAACAAATGTCAATGTATGGCAAAACAAATACAGTATTGTAATTTAAAATAAATAAATAAATAAATAAAAATTAAAAAAAAATAAAAGCCAAGTAAAACCAAAAACAAAAAAAACCAATATAAATCACTTAAAGGCAAAGAAACTCATAATCTGTTATCAAGAGCTGCATTCTAAGAAAACTTTGTTCTTTAGAGAGAAGACCAAATTCCAGTCTGGTACCAGTTTACTGTTAATAACAAAATTTGTTTATCTGCTTAATCATAGAAAGTCTTTTCCATAAATTTTGAAAAACTAGCAGTATTATTCTAAAGGCATGAGAGTAAAACCATAGGAGGCATGTTTAAAATCTGATTCTATTGCAATTGACAAAGAAACCTGGCCATAACACTTTAATAAGATAACTAGAATTATAATTGACCATATTTTATGAGAACATATCAGATCTATATGAATTTCACATAATTTTAGGATATCTATATTAGTAACGTCAACCATACAGTATTACCTGAAGAGATTTGTCACCCCTTCAACAGTAATTCTCATGAAATTTAACATGTCCAATGAACCCAGGTAGCTTAATAGCTCTTTGGGATATCTCAGGGGCCTCTGAAGCATCCCAAAGTTAGCTAGAAATCAAGTTATTTAGGAAGTTTTGTCGATAAATATCAAAAGGGTTTATAACAGTCAGGTAGGATCATATAAGTCACTGTGAAATGATAGTTATTTACATAGCCAAAGTTAACAAAAGATTTCAAAGGTAAATATGAAAGTGTAGTTGCTCAGCCATGTCTGACTCTTTGCAACCCCATAGACTGTAGCCTACCAGGCTCCTCTGTCCATGGGATTTTCCAGGCAATAGTACTGGAATGGATTGCCATTTCCTTCTCCAGGGGATCTTCCCAACCCAGGGCTCAAACCTGGGTCTCCCGCATTGTAGACAGACACTTTACCGTCTGAGCCACCAGGGAAGTCTAAAGGTCAATATAGAACAGATCAATTAAGAGGTAAAGAAATTTAAATCTATTATTAAAAGCAGTTCAACATCTGAAGAAAGTATGTCCTCTTAACACAGAGAAAGGCCAAATTCAAGTTTTGCATCAGCTTATTTTAAACTCATTTAGATAACCTTAATTAAATTTATTTTAAACTTAATCAGTCCTAACCATGCACAAAGCTTTTTTTCAGACAGAGTCCCCTTTCCACAAACCTTTTAATCACTTTCTGTAACAGTCACCTGTAAGTCAGACCTATTGTCTTTTCCCTTATAAAATATAATTTTATTTTTTATATCTTATTTATAAAAAACATATACCCTACTTCCTTATTAGATTAGCAAACAAACATTAATACTGGACATTTAATATTGAATATTTCCCAGGTTACACGAATCTGAAATTTATTTAGGTTAATCTTTCTTGTATTTAGAATTGTTTGATTTGTAAGCACTTACTTTCCTTTAGGCAAATTAAATTAGAACTCATTTACAACTTCAACAATATTATCAGAAAATAAGAAAAGACATACACTGAGACATACATAAATCCAGACCAATGGACAGTCAGAGATCTTATAATTTTGTGTTTGAGGCTGAAAATAAATTTGTCTTTGACCCCTATTTTTCTATGCTTAAAGTTCTAACTTTCTCAAGGCTGAGGTCTCAGACAAAGATAGCTATGTATTTCAAGGACATGGAAAGGGTTAACTTCAAGCTTTCCCCTGGGCAGGTCTCTTTTACAAGCTCATTGTTGTTAATTGGATATGCAAAAAGAATTGGTTTTGCAGTTCCAAAAAGAAAAATTTCTCTCACTCTGTTCAATCAGCAATCACACACTCACAATCATCAGAGGCTATCACAATGCTTCCCTAACCCTGAGTCCCCAGGTCTCCCTATCTGTTGCTCCCGTCCTGGGAGACCAAGGAGCAGATCAGTCTCCTCTTCCACCCGTCCCAGGGTAGGTTCCTGCAGGAGTTTGGCCCGGGGCCTTACCTTATCCTGTGGCCATTCCTGGTGAGTTGGCCCCTCTCTCCAATGAGTACGGTAGGGGCTCGGCCGTCCGGAGAGTCGGAAAGCCGGTGCGAAAGAGAACCCGGAATACAGTCAGGTGGCGCGCCTTCTCATTCGTCTTGGGGTTCCTTCTCTCTGGCCTGGCCGAGCCTCCAGTCTGGCACCTCAAGGGGCTGGCATGGTTGGAATCTCGCTGGGGCCTCCAGAAATTTTGCAGAAACCAGTCATCAAGAAAACAAGCACCACACTCGGAGACTTGGAGAACTCAGGTTTATTATGTTGGCGGGCCCAGAGGAGTTAACACTCCAAGCTCTGAGATATTACAGAGTTTTTAAAGACCTACTATAGGGGACAACATTAGCTGCTAATAGGCTGGTTTAAACTAAGGGGGTTCTGTGGGAACAGTGGTCAGGATAGGGGGGGGATGCCTGACCCATACATGGACAGGCATGATTAAGTAGGTTTGCAGGGGCCAGGCTACTGCAAAGAGCAGGACAAGGGTGAGTGAGATAAGCTCCATTTCCTAGCATTAAAGTCCCCACTTTCTGAAACTACATGACCTACGTGATCCAGACTTTGCAAGGAGCAAGCTGAGGTACAGAGGCAGAACAAGCAGGAGGTTATGTAAAATTTTAACTTTTCCTCTTCAATAGGAGGGCCTTCCCTGGAGGGCCAGTGGTTAAGAATCTGCTCTTTCACTTCACGGGGCACAGATTCAGTTTCTGGTAGGGCAACAAAGATCCCACATGATGCACAGTGCAGACAATAATTTTTTTTAAACAAAAACCTATAGGATACTTCCCTCATCCCCCTTACCCTTCTCCCACTCCATGCAAACACATGACCCATTGTACTGTTCACCAGCCACACCAATCATATAACCACCCTGGGATCCCCCACTGGAATAGCCCCCTGAGATGCCCATGTAGTTTCTTCCTTGATGCCTCTCTGATCTGTGCTCCATCACTGCTTTATCTGACAGTCTTCACCTGGTCAACTGACTACAATGAAATTTTCCTTCTAATTTTTACAAACTTAAGGAGAAGAAGTTGTATTATATTCATCTTCAGTCAGGTTAAAGGATGCGTTCGGATGTATGGCTTTAGTTCCTTTTGGTCATGTGCTTGGTAACCATCCCTCCTGTCTATACAACAAGAAAAAACTGCGCCAGTGGTAATCACTGACCTTTCTGGACCCTTTCCAGAAGGCTATAGGGTACTCGGCCTCTCTAAATCTGGACAGAAAGGCACATTCAGAAAAATACACTGATATACATGTCCTGGGACTTGAAGCCACCAGAACTAGAAACCACTAGGAATGCTTAAATGCTGTTTTTGACTAATTTGTGTACCAGCATAAAAGTGAAAACCTCCAGGGGTCTTTAGTCTTTGCAGTCTATGGCCTCTGCCCACATGGACTTCATATCCTGCCAGGATAGTAGTCAGGGGAGAGGATGCCAGCTTCCTGTAGATGCAAAGGAGCTCAGCGTTCTTTGCATCTCATGCTGAGAAAACCAAAAAAACTAGCTCTTGGAGAGTGAAAGTAAAAGTGTAACAGAGCCAGCAGAAAGAAAAAGGAACCAAATTTCACAGTGTTTTCATTCACTCAAAAGATGTCAACTGGTGTTAACTGCACACTTCCAATTTGCCAGGAATAAAGGCTTCCTGCCATGTGGAAAAGGAATACAATTAATATATAAGGAGTTTAGTTTATTAGGTGGGAATGAATGCAGAAGAGAAAAATAAAGCATGTGAGGATTTAGGAACATCCAGGTTAGAGATGGGAAGCGGTGGCTTTTTTTATACCGAGTGGGTGAGGAAGTCCTCACTCATAAGGGGATGGTTAAGAAGAAACACTAAGAACGCAAAGAAAAAGTCAAGAGGATACTTGTGAAGAGCTGTTCCCAGGGCAGGGAATACTCAGTGCAAAAATCCCAAAGCCCAGGGAGCTGGGCACGCGGGGGGTTGAGGGGAGGGGCAGGGCTGAGTACAGAGGACACTGGACTGGATTGAGAATAGAGCTAGTGGAAAAGGAGTTCATAGAACACAGAGAGACAGGGAATCCCTGAGGGCTCTGACCAGAGAATTCCACTGGCTGCTAAGTGGATTGCAGAGTGTATTACAGAGCAAGAGGGAAGCTGGAAGAACAGAGAGAAACCTGCAGGCGATGGAGCCTGGTGGATGGGCCAGAATGGCAAAGGACAGCTGTGGCAATCAAGGGTACTGAGGCTGAAGACAGATAGCTGCAAGAACCTCTAAAGGGTTTTATTTTAAATTCATAAAGACTCTTATTGCAAGAGAACAAGCATAAATTTGAGTAGAAAGAGTCTACTTAGGAAGGTATTATAAAAATTTGGAGATTTGCTGTTTTCCTTCTTAAACCAACCTTCCAAAGGAGGATGAGAAATCATATTCATTACAGAGGCACAGTAGATTCACCTGTTGGGAAGGAAGAAAGGGGACTCAAGTAGGAGGGGATGAAACAGGAAGCTTCCCAGGAGTCTAGAGAACTCATCAAGGGCCATCATGATTTTGAATATATGGGATTTTATGCCATAAAAGAATCAACTGTACCATACTGCATCCATGTATGCATGTTCAGTTGCTAAGTCATGTCTAACTCTTTGAGATCCATGGACTATAGCCCACCAGGCTCCTCTGTCCATGGGATTTTCCAGACACGAGTACCAGAGTGGGTTGCCATGCCCTTCTTCAGGGGATCTTCCAGACCCAGGGATCAAACCCACATCTCCTACTTGGCAGGAGGATTCTTTACCACTGAGCCAACAGGAAAGACTGTATCATATTGCAAAACCCACAAATAAACATTAAGCATATTTTAAAGATCAAACTACCTTAATACAAAAGTTATGCTTATGGATTAAAAAAATGCCAGGATTCACCTTAATAATTTCTTTATAAGAATTTCAAATTTTATTGGTTACTTGCTGAAGTACAAAGTCATGCTTTTTAACCCGCCACAATCAAGAAACTCTATCCATTGTAATTATTTATAATTGCTGCCTTAGTTATGTTAAAGACTGGACTTTGCTAATTAGCTCTTGGTGAAAGCGCTGATCCTTGGATCTTTGCTTTCTCTTCATCCAGGCTCTGTGGAGTCTCGCTTTTATTTGTACTGACCTTTGACATCTCAATTTTCTGTTTGCTTTTTAAATCCTGGCTAATTAGAGGATTTCAAATTCTTCATGATAAAGAAGTCCTTGTACAGAGCATGTAATTAGAACATCTGATGACAAGAAGCGTGATTCTCACACCCCAGGGTTGAAAGATCACACCTCTGAGCAACATTTTCCCCCAGGATGTTTTGCATTTCAGCAATTAACCTCCTGTTCAGGACATGGTCTGCTATTCATCTCCTAAGATCCTTTAGTTGGGATTATTTCAAAATCTGCCCTCTTACTGCCTTTTATCAGATGCGATGAACCCTCAGGTCAGAGTAAAAGGCCTAGAGAGAATGTCTATCATCTTGTAGAAATGATCACAGTTCCTTTTATTAGAAATGTATCATGGAAAGCTTGCAAATTGCCTTTGCCCAACATAAAACTGCTATACTTATGATTCGTTATAATGTTACAGCTATTTCCTCGGTGAACTACAGTCTTTGCTGCATATATGTGTTTGCGTGTGTAAATGCATGCACACACACAAACAAATGAAGCTCAAAAGGATGCTCCCTCACTTCATGATCATGCTGCTACAAACATGTTCCACGACTCCTTGAAATTCATTTCTAAACGGCGATAACACTGACACTTGCCTCAGGATTCTGTGAGAAGTAATGAATCAAGATTCTCTAATTAAACTACATGGAGTCAGAGCAAGCACTAAATATTAACTAGCATTATTTTACAGGTATCTTGAATGTATTATGTCTTTGAGGCAATAAACTTGAAATATCTCTTTCTTAGAGAAATAACAGACTATAGAGAACTTTCAGCATTGAAATAATAGATTAAGCTCATAGACAAATCAAGAAATTTTCAGAATGAAAACAGAACAGGTGAGCACACAGTTTTGAAGGATGCCAACGTACAAGGGAGAACACAAAAAGTGAAGTCCACAAAAAGCTGAGGTTATTTGGGGGTCAGAGAGTAGACTGGGTGCAGAACTCACACAACAGCAGACAGACTCAGTGGGCTGGAGTGGAGGGAAAGTCCCCAGACTCAGAGAGGCTCCTGAGAAGAAAGATGCAAGCAATCCTTGTTTCAAAGGACACATACATGTTCCTATCATAATGCATTTAATAGTATAACTGATGTGTTTGCTTTTCAATTCTGTCTTCCATTTTGAAAAAAAGAGAATCTTCTGTAACAGTTATATATTAATCATAAGAAACTATCCTTAAACGTGTCAACTAAAAAAGCATTTTATCTGCTTACAATAATGTATATCACACTTTCAGCTGGGCTCAGCTGAGTGGTTCTGCTGCTGGTCTCTCCCAAGATGGCCCTTTGCATTCATGCCAACGGATATACATGTGGTCAGAACACAGACAGTCTACCCTCTTGGCACATGTCAAGTATTCAGCACGGTACTGTTCACTCCAATCACCACATGGCACAAGAGGTCTCCAGGACTCACTCATCTTGTGCACATGAATCTCTGTGCCTTGACCCACCCCCTCCCCATTTCCTCCAGCCCCTGGTATCCATACTCTGTGATTCTTTGAATTTGCCTTGTTTACATTCCACACACAAGTAAGATCATGCAGCATTAGTCGTTCTGTTTTTGACTTATTTCACTTAGCATAACAGCTTTGCCAATAAAGATCCATCTAGTCAGGGTTATGATTTTTCCAGTAGTCATGTATGGATGTGAGAGTTGGACCATAAAGAAAGCTGAGCACTGAAGAATTGATGCTTTTGAACTGCGGTGTCGGAGAAGACTCTTGAGAGTCCCTTGGACTGCAAGGAGATCCCACCAGCCAATCCTAGAGGAAATCAGTCCTAGGTGTTCATTGGAAGGACTGATACTGAAACTGAAGCTCCAATACTTTGGCCACCTGATGAGAACAACTGGCTCATCTGAAAAGACCCTGAAAGATTGAAGGTGGGAGGAGAAGGGGATGACAAAGGACGAGATGGCTGGATGGCATCACCGACTCAATGGGCATGAGTGAACAAGCTCTAGGAGGTGGTGACGGACAGGGAGGCCTGGGGTACTGCAGTCCATGGGGTCGCAAAGAGTTGGACACAATTGAGCGACTGAACTGAACTTAGCATTACATCCAGGTTCTACTATGTGGCTGCAAATGTCAGAATCTCCTTCTTTAAGGCTCAGTAAAAGTCCACTGTGTCTATGCTTTGCTTGTTTAGAAGCCCCACTGGGGCTGTAATAACTAAGGTATCTTCTCGCACACTGCTGGCAGTAGAGGCCGGAAGTGGTCTTGGCTAACTGTCTCCAAAGGTCAAGTGCTACCATCTTCACGTGGAAGGAAGGAGGAGTGGAACCTTGGGGCTTCTTGAGCCTCAGAACTCCCACACCATTTCACTACCTTCTGTTGGTCAAATCAGGTCACAAGGTGGCCCAAAATCAAGGAGTGGGAAAACATACTCCACTTCTCTATCGGAGAAGTTGCAATTAACTCTTGGTCATTTTCAATCTACCACATCACTTTAGGTCAAGAGCCACACGGTCGGATTTTGTACTCCCAGTTCCTGAAACACTATTATTCTTAAAGGTATATTGAATAGCAGCATGGTATTATGGGGCATACCTCTTTTCCAAAAATCTGAGGTTAAGAGTATAAAAGAAAACAAAAAACTTCTGCAACTTATAAAACAGAATGAGATTTACTAAGAGTGGTAGCAAAAACTAAACCTGTGCGAGCAATGAAGCCATACCTCAACACCGTGACTTTTCTGTTGAATTTTACCATCCCCCTTGAGAACTTAATTTTCACCTCTGCCAACCCGATACACTCCTTCTTTTTAAACCTATGACCCAGGAGCCTTTCCTTGCTGCTCTGTTTCATCATAGATGAAACAAATCTGAAACATTACACAAGACTTTACTATGGCAATAAAGGTCAAAAGTAACAAAAAACAAAGATGGCTATTCCCAGAGGACTTGGAGCCCATTCCATCCTTGACTCTGTGAAAGTGGTTACATGTCTCAACAGCCAGCCTCCTCACTGTCCAGACGCAGGAAAGACTGCCTTGGAGAATGGCAGAAGCGCTTTCTTCATCTCTTTCAGTATTTTATTTCCCTGCCTGAGAACCTAGGTTATTTTCAGGTGCTGACCAGACACAGAGGTCCCCAGGCTTTTTAGCAGCAGGAACCAGTTTTGTGGATGATAATTTTGCCATGTGGTGATGAGGCTGAGGGGCAGTTTGGGGATGATTCAAGTGCATTACATTTATTGTGCACTGTATTTCTATTATTATTACCTCAGCTCCACCTCAGATCATCAGGCATTAGATTGGAGAGGCTGGGGACCCGGGGACTGTGGTCAGACAGACTCCACACCATACACACACTGGGAGGTGACGTTAACCTGAGGTCACTGCTAGAACCGTAGCTGGAGGGAGCTAACCACATCATCTATGAATGATAAAGCATCAGGTGTACACATACTAGATGGGGGAGCTTGATCACACAGACTCAAGAAATGTTTAAGGTAAAGTTATCCAACACTTCTTTTTTTCATTCACACAGTTTTCCTGATGCGTCAGAGTAAGAAAGGAGGACAAGAAAGGTGGGAAGAAATGTCCAACTTGATTGAAAATCTATAAAAGCATAATAGAGATGTTCCCTAAGTTAATACATTCCATGAAACTACTTACTTCTTCAATAATAATTATCATTTTTCATAGCACTAGGGTTACTCCTAGCTTCACTAAATCAATGTTAGGCAAAGAGTCAAAGCCTCAGAAAAATGATTATTTAATCTCAAAATATTCCCAAGACTATCTAATTGGCAAAAAATACAGATGCTAAATAAACCTGACCATACATTACAGTAAATAAAACTGAAATAGATTTTCATCATTTTTCCCCTTAGCTTTTCAGTACCAAACAGAGTGTCACTTTTTCCTGGAGTTGTGGAAGTTTTCATTGCATTCTCCAAGCTGGAGATAACTTACATAATACAAAAGAGAATGGTGAATAGAGGACATATAGTTGCATATAGGGAAAAAAAATCTCCTTTCATCTCCCACAAGGCTACCTTGGAGCCAAGGTTACAGGAACACAGTAGAACCAAGGAACTTCAAATAAAGAATTTGAATTTAAAGGAATTCTGCATTTCAAACAGAAAAGGTCCCCAGGGTGGGAAACAGAGGCAAGTTTGAATTTTTCTAAATGAGTAAATAAGAAAATATCAGAAATGTTACTTTCAGATGTGGAATGAAAATAAATGAAAATTTTCAGAGGCAAAGGAACAACGTCTATTTGTGGTAATAATAGTAAATAGTATTTACACAGAGCATTGCAAGTTGACTCCCTATTAAAAATAACTGAACTAATGTTTCAATTGTGCGCATGCGTGTCAGTTGTGTCTGACTCTTTTGTGACCCCATGGACTTTAGCCCACCAGACTCTTCTGTCCATGAGATTTTCCAGGCAAGAATACTGGAGTGGGTTGCCATTTTCTCCTCCAGGGGATCTTCCTGACCCCGGGAACAAATCTGTGTCTCCTATGTCTCCTGTGTTGCAGGCCGACTCTACCAGTTAGCTACTGGGGAAGCCCAGTGTCTCAACTGGATTATCAAATTTTGATGATTGTAGATGTGCATCACTCAGTGGGAAGGCTGATTAACTTGAACTCAGTAACACAGGTCATCACAGCCAAGAGCAAACTCATGCATGTAAAAATGCAATCAGGTGCTATTAGACTCAACATCCAGGTAAAGTCAGAGGTGATTGCTCTGGGGTCCCCCGTTCACACTAGTATTAGGTACCATAAATCTCCGGGCAGCTACTTCACACTGAATGGTTCTTACATGAATTGAATATGTAAGAGTAACCCATCCTCTGTTTTAAAAGGATGTATGTGTCTCAGCATACACATTGGTTCACTAGTAGGAAGAGCTAATGCTAAAAGCAACCAAAAATCCATAGATGCAGGTGCTTGAAACACAGAATCAGAAGATGACATACCCATTTTGGTCCTCAAAGATCCATTGTGAGTGCCTCTGTTTCTACTAGCCTGATTCCAAGTGGTTGGGCTGTGCTGAGTCACTCCCATTATTAGTTATAAAAAACTCCAGACAAAAACAGTGAAACAGAACTCCTTCCTTCACACACACTTGCTCCCTTTCCTGCCAACACTTCCAGACACCCACCCAAGTCTCTGATGCTCCAGGAAGACACTCTGCTTTCAAGGCTGCTCAAGGTGACCCCCAATGAAGGCTGAATCTTCCCCATCATCATAGTTCTACTGATTCATCATCTCCTTTGTCACCAACATTTATTCTTCACCTCGGGACTCTACTAGCTAATTGATTTTAACACAACACTGATGGTTTATTTGGGTTTCATTTATCACTGATAGTTATCACGTTCACGTTTAGTGAGGGAAATTACAGGCTGGATCCAGTGAATGATCAGTGTGACAATTTCATGGACTGAAGAATATACAGAGGGAAAACAACTTCAGAAGCAGGTGGGACTCTTGTTTCCACTACAGTTCACTTCAGTCAGTCATATCCGAATCTTTGTGATCCATGAATTGCAGCATACCAGGCCTCCCTGTCCATCACTAATTCCCAGAGTTTACCCAAACTCATGTCCATAGAGTCAGTGATGACATTCGACCATACCATCCTCTGTCATCCCCTTCTCCTCCTGCCCCCAATCCCTCCCGGCATCAGGGTTTTTCAAACGAGTCAGCTCTTCACATGAGGTGGCTGAAGTATTGGAGTTTCAGCTTCAGCATCAGTCCTTCCAATGAAAACCCAGGACTGATCTCCTTTAGGATGGACTGGTTGGATCTCCTTGCAGTCCAAGGAACTCTCAAGAGTCTTCGCCAAAACCACAGTTCAAAAGCATCAGTTCTTTGGTGCTCAGCTTTCTTCACAGTACAAATCTCACATCCATACATGACCACTGGAAAAACCATGGCCTTGACTAGATGGACCTTTGTTGGCAAAGTTATGTCTGCTTTCTAATGCTATCTAGGTTGGTAATAACTTTCCTTCCAAGGAGTTAGCGTCTTTTAATTTCATGGCTGCAGTCATCATCTGCAGTGATTTTGGAACCCCCAAAAATAAAGTCTGACACTGTTTCCACTGTTCTTCCATCTATTTGCCATGAAGTGATGGGACTGGATGCCATGATCTTAGTTTTCTGAATGTTGAGCTTTAAGCCAACTTTTTCACTCTCTTCTTTCACTTTCATCAAGAGGCTTTTTAGTTCCTCTTCACTTTTTGCCATAAGGGTGGTGTCATCTGCATATCTGAGGTGACTGATATTTCTCCTGGGAATCTTGATTCCAGCTTCTGCTTCTTCCAGACCGTGTTTATCATGATATACTCTGCATAGAAGTTAAATAAACAGGGTGAACAATATACAGCCTTGACGTACTCCTTTTCCTATTGGAACCACTCTGTTGTTCTATGTCCAGTTCTAACTGTTGCTTCCTGACCTGCATATAAGTTTATCAAGAGGCAGTTCAGGTGGTCTGGTATTTCCATCTCTTTCAGAATTTTCCACAGTTTATTGTGATTCACACAGTCAAAGGCTTTGGCATAGTCAAGAAAGCAAAAAGAGATGTTTTTCTGGAACTCTCTTGCTTTTTCCATGATCCAGCGGATGTCGACAATTTGATCTCTGGTTCCTCTGCCTTTCCTAAAACCAGCTTGAACATCTGGAAGTTCATGGTTCATGTATTGCTGAAGCCTGGCTTGGAGAATTTTGAGCATTACTTTAGTAGCATGTGAGATGAGTTCAATTGTGTGGTAGTTTGAGCATTCTTTGGCATTGCCTTTCTTTGGGATTGGCATGAAAACTGACTTTTTCCAGTCCTGTGGCCACTGCTGAGTTTTCCAAATTCACTGGCACATTGAGTGCAGCACTTTCACAGCATTATCTTTCAGGATTTGAAGCAGCTCAACTGGAATTCCATAACCTTCACTAGCTTTATTCATAGTGATGCTTTGTAAGGCCCACTTGACTTCACATTCCAAGATGTCTGGCTCTAGATGAGTGATCACACCATCATGATTATCTGGGTCGTGAAGATGTTTTTTGTACAGTTCTTCCATGTATTCTTGCCACCTCTTCTTAATTTCTTCTGCTTCTGTTAGGTCCATACCATTTCTGTCCTTTATTGAGCCCATCTTTGCATGAAATGATCCCTTGGCATTTCTAATTTTCTTGAAGGGATCTCTAGTCTTTCCCATTCTGTTGTTTTCCTCTATTTGTTTGCATTGATCACTGAGGAAGGCTTTCTTATCTCTCCTTGCTATTCTTTGGAACTCTGCATTCAGATGCTTATATTTTTGTAGCCACGTGTTCCAGGAAACAAACTCACTCAGAAGGACAATGCACATAGTGGAGTGCGGTTTATTACTTCAGTGGGCACAAGGTAGAGTCTCCTCTTAGCCAAGGACCCTGACCAGTTTTTGTGAAAATCTTAAATACCCTAAGTATACTTGCTCAAACCCACCTCCCCAAATTCCTTGAAACTAGTCTGGACAAGGTAAAATAGAGATACGTTCAAAGTTAACCCATGACTCATGTGTCACAAGACAAGACGAACAGTGGACATTTATCAATAGGTCTGTGGTCATATCCAAGTAAACATCATGGAATTCACCACTTTGTTCTGTTACAGAGATGATTAGCATATTCTTTTAGGCAACAGAGAGTCCAAGTACAAGTCCTGAGGCTCTTTTATCCAGGGGGTCTGGTTTTCTGTTGGTATGCCACTTCTATAGACACTGGGCACAAAGTTCAGAGTCCACTGGGAGGGTGACCATGCCTGTAGCCTAATGTCCGCAGCCTGGCCTGAGATAGAGTCCAGCTCTGCTTCCTCCTTCAATATCTTTCCTTTTCTCCTTTGCTTTTTGCTTCTCTTCTTTTCACAGCTATTTGTAAGGCCTCCCCAGACAGCCATTTTGCTTTTTTGCATCTTGATCTCTGTCTCCTGGACAATGTCACGAACCTCCATCCATAGTTCATGAGGCATTCTGTCTATCAGATCTAGGTCCTTAAATCTGTTTCTCACTTCCACTGTATAATCCTTAGGGATTTGATTTAGGTCATACCGGAATGGTCTAGTGGTTTTCCCTACTTTCTTCAATTTAAGTCTGAATTTGGCTATAAGGGGTTCATGATCTGAGCCACAGTCAGCTCCTGGTCTTGTTTTTGCTGACTGTATAGAGCTTCTCCATCTTTGGCTGCAAATAGAATCAATCTGATTTCAGTGCTGACCATCTGGTGATGTCCATGTGTAGAGTCTTCTCTTGTGTTGTTGGAAGAGGGTGTTTGCTATGATCAGTGCGTTCTGTTGGCTTAACTCGATTAGCCTTTGCCCTGCTTCATTCTGTATTCCAAGGCCAAATTTGCCTGTTACTCCAGGTGTTTCTTGACTTCCTACTTTTGCATTCTAGTCCCCAATAATGAAAAGGACATCTTTTTGGGTGTTATTTCTAAAAGGTCTTCTAGATCTTCTTAGAACCATTAAACTTCAGCTTCTTCAGCATTACTGGTTGGGGCATAGGCTTGGATTACCATGATATTGAATGGTTTCCCTTGGAAACGAACAGGGATCATTCTGTCATTTTTGAGACTGCATCCAAGTACTGCATTTCAGACTCTTGTTGATCATGAGGGCTCTTCCATTTCTTCTAAGGGATTCCTGCCCACAGTAGTAGATATGATGGTCATCTAAGTTAAATTCACCCATTCCAGTCCATTTTAGTTTGCTGATTCCTAGAATGTCGACGTTCACTCTTGCCATCTCCTGTTTGACCACTTCCAATTTGCCTTGATTCATGGACGTGACATTCCAGGTTCCTATGCAATATTGCTCTTTACAGCATTGAACCTTGCTTCTATCACCAGTCACATCCACAACTGGGCATTGTTTTTGCTTTGGCCCTATCCTTTCATTTTTCCTTGAGTTATTTCTTCACTGATCTCCAGTAGCATATTGGGCACCTACTGACCTGGGGAGTTTCTCTTTCAGTATACTACCATTTTGCCTTTTCATACTGTTCATGGGGCTGTCAAGGCAAGAATACTGAAGTGGTTCGCCATTCCCTTCTCCAGTGGACCACATTCTATCTGACCTCTCCACCACGAGCTGTCCATCCTGGGTGGCTACACAGGGCATGCCTTAGTTTCACTGAGTTAGACAAGGCTGTGGTCCGTTTGATCAGACTGGCTAGTTTTCTGTGATTATGGTTTCAGTGTGTCTGCCCTCTGATGCCCTCTCGTGACACCTACCGTCTTTCTTGGGTTTCTCTTACCTTGGATGTGGGGAATCTCTCCACGGCTGTGCCAGCAAAGCGCAGCTGCTGCTCCTTACCTTGTTTCCACTACAGTCACACTGAATTTGTAGCTGCTAGTCTGCGTAGGTTTGCAAAGAACCCAGGACTGATTATGTCTTGCTGTAAGAGCTACACCTAATTGAGATAAAATCCTCCAACTGACAGCCTGGCTTGAGTCTTCAATTTGAAGTTCAGCAAAGAACACCATATAAACCCAAAAATTTTTTTTTTAATCTCTTGATAAGAATTATCAAGTTGTAGACTTTTTAATGTTGGAAAAGGCCAGGTGAAGTAATTGAAACATAAACTATAAGAATGGTAATTTAGAAAAGGGTTTAGATTTTGTAACAATCCAATATGCAGTTATGAGTTTTTGAGTGAAAGCAGAAGCCCCCTATTACAGGCTGCTCCTGGAGGGTGGACCGAGCATAGATGATCTCTGTACTATCACCCTCCTGGGAATTCACCAGCTGTCCCAGATACACCAACAGAAAAGTGCCCATCTGGACTGCTGCCACTGGGTTAACAGAAACAGCAAGCAGATAGACTAACAAAAAAAGACTTCAACATTTTTCAGGAAAGTAGAAGTTTAGCTTTCATTATGTGCTGCTTATTTTTATTCCCTTTGTAAGCCCTATCATAAAATGGTATAGATGGTCTTATTTGCACAGCAGAAATAGAGACACAGACATAGGGAACAAATATATGGATATCAAGGGAGGGGTAGGATGAATTCTGAGATTGGAATTGATACACATACACTACTGATACTATGGATAAAACAGACAACAATGAGAACATACATTATAGCACAGGGAACTCTA
The DNA here is from genome assembly GCA_917880005.1 of Nanger dama. Taxonomy (NCBI): domain Eukaryota; kingdom Metazoa; phylum Chordata; class Mammalia; order Artiodactyla; family Bovidae; genus Nanger; species Nanger dama. The sequence goes on from CAKJTW010000069.1 coordinate 552,324, forward strand.
CAGGGAAGGAAGTCCAAAAGGGAGGGTGATATATGTATGAAAAAAGAAAGTGAAGGTATCAGTTGCTCAGTGGCGTCCAGCTCTCTGCAACCCCAGGGACTGTAGCTTGCCAGGCTCCTCTGTCCATGGGATGCTCCAGGCAAGCATACTGGAGCAGGTTTGCCATTCCCTTGTCCAGGGGATCTTTGGTCTCCTGCATTGCAGGCAGATTCTTTACCATGAGCCACCTGGCTGACTCGTTTCACTGTGCAATAGAAACTAACACACTGTAAGGCAACTATATTCCAATAAAAACTAAATTAAGAAAAAAAATATATGTAAAATATTTTTCCCTGAGCTTGTTAGGGGAAGCACAGTGATTGAAACCACCCACCCTGGCCAGGCACCATAGTATCTATTAGCATGAGTTGTTTTATGACAGGAGATCCTGATAAGAATACGGAACTAATAAGCCACTACCAACAGGAAGAGTTCGGGAAAGGTCTAAAGGAGACACTGTATGTCTGTCCACTTCCCAGAATCCCTCTCGCTAGCATCCTTCTTGGCTGAGTGATGTGTGTGCCGCCAGGAAAGACTCTGAAGCAGAATGATTGGTCGAAGACCACCCAAAAACTAATCCCATCATCATAAAACCCGACATTGCAGAGCCAAGTGGCAGAGCAGTTCTCCTGGGTTTTCTTACCCTACTGCTCTACCCCCAGGTGCCCTTTCCCAATAAAATCTCTTGCTTTGTCAGCACATGTGTCTCCTCGGCCAATTCATTTCCAATTGTTAGACAAGAGCCCAGTTTCAGGCCCTGGATGGGGTCTGCCTTCCTGCAACAAGCTGATCATCTCACATACATGAGATGTCCACTAGGCATTTACAGTTTTTGCTACATTGAAATATATTCTTTATTAGAAGTCAGTGAACTTTTTCTGTAACAAACAGATAAATATTTTCATTTTTATGGGAGATATGGTCTGTGTCACAGTTACTCAATTCTGTCATTGTTGTGTTAAAGTGAAATAGAGGACACATAAATGGATGAGCTTGCATGTTTTGCAATAAAATTTTATTGATAAAAACAGGCAATGAGATGGATTGGACCCACAAGCAGATGGTCTGGAAACCACTCTTCCATATCATGTTTCCATGTACTTTTTCCACTCACTGTCTCATATGTTGCTCTGTACATGGGTGGTACTCAGTATATGTTATAGATTGGATGACTGGATGACTGAAAATGAAGTAAAACAAATTCTTTAATGTTTGTGATAAATGTAAATACATATTATCAAAGTTTTGTTAGAAAAAAAGCTTCATAACCACTTTTTCTCTTCACTTACCAAACAAATGTCAAAATGTGCTTCCCAAGATAATCCTTTAAAAATAACTTTGCGTTTTTAGGAGAGGAACACAAATATCCGTGTGAAATGAAAACATCTCCTGCCCTATCAATAAACAAGAAATATCTCAGCCATCAGCAATTTCCAGCCTCCAAATGTGAATGAGGGCTCCCCAAACTGTGATCCAGAGGATGCTACCACCCCCTAGGGTTATTGCTGAGGAGCTGGTGGGAATGCAAGAAGCAACCATTTACCACTCCTTAAGGCAAACAAGGAAACAGGATTGGCCCCAGATAGCTGAGGTGCTTTGAAAGAAATTAATTCAGTGAGCCCAGAGGTTTGCATCTTCCCATACACAGAATGTTAATTTCCTTACCTTGATAACTGATCTTTGATGTTCAGACTGCCTGCTCCCTTTGTTGCAAACTTGGATACAGCCTGACACCCACTCCTGCTTCCTTGGAGCAGTTTTCTCAGAGCTACTGAGATCCTCTTTCCTGGACTCAGCATTTTTAACATTCCCACCAAATAAAATAACTCTGTACTTCCAGGTTGTGACTGTATTTTTCAGTCATACCTGTGCAAGCTTTCACTTAGGAACTACTTAAAAGAAAATTTATACCACAAACTCCTTAGGAATTAGGCCTTCTTTAAGTATTTTGCGTGTTGGAGAAGACTCTTGAGGGTCCCTTGGACTGCAAGGAGATCCAACCAATCTATCCTAAAGGGCGAACTGGGTGTTCATTGGAAGGACTGATGCTGAAGCCGAAACTCCAATACTTTGGCCACTTCATGCGAAGAGTTAACTCATTGGAAAAGACCCTGATGCTGGGAGGGATTGGGGGCAGGAGGAGAAGGGGGTGACAGAGGATGTGATGGCTGGATGGCATCACCGACTCGATGGACGTGAGTTTGGGTAAACTCCGGGAGTTGGTGATGTTGTACAGGGAGGCCTGGTGTTCTGCGATTCATGGGGTCACAGAGTCGGACATGACTGAGTGACTGAACAGAAGTATTTGGTGTGCTCTTCTTCATGGGATATTAAATGATGGAAGTACAAAATAAAAGACACTTTAAAAATATTGGGGAAGGTGGGAGAGTGGAGGGAGGTGTATGTATGTTTATGAGTGATTTATGTTGTTCTGTGGCAGAAACCAGCACAACAGTGTAAAGCAATTATCCTCCAATTAAACATTTTTAAAAATTATATTAGGGAAATCCTTGTTTTAAAAATAAAATAGATACATATAATGAAATTTGGCTTAGCCCCATATAAACTGATGAAGCCAGATGGCATCAGTTGCTACTGCCTTCTGCAATTGAAAACAGGCACGTGTGACCAAAGCCGCAGGGTAACGAGATGCCGGTGTGTCTTTCTTCCGCCTGCCTTTGTTAACAGTAAGATGAGACCTGCACCCAAGGCAGCACATCTTCACCCACATTTACTTCCTATTATTCACAACCTGCTTCAACGTGCTTCTTGCTCACACAGCCTCACCTAGGACAACAGGAAAGAACTCTCTGAAGATGCCTAGCTGTGCCTGGATACCCTAGCATCTGATGGTCAGAAGGAACACCCGGGTGACCTCATGTTTATCTCAACCATTATCCTCTCTAGAGAGCTCCTGGCCACGCATCCTTCTCCTGCCCCGTAAGGCACTGTTGCGAGTGGTGATACACTTATTTCTATTTTGAGTCAAAGGGTATCCTTCAACTTTTTCCATTAGCCAAGTTTAACCTGAAGCAACAAATAATATCATTAAGGACCTAAGAACTATTATCATTATATACTGGAAGACCAAGCCTTTCTTCTCTTCCCATGTTAGTTGCTTAATTCATTTGTCCTGTGGCATTAATCCTAAACTTTTTCCAGACCTACTGCCAACCATTCCAGACTCCACTCAGCATTCTCTACTCTTTTAAGTACCTCTTTAAATACTCAAAGATTTTAATGGTATTTTTATGTTGTAGGAAGATTTACTTAAAATACTTCTTAAGACACCAAAGAAATTCAACTTGTATATTTTACAATATAATTTCTAGTTACAAATGTAGATTTCATTAATAGGAAAAATCCAGTTACTTTAATATTTCAGACACCAGGGTTAAGGGCATGTTTATATGTATATGAACTAAACTATTAAGTATTTGTTATTTCTCTTTGCATATCCACAATATAATCACCACAAAATGAAGTCAGTTAGAGAATCTATTATCTGTGTACATTTTATGCCAATAAAAATGTTTTAACTTTACAACTCTTAATGAAAACCAAAGATATTTTAAAGATGAAAGGGACACCAAAATAATAGGCTATGAAATTACCATAAGAATTCATTTTCAAAAAACAATAAGTGGCAGCATATGGTGAAAGATATTTTTGCAGGCTTCCCTCCACAGGTTAAAAAAGAAAACATATTAGAAATTCAGACCACAACATACTACCAGTGCAATCTAGCAACTTTATAGACACCAAGTGGTTGTTAGTCATGTAGTCATGTCCAACTCTTTGTGACCATGTGGTCTGTCCATAGACTTCTCCAGGCAAGAATACTGGAGTGGCTTCCCCTTTCCTTCTCCAGGGGATCTTCCCGACCCAGGGATTGAACCCAGGTTTCCTGCATTGCAGGCAGATTCTTTACCAGCTGAGCTCCCAGCTGATACCAAATTCTAAAATGCTTAGTATATTTTTTTTGATAATTCCTTGAAAAGGCAATATTTTCTAAAAACTCATGTTATCTCTATGCTTTTTTATATACAAGTGCATCACTTAAAAAAAAACAACAAGTACCCATCCACAGAATATCACTGAACACGAAGTCTGCAGCTTCTACATCATCAGCCTAATAGGGAAGGTATCACCCCACTTTCCAGTTCCTTTAGATCAGAACGCACACAAGGCAGAAAACCAATCCCAACCTTACACACCAGGGACGGCAGAATAGAAAGGTGGGGCAACTCTGGGTCCTTAAGTGACTTCAAGTGGCAGAAACGCCTCTGCCTGTCCCTTCACCAGGCCACCCACTTCTAGTCAGTAACCTCACTTAAGCCATCAAGTGCTTTTCTATGTTACAGCAACCTAGACTTGACCCTTCTATTTCACCAAGTATCTGGAACTCTAAACTTCCATGACTTATTTTTCCTTTGGTGACTGTTGTCCAATTTGCTTTTACTGGTCTTCAAGTAAGAGGTGGACCTTTTCAAGTCCAATCTCATTGTCTTTGGTTCAGCACATTTTCCAGGTTCTGCTGTCTGTGTTTTCTTGTAAATGCAGAAATGCAAGAGCAGTTTAAGAAGATCAGCTCTTACTTTTAACATTTCACAAAGGAACAGAACACACTTGATGTATGTTCTCCGAGTATAAATTTATGGCACATTTTTCAAGGCATTCACTGTCAATTCAGCTACATTGCTATTTTGGACTGTTTTATGATGTCCATTTTTCTTAGCCTGACACTTCGGTGGGTCCTAACACACACACATTCACTGGGGAAGTCTAAACACTAAAGAAATACAGAGCTATCAATCAAGCAGCAAACAGGTGCTGAGAACCTACTAGGGGCAAGTTCTCTGCTGGGAGAGGGTGATACAGAGAGAAGCAAAACATCACTCCCAGTATAAAGGAGCCTGGGGTCTTGTTAGGAAGCCAGAATACACACCATGTAAACCAAATCACTCGCAAGCACAGGAAAAGCGCCACTACACTGCAAAGAAGGGTCGGAGAAGAATATTTTAAGATGAAGTTGATGCAAAAACTTAAAGTTGCTTAAATACACGGTCAGCACTCGATATAGTTCAGCATTTTCCTTCACTCCGTTTGAGAGAATGCACCATAGCTCCAGAATCATCTAAGGTCTTTTGTTCATCACCAGGAATTGCAAACCCATCTTTCGAATTCATTTATCTACATGGGACTGGACTTGAGTTTGCCCATGAGAAGCATAGTATGAGGCTTAGAATGCTTGGGTATGGGGCTATTTTCTCTAGCAGGAGTTGCAGCCAGACGTGCAGATAGACATGAGACATCAGGTGAATTCCTAGGAAATGTGACATCCTGTTGCAGACTGAGAGAGCTAGCAGAAGCTTCCCAGAGAGTCTTTGGAACCGTCACCATTTCTCAGGAAGCATGTGAGAACCACCTGCTGGGGAGCTTCTGACTGAGGTTTCTCGAAGGACTGTCCTGAACCTTGATGACAGCCTCCCTGACCTTTGCCCCTCCAATTCTGGCAACATTTGTGTAAGCCCCTCTTCCTCCATGAAAGCCTAGAGCACATACAGTGGCTTGTGCCTTCCAGGCTGAGCCCTGATGGCCGCAGGTGGGAATCCTTATAAAGTGAAAAGATGATGGAACAGAGGGGTTCACAGTCCCAGGCACTCTTTCTCTACCCAAAACCAGAAAACATAGACAATGCATGGGGGCCAGTGAGAGAGAGAAATTCTAAATCTGGTAACTCATTCCCTTAAAGTGAGTGAAATCAGAGGATGGACTGAGAGTCAGACAGGATGCTGGATGGAAAGGCTGGCTCAACAGAGTCAGGAGGAAATAAATGCCAAGAGAAAGGAAACTAGGGGAGGAGCTCATTTGCAATGAAGACACAAGATACAGGAAGAAGAAGTTCCCAAAGGCAGGAGGAAAGAGGGAAGTTCAGTTCAGTTCAGTCACTGTCATGTCCCTTCTTGCAGCCCCATGACCACAGCACACCAGACTTCCCTGTCCATCACCCACTCCCAGAGCTGGCTCAAACTCATGTCCAGTGAGCTGGTGATGTCATCCAACAGGGAAGTTAGGCAGGCTAATGAAACAAGATGACTTTTCAGAAATCAGAGTGAAAATAGTTTCAATCTCAATGACAGATGATTTTGATAGGACTTGATAACCATTCCGTTTGAGGAACTGGAGTCTCTTTTCTCCACTCTCCCTATCCTAGAGGCCTGGCTTCTGCATGACTCATGAATGCACAGATGCCAGCATGTCACATTCCCTTCCCTTTTTCCTCTCTTAGTTCTATGCATATTATTTTCATTAGCAAAACCTAACTTATACTGTCATGAACTTTAAGCACTGCAGTGATCTGGACTTTAGAATGCATCAGCTAACGTGAAAGGAACTCAACTTTAATCATAGTACCTGATGAAATTCAGGGCTACAAAACAACCCCAAATACATATGAAGAGTCACAGTTCCTAGCCAAAGCCCAGTATACTAAAATACCCATGGTGCTTACATTTTGGGGAAACTTAACAGTCATTTTTAATAGTATCCAAATTATCTTTCATTGAAAAGGCAATCTATGGAACAGGAGAAGATTTTGTAAATGATGTTTCTGATGTGGAGTTAAAATCCTAAATATGTAAGCAACCTCCACAACTGAAGAACATAAAAATGAAATAATCTGATCTTAAAATGGGCAAGTGGCCTAACCAGATATTTCTCCATAGGTGACTTACCAATAATCAATACAGATATGAGAAGATGCTCAATACTGCTAGAGAAATTAAATGCAAATTTAAACCACAATGACAAACCCATTAAAACTAGTACTATTGAAAAAGAAAAGAATGCAGAACAACTGGAAACTTTATGTACTGTTGGCAGGTTGTAAAATGGTGCAACCAGAGAGAAGATTATTGAGTTTCCTTAAAAAATTTTAAAGCTGCCATATGATCCAGCAAAACCACTTCTGGGTAATTCAAACAAATTCAAAGAAGGGTCTCAAAGAGATCTTTGCATACCCGTGATCATAGCAGCACCGTTCACAATAGCCAAGAGACAGAAGCAACTCAAATGTCCAAATGAGCAGACAGAAAAAAATGTGGTATTAAATATACAATAGATAAACATTCAGCCTTAAAAAACAATGAAGCAAAGTGAAAGTTGCTCAGTCATGTCCAACTCTTTGTCACACCATGGACTATACAGTCCTTGGAATTCTCCAGGCCAGAATATTGGAGTGGGTAGCCTTTCCCTTCTCCAAGGATCTTCCCAAACAAGGAATCAAACCCAGGTCTCCCACATTGCAGGTGGATTCTTTACCAGCTGAGCCACAAGGGAAGCCCAAGAGTACCAGAATGGGTGGCCTTTCCTTCTCCAGTGGATCTTCCCGACCAAGGGATCGAACCAGAATTTCCTGCATTGCAGGTGGACTCTTTACCAACTACCAACTGAGCTACTAGGGGAAGCCCTGATAGATTTCTTTAAAAAAGAAATCCAGTCAAATGCTATGAAATGGATGAACCTTGAGGACATGTTATATAGAATAAGTCAGCGACAAAAGGACAAACATTATTATGATTCCATTTATATAGAGTATCTAGAATAGTCAAATTTACAGAAACAGAAAATAGAATGGTGGTTGCCAGGCCCTGGGTAGAAGGGGGAAAAATGGGAGAGAGAGAGAGAGAGTGTTTTAATGGGTATATAGTAAGTTTTACAAAATGAAAAAGTTCTAGAATTCTGTTTCACAGCACGCAAATACATTTAACACTACTGAACTGTGTAATGAAAAATGAGTAAAGTGGCAAATTTTGTGCATTTTTGGTAATTTTTAAATAGCTTAAAAATTACCTTTGAGGATTTTCTGACAAATACATCCTCAGAGAAAATGTGCATCATTCCCATCAGAGCAGGTCCATGAATCTCTTCAGTGAGTCACACTGCTGACTGCTTCTATTGCCCTGTGAAGGCTCCTCCTATTGACTAGACACAGGGATGTCCAGGGACACACTCAGGGCACGTAGCACTTCTATGGTGCCCCTCTGTCAGTAGCTCGGTACATTTGTAGAAGGAAATGGCAACCCACTCCAGTATTCTTGCCTGGAGAATCCCATGGACGGAGGAGCGAGGTGGGCTACATTCAGGACCTCACAATCCGCTAAGTGAACAGATAATTATAACACCATAGAAGCAAAGCAAATGAATGCATATGAGGCGATAAGTTCAATGATAGAAGTATGCATGCAACATGAACAGGAGATGATTCATCATCCGAGCACACAGTGAAAGCTCTGCAGAAAGACTTCCAGCTGGTAGAGTTTACCAGGCAGAGGAGTGAGAGGGGAGAGAGAAAGGGATTCTAACAGAAAAAAGAGCATCAGTAAGTGATGTGTATGGTGTTCAAGGAACCACCGGTCTTTCAGTATTGCTGGAACTTGCAGTGCAAGAGGCAGAAACAGAAATAAAATAAATTTATAGCAAAAGACAGGGAACAGGTAATGGAGGGCCTTGCAACTCACAACAGGAAACATGGCCTCCTAAGGAAAATCCTTTGAAAGTTCAATGGGATATAGAACTTAAGATCAGTTTTACTTTAAAAAACCACACAAGCAATAACGTTGATTATAGTTTTGGAAAAGTAAGACTTTGAAAGGGAAGAGAATCAAAAAACTCTTGAAACATCTGGGTTAAGATAAGGAAACACTGATTTAAGGCAAATGGGTATGTTGCATGGGGGAAATCAAGAAAAATCTATAAAGTTTGCAGGATGTGCTGTTCAGTTTGGTGTGCCAGATAAGAACTCTAGGATGCCTCACTGGTTCCTCAATTGTAGAACCTTCCACAGACCAGAGGAAGGTCAGAGAGAAGTAATTCTGGAGAATGAGGAAGAAAAACATACTGGAAGCTGAGGAGCAATCAAATAGTATATTGAATCAGGACATCCTAGGTCTAGATTCCTGCGAGGTGTGGTGACAAAGACAGACACAGAGACACTGAATATCTGGCTCTAGATTTCAATGGCAAAAATAGGACTGGAGATTGCAGGGTGCCTGGGTTCGATCCTTGGTCAGGGAACCAGATCCCACATGCCACCACAAAGATCTGGTGTAGCCAAATAAATTTTTTTTTAATGGGACTGGGGCAAAGATTAGAGTATCATAGTCGTAAGTCATAATAAGGGATGGCATACATAAGGAAGAGAGGCAGCCCAAGATCAAGTACAGAGAAACACACATCCCTGGATTTGAAAAAAATGCAATGAGTCAAGAAAGAGAAGCCCTTGGCAAAATAGACTACCACAATGTATGAACAACATAATATAAAGTTTTGCAGATTATAAAAACTTCTTAATAAAGTATAATTTTTCAGCACTAATCTGAATCTCTCCTCATAGTTTACCTCTTCACTCAGAATGTTCAGTGTACGCATAGATATATTATAAAGTACTGTGCTATATAATCTTGATACCATATCATCACAACATAATTTTACCTCATTTTGATGATCTTCAGCATAATCCTGCCTGTCCCCACCCCAGGTTAGAAAAACTTGTAGTTACCATCATCTACTCTACAAGTTTCAGGGGAGATGAAAACATCAAATAAAAGAACTAACATACATACAATAATGAAAGAGGAACTCCCTAGGTCAGTAGGTGCCCAATATGCTACAGTGGAGAAATAACTCCAGAAAGAATGAAGTGATGGAGCCAAAGCAAAAACAATACCCACTTGTGGATGTGACTAGTGATAGAAGCAAGGTCCAATGCTGTAAACAGCAATCTTGCATAGGAACCTGGAATGTCGCATCCATGAATCAAGGCAAATTGGAAGTGCTCAAACAGATGGCAAGAGTGAACGTCGACATTCTAGGAATCAGTGAACTAAAATGGAATGGAATGGGTGAATTGAACTTAGATGACCATCATATCTACTACTGTGGGCAGGAATCCCTTAGAAGAAATGGAGGAGCCATCATGGTCAACAAAAGAGTCCGAAATGCAGTACTTGGATGCAATCTCAAAAACAGACAGAATGATCTCTGTTTGTTTACAAGGCAAACCATTCAATATCACAGTAATCCAAGCCTATGCCCCAACCAGTAATGCTGAAGAAGCTGAAGTTTAACAGTTATATGAAGACCTAGAAGACCTTTTAGAAATAACACCCAAAAAGATTTCCTTTTCATTATAGGGGACTGGAATGCTAAAGTAGGAAGTCCAGAAACACCGGGAGTAACAGGCAAATTTGGCCTTGGAATGAGGAATGAAGCAGGGCAAAGACTAATAGAGTTTTGCCAAGAAAATGCACTGGTCATAGCAAACACCCTCTACCAACAACACAAGAGAAGACTCTACACATGGACATCACCAGATGGTCAACACCGAAATCAGACTGATTCTATTCTATGCAGCCAAAGATGGAGATGCTCTATACGGTCAACAAAAATAAGATCAGGAGCTGACTGTGGCTCAGATCATGAACTCCTTATTACCAAATTCAGACTCAAATTGAAGAAAGTAGGGAAAACTGCTAGACCATTCAGGTATGACCTAAATCAAATCCCTAAGGAAATGGCAATCCACTCCAGTATTCTTGCCTGAAGAATCCCATGGACAGAGAAGCCTAGTAGGTTACAGTCCACGGGATCACAAAGAGTCGGACATGACTGAGCGAATTCACCTTACCTCACCTATGATTATACAGTGGAAGTGAAAAATAGATTTAAGGGACTAGATCTGACAGAGAGTGCCTGATGAACTACGGAATGAGAGGTTCGTGACATTGTACAGGAGACAGGGATCAAGACCATCCACATGGAAAAGAAATGCAAAAAGCAAAATGGCTGTCTGGGGAGGCCTTACAAATAGCTGTGAAAAGAAGAGAGGCGAAAAGCAAAGGAAAAAGGAAACATATAGGCATCTGAATGCAGAGTTCCAAAGAATAGCAAGAAGAGATAAGTAAGCCTTCCTCAGCGATCAATGCAAACAAATAGAGAAAAACAACAGAATGGGAAAGAGTAGAGATCTCTAGGAGAAAATTAGAGATACCAAGGGAACATTTCATGCAAAGATGGGTTCAATAAAGGACAGAAATGGTATGGACCTAACAGAAGCAGAAGATATTAAGAAGAGGTGGCAAGAACACATGGAAGAACTGTACAAAAAGGTCTCCATGACCCAGATAATCACGATGGTGTGATCACTCACCTAGAGCCAGACATCCTGGAATGTGAAGTCAAGTGGGCCTTACAAAGCATCACTATGAACAAAGCTAGTGGAGGTGATGGAAATCCAGTGGAGTTATTTCAAATCCTGAAAGATAATGCTGTGAAAGTGCTGCACTCAATGTGCCAGTGAATTTGGAAAACTCAGCAGTGGCCACAGGACTGGAAAAAGTCAGTTTTCATTCCAATCCCAAAGAAAGACAATGCCAAAGAATGCTCAAACTACCACACAATTGAACTCATCTCACATGCTAGTAAAGTAATGCTCAAAATTCTCCAAGCCAGGCTTCAGCAATACATGAATCGTGAAATTCCAGATGATCAAGCTGGTTTTAGAAAAGGCAGAGGAACCAGAGATCAAATTGTCAACATCCACTGGATCATGGAAAAAGCAAGAGAGTTCCAGATAAACATCGATTTCTGCTTTCTTGACTATGCCAAAGCCTTTGACTGTGTGGATCACAATAAACTGTGGACAATTCTGAAACAGATGGGAATACCAGACCACCTGACCTGCCTCTTGAGAAATCTGTATGCAGGTCAGGAAGCAACAGCTAGAACTGGACATGGAACAACAGAATGGTGTCAAATGGGAAAAGGAGTACATCAAGGCTGTATACTGTCACCCTGCTTATTTAACTTATATGCAGAGTACATCATGAGAAACGCTGGGCTGGAAGAAGCACAAGCTGGAATCAAGGTGGCCAGGAGAAATATCAATCACCTCAGATATGCAGATGACACTAACCTTATGGCAGAAAGTGAAGAGGAATTAAAAAGCCTCTTGATGAAAGTGAAGCTGGAAAGTGAAAAAGTTGGCTTAAAGCTCAACATTGAGAAAACAAAGATCATGGCATCTGGTCCCATCACTTCATGGGAAATAGATGGGGATACAGTGGAAACAGTGTCAGACTTTATTTTGGGGGCTCCAAAATCACTGCAGATGGTAATTGCAGCCATGAAAGAGATATTTACTCCTTGGAAGAAAAGTTATGACCAACCTAGACAGCATATTCAAAAGCAGAGACATTACTTTGCCAATAAATCTAGTCAAGGGTATGTTTTTTCCAGTGGTCATGTATGGATGTGAGCATTGGACTGTGAAGAAAGCTGAGTGCCAAAAAAATTGATGCTTTTGAACTGTGGTTTTGGAGAAGACTCTTGAGAGTCCCTTGGACTACAAGGAGATCCAGTCAGTCCATTCTGAAGGAGATCAACCCTGGGTGTTCTTTGGAAGGAATGATGCTGAAGCTGAAACGCCAATACTCTGGCCACCTCATGCGAAGAGTTGACTCATTGGAAAAAACTCTGATGCTGGGAGGGATTGGGGGCAGGATGAGAAGGGGACGACCGAGGATGAGATGGCTGGATGGCATCACAGACTCAATGGACGTGAGTCTGGGTGAACTCTGGGAGTTGGTGATGGACAAGGTGGCCTGGTGTGCTGCGATTCATGGGGTCATAAAGAGTCGGACACGACTGAGGGACTGAACTGAACTGAAAGATTATGTGTTCTTTCGTTTGTGTTAATCAATACAATACACAAAACATGCCCATCAAAACTGTATGAAATATCGTAACACAAGAAAAAAAGAGCATTTGGTTAAGTAACTCTGTCCCTGCCATATACACACATATTGACAGTGGTTTATCTGGGGTCAGAGATGATTCACAGTGTTAAGAAATCTCAGTGTGTGCTCAAGTAGAAAGCCCAGGGCAGCCAAGTGAAGTCAATGAGTTGTGGCAACTATAGAGTGTGGACATGTCATCATAAAATCGAAATGACAATGGGATACAAGCAATAAATGTAAAATGATGGCCGTACTTCCCCAAAGCCATGTGGACATCAAGTACTGAGAGAGCAAAGGTGAAATTTCAAAGGTCACCACTGTCACCAACCTTACAGGTCAGTCTTTTACTCTAGTCCCAGAAAAGTCTAGAAACCCAGATTCAGGCAGGAAAAGGAAAGTACTGTAAATAATTCTTTCAAGCTCACATATAAGATAGAAGACAGCAGTAAAACCACATAACCCTTTCTTGTCTGACCTTGGAACCACTTTGAGTACTTCCCACTTTATTTTTTTTTTAATTTATTTAGTTCTAATTGGAGGATAATTGCTTTACAATATTGTGTTGGTTTCTGCCATACATCAACATGAGTTAGCCATTGGTATACATGTGTCCCTTCCCTCTTGAATCGCCTCCCTTCTCTTAGCCCTCCCCACCCCTCTAGGCTGTCACAGAGCACCAGATTTGAGCCCCCTGTGTCATACAGCAAATTCCCACTGGCTGTCTATTTCACATATGGCAATGTGCATGTTTCCATGCTACTCTTAATAAACACTATCCAAGGTGGGTGTGTGGTGTGAAGTGCCTTCTAAATTCACCAGGGAACTTAGAAAATGTAAAATACAGCATGAAAGTATAGTTTTCCAACTTATGTTTCAAAATTCACATTTCAAAATCATCAGTAAAGTATAATATCATCATATAACCTGTAAGTGCTGAAGATGAGAGAAATACCACACATAGGACTATTTTAAGAACATCTTAATATCGCATCTACTGTTAGCTCAGTTGTCGGTCAGGCGCAGGTGAAGGCAAAGATGAGTACAGCCCTCAGAGTTTCTTACAACCCCACAGATAAGTAGAAACATCCATGAACAGCCAAGGACATGAGAACACATTGTCTGCATGTGACTTTATCACCAAAGTCCTCAGTCTCCCATCTCCCAGACTGAGCACTGACGTTTCATACATTTTCCAAGGGAAAGGCTCATCCCAAAAGTCAGGTCTGCTAAGAGTCCCAGGATGTGAGTCAAGAAGCAGCTAACAGTTGCTGGAGAATAAAGTTCATTGCAGTTCAAAGCTTGGCCATAGGGACTTATTCCACCAGATACATGGGCAAAACCATGGGATAGAAATAGTGCCTATTCAGGCATGTAAACATTTCCTTAATTTATGAATGTCTTGAAAATAATTTCTACCAAAATAACTTTAAAAAAAAACTTTGTGATATACCATAGACTCAACATAGCAAATACTCTAAATCATGAAAGTGGTAGATACTATTTTGATAGTGAGACACAAGGAAAATCTGAACATAATCCTAAATTCATTCTCAGAAAAACAGAAATCACCAGGAGCAGTGTAGAGTCAAACAGGAAGACCAGAAGTAATGAGTGACTTCCTTATACTACAGTGCAATCTCCTATAATTTGCATCAATTAATAGCTAAAGTGGAAATTGGAGGCTTTGTGACCAGCAGGGAAATGTGGGAAGATGTCTTATTGATTCAACCAATGCATTTCATCCAGATGAGATGAATGCGCCGATACTCCACAGAGAAGAGTTCTATGTGGGTTTGGTTTTCCTCTGTATCTCATGTGATAAGACTGAATGTAAAAGCTTGTCGGCAGCGGTAGTGATTAACTGTCTATCCTTTGTTTCAGTAGAGTAAAAAAATAAAAAGAAGAAGAAAGGTTTAGGGATGGTAACGTGTATACAGCTAGTCTAACCACCACATACAGAAAAGATAAGCTTTACCTCTGACATAGAGCTGTCTAAAGTTTTAATTTCTTCAAGAACAAGGTTAAGAATGCAGATGTTTAACCATCAATTTACAGTCATTTGTCTGTTCAGGTAAATAGCTTCAGTTTCCTTAAGAAAAAATGAAGTAGGACATAGACTGAAACAGCCTTGAAAGCCATGTCTAATTCATGCAAGAACAAAATGTCTCCTTTTCCACGATTTCACTTGAAGAGAATTTATTCTGAAGTAATGATGGAGTCATTAGACTTAATTCTATCATGCAGCAGAATACCAAATCATCCATCTACTAGCCATCAGGACTCATATCCTATTTAATACAGCTTGCATTATCCAGTCTAGAGGTTTCCTAGTCAAATGGTATCAAAACCTAATATCTGAAACAATTTTCTAGAGAGAAAGTCAAGTAGCAATCATATGAGAATTGATTTCTGCCCACAACAGAGCAATGCCAATACAACAGATACTTGAATCCAACAGGCAGAACAGAGAAACTTTCCAAAGTGATTCAGTGAGTCAGGATGAAAAGCTATATATCAAATGTTATTTTTTAACCAATTGCATCTTTTACATAATTTTTTTGCCATTTGATATAGAGAAATAATTTTACATCTACATGGAATTTTTCTACCATTGATTTTAAACGAATTTTACTATTGCATGTAAATAGATATTAAGCTCAAAGACTAAGTGTTTAAAATAAAACAAGTTCTCTAACAGAAAATAATCAGAGGTATGTTCCCACAGAATCTTTTAGTTCAGGAAAAAGGCAAATCAATATAATTTGAAACACATACCTATGAATACAGAACATAATCCATAATAATTTTAATTTGGGAAATACACAGATCAGAATATCCTATTAATTACTAGGATGCTTAAGTCAGTCTTTGGGAAGACAGCTGTGTGACTCCATCACTGATTATCCCTGCTTTCCTAGAGGTCATATTTTGACCATTAAGTACCTCAGGGGTTCAAAACTGTGAGCTCAGAACCTTGCTGGAACTCATAGTTGGGACAGACCTTTGAAATCAGTCCTGGTTTCTTATCGCCTTACCTGGGGAAAGACAGAAAGAAATAGATTTTGCCTCTTTCCCAGGAAACTTGCCCAGAAATAAGCTCTGAGGAGACTGGAGAGCCCTAAAGCCATTCTTGTTTTCAGAATAAACGCTTGTAAAGGGTGACAAATGCGGGGACAGATCAGGCTCTGCCTCACATGGGACAGATGTTAACTTCCTTCTCTGGGAAACAGAAAGCCCTAGACTGTAACTGTTTTCCAGGACACAACTATTTCACATTAAGTGTCAACACAGTAGTGATGCTTTCAGATTGAGGTGTTGGAGAAGACTCTTGAGAGTCCCTTGGACTGCAAGGAGAGCAAACCAGTCAATCCTGAAAGAAATCAATCCTAAATATTCATTGGAGGGACTGATGCTGAAGCTAAAGTTCCAATAGTTTGGCTACCTGATGCAGAGAGACAACTCATTGGAAAGGACCCTGATGCTGGGAAAAATTGAAGGCAAAAGGAGAAGGCAGAAGCAGAGGATGGGATAGTTAGATATCATCACCAACTCATGAATCTGAGCAAATGAGTGAATCGATATGAATCTGAGCAAACTCCAGGAGATAGTGAAGGAAAGGGAAGCCCGGCGGGCTACAGTCCATGGGGTTGCAAAGAGTCAGACATAACTTAGTAATTGAATAACAATGCAATATTAGCATTAGTCATTTATATATATTCAAAACATAGGATTTTTAGCTTGACACTTGAAAGCATTACAGTACTTCAGTCCAGATTTTAGTTGCATATCTTTCTTTGCACGTTATTTAAAGTTAAAGCCTTCTATAGGAACTCCATCCACAAGGGAGTGGCAAGATTTCATCAGTGAAAGACATGTAAGTTTTACTGAGGTTCTCCTAGGTAACGTTGCATAATATTAAGTCGTAATGCTGAAGTTATTAGATCTGAGCAAATAGCATAATTAACTATCTATGTTTAAAGAGGAGACAAGTGAGAATTTATACACTAAGATAAAACATGCATTATGTAATCAAGGTATGTAACATTCTTTTCTGTAAACAAAAGCAAACACAGCTTTTTTTCCACAGCGCTAATGTCATTTTGGAAGTACCATGCTTCTCAAGGGCCATCAGTAAGGGCACTGCATCTATCTTTGCCAATTTCTTAGAGGAGTCATTAGTGAAATGTCACCTTCTGAGTTCCTCACACCTCGAGGACAGAAAGTTTTCACTCCAAAAACAACAACAACAGCAACATGGATGACACCATCATTCCTTAAAATTTTGCAGCTAGAAACATCAAACAGTTAAAAAAAGAATTTCAAAGGATAACAGGATGCTTATTGGTGTAATTATTATCATTAATCAATTACGATCGCAAAGGTTAGCAGTTTTCTTCCTCCATTTAAAAATACTCTGAAATATTAAGCCAAAAGAAACGCAACTGAGAAGAAAAATGTCATTAGAGTTACATAATGACACTGTACATTCGAACCCTTCTCTATTTAGGGATTGTTTTGGTCACTGACTAAAATCTGGATGTAGTGAAAGTCGCTCAGTAATGTCCGGATGAGTTTGCAACCCCATGGACAATACAGTCCATGGGATACCCAGGCCAGAATACTGGCGTGCATAGCCTTTCCCTTCTCCAGGGGATCTTCCCATTCCAGGGATTGAACCCAGGTCTCCCACATGGCAGGCAGATTCTTTACCGGCTGAGCCACAAGGGAAGCCCAAGAATACTGGAGTGAGAAGCCTGTCACTTCTCCAGCAGATCTTCCTGACCCAGGAATTGAACCAGCGTCTTCTGCATTACAGGTGGATTCTATACCAACTGAACTATTTGGATAAATGGAAAAAAAAAAAAAGATATTATATCATTCCCTGTGATTCTATAGGGCTGGAGTGTGAAGACCAGGATTTGATGTTAAATTACTTTGCCTGAAGTCAACTTTAGAAAACCCAGGTATCTGGGTTTTCAAACATGCTGGTGGCTGAACCACATTATGTGCCAAAGTCAATGGTAAGAGATTATTACCATTGGATAATAATGGATAACAGTTGGATAGCAGAGGTGATGTCTGACATTACTTCCAAATGCAGGATTCCAAAACACAGCAATTACAGATAATAATCTAATTCTCAGATTTCAAAAATCTGTACCTACAAAATATCTTACCATTTTCCCAAATTCCAAATACCTGTCTTTGAGAAAGGTATAAAAACATAGGAGAACAAGATTAAATCTGCTCATACTCCAGATTAAAAGGCATTTGTATCAAATATGTTTTACCAGCCCCTTGGTAAACATCAAGTTGTGATATAGCTAGTTAGGAGCCCTATCTCCTACCTATTGCTTTTATGTTTCTAGGAAATTTAGGACACATAGCTGCATCCACTTAGCTCAGTTAGCAAAACCCAGCCATTTGTTCCACAATGATATCTTGAAACCTACTAGATGACAGAAGCATTGGATCCAGATAATAGTGCACAAGACACTGGAGGAGAGAGACATGAAAACGAAGTGTTCAATGCTATGATGGACGTAAGCACTAGTATTTTCTATGTAATCTAGTCTCCTCTTGAATTTTATTACTTTTCTATTGAAGCTTTAACAAACCACCACAAACTTAATGACCTAAATTTTGAGTTCTTTCTGTAATACTCTTAAGGCCATAAATCTGAAATCAGTTTCACTAAATTAAAGTGTCATCTAGACTTGTTTTTAATGGAGGCTTCCTATCACCTGGGCTTGTGGCCCCTTCCTCCATATTGAAAGCCAGCTGAACAATCATTTCCCTCCTCTCTGGGTTCTGCTTTCTCCTTGTTGTTCAGTTGCTCAGTCATGTCTGACTCTTTGTGACCCCATGGACTGCAGCACATCAGGTTTCCTGTCCATCACCATCTCCTGGAGCTTGCTCAAACTCATGTCCATTGAGTCAGTGAGGCCATCCAACCATCTCATCCTCTGTGGTCCCCTCCTCCTCAATCTTTCCCAGCATCAAGGTTGTTCCCAATGAGTCAGCTCTTCCTATCACGTGGACAAAGTATTGGAGTTTCAGCTTCAAACCTTCCAATGAATACTTAGGACTGATTTCCTTTAGGATTGATTGATTTGATCTTGCAGTCTAAGGGACTCTCAAGAGTCCAGTTCAAAAGCATCAATTTTTTGGCTCTCAGCCTTCTTTATGGTTCAACTCTCAGATCCATACACAACTACTGGAAAACCATAGCTTTGGCTATATGGATCTTTGTTGGCAAAGTGATGTCTCTGCTTTTCAATATGCTGTCTAGGTTTGTCATACTTTACTGTTTCTCTCATAGCTCAGTTGGTAAAGAATTTGCCTGCAATGCAGGAGTCCCTGGTTCAATTCCTGGGTCAGGAAGAGCTGCTGGAGAAGAAACAGGCTACCTACTCCAGTATTCTTGGACTTCCCTTGTGGTTCAGCTGGTAAAGAATCAGCCTGCAATGCAGGAGACCTGGGTTCAACCCCTGGGTTGGGAAGATCCACTGGAGCTGGGATACGCTATGCACTCCAGTATTCTGGCCTAGTCCATGAGGTCACAAAGAGTCGGACATGAGTGAGCGACTTTCACTTTCTATTCCTTCCAAAGAGCAATCATCTTTTAACTTCATGGCTACAGTCACTGTCTGTAGTTGACTGTGGACCTCAAGGGAAAAAAAAAAATGGTATTGTATAGATAAAAGCAACATTTGTAGGAAAGCACAACAGAATCCCAGATACAGCTCTCTGATATTTTCAATTGGGTTCCACCAACGGGTGGTCCCATGGAGGAAGAAAAGAAGGAAATTAAGGTCAGTAAGAGGAACTCCCCAGGTCATTAGGTGCCCAATATGCTACTGTAGGTCAGTGGAGAAATAACTCCAGAAAGAATGAAGGGATGGAGCCAAAGCAAAAACAATACCCAGTTGTGGATGTGACTGGTGATAGAAGCAAGATCCGATGCTGTAGAGAGCATAGGAACCTGGAATGTCAGGTCCATGAATCAAGGCAAATTGGAAGTGGTCAAACAAGAGATGGCAAGGGTGAATGTCGACATTCTAGGAATCAGTGAACTAAAATGGAATGGAATGGGTGAATTTACCACAGATAACCATTATATCTACTACTACGGGCAGGAATCCCTCAGAAGAAATGGAGTACCCATCATGGTCAACAAAAGAGTCCGAAATGCAGCACTTGGATGCCACCTCAAAAACGACAGAATGATCTCTTTTTATCTCCAAGGCAAACCATTCAATATCACAGTAATCCAAGTCTATGCCCCAGCCAGTAACTCTGAAGAAGCCGAAGTTGAACGGTTTTATGAAGACCTACAAGACCTTTTAGAACTAACACTCAAAAAAAAGATGTCCTTTTCATTATTGGGGACTGGAATGCTAAAGTAGGAAGTCAAGAAACACCTAGAGTAACAGGCAAATTTTGACCTTGGAATGCAGAATGAAGCAGGGCAAAAACTAATTAGACTTTTGCCAAGAAAATGCACTGGTCATAAAAAACACCCTCTTCCAACAACACAAGAGAAGACTCTACACATGGACATCACCAGATGGTCAACACCAAATTCAGACTGATTCTATTCTATGCAGCCAAAGATGGAGAAGCTCTATACAGTCAGCAAAAACAAGACCAGGAGCTGACTGTGGCTCAGATCATGAGCTCCTTATTCCCAAATCCAGACTCAAATTGAAGAAAGTACGGAAAACCGCTAGACCATTCCGGTATGACCTAAATCAAATCCCTTATGATTATACAGTGGAAGTGAGAAATAGATTTAAGGGCCTAGATCTGATAGATAGAGTGCCTGATGAACTATGGAATGAGGTTCGTGACACTGTACAGGAGACAGGGGTCAAGACCATCCCCATGGAAAAGAAATGCAAAAGCAAACTGGCTATCTGGGGAGGCCTTACAAATAGCTGCGAAAAGAAGAGAGGTGAAAATCAAAGGAAAAAGGAAAGATACAGGCATCTGAATGCAGAGTTCCAAAGAATAGCAAGAAGAGATAAGAAAGCCTTCTTCAGTGATCAATGCAAAGAAATAGAGGAAAAAAACAGAATGGGAAAGACTAGAGATCTCTTCAAGAAAATTAGAGATACCAAGGGAACACTTCATGCAAAGATGGGCTAGATAAAGGACAGAAATGGTATGGACCTAAAAGAAGCAGAAGAAATTAAGAAGAGGTGGCAAGAATACATGGAAGAACTGTACAAAAAAGATCTTCATGACCCAGATAATCATGATGGTGTGATCACTCATCTAGAGCCAGACATCTTGGAATGTGAAGTCAAGTGGGCCTTACAAAGCATCACTATGAATAAAGCTAGTGAAAGTGATGGAATTCCAGTTGAGCTGCTTCAAATCCTGAAAGATAATGCTGTGAAAGTGCTGCACTCAATGTGCCAGCAAATTTGGAAAACTCAGCAGTGGCCACAGGACTGGAAAAAGTCAGTTTTCATTCCAATTCCAAAGAAAGGCAATGCCAAAGAATGCTCAAACTACCACACAGTTGAACTCATCTCATATGCTAGTAAAGTAATGCTCAAAATTCTCCAAGCCAGGCTTCAGCAATACATGAACTGTGAACTCCTGATGTTCAAGCTGGTTTTACAAAAGGCAGAGGAGCCAGAGATCAAATTGCCAACATCTGCTGGATCATCGAAAAGCAAGAGAGTTCCAGATAAACATCGATTTCTGCTTTATTGACTATGCCAAAGCCTTTGACTGTGTGGATCACAATAAACTGGAAAATTCTGAAAGAGATGGAAATAGCCAGACCTCCTAACCTGCCTCTTGAGAAACCTATATGCAGGTCAGGAAGCAACAGTTAGAACTGGACATGGAACAACAGCTTGGTTCCAAATAGGAAAAGGAGTACGTCAAGGCTGTATATTGTCACCCTGCTTATTTAACTTATGTGCAGAGTACATCATGAGAAACGCTGGACTGGAAGAAACACAAGGTGGAATCAAGATTGCCAGGAGAAATATCAATAACCTCAGATATGCAGATGACACCACCCTTATGGCAGAAAGTGAAGAGGAACTAAAGAGCCTCCTGATGAAAGTGAAAGAGCAAAGCGAAAAAGTTGGCTTAAAGCTCAACATTCAGAAAACGAAGATCATGGCATCCGGTCCCATCACTTCATGGGAAATAGATGGGGAAACAGTGGAAACAGTGTCAGACTTTATTTTGGGGGGCTCCAAAATCACTGCAGATGGTGACTGCAGCCATGAAATTAGAAGACACTTACTCCTTGGAAGAAAAGTTATGACCAACCTAGATAGTATATTCAAAAACAGAGACATTACTTTGCCAACTAAGGTCCATCTAGTCAAGGCCATGGTTTTTCCTGTGATCATGTATGAATGTGAGAGGACTGTGAACAAGGCTGAGTGCCAAAGAATTGATGCTTTTGAACTGCGGTATTGAGAAGACTCTTGAGAGCCCCTTGGACTGCAAGGAGATCCAACCAGTCCATTCTGAAGGAGATCAGCGCTGGGATTTCTTTGGAAGGAATGATGCTAAAGCTGAAACTCCAGTACTTTGGCCACCTCATGGGAAGAGTTGACTCATTGGAAAAGACTCTGATGCTGGGAGGGATTGGGGGCAGGAGGAGAAGGGGTCGACAGAGGGTGAGATGGCTGGATGGCATCACGAACTCGATGGACGTGAGTCTGAGTGAACTCCAGGAGTTGGTGATGGACGAGGAGGCCTGGCGTGCTGCGATTCATAGGGTTGCAAAGAGTCAGACACAACTGGGCAACTGAACTGAACTGAAGGTCAATATTTTCGTTTCTCTGGCTATTGTCTGATTATCTGAGGTTAGATTCGCCCCTCCACCACAGTCAGGGCCCCAGTAGGAGGCTTTCTGCCGGACAGATGTGCTGGCCCCCTGTACAAGCACCAGAATACACTCTGGTGTTGGTTTTCATACACTCTGCCTGCAGCTGTTTAAGAAGTCCTCTAATTAAACTCTTCTGTAATTCCCCAACATGAATGGATCGCCTTTATTCTACCCAAATCCTCACTCATACAATTTTTATCCTCATAACCCAGCAAGATCAAAATTCTTTTCAACATTTTACAGGCAAAGAAACCTAAATCCTGAGAAACTAGGAATAAATGTCCTCCTCTGTCTAGAAAGTCAACTCCTTAGTGACAAGGGAAAGGCTGGCAGGCCCCAGACCAGAGTCTAAAAGATGCTGTCCCAATGTATATGTTGCATTCCTACTGTTTAGCATGGTAACATGGTGAAATTGCAGAAATAAGATGTGACTTTCCATGCACTGTCCTGCTTCAAACAATTAGATCGGCCATGACCTCCTCAGCCTCCTTACCTTTTGTTCCTTACCAGAATAAATGAAAGCAAAGGTTCTGTGACAGTCGTTTCAATCTTCACGACGTATGTTATATATACTGTAGTTGTACTAACACATACTACTGTATTTTTGGTACATACTACATAAATTTCTTCTATAGTATTAGTCCTCCAAAGGAAAGGGCCACTCCTTTGAAGGAAATGAATATAACTTTCTCTCAATTTTATATAAATTTTGTTGCAGTATCTAATGTGCACATTTTCTAATAGGAAGTATTTAATGAATGCTAAAAATATGACAAAGCCTTTGACTGTGTGGATCACAATAAACTGTGGAAAATTCTGAAAGAGATGGAAATACCAGACCACCTGACCTGCCTCTTGGAGAAACCTATATGCAAGTCAGAAAGCAACAGTAAGAACTGGACATGGAACAACAGACTGGTTCCAAATAGGAAAAGGAGTACGTCAAAGCTGTGTATATTGTCACTCTGGTTATTTAACTTATATGCAGAGTACATCATGAGAAACGCTGGGCTGGTGAAGCATAAGCTGGAATCAAGATTGCTGGGAGAAATATCAATAACCTCAGATATGCAGATGACACCACCCTTATGGCAGAAAGTGAAGAGGAACTAACAAGCCTCTTGATGAAAGTGAAAGAAGAGAGTGAAAAAGTTGTCTTAAAGCTCAAAATTCAGAAAACGAAGATCATGGCATCTGGTCCCATCATTTCATGGCAAATAGATGGGGAAACAGTGTCAGACTTTATTTTTGGGGGTCTCCAAAATCACTGCAGATGGTGACTGCAGCCGTGAAATTAAGAGATGCTTACTCCTTAGATTAAAAGTTATGACCAACCTAGATAGCATATTCAAAAGCAGAGACATTACTTTGCTGACTAAGGTCCGTCTAGTCAAGGCTATGGTTTTTCCTGTGGTCATGTATGGATGTGAGCGTTGGACTGTGAAGAAAGCTGAGTGCCAAAGAATTGATGCTTTTGAACTGTGGTGTTGGAGAAGACTCTTGAGAGTCCCTTGGACTGTGAGGAGATCCAAACAGTCCATTCTGAAGGAGATCAGCCCTGGGATTTCTTTGGAAGGAATGATGCTAAAGCTGAAACTCCAGTACTTTGGCCACCTCATGGGAAGAGTTGACTCATTGGAAAAGACTCTGATGCTGGGAGGGATTGGGGGCAGGAGGAGAAGGGGACGACAGAGGGTGAGATGGCTGGATGGCATCACTGACTCGATGGACATGAGTTTGGATAAACTCCGGGAGTTGGTGATGGACAGGGAGGCCTGGCATGCTGCGGCTCATGGGGTTGCAAAGAGTCAGACACGACTTAGCGACTGAACTGTACTGAAAAATGTAAATGGCCTTCCTAGGTGTCTCACTGATAAAGAATCCACCTGCAGTTCAGGAGACGTGGGTTCAACTCCTGGGTCAGAAGATTTCCTGGAGGAAGGCAGAGCAGCCCACTCCAGTATTCCTGCCGGGCAAGCCCAATGACACTGGTTCCAATCAAAATTCATATGGTGAGATTTTATTTCTAATGTATTCTTATTTAATTTTTTTGGCCACACCACATGGTATGTGGGATCTGAGTTCCCAAAACAGAGGTCAAGCTTGTGACCCCTGCAGTGGAAGCACAGACTGGTAACCCCTGGACCGCCAGGAAGCCCCAATGTCTTATTTTTTAACCACAGATTCTAAAACGATTAACTGTCTACATAAGGATTCACTCTCATGATTCCATCATATGGAACAGGGCGCCGAAATCCTACTAAAGGAACAGATGTAACATGCCAAAACTCTTATTTTGTCACCTTACGTATACTGATATTACTGTTCTTTTTCCTCAGGACCTAATTTGCTCTTCCTCATTCTATCATAGCTCCTTCCACCCCTATAATGTCTCTTCTAATCTGAACTATTGTGAAATCACTGATGAAGTCTTCAAAAATATCATGTCAAAGTCACTGGTGTACTAAAAAACCTTAAAAACAGATACAATGACACCTAGTGGTCACAAGAAAATGCATTTGCTTGAAGCTAGGTAGATTCAACGAATGTGCATAGAAACTTAAAAATATTGAAGGATTTCCGGCTTAAACATTAAGGCGCCTGCATTTAGTTTACGAATATGTACGTCCTTCACTTCTTTGACTTACATTCCTAAAGGTACAACTTGAATTAATTGCAAAGTGATCTTGGAAAGTGATGAAAGTCTTCTTACAAATCCTTTGTTTGCTGACAGAATATACTTGTAAGTTAAATATAAACAAGTAGAAAAACATGTTATAGAAAGATTCATCTAATTTGAGTTAATGAATGAGATATTATTTAATAGGCCATTCAGAGTTAATTTATAACTCCAGCAAAATTTCAAAGAGGTTCTACACCTTTAATTTAAATGAAGCACGATGCAACCTTTCACTGTAATATTTACAAATAAACAGACACCCATCTCTCCCCATTCTTCAGGGAATTTAAAATGACAACAGATTTGAAATGCCAGAGTCTTTGAGATAATAATTCAGATGGGTCTGTTATTTAAATTATCAGAGTGTCATCATAAAAAGGACTTTATGTTTAATCTCCTACCTGCCATATGAAAATGTCAAAGTATATTATAAGAGCCAGTAAGGATGATCCTACAACGCCATTCTGCTTCTGTCCCAGAAGGAGTTGATTCAAGGCACATGGAACACTGAGCTCTAAAGAGAGGAAGATGAATCCAATCATTAACCCTCAGTTCTATCACATAGGCATCATAATTAGTGGAGACGACGCCTCGCCCTTTGCATAGGGTACAGCATGATTTTAACTTGAAACTGCCTGACCATCTGAGCGTTGAGATTCCTCACCAGTAATACCAGAGTGAGCGCTGAGGTCATGTACAAAGTTTCTTCTGTTACCATGGTATCACATTATTACGGCTGTCAAACATACAACCAACAAGATGTACCTGATTTGCTCCACAATTATAAAGTTTCCAAAAGTAATTTTCTTTTCAGTTAGACTACTGTGTCCATTAATCGCATTTTCTCCTTCAGATACGTCAGTTCACCAGGAATGAAAAATCCTGCTTACAATTCCAGGAAACACTAAAACAGATTGTTAAATTTAAGTATGCAACTTTAAGGCGATGAAACTGATTTCTGTAAGGCTCTCCATGTAGAAAAAAATGATTTCATTCACTTCTAATTTCTTTTCATGAATGACATCCCATTACAGGCAATTATGCCACAAAGGGTTTTATTTCCTACACTAGTTTATTTAGGGGAAGGTGGAGAAAGAGACAAGAAAACCTTCAGTACATTTGCATTCTTGTAAGAGTGAGCTATGAACCCTACTGCACAGCATTTACAGAGTCTGAATAATATCAGTGATATACCTCTATTACATGTCTGGCTTCTGATGGGAATTATATATTAAACATGACCTAACTTCTTTTTTCCTACATTTTTATTAATTAAAACCATCTTGAGGGGAGGGGTAGGGAGCTATTTTTGCATTCCAGTGCATGCCCTGTAGAAAGAAGGTATAAACACATTCTCCAGGAAGAGCAATCAATTCTTTAATCATCTAATAAAAGCAAGGCTTCCTCCTTGAGTTCATATCATCCTCACGCTCGACCAACAGCAATATCACAGAACCTGGACCAATGTGCCACTTTCATTTTAGAGCAGAAAGACCTTGGGAGAAATTATGAAAATCTCTACATAGTGCCACAATACAATACCATTAGATCAAGAGTTTACTCTTTGTCTTTTATGAGTTCACTTCTCACTATAAGCAATATAAGCAAAATAAGCCCATATTTCATTATAATTCAAATATAAATATTTAGAATAAGGAAATGATTGTTTTCTCAAATATTCTATTAAAACTCAAAGAATAAATTCAGTCTATGCATATTCATGGGTTTCAAACAAGGCATCTCTCAGTTTCAGTTTAATGAACATTAATATCTGCCTATGCATGAACATAAAACATACAAATATGTATGAATTTCAAAGCAAGATGTTAAAGGCTCTATTTCATTGAGCTGTTAATAACAATATAAATAAGATTAACAAGGCTAGAGTGTATTACATGTTCACTAAAATACCAAAATGTAATTATATATCTTTCTAATAAGTTAAAATGGGGACTGGTTTATTATTTATAATAAAGTTGCTGGCAAATCTATTCACCCTACAGTAATGTCCATGGACAATACTTTGGGTTATATCTTATTCAGTCAGAGACTTTTTCCTTAGCTCTTGCTATATACTTTGAAATTTTTTTTCTTTGAAACAACTACATGTCTACAGTACCTTTATGTCCCTTTTATAGATAGCTCCAGCAACGCAACAGTATCTCAATCAGAAATGAGAACCAACTTTTCATTTTGTTTAACTAGAAGAAGAGTAACATTCAAGATATTTGATCCATCTATATTCAGCCCAAACCTTTGTCTGAATCAACACAGACTTACTGTAAACCATTGCTAGGAATCAGAGTTCATCAAATAAGCTATAAAAGTCTATGATAATTAGAACTCTTGTAGAAAAGGGGTAGAAAAAAATTAAAAATATAAAATGAATAAGAAATTACTATATATTCTGCATTTGAACCCCAAGCAATGACAGTTTTGAAGTTACATGAGGAACGACTTTTCCTGTACGTGCACTCAGTCGTGTCCAACCTTTTGTGACCCCACGGGCTGTAGCCCACCAGGCTCCTCTGCCTATGGAACTTTCCAGGCAAGAATACTGGAGTGGGTTGCCATTTCCTTCTCCGTGGGATCTTCCCAACCCAGGGATCAAACCTAAATCTCCTGCATCTCTTGCATTTGAAGGTGGATTCTTTACCACTGTGCCACCTGGGAAGCCCTACTTATCCTACAAAAGCCTAATAAACTGCTTGATGTTAACACAACTGCAACATAGTCATGGGTGGCTTTGCTATCAAAGCAAACAGGAGGTACAGATGGGCTGACTTTAGTTTCCAGAAAATTACTTTACACCACTCAATTGTAAATTAATCTCAACTACAGAGCATTACGATTGCAAGTATCCTCCCATTCACTCCTGCTCTGAAAGGTTCTGCCCCACATAACCACTCCAAGAACTCTCTGGGGCTTCTCCCACTGATCCACTATTGGGCCAAAACAGGACTGTCTCTCTGGGACTAGGTATTATCTATAGAATGATAATAATATCACACAGAGTTATTTAGAAGAGTTACTGCCGATTAATTCATGACTATAAAGCAATTTTCAGCTCTTCTACATTCTTCCCAGAGAATGCAGCCAGAGGCAATTTTAGCTTTTCAAAGAATCTTACATAAAGCCTAAAGAATTCTGAACATAGAATTTTTCTAAAGGTTTTATTCCTTCCAAGCATCTGTAATGACTGGTTGTTTTACATTTCTAAAATGCAAAATATCATATCATCAAAACTTTTTCCCAGTTTCATAGGGCAGAAGGTTTCTAGAAATTGAGGCTGTTAAAAATCATGTGAGATAATTTTTCGTTAACTATTAAAAGCTAACTTTACTGACACTAAAATAACACCGTCCTATGTGAGTTTGGCTCTAGCAATTTTTTTTAATGTCTGGTTCTCTGCTGAATGCTTTCTTATTATAATTATAATTTATTCTCTGTTGGAAAAGCCTGAAGAGAAAAATGCTATAGCAAAAGCCAAATTGAATTGCATAGTCTTTGACTTGTGGAACTTGGATATCAAATATTCTGAAGTTAGCAATTTTTAAGCAATGGTATCTGTGGGTTTTTTTTCCTTCTAGCAGTATGCTTCAAGATTGCTTACTTTAAAAATTTTATAAGTCTATCTGACATAGAAATTCACTAATAAGGATAAATAACTAAAGATCATTCAATAAGGCTTTCTCTAGTTCATTTAAAAAAAAAGAAGAAAATGAAAATTCTCATCCCTTGACAATAAGAGGTGAAACTGGGGCAAAAATATTAAAATAGCTGAATTTATCTGCAGAATTTGTATCTTATGCAATATATTTGGCTTAATAATAAATTTATATTTATATTATAAGGATGTCTGATATTTTCAGAATTCAGAAAAGACATTAAGAATGCAATAAAGAAGGGCTGAGAATTTAAAGTCCAGGTTCTTCAGGGGAGAGAGTTTGCATAACTTCTTTCTCTTTCTGGAGAAGGTATTTCTCTTAATAGTAGACTTGAAATGGATAGTGGTTTGAAAAAGGACCAAGAATCAAATTTATAATTTGTGAAATATTTCCTAGATATTACTCTTGCCTTAAAGGGATAGTGGTATTGCCCACATGTCAAACTGGGAAAATGGAAAAAAAAAAAACAAAAAAAACTAATACTCACTGAAGATATACTCCATAGCAGACTCTTGCAGGGAGTTTAATGTACATGATCACAGATCATTCCCCCTCATTTATTCGCCCTCCTGGAGACAGAGAACTCTATTTCTCAGGTGGATTCTCAGAACTCTTCTCAAAAATTGCCAGAATATTCTCTCTCTCCTAAGTATTGCCCCTTTCGCTAAGGCAAATCATCGCCTTTATTTCTAGACTCTAACACTGCAGGCTACCTCGTAGGAAAAGAAGTAGGCAAAGGCGGGGATGTCACCGACAAGGACAAAAGTACTTGGCAACTTGATGAAGCATCAGTGTCTTAGAATTGTGGAAATATTAATAGTTAAGGCACAGAAACGTACCTATCTTCCCTCCAGCAGGGCTGAGGGCTTCCACCGCCAACTTGTGGTAAAATGGCTGTGTGAAAAAGATGTGGCGGACACGGGCTGAGGAGCCACACGCATGATCACAGAATCACTATTTCATAAACACATGCTTCTCAATACATAGTTTGCCACTGGTTGATTTTGAGTGTGGAAATGCTTGTTTTCACAATTTTCTCTCACCTAACACTCATTTGGGGGAGTGAAGATTCACCCACGCCTTCACACCATCATTAACCAGAGGTTCAACTTTTCTCTCTGTCTTTGCTGTGTACTTTTCCCGGCCAGTAAACATCCACAATCTGTAAGTAAAGAAAGCTCCCCTCTCCCCAAAGCTTAGGTACTCAGTAAGTTATCATGGGCTTCCCTGGTGGCTCAGTGGTAAAGAACCTGCCTGCCAATGATGAGACCTGGGTTTGATCCCTGACGGGGGGAAGATCCCACATGCCTGTGCACCACAACTGTTGAACCATGCTCCACAACCCAGGAATCCCAACTCCTGAAGCCTGCGTGCCCAGAGCCTGTGGTCTGTAACAAGGGAAGCCACTGCAGTGAGAAGCCCCCGTGCCACAGCTAGAGAGCAGCCACCATAGGCCGCAACTCAACTGGAGAAAAGCCTGAGCAGCAAGGAAGGTCTAGTGCAGTCAAAAATCAATAAAATTATTTTTTAAGATAAAAAATAATTATAAAAATTATTTTTATAATTTGCAAAGCATTTACCTTGTCAAAACAGTACTTTATAAATATAATAAACATAATAAACTATTGATTTAATGGCTGTATAAAAGAATAATCAGTGGCTTATTTACACAATAAGATTATTCATGCAGTTTGTTTCTACTGAGTATTTATGCACATTTGATGAATATAAATCCACAAGGTCAGAGCCAAAAATTGCCCTGAATTATCTGTATTGCTTATCTACAAACATTTTTGTTTATACATTATCCCAAAAATTCTATCAGAATATTCCCTTTTATATAATTTTATTGTTTCTAGAAATGCTTCATTCTAAATAGCTGAAACAAATAGAATTTCAACTTTATTTCAACTATTAAACTTTTTAAATAAAAATTAAGACACTTTCTATATGTAGCCAATGGAGATTTAAATACTCACATACAAAGATAAGTAAGTCTTACAGACAAAATCTTTAATACATTGAAATTGTCCATTGTTTCTTTTTTCCTTTGAATCCTTAATTCTCCCACTACTTACTCCTGAGGATTTTATTCTAATGATATATATACATACATATCTCCTATGCTTATTTTTTAGCAGATAATATCTCAACTCAGTAAAGAATCTGCCTGCAATGCCAGAGACCTGGGTTTGATCCCTAGGTCGGGAAGATCACCTAGAGAAGGGCTTGCCAACCCACTCCAGTGTTCTTGCCTAGAGAATTCCATGGCCCTCATGGACCCTGGCAGGCTACAGTCCATGGGGTCACAAAGAGTCAGACATGACTGAGCAACTAAAACCAACACATCTCTTAACAAAAGTTGGGATTCCGTATCTCTTATTGCACTGCTTCTCTGCTGCTGCTGCTAAGTCACTTCAGTCATGTGCGGCTCTGTGCGACCCCATAGACGGCAGCCCACCAGGCTCCCCCGTCCCTGGGATTCTCCAGGCAAGAACACTGGAGTGGGTTGCCATTTCCTTCTCCAGTGCCTGAAAGTGAAAAGTGAAAGTAAAGCTGCTCAGTCGTGTCTGACTCTTACAACCCCATGGACTGCAGCCCACCAGGCTCCTCCGTCCATGGGATTCTCCAGGCAAGAGTACTGGAGTGGGGGTGCCACTGCCTTCTCTGGCACTGCTCCTCTACCTACCTACAAATAAAATCAGTCTTGAGTGAAAAAATTACAATTATGTGACTATTAACATTATTACATGAATTATACAATATTGTAGATAACTATAATTTATCAAAACTAAATACTGTGAAAAATAAACAAGCATTAAAATCTTATTAAATGATATCTCTTAAAAGATGACTCAGGCTTTTAAAAATTTACTTGATATGTTTTTGCAAAGTAAGAATCCCTTAGTGAGCACTGTTTATAACTAAAGCTAGGCATATTTAAGGATCAATTCTACTCTAATTCCTATGTAAATAGATGTAAACATTAAGGTACCCTGTTTATAGTCATTAATAGGCTTTATTTAAATAAATATATACAACCATCTTAATTCCTTCTAAGTTAAATGTCAAAAATTACATGAAAATTATCATTTTTTTTCTATTTTGATCTAACATTAGATAGCTGTTAGGTGCTTGTAAAATTGTTGAAAATTTAAAAATTTGCTTAGTACATAGTGCCCAGTCATTAAACTCATTCTCAACACCGAGAATGGTAGTTTCCATCATAATTGCTTTGGTGTTAGAATAAAGCACCACAGGGAGAATCAATTTATACCAGAAGTATGGCTTTCTTTTGTAGGCTGGTAGAAAAGCAACTGCAAAATGAAGAGGGAGGGGGGAGTACTAAAACCCATGTGATGATATTTCTAAGGGACTCAGCTCAGAAAAATCAGTTTAGGGAACAAGGATGTATGAAGTTATAGGCTCTAGTTCTGAGAGTTCTGGATTCTGTTATGGAATCTGCTCCCTGGGTTTAATTTGGGCAATTTCAGCTACTGCTATTACTGTAGACTTAAAATAGTCATCAAGTCTTTCCTTTACTATTCATGTTGCCAGGCTGAAATGTATGTTCTCTGGAGTTTTAAATGCTGCCCAGCAGCTACTGTGCCATCAAATGATGTGACAAACAATGTTCCTTTTACAGAAAAACAAAATCTGACCCTTGTAAAGATTGGAACAACTACAATCAAAAACTCTGCATGAAGCTATGACACAGTTGACAGTGATGAATATCTGGATTGATCATGTTCCCTTAACAATAATCTTCTGTCCTCTAGTTGAGGCTGAAGAAGGCAAAATTGGAGGGCTAAAAATGGAAACCAACAAATTTCCTGCTCCTTTGTTAAATAACACTGGAATCCTGTGAGCTTTTCATCTCAACATAAAGCACTGTTGAGAATGAGTAGAAATAAGCTGGCGATTTACTCGGGGAAATATTTACCCCGGAAAAGAACACAATGAGTGAAATAGTATAGCTGATCTGTGGACATGGACTCTTTGCTTGTTTACATTTGCGTCAAAACCTTGCCTTTCTCTGCCCACTTTTCTAAAGTGAGTCTAACATTCTCCCCAATCCAGTCCTTTCCCTTTTAAAAATCACTCCATCCAGGCCCCAAAACTCCATGAATATTCTCCCTTGAATTCCTTTTATGAGACAAGACTAAGATTCTGCCAACACAATGTTCTGATGCCCCCACTACTCCACATTAAATCTAAAAGACATTTAATTAAGAGTTTTCCAAAGAAAAATAAGCTTTTTTTAAATCAACAGTTTGTGAAGTGCAATTTACTTTGATATTAGTCAACTATTCATATGATTTGCTTTTATTTCCCAGGCAGAGCGGAGAAGGCAATGGCACCCCACTCCAGTATTCTTGCCTGGAAAATCCCATGGACGGAGGAGCCTGGAAGGCTGCAGTCCATGGGGTCACTGAGGGGCGGACATGACTGAGCGACTTCACTTCCACTTTTCACTTTCATGCAGGAGAAGGAAATGGCAACCCACTCCAGCGTTCTTGCCTGGAGAATCCCAGGGACGAGGGAGCCTGGTGGGCTGCCGTCTGTGGGGGTTGCACAGAGTCAGACACAACTGAAGCGACTTAGCAGCAGAGTGTGAATGTTCTTAGCAGGGCTTATATCTCGTTTGGTTGTTACAAGACACATACCACTTGATCTTAAGCATCCAGTATTTTGAGTAATACTTATTCAGTAAATAAATGCATAGACAAATAGCATTAAGACTTTTTCATAAACATTATTAAATTTTCACTGTGTAAATGTCCAAATGGTAAACACGCAGAAATACATGTATGTGTATACAGTTTTTAATAGACATACATTCTAAGTATTAATTAGTATACACAGCATAATACCTAGCACTGAAATATATTTTTACATTGTTCATGAATATGCTCACACATGTAACTTTGAGACAATACATAACTAATTTGTAAGACAGTATATATATTTCTAATTTGTACTTTCGTTTTCTACAAAAAAGCATTCATTCAAATAAACATCTGAAAAAGTCTAGGCATCCTCGATCTCACAAGATATCATTCTAACACCAAACTTGCATACAAGTAAACTTACCATGTATGAAAATGAGATAAGAAAGTCATAATAAGTGCTTTCCTTCAAAGCTTGATTACGTGTTATTATCCATTTATGGTGAAAATGCTACCAATATATAACTTGTCTGATGCCTCAAAATAAAACCCGAGATAGTACACATTCATAATTATCTTTCAAATACTGACATGTTTTCTTTTCACTATTTACCCTAGAGTCAATCCTACAAACCATCATTTCCTTTACAACTTCTCCTGGTGCTCTGCTATGAGACCAGTCTAACAAGCCAATGACTCACATGTAAATGCCCAGGTTTAAGTTGGAATTTTTTTATTGTTCTGCACCTGTGAGTTTTAAGCCAGTTAACTTTTTTGCCCTGAAGGAATAAAATATTCAATTTAATGTATTTGTGGGGAAAAACATCAGTTGAAGCCACAAGAAATTCCTCTGAGAGTTCTAAGTATTCCTGTAGCATATTTCTCAGTCCCTGAGCTCTGAACACGTATTAAGATATAGCAGCTTGGTGGAGGCAAGACGTAACCCTTATTCCCATCTGTCAGCTAATGGAAGACTAAAACGCTACAGCTGCCAGGGCAAATATTAATCACTCAAAACAGGAAAACTGTATTAATCTCTTGTGCATGATATGTTTATATATGAGCGCTGTTTATGCACCGTATGCTACACTTTTGCTAAAATAATCCTGCCCTTGATAAACCATAGGGAAGTTTGGTGATTGGAAACAAATCATACCTTTACATGAGTTAAAGCATCAATATACATTAGAGATAAAGGAAGGCCAGGTTTAATATGAAACGCAGAGAATCAAACATAATTGGAAACCTACTATGCCTTTCCTTAAACAGCACAGTTGTAGTAGCCAAGCCACTCAGTTGTGTCCGACTCTTTGCAAACTCATGGACTGAAGCTACCTGGCTCCTCCTCCGTCCATGGGATTCTCCAGGCAAGAATACTGGAGTGGGTTGCCATTCCCTTCTCCAGGGGATCTTCTCAACCTCGGGATCCAACCCGGGTCTCCAGAACTGCAGGCACATTCTTTACCTTCTGAGCCACCAGGCAAGCCCAAGTGGCCTAGCAGAAAGCACCAATATAAAGCCTACTTGTCTCAAGCAACTAACCTTTATTTTCACTACAAACAGTAGGAAATCAATTTTTGCAGTTGGTGGTGAAATTCATTTTAAAACAGCATATAATAGGGGTAGAGCTTACTTAATTTTGACTTCTGTTTGAAATCCTGATTTGAAATATGTTTAGGCAATCCTTCCAAACAATAAACAAGATCTGGTATCTTATCAACAGCACCGGCACTGCTGCTCGCGCGGATGTGTTTGGCAGCTGTTCCTCAAAGCACAGCAGAGAGGAAGGTGGTCTAGCAGAGCAGGCCCCTGTGGACCTTCTAAGTCACTGCCACCTAGGTCCTGGATCAGCTTTTTCTGGCCCTAAAGACCTAAACCCAACCAGCCCTCAAAGGGCCAGTAAATTACAGGAGAGCAATGTCAGAAGTGCTTTCATTTAATTTTTTTCTTTTTTAAAACTCATTATTTGTATTGAAGTATAGCCAATTAACAGTTTCAGGTGGACAGCAAAGGGACTCAGCCATACATAAACATGTATCTATTCTCCCCCAGACTGCTCTCCCATGCAGGCTGCCACTTAACACAGAAGTGCTTTCAAATGTAATGTGGGCTGTAGCACTGGGAACCAGCATCTTACTAGTCCTTCTGTTGGATTCAAAGTACCAGGAACTCGTTTTGTTCTCCCTTCTGGACTCTAAAATACATAAAGAAGGGGCTCAGTCCTAATGAATAGCAAGGAATGAGCACATGATTGCCAATTCATTTTCCTACAACCTAAGAAATAAATTACAAAGAAGAAAGCAATGATGAGTCCCCCTCCTTCTAGATTCCGTACACATGTGTTCAGTTCAGCTTAGTCGCTCAGTCGTGCCCGACTCTTTGCGACCCCATGTATCGCAGCACGCCAGGCCTCCCTGTCCATCACCAACTCCCCGGAGTTCACTCAGACTCACGTCCATCGAGTCTGTGATGACATCCAGCCATCTCATTCTCTCTCATCCCCTTCTCCTCCTGCCCCCAATCCCTCCCAGCATCAGAGTCTTTTCCAATGAGTCAACTCTTCCCATGAGGTGGCCAAAGTACTGGAGTTTCAGCTTTAGCATCATTCCTTCCAAAGAAATCCCAGGGCTGATCTCCTTCAGAATGGACTGATTGGATCTCCTTGCAGTCCAAGGGACTCTCAAGAGTCTTCTCCAACACCACAGTTCAAAAGCATCAATTCTTCGGTGCTCAGCCTTCTTCACAATCCAACTCTCACATCCATACATGACCACAGGAAAAACCATAGGCTTGTCTGCACGGACCTTAGTCGGCAAAGTAATGTCTCTGCTTTTGAATATATTATCTAGGTTGGTCATAACTTTTCTTCCAAGGACTAAGCGTCTTCTAATTTCATGGCTGCAGTCACCATCTGCAGTGATTTTGGAGCCCCCAAAATAAAGTCTGACACTGTTTCCACTGTTTCCCCATCTATTTCCCATGAAGTGATGGGACCGGATGCCATGATCTTCGTTTTCTGAATGTTGAGCTTTAATCCAACTTTTTCACTCTCCTCTTTCACTTTCATCAAGAGGCTTTTAGTTCCTCTTTACTTTCTGCCATAAGGGTAGTGTCATCTGCATATCTGAGGTGATTGATATTTCTCCCAGAAATCTTGATTCCAGCTTGTGTTTCTTCCAGTCCAGCGTTTCTCATGATGTACTCTGCACATAAGTGAAATAAGCAGAGTGACAATATACAGCCTTGACGTACTCCTTTTCCTATTTGGAACCAGGCTGTTGTTCCATGTCCAGTTCTAACTGTTGCTTCCTCACCTGCATACAGATTTCTCAAGAGGCAGGGTAGGAGGTCTGGTATTCCCATCTCTTTCAGAATTTTCCACTCTTTATTGTGATCCACACAGCCAAAGGCTTTGGCATAGTCAGTAAAGCAGAAATAGATGTTTATCTGGAACTCTCTTGCTTTTTTGATGATCCAGCATATGTTGGCAATTTGATCTCTGGTTCCTCTGCCTTTTGTAAAACCAGCTTGAACATCAGGAGTTCACGGTTCACGTATTGCTAAAGCCTGGCTTGGAGAATTTTGAGCATTACTTTACTAGCATGTGAGATGAGTACAATTGTGCAGTAATTTGAGCATTCTTTGGCATTGCCTTTCTTTGGAATTGGAATGAAAACTGACCTTTTCCAGTCCCGTGGCCACTGCTAGTTTTCCAAATTTGCTGGCATGTTGAGTGCAGCACTTTCACAGCATCATCTTTCAGGATTTGAAACAGTCAGCTGGAATTCCATTACCTCCACTAGCTTTGTTCGTAGTGATGCTTTGTAAGGCCCACTTGACTTCACATTCCAAGATGTCTGGCTCTAGATGAGTGATCACATCATCATGATTATCTGGGTCATGAAGATCTTTTTCTGTACAGTTCTTCCATGTATTCTTGCCACCTCTTCTTAATATCTTCTGCTTCTTTTAGGTCGATACTATTTCTGTCCTTTATCGAGCCCATCTTTGCATGAAATGTTCCTTGGTATCTCTGATTTTCTTGAAGAGATCTCTAGTCTTTAATATACAATATTTGTTTTTTTCTGACTTACTTCGCTCTGTAAAACAGGCTCTAAGTTCATCAGTGGTTTGCAGGGCAGGAATAGAGATTCAGACATAGAAAACAGACTTATGGACACAGCAGGGGAAAGGGAGAGTGGGACGAATTGGGAGAATAGCACTGAAACATATACACTTTATGTAAAACATAAGTAAAACAGCTAACTGGGAGTTGCTGTATGACACAGGGAGCACAGCCTAGCACTCTGTGATAACCTAGGTGGGGTGGGGTGGGAAATGGGAGGAAGGTCAAGAGGGAGGGGACGTGTGTATACCCATGGCTGATTCATATTGATGTATGGCAGAAACCAACACAACATTGGAAAGTAGCTCTCCTCCAATTAAAAATAAACAATTGAAAAAAAAAAGCAATGATGACACACAGTGTTAAGGGTCGTAAGTTGAAAGCATATTTAATGAACAGCTGAGGCAGGGCAGTAAGGGAGGATCAAGATGGGTAGAAATACTTGCATAGTGGAAGCAAACAGAGGTTGTTACTGACCGAGCATTTTGCTTGAAAATGCCAGAAAATG
Source organism: Nanger dama (assembly GCA_917880005.1). Classification (NCBI taxonomy): domain Eukaryota; kingdom Metazoa; phylum Chordata; class Mammalia; order Artiodactyla; family Bovidae; genus Nanger; species Nanger dama. Next base: position 590,683 of record CAKJTW010000069.1, read on the forward strand.
GAGGTGAAATTTGGGACTGAAGACAAGACAGACAGAAAGTCCTATAGATGGATTTTTAACTTTCAACATTATACTTCCATATAAAAAGAGCAAGAGAATGCAGGTTTGCAATTCCAAGTTTAAAAGTTAATGAAGGATCCCTCTTTGGAGAATTTGAAACCTATTAAAGAAAAAAGATGAAATCCTTTGAGATCTTCCCGCATCATACCTGGGTTTTTAATCTGATTAAATTACCCTAAATCACAATAGGAAATTCATCAAGACCTCCATGACTACATGCTCCTAATTCCCAATGAGTCTTCTATCTTAAAAGAAATAAAGACCACAGACCTCATTGGAAATGACAAATATAAACAAAAATGACCTTTGAAAAGCAAGTAGAAATTCTTAATTATGAAATATCTCCAGTTCAGTTCCTCAGAGGCATGTACCATTACATCACATCCAGGGGGAAAAATAGATCCCTGCTTCCAAAATGTAAGTAGATGCTAACACTGTTTAGGGAATAAAATGCTGAATACTGAAATTTAAAAATCAATGAAAGGGGCTCCCCTGGTGCAAAAATGGTAAAGAATCCACCTGCCAATGCAGGAGACGTGGGTTCAATTCCTGGTCCAGGAAGATTCCACTGCTGCAGAGAAATAAAGCCCAGGCCCTACAACTACTGAGCCTGTGTTCAGGACCCAGGAACTGCAGCTGCTGAAGCCACGTGCCCTAGAGTCCATGCTCCCAGCAAAGAGTAGCCCCTGCTCGCCACAACTAGGGAAAAGCCCATGTAGCTCCGAAGACTCAGTGTGGCCAAAAATAAATAAACAAATTTTAAAAATTCAGTGAAAGGTTTGAAAGATCACATTGAGAACACTTCCCAGAGAGTTGAATAAAGGTCAGAGATGGACATACGGAAGACAAAATACACAAACAAACCAGGAAGTTCAACATCTCATCAATGAAAGTTCCAGGGGGAAAAAGAAAGGAAGATGGGAAAGATAAGGTTTTTTTTTTTAAAGACATGCAACAAAAATTCCCCAGAGCTTAAGTAGAGAACTGTCCAGATTAAGTCACATCAAGTGTGACTAACGGAAAAATAAGGCCAGTGCAGAAGAGGGACCCAGCTGGTCTTGATGTTCCCCTCAGCCTGACTAAATCTGGACAAGTTTCTTCCTGACTACAGCTCTGAGTTCCCTCTTCTTAGACCACCAACTGGAGAAAACTTCTAATTGTAAATCTGTCTTTGCTCCTTTGAGATATAAACCTCCCAGCCTCTTGATAGCTTTACAACCCAGGAATACTCTTTATTATTTTTTCACTGGTTCACCCCAGCACTTAAGGACTCTTCCAATTCTCATTTCATCAGAGTTAAGTTCTCTCTCTCCACTTGCTCTCAACTTAATAAAGTTCTCTTTGCCTGTTTAACTCATCTGGTGCAATGTTTCTTTGACAAGCTCATCATCAACAATTTTCAGGACATCAAGATAAAGAGAGGATCTAAAATAACTCCAGAGAAAAATTTAAAAAATGATCAGTATTCCAAATTTCTAGGCATAGCTACTACCCCTTGCAAGACAAAGCAGAAGTTCTTTCAGGTTATCAGAGAAACTTTAACCTAGAATTCCATCTTTAGCTACACCAAAATTCAAGAATATGAATAGTTGAACAGACACAAAGAAGTTTTCTCCTTTAAACCCTTAGTTAAGTGAATAGAGTTAAAATAAAAGTATTGGTATTGAGGTTAGTGGGCTGTGCCTTTTATCAAAAGGCTTTATAAAACCAGAAACTTGAAAATAGAACTAAATCCCTATGCTTTTAAGATAGCTCACTTATATACCAGCCAAGGCCCAGAACTCTTCAATCTCTTGTTTCATCTTTTTCTCAGTGTGGTATTTGGGCACAAGATCACTGCTGAAGAGCCACTCATTACATGCTTATTCCAGATAACTGGATGAAGAACAGCACAACTTCTTTTTTTAGAAGCTATCCCAAACAATTTGTACACAGCCTCTGTCTGTAACTCACTGGCTAAAATCCTATCCCATGGCCAGCAGGACATAACTGGGGCTAGACATTTAGGATCATGCTAAATGTAGGAAACTGATATTAAAGAATAACAGTAAAATAATTGACATTGATAATTATGTAGCTACTATCCATTTTAAGATGGCACTCAAAAAAGGTTGGAAGGACTTAGAAACTGAAAAGACTAATAAAGTATGAAAAAGGAACATAATATAATAAAAAGTGAATTATTAATTTCAGAACATTTTAGTACATTTTTCTTAAAACCAGACACCTAATATGGATAGCAAAATAGCAAGTATACTAGAGATATAACACAAATATTAAGCATATTTTAAATGATATGTAAGTATACAAGTAAAGCAATTCCTGCAACCCAAAGTAGAAAAATGTAAATTATAATCATTTCAAGCACATATGAAACAGAAAAATTGACTGTATTTGACCACAAAGAAAGTTTCATTAGATCCTTGAGGAGGAATATCATACCTATTAAATCAAAAGGGATCTCCACTTAAACTTCCTCTACCAAAATTTTGATTCAGACCACATTTTCTTCCTTAATGAAAATAAATTTGAATTTGTTGGTAAAAATGAGCCCACGTCTAACACCTTTTCATGATAAAGAAAAAAACTCAGTCTACCTAGAAATAATGGGAAAATTTGACTTGATAAACAGTTTTTACAAAAACCCAACAGCTAACATCATAACTGATAAGAAAGATAAGGTTTTCTCACTAAGGTCAGTTACAAAAGGATGCCCCCTGACATCACTTCTCTTCAATATCCCACTGGAAATTCTAGCTTGTGCAGTATGACCAGTGGGAAAGGTATATATAGTGGGAAGGAAGAAATAAAACTGCTTCTGTTCACAGATAACGTTATTGTCTATAAAGAAAATCCTCAACAACAACAAAACTCATGGTTATAGCAATGTTGCAAGATAAAAAGTTATTATGCACAAGTCAGTCACTTTCTTATGTACCAGCAATGAACCAGTGGGATTTGAATTTAAAGCCCAACATATTTATGCTAGCATCTGAAAAAAATAAAATATTTAGGTATAACCTGACAAATATGTGAAAGGGCTATACAAGGAAAACTATAAAATGCTGATTAAGGAAATCAAAGAAGAAGTAAATATATGAAGAGATATTCCATGTCTGTGGTTGTTGTTCAGCCACCCACTAGTGTCTGACCCTTTCCCACCCCGGGGACTGCAGCATGCCAGAAAGACTCAGTTGTTAACATATCACTTTTTCCAAACTTGTTCTACAGATTCAATGTAATTCCAATCAAAACTCCAGCAAAGCATTTTGTGCATATCAACCCATTGACTCTAACATTAAACGTGGCAACACAAAAGATCCAGAATAGCCTTTGTTCCAGGTGGCCCTTATTCCTGAAACTTCTTCTGCATTCCCTTAGCCCTACATTCTCTTATTAATTCAAGCTTGCCCTAAAATACCTCTACTCAAGGATGCTGACAATGGCCACGCTAGCTAATATTCAAAGCTTTCCACAAACTTCCAACCTGCCTGATGCACTCTAGTATGTTTTTCCTATAACACTCATTAATCCTAATGTATCATATTATTTACCAGTAGTGTATTACAGGTTTATTTATCAAATGAACATAAACAACAGAAAACAACAGGGACTGTAAATAAATTATAGCTCCTCCATATGACAGGAAATTAGATCTTCATTAGAAAGCATCAGATAGCTATAATTATAGTGTGTGAAACATCACCAAGACATATTGGCACCCAATAAATATGTAAATTTAAAACACAAAATGCACAGCTCTGTGTATGTAGCGTACTGCAGTTTTATCTCATTGGAAAAGACCCTGATGCTGGGAACAATCGAAAGCAAAAGAAGAGGGCAGCAGAGGGTGAGACGGTTGGATGGCATCACCCACTCGATGGACCCAGGTCTGAACAAACTCCAGGAGACGGTGAAGGACAGGGAAGCCTGGTGTGCTGCAGTCCATGGGGTCACAAAGGGTCAGACATGAGACTGAACAAGCAAACAAATCATACACATAATCTCTATCTGTAAAGAAACAGGTACTTTACAACACAGCATCTTCAAGGTGAGCAAACTACCTGCCTGGGGAACAAGTAAGGAAAGATACACTACTGACACCAATTATTAATATAAAATAGATAACTAAGGAGAACCTAAGTGTGCAGCACAGGGATCTCTACTCAGTGCTCTGTGGTGATGTAAATGGGAAAGAAGTCCAAAAAGGAGACCTATGTATACACATAGCTGATTAACTCTGCTGTACAACAGAAACTAAAAAACATCTTCCAAAATTTTGTTCCATGAGAACATAACAGCTATCAGACAAACAGATGAAACTACTATAATCTACAACAGGTTCAGACGTCTCTTGCTTAAGCAAGGAAGTGAAAGTAGCTCAGTCGTGTCTGACTGTTTGTGACCCCAAGTCCATGGAATTCTCCAGGCCAGAATACTGGAGTGGGTAGCCATTCCCTTCTCCAGGGGATCTTCCCAACCCAGGGATCGAACCCAAGTCTCCCACATTGCAGGCGGATTCTTTACCAGCTGAGCCATAAGGGAAATGTATAGCGCATCACTCTGCTCAGTGTTACTGGCAGCCTGGATGGGAGAGGGGGCTTCTATATGTATGGCTGAATCCCTTCACTGTTCTGAAACTATCACAACATGCCTAATCAGCTATATCCCAATACACAATAAAAGTTCCAAAAAAAAAAAAAAAAAGCCTCTTGCTTTTAAATTGTTGTGTCAGCTGGATAAATGAGAAAGTTAAAAAAGAAAAATGATCTGATTATGCTCTACTTACTGAAAAAGTACAACTTTTATTTGTGCAAAAATTTATATCGTGACTGTTTCCAGGGCACCCTATATGTTCCCCTGAACACACACTCATCCCTCTTAGGGATGTGCCATGAGTGAAGATGTTTTCCCTTCTGAAGATAAACCAAAGCCTCTCTATTACCACTTTACCCACTTCAGAGAAATAAATATGTGTGCATGCCTGTGCACACATACACATACTCTCAATCTTACTCAAGACTCTCCAGTTATATTGCTCATTTTTCATGACATATTTCTAGCCAGATATACCTCTAGGCTTGGGTACGCCTTTTCTCTTCCTCAAGCTGGCATTTAACTATCATCCAAAACTCTCTTGTGAAGTTAGTGCACAAAGTGAGCTTTGTTAGTGTACTAGCAAAGTGAGCTTCCACACTCTTTGTCATTAAGTGACAGGTCGAAAATGTATCACAGAAGACATACAGCATCGAACAGGCAGGAGGAGCAGACCAGCAACGCAGCTGTGAGCTTGCATTCAGGTCAAACAGGGTGTTTGCTCTGAATGTATTAAGGCCAAGTTTACGGTGTCAATCTCTAATGCATTGTAAACATAAAGCTTTTGTTCCTCTCTCATCATGAATAAATCACTCATGCGACCCAGCCACTCAGGCCTCATCAGGCAGTATTTAGTTTCAGTACAATTGTGCCAACAGGCCTAATCACAACCATCCTGTTATTTCTTAAATGCAGAAGAGACCCTGTGAGGACTGCCACTAGGGACATGCTCCCTGGAGAATTTCCCTAAATTCCAGAACACCCACCTTACACATGTGTTTTTGTTAAGGCTCTGTGTGCTGCTTTCCAAGAGGGCAGATGGACAGTATACGTCCTCATTCTCCAGTGTGAACATAAGATGGAAGGGCATCAGGAAACCATCAGGAAACTGGGGTTCTTGAATTAAACTAGGACCCTAACTCCAAATACTCGCACATCTTGACCAAGCCTTTAAGAAACCTTGGTCTCTGTATAGGGAAGGGATTTAGTCACCTCCTAAGACTTTCAGTTCTAAAAGCCCGTGGATGTCTACATGGACATGGGTGTATGAAGATGACTGACCTGGTCCTTCAAGGAGTATATTCACTTATGAGACTGATATAAGTACCACATACTAGGCGGCTTTAAAACAGCAGAGATTAATTCACAGTTCTGGCAGCTAGAATTTCAAATTAAAGATGTTGGCAGGGTGATGGTCTCTGGAGACTAACAAAGAATCTGTTCCAGGCCTATCTCCCGGCTTCTGGGCTTGCCAGGCATACTTCGGTCCCCTGGCTGGAAAAGGCATCCCTCCAAACCTCTGCCTCCAGCAGCACGTGGCGCTTGCCCTGTGCCTGCCGCGGTCTCTCTGCTTATCTCACAGACAGCAGTACTAGCGGATTAAGGGCCCACCCTACCCCCAGACCTAATCTTAACTTACATCTTCATCACAACCAAGGTCAGGTCATACTCACAAGTACTGGGGACAAGGGTTTACACATATCTGATGGATACACAGTGTAGCCAGTCATGGTGATGCTGTGCCATTCTCTACTGCACCTTTTCATTTTTTTTTTAATGTTTCTAAATTTTTATTGGACTATATTTTCTTTACAATTTTGTTTAGTTTCTACTGTACAGCAGAGTTAATCAGCTATGAATATACATATATCTTCTTTTTTGGACTTCCTTCCCATTTACATCACCACAGAGCATTGAGTAGAGTTCCCAGTGCTATACAGTAGGTTCTCATTAGTTTTCTATTTTATATTGATACTGTCAATAGTGTATATGCATCAATTCCAATTTCCTAATTTATCCCATCACCTGCCTTTCCCCCTGGAATCCATACATTTGTTCTCTACGTCTGTATTTCTGTTTCACAAGTAAGATCTATATCATTTTTCTAATTTCCCCATATATGAGTTAATATACTTGTTTTTCTCTTTCTGACATACTTCAGTCTCTACAGACACCTTTTAAACCAGATGCCCAGGTGATTCAATCAGTCTGCCAATCTAATATTTGGAGAAACCGAAATACAATTAGAACCTAGAGACCAAAAAAAATCTCACAGTCATGAAGAGTATCTCATAGGACATTATCTGTCATGTCTCTGCATTTTATAAGAAAAATGTGCCTCTCAAAAATATTGCTTCTTCAGGAAAATATATTGAAATTGAAACATAAAAATAAAGAAGATCCCATATCAGGTATTATTGTAGGGAATTCAAAATTTGCCTCACACACAAATATCTAAGGAAACAATTGACATTCTTTAACAAAATTACAAATTCTGTAAAGTTGAGATGTTATCATCATAAAGAACATTTTACAACTTCTGATATTTTAATATACTGCTGCTAGAAAGTATACACTAGGGAAATTTAGACTTACATAAACAATTTATACTTATCTATGCAGTGTAATATTATAATCATCTTAACTCTAACACTTATTAGAACCTAGTAAGGAAATACTAAATCCATTCCCTTGTCTTCAATAGTGGAGGAGTGGATAGAATGTATGGGTGATGTGCATTCAGAGGTTTTTGGTTAAACCAAAGACAAGCTACAAATGTTCTGTGAATGGTTTTTGTGTTTCTTCCATGAGGCGTTCTGTGAATGATTTTTGTGCTTCTTCCATGAGGTGCTCTGAATACAAGAAGACCCAAGCCTAGCGAAGTGCTTATGAAAACCATATTTTTAAGGCTCCATGCTCTGCTTTCCAAGGGCACGGAGAGGCAGTGTATGTATCCATGCTTCCAATCACAACCCATTAAAATGGACTACCTTGTCATCTGGTAAAACAGAGAAGCCTCAGATCACATAACCACTATCTCCCCTGCCCATTCTGTTCCGACAGATGAGGTCCCCAAGCCAAACAACCCAACTTATCCAACAAACCCAGCAGATGCCTACTGATCCCTATGTAGTGAGTTTCAGCTCCCTGCCAGCCCAGTAAATTATTCAAACAAGTCAATCACACACACCAGTGGGAACCAGGGTAACCTCATCCTCTTGGTACTACAAGAACTGACTCCTACCACCCCTGTTGATCTGTTCCACTCTCAAGTATAACCCCTGTGTATCCTGCATGACACATGGGATCCAGGCTGTGAATACAGGTGATTCGTGAAACTGCTGTTGATTTCATCTGTCCAAAGGGTCATGGGTTCCATCATCCACATAACCCTAGGGCAGGAATGCCTTCCTCACCAATGGTGTCAGTGAGAGTGAAAGTCACTCAGTGGTGTCGACTCTTTGCAACCCCATGGACTATATATGTCCATGGGATTCTCCAGGCCAGAATACTGGAGTGGGAAGCCTTTCCCTTCTCCAGGGGATCTTCCCAACCCAGAGATCAAACCCAGGTCTCCCACATTGCGGTCAGATTCTTTACCAACTGAGCTACAAGGGAAGCCCAATGGTGCCAAGAGGAGACAATTAAAACGTACCTTCAGTTAAATAACAGCTTAAAAAGAAACCCCTAGGATCTTACAGGACTTCTACAAGTATTTTGCACTTGAATAGACAGTGTAGCTAGGTCACACGGGTCCATGGGAGAAGCAATTACCTGTGTAGGACCGTCATCTTACAAGCCATGTATCATGCCAAGATATAAAGGAAACTAAATGGGCTACCTGCTTACAACTGTCTGAAAATAAAGAGTGTTCTGGTTAAAGAGACCGACTTGATTCGAGTATGGATTAAAACTCAGAAGCTTTCAAAGAGATGTTTGAGTCGAAGCTGTTGCATTTATCTATTCTGAAGAAAACTAGTAACTTTTAACAACATCTAGTTTTTTGCAGAACATGTTTTTGGAACACTATTTATACTCCTGGATCCTGTTTGCACCTCCACAACCCATCTCCACACAGCAAGCAGAGCCATCTGACTAAAATTCCAAGAGGACCATGTCTTGCCCCTGCTTGAATTCCTTCAGATCTCTCCATCCTCTGAAAAAGCACAAGCTACTAAGCACCTCATATGAGGCACTGAATGACCTGACTGTAGTGGCTTTTCTTTTTAAGCCAAGAAAGAATGAGGATGTGTACAGCCTGAGGGGAAGGACCGAGTGGAAAGGAAGAAGTAAAATATATATGAGAGAGGGATGAATAATAGAGTTATAGTCTGGAGAAGGCTGGAGGGGGTTCAAGGATTTAAATAGAGCCATAGCTCATACTCCAATCTTGACATAGTGGAGATAAGATACAGGCTGAAAGGAATGCATGTTGGGGTGTAGAAGCAAGATTCTTTACTGAAAGCCCCCTATTCTCAGTCAAGTAGAAGAAAGATCACTTGCTGAGGCTCTGAAAGGTGCAGAGTCTGAGCTGGTGTCTTGCACAGCAAGGTAAAATTTGGAATTATATTCATGCAAACTGGTGGGTCTAAGAGCTCACTGCAAGCCATTCTGAGGCTCTCAGTTGAAAGGGTGTGTGATTTAGCCAAATGTAACTCAATACTACCTAGAGGCTTAACTATCAAAATACGGAATGAATTATTTCATTTCTGCAAAGTTCAAATTTAACCAGACAGTTCTGTAAGAAGTAGTTCCTGAGATAATTGATAAAAATATAGTGCATATCACAGAAGAAATAGGCTCATGGATGTGAGGGGTGAACCAAATGAAAGAGAAGGACAAGAACTTGATATAATGAAGGCCTCTAAAGGGCAGAGACCTGAAATCAAATATCATATGGAGTCTGGAAATGGTGGTCAGACTGTGCCCAAATACTGGACTTTTAATATCTACCATTTCTGAGATTAGAACACTTCTAAAGGATAAGAGGGTCTAACTAAATTCTTAAAATCCCTATCGTTATGATAATGGTTGGAGTAAAGAGAGAGAGTATGGCTTCCCAGATGGTGCTACTGGTAAAGAAACTGCCTGCCAATGCAGGAGCTGTAAAGAGATGCAGGTTCAGTCTCTGGGTTGGGAAGATTCCCTGAAGAAGGGCATGGCAACCCACTCCAGTATTCTTGCCTAGAGAATCCTTTGGACAGAGGAGCTTGGTGGACTATGGTCTATAATGTCACAAAGAGTCAGACATGACTGAAACAATTTAGTCTGCACACAAAGAGACTATGAAATTGTTCCCAAATCTTCAGTAAATGGGAAAGTGGATATTTTGACTTTAAGTGATATAAAAATCTAAGGAACCTAGAGAATTTGTCTTCTGAATTTGAAAAAAATATGAGAAGGCTGGTTTCATTGGTTTAAGGGCTTAAATGATATCATAAAGATTATATCTCTCTGTATCACTGGGTTAAGCTTTGCTATTCTTTGCACGTTGACTTGGAATGGCTTCTATATGGCAACACAAAGTCTGCAGAATCTCCAACTTCATGTCACATAATATGCAAGTCTGGCAGGAAAAGCACCTCAAATCAAAGCCCTTGACTTAGCTCTCATTGTAAGCCAACCCTGAAACAAACACTGTCTGGAGGTTTGAGGCACTGATTGGCTGGAACTGGACCACAGGGTCTACTCCTCGAAAAAGATGAGACCTCAGTTCAGTTCAGTCGCTCAGTCGTGTCCAACTCTTTGCGACCCTACGAATCGCAGCACACCAGGCCTCCCTGTCCATCACCAACTCCCAGAGTTCACTCAGACTCACGTCTATCTAGTTGGTGACTCCATCCAGCCATCCCACCCTCTGTCATCCCCTTCTCCTTCTGCCTCCAATCCCTCCCAGCATCAGAGTCTTTTCCAATGAGTCAACTCTTCGCATGAGGTGGCCAAAGTACTGGAGTTTCAGCTTTAGCATCAGTCCTTCCAAAGAACACCCAGGGCTGATCTCCTTCAGAATGGACTGGTTGGATCTCCTTGCAGTCCAAGGGACTCTCAAAAGTAATGCTCAAAATTCTCCAAGCCAGGCTTCAGCAATACATGAACCATGAACTCCCTGATGTTCAAGCTGGTTTTAGAAAAGGCAGAGGAATCAGATCAAATTGCCAATATCCACTGGATCATGGAAAAAGCCAGAGACTTCCAGAAAAACATCTATTTCTTCTTTATTGACTATGCCAAAGCCTTTGACTGTGTGGATCACAATAAACTGTGGAAAATTCTGAGAGAGATGGGGAATACCAGACCACCTGATCTGCCTCTTGAGAAATCTGTATGAAGGTCAGGAAGCAACAGTTAGAACTGGACATGGAACAACAGCCTGGTTCCAAATAGGAAAAGGAGTACGTCAAGGCTGTATATTGTCACCCTGCTTATTTAACTTATATACAGAGGAGATCATGAGAAACGCTGGACTGGAAGAAACACAAGCTGGAATCAAGATTGCCGGAAGAAATATCAATAACCCCATGGGGTCGCAAAGAGTTGGACACGGCTGAGCGACTGAACTGAACTGAAAAGATATGCAGATGACATCACCCTTATGGCAGAAAGTGAAGAGGAAATAAAAGCCTCTTGATGAAAGTGAAAGAGGAGAGTGAAAAAGTTGGATTAAAGCTCAACATTCAGAAAACAAAGATCATGGCATCTGGTCCCATCACTTCATGGGAAATAGATGGGGAAACAGTGTCAGACTTTATTTTGGGGGGCTCCAAAATCACTGCTGATGGTGACTGCAGCCATGAAATTAGAAGACGCTTACTCCTTGGAAGGAAAGTTATGACCAACCTAGATAGCATATTCAAAACAGAGACATTACTTTGTCAATAAAGGTCCATCTAGTCAAGGCTATGGTTTTTCCTGTGGTCTTGTATGGATGTGAGAGTTGGACTGTGAAGAAGGCTGAGCACTGAAGAATTAATGCTTTTTAACTGTGGTGTTGGAGAAGACTCTTGAGAGTCCCTTGGATTACAGGGAGATCCAGCCAGTCCATTCTGAAGGAGATCTGCCTTGGGATTTCTTTGGAAGGAATGATGCTAAAGCTGAAACTCCAGTACTTTGGCCACCTCATGTGAAGAGCTGACTCATTGGAAAAGACTCTGATGCTGGGAGGAATTAGGGGCAGGAGGAGAAAGGGACGACAGAGGATGGGATGGCTGGATGGCATCACTGACTCAATGGACAGCCTTGACGTACTCCTTTTCCTATTTGAAACCAGTCTGATGTTCCATGTCCAGTTCTAATGGTTGCTTCCTGACCTGCATACAGATTCCTCAAGAGTCAGGTCAGGTGGTCTGGTATTCCCATCTCTTGAAGAATTCTCCACAGTTTATTGTGATCCACACAGTCAAAGGCTTTGGCATAGTCAAGAAAGCAGAAATTGATGTTTCTCTGGACCTCTCTTGCTTTTTCCATGATCCAGCAGATGTTGGCAATTTGATCGCTGATTCCTCTGCCTTTTCTAAAACCAGCTTGAACATAAGGAAGTTCATGGTTCACGTATTGCTGAAGCCTGGCTTGGAGAATTTTGAGCATTATGTCCAATGAGACCTTACTCAGACCTAAAGAACTGAGACTGGGGAAGGCATAAATCCCAAACAGAAATCAGTTAAAAGAATTAAGATGAAAGAATGAAGAATACAAAAAGTCTCAACTCACATTCCTCTGTAGCCCCTTAGTCTCAAAAACCAAATGATACAATATTATACAGAACAACTTAATCAGCTCTGCTGCTCCTGTAGAGTAAGAATTTCCAACTTTCTAACCCTCCACATAACCTCAGATCAGCCAAAGTCATTTTTTTTTTATTTTACTTTACAATACTGTATTGGTTTTGCCACACATCAACATGAATCCACCATGGGTATACACGAGTTCCCAATCCTGAGCCCTGCTCCCAACTCCCCTCCCCATACCATCTTCTGGGTCATCCCAATGTAGCAGCCCCAAGCATCCTGCAATGAACCTAGACTGGCGATTCGTTTCTTACATGATATTATACATGTTTCAATGCCATTCTCCCAAATCATCCCACCCTCTCCCTCTCCCACAGGGTCCAAAAGTATGTTCTAGTCATGTTTTATAGTCTGTCATTTTCAAAGTCCCACTATGGTACCAATTTCCGTTTCAGTTAAGATTAGTTACAAGAGAAACCAATACTCCATATTTCAAGCAAACAGCAGCAAAGAAAATGAAAGGAAATATTAGAAATCAGCCCATTTTTTTCCCAAAGCCTGAAATATCAGTTTCAGAGTCCATGGAAAAGGCAATTCTGTATGTCAGTTTTCAAGATCTCAAATTCACTTTCACCATGGAAACACAAGAACTGAATAAGCTCTCATCCTTTTCAACATTTTATGTAACGCTATTCAAGACTTCATTTCCAGGGGAAAAGCAGTTGTTTGGCCTAGCTCAGGTGATGTAGATCATGACTGGGGAGAGGTGGGCACATTAAAAATTATGTTAGAATAATCTGAAAACTAAGAAGATGCACTCTATCAGGAAACCAAAAACAAAACGCTTTCCACTACAGGTAGGAATGCAAAAGTCTGTTCTATTGATGACAACAAGGAGGCATAGAGTACAGCAGTAATCATTCTGCAACACACAGAAGTATCAGGTCAGCTTGTATACACTTCAAACTTACAAGATTATGGCTCAATGATAGCTCAATAAAATTTTTTTCAAAAAGTTCAGTATGAAAAATAAATTCAATTCACAGCAGGGCATGGAGGTGGGGATTAGCATAGAGACTAGTAAAGCCAGAGAGTATAAGCTTCAAAGGAGAATGACCACAACCATAAAAGAATAATGAAACATCCTAATCATTCATATTCTTGACAGTATTAATGAAGAACCTGAAAACTGGAAAGCTAAGCCAGAGGAGAAAGTATTTCATAGGACAGTGGTGCCTATATGAGAGATCAAGGGTTTATCTAGGATAAGGGCATGTAAAGAATTCATTACAAGAATTCTTTTTGTTTCAAGACTGGGTAGGTTCCCGGGAAGAAGAGGAAAGTTGCAAGATATCACTCAACTGGATGTCTTAACAAGTATAATAATTGTTCTTACGGTAGGACATGGGTACATTTAAAAGAAGTATAAGATAAGATGTGGCCCTTGATTTCTGGTCTATAGGCTCTATGATTCACCACAGATTAATACAACTTTCTGCTATGATAGAAATGTTCTATAAGCTGGGCTGTCTAAGATAGTAGCCATTAGTCATATGTTATGACCAAGCACATGAAATGTAGATACTGTGAAGAAACTTGGCTTTTGAATTATATTTTATAATGAACTGATTTAAGTTTAAATAGCCCCATTTGACTAGAGGCTACAGTAGGAGATGCACAATTCTGGATTATAGGGTCATATGGAATAAAAGGTGACCCTTATAAAATAAAATAGCATTAAGTTACAGTATAAAATCTTCCAAGTTTTATAAATGGAAATTTACAACAGGCTTCAGATTTATACTTGCATGAGTAAGAATTCAAAAATGATTGTTAAATTCATCAAAACTCCCCCATACATGACTTGATAAAAAGGTGGACATAAGTCATTTTTAAGATGCTAGTCCATCTTAGAATGCAGCTAGTGAAAAGTGGTGTGGTCAGGAGGGAGTCAGGGTTGAGGAAATCAAGGCAAAACCACCTGAACTGAGGCTAGTCCAGAGGAAACCAGATGTTACTTCACTGAAAACTTATCATTAGTTAGCCTGAATTCTTTCCCCTCTGAGGTTCTTATGAAAACTTCTCTAGTGTGAAAAAAATAAACTGAGAATGTCTAGTACGTACTCTCTGTATTCCCTCTACCTAACAGATAAGATTCCTACTGATGTAGTTATAAGTGGAACAGTCAGATAAACTTGAAGTGGTATAGCTACTGATTTAGGTCATTTGGAAAAAACTGCTTCAGTGGTGACTGCTTTTTTTTTTTTTTTAATTGAACCAATATGTTTATTCACTGAAAAAGTGATAAAAAAATAATCAAGTCAGATATAAATGAAGACATAAAACAGTTTCAGTTCCACAGATTTAAGCCTAGGTAGGTAGGTAGATAGATACATACATAGAACATTTATTCTTTGTTGAAAACCAAACTGCCTTTTCTTTTCCAAATAGTCCTACAGAGGTCATCAGACAAGCTGGACAGATACAGCTAAGTTGTAACGCAGTATCTTCTTCATATTTCACTTGCCTACTTAACCAGCACAAAATCATACATTGTCAAAGTTTTTCCCCATGGAGACATTTTCCCAGGCCCCAGACCTATAGCTAAGCAATAAATATTTATAAACTTGTGCTTTCATCAATGCAATGAGGGAAGTTCCTGTATTACAGCTACCTGGAGATAAGGTAGCTGGTGTCCTGAGAGTGTAAGTAACCTGTCCAAGGTCAAGGACCTAATTCAGTGGAACCAGGACTCAGAGAATTCTGCTTCCAGAGCCTTTGCTTTTGCTTTGAAATGTCTCACCACCCTGCTTCTCTCAGCTCACACACATCCATGCAGGTGCACTCATTCACATCCAACAACCAAAGCGTGGCTAAAGCTGGTTTTGGAGCATGACATCCACTGTTATCTCCTTGTTTACTTCTGTTCCCCTTCAGTGTGGCCCCTTCTCTATACCTCTGTCTCATCACAGACGGTACTTAACAGAAACCACTAGGATATCCTGGGTCACAAGTAATTCACAAATTTAATACATGGTTCATAAAGAAAAAGATTTACGTAGATAAAATGTTTTACTGTCTGTAACATATCCTGGGTGGAGGGCATTCAAGGGAAATTTTCTAAGGATATTCTAAATAAAATATCCTAGTAACAAAGGCAGAGAAGACAATGGCACCCTACTCCAGTACTCTTGCCTGGAAAAACCCATGGACAGAGGAGCGTGGTAGGTGCAGTCCATGGGGTCGCTAGGAGTCAGACACAACTGAGCGACTTCACTTTCACTTTTCACTTTCATGCACTGGAGAAGGAAATGGCAACCCACTCCAGTGTTCCTGCCTGGAGAATCCCAGGGATGGGGTCACACAGAGTGGACAGACTGCAGCGACTTAGCAGCAGCAACAAAGGAAAATGCAAAATAAGACTTCAGCTATGCAAATATGCTCATGGTGAGACCATTACAGCCCCTACTTAACAGTATCATCTAGAAAAATAATTTTTCCTTAAAGAAATGCCACAGGCATTGATAATGGAAACACATTTAAAGTCCTCTGTCAACTACAGTATTAAGTTAAGCTACAAATTGGAAATAAGAGTAAGTATTTAACCAGGACACATACCTTTAGTGGGGAGTTTATAGACTATCAGGTAAACAACTTATAAAGCTTAATCCTCTGGCTGTGTTCAAATTCAACCTTGTCAGTTCTATGATGCTGGTACTAAACGAGTTTGTCAAATGGGGTAAATAAAGAGGTCCCTCCAAACATGGCACATACTTTTACTTGTAGTATGACCAGATTCTGAGTTTTGAATACAACATTGCTGGCCTCACTGAAATTTTATATGCTGGTAAATCCTAACGTGTGTTTCTCAAGTTTCCACGGACTATCTCAGTGGTTGTTTAGAGAGTCTCATACAGTCATTTGTTAATTGGGTATCATGTTTGACTATAGTAAAGCTTGTGCTTGGGCTCAGTCACTCAGTCATGTCCAGCTCTTTGTGACCTTATGGACTACAGCCCACCAGGCTCCTTTGTCCATGGGATTCTCCAGGCAAGAATACTGGAGAGGGTTGTCGTTTCCTTCTCCAGGGGATGTTCCCTAGCCAAGGATCGAACCTGTGTCTCCCACATTGCAGGCAGATTCTTTACCACTTGGGAAGCCCTATAGTTAGGGGATAGTAAGGCTGTTAAGATGCTAATGTAAGGGTGACCAGAGATCTCTCAAATTCTTTTGCTCTCTGGGTCAGCTGCCTTCACAATAATCAGTCTGCTTGTTTTATAATTCCATAGTACCCTAAACACATGTATTGCAGCCATTTTTTTCTAATTTTTTAATTCTAGATTTAAATTCTGTAAGTGCCACAGATATGACTGAATTAATCACTTGATCCCCAATGCCTAGTATGGTGCTTAGAGTACTGGGGTTTCAATGAATGTCTTGATTGAATGGGTCCATTCAGCAATTTGCATAGTTGAAATGGAAGGTTACCTACTGAGTAATTTACATTGTACTGAGAACTACATAATTTTTCTTGAGTATGTAAGACATGGTCCCTGGCATTATAAAAGGATTATGACACAAAAGAATACCTCATCAGTTCTACTTCGGAAGACGGTAGTTGATAATTCAGAAAAGGCATCATAAAAGAGTAGATGCAGAAACTTGGCCTTGAGGATACAAACATCTCCACAGATGGACTACCATGAACAGATGAGTAGGGATGTGAAAAGGAGTGTATGTTTCTGTAAAGACAGAGTCAAAAATGACTGAAGTATGGATAGTTAAGAAAATGGAAGATTAAAGATACAGACAACGGTGAAATTCTGAACGCTTGAAAGATTAAACTGTGTACAATGGACCAATATTTTCTAATATGTATATTGAAACAGTCCCAAAATAAGCTTTAAAATTTAATTATCAAATAAATCATATTAGTGCTGTATACTAATTCCACCTGGTACATACTATGTGTATGATCTCATTAAAGGTACTGAGAAGGCCTAAAATTAAGTAACTCTGCATTTTACAAACTACTTGTGAAATACTCCTGTGTGTATATGCATACCTGTAGACTCTGTTAGCAGTGCCACGTGATATACTTTGAATCACTACAGTATGCATCGGTTCAGTTCAGTAGCTCAGTCGTGTCCCACTCTTTGCGACCCCATGAATCGCAGCACACCAGGCCTCCTTGTCCATCCCAACTCCTGGAGTTCACCCAAACTCACATCCATCGAGTCGTCGATGCCATCCAGCCATCTCATCCTCAGTCGTCCCCTTCTCCTCCTGCCTTCAATCCCTCCCAGCATCAGAGTCTTTTCCAGTGAGTCAACTCGTCACATGAAGTGGCCAAAGTACTGGAGTTACAGCTTCAGCATCATTCCTTCCAAAGAAATCCCAGGGCTGATCTCCTTTAGAATGGACTGGTTGGACTTTCTTGCAGTCCAAGGGACTCTCAAGAGTCTTCTCCAACAAAATCATCAATTCTTTGGCGCTCAGCTTTCTTTGCAGTCCAACTCTCACATCCATACATGAGCACTGGAAAAACTAGAGCCTTGATTAGATGGACCTTTGTTGGCAAAAAAATGTCTCTGCTTTTTAAGATGGTATCTAGGTTGGTCAAAATCAGGGATCATTTCATATATCAGATAGATCACTAATAAATAGGGGAAAGATGAAGTAACAGAAAGTGGATTTTTGGAGGAGGGGAAATAGTTTAAATATGAATGTAGATGGAGGCAGGAAACAGAGAACCATGAAAATGAACACATTTGGGACATATTCAAGGAAAAAGTACTTAGTGACTAAGTTGATATGGGGAGTTAGAGATGGATAAGAACCAGGTTTCTACATTTCATGAGAGTATAATGGTAGTATTAACAGGAAGAGACATGGGCTTGGTTAAAATAAAACAAATAGATATTTATACATATTAAGTTAAATGTTACTATGGGGCATTTAACTGGAAACATGCAATAGACTGCTGACAAATGGGTGTTTCATTCATACCACTTCTGAAATGTATAATTTTATGTGTATTTACATTTTCCTTTGTTTACTGATGATTACCCTACTAGATGTAAAGTCCTAAACCAATCCTGTAATATGCTTAATAAAGTTTTGTGGAATACGTGATTCAAGTTGCAGAGAAATTATTTTTATTGAGTATTAAACTATAGATTAACTATAGATCGGCATCACCGACTCGATGGGCATGAGTTTGAGTAAGCTCTGGGAGTTGGTGATGGACAGAGAAGTCTGGCATGCTGCAGTCCATGAGGTCACAAAGAGTCAGACACGACTGAGCGAATGAACTGAACTATTGATTAAATATTTGTATCCCCACAAAATGTATAAGTTAAAATCTAAATCCCAAAATAATGGTATTTGGAAAGGAGGACTTTGGGGATGTGATTAGGTCATGAGAGGACAGCCCTGATGAAACAAATTATTGTCCTTAGAAAAGACACCCCAGGAGCTCCTTTGTCCCCTTTGCCATGTGAGGTTATAGTGAGAAGACTGTCATCTCTAAGCAAGGACGAGGGTTCTCACCAGACCCCAAATCTGCCAGCACCTTATTCTAAGACTTTCAGCCTCCACCCTTCTGAGCAATAGATTATGTTAACAAACCATCCAGGCCCTGACATTTTTATTGTAGCAGCCCAAACTAGACAGTTGCTGTTGTTGTTCAATCACTCAGTCATGTCTGACTCTTTGCAACTCCATGGACTGCAGCACGCCAGGCTTCCCTGTCCTTCACTGTCTCTCAGAGCTTGCTCAAACTCATGTCCATTCATTCGATGATGCCATCCAACCATCTCATCCTGTCGCCCCTTTCTCCTACTGCCTTCAATCTTTCCCAGCATCAGGGTCTTTTCCAATGAGTCAGTTCTTTGCATCAGGTGGCCAAAGTATTGGAGCTAGACAGTGGGTCAACATTTTGTTTTAACTGAAGATGATACTTCTGCAGAGAATACAGAGGACCAAAGACCTTAGTCCTTTCACCATATTCTAAATGAGAACTGGCCTCTACCCAAACTATGTATATGCCAACTGCCTATAACTTCCTGCCACTACTCCCTACCTACACACCGTGACCATCAAGCACATTCTGCTGCTACTCAGTGAGGCACCAAAAAGACAGCACTGAAGCAGCTAAATCTGTTCCTGGTATCACGGAACTCATAATTCAGAGAATTCTTTTATTCTGAGTCTCAGTCTCATTATAGTTGCTCTAACTCAGTTGACCTTAGGGAATCTTTTAAGAAAAGAAATGTATATGGTAAAAATTATAATGGACTATAAGCCTATTTACCTCCTAAACTCGCCCCAAATACTTCAGCAATGTCTGACACATATGAATACATACTCCATGTACATATATGGAGTATATTAAATTAAAAAGCAGAAACAAGTATATTCTATATGCATTATTCAGTAATGTGTGTTTACTTCAGCATCACATGAAAATCTCAGATCAGCACATGCAGATCTTATTTTTTTCTTAACAGTTACATAATACCCCATATAGAAAATAATGCCAGCTATTTCCCTTAAGCATCTTTTGTGTGTGTGTGTGTGCACGCACGCTTATGCTGTCGTGTCTGACTCGTTGCAGCCCCATGGACTGTAGCTCTCCAGGCTCCTCTGTCCAGGGCAGAGGAAGAAATAATACTGGAGTGAGTTGCCGTTTCCTTCTCCAGGGGATCTTCCCTACCCAGGGATTGAACTCCCATCTCCTGCAATGGCAGGCAAATTCTTTACCACTGAGCCACCTGGGAAGCCCCAAGCATGTTGATTCTTCTTGTTCTAAGTTCTCCCACCACTTTCCCACCAGTTCACCCCAAGTCTGAGTAAACTTCAAAGTCACACCCACAGAAATTGCTAAGAATGTACGCACAAACACACATTAAAAAAATAAGGATTTTTTGAAACAAAGAAAGATAGGCTAAGACATTGAAAGCTAGGGGGAAAACACTTCCAAAAATCAAACCCCTCTTATGAACTCATGAATTCTATCATTTTAATAGTGTGATTTTGTGAAATTAAATGCTTTAAATACCACTGTAATTAATTTGAAAGCACATTTTGTTTTTAGAAGCAGTAAAGAGAAGACAGATTTCAAGCTCAGGCTGTGTTTGGTTGGCCTGTAAACTTCAAGGTCAGGACAGTGTCACTCAGCTCTGACATTTGGGATTTGCCGCAGGTGTTCTTCTCCTTGGAAGAAAAGTTATGACCAACCCAGATAGCATATTCAAAAGCAGAGACATTACTTTGCCAACAAAGGTCCGTCTAGTCAAGGCTATGGTTTTGCCAGTGGTCATGTTTGGATGTGAGAGTTGGACTGTGAAGAAAGCTGAGCGCTAAAGAAATTGATGCTTTTGAACTGTGGTGTTGGAGAAGACTCTTGAGAGTCCCTTGGACTGCAAGGAGATCCAACCAGTCCATTCTGAAGGAGATCAGTCCTGGGATTTCTTTGGAGGGAATGATGCTAAAGCTGAAACTCCAGTACTTTGGCCACCTCATGGGAAGAGTTGACTCACTGGAAAAGACTCTGATGCTAGAAGGGATTGGGGGCAGGAGGAGAGGGGGGAGACAGAGGATGAGATGGCTGGATGGCATCACTGACTCAATGGACGTGAGTCTGAGTGAACTCCGGGAGTTGGTGATGGACAGGGAGGCCTGGCGTGCTGCGATTCATGGGGTCGCAAAGAGTCGGACACGACTGAGCTACTGAACTGAACTGAACTGCAGGCATTCTTCTGTCTAAATGGAGCATTTCACAATGCAACTTGGGGTGCGACCATTAGTTATACTATGAGAAAATTGATTTCTGTGGGTAACAGAATAACACATGGCGCAGCTCAGCATCCATGAATTTAGAGAATACAACCTGGTAATATATCGAATGCTTATTGAGCGAAGCAGAGAATTCTAATCTTGGTAAGCCACCGGATCTATGGCCTCTCAGTGCCCAACAAGCGCTGCCTCAAAAAAATCCACATGAGAAAATCATTTCCAGCATAACATTCTTCAGATTTATGAGCTGGTGTTTCTCCTACACTATAAAATATACTGTAATGATGATGTTAAGTCATCATTGTATTCTGAAAGGGACCTGGATTTGGACTCAGATGGCACTCCCTATTTTTGGCTAGGTCCCTGAACATGTTCTATTTTCCTCTCTCTCAAATGGGAATGGAAAATTTGGTACACTCATATTGGTGCATAAGACAGACACAGAAGCACTCTGTATTATGTAAAGCACAGAAATATACTAAAACGTCAAAAAAAAAATGAGGACATTAGGGCAGAAATGGGCTGAGTCATGTGCGTGGAACATGAAAGAGTATTCTTTACAGCCTGGAATGTAAGAAAGTTGAAATGAAATCAGTGGCAATTTCCACCAGGGACAGGAAATTGGTGTTGATTCCCACTGTGCTGAAGATTAGCTGAGCATACAGAATTCTTGAGACATGATAGAAGACAGAACAGTCAAAATACACCAGGAAACTCTCTCCTCTTTACTCCAAAGAAGTGAATATTGGTGATATTCTTGGCAATTTCCTTAAAATCTCACATAAGAATTTTATATATGAGGCATAAGCACTATTATAAATGATATTTTATTTCATAGTCAACAATTTGTAGTTAAGATCTGAGTTAAAGGTTTTACATAAATGGAGAGAAGATGTGAGCAATCATGTGAAATTTTTAATAAACTAAGATTTTATCAAAATGATCTAACAGTCAAGTTGATTGTGACCAAAAGATTTTCATATATCCTTACCAGAATTCTGCATAAAACATTTCTCTCTGTATCCAGTTACACATCTATTTATATTTGGGTCTGCGACCACATTCTTTACAACCAATATTATATAGGGAGTGTAGGACCCCCAGCTTGGAATGTAAGGAATGATAGGATTCTTTGACTGAGAAAGGAACTTGCAACTCACTCACTTTCTAGATTGAAATATATTATGAAGTTTGGGGAATATGGTGAGCTTCAAGACATTATCGTGAGCCTATTGAGATTCCCCCTGATTTTTTAAGAAATGTCTAGGTAAGCTATTGGCTGAATTATCATCAGCAGATTCTGAAAGGAAAAATCTGTTGCAAACTTAAAACAAAAAAAAAACATGAAGAGCTCAATTTTTTGCAGTTATAGGATTTAGGCTCCTGCTTCCTTGCGAGCTGTCAATTGAGGCTACTTTTAGCTCCCAGAGAGGCCCCCATTCTCCACCTTTAGCCCCTGGACTGCAAGGAGACCCCAGTCAATCCTAAAGTAAATCAACCCTGAATATTCATTGGAAGGACTGATGCTGAAGCTCCAATACTCTGGCCACCTGATGCAAAGAGCTGATTCATTGGCTAAGACCCTGATGCTGGGAAAGACTGAGGGCAGGAGGGGGGATGGCAGAGAATGAGATGAGGATGGTATCATTGATTCAATGGACATGAGTCTGAGGAAGCTCCAGGAAATGGTGATGGACAGGGAGGCCTGGCGTTCTGCAGTCCATGGAATTGCAAAGAGTTGGACATGACTGAGTGACTGAACAACCATCTAAAAACCCATAACAGGCAGTCAAATCCTTCTTTTTCTTTGAACTTTTGACTCCCATTCTGTGCCCAGCCAGAGAGAGATCTCTGCTTTTATTTATTTTATATTTTTTTTACTTTACAATATTGTATTGGTTTTGCCATACATCAACATGAATCTGACATGGGTGTACACGTGTTCCCCATCCTGAACCCCCTCCCACCTCCCTCCCCGTCCCATCCCTCTGGGTCATCCCAGTGCAGCAGCCCCAAGCATCCTGTATCTTGCATCGAACATAGACTAGTGATTCATTTCACATATGATATTATACATGTTTCAATGCCATTCTCCCAAATCATCCCACCCTCTCCCTCTCCCACAGAGTCCAAAAGACTGTTCTATACATCTGTGTCTCTTTTGCTGTCTCGCATACAGGGTTATTGTTACCATCTTTCTAAATTCCATATATATATGTGTTAGTATACTGTATTGGTGCTTTTCTTTCTGGCTTACTTCACTCTGTATAATCGGCTCCAGTTTCATCCACCTCTAGAACTGATTCAAATGTATTCTTTTTAGTGACTGAGTAATACTCCATTGTGTATATGTACCACAGCTTTCTTATCCATTCATCTGCTGATGGACATCTAGGTTGTTTCCATGTCCTGGCTGTTATAAACAGTGCTGTGACGAACATTGGGGTACATGTGTCTCTTTCAATTCTGATTTCCTCAGTAGTGGTATTGCTGGGTCATATGGCAGTTCTGTTTCCAGTTTTTAAGGAATCTCCACACTGTTCTCCATAGTGGCTGTACTAGTTTGCATTCCCACCAACACCCTCTCCAGCATTTATTGCTTTTGGACAGACTTTTGGATAGTAGCCATTCTGACTGGCATGAAATGGTACCTCATAGTGGTTTTGATTTGCATTTCTCTGATAATGAGTGATGTTGAGCATCTTTTCATGTGTTAGTTAGTCATCTTTATGTCTTCTTTGGAGAAATGTCTATTTATTTCTTTGGCCCATTTTTTTGATTGGGTCGTTTATTTCTCTGGAATTGAGCTGCAGGAGCTGCTTGTATATTTTTGAGATTAGTTGTCAGTTGCGTCATTTGCTATTACTTTCTCCCATTCTGAAATCTGTCTTTTCACCTTGCTTATAGTTTCCTTTATTGTGCAGAAGCTTTTAATTTTAATTAGGTCCCATTTGTTTTTGCTTTTATTTCCAGTATTCTGGGAGGTGGGTCATAGAGGATCCTGCTGTGATTTATGTCGGAGAGTGTTTTGCCTATGTTCTCCTCTAGAAGTTTTATAGTTTCTGGTCTTCAGTTTAGATCTTTAATCCAATTTGAGTTTATTTTTGTGTATGGTGTTAGAAAGTGATCTAGTTTCATTATTTCACAAGTGGTTGACCAGTTTTCCCAGCACCACTTATTAAAGAGATTGTCTTTTCTCCACTGTATATTCTTGCCTCCTTTGTCAAAGATAAGGTGTCCATAGGTGTGTGGATTTATCTCTAGGTTTTCTATTTTATTCCATTGATCTATATTTCTGTCTTTGTGCCAGTACCATACTGTCTTGATGACTGTGGCTTTGTAGTAGAGCCTGAAGTCAGGCAGGTTGATTCCTCCAGTTCCATTCTTCTTTCTCAAGATTGCTTTGGCTATTTGAGGTTTTTTGTATTTCCATACAAATTGTGAAATTATTTGTTCTAGCTCTATGAAAAATACCGCTGGTAGCTTGATAGGGATTGCATTGAAACTATAGATTGCTTTGGGTCTCTGCTTTTAAAGGGCTCATCAGTTTAGGTCAAACTTATATGTATCATCTTCCTATCATTTACATTTAACTGCAAAATTTTATCGCAATAGTACCTAGGATTAGTGTTTGATTGAATAACTGGACAAAGATGTGTGCACAACAATGGTCAGGAATTTCAAGTTCATGTTAGAACTCAGCCTACCACACACTTCCAAACTCTATATAAAGGTACAGTCTATATACTGGCTTGGCCAAAAAGTTTGTCAGGTTTTTGCATAACATCTTATAGAAAAACCTAAACAAAATTTTGGACAACTCAATACATACACATG
Source organism: Nanger dama (assembly GCA_917880005.1). Classification (NCBI taxonomy): domain Eukaryota; kingdom Metazoa; phylum Chordata; class Mammalia; order Artiodactyla; family Bovidae; genus Nanger; species Nanger dama. Next base: position 615,699 of record CAKJTW010000069.1, read on the forward strand.
CTTGCATCCTAAGGCACTGCCCTTTTCCCTATAATCCTATAAACAGAGACGCTCACTAAGCTATCACAGGACCTAAAGAGCCAAGTTCTATACCTAAGCCTCCCTTCAAATCTGGTCTCGGGTTTGAAGGTCCAGGACCAAAGTCCAGTGTCCCTAGATTCTCAATAACTATGGCTCCCAAAATGCTTTTGGTGACATCTGATTCTAGGGTAGAAATATCCTGCATAGTATATTTGTTATTGTTCAGTTGCTCAGCTGTGTTTGACTCTTTTGTGACCCCATGGACTGCAGCACATCAGACGCCCCTGTCCTTCACTGTCTCCCACAGTTGGTACAAATTCATGTCCGCTGAGTCAGTGATGCCATCCAACCATCTCATCCTCTGTCACCTCCTTCTCCTCCCACCTTCAATCTTTCCCAGCATTAGGCTCTTTTACAATGAGTTGACTCTTTACATCAGGTGGCCAAGGTACTGGAGCTTCAGCTTCAGCATCCGTCCTTCCAATGAATATTCAGGGTTGATTTCCCTTAGGATTGACTGCTTGGATCTCCTTATACTCCAAGGGTCTCTCAAGAGTCTTCAAGCACCACAGTTACATAGTGACACCACAGCACATAGTATATGTTGCTGCTGCTGCTGCTGCTGCTGCTGTTGCTAAGTCGCTTCAGTCGTTTCCGACTCTGTGCGACCCCATAGACGGCAGCCCACCAGGTTCCCCTGTCCCTGGGATTCTCCAGGTAAGAACACTGGAGTGGGTTGCCATTTCCTTCTCCAATGCATGGAAGTGAAAATTGAAATCGCTCAGTCGTGTCTGACTCTTTGTGACCCCATGGATTGCAGCCTACCACGCTTTTCCGCCCATGGGATTTTCCAGGCAAGAGTACTGGAGTGGGTAATTTATTGCCTTTCTACACAATATGTGTTTTCACTGCTCACTTTTAAAACATTGTTCTTTAGACTCAGTGAATAATCTTTTATAATATAAATGACGTATTGATACTTAAAAGACAATTAACTAATACTTCTCAACTCTTGGCCCTATAGAGTTTAGCCCTAAAGTATTCATATTTTTAAAATCACATGAAAATTCACGGGCCTGATGTTTGATATTTACAATATTAACATCGAGTAATTTCCTACTGCTTTGTAATTAGAGTCAGCTCCCAAGGGGTAGCACATAATTGCTCATTTTGTAGATGTGGCACTTCTGGATCAAGAAGTGATTAAAATATTTATACTGCACAGCTTGTTCATTTCACTTATATTATCAGATTAATTTACTTTGATTCTCTGTGCATCAATATTTTTGCTTTTCTTCTTTAAAATGGCACTTCAAAGAAAATAATTTATTATAGTCTTAACACCTAGCTTCACATTTGAAATAGAAGTAATAGATTAATATAGAGCCTCTTCTATGTTAATATATTGCAAATATATTTCCTATGTACAAGATATAAAATACAAAATACTCCTTAACATGCTTAGTCATGCCCAACTCTTTGCAGCCTCATGGGCTGAGCCCACCAGGTTCCTCTGTCCATGGGATTTTTCTGGCAAGAATTTTGGAGTGGGTTGCCATTTCATCCTCCAGGGGATCTTTCTGATTCAAGCACCCAATCTGCATCTCCTGTGTCTCCACATTGCAGGTGGATTCTTTACCCACTGATTCTTTAACCCACAAATAGTTAAAATCCCAAAATATCAAATACTAATTTGGTAGTGGCATATAGCTTAAAATGTTTGTGTATATGAGAAAAGCGTTTCCAAACTGAAAATATTTCTAATCATTCTGAAAACTTGAATGCTAGAAATAATTTATTGTCTTACCTTCTAGCATGTTCTATATTATTCCATTCCCTTTCACGTGTACCTGTGTATATTTACCTTGGAGAATTTATTATTCAAAATGGAATTTGTGTCAATACTTTCCAGCTCTTATAAATTCCTTTCTGTATTTTGGAATTTTAAGGCCCGGATGCTGTGTCTGGGGGAATACTTTATAATTATTAGATCTCTGAACAGTTTAATGAAAGTAGTCCCCAAATTTACACTCAGGAATAGATCTACATTCAGAGACTGGGTTTCAAAGGGTGGCATTTCAAATTATCTGAGTTACAAGGTCAAAAGCTAGTAAGGAAATAATTACTAAGGTTTGAGAATGAGCCGCCACAGTCTCATCCACAACTAAGTAAATTAGCTTTGGGTACTTCTGACTTCAGCTAAAATAAAGAAGTGAGTGTGAGAAGTTTAATTAAGTGACCAAACCCAAGTCCCCAAGTCCCCTTTTAGTTGTCTGTAAGAAACTATATTACCAAAAATCAAATCTGTCCGCAATCAATTTTAATAACATTTCTGAAGTACATTAAAGGAAATACAGAGTTCAGCCTGGGGGTCCCTGAGCTTCTCTCTGGAGCCTTGCTGCCCTAAGGACAGCCTCAAAGATGGAAGAACTGTCAGAACTCGGCACTCCCATTAGTGTTCACCATCCGCTGCCTGCAGTGCCTGATGCCATGAAAGCAAAGAGAACAGAAGCTTGTCCATTTAGACCCTAATATCTCCTAGATGACATTGTGTGTGTCCCTTAAGCAAAAGAAAAAAAAAAACAAACAAGAATTAAGTTAGGAAGAGAGACATGCTGAAATATGAAAGCACAAAATCTCTCCAGCCAACCAAAGACCACTGTGGTCAACATTATTGATTTCACCTGCAGGCAAAACATTCCTTTTTGGAACAAATGAACCAAAAGAATCATTTCCAAACAGACAGACAGAGAGGGGGGGAACCATGTGAAATGTGGGAAAGGGATCATGTAAACAAGGAAGGAATCCTGGAGAGACCCAACAATGAACAGGGAGTGCCAAGATGTAAAGCTCAACTCAGTCTCTTTTAAGATGTGTTGTCATTCAGTTTCTGAGTTGAGTCTGACTCTGCAGTCCCATGGACTGCAGCACGCCAGGCTCCCCTGTCCTTCACTATCTCCCCGGAGTTTGCTCAAATTCATGCCCGTTGAGTTGGTGACGCCATCCAACCATCTCATCCTCTGCTGCCCCCCTTCTCCTTTAACCTTCAGTCTTTCCCAGCATCAGGGTCTTTTCCCAATGAGTCGGCTCTTTCCATCAGGTGGCCAAAGTATTGGTGCTTCAGCTTTAGCATCAGTCCTTCTGGTGAATATTCAAGGTTGATCTCCTTTAGGATTGACTGGTTTGATCTCCTTGTAGTCCAAGAGTCTTCTCCAAACACCACAATTTGACAGCATGAGTTCTTCAGCACTCGGCCCTCTTTATGGTCCAACCCTTATGTCCATACATGACTATTGGAAAAACCATAGTTTTCACCATACGAACTGTGTTGGCAAAGTGATATCTATATGTTTGTCATAGCTTTCTATCCCATGAAAAAATATACATTAATAAAATAAGTTTAAATTATATGTCACCGCATAATTTAGGAGAAAGCTGGGTCCAACACTGAGGTGACTCTAGGACAAGTTCTAGGGTTTCTCTGAATTCCTAAAGCTTGCCTTCAGTCTGAGCAAGGAGAAGGCCAGAGGATGCATCCAAACCTGTCAAGACATCCAGGCAACAGCAGTGCCTTCAGGGACAATGGCATGTTGAGTGGGGCTGTCTCCATACACAGGTGTACACACACACACACACACACACACACACACACACACACACACACACACACACCAGCACCAGTTTCCAAAGAGGGTGGCAGTGAGACACAGGTGACCCTTGTCCGCCCAACCAGGGCACACTCACTCATTCTTCTCCTCTTCTGGATCCGTGCTTCCCACACTCAGAGTGTCTGCTCTACGTCAGCCCCTCCAACACCCATGCCATCGTGACCCTTACCCCTGTCTCTGTGCTGCTCGGTCCTGACATCACCTTCAGTCCAGTCACTTCTTCCTTCCTGTTGCCAGAAGTTTGTAGAGACTGACAAAGGGACGACAGGATGCTGGTAAACATGCTGTCACCCAAACAGACCCTAGTCCCTCATCTCTGAGGTCTGCCGGTGTCCACGGTCAAGTACTGCCAATCAGGGCAGACAGCACCCAGGCGGACGGCCCAACCACAGGCACAGAAAGCTGGAGGAGATGAACACGGCTGCCTTCCAGGAGCCAGAACCACCCGCTGCTGCACATCTCTGAAGCTGAGTGGAGGGGCCCCGTGAGAGGAGCTTTGCTAATCAGCAGCCAAGAGTTGAGTCCTTGAAAGCCAGAGAAACTGCCTCCCAGCCTGTCTGCTTCCTGCTCTGAGGTGCTGGATTTGGACTTCTCAATATGAGATAAATACACCTCCTCAGATGCTGCCCTAGCTGTCCCTGGAAGGGGATGCTTTTACTGACGGGGTGCACAGATCTTGACGAGTCATTTTCTCATTCTTTGAGGAGCATCTCGATAGGATCTTCCTTTACTGGAGAGGACAGTGAGGTAAGACAAAGACCTGGTCTGCATGAACACCCTAACTGCGAGATATCTCACTAATCACTTACCGCATCCATGTATTCCTTCAACAAACATTCATTTTAAGAAACAGAATCAGTGTCCCTACTGTTGGAAGCTTCTCATCGTTGCAGAGATCTATGTTCCAGTTTCTGTGGTCCTGCAGAACACTTCCCCACCTGCCTTAAGGCTCCGAGCACTCTGGAATTACTGCTTTACTTACAGAAGACTGGGCACTTCCCAAGAACAAGGACGTCTTTTCCTCAGTGTTCTTTGCCCAGAGTCCAGCACCCAGCCTGGCTCGTGGTAGGAGCCAAGAAACACAGAAAGAGGCTAGAGGACAGAAGGACATCCATGGTACAGAAATACGGGCAGGCCGAGGGCCACGCCCAACTCTGCTCTTGACTGCCCACGACATTTCCTGAAACATTTCACCTCTCGGGCTCCAGCGAGCTAGTTGTAAAAGACAAAGATGAGTAGGCAATTTTCCAAGACACTTTTAATACTAAATGCTTACAAATTTAGCTCAAACTTCTACCAAGGATGACACTTATATCTACAAAAAGAAAATACTCTTCAAATTCCAGTAAGAAAATAGAGAGTGTCAACTAAGTTGAAAATAAATCCTTTCATCCTCAACATTATGTGATTTTCAGGATTGTGCTGCCTCTCCCTGACCAGAGATGACACGCGAGGGAAACAAATTAGGCTGCCTGTAACTCCTCAGTCGGCCAACACTTTGTGGTCTAAAACACTCCTGCTCCTTTTTCACACTCTAAAGGGAAAACCAACGGCTGAAATCCATGGATATCTTTTAATCAGCCTTTATTTTCAAGTGCCCAGGCAAAACAACCAGATGAACCTCATCTTTTGTGTTCTGCAGAAGACTCGACCCAGAAGTCAGATTTTAATATTTAATGAATGTCAGCTGAAATATTTCATTTGCCATTTTATATAAACGTATTTCTATAATTCTTTCAACACGATGAATTTCAAATTGTAAATAACCCTGAAGGAGTCAATGCCCATGGTTTTCTGCTAAATGGCCCCCAGCCCCTGGAATAAAAAAAAAAGTCCTGGTTTTTAGCATGTGCTGATTTTCATTGTACAAATACTTCCACAGTGGTCAATTTCAGTAATAATAATTTAACAACTGGCTTACAAAATTCCCAGATATTTAAGAACTGGCTTTCCTTACCTGGTAGTAGAAGACTCCAGTATACCGTTGGAACACTCAGATTATACAAAAAATGTATCCATTGCTGTCCTGAACCTCTGCTCTAAAATGTTGCTTCAGAGAGTATCGCCCCTGAATGAATAGCACTGGCAGAATCTCAGACAAGTGTTGGGAATCTTCAGTGTTCCTGGTGCCTTACTTTTGTAAATGAAGCTTTATTAGAATAAACCATGTCTGTCTGTTTGAATATGGTCTGTAACACTTTTTGTATTGCAATAGCAGAGATAGGCAGAAATTTTATGGTCCACAAAGCCTAAACTAGTTACCGTTTGGCATTTCATCAAGAATCCATCTCCCACCTAGGAGGTTGTTGGAAATGCAGACACTCAGGCCCCACCCCAGACTGTCTAACAGCATCTCCAGTTTACCAGGTGCTCAGACAGTTCTCATGGAAATTCAAGGATGAAAAGCCCTGGTCCCCATGCCTAGACGGCAGGGGCACAGGAGGACCTGCAGATCAGAAGGTGTGTGTGCCAAGACGGGCTTCCACTGGACAAACAGAGCCAGAACGGGCTTTACTTTAAGGCAGATGATGTGAAGAATGGCTAACGAGACTGTAGGGGACTGGCAGGGTCAATTCAAAACTGCAGACTAAACTCTCAGGAAAAGAAGAAAGGGACAGTTGGGCACAGAACTGAAGTTCCTATCCAAGGGCAGAATTTGCTCTTCCTCAGGAGATCCTGAATTCTACTCCTAATCCCTTTCTACTAATTGAACTCCCTCTGATTATCTAGAATATTCTCCTTTATTTAAATCAACTGATCACAGACTTTAATCTCATTTGCAACACAATAAACCTTCACAGCAAAACCTAGATCACTGTCTGAATAACTGGTGACTATCACTCTGCCAAACGGACACACAAAGCGGGCATCACAGCAGAGCAGAAATATTAATAGCTGAGTGAAAGGAAGGTGCTAGACATGAGACACCAGAAAACAAATGCAACACGAATTACCTAGTTCAGCATCTCCAATTCCTAATACTACAGAAGGGTAGACATGACCCTATGGGTTTCAAGTAATAAAGGCAATTCTGATATCACAAAAATGACTTGTGATATAATCTATAAACGCCAATAAACCTCAGTAAAACCATCTTAAGAAGTTGGTGGTAAAAAAAAAAAAAAAAAAAATTTAGGAAATCCAGCCCACAAAACCTCTCTGGTCCACAAAAGAAAAAGTTTTACATAATAATGAATGATATCAATGAGCTCTCCCCACTGGATCTTAATGTAATATAAAATACGATTTATTCAAAGATGAACCTGGTAGCTGTTAAATCTGAGGGATTATTTTTGGACTCAATAATCAAAAATATTTTTGAACTTTAAAAGGCCAAAAAATAAAAAAAAACCCACAAAATAATTTTTTTAGTTGAGTTAAAATGATAAAGGTTTCCAATTGTAATGAGATGCTAGTCGAAACAACTCTTTAGATTTCTCCTGGGGTCTTTGCTTGCCAAAGACAGCATAATATTTTCTCATTATTAGCTCTTCAGCAGAAAAGAAGCCAGATATCATGTCCTTTTCCACCTCACTGAGGAAAAGGCATTTTGAACCAGCAATTTAGAGTGTCAGAATGAAGGGGAGATGACTACAAAATTCACAGTGATGTATAATTATTCCAGGGAAAGAGATGGGCTGTGAATATATCTGTTGATTCTGCTTCAAGAGCCGTTCTCCTGAGAAATCTGATTTAATAAGAGGGAAGCTAACCAAACAAGTCTGTTGTGGAACACAGACACCTCATTTCTTTATTGTGTGTCATAGCTCTCTTAGAGAATATTTGTGTGACCACCAAAAGGAGATATAAACAGGGTATATTGAGGCTTCAATCATCTTACTACGTCTAAGTCTATGGTAACCTCTATATTTTAATATTAAAAATCTATGTAGATTGAAAGACAATCACTATTTTAATGTAAAAGTTTGACCTCTGGGAACATCCCACATTCACCCTGAGACACAGTGTAAGTGCTGACCTGTGAGTTAAGCTCCCTAAAAGGAATCTGAGGAACCAGAACGGGGATTCTCAACCAAATGAAGAACATACTTTGCCAGAGTGATTTGCAGAACAAGAACATCTGTGCTGGATCGTAAACCCACAGATCCAAGCAGTGGGGCCCAAGGGTGGTGGTGTTTGGCCGCTGAACTTTGTAACCCCATGAACAGTAGCCTGCCAGGCTCCTCTGTCCATGGGATTTCCCAGGCAAGAATGCTGAAGTGGGTTGCCATTTCCTTCTCTAGGGGATATTCCCTACCCAAGGATGTAACCCACATTTCTTGCATTGTCAGGCAGATTCTCTACCACTGAGCTATCTGGGAAGCCTGGAGCCCAGGCGTAGGGAAATGAAAAGCTCACCAGCTGATTTCAAGGGACAGTCAGGGTGCAGAAATAGCAGGCAGGCAGAAGAATTCAGACAATGGCCTGAAAAAAATATGGGAGGCTCCATTTTGCTCGAGAGCTGTTGCTTTTCACAGGGAGAAACAGAAATCGCGACTGTTTGTCGGTTAAGGACTTGGAACAGGCAGTATTTGGAGAAGTTGGGGTCCCAGGGGTGTGTTGTTTATGAGCATGGCCTCCAGAACACTCAGGTCCCCTTTCCTGTGTGGCCACCGCTGCAGCTTCTCAGGTCTGAACTCCCCCATTCCCTTCAATTTCCTTCTCAGTAACTGCAGGGTTCTTTTTAAGAGGTGAATATAAATCACAACTCAGCTTTGTGGTACATATACACAATGGAGTATTACTCAGCCCTTAAAAAGAATACATTTGAATCAGTTCTAATGAGGTGGATGAAACTGGAGCCTATTATACAGAGTGAAGTAAGCCAGAAAGAAAAACACCAATACAGTATACTAACACATATATATGGAATTTAGAAAGATGGTAATGATAACCCTGTGAGACAGCAAAAGAGACATAGATGTATAGAACAGTCTTTTGGACTTTGTGGGAGAGGGAGAGGGTGGGATGATTTGGGAGAATGGCACTGAAATATGTATAATATAAGAAATGAATCACCAGTCCAGGTTCTATGCATGATACAGGATGCTCGGGGCTGGTGCACTGGGATGACCCAGAGGGATGGGATGGGGAGGAAGGTGGGAGGGGGGTTCAGGATGGGGAACACATGTACACCCGTGGCGGATTCATGTTGATGTATGGCAAAACCAATACAATATTGTGAAGTAATTAGCCTCCAATTAAAATAAATAAATTTAAATTTAAAAAATAAATCACAACTCACATCCCTCTCACTTCAAATTCTGCTAGGTCCTTATGATCTCCAAACACCAGGAGTTTTAACCTAACACAGCACTTTTCTGGATGGAGCCCAGGCTCCCAGTCCACCCTCTCCTTCCCTCCAGCCCCATGAACTTTCTCTCCATTCCTCAAATCCACCCGCCGCACCTCCCATCCCAGGGTCTTCAAAAATGGTAACTTCCCATCTGTAAGCTCACAAATACCTATTTATTAGAGTGATACAAGCGTACATTTCTCATGCCACATCTCAAGTCTCATGAGAGTAGCAGGAATGTTGCTTCTGATCTGGCTTCCCCTCAACATTCAGCACACAGGACTTTGCCCCCAGAAGATGACTTAGATGAATATTTTTTGTATTACACATGACAATATACAGAAACTGCCCAGCCCCTGTATAAACTCAAGAATTTCATCTACCATAATTTAAGAACAAGGTAGTATGTTCTACTTATGGCATGTGAAGATCTATTTTTAAATTGCTATATTTAAGATAGAAACCAACAAGGACACATTGTATAGAACAGGGAACTCTGCTCAATGCTAGGTAGTGTCTGGATGGGAGGGGAGTTTGGGGGAGAATGGATACATGTATAGGTATGGCTGAGTCCCTTTGCTGTTCACCTGAAACTATCACAACATTGTTAATCAGCTATATGTCAATACGAAATAAAAGTTTTAAAAATATGAAATATACAGATTCGACCTATATCCCAATTAACAAATATTCATGTCTTGGGCTATGATCCAAAGTAAATATCACAGATATTATAAATTTTTATTTGGAATAGTACTGGCGATTGTTGGAAAATCCTATGGGGACAAATACAAAATCACAGGTAGGGGAGGGATGGTTTGGGAGTTTGGGATTAGCAGATGCAAACAAATGTATACAAGATGAATAAACAACAAGGCCCTACTATACAGAACAGGGAACTATATTCAGTATCTTGTGATTAAACCATAAGGAAAAATAATGTCGCTATGTATAAGTGAATCACTTTGCTACACAGTAGAAATTAACACGACATTGTAAATCAACATACTTCAATAATATTTTTAAACATTCTTAAAAAATAAAGTTTCTACTTCCTCAAAGGCTTTTACTGTAGATCTCATTGTTATATACACATTTCTAGGTAGTGCAAGGTTTTTCAATGCAAAATCAGAACAGCGCCTAAAATAAAATGCTCTTATGAGATTTATGTTTGTAGGGTTGGGCTGTCAGGTTCTGTGCTTGATCTTTAATGAGAGAGAACCCATCTCTGGTCACAGTGTATATGAGCCTCTGAAGGATCTGGTTAAAGATGAGAAGAATGCATTATATGAGCAGAAAATTCTGAAGGAGAAATGGAGTCCAGATATTTTTTGTACAGAAGGGGATGTCCACTCCCACTGTGTAGCACAGGGTGCTGCCAGTGGTGCATCCACATTCAGATAAACCTGCCTAGAGACAGCAACAGACTCACAGACAGAGTGAACCTGTGGTTGCAGCAGGGTGGGGGAGGGAGTGGGAGTTTGCGATTAGCAGATGCAATCCTAGACTATGTATTGCATGGACAAACAAGAAGGTCTCCCTTGTTTTTATTTCCCTCTCATAAGTAAAGGTGCTGGCTGAATGCTGTGAGTAGCTCAGATGCTTCATTTCAGAGGGGTAACCTTTTTCCATCAATGACTAGGCACCAACTGGAGAAAGGATGTATGAGGAAAAAGTGAGCTATTTTATCTAATCACCTTCCTGGTTGACCCAGACTTATGTTCTCAGTTGTATTCGTTGAGTAAATGAATCTGTCGACCAAGAAGCTAGAACAGAACCTTTGTTTAGGCGAAACTACCAGGTGAATAGTGCTTTTGTTTCTGGAGGAAAATGTTACATTGCAGAAGCTGTGTGATTAAAAAAAAAAAAACTATTTAAAAATCTATTGATTTTAAAAGTCACTGACTTTTAAAATACATTATTCAATGTCAAAGTTTTTAACAATAGCTGTATATATGCAAACTCACATAATCACATGAATCATAAAGTGGAAATTGTATAAGAGGTTAATTGTTTATATTTCCCCCTTTATGGGAACGTATCATCTATTGCTATATTTCAAAGCATGGCAAATTTAGGGCATGTCAAAGAGCACAGGAGCCAACTTGAAAGGCTGCTAATGACCAGATTTGAACCAATTAGAGCAAAAATGGTAGTAACAGATTATACCCCACAGAAGAGAACAAGGCACCAGAAGAGTAAACTGACGTAGCAATTCCATAAACCAACAAGGAGAGAAGAGCTCTTTCCTATAATTCCAACTAACGAATGTATAAAGAACAATCAAAGAAAAGGGAAAGGCCCTCAGTCGTGTCAGACTCTTTGTGACCCCATGGAATTCTCCAGGCCAGAATACTAGACTGGATAGCTTTTCCCTTCACCAGGAGATCTTCCCAACCCAGGGATTGAACCCAGGTCTCCTACATTGCACGCGGATTCTTTACCAGCTGAGCCACAAGGGAAGCCCAAGAATATTGGAGTGGATAGCCTATGCCTTGTCCAGTGGATCTTTCCAACCCAGGAGCTGAACTGGGGTCTCCTACATTGCAGGTGGATTCTTTACCAACTGAGCTATCAGGGAAGCCCATAAAGAACAAGTTTATCATTTCTCTTTGTAATCAGTAAACAGCTTATGAGATATTCCTTGAGACCAAGTAAATGCCCCGATTTTCAGTATAATTTAGCTACCAGGATACCGTAAGTATCACTTCAGTTCAGTTCAGTCAATTATTGTGTACGACTTTTTGCGACCCCATGAGTCACAGCATGCCAGGCCTCCCTGTCCATCTCAGCTCCCGGAGTTCACTCAAACTCACTTCCATCGAGTCAGTGATGCCATCCAGCCATCTCATCCTCTGTCATCCCCTTCTCCTCCCCAATCCCTCCCAGCATCAGAGTCTTTTCCAATGACTCAACTCTTCCCATGAGGTGGCTGAAACTGGAGTTTCAGCTTCAGCATCAGTCTTTCCAATGAACACCCAGGACTGATCTCCTTCAGGATGGACTGGTTGGATCTCCTTGCAGTCCAAGGGACTCTCAAGAGTTTTATCCAACACCACAGTTCAAAAGCATCAACTCTTCAGTGCTCAGCTTTCTTCACAGTCCAACTCTCACATCCATATATGACCACTGGAAAAACTATAGCCTTGACTAGACAGACCTTAGTCGGCAAAGTGATGTCTCCGCTTTTGAATATGCTACCTAGGTTGGTCATAACTTTCCTTCCAAGGAGGAAGCGTCTTTTAATTTCATGGCTGCACTTGGCTGTTGCCAAATACTGATCTTTAAAAAGAGAAATTATAAACTTGCAGCAGACAATACCTTAACCAAGAGATTCAAGTTAACGTCACTATTAACTGTGAACAACAGGAGACATCACCACATGGGTCTCCTGACATGAGGCATTGAAAGGGACACAGGCTCACTTTGTTGTATTCTTGCCAAGAATGTGCAACATGAATTTAACCATAAGGCAACATCATAACCAAATGCAGAACCAGTCTAACAAATAACCAGGCCAATACTTTTCAAAACTCTGAAGGACCTAAAGCATGAAGACTGAGGAATTATTAAAGAATAAAATATATCAAGGAGGCATGAAAACAAAACATAATCCATGATACTAGTTTTGACTCTGGACCAGAAAGAGAATATTGCTAACAAGTGGCAAAATCTGAGCAAGTCCTACAACTTAAATATACTCTATCAAGTTATGTTTTTTAAAAAAAAAAACTTAGCATTTTGTACATCTGATGAAATTTACATACTGATTATCTGGGTTTCCCAGGTGGCACAGTGGTTAAAAAAAAAAATCCACCTGCCAATGCAGAAGACACAGAAGATATGGTTTTGATCCCTGGGTCTGTTTCCTGGAGGAGGAAATGGCAACCCACTCCAGTATTCTTGCCTGGAGACTCCCATGGACAGAGGAGCCTGGTGGGCTACAGTCCATAGGTTTGCAAAGAGTTGGACACAACTGAGCATGCACACACATTCTGGTCCCACAAGCCACTAAAGAAATGAGTGACACTATAGTTTGACAATTCAGAACAAAAGGGTGAATAAATTTGATTTTAGGAGATACGTTAAGGTAAATATTTTCTTCAGAATGTCTTTTAAAACATGAGCTTCTTTTCTATTTATTTTTACTTTACAATATTGTATGGGTTTTGCCATACATTGACATGAATCCACCATGGGTGTACATGTGTCCCACATCCTGAACCCCCCTCCCACCTCCTTCTCATCCCATCCCTCTGGGTCATCCCAGTGCACCAGCCCCGAGCACCCCGTATAATGCATTGAACCTGGACTGGCGATTTGTTTCACATATGATAATTTACATGTTTCAGTGCCCTTCTCCCATATCATCCAGTCCCTCCCACAGAGTTCAAAAGACTGTTCAATAAATCTGTGTCTCTTTTGCTGTCTCGCATACAGGGTTATCATTATCATCTTTCTAAATTCCGTGTATATGCATTAGTATACTGTATTGGCAATTTTCTTTCTGGCTTACTTCACTCTGTATAATCAGCTCCAGTTTCATCCACCTCATTAGAACTGACTCAAATGTATCATTTTTAATGGCTGAGGAATATTCCATTCTGTATATGTACCACAGCTTTCTTATCCATTCATCTGCTGATGGACATCTAGGTTGCTTCCATGTCCTGGCTATTATAAACAGTGCTGCAATGAACACTGGGATACATGTGTCCCTTTCAATTCTGGTTTCCTTGGTGTGTATGCCCAGCAGTGGGATTGCTGGGTCATATGGCAGTTCTATTTCCAGCTTTTAAGGAATCTCCACACTGCTCTCCATAGTAGCTGTACTAGTTTGTATTCCTACCAACAATGTAAGAGGGTTCCCTTTCCTCCACACCCTCTCCAGCATTTATTGCTTATAGACTTTTGGATCGCAGCCATTCTGATTGGTGTGAAATGGTATTTCATTGTGGTTTTGATTTGCATTTCTCTGATAATGAGTTATGTTGAGCATCTTTTCACGTGTTTGTTAGCCATCTGTATGTCTTCTTTGGAGAAATGTCTGTTTAGGTCTTTGGCCCACTTTTTGATTGGGTCTTTTATTTTTCTGGAATTGAGCTGCAGGAGTTGCTTGTATATTTTGAGATTAATTCTTTGTCTGTTGCTTTGTAAACATGAGATTCTTAACTATTAATTGAGGCTTTAACATAATTCTCCCTAGTGTTCAGTGTCCTTTCAATCCTCTCTCTAGTCTGAAATATTTGATTTCCTGTGGGGAGCATTCACTAGGAAGCTTTTGCTCCAGAACAAGCAGTATGTATTTAGGAAGTCTCACATAAATATTGCATGAACATTAAAGAAATTGTAGTTCTTCAGGAAAATATATGTATATTTGGATGCTTGGTCAAGAATTAGGATGTCCACCAACAGTGCAGAATTCCATTATTTTACCACCTCACATATGTGAGAGTTGGACCATAAAGAAGGCTGAGCACCAAAAGAATTTATGCTTTTGAACTGTGGTATTGGAGAAGGTTCTTGAAAGTCCCATGGACTGCAAGGAGATCAAACCAGTCAATTTTGAAGAACATCAGCCCTGAATATTCATGGGAAGGACTGATACTGAAGCTCCAATACTTTGCTACCTGATGCAAAGAGCCAGCTCATTGGAAAAGACCCTGATGGTGGAAAAGATTGAGGGCAAGAGGAGAAGGGGGTGACAGAGGATGGGACGATTGGATATCATCACTGACTCACTGGACACGTGTTTGACCAAACTTCAGGAAATAATGAAGTATAGGGAAGCATGGCGTGCTGCAGTCCATGGCGTCGCAAAGAGTTGGACATGACTGACAACTGAACACCACCACCACCTTACAACAGCTAAGTAGATAGCAGGGCATTTGCATTAATCCAAAAGAACTCATGATCCAAAGAACTGAATATAATACTAATCTTAACTGTGAAGATGTAAAATTTTAAATAGCATTTATTACAGGAGTGCTATGGGTTCTGTGCTGTGTGGTCTGAAGAATCCGTTTATCTTCCTTCAAGTCAGTCCTTTTTTCTTTTTTTTACAGATATACATAAGTAGGTTTATTTATACTTGATCTTTTCAGAGCTGCAGCTTACCAAACTGCAGGTATGAGATTATACATATGCAGTTACGTGTTCACTAGTCAGATGAGGCAAATACAATAGTGTTGATTCAATTTTCATTTCATCAAGCCACACTTCTTGGTAATCAGCCATCTGTAGGCCCATACTGTAGCGGCGTTCCTACATATCCAAGTCAGTTGGCTTTGGCTCAGTGACTCTCAAGGGCTCTGACTCTAGACTCAGAGCTCTTAGCTTGAAATCCCAGCTTCATATCTTACTAACTCTTTGACCTTGGGATAAGTTACTTAAACTTCCCAAATCTCAATTGTCTCACCTCTCAGAAAAAAAAAAAAAAAAAAGGCTAAATAAATGATTGTACCAGCCTCTGAAGGCTGTTGTGATAATAAACTGAAATACCTACCCAATGTTCGTCAAAAAGACCATTGTAAATTTCATAAAGTACTAACTACTAATGTATTACTAGGTATGGTTCTAAAACTGAGTGAGATCCTGAAAGATATTCACATATCTAAAAGCTGTAGAGTCTCCATGTCTGCAACAGCATATGACACTAGATAGACCTTCTGTATCAGTCTATTCTTAAAACTGAATTTAACGTATTTAATGCACAAATAAGAAAAGAGAAGACTATGAGATGATTTTTCATGAAACTATAAAAACTAAAAATACTTCATATTTTGGACAAGAATGGGAGAGTCCTAATAGAAACCAAAGTCCACTGTAACCGTGAGCAGTGCAGGGTGTAGATCCACCTAATATACAGCCCTTACTGTGATGCCCTATAAAGAGCATGGAAGAGAATCAGGGGAAAAAAAAAACACTGATCCATATTATTCAAAAGAAATAGGCAAAACATACACAACTTCTAATCCACATTTCCATTCTTTGAATTCTCCATGGCCTTCGAGGAACTGTCACGCTGCTCATAGCTTTGGAAACCTATAATCATTGTAACATTTTGGTCATCTTTGTGAATCCATAATCCCTGTTCAATAAATGTTTGACAACCATTGAATAAAAGGATGCCAGTTCCTGAATGAAAGCTAAAGGTTTCCTAATTAAAACACCTCCCATTTCAGAGATGAGAAAACTGAGGCCAATGAATTATTTATAAGATCACAGAGTATAAAGTCATGCAAAATGTGTGAAGAGCTTAATGGTAAGACAAGGTTTTAGCAGGGTAGAGAATGACAGTCCAATTATCCTTAACGGGGGGCAATGGCAGACCCAGCAAAAGCTGAATATAAGATGTGGACTTTGTGTATGTTATGCCATCCAAGGCTTAAGATAGAAAATTAAATCAGACAAACATGACATGATAAAACTGAAAAGGGACAATTACAAATTGAAAAGTAATCGTTTCCTGTAACAGATTAGCACAAACTTCATTACATGTTAAATACTCTCTATCTAAAAGATGCTGTGAAGATCAGATCACCGCTTATATCTGAAAAGTATAGAGACAATTCCCCAACTTATTTATAAAATTAGAACAGTTGTATTCATTTAATTCTAATTACTAGATTATGCAGTACATTATCCTTCCAAATGTATTAATTTTACAAATTATTATCAAAGGAAAAGATACCCCTCCATCACATCAACTGTATTTATGAATGTGTGATGCACATATAGGTGAAAACATGATTTTAATCAAGTACTAATCATAGCAAATCACTCAAGAAAGAAGCAATGGAAAGAAGGATGAGGTCGTAGAAGCATTCATTTACATGCAAAAGTGATGATCCATATGTTAAGTAGACACAGGAATAAGTGAACTGTTTGCTGAATGCAAAAAGGAATCACTAGAGCTCATATCTAATTCTTCTGATGTTGGAACAGATAAAGATTTCCATTTTATTTCTATTGAAGGACTGACCTAGTGCCTGACTTATAAAAGATGCTGCTTGCAGAGCCCGTGTCTACAGTTTCAGGATGCGTTAAAGAGAGAACCAATCAAAGGGAAACAAGAAACCTCAAATGGAAACATCCACACATCTGCCTTTGGAAAAATAGATGAATGGTAATTGCCGATTATATTTTGCATCACGTTTTCATTGAGATTAAGGGCAAATAATGCAGTGCTCCGTGTGAAACAGCAAATGGGAAATTGAATCTGAGACATAACACGGTTTTTAATATCTTTAACCAAAAGCATTCTTTCTACATCTTTGCTTGCTTTGATCTCCAAAGCGTGCAAGAGAATCAATGTGCTGAAACGATCCGAAGAGGCAAAGACAGTCAACTCAAAGGCCTTCTCCTTCACCTGCATGACAGGTATTTAAATAAAGTCATCTGAATGACTGTCTGCAGAAAGTTAATTTTTAAAAAACCTATGGGGAAGGGATGACTGACATAACAACTTTAGATCTCTCCCCTTCTACACACCATTTGTTACTATCTGATTTAAGCCATACCGGACTCAGGATCCTTTGGGTCGGTGGTGGTACCCACTGGAGAAGTCTCAGATGAATGCTATTAATAGCTTCCCCTCTTCTCCACAACCTGCCAAGTTATGAGGACTGCTACCTAGAGACAGAATTCTGCAACAGAGTCTTACAACAAAGTGCTTATCAGCAATAGAGCAGAAAAGGCGGTCTTCACAGTCTACCTATAAACTGGATAAAGTTTCAGGCTTCTAGTCTTTCAATTCATTAAGCCACCAGTTTATTAATTTTTCATTTAGGGCTATTCCCAATATCCAGAGCCAAGATTCTTTCAACTTAAGGCTAGGTTGAGGCACTCAGAGGCTGAATACTAGGCCACTGAGGGACTGAGCCCAGAACATCATCCCTACACGCTGAAGACAGACGCCTTAGCCCCATCCACATATAGATGGGGATGTCTAAAATACTTTCACTCAGTCCATGAATTTAGAATTACTATCCTAAGAAGTGCCCAGTTCTGAAATTCATCGTGCTAAGTAATAGGTTATCATTCTCAACAACAAAAGTTCATTTTTTATATTTAATAAACAAATTAGCCAAGGGGCCTAGTTGCTGGAAATATGTGAAATAAAACTTCTGAGAGTGGCCACTTCTTAAGTATGTGCTTCCTGCTTAAAACCACCCTACGCTCTGATGAGAACCCAAGTGACAACTTTACACGCTATATGGTAATGCACTGAAAGTAAGCTACAATCACCATAGCATCTTTTCCTGTTCTAAAAGTCACTATTTAAGTTTCAGAAAAGCTTGAAAATACAAAGCAGATATTTTTTAAAAAGTTAAATCTTCCCAGAATTAGAATTCTACCACCCAGTACAACATATGGTGGTTTAGTCGCTCAGTCGTCTCTGACTCTTGCGACTCCATGGACCGTAGCCCGCCGGGTCCCTCTGTCCATGGGATTCTGCAGGCAAGAATAGCGCAGCGGTTTACCATTTCCTTCTCCAAGAGCATATAATCACTATTAACATTTTGACCTTCAACACACACATAGACACACACACACACTCAGACATTTTGGTGTGTGCAAATACACTCAGATACAGACAAATATGAAAGTGCACCGCGTGACCAGAGGACAATGTATACAAAGATCACACTGCTACAGCGTAACCACCTATCACCGCCTTCCGAGCAGCCTCTGCACATGGAAAACAGTAAGCCTGGTTTGGAGGATTCCTCCAGGTGGCGCTAGTGGTAAAGAACCCACCTGCAAATGCAGGGAGGCCACGCCAGTGCCAGTGTTCTTGCCTGGAGGATCCCAGGGACGAGGGAGCCTGGTGGGCTGCCGTCTATGGGGTCACACAGAGCCGGACACGACTGACGTGACTTAGCAGCAGCAGCAGCAGAGACGCAGGTTCGGTCCCTGGGTTGGGAAGATTCCCTGGAGGAGGGCATGGCAACCCATTCCAATATTGTCTGCAGAATCCCATGGACAGATGAGCCTGGAGTCAGACACCACGGAGTGACTGAAGTTAGCATGCATGAACTAACTTCATCATTTCTAGAGTCTCTAGGAGATTTTTTATCACAACAACAAAAGAGCTGTTTTCTCCTTCTTTCTTTTTTTGAAATTAGGCGCTAAGAGGGTGGGGAGTGGCTCTGAGCACCAGCGCTGCTCCAGGGCCTCCTCTCACTGGGTCCACATCACCACGAGGATGCTGGCTGTCCGTCTCCATCTGAGCCACCTTCCAGCCTCACGTGACAATGACTGGACACCAGTCTTGTCTCAGGCCTCAGCTACTGACTGGTCTCATGTTAGCCTGATCACAGATGCCCTCACAGGGACAAGCCCAGCGTCACAGCCATTGATTCACCCTTGGCAAAGACACTTTCCGCCACCAGGAACAGTCGCTGGAGGTCCATCTCTGTATCCTTGCAAGAAGCAAGTTTTGGGGGTGCCCTTAGTGCAGCCGCCCTTTCCAGCCTTAAGCCTCCTTAATAGTCACCATATGCTTTTTCTTAAGTTTATTTGGCTGTGCCAGTTCTTACTTGTGACACATGGGATCTTTTGTTGTGGCATGTGACCTCTTCACTGTGGCATGTGGGACCTACTTCCAGACCCCTGGCACTGGGAACAGAGTCTTCGCTACCGGACAATCAGGGAAATCTCTCACCATATGCTTTATATTTTATCTTTCTTCTTTCATTGAAAAAGAATGGCAAATGAAGACTGTTAACTATTGCCCTCAGTAAGACAAATAAGATTTACGCTCATTTTTAAAGAAGAAAAAATGGCCCTACTGCGAGAAATGAGCATGTGATACTGCACAGATGCTATGAGACATCACTTCTCCAAAACTCTCACCAGCCGACCATGACATGACCTCTAAGGGTCATGCTCACTAATTCATGCCAGGCGCTCCTCTCAGCATTAGCGATAATGCAGTGAACAAAGCAGACAAAATCCTTTCTCCCTTCTTAATGATATCCTAGAAGAAACACGGCCGTGGATCTGTCTCCAATGAGGTAATAGTTGTCTGAGTAGAACTCACAAGAGGCACTGTCACACCTAAAAATAGTCAAGGAGAAGCCTGTCCGTGTTTTGCTCCGGGTCATCACCGAGTTTAGAGGTAAGTGGACAGTGCGTGGCACTGACTCTCAGAATGAAGAGCCCCCAGCCTCCCAGTGCCCAGACCGGGGACTGGAAACCCACCAAAGGGTGCACTGCCAATGGGTCCATTTTGATGAGACCCCACGTCTGTGTTCCAGTCCTGGACCTCAGCAGGCAGGAAAGAGAAAACACCTGCCCGAGGTCCTCGGAGAGGGACAAACCAGCAGAAGACCTAGAACAGAATCCCAACAGGAGAGAAACTGCTGGAAACAGACAGACACAGACCACGCCAGCAAAGCCACGCACAGGATGGGAACACGTCATCACAGGGCAAAGACAGCACAGATTCCGCGACTCTGCCGCCCACAAAAACCCAATCGAGAAAATAACTGAGAAAGACTCCATCCAAATAGCGCAACCTCAGAAAATCTGAAATCACTGAGATATAGAGAGCAGTGAGGGACTGCACAGAGTTGCATCAAGGATGATGCTATTCTGAGTTAATATAAATGCTAAATAAGGATTCCTGACATTAAGAAAAAAAGGCACTGCCAGACATACACATTCTCATAATATTTTGAAATTAAATGAACTAAAAGATCAAAACTCAGATTTGGGGCCAAGGAAAAAAGGAGGGAGGGAAGTGTTTTTTCACAGGGTAGGAAAGGAAGGCAAGGAAATTATATGATATCTTCTTTCCATACTGAGAGGGAACAGTGTGAAGACTGTTGCCATGCAGAGAGTTATTTTTCTTTCCACGTTATAGTAAAGAAATACATGCACAATTAGGAATACAGGGAGCGGGGAACGTAACCACTGAGCCAGACGACCAGATATGATACATGGTCCAAGCAGGACCACTTCTGAGAGTGAAGGGGCTCTATTGATCGTGATGAGCACCAAAGGGCCTGTCTGGGGGCTACTGAGGAAGTATGGCTGATCAACCAGAAAGGGATGGACAAGCCCAGCCAAATATCTCAACAGGCAGTGTGATTTAACCAACCAAAACCAAAGGACAAGGGCACCCAAAGACACATCAGTGATGAACACAAAGAATAAAGCATGCTGAGTTTTATACATGATGTGAGCAGAAAAAGCAACTCCATCCAAAGACTGTATCATCGCTTTAAAACAAAGAAATGAACAGTAGCTCTTTACCAGAAATTTATTTGAAACAAAGTCTCAAACAAGAAGGCTGACAAGGGTTGGTGGGCAACATATTAGGACAAACCAAAGGAGGCAGGAGTGACAGCTTTGCAAGCCGAGGAGGCGGACTTCAGGTCCGAAGCACTGAACTTGGTAAACAGCCATCAGGTAGTGAGGGGTGAACAAGGCCGGTAGTGAGGGGTAAACAGGGCCCGGGAAAGAAGGAAATAGAGCAGCCTGCAGACAGCAAGCAACACTACAGTTACGCAGACAGAGCGAGGACTCCAGTCAACAAGCAGCACTCAGAAAGGACCCAAATCCGGAGGTAAACTCCCGTACATGTTTTCAGAAGTCTGGGATAAATGAGAGGATAGAAAAGGAAGTGGATATTACCAAGAAAAAACCTCTGAACAGCGAGGCAGACTTTAACAGTGTGAGTAACAACGCGCCTACTTCTAGGAGGCTGTGATGGTGAAGGTGCTAAGTCCGCGTCTTACTCTCGGGATCCCGTGGACTGTACCCTGTCAGGCTCCTCTGTCCATGGGACTTCCCAGGCAAGAACACTAGAATGGGTAGCCATTTCCTATTCCAGGGGATCTTCCCAACCCAGGGATCAAACCTGCATCTCTTGTGTCTGCTGCATTGCATGCAGGCAGATTCTTGACCCAGTGAGCCATCAGGAGTCTACAGAACATTTAAAATCTAACCCTGTCTTTTGCTACAAAGAACAAGTTAACAAGATACATATCTTCCAGTATACCTTCTCTGGAGGAATTTTTAAAAAAACGATGAATTTATAATACAAAATGACCAAATATATGAATCAGTTTGATATTTAGAAACTTGTTCCTAACACTGATATTGCAAGAGCTGTGCTCAGAAATGTCCAGTTGTAAAAATCTCCATAATTAAATAATAGCTGAAAATAAAAGCCACTTGCTAAGAAACAGAAAATAACAAAAACTAACGACGAGACTAAGTATAGCCAGATGTACAAACCAGTAACAGATTTTTCTTTTAACAAATAGAAGAAATAGTGAAGATAAAACATTGTTTCTTTAAAAAATAATTAAGTTTATTTACTTACATAAAAGTTCCATAAGCTGCATCGATGAAAAAATGATGGACTAACATTAAATGAGTAGAATGGTTCAAGTTAGTAACTGGACTAATGATCCATAGTTAGAGACAGCCTCAAGATGGGAAGAAAAGCTCTTCAAAGTACCTTGTAGCTGTTTTCAGTGATCATATTAGCAATAATAGTCTCAGAATATTAGATAGATGGAGAGACAGGAATGCAAATATTGTCATTGGACAATATGTCTTGTTATTATATACATATTTTTTAACAACGTTTAAGTTATAATACTTATTACTCATTTTGACCAAGACACTGTTCTCAGTGTTGTTTGTATTAATCTTCACAACCAAGGCAGGTCACTACTGTCCGCATTTGATGGGAAAGTAAGCTGAGGCCCCAAAAGGCTGAGTCGTTACCTAAGGTCACATGGTTTCTAAGTGGCAGACCTGGGACTGTCACTCAGATGCATTCCAGTGGGTGTGATCTTTCCACCTCAATTACAGCAAGATGAGTTTATTCTTTCAATGTGAGAGTGACTCTAAATGATTCTATAGACATCTCTAAACACTATTGATTCTGGAGCTATTATAACTATTTAAAAACTATAAATACTGCTCTGTTGGAATGGAATTCTAGTGGGGGCAGGCAGAAAGTAAATGAAGAACTTGCCTCTATTATCCATACAAATCAGTGCTTGGGGCTCAGTATTTCCACTCCTAGTTTAACAGGGAAGAGAAAAATCTGACTCCATCCTGGATCTGTTTTATTTTAATCTCTGCTTATCTATGCTTTTGTTACTATAATCGCTGAAAGGATGCTATCCATAGCTGTAAGCATACACAATGGCCTGCTTCTGGGAACCTGCCCCTCTGCCTTAAACCAAAGTGCTTTTGCTCACTCATACCAAGACATTCTGACCCTGTGCTCAGTCAAATCTGACTCTTTGACCCCAGCAACTGCAGTCCGCCAGGCTCCTCTGCCCATGGAATTTTCTAGGCATGAAAACTGGAGTGGGTTGCCTTTCCCTCCTCCAGGGGATGGTCTGCATCCAGGGAGAGAACCTACATCTCTTGCATCTCCTGCATTGCAGGTGGATTGTTTACCACTGAGTCAACTCGGAAGCCTTCTGAAACTGCCCAGAAATGACTGCAGAAAGAAGAAATCAACATATCCCCTTCCCAGTATGGGCTAAACCAGAAGATATTTTGCAAGACTTATAGCCTTTTACTTCACTTCCTCACCTCCTGCTCTCTGTAAAAGAAGCTGCTGTCCAGACACCATAAGATGGTACTCTAGGACTCTAGTCCATCATTTTCTCAGACATCCAGCTCCCCAAATGAAGTCACTATTCCTTGCCTCAGCACCTCATCTCCCAATTATTGGCCTGTTGTGTGATGAGCAGACCGAGCCTGGATTCGGTAACATAAGTTCCCCTTAGCTTGTGTGCTTGCTCAGTCATGTCCTACTCTCTGCAACCCCATGGACTCTAGCCCACCAGGCTCATTTGTCCGTGGGATTCTTGAGGCAAGAATACTGGAGTGGGTTGCCATTTCCTCCTCCAGGGGATCTTCCTGACCCAGCAATGGAACCCGAGTCTGTTGCATCTCCTGTACTGAAAGGCACGTTCTTTACCACTGCACTATCTGTTTGCTGGCTCCTCTTAGCTTGACTCAACTTAAAAAAGGGTTCCTCCTGACTGTGAGCCCCTGACCTCTATTTTCTTAGTGCATCTAACTAAGAAATTTTGCATTTGTAAATTGTTTCGCAGCCCCTTTGAGATGTAAATTCTTCAAGAGCCTTTTTCAGGTTTCATCACCCAGGAATCTCTCTCTAGGTACCTGATAAGCCACTCCTTTCAAATTGAATCTTCTCATATTTCTGTGGAAGGGGAGGAGCCTAATCTTGGTAAGGGCCAATTAGCAAACACAGAGGGTCTAACCACCATGACCAGTCTCCAGTCCCCACCCTCCCTGACTCTTTACTTTAAAATCCTCCCCTTTTTCCAGTAGATCTGAGTTCAGTCTCTCTCCCTTATTGCCACAGTTCTGGATCAAGTCATCTTTGCCTGCTGAACTTACTCAGTACAATTCCTTTGAGACGATAAGATTTTAAATTCAGTTCCAATTGGAACTCCAATTATTTCAGTGGGAATCAAAGTCTTAGGGGATATAATACATTGAGAGAGAAAATAAAAAGAACACGGCCTGAGGATTCAGAATTAAGAGCTACGAAGAACCAAAAGTTTCAAGCCTTAATAAACAGCACCGAAACGGTCTAATTTTTACAAAGAATAAAGTAAAATGATCAAATATTTTATGGTTAAAGGTAATTAGTGTTTGAGTATTTTAAAAAACAAGAAGTCTTTTTTTAAAAAATAGCCTTATAAGGTTCAAGAGAATTTAAGTTATTTCTCTTGTTAACTCTTTTTTTTTTTTTTTTTTTCTGCCGTTGCTCAGATGGCCTTGGGCCAGTGTCACAAAGACACAGTTAAGGCACACATCCCTCCACACACAAACCTGACTCTTGAGAAAGGTTAGCTCAACACCTAGGGATTTCAATTCCTAGTTTCATTATAGAATTAAATCCAATTGCAAGTGTTACTTTTCTGAACACAGAAAAAGAATGTTACCCTAACCCAGAACTGATGCTCATCTTCAGTAGTCTGCAACCTTCTCTTTGCAGCACGTGCTAAGGTTCAGGCGCAGGAATTCTGATGGGAAGCGGCGCCCGTAGGTGTGGGCAGGCAACCTGAAAGCCCACACAGCCCACACTCTCTGATTAAAGCCCGGCATTTGTGTCTCCTGTTCAGAACAGACAGCATGCTGCCTGGAATTAGAAATATGAAAGACGAGAGGAGCTTCACACTGTGCAGAGAATGTTTCTTGCTCTCCTGTTTCCAAGAGGTGAATGACTCACCAAACTTTCTTTAAAACCACTTGAATCACTCACTAGTGAGTTCAGGTCTCAGTACACCCTTTCCACAACTCTCTACCTCCTGCTCCCTCAAACACTTTTATGACTAACATTTTTCAGTTCTATTTAATGGAGAGGCAGTTCCCTTTTCTAAAGTATTAAGGGATTTGCTTGTTTTCGACAAAGTGTCACTCATGTAAATTTCACAGCTGTTCTGTGATGAGATGATTTGGTATTGATTAAAGAGAACCAAAAAGTATTTTCATACAATGACTTATTAACCATATAACTAGCCCTTTACCATGGGCAGATAGAGTGAGATATAAACCTTGACTGTGCCTATTCTTTGGTCACCAGGAGTAATAAAAATAACAGTCTGTTCTTTGTGAGACAATCTAGTTTAAGATGAATGAATTCTGAGTGTCCCATGAAATGCCCTAAGAATTCTTCATACTTACATTCATAATCGTACTTTTCATATGATCAGCATCATTGACTAAGTCATTTGCTCACTGATTACTAGAATAAGAAGAGTCTCACACACTACAAATTCATCTGCTCCATCACTTCACTTTTCTACCTTCTTAGGCTCTCGGCACATCTGTTCGGTTTGTGGCCCCAAGCTGACCTCAGCCTCTCTCTTTGGCCATTCCTGAACTGGATTCAATAGTGGTCTCATATTTAACCACCTAAGGATTCAATCCACCTGATCCTCTAAGAGGGAAATTACCTATTTTCTCTGCTGCCACATCACACGTGGATGCTGGCCTTGGGTATGAAACTCCCATAGGGGTGTCCAGATTCTGAGGAAGATTCTTGGGACTCAGGCTAGGTAAACCACTGAAATAATCCATCACTCTTATCAACATTTGCAGTACATTTATTAAGAGTTACTCAGTATGGTTCAGTAAGATCACTACTAACAGTGATAAGTCATAAATCTATTGAATGCCTTTTATAAGCCAGATACTATACTAAGTGCTTTATATAATTACCATTCTTGTTTCTTGTAGAAACATTTAGATGAGCCCTGTAATTGCCACTATTCTGATGAGAAAAGTGAAGCCCTGGAATGTTAATAATCTTGGTGAATCAAGCAGCTATTGAAGAGGAGAGTCAGGAATTGAACTCTAGCATTCCAACTCGAGACCCAGGCTCTTATGCTATTACTTAGGTGAAAAAGCCTCCAGCATTATCAAACATGCTTTAGGTTTTGAAATACATGCTAACTTAAAAGGTACATTGGAATGCAAGTGAGTTAGGGGGAAGAGTGTTTTAGAGATGGTCTTGAACTCAGCCTAATTTACACGAACAGTAAGTCACTCCCTAGCTATAGCAGTTTATCAGGAATTATGCATTCCTTGCAGCACAGTTCTGATTTGCACAAATGAGAAGTGATCCTCAATCATGGTCATCAATTAGAGGACTTGAAATTATGGTGCTGGTCATGTGAAGAACCTTCTGGATGTTCTCATCTCTCTTCCGGCATCCACTCTGCTTCTCCTGATCCAACTGACTTCTGATACTTGTATGTGGCCGCATGTAACTGAGTGTTCCTCAGAAATTTCTTCATCTGTTCTGTCTTATGTGTATGTGTGTGTCTTTTTTTTTAATGGGACTACAGTTTGATTTACAATGCTGTGTTAGTTTCAGGAGTACTGAAAGGTGAGTCAGTTACACATACACATATAGCCACTTTTTAAGATTCTTTTCCCATATAGGTCATTGCAGAGTATAGAGTATAGAGTAGGTCCCTATTAGCTATCTGTTCTGTATACAGTGGTGTGCGTATGTCAGGCCCAGTCTCCCGATTCATCCCTCCCCACTGCTCTGTCTGCCACTGACCTACCTCCTGTTCTCTCCATTATGAAAGCTCTTAGAGAGGAGATGCTAAGGACTTCCATCAGCCTCATGATGGAAGAGTTATGGATTAGGCCAAATGGAATGCTACCCCACTGGGAAATCAAGCAAGCTCTCTTATTCGCTTTTTTTTTCCTCCCAAATTTACCCCTTATCTGTCCCCTAAGTATCCAGATTATAACTTTGAATTCCAACTTTAAAACTGGGCTTCGCATACAAATGACCTTCACTGTTAATGACCTACATTTCCAACCACATGAGAAATAAGATTGTGCTTACTTCAATTTACTGTCATAAATATAAAAACCAATTTAACATCATGACTTAATATGCACAGAACCAAAACTGTTGTTGAACTCCGTTTTGCCTTGTATAGTAGAGAGGAACTGAAGGAACCTGGGGATAACAGACTTATTATGCCTTCCTGCTCACTGACCCTACATCTTCTCATCAATTCATCACTTCTGGTCAAGTTTATAAAATTAGCTGCCCCATTCAGTCATAAAAAAGGCCCATGGATAGGTTTCAAGTGTCTGCAACCTCTGAAATGATATGCAAAATATACATTGTATATTCATATTCACATTTTTGTAGAGATGTTTTTGCTTTTATCAGATTCTCTGAATGACTAGTCACTATAAACAATTAAGGATCACTATAGGGCTTATGGAATAAATGAGAGAAATTTGGAACAGCACCTCACATCAGACAGCAGAAGGTCAACTTAGATAATACACACTTCCTCTAAGCTTTTGAAGGGTGTAACCCTTGCTTCTGACATCATCACTGCCTTAATATTCTGAAGAGACTCACACTGTAAAACAATTATATCTCTGATAAGCCACAAAAATATACTCTCATAGGACAGCCTGTCTCTAAAGTAAATGCACTCCCCTTGTAAAGGAAAGGAAAGAAACAAAAGCAAACTAACAGAATGGACAGTGGTTAAGTAAATGCTAAAGTGAAAATTGTCTTTGAGGCAGGTGGCAAAAGTTTCTGCAGCTGGGTTAAAACATTACATTTGGGTTGCCTTCTCTAGGATGCCAATACGCACTCAAGATCACTCACAAACCATGAGTTAAAACAGTGCCGGTCAGCCTTCCCTGGTGGCTCAGTGGTAAACAGTCTGCCCGTCAACACAGGAGATGCAGAACTGATTCCTGGTACAGGAAGGCTCCACGTGCCTCCACTAAGCCCGTGCACCACACGACTGGGCCTGTGCTCTGGAGCCCATGTGCTGTAACTAGAGAAGCCCCCACGCCTCAGCCTGCCCTCCACAACAAGAGAAGCCACCACAGTGGGAAGCCTGAGCATTGCAACTTGAGAGGAGCCCCCACTTTCTGCAGCTAGAGAAGATCTTCAAAGCAATGAAGACCCAGCACAGCCCTAAATAAGTAAATAAAAATTAAAGAGAAAAACAACAGTGTGGGTCAAAAGATAACCAGGAATGACACAGGATCCCACAAGATTTTCTTTTTTTCTGGAGGAAAACAACCCAATTTTATTCCACAAGTTAAGAATGAATTAAATCAAATCTGATCAGCCAAAACAAAAGCACTAAACAGATTGATTCCCAAGGACTGCAGCCAATAAAAATGAGGGAAATACATCATCCATATAGCTGGATGAGGTAACAAAGGATAGAATAAAACAAGAAACAAAGAGGTCCCAAAATTATCCAGGCAGAACTGGGAAATAATTGAAAAGAAATTAAGAAATAAAAAATTGAAAGTATGTTCATTTGTATCACTGTGTTTTAGATTCCACATATGAGTGGTATTATATGATATTTCTCTTTCTGTAACTTATTTCACTCAGTGTGACAATCTCTAGGTTCACCATGTTGTTTATTTATAAAACAGAAACAGACTAAGGCTTAGCGAAAGAACCTGCAGGTACCAGGAGGGACGTGGGGGGTGGTGTAAGGAAGGGGGCTAGAAGGGATAGTTAGGGAATTTGGTATGGACATGTACACACTGCTGTATTTACGATGCATAACCAACAAGGACTTACAGTATAACACAAGGAACTCAGCTCAATATTCTGAAACAGCCTAAATGGAAAAAAAATTTGAAAAAGAATAGGCACGTGTATATGTGTAACTGAATTCACTTTGCCATACACCTGAAACTAACACAACTTTGTTAATCAACTACAAGTAAAATGTTAGTCAGTCAGTCTTGCGCAACTCCATGGACTGCAGCGTGCCAAGCTCCTCTGCCCATGGGATTCTCTAGGCAAGAATACTGGAGTGGCTTGCCATGCCCTTCTCCAGGGGATCCTCCTGACCCAGGGACTGAACTCAGGTCTCCCACATTGCAGGCAGATTCTTTACTGTCTGAGCCAAATCAACTACACTCCAATATAAAATAAAAAGGTTTCTGTAAAACCAAAAATTAAAATATCTAAAAAAACCTTAGGAGGGATTAATGGATAGACTAAACCAAAAAGGAGAGTATTATTACTTATTAATTAAACATAATTAATATTAACTTTAATGTTAAATATATTTAATTAATCTTGAATATATATCCACTGGCTTGATTTTATCAATTTTAATTAATATTAAATATGTTTTGCTCTTAATTTATTAATTTAATTTGAAATTTTATTTTATTTTAATATTTAATTGATATTAAAATGTATTAATTAATATATGTTTCTGAAAGAAAATCACTTGGGTTAAAACACAAACTGATGGAGATAAATTTGGAAGAGTAGTCGAAGAACAAAGAGAATATAATGAGATAATCTAACTTACATCCAATGAGAGCTTCAGGGGAAGAAAAGAGAATAGAGGAAGGAAATTGAAAAACTAGTGCTTGGGAATTTTCCAGAACTACAGGTATGACCAGAATCCAGAGGTATATTAGGACAGCATACAACAAGGAAGGATAAATAAGAAATGTACACCAAGACACGTAGTCAAGAAACTTGGGAGCACAAAATAGAGACCTTAAAGCATTCAAGGAGAAAATAACATACAAAGAAATGAGACTGGCAACAGTTTCCTCCCACAGTATACTGCTGAGACCAAAATAAGATATAAAGTAAGATATCTTTAAAGTGTTGATACAGAATGAATGGAAGTCCTCACTAGTGTATCCAGCAAAATGTGGAGGCCAAGAATAAATTATTTTCTGATAAAACTAAAGCACTGGAAAAGTAGGATTTGAATTAGACTCTATAGTTATTTTCTACTTCAGTTTAACAGTTTCTTACTAAAGACAGTCTTACCATAAGATACAACAAATGTGTGCCCAAGTATTTCAGTTCAGTTACACCGCTCAGTCGTGTCCAACTCTTTGCGACCCTATGAATCACAGCACACCAGGCCTCCCTGTTCATCAACATCTTTAGGAGTTCACTCAGACTTACGTCCATCGAGTCTGTGATACCACCCAGCCATCTCATCCTCGGTCATCCCCTTCTCCTCCTGCCCCCAATCCCTCCCAGCATCAGAGTCTTTTCCAATGAGTCAACTCTTTCCATGAGGTGGCCAAAGTACTGGAGTTTCAGCTTCAGCATCACTCCTTCCAAAGAAATCCCAGGGCTGATCTCCTTCAGAATGGACTGGTTGGATCTCCTTGCAGTCCAAGGGACTCTCAAGAGTCTTCTCCAACACCACAGTTCAAAAGCATCAGTTCTTCGGCGCTCAGCTTTCTTCACAGTCCAACTCTCACATCCATACATGACCACTGGAAAAACCATAGGCTTGACTAGATGGACCTTAGTCGGCAAAGTAATGTCTCTGCTTTTGAATTTACTATCTAGGTTGGTCATAACTTTTCTTCCAAGGAATAAGCGTCTTCTCATTTCATGGCTGCAGTCACCACCTGCAGTGATTTTGGAGCCCCAAAAATAAAGTCTGACACTGTTTCCACTGTTTCCCCATCTATTTCCCAGGAAGTGATGGGACCAGATGACATGATCTTCGTTTTCTGAATGTTGAGCTTTAAGCCAATTTTTTCACTCTCCTCTTTCACTTTCATCATGAGGCTTTTTAGCTCCTCTTCACTTTCTGCCATCAGGGTGGTGTTATCTGCATATATGAGGTTATTGATATTTCTCCCGGCAATCTTGATTCCAGCTTGTGCTTCTTCCAGCCCAGTGTTTCTCATGATGTACTCTGCGTATAAGTTAAATAAGCAGAGTGACAATATACAGCCTTGACGTACTCCTTTTCCTCTTTGGAACCAGTCTGTTGTTCCATGTCCAGTTCTAACTGTTGCTTCTTGACCTGCATACAGATTTCTCAAGAGGCAGGTTAGGTGGTCTGGTATTCCCATCTCTTTCAGAATTTTCTACAGTTTATTGTGATCCACACAGTCAAAGGCTTTGGCATAGTCAATAAAGCAGAAATAGATGTTTTTCTGGAGCTCTCTTGCTTTTTCCATGATCCAGCAGATGTTGGCAATTTGATCTCTGGTTCCTCTGCCTTTTCTAAAACCAGCTATTTAACCATTTTAAAAAATTTTATATCTATAAGAAACTACCCTATAGGCCAAAAGTTGGAAGCAACAAAGATATTCTTAAATAAATGAATGGATAAACTGTTGTATACCCATACAATGGAGTATTATTCAGCAATAAAAATAAATGTGTTATCAAGCCATAAAGGCAAGCATGAACCTTAAACACACATTTAAGTGACAGATCCAATTTAAAGATACTATACGAATCCAGCTACATTACATTCTGGAAAAGACAAAACAAACAATAAAAAGATCCGTGATTCCCAGGAGTTTGGGAAGGAAAATGAAGAGTGAATAGTTAAAACATCAGAGAATTTTAGGGGAGGGAAATTATTCTGTCTGATAATGTAATGATGGAGATTCAATATTACCCACTTGTTAAAACCATAGAACTTTATAGCACAAGGAGTGGTTCTTACTATAGGCAAGTTTTAAATAAATCACTGAGGAGCTGGAGTGATATCAGGAAGAGATGCAGACTGACAAGAGAATCTGCAGGAAATCAACCCTGAATATCATTGGGGTTGAATATGAATTCATACTGCTGAAGCTCCAACAGTCTTGGAGATGTAAAGAGCTGACTCATTGCAAAAGACCCAGATGCTGGGAAAGACTGAAGGCAAAAGGAGGAGGGGGTGGCAGAGGATGAGATGGTTGAGTAGGATCAGCAGCTCAATGGATGTATTTGAGCAAACTCTCAGAGACAGAGGAGCCTGGCATACTATAGTCCGTGGGGGCCACAAAGAATTAGACACTACTTAGCGACTGCTGCTGCTGCTGCTGCTGCAAGTCGTTCAGTCGTGTCCAACTCTGTGTGACCCCATAGACAGCAGCCCACCAGGCTCCCCTGTTCCTGGGATTCTCCAGGCAAGAACATTGGTGACTGAATGAGAATAATTACAAATGTATGAACAACTCCATCGAAGGAGTTGAGATATAAGTAAGGTGGATAACTTCAGAATGGAGAGCCTGGGCAACACTACCTTAGCCAGGAGATCAAGGCAAGCGTCAGTGGTAACCATGTTGATGGTACCCTTGATCCTCAGTACCAAAACTGGTCCTTCACCTCTGCAGTCTTCTTTCCTGAAACTCACATGCCCCGAAATCATACACCTCCCAATAAAAGGCATCCTTCGACATACCTCATACTCCTTGAAACTGTCCATGTCATTAAACAAGGAAAGTCTAAGAGACAGTCACAGCCAAGAGAAATCTAAGGAGATGACAGCTACCTGTGATGTGACACCCTGGAAGGGATCATAGAAAAGACATGAGATAAACGTAAAGAATCTGAATGAAGTATGGAGATTACTACCAATTCATCCATTGCTACAAAAATATAAATATCATGCTAATGATGTTAGTAGGGAATACTGCGTGTGGGGTATATGGGAACTCAGTACTATCTATTCAATGTTTCTGTATTTTTAAAATGGTTTTAGATTTAAAGACTTAAAAATAAATGGAGTGGTCAATTCAAAAGTGAAATGAAAAAGAACAACGAGTAGGTCAGCGTTGTGCCCCTCCATGTCCCTTCATTGTCTCACTGCTTTTACACCAACGATGGACCACTCAGCATCTCAGGATGTGCTGTATTGGTTTCCTGTAGTGATGGACCGTGGCCTCAGCTGGTTCGGGGATTTAATTAAGAGGTGTTGCTCTGGACCTCCAGCTTTTGGCTAGGGTGCAAAATGATTCATCCCCAGGTAGGGAAGTACAGATTTCCATATCTCAACTTTCTAAAGTATGAACCAGCACTGTACCTCAATAGAAAGCTGTGCCAAAGTTTTATTTTAAAAAAAATCATAGCTTAAGTATAGGGTGATCAGTATTTTCTCTATGTATTTGGATTTCAATACACATCAAGGTTAAAATACTTATCACCCACATTGCACACATGAGGAGATAGTTTTTCTGAGGCAAACTCTTCACTCTGCTTTATTATCAAAACATGTTTGCCACTCACAGACACATACATTTTTGGTTTCTGCATACAAGTTGAGCAAGTATGGTTCCAAGTATCTGTACATTTGTAATTAAGTTAACCCATTCTCACATTAAAGTTGCCATGCTCATGTTAAAGTGTGCAAAATGTATTATTCAATATAGGGGGGTTGGGAAACATATCAAGTAAAAAAAAGTCAAGAGGCAAAGTCAACCTTCAGGAAGAAGTTTTATGCTGCTTAAGTACAAAATATGCCCCTTTTTATTATCTTCCCTTGCTTAAGAATATCTTCATCTATTAAAGCAATCATCTTTTTGTTCAACAATTTCATTTTTTTTCCTGATGATATCATTTAAAGAATTCTATTTAATTTTGTATCCTTGTTATCACAAACCAATCATGGGAATGCAGAAAATGAAAATAGGTCTGTCTTGAGTGCATTTTTTTTGAAATTCAAGATTACTTGTGTTCAGCCTTACAATATATTCATAGGGAAAGGAATGCTTTCAGAAGACCTCAGAAATAAGTGTTCTATCATCTGTTAAGTGTAAGAGATAGTTTAGGAATGTTATTATAAAATAACCCCCTCCATGCTCTGCTTTCTGACAACCAATCATGTATAATTATAGTAATTCAGCCATCATAACCTCTTCAAAGAATTTTTGAAAAACGTTTAATGTTAAAACATCAAACATATATATCAGGCCTCACCCAGTGTTGCTTTTTTTTTTCTTTCTTTAACTTATTTTGTTTTGAGATATAGTCAGTTAACAAGGTTGTGATAGTTTCAGGTGAACAGAAAAGGGACTCAGCCATACATATGCATGTATCCATTCTCCCCCAAGCCCCCAGTGGTTTTGAGTTTCTCCTTCCAGAAACTGCAGTCCGACGAGGTATTTGCCTGCAGACAAGCCTGGGCAAGGGCCAACCTGTGCAGGGCGCGCGTGGTGCAGGGAGACACAGATACAGGGACACCCCGGGAAGGGCAGTCAGCCAGAGATCACAGTGGAAGGGAGGCGGCAACACCAAGCCAGGGGTTTGGACCAGCACAGGTCACAGAGCCAGTAACAGGCCAAAGTAAGCCTTCGGGGTTGAAGGGTTTTCTTTTTTTTTTTTGGTTTTGACTCTTAGAACTTGACAATTTTTTTTTAATAAATTTGATTGTAAATTGATTATGCAGAGTGACATTTCCCACCCCTAAATGTCTCTCTTGGTTTGTGGATTATTTCAAGCTGAAAACAACTAAGGCCCCCATAAAAATTTCAGGAAGCATCTCTGACTGTCTCACTAACTGCCTAAAAGAATTCAAGTGCCAGTTCCTGGAACAGAGCCATTACTACGGCATCAGCCAGTCGTGAGGGCTGGTGTGACGGGAAGCCCAGCAGGGCCCGAGGATCTCAGTCCACTGTGTCCCGTGGTCTCTGCCTGGCCCATGAAACATTTATCAAAGCATGTGCTTTTCCCTCCCCATGTAAACTGCCTCCCTCCCCCTTGAAGTCTCAAATCTCAGGCTTCAACGTGCCGTGCTCACTTCTCCCCTCCACTGCTAAGTCACAGGGATGTCATTCTAAATTAGACTCCAAAGCAGATTCTAAATATTGTTCCACGATCTCCTATTGCCTCTCTGTTCAAACCCACCTTCTTCCTCACAGCCTTCTCATATGCATACAAGTAAGTCTTTAACAAATGCCTGGTCCAGCTGGATATTGCTCTCATGGAGCTGATAGTCTACGAGAGGTGAGCATCAAAGTCCAGGAATTGGTCCTTTATCTATTTAGGGTGATAGGATTTAATAAAGAAAACTAGCCAAGAGAGGATTTCTTTCTGATCTCATACATATTTGACTTCTTAGTGTATGTAGAATCATAAATTGAATGTAGAAATTTTGAACCTGATTTCAGGTTAGACCAAAGCAAAATGTTGAAGGAAAAGGAATCATTTCTCTGTTTGGAGGCTGTCTTAGACTTCAGTTGTTTCTTGGCAGTAACAAGTACAGCAAAATAAATAGGAAAATAAAAATTATTAGCAATGGAAAAGATAGTGATTATTTAAATTACTATTTACCTATAGAAAAGACCAAGTAGATTAACATAGCTCATTACTAAAGACATAGGTGCAGACACTTCTTTTTTAAGAAATGGGTATACCTAGTAAAATTCACTTTCAAGTTGTTATTTCCAATAAAATACATAAAATTGTTACTTATAAGACCAGTGTGGTAAATATTAGGTTAACATTATATCAACCGTTGTTATAGTGATACAGTATAAGTTAAAAGCACTTTTTAAAACTTTGATACTCAGAATATGTTGAATTAGTTATCAAGCTATCCTGAGCATTGATGGTTAGGAAACTAATTTTACTAGACCAGCTAATGGGTATTTTGCATTCATTTGAGAAGCCATAGGACAGATAAACAACTCTGCCAGATGTGTGTGTCAGAGTAAGCGTGTGTTGTTTTAGCTGAGCCCAGCATCTCCTCCAGGGCATCCTGGGAGACACCTTGAGCAGGGCAGGACATGAAATCAGGTGTTGGGCTCAGAGGGAGGACAATTTACTGTGAGTGGTTTTAAATGTCTACACAAAAAAAAAAAAAAATTCATGAAAGCAAAAGTTAACCGCCCTCTTCTTGCAGAAGAGGGTGTTAACAACTTCACAGTGTAAATGCTTGCCTTTCTTTAGACTTTATATCATTTTTGTACAGGCTCTGTGAGATTTTAAAACACTTTTCTGCTTCTTTGATGTGATAACCTGTAAGCCCCTCTCAAAGAATCACAGATCTAAGGGTGTGGTGGGGAGTGCCAGGGGAGGGGAGGAAGAAATCATGATCATTACATACAACTAATTTTCTAATTTTCAGGTAATGCTGTAAGCATTCAAAAAAAAAAAATGTTGTAGATTTCCCTTTCCCAGCCCTTTTCATTGCTACAGCACTGCTTCTCTACTGTTTCCTAGTTTAATTTTGGGAAAACCTCAGAAAACTGACATCCACCCAACTGTAAGCACAGCAGGCAGTCAACTTATCAGACTGTTTACATGGCGACAGTAACCATCCAAATACCTCAGAAAAGCTATCACAAGTCATCATGTCATGCTGCAAGTCTATTTTTGTGAGGGCATATAGGCAGACATTAAGCAATCTGGCAAGAAAATCACAAGAGATAATAACGCATTTATGTTACTCAGTCTGGTTCAAAATTACAGCTGGCGGTCAGTAATACTGTGGCTCTTTGTGCAACTTTTTCTGGAACTCTCCAAATGCAGGACTGTACTAGAAGTGGAGTCAACATTCCCACAAATTAATTGCCTAG
Source organism: Nanger dama (assembly GCA_917880005.1). NCBI lineage: Eukaryota > Metazoa > Chordata > Mammalia > Artiodactyla > Bovidae > Nanger > Nanger dama. Next base: position 652,521 of record CAKJTW010000069.1, read on the forward strand.
ATATCTTGGAAGATTGGAAATGCATAGTCAAATGAGCTAGTTTTTTAAACCGTGTACTGAGTCAGTGACAATTTACCTGTGTATCAATGCAATCTGTCTCCAAATAACCACTCTCCATAATCTAAATGAGAAGAAACTTTCAACTGATTCAGAAAAAAAATGAGGACATTCTTACATGTTAAAACTTATACTTTATCCTAACATTTCTCTTTTCCCTTTTGGAATTTACAGAAAGCTATCAAGAAAGAAGGAACTATCCAATCCTTTATCCGCATAGCACAGAGGAAAGGTAACAATTCACCTGCTAACTATGACAGTGCACTATCATATTTATAATGATAATCATCCTTTAAATATTTCTGAAACTGGACTCCTTTAAAATTTAAAAATAAAATGTCATGTCCATTGTGATATTCTGACACCAAATTTTTTTCCAAGGTATGAAAATGTCTTCCCAGCTGACAGAATAATTTTTATTTTTGCTCTTAGACTTATTTTAAAGTGTCACAGTAGTTTCATTTAGGAACCTGGCTTCAGACGCAAACCCCACAAGTGATCAATCATTTTAGGCCCAGCCCTTCGCAATAACAATGGCTCCACTAGCCCCACCTACCCCCACCCCACCCGATTTGGTGCACAGACAACACACAGCCAACTCTGGAGGAAGTTTCGGTCAAGGACTCAACCGTCCACCCTCGAGGCAGCCCTGTGCTCTGTGCCCGGGCACCTCCATGCAGGAGGTGCGCCAAGACCCCTCGGATGTGTCTGCTGAGGCCCCGTTATGGGAAGCAGGCAGGGGTGGGGGTACCTGGAGACGCCCTTCTCCACTGTGACTCTCTAACCCTGAAGTCTCCTCCCGGCCTTTCCCCTCCACCTCCTTCTGACCTTTGTTCAGGGATCCCTGGGAAGTTGGGCTTCACAAGGAGGTGTCGTTTTCCCAAGTAGCACCAGTGGTAAAGAATCTGCCTGGCAATGCAGGAAACACAAGCGATATGGGTTCAGTCCCTGGGTCAGGAAGATCCCTGGAGAAGGAAAGGGCAACCCACTCCAGTATTCTTGCCTGGAGAATTCCAAGGACAGAAGATCCTGGCAGGCTACAGTCCGTGGGGTCACAAAGAGCTGGACACGACTGAGTGCACCTTCACTTTGTGGAGGTGTTTTAGTAGCATTGTTTGGAATAATTTTGCTGTTTTCACTTATAAAATCTAACTATCTTTTGTTCTATTGAGACATTTTAAAAACCATAACTGTTTTGATAACTGAAACTTTGGGCTTATTGTTTTCAGTTTTTGCCTTTACTGGATGTCATGTTAATCTTGTTTTTTTCTTCCATTTTTTTCTTGAAATATCATGTTTTTTATTTATGTCAGTTTACAAAAATTCTGAGGAAAACCAGATTTCTGTTCTTCCAATGTTCTCATATTAAAACATGCTCTAAATTCTAGTTTTATATTAAATGTTGAGAATTTCAGTATCCACAATACTCAGTGAATCCAAAGGGAACATGCTATTACTCAGTACCACAGAACTTTACTGGAATTTTTATTCCAGATTTTTTTCTACTATGCTTTCGCTGGTCTAGAAATCCTTTAGACTTCAAATCCACACAGTCTCAGCAATTACACTCTGCATAAAGATTTTTAAGTCTAGGTGCCAAACCATGTCCTGAATATTCATTGGAAGGACTGATGCTGAAGCTGAAACTCCAATACTTTGGCCACCTGATGCAAAGAGCTGACTCATTCGAAAAGACCCTGATGCTAGGAAAGATTGATGGCAGGAGGAGAAGGGGACAACAGAGGATGAGATGGTTGGATGGCATCACAGACTCAATGGACATAAGTTTGGGTAAACTCCAGGAGTTGGTGATGGACAGGGAGGCCTGGTATGCTGCAGTCCATGGGGTTGCAAAGAGTCAGACACGACTGAGCCACTGAACTGAACTGAACTTGTGGCTCAGCTGGTAAAGAATCCGCCTGCAATGCAGGAGACATGAGTTAGATCCCTGGGATGGGAAGATCCCCTGGAGAAGGGAAAGGCTACCCACTCCATTATTCTGGCCTGGAGAATTCCATGGACAACAGTCCATGGGTCCCAAAGAGTTGGACACGACCGACCAACTTTCACTTTCACCAAACATTTAAAAGACAATCAGTGCCAATCCTTCTCAAACTCTCCCACAGTTTGTAAAGGAATATCATACCCAAACTCGTTTTATGTGGCCAGCATTACCCTGATGCTGCTTAATCACTCAGTTGTGTCTGACTCTTTGTGACCCCCATGGACTGTAGCCCACCAGGCTCCTCTGTTCATAGAATTCTCCAGGCAAGAATTCTGGAGTGGAGTGCCATTTTCTTCTCCAGGGGATTTTCCTAACCCAGGGATAGAATCCGTGACTCTCGCGTCTCCTGCATTGTTTCTTTACCATGAATGCCACCTGGGAAGCCCCATTTACCAAAGCCAGACAAGGACACTCCAAGAAAACAACAGACCAATCTCCCTTGTGAAGACAGATGGAAGAATTCTCTGATGATGTCAGAGAGGCAGCACGTTCATGCAGGAAAAGCCCAGTCTCCATCGCGTCTAATGAGTGACATTACAGTGCATTCAGGCAATCTCTACTCCACTGCTAACTCAAAGCTGAGTTGGAAAGTGAACATTCTAAGAGCCAAAAAGATAATCAGCAAGAAATGATGTCTAGGAACCCGGGGTGTAGAATTTGAAGATGGATGGTGCAGTGAACCAGGTCAATTGCAGCAGACGGCTTAAATAAGGAAGAAACTGAAAATGTCCTCCTCTGCATTGAACAATTAAGGAATTATTCATGACCTTAGAGGAGTTTACATTTTATATTCACATTTATTTTATTAGCAATAGGGAATGAAAAACAGTCACCCAAATGGGTATCGGTGTGTTTTGTGATTTTATTTACATTACATAAAATCTAGCTGAGAAGATTTTCTTAAAGAAAAATACAGCGTCTAGCTCTGCATTAGCCTTGGAGATCAGCATAATGCCAAACACCTCCAGTGTGCTCAGTGTTTGTGACTTGTTGCTGTCCCATAATCTTCTACCCTCTGGTCCCCTCCTCAATGCTTTTGATCTTACCTTGCTGGAGTCCCATTCCCCACAGCTCTTCAATATATAAGATCAGTAGTTTCATGAGTTTCAGTGACCATGCCCCTCTGCCCAGAGTTCTAAACAACACTTATCGAATACAATGAAACAGAGTAGAGACTTTCTTATTAAAAGATATAATACAATATAAAAGGTCTTTCTTATTAAAAGATATATTAACAAAATTTGAACTATTTTCTTATGGAATTGAGAGCAAATATTTAATAAAAAATAGCAAACATTTTTAACATTCTTATAACAGAAGAGAGGACTTTACACATGGACATCACCAGATGGTCAACACCGAAATCAGATTGATTATATTCTTTGCAGCCAAAGATGGAGAAGCTCTATACAGTCAGCAAAACAATACCAGGAGCTGACTATGGCTCAGATCATGAGCTCCTTATTGCCAAATTCAGACTTAAACTGAAGAAAGTAGGGAAAACCACTAGACCATTCAGGGATGAACTAAGTCAAATCCCTTATGATTATACAGTGGAAGTGAGAAATAGATTTAAGAAAATAGATCTGATAGACAGAGTGTCTGATGAACTATGGACAGAGGTTCTTGACACTGTACAGGAGATAGGGATCAAGACCATCCCCATGGAAAAGAAATGCAAAAAGCAAAATGGATGTCTGGAGAGGCATTACAAATAGCTGTGGAAAGAAGAGAAGCGAAAAGCAAAGGAGAAAAGGGAAGATATAAGCATCTGAATGCAGAGTTCCAAAGAATAGCAAGAAGAAGTAAGAAAGCCTTCCTCAGCAATCAATACATAGAAATAGAGGAAAACAACAGAATGGGAAAGACTAGAGATCTCTTCAAGAAAATTAGAGATACCAAGGGAACATTTCATGCAAAGATGGGCTCGATAAAGGACAGAAATGGTATGGACCTAACAGAAGCTGAAGATATTAAGAAGAGGTGGCAAGAATACACAGAAGAACTGTACAAAAAAGACCTTCATGACCCAGATAACCACGATGGTGTGATCATTCACCTAGAGCCAGATATTCTGGAATGTGAAGTCAAGAGGGCCTTAGAAAGCATCTCTATGAACAAAGCTAGTGGAGGTGATGGAATTCCAGTTGAGCTATTTCAAATACTGAAAGATGATGCTATTAAAATGCTGCACTCAATATGCCAGCAAAATTGGAAAACTCACCAGTGGCCACAGGACTGAAAAGGTCAGTTTTCATTCCAATGCCAAAGAAGGCTCAAACTACAGCACAGTTGCACTCATCTCACACACTAGTAAAGTAATGCTCAAAATTCTTCAAGCCAGGCTTCAGCAATATGTGAACCATGAACTTCCAGATGTTCAAGTTGGTTGTAGAAAAGGCAGAGAAACCAGAGAACAAATTGCCAATATCCTCTGAATCATGAAAAAGCAACAGAGTTCCAGAAAAACATCTATTTCTGCTTTACTGACTATGCCAAAACCTTTGACTATGTGGTTCACAATAAACTGTGGAAAATTCTAAAAGAGATGGGAATACCAGACCACCTGACCTGCCTCTTGAGAAACCTATATGCAGGTCAGGAAGCAACAGTTAGAACTGGACATGGAACAACAGACTGGTTCCAATAGGAAAAGGAGTATGTCAAGACTATATATGGTCACCCTGCTTATTTAACTTATATGCAGAGTACACCATGAGAAACACTCGGCTGGAAGAAGCACAACCTGGAATCAAGATTGCCAAGAGAATATCAATAACCTCAGATGTGCAGATGACACCACCCTTATGGCAGAAAGTGAAGAGGAACTAAAAGGCCTCTTGATGAAAGTGAAAGAGGAGAGTGAAAAAGTTGGCTTAAAGCTCAACATTCAGAAAACAAAGATCATGGCATCTGGTCCCATCACTTCATGGCAAATAGATGGGGAAACAGTGGAAACAGTGTTAGACTTTATTTTGGGGGCTCCAAAATCACTGCCGATGGTGACTGCAGCCACGAAATTAAAAGATGCTTACACCTTGGAAAGAAAGTTATGACCAACCTAGATAGCATATTCAAAAGCAGAGGCGTTACATTGCCAACAAAGGTCCATCTAGTCAAGGCTATGGTTTTTCCTGTGGTCATGCATAGATGTGAGAGTTGGAATGTGAAGAAAGCTGAGCACTGAAGAATTGATGCTTTTGAACTTTGGTATTGGAGAAGACTCTTTTGAGTCCCTTGGACTGCAAGGAGATCCAACCAGTCCATACTAAAGGCGATCAGTCCTGGGTGTTCATTGGAAGGACTTGATGCTAAAGCTGAAACTCTAGTACTTTGGCCACCCCATGGGAAGAGTTGACTCACTGGAAAAGACTCTGATGCTGGGAGGGATTGAGGGCAGGAGGAGAAGGGGATGACCGAGGATGAGATGGCTGGATGGTATCACTGACTCAATGGACATGAGTTTGGGTAGACTCCGGGAGTTGGTGATGGACAGGGAGGCCTGGTGTGTACCGATTCATGGGGCCACAAAGAGTCCGACATGACTGAGAGACTGAACTGAACTATGTTGCACAAACTACTGCAAATGTATATGTCAGTTTATTTACTGCTCTGAAGATATTACTATCTCAAAATTATGGATTAGCAAACTAAAGAACAGAGGCTAAAAAAACTTTCTCAAATTCACACTAGTAACAGTCAGAAAACAATTAAGTCTTTCTGACTCTAGGTCCAAGATAGGAAGATACTGATGGTAGTCTTCACATCTAATAAGAGATACCACCTTGCTATTCATGAAAGCCAATATCACAGTACACTGAAGAGCATGACATGGAAACCAATGGAATTTCTATTCTGAAGAATGCTCAGATTTTATTGTCCTTAGAAAAACTAGCTGTATTTTCAGTGAAGGCAAGTGAACATATCCCACAGCTGAGATCAGTCTGATCACCATCCTCGGTACTCTCATAAAAAGTCACTCTAGAAGGTGAAATCCCAACAGCTATCAAGATTTCCCTGATTACAAAATCTCTCAAATTACTTTTTAATGCTCAAGGTAGCAATACACTTGTGTTAGATCAAAATTATCACACCCCACAAGACGGCCTGGAGGTGATGGAGAGGAAGACTCACGTCCCAGAAAGGGGACACTCCCTCAGGACAGTGACACAGCTGCTTTTCGGTGAGGCTGACCTCGCTAGCCCCCTCTTCCTTCCTCATCAACTCTGGACTGCTGCACCAGCCTACAGAAGTGAGTGCAAATGTAACCATGCAGGTAGCCTGAGGTCACAGCCAGGAAGAGGATCCAGGATAAACATTCAGTTTAGACGTCCAGTGATGCAATCCTTTGAGCTAACCAGGTAACTTCTAAGATGAGCAGGAAAACACATTAAAGTATATCTAGTTTCTCAGGCCTTCCTGTTAGCTATTGTTTTAGCTAAAGTAATACTTTCCTTCACATGGCTAAGGAAATGGGAGCTTTGAAGGAGAAGGGAAAGAGGATTTTGGAACTTGAGCCATACCATTTGAAAGTGAATTAGAAACACTCATGTTCTACCAGAGGCTTTCATCAGCCAAGGATGACTGGCAATGTACTGCTGCTGCTAAGTCGCTTCAGTCGTGTCCGTCTCTGTGCGACCCCATATACGGCAGCCCACCAGGCTCTGCCATCCCTGGGATTCTCCAGGCAAGAACACTGGAGTGGGTTGCCATTTCCTTCTCCAATGCATGAAAGTGAAAATTGAAAGTGAAGTCATTCAGTCGTTTCCGACTCTTTGTGACCCCATGGACTGCAGCCTACCAGGCTCCTCCGTCCATAGGATTTTCCAGGCAAGAGTACTGGAGTGGGGTGCCATCACCTTCTCCAGACAATGTACAGAAAATATCTATCTTGCTACAGAAAAAGTGGGCATGTTTACAAACTTCTAAATCAAAACGACTAAAAGAGAAGTGTCTAATATAAGAAACACCTTGGAAGTGGGTTTGACAAGAATCAACCCATTCCTGTCTGTGGAATCAAAAAAGTAAAAATAAGAGATCAGTGCAGAAGACACGCCCACAACAAAGATAAAGTGAGGAGTCACGGCTCCCTCCTCCCCATTCTCCCTGACAGGACAGGAAGGAGGGTCATTTCTCACTGAGAAATGCAGTCTTGCATGTTAAGAACCAGGAGAGGGGAGACCAGAGCCAGCCTCCCTGCATTTTTTATGTTAACCACAGAAGAGCTGGGTCATCCTTCCCCCACCAACCCCACCCCCTAACTCCAGTGAGGACAGTGCCTCCCTGTCTTCCCCGGGTCCACGTGGTCCTCCGTGCAGAACAAAGCTCCCTGGGATGCCCCATCTCAAGCAGGAGGGGAGCCGTCATCACCTCGGTTCAGACACTCTCAGTCAGTGTCCTTCCTGCCAAGTGTCTGCTGTCCTCCCCAGAGGAGCGCACAGAGCGGCAGAAACCAGACTCTGTCACCAGGAAGGACGGTGGGGCTGGGCTCCTGGAAGTGACCAGAAGTGATTGGAGCCACTTCCCAGTCCCCACCCCACCCCCACCCCACCCCACCCTCAGCCTTGCTCTGAACTTTTTTTTTTTGGCTGTGACAGCTGCATCCCCATGATGGGGGGCCAGACAGGTCACCTGTTGCAGCTGGTCAAGCCCCAACTCAGCGCCAGGGCATCTGTGTGAGCATGCTCCCGGTCTGGGAGGACCACCAGGACCTTCCTGTCTGTCATATCCGAACCTTTCGTCCCTCCTTGGGGGTCCGGGCTCCAGTCCCCCTGCGACCCTCAGGGCCCCCGCGTCCCTCAGGGCCCCTGGCATCCCCTGGGGCCTATGTCTCAGGGCTCCAGTCCCTCCCCACCCCACCCCCCACCCCCACCCACCCCCACCCCCCGCGCCCCCGCCCCGGCCCGCCACATCCCTCGGGCCGAGGTCTCAGGGCTCCGGTCCCCCCCTTGAGAAGCGCCTGGAGCAGTGTCGCGAGGCCCCTGCACTGAGATGCCAACGGGGCGCTGGATCGCATCGTGGCTCCATCTCCTGTGATCTCTTGTGAAGAGGCCTCACCCACGTGGTCTTGGCGCAGGTTGGGGGAGACAACGCCCTGAGGAGACGCAGAGATGCTCAGGGGGCTGCTTCAGAAGGATGGAGACAGCCCGAACGATGAGCAGAGCCGCTCCTCTGAGGCCGCAAAGGTTATTAAAACCAGCAGTGACGGTTCAGGACGCCTCCCTGACCCGGGGGTTGGCAGCGATCATCCCAGCCCTTCGGCTGCCTGCGCCCCCAGCAACTTTTCCGAAAAACCAATTAGCTCAGTGCGAAATGTTAACTAGAGAAAGATACAAGCAGGACAGAAAAGTGTGAGTGATGCCTTTCATTTTCTTAAAATTAAATGTCCCTTTTGTTCCCAGCAATATCTCGCCTGCTGTTCAGTCTCAAAGGGAGAGAGGCGATTTCATTGCCCCTAAAAAGCGCTGCGAGCCCTGGGCGCTGCGCTGCAGAACCACGCGCTGTGACAATGGCTTTTCTCTGTCACTCCCAGATCTCTCCCGTGTCCCTCTTCACCCCACTCAGTTTTTAATTTGCTTGTCATACAATCCCTCTAACCTCACCTGTAAGTGAAAAATAATAAAGCTCTCAGCATGTCAGAGCTTCGCTGTACATCAGAGCGCTCAAAACGGGCGTGTTTCACTCCGTTTCCAAATTCCCCTTCTGCCGTGGCCTCTGCAAACCAGCAACCAAATCCCAAACAGCCAGGGACGCCGACTCCCTGTGATCCCCACGCTCAGGTCAACAACATGCAGGATCCCCTTTGTGAAGCTTTCAGCATCTCCCCCGAAGAAATTTACCTTAGGCCTTCCTGTCACAAGTCTCAGCTGCTTCAAAGACTGACAACTCACTCAAGAGAGTTTTCTGCTTGATGAACTCATGTCCGCCTCCGAGTGAGGGCTGAGGGCCTCCTTCCTTTGTTCTGCGCTGATTGACTTGTGCCAAGACTGATTTTAGAATCAGACTTTTGGAGCTTAGGAGTATCTTACAAATTCCATAGTACACGTCTCTGTGGACCTACAGGTTATGTGATGTGCTTGAAGGTCACCAGATTAACTAGGTGGAACATCAGGCACGTTACCCCTGGCCTCCTGGTCCCCAGCCCTCATAATCCTCCTCTGCTGTGTTAGGAGGACTGATGTTATGAAACCCTGCACCATCTAAGGAAATGAGATCAAAGATCAGCTCCATGCATGTGCCCCCTATTCCCAAGATGCATTAGGGAGTTCTCCATGCAGCCCACATCAGTGATGCTACACAGCTCACTTTATGCAATTCGATTGGCAAGTTTCTCTCATGTTTGGCTTCAGGCTGGAAACAAAGGAAAGGGTCAGCCCTGGACAAACCGTCTGCCAACATCAACCTCCCACCACACAAGCACATGACTAACAAAGGATCAAGAGGGAGTTTTATGGGAGTTTCTTTTAATGTAAACAGAATGATCTGCTACTACCGCTAAAATCCAAAGCAAACAGCACTGACTCCTGAAGGTGGAGCAACAGGCACGCTCATCCAGTGACGGTGGGATGGAAAATGGTGCAGCCATGTTGGAAGACAGTTCACCAGGTTCTTACAAAACTGAACAGAGGCTTCGCATCCAATCCAGCACTCGCTCCCAGGCGTTTACCCAAGTGAGTTAACTTTTGTTCACACAAAAACCTGGACATGAATGTTTACAGCAGCTTTATTCATAACTGTCAAAAACTAGTATCAACCAAGATGTCCTTTAATAGGGGAGTCAATAAACTATAGTACATCCAGACAGTAGAATGGTATTCAGTGATAAAAAGAACCAAGCTATATCAACCATGAAAAGATGGAGGAACCTTCGGTGTACACTGCCAGGTGAAAGAAGCTAGTCTGTAAAGTCTACGACTTGTACGATTGTAACTATGAAATTCTAGAAAAGGTAAACTTAGAAGGGCAGTTGAAAGAGTAGCAGCTGCCCTGGTCTCCTGGGAGGTGATGAGGTGGAACAGGGGTCATTTTCAGGTGGTGAAACTATTCTATATGAAACTAATGCTGGATATGTGCCATGAATCTGTCAAAACCCATAAAACTATGCGAAGAGTGAACCCAATGTAAACTACAGACTTTAGCTAATACTGTATTAATACTGGTTCAATTATGATATACTGTAATGCAAAATATAAATAAAACAGGGAAACTGTGCCCCTGTGAAAGAGGGGCAAATGAGAATTCTGATCCATTTTTCTGTGAACATAAGACTGTTCTAAAAATAAAGGCTCTTTTTAAAATGCAAAGACTCCATATTCAATAAGAAAAGCATTACCATGTGGATATCATTCTTGCTGAGATAATCTTTCAAGGGAAAATGTTCTCATGGTTCAATTTAAGTTATTGAGGCCATTCTCAAGCCTCTTGCTGCTGCTAAGTCGCTTCAGTTGTATCCAACTCTGTGCAACCCCATAGACATCAGCCCATCAGGCTCCCCTCTCCCTGGGATTCTCCAGGCAAGAACACTGGAGTGGGTTGCCATTTCCTTCTCCGCAAGCCTCTTGAATCACCAATAATAATCAAGTATTATTTAGATGTAAGTTGCTACTCTAGTAAACATACTGGTGATACTGGGGTCATACACTTATGAATTGCTGACATAATTGCCAGATGTCAATCACAATTCCTTATGTGTCAACTCACTTAACACTCAAGAAATCTCTCCATCACCGAATTCCTCTGTGTCCTCTGGTCCTCAACATCCACAGGCCCACATTCAGGGATCTTGTATCACCAACCAGGGATTTTGTATTACCATGTACATTCACTATGGAAACAAATAGATCCAGGCAGTTTGAAACCACACTTAAGGATCAACTTTTTAAAAAAGCCCTCCAAGTAATTCCAAGCTGGCTAACTCCTGAGAATCACCAGTCTAAATCAAACATTCAAATGTTATTTGGTATGACAAAGCTACAGAAGGATTTTATGAAGGGGAGAAACAAGTGGAGCAAGGAAATTCTACTCAGCTAGTCAAAACAGAGTCCCGAGGTCAATCCAAGATGCTCTGAAAAAACAGAAGATCATAGAATCAACTGCTTATGTGCATCTCAACGTTGCACAACATTGTCCTGATGCTATTAGTTTCTGACATAAAGGGCCTGACTAGCCATGAGTCTATTCCTTTGACCAATACCTAATGCCTGACAGCGTCCTCACCTTAGACACACAGTCACTCCACTTACAAGAAATAGTCTGATAAGATTGCAGAGAACATACCTGGGCTATGAAACTAGAAAATGAAGCCTTTGGGAGTCAAAGACTCCCTTGTTTTGTTCCTTTTTCAAGCTCCCATTTGAAAACTGACTGGGGGGCTACCTCCACTGGATAATGATTCCATGCCCTTTAAACTCCCAGAGAATCCCATTCATCTGCGAGGCCAGAGCTGAGCTGGGGGAGGGCAGAGGACTGTGTCATTTACCTTGTTTCCTCTTCCGGGAAGAGGGCTCTCGTTGACTCCAGCTGGTTCAAGAATGAGAATTTGGAGGCTTTAACAATTTTCAGTACATAAAAATCACCTGACAAGCAGGTAAAATCTTAAAAAATATATAGCTCCTAGGGAAATAAAAATGAAATTATGCTTGTACTAAGGACAGAATTGACAGCCATAAATGTCACCACCCTGCTGCTGGCAGCAAGAGTCGGCCGCACACTTGGGGAAAGACTTGAGGCAACTGTCATTCAGTTCAGTCGCTCAGTCATGTCTGACGCTTTGCGACCCCATGAATCGCAGCACACCAGGCCTCCCTGTCCATCACCAGCTCCTGGAGTTCATTCAAACTCACATCCATCGAGTCAGTGATGCCATCCAGCCATCTCACCCTTTGTTGCCCCCTTCCCCTCCTGCCCCCAATCCCTCCCAGCATCAGAGTCTTTTCCAGTGAGTCAGCTCTTCGCATGAGGTGGCCAAAGTACTGGAGTTTCAGCTTTAGCATCATTCCTTCCAAAGAAATCCCAGGGCTGATCTCCCTCAGAATGGACTGGTTGGATCTCCTTGCAGTCCAAGGGACCCTCAAGAGTCTTTCTAACACCAAGATACCATCGTAAAAAAATCTGTCTATACCGTCCTAGTTCCACCACTGCCTTAGGAATCTACTGGAGACCCCAAGTTTGAGATGATGACGTAATTAGGTGGGTTGCTTCCTCTGTGCTCTATTCCACTAGTTTAGGACTTTTCGGTTTATACGTCTAAAGGATGATGGGGAGATGGAAGCAGTTATTTACTCTAAAGAGATTCATAATAAAAATATGTCCATCACTTTGATTTATGTGATTTCCAGGCCACTAGGGTGGAATCTGCTCTGAGTACCATGAACCTCCCACCGGTGCCTTCTCAGCCACATCTGTCCAGCACAGGACACACTCCAAGCCCCAGAGAGGCATTTTTCAAAGTCAGTTTTTCCAAGGACAGGAAACCTGAGAACAGACATTAGTAATATGGAGTTCTCTTGCCTCTGGCCTGCCTACTAAAGAAATATCAATCCCACATTCTCCTTTCCTACCTAGGATTCTAAACCATAAGCACATTTTACTGGTTTCCTACTTTATTTTCCATGTGAATAGCAAATCAAATATTCTACCATCAAAATAAATGAGGTGAGTGAACTAGTAACTACTACGTTTTCATCAGTCACAAAACAGACTTGATACATTACAACAAAGCAAATATATGATTTTTTTGTGGAGACAATATACATTTTAGAACACTCTTAAAAGTTTTGGCTGAATAAAATGTCCATGATTTGTATGTCTCCAAAAGATAATGTGCATTTCACTTTAATCAAATTACATTGGAGACAACCAATTATGTGGAAATATCTGTCTTCAGGACAAATTAACACTAAGAAATAGAATTAATCTCTTCCCAAACACTACTTTTCCTTTTTCTGGTTATAAAATTCAAAGCGGGTGGTAGTCTCTTAGATTCCTTTCATTGTATTACTTAAAAAGGAAAGGCCTTCCTTTGGATTCAGAAACAAATCCAAGTGATAAATTGAAATATAATTTTCCTAAACACTGTATTTATCACCTCTATTCACCTAGTTCTCATTTATGTTGTATACAGATATGAGATTCCAATCTGGGTGAACTTGAGTTATGTTGAACATGCTAAGAGATACTGAGACAGGCTGAGACCCTTACAGAAGCACTTGCACCTAGACAAATGTCTACACAAGCAACAACAAGACACAAAAACTCTAAGGACTAGAAATACTGCAGTCATGCACAGTTGGGGCAAATTATGAACAATAATATACAAAAAGCCCAAAGCCAAGCCAGCAGCTACTTATGAGATGCCCGCAGCAAAAGCAGGGTCTCATGCATGATCCCTGCACCCAGTACCAGCAAGGGGGGTGGGCAGGCCACCAAGTCCGCCTGCAGCCCAACTCACCAATCTACCCCACCCTCACCCCATTTAGGGAATCAGCCCGCCTGCTCAGGGAATAGCAAGGATGTCTGTTGCTTGTTCTTGCACTCCATGCTACAGCTGAGCCCCAATAAAGCCTCACCTGAATCTCTCCTCTGTCCTCTTACCAACTCTGTTGATTAAAGAGTCCAAGAACCTGCCTTGGGAATTGTTTACAAAGCCACAGTTATAAACATATTCAGCTCACACCAAATTCAACTCTTCACCAGAAAAGCCATAGAATTTTTCAATACAGTGGCCAAAAATGTTAGTTCTCACTGCATATTTTATCTTTGGTCTGATTCATGACAAAGTTCTTCCTCATGTTGGCCTCATATCACTAAAATTTCAATCTGTGTGATTCCTGTTCTATCACTTGGAACTGAATAGTATCTCTTAGTTCTTTAAGAGTATCATGTACTCTTATTTTCTCCTCTTCTAATAAGTTTATTAAATGCTCTTAACAGTTTTAAGCCTTTTGCATCAATTTCATTCACCTAGAGGAAAAAAATCATGTATTTTCAAAACCATGCCATTGAGAACTACAAGTGCTTTATTTTCTCTCTACATGATGAGTAAGTATTACAAACCACGCACTGGTATATCCCACACTGTGTGTAAGATGGACCAACAGTGAAAGCCAGCTCATGAAGCCTTGTTTCTAAAGGTAAATAATGACAAGAAAGCTTTAAGGAAACAGGATTTGCTATGAGACTGTGATTAACTGGAACAAAACATTTGAAAACTGATTTGTCAATACATAATAGGAAACAAAGTGTTTAAACCTCCTAATTTCTGAATTGAAATTTCCATTTTGGTGAATTTGTCCTCAGGAAATATTGACAGCAAATGCATAATGTTGTGTGTAGTGGCAATACTTTTAGTATTGATTTTTTTTCAGTGAAAATAAAACCTAAGTAGTTTTTTAAATGGGAAACCACCATAATTACAATTGTTAAAAATCAAACACAAATGGAGACCAGACTTGGAAACTTCTTGAGCGGGGGGGAGGGGGGACTTTACTCACACAAACAAAACTTAATTTAGCTTATTTTGCAAGATAAGTGAGACAGTCTGGGTCACTTCTTGTTAACACCTCTGAAAATCAGAAGAGAAAAAAAAAACACCCTCAGGTTGTTCCCCCGAGTTGATAGAAGCTAGTCAAGTCCTCACAGTCAAGAAAACACTAATAATATTATAAGCAACAACTGTGAGAAGTACACAGTGGTGCCTCCCTCCTGCATAAACTGCTTTACAACATACCTCTGAGACTCAGTTCAGGCTTACCTTGAGGGCTCCCAGTTCACCAGCTTTGCTTATGTGTACAACAAATGTTTACTAATTACTGTGTCAATGATTCAACAGTTTTACATCTGCTATTTCTGAATTAACACAATTTTGTGAAAACACAAAATTCTGTATGTAAATACAAATGCATCTTCCAATTATAATAGCTTAGATTTTTAGTGCATTTCAAAATATATTTTCAGTTCATCCAATATACTGTAATGCTTTTATTCCATTTATTATAAATGTTTGCTTTTGGCGTCATGAGACCTTGGGCCAACTCCCAGCTAGTCTACCTTCTAGTTGAGGCCAAGCAACTGAACTATTTCAAGTTGGGGTTTCCTCATCACGTTTCTGTACTTCACAAGGTTCTAATAGCAAATATTTCCCTAAAATCTAAAATGCTATGTCAGCACTTTGCAAAACTGTGTGTCAGCATGACTAAGTATGATTTTTCTCTTGTGGTGGTTTGGTGTTTCCCCTCAAGAAATAGCAATAACCTCAGATATGCAGATGATACCACACCCTTATGGCAGAAAGTGAAGAGGAACTAAAAACCTCTTGATGAAAGTGAAAGGGAGAGTGAAAAAGTTGGCTTAAGTCAACATTCAGAAAACGAAGATCATGGCATCTGGTCCCATCACTTCATGGCAAATAGATGTGGAAACAGTGTCAGACTTTTTTTTTTTTTGGGGGCTCCAAGATCACTGGAGATGGTGATTGCAGCCATGAAATTAAAAGACACTTACTCCTTGGAAGAAAAGTGATGACCAACCTAGATAGCATATTCAAAAGCAGAGACATTACTTTGCCGACTAAGGTCCGTCTAGTCAAGGCTATGGTTTTTCCTGTGGTCATGTATGGATGTGAGAGTTGGACTGTGAAGAAAGCTGAGTGCCGAAGAACTGATGCTTTTGAACTGTGGTGTTGAAGAAGACTCTTGTGAGTCCCTTGGACTGCAAGGAGATCCAACCAGTCCATCCTAAAGGAGATCAGCCCTGGGGTTTCTTTGGAAGGAATGACGCTGAAGCTGAAACTCCAGTACTTTGGCCACCTCATGTGAAGAGTTGACTCATTGGAAAAGACTCTGATGCTGGAAGGGATTGGGGGCAGGAGGAGAAGGGGACGACAGAGGATGAGATGGCTGGATGGCATCACTGACTCAATGGACGTGAGTTTGAGTGAACTCCGGGAGTTGGTGATGGACAGGGAGGCCTGGCGTGCTGTGATTCATGGGTCGCAAAGAGTCGGATACAACTGAGCAACTGAACTGAACTGAACTCAAGAAGCTACCATACAAACTGCGAACCAAAGGAAACAACCAACATGTCCGCTACCTTCGGCATCTCTCTTGGTCCTGACGAAAGAGCAAAAAGGAGACGTCAAAGGAAACAGGAAACCATAACCAGGTTGGAAAACAGGACATGAAAAACTACACCCCAAGGAAGTGACAAACAAACTGAGGAAAAACAAAACCAGGGAAACACACCTAAGAGAGCAGAGGCGAGCGTGGCTCCTCCCGGCAGAGCTCAGAGCACACTGCGGGAGAAGCACCCAGGATGAGCCTGCGGGTCAGGGGCGGGCCTGGCGGGCCCAGGGCAGGAAGACGACAGCCTCGAGGCTGACCCCTGGCCGCGTGGGTGCTGCCTCTCCCGGTTCCTGGGGCCTGCAGAGAAAAGCTTTCACTTCCTGAATAATACTTGAGACCCACTCGCCAAAACAATGCTTTGCCTAAGTAGCCAGTGGGTTGTCAGGCCCAAGAGAAAGAGCAAAACTTGAGGAAACTCTGGACTTTGTATCAGATGCTGGAAAAAAAATAAGAACAAAAAATTTTCAAAAAACCACACATAACAAAATTTCGAAGGCAGCTTTACCTGGGAATAAATGCAAGTTTCAGTGCTCTCTGTGGAGATTGAGAGCCTTTGTGTTGGCATCTGTGGGGACTAAGGCAGCCTGGCCCCCTCAGTGTTCTACCCACACCCAGGCCCACTTCCTAAAAACTACCCGGTCAGTGCTTCCATTACCATGAATGGGCTGTAAGCAAAGCCAGGCCACAGCAGCAAAGGAAAACCACACCAGCCAGACAGAGACACTCATCACCCTACTCCTCCATGGTAACGAGCTGTAAGGGGTGAACACCGAGCTTCCAAGGAAAATTCATAGAAAGTGTTAAAACCAAGACAACAGGCCCCAAATGGAGACACTTATGCTAAGACAGAAGTAGCCAAACCAAGACAAACTTAAATTACAGTTTGGTTCTCCAAGAAACAGAATCTTAAGCCAGTGAGTCAGGAGTCAGTAGCAATACTTAGGTAACCTGCGTGGGACACTCCAGCCACCCCCTGAAGGAAAGTGACTTGGCAAAAACAACCTGCTCTTCTTGCAAGGTGTAGCTTCCTTGCTCCCGCTCCTGTCTGCCTGTACAGCTCCACGGAACTCCTCCTATCTGCTAGACTGGATGCCGCCTGACATGAATGGGTTTCTGCTCAAATATTAAAATATATATATTAAAATGCTAATATACTGTATATAAATTTATATATACTATAAATTTTTCATATACCTCACTTTTTATCTTTTAGCACATGAAAAAATCAATATTCAATCAGTTCTTAATCCAACAATCATTGCTATAGCTATTAAATGTTAAAACACACAAGGAAACTGATATATTTTGCAATAATTCTTATACATCTATCAACAAAGTTTCCTCACCAATGCACCTTATCAATGAAAGAAATTCAATTAATCTGATGTGACTTGTTCATAGTGAACTCCTGTCAGGACTTTGTGTGTCATAGGTCTCCCATACATGCAAACATCCCATTCTTTGAATAAAACGCATAAAAATCCTACCAGAAATCAAAGCTAAACACACAGATCTTTGCTTTTTCTAAATCTGACAATGTCCCCAGTTTAAAACTTGGAGTGGCATTGTCTACATGCTTCTCACATTTTCTACATGTTTCAAAAATGACCCACTAGATTCAGCAATTTGTGATTTTATTTGCAAATGTCTTTAGTAGGGTAAGAAGAAATTTTAAGAGTCAGATATTTTTTCTCTCCATTTTAAGACATGAAGACTGATGCGCAAAGAAATAAGAAATTTCCTGAAGCTAAGAACTAGTGAGTAACAGTGCAAAGTTCCAATCTATGTCTGTTTGGGAAAAAACAGTTCTCATTAGGATTTAATGTATGTCCTTTATACACCTTTTTTGTGTGAAAATAAGTTAGAGGTATAATCAAAGTAGTTTAAAAGGTCAGCCCTTATCATTTCACAATAAAGCCTAAAAGCAAACCCTCCCCTTCTGATCTTTCTAAAATGAAAAACTAATGAAATAAATAAGTGAATGAATAAACTTGTTAGCATTTTGGCCTCATCTCATTTCAGGACATATCTTCCTTTGTTGTTGTTCAGTCACTAAGTTGTGTAAGATTTTTGGTGTGGCTGTTGAATATTCATATTCTGAGGAACAAGGTTATGCCTTGTAAGATACAGAACTCTCAAAAAGATCCATCAGGATGCTCCTCGATTCTCTCCACTTAGCCCAAAAGTGATCCAGCCAATGCCTGGAGAGCTTGCCTGCATCTACCCTCCACCTGCCATCCACATTATCAGTTCATCCATCTGGCTACATAGTTTAGTCATTCTCCTGGAATAACACTTACTTTAATGTCTCTATCCACCTGAAATGTTCACTGATAGCCATAATTTTCTGGGCAGTTTGGATATTTTTGACACATAAGATTACACTGCCCTCTCCATAGCTTTCATTATACAATGTATATGCTTTCTTCACAACTGAATCTCAAGGACTTAGGATGGACCTTGACAGAGAGCTGTTCCATAAGTTGATGAAATAACCATCTTTTATCTATCTATCTGTATATTTGTTTTTAATTGGAAGATGACTGCTTTACAACAGTGTGTTGGTTTCTGCCATGTATAAACATGAACCAGCCATAGGTATACATATGTCCCATCCCTCTTGAACTTCCCTTCCACCTCCCACCCCATCCCACCTCTTTTAGGTTATCACAGAGCACTGGATTCAAGCTCCTTGCATGATAGACTAAATTTCAACTGGCTATCTAATTTTACATATGGTGATGTATTTGTTTCAATGCTACTCTCTCAGTTCTTCCAACCTTCTCCTTCGACCCAACCCCCACCCCGGTCTGTGTCCATAAGCCATTATAAAGGGTGAAAGTGAAAGTTGCTCTGGCATGTCTGATTCTTTGAGACCCTATGGACTGTAGCCCACCAGGCTCCTCTGTGAGATTCTCCAGGCAAGAGTACTGGAGTGGGTTGCATGCCCTTCTCCAGGGGATCTTCCTGACCATGGGATTGAACCTGGGTCTTCCTCATTGCAGGCAGATTCTTTACTGTTTGAGCTACCTGGGAATGTTTAATATGTGAACTGAAAACAGAGGTTTACCGAAACCAAGTCTGTCATGAATACGTAACCATTTGCACTGGCTCAAATCTGTGACGTTATAGATTATATTTCCTACTTTTTATTTAAACCACAAAATGGGAGATTGGTTCTAAGAGATGTCTGCAAAGAAATCAAAATTGAAGAGAACATTAATAATGCAAGCACAATCGAACAGCAAAAAATATTCAATGTGATCACCATATTTTCCTAGTACAAGTTCTTTGTTTTTATGAGTTTAAAGACAGCAATGGTAGGACTCACCTGGTGGTCCAGTGGTTAAGACTCTGTGCTTCCACTGAAGGGAATGTGGGTTCGATCCCTGGTCAGGGAATTAAGATCCCACATGTCACACAGCATGGCCAAAATAAACAAATAAATGGATGAAAAATATATATGCCTAACATACATACATATATACATAACAAAACATGATCAAATAAAATTCTTTTAAAATAAAAAAAATAATGGTGAAGTAATTAGGTATAAGTTAGACTAAAAAGTTGTATCAAGAAAACCATTTATCATTTGCAATGTGCTTCTCTCTAAATGTATACTGTAAATTATTAGCTAACAATCAGTCAATCATTTTAAAATTAAATATCAAGAACATGAAAACACCTTAATTATTTAGCAAATGGTAACAGAGTACCTTAGAAAATTGCTACTGCTGAAAATGCTTTTTGAGGTTTCTCACTCAGAAATAAAAGACACAATCCCACAAATCTGGAAAGCATTTGTTCTTCCAGATGCATTAAAAATGGCTGAAATAACACATACATAAAAGACAGAATAATTGCAAAAAAATAGCATGTCTTTGTCAGCAAATACTGCTCTAAGACATGGAAAACATTGCTGAAAAATTGAAAAAACAATGTTAGAAAAAAAAATCTGTAGTGTGAAGAAAGCATTACACAGTTGGGTAAAAACACAGATGTGGCTAATGCATCAAGCTTATAGTATTTTCATATATTATACATTCTCTTTCAATAATGAAACACAATGGAAAGCTACTTTGTGTGAGCCAATAGAAAAAACCACCAGAAAAGATATCATCTCAATACTAAATTATTTCTTACATTAAAAAAAAACAATGTTTCATGGAAAAAATGTGTAAACAACCATTGACAGAACAGCTGCTCTTGCTGGAATGAAGAGAGAAATCCACAGCAAATCTATGATCTCACAGCACACGTGAATTTTCTTCTCTGCATTATTCATAAGCAGGAAAAGGCAGCAAAATGCACAGGACACCATGGATGGGGCAAATTTTATATAAATGGCACATTTCAAGTATATTAGGATCATTACAACATTTGTAATGAGAGTGGAAACAATTGTGAACCCTTTTTTGTATCTGAGGTACACTCGTCATCTTAGGATAAATGACCTAACAAACTGGTTGTCAAAGCTCAGTGTCCTCAGTATGCCAGTCTTGTTCATGAAGACACGTGGCTACATGGATATTCTTGCCAGTTTAAACACACATACACACTCTTGTTCTTCCCTCGACACAAATGTGGGAAATGACTAAGAAAAGTAACCATGTAGAGTCTGTCATACAAAGTGAAGGAAGTCAGAAAGAGAAAAACAAACACAGTATATTAATGCATATATGCAAAGTCTAGACAAATGCTATAGATGATCTTATTAGCAAAGCAGAAGTAGAGGCAGATGTAGCGATCAAATATATGGACACCGAAGGGGAAAGGGAGTGATGGGATAAATTGGGAGATGGGGATTGACATATATACTACTGATAGTAGGTATAAAGTAGATAAGCAATGAGAACCTCGGTTCAGTTGAGTCGCTCAGTCACGTCCAACTCTTTGTGACCCCGTGGACTACACTCCTTGTCCATCACCAACTCCCAGAGTTCACCCAAGTTCATGTCCATTGAGTCGTTGTATAGCATAGTACAGGGAACTCTACTCTGTGCTCTGTGGTGACCTAAATGGGAAGGAAAGCCAAGGAAGAAGGGATTTAAGTTCATATGTGGCTAATTCACTTGGCTGTACAAAGTGAATTGCACACAACATTGTAAAGCAACTATACTCCCATAAAAATTAGCTATAAAGAAAGAAAATGAACCATTTGTACAAATACAGTTATGCTGTGGAGATGATATTTTGAAAACAATTGTTTAAAAAGCACCTGCATTCCAATCTTGTCAGTTGTTGAAATGATGGCATCTCTGTGCTTCAGGTTCTTCTTCTGGGAGGGAGATAATAAAATCTACTTCATAGGATTGTGGTTATGATCTGATGAAATAATCCCAGGAAAGGCGGTACCCAGCGCCTAATCAATGGAAACCATCCACTGAATATACATAAGCCACTGTCAGGGCTTCTCTGGTGGCTCAGCTGGTAAAGAATCCACCTGCAGTGCAGGAGACTTGGGTTTGATCCCCTGGAGGAGGGCATAGCACACCCCTCCAGTACTATTGCCTGGAGAATCCCATGGACAGAGGAGACTGGCAGGTTACAGTCCATGGGGTTGCAGAGAGTAGGACACGACTGAGCGACTGAGCACAGCACAACCACTGTCAATGTGACTCTCACTGCCTCTGCCATCACAGATTTTACGAGCGTGGCTCCCTTCCAAGGGGCTGACCTGCCCAGGTGTAAGGACCCTCCTCAGAACTCCCATTCCTGTGAGTGTCTGGGTAGGATGGGAGCTTCTGGAGGCTGGCAGGAGGCAGCAGCCACTTTGAGGCACATGGACACTGTCGCTGATCTGCTGAATTACTCCGATGGTATAAAGGAGCCCCAGGGGCCAGGTGTGTGTTTCAGCACCGTGAAGAAGGGCCCCAGTAGCTGCTGGAACCCCTGTCACCAAGGTCAGAGGTAGCAAGAACTGGACTGAGCATCTGTCTGTCCTTGCAGGACCCCAGCCTTCTCATCTTCCTCCCTTCCTGACCAACTGCAGTGAACTTCAGGCTTTAGCACTGACACGGAGACAGACTCTAAAGGACCACTTACACAACCCTCATCATTACGTAAGTCAACTCCACATAGACATCTGTTTGTGTACACATATACACACGCGTGCACTCACTAATACAGCAGTCAAATGACCTGCAAAGGGTTTTTAAAGGATTTCTCCAATACTTGGAACTAAAGTGGCCAAAACAACTGATCACAGGTTTTCTCAGGAGCCCAGAAACAGAGTTCTCTCCATTTGGAGGCAGCCAAGTGTGTGTGTACCACACGAATGGACGTGTAGAGCTGAGGTTAGATATTAGGTGTTAGGCCTGGATGTTAGTCACTAGACAGTAGCAAGCACCTCACACACCAAGTACCTTCCCCCTCACTGTGGTCCCATGACCAACCCTGCCCTTGATTTGATCCATTCTTCAAGAAGGCAGGCAAGGGAACTTCCTAGCTTTACCCACAGTCAAAAGAATCAAACTGGACCTTTCTAGTTCTTGTATTTTTTTAACTGTAGAGAGAATATATGGAGAAAATTCAACCTCATTGTTAACTACCATTGAGAATAGGATTGCCATTTCCTGACCATTGTTCAACTATCTTACAGTATCTGCACAGCTCCTGAAACCAACCTCAAATCCACTCCATCATTAGTTTTCAGACTATTCATCCACTACAGATTCATGGGCTCCAGAAAATGGCATCAGTGGGTCTGTTACACTCCTGTTTGGGCTTAATCCCAGAGCTTAGATTTTTCACATTCCTTTTTCAGTCCAGTTGCATCTCTATTTCTCCTCTTTCCATGTGTCTCTACATTAAACATTGCTTCTTCTTACGTTATTTCTATTTCCCAGCATGCTTCATAAGAAGCACTAGGCACCTTCCTGGAAGATAGTAGAAACTTGTAGGAAATTCCTGTTTTATGATGTATGGATGGGTGGATAGATTGATTAATAGATGGTTAGATACATAACATAGATACATAGACTTCTAAGGTGCACTCTTCTTGTGTGGTAGCTCAGGGAGTAAAGAATCTTCTTGCAACTTGGGAGACCCAGGTTTGATCCCTGGATCAGGAAGATCCCCTGGAGAATGGAATGGCTCACCCACTGCAGTATTCTTGCCTGGAGAATACAAGGATGGAGCCTGGTGGGCTACAGTCCATGGGATGGCAAAGAGTTGGGCCCAACTGAGTGAGTAACAGTTTCACTTTCACTTTTCTTTTCTTGTGTGGTATATTTCTGATGACCATAACGAAAAGTATAAAAGGAGAGGCAAATAGACATTTTATCAAGGAAATATGCTACAAACCATTAAGCCTGATGGAGGAAATGAATGCTATATTCTATATGCTATAGAGACCACAAAGTTGTCATGGAATGAAGATTTAGGAGTTTACTCATTGCTTTTAACTAGAGCAATTTTAAAAGGGAACAACTCTGCTTCACTATAGTTGAGAACAGGAAAGATTTGGTCAGTGTTCCTGCAGGCTCTCCCCTCCTCCTTCCCCACCCAGAGACTCTCCGATGCTTATAACTCGCTTTCAAGATTTTGATAGCATCCTCATAATGGTCTCCTCAACAGTGTTATCATTAGAGCTTATTCAGAAAATCAGATTGCCAGAATCCCTCCAAGAGTGGGAACATTCTCTCAAGCATCATATGCATTCTTGGAAAAAAATCTGCAATGTCTAGCAAGCAATTAAAGGCCCTAAAACAGACTGTGTAGCTATTTATCCTCATTAAGAGATGGAAAAATACAGGTTGAATTACCTTACAGCAAATTAGATGGGAAAGTAGAGAACATAATCATATAATAAAAGACCTCATTAACTCCTCCCATTTTTCAAAGTACACACGCAATTGTCATTCTAGCTTCCGGAATAGA
Organism: Nanger dama; assembly: GCA_917880005.1. NCBI lineage: Eukaryota > Metazoa > Chordata > Mammalia > Artiodactyla > Bovidae > Nanger > Nanger dama. The sequence continues at coordinate 676,587 of CAKJTW010000069.1, forward strand.
CTAATACTCCAAAGCCATCGCAGAAGGTGATGGAAAGAACAGAAAGAGCTTTTACTCTTTAAATCAACCTCACATGCTTCCACAAAAGCCCAACTGAGAAAATTCAGAGTTGGGAGTAAGTAGTGGTCATCATTCTCAGGGTTTATACTTTATAAAATATTCCTGAACCTTAAAAGGTGTTTCTTCACATCAGGAGGGCTTTCTATATTCTCTGACACAGGGTGAATTTCATATGCAGACATTGTATGTTCAGTATACGAAACAGTTGAAGAAAAAACATGATTCTGTATTCAAAATGCTTGAAAAGCTTAACTGTGATATATCATTTTTCATTGTTGATTAAAATATGTCAAAATACAGTATAATTTATTAGCCTTTTAAAGTTCAATCATTTGTTTTGCATCGTCCCTTGCCAATGGAATGTGATTTATTAATATAGTCCAATTTTAAGGTCACTGTCTACTCCTGAGAACTACATTTCAAGACCTGGTTAATTAAATCTTAATGATCATATTGATATTTATCATTTATAAGAGAAAATGGTCAAAAGGGTACATGAGACATGGCCTTTGAGAGAGATCTATTGTAATTGATGAATTTAGAGGTTAGTTTGTTCTCTTTCTTAGAGTCTCACAACTATTTGTAGCTCTGGCTATGGAATAAACACTTCCTTTCTCGACAGCTCTCAAATAGCTCTTAGTCATCTCAGCCACTCCAGCCATCATCATCGCTGTATTTATTGCTGCATTCTGTTCCACAGCTCAGTTCTCTTCAGGAATTATGTCACAAACAATAAAGCAAGGGCATGCTATCCGCAGCATTTGCTGGCTGTCCAGAAACCAGTGGGACTGAATGGTCAGATTCCTGTGTCAGCTAAAGACACTTAGCTCTTCAAATTTCATTCTCTGATGGACGTTTTTGGCTCATCTCCTTACCTCAATAGCTTTAGGTGTTAAGGATGGATATGAAATAAATCCATTAGAATCAAGCACCAATCAATCAAATGAAATCCATTAGGAAGTCAACTAACACAATTTAAATTTTAAACAGAAATAATGAATTACAAATAGGATCACTTAATACATGGAATGGGAAAAGAAGCTAAATAGCACTTTCAGAGATTTTTTTCAAATACATTTTTCACTTTTTATTAAACAGTGCCCTGCTGCTGCTGCTAAGTCACTTCATTCATGTCTGATTCTGTGAAACCCCATAGATAGCAGCCCCACAGGCTCCCCTGTCCCTGGGATTCTCCAGGCAAGAACACTGGAGTGGGTTGCCATTTCCTTCTCCAATGCACAAAAGTGAAAAATGAAAGGGAAGTCGCTCAGTCATGTCCGACCCTTAGCATGGACTGCAGCCTACCAGGCTCCTCCGTCCATGGGATTTTCCAGGCAAGAGTACCGGAGTGGGGGTGCCATTGCCTTCTCCTAAAAGTGCCCAGAACTACACAAATGACAAAGCTGGTGTAATGATGGATCTAGATGGAATAGGACATAAAACGGGAGTTCACTGTTTCATTTTCATTGGAAGGGAAGGGGAAAGACTCAGATGAAAACAACAAATGGTAATACTTTCACATCCCAATAGGAAGAGCTGGACCATCAAGGTGACCCATGCAGGTAAGGAGGCAAAAGCCAGTTACACTATTTTTCTATGACCACCCAACTCCCTGCCTATGAAAGATGTTAAAAATGAGAGAAAGGATTTAATAAGAATTATCAGTACACACTTAAACCCATCCCATATGCCAACAGATCTTCAAGAGTGGACCAACGTCTACTTTTTCCCAGACCAGATGAGATCAGTATGAGGTGGATAAGAGGACCAGCTGAGGGAAAGGCAAGACCCTGGAAGTCAAGAGAAAATTCAAAAACAAGCCAGAAGAGATGCATTTGGGATGATCTAGGAGATTTCTGGTGCAAGGTCTCCAGCCTCAGGAGGAGACAAGTCAGATATCTGAGGAAGCCACAAACGTGCCTTGAAAGTGTCTAATTAACCTTCTCTGTCCCTTCCTCATTCCCACCATCAAACGTTGCTCCCTCCTTTAGAACCCAGACCCTGGGGAGCTAGATGGTAAAAAGAAAAATGCACAAAAGAGCACAGCGAAGAAAGAACTTGATCACACCCCCATCCCTCTCTGGGGCTTCCAAGGAGGTGCTAGTGGTAAAGAACCTGCCTGCCAATCCTGGAGACTAAGAGACACAGGTTCCATCCCTGGGTCAGGAAGATCCTCTGGAGGAGGGCATGGCTACCCACTCTCGTATTCTTGCCTGGAGAACCCATGGACAGAGGAGCCTGGTGGGCTACAGTCCATGGGGTCACAAAGAGTTGGACATGGCTGAAAAGCCTTAGCAAAGGTGCCATTCCTCTCATTGGCTGCCCATCTGGATGTGGCCCAAACTGGGAGAGGTCTGGGAAGATAGATAAAATGACCTCTTTCAAATCTCATAGGAAAATGAATAACCCTCCCTCACCAAGAGAATACTCAATAAAGAGCCCAAGATTAGCTAATGGCAGAGTCTGAAACAGGCATGCTTAATTCAGTCTGACTCTAGGACTGTGCCCATGTGAGCCTTCGACCCAAGGTGACCTTCATGAGGAAGGTGAGAATCTGTGATCTCAGAGAGAAGTGCCCTTAAGATACTGAGGATTGTAAGTAATATTCCTTTTCAACAGTATAAGCATATTCATGAAAAAAATTTATACTAAAATATCTAAAGAACATTCACATAGTAATAACTGCCATTCAGCTCCTACTGTGAAGGTAAAATTAAATTCACTTGGGTATAAGCAATAATACATACCAAATGATTTACACACTTTCACTCATTTGTCCCCCTTGAGCTATTTGAGAAAAGCATTATTAGTTAGCCTTATTTTAGAGATAAGAAAAATAGAATTCAAAGAAATTAAGTCACTTCTCCAAGGCTGGTTGAGGTGGTTACTCAATAGGCATGAGGCTTCAGGAAAATTCAACCCAGGACAAATCGCTAAGGCTACAGTCGTTTCCCTGGTGGCTCAGAGGTTAAAGCAGCTGCCTCCAATGCGGGAGATCTGGTTCGATCCCTGGGTCGGGAAGATCCCCTTGAGAAGGAAATGGCAATCCACTCCAGTATTCTTGCCTGGAGAATCCCATGGACAGAAAAGCCTAGTAGGTTACAGTCCACGGGGTCGCAAAGAGTCGGACACGACTTTACCTCACCTCACCTCACAGTCATTTCAATACACACAAGTTGAGGACATCCCTGGTGGTCCAACGGTTGAGACTTCACCTTTCAATAGGAGGAGTGTAAATTCAGTCCAGGATCAGAAAGCTAATACCCACGTGCCTCCTGCCCCCCAAAAAAAGCAAAACCAGAAGCGATTCAATAAATGCAACAACAACAAAAATGGTCAACAATAAGAAAAAAAAATTAATACACTCCAATGGAGGAAAAAGAGGAAGACAAGAAGTGCGAAAATTAACGATCAGAAACCTCATTTAAAATGGATTCCAGGGGCCACAAGGAGACTTCTCAGCCCTACCACTTGCCAAAATTGCAGATCCAACACGAAGAGAGGTGCCTTTGCCTCTCCAACAGGAAGAAATTTACTACATCACTACCCGGCTAGGGGCCACTACACTTGAAACTCCTAGTTTCTGCCGATGGGCTCCTCATTTATAAAAGCCCCGCCCAGTCTCCTCTCCTCTATAAAAGAAGGTCCTCGGTTGTCCAGACTTGCCTGTGGTTGGCCATAGATCACAGGTCCGGAAGTGCAAATCCTTGTTGTCGCTGAATAAAGCCGTTTTGCAGCTAACTAACTGTTTACTGTTTTAGATTAATGGAAGGAAGAAGGGAGGAAGGAAAAGGAGGAGAGAGAAAGTGAGGACCGAAAGAAGACAGGAAGAAGGAAGAGAAAGGAAGGAAGGAAAGACAGAAAGGAGGAAGGGAAGAGGTGAGAAAAGAGGAAAGGCGGCAAAGAACGACCTGCTCACAGTCATGAACCGCCAGAAAAGAGGTTCCGCCCAGGAGCTGGAAAGGAGGGAAACACGACTCCCCCTCCTATCGCAAAATTAGAGACAGGAAAGGAGTAGGAAACGTTAGGGATAATGAAAGTAAGTTTGTGTCACTACTTCTAAGTGGAACTGTCCAGAAAATGGAGGCTTATCGTACATATTGAGATGAATCGCAAAGTGGCTCAGTGGTAAAGAATCCATTCACCTGCCAATGCAGGAGATGCGGGATCGATCCCTGTCAGACAGATCCCCTGGAGAAGGAAACGGCAAGCTCCTCCAGTATTCTTGCCTGGAAAAGTCCATGAACAGAGGAGCCCAGCAGGCTATAATGCATGGGGTCGCGAAGAGTGGGGCGGGACTGAGCAACTGAGCATACAAGGTCTAATTTTTTTAAAGTTACCTCTTTTATGAGCATCACCTTCATTATCTCCAGATCCACAAGAAAGCAGGCATTAGTGGAAAATTAAACCCCCAAATCTTTAAGTTGTGGCTGCAGAAACAATAGAAGCAGTCTTGCTTGGGGTCTGTGCCCCATTCTAGTTTGTCCAGACACAAGCAATTCGTTAGTTTTCGAACACTAAAAGACAACAGTGATACACGACTGAGTGAGTACATGAAGTGACATGCCGTCAATAGGTAAATTAAGCAGCATGGCTAATAATTTCTGTTTTATATAACAGTCAAAAATACCTGAAATGCAGTACATCATTAATCAGACTCTGAGAGCCCTGGTTCAAAGCCAGCCTGAGCAGAGCTACTGATTATGGGCCCTCGATCGCCACCTAGAGTCACGAATCCCAAACAGCAGGCAAAAGTGTTAGTCACGCAGCACGTCCAGCTCCTTGTGACCCCAGGGACTGCAGGCCACCAGGCTCCTCTGACCATGGGACTCTCTAGGCAGAGTACTGGTGTGGGTTTCCATTCCCTTCTCCAGGAGATCTTCCTGACCCGGGGACCAAACCCGGGTTTCCCGAATCGCAGGCAGATTCTTTACCATCTGAGCCACCAGGGAAGCCACCCTGAGAACAGAGCAATTAGTCTCAATCACTGGAGAAGGCACGCATAAGCAGACTATTGACTACATATGTGAAGGCCAAGAATTAAATTTTGGTCAGCTGTAAGCAAATGACTAAATTCTATCATCAAACAGTATTCATTTATAGACAACTGAATATTCAGTATCCCCTGAATATTCAGTAAACCCATAGGATGAGTTTCCTTATTTGCATGTTTACTATACAATTAACGCAGTGTCCTGCTATTTGGATAGTGAATAATCTGGAAGCAAGGTCCTGGCGTAGTTTGGAGATGCAGAAAGTAAAAACTGCCCCACGAACACATTCCAACTCTGGAACTCTGTGTCACAGCAAAGCATTGGTAATTAGGACTTTCTGGAGAAATAATGGGCTCTTTTAAAGGGGCAGGGGCAGTGTTATTTGAAAATAAAAAGCAAGATTCAATCATTCTTATTTTTTTTCAAACAAAATACTGCCAACCTGATAATGTGCTGATAAACAGTGACTGCGGTGTGGACAGGGTTACTAACAAGATGTACTTTGATTTCATTACCATACAGTTCACTTATGTAATCTTAATTCTGGAAGCAATTAACCCTTCAATTACCCTACAATAAGCTGCAAAGATATTTAGCCTGGCAGAAGGAATGTGTTACTAACGCGAGGTCAAGATTGCTATTGAAAAGTGGAGCCTTATCTGCATTTCTGAAAATTAGGATTAGGTTTAATTACATAAATGGTTTCATTTTATTCTGTGTAGAAAAGATGCCTTTTATTTAAAAATTGATGCTACCTAATGAAAACTAATATAGGGTTGCTGGAAGTGAATACCAGAGGAAGTCCCTCTGTATAAAAAAAAAAGCAAAGGAAATTACCACTTTACATAGACAGCTGGGTATCTTTTAATATGTATTACTGAATTAGTTTTAATCCATGGACTCTTCATATTTCTTTATCTGTGCCATTTTCTAATATACAGAGTAGTTAGGCACACACTACTGTCACTAAAAATCAAAGGTATATAAAGTACTTGAATATGCAAAAATGTATAAAATAAAATATGTAAAATAAAATGGTGATGTATTTATAAATATGTAGAATCTATACATAGTAATATGTATATATTGTGTGTACATATTACATATACATATGTAATATGTATATGTTGTGGGGTTTTGTTCTTAAAATGTATTTCTAAGTCATCTTTGCTTTTGATAATTATAAACCCTATTTAGTTAAAGAAACAGAACTAGTTACAGAGCAAATAAACCACCTATAGACCTCCCAAGTGGCTCAGTGGTAAAGAATCCTCCTGCAAAGCGAGAGACACAGGTTTTATCCGTGGGTCAGGAAGATCTCCTCGAGGAGGAAATGGCAACCCACTCCAGTATTCTTGCCTGGAGAATGCCATGGACAGAGGAGCCTGGCGGGCTACAGTCCATGGGGCAGAGAGTCCCCAGTAGGACATGTCTGAGCATGCATGCACAAAATAACATGGAGTGAAGCTTGACAACTACCGGTCTGAATGAGACCAAATGAGACTAGCAAGACTGATTACTGATTATAGACTGGAAAGAGGAGAAGACATTCCAGCATTTAGGGAGATTGGAGGGATAAGCAAACAGTCACCGGTGCTGACAAGAAACCACAGTGGCATTCCAGGAAAACCAGCAGAGGAAGGCGTCCCAGGAGCCAAGCGGAAGAAGTGTCGCAAGGAGGAAGGTGTGGTTACTCGGGGCAAATGACAGGTCAGGAACCCGAGGCCTGAGAATCGACCATCAAACTTAGCAAAACAGAGGATGCTGGTAACCTTGACAAAGGGGTTTTAGTTGACTGAGACGGGCAACATTTTATTAGAGTCTGTTTAATAAGCAAAAATGGGAGAAATGTATATTTTAAAAATCTTTCAAGGATTCTTATTATAAATAGAGCAGAAAAATGGGATGGGAACTGAGATGTAGTGTCAAGGAAAAGATATTCTTGATGGAACATGACATCAAGCCTGCATGCTGACAAGAATGATGCGGGAAACAGGAGGAAGAAAGATAATGTGGAAGATTGAGGGACAGTCGTTTGCATAATGTCCTTGAGTTATACATGGTTTGATGGCTCTGTGATAGCTCATATACCGGAGAAGGAATGTCAGAGTGTAGGGAATAGAAGCACGTAGGTCAGAAGACTGGAGGGGACGAAAGGCAATGCCTTTTGACTGCTTCTGTTTTCTCTGGGAAGAAAAAGCAAGGTCATCAGCTTAGAACAACGATGACAGTGGTGCTGATGGAGATTTAAGTAGAGAAAAGATGTGAAAAGGCCCCTAACAGAGACAAACAGTAAATGATCTCTGTAAATGGACATCCTCCACCAGAACTACCATATTTTTCATAGTATATGCTCAATAGGATTTTTCGTTCTGAAATGTTGTTCCAGCGTAGGCTACACAACATTTGATAATCTAGATTTTAGCTTAGTATCTACCTAAAATATCAGAATGATGCCTATTTAGACTGTATGCTCTTGTTGTACCTGAATAAGTGTTATTAGCTCGGACGTGTCCATCTCTTTGTGACTCCCTGGACTGCAGCCCAATAGGCTCCTCTGTCCATGGAATTCTCCAGGCAAGAACACTGGGATGGGTTGCCACTCCCTCCTCCAGAGGATCTTTCCAACCCAAGGACCGAACCCACGTCTCCCCATTGCAGGCAGGTTCTTTACCATCTGAACTACAGGGAAGATTTGTTCTACCTGAATGACAAAGAATTATCAAACGCTAAGTTTTTATGGGGGCTTCCCTGGTGATTCAGACTGTAAAGAGTCTGCCTACAATGAGGGAGATCCAGGTTCAATCCCCGGATTGGGAAGATCCCCTGGAGAAGGAAATGGCAACCCACTCCAGTACTCTTGCCTGGAAAATCCCATGGATGGAGGAGCCTAGTAGGCTATAGTCCATGTGGTTGCAAAGAGTTGGACACAACTGAGCAACTAAAAAAAAAAAAAGTTTTTATAGAGGGGAAATAAAATAATGGACTTCCCTGGTGGCTCAGCTGATAAAGAATCTACGTGCAATGCGGGAGACCTGGGTTTAATCCCTGGGTTGGAAAGATCCCTTGGAGAAGGGAAAGCCTACCCACACCAGTATTCTGGCCTGGAGAATTCCATGGACTGTCCACGGGGTCGCAAAGAGTCGGCTACGACTGAGCAATTTTCACTTCACTTCACTAAAATAATAGCCCCTTCCTCATTAGAGGTTTTGGGCTTTTTGTTTTTTTGAGGACATTATCCCTCAGTTGCTTAGTGCCTTTTGTATAAAGCCCCAACTGAAATTTTTATTTTGGAAATGCCAGAAAAAGCCACTCGTATCTCAAATGCAAATAAGCAAAGTGTACCTCATTAAACAATTTCCCTGGTGGCTCAGGAGTAAAGATCTGCCTACCAATGCAGGAGACAAGTGTTCAATCCTTGGGTCGGGAAAATTCCCTGGAGAAGGAACTGGGAACCCACTCCAGTACTCTTGCCTGGGAAACCTCATGGACAGAGGAGCCTGGCGGGCTACATTCCATAGGATCACGAAAAGGGTCAGACGCAACATAGCAACCAAAAAGCAACGACAACCACCTTCTTAAACAGTAAGGTAAGGTGAAGTCGCTCAGTTGTGTCTGACTCTTTAAGACCCTGTAGACTATAACCTACTAGGCTTCTCCGTCCATGGGATTCTCCAGGCAAGAATACTGGAGTGGATTGCCATTTCCTTCTCCAGGGGATCTTCCCAACCCATGTATCGAACCCGGGTCTCCAGCATTGGAGGCAGACGCTTTAACCTCTGAGCCACCAGGGAAGCTCATATTAAACAGTAAGATCTATATAAATGAATATCTCCCTTTTTGTTACATCTGCAATGAAATTCAGAAACAAACTGATTTCTCAACCAACCATTGTTAGGTGCATGTGGCCAGCAAACTGGGATCCACTTTTCCCCTGAGATCTACTTCCTATTTTAATTTAGGAATTAAATTCTAAATTCTCATTTTATTTAAATTTACATTTAGCCATTTCTTCTAAACCACCATGAATTTATTTATGATTCAAAGCAGTGTATAAATAGAGGTAAACTGGTACAGAGGTTGGAACTGCAAGCGTGATTTGTCTACAAAATATTGATGTATTACTATATTTACATAGCTCTTGGATACTGTTAGATGGATGAGTGTGTTCCAGTGCTCCCCTTAATCCTCTCATTATACAGCTTCACAGATAATGAACTATGATTTGTGTTTGATTTAAGATCTGGCCTATCATTGCAGGTCTTCCCTGGTGGCTCAGAAGGTAAAGAATCTGCCAGTGATGCAGGAGACCTGGGCTTGATCCCTGGGTTGGGAAGATTCCTCTGGAGAAGAGAATGGCAACCCACTCCAATATTCTTGCCCTGAGAGTTCTATGGACAAGAGGAGCCTGGTGGGCTAGAGTCCATGGAATCGCAAAGAGTCAGACACGACTGAGCAGCTAACACACACACACACAACTATCAGGGCAGCCAGTGTGATGAAAGTGTCACAGGCAAGATACTCAGTACAAATTTTTACATCACACTAATGGCATCCGGTCCCATCACTTCCTGGGAAATAGATGGGGAAGCAGTGGAAACAGTGTCAGACTTTATTTCTGGGGGCTCCAAAATCACTGGAGATGGTGACTGCAGCCATGAAATTAAAAGACGCTTACTCCTTGGAAGAAAAGTTATGACCAACCTAGATAGCATATTCAAAAGCAGAGACATTACTTTGCCGACTAAGGTCCATCTAGTCAAAGCTATGGTTTTTCCAGTAGTCATGTATGGATGTGAGAGTTGGACTGTGAAGAAGGCTGAGTGCTGAAGAATTGATGCTTTTGCACTGAGGTGTTGGAGAAGACTCTTGAGAGTCCCTCAGACTGCAAGGAGATCCAATCAGTCCATTCTGAAGGAGATCAGCCCTGGGATTTCTTTGGAACGAATGATGCTAAACCTGAAACTCCAGTACTCTGGCCACCTCATGTGAAGAGTTGACTCATTGGAAAAGACTCTGATGCTAGGAGGGATTGGGGGCAGGAGGAGAAGGGGACGACAGAGGAAGAGATGGCTGGATGGCATCACTGACTTGATGGACATGAATCTAAGTGAATTCCAGGAGTTGGTGATGGACAGGGAGGCCTGGAGTGCTGCAGTTCATGGGGTCACAAAGAGTCGGACATGACTGAGCAACTGAACTGAACTGAATGTCTCTGAAATGTAAGGACACTTGCTCCTTGGAAGAAAAGCTATGACAAAACTACAGCACATTTGAAAGCAGAGACATTACTTTGCTGACAAAGATCTGTAAGGTCAAAGTTATGGTTTGTCCAGTAGTCATGTATGGAAATGAGAGTTGGACCATAAGGAGAGCTGAGCTCCATGGGGTCGCAAAGAGTTGGACACAACTGAGTGACTGAACTGAACTGAATGTCTCTGAAAAACAGTTTGAAAATTCTGTTCTCCAACTACAAATGGCAGGTAGTTTAAAAAAAAAGAAAGTTTTCTTAGTTCATTTTTTTTTCTTTTCAATATAAAGTAATAAACCGGCAGTTCTATCCTGCCAGCACTGACCCATCAGTATAGATTTTCTTCTTTGTATCTCTTTCTTTATATCAATGGCTACTTTTCCTTACCCACATTGTAAATGATTTTATATTTCTGGCACTTTCTTTCATTTCTGGTGTTTGCATCCACATTATACAAAGAGATCTACAAATATGCTCCTCGTACTGCAAAATTATCTGCTTATATTTACAGAAATATCTTGAGGAAGAATAAGAGGGCTTAGAAAAGAAAATCTCTCCCAAGTAGAGATAGATATACAAATACCAATAGAAAATGACACTGTCCTTTCATTTTTGTTGACATTTAAAGGACTATATTTCTTTCAGTGACCCCCTAAAGGCTTCCAACCCACAGTTTCATAGACCTCCATCAAAAGATGTTATCATGTTGTGTTGACTGACAAAAATAGCACTATCACATATAAAATCAGGCTGCACAAAACTCTCAGCCTCAAGGGCACAATAAATCCAGAGCATTTGTAATATTTAAAATTCCAAACAATATTTTCATTCTAGGCTGTAAGCATGTATTTTTATGGTTATGAGTTCAGCACTTCTTTTTACAGCTCACACAAACAGGGCTGTCTTCATCAATCCCCAAAGGAACAATTAAGGCAGTGATGTCGAACTAGGCCATGGTTGTTAATTCTTAGTGTCTGCAGAGAGAGTGCTGGCTTCACGGTGAGTCCTCGGACTTGACTTAAAGTCCTTGGACTTTGTCATGGAAATTGATAAAGAAAAGGAGTGGAAAATAGGGGACAGAAGAGATAAAAAGAAAGCAAACATGAAAATTAGTGTCAGATATTTCAAGCTAGAGGGAAGTTAAATTCCTTCAATAGACAGCTGGATAGACCTAGGCTAGACAGTTACCAAGATTAATCTGAAGCCACAGGGTTAGTTTCTGTTGAAACCAGGCCTGTTTTGTAATTTACAGGTCGACCACCTTACATCACATAGTCATAACTGAAAGAGTTAACTCACTGAAGGATTAAAAATGAAAATTCAAGTGTTACCATCATTATAATAATGGAAGTTTCATGGTGTAATTAACATTTTCTCTGAAACATGGTTGTTGAATGGTAAGTCATTATAAGACTGCATTAAACAGACAGGATTTTTAAATGAAATGAAATTTTATTCCCAATGAGAAAGTTCTCAATAATGGGGAAACAACTGAGAACTAGACCATAAACATCTCCAGGTAAAGCAAGGATACAAGATAAAACAACAAATACCAGGCAAAGAACTATCCAGATTATCAGAAACACAAAAATAAAAAGCAATTCCTAAGGTAGGAAAAATCATAAGAAAACTGAACAATAATGAAAATGCTCTTCCATGGATAATATCTTAATTCCAGCATTCTGTACTTGTTTAGTGCATTCTGATACTCGTTTCTCTCCATATTATGAATGTTAGCGTGTGTGTCAGATTCTCATCATATCTAACAAAAGATTAATATAGAAAGGAAAGCAAAAGTGCCCCTTCTCTTCCAACAAAATATTTTCCAAGATGAGAATTGAATCCCATGTGCCAATATCATAATGCAATGACATGTTTATGTAAATTTTCAAAAGGTTGAAGTATAAGAAATTTTTAGTCACAAGAGGCTTTCTTTAAACTTATGCACTTTAGAATATGTATGACAGCAGTAGCTTGAAAATGAAAATAAAGTAGTAAATGAACAGTATCACAGTATGAAAAGACATGATTACCCATGAAAATGAAAATTTGTAATGAAAATGCAATATTGCACTGACTTTAATAAAGCTAGCAGTCACCTCAACCTAACAATAAAAGAATCTCATAAAATGATGAATTGACAATATATAATAATTTTCAGCTACTCGTAGTCAATAAAAATTTTCCAGAAGCTAAGATATTTATATTCCTTGATATTATTAATAATAACAGTAATTTTATTAGTTTTAGAACAGTAATTAGTTTCTGTTAAGCATATAGATTTCCCCTTTTTTAAAAAGCGACTTCACATAGGCACAGTTTCACGTACAAGCGTGTGTGCATGGGTGCTAAGTCATTTCAGTCATGTCCGATTCTTTCCAAACCCATGGACAGCATGTAGCCCACCAGAATTCTCTGTCCATGGGATTTTCCAGACTAGCATATTGGAGTGGGTTCCCATGCTGTCCTCCAGGGGAATCTTCCCAATCCAGGGATTGAACTCACGTCTCTTTGGTCTCCTGAATTGGCAGATGGGTTCTTCACCACCAGCACCACCTGGGAAGCCTCTTCAATGCACATAACAAACAATTATTGAGAACATAATGATAAGATATAATGATATATAGATATGAGTGGGTCCCTGATGTACAATCTTTGGCATAGAGAAAGCACTTCAAACACTACCTACTAGTAGGGTTTCTCATCTCCTTTACTGGATCAAGCAGGATTTCCTATTCATTAGAATACTGAGAACAAAGGAAATTATACCATCATCTAACATGACACAAATTCTCTCTTATGGAAACTAGATATCATCACATTTTACTGATATGCTGGTTCTCAAAGTAACCCAGGAAGATAATCCTATGTATTCCCTAAATAGGAGGATCAAGAAAAGTTTACGTTTATTACAGAGTCCTGAAGAATCCAGTGATTGACATAAAAATTGGATACTATACTGAGAGTGCTTCAGTGTATTCTACGCTTTCCTTGTGGACAGCCTTGTTGACTTGCATAGGTTTAACTGCAAACACTATGCAGACGGTGCCCTCATATCTGCCCCCGGCCCCGACCTTGGTCTCTGCAGTTTCTTAGGCCCAGTCACAGCTCAGCGTACCTTCCGCAATGCCCCACAGGCACCTCAAGTTTTCTTTGTTCAAAACAGAACTCTCTGCCCCAAACACTTGCTTCTTCTCTCACCTTGTACTTCCTGCCACAGCATCACCACCTAACCTGTTGGTCAAGCTAGAAGACTTGCCCTCACCTCCGCTTGAATCTCTTCCTCAGGCCCATACCCAGTCAAGCAGTAAGTCTGATAAATATTTCTCAAAAGCATTCCTTCAGCTGTATTCTCAGCGCCATCTTCCCGGGCCACGTCCTGGATGTTTCTCATCTGAGCTCCTCCACTGGCTTCCTCACAGGCCTCCTGCTTCCTCTCTAAACAGCATCCCCAGGGTCTCCACCTTGCTCTCTCTGCCACTCTGGGCATCATTTCTCTGCTGCAAATCTCCCTCTCACGAGAGGGCAGAGCCAGACCCCTACGCATGGCCCGGACTTGTCGCAATCCTGCCCTCTCCTGGTTTAAGTTTATCTCTTATCATCTCCAGTGACATCATTCTTCAGAGTATCGGGTTTATTTCTCTTTTGTTTTGTTTACTTTTTCATGTTCCTCGTATCTCCGGGCCCTCCTTGTCATCAACCTGTGCTCACACTTTGGGAGTGCTCAGCTCTTCAATAAAACCTCTCCTGAAACCACAGGCTCACACAGATGCCTGAGCAAACACTCAGGATCATACTGTCATTCAAGACTCAAATGAACCACAGATTTGATTTGCTAACAGGTTCTTACCTGGAGAATCCCAGAACAGAGGAGCCTGATGGGCTACAGTCCACAGGGTCGCAAAGAGCTGGACATAACTGAAGTGATTTAGCACACACACAAGTTACTTATTTAATAACATCAAAGATTGTTGTAGTTTAGTTACTAAGTCATGTCTGGCTCTTTGTGACCCCCTGAACTGTAGCCTACCCAGCTCCTCTGTCCCTGGGATTTCCCAGGAAAGAATACTGGAGGGGGTTGCCATTTTCTTCTCCAGGGGATCTTCCCCACCCAGAGATCAAACCTGTATTTCCTGCTTGACAGTCAATTCTTTACCACTAAGCTACCTGGGAAGATAATCAAGAGGATTAAAAAGTGCTTGGGGCTTTAAGGGTGGTTCCCAAGCCCATCCTGCCACAAACAAGCATTTTAGGCCCTAAAGTAAGCAAGATACTCAAAAGTTACTTCCTCACAGTAGGGCTGTTGTGCTTACAGAACATATCCAACTTATACCCCAGCTTAGGTGACATTATTTCAGGGAACTTAATTACTATAGTTAATCTTTAAATAGAGACATCCTATTAAGAAGATTCCACAGATAAGAATATTCTAGCAAATATCATGGATCTATTTCCCAGGAGGTCCAGTTATCATATTAACAAAGTCATCGTCTCTTTTTCTTCCCCACCAAGAGTTTACACTAACATCCATTCTCACCATGGAAAAAGTGTGAGTAAAAATAGTATGCCAGCATATTTACCCCTTTCCTGTCCATTGTCCTTATCTTATATTCCAATAGGAATGCCTGAAATCTTGTCAGAGTTCCTTTGATGTGACTATATTCACAGAGCTGTTCGCATCAGGAGAATGGGCATCTTCACATAAGCTATCCTTTTAATGTAAATCCTTAGCCTTTTAAAAACTCATTACCTTGTAAATGTTATGTGTCAGACACTATCTGCTACTTCAATCTAATATTTCCAATGATTGTATTTCTGAATGGGACAGGGCTTAAAGAAGAAGGCAAAGTTAGGATTGAAAGGGTCAAAGATGTCTGCTGTACCCATTGATAATTTTTTCAAACCACCAAAATAAATATCAAAAGAACAAAGTCAAATTGCTTTTATATTCAAACATAGCATTTCCTGAATCATTAAAAATCTGATTGAAACTTTCTGATAATATGCATACTTATGCTTACTCTATAAGTTTCTGAATCTCAAATATTTCCAGAATCACATTTCTCTCTAACCCCTTTCCTTAAATGAAATAGAACTTTCCTCTATTGGCACAAGTTTCCTGCTACTTTATCTAATAAAAGAGTATTCATGAGTTCATACCTCAAAGCCCTTAAGTTCCAAAGGTGGTATTAGCACCTTTCTACTTTATAATGCTAGTCATACATTCATTCTTTCAAGAAACACTTGTTCTTTTAGGTCTCAAGCTTCTCAGTTATAATATTTTATGTTCCTTCAGTTTATTATAAAAATCTACTGAACTTCTAGACACTTCTTCTCTTTTCATTTTTATGGATTCAATTATATAAATACACAATTATTCAATCTTTCATTTTTGATAACACACATTTTTCTTGAACTTCCTCAATTTCTTCTAAATTAAAATTATGTTGTCATAGAGTTGTTTGTAATTTCTGTGTGATCTATACTGATGTCCCTTTTAAGTTGCCAATATTAGTTATCTGTAATTTCACTTTTTTAATTAGTCTTGCTATGGAGCGCCTGCCTTCGATGCAGGAGACCCAGGTTCAATCCCTGGGTTGGGAAGATCCCCTGGAGAAGGAAATGGCAATCCACTCCAGTATTCTTGCCTGGAGAATCCCATGGACAGAGAAGCCTAGTAGGTTACAGTCCATGGGGTCGCAAAGAGTCCGACACAACTGAGCGACTTCACCTCAAGGGAAAAATTAATTTTATTAGTCTATTTAAAAACTCAGATTTTGTCTTTGTCAGTTATAGCTATTGGAATTTTGTTCCTTATTTCACTAAATGTTTATCTTATTCTTCTATTATTATCTTCTGCAAACTTGCGTAGGACTTAATTTATATTTTCTTCTTCTAAATTCTGGGTAAAAATATACAGGTCACTGATTTTTCCATTTTTCTTCTATTCTAACAAAAGTAAGAAAGTAAATACTCCACCAAGTGCACCAAGTGCTACATATCACAAGTTTTGATGTATAATAATTTTTATAATCCTTTAGTTCTAAATATTTTCTAATTATTATTGCATTTTTCTTGGATTGCTTAGGGGTGAACTGTCTAATATAGAAATTTCTGCATATTTCCTACTTAGCATTTGTTTTCATGTCTAGCTTATTTCATTGTTGTCAACAGACATACTCTGGAAGGTTTTAATTGTTTAAAATCTGTTACAACCTACAGAATGGGGAAACCATTTGCAAATGATGTGACTGACAAAGGTTCAATCTCCAAAATATACAAACAGTTCATACAGCTCAATATCAAAAGCAAACAAACAACCCAAACAGAAAAAATGGGCACAAGATCTAAACAGATATTTCTCTCCAAAGAAGACATACAGATGACCAAAGGCACATGAGCAGGTGCTCAACATCACTAATTATTAGAGAAATGCAAATCAAAACTACAATGAAGAATCACGTCACACCAGTCATAATGGCTATCATCAAGAAATCTACAAATAAAGTGCTGACGAAGGTTTGGAGAAAAAGGAACCCTCCTACACTGTTGATGGGAACGTAAATTAGTACAGCAACTATGAAGAACAATATAGAGGTTCCTTAAAAAAATGAAAATAGAGTTACCATATAATCCTTCAACCCCACTCCTGGGCATATGTTCAGAGGAAATCATAATTTGAAAAGAAAACTGTAATTTGAACAGATGCAGTTCTGCTCATTGCAACACTACTTCCAATAGTCAAAACATGGAAGCAGCCTAAATGTCCATCAACAGATGAATGAATGGAGAGTATGCAGTATACAGTATTTATACAATGGAGTATTAATCAGCCATAAGAAAGAATGAAATATCATTTGCAGCAACATGGATGGACCTGAGTCACAGTCCATCTGAGCGAAGTAAGTCAGACAGAGAATGATATATATCATGATATCACTTATCTCTGGGATCTAAATAGTAGTACAAATGGACTTATTTACAATACAGAAACAGACTCACATACATAGAAAACAAATTTGAGGTTACCAAAGGGAAAAGAGAGGAGAGGGATAAATTAGGATTTTAGTATTAACATATACACACTACTAAATATAAAATAGATAACCACTGAAGACTATATAGCACAGGGAATGATACGCAATATTTTGTAATAAACTATAAGGGGAAAGAATCTGAAAAATAGATATATACATATATAGACAACTGAATTGCTTTGCTGAACACTTGAAACTAACACAACATTGTAAATCAACTATACTTCAATTAAATACATGCACAAATAAAATAAAATTGGTTGCCTTGCTTTATGGCTCTAAATATAAGGTTAAATAATCTATGAGTCCCTGAAAGGAGCATGCATTCTAATTTATGGGTGACATGTTTTATACATGATAATCATACTGTTATTTACGACATTGCACTCTTTTATATCATTTTCAATATTTTATCTGTTTGTGTTATTTTCTTAGAGAAGTGTGGGTTTGTATTTTTTATTTTGCTCAGTTTGGACCTCAGTTTTCCTTATATATTTATACTCATGAACTGTGTAATTATGTTAATTAAAAATTATTCAGTCTTTCTGGTCCTTTTACTTTTTCAGCATGATAAGATGCTAATCTTTATCTCTGTGCCTGTTGCATTCATATTCATTTACTCTAGTACTGGCATATCTATATATCTTTTATGAGGTTTCCTTGGATATGCTTTTTTATCCTTTTATTCTTAACTCTTCTGGTTTCTTATATTCAAGATATATTTCTAGTAAACAGCATAGGGTTGGATTTGCATTTTTACCCAGTGCAATAGTTTTTGAATTTGTTTGTATGCAAAGTAATCCATCATATAACTGGGTTTAAAGTACATTCCTAAGAAATGTTTTCTGTTTGTATAAATTCCTCCTCCACTTAGTGGCTGTACCATTTGGAACATGTGACCTTCTTGGTCAATGCTCCAGGGGGAAATACACAGAGAATTGTAAACTGATTCTTAATTTCTTTCACCTGGAAGTTGACATGTCATTTCTGATTACATGTCACTCGGCAAAGATGTTATGTGGCCACGATGAAACTGACAGGAGCCAAAAAGTATTTCCCTGTCTTCCCAGAAGGAGAGATGAAGAAGATACCAGCAGAATACCAGCAACATCTTACAAATTCTATATAAATTTTTAAACTTCCATATGTCAGCAAGCACCATAAGTGTATTATAAGTCAAGTGACAACTGGGGAGAGACTATTTCTAAAATGTGTTATATTTTTAAAAAGACTACTGTCCAGAATACACTGAGATCCCTCTTTTTATTTCCTACAGATTCAGCTACTTAATTAGAGGTAAAAAATATTCAGACTTTCTTCTTGGGTCAGTTTTGGTGAGGTGCATTTTTCTTTAACTTCCTCCATTTCATCTAAAATTAGAAATTTGTTGTCACAGATTATAGACATGTGAATACTGAAAACATTTATTCTCCCCATAACTTTGCTCTGAAAGTTACTTAAGTATTTTAAGTATTTCAGAAAAAAATGAGAAGTTAATCAAATAATTCCATAAAGAATAGGAATTAAGGAATATTAACAAAATTTTAATTTTACAATTTAAATTGTAACATAGTCAAAATGCATTGATATACTATCAATTCAGTTCCAGTCTCTCAGTCCTGTCCAAATCTTTGCGACCCCATGGACTGCAGCACGCCAGGCCGCCCCTGTCCATCACCAACTCCCCGAGTTTACTCAAACTCATGTTCATTGAGTCGGTGATGCCATCCAACTATCTCATCCTCTGTCATCCCCTTCTCCTCCTCCCTTCAGTCTTTCCGAGCATCAAGGTCTTTTAAAAGAGTCAGTTCTTTGCATTAGGTGGCCAAAGCATTGGAGTTTCAGCTTCAGCATCAGTCCTTCCAATGAATATTCAGGACTGATTTCCTATAGGATGGACTGGTTGGATCTCCTTGTAGTCCAAAGGACTCTCAAGAGTCTTCTCCAACACCACAGTTCAAAACCATCAATTCTGCAGTGCTCAGCTTTCTTTATAGCCCAACTTTCACATCCATACATGACTACTGAAAAAACCATAGCTTTGACTAGACAGACTTTTGAGGGCAAAGTGATGTCTCTGTTTCTGTAATATGCTGCTTAGGTTGGTCATAGCTTTTCTTACAAATAGCAAGCTTCTTTTAATTTCATGGCTGCATCACCATCTGCAGTGATTTTGAAGCCCCAAAAATAAAGTCTCTCACTGTTTCCACTGTTTCCCCACCTATTTGCTGTGAAGTGATGGGACAAGATGCCATGATCTTAGTTTTCTGAATGTTGAGTTTTAGGCCAACTTTTTCCCTCCCTTCTTTCACTTTCATCAGAGGCTCTTTAGTTCTTCTTTGCTTTCTGCCCTAAGGGTGGTGTTATGTGCATATCTGAGGTTATTGATATTTCTCCCGGCAATCTTGATTCCAGCTTTTGCTTCATCCAGCCAGGCATTTCTCATGATGTACTCTGCATAGAAGTTAAATAAGCAGGGTGAGAATACACAGCCTTGACGTTCTCCTTTTTGGAACCAGTCTGTAGTTCCATGTCCGGTTCTAACTCTTGCTTCTTGACCTGCATACTGATTTCTCAGGAGGCAGGTCAGGTGTTCTGGTATTCCCATCTCTTTCAGAATTTTCCACAGTTTGTTGTGATCCACATAGTCAAAGGCTTTGGCATAGTCAATAAAGCAAAGGTAGATATTTTTCTGGAACTCTCTTGCTTTTTCGATCATCCAGCAAATGTTGGCAATTTGATCTCTGGTTCCTCTGCCTTTTCTAAATAAAGCTTGAACATCTGCAGTTCATGGTTCATGTCCTGTTGAAGCCTGGCTTGGAGAATTTTGAGCATTACTTTACTAGCGTGTGGTGCTGCTGCTGCTACATCACATCAGTCGTGTCTGACTCTGTGCGACCCCATAGATGGCAGCCCACCAGGCTCCCCTGTCCCTGGGATTCTCCAGGCAAGAAGACTGGAATGGGTTGCCATTTCCTTCTCCAATACATGAAAGTGAAAGTGAAGTCACTCAGTAGTGCTAGACTCTTAGCAACTCCATGGACTGCAGCCTACCAGGCTTCTCTGTCCACGGGATTTTTCAGGCAAGAGTACTGGTGTGGGTCACCAGCGCCTTCTCTGTACTAGCGTGTGAGATGAGTGCAATTGTGTTGTAGTTTGAACATTCTTTGGCATTGCCTTTCTTTGGGATTGGAATGAAAACTGACCTTTTTCAGCCCTGTGGCCACTGCTGAGTTCTCCAGATTTGCTGGCATATTGAATGCAGCACTTTCACAGCATCATCTTTTAGGATTTGAAATAGCTCAACTGGAATTCCATCACTTCCACTAGCTTTGTTTGTAGTGATGCTTCCTAAGGTCCACTCAAGTTCGCATTCCAGGATGTCTGGCTCTAGATGAATGATTACACGGTGATTATCTGGGTCATGAAGATCTTTTTTGTACAGTTCTTCTGTGTATTCTTGCCATCTCTTCTTAATATCTTCTGCTTCTGTTAGGTCCATACCATTTCTGTCCTTTATTGAACCCATCTCTGCATGAAATGTTTCCTTGATATCTCTAATTTTCTTAAAGAGATCTCTAGTCTTTCCCATTCTATTGTTTTCCTCTATTTCTTTGCACTGTTCACTGAGGAAGGCTTTCTTATCTCTCCTTGTTATTCTTTGGAACTCTGCATTCAAATGGGTATATCTTTCCTTTTCTCTTTTGTCTTTAGCATCTATTTTTTTCTCAGCTATTTGTAAGGCCTCTTCAGACAACCATTTTGCCTTTTTGCATTTCTTTTTCTTGGCAAGGGTCTTGATCACTGCCTCCTGTACAATGTCACAAACCTCTGTCCATAGTTCCTCAGGCATTCTATCAGATCTAATCCCTTGAATCTATTTGTCACTTCCACTGTACACTCATAAGGGATATAGGATGGCAGTATATTAATTTCACCCTTTGGAGGTAAAGATTTGAGAAAATAGGCATTTTCAGATACTCAGTGAGAAAGTGTAAATGTAAAATTTTAAATGCATGCGTCTTATCATGCAGAAACTCTCCTCAGTTCAGTTCAGTCGCTAAGTCACTAAGTCGTATCCTGCTCTTTGCAACCACATGAACTGCAGCACACTAGGCCTCCCTGTCCATCACCAAACCCATGTCCATTGAGTTGGTGATGCCATCCAACCATCTTATCCTCTGTCATCCCCTTCTCCTCCTGCCCTCAACCTTTCCCAGTATCAGGATCATTTCCAATGAGTTGGCTCTTCGCATCAGGTGGCCAAAGTACATATATTGTAAGTGTATAGAAAATGATCTCATAGGACCAAAGACAGAATATTAGCAGAACAGGATTGGATGAGGGTTTCGGGGGAACTTTTAATATATCAATACTGTTGACTGTTTCACAATTGAGTAGTTTTGTATAATAATATTCTAAATAATATTAAATAATAATATAAACTCATAGAATACATTCTAAATAATAACCAAAGTTTTTTCATGTTTAGAGAACTGTTTATACTCCAAGTATTTTCAAGTGATTTTTCATGTTCTATCAGGTAATGTGGTGGCTTCCCTGTTGGCTCAGTGCCAAAAATCTTCCTACAGTGCAGGAGATGCAGGTTCAATCTCTGGGTCAGAAAGATCCCCTGGAGAAAAGTGAAAGTGAAGTCGCTCAGTCGTGTCCAACTCTTTGGGACCCCATGGACTGTAGTGTATCAGGCTCCTCCATCCATGGGATTTTCCAGGCAAGAGTGCTGGAGTGGATTGCCATTTCCTTCTCCAGGGGTTTTTCTCGACCCAGGAATCAAACCTGGGTCTCCCACATTGCAGGCAGACGCTTTAGGAAATGGCAACCCACTGCAGTATTGTTGCCTGGGGACTCCCATGGACAAAGGAGCCTAGCAGGCTACAGTCCATGGGGTTGCAAAAGTTGGACACAACTTAGCAACTAAACCACCGCCACCATCAAGTAATATTGCCTCATAATAATAAATCAAGTGGTAGAAAAGAAATTACTTTCATGATAAAAAGCTGTATTCTTTTTCCCCATCTTTTCCCAGAGTTCACCATCCCAGCACTTATCACAGACAAACTGTTAACTCTTTGTGTTTCAAATCTTCTAATACTTGGTAGAACACATGAACAAATATATTTATACCATCATTTCCCAATTTTAACAATATTTTTGATATCACATAATAAAAGTAAGAATATGAAAGTGAAAAGTGAACATGTTAAGTCCTTCAGTCATCTGCAATTCTTTGAGACCCACCCTACAGACTGTACCACACCAACTCCTCTGACCATGGAATTCTCCAGGCATGAACACTGAAGTGGGTTGCTATGCCCTCCTCCATGGGGGATCTTCCCAACCCGGACAGAGCCCATGTCTCCTGCATTGCATGCAGATTCTTTACCATCTGAGCTACCACTGACTCAGCTCTCGCTTTTATAAAGGTGTAAAGTTATAATGATGTAAAATATTCTATTAATTACCTGAGTAGCTTTGAATAATATATTTAAATATTTCCTATTCCATTAACTCTTAACAATATCAGTCAACTTTCACTCTGAGAAGCTGCAAATATTATTCATAGCACCCTCACCGCACTTTGCACCATCCATACAGCTCCTCTCATCTGCTCTCTGCACTCCTGGACTTTCAGACTTTCAAAATTTAAGCCATGGATATTTTGCTTTTAAACCGGGATCAAGTTTTCTGTGCTTTCTTCTAGCACTGTATTTTGGAGATAAAAGTCAGCTATCAGTCTGATTCTAATTTCTCTAGGTAATCTGATTGGGTTTTTTGCTTTTTATTCCTAAAATTTTAGGAACTTCTCTTTCTCCTTGTTATTCTAAAAACCCTGAGGACACGTTTGGCCTAGGATTATATACACTTTCTTCATCCTTTAGACATTGTCTTTATGAAGATTTGAATCCATATCTAGCACCAAGACCAAGAAATTATTATTGTTGATAATTTATTTGTAAAATCACTGCAGATGGTGACTTCAGCCATGAAATTAAAAGACACTTGCTCCATGGAAGAAAAGCTATGACAAACCTAGACAGCATACTAAAAAGCAGAGACATCACTTTCCCTACAAAGGCCTGCAGAGTCAAACCTATGGTTTTTCCAGTAGTCATGTACAGATGTGAGAGTTGGACCATAAAGAATGCTGAGCACCAAAGAATTTATGCTTTTGCATTGTGGTTCTGGAGAAGACTCTTGAGAGTCCCTTGGACTGCAAGGAGATCAAGCCAATAAATCCTAAAGGAAATAAACCCTGAATATTCATTGAAAGGACAGATGCTGAAGCTGAAGCTCCAAAACTTCAGCCACCACATGTGAAGAGCCAACTCATTGAAAATGACTCTGATAGTGGGAAAGATTGAAGGCAGGTGGAGAAGGGGATGACAGAGGATGAGATGGTTGGATGGCATCATCAACTCAATAGACATGAGTTAGAGCAAATTCTGGGAGATGGTGAGGGACAGGGAGGCCTGGCATGCTGCCGTCCATGGGGTTGCAAATGGATATAACTTAGCAACTAAACGACAATTTCTTTGCCAGTGTGCCCTTATCCATGTTATCTTCCTTCTCATTTTGGAATGATTGTAATCATTTCCTAACCATCAATGTCTCTGAGGACAGACAACCTAAATGACCCAGGAAGGCACTTCCCTCCACCCTGACAGCTTAGCAGAGAACTGGCTCAGGATGTCAGAGTGAGATCCATCGAGAAACAGGATGACAACCGCCAGTGTGCTCCCTAGGATCTAGCGTCCTAGCAAGACCCCTTAGTGACCAGGATGATTCCCTGTTACAAAGTCACACAGACATCCCCATGATGCACCCATGAAGGAACCTTTATGGGACTTTAGGGAACAGCCCCTCTCGCCAGATCCCTGACACCATCACACAGACCCTCGACAGCTGGCCTAGGTGTGGACAATGAGAGGAAGGGGGGTACACAGCCTCTGCTATTTCTCAAGTGGTAAAACCCTCCTTAATAAATTCCATTCCACATCTGTGCTAAACAATGGTCTGATTGTCTTTGTTAAGTCACTAAGCCTTGTCTCACTCTTTGCAACCCCATGGACTGCAGCACGCCAGGTTTCCCTGTCCTTCACCATCTCCTGGAGCTTGCTCAAACTCATGTCCATCGAGTCGGTGATGCCATCCAACCATCTCATCCTCTGCTGCCCCCTTCTCCTTTGGCCTTCAATCTTTCCCAGCATCAGGGTCTTTTTAAATGGCCTGATAGTTTCATTTTTACGTTGTTGCCCTACATTAAGGAGAAGGCAATGGCACCCCCACTCCCATACTCTTGCCTGGAAAATCCCATGGACAGAGGAGCCTGGTAGGCTGCAGTCCATGGGGTCGCTAAATGTTGGGCACTACTGAGTGACTTCACTTTCACTTTTCACTTTCATGCATTGGAGAAGGAAATGGGCACCCACTCCAGTGGTTTTGCCTGAAGAATCCCAGATGAAGGAGCCTGGTGGGCTGCCATCTATGGGGTTGCACATAGTCAGACACGACTGAAATGACTTAGCAGCAGCAGCAGCCCTACATTTGGAGGAGCTCCTCAAATTTAATCTTTGTAGTGTCTGTGAACGGAAGTTCTTGAAATATTCATTTTCCATACCATTCTGTCCTTTTTAGATTCATTGCAATATTTTCTTACATTCTCTGGATATAATAGAGAAAAAAAGGTTTAAGTTGGTTTCTTTTATTTTATCTGTCTTTCCTTCTTATGTGAATTCCATCTCTGCAGCACCTGCTTTCTTGTTCACCTGTCTTCATTTTTCACTTTTATGCTCTTGGTTCCCTCATGCGTTCAGTGATCCTTGAGATCTGACATGGATTTCCTCTGCTGATTTATAAGTAGGTCTGTTTCCACTTGAGGTCTTTTTCCTGGGAGAGGATTCTAACAAGAGCTCTGGGGGAGGAATATGGGTGGCTGGCTCTCAAGACGTAAGTCTGTCACACCTTTTGCTTAAGAATTATCAGGTTGGCAGCAAAATAGGAGAAGGAGCCTAACAGTAGTGAGCCTGCGTGTGTGCTCAGTCACGTCGGTCGTGTCCGACTCTTTGAGACCCCGTGGACTGCAGCCCGCCAGCTCCTCCGTCCATGGGATTCTCCAGGCAAGCATACTGGAGTGGGTTGCCGTGCCCTTTCTCCAGGGCATCTTCCTGCCCCAGGGTGGAACCCGCATCTCTTGCGTTTCCTGCACTGCACGCAGATTCTTTACAGCTGAGCCACCAGGGAAGCCCCTGACAGCAATGTGTAAGCAGCATACAAATGCATGGTAGGACAGGCCAGCCAGGCAAGACCCAAAGGCCCCCCTGCCCAAGAGGACCGTACTGAAGGGTTAGAAACCAGCTGCAAAGCCGGTCTGTCAGCAAAGTCATCAGCTGAAGGACGCTGCCCTGGGGGTGGGGGTGGGGGGCTCTTTGGGGGTGTGTGTGCATGCAAGCACTCAGCTCCTCAGTCGTCTTTGTGACCCCATGGACTGTAGCCCGCCAGGCTCCTCTGTCCATGCCATTCTCCAGACAAGAATAGTGGAGTGGGGTGCCACTTCCTACTGCAGGGGATCTTCCCCACCCAGGGATCAAACTCACAACTCTTACATCGCCTGCATTGGTAGGTGGGTTCTGTACCACTAGCCCCACTTGTGCTGTTCTAGGGGAGCTTTCTTTTCACAGAGGTACAAACTGCTGTACCCGCATCCACCCAGAGGGGGAGACTGTTCTAATTTATTCAAAGACGTCGTAAAGAGGGACAATGCACTTGCTGGAGTTTTGGGGGAATAAATGACAGAAAGGGCAACGAAAGCTCAAATCTCAAATGCAGCTTAAAAAGAGAGTCTCTAATCAAATCAAGTAAATTAATATCAACTATTTCCTCTCTTTATTTTGCATATGAATCATTTTTTTCTTTCCCAGGTAAAATGAAACCTTTGAATTTTAGGAGACTTTCACAAAGCCTGAGGAATTGTGGCCATTCTTTTTAGACATCCTGTTTGTAACAGCTCCATGAAAATAGAAATCTGCTCTTCGGTCGCTGGCACTAAAATGATGAGGCTCTTAGGGTGATTTTTCTTCCATAAAATTGTCAACTTTTAAATCTTCAAGGAAAAAAAAAAACCTTTTTGGCCATACTACACACTTCTTTTTTGAAAATTACAAACTGAAATCTACAAAAGAAATGGGAAATTTAATTAGCCATGATACTTTCTTCTTCTAAACAATCTTATAAACCTATTTGCTGAGCATTTATTAATAATCTACAAGTAATGAATTAATTCTCATATCAGGGGGATGTCCACAAAGCCTCCTTTATATAACTCCCAAAATATTAATTTACTGCTGCACGGCAAGGCAAAGAGAGCTCTCTGCTTCCCCATTCAACAGCCTTGACCTCTGGGGCCATTCATAAATCACAGCAGGGAGCGGAGAAGGGGAGACTGCACACAGCGTGGGAGACTCATTGTCCAGGTGCCTGGTAACCTGGAGGCTGAACTTGAGGGCATGTCTCCACAGCTCTCCAAGACCAGTCTGCAGCTTGACAAAGTAAATAAATAAATTCATCACTTTGCAAACTAAGAACATAGTAGAAAAGCAAGTTATAGACACGGAATCATTTTTAGAAAAATAATGCAGGGTCTCCATAATTATTCTGACACAACTTGAGATTTGAAAAATCAGGAGCCAATAAAGCATGAAAGGACGATGTTCAATCATCTGCCATAAAAGGCAAAGTACTGAAAACAGATGTCATGGAGAGAATACGTGCTTAGAGTGCAACTCAGCTCCACGCACACCCAGTCGTGCACAAGCACACACATGCAGGGACCTTTATTAGGATCCTGTAATGTCAAAGATGGCAGCATTCAACTGGCTTCCTGGCATAAAAGATGTTCTATCTGCTTCAAATGATGTGTCTCGGGTTTATGGTAGGAGAGGAATACATTCAGGCATTGAGGAAATATAAAAGGGTCATGTGTAAGTGTGTGGGTTAGTGACAACAGCCAATTTGACAGAGAAGAGGAAAAACAGGCAATTACTGGGCCTAGAATACAAGGCAAAAATGTAAAATGTTACCACCATTTAAAAATCAATGTGGAAAAATAAACAAGGTGCAGGTATGAAGGAGAAATAGTCACTCTGAGAAACCCCTAAACAAATAAATAAAAACCAAAAAACTTCACAAATACTACTGAATCTTATAAATGTGTGGGTCTCTATCTTTGTGTAATTTGATTTCCTATAGAAAATCAAATGCTACTGAAAACAGTGGAGTAGCTTTCCTATTCATAAAGTTCTTTTAAAAACATGAAAGAGAAGCTTCCCTGGTGGCTCAGTGGTAAAGAATCCATGTTCCCATGGCATTCTCTCCCTGCAAGCTTGTTGATGTTGCTGTTGTCTAGTTGCTAAGTTGTGTCCGACTCTTTTTGCAACCCCCTGGACTAGTAGCCCACCAGGCTTCTCTGTCCATGGGATTTCCTAGGCAAGCATACTGGAGTGGGTGGCCATTTCCTTCTGCAGAGGATCTTTCCAACCTAAGGATCGAACCCACCTCTACTGCACTGGTAAGTGGGTCCTTTACTGCTGAGCCATGTAGAGAAGGCCCTCTGCACACCCGCCTGTGTCCAAAACGCCGCCTCTTACGAAGACACCAGTCATACTGCATGAAGGGCCCATCCTGACCTCGTCTTAACTAATTACATTTGCCATAACCCTTTTTCCAAATAAGGTCAGTTTATGAGGTTGCCAGGAGAAATAGCAATAACCTTAGAAATGCAGATGACACCACCCTTATGGCAGAAAGTGAAGAGGAGCTAAAAGCCTCTTGATGAAAGTGAAAGAGGAGAGTGAAAAAGTTGGCTTAAAGCTCAACATTCAGAAAATGAAGATCATGGCATCCGGTCTCATCACTTCATGGGAAATAGATGGGGAAACAGTGGAAACAGCGTCAGACTTTATTTTGGGGGGCTCCAAAATCACTGCAGGTGGTGACTGCAGCCATGAAATTAGAAGACGCTTAGTCCTTGGAAGAAAAGTTATGACCAACCTAGATAGTATATTCAAAAGCAGAGACATTACTTTGCCGATTAAGGTCAGTCAAGGCTATAGTTTTTCCTGTGGTCATGTATGGATGTGAGAGTTGGACTGTGTAGAAGCCTGAGCACCGAAGAATTGATGCTTTTGAACTGTGGTGTTGGAGAAGACACTTGAAAGTCCCTTGGACTGCAAGGAGATCCAACCAGTCCATTCTGAAGGAGATCAGCCCTGGGATTTCTTTGGAAGGAATGATGCTAAAGCTGAAACTCCAGTACTTTGGCCACCTCATGCGAAGAGTTGACTCACTGGAAAAGACTCTGATGCTGGGAGGGATTGGGGGCAGGAGGAGAAGGGGATGACAGAGGATGAGATGGCTGGATGGCATCACGGACTCGATGGACGTGAGTTGAGTGAACTCCGAGAGATAGATGGTAATGAACAGGGAGGCCTGGCGTGCTGTGATTCATGGGGTCGCAAAGAGTCGGACATAACTGAGCAACTGAACTGAACTGAACTGATGAGGTATTGGGAGGTTAACTTCCACCTAAATTTTTGAGATGGATACAATTCAACCCATAACAAATTGATAAATGATAATTCTTTCAATTAAAAATTAAATATAAAATATTTTCATAACATAATTCTTTTGAGATACATATCCTTAAGTATTCCGGACTAGAATGAGAAAGAACTGTAGATAAAGAACATGGAAGATAATTCTTCCATAACCATCCAAGGGTATCTCTCCTTTACTCCTTAAAGAAAGCTGTTCTGGTTAAAGTCAAAGGCCCAATTTCACAGTTATTTATTCCTAGAGTAATAGAATTCCAACCTATATTTTTCCAAAACAAGCATCTATTACCTTAATATCAGGAAAGCTTAACAAGATGTGTATGTTCCGGAATTAAATTATTCCTGTGCAAAGAACTGCATTGTGCATCCTTGCTAGCTCTCAAGCTGGTAGGATTCCTTGATTTTACAGGTACCACCCCAGCTATCCTCCAACATGGCTTACAAGTTAGATGTCCTTCGAGTACAACCCTAGGTCAAGTTCCGCTTGAACGTCTCCACAACCTGGGAAAGGGACAGCTGCTTGAAGGGTCCCTGCTCCTTTGGCTTTAGAATAAATCCTGCACTTCAGCGGTGTGTCATTGTTTGTAGAACAAGAGCATAAGTTTTTCTAAGAATGAGGAATACAGGACATTGCCCTCCCATGAAGTACAGATATAGTGCTCCCAGTGACATGAAATATACATACTGGGATTCCCTGCTGGCTGGGTAAAGAATCTGCCTGCCACGACAGGAGATGCGGGTTTAATCCCTGGGTCGGGAAGATCCCCTGAAGGAGGAAATGGCAACTCACAGCAGTGTTCTTGTCTAGGAAATCCAACAGACAGAGGAACCAGGTTTGGGTACAGTCCACGGGGTCGCAAAATCAGACATGACCCATGACTTAGCAACTAAGAAGCAACATTATACTGTGCCTAGCACCGGGCAAGGCAAGTTTATGGAAAATTTTTTACATAAAAATTGGACTTCGGCCATCAAAGACACAGCCCACAAAACTTACAGTAAAATGACTGTCATGACTCACTCATTTTACAGACCTTTACTGAGCCCTGCGAGTTCAAAGTACCACCATAAGAGAAGGGGGCACCCATGTGTTTACGTGCACCTGATTTTCCAGATGGTTCTGTTCGGCCCCAGGGGCCTGCAGGGAAACCTGGCTGAAGCAGCCCTCTCTTGTCTACAGCTCTGTTTGAAATGAAAAGGACCGATTCAGAAAAACAATAATCCTTTTTGTCAACAGCCTGCCTCTTTTTATGCTTCCACTGAACAAAACGTTCAAGGGCAAAAATCTGTCGCCAAGATAATAAGGGCAGAGGACAGTACCGCAGCAGGTGTTAAATGAATGGAAGCATGACGGGGGTTACCTGCGGCTCCCAATTTCCCAGGGAGGGTTTTTCTGCCTGGTTAGGCAAGAAAGTAAAGGCAGAGATGGAAGGACACGTCTTGCCAAGTTTAAACTGTCTCGGAATATATCTCTTCAAGATTTTCAACACAGTTCAAAGCGTTTCTGAGTCTAAGGTTTTTATGGGTTTTTTTTTTTCCCACCAAGAGACTGGAACATTCTGTAGAAAATGAACCCTGGAAACAAGATATGTGGATGGAGGTTTTCCATAAACTATTTTACACACTGATGCATTTAATAAGACACTTAATTCATTAAATCCAAAAATGGCAAGAATATAGTGTGCTTAATTAATCAAAGAGACACTTGGCTCTAATGTTGGGGTGAACTGTGTAAGCAAACTGAAATCTAGACATGTAAATGCCTCAAGGTCTCACAATCAAAACAAAAGCACAACAATCACCAACAGCCAACTGAGCTTTGAACTCTGGCCAAGCGCCAATTTCATTATTGTTTCTGCACTTTCTCTCTGTAAGTCTTTCCCCCAGCTCCTGTCCACTGATGCACTGCCTTATTCCAGTCTATTTTTGCTCAGATAAACTCTTAAACTCTTTTTAATACCCCTCAGTTTAGCTTGTAACACGCGCTGGCCTTCTATTGCCACCCTAACTGCCACAACTTAAGTGGTGTCAAACGACACCCAGTTTTATCTCCCAGTTTCATCAGAATGACGCCAGGGTCCAGCCCAGTCCTCTGCTGGAGTCTCTCAAGGTCAAAGTCAAGGTGTGGATAGAACATTCCAGGTGTGTTCTCTCCAAGGCTCTAGGAAAGATCCCACGTCCCGTCTCATTCAGGTGATTGACAGAATGTAGTTTCTAGAAGCTCTGGCACTGAGTTTTGTGGCTGGCTTGTCCTCCCAGAGTCTCTCCTGCATTCTTCCACATGCTTCCCTTCGTCTTCAAAGCAGCAACCATGCGTCCATGCTTCTTACACTGTAAATCTCCAATTTCCCCTAAACAGCTTACCACCTTATCCTCTGCCACAGCTGTCGCTTGATTCCAGATAGAGAAAATTCTGTGCCTTTAAGAGCTCATGGGGGAAAAAAAGAGCTCATGGAAATTAAATCGGGACCACCCAAACAATCCAAGAAAATTTCCCTATTTTCAGGTCCATAAACTTATTTGTACTTGTAAAGTCCCTTTTGCCATAGAACTTAACATACTCTCATATTCTGGAAATTAGGCTGTAGGCATCTTCAACAGGTCATTTTGCCTATGACAAACATTTACTGGGGCAAGCTGCTGTGTGATATTTCTCTTAGAGTTGAAAAGTTAGTTATAAAAATATATCCATAATACAATATGTTTTAGACATATATTTTCAAGCGTTCTGGGTCATGAGAAAAAAAATAAGGAAAGCCAACAATCTTGCTTTGGGCTCATATTCACTCAACAAACTCAAAAAAAAAAAAAATTCTCATGGGCTGCCTTTATTTGAGTTACTACCCTCCAAAGAAGGATGTAGAATGCACCATGAGCCACATTCTTGAAGATTCATCATCCATCATCCATCATGACCCATCTTGGCTACATGATAGGTTGTGTTCATACTTAATTGCTCAGTCCTGTCTGACTCTTTACAACCCCATGGACTGTAGCCCGCCAGGCTCCCTGTCCATGGAATTCTCCAAGTAAGAATACTGGAGTGGGTGGCAATTCCCTTCTCCCGGGGATCTTCCTGATCCAGGGATCAAACCTGGGTCTCCTACATTGCAGGCAGATGCTTTACCCTCTGAGCCATCATGGAAACCCTGTTGATACTGATTAATATGAAAATGAACTCATACTGTTTTTCTTGGTAACAACAACAATAACAACAACAACAAAAAAAACACATTAGAAGCAGTGAAAATAGCTTCTATTAATTAAAGGTTACCCAGAGGAAAAGAGTGGATGGTAGCAAAGCTGTGATTATTCTATAGACCGGACATTCACCGATGACCAGTGAAAGCAGATTCAATATATGTTTTCCCACTTCTGGGCTTAGCATGTGATTCTCTGATGGAAGGATGTATTTCCAGACAGTTGAAACTCCAAGTGTGATATAAGCAAGTGATATGTGACAATGTGATACCTCATTGCTAGTACGTGTGGTATTCGCAGTAACTTACCAGCACTCCGTGGGTTACAAACGGGTGTGTTTGTGGATGTTGCCTGAAGCTGTAAGAATAAGCTTCACTATATTAGCAAGTTGTCAGGAAATTCATTAACCTTTTTGTTTTTAGAGAGAACTGTGTGAAGTATTCCTATATATTAGAAACCATGGGAACAAATACAAATTGGATCCCCTCGGATACTTAAGTTTCCAGCTTTTGTCATATTGACAATAAAGAGCACCATAGGATTTCCGATACCCACCTCTCTCCACTTGATGCAAAAGGCATTTTGATCCATAATTAAATTTGCGCTCTTTCTTGCTAAGAGAATTGAAATATCCTACAGTGTGTTATAAGAAGTTTTGACATTATCTTTCCATTTAGAGCCATGTTTTGACAGCTCACGATTTTCCCTTTAAAAGGGCATGAAAAACATATCACATACTAAAGGAGGCCCTGCCGGATCAGGCAAAAATCAGACCTTTCAGCCAAACTGGAGCTTCTGATAATTCTAAACACATAATGAACGAAGTCAAATCACCTCCAAATATTACTAATACAGTCGCTCAGTCATGTCCGACTCTTTGCGACCCCATGGACTGTAACCCACCAGGCTCCTCTGTCCATGGGATTCTCCAGGCAACAATACTGGAGTGGGTTGCCATTTCCTCCTCCAACTAATACAGTAAGGAAATATAATTTATTCTACTGTCAATATTTCTCATTATGAAAGCTTCATCCTCCTCCCCGCTCTCTCTCCCCATCCTGAGAATAGACTTGTAGACAGGAAAGGAGGGAAGCGAGGGTGGGACAAATTGGGAGGCTGGGATTGACATAGATACACTTTCATGTGTAAGACAGAGAGCTAGTGGGAACCTGCTGTCTAGCACAGGGAGCTCAGCTCAGTGCTCTGTGATAACCTAGAGGGGTGGAATTCAGGGGGTGGGAGGGAGGTCCGGGAGGGAGGGGATACATGGATACATAAAGCTGATTCATGCTGGTATACAGCAGAAACTAACACAACAGTGTAAAGCAATTATATTCCAGTTTAAAAAAAAAAATCTCACTTTTATAATCAAAATCAAACCAATAAGAGAGGAAAAATGAGAGTCAGGAAGAGGAAAGAGAGGGATGATGTGAGAAGGGGGTGGACATCAACTGCTCCTGGCATTCACAGGTTTTGATCTGAGGCTCTTGAGAAAGACAGCTGCTTTATGATGCATCTGCATGGGGAACTCCAGGACAGTCTCAGCACTTGAGCTTACATGGGCACGGCTATCTGGGAGGCGGGTGTAGGCTGCCTCTCAGACAAAGAGGTGTGAATTCAAGGGGCAGTTCCCAGGTTTTTGGTTTGTCCCCTGAACTAAGTTCTAAGGGTAATCTGCTATCAGCCTCATATAGAAGAGAAAGTCTTCAGGCTGAACCTCGTGCAGTGCTGTGCACAACTTATCTTTGGCTGAAGTCGCGTGGGCATCAGGGGAATAAGCAAGTCCTTAAGGTTCTGCAATACAGGGCTGCGCTGGTCTGTGAACCAGAGCAGTCAAAGATGGACGTGACATCCCCGCGTGCACAGGCAGCCAGCCCACACAGGAATCGTGTCTAAGTTCCTGACACAATGGGCCTAATGGTCAAGGGAGCCAAGAGTAAAACCTTTGACCACAGCAACTGAGAGCTTTGCAAGTTTTCCTTTTAACAGGTCATCCATTTCACTTGACGATTCTGAGGCCTGTAGGTAGTAGGACCAGTGAAGGTGGGTGACAGGCAAAGCCTTGGAGTCTTTTCATCACTCTTCTGTTTAGACGGGTATAGATGAGAATTACTCCAGAGGGAAATGCAGAATCTCCAACAAGTTTCTTTGCTACTGTCAGAAAGGAAATGATTCCAGGTAACCAGAAAATAGACAATAGCCTATGATTAAGAACATATTCTGGAGAAGGAAATGGCAGCCTGGTGGGCTGCCATCTATGGGGTCGCACAGAGTCAGATACAACTGAAGCAACTTAGCAGCAGCAGCAGCAGCAGCAAGAACATATTCATAATCACACTGTGAACAACTGAATGAAACCTATTTGCAGATGGATTTGATACTCACAAATTTGTTCCAAATGGCCTAAAAGTTTTGGTTCATGGCCTTGCCCCCCACCTTTAAAGTTTCAAATGGTTTGGGATTTGATGGCTTGAACATGCACTAAAGATAAGTTCTGTTGTCTCCTTGAGATTTCCCTGTTAATACTTCTTTAAGACATCTTTGAATTTTCTTTTCTCTGGATGGTTGTAGCTTGTGTTGGGGACACTTCACCCAGATGGGTGAAGCAAACAATCAATTGGATCTTTTCCAGTGTGCTATTCCCAAATTAGATGCTGGACTCTGGAGTTGAAGGCTTGATTCCAACAGGCTTGATTCAAAGATTTATGATCACTGGAGAATCCTTTAAGCTGTAAAAATCAATTTCTGGTAAGTCTCTGTAATGCAAGGGTCAAAGGGTGTCTGCTTTCATTAGCTTCTAGGAATGAGAAGCTAGTCTAGAAAAGTCAGGAATCCAGTGTTACAGTATCCTATGGGAACAGGTAATCCTCTAAGTCACCTCTTGTTGATCGGCCAGTTCATCTTGGATTTGAGTCTTGGACGTGGTAGGCAGCCTGGATGTGTTAACATAGCTCATTTTGTATATTAATCTGCTAGAAGATGAGCCTTTGCTTCTTGAAACTGCTCTTATATTGTGGCTTGTTTAACTGGAGTATACCAGCTGTAATTAGGAAGGGCTGTTTCTTACAAAGCAGACCAAAATCTTGACCCACCCCAATAGCATCTCTTTACATATGTTCGCTCCCTTTCTCTAGCTAATGGCAGGCCTTAGGGCTACAGTTTTGGTAACTTGCATTTCACGTCTCAGAGGAGGTGGGATGTGAACAAGTCTTAGGGGATTCTGACTGCATATTCAGGTCGATAGCTTCCTTCTGTCCCCAGACAAATGCACTCACAATCGGGGTTGTCCCAAGGGGGTTTCCAGGAAGTCAGACAAAACCAGAGGAAGCTCTCAAATAAATTCACAGCAATGATGAGCACTTCTCTCTTCGTGGAAAAGAACAGTGGCAGGTTTCAGGGTGTTTCAGCAATGGATAGAAATACATGCAGCTAAGAGATAAAAGATTTCAAAGGAAGTCAGTCTAGAAACAGAAAAAGACCCTGTACTTTCTATCAAAAGGCAGCTCCCAGAGGCTGGAGAAGCCAAGGGTTAAGTGGCGATCCTAAGACTAAGTCAGCGGGACCCTCTGTTGACCTTGAGCTGCTGCCACTGTGTGCAAACAAGGAGGGCAGGCTTTTGTCGTGAAATCAATGCGGAACTATAATAAGCCACGGGTCTCCGATATGCGTTTTCTTGTTAAGGTAGAATCCGCAGAACTTGTCTCCATGCACAAATAGAAAGAAAGATTTATGATCACTGGAGAATCCTTTAAGCTGTAAAAACCATTCTCTGGTGAATCTCTGTAATGCAAGGGTCCAAGGGTGTCTGCTTTCATTAGCTTCTAGGAATGAGAAGCTAGTCTAGAAAAGTCAGGAATCCAGTGTTACTGTATCCTATGGGAACAGGTAATCCTCTAAGTCACCTCTTGTTGATAGGCCAGGAAAGTCATGGATAGGTTGCAGCCTTTAAGAGGAAAGAGACTCCTAATTTTTGTTTGATGTTGCGGCCAAGAAAATGCACTTGGTCCTGCTGAGACTGGAGTCTGTCCTTAAAAGACTTTGTGTCCTTGTACATTAATAATGTCATTGGAAGGGCTGATGCTGAAACTGAAGCTCCATCACTTTGGTCACCTGATGCGAACAGCCAACTCACTGGAAAAGACCCAGATGCTGGGAAAGATTGTGGGCAGGAAGAGAAGAGGGTTGCAGAGGATGAGATGATTAGATACCATCACTGACTCAATGGACATGAATTTGAGCAAACTCCAGGAGATAGTGAAGGACAGAGAAGCCTGGCATGCTGTAGTCTATGGGGTTGAAAAGAGTCGGACCCGACTTAGCAACTGAATAATCACCACAACACTAATAATGTCAGCAAATGGAAGAAATCAGTTCTGCAAGACTTTCAGTCTGGAGAACAAGCAGATGATCCATGTATTATAGAAGAGTAGATTCCTCTGGAAACTGGATGTCTCTAATGACTTAGGCATAGCTGAGTATCTGTAAGAAGAAAGAGGATGCTTCTGTAAACCCTTAGGCACAAGTGCCCATGTGTGCTGTTGATTCTCCCAGGTGAATGCAAATGGATCTGGTGAGTCTGAAAGGAAGGATATAGAA
The DNA here is from genome assembly GCA_917880005.1 of Nanger dama. Lineage (NCBI taxonomy): Eukaryota > Metazoa > Chordata > Mammalia > Artiodactyla > Bovidae > Nanger > Nanger dama. Next base: position 713,356 of record CAKJTW010000069.1, read on the forward strand.
TGCCTAGAATAGTTTTAGACTGTAAATTAAGCATTGGTCTCCAGGATTGAGGATAAGGGGGTATTAGAATTGAAGAAAAACAGACAAGCAGGGAAGTAACATCTCATTAATGGCCCTTAAATCCTGAACACGGTGGTATCCATGCCAATTTATCCTTGCAATAGAAAGAACAGTGGTATTACCAGGGCTCGTACAGGGATAATAAGCCCTTCCTGAAGGCACACGGACATAATGGGTCATTGTCCTTCAAAAGACTCCTTTGGGGGCTTCCCAGGTGGCGCTAGTGGTGAAGAACCCACTCGCCCAGGCAGGAACCACCAGAGACGGGGGTTCAATCCCTGGGTCAGGAAGATTCCCCTGGAGGAGGAAATGGCAACCCACTCCAGTATTCTTGCCTGGGAAATCCCATGGATGGAGGAGCCTGGCCGGCTACAGTCCAAAGGGTCACCATAAGTCAGATGCAACTGAGCGCGCACACAAACAACTCCAATTTTTCAGTGGGTATCAGGCAGTTTCAACAAAGATATAGCTAGATTTATTGAAAGATTTACAGATTCAGCTTCTTTTATGTGTCCCACATCTGAACCATCTTTGGGAAAGGACACATTCAAAGTCTGGGACGTCCCAAATAAGCCTGTCTATGAAACAGTCAAACTCCTGGACACAGAGAACAGACCCCCAGACATGGAAAACTGACTCCTGGTTTCCAAGGGGGAGGAGGTTGGGAGAGGGATGGACTGTGAGCTTGGGATTAGCAGATTCAAACTGTTAGATACAAAATGGATAAACCAGATACAAAATGGATAAACCAGGTCCTATAGTACAGCACAGGGAACTTTACTCAATATCCTAAAATAAACCATAATGGAAAACAATATTTTAAAAAGAATATGTCTGTGCATTAGTCACTTAGTCATGTCTGACTCTTTGGGACCCCCAGACTGTAGCCCACCAGGCTCCTCTGTCCATGGAATTCTCCAGGCAGGAATACTGGAGTGGGTTGCCATTCCCTTCTCTAGGGGACCTTTCCAACCCAGGGATCGAATTCAGGTCTCCTGCATTGCAGGCAGATTCTTTACCATCTGAGCCACCCTGTAATAAACCCACAAAGGAAAACAATATTTTAAAAAGAATATGTAGCTAAATAAATGAAACAAAGTTTGTGATGTCCACACAGGAACCATCAGAGAGTGGTCACCAAGCTGTGACACTCCCGGGTTGTGAGTCAGAGACTCTCCTGCTTCGAGAGTCCCGGAAATGCTCCACCTGGTACACACAAGGTAACGGCACCTCCTTCACAAGTAAATCTCATCACAGCAGATTCAGCCCCGGCTCCCAGGACTCCAGAGCACCAGCACCCCAGGGATGAGACTGGCCCATTTCTGTGGGTCTGCAGAGGAGGGCCACCACGGGCCTCGGGGATGCTGTGGCCCCACTGCCAGCAAGTCACCAACGCCTCTCCTGAATGGTGTGCCCTCCAGAAACTCCGAGGGTCTCCTGGCTTTGCCTGAGACATCCGAGACTGCCAGCCCCTTCCTGTCAGCCTCCTAATTCCTACCTCTGCCATCTGCCAGAATAACTCGGGCATTCCCCCTTTCTTGGGCACTGGTCTTCACTTTTTTCCAGGATTCTAAAAGCTGTTCTAGCAATAAATTCATCCCATAGCCTGGGTTCCTTGCCAGAGGGCTAAATTCCAAGGTTTGAGAATGTGTCCTTGAATATATTATGTGATAGTAGACATCAGTTCAGTTCAGTTCAGTCGCTTAGTTGTGTCCGAGTTGTTGAGACCCCATGGACTGCAGCACACCAGGCCTCCCTGTCCATCACCAACTCCCAGAGTTTACCTAAATTCATGGCCATTGAGTCAGTGATGCCATCCAACCATCTCATCCTCTGTCGTCCCCTTCTCCTCCAGCCTTCAATCTTCCCCAGTGTCAGGGTCTTTTCAAATGATTCAGCTCTTCCCATCCAGTGGCCAAAGTATTGGAGTTTCAGCTTCAGCATCAGTCCTTCCAATGAACACTCAGGACTGATCTCCTTCAGGATGGACTGGTTGAATCTCCTTGCAGTCCAAGGGACTCTCAAGAGTCTTCTCCAATACCACAGTTCAAAAGCATCAATTCTTCAGTGCTCAGCTTTCTTTATAGTCCAACTCTCATGCCCATACACGACTACTGGAAAAACCAAAGCTGTGACTAGATGGACCATTGTTGGCAAAGTAATGTCTTTGCTTTTAAACATGCTGTCTACGTTGGTCATAGCTTTCATTCCAAGGAGCAAATGTAGTTAATAATAATTATAAGGTTCAGTATTGTCCTTCAGGGAGACTGTCACACTTGAACGTGCAGTTGAATAGATGGGCATATCAGAAAAGGGTCCCTCTACACACGTTGTTCTGTGTCTTTTCTCTGAACATTGCATCTTATGTTTCTATCTCAGATATCTTCAGATATGCAGTCATCCAAAAGCCTGCACTCAGAAACAGTAGGCATTTTATGAGTCATGTGAACTATAATACTACGAATTTCCACCCACTCAAGGATTCATTCTTCCATCTTTTCATTTATGCGATGCCACCATGAATCGTCTCCCATGTACCAGACGTGGCTAAGCTCTGCGAGCCTGTGAAGCTCATCACATGCAGGGTTTCCTTGGTGGCTCAGTGGCAAAGAATCCGCCTGCCGATGCAGGAGACATGGGTTTGATCCCTGGTCCGGGAAGACCCCACACACTGAGGAGCAACTAAGCCTGTGGGCCACAACTGTTGAGCCCGTTTCTAGAGCCCGGGAACCGCAACTACTAAAGCTCTCGGTCCCTAGAACTCGTGTTCTGAACAGGAAAAGTCGTGGCGATGACAAGCCTCCCTTGCCACAATTAGCAAAAACCCGCACAACAGGGAAGACCCAGGACAGCCAAAAATCAATAAATGAATAAAATAAAAACTGATGGCACGTAATTATTGAAAACACAGAAGGAACAACTACTTCCAACAGTCTTCCCCCATCCTCAGTTTATCACTGACGGGACTATACCCTCTACAAATGATGTAAGCTATCTACATGAGACACATCAGAAGAAAGCAATTTCCAACTGCTTTTCCTACAAAGAGGGCTTCCCTGGTGGCTCAGAGGTTAAAGCGTCTGCATGCAACGCGGGAGACCTGGGTTCGATCCCTGAATTGGGAAGATCCCCTGGAGAAGGAAATGGCAACCCACTCCAGTATTCTTGCCTGGAGAATCCCATGGACAGAGGAGCCTAGTGGGCTACAGTTCACGGGTCTCAAAGAGTCGGACACGACTGAGCGAGTTCACTCTCACTTTCACTTTTTCCTACAAAGAACACATATGCATATTTGGCCATCAAACCCCCAGCAAGTGAATGAAAATCTTCCCTGTCTCAGGAGATATTTTCTAAAGCACTTAACTAGGTCAATGTTGGAGGGAGTCACAGCACACTCAAGAAAAGAAAGTTTCATATCAGAATAACCTCAGGGCAATTTAGAAGGTAAAAAAATATTTCTGAAATGATCAGATGGATATTCAAAAAACTGGCTACAATTAAACCTCACCTTGTACAGGGCCAAGCTGAAAATGACAGAATGCAGATACTACGTTAGCATAACAGAACTGTGAGCTTGCTGATGTTTTGACATTAATTGAAAAAGAACGTTGTGTGTGCTGGTGTTGAAATTTCCGAGACTGTCAACGCACTTACTGGAAATTCATTTGAGAATTCCCTTCTGAAGTCGTTTTAACCTGAGTTTCAAACCCCCAGGAAAACCATGATCTCTTCATCTGTATCTTATACAGCAGGCGGCGAGACACTTAATAAACTGAACGAGACTTTAGAAAGACAGAAGTCTTCAATTTGAATTCAACCCATGCCTTACTTGCTTGCTACAGATGCTCTTTTTTTTTCCTCAGAGAAACCTCAGGCTGTTACAAATGAGACGCAGAGGTGGTGCCTCCCCAGCACATACAAATGCTTCCTATCCGTTTGAGGGCTGTGGCTGATTGATTTGTTTGCCCTAAGGCAGCGCGTGAGCGATATCTTTCCATAAAGCAATTGTATGCAAAGTGGTGACGGGTCAGACTGACGACCCCACCACCACCACCACAGGGTAGAAGAGGACCAATTAGCAGAACCGATTGCCATGAAATATGAGGGGTTTAATTTTGTAATAAGTTGCTAAAATTTGCAGGAGAGGTATATTTTTATTTTGTCGCTTATATACTATTTTTAAATACTCTCAGAACTTTTGGACCCATGTTCATAAAAATAGGTAAAATGTCCACTGCTCAAAGACATTTGTTCAATTTTTTAAAACACAATCTAAATTGAGTATTTTCTTTGAGAAGCCACTATTGTCTCACTCATCATTGAGTTTCTTTTTCATTTATCTCTCTCTGTAGTCACACACACACACACACACACACACACACACACACACAGCCCTAACATCCAGCATTTCAGCAAATCCTGCCAGTTCTATCTCCAAGTATACAAGAATCCAACCACCTCACCCCAACAGCATCACCAACACCAGGCCACCATCATTCTTCCCAGTATTTCTATGACAGATCTCCACCCCCTGTCCTCTTCCAGGAGAGGTATGTTTTTTTAATGGGGCTTCCCTGGTGGCTCAGCTGATAAAGAATCCACCTGCAATGCAGGAGACCTGGGTTCAATCCCTGGATTGGGAAGATCCCCTGGAGAAAGGAAAGGCTACCCACTCCAGTATTCTGGCCTGGAGAATTTCATGGACTGTATAGGGGTTGCAAAGAGTCGGACATGACTGAGCGACTTTCACTTTCACCAAACAAATCCAAGTTTTCTCTAACTCATGATCCTTAATTTCACAATCACTTAAACTTCTGTTTATGCAAATCAGTTGGTGTATATATTCACTCATTCACTCACTCGTTCACTAATGCATTCATTCACTGCATTCTTTGGATGCGTATCCAAAGAATGGCTGTCACTTTTATAAAATTTACTTTTAATTGGAGGATAATTGCATTACATTGCTATGCTGGCATCTACCATACGACAATACAAACCAGCCACAGGTATACACATGTCCCCTCCTTCTTGAACCTCCCTCCCACCCCCAACCTCATCCCACCCCTTTTGGTCATCACAGAGCACCAGGCTGAGCTCCTGTGTTATCCAATAACTTCCCCTTAGTGATCTCCTTTGCATATGGTAATGCATGTCTTAATGCTATTCTCCCAATTCTCCCTACCCTCTCATTTCCCCCACTGTGTCCACATGTCTCTTCTCTATGTCTTGGTCTCTAGCCCTGCCTTGCAAACAGATTTATCAGTACCATTTTTCTAGATTCCACATATATGCATTAATGTACAATATGTGTTTTTCTCTATTCCACATATATGCATTAATATATGATACATATTTCTCTCTTTCTGACTTACTTCACTCCATATAACAGGCTTTAACTAACGTTCTTTTTATGGATCGCCAGTTTTTAATGCTGAGATTTGCAGTCTTTCTTCAAATGTGTAAATATAGGCAGATGCTGGAATAAGTTTTTGAAACAATAGGACCAAAACCAGCCTATATTACTCTCACAACCCTACTGACAAAATAAATGTATGCTATGCTTTCAGGCCATTTTGTCTCTATGGAATAATAATAGACTGGAAACACATGTTCGGTCATTGTTCAGCGGATAAATCTTGTCCGACTCTGACTCCATGGACTGCAGCATGTCAGGCCTCCTTGTCCTTCACCATCTCCGAGAGTTTGCTCAAACTCATGTCCATTGAGTCGGTGATGCCATCCAACCAGCTCATCCTCTGTCGTCCCCTTCTCCTCCTGCTTTCAGTCCTTCCCAGTATCAGAGTCTTTTCCAATTAGTTGGCTCTTTGTATCAGGTGACCAATGTATTGGAGCTTCAGCTTCAGCATCATTCCTTCCAAGGAAAATTCAGAGTTGATTTCCTTTAGAATTGACTGATCTAATCTCCTTGCTGTCTAAGAGACTCTCAAGAGTCTTCTCCAGCACCACAGTTCAAAAGATCAATTCTTTGGCACTCAATCTTCTTTATGGTCCAACTTTCATGTCTGTATAGGACTACTGCAAAAACTATAGCTTTGATTTTACAGATCTTTGTTAGCAAAGTGATACCTCTACTTCATTAATACGCTGTCTAGGTTTGTCATAGCTTTTCTTCCAAGAGGCAAGACTTTATTGAGTAAATGGTCTATAAATAACCAATAACATTTGATGCATGCATGTATGCCTGTGTGTGTGCATGCTAAGTCACTTCAGTTGTGTCCGACTCTGTGTGACCCCATGGACTATAGCCTGCCAGTCTCCTTTGTCCATGAAATTCTCCAGGCAAGAATACTGGAGTGGTTTGCCATACCCTCCTCCAGGGGATCTTCCCAATCAAGGGGTCGAACCCATGTCTCTTATGTCTCTTATATTGGCAGACAGGTTCTTTGCCACTGGCACCACCTGGGAAGCCCAATAACATTTGGTAGCTGTAAACAATTTGTAACATGAACATTTATTGCCCCAAATCTGCAACAGGAAGACTGGAAAACTGCACCTCACTCGGTATTGTCAAGGTCAAAAGAATAAATCAAATCCAAATAAAATTTTGTCTAAAATCCATATGCACCAAGAAAGCCTAAAAATCCTGGGGTAAAAGAGCTCTTTCTAGTCTGGCTTTGTACTTCCTCTCTGTTCCTAACTGTTCCGAAACATACCCAAACGATTCAATATCATCACAGACCACTCACCTCCACATCCCAAGCTTTCAAATAGTTTATACCATGAAATCACAAAGGCACTGATTGTCATTCTCAAAAGACAGAATCATTCTACTATCACATCAAAAGCATTTGAATAGTCCCTCTAGTTATGGAGAAGGTTAAAGCTAAAATGTTCAAACTGTTGCATTATTATTTTGAAATGAAATAGCAAACCACATCAGACAGCTCAATAGGCACTGAATCATGCATGCCCAGAAAACTAAAGGCAACTGCTCAGACGACACCCAGTATCTCGTACACTTGATTTATGTTTATTTTCCTTGTGCAAGTCTCCATATGTTCTAGTTTTCCATTAAGAAACAATAGAGGAGTCCTTTAGAAGCCAATTTAACACCTGTGAATTCCATCCATGGTAACCAGAGAAAGGTCTCTGTTTGATTAAGTGACTGCCTTAAATTTCAAAGGTGCTAAGTTCAGCCTCTGGCTTCCATGGTGGCTCAGTGGTAAAGAATCCACCTGTAACACAGGAGGTGAGGGTTCTATCCCTGGGTTGGGAAGATTCCCTGGAAAAGGAAATGGCAACCCACCCCAGATTTCCTGCCTGGAAAATCCCACGGACAGAGGAACGTGGCAGGCTACAGCTCATAGGGTAGCAAGAGTCAGATACGACTTAGCTGCTAACCCACCACTAAGTTTGCTCTAGGACTGCATTTTAGCTACTAAATCACCACCATCCTCTGCACTAGGATTCTATTTTCATGAGAAGTTCATTTTTAATTTTACTGATGATATGAAATGGGACAGTACTGCAGAGGTTAAGAGATATGCAGCTTAAATTTTCTGATAAGGAAAGTTATGAAACGTTCCTCAACTTTGACATCAATGTGACTTTTTTTTTAGATTTTTTTTTGTATGAATGTGGACCATTTTTTAATGCTTTTATTGAATTTGTTACAACATGCTTCTGTTTTGTGTTTTGGCTTTTCAGCCGAGAGGCATATGGCATCTTACTTGGGATTGAACTTTCACACCTTGCATTGGAAAGTGAAGTCATAACCACTGGACCACCAGGAAATCCCCAGCATGGCTTTTTGGAATTGGCACATCATCACAAGAGTGGAAAAACAAGCAATACTTGGTTAAAGATGAAAAGATCTTCTATCACAAGGCTTCCTCATGGGTCCTTCACACCTTGGGCACCTTGAACACGTGAATAATACATAAAATACAACATACTTCATTTTCTGGATCTATCTTATAGCTAAGAGTTGGGCTATTTTCCCCAAACTTTTAACAAATTCAAACAGCAAACCTCTAGAGTAAACTCCCAAGTAAAGCAGGCCACTGTGAGTCTCTGAAAACACAGATTACTTTATGAGTAGCATGAAAACATATCAATTTTTCCCCAAGTAATTCAGTACTGGGTCAGGCTGGGTGGGCTCCTAGGAGAACTTAAAGAATTTATACAACTGAAATAAAATACTAATGGTTCTGACTGTATAATTCTTCCAAGGGAGTGCTCTTTGGTTTAGGAATTTTTCATGAAATAAAACTAAGAGAATGACGATTTGTTTGAGGGAGACTATAACATTGTTCCTCAGCCCTTTTAATCCCTTGCCCTTTTGCAAAACCAATCATTAATACAAATCTTGCTTTGTGATTAATTCTGATCTGGAAATAAATTAAAAGTTCATAATGCAAGCACACACTTTTTGACTTTACACATCTGCCTACCATGGTGCCCACTCCCACCCTCCTTCACAAGCCATCACCCTGGCAAAGGACGTCACAGACATTATAATGAGAGTGAATAGATCCCATGGTCAAAATGAGAGAGAAATCTGCAAGCTGTGATCTAAGGAATTTATTGCCAACACAACATAAGCCAAGAGTATAGGTCCCCAAAATGATTCACCAAAGATCAAAATATAGACTCATGAGAAAGTAGGAAAGAACATTAGAGGTAGGATGCAGTTATGATCTTTTAGGTTAAACCACAGGAAGCCAATCTTCTGAGAAAATTTATTCCTGGGATCTTAGCAAAGCATTCCTTCCCTCGCTCCAGTCCCCTGTTTCAACGAGATAGGCTTGCCCTGAATACGTGATCAAAGGTAACACCTCTCCAACCACATCACTCTCCAGGCCCTGGGCTTTCCTTCTAGCTCTGATTATTTCCTGACTTTACATTATGTATTTACTTGCTTTCTGGTTGTTTCTCTCGCCCACTGGAATGCAAGCTCCATCAGGGCTTGGTCTGCTGTATTCATCTCTGCCCCCCAGCAGCACTTGGTAGACACTCCATAAATGGATATTAACTGAATGAATGTGCCCTGAATTCCAGCTGTAAAAACACTCACACAATCACTGCAATCATGAAAGATGGGGGAAAAGAAATTAGAAAGAGAAGCCCTAATGGAGGACTTCTTAAAGAAACAAATACCACAAGGATTATACCTCCAAATCTCGAGATGTAAATAAAATTAAACTTCGCAGCTTCTAAAACATACATAAATTTATCCATCTGCATTCATTTTTTCCCCACAAACATAGAAATCCATAGTTTCAAAATCACTAATCATCACTTTATATACATAATTATTTTAGAAGGGGTTTCCTTAATGGCTTAGATGGTAAAGAATCTGCCTACAATGTAGGTGGCCCACTCCAGTATTATTGCCTGGAGAATCCCATGGGCAGAGGAGCGTGGAGGGCTACAGTCCATGGGATCACAAAGAGTAGAACACAGCCGAGTGACTAACACACACACACACAATTATTTTAGAAACAATACTTAAGACATGAATAGGCTGACTGCAGCAATTAAGCACCTCTAGCTTCTAGTACACTCCAGTATTCTTGCCTGGACAATTTCATGGACAGAGGAGCCTGGTGTTCTACATTCCATGGGATCGCAAAGAGTCAGACACAACTCAGTGACTTAAGCACATCTGCATGCAGCTTATAGTACACGTCTGAGCCTTTTTGTCTCACTGGTTATCAGGCTGATTTTAGGCTTCCAAGAAAGGAAACTATCATAGGAGCCTGGGAATGAAACCAACTGAGGCCAGGGACCAAGCTGTAGAATTCCCAGCTGGTTCTCTATGATTTGAGAGTCAAGTTACACCAGTCATCCTCTGTAGTGCTCTTGCTAGGCTTTCTGCCTTGCAAGTATGGTTATGCTGATCAACAACCCCTTGGCCAAGCAGAACCATGCCCTCTTTCAGTGTTTCCCCCAGGGCTGTACCCACAGTTCTCTTGGACCAGGAATGATTATCACGCCCCCTATTTCATAGCTTCCTGCCCGAGCATTCCCAGCTTTTAGTGTTGGGTGGGAACACAATTGGGAAAGACACAGATGGTAGCTTTTGTCCTTTTATTTAAGTGTCTCCTACCAAAAAAATGAAACATAGAATGCCAGCACACTTTACAGTTTCTTTTGCTGTTGTTGTTTAGTCGCGAAGTCTTGTCCGACTCTTTGACTCTGCAATTCCAACGACTGCAGCACACCAGGCTCCTCTGTCCTCCACTGTGCTGTGCTTCGTCCTCCACTATCTCCCTTTTATTTGTCAGTATTATATAGAATCTCAGTATCTCTGAGTAAATAAAATCATTAGCAGCAATTATAAGTTACTTCTTAGTCTCTGACTAGATACATCATAGGTTAGTTATCTTTTTATAGTGATATTAAGCTACTCTAAAGGATACTCCTAACACAGTCCTGAGAAGGACCTTCCTTCCTCTCAATTTATGTCTTCCCCTGAACACTGCATTTGTGCATAACAGCACCCTTGCACTGTCTCGTGGTTCTTCCTGTCCTAATTTTTCTTCATCAGTGGGTCAGGTTAACCTTTAGCGAGCGTCTTATCTCCTCTGGATTGCTCTTCCATCATTCCCCGAGTGCTGTCTCCTTTAATATCTCCACTTTTATCTCCTCATTTTATTATTTGGTGTCAAAAGCAATCCTGCTCACCAGCACCTGGCAAGTGGTCACTCTGATGGCTGTCACTCACACCGCACCTCAAAGCAGACTCTGATCGTCCACTTGAAATAGACTCCAGCCCCATTTATAAATGAATGAACATCCCGCATGTCAGTGCACCACTGAGCACTCGCGGTGGTCACTCGTCCCTTCAGATGCCGGATGTGGGCATTAAGGGAATGGGCCGCCTAAAACTAGAGCTGCCAAAACCTAGATATGTGTGTGCATGCTCAGTCATGTCCGTGACCCTATGGACAATAGCCCCCAGGCTCCTCTGTCCATGGGCTTTCCCAGGCAAGAATATTGAAGTGGCTTGCCAGTCCCTTCTCCAAGGGATCTCCCTGATCCAGGATTGAACCCCCATCTCCAGCATCTCCTGCAATGGCAGGCAGATTCTTTGCCTCTGAGCCACCAGGAGCAATCTCCAATTTCCTAGAGCATATTCTTAAGAAAATCCTTTTAACTGAGTATTTTTTAAGAAGCAGAAGGAGGATAATACAGAAAAGTAAAGTAGTGATGAAGGTGGAGCCCATTTACCTAGAGAGAACCTGTTTCCATTGTTTAATTTAAAAAACACCCATTTTTACAGGTTCTATATCAATGATGTGGCAGTACAAGCACAATAGAATCTTCCTGAAAAGGTTCTAATTATACTCCAGAATTACCTGGGGTTGCTACAGGCAAAATGAACGCATTCTTATCTCTTCGACACCGAAGAAGCAAAGACAGTTTCTTGCTTTAAAGTATCTCTTTGAATTGTTTGCTGCCTTTACAGTGAAAGCCAGACCCAGCTGCTGTATAAACATGCATCTTTGTTTCCAAGTCTCCTGTCTTAACAGCACATACGAGCATCATTATTGAAATAAAATAGAAGACCATTCACACAAAGAAGGCAAAGGAGCAACGAGCATGTAGCAAATGATTCCTGACAAACAGACAAAATAATTAATGACTGATGACCAACGAGGCACAATTATCTGGAGTGGTGTAATGATTACAAGTCACGCGGGTGACAGAGTTTTTTCTTTTTTTCCCCTTTCTTGACCCATGGGCAAGCACACAAAGGCATCTGAGAAAAAGCATCTTTAACACGATTCTCTTCCATGTGCCCATCACCGCACCTCCTATTGTCATGTCTTCTGGGTCCTTGGGGGAAGAGCCTCCCAGAAGCAACGCGAGGTTTCTAAATAATACATCACAACTGAGCTCATCATTTACCTTCATCGTTATTTTTCTATGTCACCAAGTCAGAAATCTATTTTCATATTCATTTCCAATTTCCACAGTCATCCTGGGTTGCAATGTAGAGGAAGAAAAAAGGGCCCGGTGAGACGGAATGTCAGGGTGGGAAGGATTGTTTGCGATCAACGGGCAAACAAAGAACCACAGTGAAAATTGCAGGTGGAAAGAAAGATGCTCATTACCCCCCGACATAAAAATGTATGTTCTTCCTCTCTGTGCACCGGCATGGTCCACGGGGACTTGAGACCATCAGCAGAGGCTGACACCGTCTTCTGTCACAGCTGCAGAGAAACGGCTGTAATACAGAACCCGCACAGGGAATGGCATCTGAGAAATGGAAATGAAAGATCCTATGAAGTAATACTCGGAAAGCCAAGCCCCATCGGTGATAGCTTTGGGTGTCATTTGCATCCCAAACCCTGCATTAGTCAGTATTTTCCAACAGTTATTTTTAACTGTGTCATGAAGTATTTACTTGACAAGAAAATCATTTGACTCTCTACAGAAGATAGGTCTTGATAAATCTTTGAAATCACCCTGTTCTTCTTATGGATGGGATTCTCTCAAGAACAGTGATTCTATCAGGAAATTGAGAATCTAATGAAATGCTCAAAATAATAATTTTTACTTCTTTTAACTTACTGAATATTTTCCAGTAATGGTACTCCCATCAGGAAATCTAGAGTATAATAAAAATAATGATTCATTTCCTGAAAAGTTTTATGTTAGTACTCTTTTATGTGAAATTTGTTTTCAGCTAAGAGAGCTTAAATAATATATTTATCACTATTAATCCTGACTAGGATATAGGGAAGAGCAAATGAGAAAATCTGCTACTATGTGGCAAACCTAATATCTGGATAATAGTTGCTTTTGGCTTTTCTTAGAAAATGTCACAGCCTCTGGCTTAGCTGTTCACACAATTTTAACAATTAATTTCAACCAACATTAATTGCAAAGGGTACACAATCCCTCAATAACAAAATTATAGTAAGAATTAAGCATAAATCTCAATGGTTTTTAGATGCAAGCTATTATATACAGTAAGGAAGAACAAGGTCCTACTATATAGCACAGGAAAAAATATCCAATATTTTGGGATAAACCATAATAGAAAAGGATATGAAAAAGAATGTATATGCTCGCATGCTTGAGTCACATTGCTGCAGAGCAGAAATTAACACAACACTGTAAACCAACTATACATCAATAAAGAATAGACAAAAAGAATTTCAACAGTTTTAAGTTGTCACTCCATTTTAACAACCCAGTACTCTCACTCTTTAATATCTAAATCAGAAACATTACCATAGAAAACACTTTGAAAAAAATAATGGTGGGACTTCCTAGTGTCTCAGTGGTTAAGACTTCACCTTTCAGTGCAAGGGTCAGGGTTCAATCCCTAGTCAGGGAATTAAGATCTGACATGCTTCAGAGCCCAAAATTCAGACCATAAATAGAAGTAATATTGTAACAAATTCAATAAAGACTTTTAAAATGGTTCACAAAAAGAAATCTTTTATTTTTAATATAAATTTATTTATTTTAATTGGAGGCTAATTTCTTTACAATATTTTATTAGTTTTGTCATATATCAACATGAATCTACCATGGGTTTTTAAAAAATGGTCCACATCAAAAAAAAAACTTTAAACTTTAAGTTAATTTTTTTTAAGTAAAGGAATTTTGACAGCCAAAATAAATACCTGCTGGGTGCCTCTCACTCTCTTATGCTCTCAAATGCTTAGTATCCCCCAAGATATAAATACACTGGCCCCAACCAACCAAAAACACCAACATGCTATTCTCATGTAGAATCCAAATGTCATTTGATGTCTATCCTCTTTATAATTTAACTCAAAATCTAAACAGGCAATCCACATGTAAGTAACAGATTGTGTGTAAGTCACTTCAGGCATGTTTGACTCTTTGTGACCCCACAGACTGTCCACCAGGCTCCTCTGTCCACAGGATTCTCAGGGCAAGAATACTGGAGTGGGTGGCTATGCCCTCCTCCAGGGGATCTTCCAGACCCAGGGACTGAACCTGCATCTCTTGCATTGGCAGGTGGATGCAGGTTCCCACTTGCACCACCTGGGAAGCCCAAGTAACAGATTAGTCAATTTGTATTCACTATTCCAAGTTAAACTGATATTGGTGGGTAATGAGTTCTTTAAGAATTTTCCAAATTATGGAAAATTCTTAAAGATATTGGAATACCAGACCATCTTATCTGCCTCCTGAGAAATCTGTATGCAGGTCAAGAAGCAACAGTTAGAACCAGACATGGATAATGGACTGGTCCCATATTGGGAAAGGAGAACATCAAGGCTGTATATTGTCACCCTGCTTATTTAACTTATATGCAGAGTACATCATGCGAAATGCTGGACTGGATGAAGCACAAGGTGGAATCAAGATTGCTGGGAGAAATATCAGTAACCTTAGATACACAAATGACACCACCCTGATGGCAGAAAGCAAAGAGGAACTAAAGAGCCTCTTGATGAAAGTGAAAGAGGAGAATGAAAAAGTTTGCTTAAAACTTGACATTCAGAAAGCTAAGATCATGGCATCTGGTTCCATCACTTCATAGGCAATAGATGAGGAAACAGTGGAAACAGTTCTTGGGCTCCAGAATCACGGCAGATGGTGGCTGCAGCCATGACATTAAAAGAAGTTTGCTCCTTGGAAGAAAAGATATGATAAATCTAGACAATATATTAAAAAGCAGAGACATTTCTTTACCAACAAAGGTTCGTCTAGTCAAAGCTATGGTTTTTCAAGTAGTAGTGTATGAATGTCCGTTTAGTCAAGGCTATGGTTTTTCCTGTGGTCATGTATGGATGTGAGAGTTGAACTGTGAAGAAGGCTGAGCACCAAAGAATTGATGCTTTTGAACTGTGGTGTTGGAGAAGACTCTTGAGAGTCCCTTGGACTGCAAGGAGATCCAACCTTGCAGTCTGGGATTTCTTTGGAAGGAATGATGCTGAAGCTGAAACTCCAGTACTCTTGCCACCTCATGTGAAGAGTTGACTGATTGGAAAAGACTCTGATGCTGGGAGGGATTAGGGGCAGGAGGAGAAGGGGACGACAGAGGATGAGATGGCTGGATGGCATCACGGACTTGATGGACGTGAGTCTGAGTGAACTCCAAGAGATGGTGATGAACAGGGAGGCCTGGCGTGCTGCGATTCATGGGGTTGCAAAGAGTTGGACATGACTGAGCGACTGAACTGAACTGAACTGAACTGAGTGTATGGATGTGAGAGTTGGACCATAAAGAAGGCTGAGCGCTAAATAATTGATGCTTTTGAACTGTGGTGTCGGAGAGAATCCTTGACAGTTCCTTAGACTGCAAGGAGATCAAACCAGTCAATCCTAAAGGAACTCAATCCTGAATATTCATTGGAAGGACTGATGCTGACGCTGCAATACTTTGGTCACCTGGTGTGACAAATTGACTCATTAGAAAAGATCCTGATGCTGAGAAAGATTGAAAGCAGGAGGAGAAGGGGATGACAGAGGACAAGATAGTTGGATCTTGTCACCAACTCAATAGACATGAGTTTGCAAGCTCTGTGAGATGGTGAAGGACAGGGAAGCCTGGTGTGTTGCAGCCCCTGGGATCGCAAAGAGTTGGATGGAACGGAGCGACAGAACAATAACGAGTTCCTCTGAAGATGAGATACGTGAATGTTATTATGCACTGACATCCATCCCTCAAAGATTATGTCTTGCAAAGTTATACAGGAAATGCACATATTATCACCTTAATTAAATGCAAAATGTTATATATGTCAGATTCTAAAGTCTTTAAGAACCTTACAGGTAAATCCATATACTAATTCTCTCTCATTTCTACATATGAGAACATAATGGAATTATCTAGAGCCTTGAGAAAGATATATCATTGATAAATATTTGCTGAATTGACTTATGTTTGATGTTTAGTTTTAAGTGGGTCAAAGATGGAGTTTGCCTGGGTTTAAAATCTGGTACCATCAGCTACTCTGTGTGTGGCCTGGAAAACTTACCTGCCCTTCTGTGCCTCAGTTTCCACCTCTGTAAAATGGGCTGGATACCAGAGCCTGGTTTGGTTAGTTGGTGTGGTGACCAAATGAGCTCATGTGTAAACTGTGCTGAGAGTGAGGCCTGGCCAGTGAATGCAACCTCTGGTTCTTCTTGTTATATTATATACTCACTTTTGCTTTAAATAGGGCATCAATGTATTTAGCTCTTAGTATGCTATACACATTTACTTTGAGTTGATCTTGCTCTGACAATTTTCCTTTAAAAATAAGAGTCTCTCTGCTTTATGCAAAAAGAGAAATACTGCAAAGAAAACAAGTGACAGAAATTTTAACAGACTTCAAATTTCTTAACTTCAGAACCAAAATCATTAAACAGTATTGGAATTAGTACTGTTGCTGCTGCTGCTAAGTCACTTCAGTCGTGTCTGATTCTATGTGACCCCATAGATGGCAGCCCACAAGGCTCCCTTGTCCCTGGGATTATCCAGGCAAGAACACTGGAGTGGGATTCAGTCAAAAAATGGGCCAAAGAACTAAACAGACATTTCTCCAAAGAAGACATACGATGGCTAACAAACACATGAAAAGATGCTCAACATCACTCATTATCAGAGAAATGCAAATCAAGACCACAATGAGGTACCATTTCACACTAGTCAGAATGGCTGCGATCCAAAAGTCTAGAAGCAATAAATGCTGGAGCGGATGTGGAGAAAAGGGAACCCTCTTACACTGTTGGTGGGAATGCAAACTAGTACAGCCATTATGGAAAACAGTGTGGAGATTCCTTAAAAATTACAAATAGAATTGCCTTACAATCCCACTGCTGGGCATACACACCGAGGAAACCAGAATTGAAAGAGACACATGTACCCCAATGTTCACTGAAGCACTGTTTATAATAGCCAGGACATGGAAGCAACCTAGATGTCCATCAGCAGATGAATGGATAAGAAAGCTGTGGTACATATACACAATGGAGTACTACTCAGCCCTTAAAAATAATACATTTGAATCAGTTCTAATGAGATGGATGAAACTGGAGCCGATTATACAGAGTGAAGTAAGCCAGAAAGAAAAACACCAATACAGTATACTGATACATATATATGGAATTTAGAAAGATAGTAATGATGACCCTGTATGTGAGACAACAAAAGAGACACAGAGACATAGAACAGACTTTTGGCCTCTGAGGGAGAGGGAGAGGGTGGGATGATTTGGGAGAATGGCATTGAAACATGTATACTATCATGTAGGAAACGAAGCGCCAGTCTATGTTCGATGCAGGATACAGGATGCTTGGGGCTGGAGCACGGGGATGATCCAGAGGAATGATATGGGGTGGGAGGTGGGAGGGGTTTCAGGATTGGGAGCTCGTGTACACCTGTGGCTGATTCGTGTCAATGTATGGCAAAGCCAATAGAGTATTGTAACTTAGAATAAAGTAAAAATAAAATTAAAAATATATATATAAATAAATAAAAGCAAAAAAAAAAAAAAAGAACACTGGAATGGGTTGCCATTTCCTTCTCCAATGCATGAAAGTGAAATGTGAAAGTGAATTTGTTCAGTCGTGTCCGACTCTTAGCGACCCCATGGACTGCAGCCCATCAGGCTCCTCTGTCCATGGGATTTTCCAGGCAAGAGTACTGGAGTGAGGTGCCATTACCTTCTCCCCTGAATTAGTACTAGATTAGCATAATTTCCTGGAGAAGGCAATGGCAACCCACTTCAGTACTCTTGCCTGGAAAATCCCACGGATGGAGGAGCCTGATGGGCTGCAGTCCATGGGGTCGCTGGGAGTCAGACACGACTGAACAAATTCACTTTCACATTTCACTTTCATGCATTGGAGAAGGAAATGGCAACCCACTCCATTACTCTTGCCTGGAGAATCTTAGGGATGAGGGAGCCTGGTGGGCTGCCGTCTATGGCGTCGCACAGAGTCGGACACAACTGAAGCGATTTAGCAGCAGCAGCAGCAGCATAATTTTCCCTATTACCATACCAAGAGAACACACCAAGTTTTTTATGATGCTGCATCATTATAGAAAATTAATAAACATAGCAAACATACATTGTGTTTTCTGTTGAGTAGATTGAAGTACAGACAGTTTAGCATTTTGTCTGAGGTCACACAGCTAGTCAGGTCTAGTTCAGTTCCATTCAGTTCAGTAGCTCAGTCGTGTCCAACTCTTTGTGACCCCATGAATCACAGCACACCAGGCCTCCCTGTCCATCATCATCTCCCAGAGTTCACTCAGACTCATGTCCATTGAGTCTGTGATGCCATCCAGCCATCTCATCCTTGGTCATCCCCTTCTCCTCCTGCCCCCAACCCCTCCCAGCATCAGAGATTTTTCCAATGAGTCAACTCTTCTCATGAGGTGGCAAGAGTACTGGACTTTCAGCTTTAGCATCATTCCTTCCAAAGAACACCCAGGACTGATCTCCTTCAGAATGGACTGGTTGGATCTCCTTGCAGTCCAAGGGACTCTCAAGAGTCTTCTCCAACACCACAGTTCAAAAGCATCAATTCTTTGGCGCTCAGCTTTCTTCACAGTCCAAATCTCACATCCATACATGACCACAGGAAAAACCATAGCCTTGACTAAATGGACCTTAGTCGGCAAAGAAATGTCTCTGCTTTTGAATATACTATCTAGGTTGGTCATAACTTTTCTTCCAAGGAGTAAGCGTCTTTTAATTTCATGGCTGCAGTCACCACCTGCAGTGATTTTGGAGCCCAAAAAAACAAAGTCTGACACTGTTTCCACTGTTTCCCCATCTATTTCTCATGAAGTGATCGGACCAGATGCCATGATCTTCGTTTTCTGAATGTTGAGCTTAAGGCAACTTTTTCACTCTCCTCTTTCACTTTCATCAAGAGGCTTTTGAGCTCCTCTTCACTTTCTGCCATAAGGGTGGTGTCATCTGCATATCTGAGGTTACTTATATTTCTCCCGGCAATCTTGATTCCAGCTTGTGTTTCTTCCAGCCCAGCGTTTCTCATGATGTACTCTGCATAGAAGTTAAATAAGCAGGGTGACAATATACAGCCTTGACGTACTCCTTTTCCTCTTTGGAACCAGTCTGTTGTCCATGTCCAGTTCTAACTGTTGCTTCCTGACCTGCATACAGATTTCTCAAGAGGCAGGTCAGGTGGTCTGGTATTCCCTTCTCTTTCAGAATTGTCCACAGTTTATTGTGATCCACACAGTCAAAGGCTTTGACATAGTCAAGAAAGCAGAAATAGATGTTTTTCTGGAACTCTCTTGCTTTTTCCATGATCCAGTGGATGTTGGCTATTTGATCTCTGGTTCCTCTGCCTTTTCTAAAACCAGCTTGAACATCAGGGAGTTCACGGTTCACATATTGCTGAAGCCTGGCTTGGAGAATTTTGAGCATTACTTTACTAGCATGTGAGATGAGTGCAATTGTGTGGTAGTTTGAGCATTCTTTGGCATTGCCTTTCTTTGGAATTGGAATGAAAACTGACATTTTCCAGTCCTGTGGCCACTGGTGAGTTTTCCAAATTTGCTGGCATATTGAGCACTTTCACAGCATCATCTTTCAGGATTTGAAACAGTCAGCTGGAATACCATCACCTCCACTAACTTTGTTTGTAGTGACACTTTCTAAGGCCCACTTGACTTCAGATTCCAAGATGTCTGGCTCTAGATTAGTGATCACATCATCATGATTATCTGGGTCCAAGCATTAAAACCTAAGCAATCTGACCCTAGACATCTCACTGTTGATCGTTATACTTCCTGGTTGCCTTTCTTTGCATTGGTGACAAAAATGTCCCTTTGTAAATGAACTATAAATACATCTACCTGTTTCCACTACCTGCATAGAAAATGGAGAACCTTGAGACATTTGCTATGACAAACCATCATTCCCAGGAAAATAAATGCAACTTTTCTGATAAGAATTGCATTAAAATTCCATAAAGCTTTCAGTTACTCAACTTCTTTGGAAATTTTTAAACACAAAAATAAATTTGCATATAGAGTAACAGAAACATATCTTTAGACCTTAACTTCAAGACACAACCTTGAGAAAGAAAATAGCTGCTGATATCACAGAAAATATCAAATTTAAAACTTACTACCATGATAGAGAGTAGTAATAGTTAGGTTAAGAAATATTTCTATTCCAAAGCCTTAAAGGAAAACTGGAAATGTCAGAAAGCTAGCTAGCTTTGGTTTGGGGAAAATTCTTTCTGAGCTGTGCAAATAGAAATTCACCATGTCAGTGCCCCAAATGTGGAGCACTTTCCTCCCCAGAATTGGCTCTCTGCTCAGCCAAAGCAGATGTATCAACTCATTTTACTGTCATATTAAAACTAAAACTTTAAACTCAGAGAAGACTTAAAATTGTGCTTCCTTCCCTCCCAGAGATGTTTCACAGGCAGCTCAGCGGTAAAGAATCCACCTGCCAATTCAGAAGCTATAACAGACGTGGGTTCAGTCCCTGGGTTGGGAAGATCCCCTGGAGGAGGAAATGGCAACCCACTCCAGTATTCTTCCCTGGAAAACCTCATGGACAGAGGAGCCTGGTGGACTAGAGTCCATGGGTTTGCAAGGTTGAACGACTAAATAACAACAGATTCTATCCTTAATCAAGCACAGAACTAGTTGGGAGGCTTTGGGTTTTCAGAGGCTTTAACTCTGATCCCCTTGACAGGCACTTTTATAGGAGATGGAGCCTCTGTCACCATAAAATCCCGGCCCTTGGAGCAGACTGAACAAGATGTAGAACAGTGTCCTATTTGACATGGCTAATGTATGACAGCATGACCTAAACCACACAAGTAAGAATCATTACAACACTCAGAAGATGCTAAAGGCATTTAACTACAAGAATGAAAATGACTCTTAGTAACATTTTCACTATAGAAAAATCAACATGAAGGGGATGTTAGTCTTTTTTTTATATAGATCTATAAAGTATCTGAATGTTGAACTGATTATTTGGTTTCTTAGGAATACATGTATTATTTTTTTAATTGGAGGATAATTGCTTTACAGTATTGTGTTGGTTTCTGCCATACATCAACATGAGTCAGCCACAGGCACACACACATCCCCTGCCTCTGGAACCGCCCTCCCACAGCCCCCCGATCCCGTCTCTCTAGGTCGTCACAGAGCACCACGCTGAGCTCCCTGGGCTAGACAGCAACTTCCCACTAGCTATTGTACACAGGATAGTGTGTGTGCATTTCAGTCCGACTCTCTCAATTCACCCCACCCCTCTCCTTCCCCCGCTGTGTCCACAAGTCTGTTCTTGATGTCTGAGTCTCTATTCCAGCCTAAATGTTATTAACACCACCAAAAACTGGGGCTTCTGAATACCCTGATCCGTAATTTCCTTCTGGAAAGACAAAAGATAGACATATTTCTATACCAAAAACTAGCAGAAAACTTAGCCCACAGCATAAGAGAGTCATTTGGTAGGTGTCTCATGACCCCAAGAGAGATGCAAATAAATTCACATCTGAAGAATATTATACTCTATGCTATTTTTTAAAGTCGCCTTCAGTGTAGTCTGCCCCAAGGGAAAATGTGACAAGCTACACAAAATTGAATATATTGTCATTCTCACCTGCTAGTTCATTTCAACTTCTACAGAACTATTCTTACATCCTTAAAAGACCAGCAAGTTATTTTAGGGTGTTATTGATAACAGTGACCAGGGTAATGCATGCTCTTAGTGATTCACATGATGCAAAATCTCCTTACAGGAACTTCATGTCCAACTTTTCTATGCCAAGAGGCAGGTATTAAAATGAGACATGTATTTTTAAAATGCCAAAGATCGAGTTTCCCTGATGGCTCAGGGGTAAAGAATCCGCCTGCCACTGCAGGAGACTTGGGTTCAATCCCTGGTCCAGGGAGATCCCACATGCCTTGGGGAAACTAAGTCCGTGCCACACCTATTGAGCCTGTGCTCTAGAGCCCAGGAGTCGCAACTACCAAAGCCCACACACCCTAGAGCCCGTGATCTGCAACAAGAGATGCCACCGCAATGAGAAGCTGCGGACCGCAACTAGAAAGTACCCCTGCTCACTGCGGCGAGAGAAGGTCTGGGGCAGCAATGAAGACCAGCTCAGTCATGAATAAACAAATAAACAAGCAGATGAATAAAATCTTTTCTTTTAAGTACAAAGTGCCTAAGATTAATGGATAAATGACAACACACCATTTATCAGTTACAGCATCACAGATCAGGAGTCTACAGAATAGACTTCCGGTCTTGCCACCAGGAAGCTAACTAAACACTAACAGGTGACATTATGAGTGTTACCTCTCTGCTCCTTGACAACCGTTGCCACGCTGGTACAGACACCCATCATCTCCCACAGGTACTAATGTGGTAACTGCCAGGCTTCCCAGTCTAACCATCTCCATCCTACAACATCATGGCTCTTTCTACTCCAAACCCTTCAGTGGATTTTCCTTGCTCTTGAGATAAAATTCAACATAAGGACCTGGGTTTACCATACAGCCAACGCCTCCAGATCCATCTTCAGTTTCAGTTCTGGATTTCTTAGCACAGATTTTATTCTCAAGATGCACTGAAATTCTTTCACTTCCTCCATCTCACTAAACTGTTCGTGTTCTTTGCCAATAATCTTCTGTCTGCCAAGAACGTCTCTCCTCATCACCTTCTTCTAGCTAATTCCACTGCTCCTCCGCATCTCAACTTAAGCATCAATTTCTCCAGGAGAACACTTCTAAGCGATTGATTAGCATAGATTCCTCTTGTTTGCCTGCTTATCACCAGCCTGTATGACCTCATTAGAACACACGCACCAGTTCATCATAATTACTTCTTCACCGTCTGCTTCTTCATTCTGACATAACTTCACAAGTAAAAGAATGATGACCAGATTCTCACTGAGGTTTACCAAAGACCATCCTTACCCCAATACAAAGTAGGCATTCAAAAAATAGTTGATGAATAAATGATTTTAAAAATATGGCAAATCACACGCCCTAATGCTCTCCCACTCTTTCTTCCATAAACAAGGCATGGACTAGACATGTGGAATCAATGAATTACATTGGAAGGAAATGTAAGCATAAATCACAAAGACTACAACTTGAGATTCTGGATTGCTGGAGGGAGGAGAGGGGAACTGTTTGAATAGGGACCCTCCTTCCTTGTCCTTAGAGTAAGAATTTGATGTTTATTTGCTTTTCCAGTATCTTTACTTGTTTTTATTGACCGGTGCAATATTTAACAAGGCAACACGAATCATTTTGAAACTCTCTGGAAATCAAAAAAGCAGAGCTTATGTATGAAGAATTTTGTTTAAATTGTTTCCAGGTAATCCTGCTTAAAAGCCAACCTATTTTAAGGAGAATCAACCATGAGAAATGTGAGAATTAAAGTGAGGAGATGGAGTCTTAAGCTAAACACAGAGGAGGGGATTTAAAAGGAAATTAAGGTAAGGTGGCTCAGTCTGGTGCAAGAGATTCCTTTTTTTTCCTGGTAAATTTAAAGGCAGCCTGACAATAAACATTTTAAATGGCTCTGAGTACATCACTGAGGAGACTGGTGCTATTTATCCACTTCTCTAACCACTGTCTGAGCAGTTTCCCAAACAGGGGAGCTCTAATGGATTTAAATTGGCACACCTGGAACTGGGATTTATGGTTTCTGGTCCTACCTTCACACCCCTTTACATCACACTCTGCTTCTCCGCACTGAATAACATTCAATGAGCCAAGTAGGTATTGCTCATTTCCTCCTGATTTCTCTGTGGTTTCATGTTTCCTGAAATTAAAAGACACTGGCTCCTTGGAAGAAAAGTTATGACAAACCTAGACAGCTTATTAAAAAGCAAATGTATCACTTTGCCGACAAAGGTCCATATAGTCAAACCTATGTTTTTTCCAGTAGTCTTGTACGGATGTGAGAGTTGGACCATAAAGAGGCTGAGATCCGAAAAACTGATGCTTGCAAACTGTGGTGCTGGACAAGACTCTTGAGAGTCCCTTGGATAGCAAGGAGATCAAGCCAGTCAATCTTAATGGAAGCCAGCCCTGAATATTCATTGGAAAGACTGATGCTGATGCAAAGAGCCAACTCAATGGAAAACACCCTGATGCTGGGAAAGATCCAGGGCAGGAGAAGAAAGTAAAAGAGGATGAGATGGTTGGATGGCATCACTGACTCAGTGGACATGAGTTTCAGCAAACTCCAGGAGACAGTGAAGGACAGGGAAGCCTAGTGTGCTGCAGTCCATGGGATAGCAAAAGCTGGACACAACTTAAGGACTAAACAGCAACAACATAAGTGTGTCATCTGCCCCT
The DNA here is from genome assembly GCA_917880005.1 of Nanger dama. NCBI lineage: Eukaryota > Metazoa > Chordata > Mammalia > Artiodactyla > Bovidae > Nanger > Nanger dama. The sequence continues at coordinate 737,684 of CAKJTW010000069.1, forward strand.
TGATATTTTCCAGCCTCAGCACCACTCACCCACATGACCTTATCAAATAGCTGATGATCCTTAGGGAGAATCCATGTCCCACGCTGACCATGACTGACCACAACTGCAACTGCTCAGAAAAGCTTCCCTGAATGCCCAGGCATCCCAGCTCTGTGACCTTAGGGTCCACTCTGTTCCCTTCTTATAAGCACTTAGATCCAACTGCAATTATGAAATTGTTCTTCTAATGTCTTTACCATCAGACTGAGTGTGCAATGAGTATAAGTGGGCCAAGCAACTTTCATTCTAAAGAACACGCGTCCATCATTTCATAACAATAATTAGGCAGTTTCTTTTGGTATACAGAGATGCGTTCAAACCAATTGTTTCTGCCTTTTCATTTTTGTTTACAAAACAGAAAAAAATCCTCAGGGTTTAAATTTGACTACTGGGAAGACAAGCACTCTCTTCACAGCTAAAATATTTCTACATTCTTCCTGACATTCTTGATCTTAGTAATTAGTAGTAGTGTTAATTACACAGTCTTGTCTGACTCTTTGCCACCCGCAAGGACTGTAGTCTGCCAGGCTCTTCTATCCATGGAATTCTCCAGGCAAGAATACTGAAGTGGGTTGCCATTCCCTTCCCCAGGGGGTTCTGACCCAAGGGATGGAACCTGGGTCTCCCACCTTGCTGGCAGATTCTTCACCATCTGAGCCCTGGGGAAGCTCTCTTTTGATCTCAGTAAAGCACATAAAACTATTTCCAGATTCTCTTTCCCGGACTTCCAGGAAAAGTTCATTTTGGCCTCAAACTATGATCATAAGATTAATCTTCTTAGAATACTACTTTATTGTGTCAGCAAAGTTTCACTTTTTAAAAATATGTGTATGGCTAACCTTATAAAATAAAAATATTCATCCAACAGTTAAAGGTCTTCCACAACCAGGCTCAATCCTATTCTCCCTGCTTTGAACTATTCTTAAAATCTTTCATCTTTGCCCAAACTGATTTGTTTGTAGCCCTTCCAAACCTATTTGCACAAGAAGTTCTTTTTGATTTCTGTTTTGTATTATTATGTATCTTGAATATCCACCCCTATTTCAACCAATTCAAATCCTTCCCTGTCTTTCACGATCCCATTAAAATTCACATCTTCCAAAAAGTGAATTTTAGAATATCCAGCCTGAAATAAACACTGTGATACTGTATCAACCAGGTGAGCTATCAACTAACAATGTTAATGGTTTAAACATGAAAGTCTGTTTCTTGCTCAGGGAACAGTACCAAGCAGACACAGGTGGGGACAGGCCATCTCAGCACTGTGAGTCACTGACCAGGATGACAGAGGGCTTTGGTGCATCGTTTCCAAGGTGACCTCAGTGCTAATCTCCACTCCAGCCTAACAAATACAGATGCACTAATAGGAAACCTAGCCAGAGTTATGGGCTTCCCTGGTGGCTCAGCTGGTAAAGAATCTGCCTGCAATGCAGGAGACCTGGGTTCGATCCCTAGGTTGGGAAGATCCCCTGGAGAAGGTTAAGGCTACCCACTCCAGCATTCTGGCCTGGAGAATCCCATGAACTGTATACACCATGGGGCTGCAAAGAGTCGGACACAACTGAGCAACTTTCACTTTCAACCAGATTTATAGGTAGAGGCATCATATTTACTCACAATTCCCTTGGTTAGAACTCAGCCACATGCCATTCCTAACCTCATGGGAAACTACAAACTATAGTCTAGCCATGTGGCCAAAAAGAAAAGGATGTGGACTTCTCTAAACAGCTAGGTTTCTTGCCCATAAAAACAGTGCTTCTTCAGACACTTGTAGCTTTTCTCCTTTAATTACTAATCATATCATTTGGGGATTTAACATTTTATATATGTATTGTATATTGTATATAGTATATGTATTGTATAGTATATGTATTGTAATTTAAGCATTATCTACTTAAATATATAGATCTTTGCAAATACTAACGATCTTAGTTAAACTTTGTCAGATCCTGGCTTGTTGTCAATCCTTACTTGATTCACTAATGGGGGCTTCTAAAGCAGATATTTTGGGATGTGGTAAAGAGCCGGAACTGTACGTTTTATGCACCAGATGTAGGAAGACAGAGTTGCCACACTATTGTGAAAGTTGAAGAGAGGCTTGTATTCTCAGCCAAACAGAAGGCTTACCCACTCCAGCCAAGAGGTGGAATCTAAGGGACGAGGAAGACAGAACTGCACTATAGTTCATCTAAAGTGCTGAAGCTCTTCCTAAGGCATAGAGAAAAGCAGCACTCAGATCCTATCAAAAGCATCCACTTTTAAGAAAAATGATGTATCCTCACATGAGTGGTGCTGAATAGTTGCATGAATCAAGGCAACTTGATGGGGTGATTTGTTTACATTGGTAGGAAGATGATCGATGATCATCTGTTACTTATGCCTGATCAGGAAGAATCAGACAGAGAAGCAAGAAAGAACCACTTGAGTTAAACAAGAGGATGGGGTAAGCAGGAAGCAGCTGGAAGGTGATTAAAGGCATGTGAACATACCTGAAACCTGGTGGGTAATGATTCAAGTCTACATGATAGTTGACTTCAGGAGGGATATGAAAATCAAGAACAAACTCCCAGAAATGGACATGGGTTCAGAAGCAAAACATCTTCCCCGCAAACATTGGAAATGCAATGCTAAGAGCCTGGGCAGACACAGGTCTGAAGGCAGTTACAGGCAGGAAATTAATTCAAACATTCCCCCCTCAGCATGTTGTGAATTCCATCCCTAGAGTTGGCCCAGGGTCAGTCACAACCCTGACCTAAACCACCAGCTTCTTTGGCCTGGGTGACTAACGCTTCGCTTGCTGGTCTCTCTACCCCTTCCACTCGACAGCCCATTGCAACTAGAAGGAACTTTTCAAACGCTGTGTGAGTGGGGATTCGCCATCTAATCCTGAAACAAGGACTTGGGTGTAGGTGGATTGTTTGGGAAGTGAACACAAGAAGCATGATAAAGAATCGGCCTGCAGTGTGGGAGACCTGGGGTCACTCCTGGGTTGAGGAGATTCCCTGGAGAAGGAAATGGCAACCCACTCCAGTATTCCTGCCTGGAGAATCCCATGGACAGAGGAGCCTGGCAGGCTCCATAGACTGTGGCCCAGCAGGCTCCTCTGGCCGTGGGATTCTCCAGGCAGGAATACTGGAATGAGTGGACATGCCCTTCTCCAGGGGATCTTCCCAACCCAGGGATCAAACCCGCTCTCCTGCATTGCAGGCAGATTCCTTACCATCTGAGCCATAAGGGAAGACCAAAGTTATCTTAAGTCCTCCTCCAAAAGTCCTCACCCCATGTCTCAGGGTCTTAATACTTTATTACTAGGATCCTGACTTTTCCATGAGCAAACTACTGTGCATTCCATTTCCGTCAGGCTTTCATCTCCTGTCAGATTTGAAATATAATCTGACCTGTGGCTGCAGGAGTTTTCAAAGTGCTTCCTGAATGACAGCTGTTGATCTGAGCCCGTTAGCTTCTTTCTTTAGCCTTCAGGGGATGTTAGTGAACAGAAGACAACTCCACAATCCCGTGTAATTACCATGGACCCCACGCCGGCCTCAGGCACAGGGGTCATGGCGTAAGTTACTGGTTCTGCTTCAGCCTCTACCTCAGTCAATCCACAGGGATGACGGGGTAATTATGATGATACAACTCTGTGGGGATTATTACTGTCCCGTTTCCTACTGCCCAGCAACATTCTTGATGCCCTATTATCAGTGAATGATCCAATTTCCAGAGCCCTATTCTTAGAGTCTGCTTTTATTGTAACTTCCAGTCCTAACTCTCCTCATTCGAGTTCTTTAAATAGAAAACACTGAGATAAGAACGTTCACGCAGGCAGTGTATTTAGGATGTGATTCTGGAAATACAAGTGAAGCTATAGAGAAAGGAGAAATCGAATAAGATTACTCGGAGGAGGAACTGGAGCCCCGTCCCTTTAGGACGTCCCTATTGAAAGGATCTCAGAGTGATTACTCAGTTTCTTCTCTCTGAAGGATGAAAAACTCCGCGCTCACTCTTCTTTGTTGAGAATTGATGGTTCTGGCATGAAACGCTCCAACGCTTGCTGACTGGCACACTGGCTGAACAAGATATCATGCTGCCAAAGCGGTTCCCAGGCAGGAGAGCCCCTCAGGAGAGGGACGGAGCCTGGACTACGCCAGGGAGCCTGGGACTCCCCCATCCGCCACGAGCTGCGGTGAATCGAGCAGGCAAGCCACCAGCGGCGCCTCACTGATCATGCTCGCCTCTTCTCTAAAGCTTCAGTGGCTTCCTGTGGCCAAGTCAAAACCCTTGTGCTGAGTGATAAACCCTCCACCCCAAGACCCCCTTGTCTCTGATCTTCCATCGTGCTTGTCTTCCAGCCAGTTCCTCTAACACGAGAGGCTGTTAGAGCACCCTGACCCTTCTCTCCACTTGGCTGTTTCCCACACACCCTGCATGTTTCTGGAACACCACTTCCCTCCAGATGCCTCCCCTGAAGCTTCAGGTAGCTCCTGTAATTTACCTCCCGGCATCCTTCATGTCCACTTTGATAACACTTGTCATCCTTATGATTACATGGTCCCTGTCTGTGAACTTGGTTAGATGCTCCCTGAGAAGAGAAACTGTACGTGTTTTGCATCTCCAGAATCTAGCCAAAATCTGTCACACAATAATATCTTACTAATATATGTTGACTAAATAAAAAAAGAACGTAGAGTTGAGCTGTTCTGATGTGACACATTGCGCTGGTGACTACAGCTTGATTTCAAAGTCACAGGTGACACTGAGACACAGGAAAGAGTAATGGGGCCAGATATGGGGATAGGAGACATCAAACCTGGGCCAATATATTTAACACACATACTAGTAACTTTCAGTCAACATGTGCAATTATCATTAAAATTCCTCTTTGGAGAGATGATATCAACATGTTATTAGCATAAGCAAACACATCTCACCTTCCCACTCACTGAGACTTTAATTCAATACATGTTCATTAAAGGCCAACATGGTGGATAAAAACGCTTTGTGAAAACTTGCTGATAGTTCTCAAATAGTTTACAATCTCTTAACATAGCAATGGTTAGTAATATTGCCATATCTCCATTGCTTTTTCCCAGTGCTCGCAGGTATGGAATGTTACACATTTATTAAAAAGCATGAAACAATGCCATTAACAGCAACATGGATGGACCACACATTGTCATGCTGAGTAAAGTGAGACAGAGAAGGAGAAATGTCATATGACACCACTTATATGTGGAATCTAAAAAGAAATGATACAAAGTAAAACAGGAAGAATCTGACAGTCTTGGAGAATGAAGTTACGGTTGCTTGGGAGAAGGGACAGTTAGAGAGTATGGAATAGGCAATCAAACCAGTCCATCCTAAAGGAAATCAATCCTGACTATTCATTGGAAGGACTGGTGCTGAAGTTGAAGCTCCAATACTTTGGCCACCTGATGTGAAGAGCTGACTCATTTGAAAAGATCTGGATGCTGAGAAAACTTGAAGGCAAGAGGAGAAGGGGACGACAGAGGATGTGATGGCTGGATGGCATGACTGACTCAATGGACATGAGTTTGAGCAAGCTCTGGGAGTTGGTGAAGAACAGGGAAGCCTGGTGTGTTGCAGACCATGGGGTCGCAAAGAGTTGAACACGAATGAGTGACTGAATAACAACAAATGGGATAGGCATGTACACATTGCTATATTTAAAAAGGATAACCAACAGGGAAGTACTATAGAGCAGATGGCACTCTGTTCAATGTTATGTGGCAACCTGGATTGGAAGGAGGCTGGGGGAGAATGGATACATGTAAATGTATGGCCGAGTCCCTTTGCTGTTCACCTGAAACTATCACAATATTGTTAACTGACTATCTGTTGTTGCTCAGTCACTAAGTCATATCTGACTCTTTGCCACCCCATGGATGGTAGCACACCAGCCTTCTGTCCATGGGATTTCCCAGGCAAGAATACTGGAGTGGGTTGGCATTTCCTTCTCCAAACATTGCCATAGTCAAGGTTAAAAAAAAATAAGGAAACAGTGGCCAGAGATGATGGTATATTTATAGCATATTATAGTAATAGTAGCCTCCATGAGGGAGAAAGCCCTTTCTGTAATTTAATTTTCTTTCTTTGTAAAAAGAAATAATGATAGCACCTACATCGTAGGTTTACAGTGAAAACTAAACTAGAGAATTACAGGTAATTCAATAAAATTGTGCTTTAGTGCATATTAAGTAAGCTCACAAATGTTGATGATTCTCATTATTATTATTATTGCTATTGGCATTAGTTTCTTATTAGAAAGAGAAAGAGTATGAATTTTCTGGGAATGTGGTTTTGCAGGGGAAGTAACTGCCTGAGAGGATGATGCAATATTGAAAAAGCAGTTACGTAAATAAGAAAAGCAGTGTCTTATAGAAACACTGGAAGATGGGCTGGAAATCTGACACCCTTCTGGCAATTAGAGGCCATAAATTAGTCCATCCTAAAGAAATTCAACCCTAAATATCCATTGGAAGTACTGATGCTGAAGCTAAAGCTCCAATACTTTGGCCACCTGATGCGAAAAGCCAACTCATTGGAAAAGACCCTGATGCTGGGAAAGATTGAAGGCAGGAGGAGAAGGGGATGACAGAGGATGAGATGGCTGGATGGCATCACTGACTCAACAGACATGAGTTTGAGCAAACTCCAGGAGATGGTGAAGGACAGGGAAGCCTGGCGTGCTGCAGTCATGGGGTCACAAAGAGTCAGACATGACTGAGCAATGGAACAACAACAAAGTGGAGAAAAATAGGAGCTTGGGAGGAAATTAGGTGGGATGATCAAGAGTAAGAATCGGGAAGCACAGAGACAAAGGAAGGACCAAAGGGCAGAGAACTCGGAGTCTGGCGAGAGGGTCTGTAGTCCATGGACTTGAAGTTCCCAGATGGTAAGAAGCAAACTGGACTCCTGGTGGGTATGGGTTGAATTTGTCTTCTAGGGCTTTAAACATATACAAACACATATGTTAGAAAAGCAAATTATACATAATGCATATTATCTAACACTAATATTAATGTATCATATTATTAATATATATATATATATTTAATGCATAATTGTATAATAGATATAGATACATACATACATACACACATACATTCTCAGTGTATAAGCTGGTAAAGATGTGTTAAAAATACAATGTGTGCTCAGTTGTGTCTGACTTTTTGTAGGCCCAAGGACTGTGTAGCCCGCCAGGCTCCTCTGTCCATGAGATTCTCCAGGCAAGAATACTGGAGTGGGTTGCCATTTCCTACTCCAGGGAATCTCCGAGACCCAGGGTTCAAACCCCAGTCTCATGCCTCTTTCATTGGTAGGCAGATTCTTTACCACTGATCCACCTGGGAACCATGACTGCAGCCACAAAATTAAAAGACGCTTGCTCCTTGGAAGAAAAACTATGACAAACCTAGACAGCATAGTAAAATGCAGATACACCTGCTTTGCCAACAAAAGTCCATCTAGTCAAAGCTATGGTTTTTCTAGTAGTCATGTACGGATGTGAGATTTGCACCGTAAAGAAGGCTGAGTGCCAAACTGATACTTTTGAACTGTAGTGCTGGAAAAGACTCATGAGAGTTCCTTGGACTTTAAGGAAATTCAACCAGTCAATCCTAAAGGAAACTAACCCTGAATGTTCATTGAAAGGACTGATGCTGAAGCTGAAGTTCCAATACCTTGGCCACCTGATCTACAAGCCAACTCATTGGAAAAGACCCTGATGATAGGAAAGACTGAAGGCAAAAGGAAAAGAGGGCGACAGGGGATGAGATGGTTAGATAGCATCACTGACTCAGTGGACATGAATTTGAGCAAATGGGAGACAGTGAGGGAGAGGGAAGCCTGAGGTACATGGGGTAACATGTACATGGCTACAGTCCATGGGGTAACAAAGAGTCAGACACAAGTTAGTGACTGAACAAAACAACACCTGAACCCCCCTCCCCAAATTACACAATGCTCAACCTCACAGTTGGCATAAGTTCAATGGATTTTTTTACATACTGTTATTCATACCTAGAAGCAAGATTTCTTTCAATGAAACTTTTAAACCTAGATTCACCTTTTTTACGTTGATGCAGAAAACCAGATGAATATGAAAATAACAGCATATACTATAATGAATATACATTTGCTTTTCCTGGTTTTTCTCATTCATGGAGCCTCTATTTTTCATCATTATACCCCTCACTCAAATATACAGTTGTTCATGGATTTTGCTTATCTCTATCTTCAAAGAAACAACAATTGTTCCAGGTTAAATAACAAGATATTGAGTTTTGACTGAACCTTAAGATCTCTCTCTAACAACACTAAGACAGCCATGCATGTGTTCTTAGCTGTCATAGTAAATTACACGGGGCAATTTGATATAGTATAATTGACTTTACCAGAGATTGAAAAATAGGAAATGATGTTATGTTTCACAACTAGTTCAGTTAGATCTTACATAAAATGAGACAACTTGGCATTCCATTGCTTATTTCCTTCCTTCAGGCTGAAATAAACCTCTGTTATCCAAAACAAAGCACTTTATCAGAAGATCATAATTTGTCTTGGTAATAAAGCTAATTGCGTAATCAATCACAATCATATTGTTTGAATATGGTGATTCTAAGTCTAGGCAACAATTCAGTCCTTCACAAGAAAATGAGACAAATTATGTAACACATTAACAAAATTTGTTTTGTCTTCCTAATTTCCAACCATCTACTGATTAAGCCATTATGCTGCCTAAGAGAATGGATTAAGTATACATACAGAAGTTCATGATTTTTCTTTAATTTCCAAATCATTGTAACTGGTTTTCGGGGTAAATACTATTGCTGAGGGCTTCTTTACCACTATGCCTGTGGTAAAGAACCCACCTACCAATGTAGGAAATGTAAGAGACCCAGGTTCAGTCCCTGGATTGGGGAGATCCCCTGGAGGAGGGCATGGCAACCCATTCCAGTATTCTTGCCTGGAGAATCCCATGGACAGAAGATCCTGGTGGGCTACAATCCTGGGAGCTGCAAAGAGTCGGACAAAACTGAAACAACTTAGCACACATACTTCCACTATTGCCAAACTGAAATATCTATTAAAATAATCTATGACCTATGATCACTAAACTTAAGCTTAGAAACCCATGTTTATATTTTATTGTATTTTTATAAGGAGCTCAGTTCAGTTCAGTCACTCAGTCGTGTCTGACTCTTTGTGACCCCATGAACTGCAGCACGCCAGGCCTCCCTGTCCATCACCAACTCCCAGAGTTCACTCAGATTCATGTCCATCGAGTCAGTGATGCCATCCGGCCATCTCATCCTTGGTCGTTCCCTTCTCCTCCCGCCTCCAATCCCTCCCAGCATCAGAGTCTTTTCTAATGAGTCAACTCTTCACATGAGGTGGCCAAAGTACTGGAGTTTCAGCTTTAGCATCATTCCCTCCAAAGAAATCCCAGGGCTGATCTCCTTCAGAATGGACTGGTTGAATCTCCTTGCAGTCCAAGGGACTTGCAAGAGTCTTCTCCAACACCACAGTTCAAAAGCATCAATTCTTCAGCACTCAGCTTTCTTCACAGTCCAACTCTCATATCCATACATGACCACTGGAAAACCCATAGCCTTGACTAGATGGAGCTTTGTTGGCAAAGTAATGTCTCTGCTTTTCAATATGCTATCTATTGCTCACCTAATTCAAGTATGTTTATACAACCTTTAAAGTAATATAACAAAATAGTAATACTAACCAACAGTTTCACAGGTCTGAAAACTGGCATAGCCTATGCTCATTTTCCACAGTTTATTGTGATCCACACAGTCAAAGGCTTTGACATAGTCAATAAAACAGAAATAGATGTTTTTCTGGAACTCCCTTGCTTTTTCCATGATCCAGCAGATGTTGGCAATTTGATCTCTGGTTCCTCTGCCTTTTCTCAAACCAGCTTGAACATCAGGGAGTTCACAGTTCATGTATTTCTAAAGTCTGGCTTGGAGAATTTTAGGCATGACTTTACTAGTGTGTGAGATGAGTGCAATTGTGCAGTAGTTTGATCATTCTTTGGCATTGCCTTTCTTTGGGATTGAAATGAAAACTGACCTTTTCCACCCCTGTGGCCACTGCTGAGTTTTCCAAATTTGCTGGCATATTGAGTGCAGCACTTTCACAGCATCATCTTTTAGGATTTGAAATAGCTCAACTGGAATTCCATCACTTCCACTAGCTTTGTTCGTAGTAATGTATTCTAAGGCCCAGACATCACATTCCAGGATGTCTGGCTCTAGCGAGTGATCACACCATCATGATTATCTGGGTTGTGTGAAGATCTTTTTCGTACAGTTCTTCTGCATATTCTTGCCACCTCTTCTTAATATCTTCTACTTCTATACCATTTCTGTCCTTTATTGAGCCCATCTTTACATGAAATGTTTCCTTGGTATCTCTAATTTTCTTGAAGAGATCTCTCATCTTTCCCATTCTGTTGTTTTCCTCTATTTCTTGCATTGATGGCTGAGGAAGGCTTTCTTATCTCTCCTTGCTATCCTCTGGAATTCTGTATTCAAATGGGAATATCTTTCCTTTTCTCCTTTGCTTTTCACTTCTCTTCTTTTCACAGCTATTTGTAAAGCCTCCTCAAACAGCCATTTTGCTCCTTTGCATTTCTGAAAGAGATGGGAATACCAGACCACCTGAACTGCCTCTTGAGAAACCTATATGCAGGTCAGGAAACAACAGTTAGAACTGGACATGGAACAGCAGACTGGTTCCAAATAGGAAAAGGAGTACGTCAAGGCTGTATATTGTCACCCTGCTTATTTAACTTCTATACAGAGTACACCATGAGAAACACTGGGCTGGAAGAAGTACAAGCTGAAATCAAGATTGCCAGGAGAAATATCAACTACCTCAGATATGCAGATGACACCACCCTTATGGCAGAAAGTGAAGAGGAGCTAAAAGCCTCTTAATGAAAGTGAAAGAGGAGAGTGAAAAAGTTGGCATAAAGCTCAACATTCAGAAAACTAAGATCATGGCATCTGGCCCCATCACTTCATGGGAAATAGATGAGAAAACAGTGGAAACAGTGTCAGACTTTATTTTTGGGGGCTCCAAAATCACTGCAGATGGTGACTGCAGCCATGAAATTAAAAGACGCTTACTCCTTGGAAGAAAAGTTATGACCAACCTAGATAGCATATTCAAAAGTAGAGACATTACTTTGCCAACAAAGGTCCATCCATCTAGTCAAGGCTATGGTTTTTCCTGTGGTCATGTATGGATGCGAGAGTTGGACTGTGAAGAAGGCTGAGCACTGAGGAATTGATGCTTTTGCACTGAGGTGTTAGAGAAGACTCTTGAGAGTCCCTTGGACTGCAAGGAGATCCAACCAGTCCATTCTAAAGGAGATCAGTCCTGGGTGTTCATTGGAAGGAATGATGCTGAAGCTGAAACTCCAGTACTCTTGCCACCTCATGTGAAGAGTTGATTCATTGGAAAAGACTCTGATGCTGGGAGGGATTAGGGGCAGGAGGAGAAGGGGACAACAGAGGGTGAGATGGCTGGATGGCATCATTGACTCAATGGACATGAGTTTGGGTAAACTCCGGGAGTTGGTGATGGACAGGAAGGCCTGACGTGCTGCAATTCATGGGGTCACAAAGAGTCAGACATGACTGAGTGACTGAACTGAACTGATGCTCATTTTAATGTGTTTCTGTACAAGAGTCAACCACAATTTCATATACATATTTATTAATGTATTCAACAAAGATTTATTCAATTAATTATATTCTAGGCACACTGCTGAGTATTAAGAAAACAACATTAAACAAGATACTCAAGTTCTATGTCCTCCTGGAGTTCAAATTCATGAACACACTGGTGTCAGAAGAGTTTTCTCAACAATAGGGCTAATTTGCTGAATTCACCAATTTACCAATTTGTCAAGAATATATAGACATATTGGAGAAGGAAATGGCAACCCACTCCAGTATTCTTGCCTGGAAAATTCCACGGACAGAGGAGACTGGTGGGCTACAGTCTATGGGGTCACAAAGAGTCAGACACAACTGAACGACTGAGCATATAGACATATTTTGCACATTTAGGAAATCAATATTTCTTACTAAAGTTCTTAAAACCTTGTTTTAAAATCAGTAACAGTCTTGTCAAAACTGTTAAAAACCATCCTTTGTTAAGTCAGTATGTTCTGTAAATTTGGTGAACAGGCCCTTAGACAAGTTAATCATTAAGTGGAGAGTTGGGTATCACTGAATAGACCTGGAGATGCTTCTTCCTACACTTGTTGTTGCTGTTGTTGTTTTAGTCACTAAGTCGTGTCCAACTCTTTGTGACCCTGTGGACTGTATCCTGCCAGGCTGCTCTGTCCATGGGATTTCCCAAACAAGAATCCTGAAAAGGGTTGCCATTTCCATCTCCAGGGCATCTGCCCAACACAGGGATAGAACCCAGGTCTCCTGCATCAGCAGGTGGATTCTTTACCACTGAGCCACCTGGGAAACCTTCTGCTACCCTTGTGTGTGTGTGAAGCTACTCAGTCGTGTCCGACTCTTTGCAACCCCATGGACTGTAGCCCACCAGGCTTCTCTGTCCATGGGATTCTCCAGGCAAGAATACTGGAGTAGGTTGCCATTTCCTTCTCCAGGGAATCTTCCCAACTCAGGGATCAAACCCAGATCTCCCAAATTGCAGGCAGACACTTTACCATCTGAGCCACCAGGGAAACCTGCTACCCTTGCTGATGTCCAAATCCCAAGACTAACTTGTTAGTCCTTTACTAACTACTGCTCCTTGAGCCTCACCAAACACTGTGTGCAACTATCGCAGGAGGAACTTGAATCTGCCTGGCAGACGTGTGACTCAGGGTTGCAGAACACTGTCATGCCTACATCCAGCCCCTAAGGTTGGAAATTCAGAGTTGAAACCTGACACTATCCAGTATTAAGCCACATTTAGATTCACAAATCAGCAACACAGCAAACCAAAGGAAGAAGGACCGAAGGGTCTTTGGAGGCAAGACACGTTCCGGCAAAATCAGTGTCAAGCTGGCACAGTGATAATGCTCTGACTTCATAGAAAGTGGTGGGGCTGAAGCAGGCATCTGACGTGTTATGGGTGAACTTTCCATCTCCTCAGCAGACATTGCGGCTACACTGGTTAATTATGAAACCTGAACTGTCTCTACCTTGGAAATTTCAAATCCAGTGGAGAAAGAAAATGCCATATGACCACAGGCACATTTTAAACTTCTCCGCCTACGTCTCCTCAATAACGAGATGGGAATTATAGTGATAATTATCCCATCCGGCAATGAGGTGGATGAAATGAGATAATAAAGATTAAGTGCTTAGAATCTGCTTCTCAGAGCTGATACCTGGAGCGCTTCCAGAACAGGTACAAAGGTAAACAGATATTGTCAATGGCACATACACAGATCTCGAAGGTCCATCCAGGGAACTTCCCAGCTTTGGGACATCTTTGTCCTTGTAAAGGAGACTGAATCCACCAAGAATCAGATCACAGCCTTGCAGCCCCTCCAAGGGCTCTGCATTTCATCCTCTAGATTCTGAAGGTACTTGAGTCTTTTTAATCAGAGAACTGTCACAATGAAATGTGCATTTTAAACAGAGTGTCAAAAAGCCAGGAAGAGCACAATTAAAAGCATTAGATTAATAAAAAATAATTAGTAAGAGTAGATTGTGCACATAAAAATATTTTTCAGACTGGGAGCTCTGAAATCCAAAACCGACATGACACTCAAGAGAAATAACATTGCAGGATGGCTTAGAAAGTGAAACTAAGGATTGTTTGACCTTAACACTAATTTGTTTTTAAAAGGGGGTTGCCATACAGCAGTGCATGAGTGCCAAGTTGCTTCAGTCGTTTCTGACTTCTTTGCAACTCCTGTACTATAGCCCATGAGGCTCCTCTGTCCATGAGAATCTTCAGGCAGGAATACTGGAGGGGTTGCCATTTCCTCCTTCAGGGGATCTTCCCGACCTAGAGATAGGACCTGTGTCTCCTGCGGCTCCTGGATTGCAGGCAGATTCTTTATCCCCTGAGCCACCAGGGAAGCCACACAGCAGGGAACTGGTCAAAAGTGATTATCTTATACCATTTTCAGTAAGAAGACTAAAGTTTCTCTTGTAATTACCAGAGGCGTTTATTTATAAGAAACAAGCTAAGGTTCACTTCTGTTCATGCAGTGAACTAGATTTAGTTTTGCTTATGTGACTTAAAAAGGTTTTGTCTGCTTGGGAGATCTTGAAGCCTGGTCTTCATGTTATTTTAACAGGATCATTCAACTAATAGTATAGATGATTGGATATAGGTAGGGATTTCAATATGTCAGGTTCAAGTAAGTTACCATCTTTCTCGAGGGTGGCTCTGATGGTAAAGAATCTGCCTGCAGTGCAGGAGACTCAGGTTCAATCCCTGGGTCAGGAAGATCCTCTGGAGAAGAGAATGGCAACCCACTCCAGGATTCTTGCCTGGAGAATCCCATGGACACAGGAGCGTGGCGGGCTACAGTCCATGTGGCTGCAAAGAGTCTGACACAACTGAGGGACCCACACTTTCACTTTCTTTCACAAGTGTAAGTATAGCCAGATACAGGTAAAGTATAAACAAGTATAGGTGTGGATTCAGATATGGATCCAAGTGTAGACATGGCATTTAACCAGTAAAAGACATTTCTTCCAAGAATCAGGCTAAGTGCTTCACATATATTATTTCAGAAATTAACAAACAGTCTTTTGGTGGCCAAGGAGTTCATATTCAGGAGCAAGGGAGGGTTTTGCCATAAGAAGTTTCAAAGAGGAGTAATACTGAAACCCACCTGAGCCACAAGGGAAGCCCCAAAGGTTTTTTTAAAGCCCCCAGTGATTTTGAAACCCAGCCTGCAGGGGGCAGTAGCGGACTCAGCGCTGTTCCTGGAGAGCCACGTGGCAAAGAGCTGAGGACAAGGGGACTGGGGCCTTGGCCACATTAATAACAATGTACTTTCAGGACAAGATAGGCACTATATCCATTATCTAACTGAGTGCCCACAATAAATTTGTAGGACAGCCTCGACTATCCCCGCTTTATAGATAAGAAACCTACAGTCAGTGGGAAGCACTTCATAAGCTCGAGCTGGAGAATCACAGATTCTGATTTTCTTTTTAGAAAAGTAACCCTGGCACAAGTAATCTGAGTATAAATTACATCTCGTTCTCTTTTCTTTAAAAAGACTAGAGACAGATTGTCAGGCGACGAACTTGAAAGCAGAGAGCTCAAACTCATCGCTTTCGCAGTGGTTCAATGCCAAACGGTAGGGGCTGGAAGTAAGCCATTGACATGACAAAGGTCAATGAGAAAGGGAGGGGAAGGCCAGAGAGAAAAAGTCTAGAACGATTCCCAGACAGCTCATTGCAGACTGGGGACTCGGAAGACCCTGCAGGTTTAGTGGGGGTCATGGTGGAGCTGATTTCAGTTTTGAATGTTCTGAGAATAAGGCAGGACTGGTTATGGAAATGCAACTTGGAGAAATTCATCTGGAGCACAGGAGCTACTGCTGCTGCTAAGTCGCTTCAGTCATATCCAACTCTGTGCGACCCCATAGACGGCAGCCCACCAGGCTCCCCCGTCCCTGGGATTCTCCAGACAAGAACACTGGAGTGGGTTGCCATTGCCTTCTCCAATGCCTGAAAGTGAAAAGTGAAAGTGAGGTCGCTCAGTCAAGTCCGACTCTTCGCAACCCCATGGACTGCAGCCTACCAGGCTCCTCCACCCATGGGATTTTCCAGGCAAGAGTACTGGAGTGGATTGCCATTGCCTTCTCCGGAGCACAGGAGCAGGACTTGCAAATCAGCTATGATGTAGCTGGTGATGCTATACTGAGAAGCCCACTGAAAAGGGAGTGATGGGAAGCACGTTGACTCATGACTCCACAGCCGTGGCACCTCCTCCTAGAAGCACTCCATGATGACCCAGCTCAGCAGGACTGGACCTGCTCATGAAGGGAGAGATCACCAGGTATACAAGCATCATCTAATATAATGCCATCTCAAGGTCTTGCAAGGTATCAGGATAGACAGCTTCACACAATTCCCTGACACCAGGTACCTGAGACTCAAACCTAGGGCAGGAAGTTGTTCTCTGAAAGAAAGGCTTAAAGACTCAGGAACAGAAGAGGTGGCTCTGCCACAGCCATGAAGCCTTCCTGGAGGGCACTCGTGTGACCAGAGCAGCTAAAGTCAGTAAATAAGAAAGAATCACTGGACTTCCCAGGTGTCACCAGTGGTTAAAAAAAAAAAGCAAAAAACCCACCTTCCAAGGTAGGAGATCTGGGAGACCTAGGTTCGATCCCTGGATCAGGAAGATCCCCGGAGGAGGGCATGGCAATCCACTCCAGGATTCTTGCCTGGTGGAGCCCAGTGGGCTACGGTCCATGGGGTCACAAGAGAGTCGGACACGACTGAGTGACTTAGCACACATGCAAGAAAGAACCACCTGGAAGGAGATGTGGCTGTCTCTCCATGTCATCTCCAGGGAAAAAGCATCAGCAAAGCTTTTAAAGAAAGGATCTCAAAAGTTTTATGTAGCATTTTGTTGTCCTCTCCTCCACATGGTCAGAATAATACACTCTACTAAGACACAGCTTGAGACTTCATTTGGCCTTATTCTAAAGACAGTATCTGTGGCCTGAATAGCCTGCCTTTAAAAATCATTTGGCTCTTCCTGATGGCTCAGACAATGAAGAACCAGCCTGCAATGTAGAAAATCAGAGCTCAATCCCTGAATCGGGAAAATTCCCCGGAGAAGGGAATGGCAACCTGCCTGGAGAATCCAATGGACAGAGGAGCCTGGCAGGCTAAAGTCCATGGAATTGCAGAGAGTCAAACATGACTGAGTGACTAGCACACAAAAATCATTAAATAAAAATATTCTAGACCCTTCACTATAAAGTCTGTTAAATTAAGACAGACTATGTTCAAATGAGAACAGCGGTTGATGACCACTTTTATTTAAGAAGTTAACATTTTTTCCCCTTTGAGTTTAAAACACTCAGAAAACAAAACCAGCATGCTATCCATAAGAGAACAGGATCCTCCTGGTGCAGAGTGTATCAAGGACTTCTAAAGGAAGATTATTACTCTGTTTTGGATCCTTAATTCAAAGCATGTCTAAATGCTTTGAGGCTTACAGGCAGATTTTCATGATTATGTGGAGAACTACATATAAAAGATAAAAAATGTGAAATAAACAAAACCACCTCTGTGAGCAAAGAGCAACACACACAGCCCTCAGGAAGAGAGTCAGGAAAAATAGAGGATGACAGATAAATGGCCTCAAGTCTAGTGGAAAGAAAAATGGTTTTCATTCCCCCTGCTATGCAACTTCCAACTCCATTTCAGCCAGTCATTATTAAAGCCATTTAGAATTTAACTTAATTTTTTAAAAATTTATTAACTATCATTTCAATGTGTTTCCTTAATATTTTATATCTACCATTATGATAGTATATTGAGAGCTAAGAGCAATTATTTTTAATAACATCCATCTACATTCTATTAACAACTGCTTTTTTTGATCAACCAGTGTACATTTATTTAACTTTTTATTTTATATTGGAAGATAGCCAATTAACAATGCTGTGAGAGTTTCAGGTGCACAGTGAAGGGACTCAGTCACATATAGACATGTATCCATTCTCCCCCAAACTCCCCTCCCATCCAGGCAGCCACATAACACTGAGCAGAGTTCCACGTGCTATACAGTAGGTTCTTGTTGGCTATCCATTTTAAATGTAACATCCCAAACTCCCTAACTGTCCCTTCCCCACACATCCTTCCCCAGGCAACCATGAGTTCGTTCTCTAAGTCTGTGAGTCTTTTTCTGTTTTGTAAGTTCATTTGCATAATTTATTTTTAGACTCCACATATAAGCAATGTCATACACTATATTTCCTTGTTAGACTTACTTCAGTCAGTGTGATATCTCCTGTTTCATCCATGTTGTTGCAAATGGCACCATTTCATTCTTTATAATGGCTGAGTAATATTCCATTGCATCTGCGTACCACATCTTCATCCATTCCTGTCAGTTTATATATCATATACTTCTCTATACAATCCCCATTCCAAATATGCACCTATATACATAAGCAAACACATGCACAATATTTTATGTTTTGCTGAATCCCTTCTGGCTGAATCTTTCAAAGCTGATAGAAATATAACTTGAGAGTCTCACTAAGAGTAATACTGGTTCCAGTTCATATATCTTGCCCTAAATAATTCAGTAATATTAGAATTATCCCTTTAAATGATAGGGATATTTTGGGCATAGAAAAAATGTGCACAACCAGTATACAAATATTCTTTTGGTCCAGTAACTTCATCTATTCTCCTGGACAGTACAGTTGGCATAATGAAATTTTACGAATTAAAATTTTAAGGGGCTCACAGCCCAATCCACATGTCTAGCACTTACTCAAGATGTAGCTCAATTCCAGAAACTTTTTTTTTTTTCCTCTATTTTATAGCTCTCGGAAACAATGTGTCATCCTAGAAGGTGACTGTTTTTTGACCAAAAAGTGGCTGTGATTTCTTCAGATTTCCATATTTGGGTTGGTTATTTATCTAGTATTCACTAAGTTTTTAGGAAAAAGTATTTCAAGTATATAACTTCAGAGCTAGATCCGTATGGAAAAAAATCTAAATTTGTGATTATATGAATACCAACCTCAGTGCAGTTCCTCTAGTTCTAGTCGTTTGGTCGTAGAAGAACATTTAAATAAAAAGTGAAGTTACATTTGACCATCAGTCTGAGTTCCTAAGGGAGCTGTGGATCTTACAGCCAGGTTGCTTCATAAATGTTCATGCAGTTCAACAAACCAACAGATACAAGTGAATAACACACACGTTAAGAAATAACAATGTCATCTGATGGTGATGCATGCCAGGAAATAATCTTTAAACACACACAGAGATGATGCTGACAAAAAGTTTTTAATGTTTATTCTACAATAATAAGTTTTAAAGTATTTAACAGCTCATGAAACCAGAAAGTTCAACCAAAGTGCATTCATTTGCAAGAACATATACATATATAACTATTTAAAGTACATATTTATATAGCTAAGCATATGTTTAAATAACTGAGTATACATAAGTAGATATATATCTTTCAACCTTTAGTTATAGTTTTTAGGAATTTTGTAACCAAAATAGAGAAAAAAAATAGGTTTGAGACCTGGTTAAAGTTAGATTATAGTTCCCATGAGAATTCCACCTCTAACTCCTCTTTTGCTTCTTTCTTGTCTTTTTCTGGGCAGACTGCTTTAACAGAATGCAGCAGCCTAAGTGGCTTCAACAGCGCACACTTACTTTCCACAGTTCTGAGGCTAGAAAGTGCAAGGTCAAGGCGCCAGCCAGCACATTCCACTCCTGCTGAGAGCTCTCTTCCTGGTCTGCAGACGGCCACTTTTACTCTGCATCCTCCACGGGCAGGAGAGGGATCTCCCTCTTCTCCTGTTCTCATAAAGCCACTAATCCCATCATGAGAGCCTCACTCTCATGACCACATGACACCCTAATATCCTTCAAATGGCCCCACCTCCAAACAGCTCCACACTGAAGATTAAGGCTTCCATATATGAATTTAGGAGCTTCCCAGATGGTGATAGTAGTAAAGAACCTGCTTGCCAATGCAGGAGACATGAGAGACACAGCTTTGATCCCTGGGTCTAGAAGATCTCCTGGAGGAGAAAATGGAAACCCACTCTGGTATGCTTGCCTGGAGACTCCTATGGACAGAGGAGCCTGGCAGGCTATGGTCCACAGGGTTGCAAAGAATCAGATATGACTGAAGCAATCGAGCGTGAGCACATATGAATTTACAGGGGGATACAATTCTGTCCACAGCACTTCTTATCTCTTCACCCATCACTTCTTTTATCTTTAAAAGAAAATTATACAAGGGCTGTGAAAACCATGGGTGCTAGAGATGCAAACACATGTGCCCAGTGATGTACCAGATAGTGTATTTGGCAGAAATGTAGAAGATTCTGAGGGTGAAAGACATCATGAATTAATAGCAATTAATGCTATGAAATAATAGCAATTAATTTGATTGAAAAAAGCGGTTTTATATCTAGTTAAAGTTGATTTTACAATACAAATACTGCTACATGTCCTTTATATGTTCTATATTAAACTTGTACAACTGTATGCATGAACTATATTAAAAAGCATGTACCAAATGAACACTCCAGGTAGCAGTTATGAGCACTGTCTCCAGAGCCAGATGGCTAAGGTTTGAACACCTGTTCTGCCACTTACTAGCTGACTAGTTGACTGACCTGTCTGTGCACCAATTTTCTCATCTGTAAAAGAGGAACAACAATAGTATCCACCTCATATGATGGCTGTAAAGATTAAATGAGTTCATTTATATAAAGCATCAATATGCACATTATATAAAGAACAATTCTGGTAGATAGTTAATACTGAATACTTGTTATTATTAGCAATAAATGAAAATATTGCTAAATATGAAGATGACACCCAAAAATGCGCTCTCAGAGGCAATTCAATTCTAAATAAGACCGGAAATAAATATGGAATTGAATACCAAGTCATGGAACACTAACCCTAAAAATGTAGGGAGCTTCTGATTTGGTTAAATAGCATGTCACTGGGTACCAAGGCTAAACATTTATGAGGATAACCAGAACAGCCATCAAATCAAATGAAGATACTTTACGTTCACTGCTGAATCTACAAAACTCAACCAACATCTGCTAAATACATCAATGGAGAAATGTAAGCACCAACTGAATCATTTATGCATGAGGAACATTCACCATAAATGGGGGCAGTGAACTGAGCCAGTCAGGGTTTCAGGGAAGCACACCAGACATCTGGTCAACAATAAGAAAGGAAACGTTACAGTCCGCTCGTTTCTGAAGGCTGCACATTAGCATTAATGAGAGTAAGAAACACAAATGCTAGCTAAACATATCTAGGAATTTAACACCTAAATGCCTTGAACTCACCTACACAGAACTACCTAGAAGCCAGCTGTCAAAGACATCATGAGAAGTCTAGTAAAAAAGCAATAATTAACCACTCACTCCAAAAATACAGAGAAGAGAGCCGATACAGATAGACCTATTGCCTGTTCAGGCATTGAAATCACTTCTTTTCGAAACACCACAGGATTTACCATAGAATAAAATGAAAAGTGAAAGTGGAAGTGTTATTCACTCAATCACTTCCGACTCTTTGCAACCCCATGGGCTATAGCCCGCCAGGTTCGTCTGTCCATGGGATTCTCCAGGCAAGAATAGTGGAGTGGGTAGCCATTCCCTTCTCCAGGGCATCTTCCCAATCTACAGATCAAACCCTCATTTCCTGAATTACAGGCAGATTCTTTATGATCTGAGCCACCAGGAAGCTGGAGTCCTCCAAAATAAGAGATTTTATTGTTATTATTAGCAATAAATGAAAAGATTGCTAAATATGAAGAGGACACCCAAAAATATGCTCTCAGAGGAATTTCGATTATAAATAAGACTGGAAATAAATATGGAATTCAATACCGTTACCCCAAAAGGTATTAGCAAAGGTATTAGCCCAAAAGTTGGGCCTATAAGGGAGCTCTACAGAAAGACAGCTTTGCTTTATTAAGAACCAGCTCCTTCTTTGCTGCAAATCACAATCTATGACTTGTAGTCACAGGTCTGGCTTACAGAGTCTTTTGTCACAGAGTGACTTTAATGTATAAATAGGTAAAATTTCCAAATCTACAAGCTGCTTGAGGATGTCATGAAAGCCCCAATAGGCTTTTAAATTTCTATTTCTAGAGTAGTTAATCAACAGAAAGTTTAGTAAGCATTTCTGTGCTGCCCTACACTTGGGGCTATTCAAAGCTTGCTAGATAGCCATATTTTTCTACATGTTAAATATTTCCAAGTTTTCATGTTCATGTATTTTCAGTGTGCCAAATAATGTGATAAAATGCTAAAAAAAAAAAATCCATTTCTTGTCTCAGGACAACTGCTTAATTCCCAAAGACAGACACAAGTATTATTGAGCAGGTGAGCCAAGGAATGAATGCGAGTTGAAAAGAAGAGATAATGGAAGCTGGTATTTTATGTTGTTGTTATTCAGTCACTATGTCAAACTCATTGCCACCTCATGGACTGCATCACACCAGGCTTTCTCATCCTTCACAGTCTCCCAGCATTTGCTCAAACTCACGTCCATTGAGTCAGTGATACCATCCAACCATCTCATCCTCTGTTGTCCCCTTCTCCTTTTGCCCTCAATCTTTCCCAGCATAAGGGTCTTCTCCAATGAGAGAAGGGTGGCCATCAAGTGGCCAAAGTATTGGAACTTCAGCTTCAGCATCAGTCCTTCCAATGAATATTCAGAGTTGATTTCCTTGAGGATTGACTGGTTTGATCTCCTTGCAGTCCAAGGGACTCTCAAGAGTTTTCTCTAGCACCACAGTTCAAAAGCATCAATTCTCTGACACTCAGCCTTCTTTATTATATCTAACATATGATCATCCCCTTAGCAGTAAAGAATTGTCAGAAACACGATGTGATTTGAAATCATAAGGTCTCTACTAACAGTATTTTAAGTCATAAAACATGTAATCCTTCATTTCTTTGACCATTGTGTCCTATAGCAGCACAGTGCAACACAAAAATGGTGTAAACAAAAAACGACTTTGATATTTACATGGACTTGGCTGGTTCATCAAAAATAAAGTGATTAAATAATAAAAGGCAAGTCACTAATACCTAGAGAATACCTACTGAATCTGAACTTCTCGTTACAGAGCTAGAATAAATGCACTTGGAAGAATCATCACAGAAGGTTCTGAGGAGCAGCTTGGTTCGTGAAATGCTAATACAGGCAACCCTGGGAGGGAAGTTAAGGAAGAAAATATCTGAGCAGATTTAAATATTGTTTGTAAATAACAAGTAGAGGAGAAGCAATGAGAAAAGAGATAACGAGGTAAACTTTGCAAACAAGTTCTCTCTGGGGACAGGATGACACAGAGATAGATACAGAAGACCTGCTCAACTGAGACAGGAGAAGAAATCCACGTCTGCTCTGGAGCAGAGGTGTGAAGGGAGAGTGGAGACGCAATTCAATCCAGAGACTGAGAGGCAGAACGTTAATGTTTCTAGGCTTTTCTCAAAGCCAAGCTGTCTCCTAAATGTAAGGGAGGAAGCTATGAGGTTGGATATTCAGCACAAATACAGAAAGCTTGACGTAACTGATTGCTTTGTAAATTAAGACATTAAGTTTTCTTCGTTGTGAAAAGGTAAAAGATGAAACTTCTCATCAGTATTTCATCCATGCCTCAAACTATTACAACTACCATCCATTCAAACATGAACTCTAGGATTGATGAATTAGGCTGGGCAATTAGGACAGCTAAAAAGCCATACTGAAAAAGTTTATCAAGTTTTCATCAAGGCAGGGTTGGCTGTGACAGCCTTTGTAAGTTGTGGGTGTCAGATCACCTGTGATTACCATCCTCTGTAATTAATCATTACTATTTCCACATCACAGCTTATTTTCAAGTCATTCATTCTAGGGGAGGATGAAGAATTATTCTTTTGCTCTAAACAACCTATTTCTATTGAACTGACCCAGCTCTTTCATTTGTTTTTGGAGGCTCTGGCAAAGGATGCCTTTTCTCAGCTTCCCAGCTTCCAGAACCTGCCCACATTCCTAGGTCCATGTTCACCTACCTGCATGTTCAAAGTCAGGAACATTGCATCTCATCTTCCTTAGTCATCTCTCTCTCTGCTTTGATGAGATTCCCACAGTTGGACTGAGCTCACCCTGGTAATGCAAGAAAACCTTCTCTCATCACATAATCATACCTGCAAAGTAGTTTTGCTTTGCAATCTACCATATTTGGGCTTCCCTGGTGACTGCAGCAATGAAATTAAAGATGCTTACTCCTTGGAAGGAAAGTATGACCAACCTAGATAGCATACTGAAAAGCAGACATTACTTTGCCAACAAAGTTCCATCTAATCAAGGCTATGGTTTCTCCAGTGGTCATGTATGGATGTGAGAGTTGGACTGCGAAGAAGGCTGAGCACCAAAGAATTGATGCTTTTGAACTGTGGTATTGGAGAAGACTCTTGAGAGTCCCTTGGACTGCAAGGAGATCCAACCAGTCCATTCTAAAGGAGATCAGCCCTGGGTGTTCTTTGGAAGGAGTGATGCTAAAGCTGAAACTCCAGCACTTTGGCCACCTCATGTAAAGATTTGACTCATTAGAAAAGACTCTGATGCTCGGAGGGATTGGGGGCAGGAGGAGAAGGGGACGACAGAGGATGAGATGGCTGGATGGCATCACTGACTCAATGGACGTTAGTTTGAGTGAACTCGATGGACAGGGAATCCTGATGTGCTGTGATTCTTGGGGTCGCAAAGAGTCAGACACAACTGAGCAACTGAACTGAACTGAGTAGCTCACTGCTAAAAAATGTGTCTGCAATGCAGGAGATGTGGGTTCCATCCCTGGGTCAGGAAGATCCTCTGGAGAAGGAAATGGTGACCCACTCCAGTATTCTTGCCTGGGAAATACCAGGGACAGCAGAGTCTGGCAGGCTTAGTTCATGGGGTCACAAAAGATTCAGAAATGACTTAGCAACTAAACAAAAACTAACATATTTAGAGGTTCTGGGGGTTAAGATATGGACAAATGTGGCATCTTTCTAAATTCCATTTATATGCTTCAATATACTGTATTGGTGTTTTTCTTTCTGACTTACTTCGCTCTGTATAATAGGCTCCAGTTTCATCTACCTCATTAGAATTGATTCGAATGCATTCTTTTTAACAGCCAAGTAATATTCCATTGTGTATTTCTGGTAAGTACTGTTCAGTGTGCTTTTCAAGAAATATTTACCTAATCCAAGTTTGGAAAGATTTTATCATGTTTTCTAATAGATGTTTTATAGTTTTAATGTTTATGCTTAGATCTACATCTATTTCAAGTTAAATCTTATCTGTGTTGTGAGGTATGGGTTGATGGTTATTTGTCTGATATATAATTAGCTGTTATAACATCATTTATAAAAATGATTATAACTTCCTACTGGAATTACCTTGGCAACTTTGTCAAAATATATTGACCATATCTGCCTGGGTGTATTTCTATATTCTCCACTCTCTTCTATTGATGTGTGTCTACCTTTTTGTCGATTATACTGTTTTGATTACTGTCACTTTTCAGTAAGTCTTGAAACTTCTAGAGCTTTCTCTGGAACTGTTGCTTAAACACAAAAATGTTTGTCTATTAAAAATTAATGACAGAATTCATTAGGTAATAATAATGAATTGCTGTAAATTTGCTACACTTTTATCTCTACTTATACAAAAACTGTGCTGTGTTTACTGTTTACAATATCTAGGACATGGAAGCAACCTAGATGCCCATTGGCAGATGAATGGATAAGAAAGCTATGGTACATATACACAGTGGAAGATTACTCAGCTATTAGAAAGAATGCATCTGAATCAGTTCTAATGAGGTGGATGAAACTGGAGCCTATTATACAGAGTGAAGTAAGCCAGAAAGAAAAACACCAATACAGTATATTAACACATATATATTGAATTTTAAAAGATGGTAATGATGACCCTATATGCGAGACAGCAAAAGAGACACAAATGTAAAGAACAGACTTTCAGACTCTATGGGAGAGGGAGAGGGTGGGATGACATGAGAGAATACTGAAACATGTATATTATCATATGTGAAACAGATCGCCAGTCCAGGTCTGATGCATGAGACAGGGTGCTCTGGGCTGGTGCACTGGGATGACCCTGAGGGATGGGATGGGGAGGGAGGTGGGAGGGGGTTCAGGATGGGGAACACGTGTCCACCCATGGCGCATTCATGTCAATGTATGGCAAAAACCACTACAATATGGTAAAGTAACTGGCCTCCAATTAAAATAAATAAATTAATTTTTTAAAAAAACTCTGCTATTTTTTAAGATCCAGTTTAAAATATTACCCAGCTGAGAACATATCCAATAATTGCTCCTTATTAGAATGTCATAATACTTATTATCTATACCACTCTTGAAATATATTTTATATACAACTTTGCATTTTTAATAATATCTGCAATATTTCCCATTCTAAATGAAAATCCCCTGAAATGGATGAAACAGACATTCGTATCTCTAGTGCTTTACATTTAGCAGGTGTTTATCAGTAACATAAAAGGCTCCTGAAAACAAAAGAAAAGAGAAGAGCTCTCTCTGGCAAGTAGAAGTAGTATATTATCATTTGTGGTTAATAAAAGATGCAGCCTATAAACAATAATATTCTATAGCACTCACCAAGCCAAAAGTGAATAAGAATGGGGAAAAAAATCAGCAGGACAGTATTTAAATACTACTGGAGAACTAGTTTAGGCAGATCTAAAAATAGACATGGCTGCTGTCAAACACTGGGCCTTGAGGAATCAGCGTGGTTCATCTAAGATACTGACTCTGCTTCTCTTCTTATCTGATTATAAAAGACTGTCCTCATTTCTTTTCCATCAAGTGTTCCTTTAATTCTTCAGACAGATTTTTTTCAAACAAAGTTTGAAAAAACAAAGTTATCCATGCTGCAAAAATCTCTCGGCCTTGAGTGAGGAGATTTGGTTCAACATTTCAAAAATGTGTACCATGTGCCCACTCTGATCACAGGTGTGGTATATGAAAAGATAAGGTGCGTGCACAGCCTAGTGAAAAGGCAGATACACGTGCAAAGGGGAGTCAGCAATGCAGCAGGCTTGTGTGCGGAGCACAGTCCTCCTGCGCATCCGTGGCAGAACCACAGGAGACAAAGCTGAAAGCTGAGTGACCACAAAGACACATAAGATTTCCCTGCAGAAATCCAAGGAAATGGAATAACACTGGAGGTGGGACCTCTGGAGCTTTCCTTTGGATTAGAGATGCATTTCTTCATATTCTTCCAAAGATATGGTTTTTCCAGTAGTTATAGACCGATGTGACAGTTGGACCATAAAGAAGGCTGAGTGCTGAAGAACTGATGCTTTAGAACTGCGGTGTTGGAGAAGACTCTTGACAGTCCCTTGGACTGCAAGGAGAGCCAAGCAGTCAATCCTAAAGGAATCCAATCCTGAATACTCATTGGAAGGACTGATACTGAAGCTGAAGCTCCAGCACTCCGGCCACCTGATGCAAAGAGCCAGTTCACTGGGAAAGATCCTGATGCTGGGGAAGATTGAGGACAGGAAAAAAAAGGAGTGACAGAGAATGAGATGGTTGGATGGTATCACCGACTCATGAGTTTGAGCAAACACAGGGAGATTGTGAAGAACTGGGAAGCCTGGCATGCTGCAGTCCATGGGGTCGCAAAGACTTGGACATGACTTAGTGACTGAACATTATTAACATCATCCGTTTCGGATGTTGTCAACATCATCTGTTCGAATTAACATCGTCTGTTTTGGATGATCTTCCAGATGGCTGAGTGGTTTTTTTGAAGATTTTTAGTGAAGTCCTTAACACACTAGTATGAGCTTGTTTGTGAAGGTGACAGACACTCATTCTCATGTCAGCTGGACAAGCTAAGGGCACTCAGGAGGCAAGGCTGTGTTAAAGAATAACCCCAGGAACCAAGGAGTACTGACTGGGGGCTACTTAGGTACTGATGACTCCGAGAACGTCATGAAGACAGAGTCTGAAGATTCCAGGTGCTGGGAGTGCTTCTGAGCATGTACAGGAAGTAGGGATGGAAGGGCTGCAAGTGGAATCGGCTCACATCACACTGATGTCGCGACCTCGCTGCGCGCTGCGCTGGGTTCCCACGGCCGCCCTAACTAAGTCCCAACAACTGCGTAGCTTAGAATCCCAGTAACCGGAACTCCCTGGTGATCCAGAGGTGATGAATTCGCCTGCCAAAGCAGGGGACGTGGGGTTGATCCCTGGTCTGGGAAGATTCCACATGCCTCAGGGCCACAGGAGCTGAGTCTCCACACCTATAGCCTAAGCCGCACAAGAGAAGTCACTCCAGAGAAACACCCACCCACTGCAACTAGAGAGGAGACCCCAATCGCCACCACTCGAGAACCCCTGCGAACAGCAACCAAGAACCTGTGCAGCCAAAAATAAATTAATAAAATAAAATAGCTTGAGGCTGGTGTACGGGATGATCCGGGGAGATGGTGTGGGGTGGGAGGTGGGGGGGGTACGGCATTGGGAGATCGTGTACACCTGCGGCTGATTCATGTCAATGTATGGCAAAACCAATACAGTATTGTAAAGTAGAATAAAGTATTAAAAAAAATAATAAAATAATCCCAACAAGCTGGGAGGCTTGAAACACCTCACCGTTCTGAAGGCTGGAAGTCCAAAATGGAGGTGTCAAGAGGGGTACCGCTCAGTGGAGGAGCATTTGATGGCCCAGTGAAGGTCTCAGGAAGGCCATGCCCCCAGGCACTCTAGAGGAGGACCTCCTTGGCCTCTCCCAGGAGTCTGCTGACAGTCCGTGGCAGTGCTCAGCTTGCTGATACACCCTCCAGTCACG
Source organism: Nanger dama (assembly GCA_917880005.1). Taxonomy (NCBI): domain Eukaryota; kingdom Metazoa; phylum Chordata; class Mammalia; order Artiodactyla; family Bovidae; genus Nanger; species Nanger dama. Next base: position 766,333 of record CAKJTW010000069.1, read on the forward strand.
TGGCCGTCTTCTCCCTGTGTGCCTTTCATCTTCCCTGGCCCGTGCCTGTCTCTGTATCTAAACCTCCCTGTTTATGAGGACACCAGTCATATTGGACCGGGGCCCACCCTAATGACCGCATTTTAACTGGACATCCTCTATGAAGACTTTATTTCCCAAAAGGTCACATTCTGACATTCTGGGATTTAAGACTTCAACATAACTTTTGGCGCAAGAGACAATGCAGTCCATTGCAGGTGCCATTCTGAATCCCAGACATACACTGTTTATGAGAGTTTATGTATAGAACATAAGCTTCATTTGGAGTAACTGACATTTATTTAGCTCCAACATTCTAAAGAGTGGTTATCTTTTTCAGTAAGTAACAGGAATCCTATGTTGAACAATTTGTCTAAGATCATATGTACACCTCTCTGTCTGATGATTATTCATACCCTTTTCCTTGACATAGAAACATCTGACAGTTTCCAAAGACAGTGTGAATTTTAATTCCTGATTGCCATTTCCTGAGATTTAATAATTTTTCTAAATTATACCTTCTATACTTCATAGTGCCTGGTTTAATGTAGTTGTTTCAACCTTTTTCATCCTTAAAAATTTATGTTCAAGCTCTCTTGAAATGGACAGTGATTTGGGTTCCAAAACCACTCTTTGGAATTTTAATATTTTGCAAAGTTTTTAAAAATCTCTGTTCAAAAGAATTAATGTGGTTTAGGGCTTATTTACCCTAAGATATCTCAGCCTTTTGTATACTAATGTGTACTGAAAGTTTGGAGAAAATAATAAAATATGCAATTTTAACAGATACATTAGCACATGGTGGTAGTGGCTGAGTCACTAAGTTGTGTCCAACTCTTTAGAACCCACGGACTGTAACCTGCCAGGCTCCTCTGTCCATGGGATTTTCCAAGCAAGAATACTGAATGGATTGTCATTTCTTTTTCCAGAGGATCTTCCCCAACCCAGAGATCAAATCCTGGTTTCCAGCACTGCAGGCAGATTCTTTACCACTGAGCCACCAGGGAAGACATTTTAGCCCATGGAATCCTCTTATTATATAATATCACACAGAAAACGTGCTTAGGAATTAGTGCCCTAAGCCATCTACCTACTCTAAACAAATTTTTAAATCCTATTCCTTAAAATTCCTTAAAATCAAAATAATTAGGTATTCAGTTTTCACACATCCCTTTCTCTTCAGTGTTATGACCTCCAAACCATAAGATGAAATTAAAACATTATCTTATTTCCTGTTTCTCCCATGTTCTGCTTAGTGAAAATAAATCATCAACTTTCCTCTCTTTCTGCTGAGTGGTCATCTAAATTCAGTGAACTTAAGCAGTCATGGGCATATACCTAGAATCATTTCCTTTGGCAAATCTCCTTTCTCTCATGTGAAAAAAAGTACTGTCCATTCTATTAGGCTTGTTCAGAGCCAACCCTGCCCTGAAGTGAGTCAGACTAAAATATTCTACCTTCTTTGGATCTTATTTGTACACAGGACACAAAGCAAGACAGACAGACTTATCCCTGGAAGCATTGCATTCAAAAGAAAAAGAAGGAAAGGAGAAAAAAACAAAAGTGAAGAAGATTCTTGGTTTGCTTAAAAATGCAAGCTGTAAAAATAACGTAGTTATTTCATGTTCTGTAATCAATACGTGTGTATTCTCTCTGCATCAGGAAGTCTGACTCAATTTTCTCACTCGAACATATGATAAAGTCATAACACATGCATTTAGATATTAGCAAGGCATCAGTGATCCCTACGTTGTTGCCGTTCAGTTGCTAAATTACGTCCAGCTCTTTGCGACACCATGGGCTGCAGCACGCCAGGTTCCCTCGTCCTTCACTATTTCCCAGACTTTGCTGTTCATGTCCACTGGGTCAGCGATGCCATCCAACCACCCCATCCTCTGTTGCTCCCTTCTCCTCATGCCCTCAATCTTTCCCAGCATCAGGGTCTTTTCCAGTAAGTCAGCTCTTTGCACTAGGTGGCCCAAGTATTTGAGCTTCAGCTTCAGCCCTTCCAGTGAATATTCAGGGCTGATTTCCATTAGGATTGACTGGTTTGATCTCCTTGCTGTCCAAGAGAGTCCTCTCCAGCACCATAATTTGAAAGCATTAGCTGATCCCTATAGTTCATATTTACCAAAAATACTCAGTATTATTAAATATTTTTCCATTTAGAAGAAGTCTTAAATTCACATGGAAATAACAATAACTAGTTCCATGGAACTAACTAGTTTTCCATTTCTGTTTCCTTTAGGAACTACATTTTCAGGTACAACTAGGCTTTTTCTTAGAAAGTCTCTTAAGAGCAGAGATAATATGTGGCCTCCTTTGTATCTTTCATAAATCTTACCAGAGTGTTCAATAAATATTTATTAAACTGAATTATTTCTTTGATATCTTAGTAGATCATGCATCATCGAGTCTATTGATTATAATTAATTGCCCCAACTCCCATTAAGATGCATCTGCTGTATCTCAAATAGCACACCCATCTTAAGATATTTTACATAAATTGTGCTCCCAATTGAATATCATGTTGAAGGATTTCACTAGCCTTTGTTTCTGGCAGCCTGTTTTCCCTTAGTTTGAAATATTAGTCTCTAAAGACTAGTTTCCCTTGAGCAGATTATCAAGATTAACAGTCATTCTGCACTTTCTATTCCAGGAGGAAAGCTTTTTACTCAATTTCTCCCAGGAAACAAATGCAGCCTCTACCCTTCCTGGTGTGCTGGGTTAACCTACGTTACCTCTGCTGCTGCTGTTACTGCTGCAGCGTCCAAAGTCTAGAGCTAGGGTGGCTAAGTAACACTGAGAACTTCGGCTTCTCAGGTGGTGCCAGTGGTAAAGAACCCACCTGCCCATGCAAGAGACATAAAGAGATGTGAGTTCGATTCCTGGGTCGGGAAGATCCCCTGGAGGAAAAATGGCAACCCACTCCAGTATTCTTGCCTGGAGAAGCCCTTGGAGCAGAGCCTGGTGGGCTATAGTCCATAGGGTTGAAAGAGTCGGACATGACTGAGTGACAGCACACACACCACAAAGCTTGGCATTTTTCTTAAAAAACTGCATTCCTCCAGCAACTATAAAAGCAAGAGGTGCTTTTGATCCCCCTTTATTTCCACTGTGTTGGATTTTAAGATCTTCCTGCTTTACCCCTGGGATCTCACTTAACATAAACTTTAGCCAATGTTGTTCAAGCACCCACTTTCCACTGGTTTCTGCCTTTGACATTGTGGAAACAGCTGAGAAACACATCTTGTTTTTCTTTCTTTTTTTTTACAAGAGATTCTTTTTTTTTCTTCTTTTTTTAACACCAAAAACACTTTGTATTGGGGTATAGCTGGTTAACAACCTTGTGGTAGTTTCAAGTGAACAGCAAAGGGACTCAGCCATACACATACATGTACCCACTCTCCCCCAACCCCACTTCCATCCAGGCTGGCACATAACCCCGAGCAGAGTTCCCTGTGCTCTACAGTAGGTCTCTGTTGGTTAACCATTTTAAACATATCAGTGTGTACATGACCTTCCCAAAGTACCTAACTATCCCTTCCACTCCAACAACCATAAGTTTGTTTTCTAAGACTGTGAGTCTCTTTCTGCTTTGTGAGTGAGTTCATCTGTATCACTTCTTTTTAGATTCCACATATAAAACATACCTTGCTTTTATTTTCAACAAATAGCTTTTTCCCCCTTAACGTAAATCCCTGTAGCCTGATTCTGTTTCATGATGCTCCGTTTTTTTTTTCCTCACATTTTTATAACTTTCTGTGTTGGTTAAGATTAGAGTTGTTTGCTAGAACACAGAATTGAAATAACAGTAGCTTAAACATGATTGAATATTTTTCTCACTCACCCAATAGCCTGGGTAAAAGGCATCCAAGAGATGGTTGGGCAGCTCCTGAGGACTGGAACACAGGCACCTTTCTCAGCTGGTTGCTCTGCCATCCTGAAAGGGTTGCTTCATCCTGGGGGTCTCAGAGGACTCAGCCTCACATTTGGGGTCCTGCTAGTAAGAAGGAAAGGGGGGGATGAAGGGCAGGCCTCATACCTCCCACTCCAAATCCCATTTGGCCAGAACATGGCTACACCCCTTAGCCAGAAAAGTTCAGAAAATACCATTCTTTTTCTTGGCTGCTAAGACTCAGAGGTTAGACAATTATAGGAAAATGAGAAAAGTTACCAGGTACAATTAGTGACTCAGCAGAGTTAATTTAGACCCATCTTAACAATAATTCACCAGATTCAACCAAGTCATGACCTGATTGAAACTATAAGGTGTTTCACTCATAATAGAAGTTTAACCTCGGACTTCACTGACGGGACAGTGGATAAGAATCCACCTGCCAATGCAGGACACACAGACTCGATCCCGATCTGGGAAGCTTCCATATGCCGCAGAGCAACTAAGCCCGTGTGTGACAGCTCCTGAGCCCGTGTGCCTATAGCCTGTGCTCTGCAGCAAGAGAAGGCACCGCGGGAAGAAGGCCTCGCACCTCAGTGGAGAGTGGCCCCGCTCACCACAAGCAGAAGAAGCCTGCATACAGCATCAAAGACCCAGCACAACCAAAAATAAATACATAGATAACAAAAAGTTTATCCTTGGCTACAGAATGATCTTTAGTTGTTATGAACCATACATTAAGAGAAGGTGTCGCCTGCTGTATTTAAAATGGATAACCAACAAGGTTACTTTATATAGATAACTGTAGAGCACAGCGAACTCTGCTCAATGTTAGGTGGCAGCCTGGATGGGAATGGAGTTTGGGGGAGAGCAGATACATGTATATTTATGGTTGAGTCCCTCTGCTATCCACCTGAAACTAACACAACATTGTTAACTGTCTATACTCAAATACAGAAGAAAAAGAGTTTGTATTTAAAGTCATGTTGCAGTTAAATTTCCTCTTATCACTAGCCAATAGTTTCTACTGAAGCTGAATTCCTCGTTACACATCTCAGCAAGCCACCCAGGCAGGCCCACGAGGCATGAATTCTATGTATTTTTCTCATTAACTGAGCAGACCATCAAGTGGTGAGTAATCCCAGTGTTCAGAATCCAGAGATTCTAAAGACACCCAAAAATTCATATAAATTTTATCTTTCTTGCTTTCACAAATAATTACATGTGCCTCCATGGGAAAATAGAAGAAACACGCTTGTGTGATAACAATATAATGGAAGCACAATTAGTTCTGCTCATTTCAATCCTGCCTTTATTATGAATGCTTTCTCATTATTTTTCATTTAATACCTGATAAAAATAAAGGAAAAGAAATTAGTGCAGGATATGGTTGAAATTTTTTTTTCCTGTACTCACACAAAGGTGTTATCACAGAGACACCACTTGTTCAAACGATGTTAGCGTCGACTTTGGGGGAAGTGAAATAATTATCCACGGCTGGGAAAAAAGCAAGCTAGGAATTGTTTAACGTTCAGAGGCCATCCCAAAGAGCAATGAAAAATCAGGATGTAAAAATGAGTTTTGCATAGCAAGTGTGTTTTATGGTATGAAAGCATTGCTTTGAAAGGAAGGTACAAGGTATATCAACTCTAAGAGCCTTATTCATCACACGCAAGGCTTCCACAGTCGGGCGGCATTAATTCTCTGGTTTTGTATTGCGAGTCAGGCCACAGGATATGTATTATTTCACAAGGAAATATTGGAGATGGTCAGAGGCACTTGCAGACACACACGCGGGATGGAATAATGATACCTGGCACGTTTACTCCATGCACAGGATCTAGAGACGGGAAGCAGACGCCTTGCTCGTCTTCAAAAATCAGCTCTTTAAGATGAGTTGATCGTCAAGTAAGGCTGATGGACAGGTTCAATACACCCACATTAGGGAGAGGAAGGGGGTGTGCACCAAGCAATTAATTCAAAACCTTGCGGAGCATAAGCATCCTGTTAGTGGCCCATCCACAAGAAGGCCGCCCCTCACCATGGTAACCAGGAAGAGCCGTCAGGGTTCCCACAGTTCCAGCCTCTGTCATTGCTCAAGGTGACCTCGTGGATGCCTTCACGCCCCCCACTTCTGGACAATGTTTTTCAAAGGTGAAGGCACTTTTTAAGAGTCATGTTTAAGGTTCTTTTTAGCATCACAAATAAAATGAAATATAGCAGATCTAACTGGAAACGGGCTTCCCAGGTGGTTCAGTGATTAAGAATCCGCCTGCCAATTCAAGTGACACAGGTTTGATCCCTGGGTCAGGAAGATCCCCTGGAGAAGGAAATGGCAACCCACTCCAGTGTTCTTGCCTGGAGAATCCCATGGACAGAGGAGCCTGGTGGGCTAGAGTCCATGGGGTCGCAAAAGAGTCGGACATGACCAAGTGACTAAACAACAACCACCACCAACTGAAAGCTCTGTGCAGCATGTTAGAACTTACTAAATAGGGTTGGATTCTGTGTCCATCACCAAGATGAGAGCTGGAAGGCAAGAATGGGTTGAAAGATATGGTGCAGGGGGCTTCAAGGAGCCTGCTACACAAGCATCATTTTCACCGTCTGGGCGAAAAGATGTCTAGGAATTGAAAGTACTTTACAGTATTAATGGAGAAGCCATTTCAAAGAGAATGTGCAAATGTTCAATTGCAGCCCAACTGGATAATGGATCATCATAGCTTGTGCATTACAGAAAGGTTAGGTTCATGACTATGAATGGCACAAACCCTGATGGCAAGGAAAACCTACTCACATGATCTGCTTATGAATACATGTGCTGCCTCAAAACAATCTGCACTCCCTCCCATCCCTGCTGTTCTGGCTCATTGACACCTTGTGGTTATCTTCTGTTAGTAATCCGTAAGTCTTACATGTTTTGGCACGTGATTTCTGCTTGAGCAATTGATACTTTCAAATGTCTATCTCAGCCCCATCACTTCATGGCAAATAGATATGTAAACAGTGACAGACTTTAATTTTCTTGGGCTCCAAAATCACTGCTAATGGTGACTACAGCCATGAAATTAAAAGACGCTTGCTCCTTGGGGGCAGGGGGGCGGGCGGAGCTATGACAAATCTAGATATTTTAAAAAGCAGAGACATCACTTTGCCAATAAAGGTCCATATAATCAAAGCTATAGTTTGTCAAGTACGGATCGTTCTGTCATTTTTAAGTTTGCACCCAAGTACTGCAGTTCAGATTCTTTTGTTGATTATGAGGGCTACTCCATTTCTTCTATGGGATTCTTGCCCATAGTAGTAGATATAATGGTTATCCAAATAAATTCACACATTCCCATCCATTTTAGTTCACTTATTCCTAAGATGTTGATGTTTATTCCTATCATCTTCTGCTTGACCACATCCAATTTAGCTGGATTTCACTGGATCATAGAGAAAGCAAGGGAATTCCAGAAAAATATCTACCTCTGTTTCACCAACTATGCTAAAGCCTTTGACTGTGGGGATCATAGCAAAGTGTGGAAAGCCCTTAAAGAGATGGGAATACCAGATCATCCTACCTGTCTCCTGAGAAATCTGTATGTAGACCAAGAAACAAGGTTAGAACCCTGTATTGATTGGTTCAAGATTGAGAAGGAGGACGACAGGGCTATCTGCTGTCACCCTGTTTGTTTAACCTGTACACTGAGCACATGAGAAATGCCGGGCCGAGTGAGCTACATGCTGGAATCAAGATTGCCAGGAGAAATATCAACAGTCTCATATATGAGGATAACGGCAGAAAGCGGAGAAACTGAAGAGCCTCTTGATGAGGGTGACAGAGGAAAGGGAAAGATCTGGCTTAAAACTAAATATTTAAAAAAACTAAGATCATGGCAAATAGAAGGGAAAAAAGTTGAAGTAATGACAGATATCCTCTTCTTGGTTTCTAAAATCATCACAGATGGTGACTGTAGCCATGGAATCGGAAGACTATTGTTTCTTGGCAGGAAAATTATGATAGACCTAGACAGTGTGCTGAGAAGCAGGGACACGACTCTGCCGACAAAGGTCCGTATAGTCAAGGCGGTAGTTTTCCAGGGGTCATGTACAGCTTTGAGAGCTGGACCCTAAGGAAGGCAGAATGTCAAAGAATTGATGCCTTCAAACTGTGGTGCTGGAGAAGATTACTGAAAATCCATTGTACAGAAAGGAGATAAAACCAGTCAATCTTAAGGTATTTAAACTCTGAATACTCATTGGAAGGAGCTGATGCTGAACTGAAGCTCTAGCATTTGGTCATGTGATGCAAACAGCTGACTCACTGGAAAAGTCCCTGATGCTGGGGAAGACTGAGGGCAGAAGGAAAAGAGGGCATCAAAGGATGAGACGGCTGGATAGCATCATGATGCAATGGATGTGAACTTGGGCAAACTTCAGGAGATGGTGAGGGATAGGGAGGCCTGGCGTGCTATAGTCCATTGTTCAGACCCAACTGAGTGACTGAACAACAATCTCAGTGATAACTGGAACCAGTGGTCTTATATCTAAAGGGCCCACAGTAAAATACTCTAGATGCAAATGGGAGATGGTTCCTTGTCCTCCAAGGGGAAGGTACAGTATCCCAGACTCTTATCTTTATTATTCTTATTTATTTTTGTTTGTTAGGGTTTTTTAAATAATTTTTATTGGAATATAGTTGCTTTACAATGTTGTTAGTTTCTACTATGCAATAACGTGAATTCGTCATATATATATATGTCTATGCAATGTATATATATGCTGTTGTTGCTGTTCAGTCACTAAGTCATGTATGACTCTTTGTGACCCCACAGACTGCAGCCTGCCAGGCTCCTGCATCCACAGGATTTTCTAGGCAAGAATACCGGAGTAAGTTGATATCCTCCCTTTTGGATTTCCTTTCCTTTCAGGTCACCACAATGCATTGAATTCCCTGTGCCATACAGTAGGTTCTCATTAGTTATCGATTTTATACATAGTATCAATACTGTACATGTGTCAAACCCAATCTCCCAATTCAAATGAGGTATCACTTCATACTGGTCAGAATGGCCAACATCAAAAATATCTACAAACAATAAACACTGGAGAGGATGTAGAAAAAGGGAAGCCTCATACACTCTTGGAGAAGGGACTGGCAACCCACTCCAGTATTCTTGCCTGAAGGATTCCATGGACAGAAGAGCCTGGCAGACTATAGTCCATGGGGTCACAAAGAGTCGAGCACAACTGAGTGACTAACACTTGAATATGTAGAGTTTAAGGCATGTCCATTTGAACTCAGTAAAGATGCTTTTAAAAAATTAAAGAAAAAAATCTTTTCTAAAAAGAAAAATGACTCATTCAAACAAATTCAAAGAGTATCTTAGGCACCCAGGCACCTTGAACACAATCTGGATTTAAAGTGTGAACAGGGAGAGCAATTTCAGTATGATGAGTGTGATGGAGGAGACAGATTTGTAAACATAAATGTCAGAGAGTGTGATACTCAAAGCTGACACTCAATGGTGTTGTCCAGCAGCAAAGAGGCTCATGTTAGCTCTGCCTCGTAACAGACACACATGCCACACTGACTAACACGTGTTCTGAATATCATCTGACCCTAGTGATGAGGTTCTCTAACATCCCTGTGCCTAAAGATAGGCTCAGTTTCTATTAAGGCAGGATCCAGGAAACAACACTGAGACTAGGTGAGTGACGTAAGCCCAGGCCTAGAGAAGTAAGAGTGATGGATTAACTCAGTGGTCCACACGACTAGCCCACAGAAGGACTTTGATGGAGCCCAGGCCTGGAGGGGGAGGAGGTGAGCCCAAGCATGGCCTCCGGCACCACAGTTACAAGAATGAGTGAGATCCACGAGGAGGAGACTGCAAAGGGAAAGAGCTGAAGATCTTAACGTATAAAATCAAGATCTGTATTCTAAAAAAGAAGCAAAAATTAGGAATCACTGAAGTGGGATGGGAGGGGCAGGGAGGTTTAAGAGAGAGAATATATATATGATGATGGCTGATTCTTGTTGTACGGCAGAAACCAACACATCGTTGTAAAGCAATTATCCTCCAATTAAAAAATTAAATTAAAAGAAAAGAGAAAGAATCGCTGGAGATCAGGGACTTTCCCCAGTGATCCAGTGGCTAAGACCCCAAGCCACCAATGCAGGGTGACTGGTTTGACCTCTGGGGAACGAGATCCTGCATGCCACAACTAAGACCCACCACAGACAAATAACGCATAATTTTAAAAAAGAATCACTGAAGATCAATAATGTAGAACAGGATGTTTTTGTAAAAAAAAAAAAAAGTAGAGGAAAGACAGTACAGTCCTACCTACACCCCACCTCTGTGTCCTGGAGAGGGAGGTCTCTGTCTGAAGGATGGCATAACACCACAGAGAACGTAAAGTGGTAAAGTTGATTTCATTTGTCCCACAACAGTCACCCATGGTGGGGTCCGTGGCTCCAATGGTAAGGAATCTGCCTGCAATGTAGGAGACTCAGGTTTGATCACTGGGTAGGGAAGATTCCCTGGGGAAGGGAATGGAAACTCACTCCAGTACTCTTATCTGGAGAACCCCATGGACAGAGGATTCTGGCGGGCTACACTCCATGGGGTTGCAAAGAGTCAGACACGACTGAGCAGCTAACACTTTTCAGTCACCCACTTTTGGTCCCATGAGCCCAAATATTCCACTGAAAAATGTAAGATTTCAGTTTGCTAGGGACATATCTCCCAATCACAACTGGGCTGAATTTATCCTTCCAGGGGCTCTTTGGGTTTCATGAAGATGGCCTCAACATGTCAGCTGTCTCACTCTGGTTTCCCAACTTTCTTTTCCCAATAACTTCCTTGGTAACTATGGCAAAGTTCGTAAGAGAAAAAAGTGGGGGAAAAAATCTTTTACAGGATTTAGCTCAGAGGTGGCCAAAATTATAGACTGCAATTTTTGTGGACATGCACAACCACTGTCTGACTGGAGCACCTTACCTGGAAAATGAAAGGATTCCTTTCTGCTACAATCCCCACGCCTTCCAGAGACCCCAGAGATGTCCTAAGAGTGGGCTCCCACAGCAGTCTCTGCCGCTGCATTTAAGGCCAAAACCTGAGAAGACCCAGCACCTGCCTTTCACAGAAGAGCATCACAGTAACGGAACTGCAGCTCTGGCAGGTCACAGCCTGGCAACTTTATGGTTATTATTGAAGGTAGTGAGCAGAGCCTCAACCCTGAACATCACCCTTGACAGAGATCATTCTGAACAACGAGAATTTCATTTTATGAAGACATATTCTTGGGAAACGGCCCTTCTGAAATTCAACACGATCTTGATTCAGTGCTTCCGACCTGTGTGACTGTCTCTGATTGTTGTGCAGTATTAGTGGCAGAAGCTGAAAATATCCTTAAATCAAAATTAGTGATGCCAGTTGCCCTTTTTAAGTTGAAATGGGAAGCATAAGCCCTTCAAACCAACTGCTGGAGCCGAGACGGACACCCTCACCACAGTCGCCGTCTGCTTAGAGAACCCAGGGAAGCTGCCAGTCACAGCAGCCTGCTGGAGGGGGAATCCAGATGGGGCTGTGACACCCTTGACTTTGCATGTCTGAGTGGGCTGGCTCATGTCTCACTGAGGCTCACAAGTGTGGTGCGTGCGGCACAAGCACTGGGTGTCTTGCAGGAGGCACGTAAAACAAGGTCCAGCCACACCCGTGTGACAGCCCGCGGGTGAACATCAGGGTGTGCTATGTACAGAGGGCTTCTTCTCAGTCGATTTCACCTCCTCTGAAGGTGCTGCTCTTGCACTATGTAAAGTCAGAATGTCCTTCGATCTGGGGGCACAGAAGCTTGAGGCCACAGAGACACACAAAACTTTCATCCAAAACAATTCCTAATTCACAGTTTACTAAAGGGTTACCTGTGTATTCTTTTGACAGCTATTACTGAATGTAAGACAGTTAAGGCCTAAGGAAATGGCAACCCACTCCAGTATTCTTGCCTGGAGAATCCAATGGACGAAGGAGCCTGGTGGGCTACAGTCCAAGGGGTCACAAAGAGTCGGATATGACTGAGCAACTTCACTCACTCACTCAAACCTCAGGTCTATCTTCTTTCCGGTAGTTCTTCTATCGCCTCTCCAAAGGACAGTTTTACAGCCTATATCATTGCTGGTGAGCTGAGAAATGTAAACTTATAACATATTAAACAGAGAGGCTGGTCCAACACTTTCACACCATTTAAAGACGAAGAAGCTGAGTGAATACCTCACTATTTATATATATATATATATATATATATATATAAATATATATAATAGTGTATAGACAGTGTATTTAGAAAGCAAAGACATCACTTTGCTAACAAAGGTCTATATTAGTGACGGCTATGGTCTTTCCAGTAGTTATGTACAGATGTTGAGAGTTGGACCATAAAGAAGGCTAAGCACTGAAGAATTGATGCTTTCAAACTATGGTGCTAGAAAAGACCCTTGAGAGTCCCTAAGACAACAAGGAGATCAAACCAGTTAATCCAAAAGGAAATCAGTCCTGAATATTCACTGAAAGGCCTGATGCTGAAGTTGAAACTCCAATACTTTGGCCACCTGATGTGAAAAGCCGACTCACTGGAAAAGATCCTGATGCTGGGAAAGACAGAAAGCAGAAGAACTATGGCTGATTCGTGTCAATGTATGGCAAAACAAATACAGTATTGTAATTAAAAAAATAAATAAATTTAATTATAAGAAAAAAAAAAAAAGAGGGCAACAGAGGATGAGATGATTGAATGGCATCACCAATTCAAGAGACATGAACTTGGGCAAACTCCAGGACATGGTGAGGGACAAGAAAGCCTGGTGTGCTGCAGTCCATGGGATCACAGAGTCAGACAAGACTTGGAAACTGAACAACAGCAAATATCTTTTTTCAGCCATTGATATTTTTTCAAACTTCACTGTTTCTGAGTCCCTGTTTGCCTGGAACATTCAAGATTTCTGCAAGATTTCAAAAAATAGGTCAGCTTCTTTCTCGTGGATAGTCTTACGATGATGTTCGTTCTGCAACTACTCTGAAAAGGCGTAAGTGAAGTGTTACGTCTCCTTCCTCTCATACATTAAGCCACTTTAAATTAGAGAAACAACACAATGGGCAATCTCACAGTGTGAAATTTACATTTTTACACTTTATTTTACCTGCCAGGAGGAACTATAAAGAGCAGGATTCATGGGCAGATTCTAAAAGCCTCGGGTCTTCCAGACCACTGTCTGAGATTAAAGATTTTTGAAATCTCTAATTTACATACAGAACTTCCCCAGTGGCTTAGCAGTAAAGAATCTGCCTGCAACGCAGGAGTCGAGGGTTTGATCCCTGGGTCTGGAAGATCCCCTGGAGGTGAGCATGGCAACACACTCCAGTGGGTTACTGTCCACGGGGTCACAAAGAGTCAGACATGACAGAAGCAACGAGAATGAGCAATTTACATGTAAGTTTGGAGCTAAGCAATGAACGGTGGAAACATGTCCTACTGGGAAAAGATTTCTGAGGTGAAAATGTTATGAATGCTCTAGGAACTGCCAGGAGCTTGGACAGGATCTGAATGAAAAACCTGAGTGAGCAGCCAGGGTAGGATCAGTTGACTCACTAGACCCAGCCAGGACCTGAATCTAACACAGGGCACTCCTTTAGCCACGTGACCCACACTGTTCACTTTTACATGAACAGAGCTGAGCCTGGTAGTTTAGAATGCCACCTGGAAGACTCACAGGCATCGATGTAGCCGAGGCCTTGCACGCCTGACTAAGGCTGGGTTCCAAGACTGGTTCTAAACACCCTTCTCCCTGGTTTAGGTGAATGGCTACAGGCTAGGACATCATTCACCCAGGGACTATGATAAAAGCATCTGTAGAAAAATCTGTGCTTCAAATCTGTGCTTCCAGAACATTCACCCAGGGCAGGCTCTCCCTGGCACTAGGAGACAGGATGTTATACCAAGGTGCTCTTTCCTTCCAGGTGTGGAGCTCTGGGAGTGTGACTGCTGACTTTAGCAGTAGCCTTGATCGTGTTCGTTCTCTGTCTTCATAAACTGCACTGAGAACAGCGCATCTCAAGTGATGTAGAGACAGATGCTCTCTGTAGCCCTGGTTCCAACGAGGTCATTATTTCCATCCTATTTCCTTTTCAGAGCAATAGAGACAACAAAGCCCCAATTTCTGCGCATTTCTCAAAAGTAGTTAATGGAACTGTGATGCTTGAATGCATGCTAAACTTAGGGATAAAAACTGAATATTGGGGACTTTCCTGGCAGCCCAGTGATAAAGATTTTATCTTCCATGCAGAGGATGCAGGTTCGATACCTGGTTGGGGAGCTGAGATCCCACATGTCTTGCAGCCAAAAACGAAAACATAAAAGAGAAGCAATGTGGTAACAAATTCAGGAAAGACTTTAAAAATGGTGCACATCAAAAAAAAAGATATTTTTTTAAACTGAATATTTGTTAAGGTTCTAACAAGGAGTGCATTCACTGTCTCAGACAGATAACTAGGAGATGGTTCGTCACAGACATGAAGACATGTAAATGAATGCTTTCTGCATGCCAAGTGTTTTACTGATATAATTCTACTTATTAACAATTATCTTCCAGAAAGAAAAACACCAATACAGTATACTGACACATATATATGGAATTTAGAAGACAGTAATGATGACCCTGTAGGTGAGACAACCAAGAGACACAGAGGTATAGAGTGGACTTTTGGACTCTGAGGGAGAGGGAAAGGGTGGGATGGTTTGGGAGAATGGCAATGAAACATGTATATTTTCGTGTAAGAAACGAAGCGCCAATCTATGTTCAATGTAGGATGCAGGATGCATGGGGCTGATGCACAGGATGATTCAAGTAGAGGATGTGGGGTGGGAGGTGGGAGGGGGCTTCGGCATTGGGAGATTGTGTTCACCTACGGCTGATTCGTGTCAATGTATGGCAAAACAAATACAGTATTGTAATTTAAAAAAAAAAAAACAATTATCTTGAAGTAATCAAAGCTATAAAAGAAAAACTAATTGCCCCCAAGTGACAAACTTGGTAAAAGGCAGACTTAACAATTCTAATTCAGCTTTGTCTCACTTGAAACCTTCTCATCTATTCATTCTACCACTGTTTCAAAATGTGTTCTGTGTGCTTAGTCACTTCTGCTGCTGCTGCTAAGTCACTTCAGTCGTGTCTGACTCTGTGCGACCCCATAGACGGCAGCCCATCAGGCCCCCCCGTCCCTGGGATTCTCCAGGCAAGAATATTGGAGGGGGTTGCCATTTCCTTCTTCAGTCACTTCAGTGGTGTCCAACTCTTTTCAATCCTATGGACTATAGCCCACCAGGCTACTCTTGTCCATGGGATTTCCCAGGCAAGAATACTGGAGTGGGTTGCCATGCCCTCCTCCAAGGGTTCTTCCTGACCCAGGGATCAAACCTGAGTCTCCTGCATTGCAGGCAGATTCTTTACTGTTGAATTGCCGGGGAAGCCCACTTCAAAATATGTATTTTTAAAATTCTAAAATTAGTTACTAAACTTGCAAGAGATTT
Organism: Nanger dama; assembly: GCA_917880005.1. NCBI lineage: Eukaryota > Metazoa > Chordata > Mammalia > Artiodactyla > Bovidae > Nanger > Nanger dama. Next base: position 781,820 of record CAKJTW010000069.1, read on the forward strand.
TACATTTTCTTAGAGATGCTATCATATATTTCAAAAAGTGTACAGAAAAAGCTTAATAGAAGTCATAGAAGATAATTACAAGAAAATATTTATATGAAATAGATTAGGCTATCAAATGATAATACATGAAATCATTGCCATCAATGCTTTAAAAACTACATATCTGCACCACATACAAAAATGATCAGATCGTTCCATATTTCTACCAGTTTTGATTTTGGATTGTCTTTGCTTTTAATATCCTTAGGTACAAACTACTAGGTACAAAATAAAATACAAGTATATAAAAAGTACAGCACAGGGACTGTAACCAACACTTATAATAACTTCAAATGGAGTGCAATTCATAAACATATTGAATCATTATGTTGCACACCTAAAACTAATATAACATTGTAAATCAACTCTGAGACTTCCTATAGCTCAGATGATAAAGAATCTGCCTGCAGTGCAGGAGACCTGGGTTTGATCCCTGGATCAGGAAGATCCCCTGGAGAAGGAAATGGCAATCCACTCCAGTATTCTTGCCTGGAGAATCCTATGGACAGAGGAGCCTGGTGGGCTACAGTCCATGGGGTCACAAAGAGTCAGACAGGACTGAGCATGTAACACAACAACAAATCTACTCTACTTCAACAAAAAATAAAAAATAACTGCCTCCTTGCTCATGAAATGTTGCAGAGTCCTCATCAAATCTCTAAACAAACTTTCCAGAAAGAAATACCTCTATCTAACTGTACTAGGATCTCAGAAAACAGATTCACAGATTTCTCTGCAGTTCTAGACTGTTACCATATGCATACAAACTCAGTCATGTCTGGCTCTTTGTGACCTCATGGACTATAGCCTGCCAGGCCCCTCTGTCTATAGAATTTCCCAGGCAAGAATACTGGAGTGGGTTGCCATTGCCTTCTCCAGGGGGTCTTCCCCACCCAGGGATCAAACTCACATCTCCTACATTGGTGGATTCCTTACCACTGAGCTACCTGGGAAGCCCTTCTAGGACTGTTAGACTCTGTCCAAATCTGAGAAGATGGAAAAGTGATCAGCACAGATTTTCTGTAGTCATGATGCCTGGGGAGTTGGACAGGGGCCCCAGACCCTTGCTCTCTCTCAAGAAAGACAGGACACTATCACATGAGTGTTCCGGAAAGAGGGTGTTTGTACAGCAGGGGACCCTACAGGCAAGAATGGGGTGTCTGTTTGCAGGAATAGGCACAGCTGTGAAGGAGGGAGCCTTTATGTTGTTTACTTAAGAAAGACTCATACGATATGGAGTTGTTCATCCCTTTGTGATCAGTCCATGAAATCTTAATTTGGAAACTATCCTGAAGGAAAATGAATGTACACTAACCACTCTATGCATGAGCCTTCAAGTTATGGACTTTCAAACAGGGGAATGCGCATTCCATCAGCATCGGGCGTGAGTGAGATCTCAGCTCACCTTCCTTCCGCTCTACCATCTCCCACCTCGTCTGCCTCTTGCAGCCAGTAAGTCTTCTTACCTGTTCACTCGATGTCAGCCCCTGTATGCCAGCTGCTGTACCGTATATCTTTACTTTTCAAGATATTGTAAGATTAAAAAAAAAAAAGTTTTATTTTTTGTGTTTGCTTGTTTTTATGTATTATTTGTATGAAAAATATTATAAACCTGTTACAGTACAAAACTACTTAGCCAATTGTGTTAGCTGGATACCTAGGCTAACTTTGTTGGTGTTATGAACAAATTGGACTTACAAATGAGCTTTCAGAACACTCAGTTATAGGTAGGTGTATGCATGCTCAGTCATTAAGTCACGTCTCACTCTTTGCGACCACATGGACTATACCCCACCAGGCTCCCTGCCCATGGGATTCTTCCAGGCAAGAATACTGGAGTGGGTTGCCATTTCCGCTTCCAGGGGATCTTCCAGACCCAGGGACAAAATTGGCATCTCTTGCATTGGCAAGTGAGTTCCTTACCACTGAGCCACCAGCAAAGTCCCTTGTATGTAGAGGGCTTATTGTAATTGGTATTCTGTAGTAATTTTGAAGCACCACTGAGGAAACTTCTTTCAACTCTAACTTATAAGGAAGGTCACCTACTGAAAGTCATATAGATGTATAAATTTGCCTAGGAACTACACATGTTGAATATCTTGTAGATCATCACTCAACCTTAAATTTTGGTTTGATTCTAGTAAGTCTTCCTATAGCTCCTTGAACTTCCCTGCTGGCTCAGATGTTAAAGTGCCTGTCTACAATGTGGGAGACATGGGTTCGATCCCTGGGTCAGGAAGATCCCCTGGAGAAGGAAACGGCAATCCACTCCAATACTATTGCCTGGAAAATTCCATTGACAGAGGAGCCTGGTAGGCTACAGTCCATGGAGTTGCAAAGAGTAGGACATGACTGAGTGACTTCACTTTCACTTTCATAGCTCCTTGGAAGAAAATCTATAACCAACCTAGACAGCATATTAAAAAGCAGATACATTACTTTGCCAACAAAGGTCCATCTAGTCAAGGCTATGGTTTTTCCAGTAGTCATGTATGGATGTGAGAGTTGGACCATAAAGAAAGCTGAGCGCCAAAGAATTGATACTTTTTAACTGTGGTATTGCAGAAGACTCTTGAGAATCCCTTAGACTGCAAGGAGATCAAAACAGTCAATCCTCAAGGAAATCAGTCCTGAATATTCATTGGAAGGACTGATGCTGAAGCTGAGGCACCCTCCTCCTAGCAGGAAGAAATCCTCTGACCTCATTCTCCTGCTCCCATGTGTCAAGCCTGACCAGGAGCCAGAGGGATACAGCATCCCTTAATGCCATGAGTGAAGGTCAGACTCTGATAGGACAGTGCAAGGAGCAATGTGAAAACCTCCAGGACAACCCCTAACAAGAGCACATGACAGTCAGAGCCTCTCCCCTAGAACAGGTTTGGGAAAGGTGCAAGGAGATCAACAAAAACATGGCCCAGAATGACCAAGAGGTGAACACAGTCAGGGTCAGTTCAGTTCAGTTGCTCAGTCGTGTCCGACACTTTGTGACCCCATGGACTGCAGCACTTCAGGCCTCCCTGTCCATCACCAACTCCCAGAGTTTGCTCACACTCAGGTCTATCAATTCGGTGATGCCATCCAACCATCTCATCCTCTGTCATCCCCTTCTCCTCCTGCCTTCAATCTTTCTCAGCATCAGGATCTTTTCAAATGAGTCAGTTCTTCGCATCACGTGGCCAAAATATTGGAGTTTCAGCCTCAGCATCAGTCCTTCCAATGAATATTTAGGACTGATTTCCTTTGGATGGACTAGTTGGATCTCTTTGCAGTCCAAGGGACTCTAAAGAGTCTTCTGCAACACCACAGTTCAAAAGTATCAATTATTTGGTGCTCAGCTTTCTTTATAGTCCAACTCTCATATCCATACATGACTACTGGAAAAACCATAGCTTTGACATTTGTTGGCAAAGTAATGTATCTGCTTTTAATATGCTGTCTAGGTTGGTCATAGCTTTTCTTTCAAGGAGCAAACATCTTTTAATTTTACAGCTGCATTCACAATCTGCAGTGATTTTGGAGCCCCCAAAATAAAGTCTCTCACTGCTTCCATTGTTTCCCCATCTATTTGCCATGAATTGATGGGACCAGATGCCATGATCTTAGTTTTCTCAGTGTTGAGCTTTAAGCCAGCTTTTTCACTCTCCTCTTTCACTTTCATCAAGAGGCTCTTTGGTTCTTCTTTGCTTTCTGGCATCAGGGTGGCGTCATCTGCATATCTGAGGTTACTGATATTTCTCCCGGTAACCTTAGTTCTAGTTTGTGATTCATCCAGCCTGGCATTTCACATGATGTACTTTGCCTATTAAGTTAAATAAGCAGGATGACAATATACAACCTTGATGTACTCCTTTCCCGATTTGGAATCAGTCTACTGTTTCATGTCCAGTTCTAACTGTTGCTTCTTGACCTGCATACAGATTTCTCAGGAGGTAGGTCAAGTGGTCTGGTATTCCCATCTCTTTAAGAATGGATTTCCCTTGTGGCTTGGATAGTAAAGAATCCACCTGCAATGTGGGGGAAAGTGAAAGAAAGTGAAGTCACTCAGTTGTGTCCGACTCTTTGTGACCCCCACAGACTGTAGTCTACCAGGCTCCTCTGTCCATGGGATGTTCAAGGCAATAGTACTGGAGTGGACTGCCATTTCCTTTTCCAGGGGATCTTCTTGACCCAGGGATTGAACCCAGGTCTCCCTCATTGTAGACAGGCGCTTTACCGTCTGAGCTAGCAGGGAAGTCCTGGTGGGAGTCCAATGTGGGAGACCCGGGTTCAATCCCTGGGTTAAGGCCCCCGGAGAAGGGAAAGGCTACCCACTCCAGCATTCTGGCTTGGAGAATTCCATGGACCGTATAGTTCAGAGGGTCACAAAGAGTCGGACACGACTGAGCCATTTCCACTTTCACAGTCAGGTTACACTTCACCTGATTTGACATTAATGACTTCTTGGTGACTCAGTGGAAAAGAACCTGCCTGCCAATGCAGGAGGCATGGGTTTGATCAATGGGTTGGGAAGATCCCCTGGAGAAGAAAATGGCAACCTGCTCCAGTGTTCTTGTCTGGAAAATAACATGGAGAGAGGACCCTGGTGGGTAACAGTACAAGGGATTGCAAAGAGTTGGACACGACTGAGTGACAAACACTTGCTTTCCACACTTACTAGCAAAAAGGTAACATATTGTCATTTATTACTTGCTTATATCATGTCTGGAATTTCAATCATCTGGAAATACATCCTTCCATTATAGAATCGCATGCTAAGCCCAGAGGAGGAAAAACAAATATTGAATCTGTTTTCACTAGTCATCAGTGAATGTTCAATCTGTAGAATAATCACAGCTTTGCTACCATCCACTGCTTTCCTGCAGGAATGATGCTAAAGCTGAAACTCCAGTACTTTGGCCACCTCATGCAAAGAGTTGATTTGGAAAAGACTCTGATGCTTGGAGGGATTGGGAACAGGAGGAGACAGGGACAACAGAGGATGAGATGGCTGGATGGCATTACCGACTCGATGGACGTGAGTTTGAGTGAACTCCAGGAGTTGGTAATGGACAGGGAGGCCTGGCGTGCTGCGATTCATGGGATCACAGAGTCACACACGACTGAGCAACTGAACTGAACTGAACCTTTAATTAATAGAAGCTATTTCCACTGCTTTTAACATTTTCTTAGGTTACCAAGAAAAATAGTGAGTTCATTTTCACATGAATCAGTTTGAACTGATGGCTTAGAGGGTAAAGAATCCACCTGCAATGCAGGAGATGCAGGTTTGATCCCTGCATCAAGAAGATCCCCTGGAGAAGGAAATGGCAACCCTCCCCAATATTCTTGCCTGGAGAATCCCGTGGACAGAGGAGCCTCGTGGGCTACAGTCCATGGGGTCTCAAAGAGTCAGGACTGAGCGACTAAACAATTTGACATTAACATCGTGCTCCATGCTCCACATAGAAATGATCATTCCAGTCAGATGAGAACACTGAGATGCAGGAAATGTAAGTAAGTTGCCAAAATTCTTGCAGCCAAAAAGTGGCAGAACTGGGATTTGAAACAAGGTTTCCTAATTTCAAACCAATGCACTTGTAGTCGCAAGTCTTCACCTCTAGCTATACATGGGGAGCTTTGTGATCCCCACTGGCCTGAGGCACAGCCATAGTAAGAAAGCTTCGATTTTCATTAACCTATTTGCCTCTAGATTAGAAACAGTTGAAGGTCCTTAAGACTTGGGTATCCAAGAAAATCATTAGATGATAAGAAAAACAGGATTAGTTACTGAGAGTTTGTTTATCCTTTGCCTTTTAATCTATCAAAGATACTCATACTGAAAGAAAATCTGCCACCCAGGCATTTTTTTCTCTGCCAGAAGCATTTCCACCACTTGACAGAAGAGGCTGCCATTTATATAACACTGGAGTGGTTAATATTTATGCTTGTTGTCTGCTATTATCTGCCCCCAAACAATCGGAGCAAATTTTCAGAGCATAGTGATGTTCTTCATAAAAATCAGGTAGAAAATACATGTCACCAAGCTGGGTTTGATCTGGCCTCAATAAACTTCTCTTCCATTAACCTCCTTCAGTTGTCCAACAATTCTCAAGAGGAAAGATAATTTCTCACCTGTTCCTAATTTTAAGGAAAACATTCATATGAAATAGACTAGTTCATCCCTTAGTGATCAATCCATATAATCTTTTATTTTTAATGAAATATACTTAAAGCAAAACAAATACAGTATTGTAATGTAGAATAAAGTATTAAAAATAAATAAATTAATTAAAAATAACACTGTATAAACTTAATGCATATGTTATTTTGATATATTTATTATGCACTGTCTAATGCTGCAGCTCCAATTCTTCGGCCACCTGCTGTGAAGGGCTGACTCATTAGAAAAGATCCTGATGCTGGGAAGGATTGAAGGCAGGAGGAGCAGGGGGTGACATGGGATGAGATGGTTGGATGGCATCACTGACTCAATGGACATGAGTTTGAGCAAACTCTGGGAGATAGTGAAGGATAGGGAATTCTGGCAATGGCACCCCCACTCCAGTACTCTTACCTGGAAAATCCCATGGATGAAAGAGCCTGGTGGGCTGCAGTCTATGGGATCGCGAAGAGTCAGACACGACTGAGCGACTTCACTTTCACTTTTGGCTCTCATGCTTTGGAGAAGGAACTGGCAACCCAGTCCAGTGTTCTTGCCTGGAGAACCCCAGGGACAGGGAAGCCTGGGAGGCTGCCGTCTCTGGGGTTGCAGAGTTGGACACGACTGAAGCGACTTAGCATCAGCAGGAGCAGAGAATTCTGGCATGCTGCAATCCATGGGGTTGCAAAGAGTTGGACACATCTTAGCAACTGAAAAACAAATTATGTAATGTAATTGCCATTATAGTGATAATTAGCACCTCTATCACAATACAAAATCATCATTTGTCTTTGTTGGCTGAAATAATTAAGCTCTTCAGTTCAGTTCAGTTCAGATGCTTAGTCATGTCCAATTCTTTGTGACCCTATGGACTGCAGCACGCCAGGCCTCCCTGTCCATCACCAACTCTCAGAGCCCACCCAAACTCATGTCCATTGAGTCAGTGATGCCATCCAACCATCTCATCCTCTGTCATCCCCTTCTCCTCCTGCCTTCACTCTTTCCCAGCATCAGGGTCTTTTCAAATGAGTCAGCTCTTTGCATCAGGTGGCCAAAGTATCAGAGTTTCAGCTTCAACATCAGTCCTTCCAAAGAACACTCAGTATTTATCTTCTCCGGGATGGATTGGTTGGAATTCCTTGAAATCCAAGGGAATCTCGAGTCTTCTACAACACCACAGTTCAAAAGCATCAATTCTTCGGCACTCAGCTTTCCTTATAGTCTAACTCTCACATCCATACATGACTACTGGAAAAATCACAGCCTTAACTAGACAGACCTTTGATGGCAAAGTAATGTTTCTGCTTTTTAATATGCTGTATAGGTTCTCCACATTAGGTAATGTCATCGTCTAAGCACTGTTGGGAGCAGTGGACAAAAAATACAATGGATAAAATGAAACACACGTGTATGAACACACACAGAGATAATCTTTGGACCAATGATCATCACCATATGAGAAGATGGATAGAACTCCCCCTACAATTTAATACATAAGACAAACATCCCAAGAAATCACCAGTTTCAAGAACAACACATTTTTGTAACTAACACACAAGATAGCACTGTCTGTTTTACATAGGGAAATGTACATGCATATATAACTAGAAATGACTGTCACTCTTTTATTTAACTTCTATGCAGAGTACATCATGAGAAACGCTGGGCTGGAAGAAGCACAAGCTGGAATAAAGATTTTCAGGAGAAATATTAATAACCTCAGATATGCGGCTGACACCACCCTTATGACAGAAAGTGAAGAGAAACTAAAAAGCCTCTGATAAAAGTGAAAAAGAGTGAAAAAGTTGGCTTAAAGCTTAACATTCAGAAAACGAAGATCATGGCATCCGGTCCCATCACTACATGGAAAACAGATGGGGGAACAGTGGAAACAGTGTCAGACTTTTTTTTTTTTTTTTGCATATCTGAGATTATTGATATTTCTCCCGGCAATCTTGATTCCAGCTTGTGTTTCTTCCAGTCCAGCGTTTCTCATGATGTACTCTGCATAGAAGTTAAATAAGCAGGGTGACAATATACAGCCTTGACGTACTCCTTTTCCTATTTGGAACCAGTCTGTTGTTCCATGTCCAGTTCTAACTGTTGCTTCCTGACCTGCATACAGATTTCTCAAGAGGCAGGTTAGGTGGTCTGGTCCACTGGAGAAGGGAATGGCAAGCCACTTCAGTATTCTTGCCTTGAGAACAACATGAACAGTAAGAAAAGGCAAAATGATAAGATACCAAAAGAGGAACTCCCCAGATCATTAGGTGCCCAATATGCTACTGGAGATCAGTGGAGAAATAACTCCAGAAAGAATGGAGCCAAAGCAAAAAACAATACCCAGCTGTGCATGTGACTGGTGATAGAAGCAAAATCTGATACTGTAAAGAGCAATATTGCATAGGAACCTGGAATGTCAGGTCCATGAATCAAGGCAAATTGGAAGTGGTCAAACAAGAGATGGCAAGGGTGAACGTGGACATTCTAGGAATCAGCGAACTGTAATGGACTGGAATGGGTGAGTTTAACTCAGATGACCATTATATCTACTATTGCAGGCAGGATTCCATCAGAGGAAATGGAGTAGCCATCATGGTCAACAAAAGAGGCCAAAATGCAGTACTTGGATGCAATCTCAAAAACAACAGAATGATCTCTGTTCATCTCCAAGGCAAACCATTCAGTATCAGTTATCCAAGTCTATGCCCCAACCAGTAATGCTGAAGAAGCTGAAGTTTAACCATTCTATGAAGACCTACAAGACCATTTAGAACTAACACCCCAAAAGATGTCCTTTTCATTATAGGGGACTGGAAGGCAAAGGTAGGAAGTCAAGAAACACCTGGAGTAACAGGCAAATTTGGCCTTGGAATGTGGAATGAAGCAGGGCAAAGACTAATAGAGTTTTGCCAAGAAGATGCACTGGTCATAGCAAACACCCTCTTCCAACAACACAAGAGAAGACTCTATACATGGACATCACTAGATGGTCAACACCAAAATCAAATTGATTCTATTCTTTGCAGCCAAAGATGGAGAAGCTCTATACAGTTGACAAAAACAAGACCGGGAGCTGACTGTGGCTCAGATCATGAACTCCTTATTCCCAAATTCAGACTGAAATCGAAGAAAGTAGGGAAAACTGCTAGACCATTCAGGTATGACCTAAACAAAATCCCTTATGATTATACAGTGGAAGTGAGAAATAGATTTAAGGGCCTAGATCTGATAGATAGAGTGCCTGCTGAATTAGGGAATGAGGTTTGTGACATTGTAAGGGAGACAGGGATGTAGACCATCCCCATGGAAAAGAAATGCAATAAAGCAAAATGGCTGTCTGGGGAGGCCTTACAAATAGCTGTGAAAAGAAGAGAAGTGAAAAGCAAAGGAGAAAAAGAAAGATATAAGCATCTGAATGCAGAGTTCCAAAGAATGGCAAGAAGAGATAAGAAAGCCTTCTTCAGCGATCGAGGCAAAGAAATAGAGGAAAACAACAGAATGGGAAAAACTAGAGATCTCTTCAAGAAAATTAGAGACACCAAGGGAGCATTTCATGCAAAGATGGGCTTGATAAAGGACAGAAATGGTATGGACCTAACAGAAGAGGAAGATATTAAGAAGAGGTGGCAAGAATACATGGAAGAACTGTACAAAAAGATCTTCATGACCCAGATAATCATGATGGTGTGATCATGCATCTAGAGCCAGACATCTTAGAATGTGAAGTCAAGTGGACTTGGGGCTGGAGCACAGGGATGATCCAGAGAGATGATATGGGCTGAGAGGTGGGAGAGGGTTTCAGGATTGGGAGCTCGTGTACACCTGTGGCTGATTCATGTCAATGTATGGCAAAATCAATACAGTATTGTAACGTAGAATAAAGTAAAAATAAAATTTAAAGAAAAAATGAATATAAAAGTTATAATCAAATGATTTTTGCTAAAAAAAAAAAGTGGGCCTTAGAAAGCATCACTATGAACAAAGCTAGTGGAGGTGATGGAATTCCAGTTGAGCTGTATCAAATCCTGAAAGATGATGCTGTAAAAGTGCTGCACTCAATATGCCAGCAAATCTGGAAAACTCAGCAGTGGCCACAGGACTAGAAAAGGTCAGGTTTCATTCCAATCCCAAAGAAAGGCAATGCCAAAGAATGCTCAAACTGCCACACAATTACACTCATATCACATGCTAGTAAAGTAATGCTCAAACTTCTCCAAGCCATGCTTCAGCAGTACATGAACTGTGAACTCCCTGATGTTCAAGCTGGTTTTAGAAAAGGCTGAGGAACCAGAGATCAAATTGCAAACATCCACTGGATCATGGATAAAGCAAGAGAGTTCCAGAAAAACATCTATTTCTGCTTTATTGACCAAGCCAAAGCCTTTGACTGTGTGGATCACAATCTTGCACGTTGATCTATTAATACTGCTTCATTTCCATAGCCAACAATACAAATAAGGCAACTTCCTGCTTATACACAGATTAAAAAGAGAGAGATAATACCCAAAGCTAGAGAGAGAATGCCAATTTATCCCATAATCAAATCCTAAGAGATTTTCTAGATGTTAACTATGCCAAATAAACCAAATATTAATGTTTAAAAATGAAATTTTCTGGGGCATCTGACAAAAATGACCATCTCCAAGGAGGGTTTTGCACAGGCTTCCTTTTCTGCCAGGGTTGGGGCAGCTGTGGATGGTTCTCTGGACACGTTCTTCCCTATGAGGTGAGCTTCTCTTCCTTTCAATCACTGTCAAGACCAAGTCCATGGAGAGCATCCTTGAGGATGAAGCATTTGGCATCACCATATTTTTTATCTATGGCTAGAGCTTATGAAAGGCTGTAGGTTTGTTCCCCTCTATTTCAGTTTCAACATATTCCAAGCTCAAATGTATTTGCCAAATATGCTAAGCTCTTCGAAAATTATCATTTGGGGAAGTTTGAAGCCCTCAGTGTTTCCCCAGGTATTCTAAACCCAGAGCAACTTGGGGTCGTAAATCTGGGCGAGCATGTTTCCCCATTGACAAGACTGTGGCACATTTTCTATGGGCTAATTTTAATAATTTATAAGCAGCCTCTGCCAGGCTTCCTGAGCCAACCTTCATGGCTCACCAAATTAAATATTTTACTAACACTGGATGTTTACAAAAGAAGCCAGTACATTGGATGGAAGGGCCCAAAGGGAAGGTTTTGGAATGTTGTCTGTCACCTGACTCCCTCCTCATCTGATCCCTGAGGGGTTTACAGGAAGTCCGCGCTCTGGAAAAATCTGTGTGAAGGAATGCTGGAACTGGACTCAACTGTGCAGACATCATCTTATCAACCACAAGTAAGCCTGGGGACTGGAGATCATGTCTCCATGAGGAGAAAGTTATTCTATGAACCACAGCACTTGCATGCTAGGTAGCTTCTGTCAGGGCTGACTCTGCAAGACTGTGGACGGCAGCCCACTAGGATCCTCTGTTCATGGGATCCTCCAGGCAAGAATACTGGAGTGGGTTGCCATGCACTCCTCCAAAGGATCTTCCCCACCAGGAATCAAAACCACATCTACAGCATCTCCTGCATTGCAGATGGATTCTTTACTGCTGAGCCATCAGGAAGCCGCAGAACCACAGTTCAGTTCAGTTCAGTCACTCAGTCATGTCCGACTCTTTGCAACCCCATGAATCACAGCACGCCAGGCCTCCCTGTCCATCACCAACTCCCAAAGTTGACCCAGATTAGATTCATGTTCATCGAGCCAGTGATGCCATCCAGCCACCTCGTCCTCTGTCGTCCTCTTCTCCTCCTGCCCATAATCCCTCCCAGCATCAGAGTCTTTTCCAATGAGTTAACTCTTCGCATGAGGTGGCCAAAGTACTGGAGTTTCAGCCTCAGCATCATTCCTTCCAAAGAAATCCCAGGGTTGATCTCCTTCAGAATGGACTGGTTGGATCTCCTTGCAGTCCAAGGGACGCTCAAGATCTTTTCCAGCACCACAGTTCAAAAGCATCAATTCTTCAGTGCTCAGCTTTCTTCACAGTCCAACTCTCACATCCATACATGACTACTGGAAAAACCATAGCCTAGACTAGAGAGACCTTAGTCAGCAAAGTAATGTCTCTGCTTTAGAATATGCTATCTAGGTTGGTCATAACCTTCCTTCCAAGGAGCAAGCATCTTTTAATTTCATGGCTGCAGTCACCATCTGCAGTGATTTTGGAGCCCCCAAAAATAAAGTCTGACACTGTTTCCACTGTTTCCCCATCTATTTCCCATGAAGTGATGGGAATGGATGCCATGATCTTCGTTTTCTGAATGTTGAGCTTTAAGCCAACGTTTTCGCTCTCCTCTTTCACTTTCATCAAGAGGCTTTTAGCTCCTCTTCAGTTTCTGCCATAACGATGGTGTCATCTGCATATCTGAGGTTATTGATATTTCTCCCGGCAATCTTGATTCCAGCTTGTGCTTCTTCCAGTCCACCATTTCTCATGATGTACTCTGCATATAAGTTAAATAAGCAGGGTGACAATATACAGCCTTGACGTACTCCTTTTCCTATTTGGAACCAGTCTGTTGTTCCATGTCCAGTTCTAACTGTTGCTTCCTCACCTGCATACAGATTTCTCAAGAGGCAGTTCAGGTGCTCTGGTATTCCCATCACTCTCAGAATTTTCCACAGTTTATTGTGATCCACACAGTCAAAGGCTTTGGCATAGTCAATAAAACAGAAATAGATGTTTTTCTGGAACTCTCTTGCTTTATGATCCAGCGGATGTTGGCAATTTGATCTCTAGTTCCTCTGCCTTTTCTAAAACCAGCTTGAACATCAGGGAGTTCACAGTTCACGTATTGCTGAAGCCTGGCTTGGAGAATTTTGAGCATTACTTTACTAGCATGTGAGATGAGTGCAACTGTGAGGTAGCTTGAGCATTCTTTGGCATTGCCTTTCTTTGAGATTGGAATGAAACCTGACCTTTTCCAGTCCTGTGGCCACTGCTGAGTTTTCCAAATGTGCTAGCATATTGAATTCAGCACTATTACAGCATCATCTTTCAGGATTTGAAACAGCTTAACTGGAATTCCATCACCTCCACTAGCTTTGTTCACAGTGATGCTTTCTAAGGCTCACTTTACTTCACATTCCAGGGTGTCTGGCTCTAGATATGTGATCACACCATCATGATTATCTGGGTCATGAAGATCTTTTTTATACAGTTCTTCTGTGTATTCTTGCCACCTCTTCTTAATATCTTCCTCTTCTGTTAGGTCCATATCATTTCTGTCCTTTATCAAGCCCATCTTTGCATGAAAATTTCCCTTGGTGTCTCTAATTTTCTTGAAGAGATCTCTAGTCTTTCCCATTCTGTTGTTCTCCTCTATTTCTTTGCATCGATCGCTGAAGAAGGCTTTCTTATCTCTTCTTGCCATTCTTTGGAACTCTGCATTCAGATGCTTATATCTTTCCTTTTCTCCTTTGCTTTTCGCCTCTCTTCTTTTCACAGCTATTTGTATGGCCTCCCCAGACAGCCATTTTGCTTTATTGCATTTCTTTTCCATGGGGATGGTCTACATCCCTGTCTCCCTGTACAATCTCACAAACCTCATTCCCTAGTTCAGCAGGCACTCTATCTATCAGATCTAGGCCCTTAAATCTATTTCTCACTTCCACTGTATAATCATAAGGGATTTTGTTTAGGTCATACCTGAATGGTCTAGCGGTTTTCCCTAGTTTCTTCGATTTCAGTCTGAATTTGGGAATAAGGAGTTCATGATCTGAGCCACAGTCAGCTCCCGGTCTTGTTTTTGTCAACTGTATAGAGCTTCTCCATCTTTGGCTGCAAAGAATATAATCAGTCTGATTTAGGTGTTGACCATCTGGTGATGTCCATGTGTAGAGTCTTCTCTTGTGTTGTTGGAAGAGGGTGTTTGCTATGACCAGTGCATCTTCTTGGCAAAACTCTATTAGTCTTTGCCCTGCTTCATTCCACATTCCAAGGCCAAATTTGCCTGTTACTCCAGGTGTTTCTTGACTTCCTACCTTTGCCTTCCAGTCCCCTATAATGAAAAGGACATCTTTTGGGGGTGTTAGTTCTAAAAGGTCTTGTAGGTCTTCATAGAACCATTCAACTTTAGCCTCTTCAGCATTACTGGTTGGGGCGTAGACTTGGATAACTGTGATATTGAATGGTTTGCCTTGGAGATGAACAGAGATCATTCTGTCGTTTTTGAGACTGCATCCAAATACTGCATTTTGGCCTCTTTGTTTACCATGATGGCTACTCCATTTTTTCCAAGGGATTCCTGCCTGCAGTGGTAGATATAATGGTCGTCTGAGTTAAACTCACCCATTCCAGTCCATTTTAGTTTGATGATTTTTAGAATGTTGACACTCACTCTTGCCGTCTCTTGTTTGACCGCTTCCAATTTGCCTTGATTCATGGACCTGACATTCCAGGTTCCTATGCAATATTGCTCTTTACAGTATCAGATTTTGCTTCTATCACCAGTCACATGCACAGCTAGGTATCGTTTTTGTTTTGGCTCCATCCTTTTATTCCTTCTGTTGTTATTTCTCTACTGATCTCCAGTAGCATATTGGGCACCTACTAACCTGGGGAGTTCCTCTTTTGGTATCCTATCATTTTTCCTTTTCTTACTGTCCATGGTGTTCTCAAGGCAAGAATACTGAAGTGGCTTGCCATTCCCTTGTCCAGTGGACTACATTCTGGCAGACCTCTCCACCATGACCCGCCCACTCTGGTTTGCCCCCATGGGCATGACTTAGTTTCATTGAGTTAGACAAGGCTATGGTCCTAGTGTGATTAGATTGACTAGTTTTCTGTGAGTATGGTTTCAGTGTGTCTGCCCTCCGATGCCCTCTTGCAACCCCTACCATCTTACTTGGATTTCTCTTACCTTGGGCGCACTAAGCGCAGGTGGCTGCAGCCGGCGCGCTAAGCATGGCCAAGGGAGCTACCCCTACCTCTGAGGTCAGGGGCAGATGCCAGGAGGACCCCATGCCCGAAGGGCAGCGGCCAAGCGGAGTTACCCCATATCCAAGGTCAAGGTCAGTGGCCTAGAGTGCCAGGCTGTGATGGAGCAGGATTGGCGGAGAGGAGCTACCTCACATCCAAGGCCAGGGGTGGCAGCTGAGAGGATCCACCCCACTTCCGAGGTCAGGGGTGGCGGCCAAGAGGAGCCACCCCATGTCCGACACCAGGGGTGGCTCCCGAGGCCAGGGGGTGGCCAGGAGGAGCAACCTCATGTCCAAGGAATGGTGGCTGCGTGGGCGCAAGAGGGCCTAGAGGAGCCATCCCACGTTGAAGGTCAGGAAGGGTGGTGGTGAGGAGATACCCCTTGTCCAAGATAAGGAGCCATGGCTGTGCTTTGCTGGAGCAGCTGTGAAGAGATACCTCATGCCCAAGATAAGAGAAATCCAAGTAAAACCACAGTAGAATGTGGCAAAGGTACAGTTTTGTTGTTTTTTTTAATAGTACCTGTTATCTTCTTTATCTAAGAAGAGATAGAAAACCAGATTCTTGTAAGCCACTAAAGTGGTCAGAGGTTATCAACTGAACTGATGACCTTCTTCTAAATCCCTGACAGAGTAGAGAGGTTCTAAGGATCATTGATGAACTTTAATCTCACCTAGAAATAAGGGCCAAATAACTCAGAATATTCTTCTTATAAGTTATCCTTTGATTTGCAATACAAAATACATTCATCATGTCAACCCTAAAAATGAGTCAACCTTTGGTTTTAATTTTTCCTTCTGAGACTAGTAAAAGCATCTTCAGGAAAAAATTCCTGAAGACAGGAAGAAAACAGTTTCATCTTTTTAAATTGCATGTCTAACAGAAGATACTCATAGTCTGAAGGTTTAAAATCTTGAAATATTTTCAAATGATATCTTTATAGATAACATGCAAATTCTGTTTATCATTTAGAATCTTTACAACCACATTGTGAACAAGGCACTATTCAGTATGCCTGTGCATGCTAAGTCGCTTCAGTCGTGTCCGACTCTCTATGACCCCGTGGACTGTAGCCCACCAGGTTCCTCGGTCCATGGGATTCTCCAGGCAAGAATACTGGAGTGGGTTGCCATGCCCTTCTCCAGGGGATCTTCCTGACCCAGGGATCAAATCTGTATCTCCTGTATCTCCTGCATTGCAGGCAGATTCTTTACCGCTGAGCCACCAGGGATATCAGTTTGTAATTAATCACAATGATAGCAAGAACGAACTCTTCATTTGGATCACTAGACAGGGTTTTCAAAGTTAATATTTGGTGGTTAACAATCTAATGCATTCCAGAAAAAAAAAAAAAGCTGGCTCTTTCCTTTGACTTCCTACTGAAAATCTCTATCACAAGCCAGCATAGCTGGCATTTCATCAGTTAATGCTCCAATAATATTTTCCTAAATTAATTCATTACATCAAATAATTTTTTTCAGCTACAAAACAATCATCAGCTTTACTGTGCTCTTCAGTGCTTAAGACTAATTTGGGTATTTTTCATAGTCTTTTTTTAATCTCATATGCATAAACTAGAAGTTGGCACAAAACTTCTTTGCTGTAAAATTCATCACAATGAATAGCATAAGAGGAATGACATCATCCTTGGCATATTTTATAGCTTAAAGTGCTAAATTATTAATTTGATGCTTGACTATTTGTTGTTATTATTGTTTAGTTGCTATGTCCAACTCTTTGCAATCCCATGGAATGTAGCCCTCCAGGTTCTTCTGTCCATGGGATTTCTCAGGCAAGAATACTGGAGTGGGTTGCCATTTCCTCCTCCAGGGGATCTTCCTGACCCAGGGATCAAACCCGTGTCTCCTGCATTGGCAGGTGAATTCTTTACTACTGGGAAGCTTACCACCTGGGAAACTTGGCTATAGTGATAGTTAATTTTATGTGTCAGCTTTTTTTTCGGTCTGGATATTTGTCAAACACTATCTTAGGTGTTTCTGTAGAGGCTATTTTCAGATGACATTAACATTTAAACCAGCAGACTGTGAGTAATGCAGGTTGCTGCCATATAGTGGGTGGGCCTCGTCCAATCAGTAGAAGGTCTTATAGACAAAGACTAACAAAAACTAAGAAGGAATTCTGCCAGCAGAAGATGGCCTTCAGACTCAAACTGCAGTGACTCTTTCCTGGGTCTCTAGCCTACTGGTTTACCCTGCAGATTTTGGATTTGTCAGCTTCCACAATCCCATGAACCAATTCCTTGAAATTTATTAGATATTTCTTTTTTTGGTATTTTTATATTTTTAAAAAATATTTGCATATACACACATACACACACATTCTATTGACTTTGTTTGTCCTCAGAATCCCAGCTAATGCAACTACACATCCACATGAATTCATATTCTGGAATTCTTTTCTCAGTTTCCCTTTCAGGTAAAATTTGGAAGCCTATTCATAAGTTTTCCTCAAAGTTATGACATTGGTAAAAAAGAAAAAATACTTGTAATTAGAAGTATATATTCTCAGACTCTAACTTTTATTTTTATAAATTTATTTATTTTTTAATTGAAGGATAATTGCTTTACAGAATTTTGTTGTTTCCTGTCAAACCTCAACATGAATCAGCCATAGGTATACATATATGTAGACTCTAGGTTTTTAAAGTTTATTTGAGTGAAGACTTGAATATTTTTCAAGTATCAAGAGGGACATATATTACTGCTTAGAACTTTTAAACATGAAATATTCTCTGCCAAAATGCAATCCTGTTCTTTTCAGCATCTATGAATCAATTCTAGACTTAAGCCTTGTAAATTTTTCAATACTATATTTCTGTCATCAGCTACCTGCATGTAGTGACTTCTCACTCTTACAGAGAAAAAAACAGAGCTAATTGTTAATAGAAATTGGTGGAAGTCTTCCAAACACATAGTCTTTCCTGAGTCATGAAAAGGAATATTTTGCTTATTTTCAGTATACACTTGTATCCACAGTTTATCACTCGTCAGCAATTGGTGATCACCACAATTAAACAAAAACTATTAGAGACTGATTTTTTTTTTGATACTTAGCTGGTAAATCCAACATGAAATATAACTCTTCAGGAAGACAGAATAAGATACAGAGTGCAAAGATGCTTTTGTGTACCAAATTCAAGTAAAAAAAAATAAATTTTAGCAGGAATAATCAAAAACTTGATTAAAAGCAGCTATGTGCATAAGGGGGCTTCCAGTCGTTCAGCTGGTAAAGAATCCATCCACCTCCAGTGAGAGAGACTTGGGTTTGATCCTTGGGTTGGGAAGATCCCCTGGAGGAGGGTATGGCAACTCTCTCCAATATTCTTGCCTGGAGAATCTCCATAGAAGAGGAGCCTGGCGGGCTGCAGTCCATCCGAGATGCAAAGGGTTGGACATGACTGAGCAACTAGGCATGCAAGCATGCACACGTGTGCATAAGAACATATGATTTACTAAAAGAAGTCATCTGATAGGAGTCACAGAGTTTATTCAATGGTTCGAGGAGGCCATCAAATCCAAGCTTCTTCAACTGAGTTTTAAGGTCTTGGTTTTGTCCTCAAGCTTTAACTTTCATTGTCACAAAATGACTGCCAAAGCTCCAGGCATCATTTCCAACAAAAAGAAATAAGGGGAATTCAAAAACTAAATAAAAACAAAATAAAGGATTTCTCACTATAGTTCTGTCATCTAGAAGATCCTCCCAGAGAAGCCCATCTGATCTCCTTTCAAAGAACACTTCCCAGAACTGGTCCTGTAGGACAGTTACCTTCTAGGGGACCCAGAACTGCTATGATTCTAAGAACAACCAGGATATGTTCATCAAAGCTAAACACTTTGCCATCTGAACAAAACTGGTATTTTGTCAGCAAGAATAAATAGAAACACAAACCCTGGGTGGGCAGCTCACAAGCCAACAGCATCTGCCTACCTACATCAGCCGCTGCACTGAGGTGTGTGTGTGCTCAGTCACGTCCAACTCTCTGCCCACCAGGCTCCCCTGTCCACGGAATTTTCCAGGCAAGAATATTAGAGTGGGTTGCCATTTCCTCCTCTAAGGGATTTTTCCAACCCAGGGATCAAACCTGGGTCTCCAGTACCTCCTGCATTGGCAGGTGGATTCTTTACCACTAGGCCATCTGGGAAGGCCACTTACATTAGTAGACACAATGGCAGATACATGAGAACCTTACCCATGGTTAACAAACATGGCCACACTCTCTCTATAACAGTAGGGTCTGCATCAAATGCTTTCTCAGTTCTCATGAAATAAGCTTTAGTCAGCTTATTTCCATTTGCAGTGAAAACTCTGCCAAAGGTTATTGCTTTTACTTTTATTGAGTACTTATTACTCTATCTAGTTTGCATTATGAAATCATGTAAGGTTGACATGTGTCAAATATAAATTTATCCAATTGAGTGAAATTTCTCGAGCTACTCCATCCCTTTATTCTCTCTCCATGCTGATAACGCATCATTAGTTTAGACCCTTGGTAGGCTGCCATCTGAGGGTTTAAAGTGGGAAATGGGAACAGGTGAATGACAGGTGTACAGGGGGACTAGAGAACGAAAGCCAGTTAGAAAGGAAATAAAATGCTCTGCTGAGGGAGATATCTGACAAGGTTGTCACTACCCACAGGAGCTCATTCCTGAAAACACTTAAAACCGGAGACCAAGAGCTACCGCATAAGGAGGCTAAAGATGACCTAGTGATAATCACCCATATTCTGCTGACTCAAGATTCTTAAAACTGAAAGAATGAAGCAGGGCAGGACACGATGGTCCTTGCCTGCCCCTTGGCCTAGCATGTCCTCAGTCTACCCTTTGCCTCTGGAAAAGCTTTAGCCACAGAGGAGTTTCCTTAGAAAAGTGAGAAAATACAGAAACAATGAAAACAGTCAAAGGATACCAAATAATAATAATGTAGTCATTAAGCATAGTCGAGGCTTCCCTGGTGGCTTAGAGGTTAAAGCGTCTGCCTCCAGTGTGGGAGACCCGGGTTCAATCCCTGGGTCGGGAAGATCCCCTGGAGAAGGAAGTGGCAATCCACTCCAGTATTCTTGCCTGGAGAATCCCATGGATGGAGGAGCCTGGTAGGCTACAGTCCACGGGGTCGCAAAGAGTCAGACACGACTGAGTGACTTCACTTCACTTCTAAGCATAGTCAGGGGTATTTAGTTCCTTCTCAGAGGCTATGGCCTTCCCTGGTAGCTCAGCTGGTAAAGAATCAGCCTGCAATGCAGGAGACCCTGGTTCAATCCCTGGGTTGGGAAGACCTGCTGGAGAAAGGATAGGCTACTCACTCCAGTATTCTTGGTCTTCCCTTGTGATTCAATTGGTAAAAAAATCCACCTGCAATGCAGGAGACCCTGGTTCGATCACTGGGTTGGAAAGATCCCCTGGAGAAGGGGAAAGGCTACCCCCTCCAGTATTCTAGCCTAGAGAATTCCATGGACTGTATAGTCCATGGGATTGCAAAGAGTCAGACACGACTGAGTGACTTACTTTTCAGGGTCTATAGATAATACTCTGAGCCATATCCCGTCAGCTGTCTTGCAGAGACTGAAACCTTTACCAGGTGGAAGAAGTTAACTACATGCTGATCGGACTGTAGCCATGACATAAGCTGCCACAATTCTGAGAACTAACCTCAAGAAATGCAAACAAGCCAACCCTGGAACTGAAGATTAACTGCACTCGAAACCATCAGGATAATGCTGGTCAGACCATGGACGACCCAGTTCAAGAAGACTGTCAGAGCTGGCTGTTGTTTCTGCATGTAGCCCCTTCCCTGCATCTATAAAAGCTCTTGCCCCTTGTTGTGGGTTGGGAGAGTCTGCCTTTGGACAAGCATCTGCCTTCCCCCACCCCACCCCTAGTTGCCGGCATCTGAAATGAAGCAAATACTCCTTCCACCAACCTGGAGTCTGTTTTGGCTTTTGAGTGGCATGGAGCCAGACCCCACTTTCAATTATAAAAAAACTGATAAATGTACAGTCATGGATGTTTACATCAGCTAATTTACTGTCTGGTTATTACATGATACTGATGATATCACTTTGCAGAATACATAATACAGGAGTTACTGAGAATGAAGCTTTGTGACAGCCTCATAGTAATAAGCCTGTTAGAACAGGCCACATATCCCAATTTCAGTCAACACGCTATGAAGACAACTGAATCAGTTGGCAAAATAAGGTTTTCACAAACAATTTGAAGAGCCTCAGAGAATTTCTCCTAACTACGCAGAAAGCAGGGCTCCCTAGGTGGTTCAGTAATAAGGAATCTGCCTGCAGTGCAGGAGATTTCGGGTTTATCCTTGGGTCAGGAAGATTCCCTGGAGAAGGAAATGGCAACCCATTCCTGTACTCCTGCCTGAGAAACCCCATGGACAGAGGGGCCTGGTGGGCTACAGTCCATAGGGTTGCAAAGAGTGGGACACGCCTGAAGCGACTTAGCACACGATAATCAGAGAAGAGTGAGTCTTAGTCCAGAAGGCACCAGTCCAAATGCACCGCAGACGGGAACCAGGCCTGTCATGTGCTCAGGAGCACAGGCCTCAGTTTCAGACTTGGAAGAGGGTGCGGGGGCGGGGGCTGTCTCCACTTACACAGAGGGGCTGCAAGGAAAGCGGGAAGCAGGGAACCGAGTGTTTTTCACAGGTGTGTCACAGATGTCTGCCCCAAGCCCAGCCCTACACTCTGAGGTCAGGCTGGAATATCACACAGTTCACAGGGCACGGTCTTTCTCAAGCCAAATTTCTGGTCCTGCCAACCTCGCCTTCTCTCAGTGTTTCCCATCTCCATGAATGCCACCAGTGCCCCAAACTAGCGTATCGAGATCCCTAGGAATCACCTGCCACCCCAGGTTACACATCCCAGGCACCATCAGTTCAGTTCAGTCGCTCAGTCATGTCTGACTCTGCGACCCCATAAACTGCAGCACGCCAGGCCTCCCTGTCCATCACCAACTCCTGGAGTTTACTCAAACACATGTTCATTGAGTCAGGGATGCCATCCAACCATCTCATCCTCTGTCGTCCCCTTCTCCTCCTGCCCTCAGTCTTTCCCAGCATCAGGGTCTTTTGCAGTGAGTCAGCTCTTCCAATCAGGTGGCCAAAGTATTGGAGTTTCAGCTTCAGCATCAATCCTTCCAATGAACAACCAGAACTGATCTCCTTTAGGATGGAATGATTGGATCTCCTTGCAGTCCAAAGGACTCTCAAGAGTCTTCTTCAACACCACAGTTCAAAAGCATCAATTCTTCAGCACTCAGCTTTCTTTATAGTGCAACTCTCACACCCATACATGACCACTGGAAAAAACATAGCCTTGACTAGACAGACATTTGTTGGCAAAGTAATGTCTCTGCTTTTCAATATGCTGTCTAGGTTGGTCAGAACTTTTCTTCCAAGGAGTAAGCATCTTTTAATTTCATGGCTCCATCAACCTTACTCAACTTACCCCTGAAGCATCTTTCAAATTCACCAACTTTTCTGATTCCCGTTATCACCACAGTGGTCTGATCCAAGGTCACCTTTCTCCTGCAACACACAGTCACTTCTCAACTGATTAAACAACATCCACCATTGCAACCCTTCTTCCCATGTCCGAGCTCCTCTGCCCAGGGCTGCCAAAGTGCTCTTTACAAAACCCAAACCTGACCTCACTACCCCATCCCACCCATCTCCATTCTCCCAAAAGCCCTCTGTGGATCGCAGCTGCACTTAGAGTCAAGACCCACTGCCTCCTGTGGCCTACACCAGCTTCACGACCCTGTGCCCCAGGTGATTTTCACTAGGCACTCCCCCTTTCTCTTTTTTAAACACTTCTTTTCTTTATTTATTTTAATTGGAGGCTAATTACAATAATTTAATTGGGCCTAGAGGAGCTATCCAACATTGAAGGTCAGGAACGGTGGTGGTAAGCAAATACCCCTCATCCAAGGTAAGGAGCAGTGGCTGTGCTTTGCAGGAGCAGATGTGAAGAGATACCCCACACCCAAGGTAAGAGAAACCCAAGTAGGATGGTAGGTGTTGCAAGAGGGCATCAGAGGGCAGACACACTGAAACCATACTCACAGAAAACTAGTCAATGTAATCACACTAGGACCACAGCCTTGTCTAACTCAGTGAAACCAAGCCATACCTGAGGGGCAACCCAAGATGGGCGGGTCATGGTGGAGAGGTCTGACAGAATGTGGTCCACTGGAGAAGGGAATGGCAAACCACTCCAGTATTCTTGCCTTGAGAACCCCATGAACAGTAAGAAAAGGCAAAATGATAGGATACCAAAAGAGGAACTCCCCAGGTCAGTAGGTGCCCAATATACTACTGGAGATCAGTGGAGAAATAACTCCAGAAAAAATGAAGGGATGAAGCCAAAGCAAAAACAATACCCAGCTGTGACTGTGACTGGTGATAGAAGCAAGATCTGATGCTATAAAGAGCAATATTGCATAGGAACCTGGAATGTCAGGTCCATGAATCAAGCAAATTGGAAGTGGTCAAACAAGAGACGGCAAGGGTGAATGTGGACATTCTAGGAATCAGCAAACCAAAATGGACTGAAATGGGTGAATTTAACTCAGATGACCATTATATCTACTACTGCGGGCAGGAATCCCTCAGAAGAAATGGAGTAGCCATCATGGTCAACAAAGTCCAAAATGCAGTATTTGGATGCAGTCTCAAAAACGACAGAATGATCTCTGTTCATCTCCAAGGCAAACCATTCTATATCACGGTTATCCAAGTCTATGCCCCAACCAGTAATGCTGAAGAAGCTGAAGTTGAACTGTTTTATGAGGACCTACAAAACCTTTTAGAACTAACACCCAAAAAGATGTCCTTTTCATTATAGGGGACTGGAATGCAAAAGTAGGAAGTCAAGAAACACCTGGGATAACAGGCAAATTTGGCCTTGGAGTGCAGAATAAAACAGGGCAAAGACTAATAGAGTTTTGCCAAGAAGATGCACTGGTCATAGCAAACACCCTCTTCCAACAACACAAGAGAAGACTCTACACATGGACAACACCAGATGGTCAACACCGAAATTGGATTGATTATATTCTATGCAGCCAAAGATGGAAGAAGCTCTATACAGTTGACAAAAACAAGATCAGGAGCTGACTGTGGCTCAGATCATGAACTCCTTATTTCCAAATTCAGACTCAGATTGAAGAAAGTAGGGAAAACTGGTAGACCATTCAGATATGACCTCAACAAAATCCCTTATGATTATACAGTGGAAGTGAGAAATAGATTTAAGGGCCTAGATCTGATAGATAGAGTGCCTGATGAACTATGGACGCAGGTTCGTGACATTGTACAGGAAACAGGGATCAAGAGCATCCCCATGGAAAAGAAATGCAAAAAAGCAAAATGGCTGTCTGGGGAGGCCTTACAAATAGCTGTGAAAAGAAGAGAGGCGAAAAGCAAAGGAGAAAAGGAAAGATATAAACATCTGAATGCAGAGTTCCAAAGAATGGCAAGAAGAGATAAGAAAGCCTTCTTCAGCGATCAGTGCAAAGAAATAGAGGAAAACAACAGAATGGGAAAGACTAGAGATCTCTTCAAGAAAATTAGAGACACCAAGGGAATATTTCATGCAAAGATGGGCTCAATAAAGGACAGAAATGGTATGGACCTAACAGAAGCAGAGATATTAAGAAGAGGTGGCAAGAATACATGGGAGAACTGTACAAAAAGATCTTCATGACCCAGATAATCATGATGATGTGATCACTCATCTAGAGCCAGATATCTTGGAATGTGAAGTCAAGTGGGCCTTAGAAAGCATCACTGTGAACAAAGCTAGTGGAGGTGATGGAATTCCAGTTGAGCTGTTTCAAATCCTGAAAGATGATGCTGTGAAAATGCTGCACTCAATATGCCAGCACATTTGGAAAACTCAGCAGTGGCCACAGGACTGGAAAAGGTCAGTTTTCATTCTAATTCCAAAGAAAGGCAATGCCAAAGAATGCTCAAACTACTAGACAATTGCTGTCATCTCACATGATAGTAAAGTAATCCTCAAAATTCTCCAAGCCAGGCTTCAGCAATACATGAACCATGAACTCCCTGATGTTCAAGCTGGTTTTAGAAAAGGCAGAGGAACTAGAGATCAAATTGCCAACATCCGCTGGATCATGGAAAAAGCAAGAGAGTTCCAGAAAAACATCTATTTATGCTTTACTGACTATGCCAAAGCCTTTGACTTCATGGATCACAATAAACTGTGGAAAATTCTGAAAGAGGTGGGAATACCAGATCACCTAACCTGCCTCTTGAGAAATCTGTATGCAGGTCAGGATGCAACAGTTAGAACTGGACATGGAACAACAGACTGGTTCCAAATAGGAAAAGGAGTACATCAAGGCTGTATACTGTCACCCTGCTTATTTAACTTATATGCAGAGTACATCATGAGAAATGGTGGACTGGAAGAAACACAAGATGGAATCAAGATTGCCGGGAGAAATATCAATAACCTCAGATAAGCAGATGACACCACCCTTATGGCAGAAAGTGAAGAGGAGCTAAAAAGCCTCTTGATGAAAGTGAAAGAGGAGAGTGAAAACGTTGGCTTAAAGCTCAGCATTCAGAAAATGAAGATCATGGCATCCAGTCCCATCATTTCATGGGAAATAGATGGGGAAACAATGGAAACAGTGTCAGACTTTATTTTTGGGGGCTCCAAAATCACTGCAGATGGTGATTGCAGCCATGAAATTAAAAGACACTTACTCCTTGGAAGAAAAGTTATGACCAACCTAGATAGCATATTCAAAAGCAGAGACATTGCTTTGCCGACTAAGGTCCATCTAGTCAAGGCTATGGTTTTTCCTGTGGTCATGTATGAATGTGAGATTTGGACTGTGAAGAAGGCTGAGCACTGAAGAACTGATGCTTTTGAACTGTGGTGTTGGAGAAGACTCTTGAGAGTCCCTTGGACTGCAAGGAGATCCAATTAGTCCATTCTGAAGGAGATCAACCCTGGGATTTCTTTGGAAGGAATGATGCTAAAGCTGAAACTCCAGTACTTTGGCCACTTCATGAGAAGAACTGACTCATTAGAAAAGACTCTGATGCTGGGAGGGATTGGAGGCAGGAGGAGAAGGAGACGACAGAGGATGAGATGGCTGGATAGCATCACGGACTCGATGGACGTGAGTCTGAGTCAACTCTGAGAGAGACTGATGGACAGGGAGGCCTGGCATGCTGCAATTCATGGGGTCACAAAGAGTCAGACACAACTGAGCGACTGTACTGAATGATGTAAAATATTTATGTATAGTACAATACGAAGGGAAAACTGAAATTTAAAAACTCTGTACAAACTCTGTTTCTATGTTATTTTTGGCTCTGTTGGAACTTTTTTTTCAAAGTATTTAATACCTTTATAATTTTGTAAGATGGAAGAAAACAGTATGTTAAGAAGAGGATTCAACAGGCTTCACAGTAATAACTTAGAACCATGCAAGAGGTGGAGGGAGCAGGTAAACCCCTGGGAGGTAGCCAGATATCAGAGTGGGGGAGTGGAAGGGCCCAGCCCTGAGGAAAGCCAAGAAATCAAGGTGATTTTCAGAAGAAATCTGTACACCCAGGCCCTGGCTTCTGTATCTGTAAATTTCAAATAAGATCTTCACTTTTTTTATTATGAAAGTATAATAACACGTTCACAGGAGAATTGGAAAATACAGAACAAAATTACATATGTAAATGCTAAGTCACTTCAGTCCTGTCCAACTCTTTTTGACCCCATGGACTGTAGCCCGTCAGGCTTGTCTGTCCATGGGATTCTCCAGGCAAGAATACTTAGAGTGGGTTGCTATGCCTTCCTCCAGGGGATCTTCCAGCCCTTGGGATTAAACCTGAGTTTCTTACATCTCCAGCATTGGCAAGTTGGTACTTTACCACTAATAATTCCACTATATATTACAATTATTTTTAAGTAGATAAATTAAGACTTTAGTTGGAGTTTCCATATCAAATTCTCAAAATTCATTAGGATAAATATACAGAAAAGTAGAAGGATATAGTTAACCTGAAAATCACCAAGAACCAAGTCAACAAAATTAAGATTTATACAATTTTCACACAACAATAGGATATGAATCCTATTCAAGTTCCCATAGCCTATAAACTAGGAGACACTGGAACATATTCAGGGACATAAAACAAGGTGCAAAAATTTCTAACAGTAATGAAATCATACAGAGTCTGTTCTCTTATCAGTGGATCTTCACTTAGTTTTAATGAAGAGAAAGTGAGGGAAAATTGGGGCATTCAAACTTCAAGCTGCAGCATGTGGAATCTAGTTCCCTGGCCAGGGATTGAACCCAGGTCCCCTGCATCAGGAGCTTGGAGTCTTAGCCACTGGACCAACAGGGAAGTCCCCAGGTTCCCTTTCTAACTGCTGCGACATGGGGAGATTTCATGTGACTTTCCATCTCAGTGACCACAGACTTTTTCAAATTTACCTTTTTTTCTGGAACTCCTCTCTAACGTTATTTGACACTGCAGTAATAAATAATAGATGTGAAACTTTTCATATCTGTACTGAAAAATATGTCACAAAACAAAGCTGTATCATGCCTCCAGCTATCATTATAGCTGAACGGCAGAGAATATTTTGAAATATTCTGAAAATAGATTGTTATGGAACATCTGCATCTCAACAAGAGTTTTCTTCTGGAGCTGTGATTGTTCTGCACTTTCCAAATTCTTTACCACTGGCACCGGTGTATTTAAAGAAATATATGTTCTAATTTTTTAAAATGATGTATCAATTTAAGGTATATTTTTAAAAGATAGTGTACAATGCTGATATACTCTGTCATTTCCATAAGAATGACAAATATATTCAATCTTCCTGGAAAACACAAGGCATATCCCATTTAAATGATCACACTTCCCTGATGGCTCATATGGTAAAGGATCTGCCTGCAATGTGGGAGACCTGGGTTCAACCCTTCGCTTGAGAAGATCCCAGGAGAAAGGAATGGCAACCCACTCCAGTATTCTCGCCTGATGAGTTCCAGCAACAAAGAAACCTGGCGGGCCACAGTCCTTGGGGTCGCACAGAGTCAGACTCAACCAAGTGACTAACAACACATGGTTGTAGTAATATTACACCTCCAAACCCCTCCCAAGGGAAACATTTTACATGTGGATGACATTTCATGCACAAAGAAATGTGAGGGGGAAAAAATGTTAATTCTATGTTACATACGATCATGAAAACTCAGAAAATGTCCCGAAACAGCAAATAAATTGAAAAGTATCCATATTGTGAACATCATAAGAACACCAGAATCTAAATCTGTAATAAATTCCAACTTTTACAGTGGAAATGTTTAAACATGCACAAAGTACAGAAAATGGTATAATGAATTCTCAAGTTCCCATCGCCTGACTTCAACAATGATCAACACAGTGCTAAATTTACTTCACTTATACTTTCACCTACTTCACCCCACTCAAACACTTTTTTGTTTCTTGTTTGTTCCAGTTAGGGGTTTTTGGCCATAACCACAAGGCACGCAGGATCTTAGCTCTCCAACCAGGGATCAAACATGTGCCCTCCACAGTGGAAGCACAGAGTCTTAACCACTGAACTACCAGGGAAGTTCCTCAAACACGTAGTTTGAAACAAAACCCTCACATTCATGCCATTTCTTCCATTAAATTCTTCTGTATATGTTCTTCCAAGGTAAGGACTTTTAAAACATCATTGTAACATCATTCTTACATTTAAAAAATTAATAATACTTCCTTAACAATCAAATACCTAATCAGTGTCGTAAAGAATTTTAATTCTTCTTTGTGATGGGAGAATTTTAATTCTTCCAATGTTATGTATGGGAAATGCTTATGCTTTCATTCAGGGGAAAAGGAGAATACAAATCTGTCCATTATTAAAATACACAAAAGCAAGTATAGAAAGAGATTTCAAGGAATACAGGGCATCCTTTATCGTAATTTAATATTACACTTCAGCTGTCTACAAGCCCCCAAGAAGGCCCAGACTTGTCACAGTTCTGGTGTGCTCCTTATCCGTGGCCTATGAGGGCATGTGAACTTGGGGGCGGGGTCATTTACCGGCTGAGCCACACCCACCCCTAGCTAACGCCTCCAATGAGCGTCTTCTCTGTAGACCCCCGTGTTGGTTATCAGTTTTCAGTCTCAGTTTAGTGGCTTAGTCATGTCCAACTCTTTGTGACCCCATGGACTGCAGCACACCAGGCCTCCTTGTCCATCACCAACTCCCGGAATTCACTCAAACCCATGTCCATTGACTTGGTGATACCATCTAACCATCTCATCCTCTGTCGTCCCCTTCTCCTCCCGCCTTCAGTCTTTCCCAGCAACAGGCACTTTTCAAATCAGTCAGCTCTTCACATCAGGTGGCCAAAGTATTAAAGTTTCAACTTCAACATCAGTCCTTTCAATGAACACTCAGGACTGATCTCATTTAGGATGAATTAGGTTGGCTCAAAAGTTCATTCAGGTTTTTCTACAACATCTTTCAGAAAAATCTGCATGAATTTTAGGGCTAACCCAGTGCTTTGTGGGAAGATTCCAGGTTACAGGATTTCCCAAATCCTTGTGAAATTTTCTTTCCACATGTCAGAGATCTAACACAGCAAAATGTCCAATGAAGTTTATTCCTATTGGAGTGATGATTAAAATTTATTTTTGAATACTTTTTCTTTCATCTAAAAACCAGGGTAAAGACATGCCCTGTGACACCAGCTGGTTGTGAGAATTCAAGAAGCCAGTGCTTCCAGGTGCAGCTTCACCACAGTTTACAGAGCACGTGAGCCTTCAGGAGTAGAGGTAAGTACTATACCAGACACTGTGCTTATCTCTGGGGATAAAAAGAGGAAAATGTAGCACTGGTCTTCTGCCTAGGAGGAATATACTGTGTAAATTCTATTTATTTTCTCTATTTTACCGCAAAACTGAACATTACTTTTTTATAGTCATCAAATCATAGATCTAATTATAAGCGTCATATACACAACCTGGCTTTTCCCCCCAAGACTGTGGATTCCCTCTATTGTCTTGAGTTTAACCCCCTTAAATCCCTCATGTTCTTCAACTACTTAAAGGCTATTATTTCACTGTTCCACTTCACATTCAAATAGGAAATCTCTGCCATGCTATGTATTTTCTACACTGAATAAAAAGGCAGTGTGACTAAAGCAAATTTAGTCATGAGTGACTGGAATCATTTTTAAGCCACTATCCAGATTTCTCCAACACAAACAGGAAGGATACTTATGTTGTTGGCTAATAATCATTTTAGATGATTTTAGAGATTCTAAATACTTTGGTCACCTGATTCAAAGAGCCGACTCATTGCAGAACACCCTGATGCTGGGAAAGACTGAAGGCAGAAGGAGTCTACCGAGGATGAGATGGTTAGATGGCATCACCAACTCAATGGATGTGAATCTGAGCAAACTTCAGGAGATAGTGAAGGACAGGGGAGCCTGGCGTGCTGCAGTCCATGGGACTGTGAAGGGCTGGACATGACTGAGTGACTAAACAACAGCAACAAATTCTAAATATTTACCTACCTACATCTAGCTATGATACACTGTATTCATGAAAGTAAACTGATAAAAGATAACTTGGATTTTGAGTCTGAATCTTTTAAAAATTCATGATTCTGAAGGGAAGTAGGAAATCAGAGGTTGTGTCCCAGCTTTATCTTTACTAGAGGAGACACCACATCCCAGGAGCCACGCTTCCCTCAGGCCCAGGACTCAATAGTGATTGTGTATGACACGTCCACTCACTAAACAGACTATATTTGGATCACGAAGCAAGTGGTGAAACCCGTCAAGTAAGATTTAGAAAATGCTGGTGATATATAAATGTGATTCTTTAAATAGTGCAAAATAAGTATGTTCTTGACAATGCTTGTAGAGATTTTTTTTTAAAACTTCAAGCCCTCTGTCCTTAGAAAGCATGTGTGTCTCAGATTAATAAAAAAAAAAAAAAACAGCTCCAAAGTAAGATTCCCAAGTAATCTCTATAGGTGATGTGCATATGTGCATAAATGTATATGGTGTGTGTGTGCCTGTGTGTGTTATACTCAACAATCTATATTATCTCCTTTACTTGCTTATTCCTAATTTCTTCTTCTAATTATTGGGTTGGCCAAAAAGTTCATTTGGATTTTTCCATAGGACCATGCAACAAGCCAGAACAAACCTTTTGGCCAGCTCAATATTTCAACATCCCATGCACTAGATTTCATACAAAAGCCTGAAAGTTTTTTTTTTTAAACGTTTTATTTTACATGGGGGTATAGATGATTAACAATGTTGTGACAGTTTCAGGTGTACAGCAAAGGGGCTCAGTCACACACAAACATGTATCCATTCTCCCCCAAAACCCCCTCCCATCCCAAGCCTGAAAGTTTTCTCTTTTTAAAACATAAGTGAGTCTGTTCAGGAATCTGAATAAAACTAATTATAACACATTTATTTTCCTTGACCATCTTTGGTTTTGCCTTCTTTTATTAAAAAAAAATTATTATCTAGGGAAGATTGGCTGTTTATGTGCCTTGTGTGGTGTACGTGTGCAATACTGACTCACAAAGGGAAAAAACAATAAAAAGAGTCATTATGGAATCGTAACAGATGGGGCTATTCCATTGATTGTGTATCTATTCTCCTTGTAGTCATTTTAAGAATTCTAAAATTGGTTTCTCCTCAATTACTCTAAGGCTAATCAGGGAAAAAAAAAAAAAAAAAACAGAAAAGAAAAAAAAAAGTCTATCCACCCACTAAACAAGAGCTCTCAGGCTTTCAAAGCCCCAAACATTCAATATTTTAAAAGTAATCTCCACAAAAGGTACTTAATGGATGACTTAAATGAAAAAGTCACCTAATAATTACACAATTAGAAAATAATACTAAGCAGAGGGACTTCCCAGGTGGCGCTAGTGGTAAAGAACCCATCTCCCAATGCAGGAGACATAAGAAATGCAGGTTCGATCCCTGGGTTGGGAAGATCCTCCCTGGAGGAGGAGATGGTAGCCCACTCCAGTATTCTTGCCTGGACAGTGGAGCTGGTGGACTAGAGTCCATGGGGTTGTAGAGAGTCAGACACGACTGAAGCAACTTAGCACACAATGCAGGCACGAAGTGGAAACAGCCTGCACGGTCTATTCCAGCGCTTTCCTCCATTTCCCAGGGCTCAATTAGACCTATGTCTCAACCTCAGTGATTTTCTTTCCTTGAATGAAAAGGACCCAGCTGAATCCAAGGGGTAAAACTTCACACTCAGAAACCACTGCTCCTGAAGAGGATTTCAGGAGCACAAAAGAGAGGCCACAGGTGGTGGAGTAAAATTCAGAAAAATACCAGTTCATCACAGACCTCGACCATCCATCCTCTCTGTCTAGAGAGAAGGGGACCCTTGCAAAGCCCTGACTGATCAGTTTCTATGTGGATCTCACTGCATCGCTGGCCAGTGGGAATACACAGAAACATTCCAGCTCAGTGTTGCATGGGTACACCGCACAGGGCATGTAAACACAGCCCAACAATGGTCCTGGAGTAACAAAACTTTAAAAATAAAAAGAAAGCAGGCTTCCCTGGTGGCTCCATGGTAAGGAACCTGTCTCCCAATGCAGGAGTATACAAGTTCAATCCCTGATCCAGGAGGAGCCCAAAGGCCATGGAGCAAGTATGCCTTTGTGCCACAACTATCGAGCCTGTGCTCTAAGCTTGGGAGCAGAAACTAGAGAGAAGCTTGAGCAGCATCAAAGACCCAGCACAGCCAAAAACAAATAAAGAATTTTTTAAAAAAATAAATAGAAAGTGAAACCAAAGATGGTCAAGGAAAACAAATGTGTCATTATCATTAGGCAACACTTTCTTTTTAATTCCACCTGGACCCTTCCCATAGACTAGAAGTAGGTTCCATCTCGAGAGCCACGTTTCTCCCAAACTGTTGATGGCCAGGTGTGGCTGGAGCCAGAGGGAGCAAGCATCCCAGGGATGCAGCCCATCCCCTAGACATCCACACCGCATGCCACACCAGGCAACCCTCCAGACCACTCCCTGACAATTGCAAGGGCCCTCGGAAAAAGATCTTTTCAAAGAAAATACAGGAGGGCTTCCCTGGTGGCTCAGTGGCAAAGAATCCACCTACCAATGCAGGAAACTCAGGCATGATTCTCTTATCTGGGAAGATTCCACTTGCTGCAGAGTAAATAAGCCCGTCTGCCACAAGTACTGAGCCTGTCTGTGCTCCAGAGGCTGGGAAACTGCAAGCACTGAGCCTGTGCGATGCAACTACTGAAGCCCACGAACCCTAAAGTCAGTGCTCGGCAACAAGACAGTGGCACACCCCCACTCACCGCAACTAGAGAAACCTGGGCAGCAATGAAGACCCAGCACGGCCAGAAATAAATTTTAAAAAAATTATAAGGGAGACAGTTTGGTTTCCATGATTTAATTTAAAAAAAAAAAGAAAAGCCAAGCAATGGCAATTAGAAGGCAGTGAATGTCTCTTCACTTTCCTGCAATTTGAATGTAAATTATCAAATTGTCTACATGGATCAAAGTCTTCACCTGGTGCCTCCCTTCTCGTCACCGCTTATCTTAAGGCTATCATCAGCACGATGCTTGCACTATCAAACATATCTAGCAGACCTAAGAGTATGGATCTGCTTGAAGGTTTCAAAAACTCACACAATTCATCAACACAAATTTTGCCTCCTATGAATTAAGATGATATAATAAATTAAATGCTAAACTGGGACAACTTTCAGTTAGAACTGTATTACTACAACTGAGTTCTTGGTCCCCATTTCACTGTGTCTAGTGAGGCCAACACACTGCAGTGATTACCTGCCTGGGGAAAGGAAGGGAGGGAGGAGATGGACAACACCCAGTGGATTCAGTTACAGCAGGTGAAGAATCGCCATTTGCCATTAGTGTGTGTTTCTGCTCCCTAGTTTATTGTTCTTATTATCTATTTATTTATTTATGTTTCTGCACTATGCATGTGTGTGTTTGTGAGTACACCAGAATTTTATTTTCTATGTAGAGAAATACATTCCACAGAAGATTTGAAGTAGGTGTCATTCACAGGTAAGGAAGGGACATAAGTCACTCCTAGGAGAACTTCCTAAATGCAGGGGGAAAAAAAGTAGCTAGTCGCCAGAGTTGCAAAAGATATGCTGACCAATGGGTGGATGGTGAGAGAGCTTATTTCCAGCCACAGTGGTTGAGGGGTTAACAAAGAGGAGAAATCTGAGTCAGCATTGAAAGAGGTTAGGATGAGTATGAAAAAGAAGACAAAAGATGAAGAGTTGGAAAACAAAAAAAGGGACATGATTCAAGCACTTTGTGTGCTCATGATTATCCCCAACACTCCTGATACTACTGCTGCTTCTGCTGTCACTCTGGTGATCATGGCGATGATGCTGCTGGCGTGATGATGGCAGTGATGATGGTGATGATGGTTGTGGTGACGATGGAAATTATGATGGTGGTGGTGATGATGGTGGTGGTGGTGGTGGTGGTGGTGGTGGTAATTATGATGGTGGTGGTGATGATGGTGGTGGTGGTGGTGGTGGTGGTGGTAATTATGATGTGGTGGTGGTGATAATGGTGATGATGGTGGTGGTGGTGGTGATGGTGATGATGATGATGATGGTGGTGATGATGGTAGTGGTGGTGATGGTGGTGGTGATGATGATGGTGGTGGTGATGATGATGGTGGTGGTGTTGGTGATAATGATGGTGATGATGATGGTGGTGGCGGTGATGGTGATGATGATGGTGGTGGTGGTGGTGATGTTGATGGTGGTGGTTGTGGTAATGGTGGTGATGATGATGGTGGTGGTGGTGGTGGTGGTGATAATAGTGGTGATGGTGATGATGGTGGTGGTGGTGGTGATGATGATGGTGATAATAATGGTGGTGGAGGTGGTGATCATGATGGTGATGGTGGTGGTGATGGTGGTGGTGGTGATGGTGATGATAATGGTGGTGGTGGTGATGGTTGTGGTGATGCTGGTGATGATGGTTGTGGTGATGGTGGTGGTGGTGGTGATAATGGTGATGATGATGGTTGTGGTGGTGATGGTGGTGGTGGTGATGGTGGTGGTGGTGATGGTGGTGGTGATAATGGTGGTGATGATGGTGGTGGTGGTGATGATGGTGATGACGATGGTTGTGGTGATGATGGTGCTGATGGTGGTGGTGGTGGTGGTGATGGTGATGATGATGGTGGTGGTGGTGATGGTAATGGTGGTGGTGGTGATAATGGTGATGATGATGGTGGCAGTGATGGTGATGATGATGGTGGTGATGGTGATGATGATGGTTGTGGTGATGATGGTGGTGGTGGTGGTGGTGATGCTGATAGTGGGGGTGGTGACGATGGTAGGTGATGATGATGACTTGGTATATCAGGAAAAATATTAGAACACACACAAAGAAAATCCTAAAACAGAAACTAAAAAGTTGACTGAAGCAAACAGTTTGTGACAAGGAAAACTAATAGAAAACACAGCTAAACATAGAAATTGGATCTAAATTGTGGAGGCTAAGAATCCCCAAAACGCAAGGTGTTTAGATTTTCACCTGGAGGTCACAGGAGTCATGGAAGAGTTTTTGCTGTAATGAAAGCAACGTCTCAGAAATGTTCAGTGGGCAGTGATGTGAGGATGAATCCAGGATGCAGCAGGAGCCAACCTCAATCATTTCCATGAGGTGTGCACATTCTAACCCAAGACAAATAAAACTTTTATGAAATCCTCTGCTTCCACTTTGAAAAAGACAAATGAATGTTGACAAATCGAGGCATAAAGGAAAGCATGCATCACTGGGGTCAGAGGAGTGCCTGGTATTTCCTTTAATCAAACAGTTCAGAGGCAGGGCCCTGTTCAATAATTAAACGTATGTTCTCAATGCATAGTGTTACTGAATCATTGTGGAATATCCAGGAAGCAGGAAAGGGTGGGAGAAGTCATTTGATGTCAATTGGGAGGACTGATCAATGAAAGAAGCACATATGGGATTCCTCCCAAAATATCACCAAGTAGCTGGAGTCAGGTCTATGAGCACAGCTGGGACCAGGGCGTGACACAGACAGGTGGGTGCTTGGAAGGGAGACACACTGCACGCTTCTGTAGGTCAAGATCCCTAACCCACACATTCTGGAAGGTATGATGATTTACACTAAGAGACAAAGGCAGCATGGCAGAGTAATGTCCCTTGACTCAGACCCAGATGGCCAGCCGGTGAGGAACAGAGCTGAGATTCCACTGAGGTCCATCAGAGAAGGAAGCATATTTCTATTCCACCCCATCAAGAATCTCAAAGAGCTGTGCTTATCCAGCTTTTCCCAGCCTCTCCCATCCTCCAAGATGGCTTCTCAATACCCTATTCATATCTCATCAATGTCTGTCTGACTACATTCCTCAGGTGTTAGAGAGTAACCTACTTATTTCCAATCACTAAAAATAATCAGTTATTTATACCATTGTCACATTGCATACAAGACTTGATTTAGCTCCCAGAGATATATACAAGAAAACAGGCTCATGAATAAATAAGTTGGGAGTTTGAAGCAAAGAGAAATGAAGAACAAAAACCAGACAACTGGAACAAAGGTCATAAAAAGATACATGCTAGAATATCAGAGCATGTGCTGATGATCAGGTGTGCAGAGCTCCCTGTATAAATCTGAAGAGACTGATGTCAAAGCTATAAGAACAAGAAAATGTGGGGCTAATTGGTCTATGGATCCTCCCTCACTGGGGGTCTTTGGAAGAATGGAACTGAAAGCAAAGTGCAAAGTCACTTAAATGCCTGGGATAGAATGAGGTGAACAGTTGAGATAAATGAGAAAAATAAGGCAGAGCCTGCCGCCCTGCTGTGGAGAAAAAGGAGTTACAAAGTTCCTGCTGCTGGGACAAGAGCTGCTCAGCCACAGCTCGCAAGGTGAGTGGGACCAAGTGGACTTGAAGCTCTACCGAGATGTCTACGGACCCCTTATCCAGTCCAGAGACAAGGGAATTTAGGTTAAGATACATGCAAATTTTACCTCTGGGTGGCCAAAACAAGGTAAAGAAGAAAATCACAAAAGTGCAACAGTATTTCTCAAACTGGTATCTGCTTAACACTATTCTGCTGGATCCTCACTGAAAATCACACACATACACTTTGTCTCTCTTTCTCTCAATGTAAGAAAAATTGGCAGAAGCAGGGTTAAAACAAAGCTAAGGATGGTTTCTTGTTCACTGCAGGACTACACATGGCCATCAACATGCTAAGATGCTGAGACTCATGTGGTGTGAGGCACAGAATGCTTTTTCTTCCTCACGTTGCAATAAAAGTGTTATGCAAAATATGGTTTGGGAAATAATGGTGTAAAATACTAACAAAGATCAGGAGGGGGAAAAAAAAACGCTCAGGAGAAGCTGTTTTTCTCCTCTACTGAGACCTGGGAGATATCTCTGCTGTGGGCTCCCATGAAGATCAGGCTGAATGGTGAAGAGCAGAACCCACCAGGTCAGCCCAAAATCCACCAGATCAGCCCAAAATAGATGCCGGGAGGGCATGTCTCTGACCACATCCCTTCACAGGTTGCTGTTTAGTCACTCAGTCATGTCTGACTCTTTGCAACCCTGTGGGCTGGAGCCCACCAGGCTCTTCAGTCCATGGGATTTCCCAGGCAAGAATACTGGAGTGGGTATTCATTTCCTCCTCCAAGGGATCTTCCTGATCCAGAAATCGAACCCGAGTCTCCTGCACTGGCAGATGGACTCTCTATTACTGAGCTACCAGGGAAACCCTTCCCTTTGCATAAGCATGTGCTAAAACCAAGAGCAAACTGTAAATGTGAATGCATCAGCAGTCCTTTTCTAAGGCCAAAGCTATTGTCTGACTGTCTAAATATGTGGTTTTCTCGTAGCCTGACTTGATCCAAGGCTAAAACTGAAAACAGCAAGAATAGATTACTACACCTGCTTCACGCCACCCTGAAGAAATATTGTACACTGACATCTAGACTGAGTTCCTGTAGCTTGGGTTACAGCTTTTGGGAAAAACCTGTAAATAAATCTATGCTGCCAATTAAGGACAGGCTGATTTATTTCGTGCATTCACAAAGGAAAAGATTAGGGTTTTAATCCTCTGATAAAAGCTAAGGATTTATGCTTGGATAGAAAGCTCTGAGATTTATACACGAAGATGAGCAAAAGGAGGTTGGTGGAAATGGCCACGTTTTCTCAGCAAATGGTCCACAGTTCTGCTCAAAGCAAAGGTCTCAAAGTTCTGCCCCATGCAGCCTATAAATAAGTAGTTTATCCTGGAGAATTTTTAAAGCAGGTGCTGCAAATTAGCCATTTAAATCATTTAAAAATTTTTCAATATTGTACCCAAAGGACATCTAATTTTAATGAAGGTAACTTCTTGGTCTATCTCCAAGATAAATTGGATAAAAAATGTAATCCCATGAAACTAAATGAGTCAAATAGGATTTTTGCTAGGAGCCAATTATATCTGGACAAGGTCTGCCAAAAAATAATGACTAGGTTTTCAGAGTAATTGATCTTAAGCTATCCTTATCAAGAGCAGGACCACTCACTAATTGAGGCCATGTCCAGTTTTCCACAGTGATGCCTTGTCTCCTTTTTATTCTCAATAGCAATAGGACATCTTGCATTTAGAGAAGCTTCATGTCTTTGAAAAATAAGATTAAAAAAAAAGAATGGGGGTCAAATATGGTTTCATCTGCCCCCTTTTGAAATTGTTCTTATCAAAGAGAATGAATGTTCACTCTCAGCTAGATACTTGAGGAGGTTTCCTCATGAACCTAAACATCAGACAAGCATCCAGAAGGGCCTCTGGAATGAGTTCTTTCAGCCAGATCTAGCCCTCTCTTCTGATCATGGAGTTAAGCCTGGAGTAGAGAGCCAGAAGGCAAGGCAGGCTGCAGTTTCCACCACCTATAAGGACTAGTCCTATGTGTCCTAGGAGACAGATGTCCTTACTATGTGTGCTGTGTACAGTAGACATTGGTATGTCCACTTAACAGGAAGCCAGAGAAAATGCAGAGTCAAAATCCAATCCCCTTGGGCAGCCTAGATGATTTGGGATCCACGTGGGCTCCCTGCCTACCTCAGCCCCAGCCTGTCATAAAACTATGCCCAAGCCTCCAGCATCCTAGGAAGGAAGCATAAAAGCATCATTTGCACCTTCTGAGTGATGGGGACCAATTCTCCCAACCACTCCAAGTGGCCTCAGTCCCTGATTCAGTGTCCTGTTACTACATAAAAGACAACAAGACAAATAACCAAGAATCTATGTTTTTCTTATATCAATAAAATTCTGTAGCCAAAAACAGCAGGCAATGTTACTGGTGTTCAGAAATGGTTTTTGTAACTTGATATCCTGAACTAGACCGTGAGGCTCTTCCTGGATAAGGTTCACGTGCTGGTGACTGGACGAGATGCTGCGAACCATTACCTAAGATACAGGAGGTTGAGATGCCAATCTTTCAGCAGTAATAGTGGGCTTCCCAGGTGGCACCAGTGGTAAAGGACTTGCTAGCCAATGCAGGAGACTTAATAGATATAGGCTTGATCCCTGGGTGGGGAAGATGCCCTGGAGGAGGAATTGGCAACCCAACTGGCACTCCAGTATCCTTGCCTGAGAAATCCCATGGACAAAGGAACCTGGCAGGCCACAGTCCACGAGGGCAAAAAAAGTTGGACACGAGCAAGCATTCGTAGGTACACATGGGCACATACACAGTGATAAAGGGACAAGGTCTAAGCAAGAGTTGACCCTGTTAAGGACATTCAAAATAGGTACTAATAATCCTAACAGTATCTACTCTTTCTTTAAGGTCTGCATTATTTTGATTCTGGTCAGAAGAGATAAGAAAAGAAGAAGGAGCCTTCCCATTTAAATGTGAAATAAAATAATGCAAGCATCCTGTGTTCCTTTCATGCCTGGGATCACCCATGATCACTCCAAATGCAACCGTCAAGATCAGAATATGGTTTGCAAGAGACAGATTCTCCAGTAGTTCTTCTATGTGAAAAATACAAAATATACTTGGCATTGAATACAGATGGCAGGGCAACAAAAACTCACCTACCACTTACCTTTTAACGGGTCTAATTTCACCCTCAATTTTTCTTTTTCCAAAGATGAAACTTAAGTTTCTTCTTCTTCCTCTAAAAATCCTTGGTCATATATCAAAGGTTTCCAATCAATGTTTGGCCTCATTCATCTCCAATTCACAAAACTTTAAATTGACTTTCAAAACTTTTTTCCCATCAAATAAATGTATTTTTGAACTTTCTTTTTCTGAACAATTAACTTTTTTACTCTCCAATAGCTCATACCAGAGCAGCCCTTCTTACTTGTCTAAGCATCCTTGACATCATCAGTCCCCAGCATCATTTTCTAACAGTTGAAGTTCAATGAATTCCCTGCCTGCAAGGAATTTACAATCTATTTCAGCAGACAAGTCATACACACATGGTGGTTGTTGTTCAGTTACCAAGTTGTGTCCAACTCTTTGTGATCCTGTGGACTGCAGCAAGCCATGCCTCTTTGTCCTTCACCATCTCCGGGAGTTTGCCCAAGTTCATGTCCATTGAATTGTTGATGCCACATGGTACACATAACAATAACAATACAAACCAGTAAATGTACCAAAGGCTTTCTGAGGATCCTGTTTACTGTGTAACTGAGATTATCAAGGAAGACTCCTTTTATAAGAAGTGGCACTTAACTGGGGTCTAAACCGAAAGGAAGACTGTTCCAGTGAGAGAGGAGAGACAGTAACCATGAGCGATGATTATTTTTGACTGGGTTCTAAGAAACCACTCTATTTCTAAATTCTGAAAACAGCAATGGCAGACATGTATTATATTTTAGAAAGAGTGAGGGATCCAGTCTGACCAGAAGAAAGGGTTTTCCAAACTTTCCTTCTTGAAAAAGTTTTTAAATAGTAGGATAAGTGCTTAACCACATCGTGTTAGTTTCTGCTGCACAACAGTGTGAATC
Organism: Nanger dama; assembly: GCA_917880005.1. Taxonomy (NCBI): domain Eukaryota; kingdom Metazoa; phylum Chordata; class Mammalia; order Artiodactyla; family Bovidae; genus Nanger; species Nanger dama. The sequence goes on from CAKJTW010000069.1 coordinate 823,048, forward strand.
AGCTAAATGTGTACGTTCATCCCCTCCCTCCTAAGCCTCCCTCCCTCCCACTCCCCTCCCACCCATCTAGGTCACAACCAAGCACTAAGCTGAGCTCCCTGTGCTATACAGCAGTTTCTAAACTTTCTTAATCACTGAGTTTTATTGACCTTCTTTCTAAAACACTCAGGACTGAGAATCCCTCCCTTCCAGTGACTTAAGTACACTCATTTCAGGGAACTTATTAGACTCAAAGGAAATGTACATTGTTTCTAAACATCGTGTCTATAATTCAGAATGTTCAAAATCCAGCTAAGAAAGAATGAAGACCGTATCCAACCAACACAAGTTTTGCCCCACCCATCAGTGCCAACGCACGCAAAAGAACCACGATGGAGAAACATACTGCCATCCCCATGCCAGTGGCATCATGGACTAATTTAAATAAATAAATGGCAACCCACTCCAGTATTCTTGCCTGGAGAATCCCACAGACAGTGGAGCTGGTCCATGGGGTCACAAAGAGTCAGACACAACTGAGCAAGCAGCACTATTATCTAGGTCTCTCCAGTATCTCACATGCTTGGTGTTTCATCCTCACAATGACCAAACTTTGGGGTCACATTTAGACCCTGGTAAGGCACAAAACAGTATCTCCACTAAAAACTGGAAGTTAACTGACATCTGATCCTGGGAAAGATTGAAGGCAAAAGGAGAAGAGAGCGACAGACGATGAGATGGTTAGGTGGCATCACCAACTCAGTGGACAGGAATTTGAAAACACTCTGGGAGATGATGGAGGACTGAGAAGCCTGGAGTGCTGCAGTCCACGGGACTGCAAAGAGCTGGACACAACTTAGCAACTGAACAGCAACAAGTGACATCTTTGTTCTTCCTGTTGTGAATGGCAGAGGAAAGATTTTACACCTAGCCTTCAGATACGACAAATGCTCTTCCTCCAATTTCATGATCCCTAGTGAAAAGTCCAGACTGGTTTATCAGCACTGCCCATGAGAGTGCATTGGTCTTCTCTGCAGGTTATTCCCTAGTTGACATCTCCCACGACGCTAATACACAGCCAAGTTACTCATCCTCACCTACAGGAAACTAAGGAAAAATACTAGAATACCAGGCTTGAAAGTTATACACTCCACACTGGATCTATGCCCTTCTCTCTGATCAATTACATGGCACATTCATAACGTTATTCACAAGAGTTAGATGGCCATAATTCCCCCACCAGCTTGGGGAAAGATAAGTTTCCCTGACTTATAACCAGTAGAGTTTTCTAAACACCTGAAGATGCTAATATAAGGATATTTCTACTGAGCAATCTGTTCAAATTGACCTTGAACACATACAAAAGACTTAGTTTCCTGCACGTTTCAATATGCAATGGTTCACAGAAAAAATAAAGAACCATTCACATTGCTACTATTTTGCAAGATAATTTAACAATCTCAGATTTCTGAAATATTCACCAGCATCCATTAAATCCTCTCTTAACTGAGTTTTGGCCTTGGATGGCCCACACACTAAGGTCAACCCTCAGCATCAAATTAGAGAAATGAAATTCACCCTGCAGCCACTGGCCTTGATCTATGGAGCATCTGCTGGAAACTCAACAGCTCAGATAAGTCAGGGTGTTTTTCCCCCTTGAAACACCTAAACAACACTTCAAGAGTGAGAAAGAGAGACAGAATTGTGGGCTCGTAATTAAAATTTAAAAGGTTTCTTAAAGACTAATAATGTAAGAGGGTCTGCTTTTTCAAAGGGGATCATTAATTTCCCTTAATTTGAAACTATATCTCCGAGTATATTTTATTCATACTTAGAAAAGGATAAATGGAAGATCAAGAAGCCGTGACGCAGATCTCACCAGCGCCCAGCCCCTAAGGGAACCATTAGGCTACATTTTTCACGTTAGCCGACCTTTTCCTGTTAGTATTCATGAAAACTCAGCAAATAATCACATTGAGTTGATTTTAGGGACATATATCCTTGGCTTCCTGCCTTAAATGTGAAGCCCCAGCATGGTTATCTGACTCAGGAATGCACTTTCATTCCATCTTTCATAAAAGCAACTGTACAAGACAAGTGGACAAGCATTTTGATGAAATTGCCATTAACAACGTGCACACTCGCCTTGCTATTCATCTTCCCCTGTCTACACTGGGCTCTTCCTCCTTCAAAGCAAGCTCTGGGGCCATGGAGGAAACTTCAGGTACAAAGACAGAAACCACTTCACTTGTTAGCCAAGAAAATACTTAAGGCATTGAAAACTGAAAATACAGTGGACAATTCAGCATCAGTAAATCACCCTTGAGTTTAATATCTTGGAGATCCTATCAGGCAATGATGCCCTGTGTTGAATGCCATGTGGTGATGGTGGTTTAGTGACTCTTGCAACCTCATGGACTGTAGCTTGCCAGGCTCCTCTGTCCATGGGATTTCTAGGCAAGAATATTGGAGTGGGTTGCCATTTTCTTCTCCAGGAGATCCTTCTGACTCAGGGATCAAATCCAGGTCTCTCACACTGCAGGCTATCTCCTGCATTGCAGGCAGATTCCTTACTAACTGAGCTACCAGGGAATCCTATGTGTCTCCTTAAATCATTCATGAGTTTCTTGGTAACTTGCTGACTGAGAAAAACACCTTGCAAGGCAAGATTGAATGTGACTACCTACTTTCACTTTATGAGACACACAGCTGAGAGAGAAGTCCTTCAAAGGACAGGAAAGACAACCACATGTCACGGGCTCAAGATAAGCCAGCTGGCACTATCGACCATGCCAGACAGGCTACCAATTTATAATTCAAACGTTGGAGTGTTTATCTTTAGGATGCTCATCATCTTGGGAAAAACATTGACTGTTTTGTCAGTAATATGAGCCAAAGGGCTATCATCATCCACTTCGAGGTCACAAATGATAAAAGGCTAAGCAACTTATCTAAAAGGGCTTCCCAGGTGGCGCAATGGCAAAGAATCTGCCTGCCAATTCAGGAGATTCAAGAGACAGGGGTTCAATTTCTGGGTCAGGAAGATCCCCTGGAGGAGGAAATGGCAACCCACTCCAGTATTCTTGCCTGGAGAATCCCATAGACAGAGGAGCCTGGCGGGCTACAGTCCATGGGGTGGCAAAGAGTCAGACACAGCTAAGCAACAAACCAACCAACAAACCCATCTAACACAAAGTCCCCTTTTGTCCACAGTTTCCCAGAGTTGGAGCCACTGGAAATAATGAGGTGTGCTGTGACCTGAAAACACAGAATGAGATTTCATTTACCCCCACGGCCAAGAGACCTGAGATCCATCTAGAATCATTCTTTAAGATGAGGTGTCATTCCCTAAAATGGATATCTGTGCGTGACCTGGTACTGTTCATAGCAGACCACATTAAAAGGGACTAAGTTACTATCCCTTAGCAAAAGCAGGGCCCAACGGATGAGGGTTTACAGAAGACAGCCCACTGGTCACCTTTCAGGACTTAAGATGCCACCGCGAAGGGCACCGGGCCAGTGGTCACCACGGGATCCTCGTGTTCAAGAGAACAGGCAGTTCTGGTGGTCAGAAGGGACTGCGGTAAACAATTTTTTTTTTTAATTAGAAAGGCTCTCATCCTTGGCCTACTTTTGAATTTGGTCCCACTCCATAATAATCATGAAATTCAAACTGCCAAGGAACTGATTAGCTGCAAGATTAAGAGAGAACCACATCCACACTGAAAAGCACAACCCCAGGTGGGAAATAAGGAGACCAAAAGGAAACAGCATGTCAGGCAGTGTGGAAATAAAATGCAGGAAATTCAATATTCACTGTTAATTTTCACATGAATCCCCTCTATTGTCTTCTTTGTGTCTCTAGCCAGCTGTGCTTTTTAATAGGACAATTATTTGCTGTTCAGATGGATTCCAATTATGTCTTAAGAAAAAAAAAAAACTTCCATAGGATGATCAAGTCCATTTGAGAGAATTTCTCGTCACTTTTTATGGCTGCGTTCATGGTGGCGTTCATGAAGGTAATTTTGATTATTGTTGTTCAGTTGCCAAGTCACATTTGACTCTTTGTGACCCCATGGACTGCAGCACGCCAGGCCTCCCTGTCCTTCACTATCTCCCAGAGTTTGTTCAAATTCACGTCTACTGAGCTGGTGATACTATCTAACCGTCTTATCCTCTGTCATCCCCTTTTCCTTCTGCCTTCAATCTTTCCCAGCATCGAAGTCTTTCCAATGAGTCGGCTCTTTGCATCAGGTGGCCGAAGTACTGGAGCCTCAGTGTCAGTCCTTGGAATGAATATCCAGGGTTGATTTCCTTTAAGACTGACTAGTTTGATCTCTTTACAGTCCAAGGGACTCTCAAGATCTTCTCCTGCACCACAGATTTTTCTGCAGAATTAAATTATTCATCATGATTAATAACAACTTCAACACATAAAATTGGAGACTGTTTATAGCCTTAAATCAGATCTAGACAATGATAGCCAAATCAACTGCACATGAATTGAAAATTGGCAGATGTGGGTAAGGCCACTGGATAAGCAGTTTCCACTGATACTGCCACAGGGTCATCACAATGAGGAGCAGCACAAACAGGCCCCATGAGAAGGAGTTTATTAAATTCCAGCAAGACCTCTAGCTGCTCATGACCTGTAAAAACTCCAGAGGAGCACAGAAGCTGCTTCTTTTATTCTTACTTTAAAGAAGTAAAACTATGGTTTTTAATGTGATGCATATGGAACACATTGATCCTTTAAGTTTTTTTTTAAATACAAACTACTATAAACAAGGTCCTACTGTATGTACAGCACAGAGAACTATATTCACTATCCTATGATAAACCATAATGGAAAAGAACATAAAGAAGAAAGTACACATATGTATAACTGAATCCCTTTGCTTTACAGCAGAAATTAACACAACATTGTAAATCAACTCTATTTCAATATAAAAATTTCAAAAAATAAAAAATCTCAAATTACTTACGCTTTTGGGACAAGGCACTCTGAGGTGTGTTTTTGGGTGTTTTTTTTTTTTTTTAGTTTTCTGAGTGTGTGTGTGTGTTTTCACGGCAAAATTCCCCATGATATGCCTGGCCCTCTTCTATCTGCAAGTACAGTCAATGGGATAAGAAACTTGGTGACTTCTGCCTCCAAAATTTACCTCGGGCCACCATATTTGCTTCTCAATATTCTCTCTTAATGAGATGATTTACACATGTGTAAAAGTGACTTTCCTGCCTTGATTTGTTTTCGCTTCTTCTTTAGATGAGAAAAGCATGGAATCCCTGACATGAAAGCACAAGAATACTATACTCCTGGCACCACGCTTATTCACGTCATGATTCATCGTAGGTCCTTGATGAATCCTGTGTTTCCTCCTTTTAAAAGTACTCTGGGACAGTCAGGTCAAACCATAAATGCCTGTTAGCGCTCACCTGGAGAGAGGCAGAAAGTACCGTTATCATCTCAATGCCCAGGAAACCAAGGGAATGACTGGCTTCTCCCTAAATCAAATGATGATTTCTTCAACCTCCATTCTCCTTGACATTTTTTGGCACATCAAACTCTTCAACACTCTCTCCTGGCTGAAAGGCTTCCTTTGGGCTTTGATGAGAATAACACAAACTCCATCTTCCTGCATTTACAATTCCATCTGCCTCCTCCCTGACAGGCGCCCAGTGACCTCTCATCCCTTCCTGGTCTCTGCCTGTGCTCTTTCCCCAAAGCAATCACTGATTGACCGCTCTCTGTCCTGCCTCTAAGACAACCCATCCATGAGTGAGTCTCCGTTACCACCTCTGTGTATTTGAAAATCAAATTTTTCTTGACAACTCATTTTTCATCCAACTCTAGGACTGCATCTTTATCATTCTATCATATAAATTTTCCAGAAGAAAAGAATGGGGTTGTCATTTTTAACCAAACTACATACAAAAATCATTAGCTTCCTCAATCATTATCTTGCTATGGCCCCCCAGGAAAAGTTGGGACTGGAAAGTTAGCTGAAATGGAATGAAGTGTCAGTTCCATGGGTGACTATACTGGATTTCTCCTCTTGTTCAGTCAGTCAGTCATGTCCAACACTGTGACCCTATGGACTGTAGCTCCTCTGTCCATGGGATTTTCCAGGCAAGAATACTGGAGTAGGTTGCCATTTCCTTCTCCAGGGGATCTTCCTGACCCAGGGGTCAAACCTTCCTCTCTCCTACATTATGAACAGGAGAGATACAGAAAGAAAATGACAAGCTCAGGAGTTCAGACTTTCAGCTCAAAGTATAGAGAACCAAAGAGCTTCTAGCATAGGCGAGCTTTTAAAAAAGAAAAGAATAAGGATTCATTTCTTACATCCACAGAGCATACAGAGATGGTGATACTAAAGATGAAACAGTAAGTTGCAATATAGATTTTCAAGATGGACACAATCATCATAGTGAGCAAGGGGGGCTCAGAAAGGCAATCGGAATGTTTCCACCTTCAGGAAAACTTGCTGGTGGCCAGTGGATTGTCACATCCCCTGGAAAGAGAGGAGCAGCCTTCTCTTGTTGCTGTGACCAAATCCTGCCCAAGGACAGGTACCTAGTCTGCATGTTCATCGGCACTTGCTCAGCGTGTGTATTAGGTTCAGTTAACTTCTAAGTGGATGGATGCATAAAGTATCTGTACAGAAAGCAGAGCTGCCGCATCTGGGGAAGAGAAACCTCATGGACAAACAACTTCAATTTCCTACCTGTCTGTAGAACCTGCTGATGGGAGTGCTGGGGCCCTTTCCTCAGTCAGGTTTTGAGTCCAGACCTTAGAGTTGAGGAGCCTGGGAGAGCCCACTCTCCCCTTCCAAAAAAAAGGCTGAAGCCTCTGAGTCAGAGCCTGGATGGCCTATGGTTTTGAATACAAAGTATTTCTGCTGCAAGTGTGAATTTTGAAATAATTTTATACATGGATTTAATGCCAGTTAGTGTTCTTACACTTCAGAGTAAGGACAAGGTTTGCATTGTCAGAAAGCACAAGAAGGCCAGGATCATTTTAGTGGGCTTTAAAAGATCTTATGAAACTTCCTTCTGAAGCACAACCAGTATTTCACTGTAAGAACCTAATAAATATTTTAGAATGGCATTTCATTTGTTTTACAATGACATTTGGTATTAGAATGAAAGAGCTGGGAAAAGAAATATAAAAAGGTTCCCTCCACTACCCACCCGATTCCTTATATTTAGAGACCAAACTGATTTATAATGTTCATAAGAGTCGCTTTAAATCATCACCGATGACAGCAAGATGTGGGCCCACAGTGCAGAGGTGAAGTCCACTGTTTGTCTCCTCAACACACAAATCTACGCTTGACTCTAAGTGGTTCTCAAATGTGTTTATTTAACACGTTCCCCTTGAACCACATTCCAGTCTGTGCTATTCATTCCCCTTTCATGGGACGCCCCTGGGAGAGGGGCCATTTCACATTTGAGTAGAAAACCAATGATGTAGAAAAAGTGCATTTTTTTTAATTAAACCATATTTTTTTAAGAGCCATTTGCCTTCAGTCCTTGAAGGCCCAAGATATTCAACCTAAGGTCATTCTGGGCACAGCACAGACCTCTCAGAGCAGAAGCGAGAAGGAAGGGGAGGTCGGCATGGTTCCGAGGCAGGAGTGGAGACGCTCCAGGCATTGGTTCACCTCCGAACACCAAGATCACCAAGAAAAGACACCTGCACTCCCATGTTCATCACAGCATCAGTCACAATAGCCATGATATGGGGGCAACCTAAATATCCATGGACAGAGGAGCCTGGAGGGCTACAGTCTATGGGGTCGCCAAGAGTCAGACACGATAGAGTGACTAACACTTTAAGTTCCCTTTTAAGTATTTATTGAAGAATGAATCAATTATGAAAATGTCATTTATACACAGAATGAAATATTATTCAGCCTTTAAAAAAGAAAGCAACCCTGCTACATGAAATAACACGGATAAACCTGGAGGATATCATGCTAAGTGAAATAAGCCAGACATAGAAGGACAAATTCTGCCTGATGCTATTTAAGATGAAGTGTCTGAAAGAATCAAATATATAGAAGTAGAGAGGAGAGTATATGGGTGCTGGGGTAAGGAGGAGTGTGTTCAGTGGGTTTAAAGTTTCAGTTAGGGAAGATGAACAATTTCCAGAGATTTGCTGCACAAGGTCATAGCTCTAGTTAAGAATGCTGTATTGGGCACTTAAAAACATGCATCTCATTTTCCTCTTAGGGCCAGTCATTGACCCCTGCTTCATCACTTAAATCATCAACAGGTATCAGGAATGAAATCAGAGCAGGACAGCCTAGTGGGAACTAATCAGTCACTCCTTCCCTCCCCCCACTGCAAACCCTCACCGCTAGCAAACTATCACTATAATTTAAGGAACAACTGCTTCCATTTTCTCTGCTAGGAGGTCGCCAACTGGAAGTTCCCTCACTGCTACCGACAAAGCTCCTCAGAGCAGATATAAGTAGGGTTCAGCTGCAAAACCAAATAACATAACATTTGAAGAACACAATTATCCCTAAACAAAGCAACAAACCAGAAATAGATTCCAACAGACAAGGTTATAATAGATGAACCAAGAAATCTGACTTGCATTATATACATAGGAGATGGACGTGAAAGGATATTGTCAATATCAAAGAAGAAAAAAGATAGAAGAGAACCAAGCAGAAGTGTCATGCGTGAAAAATACAATCTTGAAATAAGGGGCACAGTGGATGGGGCGTGGGTTAGGTTGTGGTTTAAGTTGTGCACGCAGTTCCCCACACTCTGATGGAGGGAGTGTATTCCCCCACCTTGTGTTTTGGGCCACATGTGGGAATTGTTTTGGCTAGTGTAGTATTTTTAAGTCACCACCCAGACTTAAAATATGGTGTTTTGAGTTTATACTCTCGCCCTTCTGATGTTGATGTACAAAGAATATGTCTTTGGTGGGTCACTGGCCCCAAGAGGAAAATGAGATGCACTTTCTTAAGTGCAAAATACAACATTCTTAGCTATAGCCATGACGTTCTGCAGCAAATCTTTAGAAATTGCTCATCTTCCTTAACTGAAACTTTAAACCCACTGTCAGCCAATCCCCCTTACCCCCAGTCCCTGGCAACCACCCATATCTTCTCCTCTCTGCTTCTGTGTTTGACTCTTCCAGACAGTTTATCTAAGTAAAATCATGCAGCATATTCTTTTGTGTCTGGCTTATTTCACTTAGCATACATGTCCTCCAGATTTACTCACATTGTTTCATGTAGCAGGATTCCCTTCTTTTGAAGGCTGAATAATATTCCAGTCTATGTATAAACCAAACCACCTTTTCCTTATTGATTCATCCTTCAATAAATACTAGGTTGATCCCATATCATGGCGATTGTGAATAACACTGCAACAAACATGGGAGTGTAGGTATCTTTCCGAGATCTTGATTTTAATTCTTTGAGACAAGTACCCAACACTGCGGTTGCTGGATCATAGGGTAGTTCCATTTCTAATTTTTTGCAGAACCTCCACACTGTTTTCCATAGTGGCGCCACCAATTTACATTCCCGCCAGTGATGTACCAGAGTCCAATCGCTCCACATCCTCACCAGCACTTCCCTTTTGTTTTACTTTGTTTTTATAATGACCATCCTTAGAATTACGACATGGTGGTTTTCATCTGCTTTTCCCTGGTGATTAGTGACTCACACTTGGATTTATGGTGACTTATTGACAAGCAGTAGGCTTGTCATTTTGTCTCTTGACCCATCACAGCTCTGAGCTGCAGCCCCCACCTCTGTGGTCCTTGTGCTCCCCAATCCTCACATCTCTGAGATGCAGGGACACTGCACCAGCGAGTACACCCTGCTCTACCCCCAACCCAGAACCAGTGACCACAGAGGAAGTCCTCATCTCGGTCCAGCTGGTGAGAACCCTGTCCTGGAGTCTGGTTCCCACTCTCTCAGGCTGAGTCACAGAAAAAGAGGGTCTACCTCAAGTGACTTTGCTACTGTTCAGTTGCTTGGTCATGTCCGACTCTTCACAACCCCATGGACCGCAGCACACCAGGCTTCCCTGTCCTTCATCATCTCCTGGAGCTTGCTCAAACTCATGTCCATAGAGTCGATGATGCTATCTAACCATCTCATCATCTTTCTTCCCCTTCTCCCTCCTGCCTTCAGTCTTTCCCAGCATCAGGGGATGAGTCAGTTCTTCTCATCAGGTGCCAAAGTATTGGAGTTTCAGCTTCATTATTACTCCTTCCAATGAATATTCAGGGTTTATTTCCTTTAGGAGCAACTAGAAGAGTCTTCTCCAATACCACAGTTCAAAAGCATCAGTTCTTTGGCACTCAGACTTCTTTATGGTCCAACTCTTGTATCCGTGCATGACCACTGGAAAAATCATAGCTTTGACCATATGGACCTTTGTCGGCAAAGTGACATCTGTAACTTGCTGGGAACATATTCTCAGGCTGAGGGGAGTGAAGGAGGCACACAGAGCAGGAGGAAGGAACAAGGATAGGCTCAGCTGAGGGACAGCCTGGTCTCCTCTCCAGGGCATGAAGCCTGGTGCATACATGGTGCCATGGTTCTGGCATCCAAGACAGTGAGTCCCCAACTGATGCCCACTGGGGTGGATGGTGAGAAGCCAGTCTCCTGCTAGGGGTACTTCTGTCTGAGCAGGGACACTGCAAGGAGCCGGGCATCATACAGCAGCTGAGACAATGCTCTATCAGCACTCACCACGATGGGGCACTGGTGAAGCACACACTTCCTAGCTAAGCTTTTCAGGTGAGCAAACAGGCCTGGGGTGTGTGTGTGTGTGTGTGGACAGGGGAGGTCTGGGGGGTGTGTGTATGTGTGTGTTTGTGGACAGGGAAGGCTCAGGATGTGTGTGTTTGTGTATTTGTGGACAGGGAAGGCTCAGGGTGGGTGTATGTGTGTGGACAAGGGAGGCAGGGGTGAGGTGTGGGGAGGAATAGGAATGGGTCCTGGTCATCACACAAATCCAGACCCCAGATGCCAGTGCCTGTCTCATCAGGTTAGGGCCCAAGAAAGTTAAGGCCCATGAAGAATTGCAAAAAGAATATTTTAAGCATGGTCACTTTGTGAAGGCATTTATACAAAGAAATAAAATATAAATGTTGTATCTTCAGGAGGAAGATACTCAAGTTGCTGCTTTCACCCAGAGCTCATGCCCGTCCATCCTTCGGGGTGGAGGACAGCATCGGACAGTGGTCCCGAAAGGGCGTTGGACTGCCCACCACCTGGAGGTGAGTGAGCTCTCTGGGCCTTATCTGACGTCATGGCAACTCTTGTGACTTCACTTCACTGTCACCATCACTTAACCTCGATCGTTACTAGTTTTCCTGGTAAACAAACTAAAACCACCTTCAAACTATCAGATTGGAGCAGCATCGCATTTCAGCCAGTCATCGGCTGTTTCTTCCTCTGCTTGAAGGCCACAAAATAAAGCTGGGGAGATATAGACCAGATGGCCTGTATCCTTTCCACCCAGGGTATGGACTGGAAAACACACCTAGTCCAAGCCCACATCTTAGATGGGACATTTTAGACCACCTGGAAACACTAAATCAAATGTGCCAAATACATAAATACACACAGCCCAATGTGGACACCCCACAAGACAAAGACTATGTCTTCTATTTTATAGTTTTCATCCAAACATACAGCAACTACTAGACGGCTTTACTCACAACAGACATTCAAGGCCACCATTAATTCTGTTTAACAGCAAGCGTCCTTCTCTTGGGAAATTTCCTACTCATAATAATTCTTGCTGAAGAAAAATACCAAAAATTCTAATTAGAAAAGAAATGTGCACCCCAGCGTTCATAGCAGCACTAGTCACAATAGCCAAGACATGGAAGCAACCTCAGTGTCCATGGACAGATGAATGGATAAAGATGTGGCCCAAATATATAGTGGAATACTACTCAGCCGCAAGACGAATGAAATCGCGTCACTTGCAGCAACATGGATGGACCTAGAGATTATCATATTAAAGTGAGTTCAATCAGAGAAAGACAAATATCATATATCACTTCTATGTGGAATCTAAAAAATCATACCAATGAACTTATTTCAAAGACAGAAATATACTCATACACGTGGAAAACAAACTTACCTTACAGTTACCAAAGGGTAAACAAGGTGGGAGGGGTAAATTAGGAGTTTAGGATTAACAGATACATGCTGCTGCTGCTGCTGCTAAGTCACTTCAGTCGTGTCCGACTCTGCGACCCCAGAGATGGCAGCCCACCAGGCTCCCCTGTCCCTGGAATTCTCCAGGCAAGAACACTGGAGCGGGTTGCCATTGCCTTCTCCGAGATACACACTACTATATATGAAATAGATAAACAACAAGGACCTGCTGTATAGCACAGGGATCTATATTCAACAGCTTGTAATAACCTATCCTGGAAAAGAATCTGAAAAAGAGTAGAGCTGCATGTATGTATGTATAAAACTGAATCACTTCGCTCCACACCTGAAACTAATGCAACATTGTATGTCAACTACACTTCAGTAAAAAAACTGTCTACGTTTCTAACAAAATTTTATCTAAATGCCTGATTCTTTCTCATGTTTCTCTCATTTCTACTGTTAGGAATTCTTCAGTTTCAATTAAAGAAAATTGTCCTGTCTCTCCACCTACTTACACAGTTAAAATAAAACACTTCTTTTTAACTTAGATTGAAAGTTTCTTAGAACACAAGGATGCTAAGGGAACATCAGTGTTCAAAAATACAGTCATACAGTAATGTTTCCTGACACACTGATTTAATGTGTCTAAAAAGGAAATAAGGTAGTTATACAAAACTGCACGATCTAGCATCCGTCCTCACCTCCACTTCAAGAAGACTCTGAAATAACATCTCTATAATAACCTTTAAGTATTCAGACAGCTGAGTTGAAAAGGATGGTTGCTCTTTATTTGCATTTGAGGAAATATCCCAATGAAATCTCTGTGCAGTCCTTAATTAGCACTCAGGTGACTTCAGATACATGTCAATCAAAACTTTCTCCTTTTCCATCAAAAGCTGTCATGTAGGCCCAAGCCAGAAAGGGGAGGTCGAGGATTTGAGCGACCTCCTCTGCAGCTGAGCGCACTTTCATCAGATCGCTCACTAGTGCCAACAGGCTGATTGACAAGGTTACCCCAAACTGAGAAGAGGTGCCAGGGAAATCATCTGCATATTATATTAATGACATTCAGAGTACCATTTGGTGTTCCTTGGGGGACAGAAGAAGAACAAATGGTAATTTTCACAACCATTAATAGTTTAAAGGAAACTGCAGGTTCTTGTACCATTTAGGATGGCGAAGGCATTTCAATTTCATGCAGAATGGAAGGAAAGCTCTGAAATTGCTCCTCAGTGACTTGTTGTTGCTGTTGTTTTTGTCATTCAGTTGCTTGGTCATACCTGGCTCTGTTCGACACCATGGACTGCAGCACACCAGGCTTCCCTGTCCTTCACCATCTCCCAGAATTTGCTCAAACTTGGGTCCATTGAGTCAATGATACCATCCAACCATCTCATCCTCTGTCGTCCCCTTCTCCTCCCCTATGCTCTATTTTTCCCAGCATCAAGGTCTTTTCCAATGAGTCAGCTCTTCACATCACGGTGGCCAAAGTATTGCAGCTTCAGCATCAGTCCTTCCAATGAATATTTGATTTCCTTTAGGATGGATGGTTTTGATCTCCTTGCTGTCCAAGGGACTCTCAAGAGTCTTCTCAAGCACCACAGTTTGAAAGCATCAATTCTTTGATGCTCAGCCTTCTTTATGGTCCAACCCTCTCTGGAAGTTAACTCTCTGGCATGCCAAGAACCCTGCTCAGACTGACAGTGTTCACAGAAGCACATCAGAGAACTTCTGCTCCTGATGAAGGATGGGGATTGAGAGCAGTGTGGGAGCCAATAAACAATGGCAATCATTTGTGCATTTCATTCCTTGGTGGATCAGGGTGGGTACAGGCAGGAGTGTTAGAACTTACACGATTCCTTGACTCCGAGTTCCTAAAGCTTCCACAACTGGATTTACCTAACCCCGACTCTCTGCCTCATTCCTACTGTAGCTTCTGGGACTGACTAGACCCCTTGGAGGAAAATATTAATTCAAGGGTTGGATGAGTGTCTTATCACTTAACCTAGTGGCCCAGTGGTTAAGACCTTGCCTTCCAAATGCAGGGTGTGGAGGTTCATTCCCTGGTCAAGGAGCTAAGATCCAATATGCCTCATGGACCAAAAAAAAAAAAAAAAAACCATAAAAAAGAAGCAATACTGTAACAAATTTGATAAAGACTTTAAAAAGTGTCCATATCAAAAAAAATCTTAGAAGTATATGTAATTCCTACTTCATTTTCCCACTGAGTCCAAGTAGGATTAATTTCCTCTGGTTGCCATAAGAAAACACCATGAACTGGGTGACCAAAGGCCACAGAAATGTATTCCCTGACACTCCTGGAGGCTCAGAGTCTAAAATAAAGGTGTGGGCAGATCCACGCTCTCTCTTGGAAGGCACTAGGGAGTGCCTGGGGGTCGAGAACAATCCTTGGGATCCTTGGCTTGTGGTCACCTCCCTCCAGCCTCTCCTGACCCAGCCCATGGAGGCCACAGAGGCAGCCCCCCAGTTTCCAGGCCCAAGCAGTCCTCCCTGCTTGGACATGAGACCCGGCCCTCCGCGGCCCTGACATCAGAGCAGGGTTTGCAGATACCTGGTCTCCCTCCCAGAAACATGGGGCTTACTCTTCTGATTGAAGAAAATTAAAAGTGCTCTGTCATTATTTTTACAACAGCATCAGTGTTTATAATTTTTTTTAAAAGCCATGTAACTGAGTTCCCTCTGACCTTGTGTCATCACGTGGCCTTCTTCGGATTTAGGACTCTCACCCCTATCCGGTATGTATTAGCTCATTCATTCTACCTGCAAAGACTCTATTTCCAAGTGAGATCACACTCTGGGTTCTGAGTGGATGCGAACATGGGAGGGAGACTGTTCAACCCACTACACGGGTCTCTGCCCTTTTGCTGCTGACCCAGATCTGCTAATGGATTCCCTGTCTTGTTTCTTGGCATCCTAGTTTCTAGCTTGCTTTCTTTAGACAAATATGGCTTTGCTTCTCTAATTCTCTGAGAAACTGAAGAACAGCACTTGCCCATCAGTGCCCGGGACCCAGACCAAGTCCTGATGACTCTCTTTAGTACTGACCACCCTCTGATTCCGAGGTCAGTGTCTCCAGGCACGTGCTCCCTCCACGGCCATAGAGCTCTATGGAGATTGCTGGCATCCTTGGCCTCAAGGTCGGCCCGTTGGACTCTCATATATTGTCTTATGCTGAGCTCAGTTCCACCATACACCTGCCTCCTGGCCACTCTCAGGTGGAAGGCTGCCCAGAAAAGGCGAAATCCCACAAGACACCATTCAGTGCTGTCCTTTCCTATACTCTTTTATGTGAAGTTCTTTTGTTTTAAGGAGATCAAACCAATCAATCCTAAAGGAAATCAACTGTGAATATTCACTGGAAGGACTGATGCTGAAGCTCCAGTACTCTGGCCACCTGATGAGAAGAACTGACTCATTGGAAAAGACTCTGATGCTGGGAAAGATTGAGGGCAAGAAGAGAAGGGGATGACAGAGGATGAGATGGTTGGATGGCATCATCGACTCAATGGACATGAGTTTGAGCAAATTCCGGCAGATGGTGAAGGACAGGGAAGGCTGGTGTGCTGCAGTCCGTGGGTCACAAAGAGTCAGATACAACTCAGCAACTGAACAACAACAAATGAACTATTTCAAACATACAGGAAAGAACAGAACAGAAGAGACCCCAAAATCTCAAAAGCTTTATTTCCTGTACAAGCTGCACGTCCTTCGTGTGTTTGCGAAGTTTATTCTGGGACCCCTATTCCAAGCAGTCACTGCCTGGAACATTGCTGGCCCTGGGTGGTTTCTCACTGGCAGCTAAATGGTCACGTCTGCTCCTAATTCATCAGACAAAACTAATCCCACAGACTTGTTCCACCAAAGGGACTAGAAGCTGCGATTCTGCTATGTGTCCAGATGGCAGAAAGCCTGGGAACATTCACTGACCTGAATTCACAGACATCCCTAGACGAAGTAGGCAAGCCCAGAACCAGGCATATCCACAGATCAGTGAAGAAAAGATGAACCACTCAGGGCTTCCCAGGTGGCTCCCTGGTAAAGAATCCACCTGCCAATGCAGGAGACACGAGTGTGGTCCCTGGTCTGGGAGGATCCCACACGCTTTGGAGCAACTGAGTCCACACACCACAGCTACTGAGCCTGTTGCTCTAGAGCCGGGAGCCACAGCTACTAAAGTCCATGCACCCTAGAGTGTGTGCTCGGCAACAAGAGAAGCCAACAAAAAGAGAAACCCCCATGCTGCAGCGAAGGGTAGCCCCTGCTCACTGCAACTAGAGAAAGCCCACGCAGCAGCGAAGACCCAGCACAGCCTAAAACAGATAGGTAAATAAACAATTCAAAAAAAAAAGAAACTGAACCACTCAATCCATGAACTCACTGGCAAAGTAAATATCAGAATCAATCAGCCGGGCTATGTACATTTCTGGAGATTTCAGGGGAAGAACCCACTTTCAGGCCCATGCAGTTTCGTTGGCAGAACTCAGCCGCTTGCAGTCATAGGACAGAGGGCCTGTCTCCTTGCTGGCTCTCGGCTGGGAGATGCTCTCTGCTCCTGTTCCCTGGGGTCCCCCATCCAGCGAGAGTGGGCTGGGCCCTTCTCACCATTCAAATCTGAATTCTCCTTCTGATTCCAGCCAGATAAATTCTTCTGCTTTTAAAGGCTTGTGTGATTAGATTGGACCCACCCAGACAGTCCAGGATAATCTCCCTATTTCAAGGTCTGTAACCCTTAATAATATCTTCAAAGTCCCTGCAGAACAGGGTAACATATCCCAGGGCTTAGGGCATGGGCATCTTTGGGGACCAGGCTGCCTGTCACATTCTCAACACTGTGTCTTCACTTTCCGTTATTTTCTGTTCTTACATTTATTATTTTCCTCCTCTTTTGTTCTATTAGGTAGACAGATTTTGAATGTGTAATATATACTTGAAAGTAATCTGTATAGTCATATATTCTGATGTATGCTTCATGGACTTCCCAGGTGGCGCTAGTAGTAATGAACCTGCCTGCCAATGCAGGAGACACAAGAGACTCAGGTTTGACCCCTGGGTCAGGAAGATCCCCTGGAGGAGGGCATGGCAACCCACTCCAATATCCCTGCCTGAAGAATCCCATAGACAGAGGAGCCTGGCGGACTACAGTCCATGGGGTCGCAAAGAGTCGAACACGACTGAAATGACTTAGCATGCACGCAGCCCTGCTTCTTCACATCTTTACATCATGATATATTGAGAAAATGGAAACACTCATTTGGTACACTCAGGTAAACTGGACGAATTCAGGGGCATCTATATGGAGTCTGGTTCATCCTTGGTTCGGAACTTCATTGTTGCTGTTGTTTACTTGCCAAGTTGTGTCTGATTCTTTGCAACCCCATGGACTGTAGCCCACCAGGCTCCTCTGTCCATGGGGTTTTCCAGGCAAGAACACTAGAGTGGGTTACCATTTCCTTTTCCAAGTGCTCTTCCTGGCTCAGGGATCAAACCTGGGTATTTGCATTGCAGGTGGATTCTTTACCACTTAGCCAGCTGGGAAACCCTCAGAACTTCATTACATTTTCTCATTATACAATGATAACAGGAAATTAGTATGTATTATGGAAGTTTTGGGGAAGATGTTAAATATAAAGTATCTATAAGATTTCCAAATATTTTTCAACCATATAAATGAAAATATTGGAGGCTCCTTTCGATTTATATTTCATTTAAGCATCATCTTTGACGTGTGAAATATCTGTATGTACTTCCTGAACAAGACCTTTTAATGAGGATCTCTTCAAATTCTTGACAGTCACCTTTGACCAGAAACTTTAGCTCAGACAAAATGGATGGTAAAAATACAAAGCTACTTTTTCAAAACTTCAAAATGTACAATAGTTGGTGCTACATTTTAAGAATGTACAGAACTTCTATTTCTTTCAGTGACAAGGATCATACTGAAATTTCTTGCAAGAAGAAAGGATTTTAAACCACACTGAACTTCTCCATATTGACTATTTCAAAATAAGGACGAAGCTCTACTTTTCAGGATCCTCAGCCTTATCAGAGAAGTTAGTTATTCAATGGCTAATGCAAATACCAGGCTTCCCAGCTGGCTCAGTGGTAAAGAATCCACCTGCCAAGCAGGAGACAGGGGTTCGATCCTTGGGTTGGGAAGATGCCCTGGAGAAGGAAATGGCAACCTCCCCCAGTACTCTTGCCTGGACAGTCTCATGAAAAGAGGAACCTGGTGGGTTACAGTTCGTGGGGTTGCAAAAGAGTCAGGCACAATTGAGCAACTAAACAACCACACAAAAACGTGAATACCCCCTAATAAGTGTATTTCTGCCATGAATGGGGGAAGACTCCATGCGAAAAGAAAGGTTCAGAGTTGCCTGCAGAAAGTGCGGCCATAAACCCCCTCCCCTCGCACACCATGCCTCCTCTCTGCCCCAACTATGAAGCCAGGTGCACCTGGGCTGCACCCACACCACTGCGGCAAATGAACCCTAACTCCTGCAGCAGTTCCAGGGGAAGAGCGCCAGCGCTGGTGGCAAGGAGCTCCAGAGCAGATGCCAAGGTCAAGTTCAGGTGCCGGAGCTCTCCACACAGGTGGGGGACCACACAGGGAACCAGAGTGCCCTGGGGAAGCTGCTCCTTCCATCACACTCCAGGGGACCCAGCAAGACTTCTCCTGGCTCCATGCCCTGAATTCATATTTTCTTTCAACTTTTTATGGACATAATCATGTCATCTACAAATAAAAATATTTTTATTTCTTCCTTTCTAATACTAATGCCTTTTATTTCTTTTTCCTTATTAATTTCACTGGCTAGGACCTCCAGTACAATGTTAAGCAAAAGCTACAAGAGTAAATGTCCATGGCTTGTACTCAGTCTTAGTTGATAATGAATCAATATTTTAACATTTATGATGATGTTAGCTATTGTTATGTATACCTTCCCTTTATCCAACTGAAGAAATTCCCTTCTAACTCAACTCTTCTGACTGCTTTTATCATGAAGAAGTGTTAGATTTTGTCAAATGTTTCTCATGCATTTATTGAAAAGTCAGATTTTTCTCCTTTATCCTCTCAATGAAGTGTAAACTGTTGCTCATCTCTAAAAGGCTCTTCTAAAATCCAAGTTTTGATTTGGGGAGATTTATTGGGTTTTGCTTTTTGGAAGGCTATTTCTCTTTTGAATCAGTTATGCATATATTAGATAATACTTATACACTATGCAGTAGGTATACCTTGTGTATCATTTTAGTTCTTGGTGCTATAGAAGTTTGATTTATCTTTAGAAGTTTACCTTTTGGATGCAAATATTTCCTGGGAGCAATAAGCCTTTTTGTGAAGTGTTTCAATTGTTTTTACCAGGTTGTTCAATACTAAGACACGTCTATGAAAAGACAACATTACACGGGCCTAATTATAGTTTAGAAGCTCTGTAAGCAGTGAAATTTTTAGCATCTTATCAGGTCTAATGGGTATAGCTATGCTGAGGTTAGAATAGTCAAGAAAACAAACAAGATTTAATTTGTCCTTTCTCCAGAGGTCAAAACCATTTAGAAGTCACATTCTACCAGTATGGATGGTCTTTTTCCACTTTCCATTAATTACATTTCATTAATGAGGAGTCAGTTGAACAGTAACATTTACTGAGCACTAAGTGAGAGCAAAGGGAACCTGAGGCCCTCAAGGCTGTAACTCACGTCCCTCGGGACCTTCCACCTGACACAGCAAGATGGGGAGACTCAAACAAAACACAAATGCACCACCTGGCGCAAAAGGCAGGTTGTAAATCTGATCTGAAATAGTGAGGGACTAAGAAATTTCTCTTGGAGAAAAGGAAATAATACTGGAAAAATGTGTACTGTTTTATATTTTAAATATGTCAATAGGCTATTAGATTAAACACTTACTAAGGTTACCTTCGGAGAAGGCAATGGCAACCCACTCCAGTACTCTTGCCTGGATAATCCCATAGATGGAGGAGCCTGGTAGGCTGCAGTCCATGGGGTCGCGAAGGATTGGACATGACTGAGCAACTTCACTTTCACTTTTCACTTTCATGCATTGGAGAAGGAAATGGTAACCCACTCCAGTGTTCTTGCCTGGAGAATCCCAGTGATGGGGGAGCCTGGTGGGCTGCCGTCTATGGGGTCGCACAGAGTCGGACACGACTGAAGCGACTTAGCAG
This sequence comes from Nanger dama, assembly GCA_917880005.1. Classification (NCBI taxonomy): domain Eukaryota; kingdom Metazoa; phylum Chordata; class Mammalia; order Artiodactyla; family Bovidae; genus Nanger; species Nanger dama. The sequence continues at coordinate 843,389 of CAKJTW010000069.1, forward strand.
CAGCAACAGCAAGGTTACCTTCTGACTGTTTTTCAGGTGGCTCAGTGGTAAAGAATCTACCTGCCAATGCAAGAGACAAGGGTTCAGTCCCTGGGTAGGGATGATCCCCTGGAGGAGGAAATGGACACCCACTCCAGTATTCTTGTTTGGGAAATCCCATGGACAGAAGAGCCTGGTGGGCTGCAGTCCATGGAGTCGCAAAGAGTCAGACACAACTAAGCATGCACACACACACAAGTAAGCACATTCATAGAACAGTTACCTGAAAATGCAAAGTGACCCTTAATATTTGTATTTATCTGTGTATAAATTTTATTTCACTAATTTTGTTCTCCACATATTTGCCCATTAGTTTTCAGACAAAAAGCTGTACAAATAAAATTGCAAATACACTTTTGAGAAGTCATAATCAATTAAATTTTTGTCTCTGAAGTCACCACAGTTACTAGACTACTGTGAATATCCCTATATAAATACATGTTTTCAAAAAGGGGGTTGACAACTACCTGCCACTTTTCTAGTGTGTCTGCACGAAGACCGAATTTAGCCTATTTCAGCCAAAAACACTTTCTAAGCAGAAAATCTAATAATGCTCTGTGACAAAAGGGCTGGGAGCACACAAAACTTCTGACATTTTTCACAACTGTAAGAGTCTCTGTTGCAGATGTTTTCTCAAAATGTCAGTAATAATAAAAATCTACATTTGTCAAGCCGTCGCCGCTTTTCAAAGGACAGCGCATACCTGCCTTCCTCCAAAATCTCAAATTTTCTATTAAAACACCATTTCTGAGAAATCTTGAAATTCCAATTATATGCCCATACCTTTGAAACTGATGTACTGAAAATTTCTTGGCCACACTGTTGATAACTCCGCTCCATTGATATTAAAACTTTGCTAATATTCCAGAGAATGATGCCAGTATTGTTTCTATTCTCCTCCAACAACAAAAACTTGGCATCCATCCACAGGTAAAATGCTTTTGAGGGGCCTGTGAGACCCACAGGAGTTACAAGGTGACTGGAAGGAATTACAGCTAGTAACAAGCACATGGACCTCAGCCCCAGCTACAGACCCGGCAATGATCCATATATTGACTCCAGCCCTTCTTGGCCATGGTCCAGGAGTCCCTGGAGCACAGTGGCTTAGAATCATCCACGGAAGAGAGTCTGCATAGAGGACTAGGTTTCCAGAGAATTTCCAGCACACCACTGGAGCATAAAATTTTATTTGTATGCACTGTGATGTGTAAGAGGGCCAGTCCGACTTTTTTCCATGTCACCCCTCCCCAAAGGTGGCACAGCTTAGAGACTACAGAGGTCTTCCTCTGGCCATAGTTTCTCCTGCAGGAGGAAGGGTGGGTGTGAGTGAGTACCTGGCTCTTTCAGGAGTATGCGATGCTCCCAGCGGGGCTCCTGTCCTTCCTGCCCCATCCAGAGAACTGAACCATGAACTCCAGGATGGGATCCAATGAGGTGGGAAGAGGTCAGACAGGACTCTCAGGAGACATTAAAGGAGTACAAATCCTATTATCTATTAATACACTGCAGATTCAGTCAAAAGGTCAGTCTGGGAACCAATGGAATGCCTTACCCACAGATCCACCACACCCTGTGGCCAGCTCCCCCTGCACACTCCTCGTGGAGGCAGTGAGAACAGGTGGCCAGTGAGCACACAGATAAAAGCATCCGAATCTTCTAACCAGAGAAAGAGTACACACTTGAGCTTTAGCACCCTGTCTGAAAAACAAGAAGAGGCTCTCACAACTCAAGCTGGCGTGTTCCAAGATTCAAAGATCTCAAACAAGCTGAATAATTCTGCCACAAACGGGAGCAAGAAGATGGAGAAGGTGTGCCCAAAGAAGGTCCCGGACAGCCAGACTCTCCATCAAAGTTAGCAGAAGTTATCTTTCTTACAAAGGTAGCTAGTAAAGACTTGAAAAGGTGAGTGCTACTTCAAAGGCAAAGACAGCAATGCAAAACATCACAGAATATAAAAAAGCAAGGTAACATAACACCATAAAAAGACCCCAATTACCTTCTCGGAATTGAAGACAGAAACATGGACATGTGTGATTTACTCAATAAAACATTCAGACTAGCTGTTCTCGAGGAAACTCCATGACTACAAAAACAACCTAACAAAACACATAAAGACAATTTAATGAAGTCAGAAAAAGAATACGCTAATAACACAAGAAGTTTAACAAAGAGACAGAAATCACACACACACACACACACACAGAGAAAAGTGGAGCTGAAGAATACAATTAATGCAGTGAAAATGCAATAAAGAGAACCAAGAGTAGAACTAATGAAGCAGAAGAAAGAATCTGTGAGACTGAGGACAGGAACTTTGAAATTATCCAGTCAGAGGAGGACAAAGAAAAACGAATGAAAGAGTGAAGAAATTCTACATGACCTATGGGACATCATCAAAAGAACAAATATGTAAATTATTAGAGTTTCAGAAAGAGAAGACAGAGAGAAGAAGGCAGAAAGCTACTTAGAGAAATAATAGCTGAGGACATCCCAAATCAGGTGAGAGTTGAACATCCAAGTACATGATCCTCATAGGCCATCTGACAAAATCAACTTACAGAAATTCTCTCTAAGACATATTGCATATAATAAATAGGTTAAAAATCAAAGAGAAAATCTTAAAAGCAGCAAGAAAAAGAGAGCTTGTAATTTACAAGGGAACCCCATAATTTTACCTGTGGATTTCTCAGCAGAAATCGCACAAGCCAGAAGACTGTGGAATGATATATTCAAAGTGCTGAAAGAAAAAAACAGCCGATCAAGAGTACTTCATCCAGCAAAGCAGTCCTTCAGAAATGAAGTGAGATGAACACTTTCCCAGGCAAACAAAAGCTCAGGGAATTCATCACCGCTAGGCCTGTCTTTCAAGAAATGCTGAAAGGTGTCCATCAATGTGAAATGAAGGTAACATAAAAACTTACATTAAAAAAAGGCAACAAGTTGGTAAAGGTAAGTATATACTCAGATTCAAAATACTCTAATACTGTAATATGGTAGAAAATTTACCACTTACCTCTAGTTAACCTTTTATAAAAGTTAAAGGACAAAAATTTGAAAATTTATACCTAAAGTAATTTATTAATCAAATTTGTCGCTGAACTGCGACATCAAAAAATTAACAGTGAGGGGAAGAAAAGTGAAAGTGTCGTCACTCAGTCATGTCTGACTCTTTGCAACCCCAGGGACTGTGGCCCACCAGGCTCCTTGTGCATGGGATCCTCCAGGCAAGAACATTGGAGTGGGTTGCCATTTCCTCCTCCAGGGTATCCTTCCCACCCCAGGATCAAACCCATGTCTCCTGCTCCTCCAGCATTGGCAGCTGGATTCTTTACCACTCAGCCACCTACCAAGGCTTTAGTAAGTCCTTGTCTATCAATAATTACTTTAAAGGTAAGTGGATTGAGTTTTCCAATCAAAAGACATAGAGCAGCTAGGTTAATTTAAAAAAACAAGATCCAGGGCCTCCTTGGTGGCTCAGTGGCAAAGAATCCGCCTGCCATTGCAGGAGACACAGGTTTGATCCCTGGTCCAAGAAGATCCCACATACCATGGAGCATTAAAGCCCATGCACCACAACTGTTGAGCCTGTGCTCTGGAGCCCAGGAGCCCCAACTACTGAAGCCTTCCAGCCTCAGAGCCTGTGCTCCACAAGAGAAGTCACCGCAGTGGGGAGCCTGCACACCGCAACTAGAGGGTAGCCCCCCAACCCCAGCAACTAGAGAAAATTCTGTGCAGCAATGAAGACCCAGCACAGCCAAAAATAAAAAATTAACTGGATAATTAAAAATCAACACTACATTAAAAAAAAAAAAAACACCGTGACCCAACTACATGTTTCCTATAAGATACTAACTTCAGCTTTAAGGACACACATAGACTCAAAATGAAGAGATTAACCTCCATTAAAATAAATAAATTTAAATTTAAAAAAAGATATTCCATGCAGGTAGAAGATAAAAGAAAGAAGGGATAGCTATTCTATATCACACAAAATAGACTTTAAGCCAAAAATGGTAAGAGAATGATAAAGGGATCAATTCATCAAAAAGATAATCGTTTAATGTATATATAACAGTGTATCTATGCACTCAACACTGGAGCACCTAAAATATTAAGCAAATAAAAACAAATCTGAGGAGACAAACCATACTATATAGTAGGTAACTTCAGTACCCCCACTTACAGGCATGAATAGATCATCCAGACAGAAAATCAATAAGGACATATTGAATCCTTTTGCCCTGTTAGCAGGACTGTAAACTGGTGGCTACCCACTGTGGCTACCCACTCCAGTATTCTTGGGCTTCCCTGGTGGCTCAGTCAGTCGAGAAATCCACCTGCCATGCAGGAGACCTGAGTTCAATCCCTGGGTTGGGAAGATTCCCTGGAGGAGGGCATGGCAACCCACTCCAGTATTCTTGCCTGGATAATCCCATGGACAGAGGAGCCGTCTGCAGTCCATGGTGTTGCAGAGTCAGACATGACTGAGTGACTAAGCATAGCATTCTGGAAAACAGCATGGAAGTCCCCCCAAAATTAAAAAGACAACTACTATATGATCCAGATCCCACTTCTGGGTATATATCAAGGAAATTAAATCACAATCACAAAGAGATACTTGCACTCCCATGTTCACTTGCAGCACTACTAACAATAGCTGAGAAGAAGAGTGGATAAAGAAGATACGGTGCACACACACAGTGGAATATAATCCCCTGGGGGCTCAGACGGTAAAGAATCTGCTGCAGTGCAGGAGACCTGGGGAGATCCAGGTTCAATCCCCAAGTCGGGAAGATCCCCTGGAGAAGGGAAATGTCTACCCACTCCAGGATTCTTGCCTGGAGAATTCCATGGACAGTGGAGCCTGGTGGGCTACAGCCCATGGGGTCACAAGGAGCCAGACACAACTGAGAGACTAACATACATACATACATATATATATGTATATGTATATATATACACACACACGTATATATAGGTAATAAAGGAAAGTCTGCCATCTGTGACAATATTGTATAGATCTTGAGGGCATTGTTAAAGGAAAAAGTCAGGCAGAAAAAAACAAATACTAAATAAATTATATGTGTTTTCTAAAAAAGTCAAACTCATAGAAACATAATAGAATGGTGGTCACCAGGGGCTGGGGGTGGGGAAAATGGGGAGATGTTAGTCAAAGGTTACAAGCTTCCATTTATAAGACAAGTAAGTTCAGGGGGCCTGATGTACAGCACGGTGACTATAATTAATAATACTGCTCTGTACACTTCAAAGTTGTTAAGAGAGTAAATCTGAAATGTTTTCACCACAAAAATAAACAGTATTGATGCACCATTTATTTTTGACACTTACAGCCTTTCAGTCATCAGAACAGTTATCTTTTTATGTCACAACATAATAAAATCATTTCATAGAATTAAGCCATGAGTGTTATTAAAGCTATAATTCATAGCCTATTCATCAGAACTTAAGACTTATGAAGTAAAGTAGCAGTAATGCTCAGTCGCTCAGTCGTGTCCAGCTCTTTGTGACCCCATGGACTGCAGCCCAGCAGGCTTCCCTGCCCATCACCAACTCCCAGAGCTTGCTCAAGCTCAAGTCCCTAGAGCCAGTGATGCCCTCCCACCATCTCATCCTCTGTCATCCCCTTCTCTTTCCACCTTCAATTTTTCCCAGCATTGGAGTCTTTTCCAATGAGTCAGCTCTTCACATCAGGTGGCCAAAGTAATGGCATTTCAGCTTCAGCATCAGTCCTTCTAATGAATATTCAGGACTGATCTCTTTTAGGATGGACTGGTTGGATCTCCTTATAGTCCAAGGGACTCTCAAGAGTCTTCTCCAATACGACAAAAGCATCAATTATTTGGTGCTCAGCTTTCTTTACAGTCCAACTCTCACATCCATACATAACTACTAGAAAAACCATAGCTTTGATCAAATGGACCTTTGTTGGCAAAGTAATGTCTCTGCTGTTTAACATGCTTTCTAGGTTGATTTAACCATTTTTTTTTTTACAAATCCATTTAACTTAAGGGAAATTAATATAATTAAGTGACTGTTGGCTGTACAGTAAGTGAAATGTGAAAGTAATTAACAGACCTAACTGTGGTCAATTTCAGCATTATACTTCATTAAAACTGTTTTAGCAGAAACGTCCAATACATTGCTCTGTTTCTCCCTCTTCTATGCTCCCCAATCACCTTCTGGTGAAGTCTGCCGAAGAACTGAACAACAGCCAAAAGATGAGCAGCAAAGGGCATAGAAAGGAAGGCAAAACAAATTAAGGAATCTCTGCAAGGAATTTTAAGTTAGAATGAAGATTATCTCTAAACGTGTGCACGGAGACACTTTCATAAGCACTGAGTCACACTGCAACACATTTTTTATTAATAATGTAGAAGCTTTAGAAGAACAAATGTTTCTGACAGAGCAATACTGTTAACTTGAAAGCACAGGAGCTCTTCTATAAACAAAAATATTTCTTTCATGCTGCTCTGGAAGCACAAAATTTGGCTAGCAATTTCTGAAAGACATCATTAGCGCTTCCACACACCATGCCTCTTCTGCAGGCCCAACCCCTCCCACAAAGACTCTCAGTGACATGCTCATGTTTGAAAGGCACAGCCTCCATTGGCATCAAAGGCCACATGAAGCAACCAGGCTGCTGCAGCATTCTTGTCAAATAGTGCTGCAGTAAGAGCCTTGAAAAAGTACAAATTCTAGCTCTGCAGTTCAACTTTTCCTACATCTTGAAGTGAAGCATCTTAGGGACCTTCTGGCGGTGCCAGTGGTTAAGATTCCATGCTTCCAGGGCAGGAGTCCCAAGTGCAATCCCTTGTCAAGGAACTAAGATCTCACATGTCCCACAGTGCAGCCCCCAAAAATTTTTTTGATTTAATTAAATATTACTCAGCCATTAAAAAGAATGAAGTAAAACCATTTGCAGCAACATGGATAGACCTAGAGAGTGTCATGCTGAGTGAAGTAAATCAGACAGAGAAGAAATATCATATGATATCCCTCATATTAATAAATGGAATCTAAAAAGAAATGATATAAATGAACTTAAAACAGAAAGAGACTCACAGACTTAAGGAACGACCTTCTGATTGCTGGGGGAAGGACGGGAGGAAGGGATAGTTAGGGAGTTTGGGATGGACATGTACACACTGCTCTATTTAAAATGGAAAACCAACAAGGACCTACTGCATAGCAGATGGAACTCTGCTCAGTGTTATGTGGCAGCCTGGATGGGAGGGGAGCTTGGGGGAGAATGGATACACGTATGTCACTGTTCACCCGAAACTATCACAAGATTGCTAATCGGCTATCCTCCAATACAAAATAAAAAGTTTTTTAAAATATCTTAATTAGAAAACATGAAGCATCCTATATGTTTGAAAATCTGATGGAGCCCAGTCCAAGTCAATTAACTTTATCAACAATTAATTTTTTTAACAGTCCATGGGGTCACAAAGAGTCAGACATAACTGAAGTGACTTGGCACACACACAGGCACAATCTAGCTAATCTTTGCTAAATCATTTGGCTATTGCTTTTAGTTAAAGAATTACCTTGATCTTCCCTGAGTTTCTTTTACTCACAGAAGAAACAGAGAATACAAAAAGTAGCATATTAGTATGCATTAATTGACCAAATAGCTATTTTTGATAATAAAATGGGCATATTTGTTACCATACCTTGGTATTGTCAAGATTAATGTATTAACAATATTCAATGTAAAAACCATTCTACTGATAAATAAAAATATGTTTCAGATTCAATCAATAAGCATTAGGCTATGAGTTAGCCTCCCCACTCCCTTCAGGAGTTGCAATCTGAGGCATCTGAAAATTAAACAGGGCTTCCTGGAGGCTCAATGGTAAAGAATCCACCAATAAATTCAAGTCCCATCCCTGGTCCAGGAAGATCCCACATGCCACGAAGCAGCTAAGCCCCTGCACCACAACTACTGAGGATGTGCTCTACTGCCCCGGAGCTGCAGTTACTGAAGCAAGAGTACTCAGACCCCACGCTCCACAGCAAGAGAGGGAACCGCAGCAAGGAGCCCACGCACTGCAATGAGAGGAAACCCACGCAGCAGTGAAGACCCGGTGCTGCCGAAAATAAATAACAATTAAGCCACTTTGTTAGGATCTCTCAGCTGCTCAGGGCTGGGACAGGCTGCCTCCTTGTTTCGCATCTGTGCAGGCGAATTGCCTGAATATTTTAACACAAAAACCTTGCAATTAGTTTCAGTGCCATTTATCTTCATTCTCTGTGAAACCTCAATGTTCAATATTCAGAAGCTCTGAATGATCATGTATGTACCATATCTCTTAAAACTCTCAAGGTATTTATATTCAAAACCTCCCCTCTGAGCTCTAAGGATGTAATTATTTATATTTATGCCCTTATGACTCGGAGATAATTACATGGCAGTTGGGCTACTTTTTTCTAACCACCATAGTAATGTTCAGTAACTGCACTTTTGACAGCCCACTGACATCTAATTAGCAAAAACATCTTGGTAAACACAAGCATCGTGCCCATTTTGATAGACCTGATGCAGGCAGTTCAAGAAGAGCAAAGAATTAATTGGCACACAGGTAACTGTAGTGGTGTGGGCTTTAACATGCTAACTATATACAATGACTCGCATCTCTAAATCTACACAACGATTTGTATCATTTAATGAGAATTGTTAATATTAAATATTTAAATAACGGCCCTTACAAAGCATACTTCAATGTCTCCAACAGACACGATATTTAACACTGTCCATGAGATGGATATGACTCGATGGACTTAGAGTGTAAATAACACCTATCTCTGGCCTGTGTCTAATAAAGAAATTACATTAATAGAAATAGGAAATCCATACATTGTAAGAAACGTCCATTTATATATAAACAAATCTATGGAAATAAAATGATAATTGGCATGAATCAAAGAATTTCTAATGCTGGCTCTTGAACTGAGCGATCATAGACAATAAATTTTGTTACATCTTTACATAATAAATAAGACCTATCAGAAACCATATAAGCTTTTTAAAAAGTGTTTAAAATTATCACAACTGCATCTCTCTCTTAAGCAGTTTTTTGATGATAAAATTCAAATAAACTTTTTTGTTTTTAGGCTTAAAGCAAACAAATATAAAAATAGTTACAGTAAACCCTCTAACTCGTCAAACAGCTTCAACATTTTTCAAATCATGGCCATCACTGTTCCATCCTTACTTTCACTAACACCCCACCTTTCTGTTTCCTTCTGATTCTTGTTTCTTTTTATGTGTTTTTTTTTAGTTTTTCTAATTTTTTGTAAAGTAATTTATTTGTTTTAATTAGAGGCTAATTATTTTACAATATTGTAGTGGTTTTTGCAATACATTGACATGGATCCACCATGGGTGGACATGTGTTCCCCATCCTGAACCCCTCTTCTATCTCCCTCCCCATCCCATTCCTCAAGGTCATCCCAGTGCACCAGTCCTGAGCGCCCCTGCCTCAAGCATCAAACCTGGACTGGTGATCTGTTTCACATAGGATAATATACATGTTTCAATGCTATTCTCTCACATCATCCCACCCTCGCCTTCTCCCAGAGTCCAAAAGTCTGTTCTTTACATCTATGTCTCTTTTGCTGTCTCGCATATAGGGTCATCGTTCCCATCTTTCTAAATTTCATACATATGCATTAGTATACCGTATTCATATTTTTCTTTCTGACTTACTTCACTCTGTATAATAGACTCCAGTTTCACCCACCTCATTACAACTGATTCAAATGCATTCTTTTTAATGGCTGAGTAATACTCTATTGTGTATATGTACCACAGCTTTCTTATCCATTCATCTGCTGATGGACATCTGAGTTGCTTCCATGTCCTAGCAATTGTAAACGGTGCTGCGATGAACACTGGGGTACACATGTCTCTTTCAATTCCTGTTTCCTCTGTGTGTATGCCCAGCAGTCAGATTGCTGGGTCGTATGGCAGTTCTATTTCCAGTTTTTTAAGGAATTGCCACACTGTTCTAAATAGTGGCTGTACTAGTTTGCATTCCCACCAACAGTGTAAGAGGATTCCCTTTCTCTACACCCTCTCCAGCATTTATTGTTGGTAGATTTTTTGATAGCAGCCATTCTGACTGGCATGATATGGTACCTCATTGTGATTTTGATTTGCATTTCTCTGATGATGAGTGATGTTGAGCATCTTTTCATGTGTTTGTTAGCCATCTATATGTCTTTGGAGAAATGTCTGTTTAGTTCTTTGGCCCATTTTTTGATTGAGTCATTTACTTTTCTGGTATTGAGCTGCGTGAGCTGCTTGTATATTTTTGAGATTAATTTTTGTCAGTTGCTTCATTTGCTATTATTTTCTCCCATTCTGAAGGCTGTCTTTTCACCTTGCTTATAGTTTCCTTCATTGTGCAAAATCTTTTAACTTTAATTAGGTCCCATTTATTTATTTTTGCTTTTATTTCCATTACTCTGGGAGGTGGGTCATAGAGGATTCTACTGTGATTTATGTCAGAGAGTGTTTTGCTTAAGTTTTCCTCTAGGAGTTTCATATTTTCTGGTCTTACATTTAGATCTTTAATCCATTTTGAGTTTATTTTTGTGTATGGTGTTAGAAAGTATTCAAGTTTTATTCTTTTACAAGTGGTTGACCAGTTTTCCCAGCACCACTTGTTAAAGAGACTGTCTTTCTCTATTGTATATTCTTGCCTCCTTTGTCAAAGATAAGGTGTCCATAGGTGTGTGGATTTATCTCTGGCCTTTCTATTTCATTCCACTGATCTATATTTCTGTCTTTGTGCCAGTACTATACTGTCTTGATGACTGTAGCTTTGTAGCATAGTCTGAAGTCAGGTAGGTTAATTCCTCCAGTTCCATTCTTCTTTCTCAAGATTGCTTTGGCTAGTCGAAATTTTTGTATTTCCATACAAACTGTGAAATTATTTGTTCTAGTTTTCTGAAAAATACTGTTGGTAGCTTGATAGGGATTGTATTGAATCTATAGATTGCTTTGGGCATTATACTCATTTTCACTATATTGATTCTTCCAATTCATGAACATGGTATATTCCTCCATCTATTTGTGTCATCTTTGATTTCTTTCATCAGTGTTTTATAGTTTTCTATATATAGGTCTTTTGTTTCTTTAGGTAGATTTATTCCTAAGTATTTTATTCTTTTCATTGCAATGATGAATAGAATTGTTTCCTTAATTTCTCTTTCTGTTTTCTCATTGTATAGGAATGCAAGGGATTTCTGTGTGTTGATTTTATATCCTGCAACTTTACTATAGTCACTGATTAGCTCCAGTAATTTTCTGGTGGAGTATTTAGAGTTTTCTATGTAGAGGATCATGTCATATGCAAACAGTGAGAGTTTTACTTCTTCTTCACCAACCTGGATTCCTTTTATTCCTTTTTTCTTCTCTGGTTGCTGTGGTTAAAACTTCCAAAACTATGTTGAATAGTAATGGTAAGAGTGGGCACCCTTGTCTTGTTCTTGACTTTAGGGGAAATGTTTTCAATTTTTCACCACTGAGGATAATGTTTTCTGTGGGTTTATCATATATGGCTTTTATTCTGTTGAGGTATGTTCCTTCTATGCCTGCTTTCTGGAGGGTTTTTATCATAAATAGATGTTGAATTTTGTCAACAGCTTTCGTTTTAATTAATTTTTATTGGAGTATAGTTACTTTACAATGCCATTAGTTTCTGTCATACAGCAAAGTGAATCAGCTATATGTTTCCATTTTTACCCTCTTTTTGGATTTCCTTCTCATTCAGGTTACCACAGAGCACTGAGTATAGTTCTCTGATCTGTAGAGTCGGTTCTCACTAGCCGTCTATTCTATATATAGTATCATAGAGTGTGTGAATATATATATATGTCAATCCCAATCTCACAATTCGTCCTACCCCACCACCTTCCTGTTTTGACCCAAATCTCAGGTATCATATCATCTCATCTGTAAACAAAGTATTTAGAATTTTTAAAATGTGCTAAGTTAGGCTATTTTGTTTTTTGTTTGTTTGTTTGTTTTGTTTTGTTTTGTTTTGTTTTTGTTTTGTTTTTGTTTTTTTCTGGTTTACTCAGCTCTTCATCTGTATCCAGGCCAGTGCTGGACACTGGGGATTGAGGGCAGGTTAGTGACACAGCCCTGCTCCCTCAGTGCTTCTTTTTTTCTTTTAATTTATTTATTTTTTTAATTACAATACTGTATTTGTTTTTGACCCAGCAATCCCACTGCTGGGCATACACACTGAGTGGAAACCAGAACTGAAAGAGACACATGTACCCCAATGTTCATTGCAGCGCTGTTTATAATAGCCAGGACATGGAAGCAACCTAGATGTCCATCAGCAGATGAATGGATAAGAAAGCTGTGGTACATATACACAATGGAGTACTACTCAGCCCTTAAAAAGAATAAATTTGACTCAGTTCTAATGAGATGGATGAAATTGGAACCGATTATACAGAGTGAAGTAAGCCAGAAAGAAAAAACACCAATACAGTATACTGACACATATATATGGAATTTAGAAGACAGTAATGATGACCCTGTATGTGAGACAACAAAAGAGACACAGAGGTATAGAGTGGACTTTTGGACCCTGAGGGAGAGGGAAAGGGTGGGATGGTTTGGGAGAATGGAAATGAAACATGTATACTTTCTTGTAAGAAACGAAGCGCCAATCTATGTTCAGTGCAGGATGCAGGATGCATGGGGCTGGAGCACAGGATGATTCAGGTAGAGGATGTGGGGTGGGAGGTGGGAGGGGCTTCAGCATTGGGAGATTGTGTTCACCTGTGGCTGATTCATGTCAATGTATGGCAAAATAAGTTAGGCTATTTTGTAAAATCAATAAATAGTGGGTTTCAATTTAATTGCTTTTTAATTTTTTTAACTTTTATTTTGTCTTGCTGCTGCTGCTGCTGCTGCTGCTAAGTCCCTTCAGTCATGTCTGACTCTGTACGACCCCACAGACGGCAACCTACCAGGCTCCCCCATCCCTGGGATTCTCCAGGCAAGAACACTGGAGTGGGTTGCCATTTCTTTCTCCAATGCATGAAAGTGAAAAGTGAAAGTGAAGTCGCTCAGTCATGTCCAACTCTTTCCGAACCCATGAATTGCAGCACACCAGGCCTCCCTGTCCATCACCATCTCCCGGAGTTCACTCAGACTCACATTCATCGAGTCAGTGATGCCATTCAGCCATCTCATCCTCTGTCATCCCCTTCTCCCCCTGCCTCCAATCCCTCCCAGCATCAGAGTCTTTTCCAATGAGTCAACTCTTCACATGAAGTGGCCAAAGTACTGGAGTTTCAGCTTCAGCATCATTCCCTCCAAAGAAATCCCAGGGCTGATCTCCCTTCAGAATGGACTGGTTGGATCTCCTTGCAGTCCAAGGGACTCCCAAGAGTCTTCTCCAACACCACAGTTCAAAAGCATCAATTCTTCAGCACTCATCCTTCTTCACAGTCCAACTCTCACATCCATACATGACCACAGGAAAAACTATAGCCTTGACTAGATGGACCTTTGTTGGCAAAGTAATGTTTCTACTTTTAAATATGTTATCTGATGACATCTAATTTCAAAACACTGAAATAATCCAATCTGAATTAAGCCTAAGAGCTATCTGCAAATGGTTCATTTCTCTGTTAGCAAGTCAACTACAGTCATCAATGGACATCGTATGCCAGAAAAATAAAACACATTTATGCTTCTGAATATTAAATATTTTGAATATAATGCTTATCTATGTCTAAACTGACCTGCCCTGGTGGCTCCATGATAAAGAATTTGCCTACCATTGCAGGAGACCCAGGTTTGATCCTTGGGTTAGGAAGATCCCCTGGAAAAGGAAATGACAACCCACTCCAGTATTCCTGCCTGGAAAATTCCATGGACAAAGGGGCCTGGCAAGGTACAATCCTTGAGGTCACAAAAGAGTTGGACACAACAACAAATGTCTAAAATATCACTACAAGACTAGGGAATTTTCTTTTCTTGCTAGTGCTATTAGAGGAGGAAACATAGATATCAATTATTTTGCTAAGTCATGGAAAGCAAATGGATTACTCCCCTCATGACTTGGGGTAGAAAGCTTGCATCTTAGTATATGAATTCTTCTGGATGCTACAAAATCTTTATAAATAAATGAGTACAGTATATATAATACAGATATAGAAATATATATACACATACATATATAATATATATAAGTATAATATAGTGTGTATATATTATATACATACACACAATCTTTATAAATAGATGGGTATAGATGAATATAGTACATATTGATGCTTTTGAATTGTGATGCTGGAGAAGACTCTTGAGAGTCCTTTGGACTGTAAGGAGATAAACCAGCCAATCCTAAAGGAAATTAACCCTGAATATTCATTGGAAGGACTGATGCTAAAGCTGAAGCTTCAATACTTTGGCCACCTGATGAGAAGACCCAACTCACTGGAAAAGACATTGATGTTGGAAAAAATTTAAGGTAAAAGGAGAAGATGGTGACAGAGGATGAGAGACATGAATTTGAACATGAACGCTCCTTGAGCAAACTCCAGGAGGCAGTGGAGGACAGGGGAGCCTGGCTTGCTGCAGTCCATGGGGTCACAAAGAGTTGAATACGACTTTGCGACAGAACAGCAACGATAGTAGATACCTGAAATATGATATGCTATCAAGATAGTATTTAAATTTGATGCCAGGTTCCATTTGGACTGATCATGCTTTTAATGTAAAGAATAACCTTTTTCTCATTTTAAACGCTAAAGCTCATCTCAGTGGGATGTATTATAAACTCTGTTTAATGTGCTTCCTTTATAACATGAGCATCACCTTTGTCATATTAAAATCCATTCCTTTTTAGAAAGATAAAATTAAAATGAACTCCAGCCGAATATAATTAAAAACTTGGCCTATATGTCTTCAGAGGAACTGAGTGGTTTCTGCACTGTGGGGATTCCTGTATGCTTTCCCACTGAGGCTAAGTTCATAAGTGCAGTTGAAAGGATCCGTGCTGATTATAATTACAGTCTAAATTAGCCAATATTAGCACTGGGCCACATAATTCACATAGCATGGTTTCCATGTTAGACAATCAATTACAGTTCAGATGAATCCATGCAAAAATCCATAATTTTTACTTAGGATCACAGTTTTTGTAATTTAACATATTATTACCACCAAGCCTTCAAAAGGTCAGGAAGAACAATGAAGAGAAATTTCCAGTTAGGAAATGTTCCTTTATTGTCCGAAGAGGGTGAGAAGGCTGATTACATCCGCATGCTTGATGGAATGAGAATTTTAATTTATTTTGGTGTTCGCCTTCCTTCAGAAGGCTTTAAACTAGAGGAGAGTTCTATCTGAGAGCTGTCCAAAGTTCACACAGGTGCACCGTGATGCCCTGAGTCTCCTGCTGGACTCCCTGAGCTGACATCCCAGGAAGTTATAGAAGAAGCACAGAGGCCACCACCGCAGGCCCCCGTGCCCCTGCCTGGAGGCCCAGCAAACGGGCTTCATCTCCGTTCCAAATGCGAGAATTTAGCAGCCCCCAGCTGCCCCCAGGAGTTCTACCTGTTACAACGGCACGGGAATTGTTTCAGAAAATCCCATGGTGGTTCACCAGCCATACCAACGTATTAGACATGAAGAACTACCTTTCTTTCAATCTACACACTATATTTCCCACCACGAAACCAACAGGTTAAAGGTAAGTCCCTCAATTCCTCAAATACAGTGAAAAGAAAAGCAAGCATCTTTTCACACATAAAATTTAGAACCTTGTTTCCGATCAGGTAGAATAAGATAGGCACGACTTCTGTAAGTTTTCAAAATGAACCATCGTCGGAATCGCCATATTATGGAGTAACCTGGAAATAGACCCCACCGAGAGTGTGTCTACACTGAAGGAAACACGGGATGATAAACGGTGAGTGATTAAGAGAATTAACTGGGCTGGATAATTAGAGCAGGGTGGGTTGAAACCGGCAAACTCACACACACACACACAACTATCCCATCCCTAGGCCTTGACCCTGAACAGTCAGAGCTGCTTCTTGGGAAGAAAGCACGGTCTGGAAAAGCCCTGCTGAAACAGCTACTTCTGTGGAGAGGAGAGAGCCACGTGCGAACATCTAATGCATCAGCCGTTCTCCTCCTCCTGGGAGGTCTGATGCAGACAGGAAAGGATAAATGTGAAGGCCCGGGGGAGGAGGGGGGGACCCAGAGTCACTGGGACCAGGAGACCCCATCTGAGGGGACAGTCTTACACTTCCAGGAAGGTGTGGACCAAGCAGGGGGTGGGCGTGACTGGATGAGAGAGGGGAAGACAGTTCCCCTCAGGTGCCCGCGTGCTATCGAGGGTGAGGCCTCGACACCTGGGCCAGGCTGCCTGAGTTCAGGTCCAACCTCAGCCTGCTCACTAGAAGCAGAAGCAGCAACTTTCTTAAGCTCTCTGTCCCTCTGCTTTCCTCATCTGTAAAGTGGGAATAACAGCAGTACCCCACCCCCACCCCCACCATGATGAGAAAAGGGCTATTTGGAGTGGCTGCCCAGGCATTCACAATATGACAACCTTGTCACGCCAGAGTCTGGACATTTAAAGAAGGACCTGAGCTTGGGTTCCTATCCCAAGTTCCAGCTTTTGCTCTTCCTAGGGGCACCGTTTAAAATAACCCTTTACATGTGTGCATACATGCATGCTAAGTTGTTTCAGTCAGACCAATTCTTTGCAACCCTATGGACTGCAGCCTACCAGGCTTCTCTGTCCATGGGATTTTCCAGGCAAGAATACTGGAATGGGTTGCCATGCCTGCCTCCAGGGGATCTTCCTGACGCAGGGGATCGAACCTGTGTCTCTTATGTCTACCTGCATTGACAGGAAGGTTCTTTACCACTAGTACCACCTGGGAAACCAGCCCCTTACATATGACCCAACAATCCCACTACTGGGTATATGCCCTGAGGAAACCATAACTGAAAAAGACACATCCCAGTGTTCATTGTAGCACTGTTGATAATAGCTAGAACATGTATTAGCTAGGACAATAACTAGGGACAACCTAGATGTCCATCGACACATGAATGGATAAAGAAGCCGTGGGACATATATGCAATGGAATATTACTCAGCCATAAAACGGAACACATTTGAGTCAGTCCTAATCAGATGCGAAGAGTTGACTCATTAGAAAGGACTCATGCTGGGAGGGATTGGGGGCAGGAGGAGAAGGGGACGACACAGGATGAGATGGCTGGATGGCATCACGGACTCGACGGACATGAGTTTGGGTGAACTCCGGGAGTTGATGATGGACAGGGAGGCCTGGCGTGCTGCGATTCATGGGGTCGCAAAGAGTGGGACACGACTGAGCAACTGAACTGAATCAGGTGGATGAGCCTAGAGCCTGTTATACAGAGTGAAATGAGTCAGAAAGTGAAAAACAAATATCCTATACTAACGCCTATGTATGAAATCTAGAAAGATGGCACTGATGAACCTATCTGCGAGGCAGCCATGGAGACACAGACATGGAGAACAGACTCCTGGGTGTGGCAGGAGAGCTGAAGGAGAAGGTGGATGTATGGAGAGCAGCATGGGAATATATGTTACCATCTGTCAAATAATAGCCAATGGGGACTTGCGGTATGACTCAGGAAACTCAAACCAGGGCTCAGTAACGACCTAGAGGGGTAACAGCCTAGAGGGGTGGGATAGGGAGGGAAGAGGGTGGGATTTCCAGGTGGGAGGAGACATAGGTACCTATGGCTGATTCATGCTGATGTTGGGTAGAAACCAACATAATACTGTAAAGCAATTATCCTTCAATTAAAAACAAATAAAATTACAGAGACATAGAACCTCACCTCTGCCAAAATGGCCATCATTATAGAGTCTGGAGAGGGAGTGGAGAAAGGGAACCCTTCCACACTGTTGGTGGGAATGGAAGTTGGTGCAGCCACTATGGAGAACAAAATGCAGGTGCCTCAAAAACTGAAAATAGAACCACTATGTGAGCCAGCAATCCCACTCCTGGGCATTTATCCAAACCAAACTGTAATTCAAAAGATACATGCACCCTTATGTTCACAGCAGCACTATTTCCAATAGCCAGGACACAGAAGCAACCTCAGTGTCCACTGACAGAGGAATATATAAAGAAGATGTAGTACATGTGCACAATGGAATATTACTCAGCCATTACAAAGGTGAAATAATGCCATTTTGAGCAACTTGGATACAAGTATAGATGATCATATTCAGCAAAGTAAGTTAGAAAGAGAAAGGGGCTTCCCCTGGTGGTGCATTGGTAAAGAATCCACCTGCCAATATAGAAGACACAGGTTTGATCCCTGGTCTGGGAAGATCCCACATGCAGCTAAGCTCATGTGCCACGACTGCTGAAGCCTGTGTGCCCTGGAGTCCCTGCTCCAGAACAAGAGAAGCCACTGCAGCGGGAAGCCCGCACACGGCAGCTGGGGAGTAGCCCCGCTCGCCGCAGCTACAGAAAGCCCGCGCACAGCAGCAAAGACCCAGTGCGCCCTGAAGTAAAGAAAGGAAATTATTTTAAAAAGAAAAATACCGTATGATATCACACATATGTGGGACCTAAAATACAACACAAATGACCTGTCTACGAAACAGAAACAGATTCACAAACACAGAGAACAGACTGTGGTTGCCAAGGGGTAGGGGGTAGGAGAGGGGGTGGGTTGGGAGTTGGAGATCAGCAGATGCAAGTTATTATACGCAGAATAGATAAACAATGAGGCCCTGCTGTCTGGCACAGGGAACCATATCCGACAGCCTGTAATAAACCATAATGGAAAAGAGAACACAGCAGCTACTAGCACCCGGCCCCGCCCCCCCACCCCTCCCCTGCAGACACACTGGGCTGTGATGAGGATCCAAACCCCAAAGCCTTCCGTCCAGACCCTGACGAACATGCTGCTCTGTTTTCTTGTGTTGCTGCTACTGTTTGTTTCCAGGTGTGGCATCGCCTAGTCACGTTAACTCCAGCACAGAAGTGTGACCTTGGGGAAAGATGTAAACCAGGTGGAAAGTGGTTTGGGGGTGATTTTACTCGAGTCACCTAGATAAAAGCCTCTGCTCCCTGCTCTCTTCCACACGCGTTCCTGATCTAGGGTACAGCAGAGCCGCCAGGGCTCCCAACGCGCCCCCCTCGGCACTAAGACACCAGCCAGGAATAATCCAGCTTCCAAGATGCACCAGGCTCATTAATTGCCTGGGATCACCAACTAAGCACTTTTTCACCCGGCTCCCCTCTTTTGTTTGTGTTGTGTTTTTATTTCTTGTGTCTCTGGGAATGTGTGCTTTACAGGGGGAAAAAAAGTGTTTAAAACACTTAAGAAATATTTCAAGAAAATGCAAGTGGTTTGAGGTTATAAATATGGACTAAATAATAAAGACATTACAATAAATACAAAGGTCTTTCCCTTCATTTTACTTAAAGAGTTTATGATCCTGTTTGTTTAAGAACCATGGGAGAAGGACTGAATTATTCCGAGTTACGAAACACAAATGGGAAACATGGAACAGCTACCAAATAAGGCGACTGGGGAAAGCAGGTAATTTGTCTCTAAAGCAGTTCTCGAGTTAACAAATGTTGCTTGAGTGCCTCCTGGGCGCCTGTCGGTGCTGGCAATGGAGTCATATACCGAAGCTTCTCTGCCAGGACTTGTCTCTGCATGGGGTGGAAGAGTGGAGGCTGGACTATGAGACAACAAAAATAAAATGCCTACCAGGCGAGATGGTGACAGTGGCCACGGAGGAAACCTCTGCAGGCAAGGGAAGAACCAGGAGTCTGATGCAATGGGGGAGGCTGCAAGCTAAATAAGAAGAGAGACCTGAACTTGGCCTCGTGGGAAGGTGGCATTTGAGCAAAGGGGAGGGGTGGTCTTTGAAGGCAGAGGGCCCTGGGAACAAGCACAGGAACCAGGAACAAGCCCTGGAACCAGCACGGGCTGGGAGTGCTCCACACACAGTCAGGATGGTGATGCCGCCAGGGCACCAGGCACCAGGGGACCTCGAGGTCACAGGACATCAGGGACCCCTGGTTCAGGACTTTAATGCCACTGCAAGCTCTTTGCCTTTGTTCTGAAGAAGGAACAAAGCCAGTGAAGAGATGCAGGAGACAAGTGGAGATGCTGGGCTGATGCTCTAGAGCAAAGGAAGGGGGGTCTAGGGTCCAAGGCCAGAGATGGAGGCAGAGAGGGTTCAGCCACTCACTCAGACAGAAGGGCACGGGGCAGACACACAGGATGATGGTAACCTGTGCAAGTTCTCTTCTGACTACTTGTGTTTTCTCAGTAATATAGTCATAAGCAAGGTCCCCAGTAAAAATTAACATCTACATATAAAAATGCCCAATCACACATATGCATAATGTCCTTGTTTGTTATGGTTGCTTAGTCACTAAGTCATGTTTGACTCTTTTGAGACCGCATGGACTGCAGCCCGCCAGGCACCTCTGTCCATGGGATTTCCCAGGCAAGAATGCTGGAGTGGTTTGTCATTTTCTTCTCCAGGGGATCTTCCCGACCCAGAGATCAAACCCAGAACTTCTGTTCTGGTAGGCAAGCCACCAGGGAAGCCCATAGATATTCTTGAAACTCCTATTTATCTTAGAGAAACTATGAAAGGCTCAATGTCAGAAATACAATATAATGAAATTAACCTGCCCAATGGCCAATCAGAGGAAACCAAAAGAGCTGAGACTGAGGCAGCCCCAATACAGAGGAAGGACCCATGTTCTGGGCAACTTGCAAACAGTGACAGTCAGTCATCTGTGGTCCCAACAGCAGACACCTAGGTCTCCGGGAGCAGAGCTCTGCTGGGTGTTGTCATCTCATTGCTTTTCCCGGGTCTCTAATACATAGAAGAACGTGGAACACTGCCTTTAGCTATGAGATTGGAGACATTGGGGTCGACAGTCTGTAATTTTTATCAAACACAAATGATTAAATACTAACTAATGCCTGGTTCCTCTTCACAGAGTAATCTCAGAGGAAGTATTTTTAAAATTATTTCAGGAGCTTCCCTAGTGGTCTAGCGGTTAAGAATCCACCTTGCAGTGCCGGGGACACAGATTGGATCTCCAACCCAGGAAGATCCCACATGCCGAGGGACAATTAATCCCAAGCACCACAACTACTGAAGTCCCCACGCCCTAGGGCCTGTATTCCTCAGCAAGAGAAGGCACAGCGATAAGAAACCCATGCACACAAGCAAATTCGTCCAGTTTTCTTTGCCCTGTTGCACTTACTTGTGCTCAGTTTTTCATGAAGAGCAACCTCCAGCCCTCGTATCAGTTTAAACAGGACAAGCCCAGTTTTGTTTTTCTCCCTCATTTATTTCCCCTATTTCTTGGCAAGTAAGATGGAAAGCTAGAGAGTATGAGCGTGACTCACACATCTCTTTAGAGATCAACTTACAGGGTCATTTTCTTGTCAGTTTGCTGTGAAGATTCACTAACCATCTTCCAAATGTCCTCAAGATGCTGGCTCCCTACTGCCAGACTGTCAAACAGCTCACAGAGCGCTCTGCGGGAACAATACTAACAACTCCTATTTTTAGCATCTTTAAATGCAGCAAGAGTATATGCAAGCATGGCCAAGGGTCTCCCAATATAATTACCTACCATAACTGATACTGTGAGCTATGCAGGTTTCACTGTAGGATCTAATACAATCTTTGAATGTTTGCCTCAAAACCTATCAGGCCGTTACAAGAGACAGCATGTGTGTGCTAAGTCACTTCAGTCCTGTCCATCTCTGTGTGACCCTATAGATGCGTAGACTGCCAGGACTGTAGCTTGTCAGGCTTCTCTGTCCATGGGATTCTCCAGGCAAGAACAGTGGAGTGGGTTGTCATGCCCTCCTCCAGGGAATCTTCTTGAACCAGGGATCAAACCCACGTCTCATGTCTCCTGCACTGGCAGGCAACTTCTTTAACGCTAGCACCACCTGGGAAGCCCCAAAGGAGAATACTAGGAGTAGAAATTAATTCACTAATATTAGTACTTAAAATCCACTTGCTGCATTTTTGTTGATTTATATTTACGTCACAGAGTGATGGAACTTTTTAAAACTAACTTTATATTTTAGCATCATATTTTAACTTCTGCTACACCTACCACCATCCTGAAAACATAGATCAATTTCAAAATATCTGGCCCTCATAATTAGACTGGAGAAGGCAATGGCACCCCACTCCAGCACTCTTGCCTGGAAAATCCCGTGGACAGAGGAGCCTGGTGGATCGCAGTCCATGGGGTTGCTAAGAATCGGACACAGCTGAGCGACTTCACTTTCACTTTTCACTTTCATGCATTGGAGAAGAAAATGGCAACCCACTCGTGTTCTTGCCTGGAGAATCCCAGGGATGGGGGAGCCTCGTGGGCTGCTGTCTATGGGGTCACACAGAGTCGGACACAACTGAAGTGACTTAGCAGCAGCATAATTAGACAGACCATCCGGTTTATCTCCTATCATTGATCGACCATCAGGTTTATTTTCAAAAAATAAAACTATTAAAGGGCTTTCTGCTGAAGCTTCAGAAAAAATAGGATTTGAAAATAAATAGATAACCAGCTACATCACAGTGATGATGTCCGTGTTTCTTTAGTCACTAATGAGACCAGAAATTGTGGCCTTCCTGGCTTCTTTCAGATGATTAGCAACATTTCCAGGCTAGAGTCAAATTTCTTCAGCAACATGTGGGTCCAAAAGAACAGGCCTTTGGCATTTTTTTTAGAGCCTAAAATCAATGAACGCATGAAGACAAAGTCGAGTGAAAGGCTTGTGATGGCAACTTCGATCTGTCAGTCTTCCTAGAGATGACATATTTGAGGATGCCAAACACACATTTGTGCCGACAGAGATTTTTAATTAGCGCTCCAGCCTGACAGCAATAATGGAAAGAGACGAACCTGGGTCACCACTTGGTGTGTTGCGGGTCCTTTGAAAACTGATTCTTGTTCTCTTCTGAGCCATGGCCTTGACTGGCCTGCATCCCTGCCCTGTGTCCTCCTGAAGGAGCTCCACAGAGGGACAAATCAGCTGCGGACAAATACTTTCTAATTAACAGTGACAGGATATTGACTGGGGTAATGACTGCTGGATAGAGGCCACAGAAAAGTTTTAGGGCTGTAAATTTTCCATTACCTTCAGAAGTGATTATTCTCTCAAGACTGCAGTGTGATCATTAGCTTTCTACCAGAGATATTGGAAAAAAATCCCTTCTGAAAAGAATTTCAGTGTTGTCGCTCAACTGGAGGAAACGGATGAAAGATCACTGATCAATGGTCATTCTGGCCATGAATCCGCTCTTCTACTTGTTGTGGAATCTTATAAAATGCATTAATTACAAGAATATTGTGATGACTGACAACCAAACTGTTTTTTCCCCCTAAGGAGGTCATATTCTTAGTATCATATTCTGAATTCTTCAGCACGGACTTCTTCTTCTTCTTTCTGACACTTGTCTTTAAACAATGTAATGCTATTACTGAAAACAGGGCTTCCCTCATAGCTCAGTGGTAACTGGCCTGCCAATGCAGGAGACATGGGTTCAGTCCCTGGGTTGGGAAGATCCCCTGGAGAAGGAAATGGCTACCTACTCCAGTATTCTTGCCTGGAGAATCCCATGGACCGAGGAGCCTGATGGGCTACAGTCCACGGGGTCGCAAAGAGACAGACACGACTGAGCAACTGAGCACCACCAGTACTGCTACTGGAAACAACAGCTGACCAGTTCTCCTGGTCCCCCAAGTGGCTAACTGGCTCCAGGTCCCTCAGAGCCAGCTTCCCTAAAATGAGGAAGGTCCCCGAGTCATTTCATAAATAAACCCTAGAGAGATCTTTGACTTCACAAATCCCCTCGGCTGAATATTGCACATCCCTACAAGAAATATTTAGTTCCTACTTTTTAAAGATTTGGGGAGGGGGTAGCTAGAGGGGGAAATCAGGAGAACAAATAAGAACTCTGCTCCCAAATTCAAGAAGAAGTCAGTCCATCCTAAGATGTTCTAGAAGTAATCGTTACTCTAGAAATACAATGTAGAATAGTGGCTTTCTAACTGTGCTCCATGAAGTTCTCAGTTTCTTCTAAATTAACTGGAATAACCTCCTTAAGGAGGAGGCATGGCAAGAAGCACTTCAAGGAACATCCCCCCTCTCCCTCAGCCAGAGAACTCCACGAGTGAAGGTCAAAGCAGGGAGCCATCAGCCCCCACGGATGCCCCCATGAGCATGGACACCATCTCACTCTAATGGTCACGGACAGAGGCATGTTTATCAGCCTGACCTCAGTCCTAAGCAGACCCACTGGCGTTGATTGTATGTACTTAATGGAGGTAAGGTTTCAAGTAAAGTCAGTTATTACCGAGTAGTCACTGTTAAAAGGCAGTTTTTTTAAGTGCTTGCACACAAGAAGAAACGTTTCCATTTTCACCGGCTGCAACTGAGCTACTCTCCAACAAGTGAAAACTCACATTTGTATATACAGTCTACAACGAATCTCCTCCATTAATTATAATAAAAGTAAAGCTTCAGAAACAGAAAAGCCTTTCTATGTCCAAAGAGTTCAACGACCCCTGTGATCCTTGAATTCCTTCTACTATATCCCTGCCGGTTAACAGCCACATCTAGAGATAGCTTCAGAGATGGAGGCCTCCCTAGGGATAAGAAACAGCAGAGGAAATGGCTCTCATGCAGAAATATGCCTGGCTTGTTTGAGGAGTGACAAGGAGACCAGTGTACCAGAGTGGATGTAAGAGAGAGAAGTAATAGGAGGAGGGTCAGAGAGGCAACCAAGGGGTGGCTAAATATGGAAGGAGTTCACGGTTTTTCTGAATGAGATGGAGCAAGAGGTTTGGGGGCAAATGAGGAACGTGAGCTGATTCATGTTACTATTATCACCTGGTGAGAGTTGAGAACAGACTGAAAAGAGGTCACGGTCAGGAGAAGGAAAACCAGCGTGGAGGCTGCTGCAATAATCCAGGCCAGGTTTGTTCAGGCCAGGGAATCAGCAGAGGAAAGAGTAAGATGTAGGTTGATTCCTAAGATACGTTTAAGGTAGAGCCAGCAGAACTTTCTAGTAACTGGAACATGGTCTTCGAAAGAAAAAGTAAAGGATGAACCCAAAAGCTTTATACCAAACAGCTGGAAAGATGGTGCTGCCATTCACTGAAGTGAGGAAGGCTGGGGAAAACCAGGTTTACTGACCTTGTACCAGGAGCTCCATTTTGGAGAAATCAAGTTTCAAGTGTTTATCCAAGTGGGCATATAAAAAAAAAAAGATAACAGATAAACAGATAAAGTAGATAATCCACAAGGCCCTACCGTATAGCACAGAAAATGCCACTCAATATTCTGTAATAACCGAAATGGAAAAAGAATCTAAAAATAGATATATGTATACCTATAACTGAATAACTTTGCTAAACACGTGAAACTGACACAGCATTGCAAATCAACTACACTCCAATATAACATAAAAAATTAATTTTAAAATGACAGAAGCAAAAAGAGAGCAGGATTTGCAGTCAGGCACTTGGGGAAGGAATCAGCTTGATGATTTAAATTTGGAGTCCTCCTCTTATCAGTGATATTAAAGCCACGAGACCGAGTGCTAGATGCTCCATCACCAAGGAGAAATGAGCAGAGGTGACTGAGAAAGAAAGGTCCAGAAGTCAGGACGGAAACCAACGCTTGAGGCCAAATGAAGAACACGTTTCAAGGAGCAGAGAAGGGTCTGCTGCGTTGGCTGCAGCTGCGGCTGCGGCTGTGGAATCTGAGGAGGGGCGTAAAGTGCAACACAGGTCAGTGCGGCAGCATCTGTAACCTGCGTGGAGCACAAGAAAGAAATGGAGACACAGATGATTCCTGCAGCCCAGCTGGCTGGAAGGGAAGTCTGTCTCATTTTGTAACAATTTCACAAAAAGGTCTTAGAGTACACCTATTTGACTGTCGCAGGGGGCTTCCCTAGTGGCTCAAATGGTAAAGAATCTGCCTTCAGAAATGCGAGAGACCCAGTTTGATTCCTGGGTCTGGAAGATGCCCTGGAGAAGGGAATAGCTACCCACTCCGGTATTCTTGACCAGATAATTTCATGGACAGAAGAGCCTGGTGGGCTACAGTCCAAGGGATTGCAAAGCGCTTGTCACAACTGAGCCACTAACACTTTCACTTTTGACTGGGGAGGAAACTTAGGTTCTGAAGAGCTAAGGTAGCATCCTAGCACAAAGTTACCACCCTAAGACAATGGAACCAAATCTCCTACATCCAACTGTAGCTTCTCTGCCTTCTTTAAAGAAAACCTGTGATCACCTGAGTATATTGGAACAACGCCAACACCAATAATATCAAACTTAAATCCTGTTTATCTCTATCAGTAATTCACCTCTCCTTCATCTTTTATTGTGCAGTTGTTTAGAATTTTACTTTTGTCCTAATTAATTTTCATTCTGTTAGAGACACTACATTATCTCTGCTTGTTGAGTAAGATTTTTAGGACACTTATATTCCCCTATTTTAAGTTATACAAATATGCGAAATGGATATAATTGGGTGTTTTGGGGTTTTGTTTTGTTTTGTTTGCTTTCTCAAGGATTCAAGTACTTCTATTTCATCTCAATTTTTCTTGAAGGTGAAGGTGAAGTCGCTCAGCCGTGTCCGACTCTTTGCGACCCCGTGGACTGTAACCTACTAGGCTTCTCCGTCCATGGGGTTCTCCAGGCAAGATTACTGGAGTGGATTGCCATTTCCTTCTCCAGGGGATCTTCCCGACCCAGGGATCAAACCTGGGTCTCCCACATTGGAGGCAGACGCTTTAACCTCTGAGCCACCAGGGATAGATCCTCCTATAAACATTCATAGCTTTCTCTCTGATAACACTGTAATTTAAGCCTCATTCTCATCTAAACAATACTATTAAGAATTCCAAACTTTTCCACATATCATGAAATATTATTTAACTGTGAAAAACTTCAAGTGCCGGTGGTAACATTCATCACTCTTCCTAATTTAAAAGAAGCTAAGAAAAGAAAATCAACTTTTCTTCATATTTGTTTTGCATACACACACACACACACACACACACACATATAAACTGAATCCCTTTGCTATACACCTGAAACTAACATTGTAAATCAACTTTACTCAAAAAAAAAAAAAAAAAAAAACCAACCCTAAATATCTCAAAACATGAACAAACTCTGGGGAAATAGTGGCATATAGCAAAGCTTGGCATGCTGCAGTCCACGGGGTCACAGAATCAGATGTGACTTGATGACTGAACAACAACAAATCAAAATACATGCAAATACATATTTGTGCAAGTATACATGCTACATGTGAAAATTGAGGTCCATAATTAATGCAGATTTTAGAAAATTATGAAATGAGGGAAACAGTCAAAGTGGTTATCTTTGGGGAATGGCATTGTGGAAGCAAAAACATTACATGAACTGTTAGGCTCACACATGTGCCATTTAAACACTTAAATGATATTTTTAATGAAATGCTAATTCCTGACCTACTTTCAAAAGAGCTTCGTTGCAAAGATAAAACTGGATGCAATATTTCTCTGCAATATTGCCTCAAGCATTATAAAATTCAGTATACTTTTATTACTCTGTTAGCATGAATAATAACATAATAATGAAATCCCTTTAAAATGAAAAAAAAAAAAAGGAACTAAATAAGGTTACATAAATAGAAGGGAGTGTAACCAGATCAGAGGACCATCTGAACACTCTGACAGTTGATGCGATGTTAGCATAACGGATCTGTAAGAAGAATTAACAACCCAGAGTCATTAGTAAGTTCCCGGGTTTCATCCATATATTATTTGCCAGCCAATGAAACAATGATAGATGAACACTGCAGAATTTCTCACACACTTCAAAGTAAACTCTGTTTTCACTACTTACTAAACTCCATTAGTAAGACTTTTATTCCACACTACATTTCACTCCTAAATTTATCATTCAGAGAAGGGCTGTCCACTGACTTCATTTTCAGGCTACATCTCAAATGCCTCTAAAATTCACACAAATTTTATGAAAACTGATATATAAATAAATTATTTCAAACAAATGTTCACTCACACACCCACACACAGAAGATATCTGACCTCTGTCCTCACTGCAGATCTGAAGAAACCAATATGCTTTAGCAGCATGCTCGAAAATTGGTTTTATCGAAAGCATAAAATAAAATGTAAGAAATCAATACTGAAACAGATTGCATAACACAACGGTAGAGTGCCTCTTGTCACACATGTGTATAAATTTGGAGAATAACCAGCTGTCCTGTTGGAACTCCTATTAGTGCTATGACCTTACAGTAGAGTTTCTCAACTCATTTTCCTTTTAAATCTTTAATTTCACAAGATAGAGTATCAGCACATGAAAGTACTGTTGCAATTGTGAAATGACTGAGTATACAATTTGACTCTTTTTAAGGCAAGTATAAGAACAAGAAGCAGTTTTTGTATTGCAATTTTCAGTTTCCTTGGCAATTATTGTCAGGAAAATAGAACCTCAGGTGAGAACTTCTCTGACAGTTACCAAAACAGTTTTGTAGGTTCTAATTTAATTGATGGTTTTTCCTACCATTCATCTAATTTCTCAAAGTTTTTCAATGAATCTGAAAATTATACTTCACCTTTCCCTAATGACATCCTTCACATTAAACTGAAAAGTCAAATTGGTGAAATACTTTTAAAATAATTTCATCATACATTTTTTCCATCTAGTATAATATATGTTTCCGATACTTTGGTGTGTTAGAGAACTGGTCATTTTCAAGGTTTCTGCAAGCTGACAATCAATAAGATTCCAAAGGACAAACACATCCATAAGGATTTCTAGTGCTTCAGCCTCTAGGAGTAATTTTTAAATAGGAAAGATTCTCATTTCTTTTTATGATTTAAATACAAAACAGCAGAAAATACCTGATGACCAACTAAAGGCTTTCCACTGCTCCCCCCCACCACCAGATCTATGTGAGAGCCAAAAATACCCAAAATAAGAAGTCTGCCCCAGGAATAAAAATGTACCACTGGTATTTGCATTCTAGAATTGCCCTTGGGGAAGTACTGTTCTACTTACTCAAAAATTGCAAGTGAAGCATTGTTAATCCCAAAGCTAATTCAAGCACTCTGATATCTTAATAAATTGCTCTATAATGAATAAATAGTGTTTAAAAGATTATCCAAATGTGTCCAGATATCTACAGCATCAGGAATAATTTAAATATTGAGAAAAATTATGACCAGCCCTCAGAAAACTCTACTAAGAGGACAAGAAATAGATATTTATGGAGAGAGCCAGGATCTGGGTATTTGACAAAGAGTAGCAGAATTTTAAAAAGCAGAGACATCACTTTGCCAACAAAGGTCTTAGTCAAAGCTGTGGTTTTTCCAGTAGGCATGTATGGATGTGAGAATTGGACCAAAAAGAAATCGGAGCACTGAAGAACATGTTAACCCCACTGTGGTGCTGGAGAAGACCCTTGAGAGTCCCTTGGTCAATGAGGAGATCAAACCAGTCCATCCTAAAGGAGATCAGTCCTGAATATTATTTGGAAGGACTGATGCTGAGGCTGAAGCTCCAATCCTTTGCCACCTGATGCAAAGAGCCAATTCATTGGAAAAGACCCCGATGCTGAGAAAGATAGAAGGCAAATGGAGAGGCAGCAGCAGAGGATGAGATGGTTAGATAACATCGCTGATTCAATGGACATGAGTTCGAGTAAACTCTGGGAGACAGTGAAGGACAAGGAAGCCTGGAGTGCTGCTGTCCATGGGGTTGCAAAGAGCTAGACACAGAGTGACTGAATAACAACAGAAGAACTAACAACAGTTCTTCCTGCGAATTTCTCTAATGATGGAAACAGGAAGGCCTTGGTCTAAAACCTTTACTACACTAAATCAAATGCTTGGTTTTGCTTCATCTAGTTCTCTGAGTTTCCCTTCCTTTGGGGAAAATACTAGCTATATTTTCGGAAAGAGTCATAACCACTGAGACTCACTCTGGAAAATCCATCATAAATTAGAGAACACTATGGCTGGCCTTGTTCAGAGTGCTGTCAGTCATTCAATCTACATCCAAGGGGCCGGGCTCACCTTCTAATAAGAGATTGTGTGCTGCACACTTAAGGCAGGAAGTCTCGGCAACTCCTAAACTAGGACATCCTACTGGAGCAGGAGTCAGGGCGATTCAAGCAGAGGAGAAGCCCGGGCCCCACAAGGTGGGTCACTGAGGGAACTGAGGACTTCGAAGGATGCGGTGCCCAGAAAGGCAGGGGGCAGGGCTGCCATCTGAGCCCTCACTGCAGCGGCTGCTGCTAAGTCGCTTCAGTCATGTCCGACTCTGTGCGACCCCATAGACGGCAGCCCACCAGGGACCCCAGTCAGCAAGGACGACGGTTGGCAGGGGAGCTTGACCATGGGCCTTGTTCCCCCTTCACTGAGTCCTCCACCTCCAGTGAACAGGAAAAGAGCAATCAAAGGAACTGTTGGGTCCATGAAAAGGGACAAATCTTGACACTGGAAGTGTGCTGTGACCTGACTGGGGACTCTTCATCTTCCCAAACAGCTTCCTTGGTTTACTCCAGACAGACTAGTGGGACGCAGAAACCCTTTGGCCCGTTTCCTGGACTTATCAGAAAGACCAAGGTCACAACTCTATTAATGAAAGGAATATCCTTTCTTCTTAGGTTTTTGCTTTTATTTTGTTTTTTTAGTCAACGTAATGGGGCTTCCCGGTGGCTCAGATGGTAAAGAATCTGCCTGCAATTCAAGAGACCTGGGTTCAATTCCTGGGTCAGGAAAATCCCCTGGAGAAGGGAATGGCTATCCACTCCAGGATTCTTGCCTGGAGAATTCCACGGACAGTGGAGTCTGGCAAGCTAGAGTCCATGGGGTCACAAAGAGTCAGACTGAGTGACTAACACTTTCGTTTTCAATCAGTGTAACAGTCCTGGCTTGCTCCCCCAATGGGCCCATCCCATAGAGGCATGGCTGAAGGTCTCCATCAGGCATCACTCCAGACCTGGCCAGGTCTGGTTGGTGCTGCCTAGCTCCAGGAGGTGCCTGAGGAAAACCAGAACTACGGGACAAAACTCTTTTAAGGCAGGCTGGAAAAGCAAGTGGATGAAATCAGGGCAGCCTCAGGAGAGACCACCCACGACAGAAGTATGGCTGGAAACCTTGCACATACCCTTCAGGATCACATCTGTTCAGAACGCACAGCCCCTACTTCTCATCCATGTTTATTATGATTCATAAAATCACCTCTGACATGGAATTAGTGAATCCTGAACTACTGCTCCTCGGGGACAGACAGGGTTACATTCCTCAGGTCCCAGGCATATTTATCAAGAAACCAGTGTATCTTGTCAGATTTCTAAATCAACTGAGTCCTTGCAAGCAAGATTTACCCTGTCTTCAAGTTTTGTTGTTGTTCAGTCACTAAGTTATGTCTGATTCTTTGAGACCATTGTTCAGTCACTAAGTTATGTCTGATTCTTTGAGACCACTTGGACTGTAGCCCACTGGGCTCCTCTGTCCCTGGGGTTGCCCAGGCAAGAATTCCAGAGTGGGTTGCCATTTCCTTCCCTGGGGGATCTCCCTGACCCAGGGATGGAACCTGCATCTCCTGCATTGGCATGTGGATACTCTACCACTGAGCCACCAGGAAGCCCAGCATCTACAGGTTTAGGTCTTGTTTATTTTCACCTTCTGTTGCGGTCCAGCCCCAGTAGGTCCAGGGAATTAGAAGGGGGGATGGAGTCGGCGTCCTAGGAATTAATTGTTTAATTAAAGATATGGAGGGAGATTAGAAAGAAACCATGTAGTAGAAAAATGAGTGGAGAAAAGAGGCTGATATTCCTTGGTTTACACAGAAAGCTAATAAACTTCCAAGACAGGAAACTTGCACCATCTATGTTAGGCCGCCGGCGCCTGCTTGAATAGTGGAGGGTGCCCTGCCTTGGGTTCCCTCTAGCGTGGGTCTCAGAAGCCAGGGCAAATAAATAGACTCGGTGAGCCTCCATGTTCCAAGGGATCAGCCTGAAAAGGAGAGGGAGGGAGAGGGAGAAAGAGAGAGAGAGAGTCAACATGGGGGAGGCCAAGCTTGTGCAAAAACCCCATAACTTTATTTTTAAAAGGGTGTATATACCCTAAGTTTTACATAATGGAAGATACAGAGTCATGCAGGGGCAGCAGTCCTGACCCTTTCTGTATATCTTTTTGTATACAAAAGGCCTCAGGTGATTTACATTATCTTCTGGCCAAGAGGCCTGTTAACACTTCATGGCTCTCTTCCTTAATGAATGTTAATCTCATTTCCCCTGAAGTGTTTTTCTTTAATCTGCATCACCCTCAAAGCACTAAAGTTACATCCCTATAGAACAAAGGTGCAGTGGGTTATAACAAAGAAGGTACTTAACTCAAAGATCTATGTTACTACTTGTTTTTTCTATATACCAACTATGTCAACAAATAAAAGATATGAAAATATGGAAGCAAGTATTGGCTCAACAATGAAGCCCTTAATCAGTCCTGTTCTAATGATTTTGACTCCTCGGAAGCCCCTACATTCCTAGGATGTTTTAAGCTTCCTGTGCCTCTCCCGGTAGGGGAGGCCACAAATAATCACATGAGCAGCTATAAGAGTCGGTAGGCAGGCTAGAAAGCCATCAGAGGGGTTTTTGGATTGAAACACTCGTATTATGCCCAGGAGACTTATTATCTAAAAGCTCTAAATTAACCTTTCCCAGAAAAAGGTGGTGGGGGATAGCCCCCTGTTAATGTTAGAAGAGTGGAAAGCACCATACAATAAGGCAGACAGACTCTGGTTTTGGGGGTAAATGTTCGAGAAAACTCAGCGAGGTTCCCTTAAGGCCCGACTCGCCTTTGCCTGTTGGACCCCTTAACCTCATGATCTTTGCCACAGGCAGGACTCCTCGTGCTGGCTCCCAACAACCTCCTGCTGCTGCAACTACTGTTTATTTTTGTCATAACATATAGCTTTTCTACATATTTTTGGCTACAAATGGAATCATGTGCAAATTCAAACAACATTTATATAAGTTCACATGCACCTTCACTTTATAAATATCACAAATAGCCTAAACAGCGTAACTGTCCTATCAGTCTGGGCATCCCAAAGAAACATCTGGAACATTTATATCAGAAGAGTGAAAAATCTACACAAAAGAATTGGAGGAAGAGCTCTGAGGACAGACAAAGTAGGGGGTAGCCCCAGCTACCTCCCACCATGATGCGGACCCTCACAAGACCCTCTACAGTCCCATTACTTTACTGTCAATATCTTTAAAATGTAAATTTATTTAAGAAAGAGGAGTTGTTCAAAACAAGTAAAATGAAACAGAAGTATTAAAAAATAAACTGAAAAGAACATGAATGAAAAATTCTGAAAGCTAGGTGTAAAATATAAAGAAAATCAAGAACTATGAAGGATGCAAATACCTTTAAAATAAGAAAATGGAAAGCTTTAAAATGTAGAGGGAGAGATTAAGAGTGAAGAAGTCAGATATTCATATTTCTTTAAAGAAGGTATAATAGGAATAGAAATTAGCTAAATGTTTATAGAAGAAATTAAAAATAATCAATGATTCATATTGAAGGACTACATGAAATAAGTGAACAACAAAAAGGAGTAAGATGTAGAAAAAATTTTAGTAGAAAAGAATCTAAATAATAGTAGTTACATTCCAAAAAAGTAACTACATTCCAAAAAAAGATGAGTACATAGCAGTGTAAATGAAAAAGCATTTCAAATGTGTTCTTTTTGTTTCAGACTAACTGAAGTAGCCATTTGTTGAAATGAAATAAATTATGGCTAAAAATGGAAGAAAGGCTCATCTCAAAAATGTGTAAATTGAATGTGTAATCACAGAATTCACTGAGTTCAACCCTCTTCTTCAGCATGTAATCTTTATGGGGGTCACCACACCTCCAGTGGCCAAGCAGGCCAGCAGAACCCACAAGAATTTAGATGAATATAGATAACTTGATCTAGGGATCAAGCAAGAAGGCAAACTCATACACTGACCCTACACAGTACAGGGAGCTCCAAACAGAGTAATTCCTAGAAGAAAAAAAAAAAAGGGGGAGGGAGCAGCTAGAAAACCAGCAGAGTGAAATTCTGCAGAAGACCCTACTGAGGGGTTGACACTTCCACTATGATTATTCCAAGGATGAAAAGCTTTCACACACAATCTTAAATTTTTAATTTGCATCAAGCAACATCATATGTTACTGAAGCAAGAATATAAGGATACTTTCTTTTTCCACACTTTAAACTGTTCATTTTGTACTGGGGTATAGACTCGATGGATGTGAATCTGAGTGAACTCCGGGAGTTGGTGATGGACAGGGAGGCCTGGCGTGCTGCAATTCATGGGGTCGCAAAGAGTCGGACACGACTGAGCGACTGAACTGAACTGATAGCCAACTAACAATGTTGTGGCAGTTTCAGGTGAATAGCGAAGGGACTCAGCCATAGATATACATATATCCATTCTCCCCAGTCTCCCCTCCCATTCAGGCTGGCACATAACACTGAGCAGAATTCCCTGTGCTCTGCAGCAGGTCCTTGTTGATTTTCCATTTTAAATCTAGCAGAGTATGTATGACCTTCCCAAGGTCCCTAACTATCCCTTCCCTCTGGAAACCATAAGTTTGTTTTAAAGATATTTTATTTCAATAACAAGTATAAGAATCCCAGGTGGGTCCAGCTTCATTTTTCTTTTAGTCCATACCACGTGGCTGGCTGAATTTCCCCAACTAGGAATCGAACCCGTGCCTCCTGCCGTGGAAGGACAAGTTTTAACCACTGGACCATCAGAGAAGTTCTCAATTTATTCAATGCTACTCCATAGCACCCCAAATTCATGAAATTTTTTGAAAAGTAAGTATGCTTAGAAAAGTAAGTATACTTTATGTAAGCAAACCACAATGCCTAAGCTAAACTACACTGGGAACAAGAAAGTAAAAATTACAGGCCATAATGTGGATGAAACCAGGCCAATGATTCAAAAAGTAGGTGGTAGGTTTTTTAAAAAGACAGGTAGAGACTTCCCTAGTAGTTCAGTGGTTAAGACTCTGCCTTCCAATGCAGTGGGTGCAGGTTTGATCCCTGGTCAGGAATTAGACGCCACATGCTATGGCATGTGACCAAAAGTTAAAAAAAGAAAGAAAGAAAGAAAATTAAAGATAGGTACTGTTTCTCTTTTTTATCCTTTCTGTATACACAGGACCTAAATATCTCTACTGATGATGAATGAAATACAAACAGACTCAGAATTAAGGCATAATAATACATGACATGTTACTCAGTTATCTATATTTATCTAAATTTAAGATTAAATCATGCCCTTTATTCATTATGACATCTTGGCATAGCCTTACCTAGAAAATGACTTCCTTTCTCAATGACTGTATATTCTTTGTAATTATTCAATGTAGAAAAACTTAGCAAACAGCCACAGTGATAACCTTTCTTCCCCACAGAAAGACGACACAGGAGAGTAAGATATAGAGGAACAAATATAAACATAAAGCCCTTATCATGCCCCAAAAGAGGTGTGCCATTTTCTCACACTGTCTGACACTTTAACAATTACTCACAATTTTCTCCTGCTTGTTGACTGATTTATTCCATGTTTACCACACCAAGGGAAGTTGCAGGGTCTGAAACTATACTTTTTCATTTTAAATTTGTCCACTTTCCTATGAATTTGCAGCACAGCGAGGTGGAACACATGTGACTCGTAGCTAATATCCTAACATGAGGAATATCCCTGCCATCACCTGCAACACGAGCTGCCCGTCCAGCCCCACCATCTCAGGTCCTCCCCGTGGACATGGGACCAATAAAATGGGAACAGTCTCACAGCATTACTCTGCAGAGATCTAATGTACATGATGTCCATGTGTGTTTATATTTTGAACACTACACTACAAAGTGATGGGAGAAATTCTAGAACATTTTACTGAATGTGCTTTACAACATGCTGGCCTCATCTTCTATTTTATTAGAGGCTACTAGCTTCCCTGGTGGCTCAGTGGTAAAGAATCCACGTGCAATGTAGGATACACAGGAGACACGGGTTTGATCCCTGAGTTGAGAAGATCCCCCAGAGGAAGACATGGCAATCCACTGCAGTGTTCTTGCCCAGAGAATCCCATGGACAGAGAAGCCTGGAGGATTATAGTCCACAGGGTCGCACAGAGTCGGACACAACTGAAGCAACTGAGCACGAATGCACAGCCACACTGAAATGAGCTGGAAGCAGAATGTGTGATGATGATTCTGGTAGCTGGTGCTCCAGCAGGCGGTTCAACGAGCTGATGAGAAAGTCCACAGGTGGGGGCCAGGGGAAGCTGGGCTGTGCAGGCTGTGTTTTTAAACAAGCTGCTTTCCTCATTTGTCCTTGATGTCATATCCTTTCTTACTTAAACATAAAAATGCTAGTGTCAAGTCAATGCTGTTATAACAAGCTGATAATTCTCTGTCTTCCATTTTTCAAAGCTGCATTCAACTGTCCTTTGAAAAACACCCTTGATTTTCCATTAAAATTCAATTTGTTGATTTATGTATTTCAGGATGGGACTTCAGAGATCATTGTAAGAAATCAAAACCTCTATTTTTGAGACACGGTTCTTTGAAAACCTGATCCATTGGGTACACACACTGGTTTCCAAATTTGGTTGCTGTTTCCTTTAAAAAATATAAATTTCCTAAGATAAAAATGTATTCCAGCATAGGTTCACTTTGAAGACAGATCTTTGCAATATTATCTTCTTAAAATGGCAAATTCATCTTTTAGCTGATCTAAAGAACTCAAAGGAAGTTAACATATGCTTTTTCAAGATCATAAATGTTTCTTTTTTCACACAAGGATCAGAAGAAAATCTTGATTGCCAAAAAATACTTTTAAAATCCTACTATATATGTATAGGTTGTGGGAGAAGAAAAGGTCAAAATCATGAAATTTTTGACAAGATAAAATAGATAAAAGAACACACTTTAGATTCATGGTACTTGTGGCCACCACATCAACATTAAGTGCTCAAATTAAATGTCACTGGACTCTTGGGTCACCATTTGCTTTAGAGTTTCATTTCCTTTGTAGGACTCATGAAAGAAAGTGCCTCAAAAGGTCTCTTGTTCTAAAGGAGTCTTCAGAGGAAAACACCTAAGAGAAGGATTATGTTTTTAAGGAAGATACCAGATCTATCCAGATAAGGTGGAACCGTCAGAAGAATCCCTACAAGTGAATTTCTAGGCTCAAAAGACACTTTTTTTTTTTTTAAGAATTATTGTTATAAAAGAACATGGGTTCCTGTAGATGTAAATTTACTTGCTCCTGATTTAAACAAACAAACTTAAAAAGAAATGCACAAAGTAATTGAGGGAAGTCTGATGAACAGTTTCATAACATTAGGAAAATCATTGCTAAGTTTTAGTTGTAATAATAGTTCAGTTCAGTTCAGCCGCTCAGTCATGTCTGACTCCTTGCAACCCCGTGAATCACAGCACACCAGGCCTCCCTGTCCATCATCATCTCCCAGAGTCCACTCAGACTCACGTCCATCGAGTCGGTGATGTCATCCAGCCATCTCATCCTGTCATCCCCTTCTCCTCCTGCCTCCAATCCCTCCCAGCAACAGAGTCTTTTCCAATGAGTCAACTCTTCGCATGAGGTGGCCAAAGTACTGGAGTTGCAGCTTTAGCATCATTCCCTCCAAAGAAATCCCAGGGCTGATCTCCTTCAGAATGGACTGGTTGGATCTCCTTGCAGTCCAAGGGACTCTCAAGAGTCTTCTCCAACACCACAGTTCAAAAGCGTCAATTTTTCGGCACTCAGCTTTCTTCATAGTCCAACTTTCACATCCATACATGACCACTGGAAAAACCATAGCCTTGACTAGATGGACCTTTGTTGGCAAAGTAATGTCTCTGCTTTTGAATATGCTATCTAGGTTGGTCATAACTTTTCTTCCAAGGAGTAAGTGTCTTTTAATTTCATGGCTGCAGTCACCATCTGCAGTGATTTTGGAGACCCAAAATAAAGTCTGACACTGTTTCCACTGTTTCCCCATCTATTTGCCATGAAGTGATGAGAGTCCCTTGGACTGCAAAGAGATCCAACCAGTCCATTTTGAAGGAGATCAACCCTGGGATTTCTTTGGAAGGAATGATGCTAAAGCTGAAACTCCAGTACTTTGGCCACCTCATGACAAGAGTTGACTCGTTGGAAAAGACTCTGATGCTGGGAGGGATAGAGGGCAGGAGGAGAAGGAGACGACAGAGGATGAGATGGCTGGATGGCATCACCGACTCGATGGACGTGAGTCTGAGTGAATTCCAGGAGACAGTGATGAACAGGGAGGCCTGGCGTGCTGTGATTCATGGGGTCGCAAAGAGTTGGACACGACTGAGCCACTGAACTGAACTGAACTGAACTGATGGGACCAGAGCCATGATCTTTGTTTTCTGAATGTTGAGCTTTAAGCCAGCTTTTTCACTCTCTTCTTTCACTTTCATCAAGAGGCTTTTTAGTAGTTCCATGTTTTAGAAGAACTTTTCTTTTAGAGACATGTGTGTGTGTGCTCAGTCACTCAGTCGTGTCTGAGCCTTTGCAACCCCATGGACTGTAGCCCGCCAGGGTCCTCTGTCCATGGTATTCTCCAAGCAAGAATGCTGGAGTGGGTTGCCATTTCCTTCTCCAGGGGATCTTCCCAACTCAGATCAAACCCACATCTCCTGCATCATCAAGCAGATTCTTTACCACTGAATCACCTGGGAAGAGATGCATAGTGAAGTATTTATGAAAGAACTGCTATCCTATCTGATATTTGCCTCAAAATACTCCCCAATGGAAGAAAGTATTTGAGAATTAAGATGAAACAAGACTGATCACATGTTGACAATCACTGAAGCTGAGTGATGGGGCTGAGCGGTTTGCCATAATATCACCTCTAATTTGATAGATGTTCAGAAGTTTTACAAATAAAAATGTTTTTAGGGACTTTCCTAGCAGTCAGAAGTTAGGACACCATGCTCTCACTGCTGAGGGCATGGGTTCAATCTGGTTGGGGGGACTAAGATCTTGCTGGCCACATAGTGTAGCCAAAAAATGTTTTTAATAAACATTATCCTTTCTCTGATATTTTCCTCTGTGATAAGTATGATAGTTCAATGTGAGACACCTTAAATGTATTTTACGACTTCAATTCTATAAATTTTAGACTGGATTCATTATGAAATAAATTATGCTTTCTATGGCACTCCACCATTCTTAGTTGGTAAATTGTGCACACACACACACACACAAAGTCATATTCCTTTTATTCTTAAAAGTAATGGCATTGCTCCATCATCTGCTGTTTGATACACTTGCAAGCATGCAGTATACTGGGCTTCCTTGTGGCTCAGTCATAAAGAATCTGTCTACAAAGCAAGAAATGCAGGTTCGATCCCTGGGTTGGGAAGATTCTCTGAAGAAGGGAATGGCTACCCACTCCAGTGGCCTAGAGAATTCCATGGATTGTATAATCCATGGGGTTGCAAAGAGTTGGATTTTCACATAAATATATGATATAAAGATATTCTTACATAAAGGAAAGCAAGGAGACAAGTGCCCTGCAATCCCAGCCAAAGCCTGTTAACCATAAACTCTTTCACTTCCGAACTGTGCTTCACCTTTTGTCATCCATTAGGGAGAAGCTTATACAAGAGACAAAAGTATCACACAGAAGTTTCTGCTGGGTTCCTGTGACTTCTGGACTCAACTTTGATGTTCCCTTTGGCACTTGACTCCATTTTTCCCAAAAACACTGAAGAAAACTCACAGAAACAGGACTATGGCAGGTGCTCCTTTGGGGGCTTTGCTCCTGTGAGGATGTGAAGAGCTCAAGACAGTGGTCAGTGGGAAAATGGTGAACATTCAAGCATGCGGGGCACAGCAGACTGGATGAATGTGGGTATGACAACTGCGTCATCCACTCTTTCAAAGTTTAGTTTCACTTGGAGGATAATTGCTTTACAATATTGTGTTGGTTTCTACCGCACTACAATGTCAATCAGCCACAGGTAGACACATGTCCCCTCCCTCTTGAGGGCATCCCTGGTGGCTCAGTTGGGACAGAAATCTGCCTGCAAAATGCAGGAGATCCAGGTTCAATCCTGGGAAATCCCCTGGCGAAGGGAATGGCACCCACTCCAGTATTCTTGCCTGGAAAATCCCCATGGACAGAAGAGCCTGGCGGGCTACAGTCCATGGGGTCCCAAAGAGTCAAACATGTATGAGTGACTAACACTTTCCCTTCACTTTCTCCCTCTTGACCTTCCCTCCCACCCCACCCCATCTCACCCGCCACCGGTTGCGCTCCCTGTTCATGCAACCTCCCACCAGCTATCAGCTTTACATACGGTGGTGTAAGCATGTCAGTGCTGCTGTCGCCATTCATCACACCCTCTCCTTCGCTCACTGTGGCCACAAGTCTGTTCCCTACCCTGCAAATAGGCTCATCAGGACTATTTCTATGGCTTCCATTTATATGCATTAATATATGATATTTTTCTCTTTGACTTACTTCACTCTGCATAACAGACTCTAAGTTCATCCACTTCAATTCAACACACTCATTCCTTTTGATGGGGTTCAGCCACTCCTAACAGTCTTCACTCTTCTTCTCTCTCATTCAAGGCTTCATTTACATCTAGTCATCTTGTTGCTGATTCTGTGATTCATGTCCCTTCTCATGTGTTTCTTATTTAGAAATAACTGCAGTCAAAGCTAGAGCCTGATGTTAAACAATAAAGATCTTCAGGCTGGATTTAGAAAAGGCAGAGGAACCAGAGATCAAATTGCCAGCATCTGTTGGATTATCAAAAAAGCAAGAGAGTTCCAGAAAAACATCTATTTCTGCTTTATTGACTACATTAAAGAACCTTTGACTGTGTGGATCACAATAAACTGTGGAAAATTCTTCAAGAGACAGGAATACTAGACCACCTTACCTGCCTGCCGCCTGAGAAATCTGTAAGCAGGTCAAGAAGCAACAGTTAGAACTGGACATGGAACAACAGACTGGTTCCAAATTGGAGAAGGAGCACATCAAGGCTGTATATTGTCACCCTGCTTATTTAACTTATATGCAGAGCACATCACATGAAATGCTAGGCTGGATGAAGCACAAGCTGGAAAGAAGACTGCCAGGAGAAATGTCAATAACCTCAGATATGCAGATGACACCACCCTTGTGGCAGAAAGTGAAGAGGAACTAAAGAGCCTCTTGATGAAAGTAAAAGCGGAGAGTGAAAAAGTAGGGTTAAAACTCAACATTCAAAAATGAAGATCATGGTATCTGGTCCCATCACTTCGTGGCATATAGACAGAGAAACAATGGAAACAATGCTGCTGCTGCTGCTGCTAAGTCACTTCAGTCCTGTCCAACTCTATGCGACCCCATAGACAGCAGCCCACCAGGCTCCCCTGTCCCTGGGATTCTCCAGGCAAGAACACTGGAGTGGGTTGCCATTTCCTTCTCCAATGCACAAAAGTGAAAGTGAAGTCACCCAGTCATGTCTGACTCTTAGCAACCCCATGGACTGCAGCCTACCAGGCTCCTCTGTCCATGGAATTTTCCAGGAAAGAGTACTGGAGTGGGGTGCCATTGCCTTCTCCGATGGAAACAATAAGAAACTTTATTTTCTTGAGCTCAAAAATTACTTCAGATGGTGACTGCAGCCATGAAATTAAAAGATGCTTGCTCCATGGAAAGAAAACTATAACAAACCTAGAAACCATAGTAAAAAGCAGAGACATTACTTTCCTGACAAAGGTCAGTCTAGTCAAAGCTATGACTAGATTGAAGGCTATGAAAGATTGAAGGCAGGAGGAGAAGGGGACGACAGAGGTTG
This sequence comes from Nanger dama, assembly GCA_917880005.1. Lineage (NCBI taxonomy): Eukaryota > Metazoa > Chordata > Mammalia > Artiodactyla > Bovidae > Nanger > Nanger dama. Next base: position 885,457 of record CAKJTW010000069.1, read on the forward strand.
AGATGGTTGGATGGCATCACCAATGGATGAACATGAGTTTGAGAAAGCTCTGGGAGTTGGTGATCGACAGGGAAGCCTGGCGTGCTGCAGTCATGTATGGATGTGAGAGTTGTACTATAAAGAAAGTTGAGTGTCAAAGAATTGCTTTTGAACTGTGTGGTCTTGGAGAAGACTCTTGAGAGTCCCTTGGACTGCAAGGAGATCCAACCAGTCCATCGTAAAGGAAATCAGTCCTGAATATTCATTGGAAGGACTGATGCTGAAGCTGAAGCTCCAATACTGAGGCCACCTGAAGCAAAGAACTGACTCATTAGAAAAGACCCTGATACTGGAAAAGATTGAAGGCAGGAGGAGAAGGGGACGACAGAGGATGAGATGGTTGGATGGCATCACCAATGGATGGACATGAGTTTGAGAAAGCTCTGGGAGTTGGTGATGGACAGGGAAGCCTGGCATGCTGCAGTCCATGGGGTCACAAAGAGTCGAACACAACTGAACAACTGAACTGAAACAATAAAGAAAATAAAAGGTGTTGATAACAATACAATGTGTATAGCAGCCACCTACACCAGAGCTTTGAAACTATAAATACCATCAAATTATTTCAAAATGCACAGTTTTCCCCCAGCTGTTCCCTGATTCATTTAATGGTCCTTATCTTACACATTTAAATGCTGCCACTGGGGAAACAATGATCCTAGTGGGTAGCAAGGCACATTGTGGCTTTCAATGAAAACCAAAGGAGAAAGTCTTCAAGTTGAACTTAAAATTTGAGTATTTCATTGGCATTTTTAATAATTGTGCACTATAGATAGACTTCCTGGCTTCAAACAGATTAGTTCATTATGCAACTCTCATATTTATGAATGGGAGAAAGAAACTCATCATTCATTTAGCTCATCACCTGCTCCACTTTGCATGCAATGTAGCCTACAGACGTGTGTGTGTTATTTTCACTTCTCCTCAGGCTGTAGGCAACTGCAGGAAACAAACTATTGGGATTCATAATGTAATCAATATCTTGTCCATGAAAACCTCAGCATCTCTCTGTGCAGCCTTAGAACATTACATCACTGTCACCAGCAGGGTATAATCCTAGAGAGTGCAGTGTAGTCCTCAATAAATACTTGACGTTTCTTTTTAGACAGTTATTTCTATTACCTCTAAAATACCTAGAATGTAGTTTCTTTACTGTTCTTCCCTTTTGAAGCCATTGGCATGGTATTTATCCCCTGCCTTCGCATGAAATTGATTTTGCAATTCTTGGTTTAACATATAAATATAGGGAAATGTTTATCTTGCCTTGACACCAGTTTTCAAAGTGCTCCGCAGTGGTTTTGTCTTGTGAAAATTGTCTGAACAGTGTCTGAATTCTTAAGAGCTTCCCAGAGGAGTTCCCATAATGGCTGTGTTATTTAAAAGTATCTTGTCGCATTCATTTTTAAAGGTAGAGTGATGGATATCGAAAGAAAGAATCTAATACTTTCACCCATATTTTTCTAAATGCCTATCAGATGCAAACAAGTAAATAAGCCTGAAACCACCCAAAGTAAAAGTAATATTAAATTTAACTTGCCCCTTTATTTCAAATAATACAATTGTAACAGGAACAAAGAGGTTTTGTGTTTTTTTTTTCCTTTTTCATTGAATATCTATTTCCTCAGATCAGAGCTCTCGGAGTAGGTTCAGTCTGGGACTAACAATTCCCACAGCACTGCTAAGTGACTTCTAGCTATTTATGATTTATTTTGAATTTTTATTTATAATAAAAAAGAGCAGAAAATATTTACACTTTATTTCTCAACTTCTAATAAAAAAATCTACATCATTATTTCACCCGACAATTATCTGAAGGCATATCAACTAAAATAACTGATGTCTCTCTCAGCTGTTCCCCTTGATGAACCCATTTGCCCAACACTAAGAAGCTGGAGAAGATACAAACAGCTGATTCATTAAGCTGGAAACATATTGTCCATACAGGAGGACAGGATGGTAATTTATTATATGCAGCCAGGAAAGACATGCTTTACAACTCTGATTTGCAGCTTTTAACTGGGAAACTTCATAGCAAAGCCAATACTGCTTTCCTTTGCTTCCCTTCAAATCCAAAAGAAAGCAATACCTACTTTGCTACAAAACAGAGCAGGCAATATTTTATATTGCCATAGTCAATTATGTGAAGCCATGTAACCTTCCCAGCTATTAGAGCCTTCACATCTCCCTGTGCTAATGTTGCCAACACAATACAGAAGCTGCTTCAAAGCATCTTTGCAGTGAGAGAAAGAGAAGGCAGCTGGCACTGCTCGGAGACAGAGCCGAGATGACCAGATGCCTGATTTATAAAACTGGGATGACACACGTCAGGGGAACATCATCAGGGGTTTTGTGAAGGTCCATCTCCAACTATTTCCTTTTGTCAGGTAAATACTTGTTTACTGAACAAAGAAAAGGAAAAAAACTCTGAAAGAGTCTGTTGAGAGGAGCAGGGGAAACAATGACCAAAAAATCCACTTTTAATGTTAAAATGCTCTACAAATAAATATCCACATTCAAACCAGCATTGTGCTCCAATGTACAGGTCTGACAGAGATCCATCAACGGGGTAGACTGAGGGACATGCGAATTCCTCAGTCTCACCTTCAAAGCCCATTGCTGTTTTTGTTCAGTCGATCAGTGGTGTCTGACTCTGCGACCCCGTGGACAGGCATTCCTATCCTTCACCATCTCCCGGAGTTTGCTCAGACTTACGTCCATTAAGTTGGTGATGCTATCCAACCATTAGATCTTGGTTATAACAAAACGTTCACTACAGGAAGGATGCAACACAAGTGTAAAAACCAGATTTTCTATTGTTAGTAATAACCAATCATCTCCTGGATCATTCTGAATTTAGGCTCCTTCTGCTGTAACTTGTGAACCATGATAACTCCTGATAACACCAGAGCATCAACTTCTGAAAGGGTGGAGATGGAGTAACTCAGACTGAAATATGCAAACTGCAGGCATGAGCCTGGAGATGAGGGTAGAGATCCCCTGTGGACAACGAACACAACATTCATTTTATTTAATAAAACATTTCACCCTTGTTTTCTAAACTGTTTCAATTTTTCATTAGTTTTGTAGATGGCTGTTTTCAAGCACCACCTCATCTAACATCATCTTTGATTTTCACAACTTGGGAGAACGTTGAGTACATATCCATATGTCCACTTCAAAGAAGAGGAAAGTTTAGATTCAAGGAAGTTCTGTGCCTTACTGAGACAAGATCACACAACTTAAGAGCAAAGGAGTTGGCCCCAGAATTCTGCTCTTCTAACCTTTAGGTGTTTTCAAACTGAGCTGGAGAAGACTCTTGAGAGTCCCTTGGACTGCAAGGAGATCCAACCAGTCAATCCTAGAGGAAATCAACCCTGAATGTTCATTGGAAGGACTGATGCTGAAGCTGAAGCTCCAATACTGAGGTCACCTGACGTGAGGAGCTGACTCATTGGAAAAGACCCTGATGCTGGGGATGACTGAAGGTAGGAGGAAAAGAGGGCAACAGAGGATGAGATGGCTGGATGGCATCACTGACTCAATGGACATGAGTTTGAGCCAACTTTGAGAGTTGGTGAAGGACAAGGAAGCCTGGCGTGCTGCAGTCCATAGGGTCGCAAAGAGTTGGGCACAGTGACTGAACAACAACAACCCTTAGATGGATGCACTTTCTTCTCACTTCTTGCAAATGGATTTTGGGCAATACCAAATATTAGGATTATTAGTCTATAACCTTCTAGGGTATCCTATTTCACATTTTCCCAGGGGAAAGCCAGAGAAATGCTGCCTAGGTGTGTATAAACTGGATGAAACAGGCTTTTCACAGAATAGTTCCCAGCTATTTACACCATATCACTTTGTTCTTGCAGACAAAACCCTTGGTCTTTAGAAAGAAGGAAAAGTAAAATATTCATCATAAATCATACTAAAAGCTCTATTTTAAATGGAAATACCTCATGTGCTTGTGTTTAAACTCTGCAATATATTCACATTCAGAAGTCTAGTTGAGGAATTAATTTTCAAATGTAAGATAACTTCACAAACAGGGACCAAAACAGAGAAGCTTTTATTTAGCCCTCAGTTTGAACGTTTTCACAAGATATGATGAAAAAGCCAAGAAAAAGTCATGATCCGAGCATGAGAGACTTTCATCATGTAATGATGGAGATGCATATTTTTGTTTTTGCACAGAGCTTGTGGACAGTGTCTCAGTGAAAACAGCAAAGCTTCCCCAACAGATTGTTCTTTTGACAATGCTACTGTTATTCTGTGAATGTCAAGCAAAAGGAATATGAACACAACACTGAAACTGGCTGTGGTCCTGCTTACCAGGTCAGGATTCCCTGCAAACAAAGCCAGCTCTTAACCTGATAACCAGCGAAGCTTTTAAAGAATTGCCTTTGTTCTTCTGTCTTATGCTTTTGCAGCCTTCAATGAAATGGTCTCTCCTTCGTGTAAATACTGAACACAGTGTCCAAGATACGTGCATGTGTGCTCAGTGAACGTAGCCCACTAGGCTCTTCTGTGTGTGGGATTCTCCAGCCAAGAATCCTGGAGTGGGTTGCCATTTCCTTCTCCAGGAAATGTTCAAGATATGTAATGTCAAAGATGATCCGTTCACAGTGTAGGAAAGTATGGAAGCAGTACAGCAAGCCTACACCAGAACAGAGACTGCTAGGCCTGTACACCCCTGACTGTGAACATACCTGCTACCAAGCCTGATCCTGAACAAGAAAGGTATCACCACTGATAAGCAGTTGCTCAAATAAATTTCATCCAGCTGTAGAATCTGACGATCTGAGCTAGTTCTACTCAGCTGCCTTAGCAAATACCGTCTTTCTCACTGTTCCATGGACATGCCCCTGAATTTGAGTTAACTCCATGTGGACATATATTTCTGTACTTGTAACATTCATCAGTCTAAATTAGAATTTGCTGATATAAACACAGGAGGATGTGAGTAGCATGCACAAATTCAACACTATCTTAACAGGTGTGACATTTTTGTTGTTGTTTGGTCACTAAATCTTTGAGACTCCATAGACTGCAGAACGCCAGGCTTCCCTGTCCTTCACTATCTTCTGGAGTTAGCTCAAACTCATGTCCTTTGAGTCAGTGATACCATTCAACCATCCCATGCTCTGCTGCCCCCTTCTCTTCCTGCCCTTAATCTTTCCCAGCATCAGGGTCTTTTCCAATGAGTCAGCTCTTCACATCAGGTGGCCAAAATATTGGAGCTTCACTTTCAGCATCAGTCCTTCCAAAGAAACTTCAGGGTTAATTTCCCTTAGGATTGACTGGTTTGATCTCCTTACTTTCCAAGGGATTCTCAAGACCTTCCCAAGGTCTTCTCTGGCACCGCAGTTCAAAAGAACCAGTTCTTCAGTGCTCAGCCCTCTTTATGGTCAAATTCTCATATCCATACATGACTACCAGAAAAACCATAGGTTTGACTCTACTGACCTTTGTTGGCAAAGCGATGTCTCTGCTTTTTAAAACACTGTCTAGGTTTGTCATAGCTTTTCTTCCAAGGAGTAAGTATCTTTTAATTTCAGTCTATAAAGTAGGATGTGAACATTTTCATTTCACAACTGAATGTGGATGCACCCTTGAATCCCCATGGAATGAGCTGATTTGAGAGGGCTGGCTGGTATGACATTATCAGAATTATCACATATGTGACACCCACTACCCCTCAGATAAGCACAATTTTATTCCATCTCAATAAACTTCTTTATTTTTAATTTATTCATCTATTTACATTTTCTACCTTATTTGTTTTTTATGCCTTTTTGTTCTTGTTTTATTTGTATTTATTTTTTTTTAGGCCATGCTATGAGGCGATGCGGGATCTTAGTTCCCCTATGTGGGATCAAACCTGTGTCCCCTGCTTCGGGAGTGTGGATTCTTAACCAGTGGACTGCCAGGGAAGTCCCTCACTAAACTTCCTATGTCCACATTTTTATCAGTCTCCTTTTCTTCATCTAAACACTCCAAATATTTCTAAGCAGAAATCACAATTGCCTCCATGTCTCTATCAGCCGTTTCTTACACTCCTCAATTTGGTCTTGGGAGACTAAGGAATCTTTCCCCATCTCTCTTTTTCCAAACATAAAATGATTCGATTTCTAATCTTTGCCGAACCACAATGGCGAAATGACACAGGAACAAATTTCCTCGGCAATACATTTCTGATTACCAGGTAGCATAATTCTGAGGTGGAGTCAGAGATCCCCAAAACAGGCTATATCATTAGAGGTCCAGACACACTGCAAGGCATATAAGTCTCTTGCTGGAGCGTTCTCTCCCTCTCCCAAGTCAGGGAGGTCTTATACCCTCTTGTGCAGAAATCAGAGGGGCAGAGTCTGTCCCGTGACATGTAGGCAAATCCACATACACTTCTTTTAATTTAGATATAGTTGACATGCAACATTATATTAGTTTCAAGCATACAAAATAATGACTCAGCATTTGCATATACCACAAAATACCAGCTCAGTAAGTCTGGTCAACAGCCAGCACCTCACATAGGTAGACAGTTCTTTTCTCGTGATGATCTACTCTCCTAGCAACTTTCAAATATGCAATACAGTAGTATCAACTATAGTCACCATGCTGTACTCTCCATCCACATGACATACATACTTATTGTACAGCTAGAAGTTTGCATTTTTCAATCCCCTTCACCCCTTTCATCCATTCTGCCCACCCCTACTCCATCACCCACCCATCTGTTCTCTATATCCATGGAAGTACATTTTCTCACCTTAAACAAGGGTGGGGGTGGCTAACTGCTTTTGCCTGGCGATGGCTTTTACCATATCTGCTCCTTCAAACTAAACCCTAACTTGTAGTACTCTGGTCAAATAGGTACCACAGCCAAAATGCAGAGAGGAAAGACCAAATTCATTCCTGAATTTTCAGTTTTGTGACACTTATTCCCTGGAATTTGAGACTTTTTAAAGATAATCTTTAGTGTATCTGATTTTTCTCTTAATGTATAACAACAAGAAAATTATAACTGTATTTTACTCTCCAAAACCTATCCTCATCCCCTTGGGTCTCAAAAAATATTTTATTTTTATTTTTTATTTACTTCTAGTTTTATTTTTTAATTGGTGAAAACTGCTTTACAATTTTGTGTTGGTTTCTGCCATATAACAATGCTAGTCAATCATACATATATATATAATTATGACTGATTTGAGATATATATATCACAAATATATGTATATGATATATATTTGATATATAATATATAGATGACATATAATCTATATATTATATATATATAATATATAGTTGATATATATAATTATGACTAATTCCATATATATATAGAGAGAGAGTCAGAAATGGCAACCCATTCCAGTAAACTTGCCTGGAAAATCCCATGGACAGAGGAGCCTGGTGGGGCTACAGTCCATGGGGTCGCAATGAGTTACACATGCACATGTGTGTGTGTGCACACTCAGTTATGTCCAACTGTTTGTGACCTCATGAATATATATATCCCTTCCTTCAAAAAGTCTTTTTTCTCAGGATACTACTTCTACTATTTATTACAAAAATCTATTTTGAAACTTAAAAACCAGTCATAGCTTTCCCTTTATGTTTCTGTAGTACCAGTATTCAGGGGGCAGTAAATAGAGAATGAATTCATGACTGCCTGACTGGATAAGATAAAGAGCAGCAGGAAATACTGATTTTTAAAAATTCCTTAAGAGGTGACAATATTATGCCTTCACATACTCATGTATCATGACTATGTAAAACATTATTTATTAAATAATCACAGTCTATGATGCTGGGAGATCGTATCTCACTGAAGAAGTTTAACAGATGTGGTTTTATCTCTTTTTCCAAGCAAACAAGTCACCTGATCCCCACTCCATAATAGAAATGCTTATCATCCTCAGATCAACCCCCTGCCCTCGTAAAAATTGCCTGAGATTCAGTGCAGTGAAGTCTCAGTCATGTGTCCAGTTCAGTTCAGTTGAGTTGCTCAGTCGTGTCAAACTCTTTGCGACCTCATGAATCGCAGCAAGCCATGCCTCCTTGTTCATTAACATTGCTTGGAGTTCACTCAGACTCACATACATCGAGTCAGTGATGCCATCCAGCCATCTCATCCTCGGTTGTCCCCTTGTCCTCCTACTCCCAGTCCCTCCCAGCATCAGAGTCTTTTCCAGTGAGTCAACTCTTCGCATGAGGTGGCCAACTGGAGTTGCAGCTTTAGCATCATTCCTTCCAAAGAAATCCCAGGGCTGATCTCCTTCAGAATTGACTGGTTGGATCTCCTTGCAGTCCAAGGGACCCTCAAGACTCTTCTCCAACACCACAGTTCAAAAGCATCAATTCTTCGGCGCTCAGCTTTCTTCACACTCCAACTCTCACATCCATACATGACCACAGGAAAAACCATAGCCTTGACTAGATGGACCTTAGTCGGCAAAGTAATGTCTCTGCTTTCGAATATACTATCTAGGTTGGTCATAACTTTCCTTCCAAGGAGCAAGCGTCTTCTAATTTCATGGCTGCAGTCACCACCTGCAGTGATTTTGGAGCCCAAAAATAAAGTCTGACACTGTTTCCACTATTTCCCCATCTATTTACCATGAAGTGATGGGACCAGATGCCATGATCTTCGTTTTCTAAATGTTGAGCTTTAAGCCAACTTTTTCACTCTCCTCTTTCACTTTCACCAAGAGGCTTTTGAGCTCCTCTTCACTTTCTGCCATAAGGGTGGTGTCATCTGCATATCTGAGGTTATTGATATTTCTCCCAGAAATCTTGATTCCAGTTTGTGTTTCTTCCAGTCCAGTGTTTCTCATGATGTACTCTGCATAGAAGTTAAATAAGCAGGGTGTCAATATACAGCCTTGACGTACTCCTTTTCCTATTTGGAACAAGTCTGTTGGTCCATGTCCAGTTCTAACTGTTGCTTCCTGACCTGCATAGATTTCTCAAGAGGCAGGTTAGGTGGTCTGGTATTCCCATCTCTTTCAGAATTGTCCACAGTTTATTGTGATCCCCACAGTCAAAGGCTTTGGCATAGTCAATAAAGCAGAAATAGATATTTTTCTGGAACTCTCTTGCTTTTTCCATGATCCAGTGGATGTTGACAGTTTGATCTCTGGTTCCTCTGCCTTTTCTAAAACCAGCTTGAACATCAGGTTCACGTATTGCTGAAGCCTGGCTTGGAGAATTTTGAGCATTACTTTACTAGCATGTGAGATGAGTGCAATTGTGCGGTAGTTTGAGCATTCTTTGGCATTGCCTTTGTTTGGGATTGGAATGAAAACTGAACTTTTCCAGTCCAGTGGCCACTGCTGAGTTTTCCAAATTTGCTGGCATATTGAGTGCAGCGCTTTCACACCATCATCTTTCAGGATTTGAAATAGCTCAACTGGAATTCCATCACCTCCACTAGCTTTGTTTGTAGTGATGCTTTCTAAGGCCCACTTGACTTCAGATTCCAAGATATCTGGCTCTAGATTAGTGACCACATCATCATGATTATCTGGGTTGTGAAGATCTTTTTGTATAGTTCTTCCGTGTATTCTTGCCACCTCTTCTTAATATCTTCTGCTTCTGTTAGGTCCAGACCATTTCTGCCCTTTATTGAGCCCATCTTTGCATGAAATGTTCCCTTGGTGTCTCTAATTTTCTTGAAGAGATCTCTAGTATTTCCCATTCTGTTCTTTTCCTCTATTTATTTGCATTGATCACTGAAGAAGGCTTTCTTATCTCTTCTTGCCATTCTTTGGAACTCTGCATTCAGATGCTTATATGTTTCCTTTTCTCCTTTGCTTTTCGCCTCTCTTCTTTTCACAGCTATTTGTAAGGCCTCCCCAGACAGCCATTTTGCTTTTTTGCATTTCTTTTCCATGAGGATGGTCTTGATCCCTGTCTCATGTGTCCAAACACCAATAAAAGTATCTGGTACCTAAGGAGCTGAATGCTACAACTGTTTCTCTTTGCCATGCAGAGTGGTTGCCATAGGTGATCCTACACCACGTGATGCAGGATGCTTTTCGGCTGATTTCAGGATGCCCTTTCTGGTCCACATCCTAGGACAAGCCACAGTGACAGGGCCCAGGCTGGATGCTGAAACTGCAGTTTATTTAATTTCACACTCTCATACTCAGCTAGTGTTTTCCCTAATGGACTCGCTGTATTAATGTGAATGAACTGAGAAACCTTCCCAGCATGAGTTGTGGATTTCACTCCTTGGACTCTTGAGTTTGGGTCACCAGCCTAGAATCACAGTTTTCTCAAGGAAGCTACATTTGAGAAAAATAAGTTTAAAAAATTTTTAAATATAGATCTCATTCCCCTTCTGCCACCAGACCTCAGTCAACACGCTGATGGCTCTCCCAGTTGACCTTAGAGAAGAGTTTAGTACCTAACCTCCCTAAAGAATGCAGGCTTCCCAGTGTAAAGTGATCCACTCCGGGAAGTGACTAGCTTCACACAGTTGAGGTCCCAACAGAAATGGCAGTCCAATAAAGTCACCAAAAGTGAGAGTGAAACCCCAGGAAAAAGGCTGCTAAGCTGAGAACTTTTACATAACCTGGAGACGTGCCTAAGGAACGGCTTCAATGTAAAGGACCACTTGTTCCCACTACATAATCATGGGATGAAGAAAGTTGGGAGTTTGGACATATTACAAGGTTTAAAAAAATTCTGCAAAAAAGATATGTGAGCCTGCTATATGAGTACATACAGTCATGTAAATAGTCACCTGTCAACTTCCTCAGGGAAAATAATAACATATCAAATGAGTAACTGAGAACCCTGATTTATTTTTCTGTCTGAAATACTCTATTTCTGGTTTTTTGTTTTTTTGTTTTTTGGGTTTTTTTTTGTAGTTACAGGACTGGTTAGGTAGTTTAGTCATTCAGTCATGTCTGACTCTTTGCAACCCCGTGGACTGTAGCCCAGCAGCCTCCTCTGTCCATGGGATTCTCCAGGCAAGAGTGCTGGAGTGGGTTGCCATTCCCTTCTCCAGGGCAGCTTCCCAATCCAGGGGTTGAACTTGTACCTCCTGCATCTCCTGCATCGCAGGCAGATTCTTTATCCACTGAGCTATCAAGGAAGCTTATTAGAGGACTAGGTAGGGTTTTTATTTTATATCGGAGTATAGTTAATTAAATGATACATGCACCCCAATGTTCATTGCAGTGCTGTTTACAATAGCCAAGATATGGAAACATCCTAAATGTTCATCCACAGAAAATGAGTAAAGAAAATGCTATACATGTATATGATGGAATATTACTGGGTTATTAAAAAGAATGAAAGCCATTTGCAGTCACATGGATAGAACTGGAGATCATCATACTAAATGAAGTCAGACAGAGGAAGATATATGATATTGCTTATACATGGGATTTAAAAAAAAACTATAAAAATGACCTTATTTACAAAACAGAAACAGATGGTTACCAGGGGCAAAGACAGATTGGGAGTTTCAGATTAACCTGTACACAATATATTTATAAAATTTATAAAATAGATAACCATTATAAGCTAAACTGAAAAAGAATTTGAGAAAAGTAGTGTGCAGGGTGTGCATGTGTGTGTGTGTGTGTGTGTGTGTGTGTGTGTGTGTGTGTGTGCATGCATACTATGCTGCCTCAGTCCTGTCCACCTCTCTGTGACACTATGGGACATAGCCCACCAGGCTCCTCTGTCCATGGGATTTTCCAGGCAATAACGCTAGGGTGGGTTGCCATGTCATTCTCCAGGGGATATAATTATAGGTAGATTAAAAAGGTCAGTTTTCATTCCAATACCAAAGAAAGGCAATGCTCAAACTACTACATAATTGTATTCATCTCACATGCTAGCAAAGTAATGCTCAAAATTCTCCAAGACAGGCTTCAACAGTACATGAACCATGAACCTCCAGATGTCCAAGCTAGATCTAGAAAAGGCAGAGGAATCAGAGATCAAATTGCCAACATCTATTGGATCTTAGAAAAAGCAAGAGAGTTCCAGAAAAACATCCACATCTGCTTTATTGACTACGCCAAAGCCTTTGACTGTGTAGATCACAACAGACGAAAATTCTTCAAGAGATGGGAATATGAGACAACCTGACATGCCTCCTGAGAAATCTGTATCCAGGTCAAAAAGCAACAGTTAGAACTGGACATAGAACAACAGATGGTTCCAAATAGGGAAAGAAGTACATCAAAGTTGTATATTGTCAATTTGCTTATTTAACTTATATGCAGAATGTATCATGCAAAATGCCAGGCTGGATGAAGCACAAGCTGGCCAAGCATCAAGACTGCTAGGAGAAATATCAATAAACTCAGATACACAGATGACACCACACTTATGGCAGAAAGCAAAGAGGAACTAAAGAGCCTCTTGATGAAAGTGAAAGAGGAAAATGAAAAAGTAGGCTTAAAACTCAACATTGAGAAAACTAAGATCATGGCATCTGGTTCCACCACTTCATGGCAAATAGATGAGGAAATAATGGAAACAGGAGACTTTATTTTGGGGGCTCCAAAATCACTGCAGATGGTGACTGCAGCCATGAAATTAAAAGATGCTTGCTCCTTGGAAGAAAAGCTATGACCAACCTAGATAGTATATTAAAAAGCAGAGACATTACTCTTCCAACAAAGGTCCATCTAGTTAAAGCTATAGTTTCTCCAGTAGTCAAGTAAGGATGTGCTGCTGCTGCTGCTGCTAAGTCGCTTCAGTCGTGTCCAACCCTGTGCGACTCCATAGACGGCAGCCCACCAGGCTCCCCCATCCCTGGGATTCTCCAGGCAAGAACACTGGAGTGGGTTGCCATTTCCTTCTCCAATGCATGAAAGTGAAAAGTGAAAGTGAAGTCGCTCAGTTGTGTCCGACTCTTAGCAACCCCATGGACTGTAGCCCACCAGGCTCCTCCACCCATGGGATTTTCCAGGCAAGAATACTGGAGTGGGGTGCCATTCCCTTCTCCATAAGGATGTGAGGGCTGGATTATAAAGAAAGCTGTGAACGTGAACGTGAACGTGAACGTGAACGTGAACGTGAACGTGAAGGTGAAGGTGAAGGTGAAGGTGAAGGTGAAGTCACTCAGTCATGTCTGACTCTTTGCGACCCCATGGACTGTAGCCTACCAGGCTCCTCTGTCCATGGGATTTTCCAGGCAATAGTACTGGAGTGGATTGCCATTTCCTTCTACAGGGGATCTTCCCAAACCAGGGATCGAGCTGAGTGCCGACGAATTGATGCTTTTGAACTGTGGTGTTGGAGAAGACTCTTAGAGTCCCTTGGACTCCAAGGAGATCCAACCAGTCCATCCTAAAGGCAATCAGTCCTGAATATTCATTGGAAGGACGAATGCTGAAGTTGAAACTCCAATACTTTGGCCACCTGATGCAAAGAACCAACTCACTGAAAAAGACCCTGATGTTGGGAAAGATTAAAGGTGGGAAGAGAAGGGGACGACAGAGGATGAGATGGTTGGATGACATCACTGACTCAATGGACATGAGTTTGAGGAAGCTCCAGGAGTTGGTGATGGACAGGGAGGCCTGTAGTGCTGCAGTCCATGGGGTCACAAAGAGCTGGACACGACTGAGTGACTGAACTGACTGACTGAGATAGACAGAGATAAACACACACACACATAAGTGATTATATATATAATCACTTATATATATATATGAGTCACTTTGCTGTACTTTGTTTCCACTTGAAACTGGAACATTCTTTTTCTGAAATGAGTTCTAGCCTCATGCCCATGATCCCCAGAAAATTTGCCTGTTTCTCCAGAGCCACTGGTGATTTTCCAAGGCCAAGATGTGCACATGTGCACTGAAGCCCCCACCTCTTCATGAAAACCCACACATGTGGCATCATCAGGGCTGCATCATAAGCCAACACCATGGGCAAACTGCTTTTCTAGGTAGTATTTTTCCAACGAGAGGGATTCAGTTTTCAGGACAAGTAACACACTAAACATGTACTTGGTATGGTGACAAAATACTATCTGAAGCAATTAGAAAAGAGGAAGAGGCTTTGCTCCAACTGGACCCTTTCAATATTCTTCCTCCTTCCCAGAGTGCAGTCAAACCCAAGAATTATCAGATAGGCAAGGCTACAGAGAAGTGTTTCATGATGGAGATGCATGAAAGCTTGAAGCCACATCCTAGAAGGAGAATGCATGACCAGGTGAACCTCTCAAGGTCACAAGAGAAAAATTCTTGAAGCCTGGACTTCTAGGAAGGAGGTGAGTTGTTTAAAACAACCTGGTATTGCTTCTGTGTTGACCACCTTTAGAAACACTGTTCAGCCTCATGCTCTATAGGACAAGCGTCCATATGAATGCACTCTCTGGACCTGTTACCCAGTCCCTGCATGTAGCAGGGACACAAGGGTGGAGAAGAAATAACTTGCATATGGTCACCTTCTGACCTCTATTATGCATAATGCCATTTAGCCACAAACATGACTTTTGTTTAAAAACAATAAAGATCTATACAGAGCATATAATTGGAAGAGAAAATAATCGTAGACAAAAACAGCTGCCAAATTCTATAGCCTGGGAGGAAAACATGGTTTGGGCCTCTTCATATTTCCATAGCACTCATCTCACAGGGACTATTCAACCGGAGGAACTTTGTCCCTTGTGTGTTAGCACGAAATTCTCTCACTCAGCCTGGATTCCTTTGAAAGTTTTGCCTCTAGTTGTTTTGCCACAAGTTGAGAAAGGAAGAGCTATAACCTTTATTTATGCCTTGATTTCAGCCATTTAAATGCAACCTTTACATCTTAAATATTAAATATATTAACTGGTCTCTGGAAACAGGCGAGAGCGAATTTTTAGACTTTAAAACAAAAAAAAAAGATATGCAAATCCACTCACTCAGTTGTGCTTCATCTCTGAACTTAGGACACTCAAACAGTCCTTCCTTTATCCGGCACCATGTGTGGCTTCTCTCCGAGGGTTCTTTCACACGCACACCCAGGAACGTTGGGGCTCTTCTATTATGTCAGGGAGCAGTGCAGGTTTTCTTCAGATCACCCCACGCCCGCTGGCACAGCAGTCACATAAACAAACAATCCCCAGCCTCGCTGGCAAATGGTGGTAGCTGTGTGAGCAGAACTGCCTGAAGCTCATTCTCTCATCTCGAGGAAACAAATCGTGATTATAAAGTAGAGGCAGGGCAGGTGAAGACACCTTTCGAGTCAGGCTCCAACTTGCACGAAGGTTTGACTGGCTCAGTCCCCACGGGGGTCGCCCGCAGACCCCTCGGTTCTGTTTCTGTTGCCAAGCTTTCACCCTGGTCTCCCTTTCTCTCTCTGTCGTTTCACCTTCAAAAGCGGAAATCCTTTGTCTCTAAAAACCCAAGTCAAAACAAAGTTTTAGGAGGAGAAACAGGATAGCCAAATTAATCCTAATAAAGGGGTCTTTAAGAAGAAACCACAATGTCTGCTGAAGAAGCTATTATGACCAGGAGCTGAAAGTATTTTGTACTAAATGACACAGACCTGTTTAAGGAGAGCACAAAAATACGGATGACCTCACAAGCGAGACTCCTGGCTAATTTGACACTGGGAGGAAGCTCACTAGTAAATCATCAGGACAGAATCTAATTTTTTCATTAAAAAAAACATGTATTTCTTTGGCTATGCTGGGTCTTCATTGCAGTGCACAGGCTTCTCTCGTTGTGGCTCCAGGCTCAGTAGTTGCAGCATGCAGGCTTAGATGCTCCACAGCATGTGGGATTTTCCACATGCTCTTTAATAAATATGTAACATTTATAGTAAATAAGTTATTTTAATATTTCAGGTTGCTTTTCTTGCCCAGCAATTGAATTTGTTATTCAGTCACTAAGTCATGTCCAACTCTTTGTGACCCCATGGACTGCAGCACACCAGGCTTCCCTGTCCTTCACCATCTCCCTGAGTTTGCTCAAACTCATGTCCACTGAGTCAGGGATGCCATCCAACCATCTCATCCTCTGTCGCCTCCTTCTCCTCCTGCCCTCAATCTTTCCCAGCATCAGGGTATTTTCCAAGCTCTTGAATACATTTGAAGAAGATTATGCATTTCATGTTTGTGCCTCCCAAAAATTGTATGTTGAAATCTAATCCCCAATATGACAGCATTTAGAGACAGGACCCTTGAGAGGCGATAGGTCAATGAGTCTGGACTTCTCATGAATGGATCATGTCCTTATAAAAGAGACCCCGAGAGCTCCCCTGTCCCTTCTGCCATGTGAGGACGCCACAAGAAGATGGGCATCTCTGAACCAGGAGGCAGGCCCTCTCCAGACACAGAATCTTCAGTTCCTTGATCTTGAGCTTGTAGCCTTCAGAACTGTGAGAAATGAATTTCTGCTGTTTACAAGTTACCCAGTCTATGATATTTTTGTTATTAGCAGCCAGAGTGGACTAAGAGAAAAAGTTTTTGTCATGAAAATGAGATTATGTTTTGTTGTATTTTTACTCATACTCTATCTTATAAAAAAAAAAGTGTCCTCTTTGAAAGCAATTCAGTATTGAAACAAATGGAGTAGGAAAATATACCATCACCAACCTAATTTTTACTCCAGATGTTTCACAGAAGCAACCAATAGCCTCATAGTGACAATAGCATATGTTGATAGTTTTGAATGTTCATGAGTTGAAATTGTAAGTGTCATAAGCTACAATGGGTGTATTTTCTCTGTCCGCTTTCTATTATTTTGGTGTTATTTCAATTATCTCTAAACCTGTAGTTGCTTTGCTTTTTAAAAGCTCTCACTGGAAAAAAAAAAAATGCTCATCTATTCCATAATGAGAAGCCCTCAATCTATAGTTAAACTATCAGATTCAAAGCCTGTATATTCTACAAAGCCTACCATCATTTTAGCATTTTCCTGGATAAAATATTCACTTTATGGTGTGCCTCAGATTTCAAGCTCTTTTCTTGCTTCATGCTTTTTTAATCTGATCACTGCTTCTCCTTGTAATTATGTCTCATGCTGTTGTAATTTTCCACTGGCCTTCTTTCATTCCACTTTGTGTGGAGGCTGAATGCAAGCCTGATCTTCCAGGAATTTATTAATTTTGCAGTAACCTCTGGGCACCTGCACTTCTCCTGACTTGCTTTTCCAGAAGGTTGCTATCCTCACTTTTTGCACCTCTCCACACTTTGCTCCGGAATGATTTATCATCCCCATTGTCCTCAGGAATCACTTTTGTTTTCTAATTGCAAAGCTAAATAAATTGGACGCTTTCACAGCCACTTTGGCAAATTCAGTCTCAGGTGAACATTTGCAATTAGGGCCTAGAGAGCTCCTAAAAATTAAGGTCAGAATCACTCCATCTCAAGAGTGCTACAGAACATGGTGAGCACATCATTCTTTTCTACGTATAAACAAACATCTGGCTAAATTTACTCCACTCATGTGAAGGCTTTTCCATACGTTTTCCATATGCTGACTCTCAGCTCTGCTGTCTCCCAGTCTCAAACCTAGGAGAGACCCAGTACAGAAAAAAAAACAATGGCCAGACCAGGGCTGAAATCTGACTCACAGGAGACCAACTCACTACCTACAGTGACCCGTCCAGGATCTGAACTTACTGTCTGCAAATCAGACCTGCAGAAAGTCAGACCATTATCTTCAGTGGTTTTTTTTGTTTGTTTGTTTTCTGTTTTGTTTTTGTTTTTACTTTTTGGCCACATCATGGAGCATGTGGGATCTTAGTTGCCAGACCAGGGATCGAACCCATGTCCCCAGCATTGGAATCACGGAGTCTCAACCACTGGACCACCAGGGAAGTCTCTGGACCATTATCTTCGGATATGAGAGTCCAGGAAGGTGAAGAGTAACCCTGTAACGAACAGATTGAAACAGCCATGACTTACCAGTAACTAGCAGCTTCCCTGATCTTTGCCCCACATCCAACTCAGGAACAACCAGAGCCTCTAACCCCTCACACAGGATGCCCCGCGTCTCAGGACCGACCTGCAGCTTCCCCAGGACAATACCCACCCTTTGGGGCACACCTGGAGCCTTCCTTTTCACTGAGAACCGCCCCATCCGCCACCAGCCCCTGAGTCTCTGCCAGACCCAAGGGACAGCAGCTGACCCTCTTGCTACACCAAGCTCTGAATGGAGACCCTTCACTTGTTCTCATTTGGTCTTTATCTACATCCAACTTATCTTTCAAAACTCTGCTAGAGCTTAACTTTTATTTTTACTTTCTAACATTTATGTCTGACTGCGCTGGACCTTAGCTGAGGCACACAGGATCTTTTCTGGTTATAATGCATGGGATCGTTTATTTGCAGCCTTTGAAATCTAGTTCCCTGACCAGGAATCGAACCCAGGCCCCCTGCATTGAAACCACCAGGGAAGTCGCCCAGAGCTTATGTTCTAGACGACATGGAAACGAAAATGTCCGCTTTTCTGTTTCACTACTTCTAGAGACTTAAGGCGGAGAAGGCAATGGCACCCACTCCAGTACTCTTGCCTGGAAAATCTCACAGATGGAGGAGCCTGGAAGGCTGCAGTCCATGGGGTCGCTGAGGGTCGGACACGACTGAGCGACTTCACTTTCACTTTTCACTTTCATGCACTGGAGAAGGAAATGCCAACCCACTCCAGTGTTCTTGCCTGGAGAATCCCAGGGACGGGGGAGCCTGGTGGGCTGCCCCAGAGGTCACACAAAGCCAGACACGACTGAAGTGACTTAGCAACAGCAGCAGCAGAGACATAAGGCTTATGCTTCAAAGGTTTGCTGTGTACTTTCCACTGAAATCACACTCTGTATAGTGGCTTTGTACTTAACATAAAATGATCATAGCCTTTTAATCCCAGGACTTCTGTCTCAATAAACTAGTGTTTATGAAGTGCTTGCTATGTGCCAGGTACTGGGGTGAGCACAGAGCAACACGGCATATTAAATTAACACAGATACCCACAGCCTAGTGCAGAGACACCTCCAAAACTTCTCACTCCTCAACTATTTCAGTGAGACTTAGTCTTATTGCTTTTATGTGTCCAAGTCAGTAAAAAGCAATAGGAATCTTTTCCATCCAACAGGGAGAGCCTGGGTTTCTCCCACAAGGTTCCTCCAGCTCACACCTGGAGAAGCAAGTGGGGAGGTCGAAAGAAGTGGAGACTCCCTAGGACCACATCAGAACCAGTTTCCAGAAATAGTCACCAAGCAAAGCTGAAAACAATCGGATTACCAGGTACCCAGTGGCAACACAGAATGCTGCGTCCTTCCCAGGAAGCTTCCTTTTATTCTCGCCAAATACAGGGCTTCCCCCTAGGCTACTAATAAAATCTATGAGTGCAGAGCTTGTATCAAAGCTCAGAACTGGCTTCAAAGAAGGAGAGGAAAGCCCTCTCATACCTGTAATGTCTCCCATCTAACCTGCGGGCAATGCTGCTTATTTATAGAGCGGACCATGTTCCCCGCAATCTCTTAGCAGACTTTGCTCTGGGTCCTGAGAAGTAACAAGACCCCCAGCGGGAGCATCACTGTCGACAGGATTAACCATAGTGTTTCTCTCCTGCTGGGAGGCATGAAGAGCCACAGTGTACAATTTATAGCCAGAAAAACTTCTTCCTCCATAGCCCACCTTCGTTACTCCACCCCTTGTCAGAAAGGACCGATTCTCCATCCCTATCTGCATCTCCATCTCCACCCATCTACACAACTGAGGTGGATGCTACAGCAGCCCCCAGACAGAGGCACCACAGAACAAGCAGAATAACAGTGAGGATGAATCAGTCTTGGGGAAAAAAAAAATCATTGCAGCCAAGAGGAAAGTCATAGTAGCTAAGAGGAAGAGCTGTGTGATGAAATTACACGCCGCTCAATCCTGGGGGCCTGTTGACACTGGAGTGCTGATGTAAAAGAATCGCTAACGGCCCCGCGTGCAAGGCGCCCTCTTTCACTTTGGTTTCATCTACCTGCCTGGATGAAAAGCAATATCTGTAACTCTCGGTTACAAGACCCAGCATGGGCATTTGAGAGTATGCAAATTTCAGGCCTCAGCTCCCGTGTGTTTGTAACGAGGGCATAAAATTCACACCAGGACCAGATTCTAAAATGAAAATATTGTACAAAATATTTCCATTACCTACAAACTCCTACAGCTCCCACAGTGGTATTTTTAGAGGTATATCTACAGAGACCACCTAAGTAATGGGTTTCCTAGTCATTAACACAGGGTTGGAAGATATAGCCAGGAGATTTGTTTTTTGGACATGCACACACTGCCTTATTTATTTATTTTTGGCTGTGCTGGGTCTTCGTTGCTGCACACGAGCTTTCTCTAGCTGCAATCCATGGGCTTCTCGTTGCAGTGGGGTCTCTTTTTGTGGAGCACAGGCCCCAGGCGCACGGGACTCAGTAGTTGCAACAGGATCTACAGCACGTAGTTGCAGCACAGAGGCTAATTAGTTGTGGCTTGCGGGTGTGAAAGCCTGCAGGCTTCAGTAGTTGTGGCTCGTGGGCCCTGGAGCATGGGCTCAGTAGCTGTGGAACACAGGCTCAAGGCATGTGGGATCTCCCTGGACCAGGGATGGAACCCATGTCCCCTGCACTGGTAGGTGGATTTTTATCCACTGCCCCACCAGGGAAGTCCCCAGTCAGGAGATTTTTTTATCTTATTTCTTTCTTTCCAGATGAATGACAATCTCCCCTATTTTTCAAGACTCCTGGGAAGAATACACAAGGTACCCTCTGGGACTCTTCACTTAATATAATCCACCTCCCAGTGGTCTTCTGATGAGTTTAAGCTGGTACTAAGTAAAAGCCTCTGCACTACAAAAATCAGAGCACTTTGTTTAATGATCTTGTTTAACAACCTTGTTTAAAAGGATACACGAACACATGCACATGAATCATCATTTGAAGGACTTAATTTCACATTCCAGATACCCATACACTGAAATAGGACGAGAGATCCAAGACCCCTCACAGAAGAAAATCAAGAACTCTCAGCCACTTACAGTCTAATAAAATGTGTAGTTTCTAAACTGTCCTTTTAGTGGCCAAAATGGACTCTAACTTCTCTTCTGCTAAGCCTGTACCAAAGCACTGTATATTCTTCCTGACTCTCTATAGGCTTGTGCCTGGTAATTAATCCCCCAAGTGTCACAGAAAGCTCAGTTCATTTCGGTTCAGTCGCTCAGTCACGTCCGACTCTGTGCAACCTCATGAATCGCAGCACACCAGGCCTTCCTATCCATCACCAACTCCCAGAGTTCACGCAGACTCACGTCCATCAACTCGATGATGCCATCCAGCCATCTCATCCTCTGTCGTCCCCTTCTCCTCCTGCCCCCAATCCCTCCCAGCATCAGAGTCTTTTCCAATGAGTCAACTCTTCACATGAGGTGGCCGAAGTACTGGAGTTGCAGCTTTAGCATCATTCCTTCCAAAGAAATCCCAGGGCTGATCTCCTTTAGAATGGACTGGTTGGATCGCCTTGCAGTCCAAGGGACTCTCAAGAGTATTCTCCAACATCACAGTTCAAAAGCATCAATTCTTCAGTGCTCAGCCTTCTTCACAGTCCAACTCTCACATCCATACATGACCACAGGAAAAACCATAGCCTTGACTAGACGGACCTTTGTTGGCAAAGTAATGTCTCTGCTTTTCAATATGCTATCTAGGTTGGTCATAACTTTTCTTCCAAGGAGTAAGTGTCTTTTAATTTCTTGGCTGCATTCACCATCTGCAGTGATTTTGGAGCCCCCAAAAATAAAGTCTGACACTGTTTCCACTGTCTCCCCATCTAGTTCCCATGAAGGGATGGGACCGGATGCCATGATCTTCGTTTTCTGAATGTTGAGCTTTAAGCCAACTTTTCACTCTCCTCTTTCACTTTCATCAAGAGGCTCTTTAGTTCCTCTTCACTTTCTGCCATAAGGGTGGTGTCATCTGCATATCTGAGGTAGTTGATATTTCTCCCAGCAATCTTGATTCCAGCTTGTGCTTCTTCCAGCCCAGCATTTCTCATGATGTACTCTGCATAAAAGTTAAATAAGCAAGGTGACAATATACAGCCTTGAGGTACTCCTTTTCCTATTTGAAACCAGTCTGTTGTTCCATGTCCAGTTCTAACTGTTGCTTCCTGACCTGTATATAGGTTTCTCAAGAGGCAGGTCAGGTGGTCTAGTATTCCCATCTCTTTCACAATTTTCCACAGTTTATTGTGATCCACATAGCCAAAAGCTTTGGCATAGTCAATAAAGCAGAAATAGACATTTTTCTGGAGCTCTCTTGCTTTTTCCATGATCCAGCAGATGTTGGCAGTTTGATCTCTGGTTCCTCTGCCTTTTCTAAAACCAGCTTGAGTATACTACCCAAAGCAATCTACAGATTCAATGCAATCCCTATCAAGCTCCTTTTTCACAGAGCTAGAACAAATAATTTCACAATTTGTATGGAACTACAAAAAAACCTTAAATAGCCAAAGCAATCTTGAGAAAGAAAAATGGAACTGGAGGAATCAACCTGCATGACTTGAGGCTCTACTACAAAGCCACAGTCATCAAGGCAGTATGGCACTGGCACAAAGACAGAAATATAGATCAATGGAACAAAATAGAAAGCCCTGAGATAAACCCACACACCTATGGACACCTTATCTTCGACAAAGGAGGCAAGACTATACAATGGATTAAAGACAATCTCTGTAACAAGTAGTGCTGGGTAAACTGGTCAACCACTTGTAAAAGAATGAAACTAGATCACTATCTAACACCACACACAAAAATAAACTCAAAATGGATTAAAGATCTAAATGTAAGACCAGAAACTATAAAACTCCTAGAGGAGAACATAGGCAAAACACTCTCTGACATAAATCACAGCAGGATCCTCTATCATCCACCTCCCAGAATATTAGAAATAAAAGCAAAAATAAACAAATGGGATCTAATTAAAATTAAAAGCTTCTGCACAACAAAGAAAACCATAAGTAAGGTGAAAAGACAGCCTTCGGAATGGGAGAAAATAATAGCAAATGAAGCAACTGAAAAACAACTAATCTCAAAAATATACAAGCAACTTATGCAGCTCAAATCCACAAAAATAAATGACCCAATCAAAAAATGGGCCAAAGAACTAAATAGACATTTCTCTAAAGAAGACATACAGATGGCTAACAAACACATGAAAAGATGCTCAACATCACTTATTATCAGAGAAATGCAAATCAAAATCACAATGAGGTAACATTTCACACCAGTCAGAATGGCAGCGATCCAAAAGTCTACAAGCAATAAATGCTGGAGAGGGTGTGGAGAAAAGGGAACCCTCTTACACTGTTGGTGGGAATGCAAACTAGTACAGCCACTATGGAGAACAGTGTGGAGATTCCTTAAAAAATTGCAAATAGAACTGCCTTATGACCCAGCAATCCCACTGCTGGTCATACACACCGAGGAAACCAGAATTGAAAAAGACACGTGTAGCCTAATGTTCATCGCAGCACTGTTTATAATAGCCAGGACAGGGAAACAACCTAGATGTCCATCAGCAGATGAATGGATAAGAAAGCTGTGGTATATATACACAATGGAGTATTACTCAGCCCTTAAAAAGAATATATTTGACTCAGTTCTAATGAGGTGGATGAAACTGGAGCCGATTATACAGAGTGAAGTAAGCCAGAAAGATAACCTCTGCCACCAGGGAAGCTCATACTAACACATATATATGGAATTTAGAAAGATGGTAATGATAACCCTGTATGCAAGACAGCAAAAGAGACAGATGTATAGAATGGACTTTTAGACTCTGTGGGAGAGGGAGAGGATGGGATGATTTGGGAGAATGACATCGAAACATGTATACTATCATGTAAGAAACGAATCGCCAGTCTATGTTCGATACAGGATACAGGATGCTTGGGGCTGGTGCACGGGGATGATCCAGAGAGATGATATGGGGTGGGAGGTGGGAGGGGGGTTCAGGATCGGGAACTCATGTACACCCATGGATGATTCATGTCAATGTATAGCAAAACCGATACAGTATTGTAAAGCAAAATAAAGTAAAAATTAAAATTAAAAAAATAAATAAATAAAACCAACCTGAACATCTGGAAGTTCACGGTTCATGTATTGCTGAAGCCTGGCTTGGAGAATTTTGAGCATTACTTTACTAGCATGTGAGATGAGTGCAATTGTGCGGTCGTTTGAGCATTCTTTGGCATTGCCTTTCTTTGGGATTGGAATGAAAACTGACCTTTTCCAGTCCTGTGGCCACTGCTGGGTTTTCCAAATTTGCTGGCATATTGAGTACAGCACTTTACACCATCATCTTTCAGAATTTGAAATAGCTCAACTGGAATTCCATCACCTCCACTAGCTTTGTTCATAGTGATACTGTCTAAGGGTAAAGCTAGGCTACTCTAATACACATATCCAGGCTCCTTGGAGCAGGTGAGGCTGGGCAAACAGAGCGGCATCTTGAACCTAACTGGGAGATGCAGGCATGGAGCAGAGATGGGGTAAGACCAGACAAGACAGTTCCAACGTAGCCATGCAGCCCTCCTATTTCCAGGGAAAGTGGGGTTTAACAGCAAGATCAAACATGCCAAGAAATCTCGCTGCCAGCTTATTTCTGCATTGCAAACATTATTAAATGAAGAGAAACAGAAAACCAATTCAGTTCCATGGTGAATGTAAACAGCAGTAATGGGCAGTGTAGCAGCAGCACGTCTGACCTCCTGGGTCTCAGACTCATAAACTCCTCTATTACGATGACAAATGCCCCAGGGTGAACTGCCACCAGGACCAGTGAAACCGACAGGAAACCAAGCAGCTTCCAATCCCTGACTCTCCGTGCCTTCTTTTTGGATGAGAACGTTGTGGTCAGGATTTTGCCTGCACTTCAAATTCTTTCCAGAATAGCAAGAGTCTAAACTGGGAAATAATCACCCTCATTGCTATCACAGATTGATTCAGCAAAATCCAGAGACAGCAGATTCTTTTAAAAGCATGAGTTCTTTATAAATATTTTTAGAATTATAAGAATCAACTAATATGATAATTAACATGCTAGAATAATAGCAGTTCCTTGGATCTAAGAATGATGAACAGATAAATTATTTGCTGAGCATCACCATCTCATCATTAAATCATTTGTGTGAAAAGAATAATTTTGGAATTTGGTCACAATCATCATGCTGTTTATAACCTGGAAAGAAAATCAAACATTTATGAAACAATAAAGAGAGCACAAATACCTTAACGGCATCAGCAGACTGCAAGTCTTTTAAGAGAAACGGGGAAATTTTAAGAAAAGGCATTTTCAGGGGACATTTACAAAGGAAGCCAGCATGGCAGCTAACCCGTGAATGATAAGTAATTTAACATTCCCACTCTGAAGGAAAACAAGAGTAAATGGAAGCCATAAAAGGGTTGTTGAGAATGTTAACAAATAAAATCAGTGCATGTGTGGTAAGTCACTTCAGTCGTGTCTGACTCTTTGCAACGCTATGGACTATAGCCTGCCAGGTTCCTGTGTTCATGGGATTTTCCAGGCAAGAATACTGGAGTGGGTTGCCATTTCCTTCTACAGGGGATCTTCCTGACCCAAGGATCAAATCCGCCTCTCTTATATCTCCTGCATTGGCAGGCAGGTTCTTTACCACTAGTCTGCCATGTGGGAAGCCAAATGAATATGACCAAAAATTCCACGCACAGAAGTGTTTTAAAAAACTATAAAACACCAAATCAATCTCTCAGGAAGCGAGCAAGATCCAGATGATAAACCATCTGACACTCTTCTGAAGGACAAGCTGAATACATGAGGGAGAAAGCCATTCCCATCTGAGATGACTCAATACCCATGTTGCTGATCATCTTCTTTAAATAGATGTATATATACATTCAAATAAAGTTCAGTACATATCCTAAGGCTTATAAATCATTTTAAAATTTGACAGGCTGATGAGAAAAGCCATGGAAAAGGGAAATATAGTGTGAATGCCAAAGAAATTTGGGGAAAGAAGGAGGGAATACTTGCTTGATTTGCTTCAGAACTGTAGGAAATTAAACAGTGTGGGTACAGCTGCCAGAAATGCTAAGTAGATCAATGAAACCAAGAAAGTATTCACAAACAGTTCTAATCATTTAGAGCAGAAAACAGGAAAAAGTTTCAAAGCAATGAAAAGGGATATGCTATTCAATTCAACCATGCAGTCTTGGAACAATGACTATACATTTTTTAATGTACTTAATTTGTTTATTATTTATTTGGCTGCACCAGGTCTTAGCTGCAGCATGTGGGACCTGGTTTCTTGACCAGAGATTCAGCCTGTGCCCCCTGAATTGGGAGAGCAGGCTCTTTAGCCACTGGATAACCAGAGAAGTCTGTGTAAGAAAACGCCGCGGGAAGAAAAAGCCACCTCTAGGACCCGTTAGTAAAAGGCCTTTATTGGGCGGTTGCTCTCGGGCAGAACTCCCAAGGACAGGCAAGCGAGGGAAGCGAGGGAGTCTGCGAGGTGGGGAGGGGTGCGGGAAGGTTTTATAGTGAGGGCTGGCAGACAGACCAAGTGTTTCCCATGTAAGGCAACAGGTGCGGACCACAGCAGGGGTTGGTTGCCCATGGTCTTTTTGGCATTTCCCGATTGGATCGGGGCTCCAAGGCCGGCCCCGGGGGTCGGGTCCGTTCCCTGGTTCCGGTTTGGTCATCAGCCACCCCTGGTGCTGACCGGATGCCCCCTTTCTGGCCACGTTTCAGGCAGCTCGCCCTTTCATCCCGGCCTTCTTGATATAGGATAAGGGGCGCCGAATCTCTCTGGCTACTTCCTGCTGAACAGGGGCGATGAAGGGAAAGGGTGGTCGGGATGTTTTGGGCTGGCTCTTAGATTTGGTGGAGATCTTTCGGAGTGGACCCTGAGTACTGTTGTCGCAGCACCATCAGCTGAACCGCGTTGGGCCTTTGTCCCAGCTGGCACATGTTTAGGGTCACGTTTGACAAGTAGCTGAGGATATAAGGCTCAAAAAGAAGAAGGGTTAGCACTACAAGGACAAATATGAAAATGGGCTTTTACCAACTGAACTTGAACCAGGAAGTAATCTCATCTAGAAGAGAGGGGGAGCTGTCACCCAACCGGGAGATACTGTCTCTTACCTCAGTCAAAGTGTTAGAGACATTTTGGGAGAGATCTGGGATATATACACAGCACCCTGTCTTGATAATAGCGCAGGTCTCTCCCTGGGCAGCTGTGAGAATGTCGAGGGCCATTTTGTTTTGTAGTCGACCTGGGTCACCACTAACAAGGAAATACAGTCCCTCCTGCTCTGGCTGCTTGCTGCCCAGGGCCCCATGGACGCTGGGGCCTCAGGGTGGGCTGGGGACTGGCCAGCTCTGGGTGAGTCGAGGGGCACTCATGGGCCACTATGAGGGCGTGACTGCCTGCACACGCCCAGCCCTTGGCCTGCTCCCACCTCTGTCCCTGTCAACACATCCTCGAACCCCCGCATCCAATCTATGCACCCTCATCCCTGCCTCTCGGGGCCCATGGACCCCCCTTCTGTCACCTGTTCCCTCCACCACTCCCTGCCACACCAGCGCTGGCTGCCTTTTACTACGCCCCGCGCTTACTGTCCCTGAAGGCCACCCTCTGTGGCCACGGCCCCTTGGGCTTCTTCCATACCCCCTGAGGTCCTCTACTCACCCCTGCAAGCTTGGCCAGTCTCCAACCCTGAGGGAGGACCGTCCAGGTGAGCTGAGTGGTCAATTGGGTGTCAGGATCTGTCCAGGTGAAAGCGAAGAGAAACTGGCAATCGGAATGAAGTGGAATAGTAAAGAAGGCATCTTTGAGGTCAATGACAGTGAAATGAGAAGTTTGAGGAGGAACTGAGGAAAGAAGAGTGTAAGGGTTAGGGACCAGCGGGTGTGCAGGATGAATCTAACTGACAAGACAGAGGTTGTGTCTGGAGAGGACATGAAGGTCGGCCGTCAATTTCCATAACCGAAATCTGAGAAGGATGCAAAATGCCCCCAAAGGAAGGAAGAACCGAATAGGTAGCCCCCGTATCAACCAGGAAGTTGATAAACTTACTCGCTACCTGGAGCGTTACCCTGGGCTCGGCTTGGGTGATCGGGGTCCCCGAGTCTGGGCGGCATCAGTCTTCGTCGAAGCTCAGCAGCTCCAAAGCCGGAGTAGGGCAGGAAGTCTCCCTGGGGCGCTCTGGTCCCTGGCCCCTAGAGGTCGGGGCCCGAGAGGCCTGGGGACAGTCGCTGGCCCAATGTCCTCGTTGTTTGCACAACGGACACGGCTTGGATGGAGGGCGTGGGTTAGGGCAGGCCTTAGCCCAGTGTCCTTCTTGGCCGCACTTGAAACAAGCCCCCGGAGGGGGCTTTTGGGACCCCGAACCCGCAGCCGGCCGCAGGGCTGCCACCAAGGCTTGGGTTTGTTGGTTAAAGAGACTTGCTTGCTGGTTGAGGAGGCTAGCCTGAAATTCGGCCTTTTGTTTAAGCCTTGCCTTTTGGCTGGCCTCGGCTGCTTTTTCCCGGGCATTGTAAACTTTGAAGGCCATTTTTACCAGATTTCGGATAGGGGTTTGAGGACCATCCTCAGCCTTGGCCAGCTTTTTTTTTTTTTGGATATCGGGAACAGACTGAGAGATAAAACGACTGGCCAAGGTTGTTGCCCCTACAGGGGACTCAGGGGACAGCCTGGTGTATTGAATGAGGGCCTCAGTAAGCCGATTGAGGAACATAGCTGGATTTTTATCAGGCCCCCGAGTCACCTCATCTAATTTAAGGAAATTTACAACTTTGTGAGAGGACACCTCTATTTTATCAAGAAGGCACTCTATCATATATCGTACTCGCAGCTGGCCACCACCCCCCCCTCCTGATAATTTTAGTCAGGGTCAACGTCAGGGACCGCCTGAGCCCCGGGGGTGCTCGGGAGAGGGACTGGCAATGTGCCTCTGATCAGCCTGAGCTTTGGCTGCCATCCAGATGGCCTGCCTCTCTTCTGGGGGTGGTGGAGGATCTCAGAATAACAGAGATGTCTTGCCAGGTCAGAGCATAGGCACGGGTCAGGCCCGTGAACTGTTTGATATAGTGAGTGGGGTTGGAAGAGAAAGATCCCAGCTTGGTCTCAATCTGTGCCAGGTCCTGGAGAGAAAAGGGGACATAGACCTGGGCTAGGCCTTCAGCTCCAGCCACCTGCCGCAAGGGAAAGAGCGAGGCTGGGACAGAAGAAGGGGGGGTAGAAGAAGGAGGTTTTTGCAGACTGCTGTGAGAGCGAGTGTGGGAGCTAACCAGAGAAGGCGGAGGGGAGGGGGGCCGCCGACGGAGGGAAGAGGGGGATACAAGATAGGGTTTAGGGCCAGCAGATCCAGGGCCGGCGGCAGAGTCTCGGAGGCAGAACGGAGATAGGAGGGGGAGGGGGAGGATAGAGAACCAGGGCCGGAGGAGGGGAAAGAATAGGGTTAACTGCCAGCTGGTTGGGGGTCGAGGGCGAGGCTGGGGCCGAGGTGGAAGGGGAGGGAGCCGTGGGAGAGGTATAGGGAGGAGGAGCCACCAAGTCCTCTGGAGAAACAGAGAAAGCAGAGGACTCAGAGACGGGAGGAGTTGGCTTGGAGCCACGTGGTGCAAGTGGGGGGGCGAGAGCACAACGCCCAAAAAGCCTGTACATAGGGGACCTCAGACCATTTTCCCGTTTTCCGGCAGTAATTATCTAAGTCACGGAGGACATCAAAGTCCAATGTCCCTGTGGCTGGCCAGTGAGCCGTTATCTAGAGAATATTGAGGCCAGGCCTGTGAGCAGAAAAAAGTAAGCTGTTTAGGGCGGACATGTCTCTTTAATCTTAAGGTCTGCAAATTAGCCAATAAGCATTTTAAAGGGGTTAAATCTTGGAGTTTGGGTTCGGGTTTGGAGACTGTCGATCCCATAGCGACCACCAACAGCGTAGGCAGACCCCGGTATCCAAACGTCTTTGGACACGCTGGGGGAAGCCGGAATGGGTCCAGGCAGCCAATCAGGACGTCTCCTTCACGGTCTGCGGGACCGGAATGGGCCGAAGCCGGAATGGGCCGAAGCCGGAATGGGTCCAGGCAGCCGGTCAGGACGTCTCCTTCACGGTCTGCGGGACCGGAATGGGCCGAAGCCGGAATGGGCCGAAGCCGGAATAGGTCGATCAGCTGATCAGGACGTCTCCTTCACGAACTGATGACCGGAAGGGCCCAGTAAGTGCGCACCCGTTACAGGGCCCTAGGAAGTGGTCGCCAGGGAGTACAGACCTCAAAGCCGAAGGGACTTACCCCGTTTCCTGCCGTCCGGGAGGTTGGTCAGTCGCCTGGGTCCGGGGCTACCGCGGCGGTGGAGCTCAAGGGGGACCTCAACGGCAAGTGCCGGAGGCCCTCACCTCGAGCCCCACGTTGGGCGCCAGATGTAAGAAAACGCCGCGGGAAGAAAAAGCCACCTCTAGGACCCGTTAGTAAAAGGCCTTTATTGGGCGGTTGCTCTCGGGCAGAACTCCCAAGGACAGGCAAGCGAGGGAAGCGAGGGAGTCTGCGAGGTGGGGAGGGGTGCGGGAAGGTTTTATAGTGAGGGCTGGCAGACAGACCAAGTGTTTCCCATGTAAGGCAACAGGTGCGGACCACAGCAGGGGTTGGTTGCCCATGGTCTTTTTGGCATTTCCCGATTGGATCGGGGCTCCAAGGCCGGCCCCGGGGGTCGGGTCCGTTCCCTGGTTCCGGTTTGGTCATCAGCCACCCCTGGTGCTGACCGGATGCCCCCCTTTCTGGCCACGTTTCAGGCAGCTCGCCCTTTCAGTCTGTATCTGTGTTTTTAAAAAGTACATTTAGATCCCTGCATTCCATTTACAACATATCGATTCTCGATGTATAAAGGACTAAATATGAAAAACAAAATTCTGGCAGCATGAGGAAAAAACAGCAGAATTGCTTATAAGCTCGGGGAGAAGAAGGAAACTTCCTTAAACAAGACACAAAGCAGAGAAGCAATAAAGAACAATGGATAATTCTGACTACAGAATAAGTGTAATCTCCACTGAAAAAGACAAGCTCAGTCTGGAACTAAATATTTTTAACACAACCAAAGAACTGCATCCAGCCTTTTAAAACATCCAGAGACCTCCCCTTCCCCCATCCATTATCCCATTATGAACACAGCTCCCAAATCAGCGAGGCTCTTTCCTTCTCTTCCCAGGAGCCATTTTTCAAGGACACTGCTCTTGTCATTGTCGTTTACGTGCTCAGTTGTGTCCAGCTCTTTGTGACCCCATGAACTGTGACCCGCCAGGCTCCTCTGTCCTTGAAATTTTCCAGGCAAGAATACTGGAGTGGGTGTCATTTCTTCCTCCAGGGGATCTTCCCAACCCAGGGATTGAACTCACGTCTCCTGCATCAGCCGACAGACTCTTTACCACTGGGTCACTCAGGAAGCCTAGGTGACTCCAATAAACCCTAACCCTAGATTATATTTAGGGGTGTGGGGAAATCCTCAACTAGAATGAGAGCCATGCCGAAGGCAGCATGGCTCAGGCAGCATAAATGTTATACTTCTGCAAGTCTGTAGGGGTGGACCTGTGCTCAGGGCAAGAGTGATAGTCCTTTTGCCACCACTGTTGGGAGAAATACATGGAGTTGAGCTGTCATAAAAGAGGCCCTACTGGACTCAGTTTTGTTTTAAAAAACCCTATGAGATGTGGCTACATATAAGTCATATTTTCCAAAGCACAGAAAATGAAAAGCAACTAAAACGGAATTTGGCTTTGATCTATCTATACCCCACAAGGAAACTTGCTGATGGATGGCCCAGGGAAGCCCAATTCATTCAAAGGTACATAAAATAAAAGGAAGTGGTGGGGTATCAAAACCAAGATGCAATCATGAAAAATAGAACAAGAGGAAAGAGGTCAATGAGACCTGTGAACAGATGAATAACGCTCACCAGAAGAAGGGAAAAAATGCTGCCAAGAACAGAAAAATCTGTGGACGAACATTTTATGAGGAACTTAAAGTACAAGAGCCCCTTGTATGAAACCACAGAAATATGAATGTTATAGTGTCATAAACACTACACAACACACGCACACATGCAGGCATGCACACACACAACAAAAGGAAAAAAAGCAGAGACCTCACAGTAAAATGCTTTTTAACATCTCTAAAATCAGAAAATGTACCACTATACTCGAAAAGAACTAAGATTAAACTTATCTCCCACATCAATCAGTGTAAATGAGCTAAGCTCAACTTAAAAATAATTGCTTTGACTCCAAAATCAAACAGTTCAGTTCAGTCGCTCAGTCATGTCCGACTCTTTGCGACCCCATAAATCGCAGTACACAGGCCTCCCTGTCCATCATCAACTCCTGGAGTCTACCCGAACTCACGTCCATCGAGTCGGTGATGCCATCCAGCCATCTCATCCTCTGTCGTCCCCTTCTCCTCCTGCTCCCAATCCCTCCCAGCATCAGAATCTTTTCCAATGAGTCAACTCTTCGCATGAGGTAGCCAAAGTACTGGAGTTTCAGCTTCAGCATTAGTCCTTCCAATGAACACCCAGGACTAATCTCCTTTAGGATGAACTGGTTGGATCTCCTTGCAGTCCAAGGGACTCTCAAGAGTCTTCTCCAACACCACAGTTCAAAAGCATCAATTCTTTGGCACTCAGCCTTCTTCACAGTCCAACTCTCACATCCATACATGACCACAGGAAAAACCATAGCCTTGACTAGATGACCTTTATTGGCAAAGTAGTGTCTCTACAAATGATATAAAAGAAAAATCTAAAACAGAACCAAAATGACTGACTATAAAAGGAAAAGAAAATGAAACAAAACCAAAAAGAGAGACTAGAGAGATCATGGTCTTATTAAGAGTTGCCGTGAAATACAGAGCAAGATCAAAAATTAAAAAAACTACAAGGACAAAGATTAGTACTTCAAACCCCAGAAGGTACAGCTCACCACGAACATAACGTAGGAATCTCTGTGCTCTGAACAGCATGGCCACCACATCTATAAACAAGACGGGCAGTAGAAACATGAAATAGGCAGAAACAAGCTATTAACCGTTGGCTTAAAGCTCAACATTCAGAAAACAAAGATCGTGGCATCCGGTCCCATCACTTCATGGGAAATAGATGGGGAAACAGTGGAAACAGTGTCAGACTTTATTTTGGGGGGCTCCAAAATCACTGCAGATGGTGATTGCAGCCATGAAATTAAAATACGCTTACTCCTTGGAAGAAAAGTTATGACCAACCTAGAGAGCATATTCAAAAGCAGAGACATGACTTTGCCAACTAAGGTCCATCTAGTCAAGGCTATAGTTTTTCCTGTGGTCATGTATGGTTGTGAGAGTTGGACTGTGAAGAAAGCTGAGCACCGAAGAATTGATGCTTTTGAACTGTGGTGTTGGAGAAGATTCTTGAGAGTCCCTTGGACTTCAAGGAGATCCAGCCAGTCCATTCTGAAGGAGATTAGCCCTGGGATTTCTTTGGAAGGAGTGATGCTAAAGCTGAAACTCCAGTACTTTGGCCACCTCATGCGAAGAGTTGACTCATTGGAAAAGACTCTGATGCTGGGAGGGATTGGGGGCAGGAGAAGAAGGAGACGACAGAGGATAAGATGGCTGGATGGCATCACTGACTCAATGTATGTGAGTCTGCGTGAACTCCGGGAGTTGGTGATGGACAGGGAGACCTGGCGTGCTGCGATTCATGGGGTCGCAAAGAGTTGGACATGACTGAGCAACTGAACTGAACTGAACTGAGATGCTTAAAACAAGTTTAAAGCCTAACACAAGCAGATAAACACATGTCAAGATTTAAATGATTTAAATAACATAATAAGTTATATCTAATTTATATAGAAAAGCTCAGTAAATAGTTTTAAGAAAAACCCTCTTGTCAAGTGTTTTTTTTTTTGTTTCGTCACTAAGTTGTGTCCAACTCTTGCAACCCGAGGGGCTGTCCATGGGATTTCCCAGGCAAGAATACTGAAGCGGCTTGCCAGTTCCTGTTCCAGGGGGATCTTCCTTGCCCAGGAATCAAACCAGAAGCTCCCACGGCAATACCTGCTTTGCAAGCAGGTTTTTACCACTGAGCTACTGGGGAAGCCCATTGGGTTTGCCAAAAAGTTCATTTGAGTTTTTCCTGGAAAACATTAAGGAAAAATCAGAACAAACTTTTCAGTCAACCGAATACTTACAGATAATTCATGAAAGTTAGCTATGTATTTGACCCCAAAAACCTTCATTCAGAAAGGGCCAGGTGGACTACTACAGTCTGGTAGGTAGAGTTTGCCCCCGTGATCCTTATCCCTGGTGCCATATGCAGGAGTCACATGGTAAAACATGTCATTTAGATGATCAGTCAAGTGACCCTAAACTAGGGAGGCTGTCCTGGATGAGTGGGCCTCTTGTAACAACATGAGCCCTGTAAAATAACTTTTTCCAGAGGAAGAAGAGGAAGTGGAAGAGAAGAGGGTCAGGAGAATGTACAAAGCACCAAGAGGACCCTGTCGCCTGGAGAGAAGGGGTCCCAGAGACAGCACGACACAGAAACCAATTCTGTGAGAACCGCAGATTGGGAAGGGGTCCAGGGCCCCAGGTGAGGAGCCTCATGAGTCTGCAGGCAAGGAAACTGGCTGAGCCTCCAGCACTTCTGACCTTCCAATCTGACGCGATACCTGAGGCCCTTTGAAGCTGCTAAACTTGTGGTGATCTGTTACCTCAAAACAGAAAAGTAACATATATGGCCACCTCTGAAAAGAGGAAGGAGACTGACTAGGGTAGAGATTTAGATACACACGCATGGCTGAATTTTTAACAGTGGGAATATATTCATTACATATGCATGTTCATTTCAGAATGGTAAAAACAAACACTAACCTTGAAACAGTGCATGAAACACGGAGCAGTGTGACCTGGTTTCGCCTTGTTAACAGATTGTTGGTTCATCAAATTAAGACATGCATGTTAAGTTGCTTCAGTCATATCTGACTCTGCAACCCTACGGGCTGTAGCCCGCCAGGCTCCTCTGCCCATGGGATTCTCCAGCAAGAACACTGGAGTGGGTTGCTGTGTCCTCCTCCAGGGGATCTTCCCCACCCAGGATTGAACCCACATCTTTTGTCTTCTGCCTTGGCTGGTAGATTCTTTACCACTAGGACCAGCTTAAATTAGGGGGCTTCCCCAGTGGCTGGGTGGTTAACAATCCACCTTCAATGCAGGAGACACAGGTTTGATCCCTGGACTAGGAAAATCCCCTGGAGGAGGGCATGGCAACCCACTCCATTGTTCTTGCCTGGAGAATCCGATGGACAGAGGAGCCTGGAAGGGCTATAGTCCATAGGGTCGCAAAGTGTTGGACATGACTGAGCAACTGTGCACAGCTTAAACTGGTTTTGCCTCCCTGAATAGGTTGTTAGTTAATCAAACCTTGAATTATGGTACAGAAGCAGCGTGTACAAGACTGGAACCGAAGCCTCCAAGATGACCCTGGAAACAAGTCTTCAGTCAGGGAACTCAAAGAATAGAAAGGTTGCCACAGGAGCCCTTTACGAAGCAAGAGGCTGGTCAGTGTGGAAAATCAGACTCTCAGCAGCACAAGGAGCTTATATGGACCATTATGTGGTCAGGTGCTCGGTCATGTCTGACTCTTCGAGACCCCATGGACTGTACCCCCACCAGGCTCCTCTGTCCATGGGATCCTCCCCAGATAAGCGTACTGGAGTAGGTTGCCATAAACTACTCCAGGGGATCTTCCCGACCCAGAGGTTGAAGCCATGTCTCTTGCATCTCCTGCATTGGCAGATGGATTCTTTCCCATTAGCACCACCTGGGAAGCCCATACGGATTATTAGGAACTAGCCAATAAGCGTCCAAATTTGAAATTTCCCTAATCCCTTACACTGTGCTTCAAACCCAGGATGGATCAGAGATCTGAGAGCTTTGTCGCCTGTCTGCTTGCAGATTCACCTCCTCAAAGCTCTTTCTTTCTCAAAACCCAAGACCATCGATTGGCTTCTGGGCGCCCTGGGCAGCAACACCTTGCTTAGTAACGGCTCAGATCAAGAAATTGGGCTCGACGTGAATGCTGTAGGCAGAGTGCTGAGCACAGACTGAGAGAATGAGATAACCATCTCACATTTTAAATACATATATATGAAGATGTCTTCAGTTGGGTCCATTTATTTTATTCTAAATCTACTGTTAAACATATGGATACTCTATAAATTTGAAAAATGGAATGATCTTTAAATGAACTAACAAAGTTTGCTCAGAAGTTTTATGAGAGTACTTGAGAATGTGGGAAATATTTCATCCAAAGAAGTAAAATGTCAATAGCAATAAAGAGACTTGTCTTTATTTTCTCTTCCAAAAAGTCAATGAGAACTGTACACACTGATTTATTTGACCACATTTTACAGTCAAATGCTACTAAAGTAGAAACAGTTGCACTTGGCCAACGTATTTGACTGCCATTTTAGGAAATCACCCACACGTGCACACACCTCAGCAATGTAAGTTACGCTGAGTATTTTCATATTCTTTACACTTGAGTCTCAGACACCAAAATCACATCAGACGCTATTTTCACCATTCAAAAACAGCAGGACTATGTATAGTCCTGGTTAGCCAACCCCTCCATAGCATACTGGGTGTCCCCAGGGGCTCATGGGTAAAGAACCTGCCTGCCAGTGCAGGAGCTGCAGAAGACGTGGACTCAATCCCTGAGTCAGAAGGATCCCCTGGAGGAGGGCATGACAACCCACTCCAGTATTCTTGCCTGGGAAATCCCATGGACAGAGGGGCCTGGCAGGCTACAGTCCACAGGGTCGCAAGGAGTCAGACACGACTGAAGTGACTTAGCATGCACGCATTAGAGCGTACCAACTTGGTGGCTTTGTGTGTGTGTGTTTTTAATTGGAGTATAGGTGATTGACAGTGTTGTGTTAGTTTCAGGTGTACAGCAAAGTGAATCAGTTATACACACACATATATCCACTCCGTTTTAGATTCTTTCCCCACATAGGCCATGGCATGGAAACAACCTAAATGTCCATCAACAGAAGCATAAAGAAGATGCGATACATACATACACTGGGATATTACTCAGCCATAATAAGGAAGGAAATGATGCCACTGCAGCAACATGGATGGACCTAGAGAGCATCAAACTGAGTGAAGCAAGTCCCATCACTTCATGGTGGATAGATGGGGAAAAGTGGGAACAGGGACAGATTTTATTTTGGGGGGCTCCAAAATCACTACAGATGGTGACTGCAGCCATGAAAATACAAGATACTTGCCCCTTGGAAAAAAAGCTATGACAGACCTAGATAGCATATTAAAAAGCATAGACATCACTTTGCCCACAAAGGTCTGCATAGTCAAAGCTATGGTTTTTCTAGTAGTCATGTACAGATGTGAGAGCTGAACCATAAAGAAGGCTGAGCACCAAAGAATTTATGCTTTTGAACTGTGAGGCTGCAGAACACTCTTGAGAGTCCCTTGGACTGCAAGGAGATCCAACCAGTCAATTTTAGAGGAAATCAACCCTGAATATTCATTGGAAGGACTGATGCTGAAGCTGAAGCTCCAATACTTTGGCCACCTGATGTAAAGAACTGACTCACTGGAAAAGACCCTGATGCTGGGAAAGACTGAAGGCAGAAGGAGAAGGGAGTGACAGAGGATGAGGTGGTTGGATGGCATCATCAACTCAATGCACATGAGTCAGGAAAATCCAGGAGACAGTGAAGAACAGGGAAGCCTGGCTTGCTGCAGTTCATGGGGTCACAAAGAGTTGGACATGTCTTGACGACTAAACAAAAACAAAGTCAAACAGAGAATGAGAAATATCTTATGACATCTCTTATGTGCGGAACCTAAAAAGGGGGAACAAAAGAAAAATAAGGAAGTAAAAAGGGATACAAATGAACTCACCTACAAAACAGAAGCACAGTTGTAGATGCAGAAAACAAACTATGGTTACTAGGAGCTAAGAAGGAGGAGGAATAAATTGGGAGGCGGTAAAGACATATACATGCTACTATATATAAAACAGGTAACAAATAAGGATCTACTGTACAGCACAAGGAATTCTACCACGCTTGGTAGTTTAAATGCATCTATAATATTTTTAGAGAATTTACACTGAGTTTAAATCTATAGATTTAAATGATAACCTCACATATATTTTATGCTTCACTATTTAACAAGTCATTAATAATTCAGATTTTCAAAATACCCATAGAAATAAACTTCACACAGAGACACTCTCCTCTTCATTGGGGGATGACTTTTCTCATGCATAATTTCTGAAGAGCACGTTTCCAAGAGATTTCTAACAATGGTTTCTCAGTGATTCATTTTCATAGACATTATTCACATTGAATTAATGCAACTCAATCCCTTCTGAGTTTTTTCCTCATCTAATGATTCAAGAAGGAGCCACTTTATCACCTATTCATTGATACAGGACAATTTTTCTCACACAGAAATGCTAACATAGATAATAGATCACATACAAGGAAAAATACCTCCTTTTTTATATGAAATGTTTTTCCCTTTGATGAGCATTTATTAAATACCCATTACATAAAACACTGGTTTCAATGAAACAAGCCAAAACAGAAACCAAATTTCTGCTGTGCTAAAACTTTTCCTTAGAAAGCATCACAGCTTTCTACATGAATCATCACTAAGCTCTATTCTGCTTTTTAGTAGTAAAGATGCGTGAGCTTGCCACTGCTGCTGTAACAAATGGCCACAGTCTAGTGGATTAAATAACACAGGCACATTACTTTCACAAGTCTCTGGGTCAAAACCTAACACAGGTCTCACTGCACTAAAGCTGAGGTTTCAGCAGGGTTACACTTCTTTTGGAGGTGCAAGAGAAGAAACTGTTTATCAGCTATAGTCCTGAGGCCCCTGTGTTCTTGCTAAGTGTCAGCTAAGGGCACTTCCCAGCTTCTAGAGACCACCTACATAATTTGCTCATGGCCACCTTCCTTCATCTTCAAGCCTATAAGTGAAGTGAAAGTGTTAATTGCTCAGTCATGTCCAACTCTTTGTGACCCCGTGGACTGTAGCCCCCAGGCTCCTCTGTCCATGGGATTCTCCAGGCAAGAAAACTAGAGTGGGCAGCCATTCCCTTCTCCAAGGGCATATTCCCCAGCTGGGGATCTAACCTGGGTCTCCTGCATTACAGGCAGATTCTTTACCTTCTGAGGCATCAGGGGAGCCCTCAGCACCAATAACAGTTGGTCAATTCCTTCTCACTCAGGTCTCCTGACCTACTCTTGTACTTCTCTTCATTATTTTTTTTTTAATTGGGGTATAGTTGCTTTAATAGGTTGTGCTACTTTATGCTATACAATGACGTGAATCAGCTACATGTATACATATATCCCCTTCTTCTCAGACTTACCTCCCACCCACCCTCCATCACACTCTTTTAGGTCATTACAGAGCACTGAGCTGAGCTCCCTGTACTAAGCAATTAGAGGGAAAAAAATGTTTTTAAATGACTGGATAGCAAAATAACAGGAAAATTTATAAAAACCTAGGAAACAAATAAGAATGACTAAATGATACAAATTAGTGAATTAATAGAAAGCATTCCCTCAATGGCAACCCACTCCAGAGTTCTTGCCTGAAGAATCCCAGGGACGGGGAGCCTGGTGGGCTACTGTCTACGGGGCCGCACAGTCAAACACGACTGGAGCAACTTAGCAGCAGCAGCAGTAGCAGAAAGTTTTCCTAGGTTTGGATATTTCCTAAGTCATTAAATACTAAGAAAGACTGGATAAATTTGAGTTGCGCTTTCCCATAGACTCCCTGGTGCTTCCTAGGTGACCTAGAGGTAAAGAATCTACCGCCAGTGTGGGAGACCCAAGAGACATGGATTCTATCCCTGGATCAGGACGATCCCATGGAGAAGGAAATGGCAACCTGCTCCAGTATTCTTGCCTGGAAAATTTCACGGACAGAGGAGCCTGCTGGACTACAGTCCATGAGTTTGCAGAGAGTCAGACATGACTGAGGAACTGAAGAGACACACACACACACACACACTCACACACACACTCACACACACACGGACTCCCCACCTTACTTGTTGATTTGTCATTTCTACTTTTCCCATGACTATTTTCACAACAGGAAACCACAGTTGTATTTTCTATGAATATGTGTTCTCAGTAAAAATGATAACCAGGATTTCCCTGGCAGTCCAGTGGTTAGGATTCCCTGTTTCCACTGCAGGAGGTGGTGGCTGGATCCCTTGTCAGGGAACTCAGATCTCACACACCACATAGTACATCCATAAAAAAGAGGGGAAAAATGAGCATCAAACTATTTTTTGGCTATATTTTAGATTTCATTGATAGCTGAATGTGGATACCTAGTTCTCCTTCAGAGAAGGCAATGGCACCCCACTCCAGTACTCTTGCCTGGAAAATCCCATGGACGGAGGAGCCTGGTGGGCTGCAGTCCACGGGGTCGCACAGAGTCGGACACATCTGAAGCGACTTAGCAGCAGCAGCAGCAGCAGCAGCAGCAACAGTTCTCTCTTGATAAAAACAAGAGTGTCTTATACCTGGTATCTAATAAGTACTTAGCAAATCGGTCAAATACATGAATCAAATAGACATTCTGTGATGAAATCTAAAGTCATAGAACTTACCTAATGTCATTCAGGATAGCCAACAGGAATTATCTTTACCCTTGTTTTATTTTTTTTCTTTTCCATACAGTTCCACTAAATTCAGAAACCAGATTGTAGATGATATTAAATGCAAAATTCAGGGTCAGAGCAGAAAGCAGTGGGTGCCCTACATTAGAAGTACCACCCATGACCACACCTGCTCCAGAAAGAAGCAAAAGGGGCTCTCACTGAAAGAGATCTTGACATCCTGAAGTGGGATCATTCAGGGAGGCCAAGATCTGAGCCTTCCTCCCCATCCCTACCTACCTCCTGAGCTCCAGAGCTCCAGGGCCATGTGTGGTTGGCAAAAACAATCAGAACAGAAGGAGGTAAGTGAGTGTGGCAGAAAGATAGAGAAGAGCCTTGAGCTTCCATTAAAGATTCACAAATGCACACTGAAGAATTAAGTTTTTAAGTACATACATCTCATAAAGATTTAAGTTACAAAGATAACATATTTTCGGCTTTGTGTCTGTGCTTAGTTGCTCAGTAATGTCCAACTCTTTGTGACCTCATGGACTACAGCCTGCCAGGTTCCCCTGTCCATGGGATTCTCCAGGCAAGAATATTGGAGTGGGTTGCCATTTCCTTCTCCAGGGGATCTTCCAGACCCAGGGACTGAACCCATGTCCTCTGCATTGGCAGGAAGCCCACATTTTTAACTCTAAAGGAGAGTAAAAGATGTTCTTCCAACTACTTCCAGCAGCATAGGAAGGATGAGGAGCAAGAGTTGTGTTCTACACTGAGGTCAAGATATCATCAGTTGGATGCAAAGATTTATAGCCCAGGGAAGAAGTCTGTGCTGCAGTCAGATTGGGGGATATAAAAACCCAGAGAATTCCTGACACCGTGATGTAACCCAGGATGGAAGGTTATCAAAGAACAGGAAATCCAGGGTCCAACTTGACGTGCTCTGCTATTCTATGATGACAGAGGTGACAGGAGGAATCAACAGAGACTCCATCTAAGATTGGGATTGACATACATACACTGTCGGTATTATGTATAAAACAGAAAAGTAATGAGAACCTACTGTACAGCAGAGGGAACTCTATCAGTGTTCTATGGTGACATAAATGGGAAGGAAATTTAGAAAAGAGCCACCACTGATTCCCTGGTGGCTCAGACAGTAAAGAATCTGCCTACAACGCAGGAGACCCAGGTTTGATCCCTAGGTCAG
Organism: Nanger dama; assembly: GCA_917880005.1. Taxonomy (NCBI): domain Eukaryota; kingdom Metazoa; phylum Chordata; class Mammalia; order Artiodactyla; family Bovidae; genus Nanger; species Nanger dama. The sequence continues at coordinate 927,372 of CAKJTW010000069.1, forward strand.
GAAGATCCCTTGGAGAAGGAAATGGCAACCCACTCCAGTGTTCTTGCCTGGGAAATCCCAGGCATGAGAAGCCTGGTAGGTTACAGCCCCTGGGGTCACAGAGTTAGACACAAATGAGAGACTGAGCGCAGCATGGCCCTTGTGAGGATAAACTATGATGCCTGGTGCAAGGTCTGTGGGAGGCAGGAGAAGGCTGGTAGAGCAAGACAGAATAGGACCCTGGGCTGCCACAGGCCTTTGCAGCACCAGTCCTAAGAAGAAGAAAAGAACATACCTTCTCCACCCCAGTCCCCAAAGATAATCCCAACTCGCCTCACGTGGGTGGACAGTGCAGCCAGAATGCTGGCGGATGCTGGAGGATCCGAGGATGGACTCAGAGAGGAAGCTGATGACGCCGATCACCGTCAGACAGCGGAGGCAGCAGTGGGTCCCGCAGGGTCTGCTATGACTAATCCAGCTGTACCAAGCCTCTGCAAGAGAGTGCAGCTGGCTACTCCGTGGGGGAACCCTGAAATGCTTAGAGGAGCGGATTTCAGCGGTGCTAGGGGCTGGGGGTGGCCACCGCTCCCTTCCTGACCAAGGCGTGGAGATCCCCCAACAATGAACAATGTCTCTGAAAATAAATCCGCCCGCTTCCACTGACCTCAGAGAGCTCAATGGATTTTGCGGTCTCACTTGGCGTCATGGGAGCTCGGCAGAGTCACGCCTGTCCTCCCCGCCCTGATGGGGATCCTGGCCCAAGGCTCCTGGCTCTCCCACGATGCTCTCCGGCGGCCCCGCCGGGCAGCGCTGGACCAGCGCCAGGGCCCCACTTACCCCGAGTCGTGGGGGATGGTGAGCAGTGGACGGGCTCTCAGACAGCTTGTTCTGGCCTGTGCTGACTTTCGCCAGGTATCTTCCTGTCCTCTGTCTGCTCTGAGGAAGAATGTTGCATTTATATTAATAAATTCAAGGGGAGATGTGTGTAAGTCACTCAGATGTGTCCGTGTTAGTCACTCAGTTGTGTCTGACTCTTTGCAATCCCATGAATTGCAGTATGCCAGGCCTCACTATCCTCCACTATCTCCCAGAGCTTGCTCAAACTCATGTCTATGGAGTCGGTGATGCCATCCAACCATCTCATCCCCTTCTCCCATCTTTGATCTTTCCCAGCATCAGCGTCTTTTCCAATGAATCAGTTCTTTGCATCAAGTGGTCGAAGTATTGAAGCTTCAGCCTCAGCATCAGTCCTTCCAGTGAATATTCAGGGCTGATTTCCTTTAAGATTGTCTAGTAGGATCTCCTTACAGTCCAAGGGACTGTGCCAAAGACCTTATCCCCAGTCCCTCCAAATGTTACTGCATTTGGAGACAGAGCCTTGGAAGAAGGGATTGTTAAATTAAAATGAGGCTGTGCAATGGGCCTAATGCAGTCTGACGGGTGTCCTCCTAGGAAGAGGTGATCTGGATGCACAGAGATGCCCCCATGATGTAGGGGAAGGGCCACCAGGACCCAGCGAGGAGGCAGCCTCTGCAAACCAGGAGAGAGGCCTCACCAGGACCTTGGCCTTGAACTCCCAGCCTCCAGAGCAGTGAGATAAGCTCTGTGTGCAAGCCACCCACTCTGTGGGCTGTTGTTACAGCAGCCCCAGCAAACTAATACACATTCCTTGACAGATAAAGTATGCTGGGCTTTGTCCCAACCTATAACAATCTTCAGAAATTGACCAGGACCTTGATATGAACCTTGTATATTTATACTGCAGCCCAGTGTCCTCAGGAGCCCCCAGGAAGCAAGGGTCTGACCCCCTACACCTCCTTCCGAGACCACAGAGAAGGGGCACAGTCACCCAGGGCAGGCATCTGGATCACCCTCAGGCCAGAACCGGGGACCACCGTGTGGCCGCAGCACACTCTGCGGAGGTCAGGGCCAGGGGTCACTTGGGTCTGCAGGGCTGTCCCTCAGGGCTCACACCTGAGCTGACACCGGGGCTCCCCAAGCTCTGGCTGCCAGCGCCAAGCTGCTACCCTCCCCCACAATGCCTCAGCATCACCCAGCCATCGTGGTTCAGAAACACTTCCTCCCACCCCGATCTCTAATCCTCTAACAGCCTTTATTATGATGACCCCTGGTTTCTGAGTCTCTCTTCCTCCTCTCTGCTATAAAGACACAAAGCATCCCGGGCTGTTCTGTTATCTGGTTTGTGTCTCTCTGCATGGCTCATGTTAAGGAAAACACCCAATCATTTGCCTCTTCCCTGTCCTCACTAAAAGGATGGTTTATCAGCATTTTGCTGAAATGTGCTTCACAGACATGCAAACCCCACTTAGAGAGGCAGCATCCAGCATCACCCTCTGAAACACAGTTGGGAGAGTCTCCTTCCAAACTGCAGCAGCATCTCAAGTCAGCTTTGCAATTACCATGTGCAGCTCTCGACCCAGACACAAGAAGCATTTCAGCATTCTCCTCTCACCTCCAGAAAAGAGAAGATGCGTAGACAAAGTCATGCTAAACACACAGTCTTTCTGGGTAAATACATGGATGATCAGTGGAATTTATTAGATGTGAATTCTTGGTATCTATCCATGTAAATTGTGCCATCTATGCTTAAAACAAAGCAAGTTAGGTCCTTTTCTCAACTTTTGATAATTACATTTAAAAATAAGAGAAGAGCAAATCACGACTACACACCCACTGGGATATGACATAAGTCAATCCTACAGGAAATCAACCCTGAATGCTCATTGGAAGGACTGATGCTAAAGCTGAAACTCCAATACTTTGGCCACCTGATGCGAAGAACTGACTCATTTGAAAAGACCCTGATGCTGGGAAAGATCGAAGGCAGGAGGAGAAGGGGGTGACAGAGGATGAGATGGTTGGATGGCATCACCGACTCGATGGACATGAATTTGAGCAAGCTCCAGGAGATAGTGGAGGACAGGGAAGCCTGGCGTGCTGCAGTCCATGGAGGGCAAAGCAAAGAGTCAAGACACGACTGAGCGACTGAACAACAACAACTGGATACAATTAACTGCCCAGGTTAGCAGCGAATATGAGTAAGAGAGCTAGTCAAACACCAGTAATTCTCAGACATTATGCTGAGAACCAGAGCTGATGAGACATCATCAGCTTCCAGAAGGCTTCAGGCTTCCAGAGCCTTCACGAAGCTCACTGTGTCATGGCCAAGACAGATGAACTTGCAACAGCAGCTCGTGGTGTTCGGAGCAGAGAAGCGTCTAATCCAGACCCAGAGAGGAGGAGGCTGGAGTGGGAAAGGCGGGTGAAACAGTCACAGAACACTTCCTTGAGGACAGGGTCACTGAGGCTGAGTCTCAATGTAGAGGAGTTGGCTAAACAGAAAAAAAAAGACAGAGAAAAGGACAAACATGCCTTCCAAGCAGAAAACGGGCTTCCCGAGAAATGGAACATTATTTCTATGAGTGACACAACAGCTTGTGGTAGATGACATTTTCAAGCAAAAAGTGGTCCATCTATTCTTTATAACTCAATCCTAGTCTTAAATCTCCACTGAGGTATTGCCAGAAAAAGTCAGATCTACATGCACACTAAAAATTGTGTTATCTGGGCTTCCCCTGTGGCTCAGTGATAAAGACTCTGCCTACCAATGCAGGGGACATGGGTTCGGTCCCTGGGTTAGGAAGATCCCCTGGAGAAGGAAATGAACAACCCACTCCAGTATTCTCGTCTGGGAAATCCCATGGACAGAGGAGCCTGGTGGGGCAACAATCCATGGGGCTGCAAAAGAGTTGGACACGACTTAGCATCTAAACAACAACAATAACAGCTAAAACAAGCATAGCAGAAGCTGAATTAAAATTCTAAATAAGTTTGTATACAGCAACCAAAGCATTTCCCACAGCATCTCTTTCTAGCATAACAATATTTATATCTCTGGCATTCCTAAATGCCACATCCATACAAAACACACTGGCAAGAAAATTGTTAATTAGCCAATTCAAATTTTTTTCTAATTCCAGCAGAAGAGGCCAAATTATTCATCAAATAAATTTATTGTATTTCTCATCACCTCTGATTTTCAAATATCAGCATTTAAGTTAACGTAGTAATCACAGCCTTTTTCATCCCTACTTCTATTCAACTAGATGCCTTTTGGATCATATTCTAAAGTAAAGAAAACTTCTAGGTTAGAGGTTCCAATAAAAAGTCCTAGTTCTAATAAAAGCTATTTGTGTATAAAATATTTTAGAAAGAATATAAAAGAGACAGAACTAAAAGGAGAAAAAGGAAAGAACAGATAACAAAGATAACTGTGATTCAAGTTCAAATTAAAGAATAAAGCCAGTATAAAATAAAAGAAGACAGGAAAAAAGACAAGGAGCCTGGGTGTCACCAAAGAAATCAGATGATAGAATCATAAAGTAAAATGGACCTGGAGAAAATGGAGATTTAAAAACCATCATTATATTTGATTTATATAATCCAGTTAAACTGCCTGTTAGAAAAACATCTGTTGTACATCCAGCTACAATCTTTCTGTAGCTGCTCTCTTTTCAGAAGATTTATTTGCAACAGTGCTGTATGGTTAGAAATCCACAACAAAGGTGGATGCAAGCAGTGTAAGCATTTGCCTAGCTCCAAACTCTGGAAAATTCTCTCTCTTCTTCTGGAAGAGCAGAAAAGTCTGGGATATTTTTTAATAGTAAAACTAAATATTTATTAAGGGAAATCAAAGTAAATATACATTTAATCTTCAAAGGCAACCCATGGCATATTACATATCCTTTTTTAAGATTACCCACTTTTTTGGCCTTGAAAGAATATAATATAATAATTAAAATATGTCTGTTTTCATAGAAGTTCTGGTCGCTGTACAGTGTACTTTCAATTTTACTAATGAAATAAAATCACAAAACATTAACAAGCAGTCTATTCTAGTCTGGACTTCCCAGGTGGCCCTAGTGGTAAAGAATGCAGCTGCCCATGTGGGAGGCAAGAGACGAGGGTTCAGTTCCTGCTTGAGAAGATCCCTTGGAGGAGGAAATGGCAGCCCACTCCAGTATTCTTGCCTGGAGAATCTCATGGACAGAGAGCCTGGTGGGCTACAGTCCACGGGGCTGCAAAGAGTCAGACATGGCTGAGGACACACACACACTATTCTAACCTATATACAGGTGTGCAGCAGAGCCTTCTTCCTTGTGTGGCCATCTCTTTCCTGGCTTTAGTGTAATGACCACTTTTCTGATTGTTGTCAGTATGGAAATGTCAAGTCAACATCTATCTATTACCATTTCAAAGCCTTGAAATATAAGCAAACATTCTACAACCAAAATACGAGCAAACATAACAAAATTCAAATTGCCTTTAATCACTTAATCAAAATTGTAATTCGTCCATTTCCCCTCTAACTACTTTACAGACAAGAACATGTTATTCACTTAAGCCGCTTCAAGAACAAGTTCCTGGACTTGACACACAGTAGGGCTTCAACAAGTGGCTGCTGTACCGATTTGAACCCAGATCCATGAAAACTGCTTTCTTAGCTTTCTATATTTTATCTGTTCATGTGTTGCTATGGACTGAATGTTTATGTCCTCCCAAAATTCATACATTGGGACTTTCCTGTGGTTGAAAAACTGCTTTGCAATGCAGGGGACACAGGTTCGATCCCTAGTCAGGGAACTAAGATCCCACGTGCCATGGAGCAACTAAGCCCATGTGCTGCAGCTACTGAGCCTCCGCACCTGAGTTCATTAGGAAGACCTGACAAAGCCAAATGGATAAATACTAAAACCATGGTGCTAATACAAAGAAGCCAAAGTGAGTCTCAAAAAAATTTTTTAATTCAAATATTAAAATCTAGTCCCCAGTGTGATGGTATAAGGAGATGGAGACTTTAGGTAATGGTTTAGTTGTGATTTAGTCATGAGGATGGAACCCTCATGAACAGGATTACGATCTTTATAAAAGGGAGCCCAGAGATCTCTCTCCTGCTCTTTTGTCTTGTAAGGACACAGAGAGAAGACTGCATCTACCAAGAACCAAGAAGAGGGTCCTCACCAGTCACTGAATTTTCAGAAGCCTTGATCTTGGACGTCCAACCTACAGAATTTTGAGAAATAAATGTCTGCTGTTAAAGCCACCAGTCTGTGGTTATTTTTGTTATAGCCATTGTTTTGAGGTGGGTCTCTTGTAGGCAGCATATATAGGGATCTTGTTTTTGTATCTATTCAGCCAGTCTTTGCCTTTTGGTTGGGGCACTCAACCCATTTACATTTAAGGTAATTCTTGATAAGTATGATCCCATTGCCATTTACTTTATTGTTTTGGGTTCGGGTTTATACGCCCTTTTTGTGTTTCTGGTCTAGAGAATATCCTTTAGCATTTGTTGGAGAGCTGGTTTGGTGGTGCTGAATTCTCTCAGCTTTTGCTTGTCTGTAAAGCTTTTGATTTCTCCTTCATATTTGAATGAGATCCTTGCTAGGTACAGTAATCTGGGCTGTAGGTTATTATCTTTCATCACTTTAAGTATGTCTTGCCATTCCCTCCTGGCCTGAAGAGTTTCTATTGAAAGATCTGCAGCTATCCTTATGGGAATCCCCTTGTGTGTTATTTGTTGTTTTTCTCTTGCTGCTTTTAATATTTGTTCTTTGTGTCTGATCTTTGTTAATTTGATTAATATGTCTTGCGGTGTTTCGTCTTGGGTTTATCCTGTTTGGCACTCTCTGGGTTTCTTGGACTTGGGTTATTATTCCTTCCCCATTTTAGGGAAGTTTTCAACTATTATCTCCTCAAGTATTTTCTCATGGTCTTTCTTTTTGTCTTCTTCTTCTGGGATTCCTACAATTCGAATGTTTGAGCATTTCATATTGTCCTGGAGGTCTCTGAGATTGTCCTCATTTCTTTTAATTCGTTTTTCTTTTTTCCTCTCTGATTCATTTATTCCTACCATTCTATCTTCTGTTTCACCAATCCTATCTTCTGCCTCCGTTATTCTACTATTTGTTGCCTCCAGAGTGTTTCTGATCTCATTTATTGCATTATTCATTATATAATGACTTTTTATGTCTTCTAGGTCCTTGTTAAACCTTTCTTGCATCTTCTCAATGCTTGTCTCCAGGCTATTTATCTGTGATCCCATTTTTATTTCAAGATTTTAGATCATTTTCACTATCATTATTCAGAATTCTTTCTCAAGTAGATTCCCTATCTCTTCCTCTTTGCTTTGGTTTGGTGGGCATGTCTCCTGTTCCTTTACCTGCTGGGTATTCCTCTGTCTCTTCATCTTGGTTATATTGCTGCATTTGGGGTGGCCTTTCTACATTTGGGGGATTTGTGGAGTTCTCTATGGAATTTCCTCACTGTGGGTGGGGTTGTATCAGTGGCTTGTCAAGGTTTCTTGGTTAGGGAGGCTTGTGTTGGAGTTCTGGTGGGTGGAGCTGGATTTCTTCTCTTTGGAGTGTTATGAAGTGGGTTATAAGACGTCAATGGTTTTGGAGTAGTTTTGAGCTTTCTGTATATTGAAGCTCAGGGGTGTGTTCCTGTGTTGCTGGAGAATTTGCATGGTATGTCTTGCTCTGGAACTTTTTGGCCCTTGGGTGATGCTTGGTTTCAGTGTAGGTATGGAAGCATTTGATGAGCTCCTATCAATTAATGTTCCCTGGATTCAGGAGTTCTCTGATGTTCTCAGGATTTGGACTTAAGCCTCCTGCTTCTGGTTTATAGTTTTATTTTTACAGTAGCCTCAAAACTTCTCCATCTATATAGCACCGATGATAAAACATCTAGGTTAAAGATGAAAAGTTTATCCACACTGAGGGACACCCAGAGAGGTTCACAATCGGGCACCATGTCCCAAGAGCCTGAAATATTTGACAGTCGCATATACCAGCCTTAGAACAGAAAGCTCCGTTAAGGCATTTATGAGGACAAGAACCTTTTATTTTGCTCTCACCCCAATTAATAGCTTCATGGAAGAAGTATCTTGGAGAAGTTGCTTCAAACACTTCAAGGCTCTTTTCTAAAGTCTTTTCGTATCATGGCTCCAAGTTCACTGTTGTCTGCTTTCGTTCCTCCAAGATTTTGTCCTCACTGTTCAGCCTCCTCTTTTCTCCCTTTCCTCTCTCTTCAAACTAAATCAGACTCACAACAGTCTATGACCTGGACTTCCCCAAGACAAGGCTTACTCTCTCTTTAGCTGTATTTTCTGAGACTGCCTAACGTAACACAACCACCAATAATACCGGGCACCAAACTCCTTGTTGTTGTTTTTTAAAAGCCTTGTATTTTAGTTGCAATGAGGCCAAACTACTTTTTCTTTTTTTTTAATTTAATTTTTAATTGAAGGATAATTGCTTTACAATATTGGTTTGACTTCTGCCATAAAAAGAAACAGGTACCCCAGAGTTCATTGCAGCACTACTTACAATACCTAGGACCCAGAGGCCAAAACATTTTAAAGTGAGAACAGGAGACTCCCTTCTGAAATCACAGTGTAAACATGAGGGTCGATCACAGGGCACATATGCAAGCTGAAAAAGAACTGTTCAACAACTGCAACAGTAGACATTACCTAATTATATATTTAGCTTTTTCGATCCTAAAATTGAAAAATGCAGTGAATCCATTATGCAGTGGACGGTCTGCCCTGGAAGCACAGAAAAACATCTTACAGAAACGGGCTTTCACGGACGGTGCTCTTCCCAGCCCAGCCCCAGAGAAAAGTCCATGCTGGCAGACGACGAGGGCTCTGGCGACCCCAGCAAAGCAACCCCTTTGGTGGAAACGAGGATGACAAACAAGTAAAGCATCTAAGTCCCTTTGCTCCAAATCCACGCTTGCTTATAAACTTTTGATTAAGTTTTTATGTTTCCACTGTTAGTCAAGCGACAGCCTGATTCCACAGAAATTGGGCTTTATAAACTCGGCTCATGAACCTGACCAACGGGGAAATCTCTGGCTCCGTCTTCGTTTCGCAACAATGAGTCCCGGCCAACAAGCCACTGAAGGGTTCGGCCGGACACCCCCGGTGGCGCCCTCTGGTGCCTGTTCTTTGAAGCGCCTGCTCATGCAACCTCATCACGTCCCACGGAAATAAACATACCTACTTTATGTCCTGTTTTATGTCCTGTTTTACCAATTGACCCTTAGAATTTTAGGAATCTTGGATATTCCACAAGGGGAAGTCACTGAGGAATAATTGGTGCATTCCCCAAGCCAGCTGGCAATTGTTCCAGAGATGTCCACTCTGCTGCCCTGTGAGCTAGATTAACCAGGGCCAGGGCCGGACCCATCATTGCCCAGGGCTGCTCCATGCTCAGTGCCAGGGGCCCCTGACAGCTCGGAATACTCCTGGAGCACGTCCTACAAACCTGAGTGTCAAGGTAGCGTCTTGGACACTTTGGGAGATGGACAGCTGCGGGGCGGGGAAGGGGGTGGGTGTCCTGCGGGCAATCTGCCCTCCAGAAGTGTGTGTTCTGGGCCCTCTCCCTGCCTCCCCACTGAAGACCTGTGCCCTCTGCTGACTCGGGCACCTCGTTGACCCTGGCAGTCCCCCTTACAGACCGTACCCACCCGCTTCCAGGAGTTCCCTTCCCGGCTGGGAGTAGCTGCTCGTAACACTTTGGCATGTCCACCTCCCCACCCTGACCCCGCAGGCCTGAGGGGTGGCCTGGCCATGGGACTAAGAGCCCCCAGGTAACTGTGCTTTGCAGCGGAGCTGGGAGCCACGGCCGGCAGGTCCACCGTGTCTTCTTAGGCAGTAAAGTTTACCTGGATCGTTGCAACTCCAAACGATGTCCTTGCCTCGCCTTCACCTTGTACAGCAGCGTTACCTTTCAGACCTAAAACAGCTCTGCAGAGACAGACTGAGGCCTTCGGTCCCCCGGTCTCAACTCTGAAAGCCCTCCGCCCACCCTGAAAAATCTCTGGGGAGATGGGCACAGTGAGATGAGTTAGCGGAGGCAGGAAGGAGGCTTCGACCCCCAGAAAGCTGAACGGTGTGGAGGCATCCAAGAAGAGCAGGCATTCCGTGGGGAAGCCAGGAAGGCAACTCTGGCACATGGGGCATCTTCAGCCCAGAAAACCAAGTCCAGGTCCAGCCAGAGGCTCTTCGGGTGTCAGGCATGGCCTCACATTCAAAACAGTGCCGGAGACACCATCCAGCCCTCCCGGTATGGGGTCTCTGGCTCCTTCCAGCACCACTGGCTGCCATGGAAACCAGAGTGGGGCTTGGACTAAGTTACATCAGTTGGAGGGACAGACGGAGATGTAGAGTTTGCCCTGTGTTTCAAAGCCCTAATTTTAAAAAATGTGACCTCTGTGTCCATTGTCCTGCACAAAGCCCCCCTTCTTTGGCAAGTACAGTGGCTCTACAATACTGGGGATGTATTTACCCTAAAAAAAAAAACTATTCTTACAAAACTACATATACTCCTACCGGATCATCCAGTAATTACACTCTTCGGCATTTATCCAAAGAAGCTGAAAACATATCCACACAATAATCTGCATATGGACATTTATGGAAGCTTTATTCGTAACTGCCAAAACCTGGAAGCAACCAAGGTGTCCTACAGCACATTAATGGATCAGAAAACTGGTACATCTAGACAATGGAATGTTGTTCAGCAATGAAAAGAAATAAGAAGCCATGAAAAGACATGGAGGAAACTTAAATACATATTACTAAGTGAAAGACACCAATATGACAAGGTTAAATAGCCTATGGTTCCATCTGTATGACAATCAAGAAAAAGCAAAACTATGGAAAGATAAAAAGATCACTGGTTGCCAGGAGTCTGGGGGAAGAGGGATGCACAGAGGAGGCTCAAGGCAATGGAAATACTCTGAATGATACTATGATTGTGGATGCATGCCATTGTACATTTGTCAAACCCCAGTGAACCCTGAAGGAGCTCCCTGCACTGCTGCTGGGAATGTAAGTCGGTGCAGCCACTATGGAAAACAATGTGGAGGTCCCTTAGAAAACTGAGACTCGAGCTGCCTTATGCTCCAGAAACACCACTCCCGGGCACAGATCGGAACAAAATGCTAATTCAAAACACATGCACACCCCTATGCTCACCGCAGCACTGTTCACAACAGCCAATGCATGGGGACAGTCGAAACGCCCATTGACAGATGAGTGGGCAAAGAAGATGTGGTACATATACACCTTGGAATATTACTTAGCCATAAAAAAAATGAAATAATGCCATTTGCAACAACACAGGTGCAACCAAAGATTATCATACTAACTGAAGTCAGAAAAAGAAAGACAGATACCATATGATATCACTTATATGTGGAATCTAAACTATGGCACTAATGAACCGAACTATGAAACAGAAACCATCTCAGAGACATAGAGAACAGACTTGTGCTCACCAAGCCGGAGAGAGGTGAGGAAGAGAAGGACTGGGAGGCTGGGATTAGCAGATGCAAGCTACTTTATATAGAACAGCATACAGAACAGACAATCAAGGTCCTACTGTATCACATAGGAACTATAGTCAATATCCTGTGATAAACCATAATGGAAAACAATATAAAAAATAATATCTATACGTATATAATGAGACATTTTGCTGTACAGCAGATTGGCACAACACTGTAAATCAACTATACTCTGATTTAAAAACTATAATAAAATTTTTTCAGAAAAGAGTGCTGGTGATGCTGTGTCCACGAAGGTTCCTCCATGGTAATCAGCACCCTCCTCTGTGAAGGATGCTGATGGTAGGGGAGGCTGGGCGTGGGGGGTGGGCAGGGGTTCAGGGGAGACCTCTGTGCTTTCTGCTCCACTATGCCATGAACCCAAAACTGTCCCTGAAGTTCACTACAAGTGGGGGTAAAGTATTCATTGTTGAGCTGAAATTCAGGTTTAACAGGTTTCCTATCTTTTGATTTGCTGAGTCTCGTGATCCTGTTAGAAAAGCATGGAAATTTCAAATCATACAAATCCCAGTGACTCCCATACTCAGGGCATATGGTGAGCCTCTGCAGGTGTCCGACCATCACTCACCTGCTGAGATACCTGTTTTGTCAAGGGAAGGTTTAGATGGCTGGATATCCCCCAGCATTGGACAGCTTTACTTGCCACTTCACTTCCCTCTAATGCAAAGGACCCCAATTTCCGAGATCTAATGCCTGATGATCTGAGATGGAGGTGATGTAATAATAATAGAAATAAAGTGCATAATAAATGTAAGGTGCTTGAATCATCCCCAAAGCATCCCCCACCCCCATCCATGGAAAAATGATCTTCTACAAAAATGGTCCCTGGTGCCAAAAGGTAGGGTACCACAGCTCTACTGAACCCCAGAATTGAAAGGAAACTTTTATACTAATGTCAAGTCTCTTAAACACTCTTTGTTTTAAAAAGGTTTATAGTGGATCACAGGCTTTTTTGTTTACATCAGCATTGTTTCAATCACTTCACGAAAGCCCGTGAAATCAGCAACTGAGACTTCAAACTTTTCAGTGCTCCCCAGTATCCCCACATGACATTCAAAAAGTGTTCTCAATAAATGCTTGTTAAATTATTCTTCTCTTGTCTCAGATATTTTAAAAATAATACGCCTGACCTTTAAGGCGACATGCTTTCCTTCCCTTAATGGGACTATTTCTTAGAAGATCATTTCCATGATATCTGTATAAATTTAATATTTTATTTATTCAAGCGGCAATCTCCACCAAACCCTGCAGAGCTGGGATTAGCATCTCTGTATTTCTGAAGCCACCTGTCGACACAGGGTTGAATAATTACATTTAGCAATCTATAACCTCGGGCAGTTCCAGTTGCTACAGCTTTGCCCAGACAGAGATTTCGGGTATCAGCACATCAATAAGATAACAATAAAGCTCATAAAACTGAGCCTATTATCTGCCGAACACATCGCTGGGTACCTGCATCTTGGAGAGAAGTCTATTATAAAGATTCTGCCTCACATCACCCCCTCCCCATCCCACGACATACCTCCAATTTTATTATTGACGGGAAGCGCCAACTGAGGCTTGTCATCAGCTGTAATCAGCTGATCTGCCTGGGAAAGATTTCATTTACTGACATAAAACATTCTCATTTCCGGCCTGTCTGGGTCAGGCATACGCCTGAGAGGTCACAGAGAGTAGTAATGCCCACCCCAGAGGGCTGAATGCACGGGTCTCTGGTTATAACTGGACATTGGAAATTCTTTGCCACACACACACAAAAACCCTATTATGAATATGTAGGGACTCTCAAGCTATTCATAGACTTTCTTAGTTGCTTTTACTTAGAGGCTTTTCTCAGATCCAAAGCCAAGATAAAATAGCTCAGCAGAGCATTCATTTTTAATGACTCTCAAGCTAGAATGTAAATCCATGTTAACTTTCATCAAGATTTTAACAACTGGCCTAAATCTTGCCTCTGCCCATGATGGATGAATGCCCTCAGTACACACACAGTGATGCCAGCCCTGCCAGGGCTGGGAGCTGCAGAGCTCCTCACTGCTGGCTGGAAATGGGGAAGAGCACAGGTAACTGTAACTCAGTGAAGGCGGCTCTCCTTTCCTTGTGGCACCCACTCCCTAAACCTCCAAGCAGGAAGGAGACAGATGGGGGCTTTCTTACTTATTTTCAGGGAACAGAGAAGCCCCTCAGGGAGTCACTGGGCCGCCAATCAGGAAGAACAAGGACCCTACTTAGGATCCAGAGTTTTGGCCTCACCAGTAGCTCTGTAAAGAAAAAGCTGGAAAACACATTTTGTTCTTCAGCAAAATCTGAGAATTCAGACTCAGCAAGATCACCTATAAGTGGAATAGTACACAGCAATGTCTAAGAACAAAAATCAAAGTTGGCCATCGAGATATATATGTTGGCAATTTCATACTAGTCTAAAACACCCTCGGTCACAATAAATGACACTTCTTATCATCAATGCTTTGGATATGACAGAACAGATTATTCACACCCACTCAGTGAAGGAAACCATCAATGCCCCCCTTCTGCCTTTGCTAAGCCGTGTGCGACTCTTTGCAACCCCACAGACTGCAGCATGCCGAGCTCCTCACTATCCTTCACTGTCTCCCAGCATTTGCTCAAATTCATGTCTGGTGAGTCACTGATGCTTTCTAACCATCTCATCTCAACCTTCTCCTTTTGCCTTCAGTCTTTCCTGGTCTTTTCCAATGAGTCTGCTCTTGACATCAGATGACCCCTATGCTTGATGACAATCGGTGTCATTCTTTGTGCCTTTGGAGAATGCCTACTGGTATATGAAAAAAAAATCCCAGAGGATAAAATACGTTATTATCAAAAAAAAAAAATTTCATACCCACTGTGCAGAAAGAAATCAGCCTATTCTCTGTGGCCCAAGTACACAGACTCGCTTTCAGATGCAGCGTTCAGCGCCCATGAATAAAACAGAGCTTCCAATTCTCGTCTGGCGCAGTGAGCACCGCCTGCCTGTGAGTCACCTGTTGTGGGCATGAAGTGTCTCTCTGGTCTTTCCGCTTGTTCCAGTAAGTGCAGTGTGTGCCTTTTCCGAATTCTCTGTGACCAAACTCAGAGGGTGTGACTCAGAGAACAGGACTGAGCCGTGCCTGAAACCTGGGCCGCTGTGAAGATGGGGAAAGAGCAAAACTGGATACTTTGGCTGATAATTACGTTTACTTAATTAGCTGATGCTGGGAAAGATTGAAGGCAGGAGAAGGGGATGACAGAGGATGAGATGGTTGGATGGCATCACCGACTCGATGGACATGAGTTTGAGCAAGCTCCGGGAGATGGTGAGGGACAGGAAGCCTGGTGTGCTGCAGTCCATGGGGTCACAAAGAGTTGAACATGACTGAGCGACTGAACAACAACAATTAGTTAGCGGGCTTCCCTGGTGGCTCAGAAAGTAAAGAATCGGTCTGAAATGGAGGAGACCTAGGTTCAATCCCTGGGTCAAGATCCCCTGGAGAATAGCAACCCACTCCAGTATTCTTGCCTGGAGAATCCCATGGACAGAGTCCAAGGGGTTGCAAAGAGTCAGACATGATTCAGCAACTAACACTTTCACTTTCCATTAATCAGCATCAGCCTCACACCCTGTCTCTCTCACATCTCTAACCTACACACGTACAGTATAAGACTTAAAACAGAGACTCAATATTATGTGCTGTCTTGATACTTAGACCGAATTGGCCTTGGATAGGCTAAGGTCAACTCCCCTCCCCACTCCGCCCCTACAGAAAAGATTCCCAAGTGCACAACCCTTAATACGGGCTGCTGAGCCTTGCTCAAGGATGGGGTTGGGGGGGTTGGTCCCCCTGCCAGCCCAGGGAACAAGTCACACCAGCCAGCTGCATCCTCCCAGGGGACCCGGGGCACCTCATCTTCTTTGAAGACAAAGCCTCCTGGGTCACACTGTTCTGAGCTCAGGCTGCCATGTGGTCCAGCCTGGCCTGCAGGCTCCTCTTCTAGGCTGTGTGTTCACTGACCTTCTTCCTCGAGGGAGTCCTTCCCTCAGCAACAGGGTGAACTGGGGGTGATTAAAACAACACAGTCCACAACTGGGCAACTCCCCAAAGTCCCCTCAAACTTGCGCCACATGAAATCCCAGCTACTGTGACCCTCCCAGAGGGTCAAGGCTGATTCAAGGGCAGCTCCCTGCCCTCAGGCCACAGACAGGTCTCTGACTCTCTGCCTTTTAACAAGAAACAGTAAGAAGAATGATTTAGAGATGGATATCCTCTTCTTAAGCAAGTGTCTCTATAGGCACAAATTCATGGGAAAAAAAAAAAATGTTTCCTTTGTAAAAAAAAAAAGTTCCAGGCCAGGGTCTCATTCCCATTAGTGCTCCACTGAACAGTAATTTATTCTTCTTTGCTCTACTTTCAGGCTTGTGATGTTGATTTTAAGAATAACGTCCCACCTACGACATGAATTATGTCCTCCTTTCCCCGCCTAGGAAATTCTCCAGCTTCCTCCGTGGCAGCCATTAAATACTGAACATGTTGCAGCGATGCTTTTGGTCACAGTCACTCCGTGGCTCAAGGGTATATTTATAGGGATCGGCAGGGACGGCAGTTTGTCACATCTGGGGCCAGTTAGCCTCCATGCTCCCAACCACGCTCACTCTCCTCTAAGCAGAGACGTGACAGTGGCCACCGAGCCACCTTCCAGGGAGCACGGGAGCCCCCGACAGCAGCCGTCACTGGACCTGTGGGAAACGCACCCCCCAGACACGCGTCCAGCAGCCGCTGGCCCTCCCCTCCTCACCGTGGGTCACTGCCCCGGGGACTTAGCCCCAGACCCTCCAGGTTCCCGAAAAGAAGGCAAGCTGAGGATGGACATGATCTCCAACAGCCCTTTGAAAACTCGCTATGGAGCGGCACTCACCAGAACGAATGCTGTTTCCCGAGGTACGATTTCTCTTTCCACTTTTCTTATTGTCATTGTTTGGCTGCACTGGGTCTTAGCTGTGGCACGCAAGATCTTAAATAGTGGCCAATGGGATCTAGTTCCCTGAGCAGGGACTGAACCCCTAAGCACTGGGTGCACGGAGTCTTGGCCACTGGACCACGAGGGGAGTCCCCCACTTTTCCTATTTAAACCAACACTGATTGCAGACCTACTACTTAGCCAGTCTTATCTCCGATGCTAAGGCCACAGGGGGTTGTAGGCTCCAGTCTCCTCTCCCATCAGCTCCCAGGAGTGGGAGACAGAGGGAAGGAAGAAATGCAAATACCACTGAAAACAAGAGGTGAGCAGGTCCACCAAGTGGGAAGAAATGCAAATACCACTGAAAACAAGAGGTGAGCAGGTCCACCAAATGCGACACAGCCAGACAACGGAGTCTTCAGAGATGAAAACACGGGTGCTACCAAGCCAGGGAGTGACATGGAGGAAACACCAGTGCAAATGAATGAGTGGGAGGAGCCAAGCTGACCAGGCTACATACCGCATGATGCCAACCTCATGAGATTCTGCAAAAGACAAATCCATGCAGACAGTAAAGGATCGGTGATTCTAGGCAACAGATTTGTGACTGCCAAAGAGGAAAGCAGCAGGGGAGAGGCGACGTGGAGTTCGAAATTAGTAGGCGTAAACTATCACATAAAGATGAATGACAAGGTTGCTGTACAGCACGGGGAAGAATATTCAATATCCTGGGGTAAACCATAATGGAAAAAATATGAAAAAGAATATTTATGTATATATAACTGAATCCCTTTGTCGCACGGCAGAAATCAACACAACACTGTAAATCAACTATACTTCAATGAGACAATTTTTTTTTAAAAAGGTCAATGAAGACCAAGAATTAGAGGAGGGGAGGGATGGATGGCTGGAACAGAGGACTTTTAGGGCAGTGAAACTCTTCCGTGCCATGCTAGCACAGGGAGTGAACGCTACAGTCAACTAGAGACTTTATAAAAATGAACTGATGCCCACTCATCGATTATAATCAACAGTGGACAATGTTACGAATAAGAGACACTACAGGCAGGAGAGACGAGAACGAGGTAAATCTACATCCTCTTTGCTCAGTTAGTCTGTGAACCGGAAGCTGTTCTAAAACATAAGATTAATTAACAATAAAACACTGTATAGGAAAGGCGAGTTTTAGTACCCGGTTTTACCACCAATTCTGTCAGTTAACAACAACAAATAATGACAGCTTAGTGTTGTAAACACTTCATCTTCACAGTAACCTGTTCCTACACCCAGTTTGCAGATGACAAAACTGAGGCAGGGAAGCTGGACTGTTTGCCTAAACTTACAAAGTCTGCTCCCGGCTGGCCTGGGTCTGGCTGGCTCCAGAACCTGGGTCCTTACCCACAATCTACTTATCACCTCTTCCCTCGAGGAGGCCACACAAGTGCTTGAGAAAAGAAGGGAAAACCTGACCCCACCGTGGGTAGGATGGGCAGTGGCACCCTCAAGCTCCTCCCGTGTTAGGGTCATTCTATTCAGACAACAAAGGACTAGAGATGGGCAGACCACTGGAGTCCACACCCATCGCATTCCAGGATAAAACAGATCCAGACAGCACTGAAAAGGCACAGGTAATTAGGAAGCAAGGACTCGTCAAAATGGAACCCATTACAAGTTGCAGGTGATCCAAGCAACGAGAGAAAAGATTCTCTTAAAATAACAATAATTTACAAGCATTAATCACTTTAAATAAATGGCGGTACAAAGCTAATGACTTGAAGCTAATCTTCAGACCAGCAAGCCACGACACCCCCAAGGCTGGCATCAACCTTCCCAATGCGGTGGGCACCAATGTCCTACTAACATATCAGGAACCAGTTCCAAGAGACTCCTATTTCAGTAGTCTCGACAATCTAAAATGAAATGTAAGATGCCAACCACCACTAGGGACAGAGGATTCTATCTGCAGAAAGAGGTATGGCTGTAGGATCCACCCCAGGCACCCAGGCAGTCCCTCACTGCAAAGAGAGCCAAAGGGGTAACATTATTTTCTTCCCAATCTTGAAAGACAAATCATGATTTAATCTAAAGAGCAGCTTAACCTCTATCTAAATCTGAGCATGTTGCCTAGCTGCTGCTACTACTTGCTGTTATTCAAAACGATAATTATTTCTTTTGAAAGTTTCCCAAGTAACATTTGACAGTCTGAGTTAGGTCATATCTTATTTACACAACTAAATTTTTATTGAGCCAAGCAAATAAACCTAAGTAAGATTACTAGTTGAATTGAGCATGGATTAAGGCATGAGAGAAGGTCTTATCACTCTGTGATTTTACACAACACCTATTAGGGCAGGAATTTGCTACAAACTGTCAGTAAATGTATCTGATAAATTAGTAAGAAGTCAATCAGAACACAAGAGATGACAGCTTGGGGATACTGGATTCCTGCAAACAAAAATCTACAGGAGGACCTCCCTGGTGGTCCAGTGGTTAAGAATCCGCCTGCCAATGCAGGGACATGGGTTCAACCCCCGGGTCCAGGAAGATCCCACATGCATCTCAGCCCCACAGCTGCTGAGCCTGTGCTCTGCAACAAAAGAAATCACCGCAGTGAGTCGCCTTTGCACGACAACTAGGGAGGAGAAAACAAAAACAAGAAAAAAATCTACTTGAACAGTTTCCTCCCTCTGAGAAATCTGGGGCAGGTTCTTGACAGTGTTTATATGATTCGGGCCCATTTCATGGGGCCAATTCAGTTTGCTCACAAATGCTCTGTGTTAGCTTAAAAGGGCCAGTAATGTTCCATTAACAAGAAGTCTCCACATTGCCAAGTTTGGCCGCCTGCAAATGGGCTTAATGGAGAAGAAAATGGCAACCCACTCCAGTATTCCTGCCTGAGAATCCCATGGACAGAGGAGCCCGGCGGGCTACAGCTCACAGGGTTGCAAAGAGTCTGCCGCCGCTGCCGCTAAGTCGCTTCAGTCATGTCCGACTCTGTGCGACCCCACAGACAGCAGCCCACCAGGCTCCCCGTCCCTGGGATTCTCCAGGCAAGAGCACTGGAGAGGGGGTGCCACTGCCTTCTCCATTGCAGAGTCGGACACGACTAAAGTGACTTAGCACGCACGGAAATGGGTTTAAAAACATACTTTTTAAAAGTTTTATGAAAACATAGAAGGGAGAAAATCCTACTCTAAAAATGTTTTGGAATCCTCAAATTCATAGAGGAAATACATCAGTTAAAATATCTTTGTGGGACTTCCTGGCGGCCCAGCAGTTAAGACCCTGTGCTTCAACCGCAAGGGGCAGAGGTTTGCTCCCTGGCCACAGAGTAAAATCCCACAAGCCACATGGCCTGGCCAAAAAAAAAAAAACTTTCTAAAGAGACGTGAAAAGCATCTGTGCACAACTACAACATTTTGAAACCATTCAAAAAAATAGCAGCTACTTCAATGTTAAAAATAATGTAATACATTAGACAGGCTTCCCAGGAGGCACAGTGGCAAAGAATCTGCCTTTCAGTGCAGAGACATGGATTCGATCCCTGGGTTGGGAAGATGCCCTGGAGAAGGAAATGGCAACTCACCCCAGTATTCTTCCCTGGAGAATTCCATGGACAGAGGAACCTGGTGAGCTACAGTCCATGGGTCACACAGAGTCAGTCACAACTGAGCGCATGCACACATGTGCGCACACACACACAATATGTTAAGACACTGGCTCTTCATATTTAGTTTAATATGGAAAATTAATCACACAATGAAATGAAGAACAGTTTCAAAGAGAATTTAGAAATCATGCTGATTCATAAAGGAAATTAATGTTATATTACCTTCTCTTAACTCATGTAAGCTATATTCATAAGCATGTAGACATTGCCTCTTTATTAACAAATAAAAAGAAATTCTATACCATCTATCTAATTTCTCCTTTTCTTTGGGGCTTCCCAGGTAGCTCGGTAGGTAAAGAATCCACCTGTAATGCAGGAGATGTGGGTTCAATCCTTGGGTTGGGAAGATGCCCGGGAGAAGGAAATGGCACCTCACTCCAGTATTCTTACCTGGAAAATCCCATGGAGAGAGGAGCCTGGTGGGCTACAGTCCATGGGGTCACATCTATCTAATTTCTCCTTGTAAGTTTCCTTGCATCATAATTTAATTTTTTATTTTACATTATAATTGATTTACCACATTCCTCTTTTAATTTCTGACATGCATTTTGTTTGAAACAGTTGCAAAGCGCTTGCCAACACACCTGAGTTACAGCGTCACACACTTCCGGAGCACTTGAAGAGTCCAGCAGCCAGTGTGGAGGCGCTGTCAGTATGCAGTGCCCTCTGGTGGCCAATTTGCTTAACATCAGCATTAAACCAAGTACCGGAAGGTTGATGTTATACAATGGGAAAAAGAAAAAGATATTTTTCGTATTAGAGGTATAATTCCAGATAGTCACCATTCACTGCTATAGTTCTTTTATTGATCAGGTTTTTATCTTTACTGAACAAACCAAATGGAATGCTATCTTGTACAAAGAAATATCCATTGCAAAAAAATAGAGCCTATTTAGAGAAGTAGGCGTCTGGTCCTGCTGTAAGCCCCAGGTGAGAAGCTACCCAGTCTGTACCCCCTTTCTCGATGTATTTGTGCCTCCTCAGTGTTGCACAGCTCCTCACGGCTGCACTAACCAACCACTGGCACTGTTATCTTTCACCTGGGTCTTCTCCCTTGGAACTGTGAGCTCATCTATGGCAGGAGTGCGTGTGGCTCATCACTGAAGCCCCGAACATTATCAGCACTCCATTCTGATTTTCTGGACTGCTGCAGAATGATCTACAGGACCAAACTATGCGATACTGCCATACGCCTCCTGGTGATGGATTTAGAAAGATGATCTGGCTCTAGAAACATAGAGGATTTTTAACAGTAAGAGGTGACGAAGGACAGAACACGGGTAGCGTAATAAACCTCCAGTTGTGTATTCAGTCATTTTAGAAAAGGAAACAGGTAAAACACTAGGCTAAAACTTAGAGGAGCTCCTGTCTACAGCTTCTTTTGCGTTCCAGACCAGATTCTCTGGTCCAGAGACCAGTAAGCGAGGCGGACAACGGGAAACGACGCAGACCTCAGTGAGAGACAAGGCGGGAGGACAAGGCAGAGAAGATTCTGGGCCAGCTTTAGGGCTCACATTGACTCTCTTTTATTTGGAGTAAAACCAAAGTCACTTTAATAAAACCTTGAGATTCACACCCGGTGCTCAAGGCGCCACAGGAGCACAGAGAAGATGGAAGGATAGCTCGCATCCTTGCTGACCACCGCTCACACCAGGGTCGTTTAAACAGCATATTCACTGGAAAAGACCCTGATGCTGGGAAAGACTGAAGGCAAAAGGAGAAGAGGCAGGGAGATGTATGAATGTGAGAGCTGGACTATAAAGAAAGCTGAGCACCAAAGAATTGATGCTTCTGAACAGTGGTGTTGGAGAAGACTCCTGGACTTCAAGGAGATCAAACCAGTCCGTGCTAAAGGAGATCAGTCCTGAGTGTTGGTTGGATGGCATCACTGATTCAATGGACATGAACTTGGGCAAACTCCAGGAGATGGTGAGGGACAGGGAGGCCTGGCATGCTGCAGTCCATGGGGGTCACAAAGAGTCGGACAGGACTTAGCAACTGAACAACAACAACAACTTAAACCATAAATCAGGAAGCTTTTCAAGTAAGAAACAAAAGCTAGATAAAACAAAAGCTAGATAAAAAGATAAAATTGTGTGACTTGACTGCTGTTATGCAGCAAGTTTTTACTGTGCCAGACAATATTACCTAAATGGCAAAATACAACTGACAAACCGTGAAAGTTTTTGCAACATATACGAAAAGGCTAAAGTCGCCACTGTTTAAAAAATGTTTGTGCAAAATGGAAAGAAAAATACCAGCCATCTACTAAGACACACATGGCCAATTTTCAGAGAGAAAGGAAATACAGATCACCTTTAAGTATTTGTAAATATGCTCAAACCCACTAATGAATAATGAAATGCAAATAAGATACCTCTTTAATCTAACACATATGGATCTAATCATGTCATGTATGGATTTAATCTAGTCACGTATGGATGTGAGAGTTGGACTATAAAGAAAGCTGAATGCCAGAGAATTGATGCTTTTGAACTCTGGTGTTGGAGAAGACTCTTGAGAGTCCCTTGGACTGCAAGGAGATCCAACCTGTAAATCCTAAAGGAAATCAGTCCTGAATGTTCATCAGAAGTACTGATGCTGAAGCTGAAACTCCAACACTTTGGCCACCTGATGCAAAGAACTGACTCATTGGAAACGACCCAGATGCTGGGAAAGATTGAAGGCAAGAGGAGAAGGGGACAGAGGATGAGATGGTTGCACGGCATCACCGACTCAATGGACATGAGTTTGAGCAAGCTCCAGGGGTTGGTGATGGACAGGGAAGCCTGGTGTGCTGCAGTCTATGGGGCTGCAAAGAGTCAGACACGACCGAGAGACTGAAGTGAACTTAATCTAACAACTCTCTTTACAATCTAATCTTTAATCTAACAACTCTCAAATCAGTTTTTTTAAAAAGTATTTTACAATCTGTGTGTATTAAAACAAGTATGGGCAAACAATCTTTCTAAGATACTGTTGGCAAGAACAGAAATTCACAACTTTTAGGAACTGTAGGACTATATGATAAACATTGCCCCAGTGGACAGTGTTTATCATAATCACTCTTACGTATATGCCCACAAGGATGTAGGCATTTATCTTACACATCAATTCACACTGGTACAAAGATATTCATTGCATCATATGTTGGAATAACAACAACAACAAAAAAAAACTGGAAGTAACAGAAATGTCCATGGAGAAGGCTGACTAAAGAAATCTTGGTATCTTCATCCAAGGGAATTCTATACTGACATTTGGAACCAAAGTAGAGATATAGCAATATGGAAACATTTCTGAGACAC
Organism: Nanger dama; assembly: GCA_917880005.1. Taxonomy (NCBI): domain Eukaryota; kingdom Metazoa; phylum Chordata; class Mammalia; order Artiodactyla; family Bovidae; genus Nanger; species Nanger dama. The sequence continues at coordinate 950,721 of CAKJTW010000069.1, forward strand.
TGTTTACTGGAGAAAAATGTACAAAATAAAGAATATCATACACCCCCACTATGGGTTTCAAAACAGATGTACATACTTTTTCATCAACAGCATTGCTCTGGAAGAGTATAGGATGACCGCTGGGCAGTGGGGCTGGGGAGGAAGGAGTCGAGGGAGGGAGGACTTAGTTTCCACTGTAGAATGTATACTCTGTATTGATTCATTATTTTTAACTATACTTGTACATTACTGTTTCAAAGAATAAGCTTTAAAAACTACTTTAGAAAGCAAAAAGAACTCTCTCCAGAAATTCTGTCTACAGTGTGGATTGTGTAAAGTCCAGGAAAAATGAAGCCATCATAGCTTCTAGTTTGTCAAACATGGCACACAGGGCGAGGGGCAAGACAGAGAGTAGCTGGTGGCTCAGGGGCCCAGAGATGCGCAGGAACGAGCCAGGGAGGCAGGGACGTGGGCAGCCGCTCCGCCCCCACAGCTCCGCTGCCCAGGAGAGAGGCACTCCTGGCAGAAGAGCTGGCCGAGGACTCAGGGGGTCCAGGGGCCTTGAGGGGTCTTTGAATGCAGTACAGAAACCTGCTCCAGGGCTGTACCTCCTCACTCAGCAAAGCCAGGTTCTACTGCAGAAACGTGGAGAAGGAAATGGCAATCCACTCCAGTATTCTTGCCTGGAGAATCCCATGGACAGAGGAACCTGGTGGGCTACAGTCTATGGGGTTGCAGAGTTGGATACGACTGAGCCCACACACACACACACACACAGAGTTGGATACGACTGAGCCACACACACACACACACACACACACACACAGAGTTGGATATGACTGAGCCACACACACACACACACACACACACAGAGTTGGATACGACTGAGCCACACACACACACACACACACACACACAGAGTTGGATATGACTGAGCCACACACACATACACACACAGAGTTGGATACGACTGAGCCCACACACACACACACACACACACACACACAGGAGAAATGAAGACCATGTAATTCCTGTAGAGCTCATACTTGCAGACCAGACAAAAACTCTGGTACTACATGGTTTCAGGAAAAAAACAGAAGAACAAGAATTATCTGGCCCCTGCCCTTCACCACCACGTCAATGAAACACACATGCTGAGAGCTCTCAGCATCAAAGGTCTTGCTCAGACCATCACATGGTATCCACAAGCCCATACTGCACGGGCCTGTTTTCCACGGCATTGACCCCTGGTATTCAGCAACCGCCAACACTCGTTTGAACATTCAGTGCTAGAATCCTGTTGATGCGCCAATTTTTATAGCTGGTTACAAGCATCTTAGCAACGAAATGTATAAAATATATCCTTTTTTCTTAAGGAATTCACCTTTCCATGATCCCTTTTAGCTTTGTTCATTTCTCCACAATTAGGAAAGGAAGAAAGAGAGAAAGAAAAGGAAAACCTATTTTTAAAAGAGAAAATTTAACTGGTAGGTTTCTGAGGATCTTCAACTGGTTTATATTTACAAGGTGACGATGCCTTGCTTTAAAATGACTCAAAGCTTGGCGTGGTGGATGCCAGCAAAGTTATTCACACATGTGTTTTCTCATATTTATTAGATGACGTTATCTAACATTGTCTAACACAATGAACCTAGCAAGATCTCTATAAATACTAACCGAATCAATGAAATGATTGATTAGTGATGACTGCAAATTTACTAGGCACTGCACAAAGTCATTCTCGATACTGAGCTGTTATGAGATACTGTGGAGTGAAAGAAGGACTTGTGTACAGAACTATGATTCGTCTGTTCTTTTTTCTTATTTTTCAGTTGGAGGAAAATTGCTTTACAGTGTTGGGTTGGTTTCTACCAAACAAGGGGAATCAGCCATAACTATGCATAGATCGCCCTCCTCTGGAGCCCCCCCTCCCCTCCCTGCATCCCAGCCTCTAGGTCATCAAAAGAGCCAGGCTGGCTCCCTGCCTTATGCCGTGACTTCCCGCCACTGTCTGTTTTCTACATGATGGTGTACCTATGCCGTCACTGTTCCTGTACTCATCCCACTCTCTCCCTCCCCCACCAGGCCCACAAGTCTCTCCTCTGGCTGCGTCTCCAGTCCTCCCAGCAAACAGGTTCATCGGGACCATTCCTCTAGATTCCACATTTGGCCTTAATGTACGCTGTTTGTTCTTCTCTTTCTGACTCCCTTCACGCTGTGTTACAATCACCTGCTCACTCATCCGTCTTCCATGCTCGTCTACCACTTGCAGCCTACCTTCAGTAGAGCTCTTCTGTGTTCTAGCGCACACCATTCTCTCAGCCAGGCACGCTCACTGACCCGCACCACCTTCAGCACAACCCTCTAATCTACCTAGCAAAAACGCAGATCAAAACGTCTGAAAGTCAAGGGAGAGTCAGTGCCAAACACGTGAGAGAGGAAAAAAACTGTCAAGAATACTTGTGCAGATGTATGACTTTATTTTATGATATATTGCTGCATTTATCAGTGATCAAATTTGACTCAGTCTATAAATGACATACTGCTATTCTGGGGCCAGTAGAACTCCTTGTCCCCTGAGCCCTGCATTGTACATCTCTGGAGCATGTTTCCTCTGAGTTCTTCTTAAAAATGTCACAGAGGGACCAAGGGCTGTAAGAATCAGTCCTGGTCAAAAATAGATGCTCTTCTTTTACCTGGTGCTTCCTTCCTTTGATCCATCATTTTGACCCCCAACTGTAGCCAAAAGGGTTGCATCCATTTTATTGAGGACATACCATGTACCATCAGCAATTACCATTTAAGTCCACAGTAATCCTGTAATGTTGGCACTCTCACGGTCTCCAGTCGTGGCTTCAGTGATGTTAACTCCCCCAGGGTCTTACAGCCAGTACACAGTAGCATCAGAATATGAACCCAAGGCTGTCTGGCTCCAAAGACATTGCCAGCGCTCTCGTCTAACTCAGAAGGGCTTTCTCGTGTTTTCCCCCACCTAGGCCTCTCCTCTCCTTTACTGCCTCCAAAATCAGCAGCAACATGTTTCATGATTCAGGGTCCTGAACATTTGTAGTCAGAATCTCTGTCGAGAATGGTCCCTAAATTGATACCATCATCTTTCTGCATCCAGAGGCTTACTCCAAAAATGGTAGACATGTTGAACAGCATCCTCTTTGCTCTCTCTGTAGATATTAAATATCAACGATGGTTGCAGGTGAAGATGGAGGGAGAAACAGACACAAAACACTGAAACTCTTGCCCGCGGAAAGCTCTGAAACTCGTTCGGCATAAGCTGGGTGATGACTCATCAACAAACAGACCACATTAAAGAAAATAGCTTTAATAAAACGTTGATGAGCTCCTTTAATACAAAGGTTAATAACCAGGAACACTTCCAAAATGTATTTTGCTGGTACCTCAAAGTTGTAAACATGAAACTTACTTCCCAAACCCTGATCCTGTTCATCAGCCAGAGTGCAGCGCTCCTCAGATTCTTGCTGCCTTGTTGCCATCCATGGCAATTAAAAACGTTTACATTCATCACGAACATAAACTGATCAGAGAATGAATTTCTTCTAAATCATCTTGCTCGCAAAAGATGATCTCCTAATAAGAATTATGATCCCATAGAATTATTAGCGCTTTTTTTTTTTTAAAGAGAATATCAGTGTCTCCTTCAGGACATTTGTGTCTCTGGTATTAAAGAAAGAACTAGATTAATCCTATATTAATCCTGAGAGCTCTAATCCTCTTTCTATTTTCAAATCTATATCAGTGCAGCGTGAGCAGCATTTAAACAGTCATCTATTTGCCAGTGTTTTACACACCAAGATTTTTTTTTTCCCTAAGGACTCTACCATCTTATGATCACACTTATCCTGGAGGCTTCTGAATCAGTCCAAAAAGAGAGTAAACTGGATTTCAGAGCGGCTCCCAGCCCTGCGAAGTCACTGCCAGATAACCTCCAGCTTTAATGCAGTAGCTTGGGAATTCCCACCACCAGTGACTGCTGCCAACAGTGGGTCTCTGCAAAAGCCTCTGCTTCCCCACCTCAGAGCAGGAAACTCCTCGTCGGTTTATCAGCTGTGACTGCCAGCAGGCATTCGCTGTAGGTAGGGAGTCTCAAAAGTGCAATAATACAATCGGTGCTGGCAGAGGCCTCCCCGAAATAATTGAATCTGCGTGTCTGGGAACTCAGTGCTTTGACTCTGGATGGCAGGCAGGCTTGACCCCCTCCCCTTCAGTCAGGCCTGTAACTGGACCAGGTCGAGTAATTACAGCTGGAGTCACGCCAACCCCATCTGCGTCTTCCGGCTGGGACTTAAATTGGGGGAAGAAGATGCCTTTTCATCAGCAGGATCTCCGCCAAAATGACCCATCCCTCACTGCCACCAACGTTTATGATATTATAATCACTAGCAAACTATTTCAGAGAACCTTTGCAGTGGAGGGTGGTGTGCTATCATTTCCCAACGACCAAAGTTTAGGAAACTTTCTATGCGTCTCCAGGGAATTCTCGGTCAGGCTCACACAGGGACCTCCCTGAGAATCTGCTGGAGAGAATAGGAAAAGAGCTGTCTCATTCAATAACATTTAAGCCAAATTTCAGTTTAAAAATTCTTCAAGAAAATTGCCTTAATTTGTAAAACAGATTTCAAATAAATATATCTATGCACATAGTATTCACTCCAGTGTTTGCACACAAAATCCTAGCTGTGAATTGCTATTATTTTACTATATTCTGACTCTCTTAAAGAACAGAGTCATGCATTTTCAGACCAACTGGAAGTGACTGGTGATGACATACCTCTGTCTAGGGTCAGGTCCGGGGGAGGTGAGAAGGGGCATATTGACCGTCCGCCCAAACCCCACATGAACAGCTGTAAATAAATGTACAACTAGATGCTTCATCATTTACAAAAAGCTCTGCCTCTAAGCTGCTGAGGGTACGACACAACCTCTGTCAACATTCTGGCTGAACGTATGGTTAGCTACATACGTGCTGCTTCCGGATAAAAGAGAATGGTGACCTTCAGCCCCCTAGAGGCTGCCCTAAAGCAGGACTCCTGCAGCTCAGCTGGAAAGAATTTGCCTGCAATGCGGGAGACCTCGGTTCGATTCCTGGGTCAGGAGATCCACTGGAGAAGGGAAAGGCTACCCCACTCCAGTATTCTTGGGCTTCCCTTGTGGCTCAGCTGGTAAAGAATCCGCCTGCAATGCGGGAGACCTGGGTTCGATCCTTGGGTTGGAAAGATCCTCTGGAGAAGGGAACGGCTACCCATTCCACTATTCTGGCCTGGAGAACTCCATGGACTGTATAGTCCCTGGGGTTTCAAAGAATCGGACAATCCTGAGTGACTTTCACTTTCACCAGCCTCTGGGATCTAAGGCCTGATGATCTGAGGTGGAGTTGGTGTGATAATAATAGAAATAAATGCACAATAAATTAACATGGTTGAATCATCCCAAAACCATCTCCCCACTCCCTTATCTGTGGAAAAACTGTCTTCCATAAAATCAGTCCCTGGTGGAAAAGATTGGGAACCACTGTCTTATAGAAGGGAACTGAGAGTTCCTCTTTGCCTACCTACCCACTAGTGGAAGCAGACTGGATGCTAGCATGTCCACTTGAATGGAGACCTCCTCTAGGTCTTGACTTTGCACCTAGAAGTGGCTCCAAGTGAGGCTGGGATGCCTGGAGATGCCTAAGTGCCACCCCAGCAACCAAATCCAAATTCTCCTTTTTCCTAACCCATGTGTGCATGCTCAGCCACTATGTCGTGTCCGACTCTTTGAGACACCATGGCCTATAACTCGCCAGGCTCCTCTGTCCATGGGACTTTCCAGGCAAGAGTCCTGAAATGGGGTGTCACTGCTTTCTCCAGGGGATCTTCCTGACCCTGGGACTGAACCCGCATCTCCTGCACTGGCAGCAGGTTCTTCACCACTGAGCCACCCAGGAAGTCTCCCTAATCTCTACCCCATTGACCTTTGACCTTAACCACTGGGTCTCCCCCTGCCTTGTCCTGGCTCCCCTCCACCTAGGCTCAGCCCCTCCCACACCTTCAGTTTAAGGCTTCCGGAAAGGGGGCGGCACCACACCTGGGCCCGACTCGTCCCTGAGATGCAGGAAAAGGTGCAGAGTGATGCCAGGCCTGCAGCCGTCACCAACCACGGTGGCACCGCTGGAAGGACTCTCTGGGCAGCAGGGCACTTGATTCCAGTTGGGTGTCTGCTTGTTTGTGTTCTAAGAAAACCACATGCTAATAGGGAGTCAAGGAAAAACTGAAAGTTTTTAATTAAGAAAGGGAGCCAGTGCCCCCAGGGCGGCTGCTAATTATATTTGAATTTTAACATCGGTGATCCTCAGTCTTTGTCTAGAATGGTGGCTCTCAGTCTTGGCTCTGCAGACTCACCTGGGGAGTGTGGAAAATTCCTGAAACCCCCACCACACGTCAGATAATTAAGTCAGAATCGCTGAAGGCGAGGCCCAGGCATTGGTCATTTCCAAGGCTCCCAGGGGATCCCAGCGTGTGACCCAGTTTAAGAACCACTAGTCTGGAAGAACCTTCTTTAACTAGTTTTTAATCCTTCTCATTTCAGCAAGATTACATTTGCTGAAGGAGCTCCCCTGGTGGCTCAGCAGTAAAGAATCCACCTGCCAGTGCAGGAGACGTGGGTTCAGTTCCCTGGCTTGGTAAGACCCCCTGTAATAGGAAATGGCAACTCACTCCAGTATTCTTGCCTGGGAAATCCCACGGACAGAGGAGCCTGGTGGGCCATAGTCCAGAGGGTCACAAGAGTCGGACATGACCTAGCGACTGAATAATAACAACACATAAACTGCAATACATTGATTCATGCAAAAATTATAACAAAAATAATAACCAGTACCCCTACTAAGAGCTCACTGTGCCAGAAGGATGAGATGCATACAAGTTAAGGATGATGAATCCGATCAAAAGAAGGTAAAACATATGCACTAGAAAAACCTATGGGACTTGACGTTTGCAAATTTCTATAAGCTGACAGATTTCAATATGCAAAGAAAATGTCTGGAAGGATAAACATCAAACCTCTAAATGTGACCCCATCTGGGGTGTGGAATGAGATAAGAAAGAACGGCCTTTTATTTTTTAATATTCTTCATTTTTTAAATTATTATAAGGAAGATGTGTTTTGAAATTTAAAAATAAAAACTCAATGAGGACAATTTCTTTGCAATTTGGGATTTTTGAGCTAGAAGTTGTTAGGACTTTGGATTGCAAACTAAGGCTTTACCCAGTGACAAAACACGGGTAGGATAGAACAATAAAAGAAACAGTAATCACTCAGACACTTGAAAGAGCAAAATTCTGGCAGATTAATATGCATGAGCTACAGAAAATTCACTTTTTAAAGGTAACCAAGTCTATTCATTGAGCATAGGCAATGAATGGTTATACACAAGAACTATCTGAAGCTAAGGGCCAGAAAATTAAATGTGTAGTAGGTTTTGACTCAGGCAGAAAGATGACCGAGGAGGAAAGAAAACAGCTGGGATTGCAAAGAGACTGCGTAGCTCAGAGAGGCGAGAATTAAAGTCAGCGAGAAGCTGGCTGAGCACCCAAGGACCAAGACGGACTTCGCCCAATCCCAGAACCGGCAAGGAAGAGGACAAGACGAAGATTCTCAGCCACAATCACCCTACAACAGACGCGGAGCTGGGAAACGTCCACAGGGCCTCCACGGTACAGTCCACGCGGGGGTCGGGGAGGGCGTTCTCCACACAGGCGCTTGCGGGGCACGTGGCCTCGGGGCAGGCTCCTGCTGGGGGACAAGCCTGGCTGTCAGAGACACGAAGAGCACAAAGTGGCCCTTCTTTCCTTTCACTTTTTTAAAGTTTTTAACGAAAATCATATGTGTTTATAGTGTACATCATGTCTTGATACACAGTGAAATGACTGCTACAGTCAAGCTAATACACTCATCGCCTCCTCACGTATGTAGTTACCAGTGTGTGTCTGTGCCTGTTTGTATTGGTGTGTATGTCTATGTATGTGTGTGTTTGTGTATATGTGTGTATATGCATACATATGACTGTCTTTGTGTATGTGGGGAGCATATGTGTATATTTGTGTGTATGAGAATGTATGGGCATGCTTGTGTGTATGTGTGTTTGTGTATATGTGAACATCTATGTGTACATCTGTACATCTATGTTTGTGTACATCTGTGTGTTTGTCTGTATGTTGTCTGTGTATGTTTACTGGTTGTTTATGTGTGTTTGTGTATGTATATGTGTGTGTGTATATATGTTCATATGTGTGGGTACATAAGTATGTATGTGTGTATATGTATATGTGTGTACATGTATGGGTGTGGTGTGTGTTTGTGTATGTTGCATTTGTGTGTATGTGTGTATATGTGTGTGTGTGTTTATGAGTGTGTGTGTATATGAGTATGTGCCTGTGTGTATGAGTGTGTGTGTGTGTGGTGAGAGCAATTGAGATCCACTCTGGAGGCAAGTTCCCAGTGTACCATACATACAGTATCACTAACTGTGGTCTCCATCCTGCACACTCGCAACAGCAAGGATGAGCCTGGAGGAGCTGTGCAGAGGGAAATAAGCAGACACAGAATGCCAAACCCTGCACAGTCTAGCCTCCCTGCAGAGCGTCCAAGAGCTGAGTTCGCAGACACAGAACGATGGCAGTGATGGGGCGTGCGGGGGGGGGGCGCTGGCCAGGGGCAAAGCCGCAGCCCTGCAGGACGAGTGAGCACCCCACTTCTGACACCATCTGGAGGAGGGCTTCAGGAGCAGGCAGCTCACAGTGCCGTCTGCAGAGAAGCAGGAAGGGTGAGCCATGAATCACAAAGGACCACAGGGCCCCCAGGACCCTGCAAGAGGCCGGGGCCTGACCCGCAGAAGAGAGACAAACAGCAAAGTGAGGGAACAGCCCAGGTGGCTGGGGGCGCTCTCTGAATCCCAAGTCCGCCTATGTCCTGCTATTTCCTCACTTTCACAAAAGCCAGGGTGGAGTCCCTGGTGGACTTCTTGCTTCATGGGGCTCTGGCCCCGGGAAGAAGGTGAAGGCAGCGGTGGATGCAGGTCCCGGAGTCTGGGGCACCAGAGACCCGAGAAGAGGGTGGGGCATGACCATGTTTCACCAAGGATGGTCACGGTGGACCCACCTTAGCGACGCCAGAGAAGCTTTCAAAAATGCCAGCTCCTGGAGTTCTTGACAAATCCATGGACCAGAATGTCAAGGGAGCAGGGCCAGGGACCTAAACATGTACCCACCATCGAGGCGATGCGTGTCACGTTTGCTCAGCTGAAAGGCACAGTGAGCTGGAACAGATAACCTGCGAGATGCAGTCAGCCTCCCAAGACTCCTGGGACTCAGGCAAGCCACTCAGGCAAGTCCCCAGTTCAGTTCAGTTCAGTTCAGTCGCTCAATTGTCTCCGACTCTTTGCGACCCCATGAATTGCAGCACGCCAGGCCTCCCTGTCCATCACCAACTCCTGGAGTTCACTCAGACTCACATCCATCGAGTCTGTGATGCCATCCAGCCATCTCATCCTCTATTGTCCCCTTCTTCTCCTGCCCCTAATCCCTCCTAGCATCAAAGTCTTTTCCAATGAGTCAACTCTTCACATGAGGTGGCCAAACTACTGGAGTTTCAGCTTTTAGCATCCTTCCAAAGAAATCCCAGGGCTGATCTCCTTCAGAATGGACTGGTTGGATCTCCTTGCAGTCCAGGGGACTCTCAAGAGTCTTCTCCAACACCACAGTTCAAAAGCATCAATTCTTCGGTGCTCAGCCTTCTTCACAGTCCAACTCTCACATCCATACATGACTACTGGAAAAACCATAGCCTTGACTAGATGGACCTTTGTTGGCAAAGTAATGTCTCTGCTTTTGAATATGCTATCTAGGTTGGTCATAATTTTCCTTCCAAGGAGGAAGCATCTTCTAATTTCATGGCTGCAGTCACCATCTGCAGTGATTTTGGAGCCCCCAAAATAAAGTCTGACACTGTTTCCACTGTTTCCCCATCTATTTCCCATGAAGTGATGGCACCGGATGCCGTGATCTCCGTTTTCTGAATGTTGACCTTTAAGGGAACTTTTTCACTCTCCACTTTAACTTTTATCAAGAGGCTTTTTAGTTCCTCTTCACTTTCTGCCATAAAGGTGGTGTCTTCTGCTTATCTGAGGTTATTGATATTTCTCCTGGCAATCTTGAGTCCAGCTTGTGTTTCTTCCAGTCCAGTGTTTCTCATGACGTACTCTGCATATAAGCTAAATAAGCAGGGTGACAGTATACAGCCTTGACGTACTCCTTTTCCTATTTGGAACCAATCTGCTGTTCCGTGTCCAGTTCTAACTATTCTTCCTGACCTGCATAGAGGTTTCTCAAGAGGCAGGTCAGATAGTCTGGTATTCCCCTCTCTTTCAGAATTTTCCACAGCTTATTGTGATCCACACAGTCAAAGGCTTTGGCATAGTCAAGAAAGCAGAAATAGATGTTTTTCTGGAACTCTCTTGCTTTTTCCATGTTCCAGCAGATGTTGGCAATTTGATCTCTGGTTCCTCTGCCTTTTCTAAAACCAGCTTGAACATCAGGAAGTTCACAGTTCATGTATTGCTGAAGGCTGGCTTGGAGAATTTTGAGCATTACTTTACTAGCGTGTGAGATGAGTGCAACTGTGCAGTAGTTGGAGCATTCTTTGGCATTGCCTTTCTTTGGGATTGGAATGAAAACTGACCTTTTCCAGTCCTGTGGCCACTACTGAGTTTTCCAAATTTGCTGGCATATTGAGTGCAGCATTTTCACAGCATCATCTTTCAGGATTTGAAAGAGCTCAACTGGAATTCCATCACCTCCACTAGCTTTGTTCATAGTGATGCTTTCTAAGGCCCATTTGACTTCACATTCCAGGACGTCTGGCTCTAGGTAAATGATCACACCATCGTGATTATCTGGGTCATGAAGATCTTTTTGTACAGTTCTTCTGTATATTCTTGTCACCTCTTCTTAATATCTTCTGCTTCTGTTAGGTCTATACTATTTCTGTCCTTTATCGAGCCCATCTTTGCATAAAATGTTCCCTTAGTATCTCTAATTTTCTTGAAGAGATCTCTAGTATTTCCCATTCTGTTGTTTGCCTCTATTTCTTTGCATTGATCACTGAGAAAGGCTTTCTTATCTCTTCTTGCTATTCTTTGGAACTCTGCATTCAGATGCTTATATCTTTCCTTTTCGCCTTTGCCTTTCACTTCTCTTCTTTTCACAGCTATTTGTAAGGCCTCCCCAGACAGCCATTTTGCTTTTTTGCATTTCTTTTCCATGGGGATGGTCTTGATCCCTGTCTCCTGTACAATGTCACAAACTTCATTCCACAGTTCATCAGGCACTCTATCTATCAGATCTAGTCCCTTTAATCTATTTCTCACTTCCACTTTATAGTCATAAGGGATTTGATTTAGGTCATACCTGAATGGTCTAGCGGTTTTCCCTACTTTCTTCAATTTAAGTCTGAATTTGGCAATAAGGAGTTCATGATCTGAGCCACAGTCAGCTCCTGGTCTTGTTTTTGTTGGCTGTAGAGAGCTTCTCCATCTTTGGCTGCAAAGAATATCATCAATCTGATTTCGGTGTTGACCATCTGGTGATGTCCATATGTAGAGTCTTCTCATGTGTTGTTGGAAGAGGGTGTTTGCTATGACCAGTGCATTTTCTTGGCAAAACTCTATTAGTCTTTGCCCTGCTTTATTCTGCATTCCAAGGCCAAATTTGCCTGTTACTCCAGGTATTTCCTGACTTCCTACTTTAGCATTCCCGTCCCCTATAATGAACAGGACATCTTTTTTGGGTGTTAGTTCTAAAGGGTCTTGTAGGTTCATAGAACCATTCAACTTCAGCTTCTTCAGCATTACTGGTTGGGGCATGGACTTGGATTACCATGATATTGAATGGTTTGCCTTGGAAATAAACAGAGATCATTCTGTCATTTTTGAGAATGCATCCAAGTACTGCATTTCAGACTCTTTTGTTGATCATGATGGCTACTCCATTTGTTCTAAGGGATTCCTGCCCACAGTAGTAGATATAATGGTCATCTGAGTTAAATCCACCCATTCCAGTCCATTTTAGTTCGCTGATTCCTAAAATGTCAACGTTCACTCTTGCAATCCTCCTGTTTGACCACTTCCAATTTGCCTTGATTCATGGACCTGATTGATTGACATTTCAGGTTCCTATGCAATATTGCTCTTTACAGCATTGGGCCTTGCTTCTATCACCAGTCACATCCACAGCTGGGTATTGTTTTTGCTTTGGCTCTATCCCTTCATTCTTGCTGGAGTTATTTCTCCGCTGATCTCCAGTAGCATATTGGGCACCTACTGACCTAGAGAGTTCCTCTTTCAGTATCCTATCGTTTTGCCTTTTCATACTGTTCATGGGGTTCTCAAGGAAAGGATACTGAAGTGGTTTTCCATTCCCTTCTCCAGTAGACCACATTCTGGCAGACCTCTCCACCATGACCCGTCTGTCTTGGGTGGCCCCACACAGCATGGCTTAGTTTCATTCAGTTAGACAAGGCTGTGGTCCTAGTGTGATTAGATTGACTAGTTTTCTGTGGGTATGGTTTCAGTGTGTCTGCCCTCTGATGCTCTCTTGCAACACCTGCCATCTTACTTGGGTTTCTCTTATCTTGGACGTGGTATATCTCTTCACGGCTGCCCCAGCAAAGCGTAGCCACTGCTCCTTACCTTGGATGAGGGGTATCTCCTCACCACTGCCCCTCCTGACCTTGAATGTGGAGTAGCTCCTCTTGGCCCTCCTGTGACTGCGCAGCCAACTGCTCCTTGGACCTGGGGTTGCTCCTCCGGGCCACTGCTCCTGGCCTCAGGGGTTGGGTAGCTCCTCCAGGCCGCCGCCCCTGACCTTGGGCATGGGGTAGCTCCTCTCAGCCAGCACCCCTCGGGCATGGGGTCCTGCCAGCTTCTGCCCCTGGCCTCTGACGTGGGGTAGCTCCTCTCAGCTGCTCCTGCGCCGTCGCAGCCTGGCACTCTCGGCCGCCACCCCTGACCTTGGACGTGGGGTAGCTCCTCTTGGCCGCCGCCCCTCGGGCATGGGGTCCTCCCAGCTTCTGCCTCTGACCTTGGGCAGAGGGGTAGCTCCTCTTGGCCGCTGCCCTTTGGGCATGGGGTCCTCCCAGCTTCTGCCCCTGACCTTGGGCAGAGGGGTAGCACCTCTTGGCTGCTGCCCTTTGGGCATGGGGTCCTCCCAGCCGCCGACCCTGGCCTCGGGCAGGGGTAGCTCCTCTTGGGCGCGCTCTGTGCACTGTCGCAGCCTCCCACGCTCTGTCCCCATCTCGGACCAAATGCCTCCTGCAGGGTCCCCAGCACAGAGCAGTCCTCAGTGATCAATACGCACCGCTTGGTCACCGTGGGCAACACTGAAAGTCGCCTGTCCCCCTTCTTCCCACCCCTGAGCTGCCTGGCAGCACAAATTGGACCAGTTTTGTTTTTGTTTTTTTTTAACCTGCTTTGATGTACATCTCTGATTCTTCTGATTTCTAAAACACTCAGCGGGTGTTTTTAATATCTTTATGGAGATGATTTACGTAAGTCATAGTAATGTAAAGACAAGCTTTTTTTCTCATGAGGAGGAAACAAGATGAAAGCAAAAGAAAACATCCTACTTCTTGCCTCGTCTCAATCAAGAAGGTATCTCATCACTCCCTTCTAAACTGTCTCAGGCCAAACACCCTCCATCACACCTGCACCATCTTCCCCATCATATCCACAGTGGCTAGTGCAGTGATAAGAAATCTTAATTTCAGTAATGAACCATTTACTTCTGTTGGGGGAAAAAAAATCTAATTTGTAGTTAAAAGTGTTCTTCTAAATATGTAGATGAAATAGCTTCTCACTAAGCAGTTGAGGGAAATTATATACAAGGCCTTGAAGAAATTTGTTAGACATCAGTGATTTAAATATGCATAAACTAGAACTAATGAGATGTATAAGAATTATTAGTTGATAACAGAGATGGAGGAAACGTGTGCTAATGTGAAAATGCAAGGATGTGAAGGGGGACACAGGAAACTGGGGGTTCGGGGGAGGGTCCTGGCAGCTCCGGCCTGACTCATGCTGTGATGGGGTGGGGGCGCGGTATGCAACCCCCTTCCTGAGTGTGGCCATTAATCCTCTGTGTCGTTGACTTGACTGGGCCACAGGATGCCCAGGTATTTGGCTAAACATTATTCTGGGTGTGGCTGTGAGGGTGTTTTTCTAGACGAAGTTAGAAAAGTTTTCTAACTTTGAACTAGTCTCAGTAAAATAGCTGGCCCCTCCCAACATGAGTGGACCTGATCCACTCATGGATCAGGGCTCTGGACAAAACAGAACAGCTGACAAACAGAGAATCCAAGCTCTCTGGTGGACTGATTTTAAGTTGGGACATGGGTCATCTCCTGCCTCAGGACTCAGACTGGACCCAGCACAGACACTGCCAGCTCTTCTGGTTCTCAGGCCTTTGGAGTTGGATTGGACTATTCCTCTGTCTCCAGCTTGCCTTGTGTACAAGTATATAATAATTCATAATAAATATCCATATATGTATAATAACAATTTACATTATAATAAATAGGTTATCAGTTCAGTTCAGTTCAGTCGCTCAGTCGTGTCCGACTCTTTGCGACCCCATGAATCGTAGCACACCAGGCCTCCCTGGCGTCCATCACCAACTCCCGGAGTTCACTCAGACTTACATTCATCGAGTCCATGATGCCATCCAGCCATCTCATCCTCTGTCGTCCCCTTCTCCTCCTGCCCCCAATCCTTCCCAGCATCAGAGTCTTTTCCAATGAGTCAACTCTTTGCATGAGGTGGCCAAAGTACTGGAGTTTCATCTTTAGCATCATTCCTTCCAAAGAAATCCCAGGGCTGATTTCCAATAAATAACAAATTATATTATTAATATAGTAAACATATAAGAAATGAAATACTTCCCTGGTTGTTCAGACAGTAAAGAATCTGCCTGCAATGCAGGAGACATGGGTTCAGTCCTGGGGTCGGGAAGATCCCCTGGAGAAGTAAATGGCAAGCCACCCCTGTATTCTTGCCTAGAGAATTCCATGGACAGAGGAGCCTGGCAGGCTACAGTCTAAGGGGTCACAATATTAAGTTTATATTATAATAAATAGGTTATAGTCTATGAAAATAAATAACAAATTAGGTTATTATATAATATATGTAAGAAATTATAAGAATATATATGTATATGTTTATATATATATGTCCATATGTATATGTATAAGTAAGTGTTATTTGCTCAGACATGTCCGTCTCTTTGCACCTCCATGGACTGTACCCCACTCCTCTGTCTGTGGAATTCTCCAGGCAAGAATACTAGAGTGGATAGCCATTCCCTTCTCCAGGAGATCTTCCCAGCCCAGGGATCGACCCAGGTCTCCCACACTGCAGGCAGATTCTTTACCATCCGAGCTACAGGGAAGCTTTTTCTAAATATATGTATATATAGATATACATACCTACACCCTTAATGTTCTAGTTCTCTGTAGAACTCAGACCACTACATTTTGTGTGTGTGTGTCTTAATTTCTAAAATGAGGAATCACATCAAGTGTCCTCAAGGCCCTGTTCATTTGCACATTCAATGGGATTTGAACATGGACTCTCCTGTTATTCAAACTTCTTTGGAAAAGCCACCATTTATAACCAGTTAGTAACTGTGTGACTCTAAGGACATTACCAGCCCTCTCTGATGCTTAGCTTTTCAGTAAAACGAATCAGTTATTCACAAACCCCACTCCTTAAGAGCTTGCAGGGTACATCCCACTTTGGTAGGTAAACTTTGCACTTGCCACTTTTTGGACCTTTGTTTACATTAGTTAAAGCCTATGGATTTTAAATATTGACCTGGCAAACTGAAGTTCTTTAAAAATGCAGTGGACTGAAAATAAGGACTAATACTATGTTTCAAATCAGAGTTGTGATTGAGTTTTGGCAACATAGTCTAAAGGATTTTTAAAGGATGGTTAGATTACTTCTGAAACAACACAGGGCTGCTTCTCAGACTGGGTTGTCCAGGACTGTTCCCATCTGTGCTGTTCCATCTGAACCACTGAGACCCGCTGTGGAGGGAGATGCTTCTTTCCAGACGGAAGCCGACAAGACCCAGCTTGAGCAGGGATGGAAAAACCCCACTCCCCTTCTGTGCTACCATCTCCCTTCAGCGGTAAGAAGTCACAACTTTTACTTCCCTATTTGGCTAGGAATCCTCCTTTTCCTCCCTTCTGCATCTTTATTCATTCAGTCAATCATGTACTGGGTGCTGTGCGCCTGCACTGATCTGAGTGCTTGGGATCTGTCAGTGAATAACGCAAAGCAGGACTCCTGCCCTCTACATTTGAATGGGGAAGATACAACAGACATCGTAAACATGTAAATAACAGCATACTTGTGGTAAGTGCTCCGGAAGAAGCAAGAAGTACAGCAGGGGAAACCAGCACTACCTAACTGGAGTAGAAGCAAAAGAGGGACTTCCCTGGCCATCCAGGTGTTAACACTCTGTGCTCCAAATGCACAGGGCCCAGGTTCAATCCCTTGTCGGAGAACCAAGATATTGAATCATGGGCACAGCCAATTTTTTTAAAAAAGCACAAAGAATAATTGGAAATCTCTCCCCCAACACCACACACACACACACACACACACACACCCCTCCAGTCCATTCCCATTACAAAACTTCTTTACCCACAATATTATTCGATGCCACACGGCACCTTTGAGAAAGGTATCTTGTTTCCTACATTCACCAGTTTAGGACTCCACTTTCTCCCCTCCCAGCGGAGGATGACAACTCTGCATTAATTGGATCCACGATCCAGAACGTAACATCACTTTCAGATGGTACCACACTAATATAATGAGGACGTTTTCCTGGCCTTCCAAAGTCAGGTTATGATCCTTTTATAACCTGCTCTTTCACATAAGCTTCAACAGGACTTCTGCTCAGTCTGGATAGGGACTTGGGAGTATTCAGGATGGTTTGTACTTTTTCATAACATTCAAGGGAAACCATCGATCATTTTTCCGCCCCTAAACTAGTGAGGTTTTTTGCCTTAAGCACTGTGCTTCTCCTCTGTGATTTTAGCTGATTTCTTCAATAATGTTTCTTTCACCTGCCAGGATGGCTGTGCCACTGTGTCCTGAAACATCTGATTGCTTGGCTCACATCTCAGGCACGTTTCCCCTGAACTTCCTGATTGCTCAGATCTTGGTTCTCTCAGTTCCTTTCTGCCATGTTTTAAACTTCAGAGACTTTGAACTTGCATCTCCTTCTGAAGCGGCCATAACCTGTTCTATGTAAGAGTGCTGGTGCTGACTTGGATAAAGAATTAGCCCCGAGGCTAGCAAAAGTCCTGTGGTTCTGAAATCCCCACTAATAAGACTGCCCTGCAGTTAAATGGCCATAACAAATAGTTAATAGTCTATCTACATTATACACCAGGATGCCCGCTGCTTTACTGACTGGCAGAAAACAATTCCCATTTCAAGAAACAATAAAAATTTAAATGGAGTGTATAAACTCTCCCAAGGTCACTGCCTCTAACCTTATAACATCAGCAATGAGGGCTGTAAACCCCACCGTGAACCATTTGATCCGGAGAAGCCAGAGAGTCAGCTGCGGTGCTGCGTGTGCGGAATTCCATCAGCGCCGGGCACTGCCGCCCACAGGCCTTGACATCAGGAGATGGCAGCGACCTCGCCTCCCTCCCCAAGTCTGCCAGACGCCTTCCTGGCAGCTCCTGCGGCCTGCCTGGCCCGCTGAGTAACGCGGCACGTCTCGGTGCCATCGTGGCCACCTGCACTCTCGGGGCATAAGGAGTGATCGCCCCTGGTAACTGACTGACCATCCACGTGATGGCCAGCCTCCAGGACTGCGTCCGTCACCCAGCCTCCTCCAGTGAGCCTAGGGCCTGCCAGAGAAAACTCTGTAAGATTTTAGCAACTGACAAATTCAGTCCCCAGTTTCTCAGTCGTGAAGACCCATATCTCTCTTGCAAATATATATAGTGTAGGGCAAAAAATGAGTGAATGCCAAGATGAAGAGGGAAACTGAAGGATAATCTAGCCCAGCTCCTTCTTGCTCCAAGAAAGGACTCTAAAACTATCCCAGCTAAAAGTATTAGCATCATAAAAACATGGGAAAATACTCTGATAATGTAAATATGTAAATTCAATGAAATCCCTATCAAAATAAAAGCCAGCTTTGTGGTAGGAATTCGTAAGCTGATCCTAAGTATATGTTCTTATATTACAAAGGACCTCAAACAATTCTGAAAAAGAAGATCACAGTTGAAGGACCGATGCTACCCAGTTCCATGGTGATTATAAAGTCATCATAACACGACAGTGTGGTCCTGGCATAGAGACAGGCACACAGATCCATGCATTCAAACTGAAATTCCCGAAATAAACTGTTATATTCACGGTCAATTGAATTCTGACAAATGTGCCCAGGCAATTCAACAAATGGTGCTGAGACAACTGAATAGCCACACACACACCAAAAAAAAACAAACCAACAACTGAAAACCTTATCATACACCACACATAAAAATTAATTCAAAGTGGATTATACATTTAACTGCAAGCGATAAAACTACCAAACTTCTACAAGAAAACAAAAGAGAAAATTGTAGTGACCCTGGGTAGGGCAAAACACTCTCAAGTACCACACCAAAAGCATAATCCATAAAGGAAAAAATAATAATAAAACTCTTGTAAATCATATACCTGATAACATGAATTACATTCAGAATAAAGAACCTATAACTCAGTGGGCAAAAGATGTGAACAGACATCTCAGCACGGAAGATACACAACCGGTTAAAGAGTACGGGAAAAGCTGCTCCTGAAGAAATTCTATTTCTTTTTAAAACCCCAATGAGAACCAGTCCACACCAGCATGACTACTGTCAATAAAATAGATGATGACAAGTGTCAGCAAGCATATGCACAAACCTGAACCCTCACACGATGCTGGTAAGGATGAGAAATGGGGCATCCACCAAGGAAAACAGTCTGGTGGTATCTTAAAAACTTAAAACATAAATGTATTGCACAACCTAGCAATTCAACTTCTGGGATTTAACCCAAATGAAAACATGTGCATGAGCGTTTGTGGCAACAGCATTCATAATAACTGAAAACAGATGAATGGTTAAACAATATGTGGCATATTCATACCACGGATGGTTATCCTGATAATTAAAATGAATGAGCTATTGCTACAACATGCTACAACAAAAACATATGCCACGTGCACAAAGGGTATGATTCCACCTCCCTGAAATGTCCAGAAAAAGCTAATTTATAAAGACTGAAAGCACATCAATGGTAGCCTAGGGTTAAGTGGTGGTGGAGACAAGAATTAACTGCAAATGAACAGGAGGTTACACTTGGAAGGATGGAAATGTTTTCAAACTGGATTGTGGTGATTGTTGTACAAGTCTATACATTTATTAAAAATAATTTGATTCTACATTTACAAAAAGTGGGCATTATAGTATATACATTATACCTCAATAAAGTTGTTTGATAAAAAGCAAAATCTAACCTCTATGTATGTCAGTCAGTACAATTGCTCAGTCATTTCCAACTCTTTGCAACCCCATGGACTGCAGCATACCAGGCTTCCCTGTCCATCATCAGCTCCTGGAGTTTACTCAAGCTCATGTCCATCGAGTCGATGATGCCATCCAACCATCTCATCCTCTGTCATCCCCTTCTCCTCCTGCCTTCAATCTTTCCCAGAATCAGACTCTTTTCCAATGAGTCAGTTCTTTGCATCAGGTAGCAAAAGTAACAGAGTTTCAGCTTCAGCATCAGTCCTTCCAAAGAATATTCAGGACTGATCTCCTTTAGGATGGACTGGTTGGATCTCCTTGCTGTCCAAGGGACTCTCAAGAGTCTTCTCCAATACCGCAATTCAAAAGCATCAATTCTTCAGTGCTCAGCTTTCTTTATAGTTCCATTCTCACATCCATACATGACCACTGGAAAAACCATAGCTTTGACTAGACGGACCTTTGAGGGCAAAGTGATGTTTCTGTTTTTTTAATATGCTGTCTAGATTGGTCATAGCTTCCCTTCCAAGGAGCAAGCCTCTTTTAATTTCATGGCTGTATCACCATCTGCAGTGATTTTGGAGCCCAAAAATAAAGTCTGTCACTGTTTTCATTGTTTCCCCATCTATTTGCCATGAAGTGATGGGACCGGATGCCATGATCTTAGTTTTCTTAATGTTGAGTTTTAAGCCAACTTTTTCACTCTCCTCTTTCACTTTCAAGAGGTTCCTTAGTTCTTCTTCGCTTTCTGCCATAAGGGTGGTGTCATCTGCATTTCTGAGGTTATTGATATTTTTCCTGGCAATCTTAATTCCACCTTGTGCTTCATCCAGCCTGGCATTTCACATAATGTACTCTGTATAGAAGTTAAATAAACAGGGTGACACTATACAGCCTTAACCTACTCCTTTCCCAGTTTGGAACCAGTCTGTTGTTCCATGTCCAGTTCTAACTGTTTTTCTTGACCTGCATACAGATTTCTCAGGAGGCAGGTCAGGTGGTCTGGTATTCCCATCTCTTGAAGAATTTTCCACAGTTTGTTGTGATCCACACAATCAAAGGCTTTGGCATAGTCAATAAAGCAGAAATAGATGTTTTTTCTGGAACTCTCTTGCTTTTTCGACCATCCAACGTAAGTTGGAAACTGGATCTCTGGTTCCTCTGCCTTTTCTAAATCCAGCTTGAACATCCAGAATTTCACCATTTACGTCCTGTTGAAGCCTGACTTGGGGAATTTCCAGCATTACCTTGCTAGGGGGTGAGATGAGTGCAATTGTGTGGTAGTTTAAACATTCTTTGGCATTGCCTTTCTTTGGAATTGGAATGAAAACTGACCTTTTCCAGTCCTGTGGCCAATGCTGAGTTTTCCAAATTTGCTGGCATGTTGAGTACAGCATTTTCACAGCATCATCTTTTAGGACTTGAAATAGCTCAACTAGAATTCCATCACCTCCACACTGGCTTTGTTCATAGTGATGCTTCCTAAGGCCCACTTGACTTTGCATACCAGGATGTCTGGTTCTAGGTGAATGATCACACTATTGTGGTTATCTGGGTCATGAAGATCTTTTTTGTATAGTTCTGTGTATTCCTGCCATCTCTCCTTAACATCTTCTGCTTCTGTTAGGTACATACCCTTTCTGTCCTTTTTGAGCCCATCTTTTCATGAAATGTTCCCTTGGTATCTCCAATTTTCTTGAAGAGAAACCATTCAATATCACAGTAATCCAAGTCTATGCCCCAACCAGTAATGCTGAAGAAACTGAAGCTGAATGGTTCTATGAAGACCTACAAGACCTTCTAGAACTAAAACCAAAAAAATATGTCCTTGGCATCATAGGGGACTGGAATGCAAAAGTAGGAAGTCAAGAGATACCTGGAATAACAGGCAAATTTGGCCTTGGAGTAGAGAATGAAGCAGGGCAAAGGCTAACAGAGTTTTGCCAAGAGAATGCACTGGTCATAGCAAACACCCTCTTCCAACAACAGAAGAGAAGACTCTACACATGGACATCACCAGATGGTCAATACTGAAATCAGACTGATTATATTCTTTGCAGCCAAAGATGGAGAAGCTCTATACAGTCAGCAAAAACAAAGGGGCTGACTGTGGCTCAGATCATGAACTCCTCATTGCCAAATTCAGACTTAAATTGAAGAAAGTATGAAAAACCACTAGACCATTCATGTATGACTTAAATCAAATCCCTTACAATTATACAGTGGAAGTCAGAAATAGATTCAAGGGATTAGATCTGATAAACAGAGCCTGAAGAACTATGGACAGAGGTTTATGACATTGTACAGGAGGCAGCAATAAAGACCATCTCAAGAAAAAAGAATGAAAAAAGGCAAAATGGTTGTCTGACGAGGCCTTACAAATAGCTGAGAAAAGAAGAGAAGCTAAGGGAAAGGAAAACAGGAAAGATATACCCATTTAAATGCAGAGCTCCAAAGAATAGCAAGGAGAGAGAAGAAAGCCTTCCTCAGTGATCAATGCAAAGAAATAAACGAAAACAATAGAATGGGAAAGACTAGAGATCCCTCTGTATGTGGTATGTCTCAAATATTATATTACATATACATATGAGTTTCAAAAATAGTAAGACAATACTCCAAAATATTAACAATGAAATAATTTTTGTGTGGATTATAGGTGATTTTATTTTCTTTGTTATACTTATGTGTTTTTTCAAGTACTCTATAAAAAGAGTATACTCATTTTATAATCAGAAAAATAGAAAAGTTCTTAAGGAAGATAGGAACTCCACTAAAAGTAGTATCAGGAAACAATATTAGTGTCAGGAAAAATTTCCTCTAAAATACATTCTAACATCTCCTAACACTTGACATAAGTAACAAGTTCTATCTACATGTTGGTAGAATATCAATTACTATTTCAAGGACCAGCTTGCCAGTAATGCCTCTTATCCCCACCGCAAAGTAAAATCTCTGCATGTGATATCTGCCAGCCACCGTCCCAGTCTCTCTTCCATCCCAAGACTGCACACTTCCACCGGATCCTGTCCCACCGCCCTGCTCTGCTTCGTCCCTTCGGTCACTTCCACACAGACCCTTCTGGATTTTAGGGCAGACTCAAAGAAAAGCTCTGTGCATAGTCCCCCACCCACCCCCGCTGCCCTTTCAGAGAGAGCTGGGGCCGGACGGAGACCCTGGCGAGGTTGGCAGGCCGCAATTATCAATAGTACACCCGGCTACGAGGGAAGGAATCCGGAGACAGCTGACGGGCTGGGGGAGGGGAGAGGACCGGGCCCGCTAGCTCGCCTCTGCGGATCTCTGCCTGCAGCACAGCCTTGCTAGCCTCTGGCCAGAAGCCCCGCCTCCCGCCACGCCCCCGCCCCCCCGCCCCGCCTCCATCTGCGGCCCGGCCCCCCCCTCAGCCCCGCCTCCCACTTGCGGCCCAGCCCCAGCCCCACCTCCAACCCGCGGCCCCGCCCGCAGCCCCGCCTCCCATCTGCGGCCCCGCCACGACCCACGGCCCCGCCCTGCCCACGGTCCCGCCTCCAGCGGCTTTACCCTGAGATAAGACGACCTCCCCACCTACCCCTCCCTTCCCCGCTGCGCGCCTGCAGGAGGTGGAACTGAGTGCAGCGCGCACTAATCTCTGCTGTGAACGCAAGAAGTTCCGGACACGCCGGGCCAAAACACGCTGCTCAAGTATATTGATCATTTTTAGCTGAAGGCTCTTGAAAAACCGCCCAGTGCTGGGCGAGGCTGTCTCTGAACTCTCCTCCTCTGCCTAAAAACAGATTCCCTAAAGGAGATCAGCTGTGAAAAAATCCCCTCCTGGGGAGGTTAGAGGGGAAAAGAGCCCATTCATCTTGCCAAAAGTCACTTACTCTCCCCTAAGTTACTAAAGGGGTTCCCTGGTGGCTCAGCCCATCCATCTGCCAAGCAGGAAAGGAGGGTTCCATCCCTGGGTGAGGAAGATCCCGTGGGAGGAAATGGCAACCCACTCCACGATTCTTTCCTGGAGAATTCCATGGACAGAGGAGCCTGGCGGGCTACAGTCCAAGGGGTCGCAAAGAGTCTGACACGATTTAGTGACTAAAAAGTTACTAAAAACCTCTTCCCCTAATAGATGGGGAACATGCTCTCAAATTTTAATGCTTTTTTGGATATTCACTTTTTTCCCCTGTGACTTCCCCATGTATTTAATATTAAAAATGAATAAATTTGGATTTCTTTTCTCAAATTAATCTGCCCTTCATTCCAAAGACCCAGCATCAAACCTAGGAGCCAGCGGCAAAGAGTTTTCTCCCCTACCTGACCAGTCACATCAGAAAATAATAAAGAGATGACCCCCTGCCTCCGGCCAAGCCAGGAAGCGCATGGATGCTGCTAGCAACTCTGAACTTCATCAGCTAGAACAGATGACCAGCAGAGCGGGATGTCAAAGACCCAGACCGTGTGTCAGGCCAGCGCAGAAGTGCAACACTCTGGGAGACCCCTACTCCTTTGCTGCTCCTGCTTAGTTTGTGGTGTGGCTGGAAGGTAGAATTGGGCTTGCCTAGCTTGAGGCTTGGCTGGATCCAGATGAGGCCGACTCCCCTACATGCCTGTCCCAGCAGCCTTTGTTTTCCTTCTGTCTTGGCTTGCTGCTAGCGAAAGAATTAACACCCTTAACCACTGCCAGTCTGATGTGTGATGCAGCGCACTCAAAAAGCAAGTGCTCTGTGACAACCTGGAGGATTAGGGGGATTCAGGATGGAGGGGATACGTGGACACCTACGGCCGATTCATACCGATGCATGGCAAAAACCGTCACAGTACTGCTGTGCTTATTAAAGGTAATTAACCTCCAATAAATAAATTTTAAAAAAAGAAAGAAGTAACACCCGTCTTCCAGTTGAAAGCTGACACGTGAACAGACTAGGCTGTCTTCAAAGGGAGACAGTCACCTCCACAAAAACTGAATACACACAAATTGCTCATTCCCAGGCAAGGGAGACACCAGAAAACAAAGAGCAATTTTTACAGCAGCTCTGTAGCTGAAATAAAACTTTACCAGCCTGTAACTTT
The DNA here is from genome assembly GCA_917880005.1 of Nanger dama. Lineage (NCBI taxonomy): Eukaryota > Metazoa > Chordata > Mammalia > Artiodactyla > Bovidae > Nanger > Nanger dama. The sequence goes on from CAKJTW010000069.1 coordinate 975,393, forward strand.
TTTTTTCTTTTTACCATTTCACTTTCTTCACAGACTCACAGAACTGTAAAAACATCCCAGGTAAGATCAGCATTACTGCGAATCCACAGTGATTCACTGCTGCCTGGAGCACAGAGAGCAGGGTAAGAGAACAATGCTGCTGCTTTATTGCTTTTTGTTTCACAAGGTCTGCGGCCTAAACATAAGCAGCAACATATATCCGTGGCAGCTATGGGCATTCCAACACTAGGAATATTCTGTAAAATAAATAAATAAAGTGGGTTTATGGTTAAACGTGAAAAAGCATCACCAGTGTTATGAAGAGGATGCTGAAGCAAGATCTATAAAAACCTTGATGTCAGACCCTCAATTTTCATTTACTGCCTGTGTGCCCTGATTCAGGTCATTTAAGCTTTTGAATCCACATTTCCTCACCCCTAAAATGGTATAAACTCTCACCCTCCAAAACATACAGTGCTGTCGTAAGGATTAAGTGATGTAATATAATACAACATGAGGTTACTAAAAAGTGCCACACAGATGTATTACACTTTCTTTTGAATGTATTTTTCATAGTTTTCCCAAAAACCAAAAAGAAGAAAAATCCTGCAACTCTTACTCACTGCCTTTCTTCAGTGCCTTGCCTAGTGCTAACAGATATGGTGCCTTATTAATGTGGAGGAAGATTTAATATGAAATTTTCATATTAAAACATTAATCTTTTGTAATGATGACATTTAAAAAAGAACTTGGCAGTGTTTGTATGTTGATAATAGACATTCTGAGCTGTGTCTATTTATTAAAATAAAATTTTCCAAGACAAGCTGAGAATTCTTTATTCATTTGTAAGTTCTTAGTCACATTTGGCAACTATCTGAGGATTCATTAGGATAAAGTTCAAGTGTTAATATGTTCAGAATCACCTAATTTGTTAACTAGGAATAACATACTGAGAGCAAGCTGCCTGAACCCTCCAATTTATTAAATGGATAGCTCACTCTACCATGGCAAGAGACATCATTTTAAATTAAGTGTGGGTTGAAAAAAAGTCATTAATCCACCTCAGTCAGTCACATTTTTAACTTTTCAGAGAACAAAAATGATTATCTCTAGCTTTTTCCTTCCTGAGAAATTGTGACACTGCCCATGACTTGTCAGTTAGTCAATAATGCAAGGCCTACACGTGGTCAAAATTATGAACCACGTTTCTTTTTGGTGTCCTCAGTTTTTTAATTTTTCTTCTTCCCCCTTCTCATATCTAGGCTTCCCTGGTGGTTCAATCGGTAAAGGAACTGCCTGCAATGCAGGAGCTGGGGGTTCAATCCCTGGGTCAGGAAGATCCCCTGGAGAACGAAATGGCAATCCATGCCAGTGTTCTTGCCTGAAGAATCCCATGGACAGAGGAGCCTGGTGAGCTACAGTCATGCGCTCGCTAAGAGTCGGGCACGACTAGGGGCTTTCTGTCGTGAGCCAGGGAGGACCGTGTATCCTCAGTGTATCCGTCAGGGCGCTCCAGAGAAGCAAACCGACACACCTACAGGCACACGTAGTGCTAAGTCCCTTCAGTCGTGTCCGACGCCTTGTGACCGCGTGGACTGCAGCCCACCAGGCTCCTCTGTCCATGGGATCCTCCAGGCAGTAACACTGGAGTGGGCTGCCATGCCCTCCTCCAGGGGATCTTCCCCGCCCAGGGATCGAACCTGTGTCTCTTCCGTCTCCTGTGTTGGCAGGCGGGCCCTTGACCACAAGCGCCACCAGTTCATGCGGCTACGGAGACTGAGAAGTCCCATCACCTACTTTTCTGTAATCTGGAGACCAGGTGGAACTCACTCTGACTCCAAGGGCCTGAGTCCAGGTGCGCTGATGTCCAAGGGCAAGAGAAGATGGACGTCCCAGCTCAAATGGATTCAGGGGAAAGAACTGACTGAATTGCTTACTATGTGTGTGCTCGGTCATGTCTGACCGCAACCCCATGGACTGCAGCCTGCCAGGCTCTTCTGTCAACTGGATTTCCCAGGTAAAAATACTGGAGTGGGTTGCCAATTCCTTCTCCAGGGGCTCTTCCCCACCTAGGGATCGAACCCCCGTCTCTTATGTCTCCTGCATTGGCAGGTGCGTTCTTTACCAGGAGTGCCACCTGCAAAGCCCCCCGAACAGCTTAATATCCTTCCAGAATTTCTTCCACAAAGGATAGCTCCATCCTTGACACTCTATCCTAAAGCAGTTTGAACTTTTTAAAACAAGATGGATGGCATCCATTTCCTACCCAGTTCATAAATAGTATATTATGATGAATGTTCAGGGAAATAATGGGGGAGCAGTATGTAATTTTCCACTCCAAAAGGAAACAGCCCTAATCCTGTAATAAAATGTCCAAACAAGTAGAATAGGAAGCTGGCAAAGTTTTTTTTTTTTTTTTTTAAGGTAAGTTTAACCTCTTCGCAAAAGGCTAGATTATTTAGCTCTTGGTCAAGTTGCAGGGCCTAAAATAGTTTCCCAAAATAATAGACATATCTCTTTTCCCCAAACGCATAAAATAGTCCACGTGTTAGGAGAAAGACTGAAACCTCCAGTGACCAGGCAAGGCAAAATAGTAGCTATTTGCTTGAGTTATCTTAACAGGAGGTCCTGGTAATGAACAAGGAAGTAACAAGCTACCACCAACCAGAAGAATTCAGGAAAGGATCAAAAGGAGAGACGAGACTCCAGGTCCTACCAACCTCCCAGAACCCCTCTAGCTGGAATCCACCTCAGGAAGAACCCTGAGTTGGTGATTCACCAGAAACAACCTGGAAATTACCACACCACCATGAAACCTTCAAACCCAAATTTGAGCCTCGTGGCAGAGCAGTCCTCCTGGGTTCCTCTCCCTTCTGGTCTCTGCCCCAGGACCGTTTCCAACAGAATTTTCAGCACGGGCGTCTCCTCCCCCAATTCATGGCAGAGTTACACCTGGGCCCCCTCTGCGGCCCTGGAAGAAGGCCCTGCTGCAACACATGGTCTTCCAATCTGTATTCTTACAATGAGAAATAAAGCGATTCTAGAACTACGACTGTGTCTCTCCCCCCGCCCGTCTCTGCCTTACACACCTGAAGGCACTCAGGAAGCCAAGACGCTCCGGCACGCTCGCGCACAGCCCCACCTGCACTCCCCAAACACACCTGCCGGTGCGCACACACCTACTACCTGAGACAGGAATGGGAGAGCTCACCACTAGCGCCGCCGGCCTGCTTCCCTGGGCTTGGGGGCAGGGGTGTCCCTTTGCAAGGAAATCACCCAACTTGCAAAGTGTCTCAGATGCTTTGAACGCGAGCGCGCGTGGACCTGCGCAGGACGCGCTGCGCCAGTATCGCGCCCGGATTCTCAAGGAGGTGACCCGCGGTGCCCGGTGACAGTGAGCCCACCCTGGGCGCCAGGCCTGGCCTCAGTCTGCGGACTCCAGGGCCAGTCCGAAGTCCGGGCGGGCGCTGGCTCCAGACCCACGCCAGGCCGGGTCTCCACCCGCGGGGACAGGCCACCCCGCGCTGTCTCCACGTGCAGCCCCGGAGCCCCATCACGTCCAGTCCGTCGCGGTGCGAGCTTCTGGCGCCGCTTCTTGGCCGCCTTGCTGGGCCTGGGGTGCAGGGCATCCGTGGAGCCAGCCTGGAGCCCCTGCTCGGGCCTGGAGGCCTCGGTGGCCCGCCAGCACCGCCGCCCGCCCCGCTCCTCGCGGCGTCCACGCCCGCGCTGCCCATTACCACCCGCGGGCCGCTCCTCCCAGGCCGACCTGCAGCCTCGTAACTGACTGGCCCCTGCCTCCCGGGACTGCGTGCCAGACCTGACCAGGGGCCCAGCACGGCCGCGGGGGCAGGCCTTCCAGACCACACCTCCCCCGCTGAGGCCCCCTGGTTCCAGGCTGAGCAATGAGGGGTCTCAGCAGGAGGCCTGGAATGATTGTGGGGCGAGGGGGCTGCCTTAGGGGTCAGCGGCCTTCAGGGGACAAAGTGTGTTTGGGGAAGTAGCATCAGTGAGGCATCTTGGATTGACTTCTGTGGCTTAAAAAGGTTTTATTGGGGGACAGACAGGTTTCTTTTTTTTTTTTTTAAGCCAAGAACTGGCCCACAGTGATCCAGCCGCTCCGGGGCCTGCAGCCCAAAATAATGGCTAAAATATGGACCTTATGGGAGCCGCTCACTTAGGGTCACCCGGGGTCACTAACAGGGCCAGATGGTCCAATCCCGCGAGTCACCGGGAGAAGGGGAACTAAGGCAGGAGGTAGACACCTGGGTTTGGAGAAAGGGTAGGTTTAACGCAGCCACCTGACACCCCTACACAGGCCCACGTGGGGCCCAGTGGGCTGGTGTGGAAACAGCCCTTGCCCCTTCCCAGCTGTCGGTCCCCTCCCCCACCCCCACCCCAGAACCCCAGGCTTTGTGCAGCTCTCCTACCTGGAAGCTTGCTGTCAGAGGTGCTGGGCCCAAAGAGACCCCAGTCAAGGGCTGACCCGCCCCCAACCTTCTGGGCCTGGCTGCAGGGAGACCTGGCCTGCCTCGAGTTCACATCTCTCTGGATTTATTACTCTTTTGCACTCTCGATGCCTGCTGATAATGACAGTCTACATTGAGGAGAAAAAAAAATCAAGCATTTGTAATTTATTTAAATTGCTATCCTCTAGTTCATCAGTAGAATAGCTTAGTAAATACAGAATAATTTCTTGAAGTGACGGGCAAAGAGAGGACTCTTTTCCCAGCTCCTATGTTGGCTCACAAACCCGGGTGGCCTTTGCCTTTGGGATCAAACAGGATCAAACAGAAGAGTGTGGTGTGGTGGTGTGGTTTAGTCGCTAAGCCGTGTCCGACTCTTGCGACCCCATGGTCTGCGACCTGCCAGGCTCCTCTGTCTGTGGGATTCTCTGGGCAAGGATACTGGAGTGGGTTGCCATTTCCTAAATGTGGTTAAAGGCCTGTGACTTCTAGATGAGAAGTCTGGCTCTTAAAGAATGAAAAGGTAATTGATTAACAATTCTGTCATTTTCATGTTGATTCAAGAGAACGAAAAGGCAATTGATTAACAATTCTGTCATTTTCATGTTGATTCAAGAAAGTTTTCCAGGACTTAGACAGGAGGAATCTAGTTGGGCCTACAGGGTGTGTTCTAGGATCTAAACTTTCCTGAAACACCAGGACATTCACTCAAAGACCCTTTGGGAAATCACCCTACACCTGACACCGGTTTGTGTGGCCTGATCATAGGCTGACGGTTTTGTTATAATCATCCAGAGGACTAAACATATCGTGCCTCTTTCATAGCAAAAGGAAATACCTGGCCAGAGAATGAAACTGCTTTTTCCCTCCTTCCCTAGATTTCACAGACCAAGAGTATTTCTTTTCTTACAGGACAAGTGATTCAGGAGGAGCCACTAGACTTCATGCTCATTATGGCAAGTCTGCAAATGAACATTTTCTTTGAAAGACCATCGGGTGAAAATTTAGAGACTGGGACAGAAAGTCACCCTACATTTGAGATTAGGGAATGAACAAATACAGGTGACTGCCTTGTTTTTTCTTCCTGTGGAGCACAGTGAAAACAGCAGCCAGGCATCCTGGGTGACCGATGTGAAGGTAGCTTAGAAGTGCCGCCCAAATGCAAAAAAAAAAAAAAAAAAACAGCTTCCGCAAATCCAGGCTCTTCTTTTTCATCTTTTCTTGACATTTTGCTCCTAAAATTAGCTTTTTGATGAGAAAATTGCAGTGAGTCATACCAGAGCTAGTTAAAGGTGAGGCAAATGTCTGAGATTGAAATTGAGTTGATTCTGCTTTGCTGTGCTGAGGGCGCCTGGTAATTGGACATTGGAATTAGAACCACTGTGACCTTTCACAATGAGCAGGGGGAAAAGGCGCCATTCAACTTGCTGGAATTTTGTCTATATTTAAAGCTCTTCTGTTGAATGAAGTAATTTACTCTTCTTTTTAAATGAGCAATATCCAGCAGCATGTTTTTCATGTTGTCCTGTGCATTTATTCAATTATTCCAGTTCTTTGATCAATAAAAGCTAATCTGTTTCTCGTTTTCTTATCACCTCTCCCTCCAAGACTGGCTTCCCTCCTCGGCTCCTCCGACGCCCAGTGTTTCTGGAAGCTACTGGTGTGACTTACATTTGCTGCTGTTTCCACACGGCCCTGAGATGCTCCTCTCCAGATGCCGTCTTCCTGCATGTCTTCAGTGGCATTTGAGCATAGATTGTTTAGGATGATTGTTTCTAAGTGGAGTGAGAGAGGGGCCCAGTTATGTACCCAAAGCCGGAACAGATTCCTATTTCCTTCTCTCTTTCCCTGTAGAACTTAGCTCATGTCACCCCTTCTTAGCTTAGCTCAGCTCACTCTTTCTTTTTATTTTTTCATTTTTTTGGTTGCACTGTGCATCTTACAAAATCTTAGTTCCCCATCCAGGGATCAAACCCAGGCCCCTGGCAGTGGGCGCACAAATTGCTAATCACTAGGTCACCAAGGAATTCCCTCATCCTCTCCATTTATTCATTTAGTGGCTGTTGCTATACGACTGAAGCGACTTAGCAGCAGCAGCAGCTATACGTTCAGCCACATTTAAGTCCTTACATATTGATTCAGTATCACTCAAAACAGGAAAAAAAATATCCCTGCCCTCATGGAGCTCATAGTCTAGAGGGCAGAGAGAGAGAGGGAAGAGTGAAAATTAGTAAGCTATAGAAATAAGGAAAATGTATAAAATATGAGAAGATACTAAGAGCTATAAGGCTTCCCAGGTAGCACAGTGATAAAGAATCTACCTGCCAATGCAGGAGATGCAAGAGATGTGGGTTCAATCCCTGGGTCGGGAAGATCTCCTGGAGGAGGAAATGGCAACCCACTCCAGTACTCTTGCCTGGGAAATCCCATGACAGAGGAGCCTGTCGGGCTACAGTACTCAGAGTCCGAAAGAGGTGGATACAATTGAGCGACTTAGCACACATGAGGATAAGACTGAGTTGCTTTCCAAGGAGAGTAGTTAGTTTAAGTGACATGATCATGTAGACTGGCTTGTTTTTTAGCATCACCTGATGCCCTCCTTTATCCCAGCAGCTCCCTTACTGAGTCACAGCCCTTCCCCTCTATCCCTGGCCCTCACAGCACTTGAGGTCCATGAAGAATAATACCCCCATATGTGTGTGGAGAGAGGCAGCTGTGGGTACAGAGTTTCAGTGTTATAATAGGACAAAGTCCGAACCAACTGTTGAACAAAGATGTGAGTACCCTTAAAAATGGCTTATATGGTAATTTTATATTATGAGAATTTTACCACAATTTAAGTAAACAAGCTAGCAAAGGGAAGTGTATATTAATTAGAAGAACCAAAGTTTTCAAAAAGGTCTAGAAATTTCTTTGAAAGATGTTTCCTCATAAATGAATATAATCATCACAGACTATAAATCAGGGATGTATAATCCTATAGTTCAAAATCCAGAAGGTCACAGATAGTACACTAAATGTTCTATTGAAGATACAGGTTACTGTAGCAGTTGGTACAGTTCATTATACCAAAACAGTGTTCATGGGGCAAGTCGAAAGCACTTCTTAGAGTAACTGGAGTTTGATGATGACAAGTTGAATTATCATTTAAAAACTATGGTCCAGTGGTTGAAGCTCTGTGCTTCTGCTGCAGGGGGCATGGGTTTGATCCCCTAGTCAGGGAAATTCTGCTTGCCGAGTAGTACTACCAAAACATGAAGAAAGCTATGGCCCAGGTGAGACAGAGAAACTGAAGACAAAATTTACGAAAAGGAACACGACACTTACTGCTTAAGGAAATCGTCATTTCTCCAGAATATTCATTCAAAACACATGTAAGCACAACACGATTTTTAAATACATAGAAGCATGCTTATGGAGTAGGAAACGGCAACCCACTCCAGTATTCTTGCCTGGAGAATCCCAAGGACAGAGGAGCCTGGCGGGCTGCAGTCCATGGGGTTGCAAAGAGTCGGACACGACTAAAGCAACTGAGCACACAAGCATGCTTATTCACGCCACACACACACACACACACACACACACACACAGAGGAGTAAGTCTTGGGCCTCTAAATCAATTGCCCTAGATCTGATTATGTCTACAGCTAAGCAATATGTACTACAGTCTGAGCAAAACTGTGTTTTTACATGATCTATGAATGATCGTTGAAAGTATTTAAATAAGGCAAACACTGGAGGGACAGGTGGAAAAGTAGTCATAGTGACAGGAAAGTAAGATGACGCCCAAAATAAAAGCTGTTTGGGCGCCACCGTGAGACATGTGGTGTCTTAGTTCCCTGACCAGGGATCAAAACTCGTGGTCCCTGCAGTGGAAGCCAGGAATCTCAATGGCCAGGCAGCATTTTTTGTGTGAGGGTCTCAAGAATACTGAAATACATGGAGTTAGAACAAATCTCAAAGCCAGATATTCCTATCATGGAAAATACATTAATTCTGATTTTTTTTTCTGACTTAAAACATGGAGGTGTTTTTTTTAAGAAATGTTAAAATTAGGGTAGCCCTAATTTGCTGAGTCTACAGCTTTCACATATGAAATTTGCTTTCAGAAAACTTAATTTCCAAATAATGTCACACAGAATTTAAGTGGAGTATGAGCTTATAAGGTGTCGCACAAGATACACATTTTAGTAGTTAATAAAAAGTCTGAATTCATATAAAGATGAAAGGAACCTATACCTTGAAATATAACACAATTGAAATTACTTTAGTCTTGATAAAACTGTATTTTTAGAATTAAATTATTCAAATGTCTAAAAACACATCGGGTGCAAGGATTTGGCACAGACTGTTGCTACTGACTGAGTGGCCACTGTCAATAAAATGTCTTCCAACCATACAGGAACCTGAGGTCTGGTCATTCCAAGCCAGAGACTTCAGCCCTAAATAATGAAGACCAGTTCCCCTGCCTTTCACAGGAAGGATAACAGAGACAGTAAGAGACGGCAATAGTAATTAAATTAACAACTTGAAAAAAATAAAATATTGTTTAGAAATGAAATTTAGCCTCTCCTTGTCTTTGCAATTTTTCAAGTTTAGAATGACGACATGCACAGAAAGGCCACAAGGGGGTGCTGCTGGTAAACCGACCAGAGCCCTTTCTTGACCACTCCAGCAAGGAAATAATCCTCTCAATGTCCACCCTCCTGGGATAGCAAGATGAACTCCGGCAGTTAACAACAGAGGGGAGAGATCTTAAAAGAGGAGTACAGTCAAGAACATTTTTCCAGAAACAGCACCAGGCCGTAAAGACCGGCATCGAAAGGCAAACAGAAGGGGATGTCAGGTCTTTACTTCCCTTATTTTCTCATCACAGATTAGTCATTTGAAGAAAAAAGCAATCTCTGCTTCTCTTCAACGGAGCATTAAGCTTGAGATATATTTACTCTTCATTCTCTTTGAGGAACCATCCACTTTAAAAACAGCTCCAAAGTTCAGTGTCCTGGGGGAGCCTTCCATGGGGACACCCCACCCCTGCCCAGCCAGCCTCCAGTTACCCTGCACATCATTTCAGTTCAAAGAGCTGTTCTCCATCACATTCACATTCTCAAGTAAAAAGCAAATAAACAGAAACCAAAGGTTTAAAATGCAAATTGAATCCTGAACGTCTGAGTCAGGCTTTGTTGTGCTCAGAATTAATTCCACTATTTCTAACTTACCCTGAAGTGAAGTTGCCAAAGAATTTGCTGAAACTTAAGGACTAGAAGCTATAAACCTCATGATGATTTAGCTTAAAAGCTTTCCCAGAAGTGACAGTACAAACACGAAGCTCCTCTCACAGGGCTAAGGTTTTATCTTTTTAATAAAAGCATTTACTTGATTGATAAGACCTGTGATGCCTTGATTTGATTATTTTTCAAGAATTACTTTCAAAATGGGCCACAAAAGTTGTTTTCTTCAATCTCGTTAGCCTTAACCTACTGTCCCCAAATCAACTGCAATTTAGCTATTTTAGCTGCTTCAGTTTGGGGGCTTTTTTTCCACTACTGCTGTGAACTATGATGGACAAGACAGCAGGGAGATCAAACCAGTCAGTTCTAAAGGAACTCAATTGAATGTTGATTGATTGATTCTTGAATATTCATTAGAAGAACTGATGCTGAAGCAGAAACTCCAATGCTTTGGCCACCTGATGAGAAGAGCCGACTCACTGGAAAAGACCTTGATGCTGGGAAAGATTGAAGGCAGGAGGAGAAGGGGACAACAGAGGATGAGACGGTTGGATGGCATCACCGAACTCAATGGACATGAGTTTGAGCAAGCTCCTGGAGATAGTGGAAGGACAGGGGGAGCCTGGCGTGCCGCGGTCCATGGGGTCACAAAGAGACAGACACGACTGAGCGACTGAACAACAACAAGCCTTGAGGAACATCCAGCTGCAAGTCTGGAGAGTGTGTCACCAAATACTAAAGCGATGGGCACGATGCAGCATGGCTTAGGGGAAACGGGGGTTGTGTAGTTAGACAGACCCTGGAGTGGGTTGAATCATGTCCTCCAAGAAGATATGTTCACATCCCAACTCTGGGTACCTGTGTGGGTGGGTGTGCTCAATCATGTCCGACTCTTTGGGACCTCGTGGACTGCAGCACACCAGGCTTCCCTGCCTCTCACTGACTCCCAGAGCTTGCTCAAACTCATGTTCATCAAGTCCATGATGCCATCCAACCATCTCATCCTCTGTCACCCTCTTCTACTCCTGCCTTCAATCTTTCCCAGCATCAGGGTCTTTGGCAATTAGTCAGTTCTTTGCATCAGGTGGCCAAAGTATTGCAGCTTCAGCATCAGCATCAGTCCTTCCAATGAACATCCAGGGCTGATCTTCTTTAGGATGGACTGGTTGGATCTTCTTGCTGTCCAAGGGGCATCCATACAATGGGGATGAAATTACCCTGACAGCTGGTGTGACAATTACAGGAGACAGATTGACCCCTTCAACAGAGTTATGTTTAATTTTTTGGATTGAAAATAAAAATTACCATGATAGAGAAATTATCAGAAGGAAAGTTTTGTTTTAAAAAAAGGTAAACTTAACTGAAAAAAAAAAAAGAAAGAAAGAAAAGCAAACCAAAGAAAGAAAAGCAAAGCTGTTTAATAAGACTCTGTGGCCACCGGAGGTCAGTGTTGCTTCGAAGCAAAATCCCTGTAAATCCCTCTGGGGGTGTAAAGGTCTTACAAGAAATGACTACATTTTCTTCTAAAAAATGTTAGCTTCAATATATCTGATTCTTAGACTTACTGAGTGACAGATGGTTACAGTCTGTTAAAAGAAATCAACTTGTTAAAAAAATCAACTTGTTAAAATATATATTTTGCGCAAAATGAGCTTGGATCCTCCTCATTCAAAAGTAATAAGAGAAATTAAGGGAGGGGAGAAACATATGCATAAAAAACATATGCATCTACTCAAATATATATTATATCTATGGTCCTCAGCCACTTAGTCGTGTCCGATTATTTTCGACCCCATGGACTGTAGCCCACCAGGCTCCTCTGTCCATGGGATTCTCCAAGCAAGAATACTGGAGTGGGTTGCCATTTCCTACTCCAGGGGATCACCCCAACCCAGGGATCAAATCCTCGGCTTCTGCATTGCAGGCAGATTCTTTACCAGTGAGCCACCTGGGAAGCCCATATTATATCTATAGGTACATAGATAAATTTGCAATCTTACCCAGAGCTCAGTGCCAGGAAAAGTAAAAACCTTATCTTACAACTCTTGCTCTGTAACTGAAGAGGTCAGTAACACATAGCATATCTTAAATTTAACAAAAAATTATAAATATTTTTTAAAATAAAAAAAATGCTCTACTGCAAACAATAAAGGCAGAGGTTACTACTGGTGGCATCATTTGCAGTGTCTTTGCTCTAAGATTGGGAGAGCTGAGGAACAAAGTCATGCGGGAGGGAAGGAGAGGAGAGACCACCTTGAACACAGGGGTGAAAATTGACAATGAGCCTGGGGGAAATCACATTGGGATAACTAGAGCTAGTTTTTGGGACACGTCGTGTGATTCTGATTTATCCCTGTTGCCGAAGTTCCACACTTAACCCAAGACATTTGGATATTCATTCATCCACTGCTCTGGACAAAGAAATTGACAAAAACAGAGAGATTCCCGGCCCTCATGGAGCTGAGTTAAATGAGCAAACAAATGTTTGAAAATATGGTTATACATGGTGAGAAGGGCTCAGAAAGAAAAGAGCAGCGTGGCCAGACTAGGGGCTTCCCTGGTGGCTCAGATGGCAAAGAATCCGCCTGCAGTGCGGGAGACCCGGGTTCAATCCCTGGGTTGGGAAGATCCCCTGGAGAAGGGAATTACCAGACAAGACCTCTCGGAGGGAAGTGACATTTGAGCAGGGACCCAAGGACCATTTGGGTCATGAGTTCTGAGTCAGTATTTCGGGTGCAAGATGCCAAAGCCAGTGTAGACAGTCCGCAGTGAGTGAAAAGGAAAGAAGTTCGGATGTATCCCAAGGGCAATGGGAAACCTGTTTGCACTTGAAGGCTAAAGAAGCATTTTGGCTGCTGTATAAACAACAGATGGTCTGAGGATCCAATGAGAGTGGACGAAGGGAGACTCAGGCGTGGTTAGGTATGTGCATGGTGTCCAGGGAGACTGCGTCTGAGATGGAGAAAAGGAAACGGGTTGTAGACCTTTGGAGGGGAGAATCAGCCAGTCTCATCAGGGAATCAGATGGGGCTGGAGGGCAGTATTTCTGTTTACTTTGTGTGCACCTGTGTGCTTAAGTCTCTACTGCTGAAACTTACTTGTTTTTACAGAGAAATACCAACCTTTCCTCTTAAAGAAAGAAAGAAAGTGAAGTTGCTCAGTCATGTCCAACTCTTTGTGACCCCATGGACTATAGCCTACCAGGTTCCTCTGTCCATGGGATTTTCCAGGCAAGAGTACTGGAGTGGGTTGCCATTTCCTTCTCCAGGAGATCTTCCTGACCCAGGGATTGAACCTGGGTCTCCCACATTGTAGGCAGATGCTTTACCACCTTAGCCACCAGGAAAAAGTTTGCATTTCCTCTTAAAAGCAGAATTATTAAATTTTCACCATTTATACAAAGAAGAATCAAATCATCATGTATCCTTGATTGTTCTGCTGTATGTATGTAAAATAATACCAACTAAGTGCCACACCTTTTTAATGGGAATGGAAGCAAAATTGTATTTTAAATTTAATAAAGAAAAAATGGAGGTGATTATTCCCTTGCCATTCTGGTTTTATATCCATTGTTCAAAGTCTCTATTGCTTTTTCTTCTCCTAGAAATAGTCATGGGAAATGGATATATTGAATCCAAAAATATTCGTCCCCAAATCTATAAATTATAAGCAAATTTCATTTCTACTCTATGGGAACAGTTTCAACAACATGCAAGCACTGTGTTAAGAGTATCTGTGCCAGCCAGGCAGCTAACAGGAGAAGAGATGGGCCTGCAGATGCGTCTAAATCTTATTAAAAGAACAAGGGCTAACATCAACTAAAGGCAAAGCTTTACCCCAGATGAGTTCTGCTCGTTCTCATGAAGATGCAGGTTACAGGGGCAAGCTGGTTTCCTTCTGGCAGAACTGGATGAGCCACGCCTGTGGGTAGAAATCTAAGGGAACAGATTTCAAAAGACGTTAGGTGCCAGGCAGAGACTGCCTCGGAATACAGGTGTGGGGGGTTGGGAAATATTTTTAAATTATAGAACATAATGCCAAAAAAAGGCAGTTGACTGTAACAGCTGCAATTTTCCTGTAAAAGCAAAAAAGAGTTTAGCACAAACAGACACGTAGTTACTGGGCCAAATGCCAGAGGTATGTCTAGATGCCATGTTCAAGCGTGGCACAAATTACCTGCATCTGTTCCCATAAGACTCTCTCCGTGTCGGTACCTTCTCCCTCCATTGTCTCTTTTCCAAGGAGCAGCCCAAGGACTCTTCACGCCTCTTACTGTTGTAGGAACAAATCAGGATGATGGTTGTAAAGTGAAAGTGAAAGTCGCTCAGTCATGTCCGACTCTTTTCAACTCCACAGGCTATACAATCCATGGAATTCTCTAGGACTGAATACTGGAGTGAGTAGCCTTTCCCTTCTCCAGGGAATCTTTCCAACCCCGCGGTCAAATCCCGGTCTCCTGCATTGCAAGCAGATTCTTTACCAGCTGAGCCACAAGGGAAGCCCAAGAATACTGGAGTGGGTAGCCTATCCCTTCTCCTGCGGATCTTTCCCACCCAGGAATCGAACCATGGTCTCTTGCATTGCAGGCGGATTCTTCTACGAGCTGAGCCACCTGGGAAGCCAAAAGGGCTCTGCAAAAATAAAAAGTGCAACACAATGCAAGATGGTGTTATAATCAGTCATAATTTCCTTTTATGATTGATGTTAAATTTTACCATAACTATAGACTTCAAGTAGATAGAAGTATCATACAATTATAATTATACATTTTATATTGGGTAATAGGATTACATGGCTTATTGTGAGTACTCAATAACGAAATGAATGCTAAAATCTCCTTTAAATTTTTTTTTTTTTTTGCTCAGTCGTGTCTGACTGTAACCCAGTGGACTGTAGTCCCGCCAGACTCCTCTGTCCCTGGGAGTCTCCAGACAAGAATAGTGGAGTGAGTAGCCATTCCCTTCTCCAGGGGAATCTTCCTAACCCAAGGATTGAACCCAGGTATCCTGCATTGCGGGCATATTCTTTACCATCTGAGCCACCAGGGAAGCCCTATACTTATTTTGATCTCATCCCAAGTCCTGAGATTTGACTTAGGACGGGATCAAGGCATATGTATTTTCACAATTCTCCAGGTGATTCTGATGGGCACCCCAGCTTCCCGAATCTCTGCACTGCTTTAATAAATATTAGGTAAAATGAAGTGAAGTCGCTCAGTTGTGTCTGACTCTTTGGGACCCCATGGACCCTCGTCCTCTGGTGCCAGGGCCCATTGTGTGGGGTCCTTCCCGAGCCTAAGTCGTTGCCTGCCTGGGGTCTCAGCAGCATCACTGAGGTCTCAGAGGACTGGGCCCTCGGGACACACAGGCTGTGCTGGGCAGTGCTATCCCATGACACGGGAAGCACGTGCACGGAACACGTACACGTCCCTCCAGGTCACGCTTCCCTGTTGGCTCCCCGAAGAGCTTCCCTGTGCTCCGGATGCCATCCCTAGATTTGTAAAATTAGCCATTTCTGTCTTTAGTCCCCAGACTTGAGGACCACACCTGATGGAGGGTGTGTGTGGAAGAGACAGGAGAGGATCCAGGGTTAATGGGATGAGAACCAGGGCTGAATGACCCCCACAGCTCTAAGAGCAGTTTCTCTCTTCTACGTATGAATCTGGGGTGTTTCTGTCACACCAAGTTTACCTCTAATTTCCTCTCCCTTATATTCTGGCACTGCCCATCAGAAGGGATGCTCCCATGGGTCTGGCGGAAATGCTTGAATTCTAGCTGGACCACAACTTAGGGGCAGGCTGTGACCTCCTAAAGCCATCCCAGAGTCCTTCATTTCCAATAAGAGGAACATCTTGCAGACCAGTAGTAGTGTAAGGCAAATGATAGCAAAGCCAATTCTGTTTACAACTGAACATATAGTCCACGTTTGCAGAGAGCTGTTGCAATATTTATCTTTCACTCTTTATAAAAATATAATAATCAATAGTGGTTTGTTACAGAATCAAAAAGTTCTGACCAGTCTTGGAACACGATCCAGCCCCCAGCGCTGGTCCATCAAGCAAATGTGTCATTAAAACCTTGTTTGTCAAAGCTGATCTTTCCCAAAGTGACTGCGCCCGGCTCCACGAATGCACCCACTTCAGACCTCACTGGTCAAGCAGTCTCTGTCTTTGTCCCTGGCTGATGTAGAACAAACTTCAGGATGATGCTCCACTCATGCAGGATGAGGGATCGAGGTCGGGAGGGGTTGGGCAGGTGCAGGTGAGCAGCAGAAAACACCCTTGACCTTGCAGATCAGAAACTCTCAAAGAGTTTGGAATCAGGCTTAGCCGATAATATAATTAGCACTTCCTTGAGGGAGAGGAGAGAACTTTATTTTGGTCTGGTAACTCATTCATCTGGCTACCAGTCAAGTAAGATGCAAACATATGATTTCAAATAGCTATTTTTTCCTCTCTTTGAGATAATTTCAGCCTTACACAAAAGCTGCAAAAATAATACAAAGAATACCCACATAGCCCTCAAGAAGATTCCCAACTATTGGCATGTTAATCACGTTTGCTCCACCATTCTCCCTGTCTCAAGCACAGTATGTTATTCTCTGAAAAGTCGGAAAATGAGTGGTGGACATAAGACCCCCTCCTCCCAAAACCTGCCTTATTAACCACATTGCAGTCATCAAAAGCAGGAAATTGGCACTGATAGACTGCCAGTATCTATCCTATAGATCTTACAAGCTTGCCAATTGTATCACTAACGCCCTATGGCAGCGAAAAAAAGAAAAGAAAGAAACAGAATGTTAAGGCTTATAAAGTCACAGTTGCTCTGAGATTCAGGTAACTGGTAGCATAATAATTCTTAGGGGGTTTGGTGCACCATAGTCCTGGTCCTAAAATACTCCCTGATATTTAGACCCTGAAACTTGCTACTGTCTTCTCAATTGAAGGGTAGGAAGTGACGATCCAGAATGTTGATCATGTACCATTTTCAAAACTGAAGTGTCGTTGCTGTACAATATTATGTAAGTTACAGGTGAACAATATGGTGATACGCAATTTTTAAAGGATATACTCCGTTTAGCGTTTTTATAAAACAGTGCCTATATTCCCCCAGTTGTACTACACATCCTTGTAGCTTATCTTATGCGTCATAGTTTGAATCTCTTAACCTTCTGCCTTCCTGCCCTTCTCTGTCCTCACTGGTAACCACCGGCCCTCTCCCTATATTGTGAGTCTGTTCTCCCTCGTCATAGTCACGAGTTTGCTGTCTTCTTTAGACTCTACATACAAGTGACATCACACAGTGTCTGTCCTTGTCTGTCTGACCTACTTCACCCATCATAATGTCCTCCAAGTCCATCCATGTTGCTGTGAATGGCAAGATTTTACTCTAGTTTATGTCTGAATGGTATTCCATTGTGTGTCTGTGTGTGTGTGTGTGCGTGTGTGTGTGTGTGTACATACACGTCATAGGGCATCCACTGTGGCTCAGTGGTAAAGAATCCACCTGCCAATGCAGGAGACACAGGTTTGATCCCTGGGTCAGGAAGATCCCCTAGAGAAGGAAATGGCAACCCACTCTAGTACTCTTGCTGAGAGAATCCCATGGACAGAGGAGCCTGGCACACTACAGTCTATGAGATTGTAAGCAGTCGGACATGGCTTAGCAACTGAGCCTACACACATGCATACACATCACATCTTTATCATCCATCTGTTGATGGACACTTAGGTTGATTCCATGTTAGCAACTGTCAACATTGGGGTGCATGTATCTTTTCAAATTAGTGTCTTTTGAAAATTTTATTTATTTATTTATGCTGCGTAGGCTCTTATTTTGGAGAAGGCAATGGCACCCCCACTCCAGTACTCTTGCCTGGAAAATCCCATGGACAGAGGAGCCTGGTAGGCTGCAGTCCATGGGGTCACTCAGAGTCAGACACGACTGAGTGACTTCACTTTCACTTTTCACTTTCATGCATTGGAGAAGGAAATGGCAACCCACTCCAGTGTTCTTGCCTGGAGAATCCCAGGGACAGGGGAGCCTGGTGGGCTGCCGTCTCTGGGGTCGCACAGAGTCGGACACGACTGAAGTGACTTAGCAGGCTCTTCTTTGTGGCATATGGGATCTAATTCCCTGACCAGGTATCAGATGCAGTTCCCCAACACTGGAAGCTCAGAATCTTAATCACTGGACCACCAGAGAATTCCCCAAATTAGTGTCTTTTTATTTCAGATATATACACAGGAGTGGAACTGCTGAATCCTATGGTATTCTAGGGCTTCCCTAGGAGCTCAGCTGGTAAAAAAATCCACCTGCAATGCAGGAGGCCCCAGTTTGATTCCTGGATCGGGAAGATCCACTGGAGCAGGGAATGGCTACCCACTCCAGTATTCTTAGGCTTCTCTAGTGGCTAAGCTGGTAAAGAATCTGCCTGCGACCTGGGTTGGAAAGATCTCCGGAGAAGGGGACGGCTACGCGCTCCAGTACTCTGGCCTGGAGAATTCTATGGACCATGCAGTCCACGGGGTCACAGAGAGTCGGGCACGACTGAGCCACTCTCACTTTTATGCTACTTCTACTCCTAGTTTTAGAAACCTTCCTACTGTTTTCCACAGTGACTACACCAATTTCCCTTCTCACCGACAGTGTACAGGGTTCCCTTTTTCCACATCCTCACCAACATCTGTCACTGAGTTCTTCTTCATTGAGTTCTTCTTGAGGACAGCCATTCTGACAGGTATTTGGCCACAGCTCCTTGCAGTTTTGACTGGCATTTCCCTGACATTGTGATGCTGAGCATCCCGCCAGGTACCTGCTGGCCTTCTGCATTTCCTCTTTGGAAAACTGTCTATCAGTTCTTCTGCTCATCTTGTAACTGGATTGTTTGTTTTTATGATGTTGAGTCGCAAGAGCTGTTCAGTATGTTGGCTATTAACCCCTATTGGTCATATCATTTGCAAATATCTTCTCCCATTCAGTCGGTTGTTCTCTTGTCTTGATGGTTTCCTTTGCAGTGCAAAAGCTTTTAAGTTTAATTAGGCCCCACTTGTCTACTTTTGCTTTCATTTCTGTTGCCTTAGGAGAGATCCAAAAAAATATCACTACGATTTATGTCAAAGACAGCTCTGCCTATGTTCTCTTCTAGGAGTTTTATGGTTTCAGATCTTACATTTAGGTCTTTAGTCCATTTTGAGTTTATTTCCTTTTATTTCTTCTTATCTTCTTTATTTCTTCTCTGTTTCTCATCTGAGCAACTTTATTTAATTCAACAATTCCTTACTGACTGCCTGATATACCCAAGACACTATCTTTGGTTCAGGGGGATACAAAGTGTTTTAAGATGCAGTCTCAACACCCCATGAATCAAAATGTTATCAAACAAACAGTAGCTTAGTGGAAATAAAAAACTGTAGTAAAAACGTAGTAAAAAAAAACAGCATAGCAGAAAACTATATTCAGTATCCTACTGTAAGAATATCAATATATATGTGTGTGTGTGTAACTAAACCATTTTGCCATACAGCAGAAATTAACACCACACTGTAAATCAACTATACTTCAATTAAAAATTTAAAAATACAAAAAAAAAAAAAAGGATTGGATTAACCACAGAGTTCTATTGTACAGCACAGGGTACTATAATCTATATCCTGTGAAAATGCATAATGGAAAAGAAAATGAAAACGAATGTATATGTATATATGTTTGTGTGTGTGTGTATAACTGAATCACTTTGCTGTGCAGCAGAAATTAACACAACATTGTAAATCAACTATACTTCAATTTTTAAAAAGAGAGGGAAGGATAGAATAGATTATTGGGTCCCTACTGTTTGGTAGATGCCTTATCAAGTGATCATATGCATATAACATTTTTCACAAATATGGTGACATCGGCATGATTTTCCTTGTTTCATGGATGAGGAAATTGAGGCTCATAAAATCAAGAAATCTGCCCAGCAGGTCCATGCAGCAAGACTTAGAGATCTGTCTCCGAAGCCCTTCAGTTCAGTTCAGTTCAGTCGCTCAGTCGTATCCTACTCTTTGAGACCCCATGGACTGCAGCACACCAGGCCTCTCTGTCCATCACCAACTCCCTGAGCTTGCTTAGAGTTATGAGTGATGCCATCCAACCAACTCATTCTCTGTCTCCCCCTTCTCCTCCTGCCTTCAGTCTTTCCCAGCATCAGGGTCTTTTCCAGAGTCAGTTCTCCGCATCAGGTAGCCAAAGTATTGGAGCTTCAGCTTTAGCATCAGTCCTTCCAGTGAATATTCAGGACTGATTTCCGAAGCCTTTGTCTGCTCCTCGAAAATGAGGTAGAAACAGATGGTGTGGAGCAGAGGGAGGAGAAGAGAGAGAGAAAGAAGGAGAGAATGAAAGCAGCAGAGGGGAGGAAGCCTCCCCGGGCCTCAAGGACAGACTGCCAAGCAGAGATTTTGAGGATAAAGATGAAATAGCAATCTAGGCTGAGTCTTGAAATAGCTGTGGGCAGGGTCCACAAAATGGCCAGACCAGCAAAATGGCCAGACCAGGTTCTCCTGACAGAACAAAGTAAACGCAGTTTCTTAAGAGTCCGGGGCTGCCCTCGGGGACCCCAAGGCCAGCTGAAGCCCGGAAGAGATAGCTCACTCCTTGAGTCAGGGGATTCTCCCCTGGGATCAGCAGCTGGTGAGCTTTCTTCTCACTGTGAAGCTCCTTTGGATTTCTTTCTGCAGGAGGAAGATTTGTCCATTGAAAGCTAAAGAGGATGAGGCAGTGCTGGGAGCCCTTCTTCACTACATCTCTGACCCAGGGGGCCCAGTCTGCTAAGTGTGGACAGAAGCACAGAGTCAGGACTTACTGGCCCCCTGCCTGTTGGTCAAACCACACGTCGCAGTTACTTGGGAAGCGGTCTGGGTGGGGAAACCTCTCTATTTCTGACGTAAAGAGATGGTGTTTGTTTACAATTGCATCTTCTAAGGAATGGATGCTTCAGCAGGACACTGGATCCTGGACAAACATCTTACTGATGACACTGATCACGGCCGAAATGCTCGAGTTAGAAGGAAACTTTGTTTATATTTACACGTCTAAAATAGACCGACTAAGTACTTTTATATTGTAAATATCAGGCTATGGTCCACGGGTTGAAAGGAGTCAGCCAGGACTGAAGCAACTTAGCATGTGCACACACATGCAAGTTCTATTTCTGACCCAGATCAGCATGTTCTGAAAGATGCTCATTTTGAAGTTGGAAAAGTTATCCGGGCCTTGTTAGTTGCTCAGTGGTGTCCGACTTTTTGTGACCCCATGGACTCCTCTGTCCATGGGATTCTCCAGGCAATACTGGAGTAGGTAGCCATGCCCTCCTCCAGGGGATCTTCCAGACCCAGGGATCGAACCCATATCTCTCACGTCTTCTACAGTGGCAGGCGGGTTCTCGATCATTAGCGCCACCTGGGAAGCCCGAAAGAATGCATGGTTCAGATGTGAAAGCTGACAGCCCGCTCTGTGCATCACAGGCGCAGAGCTCAGAGACGTGGCATCACTCCCCCACACACTCCTGCATCCTCACCTCACAAGGAGAGACTGAGATGGACTCCTATCAGTGTTTCCAGAATTAAATAAGTCAGTACACATGCAGCACTCAGAAGCATGAGCAGTAAATATTAGTTTAGCTAATCATGGGAATGCATGATAAAGCCTATTGGGTATTTGATTTCTCAGTTTTTTTAAAAAAAGGCACAATGAGAATCAACATCGAGGAGCTAAATAACCACAGAAAAGAGAGTTTCACTTGACTTTTGGATCACTCACATAACTGCAATACCTTCAAGATAAAGGTTTTAAAGGAGGTGAAATATTTCATCTATCTACTTCCCTCTGGCCATAAGCACACAGGTCAAACCTTCTGAGTCAGAATTCAGGAAATGGTCTAAATCTGTGAAGTGAAAGTCTCTCGGTCAGGTCCAACTCTTTGTGACCTCCATGGACTGTAGCCTGCCAGGTGCCCCTGTCCATAAAATTTTCCAGGCCAGAATACTGGAGTGGGTAGTCGTTCCCTTTTCCAGGGGATCTTCCCGACCCAGCAATCAAACAGGGGTCTCCGCGTTGCAGGCAGATCCTTTACCAACTCAGCTACAAGGGAAGCCCAAAGTCACTCAGTAGTGTCCAACTCTTTGCGACTCCGTGCACTATACAGTCCATGGAATTCTCTAGGCCAGAATACTGGAGTGGCTAAGCTATTCCTTTCTCGAGGGGATCTTCCCAACCCAGGAATCAAACCCAGGTCTCCCGCATTGCGGGTGGATTCTTACCAACTGAGCCACCAGGAAAGCCCAAATCTGTGAATTCAACCTAATTTGTATGATGGTTGATTTGAATAAATTATTGAGATGAGTTCACACCTCGATTTTGCAGATTAAACTGTTCAGTCTCATAATTATTCCTCATGGCACCTCCCATCAACTCCTTCTCGACATTTACTCAATACTGAATCCACATCCTTAGTCCTACCTCGTAGACTGAGATGACTGTTACCCTAAGGAACATCCATTAAGTCCCTTGGACAGCAAGGGGATCAAACTAGTCAATCCTAAAGGAAACCAACCCTGCATATTCACGGAAGGACTGAGGCTGAAGCTTCATCACTTTGGCCACCTGATGCGAAGAGCCGACTCACTGATGTGGAAAGACCCTGATGCTGGGAAAGACTGAGGGCAGAAGAAGTGGGTGACAGAGGATGAAGTGGGTGACAGAGGATGAAGTGGGTGACAGAGGATGAGATGGGTGGATGGCACCACCAACTTAATGGACATGAGTTTAAGAAAACTCTAGGAAACAGTCAATGGTAGGGAAGAGGGGGTGCTGCAGTTAATGGGTCGACGAGTCAGACGTGACTTAGTGACTGAACAACAAGGATATTTTCATGATCATATTTCATTTTCATCATCTCAATATTTTCATGATCATTATCATATTTTCATAATACAGAATCATTCCATGGTAATCATACCAAAACCCAAAAAGCACCTACTCATCAGAGGAGAAGAGGCATCCTTTTACAGCATGGATACCATTTCGACATATTTGGTCCCCATCCGCATCCTTTATGTAAATTCAGAGCTCCCTGGTGGCTCAGACAGTAAAGAGCCCACCTGCCATGCAGGAGACCCGGGTTCAATCCCTGGGTCAGGAAGATCCCCTGGAGGAGGGGATAGCAACCCATTCCAGTGTTCTTGCCTGGAAAACCCCATGGACAGAGGAGCCTGGTGGGAGTCACGGAAGAGTAGCAAGGGTCATATATGACTGAGTGACTAAAGCACCATCACTGAAGTCAGAAACACTCTCCTGGGACTTTCTTGCCTTCCAGGGGCTTGTTCCCTTGCGGAGGAGCTAAGATCCCACATGCCTGACCCCCAAAATGAAACATAAAACAGAAGCAACACTGTAACAAATTCAAAGTGTTTAGTCACTGGGTGTTGACTCTTTGAGACCTTATCAACTGTAGCCCAAGCCAGGCTCCTCTGTCCATGAGATTTTCCAGGCAAAGAATACTGGAGTGGGTTGCCATTTACTTCTCCAGGACATCTTCCCGACTCAGGGACAGAACCCAGGTCTCCTGCATTGTACGCGGATTCTTTACTGTCTGAGCCACCAAATTCAATAAAGATTATAAAATTATCCACATCGAAAAAAAAAAAACTTTAAAAAGAAAGAAGAAAGAAATGATCTTTTATTATTGGGCACTTCACGGAGACGTCTTGTCTTTGGTAACTGTGGGTCCTGAGAACTGTCTGGACCATCTCTTCCATTAGGCGAACCGAGGAACATTCGTGGATTCGTCGGTTTATTCATCCATTCAGGCAGTGTTGGGTGAGCCGATGCTTGGCCCGGAGCCCTGCGGGAAGATGCAGATGGACTCGGCCTAATTCTTACGCCCCCAAGGACTTCACAGGGTCTCAGGTGAGGAGGGAATGGGTGCTCGTGAGGACTCGGGTAAGGGAGGGGCCCTGCCAGGCTGGCTTCGCACATACATCTCTGAAATGACAGCTCATCATGGAGGCTTCATAGCATAAGACAGGATTCTATCTTCCTGTGCAAGGGACACCGCCTAAACCATCCACTAACAGAGGTGGACCGGCAAAGAAAACATCCTCCTCCGCCTCACCACGGCCCCTCCCACCTCGCACCTCTGAACTGCTCTGGGCGTGTCTGCAAAGAGGTCACTCTGGGGAAGGGGAGGGTGCTTGCCTCCTGTCTGCATGGCACGACTCCTACTTCCTCCCCAGAAGAAATCTTGCCAGCCTCTTCTGAAAGCAAAGGAGGAAAACATCTCTGCTGGCAAAGGAGATTCGTTTTCTGGCCAGGAAAGAAGAACTGGGAAAGAAGGTGGGAGATTGTTACTGACTCCCTTACCTAGGATAGGGTGTTGGTTCCCAGTGAGAAAGAAGGCAGAGTTCACCGTCAGGTGAGGGCCTGGTATTGATTCCAAAGCTGAGAAGGGGAAAATGCGCTTTCTCTACATCTCAGTATCTTCCTCCATAGCAAGATGATAATAAAACCTTTACTTATGTCAGAAGGAAGCTGCCTAGAAAACTGGCTCAAGGCCTAGAAATATCTTCAAACCTACTTAAGTGTTTATGAGCAGGGTGACCATTTCACGAGCAGTGGAAAGTCAAAACCACTTGACCTAGTGGCAAAGCCATCGTGAACTTTCTAGACCTCTTCCAGCGAAGCTGACCACCCTGAAACTGTGAATCTGCAGCGCTTCAGAAAGAGGATGGGAGACAGGTCTTTAAAAAAATGATACATTTTGCATTAGAAGGGGGTGGACAAATGCCATTTTTTAAAATTCTCCCAAATGTAACATCAGAAAACCTCTGGGTGTCTGCTGCAGAGGACCTGTCCCTCAACAGCCTCTTCGTGGCCAGGAAAAAAAAAACAAACTTAACAGTGGGAAACAAGGACAAGTACTTCTATTAATACAAAAGGATATTGCTCCTTGCATTCCAGACACGCCATCGTGTTAAGTGAGTGAACTCGGTCAGTTAATCCTTCAGTCAGGATCAGAGGTCAGTAGGATAATTATCCTGGTTTTCAGATAAGGCAGCTGAGCTCAGGGTTAATATAAACCAGTGATACTTGAACCAGGACCATGAAGAGAGAGAAAGGCAGGCATAACCAGAGAGGGATTAGAAGATGACCACAAAGCAAGTAAATACCAATATCTGGGGTCACGTGGCTTCACACCAGTGGAAACAAAGCCCACTTAAACGATTAAAACATCCTGCTTATCAAATAGAATATTTCTAAATAAATTAGTTTTTTCTTCTTATGTATGAATAGGGACATAAAAGAGACGAATGTCATTACCATTAGGAAAGGTTCTGGTGACCATCTTTTGATGCATGGACTCGGCGAGGTTACAGCCTCCATTTATTCAACAGACTCTCTCTGAGGAGTTGCTGGGAAGGAATCTTGTAGATGGGAATCAAGTCCACAATTGGGTGACGTCAGTTAAGGGAGATGATCCTCGTTCATCCAGGGGAGCTGGATTCAGTTAGTGGGAAGATCATGAAAGCAGAACTGAGGCTTCCTTGAAGAAGAAATCCTGTGTGGGGATAGGAGCTTCAGCCTCTTCTAGAAAGCCCAGCTTACCCTGTGGATTTCAGACTTGACTAGTTAGCCCACGGTCACATAACCCAACACCCCCTTGCAGTAAAGCTCTTAAGGCTTATGGCTTGAACCCTGGCTGACACAGTTCTGAAAGTGTTTCTTGTCATAAATGTGTAAGAATGAATTAGGGCTTTCTGGGAGCTGGTGATGGATAGGGAGGCCTGGCGTGCTGCAGTCCATGGGGTCGCAAAGAGTCGGACACGACTGAGCGACTGAACTGAACTGAGCTGAGGGCTTCCCTGGTGGCTCAGTGATAAAGAATCCACCTGCTAATGCAGGGGACACAGGTTTGATTCCCTGATCCAGAAGATACCAGGTACTTAGCAACTGAGCCTGAGCACAACTGCTGAGCCTGGGGGTCTAGAACCCGGGATCCGCCAGAGAGGGCATCACAGTGAGAAGCCCACACAGCCTCTAGGGAGCAACCCCCGCGCCGCAACGAGAGAACACGCCTGCGCAGCGAAACACCTGGCGCAGCCGAAAATACACAAGTAAATACAACTATTTTTTAAAAGAAGGAATTAGCAGTCACCTATTGTATTCGCACAAAAGCTAATACTGCAGAGTGTATGTTTAAGGGGGTTACAGTCTCCCCTGCATTCTGGTTACTGATGAACTCGCTCTCAGAGGACGGACTCGGAAAATCTCTCCCGAAGCCAAAGTAAATGTTAAGCTAAAATTCCATCTGAATTATTCTGAACAAATTCTGAACGGGTAGAGTCTTAACAAAGCTCCAGAGTGTTAAAAAGAGAGACTTCTTCCCTCTGATTTAAAGAACATATTCTCTCTCTCTCTCTCTCTCTCTCTCTCTCTCTCACACACACACACACACACACATGCACGTATCTATCAGAAAGTACTTCCCCTAGGAAGTTTAGAGGAGAATGGATACATGTATATGCATGGCTGAGTCCCTTGGCTGCGTCCCAGAAACTATCAAAACATTGTTAATCAGCTATATTCGAATAGAAAATTAAAAGTTTAAATAAAAAAGAGAGAAAGTACCTCCCTTACTCCACAGACACTTTCATCTATTCCAATAGCATGAATGGA
Organism: Nanger dama; assembly: GCA_917880005.1. Taxonomy (NCBI): domain Eukaryota; kingdom Metazoa; phylum Chordata; class Mammalia; order Artiodactyla; family Bovidae; genus Nanger; species Nanger dama. The sequence continues at coordinate 1,001,777 of CAKJTW010000069.1, forward strand.
ATGCCAGTGAACACCTTTAGCTTTGTGACCTTGGATAAATCACTTAACAACTCTGTCTCTCAAGTTGCTTATCTATAAAATAGGGACAAAATACCGCCTGTCTGGCAGGACTATAATAATAAAGTTAGGTGATGATTTGAAATGAGAAGTTCCGACACATGGCATGCATCATGTATTTGCGGGTTTGGGAAGGTGGCAAAAACTTCACAGAGGAGCTGGCACTAGAAAGAGTGAACTTTTAATTAAGTGCAGAGCCCCAGGTACAATTTCAAATAATGGAGGAAGCAGGTTTGAGCACAGCTTAGAGGTGGGAGTGAGGGCAGCCTGCCCTGAAACTCCTCCTCCTAGAAACCCCAGGGGAAAGCATGGATGCCAGGTTACAGGCAAAACAAATCTAGATTCTACGTCTAAAACACCATTTCAAGACACCTTAAAAACTACACGTTATGTATTTCAAAAGAGTTCATGTTAAACAAGCTTGGAAAGCAGTATTAACTCAAGACTAATAAGTTAGCCATCACTGACTCAATGGTCATGAGTTTGAGCTGACCCCAGGAGACCAGGAAGGACAGGGAAGCCTGACGTGCTACAGTCTCTGGGGTGGCAAAAATTCAGACACAACTTAGCAAATGAACAACAAAACAGCTTTCTTTAAAGCAGGATTCCCCGACAACTATAACCTACTGATGTGCAGCCAACAGCTTCCCAGTGGCTCAGTGGTAAAGAGTCCGCCTGCAGGCAGGAGATGCGGGAGATACAGGTTCGATTCCTTGGGTTGGGAAGATCCCTTGGAGTAGGAAATGGCAACTCACTCCAATATTCTGGCCTGGAAAATCCCATGGACAGAGGAGCCTGATCGGCTACTGATCATGAGTTTGAAAAAGAGTCAGATATGACTGAGTGAGCACACATGTACGAGCCACGCGTGTGCGTGTGCACGCACGCGTGCGCACACACACACACACACACGCACAAGATACAGGCCCGTGAAGTCAACAGGGCGCCGTATGCAATAGCTCCCAGCATGGGGTGACAGAACCCCCTCCCTCCAGAGCATCTCCCAGGAAAACCATTCTGAGCTGCACACCTCCGCGAATGCCAGCTGTATTACCTGCGTTTTCTGAATTCTGGCACCTGGGGCTTCACTGAATGGAGAGAGACAGCGCACCTCGCGGGCCCAGGCAGTTCCCAAAGACAGTGCCTGGACTGAGCTTCCGCACAGGCCCCCCACCGACTCTGCGTGGCTCCCTGCCCTAGTCAGCCCCAGGTCAGCCTCTGCGCTCCAGAGCCACGGAAACCATCCCTGAGCCAGTCCTACATCTGCTTTCCCTGCCTTCCCTTCCCGAGGAAGCCATACTCCAGGCTGCCTTCACGTTCTGGCTCCTTCTGCTCCCGGACCCACCCTGCATGGCCTGGCTGGCCCCCTCCTCTCCAAACCTGTAAGGAACAAACTATGCCTTCCGTAGCTACTGCCGATCTGTTGGTTTCCCCACGCCTGAATTACAATAAAGCCTACATTTTAAAACATCCAGGTTGCCAGTGAAGGGCTTTTAAAGACGTCTAAGCATATTTATGTTTTAGAGGGGCTTCCCTGATGGCTCAGATGGTAAAGAATCTGCCCGCAAGGCAGGAGACCCTGGTTCGATCCCCGGGATGGGAAGATTCCTTGGAGAAGGAAATGGCTACCCACTCTAATCTTCCCAGGTGGCTCTAATGGTAAAGAACCCACTTGCCAGTGCAGGAGATGTAAGAGATTCTGGTTTGATCCCTGAATTGGGAAGATCTCCTGGAGAAGGAAATGGCAACCCACTCCAGTATTCCCGCCCAGGAAATCCCAGGGACAGAGTAGCCTGGTGGGCTACAGTCTCATGGGGTCACAAAGAGTCAGACACAACTGAACACACACCCACTCCAGCATCCTTGCCTGGAGAAATCCATGGACAGAGGAGCCTGGTGGGCTACAGTTCACGGTCTCACAAAAAAGTTAGACACTACTTAGAGGGTAAACAGTAACAAATAAGTGAATTATGTTGCAAAGAGTCGCACACACCTGAGCAATTAAGACATACACGTGTTTTAGAGTATTCATCTTAACCATAACCTCTGTGTGCTGTAGCTTCGTCACTCAGTCGTGTCCGACTCTTTGCGACTCCATGGACTGAAGCCCACCAAGCCTCCTCTGTCCATGGAGATTCTCCAGGCAAGAATACTGGAGTGGGTTGCATGCCCTCCTCCAGGGGATCTTCCCGACCCAGGATTGAACTCCGGTCTCCCGAATTTCAGATGGATTCTTTACCATCTGAGCCACCAGGAAGCCCATCTTAACCGTCTTAACCATCACCTCTATACCACATTCCAAGTTCCCAGAGCATCCTTACAGCCTCAGGAAGCCCAAAACTAACCTGAACGCCTCACTGAGAGACACAGAGGGGTTCAAGAGGCCTGAACCCCCACCTATCTCAAAGTCCTAATATACTTGCTGAGTCTACGGGAGCTCAGAGCATCTCAAAGTCCATCCCTTTACCCCAACCTGGATGCCTAGGAATATGGACCACATCACAGTTACAGGAAAGGTGATGACAAGTCGGTCAGCTGCAGCTGCTTCACAGTATTCAGAGAATTCTAGATGTCTTTGGCAACTGGCTTCCCTGGTGGCTCAGACGGAAAAGAATCTGCCTGCAATGCAGGAGACCTAGGTTCTATCTCTGGATCAGGAAGATCCCCTGAAGAAGGGAATGACAACCCACTCCAGAATTCTTGCCTGGGAAATCCCATGGTCAGAGAAGCCTGGTGAGCTACAGTCCATAAGGTCACAAAGAGTCAGACACGACTGAGCGACAAATACACACACCCTTGGCAATAGAGATCTGGGATTCACTTAAACTTTTTAATTGGAGGCACACAAGAATTGGGAAACTGGTCCTGTTTCTAAACACTTTGACCTCATCTTTTTTTTCATCTGTGATATTAAAGGAGTTGAATCAGTTACCTTATAAAGTAACTCCTGGCTCTGAAATTCTGTGGTTCTCAATTACTCCCCAGAGCTACTAATTCCAGATAATTTTATAATCCTCTATAATGGCTTTAAATCACAAATGAGATTGATAACAAAAATGTTCTACCTCTATATGTTTATTTTTTCTTTTCTACACTATGCTGGTTCTCCAGAGTACACTTTTGCTAATTACGAGGGCCCTTACTATTTATCGTGAGCCAAATAAAATAAATATTTGACTCTGGCAAAGGAAAATTTTTTTTTTTCCTAGCATGATGCCAACCTGCATTCCATACCTTGCCCCATCACTGAGTCAACAGTGAGCTTTATCTGCACTTGTAAAAGACATTAGGGAATGAATGAGTCATGGCCCCACCAGAGCCCTTTGAGGTCAGGTGGACACTGGCTGCCACCCCTTCCTGCGAGGGGGAGCCCTTGGCAGGACCCTGAATGGGAACTGTGGTGACCTTTGCTTGAAGGTAAGGAAATGAATCATAGGGCTTGATTAAGACTTACTAGTTCTGTCTCCACGTGAAGGAGTAAGGATAAAACTGATGGTTGCCTGGTAAGAAAATTGGAGCACAGCGCAGAAGACAGAAATATACAAGCCTCAAATCTTTGGAAGGGAGAATGTTGCAACTTGATGGAAGGTGCTTTGCTGGACTGCTTTCATCTTAGGTGGAACATCAGGGCCATTAGTCAAAAGTCAGATTTGAAACAGGTGAAATTTCAAAGTAATATGTTCTTCAGTCATTAAATATGGAGCTCAGCGCTGAATCCCTTGACCATGCTTTTGTTGTCCATAAGGAAAACAGATCCCCCGTTGTTACTGAAGCTACCTAAGAAGTATGGTGTTGTTGCTATTGCTGTTGTTTAGCACCTCAGTCATATCCAGCTCTTGTGACCCCATGGACTGTAGCCCACCAGGCTCCTCTGTCTGTGGGATTTCCCAGCAGAAACACTGGAGTGGGCTGTCGTTTCCTTCTCCAGCTCATAGTGATTAGATGGTGTCTTTTATGGGGGCACATCTTTGGGTACGCATTGCATCTTGCTGTTGCTATTGTTCAGACACTAAGTTGTGTCCAGTTCTTTGCAACCCTGTGGACTGCAACACCCCCAGGCTTCCTCATCCTTCACTATCTCCCAGAGTCTGCTCAGATTCATGTCTATTGAGTCCATCATGCTTTCCAACCATCTCATCCTCTGCCACCCACCTCTCTCCCGCTTTCAATCTTTCCCAGCACTAGAGTGTTTTCAAATGTGTCAGCTCTTCACATCAGGTGGCCAAAGGATTGGAGCTTCAGTTTCAGCACATCCTTCTTAGCTTCCAGCATCGCAACCCATCTCTCTGACCTTCAGGAAAGCAGATGCCATCACAGTGAGTGGTCATTGTATTGGTTAAGGGAAATTAGTTCTCCTGGGCAGTGCTATGTTAGAAGATAGACTGTGTGGCCTCACCTGGGCCAGCAGACTCCAGCCCAGAAGCACTTCAGGCCACGTGACTGACCTCTCAGGAGCTGCTCTGGATACAATTCTCAGACACAAATTAACCAACAACATCTTCCTAGGAAAATACGATCATTTCTAGTAAAATATTAAAATAAAATTGGGGAGAATTTCCTGCAATTATTTTCTTTGACTGGAATGCCAATATCTTTACATCCTCTGAATCTGTAATATTTTCAGCATTCAGAGAAACTCCCAGATGGTTGTTTGTCTATTGAAGAAGTTTTAAAGATATATTTTGTGAAGTGTGGCTGTATCTGGATGGAGAGATTGTGGGGCAGTTTCACTTTTTTTAAAATTTTCTATGTTTTGAATTGTTTGAACTTCTTGCAGGGCAAATATATGTTTCAAAGTTTACAGATATATACTTTGCAATCCAAAAAGTAATCTTCACAGGTTGAGAACTTCCTGGATTATTGTTCCATGTAAAGCAAGCCTTTCAAATATCTCATCAGTGAATGTATATTACACGCGGTGCTTCCCCGGTGGTGCCAGTGGAAAATAACCCAGTGGCCAACACCGGAGATGTAAGAGACTCAGGTTAGATCCCTGGGTCAGGAGGGTCCCCTGGAAAGGAAATGGCAACTCTTCCAGTATTCTTGCCTGGATAATCCCATGGACAGAGGAGCCTGGTGGGCTACAGTCCATGGTGTTGCAAAGAGTTGGACATGACTGAGGCCACTTAGCATACACCCATATTACATGTATATTTTTGCCTATAGTGTAATGTCATGCCCCTATTAATGCTCAATAAGTATTAGTTGAATAAAATTATCAAGAAGGATACAACACCTGTCTCCTAGCATCGAGAACATTGTCTAAAAGTCAGCCCATCACTGTCTTAACCATTGTTACAGACTGAATTCTGAATATCTATCCATTAAGTTCATCCTAAAATGAATGGAAAATGAGGGAAGGAGGAGCCACAAAAGGGGAACCTCAGAGACGTGTGAGGGGCTGGACCCTTCACATATTCTCCTCATGCTAAGGAATTATGGAAAGCTGTGCCCACAATTGCCTCTTGGTTATTTTTTAACCAGTCTTGGTGTAAACCCATGCCTTCCTGTCTGTTTGCACTGCCAGACTCTTCAGAGGCCCCATCCAACCCCTCATCATCTCTGCAGCAGTGCTTGGCACCCTAGCAACCCTGACTGTGAATCCCCTACCTGTGGTCGCTGCGTGCACCCACCGTGCAGCGTGCCACGCGGTGCCCGGCCCTGCCCCCGGGCGAGATATTTACCTGGGCATGTGCTCAGCAGGGCTGAGTCACCAGCCCTCGGAAACCTCACCTCTTAAGCCTGGCTGCTTTATTAAAGAGTTGGCTGAGCACCAACAAGAGAGTATTTTTATTCAAAACTTGGGCTCAAAGATAAAATTATGGCCGAGAGGGAAAGAGATGCTGAATGTGGTTTCTGGAAAGTCTAAAGTGAAACACTCTTGCAATCCTGCTGTTGTTCTGAGGGCAGCATTTGAGTGCGTCAATCAGCAGAGCCTTGTTCGTGTTCCTGGGGGAGAAAGCCAGCCATGGGATGCAACCCATGTGCCCCTTACGTAGACAGGGGTGCATCCTTGCTGCATCCGATGTCGGAGCCCAAAGCGGTCAAACTGAAGAGCATCCAAAGCAGGGCACGAAGCCAACTCATATCAGCATCAGAGCTTCCCGGTGGCTCCGCGGTAAAGAATCCGCCTGCCAATGCAGGACGCGCAGGTTCCATCCCTGAGTCGGGAAGATCCCCTGGAGGATGGCATGGCAACCCACTCCAAATTTCTTGCCTGGAGAATCCCACGGACAGAGGAGCCTGGCGGGCTACCTGGTACTCTTGGCTATTCACAAAGAGTCAGACACGAATGAGCCACTAAACTACAATAACAACACGTCAGTATCAGTGACCCTGTGACACTCCGTGACTCCCAGGCCATCAACCATGATGTCCTGGTGCTGGGGTTTGAAGAGCCAGGAAAAACCAAGTGGGTAGAACTCTTGAGAGAGAGACATAAATAATTCTTCACTAATATAATTTAATAGTGTCCACTGCTGCCAAGTCGCTTCAGTCGTGTCCGACTCTGTGCGACCCCAGAGACGGCAGCCCACCAGGCTCCCCCGTCCCTAGGATTCTCCAGGCCAGAACACTGGAGTGGGTTGCCATTTCCTTCTCCAATGCATGAACGTGAAAAGGGAAAGTGAAGTCACTTAGTCGTGTCCGACTCTTCCTGACGCCATGGCCTGCAGCCCACCAGGCTCCTCCGTCCATGGCATTTTCCGGGCAAGAGTGCTGGGGTGGGGGGCCACTGCCCCCTCCAATAGTGTCCACAGAGCCTCCTTAACCACCTTTCCCAACAAGCCTCCACTGCCTCATAGCACATCAAAACACAGACCTAGGCTTCTGGTTGCCAGGGCAGAAGAATGTGGGGGAAGGGAGAGTTAGGGAGTTGGGATGGACGTGTACACACTGCTATACTGAAAACAGATCACCAACAAGGACCTGCTGTAGAGCACAGGGAACTCTGCTTGATGTTACGTGGCAGCCTGGATGGGAGGGGAGCTCGGGGAGAATGGACACATGTGCATGTATGGCTGAGTCACTCTGCTGTCCACCTGAAACTATCACAGCCCTGCTAATCTGCTATACTCCAATACAAAATAAAAAGATGGTTAAAAACACATATTCAGGACCTAGTCGTTTGTAACTTTGTAGGTGGTGGATTAAAGTTTTAAAATTGAGCCAAGAGATGGCCTAAAATTAAGCTGGAGGTTAAAGGGAATTGAGGGTGGGTGTGAGGATGGTGATCCTGAAACACAGGATCGAAACCAGAGCTGCTGCGTCCATCCAGACAGCGCCCTTGGTTTGTGGATGGTCCCCAAAGCCTGAGGGTCTTGTGTGTCAAGTCCCTCGGGTACAGGTCTGGGAGGTTTGGCAGGTGAAGTGTAGTGTAAGTATTTTTGACTTAAGGACAGATTTTATTTTCTTGGGCTCCAAAATCACTGCTGTTGGTGACTGCAGCCACAAAATTAAACGATGCTTGCTCTTTGAAAGAAAAGCTATGACAAATCTAGACAGCGAGTTAAGAAGCAGAGACATCACTTTGCTGACAAAGGTCCGTCTAATCAAAGCTATGGTTTTTCCAGTAGTCATGTACAGATGTGCGAGTTGGACCATAAGGAAGGCTGAGCACCAAAGGATTGATGCTTTCGAAATATGATGCTGGAGAAGACTCTGGGGAGTTCCTTGGACAGCAAGGAGGACCAAACTAGTCAAACCTAAAGGAAATCAACCCTGAATATTCATTGGAAGGACTGATGCTGAAGCTGAAGCTCCAATACTTTTGCCAGCTGATATGAAGAGCTGACTCACTAGAAAAGACCCTGATGCTGGGAAAGATCGAGGGCAGGTGAAGAATCGGGCGACAGATGTTGAGATGGTTGGATGGCATCACTGACTCAATGGACCTGAATATGAGCAGTCTTCAGGAGATAGTGAAGGACAGGGAAGCCTGGTGTGCTGCAGTCCATGGGGCCACAAAGAGTCAGACACAACTTCGAGACTGGACATCACCACTACCACCATTGGAGTCGATGAATATCTGTGTTAGATGAGCCACAAAATTAAGAGAACAAAGTATAGCTTAAATCTAGCCAAATGAGATTAAGATCAGGATTAATTATCATCAGTTACTTAAAATTTGAGAGCAATTTGAAAATGAAGGGTAAAGAGCCCTTATCCTATTAACATTCACTAACATACTCTTCATTTTACTTTTAAATTCCATGAGATCACTTGATGGATTAAACAAAATACTAGAAGAATGAATTCCTTGGACAACGGCATTGTTAGCAAAGAAGCTAGAAAACAAAATGACACAGATAGTCTGAAGCAGTGGGGTTCATCTAAACACCACATAATGGAGAGGGAATGGTGACCCAGGAGGTCACATTTAATCCACTTGTCTGTTCATTCCAAGGTTACTGATTGATTGTGTGTGGGGGGTCTGGTGAATTGGACAAATGAGAGCAGGTTGGCATTTCAGCAGGATGACTGGCTGCCCTCAAGAAAGAGGGTGGGGGTCTTCCCTGGTGGTCTCGAGGCTGAGACTCTGCACTCCCAGTGCGGGGTCCAGACTACGCTTTCCTGGTGGCACTAACACTTTCACATATGTTTTCATATATATATGTATATACATATGAAAGTCACTCAGTCATGGCTGACTCTTTGTGACCTCATGGACTATACAGTCCATGGAACTCTCCAGGCCAGAATACTGGAGTGGGTAGCCTTTCCCTTCTCCAGGGGATCTTCCTAACCCAGGGATCGAACCCAGGTCTCACGCATTACAGGCAGATTCTTTCCAGCTGAGCCACAAGGAAAGCCCAAATATATATATTATATTTCAAAAAGAGCGTGAGGAGGTAAGATTGGAAGCAGAAGTAGTTAGAGGCTGCCTCAGTAATCCTGGGCAGACACAACAGAGCCTGAACTGCCTATGGCCTAGAAACAAACTCATGGGGTAGATACCTGTCAGGTAGACTCGGCTCCTTTGCAAAGATTATTCTTACAATCAGGAAGAGAAACTCCAGCTGTCTCCACCAAGGAACACATCTGGAGATCATGTTATAATGATGGTAGTTGAAATTAATGTGCTTCTACACTCTCCATCTGTGTAGCAATAAAGCAGCTCGGATGTCCGTTCAAATCTTAGCTCTTCTCGCTAGCTGTGTGACCTTGGAAAAGTTCCTAACCTCTCTGTGCCTCCATTGCATGGACAGTTTTATAAGGATTAAGTGAATTAATTATATGTCCCCGACCCCACGCACTTTTGTGTCTAATCATTTAGTGAGATCAATCAACTCACATTCTCAGACAGCAGACACGCCAGGCCATCGAAACTGCATTACGCTGCACCTGCTCGTTTTTAATCTGTGGTGTCCCCAGGGCACAGGTCAGCTCCCAGCACACGTGAGAAACCAACTGTGACCCAGCTGAAGGTCGGCTCAAAGGCCTCACCCAACCACACCAGAGCATCGCCCTGCCTGCCTCTCAGACTCCAGCTGTCCTGATGGGAGCCATCAGTCATGTATTCCTGACCACCACTCATGAAGGGCCAATTTACTCCCCCCACCCCAAACTTTAAACCTTTTATTTTGCATTGGGGTATAGCCGATTGGCAAATGTTGTGGTAGTCTGGTGAACAGCGAGGGGACTCAGTCATTCATATACGTTCTTCCTCAAGGGGATTCCCTGGTGGCTCAAATGGTAAAGAATCCGCCAGCAATGGGGAGACCTGGGTTCGATCCTGGGGTTGGGTAGATCCCCTGGAGAAGGGAATGGCAACCCACTCCAGTATTCTGGCCTGGAGAATCCCATGGATGGCGAAATCTGGCGGACTACAGTCCATGGGGTCAGAAAGAGTCGCAAACGACTGAGCAACTTCACTTTCACGTTCGTTCTTCCTCAGACCCCTGCTCCTATCCAGGCTGGCACACGACGCTGAGCAGAGTTCCCTGTGCTATATAGGAGGTCCTTGCAGGTTCTCCATTTCAAATAGAGCAGTGTGTACATGACCTTTCCAAACTCCCTAGCTATGCCTTCCTCCCAGCAGCCATAAGTTTGTTTTCTAAGTCTGTGAGTCTCTTTCTGTTTTGTTAGTAAGTTCATTTGTACCATTCTTTTCAGATCCCACATATAAGGGATGTCATATGGTATTTCTCCTTCTCTGTGGACCTACTTCACTCAGTCTGACACTCTCTAGGTCACGATGGGCCGGTTCAGAACATGACTGTGTGGACAGTGGTTTAACTTCTCAGGTTGCTTGATTACACTGGTGTGATGTGCTCAGTGTTTATACTTTGTTATTCCAGCAAGAGGGTCTATGTCTTCACTGCTTTCAAAGGTTACCTAGAACCCTCTTCCCTGCTCCAGGGAACCGGGGCAGCTCCAGAAGTCCGCGTTGCTCTTAGCCCCCCGTGGGTCTATGCCTGTCCATCCAGCCTCATCCCTCCGATGACACTGGAACCAACCTTCTGCATAGTTAAGAAATGGGGATGTTTCCTGTACTTCTCCCTAGTGATGAATAACATGAAACATAATTCATGACATTTAAAATTTGATTTTGTTATTGTTTCTATTCAGTCAAGTCTTGTCTGAGTCTTTGAGACCCCATGGACTGCAGCACGCCAGGCTTCCTGTCCTTCATTATCTTCCAGAGTTTGCTCAGATTCATGTCCGTCGAGTCAGTGATGCCATCCAACCATCTCATCCTCTGTTGTCCCCTTTTCCTCCCACCTTTAATCTTTCCCAGCATCAGGGTCTTTTCAAATGAGTCAGTTCATCACATCAGGTAGCCAAAGTATTGGAGCTTCAGCTTCAGCATCAGTCCTTCCAGTGAATATTCAGGGTTGACTTCCCTTAGGATGGACTGGTTGGATCTCCTTGTTGTCCAAGGGACTCTCAAGAGTCTTCTCCAGGACCACAGTTGGAAAGCATCAATTCTTCGATGCTTAGCCTGTTAACGGAAGTGCATTGACTGAAACTGCCCACTCTGGCCTGGCACCATAGTAACCATTCGTGTGAGCTGTTTCACGACAGGAGGTCCTGGTGGGGAACACAGAACTAATGACCCACTACCAACCGGAAGAGTTCAGGAAAGGTCAAAAGGGGACACCACGTGTCTGACCACCCTGCAGAATCCTCCTCTCTGGCATCCATCTTGGCTGAACAAGGCGTGCACCACCAGGAAGAACCCTGAGTCAGAGTGATTGGTGAGAGACAACCCGGAAACTAATCCCTTCACCATAAAACCCGAGACTTAAGCCACGTGACAGCAGTCCTCCTGGGTTCCCTTGCCTTCCTGCAGGGGTGCCCCTTCCCAACAAAGTTTCTCGCTTTGTCAGCTGGTGTGTCTCTTCGGACAATTAATTTCCCAGTGTCAGACAAGGATCATTTTCTGGGCCCTGGAAGGGGCTCCCCTTCTGCAACAAGCCTTCTTTATGGTCCAACCGTCACATCCATACATGATTACTAGAAAAACTGTAGCTTTGACTAAACAGACCTTTGTCGGCAAAGTGATGTCTCTGCTTCTTAATACACTGTTTGTCATAGTATATTTTAAATGATCATGAATCTTAATCTGTCCTATTAATTTTTATTGAATTCAGTGATATTGAGTAAGATGCTTTGGGTCACTTTCTCACCCAAAATTTCCCTTTCCTTATAAATAAGACCCTTTCTGAGCATGGGCTGGGACCTCTCCCACACTCCTCACAACATAAAGGGGTTCATCAGTCACAGGGAGTTACTCACAGTGACTTAGTAAGCACAGTAGCTAAATCGACCGTTTCACTGACATTGACAAATCATTGACAAATCTGTCACTTCACTGACGTCAGAGAAAACTGGTTTTCTTCATATTTTTTAACAGCAATTTTCTCCAGTGACTAAAAAGTCCAGGAGAAAAACCTGAAGAGGAATATCAAAGTGCATACCTAGGATCAAAGGCTAACTTAGCTTAAAGAATTAAACAGGTTTAAGCTAGGTAAACATTAACTTGGAAGGGTATGCATTTGCAGTAGACACAAATATTTAAAGGGTGAAGTCATCCAGGACTGAGGAATTGTAAATACAGATAAATCACCAGAAGCAAACGAAAATTGAGATTCGTACATAGATCAAAATCTCAACCATGAGGCTGATAAACTTATCAAACAGAAATACACGGAAAGAACAATGCATCTTGATTAAGTAAAATTGATAGCTAGAATCAGGAAACAGTTTACTGTTAGGATTTTAATTTAATTTACCACATTGAGAAAAAAAATCAACATGATTATGTCATATAATCATATAATTATCAGATAATTGTCAGATAATCAATATAATTATCTCTATATATCTAGATGCTATGGGTTATATCTAGAAGCTATGCTATGTGCTTCCCTGGTGGCTCAGACAGTAAAGAATCTGCCTGCAATGCAGGAGACGAGGGTTGGATCCCTGGGTGGGGAAGATCCCCTGGAAAAGGAAATGGCAACCCACTCCAGTATTCTTGCCTGGGAAATCCCATGGATGGAGGGAGTTTTGCAGGAGCTACAGTGTAAGAGTTCGCAGAGTTGGACACAACTGAGCAACTAACACTGTAACACTCACTATCCACAGTGATTCTGAAGCCCAAGATAATAAAGCCTGTTACTGTTTTAATTTTTTCCCTATTTGCCACGAAGCGATGGAACCCGGTGCCATGATCTTAGTTTTTAAATGTTCAGTTTTAAGCCAGCTTGTTCACTCTTCTCTTTCACCTTCGTCAAGAGGCTCTTTCTGGTCTAAGGTCATCATATACTCTGCTCAGTTTTTTTTTTTTACTTTCTCAGGGAGAGCTTCTGGGGAGGCTGGAGGGCAGGCATGGGACAGTGAAAAGAAATTCACCAGCCTGGTGTCAGCTCTGAGATGGGTGTGTTCACTTACATTATTCCCCTGGATTCACAGAAAGCCCGATAAGGGTGATGCTATTCTACGTGTGCAGAGAAGGGAACTAAGACTCTGAGAATCGAAGGTAAAATGCTAACGCACGTGTGCCAGGCAGCAAACCCACGCTCAGTCACCACACTGCACTTTCACACACCAAATGCAGGCTCCTCGACTCTGCCAGCCGGCTCAGAAGGCCAAAGGCCGGCTTTTCTCCACAGCCAGAGACTATTTTCTGTTTCAATATTCTATCTCATCAATTCTAAGATTCACCATTTTTTCTTTCATTTTTAACATCTCTGAAATTAAAATGCATCTTATATTCACAAGGGCTCCCCTGGTGTCTCAGAGAGTAAAGAATCCGCCTGCAATGCGGATTCAATCCCTGGGTCGGGAAGATCCCCTGGAGAAGGGGATGGCTACCTACTCTAGTATTCTTGCCTGGAGAATCCCATGGATGGAGGAGCCTGCAGGGCTACAGACCACGGGGTGGCAAAGAGGTGGACATGACTGAGCGACTAACACTTTATATTCACAAAGCTTTACAATTATACTTGGCAGCATTTGTTCCTTTTCCAATAATGTATAAAAGAACGATGTATCTTAGAATGGAGTGCTCCTAGAATGAGTGAGTAGGACATGCTTCCCTGAGCCACACACTGGGCTCTGAGGTCAGAGGCAGAAATTCTCCACCCTTCCTCAGGAACACATGCCAATGGTCGTTTTTTTCAACATCAGGAAATACGTCTTATGTACAACCTAAATCTCTCAGGCTACAGCTGAAGTTCCTGCCTGGCTTGGCTGTTAAAAGAAAATGGTCATCTCTGTTTTTTCTTCTCAGCACTTTTGCTAAGCAGTGGGCTAGGAAGCTTGGAAGGACACAAACGAAGAGGAAGATGAGGCTTCTGCTCTCAAAAAGACCCAGAGAAAACCAACTGGGATGCAGGTAAGATAACACATGATTAAGGACCCAATTGTCACAGAGACTGTGAAGCAATTTGTTTTAGTTTTGTTTTCAATACCGTCTCATCATTAAACTTCGTTCATTAAGCTTTTCGAAAGCTTTTATGTAAAGAGACTTCCCTGGTGGTCTGGAGGTTAGTAATCTGCTTTCCAACGCAGGGGACGTGGATTCGATCCCAGGTCGAGGAACTAAGATGCCACATGCCATGGGGGCAGCTAAGCCCATGGCCAGCTACTGAGCCGTGACCACCACTGGAGAGAAGCCTGCACAGCGCAGTGAAGACCACACGCAGCCAGAAATAAAACAAATCAGTAGTTTTTAAAGCAGATGTAGAAACATCTTTGCATCAAGTAAGCTAGTGTAGTGGGTCCAGTTGTTCCCCCCAAGAGCCATGTTCAAGTCCTAACACCATGTCCCCCATCTGGAAATAGAGTCTTTGCAGATGTGAGCAAGTTAAAATGAGGTCATCCTTGATTAGAGGGGGCCTTACATCTAATGGCTGGTGTCTTTATTAACAAAAAAAAAAAGGAGAGAGCAATCTGAATACCCAGACTCAGAGGAGGCACACAAGAGGCCACGTCAGGATGGAGGCGCAGGTTGGGATGGTTCCCAGGTGGCTCAGTGGTAAGGATCTGCCTGCAATGCAGGAGAGACAGATTTGATCCCTGGGTTGGGGAAGATCCCCTGGAGAAAGGAAGGGCAACCCACTCCAGTATTCCTGCCTGGAGAATCCCACGGACAGAGGAGCCCAGTGGCTTATACTCCAGGGGGTCACAGAGTCAAACATGACTGAACAACTGATACTTTCACTGTTCATCCTTGATTAGAGTGGCCCTTACATCCAGTGACTTCCAAGCAAAGTAGAGAGTGATCTGAATACTCAGGCCCAGAGGAGGCACACAGAAGAAGGCCACATGAAGATGGAGGCAGACGGTGGGGTGATGCAGCTGCAAGCCAAGGCACCCCAAGGATGACCAGGAGGCCCCCAAAGCTGGGAAGAAGCAAGGAAGGATTCCTCCCTAGAAACTTGAGAGCAGGCGTCCCCAACCCCCGGGATGTGATGTCTGATGATCTGAGCTGGAGCTGATGTAATAACAAGAGAAACAAAGCGCACATACATGTAATGTGCTCGAATCATCCTGAAACCACGGGCTTCCCAGGTGGCCCTGGTGGTAAAGAACCCACCTGTCAGTGCAGGAGACGAGAGGGACTTGAACTCGATCCCAGGGTCAGGAAGATCCCCTGGAGAAGGAAATGGCAACCCACTCCAGTACTCTTGCCTGGAGAATCCCATGGACAGAGGAGCCTGGTGGGCTGCAGTCCATGGGGTCACAAAAGAGTCAAACACGACTGAGCATGTGATAGATGGAGAGATGAGATCGCTAAGTCATAGCTGACTTTTTAAAGTTTGTATAGTTCATTGTATCATATATTGCTAAGAACACATTTTCTGTTAAAGAAGAACATTACGAAACCGTAGTAACTCTAGAAGCATATAGACAGTAATGCAGAATATAGGGACTTTTAGCCAGCAAGAACCTTGAGGATCATAATCCCAGTATGAACCATTTGAGAATACTGAGGTCACAGAAAATAGAGACTTAAACTCGCCCCTCCCCAGAGAGGAGGAAACACCCAGGGGGAAGGGGGCAGGCAGAGCACATGCTGATTTCAAAGCAAGGGACAAGGAAGAAAGTGAGCCCCATGCAGATGAAAGTTTCCTAAGAGTAATTCACCATGGCACTGTGAAAAGAGGCCCTCTTTGGGTGTCAGACAGAACTAAATTCAAACTCCCCATTAGCCACTTAACGAGAGCTGTCATCTTCACTTATTTAAGTGGGCTAAGATCCATCCTCTTCACATGGACTGCAGGGATGACGTCAGAATTCAGTAAGGAGCAAGGGGTACCTGGGTTCCCTGCCTGCAGGGTACCAGGTGTCACAGACTCCCAGAGCCAACTTCATGAAGCGGGCCCTTGTTATCCTTGTCGCCCAGAGTACACTGAGGTTTAGAGGAGCAAGGAGCATGCGCACGGTGACACGGACGGTGAGAGGCAGGGCGAGGACAGCCTGACTCCAGAGCAGCCCCTTTCTGCCTTTTAAATCCTGACCCTCAAAATACACTGTTCTGTCTCACCTACGAGGCATCGCCCTGAATCGCCACCACCACCGAGAGCAACGCAGCGAAGACACCCCTGTGTCTGGAGACCAGTCTACTCTGTCTTCACACCCTCAGTCCTGACCTGGGTGACAGACACACAGCAAGTGTCTGTTAAGGGAATAAACAAGGGAGGTGGGCAGAATGTAGGCTTGCAGGGCCTCGCCCATGAGACAGAGAAGGAGAAATTTGATGAGAAACGGCTCTGCGTTTGTCAGATAACGCAGTCCAGTTTAAAACATCCACTGTGGGAAGTTCCCTAGCAGCCCTGTGGTTAAGACTCTGCACTTCCACTGCACGGGCTCAGGTTCAATCCCTGGTCAGGGAACTAAGAGTGCAAACGCTATACGTCACACAACAAAAAAAAAAAAACAAAAACGCTGCGTGTGACAGCCAGGTCAGACAGCTCAGTGGTGGCACAGAGGACGCAGGACACACCCCTGCCCTCTGAGAGCCACGTGCAAGGTCGCGAAGGGCTGTGCACAGACGCGTAAGTGATTCACACACATACACAGTTCTCAAAGCCAATTATTATCTGAGGGAGCCATAATGTAAATATATATCTTCGTTTTATGGGGGAAAAACATGTACAAAGAAAGTGCTGAAAATCATTTTTGTTCAAAAAATAAAAGGGAATATGTAGATTTTATATATATATATATATATATATATATATATATATATACTCATTTTTACAGAGAAAGACCAGAGATGCAAAGGTCTTGGGTGACCTGTCACCTCTCGCACAGGAGGCCCGTGCTGAGAAGGCCCGCGGCGAGCGGTCCGGGAGGCTGTCACATTGCGTTCAGGTCACACACGTTGCCAACACCTGAGTCTGGCCTGTCCCTCCCGTGCAGCAAGGTTACGGGCAAACACGATTTGTTTCACTGGCTCCACCAGGGACAAAGAGCACACGTTTGCACAAATAAATAAACCTCAGGCTTGATATCTTGTTTCTATCCAAAGCCAAAGACCCCTTGTCCTTTTGTCCCTGGGGCAATCTTGAGATAATTTTTAGTTTGTTCCTCTGCTTGTTTTGTATCACACCAGGCTCCTGTCCGTGGGGTTTTCCAGGCAAGAATGCTGGATTGGGTTGCCGCGTCCTCCTTCAAAGGATTTTCCTGGCCCAGGGATCAAACCCACGTCTACTGCCTGGTAGATGGATTCTTTTCCCCTGAGTCACCTGGGAAGTCCACCGGGAGCAATCTTGGTGACACTCCACCTGCCCGGACAGAGACCTGTCCTCTGGCCTGCGCCACAGCGGGGCCATGGGGACCTGCAGATGGAGACCACTTTCCTCTGGTCTTGTCACCCTCCCCAGCTGCTGCTAAGCTGACTTGTCTGTTTTTATTCACTGTCCTTGTACTGTGGCTTTTGCTTCCTGGCAGGGGCCTGTTTTTCTTTGCTCAGATCTACTTTTGCTAACACATTCTTATAGTTAAATATCTGTATTTTATTTTCCTCCCCCTGCATGAACAGCAGGACCTGGAGGAGAACGCAAGTTTTCTGATTTCAGATTACAAATTCTTTCTAGTCTACTCCAAAGTTTCTGGATACATTACACGGATTTTGTAAGAAACAATCAGTGCGTATGTATTGAGTACCAAGCTCCCTGCTCGAGAGAAATATCAATAACCTCAGATATGCAGGTGATACCACCCTTATGGCAGAAAGTGAAGACGTAAAGAGCCTCTTAAAAGTTAAAGAGGAGAGTGAAAAAGTTGGCTTAAAACTCAACATTCAGAAAACTAATATCATGGTATCCAGTCCCATCACCTCATGGCAAATAGATGGGGAAACAGTGAAAACAGTGGCTGACTTTATTTTTCTGGGCTCCAAAATCACTGTAAACGGTGATTACAGCCATGAAATTAAAAGATGCTTACTCCTTGGAAGGAAAGTTATGACCAACCTAGACAGCATATTAAAAAGCAGAGATATTACTTTGCCGACAAAGGTCCATCTAGTCAAGGCTATGGTTTTTCCAGTAGTATTGTATGGTTGTGAGAGTTGAAGTATAAAGAAAGCTGAGCACTGAAGAATTGATGCTTTTGAACTGTGGTGTTGGAGAAGACTCTTGGAGAGTCCCTTGGACTGCAAGGAGACCCAACCAGTCCATTCTGAAGGAGATCAGCCCTGGGTGTTCACTGGAAGGACTGATGCTGAAGCTGAAACACCAATAATTTGGCCACCTGATGCAAAGAGCTGACTCATTTGAAAAGACCCCGATGCTGGGAAAGATTGAGGGCAGGAGGAGAAGGGGACAACAGAGGATGAGATGGTTGGATGGCATCACCGACTCGATGGACATGAGTTTGGGTAAACTCCGGGAGTTGGTGATGGACAGGCCTGGCCTGCTGCGGTTCATGGAGTCACAAAGAGTCAGACATGACTGAGCGACTGAACTGAACTGAACTGAACTCCCTGCTCAAGGATCTTTCAGTCGAGTGGGTAAAGCAGACATACAAGCTGACAACTGGCTATAGCATCCTGTGTTAAATCACATGCTAAGAAAGTACAGAATATGATGGGGACACCCAAGGTGTACTTCTGACCAATCTTGAGAATGAGGACGGGTTAACGCAGAGCTGGCAAAGAGGGTGGTTTGCTGTTTGGGGCAGTGTGTTCCAAACAGTAAAGAGAGCTCAACGCAAAGCTGTAAGCGTTTGCTCATCTTGACAGTTCGGGGCATTTGACAGAAGTGAAGTTTAGGGACTTCCCTGGCAGTCCAGGGGGCTGAGACTCTGTGCTCCCGATGCTGGGGGCCTAGCCTCGATCCCTGGGCAAGGGAACCGGATCCCACACGCCACCACTGAGACCCTGCACAGCCAAATAAATACATGTGAGAAAAAAGAGAAGTGAAGTTTGGAGTTTCTGTGGGTGACAGTGGGAGTCACCAAAAAGGAGCTCAGAAGGATGCGAAAAGAGACTCAACAAAAGGAGATGGTGTATAAAAATGATGAGGACACAGTCCCCTGGGTTCAAGATGTTCATCACCTCCTGGGCAAGACAGATAAATCATACAGCACAATTAGCTGAGTTCTAAACACAGTGCAGACAAAGGGTTGGGGCCCAGAGGAGGAAACCATTAACGCTGCCTGGGGGAGAAGAAAGGCTTCACATGGGAAAGAGGTGAGCAAAGTGGCCAATGGGTGGGTGGCAGCCAGTCCTGGCAGACGAGGCAGACCCTCCCACGAAGCTGGGACCAAGACAGGCACCTCCAACTCATGACCCCAAATTGCATTAGCCAAACATTTTGCCATTGTCTCTGCATTATCCTGTTAGAGATACTGAATATTACATGGTAATTCACAGCCCTCTTCTCAAGGAGCCTGAATGTTTACAGAGCGCTCCCTACCTGGTGCATTCCAGAAACAAAAGGAGCTTTCAAAAGATACTTTCAGGAGTATCTGCAGGTGCCAGGAAGGTCTGCTCGTTTCTGGAGGCTGTGTTTGTGCAATAGCCACAGAATCAGAAGCAGGGAGGGCTGGTGTGGGCACAGCTGGACCCACCTGGGGCATGTGTGTGTGTGTGTGTGTGTGAGTGTGAGTGCTCAGTTATGTCCAACTCTTTGCAACCCCCTGGACTGTAGCCCACCAGGCTCTTCTGTCCATGGGATTCTCCAGACAAGAATACTGCAGTGGGTTGCCATTTTCTCCTCCAGGAAGGACTCTTTCTGACCCAGGGATCCAGCCCACATCACCTGTGTCTCCTGCACGGGCAAGTGGGTTCTTGACCACGAGAGCCACCTGGGAAGCCTGGACTCAGAATCCAAGTGTCCAGGTCAGAGGGTTAAAAAGGAAGACTCCTCCTTGTCATGAGCAGCATCAGCCTTTGAGCAGCCTTCAGCTGGAAAGAACGCTACCCTCCCCGTGTCCTTGCCATCTCACAAGGGCACCCCAGGAGCACAGAACATTGCAGGACACAGACCTCTATTCTTCCCTTAACATAGCTCAGCATCAGTCCATGGAGAAGGGGAGGCAGACAGCCCGACACCTCCTTTGATGACAGAAATACGAGCCAGGTGGGGTCAGCTTTACTGGTTTGGTGGGGTTTAAGTTACGCCTGGTGGGAGCTGTGGAAATAGTGAAATGGAAACTATACAAATGGGTTGAAAATAAAGGGCTGGGCAGGAATCTATCAGGGAAACACAAACAAAAGATGTAGAAAGAAAAGAGGTTCATCAAAGATTAACAGGCAATGTAATGTTTTAAATAGTCAGAGGACAATTTGGTAATGGTAAAAAGCCATGACAAAGATATTATACTGATGAATCTTTAGGTACTAAATAACAGTGTAGTAAATATATATGTATATTTATCAAATATATATAAATATATATGATAAAATCTCTTAGAATATAGACGGATAATTTGTAAAACTGCAATCACTGTAGAGCAGATCTTTTTATTGTTTTTGTTGTTGGCTACGGGCTTCTCAGGTGGCGCTAGTGGTAAAGAACCCGCCTGCCGATGGAGAAGACCTAAAAGACCCAGGTTCAAGCCCTGGGTCGGGAAGATCCCCTGGAGGGGGGCATGGCAACCCACTGCAGTATTCTTGCCTGGAAGATCCCAAGGACTGAGGGGTCTGGCAGATTACAGTCCAGGGTCGAAAAGGGTCGGCAGGACGGAAGCGATTTAGCACACATGCGCATTATTGGGTGCGGCTGCTTTACCGTATCACTTTCTGCTGTACAACGAAGTAAATCGGCTCTATGTGTACACATATTGCCTCCCTCTTGGACATTCCTCCCATCCCACCCCCCGTCCCACCCCCTCTGGGTCATCGCGGAGCACCGGGCTGAGCTCCCTTTGCTAGACAGCAGCTCCCTACTGGCTCTCCGTCTCAGGCATGGTGTGTATATCTGTCAATCCCAGCCGCCCAGTAAGTCCCCCACTTCCTCCCACCACATCCACACGTTTGTTCTTTATTCCTGCCCTGTAAATAGATTCATCAATTCGGACAATATAAAATGCTTACAGGAAAACGCAGGCAGAACACTCTTTGACATAAATACAGCAAGATCTTTTTGACCCACCTTCTAGAGTCCTGAAAATAAAAACAAAAATATGGGTCTAATTAAACTTAAAAGCTTTTGCACAGAAAAAAAAAAAAAAGTAAATGAGACACAAAGACAACCCTCAGACTGGGAGAAAACATTTGCAAATGAAGCAACTGATAAGAGACTAATCTCCAAAATATACAAACAGCTCATGCAGCTCAATATAAAAAGAAAAAAAAAAAAAGAGCAACCTAATTGAAAAATGAGTGGTGGTTCTTCTCCAAAGGCAGTTTTGTCTCCCATGGGATACTGGGCAGTGTCTGGCAACATCTGTGGTCACTGCAGCTGGGTAGGGGAGAGCCACGGGCATCTAGCAGGTACCTGCAGGGATCAGGACACCCCACAGCACACAGTCAGTGGTGCAAAATGTCAGCCATGCTGAGCTTGTATAATATGTAGGATGCATCCAATGGACAGGCCCAATGGGGGAGAGAGGAATATATTTATATATATACATATATATGTTGGGGAACCAGACCGGAGCCATGGCAGGCTCGACTGGTCGCACTAGGCCTAGGTTTTGAATTCTTGTAAACCTGGGTCATGATTCCAGGAGACTGCCCCTAGCAGGGTCCCACTCACCCTAGCATGAAGGGCCTGAGCTACTCCATCTTGTTAAAGAATTCCATCCTGCAAGGTCCCGGGCAAAAGAACTTTGGACGTTACCCAACCTAAGCCCACTACCCATAGCCAATCAACCCTCAGATTACCTAACCTAGCCCCACTGTACACAAGCCAATCGGTCACTAGGCTAAACCTTCTGACTTAACGTTCAGGAGCTTGTGATTTACCTTGGAAGTAAAAACCAATCAAGAATCTACACACAAATCCTATGGATGGAAGTAACCAACCAGTTATCTATCAACTTAAACACCCCTAAACTGGCCAATCAGTTGTCCTCCTGCTTGAACACCCCTCTTGTGTCCTTTTACCTGATTAAATTCCCTATAAAAGCAGTGCAGCCCAAGACTCGGGGCTCCCTCCCTATAGCCGCTGCGTCGGTGCCAGGGGAGCCCTAGCTCAAGCTAGCAATAAACCCCTTTATGCTTTTGCATTGCCATGGACATCTTATTTCTCTCGGTTTTGGAGACTCGGACTTTGGGCATAACAATATATATACACATATATGGAAAATATATTTTCTCTTTCACATCTATAAAACTGTTATGATGATGTTTAAGCTAAATAGCACATTTTGATTCATTTTTTAAACTTTTTATTTTTATTGGGGTATAGTTCATTATATATATATGGTTTTACATATATACATATATATATGAAAAGATTGAGGGCAGGAGGAGAAGCGGGTGACAGAGGATGAGATGGTTGGATAATGTCACTGACTCAGTGGACATGAGTTTGAGTAAACTCTGGGAGACAGTAAAGGACACGACACCTGGCGTGTTGCAGTTCACGGAGTTGCAAAGAGTCAGACATGACTTAGCAACTAAACAACAACATAGACAACTAACAGTGTTGTGACAGTTTCAGGTGCACAGAGAAGGGACTCAGCCGTACATACACATGTATCCATTCTCCCCTAATATTTATTTTTGATATGTAAATTAGACTATTAAAAATTCTAAGTTGAGGGATTATTTGACAAAATCTTAAGACACTGAAACTGTGCAATGTGGTCATTTGATATATTACATCAGACGCCATGAGAGGAATAAGCCCCATTAAGATCATTAATACATCCATCCCCTCACACATTTCCCTATTATTTTATACCTTGTTTTGAGGTTGAATTCATGTTTTATAAAATTCTTAGAGTAAACATAAATATTTGAATACTCACTGAAATCAACTTGTTTGATTTGAAATCACCTTAAGATTACAATCAAATTTATTGCCAATCCAATGTTGGCACAGATTGGCTGAAAAAGTTTTTAATTTCTTGAATATTACCAAATTTGATCTCCCTAAGAAAGAAAAAAATGCCCACTTAGAATACTAAAATATAAAAGCCTGTGAAAGAACTGGGGAGCTGGGATCTGTCAGAAATAACAAAAAGAAGCCAGAGAAAGTACCAAAGGCAGGAGTCCCAGTGAGGGGGACCCCAGGAAGGAGGCAACCGTTACAGAGGGGTAACGGTGTCACACACAGGGGCGACTGTCTCACACACAGGGGTAATGGTCTCACATGCAGGGGTGACTGTCTCACACACAGGGGCGACTGTCTCACACGCAGGGGCGACTGTCTCACACACAGGGGTAATGGTCTCACACGCAGGGGTGACTTGTCTCACACACAGGGGTAATGGTCTCACACACAGGGGTAATGGTCTCACACACAGGGGTAATGGTCTCACACACAGGGGCGACTGTCTCACACACAGGGGTGACTGTCTCACACCCAGGGGCGACTGTCTCACACACAGGGGTGACTGTCTCACACAAAGGGGCGACTGTCTCACACACAGGGATAATGGTCTCACACACAGGGGTGACTGTCTCACACCCAGGGGCGACTGTCTCACACACAGGGGTGACTTGTCTCACACAAAGGGATGACTGTCTCTCACACAGGGGTGACTGTCTCACACACAGGGGTGACTTGTCTCACACAAAGGGATGACTGTCTCTCACACAGGGGTGACTGTATCACACACAGGGGTAATGGTCTCACACGCAGGGGTGACTGTCACACACAGGGGCGACTGTCTCACACACAGGGGCGACTGTCTCACACCCAGGGGCGACTGTCTCACACCCAGGGGCGACTGTCTCACACACAGGGGCGACTGTCTCACACCCAGGGGCGACTGTCTCACACCCAGGGGCGACTGTCTCACACACAGGGGCGACTGTCTCACACCCAGGGGTAATGGTCTCACACGCAGGGGTGACTTGTCTCACACACAGGGATGACTGTCTCACACACAGGGGCGACTGTCTCACACACAGGAGTAATGGTCTCACACGCAGGGGTGACTGTCTCACACGCAGGGGTAATGCTGTCACTTACAGAGGTAACTGTGTCACATACAGGGATAACTGTCTCATATACAGGGATAACTCTCTCACATACTGGGTAACAGTGTTACATACAGGGGTGACTCTCTCACATACAGGGATAACTGTCTCACACATAGAGGTAATGGTGTCACATACAGGGAAAAGTGTCTCCCACACAGGGGTGACTATCTCACACACAGGGATATTTGTCTCACACACAGGAGTAACTCATGCACAGGGGTAATGGTGTCACATACAGGGGTGACTCTGTCACATACAGGGATAACTGTCTCACACACAGGGGTAACAGTCTCACATACAGGGGTGACTGTCTCACATACAGGGGTAATGGTGTCACACACAGGGGTGACTGTCTCACACAGAGGGGTAATGGTGTCACACACAGGGATAATTGTCTCACATACAGGGTAACGGTGTCACTTCCAGGGGTAACGGGGTCACACACAGGGGTGACTGTGTCATATACAGGGGTAACAGGGTCACCTAGAGGAGTAACTGCCTCACACACAGGGTAATGGTCCAGTGGTACCAGTGTCTCATACAGGGGTAACTGCTGGAAGGTCACCTGTTCTCCTCAGCACCACAGATGGGACCCCAGTGGCTGTTCCCCCACCCTGAAGGTGCCACTGAACTTCACACTCAGCTGAGCCCTGCCAAAGAGCACCATGCCCACACCACCTGGGCCAGGGGGCTGCAGGGCTGGGCAGGAGAGAGGACGCAGATTCCTGAGGCACTCCTGTTAAACAGGCCTCCTCCTTTTATGAATGTTAAGTTTGAAGATTCTTATCTCACCAAGCCAAAAAACAATAAAAATCTCTTAATCCTTTGAGGAACCTGCCGATTCATTTTTATCTATCATTTGACATTAAAGTTCCAGTTAATAATATTTTTAGAAAAATAATTGCTGCTGTTAAAAAAAATCAAAACTTGAAAATAAAAAAGTGACTTGAAAATGACTGCGGTCCAACATGCAAATATGATCAATCCCTGGTATTCATGAGGAATGCACGAGATCTTCAAGAATCTCCAAATTTATACGCATCCAAAAATATTTATCTGGGCTGCTGTTCTTCCTCCCAAGTTCCAAGTCCCTGGCAGCATTTCATGGACATATATTTTCTTTCTCAGTGGACAGTGTTCTTAAAAAAGAGAGAGAGATGTTGGGTAGAGAAGCAATGAGCCGAGCGGGGGGGCTTCTGAGCTTGCTCACAGCTCTGGGCGGCTGCACACACGTGGCGGAACCACCCGATGCAGTTAACACACACATTGCCCCCAAGTTATCATCCGCATCGCTTCCTGGACATGCATCCAATTTACCTGCTAACAGCTGAAGTCACAAATATCAAGTTTAAGAATCCCAAGGGTCTATGGAGCTTCGGTCCATGAAGGGCATACATCAAAAGCCAACTACAGACCAGGATGATCCCTTCAGTGGAGGTCAGGACCCCCAGGGAAGGATGCTGGTGGAAACACTCAGTGAGTGAGGGGAAAGAAGGGAGGCAGGCAGGGAAGCTGCGGAGTGTGTGGTCTGCACAGGACACCAGAGGACGCGCCCGAGAAGGGGGATGGGCCGAGCAGAGCTGCGGGCCCAGGAAGCGTGGGAATGTCACAAACTGGGGTGAGTGGTCCAACCCAAGTCAAGAGCTGCATTCTAATCCCAACCCCAAATCCCAGGGTCATTGCAGATGTGATCAAGTTAAGAGGCGGTCACACTGGAGTAGGATGAGCCCCAGTGCAGTGCCCAGTGTCCCTATAAGAAGAGGGAAGTATAGACAGAGACCTACAGAGAAGAGAAAGCCACGTGACAACAGAGCAGAAACTGGGGTGATGTGCGAGCCAAGGGACCCTCAGGACCACCAGCCATAGGCAGACCCCAGGAGAGGGCCACGAAGTGTTCTCCTTCGGGGCCTCCAAAGGGAACCAGCCCTGCTGACCCTTCCATTCTGGACTTCTGGCCTCCAGAACTGGGAGAAAATCAACCTCGCTGATTTTAAGACTCTCCACGTGTGGCAATTTATGACAGCAGCCCCAAGAAACAAACCCATGGGGTGAAATCGACTGAGCTCGAAGCTACGCAGGCTTGCTGCTTCCTGACCGTGAATATGGACCGAGGTCCTTGTTTTCTCAGTTTACAGTCAAGGTTGTTCTCACTCACATGCATGTCATGATGCATCTTCCAGTCCGTGACTTATATGAGAGTGCAGATCTATTTTAGCTACCAAAATCAGCGACTAGAGGTGAAAAAAACTAGAGTCACTCAAACCCCACACTTTCATCAGCCAGACACGTTCATCTGGGTCTGTGTGTGAGATGTGCTCCCCAAACATACTCGAAATGCTAGGGAATCGGGGAGACTCCAGCAGCAAACGAGCAGAAGGAGAGGGATGGGTCCGCTTACTGCCCACACACAGGGGAGGGACTCCTCCAGACCCAGAGGTCCACAGACTTTGCCTGCGTCCTTCCCCGCAAATCAGGAGGTGGATGCTGCGGACTGTGTGGGATGGCGGCAGCCACAGCGGGATGTTCTGATGAAACCTTCTGACACTCGGACCTTGCTTCAGGCTGACAGGGCAAGGCGGGGCTCAGAAACCAGTAGTGAGGAGGCCAAGGAGGGAAGTCAGGGGCAGGAAGGGGTTTGGGCAGATGCTGACTGCAGCTGTGAGTGCATGAGCTGTGGGCGTAAGCCTCGGGTTTTCAAGTCTAGAAGTTTGTGGCTGTTTAGTTGCTCAGTCGTGTACAACTCTGCAAGCCCATGGACTGTAGCCCTCCAGACTCCTCTGTCTATGGGATTTTCCCGACACAAATACTGGAGTGGGTTGCCATTTTCTTCTTAAACAAAAGAAGGAGGGCTCTGTGTGTGTGTGTGTGTGTGTGTGTGTGTGTGTGTGTGTGTGTGTGTGTGTAAGAGAGAGGAGAGAGGGGAGACGCAGAGGAAATATTAAATATTTGAAAAGAGAAGAAATGAGCTTCCTTTTTGAAATAAACCTAAACGTGTCAAGACCTTAGCAGCCAGCGTAGGCTTTCTGTTCCCCAAATGCTAGGAGTTGACGCCTTTTTCTGTCTAGTTGCCGTGTTTTGCCTGTTGATCCAGCAACACCACTGCTTCAGCCTGAATGTCCATGGCCTCTGAAGAGTCTGGCTAGGGTCAGAAATACATCATCCTGTCTCATTATCATTCAGGACCTTTTGAAGCAAAGTCATTTTGTTTTCGGTTGGCCAAAAGGTTTGTTTGGGTTTTCCGTAGGACGTCACACGAATACCCAAACGAATATTCTGGCCAACCCCATATAACTTTACATGCATACACCTTTTCTGCGTAGCCGGATGGGCGGCTTCATTTCTGTTTCCCTAATCATCTCACTGAGAATGAATTCATATTGTCTACTTGATTTTTTTAAATTAAGAAGCCTTGATTAAAATATTTCCATTAAAAACACACTGGCAATGTTTCAAATTATTTCCAAACATTCCATTCTTTGCTTTTCAGTTCCCAGTACTGTCTCATCACTCTTTATGGTTCCAGTTTCAACAGCAAATCAAATTCAGGCAGACGTGTCCACCAGCCAAACACAGATGGAAGAGCCCTTTCAGGCACTGTTGTGGTGTTGTTGTTTAGTTGCTAAGCCCTGTCTGACTCTTGCGATCCATGGACAGTAGCCCATCAGACTCCTCTGTCCATGGGAGTCTCCAGGCAAGAATACTGGAGTGGGTTGCCATTTCCTTCTCCAGGCGATCTTCCCAACCCAGGGATGGAACCTGGGTCTTATGCATGGACAGGCAGATTCTTTACCATTGAGCCACCTGGGAAGCCCTTCAGGTACTGTTGATCTGGGTCAAATACTAAACAGCCCCCACTTTAATAAGCTGGTCACAGGTCAGGGGAGGAAAGGTAACCAAAGAAACAGGAAAGCAGGGGAACTTGGCAGAGTGAGCAACAGCTCGCATGAGAGGAGAGGTCCAACAACACAGAGAAGCATGAGGACTGATTCTCAGAAGTCTACCTTAGTAGGTCAGAAAGAGGAAAACATGCATCCTATAGGCAGGCAGACATGTGGAATCTAGAAAAACGGTATTGAGATACTGACATAGAAAACAAACCTATGGACACCAAGCAGGAAAGGACGGGAGGATGAGCTGGGAGACTGGGATGGACAAATACACACAATCGATACCATGTGCAAAATAGAGAGCCAACAAGGCCCTGCTGCAGAGCACAGGGAACTCCACTTGGTGTTCTGTGGTGGCTAAATGGGAAGGAAATCTAAAAGAGGGAATTAAAAACAATACATTAGTCACTCAGTCGGGTCCGACTCTTCACGACCCCATGAATTGCAGCACGCCAGGCCTCCCTGTTCATCACCATCTCCCGGAGTTCACTCAGACCCACGTCCATCGAGTCCATACCATCCAGCCATCTCATCCTCTGTGGTCCCCTTCTCCTCCTGCCCCCAATCCCTCCCAGCATCAGGGTCTTTTCCAATGAATCAACTCTTCTCATGAGGTGGCCAAAGTACTGGAGTTTCAGCTTTAGCATCATTCCTTCCAGAGAAATTCCAGGGCTGATCTCCTTCAGAATGAACTGGTTGGATCTCCTTGCAGTCCAAGGGACTCTCAAGAGTCTTCTCCAACACCATAGTTCAAAAGCATCAATTCTTCGGTGCTCAGCCTTCTTCACAGTCCAGCTCTCACATCCATACCTGACCACTGGAAAAACCATATTCTTAATTGTCACAAATTGTCAAAGAAGCGAAAATT
Organism: Nanger dama; assembly: GCA_917880005.1. NCBI lineage: Eukaryota > Metazoa > Chordata > Mammalia > Artiodactyla > Bovidae > Nanger > Nanger dama. The sequence goes on from CAKJTW010000069.1 coordinate 1,030,650, forward strand.
AAATATATTTAACATTCTCATGGGCTTCCCAGGTAGCTCATCTGGTAAAGAATCCACCTGCAATGCTGGAGAACCCCATTCGATCCTAGGTCAGGAAGGTACCCTGATGAAGGGATAGGCTACCCACTCCAGTATTCTTAGGCTTCCCTGGTGGCTCAGTCGGTAAAGAATCTGTCTGCAACGTGGGAGACCTGGATTTGATCCCTGGCTTGGGAAGATCCCCTGGAGGAGAGCATGGCAACCCACTCCAGTGTTCTTGCCTGGAGAACTGGAGAATCTGCATGGACAGAGGAGCTTGGCGGGCTACAGTCCCTGGGGTCACAGAGAGTCAGACACAACTGAGCAACTAAGCACACAGGACATACAACACTCTCATTACAAAGGATAGCAATATTGTTTTTACGTTTATTTAAAATTGAATTTGCAGTGGTTGTCCTTTTTAATCCAAAAACCTGAGACTCTTATCTATTTGGAGCTTCTCAGGTGGCACACTGGTAAAGAATCCATCTGCCAATGTAGGAGACAAGGGTTCGATCCCTGGGTCAGGAAGATCCCCTGGAGAAGGAAATGGCAATGCACTCCAGTATTCTTGCCTGGGAAATCCCATGGACAGAGGAGCCTGGCAGGCTACATCAGGTTGCAAAGAGTTAGACACAACTTATTGACTAAGCACATATCCTAAGACAAAAGACATTATCTTTTATGAACTGCTTGCTTTAGGGTTCCAGCATGGGTCAAACAGTTAAATGGTGAGGGCAAATAATAAGAACAAAACAGAATCTGCCCACCCTCTGATTTTAGGAGTCTCCAGACAACAGAAGACACAACAATGAGAAAGCATGTGTCTCTGCATCTGAACATTAAATTGCTACATCTAAGTAATCAGTTCAGCTCAATTGTGTCCAGCTCTTTGCTACCCCCATGGATTGTAGCACCCCAGGCTTCCCTGTCCATCACCAGCTCTCAGTGTTTACCCAAACTCATGTCCATCGAGTCAGTGATGCAATCCAACCATCTCATCCTCTGTCATCCCCTTCTTCTCCTGCCTTCAATCTTGCCCTGCATCAGAGTCTTTTCCAAGGAGTCAGTTCTTCTCATCAGGTGGCCAAAGCATTGGAGTTTCAGCTTTAGCATGAGTCCTTCCAAAGAATATTCAGGAATGATTTCTTTTAGGATTGACTAGTTTGATCTCCTTCAGTTCAAGGGACTCTCAAGAGTCTTCCCCAACACCACCGTTCAAAAGCATCAATTCTTCTGCGCTCAGCCTTCTTTATATTTCAACTCTCACATCCATACAATACTACTGGAAAAACCATAGCCTTGAATAGACTGACCTTTGTTGGCAAAGTAATGTCTCTACTTTTTAATATGCTGTCTAGGTTGGTCATAGCTTTTCTTCCAAGGAGTAAGTGTCTTTTAATTTCATGGCTGCAGTCACCATCTGCAGTGATTTTGGAGCCCCCAAAAATAAAGTTTGTCACTGTTTCCATTGTTTCCCAATCTGTTTGCCATGAAGTGATGGGACCAGATGCCATGATCTTAATTTTTTGAATGTTGAATTGTAAGCCAGCTTTTTCATTTTCTTCTTTCCCTTTCATGAAGAGGCTCTTAAGTTCCTCTTCACTTTCTGCATAAGAGTGGTGTCATCTGCATATCTGAGGTTATTGATATTTCTCCCAGCAATCTTGATTCCAGCTTGTACTCCTGTCATCCCAGGACTTCTCCTAATGTACTCTGCATCTAAGTTAAATAAGCAGGGTGACAATATATTGCACTGACGAACTCCTTTCCCAATTTGTAACCAGTCTGTTGTTCCATGTCCCCCAATTTGTAACCAGTCTGTTGTTCCATGTCCGATTCTGTTGCTTCTTTACCTGCATATAGATTTCTCAGGAGGCAGGTCAGGTGGTCTGATATCACCATTGCTTGAAGAATTTTCCACAGTTTGTTGTGATCTACACAGTAAAAGGCTTGAGCATAATCAATAAAGCAGAAGTAGATGTTTCTCTGAAATTCTCTTGCTTTTTGATGATCCAGTGGATGTTGGCAATTTGATCTCTAGTTACTCTGTTTTTTCTAAATCCAGCTTGAACATCTGGAAGTTCACAGTTCACACACTGTTGAAGCCTGACTTGGAGAATTTTGAGCATTACTTTGCTAGTACATGAGATGACTGCAATTGTGCATTCTTATGCTATAAAGAGCAATATTGCATAGGAATCTGGAATGTTAGGCCCATGAATGAAGGTAAATTGGAAGTGGTCAAATAGGAGATGGCTAGCAGAAACATTGACATTTTAGAATCAGTGAACTAAAATGGACTGGAATGGGTGAATTTAATTCAGATGACCATTATATCGACTACTGTGGGCAAGAATCCCTTAGAAGAAATGGAGAAGCCCTAACACTCAACAACAGAGTCTGAAATGCAGTACTTGGGTGCAATCTCAAAAATGACAGAATGATCTCTGTTTCCAAGGCAAACCATTCAGTATCACAGTAATCCAAGTCTACGCCCTGACCAGTAATGCTGAGGAAGCTGAAGTTGAATGGTTCTATGAAGACCTACAAGATCTTCTAGAACTAACACCAAAAAATATGTCCTTTTCATTATAGGGGACTGGAATGCAAAAGTAGGAAGTCAAGTAATATACAGAGTAAAAAGCAAATTTGGACTTAGAGTACAAAATGAAGCAGGGCAAAAGCTAATAGTTTTGCCAAGAGAACACACTGGTCATAGCAAATACCCTCTTCCAACAACACAAGAGAGGACTCTACACATGGACCTCACCACATGGTCAATACCAAAATCAGACTGATTATATTATTTGCAGCCAAAGATGGAGAAGCTCTATACAGATAGCTAAAACAAGACCAGAAGCTGACTGTGGCTCAGATCATGAACTCCTTATTGCCAAATTCAGACTTAAATTGAAGAAAGTATGGAAAATCACTAGACCATTCAGGTATGACCTAAATCAAATCCCTTACAATTATACAGTGGAAGTGGCAAATAGATTCAAGGGATTAAATCTCAAAGACAGAGTGCCTGAAGAACTATAGACCTATAGACGGAGGTTCATGACATTATAAGGAGGCAGGGATCAAGACTATCCTCAAGCAAATGAAGTGCAAAAAGGGAAAAGGACTGTCTGAGGAGGCTTTGCCAATAGCTGAGAAAAGAAGAGAAGCTAAAGGCAAAGTTGAAAAGGAAAGATATACCCATTTGAATACAGAGTTCCAAAGAATAGCAAGGAGAGATAAGAAAGCCTTCCTCAGTGATTAATGCAAAGAAATAGAGGAAAACAATAGAATGAGGAAGACTAGAGATCTCTTCAAGAAGATTAGAGATGCCAAGGGAACATTTCATGCAAAGATGGGCTTGATAAAGGACAGAAATGGCATGGACCTAACAGAAACAGAAGATATTAAGAAGAGGTGGCAAGAATACATAGAACAACTATTTAAAACAGATCTTCATGACCCAGATAACCACGATAGTGTGATCACTCACCTAGAGTCAGACATCCTGGAATGCAAAGTCAAGTGGGCCTTAGAAAGTATCACTACGAACAAAGCTAGTGGAGGTGAGGGAATTCCAGTTAAGCTATTTCAAATCCTAAAAGATGATGCCGTGAAAGTGCTGTACTCAATATGCCAGCAAATTTGGAAAACTCAGCAGTGGCCACAGGACTGAGAAAGGTCAGTCTTCATTCCAATCCCAAAGAAAGGCAATGCCAAACAATGTTCAAACTACCGCACAACTGCACTCATCTCACACGCTAGCAAAGTAACGTCTAAGTAATAAAGAAACATTAAAACAAGCCCAAGGACTTCAGTCAGATGGGGAAACTCTGCCAATCAGTTGTCTGCAGCAGTATAATACAGGAGATACTGTTTTCCAGGCTATAAGTGCAAACGTAATTAGACTTGTTCCAGGAATTGGTTTATCTTTTCCTCTTGTGCTGTGTTTTCTCTTAAACCTGTTCCTTTTTAATATGATCCCGTGGATCGAATTAAATTGCAAAGTTAAACTGAACAAACAGCTACAAAGGAGTTTAAAGTGGGAGGGAGGTATGGAATGTTTGCTTGTTTCACCAGATAAAGTTAAAACTTTTTTTTTTATCATTGCCTCTCTGATGCCTCAGATGGTGAAGAATCTGCTTGCACGTAGGTGACACAGGCTTAAACCTGGGTCAGGAAGATCCCTTGAAGAAGGGAATGGCTACCCATCCAGTCTTCTTGCCTGGAGAATCCCAGGGACAGAGGAGCCTTGAGGGCTACAGTCCATGGAGTTGCAAAGAGTCAGTCAGACCCAACTGAGTACATGACACTTTCACTTCCTGGATCCTGGAGAACATCATCTCCACACCAAAATACTAGCCCCTTTCTGACTTTCTCTGTTTTCAAGTAGATATTTGTATTTGCTTGATGTAAGAACACTGACTAAGCAAAATTATAGAATATTTATAAATGGTTAAGATAAAAATTACCCTCAGAGCCCAAGCATAACAACTGTTTTCATTCTTCATATGTTTCCATCTTCTTTCCCACAATTAGTGTTAAGCATAAGATAAAGGCAAGTTTATATTCTGCCTTTTTCACTTAAAATCATAATATTTTCACAAATGCCCACAGCTATAATTTCTACGCGTTGTCTAATAGTGACTTCTCTCTGTACTAGATACTATTATAGACGGGACTGCAGTTAATAGCTTCATGTTGGTAGAACAGGAATACTTAGTCAGAGGCTGATGACTCTTTGGCAGGGCTGGCTTCAGTTATCCTGTGTGGTGGGAAGGGAAGTTACACGGCACACACTTTAATGTCCGTTCAAAGATAAACAGAGGCATACTTAAAATGCTAACAGTTGGGGCTTCCCTGGTGGTCCAGTGGTTATAACTCTGCCTTCCAATGCAGAGGGTGAAGGTTCGATCTCTGGTCAGAGAGCTAAGCTCCACCAGCTTCCAGGCCAAAAAAACCAAAACATAAAACAGAAGCAATATTGTAACAAATTCAGTAAAGACTTTTAAAATGGTTCACATCTCTTTAAAAAAAAAAAAAGAAAGAAAGAAAGAAAGTTAAGAGTTTATTGAGCAAAAATGGATTCCAGTTGGGCAGCATCAAACTGGAAGTGGCTAGGAACTGGGAGAGACTTAGAGAGAGAAAGTGAGCAAGAAAGTCAGGGCGTTATTGACCAGCTTAGTTGGGTATTCATGATCGGTTGTCCTTAGATTTCAATTTCATAACCTTGAGGCATTTACAGGCTTACCATTTTTGGTTTGCTTCCTAACTCCTCATGGGCATGAGTGCCTCTGGGTCTACTGACCTCCTTGGATAAGTGGTTTTATATGCCCTTTCCATCCTTAAATTCTGCTTCCCTCCAGCATGAGAAAAAAACCCCAAGTGGTCTCAAAGATCAGACAACCAGTGTCCAAACCAAGGATGTTTGCAATAGGCTTGTCTAGTTTGGCCAGAGCCCCAAGGGATTTCGGAGTTTTGACGTCAGTGAGGGCATGGGCGGTTACAACCATCATTGTGAAACACATCCCCCAGGCATTTAAGACAGAACATCCTTCATGGTGCCCAAATCCCATCTAAGCTGTGCAGCCCAATGCTGACTCATGCGTTCTCTGGGAAAAGCAAGACACTGTTGAAAAGGTCATCTTGGTGACTTGTCCCCCATGGATCAGGAAGTGAAGGTAGAGAGAAACTCAGGATCCGTTGGGACCTCGGCCAAGGCACAGAAGTAGATGACCCCGTGTGACCCAATCAGTACTCTTAGGGGAAATACTGACCAAAACCACCCACGCTGGCCAGGCACCATAGAAACCACTTGCATGAGTTACCTTTATTTTTTCTAATTTATTTTTAATTGAAGGATAATTGCTTTACAGTATTGTACTGGTTTCATCAACATGAATCAGCCATAGGTATACATATGTCCCCTCCCTCTTGAACCTTCTTTCACATGTTATCTTCCACGGGAAGTCGTGGTAAAGAAACAGGGAACTAACTAACACCAACCAGAAGAATTGGGGAAAGGTCAAAAGGAGAGAGAAGACACAGACCACATATCCCACCAACCTCCCAGAATCTTCCTCTCTGGAATCCATCTCTGGAAGGGCTCTGAATCAGAGAGGCTGACCACTGACAACCCGGACACTGACCCCATCACCATAAAACCCCGAGGCTGTGAGCCACGTGGCGGAGCAGTCCTCCTGGGTTCCCTTACCCTCTGCTTTCCACTGGCGCCCCTTCCCAGTAAAGGCCCTTGCTTTGTCAGCACATTTGTCTCTCCCACAATTCATTTCTGAGTATTCAAGAGTCTGCTCTCAGGCCCTGGAAGGAGTCTCCCTTCCTGTAATAGTCCTGGGTTTGAATCCACTGGGCTGCAAATACCTGCGCTGCTGTTGATCTGATGAGCAAGTTTCTTACTCTGTGTGCCTGCGTGAGTATGTGCTCAGTCGTGTCTGACTCTTTACGACCCCACGGACTATAGCCTGCCAGGCTCCTCTATCCATGGGATTCTCCAAGAATACTGGAGTGGGTTGCCATTTCCTTCTCCAGGGGAATCTTCCCGACCCAGGGATCGAACCCAGGTCTCCTGCATTGTAGGCAGATTCTTTACCAACTGAGCTATGAGAGAAGTACCTGGGAATCCCCTTATTCTGGGAAAGCTATAAATAAGACATTATTTACATAACACCTGATATCCTCTTACTCTGATTCATTTAATCCTCATGATTAACCCCATTAAGGAGTTTTTAAATCTGTTTTATGTGATATCCACCCAAACTCCGTCATGGAAGTTATTGAATTCATCTTCCCAGATAAACTGGCATTCTATCTGGAGAAGGAAAGAGAAAGGAAAAAAGAAGAAAACTGGTGTTCATCCATGCTGCTGCCTTCTGGGCACTAAAGTAGTCATCAAAAGGATAAAGCCAGAAAGAATAATAAATTCTCTAGATAAACAGGGGTGTGCCAGGACCCAATTTGTGTTTTACAAAGATCAGGCTGAATAACACAGAAAATAATGTAGAGACCAGGAGATCTGAAGCACGGGGAACTTTTAAGAGACTATTATTGAAGCTTCCCTGGTGGTCCAGTGGTTAAGACTCCAAGGTCCCCGTGCAGGGGACCCAGGTTCAATTCCTGGTCAGGAAACTAGATTCCACATGCCCCCTACTAAGGGTTTGCATGCCTCAACCACATGCCATACTCAGTGAAGACTACTGCAACTAAAACCTGGCTCAGCCAAATAAATAAATACCAAAAAGAGAGGGAGAGAGAGAGAGAATATTATCTTTGGCTTTGTCTTCTCCGTTCAAGTCTAGTTTGTTTTTTTTTAAATCTTACACTGACCCCAAACCATTTGTATCACCCATCTGCATCTCATACTTAACATATCTGAAAGCAAACTTGTCATTATCCTCTCAGAGTGAAATGCTGTGACTTTGGCCACTGACTTGAAAGGGCAATCCCCACCACCTTCCCCAGCATTTCTACCACTTGACACTGATTCTTCTGTTTCTTAAAGCCCTTCTTCCTAGATTACTATGCAATTCACTTTTTTTTTCAATTCTTATTATCTGATCTTTCTGCTAAATGAACGTTATTAAGACAGGAATTTTCATCTGTTGTGATCACAAATGTATCCCCAGGGGCTACCCTGATGCTGGGAAAGAGTGAAGGTAGGAGAAGGGGATGACAGAGGATGAGATGGTTGGATGGCATCACCGACTCGATGGACATGAGTTTGAGTAAACACTGGGAGTTGGCGATGGACAGGGAGGCCTGGCGTGCTGCAGTCCACGGGGTCGCAAAGAGTCAGACACGACTGAGTGACTGAACTAAGGGGCTACCCAGCAGGCTGCCAGCTTCCATTGGAGGAAGGAAGGGATGAAAGGGGAGGTGCTCCTTCTCACAGTCAGGAGACAGGCCTGAAAGAGGGGTGGGCAGGGGGCTCTGAGTGCAGGGGGCTCCTTTCCTGCAAACACCTAGAAGTAAGTGGAGAAAGCTTCCAGGGCTGGGTGACAGGAGCAGGTTACACAAGATACACGGGAATAAGTATGCAGTAGAGCAGACGGCTTCCTAGGGGGCTCTAGTGGTAAAGACACCTGCCAGTGCAGGAGACCTAAGACACACAGGTTCGATCCCTGTGTCAGGAAGATCCCCTAAAGAAGGAAATGGCAACCCATTCCAGTATTCTTTCCTGGAGAATCCCATGGATAGAAGGGTCTGAGGGTCTACAGTCCAGTTCAGTTCAGTCGCCCAGTCATGTCCTACTCTTTGGGACCCCGTGGGAGTTACAGTCCATGGGGTGGTGTCACAGAGTCAGAAGGACTGAGCCACTAAAAACCAACAACAGCGAAACTGGATAATAAGATCATAGTCAACTTTATTTCCCGGGTGTTTTCTTTCCTTTACCTTCCCTTGTCTTGGTGAAGTCAGTGAAAATGAAGGTCGGGGAAAACACAGTAACAATGAAGCAAAGGCCATGGAGGCGGCAAGGGGGGTCAGAGGGGAGTCTTCTGCAACCGTTTCCTCATTCTGCCTCCCAGCGGCGGCCTCCTGTCCAGCCAGTCACCTCTCATATCGGGTTTAAACTTAGAGACGTTCTGGTAGGGGAGCAGTGGAAATAAAGAACCCTGTTGCGAAATAACAGACGGGCTCCGCTGAGACGCTGCAAAGGAGGAAGAAGTAGGAAGAGCTGAGAGAGGCTCCGAGGGGTTGAGCGTGCTCAGTCGCTCAGTCCTGACTCCGAGAGCTCCATGGACCGCATTCCACCAGGCCTCTCTGTCCACGGGCTTCTCCAGGCGAGGATCCTGGGTGGGTAGCCATGCCCTTCTCCAGGGCTGGGGTGCTGAGCTCTCTTTGACTAAGAGAATGGTCGTGTCACCGCTGAGACCAGGAGGAACCCCGAGGGCAGGTTTTGTCCCTCTGCCCCTAGTTTGGAAGGGAGGGGAGCCAGGAACAGGCGCGGCCTCCAGGCTTTGGAGGAACTTTGCTTCTATGTGGAGATAACCGGGCCTGTTTGAGCAGAGAGGGGATCAGCTTTGGGTTTTGAAAGGATGACTTCCAGGCAGCATTGCAAAACCACTTGACTTCTGTGGTCATGAACTGAAAATAAACCAGTCAACCCGGCTGTGGGTTTGTGTCCCGCCATGGCCAGCTCTAACTGGGCAGACAGACAGATGAAAGTGGAGGTTTAGATTTGCTCAGACAGCTCGAAGAAGGGCAGGGTGGCAGGTTCAGCGTGTGAGATTCCACAGAAACTCACAGAAGGCTTTGTTGTTGTTCAATCGCTCAGTCTTGTCTGACTCTTTGCAACGCCATGGACTGTAGCCTGCCAGGCTCCTCTGTCCATGGGATTCCCCGGCAAGGATACTGGAGTGGGTTGCCATTTCCTCCTCCAGGGCATCTTCCTGAACCAGGGATCGAACCAGTGTCTCCTGCATTGTCAGGCGGATTCTTTACCACTGAGCCACCTGGGAAGCCCAAGTCACCCTGAACACTCAGCTCTAAAAAGTCAAGCTTCTTGAGAATTCCACTTTCAAATTCCTGTCTTGAAAAGTCTCTGTATTTCTCTGTTACCTGCAGCTCTGGTTGGTACACTTTGGTCCATGGATTGGACCATCTAAGGAACTTGAAAAGACTGTAGGTTATAGGACTCACCATGTTTCTGGGGCAGTCAGCTAGAGGCCCAGGAGTCTGCATTTCCATAAAGCTCGTTGGTGATCCTAATCCACTACAAGGGGGCAGAATGGTTGAATTACGAGATAAAACCCAAGCTCTTTTCCAAGTGTGTCAAATTTCTCCATAATACATTGCTACCTGATGTATTTATTCCTGTTTATTTCTCTCTCTCTCTCTTTCTCTCTAAGTCTCTTAGTCAAGTACAACTCTATGCAACCCCATGGACTGTAGCACTTCAGGCTCCTCTGTCCATGGAACTCTCTTGGTAAGAATACTGGAGTTCAAGTTCAATGCATGAAACAGGGTACTCAAAACTGGTGCACTGGGACAACCCTGAGGGATGGGATGGGGAGGGAGTGTATGGCAATAACCACCACAATACTGTAAAGTAATTAGCCTCCAATTAAAATAAGTAAATTAATTAAAAAAAAAAAGAATACTGGAGTGTGTTGCCATTCCTTCTCCAGCGGATCTTCTTGACCCAGGGATGGAACCCAGGTCTCCCACATTGCAGGCAGATTCTCTGCCATCTGAGCCACCAGGGAAGCCCTTGCAACCCACATCTTCTGTCCCAGGAAAGGAAATCAACGCAAGGATCTTTACAAGGCCGGCTCCCTCCTACTCCTGTTTACACCCTCCATTGTTTCAGCCGGCTCATCAATCCTATCTGCCTGTTCCAAAACCAGTCCATCATCCTGGCCCAAGCCCTCTCCACTCTCCACAAAGCCATCAGGATGATTGCTGCCCAGCGATGGAACTAGCTTGGCCTAAATAAAGTATCACTTGCTACTGTCTGACTTAACTTGTTATGGCATTATGTGCAGTTTGTTTAAGGAAACTGCTCTTAGATAGGCCAGTGTTCATAGCCCTAGGGATCTGAACTATACCTGGGATGAAGCCTGGAGGGAAGAGTTTACATCATGTGCAAACCCCCCACCCCCAGCACCTTCCTCACGCCCTTTCCTCACTGTCACAATTTAATTATCATAAGATGCTTTCAAATATCTTTTAGGAAAGGTGTAGCTATCATAAAATGAGGCAGCGAAGATAGCTTGGGCTTTGTTTGCTGTTCTTTTAATCCCTCACTTTCTATTATTGTTTTTTTCAGGTGGCACAGGGTAAAGAAACCACCTGCCAATGCAGGAGATGTGGGTTCGATCCCTGGGTCAGGAAGATCCCCAGAAGGAAATGGCAACCCACTCCAGTGTTCTTGCCTGGAGAATCCCCTGGACAGAGGAGCCTGGTGGGCTACAGTCCATGGGGCCACAAACGGTCGAACACCACTGAGCACACACAGGTGCACCGCTATCATTATATTTATAAAGCACCACAGATAAACTAATGTACCTTAGCAATTGCAGTCAAATAATTTTTACAAAGCACATGGGCTGTGTGCTTTTTCTGTTTTTCTATACCTTTTTGTTTTATATTTTCCTTGAGCAATAATATTCATCTCATGTATTTTACTTCTTATAACTAATTACACTTCCTGGTTCCTATAATCCAAATAATGTTGCTACTATATTCTTTTGTTTCCCATTCTCTGATCATTTCAAAATCATTTTAGAGATTTTTACTGATCTAATAACTCCTCGGTGTTCCACTTTAATAATAAATCCCCAGTGAGGGGCTTCATCAGTGTCTACGTTCTTAGTTCTATGATAGAACAGAAACACCCAATTTAAGAGCTTTTAGTGTCATAATGGGAAATAAACACTGCACATCACTATTTTCCTGAGGGTTACTAGGGGACCAAATCTCTATTTTCTAGTAAAGATTTTAGAGGAAGTTTTTGTTTTATTAAAGGCTGCTGTACACAAGCTGCTGTAAGATTTCGTTCTGGTCTAGTTTTTTTTCCCCAAAGTTGATGTTTGCAATCTGTTATTCATCAGGTTGCAGAGTTGGACATGAATGAATGACTCACGCACACACACACACACACACACCCCCTATAAATTTCATGCGAGCAGGAGTCATAGTCTCTTGTCTGGTGTTTTACCTTGTTCGGTGTCCAGCATGGAGCCTGTTGATGGCACTGTGCGCGGCAAAAGAAACCATTAACAAAATGAAAAGGCAGCCTACTAGGCGGGAGAAAATATTTGCAAATTATATATCTGACAGGGGTCAACATCCAACGTATATGAAGAGCTCATACAACTTAACAGAAAAATAAATAAATAAACAATCTAGTTTAAAACAGGCAGAGGATCTGAACAGACATTTCTGCAAAGAAGACACACAGATGGCCAATAGGTGCATGTAAAGAGGCTCAGCATCACTAATCGCCAGGGAAATGCGGATCCAAGCCACAGCGAGGCCATGAGATGTCACCTCACACCTCTTGGGATGGCCATTTCCAAAAAGCAAGAAATGACAGCTTTTGGCAAGGATATGGGTAGGGGGAGAACACTTGTGTACTATGGGTGGCAACGTAAACTGATACAGCCACCATGGAAGACAGGATGGAGGTTCCTCAAAAAATTAAAAACAGAACTACCATATGATCTAGCTATTCCATTTCTAGGTCTTTATTCAGAGAACATGAAAACACCAAGTTGAAAACACATATGCACCCCTGTATTCCTAGAAGCGCTACTTACAATCGCCAATATACGACAGCAACCTAAGTGTCCACCAATGGGTGACTGGACAACATAGCACATACACACACTGGAATATTATCCAGCCAGAGATACAAGGGAATCTCACTGTTTGCAACAACATGGATGGACCTTGAGGGCATTATGCTAAACGAAACACGGCTGAGAGAGAAACACGAATATTATATGCTCTCACTTAATACGTAGCGCCTAAAAAAAAAAAAAAAACAAGTTTACAAAAAGCAAGCTTACAGACATGGAGAACAGATTGGTGGCTGCCAGAGGAAGGGGCTGGAAAAGTAGGATGCAAAATGGATGAAGGGAGTCAGAAGGTAGGAACTTCCAGTTATAAAATTTAAAAGTCATGGAAATAAAATGTACCGCCTGGTGACTATAGTTAACAATAATATATTGCACATGTGAAAGTTGCTAAGTTAGAAGATCTTAAAAGACCTCTTCACAAGAAAAAAAATTCTGTATATATGGTGGTGAATGTCACTAGACTTATTGGTGTGATCATTTCATAATATATACAATTATAGTCATTATGTGTACTTAAAATTAATATAGTGTTGTATGTTAGTTACGTAGGCTTTCCAGGCAGCTCGGTGGTAAAGAATCCACCTGGATTCTCCATTTGCAGGACATTTGGGTTTGAGCCCTGGGTCGGCATCATATATATTTATGTGATATTTTCAGGTACTGTTTTAAGTGTTGTTTAGTCACTAAGTCATGTCCAACTCTTTGTGGCCCCATGGACTGCAGCCTGTCAGGCTCCTCTGTCTGTGGAATTTCCCAGGCAAGAAAACTGGAGTGGGTTGCCATTTCCTTCTCCAGGGCATCTTCCTGACCCAGGGACTGAACCCAGGTCTCCTGTACTAGGTTCTTGGTGAATGTCTCCTGCCCAATTCTTTACCACTGAGCCACCAGGGAAGTATTGTTTTAAGTACTTTTCATACACTGATTCATTTCCATATAGTGACTTATTCCATATATTGGCTCAATGCATGTCTTTCCATATACTGACCTCATCTACTAACTCATGGTCTTCACAGAGGTCTGACAGATGAAGACACCTCTGGACCGAGCAGTGCAGAGACCAGAGAGGTCAAGGCTGGGATGTGAACCCTGGCGTTATCTTGACTGTCTGCGCCGTGTTCTGCACAGCCCCATGTGGTAGCTGTTAACCACATCTGGCCATATTTCAATTTTAAATTAACCTAATTATGCCAAAGGGGAGGGGGTCGGGGGAGGGATGGTTAGGGAGTTTGGGATTAGCAGATGCAACTATTCCATATAGAACGGATGTGCAACAGGTCCTACTGAACAGCACAGGGAGTCACAATCAATATCCTGTGATTAACCGTAATGGGAAAGAAGATGAAAAAGAATGTCTATACATGTATAACTGAATCACTGTGCTGTACTGCATACATTAATGCACTGGATCATCAAAAAGCAAGAGAGTTCCAGAAAAACATCTGTTTCTGCTTTATTGACTACCAAAGCCTTTGACTGTGTGGATCACAATAAACTGTGGAAAATTCTGAAAGAGATGGGAATACCAGACCACCTGACCTGCCTCTTGAGAAACCTATATGCAGGTCAGGAAGCAACAGTTAGAACTGGACATGGAACAACAGACTGGTTCCAATAGGAAAAGGAGTATATCAAGGCTGTATATTGTCACCCTGCTTATTTAACTTCTATGCAGAGTACATCATGAGAAATGCTGGGCTAGAAGAAGCACAAGCTGGAATCAAGATTGCTGGGAGAAATATCAATAACCTCAGATATGTAGATGACACCACTTTTATGGCAGAAAGTGAAGAGGAACTAAAAAGCCTCTTGATGAAAGTGAAAGTGGAGAGTGAAAAAGTTGGCTTAAAGCTCAGCATTCAGAAAACCAAGATCATGGCATCTGGTCCCATCACCACGGGAAATAGATGGGGAAACAGTGGAAACAGTGTCAGACTTTATTTTGGGGGTTCCAAAATCACTGCAGATGGTGACTGCAGCCATGAAATTAGAAGACGCTTACTCCTTGGAAGAAAAGTTATGACCAACCTAGATAGCATATTCAAAAGCTGAGACATTACTTTGCCAACAAAGTTCCGTCTAGTCAAGGCTATAGTTTTTCCAGTGGTCATGTATGGATGTGAGAGTTGGATTGTGAAGAAAGCTGAGCACCGAAGAATGATGCTTTTGAACTGTGGTGCTGGAGAAGACTCTTGAGAGTCCCTTGGACTGCAAGGAGATCCAACCAGTAAAAGATCAGTCCTGGGTATTCTTTGGAAGGAATGATGCTAAAGCTGAAACTGCAATACTTTGGCCACCTCATGCGAAGAGTTGACTCATTGGAAAAGTCTCCGATGCTGGGAAGGATTAGGGGCAGGAGGAGAAGGGGATGACAGAGGATGAGATGGTTGGATGGCATCACCGATTTGATGACATGAGTTTGAGTGAACTCCGGGAGTTGGTGATGGACAGGGAGGCTGGCATGCTGCAATTCACGGGGTCGCAAAGAGTTGGACACAACTGAGCGACTGAACTGAACTGAACTGAAATCAACTATACCTCAACAAAATAAAGCTTTAAGAATAAACTAATTAACCTAATTAAAATCAAACAATATTACAGGTTCAGTTCTTCAATGGCACTAGCCACAGTTCAAGTTCTCAATAGCCATGCATGGCCCGTGGCTTCTGCTGGGCAGAGCAGATGAAGAACACTTCCATCATCACAGGTTTCTGCAGCCCGGTGCTCCTGACCAGGACACTTCCCTGCCTCGTGGACTCCAACAGTCTGTCCACTTTGCCCAGCTATCATAAAGGTTACAACCTGAATTCAAAACATACATCGCAGAACTGGACACGACTGAAGCGACTTAGCACCACCACAACCACCACCACTCTATTACTGAGCAAAAAGCTTATTCTGAGCCTACATCTTATACAGCTACTCAATATAACACACTGAGGGGTGCAAAGCAGCCTGGTGAGACAACAGTTTGGATCCATGAAATTTAAAAATTGGGCGGGGAGTTTGGGGGAGAATGGGTACATGCATGCGTATGGCTGAGTCCTTTCGCTATTCATCTGAAGTTATCACAACATTGTTAATCGGCTATACCTCAATACAAAATAAAAAGTTCTAAAAAAATGAAGCTCGGGTAGGAGTCAAGAAGCGCTTCTCAGGTGGCGCTAATGGTAAAGAACCCACCCACCAGTGCAGGAGACGTAAGAGACATGAGTTCGATCCCTGGGTAGGGAAGATCCCCTGGAGGAGGGCATGGCAACCCACTTCAGTATTCTTGCCTGGAGAATCCCATGGACTAAGGGGCCTGGCGGGTTACAGTACATAGAGTTGCAAAGAGTCGGACATGACTGAAGCAACTTAGCATGCACGCATGCACAGAAATCAAGAAAGAGTAATTGCTTGCACAGGAGTGAGGTGGAAGACTGTTGGTGAAAACCTAGCAGTGGAGTCAAACTGCACCATATCTGGGATCATCTGTCTCCAAACAAAGGCAAGAACCCAGAAAGGAGCAGAAACGCTTGACGACCATCAGCTGTTTTCCATCAACATCTGTGCTCTCTGCTCTCCTTTCCATCTCATCTCCCATCCTCCTACTTGGACTCTGCTTTCCTTCTAATGATCCTGAAAGCACCATAGTCTTCTCAGGATCCACGTCATCCACAATCCCTTATGAGAATTCGGGAATGGGTTCTTCCCTTTAAACCCCTCCTCCTCCTCCTTCTCCACCTTCTCTTCCTGCTTTTCAATGACAGCAACCACCATAATGGGGAACCTGTCACTATATGCCAAAGCACTGTGCAATGTGTCTTATTTTGTTATCTCATTTAACCTCAGAACAGCCTCTCCTCTGGTAGGATTACAAAACCTATTACAGAGCGGAAACCAAGGTGTAACTTACCCAGGCCACATGATAAGAGCTGACGTCCGGATGTGGACTCAAGTCTGGGTGTCTCCAAGGACTGTGTTCTTCATGGTGCAAGAGGCCATCTTCAGCATCCTCAAATCAGGATTACCTGTTCTAGTGGAAAGAACTTTTTAACTAAAGGAATTTAAAAACCATTACTTTTCACCCTATTCCAGGATAAGTTCAGTGATTATTGTGGGGAAATTATCTAATGTCTCTGGATTTCAGTTTCTTTTTGACTCTGATGCTGGGAAAGATTGAAGGCAGGAGGAGAAGGGGGCGACAGAGGATAGAAGGTTGAATGGCATCACTGATTCGATGGACATGAATTGAACAAACTCGGGGAGATGGTGAGGACAGGGAAGCCTGGCGTGCCTCAGTCCATACAGTCACAGAGTCTGGCATGACTGAGTGACTGAACAAAAACAAGAAGTCTGTCAGAGGGAGAGGATTTTCAAAGTCCCTTCCAGCTCAAAACTAAGAATTCTATTCTATCAATATATTTTAATTTCCTCCTAAGTATCTAATTTTTTTAACTGATGACAGTTTAAAAGTCACATTTTAACTGATGACAACTAGTATTGACTATTGTCAATAGGAGCCAGGCATTTTACACTCATCTTGATCATAACCTGGGGAGGTGATTTCAGCATGGATTAAATTAAT
The DNA here is from genome assembly GCA_917880005.1 of Nanger dama. Lineage (NCBI taxonomy): Eukaryota > Metazoa > Chordata > Mammalia > Artiodactyla > Bovidae > Nanger > Nanger dama. The sequence goes on from CAKJTW010000069.1 coordinate 1,047,558, forward strand.
TCCGTGATGCAGAAATTGAAACTCAGGGCAGCTAAATAACTTGCCCCAGCTATTTTTTTTTTTAATTTTTATTTCTTTATTTCTGGCTGCACTGGATCTTCATTGCTTCGTGCGGGCTTTCTCTAGTTGCACCAGATGGGTCTCCTCTCCTTTGCAGTGCGTGTGCTTCTCACTGCTGTGGTTTCTCTTGTCAAAGAGCACAGGGTCTCGAGGTTCGGGCTCCAGCAGTTGTGGCATGGGCTTAGTTGCTCCTCAGCAAGTGGAATCTTCCCAGACTAGGGATCGAACCCGTGTACCCCAGATTGGCAAGGTGGGCTCTCAAGCACTGGGCCACCAGGTAAGTCCCAACTTGCCCCCAGTATGAAGGATGGTGGCTGAATCCAAACTCAAGGCACTTGGCTCAGGACTCAAAGTCTGCACTGACCCTTGGTCACACCCACAGGTCTTCCCTCCCTGGTCAGAGGCCGTATGCTAGACTTTTCATAGCACACAGACATCTAGCACTAGAGAGAAGCAGTGCAGAGATACATTAACTCTCAAGAAAAAGTACACAACCGAGAAAAAAACAAACAAACATGTCCTGATGGCTGGCCTCCTAACAGGCTGAAAGGCAGCAGGCATATCCAATTTTTACTTGTCTCTTTGAATCCACAAATAGACTTTCATTTGTGAGTTAAGCTGTAAGAGCATGTATGCTCAGTCGTGTCCAACTCTGTGACCCCAGCAGGCTCCCCTGTCCTTAGGATTTCATGGAATCTTCAAAAAAAAAAAAAATCATATGACAAACACTGATTGTAGTAGCTCCACTAAGCTTAAAAATCCCATATAGTTTTATATTTTTAATTGGCATTTCTCCCTACAAGTTTAATAAAAGTCACTTTTAAGACTGGAGAAGGGAAAGGCTACCCAGTATTCTGGCCTAGAGAATTCCAAGGACTGTATAGTCCACGGGGTCGCAAAGAGTTGGACATGACTGAGCAACTTTCAGTTTCACTTAAAGACCAGGTAAATTCTGGCTCAGCAATACTATCCAAAAGGAACCTTAAGCACTTTCATTGCCTCAAGTCCATGGACACCAGAAGCCTTATACAGGAACTGAGCCCCTCCCATGTTTGGCAAACAGTGGTTTGTAAGGTCAATTAAGACATTTCTGGAGCTATCGCTGATTATTCTGTTGAACTAGGAACTCTCCACATGTAAATAAGTTTATAAACTTTGCTTTCTCATTAGCTTAATCCAATGTGTCATATGAAAATCCCTCCTCTGGAGTGAATACACGGATAGATATTTGACGAAGCGAACACAGTAACATTTTAATTATAGAATCTAGGTGGTGGAGACTTGGATGTTGACTGTACAGCTCTTTCCACTTTTATATTTGAAAGTTTTTACAGTAAAATGTTGGGAGAAAGATCCTTTTTTATAAAATATGTATTGCATATTCTATGAATGGGCTTCCCAGGTGAAGTTAGTGGTAAAGAACCCACTTGCCAATGCAGATAGATATCAGAGACAAGGGTTCCATGCCTGCATTGAGAAGATCCCCTGGAGGAGGGCATGGCAACCCACTCCAGTATTCTTGCCTGGAGAAGCCCATGGACATAGAATCCTGGCGGGCTACAGTCCATGGGGTCACGAAGAGTCAGACACGACTGAAGAGACTTAGCATGCATCTCCATGAATACTTATTGACTCCTCACTATATGCCAGGTGCTGGTATATGCTGAACACTGGGGTTTGATGCCATGATCCTGCAGCACTGGCTTAGGCTGGACTTAGAGCCCAAGGCAGAGGACCAGATATCCTTTCATTTGAGACAGGAACACTCCCATGGCCTATCCATGAGAAGACTTCCCCCATGAGCCTAAGGACAGTGAACCGATTCAAAACTGTCAAATAAGTTTGCAAGTCAGTCTGAAAACTCCTCACCCACTACCCACTCCTACCACCTCCAAACCACTTCCAAAACCCCACCTTAGGGGACAATCCCTCCCAAATAGGACAACGACCAAAGACTATTTGAAATGTCCTCCTTTTACTCTATAAAATCATCCTTTCAAGCCTCTGCATCTCTTCGTTGTTGTTTAGTCACTCAGTCATGTCGGACTCTTTGGGACCTCATGGACGGTAGCCCGCCAGGCTCCTCTGTCCTTGGGATTGTCTCAGCAAGAAGACTGGAGTGGGTTGCCATTTCCTCCCTTCAGAGGATCTTTCCAACTCAGGGAGAGAACCCCAGTCTCCTGCATTGGAAGGCGGGTTCTTTAGCGCTGAGCCACTGGGGAACCCTTGAGTTTCTTGCAGGAGTGCAATAGTAGCTGACTGCCTCTTGACAGAACTCTGAAAAAACAGACTTTGATGAGCTCCCCGTGATCTTCAGCCTTTATAGATTCATAGTCCTCGGCTACCACTGTCCACATGCTTAGTTAAAATCAGTTGTGACAACCTTTCACAAACAAATCGGTCGTTGTTGGTTATTCATTCATGGGTTCTTGTTGGCTATGCATTTGACATATAGCAGTGTGCACATGTCCCTCCCAAACTCCCTAACTATCCCTCCCCTTTCCCTCTCCCAACCCTGAAAAACATAAGTTCCTTCTCTCAGTCTGTAAGTCGCTTTCTGTTTTGTTAGTAAGTTCATCTGTATCGTTTTTTTTTTAGATCCCACACATAAGGGATGTCATACTGCATTTCTCCTTTCTGACCTAACTACTTCACTCAGTATGATACCCTCTAGGCTCATCCACAGTGCTGCAAAGGGCATTATCTCGTTCTTTTTAATGGCCGAGGTGTATATATATATATATATATATATATATATACACATACCACATCTTCTTCATTCATTCCACTTTACATTTTTTATTTGACTGTGCTTTATTTGTGGCACACAGGGCCTTTAGTCTTCACTGTGGTATGCGGAATCCTTAGTGTTGCAAGCAAGCTCTGAACTGTGGCTTGCACAATCTAGTTCTCTGACTGGGGATCAAACCCCGGGCCCCTTGCTTAAGGAGCACCAGGGAAGTCCTCTAAAGTCCATCACACTCCTCCTGCAAGGTGGGCTGCTGAAGTCAATATTTTATTGATATAATAAAAACAGAGAGAATACCCAGGATAAGGATGCCAGGATATGCTTCCTAATTTCCTATCCGCGGGAACTATTCTAAAAGGAACACATAGAATTGATTGTGCTGTATATTGCCTGATGACAAGGTCATCCTTGCCATTCTTCAACTGTTTGGAGCCAACAAAATACAAACTTCCCTATAAAAGCATGGAAATCAGAAACAGTGATTTAAAATGTCAGACCCATGAATTTCAGATAAATTCCAACTGTCCATGAACATATACCAGACATGTTTTGGACAGAAAATTTATAGTCCAGGCACCTTTGGTCGTTCAGAGCCTAGAAATGAAATTGTTCATAGTTGGTTCCTAGAATCTGAACTGTTACCCCTTTAACTGGGGCTTCCCAGGTGGTTCAGTGGTAAAGAATCCATCTGCCAATGCAGGAGATGCAAGAGATGCGGGTTTGATCCATGAATCAGGAAGATCCCCTGGAGAAGCGCATGGCAACCCACTCTAGTGTTCTTGTCTGGAAAATTCCATGGACAAAGGAGCCTGATGGGCTACAGTCCATGGGGTAGCAAAGAGTCAGACATGACTGAGCAACTGAGCACACAGACACACACAGCACACGCCTTTAATTGCTCATCACTATTTATAAAATCAGCAGCATTAATGGTTGCCTGCTCCCTTCACAGTTAAGAGGAAAAGATCCCCAGCGGTAGAGCTTTACCCCGGGATTCTTCAGCTTGCACAGTTTTGTGGTGCTTTGGATAAACTTCAAAGCAATTTAAATGGACCTGATCACCTTTCATGTAGCCAGGTTGGAAACCCCACTCTTCCATGCTTGACAGGAAGTGTCAGCAGCCACTGTTGTAACTTTCTCTGAGTCCCTTCCCGAGCAGGGGAGGCTGTTGTCAGATGATGCCATCTGTAGTAGAAGGGAGAGAAACAAAGGGAGCTGGTTAGTTGCAACAAATGCTTTGGTCCACAGTTCTCCACCCCTTCTGCTCGCCCACCTCCAAATGCAGATGCCGAAAAGTGAGATCCTTCCTTTTCCAGCCACTTTTGTGGCTCAGGGAGGGAGGCCATGAGACCCCAGAGGGATGTAGGCAGAGCGACCTCCGGGAAAGATATTTCTCCATGGATACAGGAGATAGGTGTGTGGGAAGGGTAGCCTTTTCCACCCTGACAGCCCTCCTCTCCTGCATTCACACCTGGCCGCGTGAAGACCTGCTGCTGTCTGTGGGTGTGGCAACGACCTGGTGGCCTTGAAGCATGCCAGCTAAGGATAAAACCTGAACCTGTGACAGATGTTGAAATTAAGGAAATGTGACTTCCCTGGTGGTCCAGTGGCTAAGATTCCATGTCCCCAATGCAGGGGCCCAGGTTCGATCTCTAGTCAGGGAGCTAGATAAAGCATTCGCAAGACACAGCAAAAGATCCTGTATGCTGCAACTAAGACTGAGCCCAACCAAAATAAACAAATAAAAGTAAATTAAAAAAAAAAAAAACGGAAACATAAGGAAAGAAAAGAGCATGGGATCCCTATGATGCTAAATCACAAACCAATCCAGAAGCACCTCCCACTAAACATCTTATCAAATTTGTAATAAATGTGCTTTCTTAACAGGACACCTAAAAGAACAATAGTGACTCAGTTTTACCATTGCTGCTGCTGCTGCTAAGTGGCTTCAGTCGTGTCCAACTCTGTGCGACTCCATAGATGGCAGCCCACCAGGCTCCGCCGTCCCTGGGATTCTCCAGGCAAGAACGCTGGAGTGGGTTGCCATTTCCTTCTCCAATGCATGAAAATGAAAAGTGAAAGTGAAGTCGCTCAGTCATGTCCCACTCTTTGCAACCCCATGGACTGCAGCCCACCAAGCTTCTTCATCCATGGGATTTTCCAGGCAAGAGCACTGGAGTGGGATGCCATCGCCTTCTCCACAGTTTTAGCATTGGGACCTATCAAATCATAGGGGTTCTAAAAATATAATACAAAAATAACTCAAGACCTGGCAACGGTAATGGCCAAATCCATGAACAACCAGTTTAAACAGCTTGTAGTTCATGGAAATATTTACCTGGCAAGAATAAGAACTTGCTGAAACAGTTCCAGAGTTCCTAGCCTCCAGGTCAATTTAGAATGAACGCCAGACTTCTCTGGAAGGAATTTCACAACACCCGCTTCATTGAGAACACGCTGACTTACCCTACAGACACAGCTATAAAGACCAAGGAGGGACTTCCTTGGTGGTCCAGTGGCTAAGACCCCACACTCCCAGTGCAGGGGCCCAGGTTCCATCCCTGGCCAGGGAACTATATCCCACGTGCCACAACTAAAACATCTCACATGCTTGTAACTGACACTTGGCACAGCCAAATACATATTTAAAATAAAGACAAATTCTTTTTAATAAGACCAAGGAAATAATGAGAATTGTTTCTTATATAGGAAACACCTCCAGAAAGATCGGCAATTTTGTTTTTAATAGTAATTCATTGGACTTCCCTGATGGCTCATCAGGGAAATGGTCTGCCTGTAATGCAGGAGACACAGGCCACTCGGGTTCAATCCCTGGGTTGCAAAGATTCCCTGGAGGAAGAAACGGCAACCCACTCCAGTTTTCTTGCCTGAAAAATTCCATGGACAGAGGAACCTGGCAAGCTACAGTCCATGCGGTCGCAAGAGTCGGACACAACTGAGGGACTAAGCACACAGTCTTTGCAATATCCCATGTGGGGTGGGATAAAGAATAATTACTGCCATTTTATAGGGAAAAAATACAAAGAACATGAGATTAAGCGATCACTTATACATCATAGTCAACATTCAGCCCCACAAAAGCATAGCCAGGGACTTCCCTGGTGGCCCAATAGTTAAGACTCCACGCTTCAAAGAAAGGCGCCCACATTCATCTCCTGTCAGGGAGCTGATGGGAAGAACTGACTCCTTTGAAAAGACCTTGATGCTGGGAAAGATTGAAGGCAAGAAGAGAACGGGACGACAGAGGATGAGACTGTTGGGTGGCATCACTGACTCAATGGCCAGGAGTTTGAGCAAACTCAAGGAGATGGTGAAGGACAGGGAAGCCTGGAGAGCTGCAGTCCATGGGGTCTTAAAGAGTCATATACGACTGAGTGACTGAACAAAAACCTGACTCCCTAATTCAAATGCCAAAGTCTGTTTTAAAGTATTTTATAAGTATATCCTATTATTTCTGAATTTCTCATTTAAGCCTTAACATTAAACAAAGATCTAACTCTTCCATGTGGCCACACACTCACATCCCACCCAGTCCTTTCTTCATTCTACCAATTTATCAGTGATTTAACCAAATATTACATCCAATGTTTGGTTAAATCATTATCCAGGCGTTTACAATATTATACACATGTAAACATTTCCCTGATGGCTCATATTGGTAAAGAATCCACCTGCAATGCAGAAGACATAGGAGACACAGATTCTACCCCTGGGTAAGGATAATTCCCTGAAGAAGGAAATGACAACCCACTCCTGTATCCTTGCCTGGAGAATCCCATGGACAGAGGAGCCTGGCGGGCTACAGTCCATGGGGTCGCAAAGAGTTGGACACGACTGAGTGAGCACACAGCGTGGAGAATGGTCTCTGCCGCAGCCTGTAGCCGTGGAGTGACAGAGAACAGCTGTGAAGGTGCTGCCCAGAATGGCACCTCCATCGTGACATGTTCTCAAGCAGATCACTTTTAGGAAACAACAGACACAGCACTTGACAGTCTGGGAAATGATTCTCTTAAAATAGCCATTCTTTTTTTCTCATTTTAAAATTTTAACTGGAAACGTCTATGGTCCTGTTGGCAAGATGCGAATATTTTTAAAAGTATATGTACATTATAGATTTAAAAAAAGAGAGATTCATGATATTTAAGGATTTTAAGATAAAGATGATTTTAAGAATTCAAGATAAAGAAGAAAAGAAAGACTTCAATAATTCCCTAATCACCCTTATCTTTATTGTGAACAATTGTGGCATATGTGCCTGCTAAAGAAAATTATTATTAATTTTAGTAAAATCTTAAGAAAGTCACTCAAACCCTAGATGCTGAATATTATGGAAACATTATAACCATACTTTCCAGGTTCTTATCATCTCTTTGTGGAGACCAGACAGTTAATCAGTTAAACAGTGTATAATTAATTGCTGAAATGAGACCTATGAAAATATAATCTCTAAAAAAAAAGAAAACATATGATTCAGTATCATTAAAGACTTAGACTATTAGGAAATTTGCTCCAGAACCTTATCTTGTCATTTATTTAGATGAAAAATAAATTTTACTAAGCTGTGAATTGCTGAGAAATGCAACTGAAAAGTTCATACTAAAATTCAAAGAGATTACCTTAATATATATTCAACCTCTGGGTCTAAGCATATTCATTTCTACCACAAGTTCTGAATAGAAACCAACATCATGATATTAAAATTGAATTTTAGTCTAATGCCCATACAGAAACGAAAATTGAAAAACTACAGCACAATATGGTATATTTATTTTATTCAGAGTTTTATGAAGAGTTTGAAGCTATTTGAACATTCAAACTCCTTACATTTTAACTTCCTCTGAAAACAACAGACATATATTCCCACCCTATTACAATTTTATCTCCCAGTTCCTATAGAGAAATCCTTTCAACTGAAACAATTTACAAAAAGGTTAAAATCCAAGAGTCTATCAATTAATCATGAAGTTTAGCAATTTAGTAGTTGATGAATGTTACGTATTTAATGTACTTAGATAAATTCTTTCATGCCCTTGGGCTAAAAATGCATATTAATTAAATTATTAATTTAGTTAAAATCAAAATTAACATTTAATCTTCTTGTTCCATGGCAGACTTTTCTTTTAATCACATGGCAAATGCCAATAGCTTGAAAAGCCACAAATGATCAGATATGTATGTGGCTATTTCAGTATGTAGAAAAGAAAAAAAATCAGTATCTGGTTCACATTTTTCTAAAAACTCAAGCTCAGACTTCCCTTTTCAGTCAGCATTTGCCACATGTCTGGATTCCACCAATTGTCTCTAAGTTGTAAGCAGTGAAAAACTACTTCAGAAGTAGACCAAGAAAAGAAAGAAAATGAAATCACCTTTAAAGCAATGAAACCCAACCACCGACCATCATTACTGGGGAAATAAGTAGTCAGGGTTTCAGTGAGACCTAAATATAAACTTCTGCATACCACAACTTAGCTGTACTTCTCAACCGAAGGCTCCAAAAATTACATGGTTTCTAATAAGTGAACTGGGCTTCCCTGGTGGCTCAGTGGTGAAGAATCTGCCTGCAACTCAGAAGACCTGGGTTCAGCCCCTGGGTTGGGAATATCCCCTGGAGAAGGAAATTGCAACCCACTCCAGTATTCTTGCCTGGAAAACCACATGGACAAAGGAGCCTGAGGGACTACAGTCCACGGAGTCACAAAAGAATCAGATATGTTAGCGGCTCAACAACAATAAGTGAAATAAATTTGTATTTTTTCCATAATCAAAGGATATAGATCAAAGTTTGCATTCTTTAAGCAATCTTGTTGCTTCCTGAAGTGGCATTCTCACACAAAAGTGAGGTCATCACCTGGTAAATCAAGACACAGCTCAGAAAGCAATCAAAGTCGTGAAAAAGTCATTTTGTAAATTATGGAGGGGCACGCAAACACACTCTATTGAGAATTCCAAGGTCACAGCAGAGAAAAGTATTGAAGTGTATTTTCGCCTTGTGCTTTATCATTTTCATTGCAACGGCTCCATTTGGAGACTTATAGGGAAAGGCAGTGTTGTACCAAAAGAAGGCGAAGAGGCTGTATCTTTTAACCTTTCATGGAATCATTTAGATTTCCTTTTTACCTTTAATCTATTCATGTGGAAGAAATATTCTGGAAATGAATTTTTACCTCTCCCCAAAAATCAATTCTTGTTTTTGAACAGGGAATTTTGTTAGATTTGTGCTCATCTTGCACAAATCAATATAGAATGAATTAAAGTGTTATTTCTGGAAAGAAGAAAAAAAAAAGGCTGAGTTACAGTTGGAAGACTTCTGGATTGGGGGTGGCAAGAACAGAATAAAAGCAAATTAATAACAGGATGTTTTCCATCCAGAGCTAATTCATCTACTGACAATGAAAGGGTTGGAAAAAGTTCTCTTGGTTATGGATTGGGCTGGCCCAGAACTTTTAAACAACCAAAAACACTGTTACAAATCATATGCACCATGAGAAACACTGCAACTAAACATTTAACTAAATGGAAGTAAAAGTTCTGCCCTTTAGGCAATGCTAAGTTCTTAACCTTGTTATAATAAAAGTTGTCCCTTTAAATAATTCAATAAAACAAAGGCTTTTCTTTATTTCCATAAATGGGTCAAAGGTATATGCAGGAACTGATAATGCTCTATATATAAACGCTCTGAGCACAGCAGTTTTCATACCCCTGCAAACAATTCTTTGAGGGAAAAAAAAGAAAACAAAAATAGAAATAACGTAGAAAATTTCATTCTAAGGGAATCTTGTATCTATTCTGCAGCTAATATACCTAAAAATTATTAGTTATCAAATGATTGTCAATCAGAATTATTTTTAATTCAGTTCAGTTCAGTTCAGTCACTCAGTCATGTCTAACTCTTTTTGACCCCATGGGCTTCCCTGTCCATCACCAGCTCCTGGAGTTTACTCAAACGTATATCCATTGAGTCGGTGATGCCACCCAACCATCTTATCCTCTACCGTCCGCTTCTCCTCCTGCCTTCAATTTTTCCCAGCATCAGGGTCTTTTCAAATGAGTAGATATTCACATCAGGTGGCCAAAGTATTGGAGTTTCAGCTTTAGCATCAATCCTTCCAATGAATATTCAGGACTGATTTCCTTTAGGATGGACTGGTTGGATCTCCTTGCTGTCCAAGGGACTCTCAAGAGCCTTCTCCAACACCACAGTTCAAAAGCATCTTTGGTGCTCAGTTTTCTTTATAGTCCAATCGTCACATCCACACCTGACTACTGGAAAAACCTTAGCTTTGACCAGACCGACTTTGCTGGCAAAGTAATGTTTCTGCTTTTTAATATGCTGTGTAGGTTGGTCATAACTTTTCTTCCAAGGAGTAAGCATCTTTAATTAATTATTTTTAATTAAGATATTTCAAATTTTTTTAAGTATTTTAGTTTAGGCAATATTTATTAAAGTCAAAATATAGAAAAATCAGAAGTGAAATTCAAATAACCTCTTCTCTGTTCCTCATTTTAATGAGATGGCTTTATTCTAAGAGGATTTTCACTTTTCTTTGATCTCTATCAAAACTCAACATAAACTGACTGAGATCAGTAGACTTACAAGGTTCATAAATGATAGCTGGAGAAAACTAACAAAAGAATTTCTGACTAGCGGAGGGAATCTCTTAGAGTGAGTAGAAACTTTTCAGTCAATGAAGTTCATCTGCCACTAATGGGTCAATAATTGTGTGCATTTAGTCATTTCAGTCATGTCCAACTCTTTGTGAGCCCATGGACTGTAGCCTGCCAGGCTCCTCTGTCCATGGAATTCTCCAGGCAAAAAGACTGGAGTGGGTTGCCATTTCCTTCTCCAGTGAAACCTATTAGAGGTTGTTTATTTTTAATTATAATACAAGGCACTGAAAAGATTTCAAATGTTTTCACATAATTTTCCAAGAAATGGTCAACACTGGTATGCTGTCCCACATCTATGCCTTCTAGATACTTTATTATCTGATAAGGATGAGTTAGCCAGGTAATCTCACTACTCTACAAAATAAATAAATAAATCTAATCATGCCTACAGTAGGTAATCTTACTTGATTAACTCATAAAATAGAATGTGAAAGATCTACATTTGAATGTGCTTAATAAAAATGATCATATTTAACACAAACTTATTCATGGGAAAGTGTTCACATTATTATACATATTGAACTATTTTGATTTTATTAGCACATTTTTGGTTCATTAACATAGTGAAACATTAGGTATCACCTTCCCTCTGTGAGCAAGAAGGGGCAGGTCCTGTTGGAACAGACTCCTGTCTTCCCACCGTGGAGTAGCCATGTGACCCCACTGGACTCATCTGAGAATTTTACTATTCTGGCCACGAAGACTGGTTCAAGAAGGAATATATGATCCAGTTTAAGCAATTTGGAGTCTTGGCTAGGATCTCTCTGCTGTACCTGAGGAAAGGAACACCTTTTCTCCACTGATTACAAAACTATAACAATGTGTCTCGAGGGCTACAGCAATCAGGCCCCTCATCACATGGAAAGCGTGAGAACAGAGCTGACATCCAGAGACGACAGGCGAAATGAAAAGGTCAGGATGGCATGGAATCCCTGGCTCGAGTTCTGGGAGCAAGCCACCCACCAAACCATGAAGTTCTCATCTATGGTTTGGGGAGTAAAGGCAGTGCTTATGTAAAGATGGCATAAACCATCTTCAGTTCCTTGATAATCTCCTCCCTCAAGATTACATTAGGTCTTGCTGAACCCCACCTTTCTATGACAGCTCATCTCACTTCTAATTTACTTTTGCAGTTTGGACACATAATAGAAGCTCAAGAAATACTTTCAGAATCAATGAGTGAACCAATGACTAAAGGAATTCATTAGCAACGGAACAGGAAAAGTGCCAAAGTGTTAGTTGCTCAGTTGTGTCCGACTCTTTGCGACCCCATAGACTGTAGCCCACCAGGCTCCTCTGTCCACGGAATTCTCTAGGCAAGAATAGTGTAGTGGGTAGCCATTCCCTTCTCCAGGGATCTTCCTGACCCAGGGATTGAACCTGCGGCTCCTGCATTCTAGGTGAGTTCTTTACCTCTCAGCCACGGCGGAGCCCATAAAGCAGGTATAAATTGTTTCCCAGAAATGTGGAGGGGAATGTCCCTTAGACTGATCACAGCATTTATCATATGAACAGATGGTACATTTTTCTACCCATTTAAGTGCAGGCAGAGAAGCTAAAGACAGAGTTTTAGGTATAGCTAGAACTTCTGTAAGGAAGTTCTTGCTCGGGGTGTGGAAAGAGAGTTGGCTGAGCACGGGTAAAGGAAATGAAAACGGTGGACAATCATGGCTACTAGTACAATAGGGCAATCTCATTATTTATTAGCAAAAAGAAATCAGAATTAACGCTTTTCCTTATGTACCAAACATGTGGAGAAGTCCTCCAAGAGTTCAACTTCACTGAATCTTGTTCCATATTAGGTAGTTAAAAGAAAACTTGATGAGGCCATACAAGGGACAGCAGTGGTCACTTCCCCCAGTAATAGAAGATAAAGTCCCCAGATACACCACCAGCCAGGCCTCTGTCAGAGTTTTTCTGCCATGGCATAGACAAGAGTATTTTTTGTTTAAGCGACAGAGTAATCCCCTAGAGAAGATAGTAGGTCATTCATTTACTTATGCTACAGTTCTTGCCCAGACAATCACAGATAGAAACCCTCCAAATAATAGAAAGCCCTGAAGAAAAGAAGGAAGTATATCCTTTTGGAGCCAGACTGTATGACTTTAAAACTGGTTTGGTTTTTTTTTTGGTATGTGTGTGTGGCTATGGGAAGGTTCACCTCTGTGCTTCACTTTCATCTTTTATAACCTTCAGGTGTCTGCCTTGCATAGGGCTTAGGAAATGAGAAATAAACGTTAAGCATTAAAGTATTAGGTATTAGAAGTATGACTTAGCGGACACTTAGCGACTGACCAACACTGAAGCACAATTCATTTGCTATTATAATTGAGCAATGCTGTAAAATCCAGCTCTTGTTTCATCCACGGATTCCATTCACTGCATTCTGGGAGAACTCCACCCCCCTGGGGTTTTTTTTTTTTTTTTTGCACCATAATGGATTCTTCTGCCTTTAAAGATATATCAATGCATCTATTGATTTTCTAGGCAAGTGTCATACCCCATAGTCACAGTTAGGCTTGTAATTCTCAGTGCCAAATGGGGCTAACAATTTCCAGCCACAAGAAAAAAAGGTGTCAAAGACTACAGTGAGAAATGGGCTGCAGTAAAGCCCATTTAGGTGAGCAGGAGGCTTCAGTGACACTTCTCAGCAGAGAGGACCAGAGACAGACTCCGCATCCTGAAGCTGTTAGATGTGCACTGGGGACAGAGGAAGATTATTTACACAAAGGAGGAGAGGTTCTCTTTAATGAGACTCTAGGATGGAATCCCATAGACTTAAAAGAACATTTTATGGGCTTCCCAGGTGGCACCAGTGGTAAAGAAAAAGAATCTGCCTGCCAGTGCAGAGGATGCAAGAGACAAAGCAAGGAGGCGCAAGCCAATGGCAGAAGCAAGGGTTCGATCTCTGGGTCGGATTAGAGCCTCTGGAGTGGGAAATGGCCACCCACTCCAGTATCCTTGCCTGGAAAATTCTATGGACAGAGGAGCCTAGCAAGCTACAGTCCATGGGGTTGCAGAGTCGGACACGACTGAGCACACACACACACACACACACACACACACACACACACACATGACTTATGATCTAAGCTGTTATCAAAAACTAGTGCGACCCTAGACTTCCATAGGGTAGCAGAGTTGGATACGACTGAAGCAACCTAACACACACACATACATTAGACTTAGAGAACAGAGACCAGAAAAGGCTAGCTTCCTAGAAGAATCTGTGCTTACTAAAAACTTCTTTGGTGTGAAATCCATGGCTCGTGATCGGAGTCTCTTTCCAGCTCAAGATGTACCCTTATTTGCAAGCCAGTTACCAAGGACAGAATTTGACAGCCCCAAATGACCTCTACGCAAAGGCAACTGACCCTGATCATAAACTCTGTAAAAATATTGATAATCCCTGCTCTGGTCAACCTCTCCTGAGCTTTTACAATCTGAAGGAGCCTCTCCTAAGAGGAGACTCCTCTAATTCTTCCAGAAGAGGTGGGAGGCTACCTGGTATAATGTAGGGAAAATGCAATTCAAAACAAAACTCCAGGAGTCTAATGACTACAAAATTCAGGTGTACTCAGATATGGATTTAATGTAGATGCCGCTGCTACTGGGCTCTTTGTCAGTGTCAGGCTCTGGTGCTATCAGGAGGCCCTGGATTCAGGGGAGGTAGTCTGGGGAACAGAGAAGGCAATGGTACCCCATTCCAGTACTCTTGCCTGGAAAATCTCATGGATGGAGGAGCCTGGTGGGCTGCAGTCCATGGGGTCACTAAGAGTCAGACACAACTGAACAACTTCACTTTCACTTTTCACCTTCATGCATTGGAGAAGGAAATGGCAACCCATTCCAGTGTCCTTGCCTGGAGAATCCCAGGGACGGGGAGCCTGGCGGGCTGCCGTCTATGGTGTCGCACAGAGTCAGACATGACTGAAGCGACTTAGCAGCAGCAGCAGCCTGGGGAAGGGGGATGGGGAAGATGAGGCAAAAACATCCATTATTAAGAAAAGTCATGCAAAAGAGCAGGAAAAACAGAAAGTTTTTGTTTTGTTTTTTTAAGATGTTGCAGGTGAGGAAGCCCTTAAAACTGGAAACTGGAATACAAATACACTAAAAGAGTTAAAGGATTTTTAAAAAATGAAGTTTAAATGAAGCTAAAGAGTTAAAAGATTGGAGATTAAAATAGCAGGATAAGGACTAAATTCAAGTGAAATAAAAGTTAAAATATTTTAGATTCAGAAAAGTTGAAAAGCATTAAGTAAAACCTGAGGTCAAAAAAGAATTTAAAGATGAGGTGGCAGTGAGCACTGTCTGCACGATCATCAAGAGGAGCTTCATCTATATTTCACCTGATTGATGACCGTCATTTATCACTTTATAGATACTTCTGTCTTGGGTATTCCTTTAGAAAAGGTGTACAGATTCATTACATATTCTAATGTATTGTCTGTAGATTATAAGATAAAGTCAAGCAGGTATCTGCTGATACTTTTAAGTTAACCCGTCTTTATACTTAGAAATGTCTCTTAATAGTAAGCCTCCCTGCTAGCTCAGATGGTAAAGAATCTGCCTGCAATGCAAGAGACCCATGTTCTTCTATCCATGGCTCAGGAAGATCCCCTGGAGAAGGAAATGGCAACCCACTCTAGTATTTTTGCCTGGAGAATCCCATGGATAAAGGAGACTGGCAGTTACAGTCCACGGGGTCGCAGAGTCGGACACAACTGAGTGACTCTACTGTAGCCACAGGTCTGCTCTGTTTGAATGAGTAAGAATCTATTTGGCTAGGGTGTTAAGTCTGTAAAGTCTAAACTTCTACATAGCTCTTGAGACCTGGCCATCTCTTTTCCTTAATTTCCCATTTCATTAGCACCACCATCAGCAAAGTCTGATACTGGAATCAATGCTGTCAACTGATACCCGTTCTAAAAAACGTGGTTAGAACAAGACATTTGCGTTCCATGAAAGTCAAAATTTGTGATGTATGCTCAACCAAGTCATTTTAAAATTTATCTTTGTGTTAGCTAGGATAAAAGACCTGTTAAAACGTAACTGAATGACAAATTTTCAAGTGAAGGTTCAACCCGATGTGGTGTTTCAAGAACTTCAAAACATATAAGGGAACTCAGTGGCTATTAGGTATCATTGTCTATGAAAGGATTTTTAAGTAACTCCTACAGAAAGATCACCTGATTCTACTGAACACCATGAAGTAATATGGGACATATTTTTTAAATGTCACAATCCAAACATTTTTTATCACTTGGCCTAACATTCTGTTAGAGAAGTTTTATTATTACTGTGTTATTTTAATTAGTCTTTGTTTTGCAAATGTTCTGCCAACTCGCTCCAGCCTTTGTGCTGAAGGCTTCAGCAACACTGGCTGTCTCCCCTGTCACCATTTCACTTTTCCTGTTTTACTAAAACTTGTTGGTCCCTACCTCCAGTCTCTACCCAGTTTATGGGACGTCCAGAAATAACCTGGTTAGCTCTATACTAATTACAACTCAAACTCTGCATCTGATTATTAAATAGACCACAAGGCAGATCTTGTGAACGAAATTTTTATTTACATGTTGTATCTAGAAGCAGATACATAAATTCTTTATACGATTAATCTCCAAAAATGTGCAAGAAATTACTATAGTTTGTTTACAAACCAAAACACGTATTAAAATCAATGGACTTTGGATAATTCATTCTGTGGTGTTCTCAGTACAAATGGTACACACCTGATTCGAAACATACAGAAAAAGTGTAAACTACAGCAATCTGGATTGCAAGTATTAATTCCATGGCACTCCGACGACTATAAAATTTCTTTAACCCAACATGTATACTTATTACAAAATTCTATAAGAATTTTTCATCATCTCTGGAAGTAGAGGTTGGATCACTTTTCAGAAACAGCAACTACACACTCGCCATGTTATGACTGATTAATAAAAAGGATGTTTATAAAAATCTTTACAGGATTAAAAAAGTATTAAAAGAAACCAAATTTGTGATTACTAGCGTACCAATACTTTGTTTTAGAATTTTAAAGTTATTTATGGAACTGGCAAGTGTTCCTTATTAGAGTTTTCAACGAAACTATTGCTGGTAGTGTGATTTCAAATTAAGACTTCACATTGGATGAAAAGCCATAAAGATTTAAAACGGATTATTTTGAATCATTCATAAAGCAAATCTCTCATATACAATGTGAACTGTACAATGATCAAAATTGGCATTTCTGAAAGCATTGTTTAGAAAGAGATTCAGATTGGTAGCACTAGCAGGGACACTGAATATAACCTACTGAAGATTTCAGTAACTTTTATCCTGTTTTAGTAATACTGGCTCAGAAATTAACCTGTATATTGTACTTGGGTTTTATTTCCTATATTCCAATGGTTTAGCCTTTTGGCACAATTTCTTTTAACAGCAAGATGGTTGCCCTGTGTAGCTGGTTTCCTTAAAAACTATTTTAAATTCTATGATCGTTTCCTGTGACATTTTTTGACCTTCTAAAATTTTCAGATTATTGCACCAAAATGGGGCACAGTTTTCCTTAGAGAAAGGAGACTTTTTCAAGTACTTTCTATGCTTTCTTATTATTTGTTAAAAAAAAAAAAAAAAAGCACAATAGTGTCCTAGGAAGCCTGGAAATAGCTTCTGGCTTCCATCATGTTTCTGGGATGAGATATTTGATAAAAAGCAACTCTGATTCGTTTCGTACGGCAGAAGGATACAGCTTTTCTGTGTTCTTTCTCTCGCCTTGAGCTCAGATTTTCAGAAGCAAACATTTAAGAAATCACTTACAAGCAGCACCCATGTCATCTAAGCCACCATTCAGCAGAATCCAGAAATTCACCCAAACGCTACCTGCACAAAAACTACAGGATGAAGACTTCTCTTTTTCCCCTTTTCATTTTTAACCAGACTGTTTTACTAGCCTATAAAGCCAATTGTTCACAGTATGTTGTGCTGCCTCGGCCAAATGGTTCTCTAAACAGAAGCAAAAAACATTGCAATATTCCTCTTTGTTTGTAAATGATTTCTCTGCAAACACTTTTATTTTTATTGATACACTATCAGACCCTAGCAATCTGAAATTGGATTAGAATAGGGGATTTTACTTAAAGGAATTTTATATTATGAACATACAAAAGCACACTACGAATTGGCTTTCTGAATTAGAACAGTATCAAGACTTGCCCTCCAGAAAAACACAAAATACAATTTTCAGGACATTTATATGGAAATCAGGATGATCTTAACTTGAAACCAAATGGCTCGATCTTAAACACATGGTTATCACGAGGAAGGCGTGGGGAACAGGCTACGCCCACATAAGACAGGGTTCAGGGCAGTCCAAAGACCTCTGTGCACCACGGTCTCACAAAGAGTACATGTCAATGCTTCTAGAAACACGGAGAAGCCATCTCAACACTTATTATTAATACACAGTGACTCTGTGACAATACCTGCCATCTAATATAGATGCACAGGGACTTTTAACTTACCCTAGATATATTTTAAATTGTTTAAAAATAAATAGTTTTGCAAAAAAATAGTTTAAATGTCTTGCATTAATTTGATAACAAGTTTACAACTCTGTAATAGTTCTTAATCCAAATAGCTTATAATGAACACTTAAATTATATTATTACAGTATACTCCATATTCCATCTTATTAGGTGAAAACACATCAGAAAATGAAAGAGGAGTCTTTGCAACAAGGTACAATCAAACATTCCACCAAAATTAAGTACCTTTTTCCCTTTAAGTCAAAATACCATAACACAGGTATTGATACACTGGGCCTTTTCTTGGTAATTCTCAGTTGACTCTAAAAAAAACAAAAACAAGAAACAGAAAAAAAAATGGGGATACTGATATATCTGAATGACAAAGCTATTAAATTTAACCTAAGACCTTTACTTTTTTTTTTTAATGGGGATAAGAGATAGGAAAAGGAAGAAATGTCAAATTACATGTTTCATTGGAAGGGGAAATACTTCCTTTAAAGTTATGTAGCTAGAAACATCTTCTGGATGGAACAATTTCAAAATACTAAAGAATCTGCAGTGAATAAGCACTGCATTTCAAAATAACTAAAAAGTATTGGATATAACATACTACCCCCCACCCCGCAAAGGACTAGAATAAAAAGAGATGAAAAAACTAATGATGCTAATTTACTTAAGACTTGGCTAAATTAAAAATAGAAACCCATGGATAAATGGCAGTATATATGGTAGGTAAATGCACACACCTGATTCGGTGTTTTGTTAAACGGTGCACCACAATTTCCACAATTTTTAAACTAAAGTCACTGGGATTTTTTGGTTTTGTTGCTTTTGTTTTTTTGGTGGGGGAAGGAAGTGTTAAATCTAGCACATTTTAATGGTGACTACATAAAAGAAAAATATAAACCCAACTTTAAAACATTTTCTTTCTATTCAGATCAATTTAAAACTTTATATAGACTTTAATGTTGCAAGAGGATCTAGTCCATTTACGAAAAGGATTTCTACATCAAGTTCACCCAAGAAAATGTTGTCTAAGCAAAAGAAATCACAGATAAAACATTTTACCAGAGGAAAGTACAGATAACAAAAATTGCTTATCACAGGAAACTAAGATCATCTAATAATTTCTTTAATAGTTCTAGTTCCATAGGTCTTTATACGTTATGCCAATTTGTACCAGAGTTTAATGACAGAAAAGGCAACAATTTTTAAATTGGTGGTATACATTTCTTTACAACTTTTTTAATGTAAGGCCATTTATTAAAAACAGACAAACCACAAGATGAAAATGAAGGCAACAGAAAAATCCAGCTTCTCATAACCAAAAGACAGCACAACCTCAAACATAATTTAGAAACGAATGTGGCAGAAAGATATGTCGCAGACCTGCATTCCATTACCCAAGGTTATGTCAGTTCACAATTCTAAAGAAACCTTTGTAGAGCATGAAATTAAAAATCATTTTCGGTGTAGGTGTAAACTCTTGTGATTAATCACACGGCTATGCTGACTCAACACAATCTTTGAAGATGGGCCACTGAAAGAGAGACATAACAGGTTCATTCTGCAAGTTTCATTCAACTTTACTCAGGATTGGATACACATGAAATGTGCTTTTAATGCATAAAATCACAGTGGATAGCAGCAAAGGACTGGGGGTGGGTGGGTAAGGAGAATCTGATCATTCACATTGAGATTATTCTGCACGCTGATGGAAAAGACTTCACATCTCCTCAAACCTCCAGACTTCCCTTTGTAAAGAACAAAAATGAACCCAAGACACCTCGCAGACGGTTCCCCACCCCTAAACGGACTGGACACTCTTTTACACATAAAACTGAAATACAGAGTATGGCAGCAAAAGATTCTGATGGCGATGAAGAGTCTGTAAACTGTGTCTCAGTCTCTCTCTCTCTCTCTCTCACTCCCAAAGTGCACGATGCCGGGCTGCGGTCCTCTGTCAGTAGTGCTTCTCCTGTAGGTAATCCTTCATTTTGTTGGGCAGGGGCAGCTTCTGGATCAGGTCTATCCGGGTGTACTGGGCGGATGACGAGCGGCACAGGTACTGCAGCGAGCGCACCTGCATGAAGCGCGACACCGGGTTGGTGAGCCGCACCGGGTAGGTGGCGGAGCCCGGCAGGCGCGAGCGTGAGTAGCAGAAGGCGCCGTTCTCCGAGTCCCTGATGGAGTGCTCGATGAGGTCCACGATGGACGTGTGCCCCTCCACGTCCGGCTGCTCGTAGAAGCTGAACCGGCCGTTCGAGTGCTCGATGCGGGTGTGCAGGGTCTTACCGTGCGAGCGGAAGCTCAGGCTGAGCAGGTAGCGGTCGTCCGAGCTGTCCCGCACCAGGAAGGAGCCGTCGGGCACGTTGGCCAGCTTGCCCTCTGCCTCCCAGCGCGTGATGGGCCCCCAGTACCAGCCCTGCTTGGCCAGCTTCTTAAGCTCCTCCGTCAGGCTGGTCACCGCCAGGGGGCCGCTGCTCTGCACCGAGTCGTACACCCTGGCCACCCCGGGCGCCGAGGTGGGGTCGAAATTCAAGTGGCAGCGCACGCTGTCGGCCGTGTGGGCATCCGGGCCTGCAAGCCCGGCGAAGGTCCTTTGGCTCGAGTCGGTCTGCAGCGGAGGTAGCAGCGGGGGAGAGGGGGGCCCGTCGCCGGGGCCCGCCCGCGGGCTTGGCAGCACCCCCGCCGCGGGGCCCACCAGCAGGCCGCCCACCGGCGGGTCGCCGAAGAGCTCGGGCGCTGGGCGCCCGGCATCCTCGCGGCGGGCGGGGCAGGGGCCCCGGCGGCCGGGGCGGCGGGACGGCCGAGACCTCCATCGGGGAGGAGCCGTCCAAAGGCACGGTGTACGGGAGGTAGTCCTGAGGCAGCAGGCCCAGGACCACAGGCACGTGCTCGCCCAGGCGCAGGCGCAGGTCTCCCGGCCGCAGGCACCGGGCTCCCGGGCGCGGCGGGCGGCTCCCGGGCACGGGCAGGCGGGCTCGGCCGCCGGCGGAGATCGCCGAAGTCCTTGCGCACGCCGTTGAGGGCCGGGCCCGCGCCGGGCGAGTGCACCAGCGCCTTGACCCGCACCTCCATCCGGATACACGTCTCCTCCGAGGCGGTGGGCCGCAGCGGCCAGGGCGTGGGGCTGTAGTGGTGGCTGCGCAGCAGCGTGGAGCGCATGGGGCGCGGCGCCCGCGCGTCCTTGAACACCAGCGGCGCCGATGACGACGAGAAGGTGTCTTCGTCCGCCGCGCCCCCAGCCGCCCGCGCCGCCCTTGCCCTTGGCCTTCTGCTTGGCGCTCAGCCGCCTCTTGAGCGTGCCCATGAGGCTCTCGCTCTTGGCCCGGTTCTTGCCGCCGCCCTTTTCGTCCTCGCCGTGCAGCTCGCAGCCGGCCATCTCCTTCCCGTAGCAGCTTCCGAACAAGGACTCCTCTTTGCCAAAGTCGCCGGCTAGTGCTGGCTGTTGTACGACCATGAATTCCGCGTCTTCTTTGCTCTTACTCAAGTTGAAAGATTTCCGGAAGGTCTTAAGGCTGATTTTCTTCATTCTGACGAGCTACCTGATTCGAGGGGCTCAATTTCTCTCGGAGAGATTATCCGCGAACATCTGGGCAGGCTGCAGGCGAGGCTGCATCCATGCGTTTTCCAGCTTCATTTCCCCTCTAGAGTCACTGTCTAAAAAAAAAAAAATTTAAAAGGTCACATTAAATAATGTCTACACAATAAGTCTTAGTTCTAATTCTTCAGCTTCTGAACAAGGATGCCTGAGTATAAGAAGGTAAGCTCCATTTGGGCAGATTTTTTTTCCCCCATTTCATGCAGCACAGTAGATCACTGCCTATTTGACCAACATTTGATAATGTTCAGGAACAATGCTTCAGGAACAAACCCTAATCTTTTTCTCCCTGCACCTCGCTTTGATTTAACCCTAATTATGGTCTACGTGCCTGTCCTTCCTAACACTGAGTTAGTTGCCCTTTTCACAATGACCCACAAGGTCCCAGCCACCAGCCTGTGTCCTGCAGAGAGCCAACACTCAGCAAAGAAGGCACCATGTCCATAACAAGCCCAACCGATTCTTCAACAACCTAGGTGTATTTTTTAAATCTTTAGACAGCTGTAAAAATGAATTAAAGGAAGCCCATAATCTGTGACAAGTTATCTGGGGAAAGCCTAGACATGCCCTCCATAGCCACCAGTCTACTAAGAACAGGGTCTGTCCACCTGCATGATCCCAGAGCCCTCCCAGCCCAGACCTCCCAAGACAGGTGCTTTCACCTACAGGGGACATCCGTAACAATAAGTACAGCTCTTCACAGTAGGAGAAACTGCATTATTTGTCTTAACAGGCAGAAAATGGTGATGTGAAGACTAATAAAGACCTCCCTGTGTTAAGTGATCATTTTCTGGCTCACTAGCAACGAATCCAATTTTGTCCACCAAAAAAACCGACCATCAATCTACAGAGATTAAGAAAACTTAATTACCAATATCCATAAAACTAGAGGCCGTGAATACAAGAGAAAACAAACATGTTTAGCCCCCAAACAGGAATGCTGTAAAGAAAGTACCATTTATAATAAGAACTGAAAATCAGCAAATTCTTGATAAACTGGATCAATGGCTCAGTATCCAAAATGGATTATGTCTGGTGTGTCTGGAGTGTTACCCCAACATCTCCCAAACCCAAGCAGGTAAACCTACTACACTTAAAGCTTGACCTGGTGGGTCAGGCCCCATCGGCTTTCTCCGAATGGTATAAAATGTTAGTTCAGCTCTCTATTATTAAAAAAGCAAATCAAAACTACAACGAGGTACCAGATCACACTCCTCAGACTGGCCATCATTAAAACCTCTACAAACAATACAATATTATAAAGTAAAAAAATTAATAATAATAATAATAAATGATAAATAGTTTAATAAAAAAAAACCTCTACAAATAACAGATGCTAGAGAAGATGTGAAGAAAAGGGAACCCTCTCCTACACCACTGGTGGGAATGCAAATTGGTACAGCCACTATGGAAAACGGTATGGAGGTTCCTTAAAAACTAGAAATAGAATTACCGTATGATCCAGCAATCCCACTCCTGGGCACATATCCAGAGAAAACTCTTAATTCAAAAAGATACACACACCCCTATGTTTATAGCAGCACTATTCAAAACAGCCAAGACACAGAAATAACCTAAATGTTCACCAATAGATGAATGGATGAAGAAGATGCGGTTTATAAACACAATGGAATACTACTCAGCCATTAAAGAAGAAAAAATAACACCATTTGTGGCAACATGGATGTAACTGGAGATGATCACACTAAGTGAAGCAAGTAGAAAGACAAATACCATATGATATCACACATATGTGGAATCTAAGATACGACAGAAGTAGACCTATCTGTGGACCAGAAAGACTCACAGACAAGGAGAACAGACCTGTGGTTGCCGAGGGGGATGGAGGGTGGGGAGGCACGGACTGGGAGGCTGGAGTTGGCAGATGTAAACCATTACATACGTAACGGATAAACAAGGCCCTACTGTGTAGCACAGAGCACAGGGAACCAGTCAATATCCTCTGCCAAGCCATAATGGAAAACTGCCTCATCTGAAAAACAGATGAATCGTTTCTGAATAAAATGTAAGCTGTTAAAATGTTAAAAACAATCGCCTGGAGTCATTTGGAGCGCTCATGGAGGGCTATCCAAGCTTCCCCAGCAGGTCACGTTGCCTCTATAATTTTCTAACAATGGATGGGCAGGGAGAGCTCAAGTTCAAGGTATAAGCACTGGAGAGACTCAAATGTGAGTCAACTCCATGTAGAGGTTTTATTCACAGCTAACTTCTATTTGCAAGTAGTTCTTCATAAGGTCCCAATTTTGAGACATAATTTTAGTGACATTAGGTAACATTCAGCCTCAGTTCTGGCAGGAAACAGCTGCAGTTGCACCCCTTCTAGGTCCACCAGTTAATACCCTAATCACTAGAAACGTGTGTGCAGACACAGTCAATGCAGTGAGGAACACACACAGACTCATCCCAGGGCTGGAGGGAAAATATCTGCGGCACACGCCACATGCTGTAGGTCCAAGCTTCAGAGATGAATAAGGAGGTTACGTTCTGAAAAGCAAGTCCAGAAGATGCAGAAAGATCCAGAACACAATGCAGAAAGGAGGCCTGACTAGGAGAGAATCCGCAGCAGAATCTGGACTGCCCACAGGCACTCCGGTCTCCCTCAAATCCTGCCTGCCCCGCTGCAGGATGATAACCCTGAAACAGCTTCTCAGCTCCCTCAAGGGAAAGACAACAGGGGCTGAGGCTCCCATCCTCACCCCCGTCCCTCCAGGGCTCTCTTCACTCGCCTCCCCGTGCTCTGAGAACATTATAAACTCGCTGCCACTGAGGGCCTGGGAGCTGGCTGCAAACGTCATACAACAACCCCCCACCCCCAGCTTAGGTCAAGTCTTCCCGACGTCACTGTCTCGATGAGACCTGCCCTGACCATGCCATTCAGGCTACACCACAAACCCTCTTACCCAGGACAGAGAAGTGTCTTGCTTTAACAGGCTCTCTGTCACCCCCTCCTCTTCCACTCACTGACGTGTCCCAGGCATCCAGTATTGTGGCAGGGGCCCAGGAGGTGCGGTGATCAGACACCCTGCCCACCTCCACTTTCCTCACACCTCACCTCAAGAGGTAATTAATTCATCATCATAGGAAAAGGTTACACAGCTCCTTAACAGGGCCCATAAAGTTCTACACGGTCTGGCTGGCCTGGGTGATTTCTGCTCCATTCATATTCACCATATGCTCACTCAACACAGAACTTTTTAACATACTGCTCCTTGGACCTGAACTGTTTCCGTTTTCCTTCTCCTCTTTGACTAATTCC
This sequence comes from Nanger dama, assembly GCA_917880005.1. Taxonomy (NCBI): domain Eukaryota; kingdom Metazoa; phylum Chordata; class Mammalia; order Artiodactyla; family Bovidae; genus Nanger; species Nanger dama. The sequence continues at coordinate 1,072,451 of CAKJTW010000069.1, forward strand.
TTTGAACCTCAGCTCATCTGTCAATTCCTCAGGGAATACAAACTGCTCTTCCTGATTAGGTGAAATCCTCCAATTAGGGGATCTGAGGACACTGCACACCTCTCCAGCTTCCAATTTCCATCTGGGATGTATGCTTACATCTATTTGTATAATTACCTGATTAAAACCTATGACCCCAGAAGGCTGTAACTGACACAAAAGCAGAGTCTAATGTCCATTTTTTTCTCAGCGTGCTATCCCAGCACCCATCATGGATCTGGCCCAAAGAAGGCATGCCACAGATAACTGCTGAGTAAACAACAAAGTAAAGTGAGTGAGAACACTCAAAGGAAAGGTCCACAGTGACAGGCGACTTGATGCTGATGTACGCAACTGCCTCAACAGCAGAATCAGTAACTGACTTGGATGTGCAAGCGTCATTTTTAACTCACCCTTACTAGGTCTGGCTTCCCTCGTGACTCAGATGGTAAAGAATCTGCCTGCAGATTAGGAGACCCAGGTTAGATCCCTGGGTCAGGAAGTTCCCCTGGACAAGGAAATGGCAACCCACTCCAGTATCCTTGCCTGGAAAATCCCATGGACAGAAGAGCCTGGGTGGGCTGTGGTCCATGGGGGTCGCAAAGAGTCGGGTACAACTGAGTGACTAACACTAACTACTAGGTCTAAGGTTCAAACATCTCTGCTTCCCACTGTCGCATCCATTTCACAGAAAACAAGACTGATAACTACAGTAAAAGTACTTGGTAATTATCCACTTGATGATAATTTCTTTTTTCAACTATAAATCCATATGCAACTTAATAATAACATTCAATAAACAAAATTCAATCCCAAACATGAGAAACACACAAAGTTCTATCAGGTCATATGGTTTTTTATCTCTTCATTTTCTAGGCAAAGATTAAATTACTCTGGAATTTTTAAGAGTATCTGTTTTTCTGTTTGCACTTCCAAAAATATATGCCATCTTTTTATAGGACTACCATCTGTCTCATCATGCCTAAGTAAATGTTCTGAATTAGTTTCACTGCTTTTCTAATTGTAAAATTTTAAGTTTACACATGTATTGGCTTGGCCAAAAAGTCCACTCGGGTTTTTCGTAAGTGCTCACAAGAAAACCTGAACAAACTTTTCGGCCAACCCAATACTTGAAAATGTGCATAAAGGTTCAAGGGGAAGTTTTAGCTGTGAACACGGCACCCAGGCAGAAGATAACATCTTCAAATAATTTCACAATCTCTTTTTAAAGAAATGATTGGTGGTAGTCATGCTTGGCATTGTAACACCTAATGAAAAATTTTAAAAAGACAACATCAAAACAACTACCTAACCTTCAACGAACAAAACAGTTTTATTACTGTCAATTTTTACAAGTAAGGAAACTAGGTATCAGGGAGATAAAATCTGCCCCAATAGATTAGATAACGTGCCTCTAGGAAAAACAGCATATCAGACCTTAAAGCCAGTTGCTAGCGCTGAAACACACATTTTCTCCTCTGACAGCGGCCCTGTTGGTCGTGCTAGCGCTGAAGTCAGTGGTTCCCAAACTTTCGGGTCTTGGGACCTCTCTGTCCTCTTAAACATTACTGAAGATTTCAAAAAGCTCTGTCTGTGTAAGTTATACAGAAATCATTTCTTAACAGTCAGTTGCTCTGGGAAATCTGAAAGCTTTTTCTTTACCCTTATTACATTCAATTCCTATTAGAAATTAAAACTGAGATTTAAAAATATTAATTCATTTTAAATGACAATGTGTACACCCGTGGCTGATAAATGTCAGTGTATGGCAAAACCAATACAGTATTGTAAAGTAGAATAAAGTAAAAATAAAATTAAAAATAAATAAATAAAATGACAATGTATTCATTACACGATAACATAAACCACTTTTCAAGAAAAATAGATACGTTTTCCCAAAGAATTCAAATTCAGAGAGAAGAGGCACCGTTTTACATGACTGTAAATCTTTTCCTGTCTGATTTATTAAGACAACTGGACTCTCGTAGGTGTTTGTATTGAATGTGTTACAATATGTTGTCTTAAAGTGGAAAAAGAAAACCCAACCTCTGATAGAAGCAAAACTGGAAAGGCAGGATACTTTAATAACCTTCCGTGTAACTGTGGGTGGTCTTGTGATAACAGAGCAAAGTCAAGGGACAGTTTTTTAGAAGTCAGTATTGCTGAGAAATCTACAACCATATCACTTTCTTTTTTACTCTATTACATTGAAATCTATTGGTCTAGGTTACACTTTGAATGAATCTTTTATACATTCCTGAGTTTGTAACATCATGTATTAGTTATTTCATCATACAATATGAAAAAATTATTACCACTCATCTCATAAGCAAAGTCTTAAGTATTGCAAAGCTGCGAAGCCAAGAGTGGTAGGTACAAGAAGTTTTGCAGTTGATTTTTGCTTGGAAGCTTGAATTTAACATAGGCAACAACACTGTCAGTGAAGTCAAAGACTGTACTTTGACCATTTATGAGAAACCATCTACTACCACTCAGGATGATTAAGCATAATCTGTCAGTTATTCTTTTAGGCAAAAGTAGTGCATCATGACAAAGCAGCTAGTTAAGTCAGTTGCTCACACAAGGCTTCCCTGGGGACACCTTCTTTAGTATGTGGTAAAAGTGCTTCCTACACACTTCCATTTCACCATAAGCATTTTAAAAGATGTGTACTCAGGGTCAAAATTTGATAAAATTAATAATTTTTATAGCTACATCAATGACATTCTTAAATGTAACTGGAATCTTCTGACTGTAAGTGCTTGGAGGTGAAGAACATATGGCCATCATGAAAGTTTAATACTATCACAGTTGCTGCCCCAGCCTTGTTTGTGAACAGGCACCATCATTTTTATTCACGGCACTTTTGCACCCTCGGCAGAAATGGCAAAAACAGTGGAAAAGGCAAATACTGTTTTAGCATTATGATGAAAGGGGATCCACCATATTTTGAGGATTGATAAGTTAAAACTATCTGTGAAGACAGTTTAAAGAGAAAGACTTTTAATGTAGGCAAAGCATCCACATAAAAAGTCAGCAAGACAGGAGGCTGGTGTTGTGCCCGAAGTCCGAGTCCCCAAAACTGAGAGAATAAGACCTCCACAGCAATGCAAAAGCATAAAGAGAGTTTATTTCTAGTTCAAACTAGGGCTCCCATCTCATCCAGCACAATGGAGTCTCAACGAGAGCCCTGAGCCCTGAATTACAGTATTACTTATAGGTTTAGGACAAAGACAGGGAGTTGGTAAGGGTGGATTGGTTGCAAGGGTTTCTTGGCATCTACTAATTGGCTAGATTTCCGCGCACGCGGCTTTCTCAGGGGATTTCCATCCTCGTCCCGATTGGCCCGGTCTGGCTGGGGGGGCGGGGCTACAGGGATTTTTTCTGATTGGTCAAGCTACACTGCCTGCAGGAGTTCCCAGTGCCTCAGCTTTCCTAGAGACTAAACCTCAGACCTAGCCTGCCCCTTAGAGCCTGTCCTGGCTCCAGTTAGGTCCTAACATTTCCCCCTGTCTTCAGCTACATAGAGGAATCTTCCTCTGTGTTTTGGGGCCGGGCCTGATACTGTTGTCTCAGTACCATCAGTTGGACAGTATTGATGTGGTCTTTTACAAAGGCAGCAAGCTTATTTATGATGTATGGGCCAACAGTAAGTATTAACAGTAGCACTATTAGAGGGCCCACCAGGGTGGAAATCAGCATTGTTAACCACAGGGACTGCTGGAACCAGGACTCAAACCATCCTTGTTGGGCCTCTCGCTCTCTTTTCCACTGGGCTAGCCCTTCCCTTATTTTGGCCATAGATTTTTACTACCCTGAGTGATTTACATAAAAACAATGTTCTTTCCCTAACGCAGCACATAAGCCCCCTGAGAGACTTCATACTCAAGATACTTCTTTTTAAGGCTTAAAATGTATTTTAATAAGTTCATGTTGCATTATTTCATTTCTCAGAAAAACTTCAAAGGTATTAGGGACAAATCAAACATGGTACACCAATAAAAAATGCACAGCATAACTACCTAAGATAGGCAAAGCTAAGAGCTACTGTCTGACAGTCAGCATACAGCAACCCTGTTCTCAAGATTGTACTAGGCCTATCAAGAAAAGCTGTGAATGGCAATATCATAGACACAAAAGGGCCATTTCTGAGTTGTCCTTACCCAAGAAAAAGATGGAGGCAAGTTTAACACAAGATTTTTAAAGATACACTAAATGAAAATCTCTAAGAGAAAATGTCTTCCTTGGGACATGAAAGGGTAATATATGGGACATAAGAGAACCCTATGTATGTGGTCTGTGACCTCTGTGGACATGTGCCTGAATTCCCACCTGGGAGAGATTGGAACAGTGGGCCAAGGTCACTGGGGGATGTTTGGTTTTTGTGGTATATGTGGCAGGATCTCTGGGGTGCACTAAGTCGTGTCCAACTCTTGTGACCCCATGGACTGTAGCCCGCCAGGCTCCTCTGTCTACGGGATTCTCCAGGCAAGAATACTGGAGTGGGTTGCCATTTCCTTCTCCAGAGGATTTTCCCAACCCAGGGATTGAACCCTGATCTCCTGCATTGTAGACAGATGCTTTACTGTCTGAGTCACCAGTCAATACTTTACTTAAAAGGTAAACTTAATTAACTTTATCTTAAACTTAGCCCTAACCATATACAAAACTCTTTCCTCATGATTCACTTTTCACAAACCTTATCCCTTTCTGTACCCATTACTGCGTTCTTCCATCCTAAAAGCCACCTGTAAGGCAGGCTTACTTCATTTTCCCTTCACAAAATGAAACTCCATTCCTCATACCTTCTTTACTGAAAACACATTTCCTACCTTCCTTAAGCAACCAAAAACTGACTTTTATATTAGCATTTTATAGATTGATGAGCATAAATATCAGTGATAATTTCTAAAACCTTTGTTTTCTTAGAACATTTTAGGATGGCACCAAACATCATTTCTTTTGAATCCCAAATCTCTTTAGTTTCTCTGTAAGAGGTAATTAGTGTTTAGTAGTAAATGTTTCAAAATCTTTTATTTTGAAATGACTTAGCTATTCGGTAGACTTTCAACACTTAGTTTAACACAACCCTTAGAGGTTCAAGATACCCCAATCTGGATAGACTGCTTTAGACAGACATTCCTGAAGTATAATTATTCTTAATAGAGTTTATCTAATATCTCATTTACATTTTTTAAAAGAAATTTCTTCACTCAGCAAGGTAACTTCCTTGCTGACAAACTGTAACAGATATAGTAATATTTAACTTATATTAAACCTAGGTACAATGAAAATATTCTGCTTAACGTTAATTACTCTAAGACATGTCTATATTAGATAGGTCAATAAACAACCATTAATATCAGGTATTTAACATTGAATTCCCAGTTCACATGAACCTGAAATTATTTAATTTAGAATTACTTGATTTGTAAGCGCTTACCCCCTTTTTTTCTTTTTTTATGCCAAATAAATAGAGCTCATATATAAATTAACCTCAAAAATATTACCTAGAGACAGAGACATACCAAGACATATTTAGACAGACACAGCACAAGATCTAGCTTCTCAGCAGATGCTTTATGAAGGGTTAAGGAGAGGAAAGAGAGACAAGGGGAGAGAGATCAATAAAGTCTCTTGTTCCTTACCATTCGGGGCACTCTGGCCAGCTGTCTGCATCAGGAGGAGACCAGGGACAAAGGGGTCCCGGTTGCGGCCGCTGGGTCTGGTCCACTGGCAGGCAAGCCGGCCCCTGAGTACCCTGAGTGGTCAGGATGTCAGTCTCGGCTTTTTCACCAATAAAGATCGATCTTGCGCCCGGTGAGAAGCTCACGAAAATGGCCGCCTCTCCAGCCCGATGCTGGAGCTAGGTCTCACACCACCTAAGCAACTGAAGTAGCTACTTGCCAGCAGCCCTTCCAGGTAGATGCTGGAACTAGGACTCACGCTGGACTTGTTACCTAGTGCCAGCCGCCCTTCCAGCTCGATGCCAGAACTAGGACTCACGCTGGGCTTATCCAAGCCTGTCACCGGTGTTCAGATACCTCTTCCTCCTAGTGAGGAAACCCCTTCTACCGGGACAGTGTTATTCCTCCCAGTTAAAGGGATCCCGGACAAGCCCCCAAATGTTGTGCCTGAAGTCTGAGTCCCCAAAACTGAGAGAATAAGACCTCCACAGCAATGCAAAACCATAAAGAGGGTTTATTTCTAGTTCAAACTAGGGCTCCCCATCTCATCTAGCACAATGGAGTCTCAACGAGAGCCCCGAGCCTGGATTACGGTATCATTTATAGGTTTAGGACAAAGACAGGGAGTTGGTAAGGGCGGACTGGTTGCAAGGGTTTCTTGGCATCTACTAATTGGCTAGATTTCCGCAGGCGCGGGCTTTCTCAGGGGATTTCCATCCTCGTCCCGACTGGCTCAGGTCTGGCGCGGGGGCTACGGGGATTTTTTCTGATTGGTCAAGCTACACTGCCTGCAGGAGTTCCCAGTGCCTCAGCTTTCCTAGAGACTAAACCTCAAACCTAGCCTGCCCCTTAGAGCCTGTCCTGGCTCCAGTTAGGTCCTAACAGCTGGTTTACCACTGTAAATCTCTCTGCAGGTCAACATCCAGCCGGTCTTCCCGCATGCTACGGCTCATGCCCTTCCACGTCAGTGCCCTGGATCCCATTCCCTGCTCCTCAATCTGTCAGCTCACTACCTGTCATCACCTTTATCTAAAAAAAGGAAAAGTAAAAACCAGATACTAAAGCCTTTCCATGAAGGGAGAAATAGAAATGAGAGAAAGGAACAGACCAATAAAAAGAAAAGAAGGGTAATGGCCAATGTAAATGAGATGCCATGGAATTTAGGGCCCAGTGCTTGTTGCAACAATGAATATGAAGGGGATACACCTGACTATAAGAAAATGACTTTCAGAGCTGGTTTTTAAAACTCCAATCATATGTTATAATGTTTTATCAGTTGAGTTATATCTGCTTGTTTACTGCTTTACATCGGGAGCACTATCACTTGGTCACTAGTTGGACCCCTATACCTGAAATAGTTCCTGAGCCCTGCTGACATTCATCCAAACTTGGCTAATCTTAAGATTCTCTTTTTTAAAGTTCTTTTTATTAAAGAAAAAAAGTTAATTGATTTGTAAACACTAAATAAATGCAGACAGCTAAAATTTTTTTCTGTGAAATTAGATGTAAACAAAACCAATCTAAAGAACTATGAAATCTAGGCCTTTGTATGAAGACTGCTTTGCAAATGTGATTAACTTCTAATGTTACTTAAAAGTTAAATGCCAAACTGGAAAATCATAGATGACGCATTATGTAAAGCCAGAGATGATATAATTCAAACCAAGTTTAGTCACTTAATATTTAAAGAAAGACATTGGTCCTACACTTAGAAACAAAGAGTGCATATTTACTTCTTTTAAAATAAAATGTTTAAAAGTACAAGAGTACATACTTTCATGCAGTTTTTCAATGAACTTGTAAATATCAATACTAATTATTTTCAGAAAAGATCCTCTAACAGAAAAGAATTTGTGAAAAAAGGCATATGCTAATGACAACTGACTGTGAGAATCAGGAAAAAGGGGAAAATGGATTTACAGAGACTAGAAATGCAAAGAGCTGCTGCTGCTGCTGCTGCTAAGTCGCTTCAGGCGTGTCCAACTCCATGCGACCCCATGGACAGCAGCCTGCCAGGCTCCCCCATCCCTGGGTTCTCCAGGCAAGAATACTGGAGTGGGTTGTCATTTTCTTCTCCAATATGTGAAAGTGAAGTCACTCAGTCGTGTCCGACTCTTGGTGACCCCATGGACTACAGCCTACCAGGCTCCTCCACCACGGGATTTTCCACGCAAAGAGTACTGGAGTGGGACGCCACTGCCTTCTCCGAATGGTAAGAGCAGTTAACAATAAATCTATAAGAAATCAAAATATGTAAAAGTATGTGGAGATGCTATGAAAAGCTGAAACTCAGATGAAATGGAAAATTTTATGGCTGATAAGTATTATTATACCAAAATTCTATCAGAGGAGGCAAGAAACCCAAAAGAGGCTGACAGCTGCCAAAGAACCTGAGAAAGCACCCAGGAACTAGCACGGCCTTCTCTTCCCCTGAAGAAAAAAAGTGACAAGTCACTGAAGACATACGCCCAATATTCCAATACTAAACCACAACCAATACGCACTAAACTACTTCAGGGCAGAGAGGGAAAAACTGGCTCCCAAATTTATTTTGAAGTCAAAAGAACATTGATACCACAACTGGACTAAGACAACAACAAAAAAAACACACCCCAAACACCAATCTAACTTATGAATACCAAAGGAGAACTCTTAAATATCAGTAAACACTGAGAGTGGTAGGGAGAAACGACTCAATAAGATACATCCCAGGTTTGCTGGTATGACTGTGTATTTGTAAATCTACTAATATAATCTACCATCGATCAAGAAGAAATATTATGATCACAGCGGTAAATAACAAGAAAGATCTGAAAGAAATAACATTAATTCTTGATTCGCCTCAAAAGCAGTCTTTGCAGAATAGAAACAGATGGACATTTAACACAATAACCATAAAATTATGAACCATAATGAATAAATGCTGACAGGCAACAACAAGGACGCCAATTATCAGTACTATTAATTAGCATTATTTTAACTGAGTAGCCAGTTAATCTGTCAACAGTAAGAAGCATAAATATTGGAAAGGAGGAAACAAGTTGTCATTATTTACAAATGACATGATTGAATACTTGGAAACACAACAGATGTAGCTGAAAAACTATTGGGGGATTCAGTCAAGTAACTACTTGCAAACTGTATACATAAAAATCACTAGTAATTCTATATTTTTTAAAAAGCTGATAAGAAAATACAATAGAAGACTAGATTCTACTTATAATGGTTTTTAAAATATGGAGGGTCAGGATGGTGAACACATGTACACCCTTGGGGAAAAAATGATGAAATCAATTTTTTAAATGTCCTGAACTTTATGAAAAAAATTCTCGAACTCCTCAGAAGGGAGCATAAAAGACCTAAAGACACATTATGTTCTTCAATAAAACAGTTCAACCCTGTCAAAATACTAGGTTCAAGACCCCATGAAAACATCAATGATGTTTTTGCAAGAAACCTGACAAGATGATGTTGAGCTCAGACATACAAATGATGAAAAGAGAACTAAGGAAGACACTGCAGGACAAATGAAAAGGATGAGCTGCACAGGACCACCACACACTGCCGGAGCGCGGACCCGAAGGAAGACTGGAAACTCAAGAGACAGACCACGACACACAGAAGGAGTCTGTGACAAGGAAGACAGCTTGAACTACTGGACGGAAGGTGGGTTACTAAGGAAGCAATGAGAGAAGGCTGGAAAACCACTTGAGCACGGTGGGGAAAGCAAGACTGACTTTATTTCTTATGCAACTATAAATTTCAGAAGGATCAGATTTGCAAACAAAATAGATAAATGAAAGTTGAAAGAACCCTTAAAAAACTTAAGACGGCAAGTGTCTGTGCATAACATAAAAGCTTGAATCCATAAAGGAAAAGATCGACAAACGTTAACAATGAAAATGTACGGCATAAATAAACCCAAAAAACAAGCTGGAGGAAAATTGAGAACACATATGTTGCTGTCATTTAGTCTCTAAGTCATACCTGACTTTTCTGTGACCTCTGTGGACTGAAGGCCACCAGGCTCCTCTGTCCACGGGATTTCCCAGGCAAGAATACTGGAGTGAGTTGCCATTCCCTTCTCCAGGGGATCTTCCTGACCCAGGGATCAAACCTGAGTTGGCAGGCAGGTTTTTTGTTTTGTTTTGTTTTGTCTTCCTTTAAAAAACACACTGAGCTATCAGAGAAGCCTGTAAACACACATGACCAAGGATGAAATTTCTGTCGCGTAGACAATGCTCTTAGCAATCAGCAAGAGAAAGGTACAGTTCTAGAAACAAATGAGCAAAATATAAAAAGGAAAAATTGACACATAAAGGACAGAAGGAAAGTCAAAAAAACAAGCAAGAGAGAAATCAAGAAAGCAAGAGAAGGAGACAAATTCAAGTGGCCAGTTAACACTCTAGATTTTCAACTCATCTACCACAAAGACATTAAAGGAATTTGGCCATGATGGAACTCTACTGATACACTGAGATTGTGGTGGTAGCTACATGACTGAATGAATTTGTATAAACTCAACAGATTGTACACTATAAAGCATGAGTCTCACTGTATGTAAACTATTAAAGAGATGGAAACACCAGACCATCTTACCTGCCTCCTGAGAAATCTTTATGCAAGTCAAGAAGCAACAGTTAGAACTGGACATGGAACAACAGACTGGTTCCAAATCGGAAAAGGAGTATGTCAAGCGTACATCTTGTCACCCTGCTTATTTAACTTCTAATGCAGAGTACATCATGCAAAATACTGGGCTGGATGAAGCACAAGCTGAAAGCAAGACTGCCGGGAGAAATATCAATAATCTCAGATAGGCAGATGATGCCACCCTTATGGCAGAAAGTGAAGAAGAACTAAAGAGCCTCTTGATGAAAGTGAAAGAGGAGAGTGAAAAAGCTGGCTTAAAACTCAACATTCAAAAACGAAGATCACGGCATCCAGTCCCATCACTTCATGGCAAATAGATGGGGAAACAGTAAGAGACTATTTTGGGGGCTCCAAAATCACTGCAGATGGTGACTGCAGTCATGAAATTAAAAGATGATTGGCTCCTTGAAAGAAAAGCTATGACCAACCTAGACAGGATATTAAAAAGCAGAGACATTACTTTGCCAACAAAGGTCCATCTAGTTAAGGTTATGGTTTTTCCAGTAGTCATGTATGGATGTAAGAGTTGGACTATGAAGAAAGCTGAGCGCCAAAGAACTGATGCTTTTGAACTGTGGTGTTGGAGAAGACTCTTGAGAGTTCCTTGGACTACAAGGGGATCCAACCAGTCAGTCCTAAAAGAAATCAGTCCTGAATATGCATTGGAAGGACAGATGCTGAAGCTCCAATACTTTGGCCACCTGATGCAAAGAACTGACTCATTTGAAAAGACCCTGATGCTGGGAAAGACTGAGGGCAGGAGGAAAAGGGGATGACAGAGGATGAGATGGTTGGATGGCATCACTAACTCGACGGACATGAGTTTGAGCAAGCTCTGGGAGTTGGTGATGGACAGGAAGCTTGGCATCCTACAGTAAATAGGGTCGCAGAGTTGGACTGACTGAAACTATATGTTAACTTTAAAATTCACTAACAAGAAAATTCAAAACAAAATAAGACAATATCCTTCACTGGTGAGTCTGAAAAAACTAAATCAATAACAACGCTGGCAAGGGTATGGGGAACTAGCCCTGACCGTTAACTAACTGCTCAAATGTAAACTGGTACAACTCGTGGAGGATTACTTGAAAATATTTATCAAAATTTTAGAATTCACATATGCTTGAGCCAAATAATTATGCTATTAGGAATTTGTCTTTTAGACAAATGTATATATATACATGCCAAAACAGGGACATGTGGAAAATGATGTGCTGCAGAGAATTTTAAAAAAAGCAGAAACTAGTATTACTTCATCATTTACCTAGTAATGACCTACATGCATGCGTGCTTCGCCGCTTCAGTCATGTCCGACTCTCTGTGACCCCATGGACCATGGCCTGCCAGGCTCCTCTGTCCATGGGATTCTCCAGGTGAGAATACTGGAGTGGGTTTCCATTTCCTTCTCCAATGACTTACTACTAGCAAATATAGGCCATGTATTGGTCTACTATGTGCCAGGCCTTGGAATATACTGCGTCTCATTTAATCCTCATAACCCAGTGAGTTTAGTTCTAGGCATAAGGAGTACTGAGTCTGACACAGCAGGAAGCACTCACCTGGAGCTAGACTGCTCCAGGTCACCTGCATCCCAGCTCCAACCTCATCAGCTGTGTCATCTTAGAGGTATCGGTGTCCATCACACAAGTTAGCGGTGAGGTTTCAAAGTGCTCATAAATGTGATGTCCTTAAAAATGCCGCCCACAGATTAAGCTACACAGGTGCTTGCGGCTAAAGGCGGCAAGAACAAGAGTAACGCCCACTCTGTACGAGTGGGGAAGCTGAGGCAGAGATCACAGCACTTGCCTCTGATCACACCCTGATTCTGCAGGATGATCCCCTTAATCTAAACTGTGCAAGACTTCTGCTGCATAATGCATTCTGGTCAAAACGTGGAACTGATCTGGATATCAGGGAGCAACAGTGAAAACATACATCAAAAGTTAGTGAACTAGTTTAGTAAGTTACAGTCCATCAATACCATGGAGTATTATATAAAGAAAGGGGCCCAAGAGACCCTGGAAAAAGGCCAGCTACCAAAGAAAAGGCAAATATGATCCGATGTGTGTATTTATATGGCTAAATATATACAGTAAAAGTCTCCAGGTATCAGTGACCACACGTCCAGGCGGAGCACATGGGATCAGGAAGCCACACCTGCAAGGAGACGTATGTTTCCCACAGAGGACCTTCCCGTGACCACAGAGCCACCACCACTCCCTCCTCCCCGTGGGCTAGGTAAACAAGTTGTGTGTCTGTGTTTTCGCCACCTGGGGTCACAAAAGCAGGACACTGATGCCCTCGGGGTCAAAGGTCTCAACAGCTTTCCTGAATCACCCATCTCTGTGGACCCTCTTGAACTGCTTCCAGTCCTCCCCAGCTTCCAAACTCCTGATGCACCAGACCCCCGACCCCAGGCCTGGCCTGGTCTTGCCCCTAGTACCCCACTCTCTCATTTCAGTCTTCCGCTTCCCACTGAGACTCCCCCAGGGCTCCGCTCCTACCTGACCCAGGAAAGCCCTGGCACCTAACAACCCCAGGACCTGAGCTCACCCCGGACAAGGCATCCTCAGCACTCACTACCGCTTCTGTGAGTTCCCTTAACTGCGCTCACCTCTTTGCCTCCCTCTCCTATGGTATTATCACTCCAGCTCACACACGTGTCTTCACACTGATAAAACGTTGCACTTCCTCCACCAGTGTGAGGAGAGAGCTGCAAACCAGAGTTGAAAGATAAAGTCCTGACCCTCCAGGGCCTTCGATCCTAGTGCAGAATGTAAGTAAGCAAGCATCTGCAGAAGGGCTGTAAAAGACACACATTGACAGCCCAAATGATGCTCTCATCCTTGAGGAGAGACCTCGCTCCCCAAGAGGCAGAGGCTTTTGTCGCCCACTGCAACCACTTCTGCTGGTTGACTTACTTCCACCACAACCACCAAACTCCAAGGGGATTACTGCACACACAAAAATGCACACTAGTCTTCCTGAATGCTCACAATAACTCTATTTTCAAGGTTCCAGCTTTATTTCTATTTTATAGAAGAGTAAACTGAACCTTAGAACGTTTAACAATTGGCCTGAAGTTGCAAAGGACTTTGCCAAGCAACAGACACAAGAGCTGACCGTTGGCAGTTTCCGATGACATGTCATTTTTTCTGACTGCGTTAACACTGTATGGAGCTGGGAGGACAAAGCCTTGTGGTTCTGAGCCAGACTCTGCAGTCACCCCTGCCTAATGACCCTGGGCACCAGACCTCAGTTTCCTCATCTGAAAATGAGAATTTAAAAGTATGTACCAAGGGGGGTCCACTTCTGGCATGATGGAAAGGGAGACTGATAAATCTTCTCTGTAAAAAGCAGAGAAAAACTCTACAAAAACTATAAATTTTTTTTCTCTGTAAAAACTATAAAGCTGGGTCAAACTGTCAAGAGCAACCACTTTAGAGATAATTAACTGCATACAACCGAGAACTTATTCATAAAGACCACTAAGCATTGGGACTTCATGAAAATTAAAAACTTCCGTGCTCCAAAATGCATCATTAAGAGAAAAGAGAAGCTACAGACTGGGAGGAAATATTTGCTTACCGTGTATATGATAAAGGATTTGTAGCCACAACAAATATATAAAGAACTCTTAAAACTGAATGATAAGACAACCTGTTCTTAAGTGGGCAAAAGATTTAAATAAGACCTTTTACCAAAGACAAACAAATGGCTAGAAAGCACATGAAAAGGTGCCTGAGGAAAATGTAAACGAAAACCTCAATGAGGGACCACGACCCACCCCAAGGCGGGCGAGACCTAGAGTCAGCAAGGAGGGAGAGAAAGGGGAACCCTCCCACACTGCTGGTGACAACATTCTTTTTCTTATTATATGGAAAATGATGAAAATGCATAACCAGATGTGCACACCACAAAGACTTATGACGAGGCAGGTGCATTTCAGAGCCCTAGGAATCACCCCGTGGCAGTTTGTATAGATCGTCTCCTTTATTTTTTCTACACTGTATAGTACTTGTGTCTCGACTTCTTCCTCTTCTTGTGGTGTCCCGAGGAACTGAAGTTTCTCAATGTATTTCAGTTGAATCTGTAAGTTTTCTTTTATTGTCCACTTCTCCTATTGTCTTAAGAAACACTTTCAACACAGAAAGCATGGTATCTCCTAAGTTATTTCCTATAGAAAAGTATTAAAGGGTTTGCCTCTCACAGGTAAGTCCTTGGTTAATACTTAGTTAGTACTGACTCACGTGTGAGGAAGGGATTAATTTGCATTTTTGCATAGGGATAACCCATTGGCTCGACATATTCAGAGAAAAATATTGACCCTCTAAGAATCCAAAGAAATGCAAATTAAAATAGCAGTGATTTTTCATAAGCCAAATCAGCAAAGATTCTTCTAAATAATGATATTCATTAGTTGAAAACATCTTAATATAGTTGTAAAACATCACTTGGCTATAAGCAACTCTTAAAAACATACTCTTTGACTCAATAATGCTATTTTTATAAATCCTGAATAGGAAAACAAAGCATAATAACATCCCCTGCATTTATAATGTAATGAAAAGATAAAATAAATTTAAATCTAAAAAATCAGAAACATTCTAATTTCCAACATTATGAGAACTGTAAACAAAATTCTTGCACATCTACACAATGGAACTTTAGGGAACCACTAAAACTGATATTTATACAGAGTTATAAATAACATGGGGAAAAGTTCATATTGTTCATTTGTTACATGCAAAAACACAGGAAATGAAATCTTATGTAAAGTGTGGCCTCGATTATGTAGAAAGAATAGGGAGGAAAATCAGACCAGAAAGAAATACAACGTAACTGTCAACCGGATCACAGAAGACTTTGTTTAAGTATTATGTCCAATACCTTATTTTCAAAATATTCTACCAAAAACATGGAGTGTTTTCTTCAGAACAAGGTCTGTAAGCTTGTTTGTTGGTAAGGCACTGTAGAAGGGGATGGCTGAGTAAATCCATCAAGTCAGAGCACAGGGCAAAGCCTTACCTCGCCTTTTAGGCACAGCATGACCACCAAACAAAAAGCACGTCAACAGGTAAAAACATGTTATTATTTTTGCTGTATTAAGAACCTAGACAGCCTCCTCCTTCTTCTCAGCCCACTTAAAATAACTTTTTGCCAATTTGACATTACATTTTATGTAGTGTATATGTAGTCTGGACTGAAATATTCAAAGTTTCAACATTACGAGTAATAACCCCACCAGCTCTTCAGTGGCTTGTATTCCACAGTTAATCACCGTCATTCCATAGAACATTCCTTCAATTCCCTCCCGCCATTCTCACTCTGAAAAACTCTCCCGGCCGAATCACAACCCTGGGGACACCGACTGCCTGCACCCTCCCGGGAACGTGGCTGGAGAAACACCGGCCGTCTGGCTGGTCTGTGCAGTCGCCTCCGTGAGCCTCAGGGGGCAGCCTGAACGCCGCCTGCAAGTCACGTTCCATCCCCTGGTCCACTCAGCTCTCCCCTTCCTCGCCGAGCACGCCTCATCTTCCCTCAGACCTCCTACATCTCCCCCACCTTCAATCTCGGTAGGAAATCTTCCTACTTCCCGGAGACGATTGAGACCTTCAGAAGCAAACGTGACATTGCAGCGCCGCGCCGCCCACGCCCACCCCGTTACCATAAACCCACGGACCTTTCCACCGGCCGCTCCGCTTGCGCGCCCGTCTTCTCCACCTGCCAACGAGTCCCCTCTGCTGGGTCACTCCTCAAAGATACAAACCAACCCCCCACCATGCTTCTCTCTCTTTAATCCCCTTGCAGCGTAACATCTTGGGGGAACCACGTGTATGCGTGAGGACCCCGTTGCCCCCATTTTTCTGAAACTCCCACCCGAGACCTTCTCCCAGGCGGTTACAGGGACTGCTCTTGCCAAGGTCACTAATGCTGGCTGCGCTGCAAATCCAGCGCTGACCTCCCGCGGACCCAGGCACGCTCGGGCCGGCACTCAAGACTCCGGTCACTTCTCCTCCGTCTGCACTCACGTCCCTCATTCTCACGCACGAGGTAACACTGACGTGCAGCCCCCTCCAGAATTGCGCCTCTGTGCAGTCCAGTTCCAGCCAGTTCCTCTCTGGACCCTGCCGCTGCGCTGTCTTATGGATACCTGAGACCCAGTTCAGTTCAGTCACTCAGTCGTGTCCAACTCTTTGCGACCCCATGAATCGCACCACGCCAGGCCTCCCTGTCCACCACCAACTCCCCGGAGTTCACTCAGACTCGCGTCCATCAAGTCAGTGATGCCATCCAGCCATCCCATCCTCAGTCGTCCCCTTCTCCTCCTGCCCCCAATCCCTCCCAGCATCAGAGTCTTTTCCAATGAGTCAACTCTTCGCATGGGGTGGCCAAAGTACTGGCGTTTCAGCTTTAGCATCAGTCCTTCCAAAGAAATCCCAGGGTTGATCTCCTTCCAGAATGGACTGGTTGGATCTCCTTGCAGTCCAAGGGACTCAAGCACGTTCAGAATGAAAATCTGGATTTTTTCCCCATCCCAGCCCTAACCCTGCTCAAGCTGCACTCTTTCCCACTTTGATTCATGGCTACTCCATTCTTCCAGTTGCTCAGATCAAAACCTTCAGGCGACCCAGGGCTCTCCTCTTTCTCTCACTCACATCCAGTCTCAATCCCTATCTTCAAACCACAGGCAGAGCCCTCTCGCTTGCGGGTCCAATCACCACACTGGCCATGGGCATCACCGCAGCAGCCTCCTCACTGGTTTCCTGCTCCACCTCCACCCCCACATCTTCTCTCAATATGGCACCGGTGCTCAGGGAACTGGCAAAAGATGCCTGTTACTATCCTGAGTAATGAAGTCCCTTATCTCTGACCCAGGAGTCTCACGTTTTCTGAGCAGCAATGGAACTGTTTTTGGCTAACTTGGTAGCTTGCAAGTAACATAAAATCTCTGACTCACTAAATAAGTGAAATGTAGTGAACATTACAGAATCGCTTTGACTTCTTTTAGAGTCTCTGATCTTTGCACAATAAGCTTTAAGACGTTATATGAATACGTGCATGGCTATAAAGGTAGATGGGGCTTCCCTGGTGGTGCAGAGGTTAAAGCGTCTGCCTGCAATGTGGGAGACCTGCGTTCGATCCCTGGGTCGAGACAATCCCCTGGAGAAAGAAATGGCAACCCACTCCAGTACTCTTGCCTGGCAAATCCCATGGACAGAGGAGCTTAGTGGGTTACAGTCCACAGGTCGCAAAGAGTCGGACACGACTGAGCAATTTCACTTTCTTTCTAAAGGTAGATAAGTGGGTTTCCCAGGTGGCTCAGTGGAGAAGAATCGCCTGCTAATATAGAAGACAGGGGATCAATCCCTGGGTCAGGAAGATCCCCTGGAGAAGGAAATGGCAATGCACTCCAGTATTCTTGCCTGGAGAATCCCATGGATAGAGGAGCCTGGCAGGCTACAGTCCATGGAGTTGCAGAGTCAGACACAATTGAGCACGCACAAACTGTGTTGACTTAAGTCACTCAGTCATATCGGATAATCAAGTTAGGAAGAATGGACTTAAGTTGCCATATAATTTAAAATTAAGAATGATGTTTATGAGTACAACAAAAGCTGTAATAAATTTTCAAGTTCCAACTCCCACTTTGTGGGCTAGATACAAAACCATACCGTGGCACTAAGTTTTCTGTGTGACACAGCGAATCTCCAGAGTCTCAAATTTCCCATATAAAATGAAGACGCTGATCTCTAAAACACATGAAGCTCTAAAATTATCTGATTCAATGAGAACAAAAATATGCAGACACTTAGAAATTTAACCTGTAGAGAACTTTTATGTGGGCATTTCTAAATACATTTTCCTATTACTGTGTCCAACACATTCCTTTTAAATTGAATATAGAAAAATTCATAAATTCAGTCATTTAAACCAACAATGGAGCTAGTTTATAAGATTTGATTATTGAAATAAACTCGCTCCTCGATTTTTTAACTGAGATTTTAACACGTTGGATTTGAAAAGTGTGTGTGTGCTCTGCTGCTCAGTCGTGTCCAACTCTTCGCAACCCCATGGACTGTAGCCTGCCAAGCTTCTCTGTCCATGGCATTTTCCAGGCAAGAATACTGGAGTGGGTTGCCATTTCCTATTCCAGGGGATCTTCAGAACCCAGGGATTAAACCCACATCTCCGGCATTGACAGGCAGATTCTTCACCACTGCACCACCAGTTACCCATTAAAAAGTAGTACACCTATTACCAATTCATTACAGTCTCTGTGTATATGCAGGCTAATTTTTAAATTATTTATTTTATCATTTATTTTCAAATGATAATATACTATTGACTTTTACACTGTGTGTTTATGGTGCTGGTTCTCCGCGGCTGCTCGGGCCTTCTCTCCGGCTGAGGACAGGGGCTCCGCTCCAGCTGTGGTGTGTGGGCCTCTCGCTGTGGTGGTGTCTCCTGCCGCTCTAGAGCACAAGCTCAGGAGCTGGGGCGCGCGGGCTTAACTGCTCCACAGCACGTGGGATCCTCCTGAACCAGGGATCGAGCCTGTGTCCTGCACTGGAAGGCAGATTCTTTACAGCTGAGCCACCAGAGGAGGCTGATCATTTTCTAAATGTATACATTTTTACACCTTTCCAGGCACTTATCAATGTTTTACCTAAAAAACAGCAAATTCCCAAATAATCTCACCACTTTCACTGCCTACAAGGAAGTCATAAACTATTGGTTAAACTACCAAGTAGGTAAGATCCTTTGAGAATTTTTGACCAACTGTTGACAATTCAGCAGGGCCCAAGTATCTGTCTGTTCTTTACTCTTATTCAGGGGCAGGCATGCTGTACCAAACAGTGTAATGATGAAGTTCTTTCACTACTTTTCATTCTTCAAGATTTGTTTATACACAAAGTCTCTTAAATATACTGAACTACTAAAGCAAAAATTTTTAACTCCTAGTGGCAAAAGGCACATAAAAATAACTGAAAAGTAAAGCAACTGCTTTGACTGCTTTCAGCCTTTAGGTCTTAACACAAAGCTCCAATTTAAAAGGCAATTTGTCAATCATGTGCTCAAATGCTTTTTGCACAGAATATTTAAGTTTTTCATTTGATTTGCATTAAAGAATAAGAGTTTTTAACTATTACAATCTTTTCCTCATTTTATGTAAGTATATACAAATAAAGAATAGCACATTTGGGATACAAAAAGTAATCCACGTAAGATTTATTAGATGTATATTAAGAGTGAATGCAAACTTCATTCATTGATCATTAGTGATAAAGGAGATCCCGTAGAGCAATAATTATTCAAATAAATGATACAGCCCTATTACGCAAATAGAAATGTCTTACAAAATGGAAAAGGTCGTACACATTGTAAAATGATAAGTTAACTGTCAAAAGTAATCACTAATTCAAAGCTGCCAAACAGGGGACCTCTAATACTTTTAAAATGATCCAAGTGAAAATAATTCATGTTGCCCACTGCAGAGCAGCGGGTATTTTGTACATTAAGTTCCACAAAGTTCAGTGGCACGGGTGTGGCCTCATGACAGCACTAACTGAAAACACAATGAAAATCTTTATTTAAAGAAAAATCAGACTCGGGTCTCCCCCAAAGTAAAAGACTTTATTATTCCCTGATGCTGGCAAAACAAACACTTTGGACAAGCTTCTGATGAAACATACACTTCTTTATCACCACAAAAGAACCCACAAGGAATGTGGAATTTCCCGGCGGTCCAGTGGTTAGGACCCTGCACTTCCACTGCAGGGGGCCTTGGTTCAATCCCACCAGCCACTCAGCCAAAACATTTTTAAAAATTTTAATTAAATAAATTTAAAAAAAAACACAAGGACAATGAAAACTGGAATGCAAACAACAGCAGATGACAACAGTGTTAACCAGCTCAGACAAATGAAATTTAAGCCTGCTACAATGGCAGGCAACAAAAAAAAACAAGCCTAAGAAAAATATCACAAATCTGGAACAAGAGTCAGATGCTAGTCATTAAAAAGTGGGAGTAGAAAACAGAAAACAAAACCTCTTACAGTCAAAATTAAAATTCAATAGAAGAAAAACTGAGAAAATCCTCCCCCAAAAAAAAACCCAAAAATAAACCGGCTTAAATATTTGAGAAAAAACTAAAAAAAAAAAAAAAATTTAACACATCAATCTAGGAGACCCAACACCCAACAAAGAAGAGTTTTAATCAAGAAAAGAAAGCAAATGAAGGGGGAAATAAAAATTATAAGAGAAAATTTTAAACTTTTCCCCATACTGAAGAACACAGTTTACACATTGAAAGACTCCATGGAATGCTCAGTACACACACCCACGAAAATAAATAATAATCAGGCACATCGCAGTGAAATTTTAAAATTTAGGTGATAATAGAAAGATATTATAAAGCTTCCAGAAAGAGAAAAAAAAATCACGCACATATAAGCTGGAAGTCAGCCTTCACCTTCAGGAGGAAACCCGCTTCCAGTGCAGCCCACGTGCACAGCAACAACTCTGCCTGAGCACACTCCCCGCACCCACACAGCCACGTGACGACTTCCGGCCAACGGACTTCGAGCAACAAGGACACGAGTCACTTCTGGGCGAGACATCTCGTGCTAGCTTATCAGCTCTCTTCTGCACCTGCTGGGGTAACTTGGGGCCACGGGGTGATACGACGGGGAACTGCAGGAAGACGCCAGGGAGCCCTCGACAATGGACTTGGTGAAAGAGAGCAAGAAGCATCATTTACACACTGAGGTTTCAGACATTTATCTACCATGGCAGCATAATCTATCCTGTGCCGACTAACACAGGGACCTTACAATTCTCCAGACAAGAACACTGGAGTGGGCTGCTGTGCCCTCCTCCCAGGGATCTTCCAGACCCAGAGACCCTGATCTCCTGCACCCCTGGCAGATTCTTTACTGTCTGAGCCACCTAGGAAGCCTGAACACAGCCAGACAACAAATCAAATATTTAGAACAAGGCCACTTTCTGACATATAAGATCTCACACTCCATCACCTTTCTAGGAAGTTACAAGGATGAGCTCCATCAAATCAAGGAAGTAAACCAAGAAACAGAGACCAGCAACGTCACCTAGAGAGAGGAGAAAGCAGCCTCTAGGTTGACAGCTCCTGCTGCTCAGCCTGTCTTCGATACCGTCCTTGCACCGACAGCCCTGCCGATTGCTGTCCCAGAGTCAGCTCAACTGTGACATCCTCCTTGAAGACACAGTCCACGTTCCCTGGCTACCAGAAGTAATACGTCCTGCATCAACGGCCAGGGGAGCTGCATTCTGAAATCTGCCAGCGATGTGGTACGCGACTCAGGCACTTTATGTGACCACTCTTACCTGCCTCCTCATCATCTGCATGAGGATAAGGTTATCAGAAAGTGAAAGTGAAGTCGCTCAGTCGTGTCCGACTCTTTGTGACCCCATGGACTGTAGCCCACCAGGCTCCTCCCTCCATAGGATTCTCCAGGCAAGAGTACTGGAGTGGGGTGTCATTTCCTTCTCCATGGGATCTGCCCGACCCAGGGATCCAACCTAGGTCTTCCGCATTCCAGGAAGACGCTTTAACCTCTGAGCCACCAGGGAAGCAGTGCCCTCTAATTCGAGAAAGGCAGTATAATTCTTCAAGTGAACAAAAGCACTAAAATCCTAATATAATTCTTTTGCTTGGTATACGTTTATACACTCTGACAGTCAGCGATACTTGGTAGTTATGTTATTCCCTAAATATATATATGCATATTTTTATGTTAAAAGCAATGTGAATAGATAGAAATGACTTTAATCAGAGGGACGATACCTTCTTTAAAACCAAAAACACTTTATTATTATAAACATCAAAACAAAAGGAAATCACATGAAGTGACAAGTCTACCAGTTAAAAATTCATCTTCCATTTTTTAAAACAGTATTTATTAATCCTGCTGCTCTCACCACCCAGCATGTTGCTGATGTGGCCAGAATACCACCCATCACATAAGAACAACAGCAGGCAGCACCAAATGACAATCTGCAGCACCTGCTGCATACACCTTTTCCAAACAGTTCTAAACTGGTTTTGCCAGAACTGTTCTATAGGAGCAACTATATATTCCATTGCCTTCTTGGAAGAGACACTTCACAAACAAGCACGTACGTATCTCACGCTGCCACTAAACTGCTCCAGACAGACAGACGTCTCTTCACACGACGAGACTCACCTGGTGGCAGACTTCAGGATGGCATGGTGATGCCAGCAGGGGTTTTCTGATGCTCGGACGGCTTCGGCTCCCAGGCCTGCAGAGATGCGGTCTCGTCTTCTGTGTTCCTTGTTCTCTACTACGCAAGAGTCAGCTCCCCAGGACAATGGAATAGCCACCGCTCCCCAAACATAGTCTCCAAGTATGACGTCCTTTTAATAATTTTAAGAAAACATTTCAGTGGGATGGCTGTTAAGAGTGAGAACACAATATTAAAACACACAGTAGGTGAGCAAGCGCCAGGGACCCTGCGGGCAGCCGTGTGCGGTATGTTCCTGCTCCAATTTCCCACCAACCAACCACGATGAGCCGGGGCCAGTTAGCCCACCGCTGCTCACACTGTCAAAGTGTCAGTTGCCCAGTCGTGTCTGACTCTTTGCGACCCCATGGACTGTAGCCTCTGTCCATGGAATTCTCCAGGCAAGAATACTGGAGTGGTTGCCATTCCCCTCTCCATGGGATCTTCCCGACCGAGGGATCAAACCCAGGTCTCCTGCATTGCAGGCAGATTCTTTACCACCTGAGCCACTAGGGAAGCCCCACTGTAGCCACGTGTAACCCTCAAATTCTAGGAGCTGCACCAGTACTTCGGCAGACTCCCACTCTCCTTCCTCTTTTATGTCCATTTTTCTCATCTTCTTCGTTTCACACCCTTTCCCCACAGAAGGCTTCTTTAGCAAGAAAAACCAAGTCTTGTGCAGATGCTGCAGGTTAATCAGAACACTTCTTTTAACTAATCACGGTATAAGTGAAGTGAAGTCACTCAGTCGTGTCCGACTCTTTGTGACCCCATGGACTATAGCCTACCAGGCTCCTCCGTCCATGGAATTTTCCAAGCAAGAGTACTGGAGTGGGTTTCCATTTCCTTCTCCAGGGGATCTTTCCAATCCAGAGATCGAATCTGGGTCTCCCACATTGCAGGAGGATGCTTTACCGTCTGAGCCACCAGGGAAGCCACCAATTATGGCATAGCTTAAACTAATTATTACTATTGTGCGTGCTCAGTGGCTAAGTCGTGTCCGACTCAGTGATCCCATGGACTGAGCCCACCAGGCTCCTCCGTCCATGGGATTCTCCAGGCAACAGTACTGGAGTGGGTTGCCAGGCCCTTCTCCGGGGGATCTGCCCGACCCAGAGATCAATGCAGCATGTCTCCTGCATTGCTGGTAGACCATCTGAGCCACCAGGGAAGCCCCTTACATGCATTATCTCAGTTAATTTTTACACCGATGTGGAGGAAGGCACACTATTATTATTTTACAAGAAGATAAATAAGATTTTATTTTAAAAATCACTGCCCTATAAAATCACAGGTCTGAAATTCAGGCCTTGATCTGCAGCCCTATGAGAGTGCACCTTCACCAGCTATGCTCACGGCCACCTAGGTCTCTAGCTGGTCTAATTCCAAATGAGTTCTTCCTTCTTGCCCCATCCTGAGGGTGCCAGAGGTTCCAGACAACTGAAGTCTCATCCCACCAAGCTCTGTAAGGCAACTTCAAGGGAAACATGCCCTGGGGCGGATCCTCTCCTCGCACTCCAGGCAACTGTGATTCCAGATGAGATGGATCAGCCAGCCGGGTGTGTGAGCAAATTCAGACAAACACTTCGGCCCGACAGGTAGAGGCGACTCTCCCCACATGCGGCTATGTAAGCCATGGAGTTTCAAGAACTCAGGCCTTACTAGTGCTATGATTTATCCAGCTGAGCAGATCAGCGCAGCCAGGGGTAAAGAAGAGAAACACAAAAACCAACAGACGTCCAAGACCCAGGCAGCACACCTCTGCCTTTACTGTGTGAACAACCACGTAGAAACCACAGGAGCTTTCTGCAGCCCGCGTCCCCACTCAGTGGACAGGAAGCATGAGGAGTGTGAGGCGGACAGGGGAGAAAGACCACAGCCCCGACCCTCCACAGGAACTCCGAGATGAACCTCAGATCAGAAACACACGAACTGATAAATGGGGTCCCTGAGGGAGCTACGAGGAAGCAGAGCCAGGGAAGGCTTCCCTGAGACGGTGACCCTGGCATTACGATCCGAGGCTGAAGCAACCCCAGGAGGAGCCACTGAGAGCAGCCCTGTGCAAGGTCAAGACTGAGGCGCAGCCTGGAATGCCGAGGAAGAGAAGGGCTGGACCATGATCACGCTGAAGCAGAGACAGGGTTCTTCAAGACCAACTGAGGAGTCGGGCAGAAGTCTCATTTGTAACAATGGTAACCAGTTTGGATGTCACTTTACACAAAACATCTACGTACTCACAGCTAACTCTGTCAGATGGATTATTACCCCCATCTTAGCCCCAAATGAGGAATAAAACTCCAAGGGGATATACAGTGTATTCAAGGTCACAAGCTAGCAACGTACACGGCCCCGTAAAGACTTAACACCTCCAAAACATCCTCCGTGTGCAAAAGGAGAGTGGAAATCTTCAATGACTTATCTCCGGCTATTCTACGTCCATTCTTCAAACATCAACAAGGGCAACAGTCAACCAAAACAAATGTCACAACAAAGTAAATGTAAAGTCTGTATGAATCATCAAAGTCGACCCTGACATCGGTTTAACGTGAAATGTGCCCTTAGTCCAAAAGTCTTCCCTACTTAACAGATAAAGCAACATGTTATGGAGCATAATAAATTAACCATAAAAACACTAATGACAATTTCACTCTCAGTACACTTTAGAACACGTCCCAGTGTTGTTTCTCTTTTACTACCTGGATAACTCTTTCAGTCAAGCTAGTCATACAAGAAAGTTTCCCCTTATCATGACACACTAATATAAATGTCTCCCTTGCAAAATGACTTTCACAATTTTATGAAAGTAACTGGACACCACAGATGTGCCATGTCCTGAAGTGGAAGAAGTTAGGAATGAGGACGGAGAACTGAAATAGACAATCTTCATTTCCCATAAAAGATGCAACGAGCAGAAAACAGCAAAAGGCAATCTTTTTACCTCTAGGTCATTCACCTACCTGCCCTTTTTAAGTATTAAAATAGATGCATACACATCCATTAGTTACACCAGATTATAAATAACATGGGGAATCTGACCTCACGCATGTGTGTGTTAGTTGTTCAGCCATGTCCAACTCTTTGCAACCCCATGGATTACAGCCTGCCAGTATCCTCTGTCCATGGGATTCTGCAGGCAAGAAAACTGGAGTGGGCAGACATTCCCTTCTCCACGGAATCTTCCCAACCCAGGGATTGAACCTAGGTCTCCTACATTGTGGGCAGATTCTTTAGCATCTGAGCAACCAGGGATGCCTCATACTTCAACATATTTGTTGAATACTTGTCCTCATACTTCAACATATTTGTATGTATCTTGTGTGTGTGCATGACCCATTTTGCATGACTGCATATTTATGAGCGAATAATAACAGTAATTGACACAAACTCAGAAATGATCCTGACAGTTTCCTTTTTTTTTGGAGTACTGTATTAGTCACTCGGTATGTCCAACTCTTTGCGATCCCATGGACAGTAGCCCACCAGACTCCTCTGTTCATGGGATTTCCCAGCCAAGAACACTGGGTTGCCATTTTCTTCTCCAGGGGATCTTCCCAACCCAGGGATCAAACCTGGATCTCCCACATTGCAGGTGGAGTCTTTACCATCTGAGCCACCAGGGAAGCTACGTTATAACTCTGAAATAAGATCACACTATTACGTCCATGAGCCAAATAAAAGAAAATACTAGTAAAAACAACAGCTTATTGAAAACTGATCACAAGGGAGAAAATTCCCAGAGTTATCTCTAAAGAGTGATGGACAAGACAGGCTTTAAGAAGATGCTTGCTTCTGCTCCCTAAAAAGAGGGCCTTTAAGGAGCCTGAAATGATTAGGAATCCAGTCAGCACAGCTGAGTTTTCCTCCCAGGGCACTGCCCAGCCCAGGCTGGCTGTAGCCCAGGTCAATGGCACCTCAACCCCTGCTTGGCCACTCCCCTACAAGGTGCTATAGGGGAGGGTGTCAGGTGACACCCAAGGGTGTGGCCCTGGGTCCTGGGGAGGCAATGTCTAAGGCCTTCCCACCTTCCCAGTAAGAGAAGGGAAAGGGGCAGTGCCAGGTACTTCCCACCAATTCAGGAGGTATTTAAAGATCATAAGGAGAAAAAGTGCATCAAAAGAGATGCTGAAAGAAGGCCCCCAAAAGGTAAAGGTTCCAGTTAATAAGATGGGGGATCCTATCCAGACCAGTAGAAAGTACTTGCCAGGTCACAGGTGAGCTCTTCTAAGAATCCTAGTTAAGTCCAAAGCCAGTCTGCCAGCCTCCCCAAAGGCAACAAGAAACCATGAGGGACAGTGTCGGAACCAAAGGGTTGGTCACATATTCTGGTTGGAGCAGGCGTGGCCTCTGAAACTTAACCATATCCATGCTACCTGATGCAGAAATACTGAGAAATAAGACAGCACCGGAAGCAGATCACAGGCTGTTTCCAGGTTTTCTCTGTGAAACTTGATAAACAGCGCCATTCATGTTTTTAAATAAAACATTCCCCACAGCACTACATATTCCACTGAACACTCATTCATTCAAGTAAGCTAAGTAGATTTCATGTTGTGATATTTGCTGCTTTAACCAGAAAAAGAAAAAAAAAAGTCAAGATCACTGCACACCTACTGCGACTGGGAACACCTCGGCCGTTTCATCTCAAAGGAGAGGGCAGTTTACTTTTGTTTGATGACAGACATGTGTGCAGCCAAGGACCGCAGTCCATGAAGAACGTATTTGGGCAACGTTTTGTGTCTCATTCACATCGTAATTGTGATTACTACGTTCTCCACCCTCATCCACAGTAAAGTGGCAGCTCGCCTTTTCCAGGGCAGACGTTTCAAGAAAACATTCGTGAAACTGAATCCAACATTATTATATTTCACTACCGGAAGCCTGAGGTCTGCCCCCCATATTCCCACCTGGCCCTGAGTTCCAAAAAGTGGGGCTGGGAACCCCGAATTCCACATGCCGACTAAACGTGAAGTTGGCCTGCAGACGACCGCACACGTTCCAAGTTCTGGGCCGGGACCTGCCCCGGGACAAATGTCAATAGATGTGACCCAGAAGGGAGGCACCAAGGTGTCCGCGATGCGAACCGAACGCCGCGACCCGGCCCGGCCCTGGGGGCGGGCTCACGTCCTCCCGTCCCCACGGCCACGAGGGTCCGGCGGCGCGTCCCCGCGCGGAGCCCACCGGGGTCCCAGCCACGCCGCGGCCCGGGCCTCCCGCGCGCGCCCGCCAGCCCCGGGGTCCGAGCGCGCAGGCCCCGCGCCGCCGCCCCAGGCCTCGCCGAGCCCCGGCCTCTCCCCGCCGGGCTGCGGGCAACAAAGGCGGCGGCCAGGGCCCGGAGCGCGCGGCGAAGGGCCAGAGGCCGCGGGGTCGGGCCGGCGCGCGCGGCGGAAGCAGGCCTCGGGCCTCCCAGCCCGGCGCCCCGGCCCGGCTTCCCGGACGCCGCTCCCCGCCGGCACGAAGCCCGCCCGCGGACCCGCCGAGGCCCTGGCCGCTCCCCGGGCCGCCTGCGCCGGAGACTCCCCGCGCCGGCCCGCGGAGCCGCGGCGCCCCCGGCGCCCCAGGGGGGCGGGCGGGCGGCCCAGCCCCGCGCCGCAGACGCTCACCCGGCGGCGGCCGCTCCGCGTCCTCGCCCCGCGCCGGCGCGACTGCCGCGCTCGGCCCTGCTCGCCCGCAACTCCGCCTCCCGCCGCCTTCCTCCTCCTCTTCCTCCCGCCTCGCCGCCTCCTCCAGGAGCGGCGCGCCGGCCGCCGGCCCGAGAGGAGCCGCCGCCGAGGAGCCGAGCGGGCCGCCCCGCGCCCACCTCTCGGCCCGCGGCGCAGGCAGGCGTCGGCGCGGGGGGCGGGCCGGCGGGGCGGGGCGGGGCCGGGGCCGGGGCCGGTGCGCGCCGTGGTCCGGGCGCCCGCACCCCGCCCTCCGGGCGCCCCCCGGCCCCTGCACGCCGGCCCGCCCGCTCGGCCGCCGCCTTGCAACCTCGCCTCCCGCGGCGGCCGGGCGGACGTGGGAAGAACTGTGTCCTCGGCCCTCGGGCGCCGGCCCCGGCCTCGTCCACTGAGGTCGAGGGTCCGCTCACCTGGCGCGGTGACCGGGACCACCCGGCCCTCCGGGCAGAGGGACGGAGTGGCCGAGCGCGCGCACCCCAACCGGGCCCTTCCCACACCTTTCTCTAGCTTATCCGCAAGATGTGCTGATTAAAAGAAAAACTTACTCCTTGTTTCAGCCCATCTGCTTTGCCCTTTAGTCCTTGTTAGTGGGTTTTTTATGCATGAGTGGTTTTTTGTTTGTTTGTTTGTTTGTTTGTTTTTAATGCAGAAATAGTTTATTGTTTGTGCCGCCGAGTTCCAAGGCAGTGTGATGTCAAGTTGCGTGTTGGTAACTTGACTCACTTTTTTGGGAAACAAACTCTGTGAATTCTTTGCTAACTGCATATAGAATTAACAGCAAATTGGACTTTTGTCAACCAGAAGCTACAGGAACATTTTTTATTTCTCTTTTCATTCGAAGAAAGGTGGTTAAAGATTAGTGTTGGCTTTGAAAGTTGTATTTCTTGAATAGCATGGAGCTTTTACAAAGGAAACAAGGCTAGGGGGAGAAGGTCTTAAAGTTTTTCCAAAGTTATACCTCAGTAAAGCCGTTAGTTTTTAAAAAGTTCAAGTAATTGATCTTAATTCTTATGAATGTTGAATATATAATTCTCATCTAAACACCAAACCTAGATTAAAAAGTGCATTGTCAGGTGATTCAGCTGGTTTGTATGACTGAATAGTATATATATATAAGGTTGATGTCATCTGTTACATGTGATTGACCAGACCTCTGTCATCTTTAGTTCTTATTTCAATTTGTTATTAAATTCCTGCAGGGACTTCCTGGTGGTCCACTGGTTAAGACTCCCTGCTTCCATTGCAAGGGGTGCAGATTTCATCCGTGATCTGGGAAGTAATAGCCCCACATGCCCAGAGAGAGGCTGAAAAATAAGTAAAAATAAACTCCTATTATTACTGTTAATCTGATTTAAATGCAACTCAGTTCTCAGATGTCCAATCACAGTGAATGTTGACTGAAATAGACCAGTCAGGTTAGTGAAAATAGTACTTATTAATTAGAGATGAAACAGGACAGAGGATGAGATGGTTGGATGGCATCACCGACTCAATGGACAGGAGTTTGAACAAACCCTGAGAGAGAGTGAAGGACAGGGAAGCCTGCTCCAGTCCACGAGGTCGAAAAGAGTCAGACACGACAGCCACTGAACAACAACAGAGATGAAACAAACTTTTCAACCCACCGCTCTTGTGGTAAGCCCGGTCAGAAGGAGAAGACACAGGACACACTGGAAATCAGACTGATGTTTCCTTAGCTGATCTGAAGAAGGCCAGCAGTTGGAGACCAGGGGCCAGGACTGATGAGCATGAAGGTGGCAGTGGGCTGGCTGCTTCTCCAGGAGACAGGATCAAGACCCCAGCTTCTGAGTCTGGCAGAGCTGGTGTGGCGTCTCAGCCTTGACAATTCATACAGAGGTGTGAGCTTAACCAAGCTTCTCAGTTGTAACTTCAGTTTCTTAGAAGAAGGGGGGTAAGAATGGGGGAGGCGTTTTTATATTTTTGTATTAACTCTATTAAATCAGTTCATTCCCAACTCTTTGAGACCCCCATGGACTGTAGCCCATTCTCTTCTGTTCATGGGAGTCTCCAGGCAAGTATGATGGAGTGGGTTGCCATTTCTTCCTCCAGGGGGTCTTATCGACTCTATATTAAACAGTTGTGGCGATTGCTTGAGATAGTGCTCAAAATCGTTTAACTCGGTACCTGGTCCATGATGATTTCTATTATTAGATAATGTGTATTTTATAAGCAAGGTATGCAGATGTTTGGGGGCATATATTATCTACTTTAACAGTCAGTTTGTAAGATCTGTATTATCATCATCCTCACATTACAGGTGAAAAATTGCCTTCTTGGTTATAAGAAGTAAGTAACCTTCCCAAGTCACACCCTGCTAGGAGGCAGAGTTGGAATCCAGACTTAGGTCTTTCTGACTCCAAAATATGAGCTCTTAACCACTAAAATAATAGTGATAACAGTATGAATAATACAACAACAACTTTAGGGTAGAGATACTCCAGTGAATAAATTAAAGTCTCCATGCTAACCTAGAAAAATGGTACTGATGAACGTATTTGCAGGGCAGGAATAGAGATGCAAACGTAGAGTACCAACTTGAGGACACCATAGGGGAAGGAGAAGGTGGGACCAGCTGAGAGAATACCATTGCCATATAGTAAAAAGATAGCTAGTGGCAAGCTGCTATGTTACACTGGGAGTTCAGCTTGGTGCTCTGTGATGACCGAGAGAAGTGGGATGGAGCGGGATGGGAGGGAGGTTCAAGAGAGAGGGGATCTATATAGACTTATAGCTGATTCACTTTGTTGTGTAGCAGACACTAACACAACTTTGTGTTATTATCCACCGATTTAAAAAATTATCCACCAATTAAAAAAATTTAAAAATAGAAGTAGTGCTGTAGATAAGAAATAACACACTAATTACTAAAAAATATTTTAAAAGAAAGTCTCCATGTTTGGCTGAATTCCAACATTTTGGCTTTAGTCAGCACTGTCTGATACATCATATGCTTAGTCGTGTCCGACTCTTTGAGACCCCATGGACTGCAGTCCGCCAGGCTCCTCTGGCCATGGGGTTTTTCAGGCTAAAATACTGGAATGGGTTGCCATTTCCTTCTCCATGGGATCTTCCTGACCCAGGGATTGAACCTGTGTCTCCTGTGTGTCCTGAACTGCAGGCGGTTTCTTTACCACTGAGCCATCCATTGAGGAAGCCCCTGTCTAATAGACACACTTGCTAAAAGACGGTCCTAGCAAAGGGCTCTTTGCTCTTTGGAAGGAGCTCAGTTCTTCCTCTTCCTCCTGAAATCACAGCTTGTAGAGCCAGAAAGAACCTTCCGGACCATGGTTAGCATCCTCAGAGTATGGAGGAGGAAAGAGATTCTGAGAAATCATATGACTTGCCCAAGTGACAGGGTTAAAAGTAGCTGAGTCGTGACTTCACCTGCCATCTCCCAGTTTCAAGTCCAGCTTGATTTCTAGTATTAAAGATCTTCTTTCCTCCAGAAGAGAAAAAATGTGGACCTTGGACTGGAGAAACCTGGATAGAAGAAGCAGGATGGGACGTGGTGGGTAGCCTTACAAACTCATCCTGACATTGCAAGTCCATCCTTGGTGCTAAAAGTCCTGGGGGAATTTGGCCCAAGTAAGTAACACCACACACTTTCTACATCGTTCCCACTGCCATTCTGCTGCCTCTCACCTTCCTATCTTTGTGGCTCATGAGAGGTCCTCCACTCATGCAGGGTTCCCTGATCAGTATTTGTACTGGATGGAAGTTTCCCCAAAGATTCATGTCCTTCGCAGAACCTCTGAGTGTGACCTTGTTTGAAAGTGGGGTCTTTGCAGATGTCATTAAGTTGGTACTTGGTCATACTGGAGTAGAGTGGGCTGTTCATCCCATTTGATTGTTGACTTCATAAGAGGAAAAGAGACATGGGGACAGGCATGCAGAGACGCTCAGGGAGAATCCAGGAAGTCAGAGAGGACAGCGATGTGCCCACAAGCCAAGGACTGCCAAGACTGCTGCCAACACCTGGAGCTGGAAGAGGCAAGGAATGATGCTCCTCTACAGCTTCAGGGAGAGCATGACCCTACAGGAGCCTGATTTTCTGCTTCTTTATCCTCCAGGACCAGGAGAGGAACTACTTCTGTGGTGTTAAAGCACCCAGTTTATGGAGCTTACCCAGTGGTTCAGTGGTAAAGAATCTGCCTGCAATGCAAGAGACTCAGGTTCAATCCCTAGGTTGAGAAGAGCCCCTGGAAAACAAAATGGCAACCCACTCCAGTACTCTTGCCTGGAGAATCCCATGGACAGAGGAACCTAGCGGGCTACATTCCATGGGGTCGCAAAAAGAGGTGGACATGACTGAGCAATTAAACAACAACAACTCAGTTTGTGGTGCTTTGTTGTGACAGCCGCAGGGAGTCCTAGACCTGCCCACCCCTCGCCCTCCCGACACCTCTTCCACCCTGAAGGCCTGTTCTCTGGAATGAAGTCGTTGTAATCGCCTCCCAGGCAAAGCTTCTCCTTGTAGAGCCTCCCAATCACTAGAGTCTGCAAAGGTCCCAGTTTGCCCTGGACGGCACCAGGTTATAGCTATCAGTCAGGCACAAATGTGAATGGTGCCACCTTTCATCCCAAAGTTGTTCCTGTTTGGAAAATAAATTCTGTGTTCACCCTGCCTTCTCCGTAAGCACAGAAGAGTGACTCAGTTACTTGGCATTCAAAGAGAGAGTTGGACCCAATCCACTTCTCCAGCCCCGCTGTCCACTGTTTCCTCATATTACACTTTGCCCGGCCAAGCTGGGTAGCTCCATCTGCAAGCAGCCCCGCCCTGTGCTTTTCTCTTTGCCTAGAATGTTCTTCCATCTCACCATATCACCACCCCACCAACAAACACACCCTCTGGATTATTTCTATACATTGAAAACCTTATTCATCATCTGTCAAGGCTCAGATCCACCCCATCAGAAAAGACGTCATGCTATCGAGAAAGCCTACGTTGGGTTTTACAGCACATCCTATACTCTACCCTGAATTATAGCAGTTCTCCTCTCTTCTCCTTTAAGTGCAGATACGTTGTCTTATTCATCTTTCTATTATGCTACTAGTACCTAGAATGAAAAATGTTCACACAGTAGGGACTCAGGAAATCTTTGATAAATAAATTTGCATATTTCATTCCTCTCTCCATCTATTTGAGAATAGCCTGGTGATAAACGAGTTTTCAAAACTCTTTTAAAGATACACTTCTAGAAGAGTGGCTAGTTTGTCCTTCAGGAAGTGACAGGTGTCTGATCTCCAGAGCATAATTATGTGGACCAAAAAATATTGCCTGCCACGTCAGTAAACGTCCAACAAGTTGCCCAGTGTCAAGCCTTCAGCCACAGTAGCAGCTCTGAAGGTGTACCCGAGAGGGATTCAAGATGAGAAAACACAACACGATACTGCTACTAGATAGCTGAGATGCTTATCAAAGGAATCATCGCAGTGAAGCCCGACACTTGCATCTTCCCATACATGGAAAGGCACTGAATCATTATCTTGGGATGCCTGGATGTTTTGGTGTGATTAGCAGTAGGTTTTTGATGTTCCAGCTGCATATGTTTGAAGCAAAAACTGCTGTATAAAAAAAAATTTAAAAAAAAAAACCCCAAAACTGCTGTATATCCTTGTGTGTGTGTGCGTGCGCACTTGCGTTCAGTCGTATCCAACTCTTTGTCACTTCAGAGGAGCCTGCCAGGCTCCTCTGTCCATGGGATTTCCCAGGCAAGAATACTCGAAGGGGTTGCCAATTCCTTCTCCAGACCAGGGATCTCCTGACCCAGGGATCAAACCTGTGTCTCATATGTCTCCCTTCATTGATAGGCAGGTTCTTTACCCGCAAAGCTTCAGTATATCCTTACTTCTCCTCCTCCTCAGAGCTCTCCAAGAGGCTGAAGCTCAGGCTGTTGTCCTCAGAAAGCCACTGAATAAAAGATAATTCTCAGCTTCTAGCTTGTGCAGTTTTTTTCAGTTGGCAATTA
The DNA here is from genome assembly GCA_917880005.1 of Nanger dama. Taxonomy (NCBI): domain Eukaryota; kingdom Metazoa; phylum Chordata; class Mammalia; order Artiodactyla; family Bovidae; genus Nanger; species Nanger dama. The sequence continues at coordinate 1,106,744 of CAKJTW010000069.1, forward strand.
CTAAGAGGAAGTGCTGCATTCCATAGGGTCGCAAAGAGTTGGACACGACTGAGCAACTGAACTGAACTGAACAATTTTCCTGGGCTATTTCAATCAGTAGCTAGATTCTGCTCAGTGGGGATATGCTGACTGTGAAGGAATGGTGCCTACCTCCCAAATGATAGGATCTGAGGGTTTTTAAGACCTGGCAGGAGGTATGTGGGAACCTATTTGTTTGCTCAGAAAGGTGGCACTTCCTCAAATTATCATCTCTACATGGTGACTGTCCCTTGTAGGCTTAGTTTCCTATTTATTCTTCATTTTCCTAGATTCCACATATGTGTTATTTTTCTCTTTCTGTCTTACTTCACTCTGTATGGCAGTCTCTAGGTCCATCCACTTCTGTACCAGAGAATCCTATTTGTTAAAGAACTCTTCTTTACAGCAAGATAACGCACTGAATTCAAAAGCTAGAAATACAAATTAGGATCAGTACTTTATAGAAAAGTACACTTCTACCTATGTTCGTAATTTTGAAGCATCAGGAAGACCTAACGATCCATAAAAAAAAGAGAAATAATACTGTACCTTCTATGGATGGATTAAAATCCTCTATTAGAGCATTGTTCCATTATATTTGGAGTCATTAAAGTAAAAATTTCTCCCTAGAAGCAATATGACTTTTAGACATCATCAGTTGTTTCTATTCTGTAACCTAAATATTACTATCACATTGTTATTTGATTTTTGCATCATTTTTAACTATTCATATCTCTGTTTCCCCATTCGCCTATAGTTTACATGAAATTCATTTTGCTCTTTTTAATTAACAGCAGACATTTTAAAAGCGTGAGATTTCTCCCAGGGCAAGAAGAAATATTGGTTATTCAAATGTCTTGTCACATAACAATAAGGAACGCACCTGGAATTGGCATGCACACATTTTCCATCCTGAGTCACATGTTAGTGGCTGACAGAGAACTTGAGATCAGAAGGAACTCTCTCTTTGAAACAATACCTGCCATAGAATTTCCTGTGAATGACTTTCCAACAGGATCTATTTGAATGTCCCCTGGCCTTGAGTTTTGCTGGAGACTGGGAATCTCAGGCGTTAAGTACCCTGATGTTAAGTGCTAATCTAATCGCAAAAGGAATGACTTCAAAACTGTTTTGCCTGAATTAGCCCACCTACATAGCTTCAGGGTGCAGAAGAGGCTATACGCATCCCGTCCTCCAATGAGGGAAGGAAGGGGCTGTCTCCTCCCTATTTGAAACCGTGTAAGGGAAAGCTTCAAGAAAAGCAGAGCTCTGGACCTATGCCCTTGGAAGACAGGCTGTAGGACAGGAAAATGCTGAGACTACAGCTTGGCCTGAGCGGCCCTCCCCCAGCAAGAGAAAGAGGAGACCGGCCCACACTCCCAGGCGTGGCAAGCCAAGGAGGCGCCCTTGGGCTGTGTAGGCTACCCTGGTGCTCAGCTGGTAAAGAATCCACTGGAAATGGGTGGATCCCTGGGTTGGGAAGATCTCTTGGAAAAGGAAATGATAACCAAGTCCAGTACTGCCTGGAGTATTTGACAGGATTCTTGCCTGGAAAATCCCACGGACAGAGGAGACTGGCAGGCTTTACCATCCAAGGGGTTACAAAGAGTCAGACAGGACTGAGCATCTGAGCATAGAAAAATAGAGAGAGAGACGAGTTGGAGGCAGGAAATCACAGAGGACTTCTTTCTGTTCTAAAAGGGTGCTAAAGAAGGAAATACAGTAAGTCCCCTACATACAAACATTCTGAGAGTGGCTTTGTAAATCCACTTTGTTCATAAGTCCAACAAAGTTAGCCTAGGTACCCAACTAACACAATGTCCTATATCGTATTGTAATAAGTTTATAATACTTTGCACAGAATGTAGTACATCAGTTCAGTTCAGTTCAGTCACTCAGTCATGTCTGACTCTTTGGGACCCCATGAACTGCAGCACGCCAGGCCTCCCTGTCCATCAGCAACTCCCGGAGTCCACCCAAACCCATGTCCATTGAGTCGGTGATGCCATCCTACCATCTCATCCTCTATCATCCCCTTCTCCTCCTGCCTTCAGTCTTTCCCAGCATCAGGCTCTTTTCAAATGAATCAGCTCTTTGCATCAGGTAGCCAAAGTAGCTGAAGTTTCAGAAGCTGGAGTTTCAGCTTCAGCCTCAGTCTTTCCAATGAATATTCAGGACTGATTTCCTTTAGGATGGACTGATTAGATCTCCTTGCAGTCCAAGGGACTCTCAAGAGTCTTCTCCAACACCATAGTTCAAAAGCATCAATTCTTCTGCGCTCAGCTTTCCTTATAGTCCAACTCTCACATCCATACATGACCACTGAAAAAACCATAGCCTTGACTAGACGGACCTTTGTTGGTAAAGTAATATCTCTGCTTTTTAATATTCTATCTAGGTTGGTCATAACTTTCCTTCCAAGGAGTAAGCATCTTTTAATGTCATGGCTGCAGTCACCATCTACAGTGATTTGGGAGCCCAGAAAAATAAAGTCAGCCACTGTTTCCACTGTTTCCCCATCTATTTGCCATGAGGTGATGGGACCATGATATTAGTTTTCTGAATGTTGAGCTTTAAGCCAACTTTTTCACTCTCCTTTTTCACCTTCATTAAGAGGCTCTTTAGTTCTTCTTCACTTTCTGCCATACGGGTGGTGTCATCTGTATATCTGAGGTTATTGATCTCTCTCCCGGCAATCTTGATTCAGCCTGTGCTTCCTCCAGCCAAGCGTTCCTCATGATGTACTCTGCATAGAAGTTAAATAAGCAGGGTGACAATATACAGCCTTGACGTACTCCTTTTCCTACTTGGAACCAGTCTGTTGTTCCATGTCCAGTTCTAACTGTTGCTTCCTGACCTGCATAGAGGTTTCTGAAGGGGCAGGTCAGGTGGTCTGGTATTCCCATCTCTTTCAGAATTTTCCACAGTTTATTGTGATCCACATAGTCAAAGGCTTTGGCATAGTCAATAAAGCAGAAATAGATGTTTTAAATAAAATAGATGTTTTAAATGAAGCAGAAAGTAGTACATAAAAATGCAAAAAAACACACATTTTTAATCTTACAGTGTGGTACCTTGAAAACTACAGCTACTTCCCTGGTGGCTCAGTCAGTAAAGAATGCGCCTGCAATGCACGGGAGACCTGGGTTTGATCTCTGGGTTGGGAAGATCCCCTGGAGGAGGGCATGGCTACCCACTCCAGTATTCTGGCTTGGAGAATCCAATAGACAGAGGAACCTGTCGGGCTATGGTCGATGGGGTGGCAAAGAGTCAGACACAACTGAGCAACCAAGCATACCAACTATACCACTGCTGCTTTTACTCTTGCTTCTGGATATCCTGGGCTTCGTATAGTGTCTACTACTATAGTCTATAGGGTACTATACAGTAGATTACACGGACCACAACCACTCGCAGAGAATACACGCATATGACCATGAACACCAGACACATGAACTAACTGATGTGATTGGACATGTGGACACATGTTTGCATCTTTGAAAGTTCTAAACTTGAAGGTTTGTGTGTAGGGTACTTACCGTACTCTGACACTTGTTAAAACAGTAAAGTGAAGTTGCTCAATCGTGTCCGACTCTTTGCAACCCCATGGACGGTAGACTACCAGGCTTCTCCATCCATGGGATTTTCCAGGCAAGAATACTGGAGTGGGTTACCATGTCCTTCTCCAGGGGATCTTCCTGATCAAGGGACTGAACCCGGGTCTCCCGCATTGGAGGCAGACGCTTTAGGAGGGCTTTATTTTCATAGGTGTCAAGACTACAGCAATAGGGCAAAGTGATTGGGCTTTAACTCTGGGAACAGTAAAGATAGCGATTTATAGTCAGTGAGCAAAGTGAAGGGAGTCAGTGCATGGAAAATTATCAAGAGGTGGCATGAAGGGCAGGAGGGTTCTTGCTAAATCACCCCCATCTTGTGAGGGGACTCAAGCAGCCCGAGAGGAAGAAGCCCATGTGGACAGGAACAGAGGCCCCCTACCCAAAACCCGCACCACATGGGTGAAGGTTAGTGGGAACCCTAGATGCAGACAAGCCTTGGAATGACTGCAGCCCACACCTTGACTGCAACTTCATGAGACCCTAAACCAGAATCACACAGCTAAGCTGTTTCTGAATTTATTACCCAAAGAAACTGGTATAATAGAGTTCATACCCTGCCTTAATCATCACATGCTATGTCTCTGCCACACTGAAAGAATGGGAAGCGCAGTGCGCAGCCTGGGAACAAATAGGATTTCTAACTAGCAAATAGCTATCTGAGTATCCCAGTGACACTATTGTATTTTATGATTTTTTTTTCAGAATTTTAAACAAACTTTAGAGAAAAATAGCTGATTATTTTTTTAATCATCAAGGCTTTGCAGGTATTTGAATGTACTCAGAAGCTGACAATACTCGATTGAATGTTTTATAATAAGGATATTTGGGGGATCAGATCTTAGTTCTCTGACCAGGGATCGAACTCACACCTTTTGTGATTAAAGTGTGGAGTTTTAACCACTGGGCCACCAGGGAAGTTCCTATAATAAACATTTTTCTATGCTCTTTTCATTAACTTGTGTGTGTGTGTGGGTGAGTGGAGGGAATATTTTTTTTACCCTGATCAACCTCCCTTCTCCATTCATATGAGCCTGGATTATAAAATTTAATTTGTGATAGACTGAAGGTTTAATTTAAATAACCCAATGAAATATAAACATATTAAGAAAATAACCTTCAATATCCACATGTGAGAGTTCAAAATATAGAAACTGCTTCATTTCTTAACCCAATGTTCTCATTAAAAACCCAACCAACACCCCACCGCCGCCAAAAAGAACCCCACACCCTCACCTCATTCTTTTTAATCTCTCTCCTTAGTTTCTCTTTACTCTTGACGTCAAGATTGACCCCTTGCTGTGCCCGTGGTAACCATGTTTTGCAGGGAAGAAATGATGCAATAATTATATGAAAAAGGGGGGGAGGGGCAAACCAGTTTTCAGCATCATCTTATCGCTGAAACTTTGCTCCAGCAGCATTGGGAATAACTCGAAAGTAGAGTTAACTTTTGGTTGTATTGTAATAATGTTCACAACTCGGTAAATGCTGAGTCAGCCACCTAGGCACCTCTTTCCTCCCTCCTTTTCTTACCCCATGGTGGTCCTCATGAAAAACTTGACTTCAAATGAAACCCAGAAGTAGAAAAGGGCTTACACTCACTTAAGAATAGCACTTTGCAAAGAATTCTTCATTACACAAGGAACTAAGGAAATGTCTAGCAATAAATACCTACTTGACTATTACATTTTCATTAGCACACAGTGCGTACTTTAGTACATTAGCAAACTAACACCAGTTAAAAATAATTTGGACCCAGGTCTTCAGAAATAGTCTTCTCACAGATTCGCCCTTTAAAATAACTGCTGAGTATGCGTAAACTCAGGAAAAATCTGGCACCTCCAGGATTTAACTGGAAAAGAGAAAGCAGCAGAAGACCTGGGGAGCTATTAAGGAAACATCAGTGTGATTCAGACTTCCTTCTGTCACTGACTATTTTCAGGTTCAGTTTTGTTTGAAAACAATTCTCCTGGGATGGGAGCAAACAATAGCCATCCCAGCAGTTACGCGTTCCTTTTCAGAGGGCTCGCTGGAGCCCTGACAGGTCACCACCACAGAAACATGCCTCAGCTCAGTCAAGCTTGAGAGGCAGAAGTATAAACACTTTGTTCCTGACAAATGGCTGGAGAGTATTTAAGTCTTTATTTCCGGCCAGTGCAGAGAAGTAGGCTTAACTTTTGGACAGGTTGAGGGTAGGCCAGACACACACAGGGAAGCTTGAGAAAGGACACAACGATAGATCTGAATTCAAGATTCTTCCTACATTGGCCCCCTGGGTTATTCCAGGGCCTTCCTGAGGGCAGGCTGAAAACACCCTTTAATTTTACCCCTGCTCTGTCATTCTGACAGGCAATGGAAGTCCCAGAGTTCAAAGTCATGCTTTAACACGGCAAAAACTTTTACCAACTAAAACGTGTATAAAGCAACACAAAATTCAGACATTTTCTGTGGGATGACATAAATTCTCTTTGTATTTCCTAAGCTTCTTGTTGATTGTATCCTTGAGGGTCCCTTCTTATTTTGAAACAGGAGTTGAGAATCCATATAGTAAAAATGAAGAAATACCCATGTAGGTTTAAATAACACCTAAATTTCTACTCTGGTTAAATATTTTAACATGAATGCTGTCTGTTTGTTTCAAAATATTTTGGTTGAATTTTATTTTTGGCTTATTTTAAACTAGTGAATAGAAGAATCCAAAAGGCAATTTCCTCTCTAATCTTATTTATACCTTTTAGTTTCCTGCATCAGAGGCTTTTAAATCAATTACCTAATATATATATGATAATATATATATACATGTTTAATTCCATCTTGTAATTCAAGACTGTTACAAGAATGAAGTGTTTCCTAAGCAATTACTACAAGAAAGGAAGGAAAAAACTAAAATTATTTTACTGTAATTCATACTTTATAAGGCAAGACCAGAGCTTTCTTGTTAATTTCTCAAACTTTTAAAATCTCATATCAAAGAACAGAAAGAAAAAATTTGACAATTCCTTTCCAATCATCAAATCAGTGGAAATAGACACATTGAAATGGACATTCAGTTCTAATTAAATTAATTGATACCAGTAGCTTAGTTTTGAGAAACCCAGGTAGGTTTCAGAAATGCTTGCATAGGATTTTCTTTTTTAGTGTTTGTGAAAAAGAGTCAAATGTTTGTCCAAGAGTAGTAATGCTCTTACTGGTGTCAGAATAAAAATTCAAATTTTTAACATCCAGAAAGAAGCAGAATAGTGTTGTTGCTTTTTTGAACTGAAAATTGAAACTGTAACTCTGTAAAAATACCTTTAGCTGTTTATCAAAGCTAACCTGAATATCTCTCAAGATAAAATTTTCCTCATCCTATGTCAGTATTAAATATTTCTTGTTACTGAAAATAAAGCCACATTCTAAGAACACATCGATCAGTGAATAATTAACAAATAGAAAACCCTATCACTAAATTAAGAAGAAAAAAAGAACAAAAAACTTTATCTCAAGGTCTGAAACACTCAAAAAGATGCCTCATTTCAAGAATATTTGCGAGATGTTCTAGCCATTAGGGATCACTTCAGGAAACTGGCTTCATTTGAACCATGGTTAAAGTCCTTGAGAGAATTTCTTAAAAAAAAAAAAAATTACTTTAAAGCCCATTCTGGGCTCGTTTCATGGGCTTGGGACCAGCGCTGCTGCTTGGCATCCAAGTCAGAAGGTCCCACAAAGGTTAACGTTCTGTCGTGGAATTCAGAGTGGCTTTCTTTTAGCATTTCAGTTTTTAAGTGAAGCGTGCTCTAGGGGCTTGGAGCCTCAGCTCACACGTACTCCAGCTTCCACTATCTCCCACTAAGGCTCCAAGTCACTTGCTCCATGAGCCTGGCCCCTGGCCCTGCTGTTCACCCGGCATAGTCTCTACCTGAGTTCCACCTGCGCGGTGATGCAGGCGGGAACTGGGGCCAGAAGCGCATGCGCAGCACATCCCTGCAGGGGGCGTGGCTCACTCAGGACTGGCCTCACCTTGGTTCTTCGCGGATGATGCGCAGGACTAGGCTCTTGCCCTCTTCCTTCCAGGTCCCTAGAGCTTCCCTCAGAGGAAGTTGCAACACCCTTGGCCTTGGGCAGGGGGCAGCCGGCCCAGGGCCAGGAGAGATGTTGCCTCTGCTTCCAGGCAGTGAAGGCAAGGCATGATGGTTTGATGCCAGGGGGCAGGAGGCTCAGAGAGGGAGCCGGGACCCAAGACCACCAAGTCTGGGGTAGGGGCTTCTGTGAGGGTCTGCACTAGTTCTTCAAGTGTCCTGGGGCCCGAGGAAGCGTGGCATCAAACAGCAAATTAAAACACGCCAATATGGCAGAGAGACCGTTAGGAACAAGTATCTTCTAAATAGTATGTCTGAGATATTTGTCAACCTTAGTAAAATTTACACAATTCTGTTACTGATTTGTAACTTCAGTGGGATGAGAATGAAAAGAAAGTGAAGTTACTCAGTTGTCTCTGACTCTTTGCAACCCCATGGACTGTAGCCTACCAGGCTCCTCTGTTCCTGGAACTTTCCAGGCGAGAATATTGGAGTGAGTTGCCGTTTCCTTCTCCAGGGGATCTTCCCAACCCAGGGATGGAACCTGGGTCTCCCGCATTGAGGGCAGATGCTTTACCATCTGAGCCACCAGGGATAAGCAACTATCTATATAAGGTATAGATGTTGCTTATCAGGGGCTGCCCAGGTGGTGCTGGTAGTAAAGAACCCTCCTGCCAATGCACGTAGATGTGAGAGACATGGGTTCGATTCTTGCTTTGGGAAGATCCCCTGGAGTAGGAAATAACAACCCCCTCCAGTATTTTTACCTGGAGAATCCCATGGACAGAAGAGCCTGGCAGGCTACAGTCCATAGAGTTGGACAGAGTAAGACATGAGTGAAACAACTTAGCATGCACACATTTGCTTATGTCAGGGGGCCGTTTTGATGTAAGTTGCTTTCGGCTCAAATCCACACTGACGCTGCTCCTGTCTGTGCTGTGTTCAGGAGGCTGTCCTCTTGGGCTCCCCCTCCTCTGGGCTTCCTGCCCACTGGCGTCCAAGTAGGTCCAGCAACACTAGGAAAGAGGATGTGAATAGAGACCTGCAACAGAGAGAATTTGGGAGCTTGTTCCCCTGGTCGGTCCTTGCAGAGGCTGTCTTCCTCAGTTCTAGGTCTTCTAGACATGCCTCTCGGCCACCACCCCCTGGTTCATGGGGGATGTTCCCCCTTCTCACCATTTTGGGTGGTAATGGACTTCCCACTATTGCCAGTTCCTGGGTGTCGTTGTCCTGTGCTACTCCTTAACCGTGCTCACCACGCTGTGTACTTCTCCTGGTGGTGGTGTTCAAGTTGCTCAGTCGAGTCCAACTCTTTGTGACCCCATGGACTGCAGCGCACCAGGCTTCCCTGTCCTTTACCATCTCCCGGAGTTTGCTCAAACTCATATCTATTGAGTAAGTGGTGCCATCCAACCATCTCATCCTCTGTCGCCCCCCTCTCCTCTTGCCTTCGATCTTTCTCAGCATCAGGGTCTCTTCCAGTGAGTCAGCTCTTCGCATCAGGTGGCCACAGTATTGGTGCTGCTCTTCCTTCCTTAAGCTTTCTTTGGTGAAGCCCTTTGTGTTTTGCCAGTGCTCTGAGTGATGCAGCACCTCTTACTCACACAGTGTCCAAATGGCTGCAGTTCAGCTGTCTAGTTTGGAGGGGTTCCACTGGAGCATACATCTTAGAAATGCTGTCATTTCATTTTCTGGATAATCTCTAAGCATCCTCTGGTGGCCTGGCAATATGCTAACTTGGCTAAGTCTAACCAGCAGTTCCCAGAATTCTCGTCCCTGTGTATTTCTGGTTAGGGCTGGCCACAAAGACATTTGAAAAGGGGAAGTGAAGTTGCAATTATATTACTCTTATGCCTGGGAGATCGGTGGAGAGGCCTATGGGGCAGTTCACGCCTGGTGTCGTGTACCTTCCAGCCCACCTCGTGGGTGTCTGCAGCTGCTCCATCACCCCCCACATCCTGCTTTTCACTTTTGTGATACCTGGACCAGGGGTGTGTGCGTAGCTCTAAGATGAAAAGTGCCAGGTCCCCGCGTGTCTCTGTGGGCTCCAATTCAAGTTCATGCACCCAGTTAGTTCCCTTTCCTGTCCTCCAACCCTTCACCTTCTTCCCTTTCTGCCCCTGGCCCTGTAGGCAAAAGGTCAAGCACTGCCTAACCAGTTGACAGGACTGTGGGAGGTCAATCTTCATAACAGAACCATATTTGAATGATAATGAATACTTACATATATATATGTATATATATATAGTGGTTCTGTGTTTCTGCTAAATCCCTCACACAGTGACACTACTATGCTCTTATCTTCTTCCCATATGTACATTAGATGTTCAAATCCTTTTGTTATATTTTTATCTCTCTTCTTCATTAATGCCATTTCAACTCATTTCAGAGACTCATTACCTTCTAAAATATCTTAGAAACAGCACTGTGAGACTGTATTCTCTCTGAGAACATAATTAAGTAATTAGCATCAGTCTGGATGCCTGATTTGAGGCCATTAGCATCCTCACAGAAGCTAAGATTTGGACATTAAAATTCAAATGAGCTATTTTTCATTTTTCTCAAACTGTTGTATGACGGTTATTAGGTTTTTAAAAATTATTTTAAAAATCATTAACTTATAAATTTGAAATGTTCTGTGCATTTCACTTAGCTGTGTTAATCCCATTTTTTTCTCTCTCATCTTGTTTCTCTGTTGTTTATGGGTGCCTAAATTGGTCAGAAGTACTAGTGTATTACACCATAGTGGTGGTTTAGTCGTTCAGCCTTGTCTGATTCTTGTGACACCATGGCTGCAGCCCGCCAGGCTCTTCTGTTCATGGAATTTTCCAGGCAAGAATACTGGTTTCCTCCTCCAGGAGATCTTCCCCACCCAGGGATTGGATCCACATCTCTTATGTCTCCTGCTTTGGCAGATGAATTCTTTACCACTAGCGCCACATGGATGTCTAATGTGGGCAGAAAATGGGTGTTATTTATTCTTTTATTAAACTAGTAAGCAGCGTCCTTTCATTCGTATTTTACCAGGGGAAGGTAAAGACCTTCTATAATTAGACCAGTAAAAATCCATCCATGTGAACACATTACTTATTGTGACATCCTTTGCAATCACAGAAACATCTTTCACATTCCACATATTTGAAACTCATATATGTCACCCATGCCCTTTGTGGGCATAAGAAACAAAGGATGCTAATTAGTGTACTTAAAAATAAATTCTAGATGTGGCTACGTTCCTATTTTTTTTTCTTACTTTGGAATTTATCCTTCAAAGTTAGGACTCAGATGCATAGTTTATTCATTGTCTGATATCCATATTTGATTAAAAAAAGATGATATGATGTTAGGTAATAATATTCAGAACAAATTAGGTTGGGACTTTATTTATGAACATCTTTGCTTTTATGGATTATGTAATGTTGTGGATTGCACTCAAACATTTTCATATTAGAAAAGGAAATTTTTACTTTTTCAAAGATAAGTGTAATAAACATGATCAGCATACCTAAGAATCATAAGATCTTTTGTTTATTTCATAAAGGAAAGTGAGTGAAAAAAATCTGAATCTTAACTTGTTAATTTGTGAGGTTAGCTAAGTATAGCACAATCATTATTTGGAAAAAGTTATACTTTAAATATCTTTTTATATGCACCAGTCTGAAAATATTATTTAATGCAACCATTTATTTTTACTCCATCTTAAGAGATAAGTTGCCATCTATGGGGTGGCACAGAGTCAGACACGACTGAAGTGACTTAGCAGCAGCAGCAGCAGCAGCAGCAGCAGCAAGAGATAAGTAAGAACATTCATATTAATAAGGACATGCATTATCTTATTTAATTAAATGCCATCCACAGTGGAACTCATCAATCTGAAGAGGATACTGCACTTGAGTAATGGTAGACCATTGCAGAAACTAAGCCAAGACTTTCTTCTAATTTTAAAAATCATTTTCTAAATCCAATAGATATATTGGCACAGTGTTCATTTTAGTTAAAAGATGTTTATTTTAAAAGTGTTTACTTGGGCAGTGTTCTATTCCACTAATTTTATACTCCTGGGGTACTCACTACAAAGAGATGAGAAGCATGGTCAGTTCTGAGCGAGAGCTAAGTTTGTAATTAACACAGAGTTTGTTTTGATGGGCTGAAGGAAGGAGAGAGAAATAAATTCATAATAACGGCATCTGAAATTAATATTAAACTTTGCATAGTAAAATATACTTTGTATAATTTACCACTAGCAAGTTGATTTTATTTGTGTGATATATATCCCATAATTCTTTAAAATATAGACTAGCATGATCAACAATGTACCAAAAACAGTCATTACCTAGATTTTAAAAAATCATTGAAAAATAAGCAGAAAATTTCTGTTTTCAGTGTGGAGAAAAAGAAGGGACATTTGCCCTATGCATTTTATTCCTTGCTTAATGGAACAATTATTGGACATTTTGGAGCAAAAGAAAAGATTAATATTTCAACAAAAGAAAATGACCACGTAATCTTAGATCCAGAATTCCTGGTGGAATTCCAATAGATAAATTAAAATGCTACTTTCCTTTTCAGGAAAACAGAGTAATTAAATTATCTTCTTTTAAATAAGATTGATTTTAAAAAATTTCTTTTGTATTGATCTAAGGTGATTTCAATATTTTCTAATTTGTCACATTGAAATGATCCTTTCACATAGTGTGATAATATTAAGCATATTATTTTTCTTGGATTAGATGTCTAGAATTCTAGTTCATATTTAAGTTATATATTCACTTTCAATCCCCAGTAACTTACTCATGAATGCTAGCTCTTTAACTTTCTTAATATATTAAAATGAACAGAAAACCATTTAAGTACATCAGTGTGAGCATATTTACATGTCTGGAATTTTGACCAGATCCCTCACTCTGCTGGCTTCAGCAGCAGTAATACAAGAGAAATTTTGGATGATGCCATTCGGATTGATTTTCCTACATGAATTCAAAGACAAAGGGAGGTTTAAGTCTAGGAAATTTTATTGCCAGAAACACATTTTTAGTGTTCTAAGTCTATACAAAAAGAGTCACTGGACTTTTTCTCACCCGTATTTTAATGTTATGAAATAAGTTATCTCAACTCTCCTGCACGGGTTTCTACTCCAGAATATAACTGCAATGCTAAACCTTTAATAGAGGCCAATCTATTTGTAGAATTGTCTGTCATGAAATTACTGATTGATCCCTTTGGTTGGACCCTGTTAACTGATTACTTCTCTTTCTTTTAGATAGATTTATAGACCTATTAGACATCACATAAAGCTAGGAATGTAGAAATGTTCCTCAACAAGGCTGCACAGACTGTGTTAGAAAGTATGATGTGAAAACTTTAAAAGCAGGTTTAGAGTCTAGGACCACCTTTAACATTTTTATTTTTTTAGAAAATTGCAAATCCTTTAAAATAATGAGAACTTCTTAAAAATAAATTAATATAAACAATATAGTGCATCAAAACATACATGAAAAGCTTTCTTTTGACATTAATCATATACTTCTTGCCATTAATTATATTTTGATGCTTTTGCAAATTTCTTCTGTGGTCAGAGCACAGTGGAAATTTATAAAATTCTAAATAATCAAGCGTTACAACTTAATATTTTATCTGAATTTCAAGATAATTCTAAGTGTGTTTAGTTTTTAAAAGGATCTTTTGTTACATTGATGAATGAGTTGTTGATATCCAGCAGTTTGTGAACTCTTCGGAAAAAAAGCCAGGATCATAAGGCTATGGCATGGTTTCACTAAAATCAAGTCATGCTGCACTAACCTTATTTCTTTTTTAGGCAGTGTGACTAAAGGGGAAATTAAAGGGCATGCTACAGACCCAGGGTTTCTGGACTTGAGCAAAGCATTTGACAAGTTCTCTCACATAATGTCTTTGAGGATCTACAGAGAAATGCTAGCTGGAGGCAAAGACACATCGCTGGAAAGAGCTCTAGATTAACGATCATCATCAAGGGCAAACTTGGTCTTTGGCCCTTTGCTGATCCAGTTTATTAGTGATTTAGCTAAAGAGCCCTTTAGATTTACAGCCTGTATAAACATCTGAATAGAATGACCTGGACAATTGGGTTGAATTTACAAAAGTGGAATTTAATCCAATGAATTCATAATCCTTGGCCTTAAAAATTTTTTTTTGAATAAGTGTGGTTGGAGGAAATTTAGCTCAGCAATTTTAGTGAATATATAAATCAGCCATATGATAGGATGTCGGCAAAGCTACCCTGACCTTGGGCTATACTACTGGGACTATAATATCCAGAGTGAAGGAGACAGTTGCTTCAATCCACTCAATCAGACCCCACTTGGAAATTACAATTTCTTTGCGCAAATTGGAGCCTCTTCAAAAGAAAGCAACCAAAATGGTAAAGGAATTCCAAAAGCATATGATCTGGGAAACAGCTAAAGAAATGGGGACGTTCAATTGGGAGACAAGAAGACTAGAGAATATAAAATCGTGGCTTTACAGCATTTGAAGGATGGCCAGGAAAACGAGGATTAGACTCCTGTCTCGTCCAAAGGGAAAACACTGATGATTCTCCTTACAGAAGAAAAGCTCTTCCTGCAGATCAGAGTTAGCTTATTATACGTGAAGAAGTGTTAATCACTCAGTCATTTCTGACTTTTTGCGACCCCATGGACTGTAACCTGCCAGGCTCTTCTGTCCGTGGAATTCTCCAGGCAGGAAATACTGGAATGGGTAGCCATTCCCTTCTCCCGGGGATCTTCCCGACCCCGGGACTCAGGGATCAAACTCAGGTCTCCCGCATTGCAGGCAGATTCTTTACAGTCTGAGCCACCCAGGGAAGCCCATAAATGTAAAAGGATTGATGGAACTAGCAAATCAGCACTTCACTAACTGTGATTGAAATCATTGGCTCAATCCAGGATAATCAATGAACACTAAAACTAGGAAGAGAAAGGTTGGTGAGAAACAGGGTATTTGTATGGTATCAAAAGGTTACTTTCTGCTATCATACTTACTTTAAAACCACATTTTGTGCAGGCATAGAGAACGTACTTGTGGGCACCTCAGTGGAAGGAGAGAGTGGGACGAATTGAGAGAGTGGCATTGACATATATACATACATTCAAATTTGTTTACTAGAAAAAATGAAAGTAATTACTGTCAAGTCAATATTACAGTGCCTGATATTCAAAAATGCAGCCCCCTTCATTGAATCATGGGTTTCAGGGAATTGTATTGGAAGGCCATGAAATAAAGAAATGGTTCATTTGTGTGAAACCTATGATGATAAGCCTTCCCTGGTGGCTCAGGCAGTAAAGAATTCTTCTGCAGCACAGGGGATGTGTGTTTGATCCTTGGGATGGGAAGAACCCTCAGAGAAGGGAATGGCTACCAACTCCAGTATTCTTGCCTGGAGTATTCCTGGACAGAGGAGATTGGTGGGCTACAGTTCGTGGGGTTACAGAGAGTTGGACGTGATTAAGCGACTAACGTTTTCTATGATGATAAGGAGAGAAGGGTATTCTAAGGAACAATAGCATTGGTGTGAAAAATAAGCAAAGACTTTTAGGGACCATTTGTTAAAGTAAGACAAAAGCAAAATCTACTAATATGTTGGCACAAAATCTTGATTCTAAAAGAATCATCATGAGGTCTCTGCCTGCAAGTCTTGTCTCGGCCATAACACGTCAGTCTGTCCTACTGCTTAGAGAAGACTGTGTCAGAGAAGCTACATAGAAGCTCATCTCAGGTAAAAGCTAGCTCACGTTTTTAATAAGACAGGTTCTTTTCCAACTGGTAAAAAGATAAACTCATTAGGGAAAAATGTCAGTTACGTGGCCCATGTTATATAAATCTGATTTTACTCTTTAAGTTTTAGAACCAAGTGTGATAAACTATGATCCCACTGTAGTCACCTCAGATTTATTACAGCTCTTCACCACTGCCAGAGCTTTGCTTTTTTTAGATTTTGGCTTTTCTTTGTTTTTTTTACATTTTCCCTACCGTCGGGAAGGAAGTCAATTTTATTTACATAAATCTAAGACTGTTTAAATATCAGCTTATTTCCCAAACCCGAAAATTGGTAATCAGTATATCAAAAGTGGGGCTTCCCTGGTGTTTCAGACAGTAAAAAATCTGCCTGCAGTGTGGGAGATGCAGGTTCAATCCCTAGGTCAGGAAGATCCAGGTTGGGAAGATGCTACTCTCCCAATTTTTAACCCTTATGATGACTTCTGGGATTCCCTGGTGGCTCAGATGGTTAAGAATCTGCCCACAATGTGGGAGACCTGTGTTTGATCCCTGGGGTCCACAAGAGTCCCTGGAGAAGGGAATGGCAACCCACTCCAGTTTTCTTGCCTGGAAAATCCTATGGACAGAGGAGCCTGGCAGGCCACAGTTCATGGGGTTACACATGACTGAGAGACTAACACACACACGTATAAAAATTGGGGCTTCCCTGGTCGCTCAGATGGTAAAGAATCTGCCTGCAATGCAGGTGACATAATACCTGAGTCTGGATCAGGAAGCTTCCCTAGAGGAGGAGATGGCACCCTACTCTAGTAT
The DNA here is from genome assembly GCA_917880005.1 of Nanger dama. Classification (NCBI taxonomy): domain Eukaryota; kingdom Metazoa; phylum Chordata; class Mammalia; order Artiodactyla; family Bovidae; genus Nanger; species Nanger dama. The sequence continues at coordinate 1,122,999 of CAKJTW010000069.1, forward strand.
TCTTGCCTTGAAAATCCCATGGACAGAGAAGCCTGGTGGCTACAGTCCATGGGGTTGCAAGATTCAGACATGACTTAGTGACTGAACCACCACCATGTCAAAATTATAAGACAAATTGTTACCTTCCAGTTTTTATTCAGAACAAAATTTTCATATAATAGGGGTTGACCTCTGTCTCATAGAGTCAAGGTAAAACAAAATTAATTGTTATGGAGAAGAATACTGGGAAAACGGGAACTGGTTCTAGGTTCTGAATCCTGTGGGTTGTGAATGAGACAGAAAGTGGGGGAAGTGAGCCTGGGTTCCCATTGGCCGCTCCAGGTAAGGGCTCTCTGTGCTGCTGAGTCTGATACCAAGGTGCGAGAGAAAAGAAAGAGGATTTGGAGACAACATTAAGAAACCAAGAGGACTAGTACCTTTCACATACTGGTGCTTGCATACATCTTGGAGATGACTTTTTGCATCATATTTTTTAAAAGGTCTTTTCTTTTGATGTTCACTATTTTAAAAATTACTTTATTGAGTTTGTTACAATATTGTTTGTGTTATGTTTTGATTTTTTTTTTTTTTTTTTTTTGTCACTTGGCATATAGGATCTTAGCTCTCTGACGAGGGATTGAATCCACAACCCCTTCTTTGGACGGTGATGTCTTAACCATTGGACAACCAGGGAAGTCTCCTTGCACCATGTTTATAGCCAAAATATGTCTATTATATTTGCATAACAGATAACTTATCTCTTCCTCCCTGAAATCAGTGACTTTTAGAACTCAGACATCTCAATTTTAACTGAGAGCTGGCCACAGTTTACAGTTTCTTTCTTTTTGCCTTGCCCTGAAGCTTGTGGGATCATAGTTGCCTGACCAGGGATCAAACCCGAGACATTGAAAGCAGCAGAGTCCTAACCACTGAACCACCAGGGAATCCCCTACAGTTTACAGGGTCTTGACTTCATGTTGGGAGCCCTCCCTAGACCATAGATAGCATCCACCCTCTGTCTTTGAGGGGCTCAGTGCTGGAGATGGGCAGGAGGAAAGAAAGTTCATTCCATTTTTTCTGCCTCTTCTCTTCATTGATTATGGCTTATTTGATTGGTATATATACTTACTCTGCACGCTCCCACCACATTTCTAAAGCAGTCGAGGAAACTGTCCTCCCCTCACCCTCTGCCTTTTTGTGGCCTTGGTTTTCCTCAAGGGAGACTGAAATTTATTTAACTAGATTTCAGCTGGACAAAATTGATAGTTAGGAAGAGAAAGAAGCATATAATGTGATTATGTGTGCCCCAATACTTCCTAGAAATAGCCCAGTGGACCAGATTCCCCTAAGGAGATGTTTTGCCCTTGTATAGTCCATAGAGCATCTTATATAGCCATTTATTCCTTTTCCTGCTCCCAATCTGACTGATTAACTTATCTAACCACGCCTTTAAAACCCATGTGTCATTTTTCACCATTAATCAGTTATTCATGAGTTTTATTCATGTCTGAAGTATGTTCATCAGGAAAAATAGCCTCCATTTGCATTTTAATTGACCAATATATAGTGGGGTCTGATAATACACATGGTGATTTCTGGCTAAGTAAATGCTTATGTTTAGGAAGATTAAAATGATCTTTGTTTGACACTTCTCTGATGTGATTTTCATGAATGAACTATAGTAAAAGTAGCAATTGCTTATATGTTAAACTGGTTTTAACAATAACCATCCAACTAGGATTGCCAAATAAAATATAGAAGAATTTAAATAGAAAACAAAAGTTTTTCTATTTTTTTCTAAATTTCAGGAAAACAGCAAATAATTTGGTATATAAGTACACATACAATATTTTGGGGACATATTTATAAGAATATTGTTTATATGAAACTGAAATTTAACCAAGTGCTCTGTATTTTTATTTGTTAAATCTGGCAATCCTGAATACATATGTATATACAACTATGTACAAAATCAAAAGAACCACATAATAGTCTACTGTTAACAAGGGTTTCCTATGTTAACCATGAATACTCTTTAAAATAGGTGAGGTGAGCTGAGGTGAAGTCGCTCACTCATGTCTTACTCTTTGCGACCCCATGGACTGTAACCTACTAGGCTTCTCTGTCCATAGGATTCTCCAGGCAAGAATACTGGAGTGGATTGCCATTTCTTTCTCCAGGGGATCTTCCTGACCCAGGGATTGAACCTGGGTCTCCTGCATTGGAGGCAGACGCTTTAACCTCTGAGCTACCAGGGAAGCTTTAAAATATTTTTTTATAATTTTGAAAGTAATTGCTTTACTTGAAATTACTTAAGTCTTTTCAGATTTCTTTGTCTATAAAATATAAACAGCCTTATCTATATATAATCTTGAATGACTTTATCAGTAGCACCAGGAAACAGTGTTGACTTTCACTTTCTACAAGACCTTCTAGAACTAACACCAAAAAACGATGTCCTCTTAATTATAGGGGACTGGAATGCAAAAGTAGGAAGTCAAGAGATACCAAGTAACAGGCAAATTTTGCCTTGGAGTACAGAACAAAACAGGGCGAAGGCTAACAGAGTTTTGCCAAGGGAATGCACTCATTATAGTAAACACTGTCTTTCAACAATACAAGAGAAGACTCTACACATGGACATCACCAGATGGTCAATACCGGGAATCAGACTGACAATATTCTTTGCAGCCAAAGATGGAGAAGCTCTATACAGTCAGCAAAAACAAGACCGGGGAGCTGACTGTGGCTCAGATCATGAACTCCTTACTACCAAATTCAGACTGAAGTTGAAGAAAGTAGGGAAAACCACTAGACCATTCAGGTATGATCTAAATCAAATCCCTTACAATTATACAGTGAGAGTGACAAATAGATTCAAGGGATTAGATCTGATAGACACAGTGCCTGAAGGACTATGGATGGAGGTTTGTGACATTGTAAGGAGGCAGTGATCAAGACCATCCCCAAGAAAACGAAATGCAAAAGGCAAAATGGTTGTTTGAGGAGGCCTTACAAATAGCTGCGTCTGCCTCCAATGCGGGAGACCTGGGTTCGATCCCTGAGTCAGGAAGATCCTCTGGAGAAGGAAATGGCAATCCACTCCAGTATTCTTGCCTGGAGAATCCCATGGACAGAGAAGCCTCGTAGGTTACAGTCCATGGGGTCGCAAAGAGTCGGACACAACTGAACTACTTCACCTTCACCTTCCTTCACCTTCAAGAAAAGAAGAGAAGCTAAAGGCAAAAGAAAAAGGAGAGATATACCCATTTGAAAGCAGAGTTCCAAAGAATGGCAAAGAGAGATAAGAAAGCCTTCCTCAGTGATCAATGCAAAGAAATAGAGGAAAATAATAGAATGGGAAAGACTAGAGATCTCTTCAAGAAGATTAGAGATACCAAGGGAACATCTCACGCAAAGATGGGCACAATAAAGGACAGAAATAGTATGGACCTAACAGAAGCAGAAGATATTAAGGAAGAGGTAGCAAGAATACAGAGAAGAAATGTACAAAAAGATCTTCATGACCTCAATAACCACGATAGTGTGATCTCTCACCTAGAGTCAGACATCCTGGAATACAAAGTCAATAGGACCTTAGGAAGCATCACTATGAACAAAGCTAGTGGAGGTGATGGAATTCCAGTTGAGCTATTTCAAATCCTAAAAGATGATGCTGTGAAAGTGCTGTACTCAATACGCCAGCAAACCTGGAAAACTCAGCAGTGGCCACAGAACTGGAAAAGGTCCATTTTCATTACAATCCCAAAGAAAGGCAATGCCAAAGAATGCTCGAACTACCACACAATTGCACTCATCTCACATGCTAGCAAAGTAATGCTCAAAATTCTCCAAGCCAGGCTTCAACAGGATGTGAACCGTGAACTTCCAGATGTTCAAGCTGGATTTAGAAAAGGCAAGGGAATCAGAGGTCAAATTGCCAACATCCGCTGGTCATCAAAAAAGCAAGAGAGTTCCAGAAAATCATTTACTTTTGCTTTACTTACTATGCCAAATCCTTTGACTGTGTGGATCACAACAAACTGTGAAAAGATAGGAATACCAGACCACCTGACCTACCTCCTGAGAGACTGTATACAGGTCAAGAAGTAACAGTTAGAACTGGACATGGAACAACAGATTGGTTCCAAATAAGGAAAGGAGTATGTCCAGGCTGTATATTGTCACCCTGCTTATTTAACTTACTTGCAGAGTACATCATGTGGAATGGGTAGGATGAAGCACACGCTGGAATCAAGACTGCTGGGAGAACCATCAATAACCTCAGATATGCAGATGACACCACTGTTATGGCAGAAGGCAAAGGAGAACTAGAAAGCCTCTTGATGAAAGTGAAAGAGAAGAGTGAATAAGCTGGCTTAAAGCTCAACTTTCAGAAAACTAAGATCATGGCATCTGATCCCATCACTACATGGCAAATAGATGGGCAAACAATGGAAACAGTGACAGGCTTTATTTTCCTGGGCTCCAAAATCACTGCCGATGGTGACTGCAGCCATGAAATTAAAAGAGGCTTACTCCTTGGAAGAAAAGTTATGACCAACCTAGATAGTATATTAAAAAGCAGAGCCATTACTTTGCCAACAAAAGTCCGTCTAGTCAAAGCTATGGTTTTTCCTATGGTCATGTATGGATGTGAGAGTTGGACTGTAAAGAAAACTGAGTGCTGAAGAATTAATGCGTTTGAACTGTGGTGTTGGAGAAGACTCTTGAGAGTCCCTTGGACTGCAAGGAGATCCAACCAGTCAGTCCTCAAGGAAATCAGTCCTGAATATTCATTGGAAGGACTGAAACTGAAGCTGAAACTCCAGTACTTTGGTCACCTGATATTAAGAACTGACTCATCTGAAAAGACCATGATGCTGGGAAAGATTGAGGGCAGGAGAAGGGGACGACGGAGAACGAAACGGCTGGATGACATCACTGATGCGATGGACATGAGTTTGAGTAAGCTCTGGGAGTTGGTAATGGACAGGGAAGCCTGGCATGCTGTGGTTCATGGGGTCACAAGGAGCTGGACACGACTGAGTGACTGAACTGAACTGAACTTGCTGTTGAGATAATCATGTTCTATCTTTCCCACTTTTCATTGTGTGAGACCATGGAATACTTGCTATAAGGTTTCATATCTAGCAGGTAACAAATACACAGAATTTTGCATAGTTAAGTGTTAAACACTTGTTTAATTGATGTGTGATTTTCTTCTTTCTTAGAAGAGTTAAAAACAATCTTTTGAGTCAGTGTATGTCCCTACTACAGAAAAACAATGAACATACTGTATCTAAAAATAATCATCAGATCACCTATCTTAATTTTTATTTCTCATTTTCTTTGACTTCAGTGGAAATATATTAGTTTCCAGTTACTGCTGTAGCAAATTACATAACCTTAGTGGCTTAACACAAAACACATTTATTCTCTTATAGTTCTACATATCACAAGTCCAAAATGAATCTGATGGGGCTAAAATCAAGAGGTCAACAGGGCTGGCGCTTCTGGGGAGAATGCATTGTTTTACTTTCTCAGCTGCTAGAAGCCCCTGGCCTTCCTTACTCATGACCCTGTTTTCACATCACCCCCACTTCCTGCTCCATCATCACACATCGGAGGACTCTGATTTTTCTGTTTCTTCTATCTGATTCTAGTGACTACATTGGGTTCACTCTGGGAATCCAGTATAATCTCGATCTATCTCAGAATCCTTGATTTAACCACATTTGCAAAATCTCTTTACCATGTAAGGTCACATGGTCACGTGTCTAGAGAACTCGGACGTGAATCTTTGCAGGAGGGGGCCAGTATTCAGTCAGGCTCAAGGAGGGATTTCCACAGCTGTTTTATGAATACATTATGTATATATACACACACATATATGTATACATGTTCATACTCATGTGTCTTACATGTGTACTGTATTTATGTTGTTTGGGATTCCAAGATGGCGCTAGTGGTAAAGAATCTGCCTAACAATGAAGGAGACTCAAGAGATACGGGTTCAATCCCTGGGTCAGGAAGATCCCCTGGAGGAGGGCAGGACAATCCACTCCAGTATTCTTGCCTGGTGAATCCCATTTGTATAAATATAAATAAATATAAATATAAATATATATATATATATATATATAGAGAGAGAGAGAGAGAAGGAAATGGCAACCCACTCCAGTACTCTTGCCTGGAGAATCCCATGGAGGGAGGAGCCTGGTAGGCTACAGTCCATGGGGTCACAAAGAGTCGGACACGACTGAGCAACTTTACTTACTTACTTAATATATATATATATATATATTTTTTTTCAAGAGCAGTGCTTTTCACTCATAGGAACTCATTTGAATATTACAAAACACAGAAGGGTAGACAAGACAGGTATTGTTTTATTGATTTTCAAAAACCTATGGGAATCATAATAGCAAACTTCTTTTCTAGGTAAGATTAAATCACTATTTATTCTTTTTCGACGTTCAATTTAATGAATTATAATATTAATTCTAAATTATTTTTTAAACTGCTAAATAATAGCAAGCTTTTTTGAGTATGCTTTTTTTCTGTGCTAAGCATAATGCTGTATTTTATTTCCTTAGTATTTTATTCTAACTCATAGGGTTTTACTATGAATTAGAATCTATTATTATTCTTATTCATAGATGACAATAAAGAGGTATAGAGAGGTTATATAATTTAGCAGTAACAACAATTTTTAAAACAGGAGCTTGTTTAAGTATTTACTCAGGCACTCTAGTACTCTCTATCTGTTTTCCCATTTAATCCTTACAAAACTTTTACATAATAATGATACTAATGTCCACATTTAAAAAGAGGTTAAAGGGTGTGCCCAAAGGCACACAGTAAAAGGCACAGCCAGTGTGGAAATCAAGGTCTATCGGATTCTGGGGCTCATATACCTTAAAAAGCTGTCACCATGGAGGAGTTGGTAAAGAACCTGCCTGCCAGTGCAGGAGATACAAGAGAGGTGGGTTTGATCCCTGGGTCAGGAAGGTCCTCTAGAGAAGGAAATGGCAACCCACTCCAGTATTCTTGCCTGGGAAATCCCGTGGACAGAGGAGACTGGTGGGTTATAGTCCGAGGGGTTGCAAAAGACTTGGACACGACTGAGCACCTGAGCATACATACTTTAAAAGCTACCTAAAAAGCAGTCACTGTTGGCAGATCGTTAGCTTCTAGAATGTAGCAGGCTATGAGCCATAGGCAAAACAGAAGGTAAGAATATTTTTCTGGAAGTCAATTACGTACCTTGTCACTGGTCATCGGGACATTTGCTGCATCTGGCAGATTACATGCAGAAGGTGACTGTGAGCCTGCATAGAGCTAATAACTATTTTTTTTTGGTAGTTAAGTTTTTACACAGAAGCAAAACCAATAAAACCGAGAGAGCTAGAGAGAGAGATGTATTATAAGAACTCGCTGATGTGATTACAGAGTTCAGGAAGTTTCAGGGTCATGTACAAGCTGGAGAATCAGAAAGGCTGATGATGTAAATTGAAGTCCAAGTCTAAAGTCCTAAGAAGCTTTAGTGCTGATGTCTGAAGGCAGGAGGAGGTGGACATCCCAGCTCAAGCAAACAGCAAGTTTTCACACTTTCCCTGCCTTTCTGTCCTCCAGATATTGGAGGACGCCCACCTGCAAGGGCAGGACAACCTTCTTTACTTAATCTACTGATTCAAATGCTAATCTCTTCCAGGTAACACCCTTGCACCTGTTCCCAGAAACACCTTCAGAGACTCACCCAGGTATAATGTTTCACCGGCTATTGAGGTATCATTTAGCCCCGTCGACTGGAGACATAAAACTAACCATCATGCTGTCATCCTTCTTTGAGTTTAGGGTAGGTTTATAATTCTAGGTTGGAATTTTTCCTCTAAAGGGCCATGGCCCCATGGTCTTTCAGCTGTTGAATTCCCTGCCTTTACATAGGACCTGGTTTTTGCTTTTTTTTTTCCTTCTGGGAGCAAGTAAGATCCTCCTCTTATCCCCATTGCTTTGAAATTTCATAAAATAGTTTCTGTTTTATTTTAGATCTTTTTAAAGGCTTAGACATTTTTTATCTCTATTTGATTTTTACCTGTGGCCGTGCTAGGCCTTCGCTGCTGCTTGGGCTCTCTCTGGTTGCAGCAGGCAGGGGCCACCATCCCGCTGCAGGGCTCGAGCTTCTCTTTGTGGTGGCTTCTCCTGCTGCAGAGCGCGGGCTCTAGGGCTGGCAGGTTTCAGCCACTGAGGCACGCGGGCTCAGCCGTCGTTCTCATGGGTGTTAGTGCACAGGCACAATAGTTGCAGGGCACGGCTTAGTTGCTCCTCCACACGTGGGACCTTGCAAATGAAAGGGTTAGAATGGGACCTTCTGACCCTTGTCTCCTGCGTTGGCACTGAGCCACTGAAGCCCTAGTTATTATTACTATTTTCTTTTAATGTGGACCATTTTTAAAGTCTTTATTGAATTTGTTATGACATTGCCTCTGTTTTATATTTTGGGTTTGGGGGCACAAGGCATGGGGGATCGTAGCCCCTCAACCAGGACTTAAACCCGCACCCCTTGCCCTGGAAGGGAAAGTTGCAAACACTGAATCTCTGGGGAAGTCCCCCAAGATATTCTTTGACTTTGGTCTCTCTCCATTCATTGTGCTGTGCTGTGGATGGGGGTTTATTAGTCTTATTTTTCAGTCTGTGCGATGTTCTGTTACACCTTTGATAAATCTATTTCCTCTGTTCTCTCTTTCTGCAATTGTTACCAGCTGGATATTGGGTCTTTAAGTTGTAACCTTATTCTTTTCATACGTTTCTCATGTATTCTTTCTATGCTTATAATTCTCTGAGAGATGTGCTCTCCTTTATCTTCCAATCCTTTGACTGTATGTTTTATTTCTGCTGTTGTTAGGGAAGCACATTGACTAAACTGCCCACCTTGGGCAGGCCCTTTAGTAACCATTCGCATGAGTCGTGTTATGACAGGAGATCCTGGTAAGGAATACAGAACTAATAAGCCACAACCAACCGGAAGAGTTCGGGAAAGGTTGAAAGGAGACACCGCGTGCCCGTCCACTTCCCAGAATCCCTCTCACTAGCATCCATCTTGGCTGAGTGACGCGTGCGCCACCAGGAAAGACTGAATTAGAGTAATTGGCCAAAGACCACCCGGAAACTAATCCCATCACCATAAAACCCGAGACTTCGAGCCAGGCAGCAGAGCAGTTCTCCTGGGTTCCCTCACCCTACTGCTCTCCAACTGGGTGCCCTTTCCCAATAAAATCGCTTGCTTGGTCAGCATGTGTCTCCTCAGACAATTCTTTCCCGAGTTTTAGGCAAGAGCTCACTCTTGGAGCCCCCTTCCTACAACACTATCATAATATTAATTTCCCAGAGCTGTTTTGGTTTTAGGAATGCTCCCTTTTATGCAAGACCAGACTTTGTTTCATAGAGGAAATATATTCTTGTGTAACTCTGAGAATCTATTTTTTTCCCCACTGCTTCCCCATTCCAGGTTTCTTTGTTTTGTTCTTGATCTTTCATTTCTGTGAGTGTGTGCTCAATCACTCAGTCGTGTCCGACTCTTTGCAACCCATGGACTGTAGCCCGCCAGGCTCCTCCTTCTGTGGGTTTTTCAAGAATCCTGGAGTGGGTTGCCATTTCTTTCTCCAGGGGATCTTCCCGATCCGGGGATTGAACTCGCATCTCCTGCATTTCTGAGTTTCTTCAAATAAGTAGTGAGCTCTCCTGGTCTATTCCTACTTTAAAAGGAGGCTCTACAAGAGTTATTCGGAAGCTCTATGTGTTTGAGCTGGACTTTTTGTCTTGGAGGTGTCTGGGACACGGACGTATCTTTAAGGTTATTTTTTTTGTTTGTCTGTGTGTCGTGTTCTCTTTTTTTAAGACTGGCCAGTTTCCTCAGAAAGGGAGACGTGGCTGCTTGTGTTCTCAAGGAGGGGACAGAAGACTCTTTCCATAATGAGGACTTTCACTTAATCTGCACCCCCTCCCCTCCCCCCACCCCGCACTTCTCAGTACAGGGGAAAGTGTGCATCTGTTTCCTTCCAAGACCCAGCCTGCTGTACTTTTGGCTTTGCTAGAAATCTGTCATCAAGAACCCCTACTTCAGTGCATTCCATGAATAAACCTCTAGTCTTCACCGGGCACGAAGGGAGGAAACAAGTGTTTAATACGTACAATAGGATACAAGTTATCTACAAATTACTCTGCCCACATCCTATTTCCACATACCTCCTATATGTTTGTATAGGCATTCACAATATCTGGAAAAATATACATTGTGCCATTAACAGGGTTATCTCTAGGAAATGGATTGTGGGGAGAAGGAAGAGAGTGGGGACTTCCAGTTCCTAGTTCTTGCAGCTCTATACTTTTCGTGGCTTTATCATAATTTTCAGAAAGAGCTCCCAGTGTAATTGTGATGTCCATCTAGACTTGGAACCACTGGCTGTGATCTGACTTCTAGGTTCCCGTCTCATCAGTACGTTGGCTGTAATAGGAATTACAGCAAAGGCTGCATGCGTAGATGAAATAAATTCTGCAGAAGTCTTCCTGTATGACGTTATGGGAATGTGGGTGTTAGCAAAAAGGAAATGGTAAGCTTGGAATTCATGGGTTTGTTTTTTTCATTTGATGCATTTTTGGCATAAAAGGGTCTGACTGGTTGTTTTACAGAGCACTGTGGATGTTTAATAGGTATTGATAATTATACCAACAGTCTTCCCGTGATCCTGAGCAATGCTGTAGAACATGATGCAACACAGCTTTAAGCTGAGTAAATGATTCTGTTTAAATGTCCTCTTATACTTAAAATATACATACGGAAAACCACTGTTATAATAAATTGATTCTTTTTAATATCTATATATCTCTACTTATTTGTATGTATCACTTTATTTTATTGGGCTCCCAAATCACTGCAGATGGTGACTGCAGCCATGAAATTAAAAGACGCTTACACCTTTTCTGACTAAGGTCCATCTAGTCAAGGCTATGGTTTTTGCAGTAGTCAAAGGCTGAGCGCAGAAGAATTGATGCTTTTGAACTGTGTGGTTGGAGAAGACTCTTGAGAGTCCCTTGGACTGCAAGGAGATCCAACCAGTCCATTCTGAAGGAGATCAGCCCTGGGATTTCTTTGGAAGGAATGATGCTAAAGATGAAACTCCAGTACTTTGGCCACTTCATGCGAAGACTTGACTCACTGGAAAAGACTCTGATGCTGAGAGGGATTGAGGGCAGGAGGAGAAGGGGACGACAGAGGATGAGATGGCTGGATGGCATCATTGACTCGATGGACGTGAGTCTGAGTGAACTCTGGGAGTTGGTGATGGACAGGGGAGGCCTGACGTGTTGCGATTCATGGGGTCGCAAAGAGCTGGACATGACTAAGCGACTGAACTGAACTGAACTATATCAGGATATTTGTAAAAACAAAGAAAGGCATTAATTACCTGACCACCTTAACACAATGACTATTTTAAAAATATTTCTTTATATCAGAGGTTTTGATACATTCTCCACATCAATAAAAGTTCCTATATTTTATCTGATTTTTACGATTCTGAAAATTATTTCACTTTTCAATACATGTCACTTTTTTGTACACTGGTTTTTTTAAATAGATATACTGCAATATGTTTGAAAACTGTTAAATAAAGAGTAAAGTACTATGTTTCTGAGTGTCTGTTGTTACTCTTTCCACCCACTAAAAAAACATTCCATTGCTACTCAAAAAATGTCACTTTTTTTTTCCCTGAAACATTTTCAGAAATTCTTGTGATAGTCTTTTTTTCCTCTTAATTCTGTACTAGGGTGAAGGGAGTGAATATTACATTATAGACTTTTGTCTTGCACACCATTGTCATTAAAGAAACATAATTTTAAGAAAGAAATAAAGCACTAAAGACTTTATTTGTAAGCACAGTTAAATCATGTGTGGATCTTTCGTTTCTGGATATGGAGAAGGTAAATAGAGCAGTTCCTCTTGCTACTCTGTGGCAGGTTCCATTAAGTTTTCAGGTGTGCCCAAGTTAGCAAACAATGTCATTTGTTGGTATTTACTTTCCCTAGTGGCTCAGAAGTTAAAGCGTCTGCCTCCAATGCGGGAGACCTGGGTTCGATCCCTGGGTCGGGAAGATCCCCTGGAGAAGGCAATGGCAATCCACTCCAGTATTCTTGCCTGGAGAATACCATGGACAGAGAAGCCTAGTAGGTTACAGTCCACGGGGTCACAAAGAGTCGGACACAACTGAGCAACTTCACCTCACACAAATCCAGGGAATTATTTGTAATTCCTTCAAGCTCGGCCAGTGTTTTGCCTTACATTGTAATGACCTGCAAATCTGTGTATAAAGGAAAAATGCCATATTAAAAAGAATTACTTCAAAACTTTCAGTGAGACTATTTTTTTATCTGTTTCTGGCTCCAGCTTGAACATCAGAGTAAGCAGTGCACTAATTTGTTAGTTTTCCATTGTCTGTGAATCAGGTATCCTCTTATGCTTTTGTTTTTATAAGCCTTTAATTCCACACAGACTGTGGGCTCCGCCACACCCTAGCTAGTCTTTATTCACAGAGGCACACCTTTGAGAAGAATGTAGGATGTGCTGTCGGTGTTTCCTTGTTATACAATCTCACCATGGAGTAACGATGCTGTTGGTGTTTAAGCAATTGCATAAAGCTATGATGAATAAAGAGTCATTTCTTGTTTATTCTAACAGCAGTGCAATGGTTGGAAATGGCTATAAATGTTCAAATGGAAACTGTTCTTGCCAAAGACTTTCATTCATTTGTTGAACGTGCCCTTCAAAGAGATTTTTATCTCAGAGTCCCTTTTTGTGCTCCCGAACAAGTTGGAGTTACTCAAGATGGCCAAATGGAATGCTTTGTGAGCCGAACTTGCCATGTGTTACTCCTTTATCAGATTTTGGTAAATGTCCTGTCCGTTGTCCCTTTTACCCAGAGAGCCTGCAGGATGTATACCAGAGTCCATCTGCCCCCAGGATTCAGGATTCAGGTTTCAGGTGGTTGCTCAATCCAGGCTCACACCCCAGAGGCTCTGCTTCAGGCTGAGAGAGCCAGACCTCTCCTGCTGCAGGTGTTTAGTGTCATGTTTGACCCTTTGTGACCTCATGGACTGTAGCTGGGCAGGCTCCTCTGTCCATGGGATTTCCCAGGCAAGAACACTGGAGTGGGTTGCCATGCCCTCCTCTGGGTTGATCCCTCTTGACCCAGGGATGGAACCCATGTCTCTTAGTTGGCAGGCAGGAAGCCCCATATTACTCTCCAACTGACATATTCGTGTGACTTTTCCCAACTCTTAATGACTTTGGTGGGAGTTTCTCCAAGAGTTGCTGCTTAACTAAACTGCTCCCCTTCATCATGAAGCCAGGCTCTTTTTGATACTGTGGGTGCATTTTGCCTTTTTCTTCTCACTCGTGTTTCCACCCACATTTTATGAGGAATAGGAACAGGACTTTCTGTGATTTGGTTTTCTTCCTCTGCCTAAACTTCCCGTCCACCCCGCTCTGATGTAAGTGGGAGTGTGGCTGAACAAGTCGTTTTGCTCAGGTTACTTACAGCCAGTGAGCTTCAAAGCAAGCGTCTGAGTGAGGGCTGACTCCCCAGCCCTGCTCTGCCCTGCACCGGGCGTCAGGAGCTCCAAGCCCTCAGGGCCCATTAGGTGAGTGACTGAAACCAGCTGAGCGGGCAGGTGGGCAGACCTGGGACTCAGCGACTCCCCAGTGCCAGGTTCCCCAGGAAGTCAGCCTGTGGCTTTTCACTCCGTCTATAGTAACTTCGGCTTCCCAGGGGGCACTAGAGGTAAAGAATCTGCCTGCCAATGCAGGAGACACAAGAGATGTGGATGGGTTTGATCCCTGGGTCAGGAAGATCCCCTGGAAGAGGGCATGGCAACCCACTTTAGTATTCTTGTCTGGGAAATCCCATGGACAGAGGAGCTTGGTGGACAACAGTCCACGGGGTTGCAAAGAGTCAGACACAACTGAGCAACCCAGCACACACACACACACACACACACACACACACACACACGCACACACACACACAGAGTAACTTCAAATTCCTTTACCAGCCCTGGTTAGTCCCTGCTATCAGGATCTGAGCAGAAATTAAATCCAGGTAAAAGAGGCAAAACAGAGAAGGCAATGGCATCCCACTCCAGTACTCTTGCCTGGAAAATCCTATGGACGGAGGAGCCTGGTGGGCTGCAGTCCATGGGGTCGCTAAGAGTCGGACATGACTGAGTGACTTCACTTTCACTTTTCACTTTCATCCACTGGAGAAGGAAATGGCAACCCCCTCCAGTGTTCTTGCCTGGAGAATCCCAGGGATGGTGGAGCCTGGTGGGCTGCCGTCTCTGGGGTCGCACAGAGTCAGACACGACTGAAGCGACTTAGCAGCAGCAGCAGCAAAAGAGGCAAAATGGTGATTTCATACCCACAGGTATGCTGTCAGTGGGCCTAGCATCCACTGATGCCGGTGCGATTTCCACCTGAACCCAGGGGAGGATGAATCATGTCAAAAACAAAAACAAAAAAAACAAAACTGAAGCAATTTAGGGATGTGTTCATTGACAGGCAGATTCTTTACCCCTCAGTTCAGTTCAGTTCAGTTCAGTCACTCAGTCGTGTCCGACTCTCTGTGACCCCAGGAATCGCAGCACGCCAGGCCTCCTTGTCCATCACCAACTCCAGGAGGTCACTCAGACTCGCGTCCATCGAGTCCCATCCAGCCATCTCACCCTCTGTCATCCCCTTCTCCTCCTGCCCCCAATCCCTCCCAGCATCAGAGTCTTTTCCAATGAGTCAACTCTTCACATGAGGTGGCCAAAGTACTGGAGTTTCAGCTTCAGCATCATTCCTTCCAAAGAAATCCCAGGGCTGATCTTCAGAATGGACTGGCTGCTTTACCCCTGCACCACCCTAAAAAAAAGATGATTAAACTTCCTCAAACACGTGATAGCCATTGAATTCAATACTGTTTTGAGAGGCAATTTTTCAATTAAGAACAAAACTTGTTCGTTATCTTATCCCCATGTGTGGAGAAAAATGAATAAACCATGTATCAGCAAAACTTAATTTGAAAATAGTCACAGAATTTTAGTGACTGTGATTGGGAAATACAGTCGTTTGGGCTTTCAGATAGAAAGCGATGTTGAGTAAACTGTAGATGTAGCTGCAGAGGAACTTATGCATTATTCAAGACACAATTACTCAGAGTTTAAGAAATCTTAATGTCATTTTTTTCTTTCTTGGCTGTTTTCTGTGATTTTTTTTCAAGACTAAAAATATAATAACTGTGGGAAAAGAAATAAATTAACCACACTGCAATTCTTCATAAACTTATTTTTGTAAGATCTTTGTGAAGTTCAGAAACTTCTAAGGAATTTACTACTATTTGCCTCTGTTTGACAAAATGGGAGTGAACTCATCTAATGCTGATCTTCACTTCAGATAAATATATCATATTTTGCTTATCTTTTGTGTGGTGATCAATTCTCAAAATTGGAAGTTAGCATACTCACAAGCAGGTTATTGACAAAATTGTTTTGATTTATTTTCTAAAGGCAGATCTATTTTAAATACATGACTTTTCCTCTCTGGAAGATAGATTGGTAAATACTAGAGCCGAACATTTACCAGGCCTTTTCTCATGCATCACCACTTTTGATTTTCATAAAACTAAAAGATAAAGAAGTGTTCACATCATTTTCACCCCACAGATGGAGGTGGAGGTCCAGGGATGGAGTTCAGCTACTCAGCCAGGGCAGAGCTAGACACTGCACTGAAATTCAGATCTTTTGACTCAGTAACCTGTTCTTTTTGAATTAGTGAACATGAACCTGTCAGAGGGACTGTTGGCATAAATACCCAAAGTGAAAGTGTGGGTTTCTTTCCTAAATCTGTAAACGATTGCTGGGAAAGTAATGGGAGAAGTTTTGGAACTCTCACACCCACTTTTTTGGTAAGGTATATATTTTCTTTTACTATATTTAAAGTCAAAATTAACATATATAAACCCATCCAAATATCTTTATAAGAACATGACTGTCATGAAAAACACCAAATACTGAGTTGGTTTTTTTGATGGGAAATTATTGGTAATTATTGGGAATCTTCAAATAATTGTTAGTGTTCTATTCAGGAGAAGGAAATGGCACCCCACTCCGGTGTTCTTGCCTGGTTCTCCAGGGACAGAGGAGCCTGGTGGGCTGCCATCTACGGGGTCGCATAGAGTCGGACACGACTGAAGCGACTTAGCAGCAGCAGCAGCAGCAGTGTTCTGTACATTACAGAATTTCTTATACTGCATGTGTGTGTGTGAAAATCGCTCAGTTGTGTCCAAATCTTTGTGAACCAGCAGACTGTAGCCTGTCAGGCTTCTCTGTCTATGGCATTCTCTAGGCCAGAATACTGGAATGGGTAGCCTTTCCCTTCTCCAGGGAATCTTCCCAACCCAGGGATCAAACCCAGGTCTCTCACATTGCAGGCGCAGTCTTTATCAGCTGAGCTACCAGGGAAACTGCACAAACATTTTTATAAATGGAAAAAAATATATAAATTTTATTTAATAGTATCATTATTTAATAGACTTCAAGATACTTCTGATTAGAAACACAGTACTAAAGTTTATATTTCATTGACCCTAAGGGCCATTTTCACTGAAGTCTCATACCTACTTTTGAAATGCTGTCTGATCCTTGCTTTCTTTGGTGAGGTCATAAAAACTATCTTAGAATCTTGAAAAATACCATGGATGGGTCTCCCCTTATATTACTTAGAGTTGAGTAAGGCACTGTTTATCAGATGCTGAAATGGCTCAGTTGGGAGATAGTTATGCTGAAGATCTAAAGGTCCCTGGCTCAATCAGGATTTCTGCAGTTGCATTTTGGGCTTCCCAGAGACCTCAGTTTGATCCCTGGGTCAGGAAGATCCGCTGGAGGAGGGCGAGGCCAACCACTCCAGTATTCTTGCCTGGAGACTCCCATGGGCAGAGAAGCTTGGTGAGCTACAGTCCATGACAGGACTGAGTGACTAACGTTTTCACACTTTCACGGTTACAAGACACTGGTGTTGCTTGACTCCTTTTCCATCTTGGCAATTGATTTTGACCTCAGACACAGTAGTGACTTTAATTAAAAGTACAGTGAAGGAGGGGAGTGGGAGGGAGACTGAACATGGCGTGGATATATGTATACCTAGAGCTGATTCATGCTGTTGTACAGCAAAGACCAACAGAACATCGTACAGCAACTATACCCCGACTAACTATATCCCAATAAAAGGGCATGCTACAGAGTGGCGTGATGTTAGAGTAGCTGCTAATATGAAGAGGATGGGGCACCTTCATTCTATTTTATTTATGGATGAACTGAAGTGAAGTGAAGTTGCTCAGTCATGTCCGACCCTCAGCGACCCCATGGATTGCAGCCTTCCAGGCTCCTCCGTCCATGGGATTTTCCAGACAAGAGTGCTGGAGTGGATTGCCATTTCCAACTCCAGGGGATCTTCCCAACCCAGGAATCGAACCCAGGTCTCCCTCACTGCAGGCATACGCTTTACCATCTGAGCCACGAGGGAAGCGCTAAATGAAAGTGAGTGTACATACTTAACCTTCTTTGTTGATAGGCTGTAGAAAGATGACTCCAGCACACCGTATGCGTGGAGTGGCTCTTCAGAACCACCTACGGGGGTGACGGAGGAGGGACCCGGTCTCTAGCCCTCCCTCTGCCATCTTGAGGAGTTCCTTCTTGCTCAGTCTCAGGTTTTTCTTGTGAAACAGAGAAAGCACTGGATTAGATAACTTACTTCCAAAGGACTTTCAGTTCTAGAACGTGAAGCACTTGCATTCTCATGCGAGGAGCGTCTTTGGCGGTTTGCACTGACCTCACGTTGCCTTTGCTACCCCAGCCCTCGTTCAGTGCCTCCCCAGCCCCCACCGACTAGAGGTGATGGACTGTCTTTAAACATTACGTATTTATTTGGCTGTGTCGGGTCCCAGTCACTGCATGCAGGGTCTTCATCGCATCATGTGGGATCTTTCACTGTGGCCCATGGGTCTCTCTCTACTTGCGGCTTTGGGGCTCTGTAGTTGCGGCACACTGGTGATTAGTTTTCCCCCAGTGTGTGGGATCCTAGTTCCCAGACCAAGGATGGAGCCTGCATCCCCTGCATTGCAAGGTGGATTGTTAACCACCAGACCACCAGGCAAGTCCCAGTGATGTACTGATTTTTGTGCTGACTCCCTAACTGGAAAGGTGTGTCTTTGGGGGAGATTGGGCGAGAGAGAGTTGAGAGTGCTGTTTTTGTCTTCGAGTACCAACAGGAAAGAAAAAAAAAGGTAGAGTAAATGACCAAGAGAAGATAGATAGTTCCAGTGCAATAGACTTGCTGCTTCTCTCTCTAGCTTTGGTTGCTGAGCCAGACTCAGAGTAAATGCTAAAATGACAGCTTCTCCCTAGTTATTGGGACACATTTTCATTCAACCACTTATTCACTTATGTATCCATTCAACACTTTCTACTTTGTGTCAAGTAGAGAACCTTTCATGAGCTAAGGATAAACATACTTGATGATGTCAGCTGAAACCTTAGCAGAGATGAGGTTGAAGGCTGAAGAGGGAATTGGACCTAGGAGAGTCACATTCAGAATTTGAGAGCACAAAGTAAAGTTCCACGGAAAGACCTCTAGCATGAGGCTGATCGCATGTCATCAGGAAGGTGACTGGTAACAGGGACAAATGAGTGGAGTTCCGATCCCTAGTGAAGCCAAATAAAAACCGATGACTGAGTTTGGTCTTGTAGGTTTTCAACGTGAGATTCAACAGCAGACTTTGAACTAAGAGGTTCTCTTCCTCCTGGCAAGTTCCAGAGTTTTACATGGTCGTGACATGTGTAATGACCCCTTGAAACTCTGGGAAAAGAAAACCTTTCTAAGGAACACCAGCTCTCATGCACTTTTATGGGAAGAGTGAAACTGTCACTAGCTGCGTGTGTGCGTGTGTGCTCAGTCGTGTCAGACTCTTTGTGACTCCATGGACTGGAGCCCAACAGGCCCCTCTGTCCATGGGATTCTCCAGGCAAGAATACTGGAGTGGATTGCCGTTTCCTCCTCCAGGGGACCTTCCCAACTCAGCAATTGAAACCTGAGTCTCCTCCACTGGCAGGTGGATTCTTCATCACTAAGCCCCTTGGGAAGTCAATCCTAGACAAATGTCTTTAAGCTTTTAACTCATTCTACTCATGTGTAAACAACCTCCTCATAAAATTATGGAGATTCAATGAGAGATTAAGTTGTGGACACACATATATTATGTAAGCATAAGCATTTACATCCTGGAATGTGAAGTCAAGTGGGCCTTAGAAAGCATCACTACGAACAAAGCTAGTGGAAGTGATGGAATTCTAGTGGAGCTGTTTCAAATCCTGAAAGATGATGCTGTGAAAGTGCACTCAATACGCCAGCAAATTTGGAAAACTCGGCAGTGGCCACAGGACTGGAAAAGGTCAGTTTTCATTCCAAGCCCAAAGAAAGGCAATGCCAAAGAATGCCCAAACTACCGCACAATTGCACTCATCTCACATGCTAGTAAAGTAATGTTGAAAATTCTCCAAGCCAGGCTTCAGCAATACGTGAACCATGAACTTCCAGATGTTCAAGCTGGTTTTAGAAAAGGCAGAGGAACAAGAGATCAAATTGCCAACATCCGCTGGATTGTGGAAAAGCAAGAGAGTTCCAGAAAAACATCTATTTCTGCTTTATTGACTATGCCAAAGCTTTTGACTGTGTGGATCACAATAAACTATGGAAAATTTTGAAAGAGATGGGAATACCAAACCACCTGATCTGCCTCTTGAGAAATCTGTATGCAGGTCAGGAAGCAACAGTTAGACCTGGACATGGAACAACAGACTGGTTCCAAATAGGGAAAGGAGTACGTCAAGGCTATATATTGTCACCCTGCTTATTTAACTTCTATGCAGAGTACATCATGAGAAACGCTGGACTGGAAGAAACACAAGCCGGAATCAAGATTGCCGGGAGAAATATCAATCACCTCAGATATGCAGATGACACCACCCTTATGGCAGAAAGTGAAGAGGAACTAAAAAGCCTCTTGATGAAAGTGGAAGTGGAGAGTGAAAAGGTTGGCTTAAAGCTCAACATTCAGAAAACGAAGATCATGGCATCCGGTCCCATCACTTCATGGGAAATAGATGGGGAAACAGTGTCAGACTTATTTTGTTGGGCTCCAAAATCACTGCAGATGGGTACTGCAGCCATGAAATTAAAAGACACTTACTCCTTGGAAGAAAAGTTATGACCAACCTGGATAGCATATTCAAAAGCAGAGACATTACTTTTCCGACTAAGGTCCAGTCTAGTCAAGGCTATGGCTTTTCCTGTGGTCATGTATGGATGTGAGAGTTGGACTGTGAAGAAAGCTGAGTGCCGAAGAATTGATGCTTTTGAACTGTGGTGTTGGAGAAGACTCTTGAGAGTCCCGTGGACTGCAAGGAGATCCAACCAGTCCATTCTGAAGGAGATCAACCCTGGGATTTCTTTGGAAGGAATGATGCTAAAGCTGAAACTCCAGTACTTTGGCCACCTCATGCGAAGGGTTGACTCACTGGAAAAGACTCTGATGCTGAGAGGGATTGGGGGCAGGAGGAGAAGGGGATGACAGAGGATGAGATGGTGGATGGCATCACGGACTCGATGGCCATGAGTCTGAGTGAACTCTGAAAGTTGGTGATGGACAGGGAGGCCTGGTGTGCTGCGATTCATGGGGTCACAAAGAGTCAGACACGACTGAGCAACTGAACTGAACTGAACTGAAACATTTCAAGATGGAGAGTCTGTGATGTTAATAATTATTCCATAATCTTCCTGAGATCCTAGAGCCCTACCACTAGACTAAATATAGGCATGGTTACTCACTGCACTGCTATGGTTAAGCAACCTGCACGCCCATCAGTCATCTAAAAATTGCCAGGAATTTCTGATTTTAAAGGAGGTACATTCTTCAAAGTATCATAAATAAAACTCTCATCTGTTGGCGCAATCATCATTTGTTTATGTCTTTAAACTAAAACTTCATTAAATTCAATTACTGCAAGTAGCAATAACAAATTCTTAGAAGTTCCTACTGTAACCACATCAACAAAAACTAATTTAAGTGCTTAAACTGAGGAGAAAACTGTAGATTATCTAGTGAAAATAATTTGGTGGGTCTGATCAATGACTCAGTCTCACTGGAAAAAATTCTTGTTTGACTTTACCTTTTCTGTAACCGTGTGTATGTGCTATAAACAGTGCTTGAACGTGTCGATTAAACCGATACCATATCGCAGGTACTTTCTCACTAAGGCGGGATGCAGAGACCAGACCGGATGAGTAACATTGTCACAGTATTTGGATCTGCTAAGCACTACATTTGGATCTGAAACCAGGTGCTTTCTCAAGCCAATAATTGGATTCAAAGATTGTAGAAGGAATATGAATGCACATGAAGGATAGAACTAAAATCTTAGATTTTACTGAACTCCAAGTTCAGTAAAACTTGGGGCAGGAGCAGTACCATTATTTTTGTATCTCTGTAAGAAAGACATTTTGAATGGATAATTGATAAATGCATAAAAAATTGTTACTTCAAATATATTAAACAAAAATTTCTCTCTTTTTTTCTTTGCGGCATGCGGGATCTTAGTTCTCCATCCAGGTATCAAACTTGTGCAACCTGTATTGAAACTGTGGCATCCTAACCACTGGACTCTCAGGGGATTCCCTAAAGTGGTTCAAACCTGGACATGTATCTTTCGAAAACTATTTTCACAATGGAGATGACATTTATCATTGGCAAAATGATATTCTTCATGAAAACAGTATCTCTTGCTATAGTGCACAATTTTTGCATATTCTTCTATTATGATGGAGGTGATAAACCATTATTACTTTAACTGACAGATATGTAAAACTAAAGAAGAGTATTATTATTGATATTACTAATATTTGAGCAAACTCTGGGAGATAGTGGAGGACAGAGGAGCCTGGCGGGCTATACTCCATGGGGTCACAAAAGAGTCAGACACGACCTAGTGACTGAACAATAACAATAACAAATATCACTTTGAAGACACTTAGGATAAGCAGAGTGTGCAGTTAACAGCTCTTTGAGGCCAATCCTAGGTTTGGTTTTACTCTGTCCCCCCCTTTTTTTTTAATAAGTTTTTATTTTGGGGGTGCTCAGGGTCTTTGTCGCTGCTCATGGGCTTTCTCAAGTTGCCGTAAGCCAGGGCTGCTCTTCCTTACGAAGCGTGGACTTCTCACTGAGGTGTTTCTCTTGTTGCAACTCAAGGGCTTGGTTGTTCTGTGGCACGTGGGATCTCCCCAGACCAGCGGCTGAACCGCGTTCCCTACGTTGGCAGGCGGATTCTTAACCTCTGGACCACCAGGGAAGCCCCAGTTTCACACTGCTTTTGGTAATATGATGCAAACCTGCTTACAATTAAAACAGGGAAGATGTTACCTCAATGGACTGTGGAGGTTTTCCACCAACTCTGTGGTCTCATTTAAACAATATGATGCACATTTTTCTGTGTAATAAGAAGTCATACAGAGTATATGGGGCTTCATTAACATTGCATATTTCTGATTAATTATTAAAATTTCAATATAGTCTTTGAATTTCTACTGCTATTTTAAAAAAATTCAAGCTACATAGGTGCGTGTGTGCTAAGTCACTTCAGTAGTGTCTGACTCTGTGCGACCCTATGGACTGTAGCCAGCTAGGCTCCTCTGTCCATGGGATTCTCCAGGCAAGAATACTGGAATGGGGTGCCACGGCCTCCTCCAGGGGACTCTCTCGGACCCAGGGATCAAACTCACATCTCTTGTATCTCTTGATAGGTAGGCAGGTTTTTCACCACTAGCGCCACCTGGGAAGTCCCTCAAGCTGCAAATCTGTGATTAATGATACTGATATAATTTCCTTCATTGTTAAACTGAGCTTTAGCTACAGAAGTAACTAAACATAACCAGTATAATAATATACCTTGAATGGAATTCCTTTTGAACAACAATTCCTTTGAATTCCTTTGGAATTCCAGTCTCAACATTTCAGTAGAAGGGTGACATCAAGGAAAGAATTGACAGCCAGATGTAATAGTCCATGTGATAGAGATAAAAATTCACATGGCAATGGAGAGCTACCCTTTATAGATTTGCTGAAAATGGAGCAGTTACTAGAGGTTTAATGCTTAGAAGTATCTTACCATTATATTCTACAAGAGCCACCGATAATAAACCTTTCTGAAAGCTGAAAGTAAAAATGGGTTATAAATTAAACATTCAGGAGGATAAAGAATTGACCATTAGCTGACAACTCATGATAGTTTCCCTATTCAAGAGAAGAAAAATATATTACTCCTTTGGGGACCTATCCTTAGGCTTCACCTACAGTAGAATACCAGTTAATTACACATAGAAACAAAGATTGGCCCTCGTCACTTCAGTACACGTGCAGCTCTGATGTCAGGGAGGAATTGCCATGTGTTTTTAAATAATAATATTGTGCTCAGTCCGTCAGTCATGTCTGACTGTTTGCGACTCCCATGAACTGTATACCTCGCCAGGCTCCTCTGTCCATGGGATTTTCTAGGCAAGAACACTGGAGTGGGTTCCTATTACCTTCTCCAAGGAATAAAGTTAATAACATATAACAAATTATCGAACCACAGCAGACAGAATGGTGGTACTAGTTACAGAGTCACTGGCTCTCAGTGCCAAAGCACCTTCTCTACAAGGCTTCCTGACATGGGGTTGGGGTCTCTGCAACCCATGTCTCAGCTCTGCCTATTGGTTCCCCAGGGGTCCTGCCTGTGGTGGGGGCGAGGGCGCTGGAGAGAGGCTGGCAGGCTGGGGACGAGGACCCCCCTTCCTGAGGGTCCAGTCTGCTCCTGTTACTCTGTTGCCACCCCAGCAACAACAGCAGAAGATGAAGCAGTCTGCAGTTTTTCTAACCCATGAAGGGCTAGTCTCAAAGTACGTCCTCAAGACGCACCAGCATCAGCCAGCTTGCAGAAGTCTCAATCCCGGTGCCGAGGAGCAAACCCTTCTCAGGGCGTCAGCTCTAAGGGACCTCCCCACAAGTTTCTTTAGTTCCTCAAAGAGGAGGGAACGCCCTGCAGTTGTTACTGTGGTGGTGGATTAGTGTTCTCCTTTTTGCCTTTTCAGCACTTCAGACATAGTGACCAGTAGTCTCTTCCTTCCTTTCTTCCCCTTCCTTTCTTTCGGCCTCACTGTGAAGCTCAAAGGATCATAGTTCCCCGACCAGGGATCGAACCTGCGCCCCCTGCAGTGGAAGCACGAGTCTTAACCACTGGACCACCAGCGAGGGAAGTCCCCATAGTTTACTATTCTTTCTGTTAAACTACGTTTAAAAAAATGTCATTTTTGTCTCTTGATTGACACAAGTATACTTAGAAGAAAGGGATGAAAATCATTCAACTATACAAAAACCATCAGTGAGAAATGCTGGACTGGAAGAAACACAAGCTGGAATCAAGATTGCCGGGAGAAATATCAATCACCTCAGATATGCAGATGAGACTACCCTTATGGCAGAAAGTGAAGAGGAACTGAAAAGCCTCTTGATGAAAGTGAAAGAGGAGAGTGAAAAAGTTGGCTTAAAGCTCAACATTCAGAAAATGAAGATCATGGCATCCGGTCCCATCACTTCATGGGAAATAGATGGGGAAACAGTGGAAACAGTGTCAGACTTTATTTTGGGGGCTCCAAAATCACTGCAGATGGTGATTGCAGCCATGAAATTAAAAGACGCTTACTCCTTGGAAGAAAAGTTATGACCAACCTAGATAGCATATTCAAAAGCAGAGACATTACTTTTCCGACTAAGGTCTGTCTAGTCAAGGCTACGGTTTTTCCTGTGGTCATGTATGGATGTGAGAGTTGGACTGTGAAGAAGGCTGAGTGCCAAAGAACTGATGCTTTTGAACTGTGGTGTTGGAGAAGACTCTTGAGAGTCCCTTGGACTGCAAGGAGATCCAACCAGTCCATTCTGAAGGAGATCAGACCTGGGATTTCTTTGGAAGGAATGATGCTAAAGCTGAAACTCCAGTACTTTGGCCACCTCATGCGAAGAGTTGACTCATTGGAAAAGACTCTGATGCTGGGAGGGATTGTGGTCAGGAGGAGAAGGGGACGACAGAGGATGAGATGGCTGGATGGCATCACGGACTCGATGGACGTGAGTCTGAGTGAACTCCGGGAGTTGGTGATGGACAGGGAGGCCTGGTGTTCTGTGATTCATGGGGTCGCAAAGAGTCGGACACAACTGAGCGACTGAAGTGAAGTGGTAACACCTGGGACTTTACAGAGGTTCACGTTTACTTGGAAAGTCAAATGCCTAAGCTTATGATATTTTATAAAAAGGAAGTGGTGAAGTCCAGTTAATTTTTCCTTGGTTGCTTGCACTTGTGGTGTCATATCTAAGAAACCGTTGCCTAAGTCAAGAGACATTACCAACAAAGGTCCATCTAGTCAGGGCTATGGTTTTTCCAGTGGTCATATATGGATGTGAGAGTTGGACTGTAAAGAAAGCTGAGCACCGAAGAATTGCTGCTTTTGAACTGTGGTGTTGAAGAAGACTCGTGAGAGTCCCTTGGACTTCAAGGAGATCCAACCAGTCCATCCTAAAGGAAATCAGTCCTGAATATTCATTGGAGGGACTGAGGCTGAAGCTGAAACTCCAATACTTTGGCCACCTGATGTAAAGAGCTGACTCATTTGAAAAGACCCTGATGCTGGGAAAGATTGAAGGTGGGAGGAGAAGGGGATGACAGAGGATGAGATGTTGGATGGCATCATTGACTCAATGGAAATGAGTTTGAGTAAACTCTGGGAGTTGGTGATGGAGGGAAACCTCGTGTCCATGGGGTCTCAAAGAGTCAGACATGACTGAGCGACTGAACTGAACTGAGGTCAAAGTCATAAAGATTCAGACCTGGGCTGTCTTCTAAGAGTTTTATGGTTTTTAGTTCACACATTTAGCAAATGAACCTGCACCTCCCCCAAAAAAATCCTAAAGCAAAATATAATTTTACCTTTTTAACCTTTTTGCAATTTCAAACATGTCTTTGATGGCAATAATCATTCTGCTATAAAGTGAAAGCTCCAAGCATATAATTTTAAAAGTCCAATGATCTCCAACTATTTGGGAACTTAAAATACCCAGACTGAACTATAACAAGTACAATTCATTCTTTTCAAGAACTTACTGCATGTTTGTTTCTACAATGCTGAAAATAAAGCTGCTGCATTTAATGTCAAATTGACATCAGTTAATTGCATAATTTTTTTTTTTTGCAGTTTCTAATGTTAAGTAGCTCAGGCACATTCATTTATATACTATTTAGATTCAAATCATTTCTATTCTACTTAGTAGGTTTGTTTTTCTTTTTGGCCAAATTGGTTTCAGTTTCATTTTTATTCCTCATTAAAGCTTACTCATGCTATACATTACTATGGAGAATACTTAGGTTACTCAATAGTTAGTGTATCTTGTTTAAAAAGTTTATGAGCAGCAAATCGTGCATTTGGCATCGAAGGAAATCATTTTTATTTCTCTTGGGGTAAATAATTCAAATTCTGGCTGCTCAGGACAGTCTGATCCCTCAAAACTCCTGACTAGTCATTTCATGCTTATGAGGAATAAAAAACCAATGTCTCTTATATTTGCTGTCCACATCGCCTGAAGCAGATTTTTAGCTGTGCATAGGGCTTCCCCGACAGCCCATGTGTAAAGAATCACCTGCAATGCAAGGGACACGAGAGAAGTTAGGTTCCCCTCCTAGATCAGTAAGATCCCCTGGAGGAGGGCACCGCAATCCACTCCAGTATTCCTGCCTGGATAGCAACATGGACAGAGGAGCCTGGTGGGCTAACAGTCCAAAGGGTCAGACACAACTAAGCGACTAACAATTTTTTCGTAGAAAAATGATTTATTGCTTGAATCTCCCCCATCCTTAAAACTCGTCTCTCACTAGCCAAATCCTCTGAGCTGAAGCTGTGCAGAGATTGGAGCATATCTGAGCTCTTCATCCTATAAGTGTCATGACTTTCTAAACTGGAATAGGGTTTTGCTTCTAACTTCATGATGGAAAGAGTATGCCCCATAATTTAATTAGCTGATCATTCTAATTTACTAGTTTAACTTCTTTTGAGCGTTGTGTCACTTGGCCCAACATTTTGAGACTTCGTACAGTTTCCGGGCAGGGTGCCTTCATTCACTGAACCAATATGGCACCGTCATTATTTGAAATAACTCTTCTGTTCTTTAGGATTGGAAGGTGTTCAGCCAGACCTATTGATGCCTGCTCTTAAAGACCAGTTGTGTACAAAGCACCTGCTTTCCTGAGAAAGGATCTTGTTTCTAAAACACAGCTAGCCCATGCCAAGAGGCGGGTTTATGTTTCATTGGCTGGCTTGATGCTTTATCAGGGTGCCTGTCTGGGCTTTGTCGCTTTGGTGCTCAGTCCAAATTTCTTCCTTCTCGCTTTGTTCTGGGAAGGTCCTGCCGTGAATCAGTTTCCATCCCTCCTCTGAGAAGCTGGGTCGTGCTGTGCCCAGCCCTGTAGCGAGATTGTGCCGTGAGATGAATACAATGGTTCCAGTTCCGGCCACCTTCTCAGGGCAGTTGTTCCGGTCCAAGGACAGGCACGGAGATACAGTCTGCACCTCTCCCTCCCCACCGCGGCCAGCAAGCACCGCCCCTCCCACTGGTCCCTCCCCGCCGCCCGCCTCCCTCCCTGCTGAAAGGACTCCCATTGGAATCAGGGGGCAGGGCCTGCAAAGTCAGGGGTCGAGTTATCATCTGTTTCTTTTGTCCCGGGACAGATGGTTCTAGCAGACCCGGCTTGAAAAACGGAAGTACTCCCTCGGGGGAAATCACCTGAAACTCAGCGTACCTGAGCGAAAAAGCAGTCGCAGACTCTCCCTAA
This sequence comes from Nanger dama, assembly GCA_917880005.1. Lineage (NCBI taxonomy): Eukaryota > Metazoa > Chordata > Mammalia > Artiodactyla > Bovidae > Nanger > Nanger dama. Next base: position 1,151,034 of record CAKJTW010000069.1, read on the forward strand.
CTAACTCTGTGACCTTGGGCCTGAAGCCTTCCGTCTTCACATCTCAGTTTCCACGTCGTAAAAAGGTGGGAGTGAACTAGATTCCTTTCTTTATTTCCTGCCAATGGATCAGCGCTTTGGGAATCTAATGAAACCCATGTTCTTTCTCTTGAAATAGTGCACACAGACAAATAAGAAAAGATTATAAAAGTTAGGAATTGACTGGCACCCTGGAGGTCTAAGGCCACTGGGTTAAAAAAAAAAAAAGAAGCAGCAAATAAGCAAAACCAGAAACACAACCTCTAAGTTCACTTTGATGATCCATGTCCTATGACTCCAGTCTTTTTGGTCCGGGCCCTTGACCTGCCTTGAATATCCTTAGCCGTCCCTGATGCCTGACTTCTGTGTGACGTCATGTATTCCTTCCCTCCCCACCTCCTCCTTTTTTTAAAGTTAGTCGTGTCTGACTCTTCCAGACCCCATGGACTGTAGCCTACCAGGCTCCTCTGTCCATGGGATTTTCCAGGCAATAGTACTGGAGTGGATTGCCATTTCCTTCTCCAGGGGATCTTCCCGACTCAGGGATCGAACCCAGGTCTCCCACATTGTAGACTGACGCTTAACTGTCTGCGCCAACTGTAAAGCAACACTTTGGGGAAAAATCATGAAACCTCAGATGAGACATTATAGGACTCGATCATTGGCCATTTCTTTTCACTTCTGAAATTTCTCTGTTTTTTATTCTTATTTATTTTGGGCTGTGCTGGGTCTTCGTCGCTCAGTGGGCTTTCTCCAGTTACGGTGAGAGGGGGCTACGCTGGTTGCGGTGCACCAGCCTCTCTATGCGGTGGTCTGCGAGCTGCGGAGCATAGGCTCTAGGCGCCCGGGCTTCACTAGCTGCAGCACGTGGGCTCCTAGTTGTGGCTCCTGGGCTTAGCTGCTTGGTGGCATGTGGAATCCTCCCCGACCAGGGATCCAACCCTTGTCCTCTGCAATGGCAGGCGGACTCTCAACCACTGAACGACCAGGGACATCCCCATATCTCTTTTTAAAAATTATTTTTAAAAATTGTGGTAAGATATACATTCAAGTTCACCATCTTAGTTATTTTTACCTGTAGAGCTCATTGGCACACATATATTCACATTGCTGTGCAGCCATCACCATCATTCATTTTCAGAACTTTTTAAAAATCTTCTGAAACTCTGGACTCATTAAACAATAACCCTTCATCCCTCCAGCTCCTGGCAGCCACTGTTCTGCTTTCCATCTCTTTAGATTTGACCACTCTAGGTATTTCATGTCACTGGAGTCATACAGTATTTTTCTGTGTTTTCTTATTTTGCCTTAGTCCTTGCGGTCCATCCACATTGTAACATGTGTCAGAATTCCATCCCCTTTTTTAAAAATTGCAGTATAATGCTTTACAATGCTGTGTCAGTTTCTGACGTACAGCAGCGTGAATGCGCCTTAAGTATGTGTATATATATGTGTATCTCCTCCTCTTGAGCTTCCCTCCCCCCTCCCATCCCCACTCCTTAGATTACCAAAGAGCACCAAGCTGAGCTCCCTGTGCTAGACAGCAGCATTCCACTAGCTTCTGTTTGACACACAGCAGCGTATATATGTCCGAGCTGCTCTCTCAATTCACCCCACCTTCTCCTTTCCCTCCTGCATCCACCCCTCTGTTCTCCATGTCTGAGTTTCTATTTCTGCTCTGCAAATAGCTTCATCACCGCCACTGTCTAGATTCCATATATAAGGCTGAATATTATTTTATTGTATATGTGAAAAAACGTTTTGCTTATCTGTTCACCTGTTGAGGTACACTTGGGTTGCCTCTGCAGCTTGGCTATTGTGAGTAAAGCTGCTAGGAAAAGGTATAAACAAATATCTGTGTAAGCCCTTGCTTTCATTTGTTTGGGGTATGTGCTGGCAATTCAGTGTTTCATTTTTTGAGGAACTGCTGTACCAGTTTCCATAGCAGCGATACCATTATACATTCCCACCACCACTGCTCAAACATTCCAATTTCTCCATATCTTCGACAACACTTACCACTTGCTATTATTTTTTTAAATAGTAGACATCCTAATGGGTAAGGTTGTGGTTTTAATTTGAATTTCCCTAATGATTAGTGTTGTTGACCATCTTTTCCTTGCTTAGCTGCCATTTGTAGTTCTTCCTTGGAGAAATGTTTATTCAAGTTCTTTATTCCTTTTTAACTCCAACTTCTACATTTTCCTGTGCTTTATTCTCTGGTCCTTTTCTCTGTCTTAGGTTTTTGATCAGTCAGTGGTGTTAGATACCCACATAATTTAATTCTGTGTTGGACTTTAGTGTTAACGGGGAGCTTCCCTCGTAGCTCAGCTGGTAAAGAATCCACCTGCAATGCAGGAGACCCCAGTTTGATCCCTGGGTTGGGAATATCTGCTGGAAAAGGGAATGGCTACCCACTTTAGGATTCTGGCCTGGAGAATTCCATGGGCTGTATAGTCCATGGGGTCACAAAGAGTCGGACACAGCTGAATGACTTTCACTTTCACCTTCACTTTAGTGTTTAAAAAAAGAACAATTGCTTAGTTTTCTTACTTATTACTATTAACGTTATTGAATTTTTGTTCCTGAAATTGAAATGAGTCTAAAAAACAAGCAACACACTCATTATCAGAGAATTGCAAATCAAAACCACAATGAGATACTATTTCACACCAGTCAGAATGGCTGTTATCCAAAAGTCTACAAGCAATAAATGTTGGAGAGGGTGTGGAGAAAAGGGAACCCTCTTACACTGTTGGTGGGAATGCAAACTAGTACAGCCACTATGGAGAACAGTGTGGAGATTCCTTAAAAAACTGGAAATAGAACTGCCATATGACCCAGCAATCCCACTGCTGGACATACACACCAAGGAAACCAGAATTGAAAGAGACATGTATACCCCAATGTTCATCGCAGCATTGTTTATAATAGTCAGGACATGGCAGCAACCTAGATGTCCATCAGCAGATGAATGGATAAGAAAGCTGTGGTACATATATACAATGGAATAGTACTCAGCCATTAAAAAGAATACATTTCAATCCATTCTAATGAGGTGGATGAAACTGGAACCTATTATACAGAGTGAAGTAAGCCAGAAAGAAACGTTATGCCCAAAGTCCGAGTCCCCAAAACTGAGAGAATAAGACATCCACAGCAATGCAAAAGCATAAAGGGGTTTTATTGCTAGCTTGAGCTAGGGCTCCCGTTTCATCCAGCACAGTGGAGTCTTGATGAGAGCCCCTAGTTCTGAATCACATCTACTTTTATACAGACAGTTCTTTGTTTTTGTAACAGCATAACTTCTTGGCTAAACCATATGTGCTCGCGGGACTTTTAAACCTGGCATCCCCTATCCGGATTGGCTCCGGTCTGGCGCAGGCAGGGGCTATGGGGATTTTTTCTGATTGGTCAAGCTACACTGACTGCGGAAGTTCCCAGTGCCTCAGCTTTCCTAGAGACTAAACCTCAGGCCTAGCCTGCCCCTTAGAGCCTGTCCTGGCTCCAGTTAGGTCCTAACAAGAAAAACATTCAATACAGTATACTAATGCATATATATGGAATTTAGAAAGACAGTAACGATAACCCTATATGGGAGACAGCAAGAGACACAGATGTACAGAACAGTCTTTTGGACTCTGTGGGAGAGGGAGAGGGTGGGATGATTTGGGAGAATGACATTGAAACATGTATATTATCATATGTGAGATGAATTTCCAGTCCAGGTTCGATGCATGAGAGAGGGTGCTTGAGGCTGGTGCATTGGGATGACCCTGAGAGATGGAGTGGGGAGGGAGTTGGGAGGGGGTTCAGGATGGGGAACACATGTACACCCATGGTTGATTCATGTCAATGTATGGCAAAACCAGTACAATATTGTAAAGCAATTAGCCTCCAATTAAAATGAATAAATTTATAAAAAATAAATAAATCCAAACTCCTAAGAAAAAAAATAAGCAACAGAAGAAACTTGCCTACTGTCAGTTATAAAACAATTATCATTGCCTATCTGCCTACTAATGTAGACACACTTTGAAGATTTTATGCATCTATCAGATTAGCTTACTTATTTCCATCAATGCCATTTCACAGGGTTAAATTGTAATTAACACTTTGCTCACTAATTATTAAATAAATGTCTACAAAAATTACACCACGGTGTAACATTGAAATCAAAAGAAAAGATCTCACAGAAGACTGTTATATACGAGGGAATGTAATGAAAAGCAAGAAAACCGGCGATATCTGCCAAATTGTCATAGAAATTCATTGGAAATTATAAAATACTCTTGAGGGAGGGAGGGAACAGGCTGAGCTGATTCCATCTTGAAAAAGAAGGAAACTGCATCTTGCACTTTCAGTGAGCTTTGGACTACGTGCCTGGTAGCCATGGGGATAACATACCTACGGCCAAACTGTCCTCCCAGACTGATAATCGCCAGATTCCATACCAAGATTTCCCGTCACCAAAAAGAATGTAATATTCCCCTATGTGGTCAGTCACCTTTGTGATCTTTATGGCACCCTTTGATGTAGGCTACAATGTATAACCAGCTGACCCTTCTGATTATGAATCATGGCTGTAACCTGACTGTATCTCCCTTTAACACTTTCCAGGCTAGGTTTAAGCAATTTGCGGATGTGGGCTTGAGCAGTACACTTAGGGTATATAGGGTTTTCACAGAAGTCGGCCGGAGTCCTTGGCTAAGAGTAGACTCTGCCTTGGGCCCGCCGGTGCAATAAACTTCACTTCAGTATCTGCATTGTCCTTCTGAGTGGGTTTGTTTCCCGGGACGCTTACAACACTCAGAAATAAATGGCTTCCCTGGTGGCTCACAGTTAAAGCATTACATGCCAAAAATTTGGGGACAAATCTAAAGCAAAATATAAATTTATGCCTCTGGATACATTTGTCAGAAAGCAGATGAGAATAAAGACCTTCCCTGTCCTTTGAGTTCAGCCATGTCCTAGACCAGCTGCTGGCCTCGGCAATGCAAGGCATACAAGCAGGCCTCACACGTCAGTATCGCCTGCTGATTTCTGTGCTTCTGTGAGATGCAAATACATTTCTGTCTTTGTTTCTCTTTTAAATATTTATGTGGCTGCACCTGGCCTTAGTTGCGACATGCGGGATCTAGTTCCCTGGTTAGGGATCAAATCCGACTCCTCTGCACTCAGCATGCGGTCTTAGTCACTGGACCACCAGGGAAGTCTACATTTCTGTCTGTCTTAAGCCGCAGATAGTTTGGTCTCTGTTAGAACAGCTGAGCCAGTACTCCAGTAAACGGAGATCCACTTCACACCTCTTAAAAGATAAACTCCACCTCCGTGAAGTGACATGGTAAGCCATAACACTAAGCAAGGAAGGCAAGGGAAATGTCCTTGAAACTTGGGGTGGAGGAGGTTTTCAAAAGACCCCGCAAAAGTGCCATCCATAGTGATTAAAAATGAGAGCAATTTGACTATGTAAAAACTGAGGACCTTTGTTGAATGAAGGACAACACCGAAAAAGTTAAATGAGTGACAGACCAAAAGGATATTTTCAATGTGCAAAACACAGGCATAGATCAACAAGAAAAAGATGGGGAATGGTATTCACTTTCTGAATGCTATTATAACAAATGACTGTAAACTTGGTGCCTTGAAATAACACAGATTTACATTGTACAGTTTAGTAGCTCAGAAGTCTGAGGTGGGTCTCACTGGGCTAAAATCAAAGTGTCTGCAGGATTCTGTACCCTCTGCAGACTCTAGAGGAGACTCTGTCTCAGCTTTTCCAGCTTCCAGAGCTGCCGGTGCTCCTGGGCTCATGGCCCCTTCCTGCATCTTCGAAGCTAGAAAAGTCAGGTTTATCTTTCTCACACTGCCTCACTCTGACCTCCCTTTCTAGCTTCCTTTTCCACCGTTAAAGCCCCTGGTAACCACACAGAGCCCACTTGCACTACCTAAGATAATCTCCCTATTCTAAAAGTTAGCTAATTAGGAATCTTAATTTTCCTTTGCCCTGGAAAATAACATACATGCCAGGAATTAATACATTGACTCCTTTGGGAGAACCATCATTCTGCCCACCAGAACAAGATAGGGGATATGCAAACTTCTAGAAGGAGGAACACTAACACTTAGAAAATTTAGTTCTGAAACTACCAGCACAATGACCTAAGCAGCATCAGGAAATTCATTCATTTATTTAATCGGAATATTTGCCAAGCAGATACCATGGATGAGATTCCTACAGAAATGCAAAGACGGAGAGTTTCCAGGGATCTTCTATAGGCCTCCTTGATACCCAGCCTGTCCAGGGCCATAGGAGGTGTCCTGATGCTATAAATAAAGTCTATTGATGGGACACTAGCCCTATGAGAGATGTTCTTTGGAATTCCAAGACTTCTGTCTTCATCTGGGAGTCAGAATGACACAGGGTTTAATCTAATAACTGTGGAAAATTACCTTCCCAATTAAAGAGAAGATCAAAATTATTTTAAAATTACCACTTTAGGCTCTGGACGACGTTTTTGCCTTAACTGATGTCTCATTCTTCCTTAGAGATACCTAATTTTAAAACTGAGCCAGAAATATATCTGCAGTATCAAAATGCATTCTGTGGCAGTGATTGGAATCAGTATTTTATTTACAGAGCCAAGATACATTCAGCACAGCTGTATTCATCAGCCAAAGCAGGACTGAAAGTCAGGGTCATTTTCAGAACATAGATTAAATAGATTACTTTCAGCTGGAGCACAAATGGAGTTCATTATTATTAAAGTTGAGTTGAGAGAGGTTACCCACATGGGAATCACCTGAAGATCACAGGAATCTATATCTGTGTGCTGGATCTCAAAGGAGCTGCCTTTTTTTTTTTTTTTTTTTTTTGAAGCTGGATTTTATTACATTTTCCTGTAGGTAACACTTGACCAGCATCATATAACTGATGGTCATAATGAGGTTATGTGAATTTACACGTTGAAAAAATATCTGAACATAGTCACAAGATTGCTTTGAACTTCCCCTGCACTCTTTATCCGAGGACTTCCCCATCATTAGCTGGTTAAATTTCACAGTTTGTAAATCAAAGCATACATTTACCTCATTTTAATAAAGAGAATGTTTGGGGAAGTTAAAATATACAGTAGACAGTTATCCCAATGGAAAGAAAGTAGAGGAATGAGGCAGGTACATCTTGCATTTACCGAATAATGTAGATGATAAATTTAATGAATCTTCAAGGTTCACGTGAGGACCACCCCTCTAATCTATCACTTTAGAAGGGCCACATATAAATGTCACCAGATAGAGAGGAAAAACACTCTCACAGATTTGTGGGAAAGGGTGCTGTGTGTCCTTACAAAAATAAGCTTTTTATAAAAGAAATTCTTGTTCTCAACTGAATGTCTCCTTACTGTTTTTCATTTTGTAACACTTTATTGAGATATAATTCATGTAGCATATAACTCACCAACTTAAGAAGTGCAACCATAACCACAAGCAGTTTTAGAACATTTTTATAATTTCACAAGAAACCCCTCACCCCTTAGCTGTTACCCCTCTGTGCCTCCAATGAACCCCAAATCTAAGGAAGCAGGAAATCGTTTTCTCTCGCTACAGATTGGCCTATTCTGGACATTTCCTATAAATAAGATCATATAACTTGCGGTCTTCTGCGTCTGGCTACTTTGACTTGACTCAGTGTTTCCAAGGTTCATCCATGCTGTAGCACTGATCAGTATTTCATGCCTCTTTTAGCTACATAGTATTTTATTGTATAGCTATGATTTATCCATTCCATACATTTTTTCTTTCTTCGTGACTTGATGGACCTTGGGTTGTTTCTACCTTTGGGCTCTCATGAACAATGCTGATCTAAACATTCCTGTGTCAACTTTAGCAGGTATGTATGTTTTCACTTGAGGGGTCTACACTTACAAGCAGAATTGCTGGGTTATATGCTAACTCTGTGTTTAGCACTGTTTGACTCTTTTTCAAAGTTGCTGTCATTATTTTACAATTCACCAGCAGTGTAGCAGGGTTGTGATTTCTCCAGATTCTTATTATTTATTCTTTGACTTTTTATTTTTAAAGTTTCAATTAATTTTTTTCTTGAGGGAAAATTCACATGACCTAGAGCTAACATTTTAAAGTTTACCATTCAACTGCATTTAGTACATTTCACCATATTGGGTGACCATCATCGCTATCTGGGTCCAAAACATCTTCAATACCCACAAAGGATAGTTTGTAGTCACTTATCAGTTTCTCTCCATTGCCCCTCCCACCAACCCCTAGCAACCAGCGATTTGCTGTATGGGTCTATAAATTTGCCTGTTTTTGGATATTTCATGCTGTTATAAACTGAATGGTTTGCCCCCTAAATCCATATGTTGAAGTTCTGACTCCCAATGTGATTGTGTTGGGTTGACCAAAAAGTTCATTCAAGTTTTCTGTCCAATCTTATGGAAAAGTTTGGACCCTAGAGAACTTTTGGCCAACCCAGTATTTGGCAGGAATACCAAAGAAACGGTTTCCTTGGTAGCTCAGTGGTAAAGTTTGCCAATTCAGGAGATGCAGGCTCAATCCCTGAGTTGGGAAGATCCTCTGGAGAAGAAATGGCAACATACTCCAGTGTTCTTGCCTGGGAAATTCCATGGACAGAGGAGTTTGGCAGGCTACAATCCATGGGATAGCAAAGAGTTGGACATGACTTAAAGCAACAAATAAAGAAAAAGGAAGTAATTAAGGTTTAATGAGGTCAAAAGGTGAGGCCTCAATCCAATAGGACTGGTGTCCTTATAAGAAGAGGCAGAGTCACCGGAAAGCCCCCTCCCCCCTCCCTCCCTCTCCCCCCACCACATACGCACAGAGGAAGGAACACAGAAGGCAGACTTCTTCAGGCCAGAAAGACAGGCTTCCCCAGAAACTACATTTTCAGGCATTTTGACTTCTTGCCTCAGGAACAGTGTGAAAATATGTTTCTTTTGTTTATGTCGCTTAGCCTATAACATTTTTGTTTTGCCATCTGGAGCAGACTAACACACAGATAGTTGAAACCATGAAATTATGTGGCCTTATGTGACTTGCATCTTTCACCAAATAGAATGTTTTCAAAGGTCACCTGTGTGGTGGCATGGACCACTCCTTCATTCCTTTTTCATGGCTGAGCGCTATTCAATCATGCAGATTTGCTGTATTTTGTTTCCATTCCTCCATTTATGGATATGTGAGCTCTTTTCACCTTTGGCTATTGTAAATAGTGTTGTTATGGATACTTACGTGCAAGTACTTCCTTGAATTCCTGTTTTCAATAATCTTGGGGTGAGTGAATGAGTGAGTGAAGTCCTCAGTCGTGTCCAACTCTTTGCGACCCCATGGACTGTAGCCCACCAGGCTCCTCCCTCCATGGGATTCTCCGGGCAAGAGTACTGGAGTAGGTTGCCATTTCCTTCGGGGATGCCAAAGACACAGTTTTGATCCCTGGGTTGGGAGGATTACCTGCAGGAGGATGTGGAAACCCAGTCCAGTGTTCTTGCCTGGAGAATCCCATGGACAGAGGATCCTGGTGGGTTTGGCCCAGAGGGTTGCCAAGAGTTGAACACAACTGAAATGACTTCAGTTCAGTTCAGTTCAGTCGCTCAGTCGTGTCCGACTTTTTGCGACCCCCATCGCAGCACGCCAGGCCTCCCTGTTCATTACCATCTCTGGGAGTTCACTCAGACTCACGTCCATCGAGTCCGTGATGCCATCCAGCCATCTCATCCTCTGTCGTCCCCTTCTCCTCCTGCCCCCAATCCCTCCCAGCATCAGTCTTTTCCAGTGAGTCAACTCTTCACAGGAGGTGGCCAAAGTCCTGGAGTTTCAGCTTTAGCTTAGCATGCATAAGTCTAGGAACAGAATTGCTCAGTCATATTTTGATTCCATGGGGCTTTCCGGGTGGCGCTAATAGTAAAGAATCCACCTGCCAATGCAGGAGATGCAAGAGACTTGGGTTGGATACCTGGGTTGGGAAGATCCCCTGGAGGAGGAAATGTCAACCTGCTCTAGTATTCTTCCTTGGAAAAATCCCATGGACAGAGGAGCCTCGTGGGCTACAGTTCATGGAGTTGCGAAGAATCAGACACGACTGAGCAGAAAGCACACACACACACACGTTGATTCTGTGTTTGTCATTTTGAAAAACTGCCAGGCTGTTTTCCACAGTGGCTGCACCATTTTCCACTTCCACCAGCAATGTATATGAGGTTCACAGTTTCTCCATATCCTTGCCAACAATGTTGTCTTCAACATTTTTTATTATAGCCATCCTAGAGGGTGTGAGTAGTATCTCATTCTGGTTTTTGATTTTCATTTCTATGATGACTAATAATTTTAGGATCATTTAATGCCATTCCTAGCCATAGCTACATCTTTTTTGAAGAACTATCTATTTAGAATCTTTATGCATTAAAATTCAGTCATGTGTCCTCTTAATGTGGAGCTGTGAAGGTTCTGTGTATATTTCTGATAATCTTTATTACATATATGACTTAAACATATTTTCTTTCATTCTCAGGTTATCTTTTCACTTTCTTGATAGTGTCCCTAGAACCAAAAATGTTTTAAATGTGATGGCCTAAATTATCTATTTTTTTTTGCCTATGTTTTTCCTTCATGTCTAAGACACCATTGCCTAATTCACACTCCTTAAGATTTATGCTTATATTCTCGTCTGAGAATTTTATATTTTTAGCTTTTGCATTTAGAATTTTGATTTATTTTGAGTTAATTGTATAGACGATGTGAGGAATAGATCCAAATCATTCTTTTGCATGTAGATATCCAACTCCATTTGTTGTAAAACAAAACAAAGCAAAAAAATCACTATTCCTTCCCCCATTGAATTGTTTGGGAACACTGATTAATAACCAATTGACTATACATGTGAAGGATTATTTCTGAACTTCCAATTCTATTTCATTAGTCGATATCTCTGTCCCTATGTCAGTACCAAGCATTCACGAATACTGTAGCTTGAAATAGGGAAGTACAAATCCTTCAATTTTGCTTTTTTGAGACTGTTTTGGTCAGTCTAATTTTATTTCCATGTGAATATTATTTACCGATAGATAAGCTTGTCAATTTTCACTGAAAAGGCAGTTGGGTATTTGATAGAAATTGCTATGCATCTGTAGCTTAATTTGGAGAGTATCGCCATCTTAAAAGTAGTAAATATTTTAATCAAGGACACAGGATGTCTTCCCATTTATTTAGGTCTTCTTTAATTTTCTTCAATCGTATTTTATAGTTTTCAGTGTAGAAGTATTACATTTACTATCAAATTTATTTCTAGGTGTTTTATTCTTTCTGATGTTACTATAAATGGAATAACTTTCTTAATTTAATTTTTGAATTATTGCTAGTATATAGACATAATTGATTTTATATATTGAATTTGTATCCTTTAACCTTGCTAAGGTCTTTTTTTTTTAACCTCCAATAGTTTCTATTTTTATTCTTTAGGATTTTTCTCTAAATAAGATCATGTCAATGAAAAAACAGAAATAGATGTACTTTTCTTTCTATTCTGGAGGACTTTTCTTTTTCTTGCCCAATCACCCTAAATAAAAACTTCCAGGACAAAATTGAACAGAAATATCGATAGCAGACATCTGTATCTGCTTTTCTACATCTATAAATAAGACCCTTACTTATTAAATTGTATTAAAAAAAAGCGGAGTTCAAATTTATGTTGCTCTGCTATTTGAAATGGAACATGAATATATCTTGTTTCCATCCTTCCACTTTAAAAGGGCATGAAATATTTATGAACGTTCTATTTTGGTATGGAGACAATAAATTAGAATTTGACAATCCCCTTAAAAATTAAACATTATGTAAATTCATAGGACAAAGTTACGGGGCATGATTAGGAAAATTCATGAGTGGGGAATGAAACCTCAGGCCTCAACCACTTTTCCTTCTTAGAGATCAGAATTATTAATAAATCATGATCTTCATTTTTAAATAAGGCAGGCCAGGGTCCAGGTGACTTTCCTGGAAGGCACACAGAATGCTTGCTGCCCCTGGGGCCTGTGAAGAACTTCCACATATCTATTGGTTAGAGCTCCTTTTGTTTAGGAATCCTGCTTGCATTGTCTTCATAAATAAATTAGTATCCCAATTAATGTAAAAGTAGCCTGAAAAGGATTTGCCCTTTGGACCAATAATTTCTTCCCTCTGAAAAATGAGGAAAAGGGATCAAAGTACTGTGGGTTTTTTTGTTGTTGCTTGTTGTTTTGCTGGAAATTTCTCCAGGATATGGCTCTACAAATGGCTGTAAGGCTGCAATCACCTCCAACCACAGAGCCTCCCTCACCAAGCAGCAAAGTCATTTCTGGGGCCCAGCATTCCTCAGAGCATCTACCTTGTGGTTACTCTTGCAGGTAGCACTGGGATATGACTTGACATTGCCTTTGATTCCTAGAAAGAGGATTATTTCAGTCCTTTTGGGCTGCTGCTGCTAAGTCACTTCAGTTGTGTCTGACTCTCACAGACAGCAGCCCAACAGGCTCCGCCGTCCCTGGGATTCTCCAGGCAAGAACACTGGAGTGGGTTGCAATTTCCTTCTCCAATGCATGAAAGTGAAAAGTGAAAGTGAAGTCGCTCAGTCTTATCCGACCCTCAGCGGCCCCATGGACTGCAGCCTTCCAGGTTCCTCCGTCCATGGGATTTTCCAGGCAAGAAAAGTGGAGTGGGGTGCCATTGCCTTCTCCGCCTTTTGGGCTACTGTAACAAAATAGAATGGATGGCTTGTAACAAATGTATTTCTCATGGTTCTGGAGGCCGGTAAGATCAAGGCCTGGCAGATTCAGCGTCTGGTGAAGACCAGCTTCCTGGTTCCTGCGCGCATGCTCAGTCACTTAGACGTGTCTGACACTTTTGCGACCCCGTGGACTGTAGCCCGCCAGGCTCCTCTGTCCATGGGATTTTCCAGGCAAGCATAGTGGAGTGGGTTGCCATTTCCTCCTCTAGAGGATCTTCCCGATCCAGGGATGGAACCCACATCTTCTGCATCGGCAGGTGGATTCTTTTATGCTGAGCCACCTGGGAAGCCCTCCTGGTTCTTAGATGGCTGTTTTTCTGTGTCCTCACTTGGCAAAAGGGAGGAAACCTTTCCTCTCGGAAACCTCTTTTATAATAATATAAAAGCACAAATCCCACTCATGAGAACTCCACCCTTAGGACCCAATCTTCTCCTGAAGGTCCCACTTCCTAATGCCCTAACAGTGGAGATTAGATTTTAATATGGTTTTTTTTTTGGTGTGGGGGTAACGGGACAAACATTCAGTCCATGGCAAAGGAGCACTCTTCACTTGGACAGCTGCTAAAATGTTTGTTGTTAGTAGTAACTACAGGTTATGGAGGTCGGGGGGGTGTGCTGTTACCTGCTTTGGTCCTATCAGAAGGTACAATTATTAATGTCAATTTCTACTTGTAGAAGTTGAGGTTATAGAGGCATCAGTTTTTCTCCCTTACCCCCAATTCTTTCCCCTTGTTTTATGTTAATATCCCTTCTTTTCCTTAGTGGAAGTCTTCCCATCTCTTTGTGATCCTTGCATAGTATCCTGTTATAACATCTAGTTATCCTCTTCTGCGGAGAAGGCGATGGCAACCCACTCCAGTACTCTTGCCTGGAGAATTCCGTGGACAGAGGGGCCTGGCAGGGTGCAGTCCATGGGGTCACAAAGAGTTGGACACGACTGAGTGACTTCACTCTCACTTTTCACTTTCATGCACTGGAGAAGGAAATGGCAGCCCACTCCAGTGTTCTTGCCTGGAGAACCCCAGGGACGGGGGAGCCTGGTGGGCTGCCGTCTGTGGGGTCGCAGAGTCGGACACGATTGAGCGACGTAGCAGCAGCAGCAGCCTCTTCTGCTCTTGATGGGGCTTCCTGGATGTGGCTCAGATGATAAAGAATCTGCCTGCAATGTGGTAGCCACAGGTTCAATCCCTGGGTCATCAAGATCCCCTGAAGAAGGAAAGGGCAACCCACTCCAGTATTCTTGCCTGGAGAATTCCATGGACAGAGGAGCCTGGCAGGCTACAGTCCATGGGGTCCAAAAGAATCAGACATGACTGAGTAACTCACGACTGCTTAAAACAGGTAACCTAGGATCAGGTATGGAATGTTTCTTGCTTTTAACAGTAAATGAAGACTGTCATGGTCTTCAGCAGTTGCAGCCACCACCTGAGGAGGAACTCAGGGAGGAAAGACTCCCTGCCACCTGGCAGCCATCAGACTGCAGCCACTGGCCGAGGGTTGTGAAAACCCAGGGCGCTGGCGCCAGATAGGTGAGGTGCATATCACAGGAGTGATGTCAGGGAGCCCAGACTCCTGCATTTTCTCATATACCCAGAAAAGCACTAAATTCCTTCACTTGAGATACCCGGGTTTCCATTCAGACTACCTGCTTGTTGCAAAACTTTTATATAACCCGGCTACCCCTTCGCCTCCTTGGAGCAGTTCTCTCAGGGTTTTCCTGAGATTCTGCCTCTTGGGCTTGAAGTTTTAAAAATTCCCACCGAATAAAATATAACTCTCAGCGTTTAAGTTGTGCATATTTTTTCAGTAGGCACCAGGCCACCTTATGTCCCAGATGGTGGGGTCTTGATGAAATATCCCCGCCTCCCACTCCCTCGATTTCCTCCTGGTGCCTCTTACTGGCCACAGTCAACTCAGGGCTGAAGGCCCCGCTGCATGGATGGTGCAGCATTTTCATGTGGACAAGTCAGTTACCTGCAGGGTCCGGCAAGTGGAGCAGAGCCACTGGAAGGGCCACGTGGAGAGGAACTGGCAGGCCGGCTGCCCCTTCTCTTACTCCCAGACCTCATCCAGCCACCAAGACTTTCTCATTTTCAGAGTGACTCTGGCAGACTCACTCTGATTTTGGGCCTTTGTATATACTGTTTCCAAAAATCACTGCAGATGGTCACTGCAGCCATGAAATTCAAAGACGCTTGCTCCTTGGAAGAAAACCTATCACCAACCTAGACAGCATATTAAAAAGCAGAGACATTACTTTGCCAACAAAGGTCCATCTAGTCAAAGCTATGGTTTTTCCAGTAGTCCTGTATGGATGTGAGATGGACTATAAAGAAAGCTGAGAACTGAAGAATTGATGCTTTTGAACTGTGGTGTTGGAGAAGACTCTTGCGAGTCCCTTGGACTGCAAGGAGATCCAACCAATCCATTCTGAAGGAGATCAGTCCTGAATGTTCATTGGAAGGACTGAGGCTGAAGCTGAAACTCCAGTACTTTGGCCACCTGATGTGAAGAACTGACTCATTTAAAAAGACCCTGATGCTGGGAAAGATTGAAGACAGGAGGAGAAGGGGATGACAGAGGATGAGATGGCTGGATGGCATCACCGACTCGATGGACCTGAGTTTGAGTAAGCTCCAGGAGTTGGTGATGGACAGGGAGGCCTGGCAGGCTGCAGTCCATGGGGTTGCAAAGAGTCAGACATGCCTGAGGGACTGGACTGAACTGAACTGATACACTGTTTTCTCTGGCAGAAATTCCCTCACCCCTTTTCACTGAATGGAAAACAAACAAACAAAGCCCAAACTCCTACTTATCCCTCAAGATTCAGCTCAAATGTCACCCACACCACAAGCGTGTGTTTTACCTATACACTCGTATAAGTAGCCGACTCTGAAAAACGGGACAACGAAACGAATCCTCAGTCAGCCACTTACTAGTTGATGTGACTGTGTGCCAGGAAATCCTCAGATTTTTAAGTGCCTCTCCCCTCTTTTGTTTTCCCTTCAAAATAAGAATGGGAATTGGTGCCTGGACATCCCTCTTCCCAGGATGAACAGGTCCCCGAGGTAAAGTGTTCTCTAAAATGCAAATCACTTTACAAATTTCGTTTTGTTGTCTTCGCTTTTGCCATTGCCTATATATATATATATATTGTTTCCTATTGAGATCGAACAGCAGCAGTCAACCTTCTTTCTTCAAAAAGAATTCAAACCCCTCCTCAGCCCTTTTCTTTCTACAGCCCCCTTCTCTCCTATGCACTTCCTCTCCGCCGCACTCACGTCTTTTACCACTTGTTTACTCTAAACCACGACTTGATGGGTTACATCAACCTAGATGTGTTACATCCCACAGTTAAAGACGTTGGGTCGTTTAGTCACGGGACGGAGGGAGGTACGGGTGGGTAATCCTAACAAGAGCCTGGATTCTGAATGGTAAGGGAGCTGGACTTCTCTGGGAGGTGAGAATTCAGACTGGCAGGGTGCTGAGCCAGCCCTTCGCGGAGGCAGGACGCAGGGCGGGGTTGCGTTTTTGCAGAACCCGCGCCGCAGCCCGCGCGGGCAGACCGGAACCGCGGGCATTCCGGAACCTCGGACAGGCGGGCGCGGGGGCGGGCCCGGAATTCCGGGAAGGGAGCACTACAGCGCGAAGACTACAACTCCCGAGATGCACAGCACAAAGCGCGTTCTCTCCCCGCTTGCCCCCTCTTTCTGTCCAGTGCTTATGATGGAGACCACCGTCTAAGAACCGCATACTGGTAACCGTGGAGACCGTATGCGCTCTCCTGGCAGTGCGGGGGCCGGGGACAGCTCACGGAGTACACCTCTCACTCATTGGGTCCTTCGTGCACACGGTGCAGAACCAGCCTTCGGAGCGGCCGGGTTTCTCGGGGGACGGTAATTGTGGCCGGACGCGGTGGCGCGGCGGTTTAATTCTCCGGCGGCGGCCGAGCGAGTGGAGAAGAGACGAGATGGTCCTGACGGGGCTCATCCGGAAACTCGGTAACCGTCCCCGTGCCCCCGCGCCCGGGCCGCCCGGCTGAGGCGGCCGCTCGCCGAGGATGGCTGGGCCACGTTCGCGGAGGCCGGGCCACCCCGGCGACGACTTCCCGTGGCGGCCGGGCAGCCCCCCGGGGACCCACGTCGGACTCGGTGTAGAGACCCCGGCGTTCGCGTCCCGGCCTGCGCGTGTAGACGGAACCGGCTTGTTCCTTTGCCTCTTCAGCCCGCTCCCGCCCCCCGGCCTGAGAGGGAAAGCGTTGGGGGCGTCCTCGGCGGGCGGCTCTCGGGGTCGGGAAGCAGACGTGTGCTGTGCTGCTTTGACAGGTCACCCGCTGGCCGAGATCCGGGAGCGCGCGCTCAGGAGTATCCTCTGCAAGCTCGAGCACAGCTTGGTCTGCGGCGCGGACCTGGCTTCGCACAGGCTGCTGTTTCTCCACTTGCTGGAATGGTTCAATTTCCCGTCCGTCCCAATGAAGGACGAGGTCCTGGGTCTGCTTAGCAGACTGGTTAAGGTTAGCATCCCTTCGAAATAAGCAAGTGTTCCGTAGTCGCTTAGTTGGAGCTTCTGTTGAAAATTATTAATTTAAAAAAAACATCACCAGTGGCGATGTTAAATTTTAATTCGTCAGGGTATATAATGTTCCTTCTTTTCTCTTATGTGTGATGCTGACCCTCCCAGTGTCTCTCATACGCTCTGAAGTTAACACGGTTTCTGAGTTCAGGGATGTCCCCCTTTTTTGGCATCATCTTGGGAGGTAATATTTGTCATGCCGTTTTCCCTTATGGTCTGTTGTTTACATGTTAAAAAGACCACATGAAAGATGATGTTACAGATCCCCATGATAGACAGCACACGTGTTGTTTTGTTTTGTTTCTCCCCATACCTGGTTTTCAGATTATTTTTCTATCTTGAGAGTAGTTAGTTGTCAGGATCGAATAGCTCAGTGCTAGTTTAAGGTTTCTAAACTTTATAAATCACGTGCAGTTGTCCTTATTACTTTGGCATCCTGTGAGTGGTTGGAGGTAGGAAAGGATAGGGCCAGTGTCAGTGGAGAGAAGTAATCAGTTTAATAAATAAAAATAGGAAATGAAAATGTGCATTTCTAATGTTCATTGTCTGGGCTTTTCTCTCATCAGTGTTACCGAATGTTTCATATATGTCTGTATGAATCTATGTATCATGTACATCATTGCAAGTTTTATGTTTTAAAAGGGAACATCTGACATGCCAAAAATATTGCTGTAACGTAAAGTCTAGAGATTTTGATATTCGTAGTTTTTCTCAAGATTCTCCTTTTCTGGTTGCAGTATCCTCCAGCAGTGCAGCATTTGGTTGATCTTGGTGCAGTTGAATTCTTATCTAAACTTCGCCCTAATGTGGAGCCAAATCTGCAGGCGGAAATTGATGGCATTCTGGATGGACTTTTAGTCTTCCTTCAGAAGTTCCTGAAATGTATTCTTCATCTTACCAGACCAGTCAAACTGGTAACTCTCTGAAATCAATCTGATGAAGTCAATTAATCAATCATTCTGTTAATATATTGGTTCTAGTGGTTAATTCTAAGGAAAGGGACCTTGGTGGTGGTGGTGGTTGTGGTAGTTGCTCAGTCATGTCCCACTCTTTGTTGACCCCACGGACTGTAGCACACCAGGCTCCTCTGTCTATGGGATTCTAAACCTTTCCCTGCTCCCCTGTCCCACAACTTACTTTTCTTTGTTAATTTATATGAATTTGACCATAACTCTCCTCTAACCTTATACAGGGACTTGCCTGTAGGTCATATGGTAAAGAATCTGCCTGCACTGCAGGAGACCCAGGTTCAGTCTCTGGGTTGGAAGATCCTCTGGAGAAGGAAATGGCAGCCCACTCCAGTATTCTTGCCTGGAGAATCCCATGGACAGAGGAGCCTGGCGGGCTACAGTCCGTGGGGTTGCAAAGAGTCAGACCCGACTGAGCAACTAACACCACCAACATTATAGAGAGGAGGACGGTTGTGTAATTTTCTCTTTTTGGTTGAGGGGCAGAAAAAGATGCAAGTAACTTTCTTTTGTGAGACTACTTGGACCGATTTTTTTAAACGATAAGAAATATTCATTGAGCACTCATTACTATGTGCCAGGCATTGTTTTAAATGTTTTATACTTTCATTTTGGGACTGTGTTCTTCATATAGTGATACTCATGATTTTGTTATGGGATACAATCAAAATGAGCTACACATTTAGTATACCTGCTAAAATCAGAGTCAAAGAGACTAGATTTATGTCCCAGATCTGCCACTAGCTGTGTGGTCTTGGCTAAGGGCCTCAGTCCGTCCAGGCTTTGTTTTCTCCTCCAGAAATTGGTACAATAAATGAGAACATCTTACAAGATTTTGTAAGGGTTAAGTGAGACAGTACTAGCGTAGAGCCCAGCGTCTATTAAGCCCAGAACTCCTGTTTGATGTCCAATAGTTCCTTGTTCATGGAAAGCATTTAAATTGATGTGAAGAAAACCAAATGCTCTTAAAATTTATGAAAAGTATAAGATTTTCATACTTTTGAGTATAAAATTTAAGTAGAAGTATAAACAAGTGTGTTTTTGCTCATTTAACCTGTTAGACTTGATGTTTCTCTATGCCAGTGCTCTGCTGTCCCTGCTGTGACCTCCGGCCCACTCGCAACAGGAAGTAACAATAGCAGCTACCATTTACTGAATTCTTGTGTGATTGTGATTTTTAACAGTGTATTTTAAAATTTTTTTGTAAGGCATAACAAAGAAAGGATAATCTTATATCATGAATTTTCAACCTAGTTCCTGCAGGTGAGGTTAGAGGAGTGGTCGTGGGCTAATTTGTAGTTATCTGTATCAGTCTGAGGACCACTGGCATGAAAACTGCAAATGGAAAATTACAAAATTGAGTTTTAGCCTTTTCTTCATTTTCAGTATCATTACAATTGAAGTGCTGAATATGCAATCATGTATGACAGGGGATAGTCAGAGTTACTGAAAGGTAGTGCCTGACTCTTGCCTTGGCAACTTTTTTTCTTAAAAAACATGAATGGAAAATTGACGCGATGGGGAACTATGTGGAGTAAAAGAGGAGAGAGATGGACTAAGAAGCAGAGGTGAACAGTCCTTGAATTAATCCTTGCAGTGAATTCTTTACGTACATTGTGCATGTTTTCATTCTAAGAAATAATTGCAATTAACAGTAAAAGAAGAAACTCTCTGAGTTTGAAATTGACTCAGCAGTCACATTTTTTTCCTCTTTAGGAGGACAGATTATTCAGAGAAACATAACTGCATTTTTTTTTAGTTTTTAAAATCATCCAGAAACTTAAACCATTAATATATGAAAAGAGCAAGTTTCACTTTCAGCAAGTAGTGCACCAATAACATATATATTTTCTTTTCAGATTTGCTGCATCAACCTGAAATCTTAACAGGATATTTTCCTCAAGACAAAAGTACTTTGCAGCAGACAGAAATACCTTCACGACCTATGGGTGAGGGTCTGTGGTGAAGTAGATACTGTTGACCTCGGAAATTGGAACATAATTTACTTTTCCTCATTGTTCTGAAGACATGTTGTGGTCAGACTTAAATGTTTCGGCACCACACTGTTTATTTCCTCTAATTAGGATAGTCTAAAGGGTCCAACTTAATTGTTCTTACTGCCTTTGAGCCGCAGTGTGGGTGTGGTGATGGTGCCGAGGTCCTTGGAGCTTGTTGAGCTGGGAGTCTGTCAGGAGCTGAGCTGTTCCCCGTGCACGTCACCGCATGAATTCTCCGGCTTACCCAGCAGGACTGTCCATCCAGTGGCGCAAGCCAAGGGCTCTGGATCACGTTTCTTTCTCCCTCTGTCGTTACCCCCCACATCGAGTTGACCTGCGAGTCCTGGTTAGAGCCTCTCCCGGGAACCTTCCTGTGTCTGATCTCTGCTCATGTGCCGCCTCCTCAAAGAGGCCTTCCTGACGACTCCGGCCAGGGTCACTTTTTCTCTGTCTTTGATTTTCTTTCTACGTGTGTTTATTAAACTGTGTGTTTATTTACGTCTTGTTTGTCTCCCTTGTTGTAAGCTGAAACGCAGCCACAATAACTGTTTCGTCTGGTGTTGGTGTGGGGAACCGTGCCGGAAACGCACTAGGTGTTCAGTATGTATTTTTTGAACGAATGAGTGAATCTTCATGGAGTCTCAGATTGATACTCTTAATAACCCCATTTTACTAGTGAGGACCTTTGGACTTAGAAAAGGATAAAATCTTTGTACTAGATGACACAGGGCACGGTTAAGTGAGCACGAACTTTATATTATATTGCTTGTGAAATTGAAATGAGAAGGCTGTTTCCAGTGATATTTCTGTGGACATCAAGTATTCAGAGCAACTCAGTTTGGAAGCCCTCTGTTACAGAAAAGATTTTGTAGAAATTCTCAGATTGAGTACAGCGTAAGAAGGAACAGAAGACTTCCTCAGCTGTTAAAGTACTTGGCCTTTCCTTTCTGTAAAAGTTGTGTTAGATTTCTTGGGGGCTTAGGTTTGACGTGGTGGTTCTTTGTGTTTGTGGCTGAGAGGCTTAATGTAGTGACAACCGTCTGAAGGGAGTGTCTCCAGGGCTGGGAAGGGTGGGTATTTGAGTGAAGCTGTTGAAAGCATCCAAGAAGACTGAGATGGTGGCGCATTTTTGTGTGAGCTGTAGTTTGTGGATTTGATGGTGTGGATTCTTTCAGACGCATCTTTATATCCTTCCCAACTCTTGCTTTTCCCTTAGACAGTAAACCCTGCTTTTATGTTAACAGTTTTGAAGGAAGCAACTGTGCTGTGTTTGGGAATTTAAATATCATTACCTGAACTTAGCAATCCCATGCTCTTTTCAAAGCATGTGGCAGAAAGACTGTTTGCCATTTGAAAGGGCTTCTGTGTTGCCACCTTAAGTTGTACACTAGATCTGTTAAAAAATAATTTGAAGGAGGGTAGTATAAAATTGCATTCGGTTTCTTGGATTTCTTTTAATCTTGTTTGAGCACTGATATTTGATCTTTAACCTTATGGTCTTCAAGTCATCCTCAAAGAGTAACCGTTAAAATTTCGAACCCTATTTATGATATTTGAACTTGACTTACTAAATACAGTGTATGATTACATTTGTATCATTTTTTTAATTTCTACAGTTAGAGATCACCAAATACCAGTTTCTTTTTTGTTTAAGGTCCCTATTCTGGGTAGCCACGTGATAGAATAAATAATTGCTGCTATAAATGTTGTTCAATATTGGTTTCTAAAAATAATAGGAATTGTGTTTAAATTGTGAAAAGAGATCTGTTATTTATTCTTTGAGGAGACAAATTTACAGCTGATCTTTTTGACATACTTCAGGGAACTGTGAGCTGTAACTTTATTTGGGGACTTGTTTTGAAGGCAAAGCGGTTTTTCGGGACGTTGCGAATCTGTCCACGTTGCCTCCTTCGCTGCCTTATGTTTTGCTCTTCCATTAGCAGCAAATCGGACCGCGAAATGTTTGAAGTTTTCTACTTTCCCCTGGCTCCCCCTGACCACAGCTGACAGACATGTTCTCTCGTCCAATGAAAGGTACTGTGCCCGATGTATGGCAGGTGTTTTGGCTTCTGGTATTTGTAGCCATGAAGTCTGAGACTTATTACTATACATTTTCATCAGGAAAAAAAAAAGATTCTAAAAGTGGCTGTGGTTGGTAAGTAACAGGAATATATGAATGATTTTCAATATTTCAAAAAGCAAGCCAGAAAATTCCCTTTGCCTTTAATTAGGCTTCACATCAAGTTTCTTTTATGTGCTTGGAATCCTGTGCACGCTTTGATGACATGAGTCATCTCTTATCAACCAGATTAGCTGGCCATTGCTTAGGCCCTTGGTGTATAAAAATGGAGCAATTAAACATAAATGCAGTCATTTTAGTAGACAGTATATTTCAAAACATGGCCTTTGTTAGGGGAAGGTTGGAGACCTCTGATCTGATCTTATGTAATGGATTTTATTTGGTCATTACTCCTCAAAATAGAGAGATGATATTTAGAAGTTTGGAGAGTGTTTTAAAGTAGTTTCACTTTTTGCTAAAACTTAATTTCAATGAATGTCACACCAAATGTGTCGTCTGCCTTGTTTTTGTGAGAGTCTGAAAAATAAAGATCAACTTCTAGAGTTTGGACCAAATAGGGGGATGCTATTAAGTGACTTCTGATGATGGCCCTTCCAGGCCTGCAGTGAATTCTCTTGGAACAACATCCTGAAGAGGTTACATGCAGTTGGGGTTGGGCCCAGGTGGCATTGATCTGTCAATTCTGCGTTGGTTGCTAAGGAGGGATATGGTCTCAGGGGGCTGTGTGTGGGTGGTGAATGGTGGCCTGGAGCTGGAATGAGAATGGGTTTGGTTTCTTGGGCTGAGAGGTGAACAACTGCTGTCTTGCTGGGGAGGCAGGTGCTGTCAGAGAAGTTGAGGGGTGTGGTCTCCATGGGACAAGAGAGGAGTACCAGCTTGATTCCCCCAAGTAGGGAAGAGCAGTAAGGAATCTAATGCCTTGAATTTAATTCTGAATCTACTATGATTTTCTCTGTCTTATTTCCTAATTCATTTAGCAGATTTCATTGACCTCATTTCATGGCATTGTGATGGTCCCTGGGCACACAGTGGTGGGCACTGTGATGTCCCTGCTCTTGAGGAGGGCCCAGGGGGCTGCAAAGTCGACAGGCAGTAACCGCAGCACAAATTCTGGGCATGTGAAAGAACACCTCGCCCAGGCTTGCTCATTGGTTAGGGAGGGGAGCTGGGAAGGTTTCCCAGGGGACGATGTGTTGGCCAAGACCTGAAGGGTTCTGATAGGGTCATTATGCCACCTGGTTCCATAGAGTCTGGCATGGGTAAACATTTTTTAAAAATAAAGACTGTATTTTGTATATTTTGCAGCTCTTTAAGAAGTAGTAACCACACTGTAATCTGGAACACCTGTGAACTGTTGAAAGACGTTATCATGCAAGATTTTCCTGCTGAGATATTCCTTCAAAGGCCAAAAATTGTTCAGGTGCGTTTCCTTTGTAATTATTTTAGATTTCGCAATGGGGGACTTTTTGCAGTGAAACAGATTGTGCAAAATAGGAGTCCTTGGGAGGCAAATGTACACTCTCATGTTTCGATAATGAACTACTGGACTTTTCAGACCCATTATTCTCTAACTTGGACAGAGGTTGTCCTCCTGATGGGAGGTGGTCTTATTTGGCACACTCAGTCCAGTTTGGCCACCTTGGCCTCACCATTGATGGATCACTTGACGGGGAGGACAGACATGGGGCACTGACATTGGACGGCCGTGACCAGTCTGATCAATGAGATTTGTATCATTCTGAGCGTGTGGGTTCTAATGCGCAGTGCTGGCTGCTGTGGGAATGGCAGAGGTGAGCGGTGTGGCTGCCTTCTAGGTGCCGGGCTGCAGCCTGCTGCACGTGTGTGCAGCAGAGATGCTGGAGCCTGTCCACAGCGTCCAGTTAGGCCCGGCACCCTTGCTCTGCAGTTACCAGGCTGAGATGGGTGCTGTGAGTGGCAGCTGTGAATACATGCTGTCCCAGCTCCAAGTGATAGCAGAGGAACAGCTGTTAATCATCAAAACATGCCAAATTATTTAGCTGTTAGATATGACAAAGGCTTGCTGTACTTAAAAAAAAAACTCTGTAACAATGTCTTAAATTGAGGCTGTTTCCTTTGTTCTTCGGGATAGGTACTCAACTAACAGGTCAGATATGAGAAATGCTGACTGTTCCCTTTAAATTAGATCTTCGACCCGTCTTCCAGCGTATGCTGTCATTTTTACGCGTTTCTGCTGCTTCTCTCCTATAAATATTTGGCACCTTATTGTGATTTCTTTGATTGTCCATTTAACGTTACGTAAGCTCTGCATCCGACTTTGCAGTCGAGCGCCTCGTCCCCATGGTCGTTTTCCTCTCTCTCCATTGCAGAGCCTTTTCTCTCTGCTGAGACTGGCCTTTGGAGGAGACGGGAAGCATCGTCTGGCATTACAGTCAGTGTCCTGCCTGCAGCAGCTGTGCGCATGTTTAAGGAACAGACTCAGCTTCCACAGAGATCCAAGTTTCTTCTCTAATAAACAAGGTATTTCTGTTTGTTGATTCCTTGCGCACTGGCAGTTTTTGTAGATTCTTCCAAGAACTCCCCATTGTACTTACTGTCAGGCTTATTGTGTATGTACATTTTCACAGTGGAAACACCCCATCTTGAGTGTTTATCAAATCATGATCTTTGAAAACAGCATGTTAATGATGGAAGCACTCATGAGCCCATCCTTTTTTTTCTTTAAACAGAATGAACTCATTAACTTCTTTTTAAAAATTTGTTTGGCTGGCTGTGTCTGGTCGTAGCTGTATTTGTGTGTGTTTGTTTGGCTGTGTCTGGTCGTAGCTGTATTTGTGTTTGTTTGGCTGTGTCTGGTCATAGCTGAATTTGTGTGTGTTTGTTTGGCTGTGTCTGGTCGCAGCTGTATTTGTGTTTGTTTGGCTGTGTCTGGTCGTAGCTGTATTTGTGTTTGTTTGGCTGTGTCTGGTCGTAGCTGTATTTGTGTTTGTTTGGCTGTGTCTGGTCGTAGCTGTATTTGTGTTTGGCTGTGTCTGGTTGTAGCTGTATTTGTGTTTGTTTGGCTGTGTCTGGTCGTAGCTGTATTTGTGTTTGGCTGTGTCTGGTTGTAGCTGTATTTGTGTTTGTGTGTTTGGCTGTGTCTGGTCGTAGCTGTAATTTTGTTTGTTTGGCTGTATCTGGTTGTAGCTGTATTTGTGTTTGTTTGGCTGTGTCTGGTCGTAGCTGTATTTGTGTTTGGCTGTGTCTGGTTGTAGCTGTATTTGTGTTTGTTTGGCTGTGTCTGGTAGCTGTATTTGTGTTTGGCTGTGTCTGGTTGTAGCTGTATTTGTGTTTGTGTATTTGGCTGTGTCTGGTCATAGCTGTAATTTTGTTTGTTTGGCTGTATCTGGTTGTAGCTGTATTTGTGTTTGTTTGGCTGTGTCTGGTCGTAGCTGTATTTGTGTTTATGTGTTTGGCTGTGTCTGGTTGTAGCTGTATTTGTGTGTGTGTGTTTGGCTGTGTCTGGTCGTAGCTGTATTTGTGTTTGTTTGGCTGTGTCTGGTTGTAGCTGTATTTCTGTTTGTTGTTTGGCTGTGTCTGGTCATAGCTGTATTTGTGTGTGTGTGTTTTGCTGTGTCTGGTTGTAGCTGTATTTGTGTGTGTGTGTTTGGCTGTGTCTGGTCATAGCTGTATTTGTGTGTGTTTGTTTTGCTGTATCTAGTTGTAGCTGTATTTGTGTGTGTGTGTTTGGCTGTGTCTGGTCGTAGCTGTATTTGTGTTTGTTTGGCTGTGTCTGGTCGTAGCTGTATTTGTGTTTGTTTGGCTGTGTCTGGTTGTAGCTGTATTTGTGTTTGTTGTTTGGCTGTGTCTGTTTGTTGTTTGGCTGTGTCTGGTCATAGCTGTAGTTGTGTTTGTTGTTTGGCTGTGTCTGGTTGTACCTGTATTTGTGTTTGTTTGGCTGTGTCTGGTTGTACCTGTGTTTCTGTGTGTGTGTGTTTGGCTGTGTCTGGTCGTAGCTGTATTTGTGTTTGTTTGGCTATGTCTGGTTGTACCTGTATTTCTGTGTGTGTGTGTGTTTGGCTGTGTCTGGTCATAGCTGTATTTGTGTTTGTTTGGCTGTGTCTGGTTGTAGCTGTATTTGTGTTTGTTGTTTGGCTGTGTCTGGTCATTGCTGTATTTGTGTTTGTTGTTTGCCTGTGTCTGGTTGTACCTGTATTTGTGTGTGTTTGTTTGGCTGTGTCTGGTTGTACCTGTATTTCTGTGTGTGTATTTGTTTGGTTGTGTCTGGTTGTAGCTGTATTTCTGCTTGTTTGGCTGTGTCTGGTTGTACCTGATTTCTGTGTGTTTGTTTGTTTGGCTGTGTCTGGTCGTAGCTGTATTTCTGCTTGTTTGGCTGTGTCTGGTTGTACCTGATTTCTGTGTGTTTGTTTGTTTGGCTGTGTCTGGTCGTAGTTGTAGCATGCGGGTCTTCCTCGTCATGTGGGACCTTGGGATCTTTTGTCGCAGCATGTGGACGCTCTCGTTGTGGCGTGTGGGCTCAGTTCTTGGAGCACACTGGCTTTGTTTTCGCCCTGGCATATGGGATCTTAATTGCCCGACCAGGAGGGAACCCACGTCCCTGCATTGCCAAGCGATTCCTGGGTGGCCAGGGAAGTCCCCGCGTCCTCTTTTTTGATATGAGACTTCTGCACGGTATTTTTCTCCCATGCATGCAGTGGCGACAGGAACTAAGGACCGAGATTGTAAGTCCAGCTGATCACGTAGGGCTGTGGGCATTTTAGCAAGTTATACATTGTGTTAAGAAATTGTTCAGTTTGAAAAATACCTGTCTGTATTTTACGGAAATTATTTTAATGCAACTTGCGGTGTAGGCGGTGTTTTCTGTTAATATGGTAGCAGTGCCAGACTTCTCAGGGAAAGAGCACCACCTAATGGCCACCAAGAGTGCTCTGGGCTGGCCTTGTCACACCCGCACTTCAGTTCAGGGTTTCTGTGTTCTTAGGCAGTGTGCATTGAAAGTCGAATGTTTAATTTCAGTGGCTTGTCATGCTTCATAGTTAAGACCTGTTTTGTTGGCAGCGTCGCTGATCCTGTGCTACTTGAATACTTAGGCTTTATATTAGCTGTATTACGGACTTCAGGGGACATGGAGTTTCCTCAGTAACGTTCTTGAGAGCTTGCGGGTACCCCATATTTCATCAGAGAAAGAGTGAAATGCAGTTTGGTTGGTTAAAGTAGTGGATAAATCAGAAGACTTCCTCATCTATTAAATGAATGTTTCTCACCGATTCTGTGCCAACCACTGCTTGTGGGCAGGGGTACCTGTCAGATCAGGGGTGGCGGCGCCGCTTGTCAGATCAGCAGTGGCAGTACGTTAGCAGTGAAGCACACAGTGCGTGCACTGTGCTTGAATCATCCTGAAACCATCCATCCACCTGTGGCCTCCTGTCCTGGAAAAACTGTCTCCCACGAAACCGGCTCCTGGTGCCAGAAAGGTTGGGGGGCCACAGCTCTAGGGGTGAAGCACTGAACAGGGCAAGTGTGGCGCCACCTGTCAGAGCTTATGCTGTGGGAGGCTGGTACAGGCCGCAAACACAGGAGTGTTCAGGGAGGACATGCCTGAAGGGGATAGGAAGGGTGCTGTGACAGAACGTGACCCAGGAGACGGGTCATCTGGGTAGGATGGTCAGGGAGGGCTTCCAGGAGGAGGTGACCTGACAGTGAGTAGGAACCTCCATTTGAAGGGCTGCAGGAGGAGAATTGAGGGAGGCTAGAAGCCTCAGCAACCCACTCCAGTACTCTCCCCTGGAAAATCCCACTGGTGGAGGAGCCTGGTAGGCTGCAGTCCATGGGTTCGCTAAGAGTTGGACATGACTGACTTCACTTTCACTTTTCACTTTCACGCATTGGAGAAGGAAATGGCAATTCTTCCCTGGAGAATCCCAGGAACAGAGGAGCCTGGTGGGCTGCCATCTATGGGGTTAGACAGAGTCGGACACGACTGAAGCAGCTTAGCAGCAGCAGAGGCCTCAGGCTCGAGGGTGACCTGCTTGAGGAGCAGAAGTCAGGCTGGAGTGCGTGAGGTGGTTAACCAGTTGGGGGTGCAGGAGGGGAAGGTGGGAGGTGGCCTGGGGCAGCGGGTACTGGGACTTGCACCTCTTGGTATGACTTTGTCTTTTCTTTGAAGTGCAGGGAGAAGCTCTTGGGGAGTTGTTATTGTTCCTCCCTCCACAGATGTCTTTGTTTTACCTAATTCTTTAAAAAAATTATGGGAAAATACACGTAGCATAAACTATGCCATTATACACATGCAGTTCGGTGTGTTCACTGCATTCATGTTGCTGTGCCCTCATCACCATCCTGTGTTTCCAGACCTTTTTCTTCATCCTGAATGGAGACTCTGTAAGCACAGCAGAAGCTCCATTTCCCCCTCCTCCTGCAGCCTCCGCTAATCTCTAATCTGTTTTCTGGCTAGGTTCTTCATTTAAATGGGATCGTACAATATTTGTCTGGCTGATTTCATTTAGTTTAGTGTTTTCAGGGTTCATCCATGTTGTAGCAGATATCAGAACTTTATTCACTTTTATGGCTGAATAATATTTTATTGTATGTACACACCATGTTTTATTTATTCATTCATCTGTGGATGGATGTGAGGATTGTTCCCAGCTTCTGACTATTGAGTGATGCTCTCGTGAACATTGGCACATCTGTTCAAGTCCTTGCATTCAGTTCTTTTGGGTGTATAGCCAAGAATAAACATACTGGGTCTTGTGCTAATTCTGTTTATCTCTCTGTGTGTGCGTGCTCAGTCATGTCCTAGTCTTTGCTACCCTATGTAGCCAGCCAGGCTCCTCTGTTCATGGGATTTTCCAGACAAGTGTACTGGAGTGGGTAGCCATTCCCTTCTCCAGGGGATCTTTGACCCAGGGGTCAAATCAGTCTCCTGCATTAGCAGGCAGATTCTTCACTGCTGAGCCACCTGGGAAGCCCTTAGCTTTCTGAAGAACCACCAAAATATTTTCCACAGTGGCTGTACAATTTTACATTCCCACCAGTAGTGTATGAGGCTTCCAGTTTCTCCACAGCCTCTCTGACACTTTTTCTTTTTAATCATAGTCATCCTAGTAGGAATGAGGTGGTATCTCATTGTGGTTTTGATTCCCTAGTGGCTGTTAATTAATGACTAGGGATTCTCTAGTGACTTTTCATGTGCTTATTGGCCATTGATAGATTTTTAGAGAAATGTCCATCAAAGTTTTTGCTCATTTTTAAGTTGGGATATTTGACTCTTTTTTATTGTGAGTTTTGGGAGTTATATATCCTGGATATTAAATCCTTAGCAGGTGTTTGACTTGCAAATATTTTCTCCGGTTCTGTAGGTTGTTACTTTGTTGATAATGTCCTTTGATGCATGAAAGTTTTAAGTCCAGTTTATCTCTGTTTTCTTTGGTTGTTTGTGTTTTTGCTGTCTTATCTAAAAATTCGTTACAAATCCAAGGTCATGAGGATTCACCCCTATGTTTTCTGCTAAAGAGGTTTATGGTTTTAACTCATATTTTGGTTGTTGATTCATTTTGAGTTCATTTTTGCACATGGTTTGAGGTATGGTCTCTAAGAGGGCTTTAAGCAGGAGAGTAGATGGTTTGGTTTCTGATGTTGTAGGTGAATGGTGCTGACTAGAAGGTTCTGTGTAATCAGGTCAGTTTTATATGAACCTCATGTGCTAAGGGAGCACTGCAGAAAAGATTGACCTTCACTTTTACCTCAGAGAAGCATTTCTACTATTTTCATTTTTTTTTAAATGACAAAAAGTTCATAATCAGTCATTTGTCTGTACCAGGGAGTAATTTTATTCTTTTCTCCCCCAGATGCTGTGTCCCAGAACTCTTCCCTGTCTTACTGTCCTGACACCAGGGCGGTTCCGCATTCCCAGAACCCGTCTCCCGGAAGCAGCAGCCCGCGGCCCTCCGTGGTGGGGCGCACGGGCCAGCGGCCCCGGGGGGATGGCCAGGACTGGGACGCCGTGTCCTCCAGGTGACTGGGGCTGAGGGAGCTCTAGCGCGTGTGTCAGTGCTAGAGGGAGATCGCCTTTCTCTTCTGTCTTATCTTTTGAAGCATTAACTCAAGTGTTGTCCTTGTGTTAACCAGTGGCTTTCATACTTTTTTGACCATGACCTCCAGTAAGAAATAAGTATTATACTACAACCCAGCACTCAGAGCAGAGACATATACCCTGAGTATGTGTGTGCATCTGTGTGCCCCTGTGTCCGTACACCAAAACAAAATGTTCACAGACATGTTCTCTGATTTTGCATTTTACAGAGTGACCTGCATTATTTGTTCATTTCTGTTTCGTCAAGAAAATGGTGATTCTGACCCACTGAATTGTTTGTAGCAGCCACAAATGGACTGTGATCTAGTTTAAGAGCATAGTTTTTAAATGTTGGATACATGTTGATAACATTTTAATGAAACCCACTTCTGGGTTTCATTTAATTGTAATTTAAATGTATTGGTGTTTACTGTTAAAGGGAATGATTGGAGAATTAAAACAAAGTCCCCTTCAAGGTGCAGAGTTCATGGTGTTTATGGTATTCTATTTATTTGGTTGTACAAAGAAAGATTTTTGCACATCGTTTCCTTAAAGGAACTGGCACGGTGTTTGTGTGTTAACTCATCCTTAGGCTACAAGCATCTTAAAAACCTCTTAGTCTTTTCCTTAGATTCGTTCCACTAAATGCTGCCTGAGACCAGCACTTGTGTGTCGGCCTGATTCTTTTCTCCTGACTTGACTAGTGTGGCCGCTCCAGGCTAACACCGACTCACGCTTGCTGTGTTCTTGGTGTTACCTCAAGGGCTTCACGTGCTTTGTCTCCTGTGGTGTCCTCATAGGAGTCCTGTGATACGATTGGAATGATTATCATTATCATTTTATAGACAAACCTGAGGCTGGGAGGGCTGGAGGCCATCCCCAGTTTGCACGTTTAGGGGAGTGCAGCGCAGGGTCTGGGGAGTGTGGTCCGAGATGTGCTCTTCTGCTGACAGTGCAGCTGCTGTTGATCAGTGTGGTTTTCCTCCTCAGCTCCTTCTCTGAGCTGTAACTAGTGTGCTGCGTGCTTTAAATTTTCACTCCTGAGTAAATTTCCTTCCAGGCCCTTTCAGAGTTAGAAGCCCAGCTCATTTCCATGTTTGGGATGTTTGGTATATTGGCGCTAAAGAAATGACAACGTGTATTGAATTGTACATGTTCAGTAGCATCATCCATCTCTGTGATTCAACTTCAGCTGTGGGTAACATCAGAAGTCAACATTTTGGGATGCTTTGTAAACATGACATTTCAAGCCTTTCTATGGCATTTTGATCCCCACCCCACCCTATATACCCAAGGTAAAAAATTTTTTTTTAACAAAGAAAGCTAAGAAAGATGGAATTTTCCACTTTTGGGTACATTTTCAAAATCATATGATGTTGACTGTCCTAAATAAAGTAATCCATTTCTCATCATGTTTTTCTGGCATTTTCTTGCATTCTTCAGTTGCTAACATTGGCTTACTTTGAACATTTGGTGAAAATCACAGAAAGTCTAGGGAGCCATATGAACTATTTAGTTTTTGCCTTTATAAGTTACGGAAGAACTTTGCTATGAATCTGTTTGCTTTCCTTTAGAGATGGATGGGTTTTCAGTGCTTATGTCTATTACTGCTACAGGAATGTTGACGTATTTGGAGAATATCAGTTTGAAGAACAAAATATAAATGCATTCTTGGTTTCACTTACAATTTTGAGCCATCTTTATGGAATTTAACCTCATAAACTTGTCAAGGTTTCTAGCGGTTTGACCATAGTTGTTCCATGGAACAGTATAGTCGAGCTCAGTTCGAGGCTTCTTAATAAGCGAGACAGCAGCCGTGCAGTAGTCTGTCTGTGGGCGGTTTCCCCACCCCAGGGTCGTGATTGTCCTTGCTTGCTTTACAGTGGGAGTAGCAGCCACGCTCACGTCAGCTCGCGGGTCTCTGTCCCCTCGCCTCTGGACCTGGCACCCGTGGACCTGCCGGAGCTGGCGGAGGACGCGCTGGAGCTGCAGCTGCAGCAGCTGAGCCTGCCCCAGCTCTGCGTCTCTCCCTCCTGGAGGCCGCCACGCCCCTCCTGAGGACAGGTCGGTGGGCCTTGGAGCCAGAGCTCGTCTGTACTCTTTGTGTTTGTTTCTGTCTGTTTTCTAGGACTCTCATTTTTCTCTTTTTCACCTTCTGTCTTACGATCTTTAAAAACCTGTATTTACTTAGTAAGTTCACATACTGAGGACTTAGTAAGGGCTTTATTGTCTCTCAGTTAAACGTGGATGTCATGGAGCACTGTTCAGATAGAGTGTCCCCTTTCACTTCTGGCCTTTTATGGTACAGACATCCACTTGTATGTGGCTATTTTAAAGGTAAGCAATGATTAAAAAAAAAAACTGAAGTGAGTTAGAGAAGATGGACTGGCAGGAATAGACCAAAAGAAAAACTTCTTGGCTTTTGCTCTTTAGAGATTTTTTGAGTTGCTTCCAGTTGGTCACTCTTCCTACTCAGTTTTGACTTGACTGATAAGTTAAAGTGAAAGTCGCTCAGTTGTGTCTGACTCTTTGTGACCCCATGGGCTATACAGTCCATGGAATTTTCCAGGACAGAATACTGGAATGGGTAGCCTATCCCTTCTACAGTGGATCTTCCCGACTCAGGAATCAAACTGGGGTCTCCTGCATTGCAGGTGGATTCTTTATCAACTGAGTTACGAGGGAAGCCTGAGTGATGGAGACATGCTAAAAACCAAAACAGTCCCAACACTGGATTGTACCTTTGCAGTAATACCTTCCTCTTAAAAAAACAAACCAGAGTTCAGAAAACCCAGACCTTCTAGAATGACATTTCCTCACCACTGTGCTGGGTAAGTTTGCACAGATGTCCTGCAGTGAACTCTGGGAAGTGCCTGTGATCTTCCTGGAGAAAGAATAGTGTGGCCAATGTCCAGGGCAGTCCCGCAGTCAGTCAGGTTACCATGTACCAAGGCCCAGCTGTGCTTAGCTGCTGGACAGGGTCTGCTGCTGCTGCTGCTAAGTCGCTTCACTCGTGTCTGACTCTGTGCGACCCCATAGACGGCAACCCACCAGGCTCTGCCATCCCTGGGATTTTCCATGCAAGAAGACTGGAGTGGGTTGCCGTTTCCTTCTCCAGTGCATGAAAGTGAAAAGTGAAAGGGAAGTCGCTCAGTTGTGTCCGACTCTTTGCGACCCCATGAACTGCAGCCTACCAGGCTCCTCCATCCATGGGATTTTCCAGGCAAGAGTACTGGAGCGGGGTGCCATTGCCGTCTCCGAACAGGGTCTGGTGTATGTTATTCCACATGCTTCTCACAACAGCCTATTCGGTTCACCTCTCAGTGGTAGTTACTGCTTTTCTCCCTGTTTTACAACAAGGAGGCTGAAGTTTAGAGCACTTTAAAAAGTCACCCAGAGTCAGACAGCAAAAAAACAGAGACTTGAACTTCAGTTCTGAGACCAAAATCCATGCCCTTAGCACTTTGCAAGGTAAATGAACATTTGCAGTCTCCTTTGTATTTGTATTCTCTAAGTATATACATTTTAAGTAATTGATAAACTTGTCAAAATATAAACACAAGATAAATTTTGCTTTGTTTGCTTTATACTGGCTCAGTGATAAGTGTATCCTATGCTAATGGTTCTGTAAGTCCTGTGGCTATTTTTTGCTTGCTTGGAAGTGATGTGGAAGAGGCAGGAGGTAAGTGTATATTTGGGAACATTAACAGTTTTTATTCTGAGAACAGTATACCTTAAGTTCTTACTGATTGGAGAACTCTGCTTCGGGAGTGAGGAGAACAGATTAATTGATTTACTAATAAAGTGACATGAAGGAATATCTGAACTTCTTTAGCATCAAATGTATATGTTTGTCTGCATGGTGTACTGAGGAGAACACTTTTAGATTTAATGGTTTTGCATTTAACCTTTTCTTAATTTGCTGTAGAAAGTCAGATTGATAATTATAAAGCTGTATCATGGTACATAAAATTTTCTAAATGTTCTCTTGCCCTTTGGTAAAGGCACATTATTGCTTAATTTGTAATTGTTCAATGTCATAAGAGATTTCTAAGAGAATTTGCTCCAGCTGTTGCAATGAAGCAATTAATCTGGACCCTCATGATCCGGCAGTTTGTTTTACTCTCATTCATTAGAAATTGACCTTTGGTATGTGGGGCAGGAAAGTCCTGATTGAATACTCACCTCACTTAGGATTATGGGTGGTGGAATTCCTTTGTTGTTCTTTTTCTGAGGAGAAGGAGGCTGCTCAGGTGTGTTGACAGCACCCTTTCTTCTGGAATGTTTTTAGAGTTTAAGGTGAGTGTAGGTTTCCCAAACTCTTGTGTGGAAAACTACTAATTCATGACAAGGCTTAAACCTCCTAGTCCTAAGTGGGGAATTTATTAGACCATATCTTCTCAACTGACCTGTGCCTTGTCAGCATATTACATGTAATGTAGATGGATGGTCTCTGAATTTGAAAACTTACTTTACTCTGTCTCACAGTGCTTTCAGTTATATTGTTATCTCTTCCTGGCTGTCTTTCCTACTTATGAGCACATTTGATTTTTTTTTGTAGCTGAATAGTGTTACAATTGAAACAGAAACCTAATAGTGACTGTATACTGTGGCTTCCCTAGTCATCTCTCTTTTAACAGTTCTAAAGACACCAAAATATAAGAAGAGAAATAGGAATTTGGGGGCATTAGCTAACCAGAGGATTGAGCAGAATGCTATTCAGGTTTACCTGGAAGTTAACTTTTTTCCCTTCTCTCTCCTGTTTGTATTCCCAGGTAGTAGACAGATGATAATAAGAGTTCTGGAGTTGCTCGCAGAAGTTGTGGTGCTTATTGGTGAAGCGATTTCGGCACATCTGTGGGATGACAGCAGTCTTTTTGCAATAGATATGGTGAGACTCGAGGTTTTCCTTGCAGTGTGGGTAACAGTGTCAGTCTTTTGTTTTATCTTGGTCCTTTCAAGCTGGCTTCATTGTCTCATCAGCCTTTGAAATCTTTCTTTGTTTTAGATGCAGTAGATTCCAGGCTTATTTTGCACAGTGTTTGGAATCGACTATATTTCTCAAGAGATTCTGCTGCTGCTGCTAAGTCACTTCAGTTACTTTTAATGCGTGCTTCCATGTAATGGAAACCGTATCATTTTTTACTTTTCCCATATATCATAAATCATTTGCTTTTATATATTTTTAATTTCAAATTATCATCTGATGAGCTTGCTTTTCTGGGTAGAACTGGTGTTCTGTTTTTCTATTAATGTAAATTTGCAATGTATGCCTCACTTTTCCTTTTTTATTCCTTCAGAGAATTGGAAGTAAAATTATTAGTCATAAAAAAATATATATCGCTTCCTAGAGTTATCATTTTTTCCTTTTATGTTATTTTGACCTACCTAGATCTGTCTACATTTTACTGATCTTTGCTATAGGCTGCTTGAAATCCTTGTGCATAGGCATTAAAACAGAAAAACTAAATAAAATCCTGGTTTACTTTATATTAGTATCTATGTGTGAAGAAATCCCTCAGTATTTTATTTACACAAATCTCTTGAGAAGAAAAAGGATTTAAATCTTTTACAATAGGTTTAATAAATTGTTTTGTGCCCTTCAATTTCCTTGTTTATAAAATAGTGATTATAGTTCTTAATCTTAGTTTTCTGATAGTTCCTAAGGTTATCCCACTATTTTGTAGTACTTTTAGAAGATTTTCACATACTGAAGATTTTCAACAAGTGAGTTTTTCCTGAGAAGTGTGAAGAATGTTTTATCAGTTGCTTCTTAAAATAGCTTAAATTTCTTGGCCAGAACATTTATCTGTAAAAGTTAGTCATTCACTTTTAACTTTTGGCTGCTGATCTTTTATGACTCAATGAATTATTTTTACTTTAAAGGTTAAATCTGTTGTACAAGAGCCAATTGGTATGTTAGAAATGTTAAATAAAACAGTACTGCTTGAAATTATATTTGATCCACTTATTTAAAAGGAAAAAAATGCTCCCTAGGAAAAAAATCTAATTCCTTTGGGCTATATATTAATAAAAGCAGACAGTTATGTAGAATTTCTTAATGTCCTTATTTTTGCAAAGTTTAAAAGAAAACAGAGGTATATTTTTGTTGTGTCATTAAAGGAACAATATAATAAAAGTTGAACAGTTCAGTAATTGAATACCTGAAGATATGTAATAAATTCTCTAGAGCTTTCCAAATATTGCTAATAACGCTCATGAAATCCCATAACTCAGTTTGTGTAAGCATAGTCAAATTTTTTTCTCTATAAATTGAATATTTTTATTTCATTTGAAGCAAATAAAATATTTTCACTGAAATTGTTATATTTTGTTAACATTAAAAATTCATTGATAAGTGTTTGTAAATGTTAGAAGACCTGAAGGATGTCATCTCTCCTCTGCCTCCCTAGGAAGTTGTGTTTATTTTTCCTTATTTGCCTGGTAAGTTAGGCTCATGGAGTGAGGCTCTCTTCCCCTTGCCAGCTGACTCCAGACTCCTGGGCCTGCTTCTCTGCAAGTTTTGCCCTTTTCCTCTCTGTCACTGCTGTCACTCAGTGTCACCAAAAGCAGTCTTTGCTCCTTCTTTCTTACTCATTCCTCTAAATTCCTGCCTGACCTGCTGTGATTTCCCGGTTTGTTAGAAGAGTTGCTGGTTGAAGTTCAGGTGAAATTGTGAGGATTGTGAAAGATTCTAGAGAGAGGGGCTTGGTATCCAGTAAGGGCTCAAGAAGGGTAATTGAGCCAAAGTTTATATCTGTTTAATTTATTAAGTTGAGAAAGATTGAGTTAAAACCTAAAGTCCAACTTCAGGTTTTGCTTGATATTTGTATTATTCAGACTACAGAGGCTCATTCATGTTGCATCTTTATCTCTATTATGCATTTCATCAATAGACAGTTATCACTTTATTGAATTCTTTTGTTCTGAATTATTCATTATTTATACCTTAGAGATTTCTTTCATATTTTACTACACTAATTTTTTTAATTGAAGTGTAGTTGATATATGGTATTGTTAGAATCTTTGCTACACAGCAAACTAATTCGGTTATACACATATGTACTTTCTTTTTCAATAATCTTTTCCATTATGGCTTGTCACAGGATATTTAATATAGTGCCCTGTGCTGTACACCAAAACCTTGTTGTTTATGCATTCTAAATGGAATAGTTTGCATCTGGCAACCCCACACTTTCATTTCATCCCTTTTCTTCCTTGCTTCCCCCGTGACAACCACAAGTCTGTTCTCTTGTCTGTGAGTCTGTTTCTGTTTTGTAGGTGGGTTTTTTTGGTGCCATATTTTAGATTTATCGACTAATCCATGTAACAGGTTTATTTTGTATAAATAATTTTTCATTTTAGTTTTCATATCTTTCTGTGGAAAGTTGAGATGAGAACCACAGTGGTTTTTTTTTCTTCTGCCATCTCCTAGCGCTGTCCTTTTAGCAGGACGTTTATAGATACATGTTGTTATGATTTGCCAGTCTTGTCTAATGTATTTTACCTTTCTCTTCATACTTTATGCATACCTTTCAGTTTAAAACATACAACTACTATTGGAGTCATAAGCTATCTAGAAATTTATGATGGTGGAACATTTGCTCTAAATCGGCCTTGTTCCCTGAAGAGAGATTATATAATTTATTATTTCATTGTTTTTTAAATTATTTGGCTGTGCCTGCTTCATGTCTTAAGTAAATTTGGGATCCCTTTGAGGGCAGAGACCATGTCTCCTGAACGAGTGCCTTTCCCCCACATACTTAACACTGTGTTCAGGAGACAAAGTCTAGTAAGTTACTGGATGGGAGGTTTACATGTAATGTTCAAAGTTGGAACAATTAAGCACGAGAAACTAGGAGGAATTTATGGTCCCTTAAGGTTTTATATTTTGTTTATTTATTATTAGAGTTCATCATGTTAATTTCTTAAAACTTGTAGCTTTTAAAAAATTTAGATGTGCTGCTTATTCTCTCCTACCATTAAAAGAATCTCAGCATGTATTGTTTATTCTTACTGAAAGGAATACATTTGTGTTATTTAATGATAACATATTATGTCATTCTCTATGACGTTTGCATACTGGCCCCTGAAGTTAACTGTGGTCCCTGATTGGTGTTTAAACGTTTGCAGAAAGAGAAGCTGCTAGTGGTGTTGGCGTCCCTTGGAGATACCATGTGCTACCATAAAAGCAGCGTCAGTCTGGAGCAGCCGGAGGCGCTGGTCGTGCACCACCGGATGGCCTTTGTCAGCATCTCGCTGTTTGCCGTCCGGCTCCTGCAGACGCTTCTCCCTGTGGAAAAGGTAAGGCGGGTAGTGTGGCTTATTTGTAGTTTACTGGGTGTTACAGTCCCTGTTGTAATACCTTCTGATCATTTCACAGTGTACAGATATTATACTGGAAATGTAGAAGTTGAGAAATGGCTAATTTTAACAGACTTGACTAGTTTTGACAAATCAGTTGATAGAAAAAAGCACTCATTTTGTAAAGTTTTTTTTTTAAGGTGATTTTTTAAAAATTCTTGTGAAGCATGTTTAGAAAAGTACATTCTTACTAAGTGACTGTGTTGTTCAGTCACTAAGTCGTGTCTGACTGTGTGCAGCCGTGTGGACTGCAGCATGCCAGGCTCCCCTGTCCTTCACCGTCTCCCAGAGTTTGCTCAGATTCATGTCCACTGAGTCGGTGATGCTGTCTATCCATCTCATCCTCTTCTGCCTCCTTCTCCTTCTGCCTTCATTCTAAGTGACTATATCTCTATTTAAAAAGTAATCACTCCCACAAAACATGAGGTAGAACACGGCCAGCATTTCACCGCTCCTCCTGTCCTTTATCTCTCCTGCCCTCACCCCCACCCCCAGCTAAACTCCTTTCTGACATCTGTCACCACAGAGGAGTTTGTCTGTTTTTGAACTTTATATAAATAGACTTACAAAGTGTTTACTCGCTCAAGACTCTTTTGAGATTCATCCTTGTTGTTGCTTGTAGCAGGTTGTTAATTTTTATCACAAAATATTACTCCATTATGTGACTGTATGTTAAATGTGATTTTAATCAGCATGACTGTTTCTTTTAAATCC
This sequence comes from Nanger dama, assembly GCA_917880005.1. NCBI lineage: Eukaryota > Metazoa > Chordata > Mammalia > Artiodactyla > Bovidae > Nanger > Nanger dama. Next base: position 1,190,596 of record CAKJTW010000069.1, read on the forward strand.
CCTTATTGACTGTACTTTTAATTGGAGGATATATCTCTGCATTTGAATATTAGTAGTAAAAATATCTCAAATGACTCATATGTAAGTGTTGTGCAGTGGACTTACTGCAAAAAAAGGGGTATGGCATCATGGTTAGCTGAAGGTATGGGAGAAATTAATGTAGTTGAAGAACTGTTTCCTTTCCTGTGTCGTCTTGTTCTTTGTTATAGGTACTTTCCCTTTTGGTTCCTAGAATCTGCAGAGCACGTAGTCTAGACTCCATTTAATAACATGTATGAAATATATGTAATATATCACAAGGCCATCTGAGAAAATAAAAATAAAACATTAAACTTTAAATATAGTATTTTGCTTTAGGGAAAAGTAACATCATTTCTGTTGATTTTAATTTTTAACTTTTATTCACTAGTCATTATATTTCTGAAAAGCATAACATTCTGTTAAAGAGTGATAATTTTCCAAGGCATTTGTTGTTGTTTAGTCACTCAGTCATATCTGACTGTTTGTGATCCCATGGACTACAGCACGCCAAGCTTCCCTGTTCTTCACTATTTTCTGGAGTTTGCTCAAACTCATGTCCATTGAGTCAGTGTTGCCGTTCAGCCATCTCATCCTCTGTTACCAACTTCTCCTCCTGTCCTTAATCTTTCCCAGGATTAGGGTCTTTTCCAGTGAGTTGGTTCTTTGCATCAGGTGGCCAAAGTATTGGAGCTTCAGCTTCAGCTTCAATCCTTCCAATGAATATTCAGGGTTGATTTCCTTTAGGATTGACTGGTTTGTTCTCCTTGGCGTCCAAGGGACTCTCAAGAGTTTTCCAGCACCACAGTTCGTAAGCATCAATTCTTCAGCACTCAGCCTTCTTTATGGTCAACATTCACATCTGTACATGACTACTGGAAAAGTCTTAGCTTTAATTGTATGTACCTTTGTCGGCAAAAGTGATGTCTCTGCTTTTTAATATGGTGTCTAGGTTTGTTATAACTTTTCTTCCAAGGAGCAAGCATCTTTTAATTTAATAAATTCCAAAGCATAAACATAATTTGAAGGATTTTAGTCATAAAAGACTAGAATTGCATTTAAAATATAGGTGTCTCACTTTAGATACTGTCATATAAATGAAAACTTAGTAGTGCTACAATAACTTATTGTTACCAGACTCAACATTCTATATGTTGAATGTTGTTGGAAAAGTTACTTGTTAATTGTACCATAGAGCTTAATTTTTGCTTTTTTGATTATAGATGTTTTTCATCTATATGCTTATTTGCGCAGGAATTAATTAAAATTGAAATTAGTAATTTATTTTATTTGAATAGACTAATGTAAAGCCAACTCTCCATGACATTTTTTTTTTCTTAAGATACTTACTTTTCTTGTTTTTGAAGGCAAATCAATATCTGCAGTTTTTGGTAGCTCTCTTAAATATATAGCTTGGCACTTCATTAAAGCAGTAAATGGGTCAATGAAGAGATTCTAGTAAAAGTATCAGCTTATAAGTGGTTATAATTGCTTTGATTGAGAAATTTAAAATGAAATTTAAACAAAAATGCTCTTCTTCCGTTGCTGTTAAATTTGTCCTTTAATTGATAAAAATACAAGGTTTTGCTGCCCTCTGCCTGTTGCTAGCCCACCAGAAACTGAACTTGAATCTGAACTCTGAAACTTTCTACACTGAAAGTAGCTTTTAAATATTTGAGTTGCCACTTACCAAATATGTAATTGGAAGTTGGAAAATGATAGTATGACTCTATGTAAGGATTTCCTGAATTTGAACATTTTGACAGAATGCCCTGGAAGACCTTTTTTGAAAGTGATAATTGCTGGTTGTTAGGTAATTTGGAGAATATCCACATACAGGTTAAAAGGAGGCATTGGTAATCTTATGAAAAATGCTCTGCTTGAGTAAATCAAATTAGTGAAACAAATGATGTTGACTCTTTTTACCTAATGGTAGCAATGGCATTCCACTGAAATATCTTCACTTTTAGTCCCACCTCACTGACATGTGACTAATGCTTGGAGGACTACCGTCTTCAGTCTGGGGTGTAAACTGTGACGGGTGTTCTGGCTCTTGCGAGGATTAAATGTACACCCTTCCCTTGGTGCTCTGAGTTCTTGAGATGAGTTTCAGATATAGGAATGTAGAAATTCCTGAGTGATGAGTGAGAAGAGGAAAGAGAGGAAATTAATATTTATTGAGTGGAATATACCACATACTCTTACTTGTTTAATCCTCATGTCAGCTATTTATATTTTTCTGCCTAAAGTCAGAGAAAGCTCTTTTAAACTAGAACACAAAGTCTTTGGAGTTGATCCACTAGGATTTACTATCTCACTGCAGTTCCCACCTCACTCATTCTTTTTGCTAATTCCTCTCTGTCTTCTTAACCTCTTAAAGCGGCAGAACCCCAAGACAGGCCATGCCCCTCATGAAATGACATCCCATTTTGAGTCTTTAAATGCCATTTATTTGGGGACACCTCCCAAACTTATATTTCCAGACCACATGTGTTGTCTGAACCCCAAAGTCCTATTTATATACTATATCCTTCTTATATCTTCCCTTGACTGTTCATATCTCCAGCTTAACAGGTCCCAAGCCTAGTTCTTCACTTCCCTCCCAAGTGTGTTCTTCCTATAGTCTTCCCATCTCAGTAAATGACACTTTCATTCTGGTTGGTAGTTGATTGTGAGAAAACCTTACAGGCATCCTTGATTCCTGTCTTTCATACACTTAGGTCCAGTCCCTGGACAAAGTGTCTTTTTCCTTTCATCATCTGTCCAGAACCTGAGTACTTCTCACCACTCCCACTGCTACTGCCTGAGTTGAAGCTGCTATCCCGTCTTGCCTGGGTTGTTGCAGTGACCTCCTCCTTGGTCTCTCAGCTTCCACCATTGCCCTTTTCCACCTGTTTGTTTGGACTGATCATGATGTTTGCCTGAAACCTTCCAGTGCCCCCTCGGAGGACAAGTCCTTTTGATGACCTGAAGCCTCCCTGATCTGGCACCACTGCCCCTGGAGGCCATCGCCCCACGCCTAGCTCCGCTGGCCTCCTTGCTGCCAAAGATGCTCCATGTCTGAGCCTTTGTCCTCGCTGTGCCGTGCGCTGTGGCTGCTTTTCTCTCAGATGTCCATGTGGCTCCTGACTCCCGGGTCTCCACTCACATGTTGCCTTGTCAGAGCCCTTCCTCTGCTCCCCTCCCATCACTCCTCGGTCCCTGTCCATCCTCCCTGTCTCCTGTTATTAGGATTTTCTCAGCACCCCCAGCTGCACCTGACAAGTGTGGCTCACTCTGCTTTCTCCGCTGGAATGTTAACTTTGTGAGGGCAGAGGTTCTGTCTTTTCCCGCTGTGTCCCTAGGAGCTGAAATGGTACCCACGCACAGTTGGGGCTCAGGGAGTGTTAGCCAAGGGAGCAAATAATTAGTCAAGAGGTGATTTAGTTTCCCTCTTTTTTCCATTAGGAGTGTTCTTCACAGAATAAGAGAAACTTCTCTTGACTCTATAAAGGGCTGCTGTCTTAATAGTTTTTTTTTTTTCCCCCATGCTTAGTAACATACAATTTTGATTCCTTTAGTTTTTGACTTTCATTTGGCAACTTTATTTCATGTAAAAGCATTATTTAGCTGATTTAGCTCTTAGGCCTTCAGACAGTTAATGATTATCCTTAAAGTAGGTTATCCATGAAAATATTATGAGCAAACCTACTAAAATAAAGGCAGCATAGTACTGAGCTCTTCTCAAATGGTTTCTCTGAGTGTTGAGTTTTCAGTCCTTTTCATTTTCTTAGTTGATGCATAGAATCCTATCACAAAGCTAGAATCATTAAAAGAAAAAAATCTAATAGGGTTTTCTTAGTTTTAAATCAATTAAGTTATAAAACAGGCCCCTTGATTTTATACTAATTAAAGGTCAATTTTTGTGAGTGTTCTAGAACTGTTTTAAATATTATGTTGAATTTCTCCTTTCCCTTCTAAAACACAAAACCAAATAGAAATTAATATCTGTTCAAATAAGTGTATGGTTATACTTGATTTAGTGCTGTTCAATTCAGTGTGTAGTTAGTAAGCCCTGGGCTGTCTCCTCAGGGCTTTGCTGCATTTTTTCATGGCCATCTGTGTGTGCCTGCACGGGATGCTTAGAGAGACAGGCCTGGTGCCTTCTCTTCTGCTCTCTTCTGTTAAGCATGAACAAGGTGCGGCTCCAGGGGGAGGAATGCTAAGGGTTGCTGTGGGGAATGGGAAGTATCCCAGACCCCAGGCTTTGGAAAGGAGTTGAAATTTGGACTTGGGATATTTTAGGCTTAGAAAAATTGCATTGAACAAAAGTGTAGAGGTAAATTAAGTCTTGGGGGATAGAATTTTCTTTGGAAAAGCACGGGTTTTGTGATAGAAAATGACTAAAAAAGAGTTGAAGTGCATTAAGATTATAGTTTACTGTATTTATCTGACAACGGTTAAATTTTTTTTCCCTTAATTTATCAAGGCAAGCCGCTTTTACCGGAACCTATGTCAGCAGCATTATTTTTTATTTCTTTGGACATGCCTATTTCTTTGGAATATCCAAACATTCATGAAGCTGTTGTGGCCTATTTGGAACAGCTGAATTCTGAAAACTACAGTATTTATAAACGAACTGCAGAGGCCGCTTATTCGATTGAGTGTACCTGTAACTTCCTGTCTGATGTTGGGAAGGAGGTAAAAGTTTTGTTAACGTCTCTTTAAAATTCCTTTGATAAAATGTTTAGAAAATATAACCTATAGTTTTCAAACTGATGGACATTGAATTCTTTGGGATAGGATTCATTATTACTTAATGGCCCAATTATAAGATTAATGATATGATTTATATAAAATAAAATGAATATTTGGCTAAGTGAATGGTGTATTTTCATGAGACCAGTAGTGTTTTTAGAACAATTATTATCAATATCTTTATTAGATTGCGTCCCTCTTTGAAGTGGTTTAATGTGTGAACAGTGTGACAGGTGACATAAAAAGAATTATAAGGGCAAATTTAGTGCTTCTTTGTAGTCATATTTTCCCGTTAATATTTCAAAGACCTTTATTTATATGAAGAGCTTGTTCTTTTGTTAAATAAAACTATGAACAGCATTGTAAGGTAGAAGGTCTACTTTTGGTACCCTGTTACAGTAGTAATTATGTATTTGTTATTTATCCCCTTTAGGATATTATTTAGTATGTTATCTAAATAACATAAATAAGTAGCACTTTCTAAATGAAAGTGTTAATGAGTCTTAAAATAGACATTGCTTCAGTAGTTGCTTACTGTCTGAAATACCAAAATGGGTCCTGAAGATTTTGAAAAATTAGGAGCAAAATTCTTACTCCTTTTGGCCCCTACAGTGGACTTTTGGGAACCTCATATTTTAAATTTTCCTTATTTACCAATTATTATTAATTTTTATTTTCTTTTCCCTTCACCTTTATGCCACTGTATCTTGTTTCCTCCATGACAGAATTTTGAATTGCTGTTTAGTTGAATTATTCCTGTGGCATTTTGCATGGCCAGTTAATCACACATGTATCGATCGTACCCTGTTTTCCTAGAACCTGTCAGGATATTAGAAGGGGGAGGTAGATCTTAAAATACACGGGTCCTGCCTTGAGCTGCAGTTAATAGGGAGACAAGGGCACAGTCGAGCCGTCAAAGAACATGCCACTCAGGGGTAAATAGAATAAAGTCTCAGGTGCTGTTGAGTTGGGCATTTTCTCCTCATTTTTCCTCTGAGGCTGACCTTTTCGGTCTGCTTGTGGAGACGGTTGACTTAAGCAAATGTGAACAGGCTCAGGGCCTCTGGATGATCCAATTTCTTGAAGCTGCTTTGTTAGCTGTTGAGAATCTTACTGTATATGACCTTGACATTTACTGTTGCATTCTGCTTCTTTTTAGGGAGAAAAGAATCTCTTAGAGTTAGTGGAGCTGGCAGATCAAGCCTTACGTAGCTTTTCCTACCATCAGCATTTCCCCCTAATAAAGGAAATCATCTCCATTTGTTCAAAAATGTAATTTTTTTCTTAATATGATTATGTGGGTGTGTGTGTGTGTGTGTGTGTGTGTGTGTGTATAAGTTAAGGGACAATGAAAATGAAACTGGCTTTCAGTCTTGTTATTTTTTTGTTTAAATTGCTTTTATATATTCTGATTTTTAAACTGTGGGTGTATAGCTGCATCAGACAGTTAAATATTTTCTTCAGGAGTAAACTAGAAATGTCGTGGCTGTAATCAACATTAATTATCCTTAGATTTTTACACTTTTTGATGTCTTTCCAAATAAGTGTCCAAATTTGTTAATTTATCTTTAACATTGTAATTAATAACTTGAATTGAGGGGTTTTAAATGTAAGTTTCATTATCCTATCTTTTATATAGGTTTTTAGAAAGCATAATGCATTGATTAACTTATTTTGGGGACATTGGAGCAGTTTGCTTTAAAACCTAGTATTTTCATTGCTTTTGGATAGAGTAAACTCCATGGTGATAAATATCCATTAAATATGGAATTTATTTTTCTATCTCTCTCCTGCTCTGTCAAGTCAGTCACCTCACATAATTACCTGGTGAGAACTACATTGAAGATTTACTTAATACATATCAAGTGTACAAGACAGCATTATTAACCATGGTCCCCAAAACTTACCTGCCCTGTGTAACTGAAACCTTGTGTCCTTTGACCCACATCTCTGCATTTCATCTGGTCCCTGGCAATCACCAGTTCTACATTCTGTTCCTGTGAGTTGACTTTTGTAGATTCCACATATAGGTCGGATCATACAGTATTTGTTTTTCTGTTTCTTGGCCCATGCCACTTAGCATGTCGTTCAGCTTCATCTGTATTGTCACAAATGATAGGATTTCCTTCCTTTTTCAGGCTGAATGGTATTCCATTATGGGGCTTCCCTGGTGGTTCAGTGGTAAAGAATCTGCTTGCCAGTCTAGGAGACACAGGTTCAATCCCTGGGTCAGGAAGACCCCGTAGAGAAGGAAATGGCAACCCACTCCAGTATCCTTGCCTAGAGACCCCATGGACAGAGGAGCCTGGTGGGCTACAGTCCATGGGGTTGCAAAGAGCTGGACATGACTTAGGGGCTAAACCACAGCAGTATTCCATTGTACATATTTAAACACTGATTATTTTTCATGTATTGGCTATTGTGAATAATTCTAGAGTGAGCATGGAATTGCAGTTATCTCTTTGAGAAGCCAGTGTCCTTCCCTTTGGTTACATACTTAACAGTGGGACTGCTGGCTCATACGGTAGTTCTATTTTTAGTTTTTGAGGAACTTCTGTACTGTTTTCCATAATGGCTGTACCATTTTACATTCTAAATATAATTTTCTAAAGACTTTTTTTTTGTACTCTTTAAGGGAGAATATTCTCTTTCTTAAAGCAAGTCATGTGCTGTTACTGCAGTTGTGTCTGACTCTTTGCTACCTGCATGTACTGTAGCCCACCAGGCCCCTCTAAGCATGGGATTTCCCAGGCAAGAATATTGAAGTGGGTTGCCATTTCCTTCTCCAGGGAATCTTCCCAACCCAGGGATTGAACTCTCATCTCCCATGTTCTTTTACCACTGAGCCACCTGGGAAGCCCATCTTGTTTTAAGTCTACTTAAAACAAGTAGACTTGGCTAAATATTAATTCTAGGTTGGTTAAAGAAGACCCCAGGTGGAGGAATAGCAGTGGGAAGAAATCCCGTTCACTGTGCTTTTCAGTGTCATGTTTAGTAACTTACTTGCCTTAGATGTCTTGGATGTTTACCTTCCTACCAGCTGGAAATCCATGCAGGCCAGTCCTTTACTACAAGGAGAAAGTCAGAAGGTGTTTCTGCGGATGTTGTCTCACCCTTTGCTACAAGTGAAAGTTGAAACTTACCACTGCTGTTTGGAAATTGTTAAGGTAGGTTGTTTTGGTTTTCGTGGGGTTTTTTCGGGGAAGCATTAACAGTGGATTCTCTTACTATAACACTAAAACTAAGAATTATTACCATAAAAATAGATGGTAATTATTAGTCAACTCAAAATTTGTATTATTGCATGTGTGCTATGTGTATGTGTGCGCGTGTGTGCTAAGTCATTTCAGTCATGTCTGACTTTTTGTGACCCTATGGACCATAGCCCGCAAGGCTCCTCTGTCCTTGGGATTCTCCAACAAGAATACTGGAGTGGATTATTGTACCTTCCTTCAGGAGATCTTCCTGACCCAAGGACTGAACCTGTGTCTCTTTAAGTCTCCTGCACTGGCAGGCAGGCAGGCAGGCAGGTTCTTTACCACTAGCGCCTCCTGGGAAGCCCCCAAAATTGTTAGTCAACTCTGAAAACTTTATACTATTAAATTCTGTAACTGCAAACTTGGTAAGTCTAGCATCTGAATTGCTTTATTAGAAGTTTTATTAAGAATTACATTTATGTTGTATTATTTAATGATGGAAAAATTGTAAGGGAAGTTGACTTCTATCAAGTATTCAAAGTGATTTCTATGCACAGGAAAAGTTTTAGGTAATTACAGCTTAAATTTTATAGTTTCAGATCTGTTTTCTTAGTAATATTTTTCTTTTCTTTCTTTTTGAAACAAATATTTCCTATATTTTAAATTATAAAATATTTTAGGATAGAGTAGTACATAAATATTAACTATTTTGATATTGAAAAGAACACTGTACAAAGGACAATATAGAAAAATGTATATATTCCCATGTATTATTGAAAACGTCCTCTTGTACTCAATACTTTTATAAGTACTATCTAGGTATGTGTACGTTTTGCCATTTTTACTTATGATCTTTTTTTTTCAGGGAAATAAAAATATTAGTTACAATTGAGGCTTCTTTTCTTTTCGCAACCAATATAACCTTTCTTAAAAGTTGGTGTTTAGCCTTCCCATCCATGTGTTTTACATACATGTCTCTATAAATCATATATATTATTGTTTCTGCCTTTGTAAAGTAAATAATTTCATGCTGTACACATGTTTTTATGGCCTGTTCTTTTCATTTAATCTACCTAGTTCATTCATCTTAACTGCTCTTTACTTTGAATGTATTTTCTTCTGTTTATAGTTAAGTATTTAGGTTTAGTCTACTTTTTACTGAAATTAAGTTTTTCAGTATTTTCAATAACAGTCTGTAACTGATAGTGCATGTTTGAAAATGCCTTGATTTCATCTTACTCCTGAATGATTGATTAGCTGAATATAGAATTGTAGATTGACTGCTGTTTTTTCTTAGCACTTTTCCAATACTCCTTTGCTCTTGTTAGGCCTCTGTCATTGTTGAGAAGTCTGCTGTCAGTTAAATTATAATTTCTTTGTATTTTTTCCCCTCTACCTGCTTTTAAAATCTTTTCCTTATCTCTGCTATTCTTCAGTTTCATTGCAGTATGACTTTGTAATAGGTATGTCATGCAGACTCAAAACTTGTCAAGAGAATCTTTATCTCCTACCAGTTAAAAGAAAAGTTTTAGTGACTTAAGTACTAAAATTGGATTTGAATTATAAAGAGAAGAAAGAGGAATCCTTTGGAAAAATCAGTGTCACTGATTTTTAAAAACTTTTGTATTATTTTGCAGGAGTGTTTAGGCATCCATAATATCAGTAAACCTGTGTCTTCCCTTTGTAATGGAATTCATTTTCTACTTCACCCAAAAGTTCTGTATGAAATCTCTGCATTTGGCATTCAAGAGCCCAAAAGTGAGGTATGGCATGTTAAGAGGAAGTGTCAATACAAAAGAGTAATTCTATAGCTATTCAGCTAAATCAAGGTAATATTTTAATGTAACAAGGTAGTAGGATGAGAAAGTAAAAAGAAACTTGTCTTTGATGTGTGGGTTCAGTTAAATTGTTGTTAAAAAAATGTTTAAAAAAATGATGCTCAAAATATAGGACATCCTTGTTCTCAGAGAATTCAGATCAAACTGTAAGTTTTTCATCTAAGGTATAGGAATGATCCAGTAGTTATAGTAAGAGTATTTCCATAAGAAATATTTTTATTCAATGGGAAAGTGTACTTTAAAGATAAAAAGGGAAACCATTAAAGGGGGAAAAGCTGGTTGAGGACAGAATGTAAGATGATGCTGTGGACATAGGAAGTCTGAAGGAAGAGGTGCTGACTGTAGCAGCTTTCCAGACTTCGCATGGAGTATCCCAGGTACGTAAGATGGCTTGGCGGCCACGTCACTGGACTGCTGTCCGTGTTGTTGGGCAGGTGAGCACCGCAGCCAAGGCCATCCTGGTGCACCTGCTGCAGGGCCGACTGAGGATGACGGCGCCGACCTGGAACAAGTTCATCGAGTCCCTGTGCCCCATCATCCCCGTGCTGCAGGTACTCTGCGCTCACCCCCTAGGCCACCGTTTCTGGTCAGTGAGCGTGACTGATTGAAACGCACGCCATGGGGGAGACAAGAAATGCTGGGGTGCTGTGTGTCTGGGTGTGAGGTTAAGAAGTGAGGCACTGGCCTTTAGCACCGACTGAAAAATAGAGCTCAACCTCATGTAAAGGCTTATAGGCAAAGCTAACCATACTTTTCAAGCAGGCTTGATAGAATGAAACTGGCTTCGTGGATTCTACCTGTTTATGTATGGATTAGCGTGATAGGTTGATTACTGAGCTCTCAGAGAGCCAGCTTTGTTAGCAGCCCTTTTGGGCTCAGGTAAAGAAGGGAGGGGCATGCAGGGGCCCCCTCCCTTGGATGAGAAGGTGGGGAAGATGGGAAAGCCCACCCTCACAGGAGCCGTCCTTCAGAAGACAGAGCCAGGGCCTCCGGCCACCGCAGGACAGCTCCCGTCTTCCTGTAGGCGCTCCCGCTGTGTGTGCAGGGTGGGGTGTGCAGGGAGCAGCTCTGAAGATCTGCAGGGGCCCCATCCAGCGCAGCCCCACAGATCGACTCCTGGAGAAAAATTAGCACATGTCAGGAGGGTTGGCACATTTTGCTGAAGTTTTCCAGTATTATTTTTTAAATACAGTTGGATGTAGGCTTCTTACTTCATGTCGGTTATTTTGAAAAGTCTTTATTCAACTAAATTGAAAGAAATTTGTGAGTTGCCTGACAGGTCAACACAGTTTCTTAATTTCAAGGTAAAGAATCAAGCAGCATATTATGTATACAGTCAGATTGTAGCTTGCCTCCTGATGAAATCTGTTAGGGCTATGCCGACACTGAAGACCCTCTGGGAAACTGCATCCTCCACCTCAGCAGAGAGAGTCCCGAGACCGACGCAGGGGTGCTCCCCCTCTGCCGCCCGGCTGAAGTCCATGCTGCGGCTCCTGCTGGTGAAGAAGCCCTCGTAAGTAGAGCAGGTCCTCTGAGTGGGTGGGGCCACGGGAGCGTTCTGGGAAATGAGTGACTCTGTGTGGAACCAGAGAAGGTCAGGGAGAGTGCTTCTCTTACCAGAGGCCCCCATGGGCGGTCTTGTGGACGCTTTCCTTGGGGCCCCATCCTCCTCCAGCCTCGCTGCCTGGCCCGCCCGTGTTGTGGCCACACCACGCTCACTGCTGGTCACAGTGCTGCTGCAGGCGGGGTGGAGCCGGGCAGAGAAGGAGATGGCAGGAACCGTAGAGTGTTCACACTGTCTTTTCTCTTTAGAAATTGTTAGCTTCCTGGAGTGAAACTTCTCCAGTGAAATATTTTTTCTGAAAATTAAAGTTTTTCATGAAAGTGTGGTGGACCAGTTGCCTCACATACCAGGGTCTGTTGATGCTGTTCAGCCACTCAGACACGTCTGACTCTGCAACCCCATGGACTGTGTCATGCCAGGCTTCCCTGTCCATCACCAGTTCCTGGGGCTCACCAGCATGTGGGTATATTTTCATCTTGTTTAGCTTGTCCTCTTCCTAGGCAAACTGAAGAAGTGCCCTTTCCTCTACTATTCGTGTGTCATTTTAACTAAAAGGAGAAGAGGAGAAAAGGATTTTCTTCCTTCTCGGTCAGTGCAGCATGAATCTTCTCTTACTCTCTTGGTGTAGCAGGGGTTAGATTTTCCCTCACCAAGAAGAGAAAAACACTTAAATGTCCAGATGGATCAGCAGTGATGACGGAAAGGACCGGCTGGAAAGGCTGGGGGACACAGACAGACGTTCTCTTGACAGTGGGTAATTTTGTTTCCCCTTACCTAGTCAGGATGATACAGTGGCTTCTTTGAAAACAGGTGGTCAGATGACAAAATAAGGACGTAGATGAAATAAAGTAAAACAATAAGAGAATGGAAGGAGGAAAATAGGGAGATTGTAAGAGCATGTGCATTGTGCAGATGCTGAGGGTGATGCTGGAGCGGGTGGGGCAGACGGGGTTAGTGTGCGTGTGCTCCTCGGGATCGGGCTTCTGCAAGTGCTCCCTAGGCAGTGTCTTTGTTACTACTGTGCTCATTTAGTACTCCCTTCCTCAAATTTGGTGATTTAGCAAAACAGATGTTTATTTCTGGATTGCCTTTCCCAGCCCAAAGTCTCCAGGTAAACAGAAGCGCTGTTCTCAGGCAGGACATTCTATGGGCTTAGAGATCCCCTCCTAGGAGCCAAGGGCTTGGGTAAGGTAATTCTCAGTTACACAGAGCTCAAAGCAGGGTAAATCAGTGTGTAATTGTTTTCATTATTTGACTAATCCTCTCTCATCTCACCAGACCATAAACTCCATTAGGCAGGAACGCTGCCCACTGGCTAATCTGTACATCCTCAGACCTTCATTGACCACCTTGGGCATAAATATGCTCAAAATACATTCACTGAAAGAAGTCTAGGGAAATAATCGGATCCTGGTGCTCTTGCTAAGCCCAGGAAAATGCGGTTTGTCTCCCAGAGGAAGAGATGCATAAACCCACGCTTGTTGTGTCCCCTTTAGCCTTTCCCTGAGGGTGGTGGCTGCCCCTGCGCCAGTGACCCCGGACACCAGTGCGGAGCATGGGCCCAGAGAAGGAGCGCCCTGTGGGTGGCGCAGCAGAGTGCAGGGGACTTTGCCTGCCTTCCCACACCATCTTCAGCAAGCATTTGCCCTTCAAAGATGGCACCTGCTCGTAATGCAGTAAATTCCTGTTTCTGTTGATTCGGGAAGCGCTTGGGGACCGTGGTTGGCTGTAACCTGGCAGCACACTACACAGACACGACACGGTCCTTCTAGAACTGGACATATAACTGAGAAGAGAGATCGTGTCAGTCATGCTCCATTACTAATTGTAACAAAGTGAGATCAGTGACGAGGACTTCAGGGTGGCGGAACACAGGCTTGCTGTGGCAGGGAGGCCTGCGTGGGTGTGCAGGTTTTAACTGTAGTCTCCCAAGTGGAACCTGAAACCTGGAACTCGGATTACCGCTTAGAATGTCCCGGTGTCCATGTAGTGCAAGAACCTGTCTCAGTATCCTCCAGCTCATTGCTGCTTGTCCACTTGATGGTTCTAGTTTTCCATTTCAGTTGGTGATGGACAGGGAGGCCTGGCATGCTGCGGTTCATGGGATCGCAAAGAGTCGGATACGACTGAATGACTGAATTGAACTAATAGTGTGCAGCAGTCAGCCTTTTCTTGAAATCTTCCACCTTCCCACTCAACTGGCTTTAAAGCTAATCAAGTCCAGATAAAATAGAGTTTTGATGGGAGCTAGAAGTATTTGCATTTTCGTATTTGAGGGGATCTATTTCACTCCAAGTATCTCACTTTAGCTATTAACGTGATTACTCTCCTGAAGGTTTGGCCTGTTGTCTGGACTGTGTTCCTGTGTCTGTGATAGTTTTCATGATTGATTGAGGTAGATCACTTGACATGGAGGCTGGAGTCAGGATTTTTCATTTTTAATTTGGAGTTGAGGCGATATTGACTGTGAAGTTTGCAGTCAGAGTGAGTCTGCATCTTTTGTAATGATCTATTATTCTTTATTTCTGCTGCCTATTTATAAATATAAAATGCAAGAATAATTGTAGATATACAGTAAATATTTTAATAGAAAAAGTAAAATGTCATGTATAATTTCAGTATAGTAGAAAATGAAAAAGTGGAAGTGTTAGGCACTCAGTCATGTCTGCTCTTTGTGACCCCATGGACTGTAGCCTGCCAGGCTCCTTTGTCAATGGAATTCTCCAGGCAGGAGTACTAGAGTGAGTATCCATTTCCTTCTCCAGAGGATCGTCCCAACCCAGGGATCAAACCTGTGTCTCCAGCATTGCAAGCAGATTCTTTACCATCTAAGCCACAAGGGAAGCATAAACAAAGCTGATAATTGTGTTGATTTGTGATGATTCTTTGTGATTATGGGCCTTTCTAATTTCTATACTTTTTTTTTTTAGCTTTTTATATTCAGTTTATGTTACAAAATATTGACTTAAAGACTGTTTCTGCAGGGTCCGGGTGCTGGCATTAAAGCTGTTAGCATCTCACCTTACAAGGGAAGAGGGGGCTGATACCAAGCGCCCTTCAATAGACGCCAGAATTCTCTCCAGAGTTACTAATTTATTTATTGTGAAAAAACCTATTGAACTCAAATTGGATGACCGAAGAGAACTGATGATTAAGGTGACTCTAACTTTCAAGTTTATTCATTTGTTTATAACTGTGTGATCTATTTTGTGTTACATTCTTTATTCCATTATATATCAGATAGGGAGAAAAGTGGTAGCTTCATGTGTGAAGTTGAAGTTGTATCCTGGCTTTTTCTGGCTTCTGGATACATTTGTTTATTGAACAGATATTTCTTGAATGCCCACTGTATGCCAGGCATCATGTCCCTTTTCATTGAGAATATATGCTGGAAAGGCAAATTCATTTGAATAGAATCTTAAACACAGCATAAGGGTAATCTCGAAAGAAATTCGGTGATGACTCTTAAAAACAAATGTCACTGACATAAAACTATTTCTTTTCTCTTGGAAATACTCAAAAGAGAAAATATTCTTATGATAAAATTTTTCAGCCTTTTCATCATAGGAAAAGAATATAGAAAGCAGAGGCAGTTTCTCTTAAATGTTACAGTGGTTCTGAGATATTTTTGTTAACCTCTTTTTCTGAATCTTTTGCTTTTCCCTTCTCTTCAGAGGTTTAGCCTTTATCTCCTGTCTGCCCAGGGCTGCACCCAAATCATGGCAGACTTGTGGGATCAGTAACAGCTCGCTGTCGGTTATCTTCATTGGTTCATTCCGAGGTTTCATAGCTTCTCCTGTGACTCCCAAGTGTGCAGTCTGGCGGTTTTTATTTAAGTTTAGACCAGCCCTTGAGGCCTGTGGCAGTGCTGTAGAGCCACACATAATACAATGGATTTTTTAAGATGGGGAAACACGTTCAGCGTTCTCCTAACCTGAGTGTTTGGGGCCATGTCATGGTCCTGACAGGTGGTTGGAGAACCTTCCATGGACCGTATACCAGGTCCTTTGGGGTCATCCTATGTACTGAGCTCCTGATGTCGCTCCTGGCCCTGTGTGTGGTGTGGGGGAAGGAGTGGGCTCTAGATCTCTCTTTCCTGAGTCCACATTAGGGCTGCAGATGGCAGTGGGTGGGAGGAAGGAAGAGTGTGGTCTGTGTCCTTTTCTCTCCCCTGCTCCTGTTATGTTTTGCGTCCTCAGACTCTCCTGGCAGGAAGCGATGTTTGGGGACTGGTACGGGGCAGAGGCTGGTCAGGAGAGCTGGGCAGCCCCCCTCCAGAGAGCTCTCTGCTCCAGGGTGCTTGAGAGGGGAAGGGGAGTGGGCCAGGGGAACTCCAGCTGGTGGCCTCTGGGAGCAGCAGAGAAACCCCGAGTCACACTGGGGTCACTTAGACTCACATGTCTTGAGTCACTGTTCTCAGGCTAGCAGGCGTACCACCTGGAGTGATGTTGTGTAACTTGAATATTTTCTTTGAAATAGTTAAAAGTGGCTGCTCATGGGTTGTGAATGACTTCCTGGCAAAAATGTACATCAAGAGGAGAGGCTTATTTGACATGATGACTCTTTGTTTTAGATCCTAACTCCCTCTCTGACCTAGCACATCTTTCTTCCAAATATAAATATATCGATTACTTAAATAAGTTGGCTTTTGAGCTTTTATTTTTATGGTATGAACTATTGAATGCTGTAGAATTTTACTGGAGAATTGGAAGTAGATGAAACAATAATTTTTTTTTTCTTTTTGGTTTTCAGTTGGAGACTGTTGAAAAGGTGTATGACATCTTTGTCTCAAATGATATTGATCTTGTTTTGAGAAAGTCAGCTGCAGAGCAGTTAGTGGTGATTATGCAAGGTACTGTCTAAGGAACATGCTGCTGAGAATGGAATTTCAGATTGCTGCATACAGTAGTGCCCGGGGTTGGCAAACTGTGGTTTGTAGGCCATTCTGACCTGTGGCCTGTTTTTCTTAACAGCCTTCAAGTTAAGGGTGATGTTTACATTTTTAACACCTGTGCGACAAAGGCCATATGTGGCCCACAAAGCCTGATATATTTACTATCTAGTTCTTCACAGAAGAAGTTTGCTGACCTCTGGTCTAGATTATCATTATTTGACCCGTGGAATGTCATTTGATAAGATTAAATGACATTAAAATGACTTTTAAAATGTTGATATAAATTCAAACAGTAAATTGCATCTTCCTTTCTTACTTTACCTAGTATGTTGTATTCTGTTTGTTCTGTCTTGCTTAAAGAAATAAATCAAATTGTACTTTTTGGGTAGGTAAGATAAAAATAATGTACTCTAACTAGATATTTTCTTTAAAGGTTTATTTTTAAAAGAAGTAGCAGAATGTACTCTTACCTTGTTTGTAGTGTTGTAATTCTTAGTTTTTAGTTTTTTCTTATATGTGATGTGTGTAATTTATTGTTAATGTTTGAAAGAAGTACCTTTGCATTTACATAAAAGTATTTTTTTCAACTTGGAAGGTGGGATATGATGAATGTTACCATCCTGATTGGGATGAGAGAGTAACGTGGAAAGGCATATTCAACATATTTGTGGTTTTAATAACAGTAGTTGAAACTACAGAAAATCAGGCTCAAGCAAATGTGGAGAGCCTCTGCTAAGAAGATTTTAAAAGGCTTTTAGAGTGTATTCTTTTGGTATTGTCTAATATTTCAAAAAGAAAGCTCATAATTTGGTATGCACTATATTGGACGGTAGTGGCAGTTGAAGATAGTTACAGTGATAGGTACTAATTCAATATCAACTTTATGTTTTTCTTAATGAGAATATAGGAGGACAAATTAAGAAAATTTGTCCGCAAGTTATGAAATACTTATATCTTACTTAGAAGCAATGAGAGTTTTTGGTCCTAATGATGTCTCTAGTACCTGTGTGTGTATACGTCTTAATCTTTTAGGGTGGTTTTTTAATAGAATACCACAGACTGGGTGATTTATAAACAACAGAAGTTTATTCTCACAGCTCTGGAGGCTGAAAGTCCGAGGTTGCGGTGCTGCACATTCAGTGTCTGGTGAGGGCCCGTTTTTGGTTCATAGTTAGCTGTCTTCCTCCTATGTCCTTACACAGAGAAGGGGGAACAAAGCTCTCCTCTTTTTATCAGGACACTAATCTCATTCACGGTTATGACCAACCTAGATAGCATATTCAAAAGCAAAGACATTACTTTGCCGACTAAGGTCCGTCTAGTCAAAGCTACGGTTTTTCCTGTGGTCATGTATGGATGTGAGAGTTGGACTGTGAAGAAGGCTGAGCACCAAAGAATTGATGCTTTTGAACTGTGGTGTTGGAGAAGACTCTTGAGAGTCCCTTGGACTGCAAGGAGATCCAACCAGTCCATTCTGAAGGAGATCAGTCCTGGGATTTCTTTGGAAGGAATGATGCTGAAGCTGAAACTCCAGTACTTTGGCCACCTCATGCGAAGAGTTGACTCACTGGAAGACTGATGCTGGGAGGGACTGGGGGCAGGAGGAGAAGGGGACAACCGAGGATGAGATGGCTCGATGGCATCACTGACTCGATGGACATGAGTCTGAGTGAACTCCGAGAGATGGTGATGAACAGGGAGGCCTGACATGCTGCGATTCGTGGGGTTGCAAAGAGTCGGACACGACTGAGCGACTGAACTGAACTGAATCTCATTCACGAAGCCTCCCACCCTCATGACTGGTGACCTCCCAGAAGCCCCACCTCCTGGAACCTCCACTTTGAGACTAGCTTTCACACAGATGGGCTCAGACACTCCAGACCATGCAGTGTGTGCACACATATCCACATGAATATGTTTAAGTTCTTTAGAAATATGTAGAGTATATTATAGACCCTTTCTTTTGTATTTGCTATTAAGAGTTTGAGATTAAAGAACTTGTGTTAATAGAAAACGGAGAACGCAATGGCACCCCACTCCAGTACTCTTGCCTGGAAAATCCCATGGACGGAGGAGCCTGGAAGGGTGCAGTCCATGGGGTCGCTGAGGGTCGGGCACGGCTGAGCGACTTCACTTTCAATTTTCACTTTCCTGCAATGGAGAAGGAAATGGCAACCCACTCCAGTGTTCTTGCCTGGAGAATCCCATGGACGTGGGAGCCTGGTGGGCTGCTGTCTCTGGGGTCGCACAGAGTTGGACATGACTGAAGTGACTTAACAGTAGCAGCAGCAGTTAATAGAAAAATCATGTTGCAAGTGATATTTACACATTCGCTGTGAAGAATCTAAACGTTTTGAGATGATGGATTTGGAAAAGAGAAGAAATGCCAATGAAAGAACCTAAAATAATTTCCATGTACAAATTAAAGGAGTCATTTGTATACTTAAAATTCTAGTACTTTTCAGAATCTGGCTAGTTCATTTAATGATTCTTTTTAAATAGTTTCTTTACCTTATAGAAAATGTGCTTGTTACTTAAAACTTTTCAATTTGTTGAGATGTGTATAAAGTAAAAGTTGAAGCTGTCATCCTCTAATTTTCAACTATTTTTAACAGTTTGAAAGTTGTGTAGATGTCTGTTCTGTATTTTTAAGACTATAGAAAATGTTCTTTAATTTTTAGTAACTTTTTTTTTTTGGTCTACAGATATTAAAATGCATGCTGTGGTGAAAAAATTGCACCTAGTTGACAAGATAATTGAGTATTTAAGTGAATGTGTGGGTCAGGATGGTGAGGTAAGACATATTTTTACAGACTGCTATTTTTATTAATTAAATTTGAAATGAATTCACCTGGATTTGGATGAGTTCTTGGAGTGTCAATCTCGAATAACACCCACAACCTGTTCTTTTTTTTTTTTTTTTAATTTCTTAGAAGTGAGGTCTCTAAAGGAAAAGTAACCTTAAAATTTATGTTAGATGTATAAGCATAAGTATATGCAAAACTTACTTTTAGTGGAAAACAATTCTTAATGTTTGCAAGTTTCACATAATTTTGGTGAAAAAGCATGAATTTAGAATAAGATTGTGTTATATTTTGGAGCTTCCCAGGTGGCACAGCTGGAAAGAATCTGCCTGTAATGCAGGTTTGATCCCTGGGTCGGGAAGATTCCCCTGGAGGAGGAAATGGCAACCCACTCCAGTATTCTTGCCTGGAGAATCCCATGGACAGAGGAACCTGGTGGGCTGCAGTCCATGGGGTTACAAAGAGTGGGACACGACTGAGCACACACGCACGCACACACATATGCAAAGTATATTTTATCTCATCTTAAAACTGATGACCATAGACAACTGTGTTTCCTCCGCCGGCCAGGTGGTGGAGTGCCTGGTTCAGCCGAGCCTCACGCCTCCTGAGGAAGGTCCTCAGCGCCGACCCGGTCCTGCGAGTGTCTCTGTCCCAGCAGACTTCTGTCCTGACCCTGCTCTTCAGAGGTACATAAATTCTGATAGTAAGGAGCTTAGTCTTTGGCTTTCAGTGTTTATTCTTTAACTGCAGGTGACATTTACTTTCTCCTTTACTAACAGAATACCAAAGTGGGTATGCCGCTAAAAGAACCCATCGCAGTGGAAAATGTTTAGCACTTTTGTGGAAATTTCCTTAAAATCCTGTTTCCGAGCAGGCCTCCCAGCTGGGAGGGCTGGCGCCCCTGGGGGCTCCCTGCGGTGAGGGAGCGTCGTCGGGGGTGGCCAGCTCTCACCCGCAGAGCGAGGGGCAAAGCTGCTGTCGCCGCTGCCTTCTTTCCAGCATCTGTCTCCTCTCTCTTGTTTTATTTTGTGCCTTTAGATCTGACGCTTTGCTGCGATAACCTCTTACATCCTTAATCTGGCCTGAGTTATATAAACCCAGTCTGTGGGGATTGGGAGCTAGACCATCCTCAATGGCTCTGAGCATCAATGTATTATATTACATTTTATAAAGTGTAGTTTGTTTTTTTAAAATCCCTTTCAGTTTGGTTGTAATTGAGTAACATATTTAGATGGGAAAATTCCATGTAATTTTGTTCTCTTTTAAAATTTTTCTTTCCTTTTCTGATTGTTCTCAGTAGAGAGCTTGGTAACATTATATGCTGTTTTCTTTCCTAGAAGTGTAGGCCACTGCTCTTAAATATTCTACAAGAAATGTCTTGATCAGATGTCTCAATATGCTTAACCTTGTCAGTTATTAAGCATATTAAGAGATAAATGATACTTATGTTCAAAATATCCTTAGAATATAGTCATTTTATTTTAGCATTTTCTTGTTTTCTAATGATTCCTGCTTGCCAAGTTAATAGGACACAGTTTAAATGATATTGATAAAGCTGCTAACCATGCTAACCAGGTAAAGTTCTAGAGACTCAGAGTGTTCGGCCTCATATATTTTGAGTAGTGTGTAAAATTTAATAATTTTTTTATAGACTGATGTGGAAGAGTAGCAGTTATGGATCTGTAGTTTTCTTCCATCTCATTAATAATTATCTTCCTATTAACGTCATTCAGCAGAATTTAATTCCAGTTTACCATTTCTTTATGATTTTGATTTAAATTATTCAAGCAGTCAACTAATTATGAGTGCCTATTAGGTTCAAAGGCGTTTTCTAAGCTAACATAATCTGTACCCCTTTTAATACTTTTTCTGTCTCATTGATGTTTCCAATCATTACTTAATTGAGTCTGAGAATAATGATAATATCTCTCATTAATGAATTTAGTTTCAGGGCAAAGTTAATTTTTTACCTAGGTACTCAACAAGGAAAATTCGTTACTCAGCAGACATTCGTTGACTGCATGCTGTGTGCTAGACCAGTAGTGTCTGTATCCTCCAAATGTACTACATCAGAACCTCTGTTAACAAGCCCTCCAGAGATTTGCATAGATTTGAAAGGGTGAGAGCCACTGTTTTAGTAATGTCAGTTTGTCTGGGTTAACATTGCATTTCTCTGAGAATGGCATCTCTTCTTTTTGAGTTAAGATAGTTTAAATTTGAGGTTCATTCTTTTTGAGGTGAAAAATATAAAGTTATGCTTCTTTTATTTCTCAGTTTCCTTGATATTTCATGAAGATTGTACCATTGTGACTGAAGTTGGAGCATTGTTTTGTCTTCTGTTATTTGATGAAGTGTCAAGAATGGATATGTGGTGAGCTGTTAAATGAACTTTCCTCTGAAATATCTGTCTAAGGTTTCTGATGCAGTCTTGCATCAATACATGGAAATTTCTGACTTAGGAAGCTTATGCTTTCCATGGTATGTGGTATGATTTTTGGTTTGAGTAGCAGTATTAAAAAGCACATTGGCTCAAAAAGTCACCCTGAACTTTACTTTTGAATATCACTAAGTACAAAATTTAATAATTATAGTAATTAATAATAAAATTCTATCATAAATGCATTTTTTAGTATATACTCTCAATTTTGTGTTTTTTTTCATGACTATTTAATTTAAAAAAACCCTGGGGAAGATGTTTATGATGGTAGCATCTGATTAACACTGACCTTGAGCAGGATTACTGGGAGGGAGACACGGAGGCCACCTGCCAGATAGCACTTGCATCATCTGAGTCATTTCTTATATGGACTTCTTAAAGAAAAGCAGTATTTGCTCTTTATAAGTAGGTTGGGGAGTGGTGCCGTGTTGTAACTGGACTGAATGACAGAATCAGGTGCAGCTCTTGATCTGAGCGTCCGTCGAGGAGGGAAGCGGGTTGTGTTTGTTCAACATGAAGACAGTCCACTCAGTTGTCTCTTTGCTTTTCTGTTTCTGCTGTGAAATAGGTCTGATAGTCCTTCCTGCACATCATCTTCACCATCAGTCTTCAGTCTGCCTGTTTCAGTTTCTAGAAGGTAAAGAATTTCTTCCTTCGATTTTCTGGGAAGGTAAAATACTGGTACTGAAAGGGAAATAAGACTGTGGTTTGTTAAAGTTTCATCTATCTTTTCAGCGCATGCCTTGTAGCACTTTCGGGTCTCCTTCGTAGGGGGCTTCTGAAGGCTCAGTAGGTGTGCATCCCCTATCACTAGATGTTTGGTTTGATGCTGTTCATGTCTACGGAAAGCTTGAGAGGACCGCGCACTGAACACTCGCATACTTCGCAGTCTACATTCAGCAACTGTTAAGATGTAGGTCTTCCTTCCTCTCTTCGGCTCTTTCAGTACATTTATTTATTTTTATGTAATCTTTTTTCCCTAACCAGTTTAAAGATAAGTTTCAGACATAATCTTACTTCCCTCCCAGTTATTCCAATGTATACCTCCTAAATTAAGACATTATCTTATGTAACCACTGTACCATGAATAGTCACATTTAAGAAAATCAAAAGTAATTCTGTAATTTGATCCAGTTTCTCGAATTGTATCCAAAATATCCTTCATGGATTTTTTTTTTTTAAAGCAAGATCCAATCAGGTCATGAATTACATTTGATACTCATCTTTCTTTAGATTTTTAAAAAGTAAGCTGTTTTCATGGAAGTGTACACAAAGTTTACAAATCATAAATTTTTCCAGATAAATAAACGAATGTAACAGACAGATTAAGGTACAAAATATCACTAGCATGCCGGAAACCACTTTCATGCTTCTTCCTTACCTTCCAGTACCCACAAAGGTAATTCTGCTTTCATTTCTGTTATTATACATTGTTCTTGCACTTTATAAAGTATATTCTTGTCTTTGGCTTCTGTTGTTCAACTTGGGGAGATTTGTCTGTGTCACGTCAGGAAGCACTGTTGGGTTGTTTTTCATTGCTCTATAGTATTCTGTGTGAGAGTATACAGCTGTGAGGTTTACATTCTACCACTGATGGACACTGGGTTGTTTTCTGTTTGGGGCTACTATGAATAAATGACTGCTAAGAATATTCTTGAACATATATGGATCAGAGGGTGTTTACACGTTTAGCTTTAGTGGTGGTGGTAGTTTAGTCACTAAGTCATGTCCGACTCTTGGGCTCCTAAACAGTATTCCAGAGTGGTACACGGAACCACCAGAACGATTCACTCTCCCAGCTCCAGCGTGGCAGTCCCTGCCGCTCCATACCACATACATTAAAACAGCGTCTGGATCCCCACCAGGCATGTCCATCATTCACCTTTGATTTCCCTATCTCAGACCTCACGTTAGCCATTTCTCTGAGGAGCCCTGGTTACTCCTAAGGAAAATTCCAATTTTTAAAATTTATCTTTTTCTTAAATTATGCAGTCTCATTTGTATACAGAGTCCTACCTTAGCCTCGTTTATTGAGATACTTGAAGTGAAGAAGCACACTAAAATTCCTCTTAGAAATCCTACTCAAGGGTGTTTACCTGACAGTTACAAATATGTGAATTAGGAATTTGGGATTTATTTTATTAGCAAAATTCTTCTTTAACATTTGAGATGCTAGACATTGCTGTACTGCTAAACACTGTGAACTTAACTTTAAGAGAGGCTGCTATTGAATATTTCTTAGATCTAAAAATATTTCTAGGTTCTCTTGGTAAAGAGTGATTGAATTTATTAATGATGCCACTGTGTTCTCAAGCGAAAATAGTTAAGTTGTGATTCTGTCTGTTATTGACTGCTGTGAACACAGGCAATTCATTTAGCCTCTGTAAGTCTCATTTTGATAATGTG
This sequence comes from Nanger dama, assembly GCA_917880005.1. Taxonomy (NCBI): domain Eukaryota; kingdom Metazoa; phylum Chordata; class Mammalia; order Artiodactyla; family Bovidae; genus Nanger; species Nanger dama. Next base: position 1,214,494 of record CAKJTW010000069.1, read on the forward strand.
TAAAATGGATATCATAACTGCCATGCCATGTAACTGAATAAAAGATAATGTACATTGCTAGCATACAGTAGACATTTGTGTTTCAGTTGAACACCATGTATGTGTTGTTCACTGTAGCCATGGCCCTTGATTTCGGGGGTGTCAGTTCCCTCTGCAAACAACTCTAATACAACAAAGTGAAGTCACTCATTTGTGTCCGACTCTTTGCCACCCCATGGACTGCAGCCTACCAGACTCCTCTGTCCATGGGATTTTCCAGGCAATAGTACTGGACTGGATTGCCATTTCCTTCTCTAGTGGATCTTCCCGACCCAGGGATGGAACCCAGGTCTCCTGAATTGTAGACAGACGCTTTACCGTCTGAGCCACCAGGGAATTCCTACTGTGGTAAATCCTCAGGAGATTGTTTAATTAAGTGTTTTGGGAAGTTTGGAGGAGGGCAGAAGGATAAAGCGTGGCAACTGCTTAAAATCGGGACCATAAGAGAGATCTTCGTGTTATTGTAAAGTGGGAGGCATAGAACTAACTCTCCTTTGTGGCTCACCCTTTTGGGTAGTATTTAAGAATTTAAAAGTTCGTGATTATTTTTATTCTTTTTCTTCAGGTATCATCTACCAGTGCATGTACTTGGCCACCACGCCGTGAGTCCTTACTCCATGGTTCTGCCGTTATCTGCTGACTCTTTGGCATTGAAGCCGGTATCAGATATGCTGAGGATGGCTTGGAACCTGTCGTGGTATCATGGGAGTGACAGTGTGTTGAAGCAAGTGAACTCTGAAGCTGAAATCCAGGAGTAAGTGTAGAAAAGCATTCACATTTAATTAATTTAATTAGGCCTTATTTTCCCTTTAGATCAAGTAGCTTTTTTGCTTATGGTCATGTGCTTTTTCACTGAAGATAATAATTTTTACTTTGTCTTATAGGTTGTATGTATTCATTCCTTTTTAAAAAGCTATCACACGGTATACACCCATGGCGGATTCATGTCAATGTATGGCAAAACCAATACAGTACTGTAAAGTAAAATAAAGTAAAAATAAAAAACAAAAACTATCACACAAAGGAATTTCAACACATTGTTCTCTGCTGTCTTAGAGATTGTATAAAGTTGGGTTAGTTGATAGATTAATTCACTAGGAAAAGTGCTCTAGGTTAGTGTAAAAGCTTAATAAGTCTATGTGCATTTGTCATCATTACTGTGATGGTGATGACTTTTAAATATATTTAAAATTAGTGTTTTCTTTTGGATGAAAATTATTTTATATTTCTCTAAGAAGTAAAATGTCAATATAAACATCCTCAAGCTACTATAAAACCCTAATATTGACAGATACACATCAGATTTTCTTTTGGCCATGAGTCACCCTTTAATTAAAAGGAAACAAAGATAAAACAGAATTTGGGGGAGCTAGTTTAAAAATAATTGTGAGCTTTTATTTAAATAGCTTCTATTGCTCTTTGTTTAGATTTTTAGATACACTGAAGTTATCCACCGAGGACACCCTTACTCTGAAGATGACCCACACACCTAGTGGACTCAAGGACTGTCTCCGCTCCATTGTTCAGGCCGCAGGCCACAGGGAAGTGAGGGCTGCCCTCACAAGGATGAGTTTTTATCTCTTAAATGACAGACTGTCTTTCAAGGGCGGCACTGGCCCCTGTGGGGTTACCCTGAAGTCCTTGTCTTGGCACACTACACTAAACAGGTCAGTGTCAGCTCAGAGACCTGGACTGGATCATATTTGGGTTCTCCGCCATATATTTAAGATAAGAGCATGTATTCTTATTGTCGGTATCATGAGAGAGAAATGTGATTTTTAGAAAGAAAAACTTAAGGATTTTTAATTATCTATAATGCATATCTTATAACAGCAAAAGAGAAAATTTGAACGTAATTACTGCAGTTTGGAATTACAAATAAATTGTTATAATTTTTTATAGATATTAAAGTTGTGCTATTTTTAGGTCCTATCATAGGAAATCTTAGTTTATCTTACAAAAGTAAGTGATTAGGATAAGATGGGGTAAACTACTGAATGCTTATCCTGTCCATATTATAAATGAGCTGAGATACCAGGGAATTGATTAAAGCCTTTGGTAACCCTGGCTGTTTTATTTGCTTTTGCCTTTGTTTTGTTCTTAAGTAAATTATCTCATTGATATTTTTACTCTGAATTTCATGAAGTTGATAACCATGTGGAGGTCCTTAGTTACGGAAAAACCCTGGCCTGTAAATTTAACATGTTTAACTGGTAGCAGATGGCTGCATTTGAAACAAGACTGATAAATAGCTGCTGCCAGCAATTTTACATTTCAGTCTTCATATGACTTTAGTATAAAATGTATAACTTTCCATTAAACAGAAAGTGTGCAGTTTTCAAAATGCAAGGTTTATATGAGTTTCTAAAATATGGACGCTTGTTTAGTGTAGCTTTCACAATTTGGATATCTAATTTGCCTTTTTCAGTGGTGTGCTGAAGCCAGCTAGGATCACCTTGTTAGAGAGCTGTTGGTTAAATTATCTGAAGTTTTGCAAGTTAGTTGTTAAACATAACCACTCTTAAAAATTATATTTTGTAAACTTCTGGTCAAATTACATGAAAGATAAAGGTAACAATTATGCAAAGTCATCGCTTCCTTATTATTTTACAACATTTCAGTGTTATCTGTGTTCTCGAAGCTGTTTATATGGATCTGCCTATGTAATGGGAACAGTGTGTAATGGTGAGCTGCAGGCCTCCCCCCACAGCTGGGTGGTACCTCGGTGGATGGCAGGCAGACACGGCAGGGTATTTACACTGTAGAAATCGGAAAGCACAGCAAGTCAGCCTTCCCCTCACTGCTCAGCCAGTTGTTAAATACTTAACTGTGTGCCACTTATTTTAAAGAACTAGAAACCATGGTTATGGTTTTCTTTTATTTTAGGTTTTTACAAGTTCTTCCTGCTTGCACTGAAGATGAGAAGCTGTTAATAGATATCATACATTTTCTCAATAAGTTATTGAAGGAACAAAGGAAAAATGTACCCGTAGAACTTCTAACCTGGCTTCTAGAATTACTTCTTAGACAAGTAAGTGCTGTTAAGGAATTTGAGTTTTAGGTTTGACAGATGATGTGTTTATAAAGATTATGAATACTGTGTATGGAAATATGGAAAAGTATAGTTTTTACATAGCTCATGTTTAGCAAAGTATTCCTTCTGTTGTAATCGATAGCTTTTAGCAGTATGCCTTCCTAACATGACTGAGTTTAAGTTAAAAGTCTATGGACTAAATGGGACCTTCAGTCTTGGTGTTTAACAAAACCTGATCTTTGCGTGAACTTTCAGCTTGCAACCGTATTTTTCAATGAGGTTCTTAGAGTGGGGAAGTTCAGATAGGCCTGTGAAGAGGCAGGGAGCCAAGCCTGGAGGCAGAGGGACAATGCTGGTGAGGTTGGAAAGAATGAGTCAGACTGTTCAGGCTTTAATGTAAGTTAACTGTAGTATTTACCCTTCCAGCCCCGACTACTCTCTACTTTTTGTAGATGAATGTGTTTTAAGAAACCTGCCAAGAACCCAGGAAGCTAGCTTGTGTTTTATTTTTACAGATACTGTAGAGATTTACTTAACCTGCTAAAGACAAACCTTTGCACAGTCATGAAAAAAACACAGTTAAATTAGGGAAAAGGGCCTAAACTGAAACAGAAGATAGTAGGCCTTATAAAACAAAAATGTTTTATTATATGTTAATGCATTGCAAAGCTCATTTAAAGACTCGATTCTCTATAAAAATGCAAGGTGCTCATATAAGTTAGAAATTCTAATTGAGAATGCTTTTTAAAAGTAGTTATAGATTTTAAAAGATATGTATATGAATGTTTCTGTGTGTAAAACTTGTTTAGATGTTTACTGTTTTCCACGTCACTGTGATTGCTGTAAAGGAGGACTGTTTTGTTCACAACTGCATACCCAGCATTTGCCATAGTGCCTTGCACATCGTGAGCTGTCCGTTCAGTTCAGTCGCTCAGTCGTGTCCAACTCTGCGACCCTATAGACTGCAGCATGCCAGGCCTCCCCTGTCCATCACCAACTCCTGGAGCTTATTCAAACTCATGTCCATTGAGTTGGTGATGCCATCCAACCATCTCATCCTCTGTCGTCCCCCTTCTCCTGTGTTCAATCTTTCCTAGCATCTCAGGGTCTTTTCAGATCTTTACATCAGGTGGCCAAAGTATTGGAGTTTCAGCTTCAGCATCAGTCCTTCCAGTGAATATCCAGGACTGATTTCCTTTAGAATGAACTGGTTGGATCTCCTTGCAGTCCAAGGGACTCTCAAGAGTCTTCTCCAACACCATACTTAAAAGCATCAATTCTTTGGCACTCAGTTTTCTTTATGGTCCAACTCTCACATCCATACATGACTACTGGAAAAACCATAGCTTTGACTAGATGGACCTTTGGTGGCAAAGTAATGTCTCTGTTTTTTAATATTTGGAATGGTTGTCTGAGGAGGCCTTACAAATAGCTGTGAAGAGACGTGAAAGGCAAAGGAGAAAAGGAAAGATATACTCATTTGAACGCAGAATTCCAAAAATACCAAGGAGAGATAAGAAAGCTTTTCTCAGTCATCAATGCAAAGAAGTAGAGGAAAACAATAGAATGGGAAAGACTAGAGATTTTTTTCAAGAAAATTAGAGATACCAACAGAACATTTCATTCAAAGATGGGCTCAATAAAGGACAGAAATGGTATGGACCTAACAGAAGCAGAAGATGAGAAGACAGAAAATGAGAAGAAGAAGATGAGAGATAAGAAGAGGTGGCAAGAATACACAGAAGAATTATACCAAAAGATCTTCCTGATCCAGATAACCATGATGATGTGATCACTCACCTAGTGCCAGACATCCTGGAATGTCAAGTCAAGTGAGCTTTCAGTAAACATTTATTAACTCACTAGTACACATGTGATATTAAGGAAGCTGTGTAGTTAATTACAAGAAACACACATTATCCTCATTTCATAAGATGTTACAATACAACATAAATGGAAACTGCAGGCCGTATTACGTATGTAAGTATATTCATAGAATAATAACTCGTAGAACTAGAATTGCTGGAGACAGTTACAAATTGCAGAGACACATGTATATGTGTTTCTGTTGAGTTTGTTTTAAATAGATAACCCTTATTTTGAATGATACGAAGATATTTACAAAGCTCCAAAAGATTGGAGCTCTTTTGTTTCCTTTTCTGTGAATTTTCCCTTGATGCCCTTGTTAAGTTTTGCCCCACAATTGGGTTTTGGTCTCCTCTAGCACATACGTGCTCACACACACACACTCTCCCCCTTTCTCTTTCATTTTGGTAACAGAAGAGCCCTTCATAAATTAGATGAGCCCTTTATCTGTGATATGGGTTACAAACTTTTTTTCATTAGTCTTCTGACCTTACTATATTTTGGTGTTATTTTCCTGTTTTAGCCACCCTTTTATTTCCTAGCTTTTGTTAGTTCTTTCTACTTTATATCTTTTATTGTATTTAAACTGTGCTCCATGATCATAATTTCTACATTTAGGCGTAGTCTACAGGGGTGTGTGTGGTATGTGTATATATATGTATGTGAGAGTGAGAGAGAAAAATCTGACCTCTCACCCCTTGACCATTACTACCCCCAGGCTGAGGCATCTAGTATAAAGACATGATAAACTGAGAAAAATACTTATAATATAAATGAGAGACACAGTACGTGAACTGTGAAATTCCAGATGTTCAAGCTGGATTTAGAAAAGGCAGAGGAACCAGAGATCAAATTGCCAACATCCACTGGATCATTGAAAAAGCAAGAGAGTTCCAGAAAAATAATCTGTTTCTGCTTTATTGACTATGCCAAACCCTTTGACTGTGTGGACCACAACAAACTGGAAAATTCTTGAAGAGATGGGAATACCAGACCACCTGACCTGCCTCTTGAGAAATCTGTATACAGGTCAGGAAGCAACAGTTAGAACTGGACATGGATCAACAGACTGGTTCCAAATTGGGAAAGGAGTACATCAAGGCTGTATATTGTCACCCTGCTTATTTAACTTATATGCAGAGTACATCATGAGAAATGCTGGGCTGGAAGAAGCACAAGCTGGAATCAACACTGCCAGGAGAAATCTCAATAACCTCAGATATGCAGATGATACCACCCTTATGGTAGAAAGTGAAGAAGAACTAAAGAACCTCTTGATGAAAGTGAAAGAGAAGAGTGAAAAAGTTGGCTTGAAGCTCAACATTCAGAAAACTAAGATCATGTTATCTGGTCCCATCCCTTCGTGGCAAATAGATGTGGAAAAAGTGTAAACAGTGATAGACTTTATTTTTGGGACTCCAGAATCACTGCAGATGGTGATTGCAGCCATAAAATTAAAAGACGTTTGCTCCTTGGAAGAAAAGTTATGACCAACCTAGACAGCATATTCAAAAGCAGAGACATTACTTTGCCAACAAAGGTCCATCTAGTCCAAGCTGTGGTTTTTCTAGTAGTCACGTGTGGATGTGAGAGTTGGACTATAAAGAAAGCTGAATGCCAGAGAATTGATGCTTTTGAACTATGGTGATGGGCTCTTGAGAGTCCCTTGGACTGCAAGGAGATCCATCCAGTCCATCCTAAAGGAGATCAGTCCTGAGTGTTCATTGGAAGCGCTGATGTTGAAGCTGAAACTCCTATTTTGGCCACCTGATGTGAAGAAGACCCAGATGTGAAAAGACCCATTGGAAAAGACCCAGATACTGGGAACAGTTGAAGGCAGGAAGAGAAGGGGACGACAGAGGATGAGATAGTTGGATGGTATCACTGACTGAATGGACACAAGTTTGAGTAAACTCTGGGAGTTGACAATGAACAGGGAGGCCTGGCGTGCTGCAGTCCATGGGGTCGCAGAGTCAGACATGACTGAGTGACTGAACTGAACACAATGAGAGACAACATGCTAATTTCCCTGAATTATAATTTTTGAGTTCTTAATAAGATAGTTGTCCTTCCAGAGTACACAGACTTATTGTTCAAAGTTTACTCTTCTGTTAATTTCCCAAGGATGATTTTGAACTACTGAATTTGCTTTTATTTTCTCTTATCCTTTAGTTACTAAAAAATTAAGGAAGCATTTAGAGGCAGTTTTTTCCTGAGTATCTTTAATAAAGCAAACAGGAAAACCTAATGTCATAGTTCTTTTAACTTTTAAGCCTGCTTAAATATTTTAGATGTTAGATATTGAGATATTAAAATAATTTCTATAGAACTTTTCCTCTGAATTTTTTGATTACTTGATTTTTGATCTATATACTTTTTATAACTTCATAGTGTTTTTGCTCATTTTAAGAAAAGAATACCCTTTAAAACAATCTCCTCCTTTGATTAGAGCTTTTGTATACTGGGAGTTGTGGTGGCTTCGGTTTGTGAAAATAGCAGGTAGATACCGGGCTTCAGTTTTAGAATCTTTTCTTGAAAATCTGTACAGTAGTTGAATGTTTGTAAATACGGCTGTAAATATTATATAACAATAGAAAAATTAAAATATATTTACCTCAATAGTGTAAGTATAATTAAAACTTTATATTTCAATGATTATGAATTTTATAGTATGTCATGAGTGCTGATATGTATTCCACAATTTATTCATAGTTTAAATGAAATTTCTTCAGAGTTGTAGATGATGATACTGTAATGTTAATGCAGTTTTAGAAAAGGAATTTTGGTATTTGACTTTGTATGGTATTAAAGCTGTTTTAGAAAACTTTTATCTTGTCTTCTCATATATTATCATCACTAGTGTTATAAATAATAATATTTTTAAACATGAGCAAAGAAACTTAAGGAGAATTTACTCTCTAATATCATGCTATAAGAGTTAAGTTATTAAGTGTCCTGTTAAATTATTGAGTCTTAGTTTCTCCAGAATATGATTAACAACCAAAAAATCCCCCACCTTTTGGGGGAACAGCATATAGCTCAATGAGAGAGTAAATACATGTTTTACAAACTTCATTTTTCAGAGTCCAAATCCACTGTTGGACCTGCTGGTTCTGACGGAGTCCCAGACGCAAGAGGAAACGGATGATGTCCGCACTGCAGTCAGGCAGCAGCTCCAGAAAGAGCTGATTGCTCTCTTTAGTACCTTGCTGCTCAGTTTTGAGGCCGTTACTGACAGGTACCTTTGGGATCATTGGAGGTTTGGGACATTTATGTAGAACCTACTTTTCTTTTGATTTCCAAAGAGTCATTTCACTTGTGTCAAGTTAAGAGGAGAAAAGATTTCAGTAAAAGTCAGTTGTGGTGGTCTATTTTTATTTCAGTCCTGATTGTAATTTTACACACATGTGCACACACTATTTTGTTCTCTCTAGGCTTAGTTCTTGGGGCTTCCCTGGTGGCTGAGATGGTAAAGAATCCGTCTGTAACACAGGAGACCCAGGAAAAGCTGGAGAAGGGAAGGAAAACCCACTCTAGTCTTCCTCCCTGGAGAATTCTGTGGACAGAGGAGCCTGGCGGGCTGTAGTCCACGGGGTTGCAAAGAGTTGTACACAAACACACACACAAAAGAGCTGGACACGATTAAGGGCTTAACACTTTCACTTAGTTCTTGGTTCTCTGTTACATTTCTATACATCTGACTGAGCAGTCATACCCATTTCTATGACTTTACAAATTTTTGCACTGATGATTTTCAAATGTATGTCCATAGCTCTGACTTAAAAATTTTAAATTCAGAATTTTAACCCATAATTTTAAATTCATAGTTTTAATTTTAAAGTATACAATTGAGTGCGTTTTGATATATATACAGTGTGCAACTATCACTGGTTAATTCCAGAACATTTTCATTACCCCAGAGCAGTTTGTCCCCATTCACCCTTACCCAGACCCCTGGTAACCATTAATTAATCTTTATGAATTTATGTATTCTGGACATTTCATATAACTGGTGTCACACAATACGTGACCTTTTTAAGTCTGGCTCTTTTCATTTAGCATCATGTTTCCAAGGTCTGTCCATGTTGTGGCAGATGTCAATGACTAAATGATAATCCATGGACGGATATGCCATGATCTGCCTATCTGTTCACCTGCTGGTAGACATTGAGTCTTGTGAATTGTGTTACGAACATTCATCTGCAGATTTCTGTGTGAATGTATGTTTTCAGTTCTTGAGTATATACCTAGGACTAGAATTGTGGGTTCATGTGGTAATTCTGTGTTAACTTTTAATTTCATTATCAGTTGTCAATACTGATACCGATTTATGCATTTTTCAGTGTAATTGTTACTTGTATTTTACATTATATATTCTGGATGGTATATTCACTATCTTTTCCTTGGAAAGACGTATTTTAAGAGGGAGTATTTTCTGCCATTTCCACTAGTTCCTACTTTTCTGATACAGTGAATTGTTAGTAACCCGCTACCACCAGTAAGAAAGCCCATTAAACCCATTACATTTTTTCTGTGGTTGACTTTTTCCCCTCCTTTACCTACACAGGAAATCCTTGGAGCTTTTTACGTTTTCCAAACACAGCTGGCCCTGAAACTACTCCAGTGTCTGAGAGTCACGGATGCTCCTCACTTCTATGGCCTGCCGTCCCTTGAGAGGACCTTGCGGGGGATGGCCCACCTCACGGCGTGTCCGGGGTGGAGCGCACACTCTCCTCTCACAAAGCCACTTGACATTTGTGGGAAATACTTGTCAGGTCTCCTCGAAGTAAGTAAAAATAGCCACTGACTGTAAGTAGCAATAGTACAACCCTAGATCATCAGTTCCGTTCAGTCGCTCAGTCGTGTCTGACTCTTTGCGACCCCATAAATCACAGCACGCCAGGCCTCCCTGTCCATCACCAACTCCCGGAGTTCACTCAGACTCGTGTCCATCGAGTCCGTGATGCCATCCAGCCATCTCATCCTCTGTCGTCCCCTTCTCCTCCTGCCCCCAATCCCTCCCAGCATCAGAGTCTTTTCCAATGAGTCAACTCTTCACATGAGGTGGCCAAAGTGCTGGAGTTTCAGCTTTAGCATCATTCCCTCCAAAGAAATCCCAGGGCTGATCTCCTTCAGAATGGACTGGTTGGATCTCCTTGCAGTCCAAGGGGCTCTCAAGAGTCTTCTCCAACACCACAGTTCAAAAGCATCAGTTCTTCTACACTCAGCCTTCTTCACAGTCCAACCCTCACATCCATACATGACCATTGGAAAAACCATAGCCTTGACTAGACGGACCTTTGTTGGCAAAGTAATGTCTCTGCTTTTGAATATGCTATCTAGGTTGGTCATAACTTTTCTTCTAAGGAGTTAAGTGTCTTTTAATTTCATGGCTGCAATCACCATCTGCAGTGATTTTGGAGCCCCCCAAAATAAAGTCAGACACTTTTCCACTGTTTCCCCATCTATTTCCCATGAAGTGATGGGACCAGATGCCATGATCTTAGTTTTCTGAATGTTGAGCTTTAAGCCAGCTTTTTCACTCTCGTCTTTCTCTTTCATCAAGAGGCTTTTTAATTCCTCTTCACTTTCTGCCATAAGGGTGGTGGTATCTGCATATCTGAGGTTACTGATATTTCTCCTGGCAATCTTGATTCCAGCTTGTGCTTCTTTCAGCCCAGCATTTCTCATGATATACTCTGCGTATAAGTTAAATAAGCAGGGTGATAGTATACAGCCTTGACATACTCCTTTTCTTATAGCTATTCACTATTGATCACTCAGTGTGTGCCAGGCACAATATGAAGTGCATTGTGGGTGCTACTGTATTTAATGCATATTATTACTGTTTATGTTGTTGTCGGTCAGTCGCTCAGTTGTGTCTGACTCTCTGTGACCCCATGAATTGTAGCATGCCAAGCTTTCCTGACCTTCACTATGTCCTGAAGTATTGTTTATGGCTCATCGTGATTAAATGTTTTAATGATTTTTATTAGCAAATGTGTAAGTAAGGTTACTTTTATGAATAAACTCATTTTTAAGAAAAGTAAAGCTTACACTTAATTAAGCTCCTTTATTTGGGTAACTTATTTATTTGTGTTTATTCTTTTGTAAATCATACTTCAGATGATATCTAGGATTTGTTTCCAAAGTACATCTTACTTTTTAAAAAAGTTTTAAATACTCCCAGCTGTCCTAAACATTTTAACGTGACTATAATGTAAAATTTGTTACAGTCACTTTAATGAAATATTTTTGAGTAATTATAAATACTAAAAAGGAGCAAAGTGTCACTATATTAATTATTTCATATTTATGGAGTGGTAAACAGCAACCCATTCCAGTATTCTAGCCTGAAAAATTCCATGGACAGAGAAGCCTGGTGGGTTACAGTCATGGGGTCACAGAGAGTTGGACATGACTAAGCATAAACACACACACACACACATCTCATATTTAAAGTGTCTGTGGTCAGAAATATATGAAATTTTAGAACAGATACATTAAGTAAATACTTACATAATGGTTTTTAAAAAGTCAACTCCTGCAATGCTTTTAATATAATTCATTCTACAAGTATTCATTGGAAGGACTGATGCTGAAGCTGAAACTCTAATACTTTGGCCACCTGATGTAAAGAACTGACTCTTTTGAAAAGACCCTGATGTTGGGAAAGTTTGAAGGCAGGAGGAGAAGGGGACAACAGAGGATGAGATGGTTGGATGGCATCACCGACTCAATGGACATGAGTTTGAGTAAACTCTTGGAGTTGGTGATGGACAGGGAGGCCTGGCGTGCTGCAGTCATGGGGTCACAAGGGAGTCGGACGCGACTGAGTGACTGAACTGAACTGACTTATAAGTATCTAATTTATAGCTTTATTTGTAATGCAGTGTATAAATACTCCATTTATCAACCTTTTGGAACACATCACCTCTATGAGGTGATTCTGTCAGTTTCTAATCAGGGATAGGTGAGGACCTGCTACAGCAGTAACTGAAGAAATATTTTGCTGTTCATATTTGGAAACCATCAGAAGTGCTTTTTGTTTGTAAAAGCTGTATAAGAGGAGAGACTTCAGAATACACTTGAGTTTCAAATACCTGAAATTAAAATGAGCTTTCTGTCTTATTGAAAAGCAAAAAGGTTTAGTTCTAAGTAAGAAGTCAGGGCAAAAAGAAAATAATTTCATTCTAAGCTCATTTGTATTTGGGGTAGTGAAAATCAGCACAGCTAAGGAATAGATTAAAAGTATTATCTTTGTATTATGAAAACCTTATTAACAAAGTTTTGAAATAAACAGAAGAGTGTGTTTTATCTTCATGTCAATAAAACATCTTGGGAAGAAAATCTTTATCTTTACATTAATGACAGGACAGTAATATGTATTTAATCTCATTTGGGTTCTTCTGCTTACTTAACTAGCTAAACAGGTTTCTTTATTTTACTACTGACTGATCTTTTAAAAAGTAAAATAATGCTTATGTGAATGGACATTGAAAGAAAGTCATTGTTGATCCAAATGATTTTCTTCATAGCTTTTCACTAATTAAAGCTGGTTCCTTTTGAGATGGGAACTACAATTCATTATTAGATATTTTGTTTCTGTGCAGTGAATTTGAATGCAAGTATTTGCCTTTTGTGGTTGAGAAATGAGGCTTTTAGACTAAGCGTGGTTCATTATGATTGGTAAATAAATATGATAATTAAATCCTTAAAAATTATATAAGAAGTGCAATTCCGAATATCTGACAATAAGTCAAGTTGAAAGGCGATACTATCAAAGTTCTTAACTTGTCCGCCATAAGCCAAAACTAAAACCATGATAATATAGCTCTCACTGGAATGAATCATTCACATTTCTTACTTCTAAAAATAGCCCCTTAAAATATTAAGCTTTTAATTGTGGAAAAATTTAAACATACACATACGCAGAAAGAATAGTCATGTAGCAGTCACCTGTAGCTTATTATCCCCTGGCCAGACTTATGTCATATTCAGACACACTGTATAATTATTTGGTTTATGAAAGTTCTAATTTAAGTCAGAATCCCCAAGTTATCTTACAAATAATGCTTTTATTAAATAAGCTGTACCTAACATGATTTATCGGAGAAGGCAGTGGCACCCAACTCCAGTACTCTTGCCTGGAAAATCCATGGACAGAGGATCCTGGTAGGCTGCAGTCCATGGGGTCGCTAAGAGTTGGACACAACTGAGCAACTTCACTTTCACTTTTTACTTTCATGCATTGGAGAAGGAAATTGCAACCTACTCCAGTGTTCTTGCCTGGAGAATCCCAGGGACGAGGAAGCCTGGTGGGCTGCTGTCTTTGGGGTCGCACAGAGTCGGACACGACTGAAGCAACTTAGCAGTAGCAGCAGCAACGTGGTTAATTGGAGAAGGCAATGGCACCCTACTCCAGTACTCTTGCCTGGAAAATTCCATGGACGGAGGAGCCTGGTAGGCTTCAGTCCATGGGGTCGCTAACAGTCAGACACGACTGAGCGACTTCACTTTCACTTTTCACTTTCATGCATTGGAGAAGGAAATGGCAACCCACTCCAGTGTTCTTGCCTGGAGAATCCCAGGACGGGGGAGCCTGGTGGGCTGCCATCTATGGGTTTGCACAGAGTTGGACATGACTGATGCAACTTAGCAGCAGCAGGAGCAGCAACATGATTTATATTTATGCTTTTTTTTTTTTTTAAACTAACCTTTGTTGCATGAGCTAAAAAGAATCCGAACTAAAAAGTAGTCTGTAAGACAAAATGGCTTACTGTGCTGAGTAAAAGCATTGAGTTCTTGGGTAGATGAATTTAAATACTTTCTGTTGTATTAGATAGCAATTGGTTTTGACTGCTTTGACTCAAAAGTGTTTCCTTTGTAATATGTTGGCACCTAAAAATAGTTAGCATTCTTTTTTTTTTTTGTATGGTAATATGAGTTTCCATGTTACTCTTTCCATACATCTCACCCTCTCCTCCCCTCTCCCCATGTCCATAAATCTATTCTCTCTGTCTGTTTCTCCATTGCTGCCCTATAATTCTTCAGTACCATTTTTCTAGATTCCGTGTATATGTGTTAGAATACAATACTTATCTTTCTCTTTCTGACTTACTTTACTCAGTATAATAGACTTTGGGTTCATCCACCTCATTAGAACTAACTCAAATGCGTTCATTTTTTATGGCTGAATAATATTCCATTGTGTATATGTACCACAACTTCTTTATCCATTCATCTGTTGATGGACATCTAGGTTGCTTCTATATTCTAGCTATTGTAAATAGTGCTGCAATGAAATGGGATACATGTGTCTTTTTCAATTTTGGTTTCCTCAGGTTATCTGCCTAGGAGTAGGATTGGTTGGTCATATGGTGATTTTATTCCTGGTTTTTTAAGGAATCTGTATACTACGTTCCATAGTGGCTGTATCAGTTTACATTCCCACCAGAAGTGCAAGAGGGTTCCCTTTTCTCCACTCCCTCTCCAGCATTTATTGTTTGTAGACTTTTTGATGATGGCCATTCTGATTGGTGTGAGGTGCTATCTCATTGTAGTTTTGATTTGCATTTCTCTAATAATGAGCGATGTTGAGCATCTTTTCATGTGTTTGTTAGCCATCTATATGTCTTCTATGGAGAAATGTCTGTTTAGGTCTTTTTCCCACTTTTTGATTATGGTGTTTGTTTTATGGTATTGAATTGTATGAGCTGCTTGTGTATTTTGGAAATAAATCCTTTGTCCAATTGTTTCATTTGCTTTTATTTTCTCCCATTCTGAGGGTTGCTTTTTCACCTTGCTTATAGTTTCCTTTGCTGTGCAAAAGCTTTTAAGTTTAATCAGGTCCCACCTGTTTACTTTTGTTTTTATTTCCATTACTCTAGGAGGTGGATCATAGATGATCTTGCTTTGATTTATGTCATCGAGTGTTCTGCCTATGTTTTCCTCTAAGAGTTTTATAGTTTCTGGTCTTAGATTTAGGTCTTTAATCCATTTTGAGTTTATCTTTGTGTATACTGTTAGGAAGTGTTCTAATTTCATTCTTTTACGTGTAGCTGTCCAGTTTTCCCAGCACCATTTATTGAAGAGGCTGTCTTTGCCCCATTGTATATTCTTGCCTCCTTTGTTAAAAAGAAGGTACCCATAAGTGCATGAGTTTATCTCTAGGCTTTCTCTCTTGTTCCATTGGTCTATATTTCTGTTTTGTGCCAGTAGCTTTGTAATATAATCTGAAGTCAGGAAAGTTGATTCCTCTAGATCCATTCTTCTTTCTCAAGACTGCTTTGGCTATTCGGGGTCTTTTGTGTTTCCATATGAATTGTGAAATTTTTTTCATTCTAGCATTCTTTTTCAAAATTAAAATTTTATGAATTGTGAAGTGATCTTTTGTCACTTTGAATTTTTTTTTGTTATTGTTGTTTGCTTGAAAGCTGTGAGGACTGTTATTCAGTGTCAGCAAATATTTATTGAACCCCTATGTGGGGGACATTATATGGTTTACATAGACATGTTTCAAAAAAGTCTGTAACATATTTTAAAGGATTTTGTAAATCAGAAGGACTTTTTCCTCAAATGGCTGTCTCTTAACTCCCTATATTCATTCAGGTTCAGCTTCTCAGATAAGGGTTTGTTGTTGTTCAGTCGTTAAGTCATGTTCGACTCTTTGTGACTCCATGGACTGCAGCCCGCCAGGCTCCTCTGTTTTCCACTATCTCCCGGAGTTTGTTCAGATTCTTGTCCATTCAGTAGGTGATGCCATCCAGCCATCTCATCCTCTGTCGTCCCCTTCTCCTTTTGCTTCAGTCTTTCCCAGCATCAGGGTCTTTTCCAATGAGTCGGCTCTTCAACTCAGGTGGCCAAAGTGTTGGAGCTTCAACATCAGTCCTTCCAATGAGTATTCAGGATTGATTTCCTTTAGGCTTGACTGGGTTGATCTCCTTGCAGTCCAGGGGACTCTCAAGAGTCTTCTCCAACACCACAGTTCAAAAGCATCAATTCTTCGGTACTCAGTCTTCTTTATGATCCAATTTTCACATCAGTACATAGCTACTAGAAAAACCACAGCTTTGACTCTACAGACCTTTGCCCAGAAAAGGGGAGATAGCTTCAAATAAGAAACATTTCTTTTGTTGTTATTGATGGAAATGTGTTAAATCCTTCAGATATGTGGGAGATAAAAGCTGACAGCCAATAATTTAAATAATGAATATATATTTAGATATAGAATAGCAATCTAAGATGACTTATCAGTGGAGAAACTGTTTATATTTGAACTATAATTCTAGAAAGCTAGCCTAACTCTGGGGTTAGTAAGAGTTCTGTATAGCTAGCAAATGTCTAAGTATATTTTTCAACAAGGTATTTATAAACTGAACTCTTACTTCAAAAGGATATTATAATACTTGAAATATGTTATGAGCATGTTTTAAATCACACAATCTCCTAGGAGTATACTACACATGCTTTGTACAAATTCCAAAGGAAAAGTGGTTTATGTGAAGAATGTTTACTTGTGATGCAGTACACATAACGGAATTTTACCTTCTGAACCATTTTTCAATGTATAAACTGAGAATATGATAATGTATGGATACTTTACGTGGTTAGGGTTCAGCTCAGACGAAGTCAGCAGAAAGGTATATATTTAGCCTCTAAGAGTAAAGCTGCCCCTGAATTGTGTGCATTTGCTCTTCAGGTCATCACATCCTTCTACGTGGGAGCGAGGAGGAAATGCGATGTCCTTCATGGGAAAAGGTGTCACAAAGAGCACCGTTCTCTGCCTGCTCCACTTGTCGCACGAGATGATGGCCCAAGCCCAGAGCTCAGTGAGTGCACTCACAGCCGTCTGTCTTCCCACAGTTGCCAAGAAAGGGGTGTGCTGTGCTTGATGGGTTTCAGGCCTCTCTGATTACTCGAGAAAAATGTCTTTTGATATCTCCTTTTTAGGAGACAAAAATGATTTTTAACTAAGCAGTTTCTTAGAAGCTGTATATTATACAAATCTGAATTTTACTTTTTATCTTTCTTGAAATCTACATGCACTGGAGAACTGCATTTTTGTCTAAATTACGTGGAAAATATCAGTTCTGAAGGAAAAAGAGACGTGTAACTTCTTAAGGAGGAGCTGAGATTTTTGTTTGTTGTATGTTGGCTAAATAATGAATTAAAGCTAAGTCTTAAGTAAAGATTTTTACTTTGTTTTGCTTTTCAAAATTCAGATATTTTAAACTCTGTTTTTTCCTTAGAAGCTTACCTAGGGTGTTTCTCTTCCCTTTTTCCATTCTAGGAGTGGATGTCACTTTGGTTCTTGCCTTTGGGGAGTCAGAGTGAAGACCATGTTCCCACTCAGCAGGGATTGGCTTGGCTGATTCCGTTGTGGGTTGACCGAGACCCAGAGGTCAGTGTGAAGGCGAATTGAGTCTATTATGTGTGGATTAGAGAACAGATGAAGCAAAACACACATGTATATACATGTTCATATTTTCCAAAATGAGATTATCTTAGTGACTAAACCTTAAGCTGTATTTGCCCCCTATCTTAAGCGGGTTGGGCTGCATAATAAAATACCATAGACTGGTTAGCTTGAACAAAGATACTTATTTTCTCACATGTCTGGAGGCGGGATGTTGATGAGGTTGTCTACCCATGTGGTCAGGTCTGGCAAGGACTCTTTCTGGCTTTCATGTGGCTCCCTATTCACTTCATGCTCATAGCACCTTTTCTCAGCTGCATAATAAAACACCATAGACTGGTTAGCTTGAACAAAGATACTTATTTTCTCACACGTCTGGAGGCGGGAAGTTGATGAAGTTGTCTACCCATGTGGTCAGGTCTTGCAAGGACTCCTTCTGGCTTTCATGTGGCTCCCTTTTCACTTCATGCTCATAGCACCTTTTCTCCTTCCTCTTCTTATAACGCCACCAGTACTCTCAGATTAGGACCCGATCCTCATGGCCTCATTTAACCTTAATCATCCCCTGAAAAGCCCTATCCTCAGATATACTGGGGTTAGGGCTTCCCACCTCCTAAAATTTTGGGGGTACATAATTCAGTTGATGGCACCCCCATATTCAGCCAGAGTGCAGATTAAAAATAGAAAGAGTAAGTATTATAAAATCTGTCAATCAGATTTATAAAGAACAGTGAAAAAATTATTGGAGAAGTCCAGCCATTTTTGAACAGTTTAGAGGAATAGTGGCCAAGTGACATTTGAGTATCATTTAATAGAATTATGACACTACACTGCAGTGTTTTATATTAATGAGTTTTCCTGTTCTGCCATTTGTCTACTGATGTTATTTTTTTAAACCATTTTATTGAGGTATGGTTGCCATACAAAATTCTGTACATATTTAACGTGTGCAGTTTCATGAATTTGGAGATAAATATACACCCGTGAAATATACCTCTCCAGAGTCAATGCCATAAACCAGTCCTTCATCTCCAAAAGTTTCATTTTGTCTTCTTTATTGTTTGTTTTTGTGATTAGAACACTTAGCATAAGATCTATCCTCTTAGCAAAATTTTGAGTATATATTAACACTGTTCTGTGCTTAGTTGCTCATTCGTGCCCAACTGTTTGTGACCCCATGGACTGTAGTGCGCCGGCTCCTCCGTCCACGCGGATTCTCCAGGCAAGGATACTAGAGTGGATTGCCATGCCCTCTCCAGGGGATCTTTCCAACCCAGGGATCAAACCCAGGTCTCCCACATTGCAGGGAGATTCTTTACCATCTGAGCCATCAGGAAAGCCCATATATATTAAAAATAAATAGTGTTAGCAGCTAGAGGTACATTCTTTAGCCACGTTGAACTTGGACTTGTTGCTTCACCGTGTTATGACTGCATTGCTTTTTGTTACCCTGTGGTTATCACAGGGAAGCTCTATTTTGTAATTAGAATTTGGAAGTTCACCAAAATACATAGCTTGTGCAGCAGGAGTACTGTGGCAAACATATTACATCATATCCATCTTACTTGAAACATTTTCCTTTTAAAATAATTTTGGGAAAAATACTAAGTACTTTATAAAAAGATAATTCAGTTATTTCTTTTTGAAAAGAAATTTCAAAGAAGTTTAAACTGTTCGTTTGAAAGAAACACTGAAAAATTAAGGAAAGTGGAACAAAATAATAGTATCCTCTTAAAAATGAGAAATAAACAAGAATCATGTTCATAAAAGATATGTAAGCCCTGTATGCTTTCCCCTCGAAAAAGGCTTTTGAACTGTGCTTTTTAGTCTTCTTATTTATACCTGGTTTTGACTTTTTGTGATATTTGCTTTTATTATTTATATTAGGTATAGAATTTTTGTTCCTTCATAGATTTATAATACAGTATTCTTTGTGTCTTATAATTTAGGATTGCCAAGACAATGTCATAAGAATATGGTATTTTATGTACCAGAAAGATTAAGAATTCATGTTATGGAATCAGGTTTTATTTCACAACGTGTTTCTCTAATTTGACCAGGTGAGGTTTACTTCATTGGGATTAGGATCAGCACTAACCACCATTGAAACTGGCTGTGTGGCCTTGGCAAACAGTTGTCAAAACATTTCTGGTGGGCTCTGGGGAACAGTGGTGAACATTCTTCTGGACCATTCGGAATGCAGCATGGTGCGCCGGGAGGTAGGCCTGTCTGTGTAGCTCTTCCTTCCTGTTTCCCTTGGAAATCTGTTGTGAATGTTCTTATAAGCCATACTCCCTCTTCACCACAGTGGACTGACTGCTGACCCTTGTCTCTTCTGCCTGCGAAAAACCCAAATTAAATGGTTGCAGAGAACAGAATGGTATTGATTCACAGTAAAACCTGGAGTCCTTTGCTCTGAAAGATCAAAGCAGAATTGAGTCTGTTTTAATATGGACTCTTCTACTTTATTATACATTGAAAAGTAGTTCACAGGGAAAAAATTATATTATCTCAGTGTTCAAGTTTATAAAGCTTTACTCAAGATGAGGAGCTGTCAAAATACTCATAACATGTAAAGAGGAAAAGTCAATGCTATTTTAATTCTCTCTAGACAGTTTGTGATTTTCTTTAATGCTGCTTTTATCAGAGATGATTGACATAGACCATTTTAGAAACAGTAATCCAATAGTGCTTAGAGATTTGTAAAGAAAACATCTGCTCCCAGGCCCACCATTAGCCAGTTTCCAGTTCCAAAATCCAAAGGCTGCAGTTTTCTTGTTAACTTGTTTCTTGATAGTAATGCTTAAACGGATAGCTTCTTCTTGAAGCTGTTAAGATTATCTGTTGGCCTCAGTGAAGAGGGTTGAAAATTTCCCTCCCTCTGATCCCTTGTTACTCTGGTGGTTCTCCTGTTACAATGTAATCTTCCACTGAATAGGTAATCAGTGTTCATATTAGGGTGATTATTTAACTTGGCTGTCTTCAGGGCCTAGGTCAAGTTGGATTTTTGTAGTTTGTGTTTCTAATTTGCCATTTCTTATTGAGAGGAACTTAGGTAGAAAGAGAGGAGGAGAGAGGTGTGTGTATGTGATCTGTAAGAGAGTAATAGAAACAGGAAATATATTTCTTAAATGCTGCCAGGATGATTTCTGTTTTACATATCATTATTTGGAAAGACAACATTCTGAAATAGGAAAAAATATCTTTCCTGATGAAGTAGTTTCTCCCCTATTACAGCAGTTGGGGAGTTTTCATGATGACCTCTTAGCATGTTCAGCTGACCAGGGATATGCTTTTTGTTGTTATTAAATTATAGTATATTGGTTATTTCAGACATGACAACAAGATGGCAGTATTGACATTTCTTTTTCTCTTTAATTTCAGGCTGCATTTATTTTTCAGAATCTCCTTGTAATTCCAATGCCTTCAGTAATTATAAAGGATTATACTTGGCAGGTAGGTGCCTGTAAACAGTTATCAGCCTTGTAGATCTTTGAGATTAATTGATGATAGAGTTTCAGCATATATATTTTTATATTGGTATATATTTCCTTAGAGAGGAAACTTAGTACAAGCCAACAGGATCCCTTAAAAGAGAATATAGAGATCTTTTTATGCTTGATCATATTTACCAGTTCTCTATGGTTTTAAAAAATAATTTTAAGCAGAAATAATAATCATTAGCATGGTGTTTACTGTGTTCTAGGCACTCTTCTAGAAGCATTACAAATAGCGACCTGTATAACGGTTTGAGTTGTAAACCATTATTCTCCTCATTTTGTAGAATAAGAAAATTTAGCCCAAAGAGTTTAAGTAGTTTGTCCTACATCACACCCTTTTGCTTTCAGTCCAGCCAGTTTCTCTTTCCCACTGATATATTGTTTTCTCTAATAATAAGCAATTTTGTTTGTAGTTAAATATACATTGATCTTAACATCTACTTTTCTGGGTTAGTACACAGTGCCATAACTTAACCTTTCTTTGGTTTCTGTTGGATTAATTTTCTGTTTCATGTTCTAAATGTCAAGTCAGTAAATAGTTTTGGCCGACTTTTTTATAGCCTGCTGCTTTTTAGATGTTTTGGAAGATAGAAAAGTGCTGTCTGTGGGGGAGACGGGACATGCTCTTCTGCCCTGTTCCTTATCCACGTGTCCTCATCCCATGTATGTGTGTATGCATCACACTGTGGCATCTCACACCCCAGGATCTTAGGTCTAAGATTCCTTTTTCAGTTTTTGTTAGAATACATCTTCAGGGAGTCACTGAATCTAGTTGAGCTGTATTGAGGGCAGCTTTATGGGCACTCAGGTGGCTGTTAAGGCCTGGATCTCCTTTAACTCTTCGAAAGTTTATTTTTCCAGACTTTATAAACCTCATAACGCTGCCAATTATTGAGTATCCCAGGCAGGTTTTGCCCTGACTCCTCTTATTTGTTTAACCAGCCTTCTGATAATGGTTGTTATTCACAGTCTGTGTTGTAGTAAACCCATAGGAGAAAAACTAAAAAGAATATACAGGATTAATATTTATATTAACAGTGTAGTGATTTTGATGCCTATTATCCAGTAACTAGATTTAAAAATGTGTTGTTTTTGGCTCAAATGCATATTATCTGTTCTCTCATTGTTAACCTAGTGCTACTTTTATACTATAATCTTGTTGATGTTCTGCCAGTGAATTTTTAAAAATAATTGAAATAAATATAATGCAAAGGCAAACATAATACGTTTTCTTGGTTTGTTAAACAGAACAGAACCGTGTTCTGTATTATAATATAGAACCATGTGTAGAAGTTCACTTTTTTTTTTTTTTCTAATTAGCTAAATAATCTACGGTTCCTTTTTGATGCTGGTAATGTGGTTAGTGCAGCTTTTTGGTTTTGTTATTCTCCAGCTCTTCTTCACAGAATTAGTTTTCTATTAAAAAGTTGAAAACAGTGGTTTAAGTATGATTTCACAGTCTTCTGCTTTGCTGGTGTTGGCTAGAATCAAAGATATTTTGGGAGCTACTCTAAAATATAGTACTTGATGATGAAACTTCTGCTAGTCTTAAGCAAAATTTAAGTCTAATTTTTGGGGGCATTTTTAATGTGCGCTCATTTTCTTCCTGTCTTTTTTGATCTATTTTGGTTATTAGTTTTTGTTTTTAAGTGTCCTCAATTGGCAGTATAAGTAGTTGGTAATCTAGTATTTGTCCCCCAGTTTTAAAAAGTCTGTACTGTGCTAAGTCACTTCAGTTGGGTCTGACTCTTTGTGACCCCATGGACTGTAGCCCTCCAGGCTCCTCTGTCCTTGTGATTGATTCTCCAGGCAAGAATACTGAAGTGGGTTGCCATGGCCTCCTCCAGGGGTATTTGTCCCCCGTTTTTAAAGAGTTTTACTGGTGCTTTAAATCTCAATGTGGAAACAACTGCTCTATCTAGTAAGGGAGAAAGATGATCTTCACATGTAGACAATGGAATTTTATAATCTCCAAGAAGTATGACCTCCACCATTTCACTACAGCCAAGAAAGAAGATGCTCCTTTTTCAGTGCTTTAAAATTACAACTGTTTTTGGTAGAATGATGAATAATAATCTTATTCAACAAGATGTTTCATTTCCTTGTCTTGATTACATTTCGAAGTGTTCTGAGGGATGTAGCAGGAAGTAGCACTAGTATCTAGATGCTCATGATTTCCAAGAAGGGGTCACTGCTTCTGTGCACTCTCAGTGGACGTAGGTAGACTGTCTGCAGATGTGTTCATGTCTGTTGTATAGGGATGGCCGACTCATTTATAGTTGTAGTATGTACTATTTTCATATTTAATGGGAGAATTATCAGTGCATATTTTCATTTTCTGTTGTGTTCATCATAAATCATTATGGGTATTGATTTTACAAAACAGTGAATGCTGCATGTCAGAGAAACAATTTATTTTAACTGAATTCTTAACATGTAGTTAGGAATTTCTTATGTAATTAAGGTCATTTTTTCAATTTATACATTACATTATAGCATTTTACAAGTTTGTATACAGCAAAATAATTCCTTTTTCTTCCTGAAAACATTCTTCTCATATGTAATTTTGTTTTGCTTTAGTTTCTTTTGAATCATAGCTAGTGGGTATATTAGTACCATGACATACTGAAGGTAAGAGGCTTAATTTTAATCATATCCTTAAAGAGAAGAGTTGATGGAGAAATTCATCTTAATGTAATTCTACCTTTGACGTGTAATTCTACCTTTAACTATTACTTCATCTTCCTGGATAGTATGTTTTAAAGGTTCCTCTTTCCTTGGTGATCAGGGGGCATGAGAAGTGGGGCACGTATGCAAATTTCATAGTTAATGCTATATTTGCAGACCTTTCCTGTTGGCACTTAGCTTTTTTTCTCTCTCTTTTATGTTCTCTTTTAAAAGTCTGAACTATATTATCATTTTCAGAAAAATAGAAATAGTTATGAACTCAGTTCAATTCAGTCACTTAGTTGTGTCCGACTCTTTGCGATCTTATGGACTGCAGCATGCCAGACCTCCTTGTCCATCTAGTGATGTGATAATTAGCATACTTTAAACTGATCCTTGGCATACTTTTAACTGATTGCTTGGTTTTAGCCATTTTGATATTCCAGGAAAAGTCATGAGTGGCACCTCAAAAAATTATTTGAAAAAAAGTGCAAAGAGATTAAAAGTATGCAATGGTAGATTCTTCTCAGCCTTCTACTGGAAAATGTGTGTGTGTGTTTGTGCACACGCTTGTGTTTATGTTTGTGTTAGCATGTACACATGTGAAATGCCCTTGGAAGAAGGGTTCACTCAATGGAAAATAGAGTGACAACAGATTTTACTGTGGATATTAATGAGCGTTTTCACTTTATCTAGCTTACTGATAGGCACAAAAATAATTTTGAATAAAATAACTTGGATCACGTTTCAGATATTTTAATATAGATCATTTCATTGTTTTGTGTGGGTTGCAACACACTACTTTTACTGTATTTGTGGCTAAAGTACGTAATTACTTTATTAGAGCTGTACCATTTTATAGAAACGTTTTAAACTAAGTGGCCCCTCAAGAGAGACTAGATCAGCTTTCTGCCTTTAGTGGATTTTTTTGACAGCAGAGAGCTGGATTAACTTTCCAGGTCAGGGTCAGGCTGGTGTACGTGTGGAAGGATAGAGAAGTGAAGGAGTGTAGTAGCATTTGTTTCCTTAAGGGGGCTGTGGGGAGACGGTGGGTCTTTTGGAAGAAATTATGTAGTAAAATTCCTGTCTCTCTCTCCCTCTTTTCCTATAGGGCCCCTGTGTCCATGATGAGGACTCTGGCCTATCTCTCATAGGAAAACCTGCCCTCCAGGCTCTTTTTGTACCACTGCCATTTTTTTGAACATTTGAATCAGATGGTAAAACATTGTTACCTGGGACGGTATGCATTTGATTTCAGTTTTTCAGCTCTTAATGGAGCTCCTGAAGGCAATGATTTAAATGGTAAGTGTATTATGTTTATATTTTTAATAAAATATATTTCTTAAATTGTTTAAAACCTTTGTGTTGGTTACAAAGTATTTGAAAACAATGAAAAATACCAGGAAAACGTTCATATCTAGTCCTACTACCCAGAGGTTGCTGTGTTGCATTTAGAGTGTATATTTCCTTTCAGTCTTCTTTCTCTGTATAGCTTTTGTTTGTTTTATATAATTGTGTTCATATCTGATGTACATTTTTGTATTTCCTCCTTTCACTGAACATTGCCTAAGCATTTTTCTATGTTATAAATTCTTCATGAAAACCATTTTTGACATCTTATTAATGTTTCATAAGTTATTTCCTGCCCGTCAGGAAAATTTTATAGTTTTTTTCTTCTATTTATGTCTTAAATTTTTTTTTGGAAGGCTTTTCTCAGGCAATCAAGAATGAGACTTTTCCTACTAAATTTTCTAATTTGTTTTGCTAATATAGTGAAAACCTGTTTTGGCATATTACTCATTTATCAAACTATTTGCTGAAATCTTTCAATTTCTACTTGTTTGTAGATTCTCTTGGATTTCCTAAGTGTAAGATCTTAGTGCCTATAAATAATAATTGTGTCTCATAAAAAGAAATAACAATTTAATAATAATTTAATGGTGAAAAAATAGTTTTAAAATATAAATAATAAAAATTAAAAATTAAAATTTAAAATAATGTTTAAAAACCTTGACATAATTTCCCACAGAAAAGGTTTAAGAATAGAACAAAGAATTCCCAAATATTAACATTTTACTGTATTTGCCCTCCTATGTGTATGTATGTACATATAAGAAAATTTTATTTATATGCATGTATATATATTTTTTTTCTGAGCCATTTAAGAGTAAATTGTAAACATGAAATTTCTTTACCCTGAAATACTTAAGTGTCAGTTTCTAACTCACTTTTCTGCTCACTTCCTGGAGGAATTAAGAAGAGAATGACATTTGATGAAGTTTCTGAACATTCTAAACAAATGTCCCTATGGAAAGCTACCCCTTTAATTGTTTGGATTTTCTGTACTGGTGTCACTGGATGCATGGTCCTGGAACCAGCAGCATTGACATCTGCTCCCATCTTGTTAGAAATGCAGATTTATGCACTCCCCACCCCCCACGTTGATTGGGGGAATGGAATCTCTGGGAATAGGACTCAGGAAACCTCTCTAACAAGCTGTCTTTGATTCTTCTATACTTTGAAGTTTGGGAACTGGTGTTCTCCATAAATTATGTTAGATTAAACTATAAAGCATAGTTGACTGTTGTTAATTTTTTTTTTTAATGAAACATGCTGTATATATTAATTACAGATGATAAAAATTAGGCATACTGTTTTCTTTAGTTCTGGACTGGTTTCATGTAAGGACTACTCTTCCTGTTAATTGTTAAGATGCCCAGAGGACTGTTCATGTTGACAGTTTACTGTTGTCACAGGTTTAGATGACTCATTCAAGTTCTGGAGGTCTCCATCTCGAATGTCCAGTCAAGATCGAGATCCAAGTTCTCTCTCTACCTCGGAAACAATGGTACTTTCAAAGAATGCATAAGTGCTGCATTTTGAATTTCTGCAAAAATTTGCATTTACATAGTGGAAGGATAAGGATGGATGTGAAGAATCAGGTTGTGACCACCATGGCAACTGGGATTTAGTTCAAGTGCCGTCTGTCTAGAACTAGGTTCTACCTGGCTCAAATAAGTGTACTAAATATAATTTTATAGATGAATTTTCAACCTATTTTCTACCTTTTTTTTTTTTTTAATAGAAGTTCAAAAGTTTTAAAGTATTTATCAGTAGTAGCAGAAGAAAGGGCTTCCCAGGTAATGCAGTGGTAAAGAACCTGCCTGTCAGTATTATAGGAGATTTGTAAGAGATGTGGGTTTGATCCTGGGGTGGAAAGATCCCCTGGAGAAGGACATGCAACCCACTCCAGTATTCTTGCTTGGAGAATCCCATGGACAGAGGAGTCTGGTGGGCTACGTACAGTCCATGGGTTCGCAGAGAGTCGGACATGACTGAGCACACAGTAGCTGAAGAAGAGAACAGATCCCATGTGATTAGCAGTGCTTGATTACCCTGAAATTTTGCTTAAGGACCAAACAGTTTGAAGAATGTTGACCCATTCAGGCGATTCCAGTGTGGTACTGATGACTTTAAACACATTTCTAAATACTTGCATCAGATAGGAGCTTATCTTAATTATCTGAAATGCTTGAAATTTATGTATATCTGCCTGCCTTTCTTCCTTTTTATTTATAAGGTGCTTTGTTCTAAAAAGTTTGAGACACTAAGTATTTTTAAATAATGACATGCTAGGTTTCATTTGTTTTGGAAGCATACAAAGTCATTCTCAACTGGAAAACATTGCAGTGTATTTCTGGAACAATCACTGTGTAGTAGAACCAATTAGGAAGGCAAAGGTTTGACTCTGCTGCTTCCAGGAGCAAAAATAATATGAGAATTAAATAATTATACAGGAATTAATGAGATTCACATCCTGCAGTTTCTCAAGAGAGTGGTACTTTTGCTATTTTAAGTCTCCCTCCTCCCCCGTCTCCAGACTCAGAAGAGTTTATGTTTAGTGCTAAATTGAACCTTTATTTAGAAAAATAGAGTAATTACCCCAGTTCTAGTAGGAATGATGCTCTCTTTTGCAAGCTAGAAATAGTATGTATCTTTGTTTCAGTAAGAGAAATAATGATATGACTCAGTACTAAAGGGAACTGTAGTAATTGGTGATTTAAATAGTTCATAGAAGGACAGTGTTAATTATGTGCTTAAAAATAGTAATTCTTAGGTTTACCCTTTTTGTTTAAAGGGCCATAGGCTAACTTTGCAATCTGTACATACTTCAGTTCTTTGTTTATAGAAAGTATGTAGTAAATAGTAGGGCTTCCCTTGTGGCTCACCTGGTAAAGAATCCGCCTGCAATGTACTCTAAGTAACTTCGAGTTACCTTAGCTGCTTGGTAGATAACCAAGTTGTATTTTTTTATACGAAGAGACTTAAAAACCCAAAAACAAATCAAGTGTTTATATTTCTCTATTTTATAATAATATGTAAATCTTATAGATTAAGATACTAGTTTTTCTGAGAAACACTTTGTAAATATATTACTTTTTATAATAATTAAAATAGAAACACCTCTATTAATCCAGGACAGGGAAGCCTGGCATGCTGCAGTACATGGGGTCACAAAGAAGCGGACATGACTGAGCAGCAGAACTGAACTCTTAATGCAAGTCTTTAACTTATTTATGTGAGGATATCAGATAGACTTTGAGAAGTATATACCAATGAAATCTGTTGTTAAGAATTTTTGTATATAGTCCTGTGTAAAACTTCTCAAAAGACTAATACTACTAGTTAGAATTTTTACAGTCAGCTCTTTCTTTCCTTTATGGTTTCCAAATGGAAGAATTTTGGTGTTGATAACTTACTTTTATTCACAAAAAGTAGTCTAATTACTCCAGTTCTGCGAATTGTCTTGTTTTCCTTATCATATGAGGGGTACTATATCTTTTTTTTCCCAGCAGGAGACAAATATGGAGAGTTTTTATTCATTATGTCAGTGTTACTTTAAACCTAAGCAGTCCGTACCCAGACCAACTAATGCTTCCTCAGGTATAAGAAAATGTTGAGGTATCAGTTAAATGGCTGTAAATCTTGCTAATAAGCTTCTCTGGTTATTTAAATCATAGTTTTGTATGTCTTCCAGAATTGAGAAAAGATAGAGCTTGTTGATTGGTTTCTTTTTCCACTGTGTCTTTCCAAGGAGGGCATTGTCTTTTGCTGTGGGCCACGCCATTCAGTGCACTATGGCCGTGCCATTGTCTGGTATTGGTGCCCCACTAGGTGCCTGGGTGGCGTTATCTGTTGAATATTGGTGTAGGTGACTGCAGCTTGTATGCTTTGTGAATTACAGATAGAGTAAGGAGTGTCATTGTTATCTTGGGGGTATTGCCCTATAAATAAAGCCTTTTTAGAGATGGCTTCCTCAACTCACTGTCCCCTTCCCCAGGGCAGGGGTGGCAGTGAGGGGGTCAGGCATCAGTTGTTTTTCCTCCTGGAATCACATTTCTACTTCTCAGAGATATTTGAACTTGATGGGTGTTTATTCCTTGGACATACCAGTGTGTATCAACAGCTTTAACACCAAAGTTTGGTCTTTTCTGTGATCTTGAGCAGAATTATGTCTGTTTTATCAATTTTCAAAGTAAAGGACATGTGGGTCATTTCTTTTTGAGCTTTTCTTTGTGAAATATGTGATTCTTTCATACTTTCTGGAGCACTAATTTAAGGAGCACTGGTTTTATTTTAACATTTATAGAGAAATTTTACTCATCGGTCCTCATACCCTTTAAAAAACTGAAAATCATTTTTACTGTTGGTATTTTACAAAAGAAGAGATGAATGCATGGAATGAGTAAGTGTCTTGTGCAGGGTTCCAGCATTCCTGACTGGTTAAGCATTATTTGAATCCAGAGAAGTTGGCCATAATGTCATGCCCCTTCACCACGAAGCAAATGTGACTAGTGCCAAAATAGATGTGACAGTGAGGGTGCAGTGAGCTTAGGTGAAAAGGAATGATGACATGGGAGTGATCTTGTGTGAGAAGGGCAATTGAAGTGGGCTTTAAAGGATCAGCACCTTCTTTTATATTATGTACACATTTATAAGGAGCTAAAAAGATATTCAGATGGTGATTGCAGCCATGAAATTAAAAACGCTTACTCCTTGGAAGGAAAGTTATGACCAACCTAGATAGCATATTCAAAAGCAGAGACGTTACTTTGCCGACTAAGGTCTGTCTAGTCAAGGCTATGGTTTTTCCTGTGGTCATGTATGGATGTGAGAGTTGGACTGTGAAGAAGGCTGAGCACCAAAGAATTGATGCTTTTGAACTGTGGTGTTGGAGAAGACTCTTGAGAGTCCCTTGAACTGCAAGGAGATCCAACCAGTCCATTCTGAAGGAGATCAACCCTGAGATTTCTTTGGAAGGAATGATGCTAAAGCTGAAACTCCAGTACTTTGGCCACCTCATGGGAAGAGTTGACTCATTGGAAAAGACTCTGATGCTGGGAGGGATTGGGGGCAGGAGGAGAAGGGGACGACAGAGGATGAGATGGCTGGATGGTATCACTGACTCGATGGACGTGAATCTGAGTGAACTCCGGGAGTTGGTGATGGACAGGGAGGCCTGGCATGCTGCGATTCATGGTGTTGCAAAGAGTCGGACATGACTGAGCAACTGAACTGAACTGAAAAAGATACTCAAATATGTCTCGGAATTCAGTGCCCTCATATGAAGTTTGAAAGTCTAGTTGAGACATAAAGCATAATTAGAAAATAACTGAATACCAAGCTGTGAGGTGGTGGAAGCATTAGATACTCAGAAAATGCATAGAATTGTTTGGAGTGTGGGAGAAAGGCTTTAATTTGATTACTGGTGTGACCAGATGGGATTAACCAGGAGACCTGAGTCTGGGTTTATGGATTTGAAGAGAGAATCTGTAATAGCTATAAAGATGTAAAGATACTTCAGCAGAGTGAAATGTCATGAAACATTATAATTGATATTAGAGAAATATGAATTGACATTTGTTCAATGGTAGTTAAAAGTTATTTTATAAATCAGGATGACAAATAACCCATTCACATATTGATGTGTATTATTAAATGTGATCAAATGAATGTCCTTTGGAGATTATTTTCAAGCAAGCAAGATTTGAGGACAGTATAGAGCAAGTCAGCTTAATACATTTTTACTTTTATCTATTAAAATAGTAATCCTTGGTGACTTAGATGGTAAAGAATATGCCTGCAATGCAGAAGTCCTGGGTTCGATCCCTGGGTTGGAAAGATGCCCTGGAGAAGGGAATGGCAACCCACTCGAGTTTTCTTGCCTGGGGGCATTCCATGGACAGAAGAGCCTGGCTGGTTAT
The DNA here is from genome assembly GCA_917880005.1 of Nanger dama. Taxonomy (NCBI): domain Eukaryota; kingdom Metazoa; phylum Chordata; class Mammalia; order Artiodactyla; family Bovidae; genus Nanger; species Nanger dama. The sequence goes on from CAKJTW010000069.1 coordinate 1,245,283, forward strand.
AGTCCATGGGGTCGTGGAGAGTCAGACATGATTCAACAACTAATACTTTCATGCTAATATAGCAAATTTTAAAAATTTAGATTGTTTAGTAGAAATACAAATAACCCCAGTCAGTTTTTAAAACAGTATATTGGTCTAGAAAGAAGTTCTTATGTTTTATCAATCATGGGGTGGGGTAAGTTAGAATGCAAGCATTAGATACTTTCTAAAATCATATTTTTCAGAACTTGTTTGTCCCTTCCTCAGCTGATACTGAGGAAGAGCCCAGTGTTTATTAAGGCCTGATGTTTGTTGCATTCTTCTAATGAGCCAGGTATTTAGTGGGTCCTCAGAGGCTTTCTTTTCCTGCTGTGAGTGTAATCTTCATTTTCATCAGTAGAGAGGACTGCTTGAGTGTTTGTCAGTTGAAGCGATGTTCAGTGAAAAGATGGAGGAGAACAAGTCCTCGTCCTCTTAATTTTTCCCCTATAGCCGAGGGAGCTGGAGCCGGGCTTGTCTGGCGGCTCCTGTGTGGTTGTGATGTCAGTCTCAGTGTGTGATTGTTTCTTCACAGACTGAAAGTTATCTGGATGTCCATTGACAGGAACATTTCTTTTTTTTTTAAACACATCTCTTATAGCCAGTTATAGGCAGATATAATTTTAACATGTCTTTAGGTTTTCCCTCCCCCTATGTGGATCTAATGTTATATAAAAGAAGACATTTAATACATGCTTATTTATGAATGATTCATCTAGACTGAAGTTTATCTAGCCTCCATCTGCAGATGACTTTATCCACTCCGCTTACAGCTTTTGGCTGCAGCTTTCTGTGTAATGTCATACTTCAAGTGGTGAGAGGTGATTGAGGTCAGAAGTTGAAAGAGGAATTTTAAAACTATTAATTTCATGTGCCATTTTCTTCAAATTCTTGTTGTTTTTTTACTGTCAGAAACTGCAAATGACAATCACCTTGGGTTTTGCTTTCATCCTGTCAAATCAAGTCTAAGGTACCCTACTTTAAGGATTAGGACAAATACGGAATCAATGTACAGATACTGTGAGCTGTACAGTGTCTGGGTTTGTGGTAGGTTGATTCGTAAGTTCTGTTGACAACTTATTTGCATGCATGCATGGACCTGGAGCTGACCCAGGTATGAGAAGTTTATGCTATCTCAGAGAAAAGAAACTGATGGGAGAACACAGTAATTTTTACACAGAAGGTACTCGACAGTTTGGGCTTTTTCAGCTTTATAATTTTTATAATCTGTAAACCTACATGTGAAATTCTGTTTGTTTTCTACAGAATTTTTATCCTGTTTAGTGTTTCCAAAAAACGTGATAGAAATTCTGTAGAAAATTTCTATCTAACACTCTGTAGAGTGTTTTCTGAAGTACAGTGTAAATATAGTTCTTAATTTTTAAAAACAGTTTAATTGTGACAGGGGAATAGATAGAGAAAAATCTTTTCATACTTCTGCTAATTCTTTTATAGGCACTATTAAAGTTTGTGTGTGCCATTTGAAACTAAAAAGACTCTTTTTATTATGAATTAAGAAGTGCAAAATACCTTAAAGACACAACAATTTATAGTTAAAGTATTATGCGTCTTAGCCTCTGAACATTTGAGCATTAAGTCGGAATGGGCTTTATGTGGATGTTCAGTCACTTCAGTCGTGTGTCCAACTCTTTGCAACCCCGTATACTACAGCCTACCGTTCTCCTCTGTCCATGGGATTATCCAGGCAAGAGTACTGGAGTGGGTTGCCATGCTTCTTCCAGGAATCCTTGACCCAGGGTTGAACCCATGTCTCCTGCATCTCCTGTATTGCAGACAGATTCTTTATTGCTGCGCAACTGGGGAAGCCTGGCAATGGGCTTTATCAGGACCTTAAAATCCTCGATGAGCTTCATATCAAAACTTTGCTCCTTTAAGTTAACTGATTTACATAAACTGTAATAGTTCTAAGAAGCAGAAAATGCCATTCCAAAATCTGTTATGACTCTTAAGACATGGAGTGTTTTTCAGTTAATACTAACTAGTGTGCTTTTGTGATAAACCTTTTTGTGTGAGGATATCTTGTGTGTATGTTGCTGCTGTTTCATTTCCCAGTTGGTGATGTTAACCAGTGAGTGCTCCAAGTATAAAGTAATTGTCTTTGCTGATCCCTAGGTGGCAGCTTCGTCGGGCAGTGCTGAATTTCAGTCCCTCGTGCTCTCCATGGTGCCTCACCCTGAAGTCATACATGACCAGCTGGTGGCCCAAGGTATCCTTTTAGGAAATCATTCTACTTTCAGGAAGAAGATTGACAAGTTGGTCCAGACAGAAATTTTGAAAGTAAATGTCTAGATAAAAGAACCAAATTAAGTCACAGAACAAGCCGTCCAGATAAGAACGAAATGAATTGTCACAGAACATAATAGAATAAGTACATCAGAAATTAACAAACAAATACTCTTAACTAATAAATGGGAGTTTGGCCATCAAGTAGTCTGATTGCCATATGGTTCCTTATTAGATAATAATGGATATTTGGTATTTGAATCAAGGAACTGATAGATGTTAATTAGCTTCATTTTTCCCCTTCTTTTGGGAACACACCTCAGTTTGCCACTTGAAAAGTGAATCCACTTGAAAGTGATGAGAAGTGGGGTGGTAAGGATTTTTCAAAGCCTATGCTTTTGTTTTAAAGGGCACAAAATATTTTGAGTCCTTATTTTATAAGAAGGTCATGATGAGTAGCCTAGGATTTACTTTTATTAATGATAATGTGTAAATTTTATTCTTTGTTTTAGGGACTGTTGCCAGCTGTTTGCTTCACACTTTATATATTTGTGTAGATTACAGCTAGCTTTTGTTTCTTCTAAGGCAGTAGATAGGCCTTTATTCAGTAGCTTTGAATCCCTAATCTGTAATGAATATACTACCTAAAAAGAAGATAATTTTAAACACTGAAATATGAGCATCTGCAGGGAAAATGCTTTCTAAAACTTCAGAAATATTTGTCTAAGTAAGACTTTACTCTGAATTTTCATTACAGTGTTTGTTCCAGAACTTCCTGAACAGTGTCCCAGTTTGGTTTTTAGTAATTCATGTTAACATATAAAAATGTTTGATTTTAGAAAGTACTCATTTGATCCTCTTAAGAACAAAAGAAGCAAACTCAGGTTGTTTTAAGTAGCTTAGGACACAGAGCATGAAATGAAATTTGTTAACGAATCTCACAAACATTTATTTCTAAGAGTATGTTGAGTTACTGTTTTTTAAACAGCTTGAGATGTAATTCACATTCATACAGTTCACTCATTGTAAGTGTACAATTCCTTGGTTTTAAATGTATTCACACAGTTGTGCAAGCGTTGCCGCAGTCAGTTGTAGAACACTTTTATCACCCAGAACAAACCTTGTTCCTGCTGGCAGTCACTCCTGATTTCCCCTGCTCTGCCCAGCCTGCTGCAGTCACTAGTCTGCTTTCCCTCTTTATAGATTTGCCAGTTTGGAATGTTTCATATAAGTGGAATCTTATTTAGGGGTCAGGGTGAGGGTATCTTGGGAATTTTTTTTCATACTTTTTGCAAGTTTGGTTTATTCAAAATAGAATGTTTCCTTAAAATAGAAATAAGAAGTAAAGGTCATGAGGGAGTCTTGAGACAGATTAAACTGTCTTGTTAACAGTCCCTTGCCGAGTCTTCTAGGAAAGTTCCATACTCTTGTATCTTCAGTTCTAAAATCCAGAATTTCTGAAAGTGAAAAATTTTCTCAGAACTCAGGTGGCAGTAAGCCTTAGCTGTGCCTGAATACATTTGGGTACGAAATCTGACCAGTTCTAGTTGGAAGTTGTACTTGATATATGTTTGTCCTACTTGTTTTGATTATGTGTCTGCTGCACTGCAGAAAGATTTGTTTCCTTGTGGGGCATTGCCCAAGATTCCAGTGGGGGTGTTAATTAGTGTAGAGTGGTGGTGGTTGTTTAGTTGTTATGTCGTGTCTGACTCTTTTGAGACCCCATGAGCCCACCAGGCTCCTCTGTCCATGGAATTTCCCAGGCAAGAGTACTGGAGTGGGTTGCCATTTCCTTCTTCAAGGGATATTCCTGACCCAGAGATTGAACCCGTGTCTCCTGCATGGGTGGGTGGATTCTTTACCCCCGAGCACGAGGATATACGTGCCTTATTACTTTTCTAAAATCTAAAAATATTTTGAGTGCGGAAACACTTCTGGCCCTTAGTTTAAAAAACAAGAATTGTGGTGCATCTGTTTGTTACCCAGTGTCTGAATGCATGAGACACAAAACCATGCCCTGCCCTTCTCGTCTTGGCCAGTACATTGGCACCCAAGGTATCCCTCAGATACACACGTGTACATGCGTGCACACACACACACACACTCTGGAGGAGCTGAATGTCTGACTAGCTGGCCTCACGGTTGAGGTGTGCCAAGCAGTTAGGAGAATTCCCCAGCTGTCTCTCTTTAGCACTTTTAGGAGCTTTCACCTGATTATCAGAACTTGTGAATTTTGTATGTAACCACAGGCTAAACAAAATGGTGATAATTTTCACACCTATCTCAATAATAGGTCAGCGTGAAGCTGCATCTCCACGGCTCCCTCCTGATGCACCCCTCTCTGCTCCTCTGCCCAGGCAGTGTGTGTTTGTCACCCCGCCCCTCCTCTCCGCGATGGGCAGCCTCCTGGACAGCCTCTTGGTGGCCACTCCAGGCGACACTGCCAGTGCTTTCCGACGAACCCGTCTCATTGAGCTTCTCTGTAGGTAAGAGAGAAACACTCCCAGGGAAGCAGGGAGACAGGTTTTCGCTTTGCCAGATTTGTCTGGACAGTTTTATTTTCAGTCTGTTAAAGCATTTGCATTACTTTGTTTCACTAACTGTTAAACTTCCCTTACCCCATCCTGATATTTTAAAACTCAAAAATTTGTCCTCTGCCACACTAAGGAAATATGATACAAGTCTCCTTGATTGTTCAGAATGGAAGTGAAGGAATTCTGGGTTTCATCTCCCTAGTCGTCATATCAGAATAACGTCCTTGGGTTGAAAAGTCATTTTTAAAATCCATTTAGAATTGTTTAGTTATGGAAGGCTGAAAGTTTTAATAGAAAGTAGTCTGAGAAAATTTAAGGAAATCCTGATTTGGCTCTTTGATGTATCTAATTAATCGGCAACTGAATGGACTTTTTCTGATTTTGTGATTGGCCGTATGGTATAGTTAAAAGGCCAAGGCGATTGGATTCAGTCCAGCTTAGGTCCTGATTATAGTTCATTCTCTCACTAGTGTTGCGGCCTTCGGAAAGGCACTTTAATCTCTGATGCGTCATTAATAACACTAGTTAATGGGATGACTGTTAGGATTAAAAAGAGGTGTTGTCTACAATACTCTCTTATCTTGAGTAAAGTGTTCCTTCCTCCTGACATCCTGCTTATTCCAGCCACATATACCCACCTCCTGTTCCCCACATGCTCATTTGCCTCTCTCTCTCTCTCTGTTTCTGCCCTTTGAACATCCGCTCTCTGAATTGTTTTCCTTCTCTTAGCCAAAGCACAGCACTTTCTTTTTCTTTTCGGGATAAGAGCAGTCTCAAGAGAAAGAAGTCTGCTGTGCTTCACTTACTCAGTGGTGTCCATTTCTTGACTCTACCCTTTATAGTAGGCAGCAAGATGAGACTTTGGTCTGTTTACGTTTCTTGTCCTACTAGAGCTGGAAAATGAAACTGCTAGGTGATTGTCTTTCCTTCTTGAATGTTTCCTATCTCAAAAATGGTCAAAATGGAGTGTTAGGAATATTTTGCTTCAGCAGAGTCTGTTAAGAGTCTGTCGTGATGCTGAGGGCATGGAGGTATTAAAGAATCTTATAGGAAAGGTTTATATTTCCATCCGTGTTATTTCTGACTTAAATTTTTTTGCTGTTTTTTTTTTTCTTTTTTTTTGGTTTTTACTTTCTAAATCAGAACTTACTTCCTCGAAAGTGTTTCTCCTATTTTAAATAGGGACATAAGCACCAAGGTCTTTCTCTTGTTTGTCTTTTCCTTCTGAAAGGACTTTATTATATTCTGCTTGTAATAGGTTTCATTATATATTTTCCTTAGAAGTCTTGGTTTCTGACATTTAGCTGATGATATCTTTTCCTGTGTTCCGAAATATTTTAGGGAAACTTTTTATAAACATTTATTTCCTTCATTTCATAAAAATCCCTTTTCTTGAGTTCAGTTCATGGTCATATCCAGACTGTACATTCTGATTTGTTCATCTTCAGTAACAAGCATCCCGATGGTCTGAAGGGTGCTTCTTCTCTTCCTTCACAGCATCGCAGATGCCACCCTCTTAGAGACAAGCGTCCAGGAGCTCCGGGCCCTGCTGCCCACGTCTCTTCCTGCTGAACACATTCAGGCTCAGGTGAGCGCCCACGTCTCCCTCTCACCTCGTCTGTGTGTGTGTTTCTGTAGACTTCGGTGCCAAAAACAGAAATTCTGGAGGACATACCACAGGAGAGGAGTGAAAGTCTCTTAGGGTATACATGGTATGATGAGGTTATTTGAAATAGGTCACTTAATATTTCAACCAGAGACATCTCTGAATGGTAGTAAAGAGCAGTGAGAGTTCTGAAGTCCTAGATTCTATGTCTGGTTCCATCATTAACCAGCTGGACATGTTTCATCAAGGATCTAGGTACCTTTGAGTACTGTATTAGACAAAGGGAATGTTCATTGTATAGCCCACCTTCCCCCTCTGTGATTTTAGGATATCTCTGTCATTTCTACCTAAATTAAAGTTGTAGAAATACTTAGTAAATTTTGTGTATTTTCAAAGCTCAGTTTAATAAGGATAAATTTATGTTTGTTCCTTCACAGATATTTAGTGAAATTGTTGCTAATAGAAATGGTATCTTAAGATCAGATTTTTAAAAAGGGCCACAAGATTTATCTGGGGTGAGAGATAACAAAGGTGGGCCAGACCAGTATCTCTTGCTCTCTGATGTCTTCTTCGAACTTTCTGGGTAAGGCAGACCGTGTCCTACAGGCTGGGTAACACTGTACATCATCTTCCAAACACTGGCCCAGTGCGGTGTTTCCACTTGGTGAGTGTGCTTGTTTGCGTATTGGCCATCGCCTCCATTTTTCTGCCTGTCCATCCAGCAAATCTTTATTGGGGGCCTACTGAGTAGCAGAATCTTCCCTAAATGAATAAAAGAGAGAACCTTCCCTGCAAGTTGGGAGTGTAGACAGTGATCAAATACATATATGCCTGATGATGTCTTAGGTAGACATCTAAGAAGAAAAACTAAAGGAGGAACAGGAAGTAGCGTCAGAGCTGGCAGGGCAGGGCTTTTCTGCGTTGAGTGCTCAGGAGGGGCTTTGAGACAGTGACGTGTGGCCTGAAGTCAGCGAGGAAGCCAGTCCATGCGGCCTTGTGGGGCCCTGAGAGTTGCCCTATTCAAGAAACTGCACGGAGTGGCTGGAGCAGAGTCTGTGAGGTGGAGATGAGGCCAGAGCGTCCAGGGCTCCATGAAAGCAGAAGTGCCATTAGGGCCTGTTTTATAAAGGAAACGAGCCCAGAGATGCAGAGCTTGCCCAGGACGGCTTCCACAGTGAGAGGCAGGGCCAGGATCCCAGCCCGTGCAGGCTGCTTCTGGAATGCACAGTCTTACTCTTGTAGTATGTGGCCTGTGTAGACTGACTGCTTTTTGCCTTTTTGTCCTTAATAAGATGGTTCATTCATTCCAGGAAACTCTGGAGCATATGCCCCACTATATTGTGCTGTAGACACTAGTGATGCCTCTGAACGGAGCAGCACGCCCGGCCCCAGAGTCTGAGTCCTCGGAACGGGAGACAGTAAACAGTAAACAGCAGTTACAGGTTTTCTCAGGTGGTGACGAATAGACAGAATCAGTGAGGATGGGTGAGACCTCAGGAAAAGCCTCACTGAGGTGAGATATGAGCAGAGCTGAGGAGACAGGCTGTGGTGGCGAGGCAGAGCGTGCGGTGGAGCTCTGCGGGGGACAGAGACATGAGGTACTGACGCTGGGGGTCGCTTGGTTGGGCTTTTTTTTTTTTTTTACGAAAGAGTTGCAAACATAAGGAAAAAAATTACTTTATGAACTATCCTACTGGTAGCTGACTGCATCTTCGATATAGTAGTTCACAGGAGAATCTGACAGCTCTGGTGTTCTCGTTCAGGCTTCCTGCAGGCTCTCCTCCCGTGGATTGTCTGCGCTCAGTCACATCACACATGCAGAGGGCAGACTCACTGTAACTGCGCTGGTGTGGCCTAGCAAGGGGTCAGGAAGTACTTCACAGCCATAAGGAAATTAAATTTCACAAACTGCTTGCATTTCAGCCGATAGGGAAAAAGTAGAGCCACCTGTACTTTTATGTAAAACGTGTCCACAGATTAGATAAAGGGAGTGTCTTTCATCCAGAGAAGTAGTTCAGAAGAACTCTTTGGAAGTTGTCTGATGCCATTCACCGTAGAGGCACTTTATGTTGTTGTTCAGTTGCTAAGTTGTATCTGCATCTGTTGCAATGCTGTGGACTATCGCCTGCCAGACTTCTCTGTCCATGAGATTCTCCAGGCAAGAATACTGGAGTGGGTTGCCATTTCCTTCTCCAGGGGATCTTCCAGACCCAGGGAGCAAATCTGTGTCCCCTGCGTTGGCAGGTGGATTCTTTACTGCTGAGTCTCGAGGGAAGCCCTTTAGGTACTTACGCCTCAACAAATGCCTGGCAGTCCCTGACTCTTACAGTAACGTAGGAGGAAAAACTGTGAGTGTGTGTGTGTGCACACATGTACAAAAAGAGAGGCACCAGAATGTATCTGTGAAGTTCATTTCTATGGATTGTTGCATTGCTTGGGCACGGTGGAAAGATAAGTCATCATAGTTTGTTCTTTATTATTACATATCCAGAGAATTTTTTTTCAATATTTTTGCCCATTAATACTTCTTACAGTATTAGTACCAAGCAACATTCCAAAGGTGGTTTTATTGATAATTTTAGGGAGGATTTAATTGTTATTTTAAAAACTAAGAATTTTTATGCTGAAGGATAGTTGAGGGCAAACATTGGACATGTTTTCATTTTATTTGTAGCAATCACTAGGCTGTTAGGCTGACTTCTCCTACCCCTCAATTGTACACCTTGAAGAATATGTTATAATCTTTCTTTACAGAATTGTAGAGTTTTGGACTGCTTTTTTGCTTCTTCCCGAATTTTGACTCCACAGTTTAGCTACTTGAAAACCATAAAGACTTTCTAAAGTCTCTAAATAGAATTCAGAATTTGGCTGTGAAAACGATGTTTTGTTTGGTATAATTATAGTTTATACTGTTAATGTGACCGTTAGTGACATGCTTATGAGAAAAATAATGCTTTGTCTGCTGTGCATTCATTTTAGGTCTTTCAAAATTATGATGGATATTTTATGACTTTTTTTATTAACTTGTATTATAAAGAAGTGACACTTCATCACCAAGATGGGATTTTCGTATGATGTGCTTTGTTTTTACTGTATCTCCTCTTTCGGGCAGGTGTCCTTTCTCCTAGAATACCTGTCCTCCTTATCCCGGCTTCTGCAGTCATGTTTATTGGTGGATCCTGACCTTGTGATTCAGGATGAGCTTCTGAAACCTCTTATCCCAAACATCATCCGAGTTCTCACCCTATGCACCAAAGATATATTAGGTGAGCTTTATTTATTTATTTTTAAATTAATTTATTTTAATTGGAAGCTACTTTACAATATTGTAGTGGTTTTTGCCGTACACTGACATGAATCAACCATGGGTATACATATGTTCCCCATCCTGAACCGCTTTCCCACCTCCTCCACAGTTAGCTTTATTTTTATTTATTTATTTATTTTAGTTTAGAAGGGAAGTAAATAATACTGAGGAAAAAGTCTTAACTTTGCACCAAGTATTCAGATTGAGGTCACATTTTGGGTTGTTCTTTGCTAGTGTTTTTGGAAGACTTTTCATAAAGTGTCTTACAGGTTGGATATTTTAAATGGCTCCGGGAGACCATTTGAGGCAAGTATGTAGTATAGTGAAGGACCGTTCCCCTGTGCTGTCATTTTAAGTAAGGGTAAAGTTCTTTATGTGATGTTAGAAAGTACAGTGAGTGTTAGGTGTTAATTATTCTTATAAGCTATGGCTAAATAACAAGTATAAGCAAGTCCAGAATATAATATCAGAAATGTCCAAAGGTCTACAATTCTTAAAAAATATGCTCTAATGAAATGTTGAATATAGAGCTTAGTAGTGAGGAAAACTAAAGCAACTATCATGTTTTAATCAAAATTAAAACATGATAGTTGTCTGAAAGAGTTTATAATGAAGTAATCATTCATTTGGTAATTCTCTTTGCCCATTGGCTCATTCTTGTTTAGTCCTTTGCATTTATGGCTTTGCAGGTTTTGGGTCTGGTAGGTGAAGTGCCCAGCAAAGGCAGTCTGCAGAGTCTCATCCGCACTGCGTCACCCAGTGCTGGGGAAGCAGTAGTTACTTAACATGCAAGTTTGACAAGTGGCAGTGATGTCCAGATGAGCTTGCGAGGTTACACATGAGTTCTCTATAGGGAATAGGGTGAGACCCACCCCAGGGAGCAAGAGGTGATTTTTACGTTAAGTATAATGAAGTGTCTTGGTGAGGTTTATTTTTCAAAAGGCTCTTTTTCTTCTTTGTGTTAATAAGTCGAAACATTTTGATTGATGTTTTTTACAGATGTAGAGTTAACGACAGCTTTTTATCAGACATGGACTCACCTGTTCAACCTTCTGGCTTCACTGCTGAGGCAAGCTGGCCCTGCCTCTTTCCCATCTGTTACCATGGGTCTGGCCCAGTCCTGGGCAGCAGTGATCGGTAAGGAGATGGTCTTGCTGGGCTCAGGGTGTTTTTGCTTACAAAATTAAGATACTCCATTGTTTATACACACTCACACATTCTTATTAACAGGAACCTATATGAAAAGAACCAAATGAAAATGACATCAATTTCTTGATCAATAGGTTATTTTGGTACTATTTAATTTACCTTTAAACACTGCAGTTATTGTTGTGCTAATAAACTTCATTAGGATTAAAAACCTATAAACTTTGTTACTCAAATAAATTTGACTGACTTCTTTAATTTTGAAGATGTTTCCAGTCATTTACACATGAAGCTATCTTTCAGATACATTCTGCAGGTGTGCACATTTGTCTACCACAAGCCCCACTCTGTACACCGCCAGCCTGCAGTTCCTTTCTATTCTCTTGACCGAAGAAGCAAAAAGGCATCTCCAGGATAAGGATAAAACAAGCTTATGCCACAGTCCAACAGTGGCTTCACTTCTTGACAAAACCCAGGAAAGTCAGAACTCTCTAGAACGACTTACTGAAGTAATTCTTCAGGTTAGTGGTTTCTTGATTTTTTAAAATTTGGTTTAGTTTTTAAATAATTGACTTTCAGTTTTGATCTTGTAAGAATTTTATTCAATCATTCAAATTAAAAAACAATGCTTATTACGACCATTTAAATAATAGAAGAAAGGAATTTGATAATTGTTCTCCAATTCTTCTGTTTTCTAAGGGGCCTTTTAAATAAATTGCATGTATGTATATATATTCCCCTGTGAATTTGATTAAGTGCTTAAACTTGCTGTATGTTAATATTCAACATAGCTTTTTTCTTTAGAGGTGAGTCTTTGAGAATGATTTTTGGTCTTCTCCATATTATAAATTTCTTATTCAGTCTCATCCACACAGAACATTCTCAAATCTTAATGATTTATCACCTTCTAGTGGATTTCATGAAGTAGTTGAAAACTAATGATAGCTCTTAAGTAGAACGCATCTTTTCATTCACAAGTGTTTTGCTCCAGCTTAAGTTTCTCTCGAAGGCAGTTTGATTTGTATTCTTTGCAGTGCTATGAAGGAAAAACCTCCAAAGATGTCCTGAAGAGGGTCGCTGCGAACGCGCTGATGTCGCTTCTGGCCGTCAGCAGAAGAGCACAGAGACACGCGCTGAAGGGTGAGCCACCTGATGCCTCAGCTGTTTTTAACTTGTGTATTTTACTGCCTGTTTATTTTAGGTGTAAAGAACTTAAAATCTTAGTGTCACTAACAAGAATAGTTCCCCCCACCCCCATACTGTGACGCATTCCATAGTTTTATTTGCAAAGCTGAAATAGGGACACTGAGGTAGAGATCAAATGTGTGGATACCAAGGGAGGGCGGAAGGTGGGAAGAACTGGGAAACGGGACTGACACACGTGTACACCACCGTATACAGACAGACAGCTAGGGAAGATGGCTGCACGGCACAGGGAGCCCCCTCAGCCCTCTGCGCTGGCCTAAATAGGGAGGAAGTCCAGACATGCATTTCTTTTTGTGTAATGAGTCTTTCTCTAGAGAATCTATTAAATCTTAGAGAAGTTTTTTAACGTAACATATCAGTTTCATAATAATCACATGTTAACCACAAGCACATATTGCACACACAAAGAAAACATGTTTCGATAGGAATAAAACTGCATTAGATGATCCTATATTTTCATACCAATTTCCCTCTGGAGTGTTGTAATTTCTCATCCAGATTCAGGGAACACAGGTGTTTGAAATGAAAGAGAATATCAAGTCCACTAATTTCAGTTGTAATTTTGGTACTGAAACTCTGCATGCCTCCAACATAGATGAGATGTGTGAAGAGTAGTAATAAGTTAAAAATAAGTGGGTTTTAGCATTGTAGTTCTCTTGTGTTTTTATCCTCTGGTTCATTAATGTCTCACTGAAAATGTGAAAATAGAATTGGTCAGAAACAGAAAATATCATTTTTTGAGAAATTTGATTGTTGTATATAGTTTTAACTTATTTGGAAATAAAGTATCTTTCTGACTATTTTGGACATTGTCTTCCAGCCCATCTCGTAGACGGCTGCGTGGAGCAGATGAAGCACATTCATGCACAGCTGAACCTGGACTCTCTAAAGCCGGGGAGGGCAGCGCTGAAGAAAAAGGTCACTGAGTTCTCAGACTCTGGGAGGCAGGGGCGACCATTTCTCGAGTCCTTGTACTCATAAATGACACCCATGTTTGGTTGAAGTGAGTGTTTTAGACGAAAGGTACAGCCACATAAATTAATGGGATTTCTACATTAGCAGGTTTGTGTTGTGATTTGTGTGTTTGTGTGTGTGTGACTTTATTTCTCATTTGAAGATCTTTAAGTGAGATTTATATGATATATTGTTGTTTTAAGCCTTTTGGGATATGTAAGATACATTTTTATTCTACAGAAAGAATATCTTTCATAGATTCACTAGAAATAGAATCACCTACTAAGTGTTTTCTATATGGCAGGCACTGTTCTGAACACTTCATGTTTATTATCCACTGTTCACTCATGACAGTAATCATAGAACCAGTCATGGGTAAAGCCACTGTTTGCCCGTGTCTGTGCAGTTGCACAACTGGTATTCCTAGTATCAGTTCATTTCCTTTGGTGATTCTCAGTGTCTCTTTTAGCACTGAGTCTGCTAGACTCATGACAGGCTGCATGTTCACTGTCAACTTGATGTAACATAGGTTTTTAAGAAAACTGTATTTTATATTGCAATAACTTTGGTTTATAACATTGTATCAGTTTCACCTGTACTACATGGTATCTGTTTCTGTGTATACTATACCTACTCATCACCAAAACTTTACCAAACAGTTGACTCCCTCTACTGCCTTTGCCCTCCCCTCACCCCTTCCTTCCTGGTCACCACTCCGCTGGTCTCTGTGTCTCTGTGGTGGTGTTTTTTGAGTCTGGTTTGGTTTGTTCATTTATTTTTTTTTAATATTCCATATATGAGTGTAATCATGTAGCATTTGTCTTTCTCTGTCTGACTTATTTAACTTAGCATAATACCCTCAAAATTCATCCCTTTTGTTGCAGATTGCAAGATTTTTTTGTGGCTGACTAATATTCCGTTGTATATATACACCACATTTTTTTAATCCATCATCTGTCAATAGTCCTTTAGATTATTTCCATATCTCAACTATTGAAAATAACAGTTTTTATATAATAGCAGTGGTTAATAATAATAAATATGGTTAAAAAGATCTGCCACAAAAGCTTATTGAGGAAATGAAGATGTGTGTGTATTTATAAACATATTTACATATCTAAGACCATTATTACAGCAGTCTGTGTAATGACTTGTTTCTACTGCATCTAATAAGAAACCAAGAAAAAGCCTTATTTAATCATTTTATTGGTCTAGGTGCTTGTATGTTTGTCAGTTTCTTTTCTTGCCTCTTTTCCTTTTTCCTCTCATGCAAAGGCCCTTTTCCTCATCATTGAGAAAGTCAACCAACACCTGATATGATTGAAAACCAGCCAGTATGTGCTTTACTTTATTGAGATGAAATATGGAGCTTATCATGTATCTCAGTACCTCTGTGCCTGATAGAACAGAAATAGCATTTTTGTGGTGGGTGCGCTTCTCGAGACGTGGTCATCTTTCAGAGATTGTTAGCCTGTTAGTCCGCTCCAAACCATGGTGGTTGGGCCACAGGAAGAGCATAGCTGTGGTGTCACGTGATCCAAGGAGAAGGAACTATTGCATGCAAAAGTGGAATATGCCATTGCTGTTCACATCTGCCAACTGCTTTTGTTTAAACAGGAGGATGGTTTCATTAAAGAATTGAGCACCGCCATGCAGCTCCTGAGAAACTGCCTTTATCAGAATGAAGAGTGTAAAGTAAGTGGCGTTTCTTCTCGGTTCTGAAAGCAGCACTGTTATGAGACAGTTTAAATTTCATATGAGGTACTTAGGGAAACTGGAAAGCTCTTTGAAGTTTCCTTAGATGCACGGTTGATTGGTTCATAAGCTCAGCGTTGATTTCGTAAAATAACGCACCTGATCGTGCTGTTGTTCGTCAGCCTGGACGACGTTTCTTGTTTGTGTCAGCATTTTAACTTTATCTCTGAAACTGACTTCAGGCAGCTAAAGCAAACTCGAGTCTCTTTTTTTCCTACTGTTAGCCATTTCTTTTTTTTTTTTTAATTTAACTTTAACTAAGATGGCGTGAATGGCTGTGTATGTCTTCTAGGCAGGATTTTTTTCTGCCTAGGCAGTTGTCAGACACCTCTCCATGGGGAGGTGTCTGCATGCGCAGGAGAGAAGATGAGGATATCTCCTGCTTCAGAGGAGAGACGGTATCGCTGTGTTGACGTCAGGCGGTTCTTCAGTTGCAGCGCTGCCGCTCACAGGGCCCCTGGTGCAGCCCCCTCTGTCGGGACCCTTGAGATGTTCTGCTCTGTCTGTGAGCATTGGTGCTGTCATTTCACAGAGCCATCGGGGCTCTTACATAGAACACAGTGTCTGGAACACTGTGATTTGCTTTGTCAGTGATGGGACACTTCTGAAGCACTAACCTCCACACAGAATCACTGTGGAAAATGAGTAAGTCAAAGATAACTTAAGGAAGCTTTGTTTTTTAAAAAAAATTTCCTACCTCTTTTTAAACTTTTTATTTTGTATTTGGGCATAGCTGATTAACAGTGTTACGATAATTTCAGATGAACAGCAAAGGGACTCAGCCATACGTATACATGTATCCAATTCTCCCCCAAACTCCCCTCCCATCCAGGTTGCCGTATCACATTGCGCAGAGTTCCATGTGCTATACAGTATTACCTCTTTTGTTATTTTACTTGTGATAAAACTGGAAGAAGTATACTATATCTTAGAAAATGAACATTTGGAGCACATGTTCCTTAAACCATATAAAATAATTTACTCAAGACACATGCCTAACAATTTACATTTCAAAATAGTTTCATGGGAATTAAGTATTGATATGTTTCATTAGTAATGTCACTTACTCAATTTGCTGGTATCCTTGCAACCGGCTGCAGTTAAGTGTTCATCCATGACACCCCACTCAGGTAGTACTCCGGCACGCTTCCCAGGTGGCAGCTCCTGTAGATTCCCGAGATGCTGGCCTGGGTGCTGGGTGTAAACCTAGTGCCCACATTTGTAACATGTTAGCCAGCTGTGACAGTGTAATCTCTCAACAGGTCAAAGCATGTGTGCATTTCCAAGTTGCTTAATAACAAATAAATCCAAAGCAGAATATTCAGATGACTCTTGAGGATAAACATAGTTCTGTGGGACAGAGCGCCTTAATTTCTTTTCCTGTTCACTTACCCGAGGGGTGTCACACACTCCCAGTACTAAGTGTTAATCACTCTTGTGGTGACTCAGCAAGTCCTCTACGCCCTGATGTCCGTAAACGTGTGACAATGAGGAGCTTTCATACTAGGACAAGCCCAGGGCTGGTGAGGTCGATGGCTGAGGGTTAGAGGTGGGGGACAGTGCTGGTCAGGCAGGAGGTAACAAGGAGAATGGGGAGGGAGGGGCAGACTTGAGGATCCAAGGGATGAAAAGATATGGAACGACTTCCAGACTCAAGTGTAATGTAGGCATGAGTCACAGAGCAGAATGTAGCCATGAGTGATGCTCACGTGGGGTCTACCCGTCTGTGGGACATGGGGGTGGAGAATGGCTGGCAGTCAGTGGATCACGTGGGCCTGGGGCTTTGAGGAGCAGCACAGACTGGGGGTCTTAGGAGTTAGCACTGGATAGAGGTATTTGTAGCCATGACTGTTGTTGAAATTTCCCAGTAGAGTACATAGTGAAAGCCTAGGTCATATCCTTGGAAAATTCAACTATTTAAAAATGAGACTGTAAGTAAAAATAAAATTTAAAAAAAAAGAGACTGTATAGGGAATGCTGGAGAGTTTGGAGGTAATAAAGGATAGAAGGGCTACATGGAAATGAAGAAAAAGAGCCTTTAATAGATGCCACAGTGCCTGAGGGTTTCACAGCTACAAAGGTAGGAACAATTTTACCAGTATCATCAGTTCAGAAAAGAAATTGAAGATTAACTAACGGCTGGGAAATGACAGCAAGAAACTCGCTTATGAAAAGCATCATTTATGACTGAGAATATGTAGTTGTAAAGGAAGCTAGCCTATGTGTTGACTTCTTCTAACAGGTAGTGCTTAAGTATAGACAGAAGTGAGCAAATCAAGGACTAGTTATTAAAGAGAGGAAGAAATGACCTCCTAGATGGACTCAGAGCCTTGAGGAGGCAGTGGGCTCTGTCCAGGACACAGATGGACGGATCAGTGCTGCCAGAAGAGGGACTCTGGGTCCTCCCTGCCAGCCGGGAAGGAGGGATGGGAGGAGACCCAGATGAGCCGTGTGGAGTCGAGGAGGAGCTCATCCCTGCCTGGCTCTGTCTTCTCCACGAAACAGCAAACGTGGTCGTCCTCTGTGGTCGTGGGGCTGCCCTCCAGGCTCGTGGAGAGTGGGGAGCATGGGGAACAGCATTGGGAACAACTCGCCTCTCTTCATGAAGTTGTGAGGGCAGTGAACAAATGCCCACACGTGTGTGCATGTGTGGGTCTACAAACTGCCTAGTCAATCTGTTCATGAAGAAATTGCTGCATTTGCTGCCAGCAGTTATATTTATCCATAATACTGTCCCAGTGATCATAATGAAAACTGAGTTCCCTAAGAATTATTGAGATAGCATAATATTTTGACTGGATTTTGCCATATTCAACTAATTTAAAAGCAGTGATCTTCTGATCTGTCTGGCCACACACATTAGATATGTATATGCACACAGAAGAGCAGGCGGGGGAGGACTCAGTGTTGATCAGCATGTTTCCTTAACCAGAGAATCCCTTTTCTTAACTGTATCACAGCATTTGCCAAGGGCTCATTCAGTGCTCTAAGATATCATTGTCTTGCTTAATGTACGTGTTCAGAAGCTGTTTTTCTACATTTCTTGCCTAAGTTGCATATCCTGGTCACCCAGTGTTGAAGGGAGTTCCTGAGACTGTGGGGCTCATGGTCAGGGCGTTCCTGGTTGCAGGGTTCTGAACCTGTCCACGAGATTCTGTTCTCCAATCAGAACAAAATGAATTCTGTTTTTGTTTCCTGTGTTGGTGAAGATGTTTTGGCTATGATTTTTGTTTATATTTTCATTATTTAGACTAATGCTGCCTTGCCTCTTTTCCCGCCACAGGAGGCGGCTCTGGATGCTCACCTGGTCCCCGTCCTGCACGCTCTCTGGCCTTGGCTCTTGATGGATGACTCACTGATGCAGGTTGCGCTGCAGCTGCTTTGTGTCTACACCGCAAATTTCCCAAATGGTAAACTGAGCCCAATGCTGCCTTTCAGTAATGTACTAAAGTACTAGTGTTGTTAAAGTGCAAAAATGAATATACATTTTGAAGTGTTTCTTCCACTTATGTTGAGGGTGTGTTGGTTAGAGGTATGCTTTCCTGTAGGGATTATAAGAGTGAATGGTTTGATGAGATAGAAGAGTCATCAGACAGT
Source organism: Nanger dama (assembly GCA_917880005.1). Classification (NCBI taxonomy): domain Eukaryota; kingdom Metazoa; phylum Chordata; class Mammalia; order Artiodactyla; family Bovidae; genus Nanger; species Nanger dama. Next base: position 1,263,650 of record CAKJTW010000069.1, read on the forward strand.
TCAGGGCATAGAGGGAGAAACTGTCCTGATGATACCGCAGGAGAACACTGGATTTAATAGGAGAACTGGGAGAGGGAAAAGTGATGGAAGACCTTAAAAACCAGGTAAAGTTTAAGCTTTTATAGATTCTAGAACAGGAGGCAGGTGTGATGACAGGTGGTCCTGGGTCGGGTGGCTTGGTGACAGTTGATGTCACTGGGGTGCCTCTTGCTCTCATGCCTCTGTCAGGCATTTTATTGAGCGCCTCCCTTAGGCCCTGTTGTTAGAGGCCGACAGCTGAGAGTGAGAAAGGCAGGCGGGCGATGACTTGGGAAGGGAGGAGAAACTGAAAAACACTCTCTGAGCAAAAGAAAGTGGGGCCTGCAGGCAGTATGCATTTACCATGTAAACTCGGGCACAGAGTTGAGGTTTAAGCCAGCAAGTCTGGGGTTCGCCTGCTTTTTCTAGCAAATTCAGCAGCTCAGCAGTTGGCTTTTCCAAATATCAAAAGACAAAAGGGACCAGAACCAGGGACCGTACACAGCCCATCTCATCACTGCTGTGCTGAGGGTGGCTTACTCCTCAGAGTCTGACCTTGGCCTCCACTCTGCAGCTGCCCATCTTGGTGGCATTTGTCCTCCCCGCGTCCCCGGTTTATCGTGTTCCTTGATTTTTCCCTTCTGTAAAATGGAGACAGGAGCCATAGTGCTTTCAGTGCTTTATTGAGATCGCCAGCCCCTCAGTCCATTAGGTCACCAGCACCGGCCTTCAGGGTGCTTGCAGTTGACAGGTTAATGACCGAGTCCTTCCACAGACGGACAAGCTCACCACTCAGGTGGTTGAACCAAAGCATGAAGCTGAGCCACCTTGTGACAGCTGCTGTTTTTGAAGGTTGCAGTTCCCTCTGTTGGTCAAGCTACGCACAGCATCCTGTTCAAGCCGCACACCGAGGGCCCCCCGGCAGCTCCCTGATGCTGTGTATCCTGAAGATGGCTTCCCAGGTGCCTCCAGAGAACATGTCTGTTCAGCAGTCAGTGTTCATGATTCTTTCAAATCTGGCCTTGTCTCATGACTGTAAAGGGGTAATTCAGAAAGTGAGTATTACACTTGCCTTCCTATCATAAAAAGAGACTTTGTAAAATACCTTTCCAACCCAGGACATGTGTGAAAAGTCTAGAATTCGGTTTTTAGGGAAACTTATTATGATTTCAAGCATTTTATTTTAAAGGATTGTAAAGAGATTAGAAGGGTTCACTTTGTTTACAGCCTATTGACACATGAAAAGTGATGGAAACTAGAATGTGACCATATAGTTTCCTTTTAATTTATCTTCTTAGCTTTTGGATTGTATTTTTTTCTCTCTCAAAAATGATAGTTTTAGAAAGACAGCTGTCTTACATCTGTCTGAGATTGTAAGAGTAGTATGTGCTATGCTTAGTCGCTCTGTCGTGTCTGACTCTTTGTGATCCCTTGGATTGTAGCCTACCAGGCTCCTCTGTCAGTGGGGGTTCTTGAGGCAAGAATACTGGAGTGAGCTCTCCCCTCCAGGGAATCTTCCCGACCCAGGGATCGGACCCGGGTCTCCCATGTTTCAGGCGGATTCATTCATTACTGTCTGAGCCACAAGGGAAGCCAAAAGTAATATATTGGTCTTTAAAGAGACCAAATTGAGAAGTAACAATTTCAGGTCAATTGACGTCAAATGATTTTTGAAATTGCAGCCCTTTTTCCCCAAGTTAGACCTAACTTCTTTATGACACAGGTGATTTTTCAGTTCTCTGGGACTCCTGTGCCAAAACTTGAATTCTTATCACTGGTTTTAACTTACGGCACTTTAAAAGAGGCTGACTGGTTTAAACAAAATCTACTACACATGTTCAGTTAGACTGTATTTAGTGCTGTATAAACAGAATCCCTAGTTTGGAAGATCCCTTAAAATCTGATTATGAACAGGTTATTGTTACTTAATAGTCCACAGGCATTTGAGTGTTTCTGTTTCATTTACATGAAGGCCAAGATAAATTGAAAAAGTTGACAGCTCTCATAAGAATTGGGCCCCCTTTTCCTCTATTGTATCATCACTGCAAACCCCTCCCCAAAAAAAAAAAAAATACACTTTGAGTACAATCTCTAAATAAAGAGTCTTGCTAAAGAAAGATCTTTTCTCAGTGATATGTTGTGCTAACTCAGCATTGGTTCATGAGTCTTGTTGATCATTTTCAAGAATTTTGCAGTCCAGCTCACATCATCGTGGTTATCTTGAAATCAGCCATGGTGGGAACGTTCACTCCATGCAAATCGAGGACCTACTGCTTCAGCTCAGCTGTTTACTAGCATGTGGCTGGATATCTGGTCTGTGTGTATGTGTGTATGACTATCCTAGACTGAATTTTTGTGGTTGCTGTCCTTCCACATGTGTGAAAGCACAGTCTGGGGGTGAGAGGACAGTGCTTTCTGCCACTTTCTTACAGAGAGCATGTTGGTAGGAAGCAAAGTAGGAATTTCCAAGTGGAACATAAGTGCTACTCTCGGGTCTGACGTGTGACTGACTGGTGCTTATTCTGTTTAAAAAGCTTCAGTTTCTTCACTCAAAAAATGTTTAAGTTAAACAAAATGCTTTCTAAAGTATTTCAACTCCCAGTCTCTGATCTGGATGCTGAACTTCAGCGTATTCTGATATCCGTGCGATCAGGCTCCACTCCAGGTAGAGGCCAGTCAGGTTGTTTTCCTTCTGCTGCCCTGTCATGACGAGCCCTAGACACTAGCAATCACACCTCCCGTAACTCTTGTTTAGTTACCAGAAAACATCACAAATGCTGTTATACAGTTAAGATTCTAAAATATCCATCTACCATGGCATATTTCTGTGCATCCTAACCAGTGTGGGAAGTCGTCTGAAAAGGTCTTACGTGTGTGTGTGCATGCTTAGTCTCTCAGTCGTGTCTAACTCTTTGCGACTCTCTGGACTGTAGCCCTCCAGGCTCCTCTGTCCAAGGGATTCTCCAGGCAAGAATACTAGCGTGGGTTGCCATTTCCAACTCCAGAGGATCTTCCTGACCCAGGGATTGAACCTGCATCTCTAGTGTCTCCTGCATTGGCCGGCGAGTTCTTCACAAATCTTAAGGCCCAGCAGAAAGAGGGAATGCCCAGAGCCTATTTACAATTAAAGGCTCTGCTCTGTATTTTATCACCGTTGTCAGTTCCAGGTCTCCAAGGTCATGGCAGAACCTGGCTGAATGGGAAAGGCAAGGGGTGAATCTAACCAGCCCTCGTTTGGGTGAAAGGGGGCAGACGTGAGTGATGGCTGCAGGACAGAACGGGGTCTAGTTTGACTATTTCCTTGATGCTTGGGTAGGGTGGCTAAGGCTCCTGTAGATCGTTTTGTTCTTGCACTCAGAGTCCTTTTACATAAAAGTGCTGACTTTATTTTATAGATTCAAGCCAAAATCTTGATGTAGGTTTAGAGGAACCCAAGAAATAAGCCCGAGTAGATTGTTAAAGAGGAAGAGACATGGGTATCCTGGAGAGTTGTGAAGGTTAATGTTCCTGTTTCTGTACCCTGATCAAAATGCTCGTTTGACTGGTTCCCATGCTGGCCCAGGCTGCTTCTTAATGATACTTTTATGCTTTCTTTGCTGTTGCATATAGATTATTCTAGGCAGTAAGTCACTGTCTTTCACATAGTCCAGGGTTTGGTGTGGCTTATGGAAGGGGATTTATTTGGAGGTTGAAATGACTCTTACAGTTAAGTACTGGAGCTTTCTTTGCTCTAAGTTTACAAGAATGACACATAGCCATGAGAAATCTTCAGTGATGATAAAGTGGGTATAAGATATACCCACAGATTAAAACAAAACACACTTGTAGGCATAAAGATGCAAATATCCTTAGTAGTACCACAGTTACTAACTGGTGTGTCCAAGGCTGACTGGGATTCTGTTTCTTTCTCCTCCCTGTAGGATAGCTCTCAATGAGTAGCAAAATTGCCAGAAGGCAGACAGTAAGAGAAAACCCAAGATGCCTGAAACAGTCCCCAAACCAAATGATCAATCCTAAATAACTGAGTTGACTAGTTGCTTTATCCGTCGTCAGGGATTGATTAGTAGGAATTAAAATCTGAGCACTATTTTGTTCTCCTTTACTTTTTCACTTCTACTTGGAAACAGTGTCGATGGAGTATTGGGAAGGTATTGGGAGGAAGGAGAAATTAAAGTTTCCTTAATTTAAAGGAAAACAGGAGCAGAATGCTGGTTAATTGATCTCTGTGGGACTCGGAAAGTAATTCTAAAAGAATCAGGGAGAAAGTAAAGTAACGTTTTCCCCATTTATCCACAGAGTAACTTCCTGCAGAACTTTCTGTCTCTGTCGTTGCCAAAAGGGGGAAACAAACATCTGAGTAACCTGAGCGTGCTCTGGCTGAAGCTGCTGCTGAACATGTCCTTTGAAGAAGACGGGCAGCAGGTGATTCTGCGGCTGGACGGCTGTCTAGACCTGCTCACGGAGATGAGCAGATTCAAGCACAAGAGCAGCCTCTCCATCCCCCTTCTTATTTTCCATAACATCTGCTTCAGTCCTGCCAACAAGCCCAAGATCCTGGCTAATGGTGAGTCTTCTCCTTGTGCACCGCATGAATCCACTGATACATGTGCTTATCTGCACAGCGTTTTGTTCAGATTAAAACAGCAGTTTTATAAACAGTCTACCTGGTGTTCATTCAGCACCAGCCATGTTCAGGGCTCTGCCGGAGGCAGAGGCTGTGGGAACGGATCGGGCGTGACTCCCGCGCGGCGTTCACGGGCCACCGCAGGAGGGCCACACTGGGCGCAGGAGGCAGCTCCTGGGAGAGTTTGGCACCCCCCCACCCCGTCCCTCCTCCTGGTCCTCTGACTCTTGCGCCTTTGGGAAGGCACGGCCCCACCCTTGGAGCCTTTCCAGACGGCCTGTCTGCGTGGTTGGTGCTCCCCATGCCCATCTGCCTCCCCCACCTTCTCTCTGCCTCCTTTCCCTGTTTTATTTTCCTCTGGAGAGTCACCACCAGCTGATACGCTGTGTGTTCAGTGTACATCCGTGCATTCCTCCTCTGTCCGCACTAGAACAGAAGGTCTCACGGGTCAGGAGGTTTCTGCTTCTTTCGCTGTGTGTACCCGGGGGCAGCTATGATTGTGCCCATCACGAATGGGCTCCCGGGGGCACGTGAGATGGAGAGAGTGAGCAGGCTGCGGAGTTGAGGACCCACGAGCGCACAGTGACAGGAGCCCCACAGCGACCTCACTCTCTGCCCTCGGGACAGATGGAGGCAGGGGTTGGTGAGGACTCAGAAATTCTGAAACAGGGGAAATGGAGCACTCTGTTTCTGTAGCCATGCGGTGTTCCTGTGAGGAGTGTGTGAATTTCAGGTTTTATAAGGGGACGTGTTATCATGAGAAAAAAGAGGAGAGGTGGACTCTAGACCCCATGTATCCGATACTGGACGCCAGGCCCTCGGGTGCTGCTTCTCTGGGTCCAGTTTCTTCATCTGCAAAAGAACCCCTCCTTTCCTGACTTTGGTAGAAATCAGTTTTAACACATAAACTGTTCAGCCCTGTCTATGGAATGTGGTAGGTGCTCCAGATGTATTAATTCTCTTTTCTTTTCATATCTTCCACTTAATCTTTTCTTAGAAGGGTTTTTCTACGAAACATGGAATTTCCCAAGTGGAAACTGATTACATTATTGTGTATAGTCATGATTCTATTTTTCTGATGATAATTATTGAATTGTTAGATATTCAGGGAAAGATTTTAGAAGCTCAGCCAGCCTTTAACTTAACTGAATTAACTGTCATCTCCTTTCCCGGAGAGGGATCGACGGGAGTGTCGGTGGCTTTGTTTCCAGGTTTCTGCCCTCCTTCACTGTGTCCCCCTCTGTTCTCACGTTGCTGAAATGAAGGTGACAATAGGACCGTACCTCATGGGACACAAGAGCCTCTGGGAGGTGCCAGTCCCCGTTCCACGGTTGCCTATTAGCATCACCTTTCTCAGGATAAGTTTCTTCTTTGGGGACCAAAGACGTTTCTTCTTTGCGTTTTTATTATTGAGACGGTCAGGAAGAGCTGAAGGAGAGAAGCCTGCATCTTCCATTTCTGGATCACGCAGGATTTATTTTTAAGCATTTCTTTGCATCAGCAGTGTTCTCTCTCCTCCATGAGCTTGAAGAAGGAGCCTTCCCAGCTCCACAGATGTGAGATGAGGGGCCTCCAAGGTGGCTGGGAGGCAGTGACTGTGCAGTTTTTCCGTGGACGTGTCCCAGGCACGGCCTCCATTTCCACCTGTGGATCCAGAGGAAGGAAGGAGCTTGGCCCAGTCATGTGGCTGGAAAATCTTCCTGGCAAGGCCACGTGACTCTGATCAGCAGCAGCCAACATCCAGTTTAGGTTTAGGTGGTCTGGAGTGAAGTGGGCAGTGGGGCTTGACTGCTGTGTGAACAGATCCAGAGGGCGTCTTGTTTCCGGTCATGTTGGATCAGGTCTCCTCTGAGCAAAACAAAAACGTGCCAGGTAAAATATATTAAAATTCACCTGAAAAAAATCAAATAACTGAAGATAGTGGGAAACTTCCAGGCCAATTTTGATGGGCAGCCTGTGGCCGGGATGGTAATAAGTCTGGAGAAGTCTCTTCCGCTCCAAGGACGTTGGCTAGCCAGTGTGCTCAGGCTTTGGTCCATGAATGCCAAATGGGAAGGGTCCCTGAGGACAGACTCTCAAGTCTTATGGGCCATCCTGCAGATACTAAGCTGGAATCTCAAAGAACTAACCTCTTAGAAAAAGGTAAAAGTGAAAGTTGCTCAGTCGAGTCTGACTTTCTTTGACCTCATGGACTATACAGTCCATGGAATTCTTCAGGCCAGAATATGGGAGTGGGTAGCCTTTCCCTTTTCCAGGGGAATCTTGCTAACCCAGAGATCGAACCCACATCTTCTTCACTGCAGGCAGATTCTTTACTAGCTGAGCCACAAAAGAAGAAAGTGAATCAGAATTAAATTGGTGCCCTGAGCCTCATCCAGGCAATGATAAAGAAAAACAGGTGCCATACAGACCGCCCTCACAGCTCTTTAGCCCAGAGACACACAGACAAGTGGCCCATGACCTTGGTGGGAGCTGCTCCTCAGTTGAATGGCCCTCTAACCGGCGAAGGACAGGTTCATCCTAGGCCTCAGGGAACCTCCACAGTTTTTCAAAAGCATCAGCCAATTCACAGTTAAAGATGACCAAGCATGTCAGGGAAGTGGCAGCATGAAAGAGCAACAGCAACAGCAGGGGCAAAATACCAGCTTACCTGCCTGAATTGTGAAACACAGATTTGAAAACAACTTTACTGATGCTGCATTTAGATAAGTAAACAACAGCTTGAAAGTATTTGCAGTGAATGAGAAACTGAAAAATTGAAAGATTTGAAAAAATAACCAAACAGAACTTTACTGTTGAGTACGATAATGTCAGCCCCTTATAGGTGTTTAAGTGCAAATTAATTAAGATACTCAATTTGTTTATCACACTTAGCTGCAGGTGGCTATTGGCTGTGTTATTAGACTGCAGGCATATAAATATTTCCATCCTTGTGGGAAGTTCTGATGGACAGGAGACTGTTACAGAACTTCAATAGCCAAAATTTAAAATTCAGTATACATGTCTGGCAGCAAGTTGGGTGTAGTGGAGGAGAAAATTTAAGCATTCAAAGATAGATCAGGAAACAATTTCCAGAATGTAGCACAGAGAAGAATAAAGGGTTAAGGAAAAAAAAAGGCTATGTGACAGAGTGGACATTCTGGGGCAGTCTGATTGCATGTGCATTGAAGTCCTCACAGAAAAGGGGAAGTGAGAGAAAGTGTTGAGGCAGCGATCACTAAACATTTCAAGAACTGTTTTCATCAGACACTAATCCACAGGTTCAGGAGACTCAGATAATTCCAAGCAGATAAGTAAAAATAAGAGATTATCTATATGTTTCTTTGAGAGTTCACATCATACTTCTTGGTTAAACTTAAAAATGTTTTATGTGCTTTTTGTGTGTGTGCATGTTATATTTCACAGTAAAAATTTTTTTAAATTGATCTACTTGCATTATCAGAGGGGGCACTACATGAATTTTCCTGTATATGTACTTTCTTTTAAAAATATAAGAGATAGTAACTGGTCAGAGGAGTTGTGTCAGCTTACATAGACCATGGGTTATAGGTTCTGAGGGCTTGCTGCGAAGTGTGAAAATGTCCCTGGCTGGTACTCAGATGGAGAACACAGAACTCACCCTCCCATTTGATGCTGTTCCCTAAGAGTCTGCCATGCATCACCTCCCATGATGAATTTCATCGTCTGAAATGACCTCCCATGATGAATTTCACCAGATAGCTATTTATGTAGGCTGGCTCCTGTAGGTTATGGTGCAGGAGAAGCAGAGAGCACAGAGCAGGTGGTCAAGCAAGAGTGGGTTGGTGGTGGGAAGGTTGCAGCACCCACACCTCCCTTCCTCTCTGTCTGTCCCTTTACTGCACAGAGTTCACTTTATGGAGAAGCTTTTTATTTATTTTTTCCTATAGAAGATTTTAAATTTTTTTAAATTTCTTTAAAAATTCTAGATAGGATCACTTAAACAGCATTCTTGTTTGGTTTCATTATGGTATCTTTCATCCAGCTAGGCCCCTACAGTAAACTTGCACTGTGGATATATTCACCAGTGAGCAGATTCTACACAGACTCTGCCCTCAGTCATGCACAGGGAGAGAGTTCCCAATAACAAGTGTTTCAACCCTAAGAATGCATTATGTCTTAAAAATCACTCGTTTTAGAGGGAAAATAATTTGATAGAGTTAAGTAATAAAATGGGTTCATGTATTGCTCTGAAATCCTTGAATAGTCTCCTTGGGGCTAGATGTCTCTACTTTAAAAGGAGGAGGCTGCTGCAGATAATCCGTAAATCTTGATTCCATATTCTGGCTAGCTTTGCTCAAAGAGGGTGTATCTTATATGTTGTTATATCCTTAAATAACCTCACATACCTACTCACAAAAATACCTTTGAAATGTTTAGTCCTTTCTTTAAAGGCTTAGCTACTATGGTATTTCTTGATTTTTTTTTCTTTATAGCAGCCCTTGCTATTGATATGTTTGTATAATGTCTTTATAATTTATTGTAAGAGCAAGTTCTGTTTTCCTGGATGTGAAAATGTCAGCTATGATCAAAGAGTTCATTAATAAACTCATTGTGTAATTGCTTATTTCTGCCCTGTTGTTGTCTTTAAAGGAATGTGGCTTCGTTGAATTAGGGACGAAAAAGTTAAGCATCCACGGCTTCTGTGGTTCTGCGCCTGTTCTAAAAATAGTTTGTTTTAGGGTTGTCCTCCTACATATCACATGATGTAAAAGATTGTTTTTGCCAACTTTGTATGTATTAGATGGGTGAAAAGTGGGTATCTTTGACTAGTCTGAGATTTGAATACTACTGTCTCGACCTGACCCTTTCTTTTTGTGTGTGTGTTTATTATTAGAGAAAGTGATTAGTGTGCTTGCTGCTTGTCTGGAAAGTGAGAATCAAAACGCTCAGAGGATTGGAGCAGCCGCACTGTGGGCTCTCGTTCACAATTATCAGAAGGTCAGTTGTTAAAATCATTGTCCCTGGGGGGCAAACGCCAAGCTTCTCGGGACATCAGAGGAGTGTCAGCAAGGAAAAAAAAAAGTCAAAGACAGTGTTGCCTTTTGTGCATTCAAACCATTAGTAAACCACTGGTTGAAATCTTTCCTGTTATCAAGTGTCTCTCTTGGGTGAATTCTCCCTTGTTAATAGAACTAGATTTGCCATATTCGTGCTGTGTTAGTATGAATCGTTTTTCCTAAAAGATGTGTGCGGGAGAAATTCATCTTGACATCCAGCCAGACAGTGAATTTTTATCCAATTGTGGGATTCGCTTTTCTCCCAGACATGTCATCGCTGAGCTTTGAAGTCAGCTCACTTCTCACAGGGCCAGCCCTGTGAGAATGGCAGGCAGGTTCTCTGGCCTCAGCTCTCCTGATGGCAGACATCTCACTCCTCAGAGAGATAGCTGCGTGTCCCTGGCGGCTAGGTGGTGACCAGCAGGTGGGTCCCCGAGTGGTGCTCAGGCAGCTGGCCAGCCCTGGTCAGTGGGCTGCCCTCCCTGCTGGCTGGGTCAGTGCACAGGGGGACAGAGGCCACTCTTGTCCCTGACACCCCTGGCCCCCAGGGCCCGGCACCACGCTTGGCCGTTTTGGAGTCCCTCAGTAAATACGTGAGCAACTGACCAACTGCTGATATTCCGTATTGTTGATCTGAAATCTGAGGTTTGAGGGAATAATGAAACACTGAAACTAAGACTGCATAGTTGAAAGTAGCATGAGATTGGGGGAGGGGAGGATGGGGAGGAAAGGAAGAGCACGGGACAGCAGAGGAAGAACCTGGTTACACGGGGGGAGTGGGGGCACAGCGGGACGGACCGGCTTCTCTGGCTGCTTCCTTCTCTTCTGCAGTGTCTTGTTGAATACTGTAGTCCACAAGCGCAGAGTTAGTGCTGTGCCGTCCTGATTCTTAAGCACATGGGACTAAACATGATTGATGGGTGGCTCTGTATTATCTCTAGGCAAAAACAACTTTGAAAAATCCATCAATAAAAAGAAGAGTGGAAGAAGCATATTCCTTAGCAAAGAAAAGTAAGTTTTATTATTAAAGAGATGATAGTTGAAATCTATACCGACTTCCCTGATTAATGAACTATTTGGACAGTTCACAGCAGAATGGCAGTTTCCTCCACTGAGTTTTACACTGACGTCTGAGGAGCTTTTTGTGAAAGCATTGTGAGGAAGCAGACTTCTTTGTGAAGGCATTGTAAAATGGGCCAGTATTTGATCCATGCTTTTCACTGTGAATATTTTTTTTCAGTAATAAAATGCTGTAATAGGTGAGAATATTTGAGACACAGTAGTTTCTTAAGACACGTCAGTGGCCTTTCTCTCAGTCATTTTTTTTTCTTGTACCAAATTTGTTTCTTCCAATGGCTACCACTGCTACAGTGTGTTCTCGGGTGATAAGAATTGGGCCCAATTAAAATTGACCTTGAACAGAAAATTTTGATCCAATGTCAGGGGGTTGAATTACAGTCTTCTAAAAATAGATCCTATTATCCCTGCACCCACTCAGCCCTGTGATGTGATCATGGTATGAGGTAGGGTTTTCCTCTCAAAGGGCATTTTTCATTTTAAGTGACACCAGTTTTCAACAAGCTTTATTCTCTAAACCTTTTTTTCTGTTAAGACACTGAACTGTGTCTTTCCTGTACTACTCTGTGTCTGTTGGTTATTAATTTGCGTTTTTATAAAGTGTGTGTGTTTGTTTTTTTTTTTTTTTTTGGTAAGTGGTTCAGTTGTAGGGTTTGGGGTTTTTCTAGCTGTGACCATGGGTTTCTGTTGGTAGTTAACTGAGTTATGTGTTAGGGATGGTACATAAAAAGTAAGACATTCATTTGGGCTTATAGGTCTAAGTGTCCATTATGAGACTATATTATTTTTTGTTTATATTCTTTGGCTAAACCATTAACTAAAGGTAAATTTTACAGTGTCTTAATATTTAAAATGTATTTTAAATATTAAATTTAAAAATATCCTTACAGTGCTAGCACATCGAGCATTGAAATAGAACTGGAAGCTATACACAATTCTGCTCACATAGGTTAGTGTGTGTGTCTGCTGCTCAGTGCAGTGCTGAAGTCTAATTAACTTGCTCTTCTGTGCTCTGATCTTTCTGTCTCAGCTTTCTCAGACTCAGAAGAAACCCCTCTAAGTGCCTATTATTTGAAATGTCTTGAAAATCTTGTGCAGCAGCTTAACTCTTCATGAACGCCCTGAGGTGCTCTGCCCCAAAGCAGGCGGCCGCTGCACAGGTGAGCCAACCTTGAAGCAAGTTGTATGTAGACCCATTCCCGAAGACATGCTAAGCCTCTGCAACAAAAGATGTAGAGAGTCCTGGGAACACAAGCAGTTTTACCTTTCTCTATGCAATGTGTTTTGTAAAAATCTTATTTATCAATTATTTAATAAAATATTTTTAGTAACTGAAAATTGACTAACAATTTCTGCTTGCAGGCTTTTATCACTCATGAATATAAATTTTAGGAATGGAAAGAAGACATTGTGTTCTAATGTTTTTTTAAAAAAACATTGTATGTAAAATTTGGCTCTTGTCAAGACAAATCCTTATTTTTCAAAACATACACATCAGCGAATGGATATTTGTAGTAAATGTGTTTAGTTTGGTGAGTAGCTTATTTTTGCAATTTTTAGTAATATTAACTCCTTTCCATATGATTTATAAATGTGTTATATCTTATTATTTTCACCTTTCAACTTCTGAAATGCTGTGTAGTAAAAGAAAAAAAAAGGAAGAAGTGGAATGTATGGTCATTTACACCTGGATTCAAATTCTGTCTCAGCTCAGAACATAATGAAGAAAAAGAATGTGAAAAATCTAATAGGACAAACTCTGCTGAGGTCTCTGGACATAACTCGTAACCAGCATGTAGTTCTAAACTCGGAACTTAAGGTCAGGAGTTCCCTGGTGGTCCACCCGTTAGGACTTGGCACATCCAACCGCTGTGGCCTGGATTCAGTCCCTGGTTCGGGAACTAAGATCCTGCAAGCTACATGCAGGGGAAGGAAAAAGAGAGAACTTCAGATGTAATCACTTTCAGCAGTTTTCCCGACACTTTTGAAATTAAGAAGAGAAAATTTTGTCTGAGAAAAGAAAAATAAAAGCAGAAATACATAGATGTATGTGTGTATATACACATCTCTGTTTGTATACACACATATACCTTACATGTACATGATTTGATGATGATGATGTAGTCACTAAGTCGTGTCTGACTCTTGCGACCCCATGGACTGTATAGCCTGCCAGGCTCCTCTGTTCATGGGAATTCTCCAGGCAAGAATACTATAGTGGGTTGCCATTTCCTTCTCCATCACATGTACATACACACTCATTATTTAGGAAACTGTTTTCTAAATAAATTATGATGAACAAGAAGAAAAGAACTTTTTTTTTTACTAAGTGCTGTTAGCAAATTGCTATCATTAATAAACCATGTAATGTTTAAGCTGGAAGCGTAGGGACAAAATATATATTAAATACTGAGATAGAAGCTGATAAATTTTTAGTGTCTGAAAATTATTGATTAGAGATCTGAGAAGTAGATCTCAGAAGTTCAGAAGTTTCCAGGCAGCCCAAATTAATTTGAAGCAATGGACATGGCAGTATTCTGAAAAATTCTAAGAGCAGAAACCTTAGGAATTATTTCTTCCTTTTGCTTGGTTTCTTATATTTATGTCATTTTGAGGGTATTACCTTTTAAGTCCTCACTGATGAATGATAAAATGTATATCTTTGTAACTTCATTTAAAGAACTTCTTTCAGTGTGTCAGGCACTATTCTCAGAATGTTTATTATTTAATCTGTCTTCCTCTAAAATGCTGCCATTGTTGCTAGGTTGGAGGTGAGTGAATGGAGTCGGGTTGGTGGCTCGTCTGTGGCTGATGGAGAGTGCAGGTGAGGTTGGAGCCCAGAATAACCGTTGACTAGCCTGGGGGTTCCAACCACTGTGCTCTGCTCCCCCTGCTTCTTTTCCCCCTCATTGATATCCCTGTCTTTGTATTTGGATCTTATAGATAACTTCCATTTTTCTACAAAAGTTGGGTTTCTTCAGGGAAGTCATCACTTCCTTTATGGTTCATTGGTTGATTGAGGCACTTCTCAGGGTTTGCTTTGCCTCATGTCCTTGGAATCTAAGAGAACTGTAATTGATTGTATTCTCTTAGCAGTTCAGGGTAGTACAGTGCCATGGGGGGATTTGTGACCCCGCAGGGACGTTACAGAAGGGCCGCCACCCTGGAAAGTGGGAGGGAGGTCCTGGCTTCAGGAGAACGCATCCAAGGTGTGAACTTTGGGGGCATGTGGTGTTCCAGAGCCTTGTTGGCTCGCCCACCTGTCCTTGTCTCTTCAGCTTGTGTCCAGCCAACCTGTGGGGAAGCTGTTGAGCAGACGGTCCCTGAGGTCACTGGCCCGCTGTTTCAGCAGCCACTGTGGCTCTACCTTGAGGACCCAGCAGCATCGGAATCCCCCAGGATGCCTTGAAATGCAGATGCCTGGGCCACCTGAACCATAGTCTTAGGCCTGTGTCTGGAACGGTTAGCAAACTGGCCAGGTGATCTTGATCCTAATCACAGCTTGAGAACCACTGATTAATCCCTCAGCTTTACAGATGCCTTAACATCACTCAGTCACTTAGTGAGGAAGTTGGGGCTTGAGTTTGGGTCTCTTGCCTGCGAGCCAGATGTCCCTCCCCTCACACATCCCTCATTTAGGCAGCGGTCCAGTGCATGACAGGGTTGGGGGTGGGGTACTAGCTCACGCCTCCCTGTCTCCAGAGTTCCCATTTCCTGGCCATTTTGTTGGAGGGGGTTAGTGTGTGTAACTGCTAAGAATGAGCTCAAAGACTATGCCATGTTAACCACAACAGGCCAACACTGATCCTGAGGTGTCTGTGTTCTAGACCTTGAGCCCTCTGGGGGAGAAAGTGGCCCCGGTTTTGAAAACAGAGGAAACAAGTAGAATAATTAGCTGACCTAGTGAAGCCCTTCCGCACTCTTCCAAAAATTGCTTTCAGAAGTGAATAACTGGATGTTCTTTTCTTTGGTATTCTGTAAATAAGGGAATGAAAGATGGAATTTGCGGGTTTAACTGCAGGTCACCAGTTTCCCTTTGGAGTGCTGAATGCACTCATTATTCGTAGTAATTTTCCATTGTCAGTCTTTGTAGCCGCACCTGTCTACTCCTGTCTCCTGAGATCTGCCTGATCCCTCATGTTTCTTGTGTCTGGCAGATTGATGGATAAGAATAACAGTTGCTCTTATCACGTGAGGTGTGTCCACGGTTCTTTTGGCAAACGAGAGTGTGGTGCAGTGGTTCAGGGCCTCGGGCTCTCAAGTGTAGGGACCCGGGGCCAGCCTGGCCTCAGCCCACATGGCTGTGGGGCTGGGGGCAGCCTGCTGCTTCTGCTGTCCTTGGGGACACGGATACCCGCCTTGTAAAGTCAGGGAGAAGACTGAGTGCCTGGTCCTCCCTGGACGTACGTGATTGTCTCTTGGACATTATCAGTGATTGATTATTCTTATGATCTCTACTATCTTTCATTAAAACATTAACATTTTTGTGTCCTTGCAATACTTCTTTCCCTTTCCAGATACGCTGGAAAGTGAGTTTTACCCAGAACTACATTCCCCAAAGATCACCCGTTTCTGGTAGAGGCTTGTGTCCACAGTCCTGTGGTCACTAATGGCAGACACTGAGCAAGTCATCAGGGAGAACTAAGTCTTGTAAAACATTGCATAGAGGCACTTTATACACCAGGGTGACTTGATGCTTCTTGTTCTTTGGCCCATCAAGTTGTCTTGACTGAATGTCAGTTGGTGAAATACTGCTCTTTCTCCATTTGAATTGTGAAAATGGAAAACACAAGAAATTATAATCTTACCAGCCAAAAGAAAATCTTAGCCTAAAGAACACATCAGTTTGGGAGCTGATTTTTCCTCTGGCCACTTGTTGTTGACCTCATGATCCAAGCAGTTAGGGAAATGGACAACAGAAGACCATTGTTTGGGGGAGTTAGGAGGCTTAGTTTCAGGTAATTTAGAGTTTATTCTTGTCAGAAGTTATTCATCCCAAGATGTTCCTTTGAAAACCCAAGTAACAAGTCACCTGGTTCCAAGTGAGGTGGGTATGCTGAGCTGAGTAGGTAGACCTTGAGGCTCAGAATATACGGAAGACCAAGCCAAGACCTGGGTCCTGAGGTTTGGTAGTGAGATGCAAAGAGCTCAGCGTGATCCTGTTTCAGATGTTCTTAACAACGTCCATTTTTGTGTTTCATTCACTCCTGCCTTTGGGAAGTCTGCCTGAGAAAAGAAATTTGCTCTTTTAAAGTGCTCCGTATGGTGATGTTCCATAAATTTCTCTTTAATCCAAGAGAAATTTATGTATGTGAATGTAGACTGCAAGGACAATTCTGACATGCATTTCTCCATTTCCGACAATGTCACTTTCCTGTGGCTTGCCTTGTGGCTTGCCCATGACTGTGCCTTTGGAGGAGCGTCTGCGTCTCATTTCATTCGTTCATGTAGGCAGCAATGCTCGGTAATCTGGTTCCAGATTGCCTGCATTCTGGGCACATTCTGGAAACATGAATTCCTCAGATCCTCTGTGAACATTCTTCCCTTGGCTTACCCTGGAAAGAAACAGATTATAAAGTGGAAAACTATTTTTAATCATTTTCTGATGATATTTGTAAAGCTTGAGTTGTAGAGAATCAGTTTATGGATATGGTACCTCTTATAAAAGCTTACCTCTTCTATCTGTTAGGAAAAGCCATAATTGCTTTCTGCAGAGTAGCAAGCCCAAAATGATGATGGCTTCAGTAAGAGAAGAGTTTTATTTTCTTGTTCTTTTTGTTTTTTTGTTCCCTTACCCAGGAAGCCCCCCTCATCCCCCTCTTCCCACTGGAAGGCAGTCCTTGGGTGCCAGTATCTCCAGTCTCAAGTGCCCATCCTTCTTTGGTGCATTTTTCCTCCAGCAAGTTATCCTGTGGACATCCGGAAGGAAAGACCTCACCCGCCTGTCTGTTGCCCTAAGCAGCCTTGTCAACTCCCCTTTTATCCTTTTCATGTTCTTTGGCTTGCTCCTCCGTGCCCTTTCTCTTCCTGCCTCTTGGTTTAATTCTTCAACTTTCCTCCACCAGCGTGCCTCCACCCACCTTTTGTTTCCACTTCTGCCTGCTTTCAAAGGCCAAGATCAAAGGTCATCTCTCCCGTGAAGCTGTGGCAGATTCCCCGACTGGCAAGAATGTCTTTACTCTTTGAGTTTCTGCATCGATTTTAGTAGAATTTTTTTTAACTTTTATATCACTTAGCCCTTTTCCCTTTGTATTACACTCATTTGCATAAAGTCATTTTCCCCACCATCTGCTTCAAAACATGACTTCTGACAGCTTGAGACTCCCTGCCTCTGACAATGCCTCACAAAGCAAGTGTTCAGTTTATATTGGTTTACTTGAATTGAATGGATGGATGGATATGGAAAATACTTTATTAGTAAAAGCTGTTGAATTTCATCGTGTAAGTTAGGCTAAAATTCTGTTGACTTTGTCAAAATAGGCATTATTTTAAGCTTTTATGAGAGTAGATTTTTGTTAGGTGTTTAAAGAAAGAAAGCAAAAACACTGCTTAAAAACACTTTAAAATCTGTAGAATTTTTTTTTTTTTTATTTTAGTAGAGAAAGAATAAAACCCCAATATTTTAGATATGATTTGAAAATATAACCAGCACTGACATGGAACAGATATTCTGATCTAAACTGTCAAGGCCCATTACTTATCAGGAATCTTATTTAGGCTATCTTTTTGGTAGGCAGGATGTAGGTATCAACTTTTTGCAAACGGAACCTTCAATTCTGAAAGTTATATAAGCTGTAGCTCCAGCAGTGTGGAAAGAACAGAAGAAGCCAGTTTTCATCGCCCATGCTGTGTACAAAAGCACAAACCAACAGATAACCTGTTGGCTTCCTTCCAGTTTGCTTCTTCGTGCCCACATTTTGGCAGCAGCAGGCAGGCACTGTGAGAACCTTTGACTAAAATAAATGTGACACTGCTTTGCACAGAAAGGGAGGAGGGGCCAGTGGTAATGGCTAAAAGGAAACTTTCAATAGTTTGACTTAAAATGGGGGAAATGCTTTTTGGTTGATACCACTGCAATAGGGAATGAAGTCTGGAATTGCTTCACTTTATGTTTTTCATGTATATTTTCTATCCCCAGCTGAAAATACACAGTTCCGTCTGCAAGGTGAGGATAATACTATAGTGCCTGCACATTTTTACCCAAATGGGGAAGTTTTAAGTATGCAGAGACTAATTGAAAACTGATAGATCCAATGCATACGACATTTACTCTGAATTAAAGATTTGAAGTTGTTAAGGAGATGGGGGCTGGTATTAACCACAGTGCTGAGCTCTCAGGACTGTGGGTCCACCTTCTGCAGTTCATTCCCAGTTGGAGAGGGAGCGAGGTGAATGAACCCTGGTGTCACAGGGCAGCTGTTGGAACTGCTGTGTGGAGCAGGTGGTGGTGCCTTGACTCAGGGGCAGAAGACAGCCTGTTCTTGCCTCCACCAGCCATCGCCTTGAGGGAAGCAGTGCCTGCCTCTGTTCAGATCTCTAGGCTGGGGGTGCTTCCAAGCAAATTCGAGGCTGCAACACAGAGCGCCTGTGCTGCCAGTAAGTTGGTCTCTCTGATGCCCATCAGGCCCTCCTGTGCCCTGACACTTCAGATCCCCAGGCCTGGACATGCAGTCATGGAAGTGTCCCTTCCTCACGCTGCTTCTCACTGACCAGCAGTGGTTTTTGGTTTGGGGATGACTGTGAATGATGGGGGCCCCAGAGACTCCATTCTCCAGCCCTTGAGCTGACCGGGCCTCTACAGACCAAGGCCTGGCCTTTCACTGTGAGTAGTTTGCTATTCCTTTGGGAAAATGAGCTCACTCACCAAATATTGAATAACAAGACATTTGAGAACTACGACCACTTTAGAAGGAAAATCACATGCTGAAAATACATTTTTCAAAGCGGCAGCAATGTCAAAGCAGATGAGCCAGGAATTTTAGATTAGCCAAATAAATACATTGAAAGAGATAAGAAATTAAAAGACCTACATGAGGAAACATGAAAAAGGTACAAAAATATGTACAATGGATATGAAAGTTTGAAAGTTGACAATGGGTAGGACAAGTGGTAACATGGATCCAACTGAGGATAAATTAATCAGAAAACATGACAGGAAATTTTTGAGAAAGAAGAAAATAAGAGTGACTCGGAAATAGTAAAAATATAAACACTAGGAGATGTGGAAGCTAAAAGTAGAAGTGCTCACGTCTGGACAAAAGTCTCAAAAATGGAAAAAAATTGAAAATAAGTCCTTGAAGAAATGTTGACATAACTAATACTAAAAAGAGACAATTAAATTTGTACTTAAACAGCCTATAGAAAACCGAAGAAGAGAGGAAGGGGGAAAAAATTATATATATATTATACACTCATTGTGAAAATCTAAGAATGTCAAAGACAAAAAGCCCCTAAACAACCCAATAGAAAGGATAATAACCCCAAACTGGAAACAACCTAAATGCCCATTAATAAGAATAAGTTAAAAAATATTGTACTATATTTATGGAACGAAATACTGCCAAGCAATAAAAAAAATAACACCAATAACCACAACATCATGAATAAATGTCAAAACATTAAATTGGGCAAAAAGTCTGACAGAGAATGTACTGGATGATTCCACTTACATGAAATCAAATGACAGGTAAACCCAACCTCTGGTGGCAGGAGTTTATAGTAACAATAATTTTTTGTCTTGTGTTAACTTAAAAGACACAAAGCAATCATCCCGGCTCAGTGTATTATCCCTTGATCCAGGCTGTGTTAACATGCATATGTAAAAAAAAATCTTAAAAGTGTGCACGTTATTGTATGTATATTATACATATAAGACGACACCTGAAAGAAGGAAAATTAGATAATATCAACAGCATGGACATTAGTGAGAAGAACACAGCAAGTAAAAGCATGCTATATTGCTGTTATGAGGGGAATGCAGGTATCAATTTTTGTTTTTAGTGAGGATGAAAAACAAAAGCAGTGACAAATTGAAGGAATAAGATGACAGAGCCTTATATAAATATATCAATAAAAGTAATGGGTTAAACTCAAGTGAAAGACAAATTTGAAAGATTGTATGATGAAATCTAAGTATATGCTATCTATAAGGTTGAAGTAAGGATAAAAAAGCAAATGTAGCAAAAATAAAACTGATATTAATGTGAAATGAAATTGACCTTAAGATAAAACATATAGATATGAAAAAGGTCACTATAATGATAAAAGATTCTATGCTTTAAGAAGATGTGGGAATTTTAGCGTACATATATCTAACAAAATAACCTCAAAATATTTTAATCCCAAAGTGACAGAACAATAAGGATGAAATGATGGGTCTGTTATTGCAAGAATAGCTGTATATCCATGCTGTTGATTTCTGATAAGTTTTAGTAGGCAGTAACTCAAAAAGATATAGAAAATCTGAATAATACAATTGATAAACTTGATCTAGTGGATATTTACAGATTTCTGCAACCAAGCATTAGACACATTTCCCCCTCAATCCATGTAAAGCATTAAGCTATTCAAGTATCAGGCAACAAAGCCCTCAATAAATTTCAGAGAATAAGTTCATATTGCATGAGCTCTTACCACTTTGTAATTGAGTTAAATTTTAATAAAACAATAAGAATGTATACTTGGAAATTAAAAACTTCTATGTAACTGACAATGAAAGAAAACCACAATGGAAAGTTACTGAATGATAATGAAAACTCTACACGGAAAGAACTATGGGATGCAGCAAAAGTGAAAGTCTCTCACATTTTTTAGTCCTTTAGAAAATTTTTGCTTTAGATCTGTCTAGAAGAAGGCAGCCTCAAAATGATAAGCCGTGTGCCTGTCTTAAGAATTAGAAAACTAATGACAGAATAAACCTAAATTAAGTTGAAGAGATAATAAAGAAACAAGAGCGGAAGGTAGTGAGATAGAATCAAAGATACTACAAAACAGAAGACAAAGCAAAAACTGGTTATTTGAAGAAAATAGGAGATGAATTTCTGCCATAAATGATCAACTGAAAAAGCGAAAGGAACAAATGGTGTAATGAATATAAAGGGGGACATAATACAGATAAAGTAGCGTGAAGAGTTACTACAGAATATCAGCAACTCTGCACGAGCAAATTTAAAAGCATAAGCTGACAAATTCGTGGAAAGATATCATTTACTAGAATTGACCTAAAAAAGAATAGACTTCAATAGTCTTGTAGCTAATAAAGAAATTGAAGTAGTGATTATACTTGTCCCATAAAGAAAACACAAGACTAATGGTCTCAGGCAAATTTTAACAAACATTCTAAGGGAAATCCCAATTTTATTCAAGCTCTTTGCAAGAGTGATAGGAAAAGAGGGAAGAGTGCCCAAAGAGAGAAAAATGGCGTCATTCGATGCAGCCAGTATAATGGATACCTAAACCAAACCAGGAAAATATGAGAATGGAAAAGTATAGGCCCGCTTATCTCATGAATAGAGACAAAAATCCTAAACAATATTACTAGCATCAAGTAGACAATATATATATTTTAAAAAAGACATCTATCTACTTAATGGCAGACTCTCTTGGTGAATCAGAAGGCGATACGTTAAACAATGAGTATATTTAAAAAACATAGAGCACCATCCTAAATGGAGGAACAGCAGACATACAGTTGGCCTGCCGTATCCACAGTTCTGCACTCTTGGATTCAACCAACTGCAGAGTAAAAAATACTAGGGAAAAAATTCCAGAAAATCCCCAAAGCAGACCTGGATTTATCATACACTAGCAATGATTTACATTGTACTTACAGGCTTCCTTGGTGGTTCAGATGGTAAAGCACCTGTCTGCATGGGGAGACCCAGGTTTGATCCCTGGGTTGGGAAGATCTGGAGAAGGAAATGGCAGCCCACTCCAGTGCTCTTGCCTGGAAAATACCATGGACGGAGGAGCCTGGTGGGCTACAGCCCATGGGGTCGCAAAGAGTTGGACACGACTGAGACTTCGCTTTCACTTTGCATTTGGTGTCCTGTGTAATCTAGAGATGGTTTAAAGTGAGGGATGGATGTCCATAGGTTATATGGAAATACTGCCCCATCTTAGAGATATGTGTATCAGCAGATTTTGGTATTTGTGTGGGTCCTAGAGCCAAAACCTTGTGGTTACCGAGGAGTGATATTCCCTTGAAATTATTCCCACAAATGGGTGTTCTGAATGATAGCGACTGAGTTTCCTGCTGATGGCTAGCTTCAACAGCCAGTTAGTCATGTGAATAAGGAACCTTCACATAAGTCCTGCACCTAGCCACTGCATCCCCCTTCAGCCTTTCCATCGTCCCAACCAAGGCCCCAGATGTCACAGTAGCTAAAAAACTGTCAATGCTGTGCTTCCTCTGAGCCCCAATCCTTGGATTCCTGACCACCAAAATGGTGGCTGCTTCATACCATTAAATGTAAGTTCTTCTCAAACTGATGAAAGTGAAAGCATTAGTCACTTAGTTTTGTCCGACTCTTTGGGCCCCCATGGATTGTAGCCTGCCAGGTTGCTCTGTCTGTGGTATTCTCCAAGCAAGAATACTGGAATGGTAGTCATTCCCTTCTCCAGGGGATCTTCCTCCTGACACAGGGATTGAACCCAGGTCCTCTCACATTGCAGGGAGATCCATTACCTTTCTGAGCTACCAGGGAAGCCCTCTCAAATTGATGGATAGGTTTAATTGCACCCAGAATTTCAACAGAGTATTCCTGGTAGAATTTGATGAGTTTATTCTGAAGTCTACAAGAAAGAATAATGAGATAGCCAGGACGTTTTTAAAGATCAATAGCAGGAGGAGGGAATTTACCTTATTACCAAGCAGCAGAATTTCATATGAAATAATGGTAATTAAAACTGTTTGACATGGTGCAAAGATAAGCAAAACATATTTATGGAAGTTTGGTATATGTCCAAAGTGGTATGACAGATAATGGAGAAAGGAGGGACAGTTTGATTAACAGAAAGTGTTATCCATATGGGAAAAGATGAAGTTGGATTCCTTCTTCGTAACATATGTAAAAACTACAAATAATTAAGGACTGATATGTTAAAGACAAAACATGAACACCCTTTAGACCTGGGGCTAGGAAAGAATTTTTTCCTACTAGTTTTTAAAAAGCATTGAATATAAGAAGATTGATATATTTTAATAAAAATGAACTTTATTAATTAAAAAGCACCAAAAAGAAATTGAAAATGTAAATTATAAACTAGAAGGAAATATTTTCACCATAGCCTACTGACTGGAGAAGGAAATGGCAACCCACTCCAGTATTCTCGACTGGGAAATCCCATGGACAGAGGAGCTTGGTGGGCCACAGACAATGGGACCACAAAAGAGTTGGATATGACTTAGTGATTAAACAACAACAAATGCTACTGACAGTGGACTAATATCAATGATATATAAGTAACTTCTGCAAATCAGTGAGTAGAACCCAAACAGTCCAGTGGAAAAGTAGGCACAAATCATGAGCAGGCATTTCAAAGAAAAGTTCATATGCCCAATACACATATGAAAAGATCTTCAATATCATTTTCATTTAGAGAAGTAGAAATTAAGACCACAGTCAGACTGACAAAAAGTAAAGAACTCTGACAAATAACAAATATTGGCAAGGATATAAATCCACAGGAGTTTTTTTATACATTGTTAGGGGAAGTATAAGTAAGTACCACCACACAACAAAAACAATTTGGCATTTGGGGAAGCAGGATCAAGTCAGCAGAGTAGACCTTGAGCTCACCTGCTCCCATGAACACACCAAAACTACAGCTGCATGTAGAACAACTCTGAGAACAACCTGAAGACTAGCAGAATGGCTGTTCTACAATGAAGGCTATAAAGAAAAAAACACAGGAGGAGGGGGGATTGGGTTGGGGTAGGGGATAGAAGCCATCTGGTTAGGACTCATAGCCCCATGGGTGACCCAGAAGAGGAGGGCAAAGTTACAAACTTGTGGGGCCTCCCTAAGGAGCAGGGGTTTCAGCCCCACATTGGACACCTTAGCCCAGGGGTCCAGCGTCAGGAAGTTGAGCCTCCTTGGCTGGTTTTAGAAACCAGATGGGCTTACCAGAGGGCTGTAGGAAACCAAGACTCTACTCTTACAGGGTGCACCCAGATTTGCTTGCTACTGGTTCCAGCACAGAGGCATCAGTTTGAAAAGTGGCTGGTGCTCTGGACCAGTGTACTGAGACCACCACAGCATACCCCCAGCCCACACGGGGCCCTAGCTGCCAATGTACCCGAGGAGAGAAGATGCAGCTCACACTGGACTGTGGCCCCAACTCCTCGAGCTTCAGCTCTGCCCCCCACCTTCACAGGCCTTTAGCACCCCTAGAAGAAGCCCTGGCTCATACCTGATACTGACTGTGGCCACCACACCCCACTCCAACCCTCCGTCACCAAAGTGACAACCCCAGCACATCCTGGGAAAGGCCTTGCCTAAATAAAACCTCAGGAAAAAAAGCCCTAATGAAATGGAGATAATCGATTGGCCTGAAAAAGAGTTCAAAGCATTGCTTACTGAACATGGAGAAAGAATAGAGGAATACAGTGAAAACTTCATCAAGAATTAGAAAATATAAGAAAAATTTGAAGACGACAATAATTGATATTTAAAATACACTAGATGGAATTGCCAACAAAGGCCCATCTAGTCAAAGGTATGGTTTTTCTGGCAGTCATGTATGGATATGAGAATTGGACTATAAGGAAAGCTGAGCACCGAAGAACTGATGCTTTTGAACTGTGGTGTTGAAGACTCTTGAGAGTTCCTTGGGATGCAAGGAGATCCAACCAGTCCATCCTAAAGGAAATCAGTCCTGAATATTCATTGGAAGGACTGAGGCTGAAGCTGAAACTCCAATACTTTGGCCACCTGATGTAAAGAGCTGACTCATTTGAAAAGACCCTGATGCTGGGAAGGATTGAAGGTGGGAGGAGGAGATGACAGAGCATGAGATGGTTGGATGGCATCACTGACTCGATGATGAGTTTCATGATCATGATGGCAACTTGACTTGAGTTTGAGAAGGCTCCGGCAGCTGGTGATGGGCAGGGAAGCCTGGAGTGCTGCCGTCCTTGGAGACACAAAGAGTTGGACACTACTGAGTAACTGAACTGAACTGAGATGAAATTAATGGCAGATTAGGTGACAAAGAAAAATGCATAAGCAACTGGGTGACAGAATAGTGGAAATCACCCAGTCAAAACAGGAAAAAAAAAAAAAAACAATCTTTTGGGGACCTCTTGGGATAACATCAAGCATACTAACATGTACATTTAGGGATCCAATAAGGATAAGAGAGAGAGAAAGGAGCAGATAATATTTTTGATGAAATAATGGCTGAAAACTTTCCTAACTGAAGAAGAAAACAGATACTGAGGTCTAGCAAAAGCTGCAAGCCAGAAGGGAGTGGCATGATACATTTAAAATTCTGAAAGGAAAAAAAATCTACAATAAGGATACTCTACTCAGCAAGATTATCATTCAAAATTGAAGGAGATGTAGTTTCCCAGACAAGCCAAAGCTAAAAGAATTTATCACCACTAAATCAGCCTTACAAAAATATGTTAGAATATTATTTAAGTAAAAGAAGGCCATAAGAAGAAATAATAAAATATATGAGTGAAAAAAACCTCAGTGATAAAGGCAAATATCTAGTAAAGGCAGAGGATCAAACACTTAAAAAGGATGCTTGGAGCTGGTGCACTGGGATGACCCAGGGAGATGGTACGGGGAGGGAGGTGGGAGTGGGGTTCAGGATTCGGAACACATGTACACCCATGGCGGATTCATGTTGATGTATGGCAAAACCAATATAGTATTGTAAAGTAAAATAAAGTAAAAAAGAATACAGGAGGGACATCCCTGGTGGTCAAGTGCTTGAGACTCTGCACTTCCACTCCAGGGAACACGGGTAACATGTTTACATGAGAATTAAGATTCCACATGCTATGCAGCATGATCAAAAGAAGAATAAAGGAGAAAAATTATAAAATCAACTATAATTGCAATAAATAGAGAATACACAATGGCATCAAAAACAAAACTTTGTGGGGGGGTAAAAATACAGTTTTTAGAAGGTCAGTCTGTCAGTTCAGTTGCTCAGTTGTGTCCAACTCTGACCCCATGAATCGCAGCACACCAGGCCTCCCTGTCCATCACCAACTCCCAGAGTTCACTTAAACTCAATGTCCATCGAGTCCGTGATGCCATCCAGCCGTCTCATCCTCTGTTGTCCCCTTCTCCTCTTGCCCCCAATCCCTCCCAGCATCAGAGTCTTTTCCAATGAGTCAACTCTTCCCATGAGGTGGCCAAAGTACTGGAGTTTCAGTTTAGCATCATTCCTTCCAAAGAAATCCCAGGGTTGATCTCCCTTAGAATGGACTGGTTGGATCTCCTTGCAGTCCAAGGGACTCTCAAGAGTCTTCTCCAACACCACAGTTCAAAAGCATCAATTCTTCGGTGCTCAGCTTTCTTCACAGTCCAACTCTCACAACCATACATGACCACAGGAAAAGCCATAGCCTTGACTAGACGGACCTTAGTCGGCAAATTGATGTCTCTGCTTTTGAATATGCTATCTAGGTTGGTCATAACTTTCCTTCCAAGGAGTAAGCGTCTTTTAATTTCATGGCTGCAGTCACCATCTGCAGTGATTTTGGAGCCCGAAAAGATAAAATCTGACACTGTTTCCACTGTTTCCCCATCTATTTCCCATGAAGTGAAGGGACCAGATGCCATGATCTTCGTTTTCTGAATGTTGAGCTTTAAGCCAACTTTTTCACTGTCCTCTTTCACTTTCATCAAGAGACTTTTTAGTTCCTCTTCACTTTCTGCCATAAGGGTGGTGTCATCTGCATAGCTGAGGTTATTGATATTTCTCCCGGCAATCTTGATTCCAGCTTGTGTTTCTTCCAGTCCACCGTTTCTCATGATGTACTCTGCATATAAGTTAAATAAGCAGGGTGACAATATACAGCCTTGACGTACTCCTTTTCCTATTTGGAACCAGTCTTGTTCCATGTCCAGTTCTAACTGTTGCTTCCTGACCTGCATACAGGTTTCTCAAGTGGCAAGTCAGGTGGTCTGGTATTCCCATCTCTTTCAGAATTTTCCACAGTTGATTGTGATCCACACAGTCAAAGGCTTTTAGAAGGTGCTGGATCTTAAACCACTATTGGTTTAAAATAAAAATATAATCAATATTATGTATCCATTTATAATATATATCAATAACATATCAATATATATGAACCTCATGGTGACCACAAACCAAAAACCTACAATAGATAACACTCAAAAAATGAGAAAGGGACCCAAACAAAACACTAAATAAAATCATTTAACCACAAGGAAGAGACTAAAAGAACTACAAAACAACCAGAAAATAAGTGACAAAAATGGACTAAATGCCACAATTAAAATACATAAAGTGAATGAATAAAAGCAAACAAATAAGACCTGTTAATAAGCTGCCTAAGAGAGAGATGGGCTTCCCTGGTGGTTTAATGGTTGAGAATCCACTTGCCAAGCAGGAGATTCAGATTCCATCCCTTGCAAAGATCCCTGGAGAAGTAAATGGCAACTCACTCCAGTATTCTTGCCTGGGAAATCCCATGGATAGAGGAGTCTGGCAGGGCACATACAGTCCATGGGGTCGCTAAAGAGTTGGACACAACTTAGCTACTAAACAACAGCACAAGAGACTTGCTTTAGAGCTGGAGACACACACAGAGGAATGTGAAAGGATGGAGAGAACTATTCCATGCAAATGGATACACAAAGAAAGTGGGGTAGCAATGCTCATATAAAACAAAGTCTATGACAAAAGACAAAGGCATTTCATAATGATAAAGGAGTTAATCCAAGAAGATATAAAATGTTCATAAATATATGTGTACCTAACATAGCATCTAAATATAAAAAGCAATTATTAACAGACATAAAGGGAGAGACTGGTAGTATTGCATTAATAGTAGAGGACGTTATTACTCCACTTGCATTAGTGAATGTGGATAGATCAGACAGAAAATCATTAAGGAGAGTGGCCTTAAATGACATGTTAGGCCATTTGGAATTCACAGTTACAGAACATTCCATCCCCCAGCACAATAGACAGTCTTTTGAAGTGCACATGGAACTTTTTCCAAGTCACCTGCTAGGCCATTAAAGAAGCCTCAATAAATTTGAGAAAATTGAAATTATATTGTTTCATTTTCTGACTCGAGGTATGAAACTGGAAATTAATTACAGGAAGAAAACTGGAATAGAACAAAAGCATGTGGAGACTAACCAACATGCTGCTAGAAATCCTATGATCATCAGAGAAAACTAAAAATACCTCGAGACAGATGACAATAGAAATGTGACCTTCCTAAATCTATGGGACACAACAAAAGCAATTCTAAGAGGACAGTTAGTAACAATACACGCCTACTCAAGAAATAAGAAAAATCCCAAATAGTCCACCTAAATTCCCACCTCAAGGAATTAGAAAAAGAGCAAACAGAGCCCGAAGTTAGCAGAAGAAAGGAAATAGGATGAGAAACCACCACCAATAATAGAAAAGATCAATGAAATTATCTTCTGCGAAGATAAAATTGATAAACCTTAACCCAGACTCATCAAGAAAAAGAGAAAGTGAAAGTGAAGTCGCTCAGTCATGTCCGACTCTTAGGGACCCCATGGACTGCACCCTACCAGGCTCCTCCATCCATGGGATTTTCCAGGCAAGAGTAATGGAGTGGGTTGCCATTGCCTTCTCCAATGCATGAAAGTGAAAAGTGAAAGTGAAGTCGCTCAGTCATGTCCAACTCTTCGCGACCCCATGGACTGCACCCTACCAGGCTCCTCCATTCATGGGATTTTCCAGGCAAGAGTACTGGAGTGGGATGCCAGAAAAGAGAGGGGCCTTATACAACCAATATCATAGAAATACAATCTTAAGAGAATACTATGAACAGTTATATGCCAATAAATTGAACGACCTAAAAGAAATAACTAAATTCCTAGAAGCATATAATTTTCCAAGGCTGAATCAGGAAGGAATAGGAAATCTAAACAGACCAATTACTAGAAATGAAATTGAATCATTATTCAAAACAGTTTCCACAAATGAAAGAACAGGATCAGATGGTTTCATAGGGGAACTCTACCAAACACTTAAAGAAGAGTTAATACCTACCCTTCTCAAACTATTCTATAAACTGAAAAGGGGGGAACATTTCCACAGTCATTCTATAAGGCCATCATAACCTTGAAACCAAAACAGGACAAAGGCCCTACCAAAGAAGAAAATTACAGGTAATATCCCAGATGAACATCAATGTGAAAATCCTTGACAAAATATTAGCCAATCAAATCCAGGAATACATCAAAAAGATCATACATCGTGTCAAGGGAGATTTTTTTCCCAGGGATGCAATGATTTAGTTTTCAAATTAATCAACATGCTACAACATAGTAACAAAGTGAAGGATAAAGAAAATCACATGATCATCTTAATAGATGCTGAAGAAACTTTTGGCAAAATCCAGTGTCCATTCATGATAGAAACTCAACGAAGCTGATACAGAGGGAGCATAGATTGCCTGTAGATATCCAGTTTTCCCAGCCTCCTTTGTTGGAAGGATACTGATTCTGGTGGCTATGTGGTCCATGACACAAACCTTGCTGATCATGTTCCCCTTCCTCTTCCACATGGGTTGCCCAGGGCTTTCGAGTGAGATTTGATGTGTGCACAGATAGTGGAAAATTTTCTTCTTTCAAACTGTCAACTGTAAAAGTAGTCACTTGGAGCTTTTTATTTCACTGATTTTGTAGAATTGATTCCTTCAGTTTACATTCCAATCTATAAATGTGTGATGGGTTTTAAAAGTTCATGTCACACAACAAAGAGACACAGAGGTATAGAGTGGACTTTTGGACTGAGGGAGAGGGAAAGGGTGGGATGGTTTGGAAGAATGGCAATGAAACATGTATATTTTCCTGTAAGAAACGAAGCGCCAATCTATGTTCAATGTAGGATGCAGGATGCATGGGGCTGATGCACAGGATGATTCAAGTAGAAGTTGTGGGGTGGGAGGTGGGAGGGGGCTTCAGCATTGGGAGATTGTGTTCACCTATGGCTGATTCGTGTCAATGTATGGCAAAACAAATACAGTATTGTAATTTAAAAAAATAAATAAATTTAATAATAAAAAAAAGTTCATGTCACAAATGCACAGAATGAAACCTGATAATACATATTCATATGGTTTGCAAGTCTGTTTGGTAGACTTCAACTTAAGACTGCTCTCTCATTCCAGTTACGTATGAGTAACACAGGAGAAAAGTGTTATTTGATACAGAAACAAACTGAGAAATAAATTGGTAGAACAAGAAAAATGGAACTTGTATATTTCTTAAAAGGGGGTCTAATGGCCAACATTTTTAAACAGAAAAGCTTAAAAGATGCCTTTAACCTATTGTAATTTAGAAAGAACCTCTCGGATTTCATCATTATGAAAGCATATCTAGAGTTTGAGCATCACTGTCTAAAATCTCAAAAACAATGCTATGTATGAGTCTGCTGTGCATTTCGCTTGCCGTAGACTTGTATTAAGTCAGCACACATTGAACACTATGTTCCAGACTTTGACACCATGGTATGAAACACAGAGCCCCTGGTTAAGCAGCTCCTAGCCCTCAGGGCAGAGACAAACACATATATACATCAACTGCTGGCTGACATGACTCAAATAAGATCAGTGAGCTCCTAGAGTCCAGTGAATGAGGCCACTAACTGTGCCCGCCTCAGACTGCTAGAGCTGAAGATGGCACTTATTTATAGTTAATGCTGACTTCGTGGGGCATCTTAAAACTAGTTCAGCTCATGTCGCTGTTAGGTTACATCTGAAATGAAAAGAGTAGTATTGGGTTGGCCAGAAAGTTTGGGTATTTCCATAAACTGGTATAGAAAAACCCAAATGAAATTCTAGACACAACCCACAAATGACCTGAATGCATGATGCTAAGTTGCTTCAGTCATGTCTGACTCTGTGACCTCATGGACTTTAGCCAACCAGGCTCCTCTGTCCATGGGATTTTCCAGGCAAGAACACTGGAAAGACCTAAACATATTTTAATCTCAAAGAAGAGGAATGAATAAGAAAGAGGTTTGCTCTTGATGGACTTGAAAATATCAACCCCACTATCCTCCAGGGCAGGAGAAACACACGACTTGTGCAGCACACACACACACATATCATAGGCATATACTAGAGTCTGGAGAAGGTACTTAGAGACAGGAAGAGATTGATACCAAGCAGCGCCAGTGAAAGTGAAATCACTCGGTCGTGTCCAACTCTGCAACCCCATGGACTGTAGACTACCAGGTTCCTCCGTCCATGGAATTTTCCAGGCAAGAATACTGGAGTGGGTTGCCATTTCCTTCTCCAAGAGATCTTCGTGACCCAGGGGTTGAACCCGGGTCTCCTGCATTGTAGGCAGACGCTTTACCATCTGAGCCACCAGGGAAGTCTAATGGCAGGTCAGTATAAAGCCCTGACAGGGTTTCTGCCTAAGCCATATGAGGTCACCATGGAGCTGCAGAGCAGGGCTCCTCACTCGCTCCATGCAGGGGGTGCCATTCATGCACACAAGCACACTGAGAGTTAAGCAGAAAACATGTTTGTTAGGAGAACAAAGAACTAGAGCTCCAAGCATCCTAACCTTGTCCTGAAGAATCCCAGACGAGCCCCCAAGACAAAAGTTTGTTGCTGAACCACGGAAGACACTGGGATTCTTGCCTCCAGAGGAAAAGAATTCAATCTGGGACCAGTGACAAAGCTTGATTGCTCAGAGCTTTCGTGTAATGTAGTTTTATTAAAGTATAAAAGAGAGAAACCTTCTGACATAGACACCAAGCAGCATAAACATCAAATTGATTACTTAACGCCCTGTTTGGGCTCCAGCATTGCTTGGAGCTGGGTGGGCCATGCTCCTGTGCAAACCCCACCCCCCCGCCTCCACCCTGAGTGGCTCAGTCTCCAAGGTCACAGGCAGGGCTGCCGGTATCTGCTGATGCCCTGACTTGAGTCCGGTCACCTTGCACTGAGTGGAGGTCCTCCCACCTCCAACTTGAACGTTCACTGGCTCCCACAAGTAGGGTATTGCTGACCATACCGTGATGCTTAACCTCAATTTATGTTTGGATGCCAGACAGTAATCACCAACCTCACTTCCGGAAACATCTGAATTATGGGTTGTTCTACAGCCCAGTGAAGTTAAAGCTTTGTCTCCTCTCTGCTTAGAGCTGATAAGAGCACAGATCAAGTTAATACAGTTATTAAACTGAAAAGAAAACAACCTACTGGTCTGTTTCTATTCTGTACTCAGAGAATCATATATCCCAAGTTCTTGGGCAACAGCCACTAATTTCCTTCTCTCTGCTCGATTGTTAGGCAAGACATTTCATACATCTGAATTCAATATGTGTGCGTGCGCCTTGTGGGCCCATAATATTCTTCTTCTAGCATTTTAGGATGGCTAAATTTTTTATTACTTTGTCCTTATTTAGCATACCTGTTGGTACTCTATGGAAGAGAGATGCTATTATTTATTGTTAGCTATAGGATGATCACTAAATCGGAAACATTGTGGAGAGGGCTTATGTTTCACTTTTATTTCTGCTCAGCTATGAGCTGGTTCTCATTTCTGAGAATTTGAACCCACCCTAAGATCTGTCTTCTGCTCTTTTAAGGACCCTTTAGAAACATAT
Organism: Nanger dama; assembly: GCA_917880005.1. Taxonomy (NCBI): domain Eukaryota; kingdom Metazoa; phylum Chordata; class Mammalia; order Artiodactyla; family Bovidae; genus Nanger; species Nanger dama. The sequence continues at coordinate 1,296,209 of CAKJTW010000069.1, forward strand.
GGTTTATGGTTCGGTTGGTGTTGTTTTTGGTTTAGTTTTACTTTAAACATTCTTCAGCTCTCTCTCCTCTGTACTTTCCCCAAGACGTCATGTCACCACCCCCTCTGACTTCAGTTATTGCCTCTACTGGGAAGACCCTGGCTCTACTTGTATACCCTTGGCTCATTCCTACCGTTCTTCTCGCTGTCCCGTGCCTCCACATCGGCCTGATTTCTCAGGTCCTTTTAGACCTAAGTAGCCACCCGTCCCCCTGGGGAATGGCATGGCAACCCACTCCAGTATACTTCCTGGGAAATTCCATGGACAGAGAAGCCTGGAGGGCTACAGGGGTCGCAAAAGTTGGGTATGACTGAGCAACTCACAAAGACACATACACACAGCGCCACCCATTCCAGAGGAATTAAGGTTTCCTCTACATTCCATGCAATACATTGAGGACTCATCCAGTTGTTAACACTTGCTCTTTGTCCCCGTAACTGCAGTTTGCTCAGGCTGAAACGACAGTGATCACACAACCAAGGTTACGGACAGTCTCTGCAGGACGTGCGCAGATGGTAGAGAATCGTGACATGTACATAACTTGGAGAGTTTTCTGGTCTTCTTATCCCTAGATTTTTATGGGAGTTAAGGGCTTCCCAGGTGGCACAGTGGTAAAGAATCCTCCTACCAATCTAGGAGACATAGGAGATGTAGGTTCGATCTCTGGATCAGAAGATCCCCTTGAGGAGGAAAGGGCAACCCACCCCAGTATTCTTGCCTGGAGAATTCCATGGAGGGTGGAGCCTGGGGGGCTACAGTCCATGAGGTCACAAAGAGCTGGACACAACTGAAAAGACTTTGCACATAATGAATATTGATAGAGTAAATAATATGGCTCCATGGGGTTGAAAAGAGTTGAATATGACTGAGAGTCTGAGCACAAATGTGGGAATTAAGGAATAATAGAGATAAGTGACTTTGAAAAGGCGTAAAGTATGTTACTAGAGACTCATGTTTATCTCTTCTAAATGTTTCCAAATCCTCAACAGACAACAATTTTGCTCTCTCATACCCACTGACCTTGTCAAAAATCATATTAATAGCATAACAGGGACTTCCCTGATGGTCAAGAGGCTAAGAGGTCATGCTCCCAAGGCAGGGGGCATGGGTTTGATCCCTGGTCAGGGAACTGGATCCTGCACGTCAAAACTAAGATGTTACATGCTGTAGCTAAAGATTCTGCATGCTGCAACTAAGACCTGGGGCAGCCAAATAAATAAATATTTTTAAAAATTACAGCATAACAGAGTGCGCTTCATGGCGACTCCACCGAGAACACTCTCAGAAGTGGTCCCTTCTTTAATTTTCCACTCCCACTTCCTCTTCAAGGTCTCAGATCGTTAGATTCAGAAAATTCACCCAACCTCACTGTGTGGGTGGCTAGATTAAAAGGCACCTCAGTGCCCAATTGTGTCATCAAATATACAATGTCAATGCATTCATAGCCGATGGGGCTGTTCAGCTGCCCCTGCTTCTAGACCCTTCTGGTGGATAGAGCCAGGAAACTTATTTTTAAATTTCATGAGTTTACACTGATAACTTTAATGTTAGCCTAGGAACACAGAGTTCTTCTCCTTGCCTCATTCCTTATTCGTATATCTCTTTTTCACAGTGAGAACCCTGGTTCCCTACAGTATCAGAACGAATGTATCTATCATTTCCTCTACCCTGCAACCCCAGCAAAATAATTTCAGAATCACTCCTCGAGTGATACCACCTGCAGCAAGTTGGTCCTTACTTTACTACTAGGTAAAGTTTGAATTTTTCTATTTTGTTTTTCTGCAGTTGTTTTGGTACTTAGAATATAGCCTTAGTATTAAAGTTCAGAGTCAGAGAACTGAGTTCCAAAGTGACTTGAATTAATTTTTCTTCTGTGTGGTTCTATTTTTGATGTATACTTAGGTTCATTTTTTTGTGATCAATTTTAGTTTTATTTTTTAAATCCTTTAATTTTTTTCTTTTGACTATGTAAAATATACATAACTCAAAAGTCAAAATCATCTAAAGAGAAATAGCATGAGAGGTCTCCTTCTTATCCCTTTATCCCCACCTGCTTCCCACCAACCACACATATAAATACCACCCGTAGTTTATGCCTTGTCCCTCATATTTCTTTCTTTTTCTAAATTTAGTTTTAGTTGGAGGATAATTGCTTTACAATATTGTGTTGGCTTCTGCCATACATCAACATGAATTAGCCATAGGCATACACATGTCCCCTCCCGCTTGAACCTTTCTCTCACCACCCCCAACCCACCCCTCTAGGTTGTCACAGAGCACCAGGTTGAGCTCCCTGCATCATACAGAAAATTCCTACTGGCTATCTGTTTTACATATGATAGTGTATGTTTCCATGCTACTCTCCCAATTCCTTCTGTATTTCTTTTTGCAATGTATACATTGCAATACATATATTGCAATATATATATATACATATATATATATGAAATTACTCCTCCTTCTTACAGCAAGGACAGCATGCTATACATACTCTTTTGTACTTTTTTTCTTTTAAAGTATGTCCTGGAAGTCACTCTCTATGATTTCATAGGGCTCTTCCTCATTCTTAGTATTCCAGTATATGGATGTGCCAAACTTTATTCAACCAGTTTCTCATGAATGAATATTAAGTTGTCCCCAATGTTTTGCTATAATAATAATGCCACAGTTATTAAAAACCTGTTCCTCTGTTCCTCTGTTGTTTTTTACTTGTACAGGTTTAGAGAAAATTCCTAGAACTAGAATTGCCAGGTCAAAGGGTCGGCAGATGGAGAGTTGTGTTGCTCCTCCCAGGTTCCTTTGTTGGGTGTTGGTCTCTGCCCCCTTGGCCACCACCTGTCCCTGGAGTATGTTTGAGACCTGTCTCCTCAGAGATGCTGTAGGATGCCTGTAACCTCTGGTCCACACTCCCCAGCACCCCTGAGTCCCACAGCTGTGATGCCCAGTTTCCAGGTCACTGACAGCTGCCCATCTCCAGCACCTGTGTCTCCATCCTCATCCTGAGGTGGACGCAGGAGTTCACTAGACCCAGAGGGGAGGCCTGTTTCAATGTGAAAGCACAGAGGTTGAAAGAGAATGTTTTGTTTGAAGAACAGCTTGAAATTCGCCACTGTGAATGTGACTGGAGTGTGTAATTTGGTAATTCATAAAGATCCATTGTGGACAAATTGTGAAGGACACCGTATGCCATTTGCCCAAAGCGAACTCAAATGAGTGTCTGCTCTGTGTGGGACCTGTGTTCACAGTCACGTGGTCTAAGTGAACTGCTTTCAATGCGTTGTTATCTTTCTGAAATTGACTTTAGCCATGACTTTGTCTTCCTCAGAACCAAGCACATTCATATACTTTTTGTGCTCACATATTTTTGTTCAGAACCCATTCATATCAATCAATACTTATTGAAGACTTTGTCCAAATTTTCATGGATTGTTTTATTGCAGTAGGTTATACAAGGCTGACTGCAACCCTTATCAATCCACTCGATAAATAATTACTCATTTGCCTTTTTCATTTAAAATATTCTCATCTGATTGTATGTGAAATCTGTAACTAAAGAGATTCATAAATAGAAATATAAAGATTGACTTTAAGGCATCAACCCAGACAACCACCATCATCTATATCATGGCATAATTTTCATTTTTTTAATCCTCCAGTAAAGTATTTCTCTAGTGGCAGGAAAAATGGCAGATTCATTTTTTAAAATTCTTCTTTATCAAGTGAAAGCATGCGCATTTTCTAAAGAAAAAGAAAATACTATACCCATTCTACCACCCAAAGACAATGTAGTGTATTTCTTCCTAAGCATAAGAGAAGAAAATCAAACCTTTACCACTGTTTTACTGGTGTAGTATCTTCTTTTAAGTGTTAGTATTACCTGTGCTCATGGATCCTGCCTGCACAATTCCCCAGATTTCTTTTAAGTTATGGGGAAGAGGGAACTTTGTTGGATGTTTAGTATCTCTGGCTGCGGCAGCTGCACGGTGCAGGGGCGGGAGCTGGGGGCAGCGGCGGTGCGCACGGCGCAGGGGTGGTGGCACAGGGGCTACCCCAAGTCCAAGATCAGGAGCAGCCACGGAGAAGAGCTACCCCATGTCCAAGGTCAGGAGGCGGCCTACTGGAGATACCCCACATCCAAAGTCATGAGCAGTGGCTGCGCTTTGCTGGAGCAGCTGTGAAGAGATACCCAAGTAAGATGGTAGGTGTTGGAGAGAGAGCATCAGAGGGCAGAAAGACTGAAACCACAATCACAGATGACTAGTGAATCTGATCACATGGACCACAGCCTTGTCTAACTCAATGAAAATAAGCCATGCTTTGTGGGGCCACCCAAGACAGTGGGGTCATGGTGGAGAGGTCTGAGAGAATGTGGTCCACTGGAGAAGGGAATGGAAAACCACTTCAGTATTCTGCCTTGAGAACCCCATGAATAGTATGAAAGGCAAAAAGAACACTGAAAGATGAACTCCTCAGGTCGGTAGGTGCCCAATATGCTACTGGAGATCAGTGGAATAATAACTCCAGAAAGAATGAAGGGATGGAGCCAAAGCAAAAAAACAACCACCCAGTTGTGGATGTGATTGGTGACAGAAGCAAGGTCCAATGCTGTAAACAGCAATATTGCATAGGAACCTGGAATGTTAGGTCCATAAATCAAGGCAATTTGGAAGTGGTCAAACAGGAGATGGCAAGAGTGAATGTTGACATTCTAGGAATCAGCGAACTAAGATGGACTGGAATGGGTGAATTTAACTCAGATGACCATTATATCTACTACTGTGGGCAGGAATCCGTTAGAACAAATGGAGTAGCCGTCATAATCAACAAGAGTCCCAAATGCAGTACTTGGATGCAATCTCAAAAATGACAGAGTGATCTCTGTTCGTTTCCAAGACAAACCATTCAATATCACAGTAATCCAAGTCTATGCCCCAACTAGTAACACTGAAGAAGCTGAAGGTGAACGGTTCTATGAAGACCTACAAGACCTTTTAGAACTAACACCCAGAAAAGATGTCCTTTTCATTATAGGGGACTGGAATGCAAGAGTGGGAAGTCAAGAAACACCTGCAGTAACAGGCTTATTTGGCCTTGGAGAACAGAATGAAGCAAAGCAAAGGCTAATAGAGTTTTGCCAAGAGAACACACTAGTCATAGCAAACACCTTCTTCCAACACACAAGAGAAGACTCTACACATGGGCATAACCAGATGGTCCTCACTGAAATCAGATTGATTATATTCTTTGCAGCCAAAGATGGAGAAGCTCTATACAGTCAGCAAAAACAAGACCAGGGGCTGACTGTGGCTCAGATCATCAACTCCTTATTGCCAAATTCAGACTCAAATAGAAGAAAGTGGGGAAAACCACTAGACCATTCAGATATGGCTTAAATCAAAACCCTTATACAGTGGAAGTGAGAAATAAATTTTAGAGACTAGATCTGATAGACAGAGTGCTTGATGAACTATGGACAGAGTTTCATGACACTGTACAGGAGACAAGGATCAAGACCATCCTCAAGAAAAATAAATGCAAAAAAGCAAAATGGCTGTCTGAGGAGGCCTTACAAATAGCTGTGAAAAGAAGAGAAGTGAAAAGCAAAGGAGAAAAGGAAAGATATTCCCATTTGAATGCAGAGTTCCAAAGAACAGCAAGGAGAGATAAGAAAGCCTTCCTTAGCGATCAATGCAAAGGAATAGAGGAAACCAATAGAATGGGAAAGACAGGTCTCTTCAAGAAAGTTAGAGATACCAAGGGAACATTTCATGTAAAGATGGGCTCAGTAAAGGACAGAAATGGTAGGGACCTAACAAACAGAAGATATTAAGAAGTGGCAAGAATACACAGAAGAACTGTACAAAAAGATCTTCACGACCAAGATAATCACGATAGTGTGTTCACTCACCTAGAGCCAGACATCTTGGAATATGAAGTCAAGTGGATCTTAAGAAGCATCAATATGAACAAAGCTAGTGGAGGTGATGGAATTCCAGTTGAGCTATTTCAAATCCTGAAAGATGATGCTGTGAAAGTGCTACGGTCAATATGTCAGCAAATTTGGAAGACTCAGCAGTGGCCACAGGACTGGAAAAGGTCAGTTTTCATTCCAATCCCAAAGAAAGGCAATGCCAAATAATGCTAAAACTATCACACAATTGCACTCACCTCACAAGCTAGTAAAGTAATGCTCAACATTCTCCAAGCCAGGCTTCAGCAATACATGAACTGTGGGCTTCCAGATGTTCAAGCTGGTTTTAGAAAAAGCAGAGGAACCAGAGATCAAATTGCCAACATCCGTTGGATCATCCAAAAAGCAAGAGAATACCAGAAAAACGTCCACTTCTGCATTATTGACTACTCCAAAGCCTTTGACTGTGTGGATCAAAAAAACTGTGAAAAATTCTTAAAGAGATGGGAACACCAGACCATCACCTAACTTGCCTCCTGAGAAATCTGTATGCAGGTCAAGAAGCAACAGTTAGAACTGAACATGAAACAACAGACTGATTCCAAATAGGGCAAGGATTATGTCAAGGCTATATATTGTCACCTGCTTATTTAACTTACGTGCAGAGTACATCGTGAGAAACGCTGGACTGGATGAAGCACAGGCTGTAATCAAGACTGTCGGCAGAAATATCAACAAACTCAGATACACATATGACACCACCCTTAGGGCAGAAAGCAAAGAACTAAAGAGCCTCTTGATGAAAGTGAAAGAGTAGAGCAAAGAAGTTGGCTTAAAACTCAACATTCAGAAAACTAAGATCATGGCATCTGGTCCCATCACTTCATGGCAAATAGATGGGGAAACAATGAAAACAGTGAGAGACTTTATTTTTGGGGGCTCCAAAATCAGTGCAGATGGTGACTGCAGCTGTGAAATTAAAAGATGCTTGCTCCTTGGGAGAAAAGTTATGACCAACCTAGACAGCATATTCAAAAGCAGAGACATTACTTTGCCAACAAAGGTCCATCTAGTCAAAGCTATGGTTTTTCCAGTAGTCATGTATGGATGTGAGTGTTGGACTATAAAGAAAGCTGAGCACTGAAGAACTGATGCTTTTGAATGATGGTGTTGGAGAAGAGTCTTGAGAGTTCCTTGGACTGCAAGGAGATCCAACCAGTCCATCCTAAAGGAAATCAGTCCTGAATATTCATTGGAAGGACTGATGCTGAAGCTGAAACTCCAATACTTTGGCCACCTGATACAAAGAACTGACTCATTGGAAAAGACCCAGACGCTGGGAAAGATTAAAAGCAGAAGAAGGGAATGTCAGAGGATGAGATGGTTGGATGGCATTACCGACTCAAATGGACATGAGTTTGAGCAAGCTCCAGGAGTTGGTGATGGACGGGGAAGCCTGGTGTGCTGCAGTCCATGGGATCGCAAAAAGTTGGACACAACTGAGCGACTGAACTGAACTGAACTGATGCTACTTTATATCACCATCTGTTTGAGGTGAGAAAAATCACAGGAAGTGCAGGAATTGTAACTCTCAAAAGCCCAAGGTAAATACCCTTCTTAATGGCACCTAAAAGGTGAATGAATCCCCAGTTTAATGTGTCGGCAGGAGTCACCTGGCAGTGGAGCACCAGAGAACCATCGAAGTTATGATATGTTATTGCCTTCTCTCTTTATTTTAATTGAATTTTTAATTGAGATAATTGTAGATTCACATGCAGTTGTAAGAAATAATACAGAGAGACTCCATATATTTTTCACTCAGTTTCCTCCAACGTCTTACAAACTAGAGTACAATATCACAGCCAGGACACTGACATTGGTGCACTCCACCTACACTATTCAGCTTTTCCCACTTTTACTTGTACTCATTTGCATGCGTGTGCTTGTGTGTATTAAGTTCTAGTGTATTAATGTGCATAAGATGCTTTAAGTATGTCATACTAATACAAGAATAATTGCATTCATTATTTTGAGATGTATACAGTATTGTCACCTATGTAGATCTGCATATCTCCCAACTGTTTAGTCAAGATATTAAACAGTTCCAATATCATGAGGATCCTTTGTGTTGCCTGTTATAACAAATACTTCTCTTTCACATCACTCCCCATTCTTAACCTCTGGAAACCTCTAATTTGTTCTCAAATTTCTCAGTTGCAAAAAAATGTTTTGTCATTTCAAGAATGTTGTATAAATGGAATACATTCAGTGTGAAAACTTTTGAGGCTGATTTTTTTTTTACTCAGCATGATTCCCTGCAGACTGATCCAAGTTTTTGCACATATCGATAGTTTGATCCTTTTTATTGTGCAACCCGCTCCAGTGATCTTGCCTGGAGAATCCCAGGGATGGGGGAGCCTGGCGGGCTATGGGGTCGCACGGAGTCGGCCACGACTGAGGCGACTTAGTAGCAGTAGTAGTAGTTAGTAGTAGTATTCCATGGTATAGAATATACCAGATACCTGTCTTTTATTTTATTTGGAGTGAATGTAAATTGTGTTATGTTTTAAATTTTGGGCTGTCTGTTATTATTATTAGCATATGGAAATGCAGTTGGTCTTGTGGTGTTGATCTTGTATACTGCAAAATTAGTGATCTTACTTATTAGTTCTAGATGGAGAAGGAAATGGCAACTTCTGCAAATCTCTTGCCTGGAGAATTCCATGGACAGAGGAGCAAGACAGGCTTCAGTCTGTGGAATCGTAGAGTTGGACATGACTGTGCAACTAACTTTCACTTTCATTAGTTCTAGAAGATTCTATAGATTTCTTGGGTTTTCTACATAGACGGTCATGGCCTCTGCAGGTAGGAATAGTTTCACTTTTTCCTTCTTAATCTGTATGCCTCCTGTTTCTTTTTCTTGCTTTATTGCAGTGGAGCGTCCAGTGCTATGTTATATGTTGTGATTGTTTAGTTGCTAAGTTGTGTCCAACTCTTTAGCGACCCCATGGACTGTAGCTCACCAGGCTTCCTTGTCCATGGGATTTACCAGGCAAAACTACTGGTGTAGGCTGCCATTTCTTTTACCAGGGGATCTTCCCAACCCAGAGGTTGAACCCACATCTGCTGCATTAACAAGCAGATTCTTTACCTCTGAGCTACCAGGGCAGCCCACCATGTTATATAGCAGTGAGAAAAGCAGACCTCCTTACTTCCCCCACAATCTTAAGGAGAAAGTATTCAGTCCTAGCTATAGGTTCTTTGCAGATGATTTTTTTTATCAAGTTGAGGTAATTCCCCTCTATTTCTAACTCATGAAGGGTTTTTAATGTGAATGGGTGATATGCATTTTTCCGTCAAATGCTTTTTATATGTCAGTCAATATGATTACATAATTCTCCCTCTTTAATTTGTTGATGTACTGAATTACATTTATTTGATTCTCAGATAAGAAGCAACTTTGGACAGGTAAAGAAGGGAGTAGACTATGTAAGACTTTGAAAATGAAGCCAAGGTGTTTATATGTGAATCTATTGCACAGCATTTTCCAAAGTGTGTTCTGAGATGCAGGCTAATAGAGGATACATAAAGATGTAATTTCATGGTCAAATGGATTTGAGAAACAATAGGTTAAACTAAATTCAGGGGGATTCTTTGCTACTGAATTTATGAGTACTTTTAACGCAATGCATTGAATGATGTCTGTATTCTAAAAGGGGAATAATGTGTGTAAAGTTTCTAAAGCCAGTTTATCCACAAAAATCCACACTTTCCATAATTTCTGTGATAACTGGAAGATGCACTTTGGGGAACATTGCCATGGGAAATAATTCTTCCAGTGAGAATTTCTGGCCTGGGGAGTGTCACTGAAGAAAAGCAGCGCACTGCAATGGCTCCTACACACGGAACTCCAGACAGGTTTCCTATCTGCTGAAGGCTCACTTATCTCTTGAGCAGAGAACAAACCTGACTCCCATGGGTGAGCAGAGGGGTGATGAGATGAAAAGCGTGTGCTCTACAGTCTAATCAGTTCAGTTTAGTTGCTCAGTCATGTCTGACTCTCTGTGACCCCATGGACCCAGCACTCCAAGCTTCCCTGTATATCACCAACTCCCAGAGCTTGCTCAAGCTTATGTCCATTGAGCCAGTGATGCCATCCAACCACCGCATCCTCTGTCATCCCTTTCTCCTCCTGCCTTCAGTCTTTACCAGCATCAGGGTCAGTCCAATATCTGAGTCCAAATTCTGGTTTTGCTACCTGAGAGGTGTGGGGAACATTGAGCAAATTACTTCAGCCTGTGCCTCAGTTCCCTCAAATGTAATGTAAGAATAGTAACAATTCCCATTTTCTAATATTTTTAAAAGGTTTAGTGAATGAAACACTTAAAGCGTTAGAAAAGTGTCACTCAAATGGTGATCAGTTAATCAAACTTTATATCTGTGCTGTTTATAGTTGAAGGATTAAGTGAGATGACCAGAAAAATGCCTAACAATTTTTTTTGCTCAGAAAGTAGTTGCTGGGGAAGTGGACTCACAGGCAGTTGTTCCCTGACCAGGGATAAAACCCTTGCCCCCTATAGTGAAAGCACAGAATCCCAACCACTAGATAGCCAGGGAAGTCCTGTGTATGAGTTTCTTTACATTATACATGTTGAAGTAGAATTTCCTCTGCTGCTGCTGCTGCTAAGTTGTAGGATAACTTAGAAGCAGGTGAATATGCTCTCATGTTGAATGTTTTGAGGACCAGCACGATGAGCATGTGGATGGAGAGGTTGCTTTAAAATATTTTCTTTGCCTCTGCAGTACTTGGTGATTAACAACGAAGGTTTGGACTTGGCATTAGGGAAATGGCTATTGTAGCCCTCATCCCCCACCCACCCCCTCCATGTATGAAGTGTGTCCTGAATAGTAATGTGTCAGCCAGATAATTGTAGCATTCCAATTAAAAAATCATAGATATTTCAATTTCTGGTTTTAATAAATGCAGGAAAATAGTTTCAGTCTGTTATGCTGAAGTATGAAATCGGATCAATGCTGGTAAAGAAACAGTCTGATTACATTTTAGCTGTACTACAAGGAAAATTATGCCCATGACACAACTTTGAACTCTGAGGACATCTCAGCTTTTTATTTAGGGCACTGATGTGGTGGAATGGCTGCTCAGAGGAAATTAAGAGAAGGAAAGGCATGCTGGTGCTCAGGATGAAGAAAAACAATACAATGAGGAAGAATTGGAAAGGTCCCTAGAGAAATCAATAAACATAACCTAAAGAATGGGAGACAAGGAAAATGGGATTGCAATCACAGAGAAGATTGAAGCAAATGGGAAAGTCGGTCAAATGACTGAAAATAAGCCAAGTGTGTACATTTTAATACACGCTGCAAGCATAGTAAGGGACTTGACTTTGAGTTAGAATATAGCTCGATCTTGTTTTCATCTTATTTCTCATTTTCTTGTATACTGCCTTTGGATCCTAACCATTGGCAACCAGCCAGAGAACAGAATGGCCTTATCTGTGAAACTAACAAGTCTAAAACATTTGATCACAAATATAAATATTTCAATGAGTTAGCATTTTAGTCAACAAATGTGCATGCATTTGTGTATGCTCAACTTTAAAGTTTTTCTTCTCTCTCTCTGCTTATTATCTCTTCCCCCAAATCACCTTTTCCATTAGCCCTCAGGACACCAAACTACAGCTCTGAACATCATGAATGAATTTTCTTAGATGATATTGCTTATTTCTGTGGAAAGTATTAGGGTTTTGAATAAACCAGAGTCAGTGCTTTGGGGAGGAGCGAAGGAAATAAATTCATTTGCATTTTGTTGTGGTTGGCAGAGTAGTGGCATCCCAAATGTGTCTGTGTCCTAACCCCTGGAACCCATGACTATCTCACCTTTCGCAGCAGAGGAGACTTGCAGATATGATTAAAGTTCAGGACTCTGAAGTAGGGAGATGATCGTGGATTATCTAAGATTATCCGAGGCAATCACTGGGTCCTGAAAAGGAGATGAGAGAGGCAGAGCGAAAAGTCAGAAGGAGCTGAGACCAGGGAAGAATGGTCAGAGAGAGGTGATGTTGTTGACTTGAAAGATGGAGCAAGGGCCTCCTCTGGACCATCCGCAGCTACCTGGAGCATGGATGCACGGTGTTTCCAGGGAGACCCTGCCGAGGAGGCTGCTTCCAGCTTCCTCTATGCAGAGCCCTAACAGCTGCCCACCACAGCTGAAGAACAGTAGTAAACACAGTTTCACAGAGAGCATGGTTTCAGTTCAGCAGAAACAAAATCCTACTTATCTTTTGATTTCCAGATCTTGTGCAGGTGCATTTCTTTGGCAGAATCTAACTTAAAATTCTGCTGGCAGGGGTCTGGTAAATGCAGTGCCTATTGTTCTAGCTCCTGAAACACAGAAGAAAACATGGGAAGAGAAGACAGTGCTGCTTAGCCGGTAGATGAGCTGGTACATCTGGTCGACCACAGTGTCCTATCTCCTCCTAGGACTTCATGAGAGCCCAGAAGGAGAAGGGGCTTCCCTGGTGCCTCAGATGGTAAAGAATCTGTCTGCAATGGTGGAGACCCAAGGTTGACCCCTGAGTCAGAAAGATGGCCTGGAGAAGGGAATGGCTACCCATTCCAGTATCCTTGCCTGGAGAATTCCATGGACAGAGGAGCCTGGCGGTCTACTATGGGGTCGCAAAGAATCAGACAGGACTGAATGACTGACACTTTCACTTTTAGCAGGAGAAAGCCTTAAACTCAAGCCAACACTTTTTTTTTTTTTTTTGCTTGTTTGTTTTTTGTTGGCCATTGAGATTGATTTCGTTACTGCTAATATAATCTCCCAACATCTGACTGATGCTTCATCCCCCTCACCCTCCCAGCATAGTTTCATCATAAATATCGAGTGTTTCCATGGTCATGGTTGTGCACATGCTCTTTCCACATGGCCCGTCTAGGATCTTTGATGCTGTTGCTTTCTCGAATCACTCTTTGTCTTCCTTAAAGTTTATTGCTGCATTATTTTTCATTTGCTTAAAATTTCATGCTCTTATTACTCATTCAATCCTCAAATTCCTTCCAGTCATCTAAATCTCTTCTCAAATTGTTCAGATCTCATTTCTTTCAGAAATCCCTCTGCATCTCTGAAGGGCTTCAGTCTGGACTAATTCATCTCTGTATCTAGTGCATAGCTATCACCTTGGGGTCACCTTGAGGTTCTGTTTGCCTCTCTCCTGCCAACACTTATTTATTGAGCTCCTGTGGGGGCATTTTGTCCCCCTTCCCCTTCCCTTATTCCAAAAACAAACTTGAAAGTAAACGTTCAAGCAGAGTTATTATTTATTGAGCACCTGCTGTATCCTGGGCATTGCCCTTGGGTTGGGGATACAGTTGGAGTGACCAGCTGCCCAGGTATGCCCAGGACTGTCCTGGTTTTAACACTGAAATCCCCGGTCCTGCGAAACTGCTTGGCCTCAGGTAAACCAGGATGGCAGGTCATGCTTGGCACAATCATGAACAAGCAATATTTGCTCTCAAGGAACTCATGTTTGAGTTGGAGAATCCAGAGACAGACACAAAACATGAGAATAAGACATAGGCACAGTTGTACACATAGTGTAACATCTGCTTAGGAGAAATGTGAACTATTTGTATCTTGGTTCATCTGTACACATTTCTGTATATTAATTTTTATCCTAGCACATATATGTTTTGTGCTGTTTTAGAAAGTAAAAATTTCTTTCAGTGACCTGGGATGCAGCAGTATCGAGAGTGCAAGAGGCCAAGTAAGATATTCAGAGCTTTGGTCCTGAAATTCCCCATGTGGGTGGAGGGCCTTGGCTGGGACAGCATGAGGGTGGGGTTTGCCAGCCTGGGTGCTCCCAAGGGGCTGGCAGCTTTCGTGCTCTCAGCAAAACACTGGGAGCTGGAGGCCCCACGGTGTGTCCATGAAGAAGTGGGGTTTGAACTCCAGTGTCGTTGCAAAGCCCACGCTCTTTTGTTTATGGGGAAGTAAATCTCGCTCTTGCTCACTGACTAACCATGGTGCAGAGGGAATATTGTCACTTAGCAGCAGCCCAGAGAGATAGGGGAAGCAGAGAAGGAAGGAAGTAGCTTGGTCAGGGGACAGCTGTGGGGACAAGATAGGAATATCTGTGAGTACCCGTCCATCCACGGACAGTGACTTCTCCTGTTTCTTGGGGCCTCTGAACAAATTCCCAGAGAACTTAGTCCTCACTAGGGCCTGATGCTCAGGTCAGGAGCCCTGAAAATGTCTGTGCAATGTTTGTTTTCCTGAGACCCTGAGACCATCAGAAGAGAGAAGAGGTATACACAGAGGAGGAAGAAGAAGACAGAGGCCAGCGGGGAGGCCCAGGTGCGGTCTGCTGGGCCCAGCAGTGCCACACCAGGTGAGCAGAGGCTGGGCCTCCTGGCCCACACAGAGCTTTCTGAATGGATGTCTTATTTTTATGAGCATAAGTAAGTGTATGTCAATTGCTCAGTCATGTCTGACTCTTTGTAATTCCATGGACTGTAGCCCACCAGGCTTCTCTGTACATGGAATTCTCCAGGCAAGAATACTGGAGTGGGTGAGTGGGTAGTCATTCCCTTCTCCAGGGGATCTTCCTGACCCAAGGACCAAACCCAGGTCTTCTGCATGGTGGGCAATTATGAGCATATGTATACTGAAAAAAGTTCTTCCCTTGGTATGTGACATATTTTGCACATTTAAGTAGAGATCTGCACAACCACTGAAGAGCCATGGAGCATCCCAGCCTATGGGTTTAGCACCATGAGCTGAGCCAGTTCCCTAGAGAAAGGCACGCAGAGAGTTCCTAGCTTTCATTCGTAGAAACAGTGCTGTAATAAACATTTAGGTGTTTAAACACAGATCTTTGCTAAACGTGTTGTTCTGTAGGATAAATATCTTGCAGTGGCCTTACTGGATCAGAGGAGACAATAAGTCATAGCTTTAATTTTCTATGTAGACAATGCAAACCTGTTTGAGTCTACACTCATACAGAATCTGGCGTTTGTGTTTCTATCCACTCTTTTTTTTTTTTTTTAAATTTCAATTTGTTTATTTGTTGGCTGCACTGGGTCTTGGTCGCTGCTCGGGCCTTTTTTGTTGTGGTGTGCAGACTTCTCACTGTGATGGCTTTGTCACGCTAGTGTATGTTCCTCGGTTCTTTACCTCATCACAGCAAAGATTTGGAGCAATGGACATTAAAGCCCTTGGCACATCACAGCTCGTGGGTCTTGGACAAACCGTGTTATAGCTCTTAGGCAAATCAGTCTTACAGCTCTATTTTATTTAGAAGATAGCAGGAGAATCCATCCTTGAAGCTGAGGGCATGCCAACCCAAAGACTCGAAGAGAAGAGAGTGGAGAAGCGTGCGGGGGAGGGAGAGAGAGAGAGGGAGAAAGAGAGAAGGAGCACAAGCACATGGGAGAGAAAGAGAGAAAGCGCTTTGGCTCCTCCATTTATATGTTTTTTCCTCCACCTGGGCCTGCCCTATGCAAATTGGGCTTAGCCAGGAGTGCTCTTTGTTCTGCCTGAAGTCTTCACTCTGGTCCTCGGACCTTCCTTTGACCTTCCTTGTCTTCTAGCCACCGCTATTTTGGACTCCTTTTCCCTATTCTACCTACCTAACAGCTTCACCTGTTGCAGAGTGGACTCTAACTTGCATGTGCTTCAGTAGTTGCAGCTCACAGGCTCTGGCGCACAGGCTCAGTACTTGTGATGCAAGGGATTAGTTGCTCCACAGCATGTGGGATCTTTCTGGACCAGGAATTGAACCCGTGTCCCCTGTACTGGCAGCTGGATTCTTATCCACCTTGCCACCAGGGAAGTCCTCCATCTACCCTTGTTAATAATGATCATTTTCATTCTTCTCATTTATGTATTTACATTTGTGAAGTGAAAGTGGCTCAGTCATGTCCGACTCTTTGCGACCCCATGGACTATACAGTCAGACCCCATGGACTACTCCAGGCCAGAATACTGGAGTGGGTAGCTGTTGGAGTCCTTTAATGGACTGGAACCTGGTGGTCCAGAATTGACGATGAGAAAGTGAAAGAACAGAGTGAAAGAAAGAAAGTGAGAGAAAGAGGCTAATATTTCCTGGGTTACACAGCTGGCCTTCGCGCTCCAGGGAATCAGCCAGAAATAGAGAGAGGGAGAGAGAGATAAGGACATGGAGACCCAAGTCTCTGGTGGAATAAGGGTGGTTTATTGAACTCTGTGTGAGTATATATACCATATTACAAGGTAGCTTCTTCAGATAAAGATCAAAAGACCAGACTTTACAAGTTACCAAGGAAACAAGGAGCAATAGAGGCCATAAAGCCAAAAGGCAATCCACATCAAAAGAGGGTCATAGATAATCCCTTTCACCATGAAAGTGAAAGTGAAGTTGCTCAGTCATGTCCGACTCTTTGCGACCCGATGGACTGTAGCCCACCGGGCTCCTCAGTCCATAGAATTTTCCAGGCAAGATTACTGGAGTGGGTTGCAATTTCCTTCTCCAGCGGATCTTCCCAACCCAGGGATCAAACCCGGGTCTCCTGCACAGCAGGTGGACGCTTTACTGTCTGAGCCACCAGGGTGACCCTTTCACCATATGGAAAGGCTGATGACGGAAATCCTATGCGAGCATCCCATCTCTATGATCTCAGTCCTGGGAGTGGCTTGCCACTCCTCTGGCTCCTGACAGGAACTGATAAGGAACAGAGGGCTCAAGAGAGATGGGAAACAGCACACAAGAATACTACTGTTAAACATTCCCTGACAGTTTCCCCTATTTTATTATATTTGTAAAAGTCCTGACCATTTGAGTTTGTTTAGTTTTAACAATTTTTGCAGAAAGGCAACGGTAAACAACAAATATAATTGCCAAGACAATCGCCAGAGTTACAGTTCCAGACCCGATGCTGTGGGTGATACTTTGAAACCATCCTCGTAGGTCTAGCCCAGATAATTGATCAGCTAGTTTTTCAGCTAAAATTTCCAGATTTTGCGGGGGTGGGGTGGGGGTGGGGGGTGGTGGGGTGGTGGTGAGGGCAGACTTTTAGAGAAGGTTTCAAAGATTTCTTTTGCAATAACTGTACATTCAGAGAAGCATTATCATGTATATTTTGTAAATGAAATTTGATTTGCTCCCAGTTATAGGCACTATGATTGAATTGAACAGGAGTAACACAAAATTGAGTAGGATTCCAATCACATTTTAGTATCACTTGTTTTTGTACATCTATTAATTGATCTCTAACCCACTTGATAGCTGTTTTTAGTTCCTGTATTTCATCTTGAATATCCTCATCTATCTGAGCCTGAGTGGCCCACATAGTATGAGCATCTTTAGTCCAATTTTGGATAAAATTATGTGTTTGAATTGAGGTTTGTAAAGTGATGGCAGCAGTGGTGCAAATAGCTATTAATCCCCAAATGCCGAGAATCAGCCATCCAGTGAATCATTTAGATCATCGGAGTAATTTAGTAAGTAACTGGGAAGCAAGCCTGGACATGAGACCTTCTTCCCAGGGCCCTTGGAGATTTACTGGTAACCACAGATTATGTCGAGATCAAAGAATCAAAAGGGATTCATTTCTTAAGGAAATAGAAGAGTTAAGACAGGTATACAATTTTCAGTTTATGCAAGTTACAGAATGTGAAGTCTTATTGAATTTTAAGTTCCCTATTACTAAAACAAAAGGAAGGGGAATACTGTTAAGGGACCAGACCTGAGCCATGACAGGCTCAACAAGCTATACTAAGCCTAAGATTCAGATTCTTGTAAAACCTGAGTCATGATTCCAGGGAACCACACCCTGGGAAAGTCCCCAATAGCGCCAAACCTGAGCCAATCCGGATAGGGATGTGGGATTTGAAAATTGCGTGCGTGCGTACGGCTCAGCCAGTCATTACCTGCCAGCTGCACTAAGAACCGCCTGTATAAAAGCATCTGTGATTCAGAGCTCGGGGCTCTTGTCAAGACTCCACTGCACTGGATGAGACGGGAGCCCTAGCTTGAGCTAGCAAGAAAACACCTTTATGCTTTTGCACTGCTGTGGACGTCTTATTCTCTCAGTTTTGGGGACTTGGACTTCAGGCATAACAAATACAAGCCTGTATGATATATGATTGATTATAGCAAAAGAAATGATTATTATGACTACGACTGGTTCCTGTGAAATGTCCAGTCCAAGTTCCAAGTTCTTTGGTGCTCGCAGCAAGTTTCCATATGTTTATCGAGGATGATCCGAGGACGAAGGGGTGCCATTCCACCGTCAAGCCAGCCAAGAAGTCCTTTGTCATGGTAATGTTCCACCATAGTGTTAGTAACTTTCCAAGCCACTTGAGTAGCATAATCACACACAGTGCTATTAATATCATCTGAATAGTTAGACAACCACATACCATGGGGTCCCCAGTTGACAATGGTGTGGCTAGCCACAAATATTAGTTTTCCTGATTTGGCTTGATGTTTGTCCCAACGAACAGGAGTATATTTAAAGTTCTTATAAGTAAACCCTTTACATAATGTTCTTTGTTCTTTCCCTAACTCTTTCCCTAAAGTTTCAGTAGTATAAACATGGTTCACAGACAAAGAAAGGGCAGTAAATAATCCAAGCAATGTCTGAAAGTCTTCTTTTGGAGGCAGGACTAAAGACCAAGTTTGTCGGCTGACTTATGCATACTTACCCTGGACCCAGGCACAAGGGAAGGACTTCATAGCCTAAAGAAATGTTAATTAGTTTTACCTCTTCCCCAGGGTGTGAGGGCCCCTTCATCTTCCAGGGAGGGGGCATATGGGTGGAGTCATTGGTTGATACCTCCTTTCTCCATCCATTCTACGACCTGCAGTAAAGGGGGGTTGGGTAAGTAAGCCCAGTAAGTGTGATTAGTTAATCTGGCTCAAGTGGGGGACATGCAGGCCAACAGAGCAAGCATAGCAATAAGGTTTTCAGGACTCCATGGCATTCCCTGTTGAGAAACCAGATTTTCAGCTTGATTAGTAAGGGTTTTTAATCTGTCTCCAAGAGGGGAGGTCATAAGGTTGATGTCGCCGAGGATGGTGCTTCCTGGAGCTCTTTAGAGCCGACATGGCCCATATTGGAATTTCTTCTTCCTGGGGTTTTTGTTGTTTCAGTCTCCATTTTGAATGCCAGGGGACCCCTTGGGTCGAATCTTCTGAAGAGGAAGCCATGTGAGTTCACTGGATCCATCTGGGGAAATACAAGCATATCCCTTTCCCTGTAAGATTATTTCCTCATATTTCCATTGTTTATTGAACCTGTCTTGATACCAAATGGGCAGAGGAAGAGAAGTGTCCTTCAATTACTTGAAATGTTTTTCTGCTCTTGTCAAGATATCTCTTTGTGGTAAGTTTAAACATTTTAAGACAAATAAAACTGTACTAACAATAGTTATAGGTTTAGAGAATATCTTATGTTGGAATCTAGTAGAGTCTGCTTTAGAAAGGGAAGATAGCAATGTTCCAGTGTATTCCCCCGTTTTAATTGTCTTTATTTGCAATTTCAGTGCGTGATGTGAATAAGAGCATATAATTTGTTTTGCTGAGCAGAATGGAATTTAGTGTAAAAAAACTTTTTATATTCTTTGAGAGACCAGAATGAGGCTTCAGTGTCCTTACTCCCATCTATATAAAAACTTCAGCTTGAGGTATTGGCTGTGAGCTGACGATGCAGAAAATAATAAATTCAGTATTTTTGAAGAAATTCCATAGCTTGTTAGAAGGATAATGAAATTTCTCCAATATATCCAGAAAAGCTATTTGGAAATCAGTAGAAGTTTGTAAGGCATTCTTGAATTGAGATTTATTAACAAGTATCACAGTTTTCTCCTGGCAACCTTGATTCCAGCTTGTGTTTCTTCCAGTCCAGCGTTTCTCATGATGTACTCTGCAAAGAAGTTAAATAAGCAGGGTGACAATATACAGCCTTGATGTGTTGTTCCATGTCCAGTTCTAACTGCTGCTTCCTGACCTGCATACAGATTTCTCAAGAGACAGGTCAGGTGGTCTGGTATTTTCAACTTTCTTAGAATTTTCCACAGTTTTTGTGATCCACACAGTCAAAGGCTTTGGCCTAGTCAATAAAGCAGAAATAGATGTTTTTCTGGAACTCTCTTGCTTTTTCCATGATCCAGCGGATGCTGGCAATTTGATCTCTGGTTCCTCTGCCTTTTCTAAAACCAGCTTGAACATCAGGAAGTTCATAGTTCACGTATTGCTGAAGCCTGGCTTAGAGAATGTTGAGCATTACTTTACTAGCATGTGAGATGAGGGCAATTGTGTGGTTGTTTGGGCATTCTTTGGCATTGCCTTTCTTTGGGAATGGAATGAAAACTGACCTTTTCCAGTCCTGTGGCCACTGCTGAGTTTTCCAAATTTGCTGGCATATTGAGTGCAGCACTTTCACAGCATCATCTTTCAGGATTTGAAAGACCTCCACTGGAATTCCATCACCTCCCCTAGTTTTGTTTGTAGTGATGCTTTCTAAGGCCCACTTGACTTCACATTCCAAGATGTCTGATACTAGGTGAGTAAACACACCATCATGATTATCTGGGTCATGAAGATCTTTTTGTACAGTTCTTCTGTGTATTCTTACCACTTCTTCTTAATATCTTCTGCTTCTGTTAGGTCCATACCATTTCTGTCCTTTATCGAGCCCATCTTTAAATGAAATGTTCCCTTGGTATCTCTAATTTTCTTGAAGAGCTCTCTAGTCTTTCCCATTCTGTTCTTTTCCTCTATTTCTTTGCATTGATCGCTGAAGAAGGCTTTCTTATCTCTTCTTGCTGTTCTTTGGAACTCTGCATTCAGATGCTTATATCTTTCCTTTTCTCCTTTGCTTTTGCTTCTTTTCTTTTCACAGCTATTGTAAGGCCTCCCCAGACATCCATTTTGCTTGTTTGTATTTCTTTTCCATGGGGATGGTCTTGATCCCTGTCTCCTGTACAGTGTCACGAACCTCATTCCATAGTTCATCAGGCACTCTATTTATCAGATCTAGGCCCTTAAATCTACTTCTCACTTTCACTGTATAATCATAAAGGTTTTGATTTAGGTCATACCTGAATGGTCTAGCGGGTTTCCCTACTTTCTTCAATTTGAGTCTGAATTTGGGAATAAGGAGTTCATGATCTGAGCCACAGTCAGCTCCTGGTCTTGTTTTTATTGACTGTATAGAGCTTGTCCATCTTTAGCTGCAAAGAATATAATTAGTCTGATTTCACTGTTGACCATCTGGTGATGTTCATGTGTAGAATCTTCTCTTGTGTTGTTGGAAAAGGGTGTTAGCTATGACCAGTGCATTTTCTTGGCAAAACCCAATTAGTCTTTGCCCTCCTTCATTCTGCATTCCAAGGCCAAATTTGCCTGTTACTCCAGGTGTTTCTTGACTTCCTACTTTAGCATTCCAGTCCCCTATAATGAAAAGGACATCTCTTTTTGGGTGTTAGTTCTAAAAGATCTTGTAGGTCTTCATAGAATGGTTCAACTTCAGCTTCTTCAGCATTACTGGTTGGGGCTTAGACTTGGATTACTGTGATACTGAATGGTTAAATAGGTTCAGTTCAGTTCAGTCACTCAATCGTGTCCGATTCTTTGTGACCCCATGAATCACAGCACGCCAGGCCTTCCTCTCCATCACCAAGTCCCGGAGTTCACTCAGACTCGTGTCCATCGAGTCCGTGATGCCATCCAGCCATCTCATCCTCGGTCATCCCCTTCTCCTCCTGCCCCCAATCCCTCCCAACATCAGAGTCTTTTCCAATGAGTCAGCTCTTTGCATGAGGTGGCCAAAGTACTGGAGTTTCAGCTTTAGCATCATTCCTTCCAAAGAAATCCCAGGGTTGATCTCCTTTAGAATGGACTGGTAGGATCTCCTTGCAGTCCAAGGGACTCTCAAGAGTCTTCTCCAACACCACAGTTCAAAAGCATCAATTCTTCAGCACTCATCCTTCTTCACAGTCCAACTCTCACATCCACACATGACTACTGGAAAAACCATAGCCTTGACTAGACGGACCTTAGTCGGCAAAGTAATGTCTCTGCTTTTGAATATGCTATCTAGGTTGGTCATAACTTTCTTTCCAAGGAGTAAGCGTCTTCTAATTTCATGGCTGCAGTCACCATCTGCAGTGATTTTGGAGCCCCCCAAAATAAAGTCTGACACTGTTTCCACTGTTTCTCCATCTATTTCCCATAGAGTGATTAGTCAGTTGAAACTAGCAATGCCTAAAAATCACAAGATGGTCAACACCGAAATCAGATTGATTATATTCTTGGCAAAGATGGACAAGTTCTATACAGTCAGCAAAAACAAGACCAGTAGCTGACTGTGGCTCAGATCATGAACTCCTTATTCCCAAATTCAGACTCAAATTGAAGAAAGTAGGGAAACCCGCTAGACCATTCAGGTATGACCTAAATCAAATCCCTTATGATTTTACAGTGGAAGTGAGAAGTAGATTTAAGGGCCTAGATCTGATAAATAGAGTGCCTGATGAACTATGGAATGAGGTTCGTGACATTGTACAGGAGACAGGGATCAAGACCATCCCCATGGAAAAGAAATACAAACAAGCAAAATGGATGTCTGGGGAGGCCTTACAATAGCTGTGAAAAGAAAAGAAGCAAAAAGCAAAGGAGAAAAGGAAAGATATAAGCATCTGAATGCAGAGTTCCAAAGAACAGCAAGAAGAGATAAGAAAGCCTTCTTCAGCGATCAATGCAAAGAAATAGAGGAAAAGAACAGAATGGGAAAGACTAGAGAGCTCTTCAAGAAAATTAGAGATACCAAGGGAACATTTCATTTAAAGATGGGCTCGATAAAGGACAGAAATGGTATGGACCTAACAGAAGCAGAAGATATTAAGAAGAAGTGGTAAGAATACACAGAAGAACTGTACAAAAAGATCTTCATGACCCAGATAATCATGATGGTGTGTTCACTCACCTAGTATCAGACATCTTGGAATGTGAAGTCAAGTGGGCCTTAGAAAGCATCACTACAAACAAAGCAAGTGGAAGTGATGGAATTCCAGTGGAGGTCTTTCAAATCCTGAAAGATGATGCTGTGAAAGTGCTGCACTCAATATGCCAGCAAATTTGGAAAACTCAGCAGTGGCCACAGGACTGGAAAAGGTCAGTTATCATTCCAATCCCAAAGAAAGGCAATGCCAAAGAATGCCCAAACAACCACACAATTGCCCTCATCTCACATGCTAGTAAAGTAATGCTCAACATTCTCTAAGCCAGGCTTCAGCAATACGTGAACTATGAACTTCCTGATATTCAAGCTGGTTTTAGAAAAGGCAGAGGAACCAGAGATCAAATTGCCAGCATCCGCTGGATCATGGAAAAAGCAAGAGAGTTCCAGAAAAACATCTATTTCTGCTTTATTGACTAGGCCAAAGCCTTTGACTGTGTGGATCACAAAAAACTGTGGAAAATTCTAAGAAAGTTGAAAATACCAGACCACCTGACCTGCCTCTTGAGAAATCTGTGTGCAGGTCAGGAAGCAGCAGTTAGAACTGGACATGGAACAACAGACTGGTTCCAAATAGGGAAAGGAGTACATCAAGGCTGTATATTGTCACCCTGCTTATTTAACTTCTTTGCAGAGTACATCATGAGAAACGCTGGACTGGAAGAAACACAAGCTGGAATCAAGATTGCCAGGAGAAATATCAATAACCTCAGATATGCAGATGACACCACCTTTATGGCAGAAAGTGTAGAGGAACTAAAAAGCCTCTTAATGAAAGTGAAAGAAGAGAGCGAAAAACTTGGCTTAAAGCTCAACATTCAGAAAACGAAGATCATGGCATCTGGTCCCATCACTTCATGGGAAATAGATGGGGAGACAGTGGAAACAGTGTCAGACTTTATTTTGGGGGCTCTAAAATCACTGCAGATGGTGACTGCAGCCATGAAATTAGAAGACGCTTACTCCTTGGAAGGAAAGTTATGACTAACCTTGATGGCATATTCAAAAGCAGAGACATTACTTTGCTGACTAAGGTCCGTCTAGTCAAGGCTATGGATTTACCTGTGGTCATGTGTGGATGTGAGAGTTGGACTGTGAAGAAGGATGAGTGCTGAAGAATTGATGCTTTTGAACTGTGGTGTTGGAGAAGACTCTTGAGAGTCCCTTGGACTGCAAGGAGATCCAACCAGTCCTTTCTGAAGGAGATCAGCCCTGGGATTTCTTTGGAAGGAATGATGCTACAGCTGAAACTTCAGTACTTTGGCCACCTGATGGGAAGAGTTGACTCGTTGGAAAAGACTCTGATGCTGGGAGGGATTGGGGGCAGGAGGAGAAGGGGACGACTGAGGATGAGATGGCTGGATGGCATCACGGACTCGATGGACGTGAGTCTGAGTGAACTCCGGGAGTTGGTGATGGAAAGGGAGGCCTGGCATGCTGAGATTCATGGGGTTACAAAGAGTCAGACACGACTGAGTGACTGAACTGAACTGAAAGAGGGTCTGGATCTACCTGGTGGCTCAGTTGGAAGCGTCTTCCTGCTGTGCGGGAAACCCGGGTTCGGTCCCTGGGTTGGGAAGATCCACTGCAGAAGGAAATGGCAACCCACTCCACTAATCTTGCCTTCTCCTTCCTGGAGAAGAAATGGCAATCCACTCCAGTAATCTTGCCTGGAAAATTCCATGGACTGAGGAGCCTGGTGGGCTGCAGTCCATGGGTTCACAAAGAGTGTCGACTGGGCAACTTCACTTTTACTTTCACTTTCAAAGATGGTCTAATCCAATTTATATCATCTAAGAGTTTCTGAAAATCATTTAAGGTTGATAATTTATCAGTACTAATCTGAGTTAGTTGTGGAGTAATGCGTTGTCTATTAACAGCAAATCCTAAGTAATGATAAGGTGTAGAGGTTTGAATTTTTTCAGGGGCAATGATTAGTCCAGAGTTTTGTAGGCATTGTTGAGCTATATCAAACATGTGTTGAGTTTATAAAACGGATGGAGCTGAAAACAATATGTCATCCATATAATGGATAATAAGAAAGTCAGGAAATTGTTTTCACAGGCTCAAGGGCTTTAGCTACATAGTACTGACACATGGTGGGAGAATTCATCATTCCTTGAGGCAATACAGTCCATTGGTATCATTTATGAGGCTTGATATCATTAGGATAATGGGGAGAGACAGCGAATCTCTCTCCGTCTAAAGGGTGTAGAGGTATATTAAAAGAGCAATCTTGCAAATCAATAATAATAATGTGCCAATTTTGAGGAATAGTGGTAGGTGATGGGATTCCTGATTGTAATACTCCCATAGGTTTCATAGATGCATTAACTTTTCTAAGGTCTTTTAAGAGACGTCATTTGTTAGATTTTCTTTTTATAACAAAAATAAGAGAGTTCCAACAAGAGCAAGATTCCTCCATATGTTTCAGTTCTAATTGTGTGTCTATAAATTCTTTAGCAGCCTAAAGTTTCTCTTTGTAAGGGACTACTGCTCTGTCCAAATGGGCTCATCGTTTTTCCAAGTTATTTTAACAATTGTATTATTTGTTAAATGAACAGTGGCCCCTAGGAAAAATGTGGAATGTATATCTGAGTTTGCCATAGCATAAGTAAATCCCTTCCTACTGAATTAAGGGGTGCATCTATCACATAAGGTTTTAATGTTGCAGGTTGGCCTTCTGGCCCCTCACATGGGTAGATTTGAACACTTTGATAAACTTCTTGTACTTTGGTTTGAGAAATTCCTGCAATTTGACAAGAGATTTTTGTATAGGCCAGTATTTGAGCCATAAATGTTTGGATATAATAGTTGGCACCCCACTCCAGTACTCTTGCTTGGAAAATCCCATGGATGGAGGAGCCTGGAAAGCTACAGTCCATGGGGTTGCTGAGGGTCGGACACGACTGAGCAACTTCCCTTTCACTTTTCACTTTCATGCATTGGAGAAGGAAATGGCAACCCACTCCAGTGTTCTTGCCTGGAGAATCCCAGGGACAAGGGAGCCTGGTGGGCTGCCATCTATGGGGTCACACAGAGTTGGACACGACTGAAGTGACTTAGCAGCAGTAGCAATAGCAGTAATATCAGATCCAGTATCAAGGAGACCAGAAAATCTTTTACCATTAATTTTGATATTTATATTTTGTCAGGCATATTCAGATACCAACGATGTTATAAAGATTGTTTTTCATCTGTATTACTCAATCCGCCTGTCCGTACATCATTAGAGGAGTTAATAGAAATGTAGGATAAAAGAAATAATTGAGCAATTTTGTCCCCTCTTTTGAATTGCCATGAAATCTTAGATGATATAATAATTTGAATTTCTCCTTTACAATCTGAATCGATTACTCCAGGGTGAACAGTAATTCCTTTAGAAGTCAAATGAGTTTGGCCGAGTAAAAGACCGAAGGTGTGTGGGGGCAGATTTTGGAGGATTTTTATTAGCTTTCTTAGGGCAATCCCTTCTTAAATAGTTCTCATCCCCACGTATAAAACATCCCTCATTTCCTTTTTAAAGCAAGCAGCCATTGTCTCAGCTAGCATTTGCATTTTTGAGTGTCTGATCCTAGATTGCAACAAGCCTTCAAATAATCAATAATAGTCCCTGCCTCACGAATTGGGGCTATAGCCTTTTGACATTTCTGATTTGCATTTTCAAAAGCAAGTAATTTCTCGAGCTGCCTTTTGGCTTCTTCTCCGATTACAGTATGGGAAGTAGCAGTTTCTAATCTAGCTAAAAAACCAGCATAAGTTTCATTAGGTCCTTGCAATATTTCAGCGTAGCTACCTGTAGGTTCCCCTTGAGGAGTAATTCTATCCCAAGCTTCAAGGGCCACTGTTTGTAATTGTTCATGCAACAGAGGAAGGCACTGTATTTGAGCTTCTATAGTATCAAATTGTCCGGTGCCAGTTAACATTTCAAAAGTTATTTGGTTTTGGGGAGCGCCAGCTCGAGCGTTTTTGTTAGCATGATCTCTGGCTATATCTTGAAACCACATTGTCCATTGAAGATAGTCTCCTGGTTTAAGGAGAGCTTTTATTAAAGTTCGCCAATCATAGGGAATAAAGGTTCCAGTAGAAGACACCATAGCATTTAGAATTTCTCTAGTAAAAGGTGAATGTGGGCCATACATAGTTACAGCCTTTTTCATATGTTGCATGTGAAAAAGGTTAATACTTTCATATTGAGGTATTATTTGCCCTTGAGTGTTAGCATTTCTTAAAACTAGGAAGGCAGAAAAATCATCCACTTCAGAGACTTGTGATTGCAAAGCCAGCAATTCAGAGAGACTCTGTCGCCAAGGAGAGTGAGTAGGTAGCAATTTTTTGCAAATATGAGTTTGTGCTAAGGACTTATCATTATTATCCATAAAATTATTGCCAGTTTGGGTGTCAAAAAGTGTCTCAGGAGAGTCGTTGTCAGAATCATTAGGTTCTAGAAAAAGAGAGACTTTTGGATTTGCTCCTGTTGGCAGAGGAGGAGCATTTGGAGCAGCCGGGGCAGGGCTTGTAGGAAAATTCTGAAATATTTTATGTTGTTCTAATTGGTCCTTTTGTAAAGTTTCATCATCTAATTCATATTCATGTAATAAGCATTCTGTCATCGAATATCAGGAGGGCTAGAATTGCCTTGAAATGGCAGAATTACAGCTTTAATGAGAGCCCACAGGGGCCAGAAATCAACTGGAATATTTTTTCCCCATCTGGCTGCTTGTTCAACATTCTTTTTGACCCAGTGCCAAATTTCTAAATCAAAACTGCCTTCATCAGGGAACCAGGGATTATGGTCAACTATTGTTTGAAGACAAGCCTCTACTCGTTAGTACAAAACTGAAAGTCTCTGAACTTTAAATAATGATGAAGTAAAGTATAAAAATGAGGGGGCTTTCCAGCCGTTTGACCCATGTCCTTGTACTTATCAGACTCAATAGGCCCCGAGTCACTCCGTCCGAAGCGCCACTTGTTGGGGTACTTTAATGGACCGGAACCTGGTGGTCCAGAGTCGACGATAAGAAAGTGAAAGAAGGAAAGAGGCTAATATTTCTTGGGTTATGCAGCTGGCATTTGCACTCCAGGGAATCAGCCAGAAACAGAGAGACTGAGAGAGAGAGAGAGAGAGAGAGAAGGACACGGGGACCCAAGTCTCTGGTGGAACAAGGGTGTTTTATTGAATTCTGTGTGAGTATATATACCATATTACAAGGTAGCTTCGTCAGATAAAGATCAAAAGACCAGACTTTAAAGTTACCAAGGAAACAAGAATACATGGAAGAATACACGGAAGAACTGTACAAAAAGATCTTTACGACCCAGATAATCATGATGATGTGATCACTCATCTAGAGCCAGACATCTTGGAATGTGAAGTCAAGTGGGCCTTAGAAGCATCATTACAAACAAAGCTAGGGGAGGTGATGGAATTCCAGTGGAGCTCTTTCAAATCCTGAAAGATGATGCTATGAAAGTGCTGCACTCAATATGCCAGCAAATTTGGAAAACTCAGCAGTGGCCACAGGACTGGAAAAGGTCAGTTATCATTCCAATCCCAAAGAAAGGCAATGCCAAAGAATGCCCAAACAACCACACAATTGCCCTCATCTCACATGCTAGTAAAGTAATGCTCAACATTCTCCAAGACAGGCTTCAGCAATATGTGAATTGTGAACTTCCTGATGTTCAAGCTGGTTTTAGAAAAGGCAGAGGAACCAGAGATCAAATTGCCAGCATCCGCTGGATC
The DNA here is from genome assembly GCA_917880005.1 of Nanger dama. Classification (NCBI taxonomy): domain Eukaryota; kingdom Metazoa; phylum Chordata; class Mammalia; order Artiodactyla; family Bovidae; genus Nanger; species Nanger dama. The sequence goes on from CAKJTW010000069.1 coordinate 1,324,927, forward strand.
ATGGAAAAAGCAAGAGAGTTCCAGAAAAACATCTATTTCTGCTTTATTGACTATGCCAAAGCCCTTGACTGTGTGGATCACAAAAACTGTGGAAAATTCTGAGAGAGATGGGAATACCAGACCACCTGACCTGCCTCTTGAGAAATCTGTGTGCAGGTCAGGAAGCAGCAGTTAGAACTGGACATGGAACAACAGAGTGGTTCCAAATAGGGAAAGGAGTACACCAAGGCTGTATATTGTCACCTTGCTTATTTAACTTCTTTGCAGAGTACATCATGAGAAACGCTGGACTGGAAGAAACACAAGCTGGAATCAAGATTGCCAGGAGAAATATCAATAACCTCAGACATGTAGATGACACCACCCTTATGGCAGAAAGTGAAGAGGAACGAAAAGGCCTCTTGATGAAAGTGAAAAAGGAGAGTGAAAAACTTGGCTTAAAGCTCAACATTCAGAAAACGAATATCATGGCATCTGGTCCCATCACTTCATGGGAAATAGATGAGTAAACAGTGGAAACAGTGTTATTTTGGGGGCTCCAAAATCACTGCAGATGGTGACTGCAGCCAAGAAATTAAAAGATGCTTACTCCTTGGAAGAAAATGTATGACCAACCTAGATAGCATATTGAAAAGCAGAGACATTACTTTGCCGACTAAGGTCTATCTAGTCAAGGCTATGGTTTTTTCTGTGATTATGTATGGATGTAAGAGTTGGACTGTGAAGAAGGATGAGTGCTGAAGAATTGATGCTTTTGAACTGTGATGTTGAGGAAGACACTGTTGAGAGTCCTTTGGACTGCAAGGAGATCCAACCAGTCCTTTCTGAAGGAAATCAGCCCTGGGATTTCTTTGGAAGGAATGATGCTAAAGCTGAAACTCCAGTACTTTGGCAACCTCATGGGAAGAGTTGACTCATTGGAAAAGACTCTGATGCTGGGAGGGATTGGGGGTAGGAGGAAAAGGGGAAGACAGAGGATGAGATGGCTGGATGGCATCACTGACTCGATGGATGTGAGTATGAGTGAACTCTGGGATTTGATGATCAACAGGGAGCCCTGGCGTGCTGTGATTCATGGAGTCGCAAAGAGTCAGACATGACTGAGCGACTGAACTGAACTGAATTTTTGCCAAGACAGTGTTTTAAGTTTTTATGGCTGGCTTTGGCATTATGTGTGTGTGTGCGTGTATTGTTTAGTCAATATATATATTGTGTAATTGACAAGTCATATCTGAATCTTTTGCAACCCCACGAATATAGCCCACCAGGTTCCTCTGTGCATGGGATTATCCCAGGCAAGAATACTGGAGTGGGGGAGCCATTTCCTTCTCTAGGGGATCTTCCAGACCCAGGGATCGAACCCACATTTCTTGCATTGGCAGGTGGATTCTCTACCACTGAGCCTCCAGGGAAACCAAATATACATACAACACACACACACACACACACACACACACATATACACACACACACACACACATATATATATACACACAAATATATATATTTTTTACATATATACATATTATATATATATGTAATCTCAAAACCAAAATTCTGTCTTCACTGTCAGGCTAATAAAACTTTTTCTCCCATTTTTAGAATATGTTCCCTATTCAAATTATCAATATATTTGAAGTGTCAGCTGCTGTGAGAGCTGAGTGCAAGGATCAGGGGTCTTGGTCCTAACTTTCCAAGACGCTTCCTTCTTAAGTTGAGAAGGGAACAGCTTGCAAGGACAAGGGCCGCGGAGCAGGACACAGAGGGAATGGGGTGAGCTCGGGGAGCCGGCTCCACGCCGCTGTGCTGGCCACAGTCCCCCAGGACCGCCCCCCCGTGGACCTGGAAGACACCCTTGCAGCTGTTGCTTGGCACCGGCCCCGCCACCGCCCGCGCAGGGACAGCCAGCTCTCTGCTGCCGACAGAGCCTGTACGCTGCTGCCCAGGGCATGGGAGGGGCTGCAGCCCTGCGGCCCTCAGGCCAGAGCGGCGCCCTGGGGCCGTGCTGATACCCTGCTTTGAATCCTCAAGCTTTGGGAGTAGATTCTGATGAAATAGATGTATGGGTGGAGCCTAAGTCTGCATACTCTGCAAGCTGTGGGGGCCCTCAGGTGGGCGTGGCGGGGGAGTCCTACTGCCTAGGAGTGGCAGACGTCCATGGGCAGGAGTGGGGGCCCACGTCAGCTTTTCCCAATAGCTAGGCATTTTCTCTAACACCGTATGGTAAACAAGGCATTCCTCCCCGCCTGGCCCCGCCCCACCCCGTGCTGAAATCTCACAGTTGTCATGTGCTGAAAATCTGCTGTTCTGTTTTCTTAAACCCCAAATGTGGTTAGTCACTCAGTCGTGTCTGACGGTTTGTGATGCCATGGACTGTAGCCTGCCAGGCCCCTCTGTCCATGGGATTCTCCAGGCAAGAATACTGGAGTGGGTTGCCATGCCCTCCTGCAGGGGACCTCCCCAACCCAAAGACTGAACCTAGGTCTCCCCCACTGCAGGCAGATTCTTTACCGTCTGAGCCACCAGGGGAAAGTAAAAGTGAAAGTTGCTTAATCGTGTCCGACTCTCTGCGACCCTATGGACTATACAGTCCATGGAATTCTCCAGGCCAGACTACTGGAGTGGGTAGCCTTTCCCTTCTCCAGGGGATCTTCCCAACCCTGGGATTGAACTCAAGTCTCCCACATTGCAGGCAGATTCTTTTACCACCTGAGCCACACCAAGGAAGCAAACCCCAGTTAATTCTGGGTTTATTGAAAAGAGGCTGACAACCTGACCTGCAGAGTCACCATCCACTGTCTCAGTTCAGTTCAGTTCAGTCGCTCAGTCGTGACTCTTTGTGACCCCATGAATTGCAGCACACCAGGCCTCCCTGTCCATCACCAACTCCCAGAGTTCACTCATACTCAGATCCATTGAGTCAGTGATGCCATCCAGCCATCTCATCCTCAGTCGTCCCCTTCTCCTCCTGCCCCCAATCCCTCCCAGCATCAGAGTCTTTTCCAGTGAGTCAACTCTTCCCATGAGGTGGCCAAATACTGGAGTTTCAGCTTCAACATCATTCCCTCCAAAGAAATCCCAGGGCTGATCTCCTTCAGAATAGACTAGTTGGATCTCCTTGCAGTCCAAGGGACTCTCCAGAGTCTTCTCCAACATGACAGTTCAAAAGCATGACTTCTTCGGTGCTCAGCTTTCTTCACAGTCCAACTCTCACATCCATACATGACCACTGGCAAAACCATAGCCTTGACTAGACAGACCTTTGTTGGCAAAGTAATGTCTCTGCTTTTAAATATGCTATTTAGGTTGGTCATAACTTTTCTACTCATTTCTAAAAATTCATTTTTCCTGTGACCTAACTACATTTTATTTGATGCAACTTAATTATGAGAAAGGGCTTCCCTGGTGGCTCAGTGGTAAAGAATCCTCCCACAATGCAGGTGACCTGGGTTCAGTCCTTGGGTTGGGAAGATCCCTTGAAGGAGGGCATGGTGATCCACTTCGGTATTCTAGCCTGGAGAGTCCCTAGTGACAGGGGAGCCTGGTTGGCTACAGTCCATAGGGTCGCACAGAGTCAGACATGACTTAGCGACTAACACTTTCACTTTACTTTTCAATTATGAGAAAACATTTTACGCATATGTGGGTCATCTACCCAATCCTGACCAACTAAAACATCTGGTGACACAGGAAATGAGATGTTAGTGTTGAAAAGATCTCAACCCATTCATCTAAGACAAAGAAAGCCTGTTTAGTGAGGTAAGAGAGTATTCCACGTCGCACAGGTGCTGAGAGCATGCAGGAGGGTGGGGCCCCCTCCTCCTGCATGAGGCCTCGTCCCTTTGCCCAGCATCCCTCTGCAGGAGACGGAAGGGCTTCTTACGTGAGCTGAGCTTCAGCCACAGAGCAGCTTGCTTCTTTCAGTCGCTCCCTCGCTAGCCAGAGGGAACTCTGACGAAACAGTTGTAGACTGGCTTCCTGCAGGGGTTGCTGCTCATTATGAATCCAAGCCTGATGGAGGCAGAATGGCGATGCCTGTGCAGGTATCCTGGCTGTTTCTTGGCTGAAGGAATGTAGCAGACCCCCTTCTGTCCCAAGAGAGGGACATTTCTTTTGCAGTTGTTGAAGGGATCCTGGTTTCTATTCAGAGCTGCTCTCTGGGCCACATGAGATCACTAGACCATCTTTATTTTTCAAGTTAGCAGCACCTTTAGGCCCAGTGAGTGAAGTGAAGTGAAAGTTGCTCAGTTATGTCTGACCCTTTGCTACCCCATGGACAGCGGGTTGCAAAGAGTCAGACACAACTGAGTGATAACACCACCACCTCCACCAGACGTGGGAGGAGAGTGTTGGTGTAAGGAGGCATCGAGGGCAGGCCCCACACATCTTCTTGGCTGCAGTATCCGCTAGCATCACACACTCAGCGCTGTGTCACAGACACTAGGAGATGCCTCTGGAGGAGGTCATGAGTGTTCTTTTCCGAACAGCTGAACTGAATCTTGACCCCTGACCATCACTAGTTCTTCCGGTCTGCCTCTGAATTCTCAATTCTAATAGAGTAAAACCTTTTCACATTGTTGCTTTATCATGCATTTTAATATCTGGTAGTGCACGGAGACCTCACTCCATTTTTCTTCTTATTAAAAGTGCACTTTGCTCTTAGGCGTTTAAACAAAGCTCTTACTCATAGAGAAATGTTTGTTCTATGAACATCCATACACACCAACCACACCGAGTGCTGACAAAAAGTACCCTGACTGCCTCCCATGGCCTTCGCCATCTCATGAGTCAGCGAGGCTTTCACAATCAGTCTCTCCCAGCCCGAACTGCTTAAGAATATAAAAGATTTTAAAATTCCAGGTAAATTGAAACATTTCTGATATGTTTTCCCAAGATTGGTTCTTACCATGGAGGAACATAGCATGCTACCTTCATTTATTCAAGACTTATATGTTATTTCCTTTGATAGAATTCACAAATTTTGTATAATTACTACAGATTCTTGGGGAACATTCATATATATTCATACATACATATGTATATGCATAGACTTACATATATATGTGTTCATTTTGCTGCTCTTTTGAGATGATACAAAGTGAAGCTGATGAGCCTTATGAAATCTTTTCCCTAGATGTATCATTTATTCTTTTCTCAGTTTCTTTTTTTGGTTTGATTTCTGTGGTGTTCTCCACATACATTGTTGATCATCTGCAAATAATAGTGTATTTAAAATAATTCAACATTTACAATTTTTTATTCTTTTTAAAAACGTAGAACATCAGTAAAACTTCCAGAGCAGTGCCAAATAGTGGCATTTGATAGTAGTCATCCTCATCTTGGGAATTTAATTATGATCCTTCTATGTCTTACCATCAAGTCCACCCTGTGTTTCTAATCAGTTTTCTTTATTATGCTAATCATATTCCAAAATCATTCTGAGTTTTAATCAGGAAAAGATGTGCCTTTTGGGCATTTGCTGGATTAAATGGTGTTTTCTCATGTTAACCATAATTTTCATTATTTATTGAGAACCCAAAACATTTGTCCTGTGGTATCTCTTGCTTTCTGTGTTCAGCTCATTGTTTCCTCATGGTCCTATTCTTCTAGTGCTCGTATCCCCAGACACTAGAGCTGGTCCAGATGCGGGCTCCATCACTGGTGGGAGTTCTTCCCAAGTGGTGCTGTATTTCCTTCTGCCACATCACGTCAGGAGTCCTTTCCTGTCTGGGTGGACCATTTTAGTGAGATTTGAGTTGATCAGAGGGCTCAGGTGTTGTCAGTCAAGAGCATAGGTCGTTATAAAACCCCTACTCACCCTTCGCCTACTGGCTTTAGCATCTAGTCACAATTGTCTCAAGCTATTACTTTAATAGGTGTTGAAAAGCAGTGATTTGAAAAGATCTATTATTGTTTTTTTCCACTCAGTAGCTGAATTTTTCTTCAGAGAGAAATGTAGGTCACTCTGAAATGCAATTTGTATAGCAAAGGCATTTGTTAGAACTTACCACTTGTTAGAATAACAGGTTGGTGCCCTGACCACCTTCAAGGAAGAAGGAGGTGGCAGGTGAGATAGTGCTCTATGCAGAGATGTGAGGATTTTAGCTGTGCTTTCTATTTCTGTCAACAAATGGTAATGTTAAAGAGTCTTTTGACTTTTAAACTGTTGAAGAAGTCCTTCATAAGAGTTAGTGAAACCACTGGAGGGAGGACTTCTGCTCGTCTCTCCGAGTGGCAGGCACCGTTCATCCTGACCCGCTGCTCTTACTCGTCTTGACAGCAGTGTGCCGGGCGGAACACTTGGAACTACCATTGTCTGGAGGCACCAGGCAGTTTCATTTGCGCAGGATGCTGTTACTGTCTGTTTTGGATTCATTATTGATCATGTGCTCTTTTAACGTTTCCCCTACTTGCTGAGTAAGACCTTGCTGGGAAGAATGTTGTTGCTTTCCTAGGGCCAAGACATTGAGATGCCAGTGTCCCGACAGGAGCAAATATAAAGATGATGGTTAGGTTCTCGCTAGATTCCGAAAGCCCCAAGAAGAAGCCAAAGAGGATCCTACAGGGAAGCAATAGAAACTTCCTCCGTTCCTCCTTCCTTAGTAATAGCAATAAATGAACTATGATACGGGTGATGATGGCAATGCGTGTGTTTGCAGGTGGACGGAAACTTAGGACGTGAGTATAGAAGAAATTGTGGCAAAGCCCCTAACCTTTATGAATCTGGCTTTTGTGTGGAAGAATGAATTTGCAAGCCTAAGACCCAAGAGATGTAAATGAATAGCACCTACCATTACAACAGGCTCTGAATGTTGGCACAGTGTGAGTCATCTGGGTAGATGGGATGGTTCCAGGTACTGTCTGAGGTTCAGTTCAGGGCCTATTGTGTCATTTTGAGAAAGGGTTGGCCCCAAACTGAAAAGTTTGTCTTTGGGTTGGTCCTGAAAAATCAGTGTGCATTTTGGACTGAGGCTTCTTCTTTTTGTTTTATTCATTGGAGAAAGAGAAAGGTGAGACAAAATAAAAAATAAAAATCACACCTTGGAATCGGGACAGAGTCCTGATTTTAGTTAGATCACATGTGAAATCTAACAGAAGTCATCACTTTTACCCGCCCACAACATGTTCTGATGGGACACCAACCATGTGCTGGGCACCTTTCCAGGCCCTGTGGATACGGTGCTGGACGAGAGCTCATCTTCACCTTGAAGGGGTTTGGTTAGGTATCATAAGGAATTCAGCAGCTAAATGGGCTATTGCAAAGGATGTGGTATGTGTTTTGGTCAGGATGTGCCTAGGATTCTCAGGAAATTCAAAGGAAGAACACCTCTCTGTCTCGGGGGTGTGCTCAGGAGAGGACTCTAAAAGGGACGTCTAAGCTGAGACCTGCTGGGTGGAAGAATAACAAGAGAAGTCACAGCAAAGTAACCTCTGCCCTCCAGAATATGTTCCCCAAATTATCAGCCATTAGGAAGATCAGGAGTGGAGGAAGGGAGTGAGCGAATTTGTAAGACATGCGCCTCGGAAAAAACGGCTGAGTTCAGGTGTGTCTTATAAGTCAGCGAGAAGCTGGATCTTCTTTTGGGGGATGGTGAGGAGTTGAAGGGAGGACAAGAGTCAGGCAGATGCTTTGGCAAGCTTCCTTTGTCCCACAGCAACGTGCTCGAGACACTTGTGTAATAAAATGCAGCACTTCAAGGCCTTTGCATACTTTCAGGCATCCACGTGGTCAGCAGAAGAGGCCAGCCTGCGGCTGCGACCCACTGTTCAACGCTGGGGCCGGGTCATGCCTTCTCTTCTGTTTGATGCCATATTTTCTTGCCAGTATTTCCACAAACTGCATGAACTTAGCCTCAGCCACAGACCCTGTGTGTTAGTTTGACCTCCATCCCCTGCTAAGTCAAAAGCATGGATAAAATTAACTCTGCTGTCCTCTGGAACAACCTAGAAACTGTTGTGTATCTGAAACAAAGAAGCTGATAGAGTTGTGGGGAAGGTTCTTAGGAAACCGCCAACCCGTGTGCTTTCTGTGTCAGAGTCGGAGAGGCAGAAAACAAAACTGAGAAGGGTATCCGGGAGGCAGTGCTCAGATCTGGGCAGAGATAAGCTTCCTGGGCCTCAGAGACTTCTGCCTCTGAAGTGCTTTGATTGGCAGGAAAACGAATGAGGAAGAAAAGGCAAAGTAACCAATTTCAGGTTTTTTCTTTGTGTGCATGTAGTTTCAGTTCAGAGTTAGAACACTGGCAGTGAAAGTGCATCCTCTCAACCTGTAGAAGCTTACCAGGGGGAAGGAGGAGGGACCAAAGTATATCTGACTTGGGAATGAGTCTGAATGGCTGAAACAGTAGAGATGCTCCAGAGAGAAGCAGGGCTGCTTGTTGATTGGTTTGAAATATCAGTGATTTAACTTCAGCTCCGACCTGAGGGAGCCCTGGTGTGGGGGGCGTAGGACCAGGAGGCTCTGGGACAAACCAAGCCCCAGCTGCCCCCAAGACGCACCCCCAGGGAATGGAGCAAGGTGGGGAGATGGCCTTCACCGAGAGGGAGTGAGGCCAGGAGGTCCCGATAAACAGGAAGTCCTTATCGGAGACGCACACTGGGAAGAGGACTCAGAACGAGCTGAGCCTTCACGTTTCCAGGTTGGTGGTAACCTTCTAGACGAAGGTTGGATGTGGTCAAACTCACACTTTCAAACTTAATACTAATCAGGGAGAGGGGGCTGTGGATCCAGAAGGATGACCAGCGGGGAAAACAGGCAAGTTGCTGTGGGGAAGAGCTGTGACTGACTCCAGGACGACCATTTCCACAAGCATGTAAGTTTAATGATGGACATAGTTTAGTAGAGGGTGTCGCTCAGGGTCCTTTTTCTGTCTGTTCCTGGGAAGGTCCGATAGTTCGGATCTTGAGAATAAGAAAACTGGGACTTTTAAAACTGGGACTTTAAGCCCAGGCAGTGTTGGGCTGCCTGGCTTAACCTGGTGATGATGGTTTTGTTACTAAGTCATGTCCAGCTCTTTGCGACCCTATGGACTACAGCCCACCAGGCTCCTCTGTCCAGGGGCATCCTCCAGGCAAGAATGCCGGGGTGGGTTGCCATTCCCTTGCCCAGAGGATCTTCTCCACTCAGGGTTCAAACCCCAGTGTCCTGCCTTGCAGGCGGACTCTTTATCAACTGAGCTACCAGGGAAGGCCTCTGGCTTAACCTACCTGCCATCAAGAAAGCCTGAGCGAGGATAACTTAGTCATAAAGGTTAGATCTCCAGGTGTAAATAATCCTAGGCAAGGGCTGGCGAACTCCTGCGAAGGGCTGGAGAGTCAACACTTTGGGCTCTGGAGGCTGCATGCTGTCCGATACAGCTCCTCATATGGCAGGAAACAGCCGAACGGGCATGTCTGAGTTCCTGCTGAGCTCTCTCCAGAGATGGGACAGTGGACTGGCTTATTCTGGAGGATCCCAAAGCAAAGGCTCTGCCTGGAACAGAAGCGAGTTTCCATGGCCCCTCACAGGCAGCAGAACCTGTCCCAGGGGGAGGTCTGTGACTGGCCACAGGCCCTGGTGGGAAAGGTTCTTTTAAGGAGACTCAGTGAGGCAAGAGCAGCCCCTGGACCCTGCTGCTCCCCGAGAGGCTGTGAGAAGGAGCCTCTGAGTAGCCAGGACCCCCAGCCACAGGCCCCGTCAGCTCTGCCTCTGAACATGGGGGAGAGGACAGAGCTTGCGCGGGCCTGACCCGCCCGGCCTTGCCGCCTTGTTCTCAGGGCTTAGCCCAGGCTTTCTGTTCCACGGCCTTCGGCTCCCGGGCATGCGGATCGTTGTCCAGGCCGGGAGGAGGAGGTGAGAGCAGGGATGGGCTCCCAGATGCACCAAGAGTCTCGGCAGGAGCCCTGGAGTGCGGACTTGGGGAACCAAGGAGAGAGCAGGATCCTCCCAGTCTCACCGGCACTTGGAGAAGCAGAACGCCTCACAGAGAGCAGAGCAGTGCAGCTGAGAAGGTGGGGAGGGTCTGTGAGGACGGCCAAAGGAGGGGCACCCAGCCCAGGACACCCAGCAGGCATCAGCCCTGTGCGTTGAAGTCACACTTCTGCAGTTTGCGGAGATGCGCTCAACGGTAGAGAAGTCAAGGAATGTCTTGATGAATGCCATCCTCGAAAATGGGCTCTTTTTACACAGACAGCTCTATTAGGAAAAATCCTCAAGCCCAAATCCCTTCATAAATCACACACACACACACACACACACACACACACACACACACACACACACACACACACACACAGGCTGCCTGCACAGCAAAAGATAGATCCTGCACAGTTTCTGTTTGTCTTCAGCTGGATGTTGATCAATAGGGTGCATCCTTAGCAAAGGTGTCTCAGCTGAACCTTATCTCCAGCCCCATGTCTTTCTGCACCTTTAATTCACATCTGTGACCTCTAGGCCCCTTGAGTGTAGACGCTTTCAGAATGCAAGTGCCCTCTGCTCTCTTCACCTGTTAGTAAGATGGCCTCGGATGCCTTGGAAACGAAGGGGTTACTACAAGTTTTTGTTCATGCACAGTCAGCCTCCTGCATTCCCTAGTCCTCACTCCCTGGACGAGGAGGTTCACTGAGGGTCTTTCTGTCTTTCTGATGTGAAGTGTAGATCATTTCCTTGATTCTTCTTGGTTCTACTCAGGCCCCACTTGCCTTCTCCACCTCCAGCCCCCAAATCTGTCATAGTTCTTGGTGGAATGGCTCTGATCAGTCATATATCCTGGTGGTGTGGGAGAAAACAATGTCCAAACTAGAACAGGTTTTTGCTAGGAGTCGGGAGAGGAAGATGGGTGATGCTCAGCTCTCTTTCTAAGAATTTAAAGCACACCATGTAACTCTGGTGTCTGAAGTGCCTCCAACAGCTTCCACTTGTTCCTAGAACCGTATCAGAAGGTCTTTGAGGGCAAACAGCCTCATCCTGTCTTTCTGCACAGTCTAATCTCTTGTCATTTTCTGTCTCTATCTGCCCTCAATGGCTTCAGCTGCAGTGATTTTTACATTTCCTTCCAGAGCTGGGATTCTTTGTGCCATCAGTACATGTTCCAGGAATCATGCTTGGTGCTGGAACAACAGTGGTAAAATAGCTGCCAAGTCTGAATTCCTCTCTGGATGTCATTTAAGACCCTTTGGATCCAGACCCAACTTCATTTGTGTCCCTTCCCACCCCTCTAGGCTGTAGTCACATCATTTCCTGAAAATGCCCTGTGTTATGCACTTTTATCTCCTCTTTCCATTTCTCTCTGTCTTTTTAAAATGATATCATTCACATTTTTCTTTGGCTGTGCTTGTGAAATCTTAGTTCCCCGACCAGGGATTGAACGTGGGCCCCATCAGTGAAAGCATCCAGTGCTAACCACTGGACTACCAGGGCATTCCCCCTCTTCCCATTCTACTTGGAAAGTCTCATTTGGGTGGAAAAGCCCAGAAAGAGGTGCAGCTTTCCTTTGAAATCTTCCCCAAATCTGATATAATGAATTTGTTCCTCTTTGGGATGTCGTAAAACTCGATCAAACAACTTAAATAGAAATGATTTAGTTTTGTTATCATAAATTGCTCCTTGTATCTGTCTGGTGTGATGTGTTATACATGACTGGAAGGTAGAGACCATTCTTGTGTCTCCAGGACCTAGTCAGGGTCCCTGAGATTACTCCTTGGAAGAAAAGTTATGACCAACCTAGATAGCGTATTCAAAAGCAGAGACATTACTTTGCTGACTAAGGTCCATCTAGTAAAAGCTATGGTTTTTCCAGTAGTCATGTATGGATGTGAAAGTTGGACTGTGAAGAAGGCTGAGTGCTGAAGAATTGATGCTTTTGAACTGTGGTGTTGGAGAAGACTCTTGAGAGTCCCTTGAACTGTAAGGAGATCCAACCAGTCCATTCTGAAGGAGATCAGCCCTGGGATTTCTTTGGAAGGAATGATGCTACAGCTGAAACTTCAGTACTTTGGCCACCTCATGGGAAGAGTTGACTCACTGGAAAAGACTCTGATGCTGGGAGGGATTGGGGGCAGGAGAAGAAGGGGACGACAGAGGATGAGATGGCTGGATGGCATCACAGACTCGATGAACACGAGTCTGAGTGAACTCTGGGAGTTGGTGATGGAGTGGGAGGCCTCGTGTGCTGCGATTCATGGGGTCGCAAAGAGTCAGACACGACTGAGCAATTGAACTGAATTGAACTGAGACCTAATCAGGGCTCAGTAAAATTTTTGTCAAATTGTTTCATCAAATTACTTACAAAACAAAGATGACAGTTGCCTCATTGGACTAGGTCACAAAACAGTCATAGGCACAGAAGACAGAGGAAAAATTTTTTGGAAAACAGCGCTCTGTAGACATAAGGAAGTGCCGTGCAGTATATGGACACGTCAGAGTTTTGTTCTGATGATCATTACCTTTTTTTTTTTTTTATAGTTTTGTTTATTATGTTTGGCTGTGCTGAGTCTTCACTGCTGTGCTGGGACTTCCTCTAGGTGCTGTGGGCAGGGTGCCCTGTGCAGGCTGCCCACCATGGTGGCTTCTCTGGTTGCAGATCATGGGCTCTGGGCGCTCAGGCTTCAGGAGTTGGGCTCTCGGCTCCAGAGCATGGGCTCTGTAGTGGTGGCGCATGGGCCTAGTTGCCATGCTGCACGTGGGATTTTCCCAGACCAGGGATTGAACCTGTGTCTCCTGCATTGGCAGACGAATTCTTTACCCCTGAGCCACCAGGGGCACCCTATCATTACATTTCTGATGTCACACTTGAAGTTCCCACATTAGTTACTGATGTGATGGAGAAGACACATACTGGTGGACTTTGAATGGAATCACATAGGCGCAGAGTCAGCATCAGGCAAAGGTGCCTTTAATGGTTCCTGCTCCCCATTTTCTCCATTTTTCACCCACCTTTTATTTTGACCCGTTCATCAGGGGTCAGGTGCATTCTTCCTCATTGTCTCTTGTTACAGAGGCAATAATATATTTCCCGCTGACATGGTAGTATGTTCCCAGCAACTTCTCGGGAAACTGATTATTGTTTTACAAGAGAAGGAGGAGAGCAATGATGCACCTACTAGGATTAGGTAAGACAGAAGCATCAGGAGAAATTGGGTGGAGGGTACACAGACCCTCTCTTTACTTTTTCTGAAAATTCCTGTGCTGCTGATGCTGCTAAATCGCTTCAGTCGTGTCTGACTCTTTGCGACCCCATAGACGGCAGCCCACCAGGCTCCTCCGTCCTTGGGATTCTCCAGGCAAGAACACTGGAGTGGGTTGCCAGTTCCTTCTCCAATGTGTGAAAGTGAAAAGTGAAAGTGAAGTCGCTCAGTTGTGTCCGACTCTTCGAGACCCCATGGACTGCAGCCCACCCACCAGGCTCCTCTGTCCATGGAAGTTTCCAGGCAAGAATACTGGAGTGGGTTGCCATTGCCTTCTCTGGAAAATTCCTGTGACTTTACAATTATTTCAAAATAAAAAGTTAAGCTAAAAAAAAGCAACAAGAACGGTGGATTTGTATATGACCTGAGCCACGCTCTGGAGGGCCTTCCGCAGTCCCTTAATTTACCCCCAAAGCAAATGCCTGAGGTCAGCAAAGAGGCAGAGGTGATGGGCTGGCTGTGACCGTGGGCTGCTCACGCTAGTGGAATTCAGGCCCCTCCCCACATGCTGGCAGACTCTCCTCCCACCTCTTGTTCTCAGTGCAGACTCCTCGACCCTCCTTCCAGGGGGAACACCACCACCTGTTCTCCATCCACTGCCCTGCTTTGTTTTCCTTCATACACTCACCACCTCACCACACCCCATACTTCTTTATTTTCTATCTCCTCCCACTAGAAGGTAAGGTGCATGATGGCAAGGATTTTTTTTTTTTTATTGGTGCATCCTCATCACCTAGAACAGAGCTGGGCACTGAGCACGCACTCAGACCACATTTGTTTGATGAATGAGTTTTTGTAGAAAACGAAAGCTTGAAAATAAGCCATTTCCCGAGAGAGAAGTACTTGAATCTACCCATCCTTGTGAGCGAGCGAGCCTGACTTTGAAGCTCAGACCTTTTTTCCTGTGTTCACACTTCAGATAAAGAAGACACTGCTGGTAGGATCTGAGAGGAAGGAAGCAGTGCCTGGTGGCAGGGCTCGGCAGATGACATTATAAATTGTCCTTCTAGAGACCGGCCTCCCCGACAGCTTCCAGAGATGGATCGCCTCAGCCTCCTCTTGGCAATTCTTTATGTGTACACAGGTAACGATAATGTCTTCATTTAAAGAATTTACTCCTTTTTCAAGTCTTATACTGTGACATGTTCAGAATTTATGATGCTCTGGGTTGGTCTAGATAACTTCTCACTTGTTCAGAAAAACTACAAGTTGCGAATGCCAAAACAATAATCGGCAGTGGAAACCTTTTTAGGCTAAGGTAGAAACTGCCAGCCTTTACCCTGATTCCAATGTACTTATAAATATTTATAAGACTATCTTCCTAGGTCTAGAATAAGTTTCTGATATCTCTCTGGTGTTTCAGTCTAATTGAACTCACGTGATGACGTGTCTTTCAGCGTCATGTGAAGAGATTTTTGGGACACGACTGTTAAACTTGCTAAGAATATGACCCTACCATGTGTGTATCCATTAACGGACACTGTAACCCAGACGGAGTGGTTCAAGATTAAGGCAGAGAGAGAGTCCATGGCCATTTTCAACCCTGCATTCCATGGGATCATAAGAGAGGCCTACGTTGACAGGGTCTACTTCTCCAATCACACCATGACCTCTCACGACATGACCCTGTCCTTCCACAACGCCTCTGAGGCGGACGTGGGCTTCTATTCCTGCTTCCTGCACACCTTCCCACACGGAACCTGGCAAAGGCGATACGGGTGGTCCCACCAGGTAAAGTACATTTTCGTTTTACCTTTTCACCCACCTCCAATATTTCATTCTATGAAGACCATGAACAAACTGTGAAATGCCTTATCCTATTTTTGTGTCATTTCCCAGTTGCATTTCGAGATTCTATATTGTTGTTTCAAAGAAATAATACTGTGAATCAATTCCATTTTTCTTAATATGCTCTCATCTCATGAATTCAAATGTCATGGGAGAAAGCACAGGCTTTACCTTGTCTTGATGAGCAGTTGAACCTCAGTGAAGCTGCTGTGGACAGTGTTTGGGCTCCGGGGCCTGTCACCCACTGTGAGGTGGTCCCATTTCCTTTGCGAGACTCCAGGTGCTTCAGCTCTGTGCGTTCAGTCCTTTCTGTGACAGCAAATCTGGGTTTATTAGTGAGTCCTGTGCAGGGTTCAAGCCCTGGCTCCTGTTTTCTCTTCACCCAAGTTTCACTAGATAGGATGCTTTATAAGTTGCAAGCTCTCATTTCAGGAAGAATCAAATGAGCTCTTTTAAGTGTTTCCTGCCATGTCTGCCAGTGACTGTGGTTTAGTGCTTAGTGAGTGAGTCCTGCGAGGAATACCCACATGGATGGGGCATTATATTTGGAAAAACTCGTTTTTAAAGCCTTTACTTCCTTTATAACTTTGAATTAGCTGCTCAGTCTCTCTGAATCTCAGGTTCCTAAACAGCAAATTGAGTTAATAGCTCCATTCTCTCTGTTGAATGGTTTAGGGATCAGATATGTGAAGAACTCGGTCCTCGATAGCCGGGAATTATTATTATTGGTAGTTATTATTATTGCTTGTGCTTTTACTTTATTTTTTAAAAATTTAAAAGGTTTTCCTCTGTTATCTTTGGCTGTGCTGATCTTCATGGCGGCATGGGCTTTCTCTAGTTGTGGTGAGCAAGGGCTGCTCTCATTGCGGGGCACAGGGGCCTCCTTGCAGTGGCTTCTCTTGTGGCTCGTGGACCCTGGCACGCTGGCTCAGTCATTGCGATGAACAGGCCTGGTTGTCCCGTGGCACACAGGTTCTTCCCAGACCAGGGCTCAAACCTGTGTCCCTTGCATCATCAGGGGGATTCTTTACCACTGGACCCCCAGGGTAGGCCTGTGCTTTTGATGCAAAATGACTAACAATGACATTTTTAGATAGACCTGGGAAGGCAAAAGTTCGGGACTATGTGTTTCCTGTCTGTTGTCTCTCAAGTTATATCCCAAACAGACTTCCAGCAGAGCACATCATATACCACCTGATACAGTGCTCTCTTTTTAAGGAGTCCGTATTATAAACTAACAACTTACAGTCGTATATAGGAATATCTAATGGTCAGGAGGTGAGACAAACTTACATGTGTTAGTTTTCCCTTTCTCTTTAGGTGTAGCTAAGCTCAAGAACAATTCTGTGCGTATGAATGAGCCTTACAGAGTATCAATCAGCAAAATCTCTCCTTAAATACTCACTTATTAAAGACCTCATTCATCACTCAGGCTCTCATTTGCTGGTGAAAGCTGTTAAAAGCTGTTTGCACGTCTTCAGTGTCTCGTCCACTCTGATGAGCCACGCAGGTGGAGCAGGGGATGACAAGGGTCTTGGGGTGAGCTCTTGGACACATGGCCTGAACCACTCGGGCCAGAAACCGATATGCTTCCCCACCCTGCCTTGGGTGGCGAGATTTTGTAGTTTGGGTTCCAAGTCAGGTATTCTGATGTCTGTCAAAGACCAGTCAACTGAAAACAGGTACATCTGAAACTGACCCAACACTGTAAACCAGCTGTACTCCAATGAAACAAAAACATGAAAATATTGTGTTATGAAGGAGCTGCTGCTGCTAAGTTGCATCAGTCGTGTCTGACTCTGTGCCACCCCATAGACAGCAGCCCACCAGGCTCCCCCCGTTCCTGGGATTCTCCAGGCAAGAACATCAGCAAGGTAATATATTTTTCATGGGTGTATTTGAGATCTGTACAGACTATTCTGCTTCTTTCAAGGTCTTGATTCAACAAGATTTATTAGCACTGTCTTCTTTATATGAAAAAAAATGCTTTGTATAGTTTGTATTTTTCTGTCTCTAGAACTGACATGTCTATACTCAATTGTCTTAAAATAACCACTGTGAGTGAGAAAGGCTTTTCTTTAAAAACGAAAACAGGTAGAGTACTGGTTACTAGGGCAGGGAGGTGGAAAGTTGGGGAGATATATGTTGGTCAGAGTACAAAGGTGAAGTTACGTAGATGGAATCAGTCTAGAGACCCAATGTACAGTGCAAAGACCATAGTTAATATCATCATCTTGAACACTGGAGGTTTGCTAAGAGAGTAGATTTTGGGTGCTCCTCTCAACAACAACAGCAAAATGTAACTGTGGGGAGAAGATATGTGAATTAACTTGACTATAGCAATTATTCTACATATCATTTTGTGGTATAGGCCCTAAATAAATACAATTTTTATCTGGAACAAAAACATGTAGCTTGACCTCTTCTGAAGGTTTAAAGATACAGGGTAGCAGTAAATTATTGAGAACTAAATCATGGTTGCCACCCCAAGGTAGGATTTTTAGCATCATGTATGAATGAGTTCAGCAATATTTTCCCATTTCTCTCACCCAGATTTACTTCTCCCTGTTGCTATTTTGAAGAAAAGGGAGATCTCTGCCGTATGGGACTTTTTCAGAAACTGGTGAGATTGTCAGTCAGTCACCAGTTAGAGAAAGGCCAACTCTCCTTGTTGCCGGAATTCTGATAATGGTATTCTGAAACATATTTTGCTGTTGTTTTTGATCATTTATATTTTTAAAGGCTAGATTGCATTAACCAGCCAGTGAGAGTATCTCATTCATTTTTGAGATTTGGAGGGTTTCATTTTTTTCTTTTAAGCTAAGAATGATCGTGAATTTATAAACTATAGTAGCTATATTTCAAAATGAATCTTAAATATACTTGAACTCTTCCATGCGTGCTTTATTTTTGGAACTTATTTATTTATTTATTTTTGGCTGTGCTGGGTCTTCCTTGCCATGCGTGGGCTTTCTCTAGTTGCAGCGAGCAGGGGCTCCTCTCTAGTTGCCGTGTGTGGCTTCTCATCGCAGTGGCTTCTCTTGTGGAGCCCTGGTGCTGGGCCTGCAGGCTTCAGTCATTGCTCCATGGCACGTGGAATCTTCCCTCACCAGGGGTCAAACCTATGTCCCCTACTTTGGCAGGGGGACTCTTAACCAGGGGACCACCAGGGAAGTCCCATGTGTGTTTTAGTACATGTCCAGAGTCTACAAACATCACCTGCTTGGATAACATAGAGGGGTAGTTGATCTATTTAACAGTGAAAGATTGGACTCAGAATCCAGAGATCGTCATGTGTACAACTGATTGTAAGATCTTAAAAAGATGAAAGAATTGAGCCATATGTGCTCTAAATATACAGATTTCTTCTCTTTACTGAAAGTTGACAGTGTGTGATGAGCTCAGTCAACCTTACTGAGGTCTTCTCGTTTAACCGCCCCTCCTTCCCACTTGGATGTAGATGTAACTTAGATTTGCAAGTAAGGGCACCGAAGGGAAGTGAGGTCTAGTGATCTGCCCAAGTTCTCAGGCTTTGTGTCCCCTGGATTGAGTTGCAAGTAGAGGACAGGAAGTGCTGGCTCAGGGGACACGCGAGCAGGCGGGGGCTGAGGGGACACCCGTCATTGCTCATCCCTGTGGTCCTTCTCCTTGAGTTTTCAGTGCAGAGTGGAAGAGCACGTTGAACATCTCAGTCTGGATAAATGATATTGTTAGTGCAAAATTATGTGAAAATGTGCGTTCCCGTCAGAGAATTTCTTCTCCCAGGCATTTCTTAATCAGTAGCTGATTTAGAGCATTTAACGGCAAGAATGGCTACACTTATTTCAGTGCCTCATGGAAAAATATACTGAGGCATCTCGAGAGGGGGGCAGTTCAAAGGCAGCCCTTTCATGGAAGAGTTTGTGGAGGAAGTAGGGTTGTGGAGAAAATGACTATGTAACCCATGTGCCTCTGGCTTCACTAGTCAGGGTGAAAGTAGTTACATTGATGGAAATGTCCCCCAAATGTGTCATGCACCCCAAATACTCCACCAGCTAACTCTGACCAGGTTAGCTTCTCTGACTCATGCCAGGTGTGCATGAGGTAGGTACTTATCCTCTGGTTTAATGCTCATGAAACAAGGTGGGGGGCAGAGTTAACATGTTACTGTTATGTGTGCTCAGTTGCTCAGTCACGTCTGACTCTCGGCTATCCCACAGACTGTAGCCTGCCAGGCTCCTCTGTCCATGGGATTTTCCTGGCAAGAATACTAGAGTGGGTTGTCATTTCCTCCTCCAGGGGATCTTCCCAACCCACAGATTGAACTCGCATCTCCTGCATGGGGAGGTAGGTTCTTTACCACTGTGCCTCCTGGTAAGTCCAAATACAGCTGAGGAAACTGAAGGGTCATTAGCCAATTCAAGGTTGCCAAGTTGCAACACCAGGGTGAGACCAGGTGGTATTTTCAAAGAATGAGAAGAAGGAGAGCCAGATGCTGGCAGAGTGGGTGTGAAAAAGGAGGCTCAGGAGGAACAGGTCCTGCTGGACCTGGGGGACTTGGAAGGATCTTTTAAAAAATTATGATATGATTGCTGTACAGTATGATATCAGCTGGGCTTCCATGGTGGCTCAGACGGTAAAGAATCTGCCTGCAACCCTGGAGACCAGGGTTCCAACCCCCGAGTCGAGAAGATCCCCTGGAGATGGGAATGGCAACCCACTCCAGTATTCTTGCCTGGAGAATCCCATGGACAGAGGAGCCTTCTGGGCCCATGGGTTCACAAAGAGTTGGAACACAAGTGAGGGACTAACACACACATACACACACACACATACGATATAGGTCACAGGTGTACAGTGTAGTGAGTCACAGTTTTTAAAAGTTATACCTCCTTTATGGTCATTAAAAAATATTGGAAATATTCCCTTGGTGACTCAGATGATAAAGAATCTGCCTGCAATCCAGGAGACCCAGTTTGATCCCTGAGTCAGGAATATCCTCTGGAGAAGGGAATGTCTACCCGCTCCAGTATTCTTGCCTGGAAAATTCCATGGACAGAGGAGCCTGGCAGGCTACAGTCCATGGGGTCATAAAGAGTCAGACACGACTGAGCAACTAATATTCCCTGTGCTGTACAATATATCCTTGCAGCTTATTTAATACATAATACATTTCTACAAGGAATTTTTAGCATAGCCTGGGGGAGGGAAAGAGAGAGAAAATGGAGGGAAAAAGTGGGGGTGCTGATGGCCAGGAGAAGGGCGTGGGGAAGTCTGATTCAGGCAGACGGAGACTGGATGGTGTGACTGGAGGGCAGAGCTCTGGGTCTCACCTGAGCTTCATTCGGGGCCCCTCACCGCCTGGAGAGGCAGCCTTGAGGTCACGGACGGAACTGTGACTGTGGGACCCTCTCTCTGTGCTCACAGCAGAGGTTGTCTGTGGGCTCAGGTAAGGTTTTATACAGTAGATTCTGTGTTTAAAAAAGGAGCCAAAGCCCACAGAGCAGCAGAAAGTCAGAGAAGAGCCTGGAAAGATTGGATGGCCCAATGTCGCTGTGCCTGATGGAGTTTGAACTTGACTCTGCAGTGTAGACTGTCGGAAGTCTCTGAATGTTTTCAGAGGGAGACACATAATAATCCAGTTTTTTTCCTCATCACCTTGGTTAAACTCACTGCAGCCTTATAGAAGGGGAAGAGTTGAAGGGCAGGTGAACAGATATTAATAGTATTTTTATGAGTTGGAACGCTTATCCACAGGTGATAGGAGTGCAAGTTGGTGGATCTGTTGTGTTACTGGTGATGGTAAGACTCAGGGCTGTTCAGAGAAACAGAGTCAATACCGTGTGTCATGTGACTTTGGATGGCGCAAGGTGGGCCAGCAGAGGGAGGCCCAGGAGGACCCGGCGATGCTGCAGATGCCGTGGGAAAGCAGCCTGCTGAAGGGGGCGGGGCGGGCTTTTTCTTGTATTCAGAGCTTCAAGTGATTGGATGAGGCCCACACACATTAGGGAGACCAATCTTCTTGCTCAGCAGTCACCAATTTAAATGTTAATCTTAACCAGAACTGACTCATTGAAAAGACCCTGATGCCGGGAAAGGTTGAGGGCAAAAGCAGAAGAGGGCAATAGAGGATGAGATGGTTGGATGGCATCACTGATTCAGTGGACATAAACTTGGGCAAACTCGGGGAGATGGTGAAGGAAAGGGAGGCCTGGAGTGCTGCAGTCCATGGGGTTGCAAAGAGTTGGATACAACTTGGCAACTGAACTACAACTTAACCAAAACCACTCTCCAAATTAATACCCTAAATTAGCCATCACATTTATTTGGAAAACGATACTGCTTTAGTTAAAGAAGGCTTCCCTGGTGGCTCAGATGGTAAAGCGTCTGCCTGCAGTGCGGGAGACTGGGTTCGATCTCTGGGTTGGGAAGACCCCCTGGAGAAGGAAATGGCAACCCATTCCAGTACTCTTGCCTGGAAAATTCCATGGACTGAGAGGCTCCTCAGAGCCTGGTAGGCTACAGTCCATAGGGTCACAAAGAGTTGGACACGACTGAGCGACTTCACTTTACTTTAAAGAACCCAATTCCTAAGAACTAATCATTCCACCTCACTGTGTATTCGGGGGATTGCCCACAGGTAGGAGAAATGCCTGAGAAGGTTTATGCAGCAGGTTGCTGTGACAGCCTACAAATGAATGACTGATCATGGTGCTCCCCGACCAGGATGGATTTGGGGAACATCATGTGAAAGGAAAAAAGCAAGGGTTTCTGGAGAATGCATAGGGTACAGTTCCTGTCCTTTATAGTTTAGAAACATACAGAACTAAGTGATATGTTACTTAGAGATGTTCATGTGTGCTGCAACTGAGGAAAGCGGGTTCCGAGGCACAGACTGGAAAGAGATGGAGTCAGGGAGAGACACAAGGGTCTTCAGAGTTCCCAGTCATGTGTTTTCTTATCCAGGGGCTTTGTTTCCCATCTGTCTTAAAAATGTTTTATGAAATTCTTCTCACATCTATTGAATTTATAATAATAATAATAAAAACAGTGAAGAAGAATGCACTTGCAATTTTGAGCAGTTCGCAGATAATTATCTAAATTAAGGGTGAAATCTTCATTCTGATTTGGGCTGAAGGTCCAGAAGAGGGAAAACGATCCAAAGTTTTATGATCCAAGGGCTGAAAAGTGATGGCTTCATTTAAAAGGTGGGAACTTAGGAGATGGCTTGTCTTGGAAGAGAGGAAGTAACTACAAATGGTTTCAAATACATTGAGTTGAAAAGTAGCCCTTGACCAGTTAATGGGTTGGGATTATGGAAGAGAAAACCCCAAGAAAGCTGAGGACTAAAGACATTTGGATGATCACCCAGCACATGTGAAGATGGTGCTTAACCAGTCAAGTTCTTGTGGGTGGGAGGAAGCTGAGACCATCGCATCAGAGGGTCACACTGAAGCTGGTGGGGAGCATTCGTGTTAAAGACTGGAGAGGGCTGGGGGTGGGGGGGGGGAGTGGGGGACACTCGAGAGCAGGACGGGGGGCTCTTGGTGTGGAAGCTGCTGTGTCCACAGCAGAGGTGTCCTGTGTCGCTGCGTCACGCAGGCTTCTCACCCTGTCTTCTTCGGCACTCCAGCCCCACCTCCTCCCATCTCAACTCGGACATTGAGGGTGTTCCTCACTGTCTCCTTTCTGGTTTTGTTCTTTCCTGGGTGGGATGAGACTCCCTATATGTCGTCCATGCATGGCCTTAGATGGATCTTATCGCTACGACCGTCAATGTCAATATTGGCTCTTGTCTTGCCAGTTGGTTTTTCTAAAGTTGGAGTATCTCAGGATTTAAATTTTATTTAAAGCTGGAGATGGGCAAGTGGCCCAGATCTAGCAGGTAGACCTGGCTGGGCTAATCTGTGGGACTGACATCACTCATCCGCTAACGTGGCTTTATTGAGAGCCTGCTCTATTCAAGATAACGTCTGTGCCTGGGAAACCAGAGAGACACTATCTTAGCTCTAAACCAAACACAGAGTATTAGGGGAGACAGAAGTTGTATATCGCAAATTATAATTTAAAGCGAAGAGTAAGTGCTGTTTACTCTCAACTGGGAAATTCAGGATAAATTTCCTGGAAACGGGGAATTTGAAGTTCACCCTGATGGAGGTAAATTTGAATATTTGGATAAGGATATAGTAGCTTTCAGGAGAATCACTTCAAATATTATCTAAAAATTAGACAACTTTGGCTCTGCTTTAACCCACTTTGCAAGACAACGCCTCGGCGTCGGCTTCCCTGTTGGCTCAGACGGTAAAGGCCTGCAATGCGGGAGACCCGGGTTTGATCTCTGGGTCGGGAAGATGCAGTTTATTCTCGTTTACAATTCATGGCTTGGTTTATTTCAGTGTGTTGTTGACTTAACGCTTCAAGAGGCATAGGAGTCCAGATGTATTTGGAAATTATATTTTACCATCTATCTCAAGATATTTTCATACTCTCATTTCAGCTGGTGTGTTATCGATCCCAAATTCAGAAGAAAGGAAGAAAACAGAGAAACTGACTCTACCTTATATATTAGTGACAGGAGATGGAGGAGACTTAGTCTAAAAGGCTTCTTGTCTATCAGTGTTAATTCCAGACGGGACTAAGAGGCCATGGGAAAGGGTCTTTCTTACTCTCCTGTTACAAGTGTCACCAGGACACACCAGCATGTCTCATCCCTGCTGGATTCTCTCAATTTTGCCCATCAGATGCATCGCTCTTGCTTTGAAGTTGGGTTTTTTGTTTGTTTAAGTGAGGTAGAAAAATAAGAAATTCTTTCATATTTGCTATTGAAACAATTAACAAATTATTACTAATAGATAATAATAAATGATATTAATAAATACCAAACTCTCTTATGGTCCATTCTTACAAGCTCAGAAGTAAGTCATGAATGTTTCCCCATCTATACAGCTGTGTGTTGTACACATATATGAGAAGAAAAATGGGTTCTCTAAAATGTTACATTTCAGTAGCTTTTCATTTAAGTAAGGGAAAAAGATGTTAAATAGTGTCAGTAAGAAATAGCCAGCTGAGGAAAGCAGAAATATTTTAAAGGCTGAGAAATCTCACTCCTTAATGAAATAAAATAGCAGATAGAGAGACAGATGATAAAGAGCATCTTAAGAAGTGTGGAGAGCAAGTTCACGGTCACTGCACTTCTCAAGGGTGAAATTAATGGGAGCCTGAAAGTGAAATGGTCACCAGTATGCTGGCCATGCTTGCTTCTATTGACTTGCTCTCTGGTTGCTAAACCCAGAGGAGAGGCTTGAGATTCACCATGAGATTCAACTCTCAGCCTTCGGGGTAGAGCTCTGTAATCAAAAATCAAAAAGGGAGACATAAAAAATGACTCTGAAACAAGGCTATACTGGATTTTATACAAAATTAAACTCAATAATTGAGTGGCTGGTGAAGTTCAATTTTGTTGTTCTCCAGTTGCTCAGTTGTGTCCGACTCTGTGTGACCCCATGGAGGGCCGCATGCCAGGCCTCCCTGTCCTTCACCATCTCCCGGAGTTTGCTCACACTCATGTCCGTTGAGAGCCATCCTGTCCTCTGCCTCGGTTTTAATGAGAGTAGTTTTTTCTGTTCATCCATCCCAGGGTGCAGATCTCTCTCCCAGGTGTTGCCTGCGAGCCCTGTGGGGTCACTCAGTGCCTCCCACTCCGCTGGGCGTCTGCATTCTGGGAGAGAATGGTCGCTGCAGGCTTGCAGGAAAATGTACCCAGGCCGTCCAGAGCAGGGGAGGCCACTGGCTGCGCTGCTTGCCTGCGGGCTTCTTTGTTGACTTCACAAGCCCTCTCCTTGCTTGAGCAGCTGCTCTCCTTTCCCGGAGTGGTGTGGCTTTGGCCCGACCGCCGGAAGGTGCGCTCCAGCTTGCCTGTGGCCCTCGGAAATCGCCTTAGTGCCGCACAGACACACAGCTCTCGGGTTTCCGTCCTCCAGCTCACACCTCTTCTGTTGCTTGTGACCACAGCCCTTCTCTCCCCAGTGCTCAGATGGCTGCCAACCTCAGCCTCTGGAACACACTTCCTCCGCCGAGTGGGTGCTGCTGGCGTGCGGGTGTGAGTGCAGGGCGGGGACTGTGGCTTCAAGTGTGAATAAGAGCCACCCCCTCCACTACCCCTGGGTTAACTGGAACCTCCTCAGCCCACACACGCTGAGACCCTCCCCTGCACCATCTCAGCTTTAGATTCTTAAAAAAAAAAAAAAAAAAAAAAATTCCTCCCATCAAAGGATGCAAAGGTGTGTTCACTGCACCTTTGCTCAGAAGCTTCTCATATGATTAGAGGTGGTGTCAGGGAACTTCAAAGAAACCTTATGGGCCAGGCATCCTGACAGTACTGACTGAGTATAAAATGATACTTTTGCATTTTATTAGATAAAAGTGCTGGATTTCAGATGCTTAAAAGCAGAGAAATGAAAATAAATAACTGAAGCAAGAGGAAAGGTCAAGCTCTCAGGGCCAGAGGCTTGGAACTCCGCAACCCACTGTCTCTTTGAGCTGATGCTGGGGCAGGGAGCTGGTTTAGTGTAGACAGAAAAGTCACTTGGTCTTTAAGCTCTGCCTTTGGTTCCTGGTTTTTGTTTTCATTTAGATTTTGTAGGGAGGGAGGTCACAAGCAGGATGGTTTTTCTGTTCCTTCAGGCATATTTCTGGAGACAGTTAAGATTTTGAAACCGTTAAGAATTTTAAAGTTTATCAAGTCCATCCTTCAGGGATCAGTGCGAAATTATTCCCCCAGGCACCATCTCTTCTCCTTACTCCACAATAGTTTTAATTAAATAACGTGGCTGATGGGGCTTCTGCTACTTCCCTGGAGAGATTATTCACTACCCAATAAATCTCAATGTGAGAAAATTTTCCCTGACTTCAGCTATTTAACCCACTTACATTAAAAAAAAAAAAAAGTCTTCATAATCTGCCTAGAGAGAAAGACCCATGTTCCATAGAAGATTGATAGAGAAAGCTTTCTAAGGACGAAGATATTAGATGCGGAATTCACATTTAATAACTCTGTAAATAGCCACATGCGTCATACCTGCTGGGCTTAGTGGGGCCGGTGAGGATGGTGTCTGAGCATGAATTCTGTGGGCGTTTCTATGTGCCGTTTAACTACCGGAATATTTAAGGAACTTTACAGTCTCATTTTGGCAAATTACCTCTTAAGACCATATTTGTCCCATTTCTTGCCAGGCTACGTGAAATCTTGTATGCTATTAATACCAACACTGGCATTTCCAGAATAGTATACCAAGGGGCATGCCTGTGTATAGGATAATTTCCTTCTTGACATAGAAAGACCCCAAGACTTCAGAAAATTTTAGATTGTCTACGTAATCCATTCCACTAATGGAGAGAGTACATTTATTTCTCTTTACAAACTGGATGCTACTGTTGAAAGTGGATACACCAACCATTTTACATCTGAGAAGCAGCCAAGGATTCCATACTTGTCTCTGAGGCAAAGCTCAGTGACATTAGCATATGTCCCCAAAGGAGATTATTTTGTGTCCCATTAGCTTGTGACACCACAATTCTCAAGTTATATCCCTGCTATCTTTTAAGAAACATAGTTGCTCATTTAAATAAGTAAATAGCATATTTCTTTAACATAGGACTTGCTACTTCTTCCTCCCATTTTCCTGAAATCCTACAAATGTTTCCAGAAAGAATGAATATTTAATAAGATGGAAGCATTTCTAATCACGGGTACTGTGTTTCTTTAAGCTGACACAGTGTTTGAATTTTTATTCTTAACACAGTCCTGACTATTATGTTTTCAGTGAAAGTAGTGCAACTGAACCAGAGGGCTAGTTATTATACCTTATTGTTGAAATGACACTTTGAGATGTTCTTTTACTGGGTGAATGTTGATAACAGTAATTTAAAACATTTTAAGTCCTCTCTGAAGATATTGAATAGACATTTACAGTTTGCTGTGAGGAGAAGGAGAACTGAGTAAGAAGGTCATTATTTTCGAGAAGTTTATAATCGAAGACGAGAAGTAGGTCCTATGCGTTATGGAAACACCTGGATCAAGTGACCGTGATGTCCGGTGGAAGTTGATGAGTAGTGGAGAACCACACAGGGGGACTAGCTTACAGCTTGGGGGACCTTGAAAGCTGTCTGCACCAACTGGGAATCTAGGTATGATTCCAGGGACACTCTTTGCATTTGGGGCAGATGAAAAATACATTTGATCACAGGAGTGGAGGAAGGGCAGTAGTGGAAGGTGTAGCTTTGAACTTCTTCGGTGTTTAATAAAGTTTCCAAACCGTGGAAGTGGGACATCAGTCATGATTGCAGCCATTATTTGGGACTGTTACTGCGGCAGGTGCATGTGGGATCACTTAGAGGCAGGGCAGGGAGAAGACAGGTGGGAGACTAGGAAGCAAGGGGAGGGCGTGTGCATGGCCCACCAGTGCAGTCTTCACGGGGTCTCTGTTTACCTCCCTAAATCACGCCCAGATAAAGCTTTCTCCTCCTCAGGTGCCTGTTTCCTGCCCCCCCTTCCAGCTTTCCTTCAGTACATTGTTATGGAGTGTTGGCTGTGTGAGGTTTGAGGGTACACAGAAATGTCCCAGTCTCTGATCTCCAGCGTAGGGATCATTTTTAATGCCATTCAATATACAGAAGGGGTGCTGGTAGTAGCAGGGTGGTGAGGATAGTAGTGTGTGTGTGTGTGTGTGTGTGTGTGTGTGTGTGTGTGTGTTGGAAGAATGGTTGTTGGCAGGGGAGGGAGTCATTCAGGAAGCCTCAGAGAGCAAAGGTGCCTGAGCTCGCTCACAGAGGGAGGTTAGAAACCGCTTAGGTTGGAGGATGGTTGAGCTGTCTGCAGGACAGCCCTCCTGCTAGAGGAGCTCATGCTAATAGTCGTGTTGTTCAGTCGCTGAGTCGGGTCCGACTCTTTGCAACCCCATGGGCTGCAGCATGCAGGCTTCCCTGTCTTTCACTATCTCCCAGAGCTTGCTCAAACTCATGCCCATCAAGTCAGTGATGCCATCCAGCCATCTCATCCTCTGTCGAACCCTTCTCCCGCCCTCAATTCTTCCCAGCATCAGGGTCTTTTCCAATGAGTCTGTTCTTCGCATCAGATGGGCAAAGCACTGGAGCTTCAGCTTCAGCATCAGTCCTTCCAGTAAATATTCAGGGTTGATTTCCTTTAGGATGGACTGGTTGGATCTCCTTGCAGTCCAAGACATTCTCAAGGGTCTTCTCCAACACCACAGTTCAAAAGCATCAAATCATGCTAATAGTACAAAAAACAAATTGAGACTGTATGCTTGGGTGCCAGGCTGCTAAGTTATGACAGGGTGTAAATTAGTTTAAATGGCTAGTGATACCCAGGGGCAAGCCTGGAGGGGCAGAGAGCAGCAGAGGAGAAATTTATTTTGTTTTCTGCAGGGGTTCCAGGTTTTGATTTGGAGGGAGCGGGGGCAGTTTTCAGAATACTCGACTTGGAGCTGTGTGTGCAAGGCCTCATTCGGGCTTAGAGTGCAGCTTTTTGCTGTGGGACGGGAGCGAGGGTTCACTCTGGTTCCATCTTTGTGTCACAACCATACTCCATTCTAAGGGGTTCTATGTTATTTTCTTTTAGGCAATGAGGAGCCATTAAGAATTTTGATTAGTTGAATGGTTTGCACTTTAGAGAAATCAGACAAGAGTCTACAAGGGGTTAGAGGTGAGGGGAAGTACGGAGGCGGTGGTAGGCTGAATCGCATTCCCCCAAATTCGTATATTGAGGCCCTGATCCCCGTTACAGAAGGCGACTGTATATGGAAGTCGTCTGTAAAGAGAGAACCGAGCTCAGATAACATCGCTGGAGTGGGCCTTAATCCAGTATGACTGCTCTCCTGAGGGTGAAGGTGAAGTCGCTCAGTCGTGTCCGACTCTTTGCGACCCCATGGACTGTGACTTCTCAGGCTCCTCTGTCCATGGGATTTCCAGGCAATAGTACTGGAGTGGATTGCCGTTTCCTTCTCCAGCAGATCTTCCCGACCCAGTGATCGAACCCAGGTCTCCCACATTGTAGACAGACGCTTTACCGTCTGAGCCACCAGGGGAGTCAGGACATTTGGATAAAGACACAGGCAAAGCCACGGTCACGTGAAAACTCAGGGAGGGCGGCCTCCCGGAGGAAGACGGCCGACTTCCTGCCTCCAGCCTTGTGAGAGCACCGAGCTCTGTGGTTTAAGCCACCCAGTCCACAGCAGTCATGCAGCGGCTAGAGAAACAGGTCAGACAAGAGAGGACAGAGTCACACTGAGGCCACTGAAGGGGGCTGAAGCAGAGGGGGCATATTCAGGAGAGAGTCTCCTTTTCTTTTTACTTTACTGGAGGGTGATCGCTTTACCGTGCTGTTAGTTTCTGCTGTCCTACAGCGTGGGCCAGGGGTGTGCATGCATGCGCCCCTCCTCCGCGGGCCTCTCTCCCTCCCCGGCCCCGCCCACCCTCTGGGTCATCACAGAGCACCAGGTGGAGCTCCCTGTGTTTACAGCAGGTTCCCACGACCTATTTTACACTGGTAGGATACTGAGTCTCTTTCTAGTGTGCCTCTCTTTATTTTCATTTCTTCCCTTCCCAAAGAGTCAAAACTTGTATTTTTTAAAAAATAAAGAAACATTGCCGCTGCCTTAGACATTGCTGGAGGACTGTCCCCCCGCCCCCCCCGCACCGTGCGCTTTGTGAGGACTTTGTTCACCTGCCACTCCTGGCTCTCATTGTCTCTCTATCTTAAGCTGTGTTTCCCAACACACACCCTCCTATTGTTCCCAGAATAGAGACACACAGTGGCTTTGTAATCTGTGTCTGACATTCTCATATCAAAAGGCTCTGTTTCTAATAACAGCCCCCCACCCCCACCCCCATCGCTGATTCTTCCTCTTACTGCTTTATTTCCTTAAGTACTTGGCTGTTTCTGACTGTGTGCTGCTCATCACTCTTCATAAAATGTTGCCGGTTCTTCTCTGAGTGCAGGGACCTTCATTCACAGAGGCGTTATCTTGGATTGCTTTAGTCTTTATAGAGCACCCGTGTAATGGGAATTTCAACTGAAAATTCACATGAGAACTGGCTTGTGCTTTACAGCTACTCAAAGATTTTCTTTGTTTCCATGGTCTCCTAGGCGTGTGGATGAGGCCAGGTTTAGTTCTGGTTCATCCTCACACGAGGGTGTGCCCCCTCAGGCCTCTCAGCTGGGGGTCTTCCTGATTCCCCTGCGGGGAGACCCTGGGCCCTGACATCCGTGTCCCTTGCGTTGTGTGAGACTGAGTCAGAGCCCAAGTCTGCTGAGTATGGCCAGTGTGCTTCTCCAACATTCTGACCTCCCCAATTTTTACGTGCTCCTAGACTGCTCCTGGTGACTCCCATGTTGTCAGAAGTTTGGTGCTTTCAAGATATTTTAAATCACGCAGCACACCTATTTAGGTTTTAGTAGGAAGCTGAGTGCTAATAATGGAGCTTGGTATTTTACTAGAAATATCTGCATCTCTAAAGGAAGTCAGTCCTGAATATTCATTGGAAAGACTGGTGCTGAAGCTGAAGCTCCAATACTTTGGCAACCTGATGTAAAGAACTGACTCATTAGAAAAGACCCTGATGCTAGGAAAGCTTGAAGGCAGGAGGGGAAGGGGAAGACAGAGGATGAGATGGTTGGATGGCATCACTGACTCAGTGGACATGAGTTTGAACAAGCTCCAGGAGTTGGTAATGGACAGGGAGGCCTGGCATGCTGCAGTCCATGGGGTCACAAAGATCAGACACGACTGAGCAATTGAACTGAACTGAACTGACATTTCTAAAAAATAAACTCACTCACACCCCAATCTGTTCTGCTCCCAGTCTCTGTCACTGGAGTCACCATCTCTGGTTCTTTTCTTTTTAACTTATTTTCCCTCATTCTTCTTATCTAAGAGGCTAGACTTTCAAAAAGAAGTATCTCATCCTTGTATCTCTATCCATATTATGCTATTATTTCTCACCTCTATGTATTTTTTAAAAAGTTTATTCATAATATAGATGTGTTTATGTGAAGGTCTGATCTGAGTAACATAGCCCATCATCTTCCCAGCATGACAGCATCGTTGCCCCTGATTTTGGCTTCTGGACCTGCCAGGACTGCTTCTAGTTATCTGTGCTCCACGTGCAGATAAGGGGTATATGACCTCCTTCATTGTTGATCACCCCCAGATGAGGCAAGCAGGCACTCTGCTTAGCCTCCCTGTTTCTGGGAATGAGCTCAGATAGTGACTGTGCAGCAGGAGAGCTGTGGAGTGAATGTCGGGTGTGAAGAAGGAGGAGGGCACTGGAGTGGTTCTGGGTTTTAACTTGAGATCCCGGGCAGACAGCGCTGCCATTTCCTGATCTGGGCTGTATGGGGTGAAGGGACAGTCTGGGGTGGGGCTGAATGGTTTAATTCTGGACATCTGAGGGAAGCTCTCTCTTGTAGGCAGGAGGATTTTGAATCAGAGCCCAAGAGAGAAGTTGGATTGGAGATGTAAGTGCGGTGAAGCCCTGGGTGTGCAGAGCTTTGGCTGGTGATGCTTTTACATCAGTAACTGTGGTTTATTGAATGTTTATTACACGGCAGCCCTGGGCAGGGTTAAAGGCTTTACATGGATTCTTTCATTTAATCCTTGAAATACCCCATGAAGTAGATAGTCTTAATATAGAATTTTGAAAATGCATTAAAGCAGAAAGTGAAGGACAAACCATGAGAGTGTAGGGAGAAAAAGAACCTAGCACATAAGGGTGACTTGGTAAAAGAGTGTTAGGTGGACAGGAAAAAAGTATTTATTCCAGAGACAATTAGGTGAAACAGAATGCCCTCTTCTGAATAACTTCCTAAAGTGTGAAGTTCTTTCCTGGGTGGTAAGTAAAGATTTGATTTTCCCAGGTGGCACAGTGATAAAGAATCTGCCTGCCAATGTAGGAGACGTGGGTTTGATTCTTAGGATGGGAAGGTCCCCTGGAAGAGGAAATGGCAAGCCCCTCTTGTATTCTTGCCTGAGAAATCCCATGGACAGAGGAGCCTGGTGGGCTACAGTCCATTGGGTCGCAAAGAGTCAGACATCATGACTGAGCAACTAACCTTCACTTTACTTTCTTCATATATAAAATAGAGTTTGGAGTACTTTGAGGTGTAGTTTTTTCCCTAAATAATTTATTTATTTATATTAACTTCATTCTAAAAGATAAATAGAGTAGATTTTTTTACCCCCAAAGTTTTCTTTCCATTGGGCATTTATTAAAATGTATCTAACCATTTTTGTGCATAATTCACAGCTTGCTAAGATACTTCGGTAATTCACCCCACTGGTTTGTTATTCACACACAGAAAGATTTAGTGTCATCCACAAGGATGACATTTTGTTATGATATCTGTTAGCACATTATTTGTGAATATATTGTGAGTTTAGTACACCAAGTTCGTAGATGCATTATTCATGATACCAAAAGATGGAAGCAACGCAGGTCTCCAAGGAGGGATGAATGGGTAAGCAAATGTGGTAAAGACGTGCAGTAAATGCTATTTAGCCTTTAAAAAGAAAGGAAGTTCTTATACATGAAATTATCTAGATGAACCTTGAGAATATAAGCCTAAGTGAAATAAGCCAGTCACAAGATGGCAAATCCTGCACAATCCTTTTTATGAGTTACCTGCTGCTGCTGCTGCTAAGTCGCTTCAGTCGTGTCCGACTCTGTGTGACCCCATAGACGGCAGCCCACCAGGCTCCCCCCGTCCCTGGGATTCTTCAGGCAAGAACACTGGAGCGGGTTGCCATTTCCTTCTCCAATGCATGAAAGTGAAAAGTGAAAGTGAAGTCGCTCAGTTGTGCCTGACTCTTAGCGACCCCATGGACTGCAGCCCACCAGGCTCCTCCGACTGTGGGATTTTCCAGGCAAGAGTACTGGAGTGGGGTGCCATTGCCTTCTCTGATGAGCTACCTAGAGCTGTCAAATTCATAGATACAGAAAGGAGCAGTGTGGGGGCTGTGGGAAGGGGGCTTGTTCAGTGGGTGCAGTACAGAGTTTCAGTTTTGGAGGATGAAAAGTTTTGTGGACTGGTTACTTAATGGTGCAGATATACTAACATTATAGAACTGCACACTTGAGGTGATGAAAATGGTCACTTGGATGTTACATAAATTTTATGACAATTAAATATAAATATAGAAATAGCATATATTAAATACACAATAGTGAGTTTAGTTACAGGATTAAACTCATGGGCAGTTTCACTGTTAACAGTTTTCTGTTGAGAGAAATACTTGCTCTGGTTTGTGTGGCTTTTTGTCTTCATGATGGTGAGAATGAAAATGGATCTGTTGGCAGAGGACTCTGGGTTCTGTGTCTGCCCTTCTTCCTAGTACTCCTGTGATACTGGGAAAATCTCTTTCTGTTTACTGATCTTCCGTTTACTCACCTATAGAACAGGAATAATAATGAGTACCTAGGGGGTAGGCTTGAGGATTAATGAGATCAAGTCTGCGAGGCCTTGTGAGGTCACAGCAGATGCTGGGTACATGGTGGCCACATTGAATTCCCTTTCCATGCCCCGTAAAAGATTTATCTTCTTGTTCTGTGTCAAGAGCATTTCCACAGTGCTAGAGCTCTAATTTATATTCACTTAAAAATTTGGTACAGTTCCATGTATTTTGACATCTAGTATTATCACTAACAGAGAAGGCAATGGCACCACCCTACTCCGGTACTCTTGCCTGGAAAATCCCATGGATGGAGGAGCCTGGTAGGCTGCGGTTCAAGGGGTTGTGAAGAGTCGGACACCACTGAGCGACTTCCCTTTCACTTTCCACTTTCATGCATTGGAGAAGGCAATGGCAACCCACTCCAGTGTTCTTGCCTGGAGAATCCCAGGGACGGGGGAGCCTGGTGGACTGGCATCTATGGGGTCGCACAGAGTCGGACACGACAGAAGCGATTTAGCAGCAGCAGCAGCAGCAGCATTACCACTAAAAGTCTAGAAACTCTGTTACCTTAGTGATTTTTAAAAATAAAATTTGAATGAGGCTTGAAATTTCTAATCCAATACTGAGGATATAAAGAAATATTATGTTGTTATCCCCCTCCCCAATTAACATGTGATACAATATTATTAACTAAGGTATAGATTTTCAAATTTCTAAAACAAAATTTTCAAAGCAGATCATATACCTTGATCCCAATGGAAAGGCACTGTATGAAAGGCACTGTTATACCTGTAAAAAGCATAACAACTCCCTATTTTACAGGTTTATTGAGAGAATTAAACCAGATAATGTAAATACAATGTGAAGGATTCAGTCAGGATTACAGCGGTACAGTGTAAGGTTCAATCAGTATTACCTATCATCACTAGTATCTGTTATATATGCAGAGAATAAAGGTTCAGCACTAATGTTAGAACTGATGCTGCTCATTAAGTACAGCACCTGATATATAATAAGTACTTGATAACTAATGGCAGAGTAAATGAATTACTGAGTCTAAAGAAAGAGACTATTTCCACAGTTGCAGAGTAGGCAGTTACCAGTTGCCAGGCAGCCCATCAGGAACTTGAGAGAATGTGATGAGTGAGAAGAAATAGCTCCTGCCCTCATCCCCTTTATATGATCATAGAGGAGAAAAACAGGTGGTCTTAGATGGTAGTGTGATAGATGCTCTGATGCAGAGAAATGTCAAAGGGGGCTGTCAGGGCCTTTAAGACTACCCTAGTTTTTCCATTGTTCAAGCTGCTTGCAGGGGTATCTGACAATGAAAGGGGGGTAGGAGTTGGCCAAAGAGGGAGCCTAGTAGGCATGTCCTCTGTGACAGAAGCAGCATGCATAGAGGTCCAGAGAACAAAAATGTGTGAGGTGGTAGAGATGGGAGCCTATGGTCCTAGAGGGTAAAATAGGAGGTGGGGGTGAGGACAGGTCAATGGGAGAGGTAGGCAGGGGCCAAACACTACGCGCCACGACATGGTTCAGTGTGCCCGGCGGAGGCCGGGGACAGCGACTGAAGGGGAGGGGGAGTGGACTGGGCCTGGTGAGGAGGGGTTTGCATGGGAGAGAGACTGCAGGGAGCAAGGGCTGGAGGCTATTGTGGTAACACAGAGGGGGTAGGTGTGACTGGGCCCAAACAGGGCGATGGGCGTGGAGAGCAGGGGACATGGTGACAAATGTTTAGAAAGTGGAACTGATGGGATCCGAAGCCTGGTTGCATGGGTAGGGAAATTCAGAATGGCCCTGGATTTCTGAAAGCCGGGAGAGTGGGAAGGAGTCAGTTTGGAAAGGGGAATGTGGCTTTGCAGTATCTGTGACTAGAAAGTGGAGAAAGAAGTTCTGGAGACCTAAATCGGTGCATCCGTCGGTGCTCCTTTGCTGTGTCACTGTCTACTCAGGAAATTGTAGGAGGCGAGCTGGACTTTGTTTCTGTTTGGAGAACAACGCTGCAGTGTGCTTTCTAGTTGCCATAGCATAGCTGGCTTGTGCAGGTGGCGCTAGTTGTAAAGAACCCACATGCCAGTGCAGGAGAGGTCAGAGATGGGGGTTTGATCCCTGGATTGGGAAGAGCCCCTGGAGGAGGGCGTGGCAGCCCACACCGGTTTTCTTGCCTGGAGAATCCCATGGACAGAGGAGCCTGGCGGGTTATGAACCACAGGGTTGCAGAGTCGGACATGACTGAAGCAATTTAGCATGCATGCATGCACTAAGTGCTGTTCCAATAGGTTCTCCCTGTTTTCTGGACAGGAGGGAGCCTCAGTGAAGTCAATTTCATGACGTATCTGGACTTCCCCTCTTAGATGGTTCCTGCTGGAAAGATACTTGTTCTGAAGCATGGCACCCATTATGAAATATCATGCACATTTCGTCAAACAAGTTGGGTCTAGCATCTGCAGAGAAACTTTGAGTGGAGGAGAAACTATTCCTGGAGAGGTTATTTCTCTGTTCAGTTCCTGAGTTAGGTCAAGCGCTCATCATTTCTTTAAAGTAACCTGTTACCTCCCTGTTCTAATGGGGTAATTTGGAAATTCCCTAACGTTAATAGCTTGCCCCAGAAAGATGGAATCAGATCATTCCTTAAGTGTCCTCATTCTCATTCTCTTTTTGTTCTCTCAAAAACTTATGTGTGCTCGTTTCAAATGCCATCAAGTTTCTGTCACTCACTTTCTCTCTTTGACGTATTGTAAAACTTTTTGGCATTTATTCCACAGTCTTTTGCACGGTGTTTTTCAGATACTCTTTTGGCCTCATTACTCATTTGTACCTCTGGGCTTCATCACTCTCAGTTGAAGGGTATGTCTTTGGGTGAGAGCTTCATCCGTCCGTGGCACTTTCCCTTTGCCAGCCTAGCTGTGAAGGGTTTGGTTTCAAACACCCAGCCCTTTAGATCTGCAGCACTTACTTCCCCCGGCTTTCAAAACAGTGTTTTTCAGTAGTCTTGGGGTTTCTTTTGGGATTTTTACCCTTTCAGCTATATCTTTTATTTTTTTAACCAGGAAATGTGCATTTTGTTATCATTTCTACTTATGCAGAATTTCCAGTTTTTTTTTTTTTAATTTGCTTTCTAGTTAGAATTGCCTTTAGTCATTTGGATTCTGATAGGTGTTTCAAAGTGCATAGCATGTATTTATTTCCCTTTCAGAATGTGATATAATTTCAAGGTATTTTTATTTTCTGTAGACACATGGACCAGTTATATGTACGACCCAAATTCAGAGCATAGGTAGCTTTTTCAGAGGGGGGAATTCATGATGGAGTGTAGACACATCTAAGGAGTCCACCAGTTTAACTTTTCATTAAAGTTAACTTTCATTAAAGTTTAACTTTCACCAGTTTCCTCTTCCATTTTGCATAATATCTTCCTCTAAGTTTTATAATATTGCCTAGAAGATCCAAAGAACAACCCAAGCCCAAGAAGATAGACCTTAAAGCTATTTATGTATAACTTTGTTAGTGAAACATTGTTTATGCCACCTGCCTATATAAACTTACTTCCTTTTGTGTTTTCTTTAACATTCAGCATTATATGTTGATTCCTTTTACCGTTTTGAGTTTCTCAGTTAATACATTCTTTTTTTTTTTTTTTAATACTTTATTCTACATTACAATACTGTATTTGTTTTGCCATACATTGACATGAATCAGCCACAGGTGTCCACGATCTCCCAATGCCAAAGCCCCCTCCCACCTCCCACCCCACATCCTCTCCCTAAATCATCCCGTGCACCAGCCCCATGCGTCCTGCATCCTGTATTGAACATAGACTGGCGCTTCATTCTTACAAGATAGTATACATGTTTCAATGCCGTTCTCCCAAATCATCCCACCCTCTCCCTCTCCCTCAGAGTCCAAAAGTCCGTTCTATACCTCTGAGTCTCTTTTGTTGTCTCACATAGAGGGTCTTAATTACTATCCTTCTAAATTCCATATATATGTGTCAGTATACCGTATTGGTGTTTTTCTTTCTGGCTTACTTCACTCTGTATAATCGGCTCCAATTTCATCCATCTCATTAGAACTGAGTCAAATTTATTCTTTTTAAGGGCTGAGTAATACTCCATTGTGTATATGTACCACAGCTTTCTTATCCATTCATCTGCTGATGGACATCTAGGTTGTTTCCATGTCCTGGCTATTATAAACAGTGCTGCAATGAACATTGGGGTACATGTG
Source organism: Nanger dama (assembly GCA_917880005.1). Taxonomy (NCBI): domain Eukaryota; kingdom Metazoa; phylum Chordata; class Mammalia; order Artiodactyla; family Bovidae; genus Nanger; species Nanger dama. The sequence continues at coordinate 1,362,552 of CAKJTW010000069.1, forward strand.
TCTCTTTCAATTCTGGTTTCCTCGGTGTGTATGCCCAGCAGTGGGATTGCTGGGTCATAAGGCAGTTCTATTTGCAATTTTTAAGGAATCTCCACACTGTTTTCCATAGTGGCTGTACTAGTTTGCATTCCCACCAGCAGTGTAAGAGGGTTCCCTTTTCTCCACATCCTCTCCAGCATTTATTGCTTGTAGACTTTTGGATCGCAGCCATTCTGACTGGTGTGAAATGGTACCTCATTGTGGTCTTGCTTTGCATTTCTCTGATAATGAGTGATGTTGAGCATCTTTTCATGTGTTTGTTAGCCATCCGTATGTCTTCTTTGGAGAAATGCCTATTTAGTTCTTTGGCCCATTTTTTTATTGGTTCGTTTATTTTTCTGGAGTTGAGCTGCATAAGTTGCTTATATATCTTTGAGACTAGTTGTTTGTCAGTTGTTTCATTTGCTATTGTTTCCTCCCATTCAGAAGGCTGTCTTTTCACCTTGCTTATAGTTTCCTTTGTTGTGCAGAAGCTTTTAATTTTAATTAGATCCCATTTGTTTATTTTTGCTTTTATTTCCAATATTTTGGGAGGTGGGTCATAGAGGATCCTGCTGTGATTTATGTCAGAGAGTGTTTTGCCTATGTTTTCCTCTAGGAGTTTTATAGTTTCTGGTCTTACATTCATTTTAAAATAACTTAAAGTAAAATATAAAAATAGAATTTTTTTCACATAATCATCTCTCCAGTGAACAAAATAAAATGATGATACTACTAACTTTCAAAAAGAAAAAAAAAAAGAAAACCAAGAAGTTAGTGCCCACTTTGTAATTTGATGTTTCTATAACATTTGCCTATTCAGACGATTTCCGTGTATGCTGTTCTTTTATAAATGATGCTGTACCTGTCTCAGAAACATTTTCTTTGTCCGAAGGCAAAATATTCCACTGATTTTTATTGAGTAAACTCTTTCCACGCCAAATCAGACATGTCGCTTCGATCAAGCTTATCAGTTTCTCGAAGGTTTTCCATTAATCCACTGAGTTTCCTTAGGCTCCAGGATAGGTGGAGATAAAGTATGGGTTTCTGTTGGTCAGTTCCCTGACTGGGGTAGGGGCAATGGAGACTTCACTCGGGGACAGCACATTTTAAGGAAGGTGGAGATAAAGATGGATTTCTATTGGTCACTTCCCTCCAGTCTTGACATCCTGCAACCTGACCCCTCCTCTCCAACATTAGGCCATATTTTGCTATTTCGTTACCATATTTCTGCTTTAAATCTACTCTCAATGCCTCTCAGTCTCCCATCTCCCACCTTGGATCTATTTGGGGGTGAGCCATAGAAGGCTCTTCCTTCCCGTTTCAGTGCCACGTGTCCACAGTTTCGCCTGGGTCTGAGTGTTTTGACTTGATGGGATTCAGGCAGAGAGGAGGGTGAGGTACGGATGGCGAAGGCAGAGAGGTGGAGCGGCGGACGGTGCTCACGCTGGAGTGCTGGGCTGTGGGTCTGCGGGGCAGAGGCAGTCACTGTCAGACTTAGAGCTGGGGAAGACTGAGCTCTTGGAAGAGAGGCGAGTGTCTGTCTCCACAGCCTGGGCGTGAAAAACAAATGCTGCTGAGGATGACGGTGACTGGTTGTATGAAGACAACAGGAGGACACGTACAGCCGATTGGCACTGCATGTGGGAGACGGCATTTTTATGGAAAGGGCTCCAGGATCAGTGGTTTGTAGACGTCAAGGCAGGAGCTGTGATGTGCTGTAAGATAGACACCTACTATTCTGGCCCATCAGGAGCCTTGGTTCTTTCTGTTAATCACATTGTGGATTCAAATACTGACTGTGGCTTCCATAGCCATGACTTTGTTACCTTATCTTGAAAGTGAGAAGGATAAAAATAGAGCCTTTAAAACAGGGTGGTTTTGAGATTCAGTGAAACACTCTGCAGATAGTGTCACATCTCAGGTCAAGGTGTAAGTACTGAGTACATGTTAAATATTATTTTCGTTAATTGGCCTAAATTACCACATCAAAGGGGCTTCCTTGGTAGCTCAGCTGGTAAAGAATCTGCTTGCATTGCAGGAAACCCTGGCTTGATTTCTGGGTTGGGAAGATCCCCTGGAAAAGGGATAGGCTACCCACTCTAGTATTCTTGGGCTTCCCTGGTGGTTCACACGTTAAAGAATCACCTGCAAGGCAGGAGACCTGGGTTGATCCCTGGGTTGGGAAGATCCCCTGGAGGAAGGCATGGCAACTCACTCCAGTATTCTTGCCTGGAGAATCTCTGTGGACAGAGGAGCCTGGCAGGGTACAGTCCCTGGGGTCACAAAGAGTCAGACATAGCTGAGCCACTAAGCACAGCATACCACATCAAAGAGAATGTGCCAAAGTTGTTTTATTTTGAGGGAAGAGTTAAGAGTAGTGCTGTGAGAGTGAGAGATGCAGAAGACATATATTCATGAAAGTAAAAGAGAGAAGAGATAAGATTCATCAAATAAGATAATAAGAAAAGAAAGGGATGCCTTAGGAGGACAATAAGGGCTTCTCAGGGCATCCTTTCATCTCTTGTCTGAATGGACATTTGAAAATAACAGGGGAGTGTTTTCTTTCTTTCTTCTTTTTCAAGAAAAATTTTTATTGGAGCATAGTTGTTTTACAATGTTGGGTTAGTTTCTACTACAGCAAAGTGAACCAACCATACATAAAGCATGCATGCTCAGTCGTGTCTGACTCTGTGTGACCCCATGGACTGTAGCCCATGAGGCTCCTCTGTCCTTGGGATTCTCCAGGCAAGAATACTGAAGTGGGTTGCCACTTTCTTTTCCAGGGAATCTTCCTGACCCAGGGATTGAACCCATGTCTTCTGCTTTGCAGGAGGATTCTTGACCATTGAGCCACTGGGGGGTGTCATCTCTTTTTACACTTCTTTCTCATTCAGGTCATCTCAGAGCGCTGAGCAGAGTTCCTTGTGCTGTACACTGGGTTCTCATTAGTTATATATGTTTTATGCATAGTAGGGTGTATGTGTGTCAGTCCCAACCTCCCAATTCATCTCAGCCCCCTTCCCCACTTGGTGTCCATACATTTCTTCTTTATGTCTCTGTCTCTATTCTGCTTTGCAAGTAGGTTCATCTGTACCATTTTTCTAAATTCCACATATATGCACAGGAGTGTGTTTTCTGTGGGGAAATTCCTGTGTTTCAGAACATGTGATGTGAAGCTTCGAAATATGAGCTCAAAGAGATGAGGTCACCTTTTATCAGAACCAGTAAGGGACAGCAGTAGGTTCATTTGCCGTGTCTTTCCTGAGGTAAGGGAGACAGTGAAGATTATCTTCAGTGTTTGCCAGTTTGAGGTTGAGTCTAGGAAGGAAGAGTGAGAACAGAGCAGATGACATTAAGGGGGTGGTTCACGTTCCTTGGGATAATTAATTGACTCTTTTTTGGAAGAACTTGATTTGCAAAATCATCACTCAGCGGCCTATACTATTCAGCAAATTCCACACCTCGTTACTAGCACTCACGCACCAGCCACAATGAACCATCCTTTGTTGCTAGACTCTACGGTGCTGCCTTGTGTTGTTCAGCAAGATTAGGTGAAAATATGCTTTGCAGAAGGCCACTCACTTCACACAGAGATGATATACTTGGTCTTTTCACCATTTATCTATTCTTAAAATTGAGATAATCTTCTTGCCTTCATTTCTTTAAAAAAAAATAGAGTCACGACTTTACAGTCATCAGCCATTGTTTGAAGGGTTTTGTCTACATTCCAGATGACCCTGTAAATATCATGGTGCAAATGAAATACTTTGTCCTGCGTGATAAATTTTCCTGGTTCATGGCTTCCTTTGGAGTATGTTGGATATTCTGTTGTAGTCATGTAAAAGGTCAGGTTTTTGGGAAACCATTTCCCCAGCAGCTTTTCTGCAGCGTTTGAGTGGCTCAAACTTCCCCAGTGCTCGTGATGGAAGGACAGTGGCCCCAGCCAGTGCAGGTCACCCTGGAGAAACGAGGCGGCAAGTTAGCCAAGATAATGTCCAGTCTCATTTGATGCAGTGATTGAAGCCTCTCCCATCAAAACGCTTACCATGTAAAGTTTCACCCTCTTTGTGGGCTTGACGTTTCTCTCCCTGTGACTCTCTTTGCTCACGTTTTGGTGGCTGGATCATCGCTCAGCTCTGTGGTTTCCCAAGTCCTCTTCATTGTTCAGTTTCTGGGCCCTGCACAGGCTCTCCTCTGCCTGTCTCCTCTGCTGCCTTCCCGTGTGTCCACACAGAGAACTGCATCCAACTCACTCCCTTGCACCATCACAGCTTTGCCCCAGACGTTTAATCTGCAAGGCTTAGCATGAGCGCACACCCAGCACTCCAGCCATTTCCAAGGTTTGACACCAGGGGCGCTCAGCAATTATCAAGCCCTATTACTCCTTTTCAGAGGGAATCCAAACCATTCTTTTAAAAAAAATTTTCACTAAACCTTCCCACCGCGATCTCAAAGCACAGCTAGCAGTGAATGAATTATTACACTGGAGTGTCAGTCTCAGATCATTTCCTTTTTCTTTTTCCCTTTTGGCTGCACCCACAGCATATGGAAACTTAGTTTCCCAGCTAGAAACTAAACCCGTTCTTCCTACATTGGGATTGTTGTACTCTTAACCCCCAGACGATCAGAGAAGTCCCTCTGGTCATTTTTAATGACATTTTTTCTTTTGCAAACAAGTTATATAAGGAATTAAAAAAAGGTTTATATACAAAACTCAGGGCTTATCTGATGTTCTGAAGGAGGAAAGAGAAAAGCAACAATTTGGAAATATGTAAACCAAACTGTCAAGGCAAAATTGGGTAGGAAAATATGTAAGTCTTTCTGTTCTATTTTTTAAAGTCAACAACTGTACAGGCTAAACTATGGGCAAGGTTGAGGGAGGTTGGTCTAAACTAGCAGGAGGAGAAAAAAGAAGAGTGATACAGAGAAGCTTAACAGAAAAATCCACATCTGACTGCAAAGCTGGAGGAAGCAGCCAGGGAAGGGACAGGAGGAAAGGATGAAGGGAGGCAGGGGCGACCTCATGTGAGCGGTGTGCGGGCGGACAAGAGTGAACTCAGGGACGAGAGGACCGGTGTGCACCAACGCTGCAGGTTGGCAAAACCGGCCCCATGCAGGCTTTGAGGGTACATTCAAGAATTTTAAACTGGGAATTTACAGGGCCAGCTGTGTCTTTTCCCATGATTGTTCTGACTCTGCGATCAGGGGTGGATGGAGGTGAAGTGGGCCTGAGTAGAAAGCATCAGTTTCAGTCTATTGCTACCACCCAGGGCAGTGGGGACGATAAGAATCTCCCAAGAGTGGGATGTGGGGAAGGGGTGTGTGAGAGGATTTGGAGGTGCATTAGCCGAGGGGGCGGGAAGCAGGGGAAGAGTAAGGCTGGCTTCTAACCAGGTAACAGGGCATGTGGTGGTGGTGGGTTAGTCGCTAATTTGTGTCCAACTCTTCATGACCCTGTGGACTCTAGTCCGCCAGGCTCCTCTGTCCATGGGATTCTCCAGGAAAGAATACTGGAGTGGGTTACCATTTCCTCCTCCAGGGGATCTTCCCCACCCAGGGACTGAACCTGTGTCCCCTGCCTTGGCAGGCAGATTCTTTACTGCGTCCAGGGATGTGTTTACCAGGATAGAGGCCATCAGCAGGTGTTTACCAGGATAGAGGCCATCAGCAGGATACCAAGTCACAGAGGCTCAGAAGTGACATGCAGGAAGTCAGTTCTCTTAACACCTCTCAGAGCAAAACTGAGGCCATGATGAATGCTCATCACATACACATGCTGAGTGTAAAAGTCCTCCCTGCTATTCTCTTGGATACAGAAGGCATATATGTGGTTCATGCCCAGAGTAGGTTTCTGCTGTAGTTGATGAACCATTCAACCATTCATCACAGAAGATGAACTCAGATCTCTAATTGCTTGGGAATGACTCATTGTAAAATATTATTTTGTAGTTACCTTTTGTTTAAATATCAAGAAAATATACTTTTTCATATTACTCAGTGAATCAAACGTAGGACTATTTCTAGTTGAGATGATACATGTTTTGAGTCATAGCTTTCTGGAAAACATTTTATTTCATACAGATTAGCCTGACAGCCTAATTTTTTACCTTTTGTTTTTAATTTTTTTTGAAGATGTATTTCATTTTAGAGTTGAAATAACAATTGGGGAGAGGGTAAGTGGAGATGGGTCATACTAAACTATTCCCAAAGGCTAGCATATTGGTAACTTCTATTATTTAAAATCAGTTTTGGTTTATTTATCTTATATGATTTTATAAGTAAGTAAGTGCTAAATTAATCTTTTCCTGAAATATGCAGTGAAGTTTTGGGTTTTATTTGTGGTGTATCACACTCACAAATCATCATCTTGGTGGTTATTTCTGGTAGCTTGAAGCCACCAGCAATTTATTTTTATGCATTGCTTAGATACCTAATTTAAACCCATGAGTGAATTACTTTTGCTGTTGAATACAGTTGATTCTATTGACAGACAAAAAAGATGCTTCATTCTTCTATCTGTTACTCTACACAGTAGACCTCTGAAATGAAATAGACGACTATGATAAACCTCACCTTGATTGCAGCACATTAGGGACTATTCGTAATCACGACGGCCAGCTCCAACATATCCCGTGATTAGACACTGATCCCCCAACTGCACAGCTTTTTGTTTTGTTTTTAAAAGGCAAACCCATAAATGTGATAAATGTAATTTCAAGATAATGGAGTTAGGAAGCCATCAGTGAAGGCAATTTTAGAGGAAAATGGAAAGTACAAAATGATGACTTTAAAATATTTAAAATGATGGAGGTGGAAATTAAATTGCAGACTTTGGAGGAAAGTCTCTACTGTGCAAGGGAAATGGAAGTCACCCCTAATTTAGAGGAAGTGTTTACAGCAAGAGAGGCTGGAGAGATGGCAAATGCAGGGTTTAGAGATAACCATTTTAATTAGTTTCTGCTTTTAAAAAAGACACGTAACAAGAGGACATACACATTCCTAAGAGACATATTTATCTAAGTTCTTCAAGGCTGCATACTGTGTTTGAGAACTAACTGTAATCTGAAAAAGAAATCTGTCTCTTTTTCCTAGTTCATATTTGCTTCCAGTGTTTACACAATTTAATGTGGCTTTTAGGTCAATTCTAACATGTGGAGAGCCATGGCAAAGAGAAAGTACCCAGGGTCTTTGGTCAGTGACATTAATAGTGGATTCCTTTATTAGGCGAAAGAGTACATTGCACAGGCTACTTGATCACTTGATGCCTAAACTTGTCTCTATATTTTCACTTACTAGTCAGCTACGGTAGGGCTTCCCTGGTGGCTCAATGGTAAACAATCTGCCCGCCAGTGCAGGAGACATGGGCTCGATCCTGGTCCCGGAAGATCCCATATGCCATGGAGCAGCTAAGGGCCTGTGCCAGAACTCCTGAGCCCACGCTCCAGAGCCCGGGAGCCACAACAGGAGAAACCCCTGCGGTAAGAAGCCTGTGCACCACAACTGGAGAGCAGCCCCTGCTCGCCACAACTAGAGAAAAGCCCGTGCAGCAACGAAGACCAGCACAGCCAAAAATAGATACACAGATAAGACTATAAAAATTAAGGTGGCAGTGGTTCTGAACCCTAGAGTCAATATTATCTTTCATAATCAATACTTTATAAATGACTGTAACTTTTGAAATCATATTCTTAGATAATAAAACCTACCTACACAAACCATTTTAACAGAGTAAACTTAGTGCTTTAAGCATAATTTCAAGGAGAAGTAACAATAAATTAATTTATAATAAGATAGTCTATACTTTTCATACTGTTCATGGGGTTCTCATGATCAAACCAGTCAATTCTATAAGAAATCAGTCCTGAATATTAATTGGAAGGACTGATGCTGAAACTCCAATACTTTGGCCACCTGATGCGAAGAACTGATTCATTGGAAAAGACCCTTATGCTGGGAAAGATTGAAGGCAGGAGGAGAAGGTTGGATGAGATGATTGGATGGCATCACCGACTCAATGGACATGAGTTTGAGCAAGCTCCTGGGAGTTGATGATGGACAGGGAAGCCTGGCATGATGCAGTCCTTGGGTTTGTAAAGAGTCGGACATGACTGAGCGACTGAACTGAACTGAGTCTATATTTTAATGCATAAGTATTAAGGCTTTATTATGTGAAAAGACAAAATAAAGAGGTCAAGTGTGCCCACTCTGTTTAGAGTCACTGTGAACCGTGACTCCAGTGCCACTGAGGATGCAGTTACCTTGAGTGGCAACTTACGGTGAAGCTCTGACACTTCAAAGTGAAATCCACTCTGATTCAAACTGACCATAAATAGAGCTCCTAAAAAGTCAGGATATGTTAAAAGGGTTCAGAAGTATTTCGTGAAATATTTTTTTCTTGTACCAATTCATTTTCAGATAAGTCAGGACCTCTTACATTATTAATTGTAATCCCTTTGAATGTTGTTAGGTTTTGTCTCAGAACTCAGAACATTGTCTTAAATATAGTAGGTCCTCAGTTGATGGTTATTTGTGTGTTAGTTACTTTAGAGTGTGAACATGGCTATTTTATTGGGAGTAACAGAATAACAGCTGAATGCGACTGAAATGGTTTCGGTTGTCATTCTCAATTAGAAAAAGGGCCGAAAGTCTGGTCTATCTTGGCCTTTCTTCTCTTTCCAATTTCTTTTGGTAGAACTACTTTTCTAAAAGAGCGAAATATAGGACCTGGCAGAAATACCGAACTCTACATCTCTGCAGTGAGAAAATCAAAAGACCCCGTGCTAAGGAGCTGCCAACCACAGGTGCAAATCGAAATTAAAATATTTTGCCCTGGGTCCACGGACGTCATGAATATATTGATGTAAGGTGTACACTGTGAGTTTCCTTTCTCGTAGTGGTAATGAACTAAGTTCCACTGCTGCTTCTTATTGCCACCAGCACTAATAAGAGGTGGTTGACAGGAAACAGTCAAGAAGGATCTCATCAAACTCCTCACGGGCTCAGCAATGCAGAGACTTTTTAGCACATGGTCACCTAGCAGACTAAGCACTGCAGAGCTGTTTCGAATGTGGTGCACAGAACCCTTTTGTAGAAAGGATTTCAGAGCCAGAAAATGTCTACTTCCTGATATAATATTTACAGACCCAGCTCTTGGACAGTATTATAAATCATAGACACTTTTGATCATTGCTCTGAAATAACGCTCAGAAAATATGAATACAGTAACACAGCTTTCCAAATTTTGGAAATGTCCTCTAATAACCATGAGGTATTTTCGCCAACTTACTTTGTGTCCAGAAACTTCATTAGGATCACTAGGGATTACAGAGAAAGTCGAGAAGACCTGACCCAGGGATGGAGAAGGTGTGAGATGCCAATTTCTTCCTTGCGCCCTTTAATGAGAAGCATCTTCTTTCCTTCCCCTTTCTTCCTATGGGGTGGTCTATCACCCTCTATCATCCTCTTGGCCTATCCGAGTTCTCGCCTATTTCCTTTGGACTAGTCCTTTGCTCAGTAACAACCATTTGACTAGGACTCCTGGGCCATGGAAGATGCGTTCTGTATCCACAGTGCCTTTTGCTGCCTCTGAGATCTGTGCTGGCGGAGGGACCACAGACACCTCCTTCTCAGCCATCACTGGTGCTCACCCCACTCTTGGAATGTAGTGGTAAATGCTCTCCAGTTGTCACTCAAGAGCAAGATAGATGGAAGTTTACCAGTTTAAAGGTGATCTTAAAAAAAAAAATCACACTTTAATGCATGAGCATGTGTGCGTGTGTGTTAAGTCACTTCAGTCATGTCCAACTCTTTGGGATTCTCGGGGCTGTAGCCTGCCAGGCTCCTCTGTCCATGGAATTCTCCAGGCAAGAACACTGGAGTGGGTTGCCATTTCCTTCTCCAGGGGATCTTTCTGACCCAGGGATCAAACCTGCATCTCTTATGTCTCCTGCACTGGCAGGTGGGTTCTTTACTACTAGTGCCACAGGGGGAAACGCACGAGCATTGATTATTGTATGCATGAGCATGGATTAGTGAATCTGTTATGAATATATGCATAAATAGATTAATATATGCATTATCGATGCATGAAGTGCATTAATCTGTGCATGAGCATAGACTAAGGAAGTTCTGAATTTGCTTCAGGTAGTTTTCCGTTTTAGGAAATAAAATTTTTTATTGGAGGGTCATTGCGTTACAATGTTGTGCTAGTTTTTCTGCTCTACAATAAAGTGAATCAGCTATATGTATGCGTAAACCCCCTCTCTTGAGCTTCCCTCGCATCCTCCATGCCCCCGACCCGGTCATCACAGAGCGCTGAGCTCCACTGTGCTGTACAGCAGGCTCTCACCAGCTGTCTGCTGTGCGTGTGTTATCATCTATATGTCAATGCTATTCTCTCAACTCATCTCACCTCCTTCCCCTGCTGTATCCACAAGTCCCTTCTCCACATCTGTGTCACTTTTCCTCCCTTACTAACAGGCTCATCTACACTATTTTTCTTAACATATGCATGTATTATTATACAGTTATTTGAAGTAGTAAACATTTTTGTTTGTTTTCCGATTGTGGCCAAGCCAGTCCTTCTTCCACTTTGAGAAATGAGAAATTTAAATGGAAAAATGATCCGATCTGTGATCTGTTGAAGAAGTCAAATCCTTTAAGCATATTTATTTAAGGACTCATTTTGTGGTCAGAGCTCTACCATTCTATGTTCTGAAACGCCCCTGTGGTCTTTTTTCTTTCTGTGATACCCTTGCTAATCTCCAGATCTCACTCTCTCTCTTTTTTCTCCACTGCTTTTGAAAATGCCATGTGGCAAAGGCTGGGAAGATGTCTTTATGAATCCGGGTAAGATGCTGCTGGTGAAGCTGGGCCAACCAACCACAGGGCAGAGGATCCCACCCCGTCAGGCCTGGGCAAGGGTCCCTCTCGGTGTGTGGGTGCCCAGGCACAGCAGGTTCCAGCCCCTGGGCGGTCCCAGTGAAGAGTGGCAGCTGCTGGCTGTTAGGGAGAAGCACACAAGGGTAGGGGCGCCCCCACAGCGTCTAGAGGGCCCGGGCCTGCAGGGGGAGCTGAAATCTCGTCAGTGTCCGCGTCGCGCGTGGCCCCTTCAAGTTTGCGGAGCTCCCTGGTTGGAGACACCCAAGCATTGAATCAGGTTTCTCCATTCTCCCCTTCATCACTCGCCTTTATCTGTTACAGAGGACACAAATGTCTCAGCATTGAAGCTCCCCAGAAGCCCTCTCCTTTCTTAGTGATGGCCCCATATGTATAAGATATTTTTCCCAAGTAAAAGAGGCTTATACTCAGATAGTCAAAAGAGAGCTGCAAGAGTGAATATTCAGCTTGCTTTTCTTTAAATGCTGTTGCTATTATTAACTGGAGATTTTTGCAAAGCCAAGGGAGATGAAAGGGCAGCAAGTTCCCCTTTCCTTACTTAAAATGTCTTCTGTTTCTTAGATCTTGTCTTCTGGCTGTAGAATTTTGCAGAAATTGCTTTCCAGTTCCTCAGAGAAATTTGAATTGGATAGAAATCCTGTTGGTAAAAATTGTGAACTCCCGATTTTTCTGAGCAGTGTTTTAAAGACTGGGTTTTTCAATTCAGTTAATTTTATTACATCGTGCCCTTTATTGAAGTAGGTAAGAACTCAGACATATATTTATATGATGTCACTCACATTCTATGTTGATGAACTGGGGGATGTGCGTGTGTCACTTCTTCTCTGCCCCTTTTAGCTTTATATCAGTTGCTCCTTAGTCATTTCTCATGGCATTCATCAGAAATTCTTTTTATTTGTTCTGCACAAAGCCAACTGAACATATTGAAGAAATGTAATGAAGTAGATACTAAAATAAATACTGTAAATAGTGATGCGCCAGAAAATGCTAAATGAGGAAAGAAATTGAACACGGGGTAGATGCTGTGAAACCTAATCAACCATCTGCCTTTCATGTCCTCAGCAGATTTTCTTAACTTTGCCTTAAGTCAAAGAACATTTGAGAGATCTTGGTGCCCCCAGAATCAGCCTACAGAATGGCTTTTGGTTGGCTTGAAATCAAAATGACACTTTTTCTATCCCAGGGTTTCTGTGAACATGGAGTCTCAATGGAAAATTTCTAGAGGCTCTGTTTTTCTGCGACCTGATTATGTGTCTATTCATCCTCATCTTAGAACTGTGCCTTATTTGTCTTTTTTTTAAATCGAAGTATAGTTGATTTACAATATTGTGTTAGTTTCAAGTGTAGAGTAAAGTGATTCAGTGATTAATATATTAATATATGTATAGCAGATATAGGCATTGTTTCTTCAGATTATTTCCACTTAAGTTGTTACAAGATATCAAATATAATTCCTTGTGCCATGTATGCAGTAGGTCCTTGTTGTTTGGTTTGCATTTCTCTAGTAATTAGCCATGTTGAGCGTCTTTTCATGTGGTTTTTGGCTATCTGTATGACTTCTTTGGATAAATGTCTATTTATTAATAGACCTTCTGCCCATTTTTTGATTTTTTTAAATATTCTAACTTCATTGATATATGTGTGCCTTACTTTATGTCAATATTCAGAGATCTTTATTGAATGAATGAATGACAAAATTGGTAAAATGTCTTTGCCTCCCATCCATCATCTGTCACCCTGCTTATGTCTCCCACCACCCTTCCTGCACCCACAGGCGCCCCCCCTCCCCTCTCTGCTCCCCGGGGTGCATTGTGGCTGGTGGGGGCCTGACTCCTGGTTCTTCTGTGTCCTCTGCCTCAGCCGGTCTGCTCCAGGCCACTTGCCCATGGGAGCCTGCCTCCTTTCCTTCCACACAGAGAGCAATCTAATGGACGATTTCACACTAATGTGTGAGTGCCTGCCAAGAGCAGAGGTTGTTACGTGCATTTTAACAAGGACAAGTAAAGAAATTGATTTCTAATTATAGACTTAAGGCATCATGAAATAAGATTTTTAGAAGCAAGGATCTCTTGGGAGCCTATTTTGCCACTGTGCGACTCAACCCTGTTGCAGGGTGGAGAGGAGAACTCGGAGTATCACGTGTGATCCCTTCCCGGAGATGAGGGCTGGGGCCCCAGCCCCGGCTGAGGGTGGCTCCGTGAACCCCACCCTTTCTGTGCTACTCGCCGCCTGGGAGACTCAGCTCTGATCGTCAGTTTGAGTTGGCACTCGTCATGCGTCTAATGCTGGCACATGATAAGGACTCACCCAAGGTTTGTTATTTTGCTTTAAAATATGTTAGAAATGTTTAAAGTATCTGAGATCAAATGTTTTAATGTAGTCTAGACAATTCACTAACAGAGAATAGTCTCCAGTGGCATTAGTGGTAAAGAATTCGCCTGCCAATGCAGGAGATGTAAGTGATGCAGGTTCGATCCCTGGATTGGGAAGATCCCCTGGAGGAGGGCATGGCAACCCACACCAGGATTCTTCTCTGGGGAACTCCATGGACAGCAGAGCCTGGCGGGCTACGGTCCGTGGGGTCAGAAAGAGTCAGACATGACTGAAGCGAATTAGCACACAGGCATGGAAGGGTATGATTAGAGTTGGTGTTAATCTTTTGATTTTTTTTTTTGAAAACTGCCATGCAGAAACTCTACATTAAATTCCCAAATCTGGTGTGGAGGGCAGTCGCTAACATTTTAGCAGAAAATAAGCCATCATTCCTGGGCACTATTGGCATTTTTGGTTTTGCAAGACCTCATAACTAGACTATTTAAAATTCTTATATCCTGTGGGTCATTTCTTTTCCTAGTTGGGAGAAATTGCAGTGTATGCCCCAAAGTTAAACTATTTCAACAGACCTTGTGGTACTGACCTAAATAAAAAGCATCATTTTCATTGTACCATGACTGAGAGATTCAATGTGTTCTTTCATCAATTAAAACCCATGAGGGTTAGTTGGGAGATTTGGGTTGACATATACACACTACTATATATAAAATAGGTAACTAATAAGGAGTCTCTGTATAGCACAGGGAACTCTACTCAATAGTCTGTAATAGTCTATATGGGAAAAGAGCATTAAAGAATAGTGAAATATATATGTATCTATGTATAACTAAGGACTTTCTAGGTGGCTCAGTGGTAGAGAATCCACCTGTCAGTGCAGGAGACACAGGAGTCTTGGGTTTGATCCCTGGATTGGGAAGATCTCCTGGAGAAGGAAATGGCAACCCACTCCAGTATTCTTGCCTGAAAAATCCCATAGACAGAGGAGCCTGGCAGGTTGCTGTCCATGGAGTTGCAGAGTCAGATGCAACAAGCACACACATTCATTTTATATGTATAGCTGATATGTATGTATAAATGATAAATGTATAACTGATTCACTTTGCTGTACCCTTGAAACTAACAAACATTGCAAATCAACTGTGCTGGTGGTTTAGTTGCCAAGTCATGTCCGACTCTTGCAACCTCATGGACTGTAGCTTGCCTGGCTTCTCTGTCCATGAGATTTTCCAGGCAAGAATACTGGAGTGGGTTGCCATTTCCTTCTCCAGGGGGTCTTGCTGACCCAGAAATCAAGGTCAGGTCTCCAGCACTGCAGACAGATTTACTGACTGAGCTACGAAGGAAGCCTGTACTTAAAGCAAGAAAAAAAAAAAAAACAAACCATGAGGAAAGTTTGCTGTGTAAGAAGGCCTGGTCACCCTTCACATAGCTTCTAGGAGCTCCATGAAGCTGCTGGGGGATGCCTGGGATCAGACTGTGGGTGTTGGGGCTGCAGCAGCAGCTTTGAATCACAGAGGGTTTTAATCACAAGTCTGGGCAGCCTGAGTTGCAAGTCTTTTACTGTCTGATGCTCAGACAGGGGCATCACGTTTTGGACATGAGGCAAACTTTGTCTTACTATGTAATTTTGGGGCTGAATCTCTGACTTACCACCCAGGACATGCCTGCCTGATTTTGGTTACATCCTGCATTTAAACAAATGACCGCGCTAGTTCTGCCTTCCTGAGGGCTTTGTGGCTGGTGTTTTTAATCTCTTGACACAGCTCTCATTCTTCCAGACTTATCTTCTTGTTTCTGTCAAGCAGTCTTTTAGCCTTTTTTTTTTTTTTTAATCTTGTTTGGTTCCCTTACCTCTTATCTGCACTTTAAATGAAGGACATGGGAAGAGGATTTTTGTGAACACCCCTGATTTCCCTAATCAGGTGGTCTTGCTGCTTTTGATCAGTTCTGGTGAGATCCAGATTGTACTGAAATTTAGCCACTGAATTTCTCACTCCCTGCCCTCCATTAGTCTACTGGGGCTGCTAGAACTAGATAGCAGGCTGGGTGGCTTAAACCACAGAAGTGTGTTATCTCATGGCTCTGGAGGATGGGCATCCAAAATCAAGGTGTCAAAGGTTTGGTTCCTCCTGAGGCTTCAAGGAGAGGCTGTTGCATCATATCTCCTAGCTTCTGTGTTCTCTGGGCATCCTTGGCATTCCTTGGCTTGAGGGAGCATCACCCCGATCTCTGCCTGCATCATCACAGACAGTCTCTCTGTGTGCCTGTCTGTGTCCCGAGTTCCCTCATTTACAAGGATACCTGCCCTGCTGGATCAGGGCCCACCGTCCTTCAGCTCAACCTCAACTTACCTGCTGCCCCTGCAACCACCGTGTTTCCAAACAAGGTCATATTCTGAGGTTCTTGGGGGTAGGACTTCAGCACAGGGATTTTGGAGGGCACACAGTTCAACCCACAACACCCCAGACATCACCTGGGAGAAGTCCAGGTTTTTGGAGAAATGCTGTTACTCCTTGTGATGCTTTCTACATTTGAAATGATGACACCTCAAGAGTTTGCGGGTGGTCAGAGCATATGGTCCATACGGCCTCCTGAGGGTGCTCTAGTTCTGTTCTGCTCGAAGCTGCTGGACTCTTGGTTCAGCATGGCTCCGTGTCTGACCAGGCAGAGCTGGTGGGAGGCAAAGTCACCTGTGGCCAATTCAGCCTTTAGGTCTGAGCTCTTTCTCCCACCTGCCACCTCTGCCACCCCCATCCGTCCACCCTGGGAGGCCCTCAGTGGCCACTGCTCCCCTTTCTGAACCTTACTGCCTGCTTGTGATCAGGAATTTGGGTTTCTATTTTTTTTTTAAGGAAGCTCTTTTTATTTATTTCTTTTTAATATAAATTTATTTATTTTAATTGGAGGCTAATTACTTTACAATATTGTATTGGTTTTGCCATACATGAACATAAATCCACCACGGGTGTACACATGTTCCCCATCCTGAACCCCCTCCCACCTCCCTCCTCATACTATCCCTCTGGGTCATCCCAGTGCACCAGCCCCGAGCATCCTGTATCATGCATCGAACCTGGACTGGCAATTTGGTTCACATATGATAATATACATGTTTCAATGTCTTTCTCCCAAATCATCCTACCCTCGCCCTCTCCCACAGAGTCCGAAAGACTATTCTATACCTCTGTGTCTCTTTTGCTGTCTCGCATACAGGGTTATCATTACCATCTTTTTAAATTCCACATATATGTGTTAGTATACTATATTGGGGAGAAGGCAATGACACCCCACTCCAGTACTCTTGCCTGGAAAATCCCATGGAGAGAGGAGCCTGGTGGGCTGCAGTCCATGGGGTCACGAAGAGTCAGACACGACTGAGCAACTTCACTTTCATTTTTCACTTTCATGCACTGGAGAAGGAAATGGCAACCCACTCCAATGTTCTTGCCTGGAGAATCCCAGGGACGGGGAGCCTGGTGGGCTGCTGTCTATGGGGTCGCATGAGTCAGACACGACTGAAGCAAATTAGCAGCAGCAGCAGCAGCAGCATACTGTATTGGTGTTTTTCTTTCTGGCTTACTTCACTGTATAACAGGCTCCAGTTTCATCCACCTCATTAGAACTGATTCAAATGTATCCTTTTTATGGCTGAGTAATACTCCATTGTGTATGTGTACCACAGCTTTCTTATCCATTCATCTGCTGATGGACATCTAGGTTGCTTCCATGTCCTGGCTATTATAAACAGTGCTGCGATGAACATTGGGGTACACGTGTCTCTTTCAATTCTGGTTTCCTCAGTGTGTATGCCCAGCAGTGGGATTGCTGGGTCATAAGGCAGTTCTATTTCCAGTTTTTAAAGGAATCTCCACACTGTTCTCCATAGTGGCTGTACTAGTTTGCATTCCCACCAACAGTGTAAGAGGGTTCCCTTTTCTCCACACCCTCTCCAATATTTATTGCTTGTAGACTTTTGGGTAGCAGCCATTCTGACTGGCATGAAATCGTACCTCATTGTGGTTTTGATTTGCATTTCTCTGATAATGAGTGATGTTGAGCATCTTTTCATGTGTTTGTTAGCCATCT
Organism: Nanger dama; assembly: GCA_917880005.1. Taxonomy (NCBI): domain Eukaryota; kingdom Metazoa; phylum Chordata; class Mammalia; order Artiodactyla; family Bovidae; genus Nanger; species Nanger dama. The sequence continues at coordinate 1,379,892 of CAKJTW010000069.1, forward strand.
GTATGTCTTCTTTGGAGAAATGTCTGTTTAGTTCTTTGGCCCATTTTTTAATTGGGTCATTTATTTTTCTGGAATTGAGCTGCAGAAGTTGCTTATATATTTTTGAGATTAATCCTTTGTCAGTTGCTTCATTTGCTATTATTTTCTCCATTCTGAAGGCTGTCTTTTCACCTTGCTTATAATTTCCTTTGTTGTACAGAAGCTTTTAGTTTTAATTAGGTCCCATTTGCTTATTTTTGCTTTTATTTCCAATATTTTGGGAGGTGGGTCATAGAGGATCCTGCTGTGATTTATGTCAGAGAGTGTTTTGCCTATGTTCTCCTGTAGGAGTTTTATAGTTTCTGGTCTTACATTTATATATTTAATCCATTTTGAGTTTATTTTTGTGTATGGTGTTAGAAAGTGTTTTAGTTTCATTTTTTTAACAAGTGGTTGACCAGTTTTCCCAGCACCACTTGATAAAGAGACTGTCTTTTCTCCATTGTATATTCTTACTTCCTTTGTCAAAGATAAGGCGTCCATAGGTGCGTGGATTTATCTCTGGGCTTTCTATTTTGTTCCATTGATCTATAGTTCTGTCTTTGTGCCAGTACCATACTGTCCTGATGACTGTGGCTTTGTAGTAGAGCCTGAAGTCAGGCAGGTTGATTCCTCCAGTTCCATTCTTCTTTCTCAAGATTGCTTTGGCTATTCGAGGTTTTTGTATTTCCATACAAATTGTGAAATTATTTGTTCTCGCTCTGTGAAAAATACCATTGGTAGCTTGATAGGGAGTACATTGAATCTATAGATTGCTTTGGGTAGTATACTCATTTTCACTATATTGATTTTCTGATCCATGAACATGGCATATTTCTCCATCTATTAGTGTCCTCTTTGATTTCTTTCACCAGTGTTTTATAGTTTTCTAAATATAGGCCTTTTGTTTCTTTAGGTAGATATATTCCTAAGTATTTTATTCTTTTGATTGCAATGGTGAATGGAATTGTTTCCTTAATTTCTCCATTTTCTCACTATTAGTGTATAAGAATGCAAAGGATTTCTGTGTGTTGATTTTATATCCTGAAACTTTACTATATTCATTGATTAGTGTTAGTAATTTTCTGGTGGCGTCTTTAGGGTTTTCTATGTAGAGGATCATGTCATCTGCAAACAGAGTTTTACTTCTTCTTTTCCAATTTGGATTCCTTTTATTTCTTTTTCTGCTCTGATTGCTGTGGCCAAAACTTCCAAAACTATGTTGAATAGTAGTGGTGAAAGTGGGCACCCTTGTCTTGTTCCTGACTTTAGGGGAAATGCTTTCAATTTTTACCATAGAGGATAATGTTTGCTGTGGGTTTGTCATATATAGCTTTTATTATTTTGAGGTATGTTCCTTCTATTCCTGCTTTCTGGAGAGTTTTTATCATAAATGGAGGTTGAATTTTGTCAAAGGCCTTCTCTGCATCTATTGAGATGATCATATGGCTTTTATTATTCAATTTGTTAATGTGGTGTATTACATTGATTGATTTGGGGATATTGAAGAATCCTTGCATCCCTGGGATAAAGCCCTCTTGGTCATGATGTATGATCTTTTTAATGTGTTGTTGGATTCTGATTGCTAGAATTTTGTTAAGGATTTTTGCATCTATGTTCATCAGTGATATTGGCCTGTAGTTTTTTTTTTTGTGGCATCTTTGTCAGGTTTTGGGATTAGGGTGATGGTGGCCTCATAGAATGAGTTTGGAAGTTTACCTTCCTCTGCAATTTTCTGGAAGAGTTTGAGTAGGATAGGTGTTAGCTCTTCTCTAAATTTTTGGTAGAATTCAGCTGTGAAGCCGTCTGGACCTGGGCTTTTGTTTGCTGGAAGATTCTGATTACAGTTTCAATTTCCATGCTTGTGATTGGTCTGTTAAGATTTTCTATGTCTTCCTGGTTCAGTTTTTGGAAAGTTGTACTTTTCTAAGAATTTGTCCATTTCTTCCACGTTGTCCATTTTATTGGTATATAATTGCTGATAGTAGTCTCTTATGATTCTTTCTATTTCTGTGTTGTCTGTCGTGATCTATCCATTTTCATTTCTAATTTTATTGATTTGATTTTTCTCCTTTTGTTTCTTGATGAGTCTGGCTAATGGTTTGTCAATTTTATTTATCCTCTCAAAGAACCAGCTTTTGGCTTTGTTGATTTTTGCTATGATCTCTTTTGTTTCTTCTGCATTTATTTCTGCCCTAATTTTTAAGATTTCTTTCCTTCTGCTAACCCTGGGGTTCTTCATTTCTTCCTCTTCTAGTTGCTTTAGGTGTAGAGTTAAGTTATTTATTTGACTTTTTTCTTGTTTCTTGAGGTATGCCTGTGCTGCTATGAACCTTCCCCTTAGCACTGCTTTTACAGTGTCCCACAGGTTTTGGGTTGTTGTGTTTTCATTTTCATTCATTGCTATACATAGTTTGATTTCTTTTTGATTTCTTCTGTGATTTGTTGGTTATTCAGCAGCATGTTGTTCAGCCTCCATATGTTGGAATTTTTAATAGTTTTTCTCCTGTAATTGAAATCTAATCTTACTGTATTGTGGTCACAAAAGATGCTTGGAATGATTTCAATTTTTTTGAATTTACTTTACCAAGGCTAGATTTATGGCCCAGGATGTGATCTATCCTGGAGAAAGTTCCATGTGCTCTTGAGAAAAAGGTGAAATTCATTGTTTTGGGGGTGAAATGTCCTATAGATATCAATTAGGTCTAACTAGTCTATTATATCATTAAAATTTATGTTTCATTGTTAATTTTCTGTTTAGTTGATCTGTCCATAGGTGTAAGTAGGGTATTAAAGTCTCCCACTATTATTGTGTTATTGTTAATTGCCCCTTTCATACTTGTTAGCATTTGTCTTACATAGTACAGTGCTCCTATGTTGGGTGCATATATATTTATAATTGTTATATCTTCTTCTTGGATTGATCCTTTAATCATTATGTAGTGGCCTTCTTTGTCTCTTTTCACAGCATTTATTTTAAAGTCTATTTTATTGGATATGAGTATTGCTACTCCTGCTTTCTTTTGGTCTCTATTTGCATGGAATATTTTTTTCCAGCCCTTCACTTTCAGTTTGTAGGCATCCCTTGTTTCAGGTGGGTCTCTTGTAGACAACATATATAGTGGTCTTATTTTTGTATCCATTCAGCCAGTCTTTGTGTTTTGGTTGAGGCATTCAACCCATTTACATTTAAGGTAATTATTGATAACTATGATCCCATTGCCATTTACTTTATTGTTTTGGGTTTGAATTTATACACCCTTTTTGTGTTTCTTGTCTAGAGAAGATCCTTTAGCATTTGTTGGAGAGCTGGTTTGGTGGTGCTGAATTCTCTCAGCTTTTGCTTGTCTGTAAAGATTTTTATTTCTCCTTCATATTTGAATGAGATCCTTGCTGGATATAGTAATCTGCACTGTAGATTATTTTCTTTCATCACTTTAAGTATGTCCTGCCATTCCCTCCTGGCCTGAATCGTTTCTATTGAAAGATCTGCAGTTATCCTTATGGGAATCCCCTTGTGTGTTATTTGTTGTTTTTCCCTTGCTGCTTTTAATATTTGTTCTTTCTGTTTGATCTTTGTTAATTTGATTAATATATGTCTTGGGGTGTTTTGCCTTGGATTTATCCTGTTTGGGACTCTCTGGGTTTCTTGGACTGATGATTATTTCCTTCTCCATTTTAGGGAAGTTTTCAACTATTATCTCCTCAAGTATTTTCTCATGGTCTTTCTTTTTGTCTTCTTCTTCTGGGACTCCTATGATTCGAATGTTGGGGCGTTTAACATTGTGCCAGAGGTCTCTGAGGTTGTCCTCATTTCTTTTCATTCATTTTCTTTTTTTCCTCTCTGACTCATTTATTTCTACCATTCTATCGTCTACTTCATTAATCCTATCTTCTGCCTCCGTTATTCTCTATTGGTTCCCTCTAGAGTGTTTTTGATATCATTTGTTGCATTATTCATTATATATTGACTCTTTTTTATTTCTTCTAGGTCCTTGTTAAACCTCTCTTGCATCTTCTCAATCCTTGTCTCCAGGCTGTTTATCTGTGATTCCATTTTGTTTTCAAGATTTTGGATCATTTTCACTATCATTATTCAGAATTCTTTATCAGATAGATTCCCTATCTCTTTCTCTTTTGTTTGGTTTGGTGGGCATATGTCCTGTTCCTTTACTTGCTGGGTATTCCTCTGTCTCTTCATCTTGTTTATATTGTTGTGTTTGGGGTGGCCTCTCTCTATTCTAGCAGTTTGTGGAGTTCTCTTTATTGTGGAGTTTCCTTGCTGTGGGTGGGGTTGTACGGGTGGCTTGTCAGGGTTTCCTGGTTAGGGAAGCTTGTGTCGGTGTTCTGGTGGGTGGAGCTGGATTTCTTCTTTCTGGAGTGCAATGAAGTGTCCAGTAATGAGTTACGAGATGTCAATGGGTTTTGGAGTGACTTTGGGTAGCCTGTATATTGAAGTTCAGGGCTACACTTTTGTGTTGCTGGAGAATTTGCATGGTATGTCTTGCTCTGGAACTTGTTGGCCCCTGGGTGGTGCTTGGTTTCAGTGTAGATATGGAGCCCTTTGATGAGCTCCTGTCAATTAATGTTCCCTGGAGTCAGGAATTCTCTGGTGTTCTCAGGATTTGGACTTAAGCCTCCTGCTTCTGGTTTTCAGTCTTATTTTTACAGTAGCCTCAACACTTTTCCATCTATACAGCACCAATGATTAAACATCTAGGTTAATGATGAAAAGTTTCTCCACAGTGAGAGACACCCAGAGAGGTTCACAGAGAAGAGAAGAGGGAGGAGGGAGATAGAGGTGACCAGGATGAGAAGAGGGGGAATCAAATGAGGAGAGAGCAAGCTAGCCTGTAATCACTTCCCTGTGTGCTCTCCACAGTCTGGACCACTCAGAGATGTTCACGGAGTTATACAGAGAAGAGAAGAGGGAGGAAGGAGACAGAGGTGGCCAGGAGGATAAAGAGGGGAATCAAAAGGAGAGAGACAGATCCAGCCAATAATCAGTTCCCTAAGTGTTCTCCACAGTCCTGAATTCATAAAGAGATTCACAGAGTTGAGTAAAGAAGAGAAGGGGGAGGGAGGAGATGGAGGTCACCTGGTGGAGAAAAAGGAGAGTCCAAAGGGGGAGAGAGCAATCAGGCCAGTGATCTCGCTCCCAAGTAAAAATGGGTAATAAGATTGGGTTCTTAAAGGTACAAAATTGATAACAAATACCAAAAAGCAAAGATTAAAAATCTAGAGTAGAGGTTGGATTTTCAAAAATACAGTATTAAAGAAAAAAAGAAAACAAAGTCACAAGAATTATAAAATATATGTATATGAAGTTTGCTTTAAAAAATAGGGTCTCTTTTTTTTGCAAAGTAATATTAGGTTATAAAAATGAAAATTAAAGGAGTAATAGAGGACTTAAAAATTAAAACAATTAAAGAATGATTATACAAATAGTAAAAATATATCTAGGACTTTCTCTGTTGTTGTGGGCAGTGTGGGGGCAGTTCATTTTCAGATAGTCCCTTGATCTGGCTTATATTTCTCAAGAGCTATAGGCCCCTTCCTATGTAGTCAGTACTAACTACAGGGTTTTCATCTGTTGCACCTGTCACTTCCAAGGAGGTTCCCTCTGTTTTAGCTTCTTCTGTTAGCTGGTCTCTTCAGTGTCTAATTTCCACCCTGACACAAGGGGGGAGTGGTGGACACTTTTTGAGGCTCACTTGTTCAGTCGTGCTGTGGGGGAGGGACGCTGCCAATGAATAACACTGGCACATGCTTGCAGTGTCTCGGCCACACTGGGTCTGCCCCGGCTCACGGCATGTGTGCTCTCCCTGTCTACACTGCTTAGGCTCTAGGTTGCTCTGCTGGGAACTGTCTGAGACCAGCCCTGGGTTGTATGCACTTCCCGGGTCTAAGCCGCTCAGGTTCAGGAATTCGGGTAGTCCTCAGTGGTGCAGACTCGGTTGGGCCTGCGTTCAAGTGACCAGGTGTTTGGCGAGCGCAGTTGCTGAGACTTATCGCCTCCCCCATCCATGCCGCTTGGTTTTCTGGGTGTACAGCCAGTGCACCTTCTCAGGTGGATGTTGACCATCCAGAATCCCAAGAAGTCTTGGTTGGCAATGAAGCCTGCTTGCAGTTTGGTAGATAATGCCTCTCTGGGGCCGCGATTGCCCCCCTTCCGGCTCTGGCTGTCCTCGGCTGCCTGTCACCAGGCAGAGGGGGTGGGCCGGACTAGCTCTGCTCAGTCCTTTGTTCTGTGAGCGGGCCTGGTGGTGTCTTAGGTTAGGGCTTTTCATGTGGTAGCTATCCCACAGTCTGGTTTGCTACCCCAAGTTAGCTGCCTCAGATTGCCGTTGGGGCATTCAGGCCCAGTCCTTACTCTGAGCAATGCAGCCTGCGTCTGCCTGCCCAGCCCCCGCTTGCTAGTGGTGGGAGCAGACGTCTGCGCTGCTTCTCTGCTGGGGGAGTTACTGTTGGGCACGTAATCTGTGGGTTTTAATTATTTACTTATTTTTCCTCTCGGTTATTTGCCCTCAGTGGTTCCAAGGCTCGCCACAGACTCGGCGGGAAGAGTGTTTCCTTGTGTTTGGAAACTTCTCTCTTTTACAGACGCTCTTCTCGGGACGGAGCTCCATCCCTACCTCTTTGTCTCTCTTTTTACCTTTTATGTTTTTTCCTACCTCCTTTCAAAAACAATGGGCTGCTTTCCTGGGTGCCTGATATCCTCTGTTGGCATTCAGAAGTTGGTTTGTGGAATTTACTCAGCGTTTAAATGTTCTTTTGATGAATTTGTGGGGGAGAAAGTGGTCTTCCTGTCCTATTCCTCTACCATATTAGAACCGCCCCTATTTATTTCTTTATTTTCAATTTTTTTGACCACACTGCATGCCATGCGTGATCTTAGTTCCCCAACCGGGAATCAAACCTATGCTCTCTGCACTGGAAGCATAGATTCTTAACCACTGGACCACTAGGGGAGTTCTTGAGATTCCGTTTCTTTTTCTTGTCTTTTACACTGCTTTAATTAGTTGACTATTGAGATACAGTTGGCATATAGCATTATGTTAGCTTCAGATGTGCAGCATAATGATTTGATATTTGTAAATACTATAAAGTCATCACCCCATGTATATACAGAATTTAAAATTTTCCTGTGCTGACAACTTTTAAGATGTGTTCTCTTAGTGATTACTTTTCTTTTTAAAAATTTTATAATTAAAAATTTAGTTGACCTCACTGCATGGCATGTGAAATCTTAGTGCCCTGACTAGGGATCAAACCTGTACCTCCTGCATTGGAAGCATGGAACCTTAGTCACTGGCCCACAAGTCCCTGCTTGCTTATTTTTGAGAATTTTATCTCAGGTCACTTAAGAATACTTCCACAGTCCCATGCAGTCAACATTTTATCTTGCGTTTGTAGGGGACACTTTCTATTGGTGAGCTTTTAGAGAAGTTCTCAACTGAGCACATACATAGTTGCGGTACAGTTGGGAGTATACAAGGCTTCTGCTCTGCTCGCTTCTCATTAGCTGGTGTAAAGGCGGTGCTGTTCTGTATGACACAGGGAGCTCAGCCTGGTGCTCTGTGACAACCTAGAGGGGGTGGGATGGGGAGGGAGGTGGGAGTGGAAGGGGGGTTCAAAGGGAGAGGACATGTGTATACCTATGGCTGATCTATAGATCCTACACATGAGTGTATGGCAGAAACCAATACCACATTATAAAGCAATTATCTTTCAATTAAAAATAAAATATTTAAAAAATGCAGTGCTCTTGCAGAAAGCTTCAGGCCATTCTGGCAGTTGAATTTTTAGCCTGTCCGAAACCTCAGCAAGAGAAGGTGTTGTCTCAGGCTCTGCCCTGGGGAGAGGTCTGACCGACCAGGGGTTACGGATGTGGCCTTTCTCAGGAGGGCGGGTGGGATGACCCAGGGATGGTGAGTACAGAGGGGAGAGCAGTGGAATCCCAGGAGGACAACGGTGTTTTAAAAGACCAGTAAAGAAAGAGGGAAGGAGACCGGAGCAGGTGAGGAAGGAGAGGGGGAAAGCAGGAAGGCGTGGGGTCAGTGAGGCCAAGGCGTTTACGGGAGGGCAAGTGTTCAGTTCTGAGGATCAAGAGTGTGGGTGACTCGAGCAGCGTGGGGCCTGGTGCTCCCGCGCTGAAGCTCATGTCGTAACTGAGCAGGCGGAGTCTGAAGCAGCGGATGCCCTGCAGAATTCGATATGGATGGGGAAGCGAAGGGTCAGTGTGCAAATCAGGCTTTCAGGACCAGGGGAGACCTTGCTCAGTGCCAGGGAGTTCTCTGTTTCCCGTCTTCCCCTGGAGTGTTGGCCAGGGTGTCTCTTGGCATGTCTCTCTGCCCTCTGTAGTTCTGCAAAGTGGTCCTTAGATTAAGAGGCTTGATCACAGTCAGGTTTGATCATTTGGGCAAGGCTGCTACTTCCGGGTGGCTCTGTGGCGACTCCAGTGCCTTTGTTGCGAATTTGTCAACATGGATAATGGTTGCTGGGAAACATTAATTCATTTTGTTGTTGTTGTTTAGTTGCTAAGTTGTGCCCGACTTGCCACCCCATGGACTGTAGCCCACCAGGATCCTCCGTCCATGGGATTATCAAGGCAAGAAGACTGGAGTGGGGTGCCATTTCCTTCTCCAGGGGATCTTCTCCACCCAGGGATCACACCTTCGTCTCCTGCACTGGCTGGCAGATTCTTTACCACTGAGCAATCTGGGAAGCCCTATTAATTCATTTAGGCATTCTAAATGTGATACTAAGCACATTTCTTAATAGTATCAACAGATACACATTACATACTGTCTGCCAAGTGAAACTGCAAATTTTGTTGTTGTTGTTGCTAGAAAAGTATCAGTTGAGTTTTACTCTATGCCAAGCACTGTTCTAGGTCCTAAGGATAGAATGGTAAATGAAGGTCTGGGTTTATGAAGTTTGAAGTAAAACAAAACTCAGGGTTTTGTGAGGTTGGTGGCTTTTGTGGCAGAGCTGCTCACATTGCAGGCAGAACCAGTGAGGACCGTGGGGGAGGACGGTGAGTGGCCGGGATGTGATGGTGGGCAGGCAGCGGTGGGATGCCCAGTGGCACGCGGGAACGTGGGTGGTGTCCAGGGACTGAATGGTGTTTGAAAACAGCAGTGAAGCACTGAAGTAATTTTTAGAAATGATCCATCACCCTGCCAGAAAAAAACACATACAAAGTGCAGAGGATTTCATCATGTTATTCTAGGAAAAAAAAAAAATCACATGAAAGCAACACACCGACAAACCTATTAGAATGGCCAAAAGCCAGAACACTGAGCATACCCAGTGCTGGCAGGAAAGTGGAGCGCATTCATTCAGGAATTCTCATTCATTGCTGGTTTCCATGCACAATGGTGCAGCCACTGTGGAAGATGGTCAGTCCTTACACAACTAAACGCACTCTTGCCATTCAGCCCAACAGCCTTGCTTCCTGATGTTTGCCCAAAGGAACTGAAAGCTTATATCCACGTGAAAACCTGCACACGGTTATTTATAGCAGCTTTATTCCTAAGTTCCCAAACTTAGAATAAACTAAGATGTCCTTCAGTAGGTGAATGGCACTGTGGTACATCCTGATGACAAAATATTGTTTAGTACTAAAAAGAAATGAGCTATCAAACCATGCAAAGACACAGGGGAAACTTCAATTGATATTACTAAGTGAAAGAAAAAGTGAAAGTGTTAGGCGCTCAGTTGTGCCTGACTTTTTGCTGCCCTATGGACTGTAGCCTGCCAGGCTCCTCTGTCAATGGGATTCTCCAGGAAAGAATACTGGAGTGGGGTGCCATTTCCTTCTCCAGGGGATCTTCCCAACCCTGGGATGGAACCCAGGTCTCTTCCACGGTAGGCAGATTCTTTACCATTTGAGCTGTGAGGAAAGCCCTGGGAAAAGACGTGTGTAGGATTCCAAGTATATGACACTCTAGAAAAGGTAAAACTATGAGGCATTAAAAAGCTCAGTGGTTTCCAGGACTGAGGGGTTATTAGAAGCACATGGAGGGTTTTAGAACAGGGAAACTCTACAAGGCATGGTAATGATGAATACATGTCTTTACACATTTGTCCAAACCATAGAATGTGCAACACCAAGAGTTAACTCTAAGGTAAATGATGGATTTTGTGTGATTATCATGTGTCATTGTGGGTTTAGCCTTGGTAAAAGATGTTATCATTCTGTGTGTGATGTTGATAAGGAGGGAGGCTGTACACACACACACACACACACACACACACACACATACAAAGGCAGGGAAGTATCTTCCTCTCAATTTTGTTGTGAACCATAAACTGTTCTAAAAACTAGTCTTTCAAACAAAAGACAACACAGACTATTCCATGTGTGCATTACAAATCAGTATGTAACTAAAATATATATAAGATTAACTGGTTTTTATTATTTTTTGTTTCTATTTTTAATCAAACTCTTCCTTCCCTTTCAGTGATGTTATTTTGATCCCTCCTTTAAGCAGATTCCCCTTCCAGTTCCAAGCACGGCCAGATGCCGGGTCATCTCGGGCTTGTGGGGTCTCTCTGGTTGTTGCTTTCAGGGTCGTTCCATGTCGCTTTACATGTGCTGAGCAGGCGGACCAGGTGGCCTGGGCCCCAGCAGCCTGTGGGCAAGGCAGGCTCTGCAGCCCTCCTCGGGGTCTGGATTCTCACGGGACACCAGTCAGCTGTTTGGTTCATCGGCAGAGGTTGATGGGGGCGAGTCTGTGCTGCAGAGTCGTCTGCCTCTGCGATGGGGGCCTTGGCCTTCAGTCCTGGTTGTGTCTAGTGACAGGTGGGTCAGGTCCTTACACAGGGACTGTGCTGTGAAAACCTCCCTGTGCCTGCTCCCTGAGGGGGTCTGTCCACCTGAAACCCCGAGCGAGACCCGCAGAGGAAAACAAAGCAAAACAAACAGGGGCTTTGGCCATGACGACAGACGGCAAAACCGCAGCAAGAGCACGGGGGCCTCTTACTTCCCAGGGTCCAGCACGGCTCGCAGAAAGTTTTTGTTGCTCTTTTTTGTTAAAATTGTGTTTCTGTTCTTTCATTTCTCCCAACACAGGGCCCCTCTCTGGTGGAGCCTTTTATTTATACTGCCCCACGTTTCCTTCTCTTTTCTCATACCTTCCTCCCCCTGTCTGAATTTCAGTTCTCCTTTGTTTCCTTTAAGCTTTTATTTTCTTCTCAGGCACGTTCTCTCTTTCTTTTTCCCCTGGTGTCGGCTTGTCTTGCTTGGAGGGGAAGTGTTTTCTGTCTGGAGTGTTAGCTCTGGGAATTGCTGTGTGGCTGCAGGTTGTAAACTGCAGGGCTGGGTTCTCTTTCCAACAGCATCTTGTCACACGGATCCACTCTCTGAGGAGGAAGCTAGTTTTCGGCAGACACGAGACTTGCATAGACAGAGTGTTGTGGTTTAACACAGATGGCGTGTCTTATTGTATTTTATAACAAATTGTTTTTTCAAGAGCGGTTTCCCTTCTCCTCTTCTGTCCTCTCATCTCTACTCTTTTTTTCTTTATTGGAAGTATATTTTGCATGTAATATTAGTTTCAAGTGTACAACATAGTGGTTTAACGTTTATGTACATTACGAACTGATCACCAGGATAAGTCTTGTTCATCTGTCACCATACAAAGTTAACACCATATTATTAATATTATTTGGCTGCCCTGAGTGGCTTGCGGGATCTTCGTTCACAACCAGGGATCAAACCTAGGCCCACAGCACTGAAACTGCTGAGTCCAGTCCTAGCTCCTGGATTACCAGGGAATTCCCAGTACAATATTATTATCTATAGTTCCCATGCTGTATATTACATATCTGTTGTTTGTTTATTTTGTAACTGGAATTTTGTGCCTCTTAATCCCTTTCCCCTGTTTCACCTAACCCCCATCTTCTTCCCCACTAGCAACTGCCAGTTTGTTCTCTGTATCTATAAGTTTGCTTCTGGTTTGTTTGTTCATTTGTTTTTCATATAGTATTTATCTTATTTCACTTAGAGTGATACCTTCTAGGTCTATCCATGATGTTGCAAAGAGCAAGATTTCATTATTCTTTTTATGGCTGAGTATATTCCATTGTGTGTATATACCTCATCTTCTTTGTCCATTCATCTGTTGATGGGCACTTAAGTTGCTTCCATAATCTCGGCTGTTGTAAATAATGCGGCAGTGAATTTAGGGGTGCATGTATTTTTTCAAATAAGTGCTTTCATTTTCTTTGGATAAATACCCAAAAGTGAGGTTGCTGAATCATATTGTAGTTACATTTTTAATTTTTTGAGGAACCTCTGTACTATTTCCACGGGCCGTACCAATTTATTGTGTTCCCACCAATGGTGCACAAGGACTTCCATCTGTCTTCATCCTCACCGATACTGATTATTTCTTGTCTGTTTTGTAATAGCCATTCTGGCAAGTGTAAGGAGCTATGTCATTGTGGTTTTGATTTGCATTTCCCTGATGGTTGTTGATGTTGAGCATCTTTTCATGTGTCTGTTGGGCGTGTGTATGTCTTCTTTAGAAATATGTCTGTATTTATGTCTTTATCACATTCTTAATTACTGTAGCTCTATAGAATAGTTTGAAATCATGAAGTGTGATGCCTCCAGCTTTGTTCTTTTCCAAGATTGTTTTGGCTCTGTGGTTCCATATGAATTTTAGAATTATTTGTTCCCTTTATTCTCTTAAAATTATCAGGGACTCCAAAGAGTCTTTTGTTAATGTAGCTTATAACTATCAATATTTACTATATTAGATATTAAAATGGTATAAAACAGAAAAGACCAGAACTTACAGATTGTTGTTTTGTTCAGTCACTTAGTTGTGTCCAGCTCTTTGAGACCTCATGGACTGCAGCATGCCAGGGTTCCCTGTCCTTCACCATCTCCTGGAGTCTGCTCAAACTCATGTCCATTGAGTAAGTGATACTATCCAACCATCTCATCCTCTGTTGCCCCCTTCTCCTCCTGCCTTCAGTCTTTCCAGGCAACAGGGTTTTTCCCAATGAGTCAGTTCTTTGCATCAGGTGGGCAAAGTTTTGGAGCTTTAGCTTCAGTATCAATCCTTCCAATGAATATTCAGGGTTGATTTCCTTTAGGATTGATAAACCTGACTTCCCTGCAGTCCAAGGGGGTCTCAAGAATCTTACCTAGCACCTCAAATTGGAAGCATCAATTCCTCAGTGCTCAGCCTTCTTTATGGTCCAGCTCTCACATCCTTACATGACTACTGGAAAAGTCATAGCTTAGACTAGATGGGTCTTTGTTGGCAAAGTGATGTCTCTGCTTTTTAATACATTGTCTACGTTTGTCATAGGTTTCCTTAGAAGAAGCAAGTGTCTTTTAATTTCATAGTTGGTCACCATCTGCAGTAATTTTGGAGCACAAGAAAATAAAATCTGTCCATGCTTCCACATCTCCCCTTTCTATTTGCCATGAAGTGATGGGACCAGATACCATGATCTTAGTTTTTTGAATGTTGAGTTTTAAGCCAGTTTTTTTCACTCTCCTCTTTCACCTTCATCAAGAGGCTCTATGATATACTTTTAAATAACATCTATGCAGAGTACATCATGTGAAATGCCGTATTGATAATTCTCCTGGCAATCTTGATTCCAGCTTGTGAATCATCCAGCTTGGTATTTCACATGATGTACTCTGCATAGAAGTTAAATTAGCAGGGTGACAGTATACAGCCTTGACATACTCCTTTCCCAATTTTGAACCAGTCTGTTGTTCCATGTCTGGTTTATAAGTACATATCCCATTAGCCATCAGAGCCTCTGAAAACATTAGTATATTCCTATATGATGAGTGAATTTCTAAGAATACATATATTCTTGTATAATAAGACTTAAGAAGGTAAGTTAAATCTTAATATAACTGTGAAAATAAGTTTGTTATTGCAGGTCTCAGAGTGGGAACTCCTAGAGTCTTCAGACCACACTCTAAGAACTACTGACTTAGACAGTTGATAATGATTTCCTGAGCACTGTATGCTGGGTATGCCAGCTATGGTGATAGGGAGCTGGGAAAGTAATAGAGAGCTTTCTTGGTTTCCAGGAATTCATATCACACGTGGGTTATTGCTCTATCTATGCATAAGCCAACCTGTATATCTGAAAGATGAGTTTATGTATATATTCTGTGAAAATGATTTGCACTCTCTTTTATGACCATTAAAGTCTCAATCAGTAAGGTTACAATCTGTATATTTGATACTCAAACACTCAAAGTGTTTGAGTTACCAGCCTAGCATCACCACAGAACAGTCTTATGAAATTGAGCCTTTTGATATGGTCACTACCAAGAAAAACTCCAGGGGGTTCAGTTATGTTCCTATTACATGGTTAACCAAGGAAATCTTAAAGGAACATGTGTGAACAACCACATCCTCTTTTCTATTTATGTTCTGGCCTCTTTCAGAAATCCTTTTCTATATAAAAATGTGTTGTAAAGGTATCATTTATACTCAGTGTGACTATATTAGATAACATCATTAATCATCATTTTCACAGAGCTTTCTGGATATCTCCACCCTCATATCCAAGAACTCGAGGACCAAAATGTAATCATTTGCTTGTTCTTTTCAGACAGTTTTGAGGATGCTGGGCCACCAAATAGCCAGATGGTCTCAGAACCTGGAAAAAACGTCACGCTCACCTGTGAGCCTCAAGAGAACCGTTTGTTAGAAGAAGTGTCATTGGAAAAGATCCAGCCCCAGCAGATTGACCTCTTAATAAGCTGCAATGTGTCCCAAGGAAGAAGGTACACATCCAAGTACCCAAGACAGATACTGAGCAACTGCAACAAGGACATGAAAAAGGTCTTTGTCACCATGCCTAATGTTATAGGCTCTGATTCAGGACTCTACCGCTGTGGCTTCAAAGCCAGCACTGGGGAAAAAGAGACCTTTGTGATGAGACTGACCGTAACCGAAGGTGAGTGGGTGGCGCCTGTTTCCACACATCAAAAATGGGGAAAGCTCGCTGCTGTGGGTTTCTTTTGTCTTTCTCATGACTTTCTTATACAAAATACCTTTAATGATTGAATTTGGTAAGTTGTCAGTTACTGAATGTTATACTTTATCTTGCTGATCCATCAATCACAGATTTTTTTTTGGATCTGTCATATTCCAAAAACTTTTAAAAATTCAGTTCATCTGAAAAATATGTGGTATCAACACCCAATACATTTTGATTATATAATTTCTTTTTAAAAAAGTGTCTTAAAAATTTTTTTATTAATTTAATCAACCTATTTCTGGCTGTGCTGGGTCTTGCAGCAAGCATTTCCAGTTGTGGTGCACGGGCTTCTCATCACGAGGGCTTCTCTAGTGTGGAACATGGGCTCCAGGGCGTGGGGGCTTCAGCGGTTGTGGCTCCTGGGTTCTAGAGCACAGCTCAATGGCTGCGGTGCCTGGGCTTAGTTGCTCCTTGGCATGCGGGATCTTTCTGGACTAGGCATCGAACCTGTGTCTCCTGCATTGGCAGGCGGGCTCTTTACCACTGAGCCATCAGGGAATCCCCCTCAGCTACATAATTTCTAACTTTTCAATTCTGTTCAAACTTGCTGACGGTGGTAACTGGGTTTTACCATCCTTGTGGCTCCTCAGCAATGACAGGAAGTTGGTTGATTGGCGTCTGCTGAATCAGCATTGAGTAGAGTGTAATACATGCGTGATAACGTGATTGCTCCTTTGCCAGATCAGAGCTTTGGCTCCCTCACTTGTTTTCAGGCCTGGGAGCAGGAACAGACTGGCCCTGAAGCTTTGAGACGGGCCTTCAGGGCTTCCCACCTGAGCCGGCTCAAGGCCCAGTGCTTCTTTAGTATTAGCCATTTGTCTGCTGTGCCATAATGAACCCCTAACACCTGTGTGAGAGTAAGAAAAGTGGTATTTCACCTGCTGAAGTGCAAATACAGAGACCTGTACGGACCTGTGTAGAAGTCTGTCCAGAGGCCTGAGTTACAGCCTAGCGGGAGGAAGGCCATCTCAGACTCCCCCTTCTGCCTCTGGGCAAGAGGACCCTGTCAGAGAAAATAATGTATATTTACTGATGACAGAAATTTTATTTCACTGTATTTTCACTCTCTACTTTCCTCCCTCTTCTTCCTTTCTGCTTTCCTTTGCTCCTTTCCTCCTTGCTTCCTCCTCTCCATCCACCCATATCTCTTTCTCCGTTACCTTCCTGTGCTTCCAGCCACCGCACGTGCTTCGGCCTGTGTGTAGACTCTTGAGCCGAGGCTTGCTGGGATGCGGCTGCCCTGCATACACGCTGCTCACGCTGCCGGCCGGAGCGCCCTCCTGCTTTGGGAAGAAGAGAAGGTTTCGTGCTTGCAGTAGCCTCCGCAGCTGCACCCCGGCAGCTGTGTGTGCGAAGGATGTTCTTGGCCAGAGGTTAGCAGTTGTCAGTACCTGATCACCTTGGATGGCATCAAAGCTTTCTTTGCTTCTCAAGTTAACTAGAGGGTTAATAGAATGTTGAGGAGGGAGGAAATATTCAGGGGAGAAAAATTAACAGGGGTTCTTCATTTTAAATGTTGACTCCATTCCTTCATACATACAGAGAAAATATTTCTTGCATTAAAGAAATACTCTTGCATTATAGAAGTGTTTTTAACACCTGGCCTGAAAGAAAGAATAAAAGCAATTATTAAGGCTTCTCTGGTGTCTCGGTCATAAAGAACCCACTTCCCAGTGCAGGAGATGCAGGTTCAGTCCCTGGGTGGGGAAGATCCCCTCGAGAAGGAAATGACCACTCACTCCGGTATACTTGCCTGGAAAATCCCATGAACAGAGGAGCCTGGCAGGCTACAGTCCATGGGGTGGCCAAGAACTGAACATGACTTAACGACTAAACAATAACACAACAACAACAAATCTCTCAGAGCCCAAAGTAAGAGAATGTTCTATTCAGAAAATGCCATAACCATTTTCAAACACATCTGAAATAAGATCTTGCCCATTATATGTTGAAAAAGTTATTAAAAAAATCTGAAATCCTAGAGAAAAATGGATTCTTGGCAGGTATAGTTATTTAACTCTAGATAATTAATAAAAATGTCTTTCACTTATCCAAACATGGCTAAATTCCTTGCACAAAGCTATTTATTTTCTCTGTAAATAAGCCACAGACAGTGTTGAAAATGACTGAATGTAACGATCAGTATAGTTAGGGTTCAAGTGTTTTGAATACTTGAAAAATGGATTTTTGACATTCAGTTGACAGGTTGAAAGACTATCAACTGGGCCCATTAGTAAAACATTATAATTGAAGAAGATGATAGCTGTTGACTCAATATTTTGGTTTAATTTCTTTTCAAAATAACTATAAGTAAATACTGAAGGTTAAAAAAATCAGATGGAAAGCAAAAATAGATCACTTGTGTTTCTTTGATATGATTTGATTATTTCAAGTCCTAGGGCTGTTTGGTCAAAAATCAATGTAGGGATGAAAGCAGAGAGACAGGTATTAGATGTGGAGGTGATCTAATTTATTTCAACTGTCAAGGAAAAGGAGATGGTGACACAGATTTTGTAAACTGCTGGGCATCCTTTTGTGAGCTTCCGTCAACTTCTTTTATGGGATCCAAAAGAGATTTTCATGACTCTTGTATTTTACACACATGCACATGCATGTACACACACACACACGCACATGCATGCACATGCACATATGCGCATGTGCACACACACACACATACCTCTATCCCTGATTTTGCCCACTTGGGTTCATCTTCAGACAAGTACCAGGTACTGAGAGGCCACCAAATAGATGATATAGTGTCAGCTGATACATTGTATATCCAGGCTTGACTTCTTTTGAACAGAGGCAGAAAGTGGCAGAAGCATTTTCTCTGCTGAATGAAATGTTTGTTTCCCTTCTTTGTACTCAAGACCTGGTAAGTAGTCTAAAATGGATCCAGACTGAGATTTCTGAATTTGAAACCTGTCTAGACCAAGAGCCAGAAACAGGGGAAAATGTAGGTATACTTACAATGACCAAAATTATTTTGGACCCTTAAAATCCTCTGGATTTTCACTAGTCATGGGAAAAGTATTTTAACTTTCATCAGAAGGATTTTTGAGGTCTTCTGTTATTAACTAAATAGCATTCTGACTACAGTTGCTTTAGGAACACGTGTATACCCGTGGCAGATTCATGGTGATGTATGGCAAAACCAATAAAATATTGTAAAGTAAAAAAATAATAATAATAAAATAAAATAGAAAAATAAAAAGAAGGAGGATCAAAGACATGAGAGCAGTCCTCTTAGAAAGTTTCTGGAGAAGACCTGTTTCTAACTCTGCTAAGAAGTATCCTTCTCCAATCTTTTCCCACTAATGAGGGTATTTAGCTGAACCATCAAATTTCAAATAAGACTCTGATGATCAGAGCAGAAGAAAGAGTTAAAACAGAATCTGGGGACTTACACAGAACGTGTAGGGAGGGAGGCGTTGTGTGCGTTGGGCTTCCCTGGTGGCTCAGATGGTAAAGAACCTGCCTGCGATGCAGGAGACCGGGGTTCAATCCCTGGGTTGGGGAGATCCCCCAGATAAGGGAATGGCTACCCACTCCAGTATTCTTGCCTGGAGAATCCCCATGGACAATCAAATGACTAGGTTGGTGCTGAGATTCTGAGTTATGGGTTAATACAGAAGGTAGTCTCAGTTGAATGATAGCTTGGTGAAATTCTGGGTGTTGTATAAGAGCAATGAAATTTACTCAATGTTTTATCACAGGTGGCACAAGTTAGTATTTAAGGATGTGTCAATCAAGTAGTATAGAATAAGAGACACTGGAGACAAAGAGGATTAGCTAAGAGCTGGTTGCAACAGTCAGGGCAGCAGCGAGGCAGCTCTCAGATGGACAGCCACTGTCACATTCTGGGCCTTTGGCCCACAAACGGGAGCCCCACAGTTTGATAGACAAATTACAAATGGCATATAAATTAGAAAAAGGTAGCCCCTTCCCTGCACTGATGCGGATCCAAGCTCATGTACAACTTTGGTGATGGGCCCCAGGTCCCCTACCACTCAGCTGGGCACACGTAGCCTGGCGAAGCGGAAAGATGTTGTTGGTTCAGATGAGAAAGTCAGCCTGTGCTTGTCACCACCTCCACAGTCACTCACACTTCCTACTCTCTCTTCCTAACCCATTTACTCATTCTCACCACAATTACCTCGTTTCCTTTAGAGTGTCGGTCAGATCTCATCATCTTCATGAATATATAACTTCAAATGATTCCCTGACGTTGAACCATTAAGCAGCTTTAATTTCTCAAACTTTTATAGTGGGAAAGGTGATATCCTCAAGTTATTGAATAACTGCATCTATTTGCAATGACCCAGACCCTTACATTAGAAATTCCTTGAGACTGAGGATCATGATACCTCTACTTAGAGATGTCACAGTATCTTTCCAGAGTATGCTTAGTAAGTGTTCTTGACTCATACTGTGCATGTCGATATTCCTGTGTGTTCTAATAGGAACTGTGTCCATTTCATTTTCCAGTTTTCTAGCTGGATTGCTTCTGGGTTTTCTTCATCAACACTTAACATTTGAGGTTTAGTGATTGCTAAGCAAAAGAAACCTGAGCTCTCAGAAGATCCACTGGAATATTTGGGGAGAAAATTCTCATGAGCTTCGTTTACATATATATCTTTCAAAAAGTACATCTTCTTTTTAAACTTTTCTTGTTGTGCATATTCTGTACTCGGTTCAGTTCAGTCGCTCAGTTGTGTCTGACTCTTTGGGACCCCATGAACTGCAGCATACTAGGCTTCCCTGCCTATCACCAGCTCCCAGAGCTTGCTCAAACTCATGTCCATCGAGTTGGTGATGCCATCCAACCATCTCATCCTCTGTCATCTCCCTTCTCCTCCTGCCTTCAATCTTTTTCAGCATTAGGGTCTTTTCCAGTGAGTCAGCTCTTCGCATCAGGTGGTCAAAGTATTGAAGCTTCAGCTTCAGCATCAGTCCTTCCAATTCTCTGTTAATGAGGTGTAATTACTAGTCAGTAGACGTGGAAGGTGTAATTTGTAAATGAAGATTGAAGAAGTTTTCACTAGGAAATCATGGGCCCACAGCCAAGAGACTCTTCCCTGATCTTTCTTTTGTGAGGTATGAGTCGACACAGGGGTAGTGTCGAGAAGTAGCTGCTCTAGGTTCTAAATCTTGCCTCTAATGGCTTGCAGAGATCACTGACTCTGGACTCTGTTCTCCTGAATTGGACTATGAGACTGTTAAGGAAGAGAAATAAATTTCATTTATTTATTTGACCTTAGTTTCTGCTAAAATTCACTCTTTTTTTTTCCAGCTGATTTGGATTTTGAAAGAGTTTGAAGTTGTAGACAAAATATATTTTTAGGGATTTATTAATCCAGAACTTTCTGACAGACTCTTCTGAATTTATAATAGATGTGACTATTGTAGGCATTTGAAAAGACCCTGAAATGATAGGCATGGTGGCTGTCTGAGCTGTTCCTCGCCAGGCTCCCAGGTAAGCCTGTTTCCATGACCCGATATGATGAACATCTGCCTTTTACGATCTCTTCCTCCAGAGAAAATCATGTCTGGAACCACAGGACTAGAGTCTCAGAGCACTGGTGTTGCAAATTCAGTATCCTCTACCAATACAGACCACTTATGGTTTTTAGCCCATTTAGTCGTTATTAAAATTCTGGATGATAACTGGGTATCCAGATGAAACACACTGTTTCCATCATCACAAACAAGTTAGCTACTCAGTCAGAGCCCTCTTAGGTCCTTGTAGCTTTACTTTGGGAGGAGGAAACGACAACCCACTCCTTTATTCTTGCCTGGAAAATCCCCCAACCTGGTGGGCTACAGTTCATGGGATCGCAAAGAGTCAGACACGATTGAGTGACTGGAGCACACATCACAGCTTTACTTTACATTTGCCTCTGCCCACATCTTTCTTTTATGAGTCACCAAATTAAAAAAAAAAAAAAGCAAGCAGTCAGCCAGTTTGTTTTATAAGCCCTACATCTTGATTTATTCATCTTTCCTAAAGCACACAATCCTGGAATTTTGGCCTGAAGTCATTTTTTGTACATACCATATTTGTGTAGATAAACAAGATATTGAATTGAATAATGAAAATGGCCAGCTAGTGTCAGAGAGAAGGAAATGCTGAAACTCTCGTGTTAAATTGATCTGATGGAGTTCTTGCGTGAGGAACCTTGTTGAGCGTTCACTTCATCACTCTTGTAAACAAAGCAGTTGGTGGTATTGTGTGTGTGTGCACATGTGCGCTCAGTCGTGTCTGATTCTTTGTGCCACCATGGACTGTAGCCTGCCAGTTTGCTCTGTTCATGGCATTCTCCAGGCAAGAATACTGGAGTGGGTTGCCATTTCCTCCTACGGGGATGCTCCCGACCCAGGGATTGAACCTGTATCACCTACATTGGCAGGTGGATTTTTTTTTTTTTTAACCAATGACGCACCTGGGAATCCCCAAGTTGATGGTATTAGAAAGCAGCTAATCCTAGGAACTGTTTTTCTTTAAGTGAATCTTTATCTTCAGCCCGAATTTTAAATAATTTTTATAATGCTTTCCTCTCCCTAGAAGCTCAGAGCTCAGGTAGGAATTCAAATTCAGAAGAATGTACTGATTTTCCTCCCACTTAAAATCCATGACCACATTTACCTGAGAGACCTAATGACTCCAACTGCAAAATAGCCATTTGTTCTTCCTTGTCATGTGTGATTTTTTTTTTTTTATTTTAAAACATCTGGGAATTGTTAACAGCTTATAATGATCTCTTAGAGCCTTATTAGGAACCAAATGTAGATGATGGTGTGAATTTTTCCCCAAAGGCAAGTAGAAAACTTCTTAAATTTTTAAAAAGACAGTTCTTTGTATAAGGTTAATGGCATTTCATTCTTAATAGAAATTCTAGTTTTAAGTATTGCAGTTCAATTAGTCAGACAACTACTTCCAACTTCAACTGAGATATTTCAAACATGTTCTGACCTGACCCTTGACAAGCATTCAAAGGTGACCTAGTTCGTTTTCAGAAGACTATTATTATTTGAAAGAAAAAGAAATGAAGAATAAATGCAGACCTGTCAGCTGTAGAGATACATCTTTGAACCCCCATTTATATTGTAAAGTTATGTATACTGAAATGATTCAGAGTTTTCTTTAAAGGTATTTATTCAACAGCATAGGGCTTCCCTGGTGACTCAGATGGTAAAAATCCACCTACAATGCAGGAGACATGGGTTCGATCCCTGGGTCACGCAGATCCCCTGAAGAAGGGAATGGCAACCCACTCCAGCATTCCTGCCTGGAGAATCCCATGGACAGAGGAACCTGGTGGGCTACAGTCCACTGGGTCACAAAGAGTCAGACATGACTGACTGACCAACCCTTTCACATTCAACAGAAGAATATGCTTGGATAAATTTTTGTAAAATAAATATTTTTCAATCCTCATTGATCCCTCTACACCTTATTTTCAGAATTAATTGAATGTAGTTCACTTTGGCTAAAACTCAGAAGTAACTATGATGCTCATAATCTTTTAAATATAAAAGTGGTTTTATTTAATTAACCCACAGGAGGCAGTTCTTCCTTTCACGGATATACGGTTGAGCTGTTTTAAGCTTTCCATAGCGCTGGCCAGGCGTGTGAAATGGCTTTAGTGAAGGTGAATAGTGAATGGTGAAAATCCTTATCATTGCAATGATGGACATGGGAAAGTAAAGAGTAATTGTTGAGATGAGAAGAAGTGATGTTAACAAAGGATAGGATATTTTTTGTGACTTCAAATCAAAGAATCTTAAGAATGTGATGGATATACAAATGACCTCCAAATCAGGGCCACATAGAAGGCGAGTTTACAAACATAAAGCAATCCAGGCTTGCAAAGTGTAATTATTCTCCTGTTGTTTTTCATGTTTCATATTGATCATTGAGATAAATTCTTCACTCTTTTAATGTGCATATGTGTATATGCATTTGTGAATTAAGATAACTGTGAATATTTGTTAGGAGGAACAATCTGCCAGATGGCAAACATTCAATAAATACATGTGCTTGTGTGGGCAATTTTACACTCACAGGAAACTCACAAATCCCAAATACTTTAATCAAAACAAGTTGTTTTGCTTTTATATTGATGACAGTCTTTTCTTCCTGGTCTAGTAAGTAAAGATATCAGCTTTGAAATCCAATCATGCAATTCTTTTTTAATAAAATCACTGGCTATTTTAAAAAATGGAGAGAATGGATGAATAGTTAAACTCTAGAGGATAAAGCTGTAGATTTTGAAATTATTACCAGATCCCTTGTTTCTTATAACCAAGCATTGACTTTTACATGTTTTGTAGAGCAATTAGTAAACATTTTTTCATGTAACATAACTTAAATTTGGACAGAAAAATTAATATTCAGCCCAATGCTTTCTTTTCATATTCTGAAACTATCTGTATGACATTTACAGCACATTTATATATACGCCTTTATAAATGTCATAGAGTTTGAGGTATAAAGTTTTCTAAGGACCCAAGGGAAAAGTTATAAATAGCAGTTATAAGGACCAAGTGGCACAAGGCTTTGTCTTGGCTGCTGTATGACAGCCTTGCATATTATGTTTATGTCTGTGCCAGTCACGCTAAGACTTACTGATAATTAGTCATAACAACTCTATTATTATCTACATTTTATGGATGAGGAAGGTGAGGCATGAAGAGCTTAACAAACTTATTTCAGGCTTCATAGCTAGTAAGGAGTGGGACTGGGTTTCATAGCCGTAGATGGGCTCCAGGGTTCTTGTTCTTAACCATGGCACTGAATTACTTCTATAAGCGGAAGGAAAAAAAAGTTACTGCCATCCATAGCAGCATCACAGGAGAAGCTGGCTGCGGTGGGAGTTCCACAGCCTTGCACTGTGGGGAAGTGAATAGGTATATCATAGATCACCTACTGAACCAACACATGGAGCAGGTGTAGGCAAAGGAAAGGGGGTTTGATCGCTCACTATTTTCTTCCAACCCCTGTGCTTACGTGTGCTCAGGTCATCCAGGTGCTGTGTCTGTGGGTTCCCCACTGACTCGTCTCCTTTACTGAGGCTTGTGAGTATCGTGAAGTCACGTGAGGGAGGGTGTTCACACAGTCTCACGTTGTTCAGTCACTAAGTCATTACTGATACTTTGTGACCCCCTGGACTGCAGCACACCAGGCTTCCCTGTCCTTCACTATCTCCCGGAGTTTGCTCAAAGTCCTGTCCACTGAGTTGGTGATGCCATCTGACCATCTCGTCCTCTGTTGCCCCCTTCTCCTCCTGCTCTCAGTCTTTCCCAGCATCAGGGTCTTTTCCAATTAGTCAGCTCTTTGCATCAGTCTTATGAAGGACAAGCAAAATCAGGTAGCGGGTATTAGGGTCTGGAGGTGAGGGCTGGTCCAGTCCATGCCAGGAACTGATGAGGGGACTTTAGGAGTAACCCCTGAGCAAAGGGGAGTTAAGGTTCTTGCTGGAGAGAACTGGTGAGAGCTCTGCTCTCAGGTGGCTTCTCAGCTTTGCAACCAACTGCCTCCTAGGTCTTCACCAGACCCACCCAGTACACTTGCCCTGTGGGAAAGCTCCGTTCCCTTGAGCAACTTCCCTGGAATCAGCTCAGAGTTCCCCACATCACCCTCCTTCCATTTTAAGTCTCCTCTGTCTTCTTCCTCTCAAATCCTGCTCTTCCTCTAGGTCTTATGGGCGATGAACAACCATTGAACCCAGAGCTGGAGTTATTAGCTATCAGAATAAGGGCAGTGAAGGCTTAACCCTCAGAATCTCCCAAGAAAAACAAAAGTTTCTTTTCTATGTTAAGTATTCTGAAGAGCTATAGTCTTTCATATTTATGGACCTTTATTTGAACAGCTAAATACATAAAATATTTCAATGGTATGTTATGGCCACCATGTCTTATTGCATGGGTGAAATGTTCATCTGGATTTTAGTGGAACATTTGAAAATTTTCCCATTATATCCTCTTGGATTAGCATCATAGTGACACTGTAAGGTAGAGTTACACTTGGTTAAACAACAGTAATAACAGCAATGTGTTGGGGAATTATTAGAAACAAAATCTCCCTACCCAGAAAACTGCTCCACAAGGGTAGAAGGGAAAGAAAACAATTTTATCATTGAATAAGCATTAAACCAGCATTGTGATATGCATCACCGGCAGTCCACTAAGAGACTGCAAAGATAGAAGGAAATCTTAACTTCTCATAGAGTCCCACAGATGCAACTATATGTATGTTTTCAAGGTAAACAGTAACTAGACCTTGAGTAGGAGGACTTGGTAGCATCATTTGTCTTGCATAGCTCCTCCTAAATTCACCTGGCATCAGGAGTGACCACCTGTGTTGGCTAACTGGCTTTATCCCAAGGAAAAATGAGCTTTTCACATCTTTACAGCTGGAGGTAGTTTTGCACCTTGAAGCATGGTACCCTTGGAACTTAGACTCCTGTCTTCCCACAGAACTGGAAGATATAGGCTCTCTCTTCCCTGATGATTGCATTTCAAAGAGATGGCCCTGATTTATCAGAGTGAAAGGATACACCGCAGTATCAGCTAATGGAAAAGATGGGCGGGGCGAAGTCAGGATTGGCTGATTCCCAGAAAGAAAGCAGGTGTTTAGCATAAACTACATTGTATCAACAGTTCAGACTCAATAAACCACCTTGGCAGTTAAGAAGAGGTGAGAAGGCTCTCCAAACTCAACTTTCCACACACCAGCCAAGGGCAAACCTTGTAAGCAGGGCTTTCTGAGGACAGTGGTCTTGGGGCTGCTACACTGACTCCTTTCTGCACACTGATTCACCACAGAAGTGAGCAAGATGTGTGCAGGTCTTAACATTCTTGTTGTTGGTTTTCAGTAGCTCAGTCGTGTCAGACTCTTTGTGACCCCATGGATTGCAGCATGCCAGGCTTCCCTGTCCTTCACCATCTCCCAGAGCTTGCTCAAAACTCATGTCCATCGAGTCAGTGATGACATCCAGCCACCTCATCCTCTATCATCCCCTTCTCCTGCCTTCAATCTTTCCCAGCATCTGGGTCTTTTCCAATGAGCCGGCTCTTTGCATCAGTGACCAAAGTATTGGAGCGTCAGCTTCAGCACTGGTCCTTCCAGTTAATATTCAGAATTGATTTCCTTTAGGATTAACTGGTTTGACCTCCTTTAGTCCAAGGGATTCTCAAGAGTCTTTTCCACACCACAGCTCAAAAGCATCAATTCTTTGGTGCTCAGCTTTCTTTATAGTCCAACTCTCACATCCATACATGACTACTTGAAAAACCACAGCTTTGATTAGTTGGACCTTTGTCGGCAAAGTAATGCCTCTGCTTTTTAATATGCCGTCCAGGTTGGTCATAGCTTTTCTTCCAAGGAGCAAGCGTCTTAATTTCGTGGCTACAGTCACCATCTGCCGTGATTTTGGAGCCCAAGAAAATAAAGTCTGTCACTGTTTACATTGTTTCCTCATCTATTTGCTGTGAAGTGATGGGCCTGGATGCCATGATCTTGATTTTTTGAATGTTGAGTTTTAAGCCAGCTTTTTAACTCTCCTCTTTCGCCTTCATCAAGAGGCTCTTTAACTCCTCTTTGCTTTCTGCTGTACAACAAAGGGATTCAGTTATATTAATACAAATATATATACATATATATCTTTTTTAATATTCCTTTCCACTATGGTTTATTATAGAATATTGAATATAGTTCTCTCTGCTATACAGTAGACCTTGTTGTTTATCCATTCTATGCATAATATTTTGCATTTGTTGATCTGAACTCCTAATCAACCCCTCCCCCACCCCCACCCCCTTGGCAACGAGTCTGTTCTCTGAGTCTGTGAATCTGTTTCTGTGTCATAGATAAGTTCATTTGTGTCATATTTTATTTTACTTTTTTTTTTTAGTTTCAGCATTTTATTTACTTGTTTTTAATCAATTTTATTGGAGTATAGTTGACTTACAGTGTTGTGTTAGTTGTGTCATACTTTGGATTCCACATGCATGATACCTTTATTTTGAGAAGGAATAGTTACTATTCACTCTGAAGAAAAATTAGAGGTTGATGTCATGGTCCTTTAATTCTCTGCAAATAATTTATTCCCTAGGACCTTCTTGCTATAAAACAGGGAAAGGTTTCTGAAATACAGAGAGTATAAAATTGATTTGCACAAAGAAGTTTGACCTTTGAAAACTTGGAATCATATTACCATGCCAAAACCGCTTGATGCATATTGCAGGCATACAGGAAAGTTCAACAAACTCAAGGCTACTGTTATTTCCAGGGGTCCCTGAAACGGACAGCCATCCTACACATGTTTATCAACACCCCTTCTACCTTTCCCCGGAAAGGTGAATCTAGTTACAGAAACAAAGACCCTCTGTTTTACATGACTAGAACGACATGGAATTTCAACATGAAAGAACAGAAGTTAGTTACTTAACTCTGATTTTGAATGCATGCATACAAAATAAGCACACTCTTGATGATTTACGTTATGTGGTTCCCAAATATATAAAGCACCTCTACATGCTTTATTCAGTTCATTCGCTCAGTTGTGTCCGACTCTTTGCGACCCCATGAATCACAGCACACCAGGCCTCCCTGTCCATCACCAACTCCCGCAGTTCACTCAGAGTCATGTCCATCGAGTCTGTGATGCCATCCAGCCATCTCATCCTCTGTCGTCCCCTTCTCCTCCTGCCCCCAATCCTTCCCAGGATCAGAGTCTTTTCCAATGAGTCAACTCTTCACATGAGGTGGCCAAAGTACTGGAGTTTCAGCTTCAGCATCATTCCCTCCAGAGAAATCCCAGGGCTGATCTCCTTCAGAATGGACTGGTTGGATCTCCTTGCAGTCCAAGGGACTCTCAAGAGTTTTCTCCAACACCACAGTTCAAAAGCATCAATTCTTCCCATTTCTGTCCTTTATCGAGCCTATCTTTGCATGAAATGTTCCCTTGGTATCTCTCATTTTCTTGAAGAGATCTCTAGTCTTTCCCATTCTGTTGTTCTCCTCTATTTCTTTGCATTGATTGCTGAAGAAGACTTTCTTATCTCTTCTTGCTATTCTTTGGAACTCTGCATTCAGATGCTTATATCTTTCCTTTTCTCCTTTGCTTTTTGCTTCTCTTCTTTTCTCAGCTATTTGTAAGGCCTCCTCAGACAGCCATTTTGCTTTTTTGCATTTCTTTCCCATGGGGATGGTCTTGATCCCTGTCTCCTGTATAATGTCATGAATCTCCGTCCATAGTTCATCAGGCACTCTATCTATCAGATCTAGTCTCTTAAATCTATTTCTCACTTCCACTGTATAAGTGGATTTGATTTAGGTCATACCTAAGTGGTCAAGTGGTTTTCCCTACTTTCTTCAATTTAAGTCTGAATTTGGCAATAAGGAGTTCATGATCCATAGCCACCCCATAGCCACTCTGGTGTTGATTTTTGCATCATTTTGCAGTTGCTAAGACAAGTGTCCAGAAGTTCAAGTGTCTTGTATTGGGGTCTTCCAGGGAAAAGAATGAGAATACAGAACTTAGACCCCAAGGCTTCCCTTCTCAATCTGTTCTTTTCAGCAAATCAATATCTTGCTTGGGACAGGTTGGATATTTGCATTGTACTGTTAGTCAAAAATTGGAATCAACCTGATAATGCTGAGTCTGTCCACTCATACATCCATCCTGTGGGAACACACACACCCTGTGTATATCCCGTCTGTACCTAGAATGAACTTGAATACTTCTGCTTTTTGATGGGGTAATTCAGCACAGATAAATTTTACTGGTATCTGCCATGACCTATCCAGGTCTGGCTAGAGAGAGGGTCAGGACCTGTGAGTTTTTCCCAGCATGTTATTTTGATCCAGATATTTAGGTTTTGAATTACATGGTCTCCCCACTCCCTGACCCCACCCCAGACCATAATAAAGGATGAACTGTAAACATCAATGCCTGCTCTTGCCTGCCTGACTCTGAGGAAAGGACCAGGAAGCATTTCTATCCTAGCCTTTCTAAAGAAAGGTTTATAACTCAGCCATAAATACTTGTCATCAGCAGAAACGTAGCTGGGAGGGCTGCAGTCCTGGAGTAAATTATTCATTTATATCTCTCACTGACGTGCTTTAAATTGTTTTAACTGTATTTATCTTTTCTGATGGGTGGGAAAATAATGGCTTTATGGTTCACGACACTTTTGTCCTCCCATGAATCAACACAGCATGGGGATGAAAATCGAAAAAAAAAAAAAAAAACCAGCCAAAAAGTGGCTGCCTGAGATGAGACAGTAATTCTTCTTTCTTTAAGAGAGGGGCTTGAGGGCTGACATTACTCAAGCTAGGATCTAGTAGCAGAATTTAGGGAAAAGTAAGCTTTAGGAACTATTGAGTGGCTCCCTAAAGCTTCCACCACCGTTTGCTTCTCCCTTTTGTTTCTGGTTTTAGTCACAGAAGGCCCAGCAAGTTTTGTGTGGTTACACTAGCCCCGGCAAGTATGGTTCACATTAATGCAGCCGAGGAGTGGGAGGCACAGAAGAGGTAAAAGGTAGGATTACCTATGGACTACCCTGGCATGCCAGTGGTTAAAACTTCATAATTCCAATGCAGGAGGCACAGGTTTAATCCCTGCTTGGGGAACTAAGATCTCACATGCTGCACTGCCTGGCCAAAAACAAAAAAAAAAAAAAGAGGAAAGAAAATTTTTAAAAAGTAGTATTGGCTTTAGGCTGAGATATCTGGATTGTCATACCTCTGGAGCATGATTGAATCTCTACCGGACTCTCATGCTTTTTGTTTTTACCCACCATTTCATCTCCAATGCCAAGTACACAATATGCCTTAAAATACTACGTGTTAAAAAATGAGTGAGTAAGATGGATCTGAGTCCAACATTTGCTAGAGAGGTTAAAAGAGCCAACATACTTCACATGAAAGAATGTGAAGAATCTGAAATTTTGATTTTGGTTTTATAAGTGAGCAGCGTGAAACAAATCACCATACCACCATTCAGTGGTTTCTACCTAATTATCGTAATGTAGAGCTTAACAAAGAAAGCCATTGTGATTCTTAAGTGTTCTGAATACAGTTCTGCAGAGAAACTCTCTATGTCCTGCACTTTAAATATAACCATTAAAAACCGGCAGGGTATTCTGTTTTAAGCAGGCAGACCTCTA
Organism: Nanger dama; assembly: GCA_917880005.1. Classification (NCBI taxonomy): domain Eukaryota; kingdom Metazoa; phylum Chordata; class Mammalia; order Artiodactyla; family Bovidae; genus Nanger; species Nanger dama. The sequence goes on from CAKJTW010000069.1 coordinate 1,410,126, forward strand.
AGTTTTTCTACTGTTTGTTTTTTTTTTTTCTGATTATTATCATTTAGTACATTTGGAAAAATTCTATTCCCTGAAGCTCATCACTTTGAAACTGTGGCATGCTGTTGCCTGGCAGGCTTTTTTTTTTTTTCTTGTAAGTTCTATCCTCTATTGAGATATCTTAGCATGCACATTTAACTTTCTATCTAGAGTCAACAGTTTTCTATTTCATTGAAATTCTTTACACTCATCATTCTAACGTCCAGGCCCTGATTCTGCAAGAGGTGGCCCCAAACCAGCACCACACAGGACCTGCAAATTCTGGGACCCTCCCAGACCTGTGTGCTCAGTTGCTTAGTCATGTCCAACTCTCTGTGACCCCATAGACAGTAGTCCACCAGGCTCTTCTGCTACCAGGCTCTTCTTTCCATGGAATTTTCCAGGCAAAAATACTGTGGTGGGTTGCCTTTTCCTTCTCCAGGGGATCTTCCCAACCCAGGGATTGAAGTCGAGTCACCTGTGTCTCCTGCATTGACAGGAGTATTTACCACTCGCACCACCTGGGAAGCCCTCCCTCGCCTACTGAGTCAAAAACCTGAGGGGACCGCTCAACCATCTGCAGTTTAACAAGCCCCCTAGTGATGCTAGTTACGTTTGAGACCCTCCGTTATGTAGTCTTGCTTTAGTCTGCTCTCGGAAAATAAGGATTTTTTTTTTTGCTGTTATAAATGTTTCACAAAACTCTTTGTTTGCATTTCTGAACATTTTGGTAGAGAAAAATTAATCAAATGGGCAAGCAGCTCATGAAAGGATCGATATACAGAGAAAGCTTTCTTCCTGGAGGCTGGTCTTCGTAGATTTCTTCCTAGATTGAACTTGAGGTCATCCATCTTGCCACTGGCTTCTTTTCATGCAAATTTAAGTGCTTTGGTTAATAAGTTAGCCACATCCTTCTCATTGTCTTGCTTAGTTTTCTCTTAATAACAAGGGTATGTTAAAGATGCTAACTGATTTTTTTTATTTCTGTATGTTGTTTGTGATGACTTTGACCTCCAGATACTTTTCATTTTGACCCAGTTGATCCTATGTATTTGCTTATTTGTATAAACTGGAAACTCATTTCTCATTTCAGAGATTAAATAATACTCACATTTTTCTCAGGTTTACATTTAAACATTTAGATCTCTGTAGTCCACCCAGATTGGTTTTCTTTCTTTCTTTCTTTTACTATGAGTAAGATCTAAATAATACTTCAAAAAGTGGGTAAATTATTTTCCCAGAGTACTGTCAATGAATTTTTGGATCACAACAGTCACATGAGTGTATGTTCCTCAGTTCTTTGTCTTGTCACAACAAAGATTTGGAGTGACGGACATTAAAGCCCCCTCGGCATGTCATAGCTCTCAGGTCTTGAAAGGACCATGTTGTAGCTCTTAGACAAATCAGTATTACAGCTCTATTTTATTTAGAAGACAGCAGGAAAATCCATCTCTGAGGTGTGAGGGCACGTCGATCCAAAGACGCGAAGAGAAGAGCGCCCCAGCATGCGGGGCAGAGAGCGAGCTAGCTTTGGCTCCTCTGTTTATATGTTTATCTCTCCCTGGGCCTGTCCTATGTAAATTGGGCCAGCCAGGAGTATTGTTTGTTTTACCTGAGGTCCTCACTCCGGGACCTTCTTTGTTTTATTTTCACGGGCTTTTCCCTTCTTTGTCTTTTTGCTGCTGATACTGCTTCTAAGTCACTTCAGTCGTGTCCGACTCTGTGCGACCCCATAGATGGCAGCCCACTAGGCTCCCCCGTCCCTGGGATTCTCCAGGCAAGAACACTGCAGTGGGTTCCCATTGCCTTCTCCAATGCATGAAAGTGAAAAGCGAAAGTGAAGTCGCTCAGTCCTGCCGACTCTTAGTGACCTGATGGACTGCAGCCCTCCAGGCTCCTCCATCCATGGGACTTTCCAGGCAAGAGTACTGGAGTGGGGTGCCATTGCCTTCTCCATCTTTGTCTTTTAGCCACTGCCATTTTGGACTCTTTTTCCCTATTCTACCTACCTAAGCCATGCCTCAGGGGCAACCCAAGACGGGCGGGTCATGGTGGAGAGGTCTGACAGAATGTGGTCCACTGGAGAAGGGAATGGCAAACCACTTCAGTATTCTTGCCTTGAGAACCCCATGAACAGTATGAAAAGGCTAAATGATAGGATACTGAAAGAGGGACAAGGAGGCCTGGCGTGCTGTGATTCATGGGGTTGCAAAGAGTTGGACAAGATTGAGCGACTGAACTGAACAATAACGTTCATTTTTTTTCTTTCACGATTGTTCATTTGACTTAACCTTAGCATCTACTGTATTCAAATTATGTTAGCATAGCAACTGTGGTCCTTTTATAAGCCTGTGTTATAATACAGAATAACCTCAGATATTTTGTTTAGTTTTTAAAATGTGCCAAGAACTGAAAAATGCTAACTTATTATTTGATTGGGAGAAAATTCCATTGTTCCTTTTGCAGTGGTGATTCAATGTATTTTTGTCCTGAAAAAATTTTACTTTTCTTCTCCCCATCATATCTGAACAAAACCCCATCTTAGATGTTACCTACGAGGTCTTTTAAAGTAGTCATATATTTTTCTACCTTGGGAGAAGGAAATGGCAACCCACTCCAGTATTCTTGCCTGGAGAATCCCAGGGACGGGAGAGCCAGGTGGGCTGCCGTCTATGGGGTCACACAGAGTTGGACACGACTGAAGCAACTTAGCAGCAGCAGCAGCATTTACCTTATAGGTTAAACAAATTTATAAAGTAAAAGTAATGTTTATTATATGATTTAGTCTCTCTTTGCAGTAAACCTTACCAAAGAATGAGTGGAGTAAACTTTGAGCTCTTATCATGAAAAAAATATCAGCTAAATAGTGAGTCAGGAAAGGAGACAGCATCTGAATGAGAGATTGGGGAGAGTGCTGTGAAAAGCATGGTTTTCAGGTAGCCGTGAGATTCCAGACAGCCTGGGAATCAGGAAATTAAAGCTCAGTTTCAAGAGGATGGGCAGTTGTGCTGGTCTCTGCCATAGCTGCTCCTTTTCTGCAGGAGGGCGGCCTGGAAAATTTGCCACCTAGAGAGACATGGCCATAAAGACAGTACCTCGGTTTCCATTCAATCCCACTTCCATCAACAACACATTCTGATGTCTTCTTGCAACGAGCTCTGCGGGGGCGGTGGGTGAAGGGTGCTGTGGGCAGGAGGACATCTGAAAGATGAGATGGTCTCTGATCTCATGGGATCTCGGTCCAGAGGGGAGCAAATATTGCTCATTTGAATATTGCCTCATTAGACTCTTATCCTAACTCCGTGATGTAATTAGGAGTGTTGGCATCACTTGATAGTTGGAGGAAGGCAGGCAGAGGTTAGGAATTTGCTGGAGGTCAAATAGCTAAATAGTGAAAGAATCAGGGTGAAAATTTCAGATTTTCCCTCGATCACTGGTCTGTCCAGTTAATACCTGAGTTGGAAAAGTAACATACTTTTCTTGATTATTTTTATCCTAAACTGTCATTAAGTAGACAGTATTTCTTAAGCAAAATTCCACTTACAGATATCAAAGTTACATACTGTTGTGGTGTACTTATTATTATCAGAACTAAGGAGTAATCTTCATTTTTAAAAGAGATTTTTTTTTAATGTGGACCATTTAGAAAGTCTTTATTGAATCTGTTACAATATTGCTTCTGTTTTATATTTTGGGTTTGTGGCTGTAAAGCATGTGGACTCTTAGTTCACTGACTAAGCACTGAACCTGCATCCCTTGTAGTAGAAGGCAAAGTCTTAACCGTTAGACCACCAGGGAAGTGCCAGCAGGAATCTTCATTTATAGACTAGTTTCATAGTTTTTTTTTTTTCCTACTAAAGATTTTGTGTTTCTGATTGGGAGTTCATTAGAATGAAGTGCTACCTACCGTGAATAAATGCTTTCTATTCATATTCTTCCTAAGGTGTCAAACCCACTATTAGATCAAGGCAGTAAGGAAAATATATGAGGAGTCAGAGATATTTAGGAGACTCTGAAAGAAGAAGTCTTTTCCCTCTACTTGTCCTATGTTTTTTAAATTGGATTCTTTGTTTTGTACACATTGTTATTCTGTGATGATTAACATACCCTTTTAAAATTTTCCCAACTTCCTCTCTATTCTAGCTTTAGCTGAATTCCTAATTCCTCCTATAATTTATTTATTTTTTTTCCTCCTAGGTGAAACCAAGAACACATACATCCCCTCTGTGGCTGGTGGGGCAGTTCTGCTGTTGCTGTTGGTCGTCCTAATTACCACCATCACTGTCATTACTTATAAGAGGTGAGTACTGGAACTCCTCCTGAGTAATTCCGATGCTCAAGTTTCTCTATTAATGACCCAGTAGCTGGCCGAGCTGTCTTAGGACTCATGTACTGAGGCCACGTCCTTTGAATTCTGTTCTTAAAGGTAGAGGAGGAGCAGGGGCTGTGGGGGTGTTAGAGGAGAAGGCTAGAGCAGTTCATCTCAGAATTAGGAGGAATGGGCAGTCTGCCCCCTCATCCACAGGTTCAACTGCCTGTCTGCAGCTGTATCTGTCTTCTTCCTCCTGCAAACACAAAAGGCTGGCAAGGTCAGCGGGGAGGTGTGTGTGTGTGTGACAGAGGGGTCGAGGAGGGGTGGATTCTGAAGACAAGACCAGGGCTAGTCACGTCCAACTCTTTGCTCCCGCCAGGCTCCTCTGTCGGTGGGATTCTCCAGGCAAGAACACTGGAGCAGGTTGCCATTTCCTCCTCCAGGGGGTCTTCCTGACTCAGGGATCTATCCTGCATCTCTTGTATCTCCAGCATTGGCAGGCACGTTCTTTATCAATGCACCACCTGGGAACCCCCAACACCTTCATTTATTCATTCATCAAATACTTATTCTGACCACGGTGAATGAGATGTAATGGCATGCACATTCTAATAAGCAAACAGTGTGATTTTAAATGGTTATATAATGTCTGAAACAAGTAATATAGGTGCCTTTATTACAGATTATTGAGAAGAAAGGAGTTGGGAGGGGCTACCCTAGAGAGAGCAGAGGGTCACCTGGCCTCTTCTAAAGTCTTTTATTGTCTATGACACACTTGGGAATTTTCTAGGATGTTCTTGGTTGACCCTTCCCTCCTTGCTGCCCCACATTCATTGACTCACCAGTCTAAGTATTTGTTGCAATCTTATTTGTAGTCACATTGGGTTGGAATCATTCCTTATAACTTGTGATTCTAACTAATGTGTTAATTTATTTATTATTTTTAATTGGATAATCACTTTACCATCTTGTGCTGGTTTCTCTCATGAAACAATATGAATCAGTTACTTGTGTATGTATTCAGTTCAGTTCAGTTGTTCAGTTGTGTCTGACTCTTTGCAGCTCCATGGACTACAGAATGCCCTCCTCCTTGTCCATCACCAACTCCCGGAGCTTGCTTAAACTCTTGTCCATTGATTCAGTGATGCCATCCAATCATCTCATCCTTTGTCGTTCCCTTCTCCTCCTGCCTTCAGTCTTTCCCAGCACCAGGGTCCTTTCCAATGAATCAGTTCTTCGCATCAGGTGGCCAAAGTATTAAACCTTCAGCTTTAGCATCAGTCCTTCCAGTGAATATTCAGGACTGATTTCCTTTAGGATGGACTGTTTGGATCTCCTTGAAGTCCAAGGTACTCTTAAGGGTCTTCTCCAACACCACACTTCAAAAGCATCAATTTTTCGGTGCTCAGCTTTCTTCACAGTCCAACTCTCACATCCATACATTACCACTGGAAAAACCATAGCTTTGATTAGACAGACCTTTGTTGGCAAAGTAATGTCTCTGCTTTTTAATAAGCTGTCTAGGTTGGTCATAACTTTTCTTCCAAGGAGTTGCTGCTGCTGCTAAGTCACTTCAGTCGTGTCCGACTCTGTGTGACCCCCATAGACGGCAGCCCACCAGGCTCCCCTGTCCCTGGGATTGTCCAAGGAGCAAGCATCTTTTAATTTCATAGCTGCAGTCACCATCTGCAGTGATTTTGGAGCCCCCGAAATAAAGTCTGTCAGTGTTTCCACTGTTTCCCCATCTATTTCCTGTAAAGTGATGGAACCAGATGCCATGATCTTCGTTTTCTGAATGTTGAGCTTCAAGCCAACTTTTTCACTCTCCTCTTTGACTTTCATCAAGAGGCCCTTTAGTTCCTCTTCACTTTCTGCCATCAGAGTGGTGTCATCTGCATATCTGAGGTTATTGATATTTCTCCTGGCAATCTTGATTCCAGCTTGTGCTTCATCCAGCCCAGTGTTTCTCATGATATACTCTGCGTATAAGTTAAATAAGCAGGGTGACAATATAGTCTTGACATACTCCTTTCCTGATTTGGAACCAGTCTGTTGTTCCATGTCCATTTCTAACTGTTGCTTTTTGATCTGCATACAGATTTCTCAGGAGATAGGTCAGGTGGTCTGGTATTCCCATCACTTGAAGACTTTTCCATAGTTTGTTGTGATCCACACAGTTAAAGGCTTTGGCATAGTCAGTAAAGTGGAAGTAGATGTTTTTCCGGAACTCTCTTGCTTTTTCAGTGATGATCCAATGGATGTTGTCAGTGTATGTATATCCCCTCTCTTTCAGCTTCCCTCCCACTCCCCATCCCACCCCCTCGTGTTAAAGTCTCAGGGAAAGAAGGAACCAAACTTTTGGTGTCTGCTTTTTGAAAGTCTGACACATTGTGGCCATTTATTGTATGTCTGTTGAGTGAATGACTGCATCCATCTCCACTCCTCTCCCCCAGTAATATTAATGTACACGCACACACACACTCACACACTCATGTGCTTATTGGTGGGGTTTCCCGTAGGTTTCTCCATCTTGTTGCCACGCCCCCAGCCTGCAGCTCTCCAAAGGCGGCCCTCACTGCTCACCTGCCTTCTGAGATCCCTCCAACTTGCTTGCCTGCTCCCAGGTATCACTCTCCTTCTAACTCATCTGATGTTTCCTGGTTCCTCTTCTAAAAGTTAGGCTGGCCACCTTGTTTCCCTGTTTAAAGACTATTTATTGTGTTTCCGCTGCCGCCAGAATAATGCTAAACTCATTAACCTTGTGTCACAGTGTCCTCTGTTCATTCTGATTAATCTAACCTCAGTCTAATATTCAGGAACTTCCCCGGTGGCTCAGATGGCAAAGCGCCTGCCTACAATGCTGGAGCCCAGGGTTTGATCCCTGGGTTGGGATGATCCCCTGGAAGAGGAAACGGCAACTCACTCTAGTATTCATGCCTGGAAAATCCCATGGACGGAGGAGCCTGGTAGCCCACAGTCCATGGGGCTGCCAACAGCTGGACACGCCTGAGCAACTTCACTTTCTTTCAATCTAATATTCATTTGTGTTTTCTACTTCACTTACTCTCCTGATATTGACCAGTTGTATTAAAATGCAGCTTTTATTCTGTGAACACACCCGACTCTTCCCCTCTGTGATGCCACCAAAATGCTGGTTCCCCCAGATTTAGCTTCAGTCCTGCAGATGGTCTGGTGCAGGGAGTGTGTCCCCTCTGGGGGACTGCCCTGCATTCCACCTCCTGCAAGCAGACGGGAGGCCACCGTCCAGAGTGCCATTGCGCCTCTCACCCTCCCTGCCTCGCAGCCTGCTTTGCAGTTTAATCATTTCCTCCTTGCTTGTCTTCCCTGCTATTCATAATGGCAGGGGTTGTGTTTTGTTCATTTCTTTGTGCTTGGTGGCATTTAGTGCTAATCTTTCCAAACAGTGGATGGTCCACAAGCATTTGTCTAATTAAGTTGAAACATGAAACCGTCGATGCCCCTTTCTCTGCATCGCGGGCTGCCCTCCAGTCGATCCCTGGTCAGAAATGAGCAAATCGATGTGTGGAACCCAGGTTGTTAGTGGCAGTGAGGGTTTCTCCCTGCTTCATGTTGGTTCGTAAAAAATGTGCCAAGGGAGCACGTGGGAACACGAGGAACATAGAGGAGAGACTGAGCAACACGCAGGTCTCGGGAGGGTCACAGGTGTCAGACAGGATGGATTTTGAGTCATGAGAATGCATCAATTTCACATGAATAGTTAAATGGAACAGTAGAAAATATTGTTCTACTTGGTTAAATGTGATAAAAAGAAGATTAGTGGACTTGAATGTACGATCATGGCCAAAACCACAAAGCAAAAATTGGGTGCTCTTTTCTACCCTGTTGCTATTATCCGTTTGTGGTCATTGCTTAGAATAGAAACATCTTGAAAAATGACCCAAGGGCTTGATAATGACCTTCTGAACTCTGTTTTAGCAAACTTTTTTCTTTTTTAACGTTTAAAAATAATCCTGCCGCTTCAGCTTCAGATGTGCTGACCTGGAGAGAAGCCAAAATACATCACAGGGTGCCTGGAGGAAACGAAATCCTTCCTTCATGCCTGGCACACACCCAGAAGCCCCTGGGCACCAGGCACCCTTTCCTTCTCCAGGGGATCTTCCTGACACAGGGATCGAACCTATGTCTCCTATACTGGCAGGCAGATTCTCTACTGCTGAGCCTCCAGGAAAGCCCATACAGTGCTCCTTGTCAGTTATATCTCAATAAAACTGGAAGGAAAAAAAAATCACGTTCTCTTTTCTTTCATCACATACACTAAGGCTTATGTTAAAATATATTTCTTTACACATGTATACACACATATACACATGTATACATATATTTATATGTATTTGGATCTACTTGGAAAGTTAACTCTATATTATGATATAACAAGCCTTGTGAATGATAATTTAACAATGAATCAAAGGTCATAGATCTGCATATATTTCCTTACTTGTGAAAAGAGTTTGATCCTTGAGTCAGGAAGATCCCCTGGAGATCTTGCAACCCACTGCAGTATTCTTGCCTGGAGAATCCCATGGACAGAGGAGCCTGGTGGGCTATAAGGTTGCAAAAGTGGGACACAACTGAAGGGACTCAGCAAGCAAAGCAATACAGATAGTTTAGTGAAATGCCTGAAAGAGTCTGTAAAACTTAGTTCTTTTATCATTGTCCTCTAAGAAGTTACACTGTGGGCATTTAAAAGAAACTTTTAATTGTGGGATACGTCTGAGATTATTTGGAGAAGTTGTCAGTCATATATGTAATAACCCACTCTGCAGCATTCTTTAGTAAAATCCCTGAGATTAATTACTGAGCTACACTACTGGATATCCATTTAGTTGCCTTTGCCATTTGTGAGCACACTGGAGGATGTAAGAAAAATGGAAAAGTTTAGGTCAATGGAATTTTGAGTGACTACATATAAAGCAGCCATGAGCAACTTCAGTATAATCAGTAAGGGTCGGGGTGCAGGTGAGGTATAGAGCGTTTGAAATGATGAGAGTGCTGGGACTTCCCTGGTGGTCCAGCGGTTAAGACTTCACCTCCCGATGCAGGGGGATACAGGTTGGGTCCCTGTCTGGGGAGCTGAGACCCACATGCCTTGTGGCAAAAAACCAAAACTTAAAACAGAAGCGGTATTGTAACACATTCAATAAGGACTTTAAAAATGGTCTACATCAAAAAAAAAAATCTTTGTAAAAAAAGAAGAAATACTGCTAGTGCTGACATGTCATTCTTAATTTCTCTTTTGTACATGTGTTCCCCAGAAGGAAAAGGCAACAGAAAAGAGGCCTATTTAAAGACTTCTGGATCACACAGAATAGGGTAAGTGTTCTCAGAATAGTTACTCACCCCTCTCCCCCAACTCTTTCGTGCAGCCTAAGTATCTTGTCAAGTCAGTCCATTTTGCAGCTTGCAAGCTTCTTTTTTATTCTCAATAACCTAACCACACAATCGCCTGTTGTTCAAGTCTCAGCTATTTGATGAAGCAGTTCTTTTCTGATTTAGTCTCCTATGATTAATACCCTTGGACACTGTTTTACATCCATATAAATAAAGGAGCAATTACACTTAAAATAGTAGTCAACATTGCACGTTTAGCTGCCGCCATCGGAGGCCTGCAGTGACAAAATTACCACAAAGTGGGTGACTGGAAACAAGAGAATCCTGTTCTCTCACAGTTCTGGAGGGCTGAAATCTAGAATCAAGATCTCCGCAGGGTGGGGTCCTTTTCAGCACGTGGCTCTGCTCCATGCTTTTCTCTCGGTTCCGGTGGTTATCAGCGATCTGCAGCTTGTCGACACATTGCTCAAACCTCTTCCTCTGTCTTCACATGGCGTTCTTCTGCGTGCACATGTGAATGTGTGTGTCTCTTCTCCGTTTCTTTTAAGGGCACCAGTCATATTGAGCTAAGGGCCCATGGTTCTTCAGTATGACCTCATCTTAACCAGTGACAACTGAAGCAACCCTATTTCCACATAAGGTCACATTTAATGAAGGTCTAGGAAATGCATACATTTGGGGGAGATGCTATCTGACCCGGTGCAGGGCATGATAATATTTCTGTGTCTTGAGGTTTTTGTGAGGGTTCAATTAAACTAACGCATAGCAAGCCCATAAAAGGACGCAATACAGGATATTCATTACTGTGATGATGTTTGGATTAATTGATTAATTAATTGATGTCCAGATTATGAAGCTAGAGACCCTTCTGCTGGGTAGCAGGATCAGGTTAACTGTGACATTGTTCCCATCTTTCTACCTGCTCCTGCCCCTTCATGTTTAATTGAAAGAGGAGGAAATTCACTTCTGGGTTTGTAGATAAGATGTATGCTTATTTTCATGCTCGCTCATTGTCTCCACTGTAGGTCAAATATTCCCTCTAATGCACATTATTCTGTTTACAAAATCTTACAGTAAAACATTTCCCGAGTGTTATCTAAAATTACATCCATTTCTCTTCAATTAAATTATTTGCACTTGAATGCTACATGGCCAAAATGTCCAGTACTAAAAGCTTCTGACAATCCAGTGTGTGCACTTCAGACTTTTTAATAATCTCTCAGTTTAGCTTTCTTCTTTTATTAAGGAGTAACTCTTTGCAAAACAAATTTTTGTCTTCCTCAATAAATCATGGGTTGCTTCTGGGCACCAAGTGCAAAGGCTGGAGAAGTCTGGCTTTGTTCTGTCACATACAATATTTGGGTCTCTTCTCTGTCCTTAGCTGTTGTCCACTCAAGCCAACGCAAAGGCACACTTATTGCTCTGAATTCCAGGGGAGGAAAGGCGCTTTGCAACTTCCTGCCCCAGATATTCAGTGCTTCCAGGCTTTTGCAGGCTTTTTGATATTTTGAGTGGCAATTATAAAGTTAGATAGTCAGCTGGTCTGTCAAAGTTAACTTCCTTGATTCTTTGGGGGCTCCTTTTAAAAGATAAATTGAGTAGATAACAATAGCATTTGAACTTTCCTTTTACTTTCTCAAACACCAACACCACTCTAAATTTTCAAGCTATTCACTACTCACCAAAAGGCCTCTCTCGCTTCCTCCTCCTCTTCCCTTCATTTCTGTCCCTTGTTCTCTCTCCCGCTCTCACTTATGCCTCTGTATTTTCTGTCACACACATACATACATGTGGTCAGAGTGACTTGATTAGCTAGAGAAAATTAATGATTGTAAAAGATCGTCTTGAAAGTGAATGTCCTCTTGCTTTTGTAATTTTTAAGTTGTGTTCAGTTGCTTATTCCTAAACCAGGACACGGTGTACTTTAAAAACATTTCTTTAGTAATTCATCCATTCAACAGAAATTAATGGTTATCCACTATGGGAAAATACTGTACTAGACCTTCCATATAAAAATGTGAATTATTGTTCTCTTTGAAATAGTGTAATACGAGGAGAGAAAATTTTACATATAAAGAGGTAATTTATACCCCGCTATATCAAGTGATAATCAAGACTAATCTCTGTTGTATCTCAGAGTCGTGAGATCAAGAATGTGATTTTCTCATGGAAAGTATATGCAATGAAGAGAATGTTTTATGAAATTAATTGTAATAGAAATTTGACCTATATTATGGATGAATTGAGGAGAAATTTGTTTTGAGTGTCTTGATTAAGTGCTGAAATGCAGTAAATTATTAACATCCTCTGTGTTTATCTTTCTAGGCAACCAACAACTACAGAAATCCCTTCCTCCCAATCCACCGTCAGGTGGTGCAGGCGAGGATATTTATGTCAACCACCCGGTCTTCTGTCTTGGACCCAGGGCCAGAGTCTAAGCCCAGCATAGGAGAATGTAAATGATAACTATTATGTACATGTCATCATACAATGTCTTCCCACTATTTGATGTCTACCTTGGATATTGATTGATCAAATTTACAAGAAAAAATACTGCGTAACCATAGAGAGCATTCTTAACAGATATGTTTTAGAAAACCTGACTCTAATTAGCTTATACATAAAAGGAAACATTGAATCATGTAGTGGGACAATCCAGGGAAGATCAAGCTTCAGGGAAAGGTTATTTGCCAGGGCTTAAAGATTATGTCCAGAATTAAGAATGGACAAAAGACAGTTTCTGGATCCCCTGTCACAGCATTGGATCTACTTCCCTTGATGTTAGCCTCCACTCTCCTTCAGGCTTTCTGCTTGTGTTTCCAAGATGACTGCCGACAACTCTCAGCAAGTCATAATCCTTGTTTCTGCCTGGTAGAGAGCAAGCACATTCGGTAACATGGTTAAGCAGTCATCATGGCCAGAAAGGAAACCAACCTTGAATATCAATTGAAGGATGGATGCTGAAGCTGAAGCTCCAGTACTTTGGGCACCTGATGGGAAGAGCTGACTCACTGGAAAAGACCCCGATGCTGGGAAAGATTGAAGACAAAAGGCAAGGGGAGCACCAGAGGTTAAGATGGTTAGATGGCATCACTGACCCAGTAGACATGAATTTGAGCAAACTCCAGGAGAAAGTTGAGGACAGAGGAGCCTAGCGTGATGTAGTCCATGGGGTCACAAGGAGTGGGACATGACTTAGCGACGGAACAACAATAACAACAACATGGCCAGAAAGGGTGGGTGGGCTAAGTCAGTTAAGGGCTTGCTAGAGCTATGTAGGAGTGGGGCCCAAGTCCATTACTGCGAAGGAGAGGGGAAGAGGCTGAGGAGCATGTAAGGAAGGAGGAAAAGGGATCAAAGAGTAGCAAGGTACAGAAAAACTTCTTTTGCTTCAAAGTTTTGACCAGGTACACAGTTTGGCCTCATGATATGACTCACAGAGCAATTAGACCATGCCTGTTGTTGGCCAAATTCTAGATGGAAGCAACAATGAAAAGTGTTTGTGAAACTCAGTAACGGTCATGGTCACCTTGAAACCACAGTGATTTGGTAGTGACAAAACAGGGATGATTCCTGTCTCATGTCCTCATTACTCATCTTTAAAAGATCCTCATTTCTAAAAGATTCGTCTCAAAGATTCACTTAGGTTTCAAAGTTGGAGACTTGGCATGATAATCTGAAATGAACCCAAAGCAAATTCTCACATTGTCTAGATTCTTAAGCTGTAATTTACAGTTTTAGCAAGATAGTGGATATGTTGTGGTTTTATCTTTAAATACCATGCACACCAAATAATGCAATTATTCTGTGAATTATGGAAACTGTGAGTGCCCCTAACTGTTTCAGAAGGGAAAGAATGAAAATGATCACTCCCAGTTGTACTATGTATGTGCAATGAGAGTTAGCTGTCATTTTTATTTGTTTGCTTATAGATATTTATATCTGGATTCAAGAAGTGTTTCCACAGATAGATTTGTAACAACGTAGGCAGGCAGTTTTACAAGAAAACCGTCTACTGTTTTGTTAACTAGATCAGATCTATGAAAGTGTCCCTTGGTGAAACAAACTTGGCATCCTTTAAAAGATAAATGACTTCTTCCTAAAAGTTAATCAAAATATTACTTTCTGGGAGATTCTGATAACCAATCCTCAATGACTAAATGACATAGGTGAGAAGTAAAAATTTCTACCATGGCAACATGATTTCAGGGAGGATTTTTATGTAATCCACTTAATGTGTGGTTTATGGAAACCACAATATTTGAAATTTGTCTCTTTTTCCATGGATGTTTTACACTTTAAAAAAAATCTCTCAAAACACTTATGAGAATTATTTACTCTATCCCTTCTTTTCTAAATTCTTCATCTCCAGGGTTCAGAATTTTTAGGGATTTGGAACCTTCTTAAGTCCTGCTTAAATTTCTCCAACCTCCTCTGTAGATCCTGCTCCACTGTCATCTGTCATGCCATTGAAACTCTGTTCATTCATTTTCTTTGGACATCTTTACTTAACAAAGCACTTTCATTGTAGTCTCTTTAATATTATACCTAACTTGCTAGAACTGTCAATTGTACCTAATATATTAGGGTTGACAATTCTAGTTTTTTATATATATATATATATATATAAACTATGCCTACTGTATATGTATACAATATATGGTATCCATAGTAGGTATATGATATATATAGTATGTGTGTATATATATGTACACACACTAGCACACCCACATATATATTTCCCTAACCTATTGTACCTACTATTCCAGTTGTTACTAAGGAAACAGATCCACAGCATGAAAGGTCAGAACTGAATTAAATTATGTGTTAAATCTTTTCTGCAAGGTGCTATTTTTGGAAACAAATGCTTCCTAAGGTTCTTTTTTACATACATAATTTTTATTGGTACTATATTAAATAAAATCTATGTTTTCTTTGAATGCCATTCTTTTAGTATCTGCAAAAGTAACCAATTACAGGGAGTTGCTGTATGGTGACAAGGTAGGTAAGTTTGTTAAATGCCATCATAGAGTACACAGTTTTGTCAAGGGAAGAAGACATCTTATTAGCCTACAATGATTAGGTATTGATTATATTATCATCAGAGAGACCTTGAAACATTATTTAAAAGCCTTTAACACTGGGAAAATAGAATAGGAATTTCATTAAATTGAAATTATGCTTATAAATGGGAGGCAGGTGGATGTGGTTATAATTTTTAGCTAGTAAATATTCATGCTTATAGAATTTTAAGTAATTAAATTTATTACTAAAATATACATATACATTTAAAATATATTATCCGTTTACACAGAATGAAATAAAAATGACAACTTTTATTGTAAATAACCAAATTAGTTTGTTTTTCTAAAACTGTATTAAATAAAAGTCCAGCTGCATTGCAGTAATTTTTTGATTTGGTAGAGTCCACATTGAAATTAGAAGTCACTGTAATCAAAGCGCTTCTCCTTGATTTTTAATAATATGCTGTGTTTTATATCACTTGTATGAATTTCAGCAAGATTGAAGAGATTCTAGAATACAGATGCTTATAAAGTATGGGTGGAGGTGCTAAATTGTGAGTACAAAGTTAAGCTTTTTCCACAATAATAAAATATAAAACAGTATAAACATGTATTACCATTGTTTTATTATCATCATTAGTTAAGCCATCGTTAGAAGGTCTAAAAAGTATTGACCTTCACATTTAGGCTTTTTGCATAAATTAGTATACTTTTCCACTGATCTGTCATTGGATTATTCTAAATCAAGTCTCTAAGCTCTTATACATTTGCTAGTCATCCAATAGGTGGAACTGTAGCTTCTAGAATTAACTGCAATGCTTTCTAAAATTATTTTCTACAAATCTTCAAAGTTGGTTTATGTATTTTACTGTCCCAGATTTAAAGCACTAACTATATTGTAAGAAAAGATCTGATTTGTGGGTATGGGTAATAAACGTCTTAAATAATCCCCATTTACCTGCTGGAATGATGTTATTAAGTTACCCTCTTCAGAACATTTTTTTTTTTCCAGTTTTATGTGTAATTTTAGACTCGGATTTTGTAGGGCATGCAAATGTTTACCTTGATTTACTATATTCTGTTGTTTGAATGAATAAAATGTAGAGCTCCACTATCATTAGTTTCACTTATCAAAGGATATTAGGGGAAAATTCCTGATAATATTAACATGAAGATTAAATGCAGAAAAAAGAATCAAATGAGTGGCACTTTGTGGCTCCTATCTCAGTGCCACATTTAGTGTGTTTTGTAACTGCATGTAGTTCAGAGAGTTGAAGTGTGCTGTACAAGAGTCATTTTGGCAAAAAATGAACAAACAAAAAAGAAACAAAAAACGTGTCCTTCTGATTTTACCTCCATTGAGACAAAAAAAAGTCACTTCTGATTATTTGTTTTTCTGCTGTTTGTTTGGCTGCACCAGGTGTTAGCCGCAGCATGCGGGATCTTAGTTCCCTGGCCAGGGACTGGGCCCGGATGCCCTGCACTGGCAGCATGGAGTCGTAGCCGCTGGACCACCCAGGAAGTCCCTCTGCTTTTCTGAATCGTGTACATATATCACTACTCGATGTTTTTCCATTTTAGACAGTCTTTACTGATTTTGATATCGTCTTTTCTACAAACTCACCACGCACACACACCTTTGTCATGTGTCCATCCTTCCAAAATATTTACATTAATGTTTTGATTATTTCAATATTTGTTGTTTTATTTTTAATGATCTTACCAATGCTCTTCTTAGTTGAATACCATCGTAAAAATGATTGTTCATTCTCTCCAGAGTCAATATCTTTTTTCTGTCTAGCATTAACAATTGTCTCTTTTTCTAGTTTACTGTTTTGGTATTTACCATAACTTTATTTCAGAGTCTTCACCCCTGGTCTAAAGGCTCTCTCCAGATTCTCTGAGACACAGTGGATATTTAGACAATCTTGTCTTCCTAGAATAGAACCTCGACCTGGGCTCATAAGCAGTGGTTATAAGCACAAGTTACGCCTACATAACTGTCATCCCGAAGTCTCTCTCCAACCAGAAAAATAGTGGAGAGGGGGACCATACAAACTGGAATTGATTCTACAAAATTTCCCAGTTGGGCTGCGATCCAAAAGTCTACAAGCAATAAATGCTGGAGAGGGTGTGGAGAAACCCTCTTACATTGTTGGTGGGAATGCAAACTAGTGCAGCCACTATGGAAAACAGTGTGGAGATTCCTTAAAAAACTGGAAATAGAACTGCCATACAACCCAGCAATCCCACTGCTGGGCATACACACCGAGGAAACCAGAATTGAAAGAGACACGTGTACCCCAATGTTCATCGCAGCACTGTTTATAAAAGCCAGGGCATGGAATCAACCTAGACGTCCATCAGCAGACGAATGGATAAGAAAGCTGTGGTACATATACACAATGGAGTATTACTCAGCCATAAAAAGAATACATTTGAATCAGTTCTAATGAGGTGGATGAAACTGGAGCTGATTATAGAGAGTGAAGTAAGCCAGAAAGAAAAACACCAATACAGTATGCTGCTGCTGCTGCTAATTTGCTTCAGTTGTGTCTGACTCGTGCGACCCCATAGACAGCAACCCACCAGGCTCCCTGTCCCTGGGATTCTCCAGGCAAGAACACTGGAGTGGGTTGCCATTTCCTTCTCCAATGCATGAAAGTGAAAAGTGAAAGTGAAGTTGCTCAGTTATGTCTGACTCTTCGTGACCCCATGGACTGCAGCCCACCAGGCTCCTCTCTCCATGGGATTTTCCAGGCAAGAGTACTGGAGTGGAGTGCCATTGCCTTCTCCCCCAATACAGTATACTAACACATATATATGGAATTTAGAAAGATGGTAATGATAACCCTGTATGCCAGACAGCAGAAGAGACACAGAGGTATAGAACTGTCTTTCGGACTCTGTGGGAGAGGGCGAGGGTGGGATGATTTGGGAGAATGGCATTGAAACGTGTATATTATCATATGTGAAATGAATCGACAGTCCAGGTTCGATGCATGATATGGGATGCTCAGGGCTGGTGCACTGGGATGACCCAGAGGGATGGTACGGGGAGGGAGGTGGGAGGGGGGTTTAGAATGGGAAACACGTGTACACCCGTGATGGATTCATGTTGACGTATGGCAAAACCAATACAATATTGTAAAGTAATTAGCCTCCAATTAAAATAAAAAAATTTATATTAAAAAGCAAAGGATATAAGGTGGCAGATTACAGATTTTTATTCAGTACCCAGAACATGGCACGATAAGAAGCCTGTTATGTTTGGGTTTGTGTCTGTAAAAGTTGAGAGTATTGGTTATAAGCATTAGAAGCAGATGCTGACTGTGTTATAGGGAAAAAAAACAACAACCACAAAACCAATTAATTTATTTGAGTGATACAGGTGACTCATAGCAGTTCCAGGATGTTGATGGAATAAGTTTGGAAAACGGAAAGTAAGTGGCAACTCTAGGGGTCCACTAGCAGGAAACCACTTTGAGCTTTGATAACTTTCTTTACTCTTCAAAATTTGACCTCAACTGATTCTGTATTTTTCTGCACATTCAGTCTTAAGATGATCTTCTTATTTAGTCATTTATGCATAACAGCATTTACTCCAGATATCCCAAGATGCGTATAGTGAAGAAGACTGCCATCCTTTAAGGTCTTCCTTGGTGGCGCAGTTGGTACAGACTCCGCCTGCAATGCAGGAGACCCTGGCTCAGTTCCTGGGTCTGGAAGATCTGCTGGAGAAGGGTTAGGCTTCACACTCCAGTATTCTTGGGCTTCCCCTAGTGGGTCAGCTGGTGAAGAATCTGCCTGCAATGCTGGAGACTTGGGTTTGATCCCTGGACTGGGAAGATCCCCTGGAGAAGGGAAAGGTTACCCATTCCAGTATTCTGGCCTACAGAATTCCATGGATTGTATTTTTTAATATTCCAGATATTGAAAAATACAGTGAATAAGACCATTACCCTTTAATCTTACGACTGAATAAGACTGAACTCTCCAATTTACTCTCAATATTATTAAAATTTCTTGCTACAGTTTTTGGTGTGGCTTCAGTTGAGCTAATTTATCTTACTTTTAAATTTTATCATTTCTAATGAAGATCTTCAGAAGCAAATTTGAATTTTTTAGCTCATGTGGTAAAAGGACAAAGAGATTAAATGGCTCAGTAGTTTGTAGAGACATACAAACTTCTTCGAGCCTTTTATAATCTTGGATGTCTATTTGATCATCATTTCAATGGCTAATGAATAGCAAACTATTATAAATTTGGTTTATTGACAAAAATATCATTATATTATTTTTGCTGTGCACTGTCATTCTCAAAGCACTTTCTTACGTTATTCTGTTTAATTTTTAAACAACTCTAAGATGTAGGCAAAATAGACAATATTATCCTAATTGACAATGGAGGCAAAAATTCCAGAGACACTGTGCGCCCAATTGTGTTTTGTCAGTTGCTTTAACTGAGGAACTCTTACATCCCAGAATCTCCTTTTAATGTGATTATGGGTTGCTGCTGCTGCTGCTAAGTCACTTCAGTTGTGCTGACTCTGTATGACCCCAGAGACGGCAGCCCACCAGGCTCCCCTGTCCCTGGGAGTCTCCAGGCAAGAGCACTGGAGTGGGTTGCCATTTCTTTCTCCAATGCATGAAAGTGAAAAGTGAAAGGGAAGTCACTGATTATGGGTTAGAATTGGCCAAAATAGAGCTTTCATGAGATGTGGCCCACTGGGTATTGCTCTCTGTAGATCATTTTGGACAATGTTGATGAATAGTTGGAGAAGGTTTAGCAAGTTCTAGTTTGTCTTTGCCCCTTTCTATTGTATGTCTTATTTTTCTTATCTTTTCAAAGAATCAAATTTTTATTCCATTGATTTTTTTTTCTATTATTTTCAATTGCATTGATTTCTGCTCTGTTTTTAAAATTATTTTCTTTATTCTGCTTGCCATAGGTTTATTTTGTTCTTTTTCTCTGGTTACCTAAGGTGTAAGCTTAAGTTATTGATTTTAGATCCTCCTTCCTTTTCAGTCTTGGCGGTGTGTGTGTGTGTGTGTGTGTGTGTGTGTGTGTGTGTGTGTGTTAGTTGCTCAGGCATGTCTGATTCTTTGCAACCCCATGGACCACAGCCCACCAGGCTCCCTGTCTATGGGATTCTCCAGGCAAGAACACTGGAGTGACTTGCTATTCCATTCTCCATCAGTCTTGGCATATAATGCTATAAATTTTACTTCATCCCCCAAATTCTCTGTGTGTGTTAGTCACTCAGTCGTGTCTCACTCTTTGAGATCCCATGGACTGTAGCCCACGAGGCTTCATGGAATTCTCCAGGCAAGAAGACTGGAGTGGGCAGCCATTTCCTTCTCCAGGGAATCTTATCGACCCAGGGATTGAACCCAGGTCCTCTACACTGCAGGCAGATTCTTTACCAGCTGAGCCACTCTGGTAAGCTATAATTTTATTTTTATCAAATTAAAAAATTTTGGATTTCTCTTGAGGCTTCTTGGGTTATTCAAAAATGTGTTTTAAAAATCTCTCTGTATTTTTGGATTTCTCTGCTATATTTCTCCTATGGAACTCTAATTTAATTTTATTGTAGCCTGAAAACATTATTTGTATGATTTCTCTTCTTTTAGATTTATTAAGGTGTGTTTTATGGTCCAGAATATGGCCTACCATGGGGAATATTTCATGTGAGCTTGGGAAGAATGTACATCCTGCTGTTGGATGTAAAATCCTATAAGTGATCAGTAGATCAAACTGACTGATAGTGCTGTTCAGGTCACCATACTCTTTCTGATTTTCTCCCCGTTTGATGGATCACATGCGGATAGAGGCAGGTTGCAGTCTCCAACCATAGCTATGGATTCATCTATGTCACCTCGCATAGAAGACTTTATAAACATCACACAGACATCAGCTTTTGCCTCATGGATTTTGATATTTTGTTATTAGGAACATATGCTTTTGGGACTGTCAATTTTCTTTCTTTCTTTCTTTTTTTTTTTTTTTTGAGAATTGACAACCTTTTCACATATGATGTGCTTCTTATCCCTGATAACATTCCTTGTTCTGAAGTCTGCCTTGCCTGAAGTCAAATAGTTGCTCTGGCTTTCCTTTGAATAGTGGCATCATGTCCTGTCCACCTCCAGCTGTGGACTGAACCATGGCAAACGCCCCCCACAGTGGCCTGGATGCTATGCTCTGGGAGTATACTCACTCTCAGTCCACGTGTGTGTGTACATGTCCACCCCTTGGCTGTGGCCATTCCTGCCCCTGCACGTCCTTTGGCCCAGAGCCTGGTCCCCACAGCTGGCTGTGCCTTCAAAGTGAGACTTCAGGGCTCTGTGATTCTGACTGAGGGTTGGGAGCCCTTGCCATTGATGGGGGCTTGCTTGAAAGATGGCATGAACCAGCTCCCGTACTGACAAGTCTAGAATGAGGGCCTCTGGCAACTGGTGGGGGGGTGCCCTGGTGTTTCTCATTCAAGGGCTCTCATTCTTACCCCCACCCCTCACCCCACCCAGGAGCTCCTGGGATCAGGAGACATGGGGCTCCGTCGGGGAAGAATGTTCCTGGCACTGACTTGGGCCTTTTCTGGGGTCCCCTTCACTGCCCTGGCCCTCTGCACAGCCCAGCTTGTTGTGAGTTTCTGCCTGGACCTGCCTTTGCTCCCCACCAATACACAACCATGGTCACAAAGTGCGCCCTCCTGCCCTTCCTGGGGGCTTCACAAAGAAGAAAAAAGAGAATAATGTACTGAGTACTCCTAGGTGCCCCTCTGTTGACTGCAGTCAGCTGTGGTTAAACTGGATCCCTGCTGGTGCTATGGTAAGTGGTGGGGAAGGGGATTTCTACCACCGTATGATTGTCTCCATCTTTCCGTCAGCCTGTGACTTTGTAAGGTTCACAGCTATCTCCCCAGTGGAATTCTTGCCCTCCACCCCAGGTCCTGGCTGCAGAGTTTCCAATCTGTTTCCATGATGGCTTGGCACCTGCTGACTAGGTTATCATGATTATGATCTTTATTTCTCTCCCTTAGGTGAGACAGGAAGACTGCAGGAGCTGGGAGTAGATTTGAGAATTGGGCTCTGATTGTGTCCTTTCCTCTGGAGTGTTGTTGTTCAGTCGTTAAATCATGTCCAACTCTTTGCGACCCCCATGGACTGCAGCATTCCAGGCTTCCCTGTCCTCAGCTCTCTCCCGCAGTTTCCTCAAATTCATGTCCATTGAGGTGGTGATAATATCTAACCATCTCATCCTGAGTTGCCCTCTTTTCCTCCTGCCTTCAGTCTTTGCCAGCATCAAGGTCTTTTCCAATGAATCAACTCTTTGCATCAAGGGGTCAGAGTATTGCAGCTTTAGCTTTGGCATCTTTCCTTCTAGTGAATATTCCTCTGGAGTATAGTTCTCTCTTAATTTCACAGTTTGATCCTGTTCTTTCCTGGCTAGATCTGTGAAGGAGTCTTGGATCCTCGTGGTGAGAATTTGGTGGCTTTTGGGTTCTTCTCAGACTGTGGTGCCCATGAGTTTCTCACACATATTAGTCCACAGCTGTATCTAGCAATTCATCCAGCTGACTGTTTAGGTGTCCCTGTTAGTTTTCCACCACAGCACTTTGTGTGAGGAGACCCTGCTTGCTGTAGGTCTCTGGATGTGTCTCTCTCTGCAGATTTTGGGGTGGAGGTTTGCTTTGGAACTTCAGTTTTCTGATAGGCTCAAGAAAAGAGATTTTAGTTTGTTCAGCTTTTTCTTGTCGTCATGGCCATTTCCAAGAGCTCTCTATGTTGGCATTAAAGCCAAAGTCCTTACCTGAGTGCTTTTGACACGTATGTTTCCTGCTATCTTGCTTTCTGACCTCTTTTTCCATCCTGATCTTGTGGTGCTTCAGTAGGGTGGTCTGACACTAGACTACCATGCTTCTGACTCTCTCTGTTCCATACTGATTTCGGCTTCCTTTCATAAGCTACAGATCTAGCCGACAAAAATTTTTATGGTATATTAAAATTGAACACAAATAAAACATAGAATATAATTGGAAGGTTTGCGTGGATCATATAGTCATACTCAGTTTCCCTGACTATTCAGATCAACATCAGGCCTCCTAAATTTTTAGTCCAAAAAGAATCAAAAGGGGAGGGAGGTTCAAGAGGGAGGGGATGTATGTATACCTATTGCTGATTCACGTTGATGTATGGCAGAAACCAACACAATATTGTTAAGCAATTATCCTCCAATTAAAGATAAATTAAAAAGAAACAAAATGTAGTAAAGAGACATTCTGTCTCAAGCCACAAGAAGACAGTGACGTGTCAAGTCTACTAGTCAGCAAAACTAGGTCAGAGGCACTGTCGGTAACCCCACCCAGAGAACACAGTCTGTCGGAGGCACCAGACTTAATGATTTTTTTTTTTTATTCTACTAAAATGAATGAAATGTGAGTCAGGAAAGTGTTTCCTTGGTTACATTTATTAAGTATTAATTTATTTTAAAGATTATTGCACAAAAGGTAAAATGAGAGTCAGAAGAATGCCTGGCTAAGAAGAAAGAAGGCAGTCACAGCGTGATCGGGGTGTATCTATGAACATTAGGTTTCCGTGAAAGAAACATACAATGGAAAGCAAGGCAAACAAAACAGAATGGCAACCTGAGAAAGTCCATACATCCAGAGTTATACAGTCCTAGTTAGTTATATGCTTTTATAAATGGGTAAAAGTGTCACTTTAACATGAACAATAGACCCAAGTCACAATTGCCTTATAGCTTCTTCACTCCATAGGGCCATAAACCAAAACACTGCAAAGATTTTCTCGATAGATCACTGAACAATTTCTTCTAAAATGTTACCGTCTTTCTCTTTACATGTTAATGGGTGGTACTGGGGTTGAACATTTTTATTAAGTTAGACTGAAAAACAGACAACCCACTACTGCCCAAGTCCTGTTACCATCACTTCCCGATCAGATCACAATGTTAATAATGACCACCAGTGGTTACTGTAAGAATCACACGTCATTTAAGGAAGAGATGGTGTCTAGACAGGAAATAAAAAAGACAAAGATGATGTCTTTTACTCAAGAGTCATCAGCAATGACCTGAATTATTTGAGAGCTCACAGAGTTCTGACTCATTCAAAATAACGCTCCCACCTCTACCCATCAGCCCAACTTGAACACTCAGTTAAATATAGCATATAAATATTATTGCTTAAAATATCACATATCATAATATAAAGTCTCTTTGGGGCTACAGTGCCTCTTGGATAAATATACATCTTAGGTCTACACTGAAGAGCTGGGAAGGACAAATGTAGCACAAAGGATGGAATTTCTACATTTTGTTCATGTATGTAGTGAGCAGGTTGTACTATAGGCAATGTTGATTTTACCTGCGATATCAAATATCACCCCAAGTAAGTCTATGCTGTGCACACTGTTAAAAGTAGCAGTGGGCAAGCTTTCCTGTGTCATACCTAGTCCTGCCACTTTCTATTTCTAAATTTATGATGATTTATTTTAGTTACACTCCTTAAACCCTCAATGGTCCATGCAGTTTAAAATTTAGAATGTCGTTCCCTTCAGTATTCAGGAAGAGGGACCAATGGTGAGGAAAGGGGGGGTGGTGGGGAGCTGAACAGAACATTCACAATAGCTCCTTTGTGGCATTGTTACTTTAGATTATATCCCTGACAGTGAGGTGGCTGTAGTTAGAGTGAGTGAAATGGATTACTTCTGGCTAATGGACCTAATGGGCTTCCCTGATGGCTCAGAAGTAAAGAATTCACCTGGAATACAGGAGAAGCAGGAGATGTGGGTTCAGTCCCTGGGCCAGAAAGATCTCCTGGAGGAGGACTTGGCAACCCACTCCAGGATTCTTGCTGGGAAAATCCCATGGATAGAGGAGCTTGGCAGGCTACAGTCCATGGGATCACAGAGTCAGACAGGACTGAAGCAACTGAGCCCAATGGCCCTAATATTTATCATTTTTGGATATCAAACTCTACTTCAGTTCAGTTCAGTTACTCAGTCATGTCTGACTCTTTGCAATCCCATGAATCGCAGCACACCAGGCCTCCCCTGTCCATCACCAACTCCTGGAGTTCACTCAAACTCACGTCCAGCAAATCAGTGATGCCATCCAGCCATCTCATCCTCGGTCGTCCCCTTCTCCTCCTGCCCCCAATCCCTGCCAGCATCAGTCTTTCCCAGTGACTCAACTCTTCACATTAGGTGGCCAAAATACTGGAGTTTCAGCTTCAGCATCATTCCCTGCAAAGAAATCCCAGGGCTGATCTCCTTCAGAATGGACTGTTTGGATCTCCTTGTAGTCCAAGGAACTCTCAAGAGTCTTTTCCAACATCACAGTTCAAAAGCATCAATTCTTTGGTGCTCAGCTTTCTTCACAGTCCAACTCCCACATCCATACATGACTACTGGAAAAACCATAGCCTTGACTAGACGGACCTTTGTTGGCAGTGTAATGTCTCTGCTTTTGAATATGCTATCTAGTATGGTCATAACTTTCCTTCCAAGGAGTAAGCGTCTTTTAATTTCATGGCTGCAGTCATCATCTGCAGTGATTTTGGAGCCAAAAAAAAAAAAAAGTCTGACACTGTTTCCACTGTTTCCCCATCTATTTCCCACGAAGTGATGGGACCAGATGCTATGATCTTAGTTTTCTGAATGTTGAGCTTTAAGCCAACTTTTTCACTCTCCTCTTTTACTTTCATCAAGAGGCTTTTTAGTTCCTCTTCACTTTCTGCCATAAGGGTGGTGTCATCTGCATATCTGAGCACCCTCTTCCAACAACACAAGAGAAGACTCTACACATGGACATCACCAGACAGTCAATACCGAAATCAGATTGATTATATTCTTTGCAGCCAAAGATGGAGAAACTCTACACAGTCAACAAAAACAAGACCAGGAGCTGACTGTGGCTCAGATCATGAACTCCTTATTACCAAATTCAGATGTAAATTGAAGAAAGCAGGAAAACCACTAGATCATTCAGGTATGACCTAAATCAAATCCTTTATGATTATACAGTGGAAGTGAGAAATAGTTTTAAGGGACTAGATCTGGATAGATAGAGTGTCTGATGAACTATGGGTGGAGGTTCGTGACATTGTACAGGAGACAGGGATCAAGACCATCCCCGTGGAAAAGAAATGCAAAAAGCAAAATGGCTGTCTGAGGAGGCCTTACAAATAGCTGTGAAAAGAAGAGAAGTGAAAAGCAAAGGAGAAAAGGAAAATACAAGCATCTGAATGCAGAGTTCCAAAGAATAGCAAGAACAGATAAGAAAGACTTCCTCAGCGATCAGTGCAAAGAAATAGAGGAAAACAACAGAATGGGAAGGACTAGAGATCTCTTCAAGAAATTAGAGAAACTCTACTTAGGTCTCTGAAATAAAAATGTATTTGTTAAAAAACTATAAACTTCAAAAATTCAAGGTACTTAAAACATTTTTTTAATGAATATTGAAAGAAAGAAGGATCAAGCAACATTAGCTGAACAGTGTTAAACTGAATATACCTGCTTCATAACTTGAAATGCATCCATTTCCTTAAATAGTGAGTTCCTTAAAGGATGATCCAAGTCTTATTCTCTTTTGAATACCCAGCTCTTAGAAGATTCAATTAATGTTTTTAAAATTAAATTTTGAGTTAGCAGGTTTTTTTTTTTCTTTGGCTACCTTATAATCAAAGTTTGCAAATATTCAGAAGAGTATTAGGTATGTAGAACAGGTCTCTAAAATTCACAGACATAGAAAGTGATGGAGAGCCCGTAATTTGTCTTATGTACATATTTACATCAGGAGGAATAGGGGATTTTAGAAAAAGTGGTTTAACAAAATTTATATGACTAAAATAGCAAGAAGTAATTTTGGATTTATGTTAGACTATGCTGCTTAATAATTTCCTGTGATTAAAAAAAAAAGGTGGATCTAAATATTTAGAGAGAGAGAAATAGAAAAGAAGGAAGAGAAGGGGTGAAGAGGGAGGGGGAGGAGGGGGATGGTGGGAAAGGAGGGGGAGGAGGAAAGAGTGGGAAAGGAGGGGGAGGAGGAGGAGGAGAGGGTGGGAAAGGAAGTGGAGGAGGGAAGGGTGGGAAAGGAGGGGGGAAGAGGGGAGGAGGGGCAGAAGGTGGGAAAGGGGGGGAGGGGGAGAGGGTGGGAAAGGAGGGGGAGAGTGGGAAAGGAGGGGGGAGGAGGGGGAGGGTGTGAAGGAGAGGGAGGATGGGAAAGGAGGGGGAGGAGGGGAGGGTGGGTAAGGAGGGGGAGAGTGAATAAGGAGGGGGAGGAGGGGGAGGGTGGGAAAGGGGGGAGGGTGGGTGCTGGGGGGGCGCTCCGCAGAAAGAGTGGAGGCAGTGGAACTTCCCTCAGCAAAGCTGAGGGGTTCCCGAGGAGAGGTGAGCCTGCTGTCCACCAACCCAGCCCCTCGGCGAGCGAGAGACAATCAGACGTGACAGGGGTTCCATGGAACCAGTTCCACTTTATTGCTGCAAACTCCCAGCTTATATAGGCAAGCAGGGGGTGGTATAGGAGGGACTTTCCATAGTTGCACCAATCACATTAAAGGTCAAGTCATTATGTGCCTTCAGTTGCACCAATCATGTTAAAGGTCAAATCCTCATTTGCATGGAAATCAAGAGAGCCAATCAAAAACTTTGACAAACATAGACCCCGCCCCTATCACTTCTACCAGGCAACATCTTAGTTTCCAAAGGCTTCCAACTGTCAAACTGGCCCTCCCCCTTTTTTTTTTCTCCAAGGTTTCCCATTTAGGGCCCCACATCTCCCCTTTTTATTTTATTTAAGCCCTCGAGACATTTGTATTGATATTCTGTAGAGCAAGGCATAAAGCTGTAGGCGGCCAGCCTCTCCAGCCTCGCCAGCCCCTCTCGCGGCTGTGCCTGTCTTAGGTTGCCCTCCTCTGAGGGTCTTACCCGTCATTGACTATCCAGCCACCTCTTGGGGGCTAGGCGGAATCTCTCTAGATGATGGGCACCTAGAACTCTTCTGTCTCGGTTAATCTCGAAGGGCT
The DNA here is from genome assembly GCA_917880005.1 of Nanger dama. Lineage (NCBI taxonomy): Eukaryota > Metazoa > Chordata > Mammalia > Artiodactyla > Bovidae > Nanger > Nanger dama. The sequence goes on from CAKJTW010000069.1 coordinate 1,437,896, forward strand.
AAATTAATCCAGGGGTTTTGTGGGTCCCCAACATGGGGCTCCTCTTCCATGACCTGGGCAAGCATAACCTTTTTAACATTTCACTAAGAACCGGAAAAGCCATAAAACAGAAATTATGATATCTAACATCACAATTTAACCTTGTTAAGACAGTCAAAGTCTCTAATGCTCTTGCATAAAAGTCCAACTGTTGTTGAAGTCCCGTTATGGCAGATCTCAGGTGTTCAAGCTGGTTTGAGATGGCAATGATGGTCAGCAAGGAGAGGATAGGTAATGAAGGTCAGCAAGGAGAGGATAGGTAATCCGATGATCACCAGGAGCAGTGTCCACCAGGGTCACTGCATCAATGATCTGTAAAGGAAGAAAAATCGCCTCAAGAACTTTTTGTTCTTGGGTGCAATATGTGAATGTCTCTTTAATCTGTGTCAGATTTTGAGATTTGACCTCTCTCTTGTGGTGTAAATTTAAGATTCCTTGCTGGCACCCATATAGGGCTCGGGTCCCCAATGGGGAATATGCATCCGAATCCTCTCCCCATTGTAAGGAGTGGATCGGGCCCCTTCCACTGACCAATGATGGGGTCTTTCCATCTCACTTGTATTTCAGGTTTTATTTCTTGATTAGACCAATGTTTTTGAAAACATGGTATCAGTTCATTTTTTGAAAAATTTAAGATGTTTAAAGAGTGCCATTCCAAGTTGCTGGTGAGGGCTTATTCCCCCCCTTTTGTTTTTGTAATTCAGCCTTTAAATTTTGATGGTGGCGCTCAATTATGGCTTGTCCTTGGGGTTATGTGGGATTCCGGTGTTATGACAAATGTGCCATTGTTGGAAGAATTTCTGTAAACTCTGGCTGATGAAACAAGGACCATTATCTGTTTTTATTTGATGGGGAAGGCCCAACGTTGCAAAAACATTGTAAAAAATGGCTTTGAGCATGTTTTGCTTTTTCTCCTGTGTGGGCAGTGGCCCAGCAGGCATGAGAGTAAGTGTCAATAGACACAAAGACATACGTAAGTTTTCCAAAAGGGGAGTAATGGGTTACATCAGTTTGCCACAGCACATTGGGTTTTAGCCCTCGAGCGTTTACTCCTGGGGGGCTGTAAAGGTGGTACTTGTAAATAAGTTCTAAAGTGTCCTCTTGTCCGCAGCCAAAACATCGACCCAATTTTGGGGAACTAGGGGTCCCTTAGATGTGGTCCCCCAGACCTTAATAGCCTAAGCATCAGAAATCTCAAGTCCCCTGCTTATGAGCATATATCTCAGCGCCCTGAGTACAGACTCATCAGACTTGCTAATGTTATTTCCCATGCTACCCAGAGAGAATAGACAGAAAAGTCACTGAGGACAACCACCAAAAATCCTACCGGGAGTGGTGGTGGCCAGAAAGTTGGGCTTATGGTATGCTTTTGGAACTGTTTATGTGCCTGTGTCGTTGCACGGAAATTTTCTTGCTGGGGGCGGGCACCCTAGAAGTTTCTAGCCCGTTCCGTGACCCCCTTATCCTGTCATGGGAGTCTTCAGGTGGCAGGCGCCTAATGGCCTTTAAGTGCCTGACCCTTGCCCACAGGGAAGATTCTAGGCCACGTCCTCAGTTAAGAAAGATTAAAGGGGAGTGTCACCTGGTCAGGCTCTAGTTACTGAGGCTTACCTGTTGTGGGGCTTTCAAAGTCCACCAGAGACTGGCCCTAGCCAGGACTTATCAATTGCCTCCACAACTGTTCACCTGTTCACTGAAACTCCAGAAAGAGGAATTAAGGACAGATCAGGAAAGAAGAGAAGGAAAATAAGAGAGTTTTTGGCACTTCCCTCATAAAGGAGGGGGGCCCACCTTGAAATCCGCATTACATCGGGTGATACTCCTCTAAAGGGAGCTCCGTGCTGTGACCCTGCTAGGGTCCTTCGTTGCTCCTCTTTCAGAGCCACGGTGACACCACCTCTGTCCGTCCGCTTCGAGCCCCACGTTGGGCGCCAGTTTCTGCTGGGGGTGCTCTGCAGAAAGAGTGGAGGCAGTGGAACTTCCCTCAGCAAAGCTGAGGGGTTCCCGAGGAGAGGTGAGCCTGCTGTCCACCAACCCAGCCCCTCGGCGAGCGAGAGACAATCAGACGTGACAGGGGTTCCGTGGAAGCAGTTCCACTTTATTGCTGCAAACTCCCAGCTTATATAGGCAAGCAGGGGGTGGTATAGGAGGGACTTTCCATAGTTGCACCAGTCACATTAGAGGTCAAGTCATTATGTGCCTTCAGTCGCACCAATCATGTTAAAGGTCAAATCCTCATTTGCATGGAAATCAAGAGAGCCAATCAAAAACTTTGACAAACATAGACCCCGCCCCTATCACTTCTACCAGGCAACATCTTAGTTTCCAAAGGCTTCCAACTGTCAAACTGGCCCTCCCTTTTTTTTTCTCCAAGGTTTCCCATTTAGGCCCCACAGGTGGGAAAGGAGGGAAAGGAGGGGGAGGTTGTGAAGGAGGGGGAGGGTGGGAAAGGAGGCGGAGGGTGGGAAAGGAGGCGGAGGAGGGGAAGGGTGGGAAAGGAGGGGGAAGAGGGGGAGTGGGGAGGAGGGGGAAAGGAGGGAGGGAGAGAGGGTGGGAAAGGAGGCGGAGGGTGGGAAAGGAAAGGGAGGAGGGGGAGGGTGGGAAAGGAAAGGGAGGAGGGGGAGGGTGGGAAAGGAGCGGGAAGAGGGGGAGTGGGGAGGGGGGGAAGGAGAGGGAGGGGCAGAAGGTGGGAAAGGAGGGGGAGAAGGGGGGAGGGTGAAAAGGAGGGGGGAGGACGGGGGGGTGGGGGATGAGGAAATGCAGAGAAACAGTTTTGAGAAAGGGACTTGGGGAGCCTGATGAGGCTGGTCCTTCTTCCTTTCCCCTGTGCCCTTATTTCCTAGTCATCTCAGGTTTTGTGTAGGAGCCACACGCTTTGCCATCAGAGCTCACACCTGGCACTGATGTGTATCAAGAATATTTCAAAGGAGGGAGAACAAGAGCCAAGAGGTATGGGCTGTACTCATGTTCTGTTGGTAGCATTCCGGAAGTACTTAGCCACTGACTAGCCTTTTCGATTATACAAATAAGCAGCCTGATTTCCTAAAATACCTAGATATTAGGATAATTCATGTTTCCGTGAATATTTAGATACTCTATCTAGTTCTTGCTCAAACATTGATTTTAAAAATTACCATATGGATGTCAAAATTAGGTATATTGGTCTAATATTTTTCTTGAATACTTGGAAATAAAGATAGCAGTTTTTCCATCTTGGGAGAATTACCAGATTTGTTTTTTTGGTACATTACAAAAATAGCATAGTAATTGCTTTGGGGCTGTACCCTCTGACCTGCATTTATTCAGTGTCTTATGTTGGCTCTAAACTTATACTAGCTTTTGTAATTTTCATACACTTTCCCCAGTAAACATGATCCCCATGATTTTAATAATGACAGAAAGGGAAAGAAAACTCCATCAAGTTCACATCAATTTGCTCTGAAAGCACATAGAAGTTATAGACAGAAGAAGCTGTTTCATTCAGCATTTAGAAAGAATGAGTGTTTGCACCACCATCGCCCTCCTAAGCATTTTCAGCCTTCTACTGGCTGCACAGAATTGAAAACAATCATACATTTTTCATTGCTTTCCTCCAATTCATGACCTTGTCCAGACCTGCCTGCTTGAAGCAGGACATTTCAGCACTAGGACTGACCTCGTACTTCAAGCTTCCTCTCCCATTTTGATTTCTATGATATTATGGAAGCTTCAATTTCTCTCTCTAAAGCCATGACTCTATAAAAGGACAAAAATATTCCTAACTAATTTGGTACTAGCAAATAAGAAATGCCCAGCTAATATTTAAAGATTAAGTTTGAGAAACAGATTCTGCAAGTCTAAATCCAAGTCACAAAGGATTCTGTGTCATGAGAGAGAAAGTAGTAAAGAAAGCCACTGATGTCTAGCATAGTCATAACCACACACATTTCACTTTGAATGTTCAAGCCTTTTCTATCAAATGCTCATTTCCAATAATTTTATTTATTAGAGGATGAGCATAGTTCTGGAGGAAAGCTGTTTTCTAGTTGTCTGACACTGCGAAAGTCACTTAAAAATTCTGGATATGGCTTCACTAGTAAATGTGTTGATTGCCAATGTCATTTTCAACATTGATATTCTATGATTCTGTCAAACCAGAGTCAACCTAATAAAATTATATTATGCCAGAGTTAGGAAAACACTGGAAATGCATAATAAATTCTCAGTAACCTTACATTTAATAAAGGCCTTCTTTTACTTTATTTTGAAAATAGCAAGCCAGTAAGTGAAGGAATAACTGACATTTGAAGGTTAGCAGAATATGATTGTCAAAATTCTGTTTAATTACATGAGTTACAGCTCATCACACAATAACAAAAATTAAGGAAATCATATACTATTACAGTTTCAACAATATCAAACAACTCGTGAGTAAAAACCATCAATTTAGATGTTCAAAATCTTGATCATGCAAACTTATATTCTTGAACTGCTTTTTCTTTTTACAGTGGGGTGGGGTAAATTTTAATACTGTGCAACTATAACATCTTCCTGATAGTCATATCTTTTGTAAATTTCTTAAAATTATGAGTAAGATGTTAATAAGTTTTCTCTATTAAGAACTGAGGTATAGAAATTATGAATTCAGAAAATGGTAATTCTTGAGCTATGCATTTCATGTATTTTACCAAGGGGAATAATCACACAGACAGATTTTTAAATAATTTAATTTCCTAATTTTATTATTGCCGCATTATAATAATATTTTCTGTTCTGCCAGAAATCCACATTTAGTTTCCAGGGACAGCTCTTTCTTTGCATTCCTTTTCCAAAAGTGGCCCAATGTTAAGTTCACATGTCCCCAAACTGTTATTTATCTGGGATAAATTGTGATTCAAGATAAAGGATGTCAAATCACATATTTTCCAATAGAAGCAAATTTGCAATGGATATTTTATTTCTTAACAAGGGCCTAGTGTCCAGTTATTTACCAAAATGCTCATAAACAGTAAATGGAATCAATGACAAATGACATATGTTTACAATGTACAGTATAACACTTCACAAACTATACATAAATTAATTTAAAAGAGTTTTACATAAAGCAAACATATGGCACACAATTTAATATAGTTTGAAGATTCATAGCGATGAGGAATTTACAAGATGGGATAATTCTGTGCAGACCTAAGAAAAAGATCATTGTAATGGAACATAGAGAGTAGGTAAAAAGTCAAAAATGTGAGTGTGTGACAGAGAGATAGGTGTGTGTGGAGTAAGAGGTTCTCTGCAGGTCCCAGGAGGTCTCCTGTCGTCTGCAGTAAAGATGGTACCGGCTTTCATGCATTATTTACTGTCAAGGGGTAGACTGATTCGTTGCTATGATTTATATACTGCCTGCTATAACTAAAATAATTGTATCATAACTGGAAAGAAATTCTATTTCAGGTTGTCACAAAAGTTGGAGCTCTACTTTGCACCCTTCAGCCCACTGATACAGCCATATATTTTTTGATAAAAGAAAGCACTGTTCCTTGAATTATGCAATATATATGTAAATCTAAATTTTATTAATCAAATTATCAACCTATATCAGTCATACTAATTTCTAATTCATATTTAATATTAAGATACCCCTGTCACTTTCACTTTTCCTGCCTTTTCAGCTTCTGTCAAATAGTTAATGATATTGAAACACCATAAAAACCTTCTCATAATATTTTGGGAGAAATCCTACAGTGACTTAAAAAAATTCTTTAAATCATCTCAGTTTTCTTTTTTCCCTGAATTTAGGTTTTAAATGTCAGATTCCTGAAAATAGGCAACTCTTATGAGTCTTATGTGGATCATTTGAGTGTTAAGATAGTAATCAAGTTCCGGCATGAACACAACTACAGAGATAGCATGGAGACCTTGTGCCATTTGACTCACAATTCTGTGTCTACAAAAAGGGCTGAATTTATGTTCCTTAAAACCATCCTAAAATCAGAGCACAGACTGAAAAAGCTAACTGTGTCAGCTACTAAATCTACCAAAATAACTATTATAAAATTTAAATCCAGTCATTTTTCTTCAAACCAAAATAGCAGGCAGAGACAACAAAGCAAAACAAAAACTTATTAGGTAGAATTAGTAGGATAAAGTTGGTGTATTTTGATTACAAATGTATTTTTCCTCTCCTTTAAGTGTATACAAGATGTTAAAATCAAGAAGAGAAAAGTGTATGAAAATCACAAGTAAAATGTGTTTTTCATATTATTTAATAATTTAAATTATTTACTTATCTAAAGTTAATTTAAATAATTGCCTACTGAAGTGTGTAAGAAAAAACTTGATATTGAAGGTATTTTAATGTAAAAAAATGTCATTCCCCAAATTTCAGTTGAAAATGGAAGCTTTTTGAGTTCCCAGGAAAAAATGTAGCCTGGATATTATTATCTAACAAAGATGTGACAATTGCAATAAATAATGAAACAAAAGTGTACAGAGTGATAAAGATCCCAAACAATAATCGTAATATATGTGATGAACCAGTAGGAATACAAAGCATAGACATCTACTTCATTTTTTTTTGTTCAGCTATTATGTTAGGATAAGTAAATCTGGATTTCCAACAAAGAACTCAGTAATAATATAAAAGTAATAAGACTTATCCTAATCACTTATGACCTACAACCAGTCTAATGAATTGCCTCATCAAGCCTTTCTATTGAACTAGTGGTGATGGTTCAGGAAGAGTTAGGAACATCTGAGAAACATCTGAAAAACAGGGAGAGACACTTACACGTGCAAGGGCCTATTTACTTGCGTGGCATTTCTCAGCTCCCACCATGTCTAACTGAGAGATGTCATGGAGCCAAGGAAACATTCCTGGATTAGAAGCCTGGAATGAGGCAGGACTGTTCCTGACCATTTCTTTGCCTTTACATGAATTACAATACCAACAGGTTTGGGTTTTCTCCTGAGCAGAGCATAAAGTGGAATTGTTCTACGTGATTGCTTTCAGAGCTGGCTAGCATTCCATCTATCTAGAAAGGACGTCCAACATCTAATGATACTTCCCAAGAAGTATCCTGTGTCTCCACTAAGTTGTAATAGTTGTAGAAATGTACAACAAAGATTCACATTCTCAGGTAAGAAAGGGAAGATTTGTGATCATTTCAGAAAGCAAAAGTGGGTGACTCTTTCCAATACACTGATAGGGAACACACATGTGAGGCTGTTGACCTTTTAATTAGCCCCCAAGCAGTGTCACAGCTAATACACCTCTGTGTTGAAACTCAAATGAGGTTGACTGTACAGAGATGATCATGTTACCGAAGAGACGTTTAACCATGAGTGTTTTGTGATACATCTTCTTTTGTGTGCAATAATTTTCACTAAACCAAAGGAAGCATACTTGATACATGTTGTCTTTCGTGGTGACTTCAAAACCTGATAAACCGGCGTCTTCTTTTGATTGCATACTTAGTGTGAGGTGAAACTAGTAAAGGCCACATCTGTGACATAGAACTGAGGTCAGAATGTGAAGACAGCAGAGTCCTGGGGTCATGCTGGACACTTCCCTGGAGTCTTGGTAATTTTGTCCGAACTGTTGCTCTCCTGGCTCGTCCCCGCCGTCTTGTTCTGCCCGCCTCCAGGGTACACTGCACTCCACACATTACATAGGCTGGAAGTGCATTCATGTGGCATATTGCCTGTTATAATTATTAACACAGGTCCAGTGGCAAATTTTTATCTATTTTGAGAAGGCCAAGGTCAGGGGATTGTAAAGTATATTAATAACTGGTAAAGTAATTTGAAATTGAAAGGTATTCAAAGTCATCACTGATTTGGAGAAAATGTCTCATTTTCACTTTGAGCAGTTTTCAGTATAATATTTGCTATAAGACACAAAGTGTTAGAGGCCTAAGTTCAGCCCCCACTGAATGTAGACTGCACATTTATTGTGCTGTGTTGTAAAAATAAAATCTGGACTATAATTTTTTTTACAAGAATATAATTTTCTCAGCTTCTTTTCACTGTAGCATTGTGGTTCATTTTAGTAAATGGCTAAAACGAACTTATGCTTTTTCCTGATTTTCTGAGATTTTGGCCAAAGAATGAGGGACAGACATCAATTTTTATCTTTTGAATATCTACTATAAAGATACCACATGCAACAAACTGGATTTGTAGAAACTACTAACAGTGCAAAGTAATTTACCCATCCACTGCTTCTATGCTGGACAGAAAGAATAAGTGGTTAATCATTTTATAGGTGATAAATTATTTTCAAAACATAATTGCCCAGTGAAGCTAGGAAAATTGTACAGGACTCAGCACTTTTTCACTACTTGGTGAAAAAGGTGAGGTTTACTTTAATAAATACATTTCACTTTATTTCACATGCTCTATCAAACAGCATCTTCCCTAACATATAAGTAAATAGGTTATTTCTTATTTCATTAAGTTCAAATGGCGGTAGTGGCCAAAACCTACTGATTCGTAAGTATTTATTGCATAAACAATTTAGTTCTGAATGCCTAGTATTATTTGATGAATATGTGAAAGAAATGTTTTCTTTCCCTCCCACCAGGGTAGAAAACCATTGGGTCACAGTTATTTTGTACTTCTCTGCATAAATATAACCTCATGGCTTGGTCGTGTGTACAGCAATTAATATTATCAGAAGCAAAAACGGGATATAAAAAAATAAATCCCTTCAGATAATCTTTCCATGAAATATGTGTGTCTTCCAGGCTTTCTCTGCACTCAGAAGAGCCTTTGTGACTTGTGTTGGGTTCCTTGACCACGGGTTTCTTCCAACCCGATGTGGGAATTCTGATCACCTTCATCCACCTGTCTAAATCTGGATGAAAAGCCATCTGAGTTTCAGAAGGAGTCAAAAGATGTTTTTGGTTTGTAACTGTCACTACCTCACGATGAAAAAGTCACATGTACATTAAAGAAGAAGATCGTTTCTGAAGGGAGAGAAGTGCTTGCAAAGTGTAGAGGCATCTTTAGTCAAAAACCTACAACCTCGAGTGAGCTGGATACACGCCTATGACTCCTCTTCTGACTGCTATGGTTCTGGCTTTACGAAGTTCCAGCAGACTGGTTCAGTAACTTTTCATCTTTGGTTTGTGTAGAACATTTATCTGCTTGTCACGTTGATTACAATGTGCATTGCCTTATGCCAAGTATATTAGGTTAATATAAATTGTCCTATCTGTTCATTTAACAGTTTTGACTTAGCTACAATTTTAAGTATAGCTAGAGGAGTAGGCTAGAATGAGTCTCCAAAAATTTACCATGAAATCTTTTATAGCATTATTCTCATTGTGATAAGATTGAGTTAACGACACAGGAAGGAAATTTCTCTCTCACTGACTCTTTTATGATTCTCTGAATGAACTGGCCCAAGGTTATGCCTGGATCTTTGGGACCCTCCCTCAGTTACACTCACTGGTAATGATCACAAGCAAATGGTGTTCTGGAAACTACTTCATGCAGGTATCGCGTCTCCCGCCAAACAGACAAAAGAACAGACTCGTCTAATCAGCAGAATCTCCCCCTCCCACTCCTCCTCCCCCAGACCTGCTGTCTGTACTGCTGGCACATTAATAAAGCTGAGACATAAATTAGGACCTCTGAGGGTCTTTCCCCTAAGTCCCTTGTAGAAACTTGTGGTCTCTAGGCAACAGCTCAACCGAGTGAGCCGCAGGAGGCTTGCTGTGAACGCGGCACCACTAGGAGCTGTAGGAGCTGGGCTCAAATGGTCTCAGCCAGGAGTCGCTCTGATGTGTTTTCTTTAAGGGCATTTCCAACGCAAATGCCACGTGCTCAAGTAATTCGGAGGCGTTCAACCCTGGAAGCTAGGACTTCAGGGAAGGCTGTATGAACATCAGCAACCTGTCTCCTGCTCTTCTGCTGTGTCAGCAAAAGTCACAGCACAGAGCGTTTGAGTAATTTTCTTTTACCCCTGAAAGCTTAGGATAATTATTTTTCATAGCCACATTAACTCTTATGATTAGCATCTTGATGGCATTTTCAAACTCATCTGAGAGATGTGGAGAGTCTAGGTAGTGGCTATAAGTGTGAAATTTTTCAAGGAGGGACTGGATACTGCTTTTATCTAGTAGTAACTGTCTATAATGACCTGTCAATCTGCATTCAAGCTATGGTCATGGATGAAAGAAAAGTCTCATCACAGGTCAGCAAATCAGGTACCTTTTCAATAGACTAACTCTGAAAGCTTAAACAATTTTGATATTGAAAAAAATCAGGTTTTCATCTTACAAGACCTAGGATCATCGTTCTTTAAATCCACCTTGGAGTGTTGGGAGCTGACCATTTTAGGCATGTGGCATCAGACAATTCAGGCAGAATGATTTTTATTTTTACTTGAGTAAACTCGAAACTAGAAAAAATATCTATGTTGACCTGAATTAGCCAAACTTTCCCAGTTCACGTGGGAATCACCACTTCCTTTTAAACCTTATAGGTCTGTCATTAGTCTCAGGGATGAAAAACTTTTTGTTGTTGTTGGATACATTTTCTCTTATAATCCCAGCCAACCCATATCCAGTCAAAGGAGAGTAAAACCCAGCCAATTCTGGTTATGTAGAAATTACAAGCCCCTGATAGCTCTCTGAGAACAGCATCTCTGACGCTTAAGAATGATACCTACCATCCTTTCCACGCTCTTCTCTTGACTGCAAAATGTCTGAGTTCTTTTAAAGTGTATTTTTATCCCTTAATCAGATTGTCATTTAGAGTCCTTTTCCTCCAGGTTAAATGGAAGCTGACTGGGGATCACACCTTATCTTCCCATGTAGCTCAGAGGGGGCCCAAGGGAGAAACATCATCAACAACAAGGGGTACTTAAACAGAAAGACAGGGCCATGACGTGACGAGCAGGGCAGCCAGACTGGTCCCTTTGCTTCCAGAGTAGTTCCCCGTTCTCTCACTGCCACCTCCGTTTGTCATAGGAGCAGACGTGAATACATAAATACTTTGCTAATAAGAAGCCTTTTTTTTTTTACAGGACTATTTTAAAAATAGTTATTCAACATAACAATCTTAATTTTAATGCACCAAATTACTGTTTTCAACAATTTAAGTGAGCATATCCTGTCACTCTCGGCACACATGGATATATACGTGTTAGATATAGATGGATACAGCAATATCCATATCTGTATTTGTCTACAGACACACACGCACACACACAGCACACACACAGAATAGAGCTACAAGGCCCTGGGTAATAGTGTTTTACACTTCGTGTTCCCTTAATTGTCACTGGGCTTACTTATATGGAGAGTTGTGGTACCATTTGTAGAACTTACTGAATTTGTCCCTGTTGAAACTCTCCGAGCCACACAGCTTGCGGTGGGTCACCTCTCTGCCCAAAGACAGACCTCTCATCAGGTGGGAGGACTGAGCCCAGAGTAATAATGCCAGGGGTAATGCCCTCACCCAGGTCCGGTCCGGTCCAGCTTGGCAACTTCTCACCCTGCCCAGGTTCCTGCTGCTGTCAGACCCAAAGAATTTTATTTAAATGACTGTTCAGACGATTTGAATTCTATTTTTGTAAAACACTGACTCCCCACCCCCACCCCCGCCCAAAGAAACTCAATAAATAAAGGACTTAGCCACAGAATCAAGGAAGCAGAACTCCAGTTTTGAACCTTCTACCGGGACTGGGGCCAGACCCAACCCAGGTCAACGTTCCCTGCAGTTGGTCCTCCAGGAGGCAGAGGGCGCGCGCCCCACAGGCAGGCAGGCGGTCCGGACAGACGGTCTCTCTGGTCTCAGCCTCGCCCTGGGTGTCACTGGATGAGGCTGGAGCTGTAGCTGAAGCCGTAGCTGCTGGAGCGCGATAGGGCCGGCTGCGTCTCCTCGCTCTGCTCTGAGGCATAGCTGGGGAAGGTCTGCGCACGGGACATCTTCGAGGGCCCGAACCCGTGACCTGGAGGGGCACAGAAGGAGAACTGTTACGGGGGGCTGGCTCGGTACCAGGGGCTGGCTCGGTACCGGGGGCTGCCTCCGAGGGGCGCCGGGCGAGGGGGAACGGCTGGTTCCTGGGGATGGCTAGGATGTGGTCTTCAGGGCCCGGTTTTGGACCCGGGGGTGGTGTCAGAAATTCTGGCTGCCACAGAGCTAGGGAGAACTTTATAGGGATCTCAGACTTCTGTCCTTCCACCTCTGGAACAAAAGCGCAAAGTCTCCCCCCACGACCAAAAGCTGCTTTTGGTGGAGAATCTGTAAACGCCTCCTTTTCTTTGATGGTCCCTTTTCAGCATACAGGAACGAATGACACACGTCTTAAAACCTTTTTGAACAGCCAACTTCATTTCATCCTAACCAGTGTCAATTATCAGGAAAAAATACACAGGAGGATAGCGTTTCAGTACCCTGGGTTTGTGAGTAACGGCACCCACTTCATGATGCGGTTATTAACCCAAATGATAAACCTCCATGGTTGTTAGAGTGGTCTAAAAGCTAACTCTTACAGACAATTTATTTAAAAGTTCTGTCTACAATTTTATAGCACAGATGCACCCCTGCAGTGGAACTTTACTGCAAAATCCAAAGGTGATTACTGGAAAACTAATGGCACCCCACTCCAGTACTCTTGCCTAGGAAATCCCATGGATGAAGGAACCTGGTTGGCTGCAGTCCATGGGGTTGCTGAGTCGGGTATGACTGAGCGACTTCACTTTCACTTTTCACTTTCATGCATTGGAGAAGGAAATGGCAACCCACTCCAGTGTTCTTGCCTGGAGAATCTCAGGGACCGGGGAGCCTGGTGGGCTGCCATCTATGGGGTCGCACAGAGTCGGACACGACTGAAGCAACTTAGCAGCAGCAGCAGTGGAATGCTAACATCAGGAGAAAGGATGCGATCTCGGGCCTCACATGGACTTCCCAGGTGTCTGTTCTAAATGAGTCAGGATTGTTCTTCGCACATGAGAATGAGTATCTGATGGATGAGCTCAGTGCGGAGAGAAGATGGAATAGATGTGGTGTGCTGTGCTCTCGGAGCATCTGCGTCACACAAAGCAAAAACGTACTGAGTCTGGTTTATACGTTTTCTGGTCTCTGGTGAGAAACCCAGGGAAGACGGTCTGTTAACACAGAAAGAGCAAACTCTGCTCCCTTTGCAAGCTTACGCGCTTAAAGCCAGTCTCATCATCTTCGGGTGTGTCTGACGACTCAGAACCCTATCCTTGTTGAGATCTGGGGAGGAAATGCAGATACACCGGATAATAATAAAAAGCTAATTAAAGTGGCAGAATCTCCTAACATTAAGAAAAGTCGTGAGAGCGGAGCCTTCTGTTCTAGATAAATACTCTTTTAGGGGCACTGTTAGCCCGGTTCTCTGGGTGAGCCTCAGAGCAGGGCAGGGCGGAGAGGGCCCCACCGCCCCTGCCAGCCTGCGCGTCTCCCAGCATCCAGATCTTCCCACTTCCTCCCCTCCCTCTCCGGGTCCAGAAACCCAGTCTCCTCTCTCTGTCCTTCAGGCCTGAGGGTGGCGGGCTGCCTTACTCCTGCCTGTCGCTCACACTTCCTCATCGGCTCAGTACCTGGATCCACAGCTCATCCAAACCTCAGCTGAGTTTGTCTTCTCTTTCCTGTCGGACCGTGAAGATGCCACGAGGAAAGGGAAGCCGGATGTCAGGGGGAAGACGGAGCCACCAGAGGCGAGGTCAGGAGTAGGGTCTGGGGACCTGCCCCATGTGACCAGCTGTAACTGACTTTGAGAGACTACTGGTGTCAGGGTTTGTCAGTTCCCTTCTCTGCAGGGTCTGTATGACAGCAGTGGTATAATATGGCTTTTTGAGTCTGAAATCAGTGTGTATCAATTAAATTCATACATATTAAATGCATCGTCCCTGATGGCTCAGTGGTAAAGGGTCTGCCTGCTAATGTAGGAGATGTAGGTTCGATCCCTGGGATGGGAAGATCCCCTGGAGAAGGAGTTGGCAGCCTACTCCAGTATTCTTGCCTAGAGAATCCCATGGACAGAGGAGCCTGGTGGGCTCCCGTCCACAGGGCCGCAGAGTCAGGCATGACTTAGCGACTAGACAATAACAAGTCTGACATCCTAGCAAGAAACAGATGCCACGAGGGCCCTCCTCCAGTAGGGCTACCACAGGGGCAGTCAGTGAAGGCTTCCATAAGGAGGTGGCCTTTTTACATGGTGCTTGTATGACAGGGTTAGGATACACTGACCTGATACTGGAAACTTCACTTAAAATTTTACAGTTTGCTTCCTTATCTCACCATTGACTGGGATGATAATTCATAGTTTTTATAGGAGGAGAGACTGGCATTCATGAGCAAAAACCAGTTGGAAGTCCTAATGTTAAGACCATGTTACTGGCCTTGGTTTTACCTTGTTACTTAAAAAAAAAAGAAATATATGAAAGAGAGCAAGGTGAGAGTACACCTTTAGTTCACATTACTTGTGGCCTGAAGGCTAAGGTTGGAGTGCAGATAGAAGCGTCTTTGCCCACGCACACAGGTTTTGACCCTGGAATCTTGGTATAAAACTTCAGTCATTTAAGTAACATTTGCCAAGCAGCTACTAAAACAGTTCAAGATTCCACAGGGAAGACAAAGTAGTGGAAACCACGGTCCTTGAGTTTCTGGGGTCCACAAGCTGCTTTGGGACGCTCATTAGACAGGGACAGGCAGCAGCAGACATCCAGTGCCGGGTCTGTGCAGCCAGTGTGGTCTGGGTGCAAAGCAGGATGCCAGCGCGGCCCACGGGCTTGGTTCCAGGGCTGTACACGTCAGTCCAGCTGTCACAGTGACCCCTGCTCCAGACTGTGCAGACCCGCCATCCCCTCAACGGAAACAGCCCTGAGTTCAAATCCAGCCCTACTATCCTTTTTTGAGCCTCATTTTCTTGCACAGACAGAACACACGTTCCTAAGGTTTTTTTTTGGGTCATGCCACATGGCATGTGCAATCTTAGTTCCCCAACCAAGGATCGAACCCCAGCCCTTGCCCCCTGCAGTGGAAGCACAGAGTCTTAACCACTGGACCACTGGGGATGTCCCTTTCCTAAGGCATTTTGAGGGTTAAACAAAACAACATGGGCTTCCCAGGTAGCACAGTGGGAAAAGAATCTGCCTGCAATGCAGGAGACCCAGGTTAGATCCCTGGGTGGGGACGATCCCCTGGAGGAGGAAATGGCAACCCACTCCAGTATTCTTGCCTGGAACATTCCATGGACAGGAAGGGGGTCATGGGATTGCAGAGTTGGACATGACTGAACACACACACATACTTTCAAATAAAACAACATACAGGAAGACACTTGGGGTGGTAGGTGCCTAATAAACGTTAATTTTTCCCCTTCTTTCTACACTGAATGTGTCCACAGTCTTGTCTGACTTCCTATTCAGTGTCTATACTTTCTCCATCATTGCTGTGTGCCGTGTGCTGTCCTCGTTATGACAGGCTTTGAATATTGTTTTCATTCAGTCATCTTGAAGATTTCATCACCTCCTCTACAAACAGTTTCTAGTCTAATTGGAAATGAAATGGTGAATTTTTCTTACCTCAGTCATGTCTTTACAGACAGTTGATAACTGATGCTATTTAATACTTATCACAAAAATAATATACCTCAATCTGAGCTGAGCTTATGCTTAATAAATGCTCTTTGATTTTGGCAACAATGAGTATGAGAAGAAAAGAGAGAAATAATCATTTTCTCAACATTTCATTTGAATTTTACCCCTAGGCACTGTTGGTGAAAACAAAACAAAAGACAAATCAACTTTGTGGCTTAAAAACTTGCTGGAATAGACCTGTTCACTCCACTCAACAGAGACTCTATTTCAGTTTTTCCTAAACTTCCCCTCCGGTGCCTTGCGCTCAGTCGTGTCCGACTCTGTGTGACCCCACAGACTGCAGCCCACCAGCCTCCAGGCAAGAACACTGGAGTGGGTTGCCATGCTCTCCTCCAGGGGATCAGCGGCTATTATTTTCTTGACTTTTTCTCTGGGAGGTATTTGTACTTGCTAATGAAATTCTTTGTTTTAAGATTATATAAAATGATTAGATATAATGTGTAATTTTTCATCTTCAATTATCAAAAAGGACAATTTTAAAGGTTTCATGGCACCATGTTTCTGATATAAACTGTCAATTTGCATTACACTACCTAGAGGGTATTAAAATACTTTTTATCCTAATGTTAGATAGACCTGGATTATTAGATTAAAGAATTCTGCCAACTTGAAGGATAAAAATTGCATCTTGTTTAATTTCTTTTTGCTACAATTAAATGTTTACCTTTTTGTAGTCAAGTGTTTGTGGTTTCTGGTTTTGTGTCTTGAAATAAGTCTTTCTTTATCACATTATTAAAATATTTTCTTACAAGTTGTTTTCACATTTTCATAAATTTCCTCTACTATCTTCAGCTTTTTAATTCATTGTGAACCTCTCTCGGTTCATGCCCTGAGGATCCCGTGTTGTGCGATGGTTGATCGTGTTAGCTCTGATGGAAGAGGACGTGGGTTTGAGTTCTTGCTCTGTCCCTTGACTCTTCTGTCAAGTGTATAATGGCAGTTGTAATGGTTTTTGTCAATAGGATCATGTGTTAAATGTGTTAATTCATGATAGCACAGTCTCAGTGTATTACATTCGTGTGTGTATAACACAGGATTAACACAGAGCATGGTATACTGTGGTACATACATGCAGCCCACCAGTTCAATCTTCACAGTGAGCTACTGAGGAGAAGCAAAGCGTCTGCAGTAACACCTGCCATTGATCCTTTGTTATGAGGTTCATGAGTCTCAGTGTGAGTATTTTTCTGAAGGCTTCATGAGATTTTTTTTTTTCAATCAAGGAACAAAGGTGTCTCATTTCTGGGAAATACTTCTGAATTGTTATTATAATTTTTGTTGATTATTTCCCTCCCATCATTTTTCTTTGCTCTCTCTCCCACCTTTGTTCTTTTTCTAACCTTCTATTATTTATATGTTCTAGTGCTGTTCTGACAACTTTCCAGTCTTTTCCATCTTCACTCTCTTTTTTGCTGCTTTATTTTGTGGATTTGAGGTTTACTTTAGCTTCCAAGCTTACTTAATTATAAAAAGATTCTGCTGCTTTAATTTTAATTTGAAAAACCTTTCTTTTCCCTGTGTCCTTCCCTGTCTTGTTCTCCTTTCTTTAATATACATTCATATTTTTTGTTATTCATAATGGCACTTTCACCCCCAAAACGATGGACCTTTTGGCTTACTTCATAAGTAGATATTTAAATATTCTTCTTCTTTTTTTTTTTTAAAGGCAGCCTTTTAGTACATTTAGCATCTGAGGGATGTAGACTTCTCTGAAGATTTCGGGAACCAAAACACCTGGATTCTAGAGGGTCGTGCTAATGGTTATCTCACAGATACTCCCTCTCCCTCTCCCTCTGTCTCTGAGAAGCAGCACAGCTGTTCATTTCCTGACAGAGAGCTCCCAGGACTTGGATGTTTGCGATGGATGCCCTTTATCTTTGGAATCCCTTCCTTCCTGCACTGGCAGAATCTAAATCTCTGGGCCTTCCACAACTCATCTCTTTAAAGATTAGAAAATTTTGAATGGAAAAATGCATATTATTTAATTCTATGTATTACCCTCCTCTAGTTATGAGAAACTGATGAGTTAGCAGCCATATTCTCATGCTGGGAAAAAAAAACCAACACAATATCCTTCTAATACTTTAATTTGCTTTAAAGATGGTTTAATTTGATTCATACAGAATTATGTTTTTTAATACCCACTTCATAAATTTTCTAGACCCAAAATAGTCTTCTATTATTTTGGTTGATGTACCATTTATTTATTCCTGTTGCATACGTTTCATTTCTCTTGTATTCTAATTACCTACTCAGATCTAATTTTATACAGCTGTGATATTAATTTTCTACAACTGTAAAATTTAGTTGAACTCTGTCAGTGGACTGCGTTTGAGTAGCTGTGGAATTTGTAAGCAATCTGTGGCAGCTAATAAAATGGTAAATATTAACATGGAATAATCAAAGTTGAAACAGTAGAGAATATGTGAAAAAAATTTATTAATGGTGCTCAAAAAGAGCAATGGGACAATATTATAAAAATAAAAGTAGATATATTTAGTTCTTGAGTCATACATTTTTCATTGCTATTTTCAAGAATTTAGGTATAAATTTTTTAATATAATGGTAATATAAATTTGCTTAGTTGCTAAGTTGTGTCCTACTCTTTTATGACTCCATGAACTGTAGACTGCCAGGCTCCTCTGTCCATGGGATTTCCCAGGCAAGACTATTGAGTGGAATGCCATTTCCTTCTCCATTAATATAAATGAGTTACATATTGATACACCTTTGTTTCCATTTTGAACGTATTTATAGAAAGTTTTAGCAATCAAAGAACTATTAAGGATCATGTAGTAGGGGTGTGCCCAGTTCAAGCTGAGATCTGCATAACTAGTATTTGAAGCATTTGAACAAATTTACTATCTAGTCACATTAATTGCCTGCAAAGCAATTACAAGAATACATATCACTGATCATCCTTAAGATGACATCTTAAGGAGAAGATGGAGAATTTCATTTGCTGTAATTCTTTAAAGATTTTAAACAAATGCATAGAAACACTTTTCCAAGAGAGTGGGGCTTTCCTATATAGTATATGAGATTTATTATGAGAGTTATAAATTATAGATTTTATTTACAACAGAAATAGAAAAATTGAATGTCACGTACGTTTACACAGGAGGAAGTTTGCAAAAAAAAAAAGACTAAATTGAGGGAGATAAACAAGTTGACTGAAAATTTACTGCCAGGTTTTCATATAATGTGGTGGTTTTATTCTGCAGTGGATACAACGCTGAGCTTCCATTTAGTCTGAGGACTCTGAGATGAGTTTGAGGGTGTGTGTCCTGAAACCTGCTTAGCAGTCAACACATCTGATTTCTCATCTCATCCTATGAAGAAATTTGCCTTGAACTTCTTCTTCTAGTAAGGATTAGATTGATTTTGCACAGATCTGGGAAACATTCTGATAACCACAAACAAAATTATGTCTTCTAAAACTTCTTCTTAGGTTTTCTAAAGATACTTATTTGACAGTGTTGGGTGTTAGTTGTAGGCCCTTAGTTCCCTGACTAGGGATCAAACCCACAGCCTCTCTATTGGAAGGCGGATTCTTAGTCACCAGACTACCAGGGACGTCTCTGTCTTCTTAGATTTGTAAACATTTTGTTTGTCTGCATAAGACCACAGTAGCCAAACAGTCATGGCTTTCAGACTCTGTATCTCATCATTAGGTATCAGGCCCTCATGATGCTCATGATGAAAGATAAAGCTCTAGATGGTGAGTTGTAGCAGGTGAGATGGAAGCATGGAGAGGGCACACCCTGGGGAGTTTGTTACATCTTATGAAGCCGACTGGATATTTTTTTCTAATGGATGAAGAAGAGTTTTGAATGATTTAAAGATGAGTGATTGGATCAGAGTTGCTGGCTTACTCAATGAAACTACAGAGGAGCTGTTGGCAATCCTTTCCCACCATCACACAACTGAGAGATAAAATTTAGCCCCAGAGAGAACAATTTCTCGGAGAAGGTGTTTTGATGGTAGAAAGAAGGAAGCCTCTGATTTTGTGTACATTTCCTTAGGTTTGCTTATCAGTCTTCCTTATTATCTCCAGCTAATCAGCATTCTTCCAAGTCTAATAACAGAGATGAAAACTGCTAGTACAACTTGCACAAGGATGAGGCCAAAATGGGTGGCTGTGGTGAGAGCTGAGGATGCTTATTCTTGCTGAGAAAGACATACAAGTACCTCTCAGTATAATTATATTCGATATTTTAAGTCTCCTCATGTAGTCAACAAACTGCGAGAATTTCAGAACCTGGAAATCTGAAGCCTAGATTTTCTGGTTAGTAGTGCTTCCTGGTAGGTCGATATTGCAGTGATTTCTCTAGTTGTTTTGAAAATAGCCAGATAAAAAAGAATAGGAGATCTGCGATCCATGAAAATGGAGTTAGGGAGTACAGAGTGAAGGAGGTGATGTGGACATTTCTTTCATGAAAAAGTACTGCAAAATTCCAAAGTACTTTTCTAGGCAGGCTGAAAAATTGTTGGTATGCATTTTACCATCAGTGTACCCAGCAGACAGCAATGAAAGCCATCTTAATCCCCAGTTAGTTTTTAATTAAAAAAGTTAATTTTATTGTGTTTTGTGGCTGTGTTGAGTCTTTGTTGCTGTGCAGGTTTTCTCTGTTTAGGGTGAGCGGAGGCTACCCCCTCGTTGCGGTCCACAGGCTCCTCCTGTGATACTGGATGCAGGGCACCGGCCCCTGGGCGGATGGTCTTCAGTAGCTGTGGCTCTAAGGCTCGGTAGCTGTGGTGCATGGGCTCAGTTGCCCGGAATGTGGGATCTTCCCGGACCAAGGAGCAAACCCATGTCCCCCACACTGGCAGGTGGATTCCCAACCACTGGGCCAGCAGGGAAGCCCTTCTAATTTTTAATTAGTTATCTTTATGTTAGTTCTGTGAGAGATTGAAATGTATTTTCATCAGTTATTTATTTTTTTAACAGTAGTACTCATGTCAAAAGGCTGAACGATGTTTGTGGAATTATTGCCATTGTATAATGTCACGTTGCTTGTAGTCATGTCACTGAAAACAGGCCAGGACAGGGAAGGGTTGGGAGCACAGCCTCTGAGGCTGGTACTGGCCTCACACGGGTGACCTCGGGTCAGATATGATTGGGCATTAGGTAGCCGAGTGCTTGGGTCATGATATTACTGCTCATTAATACGGAGCACTAACGGTGTCCCAGGGAGCGGCAGAGGTTTCACTTGCATTGATTGACTTACTCCACCTGGTAGCCCTGCGGGATTGGCCCTCTTGCCCTCTCTCCTGGGCACATGAACACCAAGGCTGGAGTCCAGGCTGCTGGCTCTAAACTCTTCGTGACCCCAGAAGGCTGTCTACCCCACAGTTAGCACAACAACCAGAGAAAGGGGCATGATTTTGAAAACAAAATATATTTTAGAGGCAAGGGAGCAAGCAGGCCTCATGCCTTTATTTTTCTTTTAATTCCCCTCAGTTATATTCATTTTCTAAAGAGCACAAGATAATCTGAATTACTTGTATTTCATGTTTCCTGATAATAAGAATATGGAGATTCACTGTTTTTTTTCCCCCAAAGTCTATATTTCTTTATGTTTTACTTCAATTTTATAATTGTGAAACTCAGAAATGTTAGTTTTTATCTTTTTCTTTTTTAATATTTAACAATCACTTACTAAAATAGCCTCAATGGTAGAGAATCTGCCTGCCATGAAGTTGAGATGCAGGTTTGATTCCTGGGTCAGGAAGATCCCCTAGAGAGTTCAGTTCAGTTCAGTCGCTCAGTCGTGTCCGACTCTTTGCGACACCATGAATCGAAGCACGCCAGGCCTCCCTGTCCATCACCATCTCTCGGAGTTCACTTAGACTCACGTCCATCGAGTCTGTGATGCCATCCAGCCACCTCATCCTCTGTCGTCCCCTTCTCCTCCTGCCCCCAATCCCTCCCAGCATCAGAGTCTTTTCCAATGAGTCAACTCTTCGCATGAGGTGGCCAAAGTACTGGAGTTTAAGCTTTAGCATCATTCCTTCCAAAGAAATCCCGGGTTGATCTTCAGAATGGACTGGTCAGATCTCCTTGCAGTCCAAGGGGCTCTCAAGAGTCTTCTCCAACACCACCGTTCAAAAGCATCAATTCTTCGGCACTCAGCCTTCTTCACAGTCCAACTCTCACATCCATACATGACCACTGGAAAAACCATAGCCTTGACCAGACGGACCTTAGTCGGCAAAGTAATGTCTCTGCTTTTGAATATACTATCTAGGTTGGTCATAACTTTTCTTCCAAGGAGTAAGCGTCTTCTAATTTAATGGCTGCAGTCACCATCTGCAGTGATTTTGGAGCCCCCAAAATAAAATCTGGCACTGTTTCCACTGTTTCTCCATCTATTTCCCATGAAGTGATGGGACCGGATGCCATGATCTTTGTTTTCTGAATGTTGAGCTTTACGCCAACTTTTTCACTCTCCTCTTTCACTTTCATCAAGAGGCTTTTTAGCTCCTCTTCACTTTCTGCCATAAGGGTGGTGTCATCTGCATATCTGAGGTTATTGATATTTCTCCCAGCAATCTTGATTCCAGCTTGTGTTTCTTCCAGGCCAGCGTTTCTCATGATCTACTCTGCATAGAAGTTAACTAAGCAGGGTGACAATATACAGCCTTGACGCACTCCTTTTCCTATTTGGAACAAGTCTGTTGTTCCATGTCCAGTTCTAACTGTTGCTTCCTGGCCTGCATACAGATTTCTCAAGAGGCAGGTTAGATGGTCTGGTATTCCCATCTCTTTCAGAATTTTCTACGGTTTATTGTAATCCACAGTCAAAGGCTTTGGCATAGTCAATAAAGCAGAAATAGATGTTTTTCTGGAACTGTCTTGCTTTTTCCATGATCCAGCAGATGCTGGCAATTTGATCTCTGGTTCCTCTGCCTTTTCTAAAACCAGCTTGAACATCAGGGAGTTCATGGTTCACGTATTGCTTAAGCCTGGCTTGGAGAATTTTGAGCATTACTTTACTAGCATGTGAGATGAGTGCAATTATGCAGTAGTTTGGGCATTCTTTGGCATTGCCTTTCTTTGGGAATGGAATGAAAACTGACCTTTTCCAGTCCTGTGGCCACTGCTGAGTTTTCCAAATTTGCTGGCATATTGAGTGCAGCACTTTCACAGCATCATCTTCCAGGATTTGAAACAGCTCCACTGGAATTCCATCACCTCCACTAGCTTTGTTCCTAGTGATGCTTTCTAAGGCCCACTTGACTTCACATTCCAAGATGTCTGGCTCTAGATTAGTGATCACATCATCATGATTATCTGGTTCGGGAAGATCTTTTTTGTACAGTTCTTCTGTGTATTCTTGCCACCTCTTCTTAGTATCTTCTGCTTCTGTTAGGTCCATACCATTTCTGTCCTTTATCTAGCCCATCTTTGCATGAAATGTTCCCTTGGTATCTCTCATTTTCTTGAAGAGATCTCTAGGCTTCCCCATTCTGTTCTTTTCCTCTATTTCTTTGCATTCATCACTGAAGAAGGCTTTCTTATCTCTTCTTGCTATCCTTTGGAACTCTGCATTCAGATGCTTATATCTTTCTTTTTCTTCTTGGCTTTTCACCTCTCTTCTTTTCACAGCTATTTGTAAGGCCTCCCCAGACAGCCATTTGGCTTTTTTGCATTTCTTTTCCATGGGGATGGTCTTGATCCCTGTCTCCTATACAGTGTCACGAACCTCATTCCATCATTCACCAGGCACT
The DNA here is from genome assembly GCA_917880005.1 of Nanger dama. Classification (NCBI taxonomy): domain Eukaryota; kingdom Metazoa; phylum Chordata; class Mammalia; order Artiodactyla; family Bovidae; genus Nanger; species Nanger dama. Next base: position 1,461,283 of record CAKJTW010000069.1, read on the forward strand.
CTATCTATCAGATCTAGGCCCTTCAATCTATTTCTCACTTCCATTGTATAATCGTAAGGGATTTGATTTAGGTCATACCTGAATGGTCTAGTGGTTTTCCCTACTTTCTTCAATTTAAGTCTGAATTTGGCAATAAGGAGTTCATGATCTGAGCCACAGTCAGCTCCTGGTCTTGTTTTTGTTGACAATATAGAGCTTCTCCATCTTTGACTGCATAGAATATAATCAATCTGATTTTGGTGTTTTCCATCTGGTGATGTCCATGTGTAGAGTCTTCTCTTGTGTTGTTGGAAGAGGGTGTTTGCTATGACTAGTGCATTTTCTTGGCAAAACTCTATTCGTCTCTGCCCTGCTCCATTCCACATTCCAAGGCCAAATTTGCTTGTTACTCCAGGTGTTTCTTGACTTCCTACTTTAGCATTCCAGTCACCTATAATGAAAAGGACATCTTTTTTGGGTGTTAGTTCTAAAAGGTCTTGTAGGTCTTCATAAAACCATTCAACTTCAGCTTCTTCAGCATTACTGGAAATGGTAACCCCCTCCAGTGTTCTTGCCTGGAAAATCCCATGGACAGAGGAGCCTGGCAGGCTCTATATAGTCCATGGGGTTGCAAAGAGTTGGACATGACTGAAGTGACTCAGTAGCAGTAGCAGCTTCTAGAAATAGGATGCCAAAGCTTATAAAATTATCAGTAATCCCTTTGGATTGATCTTGGATTATGTCCAAAATGGTGAATTGGCCATTGTTACTGAATTCACTCATTTTCACTACTGCTGTGGAACATAATATTTTAATGAAAACCATTTATGTGTACATAATAGCATTAACTTAGTATAGATTGATAAATCATGTAAAAATTAAAATTTGTAATTAAGTCAGAGACAGAACAGCTTTATGGTTGGTCAAGTCTTCATGCCTCTGTATAAGCCTATTCTAATTCTTATCAACTTCGAAAAACTTCTAGTTCTGGGAAATTTGGCCAGCTCTTTTAGGAAACATATTAGTTTATATATTTTCCTATGTGATATATAAAAATAAATTGCAAAGACCTTGAAAAGAAGTGAAAACATAAGCATTAAAAATCATTGGAAAGAAATTTAGGAAAATAGTTCAAATTGGGAGATTTTTCTAAGTACAAAAGCAATTGAAGTTAAAATACAGGATCATTTGTCACTGTTTGACACCAAGTCTAAAAGGATGAAATTTTGAGTTTAACCCCCTGAAGCTGGACAGCATTCAGTTCTTTGAAGCTTCAATTTTAATGACTTTCTCAGGAAAGCATTCATTAGCTATCATTTATGTGTCAGAAAACATTTCAGCTGGGTTGATTCACTGAGGGGTCCTGACAGTGGTGGTGAGGAGCCTTGAAGTGGTCATAAAACTATTTTTGTTAAAAATTTTACAGGAAGTTACTTTTTACCTAAGACAAGGCTGCCCGATGTGAGTACATTGTCTACTTTCTTTGCTTTGGATGGATATATAAGTATAAACATATATGGCCTTCCCTAGTTTTGGTAGTGGCAAAGAGTTCGCCTGCCAGTGCAGAAGATGCAAGAGACATGGGTTCAATTCCTGGGTCGGAAAGATCCCCTGAAGGAGGGTATGGCAACCCACTCCAGTATTCTTGCCTGGGAAATCCCATGGACAGAGGAGCCTGGTGGGTTACAGTCCATAGGGCCGGAAAAAGTCGAAGACTGAGCAACTGAGCCCATACACACGTAAGTATATATTTGTGTGTGTGTGTGTGTGTGTAATATATATATTTATTTTTTAATTTCAGGCTGGTAATACTGTCATCTGACGATTGCAACTTTGGGTCTTAAGTCACATGTATTTTTAAAACAGCTTTTTTTTTTTTTTTTGATAGACAACTCATTCCAAACATGAATCCAATGAAATGATAATGAAACAATCAGTGAAGATGCGTGTAGCAACTAAGACAAAGAACAGGTATCTCGCGGGAGCTGGAAACATGTAATCATAGACAAGGGACCAGGAGGATCAGAGGAAGGAGAGCATTTCTGCTTGACGCCGTGAATTCCATGCAGTATTGTATGAATTCGGCCACAGCAAATAGGCCCTCCTGTTTCCTTACATCAGGAGGAGATTAGAAATTGTCATTCTTAGAAAGAAAATGAAGCCGAGACGTTTAGCTGCATAAGAAACATATTCCTCTCAGCCTGGGAGACGGGAGCTGGGGCCTTGAGAACTGCTGCTTTGGGCAGACCAGCAGCCTTTCCTTGGTTTACGCCTCGAGCAGAGTTATCGGACAGCAGTGAAAATGGTTTCGGCAGGCTTAGAGTCACGACTGAGATGGCAGAGTACTACACCTTTTAGAAACTCTGAGGAGAAGCTGGATGGGGCACACAGGAGCGTTAAGTAATTCGGGGTGTGATAGACTTGAGTTCAGCATCCTGGCTGTGGCTGAAGCCTGAGGTTCCTCTCTGTCTGTGGGATGAGAAGGGGCCTAGAAACCCCCTGAGCCTTGAAGCAGAAGCGAGACAGTAACTAACCAGCGCAGGGGCAGGTCCCCGCATGTCGCGCTAGAGCCTTCATTTCTGCTTCCCTTTTACTTGAAATGTGTTTCTAGATATTGTTGAATTGACTAATCTAGGCTCTGATACATTGAAGAGATTTTTTTTTTTTCTAAAAATGGAGGAGGGAAAGGTGAGTTGCTTTGGGGGTTCTTGTTTGGAAAAGCCCGACAGCTGGACGTCTGATGGCTGCAAGTTCTCTGTCACCTACGGACAAAGAATGAGAGGCTTTAATATGAAGAAACCGTTCAGGCCTCTTCATCTTGGCTTTGGTCACTGAAACAGGAGAGTGTGGCCAGGGGACAAAAGCTTGTCTGGTACTGAGAAGGGGTGTTTCAACACTGAACCCAGCATTCTTGCCTGATTTCCTGTCCTCCTGGACGAGCTGCGGCCGGTCTGGTCTGCGGGCTCTGCCACCGTCAGCCACTGAGTCCTGCAGCTTCTTCCTCCCTGAAGCCTCATGAATCCATATGCTTTCTTCATGCTCACTCCCTTCACCCTAAATTTCCCACCAGGTTTATGGCTGCAGCCGCCCAGCTGGTCTTCCTGACAGCAATGTCTCCCTTCTCAGATCTGTTCTTTGTGTGTGTGACTGTGAGCATTGGGGCGTCCCTCCCCTCCACACCGGTCCAGGATAAAGGCACAGTCGGCTGCACAGCACCTACATACGCAGGGTCCTCAGTGCTGGTGACACGGGTGTGATTAGAGGGCTCTTTACTCAACTCCCACGTGCAAAATCCATCAGTTCCACCCCTTTCCAGTAAAACTCCTTGTAAAAACATTGTTTTGTTTATAAATAAGTTCTAGACTTCCTCTAGGGCTTCCTTTTCAGGGAGGGGGATGTATTTCCCTTTTATTGATTTATTTAATTTTTACAGGCGTGTAGTTGGGATGAGGCTGGGAGAGTAGGCGTGGAGGTGGAGATTGGGAAAAGTTGAAGCTGGAGAAGTGACAGTGGCTCAAATTGCGTGAATATATGTGGAACCCAGGGCTTTCATTTTAGCCAGACTGTTAACCCTCAGACTCTTCTCATATATAACATATGTTTATAAACATGTCGGAACTTCCCCTGATGACTCTCTTAAAGAATTCACATAGGAAGCCTCAGAGAGTTCTGCACACTGTCTCGCCTGGCCTGATCCTGAGCCACTGCATGGCACTCTTACCCTCTTCTGTGTTCCCAGCTCACCTCTTAACTCTTTGCCTTCGTATCTCCTCTGTGAGCTTATCCTGAACTTGAGGAAAAAGGTCTATTTACCTTTGTGTCCATGGAGCCTTGTGAAAGGCCAGGCTCACAGAGGGCACTCAGTAAATGTTAATGCATAAAACTGTGAGAAATGCATGCAGCAGCTCTCTGCAGAGAAGGAGACTCATGTCTCATGGGTCTCCTTGCGCATGTTTGGTGGCCAGTAATTACTTTGTTGAATCAGAATAATTGAACGATGTGGCCTGGTTCTGGCCAATGGGGAAATGATAATCCTTTTAAGAATGAGAATTTTAATAATAGTGTAAGACTATATATGATTGTCAAATGTATGCCATAGGTGTATAGGAGAATGACAAAATGATTATTTTTAGCTGCCTCATAATATACTGATCCCAACAAATGTACCAGTTTAAAAGGTCTTTCACAATCTAAACAGGTGTGAGTTGAGTGGAAAAATGAGGAAAATGAGAGTTTGCTGGTAGACAATCCTGCCTGAGCCTCCCTCCCATCTGCGTGTTTTGTGAGCAAAGGCAGGGAGGGCCCTTGTTCTGAAAGATGGAACAAGCATCTCCCTCTGGAGAAGAGGGAAGATTATGTCCCTCACAGTAAGGATGTCTCCCTCTGGGACAAAGTGTGGGCTGGATCATAAAATACTAGAGTTCCCTATACTGTGGTTCCTTTCCTGTAATGCAGCCTTCTTCATATGTGGGTGTCACCTGGCCCTCTCTGCACCTCCCTGTGAGAGATGGGACTCAGGAACCCGAAAACAGTGCTGGCGCACTGGCTAACACTATTGCTCTGAGTAATAAAGCTTCCTGGGTCTCTGATCCAGGCATCCCTCCTCTTCTGCTGGCATCCATGGAACTGTGGCAGGCCAACTGGCTAGTTGGTACAGGGCATGAAATCTTAGACCCTCACAGTTCTCGACAGTGTTAATACATCATTCAGTTCAGCTCAGTCGCTCAGTCGTGTCCGACTCTTTGTGACCCCATGAATTGCAGCACACCAGGCCTCCCTGTCCATCACCAACACCCGGAGTTCACTCAGACTTGCGTCCATCGAGTCAGTGATGCCATCCAGCCATCTCATCCTCTGTCGTCCCCTTCTCCTCCTGCCCCCAATCCCTCTCAGCATCAAAGTCTTTTCCAATGAGTCAACTCTTCGCATGAGGTGGCCAAAGTACTGGAGTTTCAGCTTCAGCATCATTCCTTCCAAAAAAATCCCAGGGCTGATCTCCTTCAGAATGGACTGGTTGGATCTCCTTGCAGTCCAAGGGACTCTCAAGAGTCTTCTCCAACACCACAGTTCAAAAGCATCAATTCTTTGGCGCTCAGCCTTCTTCACAGTCCAACTCTCACATCCATACATAGTGATGCTTAATGCTTTTTTACTGTAAGGGTGGGCTTCCCCGGTGGCTTAGGTGGTAAAGAATCTGCCTGCAATGTGGGAGACCTGGGTTCGATCCCTGGGTTGGGAAGATCCCCTGGAGGAGGACATGGCAACCCATTCCAGTGTTCTTGCCTGGAGAATCCAATGACAGAGGAGCCTGGCGGGCTACAGTCCATGGGGTCACAAAGAGTCGGACACGACTGAGGGACTAAGCAGAGCATGGCATAAGGGCAGTGACTCCCAGTTTCTGTTAGATTTTTACATTGACTTATTATTTAGTAAGACTTTGCTAAGCTTCAGTGAAATTCTTCCTCTTGTGAAATCATCATGGCTTTATGAAAGAATTTCATGATAGTGACCAGCAGCACAGTTTCAGAGAAAGAGCTAAATAACTCCTTGATATGTGAGAGAGAAAGAACGAATATGGATATGTTGGAATTCTTACTGGAGAACAGAAAATTAGGTGAGTGGTTCTCTTACCACTCAAATGCATGGGGCAGAAATAATTATTAATGGAAATTAATTTCCAATAAAGGTAGTCCAGTCACCTAAGAAGAATTATCCAAACTGTTTCTTATAAGGCACATAGATTTTTGATGCTGCTACTGCTTTGATGTGGGGAGTCTCTCTCTTTCAGATAATTTTTTTAAACAATAGCATGCTCTCAATGTAAAAATAAAATGGGGGATAAAAATCAGAGTGCTTATTTGATTTTCCTAGTGAAAAAGAAACACTTGTTTTTAGGACAAACACAAAGCAGAGAAAATGAATGATTCCTGCAGTTTTAGAATGAAGCTTTTATCTTGTTAGAGCCTTTGTTAAGAACAGCAAAAAGCAAGTTTAAATTCTGAATATGGAAAATTGTTCTCGAAGATTTTCTGCCCTTTAAAATTGCTCTGAGAGATGATTGCTACACCACAATAGGGAGCTTTAAAGATAGAAAATAAAGAGATTACAGGGTAAATAGCCTGCAAGCTGTGATGGTTAACATTCAGGGGATGAGTCACTGGTGAATATATCACTTATCAGAGTTCTTTGGTGAATATAGTTTCCTTTGTTTCCTTGACAGACAGTTAAACTGAACTGAGAGAGTGTATTTTAGAATGTCCTGTTAACCGCTGTCAGAATGTGGAGCGGACAGCAGAGAAACGTGGCCCACACAGGAACCAGGGTGCGGGGGGCTGTGAGAAGCTGGTTGACAATCAGACAGCTCTGTCTATTGATAACTTTCAGTTACTGACTCGGTTCATTATTCTTGAGCATTTTAACCACAATGTGTCATTTTCACAGGATGGTTGACATGTGAGTCGATTGAAAAAATTTGATCCTATAATAAGTGAACGGTCAATGATTGTTATTCTGATATTCAGAAACTTTTGAATGATTTTCCCTTTCATTTAATAACAAAAGGTCCTGGCAGTGTTTATGTATCGCACCTGTACGTTTAAATTTAAATTTACCAGTTAAAGTTAGCACAGGCTTCCCCTTGTGGCTCAGCTGGTAAAGAATCCGTCTGCAGTGCAGGAGACTTAGGTTCAATCCCTGGGTTGGGAAGATCCTCTGGAGAAGGGAAAGGCTACCCACTCTAGTATTTTTGCCTGGAGAATTCCATGAACTGTATAGTCCATGGGGTCACAAAGAGTCGGACATGACTGAGCAACTTTCAAAGTCAGCACAACCTTAAATCTTTTGAGTAGAAAGAGATATGGTAGAAAAACAGTAATCAGTGTGTGTTCATGGCTCGACTGTGTCTGACTCTCTGTGACCCCATGGACTGTAGCCCCCCAGGCTCCTCCATCAACTCCTGGTGGTACCGCGGGACACCCGTGTGTACTTTGTAAGAATATTTTTGCTTCTGTAAATATAGGCAGACATTCTCTGATGCCAGTGACAATGACAGTAAAACCAAAACTCTTGAATGTGTGCAAAATGTTTCTTTTTGGTCTCCTTTCACATTGGTTCATGAAGCCTGCCCGGTAGAGAACTACTTGTAGATGTCCTTGCGGTTGTGCCGCGCCTGGCAGCCTTGCAGGGAGGGGGGTGCCTGCAGGCTGGGTGGTCTTTCCTGAGTGTGAACTTGGCTGGGCCACAGCCCTGGTTTCCAAATCAAACTCCTAACTTAGGTGCTGCTCGGAGGAGTTTTGTAGGTGTGATTAGAGTCCACAAGGAGGGAGATGATCCCAGAGAATCTGGTGGAGCTGATTCCATCAGGCCAAAGACCAGCACCGAGGGTTTCAGTCCTGCCTGTTAGCAGCAGCTTCACATTTGATAGTCAATAAAAAAGTGATACTCACAAACTTTTGAATGATTTGCCTTTTGTTTGACAACAGAAGCTCCTAGAAGTGTTTACATAGTGCATCTATGTGTTTAAATTTAAATTTACCAGTTAAAGTAAGCACAACTTTAAATCTCTGGGTGGAGAGAAATATGATATAAAAATAGCAATCAGTATATGCTCAGTTGCTAAGTTGTGTCCGACTCTTTGTGATCCCTTGGACTGCAGCCTGCCAGGCTCCTCCATTGGTGGGATTTTGCCGGGAATACTGGAGTGGGTTGCCATTTCCTTCTCCAGGGGATCTTCACATCCTGGAGTCCCTAGCTGCTCTCCCTGAGGTTGTGGTCTGTGGGTCTGTTTTAAAAATAATTATATTGTTTGTTTATTTTGTCTGTGCTGGGTCTTCGCTGCTGCAGGTGGCCTTTCTCTAGTTGTAGTGAGTGGGGCTATTCATGGGCCGGCGGCAGGACGCTCAGTGTGCCTGAGCTTGTGATGGTTGGGAGGCTGGACTGAACTCAGAGGTTGCAGGACTGTGGTGGGCTGAACTGTGTCCCACTAGATTCACTGGCTGAAGCTCTAACCTTTAGTGTGACTGATTTGGAGATAAAGCTTTTAGGATGTAAGTTAGTTGAATGAGCTCATAAGAGTGAGTCCTAATCAGAGAGCACTGGTGACTTCATGAGAAGAGAAAGCAGTCTCTCTATCTACACTCACTGGAGAAAGGCCATGGGAGTTCACAGCAAGAGAGCAGCCATCTACAAACCAGGAAGAAAGCTCTCACCAAAATCTGATCCTGCCGATGCTCTGATGGTGGACTTTCTGCCTCCAGAAGTGTGAGAGAATCCATTTCTCAGGTTTAACCACTCAGTCTACGGTATTTGGTTATGGCAGCATCAGTAAATTGTGGAGGGATTGATTTTAGGGCTAAACATCCTCAAGGACCCTTTTCATTATTGTCTCATTTATTAAGAAGAAAACGGAAGCTTTTTCACTTAACAAAGAGTTAACACATCTGAACTGATCAGCAGTAGTGATCAGCGGTGATTGCTGACTGGCTACTGGAGGTGTACAGGCGTTTCAGGAAAGAATAAGAAAGAAACAGATAAGCTGGGCTCAGATTCAAAGAATGAACACCTACTGTGCAGGAACAGTCACAATGTAACACCATTAAAAGCTTAGTCTGCACGTCCTTCTGATGCTTGTCGAAGCTGTGGGTCTACTGTCTGGTAACGGGCACATGCAAGGATCGTCTCCTCCATAAATAACATGCCGAATGCACAATGTTTTCCTTCGGGATTTTCTTCAGGCTCAAGCTGGTGGACACGGCTGTCCCTTTTGCTGCAGTGGCCCTCCTGCAGCCCCTCGCTGGGGCCTCTGCTGTGGCCCTGGCCGTCTCTTCCTCTCCGTGGTCCTCCTCTAACTTTCAAAGGTCAGGAACAGTTCCTAAACCAGTGGCTCCAAAGACCTCCTCCACAGTGGACAAGTTCTCAGACCAAAGGCAGGATTCGCTGATCTGGATTTAAATCCTGTTTGCCTGTAATTGAAAGTCACTAAAAGGCCCCAGGTTTTGCATTTTTTAAGTGGGGGTAATATTTACCTTGTGGCTTAGGTTAACTAGAAAATGTTTTAAACAGAGTGACCTATGTGAGGGCTTCCCAGGTGCCACTAGTGATAAAGAATCCAGCTGCCAGTGCAGGAGACTTGGGTTTGGTCCCTGGGTCGGAAAGATCCCTGGAAGAGGAAATGGCAATCCGCTACAGTATTCTTGCCTGGAGGATCCCATGGACAGAGGAGTCTGGTGGGCTACAGTCCACGGGGCTGCAGAGAGTCAGATGCAACTAAGCACATGCATAACGCATGAGAAGTTCTTTGCACAGCCCTTACTCCTGTAAGTGTTGCAAACACATTAGCTGGTTATGTTTATGACCATGGAATAAGATACCCCAGAGCAGCAGATCTCCCACTTTCCTGGTCATAAACATCATCCGTTCACTGCAAATCTGCTTTAAGGCTGTGGAGTTAATTTGCTAATTTGCTCATGGGGAATGGGTCTAATTATTGTGATATGTGTGGCCACTGTGTATTATTATGCACAGTTCTCGTTTTTTTGGAAGAGGGGCACACTGCACTGGAGGTGGAAAATGGTCAGTTCTGTTGGCTGAGAGACATGTAGGAGTGGCTACTGTCATCCAATGTCCAGCACGTCAGACTGGACAGGGCCCGGGCAGTGCCCAGGGTGTTCACTGCTGGAATTTGATTCTTCAGCAACACAAAGGAGCAATGGGATTACTGAGGGCCTCCTAATGGATTCAGGAGATTGTTTTAAGTTTTAAAAATTATCACTGAATGGAGAATATGAATTAGGATGTTTGATCTGTCTTTAAAACTGCTATTTGTTATTGTTCAGTTGCTAAGTTGTGCCTGACTCTGCGACCCCATGGACTGCAGCATGCCAGGCTTCGCTTCCTATCCATCCCCATCTCCAAGTGTTTGCTTAAACTTGCGTCCCTGAGTCAGTGATGCCATCCAACCATCTCATCCTCTGTCGCCCCCCTTCTCCTCTTGCCCTCAGTCTTTCCCAGCATCAGGATCTTTTCCAAGGAGACCTTTGCATCTGGTGGCCTAAGTATTGTAGTTTTAGTTTTAACATCAGTCCTTCCAGTGAATACTCAGGGTTGATTTTCTTTGATTGACTGGTTTGATCTCCTTATAGTCCAAGGGACTCTTAAGAGTCTTTTCCAGCATCATAGTTCAAAAACATCAGTTCTTTGGTGCTCAGCCTTTTTATGGTCCAACTCTTACATCCATACATGACTACTGGAAAAACCATAGTTTTGACTATATGGACCTTTGTCAGCAAAGTGACATCTCTGATTTTTAATATGCTGTCTAGTTTGGTCATAGCTTTTCTTCCAAGGAGCAAGTGTCTTTTAATTTCATGACTGCAGTCACCACCCAAAGTGATTTTGGAGCCCCCTCCGCCAAAAAAAAAAAAAATCTTTCACTGTTTCCACTTTTTCCCCATCTATTTGCCATGAAGTGCTGGGACTGGATGCCATGATCTTAGTTTTTGAATGCTGAGTTTTAAGCCAGCTTTTTCAGTCTCTCACTTTCATCAAGTTTTTAGTTCCTCTTCGCTTTCTGCCATTAAAGTGGTATCATCTACATAGCTGAGGTTGGTGATATATATCCCAGCAATCTTGATTCCAGCTTGTGAGTCATCCAGCCCAGCATTTCACATGATGTACTCCACATATAAGTTAAATAAGCATGGTGACAATATACAGCCTTGACATACTCCTTTCCCAATTTTGAACCAGTCCATTGTTCCATGTCCGGTTCTAACTGTTGCTTCTTGTCCTGCATACAGGTTTCTCAGGAGGCAGGTAATCTGGTCTAGTATTCCCATCTCTTTAAGAATTTTCTATAATTTGTTGCGATCAATACAATCAAAAGATTTCAGTTCAGTCACTCAGTCATGTCCGACTCTTTGTGACCCCCATGAACTGTAGCACGCCAGGCCTCCCTGTCCATCACCAACTCCCAGAACTTACCCAAACTCATGTCCATTGAATTGGTGATGCTATTCAACCATCTCATCCTCTGTCGTCCCCTTCTCCTGCCTTCAATCTTTCCCACCACCAGAGTCTTTTCCAGTGCGTCAACTTTTCACAGCAGGTGGCCAAAGTATTGGAGTTTCAGCTTCAACATCAGTTCTTCCAATGAATACCCAGGACTGAGCTCCTTTAGGATGGACTGGTTGGATCTCCTTGCAGTCCAAGGGACTCTCAAGAGACTTCTCCGACACCACAGATCAAAAGCATCAATTCTTCAGTGCTGAGCTTTCTTTATAGTCCAATTCTCACATCCATACATGACTACTGGAAAAACCATATCCCTGACTAGACAGACCTTTGTTGGCAAAGTAATGTCTCTGGTTTTTAATATGCTGTCTAGGTTGGTCATGACTTTCCTTCCAAGGAGTAAGCGTCTTTTAATTTCATGGCTGCAATCACCATCTGCAGTGATTTTGGAGCCCCCAAAATAAAAGTCAGCCACTGTTTCCCCATCTATTTTCCATGAAGTGATGGGACTGGATGCCATGATCTTAATGTTGAGCTTTAAGCCAACTTTTTCACTCTCCTGTTTTACTTTCATCAAGAGGCTCTTTAGTTCTTCACTTTCTGCCATAAGGGTGGTATCATCTGCATATCTGAGGTTATAGATATTTCTCCTGGCATTCTTGATTCTAGCTTGTACTTCACCCAGCCCAGTGTTTCTCATGATGTACTCTGTATATAAGTTAATTTAGCATAGTTACTGAAGCAGAAGTAGATGGTTTTTTGGAATTCTGTTGCTTTTTCTATGATCCAGCAGATGTTGGGATTTGACCTCTGGCTTCTCTGCCTTTTTAAATCCACCTTGTACATCTGGAAGTTCTTAGTGCACATACTCCTGAAACATAGCTTGAAGGATTTTGAGCATAATCTTGCTGGCATGTGAAATGAGTCCAACTGTATGGTAATTTGAATATTCTTTGGCATTGCTTTTCTTTGGGATTGGAATGAAAACTGACCTTTTTCAGCCCTGTGGCCACTGCTGAGTTTTCTACATTTGCTGGCATATTGACTGTAGCACTGTAATAGCATCAGGATATTTGTTGATGAATTTTCTTAAGTCATATTGTTTTATTTTTGGATAGCATAATCATATCCATAGAAAATAGCATTTTTCAGAAATCCTGATGCTGCTGCTAAGTCACTTCATTCGTGTCCGACTCTGTGTGACCCCATAGAGGGCAGCCTACCATAGAGGGCTCTCCCGTCCCTGGGATTCTCCAGGTAAGAATACTAGAGTGGGTTGCCATTTCCTTCTCCAATGCATGAGGACATAAAATGTAGGAGAGAAAATACATTTGTATAAATTGACACCTGTGTAGATTATTTTTCATGCAAATATGTTTAATCAGTGAAATGAAAATGAAACCAAAAAGAGAATTTTAACCAAATACTGATAAATCTCAAGGCATATTATCTATTCAATAGAAGGATAGGATTGAATCCTATAATATTTCAGTTTTTAGGTTATGAACTATAAAATATCAGAAATATCATGGCGTGCAAGCCTAAAAACACACACATTCAGATTTTAAAAATGTGATTATTACAAAGTTTTTTTGGTCATCTGTCAAACTTGGTTTGCTTTCATTTGCATGATTTATTCCTGTAACCATATTCTTACATCAGAGCACGGCAGTCATGAAGGAGCTGCAGCGCTGATCACATTAACTCTGCAGATGCTCAGACCTTCCTGGCCCCAGGTAATGGCTTCAGTGCCAATTTTAGCACACAGCTCCATAACATAGTATTGTTTATATTGATCTCTCTGTCTAAGGAATCCCTGGTGGCTCAATAAAGAATCTTCCTGTCAATGAAAGAGATGCTGGTTCGATCCCCGGTTTGGAAGATCCTCTGGAGAAGGAAATGGCAACGTGCTTGCTCTGAGAATCCCATGGACAGAGGAACCTGGTGGGCAACAGTCATGGGGTGGCAAAGAGTCTGAAAGGACTAAGCGGCTGAATCACCACCACAGCTGTCTGTCTGGCTGCCTCTTAGTTGCAGCACAGGGACTCTCTAGTTCCAACCCGCGGGCTTAGTAATATCAGCACTCAGGCAGAGTTGCACCTCGTCACATGGAATCTTAGCTCCCAGGGACTGAACCTGCGTCCCCTGCATTGGAAGGTGGATTCTTAACCCCTGGGCCGCCAGGGAGGTCCCTACGGTACTGTTTTTATTCACATTTCTTTTTCTCTGATGCATTTCCAATCACAGAAGGAAATGCCTGTTGACTGCAGGGTGAGAGATCAAACTATATGAAGATGAGTAAAAGCAAGCCCACGTTCCCGCCTTTCTCCATTCCCCGCTGAGATGCTGCCTGTCTCTGCAGGTTTCCCCCGGGGCCTCCGACCGCACCTGCCCCTCGTCCTCCTTCCCTCCCGGAGCTTCGCTTTCCTCACCCCCTTGGCGGCTTCCCCGGGTGCACCAGGCCCTGGTGTGCCCCTGCACCTTTCTGCTCTGGTCGCAGTGCTGGGCACCCGGGGACCAGCCCGTTTCCCTTTCGTTCTTAAGAGGTCAAACTTCCAGACTGCCTGCAGTGATTTCAGAATTACCGAAGAGAAATGAAAATCCAGCCCCGACTCCACTGTACCTTTCTCCCTTATCCGGCCACTCTGGCTCTGCTGGTCCCGTGCCCCCTGGAGGGCTGTGGCTTCATTTCTCACAGCAACCCTCCCCCATGTCTAATGTAGCCTTTAAAACACATATTTGTTGTTGAGGTTCAGCTTTGCGATCAGGAACCTCTCCTTCTGCCCACCGCTTTCACTTCTCTTTCCGGTTGGTACTAGTTTCTGATTGCCGGCTCCTATATTTTTAATCAGCTCTTCTAATTGCTTTTCTCAAGGCCACCCAGCTCTAGGCCAGGGTCCCTTTCTCTCTCCTGGGCCCCTCTCATCACTCCCCCAGCACAGGCTCCCATCACTTCCGGGTTACACCCTGTTCCTTCCTCTCTCCTGGGGCCGCTCTCATCACTCCCCCGGCACAGGCTCCCATCACTTCCGGGTTACACCCTGTTCCTTCCTCTCTCCTGGGGCCGCTCGCATCACTCCCTCAGCACCTGCTCCCATCACTTCCGGGTTACATTCTGTTGGCCACAGGTCTCAGTTTTGATCAAAGTAGGAAAATGTTTATATGTGGTTGTCAGGCTTCAGATATTTTCACAGTTAATTACTTTTTCAATTCTAAAACCAGCACTGAGAAGTAAGAGGGAAGGCGTTGTTACTTGGTACTTGGAGTGACGCCCTGGGGGCTGGTGTGACATTGCTAAGGTCTGTCAGGTACCCGTGAGACTACAGTCCAGATCGCCGAATTCCTGGTTGTGTGTCTGCCCCCTCACACCATGCTCTAGTTGTCCTCTGAGCTCTGCTTTGTGGAGGCTGGAATATCAGATGTCTAACGACAAAGCTCTGCTTAGTCCCTTTCCTCCATTTTACTCCCCAAATGAGGCCCAGTTCTGCCACTCAAAAGATGCAGTCATCTCTGTGAATGGTACAGGATATTCTCTGGGAAGTCAGATCTGAGAGTCCTTCTGACTTTATTGTCCAGTGATTTGTGTCGACCTGTCATTCAAAAAGTGGAACAAAATGGGATGGGGTTGTTAAGAATTTAAGCATTCATCAGAATCACCTGAAGATTTGCTGCACACGTCTCCGGGGCTCCACCCTAGAATTTCTGACTCAGTAGGTCTGGACTTGCATTTTTGACAAGTTGCCTGATGTGAATGCTGCCGACTTGAGGACAACCCTGTAAGAACTACTTTGTTGTTTAGTCGCTTTGGTCGTGTTCTACTCTTCTGCGATCCTGTGGACTGTAGCCCACAGGTTCCTCTGTGCATGGGGTTCTCCAGCAAGGATACTGGAGTGGGCTGCCAGTCCCTTCTCCAGGGATCTTCTGGACCTAGGGACTGAACCCGCTTCTCTGGCATTGGCAGTCATGTTCCTCACCACTGAGCTACTTGGAAGAACACGTGCCCACTTAATTTCTAAATTCCCTTAAATACCAACCAGTTGTGTTTTGGAGTGACAGTGCTCACCATCAGTGAGCTGCTGATGACGCCACGCCACTTGGCGCTTTTGATGACGGGCAACTGGAGGCTGGAGCTAGAGGATGTGCATAATAATAGCCCCAGCACTTCCTGCAGGTTTGCCTGAAGCTGGGTGTGAATCCAGTGCTGGTCCTCTTTTCCATCTGAACGTATGATGAACTTGGATGGCTAGTGTTTGTTTTAGAAATTTGTAGAGACATAAAAGCCCGTCTGCATGCAATCTGATTCCTGAATGAGCTTGTCACTTAGCAAATAACCTGCCTGGTGATGTAAGTCTCCAGTTACCTTGCCTGCCTTGTACAATACTGATCCTTAAGGTTGATGGTAACGGGACTACAGTGACTAATGAGTGGGATTTTATTCTGTAATTCTGGGTCTCAGAAAATTACACAGAAAAGGGATTTATTTGGGTTCTGTAGCTGGTTTCTAGTCAGGGCAGGAGCTGCAAAATTTATGTTTCTTATCTATGATTCTGCTAGGTTCATGGGTTCTGAGGGAAATAATCCTATTTTCCTGCTAATAAATACAGGGTAAACTCATTAATTACACTGAGATTAATCTGGCATTTAGCACAGACACTAAAAAGAGCACTGCATTGAGTATTTGACCTTTTACAATATTAACAGTTGGAACGGGCTAAAATTTAACATACAGCACAAGTCCAAAAATAGAATTAGCAGCAGGCTCCAGAGAATTTTTGTATTTCATTCAGCTGTCTTCTAGTAAGAAATTACAGGCAGTGAAACCATCTAAGAAGACATAAATAAAACTGATTTTCTAAACTGTGTGGATACCATTAAATATATCATTTATTATACTAATTATATAATAGTAATTCTCTGGTGCTTTACTAGGTTAGAGAGCTAAAAAGAGGACAGATAAGAAAGACATTTAAAATGGGTGTAATGCAAATTTCAATTTATAACTTTGAAATACATCCAAGAAATCTTGAAGGAAAAGTAAACAGTAAGGCTATACAATCTTTTTGTTTGGTTCTGTTTGGTATTTTTAGTACATACATCTACATAACATAAACTCAGTTTCAGAAACCAAATAATAATTAAGGGAAATTATTATAATACCATGTCCTTTAACAATAAGATGAAAAAAACTTGCTTGAAAGGACAGATATAATTAATGACTTTTCTTCAGAGTTTATTCATATATTTGTACCCTAGGAAGTTTCAGTTAAGCCTGTGAACCTTTGGCCAAAGTTTAAGAAAATGTTTATTGCTTGTTAATGGACAGTGCTCAAACATTATCATGTACGTGCTTTCTATCAGATCAGGATTTGTTTGGGAGAAGATCAGTTTGGAAATACTCTTGCCTGTCCTTTTTCTTTTTTTTCTTCCTGTGTGTAAGAGAATCATCTTAACAGTGCTGTGGTTTATCTGGAAAACTGGATGAAGATTACTGAACTGTAGAAACAAGTTCAATCTAAATTATAGCACCATCTATTTTGCATGTGGCTATGTGTATTGAAAAAGAGCTATGCCTGTTTTTTGCCTGGATTATTTCATCATTATATTATTTCTTTCTCATTGCTCATTTCTTTCTTGAAAACTCTCAGTGGCCTTCACACTGCTCTTCTCCCATCTTTATCCTCCCCTCACAGGACATGACAGGTGAAATAAGACCACTGTCTAGGGTGCTCATGAACTTCCCTCCTCTGAGATGGAAGTACGTCCCTCAGTGATGAGTTTTAATGTCTCGCCAGCATGTATGCCTCCCTTTAGATTATAAACCACAGGTGCAAGAGCCATGTCTCTTTATGTGCTGTCCAAGTTCTGACTTCTGATGGCTCTTAATCGTAAGAATCATCAAATGAGCGAGTTAGAAAGTGCTCTTCCAAACGCCTCCATCTTGGCACTAAAAGGATTAACTAGAGCTTGCCCTGAACTGTTGCCCTGATTTGCTTCCAGGGTGTAAAGAGTCCCCTTACTTTCTGAGCAGAAATGTATTTTGACCTTTCCTCTGCTGCTAAACTTCTTCATTCTTTATTTTTATCCCGCCCTGCAGAGACTCCATTTGGTAGATACCCTGCACCAAAGTTAGAAAAATTTATGACACAGAAAATGCCAATACCAGTTGGCAGTCTGTGTTAATATCTAAGATGGCAGAGCAAGCATATGTGAGACTAAGGAAATTCATGGCTTACGATTTCCTGAGGAAGCTTAAGAGGTAGTTTCGGTCCAGTAATAAGATACTTAAGTTACGGTGACTGTAGCTAACAATATTGGATTGTATTTTGGAGGTGCTGAAAGGGAGATGTTAAAGGGTCTCATCACAGGAAAAATACTGTGATGTTTAACAGCAAAATAAACAGAAAACCAAACCAAAAACACAAACACAAAACAGTCTAAATGTTTGACAGTTGGAGTATTTTAAATGGATTAATCTACAGACCTACTGCTTGGAATATCATTTAGCTATTGTAAGTGATGATGTGCAAAGATACTAATGATGTGGCATTAATATCAGCCATGGCACACTGTTAAGGAAAAGGCTGACTAAAAATTAGTATTGAAGGTAAGATGCACTGAGTAAAAAAATCAAGCCAAACAAAAAGACTGGATATATCTTTATACATAAATACAATATGATAGTATCTGGGAGATGGTTTTAAACATTTTATTTTATTCTCACTTCTCATTTTATTCTCAGTGCTTTATTCTTTCCCCAAATTTTCAATTCCCCCAAATTATTTTAATCAGAAGTATTTGTACTTACAGACAGATGTAAAATAGTAACTTGCTTGAATAAATATTATTGGAGAATTTATAATTTTGTAATTGTATTGTCCTAAAACATGCCAGCTACTGTTTACTGCCTAGACAACCGCCCATTTTGCCTTTTCTCCTTGTGGTAAGAAGCCAGGGTGGAAATATTTTGATCTCAGGGAAGTCAGAATTTTCTTTCAGCCAAGGAGATAAATAGTGACTATGACTAATAAGCTCATCACAGCAGTTCCTTCCTCTTGGCCTGGCCCAGTTACTAACTTTCCTAGGCTCCCTTGTCCACAGAGATGCCCATAATATCAGAATTCTGGCTCATTAAATGGAAGACGTCTGCATGGAAATTTGGAGAGATTTCCTTCACTGATTAAAAAATTAATAAGCCTCATAATAGAAAAGCTTCTTGTTTCTTCCTTTTGCATTTTGAAAATGAGTGTGATGCCTGGAGCTCTGGCAGTCATCTTGTGAGCAAGAGTTATAAGCATGAAGGTGAAAGGAAACTGGCTAAGCACAACAGAGCAGAAGCACTGAAAGAGACTGGATCCCCAATGTCATCACTGAGCAGCTAAACCCGCAAGAGCCTCGAAATGATCAGGCTTTTTTATATGATAAAGAAATGAACAATTGGTGTAAATGTCAGTTAGTTCTTAACTTACTTGCAGCAAAAAACATTCCGAAGTATTACATGAAGTCCACTAGCAAAATTAGATGGTGGGATTGTAGCTATCTTTTAAAAAATACTCTTAGAGCAGCCCCCCGCCCCTTATAAACGCATTCTTTGAAAATGTATTTGAAAAGAGAGAATGTTGTAAACAATGTATTTGTTATAGTGCAGTCTGGAGTTGTTTCTCTTTCTAATGTGTTTGAGATCATGGTATCCAGTCCCATCACTTCATGGCAAATAGATGGGGAAACAATGGAAACAGTGACAGACTTTATTTTTGGGGCTCCAAAATCACTGCAGATGGTGACTGCAGCCATGAAATTAAAAGAAGACGCTTGCTCCTTGGAAGAAAAGTTATGACCAACCTAGATAGCATATTCAAAAGCAGAGACATCACTTTGCCAACAAAGGTCCATCTAGTCAAAGTTATAGTTTTTTCCAGTAGTCATGTATGGATGTGAGAGTTGGACTATAAAGCTGAGTGCCGAAGAATTGATGCTTTTGAACTGTCGTGTTGGAGAAGACTCTTGAGATCCGTTGGACTGCAAGGAGGTCCAACCAGTCCATCCTAAAGGAAATCAGTCCTGGGTGTTCACTGGAAGGACTGATGCTGAAGCTGAAACTCCAAAAATTTGGCCGAAGAGCTGACTCATTTGAAAAGACCCTGATGCTGGGAAAGATTGAAGGCTGGAGGAGAAGCGGACGACAGAGGATCAGATGGTTGGATGGCATTACTGACTCAATGGACACGAGTTTGAGTAAACTCAGGGGGTTGGTGATGGACAGGAGGCCTGGTGTGCTGCAGCCCATAGGGTCGCAAAGAGTCAGACATGACTGAGCTGAACTGAATGTGTGTGTCAGTCGCTCAGCTGTGTCCAATTCTTTGTGACCCCATAGACTGTAGCCCACCAGGCTTCTGTGTCCATGGGATTCTCCAGGCAAGAATACTGGAGTGAGTTGCCATGCCCTCCTCCAGGGGATCTTTCCCACCCAGGGATCCAACCCTGTTCTCCTGCATTGCGGGCACATTCTTTACCGTCTGAGTCACAAGGGCAGCCCCTCTTTCCTAGTAGTGATCCCTAAAATGTTGTTCCCCTGAGATCCAGCCAACTGGGGGCTACTCTCTGTTTGCGAGGGGAGAGAGGTGGGTGGTGGCTTCCTGCTGTCCTCGGGCACCTGGTGTGGGAGATGCTGATGCACCCCACTGTAGCACAGTAAGTCTCAGGGCGGCGCTGGTCCCCATGGGCTGCCTGCTCAAGGCTCAGCTGCCAGCCTTCATCTCAGGCTTAAGCTTTCAGCTCACATGAATACTACAAATGTTGGTTTTAAAAAGTAAAAAGAAAAAAACTTAAGTGGCCTTTAAAAAAATTTATTTTTGGCTGTGCAGGGTTTTGTCTGCGTGTGATGAGCAGGGGCTACGCTAGCTGTGTGACTGCCGTGGCTTCTCTTATTGCTCAGCACTGGCTCTGGGCACAGAGGCTCCAGTAGTTGCGGGACGTGGGCTCAGTAGTTGGGATGCACGGGCTTAGTTGCTCTGTGGCATGTGGGATCTTCCTGGATCAGGGACTAAACCTGTGTCTCCTGCTTGGCAAGTGGATTCTTTACTACAGAACCACCAGGGAAGCCCCAGTGGCCTCTTAAACTATGGAGAAACAGTTGTCTTTTTTGAAAATTTTTTTTTTAACTGGAGTACACACTGCTTTACAATGTTGTGTTAGTTTCTGCTGCACGGTGGAGTGAATCGGTCACATGTATACATATATCCCCTCAAGAGGGAGGGGGCAGACATGTAGAGCACCGAGCTGAGCGCCCTTTGTATACAGCAGCCTCCCACTAGCCATGTGTTTTACATACGAAGGGGTATGTGTGTCAGTCCTGCTCTCCCCGAATTTTCATCTTCGATAGTTTTTCGACAGTTAAACAAATTCCCAACTATGTGGTAGTGAAACAAGAGTCCAGTATTCTCTAGCACAGAGGTGATCTCAAATGGGCAGTGTTCTCTGTGGATTAGCCTAAAATGTGATGAAACGTTTAACAGCCAGAGAGTCAGAGATGCGGTGATAGTTCTTGTATCCAGTCGGGCCTCCTACTGCTGCTGTAACAAATGGGCACAGACTTAATGGCTTTAACTACTACTACTACTACTAAGTCGCTTCACTCGTGTCCGACTCTATGCGACCCCATAGACGGCAGCCCACCAGGCTCCCCCGTCCCTGGGATTCTCCAGGCAAGAACACTGGAGTGGGTTGCCATTTCCTTCTCCAATGCATGAAAGTGAAAAGTTAAAGAGAAGTCGCTCAGTCGTGTCCGACTTTTAGCGACCCCATGGACTGCAGCCCACCAGGCTCCTCTGTCCATGGGATTTTCCAGGCAAGAGTCCTGGAGTGGGGGTGCCATTCACCGACTATTCTCTTGCAGTCCTAGAGGTGGAGTCTGAAGGGCATGTCCCTGAAGAGAAAGGCCAGCAGGTGGTGCCAGCTCCGGCCTGTTTCCTTGCCTCGGCCTGCTCATCACTGGCGGCTTGTGACCTGTGAGCCTCATCTTCCTCCCTCTGCTCCCACAGTCAGCTTGTTCCTCTTCTGTAGCCACAGCGGGTCTCACCAGTCCATATCCTTAACTGGGTCGCCCCTGCAGAGTCTCTCTGTCATGTCAGGTCCTGGGGATTTGGACATGATGGATGGATGTCTTTGGGGAACCATTATCCAGCCAACCACAACAGTCAGACTGTTAAGTAAAAATAATACTGACAACTGAGCCTATACTGTGTTCCATGTATTATCCTAAGACCTTGAAAATGGGTAAAGTGAATATTTAGGAGAAAAATATTAACGTACTTTAATACTTGTGTCTTTATGTGATCAAGTACTATAAAAATAAAGTATAGAGGCACTAACTAGTTTACCTGAGATCATAATGCTTGAAGAGGCAGAGTGGTTCTTCAGTCCTACACAAGAATCCCTATTCCTTCTCTCTGTACCACATGCCACCTTGATCTCCTGTGACTGGAGCTTCATGGGGTGATGGGAGGGTTAGTAGAACTAGATAAGCTCTGTATTTCAGGTTCTAATGGATTCTTTCCAACTCAAGGTCATAAATACATTTTGCCCAATGAGAAAAATTCTAATGGTATCTTAGTTGTAGCAGCAAAGTCATTAAAGCAAATGTTTCAAATTCATTCATTATATTCTTTGGAAAGAGTCTAGTGTAGGGGGAAAGTCACATTTTTTGAAATACAGACTTCACCGAAATGTTAGTAATGACATGTCTAAGCTGGCCCAGAGTGAGCTTTTCACAGGTGGGGTCTGAGAGGCCAGATTATGTATCAGACAGCTGATAACCAGTCACTGTAAAAAGAAATTCCATGTTTTTCAGAGGCCATGTTCATAAATGAATTTTAAAAATCTAGCATTCTGAAACTATTATAAAGCCAACAAAGGAAAAGTCTGGAGAAAATAAAACACATGAACATTTTTTAGAAAATTATCAATTCTGACAAAATAAAGTAACAAAACTTTTTGTGTTAAGGCAAGCCTATTAGATATGTATACAGATAGAGTACATGTTTAATAATAGCACTTACTATCTTTCCCAGAAACATAATGGGCAATTTCTGAAGCATGAGTGATTTCTGAAAAGAGGAACTAAACAGAGGAAAAATAAATATAGATATAATTTAACTTCTTTGTTATAAGCAATTTGAAAATATAATGGGGGAGAGCAGAATGTAATTGTAATGTAGAATGTATTTTAAAATCCCATTTATTGAGAAGCCATTTGGTAAGTGGTGTACCTAAAGAAAAATATTCACATACTTTGAAATTAGGGAAATTCATAGATTAGTGGCTTTAGAGTTCATTTACTGTTTCAATGCAATAGCAAAAGGAAGCCAAATTGGCTCCAAATGTTGTGTTTTTATAGCACATGCGGAGATAAAGAAAAACTAAGACTAGTAAAAATAACTCCATCAAGATAAGCTGAATGTTTCTTTCCTACTGATTTCAGTTTGTTGCCATAAAATTGTAATAGGCTCCCACCCCTTGAAAGACGGCTGTTATAATTACTCCTCTTTGCTTTTATATTCAAGTCACGGGGCTTGGGGAATGAAGCTGCGCAGCTCAGTTCGGCGGGTTTCTCAGCTGACCATGGCTGAGATCCAAGCAGTCAAGTGGGAGGAAACTAACGGAGGCTAGGTCTTCCAGGCCGGCATGGATGCGGATCGAGACGGGCTCTCCGCGGAGACCCACACCTCGGGCTTCCCACGCTGTGTCCTCCGCGCATGTCGGAAGCAGCCTCGTTACTCAGGACAGTGATTCTTCGTGACCAAACCATTACATTTCAATGCCATGGCTAAAACTTGTTGTTAAAGTAGTTTACTCTGTAGAGCTAACTCCCTTGTTAGGGGCACTTCTGAGCTTGGATGCTCATCAGGAAAATATCCGCGGTGCTCAAGCAATGCGAAGGATGTATAGGTATCTTTCCTTATACCTTGCATGGCCTTTTTCAGAATGAACAGTTGCAGTGGTTTTAGAATGGTGCTTTTCAAAGCCCATTTGTTGCCTTTTGGGTCACAGGCAAGCCAAAGTTAATGACTTTCTTTATGTATGAAACGAGGGTGGGCGTTCCCAGATTTTAGAGTCTTTTTCACATATCACTGCTGACAAAAATTTTTCTAAAAAAAGAGCTGCTGATTTTGAAAGATCTTAATGAATTTTGAAAGAAAAGGATTAAAGTATTTAAAATTCAAGTGAAAAAATTTCCTTTTAGCTCGCAACTCTATTTTCTTGCTTCCTGGTCAGTATATTGGGATTAGGAGCAGCAGTTAGCAGTAACAGTAGAAGGAGGAGCATAGCACTCATTTTAAGTTTATGATGTGCTAGGATTTGTGGTTTCTATAGGCATATTAAATTCTGTTTACAAGCCAGTGACTTGCTAAAAAGATTTTTAGTTCTATTTTGCACACTAGCAAACAGATTTATGGTAGGTAAGTTTTCTGCCCATGACTGCAGAGCTAGTACCCCAGTAACATTGGTTTGGCCTCAAAACCAACGCCCCCTTCCCTCCAAAATGCTACAAAACATCAAGTGAAAACAGTTGTCTCTGTGAACTGAAAACTTAGAAAAAAACAATAAGCAGGGTGTTTCTAAATTTTATAATATTAAGAATAATATCAATGAATAACACATAACTGTTTCAGTTCATTTAAGAGATTCCAACAGTATACAAAACAGAAAATAAAAATTCTGTTCTCCTCAAATCTGGTAAGATCAACTTATGGCATTTTTGATAGCCAGATTTTCACAAAGATTTGAAGACATTCTAATATGCAGATATTATGTAATTAATACAGTTAATTTTTAAAATTATGATTTTACTTTTCCGAGTCATTTTAGCTTCACAGCGAAATTGAAAGTGCAGAGATTTCCCAGGCTCACTGCCCCGACACAAGTGTAGCTTCCCATTATCAACAGCACTCACCAGATGTTGCGTTTGTCACAGTAGATTAGCCTAATTTATTTTAGGGTTCACTCACGGTGTTGTACATTCTATGAGTTTGGACAAACGTATAAAGACATTTATCCATAATTATGGTATCATACAGAGTATCTTCACTGCCCTAAAAATCCTCCTTGCTCTGTCTGTAAACCTCGCCTCGACTGACCCTGGCAACCACTGAGCTTTTTACTGTCTCGATAGTTTTGCTTTTCTCCAAATGTCATATAGTTGGAATCATAATTACATAGAAAGCATAGTTTAGTGAATTACTATAAGGAGAACACAATTACACCCATCATTCAGGTTAAGTACCGTAACTGTGTCTTCCTGTCCCGAACCATTCAATTTGCGCATCCTCATCACAGTCCTCTCCCTCCAAAATAAGCCCTGTCCTGACATTCACAGTCGCCACTTCCCTACGTTTCTCTACGGTGTCACCACTCAAGTGTGCAGTCCTAGTCACTGTGGTTCATTCTTGCCCATGTTTAAAAAGGTTGACTGTATCTTTTATGTCTCTTTCAGTCCACAGGTTCTCTCTCTCACTCTATTTGCCTCACCATTTACCCGTTAAAGGCCCTGGGCTGCCTGGGCTGAGGGGCCCAGAGGCTGGGCTCCCTGAGTCACGCTTATAGATGTGCAGGCCAGTACATTCTGCTCCTCGTTTGCGGAAAATTAGCTGCATATGGAAACTTGATCAGATATACAAGATTGACAACTTATATAAATGATTTTTGACTAAGATGCCAAATCAATTCAGTGGGGGAAAATGAAGTCTGTTTGATTTTTGAACAGCTTGTACTAGAACAACTTAGTATCTATAGACATTTGGGAAAAAAAATCCTCTTCCTACTTCACTCTGTGTAGAAAAGTCAATTTGAGGTGAATCAAAGGCCTAATTGTAATAGTGAGAACACAGAGCTGCTAGAAGAAGACTAGAAGACAGTCCTTGTGTTCTTGAGGTGAGCAACTTATTCTCAGACAGGACTGAGCACAAAGCACAGAAGAAAATGGTGTGAAACTGGAGCTTTCCAAAGTTAAAAACTTCTGCTCCACAAAGGACTGCAGTCAGCAAGTACAGAGGCAAGCCACAGTAAGGGCAAGAGTTTGCAATATTTATACTTGAAAGACAACTTACATCAGGAAAATACAGAGAACACCTACAAATCAAAAATAATGAGACCTAAAACCCAGGGTTGAAAGAAGCAAAAGGCTTGAACAGAAGTGGGCACAGGAAAGGATGTTCAGCTTAATACGTCACTGCAGATAAAAACTGATCTAGAGCAGCGCACCCAAGGAGAATCACTGAAGGTGAAATCTTGAAATATCAAGACGGGATGGGAAGCCGCTGTAACTCACGCCCACCTGAACGACTGATATAGGAGAGATGGACAACATCAGATGTGGAAGAGCAGCTGGAACTCTCCCAGGTGGTTGATGGGAATGTAAAGTAACAAGGCTTAGGGGTTTCCTACAAACTTAAACACACACCCAACTTATTACCTAATGATTCCTCCTTGATTATTTGCCCAAGAGCAATGAAAACATATGTTCAAAAGGACTTGTACAAGATTGTTTTTCAGTTTTACTCATGATAATGAAAACTGGGAATAATCCACAAGATGATCAGCAAGAGGATTAATAAATTGTGCACTGGACAATAATGGGACAATATTCAATTTAAAAAACCAAAACACTACACCGCACGACAGTCTAAGTATCAAAAATGTGTTGTGAGAATGAAGCCAGAGATGATGATATACAATGTCTATTTACATTTTTAGAAGTCCAAGAACAAGTTAAATTTCCATGGTGATTGAGGTCTGAAAGGAGTTGTTTTGTGGTAGGGAATTTGACTGGAAAGATACACAAATGATCTTTATGAGGTGATAGAAATATTCTGTGTTTAGATGGTGGTTATGTGAGTGTAATTTCAAACCTCGAAGATCTGAACTTAACCATCTGTTTATTGTGTGTAAATTATAACTATAAAAAATTATATGGGAAAACAAGTCAAGTTGGTTTATTGTAAGAGCTGTATCAAAGTCCAGAGTGTACGCTGTGATGAAAATCTGCATCAAGAATCATGTTGAAAGAGGAAAGTTGTATGGAGGCAACACCTTATTTTTCAGGCTTAGAGATTAATAGATATTTAATGAAGGAATGAACAGAAAGAAGAAATGAATATAAGACAGTGATAGGTGGGGAAATAAAAAGATACTCACTGCTAACTTCTAGAGAAAATAAACTATGTAATACTATTTGTAATACAAAGTATGAATAGTGTCACCAAAGAAAAAGAAACATTATGGCAGTTCAACAGGGAAAAACACCATATTCAGTTGGGGGAATCTGTGATAGCGAAAGCCTTAGTAGAAGAAGTAGAAGATAACTTACCTATGGAAATTTGCATTAACAATTAACCTGTATTGTATATTTTAAACTTAGTATATTAAAAATTTTGAGCTATCTTCCCCTAGCACTAAAAATAGACGATTCTGGCCCTACCTTGATGTATAAGAGTATTTTTTAAAGGTTAATGTCATTTCAAGATGTTAGCATCCTGAGGTGACATTCTGACATTTTTATAGGCGTCCTGAATGGAAATAAAAGCTAAAAGGCAACTCAGAAAATGAGACATGGCTTATCTAGCATGTGGTAAATAATTTTCAGGTAAGTGTAACAAAAATGTGACAAAATAAAAGTAAAGCAAACAATGATACATACTTTCCTAATTGTTCTATTTTTTCACATTTAATATGCATTTGGTGAGTGCATATGACATTTTCTGACTCCAGTGATGGTGACATTTTATTCCCACAAAAAGGATACAGCTGTTTTCTTAGATAATTCTAGAAGAATTATGCCACAAAGAATTTCTACATCATTTGTCATCTTCCTTTCAGTTGGTGAGAAGACCTATCCCTCAGGGTAGGTTTTGTGCAGGAGTAAATCACTGGCTTCTCATTTACTTCTCTAAAGTATAGGCAGTGGCCACAGGACTGGAAAAGGTCAGTTTTCATTCCAGTGCTAAAGAAAGGCAATGCCAAAGATTGCTCAACCTACTGCACAATTGCACTCATCTCACACACTAGTAAAGTAATGCTCAAAATTCTCCAAGCCAGGCTTCAACAGTACGTGAACCATGAACTTCCAGATGTTCAAGCTGGATTTAGAAAAGGCAGAGGAACCAGAGATCAAATTGCCGACATCCACTGGATCATAGAAAAAGCAAGAGAGTTCCAGAAAAACATCTATTTCTGCTTTCTTGACTATGCCAAAGCCTTTGACTGTATGGATTACAACAAACTGTGGAAAATTCTGAAAGAGATGGGCATACCAGATCACCTGACCTGCCTCTCGAGGAATCTGTATGCAGGTCAGGAAGCAGCAGTTAGAACAGGACATGAAACAACAGACTGGTCCCAAATAGGAAAGGTATACGTCAGGGCTGTATATTGTCACCCTGCTTATTTAACTTATATGCAGAGTACATTGTGTGGAATGCCAGGCTGGATGAAACACAAGCTGGAATCAAAATTGCTGGGAGAAACATCAATAATCTCAGTGATGCAGATGACACCACCCTTATGTCAGAAAGCAAAGAAGAACTAAAGAGTCTCTTGATGAAAGTGAAAGAAGAGAGTGAAAAAGTTGGCTTAAAACTCAGCATTCAGACAACTAAGATCATGGCATCCAGTCCCATCACTTTATGGCAAATAGATGGGGAAGCAATGGAAATAGAGACTTTATTATTTTGGGCTCCAGAATCACCACAGGTGGTGACTGTAGCCATGAAATTAAAAAGATGTTTACTCCTTGGAAGAAAAGTCATGACCAACCTAGATAGCATATTAAAAGCAGAGACAAAACAAAAACAAAAAACAAAAAGCAGAGACATTACTTTGCCAACAAAGGTCCATCTAGTCAAGGCTATGGTTTTTCTGGTAGTCATGTATGGATGTGAGAGTTGGACTATAAAGAAAGCTGAGTGCCAAAGAATTGATGCTTTTGAACTGTGGTGTTGGAGAAGACTCTTGAAAGTCCTTGGACTGCAAGGAGATCCAACCAGTCCATCCTAAAGGAAACCAATCCTGAATATTCACTGGAAGGACTGATGCTGAATTGAAACTCCAATACTTTGACCACTGGATATGAAGAACTGACTCACTGGAAAAGACCCTGATGCTGGGAAAGTTTGAAGGCAGGAAGATAAAGGGAAGACAGAGGATGAGATGGTTGGATGGCATCACTGACTCAAAGGACATGCATTTGAGCAAGCTCTGAGAGTTGGTGAGGGACAGGGAAGCCTGGTGTGTTGCAGTCCGTGGGGTTGCAAAGAGCTGGACACGACTGAGGTCCAACTGACTGCCAGTTTCCAGAAAATAATCGCCATAGCGAGGCTGAGTCATCATGATACATGAGCTGATTTCAAGAATCTTCCTAAAAAATATTCACACGGACCTAGGGTGCTTTTAACCCAAAGTGTACCCTCCTTGCAGGATATCACCCTCTGCAGGAATCATGCAACAGCAAATAGCTCCTTATCCTTACCCTAGGCTGCCCCAAAAGTAGGCCACGAGGATCAGAAGCCACGGCC
Source organism: Nanger dama (assembly GCA_917880005.1). Taxonomy (NCBI): domain Eukaryota; kingdom Metazoa; phylum Chordata; class Mammalia; order Artiodactyla; family Bovidae; genus Nanger; species Nanger dama. The sequence continues at coordinate 1,489,836 of CAKJTW010000069.1, forward strand.
ACCTGCAGCCTTGTCGCTGGCTTGGCAGTTGGGGGCTCTGACTACACTTTCTTCTCTGGAACAATGCTGAGCCCCTAACGGGACACGTACATTTCCTGCGTTCATTCATGGCAGCAAATTTCAACGAGTTGTCAGTGACTTTTAAAATTTTTCTGTAAACTATTAAGGAGCAAGATTTGGTCTCTTTTGAAATGTATCGAGCTCAGCAAATTCCACTTCTAAGGATATGTGTGTTCAGACGTTAGATCCTCCCAAGCTGACAGCGTTCCCTCCGAGACAATGGTCTTAGGCTCTAAGAAGGCTAGTTTTGGGTCGGCCAAAATGTTTGTTTGAGATTTTCTGCAACATCTCTTGGAAAAATCTGAACTTTTTGGCCAACCCAGTATACAAGTGAGAGCCGACAGAAAAGATGTCATTTCTGCCAAATCCATGTGTTAGACACAGGCAGCCTTCCATGCAGCCTTCCTAGGTGGCTCAGTGGTAAAGAATCTGCCTACCGATGCAGGACATGCAGGAGACATGGGTTTGACCTCTGGGTCAGGAAGAGCCCCTGGAGAAGAAAAGAGCAACCCACTCCGGTGTTTTTGGCTGGAAGTTTCCATGGAGAGAGGAGCCTGGTGGGCTACAATCCATGGGGTCTCAGAGTGGGACATGCCTGAGTGACTGAGCACCATAGCCATAGACTTAATATGCCTGTGCGCTCAGGGGTGTCCGACTCCTAGTGACCCCACGGACTGTAGCCTGCCGGGCTCCCTCTGTCCGGGATTCCCCAGGCAAGAGCACTGGAGTGGGTTGCCATTTCTTCCTCCAGGGGATCTTCCTGACCCAGGGGTAGAAGCTGCATCTCCTGCATTGACAAGCGGTTTCTTTCCTGCTCAGCCACCCGGGGAAGCCCCTGTTAGACTTACAAAGGGTACAGTGATTAGAACCGAGGACAAGCGCGAATATCCCCGGAGGTGGATTCACAGTGACAACTTTTCCATCATGTGGAAAGGCAGAGTTAACGAGAGAGGAACTGGGACTGTGGATCCCAAATATCCTGAAAAGCAAGCCAGGCTCACTGGTGTTTCCAGGGCCTTTCTCTGGGTTTCTTCTCCGCTTCCCGTCATCTTGTCATGAGGCCCACCGGAAGTGCCAGGGACCCGCCACTGTCTAATCCACTACTGGGACTTCCCCGCACTGCCCACCACCAAGGTCACCACTGTGACATCTCATTTCTCCTCTCGCAGAGACACTCAGGCAGAAAGTTCATTCTTCTAGAAAGTGCCCCAAGCCCTGAGTTACAGGACAACTGTGGGTCACAGGGATGTGACCAGCTCTGTCTCTACATGGTTGGATTACTCAGAGGAAGAATAAGCCTGGACAGATACACAGAGCTGTTTCTCCCTGCTTTCCCACTTATCAGCAGGTAGTTAAAAGGGGATAAAACTTCTCATTAAAGACCCTTACTTTGAGTGCAGCAAGACTTTTTATTTATCCTGCCTGCCAAATGAGTACAATTCCCAAACTGTGGTCTTATTAAGTGCGTCAGTTTGTATAGCAGGAACTTGGTCATACAGAAGACGGGGCCCTTTGCCTGGGGGTACAGTCAGTACTCAGGAAACATGTTACATGGACACAGCATCAGAACTGGACCCCCTCTTCTCACATTAAACAGTGTTTTCTGAGCTTTTTAATCTTTATCTGTGCTTTCTCTGATGATCAGCCCACACCATCTTTCAGTGGATTGTTATTAAATCTTGCAAACTGTACCTACTGTTTCATAGTTCAAAGTAAATAAATTCTTAGCTATACAGAACTATCCCATATCCTTCATCACATGTTTAAAGAGATTGAAGGATTTCTGCAATCAGTGTGAAACATATACTGAGTGAGGTAGATTGAAGGGCTGAGCATACCAAGCTCACCGGACCTCAGCTACACCTGGTCCACATTTTACAAGAGAACTGTACAGTTCCGAGAGGTGGTCAGCTTGCCCAGGGTTGTGTGAGAAGCTAATGACAGAAGCGAGATGAAAACCCAGGTCTCTCAGCATCTGGAATAACTGTCAGTAGGACGTGAAGACCACAGGGTCGGAGAGCAGAGCATCACTCTAGTCATTCGGCATGCCTGTTCTGAAATCCCGAGTTTCTATCTCCATCTGCAAACAAGGATGTGCTGTCACTGCTCCCACTGCCAGTAATCTTAAGCCAAAGTAGTGCTTCATTTGAGGAAACGGTATTGCTGGGTTTTAAAGCTGAAAAATCAAAGTGATGGGGAAAAGCACATTTGTGTGCGTTTGAAAAAATAGATATTCACTTTCCATAGAATTACTTTCTCCTTTATCTTCCCTGGTGGCTCAGAGGGTAAAGCGTCTGCCTGCCAGTGTGGGAGACTGGGTACGAATCCGGGGTCAGGAAGACCCTCTGGAGAAGGAAATGGCAAGCCACTCCAGTACTCTTGACTGGAAAATTCCATGGATGGAGGAGCCTGGGAAGCTACGGTCCATGGGATTGCCAAGAGTCAAACATGACTGAGCAACTTCACTTTACCTATTGACATTAACACATACCTCTGCTAGGGAGGTAACATGTAGCCCAGAACACCACAAAATATTTTGCAGAAACCAAGCTAAAATGTTTTGGATATCTGGCAGATCTATATGCTGTTGAATAGTCCTATACGATAGTGCTACTACTGAATAGCCACACTTGGTGTGCAGCAATGATGACGGGACCCAAGTGACATGAAAAGTGGGCGGGATCCAATGACCGTGAGACAAATAACCTTCTAACACTTGTTTAAGTAGACCATACTCATTTTCAGTGGAGACTACTCCTATTTTTCTATAATTTGCGTCAAGTAAAATTTATTTCCTAAAGGATTATTTACCAAAATGATCACGGACGACAAAACCTAAGTGAGCATGTGATGTGTTGTCATTACAAAGCTCAAGAACTGACTGTTTTTATTCGTGATGGGTGATATTCACCCACACACCAGGATCTGGTTCAGCCCTGTGTGACTGCACATATGCTAAATATAGACCACTGAGATCTAAGTATCTTCCATAGAGTTTAAAAGGAATTGCAAACGTTCTTACGTAGAATGTTGGCTTCCGCTACGCAGCAGTTATAAACATGGTCTAGATTTTGTCATGTGATTCTCAAAAACAGCACATTTTCAATGGCAGAGATGCCCAGTGCTTCTTTGGCCGAATGAGAAGACATCCTCTCCTTTGAGAAGATCCATGACCACAGGTAACAGAGGGCTAGGGGTTTAACCTGCGCTCTGTTCAGGATGTGGGGCTTGTCATCCGCTGCAGCCACAAAGGGAAATTGGTGGTTATTTTCAGGAATAGGCATGTGACTATGTCACAGAGGAGAGGTGTTTTTGCATCTCAGACACAGTATCTCCTCAGACTCGCCGCACTGCAGCTTCTGCTCACGTGCTCACAGCTGTGTAGGGACCTTCATGGCAGAATGCCTGCTGTATATTCAAATTGAGAAGAAAAAGTGTTTAAAAATTTATTCTGCACATGAGATTCAGATAGTCCCAGCTGAAATCTTAGTGGTTACCCACAGTTACATTTGGTATAAAACTAGGTTTAATATATTTAATCTGGTTGGATATGACTAGTAAATTGATACATATTTCAGGAAAAGTATTGCAAAGTATGGCTGTGTTAATGTTCCTTAAAATGTTATTTTTAGCAACTCTGACAATCACAACCATAGTCGCAGTTACACTCAGTTATTAAAGAATAAATCTGGGGGTCTGATGAGCATAGGGATTGCAGTTGATGTATTATGTACTTGCAAGTTGCTAAGACAGTAGATTTTGAATGTTTTTGCTCAAAAAGGGTAATTATGTAAGGTGGTGACGGCGTTAAGAAATGCTATGGGAGTAATCATTTCTCAGTACAAAGTATATCAAATTAACACATACACCTTAAACTTTCACAATAGTATATCTCATATATAAAGTTTTTTAAATTAAAAACAGATGTATAGTTAAAATTGGTGATTTTGTATTTGGGGTTACTGCAGCCTACCAGGCTCCTCTGTCCATGGGAGTTTCCAGGCAAGAGTACTGGAGTGGGGTGCCATTGCTTTCTCTGCAACAGTATAAGAGATGATAATTTCATTTTTAAAAGTTTTTAGTTACAGACACACATTTTAACAAATGGTCACACATCTGTTTATAGTGTATTTTGTGAAAATTTGGGGAGCTCTGCCAATGTCTTGGAATGTCCAAAAGTTTGTTTGGTTTAAAGAAAAAGATATTTTTCATTTTCACCAAGAACTTTATCCATCAATATATTTCCTAATGGGATAAACTTTTGGCCAATCTAGTAACGTAAGCATTTTTAAGATAGAGAAATTTAAATGGGGAACAAAAGAAAACTAAGATATATCCTATAAGATGAATGGTTTACTTGTAAAACCAGTTTATATAAATATGTTATTTATTTGACATAATAATTTACATAAATTCTGTCAATAAGTACTAATTACTCTGGTGAAAAGAATTCAGAATCAGGGGTGAGAACTGTACTGCCTTCATTTTTCACAAATCATCATACCCACTTGGGCTTTTATGATCATGTCTGTAAATAAAATTTATGGGCTTGGTTTTGATTTGGCAACTTTTTAAAATAGCAAAACATTATTTACCTTTAAGAACAGCATCGAATGATGCTCTTCTCTTTCCTGTTGTAAGATATATGGGGCATGCCAAGCAGGTTGAAGCGAGCGGAAGAGAGGGACTCCATTGTGTTGTAATGAATCACATTATTTCTGTACTTACGAATGCCTTCACAGAAGTGAAAACACAGGGAAGTGAAACCAATTTTTTACCCTCCTAATTTACAAAGTGGGACATATTACAGATGTAAGCGAGACAGCCATTTCTGATCAAGTGCTCCACCCTCGTTACCTGGCAGTGACTGTTGCTGACGTGGGTGGCAACGTAGGAGGCATGGTGACCACACCACACTCTGACTGCACTCGGCACGGCGTTTTACAAGCCAGCCCCTCTGGCCAGTGTTCCAGATGATCAGTGAGGACCGCTTGGAGGACTTTATTCAGAAGCGCCAAGCTTAAACGGATCCCATGCTTCACGTGACTTTAATGCTGGCCTTTCCACCTACTCCTTCATTTCTATTTGCTGCAGAACACTGGAAACTTCCCTCCTGCCTCTCTGTTCCCCCACGTGGCATAAATGGAATGGAGCCCTCTAATCTCTTCTCATGACAAGGAGCCGTTTATGCTCCTCAGCTGGGCCCACCCCCATAGGAGTCCGTCATTACTCCGTGTGTCTGAGCTGGGCGGTTGCTCAGGGCTGAGGGGGGCTCCAGAGACCCCTACGTTCCTGCTGACATGGGCGCACCCCTTGGTCCAGTGTGGTTCTGCTCCCTGGAGGGCTGGTTAATTAACCTGCTCTGTGAAGAGAACTTCACAACCCTCAGTTCAGGGGAGACCCACATCACCTTCAGTTTTTCTAAAACTCGTTAGCACGTCAGAAACTGAAGTACAAGACAAGGTGTTGATCTTTAGAGATCTGAGGGTTGCAGACAGGGTCCTCTCCTGTTTAACCCACGTCCACTGAGGGAGTTCAGGAAGACTGTGCCATTGGAGGGTTTCCTAGAGGTGCCGGTGACTCAGTGCTTCTTTCAGAAACACTCTAACAGAGGCTCACAGACTTAAAGAGAATGAACTTCTGGTGGCCCGGGGAAAGGAAAGGAAAGGTTAGGGAGTTTGGGATGGACATGTACACACTGCTGTATTTAAAATGGATCAGCAACAAGGCCCTACTGCATAGCACAAGGAGCTCTGCTCAGTGTCATGTGGCAGCCTGGATGGGAGGGGAGTTTGGGGGACAGTGGATACGTGCCTATGTACAGCTGAGTCCTTTCACTGTGCACATGGAACTGTCACAACGCTGTTCATTAGCTATGCTCCAATACAAAATAAAAAACTTAAAAAATACTCTTAAGGATGCTAATGAGCAAACAGGAACCAGGGTACGGATACCCTCAGAAGCAAGTGTAACTTTGAAGCTGAATATTTAAAATACACGTGGACAGAAAAGGGAGGAGACTTGACATTGAAGTCGCTCAGTCATGTCTGACTCTTTGTGACCCCATGGACTGTAGCCTACCAGGCTCCTCCATCCATGGAATTTTCCAGGCAAGAGTACTGAAGTGGGTTGCCATTTCCTTCTCCAGGAGATCTTCCCAACCCAGGGATCAAACCCAGGTCTCCCGCATTGTAGGCAGACGCTTTACAGTCTGAGCCACCAGGGAAGTCTCAGGAGGAGACTAGAGATGAGTTATAACTTTTCAAGGTGAGACTGGAAAGATCCTTTGCTACTCTATTGGGCTGACTTGGGTTTCCCCAGACCCTGTAGGGACCCAGAGCCCCTCACCTCTGTTCATAGGGCCACCTTCTGCAGAAGAGTTTGACAACAGGTTCTGAGTGATACTGGAACCACCTTTTAGATGGTCGATGTAGAACAGCCCAGAATCCCACTACTGGGATTGATGGAGGAATGGGCTGAATTTACTTCCTGATGGTGCTGTGCATGCTTAGTCACCCAGTCATGTCAGACTCTTATGATCCCGTGCACTGTAGCCCACCAGGCACCTCTGTACATGCAGATTCTCTAGGCAAGAATGCTGGAGTAGGTTGCCATGCCCTCCTCCAGGGTGTCCTCCCAATCCAGGGATCGAACCCAGGTCTCCTGCTTTGTAGGCAGATTCTTTACCATCTGAGCCACAAGGGAAGCCCAAGAATACTGGAGTGGGTAGCCTTTCCCTTCTCCAGGGGATCTTCCCAACCCAGGAATCAAACCAGGGTCTCCTGCATTGTAGGCAGATTCTTTACCAGCTGAGCTACCAAGGAAGTCCACTTCCTGATTCAGTTCAGTTCAGTTCAGTTGCTCAGTCGTGTCCGACTCTTTGTGACCCTACGAATCGCAGCACACCAGGCCTCCCTGTCCATCACCAACTCCTGCAGTTCACTCAAACTTATGTCCATCGAGTCAGTGATGCCATCCAGCCATCTCATCCTCTGTCATCCCCTTCTCCTCCCACCCCCAGTCCCTCCCAGCATCAGGGTCTTTTCCAATGAGTCAGCTCTTCGCATGAGGTGGCCAAAGTACTGGAGTTTCAGCTTCAGATTCATTCCTTCCAAAGAAATCCCACGGCTGATCTCCTTCAGAATGGACTGGTTGGATCTCCTTGCGGTCCAAGGGACTCTCAAGAGTCTTCTCCAGCACCACAGTTCAAAAGCATCAATTGTTCGGTGCTCAGATTTCTTCACAGTCAAACTCTCATATTCATACATGACCACAGGAAAAACCATAGCCTTGACTAGATGGACCTTTGTTGGCAAAGTAGATACAGTATATGAAACAACTGACTTTGGACAGTACGCTGTATGAGAATGTGACCCCAGACAGAAGTAGAACCCGTGAGGTCCACGTGAACCCTCCTCTTTGCACACGGATTCCCTGGCCTTTATTGCTGCCACATGGACAAGGGTAAGAGTGTGAATGGAGGCCCACAGCCCACTTCTAAATGTTCACATATTATAAATAAAGCCAGCACGTTGTCAAAGCACAGATGCTATAGCCCATGATGTTGACAAATAAACATTATGACAAACCAAGTGTATTGACCTTGCTGCTGGTTACAGTTATTTTGAGAAAATCATCAAGCTGTATGTACATTTGGATCTTGATAGTTTTCTAATTCAGTTGATTCATATGATACTGCTTTGGGACTACAAAAATGGTCATCGCGTGGCTCAACTTTATATATATTAATATATGGTTTTTATATGAATAAATGTCTGCAAAGTATCAAAGTTTACTGATTTTAATGATTGAAATAATCCCAAGTACTTTTTTTTTTTTTAAAGCACAAGGAAACTAGCTCTAAGTAAGGTAGTGAAAATGGGAAAAATCTACAAACGTGGAAACAGTAACAAACTCTCAAGGAGCGTGAGAATGATAACAAGCTTGTTTTTTAAAATCATTTGTGATCTACTGTAGTATTTTTTTTTTTTAATAGAAATGGTTCAATAAAACAGAACTTGCTCTTTCCTCCTGGTGCAGCTTCTTCAGGGAGATGAATGAAGCTTTAGAAAATATTAAACACATGAAATTTCCAGATAGCTTTAGGTTAAAAATTTTTTTCTCTAGACATAGAGAGAAAAAGAGGAGCTCATTTCTTCACAATGTCTTATTCTTTATTTGGTCTCTATGTGCACTGATTCTATGCTCACCTGCTCACTTGTGTCTGACTCTTTGTGACCCCACGGACTGTAACCCACCAGGCTCCTCTGTCCATGGATTCTCCAAGCAAGAATACTGGAGTAGCCGTTTTCTTCTCCAAGAGATCTTCCCCACCCAGGGATTGAACCTGGGTCTCCTGCTTTGCTGGTGGAGTCTTTACCAACACAGCCACCAGAGAGAAGCCATTCTCTCGATAATGTTTCCATTTTTTCCCCTTTGTAATTGAGCCTTCCCTGGTGGCTCAGATGGGTTGGGAAGACCTTCTGGAGAAGAAAACAGCAACCCATTCCAGATGCTTTATTAATTCTGGACCATAATAAAATAGCTACATCATTCTTTCTGATCTCTTATTTATTCTAAGCAAATTCCATATCACAAATGTGAATAACGGGCTGTCCAGTTTTGCAAAGAACTCCTTTTCTTTAATGAAATCTCTCTCTTCTGTTAGAAAACATGTTACTTGGGACTTTACAGGTGGTCTAATGGTTAAGAATCCACCTTCCAATGCAGGAGGAAGGGGTTCGATTCCTGTTCAGGGAACTAAGATTACACATACCCTGGGGCAACTCAGCTTGAGTGCCGTAACTAGAGAAGCCCTTATACCACAGCTAAGACCAGCACAGCCAAACAAACAAAGAAGAGACAAAAGTAAAGCACGGGGAGTATGGCTACCGTGACTGCCTCTTTTAACAGGTGGGGCCCGGTCACCTCTTCATAAAACAAGAAAGAAAAGAAAATATGTAATTTTAGTTGTTTACAACAAAGTTCTCTTTCAAAGGTAAATACCATGTCAAGGTAGTCATTTAGATGAAAAGGTCATTTGTACTTTGATAAGTTTGCTTTTGACAGAGGAAATGTCACCATCTTAGAAATTTATCTTCCAAACTATTTCCTTTTGTATAACTCAACATGATGATTTTAATCATATAAAATTTAACTAAAATGATCATTATTGTATGATCCCATTGATTATCATGTTGAGTGTACTTTTAGCCTAGCTTTCCCATCTGTAGTGGAGACATTTATCTGCATAATAAAAAAATCTATTTATTTACACTAGTAATGGAGTGTTTTTCATAATTTTACCTATATAACATATAGGTATATAATATATACCCATATGTTTAGCTAGGCTAAAAAGTACACTTAACATGATAATCAATGGGATTATACAATAATGATCATTTTAGTTGAATTTTATATGATTAAAATCATCATGTTGAGTTATACAAAAGGTATATAATATACCTATATGCTATATAGGTAAAAGCCTTTGTTATATATAGGTATCCTATATATCTATATATTATGTAGGTATATTGCTGTGCTGTGCTTAGTCACTCAGTTGTGTCTGACTCTGTGACTCCATGGACTGTCGCTCGCCAGGTTCCTCTGTCCATGGGGATTCTCCAGGCAAGAATACTGGAGCGGGTTGCAGGCCCTCTTTCAGGAGGTCTTCCCAACCCAGAGATGGTACTGGAGTCTCCTGCATTGCAGGTGGATTCTTCACCAGCTGAGCTACCAGGGAAGCCCATAGGTATATTATATAGGTAGAAACCTACATTATAGTTTTGTCTTCTCTGCATAGTCGTAAGTTTAGATAAGTAAATCATAACATCACTAACATTTACTTCTGACCACATACAATGTATCTCTGATTAGCACTGATAAAACTGAGCCAGTTTACTTCAAGTTAGTGATAATTTTGCAAGTAAAAGTATCCTATGAACAGATGGTGGGCAACAACTTCCCTATTTTGTTCAAGAAATCTAGAGAAAGTCACAAGAGAAAACCTCACAGTCAAGCTTACCCACCAGGGCTATGTGCTTCACTCTTCTTTTGGAAAACACTTTTTAAAAATGGCACTAAAGAATAATTTCTCTCATTTAAGAGTGAAAATTATTTAAGTTAAGGAAAACAATCTGACATCCTCTGAACATTCTAAAGAGAACAAGCAAATGAAGCTGGAATTTGGAAACTGTTCGCAAAGTATTTTCTCTTGTTAGCCAAGTGCCTGCAGGTATAGCAGAGACACAGTGCACAGCATAATATTTCCAACAGACGGCCGCCTGCCACTCTGTGAGCAGAGAAATCCACAGAAACCTCGCCAGGTAAACTAAGGAATCCCACATGTGACTCCACAGGAGACAGACCACAGACATCCACACCTTTGGGGCCACTGAAAAACAAACTGACCCCAAACACAGAACTTTCCCATTCTATGTGTTTTCAGAAATCTAAAACGTGATTGCTTAGTTTTCACTTAAAATCCTAGCCCTATTTTATAATTTGCCCTGATCATGGAGTCAACTGTATAATGAATACTCATACATAGCAGGAGATATTGTTTACTGTTCTGTGTTGTACGCAAATAGGTTGTGTCTGCCCCAGTTTTTTATTCTATGTTCAGTTCAGTTCAGTTCAGTCGCTCAGTCGTGTCCGACTCTTTGCGACCCCATGAATCGAAGCATGCCAGGCCTCCCTGTCCATCACCAACTCCCGCAGTTCACTCAGAGTTGTGTCCATCGAGTCAGTGATGCCATCCAGCCATCTCATCCTCTATTGTCCCCTTCTTCTCCTGCCCCTAATCCCTCCAAGCATCAAAGTCTTTTGCAGTGAGTCAACTCTTTGCATGAGGTGGCCAAAGTACTGGAGTTTCAGCTTTAGGATCATTCCTTCCAAAGAAATCCCAGGGCTGATCTCCTTCAGAATGGACTGGTTGGATCTCCTTGCAGTCCAAGGGACTCAAGAGTCTTCTTCAACACCACAGTTCAAAAGTATCAATTCTTCAGCGCTCAGCCTTCTTCACAGTCCAACTCTCACATCCATACTGACCACAGGAAAAACCATAGCCTTGACTAGACGGACCTTAGTCGGCAAAGCAATGTCTCTGCTTTTGAATATGCTATCTAGGTTGGTCATAACTTTTCTTCCAAGGAGTAAGCGTCTTTTAATTTCATGGCTGCAGTCACCATCTATGTTACTGACACATAACCTTCATTCCTAATTATAATTTTAGAATTACATATTTATGTTTAAACATATTAAGTAATATATTGATATTAAATATATGATATCATATATGGGATACTATATGCTATATTAACATATATTAATGTATTATAGTATATTATGTTAATGTTATAATTAGTATAGTAATATGTTTAATATATTATTATTTATTCATATGTAAAGGTGGGCCCACATTTTCAGGTCCTATTGTTTATATAATTATACAATCATTTATATAATTCAGATAAAAATAAGATTTTTTTTTCCAGTAATAGCACAGCAAACAAGATGCTTTGGCTTTTCAGGTGGATCTAATGGTAAAGAACACACCTGCTAACACAGGTAGACATAAGAGATGAGGGTTCAATCCTTGGGTTGGGAAGATCCCCTGGAGGAGGGCAACCCACTCCAGTATTCTTGCTGGAGAACCCCATGGAAGGAGGAGCCCAACAGGCTGCAGTCCATAGGGCTGCACAGAGTCAGACATGACTGAAGTGACTTAGCATGCACGCAAGGCCTCATTACAGCTGGTGTGAAAGGGACATGACTTAAAAACATTTCCCTGTGTAAGCAAAAAGCTGATTCTATTACAAGTAGCAAACTTGGAGTTGACTTGCCTCCTATTATTAGCTGGGAGTAGTGGGCCCAGCTGCAGCTAGGGAGCTGGCCGACCACAAACAGGATGCTATCACTGGATTCAGATGATTTTTTTACAAAAGTGAAAATATGAAAAATATGTCAAATGTAGACTCAAAAGACAGAAAAGGTCAGGTTCAGGTCTGAAGGACTCTGAAGGCAGAAGTTGCTGGGCCACTAACATCATTTACCAGGGAAAAACCAGGGAAGAACTTCCTAAATATGAAGTCAAATGAATTATGGTACAATTGCAGGTTAACTACACACACACAGAAGGATGGGGAGATGGAGAGGGAAATCAAGCAGGACCCCGTGGGGCTCCTGGGCACAGAAGACTCTGTGTCTCCTATTTCTCGTTTGTTGGAAACAGACTCCAATCTCTTGACTTTCCCTGAGTTCCAAAGGGCACATGTGAACAGTTGCTAATCAGGGAAGAGAGAGGATGCAGAGACGAGGAAGAGCAGTCAAGAAACAGCAGTGCTGCCTTGGGACAGGCCCCCGCTCTGCCTCAAGGGACACACATAATGGTATCTTCAAGCTCTTTATAGCACTAATGAGGGTGAAAGAGGAGAGTGAAAAAGCTGGCTTAAAACTCAACATTCAGAAAACAAGGATCATGGCATCCAGTCCCATCACTTCATGGCAAATAGATGGGAAAACAGTGGAAAAAGTGTCGGACTTATTTTTTTAGGCTCCAAAATCACTGAAGACGGTGACTGAAGCCATGAAATTAAAAGACGCTTGCTCCTTGGAAGAAAAGCTATGACAAATCTAGACAGTGTATTAAAAAGCAGAGACATTACTTTGCTGACAAAGGCCCATATAATCACAAGATGGCAGAGTAGAAGGACGTGCGCTCCTCTTCTCATGTGAGAACTCCAAAATTACAACTTTCTGCTGAACCATCTACAGGAGAATGTTGGATCCCACCAAAAAAGATACCCCACATCCAGGGGCAGAGTAGAAACCCCAGCAAGACACTAGAAGGGGTGAAATCTCATTTAGAATCAAATGCCACACCCGCCAGAGAAGCTCGGAGGGCTCAACCAAAATCTAGAGCACACCAGGAGACCCCACAGAGACTGACCAGACCTGCCTTTGAGTGTTTGAGTGTCTCCTGTGGAGGCACAGGTCAGCAGTGGCCTGCTGCAGGGGCACAGGCTATGGGCACAGCAGTCCTGGGTGTGGCAAAAGCCCTCTTGGAGGAGGTCGCCAATAACCCCACAAAAGAGCCACCAGAACTTATACAGGACTTGGGGAAACAGACTCTTGGAGGGCAAAAACAAAACCTTGTGCACACCAAGACCCGGGAGAAAGGAGCAGTGACCCCACAAGAGACTGACCCAGACTCGCCTGTGAGTGTCCAGGAGTCTCCAGCCGAGGCCTGCGTTGGTGGTGGCCTGGTGCAGGGGTGGGGGCACGTTGTGTAGCAGCGCCTGCATGGGACCTTTTGAAGGAGGTCGCCATTATCTTCATTACCTCCGCCTTAGTTTGTCTCAGGTTAAACAGCAGGGAGGGCCACAGCCCTGCTCATCAACAGAAAATCTAATTAAAGATTTACTGAGCATGGCCCCGCTCATCAGAACAAGACCCAGTTTCTCCTACAGTCAGTCTCTCCTATCAGGAAGCTTCCATAAGCCTCTTATCCTTATCCCTGTCAGAGAGAAGCTAAAATGAAAACCACAGTCACAGAAACCTAACCAATCTGATCACATCGACCACAGCCTTGTCTAACTCAATGAAACTATGAGCCATGCCGTGTAGGGCCACCTAAGACAGACGGGACATTGTGGAGAGTTCTGACAAAATGTGGCCCATTGGAGAAGGGAATGGCAAACCACTTCAGTATTCTTGCCTTGAGAACCCCAAGAATGGTATGAAAAGGCAAAAAGACAGGACACTGAAAAATGAACTTCCCAGGTCGGTAGGTGTCCAATATGCTACTGGAGAAGAGGGGAGAAATAACTCCAGAAAGAATAAAGAGAAGGAAGCCAAAGTAACAACACCACCCAGTTGTGAATGTGACTGGTGATGGAAGTAAAGTCTGATGCTGTAAAGAACAATATTGCATAGGAACCTAGAATGTTAGGTCCATGAATCAAGGCAAATTGGAACTGGTCAAACAGGAGATGGCAAGAGTGAAGATCAACATTTTAGGAATCAGTGAAGTAAAATGGACTGGAATGGGAAAATTTAACTCAGATGATGATTATATCTACTATTGTGGGCAAGAATCCCTTAGAAGAAATGGAGTAGCCATCATAGTCAACAAAAGAGTCCAAAATGCAGTACTTGGATGCAACCTCAAAAACAACAGAATGATCTCTGTTCACTTCCAAGGCAAACCATTCAATATCACAGTAATCCAAGTCTATGCCCCAACCAGTAACGCTGAAGAAGCTGAAGTTTAATGGTTCTATGAAGATCTACAAGAACTTCTAGAACTAACACTAAAATATGTCCTTTTCATTACAGGGGACTGGTATGCAAAAGAGGAAGTTAGGAGATACCTGGAGTAACAGGAAAGTTTGGCCTTGGAGTACAAAATGAAGCAGGGCAAAGGCTAAAAGAGTTTTGCCAAGAGAACTCATTGATCATAGCAAACACTCTCTTCCAACAACACAAGAGAAGAATCTACACATGGACATCACCAGATGGTCAATACCAAAATCAGATTGTTTATATTCTTTGCAGCCAAAGATGGAGAAGCTCTATACAGTCGGCAAAAAAAGACCAGAAGTTGACTGTGGCTCAGATCATGAACTCCTTACTGCAAAATTCAGACTTTAATTTAAGAAAGTAGGGAAAATCACTAGACAATTCAGGTATGACCTAAATCAAATCCCTTAGATTATACAGTGGAAGTGACAAATAGGTTCAAGGGATTAGATCTGATAGACAGAGTGCCTGATGAACTATGGATGGAGGTTTGTGACACTGTACAGGAGGCAGTGATCAAGACCATCCCCAAGAAAAAGAAATGCAAAATGGCAAAAAGGTTGTCTGAGGAGGCCTGACAATTAGCTGAGAAAGGAAGAGAAGAAAAAGGCAAAGGAGAAAAGGAAAGATATACTTATCTGAATGCAGAGTTCCAAAGAATAGCAAGGAAAGATAAGAAGGCCTTCCTCAGTGATCAGTGCCAAAAAATAGAGGAAAACAACAGAATGGGAAAGATTGGAGATCTCTTCAAGAAAATTAGAGATACCAAGGGAACATGTCATGCAAAGGTGAGCACAATAAAGAAATGGTATGGACCTAACAGAAGCAGAAGACACTAAGAGGTGGCATGAATACACACAAGAACTACACAAAAAGATCTTTATGACCCAGATAATCACGATGGTGTGATCATTCATCTTGAGCCAGACAAAGCTAGTGGAGGTGATGGAACTCCAGTTGAGCTATTTCAAACTCTAAAAGATAACACTGTGAAAGTGTTGCACTCAATATGCCAGCAAATTTGGAAAACTCAGCAGTGGCCATGGAATGGAAAAGGTCTGTTTTCATTCCAATCCCAAAGAAAGGCAATGCCAAAGCATGTTCAAACTACTGCACAATTGCACTCATCTCACATGCTAGCAAAGTAATGCTCAAAATTCTCTAAGTGGAGCTGCAACTTACTTCCAGATGTTCAAGCTAGATTTAGAAAAGGCAGAGGAATCAGAGATCAAATTGCCAACATCCGCTGAATCATTGATAATGCAAGACAGTTCCAGAAAAACATCTATTTCTGATTTACTGACTATACCAAAACTTTGACTGTGTGGATCACAACAGACTGTGGAAAATTCTCAAAGATGGGAATACCAGACCACCTTACCTGCCTCCTGAGAAATCTGTGTACAGGTCAAGAACCAGCAGTTAGAACTGGACATGGAACAACAGACTGGTTTCAAATAGGGAAAGGAGTACATCAAGACTGTATACTGTCACCTTGCTTATTTAACTTATACGCAGAGCACATCATGCAAAATGCTGGGCTAGATGAAGCACAAGGTAGAATCAAGATTGCCAGGAGAAATATCAGTAATCTCAGATATGCAGATGACACCAACTTTATGGCAGAAAGCAAAGAGGCACTAAAGAGCCTCTTGATAAAAGTGAAAGAGGAGAGTGAAAAAGTTGGCTTAAAACTCAACATTCAGGAACTAAGATCAAGGCATCTGGTTCCATCATTTCACGGCAAATTGATGGGGAAACAATGGAAACAGTGAAAGATTTTATTTTGGGGGCTCCAAAATCACTGTAGATGGTGATTGCAGCCATGAAATTAAAAGGCACTTGCTCCTTGGAAGAAAAACTATGCCAACCTAGACAGCATATTAAAAAGCAGAGACATTACTTTGCTGACAAAAGTCCATCTAGTCAAAGCTATGGTTTTTCTAGTAGTCATGTATGGATGTGAGAGTTGGACTATATAGAAAGCTGAGCACCAAAGAATTGATGCTTTTGAACTGTGATGCTGGAGAAGACTCTTGAGGGTCCCTTGGACTGCAAGGACATCCAACCAGTCCATCCTAAAGGAAATCAGTCCTGAATATTCATTGGAAGGAGTAGTAATGCTGAAGCCAACTCCAATCCTTTGGCCACCTGATGCAAAGAACTGAGTCACTGGAAAAGACCCTGACGCTGGGAAAGATTGAAGGCAGGAGGAGAAGGGGGCGACAGAAGATGAGATGGTTGGATGGCATCACTGACTCGATGGACATGAGTATGAGTAAGCTCTGGGAGTTGGTGATGGATAGGGAAGCCTGGTGTGCTGCAGTCCATGGGGTGCAAAGATCTGGAGATGACTGAGCAACTGAACTGAACTGATGGTTTTCTAGTAGTCATGTATGGATGTGAGAGTTGGTCTATAAAGAAGATTGAGCACAAAAGAATTGATGCTTTTGAACTGTGGTGATGGAGGAGACTCTTGAGAGCCTTGGACAGTAAGAAGATCAAAACAGTCAATATTAAAGTTAGTCAACCCTGAATATTCAGTGGAGGAACTGACACTGAAGCTCCAATACTTTGGCCACCTGATGTGAAGAGCTGACTCATTGGAAGAGACCTTGATGCTGGGAAAGACTAAGACCAGAAGGAGAAGGGGAATAAAGAGGATGAGATGGTTAGACATCATCACTGACTCAATAGACATGAGGTTGAGCAAACTCTGGGACATAGTGAACGACAGGGAAGACTGGCATGCTGCAGTCCATGGTGGTCACAAAGAGTTGGACATGACTTAGTGACTGAACAACAAGAACAACAACAAAACTTATGCAACCACAATTTAAAGTTTTAAAATATTGGATGTTTGCAGTTTGAAGTAGTAAACTTTGAATTAGCATCTATTATTTATAGAGCAGTGGGGTAAGTGCCAGAACTTTACTGAAGGCCACATTCCAGCTTAAATTTATATTAACTCTGCAGTATAATTTTAACATCCCTGGAGGAGGGCATGGCAACTCACTCCGGTATTCTTGCCTGGAGAATCCCCCGGACAGAGCCTGGTGGGCTACAGTCATTAGGGCTGCAGAGTCGGACATGAGTGAAGTGACTTAGCATGCACGCATAATTTTAATGATGTGAATTTCCTGATGTTCCTCATTTTTTCTTATTCTCCAATCATTATCAAGTCTCCAGATGTCATATTCTTTGGCAGACAAAAGAAAACAAAGGGTGGGGGATGGATGAAAAACAAGTATTAGTGTTAAATCTAGAATTAGGGGTGGGGTACATTTAGTTGAAGGGTAAGAGGTAGAAATGAGGTTAAAAAAACAGAACAAAAACAGAATCAGGAAGAAAAATACAAGTGAACTGTTTTTCCTCTCAAGATTCTTCTATGTAGTTTCTAGTTTGTGAAGCATAGCTTAATAGGTACATTTTCAAGGGAAGTGATAAACAGTGGACAGCAATGAGCCAAATGGTCCTGTGTGTGTAGATGTGTGTGTGCGTGTGTACATGTTTGAGCATATGCACCCAAATCCATGACAGAGACAGCTGACCTTCTGTCATGGTTGTGTTAACCTTTATCCCCTACAGAATAAAATGGAATATATTTTTTCCATAAAAGTTTGATCAATATAGAACTACATGTGTTACCTATTATGTTTTAGAATATTGCATGGTGGAAGCTTGATGGAGGAGAATCAAGTAGAGAGACCAAGTTTCAGGTTTAATTCAAGTCTGAAACTGAAGTTTCAATTCCAGGTTTGAATTAGAGAGTGAAGCAGTCTGTTTGAATAAGGCCCTCGTTAGATTATCCCAATCCAATATACTATCTGGAAGCTCTGAGCCTTTTAGTAACTACTTTTTATACCTAATCCTGGAGAAGGAAATGGCAATCCACTCTAGTATTCTTGCCTGGAGAATACCAGGGACAGAGAAGCCTAGTAGGTTACAGTCCACGGGGTCGCAAAGAGTCGGACACGACTGAGCGACTTCACCTCATCTTTTATACCTAATAGACCAGGATTAAGTGGCTGACTGTTGTATTTCACACTGAGTTATATTCCGTTTTCACTGTGCTAGACTTAATTAACTAAACCGTGCCTTTCACCTGTGGTCCCGCCAGTAGAATGTACCCTGTGATGAACCCGACTTGGTAATAATGGGATCAAGCAAAGCTGGTCTACCTGGGGAGAGAGGCTATGCCTGGGGCAGGCACCAAGTGCTCAGAAAGGTTCTCAGGAGACAGGATGGGTGAGTCGTCAGAACGGATCTTGGGTGGGAGGGTGGGCTGTGGTGGATTCACCTCTTCGTCACTGAGCTGGATAAAGTCCTTCAGGAGTTTTTAACTCCCCAGCCTGGAAAACAGAGTCCTGTTTTCCTTAGGCTACATGGACTGTGTGATGCAAACTTGGGAGGAGTGTCACTTCCTTAGAGGGTAAGAGCTGGTTTATACTGACAAGGGAAAAAAAAAACCAATGAAGGCTCAAGCCTGACATTGTCCCTTTTCCTCTTGCATCAAAAACTTAGGTTAGAGTTAGTTTTTCTCAAATTTAAGAAGCTGGAAATGTATTTCTTTTTTAATTTTTAATTTTACCTCCTTAAAAATTTTTTTTTCTCTAATTGGAGGATAACTGCTTTGCAATGTTGTGTTGGTTTCTGCTGTGTGACAGGGTGAATCAGCCATAAGTAAGTGAACATATATCCTCTCCCTCTTGAGTCTCCCACTCTCGGAATACTATTACTTAAAGCTAGATTTTTATAACGTCCTTAGAACAAAACAGAATTCTTCATGCATAGTGGAAACTCTACAATAACGTTTTAAAGTAAAAAAGTGGAATAAACTGGAGTAGGATAGCATGCTTCTCTGTCTGGGAAAGAAACTTCTCAGCGTGAATTTAATTTACTTCAATATATTGACAATGGTTAATGACTAGGGAACCTTTACGCCTCATGTGGACAATCTCATTTAAGCACCGTAATAGGTACTATTATCCTTGGTTTAGAGATGAAGACAGTGACGCTTAGAAAGATTAAGTAAATGGACCCAAGACACACAGCTTAGCTCTGGTAAATATTCAAACTCCGATTAACTTAGCTCCCAAACTCAAGACTGTAGTTTCTGCAGGTAGAGCCTCTTCACTATGACTGAGCCCCCAAATTTGGTGGCGCCATGGGGATAAAAAAAAAATCAAACTTGCTACTTCACAACCTAGTGAGAGAAGCAGGTTTGTAAACAAATACATTGATGTATGAAAGTTAGACCTGAACGTCTGGGAGCCTGGAAGAGCGAGTGACGGACTGTGCATGCAGTGAGGACAGTTCGCGCTGAGACCATTGGGCATTTTTGTCTGACGTCTATTTTGGGGGTGCAGGTACCCAGGAGGCCCTTCCCTGGACTCACCTTCATAAGGCAAGGCCATGCTGTAGGCGTTCATGTGCGGTTGTGCTGGCTCAGTCATGTCCCACTCTTCTGTGACCCCGTGGACTGTAGCCCACCAGGCTTCTCTGTCCATGGGATTCTCTGGGTGAGAATACTGAGTGGGTTGCTGTTTCCTCCTCCAGGGGAATCTTCCTGACTTGGGGATCGAACCCACATCTCTTGCATGGGCAAGCAGCTTCTTCTTGACTGCTGAGCCATTGGGGAAGCCCAACATAAATGTTCACATAGATGAAAACTGATGATTCTAAAAACTGGCTCTTGTTTTTAACGGTTGTGGTAGAATCTCCAAAGGCAGGCTTGGACCCTAGGGAAGACGTGTGATGTATTTGGCTGCCATGGACGCAGTGAGGATGACTCACCTGACAATGTGCAGATCACATTCTGGGAAGACGGAACGTGGCTCATGCAAGTTCCTTTCTACCACTGGTGCAGATGTCTCTGTGTGTTTTACTTGCTGCAGGAGGCTTTCATTAACTTTGCAATTTGGAAAACATCATATCATGAAAATTTAAACAGAAGACCTCGATGGAAGCAATTTAAAAACCACGCAAACTCGAAATTGAATGGGCAGTAAAAGAAGACAGAGGGTCAGAGCCGACGAAGAGTAAGTAAATCCTTTGATTTACCTCCCTTGTCTCCGCCAGAACTCTATTTACTATCTTCCAAAGGTTATCTCTAATTCTAATTGCCTGTTTGCATCCTGTTCTTCGGAGAAATTGGCGCCGCGGATGCCCTTTCGGCGAACATAAACTGCCTTCCGCGTAACCAGGCGCGCTGCTGTGCTAACACTCGGGGTCTGGAGCTAATTATGGGGGAGGGCGGGAGGGGGTGGGGGTGAGGCCGTTCAGAACCGGCACGTGAGTATTAATCAGTGTTGATGAAAGTTATCGCCTTTACAAATGGCACCTCCAACGGTCCTTAATTCAAAGGGCAAAGCTGTTCAGGCTGTTCAAAAATGAGTCCCAGCCTATCTCATAAAAACTGGCGCAAAAGGAGTCATTAAGTGTATCAGGGAACGTTGACGGGTAACACCGAGTCCCCTAAGCCGGCGCACGGAGCTCATCTCCGGCCCATATTCTTGAGGCCGCTTTCATCACTGTGGCGTGTGGGAGAACTCCACCCCGGAGGGGAGCGGCAGGTGGAGACAGAAACCTGGCTACCAGGGGCAGGAGCCTCGGCATCTCCCGGCGCCTCCTGGGCCACCTGAGTGAGGACCAGCAGCCGCGAGCATCAGTGTCTGCGAGCAGACACGCCAGCTGTTCAGGCAGGCAGCCTGGCCGTGCAGGACAAGGGCCGCCGGGCCGCTGGGGCTGGGTGCTGCTCCCTGAGACACAGGCTGAGCACTGTCCTCGGGGAGCGGTATCGACACCACCCCCTCCCAATAGGTTCTCAATGCGTCTTCCATGGCAACCCGCTCTGGTATTCTTGCCTGGAGAATCCCATGAACAGAGGACTCTGGCAGGCTGCAGTCCGTGGGGCCGCAAAGAGTCGGATATGGCCCAGCGACTAACACTACTGCTACCAAGTTTAAAGTGGGAACGCTTTTAATAAGAGGTGTAAGTAAAGATGACGTCAGCTTGATGTCTGATGCAAACTTGATTCCTCCCAGAATCTATTTAAATTCGTACTTATGGCATGTTTCTTTGTTAAATGCTGCTGCTTTTCTGTTAAATGCAGCATTCCACCATTGACCTTCAGGCTTCAGACTTTCCCCAAAGCTCTGTGCTCCAGAGCTCTGAGTGATGAAAGCGCCAAACCATTTGACATTGTCTGGGCATCTCTGGTGGCTCAGATGGTAAAGAAACTGCCTGCAATGCAGGAGACCCGGGTTCAAACCCTGGGTCAGGAAAATCCCTTGGAGAAGGGAATAGCAACCCACTCCAGTATTCTTGCCTGAAGAATCCCACAGACAGAAGAGCCTGGTGGGCTATTGTCCATGGTCTCACAAAGAGTCAGACATGACAGAAGCGACTGGCTCTGTTCCATAATCTGTTGTGTACATAAGTAGAATTGTGATTAAAAGTCATGTTGACGTATAGTAAAACCCATCACAATATTGTAAATAATAGAGTAAGGACAACTCTGACCCCCTTACTGGAAGCAGCTTCCAAGTCCCTTTTGTTTGTTTATCCATGTTTTCCTTAGACTTTAATCATAAAGACTAGATCGTTAGGCAACATTTAATGTAGCTCTTGATTTCTGCTTTCCTAAATATGCACCTTAGGGCTTTCCAGGTGGCACAGTGGTAAAGAATTCATGTGCCAATACAGGAGACTACGGTTTGATCCCTGGGTTAGGAAGATCCCCTGGAGAAGGAACTGGCAACCCACTCTAGAATTCTTGCCTGGAAAATTCCATGGACACAGGAGTGCATGGGGGCTAGAATCCACGGGGTCGCAAAGAGTAGGACACGACTGAGCACACGCACACAAGTGTACACTTAATCCAGCCTGTTGATTCCTTTCCTAGATTAGAAGGAATAATTAAGTAGTTAAAGAAGCTAAATCTCTACCCTTAGCTTCTTCTCCTTTGCAAATCCCCAGGCCGACTCTACTGGCAAGACAGCATCCTAAGGATGATGGGGAGAAGTCAGCAGGCCTGCATGCAAGAGAAAATGATGAATCGTCTGACCTCCTGCCTCAATGATTAACTAAGATTGTTCCTCCTCTTTTCCCTTTAAAAGCTGTCATGGCTGAGCAGAATCTTGGGAGTTGGTTTCCAGACATGAGGCCACCATCTCCCCAGATCACCAGCTTTTCTGAATAAAGTTCTTTCTTCTCTACCGAATTCTGCTCCTCGATTTACTGGCATTTGAGCGGTGAGCAGCTGAACCTGTGCTTGCTTACATTATGGACTTTCTTTTCTTTTCTTCCCTCCCTTTCTTTTTGCTCTTCTGAGTGTTTCTCATCTTCCCAACACATTTTCTGCTGAAGGCCTTAGAACTAAAATCAGTTCTGATATGAATGAAACAAACAGTGTCTTTTAAGCCTTCATTTTTGAACCAAGAGTTCCTTGACACTAGAAAGAGCATCACGAGGTCTTGTGACATAAATGTTTTTCATAAATGCAGAAGTTAGAAACATAGAAAAACTATGTCTAATAAGACAATAAAACTTTCTAATAAGAATCAATCATCCTGACTGCCACTAAAAATCAAGAAAAGTCTTTATTAACACCCTCTGCAGGAAGGGGAGTCAGAACCCATCACAGCTGTTTAGGGGCAGAGATTTTCAACAGCAGCAGCCTTGGATTTAGCTACTTAAAGGTGAATTATTCTGTTTGTCAATTTTTTTTTGACTCCAGAGAGCTAGAGTCCAACAGGGAAGCTGTAAGAGCCCATTCTTTCTGAGCGCCTAGTGGGAGATCTGGAAGATTACATTACACCCCTTTTCCAGACATTAGTGTAAACACAGGATGTCAGTATTGATATGTCAATCTTTTAAGTCTATCTTGCTTCTACAGTTATAGAGTAGATGAGAGAAATGAATACAGTAAAACCAAAGAGAGTGCAGTTTTGAGGGTGATAGGCAGCTGAAGTTATAGGTAAGTCCTATAGAGAATGGATTTGTTTTCACACCAGGATTTTTTTTTCCCCACTTCCAGTACATGTGCTGCTTATTAATGAATTCCAATCTATTAAACTTTAAGCATATTAACTTTCCCCCCGTGACCTTGTGAATGAAAGCTTGATGAATTGAATTCGTATTGGCCTCAGCTCCACAGTGAGAATGCTCGCAGTATGGTAGAAAGATCCTAATGATATTTTTAGTCCCCGATGCCACCTGCGGTTTACCTGATGATGTATCTCCCACCAGTGCTCGTGGTCCTCTGACTCTGGACGATCAGTGACGGCAGCTGCTTGACCATGTTCCCCTCCTTGTGAAGAGGTAGTGCCACTTTAAGGAGCACAAGTGAGGAGTGAGATACAAAAAACTACACTTGTATATGTAGTTTAGTGGGATGAAGGGGTGATGAGATTGTCTCTATTTTCCTTCTCTCTCTTTTTAAACATCTGCCTGCAATGCAGGAGACCCCGGTTCAATTCCTGGGTTTGGAAGATCCACTGGAGAAGAGATAGGCTACTCACTACAGTATTCTTAGGCTTCCCTGGTGGCTCAGCTACTAAAGAATCCACCTGCAATGCAGGAGACCTGGGTTTGAACTCTGGGCTGGGAAGATCTCCTGGAGAAGGGCATGACAACCCACTCCAGCACTCCAGTATTCTGGCCTGGAGAATTCCATGGGCTGTATAGTATATGAGGTCACAAAGAGTTGGACACAACTGAGCGACTTTTCAGTTCAGTTCAGTCGCTCAGTCATGTCCGACTCTTTGCGACCCCATGAATTGCAGCATGGCAGGCCTCCCTGTCCATCACCAACTCCTGGAGTTCACTCAGACTCATGTCCATCGAGTCAGTGATGCCATTTGGCCATCTCATCCTCTGTCGTCCCCTTCTTCTCCTGCCCCCAATGCCTCCCAGCATCAAAGTCTTTTCCAATGAGTCAACTCTTTGCATGAGGTGGCCAAAGTACTGGAGTTTCAGCTTTAGCATCATTCCTTCCAAAGAAATCCCAGGGCTGATCTCCTTCAGAATGGACTGGTTGGATCTCCTTGCAGTCCAAGGGACTCTCAAGAGTCTTCTCCAACACCACAGTTCAAAAGCATCAATTCTTCGGCGCTCAGCCTTCTTTACAGCCCAACTCTCACATCCATACATGACTACTGGAAAAACCATAGCATTGACTAGATGGACCTTTGTTGGCAAAGTAATGTCTCTGCTTTTGAATATGCTATCTATGTTGGTCATAACTTTTCTTCCAAGGAGTAAGCATCTTTTAATTTCATGGCTGCAGTCACCATCTACAGTGATTTTGGAGGCCCCCAAAATAAAGTCTGACACTGTTTCCACTCTTTCCCCATCTATTTGCCATGAAGTGACGGAAATGGATGCCATGATCTTCGTTTTCTGAATGTTGAGCTTTAAGCCAACTTTTTCACTCTCCTCTTTCACTTGTGTCAAGAGGCTTTTGAGTTCCTCTTCACTTTCTGCCATAAGGGTGGTATCATCTGCATATCTGAGGTTATTGATATTTCTCCCAGAAATCTTGATTCCAGCTTGTGTTTCTTTCAGTCCAGCATTTCTCATGATGTACTCTGCATAGAAGTTAAATAAGCAGGGTGACAATATACAGCCTTGACGTACTCCTTTTCCTATTTGGAACCAGTCTGTTGTTCCATGTCCAGTTCTAACTCTTGCTTCCTGACCTGCATACAGATTTCTCAAGAGGCAGGTCAGGTGGTCTGGTATTCCCATCTCTTGAAGAATTTTCCACAGTTTATTGTGATCCACACAGTCAAAGGCTTTGGCGTTATCAATAAAGCAGAAATACATGTTTTTCTGGAACTCTCTTGCTTTTTCCATGATCCAGCTGATGTTGGCAATTTGATCTCTGGTTCCTCTGCCTTTTCTAAAACCAGCTTGAACATCAGGAAGTTCACGGTTCACATATTGCTGAAGCCTGGCTTGGAGAATTTTGAGCATTACTTTGCTAGCCGTGTGAGATGAGTGCAATTGTGCAGTAGTTTGAACATTCTTTGGCATTGCCCTTCTTTGGGATTGGAATGAAAACTTACCTTTTCCAGTCCCGTGGCCACTGCTGAGTTTTCCAAATTTGCTGGCATATTGAGTGCAGAACTTTCACAGCGTCATCTTCCAGGATTTGAAATAGCTCCACTGGAATTCTATCACCTCCACTAGCTTTGTTCGTAGTGATGCTTTCTAAGGGCCACTTGACTTCACATTCCAGGATGTCTGGCTCTAGATGAGTGATCACACCATTGTGATTATCTGGGCCGTGAAGATCTTTTTTGTACAGTTGTTCTGTGTATTCTTGCCATCTCTTCTTAATATCTTCTGCTTCTGTTAGGTCCATACCATTTCTGTCTTATCGAGCCCATCTTTGCATGAAATATTCCCTTGGTATCTCTCATTTTCTTGACGAGATCTCTAGTCTTTCCCATTCTGTTGTTTTCCTCTATTTCTTTGCATTGATCACTGAAGAAGGCTTTCTTATCTCTTCTTGCTATTCTTTGGAACTCTGCATTCAGATGCTTATATCTTTCCTTTTCACCTTTGCTTTTCGCTTCTCTTCTTTTCTCAGCTATTTGTAAGGCTTCCCCAGACAGCTATTTTGCTTTTTTGCATTTCTTTTCCATGGGGATGGTCTTGATCCCTGTCTCCTGTACAATGTCACGAACCTCATTCCATCGTTCATCAGGCACTCTGTCAGATCTAGGCCCTTCAATCTATTTCTCACTTCCACTGTATAATCATAAGGCATTTGATTCAGGTCATACCTGAATGGTCTAGTGGTTTTCCTTGCTTTCTTCAATTTACGTCTGAATTTGGTAATAAGGAGTTCATGATCTGAGCCACAGTCAGCACCTGGTCTTTTTTTTTTTTTTGACTGTATAGACTTTTTTCACTTTTACTTTATTTGGGCTTTCCAGCTGGTGCAGCAGTAAAGAATCTGCCTGCCTATACAGGAGATGCAAGAGACATGGGTTCGATACCTGGGTCAGGAAAATCCACTTCCTGAGCAGGTGGATGAGGAGGAAATGGCAACTCACTCCACAATACTTTTGCCTGGAAAACTCCATGGACAGAGAAACCTGGTGGGTTACAGTCCATGGTGTTGCATAGTTGGACATAACTGAGCACGCAGGCAAGAGGTATGCAACACAAAATAAATGACCAGCAGAGTGAAATGTACTCTGCATTGAATACATTCTATAGTTATCTGATTTATAGTAATTACCTTTATCAATGCATATTTTTTTTTGTTGTTAGCTGCAAACAACCAGAGAAGAATGTGACATTGAGACTGCAGGGGTTCAGAACAAGCCTCCCCAGAATGTTTCACTTTGGCAAGTGGATTATTCTGAGCCAAAGACAATCAAGGCCCAGAAGACTCAGGGAGAGTTTTTAACCTCCCGCTTAATTGCCTAAAAGAATCCAGACTGAGCGCCTGGCTCAGATGCAGAGCTGTTACCAGAGATAACTTTTATCAGAAGGACCAATCTGTGTGGCAGGGCAAATATCTAATTACCAAACAGCTGCTCTTCTTGTCACCTGTGTCCTGCCACCCACCTCTGCCCTTGGAAGCCCTAGGCCTTGTCCCTTCCCTTAGCTCAGAACACCGAATAAACCTCAGCCACCATTCTCGGCTTTGGGTCTCATGGGAATCCCTAACGTATACCATTACATTTATTTTTCTCCTGTTAATTTCACATCAATTTAATTATTAGACCAGCCAAAGAACCCTGAAGGGTAGAAGGTATATTTTCCCTCCGCAACACAATCATCTAAATAGATCATAACTAATAAGGCATTTGAAACCCTTAACTGGAAATATTAGTGAGATAAATCATAGAGCATCTAATCACTTATTGATTCTGTTTTATTGTGTAAATCACCACTGTCCTCCAACAAGTCTCACTGCAATGTTTCCAGCAATTTCACTGCCTTCTGGTATTTTTTGTTGGGCGCTTATGACATTATTTTGGAAGTTGCTGCTGCTGCTGCTGCTGCTAAGTCACTTTAGTCGTGTCCGACTCTGTGCGACCCCACAGACGGCAGCCCACCAGGCTCCCCTGTCCCTGGGATTCTCCAGGCAAGAACACTGGGGTGGGTTGCCATTTCCTTCCCCAATGCATGAAAGTGAAAAGTGAAAGTGAATTGCTCAGACGTGTCCGACTCTTAGCGACCCCATGGACTGCAGCCCACCAGGCTCCTCTGTCCATGAGATTTTCCAGGCAAGAGTACTGGAGTGAGGTGCCATTGCCTTCTCCGATTTTGAAGGTTATCAACCTAAATCTTAATACTACCTTCAGAGAAAAGTTTTCCATGTTACCATGAAAACCACAGTCTTATTCGCTAGAATTATAGACCAAAACCTTGTTAGAACCCAAAGTTATCAGTAGAGTTGTTCCAACCCATTTCCAACTTATTTGTAGTAGTATTTCTACAACTTATTTGTAGTACCTTAGAAATTTAATTGTTTTTGTTTTCTTCTTTGAATATTCCATATTTTTAGCTTTCTTCTATTGAATATTACAGACATATGATTACATTTAAATAAAATAACTTTATATTAAAAGCATATTTTCTAGTTATTTCTAACCACAGGAACAAGCAAGATGAATTTTACAAGATCATGACTCTGGCAATTTAAGTGTGTAGTGCTGGCATTTCTGGAGGGAACCAATGGAATGAGAAGCACGTCTCTCTGACTCACGAACTGCCAGAGCAGTTTCCCCTCCCTTTCCCAGTCCTCTAATCCTTATCCTATTAAAGATCTTCTCATACAAATAAATAATACAAAAAATAATCACGACCTGTTAAATACAGTAGTCAAGTTGGTGGTAAGACAGTTCATTTAAAATATCAAATGCAATTATCTTCCATAAATGACTAAAATGGTTCTGCTTTTTCCTGCAGAATGTGTCTTAATCATTCATTCCCACTCATTGAATCTCATTATTCTAGGTTTGAAACTCTGGCAAGCAAATATTGCTTAAAAAATAACACTATTTCAGGTTGCTTGTTACCCTTTTTTTTTCTCTTAAAACATTTAGTGTTGTTAATATGAGTGAAAGTTAATACATAAAAAGAAGAATATTCTGAGTGCCTAATTATGTTGAAGGTTACAACGGTCATTCCTTTACCTGATATTTACTGGGTAGCTCCTACATTCAAGCCTCTTGTGCTCAAAAAAGGTTTGTCTGATGAGAGTTTTCAGCTGTGTGTTTGGTTTGTGTTAAGCCTTATTTTTCCTAGTTCCTGATTCCTCCTGTCTTGGTCAGTTATTAGTTTTTTGCAGCTGAATATTTTACTTGAAGGATAAGTTTATTCATTAAGGACAGAAGGGAAGAAGCAGGAAGAGAACCGTGGAAGCTGAGTTCTGCTGTTATTGATCAAATACCTGCCACTGTTAATCTGATTCATGTGCATGTCTATGCAGTCAGCCATTTGCCATTAGGAAAAATACAGGAGCAACGGATTTACACTCCTCTCCCCCTGCCCTGCTCCCTCCCAAACGGTTTTCAACCTGAAAACTATGAGAGTTCGCGGAGCATCTCATGATGGAGCTAGCAGTCAGCCTCCTGAACAGAGAGTCAACCCTCTTATGGCAAGAAGATGCTAAGAGGCAAACCCTTTGTAAGACACAGAAGGAAACAGACCCTGGTAGTAGCCACTTTTAGCGTCTGACAATGTTTTGCAACATTTTTTCAGTCCAACTCCTTCGCCAAAGTGGCTCCTCAGCCCTTGGTTAGCTTTGGGATAATTTTTACCATGAGCCTATGAAATAATAACTTTAGAAAAGCCACGGTAAGTCTCAGAGCTCCCAATGTGGCCAGGGACAGCAGATAAATGGAAATGGAGGAGAAGCAAGCAGGACAAATACAAAGCAAACTGTGTGGCTCCTGGTTTCACCCCCAGGAAGCCCACTTGCCTTGCAAACTGTAGATTTCTCCAACGCTGCTCTGCCGGGTGATGTGGTGCCAGTAGGCGCTGCGAGGAAGAGAGATCGATTTGGATAATGTCATGGGTTCCGTCAAGCTTGTCTGGAGCTAAAAGAAAAAGAAACTGTGTTTCAGGCTTTACTTAAAATATTCAATTGAAATCGGCTCTTGAAAAAGTTCAGGGTTAAATATGAGTGACATATAATAGACTCTGTTACAGGTTTCTGCATAACATGCTGTTTCAAGACATCATTTTGGGGGTAGGGTGGGGGAGGGGCTGCGCTGGGCGGGCTTGAAGGATCTTAGTTCCCCGACCCGGGATTGAACCTGGGGCCATCGCAGTGAAAGCGCTGAGTCCTAACCACTGGATCGCCAGGGAAGTCCCAAGATCATCATTTTTAAGTAGGGAAAATCGTGACTTAAAAAAATATGAAATGAACACTTGTAAACAATTGATCTCATTAATTCAGAAGGGAATGAAAAGATGAAAGTTGGTCAGGAACGCGGGTGAAGAACCACAGTGGCGATCCATTCTGTTCCACCAGATCACTTTATCTGCATTTCTACAAGCGAGAATTACCTGCATGACTATCAGTGCTCTGCAGTTTACCGGACTGTAAAATAACTCAACAAACGGAGGTGCAACCCCTGTCAGAAACAGATGCTCGAAACAGCGGCAAACTCAAGATAGCATTTCCTTTTCACCGGTTTGAGTGTCTCTTGGGCTGCACCCCCAGACCTATTCTAGGCTGAAGAAAGAGCCCAGAGTCAGAGACACCAGCGGTTTAAAGGCCACTGTCCCCAACCTTTTTGGCACCAGGACAGATTTCCTGGAAGATAATTTTCCCACAGATAAGGTGGGGCGGATGGTTTGGGGATGGTTCAAACACATTACATTTATTGTGCACTTCATTCCTATAGTTATTACAATAGCCCCACCTCAGAGCATCAGGCATTCGATCCCAGAGGTTGGGGGGCCTTGTTTAATGGATGGGGAAGCTCACACTGGAAGTAAGTTCCTGGAGTGACGCCCCATCGTGCGTGGGGAACACAGCAGCAGTGTTTGCTGGGGAGGGGGCGGAGATCGCCAGTTACTGCGGGATGGATGTCCGGAGGGCTCGTTAGTTACCAGGCCAACCAGCAGAGGCGCCAGAGGCTCCTCAGCACCGCTTTGATTAGGGCAAGCACCAGGGGGGCTGGGGTGGGCGCCCCAGGTGACTCTAGTGGTAAAGAACCCATCTGCCAAGGCAGGGGACTCAGGTTCCATCCCTGGGTCGGGAAGATCCCCTGGAGGGCATGGTAACCCACTCCAGTATTCTTCCCTGGTGAATTTCCACCCTCCATAGGGTTGCAAAGGGTCGGACAAAACTGAAGTGACTTAGCACGGGGCCTGGGGCAAGTGCTTAGGCAGGTCAGTGATGCGAGCAGATTGTAGGTGAAGCAGACACCAGCCAGGCAGGGAGCGGACAGAGAGCAAGAGGACAGCCACGCTGAGGAGCCTGACCACACAGCATCCTCCGTTGTTCCTGACACCCTCTCCCAGCCTCGCCCGATGGCTCCTTCCTCACACAGACCTTATTCCTCACTCCTTCAATAGAAAAAGTGCTTTCCCTGAGAAGTTCTGTGATAAAACGGTGGTGTGTGCCTGGGTGCTCAGTTGCTTCAGTCGTGTCTGACTCTTTGTGACCCCATGGACTGTAGCCCGCCAGGCTCCTCTGTCCATGGGATTCTCCAGGCAAGAATACTGCAGTGGGTTGCCCTGCCCTCCTCTAAGGGGTGGTATCTTTTCTTATTTGAAAGATAAACTTCAGGTTAGTGACAGAGATCCACACAACATCACGTCAGGTGATGCTCAGACACATGATTAGTTCAAAGAGAATGATACTTTACATTGCATTTTTAAGAAGAACGTCATAGTTATTGATTCACAGTATTTTCTTTAAAAGTCCTAGAAATGGTTTTGTTTGGCCTTGGCGCACATTTCTCTCATGTAATCTGAGCCAATGTGCACTTTCTGACAATGGGTGATCCTCTAATTAATAACACTGCACACGTCCCTTTATTTAGTGACTGACTCCTGGCAAAACTGGGAGTCAATTACGTCACCTTGGAGTCCCATTTGATCACTGGTGAGGGACCCTGCCCCATGGGGCTTATATGTCTGCATCTGGAGTCACTGCCCTTCCGAGAAGGTGCCTTCCAGAGTCCCTGATATGATAAGTTAATAATAGGGCCTTAAAGCCACATAAAACTAGGAGGGTTTTAAATTTTAACTAAAGATGAAGCTGTAGGATTGGAACGTATTTGTTTGATTTCACTTTTTAGTAGGGAGGCATTTCTAGAACTGCTGTGTCTTGCCACAGAAGTGCCCTACTTGGTGAATCTGAGAGTCTAACTCTCTTGAAGGTCTTTTTCTTTTTAATAAAGGATGGCTCCAAACATAGCAACACTGCAGCCAATTTTTCAAAATGTACTCTATTTCAAAATTTTTCCTTTCTATTATGAAACGGGTATGCTAACACACTGACACCCCATGGCTGGTAGACAGGGGGTGTAAGTGCTGTACTAAGTCCCTTCAGTCGTGTCTGACTCTTTGTGACCCCATGGGCTTCCCTGGTGACTCAAGTGGTAAAGAATTTGAAGCAGCTGCAATGCGGGAGACCCGGGTTCAATCCCTGGGTTGGGAAGATCCCCTGGAGAAGGGAATGGCAACCCACTCCAGTATTCATGTCTGGAGAATCTCATGGACAGAGGAGCCTGCGGGTCACAGTCCATGGGATTGCAGAGTTGGATACGACTGAAGCACTTAAAGTGAAAGTGTTAGTCCCTCAGCTGTGTCCGACTCTTTGGGACCCCATGGACTGTAGCCCATCAGGCTCCTCCATCCATGGGATTCTGCAGGCAAGAATACTAGAGTGGGTTGCCATGCACTTCTCCAGGGGATCTTCCCGACCCAGAGACTGAAC
The DNA here is from genome assembly GCA_917880005.1 of Nanger dama. Lineage (NCBI taxonomy): Eukaryota > Metazoa > Chordata > Mammalia > Artiodactyla > Bovidae > Nanger > Nanger dama. The sequence goes on from CAKJTW010000069.1 coordinate 1,522,132, forward strand.
CCCCGTTTCTTAAGTCTCCTGCACTGACAGGCGGGTTCTTTACCACGAGCACCACCTGGGCTGTTAGGGAGAAGCCAAAACGTCTGGGTCACAGAGGGGCAGTGCGGGACTGACAAAGTGAAGTCGCTCAGCCGTGTCCGACCCTTTGCGACCCCATGGACAGTAGCCTGCACCAGGCTCCTCCGTCCATGGGATTTTCTTGGCAAGAATACAGAGTGGGTTGCCATTTCCTTCTCCAGGGAATCTTCCCAACCCAGGGATTGAACCCAGGTCTCCCGCCTTATAGACAGATGCTTTACCATCTGAGCCACCAGGGAAGTCCTTGACAAGGTACTGAAGACCACTGCAAATTATTGGAAAGCCTGCATTCAGAAACAGGGCATCTAGGTTCCAACCTTTCATGCCTGGGCTGGCTGGCGACTGCTCTGACCGATAAGGTCTGGTACTGTGACACTGTTTCGGGCACACCCTTTAAGACCCCGAAGGCAGTCTCTTCTTGCCTCCCTTGTTCTGGGTCACCAGGTGAGCCTCACTGCTCTGAGGCTGCTGTGGGCTGAGGGAGCCCTAGCTCACTGTGTCCACAGGCCATGTAAATCGAGATTTGACTCCCAGAAATCCCACCATTTTCATCTTACAGATGGAAAAATCCAAGTCCAGGAAAATTCCGGGATTTGCTCGAGGTAAAATCCCTCGTGCAGAACCCGCAACAGAAAGCAGTTCTCCAGACTTCTGAGTCCACTGCTCTTTATCCTATTTATATGCTGATCTCTACTGGGAAGGCGAACTTCCTCCTGCATGGATGACAACATGTGACAACACAGCCTTGTGTTTTGAGAGGATCTTTGCTGCCAAGAAGCAGTAGGAAAGGCCTGACCACTGATGTGATTTTTGTGATTTCACTGATGTGATTTCCCAGCACCTCTTCCCATTTTACTAACAATATTATCCAACTTACACCACTGCCTCCCTGCAAGTTCCCTTTGCTGTTCTGGGACCTGCTGGCCCTTGTGATAAAACTTAATGCTTATTTGTGTTCACCTACATAAAATTCATGTGTATTAAAAAAAACTGTTAAAAATCAATTATCCTTTTGTGCTGACTCTCCCTAATTATTGCCTTGAATTTAAAAATTCATATTAGGACTCTCCCAATCTATGTGATTGGGAGAGAAGAAAGTTACCATTTATAGATGAGCAGTTAGGAGTCATTCTCTATGTGCCTTGACCTATGCAAATTGGTTTCACAGGTTATCTCCTTTAATATCCACATAAATTATCAACAAATGTGCCATCTGACTTTTACAGACAAGGGAAATGGGGCTCTGGGGGTCATGGGACTTGTTCATGGTGCCACAGCCAGTGGGTGATGCCTCTGGGGCTTGGAGCCCATGACATCCTTCCCTCTTTACCAGAGTTCACTGTAAAATAATTGACTGGAAACTTCCTATTCAAAAGAACAGGTAAGATGAGAATTACACCAGTTGGGTCAATTCCACTGGACTGAGGCAGGAACGTGAGCGCCTCTCTCCTAGGTTCAAAAATAGAAGACCACGATTTGTGTGGCAAGGTCACAGAGCTAAGTCCACTGGCTTTGTGGTCCGAAACTTGTTATCAAAGATCAACACCACAGTTACCTAGCCATTTGACTTCAGGCAAGGTATGTAAACTTTTTTTTTCCTCCAAGATTTAATTTTTCCTTATCTCTAAATGAAAGATAAGACACATTAATACAATGTGCCTTCAGTGTTGTTGAAAATATCTTATAAGATGATGCTTTTAGTATGAAAAGCACACTCATGTCCAAAGTGCTCAGTAAAGACCACTGATCTAAGAGCTCAACAGAAGTAGAAAAACTCATTCCACCCTCTCCTTCCCCTGCTGTATTTGTAAGTCCATAGACATGCAGCTTATCAGAGGCACATAACCCAATCAAAAAAATGGGTGTAAGGCCTAAATAGACATTTCTCCAACAAAGAAATACAGATGGCCAACATACATAAAAAGGATGCTCAACATCGCTCATTATTTGAGAACTGCAAATCAAAACTACAATGAGGTAAACACCTCACACCCATGAAAATGGTCATCATAAAAAAATGACAAAAAATAAATGCTGGAAAGGATGTGGAGATAAAGGGAAAACCATCTTGCACAGTTGATAGCAATGGAAATTGATACAGCCACTCTGGAGGATCCTTAAAATACTAGGAATAAAGCTACCATATGACCCAGCAATCCCACTACTGGGCATGTACCCTGAAAAACCAGTCTTCAAAAAGACACAGTTTCTGAAGATGAAGAGTTAAAACATGCCTCACACAGGCAGATATGCCGACCAGGCCCTGGTTTGTCTGAGGCAAGAGGAATGGGTGGGGAAACCCTGTAGAGGAGACGCATGGCAGAAATCCAGGTGGTGAGGCAGAGTGTTCATGTGATGTGGGACATGTAGGTCAGTGTAAGAAAAATACACCCTGCCTGATAAGGAAAAGCTCAACACCAGTGCACTCCCTCAAGATCAGTTAGTTTTATTGTTCTTGGAAAAGAGCTCATGAAACTTGAAAGCTGCATAGAAATCGAAGCCCAGGAGACCGTCTGCCAGCCAAGCTTGGAACTGTTAGGGTTAGTTCAGCCAGTCCTCTGAAGCTGGAAAGTTTATGGATGATTGGCTTCTCACAGACTTGACTTAATTCTCAATAGAGGACACTCACTCTTAACCTTCCATTTTATTCAACATAAATGGGAAAAAATAGAAGATACCTTGCTGAGTATGCTGCTACTGCTGCTGCTAAGTCTCTTCAGTCGTGTCCGACTCTGTGCGACCCCATAGATGGCAGCCCACCAGGCTCCCCCGTCCCTGGGATTCTCCAGGCAAGAACACTGGAGTGGGTTGCCATTTCCTTCTCCAAAGCATGAAAGTGAAAAGTGAAAGTGAAGTTGCTCAGTTGTGTCAGACTTTTAGCAACCCCATGGACTGCAGCCTACCAGGCTCCTCCGTCCATGGGGTTTTTTTCAGGGTGTGAAAAAGCTGGACTTTGGAATAACATCAGAAATTATTACAAACATCTACATAAATACTTTGAATGCCACTTTAATGTGTACTCAGTAAAGTTTTTTTTTTTAATGTTAATCAGCTTGCATCTTCTGCCTCCTTTTTTTAAAAATGGCATTTTGTTGTTGTTTTATTTTATCTGTTTAGTTTTAGGCCATGCCATGCAGCACATGAGATCTTAGTTCCCCAACCAGGGATGGGATTCACACTCCTGGAGTGGGAGCTCACAGTCTTAATCACAGGCCGACCAGGGAAGTCCCAGATATGCTTTTAAGAATAAGTATTCTTTATCTATCTATCATCTGTAAGCAGATACATTTACAGAGCCACTCTTTGAATCTAAGGAATATGATAAATACATTAAATTAAAACATTAATTAAACATTAAATTTCATAGGTGTTTTAAGTAAAGTTTTGCTGTCATTTGATTTTGAAGTATATGGAGGCTGTAATACGTGTATGTAATTAATTTCCAGTGTATGCATATAGTGAATTCTGGGATGAACTTTAGTGGTGGTTATAAAATTTTACCCATTTAAAATGAAAGGTTTTCCTTTTGCCATGTTATGAATTACCTCATAATTATTGAGCTTTCACTAAAGACCAGGTGGTAGCCTAACCCTCTGGAGTGGATATTATTGCTCCTTCTTCCTTCTTTTAAGGAGAGGTAGCCAAGGCACAGCGAAGGTAAGTGACTTGCAGGACGTCACACAGCTCTGCTGGTCTTTCCCTAGAGTCTCCCTGGTTTCCGACCATGCTGTGCAGCTTCCACATAGTGTGTGTGCACCCAGGGATTGACAACTATGTTCACATTCTTTAACTGTAGCCTTAATGATCTTCCCATGCAATCCTTACATCAATTTCTTAGATTTTACTTAGTCCCTACTGGCCTACTCCCCACACCCATTTTACAGCATTGTCTCCAAGAGGAGTCAGTCTGATTCTTTGGGTTGTATGCATATATGTCATATATGTTTGTATGCTGAGTCATTTTGACTGACTTTTGAAATTTTTTTTCCCTCTCTTAAGGATTTACTCTTGTAATTGGGGCTTTCCTGGTGGCTCACTGGGTAAAGAATCTGCCTGCCAAGCAGGAGACTTGGGTTCGATCCCTGGGTTGCGAAGATCTGGAGAAGGAAATGGCAACCCACTCCAGTATTCTTGCCTGGAGAATCCCATGGACAGAGGAGCCTGGTGAGCTACAGTCCCCAGAGTCGAAAAAGAGGTGGACACGACTCAGTGACGAAACAACAACACTCCTGTAATTGCCAAGAGCAGATTGTATGCCTCTGAATAAGTAAGACTACTATAGTTCAAAGAAATGATAAAAGAACACCATTTGTAGATTTCTCTACTATTTTCTATTCTAGCAATACAAATAAAAGAAACAAGATTGTGTCTTTTTAAACACAGTTGAACTTAATGTTAAACATTAATTTTCCTTATACCTTATCAATTGTAATCAAGTTGATTATATGTTACATACATATATATGATATATAATACATTTTTTGAAATGACATCTAGAGTCATAGCAACTTCTAAAGAAGAAAAAACACACAATCTAAATAAAATTTTGACCATCATGCTATGTCTTAGCACGATGTATTAGAAAAATTACATACTGCCTTCCCGTCATTTCCATCTCATTTGTGTATTTATTGCAGATATAAATTAGTATTTTCTTTGTTTTTGTTTAGAAGCTAATTTTCCTTTAGTGTTCTGAAACATCAGGAACACAAACCCACGTTAGTTATCAACTATAACAATTTGTTCTAACTGAGCTTGTGTTAGTTTAATCAGTGTCAGCCAATCAGTAAAAGAAAATTTCACAAAAATGCAAACAGCATTTCCCAGCAGGGAACTGGTCATTGTCAGTAATAATGAAGGCTCTTGTCTGCTGGTTAATAATTGATAATACTCAGCAAGAGTGTCAAGAATAAAACTTTAAAGAAAGAATTCACAAGCAGATATTCCTATATTTTCGTTGTAACAGACCATTTGCCATCATAAATCATACATTTAAGCAACTTATAGAATTTCATAACATTCTATGACTAAACCTAGAAAAGAGATTGCAAAAAATGTTAACATTTTCCTGTCTATAGCTCATAAGATTATTTTGCTTCCAAATTCTTCACCTTTTCAGTATGGGAGAACTAGTTTATTTTTCCCCCGATAGCTGATAGAGATCCACGTAAAATGCGGGTATGAAGAATGCTGTCACTCAAAAGAAAGCCAAACTGCCCAGGACAGGTCCCATTCTGGAAGCTTTCCTATTTATTCAAAATGTATAAATGGGCACATGGTACTCCCCGCCTTGTTAGACGGGGACTCGAAAGGAACTGAAAGATATAATTTAGTGCCAGTTGGGAATAACAGTTTAGAGTCTTCAGAATACTTACGACAAGTATTATGGTATTTTATACACTCCAAGATGCCATCATTAGAAAGACACATGATTTTATGGAGCACTAGGAAAGAACAGTGCTGCTAATTAAACCATTAACTCTCATCTGACTTGAGAGACATTAAACTGTGAAAAAGATACCCAGCTTGGAATTCATGCCATGGAATAGCATTTCCTTGGTCATACAGCTCCTTAGACAAGAACTGTTTCATAGGCTGGCAGCAGTCAGTACTTGGGTAAGATCTGTGATCATGTATAAACACGGAAGGGCAAATACACCAACTTCGAGTCACAGTCTAAGTCAGTTGTACATGAAAGAGCTTTGTTCTCCCCTCTCCCCTTGCCCTCCTCTGAGGCAGGTGGCATTAGACCTACTACGTGCCAATGGTGGTGGCTGGAGAGACAGATAGTATTGCCTCCTCACCAGAAATTTCTTTTCCTCTTACATCATAAAGGGAAATAAGATCATTTGTTTTTAAATGCTTACTGTTCAAAAGGCTTACTGTTTGGGGAACAGTAAAAGTTTCTAGTTTGTTAAATGTGTGACTTGAACTCTCTTTTATTTCTAGTAACGAAAGCAAGTAAAGTGACAGATCTTAGAGAAAGAAAACTATTTGTTTTCTAGGAAGGACATTCTACGTGAGACTTGTGTTGTTTTTCTCCATCCACTGGAGCTTAGGAAGACCACAGAAGTGACAGTTTTGGACAGCAGCCCCTTTAAGTCCTGCCAGTGGTGTTTTTTAGGCATTACCCATGGTTTGCTATCTTGCTCATATTTCAACACCACTGATGTTGTAAAAAGCCTCTTGATGAAAGTGAAAGAGGAGAGTGAAAAAGTTGGCTTAAAGCTCAACATTCAGAAAATGAAGATCATGGCATCTGGTCCCATTACTTCATGGGAAATAGATGGTGAAACAGTGGAAACAGGGTCAGATTTTATTTTGGGGGCTCCAAAATCACTGCAGATGGTGATTGCAGCCATGAAATTAAAAGATGCTTACTCCTTGGAAGAAAAGTTGTGACCAATCTAGACAGCATATTGAAAAGCAGACATTACTTTGCCAACAAAGGTCTGTCTAGTCAAGGCTATGGTTTTTCCTGTGGTCATGTATGGATGTGAGAGTTGGACTATGAATAAATCTGAGCACCAAAGAACTGATGCTTTTGAACTGTGGTGTTGGAGAAAACTCTTGAGAGTCCCTTGGACTGCAAGGAGATCCAACCAGTCCATCCTAAAGGAGATCAGCCCTGGGATTTCTTTGGAAGGAATGATGCTAAAGCTGAAACTCCAATACTTTGGCCACCTCACGCGAAGAGCTGACTCACTGGAAAAGACTCTGATGCTGGGAGGGATTGGGGGCAGGAGGAGAAGGGGATGACAGAGGATGAGATGGCTGGATGGCATCACTGACTCAATGGACATGAGTTTGAATGAACTCCGGGAGTTGGTGATGGACAGGGAGGCCTGGTGTGCTGAGATTCATGGGGTCGCAAAGAGTCGGATACAACTGAGCAACTGAACTGAACTGAACTGATCTGATGCTGTTTGTCCTTAAATTGTGCACAGAGCTTTTCAGGTAATGAGGAAGCAAGAATGACTGAAAACAGGAGCATTCCAGACACTATGTTTTTAAAGGACAAACTGTAACTTTTATTATGGGGGGTTCTTTGCTTTTAAATCACATTGTTACGAAGTTAGAAATGACTAACGACAATCCCCCTTACTTCACTTATTTTTGATAAACTATAAGGGAAAAACCTGTGTTTTAAAAATTCCATTTTTGTCTTCTCATCACGTCCCTGTGGACATTTCATAGCACTTGTAAAGCTTAAGAACATACAAAGCAAATTAAAACAAGAAGTTTCTTTTATATTATTTTTGTGTGTGTTTAATTGTATTTGTATGTGTGTAACAGATCCATTGAAATCCAAAATTAAATTATTTCAGGGCCTTTGAGGTCTTGTTGATGATGAAGTCAGCCTACACTCACCCTTCACGGGCAGGGCCACACAAGCAACTTTGACATGTGTGTTTTGATGAATGGCTGTTATCACCAAAACAATGAAAACTTTCCTTGAAAATGTTGCACATGCAAAGTGGAGCACCTTTGTTTTTGACAACAGAATTAGAAGAACTTGGAGTGTTTTATCTAAGATTATGACCTCCATAGAACAGAAACAAATTTGAGAGGTGCCATTGGTTTAAATATGTAGTTTTAATAATTTCCCCTGTGTTCTCAAATAATTTGAAAGTTGGTAGTCACACTTTTTCACCCGATTTAAGCCAATGGATAATCAAAGATGCCCCGAGCCTGCTATTTTAATATCTGTCCCCTTCCCCTTCCATCTTCAAGCACCCAGATCTATGGTGTACCCCTATCCTGGCTTCCACTGCCTGAGATCTCAGTTGGTGGACCTTCCATCTGTGCCATCCCCATCATGGCAACAGCCTTCCTCCTCTCCCCTTGGTTCTCAGTGGCACAGGATAAGACAAAATACAACTGCATCAAAGGCAAAGGTGAATTAAATTTGGTGTTGCAAATCTTTTGGCACAAGGTACAGGTGTAAAGGGATGAACATATTACTGAGCTACAGCTGGGAACAAAAATATCGTGTCTTCACCACCACTGCAGATCTTAAAATTATTCACCATCACCATCATAATAATGAACCTTTCACAGTACCTCCTGTGTGCCAGGTCTGTTCTCAGCACTTTGTATGCATTAATGCACAGATATATCATTACAACCAAATCAGTAGAATGATTATATACCCATTCTACAGACAGAGGAAAATAAGACATTTAGAGGTTAAATGAGCTGCTCAAGATTATACAGTCCATGAGTAGAACCAGAATGGGAAGCCAGCACACTGAGTGCTGTCCTTACTGCAGACAATTATGGTTGCCTGAAAGAGCTCCTGGACTCTCCTTCATGAAAATACCGTCTAAGAGCCTCTACTTATGAGCATTTTGCCTGCTCAGAACAACCAGAAGTAAAGAAGAACTACACCTGTCGATTAAGGCTTCCCTGGTGGCTTAGAGGGTAAAGCATCCGCCTGCAATGCAGGAGACCCGGGTTCAATCTCTGAGTTGAGAAGATCCCTTGGAGAAGGAAATGGCACACCACTCCAGTACTCTTGCCTGGAAAATCCTATGGATGGATGAGCCTGGGAGGGTGAAGTCCACGGGGTCTCAAAGAGTTGGACACGACTGAGCAACTTCACTTTGACTTTGACACCTGTTGACTAATAGCAAATGACCTTACAGTTGTTAATTTTAGCTGAAAATGAACACTAGCAGATTATAAATATGGGCTGATAATGATTGTGCCAGTTACTCAAATAATTTGAAATTTGGTAATTATACATTTTTCTCCCAATTTAAGCTATTAGAAAAATGTCATATTAATTAGATACTTATTAAAATAATTTAAATTTAATGCAAATCTTTTGAAAGACTAAATCCTACCAACCTCCTGGTGGGGCTTCATCAATTAACCCCATAGTCTCATATTAATAATCCTCTTTATGTTCTAGCTACTCTTTCACCTCCCACTGAAGGCCAAATGGAAGCGTGATTTGCACTCGCCACCCTTAGATATTAGGAAGGCTCTTTAAACCATATCTTGGATAAGAGACAAAAATGTATATGTAGTATTGACAAAATTTGAAATGTATTAAGAATAATGTAAAATCATTTCTTAAGCCACTTTGTCTTCTTACATTTAAAAGATAATTTTACATTTCAACTTATTATATATTTGAAATTTTTAAAGTCCAAATAAAATAATGCTAGATAGAAAGCCCCATAGTCTTTTAATGGAATAGAATTATGAGTATTTTTCTGGGTAGTGACCCACCTATTTCTCAAAACTCCACTTTTGTCCTTTCATAGACAGGTTCTAATGCATCCCTATCAATTCTGCAGAAAGACACTATTGATCTCTTTTGATGATCAATGACCAATAATAATTCTTTTGTTTGCTTTTCAAAGAAGTTAGTAGTAAAGCTTATATTGTTTTTCAGGTACTTGTAAATTTTGTTATTTCAGATTCTTTATGAAATTATTTCTAAGCTTGACCTCGAAACTACAGCGTAGTTCCAGGATAGGATAACAGACAACTGGTAAACAGTATAAGTGCCTTCTGAAAACATTTTAGTATTGGCTCTGAAACAAGGACAGAAAGAACTAGAAGTTTCAGAGAATTTAAAATAAATACAAAGACAAAGAAAAATGGAACGCTTTCTGTTAGAAAAGTATTTTCTTTGTCATTGTCGGTCCACATTCGCATCGCTGATTGGCTACGTATGGAGATATGCAGAGGGCACTGCTCCCTGTTTGACTCTCTGAGCACTCCATCCCTCTTTGGGTAACCATGGCAACAGGTCATAGGTACATACACAAAGTGCATGGCTCCCTGCAGCGGCCACAAACAGCTTCTTTTGTCGTAAGCTGAATAGAATATTGGAGAGAAGAGGTTCTATAATTGGGACAAGCTCTCAGGGCCGGGGTGGGGGGTGGACACTCAGGCGCTGTCCGAATGGACCCACATGTACACGATGTGCATTGGAGCTCAGGGACATTCATTTCCAAGCTGTTAGGTTACCAAGGAAGGGGCCTTACCCGGGCCTTCTGCTCCATTTCTAGCATTAATCTCTCATGCTGCTCAGCTATGGCCAGTGTCGCAGAATGGACCTTCTGATAGATCATTTCTCCTTCCCTTGTTTGAAAAGTGAACAGGCCTTCTCCTGTGTCACACATTCTGTGAGAACAGAGACAGGGAAACAGATGGGTCTTCATGTGCTCAAGTGCGCAACAGTTCTCCTTGCCCTGTAACCCCTCCACCTTGACCCACACAGGCATGAGTGAAGCAGATTCATCCTGGACCAAACCAACCAACCGACCAGCCGGCTAACCAACAGATAAATGGTGCACAAGGATGAAACTACGGGTGAGTATCCATGCACATTTGGAATTTTAAAGATGACGTGTTCACAGCAGTGTAAAAGCAATTTCAGTTATGACAGTGCATGTCTTACCAATATTTAAAGAATAAAAACAAACTATTGTTTTAAGAACCTTCACATTGATATCATAGCACTATCTCCTATGACTTGATAGCTCTTGAAATGTTAAGAATGAAAAAATCTGCAGTTTTATACTCATTGCAGCAGGAACCAAGGAGCAGACTTTAAGGATTTGCATACATAGGCTGAGGCTTTTATTCAAACTGAAGAATCCTTACGTAAATCTCAGTATACACTAAGAGACAACATGCCAGAGAGGAGACTCAACATGGATGTAAGAATATTTGTTTGAACCTTGGCTCAGCCACTTACCAGCAGTGTGACTTTGAGCAAGATAACCCTCCTTTCAACATCTCCAGCAGGAAAAAAATTATAATACACATGCCATGAGATCATTATGCCAGTTAGGAGAGGATACAATATTTTTAGTGTCATTTAGCATGTATTAAGTGCTCAAAAATGTTGGTTATTATTTTCATCATAAAGAAAATATGAAACTAATCTCAATATCCACCATAGAGAATCTGTTGGTTTAAATACAATATTTTTATCTGATGAACTATTACAAAGCTATTATTGTGTCATTTATGAAAGCACATAATAACACTGAAACTCTTTTTCTTCTTTCAGCCATGCCGCATGGCTCGTGAGATCTCAGTTCCGTAACCAGAGAGTCAACCTGGACCACAGCATTGAAAGCACAGAATCCTAACCACCTGGGCACCAGGGAACTGCCTAATATTCTTAAAATGTAAATTCAAGAGGAAAAAGATCAGAATACAAATTCCTTTTCAATTATTTAACTATGATTACCTTTTAAAATGGGGTTTCCTAGGTGGTGCTAGTGGTAAAGAACCCACTTGCCAGAGCAGGAGACTTAAGAGACACAAGTTTGATCCCTGGGTCAGGAAGATCCCCTGAAGGAGGAGATGGCAACCCACTCCAGTATTCTTGGCTGGGAAATCACATGGAGCCTCGAGGGCTACAGTCCCTGGCGTCACAAAGAGTAGGACATGACTGAAACGGCACTCATGCACCTTTAAAACAATTTTTCTTGGAATAAAGCCACTGACAGTCTCAGGAAGCAAGATTATGGATATATTTCATTAACCAAGACTAATTCAACTTTATTTTTTGGGGCTTCAAAATTACTGCAGATGGTGATTGCAGCCATGAAATTAAAAGATGCTTACTCCTTGGAAGGACAGTTATGACCAACCCAGATGGCATATTCAAAAGCAGAGACATTACTTTGCCAACAAAGGTCTGTCTAGTCAAGGCTATGGTTTTTCCTGTGGTCATGTATGGATGGGAGAGTTGGACTGTGAAGAAGGCTGAGAACCAAAGAATTGGTGCTTTTGAACTGTGGTGTTGGAGAAGACTCTTGAGAGTCCCTTGGACTGCAAGGAGATCCAACCAGTCCACCCTAAAGGAGATCAGTCCTGGGTGTTCATTGGAAGGACTGATGTTGAAGCTTAAACTCCAATACTTTGGCCACCTCATGCAAAGAGTTGACTCATTGGAAAAGACCCCGATGCTTGGAGGGATTGGGGGCAGGAGGAGAAGGGGATGACAGAGGATGAGATGGGTGGATGGCATCACCAACTCAATGGACATGAGTTTGGGTAAACTCCAGGTGTTGGTGATGGACAGGGAGGCCTAGTGTGCTGTGGTTCATGGGATTGCAAAGAGTCAGACATGACTGAGCAACTGAACTCTAAAATAATAAAAAAATTAATTAGTATTTTAAACCAGCTTTTAAAAATAGTTGGAGGCTTTCAGAAAGAGGCACTGAGTATCAGTATGATGTTCCCATTCACAGACTGGATATTAACAGGACTGCCATGTTGTTGTTTTCAGGCTGTAATACCAAAAGATTTGCATGAAATACTCATGAGGCCAACCCCCATTTTCTAGCACCAAAGAGATTTTAGATTCTTCTCTGCGATTTTCCTAGGAGTCTTGGTAGAAAAAAAATGTCTCAAGAGGCTTTAGAAATTACAGAGGCTGCGACTGCCAGCCCTTAGGGTCCCATAGAGCCAGCACTTAGCTTTTGTGAAAGAGATCTTAATAAAATTCACACAGCGTGAAATGGAAAGTCTGAGGGAAAATGAAGAGATTTCACAAAGTGAAACAAATGAGCTTTCTTTGTTGATTCTGAAGAGTAAAGAACTCCAACAGGAAGAGCAGGCAAAGCATTGATAAGCAGTGAGCGCATCTCATTTGAGGTTGAGTTTCGTTCATTGTCACTGGAAAAACACTGCTTATTAGCCTTTGGAAATCAGATAATGAAGATACAAATTGTTATTTTATACCTAGTCACTGAGATGCACAGGTCTAACCCTTCGCCACTTCCTGGGACTTAACTATGCCTAGTGGGGGTGTCTGAAGGCATACAGAAGGGATTGTATTTTTTCCCCCAACCTCTGAAATAAAAACTTCATCCATTGGTCAAGACACCAGGAATTAGAACACAGTGGCTTAAAATAACAGAGGACTTTCGGGTAGAAGATGCTGTTTTCTCAACAGATACCCAAGGCCAAGCTGAAATTACACTTCTTCAGGACAACTGGCTTAGATCTGTGACTTCTACCAGCAGTGTTGGAATAAACAGTTTGCGTTTTTCCTAGTTACTATTTAAAACATTTACTCCTGGGAGTGGTAAGGAACAGATAAGATCTTTCCCTTATACGTCTAAAGAGTTTTGTGGTAGTAAGCCAGTGCTAGGGAGGACAAGATGAGACATGAAATCATTGTGATGACTGACTGATGCCTTGCTCCTCAACGTGGTCCCCTGACCAGCATCACTGGGAGCTGTCCAGAGTGCTGAAGTGGAACCTTCATTTTGACATTTTTTTAAAAAATTGGAATATAATTGGTATGACAAAGGATGCAAGAAGATACAATGGAGAAAAGAGAGCCTTTTCAATAAGATGTGCTGGGAAATCTGGACAGATGCATGTAAAAGACTGAAATTAGAACAGTATCTAACACTATATGCAAAAATAAACTCAAAATGGATTAAAGATGCAAATGTAAAACTGGACACTGTAAAACTCTTAGAGGAAAACACGAGAAAAACAGTCTTTGACATAAACCACAGAAAGATCTTTTATGACCCACTTCCTAGAGTAATGAAAACAAAACAAAAATAAACAAATAGGACCTAATTAAACTTAAAAGCTTTTTGTACAGCAAAGGAAATCATAAACAAGATGACAGCCCTCAGAATGGGAGAAAACATCTGCAAATGAAGCAATGGACAAAAGATTAATCTCTAAAATATACAGGCAGCTCATGAAGCTTGATAAAAACAAGCCAATCAGAACTTGGATTGTGATAGTATGCTTTGCACACATATTATAGTTTGAAAAATACTGGCGCATAGAACTCTTCCCATAGGTCATCATGTCATCCAAGGGAGTGAGGGATGATACTTGGGACTCAAAAGAGGAAAAATGAGGAGTGATATTTGTGCAGTTTAAGACTGTGACATGTGGACCTGAAAGAAAGGAAGTAGGACAAAATGGACAAAAAGCATAAAAGAACACTTTCCTTAACTTGGGAAGAACTAAGATAGTTACACATAGTCAACAACAGAGTCTGAAATGCAGTACTTGGGTGCAGTCTCAAAAATGACTCAATGATCTCTGTTCATTTCCAAGGGAAACCATTCAATATCACAGTAATCCAAGTTTATGCCCCAACTAGTAATGCTGAAGAAGCTGAAGTTGAATGGTTCTATGAAGACCTATAGGATCTTCTAGAACTAACACCCAAAAAAGATGTCTTTTTCATTATATGGGACTGAAATGCAAAAGCAGGAAGTCAAGAGATACCTGCAGTAACAGGCAAATTTGACCTTGGAGTACAGAATGAAGCAGGGAGAAAGGCTAACAGAGTTTTGCCAAGAGAATACACTGGTCATAGCAAACACCCTCTTCCAGGAACAAAAGAGAAGACTGTACACATGGACATCACCAGATGGTCAATGCTGGACTCAGACTGATTATATTTTTGCAGACAAAGATGAAGAAGCTCTATACAGTCAGCAAAAACAAGACCAGGAACTAACTGTGACTCAGATCATGAACTCCCTATTCCAAAATTCAGATTTCAATTGAAGAAAGTAGAGAAAACCACTAGACCATTCAGGTATGACCTAAATCAAATTCCTTACAATTATACAGTGGAAGTGACAAATAGATTCAAGAGATTGGACCTGATAGAGTGACTGAAGAACTATGGACAGAGGTTCATGACACTGTACAGGAGGCAGTGATGAAGATCATCCCCAAGAAAAAGAAATGCAAAAAGGCAACATGGTTGTCTGAGGAGGCCTTACAAATAGCTGAGAAAAGAAGAGAAGTGAAAGGCAAAGGAGAAAAGGAAAGACATACCCATTTGAATGCAAAGTTCCAAAGAATAGCAAGGAGAGATAAGAAAGCCTTCCTCAGTGATTAATGCAAAGAAATAGAGGAAAACAATAGAGTGGGAAAGACTAGAGATCTCAAGAAAATTAAGAGAGGCCAAGGGAACATTTCATGCAAAGATGCACACAATAAGGGAAAGAAATGGTATGGATCTAACAGAAGCAGAAGATATTAAGAAAAGGTGGCGAGAATACATAGAAAAACTAGACAAAAAAGACTGTCATGACCCAGATAACCAGGATGGTGTTATCATTCAACTAGTGCCAGATATCCTGGAATGCAAAGTCAAATGGGCCTTAGGAAGCATCACTATGAACAAAGCTAGTGGAGATGATGGAATTCCAGTGGAGTTATTTCTAATCCTAAAGGATGATGCTGTGAAAGTGCTGCATTCAATATGCCAGCAAATTTGGAAAACTCAGCAGTGGCCACAGGACTGGAAAAGGTAAGTTTTCATTCTAATCCCAAAGAAGGGCAATGCCAAAGAATGTTCCAACTACCACACAATTGCATTCATCTCACACACTAACAAAGTAATGCTCAGAATCCTCCAAGCCAGGCTTCAACAGTACATGAACTGTGAACTTCCAGATGTTCAAGCTCGATTTAGAAATGGCAGAGGAACGAGAGATCAAACTGCTAACATCTGTTGAATCATCAAAAAAGCAAGAGAGTTCCAGAAAACATCTACTTCTTCGTTATTGACTACGCCAATGCCTTTGACTGTGTGGATCACAATGAACTGTGGAAAATTCTTCAAGAGATGGGAATGCCAGATCACCTTATCTGCCTCCTGAAATCTGTATGCAGATAAAGAAACAACAGTTAGAAATGGACATGGAACAACAGACTGGTTCCAAATCAGGAAAGGAATACATCAAGGCTGTATACTGTCACCCTGCTTATTTAACTGCTATGCAGAGTACATCATGAGAAATGCCAGACTGGACGAAGCACAAACTGGAATCAAGATTGCTGGGAGAAATATCAATTACCTCAGATATGCAGATGACCTGACCCTTATGGCAGAAAGTGAAGAACTAAAAAGCCTCTTGACAAAAGTGAAAGGAGTGAAAAAAGTTGGCTTAAAACAACATTTAGAAAACTAAAATCATGGCATCCAGTCCCATCACTTCAAAGCAAATAGAAGGGGAAACAATGGAAACAGTGAGAAACTTTATTTTGGGGGCTCCAAAATCACTGCAAATGGTGACTGCAGCCATGAATTTAAAAGATGCTTGCTCCTTGGAAGAAAAGCTATGCCAACTTAAACAGCATATTAAAAAGCAGAGATGTCACTTTGCTGACAAAGGTCCACCTAGTCAAAGCTATGGCTTGTCCAGTAGTCATGTCTGGATGTGAGAGTTGGGCTATAGAGAAAGCTGAGCACCAAAGAATTGATGCTTTTGAACTGTGGTGTTGGAGAAGAGTCTTGAGAGTCCCCTGGATGGCAAGGAGATCCAACCAGTCCATCCTAAAGGAAATCAGTTCTGAATATTCATTGGAAGGACTAATGCTGAAGCTGAAGCTCCAATACTTTGGCCACTTGATGCAAAGAACTGACTCATTGGAGAAGACCCTGATTCTGGGAAGGACTGAAGGTGGGAGGAGAAGGGGATGATAGAGGATGAGATGGTTGGATGGCATCACCGACTCGATGGACATGAGTTTGAGCAAGCTCTGGGAGTTGGTGATGGACAGGGAAGCCTGGCATGCTGCAGTCCATGGAGTCACAAAGAGTTAGACATGACTGAGCGATTGAACTCAACTGAATTGAAAACAGAGGTGCTGCTTACGTCTGAATATCCTAATTCCCACCAGTAACACGCATATTCCTCAACTGCACTGACGTGAAGAATAAGTGACAATAGGGACAATGTCTGGGTGTCCTGACTGCAAACTTGAATTCTTTTGAAATGTATAAACAATGACAAATGTTATCTCTCTCTATACTTAACAAGGTAGTTGCACAAAATTAACACTTCTTATCTAAAATAAAACGTTAAAGAGTAGAATCTCTAAGGTCGCTTTCAGCTTTGAAACAGTCTGGGGCCACATAAAAATTCTCAGAAGTAAATAGGAATGGGCTTAGTTGCTCAGTCACGTCTACTCTGCCCTCCAGGCTCCTCTGTCCATGGGATTCTTCAGGCAAGAATACTAGATCTTCCTGACCCAGAGATCAAACCTGCATCTCTTATGTCTCCTGCATTTCAGGCAGGTTCTTTACCACTAGCACCACGTGGGAAGCCTAAAGATATAGACAAGCTGGCAGCTCTGGGATTCAAATTGATGCCCCCAAAGAGACTGGAGCCTTAATCCAGCACCTTAGAATGCTTGGCCACACTTCCCTGCCTCTTGATGTAATGAGAATAAAAACAATCTTGTCTTTTTGTTCAGTGGCTCTTTCCAAATTCTATTCCTCTAGGGATTTATGAGGGCATGCTCTCGCCTCACCACTCTAGCCCAGAACCCTTGACGTGGCAGTACTGTCTCTACTGTGTTCTCCTGTGGCACTATTTACAATAGCCCGGATGTGGGAGGAGCCTAAAGGTGCTGACAGATGGATCGAGGAGTTGTGGTCCACATGCACCATGGAATATTCCTCAGCCATAAAAGAAATGAAATTGGGTCATTTGTAGAGACATGGGTGGACCTAGAGTCTGCCATACAGAGTGAAGTAAGTCAGAAACACAAATATCATGTATTAACAAATACATGTGGAATCTAGAAAAATAATACAGGTCAATCTATTTGCAGGGTAAGACTAGAGACACAGACACAGAGAACACGTGAACATGTGGACACAGCGTGTGAAAGGAGAGGGCGGGATGAATGGGGAGAGCAGCCCCAACAAATACCCACTACCAGGTGTAAAACAGGTAACGAGTGGGAAGCTGCTGTCTGGTACAGGGGGCTCAGCTTGGTGCTCTGTGGTCACCCAGAAGGTGGGATGGGAGTGAGAGGGAAGGAGCTTCAGGAGGGAGAGTGTATATATATATATACAGTGACTGAGCCACTTCCTTGTACAGCAAAAATGAACACAACACTGTAAAGCAATTACACGCCAACAACAACAAAAGAGAGAGAGAGAGAGAGAGAGAGAGAGAGAGAGAGAGAGAGAGAGAGAGAGAGAGAGAGAGAGAACCAGAGTTCACTGTGAAGGTCTGTATTCACACGAAACTGAACTCCTTCTGTGAATGCACTCACTCTGTATCAACCTAGAGAGGTGCATGGGTCCAAAGTTCCCTTCAAGGGGAGAAAAACCCTAAAAGATGGTGCCATGGAGGCAATCTCACTTGAGAAAAAGCCCCTGTCATGTAATCACTACACCACTGCCCTCTTTCTTGTCCTTAGGTCTCAAAATCAGCTTTTTATTCTTTTCCACTTTTTTCCACTTTTTAGTTTATTTTCTTATTGAAGGATAATTGCTTTACAGAATTTTGCTGTTTTCTGTCGAATCTCAGCACGAATCAGCCATAGGTATACATATATCCCCTCCCTTTTGAACCTCGCTCCCATCGCCCTCCCCACACCACCCCTCTAGGTTGATACAGAGCCCCTCCTTGAGTCTCATGAGCCACAGAGCAAATCCCATTGGCTCTCTATTTTACTTATGGTAATGTAGGTTCCATGTTACTCTTTCCATACATCTCACCCTCTCCTCCCCTCTCCCCATGTCCATAAATCTGTTCTCTATGTCTGTTTCTCCATTCAGTTCAGTTCAGTTGCTCCACTGCTGCCCTGTAAATAAATTCTTCAGTACCATTTTTCTTATTCCAGATATGTACATTAGAATATGATATTTATCTTTCTCTTTCTGACTCACGTCACTCTGTATAATAGGTTCAAGGTTCATCCACCTCATCAGAACTGACTCAAATGCACTCCTTTTTATGGCTGAGTAACATGCCATTGTGTATATGCACCACAACTTCCTTATCCATTCCTCTGCTGATGGACATCTAGGTTGCTTCCATGTTCTAGCTATTGTAAATAGTGCTGCAGTGAACAATGAGATACATGTGTCTTTTTCAATTTTGATTCCCTCAGGGTATATGCCTAGGAGTGGAATTCCTGAGTCATATGGTGGTTTTATTCCTCGTTTTTAAGGAGTCTCCATACCGCCTTCCATAGTGGCTGTACCATTTTACATTCCCACCAACAGTGCAAGAGCAAGCGTTCCCCTTTCTTCACACCGTCTCCAGCATTTATTGTTTGTAGACTTTTTTATCATGGCCATTCTGACTGTTGTGAGGTGGAATATCATTGTAGCTTTCATTTGCATTTCTCTAATAATGAGCGATAAGGAGTTCATGGCCTGAGCCACAATCAGCTCAATGAAGATTACCAGGAAAAATATCAATAACCTCAGATATACAGATGACATCACCCTTATGGCAGAAAGCGAGGAGGAACTAAAAAGCCTCTTGATGAAAGTGAAAGAGGAGAGTGAAAAAGTTGGCGTAAAGCTCAACATTCAGAAAATGAAGATCATGGCATCTGGTCCCATCACTTCATGGGAAATAGATGGCGAAACAGTGGGAACTGTCAGACTTTATTTTTGGGGGCTCCAAAATCACTGTAGATGGTGATTGCAGCCATGAAATTAAAAGATGCTTACTCCTTGGAAGGAAAGTTATGACCAACCTAGATAGTATATTCAAAAGCAGAGACATTACTTTGCCAACAAAGGTCCATCTAGTCAAGGCTATGGTTTTTCCTGTGGTCATGTATGGATGTAAGAGTTGGACTGTGAATAAAGCTGAGCACTGAAGAATTGGTGCTTTTGAACTGTGGTGTTGGAGAAGACTTGAGAGTCCCTTGGACTGCAAGGAGATATAACCAGTCCACTCTGAAGGAGATCAGTCCTGGTTGCTCTTTGGAAGGACTCATGCTAAAGCTTAAACTCCAATACTTGGCCACCTCATGCGAAGAGTTGACTCATTGGAAAAGACTCTGATGCTGAGAGGGATTGTGGCCAGGAGGAGAAGGGGGACGACAGAGGATGAGATGGCTGGATGGCATTACCGACTCTATGGACATGAGTCTGAGTGAACTCCGGGAGTGGGTGATGGACAGGGAGGCCTGGTGTGCTGCAATTTATAGGGTCGCAAAGAGTTGGACAGGACTGAGTGACTGAACTGAATAATGAGTGATGTTGAGCATCTTTTCATGTGTTTGTTAGCCATATGTATGTCTTCTTTGGAGAAATGTGTTTAGGCCTTTCTCCCACATTTTGATTGCATTGTCTGTTTTTCTGGCATTGAGTTGTATGAGCTTCTTGTATATTTTGGGAATTAATCCTTTGTTAGTTGTTTCATTTGCTATTATTATTATTATTATTTTACCATTCTGAGGGTTCTTTCCACCTTGCTTATAGCTTCCTTTGCTGTGAAGAAGCTTTTAAGTTTAATCAGGTCCCATTTGTTTACTTTTCTTTTTATTTCCATTACTCTAGGAGGCGGGTCACAGAGGATCTTGCTTTGATTTATGTCATCGAGTGTTCTGCCTATGTTTTCCTCTAAAAGTTGTATAGTTTCTGGTCTTAGATTTAGGTCTTTAATCCATTTTGAGTTTATCTTTGTGTATGCTGTTAGGAAGTGTTCTAATTTCATTCTTTTACATGTAGCTGTCCAATTTTCCCAGCATCATTTATTGAAGAGGCTGTCTTTGCCCCATTGTATATTCTTGCATTCTTTGTAAAAAACAAGGTACTCATAGGTGCATGGGTTTATTTCTGGGCTTTCTATATTGTTCCGTTGGTCTGTATTTCTGTTTTTGTGCCAGTACCATCCTCTTTTGATGACTGTAGCTTTGTAGTAGACTCTGAAGTCAGGCAGGTTGATTTCTCTGGCTCTATTCTTCTTTTTCAAGACTGCTTTGGCTTTTGGGGGTCTTTTGTGTTTCCATATAAATTGTGAAATTTTTTGTTCTAGTTCTATGAAAAATGCCATTGGTAATCTGATAGGGATCATACTGAATGTGTAGATTGCATTTGGTAGTACAGTCATTTTCACAATATTGATTCTTCCTATCCAGGAACATGGAATATCTCTCCATCTGTTTATGTCATCTTTGATTTCTTTCATCAGTATTATAATTTTCTGTGCACAGTTCTTTTGTCCCCTTAGGTAAGTTTATTCCTAGATATTTAATTCTTTTGTTGCAATGGTGAATCGGATTGATGCCTTAATTTCTCTTTCTGATTTTTCATTGTTACTATATAGAAATGCAAGTGATTTTGTGTATTAACTTTGTATCCTGCAACTTTGCTAAATTCACTGATTAGATCTAGTAATTTTCTGATACTATTTGTATGGTTTTCTATGTACAGTATCATGTCACCTGCAAACAGTGAGAGCTTTACTTCTTTTCTGATCTAGATTCCTTTTATTTCATTTTCTTCTTCATAGCTAGGACTTCCAGAACTATGTTGAATAATAGTGGTGAAAGTGGACACCCTTATCCTGTTCTGATCTTAGGGGGAATGCTTTCAGCTTTTCACAACTGAGAATAATGTTTGCTGTAGCATTAGTTGCTCAGTCATGTCTGACTCTTTGTAACCCCATAGACTGTGACTCACCAGGCTCCTCTGTCCATAGCGTTCTCCAGGCAGGAATAATGGAGTGGAGTCATTCCCCTTCTCCAAATATTTGCTGTAGGCTTATCATATATGTCCTTTACTATGTTGAGGTCAGTTTCTTCCATGTCCCTTTTTGAAGAGTTTTAATCATAAATGGGTGCTGAATTTTATCAGAGGCTTTTTTCTGCATCTATTGAGATGATGATATGGTTTTTATCTTTGAATTGGTTAACATGGTGTATCACATTGATTGTATATTGCAGAATCAATGTATTCCTGGAATAAACCCAGCTTGATCATGGTGTGTGAGCTTTTGAAGTGTTGCTGAATTCTGTTTGTTAAAATTTTGTTGAGGATTTTTGCATCTATGTTTCTCAGCGATATTAGTCTGTAGTTTTCTTTTCTTCTTCTTCTTCTTTTTTTGCATTGTTTTTGTCTGGTTTTGGTATTAGGGTGATGGTGGCCTTTTAGAATAAGTTTGAAAGTGTTCCTTCCTCTGCAATTTTTGAAAGAGTTTTAGAAGGATAGCCATTATCTCCTCACTAAATGTTTGATATAATTCTCCTCTGACGCCATCTGGTCCTGGGCTTTTGTTTTTGGGATATTTTTGATCACAGTTTCAATTTAAGTGCTTGTAATTGGGTTGTTCATAGTTTCTATTTCTTCCTGGTTCAGTCTTGAAAGACTGAACTTTTCTAAGAATCTGTCCATTTCTTCCAGGTTATCCATTTTATTGCCATATTGCTGATAATCCTTGTGTTTCTGCATTGTCTGTTGTAACCGCTCCTTTTTCATTTCTAATTTTGTTGATTTGATTTTTCTTTTTTTCTTGATGAGTCTGGCTAAAGGTTTGTCAATTTTGTTTATCTTCTCAAAGAACCAGCTTTTAGTTTTATTAATTTTTACTATTTTTTAATTTCTTTTTAATTTGTGCTTGGATCTTTATGGTTTCTTTCCTTCTACTAATTTTGGTTTTGTTGTTGTTGTTCTTCTTCCTTTTCCAATTGTTTTAGGTATAAAGTTAGGTTGTCTATCTAATGCTTTTCTTTTTCTTGAGGTAGGATTTGTATTGCTATAAACTTCCTCTTAGAACTGTTTTGCTGCATCCCATAGGTTTTGAGTTGTCATGTTTTGTCATTTGTTTCTAGAAATTTTTTGATTTCTCTTTTGATTTCTTGTAACCTGTTGGTTATTTGGAAACGTGCTGTTTAATCTCCATGTGTTTGTGTTTCTCACAGTTTTCTTCTTGTAATTGATATCTAGTCTCATAGGGTTGTGGTCAGAGAAAATGCTTGATATGATTTCCACTTTTTTAAAAATAGTTTAAAATTTCTTTTTAAAATTTTTTTATTATTATTATTAAATTTATTTTTTTTTTAATTACAATACTGTATTTGTTTTGCCATACATTGACACGAATCAGCCATAGGTGAACACAATCTCCCAATGCCGAAGCCCCCTCCCACCTCCCACCCCACATCCTCTACTTTCTTAAATTTACCGAGGTCTGATTTGTGACACAAGATGTGGTCTATCCTGGAGAATGTTCCATGTGCACTTGAGAAGAAGGTGTATTCTTCTGCATTTGGATGGAATGTTCTGAGGATATCAGTAAGATCCATCTCATCTAATGTATCATTTAAGACTTGTGCTTAATTATTAATTTTCTGTCTTATTGGTGTGAGTGGGGTGTTAAAGTCTCCTTCTATTATTGTGTTACTGTCTGTTCCTCCTTTTAAGTCTGGTAGTGTTTGACTTATGTATTGAGGTGCTCCTATGTTGGGTGCATAGATATTTACAATTGTTATGTCTTTCTCTTGGATTGATCCCTTGATCATTATGTAGCGTCCTTCCTTATCTCCTGCAATCTTCTTTATTTTAAGGTCTATTTTGCCTGATACGAGGACTGCTACTCCAGCTTTCTTTGCCTCCCACCTGCATGGAATATATTTTTCCATCCTCTCACTTTCAGTCTCTGTGTGTCATGAGGTCTGAAGTGGGTTTCTTGTAGACACCATATCTATGGGTCTTGTTTTTGTGACCATTCAGCCAGTCTGTGTCTTTTGGTTGGAGCATTTAATCCATTTATATTTAAAGCAGTTATTGATATATATGTTCCTATTGCCATTTTCTTAATTGTTTGAGGTTGATTTTGTAGATCTTTTTCTTCTCTTGTATTTCTTGACTATGTAAGTCTCTTTGACATTTGCTGTAAAGCTGGTTTGGTGGTACTGAATTCTCTTAACTTTTGCTTGTTTGAAAAGCTTTTTATTTCTCCATCAATTTTGAATGAGATCCCTGCCAGGTACTGTAATCTTGGTTGTAGATTTTCCCCTTTCAGTTACTTTAAATATCCTGCCATTCCCTTCTGGCCTGCAGAGTTTCTGCTGACAGATCAGCTGTTAAACGTATGGGGTTTCCCTTGTATGTTATTTGTTATTTTTCCCTTGCTGCTTCTAATATTCTTTCTTTGTGTTTAGTCTTTGTTAGTTTGATTAGAATGTGCCTTGGTGTGTTTCTCCTTGCCTTTATCCTGTATGGGACTCTTTGTGCCTCTTGGACTTGATTGACTATTTTCTTTTCCATGTTGGGGAAATTTTCAAGTAAAATTTGTTCAAAAATTTTCTCATACCCTTTCTTTTTCTCTTCTTCTTCTGGGACCCCTATAATTTGAATGTTGGTGCATTTGATATGGTGTCAGAGGTCTCTGAGATTGTCCTCAGCTCTTCTCATTCTTTCTACATTATTCTGTTCTTCAGAAGTTATTTCCACCATTTTATCCTCCAGCTCACTGATTTGTTCTGCTTTTGATTTCTTCTGGAGTATTTTTAATTTCTGTCATTGTGTTGTTTGTGTATTTATTCTTTAATTCTTCTAGGTCTTTGTTAATTGATTGTTGCACTTTCTCCCTTCTGTTTTCAAGGTTTTGATCATCTTTGCTATCTATCATTATTCTGAATTCTTTTTCAGGTAGTTTGCCTATTTCCTCTTCATTTATTTGGACTTCTGTGTTTCATTTGTATAGTATTTCTTCGCCTTTTCATTATTATTTTTTTTAATAACTTATTGTGTTTGAGGTTTCCTTTCCTTAAAGGTTCAATTCTTTCTTCCTTTTGGTTTCTGCCCTTCTAAAAGGCCCAGTGGTTTCTGTAAGCTTCGTATAAGGTGAGATTTGTGCTGAGTTTTTGTTTTTCCTCTGATGGGCAAGGCTGAGTGAGGTGGTAGTCCAGTCTGCTGATGACTGGGTCTGTATTTTTGTTTTGTTTGTTGTTTAGATGAGGCATCCTGCACAGGGTGCTACTGGTGGTTGGGTGATGCTGGGTCTTGTATTCAAGTGGTTTCCTTTATGTGAGTTCTCACTATCTGATACTCCCTAGGGTTAGTTCTCTGATAGTCTAGGGAATTGGAGTTAGTGCTCTTACTCCAAAGGCTCAGGGCTTAATGTCTGGTCAGGAACAAAAATTCCACAAGTGGTTTGTTATGGCATTAACTGAGAGTAAAACAAATATCCAAAAATTAGAAACCAATGATGAATTCCTGACAAATGACAGTTATAAAATCAGGCAAATAATAATTAAAATAATGATATATACACATATATATATACACTCTTGAGCAAAGTCAAAGCAGTCCAACAAAAATATAGTACAGTAGACTGACCCAGAAAACAGAGGAAATAAAAAATTATATTTACCAGTTAAGAACAAAACTAACTAAAGCACAAACTGGAAAACAAAACTAAAGCAAGGTGCAAAGTGGGGAATAAAGCAATGAAAACAAAGCTAATAAGTATGTTGAGATAAAAGGAAAGAATGAATAATATGCAAAGTTAAATAGAGGTAGATAAAGATATATATAAAGATTAACTGCAAAGGGAAGAGAACAGTAGGACAAGCAAACAAAGGAATAAATGTAGAAAAAATAATAGGTTTAAAAATTAAAAATTAAAATTAAAGAGAGAGAGAAAAAAGGAAAACTCCACAGAATTGAAAAAGCCCAACATAGAAGCAGAGGTTTATAACAACAATAAAAAATGTGACTGAGGAAAAAAAAAGCTCAAATGTTTAATTAGATTTCATAGTGCCAATAAAATCGACAACTACAACAGAGGGGGAATAAAAAGAAAAAAAAATCCAGAAGACTCTACATAACAAGTCAAAACATAAGAATAACAAATGTTTTTCTTGAGTTACCTCTGTCAGAGTCCTTTCCCGTGCTGGGAGTCAGTTCACCGCATCTCCCTAGGATGCCCTCCAACACTGTGCTGGTCTCTGACCTGCTGCGGGGGCAGCCCAGGTTCTAATCTAGCTCCACTCCTCTGTGTTCTTGACTCCAACATCCACAGCTAACAGAACCAGTGCACTTTCTTTCGTGTGAGCTCTCAATGACCTTTTATATGTTCCATAGACACAGTTTGCCTAGTTGATCGTGTGGATTTAATCTGCAGCTTGTACAGCTGGTGGGAAGGTTTCGGATCTTCTTCCTTAGCCACACTGACCCTGAGTTTCACCTGTGGTTTTATTTCCCCTCTGCATGCGGGTGTCCACTAGGGTTTGCTCCTGAGGCTGCCCTGGAGGGCTTGGCTTTGCCCCAGTGAAGGCAAGGTGTGGAGGTGGTGCAGCTGCTTGGGTCACAGGGGTTCTGACAGCACCAGCTACTCAGGGCAGTTGGCGGCTAGGGAAGCAGGAAATATAGTGCTCTAGAAGGGTATGGCAACCAGTATTGGCCAATACACTCCAGTACTCTTGCCTGGAGAGCCCCCTTGACAGAGAAGCCTGGCAGGCCACAGTCTACAGGGTCACAAAGAGTTGGACACGACCAAAGCAACCCTGTGCGCGTGGACACAAGACATTTTTTCCCTGTGGCTGCTCTGCCCCGTGAGAGCTGAGTGTGAAGGTGGTGCAGCTGCTTGGCTTGTGGGGACCCTGGCAGTGCCAAGTGTGCAGGGACACAGGCTGCTTCCATGGCAGGAATTATGGCCCTATCAGAGTCTTTTTTCAGCCTCTTGTAGCTGGTGATCAGAAGGCCTCTTTGGCCAGATTTTCTCCATAGCTCCACCCATTCAGGCACTTAGAGGGCTCACTTGCCTGGGGTCCTTCTCTCTTTTTGGTGCACCCGCCCCCTGGCTGGGCTCCTATTCTGTAGAATGGCACATCAGGCACTTAAAGGGGCACCCTGGGTGGGGTCCTGCTCTGTAGTTCAGTGTGTCAGGCTTTTGATGGGCCAGCCTCTCTATTGTTCAGCTGCTGATGCTGGCCTGTGAGGAGAAAGGCTATGGTGATGGCTCCACCCCCTACACGTGACTCAGCAGTATCACCTTGCTTCCATGGCTACCCAGCTTTCCTCCACAGGCATTTCCCACCATGATCTCTTCCCTCACATTCCCTCGATCCGTCTCTCCACAGTCAACAGCAGCCCTCACCCTGGGATTGCTCCACAACCCTTAAACTCAGCTCCCAGCCGCTGCACCTTCCAGGGAATCTGTGTCCCTGTCTGGGGTATGTATGGCTGGGGCAAGGACTGTCTGATTCTCATTCCATTTAGGCTGCCTTAAATGTTTCTCCTCTGACTCAGACAATTGCCCTGATGTGCAGATCAGACCCCTGCTTCAGTTCCCCCACCTGCTGAGGGCAGGTCCAGTCCTTCTAACACTCCCGTTTCCCCCCTAGTTTCTTCATCCTTTGCGTGGGTCTATATATTCCTTTCCACTGGTCAGGTCTTCCTGCCCGCTTTCAGCTGGTATTCTGCATGCACTTCTGTGTCTGAAGCTGTATTCCTGATGTATTCGTGGAGAGAGATGTACTCCACGTCCACCTACTCCTCTGCCATCCTGTTCTCTCCAAACTCAGCTCTTTATGAATGAGTGATGTCAGAATTCCAGCCTTTACTCCAAATGACAAGCAAAAGAATTTTGCCAAGAAGGAAATAGTTTAAGAAGTGAAAATGGATGCTTTTAAAATAATTCTCTATGGGTCTTTAGATAAAATTTTGCTACAGGTGAATCTGTAGACCTCTGGCAATTCGGTCCATCTTCACACTGTGTCATTTCATTCCTGCAGTATGTTTTGCGATTTTGAATCTATATTTAGTGACCAGATATTTATTCTCTGTTCACACAGAAATTCTAAACTCTCTACAATGGTGTTAAAACAAGAGCACTTTTCCTGAAAACCCAGTGGTGCTTCTTTCATTATTGAAAATTTAATGTTTAATTATGCAAAGGAATGAAATTCTTAAAAGCTCTTCTGGAGAAAAGTGCAAACCAATAACACTTTTTTCCTGATAACAGTTTAATCTTTATTGTCACTCAACAATGCTAGCATTTTACATCTTCTTCTTATTTTTTTTTTTTAGCAGCTATGAAAAGGCTGAAGTTTCTGTCTAAAACTTCGGTAAGTCAGATGTTGCTTTATGGTAAGAAATGATAAGCAAGAAACAGATGAAACAGATGAGAGCAAGAGTAAGGAAAGTCTAGGAACAGACTCAATTCATACGAGAGTTAAACATGTGGTACAAGTGTCACCTCATAACTGTGGGGAAAGCTGGACTGGTCAATGAACTGTGTTTGGACAACAGCCATTTGGAAAAGTATTTCAATCCATATTTCTACTTCCACTGATATAAATTCAAGAAACAACAAAAAAAAAGTAAGAGAAGAAAGTAGGAAAGAATTCCTATTTAAAGTTAGAAAATAGCAGGGTTTCAAGCTACAACCCAACACAAAAAGTGACAAAAGACTGATAAATCTGCCTGTGAATTATTAGCATGAGCTCAGTTCAGTCAGTTCAGTTGCTCAGTCGTGTTCGACTCTTTGCAACCCCATGAATCGCAGCACGCCAGGCCTCCCTGTTCATTACCTTCTCTCGGACTTCACTCAGAATCACGTCCATCGAGTCAGTGATGCCATCCAGCCATCTCATCCTCGGTCGTCCCCTTCTCCTCCTGTCCCCAATCTCTCCCAGCATCAAAGTCTTTTCCAATGAGTCAGCTCTCCGCATGAGGTGGCCAAAGTACTGGAGTTTCAGCTTCAGCATCATTCCTTCCAAAGAAACACCAGAGCTGATCTCCTTCAGAATGGGCTGGTTGGATCTCCTTGCAGTCCAAGGGACTCTCAAGAGTCTTCTCCAACACCACAGTTCAAAAGCACCAATTCTTCGGTGCTCAGCCTTCTTCACAGTCCAACTCTCACATCCATACATGACCACAGGGAAAACCATAGCCTTGACTAGACAGACCTTAGTCGGCAAAGTAATGACTCTGCTTTTGAATATACTATCTAGGTTGGTCATAACTTTTCTTCCAAGGAGTAAGCGTCTTCTAATTTCATGGCTGCAGTCACCATCTGCAGTGATTTTGGAGTCCCCCAAAATAAAGTCTGACACTGTTTCCACTGTTTCCCTATCTATTTTCCATGAAGTGATGGGACCAAATGCCCTGATCTTCGTTTTCTGAATGTTGAGCTTTGAGCCAACTTTTTCGCTTTCCTCTTTTACTTTCATCAAGAGGCTTTTTAGCTCCTCTTCACTTTCTGCCATAAGCTAGTAAATGGCAAATTAAATACTAGGAAAAATATTTGAAATTCACAACACTGATAACTTCTGATGCCTGTAAGTTAGGTATACTATCAGTAAGTACTTTGTTCACAGGGTTTGTTTGATCATTAAATGAACTAATACATGTAAATTTTAAAACTGTTTATAATTTATTACAACTCATGAAATAGTACTTCTATTATTATTATTACTACTACCAAATGGATATCTAAAATATTGCTAAATTAGTTTTTAAAAAGGTGACTATAATGTTTATAGTGTGCTACTAACAGTTTTGTAAAAAGTACATGGGGAATAATTTATATAAATCTTCACTTATGTACATTAAACTGTGGAGGAATGCACAAGAACTGTCTTATTAGTTGGGGATGAAATGAACATGACTGGCAGTCCATGAGGATGGGAGAGACACTTTCCACTGATTCTTCTTTATGCAAACTGTCATATTAAATAACGGAATGCTATCAATTTATTAATTTAATTAATTAAAATTAGACCACATTAAAACTTAAATCAAGGTCCAAAGACCCTCCCTCACAGGATTTTTGTGCAGATGTGGTGCTTACAATGTTCTCAG
This sequence comes from Nanger dama, assembly GCA_917880005.1. Classification (NCBI taxonomy): domain Eukaryota; kingdom Metazoa; phylum Chordata; class Mammalia; order Artiodactyla; family Bovidae; genus Nanger; species Nanger dama. The sequence goes on from CAKJTW010000069.1 coordinate 1,551,764, forward strand.
CTCAGTCCCTCGGCGAATAACAGGCTGCCCTTCACAGTCATGGGGGACTGGCTCCAAGGGTGGATACCCAAATCTAAGGATGCTCAAGCTCCTTATATACAGTGATGCAGTACACTCAGCCCTCAGTATCAGCGGTTCCCCATCTGCAGATCAATGCTCAGCTGGTTAAATTTGAGGATGTGGAACCCGCAGATAATGAGTGCCGACTGTGCTCTTTACTGTTAAATTTGTACAATACTGTAGTAGTGACTTAAAGGCCTCCCTTCCAGCCTAAACACATCCACACCATACATACATTTATATGCACATTTACTCTCTTTTCAGTGAGCACAGGTATCTCATCTGATTTTCAAGGGGACCAAGATTATGCAGAGTTCCGGCTTATAAATGGGCTTCCCTGGTGGCTCAAACAGTAAAGAATCTGCCTGCAATGTGGGAGACTCAGGTTCAATCCCTCTGTCGGGAAGATCCCCTGGAGAAGGGAATGGCTACCCACTCCAGTGTTCTTGCCTGGAGAATCCCACGGAGAGAGGAGCCTGGAGGGCTGCAGCCCATGGGATCTCAAAGGGTCGGACATGACTGAGTGACTAATACCACCACCTGGGTTGTAAAGCACTGAGACAATACCCACACCCACAGCAATGCTGCTGCTGCTGCTAAGTCACTTCAGTTATGTCCGACTCTGTGCGACCCCACAGGCAGTAGCCCACCAGGCTCCCTCATCCCTGGGATTCTCCAGGCAAGAACACTGGAGTGGGTTGCCAGTTCCTTCTCCAATTCATGAAAGTGGAAAGTGAACGTGAAGATGCTCAGTCATGTCCGACTCTTCACAACCCCATGGACTGCAGCCCACCTGCAGGCTCCTCTGTCCATGGGATTTTCCCAAGAGTACTGGAGTGGGTGCCATTGCCTTCTCTGACCCATAGCAACGAGAGGAAATGATAATAGCCGGCTTTTGGGGGAACACCTATAGTGTCAGGCAAGCATGGTGATAAATGCTGTGTGTCCATTACCTCGTTGAGCTTCACAACACTCTACAAGGCTCTCACCATTCTGTTTTACAGAAAAACACCATGCTAAGGAGGCTAAGAAATTTGCCCAAGATCATTAAAATCGAGGTGGCTGAGCCATGATCTGAACCCAGCCATATGATTTTGGAGTCTAGGCTTACTACCACTTAGCTCAGTTGCATTCATTCAAGATGAGCAGCAGAAAAGCATGCATAGTTCTTTCATCATGACACTTTTCATAGTGTCATGACAGACCATAGGACAGGGCTTGGGATAAAACATCTTAAAAGCACTCTTCCTTCTTTGCTGCAGTTCCATTTCTATCAAATTAGGTTTTCAAGACACATACCTCAGTGGCATGGAGGAGGGCATGGCGACTTACTCCAGTACTCTTGCCTTGAGAATCCCATGGAGAGAGGAGCCTGGAAGGCTACAGTCCATAGTGTTGCAAAGAGTGGGACATGACTTAAGTGACTTAGCACCCACTCACACACATCTCAAAGGCATATGTGCACCAGGAAAATGCACATTAAGGTAAATTGATCAGAACTGTTTAATTGGACTCAAACATGCCCTGGAGTCCCAGCTTCTTGTCAAGTCCTTTGTAAGGAGGAAAATATAATAGAACATCTGCCATCTGTCTCCTGACTGGACTACTGTACATATTTAATGCATACGGCGGCTGTTCTTGCTTTTATCACTGTTGGCACCTTGGGGCTACAAAGCTGTCTATCACACAAGCTGAGAAACTCAATCCTACAAGGAGATCTAGATTTTAGTCCAGGCTCCGTTGCAAATTAGCCTGAAATGACATTTTTGATCCTTTATAAAACTAGGTTACAATTAAAGAGTTGATATAAATGATCTCTAAGGTACAAATTTCTTCCAGTATTCTACAATTCCTCCACCCGTGTACTCAGTGATGGCCAAATTATAATCACACTAATTAAAATATCTCCATCTGTACACAATTTTCCTACTATTCTATTCTATTTACTTTTTCTTATTGCCAAATGTTCTCTCTTGGTTTTTCATCTCCATGAAAAAGCCAGCTGAGTTTCCCTGAAGCAGTATGAAGTTCTGGCTTCATAAAATCCTTGAGAAGATACACATATAAGATGTTCTTTTTCTTACTTTCCTTCCTACCTCAAAAACTGAGAACTGAAAAGTCCACCAGGTGAGGATGTAAATAAGCCATAACACTTTAGTTGCTATTTAGAACCTCGAAATATGATCCTACGGCTTCCCTAGTGATTCAGTGGTAAAGAATCTGCCTGCCAATGCAGGATGGAAGTGGAAGTGTCAGTCGCTCAGTCGTGTCCGACTCTGCAGCCCCAGGGACTGGAGCTCTCCAGGCTTCTTGCCTGGGCCTCTCCAGGCAAGAGTACTGCAGAGGATTGCCATCCCCCTTCTCCAAGAGATCTTCCCAATCCAAAAATCGGATTCACGTCTCTTGTGTCTCCTCACTGCAAGTGGATTCTTTACCACTGAGCCACTAGGGAATACTGATAACTGTATTCCCTTAGAGCAAAAGAACAAGTAATTAGGGGTTAGAAATTATATTTTATTCTCTTTTTGCTCCAAGCGTAGTTAATTAAAATAATATTTAAAATTATTTGAAAGATACTTTCACTGTTTCAAGTGACTATGGAGTAAAGAGCTTAAATTATAGCTAAAAGAGAAAAAAATCAAGATTATACTTGATTTTATGTTGGCAATATTGCCTTTTCTTCTTTGCTTATATTTGGTGATGGTTTAGTCACTAAGTCATGTCTGACTCTTGTGACCTCATGGGTTGTAGCCCACCTGGCTCCTCTGTCTATGGGGCTCTCCAGGCAAGAACAATGGAGTGGGTTGCCATTTCCTTCTCTGGGGATCTTCCTGACCCAGGGACTGAACCCAGGTCTCCTGCACTGCAGGCAGATTCTTTACTGACGGAATTACCAGGGAAGCCCAATTGCTTATATTTATTCATTTGATGACACTTTTTGAGGAGCATCAGTTAATAATGTGTCAGGTTCTGTATTAGCTTCTAGATAGTATTTTATAAATCATATTTTAAAAATAAGTAAATAATAAACATTAACTCATGAATTGCACTTGCTTTCATTATCTATCTACCCATCTACCTATGTACCTATCTTTCTGTGTGTTTACTTTTTTATTTAAAAACTCAGCAAATGAGTAGATGGCTATATGAAAAACATGACACAATAACAGATTTTGAAGAACTGAACTGGTTATCGAATTGCCAACATCCATTGGATCATAAAAAAGCAAGAGAATTCCAGAAAAACATCTACTTCTGCTTTATTGACTACACCAAAGCCTTTGACTGTGTGGATCCCAACAAACTGTGGGAAATTCTTCAAGAGATGGGAACACCAGAACACCTGACCTACCTCCTGAGAAATCTGTATGCAGGTCAAGAAGCAACAGTTAGAACTGGACATGGAACAACAGACTGGTTCCAAATAGGAAAAGGAGTACATCAAGGCTGTATATTGTCACCCTGCTTATTTAACGTCTATGCAGAGCACATCATGAGAAACACTGGGCTAGATGAAGCACAAGTTGGAATCAAGACTGCCGGAAGAAATATCAATAACCTCAGATGTGCAGATGATACCACCTTTATTGCAGAAAGTGAAGAGGAACTAAAGAGCCTCTTGATGAAAGTGAAAGAGGAGCATGACAAAGTTGGCTTAAAATTCAACATTCAAAAAACTAAAATCATGGCATCCGGTCCCATCACTTCATGGCAAATAGATGGGGAAACAATGGAAGCAGTGAGTGACTTTATTTTTGGGCTCTAAAATCATTGCCTATGGTGACTGCTGCCATGAAATCAAAAGATGCTTGCTTCTTGGAAGAAAACCTATGACCAACCTAGACAGCATATTAAAAAGCAGAGACATTACTTTGCTGACAAAGGTCTGCCTAGTCAAAACTATGGTTTTTCCAGTAGTCATGTCTGGATGTGAGAGTGGGACTATAAAGAAAGCTGAGCGCCAAAGATTTGATGCTTTTGAACTGCAGTGTTGGAGAAGAGTCTTGAGAGTCCCTTGGACTGCAAGGAGATCCAACCAGTCCATCCTAAAGGAGATTAGTCCTGAATATTCATTGGATGGACTGAGGCTGAAGTGGCAACTCCAATCCTTTGGCCACTTGATGCGAAGAATTGACTCACTGGAAAAGACCCTGGTGCTGGGAAAGACTGAAGGCGGGAGGGGAAGGGGACAGTGGAGGATGAGATCGTTGGATGGCATCACTGACTGGATGGACATGAGTTGAGTAAGCTCCGGGAGTTGGCGATGGACAGGGAAGCCTGGCATGCTGCAGTCCATGGGGTCGCAAAGAGTTAGACACAACTGAACGACTGAACTGAACTGAACTGGTTATTCTCGTGTTAAAGTTTTCTCTAGAGGCTTTTAGCTGATAGACCATTGATGCAGTATAACTTTTAGACTTTTACTGCCACTATTAAAACAAGCCACCCAGCCAAATGGTGCAACACATATCATTCTAAGACACTGAGCCAGAATACTGACTGGTATTACAAAGGATGTGAGCATATCTGTATACTACAGCTTTTTCATTTGTTTACAAACAGAAATTAAAATTAATACTATTAAAAAATGAAGCTACTAAAATTTTTAAACATTAAAGAATTTCAAATGTAGACATTTAGATTTTTAAAAACAATTTCTGATGCCATTATTCCAGGTCAGAAAACTTTAAATCTTAATTTCAAAACTTCCTTTATAGTTTAAATCACATTCTTTAAGAGTATCTGAAGTGAACATATGGTGAGCAGATAATCTAAATGACCTTCAAAGTACAAGCTAAAAAATGAAATCAATATTTCCCCTCAAATAAAAATATCAATTAATCATTAATCTTAGGTACAAGATTTTAGTGCCCATTATGGTTCTCAGTCTGAGAGATTGAGGGCTGCCCCAGTGGCTCAGTGGTAAAGTATCCACCTGAAATTCAGAAGATGTGGGTTTGATCCCTGGGTCAGGAAGATCCCCTGGAGGAGGGTATGGCAACTCACTCCAGTATTCTTGCTGGAAAAATCCTATGGACAGGGGAGCCTGGCGGGCTGCAGGGCCTGGGGCCACAGAGAGTCGGGCATGACTGAGTGACTGAGCACACATCAGTATTAAAGAAGCTTTTGTCATTGTCAGAAAACGACATAAAGAGCTCAAACCTGAGAGGTATTCTCAGATGTTGAGCGTAGAGGTTAGATGTGCTAGAACAAGCCCCAGTGACCCAGATTTCAGACACTTCAGAGACAAGTCCACCTGGAGGAGGGTCAGGGGGTCAGGCATATTCTGGCGCTGCAGTCCTTTCTGCCGTGACCGTTCATGCTGGGAGTAGGGGAGGATGAGTTAGTAAGCTACAAGCGATCTCTCGGGTGAGAGTCACACTTGGTAAGAAAACGGGAGAAACAGTATGGAGGGAGAGAGAGAGCAGCGAGTCAAAAAATATTAAAGAAAAAAGATGCTCAGGAAAGGTGAGGGAGTCAAATGGTGATAAACACCCACAAGGAGTGCATGGAAATAATGATTATTCAATCGGGAACGTCCTTCAGTGAACAAGCTGGCTAAACCCTGAGGACACAGAAGGTTCTGAGAGCCAGAGAGGAGGGAATAAGGATCAGCATGAGCCAAGGAAGTCGCTAACTTTAATATATATTATTTTCAGAGTTCCATCATCAGAGAATATTCTGGATTCTCCCGGCTCGTCCTGTCCACAGCCCTGGCTGACGTACTGAGTGCACTGCCCTGATATTTTATAGGAGTGGGTAGGTGAAACCATCAAAGTCTCCCTGTTTATTAACAATTTCAGCTACAAGACCCGGGGGGTAATAACATCAGGGTTAGATGCTCAGGTGTGAAAGGAGAGACTTGGAGAAAAGGTGAACAGAGCTGGGTGAAGGTGTGCAGCCTCTTTCAGAATTTTTAGCTCTGCTTAATTTTGTCTGACTCCAGGTATACTTTGTTTCATGTGTTCAGGATAATGGGGATTGATTCTATACATTAAATCCTATAGGTGATACTTTTGCACATTTTGGCATGAAACTATTTCTTTTAAGGCACATCATGATGGTTTCCTGCTCCACCGAATGTAGATGAGAACTAAGGGCCCCACAGAACCTTCTCATAGGACCAAATGCTCATTAGCTTGTTTATTCAATCAACAAACACTTATTTGTCCATCACTGTATGCAAGGCACACAGTGCCTGACTCCTCACCTGGCTCTGCAAATGGCTGTGTAGAGCTGGGTGGTGATTTGGAAAAGGACCCCAAATGAATGAGATTCTGGTACTTTATATGAGTAGTTTACACTCTATCTGCCACCTCCAGTTCACCATTGTCTCCAGGCCTGAACCCAAATACATTCCCTTCATGTTTCCAGAAATATCTTCAATCATTAATTAAACATCTTCAGGGAAGTTGAAGGTCTGGTGGTAGGAATGAATTAATCACTTGTAGTAACTGAGATGTAGTTATAGAAATAGAGTTATGATTTTTCTGGAAAGGGCAATTTTAAGTCTTTAGCAGTGGAAACCACTGTAACGTTGGTTTTAACTAGCCAGGGGGCTGCCTGAAGATACTGGTGTCCTAGTGGGTCAGGTGAGGAAAGGAGAAGAGACAAAATATCCCAGGTAACAGATGATGCCATCTTAATATTCCTCATGATTCTGGCAGGAGCTGGTTAAGGTGCCTCATGCAGTTAACTGAACAACTGGATCTTTCTTAGACTCTTCAAATTCTCTATAGCAGAAGGGGCTGGCAGAGATGGGAGAACGCACAGGAGCTGACTGCCAGCATCCTCTTCTCTAGCTGCCATCTCTGCTCAAGATGAAACACTGGGGAAATGTCAAGGAGGTGGGGGTTTACTGGACTGTTTTCACTGTTCTTAGTCCAGCCCCAACTGCTATAAAGAAATGGAATAAAAATGCCACAGGGCAAAGTAGCTGAGAGAAATTTACTCTTTCACCCTTGAGATCTAATGGGAATTCAAACAGTATACATTTTATTTCATTTTTCTTAATGGTCGAAGCCCTTGGCTACTTCTTGTAAATATCTATCACGAATGGAAGCAATCATAGTGAAAAATATCCCTTTCCGCTTTGCTAGAAGCTCAAGCTCCATGAAGCTCTCGTTTGAGATTGTGTTCACCTATGGCTGATTCGTGTCAATGTATGGCAAAACAAATACAGTATTGTAATTAAAAAAATAAATAAATTTAATAATTTAAAAAAATGAAATGCCACCTTCTCTATGGACAAAAGATCATTTGTTGCTAAGGAATATCTCTATGATTTCCCTTTTCTTATCACATAAAAGGATGCTGCATGTGTGCATGCTAAGTTGCTTCAGTCATGTCCGACTCTTTGTGACTCTATGGACCGTAATCCGCCAGGTTCCTCTGTCCAGGGGATTCTCCAGGCAAGAATACTGGAGTGGGCTGCCATGCCCTCCTCCAGGGGATCTTCCCAACCCAGGGATAGAACCCATGTCTCTGATATCTTCTGCACTGGCTGGTGAGTTCTTTACCACTAAAGACACTTGGGAAGACCCATGTAAGGATGTTACAGAATCTCAACATTCTGTGTTGTTTTGTTGTCTATCATTCTAGATGCTTGAGGTGTAAAGTTATGTTTATAGTATAGTATAGTATGAATTATATAAACATAAGATATGTTGTTCAATTATGTAAATGAATTTATATAACTCAGTTTTTTCTATCTAGGGATTGATCCCTGGTTTTAATTCTCAAGGACTGTTTATCTCACTGTTTTCATTAGGTTTATCTACAGATTAAAGGTGAGAGGAATTTGCAAGGTAGTGAACAAGAGAGCACTGGAAAGCACAACTCCTCCAATTTGTGTTTATGTCAGAGGAAGCAGTCAAGGTTTGGGGACCAGGGTTAAGAGTCCGAGCAGCCCTGGGTTGCGGGGGGGTGGAAGCCACAGGGATAAGACAAAGCCTGGAGCAGACACCCAATGTCCCAAGAGAATACATGGAGGAGCCGAGCAGCTCAGGCTCAGCCTGGAGGCCTTGGGAAAGTCAGCTGACTTCAAAGTTGGGCACTCATCAATAAAAACCATGTCTTTTTTTTTTTTCTTGTTTATAGCAACTTTCTTCATAATTGCCAAAAAAGGCAATGGCAACACACTCCAGTACTCTTGCCTGGAAAATCCCATGGTCGGAGGAGCCTCGTAGGCTGCAGTCCACGCGGTCAGTAGTCGGACACAACTGAGTGACTTCACTTTCTCTTTTCACTTTCATTCATTGGAGAAGGAAGTGGCAATGCACTCCAGTGTTCTTGCCTGGAGAATCCCAGGGACGGGGGAACCTGGTGGGCTGCCGTCTGTGGGGTCTCACAGAGTTGGACACGAATGAAGTGACTTAGCAGTAGCAGCAGTCTTCATAACTGCTAAATCTTGAATGCAATGAAAATATCCTTCATTACGTGAATGGATAGATAAACAGTGCAAAACCATTTGTCACTCACTCTAAAGGATTGCGATGAGGATCAAAATGTGGAAGCATCATGGAAATTGTCTAGGACTATGAAATGAAGGGCATTATTATCAACAGTGTGATTCTGCGAGAAGGTTCGGCCAGGGCACTCCTGCATCTGGGGAGCCCCTGCTTCCTCCTGGGCACCCGCCTCTTCTGCACCTCCCCGGTGAGGCTGCATTGTGAACGTGTGGAGATGATGCTTTCTGTTCTCAAACTGTGGCTCACAAGGCCTCTGGGCAGGCTCGATCACACCCTGGTGAATACTCTGTCCAACCAGCAATTGTCCCTGTCAGAGAATTTGCCTGTGAAAAACAGTTTCCACTGGTAAAGGGGCAGCTTTCTACTGGGGAAACATGCCGCTCGCTGCCACCAACACAGACAATATTGGAGATGGGAACAGAAAGCACTTTGCTGTTTCCCCAGCTCATGTAAAGGTCATTTCTCAACCTGTTTCTCCTGCAGTGGGAGGTTTGATTTGTATGGCTCTAGCAATGTTGCCTTTTGGAAATTCATCGTTTCTCAAGGCTGTGCTGTCTTCCCCCTACACCAAGTTTCACTGTGTTTAGTGCAGATTGTATAAATGATGTGGTTAGAATTGCAGGCAAAATAACCTATTCCCAACCCAGGGACTGAATCCAGGTCTCCCGCATTGTAGGCAGACTCTTTACCAGCTAAGCCGCAAGGGAAGCCCTAAATAGCCCATTACTACACCTATTGTCAACTTTCTGCATATTTAATAGAAACGCAGGCCGTAAAACTATGTACAGGTCATCAGGACTGGCCTGAATAACATGGCTTGGTTTCTGACTGGATTTGGGTGACTTTATATATTTTTCTCTGGGGTTCTACTTAAAATATGGCAATTCACCTTGGCACGAAGAGTAAGAAAACAATTTCTCTTAGTGAGAATGATTTCTTAGTGTTCCTGTTACCGTGAGTTCACTCTGAAGTAGGTTTACAGGTAAGGGGAGTGATGGGGCATACTTCCTCAGGATGCTATGTTGTCATTTTAGATTTTGATGCCAAATACTTGTCATTAATATTTTAAATTAACATTAATGTGATTGAATCTAACTTTAGAAATATCAAGTGTTTTGCTATTAATGCAAACACAGAGGAAAGGAAAGAACAACTTATCATTTAAATCGTGTGGACTAGAGTCTTATGAGAGAGAGAGCACAGGCTTCGAATACACTAGGGCTTTGACTTAGAGGACTTCTCACTCTGGGCTAAAGAGTATCTGGATGGAAGATGACACCATAGGTCCTGCGCTCAGGACAGTAGGGTTAGCCTCAGCTCTAAAGGTTATCCAGACAGCCTTCTATCCTGAGGCATGACTGCCTGGGGAGCATGCCCTCAACAGCGTGGATCCTTCAGAAAACTGTGATAATGATCAGGCAGAGAAATTCGAGAGCTGCGTTTTAAAAACTGGATGCTCGGTACATTCAAAACATCATGCTTGTCCAGTCCCTGCCAAGTCTGAGAGGTGCCGAGGAGACGGGCATTTTGGGGAAAAACATGGCTGCTGCTGCTGCTGCTGCTAAGTCACTTCAGTCGTGTCTGACTCTGCGACCCCATAGACGGCAGCTCACCAGGCTTCCCCATCCCTGGGATTCTCCAGGCAAGAACACCGGAGTGGGTTAACATGGCAGTTGTCTGTCACTAAAGCTGAGTCACCGGTGTCCTCTGAGGTTTAGATCAAAGGCTGGGACCTGAGGCTGGCATCCGATGCTGGTGTCTCTACATCAAGAGAGAGTTGCTAGACTCCTTGAGGGCCTTCATTTGAAGTTAAGAATAATAACTTACTTGGAAAGCACTCTCTCCTATAAATATGAATGAAAAATTTGAAGATATAAATGTAAATATGTTCCTAAAGAACATATTCAGGGTAGCACAGCTTTTCAGCAGTGACCCAGACCCAAATATATGATTTCACTTTATTGTTGTTTTTCAGTCACTAAGTCATGCCCAATTCTGTGACCCCATGGGTTGCAATATGCCAGGGTTCCCTGTCTTTTACTATCTCCCAGAGTTTGCTCAAATTCATGTCCATTGAGTCGGTAATTGATGCCATCCGACAATCTCATCCTCTGCTGCCCTCTTCTTCACCTGCCCTCAATCTTTCCCAACATCAGGGTCTCTTCCAATGACTCTGCTCTTATCATTTGCCAAAATTCTGGAGCTTCAGCTTCAGCTTCAGTCCTTCCAGTGAATCTTCAGGGTTGACTACCTTTAGGATGGACTGGTTTGATCCCCTCACAGTCCAAAGGACTCTCAAGAAGCTTCTTCAACACCGTATTTGAGAGCATATTCCAGTAAAGAATTTGCCTGCCAGGAGACGTGGGTTCAATCCCTGGGTTGAGAAGATCCTCTGGAGAAGGAAATGGCAGCCTATACCAGTATTCTTGCCTGGAGAATTCCATGGACAGAGGAGCCTGGCGGGCTACAGTCCATGGATTGCAAGGAGTCACATATGACTGACTAACACTTCATTTTATTACTTGGAATTAGATTAAGATCTTCACTGAAAAGAGATATAAGATAACACTGCATCTTCTCTGAGGGAGCTTTTAATTCCCTCCCAGGTTACCATAACATTCCAAATCGATGGATACCCTTGAACTGACCATTTTTTAAAATTTATTTTTAATTGGAGATGACTGCTTTACAATTCTGTGTTGTTTCTACCATCCTGTTTTTATTCTAAAAGTTCTCTCGTAATTTAAGCCTCTTTGTTTAAACACAGATCAAGCAGGTTTTACCCAGTAGCTCTCACTAGAGAGGATAAACTTTCAATGATCCTTTGACTTCTTTCTATTTAAAAAGACAACACTGTTTATATTACTTATATTTTGACGCTGTCTTTTGTAACCTCAAGAAAAATCACTCTTTGGTGTTTATTTTCTCTGTTTTTATTGTTCTCATCAATAAATGTATGAAATACATACTTTAAGTAAATTCATAATAATGCCTCCGCTACATTTAAAAAATTCTTTCCAAGGGAGCTGGCTTAGGAAAGAACTAATATAATTAGCATTTTTTGATGGATGGCTCGTGTCAAGACGGAGAGATGAAAATGCTTGCTGCAGTGAGAGAATCCATCTGAACGTGCACCGCATGCGACAGAGCAAAGTGACTGAGGACAGTGAATTAAGCTTCCTTTCTTTGTTTTATACAACCGAAGCATTATTCTTCCTAGCTTTAGAAGTTATATATATTGTCATAAACCCATTTTTGCTGAAAAACCTCGTCTTTATTTCCATGTTGACTTCTGGCTAGATCTACACCTAGTTGCTCTGGTGAGCATGAGGAGGCCCTGCCACTGGAAGAGGAGGTAAGTTAACAGAACAAAACAAGAACCTCCCTCCTCAAGTCGATATTTAACTTAGGCCACAAACATCTTCAAATAATTAAGCAAACATTTTTTGTATGTCAGCTATGTCCCAGGAATATATATGCTTGTTGGCAAAAGGAAAAGTAGGGATATGTTTTACAACACTTACTAAAGTGATCTTCTGAAAGAACATTTTAATCTAGACATTTGTGTAATATCCTAGGTACGTGGCGATAGGCTCTTCTTATTTATGGCCTGATGGAGGCAAGCTTTGAAATTTATGCGCAGTTTTTATGCTGGTGAACGCAAACAATATTAAGATGAAAATTATAAGAAAGTCAAGATTGAATCTCAAATACATTTTTGGGGAAAGCTGTCCATGGGGCATTTCTAAGATATACAAGTCATTCTTTCAGGCTCTATTTACTCTTTTATATAGAATTCATGCTTTAGATTTTAAAGTATGTTCATTTGATTACAGCTGTCACTCTTGATGAACTGTCTTACAGGAAATCTTCTGAAGTTTTGACTTTGATTCCAAGGGAATGAGATAACAAAATCACCACGTTAACTATATTTCAAAAACCAGAACACAGCAATTGTGAAATTTTGGAACTATATGAAGAAATAAATGAAGTAAGTATTGCGTGTCTGTGTTAAGACCCTTCAGGAGTGTCCGACTCTTTGCGACTCTATGGACTATAGCCTGCCAAGTTCCTGTGTCCTTGGGATGTCCCATGCAAGAATACTGGAGTGGGTTGCCATGCCCTCCTCTAGAGGATCTTCCTGACCCAGGGATTGAACCCGTGCTTCTTAGGTCTCCTGCATTGACAGGCCGGTTCTTTACCACTAGCGCTACCTGGGAAGCCTGAATTTAAGTATTATGTTCATATAAATATTCTGAAATAGAATTCAGAAACATTTGAACACTAAATACATTTCCTAAAAGTAAAGGTTAAATATTTTCATACTAAGCTTTTATTAATAATTGCAAATAACATGTATACAGGAAACGTGATAAAATATAAATGTGGCGCTCAATGATACATCCAAAAGCAAATGCCAGTTTAACTACCACCCAGTCAAAATTTAAAACATAGTTAATTAGCATCCTAGGTGTTTGTCCCTCCCAATTTCTACACCTTCCATGTTACACTATGATTTAACCAGATGTTTACGCCAATAGCGTTCTGGGTTGTCTTTAGTTTTTCATGTAATTATGCATCACAAGCATCGTAGGTTAGCTTTCCAGGTGGCGCTCAAGGTAAAGAATCCTCCTGCCAATGCAGGAGATATGAGATGAAAGAGAGGTGGGCTCAGTCCCTGGGTTGTGAAGACTCCCCTGGAGGAGGAAATGGCAACCCACTCCAGTGTTCTTGCCTGGAGAATGTCATGGACAGAGGAGCTGGGAGGGGCTACATACAGTCCACAGGCTGGCAGAGTCGGACATGACTGAGCACAAACAATGTCGGTTAGCACTGATGATATTCCAATTTCATTCTTTTGTGTTTAGCTTCTGCTTACTCAAAGTGATATTTTTAATCTATGTAGGCATGTAGACTGTTGGATGTTCACTGTTTCTGAATTATCCTATTTAATTACATAAATTACTTCTCCATTCTAGTGCTAAAGCACATTCAGGTTATTTTCATGTTGTGGTTCTTACCACATACATAAATCCTTGAATCCATGTGTCTTGGTGGACACGTGCAACATTTCTATTGGGTACACAACTAGAAGTGGAATTGCTTGGTTGTGGAGTATGCGTATGTTCCTGGTAAAACAGATAAACTAGTGATTGTACAAATCTCACTCTTACTATAAAGATTAAGTGTTCCAGTGGCTTCACATCCTTACCAATGCTTGGCATTGTCTTTTTTTTACTTTAGCCATTATTGAGTGTGTACAGTCTTATCTCATTGAAATCTGAATCTGTAATTCCCAATAACACTGCTGAATGACTGTACTGTTTTTATTGACTATTTGGATATCTTCTTTTGTCTAGTGTTTATTCAAAATACTTGTCTGTTTTTGTACTGAGCTGTCTTTTCCTCATTGCTCTTTTATTATATTGTATGGATATGAGTGCCTTATCAATTATATATGTTGCAACCAATTCTTTTCACACTATGACTAATTTTCATGCCTTCAATGATCTTTTGATGAACAGCATTAATATTCTTAATTTTAATATGGTCCAAACTATTAATTTTTTGTTAGTATTTTAGTTTTATTTAAAAAGTATTTCTCTTTTGAGCAAATCAAGATATTATCTGCCAGTTCTAAAAATTATATTAACTTTTTCTCTCATATTTTAAACACATAATTTGTCTGTAATTAATATTATTAGTGTTTATATATGTGAGGTTGGATCAAGTTACTTTTTAGTCCTTGTAGTTATCCAGTTGACTCAGCACCATTTATTTAAAACACTGACTATTCTCCAGTGTTCTCTACTACTACCTTTGCTATAAAACAAAAATCTATATAAGGGTTTGTATGCTTCTTCCAATGGGCAAACATGTATTCCTCTGCTAATGCTACACTGCTAAAAATAATTTAACTTTATGTCTAAATATCTGATAGGACTTGCCCTCTCAGCTTGTTCTTCAAGAATGAATCGGAAAATTCATACAAAGTTTCCATTTTCATTTCCAGATATCTTTTAGAATCAGCTTTTAAAGTTTCACATCTTTACTTAGTTCATTTATCTTTATTCAATATTTCATTTCTAATCTATCTGTGAATAGTTTCCTTTGGCATGAAGTCTATCTTTCTGTATGTTTATATTTCCTTTGGCAAAAGGTGTGCTATCTGAGTTGGTTTGTATGAAACATTTTAATTTGCATTTATTCTTGAATAATTTTTTCCAAGAATAGAATTTTGAGTGACAATTATTTCTCTTTAGTACTTCATAGGTATCATTCCATTTTTTTCTGGCTTTCATAATTTCTGTTGAGCTGTTAGCTATAAGTTACACTGTAACCTCAGAAAGTAACCTATTTCTTTCTAAAGGCAGTGCTCTTTTTATTTATCCATCTTAGGTTTAGTAGAAATTCTTCACTCTATGATATGATGCTTTTTATTTTTGAAAATTCTCGGCCATTATATCCTCACATTTTGCACATGTCCGATTTTTCCTGCCCCTTTACTCTAGAACTCCAATAAAGTAAAGGATCCGCCTGGTAATGCAGGGTGACATGGGTTTGAGCCCTGGTCTGGGAGGATTCCACATGCTGCGGAGCAACTAAGCCCGTGTGCCACAGCTATCGAGCCTGTGCTCTAGAACCTGGGAGCCATACCTCCTGAAGCCCCTGCACCCTAGGACCTGTGCTCCAAACAAGAGGCCACTGCAATGAGAAGCCAGAGCACCACAGCGAGAGAGGAGCCAGTGCAGCAGTGAAGACCCGGTACAGCCAAAAAAAAAAAAAAAAAGGTAAGTAAAATTATAAATAGAACATGGAATAAAGGCTTTAACATTAATAGAAGTAGTTTGCTGCACTAGGAGAGTGCTGGAAGGCTTGGGTCACAATGAAGGAGTTACCCATAGAGAGGGATGGGGAAGGGAAAAATGCATACTGCATGGAAATTGCCTGTTTTCTCAGTTTTCAGACAGCTGCTGTGTGCTCCTACTCCAAGAGTACTTACTTCTAGAGTATCTACTCTTTTTCTCTCTATATATAAGCAGATATATCCCTATCTATTTATCTATCAAGAGATCATTCATAACACCATAACATCTTGTGAAGCCAGTAGCTACTGGGCTTAAAAACACAAGTCAGATGATAAAGTACATAAACACCACCAATAAAGTCTTGTTTGCTAACTCATGGTTCCATGCTTAATCTTTAAAGCATGTTTTGTTCATGAGAATTAATGTTAATGTAAACCACTCATCATCCACATGGAGCCTAGGACTTTAGATGTTGATTACATTTTGCTTTCAACAATTTAGTTCTACTCTTTGCTCTTCTAAGACTATATAATTATTAAGGTCCAGAATATAGTAAACCATTATTTTGTACTCCCTATTATTTTGTACTCCTGTCTTAGTTCTTTAGGTTTTGAGCAGACTCCAGTTTTCGTTTTTGTCAGAGTCTAGGCGATGGCACCCCACTCCAGTACTCTTGCCTGGAAAATCCCATGGACGGAGCAGTCCATGGGGACACGAAGAGTCAGACACGACTGAGCGACTTCTCTTTCAATTTTCACTTTCATGCATTGGAGAAGGAAATAGCAACCTACTCCAGTGTTCTTGCCTGGAGGATCCCAGAGACGGGGGAGCCTGGTGGGCTGCCGTCTATGGGGTCGCACAGAGTCGGACACGACTGACGTGGCTTAACAGCAGCAGCAGCAGCAGCAGCATGTTCATGTATCACTTTGGATGGTTATCCTGGTTCTCTTTCCCAGTACTGACTCAGGTCAATGCTATCTTTGATCTCATGAAAAATTAGAGGTAAACTGAGCACTAGTGCACTGGAGATGAAGTGTCCATACTGAATACTGCTGAACTTATTTGACAGGTGGAACTCGTGGCTACTGTAAAACACCAGGCAAGTTCTCCTCTGTTTATGAGAAGTAAAGGCGTTAATGGGCTTCCCAGGTGGCACCAGTGGTAAAGAACTGCCTGCCAATGCAGGAGATGGAGGAGTCATGGGATCATCGACGATCCCCTGGAGGAAGGCATGGCAACCCACTCCAGTATTCTTGCCTGGAGAATCTTATGGGCAGAGGACCCTAGCGGGCTACAGTGCCTGGGATCGCAAAGGATTGGACACGACTGAAGCGAGTTAGCATGCACGCACAAGGCCATTAGTACAATGGAAAGTGATTACTCACCCCATGAGCATGCCATAAAACATGCTTCCATTTTAAAACTAAATAGGGGCCTCATCATAGTAGTGGAGAAACAATTTCTGTAACAATTTAAAAACCTTGTTCTTTCCAAACCCTGCCTCAGTTCCTTCCTTGATAAAACGTGCTCTATTGTTACTCCCAATTCACAGAAGAGTTCCTGCTTTCTGAATAGTGACTTAAATGACTCAACACTTCCTCTGGCTGCGTGGAAACTGCCTGCTTCCCTCAGCTGTCACACAGCTGCTGTGTACTCTTCCTTCCCTTCCATCCACCGCAGACCACTTCAAATGCACCAACATGCAAATCTACTTCTCATGTTTCCAAGGCTTCATGTGGACCCCTCAGGTTCCTTTGTCCTCATTCCCATCTGCTGGGGTGACAAGGATTCTGCAACTTCCTACTGATTGTAAATACGTTCCTGCTGATTGTAAATTGTAAAGAAAGAATTACATTTCTCAAAGAAATAAACCTTAAAATATATTACTGAATATCTTTATTTTCTGTGTTCTGATGTTTTGATTGTTGTTATTCAGTCTTTAAGTCATGCCTGACTCTTTGCAACCCCATGGACTGCAGCACGCCAGGCTTCCATGTCCTTCACTATCTCCTGGAGTTTGCTCAAATTCATGTCCATTGAGTCAATGATGCTATCTCTCCATCTCATCCTCTGTTGCCCTCTTTTCCTTTTGCCTTCAGTCTTTCCCAGCATCAGGGTCTTTTCCAATGAGTTGGCTCTTTGCATCAGGTGGCCAAAGTATTGGAGCTTCAGCTTTAGCATCAGTCCTTCCAATGAATATTCAGGACTGATTTCCTTTAGGATTGACTGTTTTGATCTTGCTGTCCAAGGGACTCTCAAGGGTTTTCTCCAGCACCACAATTTGAAAGCATCAATTCTTCAGTGCTCAGCCTTCTTTATCATCCATACATGACTACTGGGAAAACCATAGCTTTGACTATATGGACCTTTGTGGGCAAAGTGATGTCTCTCCTTTTTAATATGCTGTCTAGGTTTTTCATAACTTTCCTTTCAAAGAGCAAAGGTCTTTTAATTTCATGAGTGCAGTCATGATCCATGGTGATTCTGGAGCCCAACAAAATAAAACATTTAGGGTTTTGCAAACCTTAGAGGGACAGCCCCTCCCAGGGTTGGCTGATTCCTAGAGATGGCAAACCACTTGTAAGGACACTTCTCAAATGCAAACCAACCAACCCATAGTCCATATCCCCAACCACCTTCTCCATGGGGCTCTCACACCTGGGCCACTACTTACAGATTCAGGGTCTTTACCAGTGAGTCAGTTCTTTGCATCAGGTGGCCAAAGGACTGGAGTTTCAGCTTCAGCATCAATACTTCCAATGAATATTGAGGACTGCATTTCTTTTAGGATGCACTGGATGGATCTCCTTGCAGTCCACGGGACTCTCAAGAGTCTTCTCAAACACCACAGTTCAAAAGCATCAGTTCTTTGGCACTCAGCTTTCTTTATAGTCCAACTCTCACGTCCATACATGACTACTGGAAAAACCATAGCCTTGACTAGGTGGACCTTTGTTGGCAAAGTAATGTCTCTGCTTTTTAATAAGCTGTCTAGGTTGGTCATAACTTTTTTTCTAAGGAGAAAGAGTCTTTTAATTTCATGGCTGCAATCACCATCTGCAATCATTTTGGAGCCCCCCAAAATAAAGTCTGTCATTCTTTTCACTCTTGCCTCGTCTATTTACCATGAAGTGATGGGACCAGATGCCATGATCTTCGTTTTCTGAATGTTGAGTTTTAAGCCAACTTTTTTACTCTCCTCTTTCACTTTCATCAAGAGGCTCCTTAGTTCCTCTCCACTTTTTGCCATAAGGGTGGCATCATCTACATATCTGAGGTTACTGATATTTCTTGGCAACTGTAAGTGACCAATTATCTTTTCAGTGGCATTCATCTCCTGAGCTGCAGGCCTCACCATGCTGTGCTGTGCTTAGTCACTCAGTCTGGACCAATTCTTTGTGACCCTATGGACTGTAGCCCACCAAGCTCCCCTGTCCATGGAATTTTCCAGGCAAGATACTGGAGTGGGTTGCCAAGCCCTCTTCTGGGGGATCTTCCCAACCCAGGGATCAAGCCCAGGTCTCCCACATGGCAGGTGGATTCTTTACCATCTGAGCCACCAGGGAAGCCCAAGAATATTGGTGTGGTTAGCCTATCCCTTCTGCATGGGAGCTTCCCAACCCAGGGACTGAACTGAGGTCTCCTGCATTGCAGGAGGATTCTTTACCAACTGAGCTAACTGTGAAGCCCAGGCCTCACCATACTTAGATATTAATAAAACCCACTAAAATGACTACCCACTTACTCTGATTCTTTTGTTTATGAGAACTTCTTGGGCACAATATGAAATACATTTCCTATTTTTCCTATCATTTTTATAAAATATTTATTTTTTAAACCTTATGTTTTATTCACAGAGAAATATATTTTAAAATGTGTTTTAATAAATACTTCTGCATATTATTGTTTGTATTTCAAAAGCTTTTTGTCATAAGATATTGTATTGCCTGGGGCTCCCCAGCTGGTGCTAGTGATACAGAACCCACCTGCCAATGCAGGAAACATAAGAGATGTGGTTTCGATCTCTGGGTTGGGGATCCCAAGGACAGAGGAGCCTGGCAGGCTATAATCTGTAGGGTTGTAAAGAGCTGGACTCGACTGAAGTGACTGAGCATGTGTGCACTGTATTTTTTATATAGGGTTTCAAATTTAGTAATATGTCTATATTTAGAGTCCAGAAATTTATGGAATCAAATGAATCAGTCTCTGACTGTGATGCAGAAAGTGTGAGAGAATTTTCCTTAAATGCAGAGCTCACTGGTATATGTGAAACAAGAAACTACAATATGTTTAAATTTCTGAAACAGGTATATAGATAAAAGAGCTGTAGTATATTCACACCAACTGCACTCTTGGGTATATACTCACAGAAACCCGTGGTCCAAAAGGATACATGTACCCCAATGTTCATTGCAGCACCTTTTAAACAGCCAAGGCATGGAAGCAACCTAATTGGCCATTGACAGGGGGATGGATAAAGAAGATGAGCTTTATATGTATATGTATAATGGAATATTACCGAGTCATTAAAAAGAATGAAGGGCTTCCCAGGTGGCTCAGGGGTAAAGAATACACCTGCCAGTGCAGGAGACGTGGGTCTGATCCCTGGGTCAGGAAGAACCCCTGGAGAAGGAAATGGAAATCACTCCAGTCCCCTTGCTTGGGAAATCTCACGGACAGAGGAGCCTGGCAGGCTACAGACCACGGGGCCACAAAAGAGTCAGACATGACTGAGCGACTGAACAACAACAAAGACGGAATAGTGCCATCTGCAGCAACACGGATGCACCTAGAGACTATCATACTGAGTGAAGTCAGACAGAGAAGAGAGAGACTGTATGATATAGCCTTCATGTGGAATCTAAAAAGAAATGATAGAAATGAACTTATGCACACAGCAGACTCATAGGCTTAGAGAACAAACCTACCATTATGGGGAGAGGAGAGGGATCGTCAGGGAGTTTGGAATGAACATGAACACTCTGCTATATTTAAAACGGATAATGAACAAGGACCTACTCTATAGCACATGTAAAAACTGCTCAGTGTTGCCTGGCAGCCTGGATGGGAGGGGAGTCTGGGGGAGAATGGATACATGTGTTTGTATAGCTGAGGCCCTTTGGTGTCCACCTGAAATATCACAACATGGTTAACTGGCTCTACCCCAATATAAAATAAAAATTAAGGAAAAAAGAAAGAGACTCCTGCATATGAAGCACTATGTGTATGCGTTAGTTGCTCAGCTATGTTCGACTCTTTGTGACCCCGTGGACTATAGCCTGCCAGGCTCCTCTGTCCATGAGATTCTCCAGGCACAAATACTGGAGTGGGTTGCCATTTCCTTCTCCAGGGATGAAACATGATGGAAGAGTCTAAAAAGTCATTGTGCTACGTGAAAGTAGCCAGACATATATTGAAATGATATCCTAGAAAAAACCAAAACTTTAAGGATAGGAATCAGGGGATGGGGGTGAGGTAGGTGGTTTTGCTTTCTTGGAATATTCATTTGGGAATTAGAAATAATTCACAAATGATTCTTAGCAAAAATAGAAGAATTTAAAATGCCACTCTAGTGCAGCAGTTATAAGTAACCAGGGGAGGGTAGTTCTGTCAGTTTTGCAGAGCCTGTCATCGTAAAGCAACTCTGAACAACTGGAGCATCTGAGAATGCTCTTGAAATGACACAGGGACGTTTTAAAGGTAGACACTTATAGGAAAAGAACAGTAAGGGTGTATAGCAGAATCAGCAAAATTTGTGAGCAAAATTTTATACAAATAAAGACACAAAACAAGACTCTAGTAGGTTGAGATTTTCACCATTTCTATAGTAAAGAGGAAATAGAAAGATCGATAATATTAATAGAACTTCACTGTGACACATTTATATTAACAGTTTGTCATTTATAACTGTAATCAAAGTCAGTGATCTACTGAAATGCCCCCATTTCTCATTACACAGTGCCATTCTCACCCAAAATTTTCAGTGAACTCCTCAAAGTGGAGCTTTGTAAAATAATATGGACTAAGTGGGCTTCAAATAAGGAATCCCCTCAATATTCAGGTAGGTACAAAAAGAGACAGAGCTTTATCTGGAAGAGTTCTCTGTTCACTCTGACTGCCCCACTGCCCCCACCAAGAAGAGGGAAACAAGTTTTTACCCTGCTATGTAAATATCTCAGAAATTTAAATAATCCATTTGAATAGTTGGGATTTGACTGCTGAAATGATGTTGCCGAAGAATTCCTTTTCCTTTCTTTAGACTTTATAGTCACAAAAGTGAAAGTGTTAGTCTCTCAGTTGTGTCTGACTCTTTGTGACCCCTAGGACTGTAGCCTGCCAGGCTCCTCTGTCCAAGGGATTCTCCAGGCAAGAATACTGGGATGGGTAGCTATTCGCTTCTTCAGGGGATCTTCCAGATCCAGGGATTGAACTCGGGTCTCCCACATTGCAGGCAGATTCTTTACTATCTGAGCCACCAGGGAAGCCCATATTCGAAAATAAAGTAACTAATTCCAGCAGAATTATGAATGGTTTATCTTCTGACTCTTGCTGAGTGAACCAGTTTCTGCAGACTGTCTTAAGAGCAATACAGTGAATGCAAACATAGTCACCTGAGAATGCATAAGTAGAGCGGGTTCAGAGTGGTAACAGGGAAACAAATAGACAGTAAGTGGGGACTTTCAGTGCTTACATGGCCCATCTGACTTGTTTGAAACACAATCCCTTGACAGAGCAACGGGGAGTGAGTCGTTCAAATGTAACATTAGAGAGAGGCTTTTATTTCAAAGGCTGTAAAATTGGAAGAATTCATTCATCTGCAGAGCCTAG
This sequence comes from Nanger dama, assembly GCA_917880005.1. Taxonomy (NCBI): domain Eukaryota; kingdom Metazoa; phylum Chordata; class Mammalia; order Artiodactyla; family Bovidae; genus Nanger; species Nanger dama. The sequence goes on from CAKJTW010000069.1 coordinate 1,573,932, forward strand.
TGTCAAAGTTGTGCTTCTCATTCCTCACCAGCCCTGTGGTTAACAATGCACTTGACTGACAGTTCTGCCATGCAGAACAGGGTGTGCGTGTGTGCCTGTGTGTTGGGGGTGGGAGCAAACTGAAGCCTCGGCTTGAAAAGCTGTCATCCCCATGCTGCCTTGTCTGTTAGCATGGGTGCACAGCAAGCTGGGGTCCAACTTCTAATTTCTCTTTTAAAACAGAAAACTCTGGTGTCCGTTAAGTTCAGGTAGTGCCTTAAAAATTTAAAAGACACGATCGATCTAATTAATAATAACTGGGGCTCCTGCATACTGCATAGCATTTAATGCTGAGAATGACCCTACAGCCTCAGCAAAATTCATCTCCAGTTTTCAGATGAGAATCTGACATTTAAAGGAGTTGATGCACAAGAGAATTTTAATCCAGAATCGATTGCCTGAGATTTCATATTCTAGTGTAAGCCACTTCCTTACATGAACTTAATGTGAGAAATTTATAATGCCACAGTGCCAAAGCTGGTCAGAGAGAGAAAAGGTTTTTTCAGTCTAGTGCTTTTTCCTAGGGAACAAGTTTTCCAAATTACATTGAGCACAACAAATATAACAAATAAAAATAAATATTCAGAATGAATTTGTGGCAAGATTTGATTTATGCACATATATGTTATTCATATCCAATCCTTCTTGATTCATATACCCGTGGAATAATTCTGTGAGCCAATGAAAACATAATTCAACTTACCTAAGTTCTTTACATGTTGACAAATATACTCATCATGTTTTAGAGAATGTCACTGCATTCATAAAATATTTATTATGTAAAAATATTGCTAAATATTTAATAATCAAGATGAATTGCCCTTCAAAATCTCCTTCTCAGCTCTTTTTATCTAACTAGGATGGTATATTGGTATTCACGTCTATTTGAAACATCTTTTTATTTTTCTTCTCAGTCATGTTGGACTCTTTGAGACCCCATGGACTGTAGCCTGCTAGGCTCCTCTGTCCATGGGATTCTCCTCCAGGCAAGAATACTGGAGTTGGTTGCCATTTCCTTCTTCAGGGAATCTTCCCGACCAAGGGATCAAATCCACCTCTTTTATGTCTTTTGCATTGGCAGGTGGGTTCTTTACCTCTAGCACCGCCTAGGAAGCCATATATATTGCTAAACATATGTACATTTAGGGGTTGATTATTTATACGAAGTATTAATGGAGCATACTGTCTTTCTGAATGTATCTGATTTATTCCCTGTCAACCATCTTTGAGCATATTGGGGATGAGCCAATCCAAAGGGTCAGACCATCAAGAGATTTTACTGAACATAAAATCTTACCCCAACCAAGCATGGGGTCGCAAAGAGTCGGACACGACTGAGCGATTGAACTGAACTGAACTGAACTGGACCAAGAGGCACAGCCAAGGCAAGAGAAGTGGTCAAGCCACTCTGCACCACTGAGAGTGACTCCTCAGGACCTCCTCCCACTGCTCACGTGCACAGTCTGCTTCAGATTATGTGAGTTCTCAGAGTGATGCGTGCAGCAGGCACACCCAACAGGGAGGTAGGAAAGATGTAGCTTTTTTTTTCTACCCCAAATATGTAGTTTAGGTGGTATTTAGTCTAGTGAGCACTGACTCAAGCCCACTGGTTATAGGACTGCTGACCATAGGCAGTCTTAAACCAGGAGCATCCTGCTAAAAGCATTCTACAAATATCCTTTGTCTATTTACTAGGAGGGCTGTAAGCATGTTTGGGGTTTCCTAAGTAGTGCTGGTGGTAAAGTATCCTCCTGCTGATGCAAGAGATGTGAGAGACAGGGGGTTTGATCCATGGGTTGGGAAGATGCCCTGGAGAAGGGAATGGCAACCCACTACAGTATTCTTAGCTGGAGAATCCCATGGACAGAGGAGCCTGGTGGGTTACAATAGGGTCACACAGAGTCAGACACGACTGAAGTGACTGAGCATGCATGCACACACAGTAACCAAGTATACAAGACTAGACTGGACCACTTGCTTTCTTTCTGTCCCCTGGACATTCCTTCAGTGTTACTCAGGAGAGAGATGGATCCCAGACCAGGAGCTTTATTAACTCCTCTCTCCACAGTGGGATACATTGTTGAATCTGTAATTTTTAAAAATCATTTTTCTTGGACCCTTGTCCCCTGCATCAGCAGGTAAGTTCTTTACCGCTAAACACCAGGGGCAGGCCCCAAAATATTTATGAACTTTAGATCTCATTAAAGTAGAGTCATGGGCTTCCCCAGGAGGCTCGGTGGTTAAGAATCTGCCTGCCAATACAGGTGACGTGGGTTTGATCCCTGAGTTGGGAATATCCTCTGGAGAAGGAAACGGCTACCCACTCCAGTATTCTTGCCTGGATAATTCCATGGACAGAGGCGCCTGACTGGCTACAGTTCACGGGGTTGCAAAGAGTTGGACACAACTGAGCACAATCCATATTTCTGCTTTTTATTTCTTTGTCAGGCTTTCCTTGAACCAGGTAACACATTCTAGGGATAGACTGTATATTGTCTAGGTATACTGTATATTCCTTCAAAGAGCAAGGGACTCAGTGACAGTTTTTTGTGTGAGAAAGAGTAACAGATACATTTCAGTCTACATACCCTAGCATGTAAAGTATTTTGAATTTCTAAATTAAAATTTTAGTAAATGTAGGATCCTGTGGCTTCATATATAAATTGATGTTATACATTCTTATGTTTCAGATTTCTAAGAGATTTTTTTAAGTTCATGAGTGGTTTATTTGACTTGATTTTTTTAGATAGATATGCTTTATATATCAAGATACATATGCCTTATTTGGTCTTCCCAGGTGACACTAGTGGAAAAGAACCCGGCTGCCGAAGAAGGAAATAGCAACCCACTCCAGTATTCTTGGCTGGAGAATCCCCATGGAAAGAGGAGCCTGACAGGCTACAGTCCATGGGGTAGCAAAGAGTCGGACACGACTGAGCGACTGTTTATTTACATTTATGCTTTATTTGTCCTTTTGCTGCACTGCACGTGGGATCTTGATTCCCTGCCCAGGGATGGAACTGTGCCCTCTGCAGTGGAAGCGCACAGCCTTACTACTGGACCACCAGGGAAGTCAGAGGCTGTATGCTTACGGAGACTGACTTCTTGTGAAATTTATCAGGTTTTAGGAGGGAAGAGCTTGGAGAGAGTTTGACATTTTGGAGGGACTGGATCAGGACGTGTCAGGTCGAAAAGAGACAGGGACAGCAAAACAGATGCGAAACTGGATAATATTCACTGACGAGAAGGAAGAGAAAGGGGAGAGGTGTGGGGAGGGAAGGAGGGAGGGGAGCGGAGAAGCCAGAGGTGCAGAGGGAACCTTCTGTGAACGCGGAAAGGCAGGCGGAGCGGGGAGTGTAATAATGAAAGGATGGCGCAGGAACGGGCTTCCTTTCTGCCAAATTCACCCTCACTTCACCAAACAGGAATATGTCATGGGCAACCGAGACACCAAAGGAATGAAAATAATACTCTTTCTTCATCTCTGTTAACTCTTCCCGTGATTTGTGGTGCTGCTTATTTGTCAGATTTTGTTGTAATAGGATCTCAGTGAAGAAAACACCTGACAGTTGGAAATAATAACTGAGGTTTTGCTCTCACTTGTCTGGCTCCTGGAGTGGCGAACTGTCGGTATTCTCTCTGCTGTCTCACTGGAGTCGAAAAGGCCTGCCTTAGAGACTTCTTGTTTGTCCCCTGCTTGACTTGAGTGAGCCAGAGAGCCCCAGAAGGGAGCCGGCTTTGGGCCTTGCGGGCGGCGCTGCCCTGCTGGCCAGGGACGGCCGCTGCCCTCGCTCACCCCGCAGACTTGAGGGCAGAGCCCGGCTCGCTGCTAGAAGCAGCCTCTCCTCTGAAAGGCTCTGGGGGCAGCGCGGAGGCTGACAGCCCGTGCGGGACTCTGTCATCCGTGTTCAGGCGACGGGACAGAGGACCTGTGGGTCACTGTGTCAGCATCCAGGTCAAGCGACTGTGTGTGCGAGAGAGAGAGAGAGAGAGAGAGAGAGAGAGAGAGAGAGAGAGAGAGAGAGAGAGAGAGATGTGGAGGGCGGGTTAGGAGGCGGGCAGTTCCAGGGGGACAAGGCGACAGGGACAGAAGTGAAACTGAGCCGATCGCAGGGGGGTACAGAATGACAGGCGCCCAGGACGCGAGCTGCAAGGAGGGGCGCCCCTGGGCAGCGCTCAGCTCCTTGAGGAGCCCGAGAACGTGCCAAAGAGGGGCGCACAGCAGAGGAGGGCTGCGGCCGTCCAGGGGAGCCCCGCGGCCCCCGGGACGGCCACTCTGCGAGCAGGACACGAGCGACGGCAGAAGCGGGGGTCTGCAGCGGGCGGGTCCCGAGCGCGGCTGATGGTCACAGGCCGCGGCGTGCTTACCAGCGTCCCTCCCTTCCTGCTGCGCTGGGTTCGCTCACTCTCTGCAGACAACTGTATCCCACCTTCTCCTGCATCAAGTCTTGACTACCTTTCTCTAGCCGCACAGTCAGTTACCTTGCTTCCTATTTGACCAAGAAAAGAGACACGATCAGAAGACCACTTCCACGTGCCTCTTTCCGATCCTCAAATGCCTGCCTCCCCTTATTCCTTCATTATGTCAGCCCCCATTACACTTTCCTGTTTACAAGGATTGTTTTCTTTTTTTTTTTTTTTAACTGTAGCCACTCACTCGTTCACTAGATCCCGTTTCCTCTCAACTCAAAGATACTGGTTAGTGATGTTTCCCTCTTTCTTCTGTTTTATTTTTTTTCCTCTTCATAGTATGACTCCCACGTGCATGCAGATGTGTGTTGTTTGTTTTTTTAATATAGCTTGCCTTCAAAACAATTTAACGTCACATTTTTTTGCAGCTACTTCTGTTTCTGTTATCTTCACAATGAAATTTCTTGAGGTGTTGTCCTTGCTGACTCCACTTTCTCCCCTCTCATTTTCTTTGGAACCCACTCCAATCTTCTTTCCCCACGCCGCCACTGAAATAGGTCTTTCCAAGGCCACCAGTGGCCTCTGATTTGCAAAATCAACATGACACTTCTCAAGCTTCATCTTACTCATCCTGTCTGCAGCACTTAACATGGTTAATATTATCTACTTCTTGAGGCATTTTTGCTTCCAGAGTAAGTCATAGATGTTTGTATCTTCTCTTCTCAAAAGTGAGGCATCCAGGTATATAATTTAAAAGCCATCTACATCCTGGGGATTCTTTCCTGATATACAGACACATATATACAGCCACTTTCTGAAATTCCCCCTGAAGTCCACAAGGTATCTCTAACTTACCAAGTCAGAAAACAAGACTCAGGCTCACTTGTCATGGATTATTATCTTTTACACGCATAGAAAGAAAATGTAAGTAAAGGTAGCCAAGGAATTTATAAAACCTTTGCACATACTGAGTCCAACTCTTCTGAATCAACTCAGAATTATCAATGTCCTTTGGTTTTCTTTTTTTTCACAAAACATTATTCCATTTGTCATCAGCAAGTTAGTGATACACATTTCTTCATTAAAGAGTATGCTGTTTTTGACTTTAAAATTTTCTTCTGAACCCTGACAACTACCCTACAAGTTTTATGCTGCCTGGTGGATATTTTGTCTACCAGATGGTGCTCACAGTAAGTTTTGTTTTTCTCAAATGGCCCTAAAGGTTTCTTGAGTGAAACACTGGAGAGCTGACATGGAACTGAAATATAATTAAACTCAAGAAGTAAAGCACGCACATTACACATAGGTTCAAGAGCAGGGATGAAAACGCTGGCATCCATGACCAAGGCTGTGAACCTGCGACAATGGCAACTGTATCATTTCCGCCCCCTGCTGGCCACCATCGGAGGATGCCGTTCAGTGTAAGATGCAGTAGTAGCAGGGGCTTCCCAGGTGGCTCAGGGGTAGAGGCCTGCCTGGCAATGCAGGAACCGCAGGAGACGCGAGTTCAATCCCTGGGTTGGGAAGATTCCCAGTGAAGGAAATGGTAACCTACTCCAGAATTCTTGCCTGGGAAATCCCATTGACAGAGGAGCCTGGAGGGCTACAACACGTAGGGTTGCAAAGAGTCAGACACGACTGAGCAGGCCATGAGCACATCGTGAGCACACATGGAATTCTCCAGGCAAGAATACTTGAGTGGGTAGCCATTCCCTTCTGCAGGGGATCTTCTTGACCTAGGGATAGAACCTGGGGTCTCCTGAATTGCTGGCAAATTCTTTACCCTCCGAACCACCAGAGAAGCCCAGTAGTAACTACATATATCTCAATTCCAGACATGTGAAAATAAGTGAATCTTTTGAATGAGGGAATCAATAAGCAATAAAAGAACGGTCCAACTGTTCTAAGAAGCCAGTCTGCGTCTCCTGTGAGATGAGAGTCTCATTGGTGGATGTGGAGATGTGCCACCATCCAAGGAGATCAAACTGGAACTTCTCATTGATTTTTCTTCCTCTTGATTCCAGCAATCATTCCTTGATTGAATGACTATTACTAAAGTTTAGGAACTTTCGAAGGAGAATTAAAAACCTAAAAGGAAGGCCAAACCTGTCATTGGAATCCCTATAGACCAATTAATGAAAAGCAATTCACACTAAAGCATGTATGGGTTCAATAAAAATGTACTGAACTTTAAAGTTAATGGAGAAAAAACTAAGATCAGAGCCTCCATTTCTTGATAAGAACAGTTTCCTAAGTCGTTTAATTAATGCTTTATCCTAGGGGAAAAAAATTAGTCCCAGTGTTATAGCGGCAAGAGATTTAGCAAATTAAACACACACACAGAAGACACCAGCATCCTCAAAGACTTTGTCTTAGCTTTACTTCTCTGGAATTAAAGAAGAGCTTATATAGACATGTGAATTTTAACATCACATATATCCTTGATGCAAATTTTCCAGAAGGAGACCTTTCTTCCCTATACTCTAATAGTTAAAACTCAACTGAATATGATAACTTTATCTTTTTGTGACATTGACAATCCTATTAATTTTCTAAGATGTCTCTAATCATTTGTCAAATACCATGATGTTTTAGAGAAACAGAGATGAGTAACACACACTCCCTGTTTTTAGTGAGCTCATAGGGTTCTTGGAGAGACCGATGGACCAATGGTTATAATATAAAGTAGGAACTGTAATAAAAGATTTAGTGAGTAGGTATTGAAATCACAAAAAGGTTGTGGATTAGGAAAATAAACCATACATTCCATAGGGTTGCAAAGAGTCAGACACAGCAGAAGCAACTTAGCACAGATGCTCTCACAGGCTGTGTAAGTAAAAACAAAAAAATAAAGCTAACTTCAGACCTCAGTGCCTTAACACAACAAATGTTTACTTCTCATTCAAGCTATGTGTTATACATCTCTGGGCAAATCACCAGGGCAAAGTGGATTCAGAAACTAAGGTGGCTGAGATCCCATGGTTAAGACATCTCAACACTAGACCATTTCAGCTGCACAGTGGGTAAAAGGGATGGGTGACCCCATGGACTGCAGCACACCAGGCTTCCCTGTTCTTCACTATCTCCTGGAGTTTGCTTACACCCATGTCCACTGAGTTGATTCTATTCAACCATCTCATCTTGTCCCCTTCTTCTCCTGCCTTCAATCTGTCTGGTATGAGGGTCTTTTCCAATGGGTCAGCTCTTCACATCAGGTGGCCAAAGTATTGGAGCTTCAGCATCAGTTCTTCCAATGTACATTCAGGGAATGATGTCTCACGTGGCCCCACCTAATTGCAAGGGCAAAGGTAAATACAGGGGAGGAGGTGGAAATTAAAAGACGCCTGCTCCTTGGAAGAAAAGTTATGACCAACCTAGATAGCATATTCAAAAGAAGAGACATTACTTTGTCAACAAAGGTCTGTCTAGTCAAAGCTATTGTTTTTCCAGTAGTCATATATGGATGTGAGAGTCAGACCATAAAGAAGGCTGAGAGCCAAACAATTGATGCTTTCAAACTGTAGTACTGGAGAAGACTCTTGAGAGTCCCTTGAACTGTAAGCAGATCAAACTAGCCTATCTGAAAGGAAATCAATCCTGAATATTCACTGGAAGGACTGATGCTGAAGCTGAAACTCCAATGCTTTGGTCACCTGACGCAAAGAGCTGACTCAATGGAAAAGACCTCAACTTTGGGAAAGTTTGAGGGCAGGAGGAAAAGTGGGTGACAAAGGATGGGATGGTTGGATGGCATGATCAACTCAATGGACATGAATTTAAGCAAACTTTGGGAGATAGTGAAGGACAGGGGTGGGGGTGGGGGGCTGTGCTGCAGTCCATAGGGTAGCAAAGAGTTGGACACAGTTTAGCGACTGAACAACGACAAACAGTAATATTGGAGACTGTACACTTAATCTCTTCTTTTTCTTGTGGCTGTTTTAACTTACTCTTGTCACTTAAAAGACTTCCTTAACTTTCTCTCTTACTCTTTTGTGACCCAACATACTTATCTTTCCAATGTTGCAGGGTTTTAATTTTTTCAAATCCCTTTCATCTTTGCTTGCAAGTTCTCAAATTATCCCTGAGATCCTTTCTTTGTAGTATCTGGACAGCCAACAAACATTTTGTTTTCTAACTTCTTCCCCTTGATACTGTTGGGAAACACAATTAGAAACAAAATCCTCCAATCTAGAAATTCTCTCCACAAAAGTAATAAAGAAAGAAAACACTCTTACTGTTTTCATGTTAAACCAGAATATGATACACATTTCAGGCAATCTGCTGAGAGATGGCAAAGACAAAAAGTCATCTTGCCCTTTTTATAGTTAAAAGCAGATAGAAGGCACTATGTACATGTTCTCAAGATAAACGACACTGGTCTCAAGGGATAAGAGGGCTTCACAGCACCATTTTCCAGACAGAGTTCATCCTCAATTCACCTGGTAACTGCAGTGACAACCCAGACTAGCTAACTGGCTTTATCTAGAGGAAAAACAAACTTTTCACATCTTTATGAGAGATGGGGGTTTTGTAATGTGGAGTCAAGTGCCCATGCATTTAGGTTCTTTCCCTCCCACAGCAACTGGGGGTTAGGGGCATTCTCTTCTTCGATGTTTAACTTTCAAAGATGTGGCTCCTGAGTCCCTGAAAAAAAGCCACTCCTGGTTCTTAAAGCTGGCAAAAACTCATTTTGTTTTCAAAATGGTCTATATACATTTCGAAGAGGGAAATCTTAGGGCTTCCTGGTGGCTCAGATAGTAGGAGAGACCCGGGTTTGATCCCTAGGTTGGGAAGATCCCCTGGAGAAGGAAATGATAACTCACTCCAGTATTCTTGCGTGTGCAACCCCGTGGACAGAGGAGCCTGGAGGGCTGCAGTCCACGGGATTGCGGAGTCCGACATGACTAACTGGCTAATACCACTTCAAAGAGGGAAGAAAGTACTAACAATTTTGTTTTCTAAAGTAAATGTTCTAAGAAAAAGGTAGGGGAGAGCAATCTTTCTCTGATTTTTTAACCGAGAATGAAGCCTCTTAATTTTTAGGTTTTCTAAAAATTTTTTGAGGAACTGCCATACTGCTTTCCATAGGGGCTCTTACATTCCCACCAATAGTGCACAAGGTTTCCGAGTTTTCTACAACCACACCAACACATTGCTATTGTTGTGATTATTATTATTTTGATCATAGCCCTCCTACTTGTGTGAGGAGGCATCTTATCATAGTTTTAATTTGCATTTTCCTAACAGTTTCTTTTAGGTGCTTTTAGGACTTTCTTTCCAGGTGCTATTGTCTGTCTGCATATCTTCTTTGGAGAAATGCCTACTTAAGTCATTTGTGGATTTGTGTGTGTGTGTGTGTGTGTGTGTGTTGTTTTTCGTTGTTATGAACTTTTGAAGTTCTCTCTATACTCCAGACATTAACCTCTTATCGGGGGGAGGTTGATGTCTGATAACAGTAAATATTTTTACGAGTTGCCTCTTTACTCCATTGATACTGTCTTTTGATGCACAAATTCCTTAAATTGTTAATAAGTTCCAACTTGTCTATTTTTTTCCTTTGTTGCCTTTTGTGTCATATTCAAGAAATCACTGCCCAATCCAAAGCTGTAAAGTTCTGCTCCATATTTTCTTCGAGGAGTTTTATAGTTTCAGATGTTAAACGTAGGTCTTCGATTTCTTTTGACTTAATGTTTGTGATGCACAGTAGTGATGGGCCAACTTCATCCTTTTGCATGTGGATATACAGTTTTTCCAGCTATCTGTTGAAAAGACTTTCACCATTGAATTTTGGCAGCCTTGCCAAAAATCATTTGAGCATATATATGTGAAACTCTTTCCTTTTTAAAATTTATTTTTAAAATTAAAACATTTCCACCTAGCAGCACTCACTCTTTGTGCTAGACAGTTCTCTGGGGTTTGACAGATGTATAGAATGACATGTCCACCACCACCATCAGGATAAATATCAGTTCTGCCACGCCCTGACATTGCCCTTCTGTCGTTTCCTCACCCTGCCATTCCCTCCCTCTGCACAGCACCCCCTCCATGGCCATCACTGGTCTCCGTCCTGACCTTATAGCTGCCCCCCCATGTACGTAGCATCATAGAGTACGCTGTTTGCTGGATCTGGCCTCCCACTTAGCACAAGGCTTCTTTGACGCACTCACTGTGTATGTCATTCACTCCTTTTTGATGCTGAGTAGCTCTCTGTAGATTTATCATAATTTGTTTACCCATTCAATGAAGGATATTTGGTTTGTCCAGTTTTGGCCAATGATGAATAAAATTGCAACATTCATGTACAGGTTTTGGTATGAGCATGTATTTTTATCTTTTGTGAAGATAATACCAAGAAGTAGGACCCTGGATCAGATCTTCAGGCAATGTTGAGGTTTCTTTTAAGAACTTCAAAGTTTCTTTCCAAATCACTGTAGCATGCTACATTCCCACCAAAACTGTATGTGTTCCATCTGCTGTGTATCCTTGTCTGCATTTGGTACTGTCAGATTTTCCTTTTTAACTTAGCCACTATAATAGATATGCAGTTGTATCTCATCGTAGTTTTAATTTGTATTTCCCTAATGAACAATTGGAGAAGGAACTGGTAACCCACTCCAGTAGTTTTGCCTGGAGAATCCCAAGGATAGAGGAGTCTGGTGGGCTAGAGTCCATGGGGTCGCAAAAAAGTCAGACACAACAGAGCGACGAACACACACACAATGAACAATTAGGTTCGGCATCTTTTAGTGTGATTACTGATCAATGATATGTCTTTTTTGGTGAAGTATCTGCTTATATTTTTTGCCTGTTTTTAAAGCTGGGTTTCATTTTTTCTTATTTTTGGCTTGGAAATTCTTTATATATTTTGGATACAAGTGCATTGTCTAATATATGACTTCTGAATAGCTTCTCTAGATCAGTGTCTGGACTTTCAGTCCCTTAAAGGGGTCTCTTGCAGAGACAAGTTTTTAATTTTGATACAGTGAAATTTATCTTTTGTGGGGAGGGTAATCATGCTTCGGTATCCTATTTAAAAACTCTCTGCCTTACCTTTTATTTTAACTGAGTGGTCATACATAAGAGGAGGAGGGTTTCTCTCTGCATGACTGATGGAAAAGCTTTTTAAGGACTGAACAAGCCTCTGTGACATCAGGGAATCCTTGACTATAGCACACAGAGCATTTGCTTCCATTCACCATCTTCCTCTGGGAACTGTACTGCTTTTTATTTCCAATTGTTAAAAATCTGTAACCAGATTGTTCCCAGGCTTCTCAACAGAGAATACTATCAGAGTTAGTAAGACATATATTTTAAGCACCAATTGTTATATTAAGTGTCTTGCTGAATAGGGAGGTTATGTTTCGAACAATAATTTTATAAAAATTGATTTGGGGATCGTTTGACTCTTGTTCTGCAGGCCTTTGAGCTCATCCTGATTTTTGCTTACAATATTTATGAAGTTTCATGAAGTGAAAAGCCCCATCTGCAAATTAAAAAGTGGTTTTATCTTCTACAGGGTAAATCTGCACATTTTCATGACTCCTGTGACTTCCTCTGCAGGTCTGGATATCTTGTTTTGATTTTTTGATTAAATAAGCTTGCATGGTAAACCGGGTTGCTTTTCACTTTTAAAGTGCTCGTTTATGGTTAACTAGAAGGCAATGGCACTCCACTCCAGGATTCTTGCCTGGAAAATCCCAGGGACAGAGGAGCCTGGTAGGCTGCAGTCCATGGAGTCGCAAAGAATCGGACATGACTAAGTGACTTCACTTTCACTTTTCACTTTCATGCATTGGAGAAGGAAATGGCAACCCACTCTAGTGTTCTTCCTGGAGAATCCCAGGGACAGTGGAGCCTGGTGGGCTGCCGTCCATGGAGTCACACAGAGTCGGACATGACTGAAGCAATGCAGCAGCAGCAGCAGCAATTACTCTAAGCAGTCAGGAGACTGTGCCTTCCTCTCCCAGGCCATGCCCTCTGAGTGAGGGCAGTTCCCAGTGAAAGCTCCCTGGTCCTCCTCTCCCGTCCTCACCCGCACGGGTGTATGAGTACAACTGTCGGGATGCGTGAGGTGTGTTCCTCCAGGAAGAATGATCTTGCTCCATTTCTACCATTCATGCTTATATTTTATCGGTACAGTAGAATTTAAAATGCATTTTTAAGAAAGCTCGTCAGCAGGGAGCCCAGAGCCTGGGCTCTACAAGAGAAGCCATTGCCATAAGCCCGTGCAGTGCCGCTAGGCCGTCCCCGCTCACTGCAACCACAGAAAACGCAGGCAGCAACAAATACCTGGCGCAGCCAAGCAAATAAGCAAAGTTGTACGAGGCCTGTCAGTAGAAAAAAGGCTAGTTTGACACCCAGTTTGATCACTTTCCAGTACATGTGGTAGTATAAGCAAACGGCTAGAAACTGCCTCCAGATGCTGTGCCCTGTGCAGAGAGGAACAAAATAAAACACAGAAGATGGAGCTCTTGAGCTCAAGGTCTACTGTGTTGACAGCACAAAACTAAACTGCCAGGTTCTCCTTTAAACTGTTCCGTGTCATCACCCATGCCCCCTCACACCCCCTTCTCCCAGTTCTGACTCAGGGAACTGGGTTGGACGTGGACAAAACCTTCTGCTCTTGGTTACCTTGAACAGGAGTGAGATCTTCTGGAGTTTACAAAACAGATGCACAGAACAATGGTCAACATTCCAAGGGCAAGGGACACCCAAAATGCAGAGAAGGAAAAGCATACAAATGAACAGTACCCACAAGGACAAACCTCTAAACATAAAGAAACAGAGGGGAAAAGAAAAGATACCCAAGTCCTCTCAAAATAGAAACATCTTAAATCATCTTTTTAATGCCTGTAGTTATGGGGTCAAGAACGCTCTTTGCACCATTAGAGGGTGTGTGAATTGAAACTGCTTTGAAAGCAATTTGCTATACTGTGAAGAACCTACGGCTTTTGACCCAGGAATTCTGCTTTAGAAAGGCTCTGCTAAGAAAATAATCAGATATTTGCACATCTTTTCACAGATGGTCAGTGTGGCTTTATGTGTAACAGTTCATTTTGGGAACACCCTAATGTTAAATTGATGACAGTACAGCCATATGTTCAGATACCATATGGTCACAAAAATCTTGACCTTATAGGACTTTATAGAAGATTACTTCTCAATATAATATTAAATGAAAATATGTTGATTTAAAAATACATTGGAAGGAAGTACAGCAAAATATTAAAAGCCATTTTCTCAATGCAGAAATAGTAAGTGATTTTAAGCTTTTCTTTCCAACTACTCCCTCAAAAGCCTGGCTTAACTTTTTAAAATCAGATTTATTTCTTTGGCAGTGTCGGCTCTCAGCTGCCTCACCCGGGATCTTTGGTTATAGCATGCTGGCTCTCTATCTGTGGCACCTGCAGTTGTGGCAAGCAGGCTCAGTTGCCCATGACATGTGGGATCTTCGTTCCCTGACCAGGCATTGAACCTGCACCCCCGGCCTGGCACGGAGGATTCTTAACCACCCGGTGGAGCTAGTGGTAAAGAACCCGCCTGCCAATGCAGGAGACAAGAGACGCGGGTTCAATCCCTGAGTCGGGAAGATCCTCTGGAGGAGGGCATGCCACCCGCTCCAGTATTCTTGCCTGGAGAATCCCATGGACACAGGAACTTGGCAGGTTACAGTCCACAGAGTTGCAAAGAGTCGGACACCACTGAAGTAACTTAGCATGCAGACCATTGAGGAAGTCCCGATGTCAAGTATTAAAACATCTCAATACTAAGGAGAAAGGGAGACCTACAAGGAAAACGTAAAGCGCAAGGCCCGCCTCAGGTTACAAGAACATACTTCTGCCCTTCCTGTCCCCACCCAGGAATCACGGCCCATGGTCCGCACAGCTTCAAGGACCACCCCCAAAGCTCCGCCAAGAAATGCTCACAGCTCTCTCCCTTCCTCGGCCTCATTCCTCCCAGGGGAAGTGTTTTGTTGTAAAAGTGACAAATGCTCACCGTCAAACCTCAAACAGTGTAAAAGTATATAAAATAAGAAGAGTAAATGCCCTCCTGCCTTCCCCCCACTTTTTTTCCACGTTAAAAGCACCGAGGGATAATTTGCATGTAATGATGTGCATTGATAGTGAGTAAACAGCTCCACGGCTCTCGACAGATGTCAGGACACAGGGCACGGGCACCCCCCCACAGGTCCTGTGTGTTCCCTGGAGTCCATTTTCTCGCGACCCGAGGCAGCCATTCATTTGCTTTCTGTCGCTATAAATCAGTTTTGTCTGTTGCAGGATTTCCTACCAATGCTACAGTGATGTTTTGGAGATTCATCCGTGCTGTGTGTGTCATGGTAGGTAGAATTCTGTTGCATAGCTATCTTAATTTGTCTACTCAGTCACATGGCGACTTCATAATTACCTTATAAGGCCACTGATTCATTTTTTAGAATGTGATAAATCATATCCCCGAGTGTGAATACATTAAACACTTCTTATATAGAATCCCCAAACCTAAGTTTTATCTTGGATGAGTGACAACAATATCACAAAGGGGTCACAACATAATGACTTGATACAGTTGATTGAGGCTCATGTCTAAATCCATATCTGTGAATAATGATTGTGAAGCAAGCATTTATTTTAGACATTTATGGATTCCGACCATATGCTGTGATCAAGAAATCAGTCTATCTGTCTTGACATACTACATTTAAAATCTGAGTCACACATTCCATAAATTATGGATTTGCCAACTTTCTTTTCAGTCATTCTGAATTAATATCAATATTTATACTTGACTAATGTTATTAACATAAACATCTGGATAAATGAATATTGCATTAAATTATCTCAAACCTAAAAGTAATATTTAAGCAATTTTATATAAGACTCCTTTCAATATTTTTTCCTTAAAAAAATCCTCAAAAGTAATGCCAGCAAGGACATGTCGACCTTTATGGAAATTCTACTGCACCAAAAATATAGGAGGATGCACCCAAAATCTCACAAATATACTGCATGATAAAAATAATTATGAAACTAGTTTGATGCCAGCACAAGAGACTGAAGTTATTTTGAATGGGGTAATTAACCTGCCATAGAATAAACACCATTTCATCCAGATTATCAACAAGGATCTGAAGAAATTATATTTTTGATGACTTCTAATCTTTATGAAAACAACCATCTACCTGAGCACAGAACCTTGGTCCTGGGTCCCTCCTGCATGTTGCTTCTGCCTTCAGAGCTTACCTGCCTGACTCAAATGTGAACCACGTCGAGTCTCGCCCGTATCTCCTCAGTGAGCTGAGGGGCCACATCACCAGCTTGACCTTGGCATTGTGGATATCCCAGAGATAGATATTCTCATGCGTGATCTGCATTGTGCATTCGCCATAAATGTCCAGATTTGGTGTAGGCATAAGGTACACATTGAATCGTTCTGCAAAGAAACAAGGAACGGAGACAATGAAGTGAAAAAGGTGTGACTTTTACGTAGCACTATGTTAACCTGCATACAGCCTGCAAAAGGGCCACCGTGTTCCCTGGTGACACCCATACACACTGTGAAACGCTCTCTTTTTCCATTTTGTGGGAAAAGGGGTTAATGTATTCTTGATCATTCAGTCATTCACTCATTCTTCAACTTCTTGTGGCCTGCATCCTGTGTGTGTGTGTGTGTGTGTGTGTGTGTGTGTGTGTGTGCATGCGTGCGCATGTGCTCAGTTGTGCATAACTCTGAGACGCCATGGACTGTAGCCCACCACGCTCCTCTGTCCATGGGATTTCCTGGGCAAGAATACTGGAATTGCCATTTCCTTCTCCATGCATCCTCTATGGTGTGGATTAAACGGTTAAATTGTACCATGGGAACATAAGGGCAAAAAGCTAATTGGAGTCTCTGCCCAAATGGTGTTACTGTCTAATTCTTCACACAATCTTAAGTGGATGTCATATAAACAATTCCAGGGAGGAATGCCTTATCTAATTTACACAAGAACTTACTCAATTTTACCTCTGTGACATGAAGTGTTTAATGCCCACTCAGACTGACTCTCCAAGCACAGAGTACTCATGATCAAATTCAACATATGATAAATGCAGATATTCAGGACTGCCTTCTGCAAAACTTCAGCCATTGTTTCAGTAAGCAAAATAAAACTACATAAATGCTTTCATTCCTGGATATTTTGTAGTTGAAAATCTATTAGGCAATGATTCCAAATCCTTTATAAAGGTCTGTGTATGTCAAACACCATTGCAAAATTCTGCAGCCTTCGATTCCCATTTAAATGCATTAGAATATACTTTATTTACTTTATTTTGAAAGATAAGGTCAGTTGGTAAGTTCCAGAAGTAAAGAACTTGGTATGACCTACAAAAGGTCTTTATAAAATATCCCTAATTCCTAGCTCCTTATCTTTGGTATGCACCAAAATGTTAACTAATAAAATAAGTGAAATAAACATATCCCATGATGAAATAAATATATCCCTGTCAATCTTAAAAAAAAAAATCAACTCTGACTATTCATTGAAAAGACTGATGCTGAAGAGGAAGCTCCAATACTTTGGCCATGTGATGCAAAGAGCTGATTCCTTGGAAAAGATCCTGATGCTGGGAAAGACTGAAGGCAGGAGGAGAAGGGGAACAGAGGATGAGATGGTTGAATGGTATCACCATCTCAGTGGACATGCATTTGAGCAAACTCAGGAAGATACAGAAAGTCAGGGAAGCCTGGCATGCTGTAGTCCATGGGGTCTCAAAGAGCAGACATGACTTAGCGACTGAACATGATGAATATCAGGACTTCCCAGGTGGCTCAGTGGTAAAGAATCTTCATGCCAAGGCAGGAGACACAGGTTCAATCTTTGAATCGGGAAGATCCCATGGAGTAGGAAATGGCAACTCACTTTGACATTCTTGCCTGGGAAATTCCATGGAGAGAGGAGCCTGGCAGGCTATAGTCCTTGGAGTGTCAAAGAGTCAGACATGACTGAACGACTAAACAATGATGAATATGAGCTGAAAGAATGGAGGAATTACAAAAAAATGAGTCATGACAACAAAAAGTTTAAGAATTACTAGCAGATACATCTTCGTGAGTTTTAATTTAATTGTAAACAGTGCTTTAAAGGCAGAGCTGTCGCGTGAATTATTTGGAGAGGCATAACCGAGCAGCTGCAGTTGGTCAAGGACTGAGACATTTTCAAATATGCTGCCACCCATCAGGACGCTACAGTCTTAAACACTATATATTTGCTGGTCCTGAGCTGCAACTCAGGTGGTTGTGGTGGCTGCACAGGCGCAGGAGGGCCTGGAGGAGCTATCCCACATTGAAGGTCAGGAAGGGTGGGGTGAGGAGATACCCTTCGTCCAAGGTAAGGAGTGGCGGCTGCGCTTTGCTGGAGCAGCCATGAAGAGATACCACATGCCCAAGGTAAGAGAAACCCAAGTAAGACGGTAGGTGTTGCAAGAGGGCATCAGAGTGCAGACATACTGAAACCATACTCACAGAAAACTAGTCAATTTAATCACACTAGGACCACAGCCTTGTCTAATTCAATGAAACTAAGCCATGCCCATGGGGCAACCCAAGACGGGCGGGTTATGGTGGAGAGGTCTGACAGAACATGGTCCACTGCAGAAGGGAACGGCAAACCACTTCAGTATTTTTGCCTTGAGAACCCCATGAACAGCATGAAAAAGCAAAATGATAGGATACTGAAAGAAGAACTCCCCGGGTCAGTAGGTGCCCAACACGCTACTGGAGATCGGTGGAGAAATAACTCCAGAAAGAATGAAGGGATGGAGCCAAAGCAAAAACAATACCCAGGTGTGGATGTGACTGGTGATAGAAGCAAGGTCTGATGCTGTAAGAGCAATATTGCATAGGAACCTGGAATGTCAGGTCCATGAACCAAGGCAAACTGGAAGTGGTCAAACAAGAGATAGCAAGGGTGAATGTCGACATTCTAGGAATCAGCAAATTAAAATGGACTGGAATGGGCAAATTTAATTCAGATGACCATTATATCTACTCCTGCGGGCAGGAATCACTCAGAAGAAATGGAGTAGCCATCATGGTCAACAAAAGAGTCCGAAATGCAGTACTTAAATGCAATATCAAAAATGACAGAATGATCTCTGTTCATTTCCAAAGCAAAACATTCAATATTATAGTAATCCAAGCCTATGCCCCAACCAGTAATGCTGAAGAAGCTGACGTTGAATGGTTCTATGAAGACCTACAAGACCTTTTAGAACTAACACCCCCAAAAGATGTCCTTTTCATTATAGGGGACTGGAATGCTAAAGTAGGAAGTCAAGAAACACCTGGAGTAACAGGCAAATTTGGCCTTGGAATGCAGAATGAAGCAGAACAAAGACTAATAGAATTTTGCCAAGAAAATGCACTGGTCATAGCAAACACTCTCTTCCAACAACACAAGAGAAGACTCTACACATGGACATCACCAGATTGTTAACAACGAAATCAGATTGATTATATTCTTTGCAGCCAAAGATGGAAAAGCTCTATACAGTCAGCAAAAACAAGACCAGGAGCTGACTGTGGCTCAGATCATGAACTCCTTATTACCCAATTCAGACTCAAATTAAAGAAAGTAGGGAAAACCGCTAGACCATTCAGGTATGACCTAAATCAAATCCCTTATGATTATACAGTGGAAGTGAGAAATAGATTTAAGGGCCTAGATCTGATAGATAGAATGCCTGATGAACTATGTAATGAGGTTCCTGACAGTGTACAGGAGACAGGGATTAAGACCATCTGCATGGAAAAGAAATGAAAAAAGCAAAATGACTGTCTGAGGAGGCCTTACAAAAGAAGGCAAGCAAAAAGAAGAGAAGCGAAAAGCAAAGGAGAAAAGGAAAGATATAAGCATCTGAATGCAGAGTTTCAAAGAATAGCAAGAACAGATAAGAAAGCCTTCTTCAGTGAGCAATGCAAAGAAATAGAGGAAAAGAACAGAATGGGAAAGACTAGAGATCTCTTCAAGAAAATTAGAGACACCAAGGGAACATTTCATGCAGAGATGGGCTCAACAAAGGACAGAAATGGTATGGACCTAACAGAAGCAGAAGATATTAAGAAGAGGTGGCAAGAATACACAGAAGAACTGTACAAAAAGATCTTCATGACCAAGATAATCACGATGGTGTGATCACTCATCTAGAGCCAGACATCCGGGAATGTGAAGTCAAGTGGGCCTTAGAAAGTATCACTATGAGCAAAGCTAGTGGAGGTGATGGAATTCCAGCGGAGCTCTTTCAAATCCTGGAAGATGATGCTGTGAAAGTGCTGCCCTCAATATGCCAGCAAATTTGGAAAACTCAGCAGTGGCCACAGGACTGGAAAAGGTCAGTTTTCATTCCAATCCCAAAGAAAGGCAATGCCAAAGAATGCTCAAACTACCACACAATTGCACTCATCTCACATGCTAGTAAAGTAATGCTCAAAATTCTCCAAGCCAGGCTTCAGCAATACGTGAACTGTGAACTTCCTGATGTTCAAGCTGGTTTTAGAAAAGGCAGAGGAACCAGAGATCAAATTGCCAATATCCTCTGGATCATGGAAAAAGCAAGAGAGTTCCAGAAAAGCATCTATTTCTGCTTTATTGACTATGCCAAAGCCTTTGACTCTGTGGATCACAATAAACTGGAAAATTCTGAGATAGATGAGAATACCAGACCACTTGACCTGCCTCTTGAGAAATCTGTATGCAGGTTAGGAAGCAACAGTTAGAACCGGACATGGAACAACAGACTGGCTTCAAACAGGAGAAGGAATACGTCAAGGCTGTATATTGTCACCCTGCTTATTTAACTTATATGCAGAGTACATCATGAGAAACGCTGGGCTGGAAGAACCACAAGCTGGAATCAAGATTGCCAGGAGAAATATCAATAACCTCAGATATGCAGATGACACCACTCTAATGGCAGAAAGTGAAGAGGAACTAAAAAGCCTCTTGATGAAAGTGAAAGAGGAGAGTGAAAAATTGGCTTAAAGCTCAACATTCAGAAAATGAAGATCATGGCACCTGGTCCCATCACTTCATGGGAAATAGATGGGGGAACAGTGGAAACTGTGTCAGACTTTATTTTGGGGGCTCCAAAATCACTGCAGATGGTGACTGCAGCCATGAAATTAAAAACACTTACTCCTTGGAAGCAAAGTTATGACCAACCTAGGTAGCATATTCAAAAGAAAAGACATTACTTTGCCAACTAAAGCTCATCTAGTCAAAGCTATGGTTTTTCCTGTGGTCATGTATGGATGTGAGAGTTGGACTGTGAAGAAGGCTGAGCGCCAAAGAATTGATGCTTTTGAACTGTGGTGTTGGAGAAGACTCTTGAGAGTCCCTTGGACTGCAAGGAGATCCAACCAGTCCATTCTGAAGGAGATCAGCCCTGGGATTTCTTTGGAAGGAATGAATCTGAAGCTGAAACTCCAGTACTTTGGCCACCTCATGCGAAGAGTTAACTCATTGGAAAAGACTCTGATGCTGGGAGGGACTGGGGGCAGGAGGAGAAGAGGACGACCAAGGATGAGATAGCTGGATGGCATCACTGACTCGATGGACGTGAGTCTGAGTGAACTCCGGGAGTTGGTGATGGACAGGGAGGCCTGGCATGCTGTGATTCCTGGGGTCGCAAAGACTCAGACATGACTGAGCAACTGAAATGAACTGAACTGAGCTGCAACTGTGTATGTAATAGAAAGGATCATTCCTGTTGCAGGTACTTTGTAAAGCAAAGATTTTCTGGTGCCAAGTTGGTTACATTTAACTTAGGCACAATAGTTTGAAATTTAGTAACCATATGGACACTATTTATGTTCAGTGTCTAAATATTTTGAGGTCAAAAATACTGATTCAATATTTTACTTAGATTGTTGACCCATGAAAGTATTATGGATATAGATTTTCATATAATAATTATTTGAAATATAATTATTTCAAATAATTACAATTATTTCCCA
This sequence comes from Nanger dama, assembly GCA_917880005.1. NCBI lineage: Eukaryota > Metazoa > Chordata > Mammalia > Artiodactyla > Bovidae > Nanger > Nanger dama. Next base: position 1,595,376 of record CAKJTW010000069.1, read on the forward strand.
AGGAAAAGGCAAAATGAGATAAGTTCTATAGCTGAGAAATGAAGAAAGGACACTGTTCCGTCAGATATCTTCAATGTAAGCCTGTATCTGTAGCTCCATGTTGTTACTTTTGTTCAGTCAGTAAGTCATGCCTGACTCTTCGCGACCTCATGGACTACAGCATGCCAGGCTTCCTTGTCCTCCACTTTCTCCTGAACTTTTCTCAAAGTCATGTCCATTGAGTCGGTGCTGCCATCTAACTATCTCATCCTCAGTTGTCCCCTTCTCCTTTTGCCTTCAGTCTTTCCCAGAATCAGGGTCTTCTCCAATGAGTCAGTTCTTTGCATCAGGTGGCCAAAGTATTGGAGCTTCTGCTTCAGCATCAGTCCTTCCAATGAATATTTAGGACTGATTTCCTATAGAACGGACTGGTTTGATCTCCTTGCTGTCCAAGGGATTCTGAAGAGAGTCTTCTCCAGCACCACAGTTTGAAAGCATCAGTTCTTTGGTGCTCAGCCTTCTTTATGGTCCAGCTCTCACTTCCGAATATGACTACTAGAAAAACCATATCTTTGACTAGACAGACCTTTGTCAGCAAAGTGATGTCTCTGTTTTTTAATACACTCTCTAGGTGTGCATTGGAGAAGGCAATGGCACCCCAGTCCAATACTCTTGCCTGGAAAATCCCATGGATGGAGGAGCCTGGTGGGCTGCAGTTCATGAGGTCGCTAGGAGTCAGACACGACTGAACGACTTCACTTTCACTTTTCACTTTCATGCACTGGAGAAGGAAATGGCAACCCACTCCAGTGTTCTTGCCTGGAGAATCCCAGGGATGGGGGAGCCGGGTGGGCTGCTGTCTGTGGGGTCACACAGAGTTGGACACAAATGAAGCGACTTAGCAGCAGAAGCAGCAGCAGGTTTGCATAACTTTTCTTCCAGGGAGAAAGTAATTGTCTTTAAGTTCATGGCTGCAGTCACCGTCTGCAGTGACTTTGGAGCCCAAGAAAATAAAATCTGTCACTGTTTCCATTCTTTTTCCCATCTATTTGCCAAGAAGTGATGGGATGGGATGCCATGATCTTAGTTTTCTCAATGCTGAGTTTCAAGCAAACTTTTTAATGAATGATATCTGCCTGCAATTTTTTTATACTGACTTTTTCTGGCTTCAGTAACTGGTTATAGTGGCTTCATAAAATGAATTGTGAAATAATCCCTCCTCTTCTGCTTTCTGAAAAAGTTTGCATGTGATTAACATTATTTCTCCTTTAAATAGAATTCAAGAGTACACATTATGTGACTGGAGTTTGTGTATGGGATGTTGTACATTTTTCATTTTAATTTCTTGAATGGATACAGGGATCTTTAGGTTTTCTATTTTTTTCTTGAATCATTTGGGTAATTTGAATCTCTATTAAGCATTAAAAGTTTTATTTACAAAGTCTATAGTCAGAGATAATATTTTCAATTTTTCTTTTATGGCAGATGGAAATTAAAAACATTTTTTCCCATTTTCTGCTCTGATTTTAACATTTATTATAATCTGAGCTCTGAGAATGTTATTACTACAATTAGGATTTTAAACTTTGCTCAAAGAAAAATGCAGAACTTTACAAAAGATATTTTAAAAGTGAAAGGCTGAAAATTAATGATCTAAACATTCACCTAAAAGAATCCTGCAATTAAACCCAAAATGGTGGAGCAACTAACAGTGATTAGACATAGTGAGTGAGAGCATTTTAAATTATACTGAAAAAAGTTTTAATAAATAAGTTAATATCTGATGATGCCAATTAAGAGGGAAAAAAGCCATAAATAACCCACAGGAAGTATAAAAGGAGCTATCACTACAGTATAGACAGATATTAAGAAGGTAATACAAGGAAGTTGTTATTAAATTTATGTCAGTAGTTTTGAAACTTTGTAAGAAATGCAAGAAACTTTGCAAGAAATCATTCCATCACTTCAGGAATGATTTTCTTAAAATCATTGGTAGATGTTCTGAAGCTAATTATAATCAATAGTTTATTACCCTGAGTTTTCAAACTTTAGTGCATATTAGGGTTCCTGGGGTTATCAAAATACAGACATCTGGCCCCACATCCCAGAGATATTTACTTTAAAGGTGTGGAGCCCAGAATTCTCTTGTTTAACACACACGTGATGTCAATGAATTGAAGATATTCACAATATGCTAGAGAAATACTGTCTTTCCTGGTGGACGTTGAGCTACTTGCTTTCAATTCAGTTCGGTTCAGTTCAGTCCCTCAGTTGTGTCCAACTCTTTGTGACCCCATGAATAGCAGCACGCCAGGACTCCCTGTCCATCACCATCTCCTGGAGTTCACTCAAACTCAGGTCCATCGAGTCGGCAATGCCATATAGCCATCTCATCCTCTGTCGTCTCCTTCTCCTGCCCCCAATCCCTCCTAGCATCAAAGTCTTTTTCAATGAGTCAACTCTTCGCATGAGGTGCCCAAAGGGTTGGGAGTTTCAGCTTTAGCATCAGTCCTTCCAAAGAACACCCAGGACTGATCTCCTTTAGAATGGACTGGTTGGATCTCCTTGCAGTCCAAGGGACTCTCAAGACTCTCCTCCAACACCACAGTTCAAAAGCATCAATCCTTTGGCGCTCAGCTTTCTTCACAGTCCAACTCTCACATCCACACATGACCACAGGAAAAACCATAGCCTTGACTAGATGGACCTTTGTTGGCAAAGTAATGTCTCTGCTTTTGAATATGCTACCTAGGTTGGTCATAACTTTTCTTCCAAGGAGTAAGCCTCTTTGAATTTCATGGCTGCAATCACCATCTGCAGTGATTTTGGAGCCCCCAAAATAAAGTCTGACACTGCTTCCACTGTTCCGCATCTATTTCCCATGAAGTGATGGGACCAGATGCCATGATCTTCATTTTCTGAATGTTGAGCTTTAAGCCAACTTTTTCACTCTCCTCTTTCACTTTCATCAAGAGGCTTTTTAGTTCCTCTTCAACTTTCTGCCATTAGAGTGGTGTCATCTGCATATCTGAGGTTATTGATATTTCTCCTGGCAATCTTGATTCCAGTTTGTGGTTCTTCCAGCCCAGTGTTTCTCATGATGTACTCTGCAGAGAGGTTAAATAAGCAGGGTGACCATATACAGCCTTGACGGACTCCTTCTCCTATTTGGAGCCAGTCTGTTGTTCCATGTCCAGTTCTAACTGTTGCTTCCTGACCTGCATATAGGTTTCTCAAGAGGCAGGTCAGGTGGTCTGGTATTCCCATCTCTTTCAGAATTTTCCACAGTTGATTGTGATCCACATAGTCAAAGACTTTGGCATAGTCAATAAAGCAGAAATAGATATTTTTCTGGAATTCTCTTGCTTTTTCGATGATCCAACACATGTTGGCATTGATCTCTGGTTCCTCTGACTATTCTAAAAATAGCTTGAACTTTTGGAATTTCATGGATCATGTATTGCTGAGGTCTGGCTTGGAGAATTTTGAGCATTACTTTACTAGCGTGTGAAATGAGTGAAATTGTTTTACACACGGTATTTAATCCTTACTACCATCCTGTGGGATGTGTACCAACAGTATCATCCTCAAGGGCAGGAATCTGAGATTTAGAGCACTTTAGTCCTTGATCCTTGCCCCAGATCTCATGAGAAGTGGACAAGAACTTGATGATGTACTAAGCTTGGCCACTTATATTCCTCAGGCTAAGAGTCTGACTTTCAAGCCTTACACTATAGTTTTACTGTAGCAGGAAAATAACAAATCATCAAAAGCTGGATATATCCAAAATGACATTAGTGAACACAGATTTCTTTTATTTTCTCTTTTTGTGTGTGTGTGTATGATTGTGCTTGTTTTCTGTGAAATGAGGAGTCATTTAACCTGGTTTCTCATCATAGTTCAATCTATCCATCTTTCTTCGTGTGACCAAGAGCACAGCATACCTATGGCTGTTTCACACTGATGTATGGCAGAAACCAACACAGTATTGTAAAGCAATCATCCTCCAATTAAAAATAAATTAACTAATTTTTAAAAGATTTAAGAAACACAGAAAAATAAACAATGATTGATACACCTTGTGGGTGTGAGTTTATCTTGCTTACTACTCTGTGAGCTTCTTAAAAATAATGGCCCTACTTTGTATGAAGGGAATGGCAACACACTCCAGTATTCTTGCCTGGAGAATCCCATGGACAGAGGGGCCTGGTGGGCTACAGTCCATGGGGTTGCGAGAGAGGGACACAACTTAGTGACTAAACCACATTTCCTCAGCTTAGTTCTGACACACCATAGCCTCAAAATTCTTTGATGAATGAATAATGCATGAGTGAATGACATACAAGGGTGTCTGAGCACAATGTAGGGAGCATGGTTATTGGGGTAACCAAAGTAAATAATTTACAAACAGCACTGGAATACTGTTTTGCTCCCGGAGAAAGGTTATATACATATTTTTTGGCTAAAAGGAGGAATTTATGAGAATTCTAGCCCATTTCTATGCAGGGACTCTTGGTCCTGGGAAAAAACCAAACTCTCAAATCTGACTCTGAATTAACCAAATGACAAAGTCTGAGGTCACTTCTCCATTTTGTTCTGGAGGGTGATCTCTTGCATGAATAGCAAAACATCCTTGAATCCACTTGCAGCTATAACAGCAAGAACTTCCTACAAGTGGCTGGCTTCTTGGTTGTGATGCTTACCTCTGCTACTAGTGATTAATATGTTACATTTGTTTCCTAGGATTGCTATTATATACTGTGAGACTCCTTTCTAAATAAATATGACTGTAACACTGTACCACCATGTTTTCTAAGGTCAGCATGAAAATAAAAATGTTGCTCAGTCGTGTCCAACTCTTCGCGACCCCATGGACTATACAGTCTCTGGAATTCTCCAGGCCAGAATACTGCAGTGGGTAGCCTTTTCCTTCTCCAGGGGGTCTTCCTAACCCAGGGATCGAACCCAGGCCTCCTGCATTGTAGGCGGATTCTTTTTTTTTTTTTTTTTTTTTTACTTATTTTACTTTACAATACTGTATCGGTTTTGCCATACATCAACATGAATCCGCCACGGGTGTACACGTGTTCCCAATCCCGAACCCCCTCCCACCCGAGCTTGGCAGGCAGATTCTTTACCAGCTGAGCCACAAGAGAAGTCACAGGATCAGCCACGAGGTCAGCACAGGCTATCTTAAATATAGCTGAAAGATGTGAAGATTCTGAAAACTGTAAGAAGTTAAAAGTTCAGATTGTCCACTTAATATGCACTCTTTGTGTTGTCTAAAGTCTAAGAATAAGCATGTGTGTGTGTCTGTGTGTGGGTGCGTGGGTATGGCATGCTAGCCTCCCTTATACCATATACCGTATACCGTGCGTATACACTCTCCGTATACCGTGCCAATTTCTGAATCAATAGGAAAACAGCTGACAACACTAGACAAAGATGATTAATGCAAAGAATTTAATCAATAATCACTTTTAGCAACACACGTTATACCTTTAAAAATTATTTGCAGGGTATATGGTGGTGGTTTAGTCACTAAGTTGTGTCCGACTCTTGCGACCCCATGGACACAAGAACCCACCAGGCTCCTCTGTCCGTGGGGTTCTCCAGGCAAGATTATTGGAGTGGGTTGCCATTTCCTTCTCCAGAGGAACTTCCTGACCCAGGGATCGAACCCAGGTCTCCTGCATTGCTGCTGCTGCTAAGTCGCTTCAGTCATGTCCCACTCTGTGCGACTCCATACATGGCAGCCCATCAGGCTCCCCCATCCCTGGGATTCTCCAGGCAAGAACACTGGAGTGGGTTGTCATTTTCTTCCTTCTCCAATGCATGAAAGTGAAAAGTGAAAGTGAAGTCGCTCAGTCATGTCCAACTGTTAGTGACCCCACGGACTGCAGCCTATGAGTCTCCTCTGTCCATGGGATTTTCCAGGCAAGAGTACTGGAGTGGGGTGCCGTTGCCTTCTCCCTCCTGCAGATTCTTTACCAACTGAGCTACAAGGGAAGCCCCTGCAGGGTATATGAACTGGGCAAACTCCAGGATGATGAGGGACAGGGGAGCCTGGCGAGCTGCAGTGCATGGGCTTACGAAGGGTCAGATACTACTTGGCGACTGAACAAAACCATGCCCAGTATATTAACAATGCATATATATGGCACCTAGAAAAATGGTATTAATGAACCCATTTGCAGGGAAGGGATGGAGATGCAGAGAATGGCTTTGTGGATACAGTAGGGGAAGGAAAGAACCGAACACGGAGAAAGAAGCATGGACATATATACACCACAATGCGTAAAACAGATAGCCGGTGAGAAGTTGCTGTGTAACACAGGAAGCCCGGAGAGGCACCCTGTGACTGTCTGGAGGGGTGGAGTGGGGAGGGGAGGGTGGCTCAGCAGCGATGATATATGTGTAATTATGGCTGAATTGTGCTGTTGTACCACAGCAACCACGACAACTATAAAGCAATTTTCCTCCAATTAAAGAATAAATAAACAATTTGCACAAATGTTTATTCTTAGCTAGTCTCAGAGTACATAAGACTAAGCTGTTTGAAGAGTCAGGAAAACCTTCAAGGACAAGTGGCAATTTTGAATGTCAAGAAATATGCTGTGGTTGGGACTGAGCAGTGGGTCTGATCTTGATGGGATCCCACAAGACATGAGCCACGAATGATACAATAATTTGTATCACTGCTTAGGAGTTATCTCATTGCTTAGGAGTAATTTCAAACTGAATCCAAGCCCATCATTGATAACATATTAAAATAATGTTTCTGATAAAAAGAAATGGTAGAATTTAACTCCGAAATGCCTTAAGGAGAAACCCCTGAATCTGTAATAACAAATCTTTCATAAAGGAATGATTCTAATCTGAATATATTAATGACTTCAAGCATGTATCAGGAAGTTAAAGTTTTGTTTATATGAAGAGGTGTTATGATTAAAAACTGTGGAAGGACAGTTTTACGAGATAACATTGTTTTAAAAACATTTGCATTAGCTAAACCAACAAATACTTTCCCTACATGTAGTGAAATGAACACGTGTCCTGTCTAACAAACAGGTGTGTCTGTAAAGCAATTCTAGGGCTCAAGGGAGAGGATACACATTGACTAACAAACACTCTTAGTCTTCAGCATGAGATTTTATGATTACTTCTAGTTATTTCAGGGTGGATCTTGAAATGGGATTATCATATTTATGGAAGCGGTCCGTTGATTAGGAAGTGACAAAACTGGGGAATGCCAGTAACAACCTGTGCCAATCTGTGTGTGAGTATGTGTGTGTCTTGGCAGCGTGTATACACATATTCACTGGGGTTTTTGAGCTACCAATAGTTGAGGCTGCAGTTTTGGCGTTCTGTTGAGGTTTATGCCTTCCTCATTGTCCTACGGTATAAATCACTATCTTACAAAGTTGTAGCTTCAGTAGGCCAAAAGAAATGGAGGAAAAATGCTGTTATCTGGACTTGATGAAGCATTTTAAAGAAGGTGTATGAAGACTGGAAGAGATGGAAGGAATGGCTATGTCCATGGCCTTGGGAGTCAGGGGAGAAATTCACCCACTTGGAAGGTGTTTCCTGGGGAAAAGAAATCCTCCCAGCTAAGATTTTCCTTTGAAAGCTTAATATGGAAGAGTCTCAATGTGTGTGTATGTGAGCGTGTGAGTGTGTGTGTGTGAGTGTGAGTGTGTGTGTGTGAGTGTGAGTGTGTGTGTGTGTGTGTGTGATGTCTGCCAGTTTCCTTTAGGGTACCATGTACTTTCAGGAAGTCATTTAAATGGAGCAAACACTACCTTCTCTAACTATTACTACATACTAAAAGCACATATAACCCTTTGCATGAATTTAGGATCTATTTAAAAAGCACTGGATGATGATATAACTTTAGGTCTTCTCTAAACTATATGCAGAAAGCAATTTTTGATTTCTTTATTTTTACTTGGGCTTAAACAAACAGACTTGTGCTTTTTTTTTTAAATCTAAGCATGAGTTAGTCTTTATTTTATATTATCTCCTGTAACCATCACGATAACACCATAAATCAGTATTAGTTTATTTTCAAACAGTAGCAAACTGAAATTAGAAGTGACTAAGGAACCTGATCTATTTAAGGGGGTGTAGTCCACATTCAAGTTGCATCCTAAAGAGTATACTTACTAGGCTAAATCTCCTTGTGCTTCTTACACAGCTCTGGCTATTTAATTCTGTGTTTTTCCTATCTTAAAAGTTTATATTAAAAATTTACCTTTGTATAGTAGGTAAATTACTTTGATATTATTATCAAATCAGCAATAAAAATTATAATAACCAAAAGAGTACATTATCTATTTGGATAGGAATCATATACAACCCCAGATTTTTAAGGTAAAAGCATATAATTCACACCAAACAAGATGCACACAGCAATGACTCCACCCACAGGCCTAATTTATTCACTTTCTTCATATTTTCTGTATGTAGTACTTGACGAATGTTTATTGGTAAAGAGTTTTTTCCTTCTTCTCTCAAACTGAGAATGAGCAGCATATTTTAAGCAATATGATTATGGACGTTCCGTACTTAGCACAGTTCTTAGAAAATAAGTCAGAGAGATGAAATCCAAGAAAGTGTGGGAAAGAAACTGAAATATCAAAAGGAAGCTAGAAGAAGAGTCAGGAATGCCTTCGTGACTTTCTGAAACTAGCAACATGGGCAAAATTTGCGCCTGTATATGTTCATGATTAGTTAGTAGGGGAAAAACATTTTTGAGTTCAGCAAAAACAAAAAGCAATGATTTTTAATGGTCTATGAGATAGTGATGGTTATCAGAATATTATTATTTATAATGAAATCACCATCAGTGTTATCCTGATACATTTTTACCAGAGCTGTCTAGTGTATAACCACAGATTATTCCAGAATTTCTTTTAACAACTAGTGTCAAGCTTCATCAATATCCCTCATTATTTTTTAAAACACTAGTCATTAGAAATTAATAACATTGGAAAGTTTCTATTTTCATACCACTAGATATTCCAGTGATGATAGTTTTAAAAATGGAGGGGAAATAGCGGGTTAACTACTCTGATTGCATTATTCAGAGGCTTTGGACAAGAAGATGCAACATAAATTCTTAAGAGATATCAGAAAAGTTAAATTAGAGAATAGTACAGTAATATGTCACATAAACCTCAATTCCGTTATCTACACTCTGAATTTTCAAGCATTCTACTTCCTCAGGTATAGTACACACCTCCCTTGTGGCTCAGCTGGTAAAGAATCCGCCTGCAAGCTCAGAGACCTGGGTTCAATCCCTGGGTTGGGAAGATCCCTTGGAGAAGGGAAAGGCTACCCATGGCAGTATTCTGGCCTGGAGAATTCCATGGACTGTATAGTCCACGGGGTCACAAAGAGCCAGACATGACCGAGGGTCTTTCACTTTCACTTTCAGGTATAGTATGAAAGTGTAGTATGAAATTAGAAGTGGTCAAATAGGAGATGGCAAGAGCGAACATCGACATTTTAGGAATCAATGAACTAAAATGGACTGGAATGGCTGAATTTAACTCAGATGACTATTATATCTACTACTGTGGGCAAGAATCCTTTAGAAGAAATGGAGTAGCCATCACAGTCAACAAAAGAGTCCGAAATGCAGTACTGGATGCAATCTCAAAAACAACAAAATGATCTCTGTTTCCAGGTAAACTATTCAATATCTACATGGTAATCCAAGTCTATGCCGCAACCAGCAATGCTGAAGAAGCTAAAGTTGAATGGTTCTATGAAGACCCACAAGACCTTCTAGAACTAACACCCTCAAAAGATGTCCTTTTCATTGTAGGGGACTGGAATGCAAAAGTAGGAAGTCAAGAGATACCTGGAATGACAGGCAAATTTGGCCTTGGAGAACAGAATGAAGCAGGGCAAAAGCTAACAGAGTTTTGCCAAGAGAACGCACTGGTCATAGCAAACATCCTCTTCCAACAACAAAAGAGAAGACTCTACACATGGACATCACCAGATGGTCAATACCAAAATCAGACTGATTATATTCTTTGCAGCCAAAAATGGAGAAGCTATATAGAGTCAGCAAAAACAAGACTGGGGCTGACCGTGGCTCAGATCATGAACTCCTTATTGCCCAAATCAGACTTAAATTGAACAAAGTAGGAAAAACCACTTGATCATTTTGGTATGATCTAAATCAAATTCCTTACGACTATACAGTGGAAGTGACAAACAGATTCAATGGATTAAATATTACAGACTGCCCGAAGAACTATGGACGGAGGTTCCTGACACTATACAGGAGGCAGTGATCAAGACCATCCCCAAGAAAAAGAAATGCAAAAGGCAAAATGGCTGTCTGAGGAGGCCTCACAATTAGCTAAGAAAAGAAGAGAAGCAAAAGACAAAGAAGAAAAGGAAAGATATATCCGTTTAAATGCAGAGTTCCAAAGAATAGCAAGGAGACATAAAGCCTTCCTCAGTGATCAGGCAAAGAAATAGAGGAAAACAGACTAGAGATCTCTTCAAGAAAATTAGAGATACCAAGGGAACTTCTCATGCAAAGATAGGCATGATAAAGGACAGAAATGGTATGGACCTAACAGAAGCAGAAGATATTAAGAAGAGGTAGCAAGAATACACAGAAGAACTATACAAAAAGATTTTCATGACCCAGATAATCACAATGGTGTGATCACTCACCTAGAGCCAGGCATCCTGGAATGCAAAGTTAAGCGGGCCTTAGGAAGCATCACTATGAACAAAGCTAGTGGAGGTGATGGAATTCCAGTGGAGCTATTTTAAATCCTGAAAGATGATGCTGTGAAAATGCTGTACTCAATATGCCAGCAAATTTGGAAAACTCAGCAGTGGACACAGGACTGGAAAAGGTCAGTTTTCATTTCAATCCCAAAGTAAGGCAATGCCAAAGAATGCTCCAACTACTGCTCAACTGCACTCACTTCACATGCTGGCAAAGTAATGCTCAAAATTCTCCAAGCCAGGCTTCAACAGTAAAGGAACTATGAACTTCCAGATGTTCAAGCTGGATTTAGAAAAGGCAGAGGAACCAGAGATCAAATCGCCAGTATCCGCTGGATCACTGAAAAAGCAAGAGAATTCCAGAAAACCATCGATTTCTGCTTTATTGACTATGCCAGAGCCTTTGACTTGTGTAGATCACAACAAACAGAAAATTCTGAAAGAGATGGGAATACCAGATCACCTGACCTGCCTCCTGAGAAATCTGTATGCAGGTCAGGAAGCAACAGTTAGAATTGGACATGGAACAACAGACTGGTTCTACTGGGAAAAGAGTAGGTCATGGCTGTATATTGTCACCCTACTTATTTAACTTATAAGCAGAATACATCATGAGAAATGCTGGACTGGATGAAGCACAATCTGGAATCAAGATTGCTGGGATAAATATCAATAACCTCATATATGCAGATGATACTACACTTCTGACAAAACAAAGAACTAAAGGGCCTCTTGATGAAAGTGAAAGAAGAGAGTGAAAAAGTTCCTTAAAACTCAACATTCAAAAACTAAGATCATGGCATCTACTCCCATTACTTCATCAAATAGATGGGGAAACTGGAAACAGCGAGAGATTTTATTTTTTGGGGCTCCAAAATCACTGCAGATGGTGACTGCATCCATGAAATCGAAAGATGCTTGCTCCTTGGAAGAAAAGTTATGACCAACCTAGACAGCTTATTACAAAGCAGAGACATTACTTTGCCAACAAAGGTCTGTCTAGTCAAAGCTACAGTTTTTCCAGTAGTCATGTATGGATGTGAGAGTGGGACTATAAAGAAAGCTGAGTACCAAAGAATTGATGCTTTTGAACTGCGGTGTTGAGAAGATCCTGGGACTGCAAGGAGATCCAACCAGTCCATCCTAAAGGAAATCAGTCCTGAATAGTCATTGGAAGGACTGATGCTGAAGCTGAAACTCCAATACTTTGTCCACCTGATGTGAAGAACTGACTCATTGGAAAAGACCCTGACACTGGGAAAGACTGAAGGCGGGAGGAGAAGGGGATGATAGAGGATGAGATGGTTGGATGGCATCACTGACTCGATGGACATGAGTGAGTAAACTCCAGGAGTTGTTGACAGACAGGGAGGCCTGGTGTGCTATAGTTCATGGAGTTGCAAAGAGTTGGACATGACTGAGTAACTGAAGTGAACTGTTGCTATGGACTGAACTGTGTCTCCCTAAATTCATAGGTTTAAGCCCTAACTGCCAAGGTGATAGGATAGGAGATGGAGACTTTGGGAGTAATTAGGTTTAGAGGAAGTCATGAGGATGGGGTCCTCATAATGAATGAGCACCCTTCTAAGGAAGGACAGGAGACAGCTTGTTCTTCTCTCCCTCTACCACAGGGGTCCACAGCAAGAACTTGGCCTCCAAAGCTGTGGCTGTGAGGAATTAACTCCCGTTGTCCAAGCCACCCAGTCTATGATATTTTGTTATGGCAGCCTGAGCAAAGATATAATATCCTTCACATTCCCAAAAATCTACTGAAAAACAACATAAGCCAAGATTTTTTATTTAGACTCCAAATCTATGACAATACTTTTAAGAAGAAATGTAGGACTACTACTGTCCATTCAAAACCTTATGTACAGTGAGTTAATGTATTGATTATTTATTGAAATAAATGGCAATGTCACAGAGCAAAAATGTAGGGACCTGGGCTGTACCTTAGCATTTTTCTAGGTGGTATGCAGTCTTGAGACAGATCCTTAATAGCTGAGGTTGATCAGTATACTTTCCTTTAAAGGATTGGTCTGATGTACCCCAGTGTTCATAGCAGCATTATTTACACAGCTAGGATATAGCAGCAACCTCAATGTCCAACAAACATGAATGGATAAAGAAGCGATGGCACATATATACAATGGAATATTACTTAGCAATTAAAAAGGAATGCATTTGAGTCAGTTCCAGTGAGGTGGATGAACCTAGAGCCTGTTATATAGGAAGTAAGTCAGAAAGAGAAAAACAAATTTAGTATATTAACAGGTACATATGCAATCTAGAAAGATAGTAATGATGACATATTTGCAGGGCAGGAACAGAGACATAGATATAGAGACTTTGGACACAGTGAGGGATAGAGGGGGTGGAGCAAATTGAGAGACTAGCATTGAAACATATTCATCACCATATGTAAACCAGAGAGCTAATGGGAAGTTGCTGTATAATACGGGTGCTTGTCCCACAACTCAACCCGGTGCTTTGTGACAACCTGAAGGGGTGGGATGGGGTGGGGGCTGGGGGAGAGGTTCAAGAGAGAGGGGGCATATGTATACAAGTGGCTGATTCACATTGTTGCACGGCAGAAGCCAACAGAATATTGTAAAGGAGTTACCCTCCAATTAAAACTAATTTTTTTTTTTTTTTTTTAAAAGATTGGTCCAAAACATTTCTGAGGTCCTTTCAGTTTCAAAGCTCGACAACTCCCCTGCACTTTAAAGGGAAGGACGGAGCCGCACACTTACCGTTCTGCTCCCTCTGCACGCCTGCCGCCAGGAGATCGGGCTCCCCGAGGCTGATGTCATTGAGCCGGGTCCCCAGACACTCCATGCAGAGGTGTTTGCACCACTCCTCAGCCTCTAGCTCTGAAAAGAAACACAGGCCATCAGAGGCAGGCAAGGCTGCTGGGAAGGATGGAGAGGACTGCTTCCTGAACCAACTACCCAGGCAAGTGGTGAGCCTTAAAAATCCACTTTAAGAAAGCAAGAAAGCTGTATTCAAGAAGTGAAATAAAACAGTTTCCATGACTGTTGCCCATGATTTGACACTCTTAACATTATGTATCTATTGTATTTTAAAGATATTTTAAGTTATCCCTATGTAATTTATCTTATTTATAAAGAACAGACTGAGAAGATTTGTTTACTAGCCAGTATATTTAAGATTGATATAGTTTGGGGAGAGAACGTACTTAATGTAAATATTAAATATAAAAATTATGAAGTATATAATATTTAATTAAATATAAAGTAAAAATACGTAAGTGAAAAGCTGGAAAACGTCAAACTAAATGTGCGAATGTCTTCCTGAATGTAGTGTTGGTTTGTGCAAATGGAAGGTCTGATCTTTGAGCCATTCTGAACTGCAGTGGATCACAGATCAACAAAAGAACTTGACTTTTTTTTTCTTTCTTTCTTTTTAATACTTTATTCTACTTTACAATTCTGTATTGGTTTTGCCATACATTGACAAGAATCAGCCACGTGTCCACGATCTCCCAATGCCAAAGGCCCCTCCCACCTCCCGCCCCACACAGTCTCCCCGGATCACCCTGTGCACCAGCCCCAAGCATCCTGTATCCTGTATTGAACATAGACTGGCACTTCGTTTCTTACATGATAGCATACATGTTTCAGTGTCATTCTCCCAAATTATCCCACCCCTCTCCCTCTCCCTCAGAGTCCAAAAGTCCGTTCTATACCTCTGTGTTTCTTTTGTTGTCTCACATACAGGGTCATCATTACTATCTTTCTAAATTCCATATATATGTGTCAGTATACTGTATTGGTGTTTTTCTTTCTGGCTTACTTCACTCTGTATAATCGGCTCCAGTTTCATCCATCTCATTAGAACTGAGTCAAATTTATTCTTTTTAAGGGCTGAGTAGTACTCCATTGTGTATATGTACCACTGCTTTCTTATCCATTCATCTGCTGATGGACATCTAGGTTGTTTCCATGTCCTGGCAATTATAAACAATGCTGCAATGAACATTGGGGTACATGTGTCTCTTTCAATTCTGGTTTCCTCGGTGTGTATGACCAGCAGGGGGATTGCTAGGTAATAAGGCAGTTCTATTTGCAATTTTTAAGGAATCTCCACACTGTTTTCCATAATGGCTGTACTAGTTTGCATTCCCACCAACAGTGTAAGAGGGTTCCCTTTTCTCCACATCCTCTCCAGCATTTATTGCTTGTAGACTTTTGGATCACAGCCATTCTGACTGGTGTGAAATGGTACCTCATTGTGGTCTTGATTTGCATTTCTCTGATAATGAGTGATGTTGAGCATCTTTTCATGTGTTTGTTAGCCATCCGTATGTCTTCTTTGGAGAAATGCCTATTTAGATCTTTGGCCCATTTTTTAATTGGTTCATTTATTTTTCTGGAGTTGAGCTGCATAAGTTGCTTGTATATCTTTGAGATTAGTTGTTTGTCAGTTGTTTCATTTGCTATTGTTTTCTCCCATTCAGAAGGCTGTCTTTTCACCTTGCTTATAGTTTCCTTTGTTGTGCAGAAGCTTTTAATTTTAATTAGATCCCATTTGTTTATTTTTGCTTTTATTTCCAGTATACTGGGAGTTGGATCATAGAGGATCCTGCTGTGATTTATGTCGGAGAGTGTTTTACCTATGTTCTCCTCTAGAAGTTTTATTGTTTCTGGTCTTACGTTTAGATCTTTAATCCATTTTGAGTTTATTTTTGTGTGTGGTGCTAGAAAGTGATCTAGTTTCATTCTTTTACAAGTGGTTGACCAGTTATCCCAGCACCACCTGTTAAAGAGACTATCTTTACTCCATTGTATGTTCTTGCCTCCTTTGTCGAAGATAAGGTGTCCATAGGTGTGTGGGTTTATCTCAGGGCTTTCTATTTTGTTCCATTGATCTATATTTCTGTCTTTGTGCCAGTACCATACTGTCTTAATGACTGTGGCTTTGTAGTAGAGCCTGAAGTCAGGCAAGTTGATTCCTCCAGTTCCATTCTTCTTTCTCAAGATTGCTTTTGCTATTCGAGGTTTTTTGTATTTCCATACAAATCTTGAGATTGTTTGTTCTAGTTCTGTGAAAAATACTGTTGGTAGCTTGATAGGGATTGCATTGAATCTGTAGATTGCTTTGGGTAGTATACTCATTTTTACTATATTGACTCTTCCAATCCATGAACATGGTATATTTCTCCATGTATTAGTGACCTCTTTGATTTCTTTCATCAGTGTTTTATAGTTTTCGATATATAGGTCTTTAGTTTCTTTAGGTAGGTATATTCCTAAGTATTTTATTCTTTTCGTTGCAATGGTGAATGGAATTGTTTCCTTAACTTCTTTTTCGGTTTTCTCATTATTAGTGTATAGGAATGCAAGGGATTTCTGAGTGTTGATTTTATATCCTGCAACTTTACTATATTCATTGATTAGCTCTAGTAGTTTTTCTGGTCGAGTCTTTAGGGTTTTCTATGTAGAGGATCACTTTTTTTTTTTTCTCACAAACATCAGAAGTTTGTAAAGTAAGGGCCACCCTTACTTTAAAAAATTAGGGATAGGATATTGAAAATAACTTTCCCTTTCAGTTCAGTTCAGTTGCTCAGTGGTGTCCAACTCTTTGAGACCCCATGAATCGCAGCATGCCAGGCCTCCCTGTCCATCACCAACTTCTGGAGTCCCCTTTAGAAAGCTACAATTACCTAAAGATATTAATTAGATCACTCTTTACTGCCGTTACTCTGCAACTTCTCTCTATCTGTGTTTTTCCTTTGCTGAAAACATTAGAGTATTTCACACCCCACTGAATCTTGTAGTATCAAATGCTTCCACAAACATGGATGAATTTGAACCTAATATAAGACCTAGGTGGGCGAGATAGCTAAGGATTAGTGGCATACCTAGTCTCATATCCTAGCATGGGTCATCACCAAGACAGAATTGGAAGCAAAGAGTTCTAACTATTTTTGTATCCAAAGGAGTATGAGGTTAGGAATTTGGGGCCAAGCCCCCAAATCAATTCACAGAAATTGAATAAGAGCTTTCCACTGACATATGCCCAGAGAATAGAACTCTGTGGGAGACTGTGGGTTCTTTTACTTTCTAACAATATTCCATGGTCTTGATAAAAGGGGAATTTCTGACTTTTTCATGTAGCATAATTCTGTACTAGAGCCACTTAATATAGATTTCCTTTAAAGTTCTTGCTGCTCTCCGTGGATCACATTCCTGCTTTTGCCTTGGCATTTTAAATCCCCATAACAACGTCATCTGTGACATAGTTTCTTGACTCCAGGGATTTGAGCACCAACTTCTCTGCTCCATGGCCAATGCCACCACACCTGGCTAACACTTTCTTCCTGTGCTGGGTCACTCTGCCTTAGCATCAAGAACTAGTTTGACCAATGAGATGTCAAGCCAAATTTGTCATTTATTTTTACTTTTATCAAGACCATGGAATATTGTGAGAAAATAAAAGAACACACAATCTCCCACAGAGCACTATTCTCATAAAAACAATAGTTCCCATGTTCCAATCACAAAAGTGATTTTTTTTTCACAAAAGGTATGGTTAGCATCCTTCAGGGACGGTTCTCTGTGGTGTTAGTCACTGTGCCTGCCTGCACCAACGAGAAAGCAGATTCTCATGTGGCCTGGTGTGGGTGGTGGGCTTTTCCTCAGGAGTCTAGAAATAAATCAAGAAAATAAACCTTCCCATTCACTCTATGATGTTGTTTAGTTGTTAAATCGTGTCTGACTCTGCAGCTTCATGGACTGTAGCCCACCAGGCTCCACTGTCCATGGAATTCTCAGGCAAGAATTCTGGAGTGGGTTGCCATTTCCTTCTCCAGGGGATCTTCCCCACCCAGGGATTGAACCTGCATCTTCTGCACTGGCAGCAGATTCTCTACCACTGAGCCACCAGGGAAGCCCAGGGCTACTATAATGACAAAAAGGCATTGCTGAGACTCACAGCTTTCTAAAAACCCTTTTTCTTCTAGAAACAGAATGCCAGCATTCATAGAAAAAGTTTATAGAAGCAACAACAGCATATATTGAAAATAATTTTTATTAGGTGTATGAGTTTTGACTTATATAATTTGTGAAAGTTTTGAAAGCTTTTCTAACAACGATCAGAATCTCAAGCCAATTTCCATGACATGTCTCTACAAGTCCTTGACATTTCTGGGAAGGGACACAATATGACTCCAGCTTTTCTTTTTACATTTCAATGTTTTGAATGTTTCTCAGAACTATAATACTTTAAATCACCAGTGAAGTCACATGCAGGTAACACCTCATCTGCAGGACTACCTGCTAGTATTTCCAGGACCCCAAAGATAGAAAGAAGAGCATCTACTATGCTATTTGAGGTGAAAATAAAAGCGTTAAATATGACAAAGCATCTTTGCACCAATGTTACTTTTAATGTTTCTGGCCTCATGGTCCAGTGGTTCACAGGGCGTGGTGCTAGGATTCTCATTATCAAGATTTCTGGGAGTTTGTTGAAACTGGAGATCTCCCCATTCCAGCCCTTGCTTGTTTGTTTAGTCCCTCAGCTGCGTCTGAATCTTTGCGACTCTCTGAGGGCAGGAGGAGAAGGGGACAGCAGAGGATGAGATGGCTGGATGGCATCACTGACTCGTGGACGTGAGTCTGAGTAGGCTCCGGGAGTTGGTGATGGACAGGGAGGCCTGGCGTGCTGCAGGCTATGGGGTTGCAAAGAGTCGGACACAACTGAGCGACTGAACTGAACTGAACTGAATTGAGGGCTGTGGCTGAGCCTGGAGCAGCCAGGGCTCCAGGACCTAGGCTCAGCAGCGAGCAGGGAACCTGTCCAGGGACTTGCAGGGCGAGCAGCAAAGGGAGGGTGTGTGTGAGTGTGTGTATTGGTGTGTGTCTTTGTGTGTGTATCAGTGCATGTGACTGAGTCTAAGTGTCTATCAGTGCACGTGAGTGTGTATATGTGTGTCAGTGAGTATTTGTGAGAGTGTGAGTGATGAGTGAGTCTGTGGGTCTGTGTATCAGTATGTGAGTGCATGAGGCATTTGTGTCAGAGTATGAGTAAGCACTGGGTATCTGTGTGAGTGTGTGTCTGCACCGATATGCTGGAGGAACCAGGCTGCATGGATGGTGGCCAGGACTGAAATAGGGAAGCAGGTCCAGGAGCCACATCGCTGCCCGTGACCAGCGCGGGTCAGCTCTAAGGTCACGGTCAAGTCTGAGAAGCAGTCGGCACTCCAGCCCTCCTCTTCTGGGTTGTGTTTGGTTCAGTTAGATCAGCCCTAAATGTGCATATCATGTCAAAAGTATTTACCTGTGTGGTCTGCACACTTGATCTAACAGTCTTATTGCAGACAAGTACATTTGTTTGAGAATTATACAAGGCTTTGCAGTTTAAAATTTGTTTTCAATAGTCATCTTTCAAATAATTATAGCTATGCTTTTTATTTGTTCTTTCTTAGGCAAATGCTCTATATTGAAGTCCTTTAATATCTTTTATTGCATGTTAATTTACTTTGTCCCATCATTATTTAACTAGCGTTTTTCTCCCAGTTAACCTTACATCGTTCACCTTTCTATTTTCACAGAACTGAACAGATTAAATATAAGGGCAATAATCTCAACCCACTGCATTTTTAAATAATTTTTTTTCCATAAATTCAGTGCCTTTTGTCTTCGTTTTATCTTTCAAACATCTATCTTGCTCTATACATAGTGTGTAAATAATGAAATTTCTTTGTGGAGAAATAAAGGCAGAAAATGTTTTACAATGTTTTCTGCATTTTCCTCTTCATGGTGGAAGTGCTTTTCACTTACATGTCTTTTTGGGTAGCCTGCAGCTATGCTCAAATTCTTAATTCAGATAAATAACTTTTCTCTGGCACAGAAACCTCAATAACATTTTCATTATGTATAGGATGAGTTAAATAGAGAAATCTGGCAATTTCCAAAAGAGAAAAGCTGAAAGATGTTTATGAATAACAAGACAAATAGTAGAGAAGAGAGACTAAACTAACTGAGTGAATTATGAGACAAATGGGCTTACTGATTGTAGGGAAAATGACGATCAGCAGTCCTGCAAAGGAGAGATACAGTCATAGACGGATGGCCGCTCCTGAGCGTCTTCCCATCACTTCTTTTTAGAATTCTGGGGAAAGTACAGTTATATTCCTCTGCATAAGAGGAGGTCTTTACACCAGACTCTTAATAAATACTTACTGGATAAATGATTAAATTTAAGCTTAATTACTTTCACCAAATTTAGGCCTTAGGATAATGACATGAGTGTTAAATGATCCAAAAGGAGCTTTGAAAACAGTGAAAAATTTTCTCCCACGTATACAAAAAACAAGCTGTCAGCTAAAATCATATAGCAGAATTAAAAACAGCACCAACTCATTTTCATGGTAATTTATTGTAAGATGCAGGCAAAACTAGCTTTATGTGGAAATAATAATTTAGCCCTCATTAAATTTGGCTTTTATTGAAAATCTTAGCAAAATATAGGTAAATAATATTGCTTTGTCTTCAACAAAATCAGGAATTTTTAAAGTATATGCAATTTTTACCTGCTGGGCAGATTTTCTATAATTTGGTGTTAAAATTTTTTTCTTGTTATTAAAGTCTTCTTAGATACACGCTTTTCTGGAAAGTGAAGGAAAAAAGTTTCCTGATGTAGACTGTTGCTTAAAGACTACAAAGAACTCTCTTATTGTTATTTGAAATTTATAGAGCTGTTAAAATATACATTTTGATGATACTTTTCATTATTAAAAATTGGCACCTACTTGTTACTTAACTGGCCTTGTGGATGCATTATGGACTTTTCTGTTTCTCTTACTTTTTTCTGTAGTAGGAAGACAAGAAGCTAGTGACAACTGACCTGCTCGCTTCAGCAAAGGCAAGAAGAAGGTTGAGCTCGCAGCAACGAGCCCCGTCTGCTGAAGCCCAACGGTCAGGATTGATCCATTTGGAGATGTGCAACTTTTTGTTTTCTAAGAGATCCTTTCTTGTTTGGTTCCTTCAGACCCAATTTTGGATTTAACATCTTTCCTCTACATCTCCACTTCATTCTGTGCTTACTGTTATCATAGCCTTTATGAGGTGGTATAGCGGTTTAGTCATTCAGTCATGTCTGACTCTGTGACCCCATGGACTCTAGCCTGCCAGGCTCCTCTGTCCATGGGATTTTCCAGGTGAGAATACTGGAGTAGGTTGCCATTCCCTACTCCAGGGGAGCTTCCCAGCACAGGGCTCGAACCTGGGTCTCTTGTATTGCAGGCAGTCTCCTTTCTTGCAGGCAGATTCTTCACTGAGTCACATGGGAAGCCCCATAGCCTTTATACTGCTGAGCTATTTGTCTGTCCTTCCAACCAATATATTCTGATATTAGAGTGAGGGAGATACTGATATAGTCTAGAGTGGGTGCAGCACTTGGATATGGAAACTAATAAATAAATGTGGAGGGACTTCCCTGGTAGTCCAGTGGTTGAGAATCTGCCTTCCAGTGCAAGGAAAATGGATTTGATCCCTGGTCCTGAAACACTGCACCTGTCATGAAGCAACAGAGCCTGTGTGCTGTAACTACTGAGCCCACGCTCACCAGAGCTGGTGCTGAGACTCGAGAAACCACTGCAGCAGAAGTCCGTGCACTGCAACCAGAGAAAGGCCACGCGTGGCGATGAAGACTCAGCACCAGCAAAATGAATAAATGAAGGAAGTCTGTGCACCGCAACCAGAGAAAGCCCACGCGTGGCGATGAAGACTCAGCACCAGCAAAATGAATAAATGAAGGAAGTCCGTGCACTGCAACCAGAGAAAGCCCACGCACGGCTATGAAGACTCAGCACCGCCAGAATGAATAAATGAAGGAATAAATAATTTTAAAACGACTCAGCACAGCCAAATAAATGAATGAGTAGATAATTTTAAAAAGACAAGTGAAGTGAAGTGAAGTTGCTCAGTCGTGTCTGACTCTTTGTGACCCCGTGGACTGTAGCCTACCAAGCTTCTCTGTCCATGGGATTCTCTAGGCAACAATACTGGAGTGGGTTACCATTTCCTTCTCCAGGGGATCTTCCCGACCCAGGGATCGAACCCGGGTCTCCCGCATCAGAGGCAGACACTTTAACCTCTGAGCCACCACGGAAAGACACAGCCAAAAACAAATAAATGGACGATTCAATAAATAATTTGTTTTTTCTAAAATAGAGCTTTTGTCTTAGTCACGTTGTCAAAAGGCCTAAAAGCACTTCCTTTCTACGCAGCAAACATGAAGTACTTGGGAGCAGAAAGGAAAGCGTTTAAGAGGAGAGCCGTGTGTTGGAATGTGGAAATGTGGCCAGTGCTGTGGTTAGCTGTGGAAGACTGTGACAGAAAGTACACAGAGCTCTGAGACAGTTTCTCTTGGCGGAGCACAGTTTATTACAGAAAGCCTTGCCAGCTGCTCAGAGTATGGATGGCACTTGGTCAACTGCCCCAGCGAACCTGGGCTTGTCTTATCCTCAGCTTCCAGAAAGGAGCACAGCCTTGCCGGCCCTTCAGTTTCTGCCCAGCGAGCCTGCTGTTAGACTTCTGACCTTTGGAATTCTAAGATGACGAATCTGTGTTGGTTTAGGCTGCTGCGTGTTGTGTCCTTTTTAATGTAAGAAACTGAACAACAAAACAAACAACAAAGGCCAATTAGTCTCTTCCTTTCTACCAGGAAAACCTCCAAGCAAGCGAATTAACTTAAGGGGATGAGATCTGTGAAAAATCAGGAGGGTATACAGATCTGGATGGAGCATGATGTGATTATATCTGTTTGAAGCTTAAGAAATAAAATAATGAGGAAAGATTTGCTGCTCAACAGTGGGGTCAGGAAATCTCAAAACAGAGAATGCAAGAACTGCCAAGAATTAACCAAGAAAAAGCAGGGGGTTGGGGAAGGGATGCTGAAAGAGGACGGAGGCGAGGTGGAGCAATCACTGGAAAGGTGAAACTCAGCTAGAGCCTAAAGATTTAAGAAAGGACCAGGTAACTGGGCACATGATCTACAGGGAAGGGATGAAGAGACATCATATAAAAGGCTAATATGACTTTAAAGGGACACACGGGGTTTAGAGGATCAACAGTGGTTTTTGTGGACAATCTTCCAATTATATAGCCTTTCAGGGAGGGGGAAAAAAGGCCAAAAAGGCCAAAAAAAAGAAGTAGGCTTTAGCAACTTGGTGGAGGAGAAGAAAAGAAGAAAAAAGTATATAAGTAATGCCGTGCAGTATTTGTCTCTCTCTCTGGCTTATTTCATTTGCCACAATGCCTTCAAGGTCCACGTCTTCACAAATGGCAGGACTTCCTTCTTTTCAAGGCATACGTACCACATTTTCTTTATCCGTCCAACTGTCGATGGACATTTAGGTGTTTCCGTACCTTGGCTTGTGTGAATAATGCTGTCATGAATAGGGGGATAAATATATCTCTCTGAGATAATAATTTTTTTTCTTTAGATATACAAGAAGTAGGAGATGGCAACCTGTTCCAGTATTCTTGCCTGGATAATCCCATGGACAGAGGAGCCTGGTAGGCTACAGTCCGTGGGGTCACACAGAGTCAGACACGACTAAGTGCCTAAGCACCAGCAGGCAGGAATGTAGCCCATGTGATACCTCTATTTTTGATTTCTAGGAACTTCTACACTGTTTTCCATAGTGTGTGCACCAAGTTGTATTCCTGCCAACAGTGTACAAGGGTTCCCTTTTCTCCACATCCTGCCCGGTGGAGAATTCATTATCCCTTGTCTATTGCATTATATGGTCAGTTAATTTTCTAAAAGGCACCAAAAATACACAAAGAAAAAGTTCTTCTTTATTGAAGTAAACTTTATAATACCGGTGAATGAGATTGAAAATCCTCTTATGCTTAGATTCAGCTAAAGCTACCACCTCAAAATAGTTAAATATCCTCACATTCTGAAAACATTCTGAAGAGATCCATGACTCTCATCCATTCACTCATGATCTAACAGTAGAAATGTAAGATCAAGTGGCCGCCTTTGCTTGCAATGCCTCCCGATACCCATGCTGGAA
The DNA here is from genome assembly GCA_917880005.1 of Nanger dama. Lineage (NCBI taxonomy): Eukaryota > Metazoa > Chordata > Mammalia > Artiodactyla > Bovidae > Nanger > Nanger dama. The sequence goes on from CAKJTW010000069.1 coordinate 1,619,167, forward strand.
TAAACCACCAACCACAGAGATTAAGGGCAATGATCTGAGTACAGATTTGGCAGCCTGGGAGAGAGCACCACAGAGATTCCTCTAATTCTGAAAGGGAGGCGCCACACACCCTATTCCTCCCGCAAGCCAAGGGAGGGTGTGCTCCTGTGCATCTCTGGGTGTCTGTGAACGGAGGCTATGTATCCATGGTGATAGAACCTCTCCTACATATTAGTGGCTAAAGCCGCTGCTTTCACTCCCGGGCTCGGAATCTCCTTATTGAATTTTCTGTTCTATATACTTGTCAGTTGCATGAGGAGAATGACTGGAAAGAGACCCAAAGCCGGCATTGGAGGCTGACAGACGTTCTCAGACAATGGACAGCAAAGATAAAACTTTAGTGTGTCCTAAGTGGACCCTGCTGAGGTCCAAGAGGGCTGTGCGCTGGCTGGACAGGAGACCCAGGGACAGGAGGCTCTGCACATACCCTGGTGGTGGTCGCCAGCAGGGGTCAGCAAGGGACACTCAGCAGTGGAGTGCAGGGAGCCGGCCACCTGCTCGAAGAGCTCCCAAGACCCACCCGAACAGACCCTGCAGCTGAGAGACCATGCGTGTCCATGGCTCCTATGCTGGCCGATCAAACAGGCAGCAGGGTCCCCGCTTCCATCCTTCTTCTCTGGACCCAGCACTACAGTGAAGCCAGAATGTGGGGGGCAAGGAGGCCATGGAGAGGTTATGCCCCATCTTCCCTGAAGCCTGAGTCGGGGGAGAGGGAGCTGCGTTCTAAGTCAAAGTCTGGCAGGCCTGGATTTTAAGACCCAAGTGACCCGGGAAGGAGCTGGGAAGGGCAATCTGACAAGAGACAGAGGAAGCTACACTGAGAGAAAACACCAACCTCTCCAGAATGCAGACTCCTCACTCTTCTGGTTCCATGCAAGTTCCCCAGTCACATTCTGATCAAAAAGGAAATATCCTTGCTTAAAATAATTTCCTTAACAGGGAGCAAGAAAATATAATAAAACGGTGCTTTAAACTATGAAGAGTTTAAAGAAATTTTATATAAGAGTAGAGAGACTTAACAGACAAAATTGGTCAGGAAATATTCTCTGACATTAAGACTGGGATTTGTTAAAGCTCCACTTCAGTCAGTACAAAACACATGACTGTTTCAGGGGGAAAGGATAGCAAAACTCCCCAATTCTTTTTGGAAACATTGTTGGTTAGCCACCAGGTCCTGTCCAACTCTTTGTGACCTCATGAACTGTTGCACGCCAGTCTCCCTGTTCTCCACTATCTCCTGGAGTTTGCTCAAATTCACGTTCATTGAGTTAGTGATGCTATCTAACCATCTCATCCTCTGCCACCCTCTTCTCCTTTTGCCTTCAATCTTTCCCAGCATCAGGGTCCAAGGGATTCTCAAGGGTCTTCTATACATCTCCAGAATGTCTTAGTTAAATATTTTCCAAACAGCGGTGCTCCACAATGTGTCTGTACTGTCATAATCAACCTGAGGATAACACAGGGACCATCTGGTTATTATCTCTCACTGGTGCCTGTTTTCACATCCCAGGTGGATTTTAGATTTAAGAGACTTCCTATGCTCAACTGACTTGTGAATTTTAAATTCTCTTGCGGAATCTTAAAATAAAACTAGGGAAGGCACAGCCTCAGAGCATAGCAGGACTTGGAGGATGGGGTGAATGCAAAATTGCTTCTGAGTACAGCGTGGTTTAGGGTTTTCCCTGCGGCCAAAGGGATTGGCTGAATCCATTCCACTTTTTAACCAAGTCCCTAAGGGCGACATTGCCCAGCATATCTACAGGTACAAGCTGGCTTTCACTTCCTTGTCTTTGTTAATAACTGCACTATCTTTTAAGTGACTTGAGAACTGAAACACTGTTTCAAGGAGATAGCATGAAATAATTTCCAAGCGGCTTAGGGATGTTTCAAAAACATTCTTTCCTTTTCTTCATTAGCTTTGAACTAAGATGAAAAATGTCACCTTGAAGGCTGGATCTACCCTACTGCTTAAATTCATTTGTCCCCAGTAAGTATTTCTATGAAAGCAACTATTTTAACTTGGCTGAAGGTTGGTTTTGGAGCAATATGTTTAGTATGGCTGTTTGATTATTATAGAGTTGGTGAGAAGACAATGCTACATTGACATGGCACAAGAGATTAATTTTCAAATCATTATCACTTTGCTTATTTATGGGCCACAGTTGATTTTTTTCCCTAAAGTACAGTTTTTCAACCTGATGGTAAAAAGTTTCAAGTCAACTGATGCACACTCATGCAAAATTTGGTTTGGTTAGAATGAATCAATGTGAAACTGTGTACAAATATTTTCTATCAAAACAGATCATCTCTCAACAATGACTGGAAGATAAAAGACACAAATAAACAATAAGGAGAGAACTTAAACTTTGGAGAATGTAGTTAAGTTAGAAGAAAAACATTTTCAAGGAAAGACTCTTTTTACAGGAAATGGCAGTAAAGAAAGCAGTAAGTTGTATCAGGATCAAGCATTTAAAAAGTACCTAAAAGTACATGCTGATTAAAATGTGATTCTCAAGTCAGAGTGTGGGAGAAAGGGGAGAAGAAAACAGATTTGCTCCTGGAATTCTGAATCAAAATGCTTTGAGGGGATTCAATCCTGGGTTTATTTAGAAGAACTAGCTTGAGGAACCTATATGCAGGTCAGGAAGCAACAGTCAGAACTGGACAAGGAACAACAGACTGGTTCCAAATAGGGAAAAGGAGTACGTCAAGGCTCTACATTGTCACCCTGATTATTTAACTTAAATGCAGAGTACATCATGAGAAACGCTGGACTGGAAGAAACACAAGCTGGAATCAACACTGCAGGGAGAAATATCCATAACCTCAGACATGCAGAAGACACCACTCTTATGGCAGAAAGTGAAGAGGAACTAAAAAGTCTCTTGATGAAAGTGAAAGGAGGGTGAAAAAGTTGGCTTAAAGCTCAACATTCAGAAAACTAAGATCATGGCATCTGGTCCCATCACTTCATGGCAAATAGATGGGGAAACAGTGGAAACAGTGTCAGACTTTATTTAGGGGGCTCCAAAATCACTGCAGATGGTGATTGCAGCCATGAAATTAAAAGACGCTTAGTCCTTGGAAGAAAAGTTATGACCAACCTAGATAGCATATTCAAAAGCAGAGATATTACTTTGCCAACAAAGGTCCATCTAGTCAAGGCTATGGTTTTTCCTGTGGTCATGTATGGATGTGAGAGCTGGACTGTGAAGAAAGCTGAGTGCCGAAGAATTGATGCTTTTGAACTGTGGTGTTGGAGAAGACTCTTGAAGAGTCCCTTGGACTGCAAGGAGATCTAATCAGTCTATTCTAAAGCAGATCAGTCCTGGGTGTTCTTTGGAAGGAATGATGCTAAAGCTGAAACTCAAACACTTTGGCCACCTCATGCGAAGAGTTGACTCATTGGAAAAGACTTTGATGCTGCAAGGGATTGGGGGCAGGAGGAGAAGGGGACAAAAGAGGGTGAGATGGCTGGATGGCATCACGGACTCGATGGACGTGAGCCTGAGTGAACTCCGGGAACGGGTGATGGACAAGGAGCCCTGGTGTGTTGCAGTTCATGGAGTTGCAAAGAGTCGGACATGACTGAGCCACTGAACTGAATTGAGGTTGAAAATAGGCTAGCTGTTTCTCTTCCTATTACTGCTTGTCTTTGTGGTAAGTCCAGAATTCAGCTTCTCAGAGTGGTCACGAGGTGAGTGTAATTATGATTCGGATAAACATGTAAGAAGATGTCTGTAATGTACATTTATAGCCTGGGGGTGATTGATGACAATCTATCATGTATTTTAAGCACTCTTTCTAGTTTTCGTTCACATTGTATCTGTGTTTTTATTCAGTTTTAAAAGTTAACCCAGTAAATTAAAATTATAATTTAATAAACAATTATTTTAGGCAAGAAAACCAAAATTAACTAGATGATCACTAATTATATTATATTTTGATATTTTCTGATAAAAATGAGCTAAATTTTACAACCATTATTGCAATGACTGCACAGAAAGAATTTTGACTTATTATTCTAGAGTGTAATGGGAAGGGGCTCCACTTTTTGTTCTTTTACCTTTTGACCCCCTCAACCATCATGGACATCTAGCACCATGACTCTGTTCTCTCCCTCTACAAGCCTGCTTTGGTTTTTTGTGTGTTTTGTTTTTAGATTTTACATATAAGAGATCATAAAGTGTTTGTCTGACTCATAAAGTGTTTCTGCCTGATTCATTTCACCCAGCACAATGTCCTTGAGATCCATTCCCATTATTGCAAATGGCAGGGTTTTATTATTTTTATGGCTGAATAATATTCACACACACATATATACACACACATATACACATATGCGTATATATATATATATATGTCCAGTCTTCCCAAAATCATCTATTGAAGAGACTAATCTTTCCTAATTTGAGAGGGGGGTCTTCCTGAAATTTTTAGTTCTGATGATTGAGAGAGAAACATAAAATTATTTTAGTGATTGCATTAGGATCAAACTCCCCAAGAATGCCAGCCTCCTGCATTGGTTTGCTCCATCCTAAAACAGACAATGAGAGAGAGGATGACAGTCTCTTTGAGATTTGTATTTTGGAGTCAAAACTTACAAGCTGGTGTTAATCTTCCATTCGTTAATTTTTATTTAGGTAGACACAGACACTACATCCTACTCCACTCACTCTAAAAAGTAACACATTTAGCTGTTGATTCAAGTCCACGTTCCCAGATATGAAAAACTGGTGTCCCTTCCAGGCTGTCACGCCCACTGTCTGTCTCAGAAGCACAGAAAACATCCAGAAGAGATTTAATAGTGGCGTTCAGGGCTGCCCTGGCGACTCGGAAAAGAATCCAAAGAATCCGCCTGCAGTGCAGGAGACGGGTTTGATTCCGGAGTCTGGAAAATCCCTGGAGATGACAGTGCAACCCACTCCAGCATTCTTGCCCGGAGGATCTCATGGACAGAGGAGCCTGGCGGGCAGAGTTGGACCCGGCTGAACGACTATCAGTTTTGGGGAAGGAAGTCCATTGGGGCCTTTCCTGCCAGCCAGCGGCTTGCACATCTATTTCTCACATGCGGAACAGCCGCTCCCAGGCAGACCTGGGGATGTGCTGAGGGTGAAGAGACTCCACAGCAGAGGCACCTCCCTGCCCTCCTCACACGTCAGGGACACACCCTGAGCCTCTGCATCAGGTGACTCAGTTCTACCCTTCACTGCTTATAACGCAACACGGGATTTCTGACTGTTCATCCAACTATGCTTAAAACCCGGTACTTATTCAATGTCCAGAAAGATAGTCTCCTAGCAAGTAATCACAGGTCCACCCAGATTAAGGTCCCTTTAGCCATTTCCAAGACATGCCCAGACACACCAGGGCTGTAAAGCTCTAGGCAGTGCGTGTTATCACTGTCTGAGGCTCTTACTATGGCCACTGAGTTTAACGGTTGGCCTGCTCCTGTCCACAGCGCCCTTTAATTTATCTCAGGTGGCTTCACTGACAAAATTCTGCTGATAAATGTGAGCACTATGCATAATTTCTCAGGGAATGACTCTTAAATAAAAACACAAAGGAATGCATTGTGCAGAAACAGGTACCATTATGTGATTATCTTCTTTTGCAAAATAACAGCATGTATAGCCTTCTTTTTCATGTGTTCCTGGTCATTTCAGCTCCTTCTTATGGACCTTATTTTTTAATACTTTACCCTGCCTCCTTTTTAAAACAATCAAATCTTATGTTGCTAGTTTCTTCTGAAAAGTCAGAAGCAGAGAAAGTGGAGGTGGACCCACAGGGTTAGGAGCTGGAGTGGCAGGAGCTCAGGCTGCCACGAGCCCCCTTTCCGTGTGGATTTGGGGGCTGCAGAACCAGATGCGGTGATTGCAAGTGTACAGAGTTCTATCATTTGACTGCAGAGTAAGAAGCAAGTTTTCAAACTCTGCATATTTGCTTTTAATATGTTTTCAAATGTTCAGAGTAGGAAAAAGTATCCCCTTAAGGAAACTGGAGGGCATTGGAAAGACTGATGCTGAAACTCTAATACTTTGGCCACTTGATGTGAAGAGCTGACTCATTGGAAAAGACCCTGATGCTGGGAAAGATTGAAGGCAGGAGAAGGGGATGACAGAGGATGAGATGGTTGGTTGGATGGCATCACCGACTCAATGGACATGAGTTTGAGCAAGCTCTTGGAGATGGTAAGCCTGGCGTGCTACAACCCATAGGATTGCAAACAGCTGGACACAACTTAGTGACTGAACAATAAGGTACAATTCATCTTTCCTCATTCCGTTTATTTCTATCACCTGGGACCTAACTTGTGTGTGTTTATCTTGCAAGAAGTATATAACCAGATTTTTCCAACCAATGTGATATCTCTTTAAAAAATTGGTAGATATTTACTTTACTTGGATTTTTATCAACCATTTCAAGTTTTCCACTTGTAAATACCACCTCCCCACCCACCTTTCCTTGTTCTCTTCTCTACTGAAGATTCTCAGACTTTGCTGAGCCTTCGAGTCACTCGGAGAGCTTGTTCAGAGGATTCTTGGACCCCCCCGCCCCCCTCCCCCGCCCCACCACACACACACACACACACACACACACACACACACACACACACTCACAGAGGTCCTGATTCAGCAATTCTGAAGTGGGGCCTGAGAACCTGCACTTCTTACAAGTTCCCTGTTATGCTGCTGGCGTTGAGACCACACCATCCGATTTTCTTTATTTTCTTTATTTTCCACCCTTCTCATGTAGAAGAAAAAAGTGATCTTAAAACACTTCAATAATTTCCTCTCTTTGAACCATATTATTTTCCTGTAACATTTGTAACTTATCTTAAGTCTCTCATCTTTAAAGTCCTAAAATAGTGACTATTTTTAGCATTTTATATCGAAGTTATTTCAAATTTGCTGCTAAGTCACTTCAGCGTGTCCACCTCTGTGTGACCCCATAGACGGCAGCCCACCAGGCTTTCCCATCCCTGGGATTCTCCAGGCATGAACACTGGAGTGGGTTGCCATTTCCTTCTCCAATGCATGAAAGTGAAAAGTGAAAGTGAAGATGCTCAGTCGTATCTGACCCTCAGGGACCCCATGGGCTGCAGCCTTCCAGGCTCCTCCAACCGTGGGATTTTCCAGACAAGAGTTTTGGAATGGGGTGCCATTGCCTTCTCTGTACTCCAAATTTAGCAACTGTTTATTTATTATTCTTAGTCAACATTTCCTGGACTTGTATTAATACTATTAACACGTGAAAGTGCTTTGCAAGTATTGACTTGTTTCCTCTCATTAGAAACGCGTGATGCAACTGCTACGACCACTTTCATGTTTATTTTATATGTGAAACTGAAGCACAGAGAGGTGAATGAGTCTTCTGTTAGCCACGCAGCACGGCTGGCTCTGGCACCTACGTCCTTAACCACCCTCATCACGGAGACGTGCAACCTTCTGTTTTCACTTTCCTTCTTCCTAAAGAATACATTTTTAGTACTTTCTGTGAAGTGTCAGGTTAATACATTTCCTCAGTTTTCATATTTCTGAAAATGTCTCTCTACCTTCACTCTTGAATGACATTTTGACAGTTATTTTTCTCCAGCATTTAAAAAATATTTTTCTAGTGTCTTGCTGCTGACATTGAGGTCATCTATTCACCTGCCATTTCTTGCTAAAGGTAGTCTCATTTTTTTGGGGTGTTGCTATTAAGATTTTTTTGCTTTATATTTAATCTTGCATAAGTTGGTTTTATGTTAACGCTTGAAGACACATATCTTTCTTCAGTTCTGAGATTTTTTTTTCAGCTATTTTGAGTTTTGGCCTCTCTTATTCACTCTGTTTCTTTCTTGGAAAACTTGTCAGAAAAGCATATTTTGGATATTCGCTTTCTCTTTTAAAGAAAGTTATGTCCCATAACCTAATATTTCTGTCTCTTCATATTTTGTGCTGCATTCTTGATTTCCTCAGATTCATCTTCTAATTAACATGTAATCTCTTGAGTCTTTTTTTTTTCAGCCCTTTCAAATTCAGTAACTTAAAAAAATATCTAGAAATTCTAGTGGTTTATTTTGTCTACATCCTGTTTTTATATTACCATGTTTTTCTGACGTAATGTGTATTTGTTTATCATACTTATTTATTTTAAATGCAAGTATAATATTTAAGATTCTTTTTAAACTTTTCCTATTACTTCTGGTTCTTAGGGTGCTAATATACCTTTTTCAATCAGCTGACTTTTTTTCATTGTGAATTTTTCATATGGTTTGTACTGTTTTATTGTAATTTCATCTTCAGAAAGTTTTCTCTTCTCTGGAAATCTTATAAGCCTGCTATTCTTAAAGTATCTGAACAAAAAACACTGTTTCAGTTTTGCCTCCTTCAAAATCCTACAGCAGTAAGCACCTCTGGATAAACTCTGAGTCTAATCCCAGCTTGGGATTCTTTCCTTATGCAAGTAGCTTATATTAATACATTTTATTCATCTGTGGGGCGAGCTCTCATTTCTGTGATTCATTTCCACCTCACCTCTGAGATGAATGCCAGCCCTTCTCACTGCCTTCTCAGTCCTTTGTTGATCAACAAAGGAATCTCTGTCCTACTTCACAGAGGAAATAGAAGTCATCATTATGGAAGACTTCCCATTACAAAACGTACAAACATCTGCACCCGTCTTTTCTATGAAGCCCCCTGCTAACAACAGAGGTGCCAAGAACAGCAGAGGTAACAGGACAATGAAGGGGTTGGAAGGCCCAACAGAGCCCATCAGTATCCTACAGATGGTAAAACAAACCGACCGAGAGGCAGAGTTAGAAGCTCCCAAAATAATTAGACTCTCTATCAATCAGTGGAATGAGAAAAACAACAGAAGACATTGTCAAATAATATTTTAAAGACTTTCAGTGATGAAAGGCAGGAATCAAGCTCCCTTTTTGAGTACCAAAAATAAAGAGATGACTCAGAGATCTTTCAGTGAGAGAAAAAAGTATGCCACAAGCAACAATCACCTATCAAAAATGGCGATTTCAGCTGCGGCATCACAGCAAGAATGCAGTGGAAAAATGTCTTCAGAATTATAAGATAAATTTTTATCAATCTATTATCCAATGCCTAGATAAATTATAGCTTAAATATTAAAGGAAAATCAACAGCTTTTTCCTCATATATCCTCAACCAAGTTCCAAATATTCACGCGTCTTTTCTGGACTGTTCCTTCTGGCCCTTTCTGACACTGGTCTGTGTGTTTACTCCATCACTCCCAAAACACAGTTATAATAACTGTGGCTTCTTAATATGTTTTGCTATTGAGTGGGACAAGTCTCTTCTTCTACCCTGTCTTTATCCAAATTTTTCTTATTTTTTAGTATTTTCCTTGTTTAATTTTGGTAAGAACGCTCACGTGTTCTTATTAATAGGTCTGTCTTCTTAATGTTTCAAGTGTACAACACAGTATCATGAACGGCAGTCACACTGCTGTACAGAAGATCTGTACAAGTTATTACTTTACTTAACTGAAACTTTATACTCTTTGGATAGCAAGGGTCTCTCCCCTTCACTGGATATGGTCATTTTGATCCACTTATACCAAAATATCACTGAAAATTTGAGAAGCCAAGACACAAACTTGTGAAAGTCTTTTCATTTTCTATTGTTCCATATTAAATGCATAGCAAGCAACTTCCAGACATTTTCTGCACAGCTCCTTTCTGTTTAGTGCTGGCGTGGCTCAGCCAGGATGGGGAAAAGATGACTGGACTGCTGTCCACTCCCAGGGAAAGATGCTCTGCCCACAGAATCTGGAGTCCATGATCAGGGCAGGTGGTGTCCTGACCCTCTGTCACTTCTCTTCCTCTCATTTGTGAGTATACTATGGTCCACGACACTCCCAGAAGCAGTGCTCCCTATATTTTATCCACAGATACATAAAACCAACAGTGCTTTCTTTCTTTCTTTCTTTTTATTTTATTTTTTTAACTAGAAGGGAACTTTATAAGGAATTTTCAGAAATTCTTGTCTTACATGTGCCTGTCTCATTGTCTTACTTTACCTAAGAATGAAAGACAGGGGACACAGAGTGTTAATACTAGGTACCTTTTCTTGGAAAGGAAATCCATTCCTTGGTGGTTTTTGGGCATCTAAGCTTCAACGACAGAATGATCTCTGTTCGTCTCCAAGGAAAACCATTCAATATCACAATTATCCAAGTCTATGCCCTAATCAGTAATGCTGAACAACCTGAAGTTGAACGGTTCTATGAAGACTTACAAGACCTTTTAGAACTAGCACCCAAAAAAGATGTCCTTTTCATTATAGGGGACGGGAATGCTAAAGTAGGAAGTCAAGAAACACCTGGAGTAACAGGCAAAATTTGGCCTTGGAATGCGGAATGAAGCAGAGCAACAACTAATAGAGTTTTGCCAAGAAAATGCACTGGTCATAGCAAACACCCTCTTCCAAAAACACAAGAGAAGACTCTACACATGGACACCACCAGATGGTCAACACCGAAATCAGATTGATTATATTCTATGCAGGCAAAGATGGAGAAGCTCTACACAGTCAACAAAAACAAGACCAGGAGCTGACTGTGGCTCAGATCATGAACTCCTTATTGCCAAATTCAGACTCAAATTGAAGAAAGTAGGGAAAACTGCTAGACCATTCAGGTATGACCTAAATCAAATCCCTTATGATTATACAGTGGAACTGACAAATAGATTTAAGGGCCTAGATCTGATAGATAGAGTGCCTGATGAACTGTGACACTGTACCATTGACATGGCTCAATGTACATGAACCATTGACATGGTTCTTGACATTGTACAGGAGACAGGGATTAAGACCATCCCCATGGAAAAGAAATGCAAAAAGCAAAATGACTGTCTGGGGAGGCCTTACAAATAGCTGTAAAAGGAAGAGAGGTGAAAAGCAAAGGAGAAAAGGAAAGATATAAGCATCTGAATGCAGAGTTCCAAAAAATAGCAAGAAGAGATAAGAAAGCCTTCTTCAGTGATCAATGCAAAGAAATAGAGGTAAACAACAGAATGGGAAAGACTAGAGATCTCTTCAAGAAAATTAGAGATATCAAGGGAACATTTCATGCAAAGATGGGCTCTATAAAGGACAGAAATGGTATGGACCTAACAGAAGCAGAAGACATTAAGAAGAGGTGGCAAGAATACACAGAAGAACTGTACAAAAAGATTTTCATGCCCAGATAATCATGATGGTGTGATCACTAATCTGGAGCCAGACATCTTGGAATGTGAAGTCAAGTGGGCCTTAGAAAGCATCACTATGAACAAAGCTAGTGGAGGTGATGGAATTCCAGTGGAGCTGTTTCAAAACCTGAAAGATGATGCTGTAAAAGTGCTGCACTCAATATTCCAACAAATTTGGAAAACTTAGCAGTGGCCACCGGACTGGAAAAGGTCAGTTTTCATTCCAATCCCAAAGAAAGGCAATGCCAAAAGAATGCTCAAAATACCGCACAATTGCACTCATCTCACATGCTAGTAAAGTAATGCTCAAAATTCTCCAAGGCAGGCTTTAGCAATACGTGAACCGTGAACTTCCTGATGTTCAAGCTGGTTTTAGAAAAGCAGAGGAACCAGAGATCAAATAGCCAACATGCGCTGGATCATGGAAAAAGCCAGAGAGTTCCAGAAAAACATCTGCTTCTGCTTTATTGACTTATGCCAAAGCCTTTGACTGTGTGGATCACAATAAACCGTGGAAAATTCTGAAAGAGATGGGAATACCAGACTATCTGAACTGCCTCTTGAGAAATCTGTATGCAGGTCAGGAAGCAACAGTTAGAACTGGACATGAAACAACAGACTTGTTTCAAATAGGAAAAGGAGTACATCAAGGCTGTATATTGTCACCCTGCTTATTTAACTTCTATGCAGAGTACATCATGAAAAATGCTGGACTGGAAGAAACACAAAGTGGAATCAAGATTGCTGGGAGAAATATCAATAACCTCAGATATGCAGATGATACCACCCTTATGGCAGAAAGTGAAGAGGAGCTAAAAGCCTCTTGATGAAAGTGAAGCGGAAAGTGAAAAAGTTGGCTTAAAGCTCAACATTCAGAAAACGAAGATCATGGCATCCGGTCCCATCACTTCATGGCAAATAAATGGGGAAACAGTGGAAACAGTGTCAGACTTTATCTTTTTGGGCTCCAAAATCACTGCAGATGGTGACTGCAGCCATGAAATTAAAAGACACTTAGTCTTTGGAAGAAAACTTATGACCAACCTAGACAGTATATTCAAAAGCAGAAACATTACTTTGCCAACTAAGGTCCGTCTAGTCAAGGCTATGGTTTTTCCTGTGGTCATGTATGGATGTGAGAGTTGGACTGTGAAGAAGGCTGAACGACAAAGAATTCATGCTTTTGAACTGTGGTGTTGGAGAAGACTCTTGGGAGTCCCTTGGACTACAAGGAGATCCAGCCAGTCTGAAGGAGATCAGCCCTGGGATTTCTTTGGAAGGAATGATGCTAAAGCTGAAACTCCAGTACTTTGGCCACCTCATGCGAAGAGCTGACTCATTGGAAAAGACTCTGATGCTGGGAGGGATTGGGGGCAGGAGGAAAAGGGGACGGCAGAGGATGAGATGGCTGGATGGCATCACTGACTCAATGGACGTGAGTCTGAGTGAACTCCGGGAAGTGGTGATGGACAGGGAGGCCTGGCGTGCTGCGATTCATGGGGTCACAAAAAGTCAGATACGACTGAGTGATTGAAGTGAACTGAAGCTTCATGCAGGGGACTCCTAACGGGCGTCTCTTGAAAGATCTATGTTAGAATCAGTGCTCATGTTTTATTTTTAAACTTGTAATTATTAGGGTTCCAGTGCACTGATGGGTATAGGAAGACTAAACTTAATTTACATTCTATAGAGACTTACATATTTTTATTCAGGTCTTGTATGTTTCTCAGATTGTTTACTTTGAGGAATATGATGAGTGTCACTTCAAATCCGTAAATTTGTTTTTATTACCTTTTATAAATATGTATTGCTTCTTTGTAAGTCTTTAATTTCCATATATTGATTTTTTATCAAGCCACTTTACTAAACTCATTAATTTAAATACATTTTTATTGATTTTATTTTGCACTTTCTAATTATACAGTCAGAATTTTCTGTGACTCAACTATTTAAAAAGACAGTCATGCAGAAGAATTTCCTCATGGCAACACAAATTAATTGCCAAGCTCTGAAAGTATCTATTGAGGTTGACAAGTTTCTTCATCTTAAAATAAGTGGACAAACTCGTTCCAGTGAAAGGGATGCAACCACAGGACACGTCCCAGACAAACGACCCCTTTTTTCATCATTACTGTGGATTTGTGCAAATTCAGGCCATTCAATGAAGAGCATCTTCAGAGCTCTGACCAGGGACTTGGTTTATATCATTACAAAGTATTTCTGTAACAGCTTTGTTGTGACTATTTTAAAACAAGTATAAAGTTACTATTTCTCCTTTCTACATGTAGAGAAGCCATTTAAATATAATGAGTGACAGGTACTGAAAAAGTACTAACCTCCCCCTCATGCCTGAGGTTTGCCTGTATTCCTAGAGAGAGATGCAGTCACAGACCCTCAAATGGGAAGTTGTATGGATAATGAGAAAAGTTAGGGGCACTCTGGTGCCAGGAAATGATTAGGCTATGCCATCTGGATAACACTATGCTCCAATAATATCATATCCAGTGGGACTGAATGCTTAACAGCACAAACTTTGTCTCTCTCTCTCTTTTAGTAAATTCAGCTCATGTTCTCTCTCAATTTATAGGTTTTAAAAATACTGTACATCTGAAATTGGCCAGGGATTTGACCTCCTGCATAGAAACCAAGAAAGAAAAATGAATTTACTACTGTTTCCAATTGCTGATGGGAATAGGAGGCTGTTCTGATTACTTTCTACGGCCCAGGTCTAGGTACAAGCAGACGAGTATTGGCACTTAGTCAAGGAAAACGTGCCTGCTCCAGACTGCGGAATCCCAGGCAGCAAGGCGCTTCCAACCAGTTACTATGGGGTATTCAGTGCACTCATTCCCATACCCTCACACGGCCTAATTCTCAGTCCTTATTCTGAAGATACTAGAGCATCACAGCAGCGTGAGATGCTCCCTTTGTCCCTTCCTTTCAACCTACGATTAGTAGATTAGTAAGACCTCCATAAAGTAACAAAGGTGCCTCTGTCCAACACGCCAGGATGCTGAAAACTTCACCCAGCTGCGCATCTGAAGGTGGGTGAACTGGAACACAGAGGAGGCGGAGCCGCGGGAACAGTGGACTCCAGGCCAACAGCGCCTCTAGTGTTGGCCCCCAGCAGCGGCAGCTGAGCCCACAGCCCCAGAGAATCTGGAGCAGCAAGGGAGGCAGTGCCCCCGACCCCAGCCTTCTGGCTGCAGCTGCATGCGGCCACGGGCAGATGGCAGCGGAGCCCGTGGCGCCTATGACCCCTTCCTACGGCTGCAGAGGCTTTAGCAACTCTGCCCCCCGTTCCTCCATGGACAGCTCCTGTGCACCTGATAACCTCACCGCAGTGGACACACGCATGACCTAGCACCCCTCGCCCCTTTCTTCCCCTGTAGCGGCAGAGCTTGTGACATGGGAGACCCCAAACGTAGTGTAGGTGCCTGCCATCCCTGTGCCCCAGTGCCAACCCTGCTGACACCGGTGGCATCTAGGTACCAACTACCCATGGGCACAGGCAGTGGTAAGATGCTCCAGCGCAGCCAGAGGCAGCCCAGGGAAGGGATGCCAAAACTTGCTCCTAGCGCCGCGCACTGGAGAAGAGGAAGGACCCTAACTCTTAACTGCTGATTATTACGTGTGTGCGCATGCTCAGTCACTCAGCTGTGTCTGACTGCAACCCCGTGGACCAGGCTCCTCTGTTCACGGAAGTCTCTTATAATCAGCTTATAAAAGCTTGAGTTAAAAAGAATGGTGTTTGCTATTTCAAAGAGGAACAGCAAGAAGAACAACTCACCAGGACCTTTTAGAAACTCGGTAACACGGCATCACAAAAGAAAATGACGATTCTTCAGAAACCAAAGTAAAAGTAATGGAATACTGCGATCTGATAGAGAATTCAAAATCCCGACCCTGAAGAAACAATGGGCTACAAGAAAACTCAGAAAGGTAGTTCCATGAGCTCAGGAATAAAACTGATGAACAGAAGAAATACTTTACTAAAGATACTGAGACTTAAAAAAAAAAATTCTGGAACTGAACAACTCAATGAGATGAAGAATGCGTTAGAAAGCATTGAAGTAGAGAAGACCATATGGAAGAGAGAATTCGTGAGCTTGAAGTTAGAAATCCAGAAATAATACTGATAGAAGAAGAGAGAGAATTAAGAACTAACAAAATGAAAAAAAAAATTATAACTCTATCCAACTCTATTAAGAAGAGCAATATTAAGATAACGGGTATCCAGAAGGAGAAGAGAAGAGAGCTGTGTGTTTATCTAAAGAAATAATAGCAGAGAACTTCCCAAACCTGGGGAAGAAACTGGATATACGAGTCCACTGAGCTAAAAGAACATCCTCAGAAGTCCATGACAAAGAATTTTAAAGGTAACCAGGGGAAAAAAGGATGGTAAATGCAAAGATATCACCCTAGAGATTTCTCAGTAGAAGCCCTACAGGCCAAGGGGAAGTGGAATGACATTCTCAAATATCAAAAGATAAAAACTGTCATCTAAGAATACTCTATCAACATGATCTAGATACAGGCTTTTGCAAACAAACAAAAACTGACAGAGATCATCAACACCAGACCTGCCTTAGAAGAAATGTTAAAAGGAGCTCTATTTGAAACAAAAGGCAAAAGTACACGACGCTTTGAGTAATATGAAAACGGACAGAATCAGAAAACTGCAATACTATTCCAGATTTAGTTGCTAAATACTTAACTATAGCACAACTGTTAAAATAACTATAGATACCTAGTAAAAATAACTAAAGCTACCCAGGCAAGAATACTGGAGTGGGTTGCCATTTCCTTCTCCAGGTAATCTTTCCAACCCAAGGATCGAATCTGTGTTTCCAGCTTTGGCACGCAGATTCTTAACCAGTGAACCACCAGAGAGGCCCTATAGCTACTACTTCAACTGGTAACAAATTTACGACAAAAGAGGAAAGAATGCTTCTTAACTCATTTTAAGAGGCCAACACTACCAGATACCAAGACCAGACAAGGAAAATACACACAAAAAGAAAACTACAGGTCAATATCCATGATGAACAAAGATGCAAAAATCCTGAATGAAATAGTGGCAAAGTGAATGAAAGAACAATTACAAAGATCACACACCATGATCAAATGGGTTTCACTCCAGGGATGCAAGGATGATTCAACATCTACAAATCAGTGTGACAACACATTAACAAAATGAAAGATAAAATGCATATGGTCATCTCAACAGACGCCGAAAAAAAGATTCTGATCAAGTTCAGCATCCCTTTATGATAATAAATTCTCAATAAAATGGGTATAGAAGGAATGTACTCCAACAGAATAAAGGCCAAATATGATAAACCTATAGCTAGCATCATACTCAGTGTTAGATAGTGAATTTATCCTTTCAATCCTTTATTTTCCTGACAGAAAAGATAAAGGAAATGTGCTTTGGTTTTGTTTGTTTGCTTGTTTTCAGGAGCAAACACACTGTAAACCTGGTTTGCACTTAACTTACAAATATTCTGAAATTCAGCACAGTATAATTTTGAATTTAGTTTTTTAATAGTTACCTCAGCTATTATAGTACAAAACTGTAGGAAACTAAAATCCTTATAAAGATGTGAATGTGATCATAGTTTCCCTTTCTAGGTGTATGGAGACAAAGGTAAAACAAAATTTTGAAAGTGCTTTTCAACAAGAAAAAGAGAAAAAAGGAGGTCCCAAGCTTTGTGATGATTCTAAACGAAGTATCTTACAGCCTCTACATCACTGTACACTGGTTCGAAAACAAAGCCGCACATGCACAAACGAATAAAGATGAATTCATCCTCACTCTGCCTGGGTGGTTCAAACCACTGCCTTTCCAAGTAGGGTCCAGCTTGCATTGTCCCTGTCTGCAGTCAGAGGATGGACTTTCTGCGGCCCGTCATCACATTTTCTACCGCACTGTTTCTACTGCTGCATGCTATTACCCTGAGGCATGGAGCTGGCTTCCAACACTTCTGCTTTCAGACGTGTCTTTCAAACATGTAGGACACAAGCTTCCATGTCACCAAAGTCTCCCTAATGCATTTGAATCCTCTTTTCCATACCTTCACCTAAAAGTTTACAGGAACACAGCAAGTACTTGGGCTAAGTGGGGAGTAGTGTGTTGAAACAAGATCATACTGTGTGCTCTCTCTCTCTCTCTCTCTCTCCCACACACACACACACACACACACACACATACACACATACCTTTCCTTAAAGTCTTAGGTGTCTTACTCCTCATGGTGATATTCACCTAGCTTAGAATCTCATTTCTCTGCTTGTACATTTATATAAAAATATCATTAACTATGAAGGAACTAAGATTTAGCTTCTTTATTTAGATGCTATATATAAAAAGCAGAGACATTACTTTGCCAACAAAGGTCCGTCTAGTCAAGGCTATGGTTTTTCCAGTAGTCATGTATGGATGTGAGAGTTGGACCATAAGGAAAACCGAGTGCTGAAGAATTGATGCTTTTGAACTGTGGTGTTGGAGAAGACTCTTGAGAGTCCCTTGGACTGCAAGGAGATTCAACCAGCCCATCCTAAAGGAAATCAGTCCTGAATATTCACTGGAAGGACTGATGCTAAAGCTGAAACTGCAATACTTGGGCCACCTGATGCAAAGAACTGACTCACTGGAAAAGACTGAAGAGACTGAATCTTTCCCTGATGCTGGGAAATATTGAAGGCGGGAGGAAAGGGATGACAGAGGATGAGATGGTTGAATGGCATCGCCGACTCAATGGTCATGAGTTTGAGTAAGCTCCGGGAGTTGGTGATGGATGGAGAAGCCTGGCCTGTCGCAGTCCATGGGGTCGCAAAGATTCAGACATGACTGAGTGACTGAACTGAACTGATAGCAATTCCACCTGTTACCCTTTCATGGATCCTGGCTGATGACAAGAAACTCTTGGGTCAGAGAAAATGACTTTACTACTGAAGACATAGCAGTCAGCATCAGTATCAAGAGGTTCTGAGTAGCTAAAACACTCTTAACAAAGAATAATAAAGTCGACAGATTCACTCTACTCAACATTAAGGCTTATGATGTAACTATAGTAATCAATGGTATAGTCTTGGCAGGAGGTAGATCATGGCTCACGGACTTACAAGTAAAAAGCAAAACTATAAAACTAAATACAAAGTAGAAAAAAATCTTGAACAAAGACTAGATAAAGAATTCTTAGGTTTGACGTCAAAAGCGTGACTCATAAAAAGAAAAAGTGGGTACATTGGGCCTCATCAAAGTGAAAAGCTTTTTCTCTTTAAAAGTTCATGTAAAGAAGATGAAAATAAAACCTACCCACTGGGAGAAAACATTTATAAACCATGTATCTAACAAAGCACTAATATCTAAACAGTATAAAGAACTTTCAAAACTTAACAGTAAAAATAGTTTGAAAATCTAGTTAGAAAATGGGCAAAAGATGCAAAAAGATATATGAATGAAGAGAATACATGAATGACAGATAAGAACATGACAATGTTTTCAGCATCCCTTACAATTAAGGAAACATAAATTATGAACACAGCGTGGTGTCATTACACACCTATCAAAATGGCCAAAATAAATAATTGTGACAACAACAGATGCTGGGGGTCATATAAAATGGGACAGGCATTATAAAAACATGCATCTACTATTTTAACCAGCAGTGGATCTCTTGAGCATTTATCCTAGGTAAATGAAAACTTATGCCCACACAAAAACTTATACTTGAGTACCTGTATCAGCTTTATAGTCAAGGCTCCAAACTGGAAACAACCCATAGGTTCTTCATCAGGTGAATGATTAAACATATTTCAATGAAATCACAGAATGAAACACCAGGACCAAACTACTGACACATGCAGGGAGGTATCATTCTACCTGTTACATGAATATAACAAGATATTTTCAAAGGGACTGTGTTGAGTGACAAAAGACAGTCTCTAAAAGTTACATACTGTACGATTCCATGTAGGTAACACTTTGAAAGTGAAAATTTAGAGATGGAGGTCAATTACTGTGGGTTAGAGACAGGGGTGGGGTGGGGGTAGGATAAGAGATGGGTGTGGTTATAAAAGAGCAACAGGAGAAATCCTTGTGATGTTGGAGCGGTCGATATCTTGATTGTGGTGGTGGATACACAAACCTACCCAGGTGATAAGTGTATAAAACTACACACACATCACACACACACACACACACACACACACACACAGAGGAGAAAAATCTGAATAGACTGGTGGATTATAACAATGTCAGTACCCTGGTTGTGATATTACACTACAGTTTTACAAAATGCTCTCATATTAATTTCAACTGCACATGAATATGCAATAATGTTAATAAAAATTTCAATTAAAATAATATAAATGGTTTATATAGTGAATATAAAAAGGAATCCATGAGACCATAATGCTACTAAGATCAGAAAGCAATCAAATAAAAATACATAAATAATAAGGAAAAATTCTTCTTTACATACTAAGGCCACTTAAAGATAGAAGTCATAGTAAAATCTCTGTTTTGAGGTTATCAGTGTGACATTTGATTCAGACAATGATCACCAATGGATATTTAACCCACTGGGCTCATGTTTGTGAGGAAAACATATGAACTACAAAGGGAAAGAGTTACTTTTACAGAAGGAAATTTGGCAAAGTCTACCATCTCCAAGGGACAATTGCTGTAAACTCCCATAAGGGGACAAACTGACATTGTGCACCTTGTATTGACAGGCCACGTCACTCACACAGTTATTCCTGAAAAAATGTTTAACCTGAGGGAAAAATACAACAAATCCAGGCTGAGGGGTATTGTAAAAGACAAGTTCCTGTTCTCTTCCATCATCTCAGTATCTTGGAAGACAAAAGGAAAAATACAAAAGGCAGGGAGATTAAATAAAGGAGATTAAAGATGACAACCATGCAATGAGTCAGTTTTGGGAGAACAGAATAAGAAATAGGGACTCTATTACTTTACCGGTATTAAATGTCTTGTACATGATAATGCATATTGTTGTTTAGCTGCTAAGTCGTGTCTGGCTCTTTTGTGACCCAATGGACTGCAGCCTGCCAGGCTCCTCTGTCCATGGGATTCTCCAGGCAAGAATACTGGCGCGGGTTGCCATTTCCTTCTGCAGGGGATCTTCCCAACCCAGGGACAGAACCTTCATTTCCTGTGTTGGCAGGTGGATTCTTCACAGCTGAGCAACCTGGGAAGCCCTTGATAACGTACTGTACTCACATAATTTTTTTTTTAAATATTGAAATATACAGAGTAGGTATGATGATGTCTACAATCTACTTTCAAAAATTCAGTTGAAAAGTTCAGAGAGGTACACAGAGACAGGGAGAGGGAAAAGAAGTCAGTTAATATTGTAAACCAACAGTCACTGGGCTCTAGTGTAAATTCTATTCCTCCAATTTTCTTCAAGTTTGCAATTTATCAAAACACAAAATCCAGGGGCTATTAAATTCCCCTAAATAAAATTTTTAAATATATTGGCATTCTCGCTCTCAACAGAGTAAGGGAGGGTGGTTGGGAAGGAAGAGAACAGAACACACAATTTCACATCTTGGGTAATTATTCTGCATAACACTTCTTATGTTTTCCATGCTATTCTTGTGCATGGCAAGATGGTTGTGGAAGCAGTTGGCTGTTTGGAGATTTAGGATCCTATGTCATTAAACACTGATATTTAAGGAGCTAGTTGAAAATTCAAGTCAAGAAACCATATTTAAAAATAATAGTCATAAACATGTACCCTAATGTTCACAGTAGCATTGTTTACAACTGTCAAGATATGGAAGCAACCTAAGTGTCCATCAACAGACAATGAATACATATATCATATCTTTAGTCAGTCAGTCAGTTCAGTCACTCAGTTGTGTCTGACTCTTTGCGACCCCATGGACTGCAGCATGCCAGGCTTCCCTGTCCATCACCAACTCCTGGAATTTGCTCAAACTCATGTCCATCGAGTTGGTAATGCCATCCAACCATCTCATCCTCTGTCATCACCTTCTCCTCCTGCCTTCAATCATTCCCAGCATTAGGATCTTTTCTAATGAGTTAGCTCTTTGCAGCTGGTGGCCAAAGTACTGGAACTTCAGCTTCAACATCAGTCCTTCCAATGAATATTCAGGGTTGATTTTCTTTAGTATTGACTGGTTTGGTCTCCTTGCAGTCCCAGGGACTCTCAAGAGTCTTCTCCAACACCACAGTTCAAAAGCATCGATTCTTCGGTGCTCAGCTTTCTTTATGGTCCACATCTTACACACACACATATACAATGGGATACTACTGAGACATAAAAATAATTAAATTTTCTCATTTGCTGCAACATGGATAGCATTGGAAGATATTATAATAAGTGAAATAAGTGAGATAAAGACAAGTCCTGTATGATATCACTTATAAAGTGAAGTCTGAAATAAAACAAACTAGTGAATATGACAAGAAGTAAAATAATAGTCATTTTGGGGTAGTGTTCTTGTAGAGATTCTAACATAACAGAATTACCATGGGCAGCGGAAATCTAGCTCACAAGATAAATCATGATGATACAAATACACAATAATAACAAGTTTGAATTACTTTCACGGTGTATCATCTGTTTCTTTAAGCAGTTTCTAAGCCTGCTAGTAAAGTAATGCTCAAAATTCTCCAAGCCAGGCTTCAGCAATACGTGAACTGTGAACTCCCTGATGTTCAAGCTGGTTTTATAAAAGGCAGAGGAACCAGAGATCAAATTACCAACATCCGCTGGATCATGGAAAAAGCAAGAGAGTTCCAGAAAAACATCTACTTCTGCTTTCTTGACTATGCCAAACCCTTTGACTGTGTGGATCACAATAAACTGTGGAAAATTCTGAAAGAGATGGGGATACCAGACCACCTAACCTGCCTCTTGAGAAATGTGTATGCAGGTCAGGAAGCAACAGTTAGAACTGGACATGGAACAACAGACTGGTTCCAAATAGGAAAAGGAGTACGTCAAGGCTGTATACTGTCACCCTGCTTCTTTAACTTCTATGCAGAATACATGATGAGAAATACTGGACTAGAAGAAACACAAGCTGGAATCAAGATTGCCGGGAGAAATATCAATAACCTCAGATATGCAGATGATACCACCCTTATGGCAGAAAGTGAAGAAGAACTAAAGAGCCTCTTGATGAAAGCGAAAAAGTTGGTTTAAAGCTCTACATTCAGAAAACAAAGATCATGGCATCCAGCCCCATCACTTCATGGGAAATAGATGGAGAAACGGTGGGAACAGTGTCAGACTTTATTTTTTGAGCTCCAAAATCACTGTAGATGGTGACTGCAGCCATGAAATTAAAAGAGGCTTACTCCTTGGAAGAAAAGTTATGACCAACCTAGATAGTATATTCAAAAGCAGAGACATTACTTTGCCAACTAAGGTCCGTCTAGTCAAGGCTATGGTTTTCCAGTGGTCATGTATGGATGTGAGAGTTGAACTGTGAAGAAGGCTGAGTGCCGAAGAATTGATGCTTTTGAACTGTGGTGTTGGAGAAGACTCTTGGGAGTCCCTTGGACTGCAAGGAGATCCAACCAGTCCATTCTGAAGGAGATCAGCCCTGGGATTTCTTTGGAAGGAATGATGCTAAAGCTGAAACTCCAGTACTTTGGCCACCTCATGCGAAGAGTTGACTCAATGGAAAAGACTCTGATGCTGGAAAGGATTGGGGGCAGGAGGAGAAGGGGAAGACAGAGGATGAGATGGCTGGATGGCATCACTGACTCGATGGCCATGAGTCTGAGTGAACTCCGGGAGTTGGTGATGGACAGGGAGGCCTGGCGTGCTGCAGTTCATGGGGTCGCGAAGAGTCGGACACGACTGAGCGACTGAACTGAACTGAAGCCTCGTTCCAAACTTAATGAATTAAAAACTCTGTGGGTATCTCTGGACTCTAAAATTTAGTCTAATTCTTCAATAACATTAATCAGCTGAGGTCTGTGAACTACTGGCGTAAGGTGTTATTGCTATTGTTCAAATATAAAAACAAATGCAGTTATGTTACCCATTACAACATCTAGTCAATGGTTTAATTGAAAACTGTTCATGGAATAACTTTGGCATTACTTCCTGTTTGTTTTATCATTAAACTCGTGTTTAGTTTTTTATGGAGATAAGCAGCAAACACTTATTTTAAAGCACACAGAGGAACTTTCTTGGCGGTTTAGTGGTTAAGACGTTGTTTCCACTGCAGGGGGTGCTGGTTCAATCCCTGGCTGGGGAACTGAGATCCCACAGGCCCTGCCAAAAAAAATTTTTTTAAGTGTTTAAAAATAGCTATGAGATATATTTCACTTCTGTTAAATTGGCTAAAAAAAAAATTAAAAGCTAGTGGAAAGCAAGCAATTTTACTAATCCGTTACTGGGCAGCCAACACTGTTTAAGAACAGGTGAAGAGTACACTGTTAAGAAAGAAAGAATAATGAACAGCATTCTGAAAGAGATGTCGGATGGCTAAATGGTTGTATCTTTTTATGCTCTTGGAATAAGACTGCATTTTTCACGTCTTGTTAGCCACTCATCAAACACAGACACTTGGCCACTTCCTTTCGTAAAGTTTGAGTCCTGATTCTACAACTATGAAAGCCCACCTACAGTCCAATGGTCCCTCCCATCCCCTCCTCGGTCTCCCTCTCTGTTCCCAAAGTATGTTGTTGTTACTTCTGTCACTCAGCTAAGAGGTGACTAAATTGCTCTGAGCAGGGAGGTTTTTCAGTTGTTGCTGGCCATGCACAAGTGAACTACCATGCCGTTTTCTCCATTCATCAATATACACCACCATATGTAAAGCAGATAGCCAGTGGGGATTTGTTACATAACTCAGGGCGCTCACACCCTGTGCTCTGTGAGAACCTAGAGGGGTGGAATTGGGTGGGAGGTGGGAGGCTGGGGACATAGGCACACCTATGGCTGACTCATGTTGATGTATGGCAGGAATCGACACAATACAGGAAAGCAATCATCCTTCAATTTAAAGTAAATAAGACAAAGAGCTATCACACTGCTGTAGAAACCATGCTGCCAGCTTGGAAACAGACTTTGCATTTTATCCAGTGTCATGGAGTGGAATACAGCACAGTCTTTCTGACTCCAGAGTGCTCTTACATACCTCTGCCTATACGAGGTAGCTGTTGTTTGGTCACTAAGTCGTGTCTGACTGTTTGTGACCCCATGGACTATAACCTGCCAGGCTCCTCTGTATGGCATTTCCCAGGCAAGGATACTGGAGTGGGTTGCTATTTCCCTCTCCAGGGATCTTCCCAACCCAGGGAATCAAACTTGTGTCTCCTGCATTGGCAAGTGGATTCTTTACCTCTGAACCACTAGAATGAGATAAACATTGCTTACCAGGACAACTCAAACTGATGAGGAAGCTTAAAGGCAGTCAGATTCTCTTTGAGATAAAATCTGAGAACCCCTTTCAAAGAATAGATGGAGAATTGACAAGGAAAAGAGTGGGAATACCAGACTGGGAATGTCTGTGAACAGCAATTTCTCAGGCAGCTGGCAATAAGACAGTAGCCCTCAGTAGGGCCAGAGAGTGAGTCTAGTTTGGCATGCAAAGGGCTTGGGGGCCAGCCAAATTATTCAGATTTTACTAGGCAATATGGAAACATCAAAGGCTTTTTACTAAAACTATGCTGTAGGTTAATCAAATATTTTCATTTGCAACAAATTGAGCAGAAATGCCGGAATCAGGAGAACTAGATAAAAGATCACCAAGAAACATTTGCTCAGTGCACTCATGGTCACCTGGAAACCAACTGTTGACCCTCATTATCAATTAATAGGGCCATGATCTAGCTACGAAAATCAGACAAGGCCGAGGGACATTGCGGGAGATCATTCTCCTCTAGGTTAGGGACAGGAAAGACACAGTAATGTGAGGGCTGGAGAAACTCAGATATTTCTTGGCCAATTAATAATGATGTCATGTCTCATGTGTTCTGTTGACAGTCATGTTTTCTTTCCTCTTTTTCTATCTCTCCTTCCCCTCCCCACACCCACCCCCTTTCTTCCTTTTTCTTGAATTCATTCAGTCCCCTCCAAGCATTAGCTGCCGTGCTTTGGATAGTCCCTAACCAAAAGGAGTAAAGCAGTAAATAAGGCATCTTATTAGGATCCTGTTGTGTCTTATAGCAGAATTAGAAGGGTGTTAATGAGGACCAGCATGCACAGAGATGCAAAGGTGTTGGCCAGGTTGTCAGAAAGCTGTACAAGAACAGCTGGGAAAGACTTTATGGAGAAGACAGGTGAGGAGTCAGTTCCATTGACTTCACAGGAACCGCTTTACCAAATTCTCCCCAGCCCCTTCCCTCATCCCCATGAAGCATGGGCTCTTGGTCTGGTTTTCTTAGGTTACAGAAAGGGTTCTTCACGGCTGCCAAGTGTCTGCACTACAGCAGTCACAGGATTGGAAGACACTTAGACTTTTTGCAAATTTGTTTCTTGAAGTGGCCCTTAAGGGTCTTGGATTTCCTTCTGTTCACACACTACTGGAGAAATGGACTCCCTGATGAATTTTTTTCCTTGGTTCATATATGCTTCTAACTTCTGTTATTACCTTTCTTTTACTCTTCTCTCCTTGACTGTAGGCAAAAGGGCACAGATTTTGACATTTAAAATCCCAGTTTCATTTACCAGCTGTGTGACTTGAGCCTGTTTCTTCAGCTACAGAATGAGGACAAAAGAACTACCTCCCAGGATGGCAAATATCAAGTGAGAATCATGTATCCTGTCAGTGGTACAGTAGCACATTAATTCTTATTACTATTTAATAGCTTTATAAAACCTCGTTTCTAATTAGCCATCATCTCTCTTGTAATATCACATATACATCGTCTGTATGTACACATATACATACTTATCTTTTACATTTCCTTAAGCAGGCATCTGGTCCTTTAGAGCAGGGGTCTCCAGCCTCTAGGATCTAATGCCTGATGATCTGAGGTGGAGGTGATACAATAATAATAGGAATAAAGTGCACAATAAATGCAATGTGCTTGAATCATTCTGAAACCACTGCCCTCTTGCCAGTCTGTGGAAAAACTGTCTTCCATAAAACCCATCCCTGGTGCCAAAAGGGTTAGGGGACCATTGCTTTAGAGGACAAGCCTTCATCTTTATTTGAGCTACTCTAATAAAGAGCTAAAGAACCAGGAATAAATCATTTAAGAGTTCACATAGCAACCAGGAACATAAACTGAACCACAAATCAATAATATAAATCATATTAATCTGCTAAATCAAATCGAAGCCAAACACTAAAGTTCTCTTGACTCAACCTTGACCTGACATGTTTTGGAAAAGTCATTATTAATCACTTAAACCTGATTTATTTATGGAAATAAACATTTGTGGTTTCCTAATATTACAAAGTAAGATAACTATACCCTAGGCCAGTGTTTCGCCAACGTGTCCCTTGGCCAAAAAATCACCTGATATGTTTGAAAAGAATGAAGATTTCTGGGCTTCACCTATATTAGAATCAGAAAGAAAGGAGATGACAGAATCTGTGAAAAACTGAAAATGTTATTTCCTCAACTGAAAATGTTATTTCCTCAGTCGGGCCCATGCTTTGCAATCTCCTTGACTGTTGCCTGCCAGGCTCCTCTGTCCGTGGAATTCTCCAGGCAAGAATACTGCAGTGGGTTACCATTCCCTTTTCCAGGAGATCTTCCCGACCCAGGGATCAAAGCCAGGTCTCCTGCATGTGGCAGATTCTTTACTGTCTAAGCCACCAGAGAAATCCACCAGTTCATCCCAAAGGCCAGGTGATTCTTATAACTTGGGAGATAGATGACAGAGTGCATTATAGAAGCAGTTGGCCAACTATAGCTTGGAGGCCAAATCCAGATTGTTCCATGCTTTTGTAAATAAAGTTTTATTGGAACAGAGTCACATTCATTTGTATTGTCAATTGCTGCTTTCACGCAGCAATAGCAAAGTTGAGCAGTGTCAATAGAGACTGTATGACTCACAAAGCCTAAAATATTATCTGGCTCCTTGTAAAAATGGTTTGCCAACCCCTACTCTAGAGAAACATCTAAGGCAGTAGGAAGATCATGGATTAGGGAATTAGGAACTGTGAGTTTATAGTTTACAGTTCTACAAAAAACAGTGGGCTCTAGGTAGGACATTCAGTCTTTGAGAAACCAAAGCTTGTGATCTGAAAATAGCTGAGCACAGGTAAAATGTAGATCTGCCCTTAGGAGACCATAGAAAGAAGTCTATTTTTTTTTTTTCTGAAAACTTAGAAGTTTTCCAACTAAAATATCCAGATCCTTTGATATTTTGCTGCAAGTACTACTAAACCATCAAAATAAATATGTAACTCAATCAAAGGCTCTGAGAGGTAGCTCTATAACCCTCTGCTAAATAAAAAGGAAAAATCATTTATTGAGTGATTGATAGGATACTTCTCTCAAAACGTGTAAATATGGGAAAAAGTTAAAATTTTTTTGTGATAAAATGTTTGAGAACTACCAAATTAGATGTTCTCTGATGTCCCTTTGAATTCTAAAATTCCATGAACACAAATACACCGCATGGATACTTCAAAGATATCATGATCATTTCTCTCTCTTTTTTTTTCCTGAATGATGAGAAGGCCAAGGCACTGGGGAGGGAAGAGGGTGAATGGTTAAAACAAAGATTAAATGGAGTTATGTATGCACATAAGTCTGGTAACTGCTGAACTGAATAAGGATAAAAGTGTCTTTTCATTGCTTTTCTACTATCTTTTTGAAGCTTTAATATGTAAATGTGCCTGATGTATTTTCAAAAGGGGAGACATAGTATATTGTATTTCCCAAACTCATATAACCATGAAGACTCATTTTTCTGAACCTCTCTTGTGACCTCTTTTCTACAGAAAACACTGCTTTAAATAATGATGATCAGTGGGCTGTTACATTGATTTACAACAGAATACAGCTGAGTGGCAAGAGCAATTTGGTTGTAAGATCAAGAGGATGGGAGGCAGTGGGGAGAGGTTGGGGGTCTCTATCCTGAAGGCTCCAGGTAATGCCTCTGGTGCCAGGCAGTTGGTGCGGCACTGGAGTGAGGCAGGGCCTCTGCATTCAGGACGGAAAAATAAAGTCTTTCAAGTCCAGACACACACCCAGTCATCACAGAAACACATACTATGTGCTACACTCAAGTCACTCCACCTACTTACACTCTCGCTTTCCAGGCTGTATTTTTGCCTCTCTGACCTCATTTTGACTTTTAAAATGACTATGAACATCTCTGAACTGGACTTCATTTGCATAAGTGCACGTGTTTTGCAGCTGTTTAGTCGCTAAATTGTGTCTGACTCTATTGAGGCCCCATCGACTCTATTGTAGCCTGCCAGGCTCCTCTGTCCATGACATTCTCCAGGCAAGAATATTGGAGTGGGTTAGCCATTTCCTTCTGGGGGATCTTCCAGACTCAGGGATTGAACCCTTGTCCCCTGAAATGGCAAGTGGATTCTTTACCATGAGCCACCAGGGATGCCCCGAGAATTGGGCAGTTAAAACTTTAAGGATATTTCAGCTTTGGAACACATGATGTGGGGTGGGCATGTTAGGAAATCAATACAAAATGAATCAGCAGTAAGGCTCCAGCTGAAGTTAGAGTCACTTTAGTGTGATTCTTTGACTCTTCTCAGCATTATGCCCTTGGCAGAGAACAGATAAAGCTGTTACTGTGGGAAAGATAGATTTTATTGCTGGTACAGCACACACAGCATACAGAAGGTCAGTGGGATGAAGGGGCCGAGAGAGCTTGGATCTTGAACCGTGGTGGTTGGATATACCCAAGAAAACCAAAGTGACGCTGGTAAAAAGAACATCAGAAGGCTTACACTACCTGATTTCAAGACTTACTATAAATAAAACCCTAAGTAATTAAGACAGAGTGGCTTTGGCATAAATTCAGACAGATAACATCAAAGAGGAAGAGGGAATCCATAAAGAGACCCATACATGGATGATTGATGGATTTTCTTTTAAAGCATTAATATATTTCTAAGAGTAAGACAGTCCATTCAAAACATGGTGTTGGAACAACTGCGTATCGATACAGAAAAATGAACCTCGACTCCTTTCTCACTCCATACGCTAAAAATGTGAATGGAGGATGGCCTTGCAAGTGAAAGCCTTGCGTCCACACCACCAACCAGCTCCACACCAGCGTCCACACTAGCTCTCCCCTCACTTGCTCCTCTACACCACTGTCCACATTAGCTCTCCCCCTCACTCGCTCCTCTCCAGCCACACCGCCCACCTTGGTGCCTAGGCCATGTGCTTCCCTCCGTCTAGAATCTCCAAGTCTGCTCACAGCTTACTCCTTGCCCAAGTCAGGTCTTGGCTCAGTTGTCACCATTTCAGGTAGACCTTTCCTGAATGGGCAATGTGGGACACCCAGGTTGGATCCCTGGGTTGGGAAGATCCCCTGGAGGAGGGCATGGCAACCCACTCCAATGTTCTTGCCTAGAGAATCCCATGGACAGAGGAGCCTGGCGGGCTACAGTCCATGCGGTCACAAAGAATCAGACCCAGCTGAGCGACTTACACCTTCCTGAATACCTCACTGGAAACTGTCTCTGTACCCTGGGTCACTTCCCAGTCTCTAACCCTGCCATGTTTTTGTTCATTGCCCTTATTATTACCTGGAATTACATGTTCACTGTTTCACTTGTCCGTTGTCTGTCTCCCCATCCAGAATGTTTTCTCTGGGTCTGAATTTTATCTGCCTTGATCATTTCTTAAACCCCAAGCAAAGAGTAGGCAACCCATAACTATTTATTGAATTAGCAACAGTAACTGCTATATGGAGAAGGCAATGGCACCCCACTCCAGTACTCTATAAGCTGAGTCGTGCCTTATTGTTTGTGGTCCCATGGACTATAGACCACCAGACTCCTCTGTCCATGGGATTCTCTAGGCCAGAACACTGGAACGGGTTGCATTGCCCTCCTCCAGGGGAGCTTCCTGACCCAGGGATTGAACCGGCATCTCCCATGTCTCCTGCACTGGTAGATGGGTTCTTTACCAGTAACATCACCTGGGAATCCAGTTCACCCAATGCCACACTACAATTCTGTGTAGGGCATAGTACTGAACTCAAGTTATCTAACTCCCTTATTGGCTATTTTATTCTTAAATTTGTTCTTCAAGAGGAGAAAACACAGTATCACACTGCATCTTTTTGGCTGGAAGATAGCTGTCTGATATTCCTCTAGCTGAACTTTTGAACCGTGGTGTTTTTGAACTGTAGTGCTGGAGAACACTCTTGAGAGTCCCTTGGACTACAGGGAGATCAAGCCAGTGAACACTAAAGGAAATCAACCCTGAATATTCATTGGAAGGACTGATGCTGAAGCTGAAACTCCAATACTTTTGCCACCTGATGTGAAGAACTGAATCAATGGAAAAGGCCCTGATGCTGGGAAAGACTGAAAGTGGGAGGAAAAGGGGACGACAGAGGACGAGATGGTTGGAGGGCATCACTGACTCAATGGACACGTGTTTGAGCAGGCTCCAGGAGTTGATGATGGACAGGGAAGCCTGGTGTGCTGTAGTCCATGGGGTTGCAGAATTGGATATGACTGAGTGACTGAACTGAACTGATTCCTCTAGTTATGACTAGAACAAAGTCACTGCTAAATTAATAGCCTATTTTTCTTCTGTACTCTCATGCAAGTCTTTCAGTATTACTTTCTCTTATTTATTCTTTTCTTTTTCCCTAAAGACTAGAACTGGTAAGCCAATGACAGCCATTTAAAAATGTTCCCATTTTCATTATTTGACACAGAAGTTTATGTTTTGAGTTAAAATATTTGTTACATGATCTCACAAACATTCTCCAATACAAACTACTTATTGTACCATGTCTCCACTTTTTCCAAAATTCAAGAGTGGAAATGGCAACCTGGGTATCACTGAGAGATGAGTTAGATGGTTTTCTTTAATCCATAAGGAAATAGCTATGTTTTATGAGTGAAAACATTTATTTAGATATAATCTGCTTCATTTAAAATAGATTTGAAAGAAAAACATTAATTTTTAAAAATTCAAAATTCCTGGTCAATAAATATTTGGCATATAATTCTAAATTGTGGCCAAAATAATTTACAACTTGGCTGCAAAATTGATTATAAGAGAAGATAAATGGAAACCTACAGGGAAAAATATACTCTGCAAGACAAAATGAGCTATAGTGTCAAGAAGTTTAGCTTCATGGTTAGCAGTATAAGTTTTGCAAGAAGTCTTTGCGCTTATATTTTAGCTCTGTCAGTTATAAAATGTATGAGTCTGAGCAATTTCTTAAACTGCCTTACCAACATTTCCTTGTCTGTAAAATGTGAGTGTTCATTGCAGGTGATTATTGTGAGGAAAAGTAAGGTGAAAGTGAAAGTGAGTCGTTCAGTCATGTCTGAGTCTTTGCGACCTCTTGGACTATAGCCTGCCAGGCCCCTCTGTCCATAGGATTTTCCAGACAAGAATAATGGAATGGGTTTCCATTTCCTTCTCCAGGGGATATTCCTGGCCCAGGGATCGAACCCGGGGGTTCGATCATGCTATTCTAAACTATCATGCTATTCCCACTGAAGTCCTCCAGTCACACATTAACTGTCAGTGCCTCAAATTCCTTTTACAAATTACTGTCAGGATTCTGTTGGCCAGCCATTTGCTGGAGGTATCCATCAGTTTCAGAAGATACTGGGCTTAGACATTAGCAATTATATCTTCTGTAAATCCATAGTGATTAGATTTTCTCATCCATGGGGACAACTAGCAAGCATGCTTTTCCAGATAATCTCTGTTTGGTGTATCCATGGCTGATGCTTGATTGAGGAGGAACACTGAAATGCATTTTTAAAAGTCAAGACAAGAGTTGCTTTTTCAAAGCAGATTTAGCTAGAGGAAACTTATTAGAACAGGAATAATTCCCTGGCAAAGAAATGCATCCTAATTCAACAATGAATACCACATTGGATGTTGCTTATTTAACGATTTTAGTTGACTCCTTCAGACTGCAAAATAACCCTCAGTTACTGGCATTTTTAATACTGAAAGTTACTTAGGGGCATCTACTTTTACAGCTTCAAGAAATTATCTGAAGAAAAGGCCTATAATTTTACATTTTCCTGAATAACACACAGAATTTAGCAATACCCAAAACATTTTACAGAAGCATTTCATGGGAATTTGACAAAGATTTGTAATGTACAAGGCAATACATACAGTCAGAGTATAATTTGACCATTCAGCAGAGAACAACAACAACAAAAAATCCAAAATAATGCCTGGAGCTTTGAAAAGAGAAATGGATATAATGATTAATGCTCTATGAGACTTGGGGGACATTTCCTCAGGAAGAACCATATATCTACACCCCCATTATTATGATTTCAATTTTTTATGGCACTTTACATGGTAACAGTGAGGCTCTTAGTCTAAATTCAGCCCTTTGGCTATCTTCTGACAGTCTATTTGTGTTCTGATTTCATGAATAATAAATGACTGAATGTGAAGAAATATATAGCCTTTCTCACGCAAAAAGTTTTAAGATAAAATACATTTAAACACTTTGCTTGTTGTTTAGTCACTAAGTCATGTCCAACTCTTTTGCAACCCGATGGGCTGTAGCCCACCAAGGTTCCTCTGTCCATGGGATTTCCCAGGCAAGTATCCTAGAGTGGGCTGCCATTTTCTTCTCCATTTAAACATAAATGCTATTATTTTTTTTAATCCAAAGGAATAAAATTTGACAAAGTGAGCCATTCTCCACCCTCCCCTCCATTCCAAAGAAGCATGGTGTAATAAAAAGAGCAATGGAGTCAAGAAGTCATTTTCCAGCTGGTCTTGGAAACACCATTAAAATGATCAGAGTCTGGCTGGATCTTTCAGGCATTTCTTGAGTGCTTTATTGTTCACAAGTAGAGATATGCCAGGGGGATATGTGTTCAGGGTAGACTTGCCCTTGTTGTTGTCGTTCAGTTGCCAAGTCGTGTCTGACACTTCCTGAC
This sequence comes from Nanger dama, assembly GCA_917880005.1. Classification (NCBI taxonomy): domain Eukaryota; kingdom Metazoa; phylum Chordata; class Mammalia; order Artiodactyla; family Bovidae; genus Nanger; species Nanger dama. Next base: position 1,652,486 of record CAKJTW010000069.1, read on the forward strand.
CCCATGGATTGCAACATGCCAGGCTTCTCTGTCCCTCACTGCCTCCCTAATAGGTTGTCAACAGGAACTAAGAAATTATTAAAACATGACAAATGCAGAGTTGACTGTATATTACAGTTTCTCTTGGAATTGTGCTGGAGAGCTGAAGGTAATGAAGATCTGGGCTTAAGGAAGGTTTGAGTTGGGGTGCAGCATCCTCAGGACCCATATGTCATCCCAGAATCAATCTTTCAACATAGAAATGATGGCTTCCAGCCCTTAACTACATGGGGCAGGCTTCAACAAGAAATGATGGATTCCAACCCTTAACTATATGGAGACAGGCTTCAACAACCTCCATTTAAATGTATCGCTTTCTCTTCTTACTTCCATGCTGACATGATTTATCTAGTTTTTTGCTGTTGCTCAGTTGCTAAGCCATATCCGACTCTTTGTGATCCCATGGACTACAGCATGCCAGACTTCCTACCTCACTGTCTCCTGGAGCATGCTCAAATTCATGTCCACTGAGTCAGTGATGCTATTTAACCATCTCATCCTCTGCTGCCCTCTTCTTCTGCCCACAGTCTTTCCTAGCATCAGGGTCTTTTCCAATGAGTTGTCTCTTCACATCAGATGGTCAAATTATTGGAGCTTCAGCTTCAGTATCAGTCCTTCCAATGAATATTCAGGGTTGATTTGCTTCAGGATTTACTAATTTGATCCTAGTTCCATAGGAATTGTCAATTAAAATCTCTAGCTAATGGGAACAACATTGTCCCCATTGGGCCATCCAAATGGAAACTCGTATAGGACCATGAATCTATTGTGGTTGGTAGTTATAAAGAGAAATATTAACTAGCTCCTCAATGTCAAGTTCAGATGATGGTTTTTATCCCACTTCTAAGTAAATTAATAGCACAATAAAATTATATTGCTAATTTCTCTCTCAAAAATAATGACAGATGCTGGGAGAAAGATGAAGGAAAGGAGTCTGTCAGGCTGCCACTCTTCTAATTAGGTACAGAATGTGGGATGCAAAATATGTCAGGAATAAGTTTAATATGTGACCATGTAGTATGATAGGGAAAAATATCATATCAGAAGTGAGCAACAATCATTTCTGACATCTTATTCTGAAGCTCAGTGAGCTCCCATCTGAGCTTTTGGACACTGAGATTACAGAAAGACTGCCACTTGCTGTGTCTCTGAAGACCATAGCACTCTTCTGCTTGCTCCAGGGGAAGCAGGCTATAGAGACTATAAAATGAAGCTACTGGATAGGTTTGGAGTTGCCCCAAAACTCTCAGAACAGCTGCCAGGTTAATTTGGCAGGAACCATAATCCTCAAACTGGCAGACCCTCAACATTCCCTCTGATTAGCTAAGAGACCCTAAAATATTTCAGCCTTTGTGAATAAATCAGCAGTTGTTTTCGCTCTATAGGATCATTTTTCCAGCCAAGGAATAGGTGTCCTCTGGTGCTGTGACTAAGCACTTAACCTTGATGTCTGATCAAGCATTTTTTTTAACTTTATGTCCTATATATTCATTTTAAGATTTTTATTTTTTAAATTTTTTATTTTGCATTGGGGTATAGCCAATTAATATTGTGATAGTTTTAGGTGAACAGCAAAGGGGCTCAGTCATACATACACATGTACCCATTCTCCCCCAAACTCCCCTCCCATCCAGGCTGCCACATAACATTGAGCAGAGTTCCCTGTGCTATACAGGAAACTGTTGGTTACCCATTCGAAATATAGCAGTGTGTACATATCCATCCCAAACCCCCTAAATATCCCTTCCCCCACACCAGCAACCATAAGTACATTCTCTGTTTTGTAAGTTCATTTGTATCATTTCTTTTTTAGATTCCACATATAAGGGGTGTCATATGACATTTCGCCTTCTCTGTCTGACTTCACTCAGTAGGATGCTCTCTAGGTCCATCCATGTTGCTGCAAATGGCACTATTTCATTCTTTTTAATGGCTGAGTAATATTCCACTGTATAAATGTACCATATCTTCTTTATCCATTCCTCTGATCAAGCATCTTAATGTTCCCCCTAGCTGGACTCTAGGCCTCTGATACCCTGCTTTCCATACCCTGATTACAGAATCCAGATGGCCTAACCACAGAGGTCCTTCTCTCCCTTTCCGTAGAGCATTCACTTTGTCCTTTTATAGGAGTTAAGTCTTTTTAAGAATGTGATTGCTGGTTTTACTCACCAAGAATTATTTGACAGAATCTGTTTGAGATGGAACCATCTCCTAGTGTCTGTGAGAGGGAAACAGCCTCTCTTCCCTGGACGCCTTGCTTCAAGTTGCACAAATACCTCCCAGAGATGAGTATGTTTACTTTTCCTCTGGGTTAGACCAGTTCTTCCTGATTCTTGCTGGTATTCTTAATAGCACTTATCACAAACCTATTAAACATTTTACTTATTTGTTGTGATTATTTTTTAGCCTCCTTCAACTAGATTATGAGCTCTCCTTGTGGCTCAGACAGTGAAGAATCTGCCTGCCAATGCAGGAGACCCAGCTTTGATCCCTGGGTGGGGAAGATCCCTGGAGAAGGGAATGGATACCCACTTCAGTCTTTTTGCTGGAGAATCCCATGGACAGAGGATCCTGGCACACTATAGTCTGTGGGGTTGCAAAGAGTTGTATGACTAGGTACATGCACATGTCAGGATGTCAACTAGATCAAAAGCTCTTTGCAGACATGAATTTCCCTCTGCTTGTTCACAGCTGTATCCTTAATGTCTGGAACCAAGCCTTTGCATGGCAGACATTTAATAAATAAATTATTTTTGAATTAATGAAGGAAGAAATATAGAAAAGTACACATATTCTTTTCATTGTTGTCAACTAACTTTACACCTAAAACAACTGGAAAAAAGAGAACAAAACCCCCAAAATTAGCAGAAGGAAAGAAATCATAAAGATCTGAGCAGAAGTAAATAAAAAGAAATGAAAGAAACAATAGTAAAGATTAATAAAACTAAAAGCTGTTTCTTTGAGAAGATAAGCAAAATTGACAAACCTTTAGCTAGACTCATCAAGAAAAAAAGAGAGAAGAATCAAATCAACAAAATTAGAAATGAAAAAGGAGAGGTTACAACAGACAATGCAGAAATACAAAGGATTATAAGAGACTATTATGAACAACCATATGGCAATAAAATGGATTATCTGGAAGAAATGGACAGATTCTTAGAAAAGTTCAGTCTTCCAAGACTGAACCAGAAAGATGTAGAAATCATGAACAACCCAATTATAAGCACTGAAATTGAAGCTGTGACCAACAATCTCCCCCAAAACAAAAGCCCAGGACCAGATGGCTTCACAGGAGAATTCTATCAAACATTTAGAGAAGAGCTAATGCCTAAACTTCTAAAACTCTCAAAAAGTTGCAGAGGAAGGAACACTTCCAAATTCCTTCCACGAGGCCACCATCACCTTGCTATCAAAACCAAAGATAACACACAAAAAGAAAACTACAGGCAAATATCACTGATGAACATAGATGCAAAAATCATCAACAAAATATTAGCAAACAGAATTTAGCAACTCATCAAAAAGCTCATAAACCATGATTAAGTTGGGTTTATTCCACAGATGCAAGGATTCCTCAGTATACACAAATCAGTCCATAAGATACACATATTAACAAATTGAAAGATAAAAACTGTACAATCATCTCAGTTGATGCAGAAAAAGTCTTTGAAAAAATTCAGCACTGATTTATGATTAAAACTCTTTAAAAAATGGGCATCAAAGGAACCTACCTCAACATAGTAAAGGCCATATATGATAAGCCTACAACAAACATTATTCTCAATGGTGAAAAACTGAAAGCATTCCCCTAAGATCAGGAGCAAAACAAGGGTGTTTACTTTCACCACTATTATTCAACATAGTTTTGGAAGTGCTAGCTCCAGCAATCAGAGAAGAAAAAGAAATAAAAGGAATCCAGATTGGAAAAGAAGAAGTAAAGCTCTCACTGTTTGCAGGTGACATGATAAAGACAGTATCAGAAAAATACTAGAGCTAATCAGTGAATTTAGCAAAGTTGCAAGATACAAAATCAATACACAGAAATCACTTGCATTTTTAAATACTAACAATGAAAACTCAGAAAGAGCAATTAAGGAGTCAATCCTATTCACCATTTCAATAGAGAAAATAAAATATCTAGGAATAAACTTACCTAAGGAGACAAAAGAACTGTACAGAGAAAATTATAAGACACTTATGAAGGAAATCAAAGATGACATAAACAGATGGAGAGATATTCCATGTTCCTAGGTAGGAAGAATGAATATTGTGAAAATGACTATACTACCAAAGCAATCTATAGTTTCAATGTGATCCCTATCAAATTACCAATGGCATTTTTGACAGAACTAGAACAAAAATTTCACAATTCATATGGAAACACAAAAGATCCTGAATAGCCAAAGCAGTCTTGAGAAAGAAGAATGGAACTAGGGAATCAACCTTCCTGACTTCAGATTATACTACAAAGCTACAGTCATCAAGACAGTAGGGTACTGACACAAAAACAGAAATATAGACCAATGGAACAAGATATAAAGTCCAGAAATAAACCCATGCACCTATGGGTAACTTATTTTTGACAAAGGAGGCAGGAATATACAATGGGGCAAAGACAGCCTCTTCAGTAAATGATGCTGGGAAAACTGGACAGCTACACATGAAAGAATGAAATTAGAACACTTCCTAACACTTTGCCGACTAAGCTCCGTCTAGTCAAGGCTATGGTTTTTCCTGTGGTCATGTATGGATGTGAGACTTGGACTGTGAAGAAGGCTGAGCACCAAAGAATTGATGCTTCTGAACTGTGGTGTTGGAGAAGACTCTTGAGAGTCCCTTGGACTGCAAAGAGACCCAACCAGTCCATTCTGAAGGAGATTAGCCCTGGGATTTCTTTGGAAGGAATGATGCTAAAGCTGAAAGTCCAGTACTTTGGCCACCTCATGCGAAGAGTTGACTCATTGGAAAAGACTCCGATGCTGGGAGGGATTGGGGGCAGGAGGAGAAGGGGACGACAGAGGATGAGATGGCTGGATGGCATCACTGACTTGATGAACGTGAGTCTGAGTGAACTCTGGGAGTTGGTGATGGACAGGGAGGCCTGGCGTGCTGTGATTCATGGGGTTGCAAAGAGTCGGACACGACTGAGCAACTGAATTGAACTGAACACTGTACATAAAGATAAACTTAAAATGGATTAAATACCTAAATGTATGACCAGAAACTATAAAACTTTTAGAGGGGAAACACAGGCAAAACACTCGATGACATAAATGAAAGCAATATCCTCTGTGACCTGTGTGCTAGAGTAATGGAAATAGAAGGAAAAGTAAATAAATGGGACCCGATTTAATGTAAAAGCTTTTTCACAGCAAAGGAAACTACAAGCAAGGTGAAAAGACAACCCTCAGAATGAGAGAAAATAATAGCAAATGAAACAACTGACAAAGGATTAATTTCCAAAATATACAAGCAGCTCATACAACTTAAGACCAGAAAAACAAACAACCCAATCAAAAAGTGGGAGAATGACCTAAACAGACATTTCTCCAGAGAAGTCACTAGATGGCTAACAAACATATGAAAAGATGCTCAACATCGCTCATTATTAAAGAAATGCAAATTGAAACTACAATGAGATATCTCCTCACACTGGTCAGAATGGCCATCACCAAAATGTCTACAAACAATAAATGCTGGAGAGGGTGTGGAGAAAAGGGAATGCTCTTGCACTTTTCGTGGGAATGTAAATTGACAGAGCCATTACGAAGGATGGTATGGAAATTCCTTAAAAACTAGGAATAAAACCACCATATGACTCAGCAATCCCACTCCTAGGCATATACCCTGAATGTTTGTTGCTTAGTCGTGTCCAGCTCTTTGCAACCCCATGGACTGTAACCCACCAGGCTGCTCTGTCCATGGCATTTTCCAGGCAAGAGTACTGGAGTGGGTTGTCATTTCCTTCTCCAAGGCATATATATACCTTGAGGAAACCAAAATTGAAACAGACACATATATCCCATTATTCACTGCAGCACTATTTACAATAGCTAGAACATGGCAGCAACCTAGTTGTCCATCAACAGATGAATGGATAAAGAAGTAGTGGTATATAAACACAATGGAATTTTACTCAGCCATAAAAAGGAACACATTTGAGTCAGTTCTAATGTGGCAGATAAACCTAGAGCCCACTATACAGAGTGAAGTAAGTCAGAAAGAGAAAGATAAATATCATATACTAATGCATATGTACGGAATCTAGAAAAATGGTACTGAAGAATTCATTTGCAGGGCAACAAAGGAGAAATAATAAAAGAGAATAGACTTATGGACATGGGGAGAGGGGAGGAGAGGGTAAGGTATATGAAAGAGTAACATGGAAACTTACATTACCATATGTAAAACAGAGAGCCAAAGGGAATTTGCTGTACGGCTCAGGAAACTCAAACAGGGTCTCTGTGTCAACCTAGAGGGGTGGGATGGGGAGGGAGATGGGAGGGAATTTCAAGGGAGGGGATATATGTATATCTATGGCTGGTCCATGTTGAAGTTTGACAGAAGACAGTAAAAGTCTGTAAAGCAATTATCCTTCAATTAAAAAATAAATAAATTTAAAAAAGAGTCAATGTGGATGGATTGAGTGGGGGTTTAAAGTTATAAGGTGAGAGTGCAAAGGGCAGAGGTTATGTTAACCAGTTTTTCTAATCAGGAGTGAACGGTGGAATTAGGTGTTATCTGAAGTCAAGGATGTTAGCAGCATCTTTGATGTGAAACTGAATAGAGGTATGGGGCCAAGAAAAGAGGTATGGGGCCACATTTCCCTACTCCAAGTCTCAGAATTCACTTAGTTCAAGTCATGAAAATACTTCCCTGGAAGGTCAGATGGTAAAAGCATCTGCTTGCAGTGTGGGAGACCCAGGTTCAATCCCTGGGTCAGGAAGATCCCCTCCAGAAGGAAAAGGCAACCCACTCCAGTATTCTTGCCTGGAAAACGCCAAGGATGGAGGAGCCTTGTAGGCTACAGTCCATGGGGTCCCAGAGAGTCGGAAACAACTGAACAACTTCACTTTCACTTTTCACGAAAATACTTAACCTTTTAGTGAATTTGTTTTCTCAGAGATAATATTTATGAAATCAAATTTTGAAACAAAAATTAAACAGGCTTCAACATCATAGAGTCTGAGTATGTGAGCATTTTCTCATAGAGAGCCAATATTTGAGGTGAACACTGAGTCCTGGTCCAAAGAAAGCATGTGAAAATGATAATAGTGCTGCTGTTAGTGATATAGAAAAGAGTTAAATGATCTGCATCTTTTCTGAAGCTAATTTAAGACATCTTGGGAAAAAAAAATGCTTAAGCTTTGAATACTTCTTTCTATCTTCAGGATTTCAACTTATACATAGGAGCATGTCCATTTGATGTTAAAATTATGAAACAAAGATAAATATTTAATACCAATAACAGACATAAGGAGTCTGGGGCAGGGTTGGCTGATGTTGATGGGTCCTTGTTATGTGTAGGACCTACTGTAAAATTTATTCTTAAAAGCAGAGTCTCAACCAAGACAACTGAAGGTGAGTCGCCCTTCTGAGAAACACTATCAGAGAACTGGATCAAGCAATAGATTTTTATTTCTCTGACAAATTATAAAACAAACTTACTCTCTGGCCATAAAACATGCTCCCCTTAGGATTTTGACTCATGAAAATGTAATAAAACCACTCCAACTTGTGACCTTAAAGTGAATTCTAATTTGGTCTTGACACTAATAAAGAGTTTACTGCATCCTTAGGTCACCTACTCATGCTGCTTTATAGCCTTTTAAGTGGCACTTGGGGTATTACCTATATGATAAGGACATGGACAATGCTAGGAAAAAAAAAAAGAAAAGAAAACTAGTTTTCGGATCTTCTGTAGAGTTGCCTTGTCGAGTTGTTCTAGAATACATTTCAGCCTTCAGTATATTTTAGTAATGACTTTAAGAGCAGTATTTAAAAGATAAAAATTTATAGGTGATACCCAGTAGAATGAGATGTAGAGAAGCTTTAACAAAGTACTGACCTTCAAAAAAGTTTGGAAAAGCAGATAGGAGGAAAAAGGACCATATTGATAAAATTAGGTATAACTCCTGCAGCATAAAGTAAAAGAATGCACAAAACACTATTTTATATGTGCAAGTTGGGAAGTAACTGACTTCTAGTATGTAATCTAAAGTGATTCAAAAATCAAGATTCATTATAAAATGAAGAGCAAATAAAATGGCATAAGAGAAAAAAAATACTTAGCGATAATTAATTTAAAACTATGGCCCCTAAAAATAATCAGAAAGCAATTCTGTCGTGAAAATCATGGCTAGGTTTTTGTTTGGTTAACTGGATATGGTTTAGGTGAAACAGAGCAAGACTCTATGGTTCTTGTCCCCCACGTCCTCCACCTGCCTTTTTCTTTGGAAAAACTTCAGCAAAGAACAAGTTTAATCAGAGAAATGAGAACATGCAGACACAAAGAAAAACAGTCAAAGGAGGCCAAATAATAATAGTTGAGTCATTAAGCATGGTTAAGGACCTTTAGTTCCTTCTCAAGGGCCATGCATAATATTCTGAGCCATATCCTATGAGCTATCTTATAGATACTGAAATCCCCACCAGGTGGGAGAAGTTAATGACATGATGACCAGACGGTAGCTATGACATAAGCTGCTGGAATTCTGAGAGTTGGTCTCAAAGATATGAGAACAAACTGCCCTGGAGGTTAACTATACTTAAAACAATTAAGATGATGCAGGTCAGGCCGCTGATAAACAATTTCAAGATGACTGTCAGAGCTGACTGTGCTGTTTCTACACGTAGCCTCCTCCTCAGCCTACAAATCTCTTGCTCACTGATTGTCAGTGAGGGGGAGTTGACACTTGGGAGAGCTGTCTGCCCCATTCCATTGCTGGCATCCAAAATAAAGCTAACTTTCCAACTTACCTTTGCATCATTCTGGGCTCTTTACTGGCTTCTGAGTGGCGAGCAATGGACCTGGGTTTGGTAACACAAGAATCTAATGGATAGCCAAAGATTAAAGGGAGAGATTTAACATTTCCCTGGGTTCCTATCTGGTTTTAGATTACCAATGAATAAGAAATACTGCTGGCATTTGCTATAAGAAAAGCTTGCTTTATTTTAAACCTATGTTAGGTCATTGTCTTTCTCAGCTAATAGGTGAGAGGAGTAAAAGTCACAGTGATTTACTAAATCTTTTGGCACCAAAAGGGATGATGACACAGCTTTAAACTAACCTTTTAAGGATAGATTTCAGAAAGGAGAGAGAGAATTTCAGGGGCCAAAAATTAAAGCAAATCCACTTATAAACTGTCTTTAGATTTATCTAAAAACATCACTTTTCCAACAAAGGTCCATCTAGTCAAGGCTATGGTTTTTCCAGTAGTTAAGTATGGATGTTAGAGTTGGACTATAAAGAAGGCTGAGCACTGAAGAATTGATGCTTTTGAACTGTGGTGTTGGAGAAGACTCTTGAGAGTCCCTTGGACTGCAAGGAGATCTAACAAGTCCATCCTAAAGGAAATCAGTCCTGAATATGCGTTGGGAGGACTGATGTTGAAGCTGAAGCTCTAATATTTTGGCCACCGAATGCAACTTATTAGAAAAGATTCTAATGCTGGGAAAGATTGACCATGGGAGAAGGGGATGACAGAGGATGAAATGGTTGGATGGCATCACTGACTCAATGGACATGAGTTTCAGCAAACTCCAGGAGATGGTGAAGGAATAGGGAAGCCTGGTGTAATACAGTCCATGGGGTCACAAAGAATCAGACACACCTGAGTGACCGAACAACAACAAAAACTCCCCGAATAATGAAATGGCACTGGTCCCTTAGTCTACACCAAAAATCGAGAGAAAATTGAGCCAAAAGTGGTGTAGTTACCACAACGGGCTTACTCTATGCTAAGGACAATATATCTATGACGTCTTTCTGTATATGTGTCTGTGTGTGTGTGTGTTCTAATACATTTATTAGAACCCACTCTAATATTCTTGCCTGGAAAATTCTCTTGGAAAATTCTATGGACAGTCCATGAGGTCACAAGGAGTTGGACATGACTGAGTGACTAATACACACACACACATATATACTTTATATTATGCTGCTATTCGTTAGCAGCACTCTAAATTATTCCTTTTTGCAGATGCCAACATCAAATTTAAAATATATGTAATGTAGCAACTAAGACTATAGTTTCCTAATTCACATCCTGGCTCTAGCACTTACTAATTATGGGCATCATCCCAGCTTCCCTGTGCCTTTATTTCATCACCTCTAAAATGGGAACGACTGCCTATTACAAGTTCTGTGAAAATTGCTGTGGGATTGAAATGAAGCCACAGCACGGAACATAGTGCTGGAGACACAACACATGCGTGGCTGCTGAGCTGCTTCAGGCCTGTCAGACTCTTTGCGACCCTATGGACTGCAGCACTCCAGGTTCCTACGTCCGTGGGATTCTCCAGGCATCCCAGGAGAGAATACTGGAGTGAGCGGCCATTTCCTTCTCAGGGGATCTTCCTGATTCACCTGCGTCTCCTGTGTCTCCTGCATCAGCAGGCAGGTTCGTTACCACTTGCGCCACCTGGACAGCAACCATCATTAAAGGGATTTAATATGTTGCTTGGAGTCACAGAGCAAATAATTGGCTGAACGGGATTCATCTGTTTCCTCTGCTTACTTTCTTAGAAGACGGAGAACTTCTCTTGGAACTATGATTGTGCATATTATGAGCCAATATTAACTAGACAACACAGATATTTAATAAATTATTTAGACCCAGGTTGAATTTTACTCCCCTAGTTATGCTTTAGTTAGATTTTAACACCTTATCCATATATGGGAAAACTTCCCCAATACAATACATGGAAGTTTACAATAATTATCATAGTCTATAAACAAAGTGTTGTAGAAATAGGTAGATGGCAATTCCAATGTAAATGGCTTTATTTCACTTTTATATGATTCAAGAGTGGTAGTGATAAACACGAGTGATTTTTTTGCTTCCCAGTTGGGTCAGTTCAGTTCAGTTGCTCAGTCATGTCCAACTCTTTGAGACCTCATGGACTGCAGCACGCCAGGCTTCCCTGTCCATCACCAACCCTTGAAGCTGCTCAAACTCATGTCCATTGAGTTGGTGGTGCCAACCAACTATTTTGTCCTCTGTCATCCCCTTCTCTTCCTGCCCTCAGTCTTTCCCAGCATCAGGGTCTTTTCCAATGAATCAGTTCTTTGCATCAGATGGCCAAAGGATTGGAGCTTCAGCTTCAACATCAGTCCTTCCAATGAATATTTAGGATGATTTCCTTTAAAATGGACTGGTTGGATCTCCTTGCAGTCCAAGGGACTTTAAAGAGTCTTCTGCAACACCACAGTTCAAAAGCATCAATTCTTCAGTGCTCAGCTTTCTTTATGGTCCAACTCTCACATCCATCCATGACTACTGGAAAAACCATAGCTTTGACTAGATGGACCTTTGTCAGCAAAGTAATGTCTCTGCTTTTTAATATGTTGTCTAGGTTTGTCATAGCAACAAACCTATAAATTCTTATCTTCCTGAAGTTCACAAGTGAGAGCTGGCCTCAAGGTCAATGGTTTTGTTTGTTTGTTTTTACACTTATATCCCTTAAACACTAGCAATAGTTGTTGTACCTACTAGTTGTTCAAATCTCTGAATCTCAATTTTCTTTGTGTCATTATGCAACTCCCATTGAATGTCTGCAAGCTCTTTATCTGAAGAGGCCATGGTGACCTGCATTGTCTAATTTGCTGCTTACGTCTGCCTCACTATTTATAAATGATATTAGTATGATTTAGTGAATGATGACTATGTTGTTAGAAGTAGTCCACCTAAAGACAGAAAAACATAGCTTGACGCAAATGGCAACAGAGTATTTAAACACAGAATCCTATTGCTCACTTCATAGCATTTTTCATGACACACTAAAGAAAGATGCTTTTGGCTGCAGACATTAATAGGCAGCTTTGCGATATATTCTGCCCCAAAACTATAGTTATCAAAAAAAAAAAATCATTCAGATGTCAACGTGATGTGCGTCCATAATACAAAGCTGGAATTCACAGGAGACAAAGGTCATCAAACTGTGGACTAGATATAATTCTCCAGTCTCTATTTTCTCTCCTTGTACAGCTGCTGAATGTCATAAAGATAAGAGTGATAGGTTTATAAGTTAATAAGAAGGTGTGGGCCTGGAAAAAACAAAAAATAGGAAATACTTAAGAAATTTAATAGGAGAATTTCCTATGAGACATTTCTTAGCATGGTACCAGGCTCAGTGGCTGCTATGTTGTTTCTAGCATCTAAATCTGTTGAAATGTGAAAAATTCAAAGGGAAATTAACACAGTATGTTTTATTTGCAAGTCATAAAATTAAAATATTTATTTATTATAAAATGATTATAATATTATATTGCTTTATCTTTTACTGCATGTGTGTTCAGTCATGGCTGACTCTTTGTAACCCTATGGATGGTAGCCCACCAGGCTCCTCTGTCAGTGGGATTCTCCAGGCAAGAATACTGAAGTGGGTTGCCATTACCTCCTCCAGGGGATCTTCCCCAACCCAGGGATGGAACCCAAGTTCCTTGCATTGGCAGGTACATTCTTTACTGCTGAGTCACTTGGGAAGCCCCATAATATTATAATATCATTATAAAATAATGATATTTTCCTATTAAAAATCATGTGCTCCCAATAAAGAAACACAAATACAACAAGTTAAACTTTTAATGATATTATTTTAAATATATTTTAAAGTCATTTTCTCTTTCAAAACATGTGATTGGTAACAACATAGTTTGTGTGAAACTAATATGTGCCAGCCATCATCTTTTCCTGTTTAGGAATTAATTATTTCTCATAAGTGAAATTTCCAAATAACTGAAGTTTGTATCTTTCATTAAATCTATTTTCACACATTCCAGAATCAGACTTCTCTACTTATTTTTTTCAGTTGACTCCACTGAGTATCTCAGCTCCACATCCTTGAACTCCATCCCAACTACAGTCACCCCCTGATGGCCCCACTCTCATCCTTATTCAGTTTAAACTCTAATGTCAACCATGATAATCACCCCAGATTCCCAAAGTCAACTTCCTTGACTCTCTTATTCACTTGCTGCTTCTTATTCACTTGCCAAAACAAGACAGAAAAATACATACGTTCCTAAGCACTCTGAATAGAGAGAAAAGAGAAAGGCATACAATTACAAATGTTAGTAATGAGAAGAGAACTATACAAATGAAAGGAAATTATAATAATAAGTTACATATTAATAAGAGCTAACGCTAACAAGCACTTATGAAGCCCAGTTAACCTGCTCAATGATCAACAATTTTAGTACTTTCTGTAATTGTCCTTTTAAAGATGACAAGGGCAAGGTTTATGAAAGGGAAGTTCCTTTCTCCCAAACACACCACTAGAAAGTAGAAAGCCAGTATCTGAACTCAGGCAGTTGATGACGGAGGCTGTGGTCTTGCCTGGTCAGATACAAAGAACTCTGAAAACCAGGATAAAACAGACAGTGTTTCAGGAAAATAAAATTACCACAATGCCTGCAGCTGGAAGCAGGAAGCTGCCTGGCCAAGAAGTCTATAAACAAAGTAACATGGTTTCAGAAGCAACATGGAAATAATATTTCACTTGTTTTCTAAACTGTTGGAGAGCTTAAAAACATGAATACTTGGACATTCATTTTTATGAACATTGATAATATTCTGATGTCAAACCCCATCTAGGAAAGTAACAAAAATTCATAGACCACCCCCTCAACTGTGAATGTAGTTGTAAAAATCCTGTTAACAGAAAATTGAATTTAAGCCTATTAAGAATAATGCTTCAACATGTCCAACTGGGTCTGACTCTTGAAACATAAAGATAATATTCACTACCATTTCTCAAGTGCTTAATATGTGCCAGATGTTATTCTTTTGATACTAAATCCTTATTACTCCATGAGGTGGAATTATTATTGGTCCCTTTTACAGAGGAGGAATTGGGATGCAGGGAGCATCTGAACTCAGACAGGGTGGCTCCAGAGTATGATTTTGGCCATGACTTTGCAGGAAATATATTGTCACAGTTCATCCTATTAACTGTTTGAGGGAAAAGAGCCATGTAATTATACTGCTGACTTTGAGAGAATCGACATATTTTAAGAACATGACTTTTCTAGCAGAAATAGAGCATAATATAGCCCTGTAGTGATATAAAATGAAGGAACTAGGATCACAGAAGTTCACAAATAGGACAATAAGGAAAAATAGCAACTTTCCAAAGACTAGAGTATGAAACACAGTTTTACAATTTCAAAAATATGTAAAATAATAAGCCATGATTCTAGAAATAAATGTAAACATAATAACCCTATAATTCACAAATGTTTAATAACTGAAACACGTAACTACAATTTTAGGGGTTATACAATGACAACCAAAAGTCTATGTCACCTATTTACAGTGTATTTGATTTATTTATTCCTTAAGGTGGTTGCTGGGGTCAGTGGTTTATATTACTTATATTGTTGTTTATGTATGTCATTTTAATAATATATATTAATATTCTAATAAAGTAATAAAATATTATTAAAATAATATTCTAATAAAGTAATAAAATCAATACAGACAAATTAAACAACTTTTTAGACAATAAAGATATAAGGAGAACATCATTGACATTTCTTAACCAAAACAAAGTCATAAATATGAATTTCAGTATTTCATGTTTTATGACACACAGACATATTTGGGTGTATATGTGCCTGTGTGTTTGTATGTGTTTATACACTTGTTCAAAATATTGGATCACCTTATAGTACATTTTATGAACTGCTTTATTCACTTAATAAATGATCTCCATCCTTTCAAGGTAATCAATACAAACTTACATCATCAGTTTTAATTGCTACAAATTATTTTTCTTAATCAGTGAAAAACTAGTGGACAATTACTGTATTAACATTTATGTTTCATTAAAAAGCATGTAGTGATCTTCCTTGAACATGCTAAGTCACGTCAGTCGTGTCAGACTCTGTGCGACCACATAAATGGAAGCCCACCAGGCTTCTCCGTCCCTGGGATTCTCCAGGCAAGAACACTGGAGTGGGTTGCCATTTCCTTCTCCAATGCATGTAAGTGAAAAGTGAAAGTGAAGTCACTCAGTCGTGTCCGACTCTCAGCGACCCCATGGACTGCAGCCCACCAGGCTCCTCTGTCCATGGGACTTCCCAGGCAAGAGTACTGGAGTGGGGTCCTAACTTTGATCCATGGTGCTTATTTGCTTATAACTTGATATCTTTATCGGCAAATCCCTATTTTAGAGGTTACTTGTGGGACTCCTGAGAAGTTATGTGCCACTGAAGGAGAATTACCAATATTGAGTCATTTTAGATAAACTTCTGGGCTTGCAATGTCCAGAATCACAAAAGTGGTATGCTGCTGCTGCTGCTGCTGCTCAGTCGCCTCAGTCGTGTCCGACTCTGTGCGACCCCACAGACGGCAGCCCATTGGGCTCTGCCATCCCTGGGATTCTCCAGGCAAGAACACTGGAGTGGGTTGCCATTGCCTTCTCCAATGCATGGAAGTGAAAAGTGAAAGAGAAGTCGCTCAGTCATGTCTGACTCAGCAACCCCATGGACTGCAGCCTACCAGGCGCCTTGGTCCATGGGAGTTTCCAGGCAAGAGTACTGGAGTGGGATAATGTTACAAAAATTCCAGGAAGGGCAGGAGAGGAAGCCTAGGAGAGGAAGTCTCCTAGACACTTTTTTCCTGGCATTTGAATATTTTTAAAATTAATGACTTTTTACTGAAGGCTATGAATTCTGTTTCCCCAGTTTGTAGGAGCCCAGGCACTGTCTGCTGCTCTCAAGGCACAGCTGTGAGGAGCAAGGCATGTCCCATGTTCATTATAGAGATGAACGAAGGCTCCCAGGTCTTGAAAGCTTTCTTTTCATTCCTTCTTTCTGTGGTACTTCTTTGCTACTTAGAAGAAAAGCTATGATCAATCTAGATTGCATATTAAAAAGCAGTGACATTCCTTTGTTGACAAAGTTCTGTTTAGTCAAAGCTATGGCTTTTCCAGTAGTCATGTATAGATATAAGAGTTGGAGTATAATGAAAGCTGAGCACCACAGAATTGATGCTTTTGAACTATGGTGTTGGAGAAGACTCTTGAGAGTCTCTTGGACTGTAGGGAGATCAAACTAGTCAATCCTAAAGAAAATCAACTCTGAATATTCAATGGAAGGACTGATGCTGAAGCTGAAACTCCAATACTTTGGCCACCTGATACAAAGAACTGGACTCACTTGAAAAGACCTTGATGCTGGGAAAGATGGAAGGTGGGAGGAAAAGGGGATGACAGAGGACGAGATGATTGGATGGCATTACCAACTTAATGGACATGAGTTTGACCAAGCTCCAGGAGTTGGTGATGGACAGGAAGGACTAGCATGCTGTAGTCGATGGGGTCACAAAGTCGGAAACAACTGAGTGACTGAACTGAGTTTCTCTGTCTCATAAGCTGAAATATGCACTTGACTACTTGTTATATTTTGCTTAGTGCTTACTTCTATTTTCATTACATAAAGCAGCCTTATTTTTGGAGACAGAAAGCCTGTATCCCTTTGATAATCAGAAAAAAAGTTTTTAAAAAATAACTTTAATCTGCTCCATTTGGACATGTTCAAAACAACATCCAAACTCTGGAGCTCCTCTCAGCTATTTCCATTCCTCTTCCTCTGCTCCCCAAACTACTTTGAAATCATGAAGAAATTTCATCATTTCTTTTTGCATTTATACTCAAAATTTTTTTCTATCCACCGATCTGTTGAAAGCCATTCAAAGTCCTCCACAAATGACATATTATATACATATATAATATGGAAATATATATACATATGCATATAGGGATGTCTTTACTTTTTAAAAATGTTGTTTTATTCTTTATTCATTTATTCAGTTGTGCTGGGTCTTTGATCTTTGTTGTGGTGTTTGGGATCTTTAGTTTCAGCATGTGCGATCCAGTTCCCTGATGAGGGATCAAATTCAGGCCCCCTCCATTGGGAGCACAGAGTCTTAGCCACAGGGCCATCAAGGGAGTCCCTAATGATATATATGTATATATGTTATATACATGTGTGACGTAATGACATATATATATATTTCTTAAATATATATATATATATTTAAACCTGATTTGGAAGAGCTCTGCATTAGTTCTAGGACTGTCAACTAAACAGACTGGATGGCTTAATGCTGTGTGTATTCAGTCATGCCTGACTCTTTGTGACCCCCTTGGATGGTAGCCCATCAGGCTCCTCCGTCCATGGCATTTTCCAAGCAAGAATACTGGAGTGGGTTGCCATTTCCTTCTCCAGGAGATCTTCCTCATCCAGGAAGACGTGTGTCCCCCACGTCTCCTGCATTACGGGTGGATTCCTTACCACTGAGCCACCGTTGAACATTAATTGCTTAAAACATTTTCTAGAAAGCTTAAAGAAGACAGTCTTACATATTTTTAAGCTTTTTTTTTTAACTGAGATGAGTTGCCTCTTTAAGAAACATACTCGGTTCTAAGTCTTCATTCAGCACTTCGAATTAAAATTTTTTTCTGAATAAAAATATTCAAACCACTTTTCCGCTTCAAAGATTTCAAAATCTGGCGCCCAATTATAGATGGCTTGCTATCTCAGAAAGAACAGTTCCATAGAACAGAATAACATATGGTACAATTTTGGAGTGACACATCAAAGGTAATAGTCTTTATGTAAATCCTGAAAATAAAGCAAAAGTACATTTTCTTAATGTGCAAGAATAAGGAATCACAATGATGCCTTCCCATCTGATCATTTTCCAGCTGACACCCTGTGGTAATTGTTCATAAAACTTAAAAAATATTTTGTGCAGTCTTGCCCGGAGAGCAGTTAGTTCTAACTTTCCGCAGCTTGATTGACTTTGGGGGAGATCTACTTGGTTCGCTCCAAGAATGAGCATGAGAGTTGGCTAGGGCTTCACGGTATGAAATGATGGGTAGAGAACCATGCAGAGGCAGACCTGTGGAGGGACAGCGTGTTGGACCCAAAGATGGCGTGACAGGGTAAGACAGGGTCCTGACCCAGCAGATGGCCAGTTAGCTGAAGCTCATTTTAGTGTGCACAAAGTTCAAAAGTAGGGATCTAAAGGGGGTGAGGGCCTCCCAGGTGGTGCTAGTGGCAAAGAACTCACCTGCTAATGCAGGAGATATAAGAGACTCTGGTTCTATCCCTGGGTTGGGAAGATCCCCTGGAGGAGGAACTGGCAGTCCATTTCAGTATTCTTGCCTAGAGAAGCCCATGAATAGAGCCTGGTGGGCTACAGTCCATGGTGTCAAAAACAGTTAGACATGACTGAAGCGACTAAACAAACGGGTGAAGGAGAGGGTGGGATGAATTGAGAGATTAGCACTGACATGTAAACACTCTCATTTGTAAAATAGACAGCTAGTGGGGAGCTGGTGTATAGCACAGGGAGCTCAGCTCAGTGCTCTGGGATGACCTGGAAGGGAGGGGTGGGAGAGGGAGGGAGGCTCAAGAGGAAGGGGATATATGTGCACACAGAGCTGATTCACGCTGCACAGCAGAAACTGATATAACGCTGCAAAGCAATTATACTCCAATAAAAACAACTTTTCATTTACCTTAAAAAAAGAAAGTAGGGCCAAGGTGAAGCTGAAAAAGCAAACCGCTGGAACTGGAACTTAAACAGAAGACTCTAGGGATATGTGTTAGGTTTTATTCTCCAGTTACCAATTTCTAGAGTTTATCAGTCTTTAGTGAGTAAACCAGGATATGTCAGGATCGTACATGTTACACTTAATGGTATATGCTTTTGCTGTTGTTCAGGCTCTAAGTCTCGTCCAACTCTTTGTGACCCGTGGACTGCAGCATACCACGCTCCCTGTCCTTCACCATCTCCTGGAGTTTGCTCACACCATGTCCACTGAGTCAGGGATGCCATCCAGTTATTACATCCTCTGCTTAATGTAACTATTAATCAGCTCATACATTTTCTTCTCATAACAAACTAATTTGACTTCGCTTTCAATGTCTCAAATCAAAGAACCTCTTTCAGGTGATGGTGGGTTAGTCCCATTCACCTTCAGTCAGTTCAGCTGCTCAGTCGTGTCTGACTTTTTTTAGACCCCATGGACTGCAGCACACCATGGGGTCGCAAAGAGTCGGACACGACTGAGGGATTGAACTGACTGAAGGTGAATGGGACTAACGTAGTCATCTAAAATGGCATCAACTCAACTCAGCCACAATTCTAGTGTCTATGAAGGGACTGCTCTGGACTGAATCTACAAGACCACCCCACTTACCTCCATTACACATCAGTACCTTGACACTGTAGAGTAATAAGTCATTAAATTTTGCTTAAACCAGTTCTATCTCTGATTTGTTAACAAGCATACCAACCTTATAAAACCAGGCCCAAATTTTACAAGATGCATATAGTCTTGTTATTAGAGGGTGCAACTGCAGGCTTGGCATTTTTATTCTGTGTGAGTCTGAAGGAGCATTAAAAATTCAAAGTCTCATTACACTGTCACTGCTACACAGCGTCTCACTTTCTCTAAAGAAATAACTTGAAGATCGCAACACATTTCAGATCACATAGGGCCACTAGCTTCTGTTTTTTTAATCACTTCTTCCAAATCTCATAGCACGATAGCTAAGAACCAGATGGTTAGAAACGGGCAATTCTATTCCGCAGTGACTGAGTCAGCTAGAAATATAAGTTGTTACAACTTCGTTCAAGTTGTCTTTTGTATCGAACAATCGATAAACCAGAAAGTCTCCCATTATCCCCAAAGTAAATAGACTGCTCATGAAAGAGCTTTTCTGACTTCACTTGAACTTGAAGTATGTTTATCCACAGACCATGTGACTGAGCAGCTGCAGGGAACTTTTTCTAATGTCACACCCTGATCTGACTTCTTTAAGTGTTAGTCACTCCATCATGTCTGACTCTTTTGACCCCATGGACCGTAGCCCACCAGGCTCCTCTGTCCATGGGATTTCCCAGGAAGAATACTGGAGTGGGTTGCCATTTCCCTTCTCCAGCGGATCTTCCTAAACCAGGGATCTAACCTGGGTCTCCTGCATTGCAGGCAGATTCTATCTGAGCCACCAGGGAATTTGACTACTTAAATGTAATACAATTGATATTCTCCTTCTTACTGGATAAATACCAGCTATTATTTTTAAGCTATGCAGACCAGATTTTAACAACTGAGAGTCATACTTGACTATGAACTGAACAATTATCAGAATTTGTTAGCTGTTGCACTAGCTCACTTTTATAAAATTAAATTTAATACTGCTGCTGTTACAAACTTGAAAACTTCTATAACTTGGGGGCCATACTTGAGGAGACTTTCCTTCATTCTTAAGCAGAAGTTGAGCCCTATAATATTATTATCCTATTATTATAACTGCTATTTAATTACTATTAAGTAATCTACATGGTTCAAAGCAGTTCTTAATCAGGAAAGGGGAATTTAGAAAAATTAAATAAAAGACATCTTTGGTAAAATAACACACACATATATTATAATATTAAAGAATAGTAATTGGAGTTAATAGTAGTCCAAGAACATATTCTTACTCCAGTGCTTCTAAACCTTTAATGCTGATGTGTAACCAGTTCATTTCTAATGTTCACAGGTCCGATGCCACAGGTGGGAGGCAATACAGGTTTTGCAATTGCATATACAATAAAAATGTTAGTCAAAAATGGCTTAAATGTGTGCCTATTACCTGTCAATCTTTTGGACTTATTTGTGGGAGGAAAGAGTATTGGAAACCTGAGAAGCAGAAAAAAATCATAGAAAAAGGTGGAAAAAGATGCCTTCTTAAAACAGGAATAAAATATAAGATACAGGTAAATTTTACTGACAAATATAAATAATTACAGGGAAAGCCATTATTTTAAAATATAATGTTTTCTTAGAAACAAAGCTAAAGGATTTGGAAAATACAATGTAAATAAACTGAAACAGGTATTAACTGATATCCAGGTAGTCTAGGTATAAAGCATTACTTGTGTAAAAATTTTTAAATGTTAATGATAAATATATCAATATATTGGATTTGGGTTTTACACAAATATTTTTCATTTTACTGTGGGAGAATCCATTCAATTATAAATATTCCACTATAAATTATGAATGGGAGAAATTATAAAAATAACTGTTATTACAGAATAAATTCAATGATTCAAGTAATTATTTAGGAAATTAACTAGGTTGTTCAGACTTTAAATATTATTTGTTCTAAATTATTTGGAGATAACTTTTAAGATTTCATATACTAAAAAGACATAGCTGAGTTGCTTTTTCCTTTTCTCTTTTCCTTAATGAAGATAACAGAAACTATTACCCAGCCTCTGGGTTTCCAACATCTAAGCAATCTGCTTATTCACCAGAAGGACTGATGCTGAAGCTCAAACTCCAATGCTTTGGCCACCTGATGCTAAGAGCTGATTCATTTGAAAAGACCCTGGTGCTGGGAAAGATTGAAGGCGGGAAGAGAAGGGGACAACAGAGGATGAGATGGTTGGATGGCATCACTGACTCGATGGACATGAGTTTCAGTAGCTCTGGGAGCTGGCGAGGGACAGCGAAGCCTGGTGAGCTGCAGTCCATGGGGTTGCAAAGAGTCAGACGACTGAGCGACTGAACTGAACTGAAGCAATCTGCTCCTTTAGTCACTAGGAAATGAACATACTCCAAAAAAAAGAATGAACAAAGGCTCTCTTTTCAGGGAATAGCAAATGCAGAAATTTTCATTTGTATTCAAGAATGTATTACTCACAGAAGTTACAGCAGACCTGGTGGGCCGTGGTGATTTGCACACACACACAGGACACTGATCACCATCCCCCACTCACTGTCACAGCACAGAGCAATCTGTTACTTGGCAATTTAAGCAATTTTTCCCATGGGGCAGTCAAATTAATCTCTTAAACTTGTTTTGAAAAAGGAGAATGATAAACATATTATGATAACAAAAATTAAGTATAAATTTTACTCATTGACTAATTCAACAAATGTTCTTCAGTAAGGTGGCGGGGGGTGGGGGTGGGGTGGGAACTTTGGTGGTGCGGGGGAGAAAGACACCAGAGTCGTGTTTACATTGAGCTTAAAATCCCACAGAGCAGAGAGATTCTGAAGAGAGTGCATGAAGTCCAAGCCTCAGTGCTGGGGGCGGGCGGGGCGGCGGGGTGGGGTTGTGGAGGCATGCCATCCTAAGCTGAGGACGGAAGGAACTGGGAGGTAACTGGGTGAAGTGAGTGTGAGGGTTCACTAGGCTGGGGGAGCCCGTGCAAGGACCACAGGTTAGGAAGGAGCAAGATGCAATTTGACCGAGTGCACGCGTGTCTCTGTGCTCGTGAATCATACACAGGCTGCACAGGTACACATTTAGGTTTATTTTTGTTGCTTGTTGTGATTACTGTCAGTTTCTTTATAGAATATTAGAATATACCATTTCCTATTTCTGCAATTCTCTCCCTACTCTGTTTTTAACTTAAAAATACATAATCATCTAGATGGCTAGTGGGAAACCGCTATGTAAGACAGGGAGCCAGCCTGGCACTCTGTGATGACTTGGAGAGGTGGGGTGGGGGAGGGGAGGGAGGTTCACAAGGGAGGGGACATATATAATTATGCATGGCTTGCAATGCTGTAAGGGAGAAACCAGCACAGCATTGTAAAGCAACTTTCCTCCAATTAAAATATAAATGAAAAAATGAAAAATATATCATAGATGACCTTACAGATAACTGACATAGATCTAATATTTTATTGCAAATTTTACTGAGATAATTGTAGATTCATACATAGTAGTAAGAAATAACTACACAGAGATCCTGCGTACATTTTGCCTACTTTCCTCCAGTGTTAGTATTTTGCAAAGTATACTACAACATCATAACCAGGAGACTGATGTTGGAAAACCACTGATTTTATTCTCAGTTTTACTTGTGTGTGTATGAAGTTTGACACAATTTATCACTTGTGTGGGTTGTGTATGCACCATTATCATCAAGATAACCACTCAGTTCCAACAGAAGCTCATGTTACCCTTTTATGACCACACAGTCCTTCTCTCCACACACCCAGTTCAGTTCAGTTCAGTCGCTCAGTCGTGTCCGACTCTTTGTGACCCCATGAACAGCAGCACGTCAGGCCTCCCTGTCCATTACCAACTCCCAGAGTTCACTCGGACTCATGTCCATCGAGTCAGTGATGCCATCCAGCCATCTCATCCTCTGCCATCCCCTTCTCCTCCTGCCCCCAACCTCTCTCAGCATCAAAGTCTTTTCCAATGAGTCATTTCTTCGCATGAGGTGGCCAAAGTACTGGAGTTGCAGTTTTAACATCATTTCTTCCAAAGAACACCCAGGGCTGATCTCCTTCAGAATGGACTGGGTGGGTCTCCTTGCAGTCCAAGGGACTCTCAAGAGTCTTCTCCAACACCACAGTTCAAAAGCATCAATTCTTCGGCACTCAGCTTTCTTCACAGTCCAACTCCCACATCCATACATAACCACACAAAAACCATAGCCTTGACTAGATGGACCTTTGTTGGCAAAGTAATGTCTCTGCTTTTGAATATGCTATCTAGGTTGGTCATAATTTTTCTTCCAAGCAGTAAGGGTCTTTTAATTTCATAGCTGCAATCACCATCTACAGTGATTTTGGAGCCCCCAAAAATAAAGTCTGATACCATTTCCACTGTTTCCCCATCTATTTGCCATGAAGTGATGGGACCAGATGCCATGATCTTAGGCCCCATCCCTAATCTCTGGCGACTAACATGTCCTCCATTTGTAAAATGCTTCCTTTCACAGATGCTGTATAAATGAAATCACAAAGTGTATTATCTTTTGGGGCTGTCTTTTCTTCACTGGGCATAATTCACTTGAGATTCCTCCAGATTGCTATATGTATCAAATGTTTGCTCCTGTTTACTATTGAGGAGTAGTTCATGGGGTCGGTAAACCACCGTTTGTTGAAGCATCTCTGGGCTCTTTCCAGTTCTGGACTATTATGAATAAAGTTATTACGAGCACTTTTTGTACAGGTGTGTATTTGTGTGTGCGTGTGAGTATGTTTTCTTTTTTTCTTCCTGAGATATATGTTCAAGAGTGCAATTGCTGGATTGTGTAATAATTACATATTTAATTTTATAAGAAGCTGCCACCCATTTTCTAGGGTGGCTGTACCACGTGACATTCCTACCAGCAACGTATGAGTTGATCCAATGTTCCTGCAACCATACAAGCATTCAGTGGTCTCATTATTTTTTTTTTTAAATTTTAGCCATTTAGACAGAGGCATAGTGATGTCTCCTTATGGTCTAATTTGCATTTCCCTGATGACTAACTTTTCAAAACCTTCATGGTTACATTCACATATGCATGTGCCTGTGATAAGTCACTTCAGTCGTGTCTGATTCTTGTGACCCCATAGACTGTAGCCCGCCAGGCTCCTCCGCCCATGAAATTCTCCAGGCAAAATACTGGAGTGGGTTACCATGCCCTCCTCCAGGAGATCTTCTCGACCCAGGGACAGAACCCGTCTCTTGTGTCCGCTGCACTGGCAGGCAGGCTCTTTACCACCTGTGCCACCTGGAGACCTCACATATGCATAATTTCATACAAATGGGACAGTTTGTATGCTGGACATTTTTTTCTGTTCACTGTATTTTCTTATTTTTCCTTTCTGCTTGCTGATTTTACCCATCTTCCTTTCTATCCCACTTCATTATCATCTCTTCTCATTCAAGTAATGCTTGTGAAGATACACACTCTTTCTCTCACTTTTTCTTTTACAAAATGTGACTCAGTACATACTTCTCTGCTGGTTCTTTTGTCTGAAGAATTACACTTCACAAAATGCCTTTAAGTTAATTGGGTTATTTAGAATTCTTTCTAGTGATTGTATAATATTTCATGATAAGGATATACTATGATTTATTCAACAATTTTCTTGATAGGCATTCAGCAATTTTGTTATCATTACACATAATGTATAATACACCAAATACGTTCCCCAAAAGGCTCACTGAGTCAAGGGTATACATGTTTACAACAGCAGTTGTCAGTTTTATTGAAAAATAATTGAAACAATTCACTTTCCCACTAACCATTATGACAGTACAATTTTATCTGCACTTTCATTCCAAATAAATATGAGAGCTCTTTTTAATCTTGGCTTTAATCTTGTTATTTTGATTTTCACAACTCTGACTGCTTTTCAGTGTAGTCTGTTTCCATATAATTTTGTCATTTTAATAAAAGATGTAGACTACTGCATCTTAGCATCTTTCTGAAAAACATAACTTCCAAGGAAAAGTACTCAAATTCCTTATCAGTTTTTAAGTACTTCCTTTTTTCCCCTGGCATGCCATGAAGTTAAGACAATTAAAAAAACTGTGCCATGACTTTTTAAACATTTTTACTACCATCTAAAACCATATTGTTACATCTACATATTAAAATGGCTTAAAAAATAATATCCTCAAATTAATCATCATTTAAGCTAGCTGAAAACTCTCTGCAAGAATTGCACACAAAAGCGTTCTTCCTTTTTACACTTAGATCTCGTCTCAGCTTCACTGTCAGAAACTCTTCTCTTGGAATTTAAGGCCATTTTCTTTGAGTGAAGAGACCTTCATTTCTCAAAATTCTACCATGAAATCACCACCAATGACAAAATAAATAAAATCTTCCAATTTCAGACTTGGGTCTGTGAGCCTAAATTACAGCTGTGAGCCTAAATTTCAGAATTATGGCAGAAACCAACACAATGTAAAGCAACTGTTCTCCAGTTAATAATAAATAAAATTTAAAAAAAATAAATTTCAGAATTATGTAGAAACATAATTCAACGTGCTTCTTTTCTGAAATAATAGCCTCCAGTACTGTCTCTGTACCCAAAACAACTCAGGACAACTAAAAACTGTAAAACAACAGTGAAAACTGAAACATACAAACAACAGAGAAAACAATTTTTTATCAGTTTTGGAAAACTAGTTTTCTGGGATTTATTAGATTTAATCTAAGACATTATTTAAGAGCTCAGAGAAAACTGAAGTGGTCAAGTAGTAAGACAGTGAACAAGAAGGCACAGATATTAATATATGATTATTCATGGATATTAATATATGATACCAGCAAGGCTGGGACAGGTTCTATTACCACATGGGGATTTATATTACCAGAAAGACTTCTATTCAACCACCACAAAAGTCAATTCTAAGTGATGAAATGAGGTCAGATGGCAATTGAAGAAAGTATATAAAAAGGATAAAGGCATTCAAGGAAAGAGGAACAGTTTGACACATTTTAATTCAATTTAGCAAAACTAAGATAAGTGTAGGTGAGTAGGTAAGAGCAATTTATTTAGGCAGTGACCTTATCAGTCTTGAATAATATAATCCAGTAATAAATACACCTATAAACTTTAACCATAAATACAGAAGGTTTACTCCTTTTCAAAAGTTACTTAACAAAGCATCTCCTAAAAGACTTAACCATTATTTTAAATTCACATCTTTCAAAGACTTAGTGCTTTCTGCTTCCATCCAATATAAAATTAAAACACCATTCTATTGAGAAAAATCTTTAAAAACTATAATAAGCCAACTAATATATTACACAGCACACGGATTCCAGGGCTTCTCTGTGGCTCAGCTGGTAAAGAATCCGCCTGCAATGGGGGAGACCTGGGTTCAATCCTTGGGTTGGGAAGATCCCTTGGAGAAGGGAATGGCTACCCACTCCAGTATTCTAGCCCAGAAAATTCCTATGACTGTATAGTCCATGGGGTCACAAAGAGTCAGACACGACTGAGTGACTTTCACGTTTCACAGGGATTCCAAAATGAGAAACACCGCAAGTTCCAACGATAAACTGCCTAGTGTCTCAATAATGTCAGAGTGCTTTATGACCTGGGATGCTAAAATTCAATCTGAAATGTATTTAACTTGTAATACTGAGGATCCATGAAAGCAACCAATTGCTCACAGGTCTGCTCTGGAGCGTCTAGGGACCGTAGCTGTGCTCCCGTGCCACACTCTTACACTGTGGCACTTGGCAAGAACCAGAACACGTCAGGAGCTTGCACTCAACAAACACCCCCACAGGCATTGTTTGCTTAATTCTCCAAGCTTGAATGGAAACCTCAGAAGTCCTCAGAACACCTGGGAACAAAATCCAGACACAGCCAGGGTTTTGTGGAAGGATTCTGTAGCAACAGAGAGACCAAGCTTACTAATAGTCTTCCACAGCACATTCTCACCACAATAAGCCATGCAGGTCATAGGTGGATCTTAACCCATCTGGGCTATTGTCTCAGAAGCAGCTCCAGGTCTTCAAGCTGCAGACAGGGCTGTAATCGCTTACCTGATTCGCAGGCAAATGTCTTTGACGTTTCATCATGAAAGATAATTGCCACTGCATGCTTCTTTGTCTCTCGAGGCAGCCTGGTTATGTTTTTGATGTTGTGCAGTTCAGTTACCTTGAACAAAAAACATTTTTAACTTAGCATACAGTACATGCTCTACACTGGGTACTCACACAAAATGATCCATTATTACTGTCCTAAGTCACTTTCCAATGGATATTTTTACTTGTTTCTAATTAACAGAAGTCAAATACCATGCAGAATGAAAACAAAAAACTTTTTCGAAGCCACCAATTGTGGCTATACTTTGCTCAATTTTGAAAGAGTCTAAAAATTATGTAGGAGAATAACTCTGAAAGCAAGGACTCCTGTGTTTTTAAAAATTGTATCTTTTACGAACAATAGCCAGTATGGCACCCAGAAGATTCTCAATAAATTTCCATTAAATATTGATTGGATTTAACATCTCAACTGTCTTCTAAAACCCACTCATCATGCAAGTCCCTTATAGAAATGCAGTCTAACTGACACCTGTCAATCAGCAGACAGTGACTCTAAAATTCTGGAAACATTACATATAAGCAATGGACTTCCTTCCCAGACCAAACCACAAAGTGTTCACAGACCCTTATACCCCTGATTGCCACCCTGTTCTCTCACCAAGGCTCATTCGTGATTTATGGACCTAGGTTAACACCTCTACTCTTTTGGCAACTAATAATTGTAATGAACAAGTATTTTAGCTCTCAGTTGTATGGGTATAAGGCTTTCGGCTGTAACTTGTGCATTTTTATTTCTCTCCACAGTCCCTAGAAATGAGCAGTTTGTCTACTTCCTCACTTACTCTGCAAATACAACTTTATGATAATAATGAGTGAGTTAATTTCTAAAATGCACTCTCAACATGCTATGTCAGTATTTTCTTCTAGTAAAAGATCCAGCAGGTTCGTTTTCATTTCCATTTATATAAATACTTAAAAATTTCTCTCTAAGTTTCTTTGACCTATGTGCATTGTTCACTCTCCAGGTTATTTCAGAATTTTCTAGCTATTTTCTATTATTGGTTTCTAGTTTCACTGCATTCTAGTTTAATTTCATATGGTAGAGAGAAGGCACGCTATGGTTTCCATTTTTCAAAAACTGGTTATGTTCTATAGCCCAAACTACTGCTCAAACTACCGCACAATTGCACTCATCTCACATGCTAGTCAAGTAATGCTCAAAATTCTCCAAGCCAGGCTTCAGCAATACGTGAACCATGAACTTCCAGATATTCAAGCTGGTTTTAGAAAAGTCAGAAAACCAGAGATCAAATTGCCAACATCCGCTGGATTATTGAAAAAGCAAGAGAATTCCAGAAAAGACATCTATTTCTGCTTTACTGACTATGCCAAAGCATATTTTGAATGTGCTTTCTGAATATTTTAAGTCAACTTTTTGGCTTAGTTCTAAGCCATTTTTTTTCACTCTTCTCTTTCACTTTCATCAAGAGGCTCTTTCGTTCTTCTTCTCTTTCTGACATAAGGGTGGTGTCATCTCCATATCTGAGGTACATTTCTCCTGGAAAACTTGATTTCAGTTTGTGCTACTCTGCGTATAAGTTAAATAAGCAGGGTGATAATATACAGCCTTGGTGTACTCCTTTCCTGATTTAGAACCAGTCTGTTCCATGTCTAGTTCTAACTGTTGCTTCTTGACCTGCATACATATTTCTCAGGAGGCAGGTCAGGTGGTCTGGTATTCCCATCTCTTTCAGAATTTTCCACAGTTTCTTGTGATCCAAACAGTCAAAGGCTGTGGTGTAATCAATAAACAGAAGTAGATGTTTTTCTGGAACTCTCTCACTTTTTTGATGATCAAACAAATGTTGGCAATTTAATCTCTGGTTCCTCTGCCTTTTCTAAATCCAGCTTGAACATCTGGAAGTTCATGGTTCATGTATTTGACTTGTAGAATTTTGAGCATTACTTTGCTAGTGTTTGAGATCAGTGCAATTGTGTGGTAGTTTGAGCATTCTTTGGCATTGCCTTTCTTTGGAACTGGAATGAAAACTGACCTTTTCCAGTCCCGTGGCCACTGCTGTGTTTTCCAACTTTGTTGGCATATTGAGTGCAGTGCTTTCACAGCATCAAATTTTAGGATTTGAAATAGCGCAGCTGGAATTCTATCACCTCCACTAGCTTTGTTCACAGTGATGCTTCCCAAGGCCCACTTGACTTTGCATTTCAGGACGTCTGGCTCAAGGTCAGTGATCACACCACTGTGGTTATCTGGGTCATGAAGATCTTTTTTGTATAGTTCTTCTGGGTATTCTTGCCACCTTAAGGATTCTTGCCATCTCACGGATATGAGAGTTGCACCACAAAGAAGACTGAGTGCCGAAGAATTGATGCTTTTGAACTGTGGTGCTGGAGAAGAGTCCTGAGAGTTCCTTGGACTGCAAGGAGATCAAACGAATTGATCCTAAAGGAAATCAACCCTGAATATTCACTGAAAGGACTGATGCTGAAGGTGAGGCTCCAGTACTTGGCCATGTGATGTGAAGAGCTGACTGATTAGTTAGGAAAGACTCTGATGATGGGAAAGATTGAAGATAGATGAGAAGAAGGCAGCAGAGGATGAGACGGTTTGATAGCACCACTGACTAAATGGACATAAATTTGGGCAAATTCTAGGAGACAGTAAAGGACAGGGAAGCCTGGCATGTTGCAGTCCATCAGGTCAAAAGAGCTACACATGACTCAGTGACTGAATAACAACAAAGTATGATTTTCTATATCCACATATTTTTAATTTATAGATGTCTTTACATTTATGGTGGGTTTCTTTATGACAGTGTATAGTTGCATCTTGTTTGATCCACTCTGACAATGCTCATCTTTTAATTGGTGCATTTAAGCCATTGATAGTCAAAGTAAATATCGGTGTAACTGGACTAATATATAGAATATTTTTACTGGGTTTCTATTTCTTGTCCTTCTTCTCTGTTTCTGTTTTATCTTTCACTCTCTTTCTGTCTTTTCTGGTTTTAACTGTGAATTTTATATGATTCCATTTTTCCTCCTTTCTAACATGTCAACTATACCTTTTTAACTTTTTTAGTTGCTGCCCTAGAGTATGAAATATACATTTACAGCTAACGCAATTCCAAACTACATTATATCAAACTACACATACATCAGAAATATATACATATATATCTACTTATCATATATATATTTATAAATGTATACAAAACCAAATACACTGTTGATGCTATTTTGAACAAACTGTCATCTGTTAGATCAATTAAGAATAAGAAAAAATGAAACTTTTAATTTTATCTCCACTTGTTAAAGCGTCTGCCTCCAATGCGGGAGACCCGGGTTCGATCCCTGGGTCGGGAAGATTCCCTGGAGAAGGAAATGGTAACCCACTCCAGTATTCTTGCCTGGAGAATCCCATGGATGTAGAAGCCTGGTAGTCTACGTCCACGGGGGTCGCAAAGAGTCAGACATGACTGGGCGACTTTATTTACTTACTTACTTACTATACCTTTTTGATGCTTTTCCTTTATTTATATAGATCTGAGTATCTAACCTACATTATTATTTTCTCTAAAGAAATAATTTTAACATTTTTTACGAAGTCAGTCTTACTAGCCATAAATCCAATTTTGTTTGAAAAAGTCAATTTCTGCTTCACTTTTAAAGGTAATTTTACAGGGCATATAGAACTCTAGGTCGATGGGTATTTTTCATCTTAAAACATTAAATATAGTTAGCTCTTGATATCCTAGGGTTCCACATCATCAGATTCAACCATCCTTGGATTGGGTACTACTTTTACGATCCACAGTTGGTTGAATCCGAGGATGTGGGACCTGCAGATACGAGACTCAGCTGTGCTTGCTATTTTATGTTAGGGTTTTAGGCATCCATGGATTTTGGTATCCGTGGAGGATACTGGAACTGACTCCCCATTAGATACTGAGAGATGGCTGTGTTTCACACTAATCTGTTGCTTGCATAGTTTCTGAGGGAAAGGTAAATGTAATTCCTCTTTGTTCCTCTATGGAGAAGGTGGTTTTTCCTCTCTCTGGTTTCTTTTGGGATTTTTTTCCTTGATTTTCCATAGTTGAAAATGCCTAGGTATACTTTTCATTCATTTTGTGTGTGTGTGGGGAGCAGTAATCCTCTTAGGGTTCACCGAGATTCCTGGATCTGTAGTTTTGTGTCTGACATTAATTTGGGGAAATTGTTAGTTGTTACTGGTAGAATTTTTCTTTCTTTCTTTCATGTTGGTACTTCCACTGTGCATATATTATACCTTTTATAGATGTCCCAACAGTGCTGGAGTATTGGTTTTATTTTTACTGTTTTAGTCGCTGTTCTCTCTGCTTTTCAGCTTTGGAGGTGTCGTTATTTATTTACTTGCGGCTGTTCTGGGTCTTCACTGCTGCACAGGCTTTTCTCTGTGGCAGCGAGTGGAGGCTACTGTCCAGTTGCCTTGCAGGAGCTGCTCACTGCGGCGGCTGCTTTTGCTTGCAGCACAGCGTCTAGGGCACAGGCTCCAGCGGCTGCCGCGCATGGGCTCCGTGGCTGCAGCTCCTGGGCTCTAAAACACAGGCTCAGCAGTTGCGGAGCACGGGCTCATCTCCTCAGCGTGTGGGACTCTTCCCGATCAGGGACTGAACTCGTGTCTCCTGCACTGGCAGGCAGGTTGTTTACCACTGAGCCACCAGGGGACCCTGGAAGTTTCTACTGAGACATCCTCAAGCTTGTAGACTCTTTCATCAGCCATGTCCAGGGTTTATACAGTCATCAAAGGCACCCTTCATTTCTGTTACAGTATTTTTTCTTTTGGTTCCTTAGACTTTCTGTCTCTCTTCCGACAGTTCCCATCTGTTCTTGCATACTGTCTACTTTATCCATTAGCACCCTAGTGTAGTAATCATAGTTGTTTTAAATCCCTGGTCTGATAATTTCAACATCCTTGCCTTTTCTGATTTTGATGTTCTATCTCTTCAAATTGTATATTTTGAAGAGATATTTTCAAATATCTTTGAAACACTATTGGTGTTTTATCTTTTGGTAATGCCTTATAATTTTTTCTTGGTAGTCATTGATTTTTTTTTTTTTTGGTAATATTTCCTTTTAAAATCTGTAATGATTTGGACTTCTAGCCTCATAAAATAAAAAGCTTATCACTCAAGGTTGCTGTGCAGTCTGTCCAGAGGGGCCCTTATGGTCTTTGTCATAATAAATTTACAGTCTATAGTCTACATGCTGGAAAAATTATTTTAATATTTAAAAATAATTTTCTCTCTCCTTGTCATTATCTCACTTAACATGCAAAACTAAAATTGGTAAGGTAAGTGATTTCAAGTTAAATAAACTAAAAATGGTTTGCTTCATATATATGCACGTATAAAAACACCTACATATGTGTATATATGCATTCATATGTGAATTTATACATATACTATATCTATATATTTATCTAAAAAAAAACACCTCATTTTCTCTTCCATGGAAGAAAAATTAGGCACTAGTATCTTAAAGTGTCAGATCCTGGGGGAAAGATGAGAATTTTTTTTGGAACAATGATTTGTATATTATATTTGAAGTATATTAAAGCATACTCTCAACAATAAACTCTTAAATTTTTAAATCATTTGATAATGGACTCAAGTAATAGTTAAGCCAAATTTTATTCTAAAATAGTAGATTAAAGATATTTTAAAAAGAGACATTATTTCCAAGTGTTATTAATTTTAAATAAGCAAATGATCTTACCAAAATTAAGTAGAGTTTAAAAGCAATGAAGATCATGTGTTGCTTAAGAACAGATACTATCCTTGTTATGTGAGTATAAAAGTGATATGCCACTACAGAAGATATACTATATATAATATCAAGTTGTGTCAAAAAGTATCATAAAAACTTTATTATTCTGCTCCAAGGCCTTTTCCAAATATTTTTATTTACAAATATAAAAGAATATTGGAACTAATGTTGTATAGGACATCTTTTTACACCTCATAGCAAAAATCAACAGAGCAAATTAATAAACAGCCTCCTAGCAAAATGCAGCAAGCACTAGAAATTTTCTAACTTTTGTGCCTCAGGCAATCTGACAAACAATGTAGTTCTAACAAAGTGTTTGGTCTTCTGTAAAATTCACATTTAGAAATGCAGAGAAGCTCTTCAAGCAGACATGGTTACACTGGTTTCCACAACAGCATGAGGCTTTTTGTTGATCAATAGTGCGATGCTATCTACTTCAGTGTGTGCCCTAACAACTTGAAGTGATACTAGGAAGCAGAGCACTCATGGAGGCATAAAATCTCACCTCTCAGATCATCTTGGTTAGGAAGTTCAAGAGTTCTGTTAGATTACAAAATGTTACAAAATCATACTGGAAGGTTTTCTAAGGACTTGGTATATCTTTGGAATTTGCATGCATGCATGCTCAGTTGCTTTAGTTGTGACTGACTCTGCAACGTTATGAAATGTAGCCCGCCAGGCTCCTCTGTCCATGGGGATTCTCCAGACAAGAATACTGAAGTCGGATGTTCATCTCTTACGTCTCCTGCATTGGCCGGCGGGTTCTCTACAGTTAGCGCCACCTCGGAAACCCCTTGGAATCTGATATATCTTTAATTCAAAATATATTTTAAAAATATTTAGAATCATAGCAATTCAGGTCAAGATGTATCTGAATCTCTTGTTCTCACTTTTCACTTTCAGTACTAAACGATTTTATGACCCAGTACAAAAATATTTGCATTTTCTTAGAGGAAGGTAATTTTTAAAATAATATCTTTAAATACTTTAAAATAAAAATATTTTTATTGGTCTACAACCTAACAGTGTGACATAAAACTGTGAAATTATTATTGAGTGTGAAATCCTTGTGTGCATGCTAAGTCACTTTAGGCCTGTCCGATTCTTTGAAACCCCATGGGTTGTAGCCCACCAGGCTCGTCTGTGGGATTTTCCAGGCAAGAATATTGGAGTGGGTTGCTATGTGTTTCTCCAGGGGATCTTCCAGATCCAAGGATTGAACCTATGTCTCCTGCACTGGCAGGCGAATTCTTTACCACTAGCACCACCAAATCCTAGAGCATTTCAATAATGTATATCTATAAATTATTACATCATTTAATAATTCAACCCATATTTCTGAAATATTAATTTTTCATATTGCCCTAAAAGTATAAAACATTAGTTGAATAATAAGGCATTAAAATAATTAAATATGATATTAGCAGAATTTAATTAAAGGAAAAATAACTTGAAAATAATTCAGGTTGTTCAAGTCTAAGTCAATAAATGCCATGGTCAATAATTTAAAATACTGAGGTCTAGTAACTGTGTGTAGGTATACAAAAATAGCATGTTGTACACCTGAAATGTATACAATTTTTATTTTATTATTTTAAAAAGAATACAGTAACTGGACTTTCTTGGTGACTCAGTAGGAAAGATTTTTGTCTGCAATGCAGAAGACGCAGTTTTGATCCCTGTGTCGGGAAGTTCCCCCAAGAGAGGAAATGGCAAACCCTCTCCAGTATTCTTGGCTTGGAAATTCCTTGGACAGAAGAGTCTGGCAGGCTTCGGTCTATGGGGTTGAAGAGCGCTGGACACAACCTAGCGACTAAACAACAACCTTGTTTGCAGCCACTGCCTTGATTCCTGCCGCAGTTTTACCCATTATTGCCTTTGCTTCAAAACACAGTGAAAATGACAAGTAATATGTTAGTGTTCTGATGAAAAGAGTGCTGTCTGTGTGGACAATTCTGAGGTCCACTGTTCCAAACGCAGGCTTCTCTCGGGCCCACAGCACCTGCTCTGTCCTGAAACTCTGCCAGCATCTATTTCATGCACACTCCCCTTCCCCTTCCCCTCCACAACTTCACTACTGCTCTTTCTCATCTCAAATATTTCCATTTGTTTTTCCATCTGCCTTCATACCCTTCATCTTCCATTGTCTTGTTCACACTGGTCTTAGACTTATATTTTTAACCCAAACGTTTTATCATGCCCCTTCATTTATCATGCCTTCAGTTAGTTAGTCAGTGTTAGACACTAAGTCGTGTCTGACACTTTGTGACGACTGTAGCCTGCCAGGCTCCCCTGTCCATGGCATTCTCTAGGCCAGAATACTGGAGTGGGTGGCCATTTCCTTCTCCAGGGGCTCTTAACCCAGGGATTAAACCTGGGTCTCCCACATTGCAGGCAGATTCTTTACCGTCTGAGACACAAGGCATTAAAACCATTTAATTCCACCTTAAAATTAAGGTCTCACTCCTTAGCAAGGACTCAATGACTTTAATGACTCAGTTCCTTCCTGGAAATTGAATATCATCTTTCTCTGCATTAACCTTGAACATAAGTTAGTGTCCAGCCACGTACAAAGTCTTTGAGTTATCTTGAATAGAAATGTGCTCTTTAAAGGTGATGCTAAAGCTGCAGCTCCAATACTTTGGCCACCTGATGTGAAGAGCTGACTTATTAGAAAAGACCCTGATGCTCAGAAAGACTGAGGGCAGGAGGAGAAGCGGGTGACAGAGGAT
Source organism: Nanger dama (assembly GCA_917880005.1). Taxonomy (NCBI): domain Eukaryota; kingdom Metazoa; phylum Chordata; class Mammalia; order Artiodactyla; family Bovidae; genus Nanger; species Nanger dama. The sequence continues at coordinate 1,688,622 of CAKJTW010000069.1, forward strand.
GAGGTGGTTAGATAGCATCACTGACTCAATGGACATGAATTTGAGCAAACTCCGGAGATAGTGGAGCACAGAGGAGCCTGGCGTGCTGGTTTATGAGCTTGCAAAGAGTCAGACACGAATTTGCAATGGTACAACAGCATTCAAAGGTTACAGAGTCTTTTACAGAATAATCTTCTTGGAGATTCCTTTAGCTTCCTATCAAGCTCACAATCATTCATCAAGACCAACAAGCCTCCCTTAACCTTCCCTGAATGACTCATGCACAGTTAATAGCCTGTCGCTGATGGTGGTGGTAGGTGGTGTTTCTCAAGCCCTTGACAGTGTGATCTGAATTCAGATGGCTTCCCGACTCATTATGAAATCTAGTTGTGTTTGTACAGTGGACTCAGTAAGTAAATTATTGAGTTGTTCCTTTATTAATTCATGCCATTTATTTATCAATTCTCTACATAACTAGACTTCTATATAGGATTTTTTTTTTCATTTTAAATATATGCTTTTACAGTAAAGACTAGTAGACACCTATTAAGTGATTGGCTCTTTCATATCTGATGAGAAAAGAAAAGATTAAAGATAAAGAAGAGGATAGCATACAGCTGCACTGGGCTATGTGTTCTGAAATGGAGGGCATACTTCTGCGTATCACTTCATAAGACCAAACAAAAGAGAAGCTGCTTCACTTGCAGACGAAAATAGTTCGTTAGAGTTTAGTTGTTCTACCATTACTTAGCTTGTAGAACTTTCAGGAGGAATCTGATATGGGCTGAAGGGCATAGTGCTATTTTCTCCGATTAAGCCCAAGTTTTTCAGAGGGAACTTCTTTGCATACTGAGCAAAGTTAGGATGAACAAATTAAGGTTTACTGTAAAATTTAAAAATCACCATACTATTATGTTATATATCTTTCCCCTTAGCCTAACTATGAATATTAAACTATTTACATTCAGTTCAGTTCAGTCGCTCAGTCGTGTCCAGCTCTTTGCGACCCCATGAATCACAGCACTCCAGGCCTCCCTGTCCATCACCAACTCCCGGGGTTCACTCAGACTCAGGTCCATCGAGTCCGTGATGCCATCCAGCCATGTCATCCTCGGTCGTCCCCTTCTCCTCCTGCCCCCAATCCCTCCCAGCATCAGAGTCTTTTCCAATGAGTCAACTCTTTGCATGAGGTGGCCAAAGTACTGGGGTTTCAGCTTTAGCATCATTCCTTCCAAAGAAATCCCAGGGCTGATCTCCTTCAGAATGGGCTGGTTGGATCTCCTTGCAGTCCAAGGGACTCTCAAGAGTCTTCTCCAACACCACAGTTCAAAAGCATCAATTCTTCGGCGCTCAGCCTTCTTCACAGTCCAACTCTCACATCCATACATGACCACAGGAAAAACCATAGCCTTGACTAGATGGAACTTTGTTGGCAAAGTAATGTCTCTGCTTTTGAATATGCTATCTAGGTTGGTCATAACTGTGCTTCCAAGGAGTAAGTGTCTTTTTAAAATTTCATGGCTATAGTCACCATCTGCAGTGATTTGGGAGCCCCCAAAATAGTATGACACTGTTTCCACTGTTTCCACATCTATTTGCCATGAAATGATGGGACCGGATGCCATGACCTTCGTTTTCTGAATGTTGAGCTTTAAGCCAACTTTTTCACTCTCCTCTTCCACTTTCATCAAGAGGCTTTTAGTTCCTCTTCACTTTCTGCCATAAGGGTGGTATCATCTGCATATCTGAGGTTACTGTTATTTCTCCCGGCAATCTTGATTCCAGCTTGTGTTTCTTCCAGTCCAGCATTTCTCATGATGTACTCTGCATAGAAGTTAAATAAGCAGGGTGACAATATACAGCCTTGACGTACTCCTTTTCCTATTTGGAACCAGTCTGTTGTTCCATGTCCAGTTCTAACTGTTGCTTCCTGACCTGCATACAGATTTCTCAAGAGGCAGGTCAAGTGGTCTGGTATCCCCATTTCTTTCAGAATTTTCCACAGTTTATTGTGATCCACACAGTCAAAGGCTTTGGCATAGTCAATAAAGCAGAAATAGATGTTTTTCTGGAACTCTCTTGCTTTTTCCATGATCCAGCTGATGTTGCCAATTTTATCTCTGATTCCTCTGCCTTTTCTAAAACTAGCTTCTCACAAGCAGAAAATAAATTTTCAGTAATTAGTATATAGATAAATAACTGAAAAAAGCCTGTTTGCTGAATATTTTTTAATTTTAAACTATCTCATCAGTTTACTGTCATGACAATTGAGATTCAGTTCAGTTCAGTTCAGTTCAGTCGCTCAGTCGTGTCCGACTCTTTGCGACCCCATGAATCTTAGATACTGCCTATTGAGGCATTCAGTTTCTTCCTTTAAAGATAATTATATTTTGAAAAGTTAAAGAACTTAACTTTCAGATTTTTTTCAAGTATATTCAAATGAACCAGAATACAAACTGCACTCTTCTTTCTTATTAATCTTACTAATAATTCTTATCTCTCTTGACATTTTACTAATCTCCTATGGTTGTTTTAATTAGGTCAGAGTTTTTATTTTGGGGAATAAACACTTTAGAAGATAGTTTAATAAAATTCTCTTCTTTAGGATAGAGAATATTGATTTTCCAGTAAGAGAAAAGGTGAAAAACTTACTAAAGTTGTAGATTATTTCAATTATTACATATCAATCTCTTTTGAAAGCCCAAGTCCTAAGTGTTTGTAATTATAATTTAAGTATTGGTGTTACCCTATATATTGTATGCTTTAATATTCTGGTCACAATATTTGAATAGAAAGTGTATAATTTCTTCCTTCCAAAATTTTATATCTATTTTCCAATAGCTGCTTCTTTATATTTATCTATCACTGAAAATATGAAATGTGTACCACTGAAAATATCAATATAACTCATTTTTAAGCTCCTTGTGACACACTTTCATGTTTACTATCTGACAATCCCAACATGTTCTTAATCAATAATCACAAGTTCTACTGTCAGCTGGCACAGTGGTAAAGAATCTGCCTGCCAATGCAGGAGACACAAGGGACACAGATTTGATCCTTGGGTCGGGAAAATCCTTTGGAGAAGGAAATGGCAACCCACTCCAGTATTCTTGCCTGGAAAATCCCGTAGACAGAGAAGCCTGGTGGGCTACAGTTCACAGGGTCACAAAGAGCCAGACACACCTGAGCATGCACATGCCACTCAGATATTAAACTACATTACAAAATGCATCTTCTAGAGAAAATAATTATGGAAAAAATTACACTAGACTTAGAATTACTACAACAGTCATCGTTGGCTGTCTACTCAGCATCCAGTTCCAGCTCCTTCATTCCTAATAGAATCTGATTTTGTTCGTTGTGCGCCCCTATGTCATGTCACCCAAGTACCCAGGTAGGCATTGTTCACTCTCAGTATCATGGTAGAATTTGTTACTCCTAGGATTATAGTCTCCTTACTCATGATTAGTTTAAGAAAGACAATATGACCTAAATATAACCAGTGTCTTGTGAACAGAAGTCTTCTGGTGGCTTCAGAGAAATGTTTTCTAATCTGGAGGTAACCACCAGATGATTCTAGCCCCTTCTCCGGGAGATGCTATGTTGTCTGGGTGTCACAATTCAGAGATGCTTCAGCTATCATTCTAGTAGACTGAAGATGAGGGCAACCATACAAATGGCAGAGCAGAGACAGGAAAGAGAGGAAAAAATTTTTTTCATTCTTGAGCAAGAATCAAGAATGAACCTACCCTGGAGCCATTTTCTTTTACTGGACATGCTGTAATATGTGAGCATGCTCGTCTTTAAGTTGTTTGAATTGGGGTTTCTGTTGCTTTCAACCAAAATCATTCTAACTTATAACACCAAGAGCTGACCTGCCCTCACTTCACCAAAAGGAAACAGCTGTCCTCTTGGGGTGGCCAGCACAAGCTAGAGTGATGACCAGAACCTGGTCACGCCTCCTGCTTCTCACACTGGTGCTCTTCCCACCAGTTTATGTGATAGCAAATGCTCTGAAATCCATGCTATTTAATAATGGCAAACAATGGCTAATTGAGATGTCATCACAGGAAGGAGAATTCAACTACAAAAGAGCCTCAGGTTGCAGGGAGGATGAAAGGTATCCCAGAAAACTCTTTATGTTATTACTCCAAAATTATTTTGAAGTTGTCTATTACAGAAAAACAAAACAAAAAACGAAATCTATTTTCAGGGCTAAGAAATGCAGAACATCAGTACAAAGGAAAAGTAAGCACTAAACAGGAAATCTCTATAGCTCTTTCCTCCCTCCTCCCTCCCGCCACGCCCCATCCTGGTCTCTCAACATGTTTCACTGACTCTAAAAACAAAAAGGCATGAAACAGGTCTGTCAGCTCTAGCGTCATTCTCCCTCTGAGAGGCAGAGCTTTGCAACACAGATACTAGCAGAGACACCACATCTTCTAGGACTTTACTCAGTAGATGCACAACTTTAGATCTTTTAGTGACAGTATTGAGTTGAATAGCACCCTTCCCAATGGTATATCAAGTCCTAAACCCCAGAACCTGTGACTGGGAACTTATTTGGGAAAAGGAGTCTTTGCAGGTGTGCTTAAGGGTAGGACCTTGAGAGGGTTGCACCCTGGATTCAGTGAGTACACTGGAGCTGATGACCAGAGTCCTGAGTGGGAGCTGTGAGGCAGGATGCAGTGGATGCGGCCACGTGAGTGTAGGCTGAATGGACCCCTGGAGCCACCAGAGGCTGAGGATCCTCTCAGAGACTCTGGGGGTGCAGCCCAGCCAACACCCTCACTCTTGACCTCTGATCCTTACAAATTAGAGAAAACAAACTGCAATTTTAAGACAAATCTGCAGTAGTTTTTTAGGCTAACCTAGGAAACTTACATGATTCAGTTCAGTTCAGTTCACTCAGTCATGTTCAACTTTCTGCGACCCCATGGATTGCAGCACACCAGGCCTCCCTGTCCATTACCAACTCCTGGAGTCTACCCAAATTCATGTCCATTGTGTCAGTGATGCCATCCATCCAACCATCTCATCCTCTGTCATCCCCGTTTCCTCCTGCCCTCAATCTTTCCCAGCATCAGGGTCTTTTCAAATGACTCAGCTCTAAGCATCAGGTGGCCAAAGTATTGGAGTTTCAGCTTCAAAATCAGTCCTACCAATAAAAACCCAGGACTGATCTCCTTTAGAATGGACTGGTTGGATCTCCTTGCATCCCAAGGGACTCTCAAGAGTCTTCTCCAACACCACAGTTCAAAAGCATCAATTCTGCATGCAGCTTTCTTTATAGTCCAACTCTCACATCCACATATGACTACTGAAAAACCATAGCCTTGACTAGATGGACCTTTGTTGACAAAGTAATGTCTCTGCTTTTTAATATGCTATCTAGGTTGGTCATAACTGTCCTTCCAAGGAGCAAGTATCTTTTACTTTCATGGCTGCAATCACCATTTGCAGTGATTTTGGAGCCCAGAAAAATAAAGTCAGCCACTGTTTCCACATCTATTTGCCATGAAATGATGGGACCGGATGCCATGATCTTAGTTTTCTGAATGTTGAGCTTTAAGCTAACTTTTTCACTCTCCTCTTTCACTTTCATCAAGAGGCTTTTTAGTTCCTCTTCACTTTCTGCCATAAGGATGGTGTCATCTGCATATCTGAGGTTACTGATATTTCTCCTCGTAATCTTGATTCCAACTTATGCTTCCTCCAGCTCAGCGTTTCTCATGATGTACCCTGCATATAAATTAAATAAGCAGGGTGACAATATACAGCCTTGATGTACTCCTTTTCCTGTTTGAAACAAGTCTGTTTTTCCATGTCCAGTTCTAACTGTTGCTTCCTGACCTGCATACAAATTTCTCAAGGGGCAGGCCAGGTGGTCTGGTATTCCCATCTCTTTCAGAATTTTCCACACAGTTTATTGTGACCCACACAGTCAAAGGCTTTGGCATAGTCAATAAAGCAGAAATAGATGTTTTTCTGGAACTCTTGCTTTTTGATGATCCAGCAGATGTTGGCAATTTGATCTCTGATTCTTCTGCCTTTTATAAAACCAACTTGGAAGTTCACGGTTCATGTATTGTTGAAGCCTAGCTTGGAGAAATTTGGCCAGTCCTGTGGCCAGAATTGGAAAAGGTCATTTTTTTTTTTCTATCACACTAGAAAAGCAAAAAGAAGGAAGGAAGGAGAGGGAAGAGAGGGAAGAAGAGAGGGAGGGAGGGAGGGAGGGAGGGAGGGAGGGAGATCCACTTTCCATAGAAAGTCAACTGAATGATATTCTAATGAAATTCTAGCAGGTCAACTGCTATTAATTATATGACAATTACAACTTCCCAGTGCTCTGAGTTAGTCTTCCGCTCAGCTCTCTATGGCCTAGTATGTGATAACTCCTAATATAGCTAATGGGAACAATTATGTTTCTCTAGTAAAGGACACAGAGTGGAAAAGAGTATGATCACCATTTTAGTTGTTTAGTTGCTAAGCCGTGTTCGACTTTCTGCAACCCCATGGAGACTCCGCTGTCCATGGAATTTCCCAGGCAAGAATACTGGAGGGGGTTGCCATTAAAGTGAAAGCAACATTCCAATCATTGTTCTAATGTGATTATAGTGCATAAAATATCCAAGCTTTGGGGATAATAATGGGTCTGACCTCGTGAGTTTACTTGCAAGGTAGAACTGGAATAAAAGAGAGCAAGGCTGACTTTTAGGTCCACCGTCAGCGAGTCAGGTGTACCAGCTCTAAGACTATGAGAACTTCCTGGTAGCTCCAGGATTGGAACAATTCCCACTACACCAAGAAAACCTTTTTATGAAAGGGTAAAAGGATTAGTGGAGAAATACAGTCTACTGCAAATCCGATTAAACTTTAATTTTATAGTACCTGGATTTCTATGGTTAACTTGTTTCAAAGGAAAACTAGGGGGAAAATAGTTGCATAACACTTAACAATCTCTCTCTTATTTTCTCTCTTTGTCTCCAAATAAATAGGGGAAAAACACGCTTCAGTATAGACATCAAATTATGTATAAACATAGTTTTGATTTCAAAATTATTTCTACACATAATTTAACAAATGCAATAATTATCATCAAAACAAGAATTTCACTGACTCTCAAAGCCTATGGTTCCTTGAACTAAGAATATGTTCTCTAAATAAAATCAGGTTATAGGCTATTATTGGTTTCTAACTTAAGACTGTTTCATGGGCAATTAAAATGTTACCTTTTGTTACTGAAGTATTAGATTAAAAGGATTTATAATTTTTAAAATATTATATAAATTTGAAACAAACATTAAACACCATTATTTATAAAATAAAAGATGCTATATAGATATTTATAGCAAGGTACAAAGTCATAATTTAAGAATAAAGTCTCACTAAAACATCCTTAAAATTGTAAGTTGTAAATAAATATGCATTCATTACTTGAAATGTAATACATAACATTCCATTAATGGTAGAAAAACAATTTATCCTCAGTGAACATTATGCAATTATCATTTCTCCTGCTGCATCTGTCAGATATTACACAATTAAGTAGACTTTGTTAATGGGTAAAAAGAGATTTTGAAAAACTCCAGATGCTTTGATGATATTCTGAAATAATAATTAAGGGCACTGGATCTAAATCCATTATATATATGTAAAAATGCTTCAGAAATGATGGAAATAATGTCATAACAAAATCATGCTGTTGAATATTCTTTCTCAAATTACGATCTGATTTACCATGGAAAATGGCTTGTTTGAAACTACAAATTACTTTATCATGCAAATTGGTCTCAGAGTTTCTAAATTTCTAAAGTTGGTATGAAAAATGTCCCTGGTTTCAAAGATGCAAAATCTGAGGCAGAAATGACTTGTATAACCATAACTGTTTTACATTTACACATCATCTTACATGAAATTGTCATCTTACTTTCCAAGCTATAATATTATTTGCATTTTACAGATAGGAAGGTGAGAGAAAGACATTGTTTAAACCACACTACACTTTCCCCTGATGTAGTGCCACTGTGTATGACTGCCTACACACATGAATAGTTTAAAAACGTGAACAAAGACAGTAATTTTCCTAACATAAATCCTACTGCTTCATACTCTAGATCAAGCCCAGAATACTCTTACAGATATTTTCTAAGAGTGTGATTCCTATTTCTCACGGAAGAGATGACTCTCATGGACCAGAAGGTAATAAACAAATCCTGATGACTGAGTGGTTGCTTTTCTAAGACTTGCTTAAACCACACCGAACGATCATTACTGAAGATTTCTTAGATGCTGCAAAATTTCAACTGGCCTTGACTCAAATATTACAAAGATTAATTCTACCTCTGCAAGTTCCTTATTATTTTGGGAGCACAACTTCACAAATTCTCTCCATCCAGAAGTCTTTACCCATGGCCTTTCTTGCTGATCTCCACCTCTGTCAGTCAAGTGCATTCAGCCTTGGGCATAACCCCCCTTCATCTTATCCCACATCAAACCAACATTTTGTATTCCATTTCTATGAGTCTTCCCTGAATGACTAGCACTAGCACTCAGATATTATGAGATAATTAATAAATGACCATGGATTAACTGTGAATGCTGCAGGAACCAAGGTGTGTGTCCATGGAAGCTTCTGTTCAAGAAACTGAGATGTCTTCAAACTAAGGGATTATAGGAGGATGAATGAATGAATGAGTAAATATACAAGTGGATACAATGCCTTAACCTGAATAAGTGAATATCACTCACTTATTCCAGTGAACTTATCCCAGAAGTTCACTTATGGGAACTTCTGGAGGGGTTTCAGGAGGATCCACATCAAAGATTATTCTTCACATGGTGCCCAGGAGGTGCTCATCTAAGCATTAAGCCATTTCTTCATGGAATCAAAGCAAAAATCTTCAAGACACCACATTGTACATTGTACACATTTACCGATGCTTCTCCTTCTAGCAAATGGATATGCTCTATTTATAGGTAGCTAGTCTTCATAAGGACATTTTCATTTTTCCCCAGTTCTCTTGGATGTTTCAGTTCAGTTCAGTCACTCAGTCATGTCCGACTCTGCAACCCCATGAACTGCAGCACGCCAGGCCTCCCTGTCCATCACCAACTCCCATAGTTCACTCAGACTCACATCCATCAAGTCACTGATGCCATCTAGCCATCTCATCCTCGCTTGTCCCCTTCTTCTCCTGCCCCCAATCCCTCCCAGCATCAGTCTTTTCCAATGAGTCAACCCTTTGCATGATATGGCCAAAGTACTGGAGTTTCAGCTTTAACATCATTCCTTCCAAAGAAATCCCAGGGCCAATCTCCTTCAGAATGGACTGGTTGGATCTCCTTGTAGTCCAAAGGACTCTCAAGAGTCTTCTCCAACACCACAGTTCAAAAGCATCAATTCTTCAGCATTCAGCCTTCTTCACAGTCCAACTCTCACATCCATACATGACTATTGGAAAAACCATAGCCTTGACTAGACAGACCTTTGTTGGCAAAGTAATATCTCTGCTTTTCAATATGCTATCTAGGTTGATCATAGCTTTCCTTCCAAGGAGTAAGCCTCTTTTAATTTCATGGCTGCAGTCACCATCTGCAGTGATTTTGGAGCCCCCAAAAGATAAAGTCTGACACTGTTTCCACTGTTTCCCCATCTATTTCCCATGAAGTGATGGGACCGGATGCCATGACCTTCGTTTTCTGAATGTTGAGCTTTAAGCCAACTTTTTCACTCTCCTCTTTGACTTTCATCAAGAGGCTTTTGAGTTCCTCTTCACTTTCTGCCATCAGGGTGGAGTCATCTGCATATCTGAGGTTATTGATATTTCTCCCGGCAATCTTGATTCCAGCTTGTGTTTCTTCCAGTCCAACGTTTCTCATGATGTACTCTGCATAGAAGTTAAAGAAGCAGGGTGACAATATACAGCCTTGACGTACTCCTTTTCCTATTTGGAACCAGTCTGTTGTTCCATGTCCAGTTCTAACTGTTGTTTCCTGACCTGCATACAGATTTCTCAAGAGGCAGGTCAGGTGGTCTGGTATTCCCATCTCTTTCAGAATGTTCCACAGTTTACTGTGATCCACACAGTCAAAGGCTTTGGCAAAGTCAATAAAGCAGAAATAGATGTTTTTCTGGAACTCTCTTGCTTTTTCCATGATCCAGCGGATATTGGCAATTTGATCTCTCGTTCCTCTTCCTTTTCTAAAACCAGCTTGAACATCAGGAAGTTCACGGTTCACGTATTGCTGAAGCCTGGCTTGGAGAATTTTGAGCATTACTTTAGTAGCATGTGAGATGAGTGCAATTGTGCAGTAGTTTGAGCATTCTTTGGGATTGCCTTTCTTTGTGATTGGAATGAAAACTGACCTTTTCCAGTCCTGTGGCAACTGCTGAGTTTTCCAAGTTTGCTGGCATATTGAGTTCTGCACTTTCACAGTATCATCTTTCAGGATTTGAAATAGCTCAATTGGAATGCCATCACCTCCACTAGCTTTGTTCATCGTGATGCTTTCTAAGGCCCACTTGACTTCACATTCTAAGATGTCTGGCTCTAGATGAGTGATCACACTATCGTGATTATGCGGGTCATGAAGATCTTTTTGTACAGTTCTTCTGTGTATTCTTGCCACCTCTTCTTAATATCGTCTGCTTCTGTTAGGTCCCTTCCATTTCTGTCCTTTATTGAGCCCATCTTTGCATGAAATGTTCCCTTGGTATCTCTAATTTTCTTGAAGAGATCTCTAGTCTTTCCCATTCTGTTGTTTTCCTCTATTTCTTTGCATTGATCGCTGAAGAAGGCTTTCCTATCTCTTCTTGCTATCCTTTGGAACTCTGCATTCAGATGCCTGTATCTTTCCTTTTCTCCTTTGCTTTTTGCTTCTTTTCTTTTCACAGCTATTTGTAAGGCCTCCCCAGACAGCCATTTTGCTTTTTGCATTTCTTCTCCATAGCAATGGTCTTGATCCCTGTCTCCTATACAATGTCACGAACCTCATTCCACAGTTCATCAGCACTCTATCAATCAGATCTCGGCCCTTAAACCTATTTCTCACTTCCACTGCATAATCATAAGGGATTTGATTTAGGTCATACCTGACTGGTCTAGCGGTTTTCCCTACTTTCTTGGATGTTTACATATAGTTAAATATTGACAACTCCAATAGGGGTAAAGAGGATGGAATAAGATGATGTTTTCAATGTCAGGTTGTTGGGGATTTAGAAATAAGACTGGTCCCAAAAAGAACATTGCTTTTCTTGCATCATGTAGAATGGGAACTTCGCATAGGTCTATCTTCATTCATCCTTCTAAGGGACTTTGTTTATATTTTCCTCCCCATAGACTGCACTCATATTTACTTTGTTAAAATTTCTATAAACTGTTTCTTTTTCATCTGCTTAGGAAATTAAGGAAAATTTATTTGCTGATTCTATGTAAATTGCCTTAGCTCAGTTTTCATTGAGGATAAATTTGTTTTGAATATCTGTTATGACAATTATATACAGCCACATTTTCAACCCTAATGCATTTTTAATAACTTGCTTCAGCAGCTAGTGATTTGAATTTCAAATTTCTTTCTGCCAAGAAGTAAAAAAAGTACATACCATCTTATGGCAGTTTCATATAAAAATTGATTTATGCTGCAAGATCTCTCTCACAGTAAACATATCAAATGTCTAAATGAGGTCATTAATACTCATAAGCTCTAGAATATGTATGTTCCACATAGAGTATAGCATTAATTTAAACTTGGTGCAGAAATAATTGTGTCTTTAGATTATTTTTCAGAAGCCCCTCACTTAGGTTTGAAACATTTCATTTGATTGATTATTTTAATTAATTGCTATCGAACACTACAGAGTATTTTAGAACATATCAAAATAACTGACTAATCACAAGTTTAAGGTATTTCAGTTCAGTTCAGTTACTCAGTCGTGCCCAACTCTTTGTGACCCCATGAATTGCAGCATGCCAGGCCCCCATCCATCACCAACTCCCGGAGTTCACTGAAACTCACGTCCATCGAGTCAGTGATGCCATCAGCCATCTCATCCTCTGTCATCCTCTTCTCCTCTTGCCTCCAATCCCTCCCAGCATCAGAGTCTTTTCCAGTGAATAAATTCTTTGTATGAGGTGGCCAAAGTACTGGAGTTTCAGCTTTAGTATTTAAACATTAACAAACTAAATAATTTGGAAAATCCATAAAGGTCTATATCTTTGGGCCATCTTGAAAATGAAGTCTTTTTTTTTCCCCCAGTTCTGGTGATCTGATAATTGGACTGACCATAGATGCTTGAGGGAAAACAAAGATTTTTAAATGTGCCAGGTTTTTTCACACAGAGACCTTTCTTTATTGACCTGCCTGTCAGAGGCTGTTGCTCTTGTTCAGTCTCTGTGTTGTGCCTGAGTCTTTGTGGCCCCACGGACTGCAGCACACCAGGTTCCTCTCTCCTCCACTGTCTCCAGAGTTTGCTCACATCCATGTTCACTGAGTCAGCCATGCCATCAAACCATCTCATCCTCTGGGTTGCCTTCCATCTTTTGTTTCCCCTTTGGTCTCCAATCTTTCCCAGCATCAGGGTCTTTTCCAGTGAGTCAGTTCTTCTCATCTCATGGCTAATGTGCTGGAGCCTCAGCTTCAGCATCAGTTGTTCCAATGAACAATCAGAGTTATGACCGACTGGTTTCATTTCCTTGCTGTCCAAGAGACTCTCAAGAGTCTTCTCCAGAATTAAAATTCCAGAAGACTTTACAATCATCTCTTTAGAATTATTCCATTTTTCAGCTAGTAGTATATTTAAAGAGTCTTGGTAGTGACTATACATTTTATAAGTAATACTGGTTATGATTTTCATGTTTATTTTACTAGCAGTTTCTCATTTAAATGGGACTTTTCATAATATTCTAACATTCTTTGAATTAGCTGCTTTTTTTTTTTCAGTCCAAGTTTCTACTTTTTGGTTTGTAAGTCTAGATAAATTTATAATTGAAATATCTGTGAGATATCCTGATGTCACCTGAAGGTTGGAACTAAGGTCAGTGTCTTTTAGGGAAAATGGTTTATTTCATACTGATAAGGGGCTTCCCAGATAGCTTAGTTGGTAAAGAATCTGCCTGCAATTCAGAAGAGCCCAGTTCAATTCCTGGGTCAGGAAGATCAGCTGAAGAAGGGATTGGCTACCCACTCCAGTATTCCTGGGCTCCCTTGTGACTTAGCTGGTAAAGAATCCTCCTGCAATGCAGGAGATCTGGGGTTTGATCCCTGGATTGGGAAGATTCCCCGAAGAAGGGAACAGCTACCCACTCCAGTATTCTGGCCTGGAGAATTCCATGGTCTGTATAGTCAGTCCATAGGGTCACAAAGAGCCAGACGCCACTGAGCAACTTTTTCTTTCACTTCACTTCACTTCACGGCTTTTACAGGTGTTAATATATGCTTATCTTCATAAGAATTCTCTTCAATTGATCTCTTGGGTAGTTTCACTATAATCTGGCTGCACTTCCAACTGTTTAATAGTAGATACGTGTATATACCAAATATAAATTCCTCAAAATCTAACATGCGAACAGTGACCTTTTCTTCACCCTGTCTCTGTGAACAGCACGACCACCCATCCCTCATCGAGTTCCTGAAAGGCATCAAGTCTCACTCCCGTCTCTTCCATTTCCCCGATATCCGATCAGTCACTAAGTCTTTTTTCTTATTGCAGGTACTTTGCAGGGTCGTGTTAGCTCCTCCTGTGCAACAGTGAAGCGGGTATATGTAGACGCACGCCCCTGCCTCGTGGGCCCCTCTCCCCTCCCCAGTTGCCCCTCTGGGCCAGCCCGAGCCCTGCACGGAGCCCCCTGTGCTGTGCTGCAGGTCCCCACTCTCTGACACGTGGTGGTGCATGTGTGCCAGTGCCACTCTCCCAGTTCATCCCGCCCTCCCTACCCCCTGGTTTACATGCCCGTCGTCTACATGTGCCTCTCTAGTCCTGCCCTGGAAACAAATTCATCTGTACCATTTTCTAGATTGCACATATATGCACTAATATACGGTATTTGTTTCTTTTTCTGACTTACTTCATCCTGTGACAGACACTAGGTCCATCCACGTCTCCAGGAAGTCTTCCTAACTCTCCTTGACTGTATCTGGAAAATATCACCAAAATCTATCTCCTCTCCATTCACTTCACCTTTCTCCATTCAGGAGGGTGTTGTCTATTTTGGGGAAAGGACGATAACTACAACATTTAATTACATTGTTTCTCTGTGTATATTCTATTAGCCTGTCCATTTGACGTGATGGCACACAAACTGTTTTTTTCTAAATACATATTTGATGATATGAAAAACCATTTAAAACCCTTCACAACTGTGCTGTTGCTTAAAGGACGAAGGTCAAAGTCTCATGGAAGGCATTTATGACCCTTCACTGACCCCATCCACATCCTTCGAGCTTACTATCCATCACTGTGGTCCTCTCAAGCTTTGCCAACACTAGATAGATTCCTCAGATTTTCTTCAACTCACCATACAGTATAACTTTTCAGTATGTTTATTCACCTTTTCTCCCTCATATAATGCATTCCTCTCCAATATTTTGCATGGTCAGAAACAGAGCAGTCTAAATAAGCGCCTTGGAAAGTCCTGTTCTCCAGAGGTAGACAACTGTTCCCTTGTACTTTTACTACCACATTTCATCATATTTCATTATAGTTAGCTATTTATAACCTTACTTTTCAGATTGTAAAAACTTAAGGCAATAACGATAATAACTCAACATTTTCTGACTGCTCTAGCCTCAAAGAGTTCACAGGTAGTATCCTATTTATGGCTCAGTACTCATAGAGAAGGAGGGCAACTCTCCCTACTGGGAAAAGAAGAGCATCTTATCTTCATCTTCTGAACTTCAGTGTCTATTTCGTCACCGGACATTGCTGCCTCACAGAACAATGTATCTTGCTGTTGCTGTTCAGTCACTAAGTCGTGTCTGGCTTTGTGACACCAAGGACTGCAGCATGCCAGGCTTCCCTGTCTTTCACTGTCTCCCAGAGTTTGCTCAAATTCATGCCCATTGAGTCAGTGAGGCTATCTGACCGTCTCATTTTCTGTTGCCCGCTTCTATTGCCTTCAATCTTTCCCAACATCAGGGTCTTTTCCAATGAGTCAGTTCTCTGCATCAGGTGGCCAAAATATTTTACATATTTTATTAAAATAGCACTTTATTTGTTATACTGAATTGGGTTTGATTGTTACCTCCCGATATTCAGGGCAAGCCTCTTTTCCTTTGTAGCAGAATGGAAATTACTTTTATAGGCAAGATGCACCTGTATGTTCCTTATCTCATCCCATGAAAGCAAATATTTACATGGAAAGTTTTTACTTTAACTTGAGGAACATCATAGTTGCCTAAAGGTGGTATAATTTTGATGGCTAGGTACAACTTTATTGTGTGTGAGTGATAAAGAATGGCAGTATTGAATAATAGAAGAGATGATAAATGAGGCTTTAAATAACGCTAGCTGTATATTAAGAAAAAAAAAAAAGAAGCACAAATCAGTGTCATGGAGCCAGTTAAGACTGTAGGAAGAAGAAGAGAAGTAGTGAGGTTGATACAAATATTTTGGTTTGGATTCCTAAGAGACCTTTCAAACTTAACATATACAAAGTGGAAAGCTTGTGATTTTTTTTTCACCCTAAGCCTATAATAAGATAGCCAGTCAAGCATTAGGCAAAACTTGCTAAAACAGTATTAAAATAAGAGAAGAGACCATTTATATATTTTCCTGAAAACACCCTTTAAGATTTCTTATTACTGACGAATCATGATGAAATTGTTCTGTATCAAAACTGGTCTAACTTCATGGTGTTACTTTGCAATCACCAAAGAAAAAATAAGATAAATTTTCTGAAAGGAAATTTAAATCACTAGGAAACAGAATTAGGCTCTCAAATGCTGTGAAGGATAAGTTGTAATAATAGAAAACTTTAATCTTCATAACACACCCACCAGAAAAGTAAATTTTAACTGTCACATACACTGAATCTAGTTATTAATGTGCTTTAGGAAGCTCCAAGCTACAGTCAGTGATATCTGTTTAGTTATTTATTAGAAGATGAACCATTCCTATTCTCACTGTGCTCCACAGGATCTTTCGTGACTCAATTTTCACAGATTGGAGAAAGCTCACATACATAAATTGTGTATGTTTTAAAAGCGTTAGTGATAGTTTTCTAACATTAATTTTTATTTAACCCATTTATATCTACAGTCATTTTATTCTTTTTTGTTAAAATGAAAGCTCTCTGGTTCTGTTAAAGACCAAATCCTATCATTATACAAAGGAAACATCTAATCATCACATCTTTGGTCTACTAGATTATTCCCACTGGCATACAAGGATATTAAATACATTTCATATTTTAAAAACAACTGTTATGCACAGGCTCAATTTTACAGCAAAACATCTTGAAAATAATTGCCTGGGTTGCTGTTTGTTTCTTTCCCCCAATCTCGTGTAAGCTACTCCAAGTGAAATTAGTCCTCATATTTCGTTGAAAGAATTCTGGGCAAAGCCATTGAAGGCCATGTTATAAATCCAACAGTCCCTTTTCTGTCACCTTTCTCAGTCTCTGCAACTAGACACAGATGGCCGTTCGTTCAGAATTCTTAAAAAATTTATGTTCAGATGTTTTTACACAGTTTCTCTTAGTTTCCAATGGTCTACCCTTCAAGTTATTCTTCTGCTCTTACTGCCTGCTATTCTCAGCTTTCTCTCCTGGACCCTCCACCTCTGCTAATCCTTTAAGTGCTGGAATGTTAATTATCTCCTTTTCCTTCATTTTCTCCTAATGACATTTTATCCAGTGCTCCAGAGTAAAGTACTATCAACATGCCAATGACAGTCAAATGAATAACTTTTAACAGTGACATTTCTCCCCCAAGCCCACATCTGTTTATCTAATTGACTACTTGACATTTTAGTTTGAATACCTAATATACATTTCAAATTTAACATATGCTAAGTGAAATCTGATTTGTACTCAAAGGCTGCTCTTCTGTCTTCCTCATCTTCATAAAATGTACCATTCCTCATCTCTGTTGCTCAAGTACATGAGTCCAACCCTTCATTTACACACTACATTTAATCCATAAGTACTTCCAGTCTGTTTTCACAAACTATACCCAAAATTTGTCCTTTAACCTCCAACTTCAATACTATCAAATTCATTGAAATTACCATCATATCTAGTCTAGATGAATAATGGCCAGTATTTGCTAAATTAATCATATGACGTCTTTGTCAGTTTTGGTTTTCAGTTTTGGTTTTATCAGTCTGATAAAGTGAGTTCGAAAGGGTTTCCTCTTTCTATTTTCCTTAAGAATTTATGTGGATTCTTTTTTCACTTTAAATGTTACAGTACTAATTAACAAGTGAAATGATATGGAGATCAAGATTTTTGGTAGGAATATTATTGAACTGTAAGTTAAAAGTTTTTATTAGATCTTGAACTACTGAATAAGCCTGGGTGGTTTGTGCCTTTCAAGGAGTTTGCCTATTTCATTTAATTTGTCAAAAATTTTAAATCACATTTGCTCACAATATACTCTTATTATCCTTTTAATATTTGTAGAATTTGTAGTGGATAACCCATCTACTCATCCCAGTCTTTGATTTTTTTAAAATATTTTTTTCTTGATAAATTTGGTTAATAGTTTATCAAGTAATTTTTTTTTAAGTAGCAGCTATGGACTTTATAAAATTTCCTTATTATTACTTTGGTTTTTATTTCGTTGATATTTTCTCCTCCATTTATTGTTTCTTTGTAATGTAAGAACTTACAGATATACATTTCCCTGTAATTACTCATGTAGTTCTATATTCCACACATGTTAATACTTGTATTTTATGATTTTTTTAGTTTAGAATATTTGCTAATAGCCTCTGTGACTACTGCATTTCCTTTTGATTATTACCCCTTAGAATA
This sequence comes from Nanger dama, assembly GCA_917880005.1. Taxonomy (NCBI): domain Eukaryota; kingdom Metazoa; phylum Chordata; class Mammalia; order Artiodactyla; family Bovidae; genus Nanger; species Nanger dama. The sequence continues at coordinate 1,706,579 of CAKJTW010000069.1, forward strand.
TGCTAATTCCCAAATAATTAGAGTTTACTTGATAACATCAACTTCTAATTTAAATTGTTTATGGTCAGAGAACACACTCTTTATGACTTCAACTCTTTTCAATTTATTAAGACTTGCTCATATTGAATTAAAGTTATCTGCATATGTGTATCTTTTCACTGGAATACAAACTCTTTCAGGGTACGTATATCTCAGTATCCCCAGTGAAGAGCCCAGTGCAAGGTATAAATCAGATACCTTATCTCAGTCTAAACTATTAACCCTAATAAGTGGTTACAATACTGGGATGTTGCCATCTGTCAAGTAAAAGATGGCTGAGTATGAGGACTCTAGATGCACTGGCTAGAGCGTGGGCAGCCAGGATGCATCAATGACCAGCAGGAAAGTGTTCTGACCAGGAATCCACAGAACATATACTATGCTTAGTCTTTCAAACTTTTACTCAAAAACTAACTGTCACAGACATACCTGGTAGTTTCTTATTAAGCCAGGTTTAAAACTATTGCCATGATCTTTATCATCATACAAAATATCAACATGACTTCAGGCTACAAATGTCTTTTCCTCTAAAAATAGATATGTGACATAATGATTTTAAATCCATGTACTCAAGAGAAAACCAGGCTCCCATGAGCTTATAAGTGTTTTTGCAGGAACTTAAACTTGGATTCTCCAGTTGTAAATGTGTATTAATACATAGAATACCTCATAGAGAGTTAAAGAAGTTCACATTTTAAGCCTTATGATATAGGTTCAAGTCTAATAAAAATGACTGCTAGCTATTTGTGTAATACAATTGGTTAGCACATGACTGCTGAATAATCTATTTTTAATAGATTTTACTTTTTAGAGCAGTTTTATGTTCACTGCAATATTGAGCGGAAAGTACAGAGATTTCCTTTTACTGCCTGCCCCCATATGCACACGGGCTTCCCAGGTGGTGCAGTGGTAAAGAATCCACCTGTCAATGCAGGAGACACAAGAAATGCAATCAATCCCTGGGTCAGGAAGATCCCTGGAGGAGTGCATGGCAACCCACTCCAGCATCCTTGTCTGGAGAGGACCATGCACAAAGGAGCCTGGAGGGCTACAGTCCACAAGGTCGCAAGAGTCGGATATGACTGAGCACACACACACACGGACAGCCTCTCCCATTAGCAACATCCTCACCAGATGGCACATTTGTTATAACTCATGAATGAATCTGCTTTAATATAATCATCCAAAGTTCACATTTTACAGCAAGGTTCACTCTTGGTGTGCTGTATATTTTATGGCTTTGGACAAATGTATAATGGCATACATTCACCGTTATAATAAAGGGTAGTTTCACTCTCCTAAAAACCTTTGTTGTTCAGTTGCTAAGCTGTGCCCAACTTTTGCGACCCCAAGGACTGCAGCAAGCCAGGGCTTCCCTGTTCTTCCAAAAAAATCCTTGGTGCTATGCTTATTTAGCCCTGCCATGCTCCTCATCCCTGGAATGCACTCTATCTTTTAATAAAAGAAGAAATTAAAACTACATATCACAGAAAATAAGTTCTGCAGACTCATTACAGTATTCAGGGTAACTTACTCTATGTTTCCGCCATGAAGGAAGTGAAGTCTTTCCTGAGCTTATGTGGGCATTCCGTCAAGAGCAACACTGCTCCACAGTTCTGCATTCTGATCATGAATCCTCCACCTTACTATCAAACACCTAACTCGTTTTGACATTATCACCAGAGATAACTTTCAGCAGCACATTCAACATCATTCTACGGTGATTTCTTACATATTTTAAACTTTCAACTCATACTCACATATTTTGGGAAATTGACTCATAGGATTTATGCCACATCTCTACATATCAGCATGCACAGCTATTGCTTTCTTGTTAAGCTGTAAACAGCAAGTGCTTTGTACATTAACAGCGTCATTAACACTGCTCACACCAGCCTCAAAAGTTTTATCTCCTAAACATTGCCCACAGTTAAAATCAAAGTAACAAATGCACAATTAACCTGAACAGAGGGAAACTGCCTACTCAGCACCTTGGGAAATGATCTGGTTGAGTTATGAGGCATCTCATTTTGCAAAGTAGCAATAAAAATGAGCCTCTCATTTTGCAGAGGTACCACTGGCATTTACAGTAGATGATTAAAATAAAGGAGAAAAAGAACTTTTGCATTTTATCAGCACAGGGACGTTTTATCCTAGCCGTGCATTATGGCCTCTGCAGATTTTATCTATCAAAAGAAATGTCTCCACAGTTGTTGCCAAGGGTCCAGTTATTCCCCAGAGATTCCAGAGACCATAACTTACCTTATGAAAGTTCCTGAAATATGCTGCCTTCTCATCGGGAAATTTTTCTAGCCTTCTGGGTCCTTTACTAGATGCCTTCTTGAAAACCAACCAGCATCGTCTGAAAATCTGAAAGGAAATACAGGAATCTTATTCTCTCTCTTTTTACATGCATTTAGTAGCATCAGAGGTTTATCTATTCAACTAAGTCAGTGGGAATAAATTGTTTTAAATGCACTTGTTTTACAGAGAGAAAAATTGGGATCATAGGCATGTTATTCTTTCAAATATCAGCAAAACTTTAAAACCATATTAAATATAAAATTTTATGTGAAAAAAATTTTGTGTTGTGAGATTTTCAGTGCACTGGTTCCAATCCTCTTTAGTCTAATTAAATCATTTGGGTATCAACACCATATAAAATTCTTACCATCTTACCGTTCTAGTGACACACGGACTTCCCTGGTGGCTCAGACGGTTAGGCGTCTGTCTACAATGTGGGAGACCTGGATTCAGTCCCTGGGTCAGGAAGATCCCCTGGGGAAGGAAATGGCAATCCACTCCAGTACTATTGCCTGGACAATCCCATGGACAGAGGAGCCTAGTAGGCTACAGTCCATGGGGTCGCAAAGAGTTGGACACGACTGAGCAACTTCACTTCACTTAGTGACACACAATTCTGTTTTCCGTGATAATGAAGTAATAATTGACTACCTTAAGTACTTTCATAATGCTCAATTTCCTATTTTTGGAGAGACATCACATTTAAAAATTAACTTATCTTGTACTATTAATTTTTAAAAACCTAAAGGCTCATATATTACTTTAGAAAATGAAAGAGAAATGTTTGTTATAATGGATACATGTTTCATCCTTTTATACTTTCATAGCAACTAGTATTTATTAAGTTCTTATTGGTGCAATAAGCATTTTAAAATAAATTTAAAAATTTAGACATATTTAATCCTCATTTTCACTATATGAGGTTGCCAGCACTTTAGGATAAAGATAGTTAAAAGTATCAGGATTTAAACATACATCTGTCTGAACAAACATCTCTTCAGCTTTAGTTTAAAAAAAAATAGGGCTATGTATTACACAAACACAGGCCCTTGTCTCTGGACTTCCTCCTGACTTACAGGACTGATTCTTACACTATTAACTCATGCCCACCTTATCACCCTCCCTCTACAGGCATGTTTAAGGCAAAGTAATTAAAGAGTCTCCTTTTCAACCACCGAGGAGGTTCAGAAATACAAATTTTCTATTTCAAAGTCTTATAGAAATGCATATTTTTGCAGGAGTTAATATTCTCCATTGCTGGAAAATCAGATCACTCTATTTCTTTTCTATGTCTTTATTTAAACTGCAAAGTGGCTATGCATGTGCAGGTTAAGTAGCTTCAGTCGCATTTGACTCTTTGCACCCCTACAGACTGTAGCCCTCCAGGCTCCTCTGTCCATGGGATTTTCCAGGCAAGAGTACTGGAGTGGGTTGCCATGCCCTTCTCCAGGGGATCTTCCCGACCCAAGGATTGAACCAGCATCTCTTAGGTCTCCTGTACTGGCAAGCAGGTTCTCCACCACTAGCGCCACCTGGGAACTAATACAGGCCAGATATTGTAATTCCTCTGGAGTGTGCATTGTTTGTTTTTCACTAGAAGACAGTCTTTACCCTGTTCAAAGGCACTCAGAACAGTCACGTGAAGACCCTTTTATCATAAAAGCAGAATAAACAGAACAACGATTCAAATACACAATTTCACTTTATTCTTGCCAGCTTTTCCAGCTCCTTCCTGGTGGCTCTGCAAAGTGAGTGAAGGGCAGCCCCGGGCTTCCAGCACATCTGACCGCATCTCTTTTCCACCAGGTGGAAATGTGTCTCCCTCCCATCACAAGTCTCCTAAACCCTCACTGGAAACAAGGAGTTAGCCTTTCAGAGCTCCACCTGATCTTTCTACATGCTTGTGCTTCACACGCAAAGTTCTAGTTATTTATTTGCTGACCCCTTATTAATCTCCACCCCAAAGTAAAACATTAGAAGATGTAATATAAATGTTGATAATAATATGATATCAGCATATGGTTTGTTGGATTCTTCAGCCCAGTGTGATGTTTGGAGGTGGGGCCCCTAGGGAGGTAATTAGGATTAGATGAGATCTTGAGGGTGGGGCCCTCAGGATGGGATTAGTGTCCTTATGGTTTATGTCCTTAGTAAAGAATCTGCCTGCAGGATACCACCTGCAGGGCAGGAGACTCAGGTTCCATTCCTGGGTCAGGAAGATCCCCTGGAGAAGGAAATGGCAACCCACTCCAGTATTCTTGCCTGGAAAATCCCATGGACATAGGAGTCTGGCAGGCTATAGTCCATGGAGTTGCGAAGAACAGGACATGACTGAGCACCTAAACCATCACCATCAAGACAAGACAGAAAGCACGCCCTCTCTCCATGCCCTCAGAGAGAGGTCACGTGGGCATGTGGTGAGATGGCGGCTGTGGACAAGCTGACTACACTGGCCCTTGATCTTGGACTTTTACCCCCCAGAACTGTGAAAAAAAAATAAATGTTTGCTGTTTATGTCACTCAGTCTATGGTATTGCCTTATGGCAGCCCACAGTGACTAAGACAGATACTTCTCCAGATTTTGTTTTATTAGCAGAGTAGTAGTCATAGTAGTACTGTGAAAGTGAAAAACAGCTACATGAATCTGAGTAGAAATTTGAGAGATTGGAGGTATATAAACAAACATATCATTTGCAAAGTGGGATATATGTAGATTATTAGTGGGGCATATATAGATTATTAGTATTTATCTCTTGATTATTTTTAGTGGGTTGTGAATTCTAGTTGAGGTAGAAAGATCCTATTTGAATGGAACTGAGACCCAAAACTCTGGTAATGCAGTTTCTGTTCTTTGCTACAGAGGAATTATTTTCCTTGTACCCCGTGCACTGTATTGCTCAGGAACCATGGTGATGTTCAAATGAAGTCTTGTAATGTTCATGGAAATACACAAATACACTGACTGCAGTGTCCCAGCTATGGGACAACACTATTTTCTGCTAAAGAGAGAGATAAACATTGTCAGAAGGCATAAGTATTTCCATTTAGGCACTTGATATTGCTATAGAACAAATCTGATAATGGATAATAAGGGAAAATAGATTTGGTATTTTCGATAGTATCTTATCTCTTTGCTATTACATTAACAGGCAACCACATATAGATAAAACTGATTGCTAAAGACATGATGTAATAGACTGTTTACCAAGAAAAGGCCCTCAAGTTATTATTTCCTTGCTTTGGGATAATTCTAGATTTATAAAACATTAGCAAAGATGTAAAAGATTTCACCCAACTTCTCCCAATATTAACATCCTCAATAAACATGATATATTTTTCTAAATCTGAGAAATAAACATTGGTAAAATGCTATTATCAAAAATACAGATTCTTTTCAGAAATCAGTTTTTTTTCATCAATGTCCTATTCTGCTTTGTGTTCTGTCTAGGGTTTCCCTGGTGGCTAAGAGGTGAAGAATCTGCTTGCCAATGCAGGAGACATAGGTTTGATCCCTGGGTCGGGAAGATCTCTGGAGAAGGATATGGCAACCACTCTAGTATTCTTGCCTGGGAAATCCCATGGACAGTGGAGCCTGTCCATGAGGTCTCAAAAGAGTCAGACATGGCTTAGCGACTGAACACCAACCAGGTGACCATGCTGGATTCAGTTTCCTGTCTCCTTGGGTGTGGACAGTGCTCAACCGTGTCTGGCTCTTTGCAAACCCATGGACCCTCCAGGCTCCTCTGGCCATGGGATTCTCCAGGAAGAATACCGGAGTGGGTTGCCATTTCCTACTCCAGGGGATCTTCCTGACCCAGGGATCGAACCTGTGTCTCTCATGTCTCCTGCACTGGCAGGCGGGCTCTTTACCACTGCGCCACCTGGGCTCCTGTCTCCTCCCCTGTCTCCTTAGTCTCCTCTGATCTTTGATAGTTTCTCAGCTTTTTTACTTTTTATGACCCTGACTGTATGGGAGACTATTGGTCAGGCATTTTGCAAAAAGTTCCTCAATTTCTGTTTATCTCAATAAAAATTATTTTTGATATTTCAAAAGTCTAGTGAAAATCTCACAATAAAGTGATTAAAATAAAATAATTTACTGGGAAAAATAGTACAAATTATCATGACTGTGGACTAGTTATACTTTGATGTTTATTTGATTTTAAAACTATTTAATAAATGCTAATAAATGCAGAAGGTTTCATTTTTGGCTTTTATTGTCTTATGTTTCTTTCAAAACATTTTGCTTTGTCAGATAATAAAAAGGGACTTGGTGCTGAGAATTTGTAAGTGCCATTCTGTGTCAATGTGAGGTCAAATTCAGCACGAGTCAGCACTCTGAAAGCCACCTTCAGACCAGAAACACACAATTCGTGGGAGCATGAGGAAATCACCTCTTTGTTCCTCTTTACCAAGCAGGATTTCAAAGTGTTCTATGCTCTGCTTTAGGCCCTATAGCTGATGCCTGATATGATTATGTTGGCAAAATTCTGTAGATGAGCAGCAAAAGTGACTGCTTTAGTCCAGGAGGGCTGTAAGCTCTGTGGCACAGTCGTAAAGAATCTGCCTGCAATGCAGGAGACTCGGGTTCCATCCCTGAGTTGGCAAGATCCTCTGGAGAAGGAAATAGCAGCCCACTCTAGTGTTCTTGCCTGGAGAATTCCATAGACAGGAGCCTGGCAGCCTACAGTCCATGGGGTCACAGAGTCAGACATGACTGAGCAACTAACACTTAGTCCTCCAGGAAATCACTCCTCTGAAAAGAAAAAATAAAGGAATAGGTCTTATTTTGCTTATTTTTTGAGTGCATGAAAGAGATCCATACCAATTAAATAGGTATTTTTATTTTTGTCCCATGAGACAGGACATACGTCAGTGCCCTTCATTAGCAGCGTGTGGGCAGACAGACACTGCTTGGCTTTTCAAGGGCATACGAACATGCAGGGACCATTTGGCTGGTTATCAACAGGATTAATTGCCTGCAGGAGGATTCACCTTCTCATGAGTCCTGTCCCTTCTCGGAAGACATGCCTGCCATTGCTGTTCAAGATGCTGCTTCATTCTCTCCTAGGGAATTAACCCATATCATACTCAGAGCTATCTCCTAAACATGTCAGTGGTCTCACCAAACAGGCTCCTGGGTACCTTTCAGGTTTTCCTTCTAGAAAATTCCATGTTGCTGCCAGGAGTGCAGGAATTCCCAGGATGCAAAACTGCTCCACACCTCAGTTTTCTACCGCATTAGCCAGCCAGCCAGCTTGCCATAGTCAAATACTCCCTGGATTCCTTGCCATCTGATGAAAACCCTCTTACCTGAAAGCCATCTCTTTCTTTCATGCTGTCTCCTCTCTAAAGTGATTTTACACAAAGGGTATCCTTTTTCCATTTAAGACTCACTGTGATGTAGGTAGTTTGATTTCTTGGCTGGAGTTACTAGCCATAACGATGCTATTTACCCAGAATCCATTCCTAAGATTTAACTTGACTAAAAATTGGATCTAATGGGCCTGTTCCATCACAAGATGGTGACCTAATGAACTCTGCACTTCAGGTAGGATTTTGGTTAAAACACTTGGGAGAATATTTCATTATACAAGTTGTCAAATGTGAGGGTCTACTGCCCTAAATGGAGTGATAGAAATTTCATTTCTGGGGATTTCAGAGAATACAGAAGACAGTGGCATATCCAGAGCATCTTATATTTGTTTTCCCTTCTGAAAGCAAGATACTATATACATGATTACTTGGGCTATAGGATTCAATTGTTTACTCATAACTGCATATAAAATGACTATATCAAGACAACAAATAAACAACCAAATAAGTAAAGCCTATTCAGGAATAGTTACTGCAGGCTCATGCTATGAGTAAATCCAATTACTTAGTCCTGGGTCTTTGTCCTCTCACAAAACGTATATGGTACTATGAAAGACAAACTGTGTTTTTGCAAAAACAGTTAAAACACAAGGTTAAGCTTAATGCACAGATGAATTTAGCTTCAGCTATCTTTTCAGTAGGGCTATGAACTTTCAATATGGGCTTATATTTAATTGCTGTCAAATATATACCAATATTAGAATCAGTCTCAACCCTTCATTCATTCAAAAAAATACTTGAGAGCTCTTTGGTCCCTGGATATAGTAAAAAAAAAAAAAAACACAGATTAAAACAGTAACAGCAACCAAAAGCACAAAACTTTCTGCCATTATGGAAACAGAGTTTCTGCCTCTTGAAACATCCATTCAACTGGGTAGCCAGATGATGGTAGATAAATAAGTGCATTTGTAAATAGTATTTTTCAGTTGTGCTAAGTGCTATGGAGGGGTGGTGAGGGAAGGCTCACTCATGAGGCCACATTTCAGCAGTAGAGTAAGTGAGAGAAAGGTGGATGCAGACGTTTGGGGAAAAAGTGCTTCAGTAAGACAAAACTGCAAGAGCAAACGCCCTAATGAGGGAGTCTGCCTGAACTATTATTCCAAGAACTGCAAAGAGCCAGTATGGAGGGCAGTGAACCACAGTAAGGATTGTAGGAAATAAGAAAAACATGGGAGAGCCAGGTCAGCAAAGATCTCAGCTTTAAGAATTCAATCAGATTCATCAACTCTTTCTCTAAGTTATAGCAGATGTTCTTAAACTGAAGTCTAAGCAAATTTAGGATTGTAAATTAAACAAAAGTCACAAACAGAATGAAATTTAAAACACAGAGGTACAGGGTCAGAAATCTTAGGCATTTCAGGTTGATTTCTTTTAAATGCCTAGATTTTTCAAGGCACATGTCATCTCTAAACTGTTAAGACTTGCAGCTGTCAATTTTCAGTGTCTACAGTCCTGTGGCTTCTGGATGTCCAGAGAATAGACTACTAGAATCAAGTATAGCCACTGTGAGTCCTCCTTTGTAGACACTTGCAACTCTGGATATAGTTCACAGCCTACTGAGTTCCCTGAAACAAATGCAGTGGCTTTCTGATAAATGTAAACCCAAAGGGTTTTTCTCCACCTGTGAACTGATTAGAAATACATAAGAATACAAAAGCAATGAAAAGAGGTGAGCCAAAGGTAACTTTAAAAGTTTTATAAGGGGAATCCTGGTGGCTCAAATAGTAAAGAATTCGCCTGCAATGCAGGAGACCTAGCTTTGATCCCCCAGTCAGGAAGATTCCCTGGAGAATGGAACAGCAACCCACTCCAGTATTCTTGCCTGAAGAATTCCATGGACAGAGGAGCCTGGTGGGCTACAGTTCATGGGGTCCCAAACAGTCAGACAAGACTGAGCAACTAACACTTTTAAGCAGCCCACAGTGTAAAAAAGCACAGTATATTTTTGGGGATGGGGAGATGATACATTTTCTTAAATATCCACAAGTCTAAATACATTCATTTTTATCTGTAACTTAATTTAGCAAAAAGCTAATATCTCATAAAATATAAGAATTCATATCACTAATTCAAAGATTGTTTTCATTAATATTTTAGTGTTTTAAAAATACTTCTACTGGCCATTTCTGTTTTAGATTATATAATATTTGACTGTAAAAAACAGAGGTCATTAAGGATGAGAGGAAGCAGTGTATATGGCTATCCATTTATGTTTATATATAAATGCATTTGCCCTTACATCTATTTGCCTTTTAAAATCTCAGTTTACATATGTATAAATATGCAGCAATCTCTATGTAAAACACTTACCTATTTAAATATAAACCACGGAACAAAGAAATTAAAAACTTCTTTCCTTTCTCCTTGGAGCATAATTTAATTTTAAAAGAGAAAGTTCTCACCAATTTTGTTTACTCAAAACTTTGCACCATTCACCATTGTTAGACGCCAAATATAAATATTGCTATCCATTAACACTGAAATATGTATATCTCATTTTTTCTCATTTCATGGTTGAAAAGTCCAAAATAAGTGTTCGTCTTTTCTGTTTCTATTGTCTTGCTTTCTCTTTATCTTAATAATCCAGAAGAACAGTCGGAAATTCACAAAAGGCAAACGATGATTCCCCCAAGTCTCACCACTGCCAATTTTTGTGGAGGCCAACTGTTTTTGTTTTCCGCCTGAATATACATAGTTCTCTCTACTGCATTTGTCTACCAGGCCATCCATGAAATGCTGGGAGAGAATACACACATGGTTGAGAGTCACAGCCAGAAATGAAACGCTTCACAGCAGCACCAAGGTTTAGGTGGAGAGTGTGAAATTGTCATCATCATGAGAATGGAAACCAGTTGTAGAGCAGACCTGGGACGCAGTAACCCAAGCAGGTGGCAGTTTTTAGAAACCATTACAGCACTGGAAGGAAATCTACTATTATTAACCCTCTCTTCTTGCTCCCCACTTTCAGACATGATACAGAACAAAATACCCTTGCTCTTTGCTCAAAATCTCCAGGAAAGAACCATGTCTTCTGGCTTTTAGTTTATCTAAAATCAGAGTAACTCTTTAGCTCTATCAGCTTAGTTTTGGAAACTGACAGTGTTTTATTTTCATCAGTCAGCTGTAGAGGCATAACGCTACTGTAAGTGAAAACTCTATTCCCAGGTACGACCTGTATGCTTCTGTTTATGGACTCAGTTACTATGGGGCTAAGGATGTACAAGTCAAGCATGCAAATCACAGCTCAAAATATTTCCTCTTCAGTTTACTGCTCCTTTCAGGTTTTTTTAAAATTATATTTCCTCCACAAGTTAACCATATTTACAATCACATAAGCTTCAGATCTTGGTGCTGTCATTAATTTTACCTATACCATCTCAAAATCTGCTGGCAAAATACAAAAACGAGAGGCTCCTGTGATGTAGGAAGAATGGGCTGAATTGAGGAAAACACACACACACACACACACACACACACACACACACACACAAACATATCCCCTTAGGAAAGAAACAAAAGATATAAACACAAACGGCAGAAGACCTTAAAAGCCAAAGAGAGTTTTCATTTCATGCCGCAGAAAATGGAGTCAACAGTTTCGCATACACACACTTCCTTAGGAAAGAAAGAAAGGATATAAATACAAACGGCAGAAGACCTCAAAAGTCAAAGAGAGTTTTCCTTTAAAGCAGCAGAAAACGGAGGCAACAGTTTTATTAAGGGAGTGATATTATGGGACCAATATTTTAAAATATTAGGTCAGTAGCAGGGCTCACAGAATGGTGCCTTCAGTAGCTCAGTCGTGTCCGACTCTCTGTGATCCCAGGGACTGTAGCCCACCGGGCTCCTCTGTCCATGGAATTTTCAGGCAAGAATACTAAAGCAGGATGCCATTTCCTCCTCCAGGGGATCTTTACGACCCAGGAATCAAATGACGATAGAATAATTTCTTCAGATAATCAGTACATTCACACCAGAGGAGATGAGAACTCAGCCACTGCTGAGGGCAGCAGAGAGAGAGGAGATGAAATCCAAGATGAAAAACATTACAGGAAAAATTTGAACTTCATAATAAACTTAATACAAGTGAAGAATTAAAGATATATGATTCAGCAATCCCACTGCTGGGCATACACACCGAGGAAACCAGAATTGAAAGAGACACATGTACCCCAATGTTCATTGCAGCACTGTTTATAATAGCCAGGACATGGAAACAACCTAGATGTCCATCAGCAGATGAATGGATAAGAAAGCTGTGGTACATATCCACAATGGAGTACTACTCAGCCATTAAAAAGAATAAATTTGATTCAGTTCTAATGAGATGGATGAAATTGGAGCCGATTATACAGAGTGAAGTAAGCCAGAAAGAAAAACACCAATACAGTATACTGACACATATATATGGAATTTAGAAGGATAGTAATGAAGACCCTCTATGTGAGACAACAAGAGACTCAGAGGTATAGAACGGACTTTTGGACTCTGAGGGAGAGGGAGAGGGGGATGATTTGGGAGAATGACAATGAAACATGTATACTATCTTGTAAGAATGAAGCGCCAGTCTATGTTCAATACAGGATGCAGGACGCATGGGGTGGGTGCACGGGATGATTCAGGGAGAGGATGTGGGGTGGGAGGTGGGAGGGGGCTTTGGCATTGGGAGATCGTGGACATCTGTGGCTGATTCATGTCAATGTATGGCAAAACAAATACAGTATTGTAATTAAAAAAATAAATAAATTTAATAAAAAAAAAGATATATCTAAGTTTTTATACCTAGATAGCTAAGTGAATGATGGCATTTATGCAACTGTCACAAAACCTAGAAATGAGTTTAGTTTTAGATATGCTGTTTAATATGATATTTAAACAACTGTGCTACCAAAACTGTTCTGAACAAAGTTAAAAACTGCAGTCTTCCGCAAAATGGATGCTTTCCATACTTCCCAAGAATAACTTCTCACCATTAAACTATATCCTCCTTGTGAAAACAGAAAACTTCAGTTTCTGGACATAAATTTGCAGACTCATTCAATGTTGATTCAACACCCAGTGCTTTTTCGAACACTTACTGCCTCTTTAAAACTATAAAGTGCAATATACTTAAAATGTTGAATCAGCAAACACGTTTCCATTACTTGTTTCAGATTGGTGTATCAACCTGACTTAAGTCTACATACCTGTGAACTGTCTTGAATAAAACGTTCAAACCCAGCATAGAATTATTCTATGCCTCTTGTAATCCATGTTTTTAAAGGTAATAGTGATATTCAGACGTTTCAACTGGTAAGACATGAGTTTTCTGGTAACAAATTTGATTATATCTGAAGGTACCCTTTCTTTGTAGAAAGGGGACCCTTTCAGGGGCCCGAAAGGGGCTCTTGTCTAACATGCGGGAATGAATTTTCCGAGGAGACACACATGCTGATGAAGCAAGAGACTTCACTGGGAAGGGGCGCCGACGAGCGGGGAGCCAGAGGGTGAGGGAGCCCAGGAGGGCCGCTCCGCCCCGGGGCGCATGCTTTCAGGTTGTGCGGTGATGGGGTTAGTTTCCGGGCCGCCTCTGGCTGCTCCCTGACTCAGGGCCCTTCCCAGTGGCGCCTGCATTTCTCAGCCAAGGTGGACGCCCGCGAGGAGGATTCTGGGAGCCGGCAGGATGGGTGGCGTCACCTTTTGACCTTTCCCAAATTCTCCCAGTTGGGGTGGCTTGAGAGTTCCGTGTTCCTTACCAGGACCTTACTGTCGTAAAATAACTCACACGAACAGTTCCTATGGTGCCTGGCCAGGGTCGGAGGCATCAGTCAGTGTGCTTCCCGTAACAGTTTCATTTCAGCCCGCCATAAACAGCTGTCAGATTTAGTACTGAACTTAAAGAATTATGAAAATGTCAGTTGTAAGAGAAGTTCTGTAATGATCTTTAAGAAATTCCAGAGCTTGCAGGGTCAGTAGTTACTAACCTTTAAGTTCTCATTTTCACAGGTGTACCGCATATGACATCGCCTGGGCGTCCCAGCTGGCGCTGGTGGTAAGAAGCTGCCTGCCAGTGCAGGCTAGGACGTTAACAGAAGTGGGTTCGATCCCTGAGTCGGGAAGATTCCCTGGAGGAGGAAATGGCAACCTACTCCAGTATTCTTGCCTGGAGAATCCCATGGGCAGAGGAGCCTGGTGGGCTACAGTCATAAACAGACGGACTTGACTGAAGCGACTTACACGCACGCGTGACATACCTTAAAGTTAATGTACATCCTTCCAATCAAAAACTTTAATATATCAAATATATCTGTATACCTTTAACAACATTAATTAGTTTTTATATTTCACATTGTGCAAGATAGTATAAAATGTTACATATGAAACATTATAAAACCTAACACTTCCAATTATATGACAGAGCTTATTGATATACTATTTTGCTGTTGACAGTCCTCGCTCTCAAGGGCTGGAAACGAGCCAGTGAGGAAGAATTACCCATTTATTCTGATTAACTGAAAAGTTCAGCACAGCTACGACATTTCATGTCTAAAAACTCAAGTGATGAGAGAGACCAAAAAAAAAAAGCTAATGAAGAGTGAAAAGAAGAATGATCTGAAATTGACTTTCCTTGTAAAGCCTACGAAACCTACAGGCAACACAGGGCTTGCTTGTCAGTATACCCACAAAGAACTCTTCAATCCAAGTGCTTAGTTATAAATAAATGTTTGCCTCCCAAACAGACTATTTTGAAAATACCCATTTTAACCTTTGTATCCTTTCATTTTAAAATGAAATTTTGTCCAGAAATAAGTGATTTTTTAAAAAGAGATCAAGAATAAAGAAAGTATCAAGATCTAAACTAAACAGTTTTGAAAGTATAGGTTTCTTGAAGCCTTAGGCGTTAATCCACGCTCAGTAGCTGAACAGAAGCTTATTTCCTCATAGCATGAAAAAGACATGAAAGCTTCAGGAGTTTGAAAATCCAGGGAAGAAACAGCTTAAAGGGTGACTGATTGCAAATGTATAAAGCTCGTTTTGAAATGAAATGTCTTAAGTGAGAGGTTTTACTCAGGAAAGAAAATTAATTTCTTTGCAAAATGTACACAGTGTTTCTTATCTACTTTACACTTTTTTCTGCTTTACATTTTTGTGTCTCTCATGTGCCCTAATTTAATTTTAGCTGCTGTTTAAAAATGTACTGGCTTTCTGTTTAGAGCTACATAATTAGATTCTAATGCTCTTTTCTTGATTTACTGTTATTTGAATTTTGTGGTTTAACTTGACTTTTTCTCTTTATTCAACATGTTGGGCATCACTTCAATCATGCAGCAGCAGCAACCTTTCAGTAATAGTGACGATAAAGGCAGCACCTCAGACACAGGAAGGATAACAAACATTTTACATTTGGAAAAAAAAAGTATCAAATTTGCATCCACGACTTTGACCCAGCATTCTCTCATTCTAAATTTTACACCATCAATTCATTTGCATTCATAACAATGTTATATGGATAAATGATATAGTGCAGGGTTGCTGGTAATAGCAAAGTAACCACAATACCTGTTGATAAGAACTTGCCAAATACACTATAGTACATTTACAAAATGGGTAAGAAAGCTTTCCACATTCTGATTGAAAATATCTCCAGGTTATGTTTATGTGTGGAGAAATGCCTTGTTTTTTTATACACATGTGTCTTTTGCACGAGCAAGAAAGAAAATAAAGAAATATTCTGCCACATGTTTTTGGATCTCCATAAAGAAACACTAGAACTGCAAAAAGAACTTTAAAAATTGGTTCCACCACAGGATTGATGGGTAGGGTCTAGGTCTACCAAGATGAGGTTGGGAGAGATAGTTCTCAATTCATGAATTATGTGCCTTTAATATTCCTTACCTCCCGGTAAGGAGGTAAGGAGGTAAGGAATATTAAAGTATGATCAAAAAGGGTTTAAACCTCCATAGACATATTTTGACTGCTGAAAGAAAATTTATATGGGCAGCCAATGGAGGCTCCACAGTCATATTTGCATTTTAGAATGGCTGACTCTGGCAGTGAGGTGCAGAGTAGGTTGATGAGGAAATGTCTGAGGCATGGAGGTCTCTTAGTTTGGCTTTACTTCTAACAATAATTGACATTCAGTACCCAAATTTGTCATGTTAAGTGCTTTCTCACTCAACTTTCACACTAATATTGTGTGGTAATAACTGCTATTATTTCCATTTTACTGATGAAGCAACTGAGGCTCAAACTGTCTATCAATCTTGGAGGACCAAGGACAACACGTTGCATGGTGGAGGGGAGAGAAAGGGAGGGGGGAAGAAGAAGGGAAGCTGGACATTTAAAGGGAAATGGAGACACTGCATTGTACATTTGAAAGCTGCTAAGAGAGTAGATCTTAAAAGTTCTCAACATAGGAAAAACATTTTAACTATGTGCAGTGGTGTATGCTAACTAGTTTTGATAGTTCTTTGAAAAATATATACATATATCAAAATCATCGTTAAACTAATACAATCTCATATGTCGACTATGGTTGTTGTTCAGTTGCCCTGAAGCATGCCAGGCTTCCTGGTTCCTCACCATCTCCCAGGGTTAGCCCAAGTTTATGTCCATTGCGTCAGTGATGCCATTCAGCCATCTCATCCTCTGACACCTTCTTCTCCTTCTGCCCTCAATCTTTCCCAGCATCAGGGACTTTTCCAGTGAGTTGGCTGTTCACATCAGATGACCAAAATACTGGAGCTTCAGCTTCAGCATCAGTCCTTCCAATAAGCATTCAGGGTTGATTTCCCTTATGACTGACTGGTTTGATCTCCTTGCTGTCCAACGGGCTTTCAGGAGTCTTCTCCAGCACCACAGTTCGAAGGCACTGATTCTTTGGTGCTCTGCCTTCTTTGGGGTCCAGCTCTTACAACCATACATGACCACTGGGAAGACCAGAGCCTTGATTATACGGACCTGTGTTGGCAGAATAATGTTTTGGCTTTTCAACACACTGTCTAAGTTTGTCATAGCTTTTCTGCCAAGAAGCAATCATCTGATTTCATGGTTGCAGTCACTATATGCAGTGATTTTGGATCCCAAGAAGAGGAAATCTGTCATTGCTTCCACCTTTCCCCTTCTATTTGCTGTGAAGTAATGGGGCTGGAAGAAGCACAAGCTGCAATCAAGACTTCCAGGAGAAACATCAATAACCTCAGATATGCAGATGACACCACCCTTATGGCAGAAAGGGAAGAGGAACTTAAAAGCCTCTTGATGAAAGTGAAAGAGGACAGTGAAAAAGTTGGTTTAAAGCTCAACATTCAGAAAACGAAGATCATGGCATCTGGTCCCATCACTTCATGGGAAATAGATGGGGAAACAGTGGAAACAGTGTCAGACTTTATTTTGGGGGCTCCAAAATCACTGCAGATGGCGACTGCAGCCATGAAATTAAAAGACGCTTACTCTTTGGAAGAAAAGTTATGACCAACCTAGATAGCATATTCAAAAGCAGAGACATTTCTTTGCCAACAAAGTTCCGTCTACTCAAGGCTATGGTTTTTCCAGTGGTCATGTATGGGTGTAAGAGTTGGACTGTGAAGAAAGCTAAGCACCAAAGACTTGATGCTTTTGAACTGTGGTGTTGGAGAAGACTCTGGAGAGTCCCTTGGACTGCAAGGAGATCCAACCAGTCCATTCTGAAGGAGATCAGCCCTGGGATTTCTTTGGAGGGAATGATGCTGAGGCTGAAACTCCAGTACTTTGGCCAGCTCATGCGAAGAGTTGACTCATTGGAAAAGACTCTGATGCAGGGGAGGGATTGGGGGGCGGGGAGAAAAGGGAATTACAGAGGATGAGATGGCAGGATGGCATCACTGACTCGATGGACGTGAGTCTGAGTGAACTCCGGGAGCTGGTGATGGACAGGGAGGCCTGGTGTGCTGCGATTCATGGGGTTGCAAAGAGTTGGACATGACTGAGCAACTGAACTGAACTGAACTGAATGGGGCTGGATGCCATGATCTTAGCTTTTTAATATTAGTTTTAAGCCAGCTCTTTCATTCTCTTCCTTCACCGTTATCAAAGGGCTGTTTATTTCTTCTTCACTTCCTGTCATTAGAGTGGTATTATCCACATATCTGCTGATGTTTCTCCCACCTATCTCAGTTGTATCTCAGTTAAAAGTATACAGAGAGAAAGAGGGGAAGAGTGGGAACTAGGATAGATTGGGAATTTAAGATGGACAGGTACACACTACTACATTTACAGTGGATAACCAACAGGGACCTGCCATATAGCACAGGGACCTCTACTCAATATTACTAACAACTTAAATGAGAAAAAAATTTGAAAAAGAATAGAACAGGTACATGTGTAACTGAATCACTTTGCTGTACACCTGAAACTAATAAAACATTGTGAATCAACTGTACTCTGATACAAAATAAAAATTTTAATATGTAAAAAATAATAGAAGGGAATGGAGGAAAGGAATTCCCAGGAAGACAATCAGAAAGGGAACAGGAGTTAACTGAAGAGCTAATATTTAAGATGGTAGGAGTATAAGGGGTGGTGAAGTAGAAGAGAAATCTTCTAAGGTGCCTATTTCAACTATTCCTTTGAGGTAAAATAAAAGGCAATGTTAGCCTGCATGAAAGAAATGACATTAACAATGAGACAGCAGGTCCATGGTGGTCTCTGCTGTAATGTAAATGTTATAGGATTTGCTTATCTGTTTCCTCACTCTTTTCATATTTATCTTCTATGTAAGTTCTCATACATCAAAATAACATTTCTACTGTCAAAATGTATTTTTCCAACCAAAAAGATACCTGGAAAAAGCGTACTTAACTAGTTTTCAAAAAACTAATGACAGCCCTGTAAGTTCACAGTATCTGTCATGTGTCACAATAGTAAAATCAAATTGAACATAGCAGGTTTATTTTAAAATCTCTGCTTTGATACAAGTCCTTATGAAAAATCCTTCAATCATTCCTTTATAAAAAATAGTAACACAAAAAACTTCTAAGAAACTTATTTTTACTAGAAGCTCTATCTCTGATACATCTTAGATACCATGGATATATATAAATGCAATTTTAAGATGTACTGTTATAAAAAAATCATACAAAAGCAAAGGACATTCCCTCTGCAAAAGAGATTTCATTGGCATCTTGGCCTGGCAACCGCTGATGATGTCTCTGAAATGTATTTGCCAGATAGCAGTCATAAATTATTCTTATTCAAAAGCATAAAATCTGAAGAGGAAGAGAAGCCTGCATATTTGTATATAATTAACAGCCTTCTAGATGTAAAGGACACAATGGATATGAGTTTGAGCAAACTCCAGGAGTTAGTGCAGGGAAGCCTTCACTGTCAGGGAAGCCTGGCAAGCTGAAGTTCATGGGGTCACAAAGAGTTGGACACGATTTAGTGACCGACCAACAAGACATAAAGGAATAATCCAACTCTTTATCAGTATATCTTATTCATACTAGTGTTAGCTGCCCAGTCATGTCTAACTCTTTGAGACACCATGGACTGTAGCCCTCCAGGCTCCTCTGTCCACGAGATTCTCCAGGCAAGGATACTGGAGTGGGTTGCCACTCCCACCTCCAGGGGATCTTTCCAACCCAGGGATTGAACGCAGTTCTCTTGCACTGCAGGTAGATTCATTACCACCTGAGCCATCAGGGAATTCTTATCCATATATTGCTCAATAATTATCTGAGAGTATAAATCCTTAAATGCAAATCAGCTCAATAAATATTCACAGAACACTGACTATAAGTCACTATACTAGGCACTGGCCAATGCAATAATGAATGGATCCTGGCTTGATGGAACATGCAGTCCAGTGGGGCAGAACAGCATGCAAAGACTAATTTCAGCTCATTAAAGAAAGCACCGCAGTAGTGATGCTCTCAATGCACTGAGACAAAGAGGAGCATGGGATTCAGCCTGAGAAGAAAGGCTGGATGAAGAAAAGCTGATTAGGGATAGAGAAGCAGGGAACATCAGCAGCAGGAAGCAAGTCTTTCATAAAATCAAATTGATATCATCTGGTGAATCATTTTACCTGTAATTACTTGAACAGGATTTAAATAATACTTCTTTCTTGTATGTTAATGTGTATATTCTTTTGTCTATATGACAGTTTTGATGAATTAATTTCAGATATATGAAATTGGTCCCTTGTTCATACATTCATTAACTAGCTACGTGATACTGGACAGCTTTCCAAACCACTTGAGCTTACTTATTCTCTCCTATAAGATGGAGTTGAACTAAGTCATTGTAGTTCTTTAGTACTTCAGTTCAGTTCAGTCACTCAGGCATGTCCGACTTGTTGAGACCCCCATGGACTGCAGCATGCCAGGTCTCCCCTGTCTATCACCAACTCCTGGAGTTTACCTAAATTCATGTCCATTGAGTCAGTGATGCCATTCAACCATCTCATCCTCTGTCACCCCCTTTTCCTCCTGCCCTCAATTTTTCCCAGCATCAGGGTCTTTTCAAATGAATCAGTTCTTCACATCAGATGGCCAAAGGATTGGAGTTTTAGCTTCAACATCAGTCCTTCCAATGAACACCCCAGACTGATCTCCTTTAGGATGGACTGGTTGGATCTCCTTGCAGTCCAAGGGACTCTCAAGAGTCTTCTCCAGCACCAAAGTTCAAATAAATTCTTCAGTCCTCACTTTTTTTACAGTCCAACTCTCACATCCATACATGACTATTGGAAAAACCACAACATTGACTAGACAGACCTTTGTTGGCAAAGTAATGTCTCTGCTTTTTAATATGCTGTCTAGGTTGGTCATAACTTTCCTTCCAAAGACTAAGCGTCTTTGAATTTCATGGCTGCAGTCAGCACCTGCAGTGATTTTGGAACCCTCCAAAATAAATGTATGCCACTGTTTCCATTGTTTCTCCATCTATTTGCCATGAAGTGATGGGACCAGATGCCATGATCTTAGTTTTCTGAACGTTGAGCTTTAAGCCAACTTTTTCACTCTCCTTTTTCACTTTCATCAAGAGGTTCTTAAGTTCTTCTTCACTTTCTGCCATAGGGTGATATCATCCGCATATTTGAGGTTATTAGTATTTGTCCCGGCAATCTTGATTCCACCTTGGGCTTCCTCCAGCCCAGCATTTCTCATGATGTACTCTGCATATAAGTTAAATAAGCAGGGTGACAATATACAGCCTTGACATACTCCTTTTCCTATTTGGAACCAGTCCATTGTTCCATGTCCAGTTCTAACTGTGGCCTCCTGAGAAACCTGCATACAGGTTTCTCAAGAGGCAGGTCAGGTGGTCTGGTATTCCCATCTCTTTCAGAATTTTCCACAGTTTGTTGTGATCCACACAATCAAAGGCTTTGGCATAGTCAATAGGGCAGAAACAGATGTTTTTCTGGAACTCTCTTCGATGATCCAATGGATGTTGGCAATTTGATCTCTGGTTCCTCTGCCTTTTCTAAAACCAGCTTGAACATCTGGAATTTCACAGTTCAAGTACTGTTGAAGCCTGGCTTGGAGAATTTTGAGCATTGCTTTGCTACTGAGTGAGATGAATGCAACTGTGTGGTAGTTTGAATATTCTTTGGCATTGCCTTTCTTTAGTCACTTCAGTTCAGTTCAGTCGCTCTGTCGTGTCCGACTCTCTGAGACCCCATGAATCGCAGCACGCCAGGCCTCCCTGTCCATCACTGTCTCTTGGAGTTCACTCAGACTCACGTCCATCGAGTCCGTGATGCCATCCAGCCATCTCATCCTCTGTCATCCCCTTCTCCTCCCGCCCCCTATCCCTCTCAGCATCAGAGTCTTTTCAATGAGTCAACTCTTCGCATGAGGTGGCCAAAGTACGGGAGTTTCAGCTTTAGCATCATTCTGATCGCCTTCAGAATGGACTGGTTGGATCTCCTTGCAGTCCAAGGGACTCTCAAGAGTCTTATCCAACACCATAGTTCAAAAGCATCAATTCTTTGGCCCTCGGCCTTCTTCACAGTCCAACTCTCACATCCATACATGACCATAGGAAAAACCGTAGCCTTGACTAAACAGACCTTAGTCAGCAAAGTAATGTCTCTGCTTTTGAATATGTTATCTAGGTTGGTCATAACTTTTCTTCCAAGGAGTAAGTGTCTTCTGATTTCATGGCTGCAGTCACCATCTGCAGTGATTTTGGAGCCCCTAAAATAAAGTCTGACACTGTTTCCACTGTTTCCCCATCTATTTCCCATGAAGTGATGGGACCGGATGCCATGATCTTTGTTTTCTGAACATTGAGCTTTAAGCCAACTTTTTCACTCTCCTCTCTCACTTTCATCAAGAGGCTTTTTAGTTCCTCTTCACTTTCTGCCATAAGAGTGGTGTCATCTGCATATCTGAGGTTATTGATATTTCTCCCAGCAATCTTGATTCCAGCTTGTGTTTCTTCCAGTCCAGTGTTTCTCATGGTGTACTCTGCATAGAAGTTAAATAAGCAGGGTGACAATATACAGCCTTGACGTACTCCTTTTCCTATTTGGAACCAGTCTGTTGTTCCATGTCCAGTTCTAACTGTTGTTTCCTGACCTGCATACAGATTTCTCAAGAGGCAGGTTAGGTGTCTGGTATTCCCATCTCTTTCAGAATTTTCCACAGTTTATTGTGATCCACACAGTCAAAGGCTTTGGCATAGTCAACAAAGCAGAAATAGATGTTTTTCTGGAACTCTCTTGCTTTTTCCATGATCCAGCAGATGTTGCCAATTTGATCTCTGGTTCCCCTGCCTTTTCTAAATCCAGCTTGAACATCAGGGAGTTCACGGTTCACGTATTGCTGAAGCCTGGCTTGGAGAATTTTGAGCATTACTTTACTAGCATGTGAGATGAGTGCAATTGTGCAGTAGTTTGAGCATTCTTTGGCATTGTCTTTCTTTGAGATTGGAATGAAAACTGACCTTTTCCAGTCGTGTGGCCACTGCTGTGTATTCCAAATTTGCTGGCATATTGAGTGCAGCGCTTTCACAGCATCATGGGGTGGCCAGGGGGGGCGGGGGGACACCCTGTGTCCATGGTCAGGCGTGGCTGGAAGAAGCCACCTTGCGCTCCAGACCAGGGGCGGTGATCCTGAGGAGCCACCCAGAGCCCGAGGCCAGGGGTGGCAGCTGGGAGGAGCCACCCACACCCGAGGCCAGGGCCTGTGGCGGGGAGGAGCAACCCTAGGAGCAGTGGCTGCACAGGTGCAGGAGGGCCTAGAGGAGCTATTCCACACTCAAGGTCAGGAACGGTAAGGAGCAGCCGTTGTGCTTTGCTGGAGCAGATGTGAAGAGGTACCCCACGCCCAAGGTAAGAGAAACCCAAGTAAGATGGTAGGTGTTGCAAGAGGGCATCAGAGGGCAGACACACTGAAACCATACTCAGAAAACTAGTGAATCTTTAGTCACTTAAGAGTCGTTTAAATCAAAACACATCATGATTTATTGTGACTATATTAATACTGTGAATAGACAAGGCTATATCTCTGCCATTTATTGTTCAAAGTTAAGAATGATTAAGAATAGTGATGTGAGAATTTTTATAAGATAATGATATCTATAGTACAAAAATTTCAAATAGTATAAAAGTACATAGAAGACAGAAAGCCATCTAGCTATCAGAAAGAACTGTAATTAATAAAGTGACCAACATTTTATATAGATTCTTTCAATGAAGTCAGAGAATTTTACAAAAATAAGATGTTTAATAAAACTATATTTAATTTAATAATAGCAAAATATTCATTCTACTTTTCTGTTTTAATAATATATATTTTGTTGTTCATTTGCTAAGTAATATATTTAGCAGGTTGTATTTCATTAGTCATATTTTTATATATCAAATTGTATGGCATTTAATTTGCACTTTGGTAATAATTGAATAAATTATCTAAAGATAAATGTACTCAAAACTATTTAAATTCTCTTGCCATAGATTCTCTGTTCCTAAGTTAATAACTTCCATGCAGTCTTCAGTGGGCCCAATTTTATTGCCTAGTTATTTGTTCTAAGAAAGATTTGTAGGTGTAATTTCTTGAATTCTTACATACTGAATACTGTCACATGTCCTCTTTATATTCACTATTTATCTGGATTGAATTTCGTGGTAAATGCCTGATTCTGCGAGACTTACAGACATTGTGTAATTATGTAGATAATGCATCTGGCACTGATCCTTTTCTATGACGTCTCCATTTATTGTCTGGCAGGATTTTGTACTTCATTATTATGTTTTAGGAATTCTTTCTAGGTGTTATATAATTCCTAAGACATTTCATGTTTAAGAATATAAGTCTGTGCCACTTGCATTTGGGTAACAATTTGGCCAAGTACTGCTGCTGCTGCTGCTGCTAACTCACTTCAGTCGTGTCCAACTCTGTGCAACCTCATAGACAGCAGCCCGCCAGGCTCCCCCATCCCTGGGATTCTCCAGGCAAGAACACTGGAGTGGGTTGCCATTTCCTTCTCCAATGCATGAAAGTGAAAAGTGAAAGTGAAGTCACTCAGTCGTGTCCAACTGTTCGAGACCCCATGGACTGCAGCCTACCAGGCTCCCCCATCCATGGGATTTTCCAGGCAAGAGTACTGGAGTGGGGTGCCATTGCCTTCTCCAGGCCAAGTGCTAATACAATATTTTTTGGAAAACATTTCCTATAACTCAGAACTTTGTAGGTATTGATATACTATATTCTAGAATCCAAAGTTCCATAAGAAAATTTTAGACTCATTTGAGTGATCCCATTGTCAGTTGTTTTCTTCTCTGGATGGAAATCTGAAGAACTCAAGGTATTTATTTCTTAGTATAGTTTAAGAGTAAAGACACTAATAATAAAACACAGAGGTAACATCTTTAAAATCTAGAGCATGATTAGAATGTCCAGTGTCATATATGTTACATGTAATTCAGAGATCATGACAGACAACACAGAAATACAAAGAATCATAAGAGACTACTATCAACAATTATATGCCAATAAAATGGACAACTTGGAAGAAATGGACAAATTCTTAAAAAAGTACAACTTTCCAAAACTGAACCAGGAAGAAATAGAAAATCTTAACAGACCCATCACAAGCATGGAAATTGAAACTGTAATCAGAAATCTTCCAGCAAACAAAAGCCCAGGTCC
Organism: Nanger dama; assembly: GCA_917880005.1. Classification (NCBI taxonomy): domain Eukaryota; kingdom Metazoa; phylum Chordata; class Mammalia; order Artiodactyla; family Bovidae; genus Nanger; species Nanger dama. The sequence goes on from CAKJTW010000069.1 coordinate 1,731,421, forward strand.
AGACGGCTTCACAGCTGAATTCTACCAAAATTTCGAGAAGAGCTAACACCTATCTTACTGAAGCTATTCCAGAAAATTGCAGAGGAAGGTAAACTTCCAAACTCATTCTATGAGGCCACCATCCCCCTAATACCAAAACCTGACAAAGACACCACAAAAAAACAAAATTACAGGCCAATATCACTGATGAACATAGATGCAAAAATCCTTAACAAAATCCTAGCAATCAGAATCCAGCAACACATTAAAAAGATCATACACCATGACCAAGTGGGCTTTATCCCAGGGATGCAAGGATTCTTCAATATCCGCAAATCAATCAATGTAATTCATCACATTAACAAACTGAAAAATAAAAATAATATGATTATTTCAATAGATGCAGAAAAAGCCTTTGACAAAATTCAACATCCATTTATGATAAAAACTCTCCAGAAAGCAGGAATAGAAGGAACGTACCTCAACATAATAAAACCTATATATGACAAACCCACAGCTAACCTTATCCTCAATGGTAAAAATTGAAACCATTTCCCCAAAGTCAGGAACAAGACAAGGGTGTCCACTCTCACCACTACTATTCAATATCGTACTGGAAGTTTTGGCCACAGCAATCAGAGCAGAAAAAGAAATAAAAGGAATCCAAATTGGAAAAGAAGAAGTAAAACTCTCACTGTTTGTGGACGACATGATCCTCTACATAGAAAATCCTAAAGACTTGACCAGAAAACTACTAGAGCTAATCAATGAATATAGCAAAGTTGCAGGATATAAAATCAACACTCAGAAATCCCTTGCATTCCTATACACTAATAATGAGAAAGTAGAAAAAGAAGTCAAGGAAACAATCCCATTCACCATTGCAACGAAAAGAATAAAATACTTAGGAATATACCTACCTAAAGAAACTAAAGACCTATATATCGAAAACTATAAAACACTGATGAAATACATCAAAGAGGACACTAATAGATGGAGAAATATACCATGCTCATGGGTTGGAAGAATCAATATAGTGAAAATGAGTATACTACCCAAAGCAATCTACAGATTCAGTGCAATTCCTATCAAGTTACCAACAGTATTTTTCACAGAACTAGATCAAATAATCTCAAGATTTATATGGAAATACAAAAAACCTCGAATAGCCAAAGCAATCTTGAGAAAGAAGAATGGAACTGGAGGAATCAGCTTGCCTGACTTCAGGCTCTACTACAAAGCCACAGTCATTAAGACAGTATGGTACTGGCACAAAGACAGAAATATAGATCAATGGAACAAAATAGAAAGCCCAAAGATAAACCCACACACCTATGGACCCCTTATCTTCGACAAAGGAGGCAAGAATATACAATGGAGTAAAGACAGTCTCTTTAACAAGTGGTGCTGGGAAAACTGGTCAACCACTTGTAAAAGAATGAAACTAGATCTCTTTTTAACACCATACACAAAAATAAACTCAAAATGGATTAAAGATCTAAATGTAAGACCAGAAACTATAAAACTCCTAGAGGAAAACATAGGCAAAACACTTTCCGACATAAATCACAGCAGGATCCTCTATGATCCACCTCCCAGTATACTGGAAATAAAAGAAAAAATAAACAAATGAGATCTAATTAAAATTAAAAGTTTCTGCACAACAAAGGAAACTATAAGCAAGGTGAAAAGACAGCCTTCTGAATGGGAGAAAACAATAGCAAATGAAACAACTGACAAACAACTAATGTCAAAGATATACAAGCAACTTATGCAGCTCAACTCCAGAAAAATAAACGAACCAATAAAAAAATGGACCAAAGAACTAAATAGGCATTTCTCCAAAGAGGACATACGGATGCCTAACAAACACATGAAAAGATGCTCAACATCACTTATTATCAGAGAAATGCAAATCAAGACCACAATGAGGTACCATTTCACACCAGTCAGAATGGCTGCGATCCAAAAGTCTACAAGCAATAAATGCTGGAGAGGATGTGGAGAAAAGGGAACCCTCTTACACTGCTGGTGGGAATGCAGACTAGTACAGCCACTATGGAAAACAGTGTGGAGATTCCTTAAAAAATTGCAAATAGAACTGCCTTATGACCCAGCAATCCCACTGCTGGGCATACACACTGAGGAAACCAGAATTGAAAGAGACACATGTACCCCAATGTTCATTGCAGCACTGTTTATAATAGCCAGGACATGGAAACAACCTAGATGTCCATCAGCAGATGAACGGATAAGAAAGCTGTGGTACATATTCACAATGGAGTACTACTCAGCCCTTAAAAACAATAAATTCGACTCAGTTCTAATGAGATGGATGAAATTGGAGCCGATTATACAGAATGAAGTAAGCCAGAAAGAAAAACACCAATACAGTATACTGACACATATATATGGAATTTAGAAGGATAGTAATGAAGACCCTCTATGTGAGACAACAAAAGAGACTCAGAGGTATAGAACGGACTTTTGGACTCTGAGGGAGAGGGAGAGGGTGGGATGATTTGGGAGAACGGCATTGAAACATGTATACTATCTTGTAAGAATGAAGCGCCAGTCTATGTTCAATACAGGATGCAGGATGCATGGGGTGGGTGCACGGGATGATTCAGGGAGAGGATGTGGGGTGGGAGGTGGGAGGGGGCTTTGGCATTGGGAGATCGTGGACCCTTGTGGCTGATTCATGTCAATGTATGGCAAAACAAATACAGTATTGTGGGGTGGGAGGTGGGAGGGGGCTTCGGCATTGGGAGATTGTGTTCACGTATGGCTGATTCGTGTCAATGTATGGCAAAACAAATACAGTATTGTAATTAAAAAATAAATAAATTTCATTAAAAAAATAAAAATAAAAAAGACAGAAAAAAAAAGAAAAAACTATATAAGTGTTAAGAAAACATCAAGGAAACAGAAATGATCATTATTTATAGTTTATAGCAATTATATTGCCTGCATCTAAATAACAAGTTATAGTAATCCTAATTTTTAAAACCTGGTATTTTGGAGAAGGCCATGGCAACCCCCTCCAGTACTCTTGCCTGGAAAATCCCATGGACGGAGGGGCCTGTTGGGCTGCAGTCCATGGCTTCGCTAGACACGACTGAGCAACTTCACTTTCACTTTTCACTTTCATGCATTGGAGAAGGAAATGGCAACCCACTCCAGTGTTCTTGCCTGGAGAATCCCAGGGACAGGGAGCCTGGTGGGCTGCCGTCTATGAGGGTCACACAGAGTCGGACACGACTGAAGTGACTTAGCAACATGGTATTTTATGCAACTTTGTAAATCTAAAATCATGGCAGGTGTTAAGAAGAACAAGGTAAAGAACAAGGTAAATCTTCATTCTGCTATGAAGATTTAAGGTGGAGGTACGGTAATTAAGACATATGGTATTGATACAGAGACAGATAAAGGGACAAGTGGAGACTCTTATGGGGTCATCAACTGGCAGACACATGTGGGACACTGATGCATGACACAGCTGGCATTCAGAACACCAGAGTTAAAGACTGCTCAATAAATGGTAATGGGAAAACTCATTATCCACATGGGAAAAACAAAGCCTATGTTTCCAACCTATCACCTTATACAAAATCAGTTCCTGTGAATAAATACTGTAAATAAAAGAGGCAATGCTTTAAAATTTTTAGAACCAAATAAAGGATAACAAGTTCATTACATACAAACTTGAGAAAGAATATTTTAAGCCTTACATCAAACTCACAAGATATAAACACAAATATTGAGAGACATAACTATATTGAATTTAAAATGCTATTTGTCAAAATATATCATTAACACTTTTTAAATTCTTGGAGATGATATGTGAAACAGATAAGAGATGAGAATATGTATACAACTTTTTATGAACATCTGGATATTTTGAGTGAAGGCCAGTAGTAAGCCAGGACACATGAAGAAATACACAAAAGGTATTTAGTTGTAGATAAAAAAACTCTTCTAGATTTGTGGACAATATTTAAGTATTGATTTTTTTTTTTAAATCTATGAGTGGTTTAAACATTGCGAAAAAAAGACTTTAAGGAAGAAAATTTTAATTTTATTCAGCTCACATTGGAGCATTTTATCATCCTAGTTCCCCGTCGCTCTCAAACTTGGGGAAATGAAATATTATCTCTTGTAAGTTATGGGAGTTTCTCTGTCTCTAATAAGAATCAGAAAGAATCCAGACTTTATTAGAATTTACTGTTCTAATGGGGTAGTTTTGACGCACCAGAGATTAGTTAGCTACTTGAGGTAAAACTCAGGGCATTCAAATCAAAATTTTCAGCATGTGGGCAAGGTATGGCCAAGAATCACTGTTAGGCTAAATTAGAGCCTGAATTGAAACACACAGAAAGAACAAGGACTGCGGCTGGGAAAAAGAATGGAGCTACGAAAGCAAACCGGGAGCGGATGCCAAATACAACAGATGTTCCAGAGGTGCAGGGCAGAACCATAAGCACAGACTGGCATGAGAGAGGGCAGAGTGCAAAATTCCTTAACACCTGGTGAGAATATCGGATTGCATTCATGTATCAGTAATTTTATATCACATTTCTCTAAATCTCCATATGTCCTGGCTCTCAGAGCAATCGCTTTGTGGAGCTTATAATTAGAGCATGGCTTTCCCATGCTGTGGACTGACCAAATAACACATTCACATACTCAAACTCTCAGGAAGTATATACAAATAGAAGGTTCATTTTGAATACATTTTATATTAACTGCATCAAAATTTAAAAATAATTTTGTCTGATTCTTATTAGGATGAAAAAGTAAAAGAGGTTTGTTTAAACATCATTCATCTAATGAGATCATCTAAATGATTCTAGCTTTAATTTCATACATGTGAAAAGGGGGACAAAATAAGTGCCCTAATCATCATTACTTTGTAATTAAATATTTAGAATTAGAATTTAATTCTGCTGATCTTGAGCTAGTATTATCCTCTTATTTCGTATCTGTTCAGTTCAGTCGCTCAGTCGTGTCCGACTCTTCGCGACCCCATGAATCACAGCACGCCAGGCCTCCCTGTCCATCACCAACTCCTGGAGTTCACTCAGACTCAGTTCCATCAAGTCTGATGACATCCAGCCATCTCATCTTCTGTCGTCCCCTTTTCCTCCCGCCCCCAATCCTTCCCAGCATCAGAGTCTTTTCCAATGAGTCAACTCTTCGCATGAGGTGGCAAAAGTACTGGAGTTTCGGCTTTAGCATCATTCCTTCCAAAGAAATCCCATATACCTTCCCATTAAAAAGTGAGACAGTAATACACTGCTTCATACAGGGTACCTTGTTGATTGGCTAATTTAATTTTTATTATATGTAAAATGTCACATTTAGATGAACATTTGATAACAATCATGAAAAATTTTCATATATAAAATATATACAATTTTGTTGTTGTTCAGTTGCTCAGTCTTATCCAACTCTTTGTGACCTCCATGGACTGAAGCACGCCAGGCTTTCCTGTCCTTCACCATCTCCCAGAGCTTGCACAAACTCATGTCCATTGAGTTGGTGATGCCAACCAACCATCTTGTCCTCTGTCATCTCCTTATCCTCCTGCCTTCAATCTTTCCCAGCATCAGGATCCTTTCTAATGAGTCGGCTTTTCATATTAGGTGGCTGAAGTATTTGAGTGTCAGTTTCAGCACCGGCCCTTCCAATGAATAGTCACAGTTGATTTCCTTTAGGATTGACTGGTTGGATCTCCTTGCAGTACAAGGGAATTTCAAGAGTCTTCTCCAACACCACCGTTCAAAAGCATCAATTCTTCAGCACTCAGCCTTCTTTATGGTCCACACATGACTACTGGAAAAACAGCCATCTTTTACCTACATCATATACAATAGTATATAGAAGCAATACAGGCTGTATAGGTTTCCTGGGTGGCTTAGCAAAAAGAATCTGCTTTTCAGGAGATGCAGGTTTGATTCCTAGGTCAGGAAGATCTCCTTGAGAAGGGAATGGCTACCCATGCCAATATTCTTGTCTGGAGAATTTCATGGACAGAGGAACCTGGCGGGCTACAGTCCATGTGGTCAAAAGTCAGACATGACTGAGTAACATTTTCACTTTTTTTTTTTCACCTGTGAATTTATGTATAGGATTAAGCATCTTATTTCCTATGTTACAGAGAAATATAATTCTGGAGAACAGAGAGAGAGATAGCATAGCTAGAGATCTGGGTTAAACATGCTACTAACAGCAGCAGAACTTGCAAACTAGTTCTTACTGTGTTACTTAGTGCCTCTTCAGTTTTGCTAGATTCAGATTCAAGACAAGGATGAGTCATCTCACCAGAGGACAAATACTCTGGCTTGGACAATGATGCCTAGAAGTAAACAGAAAGCATAAAAATTGGAAAGGAAGAAGAAAACTGTCTTTATTTTCAGATATTATAATTTTATATTTAAAAGTGCTAAGAGATGTCTAACGAACAAGAGCTAACAAAATAGCTACACTGAAAACAGGAATTCTACTGAAGATCTGAAATTACAAAGATGACTGCTTTTCTGTGTACTAGTAACTGACAGTGGGAAAATAAAGTTTAAAAGGTAAAGCAGTACAAAATACTTGGAAAAACACATACCAAGATCTAAGAAAGACCTCTATACTGAAAACTACACAACTCTTGAAAGAATTAAAGAAGCTGCATGCAAAGGGACATTGCCAACTCAAGTCTGTATGGTCAAAGCTATGGTTTTTCCAGTAGTCATGTATAGATATGGGAGCTGGACCATAAAGAAGGTTGTCAAAGAATTGATGCTTTTGAACTGTAGTGTTGAAGACCCTTGAGAGTCCCTTGGACTGCAAGGAAATCAAACCTGTCAATCCTAAAGGAAAGCAACTCTGAATACTCATTGGAAGGACTGAGCTAAAGCAGAAGCTCCAATACTTTGGCCACCTGATGTGAAGAGCTGACTCATTAAAAAAGACCCTGATGCTGGGAAAGCTTGAATGCAGGAGGAGAAGGGGCTATAGTTAAGTATTTAACAACTAAATTTGGTGTACAATTGCAGTTTTCCAGTTCTGTTCATTTTCAAATCTGTTGTTCGGTCGCTGAGTCATGTCTGACTATTTGTGACCCCATGGACTGCAGGATGCCAGGCTTCCCTGTCCTTCACTGTCTCCTGGAGTTTTCTCAGACTCATGTCCATTGAGTTGATGAGCCATCCAACCATCTCATCCTCTGTTGTCTCCTAAGCCTAATGGTTAACAGGTACATACTATTTATATTCTCGAATTTGGTCCTTGGCTTTATAAATATGCTAGTTACAAAGTGAATTGTGATTGTTTTATTCCATTTAAAATCATCTTAAATACCCTAGTTATAGCTAGGGCTTATAGTCTACTAGAATGCAGTGAAGTAAGACTGTTCTGTGTAAGTCTATGTGTCTTTCCATATCATGCTCAATCACTCAGTTGTGTCCAACTCAGCGACCCCATGGACTGTAGCCTGCCAGGCTCCTCTGTCCATGGGATTCTCCAGGCAAGAATACTGGAATGAGTTGCCATTTCCTCCTCGATGGGATCTTCCTGGCCCAGGAATGGAACCCACATTTCCTGCATTGCAGGCAGATTCTTTAGGACTGAGCCACCCGGAAAGCCCCCATCTTTCAGTATATAATCAGCACACTGAAAGTTATTCAAAAAACTATATCCTATCTTACCCCAGTTTTTGTCTTGAAGGAACTAGGCACACAAACTCTTATATAAATAAATTTGATTGTCTTAAGTATATTAGCATTTGTTCAAAACCAACTAAATCCAAAGAAGGGATATTCAAAGAAGGGATATTCAAAGAAGGGATGAATAAGGCTTGGTTCTATGCAGATCAGCTACACTAACCATGAAATAATATAGCTGCTATAATTTGGGTAAACACAGAAAGATCTGGAACTAAAACAAACCGTGTTTTACTCCACTGCTTTTCTTTCCAATTATTTTAAGTCCTTCTAAATAACTGGAGAACAAAGGTCTTAATACATTGATACATTGGATACATTTTGTTATAATAATATGTCACATTTAACATATCCACAGGTCAGCAAAAGACTGATTTCCTTTATCTTAGAAAACTTACAAGAACAATCCATACCTGGCTGATCTGATTATATGAGTGGTTCTATTCAATCTTTTGCTATTTGAAGACATACATGAACACAAATATACCCACAAAGGGCTTTCTGGTGGTTCCCTTCATCAAATATTTCTATTAAAGTATAAAAGACCAATGTTTTAGGAATTTTAAAAAGAAAGATAATTTCCTTGATTTCAAACCAAGGGATAAATAACTTAAAGAGAAAATAAAGCAGTTTGCTTTAATAAGAATCTTATAAAATTTAAAACTTATTATATAATAAATTAATGAATTGCATATATTTATTAAATACTGAAAACAAAATAATGAATTTGTCTATATAGAATGTATTGTAACATGTACTTCTTATTTAAATAAAATAATTACTGAGGTTTCTTTCCTGTAGCTGTCAGGTTAATGATCATATTTGCATAATAGGAATCTATTCTATTTTTTCACTCTTTCCTGTGCATAATTCTTAGTATCTTATTTTGATTTTGATTCAGTTTGACTGAATAGAAAAACCTGTTGTCATAATGTTTGTTATTGCTGAGTCACTAAATTGTGTCCAACTCTTTTGTGGCCTCATGGACTGTGGTTAGCCAGGGTTCTCAGTCCACAGAATTTCCCAGGCAAGAATACTGAGTAGGCATAAGGCTCTGTGCTGAGAAAACATTGCTTATTTTGAGAAATATTCAATCACTATTGAAATCTTATTTTTAAAACAATTTTAGTTCCATGTATATCTTAAGGCCATTGACAGGGAATACTCATTTAAAGTATCACCTAATTTGTTAAGAAAACTATTATCTGATCCCACGTATCCAATTACAGATTTGAATGGTGATGAAATACATTCTGACCAGAACTGACAGGAAAAGCCTCTATTTTCATTTTTTTTTTTTTTAATGAGAAAATGCCCCTTCTTTGGCTATTGTTTCATGAAGTAGTGCTGTGTAGACTGAAAATGGTATTGAGAACTTTGCCACCACGTCTTGATTAAAGTTCTATCTTCCCAGGGTATTAACTGCAAAACTGAAAGGAGATGAGAGCTCTGCCCCCACTCCAGCACTCTCGCCTGGAAAATCCCATGGACGGGGGAGCCCGGTGGGCTGCAGTCCAGGGGGTTGCTAAGAGTCAGACACAACTGAGTGACTTCACTTTCACTTTTCACTTTCATGCATTGGAGAACGAAATGGCAACCCACTCCAGTGTTCTTGCCTGGAGGATCCCAGGGACAGGAGAGCCTGGTGGGCTGCTGTCTATGGCGTCGCACAGAGTCGGACACGACTGAAGCGACTTAGCAGCAGCAGCAAGTATCACTGAATTCTGACAGAAACCTGCGAGATGTACTTTCACAAGTAACATCTAGTGTATCCAACAGACAGGCATGACCTTGTTTTGCTGTGCTTCATGTTGTTGAGATTCTCAGACACTGCATTTTCTTTCCAAATTGAAGGCGTGTGGCAACCTTGCATTGAACAAGTCTGTAGGCACTGCTTTTCCAACAGCACTCTTTTTAAACTAAGGTACGTACACTGTTTTTAGATATAATGTTATTGCACGCTTAATAGACTACAGTACAGTATAAATATATAACTTTTATATGCACTGGGATTAAAGAGTAGGGCATGGATTAAAAACACATAGAAAATTAACAAGTTTTGAATGTGTGTATATGTCATACAAAAATTCTCGTTTCCTTATCAAATTATGGTAAGTATTAACATCTTTATTTTATTAGTGGCCAATTAGGAAATTTGATTTGGCATACATTAATTTTCAAGGGCTCAGCTTAAATTAATATTAAACTATGAAATCAGCAGGTTCTTCCTGATGAGTGCCATTAGCCTGCAAAATTACTGCCTGATGAAAATTGGCTCCCAATGAAAAATTCATTCATAAAGTTTAGAAATTCTTAAGAAATAAAAGGTTACATTTATTAATAACTCTGATTGGTAATACCCTTTTAAAAGAAATTCTCAAATAGGAAAATTAACCAATGGATTTATTCATTTATTTGTAAAATACCTGCTGGTAATAGACTTACTTTTAATCTGTAAAGACGAGCCAATTCAAATTTCCTAAGCAAAAATTAAAAACAAAAAGCTGTTGTATTTTTCAGAAAATTACTCTAGGGTACAATATTGATTTTCTGCTTAGTCAACATATAGATGAAAATGATATTAACATGCTAGCAGACATGCATTGTTTTCATCAATTTATACCATTTACAAGAATCCATCAAAAAGTTATGCTTTTATTACTTGCTGTCTTTATCTTCCAAAGAAAACATTCTACACATACCTGGACAATTAATTTTCTCATAAACTTTGAACAAATAGTGTAAGAAGAGCCTAGGAGTCTAGACTGACTCTCTCTGGGATCCCTCACAACGAAAGTAAGCTCGTGAACCAGTTGTCAACACACAGCCTCCTAGGGCAGGGGTTCTCCAAGTGTGGTGCCCAGACCAGCAGTTTCAGCATCACCTGGGAACAAATGATGAATCAAAATCCCTGAGGGATTTTGTCCAGTAGCTTACATTTCAACAATCCCTCCAAGTGATTCTGACCTATATGAAATGTACTAATTAAGAATGCATTTTAAGGGACTTCCCTGGCAACCCAGTGGCTAGGACTCTGTGTCCCAGTGCAGAGGGCCCACCGTCATCCCTTGGTCAGGGAACTAGATACCATATACCACAATTTAAGATCCCGCTTGCCACAGTGAAGACTGGGCACAGCCAAACAAACAGACTAGTAAATAAAATTAAAAACAGCTCATCTGCAATATCTTTTTAGAAAAGAATGCATTTTAAATAGAACATTAGATCATTCTTTGAGTCCACACACAAAAATAAACTCAAAGTGGATTAAAGACCTAACTGTAAGATTAGATACTGTAAAACTCTTAGAGGAAAACTTAGGCAGGATTTCTGACATAAATCACAGCAATATCTTTTTACATTCACCTCTGAAAGCAATGGAAATAAAAACAAAAATAAAGAAATGGGTTTGATACATGATACAGGATGCTCAGGGCTGGTGCACTGGGATAACCTAGAGGGACGGAATGTGGAGGGAGGTGGGGGGGGGTTCAGGATGGGGAACACGTGTGCACCTGTGGCAGATTCATGTTGATGTATGGCAAAAGCAATGCCATATTGTAAATTAATTGGCCTCCAATTAAGATAAATTTATATTTAAAAACCCTAAAAAAAGAAAAAAGAAATGGGACCTAATTAAACTCAAAGGCTTTTGCACAGCAAAAGAAAACATAAACAAAACAAAAGACAACCCAGAGACTGGGAGAAAATGTTTGCGAATGATGTGACCCACGAGGGATTAGTCTCCAAAATTTAGAAACAGCTCCTGAGGATTAATATCACTGAAACAAACAACCCAATCAAAATATGGGCAGAAGACCTAAACAGACAATTCTCCAAAGAAGACATTGCCAAAAGGCACATGAAAAGATGTTCAATATCGCTAATTATTAGAGAAATGCAAAGCAAAACTACAATGAGGTATCACCTCACACCAATCAGAAATGGATATCATCAAATAGTAAATGTTGGAGAGGGTAAGGAGAGAAAGAAACTCTCCTACACTGTTGGTGGGAATATAAACTGGTACAGCCAGTGTGGACAACATGGATGGACCTAGAGACTGTCATATTGAATGATGTAAGTCAGACAGAGAAAGAGAAATATAGTTCGATATTGCTTATATGCTGAACCTTAAAAAACAATACAAATGAACTTATTTACAAAAAAGAAACACACAGACTCAGAGAAGGAACTTATGGGGGAACAGTGTGGGGGGAGGGACAGTCAGGGAGTTTGGGATTGACATGTTCCCATTGCTATATTTGAAATGGATAACCAACAAGGACCTAGTGTATAACACAAGGAACTCGGCTCAGTATTAGGTAACAACCTAAATGGGAAAAGAAATTTGAAAAAGAAAAGATATGTGTATTGGGTTTGCCAAAAGTTCACAAGGGGTTTTCCATAAGCTGTTATGGAAAACTCAGATGAACTTTCTGGCCAGCTCAATATATGTATGACTGAATCACTTTGCTGTACATCTGAAATTAACACAACATTGTTAATCAACTCTGCTGCTGCTGCTGCTAAGTCACTTCAGTCATGTCTGACTCTGTGCGACGCCATAGACAGCAGCCCACCAGGCTCCCCCGTCCCTGGGATTCTCCAGGCAAAAACACTGGAGTGGGTTGCCATTTCCTTCTCCAATGCATGAAAGTGAAAAGTGAAAGTGAAGTCACTCAGTTGTGTCTGACTCTTAGCAACCCCCTGGACTGGCAGCCCACCAGGCTCCTCCGTCCATGGGATTTTCCAGGCAAGAGTACTGGAGTGGGTTGCCATTGTAACTCTATTCTGATATAAAACAAAAAGTTTAAAAAATGTATTTTGTTTAGCAATAATAATCAGCAAAGATTTAAAGGAAGAAAACAGAGTCTTTGGGGGCAGAAGGTACTTATGTTGTGGTGTACCTGGGGTGATATCTTGCAATTACTGCTTCATACAGCAGAAGCTGGGACCCAGAATATTTGTACTCCTTTCCATCTCGAGGGCAGGATTCCTTAATTGAGTGTTACGTGCATAAATAAGTAGAGACTGCAGAGGGAAGCTTCTTTAGAGAATACAGTTTGGAGTTCACTGAGAAATGAAAGCAAGATCTGAAATGGAGGTATAAAATTGTGCTGATGATGGGAATTCAAAAGAACTGGCCAGCAGAAAAAGTTGTAAAGCAATGAAGAGAGTTACTGGTTAGTTGGACAGGAGCGTAAAGGAGAAAGAAAGGGAAACTGAAATTATCAAACAAAGAATAGAATGGAATTTATGGCGTTTTCAATAATGCCTGGTGTATTACTAAAATTTGGTTTAGGTGGTAGGTCATCTAATTTACTATAGAATTTTATATAATTTCCTTTCATTAACAGATGGTGCGGAGGATATAAATACAAGTGTTGAGAAAGAGAAAAAAAAAAAAAAATCACAGGGGAAACCGGAGTACTAAACCAATACACAATGTTCATTGCAAGATTTGACCACAAAAATCCAGAAATGCAGGTCGTTTCTGCCTGGTGATTTTTGCAGTTCTTGATTCCTTTTATACTGCTAGATCCATTGTGTTTTGTTCTTTGGACCTGACAGGGCAACATAAATTCACGTTTGTTTTCTTTTTTTCCTGGAAAGAGGTGATAGTGAGCAACACAGTGTAAGCACTGCCAGTTGCTCTAAAGCACTGCTTGTTTTAATAATAGTTCCAACCGAGAGAGATGTTGAACAATGTTACACAGGTCATGATGGTGCTACAGACTAATTAATGTGGTCCAGGCAGAATTACAGCGTGAATGATAAACACTTAGATGATGGAGATCCAATTTTATTAAACCTCACATTTAAAGAGAAAGTTTGAACAATAAATGCTGGAGTGGAGGACTATTTAGAGATCCTTAGCATTGTAAAAACTGGCAAGATGAGAGCCTTCCTCGAGAGAAGAATTCTTATAATCAGTGAGTTAGGCTACACTTCGGGGGAATTTCCTGTATCAATGCCAAACACAAAGTCCTTGCACGAATTACCTTTGATTCAGAAGTCTAATATACTGTTAGAACGCCGCGAGGAATAATTTGTTTAAAAGTTATTTTCTGCCTTATACAAATTCCAGTTATTTTGTGTGCTAAATCACTTCAGTCTTGTCCAATTCTGTGTGATCCCATGGACTGTGGCCCACCAGGCTCCTCTGCCCATGGGATTCTCCAGGCAAGAATACTGGAGTGGGCTGCCATGCCCTCCTCCAGGGGTTCTTCTCGACCCAGGGATCTAGCCCATGTCTCTTATGGTCTCCTTCATTGGCAGGCAAATTCTTTACCACTAGTGCCACCTGGGAAAGCCCTGGTTATCTTAGAAAATGTTAAAGTCTGAAAGGAAAATGATTAGAAAATATTAGCTTATACTGTATCCGAGAGAATAGAAGATAAGAACATCCTTCCTAGAGTAGCCTCAAGGCTAATCTGGTTTCACCGTTAATCTACTATGATATTAATAATTTATATATCTGTCTTGGTTTATGCATCTGTAAGATGAAGCATTTGTATTAGAAGATAGTTTTACAATTATGCTTACCACTAAGTTTAAGGTTCCTTAATGGTGACTATTATTAAGGTATAGAAAACAGAATCACTAGTTTTTATGTCGGAGAAGGCAATGGCACCCCACTCCAGCACTCTTGCCTGGAAAATCCCATGGATGGAGGAGCCTGGTGGGCTGCTGTCTATAGGGTGGCACAGACTCGGACACAACTGAAGTGACTTAGCAGCAGCAGCAGCAGCAGCAGCAGCAGCAGCTTTTATGTGGAAAATCAAATCAACAAATGCTCAGCATTTGCCTTATAAAAGTAGGCTCCTTATTTTTGTACAAATCAGTAGTAATTAAAGGATTTTCAATTAAAAGTATGTATACCTAAGATATATTTTCTCAGACTCCAAAATCACTGCGGACAGTGACTGCAGCCATGAAATTAAAAGACACTTACTCCTTAGAAGAAAAGCTAGGACCAACCTAGACAGTGTATTAAATAGAAGAGAAATTACTTTGCCGACAAAGATCTGTATAGTCATTGCCATTGTTTTACCACTGGTCATGTACAGAGTGAGAGCTGGACCATAAAGAAGGCTGAGGAACTGAAAAACTGGTGCTTTGGAACCGTGGTGCCGGAGAAGACTCTTGAGAGTCCTTTGGACTGCAAGGAGATCCAACCAGTCCGTCCTAAAGGAAATCAGTCCTGAATATTTATTGGAAAGACTGATGCTGAAGCTCTAATACTTTGGCCACCTTATGGGAAGAGCCGACTCACTGGAAAAGATCCTGATGCTGGGAAAGACTGAGGGCAGGATGAGGAGAAGGGGGCGACAGAGGATGAGACTGTTGGATGGCGTCACTGACTCAAAGGACGTGAGTCTGAGTAAGCTCCAGGAGATGGGAAGGGCAGGGAAGGCTGGAATCCTGCAGTCAATGGGGTTGCAGAACTGGACTCAGCCTAGCAACTGAACAGTAACAACAGTAAGATAGAATGTAGAATGTGACTAAATAATATAAATGTCTGAAATGACCTCACTGAAGTGGGTGCTTTTGAACTATGGTGTTGGAGAAGACTCTTGAGAGTCCCTTGGATGGCAAGGAGATCCAACCAGTCCATCCTAAGGGAGATCAGTCCTGGGTGTTCATTGGAAGGACTGATGTTGAAGCTGAAACTCCAATACTTTGGCCACCTCATGCGAAGAGTTGACTCATTGGAAAAGACCCTGATGTTGGGAAGGATTGGGGGCAGGGAGAGAAGGGGACAACAGAGGATGAGATGGCTGGATGGCACCACCGACTCGATGGATATGAGTTTGGGTAAACTCCGGGAGTTGGTGATGGACAGGGAGGCCTGGCATGCTGCAATTCATGGGGTTGCAAAGAGTTGGACCCGACTGAACGACTAAACTGAACTGCACTGAAGTGGATGAGGGAATAGGTGCTGAATTAAGTAACTTTGAAAAGGAGGGGAGACTGTGAGATTAACAGCAAAAAGAATAATACAAATCACAGACTCTTATGGACAAAGCTGCTTCCCACAGAAGCTGTCGTTGTTGTTCAGTCACTAAGTCATGTCCAACTCTTTGCGACCCCATGGAGTGCAGCATGCCAGGCTCCTCCAATCTCCATCTCCTGGTTTGCTCAAACTCATATCTGCCCACAGAAGTACAGGACAATCATTCTGAAACTATTATACTCGTAACCTGGAATTAAAAAATTAGGCAAAGAAGGTTGTGATAAGTACCAGGTTTCTTTCTCACTGTTGGAATGGGAGGTCTCAAATAAGCAAGGGGAGGAGACGGAATGATTGACATGATGAATGAGATATGGAGACAGTAGGAACTCAAGTTTCACTTAATATAGAGATTCATGTTTAGAGTTATAAATATTTACACATATAAATATATACATGGATTAGTATATACCCCTATATTCCTTGTTCTCCCAGCAACTTAATGTAAAATATATATATTCTTCTCAAGTGTGCATGAAACACTGTCCAGGGTAGACCATACATGGAACCATAAAAGAAACCTTAATAACTTTAAACGGGATGAAATCACACAAAATTCTAAGACTACAATGAAATGAAATTAGGAATCACTAACAAAAGAAATTTGGCAAATTTCTATATGACTCTCCAACTCCACTGCTAGGGCTTTATCCAAGAAAAATGAAAACATAGGCCCACACAAAAGTCTGTACATGAATGTTAACAGTAGCACTATTAACCATAGTCAAAAAGTACAAACAAGCCAAATGGCCATTACATGATGAGCAGATAATCAAAGTGAGAGACAGCCATACGGTGGAATATCATTCGGCAACATAAAGGAACAAAGTACACAGACACGCCTCAGCACTGATGAACCTTGAAAACATGATACTAAGCGAAAGAAGCCACAAAAGACCACATATTATATGATTCTATCTATGAAATGTACAGAATAGGCACCTCAATAGAAATTACTCACCAGCAGCTGTCTAGGCTTGCAGGAGAATTGTGAAAAAAATGGAAGTGAAGGGTAATGGTTATGGAATTTCTTTCTATGGTGATGAAAACGTTCCAAATTTGATTGGGTGATGCAAAAAGAAATCTGTGACTATTCCAGCAATCATTAAAATGTACACATTAAAGGGGTAATCTATAAGGTTGTGATTTATTTCTCAAAAACCTGGTATTAAAATATAGCAAGGAAAGGAAGAGTACATATAAACTTATTACAAAATGCTTTTTATAAATATGACTTACTGAATAAATTTTAAATTGTGTAGCTCAGTGGTATTAAAACATTATGTGGCCCATACAAAGTACAGACCGCTGGCCAGATTTATGCTTGACTCAAATGGTGCAGTGGTAAAGAATCTGCCTGCCAGTGCAGGAGGTGCAAGAGACATGGGTTCAATACCTGTGTCAAGAAGATCTCCTGCAGTGGGGGAATGGCAACCTACTCCAGTATTCCTGCCTGAAAAGTCCTATGGACAGAATAGCCTGACAGGGTACAGTTCATGGCGTCACAGAGTCAGTCACAGCTGAAGCAACTTAGCACGCAAAGACCCAAGAATAATTTTTACATTTCTAAATGATTGAACAATAGGAGAAGAATATTTCATGACAGGTGGAAATTATATGAAATTCAAATTTCAATATCCATTTCATTGGGCCCTAGCCATGTTCATTCATTTATGCACTGTCTATGGTAGTTTTTAAAATACAGTGGCTCAGCTGAGTGCTTGTGACTTTATGGTCCACAAAGGAGCCTACAATATTTACTATTTGGATTTCTGCAGGGAAAAAAATGGCTATATTTCCCAGTCATGGTGAGGAGCCCAGAGCAGGGAAATATATAGTTAAGTGTAGTAGTGTGTATCAGAACTAAAGCAGATGCAATGAAGATGAAAAAGAGATATTGGATTCAAATTAAACAGCACGACAGATTAATTACACGTCTCCTGTGCTTTCTGCATGGCAAGTGGATTCTTTAGCACTGAGTCACCAGGAACTCTAACGTAAATATTACTTAGAATCTACTGAGATAACTGGAGGCCCTCATGCCATATCCATACTCTCCAGTTCACTAGGTCACTACACATTCTTCCTCAGGAAAGACAATGTAACTGACACTCAAGCTTCACCACCTGACTTTGGAGAAGTGCTCTAAGCACCTTAAACTGTGTATAGCTCAACCTCGGAGGTATTATAGGTTTCATTCCAGACCACCAAAATAAACAGAATATCACAATAAAGTGAGTCCACATGAATTTTTTTATCTCCCAGTGCATATATGAATTATATTCATACTATAGTGTAGTCTACTAGGTATGCAGTAGAATTATGGCTTAAAAAATATAAATATATTAATTAAAAATAATCTACTGCTAAAAAATGGTCAACTATGCCCTCAGTGAGTCATAATATTTTTTTCAATAGCTATATCACAGATCACTGATCATAGTAACAAATATAGTAACAAAAAATTTTGGAATCTTGTGAAAACTACCATGATGTGACACAGACAAAATGTGAGCAAATGCTATTGAAAAAGTGATGTTGATGGACTTGATGCAAAGTTGCCACAAAACTTCAATTTGGAAAAGATTCATGATTTGTGAAGTGCAACAAAGCAAAAACACAATAAAACAAAGTACGTCTATACAATAACACATGAAATAGAAGAAGGTTTAATAAAGACACTTTGTGACATGCAAAACATTGGAAAGTACTCCTTGTTCATTTCTCATGTTTAGGTTGCTTACTCTATAATACTTTCAAGTTTTTAATTTTTAATAATTCACTCTGTAACCTCCATTGTTACCAGAACCATCCAGTTTGACCAAAATAGCAGCAAAATCACAAAATAAATGTGTTTCTCAAACACAAAATAAGGATTTCATCCATATAAGGGTAGAGAAGTTACTGGGTAAGACATACACGGATGTGAATAGAATCTTTGATAAGAATTAGACTTCTTCACCTGTGCGTTTGAAGACATCACCTCTTCACTCTCCCAGTTGCTGAAAAACTGACATGGAAGTTGGAAAAACATTTGAACGTATAAATTTAAGAACCAGAAATACCTTTAGATCCTTTAGATCAATTTTCAAGTCAATATTTAACTTTTAAATCATGTGGACCTAATGCATTTGCAGATGGTGTGCTCAGTCACTCAGTCATGTCCAACTCCTTTGCTACGCCATGGACTTTAGGCCCGCCAGGCTCCTCTCTCCATGAGATCTCCCAGGTGAGAATACTGGAGTGGGCTGCCAGTTCCTTCTCCAGGAGATCTCCCCAACCCAGGGATCAAATCCATGTCTCCTGCACTGGCAGGGAGACTCTTTACCACTATCGCCACCTGCAAATGGAAGTTCCATTTGCAGATTATGAGCAGATAATTCCTGTAGCTCA
Source organism: Nanger dama (assembly GCA_917880005.1). NCBI lineage: Eukaryota > Metazoa > Chordata > Mammalia > Artiodactyla > Bovidae > Nanger > Nanger dama. The sequence continues at coordinate 1,750,522 of CAKJTW010000069.1, forward strand.
GATGACCACAACCATTACCAGAAAGAACGTATGCTTCATGAAATTACCAACAGCACAAACATCAATGCTGCTGAACAGCAGTTCTCCTTTGGCCCAGTTAAGAAAATATACAAAAACACATAAACAAATAAAACCAAAGAAACAAGGGCGGAAAAAAAAAAGCCTCACATAAAGAAAAAAAAAGTTTTTCTTTCACAGCAGATCAATATCTACAATGTCTGAAAAAAACCATTAAAGTGAAAATATTTTTAACCATCAAGCAAAGTATCTGTTTTGAAACCAAAATGGAAAAGCTGGGATAAACCAGTAGATCATATCTATGGCATTCCAATCCCAAAGAAAGGCAATGCCAAAGAATGCTCAAACTACCACACAATTGCAATCATCTCATATGCTAGCAAAGTAATGCTCAAAATTCTCCAAGCCAGGCTTCAACAGTATGTGAACCATGAAATTCCAGATGTTCAAGCTGGATTTAGAAAAGGCAGAGGAACCAGAAATCAAATTGCCAACATCTGTTGGGTCATCGAAAAGGGAGAGAGTTCCAGAAAAACATCTACTTCTGCTTTATTGACTATGCCAAAGACTGTGTGGATCACAACAAACTGTAGAAAATTCTTAAAGAGATGGATATACCAGACCACCTTACCTGCCTCCTGAGAAATATGTATGCAGGTCAGGAAGCCACAGTCAGAACTGGATGTGGAACAACAGACTGGTTCCAAATAGGAAAAGGAGTACGTCAAGGCTGTATATTGTCATCATGCCTATTTAACTTATATGCAGAGTACATCATGAGAAATGCTGGGCTGGATGAAGCACAAGCTAGAATTCAAATTGCTGGGAGAAATATCAATAACCTTAGATATGCATATAATACGACACTTATGGCAGAAAGTGAAGAAGAACTAAAGAGCCTCTTGATGAAAGTGAAAAAGAAGAGTGAAAAAGTTGGCTTAAAACTCAACATTCAGAATACTAAGAGCATGGCATCTGGTCCCACCACTTCATGGCAAATAGATGGGGAAACAGTGGCTGACTTTATTTTGGGGGCTTAAAATCACTGCAGATGGTGACTGCAGCCATGAAATTAAAAGACGCTAACTCCTTGAAAGAAAAGCTATGAGCAGCCTTGACAGCATATTAAAAAGCAGACATTACTTTGTCAATAAAGGTCTGTCTAGTCAAAACTATGATTTTTCCAGTAGTCATGTATGGATGTGAGAGTTGGACTGTGAAGAAGGCTGAGTGCCTAAGAATTGATGCTTTTGACCTGTGGTGTTGGAGAAGACTCTTGAGAGTCCCTTGGACTGCAAGGAGATCCAACCAGTCCGTCCTAAAGGAAATCAGTCCTGGATATTCATTGGCAGGACTGATGCTGAAGCTGAAACTCCAATACTTTGACCACCTGATGCAAAGAACTGACTCCTTTGAAAAGACCCTGATGCTGGGAAAAATTGAAGGCAGGAGGAGAAGGGGATGACAGAGGATGAGATGGTTGGGTGACATCACCAACTCGATGGCAATGAGTCTGAATAAGCTCTATGAGTTGATGATGGACAGGGAGGCCTGGCATGCTACAGTCCATGGGGTCACTGAGTGAATGAGCTGAACTGACTGATGGCATGTGTTACACTAAACTAATCTTAGAGAGTTTAAATTGAGATTTGTTTCCCTAGAGGATAAAGAAGGCTATAAGTTATTTTTCAAGTGAAGTACATATTATGCATATTGCTTGAATTTTCTAAAAAATAATTGGAAACTGCTCATGGAACACAAGCATTAAAATAGGTTCATTTAAAATTTTCAATCAAATCGCCTCATTTCTCACCCACATTTCATAAAATACTAATTTTAGACCAAGTTGGTGGTTCTGTGTACGACTTCTGTTGGCCGACTCTGTCATTCATGAAGATGAGCTTTATTGAATCAAAGTTAGAAATATGGGCTTCAGTGAAAAATCTGTGGGAATCTGAGAGGCATTACATAACAAGTCACAAAATAAAAACAACTTAGTAATAAATTTATGTTACACGTTTCCAGCCCCTCCAACATTCTGTTTTGCCAGTCCACTGACTTCCCGGATCCCACTCACAACCCCCAGCTTTCTTTTTAGACTCTTTCTTTCCCTTTCAGAGCAATTAACCCTTGTCTCATTGCCTCCTTTCTTACCCATCATAGCCATGCTGCTGCTGCTGCTAAGTCGCTTCAGTCGTGTCCGACTCTGTGCAACCCCATAGACGCCAGCCCACCAGGCTCCCCCGTCCCTGGGATTCTCCAGGCAAAAACACTGCAGTGGGTTGCCATTTTCTTCCCCAATGCATGAAAGTGAAAAGTGAAAGTGAAGTCACTCAGTCATGTCTGACTCTTAGCGACCCCATGGACTGCAGCCTACCAGGCTCCTCTGACCATGGGATTTTCCCGGCAAGAGTACTGGAGTGGGGTGCCATTGCCTTCTCCATAACCAGGTTCAAAAAACAAGACAAGCTCCTGTTGCCATGATTTATCTTCCTTTGAAAGCAGGAAGGGAATTAAAAGGATAGATTTATTTTCCTCTGTCACATTTTTGAACTGTAATTCAGTAAGTTTTGAAAAGCTAGAAGATAATTCAATAATGTGGAACAATACTCCACATCTCAGAAGATATCATGAAAGCTAGATAGAATCATATCTATAAATTTCACATGAGAACTATTACTTTTGTCCAAACCAAGTCAGTTACTGACATAAAATGTTTATATGACAACAATTTATTTTAACTAATGAATCCAGAATATAGACAATCAATAATTCTATTTCTCTTGGAAAGAATAATTCAGTTGTGCAAGTATCTATGTATTTTCTCCTAAAAAATAAAGGTCCGTTGTAAACTTTTGTTCCATAGAAAATTTTGAGCCTCTGTGTTATCTTCTCATTGTCTGTTAAAAATATACTTAAAACACTATGTTTGACTTAAAAAAGCCTTTCTTAAAGGTTGCTGCAAAGATGGAAATAAATCCACAAGTTTAAAAAATAATGGTAAATTTCAAGATATTAGATACAGCAAACTTTCTAAAAGAACCCAGAACACTGTCAAAATAATGTTAAATGATTTGGTTGACTTTTGTCTCACATGACTTAAGATAAAGATCTCTGATTATTGCTGTTGTTCATTTGCTCAGTCATGTCTGTCTTTTTGAGACTCCATGTACTGCAGCACGGCAGGCTTCCCTGTCCGCTATCTCCCAGAATTTGTTCAAACTCATGTCCATTGAGTCAGTGATGGCATCCAACCATCTCATCCTCTGTCGTCCCCTTCTCCTCCTTTCCTCAGTCTTTCCCAGCATCAGGTTTGTTCCAGATGATAAAGAAACTAAATTATATACTACCTCACATAGTGTCAGAGGTAAGTCTATATTATTATTTATTATTTAAAACATGCAACAGTAAAATAAAATCTCAGACATTTATTTCTGTAGGGTTTAGATGCTTAAGTGAAATTTGATAGTACATATACATATTTAAGCAAAATTTTAAAATGCAGAACACCACTTTGCAACTGCAGTGACATTTCATATATAGAATAGACATTTTATCAGAACATCCACTAAAGACTAAGCTTTATGGACTAACATCGTTTAATTCATCAGTGTGTTTATTGTTATTACCATCGTATATTTCATATTTCATTAACTGCTTTTACATCCTGCTTGTCAAAATATGAACCATGTAGTGAGGGACCATGGTTTTTAATCATTTTATCCCACACAGTTTAGGTAGGACTTCCCATATTTCCTAGTGGTAAAGTCAACTGAATTGAACTGAAAGAAAACGTAAAGAAATAAATTAAGATTTAAAAACCTTGAGTCTATGACATACATAATACTCAAGTATATTTAAAAATATACAAAGAAGATGATATGATTTAAATCACTTCAGCTTACTCTAATAATACTTTACCCAAATCCAATAGTGTAATAACTATTTTTAACCAGGGTGATTAGTAACTAAGTGTTTAAATAAGCAAATATACTTTCTTTGAAAAAATCACCTTTAGAAACATGATTGAGGGTAACTAAAGCTGCAAGGAACTATACAAGGCACGCATGGCAAGTCGCTTCAGTCATGTCTGATCTTTGGACACCTATGGACTGTAGCCCACCAGGCTCCTCTGTCCATGGGCTTCTCCAGGCAAGAATACTGGAGTGGGTAGCCATGCCCTCCTCCAGGGGTCTTCCGGACCCAGGGAGCAAACCCACGGCTCTTGCATCTCCGCCTTGCAGGCAGGCTCTTTAACACTAGTGCCACCTGGTGCATAAATTACCGTAAAGTGCATAAATTACCCTTAATGTAATAAACGTTAAGGTTTTCATATATAATGAATTGAAATCAGAATTCAGTGTATTCAAAGGTATTTCATCTGCACAGTATTTTATTTATTTCACGACACGACTGAAGCGACTTAGCAGCAGCAGCAGCAGCAGCAGTCTTTAATTATGCTGCTCAGACTAACAGTGTCCTAGACACATTTTTGCCAGTGTTGTTTTATGCAATTAAATTGTAACAAGCAACAAAATTTCCCTTTAAAACTGGAAACTAAAAAAGCCCCAAAGTCCTACATTAAATTATATAACCTTTCTACTGAAGGCTCTATTATATTAACAATGCCCCTGTGACAGTTTATATTGATAAATATTAACACTAGTTTTCTTTATAATCATATTTATACCATTTATGCAAGATTTATTATGCTATTTCAAACACTTTCAAGAAAACGTTTTCTAGTTGTAAAAGTAATATGATGCCATTACTGAAAATTTAGAATAGTAAAATTTATAAAAATCATATATTTTAATATTTACTTCCAAAGTAGCTTCTTTCAATATTAGTATATTTTTCCAAATTATATTAACATTTTTCCAAAATTGTGGAGGTCCTTTTAATGAGCTTTTACACACTTCATTTTAAACATCTTCCTAAAAATCTAAGCAATCTCCCCAAATCTTAATATTTAATAACTCCATACAAATCCAATAAATGGATTTAAATTTTGCTTATATTTGTGGCATTCAGTTAATTTTTATGGTATATGTGAATAATGAAAATATTCTTGTATTTAAATTATTTTCTTCTGCTTATTTCAATTGCTTAGTTTTACTAAAAAGTGACTATAACTGTAATTTGGCACTTGAAGGCTTTTTTAAAAATTCAAGAGGAACTATTAAATTATCTACCCCAAAGTCTGCACCAATATACATTTATCTTCACAGTTTGTAATTATGTTCAACACAATTTTATGTTCTAAATAATCAAAACATAAATATTTCTTCTATATTTGTTTGTGTATAATGAAACTTTAAATATATAATTTTCAAAGTTATACTGAGTCACTGTCTTTCACTGGGTTCATTCTATCAAATTACCCTTTCTGCATAGCATGATTTTAATGTTTAATCCTACCTTTTATTCTTTTAAGACATATTCTGTTCTCTCACCCCACCCCAGTACTCTTGCCTGGAAAATCCCACGGATGGAGGAGCCTGGTAGGCTGCAGTCCATGGGGTCGCTAAGAGTCAGACACCACTGAGAGACTTCACTTTCACTTTTCACTTTCATGCATTGGAAAAAGAAATGGCAACCCACTCCAGTATTCTTGCCTGGAGAATCCCAGGGACGGGGGGAGCCTGGTGGGCTGCTGTCTATGGCGTCGCACAGAGTCAGACATGACTGAAGTGACTTAGCAGCTGTTCTCTTTAGTCAAGAAGATAAAGCTCTGCAAAGATTCAGTTCAGTTCAGTTGCTCAGTCGTGTCCAACTATTTGTGACCCCATGGACCATAGCATGCCAGGCCTCCCTGTCCATCACCAACTCCTGGAGTTTACTCAAACTCATGTCCATTGAATCAGTGATACCATTCAACCATCTCGTCCTCTGTCATCCCCTTCTCCTCCCACCTTCAATCTTTCCCAGCATCAGGGTCTTTTCCAGTGAGTCATTTCTTCACATGAGGTGGCCAAAGTACTGGAGTTTCAGCTTCAGCATCAGTCCTTCCAATGAATATTCAGGAAATATGATTTCCTTTAGGATGGACAGGTTGGATTTCCTTGCAGTCCAAAGGACTCTCAAGTCTTCTCCAAAGATTATACACATATTATCTTGCCAAATATCTATGAATTTTCGGCTGCTGACTCCTCAGTTAATTTTCACATAAAATTTTCAAATTCAAATACCTGAACAACAGTAATAATGATTCTAGGCAAAATTATCAATGTTGCTACCGAATTTACACATTAAAGTGTTTAAAACATGATGTACTGAAGTGCTTTCTCATAAATGAGCATAAAAAGGAAGATGCCTAAGAAGGAAGAGCAGGATAATAAGCAGATGGACAGGAAGAAGAATCAGCGCTGGGGGCAGGACACATCAAAAAGTCATAATAATAATGAAAGGGATGAGGAGGGCTGAAAAGATACCTCATTCTCTTTGCAGGCATTCTGGTTGGAGTGTGCATATTTTTGGCTCCCCGGGTGGTGGTAGTAGCCTCAGTACATCTGCAGGTTTCCTGTGAACTCCTCTGGAATAGAAACTTAAACCATGTTGGAAATTACAAAGCTTCAGAAAAGTGAGAATTGATGATCAGTGTCTCCTAAATAATGAAACCAAAACAATCTATACTAAAGTGGGTACTGGTGAAAATTAAGCATGGTCTAAAGAATATGGAAATGTATAACCCTTATCTGTCTGAGAACTTTATAAGACGTATTAGTGTCATATAGAGCTTGAAAGCTCTATAATGATGAAACATGCCCCCATTATAAGGCTTCCTAAGCAAACGGAGAAGGTGATGGCACCCCACTCCAGTACTCTCGCCTGGAAAATCCCATGGACAGAGGAGCCTGGTAGGCTGCAGTCCATGGGGTCAAGAAGAGTCGGACACAACTGAGCGACTTCACTTTCACTTTTCCTTTCATGCATTGGAGAAGGAAATGGCAACCCACTCCAGTGTTCTTGCCTGGAGAATCCCAGGGACAGGGGAGCCTGGTGGGCTGCTGTCTATGGGGTCGCAGAGTCGGACACGACTGAAATGACTTAGCAGCAGCAGCAAACTTACTTAATGAGAGAGACAGAGAGAAAGCGAGTGAGCTTATTATTATTCTATGAACCTAGTGTTACACAAAAGGTTCTATTTTTTCTCAAAAAGGCTGATGTAAAGTTACTCAGCCAGGGCAAGTGAAGTCAAAACACTTGTGCCAGGCATGTTCCACATCCATATTATTTCTCTGTGGACTTCTCTGATTTTTCTCTCTCCTCTGTCTCATTTTAGACATGTTTATTTTTCCAAATTCATTCTAGTTTTGTTTCTTCTGAGGTGCAGCAGAAACAAAGAATATTAAAAATAGCTTGCATGGTCTTTAACTCATGCCTGCATCCCTCATTTATTCAGTATGTCACCGGCTTTGTGCTAACGATGCCCTCAGAGGGCTCAGAAACAGAGGGAGACAAGACAAATGTCTGACCGAGCAGTAACAAAAAGGGAGCTTATCTGGTGACTATCAGGAAACACTGAAGCTGGAGGGATACTGAATTTATTACCAGGTTCACCATAGAACCAGAAAAACATAGCTGATCTTTCCTCTTATATGCATTAGAAATGTTATCTGACCACAAACATATGGGAAATCTCTCTTCAGCTATACATATTTATGTGCTTTCAGGTCTAAAAGAAGTCTCAGAAGAAATGGTAGATATGATCAATTGTACACAATTAAACATGTTGGATAAAATAATTTTGGTGGAAAAATACTTGTTTCATCTCTTGTGTTTTCAATATTACAGTGAAAAAGGTAAGGTAAGGTGAGGTCGCTCAGTTGTGTCTGACTCTTTACGACCCCGCAGACTGTAGCCTACCAGGCTCCTCCATCCATGGGATTTTCCAGGCAAGAGTACTGGAGTGGGTTGCCATTTCCTTCTTCAGAGGATCTTCCTGACCAAGGGATCGAACCCAGGTCTCCCGCATTGTAGGCAGACGCTTTACCATCTGAGCCACCAGGGTAAACATGTTAAAAAGAAAAAGAAAAAAAAAAAGAACCAAAACAGAAGATTTACATTATCTTGACCTTAACAACAGAATCCACATACAAAGAGCCAATCTGAAGTCATTACAAATTCACCAATCATTCTAACAGTTACCCACTACCCACCATGTCATCCAATTAATTTAAGGGAACTTCCAATTAGCCTGAGATTATAGACAGAAGACAGAGCTGAGTGTTGTTGAATGGCGCCACCTACAAAGGCATATGCTGATGACCTGTGTGTCCAAAAGAATGGGGAACTCTAGCCATGAGTGGTCTCAAAAGGAAAGGAGCACACTGACCAGTTACTTGGTGGGGTGGGGCACATAGGGAAGTGACTTTGTCTTTCCTGCCAGCAAGAAATACAACCTAATGTTTAGATAAAGATGGATTCTTAAAAAAAACACACATAATTTTTATGAGAAAAATGATGTATAATAAACTAATACACTTGTAGCTCAAATGACATCAACTATGATTTTGAAAGTTAATGAACTAATCTCCTATTTGTTTGTTAACATCAAGGGTACCTATATGTGTTATATGGACTCTGTTTTCATTTTAAAGTTTCTGAATACATTACATGGTTTATTCATTACCTTTCAGGATTCAGTCAACTATTTGGCTAGTAAACAATTTTACAACATAATATCCTATTAAAATTTTTAGGAATTCACCTCTCAAGAGGAAAAAATCTAAATGGAAAATGATCTTATATTTTATCCTTTTTGCATATTTGACTCGAGTGACTGTTGCTTAATGTCTTAAAATATATACTCAACAAATTATGTGCATTGGCAGGAAGTTAGAACCTAACCAGAGAGAATATATTTTACCTTAAAATGGACTTGTGTGTGTGCATCTTCAGTTTTTGTCCAGCTCCTTGCGACCTCGTGGACTGTGGCCCATTAGGCTCCTCTGTCCTTGGGATTCTCCAGGCAAGAATACTGGAGTGGGTTGCCATATCCTCCTCCAGGGGATCTTCCCCACCCAGGCATCGAACCCACATCTCCTGCACTGGCAAGCAGGTCCTTTACCACTAGTGTCACCCAGGGAGCCCAAAATGGACTTAGCATTTACTAAATTTTAATCTGTCAAATGTTACCATTAAATGAGAAATACCTTTGATTGCAGAGAGCTTAGTTTCTAGAATGCAATTATCTTCTAAAGATAAAATATATTTTCACTAGTTTACTAGCTTTTAAGATAAAATTATAATACAGCTGTCTTACAACACTAAGAAATGTGTTGGTCTTTTAGCAAGTAAGAACTATTTATCATTGATTTTTTTAAATAGCTAAGCTATTGAGTCAAACTAAGATCTCATGATAAAAAATGATGCTACACTACTTTTCTACTGGTTTGCTGCCCTAGAATTTTACCACAATGCGTATAATGACAAAACTCTCTCCTGTTTTGCAAGATTTTCTAATGATAAAAATGTCTTTTTGTGTTTTATCAGAGAATGAAATGTAGGCATTGGACCTAAAAGGAAAATACTGTTCTTCATCAGTGTTAGGTTGGATAGAAATGAAATGATTTTCTCTTTGTTTGGAAATTGCTTAAAGCTGGAAATTCCCATTATCTGGGGTGACCGCAACTTTCCATAAGCAAAGTATGGTCCCTATGTGCTGGGGTCAATTGTACCGAAGAGTGTTCCTCCGTCAAAACCCTAAATTAATCAAGTGCCAAACCTGACTGCACATATGTAACTCTTTTAGACATGCACACTTGCATTCTCATATGTGCACGTACGGACAGCCAGGACTGAGCGACTAAAACAAAAACATCAAAGAACACTGAGGCAAGGCAGACTCAGAGACTTGGAAAACAAACGTATGCTTACCAAAAGGGAAACACTGAGGAGGTATAAGTTAGGAGATTGGGATTAACACTTACACACCAGAAGGAAGTGTTAGTTGCTCAGCTGTGTCCTACTCTTGTGACCCCGTGGACTGTAGCCCACCAGGCTCCTCTGTCCATGGGATTTTCCAGGCAAAGATATTGGAGTGGGTTTCCATTCCCTTCTCCGGGGGATCTTCTGGACCCAGGGATTGAATGCTGGTCTCCAAATTGCAGGTAGATTCTTTGCCGTCTGAGCCACCAGGGAGACCAACATACGATACTATATATAAGACAGACAACCAACAAGGACCTACTGCATAGCACAGGGAACTCTACTCACTATTCTGTAATAACGTATATGGGAAAAGAACCTGAAAAAGAATGAATATTTGTATATGTATAACTGAATCACTTTGTTGTATGACTGAAACTAATACAACATTTTTTAATAAATTTTTTTAAAGCACGCTTTTTAATCCCAAAGACAGTAGGGGTGGGAGGGTGATAAAAAGAGTGAACAGAAAAATCAACTAATATCCACTATAATCAGCATTCCTGTGACTCTCAGATCAACTTAAAAACTCTGCTCAACCATAGCCCAGTGGGTACTACCAAACAAAACTCTCTTCCAATCTGTATCCAAGCTGTACCAATTCACATATTTCTCAGGGTTATCTAACATTCTGCTAAAATGTGTTAATATAGGTATAATAGGTTTAGTCTATTGGATGCTTAATTTGGAACAAAATTACATGAGTCACATTCTAGACAAGATTTAGTGAAAGACAATATTAAGATAGCTGTATTGTATATCTGCAAGGCAAATTGTTTAAACTTGTAGGATATTTCGTAGGATATTTCCTAAATATGGATGAGATGCATCTGAGGTAACAATCAGTGAGATCACCAAATTTGAAACTTTCAATATGTCATGTGCCTTACCCAAATATTGCTACTTGTGCTATTGTTATTTTATAATAACAATAATAAATTGGAATAATGACAATGTGCCTCTGTGTATAAGACTGCATCTCCCTAAGTGAATATCTGCATAAAAATGATAAAATCGAAGGACGGGTTTATAGACTTTGACGTTCTCTTACTTTTTTTTTTAACATGAGCCCTTCAAGTATTTGTCCTTAATTCCTAGTCAAGTAGTTACTGTATCTTAACTCCCCAATGAAATTAAGGCTGAGATAAAAAGAAGTGAAAAGAAATAGTCACACAAACACAGTATTACATATCTGTACCTTGTTCCTCATTTGGAATGTAATGCATCCCTAAAATAAGGGACTGCCATAATGTATTAGAGCAATGTGACAAGATATAAACAGCAGGTGATATGGGAGAGGCACGGTTCAAGGTCATGAAGAGTTACATAATGCTATAATAATAGGTTGTGAAAGATATGAGAGAAGATATGAGAGAAGTCATGCAAATAGGAGTCCCTGTTTGCATAAATCGCCTCTCCCTCCAAAATTAATTTCCTCTGCTAATGTTTTGTTTTAATTTTGCATTTTTTATTAATTAGATACTATTGCCAGGGAATTTATACTCTTCCCTAGCCTGCCCACTTAACTTCAACCAGTCAATCAATTCTGAATATTCACTGGAAGGACTGATGCTGAAGTTGAAGCTCCAATATTTTGGTCACCTGAGGCAAAGAGCTGACTCATTGGAAAAGAAACTGATGCTGGGAAAGATCAAAGGTGGGGGAGGAGAAGGGGATGACAGAAAAGAAGATGGTTGGGTGGCATCACCAACTCAGTGGACATGAATTTGAACAAACTACAGGAGACAGTGAAGGACATTTAAGCCTGGCATACGGGATGCAGTTCATGGGGTCACAAAGAGTCATACACAGCTTAGTGACTGAACAACAACATGATTTGGTAACATGTATAACTTTGTCCAAATAAAAAATAATTTAGACAAAGAGAAAAAAAGAAGAGGGCAAGAGAAAAGATGAAGCTGAAGAGGAGAAGAAAAAACAAAGGTCAATAAATCAAAATTAAAATAATTTAAAAAAAATTAGTACAGTAATGTAATCCCTTGAGTTAAACTTAGTTGTTAAATGGGTTTATAAAATGAATGATTCATCAAATTGACTAAGTCAAGTCTGATTTCCTTTCTCTTTTATAACAATTTAGGATCATAACACTTATTCTCTGTTGAGTAAAGGTAATTTTAAAAATCTTGTATTATTGCCAATATACAGATATATACATCATGTTGGATAGAATACAAATTTGTGACATTCACATTGGTAATATCCTTTCAGAAGACCTTTAAAAAATTTAAAAACAATTGGCTCAGTATTTGGCACTGAAATGTAATTAAGCTAAACAACAAAACTCCAAATAATTTCATTCATTAAAAAACATTTGGCATTAGTGTTTTAAAAGTAATTAGTGAAGAAGTTAATATAAATGCAGGAGTCAATATTCACAAAAGCAAAACTGATGAGACAATCAGCGAGAAGCAAGGTACCTTGTCAAGTGATTAAAGATGTTTTCACTATTTAATGATGGGTATTACCAAAAAGCAATATTGTACGATTCTAACATCACAAAAAAGAAATATACTAGTAATAAAGAATTAAACAGACAATACCCAGAAGCTCCAATTCAGTGTAATAAATTTACATTTTATTGCTTTTTGTGCTTAATAAGAATTCTGGATTCATTTGTTGAAAACATTTTCAAATTTTAGCCAAAATAATTCTAAAATAATAATAAGCTCATGAGGCACAAATCAGGGTATTAATCTCCTAGGAGAGTAATCGCAGGGTAAACTTTACACTGAATCATCATTTTTCCATTAGACTTCTGTGCTGCAACATTGATTTAATAAAACTGCCATCCAGACAGAGCCGTTCAACCAAATTGAACGTTACTAGCGTAAAACTGTTGCTGCTGCTGCTGCAGTTCCCATAAAATGCCTTGGAAATAATGACAGCGCTGCACACCCATTTGCTGGTGCATAAAGGCGCGGGACCCTGAGAGCATCAATAAGAGCACTAATTGCCGTTTAGTTGTATTCGCTCAAGAATAAAATCCTATAGGGAGTGCTTTATTTAAACTGGAGGAGTCATATTTAATATAAGTGTATATATTACTCATATTTGGGGAGTGTTGGGAAATATTTTATGGGCGTGAAGGAAATTAGCATGCTTTAATCAAGCATTTCTATATAAAAATATATTGCTTCACTCTGTATTATATAATTTCATATTCAAAGCCCTCAAATTTTTACTGTAATAAAATTGAGATATTAATGGAAAATTGGGGAAAACATTTAAATATTTTCCATGTGAAATCTCAAAATCCCTAGATCACAAGATCTGTAAATGATCAAAAATTCTTTAAAGTTCATCTGAATGACCCGTGTCTTGAAAACATATGTTAGGTGTTAAACTATCATAAAGTGATATTCATATAATCATATGTAAAAAGATGCTTCTTTACTGTAAGAAAGAAAAATATTTCCTCTTGAATAGATTGCTAATGAGGACAATCTCAGAGACCTCTGGGACAATGCTAAATGCCCCAGCATTCGAATCATAGGAGTCCCAGAAGAAGACGACAAAAAGAAAGACCATGAAAAAATACTTGAGGAGATAACAGTTGAAAACTTCCCTAAAACGGGGAAGGAAATTATCACCCAAGTCCGAGAAACCCAGAGAGTCCCAAACAGAATAAACCCAAGGCGAAACATCCCAAGACACATATTAATCAAATAACAAAGATCAAACACAAAGAATATATATTAAAAGCTACAAGGAAAAACAACAAATAACACACAAGGGGATTCCCATAAGGATAACAGGTGATCTTTCAATAGAAACTCTTCAGGCCAGGAGGGAATGGCAAGACATACTTAAAGTGATGAAAGAAAATAACCTACAGCCCAGATTACTGTACCCAACAAGGATCTCATTCAAATATGAAGGAGAAATCAAAAGCTTTCAGACAAGCAAAAGCTGAGAGAATTCACCAACACCAAACCAGCTCTCCAACAAATGCTAAAGGATCTTCTCTAGACAGGAAACACAAAAAGGGTGTATAAACTTGAACCCCAAACAATAAAGTAAATGGCAACAGGATCATACTTATCAATAATTACCTTCAATGTAAATGGGTTGAATGCCCCAATCAAAAGGCAAAGACTGGCTGAATGGATACAAAAACAAGACCCCTATATATGTTGTCTACAAGAGACTCACCTCAAAACAAGGGACACATACAGACTGAAAGTGAAGGGCTGGAAAAAGATATTCCATGCAAATAGAGACCAAAAGAAAGCAGGAGTAGCAATACTCATACCAGATAAAATAGACTTTAAAACAAAGGCTGTGAAAAGGGACAAAGAAGAACACAACATAATGATTAAAGGATCAATCCAAGTAGAAGATATAACAATCATAAATATATATGCACCCAACATAGGAGCTCCGCAATATGTAAGACAAATGCAAGTATGAAAGGAGAAATTAACAATAACACAATAATAGTGGGAGACTTTAATGCCCCACTCACACCTATGGATAGATCAACGAAACGGAAAATTAACAAGGAAACACAAACTTTAAATGACACAATAGACCAGTTAGACCTAATTGATATCTATAGGACATTTCACCCCAAAACAATGAATTTCACCTTTTTCTCAAGTGCACATGAAAACTTCTCCAGGATAGATCACATCCTGGGCCATAAATCTAACTTTGGTAAATTCAAAAAAAATTGAAATCATTCCAAGAATCTTTTCTGACCACAATGCAGTAAGATTAGATCTCAACTACAGGAGAAAAATAATTAAAAATTCGAACATATAGAGGCTGAACAACACACTGCTGAATAACCAACAAATCACAGAAGAAATAAAAAAGAAATCAAAATATGCATAGAAATGAATGAAAATGAAAACACAACAACCCAAAGCCTGTGGGACACTGTGAAAGCAGTCCTAAGGAGGTTTATACAGGCATATCTCAAGAAAACAATAAAAAGTCAAATAAATAACCTAACTCTACACCTAAAGCAACTAGAAAAGGAAGAGATGAAGAACCCCATGGTTAGTAGAAGGGAAGAAATCTTAAAAATTAGGGCAGAAATAAATGCAAAAGAAACAAAAGAGATCATAGCAAAAATCAACAAAGCGAAAAGCTGGTTCTTTGAGAAGATAAATAAAATGGACAAACCATTAGCCAGACTCATCAAGAAACAAAGGGAGAAAAATCAAATCAATAAAATTAGAAATGAAAATGGAGAGACCACAACCGACAACACAGAAATACAAAGGATCATAAGAGACTACTATCAGCAACTATATGCTGATAAAATGGACAACTTGGAAGAAATAGATAAACTCTTAGAAAAGTACAACTTTCCAAAACTGAACCAGGGAAGACACAGAAAATCTTAATAGACCTATCACAAGCACAGAAATTGAAATTGTAACCAGAAATCTTCCAACAAACAAAAGTCCAGGGTCCAGACAGCTTTACAGCTGAATTCTACCAAAAATTTAGACTCTTTCAGAAAATTGCAGAGGAAGGTAAACGTCCAAACTTATTCTACGAGGCTACCATCATCCTAATACCAAAACCTGACAAAGATGCCACAAAAAAAAACAAAAACAAAAAACAAAAAAAAAACTACAGGCCAATATCACTGATGAACATAGATGCAAAAATCCTTAACAAAATTCTAGCAAACAGAATCCAATAACATATTAAAAAGATCATACATCATGACCAAGTGGGTTTTATTCCAGGGATGCAAGGATTCTTCAATATCCACAAATCAATCAATGTAATTCACCACATTAACAAATTCAAAGATAAAAACTATATACTATCTCAATAGATGCAGAGAAAGCCTTTGACAAAATTCAACATCCATTTATGATAAAAACTCTCCAGAAAGCAGGACTAGAAGGAAAATATCTCAACATAATAAAGGCTATATATGACAAACTCACAGCAAACATTATCCTCAATGGTGAAAAATTGAAAGCATTTCCCCTAAAGTCAGGAACAAGACAAAGGGGCCCACTCTCACCACTACGATTCAACATAGTTTTGGAAGATTTGGCCACAGCAATCAGAGCAGAAAAAGAAATACAAGGAATCCAAATTGGAAAAGAAGAAGTAAAACTCTCACTGTTTGCAGATGACATGATCTTCTACATAGAAAACCCTAAAGACTCCACCAGAAAACTACTAGAGCTAATCAATGAATATAGTAAAGTTTCAGGATATAAAATCAACACTCAGAAATCCCTTGCATTCCTATATACTAATAATGAGAAAATAGAGAAATTAAGGAAGCAATTCTATTCACCATTGCATCGAAAAGAATAAAATACTTAGGAATATATCTACCTAAAGAAACAAAAGACCTATATATAGAAAACTATAAAACACTGGTGAAAGAAATCAAAGAGGACACTAATAGATGGAGAAATACTGTGTTCATGGATAGGAAGAATCAATATAGTGAAAATGAGTATACTACTCAAAGCAATCTATAGATTCAATGCAATCCCTATCAAGCTACCAACGGTATTTTTCACAATTTGTATGGAAATACAAAAAACCTCGAATATCCAAAGCAATCTTGAGAAAGAAGAATGGAACTGGAGGAATCAACCTGCCTGACTTCAGGCTCTATTACAAAGCCACAGTCATCAAGGCAGGATGGTACTGGCACAAAGACAGAAATATAGATCAACGGAACAAAACAGAAAGCCCAGAGATAAATCCACACACCTATGGACACCTTATCTTTGACAAAGGA
The DNA here is from genome assembly GCA_917880005.1 of Nanger dama. Lineage (NCBI taxonomy): Eukaryota > Metazoa > Chordata > Mammalia > Artiodactyla > Bovidae > Nanger > Nanger dama. The sequence continues at coordinate 1,767,224 of CAKJTW010000069.1, forward strand.
GGCAAGAATATACAATGGAGAAAAGACAATCTCTTTAACAAGTGGCGCTGGTAAAACTGGTCAACCACTTGTAAAAGAATCAAACTAGAACACTTTCTAACACCACACACAAAAATAAACTCAAAATGGATTAAAGATCTAAATGTAAGACCAGAAACTATAAAACTCCTAGAGGAGAAATAGGCAAAACACTCTCTGACATAAATCACAGCAGGATCCTCTATGACCCACCTCCCAGAATATTGGAAATAAAAGCAAAAATAAACAAATGGAACCTAATTAAAATCAAAAGCTTCTGCACAACAAAGGAAATTACAAGCAAGGTGAAAAGACAGCCTTCTGAATGGGAGAAAATAATAGCAAATGAAGCAACTGACAAACAACTAATCTGAAAAATATACAAGCAACACCTGCAGCTCAATTCCAGAAAAATAAATTACCCAATCCAAAAAAAAGAAAAAAAATGGGCCAAAGAACTAAACAGACATTTATCCAAAGAAAACATACAGATGGCTAACAAACACATGAAAAGATGCTCAACATCACTCATTATCAGAGAAATGCAAATCAAGACCACAATGTAGTACTATGTCACACCAGTCAGAATGGCTGCGATCCAAAAGTCTACAAGCAATAAATGCTGGAGAGGGTGTGGGGAAAAGGGAACCCTCTTACACTGTTGGTGGGAATGCAAACTAGTACAGCCACTTTGGAGAACAGTGTGGAGATTCCTTAAAAACTGGAAATAGAACTGCCATAGGACCCAGCAATACCACTGCTGGGCATACACACTGAGGAAACCAGAACTGAAAGAGACACGTGTACCCCAATGTTCACCGCAGCACTGTTTATAATAGCCAGGACATGGAAGCAACCTAGATGTCCATCAGCAGACAAATGGATAAGAAAGTTGTGGTACATATACACAATGGAGTATTACTCAGCCATTAAAAAAATACATTTGAATCAGTTCTAATGAGGTGGATGAAACTGGAGCCTATTATACAGAGTGAAGTAAGCCAGAAAGAAAAACACCAATACAGTATAATAATGTATATATATGGAATTTAGAAAGATAGCAACAAGAACCCTGTATGTGAGACAGCAAAATAGACACAGATGTATAGAACAGTTATTTGGACTCTGTGGGAGAGTTCGAGAGTGAGATGATTTGGGAGAATGGCATTGAAACATGTATATTATTATAAGTGAAATGAATCGCCAGTCTGGGTTTGATGCACGATACAGGTTGCCTGGGGCTGGTGCACTGGTATGACTCATAGGGATGGGATGGGGAGGGAGGTGGTGGGGGGATTGGTGCCAGGGTCCAGCCCTGGTGGATCCAGGGAATTTGAAGCATGGATGGCGTTGGTGAGGAAAGACTTATTTATTAATATAGAAATATAAGATTAGATTAGGAAGAAATAGTGTAGCAGGAAAATTAAGTGGAGAAAGAAGGCTAAATAACTTGGCTTTGGAGAAGACCAATAAAATCTCAGGACAAGAGATTTGCACCATCTACGTAGGGCCATCCGCATCCGCTTGAATATCAGAAAGTGCCCCGCCTTGGGCTCTCTCTCTTACGGATCTTAGAAGCCAGGACAAGTAAGTAGACATGGTGAGCCATCTGGGTGCAGATGGGAATTCAGCCTGAAATTAGAGTGAAAAGGAGAGGGAGAGAGAGGGAGAAAAAGAGAGAGAGACACAGGGGAACCCAGTCCAGCAACTAGCTCCAGCCTCTATTGTTCAGAAGGCCTTTTATACTTTTGATAGTACGGGGAGATCAATGGGTAATACAAAGTTATGCAGCGTTAGCAGCCCAGATTCTTATCAAAACCAGGCTTTTCTCTCTGCATACCTAATTGTATACAAACGTCTTTGGTAATTTACATCATCTTCTGGCCAAAAGGGCCAATTAACATTTTACAGCCTTTTTTCTGATAAGAGTTTGTCAACCAGAAGACTTATTTGTGTTGATCTTCCCAAAGTTTGGTGCCACTCTCAGAAAAGCACTAAATAAAGTTACATTCTTACATAGCAAAGATACAGCAACTTATAATAAGTAAAGGGAGTACAGTGATTTATAACAAAGAGAAGCAATTAACTCAAAAGTTAATTTGAAGCGTGGATGGCGTTGGCGAGGAAAGACTTATTTATTAATATAGAAATGTAAGATTAGATTAGGTATGCAGAAAGAAAAGCCTGGTTTTGATAAGAATCTGGGCTGCTAACGCTGCATAACTTTGTATTACCCATTGATCTCCATGCACTATCAAAAGTACAAAAGGCCTTCTGAACAGAGGCTGGAGCTAGTCGTGGACTGGTTTCCCTGTGTCTCTCTCTCTCTCTTTTCTCCCTCTCCCTCCCTCTCCTCTTCACTCTAATTTCAGGCTGAATTCCCATCTGAACTGGGGTGGCTCACCATGTCTACTTACTTGTCCTGGCTTCTAAGATCCGTAAGAGAGAGAGCCCAAGGCGGGGCACTTTCCGATATTCAAACGGATGCTGATGGTCCTACGTAGATGGTGCAAATCTCTTGTCCTGAGATTTTATTGGTCTTCCCCGCAAGACAAGTCCACTTCAGTCTAGTGTTGCTAACATCAAACTACTATGTATCTTTTTCTACACCTTGATTACATTGAGTAACATCCTCCCAGGTGCCTAAAAGTTAAAGAATATGGAAGTCTGGCAGCATCCTTGAGTCAACAGTGAAAACCTGTCACCAATATGATTTTCAACTCTTTAAAAAGGCTCTGTATCTTTAAGATGCTTTTAAGCTTTGTGCCTTTCATGGTTTGGGGGCTGTAAGCAATTCACAAGCTGTAAGAAGTCTGGGGAACCTGTTAGGCAAGCTAGAGAGCTATCAGAGGGGGTTTAACTGAAACATCCCTTTCAAATACAGGAGACTAAAGCCCTGATTTGACTTTTTCCAGAGAATATCAGAAGAGTGGAAAAGAAGAGTACAGAGGCTGGCGGATTCTTATTTTTTGGAGGGGGCGGTGGATGCTCAGGAAATTCTAGGGGAACCCCTGAAACCTGATCACGTCCTTGCGTTTTGTCAGGCTTCCTTCTGCATGACCTTGTCATGGGCGGGATTCTTTACGCTGGCCCCCGACAGTTTGGGATGGGGAACATATGTACACCCATGGTGGATTCATGTCAATGTATGGCAAAACCAATACAATATTGTAAAGTAATTAGCCTCCAATTAAAATAAATAAATTTATATTAAAAAACAAAAACAAAAGAGAATAGATTGCTAAAGAATATGTATTCATATAAATATATTTTATATTTGAATATTATCCATTGTATCCTTTCTATTCATTATATCCTTTCTATTCGTTGGGTGAAAATGTTTATTATTGAGCTTAATAAGCCCATTGATCTAGGTTATAAGAATAAAAAAGGCAAACATTAAAATAAGCACTAACCAAAGGCTAGGGTGAGATAAGTATTAGGCATTGTATTAAACTTCTTATATACTGTCTATTCCTTCCTTAGGTTAATTTCAAGAAAAGTTGTGTTTCTTAAGAGTTGTTATACCTATTTTAAGCAACTCTGGTGTCCTCTCCTTGCTTGTATTTTGTTAAATGGAATGAGATGATTTGGATAATTTCAATTCAGACTTGGAAATTTGCACTTAATAGATTTTTGGACTCACATATTTCTAAAAGATTTTTTTTTTTTGGAGACAACTACTTATCTAGCTGCCAAGATTAAATGACAGTTCTCTGCATTATAGGTACCTCATTAACTCTCAGAGTAGATGTGACTGTCACCTAGATTGGTAATCAGTTAAATATTTGACATGAAAACCTATTGTATTATAACTTTCCATTGTGACTCTATGTGGAGGATATGACTAAAGATTCATCATCTGAATCACTGAAAACTCACATAATTTCTTTACTTCTCAAAAGTTATTTTTCTTGAAACAATCTTTTAGCCATGAATATAACATTTCCTCTATTGTTCAAGAAGAAAAGTGACTGCTTATTCTTTTTCTGTCTTGGAATAAAAAAATCAGTCTAAAAATATTACTCAAAACAAAATGACAAGCTTTTCAGATTATATTTCTAAATTTCCTTTCTGTAAATGAAATTAAAGATTTGTACTCTTTGTTAAGGTGATGATATTGGTTAAGGTAAGAAATATTAACCAAAAGGAAATTCCTGTTTTTAAAAATACCACATATATTGAGCTGAAAAATAAATATTTGTGCTCTTAAGACACAGTGTAAAGTGAACAATGCAAAGAAATAAAGGAAAACAATAAAATGGGAAAGCCTTGAGATCTCTTCAAAAAAGCTAGAGATAGCAAGGGAACATTTCATGCAAAGATGGGCTCAATAAAGGACAGAAATGGTATGGACCTCACAGAAGCAGAGAGATTAGGAAGAGGTGGCAAGAATACCCAGAAGACCTGTACAAAAAGGTCTTAAAGACTCAGATAACCACAATGGTGTGCTCACTCACCTAGAGAGAAACATCCTGGAGTGTGAGGTCAAGTGACCCTTAGGAAACATCCCTATGAACAAAGCTAGTAGAGGTGATGGAATTACACCTATTTGAGCTATTTCAAATCCTAAAAGATGAAGACTGATAAAGTGCTTCACTCAATATGCCTGCAAATTTGGAAAACTCAGCAGTGGCCACAGGACTGGAAAAGGTCAGTTTCCATTCCAATCCCAAAGAAGGGCAATGCCAAAGAATGTTCAAACTACTGTGCAACTGCACTCATTTCACATGCTAGCAAGGTAATGCTCAAAATCCTTCAAGCTAGGTTTCAACAGTACATTTGTGAACCGAGAATGTCCACATGTACAAGCTGGATTTAGAAGAGGCAACAGACTGCAATGCAGGAGACATGGGGTTTGATCCCTGGGTCGGGAAGATCCCCTGGAGAAGGAAATGGCAACCCACTCCAATATCCTTGCCTGGAAAATCCCATGGACAGAAGAAGAGCCTGGCAGGCTGTACAGTCCATGGGGTCACAAAGAGTCAGACATGACTGAGCGACTAACACACACAGAAAAGGCAGAGGAACCAGAGATCAAACTGCCAACATCTGTTGGATCATCAAAAAAGCAAGGGAGTTCCAGAGAAACATCTATTTCTGCTTTATTGACTATGCCAAAGCCTTTGGCTGTATGGATCACAACAAACTGTAGAAAATTCTTCAAGAGATGGGAATACCAGACCACCTTACCTGCCTCCTGAGAAATCTGTATGCAGGTCAGGAAGCAACAGTTAGAACCAGACAGGTAGTGATTGTGGCTATTAAGACAGATAAGCCAGGGTTAGGAAGGTGAGAGCCAGCACAGTGAGTATACTTCTATGCATTTGACAGCCTTCCTCCTGTTTGGTGGGTCAGATGGTAAAGAATCTGCCTGCAATGCAGAAGACCCAGGTTCAACCCCTGGGTCAGAAAGATCCCCTGAAGAAGACAGTGGTAACCCACTCCAGTATTCTTGCCTGGAGAATTTCATAGACAGAGGAGCCTGGTGGGCTACAGTCCACGGTGTCACAAAGAGTCAGACACGACTGAACAAGTAACACTGACTGATAGTTATTAACTAACTGCTGCTCATGTTTTGACCATTATCCTTAGCTGCTCTGTCTAGAGCAGTGGCTCTCAAATTTTAGCATGCATTAAAATTCCCCAGAATGCTTATTTCAAGACATTGAGTGCTCTACCAGTAGAGTCTATGATTCTGCAGAATCATAGGCTAGGAATTTGAGCTCTAACAAGCTCCATGTGATACTAACGCTACTATTCCAGAACCAGCATCGTTACTGCTCTTGGGTATTTAAGGAAGTGATGTGTCTAACACTTTTCCATTGTGTATGATGTAAGTTTAAATCAACAATTGGATGTCGCCAAACTCTCATGTAGAAATATTGTGATTTTTATAACTTTAAATATTTTAAACTGTGCATTTTCAAAAAAGGAAATGTGTTATTCTTCCTACAGGCTGTATGTCTCTCTACATGAGATAATTAGAAATACAGATGCACAACACTCAACTCTTCAGTTTTCTGTCTGCTACTGGCCAGATGATTATCTCTGCACTAAAAAAAGAGATAGATTTGGGAATGAATGCTTTCTTACAAATACAGCCATAATGAACCTATCTGAGCTCTCAGTTTAGAGATGTCTATTATTAATATCCCTGGTTCTCTGTTGCACATTGATTGCCATTTACTGAGTGGTAACATCTAGCCAGTTGGAAAAAAATATGATGATTTATATATTTAGATAGCATGTTACATTTCTGAAACATGCATAGGCAACCTACTACACACAAATTGAAATTCAACAGATACAATAAACAACCTCCTACTACATACAAATTCATATTCAACAGATACAATAAACAACCTCCAAGACCAAAGCTGTGTGCAAAATAACACCATGATAAATGATTATTGCAATTTAGAAAACCCTCAGTCATGCTGGAATTAATATTCAGCACTGATTCTTAGTTCTTCCTTAGGAAATGTACAGATAAAAAACTAAATATTTTGCCAATTTATGATCTTAAGTACATCACACAAAGGATATACAGTACACTAATGGGAACAAAGAGATGATATTTCAGAATCTCAAATTTAGCCCCATGCCATTTTATTGAAATTTCAGAAAACACTTTTTCTAAGCCTGAAGCTATTTTCAGAATAAGTATTCAAGAACACATTTTTTAAAAAACCCATTATATAATGTACACAAAACATGTATTTATTGTGTCATAAAATGATAGGCAATATAATTTCTCAGTTGTTAGCTTTTTTCCTTTTGTGAAGGGCATTTGAGCCAATGAAGACAGCAAGGTGCAAAAGCTATACATTTCCTCTAGGAATTAGTCAAGAAAAGCATTCACCAATGATTTATATAAACTCAGCAGATGTTCTGTACTGATAACATTGTTCAGTTTAGACAATTTCCATTTCATTGGTGTTATTACTATTAATAGCTGACATTTACTGAGTGCTTGGTATATGCCATACTATGTGTGGTAATTTTACATTTCAACAAACTTTTTATTTCAAGAAGTAGAGAATACATGTTTCAGCCCCTGGTATACAACTGGTTTTGAAAGTTATGTATGAATTTATATAATCACTGATAGTGTATAAATATATTAATCTTACACATTCCTTTCAATATTAGAAATTATGTATACAAATTTTTCTTACCTTTCGGTATGTGTTCTTATATGTTTTGTAGAAGGAGAGAATTCTTATGTAATTTGTTAATACTGTTTTAGTGAAACAGCTAACTGTATTCCTATCTTAATTAGTATATACACTCAAGCAATGTTGTGAGCAACCCCAGAGAATCATTTCTATAAAGAAATACATTTAAGTATTGAATTCAATTAAACTTCCGCAACCCTGAAAATTATAAATATATAATGCTAATACATTATCTCGACATATGATGGGGGGCTTCCCTGGTGACTCAGATGGTAAAGAATCCACCTGCAATGCAGGAGACTTGGGTTCAATCCCTCGGTTGAGAAGATCCCCTGGAGGAGGGCATGGCAACCCACTCCAGTATTCTTGCCTGGAGAATCCCCATGGACAGAGGAGCCTGGTGGGCTACAGTCCACAGGATCACAAAGAGTTGGACATGATTAAGCGACTAAGCACACACATGCAGACAAATGATAGGCTAACTTTGTCTACTAAATATCTAGGGAATTTTAAGAGAGTAATGTTTGCTATTTGTTTAAAAAGCAAATCCAAAAGAGAAAAATAATTTTTCAATGATGATTTTCATTTTCTTTAGTTTATTCTTACTGTTGTATTTCCTATTTTTATAACAAATATCTATTTAATATATAGTTGGAAAACACTTAGGCAAGTAAAGTTTTTCACTGTAACCACTGAACTGGAAGTGACTGAATAAATATCTACTCCAGTGGTCAATCTTTTCTGCAATCATTATTTATTTTCAAATAAAATATTTCTTGGAAGCCAAAATGAATAAAAGCAATGAACTTTCCAGTTTTGCAAAATTCTGTTGTTTGTGAAAAACAATTCCTTACTCATAGAAACTCTAAACATTTCTGTGTTCTGACAAACACCCCCAAGATCCCCATGCAGACACCGTTCGCAGTCCTCCTGATTTATCAGTCAGGTTTGTTGTTGTTTAGCCGCTTAGTTGTGTCTTTGTGACCCTTGGAATTGTAGCCCACCGGGTTCCTCTGTTCATGGAATTTTCCAGGCCAGAATACTGGAGAGGGTTGCCATTTCCTTCTCCAGGGGTTATTCCCAACCCAGGGATCGAACCTATATTGCCTGGATTAGTAGGTAGATTTTTTATCACTGAGCTAGCAGGGAAGCCTCATAATTTCCTACCAATATTTATTTCATTCTAGAGTCTATTAGATAGAAGAATCATCTCTCCTCAAACTGAGATGCATATTTGAATATCTTATCCTCTGTTCACTAATCTTAATTCAAAGCCCATTTATGGAATTTCCTCCTGGAAGCTGGGGGACCCTCTGACAATCTTGACCAAGAGCATCTGACACAATGAAGCAGTTCCAGTCCCAGGCAAGGCAGTGAATGGTCCAGGAGCTTCTCTCCAGTTTGCTGAAAGCCAGGTGGCATGTAAAGGTGTGACTACCAGGAGAAGCAGGCTTGCGGAGCTTGAGCCCCAGGGGGAGGCTGTGGGGCTGAGGCGGCGGCAGAGAGGAGACATGTGAGCCAAGAAACCAAGCAACCTGGAAATAGATCCCAGCCTCAGGGACTCCCACTGGCACTCCATCCATCAAGGACAAGCCACTCAGCAAGCCCTTCCCCTTGGTGGCAAAATTTGAATAAAATAGAATCATTGTTTCTAGCCTCTAAATTGTGGGGTAATCGATGTGGTAGCAATAAATAAGCAAAACAAATGATATTTCTGTCATTCTAACAATTTTGTGTTGTATGAGCCTATCTTAATTTGTCCAGGCATGAACTTATATAACCAGTTCCATGTGGTTAATTATTCAAGGCACATGGCCCAGCAGCTTAATGCCTCTTTCTTGTTGTCCAAAAGGTTACCCTAGGCTTAAAAGAGCCTGGTACCGTACCAAAAAAAAAAAAACCACCCACACACACACAAAACATCAGCAACTTCTTATTTTCAATGTGCCAAAAAAAAAAAAAAAAAGGCAAGAAAGTTTAAATATATGAATCTTTATCTGGTTGTCATATTTTCGTGCACACAATTTCTATCTACAATAGTAAGTTTTGAGTTTATTTCTGAAAATTTCTGTGATTCAATACATTACATGCACACTTGAGAAAATAAGAGAAGTCTAATATATACAAATATAAAAGGATTTTCCTCAAAGGTCACAGGAAGACTAATTTATTTATCAATTGATTTTCCTCTATCTTTAGACTTTTAATCCAAAATGTATCTTAAATATTAAACAATGGAAACAAATGTTTCACAGGGGAAATAAATGTCAGAGGCTTAAACAACACTACAGAAATTTCTGTCAATAATTTAAACTTTACTGTCAAATATTTACATAACATGGTTTAAATGAAAGCAAAAACTATCCACTTACTATGAATGAAGTGGCTTTTTTCCAAAGGATAATTCTTTTTAAGAGCTTGTTCAAAATCTATTGTGGATGATTTAATAAGATTTCATTATTTCGACTCTTTTGATCCCAGCAACTGTAATTGTGTAATTACAGTTGCATTTTCACAGTTCCTTTATTAACTGTGATATATGTATGTATATATATATAATTTTATACTTTGTGCATTCACTATGAAAATATTATTATAAAATTATTAAACCACAAGCATTCCTTGCTTTTCGAAAGTTCCTATTATGCCATTTCACTTTTATAAAAATCTACATTAGTAACTGTTTTCATTAACCAAAAGAAATCTGAAGAGGATTTTTGCTTTCACTAAAGGTGAAAAGCAACAACAGGATTCAGCATTGGTTTTCCAAGGAGCCAATTTCTGGTGTGCTACAGCCCATGGGGTCGCAGGGGGTGTTGAACACAACTGAGCAACTGAACACAAAAAATAATACAAAGGAAGCATCCACCTAGGGAAGCGGGACTGGGGCAGCCAAGCTCTTTTCCTGCTAACTCTCAGCCTCTCAGCATCAAGCCGTCACAGCTTTAATCTGTGTCTATGAGCATCTGTGCTTTATCTTGATCTGTTTTGTGCCTCCGTTAGCAAGATGTGTCCTAATGTAACTGCTTCTTCTCTTTACACCATTTTGGCTTCTGAAAGCTTTCATAGGAACATTCTACCTTCAGACAGTGTGGGAAAGCGGTACCATGACTTATGCTCCTTCAGTGATTAAGGTCTTTATTTATCATCACTGATTTCCTCATAAAAACACAACTCTCACATACACAACCATCTGCTCACGCTCAGTCACTTCAGTTGTGTTCGACTCTTTGTGACCCTATGGACCAGCCTTCCAGGCTCCTCTGCCCTGGGGATTTTCCAGGCAAAAATACTGGAGTGGATTACCATGCCCTCCTCCAGGGGATCTTCCTGATCCACAGGAAACAAACTCGCATCTCATGCATCTCCTGAACTGCAGGGGGATTTTTTACCGCTGACCCACTGGGGAAGCCTCATACGACATTAAGATTAGAAAGTCAATTTTTAGATTAGAATTAGATAATTAAAATACTCAAACATCAAGTAAACAATAATATGCTTGTCACAAGTGGATTCAATCGCTAAGAAAAGTCCTTCAAAGGTATATGTGCTCATATTTTGTTGAAATTTTAAAGATACTGTTGACAAAAAGCTCAAATTCCATCTTTTTATACCATTTATCTTAAAATCAATTCAATGATAAATATGAAGTAATTTTCTATTGGTTTTCAAATGATCCTTCAGTAGCAAAAGTTTTGGGGGTATAAGGGGGATGGTAGGAAAACCTTTCTCACAATTGCAATGAATTAAACAGCGGAGGGTATCTCTGTTCTAGGGGATGGAGGCTGGGGACTGGGCCTATTTCTGCCCCTGACCTCCCTCTTCTGCTGAGATAACTCCAGCATATCTGGAGTTGGAAGCATTAGTATCACTGATGTTGGAAGTGCCGGTATCACTGATGAAAATCACTGTCTTTGGAGTGAACAATGAGTGGGTTTAAACAAACCGTCAAGTAAAAGTCATCGACATTTGTCATGGCCTTCCAGCAAGACACACAGCACACCAGTGAGCTGAGCACTAGGTGGAAACTATTTTCAGGTTATAAACAGTGTCCATTCTTCAAGACAAGAGAGAACATTCACCAAGCGTTCTAGCTGCTCTCCCTGCTTCCGGCCCTTTGCCCTATGGGAGCAAAGGTTACCATATTGTGACTCATCTATAAAGCAATGTCTGCCACCTTCAGCTCAGGTAGGGGAAAGTCCTCGCGAGATTCTGTAGCCTAACCATCTGTGATGCCAGCTAAGACGACCTGCGTCAAACGGACACGGCAGCACTTTCATTAGCTGGTTCCCTGGTGACCACACAAAGTAGGGCCCAAACTAGTCCAAGGTGTTTGTTACACATTTGCTTCAACTCTTCAGAAGAATGATCTTCTCTCCTAATTAAACTCTCTTATTCTCCCACTGCTTTTTGATAGTGTGACACAGAGAGGGATAATCAGCCATCTATCTAGTAGAATTTTTCAAGAATGTGCCTGACCTACTCATTTGTATTGGAGTCACTCTATCTCTTTCTCCAAGTGCTGTACAAATTCTCTATTTTTCAATATTCCTATATATTACTGTCTATAGGGCTTGGACTTCCCTGCTCAGTTGCTAAAGAATCCACCTGCAATGCAGGAGACCCTGATTTGATTCCTGGGTTGGGAAGATCCGCTGGAGAAGGGATAGGCTATCCACTCCAGTATTCTTGGGTTCCCTTGTGGCTCAGCTGGTAAAGAATCTGCCTGCAATGTGGGAGACCTGGGTTGGTTCCCTGGGTTGGGAAGATCCCCTGGAGAAGGGAACAGCTACCTACTCCAGTATTCTGGCCTGGAGAATTCCATGGACTGTATAGTCCATGGGGTCACAAAGAGTCGAAGATGACTCAGTGACTTTCACTTTCACCTTTATTGACTATGCCAAAGCCTTTGACTGTGTGGATCACAATAAACTGTGGAAAATTCTGAAAGAGATGGGAATACCAGACCACCTAACCTGCCTCTTGAGAAATCTGTATCTAGGCCAGGAAGGAAGAACAGTTAGAACTGGACAGGGAACAACAGACTGGTTCCAAATAGGAAAAGGAGTACGTCAAGGCTGTATATTGTCACCCTGCTTATTTAACTTCTATGCAGAGTACATCATGAGAAACACTGGACTGGAAGAAACACAAGCTGGAATCAAGATTGCTGGGAGAAGTATCAATAACCTCAGATATGCAGATGACACCACCCTTACAGAAGAAAGTGAAGAGGAGCTAAAAAGCCTCTTGATGAAAGTGGAAGAGGAGAGAGAACAAGTTGGTTTAAAGCTCAACATTCAGAAAATGAAGATCATGGCATCCCGTCCCATCACTTCATGGGAAATAGATGGGGAAACAGTGGAAACAGTGTCAGACTTTATTTTTTGGGGGCTCCAAAATCCTGCAGATGGTGACTGCAGCCATGAAATTAGAAGACGCTTACTCCTTGGAAGAAAAGTTATGACCAACCTACATAGCATATTCTAAAGCAGAGACATTACTTTGCCAACAAAGGTCAGTCTAGTCAAGGCTATGGTTTTTCCAGTGGTCATGTATGGATGTGAGAGTTGGACTGTGAAGAAGGCTGAGCACCAAAGACTTGATGCTTTTGAACTGTGGTGTTGGAGAAGACTCTTTAGAGTCCCTTGGACTGCAAGGAGATCTATCCAGTCCATTCTGAAGGAGATCAGAAGGGATTTCTCTGGAAGGAATGATGCTAAGGACAGCTCATTTGAAGAGTTGACTCACTGGAAAAGACTCTGATGCTGGGAGGGATTGGGGGCAGGAGGAGAAGGGGGTCGACAGAGGATGGCTGGATGGCATCACGGACTCGATGGATGTGAATCTGAGTGAACTGCAGGAGATGGTTGGTGATGGACAGGGAGGCCTGGCGTGCTGTGATTCATGGGGTCGCAAAGAGTCAGACACGACTGAGCGATTGAACTGAACTGAACTGATATAGGTCTTAAATTGATATTTTTTAATGTAAAAATATGCTCTGAAGAATCAATGACTAATAAAATCATTCAACAAATATGTATTGAACAATTCCTGAAACATGGTAGGTTGTCATTTGGCATCTGTCATAAATTAATGAATGAAAGTGTGACATGATTTGGGGCTCATGAACATATAAATATACATTGTGAATATATATGTATATATTATGTGAATACATATGCATATATAAGATATATATATCTTTTGTAAATATTTTACTCTAGAGATATAGAAAGAATCTGAGACTGTTCATGGGACTATTTCTAAAATTATTAAAATTATTTTTTTTTCTGTGCTATAAGAGGTAGAGGGAGATAAAACTATAACAGCTGTCATTCTATGTTTAGGAAAAGATATGCAGTATGTTTGCATTTAAAATTTTCAGTAGAATCAGAGAATATTTTGTATGATCACTTAAACCAGAGCAGAAAAGTGTTTTATCTAGAGCTTTACCAATTCTATCTTCCTAAGAAGGGTGAACCAGATGAGCCAGTGGTCAACAAGGCCTTTCTTTACTCTTCGGAAGGATCTCAATATTAGAGGATGACAAAAGTGTCACCCTCCCATCTCAGATGCAGACTTGGGGGAAGGATCACATGGACGGTGGACAATGAGGATTAGACCACAGGACATCTGCTGCCCAATTTGCTCTACTTTCCAGGCTAGCGGGACAGGGTTAAACAAATACCTGCAGCCATGACTTTCCCACTGTACAAGGGAAAGGGCCAGTTTTTTCTTTACTTATCTATTAATAAGCTTTATAAGGTACATTAAAAGTTAATATTTTTAAAATAAACATATTTAAAATGTAAATATGTTTACATTTAAAAAATTCAACCTAAAATCACTCTGCCAAATGACTATGAAGTCTTCAAGCCTGGTTCTCATTTTGGTCCTAACTCACCTGGACTGAGAACGTGAGCTGTGTGTCCCAGCTCCACCCCAGCCACATCACATGCTGAAAAGTTGATTCAAGAGTCCCAAATCAGACCTTAAAGATGAGAACAGGATATGCTGTAAAATACAGTTGATCCTCATTATCTAAGAACTCTACATTTGAGAATTCATCTACTGATATTTTTGTAATCCCAAGATCAACTTGGTTCAACCAATGCTCATACATATCCAGTTCAGTTCAGTTCAGTTCAGTCACTCAGTCGTGTCTGACTCTTTGCGACCCCATGAATCGCAGCACACCAGGTCTCCCTGTCCATCACCAACTCCTGGAGTTCACTCAGACCCATGTCCATTGAGTCCGTGATGCCATCCAGCCATCTCATCCTCTGTCGTCCCCTTCTCCTCCTGCCCCCAATCCCTCCCAGCATCAAAGTCTTTTCCAATGAGTCAACTCTTTGCATGAGGTGGCCAAAGTACTGGAGTTTCAGCTTTAGCATCATTCCTTCCAAAGAAATCCCAGGGTTGATCTCCTTCAGAATGCACTGGTTGGATCTCCTTGCAGTCCAAGGGACTCTCAAGAGACTTCTCCAACACCACAGTTCAAAAGCATCAATTCTTTGGCCCTCAGCCTTCCTCACAGTCCAACTCTCACATCCATACATTACCACAGGAAAAACCATAGCCTTGACTAGATGGACCTCAGTCTCTGCTTTTGAATATACTATCTAGGTTGTCATAACTTTTCTTCCAAGGAGTAAGTGTCTTCTAATTTCATGGCTGCAGTCACCATCTGCAGTGATTTTGGAGCCCCACAAAATGAAGTCTGACACTGTTTCCACTGTTTCCCCATCTATTTCCCATGAAGTGATGGGACCAGATGCCATGATCTTCATTTTCTGAATGTTGAGCTTTAAACCAACTTTTTCACTCTCCTCTTTCACTTTCATCAAGAGACTTTTTAACTCCTCTTCACTTTCTTCTGTAAGGGTGGTATCATCTGCATATCTGAGGTTATTAATATTTCTCCCGGCAATCTTGATTCCAGCTTGTGTTTCTTCCAGTCCAGCATTTCTCATGATGTACTCTGCATATAACTTAAATAAGCAGGGTGACAATATACAGTCTTGACCTACTCTTTTTCCATTTGGAACCAGTCTGTTGTTCCATGTCCAGTTCTAACTGTTGCTTCCTGGCCTGCATACAGATTTCTCAAGAGGCAGGTCAGGTGGTCTGGTATTCCCATCTCTTCCAGAATTTTCCACAGTTTATTGTGATCCACACAGTCAAAGGCTTTGGCATGGTCAATAAAGCAGAAATAGATGTTTTACTGGAACTATTTTGCTTTTTCCATGATCCAGTGGATGATGGCAATTTGATCTCTCGTTCCTCTGCCTTTTCTAAAACCAGCTTGAACATAAATGAGTTCACGGTTCTTCACGTATTGCTGAAGGCTGCCTTGGATAATTTTGAGCATTACTTTACTAGCATGTGAGATGAGCGCAATTGTGTGGTAGTTTGAGCATTCTCTGGCATTGCCTTTCTTTGGGATTGGAATGAAAACTGACCTTTTCCAGTCCTGTGGCCACTGCTGAGTTTCCCATATTTGCTGGCATATTGAGTGCAGCACTTTCACAGCATCATCTTTCAGGATTTGAAATAGCTCAACTGGAATTCCATCACTTCCACTAGCTTTGTTCATAGTGATGCTTCTAAGGCCCTCTTGACTTCAGATTCCAAGATGTCTGGCTCTAGATGAGTGATCACATCATCATGATCACAACATCCACTAGCTTTGTTCATAGTGATGCTTCTAAGGCCCTCTTGACTTCAGATTCCAAGATGTCTGGCTCTAGATGAGTGATCACATCATCATGATTATCTGGGTCGTGAAGATCTTTTTGTACAGTTCTTGTGTGTATTCTTGCCACCTCTTCCGTTGAGGTCTTATAACACAAGGCTCTATATTCTTTGTCTCAAGTCTCTTAACTATAAACTAGAATATTTTTTCACATTCTATTTATTTGCCATGTTTTTCACATTTGTGTGCATTTTCATTGTTTAAAATAGCCTGAAGCACAGCACTGCCCAATGTCCCTGATCAGGCACAAGAGGGTTACAATGTGCCTTAGGGAGGAAACAGGTATGCCAGATAACCTTAGTCCAAGCATGAGTTACAATGCTGTTGATGTGCGTTGTTCAGTGTTAATGAATTAACAATATATGCTGAAGTATCTTTAAACAGAAACACACTAAAAACACACTTAAAACACATGTATATATTGATCACTTGATGAAAATGCTATGACCAGTCATTGGCAGGGCCCAAGTCTGTATTTCTTTTAAATACAGTATACTGACACATATATATGAAATTTATAAAGATGGCAATGATGACCCTGTATGCGAGACAGCAAAGGAGACACAGATGTATGGAACGGACTTTTGGACTCTGAGCGAGAAGGAGAGGGTGGGATGATTTGGGAGAATGGCATTGAAACATGTATACTATCATGTAGAAAAGAAGCGCCAGTCTATGTTTGATACAGGATACAGGATGCTTGGGGCTGGTGCATGGGAATGATCCAGAGAGATGATACGGGGTGGGAGGTGGGAGGGGATTCAGGATTGGGAGCTCGTATACACCCGTGGTGGATTCATGTCAATGTATGGCAAAACCAATACAGTATTGTAAAGTAAAATAAAGTAAAAATAAAATTAAAAAAAAAAGAAAGAACAATGGTTCAGTATTAGCTAATTCAATGCTTTTTGGTGACTGTATAGAATGTAACTACCATGAATAACAAGAATTAACTGCATACAAAAGTCTTTCCTTAAATGACTGTGGCAGAGTCATTATTTTCAAGCCACACTAGAAGTTGTTTAAAAATGTAGTTTAAAAATACACTTACATGTTAATTCTCATGAGTTGGAAACAAAATTTTTTTTAAACATATTATCTGAGGATGGACCAAGCTTAAAATCCTTTTAGACTTAGCTATATTAATTCTTTAATTAACTTAAGAAATATAAAATACAAAAACCAAAAACGTCTGGCAGAATTTTAGGACTGTACTGTCAAAGAAAGATAGTTTCTAAATTTAGGCTTCATTCTCATCACCAAAAATAAATCAACAGAGTATCTCCATGCATACTTATGAAGCTGAGACATTTATTTGGATTCCTTCTATAAAATAAATATTTCAGTTGCTTACAGAATAGAGACTGTAAATTTTTTTACAAAGCATACACATATTACATAGAAATCAGCTTGTCAAAGTGTCTTCTAAGAATAGATTTCTATAAACCAACAGTGGCTGATATATTCTTGTAAGACACTTTGAGAAACTGATTTGTATTCTGATAGGCCTGATAGCTCAGCTAGTAAAGAATCCGCCTGCAATGTGGGAGACCTGGGTTTGATCCCTGGGTTGGGAAGATCCCCTGAAGAAGGGAAAGGCTACCCACTCCATGATTCTGGCCTGGAGAATTCCATGGACTCTAGTCCATGAGGTTGCAATGAGTCGGACATGACTGAGCGACTTTCACTTTCACTTTTGAGGTAAGGCCTGGGCCTTAGGCTTTATAAATTAAGCAAACAGGGCCTTTTCTGGTGGCTCAGTGGTAAAGAACCTGCCTGCCAATGCAGGAGACATGGGTTCAATCCATGGTCTGGGAAGATCCCACATGCCTCAGGGCAACTAAGCCCATGCACCACAACTATGGAGTTACAGCAACAACTGCTGCAGCCTGCATGCCCAATCTATGCTCTGCAATAACAGAAGCCTCCACGAGGAGAAACCCACACGTGGAAACCAAGAGTAGCCCCCATGCTTCACAACTGGAGAAAAGCCTGTGTGGCAATGGAGACCCAGCACAGCGCAAAATGAAAGAAATAAAATTATTTTATTATTTATTTATTTATTTTTAAATACTTTATTCTACGTTACAATACTGTATTTGTTTTGCCATACAGTGACACGAATCAGCCACAGGTGTACTCGATCTAAAAAATAAGCAAACGGTAATTCAAAATACATTAAGGTCACAGGATGTCAGCAAAGAGCAGAATACCTCAACCTGTTAGCTGATACAATTAATTAATCTGGATTAATTCTTGAGTAGTTAAATATTCTTGCTTATTTGGAAAATCTTAAAAAAGGTATAAATAATCAAACAGGCATTCAGATTACTGGACAAAAACATTATTTTAATCATTAAAGAAAAGCAATTAACTTCTGTAACTAGTAGGAAAAAACCTCGAAAGCCAATGTCTTTCTTTACATTTTGTTACATCAAGTATAAGTAAAGCCTGCAGTCTGCTAAGGCACTGTTTTCTTTAAGCAAGTGTATCCTGCACAATGTGACCTAGCAAACTAGTGGGAACAGTTTCTGGAGGTTTGAACTTCACCTGCTGTTACCGAGGAGGACAAAGGACTTCAAAGATTCTCGTGTCACAAATTTCAGGAGACAGGAGTGGGCAACAGAAGCAAAATCATTTGATGATATAAATTTAGAGAATGACATTAATTATAGGAGAGGCTACATAAATATTTTTAAAGAGCTACCTCATTTCCATAATTTAGTCAAGGACGTATAACCAACAAATGAAAAATGTGTTACATTCTTGTCACTGCTGTATTGTATTCATATTCAGATCTTTGAGATTCATCTCAAAGTGAGATAAAATGGGGCCAAAAAGAAGAGACAGTTTCCCATTTGTACCATTTACTAGCTTAAATCTTATAAATTACACATTAATAGGCTTTAAAAAAAATAAGAGCACAGTCTATAAGCTATTATTGAAAAATTAAACTCCATAGTTCATCTTTAAAATAGAGAATACCATTTTAAGGTAAGTTATCACTATCATTAAATACATTTTATTATTTCTATTAATGTGTGATTAATAATAATCCATTCAGCTATATTAGTATATCAACAAATAGACTGTAACATCTCATTAGTTCAGATGCTAAAGAATTAAATGAGTTTTAAGTGTGCCAATTTATTAATAACTCTTGAGGTGGACCTGCTCCCTCTTGATTTTTGTCTAAATTTATTAGGGGGTTGATAATTAAATTAAGATCAGGTCATTACCACATTCTCACATGAGACTCAACAGATGCAAATGTAATGTTTAATCACATTAGTGTCATTCTTCATTCAAAATACTTTGTGAATTTTAAGCATTTCCTTAAATTATTTTTATATCTCTACTTAAGAGTGTTAATATCTTTTTTTCCTCATGGGAAGAAATTACAATTCCATGTTGACTGATACTATAGATAGCAAAGCATATTTCCTTTTTTATGACAATGTGCCAAAGTTAATGAAGAAATTACCTGGAGAAGAACGTTTTAACTTATATATATTAACTTTTACTAATGGGTCATTTTTCTTCCAATCAGTATCAGTTCAGTTGCTCAGTCATATCTGACTCTTTGGGAACCCATGGACTGCAGCATGCCAGGTCTACCTGTCCATCACCAACTCCCAGAGCCTGCTCAAACTCATGTCCATTGAGTCAGTGATGCCATCCAACCATCTTATCCTCTGTCATCCCCTTCTCCTCCCACCTTCAACCTTTCCAAGCATCAGGGTCTTTTTCAAAGAGTCAGTTCTTCGCATCAGGTGGCTAAAGTATTGGAGTTTCAGCTTCAACGTCAGTCCTTCCAATGAATAGTCAGGACTGATTTCCTTTAGGATGGACTGGTTGGATCCTTGCAGTCCAAGGGACTCTCAAGAGTCTTCTCCAACACCACAGTTCAAAAGCACCAATTCTTTGGCACTCAGCTTTCCTTATGGTCCAACTCACATCCATACATGACTACTGGAAAAACCACAGCTTTGACTAGATGGACCTTTGTTGGCAAAGGAATGTCGCTGCTTTTTACTATGCTTTCAGTTGGTCATAGCTCTTCTTCCAAGGATCAAATGTCTTGATTTCATGGCTGCAGTCACTACCTGCATCTTTAATTTCAAGGCTGCAGTTGTGATTTTGGAGCCCAAGAAAACTGTTTTCACTGTTTCCCCATCTATTTGCCATGAAGTGATGGGACCGGATATCATGATCTTAACTTTTGAATGGTGAGTTTGAGTTTTAAGCCAGCTTTTTCACTGTCCTCTTTCACTTTCATCAAGAGACTCTTTAGCTCCTCTTCACTTTCTGCCATAAGAGTAGCACTATCTGCATATCTGAGATTACTGATATTTCTCCCTGCAATTTTGATTTCAGTTTGTGCTTCATCCAGCCTGGCATATCACATGAAGCACTCTGCATATAAATTAAATAAGTAGGGTGACAACATACAGCCTTGACATACTCCTTTCCCAATTTCTTCCAAAGAGCTCACAATTAGATCTCTAAAAATGCAGTGGGTAGCAGACCCAAAGATCAAACCTAAGTCTTCAACACTGCAGGTGGATTCTTTACTGTCTGAGCCACCAGGGAAGCCCTTACAAATGTATTATGGTGGCCATGTTACAGAAACATATCTGCAGTGAAATACAAGTGGAGTAAATTGCTGTCCTCCTCTAATCCTCAGAATCCTGAAAAACTTGCTTCTGTACTTACTATCATGTATCAGCTGACTTACATATGCATTATATACTGAGGGCAAGGTATGGAAGTCTCATTCAATGATCACTCCAGCTAGCCCTGTTAAATGCACTACATGCTGCTAGACTTTAAGTAAGTAAATAAGTGTTAGTTGCTCAGTTGTGCCTGACTCTGCAACCCCATGGAATGCAGCTCGCCAGGCTCTTGTGTCCATGAGATTTTCCAGGTAAGGATACTGGAGTGGGTTGCCATTTCCTTCTCCAGGGGATCTTCCTGACCCAGGGATCGAACCCAGGTCTCCTGCACTGCAGGCAGATTCTTTACCGACCCCCACTTATACTATCCCATCTTCTCTGGATTACTCCAGAACTCTTTAGTGAATTCCATTCTCATATTTTTAACTGGAATCCTTCTGGATAAAACTGTCCATTATGAAATCAATATTCTCACTCCTCTCTCCCACTAACTAATCCCTTGTTCTTTGTTTATTCTATTTTTGTTTATAGAACCACAGGTTGCTAGGACAGACTTCCTGCCTTTTTTTCAGTTAAACCCTTCCCTACCTCATAACATAAGCACTGAGTGGACTAAACATTCAGGAAATAGTTTAGCAAAAATGAAACTAAAAAAATCTAAATTGGATATGTACCAAAAATACAGCTTAATTGAAATCTATACCAGCATCTGGCAATCTATTCCTACAACTGAAAAAGCATCAGGCAACTGAAGAAAAACAAGTAGTTGAAATGACATGAAACCAGAAACATCTGCACAGCAAAGAGAACAATCTCTGACACTCTCTAACAGTCCTTGAGACTGATGCTCTCACTTGAAATGGATCTGTGAAACCTGTGTCTACACTTGAGACTTGATGGGATTCCCCCAAAGATGAAAGACCTTCCAGCCTTTATTTCAAACAGCACTGTCACCACTGGGTTATCACGCACTCTATGTAACACAGCAGTGCACAGTCATCCCTTCACACACCCCTCTTTAAACATAATACTACCCCCATGCCACAAGCTGTCTGTTTGGAAGGCTGCCATGCAAACAGCTTCAGGGATGGGATCATTAAGAAGACTCATGTCCTCAGGACCTCCACTGACTTGTTCACCGCTCCCCTCATGAGTACGCCCCTCTCACTGCACCCTGGTCAAGCTCTGTACCCAGAAGCTGATCTGCATGGACTAGAGAGCAAGGCCCTATGCTTCCAGCTGGTCCCAGCTGGGTTCTGACAGAACGAAGTTCCATGAGATATGGGAGGGGGGCTTGTACTGCATGTCCCGTCTCCCCCTCAGGCTTCAGCAGGCACCGCTGCCCCCTCCCCAGGCCACTCCCTTGGGCGGCCCCTCTGTCATCCTGGGCTCCGATCTGGCTATCAGTCCCTTCTCTTGTTCTTCATGCCTGGGCACGGCAGAGGGTGACTCTTGCTCTCTCCTGGCTTTTGCTGGTCTCCCTTACCCTCTCCATCACCCATCTCACCCACAGTAAGACTGCTCTAACTCCTTCTGAGAGGGCCATCTTTTTCCTCCAGGAACCCGAAATAACAAAGTGACAGTTTTGTGTAGTTTTCCAAGAAACCCCTTGACTGCTGTTTCATTCTTGGGAAAATAAAATAAAAATTCATGAGTTCTAAGAAACTTGTATTCCTTATGAGACAAAGAGTTTAGGAACATCTGGAAAATGTCTTGCTCTTGTATATATTTTTTCCATATGAAAAAATTCACATATGTGCATATATCTAGGAAAAAATTATCCCTACATGTTAAAGAAAAATTAATCAAAACATTATAAAACTCTTTTCCAATCTATATATGGATCAAATCAATTATACTGCAGTCACGAAAAACTACCTGTGAAGTACTGAATTTAAACTGTCAGGTACCAGGCAAAGGTGCTCATATTGTTAATGCCTGTTGAGTAGAGACGGAAGGTCAGTATTTATAAAGCAGAATGGAGACAGTTTCTCAAGTGGGCAGCAAGACAAGAATATCTGTTACATATTTACTAGATGAGCTGATATGTCTAAAGGAAGACAATTAATTTTCAAGCAGGTATATAACTCATTATGATACCAGTAAGTGCTTCCCTGGTGGCTCAGATGGTAAAGAATCTGCCTGCAATGCAGGAGACCCAGGTTCAATCCCTAGGTTGGGAAGATTCCCCTGGAGAAAAGAAAGGCTACCTACTTCAGTAGTCTTGCCTGGAGAATTCCATGAATAGAGGAGGAGCCTGGCAGCCTATCCGTGGGGTCACAAAGAGTTGGACACGATGGAGCGACTAACATTTTCACTTTTCATAATACCAGTAAGACCCAAGCCTCCTTAGTTTTGGGAACATAATTTCAGGAAAAGCTGGGGCAGTTTAAACCAGGGCTCACTTAGGGACGTGTCCAATGCAATGCTCAGCAACACACCAGACACTGAATTTCTCTCCAAAATTTTAAATGATTTGCAAATAATTCTGTGACAAATGTTTCCTGTTTTTTTTCTTTGTTTTATACTTCCAATTTCAAAGTACTGTATTTTTTACTATCTCATTAGGACAAGTCACAAAATACTAAGGAGGTATTTGTAATCAATACGATTGCATTTCTACAGGGTCTAACAGTAATGCTTTGTTTTCACTCTATGTCTTGTAAACTAGCTACTCTCTATAAGATGATACTTCTGGTTTTCCAAGTTTCTCAGTGAAAATAAGATTCCAATATTATCTTCTACTTAACCACAGTCTCCTTTTTTCTAACATGATCACACATGATATACAATTACCTTTTTATGGCAAGAATACACAGAAGAACTGTACAAAAAGACCTTCACAACCTGGATAATCACGATGGTGTGATCACTCATCTAGAGCCAGACATCCTGGAATGTGAAGTCAAGTGGGCCTTAGAAAGCATCACTATGAACAAAGCTAGTGGAGGTGATGGGATTCCAGTGGAGCTATTTCAAATCCTGACAGATGATGCTGTGAAAGTGCTACACTCAATATGCCAGCAAATTTGGAAAATTCAGCAGTGGCCACAGGACTGGAAAAGGTCAGTTTTCATTCCAATCCCAAAGAAAGGCAATGCCAGAGAATGCTCAAACTACCGCACAACTGCACTCATCTCACACGCTACTAAAGTAATGCTCAAAATTCTCCAAGCCGGGCTTCACCAATACATGAACCGTGAACTTCCAGATGTTCAAGCTGGTTTTAGAAAAGGCAGAGGAACCAGAGATCAAATTGGCAACATCAAATTGGAAAAAGCAAGAGAGTTCCAGAAAAACATCTGTTTCTGCATTATTGACTATGCCAAAGCCTTTGACTGTGTGGTTCACAATAAACTGTGGAAAATTCTGAAAGAGATGGGAATACCAGACCACCTGACCTGCCTCTTGAGAAATCTGTATGCAGGCCAGGAAGCAACAGTTAGAACTGGACATGGAACAACAGACTGGTTCCAAATAGGAAAAGGACTACGTCAAGACTGTATATTGTCACCCTGCTTATTTAAGTTATATGCAGAGTACATCATGAGAAACGCTGGACTGGAAGAAACACAAGCTGGAATCAAGACTGCCAGGAGAACTATCAATAACCTCAGATATGCAGATGACACCACCCTTATGGCAGAAAGTGAAGAGGAACTCAAAAGCCTCTTGATGAAAGTGAAAGAGGAGAGTAAAACAGTTGGCTTAAAGCTCAGCATTCAGAAGATCATGGCATCTGGTCCCATCACTTCATGGGAAATAGATGGGGAAACAGTGGAAACAGTGTCAGACTGTATTTTTTTGGGTTCCAAAATCACTGCAGATGGTGACTGCAGCCATGAAATTAGAAGATGCTTACTCCTTGGAAGGAAAGTTATGACAAAGCAAGATAGCATATTCAAAAGCAGACACATTACTTTGGCGACTAGGGTCCGTCTAGTCAAGGCTATGGTTTTTCCAGTAGTCATGTATGGATGTGAGAGTTGGATTGTGAAGAAGGCTGAGCACCGAAGAACTGATGCTTTTGAACTGTGGTGTTGGAGAAGACTCTTGGGAGTCCCTTGGACTGCAAGGAGATCCAACCAGTCAATTCTGGAAGGAGATCAACCTTGGGATTTCTTTGGAAGGAATGATGCTAAAGCTGAAACTCCAATACTTTGGCCACCTCATGCAAAGAATTGACTCATTGGAAAAGACTTTGATGCTGGAAGGTATTGGGGGCAGGAGGAGAAGGAGACGACAGGATGAGATGGCTGGATGGCATCACAGACTCGATGGACGTGAGTCTAGTCTGAGTGAACTCTGGGAGTTGGTGATGGACAGGGAGGCGTGGCGTGCATTCATGGGGTTGCAAAGAGTCGGACACGACTGAGTGACTCAAATGAACTGAATGCAGATTAAAATATTGATATGCATATTAAATATTGATCATATTAAAAATATTGATCTGCACAGCAATAAAATACTTTGCTATTCATTAGCTATATTATTTCTTCAGTAGTGATTTGTTGACTTTTTGTTTATAAAAATCAACACAAATGTGCCCACCTGGAACTCAAAAGTTAAACATCTGGCCCAGGATTTATTTAGAAACTTTGATAAAATATAAATTTTATACAAGATAACTTTTTTCAAATATGTAGAATAGATAATCGATGTTTAATGAAACATTACATTCCGTTGCACATTTTGATTTGGTTCAAGTTTTTAGAAAATATCATTGGTTGTAGTATTTCTGAAGAGATTGTTTTAGGTTTATTATTAGTGAGAATTACAAGAGAACGTTAATTCTTATTTTTGACAAAAGCTATCCCAGCTCTGGATACACAGATTGGAAAACATTTCATCAGGAAATCTGTGGAACTATTTTAGTTATGCTATGTCAAAAGATTTTCTTACCCAAGAAGCTAAAGGCAGTTTCAAAGGGAGTTATGTGTTGGTTTAAAAATGAAAAAAGGCATTAAAAAGATTTTTGACACATTTTCTAACCAATATGCTTTTGTAATATATTAAATCGTATTGAAACCATATCAAGAGTCAAATCAAATGTCTCATAGGGAAACATTTTAAAGATCCAAGCACATATTTTCTGGGTGAGCCTAAATAAAATATATATTTGTCATATGTATTAGAATAAAGTGAAAAGTGAAAGTGAAAGTTGCTCAGTCCGTATCCGACTCTTTGTGACCCCATGGACTGTACAGTCCATGGAATTCTCCAGGCTAGGATACTGGGGTGGGTAGGTATTAGAATAGAGAAGCCTGAATTTGCAATTTATCTCAAAATTCAGCACCAGATTATTTAACCTTTCAAATGATTTTGTGCTTCTCTAATACAGTTGCTTCTTTAATTATGCACGCACAATTATATAGCCTCCAAAGAAAGAGACAGAAGAGAATGCATATGTGCCTGCATGAGAGGCAGAGATGAAGGAAGAAGCCCCCAAGCTCACACACACCTGAACTCACATAACGAAGGCTAGATTATGGAGGGTCTAAAAAGTAATTTTGCAATGGACTTCCTTGGTGGCTCAGATGGTAAAGCCTCTATCTGCAATGCGGGAGACCTGGATTCAATCCCTGGGTCAGGAAGATCCCCTGGAGAAGGAAATGGCAACCCACTCCAGTATTCTTGCCTGGAGAATTCCATGGATGGAGGAGCCTGGTGGGCTACAGTCCATGGGGTCTCAGAGAGTCAGAGACAACTGAGTGACTTCACTTCCTTCCTGAAAAATCCTATTGCAGTGAAGCTTTTTCTATGGTTTTCCTTCTTTCAATAGGAAGGATAATACTACCTGAAATAAAGGGTCATTGAGTCTGAAGGATGGTTTTCTTGAATCTTCACTGTGTCTTAAAAGCTTAGGTATGTTGGGATGGAAAAAATACTCATTTTTAAAAGCTCATTTTACAGTGAAAAGCAAAGCATTAAGCCATTTCTGGAGAGTAAGGAGGCTAAATATATACACAGGTTATTACTACTGACAGGAAGGTGCCCTCTGCGTTGGGAGGAAGAAAGAAAACAGGTACAAAAAAACAGGGCAGGATTCCAGAATCCACAGCCTTGTTTCCCTCAAACTTCCATTAGGTATACTTCAAGAGGGCTGGTGACAGAAGAGTCCAGAAAGGGTGAACAGGAGCTATAAGCAATAGGAACATGTGTACATCCTGGTTCCATCTGTAACCCTGCAGAGGTCTCCATGGCAAGCTACGTGGCCAAAGTGATCTCCAGCTACTATGAAGGTCAAGAAAGGACCCGAAGCAATGGTCTTGAGTCTCTTTCCCAAGTTTGTGACGTGGAAGGGACCTCAGACACCTGCATGTTACCCAGCAAGGACATGGGAGACATCAGAGAGGGTCTAGCTGAGCCCAGAGCAGAGACTCACGGCAGTAGGTCCAGGACTGAGGCCAGAGGCACAGCAGAGTGATGCGGGGAGTATCTTCAGTGGTAGCAAGAGCTTAGATGAGTCTATGTTAACAGGGACCAAGGGATGTGACCCTGGAAATATATCAGGGACCATCACTTCATTATTGTGATTATGTAAACTAATTAGAGATATTTTAATACGTTTTTCCTTTGTTGTTAAGTCACTAAATCATGCTGAATTCTGCAACCCCATGGACTGTAGCCAACCAGGCTCCCCTGTCCATGGGATTTCCTAGGCAAGAATACTGGAGTGGGTTGCCATTTCTTTCTCCAGGGGATCTTGCCAACCCAGGGATCAAAACTGCGTCTCCTGCATTGTATTCTTTACCACTGAACCACTAGGGAAGCCCACTGTTTTCATTACTCAACCTTTAAACTTTTAACTAAAAATAGCTTTATAATTAAAGTTATATTTAGGGTTGCCAGATTTGGCAAATAAAATTACAAACATTGCATCACACTTTTACTAAAAAAATTCATTGTTTACTTGAAATTCAAACTTAACTGTGTATCCTACACTCTATTTGACAAGTCTATTTGTAATTAAATGGCAAGTTGAAACTCAAACTTGGGAAGCAAGATTAGTCTCATAAAATATAGAATGTTAATCTTTCCACCTAAGTCTGTACTGGTGAAATTTTTATTGTACTATATGAGGTAAATATAAAATGTACTTTCCCTCTGATGTATAGGCTAACACTGCTATAAAACCGAAGGAGTAAATGCCAGCAATTATCTTTGAAGGGGTTTCAAACAGAGTTGAGATTCTCAACACAGATCAGAACAAGGCAGATACAATAACCTACTCTTAGAATTCTTTGTTTCTTATTAAGGAGTTCTTGAAATAGATAAAGTGTTAGCCTCTGGGCCAGGCATTTTTAACTGAGAAAGGGAAAAAATGTTTCTTTGAAGAAATAGAGAGGTCAGACATGTGTGGGTTTTCCCCAAATATGATGAAATGGAAAAGACGACAAAGAGAAAAGAGTTCCAGAAATAACTGAAGAATCTTTTTCCTCCTGACCTGAGTGAGGAGTAGGAGGAGAAGTCCCAGAAACCGGGGAGGAGGGGAAGGACCAGGCCGATTCCAAGGCCAGTCATTAAGGGAGCCCAGGCTGGAATTCCACCAAAACCTTAATCCCAGAGGCAGGACTATTATCGCCTCCTTTTCTTCTGAGGAGAGTGAGTCCCGGGGGATCTTCAGCACAGGGACCAAGGACAGCACCCCAGGAGGGATGGGGAAGCTGCATCCAGCGAGCATGCCACTTCCTGGGGTGGGCGTCAAGCTCGGAACTCGGCCAAGGTCATCAGGCAGGCTCCATCTGTCTCTGCTTGTCTCCTTAGCTGCAAATGAAAGAATATCCCAAGGGGTTTTCTGAAACTATTTTCTGGCTTTTCCTATACAGGCATTGGAGGAATAATTTCTTAGGTGGGGTCATGCTTCGGTTTCCTTGTATGTAAAAGGGGGCCATTTATATCCCCTAACTGATGGCGTTGTTTGGGAAACTGATATGAGATAATGTGTGTAAAACACTCACCACAGTCTCTGCCTGATAAATAAATGCAAACTGGTACAATAATAACTTGATGATTATTATTATCCTATAACAACTCTGCAAGGTGAGTGCTGTGGTGAAACGGAGGCAATATGAGGATAAGACACTTGCCGTGAAAAATGGGGTAGGACGGAATTCTCAGTATGAGCACACACAGGCAGATTTCACTAGCTGCCTGCAAAGATTTGTTATTTCCTGGAATCAACCAAAAACTATTCTCTGTCTCAGATATCAGAAGTAAAATTCATTCATTTGATATTTACTGCTGTTACAGCAGCTTCACTGGTCTCCCTGATTCTCTTCTGTCCCCTCCAACCTTCATCCACTTTTAACACAGCAGCCAGTGACGTGTGGTCCTGTCGCTCACGCATTTCCAACTCTTTGCAACCCTGTGGACTGTAGCCCACCAAGCTCCTCTGTCCATGGGATTTCCCAAGCAAGAATACTGAAATGGGTTGCCATTTCCTTCTCCAGAGGACCATCCTGACCCAGGGACTGAACCTACATCTCCAGCATTGCAGGCAGAGTCTTTACTGTCTGAGCTACCAGGGAATACACAGTATATATAATACATACGTGTATAATATATTCAAAATAACAACATATAATATATACACTCTCTATATAGTTTCTACTGAATGTATTCTGTTTGGCACAAAATGTAGTAGAAACCCCGTCTATTAAGTCACACATTCCTTAAGGATATGGAACATACCTGGTGGCTCAGACAGTAAAGAACCCACCTGCAATGTGGGAGACCCAGGTTTGATCCCTGGGTCGGGAAGATCCCCTGGAGAAGGGAATGGCAACCCACTCCAGTATTCTTGCCTGGAGAATCCCATGGACAGAGAAGCCTGGTGGGTTACAATTCATGGGGTCGCAAAGAGTTGGACATGACTGAGCAAGTAACGCTCCTTAAGGGTACAGATACTCTCCATGACTTCTCACAGGATCTGGTTCATACCAGAGTATCAAATTTATTACCTGTGTTAACAATGGGCTGAGTTTAACTGAGTTTCAAAACTAAGTACAACAAAATTTAATGGGAAGACCTGTTCAGGCACATGTTTCTATTTGTTAAATAAGTATTCATAATTTGCTTCCTGAAATACAGAAGCCTCCTTTACTGTATAAAAGAAACATAATTCTACTGTAATGAGAAATATCAAATTCCCACCATTATATAATGGCAACTGGATATATAATACAAGTCAGGCAGTGATACATGAATCATGATAATCACCAAAGGAGGATAAACTGTGAATTAATAAAGAGGCTCATAGTAAGAAACAAGGTAGATTTCTCATTTCATTTGAAAGTAATAAAATAACTTCAAAATTAATCACTGCCTATTGCAGGCATAGGGCTGTTCAGAAGTGCCAACTGTTTTTCCATGCTATTACTCACAGTAAATGGAGGAGCCACCATACTCTTTAAATCAATTTGGTAACTATATCACCTATCACTTCTAATATAGATATAGCAAGAACAATAATTGTTAATACCATGACTAGTGGTTAATATGTACTTCATAAAAATAACTAACATGAATGAAACAGAAAAGACTTTATTCAGACTCTTGGTTATTTCTGGTATAGTAAGCTTTGATTATCTGGTGGAATATAGAATAATATTTTTTAAAAAAGGACCAACTTTTTCAGTATATATATAAGAGATATAAGAAATTAACTGACTTGAAAATATCTAAAGAGCTTCCCTGGTGGCTCAGAGGTAAAGAATCTGCATGCAATGCAGGAGACCCAGGTTCAATCCCTGGATCAGGAAGATCCCGTGGAGAAGAGAATAGCAACCCACTCCAGTATTCTTGCCTAGAGGATCCCATGGACACAAGAGCCTGATGAGCTACAAGTCCATGGGGCTGCAAAGGTTGGGTGTAACTGAGCACACACGTGAGGTGTGTCACTACACAGCTTTCAAGAAAACACGTAAATTATTAATTTATACAATATTATGAGTCAAACACAGGTTCACTGAATACAGACTAGGAAAGAAAACTCTGTGTTTCCTCTAGTTCAGTTCAGTAGCTCAGTCCTGTCCAACTCTTTGCGACCCCATGGACTGCAGTATGTCAGGCCTCCCTGTCCATCAGCAACTCCCGGAGTTGACTAAACTCATGTCCACTGAGTCGGTGATGCTATCCCAGCATCTCATCCTCTGTCGTCCCCTTCTCCTCCCGCCTTCAACCTTTCCCAGCATCAGGGTCTTTTCAAATGAGTCAGCTCTTCACACCAGGTGGCCAAAGTATTGGAGTTTCAGCTTCAGCATCAGTCCTTCCAATGAATATTCAGGACTGATTTCCTTTGGATGGACTAGTTGGATCTCCTTGCAGTCCAAGGGACTCTCAGGAGTATTATCCAATACCACAGTTCAAAAGCATCAATTCTTCAGCACTAAGCTTTCTTTATAGTCCAACTCTCACATCCATACATGACTACTGGAAAAACCATAGATTTCACTTGACAGACCTTTGCCAGCAAAGTAATGTCTCTACTATTTAATATGCTGTCTAGGTTGGTCATACTTTTTCTTCCAAAGAGCAAGCGTCTTTTAATTTCATGGATGCAGTCACCATCTGCAGTGATTTTGGAGCCCCCAAAATAGTTTGTCACTATTTCCACTGTTTCCCCATCTATTGCCATGAAGTGATGGGACCAGATGCCATGACTTTGTTTTCTGAATGTTGAGTTTTAAGCCAACTTTTTCACTCTTTAGTTCTTCTTCACTTTCTTCCATAAGGGTGGTGTCATCTACATATCTGAGCTTATTGCTATTTCTCCTGGTAATCTTGATTCCAGTTTGTGCTTCAACCAGCTCAGCATTTCTCATGATGTAGGCTGCATATAAGTTAAATAAGCAGGGTGACAATATACAGCCTTTACACACCCCTTCCCCCATTTGGAACCAGTCTGTTGTTCCATGTCCAGTTCTGTTGCTTCTTGACCTGCATACAGATTTCTCAAGAGGCAGATCAGGTGGTCTGGTATACCCATCTCTTGAAGAATTTTCCAGTTTGTTGCGATCCACACAGTCATAGGCTTTGGCATATTCAATAAAGCAGAAATAGATGTTTTACTGGAACTCTTTTGCTTTTTCAACGACCCAATAGATTTTGGCAATTTGATCTCTGGTTCCTCTGCCTTTTCTAAATCCATCTTGAACACCTGGAAGTTCATAGCTCACCCACTGTTGAAGCCTGGCGTGGAGAATTTTGAGCATTACTTTGCTGGCGTGTGAGATGAGTGCAATTGTGCTGTAGTTTGAACATTCTTTGGCACTGCCCTTCTTTGGGATTTGAATGAAAACTGACCTTTTCCAGTCCTGTGACCACTGCTGAGTTTTCCAGACTTGCTGGGATATTGTGTGTAGCACTTTCACAGCATCATCTTTTAAGATTTGAACTAGCTCAACTGGAATTCCATCACCTCCACTAGCTTTATTCATAGTGATGCTTCCTAAGGCCCACTTGACTTCACAGTGTTTCCTTGAGAAACCACAAATCACTGTTAAAACTGCTCAGGTTTTAGTGAGTTTCATTTCTGTAACAGGACCACTCCACATTCCTGACTCAAGGCAAATTTTACCTAATTCATTGCCAATTTTCACTCATGTTAAGGTAAATATTTGCTTCCTTAACATTCACATTGACCTTTTATAAACAGTCGTCTGATCTTACATGAGATTATCAATAACTTCAGAAACTACTTTGTAATTTGCTGTTGCATATTACACCATCTTTTATCAGCTATAAAGAATACAGTATATTTTAATCATTCTTTCAAATATTTCCTAATCTTATCCTCCTCTTTGGTGGCTGCACAGGTGCAGGAGGGCTGAGAGGAGCTACTCCACATTCAAGGTCTGGAGCAGCAGCTGTGAGGAGACACTCCTCGTCCAAGGTAAGGAGCAGCGGCTGTGCTTTGCTGAAGAAGCCATGAAAAGATAACCAAGTCCAAGGTAAGAGAAACCCAAATAAGATGGTAGGTGTTGCAATAGGAATCAGAGGGCAGAAACACAAACTATAATCACAGAAAACTAGCCAATCTCATCTCAGGGACCACAGCCTTGTCTAACTCAATGAAACTAAGCCATCCTGTGTGGGGCCAACCAAGATGGGCAGGTCGTGATGGTGAGGTCTGACAGAATGTGGTCTACTGGAGAAGGGAATAGAAAATCACTTCAGTATTCTTGCCTTGAGAACCCCATGAACAGTGTGAAAAGGCAAAATGATAGGATACTGAAAGGGGAACTCCTCAGGTCAGTAGGTGCTCAACACACTACTGGAGATCATTGGAGAATACCCAGTTGTGGATGTGACTGGTGCATAGGAACCCGGAATGTCAGGTCCACAAATCAAGGCAAATTGGAAGCAATCAAACAGGAGATGGCAAGAGTGAATGTAGACATTCTAGGAAGCAGCAAACTAAAATGGACTGGAATGGGTGAATTTAAGTCAGATGACCATTATATCTACTACTGCAGGCAGGAATCCCTTAGAAGAAATGGAGTAGCCATCCCAGTCAACAAGAGAGTCCAAAATGCAGTACTGGATGCAATCTCAAAAACAACAGAATGACCTCTGTTCGTTTCCAAGGAAAACCATTCAATATCACAGTAATCCAAATCTATGCCCCAATGAGTAATGCTGAAGAAGCTAAAGTTGAATGGTTCTATGAAGACCTACAAGACCTTTTAGAACTAACACCCAAAAAGATGTTCTTTTCATTATAGGGGACTGGAGTGCAAAAGTAGGAAGTCAAGAAACACCTGGGTAACAGGCAAATTTGGTGCTGAAACACGGAATGAAGTAGGGCAAAGGCTAATAGAGTTTTGCCGAGAGAACGCACTGGTCATAGCAAACACCCTCTTCCAACAACACAAGAGAAGACTCTACAAACGACATCACCAGATGGTCAACACTGAAATCAGATTGATTATAATCTTTGCAGCCAAAGATGGTGAAGCTCTATACAGTAAACAAAAAAAAAAAAAAAAGACTGGGAGCTGACTGTGGCTCAGATCATGAACTCCTTATTGCCAAATTCAGACTTAAATTGAAGAAGTAGGGAAAACCACTAAACCATTCAGGTATGACCTAAATCAAATTCCTTATGATTATACAGCGGAAGGGAGAAATAGATTTAAGGGACTAGATCTAATAGATAGATAGAGTGCCTGATGAACTACAGACAGAGGTTTGTAAAACTGTATAGGAGATAGGGATCAAGACCATCCCCATGGAAAAGAAATGCAAAAAAGCAAAACGCCTGTTGGGGAGGCCTTACAAATAGTTGTGAAAAGAACAGAAGCAAAAAACAAAGGAGAACAGGAAAGATATAAGCATCTGAATGCAGAGTTCCAAAGAATAGCAAGAAGAGATAAGAAAGCCTTCTTCCGCGATCAATGCAAAGAAATAGATGAAAACAACAGAATGGGAAAGACTAGAGATCTCTTCAAGAAAATTACAGATACCAAGGGAACATTTCATGCAAATATGGGCTCAATAAAGAACAGAAATGGTATGGACCTAACAGAAGCAGAAGATATTAAGAAGAGGTGGCAAGAATACACAGAAGAACTGTACAAAAAAGATCTTCATGACCAAGATAATCATGATGGTGTGATCACTCATTTAGAGCCAGATATCCTGGAATGTGAAGTCAAGTGGGCCTTAGAAAGCATCACCACGAACAAAGCTAGTGGAAGTGATGAAATTCCAGTTGAGCTCTTTCAAATCCTGACACATGATGCTGTGAAAGTGCTGCACTCAATATGCCAGCAAATTTGGAAAACTCAGCAGTGGCCACAGGACTGGAAAAGGTCAGTTTTCATTCCAATCCCAAAGAAAGGCAATGTCAAAGAATGCTCAAACTACCACACAACTGCACTCATCTCACACGCTACTAAAGTAATACTCAAAATTCTCCAAGCCAGGCTTCAGCAATACATGAACCGTGAACTTCCAGATGTTCAAGTTGGTTTTAGAAAAGGTAGAGGAACCAGAGATCAAATTGGCAACATCTGCTGGATCATCAGAAAAGCAAGAGTGATTCAGAAAAACATCTATTTCTGCCCTATTGACTATGCCAAAGCCTTTGACTGTGTGGTTCACAATAAACTGTGGAAAATTCTGAAAGAGATGGGAATACCAGACCACCTGACCTGCCTCTTGAGAAATCTGTATGCAGGTCAGGAAGCAACAGTTAGAACTGGACACAGAACAACAGACTGGTTGCAAATAGGAAAAGGTGTATGTCAAGGGTGTATATTGTCACCCTGCTTATTTAACTTATACGCAGAGTACATCATGAGAAATGCTGGGCTGGAAGAAGCACAAGCTGGAATCAAGATTCCTGGGAGAAATAGCAATAAGCTCAGATATGTAGATGACACCACCCTTATGGCAGAAAGTGAAAAGGAACTCAAAAGCCTCTTGATGAAAGTGAAGTGAAAAGTTGGCTTAAAGTTCAACATTCAGAAAATGAAGTTCATGGCATCTGGTCCCATCACTTCATGGCAATAGATGGGGAAACAGTGGAAACAGTGTCAGACTTTATTTTGGGGGCTCCAAAATCACTGCAGATGGTGATTGCAGCCATGAAATTAAAAGACGCTTACTCCTTGGAAGGAAAGTTATGACCAACCTAGATAGTATAGTCAAAAGCCAGAGACATTACTTTGCCAACAAAGGTCTGTCTAGTCAAGGCTATGGTTTTTCCAGTGGTCATGTATGGATGTGAGAGCTGGACTGTGAAGAAAGCTGAGTACTGAAGAATTGATGCTTTTGAACTGTGGTGTTGGAGAAGACTCTTGAGAGTCCCTTGGACTGCAAGGAGATCCAACCAGTCCATTCTAAAGGAGATCAGCCCTGGGATTTCTTTGGAAGGAATGATGCTAAAGCTGAAACTCCAGTACTTTGGGCACCTCATGCGAAGAGTTGACTCATTGGAAAAGACCCTGATGCTGGGAGGGATTGGGGGCAGGAGGAGAAGGGGACGACAGAGGATGAGATGGCTGGATGGCATCACCGACTCGATGGACATGAGTTTGGGTGAACTCCTGGAGTTGGTGATGGACAGGGAGGCCTGGTGTGTTGCAATTCATGGGGTCGCAAAGAGTCAGATACATCTGAGCAACTGAACTGAACTATCTTCCTCTTTATAGCATTATTAAATAAGAAAATGGTCTGACTAGCATTTTCTCTGTATTAAAATATGCAGAATGCATATTTTAGACAGAATGCATCCTTGCCAAAAATAATAATCAGTAAGGTTAAAATGAGTCATGGTTTCTAAGATGTTGCTGCCTATCTTCACCACTGAGTGCCTTCACAGTCTCCCCTTCTTCCTACTTAAGTAAAAAGGGAAGGCAAAGGAATCTTTATTTCCCTTAGTTTCAATATAAAGGTAACTTGGATCAACACCTTAGTCATCAGAAAAGAGTATTTCATTATGAACGGGAAGTCTTGCTTCCCATCTCTCTCCTCTCTCTTTCTCCAATTTTTGTATTACATTATGTATATGTAATACACAGTATTATATTATGAATATGGCTAATTAATCATAAAACAAATTAGAGGATTCTCGCTTCTTCATCCTGTTTTCTCTTTTTGAAAACCTTTCAAAGACAGAAAAATGTGTATAATCTTATTTTAAATTTAAGGGCCAAAAGAAAATTTCTATTAAGAACTTTGCTTATTCTTTTACCGTCGTATCACACAAATCCAGAAAGTAAATTCAGTTCCTTCTGTCCTAAATGAAGATATAAGTTTATCAATATCTGCTTTCCATGATTTTCTACTATTAGAAAACTGAAGGTCCTGTTATCCATGAATGAAATCAAACATGCTGCACAACAAAATCAGTGCACTGGTTTCCAGTTGCATGTGTATGCACATGTGCGTGTGCATTTATTAATCAATTAAGTTATATTAAAATGCTACAAGGAAATATAAGTAATTTGATGAAATGAAAGTTAATTTGAAGTCCATGTGAGGAGCAATTACCCTAAAAAGTATGGTCTGAAATTTAAGTATAGAGATTATTTCTGGTTTTGTTTTTCATAGAATCAGGTCATGATTAGTTTTACATAATAATATTATATGTCTTAAAGACATTTCACAGTTTGCACTATTTATTAATTCAGGCTGGCTCTGCTCAAAATTAGTCCAAATGCAAACACTTTATGACAAATATAAGACATCTACAGCATTTCACCTACTGAATGGTATGGATTATGCTTCTACAGTATCTTATAGGTCATTTTCCTTCATTAATTTGTCAGAGCAAAATACTTCAAGAAACATCTCTGTCTTAGCCTGGAGATGATGAAAGAAAAGTATAAATATGCACTAGCTTCAGGCTCTCAAAATCTAACAAAAGCTCCATTTAAAAAAAAGTCAAACAGCTGTCATCAGACTTTCAAGATACAGATAACTCTGGGAATAGGTTTCCCCTTAAAGAATAGAAAAGTGGACCTTTAATACCTAAAATTCAAAAAGCAAAATAAACATACCCCCTCCACTGTGATGTATACCATATTCACAATCTCTTGAGACAAGCTTTTAGCTACAAAGTTTTTACAAAATGCCAATCTCACATCAGGATAGGTGACAAATGATGGGAATTCACATTGATTAAATGATTTCTTTTCAGATGTGAGTCTATCATTATGCAAACATGTATGTAAACAACACTCACAAGGTTATTACACCCATTAAGTGTGTTACAATGACATCTGAAGCCCAGGACTCACTGTGCACTTTAAAAATTGCCAAATCTTTAGATGGCTCAGATCTTTATGTTTTTATGCCCAGAGTTCAGAATGCTAGAAATACAAGATGAAGCACTTTAACAAAAAGCTGACAAAAGCCTATTTTCAAACAAAAGCAGCAATAATTACAAGGATGGCAGTTTAAGTTGTATTTGATATCAATAAGATGTTGGGCCCTATCCTGGTGATACAGACTCACTAGCAAGAAATCTAAAGAGAGAGCATGATGAAAACTAACAAGCGGGTACTCTTTCTGCCCCCTTCTGATGCCTATGTCAGAAGCTTTCTCTATCTCCTTTATACTTTAATAAAACTTTATTACACACACACACACAAAAGAAAACGGCAAGACATACACACGTGCACACAAGTGCAGGGCAAGAAACAGAGAAAGGCAAACTACTGATAGCGCGTAAAACGGAGACGTGCTCCATGAACTTCTTTATCAAGTATCTTATTCAGGCGTTAAGTTGGTTAATCATTTAAGTTTAACGAGAAAACTTAAGTATTTCATCTAACCAAACACATTCTTAAGAAGGAAGGGGAGCGGGCGAGGCCAACAGTAGGTAGCCAACTGCTACCTGCTGGGAGCTGACCAAATCTCAGGAGGAGTGGGAACCGGAGGGAGAGTGGGTGTGGCGACACAGAGTGCGTGACGCTGAGCCAAAGGCTAACTTGCAAGCACCACTGGGGAAGGTCCTGCATCACCGGCGGAGCTGCCTGCCATCCCTCAGGCTCAGAGAATGGAAAAGACAGGACAGTTCCTAACGGTTTGAATTACTTGGGCACAGCACTAAAATAATAGCTCATGCTCCCAAGAGAAACCACCTTTCCGATGTTTAAATGCTATTAATCTGGATTTGTTGAATTCTGCACAGATTTGAGGGCTTCTGTAATCTTCTAGCAAAAGGATTAATCACTTAATATCCTACATGAATGTTCTATAAAAACATCTTTTAAAAGCCGAAGCTATTCACCAAAGCTTTCAATAAAAATAAGGACCAGAAATCAAGCACAAATAGGACAGGAATTTTCTATCATTTACAAGAATGTGCTGAATAAATACACCTCTAAATATACATGACATTTAGAATTTTTAATACCGGAATGGAAAGAAGCAATAATGTAATCAAAACATTCATGGAAAGCTGATGTTTGAGGATATATTTTGTAAATATTCTTAGCCATCATACCCAAGGCAAAGTTCCAGGAAAGACAGACAGACAGACAGACAGACAGACACACACACACACACACACACAGAGCAGGTTAAAAGGACCAACCATGAAGAAGAAAGTGTTGCTACTCTGGGAATTCCAAAGTGAGCAGGAACTGGGTGGAGATGAGACTTGAAAGACAGAAGTGGGATTTTAACACAATAAAAAATATTGAAAGAAGATAATACATTATTTAGCATAGATGTCACAATTCTACCAGTTGTTTACAAATAAAAAATAACAGATTCAGTGGCTTAGTTAGAAAATCATAAATTCACAAAAGTGTCAGCTAACATAAATTTCTGATACTGCCCATGAAAAGGTACGAATGATATCAAACTTAATTACTATTTCAGATGAATATATATATATACAAACATTAATATACTTACATACAAATATAATGATCAAACCAACCTAGTAGTTTTACTAAGTGGCTTTACAATATAAAGCCACTGTATATTTTAGTTTCACATGCATAAAAACTTCTTGGTTTTTATCTTTCTAATTGGTATTTATATAAATATATACTAATCAATGCATATGTTATGGATATATTACATTATTGAGATGCTATATTACGTTGACATATGTATCTTCTTCTTATTGCATTATAACAGGATATAGTAATATCATTAGGCCCATTTCTGGTGATGTTAAGTTTTATCATTTAAATTGTGAATATTCTCTTTGCTATTTTTTCTCAATGGTTGATGATGCCAGAGTAATTTAATTACCACTTTAGTAATTGTAAGAGAATATTTTTCTATTTCTGTCACTCATTTTGTGCTTTTATTGCTTATCCTTTGGTAAAGAAGAGTTTCTCTTCTCCCCAACAGCCCTCATGTTATTTATTGTGCCTGTAAGTAAGGACAGGCTTTAAGGCTTATGGGAAATGGCGAGGGGACACACAGAAACAAGCTGGAAGCGGCTGCCATGGGCCACATTAGCGTCAATTTAAGTATCAAAGTAAATAATGACAGGAATTGACTACAAACTAAGTTTTTAAGGCTCCATAAATGATATTAGAGAAATAAGAGAAAGTCATTTTTAAACACAAATAACATACTAATAGGAAAGTAACTCCATTATATAATGACCTTTATCCATAGATATAACATCAAAGCAATATTACATTCTTTAATAAAATTATCTGAAATATATAGCTTTATACAAATTACATATATGTAAGCCAAGTATCAGATGTAATGAATATACTGCTTTTGCATTTATATTGAGTTTTCTTCCTGACTGAATTATCAAACAGTATTCATTGTGCTCAGTGACAGGAAAAGTTCTAACCACAGTGAGGGAGCCTGGTCATGAAGAGGATAGATATAGAAAGAGGAGACACTATACTCTGCTATAATCACTACTAGTAAGTAGAACTGTTCTGAGCAGAGATTCTAGGGACAAGGCTGACTAGGCTTTACCCTTATTTAAAATTTGCTACTTACTCACCAGGGGTTTCCCCAGTGGCTCAGCGGTAACAAATCCACCTACAACGCAGATGCAGGTTCAATCCCTGGGTTGGGAAGATCCCCTGGAGCAGGAAATGGCAACTCATTCCAGTCTTCTTGCCTGGGAAATCGCATGAACAGAGGGGCCATACAGTCCATGGGGTTGCAAAGAGGTGGGCATTACTGAGCGACTGAACACACACAGACACACAGACACACAGACACACACACACACATACACACACACACACCAGACACCTGACTTTCCCCAAATATAAAAAGAAGCATGTATTAAATTATTAAAAAAGCAAAATGTCAAAAACATTGGCACATTTTAAGTATTCAATAAAGGTTATTTATTATTATTGGTGTTATCAACTGGATAAAATAAGGACCAACAAAGAAAGAAGGCAAGAAAAAAGAGAAAGTAAGAAAGAATACAAACCATTTAGAAAAACTGGCGAGTGCTGGGAAGTAAAAGGAAAATCTTATCTGTTACGGAATGTAATAAATTAAATGGTACTTTAATGAAATAATTTATTTTTGAAACATATTCCTGAAGAAAAGCAATGTTTTACTATCAACGCTTTATTTAAAGGCACATTTTGATGCCATAGATGTGGTTCCTCATTTTAATGCATGAATGAGAAACATTTGTTTGTATATGGCAGAAATAAATCTGAACTCTTGTGTCTCCTCTATTTCAAACATTTAAAGTTCTTAATCCCTTCTTTAAACTCTCATTTTTAATCTAGATACACTGTGAGTGTTAGTGGCTCAGTCATGTCTGACTCTCTCTGACCCCACGAACTATCCATGGGATTCTCCAGGCAAGAATACTGGAGTGGATTGCTGTTCCCTTCTCCAGAGGATCTTCCTGACCTAGGGATCAAACTCAGGTCTCCTGCATTGCAGGCAGATTCTTTATCATCTGAGCTACAGGGAAGATCTCAGATACACTATAATCATGGAAATCTCTTTAAAGAACTGGCATTTCAAACTAGCTGTTCATTCTTTTGTAGAAAAAAAGGTTAATGTTGTGATTATTTGCATGGATTTAAAAAAGATAAATGAGTTAAAATTGCTCGTAATTTAGCTTTTTGAATATACATGATAAGCTATTTGCCAATACAGCTGCAGGTAATTTTACTGAAAGAAAAGGATTGCCAATATTTTACATTTTACACTGTGGCATTTGCCCTTAAAATGTTCTGCTTTTCTCATCTGCTGTTAGTTAAAATCCTGAGTCCCTAAGGATCTTACTTGCCATTTCTATCTAAAACAAACAGACACAGTGATCAAATTACCTCCCAACATACAACTGTGACTCTGGATAAGTCTAATGAACATGCCACATTTACCAAAAAGGGAGAAAGCACTTGGAAAGGAACTTACTAAGATATTCTGCAGTATGAATTATTTCATATATGAATAATATATAAATAGAGCATACATCACAGTCCATGAACAGGGGATGTATGGCTAGTCATATTAAAAGAATGAAGGTGGGCCCTTTAAGTGTCAGTTGCTCAGCCATGTCTGACTATTTGCAACCCCATGGACTATAGCCCGCCAGGTTCCTTTGTCCATGGAATTCTCCAGGCAAGAATCCTGGAGTGGGTTGCTATTCCATTCTCATGGGATCTTCAAAACCCAGGAATCGAACCTGGGTATCCTGCACTGCAGGCAGATTGTTTACCACTTAGGCTCCAGGGAAGCCCCTTTACACCAGATACCATACTTACCTTAAAGACTGAAAAAAAAAAAAAAAAAGGAGTCAATTTTTAATTACTGCATATTAAATTATATTTTTAAAATAGTGATACAAAAGTTCATAATGTAATGTCTACCATAAATGTGATTATTTCCAAGTGAGAATAAAAAATACTGTTCATAGATGTATTATGAACAAGAAAAGCAAACTCATCCCGCACCCAACTCTTTAGCAGTAAGTCCTTTGCACAGCTACCTAAGAATAACAAAAATTAATAACTATAAGACCACAGAGGACTAGACCATAAGTAAATTTTATCAATCACTAGAGAGAAAGAACTAGCCTGATTACATAGCAGATAGTGAAATACAGTCCAGGTTGCACCTTAATCCTGATTTCCTGACTGCTTAGCTCTTCTTTTTATTTTCAAAGTTTCTGGTTTTGGTGGTGAATCATTTCATCACACTATATATATTCTGTATATTCTACTTTTAAAAATATGGTCATTGATATAGAAGTTATTCAATCACTATTTGCTAAATGCATATTAAATATGTCACTTTTCAGTATTGCTAATATTTGATTTTAAAGATATCATATTTCCTTACTATTCAGAACTCAAGAATATATTTAATAATCTCTCACTAGGAGCCCAGCATGGTGTAATCAACTATTAAGACCCCATATGGAATTACATCATCAAAATGGCAATGTAGGGAACTCCAGGGCTCTATCTTTTCACAAAAGCCACTCAAACACCAGCACAAAACTGTCAGAGTTAACTTTTGCAGAGCTCTGGATTCAAGCTAGAATCTCACAATGACCAGGGGCAAACTTACTGAAGAAAGATGCTACTGCATTTTCATAAGAGAGAACCCTGAAGTTTTTAATTGCCAGCATCCCATCTCCCAGTTTGAGATTACCAGTGGCCAGTGAGATAAGAGACCATACTCCTGGCACAGGCTACTAGTGCCAGAAGGTATGACATGGATGCTATTCTCAAAGAATTGTGGTTGTGTTTTCTGACCTGTTTGATAGCTCCCTGAACTACTAGCTTCTTTTCTTTGCATTCAAATGGGTATATCTTTCCTTTTCTCCTTTGCTTTAGCTTCACTTCATTCAAAAGATTTAGTTTCTTTTCATTCAAAAGATAAACTTATTTGAATGCAGAGTTCCAAATAGCAAGGAGAGAGAAGAAAGCCTTCCTCAATGATCAATGGAAAGAAATAGAGGAAAACAACAGAATGGGAAAGACAAGAGATCTCTTCAAGAAGATTAGAGATACCAAGGAACATTTCATGAGAAGATGGGCACAATAAAGGACAGAAATGGTAAGAACCTAACAGAAGCAGAAGATATTAAGAAGAGGTGGCAAGAATACACAGAAGAACTATACTAAAAAGATCTTCATGACCCTGATAACCACGATGGTGTGATCACTCAACAAGAGTCAGACATCCTGGAATGTGAAGTCAAGTGGGCCTTAAGAAGCATCACTATGAACAAAGCTAGTGGAGGTGATGGAATTCCAGGTGAGCTGTTTCAAATCCTGAAAGATGACGCTGTGAAAGTGCTGCACTCAATATGCCAGCAAATTTGGAAAACTCAGCAGTGGCCGCAGGACTGGAAAAGGTCAGTTTTCATTCTAATCCCAAAGAAAGGCAATGCCAAAGAATGCTCAAACTACCACATAATTGCATTCACCTCACACACTAACAAAGTAATACTCAAAATTCTCCAAGCCAGGCTCCAACAGTACGTGAACTGTGAACTTCCATTCCTGGACACATGTTCAGGCTGGATTTAGAAAAGGCAGAGGAACCAGAGATCAAATTGCCAACTTCCGTCGGATCACTGAAAAAGCAAGAGTGTTCCAGAAAAACATCTACTTTTGCTTTATTGACTATGACAAGGCCTTTGTGTGTATCACAACAAACTGTGGAAATTCTGAAAGAGACAGGAATACAAGACCATCTGACTTGCCTCTTGAGAAATCTGTATGCAGGTCAAGAAGCAACAGTTAGAACTGGACATGGAACAACAGACTGTTTCCTAATCAGGAAAGGAGTATGTCAAGGCTGTATATTGTCACCCTGCTTATTTAATTTATATGCAGAGTACATCATGAGAAATGCAGGGCTGGAAGAAACACAAGCTGGAATTAAGATTGCTAGGAGAAATATCAATAACCTCAGATATGTAGATGACACCACCTTTATGGCAGAAAGCAAAGAAGAATTAAAGAGCCTCTTGATGAAAGTGAAACAGGAAAGTGAAAAAGTTGGCTTAAAACTCACCATTCAGAAAATGAAGATCATGACAGCTGGTCCTATCACTTCACAGCAAATAGAAGGGGAAACAATGGTAACAGTGAGAGAATTTATTTTGGAGGGGCTCCAAAATCACTGCAGACGGTGACTGCAGCCATGAAATTAAAAGATATTTGCTCTTTGAAAGAAAACCTATGACCAATCTAGACAGCATGTTAAAAAGAAGAGACATTCCTTTGCCAACAAAGGTCCATCTAGTCAAAGGTATAGTTTTTCCAGCAGTCATGTACAGATGTGAGAGTTGGACTATGAAGAAAGCTGAGTGCCAAAGAATTGATGTGTTTGAACTGTGATGTTGGAATTTAGAGTCTTTTGGACTGCAAGGAGATCCAACCTGTCAATCCTAAATGAAATCAGTCCTGAGTATTCATTGGAAGGACTGATGCTGAAACTGAAACTCCAATGCTTTGGCCTGATGTGAAGAACTGACTCATTGGAAAAGACCCTGATGCTGGGAAAGAGTGAAGGCAGGAGGAGAAGGAGACGACAGTGGATAAGATGGTTGGATGGCATCACCAACTCAATGGACATGAGTTTGAGTAAGCTCCGGGAGTTGGTGGTGGATAGGGAAGCCTGGTGTGCTGCAGTCCATGGGGTCGCAAAGAGTCAGACACGACCAAGCAAGTGAACTGAACTGAACAACTACATGAGGGCTTACAGTTGTGAACTGAGGCATTCCAGGCT
The DNA here is from genome assembly GCA_917880005.1 of Nanger dama. Classification (NCBI taxonomy): domain Eukaryota; kingdom Metazoa; phylum Chordata; class Mammalia; order Artiodactyla; family Bovidae; genus Nanger; species Nanger dama. Next base: position 1,812,031 of record CAKJTW010000069.1, read on the forward strand.
GGAGTAGCATTTGCCAAAAGCATTTAAGGGCAAAAATACTGGCCACAGATGTCCGAGTCAAGGGATAACAGTCAGGACAAGCAATAGACCAAAAGCCAGGGAGAAAGAGGTTGGGAAAAGAAATATGAGGCAAAATAAAAGTTTGTAAAAGATGTGTGTATATTGGGCAACTGACAAGACCACGCACATGCCCAGAGCTGTACACCTAAAGCTGAAAAGAGCAGAGGACAGCTACACATTCACCTCTCTGTCACTTTCAAGGTTCCTGCAAGCATAGTGAAGGCTAAGGCAGAGTTGTAAATGGTCTGGGTGAGTACTGAAGGACTGAGCAGAAGAAAGGAAATTTATAAATATGGGAGCACAGATAAATGAACTAGAGGACAGAAAAACAACAGAGAAAAATCAACAAAACCTAAGGTTGATTCTTTAAAAAAATAAAGAGTAAAACAGACAAATTTTCAGTTAGACTAACCAAGAAAAAAAAGAGAGAAGATTCAAATTACTGTAATCAGAAATGAAGTGGGGACATTACTACAGACCTTCTAGAAATTCAAAGGATTAGAAGAGATACTATGAACAACTGCATACTGAAAATTTAGAAACTGTAGATGAAACGAGCAAACTCCTAGAAACACAAACTACCAAAACTGATCGAAGAAGAAATAGAAAATGTAAACAGATTTATAACAGGTAAGAGGTTAAAACAGTAACCAAACTCTACCCCTAAAGGAAATCCCAGCATCAGATAGCCTCACTGGTGAATTAAGCAAATTTTTCAAACAAGAATTAACACCAATTCATTTCTACTTCCTGCAGATAACTGACAGAAAAGGAGTGGGAACACTCCTATCTCATCCTATTAGAAGACTGTTATCTTGACACCAAAGCCAAATAAAGACATCATTTAAAAAAAAAAAAAAACAAGAAAAACTATAGACCAATTCTCCTTATGAAAATAGATGCCGAACTCTTCAACAAAATACTAGTGTATTAAACCTGGCAGCATATTAGAAAAATTACACAACATGACCAAGTGGGATTTATCTCAGGAAGGCAAGTGTGGTTCAATACATATACCACAATAGACTGAAGGAAAATTCCTGTCACACAACAATCTCAATTGATGCAAAAATAGCATGTGACAAAATCCAAAACTTCATGATAAAAACACAGAATAAACTAGGAATAGAAGGAAACTTCCTCAGCTTAATAAAGGGCATCTATGAAAAATCCATAGCTGACATTTTATTCAGTGATGAGAAATGGAAAGCTCTCACCCTAAGATCAGGAATAAGACAAGACAGGCAGTCTAGTCACTAGTATTCAACATTGTACTAACCAGAACTTTTAGGCAATTAAAAACAAAACAAAGAATCAATATAGTGAAAATGAGTATACTACCCAAAGCAATCTATAGAGTCAATCTATAGAGGCAATCTATAGATTCAATGCAATCCCTATCAAGCTACCAATGATATTTTTCACAGAGCTATAACAAATAATTTCACAATTTGTATGGAAATACAAAAAACCTTGAATAGCCAAAGCAATCTTGAGAAAGAAGAATCGAACTGGAGGAATCAACCTGCCTGACTTCAGGCTCTACTACAAAGCCACAGTCATCAAGACAGGATGGTACTGGCACAAAGACAGAAATATAGATCAATGGAACAAAATAGAAAGCCCAGAGATAAATCCACACACCTATGGACACCTTATCTTTGACAAAGGAGACAAGAATATACAATGGAGAAAAACAATCTCTTTAACAAGTGGTGCTGGGAAAACTGGTCAACCACCTGTAAAAGAAAGAAACTAAAACACTTTCTAACACTATACATAAAAATAAATTCAAAATGGATTAAAGATATAAACATAAGACCAGACACTATAAAACTCCTAGAGGAGAACATATGCAAAACACTCTCCGACATACATCACAGCAGGATCCTCTATGACCCACCTCCAAAAATGCTGGAAATAAAAGCAAAAATAAACAAATGGGACCTAATTAAAATCAAAAGCTTCTGCACAACAAAGGTCACTATAAGCAAGGTGAAAAGACAGCCTTCTGAATGGGAGAAAATAATAGCAAATGAAGCAACTGACAAACAACTAATCTCAAAAATATACAAGCAACTCCTGTAGCTCAATTCCAGAAAAATAAATTACCCAATCAAAAAATGGGCCAAAGAACTAAAGACATTTCTCCAAAGAAAACATACAGATGGCTAACAAACACATGAAAAGATGCTCAACATCACTCATTATCAGAGAAATGCAAATCAAAACCACAATGAGGTACCATGTCACACCAGTCAGAATGGCTGCTATCCAAAAGTCTATAAGCAATAAATGCTGGAGAGGGTGTGGAGAAAAGGGAACCCTCTTACACTGTTGGTGGGAATGCAAATTACTACAGCCACTATGGAGAACAGTCTGGAGATTCTTTAAAAACTGGAAATAGAACTGCCATATGACCCAGCAATCTCACTGCTGGGCATACACACCGAGGAAACCAGAATTGAAAGTGACACGTGTATCCCAATGTTCATTGCAGCACTGTTTATAATAGCCAGGACATGGAAGCAACCTAGATGTCCATCAGCAGACGAATGGATAAGAAAGCAGTGGTATATATACACAATGGAGTATTACTCAGCCGTTAAAAAGAATACATTTGAATCAGTTCTAATGAGGTGGATGAAACTGGAGCCTATTATACAGAGTGAAGTAAGTCAGAAAGAAAAACACCAATAGTAACGCATGTATATGGAATTTAGAAAGATGGTAATGATAACCCTGTATGTGAGACAGCAAAAGAGACACAGATGTATAGAACAGTCTTTTGGACTCTGTGGGAGAGGGCAAGGGTGGGATAATTTGGGAGAATGGCATTGAAACATGTATAATATCATATATAAAACAAATCACCAGTCCAGGTTTGATGCAAGATACAGAATGCTTGGGGCTGGTGCACTGGGATGACCCAGAGGGATGGTACAGGGAGGGAGGAGGGAGGGGGTTCAGGATGGAGAACACGTGTACACCCGTGGCAGATTCATGTTGATGTATTGCAAAACCAATACAATATTGTAAAGTAAATAAATAAACATCGTTAATTTAAAAAGAAAAGACATCCAAATTGGAAAAAAGTAAAGTATCTCTACTTACAGAAAACCTAATCTTATATATAGAAAATACACACACACAAAATTGTTAAAGCTAATAAAATCAGTAAAGTAGCAAAATACAAGGTCAACATACAAGAAAATCAGCTGTAATTCTATACACTGTCAATGAAAAATCTGAAAAGGAATTTAAGAAAACAATTCAATTTTGATTACAGCAAACATATAATACTCAAGAATAAATTTAAACAAAAAGGGACAAGACCTGTACACTGAAACTCTAAAGCACTGCCCCCAAAATTCTTAAATACCTCAATAAATGGAAAGAAATCCCATGTCCATCTATCAGAGAACTTAATAGTGTTAAAATGCGGAGGGATTTTGTCATTGTGGCAAGTGATCCACATAATCAATAAAATTCCCATCAAAATCTCATTAGCCTTTTGCAAAGACTTATATTATTCAAAACCACATGCAATTTTAAGCACTCCAAATAGCCAAAATAACCATGGTAAACAACAGAGCTGGAGGACTCAGTTCTCAACTTTAAAACTTAGTACAAAGCTACAATAATGATAAGAATGCAGTGCTGCCATTAGGACAGACACGTGGGTCAAAGAAATAGAATAGTCTAAAAATAAATTCATACATCTGTGGCCAGTTGATTTTCAACAAGGGTGCCAGAACCATTCTAAAGGGAAGGATTAATCTCTTCAATAAATGGTGCTATTACCCGGAAACAGAAAAGAATGAACTGGAACCTCACTCAAACCACAGAAAAAAATTAACATAAAAATGAATCAAAGATCTAAATGTTAAGAGTTAAAGCTATAAAACTATTAGAAGAAAACACGGGAGTAAGTCTACATAACACTGGATTTGGCAGTGGAATCTCAGCACAAGCAACAGAAGAAAAAAATAGATAAAACTGGATTTCATCAAAATTAATTTTTTTGTGCATCAAAGCATATTAGCAAGAAAATGAAAAGAGGAGAGCCTACTTTAGAATAGAAAAATTCAAGTCATAAGTATGATAAAGGTCTATTTTTCCAGAACATATAAAGGAACTTTTTAGTACAACAACCAAAAACAACCAACTATCTCCCCACAAAGGACTTGGGTAGGCATTTCTCCAAAGATAAATATCCAACCAGCCCATGAAATGATGTTTAAATATACACTTTCAACAAGTCACTAGAGAAATGAAAATCAAAAGCACTAGAGAAATTTATACCCACCAGGATAGCCATCACAATCACAGTCACAACAACAAAGAAAATATGAAGTGTTGGTAAGGATAAGTTGCACTCTTCATACACTGCTGATAGAATGTAAAATGGAGCAGTCATTGTTTAAAACAGTTTGGAGATTCCTCAAGAAGTGAAACAAGTAATTAATATTAATATATAAGAGCAATTCCATTCATCTGTATATATTCAAAATAATTTTTAGAGGAATTGCCAAAAGCTTGTACACAAATGTCCACAGAAGTAATATTTTCCATCACTGAAAGGCAGAAACATCCCAAATACCCATCAACTGATGACTGGGTAAACAAAATATGATATATTCATACAATGAAGCACTATTCATGCATAAATGAAATACGTGCTACATAACATAGATGAACCTCATAAAAAGTCACACAGTATATGATTCTATTTATATGTATCCTGCATAGTTAAATGCAGAGAAACAGAGGTAAACTGGTGACTGCCGGGGGGCTGAGGGAGTATGGACTAGATAGTGACTGAGTATGGAATAGGGTTTTCCTTTGGGGTGATGAAAATGTTTTGGAACTGGACAGGAATAACAGCTGCACAACACTATCAATGTACTTAATTCTACTGAATGATACTTTAAAATGGTTAAGTTTATACTAATATGATTTTGCTTCAATCATATAATCTTTCTTAGGGAAAAAAAAAGAAAAACTAATATGGCGATCAGCACTGAGGAGATAGCGATACAGATGACAAATTCTTCCCTGTGAGGTTTTTAACCAATTAAACCTCAGAGAAACAATTACAAAATGGGCATAGTTCATATGTGGGGTTGGAGAGTTGGGAAATGCATCCTTGGAAAATGACCACGAATTGAATCAATACCATATGTTGCCCCTTTGGCACAGTTGTGAAGGCAGCAAATTCCTGGGTCAAAATTCTTTGACTCTTCAAATAGCCAGCCATTACAATATATCGCCAGTGATCTTATATTGCAAGTGAACTGGCTTCGGTGGTGAGTTCCATACCCTCCAAAACATCGGAGGTCTTTAAAAATTCCAAATTGCCTCCTGAACTTGATCCTTGATTAGTGCAGCCATTTCCCCTGAAGTCATCTAAAATCATCTTAAAACTTGCATTTTTAATTCCCTGCTTACTGTCCTTCCTGGCTTGCTTTACAGGTTGCAAGAAACAGATACTGATTCAACTTTTCAACTTTTTCCAGCTTAGGAAGAGTAACCCCTGACCTAACCAGAGCTGTGGAGAACTGGGTCCCCCAGTATTTATAATAACAATTACACACATTTCTATAGTACTCTACTCGTATCACTTTTCCAAACAAACGACTTACATGATTTAACTCATTTACTCATCACTCCTACACTATTTTGCAAGGAGACTAGAGATCAAACAGATTAATATCCCCAGGTCACATTGCTAGGAAGTGCTGGATCTGGGTTTCAAGCTGAGACAGTCCTGCTTTAGAATCCATACACTGAACTAATATGTAAAGATTCTCACAAGGTCTCTTAAAACCTCTGTATTCAGGAGGTAGTCAAATTTCACGTTCAGACACTAAAGTCATTTTTTAAATACAGAGATGGTTTAAAACCAACATGTGAAAATCATGTTCTTAACTCAATAGATTCTACATAATCTTTTATTTTGAAAGAAATTAATTCAGGCCCTGAACTTACTGATGCATTCATTATGAGGTAGACTATTTATGCCAAATGAAAATAATCTGAGTCATCTCCATTATTTTGAAATAAAATAAGTGTGAAATATCATTCATTCCCTCCCCCATTTGTTTATATATTTATTCAATACATAGTTCTAAGCACTGGCTATGGGTCAGCCTTGTGCTCTGAGAATGTAGTGAGAAATACCAGAGTGATCTTTAACCTCATGGAATTCACAGTTAGTGAGACAAACACTAAAACAATATTCATACAGACTATAATGTAAGATTATGATAGTTATTATGCAAGGAAAATGGAAGTGGCTTCAAAATAATGGCCAGCATGTACAAAAAAATAAAATGGAAATTAAATTTCTATTGCTGAAAAATAATTTGCCAAGCCTATTAAGAATCCTGAAAGATACTTAAAAATAAGAAGCCCATAAAAGATAATTCCAAATAATTTTGTTAATATTCATAAGATGAGCAAATTTATCCCATTTTAGGGAACAAACATAAATCAAAATAACATTAATGGTGAAATGTAATAATAATAAAACATAAGTAAAGAAAACCTGATTAATTATGCAAGGATTGTACACAATTCAGGATTATCCAAATCCTCTGATCCCTTATTTTGTTCCCTTACTCCATCTCTGCATAGTTTAATCCCCAGCTTAAACCGTTCTCTCCTTTCCAAAGTATCATTCTGAACTCTGCCCTCGTTCCAGCCAGCACAATTTGTTCTTTTCTCTCAGTATCCAAAATACTTGATTGTGTCTTTCGTAAGGCACTGAAAACATCTGGTGTTGCACTGAGTGTATCAGGGTTTTACCTCTACCTGAACCATCTCTTTGTACCACAGAACACCTGGAGTGCTTTTCACAGGCAACAGCTGTTGAGTGAACAATTATTCTGTTATCCTTGGCAGTTGATATTTCTATTATAAAAAGAATAACAGATTTGTAGCTACGTTTATTGCTACACCATCCAATGCATATTCTAGTGAACCAAACAATATAATTCACTGACTCAGAAATAACTTGCAAATTTAAGCTACCTATATTAACCACATTTGAATGAGACACTAGGGGTAGGTTTGGTATGGCTCTAAACATTTTTACAAGATATACATTTCAAAACAAGCAATTCATCCTAAGTTGTACAATAGATGTTATGTACAAGATGCCCTATTGAATTTATTTGCTCTTGTCTTCTAATGCCATCCATTGAAAAAATGTTTCAAAAAGCAAAAAGGAATTGAGATCCTGAAACACCTACCACAAAATAGTACAACGAACAGAATGACATAATTTTCAGTTTCAAAAATTAAATACAGGGTGGTCCAGTGGTTAAGACTCTGTGCTCTCAACCCAGGGGGTCCAGGTTCCACCTCTGGTAAAAGAACTAGACCTTGCATGCCCCAACTAAGAGCACAAGTATGGAAAACAAAGATTCTTTGTTTGCACGCAGTAACCAAGACCCAGAGGAGTCAAATAGATTTTTTTTTAAATAAGCACAGCTACAACAGAATATTTGTCATACTTCTATACTATTTTTGACAGTAACAGTATTATAACAATAACTGCAATGAAATGGTACTTTAACTTCACTTGGTATTGATAGAAGGTCGGGTTTTTTTGGTCCGCTATTAGTTCTGATTTAATATTTAAAAAATACACAGAATTTACTAGGAATAGAAAGTATAGAGAACTGATTTTAAAAGTTGAATCTTCATGGTTTTTTTATTTCTATTGTAAATTCAAAGCTCAGAGTGGTTAATTAAAAAAAAAAAATTAGCACATTGAGAAACAGTGGGATTTGAAATATCCCAAGAAGCTGCTGAATTTCACTACCCACTCACTCAGTACTCTCAACTATACAACGAACAGTTGTTTTTTCTCTTTAAGGATTGCAATTTTACACCATCATTTTTTGTTTCACGTTCAGCGTTTTTCATAGGCAAGGCAAGCAAAATACATGTTTTTAATAAGAATGGACCTTCAAGGAGAAAAAATTTTTTTACAGAAAGTGAGGATAATAGAGAAACCAAATTCTGCTCCTCAGAAGCAGTAAATGTTAGAAGACAGTGAAACTGTCTATAGCATTCTCGGTGAAGAAGGCTGTAGCTGGAGAAATACAATCAGCTACATTTTCGCTACATTTATTTAAATGTAGCTCAAGTTATTGTTCAAGTGTGAAAGTACTGTAGCAAGCAGATACTCCCACGGAGGCAATAAGTCAAAGGACAGGCATACCTCGTTTTGTTGCGCTTCCCAGAAAGTGCACGGTTTAAAAATGGAAGGTTTAAGGCATTCCAACCTCCAGCAGGTCTATTTGCGCCATTTTTCTAGTAGCACCTGCTCATTTCATGGCTATGTCGCTTGTTGCTAATTCTCGCGATATTTCAGACCTTCTACCAGCAAAAACTTACTACTGGCGGAAGGAATTTATGATGGTTAGGACTGTTTAGGAGGGACGTGTATTTTAATTAATGCATGTGTATTTTAATTAACGCATGTGCATTTTTCGATACAGAATGCTATAGTTCACTTAAACTACAATATAGTGTGAACATAGCTTTTATTTTATGTATCTATTTATTTTTGACTGTGCTGGGTGGGTCTTTGTTGCTGCACAGGCTTCTCCCTAGTTGAAGCTAGCAGGGGCTGCTCTTCTCTGCGATGATGTGTGGGCTTCTCATTGAGGGGCTTCTCTTGTTTCGGAGCCTGGACTCTGGAGCACAGGCTCAGTAGTTGTGGCACGTGGACTTTGTGGCTCACAGGCATGTGGGATCTTCCTGGATCAGGAGTCGAACTGTGTCTTCTGCATTGGCAGGCAGATTCTTTACCACTGAGCCATTACGGGAGCCCCAAACATGGCTTTTATCCGCACAGGGAAACAAAAAATTCCTGGAACTCGACTGCAATATTCTCTTTCAGGCGGTGGTCTGGAAGGGAACCTCTGATGGCTTCAAGGTGTGCCTGTACTCATGACTACTTTTAAGATGTCCTTAAAAACAACTATTTAATAATAGCATCCTGCTAATCCAATACTTTTCAAAATAAAGAAATCAAGAACAGGGAGGCTGTGATGGTTCATATAACAGTTAATATAGAACCAAGGTAAGGTGTAAGAATTATACTTACAAAACAAGATGTAAATATTGAAAACTGTAACAAGTTAGAATAGCATGCAAAAATCAGGGAGAAGAGAACCATAAGTGTGTTGACTATCAATTTTCATAGCAGAGAATAAAGAGATATGATCTTAAATTATCTTAAATATTATCTATGAATCTAAGAAAAAGCATATATAAACAAAGAGAAATTTTACCTCAGAGGGATGAAACTGAGAGGAAAAAATTCTAATGTAAAAATATATCTATAAAATTTTTCTTGAATGCAGTTATATATATTCTCTGAAAATAAAAATAAACATAATAAATTGGAAATAATTTAGGGAAAAATAGACAAACAAAAGTATTTTTCAATACATTCATTAAAGTGCAAAGATAATGCTATTCTGCGTCCTGAACCTCTTACCATGTCACCATCAGTCCTGACTTACTGAAACAAAGCTCCAGTTCAAGACCCATCTCTGCAAGGAACGCCTTCCCACTTGTCTGCAATCTACTGGAAACTGTCTCTATCCCCATAAGCACAGAGCAGACAAATGTAGTACTGTTGCCAGCAGCCAGTAGTTAATTAGCCAAACTGTGAATCAGATTCATTTTTACATTCTGAAACCTTGCTGAAATACAGCAATATGCCTATCTGCTCCCTCTTGTCTCAAAATAGTATTATATTATGAACAATGAGCTTAAAGTTTCACCTTTCTCACTCGGTTTATCTATGGGTTTGCTATCTTTTTATATATTCAGAATAACTGCGATATTAAAATTGTTCAATTTAACAAGTTTTAGGGAAATTTTTCACTAAAATTTTAATTACAATTAAATTTTAGTGTAATTTTAAATTTTTAATCTCTTTTTCTTGGGTTATCGTAACTTATATAGTTTCTTATAATTTAACGACCATGGTTTAAAGAAACAATGCTTAAAGGCAGGATGCTGTTTATAATGAAGTAAAATTTAAAATAAGATAGATAATTCTGTTTTTTAAGATATTAACTTAGGAGAAAACAGGATAAAGAGCATACAGAATTCTCTGTACTATTTTTTTGTAACTTTTATGTAAAATTATCTCAAAAAAGTTACAAATTATATAACTTTGATGCAACAATTCTGCTTCTAAGACTTTATCCAGGAGGTAAGAGGAATCCAACAGTAGCAAATATGTTAAACTAATTATATAATACTCACAAATCATACCCATTGAAAATTGAATATACATACTATATTGTGAATACATAATATCCAAAAATCATACCCATTGAAAATTAAAAATTTATTATGGGGAAGTAAAAATTATCTTGAAGTGCAAATAGCAGTCCTACTGTTTGCTGTGCTGTAATAAAAGTTCTGCCCTATATTTTATAATCTATATTCCCTGCTGTATATAAGCCATAGTCTCTATATTTTATAATCTAGTCATCAGTGCAACACAAACCAGAGTAAGCTAAAGGCTGGGCTTCCCAGATGGCACTAGTGGTAAATACCCCCTAGCCAGTGCGGGAGACATAAGAGATGCGGGTTAAATCCCTGAGTCAGAAAGATCCCCTGGAGAAGGAAATGGAAACCTGCTCCAGTATTATTATTATTTTTTAATGTATTTATTTGGCTGTGCCAAGTCTTACTTGTGGCATGTGGGATCAAACCCAGATCCATCTACATTGGGAGCATGGAATCTTAGCCACTGGACCACGAGGGAAGTCCCCACTCCAGTACTCTTGCCTAGAAAATCTGACAGACAGAGGAGACTAGTGGGCTACAATCCATGGGGTTGCAAAGAGTAGGACATGACTGAGCGACTAGGTACTAAGTCAAAATAAAGTAAATGCAGGAGCTGGAAATCAAATCCATTCCGTCATTCAACAGTTAACATTTATGTGTCTCCTTCTCAGAGTCAGCCATTGGACTGAGCACCAGTGGGGGCTGGGGTGGGGGGTGGTGATGGGCAAGAGAGGCAAGGTCCCTGTCCTACAGGGGCTTATGGGGATGAGTTTCCTCTATTTCATTATTTGTTAATAGTATAAATGGGCTTCCCCCTTGGGTCGTGGGGGAAAGAAACTGCCCGCAGTGCAGGAGTTGCAGGTTCGACTCCTGGGTCAGGAAGTTACCCTAGAGTGGGGCATGGCAACCCACTCCAGTATTCCTGCCTGGAGAATCCCACAGACAGAGGAGCCTGGCGGACTACAGCCAATGGGATCACAAAGAGTGAAGTGACTTGAGCACACACATATGATAGTACAGACATGGCATCTACAGTAGTTAGTAAATGGTCCATATTTTAGTCATGCTCATTTTCTCACAGAAATTAAGACCCAAATGTTCTCTATAAGAACACAAAATGTTTTAAGAAATTATCACTGGTATGTTCACCAATCTACAAAATGTTAATGTAAAAGACAATTCATAATTGCTTACTTCTTAGTTTTCACTAGAAATTAAGGTTTTTAAGTTGAGAGTTCTAATTTAAGCATGTAACTAATACAAAAGGAATAATATGGAAACACTTCAATACTCAGTAGGAAGTAAGATATGTGTTTTCAATAAAGGAGGTATGAGAAAACAAAAAAGAAATTTGAACTCAAGATGTTTTTTAAGGTAGTCTGAAAGTACTCCTTGGGGCTTTCATTTCCATATGGGTAACGTTAAGGCATTGAAATATCATGTCTAAAGGTCATTTTTAATTGCATTTCCAATATTAAGTCAAGGAAAAGGAATTAATTCTCAGTGAAGTTTCTGATGCAACTTAATAACAAATCCCAAAATGCAAATGACAAAAGATTAAAAATCCTGGACAACTTTGGAGAGGAAGTATTCATATTAAGTTTGCTGGAGGGAGAGAGTAAGATCGAGGCTTATTACACACAAATGAACAGTGGGGAGAGAACAGGAGCCCAGATACAACCCACAGAGATAGAGAAACTTTTTCTATGAAAAACACTTCATTGAACCTGAAAGGAAAAGGACAGACTATTTAAGCATAGTGATGAGAAAACTGGCTGAATATTTAGAAACATAAATCTGCTCGTTATCTCACACTAAGAATTATTCCAGGTGAACTGACAAACCTACACATGAAAATTAAAATTGAGAAGGGTTAGAATAAAATGTAGAATATCTTTATGATATATAGTACGTCAGGGAAGAAATTCTCCAAAAATAAAAAAGTTAAGTATGTATTTCTAGCTACAGTATGCTAAAGATCAAATAATCTTAAAGATAGTCATGCCCAATGCCTTAGTATATAGACAGAGGAATACAATCAAGGGGGACACAATCAGAAAATCAAGTATACAGCTAGTAAGTGCCGAAGAATTGATGCTTTTGAACTGCGGTGTTGGAGAAGACTCTTGAGAGTCCCTTGGACTGCAAGGAGATCCAACCAGTCCATTCTGAAGGAGATCAGCCCTGGGATTTCTTTGGAAGGAATGATGCTAAAGCTGAAACTCCAGTACTTTGGCCACCTCATGCAAAGAGTTGACTCACTGGAAAAGACTCTGATGCTGGGAGGGACTGGGGGCAGGAGGAGACGGGGATGACAGAGGATGAGATGGCTGGATGGCATCACGGACTCGATAGACGTAAGTCTGAGTGAACTCTGGAAGTTGGTGATGGATAGGGAGGCCTGGCGTGCTGTGATTCATGGGGTCGCAAAGAGTTGGACACGACTGAGGGACTGAACTGAACTGAACTGAAGGAAGTAAGTAAGTGAAAGTCACTCAGTCCTGTCTTACTCTTTGCAAATCCATGAACTATAGTCCATGGAATTCTCCAGGTCAGAATACTGGAGTGGGTAACCTTTCATTTCTTCAGGGGATCTTCCCAACCCAGGGACTGAACCCAGATCTCCCACACTGCAGGTGAGTTCTTTACCAGCTGAGCCTTCTAGTAGTATAGCTTAATTTTCTGATTGTCCCCTTGACTTTAATACTTTGTGTGATTTCTTATATTTTAATTCAGAAACAGTTCTTCAATATTTTAATTCAGAATCATTTTGTATCTGATTACAGATGGTTAAAGGATACCATTTTTAAAAATTCTTGTTTAAAATAAGAAATTGCATTAATGATGATTTAATGAATAAAATAAAATACTGTAAAATAAATTCAAATTTTCTTACATTTTAAATATCTTACAAAATAAGCATAATTGTGGGATAATTGTAAACTAATTTCACGAGCAAATAAACTGAAAAGCAGGAAAAAGGAATATAAAAAAATAGGAGCAAAGCACTATAAACAATTGAAAACAAAGAGAGGGAAGACCACATATTGTTTAGATATGATGGAAAAGGCTTTGTAAATGCAGTGACTTTCTAAATGGTCTTAGGACTTCCCTGGTGGTCAAGGGTTAGGAATTCGCCTGCAAATGCAAGGGACACAGCTGCTATCCGTGGTTCGGGAGGATCCCACATGCCTTGCAGGAGCTGGGAGCAACTGCCGCAACTACTGAGCCCAGGCTCCAGAGCCCGTGCGCTGCAGTGAAGCGGGGCCTCCACGCACCACAGCTAGAGAAACCCCACACGCAGCAACAGAAATAAACAACACACTTTTAAAGTAATTTTTTTTTTAAGTTAAATTGTCTTAAGGACAGGTAGCACTGTGACAAGCCATGACCGTGAGAGCAGGGCGCATGTTACATACAAAGTGTATACAATCAAGAGGCCGGAAGTGGGAAAACCCACCCGTTTTCTAACACACAAAAGGCACCATTTCAGCAATGCTCTTATTTTTGCTGCCTATCCTGGCTCTTTCTTGCATTTTTTGGCTTGATTTCTATATAGCATCCCCACTTCCAATACTGATCATACCAACTCACACCTCAAATGCACAATTATTATTGTATGACTTGCCTGCTTAAAACTCCTCTTCTGAAAAATCAATGAATACACATCACGGTCGTAACTTACTATAACTTTAAATATCTTCTAAGATCCCCACTCCAGAACACTTTACACACAAGGGGTGCTGGGTCACTCGTGGTTCACACACTCAGATATTCCGTGACCTTTGCCCTGCCCAGGTTACTCCGTTATTCAGCCAATCCTTCCTCCACACCCACTTGATGAGCCCTCCTCATTCTTCAGAACTAACTCAGTCACCTCCACTGTGGGACCTTCTGGGTTCTCGGTAGCAAAATCCCTCCTATCTTTTCACCATCTTCCCTTGCAAAAGGTGCATGTGACTCTCCATGGCAACTGTGTGTTTCATTTTGACTCCCTTATTAAGTGTGCTCCTTGAAGGCAAGATTCGTGCTCTTTGCTTTGATGTGTCCTTGGCACCTGCACAGTGTCCGCACAAAGCAAGACCTCAACCCATTCAATATTCAATTAGATCCAAGATACACAATAACAATAGTTTTCCTCCAAGTCAGTATCGACCACTGAGAAAAGTTATTTAAAAAGATTTCATTCAAGGCAGCAACAAAACCTTTAAAGTGCGTTAAGAGTAAATACAACAAAATGTTGGAAATATATGCAGACATGAAAAATTGGACCTGTTTAACAAGCTCATGGATAAGAATATTTAATATATGAAGGTGAAAAAAATTGGCTCACCATATGGAAAGCAATAGATTACCAATGTAAAGCCTAAAATGAGGATTAACTGCAGTTTGATTAAAGATCAAAAGGTATACATGCTTAAATACATGAAAGCAACTGACGAAAATATAAAAATAGCAGTTTCATATTACCATGTGGAGTAAATTCTGAAATAAGACACAAAAAGCATAAGCCATAAAGAAAGTAAATTTGATTTCATTAAAATTTAAAATATGAGGAAGACGCAAGAGACTATAAGCAAATTTAAAGGCAAGTCATAACGTGAGACAAGATAATTGTATAGTTTATTAACTGCATTTGAATAGTGTTCAAAATACAATGAGAGCCCTTGTGAACCATTAAGAAAAAAACATCACATAGAAAAATGGGCAGTGGAACTGAAGAGACAGTTCATAAACCAGGAACATCAACTGATTAACAAACATATGAAAACATGTTCAAACTGTAGAGAATATGTAACTTTTACACACCCACTTCCCCATGGGAGGAAAAAGTCTCATCTGAAAATACCAAGTGTTGGTGAGGAAGCAGGGCAGAGGATATCAAACTCAGGAGAGAATCTGGATGGATCATCTGGGAACAATTTGGCAAAATCTAATTTGTGTCAATCTATGCTCAGAAATGGAGAAGGAAATGGCAATCCACTCTAGTATTCTTGCCTAGAAAATTCCATGGACAGAGGAACCTGGTCACCTACAGTCTATGGGGTTTCAAAGAGTTGGACACCACTGAGTGACTGAGCACACACAAGCCCAGAAAATCCGCCTCTAAGTATATAACCTAGAAAAAAATGAATTGATAAAGATCTGGTACAGATATACAATGGAATATTACTCAGCCATAAAAAGAAATGAAATTAGGTCATTTGTAGAGATGTGGATGAACCTAGAGTGTGTCATACAGAGTGAAGTTAAGTCAGTAAGAGAAAAACAAGTATCATGTGTTAATGAATGTATATGGAATCTAGAAAAATGGTACAGATGAACCTAGTTCTGAAGCAGGAATAGAGACACAGACATAGAGAATGGATGTGTGGAAGTCAAGGGAAGGGTGGGATGAACTGTGAGATTAAGACTGACATGCATACACTACCATGTGTAAAACAAACAGCTAGTGGGAAGCTGCTGCCTAGCACAGGGAGCTCAGCTCAGTGCCCCGTGATGACCTAGAGGGGTGGGATTGGGGGAGTGGAAAAGAGGCTCAAGAAGGAGGCAATATATGTGTACATATAGCTGCCTGTACATCAGAAACTTGCACAGCATTATAAAGCAACTATATGCCAGTAATAATAATAATAATAATAATAAATTGCACAATTGTACTAGGAAATACAAGTTGTGTGATATTTATACCAAGGAACAGTGTACAGAAGTAAAACTGAATAAACAGGAACTCCATCAAAATGACTAAAATCTCAAAAACAATCTTCAGCAAAGACAAATATTTTTCAGGAAGTTACAGAATGTATGATTCCAATCATGCAAAGCTGAAACTATGCAAAGCAACAATAAGTATTATTCAAATAAATTTCAAAATGTAATAAATGTAGAAATACTATGTATATAGCATTATAAACTTAAGTGTACTTCTGAAGTTACTGTGTTGGGATACAAAGTGAAAGTCGCTCAGTTGTGTCTGACTCTTTGCGACCCCAAGCAGTATACAGTCCATGGAATCCTCCAGGCCAGAATACTGGAGTGGGTAGCCTTTCCCTTCTCCAGGGGATCTTCCCAACCCAGGGACTAAACCCAGGTCTCCTGCATGGTAGGCGGATTCTTTACCAGCTGAGCCACAAGGGAAGCCCATTTTGTGATACTAAAGGGGCCTCGAATTGACCCATTTTATTTCTACTATTAAAAAACTGAAGTAAATATGGCAAAATATTATTTTTAAGACAGTTATATGTACTCTGCTTGAATTTTTCATAATTTAAAGAATATAGCAATAGTGATTACTTCTGAGGATGTAATATAATAAGTTCTCTCATTTCATTGGAACAACTGGAACAATAATTTGTGAGCAAACTGAAAACATCTAGCCAAGTGAAAATGCAATTCTACTTCGAACCATGCTCCTTGGAGAAACTTAGATATATGGGATCAGGAAGAATTATATAAGTGTGTTTGTTGAAGTATGGTTTATAATAGCAAAAACAGCAAAACCTCAGTGATGTCTATTAACAGAGGAAGTATAGTTTATGTATATAATACAGGACAATACAACCAATGAAATAAACTAGATCTATGGAAAAGGCAATGGCACCCCCACTCCAGTACCTTTGCCTGGAAAATTCCATGGACGGAGGAGCCTGGTGGGCTTCAGTCCATGGGGTCACTAGGAGTCGGACACAGCTGAGCAACTTCCCTTTCACTTTTCACTTTCATGCACTGGAGAAGGGAAATGGCAACCCACTCCAGTGTTCTTGCCTGGAGAATCCCAGGGACGGGGGAGCCTGGTGAGCTGCCATCTATGGGGTGGTGGGCTGCCATCTATGGGGTCGCACTGAGTTGGACATGACTGAAGCGACTTAGCAGCAGCAGCAGCATGTAGTAATGTGGATAAATACTGAATACAGTTGTTCAGTGTGTCAAAAGCAAGAGGTTAAAACAGGTCTCAACTCTCAGTGTGTTTTCTATCTTAAAAAATTTGAAACAAAAAAATACAGGATTATTTTGGTAAAATATGGGTCGTCTGCATGTGTTGGTTTGTAGTATGATTCCATGTAGCTTCCAGTATGTTTGAAACATTATGTAATTTAAAAAACTAAATGAAACAATAGTAGATATTGTCAACAGCTTTGAATTATAAGTTTTAGTTTAATTATTACTCTAGGTAATGAGAACCCTGGGAAAATTTAAGAGGGGGAATTATATGTTTCAAACTGAAATTTAGGAAAATTAATCTGGCAGAAGTACAAGGAAAATTGAGCTGGCAGTGAAAAGAACCATTGGAAAATCTCACCAACATTTAAGCCTGAAGTTAAAAAAACAGAATTTCAACTGGAAAGAGACCACAGAGGACAAAGACATCCCCATTCAGCACCAGTAAGATATGGCCTTTGGTTGTTTGCAGTAACTCAGAGAAATGGAAGAGCCATTATCATCTCTGAGATCTGATACTGAGTCATTTTGAAAAGACTGACAGTGTTAACAGAAATATCTACTTTACGTGTTTCTATAAGACAAAGTAGCTGGTTTGAGGAAAACATACAGTATGTTCTATGTAAACTCATTGCATTGGGGGTGCAGTATGGGTAATAAAAGCAGGAAAGTTTTCATAAAAATTTGGGCATGCCAGTCTGGAGATTGGAAAGGAGATTAAAGTTTAAGATATCTACTTTAGATAAATTTTTTGAGAAATAGGAATAAAACCGTACTTCATGCTAAGGTGTTTCGGTCATTTCTGACTTTTTGAGACCTATGGACTGTAGCCCACCCGACTCCTCTGTCTGTGGGATTCTCCAGGCAAGAATACTAGAGTGGGTTGCTGTTTCCTCCTCCAGGATATCTTTCCGACCCAGGGATCAAACCCACATCTCTCATGTCTCCCACATGGGCGGGTGGGTTCTTTACCACTAGTGCCACCTGGGAAGCCCAAAACTGTAGGGCTCAGGACTAAATAAGGATTCTAAGAATAGGCTGGGTTTAAGAAACAGATGAGTTCCCCCTGAAAATTAGTTTGTGTACTTTGCATGGATGATAAAAAAAGTTAAAAAAAAAAAAAGAAACAGATGATTAAGAGAAGTCTTACAATAGTGAGTGCTGGGAGGCTGGGAAGAGCAGAAGCCAGTGAAAGCTGAAGATGTGGCCGAAAAGGCAGAGGGAGACACCAGTTCAGGGCGACCTCGCCTTCCACAGGAACATGACAGCAGGTATCAGGTGACAGCAGACAGCAAGATCAGGTGCGCTTATGGCTGAACACCGGTAAGGTATATGTAAAGCAAGTCTAGAAGCGGAGGGCTTTCTAGGTGATACTACCTGTGCTTCTATTCGCTGAAACAGATCGGACAGTTGGGAAAAAAACAAAACATTGAATGACAGAGAACTCGTCATCAAAGTCCAGGAGGCTCAGCACTCCAGGTAAGGCAGCATGGCAGCCCGATGCAGGTGCGGCCAAGGTGTGATCACACCCGGCAACCTTCACTCTGGTTACCACGCCTTCACTCACATCAATCCGCACGCGCCATTTTGCCAGACTAAAATGTCCAAAACACCTTTCATCAAGTAATTGCTCTGGATTAAAATCCTGCCACGTTCTCATTGTGTATTAAATAAAAAATCCGGTGAAGTGTGTCGCCGAAAGCAAAGAAACAAGTCCTGTTCCAAAGAGGTGAAATGTATCAAGTACTCCAAAAGATGATATTTCTTCACTGTGGCAAGTCAAGTCAGTGCTTATTATTTAGAAACATTAATGTTAATAGATGAAATAGTGTGTGGTCTATTACGTACCTGCACTTTGAGTAGTTTATCTTACTTACAGCTAACAGTAACCCTATAGAATAGTCTTTGGCACGTGACAATCTATTTACAGATGAGATACGGAGTTGGAAAGTCAATGGACTCAACAAAAGGTCTTTCCAGAGCTTCTCCTCTCCATGACCCTGTGCTAATACTCGAAGCCTGGAACTCTTGAATTGAGGCTTAAATCTTATGAATAACCTGAAATACTGAGATTTCCTCAAGCAGAGGTTTGTGGAGAGTTGTTTCAGGGACCAAAAGAATGTAATCATTGCTAGAAGAGGGGCAATCCATCAGTTTCATCTAAGTCATAAAGTGACATGTCAGAAAAGTGAAAATCAAGGAAATGCAAGAAGACCTATTTTAGAATTATGCTTTTGCATATAGGGCTATTTTTTTGATGGTTTTCATATTTAACAATAAACAGTGTGAAAGTTGCTCAGTCATGTCTGACTCTTTGTGGACCCCATGGAGTATACAGTCCATGGAATTCTCCAGGCCAGAATACTGGAGTAGGTAGCCATTCCCTTCTCCTGGGGATCTTCCCAACCCAGGGATTGAATCCAAGTTTCCTGCCTTGGGCGAAGATTCTTTACCAGCTGAGCTACCAGGGAAACCCTTAACAATAAAGACAAGGGTGAAAATTTCACAATTTTCAAATACATTTAAAGTGACGCACACACCAAAATTTCAAGGCTGGAAGGTTACATGCAGCTCACGGCAAGTGGTAACGAGATCTGAGGACCCACTGGAGACATTACCTTTGAGATTAGGAATTCAGACTCAGTAGAGACAAAGTTATTAGTTCTAATAACAGAGACATTGAATGGCTCTCACCTACATTGGGAGGAAATCTACACAAAATAGGAGTTTCATAATTTGTACAGGTCATAAAGAAGAAGTATCATTCGTTCAGCCATCTTCTGACTCTTTGTTACCCCAGTGGACTGCAGCCTGCTCCAAGGCGTTCCCCAGGCAAGAATACTGGAGTGGGTTGCCATTTCCTCCCCTAGGGAATCTTTCCGTGTCTCCAGCACTGGCAGGTGGACTGTCTACCACAGAGCTACAGGGAAGCCCAAGAAAAACATATGCCATGTCCTAATCAAGGATGCCACATCAGAGGGGAGCCTCTACTGGGGTAAGAGTGAAATGCATTGTCATCAAAATGTGTGCAGTGGTTAGCACTGGTATTTTGAGAAGAAACTAGAAATGACTGTAAAAGAATGACACCTTTGGACACATGGTATTTTATCTTACCTCACTTAAAATCTTCCTGTAGAGAATAAAGATGGTATCTAATCTCTCCAGTGAAGAATGTGCCATTTTAAAGCGGGACCATACAGAGAAGCATGTTTCTTTTTTTAAATTTTATTTTATTTTTTTTTAAATTTATTTATTTTTAATTACAATACTGTATTTGCCTTGCCACACATTGACACGAATCAGCCACAGGCGAACACAATCTCCCAATGCCGAAGCCCCCTCCAACCTCCCACCCCACAATACTGTATTTGTTTTGCCATACATTGACATGAATCAGCCACAGGTGTCCACGATCTCCCAATGCCAAAGCCCCCTCCCACCTCCCACCCCACATCCTCTCCCCGAATCATCCCGCACACCCGTCCCATGCGTCCTGCATCCTGCACTGAACATAGACTGGCGCTTCACTCTTACAAGATAGCATACATGTTTCAATGCCGTTCTCCCAAATCATCCCACCCTCTCCCTCTCCCTCAGAGTCCAAAAGTCCGTTCTATACCTCTGAGTCTCTTTTGTTGTCTCACATAGAGGGTCTTCATTACTATCCTTCTAAATTCCATATATATGTGTCAGTATACTGTATTGGTGTTTTTCTTTCTAGCTTACTTCACTCTGTATAATCGGCTCCAATTTCATCCATCTCATTAGAACTGAGTCAAATTTATTCTTTTTAAGGGCTGAGTAGTACTCCATTGTGGATATGTACCACAGCTTTCTTATCCATTCATCAGCCAGGACATGGAAACAACCTAGAGAAGCATGTTTCTAAATGTAAAATGCTGTAAAAATACAAGTTGTTGGTATGATTCTTAATGGAAAATTCCTCTTGCTCAAAAAGTTATCACAAGGTTCTAACTCATATAACTATTTGAAATTTCACAACCAATATTAAACATCAATAAACACATAAAGCATAGTCAAAATAGCAACTGAAACAAATAATACAACACAATATAAGAAATACATGGGATGTTGTAGAACTGCCTTTTTTTTTTTTTTAATTTTGGTAGTCTTTAAACAAAACATTCTCTCCAAAAGACAAATGCACTTTGGGGGTTTTGTTGTTACATGTTGTGTTTTTGGAGAAGCTAAATTTTAGTGCTTTCTCAAAGAATTTTCAGAAAGGGCCTTTAGATGAAGTTTAGAAGAATTACAGAAAAATGAAGCATGGGGTAACATCTTTTAGGTAAGACGTAAGGCACATACTAGCTGATATATTGCCTACTACAGATCTTGTATTGCAATTTAATTGATATTCCTAAGGCTAATTACAAACAGGAAAATTACAAAGTGCCTTCAAGACAGCAGTGCCAATACTACTTTTGTGTCAATCAAAACCCTGGTAGTGCAGTTCTGAATAAACTTATCTAAAAATTTAACAAAGATGTATTGACGTTAGGTCTTACTCATCTCAGAACCCCGCAGAGCAGAGACCACTACTAGACTTGCGGCTTGTTCAGTCGCTAAGTCATGTCTGGCTCTTTGTGACCCCATACTTCCTCCTTTAGAATGCTAGTCCCCTATGATGAAAAGGACATCTTTTTTTTTTTTTTTGGTGTTAGCTCTAGAAGGTCTTAGAGATCTTCATAGAACTGCTGGACTTCGTCTTCTTCAGCATTAGCGGCTGTGGCACAGACTGGGATTACTATGATGTTGAATGGTTTCCCTTAGAAACGAACAGAGATCATTATGTCATTTTTGAGAATGCATTTAGGACTCTTCTATTGACTGTGAGGGCCGCTCTACTTCCTCTAAGGGATTCCTGCCCACAGTAGTAGATATAATGGTCCCCTGACTTGCAGGCATTGATGCAAATTTTTCCTTTCCTTCTTTTTACTGCTTCATCTTGATATATTTCATATTAATATACTTAGTTAATATATATTTTAAAATAATCTTGATATTGTTAATTGAAAAATGTACCAAATAGGTTATAGATTCTAATTACATAGAAAAATGATTATTTCCTTCACCACTGATTCTGAATCCAATATACTTCAGGTGTCAGACTATTTTTCAAAAGTACTCTTATGGTTCCCCCTTCACATCTTACCCAGCTACTGAAATTAACCTGTCATCAGACAGCATAATAACTGAAACTGTTCCTAGATGCTTTATTTGGGACTTCATTTACTTTGTATTCTGGGCAGTTTTATTATCATTTAAAAAAGAGCTGCAATGAGGTAATATCTTGGGAATCAAAATAGCTAATGGCACTTTTTGGATGGGAAGGTAGCCAAGTGGTCTCTTACTGGAGATATAAAAGAAATTCCATTGAAATTGTTGCTGACCTTTATCTTCCTCTAAGTAATGGCATTTTTCTAAAATTTGGACAAGGTGGCTCACTTCGAGTTCAGAAGCAAAGGCAGAGAAGTTTTCATTGCTGTTTGCTTCCACAGTCAATGGAGTATTCAAGCCGCTTGTCTCCTAGTAATTAAAGTGTCCTGTGGGCAAACCTAACTCATATAAGCCTCCTTCACAGAAAACAGTCACTTGCAAAATAATCAACATTTGTATTTTTCACAAATCAAAGAGAGAGGACGTCTACTTCAAACTAAGTAAGCTTCTGCACAGCAAAAGAAACTGTCAACAAAATAAAAAGGCACCCTATGAAATAAGAGAAAATATTTGCCAATCATTTATCTGATAAGGGGTTAATACCCAAAATATAACCTTAAGAACACTATTACAAATGGGCAGAAGACTTAAATAGATATTTCCGAAGAAGACATGTGGATGTTATACAAATGAAATCACCATAGCATATAACCTTTGAGGATTTTTTTTTCACTCAATATAATTCTCTCAAGATTCATCTTTAGGGGTAAGAGTTTAATCTTTTTATTGCTGAGTAGTATTACATGATGAGGATGTCCTAGAGTTCAACCATTTATACAATGATGGCTATCTGGCTTGTTTTCAGTTCGGGGATATTTAAAATTAAGCTGCTGTGAACATTTGTATGGTTTGCATGTGAACAAAAGTCTTCATTTCCCTGCGATAGATTACTGATGGTACGGCTGATGGCCATGTGGCCACTGCATAGTTTAAGAAACTGCCACATTATTTTCAAGAGTGTCCGAACCAATCACCTCCCCACCAGCAGTGTATGAGTAATTCAGGTTTTCTGTCTCCTGTCAGTATTTGGTGGTGTCACTGTTTTTCATTTTAGCCTTTCCAATAGGTATTTACTGATAACTCATGATGTTTTTAATTTGCATGCCACTAATGGACTCTTACTCTTTGGAAGGAAAGTTATGACCAACCTAGATAGCATATTCAAAAGCAGAAACATTACTTTCCCAACAAAGGTCCATCTAGTCAAGGCTATGGTTTTTCCAGTGGTCATGTATGGATGTGAGAGTTGGACTGTGAAGAACACTGAGTGCTGAAGAATTGATGCTTTTGAACTGTGGTATTGGAGAAGACTCTTGAGAGTCCCTTGGACTGCAAGGAGATGCAACCAGTCCATTCTAAAGATCAGCCCTGGGTGTTCTTTGGAAGGAATGATGCTAAAGCTGAAACTCAAGTACTCTGGCCACGTCATGTGAAGAGTTGACTCACTGGAAAAGACTCTGATGCTGGGAGGGATTAGGAGCAGGAGAAGGGGACGACCGAGGATGAGATGGCTGGATGGCATCACTGACTCGATGGACGTGAGTTTGAGTGAACTCTGGGAGTTGGTGATGGACAGGGAAACGCCTGGCGTGCTGCAATTCATGGAGTCACAAAGAGTTGGACACCACTGAGCGACTGAACTGAATGGCTAATAATGTTGACATCTGTTCATGTGTTTATCAACTTTTGTGAAGTATCAGTTCATGTTTTTTGCCCATTTCCAAACTGAATTGTTGTTTTTAAATTTTAACTTAGAGTTTTAAGAGTTTTTAATTCTCGTTATCTGTTAGAGACATGTAGTTTGTAAATAATACCTCCCCCACAGCTTTTTAAAATTCTCTTAACAGCCTCTTTCATAAAGCAAAAGTTTTCATTTTGATGAAGTTATCAAGTTAAGGGTCACACTTTTGTGTCAAGTCTAAGAACTCTTTGCCTAGTCCTAGTTCCCAAAGATTTTCTTTTATGTTTTGTTACAAATTTCATACTTTTGCTTTTTACACTTAAATCACTAATCTATTTTGAGCTATAACGTGTGAGGTTTATGTTGATTCATTTATTTTGCCGATGGATGTCCAATTTTTCACAGCACATTTGTTTGAAAGATATCCTTTCTTCATAAAATTGTCTTTGCATCTTTGTCAAAAATTTGTTGGGTATATTAGAAAATCTTTTTCTTCACTATATGGTCTAAATGTATGCTTCCATCGAAGCTCCTAAACTTCTCCATAGATGAGCAGAGTAATTCACTAAATATGCTCTAAATGTCCTTGCTAGGAGTAACTACAGCAGAAAATGAATTCTAGCATCTACATATTGCTAAGGACAATTACTTAATCATCAGTGCTCTAGAAATTAGTTACTTTAGAATATATTTAGCATATATTGGATTTAAGTATATTTTCAAATTTAATTTCATCACTTCCAGTAACGCTATCTTATTTGTTGGGTGCCTTAGTTGCCACTAGTTGTGATCAAAGCTGACAGTGGCTAATTCAGATGAGAAAACATTAGTTTAATATTTTATTACCTCAAATCAGGAAGAGCAGGCTAGAGAACCAGGTAAAAGCACTGTATTCACAGAGGAATAGAAAATAGTGAACGGGAAGGACTGTTGGGAGTAAACCTGTCTTGAATCTCTGGACACAAAACTACGGCAGAAGAAGGAAAAATCCAAAAGGCACAGGACATGTGGTACAAATGATTTAACATGCGAGGAGAAAACAGACAGAATTCATGTGTCAAAGAGTAATGGCAGATCATCTTTCAGAGCTGCAGGAAGATATCAAGCCATGGAATAAGGAGCACTATACACCCCCAAACAATGAACACAATAAACCCTGCACCTCCACATTTCATAGCAAACCCCCTGGAAACCAGGGAAAGGGGAAGTTGCAAGCGGCCAGAAGAAAAAGACAGATCCAAAAGGTAACAGGATGCCTGATGGCTGACTTCTCAATGCAAACAATAATAGGTTGAAGAACTGGTTCTTCTCCGTACTGAGGAGAAAAAAACAAATAGGTCAGTGATTCTCAGAGCTAGCCACTAGGATTAACAGTGTCTTTCCAAGACAATAAAACTCACTCCATTTGGTCTCCTTGCCAAAAGTCATACTTGACTGCAATCCTTTTATACACCCAAGATTCGTGGAAGTTGCTAACTTGAGAATAAACATTTAACATTTCTTGTAAACACAATAGTGACCTTCCAGACCCTCAGCATAGTGCAAGCCCCTTTAGTCTGGTCCTTTACTTCAACGTTCCATACTCATCCTGAGAACGGCAATATACAGCCGCTCACAAGTACTGAGAACCATTTTTTTGGTTAAGGGCTAAGTAATGTACAGATTTCAGCAAAGTATCAGGGTGCAACAGTATGTGTCTTAAGTAGCCTTTGGAGTTGTAAACAGTTGCTATGTTCTAATGTATACTATCATGTAAGAAATGAATTGCCAGTTTATGTTCGATACAGGATACAGGATGCTTGGGGCTGGTGGACGAGGATGATCCAGAGAGATGATATGGGGTGGGAGGTGGGAGGGGGTTCAGGATTGGGAACTCATGTACACCCGTGGCAGATTCATGTCAATGTATGGCAAAACCAATACAGTATTGTAAAGCAAAATAAAGTAAAAATAAAAATTAAAAAATTAAATAAAAATAAATGTGACACAAAATATAAATAAAAAGCTGCAATATTATAACAAATTCAATAAAGACTTTTAAAAAATGTACAGAAGAGTACATTTCATACTTATTCATAAATTTGCTACCTTAAAGTTAGACATCATGATTTGTAACTGGATGTACTTTTTTTAAGGCTCCCCTGAAAGGTCCGTCTAGTCAAAGCTATGGTTTTTGCAGTAGTCATTAATGGATGTGAGAGTTGGACTATAAGGAAAGCTGAGTGCTGAAGAATTGATGCTTTTGAACTGTAGTGTTGGAGAAGACTCTTGAGAATTCCTTAGACAGCAAGAAGATCCAACCACTTCATCATACAGGAAATCAGTCCTGAATATTCACTGGAAGGACTGATGCTGAAGTTGAAACTCCGAAACTTTGGCCATCTGATGCAAAGAACCAACTCACTGGAAAAGACCTTGATGCTGGGAAAGATTGAGGGCAGGAGGAGAAGGGGATGACAGAGGATGAGATGGTTAGATGGCATCACCGACTCAATGGACATGAGTTTGGGTAAGCTCTGGGAATGGGTGATGGAAAGAGAAGCCTGGTATGCTGCAGTCCATGGGGTCACAAAGAGTCAGGCATGACTGAGCGACTGAACTCGTGGTTCAGATGGTAAAGATCTGTCTGCAATGCAGGAGACTTGGATTCAATCCCTGGGTCAGGAAGGTCCCCTGGAGAAGGGAATGGCTATCCACTCCAGGGAATGGCTATCCATTCTTGCCTGGAGAATCCCATGGACAGAGGAGCAGTAGTCCATGGGGTCATAAAGAGCTGGACATGACTAAGTGACTAACACTTTTGGGGACTTCCTGGTGGTTCACACAGTTACAAAGCTAATACTTAAAGATTCCAAAGTGTAATGAAGTCGATAAAAGCATCAGTAAAATGACATGGGTCCTTCCTACAGCACAGTCCCAAGGGTCTTTAAAGCACTCAGAGAGATATAATTCCTTTTTCCTAATAAGTTAAATGAAAGGCATAGCTTTTTAGGCAAGTTCAAATATGTCAAAAGTATTTTTTCATTCTATTTCTTGAATAACATGTGAAAAGTTTCACTAGACTTATGTAGACAGAGATATAGAATTTTCTCTTACTGGCTGCCACCAGTAAATGTTGTAATTTTTAAAAGATACACTAAAATTCAATTTTAAACTAACACCAAACATTTTTCTAAATAAAAGTATAATGTGAAAATGTAACAATTTATATAATAAATATAAGACATCTTATGAACATTTTATTCTCCTGGAGTAGGGCTAGATGCCTTTACATAGTTAGGGAAGATAACAATTCATCACTAACTAATCAGGGCTAACAACTCATTTGGAAATAGATACATATTCTACTTAATATATAACAAATTATATATATGCATTATTTAAGTATGTGTACATATGTACATTCATAGAGATATACACATGCATTTTTTAAAGGTTAATGAATGGTCAGAAAATGTATTTCATATTTACAAAAAAATCGAGAGAAAATAACTATACATGTTTACACATGTAATACATCATATATTTAAACATTTACAAATATAACTGAGAATGGCATATAGCCAATTTTAAAAAATAAGGAAACTAAGAAAAGAAAAGGAACATCACTTAAGTATGCATAGTTCAATTCCTGCCACTTAAAAGCAGCTGGCTACAAAAATAAACAAATAACTGATACCAGCCTCCTAGACAGCATTCACAGGATATTCCAGTGCTGTCTGATGTTAAAGACACTGGGCAGCTTCTTGCTGAATAACTGTATCACCCCTTGATTTGCCAGATCCCAGTAAATGTATATTATTTTTTAGTTGTGTTTTTCTTTAAATAAACTCACTTTCCATTAGGTTAATTCAAACATAAGCTTTTATATAACCACCTTAAATAAAAGACTATTTTTCATAAATAAAGGTAATGATAAATAAACAGATTTAAATATTTGTAAAGCATTTTAAATTCTACCAGAACACTGTCAGTTTTTGAAATTTGTTTTCTTTTCTTAGAAGGAGAGACCATCTGGGTTTTAGATGGTACAATGGAAATGAAATCATGGCCATTCAAAGTGGACTAGAGAAATATCAGTATAGAGACTCCTTATTGTGGCAAAGATTCTCTTACAACCTAGCAGTTTTTCTAGCTTTACTGAGATATAATTGACATAAAATATTGTCTAAGTTTAAGGTGTCCATCATAACGACTTCATATGCATATACTGTGATCTGATCAATGCAATAAGTTTGTGTGCTCACTCAGTCATGTTCGACTCTGGGCGACCCCATGGACTATAGCCTTCCAGGCTTCTCTGTCAATGGAAGTTTTCCAGGCAAAAATACTGGAGTGGGTTGCCATTTCCTTCTCTAATTCACATGGCTTATTATGATCTAGCTGGAACACATGTTAGAATAAAAATACTTCAAAACAATGGCCACTATTTCAAATACATAACTTCAGATTAAACATTTTTTTACATTATTTTATACTCATCCACGATGTCAACCTTTACAGAGCACCTCTGAAATACTCTTAAGGAAATTAGGGATGTAAAACCTACAGAGACAGTGGCTACTCCTTGGTTACCCTACGTACAATTTATCTTGGTCATCTGGAAGATCTCCCTGAGTGCTGAGCATAACCTTTGTTATCTGAGGGGATGTCATCTTCCAAAGTTCACCTTGCCAGCAGTCATGTAATAAACCTATCAAGACAAAAGCTGAGATATGAACTCTCATATCTCACCCCTGATTTAATGACTTCCCCAGGTATTGCATGGGAATAATCATTTCATATAAAAATCCAGCAAAATGTTTTGGTTTGGTTTTTACAGGTAGGCTTACATTTATTTTCTCTGCTTTCTGGCTTTAAGGTTTGAAAATGCAAAAAAAAAAACTTAGTCATGCCCATATGCATAGGTAGGAACGTTTTAAAAACGAAAAAAAAAATCTCACTAATGCAGATAATAGAGTTTCTTAGGATAGCTAAAATGTCATATCCACAAACATACGGCTGCAAACCAAATAATATAGAGAAACTGAATAGATGGTATACAAGACCATTTTCTACTATAAAATTCTAAGAACAAGTGAGACTTGTAGACAGAGAAGTAAGTGGCATGTACACCTAACATTAAATATATACATAACATAAAAACCTGAATATAGCACAGAGAGCTCAACTCTGTGTTCTGTGATGACCTAGATGGGTAGAACTGGGGGGAAGGGAGGTTCAAGAGGGAGGAGATATATGTATACATATAGCTGACTCACTTCATTGTATAGCAAACAATAACACAACAATGTAAAGCAAGTAAATGCCAAGAAAAATGTAGAGCTAAAATAACTGAAATTTTATACATTCTAAATCCATATTTAATGAGAAAGAGATAAATAATAAATCATCATGTATATAACAGATCCACTCCAGAAAGCAAAATGCCTAGCATACACAACATTCACAAATGAGTAAGGATTTAAAGGTACCCAAGTGTGGATCACAATAAACTGTGGAAAATTCTGAAAGAGATGGGAATACCAGACCACCTGACCTGCCTCTTGAGAAACCTATATGCAGGTCAGAAAGCAACAGTTAGAACTGGACATGGAACAGCAGACTGTTTCCAAATAGGAAAAGGAGTACATCAAGGCTGTATGTCACCCTAATTATTTAATTTCTATGCAGAGTACATCATGAGAAACGGTGGGCTGGAAGAAGCACAAGCTGGAATCAAGATTGACGGGAGAAATATCAGTTACCTCAGATATGCAGATGACACCACCCTTATGGCAGAAAGTGAAGAGGAGCTAAAAAGCCTCTTGGTGAATGAAAGAGGAGAGTGAAAAGTTGGCTTAAAGCTCAACATTCAGAAAACAAAGATCATGGCATCTGGTCCCATCACTTCATGGGAAATAGATGGGGAAACAGTGGAAATGGTGTCAGACTTTATTCTTTTGGGCTCCAAAATCACTGAAGATGGTGACTGCAGCCATGAAATTAAAAGACACTTACTCCTTGGAAGAAAAGTTATGACCAACCTAGATAGCATATTGAAAAGTAGAGACATTACTTTGCCAACAAAGTTTCGCCCAGTCAAGGCTATGGTTTTTCCAGTAGTCATGTATGGATGTGAGAGTTGAACTGTGAAGAAACCTAAGGGTCGAAGAACTGATGCTTTTGAACTGTGGTGTTGGAAAAGACTCTTGAGAGTCCCTTGGACTGCAAGGAGATACAACTAGTCCATTCTAAAGGAGATGGCCCTGGGTGTTCTTTGAAAGGAATGATGCTAAAGCTGAAACTCCAATACTTTTGCCACCTCATACGAAGAGTTGACTCATTGGAAAAGACTCTGGTGCTGGGAGGGATTGGGGGCAGGAGGAGAAGGGGACAACAGAGGATGAGATGGCTGGATGGCATCACCGACTTGATGGATATGAGTTTGAGTGAACTCCGGGAGTTGGTGATGGACAGGGAGGCTTGGAGTGCTGCGATTCATGGGGTCGCAAAGAGTCGGACACGACTGAGTGACTGAACTGAACTGAATACAACTTCCACATCTTAAATCCTTAGATTGAGAACTCATACCTGTGGCAATGATCCTGAAAGTTCTTTCAAACTTTTGAATGGTCAAAATTATTTTGCCTGTATCTTATGTTAAACATATTTATTATATCAAAACTAAGATCATGGCATCTAGTCCCAACACTTCATGGGCAATAGATGGGGAAACAGTGGGAACAGTGTCAGACTTTATTTTGGGGGGCTCCAGAATCACTGCAGATGGTGATTGCAGCCATGAAATTAAAAGACTCTTACTCCTTGGAAGGAAAGTTATGACCAACCTAGATAGCATATTAAAGCAGAGACATTACTTTCCCAACAAAGGTCCATCTAGTCAAGGCTATGGTTTTTCCAGTGGTCATGTATGGATGTGAGAGTTGGACTACAAAGAAAGCTGAGTGCCAAAGAATTGATGCTTTTGAACTGTGGTGTTGGAGAAGGCTCTTGAGAGTTACTTGGACTGTAAGGAGATCCAACCAGTCCATCCTAAAGAAGATCAGTCCTGGCTGTTCATTGGAAAGACTGATGCTGAAGCTGAAACTCCAATACTTTGGCCACCTCATGCGAAGAGCTGACTCATTGGAAAAGACCCTGATGCTGGGAGGGATTGGGGGCAGGAGGAGAAGGGGACGACAGAGGATGAGATGGCTGGATGGTATCATGGACTCGATGGACATGAGTCTGGGTGAACTCTGGGAGTTGGTGATGGACAGGAAGGCCTAACGTGCTGCGATTTATGGGGTGACAAAGAGTTGGACATGACTGAGCAACAGAACTGAATTGAACTGAATTCTCGGAAAACTACTAATGGCTTTCATACACAACACAATCTCTTTTCACAAAACACTTTCTAGAGATTTGGGAATCCAGAAAAATTTTTAAATGCTCAGCTGCTGCTAAGCTGCTTCAGTCATGTCTGACTCTGTGCTACCCCATAGATGGCAGCCCACCAGGCTCCCCAATCCCTGGGATTCTCAAGGCAAGAACACTGGAGTGGGGTGCCATTGCCTTCTCCTTTAATTCTCTAGGGACCAAAAATATGCAAATTCACACACAAAGGTTCCCATCTGTATTAATGAGGGAGATTCTATAAAGGGATAAATTTTCAGAAAACATGTCTCATGAAAACCTACTCTCTTCCATCATCAGGTAAAGGCTGTTTGTAAAAGGAAAACTCAGAAGAGCTTGCAAGAAGCAGACAAGTAATCATCAGACAAGGAATGGGGGTGTTTTGAGGTTTTAATCCAGGAGGGAAAGAGGGCAGAGACCATGCAGAAGAGAAAACCCTCAACAGATGATGAGTTCATCAAGCTACTGCTGATCAGATACTCCAGAAGTGTGCTCTACTTTCCCCTGCTTCCTCTACAGCTGGGTGGGGACACAGTGATACTGTTAAGTCCCCTACATAGAACCTCAAGTTGCAAACTTTCAAAGATGCCAGTATGCCCCTGTCTGCCAGCTGTTGCACTGTACTACTGTACTTTTCAAGGTACTGTACTGTAAGGTTAAAAATTTTTTCTCTTTTGTGTGTTCTTTATGTATTATTTGTGTGAAAAGTATTATAAACCTATCACCATACAGTAGTGTATAGCCGATTATATTAGTTGGGTAACAAGGCTAACTCTGTTGGACTTAGGAACAAACTGGACTTATCAGCACTGTTGGAATGGACCTCATTCTTACATAGGGGGCTTGCTGTACTCCTGACCTGATACACCGTGAGTAATGGTGATGTAGAAGATGCTGTGCTGTGCTAAGTCACTTCAGTCAGGTTCAACTCTCTGCGACCCTCTGAACTGTAGTGCACCAGACTCCTCTATCCATGGGATTCTCCAGGCAAGAATACTGGAGTGAGATGCCATGCCCTCCTCAAGGGAATCTTCCCCACCAAGGGATCAAACCCGCGTCACTATACGTCTCCTGCATTGGCAGGTGGGTTCTTCACCACTAGCACTGCCTGGGAAGCCCCACTTATGGTTAATAATAACCCTGACTTAATACGACCTGACTCTGGACTATTCATACACACACACCCAGTGTACACAAGCTGACAAACAGTAGATGCAGCATAATTATTTAACCATTTGTTGAATGTGTAATACCACCCTATCCTGAGACACTCTTTCAATACCCACACATACCATGCCAACCTCTCACCGGACTACTAAGAACTAGAAAAAAGCTGCATAAAATACTATCTGTGAACTCCTGCCTGTGAATATGCATTGATGTATCTGAACAAAATTCCTTGAGAACAATGGCATGACAGCCTAGAGACAGTCAAGGTTCAGAATCACAGTGGCCTATCTGCAGTCTGGAACTTGTGCCCTGATGCCAGTGATGGTAATGATGTGGTATCTTTCCACTATGCTGCACTTACTGCTGCTATATTTTTAGAGTCAATAAGCTAAGTATAAAGTGACTAAGTTTCAGTGTTTGTGTTCTATCTGCAAACCAAGAATAGCTGGGGTACTTTGTAATATATGCCTTGTTGATTAAACTTAACCCATTAGAGGTTAGAAGAAAAACAGATAATCAAGGCTAAGAAATAAACAATATTGACCAACATGCGTTTGCTTAATTTTTCTTACAGCTTTTAAGTACTCTTTTCTTTAAAAGAAAACACTGGCCACCATGGAATCCTGTGAATTAGAACATTAATCATGCAACAGATAAGATGGCGAGAAGAACTAAACTATTGTAAAGGCTTTTAAATCCTGCAAAATGAAAACGTAGAAACAATAATGTATTACAATGAAAAATAATACAGAATTTAAAGAAATGATTCTTTAAGAGTCATGTATTTTTAATAATTGAACACCTTTAAAGAGACAATGATTTAACAAGAATATTTTTAAAGGGCAAAAGTAAAATTCAGGAAAATGATTCTATTTTTTTCCTCAAAATTATTTTCCTAAATGGAAGAAAAACTGATTGAGTGAAGACAAATTTCAAAGCAAAAAGCGTTTAACATTTACCACTTCATCCAACTATTTGGCTGAAGAACCATCCACAACAGGTAGCACTGCAGCTGCTGCCGCCGCTAAGTCACTTCAGTCGAGTTGACTCTAGTTTCTATTAAAAGACACATGGCAGGGGCCCTTTCAAACACTGACCCGGAAGCACTTCTGGAAAAGTTGCCCCACATGGTAGAGGGCAGGAAGTGCTTTTCTGCCCTCATTCAGCATAAGGATAAGCACTAACTTGTGAGGAGTAAAGGGCATATTAAACATTTTATCTCAAAATATATTTTCATGTCATCCTTTTATCTCTGATATGATTGGCCTCATACCTAGCCCTTCTCCCTCCCCTTAGAATACTATAATACTTGTTTCCTGAAAGCATGCCTTCTACCCAGAGTAAATCAAATATCTGTGCATATTTAATTAGATTTCTATTTTGAAACTTAACCCATAAAAGAACTATTATGTATCCGCTGAGTTAAAAATATTTTGCTTACAAAAGTTCATAGTTCTGAGTCCATAAAATTAGGAATATGTATTATTAACTATGAAAACGAATGCTTAGATAATTCCTATATCTCTGATTTTGGGGGTATGACTATCCGTTTTCATTTTTAAGGCACACAATATTCACTTACTGTTTTAACTATCTTAAGGGACACATTTAAAACTAAGCTTTACAGAATCACGTGTGTGAAGTTCTGTCATTTAAATTCCCTCTTTTGAATACTACCATATTCTGAATAGAAAAGTTTCTGAAGTTTAAGTAAATAATATTTTCCAAAATAGTCAAGGCTAATGTAGCTTAATATTTTGATTTACTATTAAAACCAGAGAAAACTGTTTCAACACCAACCTATGAAATTCATATTTCTCAAGCAGAAATGGAACACAAAAGCAAGTCCAATGAACATAAACATGCTTTTACTGTTTTCTGGGTCCTTTACACAGGCATGGTTCTACACAGTGAGTGTGGAAACAGAGGCTTTGGAAAGGAAATGAACATTGGCACCCATCTTTAGGGGGAACCTGTCTGGTGAACCAAGAGGACATTTCAAAGGCTGCAAATGTCTTAGTTACCCAAGAAGCGTTCAATACCCTTCCCCTGGATCCTATCTTATAATTAAGTAGCAAATTCGGTTTTAACTGTAGGAAATCCTGGAAAGCTCTGACGGGGGAGGAATCCTACAGACTCCAAGGCCAAGTGTGCAAGGAGGTGATTTCTCAGCGTTCTGCTCCTAATTCTGATTTTTCACATACAGGGCAACTATGCAACCAGATACCCGTCTCCCCGCGGGGCTGAAATCACCCGTCAGCTTATAGCGTGTGAGGTGTCAGACACAATGGAAATTTCAAGGAGAGGAGCCAGAGTGCTGAGCAGGCACCCCGTGGGAGAGCAAAGGGCGTCAAAGGTCAAGTTCCTGAAACCCTTCTCGTCTGGCCCACCCCCCACGCTCTAGCTCCACACCTCCTGTTTCGGCTGATTGCTCTGGCGGCCACAGATGGAAGCGCCGTGTCCCGGCCGCGCGCAGCTTTTCCCGGGGCGTTCTTCCTTCCCTCTCTGGGAAATAATGCGTTCCTCTACCCAGAGGAGCCCCGAAACCTGGCCGAGGGCGCCCGCCCTCTCCCGCCCGGTGGAGCGCCAGACCGGGGGGGCTCGTCACTCAGATCTGTGCTCCCCACTTGGACGAATCTGATGGGGCTCGAGAAGGGGTCCCGTGTGTCCTTGGGGGTACCGTCCGCATCTCGAAAGTGAAGCCAGCAGGGGCAGCACCCACAGGCAAGTCAGCCCTGCCCCTTCCTCCGGTCCCCGGCACCAGCCCCCCACCAACTGGCCACGCAGCGGCTCCCGGGTGCAGGGGATCCTTCTTTAGGGACTCTGCCCTTCCTTAGTTTTTCAAGGATATATTAAATATCTAGCATTTATCGTCTCCTCCTTTTTTCTTTTTCTTTTCCTTTCCTTCCCCTCCTTCCTTCCCTTTTAATGAGAAAATAAACGAAGTCTCCCTCCTTCCCTCCCTCTCCAAGTTAAGAGTGCTCATCTCTTAGGCAGAGAAAGCAGGGAATGTTCTCGGTTAAGGCCGCGTGGCCGCAGCATCCCGGAGCTCCGCAGAACTGGAACTAGAAGAGTGAGGCGGAGAGACATCCAGGGAATCGGGAAAACCGGCACCCTGGCCTCCACACATGGAGCGTCCCTCGCGCCCTGGACCGGCCCGGCCCGGTGGGTGTCAGGACTCAACTCCACGTCGCGCCTCCCCGAGGGGGACCCCGCCCGGCGCTCCGACCCTGCCGCTCCGCACCACACCCCCACGTCCGCCCAGTCGGGGCAGTGCTCGGCCGGGATGACCCCCCCCTTCTCCGGCTCCCTCCAGTCCACATCCCGGATCCTCTACCACCGTCTACGCGTTCCTCTTACCTCCTCCTCCGGTCACTAGTGAAGTTTACAACCCTCAAAGGTCTACACTGTCTCTCTCTCAAATCGGGCAGATCATCTTTCAAAAGACCGTGAGCGGGTCTCCAGAAACTTTTCGGCCGCGAGGCTCCCGGGTCAGCGACCGTGAGCACACCCCTGGCGCGCATACCCGGGCGCAGGTCCACCTGTCCCGGCGCACCCGGAGCCGGGGAGCCTGCCCGCTGGCATCCGCAAAACTCGCCGGCTCGCCCCGCAGAGACGCGGGGCGCTACCCGGGCATCGAAAGAGAAATTGGAAATGGGCTGGGGCAGAGGAAACTGGGAAACGGTGACGATTCTGAATACACACTCACAGCAGCGTGTGTCCACGCCTTGCACACCGAGCGGTTGTACCCCGAAGGCGCACACTTCCCGAGATCAGAGCCCTGTGGATGCTCTGAATGTAACCCCTCTCCGGGGCGCATCCATCTCGGAACTGATCATCCTTTCGCCTAGGCGACTTCTCAGTCTGGGTCTGAACCAGCGCCGCGCACGGGAGGATGCGGATTCGGGTGCTCCTGGCGCCCGAGCCCCATCTCCGAGCCACCCCCCAGCCGCCCACCCGAGGCAGGTGCGGGCCCCCAGCCCGGCCGAGCAACAAGCGGGCCGTGCGCGGGGGAGCCGGGTCCCTGTCCGCCTCTGTCCCCGCGTGGGTCACCTCTCCCCGCCCCCCACCGCCAGCCGCGCCAAACGGGCGCCGGGGACGAGAAAGCCGCGCGGGCGACTCACCCCCAGCTTCCTGCTGCGGATTTTCACGTAGCCCTGCTTGACTATGTCGTTAAAGTTGGAGGCCATGGTTGGCGCGCTCGGCTTCCCCGGGTCGAGAGCCGCCGCTGTCCGCCGCGGGGTCCGTGCAGGTCTCGCATGCAGCCGGCCGCCCCCGAGCTCCCGCCGCCGGGGACGCGGGCGGGGTGGCGGGGCGACCGCGGGCGGGGAGCGAAGGCGGCCCGGCGCTGCGAGCCGCGCGCGCCCTCCGCGTCCCGGTCCTCACCTCCGCCCCCGCCGCGCGCCGCCCGCCGCCGCCCCCGGCCAGCACCCTCGGGCCGGCGGCTCCCTCGGCGGCGCGGCGCCGGCCGGAGCGCACCCGCGCCGGGGAGGGGGCGGGCCGGGGGGGCGGGCCGACTCGCCCGCGCGCCTCCTCCCCGCGGCCCGCGCGGCGGCGGAGCCAGGAGACGCTCGCCAGACGCGCTCCATCACTCGCGGCTCGGGCGCCGCACTCCTCCCGCCGCCCCGCGCCCGGCTCCCACCCCGGCAGCCGGGGCCCGCTGCGCTCTCCCCGGGCGCGGGGTTCTTCCCCGGGCTCTGGCTCTCCACGCCCCGGGCCGCACCCTGGTGACCCTGGGGCGGAGGTGGCCGGGTATGCTCCCCGAGAATATAGGCCAAGGAGGTGGGGGCGAGACAATTGTTTATTTCGAGGGCCGTGTTTACAGTGCGATTTAATTCCTGCCGCACACGCTCGCGTGCCTGGTCTGCGCCCCGTTAAGAAGTGTAAAATCGAGCCCTTTCCGGAGCACACAAAGAGACCGATCGTGCGCATGTGTCTAGTCCCTCGGCTGCTGGGGGGACTGGAGCGATCAGGCGAGGCGCTGGCCGCCGACGTCCTCTCCCGAACAGGCGGCTGGCCCTGGGCTGGAGTGATGTGTGCGGGCGTTTTCTTGAACTGTGGCTAAAAGCGGCTTGTGGCTCCGCGTCTTCTAGAGGAAATGGAGACC
The DNA here is from genome assembly GCA_917880005.1 of Nanger dama. Lineage (NCBI taxonomy): Eukaryota > Metazoa > Chordata > Mammalia > Artiodactyla > Bovidae > Nanger > Nanger dama. The sequence goes on from CAKJTW010000069.1 coordinate 1,849,953, forward strand.
ACAGCTGCTCCCAGTGGATGGAAACGATTCATTGAAACGTTCCACTCAACAAAGCAACGAAGAACTTTGTCCCCTTAATGTAGGAACACATGACATTCAAGTCGGCTCTTCTCTGTTGTAAAAGAAATCTTAAGCTAAAAATTTTGTTTGATAAGATTGGAGGGAAAACGACAGAGTATCAAATGTTGGCTGAGGCAATATAAGGATTTGTGCTAGAGGAAAGGATATTTAATACTTTAGTAGGTAAGGGTGTTTCTAATTAAGGAAAAAATGTGTCAAGATTGAAAATTTTCTAAGTGACTAGGAAAAAATGTGTCAAGATTGAAAATTTTCTAAGTGACTCCTTTATTTATAGTCAATATTGAATATAACTTCAAAAGATCGTGTTTCTTTCTGCTTATTTGAGTGAGCAGTATTTTTCCAAATTCTCAGATAAATTTTCTTAGCTCTATTGGGAACATAATAGTAAGAGAGAAAGCAAACTACTTGATTGAGGGGAGAAAAATACTAAAATTTGCAGGATAAAGTAATATGCCCTTCACGCTACTAAATGGATGCCCCCAGGGTGATTTTTGTCCAGACATTAGCAAGAGTCTCCATCTAAAACCGTTATAACTCGGTGGAAACTCTAACTTCCCTAAACAGCACACTATTCCTATTTGCTCATCTATGTAGCCAGCACTGTTTGAAGAAACAATCATGCGGAGGGAGGACCAGGTACTAGGCAGGTCTATCCGATCACATGGCAATATTTCTTAGGCTGTCACTCTGGAATGAGCTCAAATTCTGACCTTTCCAGAAAACTTGCATAAACTCCCTATCGACTCCATGTGATTCCCCTTCTCCAAACACCGGGAGCATGTGCCTAGTCCACAGGAGCTAAATCTCTTCAGCTGTGTTGGACTCTTTGTGACCCCATGAGCTGTGCTCCTCCGTCCGTGGGATTCTCCAGGCAAGCATACTGGAGTGGGTTGCCATTTCCTTCTTCAGGAGATTTTTCCCAACCCAGGGATCGAACCCACATCTCTTAGGTCTTCCACATTGACAGGCAGGTTCTTTACCGCTAGTGCCACCTGGGAAGTCCCATTTGCTCCTGTTTTCATATACTACATGGCTATTATTGGTTTCCTTTATCTGAAGACTGTTTTAGATTTGCAAATATTTTAAATACATTCAGTCCCCTTTGCAACTCAAGGAGACTTGCCATTTAATAGATGAGGAAACTGAAGCTCAGAGATGTTCAGTTTCAGAGGCACAATTTGACGACAGGTTTTGTGTCCACAATAATTTCCCTGACCACTAACTTCCACCATCATTTATATAGTAATTCGTTTCGACGAATCGATTGTAAGCTGTTTGAAGTCAGGGATTAATTTTGTCTCAGCAACAATCTTAAGGCATACTCAAGGATAAAATAAGGGTGGTAGCTCTGGCTTTTAAAGATTATGGAAAGATGATGCCTTTGTTCATATGCTTATGTAGGTCTCTATAATGCCCTAATATGATTTAACTGTTTTCCTGTATTTACTTTTGATTCTTAGATTGCTGGTATGTAATTTGTGTGTGTATGTATATGTGAGTGTGTGTCTACAACAAAATTTCCTCCCCCTCTTTTTATACCGTTTGCCTCCTGAAAACACTAGGCTATGCTGTATAAATTTGTCATGTAAATTTTTCCAGATATGGACTGGTTGCTTGTATTCTCGTGGCATCATTTATATTAGTCACCTAAGTCTCAAACTATTAATGTGACTTAGACATTTGAGTACATTCTTCTTTTTATTTTCAAGAATAATTTATGAGGCATTGTATATATCCTACTGAATCACATCAAGGGTAACAAAATGTCTGATGCTCCTATTTATTGGAGAAATCAAGTCTTGTCAGCATTACATTACAAAATTCTCCTTCAAACTTCCACTTAATGGCTTTGCAGCCTCTGATGATCACAGTTTAGATACATTCTTACAGATTGCAATGCTGTGATTTTCTGATTTGATTTCATTCTTGCATTTATGAATTATTTTCTTACAAAACTTTGCAAACTACAGGACTGCCCTGAAATAGATTCCTTGTAAAAAGGCAGGGAATATGCTCGATTCTTAACCTTTATCAACCTTCCCCCCACCCCCAGAAATATTGACTAGCTTGTAACAAACACAAAAGGAAACTCTGCTCCTTTTAGAATACCATCAGAGATGGTGTTTTGTGTATGTGACATGTCAACCCAACAGAGTGCAAATTCTTTTCGCTGTCTGAATTCCTCCATCCTTGACCAAAAGGAACTGCTTCAGTGGAGGCTTTTTGTGTTTCTCTCAGTTTCCCACGAACCTTAATAGCTTTGCTGTGATCAATCACAAGATATCTCAGGCTCATCTTGCACATTTCCAACTGAGGACCTGGAATCCATTATGTCTTCTAGGAACCTTTGTTCCTTTTAATGGGAAATGAAATTCATTTTCCCATAATCTGGTTACCAGCTTGTTCTTTTTGCTACTGATTCTATGCTTATCATTTATTGAGAAATGAAACACTCTTCTTTTAGGAATAAATCTTAAAAGAGAAAATTCTCAGGTTGTACAAATATTTCCAGTACAAATGAATGTTGACAGATTTGATGTTTAAAGATTGCTTCTTTTCTTTTGAGGTTTCATTATGTAAAATATTTACAGATTTCTAAATTCTACCAAACAAGGTGCATTGAGAGATAATAGCTCTGATTTCTGTCCCTTCCTTCTGTTTTCTACTTCTCTTTTTAAGAAGCCATTTTTATTAGTTTGGGATTTATCTTTCCACTGTTATTTCTGGCTATATAAGACAAGACACATGTGTCCTCCTATTTCTATATTAGTTACCAAAAATTGCATACTGTTCATACTTTTATCACTATAGTACCCATCCTCTAAACTGGGACCTCAAGATCCCCATCTCTTGGCCTGATGGGTCCATGTAATCCACCATCTGAGTCTGGGATGGATATTTTTATTAACTTCTAGTGGATGGAATGGCAGAAGTGATGGGTGTCCTTCCTAGATTAAGTTATAAAAGACTGTCGCTTCTCTCTTGGGTGATCTTGGTTGAAGGCTCACCCTTGGGGAAACCAGCTGCCACAATGAAAAGCAATTCTACGGAGAGGCCCGTGTAAATAAACCTGGAGGTAGATCTTCTCAGGCTTTCCGACAGCCAAGGTGACCTACCTCACAGGTGGATTCTCCCCAGGGAAGCCTTTAAAGACACCACCCAGGCTGACAATTGGAGAAAGACCCAAAGACAATCACCCACCTAAGTTGCTGCTGCTGCTGCTAAGTCACTTCAGTCGTGTCTGACTCTGTGTGACCTCATAGACAGCAGCCAAGAAGGCTCCCCCTGTCCCTGGGATTCTCAAGGCAAGAACACTGGAGTGGGTTGCCATTTCCTTCTCCAATGCATGAAAGTGAAGAGTGAAAGTGAAGTCGCTCAGTCGTGTCTGACTCTTTGAGACCCCATGGACTCCAGCCTACCAGGCTCCTGCGTCCATGGGATTTTCCAGGCAAGAGTACTGGAGTGGTGTGCCATTGCCTTCTCCCCTAAGTTGCTACTGAGAGTGAAAGTGAAGCAACTCAGTCGTATCTGACTCTTTGCAACCCCGTGGACTATAGCCTACCAGGCTCCTCCATCCATGGGATTTTCCAGGCAAGAATACTGGAGTGGGTTGCCATTGCTACTAGCTGTTTCTAAATGACAGAAGTAGTGAGATAACAGATGCTTGTCTCCATCTGCTAATTCAGGGGGTATGTCATTATTGGTATGCATAAATGGATAAATAGATTTTGTTACCTGGAAGTAGGGTGCTGCCCTAAACCAAAACTGTATAATTGGGGAATGGTTTTGGAATCCATCACTGGTCTTGAGGAGGGTATTGGTGAAAACTTTAAGTAACTGGCACACACTGCAAAATTTTGGAGACTAAAGACACTGTGAGTGAGATCTTACAATAAAGTAAGGAAAATAATTGGAAATAAGAGGACAGAGCATTCTGGTTAGGTAGTAGAAGGAAACTTAGCAATATACCTTTTTGCAACTATGTGGAAACTAGGAAAATATACCTCATAAACTGTGTCATCAAGATAAGATTTCCAGGCAAAGTATTGGTGGGGCAGCCTCTTTCTTCTTCCTATTTAGTAAAATGAGAGAGGAGAGAGATAAATTGAAGAAGAGACCATTAAAGAAAAAGGAGCCAAGAACTGATGTTTTTAATGTTCTCAGCCTTTCCAAGCCAAAATAGTGCCAAAATTAAGAAAAGGCTTTTGAACAAAGATCTAATCTCGGGCACTACTGTGAAAATTTGCTCTAAAGATACAGCCAAGGATGTGACTATAAAATATGTATCTTTTAAGATTTCAGAAAATTAATGATTTTATTCACTTCCTTGGCTGTATCTTTAAACCAAAATTTTTGGCAGTGTCCTGGATGAGATCCAATAAAGAGATTCACAAGAAACCCACAAAGCTCTTAAAAGAGCTATATATGCAGGAACAGAAATGGACAAAGATCATGCAGAATGAGAGGCACTTGGACTCAGAAAACAACAACAACAAAAAGCTACCTTTCATGAAAAAGTAAATATGATTGATTACTCGAAGGCAGGAATTAAGTGTCTAGAAAGAAGTGTCAAGAATTGTGGAGAAGTATTAGCAGATGGTGACTGCAGCCATGAAATTAAAAGAGGCTTACTCCTTGGAAGGAAAGTTATGACCAACCTAGATAGCATACTCAAAACCAGAGACATTACTTTGCCAACAAAGGTCCATCTAATCAAGGCTATGGTTTTTCCAGTAGTCATGTATGGATGTGAGAGTTGGACTGTGAAGAAGGCTGAGCACCAAAGAATTGATGCTTTTGAACTGTGGTGTTGGAGAAGACTCTTGAGAGTCCCTTGCACTGCAAGGAGATCATTCTGAAGGAGATCAGCCCTGGAATTTCTCTGGAAGGAATGATGCTAAAGCTGAAATTCAAGTACTTTGGCCACCTCATGCGAAGAGTTGACTCACTGGAAAAGACTTTGATGCTGGGAGGGACTGGGGGCAGGAGAAGAAGGGGACGACAGAGGATGAGATGGCTGGATGGCATCACCGACTCTATGGACATGAGTATGAGTGAACTCCAGGAGATGGTGATGGACAGGGAGGCCTGGCGTGCTGCTATTCATGGGGTCGCAAAGAGTCGGACACGACTGAGCGACTGAACTGAACTGAACTGCTTCGTTGATCTTCAGGACTAATCTAGGAGCGTCCATCATTTTCTCATTTGGATTTCAGAATTGTTAGGAGCCATGATTCCGCATGCTTTTTCTGCCTCCTTTTGAGCAGCAACGTGTGTAGTAGTTGTACTGTGCTTGTCCCACTATTACATGTTGGAACAGTGGGAGGCAGATTCCTTGTGTTTTTAGATCCAAAAGTCTACAATTTGAGAATGAAATCCACATTTGAGAAACTGCCTGAGGTACCACACTTGAAGACCCACACTGACAACAGCACGTTTTATATGACAAAATTTGGTACTTTGAGCTCATATTCTAAAGAGATGAGAATCTGAGGGGTCTTAGGAAAAGTAAACATATTTTATATATGAGGGACATGAATCACTGGGATCCAAAGGGCAGACTGTAGTTGGCAGCTTCAAAAGGGGTCACAGAGATCCCCCCACTTCCTTGTAAAAGCCTCTCCTTCAGTGTGGGCTGGAATTGTTGGATGAAGTGGAGCAAACTCAGTAGGGCAGGAGTGACGAGATGTCACTTTCCAGATTAGGTCATCAAAACAACACAGGTGTCTCGTCTCATTCTCTCCGGGATTTCTCCCCATCTTTAATAGACAAAATAAGCATACCTCTTCTTCAGGGCTGCTGCTGCTGCTGCTGCTAAGTCACTTCAGTCGTGTCCAACTCTGTGTGACCCCATAGATAGCAGCTGACCAGGCTCCCCTGTCCCTGGGATTCTCCAGGCAAGAACACTGGAGTGGGTTGCCATTTCCTTCTCCAATGCATGAAAGTGAAAAGTGAAAGGGAAGTCGCTCAGTCAGTGGTGTCCTCTAAAAGTAGTACGAATCCATGTAAAAACTTGAAATACTAGAAATGTAAAATATACCACAGCTTTTCATATTATTTTATGAATAATTTTTTAATGAATCTGGTTTCCCCTTGACTTTAGGATAGTTTTGTTTATCAGGGGAAAAGGCTAAGTTAAGCTGGCTTTCTTCCCTTGTATCAATCATGAGGTGTTCCAAGGATGTAGCTTCTCAAAGCATTCATCTTAACACATTCTGTGATTGAATTCCTAAACTGGTTCTGGTACCTGTTCCCTTGTGAAGCTGGGTGGGGGAAGGGAGGGCTCCATACCTGCTTGAAATACTCAGGACATCTGGTGGGTGTCCTGCTATCTAACTCATTTCTGACATGGTCTACCCAGAGATGGCATTGATATTCTGAGGGTTAAGAAATCTGACTCTTACCAGACTGCACGCCTTCCTTCCCTCCGTCCACCTCCAGGCTCCAGTCACAAGTCTAAGCCTTTACCTCTACCTCTGACTGACTGTATATACATCAGAGGCTTCCAAGCCTCCCACCACTCCACCCCTTCTCTGGTTTGATTTTGATTCATTTGCTAGAGTGGCTCACAGAGCTCAGAGAAGTTCAGTCGCCATTTCATGTCCGACTCTTTGCAACCCCATGAATCGCAGCACGCCACGCCTCCCTGTCCATCACCATCTCCCGGAGTTCACTCAGACGCATGGCCATCGAGTCAGTGATGCCATCCAGCCATCTCATCCTCTGTCGTCCTCTTCTTCTCCTGCCCTCAACCACTCCCAGCATCAAAGTCTTTTCCAGTGAGTCAACTCTTCTCATGAGGTGGCCAAAGGACTAGAATTTCAGCTTGAGCATCATTCCTTCCAAAGAAATCCCAGGACTGACTCCTTATCCTCTGTCGTCCTCTTCTTCTCCTGCCCTCAACCACTCCCAGCATCAAAGTCTTTTCCAGTGAGTCAACTCTTCTCATGAGGTGGCCAAAGGACTAGAATTTCAGCTTGAGCATCATTCCTTCCAAAGAAATCCCAGGACTGACTCCTTCAGAATGGACTGGTTGGATCTCCTTTCAGTCCAAGGGACTCTCAAAAGTCTTCTCCAACACCACAGTTCAAAAGCATCAATTCTTTGGTGCTCAGCCTTCTTCACAGTCCAACTCTCACATCCATACATGACCACTGGAAAAACCATAGCCTTGACTAGACAGACCTTAGTCGGCAAAGTAATGTCTCTGGTTTTGAATATGCTATCTAGGTTGGTCATAACTTTTCTTCCAAGGAGTAAGCCTCTTTTAATTTCATGGCTGCAGTCACCATCTTCAGTAATTTTGGAGCCCCCAAAATAAAGTCTGACACTGTTTCCACTGTTTCCTCATCTATTTTCCATGAAGTTATGGAACTGGATGCCATGATCTTCATTTTCTGAATGTTGAACTTTAAGCCAACTATTTCACTCTTCTCTTTCACTTTCATCAAAAGGCTTTTTAGCTCCTCGTCTCTTTCTGCCAAAGGGTGGTGTCATCTGCATATCTGAGCTTATTGATATTTCTCCTGGAAATCTTGATTCCAGCTTGTGTTTCTTCCAGATTAGCCAATTAGTAAATAGCAGGAAACCCCTGCAGCCAATCTGCCCTTGCCAACTCTCTGTCTTTGTTCTAAACCTATAAATAATGCTCTAATTCTGGGCTCAGTGCTCTTGCTCCACTCCACTGCATTGGATGTGGTGGAATCCCTAGCTCGAGCTACTAATAAAACCCTTTCACACTTTTGCATTGCCGTGGACGTCTTATTCTCTCAGTTTTGGGGACTCGGACTCTGGGTACTCTGCATATAAGTTAAATAAGCAGGGTGACAATATACAGCTTTGATGCACTCCTTTTCCTATTTGGATCCAGTCTGTTGTTCCATGTCCAGTTCTAACTGTTGCTTCCTGACCTGCATACAGATTTCTCGAGAGGCAGGTCAGGTGGTCTCTTGAAGAATTTTCCACAGTTTATTGTGATCCACACAGTCAAAGGCTTTGGCTTAGTCAATAAAGCAGAAATAGATGTTTTTCTGGAATTCTCTTGCTTTTTCCATGATCCAGCAGATGTTGACAATTTGATCTCTGGTTCCTCTGCCTTTACTAAAACCAACTTGAATCTGGAAGTTCACAGTTCATATATTATTGAAGCCTGGCTTGGAGAATTTTGAGCATTACTTTACTAGCATGTGAGATGAGTGCAACTGTGCGGTAGTTTGAGCATTCTTTGGCATTGCCTTTCTTTGGGATTGGAATGAAAACGGACCTTTTCCAGTCCTGTGGCCACTGCTGAGTTTTCCAAATTTTCTGGCATATTGAGTGCAGAACTTTCACAGCGTCATCTTTCAGGATTTGAAATAGCTCAATAGGAATTCCATCACCTCCACTAGTTTTGTTCATAGTGATGCTTTCTAAGGCCCACTTGACTTCACATTCCAGGATGTGTGGCTCTAGAGGAGTAATCACACCATCGTGATTATCCGGGTCGTGAAGATCTTTTTGTACAGTTCTTCTGTGTATTCTTGCCACCTCTTCTTAATATCTTCTGCTTCTTTCAAGTCCATAGCATTTTGTTCCTTTATCGAGCCCGTCTTTGCATGAAATGTTACCTTGGTATCTCTAATTTTCTTGGAGAGATCTCTAGTCTTTCCCATTCTGTTGTTTTCCTCTATTTCTTTGCATTGATTGCTGAAGAAGGCTTTCTTATCTCTTCTTGCTATTCTTTGGAACTCTGCATTCAGATGCTTATATCTTTCCTTTTCTCCTTTGCTTTTTGCCTCTCTTCTTTTCACAGCTATTTGTAAGGCCTCCTCAGACAGCCATATTGGTTTTTGCATTTCTTTTCCATGAGGATGGTCTTGATCCCTGTCTCCTATACAATGTCACGAACTTCATTCCATAGTTCATCAGGCACTCTGTCTATCAGATCTAGTCCCTTAAATCTATTTCTCCCTTCCACTGTATAATCATAAGGGATTTGATTTAGGTCATACCTGAATGGTCTAGCAGTTTTCCCTACTTTCTTCAATTTAAGTCTGAATTTAGTAATAAGGAGTTCATGATCTGAGCCACAATCAGCTCCTGGTCTTGTTTTTGCTGACGGTATAGAGCTTCTCCATCTTTTGCTGCAAAGAATATAATCAATCTGATTTCACTGTTGACCATCTGGTGATGTCCATGTGTAGAGTCTTCTCTTGTGTTGTTGGAAGAGGGTGTTTGCATTTTCTTGGCAAAATTCTATTAGTCTTTGCCCTGCTTCATTCCACACTCCAAGGCCAAATTTGCCTGTTACTCCAGATGTTTCTTGACTTCCTACTTTTGCATTCCAGTCCCCTATAATGAAAAGGACATCTTTTTTGGGTGTTAGTTCTAAAAGTCTTGTAAGTCTTCATAGAACTGTTCAACTTCAGCTTCTTTAGCATTACTGGTTGGGGCATAGACTTGGATAACTGTGATATTGAATGGTTTGCCTTGGAAATGAACAGAGTTCATTCTGTCATTTTTGAGATTGCATCCAAGTACTGCATTTCAGACTCTTTTGTTTACCATGATGGCTACTCCATTTCTTCTGAGGGATTCCTGCCCACAGTAGTAGATGTAATGGTTATCTGAGTTAAATTCATCCATTCCAGTCCATTTTAGTTTGCTGATTCCTAGAATGTCGATGTTCAATCTTGCCATCTCTTGTTTGACCATTTCCAATTTGCCCTGATTCATGGACCTGACATTCCAGGTTCCTATGCAATATTGCTCTTTATAGCATTGGACCTTGCTTCTATCACCAGTCACAGCCACAGCTGTGTATTGTTTTTGCTTTGGCTCTATCCCTTTATTCGTTCTGGAGTTATTTCTCCACTGATCTCCAGTAGCGTGTTGGGCACCTTACTGACCTGGGATGTTCCTCGATCAGCATCCTATCATTTTGCCGTTTCATACTGTTCATGGGGGTTCTCAAGGCCAGAATACTGAAGTGGCTTGCTATTCCCTTCTCCAGTGGACCACATTCTGTCAGACCTCTCCACCATGACCCACCCATCTTGGGCTGCCCCGTGGGCATGGCTTAGTTTCATTGAGTTAGACAAGGTTGTGGTCCTAGTGTGATTAGATTGACTAGTTTTCTGTGAGTATGGTTTCAGTGTGTCTGCCCTCTGGTGCCCTCTTGCAACACCTACGTCTTACTTGGGTTTCTCTTACCTTGGGCGTGGAGTATCTCTTCATGGCTGCTCCAGCAAAGCGCAGCTACCACTCCTTACCTTGGACAAAGGGTGTCTCCTCACCGCCACCCTTCCTGACCTTCAACGTGGGATAGCTCCTCTGGGCCCTCCCTGCACCAGCACAGCCACCGCTCCTTGGACATGGGTGGCTCCTCCTGGCCACCGCCCCTGACATCAGACGTGGGGTGGCTCCTCTCGGCCGTTCCTACACCGTCACAACCTGGCCCTCTTGGCCGCTGCCCCTGACTTCCAACATTGGGTAGCTCCTCTCTGCCGTATTGATTGCACCAGCCGTTGCAGCCGCTTGCGCCGAGTGTGCAGCCACTTATTCCATGGCCTCTCTGAGGTCACACTGCTCTTCCAGCACCTCCACGTGTTCACCAAGCTGGGAGCTCTCCAAATCTTGTCATTTGGAGTTTTTATAGAGGCTCCATTTACATAGGTGGTCTTCCCAGGTGGCACTAGAGGTAAAGAACTGCCTACCAATGCAGGAGACAGAGGAGACAAGGGTTTAATCCCTGGGCCTGGAAGATCCCCTGGAGGAGGAAATGGTAACCCACTCCAGTATTCCTCCCGGGATAATCCCATGGACAGAGGAGCCTGGCCAGACACAGTCCATTGGCTGGACAAGAGTCAGACATGACTGAGTGACAGAGCACGCACACACTCACATTACATAAGCGTGAGTAATTAAATCATAAACTTTAATTGACTCAACCTCCAGCCCCTCTCTCTGGTCCATGGGAGGTCAAGGGGGTGAGGCTGAAATCCAAAACTCCAGTCACAGGATTGGTTTTCCCAACAACCAGCCTCTAACCTTAGGTGACTTCTGGGGATTCCAAAGTCACCTCATTAACATCACTAAAGAAACTATGACCTCTTGGCCTCTTAGGAATTTCCAAGGGTTTTAGAATCTCTGCACTAGAATCAAGTAGAAGACCAGATATATATTTCTTAAGTCACAGTATCAGTCCTAATGGGTCTCCTTCTTTTCTAATATTTGAACTTTTTCAGGTTCATACGGTTAGAATTCCTCTTCTGGTTCACTTTTATTCTATTCTCAATAGGCTTTGCCTTTCAAAGAGTACTAAGGACTGAGGCCCAGGTCACTTACTCCACTTATACATTTTGTTGTTGTTGTTTAGTCAATAAATCGTGTCCAGCTCTTTTGTGACTCCATGGACTGTAGCCTACCAGGCTCCTCTGTCCATGGGATTTCTCAGACAAGAATACTGGAGTGGGCTGCCATTTCCTCCTGCAGGAGATTTTCCCAGCTCAGGGACTGAACCCTTGTCTCCTGCATTGGCAGATGGATTCTTTACTGCTGAGCCACCAGGGAAGCCCGATTTATATGATGCAACATCACAAATATCTTCATGTTTTTAAATTAATATATTATATTGTATATACAGCTGAAAAAAAAATCGTTGACATTTGCATTTCTAGTCCCTTTCTTCTTTCTAATAGTTTGAGTTACTTTCTTTTGATTATGTTTACAAGAAGTAACATTAAGCATCATAATTGATGCTTTTGAACTGTGATGTTGGAGAAGACTCTTGAGAGTCCCTTGGACTGCAAGGAGATCAAAGCAGTCAATCCTAAAAGAAATCAGTCCTGAATATTCATTGGAAGGATTGATGCTGACGCTGAAACTCCAATACTTTGGCTACCTGATGCAAAGAACTGACTCATTTGAAATGACCCTGATGCTGAGAAAGATTGAAGGCAGGATGAGAAGGGGACAACAGAGGATGAGCTGGTTGGATGGCATCACTGACTTGATGGATATGTTTGAGCAAGCTCCAGAAGTTGGTGATGGACAGGGAAGCCTGGCATGATGCAGTCCATGGAGTCACAGAGTCGGACACAACTGAGTGACTGAATTGAACTGAGCAAGATGTAGGTCTATTCTTTTCTGATTAATTACCTGTTGTTTTTAGTAATAAGTTCCATTCATTTTATTTTTTGCTTACCTTTAACATATAGCTTAAAAAAATAGGCCAAAAGATTTTATAAATTCAATAACTAGTTTCCAGCTATATGTAGTCATAGTCTTATTCCCAGTGTCAGCCATATTTTAAAAGTCTTATGTTTGGTTATTTGAGGGTTACTCCAATTAACTGAAAGCTTGTCCTACTGTTTCTTTATTTCTCAATTTTAGAATTTATCTGGTATCAATTTTTTTTCAAGGATTAATGCTTTTTCCCATATCTAGAGTTATACTATGAAAATCATTGATCTTGTAGAACTATATATTTGATCAATTGTTTAAGTTACCTAATCATCATTATTTTTATGAGAAGTTTAGTCACACATTTGATAATTTGAGAAACAATAATCTTGTAAAATATCAGAATGTAAGTAATATAGCTAATAATATTAATAAGTTTGTAGGTGACTGTGGTGCTGGAGAAGACTCTTGTGAGTCTCTTGCACAGTGAGATCAAACCAGTCAATCCAAAAGGAAATCAACCCTGAATAGTCATTGGAAGGACTCATGCTAAAGCAGAAGTTCCAATATTTTAGCGACCTGATGCAAAGAGCTGACTCGCTGGAAAAGACCTTGGTGCTGAGAAAATTGAAGGCAAAAGGAGAAAGGGATGGCAGATGATGAGATGGTTAAATAGCACCATGAACTCAATGGACATGAATTTGAGCAAACTCCAGGGGATAATGCAAGACAAAGGATCTGGTTTTACTTTAGTCTGTGGAGTTGAAAAAAGTCGGACACACTTAGGGACTGAACAAGAAGAATAATCTAAGTTTAAAACTTCCACCGGGTGTTGCTGAATATCTCCCCAGGTGGTCTGACCAATCATTTTTGCACCAAACTCTGTCTTTAAGGGAAAGTTCACTGAAGATGCCTGCACATAAAGGATGAGCAGTGAGTTATCCTTACCCTTTACAGGATTCAGAAAGGAATGTTATCTTCTAAGGAGTTACACGGTTGGGGTCAAAACAAGAAAATGATCTTTATGGTTGAGCACATGTTCTGCCATTAAGGAGATCTAGTGAAAGCATCCTGCAGCTGCACACTTAAAGAGGGAGGAGGCCCAAATAGCTAGAGAAAGATTTTATGTTTAAATTTTTCTTGTCTTGCCTTAAAATAGGATTCTTTTTTCCTCAACACAATCCCTTATAAAAGAAGAACATGAACAGGAATAATAGGTGGGATGCTCCCGTATTGGAGTTCCACAACCCGGAGGTTGACTGCCCACTAGGACTAGAGAGATACTATCCTTGCAAATCTGTCTAGTTCAAGATAAAAGTGCAACATTTCCTTCTCTCCTAGTTTCTTAACAGATCTTTGATGCTAGTCTTACATATGATGTTCAGCTTCTCTGTTTTTCAAAAACATCATTAATCTTTGCCACTCACATTTCATCTCTGAAACCTTATTTGTTGGAGAAATAGCAAGAACATCAGAGCAAGACAAATTATAACTTCCATGAGCCTCAGTTTTTGGCAATTAACCAAAGTGAATATCAATGATTTAGATATGTCTGTTAACATTAGGTAATATGAAGTCCCTGGTACAGTGCCCATCACATAGTTTATATAAAAATGAATATCAACTGTCCTCTTCTGTCTTAAATAATTGTTTTGTTATAAGGGTTTAGCCTTTCTGTATTTCTAGGGACATTACATCTTGAATCACAGATAATCAGTGTCATCTAAATGTATCACAACTGTCCACATTATTTTTCAACTTGAACAGATAATTAAACTTGTTTTTAGAAAAAGTATAGCTTATTTAGTTCAAACTAATGACCAGTCCAAATATATATATATGTATATATACACATTCATTGGAAAAAATCCCTCATACTGTGAAAGATTGAGGGCAGGAGGAGAAGGGGGCAACAGAGAATGAGATAGTTGAATGGCATCACTGACTCAATGGACATGAGTTTGAGCAAACTCAGGGAGATAGTGAAGGTCAGGGAAGCCTGGTGTTTCTGCAGTCCATGGGGCTGCAAAGAGTCACACATGACTTAGCGACTGAACAACAATCATGATCTTAAGTTTCTTCAGTAAAATTAAAGTGGGTATCCAATGCAAACAAAATGTTCCATATAATCAGTTTGATGATCAAATGGCAGCAACATAACTTTGAAGCATATTATAAATACAAATTGCATTATCTATAACTCCATTTACTACAAATCATTTGAAAAATATTTAGAGGTTAGAGAAAAAGAACATTTACTTCACCAAAGACTGCACTTAACTCTCTAAAGCAGACTTAGATAAATATCACAGATATTTGCTTGTTCATGGTGTGAAAGAGATTCAGCATATCTAGCATGGCAGCCTACCCCAACCTTTTTGGCACCAGGACCGGTATTGTGGAAGACAATTTTTCCGTGGACTTGGGTGGGGGGAGGGTGGTTTCAGGATGATTCAAGATTATTGCCTTTATAAAGCGCAAGATTATTGCGCTTTATTTCTGTCGTTATTATGTCAGCTTCACCTCAGAATGTCAGGCATTAGATCCTGGAGGTTGGGAACCCCAGCAGTGATGAATATAGAGAACCATTTAAATAAATAGAAGCAGTTACTGAATTAAAGTATGCAAAAGCAATTCAAGGAGGGTACTTACCACACATTTTTAAAATAAAGAGAATATTGATTCTAAATAAAGAGACAGCGTGTTGTATAAAAATAGAGCTGGATAAATTAAGAATGTACATAAAAGATGGAAGCTTAAACCTTCCTCAGAAAGAACAAGTCAGAATCATCAGAAAAGAAACTCAAATCAGTGACAAGAAAGTGAATAGGAAAAAGACAATGGGAGGGATTTTTTTGTTCCTCTGAGGATACGCCAGCACATACTAAGGCTGAATGACGGCTCTCTGGCTTAGTGAGTCATAGGAGATTATATAGACCATGGGGACCAGGCAAGGTTCTGGGTCAGTCGTGACTCAGAGAGACAATTTCTCACCAAGTTTCACAAACCCCAGTGATTCATCGGTGTCTTCCTTCTTCAATCCCTTCTCATTACCACGGCAATTCATACAACTCAAGGGAGTCAGAAAAGGTGTCAGAGTTTATCTTCTGTTCCTTGAATTTCAAATATCCACTGGAGCAAGTTTCAATCAGAACACCGTTGTAAATATCAGGTGCATAATGTCATTTAATTCAGGCAAAGTGAGAAAAACAGAATCACTGGAAAATGTCTGTGGAACTATCTGACTGTTTAAAAAAATGTTGCATTTATGCTATAATATCAGATCTCACTCCCTAGGTGGCTCATTGGTAAAGAATCTGCCTGCCAATGCAGGAGACACAGGAGGTGAGGTTTGATGCCTGGGTCAGGAAGATCCCCGGGAGGAGGAAATGGCAACCTCAGTTCAGTTCAGTTCAGTCCCTCAGTCGTGTCCGACTCTTTGCGACCCCATGAATGGCAGCACGCCAGGCCTCCCTGTCCATCACCATCTCCCGGGGTTCACTCAGACTCATGGCCATTGAGTCCGTGATGCCATCCAGGCATCTCATCCTCGGTTGTCCCCTTCTCTTCCTGCCCCCAATCCCTCCCAGCATTGGAGTCTTTTCCAATGAGTCAACTCTTTCCATGAGATGGCCAAAATACTGGAGTTTCAGCTTTAGCATCATTCCTTCCAAAGAAATCCCAGGGTTGATCTTCATAATGGACTGGTTGGATCTCCTTGCAGTCCAAGGGACTCTCAAGAGTCTTCTCCAACACCACAGTTCAAAAGCATCAATTCTTTGGTGCTCAGCCTTCTTCACAGTCCAACTCTCACATCCATACGTGACCACAGGAAAAACCAGAGCCTTGACTAGACGGACCTTAGTCGGCAAAGTAATGTCTCTGCTTTTGAATATACTATCTAGGTTGGTCATAACTTTCCTTCCAAGGAGTAAGCCTCTTTTAATTTCATGGCTGTAGTCACCATCTGCAGTGATTTTGGAGCCCCCCAAATAAAGTCTGACACTGTTTCCACTGTTTCCCCATCTATTTCCCATGAAGTGATGGGACCAGATGCCATGATCTTCGTTCTCTGAATGCTGAGTTTTAAGCCAACTTTTTCACTTTCCTCTTTCACTTTCATCAAGAGGCTTTTTAGCTCCTCTTCACTTTCTGCCTTAAGGGTGGTGTCATCTGCATATCTGAGGTTACTGATATTTCTCCTGGCAGTCTTGATTCCAGCTTGTGTTTCTTCCAGCCCAGCGTTTCTCATGATGTACTCTGCATATAAATTAAATCATCAGGGTGACAATATACAGCCTTGATGTACTCCTTTTCCTATTTGGGACAAGTCTGTTGTTCCATGTCCAGTTCTAACTGTTGCATCCTGACCTGCATACAGATTTCTCAAGAGGCAGGTCAGGTAGTCTGGTATTCCCATCTCTTTCAGAATTTTCCACAGTTTATTGTGATCCACACAGTTAAAGGCTTTGGCATAAGTCAATAAAGCAGAAGCAGATGTTTTTCTGGAACTCTCTTGCTTTTTTGATGATCCAGCGGATATTGGCAATTTGATCTCTGGTTCCTCTGCCTTTTCTAACACCAGCTTGAACATCAGGGAGTTCACGGTTCTTGTATTGCTGAAGCCTGGCTTGCAGAATTTTGAGCATTACTTTACTAGCATGTGAGATGAATGCAACTGTGCAGTAGTTTGAGCATTCTTTGGCATTGTCTTTCTTTGGGATTGGAATGAAAACTGAAATTTTCCAGTCCTGTGACCACTGCTGAGTTTTCCAAATTTGCTGGCATATGGAGTGCAGCACTTTCACAGCATCATCTTTCAGGATTTGAAACAGCTCCACTGGAATTCCATCACCTCCACTAGCTTTGTTCGTAGTGATGCTTTCTAAGGCCCACTTGACTTCACATTCTAAGATGTCTGGCTCTAGATGAGTGATCACATCATCATGATTATCTGGGTCATGAAGATCTTTTTTTGTACAGTTCTTGTGTGTATTCTTGCCACCTCTTTTTAATATCTCCTGCTTCTGTTAGGTCCAGACCTTTTCTGTCCTTTATCGAGCCCATCTTTGCATGAAATGTTCCCTTGGTATCTCTAATTTTCTTGAAGAGATCTCTAGTCTTTCCCATTCTGTTGTTTTCCGCTCCAGTATAATTGCCTGGGAAATGTCATGGACAGAGGAGCCTGGTGGTCTACACTCCATGGGGGCTCAAAAAGCTAGACATGACCGAGAGACTGAATACTCATCAGATCCATGGCAGATAATTAAGGAAAGAACAAATGCAAAGCTTTCTGTTCACTAGAGTTCACTTCAGTACTATTTGAATATTAGGTTTCCTTAAGATTAATTTATGGAGAAGGCAATGGCAACCCACTCCAGTATTCTTCACTGGGAAGTCCCATGAACAGAGGAGTCTGGTGGGCGGCAGTCCATGGGGTCGCAAAGAGTTGGACTCGACTGAGCGACTTCACTTTCACTTTTCACTTTCATGCACTGGAGAAGGAAATGGCAACCACTCCAGTGTTCTTGCCTGGAGAATCCCAGGGACGGGGGGAGCCTCGTGGGCTGCCGCCTATGGGGTCACACAAAGTCAGACATGACTGAAAGCGACTTAGCAAGATTAATTTTAGGTATTTATCATAGCAGTTCTCTAAAAATGAAAGGAGATTAAAAGTAGCCTATACAAAAAAAAAGAAGATAAAATAGATGGCAAGGAATCACAAAATGAGGAATTGTTTTGAAAAGACATAAAGATTAGCACCAGGAAATGATGGCTTTGAAAGTGAAAATTTGGAAAGTTTCACTAACTATATGTCATACTTTATTATGTCTTATAAGCCCACAATATATCCATGAGATGTTTGTAATTCAAATGTGACTATTTTCTAGGTAATGTTGAATATCTCAATTAAAAAAATGTAAACATATATAACAGCACTATATGAAATGAAACTGTCAAATTTCAATGGACCTGTAAAAGGCAGACAAAAATAAATAATATTTTACAATTCGTAGTAAAATCTGTATGTTAATTGTAAAGCACTAGTCAAATTCCAACCACAACTTTTTTTTTTTTTAAACAACTACTCAGTTCGAAGTATATTTTGGTCAAAGAAGCAGTTAAAGTTCAGTAGATTAATTAAAATATGTAATAAAGGTACATCTAAGATATAAATTCATGGTGGTAAATTATATCATTATTAAAAATTGAATGGAATGTATTGAGTTTACTTTGTAAGTAATCCTTCATTAATCCTTACAGATGTCCTGAAAGGTATTTATCACTCGAAAGATGAAAAAAACTCAAGTGCAGAGGGTTTAAGTAACCTGCTACAAATACAGTTTCTATATATTTTATCTGTCTGGATTCGGAATTTGCAATTTTTATTGCTGGGTGGCTCGGATGGTAAAGCGTCTGCCTGCAGTGCGGGAGACCTGGGTTCGATTCCTGGGTCGGGAAGATCCCCTGGAGTAGGAAATGGCAATCCACTCCAGCTCTCTTGCCTGGAAAATCCCATGGACAGAGGAGCCTAGAAGACTGCAATCCATGGGGTCGCTGAGGGTCGGGCACGACTGAGCGACTTCACTTCAGAAATAAAGAAACTATTTAACAACAGTATATTTTCAGTGAAATAAAATAGAAGGATTGTTATGCTAGTTATAAGTACATGCAAATTTAAAAATAGCTAAATAGTAATATTGATGAGTCCAGGAGTGACTCATCAGTATTTCTGAAAATATGATCTAATCATCAAAAGAAGGTAAATTATAAATACAATTGAAAATGAAAGAACAAATATATAATGATTTTAAATGAAAAGAAAATAGTATTACATAGAAAGTTATGCTGAACAATTTAATGAATGGAAACACATCCTTAAAGATAGAATCAAAACTGTTTTTAAGGTTAACAGTTTTAATAGTGTCAGTCGCTTAGTTGTGTCCGACTCTGCCACCACATGGACTATAGCTTGGCAGGTTCTTCAGTCCATGGAATTCTCCAGGCCAGAACACTGAAGTGGGTATCCATTCCCTTCTCCAGGGGATCTTCCTGACCCAGGGACTGAACCCAGGTCTCCTGCATTGCAGGCAGATTCTTTACCATCTGAGACAGCAGATTCATTCACAATTCAACAGATTAATTAAGCTATTAATTAAAACAGCAGTTATACCCTGGGAATTGTCCTAAGCACAAAGCCTATAGGTGTGAATATTATACAGATATGACCATAATGAGACATCATCTCATGCCTGTTAGAATGACTACTATGAAACAAAACAAAACAAAACAAAACAAGAAATAACAAATGTTGGCAAGAATGCGGAGAAAAGGGAAACCTTGTGCACTGCTGATAAGAATGTAAATTGGTAAAGCCATTATGAAAACAGTATGGAGGTTCCTCAAAATATTAAACCTAGAACTTCCATTGTTGTTGTTCAGTTGCTAAGTTGTGTCTAATTATGTGACCCTATGGACTGCAGCATGCCAGGTTTCTCCATCCTTCACTATCTCCTGGAGTTTGCTCAAATTATCGTCCATTGAGTTGGTGATGCTATCCAGCCATCTCATTCTTTGCTGCCCTCTTCTACCATTTCTGAGTATTTATCTGAAGAAAATAAAAACACTAACTGGGAAAGATATAGGCACCCCCATGTTCCAGCAGCTTTATTTACAATAGACTAGATATGGAAACAACCTAAATGTCCATTAGTAGATGAATGAATACAGAAATTGTGAGATACACACATATAAAAATGAGTATTATTCAGTCATTAAAAGTAGTGAAATCTAGCCATGTACAGTGACACAGGTGGGCCTCTAGGTACTATGCTAAGTGAAATAAGTCAGATGTAGAAAGACAAATCCTGTGTTTTCACTTACATGTGGATTCTCAGAAAGAAAAACAAACAGTACATTCATAGATATGGAGAATGGATAGTTAGTTGCCCTGGGTGAAGGATGGGAGAAATGGATGAAATTTTTTGTTGTTTTTGTTTAAATAAGTTGAATATAAAATTAAATTTAAAAAGAGACCAACCTAGTTCAAACCCTCATCTTTTTAAGTACCATATGAAAGAATAAGGGCTTCCCTGGTGGCTCCGTGGTAAAGAAGCTGCCTGCAATGCAGGAGATCCAGGTTCAATTCCGGTTTGGGAAGATATGTTGGAGAAGGGAATGGCCATGCACTCCAGTATTCGTACCTGGAAAATTCCATGGACAGAGGAACCTGGCGGGCTACCGTCCGTGGGGTCACAAAGAGTCGGACACAACTGAGCGACTAACCTCCTGAAGCAATAAACTAACTATCATGGATGACACTGAAAAAATTAAAATTAAATTCCGTTGTTTGCTGACACCAATAAATACCTAAGACCTGATCATTTCTTGGTACATTAAAGAACAAGTTATTCACATAGTGTGCTAGAGAAAATAACTATAAAAGTGTTCAGATTAATTTTACATAGCTATTAGAACATTCATCCAATCTGGAAAATAATGGTAAGAAAAATAATTCAAGGGAAACTCATGGTGAGATTGGGCATTCTGTCTGCAATCTACCCCAATCAGCTCTAGTTTTGTCGTTGACCTTCCAACATGGGGCCTTTTGGCTGGTGTTGGAGATCAAGTTGCTGGTGTTGGAGATCAGGTGGAGATCAAGTTTGGTGCAGAGGCCAAGGAAAGGTATACTCTGATCATGAGCCCAAGCTCCAGAACACATGCTCTCGGGAACAGGTGGTGGATGGGGCTACTTTGTGGTGAATCTCAACAGTTCTCACGGAACTGGTACAGTTCACGTCCAGATCAGTGTGCTGGGTGCAGTGCCGCTACCCTGGCGGCCGCCATCTTGAGTTGACTGGATGTCCTGTGAAGCGCTTCTGCCCTCCGCCGGCAGCTGAGGTGTCGGGCGCCATTTTGTTTCAGGAATTCTGGTCTGAAAGGCTGGGTGTGAGTCCTCTGCTCGCCCCATCCTCGGAGTGGGTGAAACCTGACTAAGCACAAAGGACAACAAGGCTAGACTTTATTACCCAGGTTCTATTTTTATCTCCCGGGTATTGTTCATGGGTTTGACTGGTGACACTGTCCCTTTTGGGAGATTCCTCATTGTGGACAGTTTTGATAGAAGGGATCTTCCCACCAAGAGATCTTTCCCATCTCTCAAGGAACATCACAGTTCCCAGACCTATCTGCCAGGGTTCTGGATCCTGGAAGGACAAGCACAGGCTGCACCTGGGCCATGGGGCCTTCTCTCTGGGAATCTTGTGTCTTGGCCTCAGAACAGGCTCGCTTCTCTTGTGTGCCTGGCTATGACTGGCTGTCTTTCCATTGGAGCTCCTTTGGCTCCTGTCCTACAAGTCCAATTTCAGCCTTCTGACAATTCCGTGTGTCCCCAATAGTCACCAGTCAAGGTCTTCCTAGCTTAAGATGGCTTGTGTTACTTGCACATAATACCAGCTAGCAAGATAGGAACATAAAAATTTCAATGAATATTCTAACAGTGAAATTAAATTATAAAATTAAGATGTTAAACTTACTTCTTTCCTCAAAGAAGCTTAAGGATGGGTTAGGAGGAAATTCTCAGTAAAATAGAATAGGCACATAAACATTTCATTAAAACGTGAAAATCTATTTGGTAAAATTCATTATCTGCACATTTACTAAAAACTCTTCATAATAAGGGGCTTCGCTTGTGGTTCAGCTGGTAAAGAATCCTCCTGCAATGCAGGAGACCTGGGTTCAATCCCTGGGTTGGGGAGATTCCCCTGGAGAAGGGAATGGCTATCCACTCCAGTACTCTGGCCTGGAGAATCCTATGGACTGTATAATCCATGAGGTCGCAAAGAGTCGGACATGACTGAGCCACTTTCACTTTCTTCATAATAGGAACATTCGATTATTTATGTAACAAAGACCCCATGGACTGTAACCTACTAGGCTTCTCCGTCCATGGGATTCTGCAGGCAAGAATACTGGAGTGGATTGCCATTTCCTTCTCCAGGGGATCTTCCCAACCCAGGTATTGAACCCGGGTCTCCCACATTGGAGGCAGATGCTTTAACCTCTGAGCCATCAGGGAAGCCCATGTAACAAAGAAAGTCTTTCCTTATTTTGTAATTTTTCCCAATTTTTAAAATGAATTTATTTGGGGGTATAGCTGCATTACAATGTTGTGTTAGTTTTTTTTTTTTTTTTTTTTTTAATTGTTCTTGTTAGCACCAGGCATCTAAGAGTAGAGTCTGGGCTAAACCATACCTGCATTATCCCAAACTCAGCCTTTCCTCACATAGGGTAAATCTGAACTGTCTTTAGAAATAGGTTCTTATCGGGCAAGGAAGAAGAACAGATCTTAAGAATTATGAGGACATTTTCCTCATGTCTGTGGAGTAATGAAATACAGTTGCTGATGTCTGGAGAATCATTACTGAAGATATGGAAAGTAACTGCATATCAACATGATTCATCCAATTCAAAGATATGCTTTTGTCTTAGATGACAATCTATACTGTAAATAACCCAGCTATTGCTCTTTCCTGGGGCCTCAACTAAAATAATATATCTTCTTGAGGCTGTTTTTTTTTTTTTTCCTAGTATCTTCACGTTTTCAGACAAAAGTCAATAATTTCTTTATCCTTTATAATAAAAGTAATTAATATTATATTCTTGAAAATGCATTCAGTTCAGTTCATTTCAGTTGCTCAGTCATGTCCGACTCTTTGCAACCCTGTGGACTGCAACACACCAGGCTTCCCTGAGAGTCACCAACTCTGGAAGCTTGTTCAAACTCATGTCCATTGAGTTGGTGATGCCATCAAACCATCTCATCCTCTATCATCCCCTTCTCCTCTTGCCTTCAATCTTTTCCAGCATCAGGGTCTTTTCAAATGAGTCAGTTCTTCACATCAGGTGGGCAAAGTATTGGAGCTTCAGCTTCAGCATCTGTCCTTCCAATGAATATGCAGGACTGATTTCCTTTAAGATAGACTGGTTGGATCTCCTTCCAGTCCAAGAGACTCTCAAGGGTCTTCTCCAATACCACAGTTCAAAAGCATCAATTATTTGGCATAGAAAACGCATAGATTTAATATTTTCTAATGTAAACACTGAATTACATTTCCAATATAATAAATTGAGCACTCCATTATTATAAAGACAATTTCTGATATGTCTTTCCATATATATAGTTTAGCACATATTAATTTGAATATGATAAATGTTCAATAAAAATTCATGTGGGGTGAATCAATGTAATAATATATTTTATAGTTAGGAAAATAAGAGATAAAAAGGAAATATCAAATGTGACTGGAATCCTTATAAGAATCAGAACATTTTAAGGATAAATGTTGGACTTTAATTTCTTGTTTTTGTGTGAAGCTGAAAATTGACAAAGTTTTAGAATAAAGTGAACAAAACAACTCATCTTTCTGGTACATGGGTTAGTGTCAAATACATTGATTCTGCTTTAGGGCCAGATGACTCTTGTGAAGATTATAAAAGGACATATTTTCCTTGAGTTTTATTGATTTCTAGGCAAGGAATTTTAGCTTAAGAGGAGGGGGAGAAAAAAATGGTCGGATATATCTGTAATATGGATAGGATGCAGGAAATCTTGGTCTGTCAAGGGATAAAGAAAGTCAATAAAAGGAAGCCTCAGCAGTTCTTGGGAGAAATTATTATAAAGCATATCAGAAATCATGTTCATGACTTTGGATGGCACAACATATGGGTCAGAGATAGCATGAACTTGAAATTTAAATATGAGTAGAAAAATGCAATCACAAGGTATTACAGGATCCTGAGAGCTAGAATACAAGCATGCAGAAATGTACATTGTACAAAAGGAACATGTCTGACAGAATGTGCCAGTTATTGATTGCCATGGATAGAAATGCATCCAACAATGCATGCCCTCATATGCCTAAGAATATAAGCATGGTAGGCTACATGTGAGTGAGGAAGAGAGAAAGGAAGAGATAAAGAGATGAGAGGGAGTCCGAAAGAGAGAGACAGAGAGGGAAGAAGGAAGAGAGAGACTGCAGGAGAAAGACAATAAAGGAACCAGGGAAGAACGGAGGCAAAGAAAGCTAGAGAAAAGGAGAAGGGGTCCAGAGGGAGACAGGAAGGGAAAGAGGAAGGCAAGGAAAAGGGAGAAAAAGAGAGAGAGAGAGACAGAGGTACTAAAGCTATTTCCCTCAGATGGAAAAGAATAGGTGATCTAAATAGCTCCTGTTTGTGTCTCCAATAACAGATTGTGATATGGAAGGCTATATTTTCAAAGATATGTTCAGATGAGTTCTTCTACTAAAGTCAGAATTATGGTTATCTTCAAGTAAGTAGTTGGAGTGAGTGTTTGAAAAGGAAATTTGAATTTTTATGGTCTTCAAGAATAAAGCTGGGATACAGAGATGGAATGCACAAGAAAGGATTTTTTTTCTTCATTCACTGCAATCATTCAGAAATAGCTCTTTCTGAGCTATTCAGGAAGAGTGTATCTGATTTCACGGGATCATATTTTGCCACCAGAGGAAGTTTCAAGAGACTCTTATTCTTCCATTTCCTGAATTCAGTTCAGTTCACTTCAGTTCGGCCGTTCAGTCATGTCTGCCTCTTTGCGACCCCATGATCGTAGCACGCCAGGCCTCACTGTCCATCACCAACTCCCGGAGTTCACTCAGACTCATGTCCATTGAGTCAGTGATGCCATCCAGCCATCTCATCCTCTGCCGTCCCCTTCTCCTCCTGCCCCCAATCCCTCCCAGCATCAGAGTCTTTTCCAATGAGTCAATTCTTCGTATGAGGTGGCCAAAGTACTGGAGTTTCAGCTTTAGCATCATTCCTTCCAAAGAAATCCCAGGGCTGATCTCCTTCAGAATGGACTGGTTGGATCTCCTTGCAGTCCAAGGGACTCTCAAGAGTCTTCTCCAACACCACAGTTACTTTATAATAAATAACTTACCTTATCATTTCTATTATGGGGAAAAAAAGTCTTTCTAATTTTGTTTTTGTTCTCATGTTAATCATGTAGGGAAAGATAACGAACCCTTATTGAAGGGGTGAGGATGGCAGGGTAGAAAAACTTCAAACCGTCTGTCATTTAAGTGCCTGTTTTCCTCAGATCTTTCACCTGTGCCTTCTCATTTAATTATCCCTGATATAAGAAAAGTGTTATCATTCCGAACCACTTGATAGGAAATCTAAATCTGGGTAAAGCAACCCGATCAAGGTCTCAACTTGTTTACTTGACTACACACTGCTTACTTTTCTCCATGGCACACTGCCTCTTTAAGCAGACTAACTCTGGGGGAAATCAGGTGCGTGTGAACCCCCTGAAGTCCAGAACTCTTTAGAGACATTTTGCAGGCAGATACAAAAGAGCTATCTTTCATTGTCCTTTCACTTGATGATTCCTGGGAAGGACCACTAATATAACTTACTCCACTAGACTTCTGTTGCATATGTGAATGGTTCTTCTGTCTCCAGCGATGAGGTACTTTGAAATCCATCTTTGAACTTATCTAGAGACTTATTGATTAGCGATACCAAGGGAACATTTCATGCAAAGATGGGAACAATAAAGGACAGAAATGGTCGGGAACTAACAGAAGTAGAAGATATTAAGAAGAGGTGGCAAGAATACACAGAAGAACTGTACAAAAAGATCTTCACAACCAAGATAATCATGATGGTGTGATCACTCACTTAGAGCCAGACATCTTGGAATGTGAAGTCAAGTGGGCCTTAGGAAGCATCTCTATGAACAAAGCTAGTGGAGGTGATGGAATTCCAGTTGAGCTGTTTCAAATCCTGAAAGATGACACTATGAAAGTGCTGTACTCAATATGCCAGCAAATTTGGAAAACTCAGCAGTGGCCACAGGACTGGAAAAGGTCAGTTTTCATTCCAATCCCCAAAAAGGCAATGCCAAAGAATGCTCAAAGTACCGCACAATTGCACTTATCTCACACTCTAGTAAAGTAATGCTAATATACTCCAAGGCAGTCTTTAGCAATACGTGAACCATGAACTTCCAGATGTTCAAGTTGGTTTTAGAAAAGGCAGAGGAATCAAAGATCAAATTGCCAACATATGCTGGATCATGGAAAAAGCAAGAGAGTTCCAGAAAAACATCTATTTATGCTTTATTGACTATGCCAAAGCCTTTGACTGTGTCGATCACAACAAACCATGGAATATTTTGAGAGAGATGGGAATACCAGACCACCTGACCTGCCTCTTAAGAAACCTATATGCAGGTCAGGAAGCAACAGTCAGAACTGGACATGGAACAACACACTGGTTCCAAATAGGAAAAGGAGTACACCAAGGCTGTATATTGTCACCCTGCTTATTTAACTTCTACGCAGAGGACATCATGAGAAACGCTGAGCTGGAGGAAGCACAGGCTGAAATCAAGATTGCCAGGAGAAATATCAGTAAACTCAGATATGGAGATGACACCACTCTTGGGCAGAAAGTAAAGAAGAACTAAAGAACCTCCTGATGAAAGTGAAAGAGGAGAGTGAAAAAGTTGGCTTAAAGCTCAACATTCAGAAAACTAAGATCATGGCATCTGGCCCCATCACTTCATGGGAAATAGATGGGAAAACAGTGTCAGACTTTATTTTTGGGGGCTCCAAAATCACTGCAGATGGTGACTGCAGCCATGAAATTCAAAGATGCTTACTCCTTGGAAGAAAAGTTATGACCAACCTAGACAGCATATTCAAAAGCAAAGACATTACTTAGCTAACAAAGGTCCATCTAGTCAAGGCTATGGTTTTTCCAGTGGTCATGTATGGAAGTGAGAGTTGGACTATAAATAAAGCTGAGTGCTGAAGAATTGATGCTTTTGAACTGTGGTGTTGAAGACTCTTGTGAGTCCCTTGGACTGCAAGGAGATCCAGCCAGTCAATCCTAAAGGAGATCAATCCTGGGTGTTCATTGGAAGGACTGATGTTGAGGTTGAAGCTCCAATACTTTGGCCACCTGATGTGAAGAGCTGGCTCATTTGAAAAGACCCTGATGCTGGGAAAGACTGAGAGCAGGAGGAGAAGGGGACGACAGAGGATGAGATGGTTGGATCGCATCACTGACTCAATGGACATGGGTTTGGGTGGACTCCAGATGTTGGTGATGGATAGGGAGTCCTGGCATGCTGTGGTTCAAGGGTCGCAGAGTCAGACAGGACTGAGTGACTGAACTGAACTGAAGAGACTTTTTGTGTGTGTGAGAAATCATGAAGCTTACTGTGCTTTTCATATTTTTTTTTGAATATGACCTCCTAGTAATACTTCAGGAGAAGGAAATGCCAACCTACTCCAGTACTCTTGCCTAGAAACTCCTAATGGGTAGAGGAGCCTGGTAAGCTGCAGTCCATGGGATCTCTAGGGGTCGGACACGACTGAGTGACTTCACTTTCACTTTTACTTTCACACATTGAAGAAGGAAATGGCAACCTACTCCAGAGTTCTTGATGGAGACTTCCAGCGATGGGAGAGGCTGGTGGGCTACCGTCTATGGGGTCGTACAGAGTCAGACACTATTGAAGCGACTTAGCAGCAGCAGCAGCAGTAGTACTTGATCATAACACTTAAATACAGAACAGTATAAGTGTAGCATGGGTTTTGGAACCAGACAAAAGAAAGAACAAGCACTAGCAGTTGCACATTTGGGAAAATTTTAGAGAAGTGGATGTGATATTAAGGGTGACACCGGCATCAGTGTTGTCTGAATGGAGTGGAGATTGTAAAAACAGTGTTTCCAGGTTCTCAATGTATGAAGATTAGAAAATTTAAGATGCCAAAGTAGAGTATCAATAAGCTAGGACAGTAAGAAGAAATGGAAAGTCTGGTGATGGTGGAGGGCAGCTGACATACCTTCTTCCTATTATATTTTTCATTGGATTAAAAAATTTTATCTATAAATGAATTCTATGAATTTTAATTAGCATAATAAAATGGTGCTTGAATGTTCTGTCATATAGTAGGGATTCGGTAAACTTTTATTTAGCTTAACCTTTGTTCCATGACTTATATAGACTTAAATATTTGTATGTGGATAATTCTTATACCTAAGGCATTAAATTATAGTATAAAAACAGTGCTTTAATGTTGCTAAGTATTTAAGTGTTCTCTGAAGGTTGTTTCTGAAAGCCTATTACCGCTTTCTTTAGGAGAGCAGTAAATTGTGAATACATTTAGCCTTGTTGTTCTTCCAAATGAAAATATGATAAAAAGGAGTAAGGCATTCCATCTTTTGGTTTATGATGAAGGTTAGGATTTGTCCTTTGGCTGGAGACAATGTGGAAAATAAATTCTAGATGCCACTTGGTTTTAAAAATTGTTTCTGCAGTATACTTTCTTATGCAACTCTTGCTGTACTGGAAATGGAAGAGTCATGTTAAGGTAAAGAACACTGGAATGTGTGTGTAAGGGACTGGGTGATAGAAATGTGGGGTTATTCAATGCCTATTCTTTACAATGAAAGCTGTGACAAACCTAGACAGTGTATTAAAAAGCAGAGACAGAACCTATGGTTTTTCCAGCAGTCATGTATGGATATGACAGATCATGAAGAAGTGTGAGCACTGAAGAATTGATACTTTCAAATTGTGGTGTTGGAGAAGACCCTTGAGAGTTCCTTGGACAGCAAAGAGATCAAACCAGTGTATCCTAAAGGCAACCAACACTGAATATTCACTGGAAGGACTGATGATGAAGCTGAAGCTCCAATACTTTGGCCACCTGATGCAAAGAACTGACTCATTGGAAAAGACCCTGATGCTGGGAAAAGTTGAAGGCAAAAGGAGAAGGAGGTAGCCAATGATGAGATGGCTAGATTGTTTCACTGACTCAATGGACATGAATCTGAGCACACTCTGGGAATTGGTGAAGGACAGGGAAGCCTGGCATGCTGCAGTCCGCAGGGTTGCAAAAGTCGGACATGAATTAGTGACGGAACAATGACAACAATCCAACTGAACGTTCAGGAGAGGTCCTGAAATAAAAGGACACTCAGATCAGAAAAAACTGTGAAGTAGGTGTTTGTACTTACACAAGTATTCAAACGATGTGACACTTGAAGTCATATGTTCATCTGTCTCTGAGTCTATGCCCTCCCAATCTATCCAAAGCCCCTTGCATCAGGAACCCACCAGAACAAAGCACTACTCACCAAAGGTGATGTAACAAAGTCAAAATATTCACTATAGGAAAAATATTTGAGTGTAGGGAATTTCTCATAATAGTCTTTAAATCATGTGCCTGACCATACTGGATGGCAGACATTATTTCCATAAACATTAATGTTACCCATCTTTGTGTTCTGTAATTATATACAGTGATATCCATATATGTTGGATGAAAGTCCTAAGACCAAAATTGAAGAAGATGCTGAAGCTGAAACTCCAATACTTTGGCCACCTCATGCAAAGAGTTGACTCATTGGAAGAAACCCTGATGCTGGGAGGGACTGGGGGCAGGAGGAGAAGAGGACGACAGAGGATGAGATGGCTGGATGGCATCACTGACTCGATGGACATGAGTTTGAGTGAACTCTGGGAGTTGGTGATGAACAGGGAGGCCTGGCGTGTTGTCATTCATGGGGTCGCAAAGAGTCAAACACGACTGAGAGACTGAACTGAACTGAAGAAATGAAAATCAAAGCAGTCGATCCTAAAGGAAATCAACCCTGAATATTCATTGGAAGAAGTCATGCTGAAGCTGAAGCTCCAATACACTGGCCACCTGATGAGAAGAACGAGATCATTGGGAAAGACTCAGATGCTGGGAAAGATTGAAGGCAAAAGAAGAAGAGGGCAGCAGAGTATGAGAAGGTTGGATAGCACCACTGACTATGAATCTGAGCAAAGTCTAGGAGATAGTGAAGGACAGGGAAGCCTAGCGTTTTGCAGTATATGAGGTTGCAAAGAGTTGGTCTTGACTTCAATTCAGTTCAGTCACTCAGTCGTGTCTGACTCTTTGCGACCCCATGAATCGCAGCATGCCAGGCCTCCCTGTCCATCGCCATTTCCTGGAGTTCACTCAAACTCATGTCCATCGAGGCGGTGATGCCATCCAGCCATCTCATCCTTGGTTGTCCCCTTCCTCCTGCCCCCAATCCCTCCCAGCATCAGAGTCTTTTCCAATGAGTCAACACTTCACATGAGGTGACCAAGATACTGGAGTTTCAGCTTTAGCATCATTCCTTCCAAAGTACATCCAGGGCTGATCTCCTTTAGAATGAACCGGTTGTATCTCCTTGCAGTCCAAAGGACGCTCAAGAGTCCCAAAACCACAGTTCAAAAGCATCAATTCCTCAGCGCTCAGCCTTCACAGTCCAACTCTCACATCCATACATGACCACTGGAAAAACCATAGCCTTGACTAGATGGACCTTTGTTTGCAAACCAAGGTTTCTGCTTGACTTAGGGACTTAGAGAAATGGAAGCAAATGAATGTAAGACTTGAGGGGTCCTAGAGAAAGAGATCAGATGTTAGAAATAGGAAGAGTGTGAAAGAGTCCATGGTCATTACCAAGCACACTTCCTGAGCTATTCTGATCTCTCCTTTTGCTATCTGTGAATAACTTGCCCATGCACCATCTTTCTTAGAATCGGGGAAGTTCTTCCTTATCTGTGATTCTCAGTGGTCTAGTCTGAAGTCCATGATGGAGAAATTTCTCATAGGGGCTGGTGCAGGCATAGGACAAAGAGTAATTGAAAATTAAACAGTCATGTCTTTGTAAAGATCTGTAATTTCTGTGGCAATACAACTTCCTCAAGTTTTGGCTGCGTTCATGTCTATTTGCTTTCAATGCACTCTACATGAAGTTAATCAAACATGTAGTTTTGATAATTGATGACTCACCTCTTTTATTTACTGGGACTCTTGTTTGCACATCTCTCTTCCCCTCAGTTTAATGGAAATTAACCTGAGGCCATGGGAAATAATAGACTTGGAGAACAAGGAGGGTACCCTTAATTAGGCTGGTATCATTGGACTGGCTTGTAGACAATCATCCCTCTTGTATCTTGGGTTACATGTACAGTTGGCTTTTCCAGTTCTGGAAGATTGCAAATTATTGGACTGTCAACCATTTTAAGTGGGAGTCCATAGTACAGAGAGCAACCTTTAGTGAAATTATATTCTTTTATTTTTCTCAATATTTGGTCTACTCTCACCTCAGCATGTCTCCTATCTTGTTAAAAGCATTAAGAAGCAGTCAAGGTATATCAATATTGTGATTTTTTTTTTGCCTGCCCTGATAGCAACAGACTTATTAGGCAAAGTTTATGCTCACAAATTCTCAATTTAGCTCTATCAGAAATTCATTTGAACTCGTCCCTCACCCTCATATTCCATTATGTACCATGTCTAACATATTTTAATTTCTAATTACTTCTCAAATGCAATAATAATTTCCTATCTCCCTGTAACCATGTGGACAAGCTGTTTAGAAGACTGCTGACTGGAGGCAGAAATCATTTAGAAAATAAATTATTTTTTTGACAGACAAACTATATTCAAATAATAATCAAGGAATGACTATATATCATAAATGAGTGGTTAAGTCAAAAATACATCTGCATTAGTTATTTCCCAAGGCTGATATTTAGCTGTATGAAATAGAAGAATAATACACTAAGTTTCAAAAAATATATTCTTAAATTGATAGATTCTGTAATTTCTTTTATTTAGATCCTAAGAATGTCTACTAATGTCTTCCTGTATGAGCTACGGCAATGAAGATAAATAGGGTTTTCTCTCTGGTCTTTAGGACATAAACACTGATTTGTTCATTTAACAAATATTTACTCTTGTGTATTGTTTGTTCTGTACCCACGCTGTGTTGCATCCTGAGAATACATTAGGAAAGACAGATATGGAGACAGAGTCTGATAGAAAGATGGATTTTAAAGTGATGAAAACCCATGTGAATTTATAATTATGAAATCAGAAAGGTGTTGTTTAAAACAGAGGATGCTTTACATGAAGGAACAAAGCAGAGCGACCTTTATCAGACTGGGTTATCAGAGCAGAGTTCTCCAAGAGACTGCTGTTTAAAGCACTTTATCTGCTTATTTAACTTCACATTCTTATTTTTATGGACATGCTTTTGGAATTCATTTATTAGAAATGAGCAAATGAGATATGTTCTAAACAGGTTAAATAGAAGTTTCAGGTTAACCACTTCACCTAAAAATTTCAGATGAGTCCTAAAATATCAGGAATTATTTAAAGATATTTTCATAATCCAAATAATTGAAAGCAACTTTTATTATTTTTCATTATACTTTTCTGTTTGCTTCTTTCTTTCCTTACCCCTAACCAAGTGAAATCCTATTGATTTGTATAATATTTCAGAGATCACATCACTCCTCTACCTAAAGCCCTCCAGAACTTTACTTTGAACTCAGAGTCAACTCAAATCCCTTCTTTTGGGCTACAAAACCTCTTGGGTGATTTGTTTCCATCTCCTCCAATCATACTGTGCTGTTTCCTCTCATATGCTGCACGAAAAAATGTGATCAACACTTGGGAAAAGTGTTGAAGTAAGCAATTTGGATGAATATATTAAAATTAAAATTATAAAATCACTCTGACCCACTGTTTGTCATTTATGGAAATGTAGACATGCTGATCAGAGAAGGCAATGGCACCCCACTCCAGTACTCTTGCCTGGAAAATCCCATGGATGGAGGAAGCTGGTAGGCTGCAGTCCATCGGATTGTGAAGAGTCAGACTCGACTGAGTGCCTTCACTTTCACTTTTCACTTTCATACATTGGAGAAAGAAATGGCAACCCACTCCAGTGTTCTTGCCTGGGGGCTGCTGTCTATGAGGGTCGCACAGAGTTGGACACGACTGAAGCAACTTAGCAGCAGCAGCAGACACGCCGGTACTGGTAACAGAGACTTTGTACATGGAGGTTTTTTTTCAATTGGAGGACAATTGTTTTACAAGACTGTGGTGATCTCTGCCATACATCAAATTGAATCAGTCATAATTTTTTTTAATTAAATTTATTTATTTTTTTAATTACAATACTGTATTTGTTTTGCCATACATTGACACGAATCAGCCATAGGTGAACACAATCGCCCAATGCCGAAGCCCCCTCCCACCTCCCACCCCACATCCTCTACCTGAATCATCCTGTGCATCAGCCCCATGCATCCTGCATCCTACACCAAACATAGATTAGCGCTCATTTCTTACAGGAAAATACACATGCTTCACTGCCATTCTCCCAAACCATCCCACCCTTTCCCTCTCCCTCAGAGTCCAAAAGTCCACTCTATACCTCTGTGTCTCTTGTTGTCTCACATATAGGGTCATCATTACTGTCTTCTAAATTCCATATATATGTGTCAGTATACTGTATTGGTGTTTTTCTTTCTGGCTTACTTCACTCTGTATAATCGGTTCCAATTTCATCCATCTCATTAGAACTGAGTCAAATTTATTCTTTTTAAGGGCTGAGTAGTATTCCATTGTGTATATGAACCACAGCTTTCTTATCCATTCATCTGCTGATGGACATCTAGGTTGCTTCCATGTCCTGGCTATTATAAACAGCACTGCAATGAACATTGGGGTACATGTGTCTCTTTCAATTCTGGTTTCCTCAGTGTGTATGCCCAGCAGTGGGATTGCTGGGTCATAAGGCAGCTCTATTTGCAATTTTTTAAGGAATCTCCACACTGTTTTCCATAGTGGCTGTACTAGTTTGCATTCCCACCAGCAGTGTAAGAGGGTTCCCTTTTTCTCCACATCCTCTCCAGCATTTATTGCGTGTAGACTTTTGGATCACAGCCATTCTGACTGGTGTGAAATGAAACCTCATTGTGGTCTTGATTTGCATTTCTCTGATAATGAGTGATGTTGAGCATCTTTTCATGTGTTTGTTAGCCATCCGTATGTATTCTTTGGAGAAATGCCTATTTAGTTCTTTGGCTCATTTTTTTATTGGATCATTTATTTTTCTGGAGTTGAGCTGCATGAATTGCTTATATATCTTTGAGATGAGTTGTTTGTCAGTTGTTTCATTTGCTATTGTTTTCTCCCATTCAGAAGGCTGTCTTTTCACCTTGCTTATAGTTTCCTTTGTTGTGCAGAAGCTTTTAATTTTAATTAGATCCCATTTGTTTATCTTTGCTTTTATTTCCAGTATACGGAGATGGATCATAGAGGATCCTGCTGTGATTTATGTCAGAGAGTGTTTTGCCTATGTTCTCCTCTAGGAGTTTTATAGTTTCTGGTCTTACATTTAGATCTTTAATCCACTTTGAGTTTATTTTTGTGTATGGTGTTAGAGAGGGGTCTAATTTCATTCTTTTACAAGTGGTTGACCAGTTTTCCCAGCACCACCTGTTAAAGAGACTGTCTTTACTCCATTGTATATTCTTGCCTCCTTTGTCGAAGATAAGGTGTCCATAGGTATGTGGGTTAATCTCAGGGCTTTCGATTTTGTTCCATTGATCTGTATTTCTGTCTTTGTGCCAGTACCATACTGTCTTAATGACTGTGGCTTTGTAGTAGAGCCTGAAGTCAGGCAAGTTGATTCCTCCAGTTCCATTTTTCTTTCTCAAGATTGCTTTGGCTATTCAAGTTTTTTTTGTATTTCCATACAAATCTTGAGATTATTTGATCTAGTTCTGAGAAAAATACTGCTGGTAGCTTGATAGGGATTGCATTGAATCTGTAGATTGCTTTGGGTAGTATACTCATTTTCACTATATTGATTCTTCCAACCCATGAGCATGGTATATTCCTCCATCTATTAGTGTCTTCTTTGATTTCTTTCATCAGTGTTTTATAGTTTTCAATATATAGGTCTTTAGTTTCTTTAGGTAGGAATATTCCTAAGTATTTTATTCTTTTCGTTGCAATGGTGAATGGAATTGTTTCCTTAACTTCTTTTTCTACTTTCTCATTATTAGTGTATAGGAATGCAAGGGATTTCTGGGTGTTGATTTTATATCCTGCAACTTTACTATATTCACTGATTAGCTCTAGTAGTTTTCTGGTCGAGCCTTTAGGATTTTCTATGTAGAGGATCATGTCATCTGCAAACAGTGAGAGTTTTACTTCTTCTTTTCCAATTTGGATTCCTTGTATTTCTTTTTCTGCTCTGATTGCTGTGGCCAAAACTTCCAATACGATGTTGAAGAGTAGTGGTGAGAGTGGACACCCTTGTCTTGTTCCTGACTTTAGGGGAAATGGTTTCAGTTTTTCGCCATTGAGGATAATGTTAGCTGTGGGTTTGTCATATATAGCTTTTATTATGTTGAGGTATGTTCCTTCTATTCCTGCTTTCTGGAGAGTTTTTATCATAAATGGATGCTGAATTTTGTCAAAGGCTTTTTCTGCATCTATTGAGATAATCATATGATTTTTATTTCTCAGTTTGTTAATGTGATGAATTACATTGATTGACTTGCGGATATTGAAGAATCCTTGCATCCCTGGGATAAAGCCCACTTGGTCATGGTGTATGATCTTTTTAATGTGTTGCTGGATTCTGATTGCTAGGATTTTGTTGAGGATTTTTGCATCTATGTTCATCAGTGATATTGGCCTGTAGTTTTCTTTTTTGTGGTGTCTTTGTCAGGTTTTGGTATTAGGGGGATGGTGGCCTCATAGAATGAGTTTGGAAGTTTACCTTCCTCTGCAGTTTTCTGGAATAGCTTCAGTAAGATAGGTGTTAGCTCTTCTCGAAATTTTTGGTAGAATTCAGCTGTGAAGCCGTCTGGACCTGGGCTTTTATTTGCTGGAAGATTTCTGATTACAGTTTCAATTTCCGTGCTTGTGATGGGTCTGTTAAGATTTTCTATTTCTTCGTGGTTCAGTTTTGGAAAACTGTACTTTTCTAAGAATTTGTCCATTTCTTCCAAGTTGTCCATTTTATTGGCATATAATTGCTGATAGTAGTCTCTTATGATTCTTTGTATTTCTGTGTTGTCTGTCGTGATCTCTCCATTTTCATTTCTAATTTTGTTGATTTGATTTTTTTCTCTTTGTTTCTTGATGAGTCTGGCTAATGGTTTGTCAATTTTATTTATCCTTTCAAAGAACCAGCTTTTTGTTTTGTTGATTTTTGCTATGGTCTCTTTTGTTTCTTTTGCATTTATTTCTGCCCTAATTTTTAGGATTTCTTTCCTTCTACTAACTCTGGGGTTCTCTATTTCTTCCTTCTCTAGTTGCTTTAGGTGTAGAGTTAGGTTATTTATTTGACTTTTTTCTTGTTTCTTGAGGTATGCCTGTATTGCTATGAACTTTCCTCTTAGGACTGCTTTTATAGTGTCCCAAAGGTTCTGTGTAGTTGTGTTTTCATTTTCATTTGTTTCGATGCATATTTTGATTTCTTTTTGATTTCTTCTGTGATTTGTTGATTATTCAGTAGGGTGTTGTTCAGCCTCCAAATGTTGGAATTTTTAACAGTTTTTCTCCTATAATTGAGATCTAACCTTAGTGCATTATGGTCAGAGAAGATGCTTGGAATAATTTCAATTTTTTTGAATTTATCAAGGTTAGATTTATGACCCAGAATGTGATCTATTCTGGAGAAGGTTCCGTGTGCACTTGAGTAAAAGGTGAAATTCGTTGTTTTGGGGTGAAATGTCCTATAGATATCAATTAGGTCTAACTGGTCTATTGTATCGTTTAACGTTTGCGTTTCTTTGTTAATTTTCTGTTTAGTTGATCTGTCCATAGGTGTGAGTGGGGTATTAAAGTCTCCCACTATTATTGTGTTATTATTAATTTCCCCTTTCATGCTTGTTAGCAATTGTCTTACATATTGCGGTGCTCCTATGTTGGGTGCATATATATTTATAATTGTTATATCTTCTTCTTGGATCGATCCTTTAATCATTATGTAGTGGCCTTCTTTGTCCCTTTTCACAGCCTTTGTTTTAAAGTCTATTTTATCGGATATGAGTATTGCTACTCCTGCTTTCTTTTGGTCTTTATTTGCATGGAATATCTTTTTCCAGCCCTTCACTTTTAGTCTGTATGTGTCCGTTGTTTTGAGGTGGGTCTCTTGTAGGCAGCATATATAGGGATCTTGTTTTTGTATCCATTCAGCCAGTCTTTGCCTTTTGGTTGGGACATTCAACCCATTTACATTTAAGGTAATTATTGATAAGTATGCTCCTGTTGCCATTTACTTTATTGTTTTGGGTTCGGGTTTATACGTCCTTTTTGTGTTTCCTTTCTAAAGTCTATCCTTTAGTATTTGTTGGAGAGCTGGTTTGGTGGTGCTGAATTCTCTCAGCTTTTGCTTGTCTGGAAAGTTTTTGATTTCTCCTTCGTATTTGAATGAGATCCTTGCTGGGTACAGTAGTCTTGGCTGAAGGTTATTATCTTTCATCACTTTAAGTATGTCTTGCCATTCCCTCCTGGCCTGAAGAGTTTCTATTGAAAGATCTGCAGTTATTCTTATGGGGATCCCCTTGTGTGTTATTTGTTGTTTTTCCCTTGCTGCTTTT
Organism: Nanger dama; assembly: GCA_917880005.1. Lineage (NCBI taxonomy): Eukaryota > Metazoa > Chordata > Mammalia > Artiodactyla > Bovidae > Nanger > Nanger dama. The sequence goes on from CAKJTW010000069.1 coordinate 1,887,691, forward strand.
AGTAATTGTTCTTTGTGTTTGGTCTTTGTTAGTTTGATTAAAATATGTCTTGGGGTGTTTCGCCTTGGGTTTATACTGTTTGGCACTCTCTGGGTTTCTTGGACTTGGGTGATTATTTCCTTCCCCATTTTAGGGAAGTTTTCAACTATTATCTCCTCAAGTATTTTCTCATGGTCTTTCTTTTTGTCTTCTTCTTCTGGGACTCCTATAATTCGAATGTTGGAGCGTTTCATATTGTCTTGGAGGTCTCTGAGGTTGTCCTCATTTCTTTTAATTCGTCTTTCTTTTTCCCTCGTTGATTCATTTATTTCTACCATTCTATCTTCTATTTCACTAATCCTATCTTCTGCCTCCGATATTCTACTATTTGTAGCCTCCAGAGTGTTTCTGATCTCATTTATTGCATTATTCATTATATGTTGACTCTTTTTATTTCTTCTAGGTCCTTGTTAATCCTTTCTTGCATCTTCTCAATCCTTGACCCCAGGCTATTTATCTGTGATTCCATTTTGATTTCAAGATTTTGGATCATTTTCACTATCATTATTCGGAATTCTTTCTCAGGTAGATTCCCTATCTCTTCCTCTTTTGTTTGGTTTGGTGGGCATGTCTCCTGTTCCTTTACCTGCTGGGAATTCCTCTGTCTCTTCATCCTGGTTATATTGCTGCATTTGGGGTGGCTTTTCTATATTCTGGGAATTTGTGGAGTTCTCTTTATTATAGAGTTTCCTCTCTGTGTTTGGTGTTATATCACTGGTTTGTCAAAGTTTCTTGATCAGGGAGGCTTGTGTTGGAATTCTGGTGGGTGGATCTGGATTTCCTCTCTCTGGAGTGCTGTGACGTGTGAAGTAATGGGTTATGAGACGTCAATGGTTTTGGAGTATTTTGAGTTGCCTATGTATTGAAGCTCAGGGGCTTGTTCTTGTGTTGCTGGAGAATATGCGTGGTATGTCTTGCTCTGGAGCTTGTTGGCCCTTGGGCAGTGCTCAGTTTTAGTATAGGTATGAAGGCGTTTGATGAGCTCTAATTGGATAATGTTCCCTGTGTTCAGGAATTCTTTGTTGATCACAGGATTTGGAATTACGCCTCCTGATTCTGGTTTTCAGATTTATTTTTAGAATAGGCTCATGATTTCTCCATCTATTCAGCACTAATGTTAAAACATATAGGTTAATGATGATAGGTTTCTCCACCTTGAGGGTCGTCCCTAGAGGATAGGTGGGTTACTTGGAGGAGAGAAGAGGGAGGGAGTAGTTAGAGGTGAGTGGAATGGGATGAGGTGGAATCAAAAGAGGGAAAAGGAAGTTAGCCCGTAGCCACTTTCTTGTGTGTGCTCCGAAGTCTGGACCGCTCAGAGGTGGTCACAGAGTTATACTTGGAAGAGGAGAGGAAGGAAGTAGATAGAGGTGGTCAGGAGGATAAAGAGAGGAGATGGGAAGGAGGGATACAGATCTGGTCAGTGACCAGTTCCCTTAGAGTTCTCCTCCTTCTGGAACGCACAGAGGTTCATAGCGTTGGGTAGAGAGGGGAGGGTGAGGGAGGAGACAAAAGCCACCTGGTGGGGAAGAGAGAGATTCCAGAGGTGGAGAGAGTGGTTAAGCCAGTAGTCTTGCACTCATGTAAAACTGGGTATTGAGGATTAGGTTTTTAAAAGTACAAAATTGGCAACAAATACCAAAATGCCAAGATTAAAAAACTGGAGTATAGATTGAATTTTCAAAGATAGATTATTGAAGAGAAGAAGAATGAGGAGAGAGGCATTTTAAAAAAAAATAGAGAAAAAGAAAAAAAAAGTAAAATATAATAAAAGATTCCAGAATTATTAAAAGACAACTTCCTTCACCATTAAGACTACATATGGCGTTTGCTTAAATGATAGGTTTTTTTTTTTAAGTAATATTAGGTTATAAAAATAATAACTAGAAATATAGAAGACTTAAAATTTAAGGAAGTTTAGAGGAAAAAAAGGATGAAAAGAAAAGGATAAACAAATTTAAAAAGGAAAAAAATAATTTTTAAAGAAAGAAAAAAATTCTTAAAAAAAAATCACGTTTCCACATCACCCCCCGCCAAAAAAAAAAAATTTTTTTTTTGATCATAAAAGTAGAGACGGCGTATCTGTCGCTTTCTCTGTCGTTGAGGACTGTGTGGGGTCGCTACCAAGGCAGTTCCCTCTGTTTGCCTTCCTCTGTTTGCTGGTCTCTTCCGTGTCTGATTTCTGTCTTGCCACAGGGAGGGTGGTGGTGGTGAACTCTGCACTGGGCTTGCCCCTTCCCAATCCGTGGGATAACCGTGTGGGGCCTGGCCTATGTTTCATGCAATTCCCTGGTTTTAGCCGCTCAGGATTGGCGCTCAGGAAGTCCCCTCCGGGTGCCGGGTTTGGTCCCAAGTCCGAGTGGCTAGGGAGTTTGGCGCAGACTATTGTTGCATCTTCTGGGCTTTGCAGGTCGCTCAATTTTCTGGGATCTCCGCCGGGGCTCTTTTTCAGGCAGATGATGACCACTCAGATACCCCCAGAAGTCTCATCAAAGAGGCCCGCTTGCAATTTGGTAGGTAATGACTCTCTTGAGCTGCAACTGCCCTCTTCCAGCGCTTCAGGCTCTGGCTGCCTGTCGCCGGTGGGGGATGGTCTGCAGCCAGCTATTTCCGATCCGTCCTTTGTTCTGTGCGCGGGCCTGTCAGTGCCTTATGTTCGGGCGTTTCGCGTGTTAGTTATCTCCCAGTCTCGTTTGCTAGTCCGGGGATAATTCGTTCTATCCACGCGCGGACCCGATTCTGGCCCCGTTACGCCCCGATTCTCGAGAAAAGCCCTGCAGCCTACGTCTCCTGCAGCCCAATTCTTAGAGAGCACTGTCGCGGGCGTGCTCCTCCCTGCCCAACCCCCACTGCTGTCGGACGCAGGCGTTTGCGCTGCTTATCCGCTGGGGGTTATACTGTTGAATTCGTAATCTGTTGGTTTTAATTATTTATTTATTCTTCCTTCCTGTTACGTTGCCCTCTGTGCTTCCAGGGCTCGCCCCATGCACAGCTGTGAGAAAGTTCCCCAATTTTAGGGAACCTCTCTAAGAGTCTCTTCCTGGGACGGGATTCCCTTCCCGTGCCGGGGTTCCCTCCCTACCTCCTTTGTCACTCTCTTAGTTCTTTAAAATAAAATAAAATAAAATAAAATAATTCCTACCAGGTTTTGAAGCCAATGATCTGCTTTGCTGGATGCCTGATGTCTTCTGCCAGCAGTCAGAAGTTATTTTGTGGAATTTGCTCAGCGTTGAAATGTTCTTTTGATGAGGTAGAGAGGGAGAGAGTGTTCTCCCCATCCTATTCCTCCGCCATCTTTTTCTCTTATGTATATTATCCCCTCTTTCTTGATCCTCTTTACTCTTCTATTCCACCCTTCCAGGTTGTTACAGAGTGCCAGGCTGGCTCCCTGTGTTACAGAGCAGATCTCACTAGTTATCTATTTTACACTTGATAGCAGCAGCAGCAGCAGTATATATATGTCAATGTTACTTTCTCAGTTTGTCCTACCCTCTCCTTCCTGTGCTGTGTCCACCAGGCCTTTCTCTATGTTTACATCTTCATTTCTTCTCTGTAAATAGGTTCATCAGTGCTATTTTTCTAGATTCCTTATATATGTGTTGTGTGTATGCATGCATGTGTGTTAAGTTGCTTCAGTCATGTTGGACTCTTTGCAGCCTCATGGACTGTGGTCTGCCAGGCTCCTCTGTCCGTGGGATTCTCCAGGCAAGAATATTGGAGTGGGTTGCCATGCCCTCCTCCAGGTGATCTTCCCGACCCAGGAACTGAACCAACGTCTCTTATGTCTCCTGCATTGGCAGGTGGGTTCTTTACCACTAGAGCCACCAAGAAGCCCTATACATGCCTTAATAGATTTTATTTGTTGTAACTGGAGGTTTAATGCAGACATTCTTTGTTACAGTAAAAATCAGTTAACAAACCCTGAAAACCATTTTAATGTTCATCAGTTTGTGAAAGACCCTGGAAAGTCATTTTAAGGAAACCTTTGTTGCCAACTAAAAGACATATTTGGTATTGATTTTAAAATGCTTTTTTTTTTTTTTTTTTTAGGTATCTGGGAATAAATTTGTCAGGGCAAAGATCCGATGCTGTATGGTAGAGTGGAGTTGTCACAGTGGAGATGAGAAAATGTCTCTGCTTGGTTCAAATCAACTAGACATATGGTTTTCTTCCTCTTCTTGAGTCTCCCTGTGAGCCAAGCTGAGTGTGAGCTAGTGAAAAGGTTAATATTCATCCAAGCTTGAGCTTGAGGAGAAAAGACATGGAGAGAAAGATGGGAGAAGTAAGACAAAAATCTTAAGAAATAACTTGAGTCAAAGAAATTTAGCTGAGTAAGAGAGACATGCTTCAAAGCAGCTTAAATATATTATCCTTTATTAAGAAAAGACCCTGATGCTGGGAAAGATTGAAGGCAGAAGGACAAGAGGGCAACAGAGGATGAGATGGTTGGATGGCATCACCAACTCAATGGACATGAACTGGGGTAAACTCTGGGAGATGGTGAGGGACAGGGAAGCCTGGCATGCTGCAGTCTGTGGGGTCTTGAAGAGTCAGAATGGACTTGGTGACTAAACAACAATATATTAAGAAATGTTAAAGGAAAGAAAAAAGTAAAATATGGCTTAAAGTTCTTTATGTGGTAAATCATGGACAACTAGATGAAACCAGGATTACAGTTTGGATGAAATATAAATAGGGTAGATTACGCATAAGTATATAGTTAGCTAATATAGTAAATTTATTACCAGCAACTTGTTCTTTTCTTCATAAATCTGAATACGTAAAATGAAGTTTTTATTTAGGCATTCAGCTACTGATTCTGGCAAAGGGTTGCACACCATCAAATTTGATAATGCATAGCGACAGGATACATAGTAAGATTAAAATTAGAGTTTAGAAAACTATCATAGCAATTCTGTAGATAAATAAAGGGCAGATGGATGGAAAAGCCTTATTTTTTTGTGAGTTCAACTTAGTGTTTAGAAAATCAGGTCAGAATAGTAGCTAAGAGAGACTGATTTTTTTCAGTGGAGTTCTCTGTCAGCTTTGTTTAGAGGCTGCTAGAGGCTTCTCACAATATTTGTGCTGACAGTTTTCAAAAGCTTCAGCTGATTTTTAAGCTGGGAAAGTTCAACTCTCTCTAGACTTTTCAAAAGTCAGCCTCATCTATGCTTACAGATATACCTCTGTATTTCACAACTGAGTTTTCAGTGTAGTTGTTAAGAAATAACTACTTATTCATATCTGTTTTTAGAATTTCAAGGTAAAGGATGACAAGTGTCTTTTTAATTAGCAATGTTGTTAAATATATTAACAGAGTTTAGAATTGAAGGCACATAAAAATAACTCAAAGATGATTCTTTAGCCAATTATGGAAAGTACTAACTTTCATCCTGGAATTAGCTTTATTGATGCAAAAATTTGATTTATAATGTATGCTTTTGAAAAATAAAATACTTAGGGCAGGATTACATTAATATGGTGAAAGAAAATTATCTCTGGTTGAGGATGACATGATCTTATAGTCTTAAAGACTCCACAAAACAAAAACAAACTATTATAATTAATAAACAAATTCAGTAGTGTTGCAGAGTACAAAATCAATATAAAAATCAGTTAATTTCTGTACATTAACAATAAATTATATGGAAAAATTTAAATATGAATAAAATTAAACAAGAAGTGAAAAATTTGTGCACTGAAAACTATAAAACATTGAAGAAAGAAAAATTTAAAAGATAAAAATAAATGGAAAGATATCTCATGTTCGTACACTTAAGTAATTAATATTAGTAAAGTGTCCATTCATCCATAGATTCAATGAAATTCTTATTCAAATCTCAATGGCATTTTCTACAGAAATAAAAAAGAAAGCCTAAAACTCACATGATACTACAAGACACCATGAATAGTTAAAACAGCTTTGAGACAGAGCAAAGCTGGAAGAATCACACATCCTGATTCCAAAATATATTGCAAAACAATAATAATTTAAAACAGGACTTTACTGGTATAAAGACAAACATACAAACCAATGGAGCATCTGGATGGTCTAGAGCCATTTCACTATCAAAAAAAAAAAAAAAGTTCTGGGCATAAAATAAAGAAATTGATTGATCAGTTCAGTTGCTCAGTCATGTCTGACTCCTTGGAATCCCATGGACTGCAGCATGCCAGGCCTCCCTGTCCATCACCAACTCCTGGAGTTTACTCAGACTCATGTCTGTTGAGTCAGTGATGCCCTCCAACCATCTCATCCTCTGTTGTCTCCTTCTCTTGCCTTCAATCTTTCCCAGCATCAGGGTCTTTTCAAATGAGTCAGCTCTTCGCACCAGGTGGCCAAAGTCTTGGAATTTCAGCTTTGACATCAGTCCTTCCAATGAACATTCAGGACTGATTTCCTTTAGGATGGACTGGTTGGACCTTCCTGCAGTCCAAGGGAGTCTAAAGAATCTTCTCCTGTCGGTAGCTACATTAGGCATTACTGCCAAAATGGAGGCACAGCCCCAGGGCCCTCTCCTCATTCCAAGGGCATGGCCCCGGGGTGAAGGAGGTAGGCTTTGTAATTCTGACTTGTTTTCCCCTCTCCTCAGCTGAGTTGACTGAAAAGAAATATTAAGGTGCTTATTGTTCTTGGAGAGGAGCATGAGAAGGCACAAAGCCTTCTGCAGCTGTGCTCAGAAAATAATTCATAAAGTTAATCACTGACATTTGTTCAAGGACTTTTACAAAAGAGTGTTCCAGGATGAGCACATGGGCCGCAGCTTGAGGCCATGGGAAGGATTGCTATCTGAAGCCTATTTGTGAGGAGAATGTTTATGGCAAAGGGAGTTTACTGAACTTAGGGCTTAGAAATAATTAAAACAGTTAGAAGTTAAAGATTTAAAGAATGTTGTAAAGTTAGCATATTTTACTATAGTTTATAGAAGTCAGGAATTTTTAGAGACACTGTAGCTAGAAGCCTTTTTAAGAGTGAGTTCAGGATGTTAGGGGCAAACAGGATTTAGGAAGATAAGTAGTAAACTGAGGAAAGTATCATGAGTTACAATGTAATCAAGAGTTAACTATAAGACACATTAGAAGAGGTAGACAATAGATGATAAGGCTGATTCCGAGAGAATCACTAAAGCAGGAACTCTCTTTGAAGAGCAACAAGAATTTATGGAGATAATAAATCTGGGAGAAGGGGAACTGAAAATGTCAAACCTCTGGCCTAATGTTTTTATAAAAGTATAAAAGAGAATCTTAAACTTGAAATAAACAGGCAGTCCAAAAGAAAACTGAGAAGCTGCCTCATTGCCGACACCGTCCATCTCTTCAGGTTGAATTCCTGGCTGCTGGAGCTTGACTCCAGCATTCTCCAACACCACAGTTCAAAAGCATCAATTCTTCAGCGCTCAGCTTTCTTTATAGTCCAACTCTCAGATCCACACATGACCTCTGGGAAAAACCAGAGCCTTGACTAGATGGACCTTTGTTGACAAAGTAATGTCTCTGCTTTTTAATATGCTGCCTAGCTTTTCTTCCAAGGAGAAAGCGTCTTTTAATTTCACGGCTGCAGTCACCATCTGCAGTGACTTTGGAGCCCCCAAAATAAAGTCTTCCACTGTTTTCACTGTTTCTCCATCTCTTTGCCATGAAGTGATGGGACCAGATGCCATGATCTTTGTTTTCTGAATGTTGAACTTTAAGCCAACTTTTTCACTCTCTTTTTCACTTTCATCAAGAGGCTCTTTAGTTCTTTTTCACTTTCTGCCATAAGGGTGGTGTCATCTGCATATCTGAGGTTATGGATATTTCTCCCGGCAATCTTGATTCCAGCCTGTGCTTCATCCAGCCCAGCGTTTCTCATGATGTACCCTGCATATAAGTTAAATAAGCAGGGTGACAATATACAGCCTTGATGTACTCCTTTTCCTATTTGGAACCAGTCTGTTGTTCCATGTCCAGTTCTAACTGTTGCTTCCTGACCTGCATACAGATTTCTCAAGAGACAGGCTAAGTGGTCTGGTATTCCCATCTCTTGAAGAATTTTCCACAGTTTATTGTGATCCATACAGTCAAAGGCTTTAGCCTAGTCAATAAAGCAGAAAAGGAAATTATTAAAGGGAGGAAATGAGTCAATTCTAGCAAATCCAGAGAAGGCAATGGTAACCCATTCCAGTACTCTTGCCTGGAAAATTCCATGGACCGAGGATCCTGGTAGGCTGCAGTCCATGGGGTCGCTAAGTCGGACACGACTGAGCGACTTCACTTTCACTTTTCACTTTCATGCATTGGAGAAGGAAATGGCCACCCACTCCAGTGTTCTTGCCTGGAGAATCCCAGGGCAGCAGAGCCTGGTGGGCTGCCGTCTATGGGGTCTCACAGAATCGGACACAACTGAAGCGACTTAGCAGCAGCAGCAGCAGCAAAGCCAGTATAAAAATATCTTGCATGTATTACAGAAGGAAAGAAACAAAGTTAAACCAAGTGATGAAGAATAAACTTGGATTTTCAGAAATCCAGATGAACCCTCTTGAAAGGAATAAGAGAATGGCAGAGGGAATTAATATGAGAAGCACATTCCATGATTGTAGAAAAAAGCAACATAAAGTAATTTATGTTTCAACGTTTGGAAGATTCAAAAATTGCATAAAAGTACCTCATGGATTGTAGCTCCTGTGTCCATGGACTTCTCCAGGCAAGTATACTGGAGTGGGTTGCCATTTCCTTCTCCAGGGCATCTTCCCAACTGACAGACCGAACTGGGGTCTCCTGCATTGCTGGCAGATTCTTTACCATCTGAGCCACCAGGGAAGCCCAAGAAAAAAAAAAGCAACATAAAGTAATTTATATTTCAATGTTTAAAAGATTCAAAAATTGGATAAAAACACACATATTGAAGAGAACATGCACAATTAGTGGTTCTTATAGGTTCTTTTTGGCAAATGTTTCAAAAGCATCAAATAAGAGCTACAGATCATTAATCTGAAGGTAGTTTTCCAACTAAAGGGATGAAGAAGCATCATTACTAGGAGGTAGTTCTTGTAGGATTCAAGTTTTCCTGTAATACGAGGCAGTGGAACCAGAGCCACTGTGCCCCAGGAATTTGAAAGTTTGCTCAGAAAATTAATAGATCCTGTCTCAGATAGACATGAGCCAAAGTGCAACATTGGATCAGAAAAATGTGAGTCAGGGGAGAAATAGAAATTTCTGCTTTTGGTTTTAAAATGGAGATGCATCAAATGTGATCTACTGCTGTCCTGTTTTCACTGGAATTTTCTAGATTTCCAAGACAGTAGTAGAATTTCAATGCCGAAGTATGAGATAGGATATAGATGTATATTTAAGTCAACCTTTTTGCATATGCCATATTTGCATATAAAGAAAAACAATGCTTTGCAAGATTGTTGCTTCCAAACAAATGTGAATTTATAGGCCATGGATTTTGAATAACAGAAATGGACTGGTTGTCCTTCTGGCCTGGGTGATTCTATGAAGATGATCTCTGTAGACTCTGTGTCTTTTGAGTCTCCTGATTTTCCAGCTAAAACAACTTGATCTTCTTCATTTGGTTTCTGCTGTGGATTTTGGTAACACTGTGTACTGAGTCCTGGGAATATAACTTTCCTGGGATTACTGCTACAAGCCTCATGATAGTCCTGTTTTCCAAATTTTATGGTGATGGAGAGAGCAAATTGAATATTTGGCATTGTATGAACCCTTTCAGGGCTTACCCAATGACTTAGCAGGTAAAGAATCCACCTGCAATGCAGGAGACACAGGAGATGACGGCTCAATACCTGGATTGGGACGATCTCCTGGAGGAGGAAATGGCAACCCATTCCAGTATTTTTGTCTGGAAAATCCCATGGATGGAGGAGTCTGGTAGGCTATAGCCCACGGGGTTGCAAAGAGTCAGACACTATTGAGTGACTAAACACACACATACACATGATACCTTTTAAACTAATAAAAGTGAAACTGTTGAGAGATTTGTTTCGCCTCTAAATTCTCAAGCCCTGAAGGATTCACACCCATTGAAAAGAGAAATAGCTGAAGCTGCTTCCGGCTGCTGTAAGAAGTTATATTTCCAGGCAGTCATCAAGAACACCTCTGCTGCTGCTGCTAAGCTGCTTCAGTCGTGTCTGACTCTGTGCTACCCTATGGATGGCAGCCCACAAGGCTCCCCCGTCCCTGGGATTCTCCAGGCAAGAGCACAGGAGTGGGTTGCCATTTCCTTCTCTAATGCATGAAAGTAAAAGTGAAAGTGAAGTTGCTCAGTCGTATCTGACTCTCAGCGACCCCATGGACTGCAGCCTACCAGGCTTCCCCGTGCATGTGAATGAGATTAAATAGGGGTAAGAAATTGAGGAGGATATGCTTTTCCCCCTCAAATGTAACAAAATTTTGGATTTTAGGATTTTTAACTTATAAGAACAAAATAGTTGATTTTAATGGCATTGGACTTTTATCTTTAAATTTTAACTTGAAAAGAAGTTGCATAGTTGACCTTTAATTTCTCGCTAAGAATTTTATAATCATGTAGAATTAAAATCGGGGCATATCTCAGTTGACATTTTTAAATGAGATTTTTGCCTTGGGTTTTATTCATTTCGTATCACTATTGGCTTCTGATTTCACAGTACTTAGAGGCTGGATATGACTTTGGATTAAAAAAAAGGTATAGAATGGAAATGGGATGACTGAGGAGTATTTAAATCATATGCTTTTCTCACCCATGTTAAAGACCCAAGACCAGCGGAGTCCTAGAAAGATATCCAAAGGACCTGCATTTGGCATAAAAGGAGTAGCTTCCTGAAGATGGGGCAGGGCTGCATTAATACATGGGATGAAATAGACAGCTAGTGGGAAGCTGCTGTATAGCACAGGGATCTCAGGGATCTCAACGTGGTGCTCTGTGATCACGCAGAGGGGTGGGATGGGGGGTGGACTGGGAGGGAGGTTCAGGAGGGAGGCTCAGGAAGGATACATATAGCTGGCTCACACTGTTGTATGGCAGAAACCAACACGATATGGGAAAGCAATTATCCTGCAATTCGGTTCAGTGGCTCAGTCGTGTCTGACTCTTTGGAACCCCGTGGACTGCAGCACGTCAGGCCTCCCTGTCCATCACCAGCTCCCGGAGTTTACTCAAGCTCATGTCCATTGAGTCAATGATGCCATCCAGCCACCTCATCCTCTGTCACCCCTTCTCCTCTTGCCTGCAATCTTTCCCAGCAGCAGAGTCTTTTCTAATGAGTCAGTTCTTCACATCAGGTGGCCGAAGTACTGGAGTACACACATTCTCCAGTTAAAAATACATTTTTAAAAAATGAATAAAATAAAAATGCAGGCTTGTCTCCCACCTCAGGGAGAGCCATACCCCTCTTTAGAGTAGGAATAGTGATTAGGCGCAAAGAATCCTCAGGCCAAAATTGTCTCATATGAATACAGGTCTCAGCCTGACAGGGAAGGCTGCTCCCTGCTTTCTCTTGTTTTGTGAAAAAGGAGCTTCTCCAGACCAACCAAAGCCAATCCACCCTTCCTTTTCTTCACCCGCAGCGTGGTGCACAAACTTCATAGATTGGTGAACTTGGAGAAAAAAGAAAAACTAGGTGTGGATAGCTCAACACTGCCCTCACTTTTCCTTCTGAGAATCAGTTGCTAACAATGAGAACATAATTTAATTTCGCTGGCAAATAGATGGAGAGTGTCATAATTCTGAGGTTTGGGTGATATTTGTCTTTTTCCAAGCTCTCTGCTTCAATTTACCTTCAGTAATAAGCTGATGTTTTGGCAGACAGAGTTGTAATTGATTCTCAAACTATTTGGAATCTGATGAAGAAGTGTGATCATTACTGTAGGATCTTCCCTGAGGGGCTCTGAACAGTGAATACTATTATTCCTATTTTAAAGAAGGAATAGAAACACTGAGTTTAAATTATGATGTATAGGATCACACATATAAGTAGATAAATTGTGACTCAGTTCCATGTAATCCTACTCTAGAGACTGTGTTCTTAACTATGTTATAGCCCCCTGGTGAAAAGCTGAGTTTCTGAAAATGTAGCCACAGATAAAACAAAACAAAACAAAGGTAACAGAATAAAAGCCCAGGATATTCAAGAGGAGTGATGAGACTTTTGGCCAAAATTTTCACACTTTCTTTCCCTTTCACTCTCACCTCCAATTTCTCTCATCTTTGGGATTAATTTAGCTGAGGCTTAAGGATTGCTTTCTATCAGTTACTTGGCGAGAGCTGGTTTGAGGCTTTTGTGGGGGAATTATGTGTCTGGAGACTATTAATAACAGTGGGTGATACTGAAGAGGGGATAGAAAGTTATGGATCTTGGGAAGAGGTTGACCTGCCAAGATCTGTGTTTGCGATAAAAGAGGGTCAAACTCAATCTATCATGTGTTTGTCTGATCTTCCTGGCTCCCTAGACACTGATAAGGAGCTTATGGGAGCCCTGCCTGGGAGCCCTGCCTGGGAACAGGGATGTGCTTCAAAAGTAGGATGCGAAATCTGCTTTCTGATAATTCCTAGTACATAGTTGTAGTTGTTAAGTCCCTAAGTTGTGTCCAACTCTCTTGTGATTCCATGGACTGTAGCCCACCAGGCTCCTCTGTCTTTGGGATTTCCCAGGCAAGAATACTGGAGTGGGTTGCCATTTCCTCCTCAAGGGTACCCAGGGATCGAACCCTGTCTCCTAAAATGGCAGGTGGATTCTTTACTGCTGAGCTACCCAGGAAGCCTAGCATGTAGACTTTGCCCCATATCTCTTATGGCTTCCTACCACTGGGGAACTGCTATCATTTAGGGTACTCTCCAGACTTCAGCCTTATGATTCCACAAAGAAACAAAGATTGGTAGAGGCATTCTGAATGCAGACCACAAGGAAATGGTAAATGGCAAAGTAAAGCTGCTGGAAAATACATGCTATTAAAAATTATTATACCTGAGATTTAAATGGAGCTTACATAAGCACAGCTACTCACAAAATAATTCCTGGAGAAAAAAAAAAAGAAATGATTTCTCAACTGAAAATTTTGGGTAATATATTTAAGTATGGTACTTTCTTTCTGTAGTAGCTGTTTGGTACATAAAATGCAGATATTAATATAAAATACAAAGCAAAAATTTAGAAGACATTAATATACACATACATATATGAAAGGTTGTTGTTGAATCACGACGCCGGGATTCTTGGCCCCCGGAGGAGAAGAATTCAATCCGGGGCCAGAGACGAGGCTTGATCTCTCAGAGCTTTTGTGTAACAAAGTTTTATTAAAGTATAAAGGAGATAGAGAAAGCTTCTGACATAGGCATCAGAAGGGGGCAGAAAGAGTGCCCCCCTGCTAGTCTTTAGCTGGATGTTATATAGCCACCAGCAGTCTGTTAATGAAAGAAAGGAATGTCTCAAAACTTAGAATGGCACCAGGCCCCTCACCCATAAGATGTATTTTGGGATAATCTTGGCTCCAAATGGTTTATCTTGGGCCATAAAATGATTAACTTGAATCTTGAAGAAGGGCAGATCACCATACAAATAGTTTCATTTACATAGATTAGAGGAACAATATTGGAGTATAACATACTGGTTTATCAAGTAGGTTCTGGGCCCAAAGGCAGAACTGACTTGAAGACAGAATTTGGGGTAAATGCACAGTACATTAGCATAGCTTAAGATAAACATTTCCATAAAGGCAATGGTTAACTTCAAGTGAAACCAGGTGTCATTATGGCAACACAGAATTTTAAGAGAAACCTCTTTTAAAATTTGTATAGAGGAGGAAAAAAAATATCGCTAGTTTGTTTCCTCCTGCCGCTTAAGAGAGATAAAATGTCTGACACTTGCAGGCTATTTCCTCCATTTAGAGGCCCCTGGCCTTCCTGCCTGTTACCCTCTCATATATGTAGGTATCAGTTCAGTTCAGTTCAGTTCAGTCGCTCAGTCGTGTCCGACTCTTTGCGACCCCATGAATCACAGCACGCCAGGCCTCCCTGTCCATCACCAACTCCCGGAATTCACTCAGACTCACGTCCATTGAGTCAGTGATGCCATCCAGCCATCTCATCCTCGGTTGTCCCCTTCTCCTCCTGCCCCCAATCCTTCCCAGCATCAAAGTCTTTTCTAATGAGTCAACTCTTTGCATGAGATGGCCAAAGTACGGGAGTTTCAGCTTTAGCACATATATATATATATATATATATATATATATATATATATATGTATATATGTATATATGTACATATGTATTAATGTACATATATGTGTGTGTGCATGTGTGTGTAAAAGCAGAGACATCACTTTGCCAACAAAGGTGCGTATAGTCAAAGCTATGGTTTTTCCAGTAGTCAAGTACAGATGTGAGAGCTGGACCATAAAGAAGGGTGAGTGCTGGAGAATTGATTCTTGCAAACTGTGATGCTGGAGAAGACTTTTGAAAGTCCCCTGGACTGCAAGGAGATCCAACCAGTCCATCCTAAAGAAGATCAGTCCTGGGTGTTCATTGGAAGGACTGATGCTGAAGCTGAAGCTTCAATACTTTGGCCACTTGATGTGATGAGCCAGTTCATTGGAAAAGGCTCTGATACTGGGAAAGATTCAGGGCAGAAGGAGTAGGGGGCAACAGAGGATGAGATCATTTGATGGCACCACTGACTCAATGGACATGAGTTTGAGTAAACTTCAGGAGATAGTTAAGGACAGGGAAGCCTGGTGTGCGTGTGGCAGTCCATGGGGTTGCAAAGAGTCGAACGTGACTTAGTGACCAAAGCCACTGAACAGAAACCACACACATTTTCCGCAGGAAGACATTTTAGGCCCCATGAGCCCTCAGTAGGCTTTACTGAAGGGAGACAGGTGGCAGAAGATGGTGGCAAAGCTGGTTTTGGACAAGAACAGTAGCACAGCTTGGGATCTGATTTTAGGCACCACTCCTAATGGTAAATGCTATGAAAGCGAAAGCGAAAGTCTCTCAGTTGTGTCCAACTCTTTTCGACCCCATGGACTGTATCCATGGAATTCTCCAGACCAGAATACTGGAGTGGGTAGCCTTTCCTTCTCCAGGGAATCTTCCCAGCCCAGGATTGAACCTGGGTCTCCTGCACTGCAGGCAGATTCTTTACTGACTGAGCTACAAGGGAAGCCCAGTAAATGCTATAGATCTCATTAAATTCTGTAGCCTGAATATAGATAAACAGTGTTTCTAAAACATTTTAGCTAACCATAAAATTGATCACATTAAAAAAAAATAAGAGCCTATTTGTAACATTCACTCTGCTAAAAAAACAAGTCAGTAATTTTTCCAATGAACATACATCTCTAATGCTTACCTTGTGTTCAGCCACTGGCTTAGGAAGAATTTTTCTTTTTGTGTCTGATGCATAAAATCCTGCTTTTTGAATGCCATTATGTTTCTTTCGAGTAAACCACTCACAAAATGTTCAATTCAGTTCATACAATTAAAGCCCATAAATATTTTCTGAGCACACACTGTCTTTCACAGACGCAAAATAATAGTAAATCGTCATAATCATAATAACCATCTTATGGCATTTAAGAATCTGCTAGGGGACGTTAATTTTGAACACCACAAATAGGTATATAAAAATTACTGCAAACATGACAGAAGTGTTATTTTCAAATCATAGTAATTGGTCAATTCAGCGTTTTCCCCCAGGGTGGCACTGAAGTCCCAGGTGCTTATGTAGCATTATGTCATTTGGGGGAGAGCATCTGGACTTCAGCTGGCAACTGCCCATGCTGTTAGCAGCTAAGATGTACATGATATATTATCCCTGTTGGGATTTTAGTTTTCAAAATTACTCCATGCTGGAATCCTCTAAGAAGTCTGGATGAAATATGAGCTGCTGGGAATGTATGTATAACAGAAGTACAGATGGGGATGGTCTACAGTGGGATCGCACTTTAACTCGGCTCACGGACCTCTCCTGAATATTCAGCACATGCATTTCCTGTTCTTGTTAGTAGTACACAATATTAGCAGAAGACATTTATGTTTTAAGAGCAAGTGACGTAGAAGCTAACATTCTATAGCTATTCAACTAACCATCTGACAATGAAGGGAAATGACTTATTCATATATGCAAGGCCAAGATATTTTCCATCACCTACTATTCTGGAAAAAAGTGACAGAAGTTGTATTCCATTAACATAAAGAAATAAATCCAAGAAAGAAGAAGCTATGGGATATATAAAATATTGGAAAACTGCATGGTTAAGTCTAAATTATTATTGAAGGACAACTTTTTCACTTAATGCAAATAAGAAATAGACGTTTTAAACAAGAAATTGGAAAGGTATTGATCTCACAATTAAAATTAGGAGTTACAACTGAGTAAACATGTTTTTTTTTTTTGGTGTGTAGACAAAGATTACCATCTTTATTTAAAAAGACAAAACAAACAAAAAATAACCCTACACTGTGTAAAGTGTTACATGTGCGTTCAGTTGTTAAGTCATGTCCAACTCTTTGTGAACCCCATCGACTCTACCCCACCAGGCTCCTCTGCCCATGGAATTTTCCAGGCAAGAACACTTGAGTGGGTAGTCATTGCTACTGAGGGGATCTTTCTGACCCAGGGATTGAACCTGCATCTCTTGCATTGGCAGACAGATTCTTCACTACAGTATAAAGCAATACAGGACATCTATTAATCTATCAATATATAATCTTTTGAGAATATTAGTGCTTAACAGAGAATACACATTTTTCTTAGTATCCATACAACATTAAAACAATTGAGCATTTACTCAACATGGAAAGAAAAAAAGCATAATAAAGCTGAAAGAGGTGAAATCATACATATTTATTCTCTGAATATAAAATAAAACATTAAAAAATGAATAGTGCAAACTACCCTTCAACTGTTAAATTTGAGAGTTAAAATTAAAACATCTAAATATTTCAGGTTAATTTTTAAAAAATCAAGTTCTATTATAAATAAATGAAATGAAAGCATTAAATATCAAACCCATGGAGTCTAAAATTATAGAGGCCAATTAAAAACTTAAATATCATAGAGAACAAAATAAACTGAGGATAAGCAAAAACACCTTTAAATTCAGGAATTTAGAGAAAAATCAAATTTAAAAATTGGTAATACGGAGGATTTAACATGAAATGGAAATTTAATTAAGTCCTTGGTTTATGATTGCTTAAGGTAAAAACAATACTTTGTTTACCTTAAGGCCAATTCTTTGGCTACCTGGTGTGCAGAGCTGACTTATTGGGAAAAACTTTGATGCTAGAAAAGACCAAAGGCAAAAGGAGAAGGGGAGACAGAGCATGAGATGGTTGGATGGCACCACCAACTCAGTGGACATGAGTTGGAGCAAGCTCATGAGAGGTGGTGGAGGATAGGTGATCCTGGCATGCTTCAGTCCATGGAGTTGCAAAGAGTCAGACACAACTTAGTAAGAGTCAGTTCCTAGGCAGGTTGATAAGAAGTTTGGGAGTCCCCAAGGAGAGATGGGTCTGGGGTTCTCAAGGAGGAGATAGAGGTCTGGAATTCTCAAAGAGGAGAAAAGAACAAATGTTCTTTTTTCTTCTACATTCCTTAGTGTTTAGTCACATAAAACATTCTTATCTTTGAGCCTGGAACTGATGATTAAACAACAAACAACTCAGTTTAAACTCTGTACTAAGGATTATATAACAGCAATGTATTCTGCTTGAGGACAGTTTCTCCTTCCTGAAAACCTTCTGGCTAGTCTTGTTATCTTAAAATGTAAATTATGGCAGTGGGTCTAGTAAGACTGTGAAGAAAGCTGAGCACCGAAGAATTGATGCTTTTGAACTGTGGTGTTGGAGAAGACTCTTGAGAGTCCCTTGGACTGCAAGGAGGTCTAACCAGTCCATTCTGAAGGAGATCAGCCCTGGTATTTCTTTGGAAGGAATGATGCTAAAGCTGAAACTCTAGTACTTTGGCCACCTCATGCGAAGAGCTGACTCATTGGAAAAGGCCCTGATGCTGGGAGGGATTGGGGGCAGGGGGGAGAAGGGGACGGCAGAGGATGAGATGGCTGGATGGCATCACTGCCTCGATGAATGTGAATCTGAGTGAACTCCGGGATTTGGTGATGGACAGGGAGGCCCGGCGTGCTGCGATTCATGGGGTCACCAAGAGTTGGACACAACTGAGTGACTGAACTGAACTGAACTTACAAGCTCGAGACATTCTTTTGATTCATTGTAATAACTAATTTAAAAGTATATAACTCACTTGCTAACACTAGCGAAGGATGCACTCTCTGTCCCCCTTTTGATGTCTATGTCAGAAGCTTTCCTTATCCCTTTTCTTACTTTAATAAAACTTTATTACACAAAAGCTCTGAGTGATCAAGCCTCATCTCTGGCCCCAGACTGAATTCTTCTCCTCCAGAGGCCAAGAATCCTGGCATCTTTCATGGTTAAGCAACAACCTTTCATTAGTGACTGAACAACAAATAGCAATGTAAATAATATAATAATGTATGGATTTGTGAGGAATAGCTCTCTGGAAAATGCCACATAAACTGGACGTAAAATAAATATGCATGATAATGCAAATATGTCCTGGTCCAAGGACAGGACAGGTTTCTTAAAGATCTCACCTCTTCCTCTGTTTTTCCCATGTAAGAAAGGACAAGGGAAAGTAACTTTGATATCCCAGAGTCCTATTTTTTTTCACTCAGGTCTATTGATTATTTGATTTTCTTTAATTTATTAGAAAAGCTTAATACTTAATAAATTTTCTGATATGTGTGAGTCTGATTGGACAATTTCATTTTTATGCTGACTTAGCTAGTAAATGATGGAATTAAATTTCCCATTCTTATACACAGCAGAGCAACACAGATGGTTCTTGTCTCTTATGATATATTTTTGTTGTTGTTTTTAGCCTTATTAATCATCAAAGACCACTATTCTACTAAGGTTCTGAAAAGAATTCATGCTCTACTTTTGTATCTTCATAAAGGTTCAGTCTGTATTTTGCAACATTCATTACAACAGAAATTCTTGTTTCCAGTGAAGAGACTCTAGACATGGTCTTTTCCAGTGAGTTGGCTCTCTGCATCAGGTGGTCAAAGTATTGGATCTTCAGCCTCAACATCAGTCCTTCCAGTGAATATTCAGGTATCATTCAATATTTAGTTGATTTCCTTTAGGATTGACTGGTTTGATCTTGCAGTCCAAGGGACTCTTATGAGTCTTCTCCAGCACCACAGTTTGAAAGCATCAGTTCTTCAGCAATCAACCTTCTTTATGGTCCAGTTCTCACATCAGTACAAGACTACTAGAAAAACCATAGCATTGACTAACAATCCTTCATTGGCAAAGTGATATCTCTGTTTTTTAATATGCTGCTTAGATTTGTTATAGGTTTTCTTCCAAGGAGCAAGCCTCTTTTAATTTTGTGGCTGCAATCACTATCTGCAGTGATTTTGGAGCTCAAGAAAAATAAGCTCTGTCACCATTTTCACTTTTTCCTCATCTATTTGCCATGAAGTGATGGGACTGGATTCTGTGATCTTAGAATTTTGAATGTTGAGTATTAAGCCAGCGTTTTCACTCTCCACTTTAACCTTCATCAAGAGGCTCTTTAGCTTGCTTTCTGCCACTGTAGTGCTATCATCTGCATATGTGAGGCTGTTGAATTGAGGAGATGTACCAAGGTACCCAGGGACTGGGCTTCCCTGGTCGCTCAGTCTGTAAAGAATCTGCCTGCAGTGCAGGAGACCCAAGTTTGATTCCTGGGTTGGGAAGATTCCCTGGAGAAGGAAATGGCAACCCATTCCAGAATTCTTACTGGAAAATTTCATGGACAGAAGAGCATGGTGGGTCACAGTCCATGGGGTCGCATGAGTTGGACATGACTTAGTGACTAAACCACCACCAAAGTACTGATAGCCATTTTATCTCTTTTTGGGAGAGAGTTGTCTTGCATTATGTTTTGGGGTTATGTTAATTACTCTTAAAATTCAGCCACAATCCCAAAATAATATTCAGTTGCCTAAAACCTCAATTGTTATGTAAACTTTCAACAGCAGCAGTATGAAAATACTAACAGGAAGGAGGAGAGAGAAGGAGAAAGTTGATGCTCACATGCGCAATCGAGGAGCAGAAGCAGCCCAGCTGCTGCAGTCTTCATTCCTGTCCGCCCTGATGAGACAGTTGTGGGTGTTTTTAACTTCCTTTTTCTACTATACCTCTGTGTTTCATTTCCTTTACCATAATCTTTTGGTAGAGTGAACTAAACCTGCACTTCATTCAGATTTTTCAATCTTGTACTTCTGGGTTAAAGTTGGTAATTAGACAATTCAATCTGGACTACATAGCTATGAATTCAGATGACAGCAACATCATCCAAATAACATTTTCTTCAACGAACTTGCAAAATGTCATAAAAGTGCATTTGAAGAAGGACTTCTGGTAGCTGAGGACAATGGGGTCAGCGTAGCTGTATTTTTCCAAAAATATTCTTCCTAACCCATAAATAAAACCAAAAGAAAAGTAAATTCTATACAAAACTACATCCTCAGCATAGCTTGAAGACAAAGAATGCTGAAACTACAAAATAAATAAAAAGAAAAATGTCTCCAAATTCTATCATGCTTTCTCTCAAACAAAGCTACCTCCATCCAGTAACAAAGGCAGACTAAGAAACACTGTGGTGAAGATATAAGAGGGAAGCTAATGAGAAGATGTCAGTGTAGTTTGGGGAGAGGGGAGGGAAATGCCAAAAGATTAAATCTACCCTAAATAGGAATATACTGAGAAACTGTTCATGAAGATTTGGGCATAAAACAAAGGAAAATAATTCTAAGTATGCTCCATTTAAAGGTCTAGGTGCCATTTAAAGATTCAGAAACTATTTTTAAACATGCATGATTTAAAAGGATGGTGGTGGTTTAGTCACTAAGTTGTGTCCAATTATGTGTGACTCCATGGACTGTAACCTGCCAGGTTCCTCTATCCATGGGATTTTCCAGGCAAGAATACTGAAGTGGGTTGCCAGGTTCTTCTCCAGGGGATCTTCCCAACCCAGAGACTGAACCCTAGTCACCTGCTTGGCAGGAAGAATCTTTAGCACTGAGCCACCTGGAAAACTGATTTAAAGGGATAGGTGTAATTAAATGAGGACTCTATTGAAATGTATAACTTCTAAATGAAGAAAAAGGTCAAGCGAAAGGAAGAAACACCTTTGGCAACTGGGTGATAAAAGAAAAAAAAGAAAAAGAAAATTTAGTATCCTGAAAGACAGATAGCAACAAAAATATCAAAGTGTTCTTTGATAGGATTCTTAGATATAATATCAAGAGCACAAGCAATGAAAAGAAAAAAATACATAAATACATTGGACTTTCTCAAAATGAAAAACTGTTGTGCACCAAAGGATATTAGCAAGAGACTGACAAGACCATATATGGAATGAAAGAAAATATTTGCAATTCTTTTATTTGATAGGTGTCTAATATCCAAAATATGTGAAGAACAGCTACAAATTAGCAAAAACAAGGGGAGGCAAATGACCCAATTAAATCATTGGCAAAATACTTGAACAGACACTTCTACAAAGACATACAGATGATCAATAAGTTCATGAAGTGCTTATCATCATTAGTCATTAAGGTAATGCAAACATAAGCAAACCTTAAACAAGTATCACTCCAATGATGGTAATAAAAACAATACTCTGAAAATATCACATGTTGGATAGGATGTGAAAATATTAGGATACTTCTACATTGCTGGGAGGAATGCAAAATTGTTCAGCCACTGTGGAATAGTTTGGCAGTTACTAAATGGCCTTTTCCCCACTCTTAGATATATACCCTAAAGAACTGAAAATAGGTACTCAAACTAGCATATGTGCATGTATCTTTAAAACAGAACAATTTACATTATCTGAAAGATGAAAGCAACCCAAACACCTATCAATGGATGAATGGATAAAGGAATTTTGATAAATACATGCAATGTAATCTAACTAACTCCAGTTTTAGTGGGATTAGGACAAGAAACATATTTATGTTTTACCTAGGCTTTCCCCTCTGAAACAGTAAATTAAGGATAACTAGCAATAAGTGTACGTGATATTTTGGCCTGATTCTACTTTCTGAGGACTCATGGCCAATACAGATCATAAAATCAGGGATAGACTTCTCTTGCATGAAAATTATATCTCTAATATAGGGATATACAAAAGGAAGTATTAGGTTGGCATCACAAAGATCTGCACGGTGCATCTGTTTTCCTAGTAATGTTAGAAAAATTTACAACTGAAACAAAATAAATCTCACACTAGTCCAGCACAGATGAACTTGATTTTAGACAAAATTTGAGAAGCCCAGACCTAAAGAGTGATTTGCAAAACTTTGATAGTAAGAGAGAATGACTTTATTTAAAGTTGAGCAAAAAGCTACATTAGCTTTTAGAGTAGAATTTGTTGGTCAATCAGAGAAAGCTTTACATACAAGAGCTTATAATCTAAAATAAATGCAGGACAAAAGAAAGGAAGAAAGAAGCTGAAAATTCAGAGGAAAGTATTATAGAATTCAGTAATCATAGAATACTTTAACATATTGGCATTTCCCATAAAATGCAAAACAGCTCCAGTACAAAAAACAACAAACAAACAAACAAACAAAAAACAACGCACCTTGAGAATGTAAGCTAAGATATATATAGTCTGTAACGGCTGTATGAGTAATCAAATAGCAGCAGATTAATTAAAATACAACCAAAAATAACTAACAAAATTAAAATATAGATCAACTGGAAATCCAAAAAAGGGGGCAAAGATTGGCGTAACTGTAAAGAAATATGTGATCCAACCATATACTTTTCACAAGAGACACACTTTGAAATACTTTCAGAATAAAAAGATGGGAAAAAGTATGCCAAATATATAGCACTCTAATGAAAGTTAGGATGATTATACTAATATTAATACAAACAAAATAAACTATGAGACCAAAATTTTTAGAAGAGAACATTGTTACTGGAGAAGAACATTTTATAATGATAAGATGAGTCCATAGGAACATAAGAAATTTATAAACATACATGCACCCGAGAACATAGTCAAAATGCATGAAGCAAAGCTGACAGAGCTGAACAGACCAATAGATAACAAAACGGCAGCCAAGGGCATGGTTCTCGTCCCGTCTTTCCCTCCCCAACACCTGCCCCAGCAGGTGCAGCTCAGTCCTGAGACTTGGAATGGAATGCATTGGTAGCAGTGATACACTATTATGCTGTTGTTGCAACTACTGGGACTGGGAAAGAGAAAACCATCCAGTTCTGTCCTATGTTCCATCTCAAAATGGTTAGATGGACTTCTTATGATGTCATCTACCCTCTCGATTATTTATGTAAACCACAATGCCAGTTCAACTAATTAGACATTATTTATAGTGTATTGATAGTTCCTTAAAAATATCTGCCAAAGTTAACATATTAAAATTCATAACCACATTCTTAGTTCATTTTTTGTATGGCAATTTACATATGAAGTTATCTTCAGCAGATATTGTTAAAGAAGCTATCAATACACTATAAACAATCACTCAGTTGTGTCTGACCCTTTGGAACCCCATGGGCTGCAACATGCCAGGCTTCCCTGTCCTATCTGCTGGAGTTTGCTCAGACTCCTGTCCATTGAGTTGGTGATGCCATCCATCTTATCTTCTGTTACCCCCTTTCTTCTCTGGCCTCAGATCAGGGTCTTTTCCGACGATTTGGCTCTATGCATCAGGTGGCCAAACTATTGGAGCTGCAGCATCAGTCCTTCCAATGAATATTCAGAGTTGATTTCCTTTAGGACTGACTGGTTTGCTCTTCTTGTTCTCCAAGGGACTCTGAACAGTCTTCTTCAGTACCACAGTTTGAAAGCATCAATTCTTTGGTGCTCAGCCTTCTTTACAGTCCAACTCTCACACCCATACATGACTCCTGGAAAGACCATAGCTTTGACTCTATAGACCTTTGCTGGCAAGGTGATGTCTCTGTTTTTTTAATATACTGTCTAGGTTTGTCATAGCTGGAGAAAGGAATCACAAAACCACTCCAGTATTCTAGTCTTGAGAACCCCGTGAAGAAGAAGAAGAAGTTGCTCAGTCATGCCTGACTCTTTGTGACCCCGTGGACTGTAGCCTGCCAGGATCCTCTGTCCATGGGATTCTCCAGGCAAGAATACTGGAGTGGATTATCATTTCTTTCTCTAGGGGATCTTCCCGACCCAGGGATCGAACCCGGGTCTCCCGCATTGGAGGCAGACGCTTTAACCTCTGAGCCACCAAAGACAAAGAGTACTACTTACTTTATTTACGTTTCAAATATTTTGAAATTGGTTTGATAAATGCATGTTTCCTAGTTTATGTCTTATTAATGGTATTAAATTTAGAAGCTGAACTTAATGACTAAGCAATAGGTATTGAAATGAATCATTAATTTGGAGTTATTTAACACCAAATCTTGGTCATAATGGTTAGACATTTTCATAGCTTTTTGAGCCTAATAAAAGTTTGAAAAATAATTTATGTTGTTTGAAAATAATGAGACTTAATAAAACCCTTAATTGTAATATTTTATCACAATTGAAGGATATCCTTTATTAATAAGAGAGCACTGTAACTAACCTGCTTAGTTGGCATTACCTAATAAATTAATTTGATTGAGATTAATAGTCACTAATGTTAAAAACTTATACGCTGATAAATTTCAATGCTAACGTAATTAAAAATGCTTTCATCAGTGATATGTCAATTCATACTTTTACATTTGGATTCTAATGGTAGTAAATGTGATGGCTGAGTATTTCTAAGTCTATTGAAATAATTATTAATTTTTTAACAATAATTCATTTTAGCTTAATCTGTGAATTAAGCATTAAAAAGTGATTTCAAGATGATACTGAATTTATATGCATATTCAATAGTTTCATGTTAGATTGTTGTATGTTTTGCAGTTTGTAGAGTTGTATTTCCAATGTTAAGACTTTTAAATTCATATTATATAAGAAGAGAGTATATTATAAATATATATTTTGGATAACCAAGTAATTTTTTAAATAGAACTTTTAAATTTCTTAAAGTTGTAGTGAAATATATAACATTTTTATTATTCTTTCTTCCCCACGGATCCATAGATGTGCTTCCCTGGTGGCTCATCTGCCTACAACGAGGGAGATCCAGGTTCAATCCCTGGGTTGGGAATATCCCCTGGAGAAGGAAATAGAACCCCAGTCCAGTTCTCTTGCCTGGAAAATCCCGTGGATGGAGGAGCCTGGTGGGCTACATATCATGGGGTCACAAAGAGTTGGACATGACTTAGTGACCTTACTTTCACCTTCACAAATCCATTCAATTTACTAAAATATGAATACTATTTTAAATCCTGGTCCATGCTTCCCTGATGGCTCAGTGGTAAAGAATCTTCTTGCTAATGCAAGAAATGTAAGAGACACAGGTTTGATCCTTGGGTCAGGAAGATCCCTTGGAGAAGGAAATGGCAAGCCACTCCATTATTCTTGCCTGGACAATTCCATGGACAGAGGAGCCTGGCAGGCGATAGTCTACAGGGTTGTAAAAGAGTTGGACATGACTTTACAACTAAACAACAACAACAACAGCAACGAATTGTGTGACTATAAAGCGGTTATTTATTCTCACATTAATAGACATTTTGATCACTTACAGATTTGGAATATCTCATATAAATTCTTTCTGTGACGTCACGGAGGCATATATTTCAATTTGTTAAATGGTGAATCTTTTTATACTACTATAAGAAATTAATAAAACTTCTAGTTTTTTCACATCATAGCCAATATTGGTGCTATCAGGCTTTTTAATTTTTCTCACTCTAGTGATTGTGAAGTAGTATCTTCCTTTAATTTTTGTTGTAACTATTGTTCAATCACTCAGTCATGTTTGATTCTTTGTGACCCCAGGCACTGCAGCACACCAGACTTCCCTGCGCTTCACCTTCTCCTGGCGTTTACTCAAACTTGTGTCCATTGAGTTTGTGATGCCATCCAAATATGTCATCCTCTGTTCTTCCCTTCTTTGACTTTACTTTGATTTTCACCTACATTTCCCCAAAAATTCTGATCTAGAGTAATATTTTATGAACTTATTGGCCATTTGTATATATTGTTTTTTGAATTATTCACATTTCCCCTTATTGTTTTGTATTTTTAAATAATTTTTTAATTGTTTGCTGGTAACATGTAAAAACAACTGATGTTTGTATACTTGTTGAAAGTGAAAATTGCTTAGTCGTGTCTTACTCTTTGCGACCCTGTGGACTATATAGACCTTGGAATTCTCCAGGCCAGAATACTGGAGTGGGTTCCCTTTCCCTTCTCCAGGGTATCTTCCCAACCCAGGGATTGAACCCAGATCTCCTGCACCGCAGGCGGATTCCTTACGAGCTGAGACACCAGGAGCTGTTCCTGTTTATTCACAGCACACAGACCTGCAGGGCCTCCATGTGATTCTGAATTTGAGAAGAAGCTGTTTTAGACTCTATTTTACCTTTACATTGTCACAGTTGACTGCCATTAATATATCCATTTCTTGTCTTTTGTGATGTTTTTAATGCATTTTGTTTCTTTATATGTTATAAACCCCATAATACATTGATATCATTATCAAACAAATAATCAGTGGTCCTTGAAGTGACTTTGAAAAGAAAAACTCCATTTTATGTAGAGGGCAGCAGAGGATGAGACGGTTGAATGGCATCACTGACTCAATGGACATGAGTCTGAGCAAACTCCAGGAGACAGTGAAGGACAGGGAAGCCTGGTATGCTGCAGTCCGTGTGGTCACAGAGTCGGACACGACTTAGTGACTGAACAACGGTAACAGATTCACATCTTGTTTTCTGTTGCTCTTCATTTCTTTCTTATATGCAGGTTTCCATATGTTAAATGCTCTGTCTGCCTAAAGGAATTTATTTATCATTACTTAAAGTAATGATGTGCTGGTGATAAATTCTCTCGACTACTGTTTTTTTTTTCCCCTGAAAAAGTATCCTTATTTTGCCATTAATTTTTAAAAAATGTTTTCACAGAGTATAGAATTCTGCATTCAGTTCTATCTGTGAGTATATTTTTCTACATCACTAAAGGCATGCTTCTCCATTGTTTCTGGCCAACCAAAGCCTTTGTCTATCTAAAAAGCTATTTCCTTGTCTTAAGATATTTCTTCCAGGAAAAGAATCCTAAGTTGGCAGCTTTCTTTAATAGCTTAAAGCTGTTAGTTATATGCATAAATTTCACTTACCACAGTTCAGTTAGGTAACACCAGTCTCTCTGTAGAGTTAAAATTTCAATGATCACAGTACGTTAAATGTGAGTAATGCCATAGAGTTAAAATTTTAGTTATCACAGTATATTAAATGTGAGTCATTTCATAAAGTACAAATGTTGCTTCCAGCTGTTTAATCCAAAATCACCATGTGAATAGTAGACACCTATTATGACTGGTGTCTCGTCATGTCAGGTCTTTCAAATTCTCCTAGTGATTGGTCACTGGGCAGCTGTTACTTCAGTTACACAAAGACAAAAGGTGTGTCTACTTGTGCTCCTGGAGCCTCCCAGTGATAAACTTGTATGAAAGTTTACAGTGGATACTCAAAAGAGTTTCCTCTTTTTGGCCAGTAAAGATGAACATGCAGCAAAGGAAAGAAAGGGATGACATTTGCAAGTGAAATTTGAGTGGAACATAAATCAAATCATGGAAAGAATAGCTGATTGTGGAGATGTTGACACTTGTTTCTCCAGAAGCTCTAGACATGCAGCCGGAGGAATGTCGTGAAAGCTAGTTTATCAATGTAATGAGGAAAGTGTTTTTGACAAAAAGGATAAAGATGTCCCACAGGAAGTGATGTCTGCGCTGCCTTTTGTTTGTTTTATTCTCAGCTATGTTGTGGTTTTTGTTCACTCACTAAGTCATGCCTGATTCTTTGCGACCCCAGGGACTGCAGCACACCAGGCTTCCCTGTCCTTCACTGTCTCCCGGAGGTGAAGGTGAAGTCGCTCAGTCATGTCTGACTCTTTGTGACCCCTAGACTGTAACCTACTAGGCTTCTCTGTCCATGGGATTCTCCAGGCAAGAATACTGGAGTGGATTGCCATTATCTTCTCTAGGGGAAATCTTCCCAACCCAGGTCTCCCACATTACAGGCAGATTCTTTACCATCTGAGCCACAAGAGAAGCCTGAGAATACCGGAGTGGGTAGCCTATCCCTTCTCTAAGGAATCTCCCTGACCCAGGAATCGAACTGGGGTCTCCTGCATTGCAGGAGAATTCTTTACCAGCTGAGTCACCAGGGAAGCCACTTCAATAGTGTGTTCTAAATAAATGTTATAATTTTAGTCAATATTTTATTACTCTGCCACTGACTAGAAACTATAACTCCTTTTATTTTTTCCCAAATATGATCATTTAGAGAAAACTAAGTTCCATACATCAGGTCACATACATAATTTTTGGTAATGGCTATTCTGATTTTTGTGTGCATGAAATAATCTTTCTATCACTAAAACAATCTTTCCATGACCCTCCTAGCAGAATCAGCTAGCTCTTGCATGATTATTTTAGTGAATACCATCCCTCATCCATAAATCTTTTTTGTCATATTGACTTATGAATCAGTTGTTCACCTCTACATGTTATATACGCCTTTGTTAGTCAAGGACTCTGACTTCAAATTGTCTTTGATTTACATCTTTTCTGAATGCTTACTGTGTGAAATGCATCTTTCTTATATTTTACTATGTTAGACTTTGGTTTATTAACTTTATTTAGAATTAAACATTACTGAGTTTCCATGTTTCATTAGTACTGGGAGTATGAAAGAAAAAAAGTGTTATTCTGCTTTCACAGAATCCTCTGAAGGAAAAATTTATATAGCATTTTCTTTTTAAAGAAATTCTTAATTATATAGTATAGACATAAAAACATTTTAATTGGAAGATATCCAAATCATAAATTGAAAGTCATAGTCAGAAGATACACTTTCATAAGTAAGATTTTTTTGTGTGTGTGAGCTAAGAATTCTATAAGAATTATGGCTTTGTCATTTATAGTTTTTACAGAAAGAATCAATGATTATTTCTCTTATAGTCAAGAAATTGCATTTTCATTATATTCTCTTCTTGAATATTTTTGGTGTCCAAAAATGTTTATCTTTAAAGGTATCCTATAGGGAATAGAGGATAAACCAGAGTATTGAAAATTACCTTCAAGGGTGTTTAATAAGAACATAGTAAGAAATCATAGTTGAACCTATTAATGATAGTTCTCAAAACATTTTCAGATACTTAATTTAATCAAATCTAGGAAAAGCCAAATCATACAAGACAATAGGGAACGTGTACCTAGACAGAGTATAAAATAGAAAATAATAATTTCCAGTGTGTTTGCCTTGAAGATTGATGACCTAAAAGGATGTGAAAAATATCCAACATTTTTAAATTTAGCTTATTCTGTTTTCAGTGGTAGGTGATGGAGAACATATACAGAAAACTAGACATGGATTCTGTTTTCAATAAGGGTTTGGACCGTATCATGCTAAAACGTGTAAAGTAATAAGTTTTATGTAGGGGATATTAATAAAGTATTGATTTGGCCAAAAGTTCATTTGGGTTTTTCCATAAGATCTTATGAAAAACTCAGACAAATTTTTGGCTAACTTAATACTATGGAAAGTAGGAATAAATAATTGAAGTCTGATGGTGAATAAATAAAAGGCTTCCATTTCTTTAAAATGGTAAAGAGGAAGCATGCTAAATGTAGAAACCAAAGCATGGAACAAAGTGAAAATGAAGATAACAGAAACTAAACCAAGGTATAAATAGGTGCCAGACATACCTTCTCCCACTAAAAACAAACAATAACAACAAAAACTCTTAAAGGGATGAAGAATATAACTGAAAAATTTAGGTAGGAATCAGATTGTGGATGAACTTGGTCTTCTAGGTTTCCTATGGCCTTGGAGTTGATTCCTAGAAGGGATAAAAAAATTGAATTAAAACCATTGTATAGGCTACTGTTTTTTTAAAAAATGATAACAAAATAAAGTCACATACATCCATATTACCTTTGCATTACCACTGGTATTCTGATGAATTTTATCTTAATTGGTAAAACTCCATTAGAACACAAGTGGGTAGTTCATAATTAAACTTCTGAGTGATTTCTTAATTACTTGCTTGGTTAGAGAAAGCAAATGAAATCCAGGGCTATAGAGCTGCTTTATTGCTCTGACAGGAGAGTGAATCACATGCAAGAAAGCAGAGAAGCTCCAACAGATCTCCTGGCCTTTGAGCAGAGTGGAACTCTTCGCTGACAGCAACCACTTTTTAAGAACCTCCTGGAAGAAAAGGAAACAGATGAGAATATGAACTCCATAATCATGGCAGACACATTTTAAAAGTCCTTTCCGGTAAACTAGGGTGGTTTGTCTGGTTCCAGCTGGCCAGGAAACTATTTCTGCTGTCACGATGATAAATGAAGCCTGACATTCTCCGTATTTGTCATATCTAGACTCAGTCATTATAATGTGTTTTATCTGACCATTAACACAGCAGGCAAATAAAACTGCAGTAAGCACAAAACAGAGAAGCTCACCTTCTGGTAGGAGCAAATCCCTCATAAACAAAAAAGGTACTTGTTCACCACTGCCGCCATATACAAGAGTCGTAGGTTGAAGGGGTCCGGATGACTTTCTTGGGTGAACTGTGCCCTCAAGTTCATTATCTTTCTTTTCATAATGACTCAGATTTTATCAAATGCAGGATCATTTATCCCAAAACCATTTTTAAACTTTATTTTTCTAATAAGGACTGTTTTTAAAGTTTTTATTGAATTTGTTACACTATTGTTTCTGTTTTATGTCTTGGTGTTTTGGCTGCAAGGCATGTGGGATCTTGGCCCTCTGGCCCAAGGATCGAACCTGCACCCTTTGTGATGGAAGGTGAAGTCTTAACCACTGGACCACCAGGGAGGTCTCTTGCAGTACTACTTTTAGGTTGATTGTTACATGAAGTAGTGAGAATCTTGGGGGAAAAAAAAGTTACTTTAACCTTCAACAAATGGATACATGGCAAGTTAAATAAATATCTGTCATTTCCCCATTATTTCATAAAATCCTTAGCCTACAATATTCCTGCTTTGTTATTTGCACTACTTAGAAAGTTTCTTCTAAAAACTGAGCAGTATTTTTTCTTCATTGTAAATCATGCCCTTAGGACTCAGGAATCAAATTTCTCCATGAATATTGCCATTTGCCAACCTGTAAATCAAAAGAGGTTGTTTTTTTATTTCCGTGTCTGTTTCTCCTCCTGGGCAAAGATGTATATCTTAGAAATCAGGATTCACCGAAATCTTCAATGGGTATATGCCTAACTCTTTTAAGGTATACTTTAATTTTTGAAGTCTCATTCTTTGGCTGAGAAAGCAGGTTATCATACATCTTATGTTTTGTAGTGTATGTCCAAAAATTAGGAGGCAGAGGGGGGAGTGATATTTGGGATAAGAAAGGCTGCAGTGAAGGAAACGCAATATTTGAACTTCTAGGAAATATTGTAGCACATTTTAATGCTATAAGTTACCTGACAAACATGAGAAAATTAGAACTTTTATAGTGTCTTTTCGTGCAATTCTGAGAAGTAAGAATATGAACTACAATCTAGTTCATTTGAATATGAACTTAGTATTGAGTAGAATCAAAGTGCAACTTTTTCTTAACAGTGAGAAAAATAATACACTACTTCATTAGGTATATGAGGTATTATAGTAACATGTATGTTATTAAGGTTATATTCCCTAGCATATAATAAGTATTTTAAAACATGAGTTAAGACTTTGTGGGATATCTTTATATAAACATAAACTCCCTGCTTGATGCCTATAGAATATTTGTATCAACCTTAACAATTTCATAGTATGAATATTTTCTATGAGAATGTATAAATTATTCATATTTTATGATATTACAAATCAAAGACAGATAAAGGCTTTCACAAATGTGTCACTGAATATTAATCACAGAGTCAAATATAGAACTCATTTTCTTATTCAAGATCAAATATTACAAGATATTTTTTTTAACTTTTCTTAAATAAGAAATATATTTCGTTGTTGTTCAGTTGCCAAGTCATGTCTGACTCTTTGTCACCCCATGGACTGCAGCATACCAGGCTTCACAGTCCCTCAGCATCTCCTGGAGTTTGCCCAAATTCGTGTTCCATGCACTGGTGATCCCACCCAACCATCTTATCCAAAATTCAAAATGTTGCCAACATCAAATATGCTGCTTATAAACATAAGTATTTTCATAAAGCAGAAGAAATATATTTATAAGCAGCTTATTCAGTGTTGGCAGTATTTGATTAGGCAGAAATTACCTAAAATTTGAGAAGCTTATCCCTCTATATCCTACAATGCAGTTTTTGCAAAAATGAGTTTTAGTTCCACTTCTGGCCATGATGGAATTAGAGACATGATTAAGTAATCCACAATAAGCAACTGAAAACTGGACAAAATAGATTAAACAACCTTTGTTTTTCAGATGTTGGATAATAAGTTGTTCAGGATTGTAATTACTGAGAAATAAAATAGGATCACTTTATTATTGACTTGGCATTCTGTCTGCAGGCAGTGACTTTATGCATCTATACTTAAATTTACTTACATTTGTTTACCTATTTGGGCTTCCCATGTGGTGCTAGTGGTAAAGAAACTGCCTGCCAATGCAGGAAATGCAGGAGACGTGAGTTCCATCCTTGGGTGGGAAAGATCCCCTGGAGGAGGAAATGGCAAACCACTCCAGTATTCTTTCCTGGAGAATTCCTTGGATACAGGAGGCTGGCAGGCTACAGTCCATGGAGTCTCAAAGAGTCAGACATGATTGAGTGACTTAGCATGCATGCACACATTTATCTATTTATTTGACAATGGGACTGTTTTAAATTTACATTATTTTGTTGCTGTAGTTCGGTTGCCCAATCAGGCCCAACTGCAACCCCATGTACTGCAGCACACCAAGCCTTCCTGTCCCTTACCATCTACAGGAGTTCACCGAAGTTCATGTCCATTGCATCAGTGATGTCATCCAGCCGTCACATCCTCTGATGCTGTCTTCTCCTTCTGCCCTCAATCTTTCCCATCATCAGGGACTTTTCCAATGAGAGTGACTATTCGCATCAGGTAACCAAAATACTGGAGCTTCAGCATCAGCCCTTCCATTGAGTATTCAGGGATAATTTCCTTTAAGAAAAACCATCTCACTTGAAATCTTGCTATATAAAATGAATTTTAAAAACTGAACTCCTTTTATTGAGGAGGGAAGGAAGATGAATTTTGCTTTTACTACCCTGAACACATTCTTAATGACACTAGTAGCAGAACTCTAGAAACACAGTTGGAAAAGCTGTAATAAGATAAACTTATTCTGGCTTATTTGGACAGGTTATAAAATCTTGGTAGCATGCATTGTTTATACATTCTATTGACTATACCAAGTTTTTAAATTTAATTGTTTAATAACAGACTGAAACATGTATACACTTGTTCCATGAGCTAGGCTCTGTCCACATTACCACAGGGATTTGAATGAGTCTTACTGTTTGATCGGGGCTTCCCTGGTGGCTCAGAGGTTAAAGCGCCTGCCTTCGATGCAGGAGACTCGGGTTTGATCCCTGGGTCAGGAAGGTCCCCTGGAGAAGGAAATGGCAATCCACTCCAGTATTCTTGCCTGGAGAATCCCATGGACGGAGACGCCTAGTAGGTTACAGTCCATGGGGTCGCAAAGAGTCGGACACGACTGAGCGACTTCACCTCACCTCACCTCTACTGTTTGATGGACATTGATCAATCTGTTTTTAACAAAGTTAGCCCAATTGTTGGAGCAATATAACTTATCCTTTGAATATATTTGCTCTACATTGAACATGGTTACTTCTGATAGACCAGATTTGCCATTTTAGGTGAAAAGTAATTTCCATATCTAATTTATATTTTCCTGCAAAGGCAGCCCACATTGTTGATGTTTATTTTTAGTCTGAATTATCTTAATAAATTATCATTACTTGAGCATTCAGATTTAAGTAGATGATTAATGTAGAGTCTATGTAAAATGATGGATTAGAGTGATCTATAATGATAGTCTTTTATCACTATGATTTATTACACCTTTGTGCTAATATAGTCAACCTTCTAAAAATTTATATCTTTTGGACAAAAGTGTACATTTTTATCATTTTCAAATGAGAAAAGCATCATTTTAAAATTAAGTATACGTTTTAGGCAGAGACATTACTTTACCGACTAAGGTCCGTCTAGTCAAGGCTATGGTTTTTCCAATAGTCATGTATGAATGTAAGAGTTGGACTGTGAAGAAAGCTGAGCACCGAAGAACTGATGCTTTTGAACTGTGGTGTAGGAGAAGACTCTTGAGAGTCCCTTGGACTGCAAGGAGATCCAACCAGTCCATTCTGAAGGAGATCAGTCCTAGGATTTCTTTGGAAGCTGCTAAGTCGTGTCAGTCGTGTCCAACTCTGTGCCACCCCATAGACGGAAGCCCACCAGGGTCCTCTGTCCCTGGGATTCTCCAGGCAAGAACACTGGAGTGGGTTGCCATTTCCTTCTCCAATGCATGAAAGTGAAAAGTGAAAGTGAAGTCTCTCAGTTGTGTCCAACTCTTAGCGACCCCATGGACTATAGCCTATGAGGCTCCTCCGTCCATGGGATTTCCCAGGCAAGAGTAGTGGACTGGGGGTGCCATTGCCGTCTAAGAAACGATGCTAAAGCTGAAACTCCAGTACTTTGGCCACTTCATGCGAAGAGTTGACTCATTGGAAAAGACTCTGATGCTGGGAGGGACTGGGGGCAGGAAGAAAAGGGGACGGCAGAGGATGAGATTGCTGGATGGCATCACTTATTCGATGGTCCTGAGTCTGAGTGAACTCTGGGAGTTGGTGATGGACAGGGAGGCCTGGAGTACTGCGATTCATGGGGTCGCAAAGAGTCGGACACGACTGAGTGACTGAACTGAACTGAACTGAACTTTAGGCTATATATATATAAAAAGAAACTACGGTGGCTACCTTAGAATATAATTGTCATTCATTGAATCATTCAACTGCTTTCCTTTTAATATACTTATCTTGAGATTTCTGTAAGAAATGAAAGTGTTTATGATTAGTTTTCAGTATATACATATATGCATATGAATTTTTAACTTAAAATCATTGTTGTGGTCTTTCTTAATTTGTCTAAAATATTTTAAAAGCTATATTAAATATTCCATATTTAGTCTAATTGATTATAATAGTGAATTATCTAATGATTTAACATTTTAAGGATTTTTAAACTTATCAACACATTAACCATATCCAGTATTTTCTCTGGATGTACCTGGTAGGTAGGAGGAAAGAAAAAACTTAAATTTGAAAACAATTAAGTTGCATTCTCTCCAGAATCCCTTGCTCTTCTTAATATTGACTCTTTTTAATGGGAAGGATTTTGCATTTTCTTGGGACATTGGTGTACTATTTATTGATATAGAAGTCAAACTGCCTAATTTCTTTCTTGCTTTTTTTTTTTCAGAAGTGAACTTTTATTTTCTATTTTTTAAAAATAAATTTATTTATTTTAATTGGAGGGTAAGTACTTTACAATATTGTATTGGTTTTTGCCATACATCAACATATATCCACCACAGGTAAACACGTGTTCCCCATCCTGAACTCCCTCCTTCTTACCTCTCCGTACCATCCCTCTGGGTCATCCCAGTGCACCAGCCCTGAGCATCCAGTATCATGCATTGAACCTGGGCTGGCGACTCCTTTCATATATGATATTATACATGTTTCAATGCCATTCTCCCAAATCATCCCACCCTCTTCTCCCACAGAGTCCAAAAGACTGTTCTATACATCTGTGTCTCTTTTGCTGTCTCGCATACAGGGTTATCATTATCATCTTTCTAAATTCCATATATATGTGTTAGTATACTGTATTGGTGTTTTTTTTTTTTTTCTGGCTTACTTCACTCTGTATAATAGGCTCTAGTTTCATCCACCTCATTAGAACTGATTCAAATGTATTCTTTTTAATGGCCGAGTAATACTCCATTGTGTATATGTACCACAGCTTTCTTATCCATTCATCTGCTGATGGACATCTAGGTTGCTTCCATGTCCTGGCTATTATAAACAGTGCTGTGATGAACACTGAGGTACACGTGTCTCTTTCAATTCTGGTTTCCTTGGTGTGTATGCCCAGCAGTGGGATTGCTGGGTCCTATGGCAGTTCCATTTCCAGTTTTTTAAGGAATCTCCACACTGTTTTCCATAGTGGCTGTACTATAGTTTGCATTCCCACCAACAGTGTAAGAGGGTTCCCTTTTCTCCACACCCTCTCCAGCATTTATTGCTTGTAGACTTTTGGATTGCAGCCATTCTAACTGGCGTGAAATGGTACCTCATTGTGGTATTAATTTGCATTTCTCTGATAATGAGTGATGTTGAGCATCTTTTCATGTGTTTGTTAGCCATCCGTATGTCTTCTTTGGAGAAATGTCTTTAGTTCTTTGGCCCATGTTTTGATTGGGTCGTTTATTTTTCTGGAATTGAGCTGTAGGACTTGCTTGTATATTTTTGAGATTAGTCTTTTGTCAGTTGCTTCATTTGCTATTATTTTCTCCCATTCTGAAGGCTGTCTTTCCACCTTGCTTATAGTGTCCTTTGTTGTGCAGAAGCTTTTAAGTTTAATTAGGTCCCATTTGTTTATTTTTGCTTTTATTTCCAGTATTTTTGGAGGTGGGTCATAGAGGATCCTGCTGTGATGTATGTCAGAGAGTGTTTTGCCTATGTTCTCCTCTAGGAGTTTTATAGTTTCTGGTCTTACATTTAGATCTTTAATCCATTTTGAGTTTATTTTTGTGTATGGTGTTAGATAGTGTTCTAGTTTCATTCTTTTTACAAGTATTTGACCAGTTTTCCCAGCACCACTTGTTAAAGAGATTGTCTTTACTCCATTGTATATTTTTGCCTCCTTTGTCAAAGATAAGGTGTCCATAGGTGTGTGTGGATTTATCTCTGGGCTTTCTATTTTGTTCCATTGATCTATATTTCTGTCTTTGTTCCAGCACCATCCTGTCTTGATGACTGTGGCTTTGTAGTAGAGCCTGAAGTCAGGCAGGTTGATTCCTCTAGTTCCATTCTTCTTTCTCAAGATTGTTTTGACTATTCGAGGTTTTTTTTTGTATTTCCATACAAATTGTGAGATTATTTGTTCTAGCTCTGTGAAAAATATCACTGGTAGCTTGATAGGGATTGCATTGAATCTATAAATTGCTGTGGATAGTATGCCATTTTCACTATATTGATTCTTCCGGTCCATGAACATGGTGTATTTCTCCAGTCTAGTGTCCTCTTTGATTTCTTTCACCAGTGTTTTCTATATATAGTTTTCTATATATAGGTCTTTAGTTTCTTTAGGTAGATATATTCCTAAGTATTTTATTCTTTTGTTGCAATGGTGAATGGAATTTTTTCCTTAATTTCTCTTTCTATTTCCTCATTATTAGTGTATAGGAATGCAAGGGATTTCTGTGTGTTGATTTTATATCCTGAAACTTTACTATATTCATTGATTAGCTCTAGTAGTTTTCTGGTGGAGTCTTTAGGGTTTTCTATGTAGAGGATCATGTCATCTGCAAACAGTGAGAGTTTTACTTCTTCTTTTTCCAATCTGGATTCCTTTTATTTCTTTTTCTGCTCTGATTGCTGTGGCCTAAACTTCCAAAACTATGTTGAATAGTAATGGTGAGAGTGGGCAGCCTTGTCTTGTTCCTGACTTTAGGGGAAATGCTTTCAGTTTTTCACCACTGAAGATAATGTTTGCTGTGGGTTTGTCATATATAACTTTTATTATGTTGAGGTCCTTCTATTCCTGCTTTCTGGAGAGTTTTTTTTTTAATCATGAATGGATGTTGAATTTTGTCAAAGGCTTTCTCTGCATCTCTTGAGATAATCATATGGTTTTTATTTTTCAATTTATTAATGTCATGCATTACATTGATTGATTTGCGGATATTGAAGAATCTTTGCATCCCTGGGATAAAGCCCACCTGGTCATGGTGTATGATCTTTTTAATGTGTTGTTGGATTCTGATTGCTAGAATTTTGTTAAGGATTTTTGCATTTATGTTCATCAGTGATATTGGCCTGTAGTTTTCTTTTTTGTGGCATCTTTGTCAGGTTTCAGTATTAGGGTGATGGTGCCCTCATAGAATGTGTTTGGAAGTTTACCTTTCTCTGCAATTTTCTGGAAGAGTTTGAGTAGAATAGTTATTAGCTCTTCTTTAAACTTTTAGTAGAACTCAGCTGTGAAGCCATCTGGACCTAGGCTTTTGTTTGCTGGAAGATTTCTGATTACAGTTTCAATTTCTGTGCTTGTGATGGGTCTGTTAAGATTTTATATTTCTTCCTGGTTCAGTTTTGGAAAGTTGTGCTTTTCTAAGAATGTGTCCATTTCTTCCATGCTGTCCATTTTATTAGGATATAATTGCTGATAATAGTCTGTTACGATCCTCTGTATTTCGGTGTTGTCTGTTGTGATCTCTCCATTTTCATTTCTAATTTTATTGATTTGATTTTTCTCCCTTTGTTTCTTGATGAGTCTGGCTAATGGTTTGTCAGTTTTATTTATCTTTTCAAAGAACCAGCTTTGGCTTTATTGATTTTTGCTATGGAGGATATGTACACATATAATAATATAATGAATATATATGCATACACATGCTATAATGTTATATAATTAAATAATATTTTATATATATAATATTTATATATTATTATTCATATAATGTAGTGGTGGTGGTTTAGTCACTAAGTCGTGTCCTACTCCTTTCAACCCCATGAACTGCAGCCTGCCAGGCCCCTCTGTCCATTTGATTCTCCAGGCAAGAATACTGGAGTGGGTAGCCAGTTCCTTCTCCTATTCATATAATGTAAATCATTCCAAAACTCAATAGTTAAATTCAATACAATTTTAACTAGAATTCCAACAATGTTTTTCTGAGTATAAAACAAAATGTTCATTTGTTCCACTGTATTTGTTGAACATACAAATGCCACGACTGGAATTAATCTTGTCCTTGAGCCTGTAGAGGAAACAAATGTAGACCCTTATGGTGCTGATTTTCTGTAAGAGGAGAAATTCATTGTAAAACTACAAAATGTAATGTCAGGTAGGGATTAGTGATATGAGGAAAAAATAAGAAAAGATGCTAAAGATATTAGAGAGATTGGTCTGGAACCATCTCTCTGAGGAAGTGACACCTAAATCAAGACTTGAGTGAAGTACATGAATACTTAATAAAAACTCTTCAGTTACATGGAGGAAGAGAATTATAAGCAGTTAGTGCCAATGTCTGAGGTTAAAAACAAGACAAAAATGTGTGTTTTAAGATCAGCAAAGAGGTCACAGCAGTTAAAAAATAATCAGAAAAGCACTGTAGGAATTTAATTGAAATTGTGCTGAATTTAACTATTGAGTTTTGGAATAATTTACTTCATATGATGTTAAGTTTTCACATCTGTGGAAAGTTTTTTTTTTTTTCATTTGTTGACATCGTTTTTTTCATAGTAGTTTTTAGTTTTATGAAGTAAATGTATTTCATACATTTACATGACTCAGCACAGTAATGTACAGTACATGTACAGTAAATGTACAGACTCAGTAAATGTATTTCTAACTACATCATAATTTGTTGGTGTGATGGAGTATTTTTCTCATCTCTGTCCTATATTCACAAAGAATTGGACATGACTGAGCAATTGAACTGAACTGAACTGATCTCATATTCAGTCATTTTAATAAAACATTTAAGTCTAATGAATTCTGTGAATTTAAGTATAAAAACCAAAACATTAGAAAACCCAATTTCTATTTACTTAATGTTTATAATTATTTTGGCTTAGTACTTCTGTTACAGCATTCTAGATAATAACATTTAATAGTGTTGGTAAACAGGCAATGTCAGCGTAATCCCAGATATTTTATTTATTCAATTTTTTCTTCTATTTTATCTTTACATATTTTTCTGTGTCTTGAGGCATTTTTCCACTCAATACTTTAAGCTTAATTCTGGGATTTTACAGTTTTCCTCCTGTATTCCACAATATCTAAAGAAGTTTTGAAATAGTGTAATGTTCGTTGAATTCCAAAAGTAGAATTACTTTGATTCAAGTGCTGCTTGTTGCTTCCTCATCTCTGTCTTTTGAGTAACTACACCTATGTGTTCCTCTTGTAGTCTCTTTTAAATGTCCCTAGATGGATTGCGTTCCCTTGCTTGCTGCTTGGGACCAAGGTCCATCTACCCGGAAACCACGTGGAGAGTCAGGCCCGCGAGGGAGCTGTGCTGTGTTCTCATTGTGTGCTGGCCCTTTCACAGAGAGCAGGTGGAACTGACCTGAGCTTGCCCCTCGGGGGATCAGAAACACCGGAGGCTGTGTTTGACTCCTGTTCTGTAGACAGGCTAGGAAGGGCAGACAATGTCATTTTCTTCAAGGAATGGTGGTGGTCAAGGCTTTTATTATGGGTCTCTGGGGCCCATATCACCAAGCTTCTCATTTCATTTCTTTCCCCAGATGCTCCTCCCTAGGTCCTCCTTCAATCTGAAGATCTGCACTTGTCTCTGCAGAGGCAGCCAGAGTTGTAATCATCTGGCCGTTAGCCTAGTAGTCCACAAAAAGCCTGACCTGAGAATGGTCCATGGATCCTGGGTTCTCTTAAAAGTAGTTTTTCTCAATTACTGTTTTAAAATAGATGAGACTGTATAAAATTTTCAGATTTGTCTAAAGTTAAAAATAAGACACTTAGGTTTCAGTTTACATGGTTAATTTAGATGAATGAAGATAACTCTGTAATATTCCAAATGCCTTTATTGGTACCTGATGAGTAATTTTCTTTTATATTTAAACTCAATCATGATTTAATAAATGTTGAATGCAGAATGGCAATGAAACGTGTATATTTTCTTGTAAGAAACGAAGCGCCAATCTATGTTCAATGTAGGATGCAGGATGCATGGGGCTGATGCACAGGATGATTCAAGTAGAGGATGTGGGGTGGGAGGTGGGAGGGGGCTTCGGCAGTGGGAGATTGTGTTCACCTATGGCTGATTTGTGTCAATGTATGGCAAAACAAATATAGTATTATAATTAAAAAATAAATAAATTTAATAATAATAATAATAAATAAATAAATAAAAGGTGGCATTTCCATACATTAAAAAAAAATAAACTCAATCATGATTTAATAAATGTTGAATGTGGTATATATTTATATATATAGCTGAATTATCATTTTACACAAACAATTGATTTATAGTTTCATTTTTAAAGCTGAAAAATTTTATTTACATTCCCAAAGGATTGAATTTTCAGAATACCAAAAGAAAAAAATGTTTAAAAATCAGGCAGTCCCCACTAAGTTTTAAGACATAGCTATAGCCAAGCTACCAGATGGCACGATTACAAGAAGTAATCAAAATTTTATGAGCATGTAGTTGGAACCTTAGGAGCTGTTCTATTGCTATAATGGTGCTGGAGATTTTAGTGAACTGTTAATTATGGTTTTGAAAATAAATTAATTTTAGAGAATCATGGAATTTATCCCTGAGGGTTAAAGCTTAATCTCATAATAGAGCAAAACTTTTAAAATATCATTCTGTGTGATATCAATAATGTCTTTATTTAAGAAAAAGGAGTAATATAAAGAATTTAATGCCTCAGTGTGGACTAAGAAATCATCTCTCTTTAAAACGGCGCTCTGGTCCCTAGATGCTTGTTGTGTCATGATATATGATGGTCTCACTGTTAATTAGGAAGACACTGAAAGGTTATGGGGGCTGAAGAAATGAGTCCTGTCTTACGTGGGGACTCATTGTCCCCGGGCTGTCCTTCCTGCCTCAGATGAGCTCCGTTATTTTATCCGTTCTGTGTGGCCTCAGGCAGTTCAGCAGATGTTGAACTGATAGCCAAGGTTAAACATCTTCTCTTGTGCCCTGCGACTGCCACCAGCTGACGTGAGCAATCCCAATTAACTAATTTTATACTTGTTTAGTGCCTCATTTTGGAATAAAGTCTTTATATATGATTTGATGATAGCAAAAACTTCTCTGTCTTTTACAAATCAGTAAAAATCAGACTGAAGTCCTCACCTCAACATTGTGACTCATTTGGCTAGTATACCTTTGATATTAGTATATTCACTGCAGATTTGCCATTTTATAATTTCTAGAACTTTTCTTGGGCTTCCCAAGGGTGCAGTGGTAAAGAATCCACCTGCAATGCAGGAGACACAAGAGACACAGGTTCAATACCTGGGTTGGAGAGATCCCCTGGAGGAGGAAATGGAAACCCACTCCAGTATTCTTGCCTGGAGAATTCCATGGACAGAGGAGCCTGGTGGGCTATAGTGTCTGGTGTGCTATAGTCTATGGGGTCACAAACAGTTGGGCATGGCTGAGTACCAGATACTCGCACCAGGTGATGAAGACACCGTTTGTAAAGGTAAGCAAAATTTTTAATGTGGTTAAAGAAATCAAGATCATTTATTTTCAAGAAATCCTCTGTGTTCCTGTATGCATTCTTGCTAGTATACTTTTTACAGTTACAAACATTAGAATCAGCCATGGATGTTGCAGGGTAGAATATTAAGATAGCTTTTGCTAAAACATCACTGATAAAGGCATCATTGTTTATTTCTCCTGACTTCTCCTCATTTATCCAGGTTACCCCCACTAAAGTACATTTGCTATCTTCTATTTTTGATGTATGTCCTTACTCAGGGTTGGCCTCACAACTTGCTGGGAAACATGAGGCAATAACTCAAATGTCAGTGTGTCAGAAAGGGAGCCAATGAACAATGCATTTTCTATGACAAGAATACAAGAAATCTGAGAAAGTAGCTATTGATAGAAGCTGTAGGAAAATGAAGAGATAATAGCAAAGGTTACTCTTTACTTTTGCCTACTCTTAAAAATTATGAAATCCAAGTGTTTTCAGACAAATTGAAAAAAAAATTAGTAAAGAAGAGATTTAAGAATGCATTTTCTCGATAAATGTCAAAGAATGAAACATCTCTTATAACACCTTTGTTTCTAGAGGGAACATTGATGCTCCCACATAAAAGGCTAAGTGATTTTAAAAATAATCAAACTTTTTAAAAATTTAAATTTATTTATTTTATTTGGAGGCTAATTACTTTACAATATTGTATTGGATTTGCCATACATCAACATGAATCCGCCATGGGTATACACGTGTTCCCCACCCTGAACCCCCTCCCAGCTCCCTCCCTGTACCATCCCTCTGGGTCATCCCAGTGTACCAGCCCCAAGCATCCTGTATCCTGCATCAAACCTGGACTTGCGATTCGTTTCTTCTATGATATTATAATGTTTCAATGCCATTCTCCCAAATCATCCCACCCTCTCTCTCTCTCACAGAGTCCAGAAGACTGTTCTATACATCTGTGTCTCTTTTGCTGTCTCGCATACAGGGTTATTGTTACCATCTTTCTAAATTCCATATATATGTGTTAGTATACTGTATTGGTGTTTATCTTTCTGGCTTTACTTCACTCTGTATAATATGCTCCAGTCAAACTTTTAATTTCAGAATCACTTTCGATTTCTAGAAAAGTTGAAGATAATACAGAGAGTTCCTTGTGCTCGGTTACTCACTTGTGTCCGACTCTTTTCGACTCTGTGGACTGTAGCCCTCCAGGCGCCTCGGTCCATGAGATTCTCTAGGTAAGAATACTGAAGTGGGTTGCCATTTCCTCCTCCAGGGGATCTTCCTGATCCAGGGATCAAACCCAGGTTTCCTGCATTGCAGGTGGATTCATTACCAACCAAGCCACCAGGGAAGCCTACAAATACTATAGATATTGTCTATAGTAATTTATTTGACATATGTTTTCAGCAAATTTTTTCTTACCTGACTTTTGACAGCAGTAGCAGTAACGTGTGATTTATAAAAATATGTTGTGCAGATGGAGCTATATTTCTGATTTCATGAGTTTGACTGAAAAAAGTATAGTTTTACTAATTAATAAAGAAACACACACACAATCAATAGTGATGCTTGTTCTGGGTCCAGATGAATTTTTCTGAATTTATAAATACAATGAAACCTTACTCTTCTCTTTAGCCCATATATGCCAAAGTAAATATTCACAATGTTACTGGACTTGTGTTAAAAAGTACTATTCACATGTGGTTCCCATTGATGTTGGCTTTAATACAGCTTTCAATTTTTCAGTTAATTATGAGACAAATATTTATTAATTCAATTCATTTACTCAGTGTTTCAGCTCAGAGATTTCAATTTACTCCATTTCAAATTTTGAAAAGGTTAACATAATTGGTCATGAAAACTGATATTACATTTCTTTTCATTCTCTTTCTGTGCAAGAAATAAATCCTATGATTTTGAATTACATCTATTATAGAATGTTTAAATATTTTAACATTAGCTGTTGCTGATAACATGGTTCTATAAAGCA
Organism: Nanger dama; assembly: GCA_917880005.1. NCBI lineage: Eukaryota > Metazoa > Chordata > Mammalia > Artiodactyla > Bovidae > Nanger > Nanger dama. The sequence continues at coordinate 1,932,324 of CAKJTW010000069.1, forward strand.
CAATAAAGATTTGTTTTAGTTGTTTTATTACCTTGTAAATGATATTTGGGTAAGTGGGAGGAGAAAGAGCTTATTTCAGAGTATAAGATGTCTCTTCCTGAGCCTCAAAGATATTTCAAGGGTTTTTCATTTTAGGGAATGCTGGCAGAGAAGAAATTAAATTCATTTCTCAGGATTAAAGCTAAATTAATAATTTAATAAGGGAAATGAGGACATGACATAATTGGCGAAATGTGCATTTGTGAATAGCTATCTTCACTCTGTCATCAAATCTGGTAGAGACAGACCAATGCTCTGAAACCTTGCTTCAATATCCTTAAATATCCTAGACTGAAAACATGTTGCACTTCTAATACCACCATTTAAACAGCTATTAACATCATAAACATGTATAACCTTTGGTTCAGTTCAGTCGCTCAGTTATGTTCAGCTCCTCACTACCCCATAGACTACAGAACGCCAGACCTCCCTGTCCATCACCAACTCCCAAACTCACGTCCATCGAGTCGGTGATGCCATCCAACCATCTCATCCTCTGTCATCCCCTTCTCCTCCTGCCTTAAATCTTTCCCAGCATCAGGGTCTTTTCAAATGAGTCAGCTCTTTGCACCAGGTGGCAGGTGGCCGAAGTATTGGAGTTTCAGCTTCAACATAAGTCCTTCCAATGAATATTCAGGAGTGATCTCCTTTAGGATGGACTGGTTGGATCTCCATGTAGTCCAAGGGACTCTCAAGAGTCTTCTCCAACATCACAGTTCAAAAGCATCAATTTTTCATTGCTCAGCTTTCTTTATAGTCCAACTCTCACATCCATACATGACCACAGGAAAAACCACAGCCTTGACTAGACAGACCTTAGTCGGCAAAGTAACGTCTCTGCTTTTGAATATACTCTCTAGGTTGGTCATAACTTTTCTTCCAAGGAGTAAGCGTCTTCTAATTTCATGGCTGCAGTCACCATCTGCAGTGATTTTTGGAGCCCCCCAAAATAAAGTCTGACACTGTTTCCATTGTTTCCCCATCTATTTCCCATGAAGTGATGGGACCAGATGCCATGATCTTCATTTTCTGAATGTTGAGCTTTAAGCCAACTTTTTCGCTCTCCTCTTTCACTTTCATCAAGAGGCTTTTTAGTCCCTCTTCACTTTCTGCCATCAGGGTGGTGTCATCTGCATATCTGAGGTTATTGATATTTCTCCCAGCAATCTTGATTCCAGCTTGTGTTTCTTCCAGTCCAGCGTTTCTCATGATGTACTCTGCATATAAGTTAAATAATCAGGATGACAATATACAGCCTTGACATACTCCTTTTCCTATTTGGAACCAGTCTGTTGTTCCCTGTCCAGTTCTAACTGTTGTTATTAGAGGCACATTATATTTCATGGTAGCTTCCACATATAGAACCTCATGAAATAAGATTATATAATCCTTCAGAGCTAAAATTGCATATTATTTGTCTTGCTTTCCATAACACCTAGCACAGGCTTGGAACATCCATGCCAATTTTAGAATCAGAATTATTATAATGTTTGCCTATGATATCTATGTATTAAAAGGTGAAAATCAGAAGGAATTGTTATACATGTGCATCTGAAAAATATTTTCAGTGTTACATGAGTGGAAGAATACATGCAAACAAAAGAGATAGAGAATGACTGTTGCAAATAAAGCATAAGTCAAATGGAGTATACGTCAGGTGTTTTAAAAATTGAAAGGGAAAACTGTTGGAGATGATTCTGACATTCTCAGTGTCCCAAGTCTGACAAATCCACATCCTGTAGATGTAAGAAAACAGATAAAATATCGTAATATACCTTGGTTCTTCAACTAAATTAACTAAAATTTTTTTCTAGATGAATTTTAGGAGCTGAATTTCATTACTCTGAAGTAATCTCTGATAAGTATGAAAACTCATGCAATAACAGCCCCTTGAAATAAGGCAAATATTTTATTTCACATCTCTTCAAAATAATGAGGATTACGTTGAGGCCAAATCATTTGCATTCCTCTTAATACTGCTGCTACATTTTGAATCAGGGTATTATATAAGATTTTCAGCTTCCCATCTTCTTTTATTGGTATAAGGGGTGAATGCTGTTCCTCAACGGGTCTTCCTGTCATGCTAAGAAGTTTGCATTTTATAATGAACCAGTGGTTTGTCACTAAAAAGACAAGTAGCCTGTGTCTTATAAAAACCCTCTGACATGAAGTAGAAGGAGACTAGAGGCGAGGAGATGTAAATATGGGTGTGTAATATTTCTGTCAACAAAGAGTGGAAGCCTTAGTTAGATGCAGTTGGAAATGGAGAAAAGGAGGACATTGTACATTTGTATCTATATGCACATATGAAAATACATGGGTTTCCCTGGTGGCTTAGTGTAAAGAATCTGCCTGCAGTGCAGGAAACACAGGTTCGATCCCTGGGTCAGGACGATCCCCTGGATAAAGAAATGGCAACCCACTCAGTATTTTTGCCTAGGAAATCTCATGGACAGAGGAGCCTGGAGGACTACAGTATATGGGCTCAAGAGTCTGACATGATTTAGCAACTAAACAGCATGAAAATATATAATCACACACACAGGCCTCTGCCCTGTAGAACCCTGGTAGATAAATGATGATGGTCTTTCCCCTATTAAAACTTACATACATCTGAAAATAATAACAAAACAGACATTAAAATAGATATTTCTCGTGAAATCATATACCCTCATCAACTATATCCAGCTACAGAATTAAATTCATAAATACTTTAAATTGTTTCAATATCATTCTGTTCTCATTAGTCTTTCCAAAGGACAGCGACATATCAACCTCATTTCTTAATGAAATTTAGAGTAAAATCTTGCATATACATAGATTGCTTTCTAGTTGTAAACCTAGGGCTAAGGAGCGTCCTATGAAAGAATGAAGCTCGAAGTTCCAGTAACTTTGATGCCATATTAGGGACTTGAGGGGACACTGAGCGTCAGGGAATGGTTAGCGGTTAGGTGTCAGTACCTGTGGGTACCTGGCAGCCTGCAGCAAGGGACTGTGATGAGAGGTGACATGCCTATTGAACCAGCAGCAGACATGGATGCAAACAAGCGTGAGACTTGCTGGTTGCGTGATAGCACCCACCAGCAGTGAATGGGCTTGCGACTAGCCCTGGGGCTCCCATGATTATTCAGTGAATGGGGACATGTGTCAGTAGCGGTAGGGTGGTAGAGACTGGCGGGGAGTTCAGCCTGTGAGGGTTGCAACTTTGAGGGACACCTTATGCTTCAGAGACTGTTTAGCCTGGAGAAATTTGTCTTATTTCTAAGAAAGTCATTCTCTCCATTCTCTTACCTTTTATTTTCATAGTCTTTTTCAGAGATCATATTGTATCTGCTCTTTAGTTTGGAAGTCATACACTGGCCTTGGTCCAAAACCAATAAAATTTTTACTTGCCTAAGAATTATTAAACACTGGAAGAGGTCAGTGAGAAACCTGAGAAATCTCTTTGAAGGGGACCTTTTAATTTTCTTTCTTTCTTTCTTTTTTTTTTTGACAAAATTCATCAGGGTTGTGGGCATTCTTATTTGAAAGCAAGGTACAACTTACTTAATGTAAGATTATGTAATGCCAAACCAGCCTTAAATTTCATGACAATAAAACATTCCTTTTAATCAGTCTTCCCAGTTACTTTGGCTTTGACTCAGACTGTTGAGAGTCAAGGTTTTGGCAGATGGATTCACGTTGTTGAGTTGTCGGTGGTTTCTCCATTCAACTTCATTGCCATTGTGTTGGCTGATCACTCGCTAAGCGACTGACAGCAAGTACAGAGGTGCCGTTTCATCAAACTGATGTTAGATGTTTAAAGGTGGATTTCATTAGACCTCAATTCACCAGTGTTTTTAATAAACCATTCTTAAAAATTCAATTTTACATGTATAAGGATATGACTCAGAAAAGAGCAATTTAACATTATAGTTTTAAAAAAAAGTGCTAGGTTTGCAATTGTGAGAAATACAGAAATGAAGCCTGTTTCATTTACTTGGAGGTGACATAAGGCCTGTATGCTGGTTCCATGAATTTTAAGGTGAACATTAAGTCTATTGAATTGTCAGCACAAAGTATTCATCACGAAATAGGCCTACTTGCAGAAATTCTATGTAGTCTAAAGTTGGAGAAAAGGTGTGAAATTAACTTAACAGATGGAAGCAGGCTAAAGTAATTAAGCACTGAGAATTCAGTCCCTCTTATAGCTGCACAGAATGTTAAATCAGATGTTTGACCAGTGAGATCAGGCAAAGAGAGAAATGTGCTTCTGCTCAGAATAATCTGTATATTTAATATATTCAAAGTGCTCCTGAATTGGTATATGGACACTGGATATTACCTTGGTATTAACAATTTTATTTTATATTATTTGAATCCTGAAAAATATGCTTATGGGAAAATTTGAGTTCTAAAAGCAATTATCCTGTTATTATTTGTTCTCAGTATCTTGTATTATTTGTTCTCTGCATTCAAATACAAAGAACGCTTCTCTAGTTAAATCCATTTAGTCAATTCAGTTGTCAAATAAAGTAAAGGACATGGGAAGAAACAGACTTGTCATTATTCAAACAAAGTGGCCCTGAATAAAATAGTCTATCTACACCGTGGCTTGGAAAATGCATTTCTCTGTGATTTTAAAATCATAAATTTATAATCATAAATACTATAATTTTGGCTAAAGAGATTTACACTGTAAACATCTATAATTTAGATATTTATAGAATATCTAATCTGATTTATTGAATTAAAATAATTTACATAAGCTTTGATTGTACTAGAGGTAGCCTTTGTTTTCCATTGTACTGAACAGATTTATGGACACGGGAGGGGGTTGGTGAGGAAAGAAAGGGTGGGATTATGGAGAGAATAACATGGGAACATACATTGCTATATGTAAAATAGATAGTCAATGGGAATTTGCTGTATGACTCAGGAAACTCAAACCAGGGTTCTGTAACAATCTAGAGAGAAGGGAGGTGGGAGGGGAGCTTCATGAGGGAGGGGATATAGGTATACTTAGGGCTGATTCAAAAGGAACAATGGACTGGTTCCAAAGTGGGGAAGGAGTACATCAAGGCTGCATATTGTCACCCTGCTTATTTAATTTATATGCAGAGTACATCATGCGAAATGCCAGGCTGGATGAAGCACAAGCTGGAATCAAGATTGTGGGAGAAATATCAAAAACCTCAGATAGGCAGATGACACCACCCTTATGGCAGAAATGAAGAACTTAAGAGCCTCTTGATGAAAGTGAAAGGGGAGAGTGAAAAAAGTTGGCTTAGCACAACATTCAAAAAATGAAGATTGTGGCGTCCGGTCCCATCACTTCATGGCAAATAGATGAGGAAACAATGGAAACAGTGAAAGACTTTATTTTCTTGGCTCCAAAATCACTGCAGATGGTGACTGCAGTCATGAAATTAAAAGATGCTCCTTGGAAGAAAAGCCATGACCAACCTAGACAGCATATTAAAAAAGAGACATTACTTTACTGACAAAGGTATGTCTGGTCAAAGCTATGGTTTTTCCAGTAGTCATGTATGGAAGTGAGCATTGGACTATAAAGAAAGCTGAGCAATGGAGAACTGATGCTTTTAAACTGTGGTGTTGGAGACTCTTGAGAGTCCCTTGGACTGCAAGGAGATCAAACCAGTCAATCTTAAAGGAAATCAGTTCCGAATATTCATTGGAAGGACTGGTGCCGAAGCTGAAACTCCAATACTTTGGCCACCTGATGCGAAGAACTGACTTATTGGAAAAGCTCCTGATGCTGGGAAAGATTGAAGGCAGGAGGAGAAGGGGACGACAGAGGATAACATAGTTGGATGGCCTCATTGACTCAATGGACATGAGTTTGAGCAAGCTCTAGGAGTTGATGATGGACAAGGAGGCCTGGCTTGCTGCAGTCCATGGGGTTGCAATGAATCGGACACGATTGAGCAACTGAACTGAACTGAAGGCTGATTTATGTTGATGTTTGGCAGAAACCAACACAATACTATAAAGCAATTATCCTTCAATTAAAAATAGATAAATTAAAAAAATTTAATAGCATTATCTTCTAATCAAAATTTATTTAAGCAGTTAGAAGAATAAAATAAAGTGGTATTTTATTATAGCCCAAAGTGTAAAACTACTTACCCATAAATCCATATTGATATAAATGATTGACTAAATAAATGGGAGAGGGTACAAATCTCCCCTGCAGAAGAATTGCAAATAATTTATGTCTAGATAAATAAGTTATATAGATACCCTGCTCTTGATGAGGAGAAGCTTAATTCCCTAGTTATTTTTTATTTCCCTTCGCCACTCCACATGGCATTCAGAATCTTAGTTCCCTGACTGGAGATCGAACCCATGCCCCCTGCAGTGGAAGCAGTCTTAAAAAAAAAAAAGTATTTATTTTTAATTGGAGGACAATTGCTTCGTAATATTGTGTTGGTTTCTGCCATACATCAACATGAATCAGCCACAGGTATACGTATCCCTTCCTTTTGAATCTCTGCCTACCTCCCACCCCATCCCACCTGTCACTGAGCACCAGTTTGAACTCCCAGCATCATACAGCAAATTCCCACTGGTTATCTATTTACCACAGCACCCCAGGCCAGTACTCTTGCCTGGAAAATCCCATGGACAGAGGAGCCTGGTGGGCTGCCCTCTATGGTGTCACACAGAGTTGGACATGACTGAAGCGATTTAGCAGCAGCAGCAGTGTGTATGTTTCCATCTATTCCCTCAGTTTTTCCCACCCTCTCCTTCCCCCCTGTGTCCACAGTTCTATATCTGTGTCTCCATTGCTGCCTTGCAAATAAGTTCATCAGTACCATCTTTCTAGATTCCATACATATATGTGTTAATATACGGAGTTTATTTTTCTTTCTGTCTTACTTCACTCTGTATAACAGGTTCTAGGTTCATCCACCTCATTAGAACTGACTCAAAATGCACTCCTTTTCATGGCTGAGTAATATTCCATTGTATATATGTACTGCAGCTTCTTTATCCATTCATTTGTCGATGGACATCTAGGTTGCTCCCATGTCCTAGCTGTTGTAAATAGTGCTGCAATTGGAAGTTCAGAGTCTTAACCACTTGACTACCTGGGAAGTCCCAAAACTCCTTTTTTGTTAAATCATAGCTGCAAATAGTGACTTCCTTCCAAAGAGTCAGTATGACAGGATAGGAGAGAGTAACGTCCCAGAAGAGTCCGGCACATCCTTGCTCAGCCAGCTCATCAAGTTCAAGTCATGTGGATAGTATGTTTCTTTGATGTGACATGATAAAAATGGTGTGTTATCTTTGTGGTCTTCTTCCCCCATCAGATAATCCTGTTTTAATCAGGAGAAAACATCAGAGACATTCCAATAAAAGGACATTTTACAAAATGTCTGACCTGTAATCCTAACTATCAAAAACAACAATATTCAGACAGACTGTCACAGCCAAGAGGAGCCAGGGGTGTGTGGTGACTAAATATAATAATGCGACCTGGGTAAGATCCTGCAACAGAATAAGGACCTTAGGTAAAAATTAAAGAAATCTGAGTGACGTATGGACTCTGGATAGTAGTCGTTATGTCAATTAATTGTTCATTAATTGTAACAAATATACTACAACGATGAAGACATTAATGAGAGGGAAACTGGGTACAGAGTGTGTGTTCTTCTACTCAGTCTTCCTGTAAATTTAAAACTGTTCTAAAAAATAAAGACAATTTAAAATAATTTTTAAAAACAATATATATAAAGTGTGTATATATATATATATACATACATATGAAACTTAAAAAAATCATGTGAAGTCATGATATAATGTTATGATGAATGAGATTTCTATAGAAAAAGAATAATTATATTAATTAGAGAATTATAACTCTCTAAAACAAAGCTTTTAGTGAATTCTTTTTTCTTTTTCAGTTGACAATTGTGAAGTTGATTTTGAGGTGATTAAAATGCTAATTTGGATGCCTAAATTACAAATTAAGAGTTGATTTTATCTGCTGACAAGTTGCTAAGAAACATCCCTCAGATGCTCAGATTTTTGTGTTAGGTGCTTCTTGCTCAGCTTAAATATTTGTTCAAGGCACAGGAATTTATCTTTAAGCTATTTTTGAGCTTCCTCACAGGTATGTCATGAGCATTTTCAGCTTGCCTAGTCTTTGAGAGTTGAAGGAATATGTATAGCTTTGCTTTCAGGGAGGGCTTGTCAGGTTCAATATGTTATTGTTTCATTACATCCACATCTTTTCCTCTGCAGAATTCTTACAGCATTTTGTTCCCAATCACATTTTAGAAGTAACTATCGTGAAGATTTTCCTAAGCTCTCAACCTTCTCCATTTCCTTTGCACCTGTGATAGGCAGCAAAATGTGTTCCCCAAAGCTGTCCATGTCCTAATCCCCCAAAGCTGGGACTATGTTAGGTCACATGGAAAAAGGAAATTAAGGTTGTAGATGGAATTAAGTTGCTGAATCTATCTAATTTTAAGATAGGGATGTTATCCTATATTATCCAGTTATACTGAACATAATCACAAAGATCTTTAAACGTGGAAGTGGGGGAGAAAGAGGACAGCCAACAGGAGATGTGACTGAGGGATCGAGGCCAGAGGGATGCTCTGATAGCTTTGAATGTATGGGAGCCGGTCATAAGTCAAGGAATGCAGCAAACTTCTGGGCACTGCAGAAGGAAATGAGTGGATTATCTCTGAACCTATGGAGGCTGACATCTCGATTTTAACATAGTGAGACCCACTTCAGACGAAAATGATAAATAACACATTTGTATGGCTTTAAGAGACTAGTCAGTCAGTCAGTCAGTAATTTTTATGATGGTCACTGGACACCAATACAATGACCCCAATATATGTTATGCTGTGCAGGCATTTAATAAGCATTTCTTCATGCTACTGTGCCCTTATTTTTTCATTCATATTTTCCCAAAGGACTGTAAATTCTATCAGGTGAAGAAATATATTTTTTGCAGGCAATACCATACTTGGGCCATATTTTGGTGCTAAGTAAATAATTACTGATGAATAGATAATACAACACATCAGACAAATGTTTGCACTTTGAGAAAGATGAAACTCTCAGCTTCTTTGATTTTTGGTTTCCTCACTTATAAACATCAAAATTGTGTTCTTATGGTTATTAATTAGAATATTAGAGTGAAATTGAATATTAACCTGAAGGCATTATCCAGATATAAAGTTTTATAATTTATATGGCAGTTAGTTTTCTGCTTGTCATTGCCCTTTTCCCAACAAGTCTGATAAATACTTGATAGAATTCTACCTCATTCATCTTTTCTTCAGCATGAGTCATATAGCTTTTCTACTTATTGTTCAAAAATAGGTACCTAATTGTTATCTTATTGTTATCTTAATTAGATACAGTAAATTTGAGTTAAATCAAAGAAAGCGTAATGAATTAAAAAGAGAAAAAAGATTTTATTGGTATCCTAAGAGCTATTTCTTGCCTTCCTTTTTCTGAATTTTTTCTAAGAACATGCCTCCTTCTTGTTTTAAGTGTCTACAGTATCATTCACAGTACCTTTTAAAAGATGGGTAAATGCTAGATGGTGACAATGGTATTATGATAGAATTATATGATTTACTCAAATCTATAAGTAAGAAAATAAGTTTGTGCTTGAATTACCCATAACTACAGTCTCCACATATAAGCTATAGGGTCCACTTCTCCATTTCTATACCATGCTTTAGCCAAGCGTCTTTTAGTCAGGGTTACAGTAAAGGGCAAAGTTCCAAAGCAAATATGCAAACTGTTAAAAATTTGGGAACTTATGTGAGTACCACAGGGTCTCCACCTGAATTCCTTTCCTTTACCATGAAAATTCTGTTTTTCAGAGAGGTGTCTAGAATTCTCCTGTTCTCAGTGACTTCCTGACCAAAGAAAAATATCACTCTTCTTAAGCCTACCAGGTTACTTGCATTTTAAGGTTTTCAGCTAACTCTGGGATGAAAAAATTTGACTATGCTGGAATGAATTTCAACCATCACTGAGCAAATTGGAAATGAAGATTTTGGAACTAGAGACCTAGTTTTCTAAAATCTTATCACCTAGGCAGCAGCATATACTGCTCTTCTGAGACCAGCTCTGCTGTTCCTATTATTTAGCGTATCAGTGTCAGAGCTTGAAACACCCTTGACCCTGGGAAAATAAGCAAAGTTTCAATGTATCATATCTCTGCAAAAATGAAGTCTTTATAATGAGGTTCCCTCATATAGTACTTTAATATCAGCGGTTTTGTAATATTTACTCAGTACATTTTTAAAGCATGTGGAGATCCTTTAAGGATGACAGTTAACCAATAGAAAGATTTTCTGTTACCTGCTATCTTCTGTCACATTACACACTAAAAAAATATAGCTTTGATATTTGAGGGAAAGAAAAGTGTGTTGGGGGTAGGATTTCCTAAGTGTTTTATGATGGAATAATGCAGATATATGAAATTAATTCATGAATGCAAGCAGTTTTACAATGCAGGTCATAAAAACTATACTTGATGAACAGTTCTTGTTCAGAATTAATGTTCACATTTTCTCAAATTTCTGTCTGTCATTTAGATTGAAGTGATTTCACTTTAGATTTGCCAGTTCACTTAACCTCATGATTCTCTTCTATAATGTTTTGTCATTTTTCAAATTTTCAATTTCTATACGGCTTTTTGGCAGCAATAATTCACTATCTACCAAAAGTGCTGGAATATGTTATATTATATCCTAAGCAAAAATTTCATATTACTTAAGATGTTCCTTGGTAGATTTCTATTGCCTAGAAACACTAATAATACTTTATATTTTGGGCCATTTCTAGATTTAACTATTAAGTTAAAAGTTATGCCTCAGTTCAGTTCAGTCCAATCACTTAGTCGTGTCTGACTCTTTGTGACCCCATGAACTGCAGCACGCCAGGCCTTCCTGTCTATCAACAACTCCCAGAGCTTACTCAAACTCGTGTCCATTGCATCATGATGCCATCCAGCCATCTCATCCTCTGTCGTCCCCTTCTCCTCCCACCTTCAGTCTTCTGGGTCTTTTCACTGAGTCAGTTCTTTGCATCAGGTGACCAAGTTTTGGAGTTTGAGCTTCAGCATCAGTCCTTCCAATGAACATTCAGGACTGATTTCCTTTAGGATGAACTAGCTGGATCTCCTTTCAGTCCAAGGGACTCTCAAGAGTCTTCTTCAACACCACAGTTCAAAAGCATCAATTCTTTGGTGCTCAGCTTTTTTAAAGTCTAACTCTCACATCCATACATGACTCCTGGGAAAACCATTGCTTTGACTAGACAGACTTTGTTGGGAGTGTAGTGTTTCTGCTTTTCAATATGCTGTCTACCTAGCTTTTCTTTCAAGGAGCAAGTGTCTTTTAATTTCATGGCCATGAAGTTATGTCTGCTTACTATTAATTATATCTTCCAATACATGGAAACCAGTCTATAGACTATTTGTAGTAAACTGGCTAAAGCTGATTCCAAAAGCCAAATGAGTCATTTACAGTCTGAAGACTAGAAAAAGAGAAGAAAACTGAGTTGTTTTAAGCTAGTTATGTCCAAATGTTTCACTAATTATTGTTGGCAAGTGTGAGTCATAATGATCAATGCTCCATCATCATTTTAGGACACATAGACAAATTAAAAAACTATTATACTGCTTGGCTTTATTAGCTACCATGTTTCCTACTGAGTTTCAATGCTAGAGTCAATTTTTGTCCAATTAATTGCCATAGCAAGTTCCAATTATCAGTTCAGTACATAGACTCTCTCTTTCAATTTCTTTGTTTCAGGGTTCACAAGTGCTTAACAATCACAAGTACATGTGTGCCCAGTCATGTCTGACTCTTTGCTACCCTATGGACTGTAGCCTGCCTGGGTCCTCTATCCATGAGATTTTTCAGGCAAGAGTACTGGAGTGGGTTGCATTTCCTCCTCCAGGGGATCTTCCTGACCCAGGGATGCAACTTGTGTCTCTTGCATTGGCAGGTGGATTCTTTACCACTGAGCCACTTGGGAAGCCCCAACAATTACATAGCCATAAGAAGAAACTCCTTAGCATGTGCCTTAAATATTAATAAATTCATTCTCACATAAGGAGCATTTTACCATGAAGCTACTTTGGTCCTCAGTTTCTGTTGAAACCCAGAAATAGAAATTATATGTTTCAAAGGAGGATTCCAGACTTCTTCGTAATTCACGCAAAGATGGCTTCTGCAAATATCACCAGTCAACCAAAGAGGATAGAAGAGATAAGAAAAGCACTGGAGATAAAGGAAGATTAATTGAAAAAGTTGTTACTCTACTGGGAGTTCGTCTCCCAATCCAAAGCCCAGAAAAGGTGCTTCAGCTCTATGACCTAGATCCTTCGATATTGGTTTCCCACAGTGAAAGTGAAAGTCCGAATCTTTGTGACCCCATGAACTGTAGCCCACCACGCCCCTCCATCCATGGAATTTTCCAGGCAAGAATACTGGAGTGGGTTGCCATTTCCTTCTCCAGGGAGTCTTCCCGACTCAGGGATCGAACCCTGGTCTCCCACATTGCAGGCAGATGCTTTTACCCTCTGAGCCACCAGGGAAGCCCGCAGTGAACACGTGTTCAGTTCATGACTGAGAAACAGACACGCAAGAAGTTGGCTCTGTAACTTGTAATGGCAGGAAAAGGAGTGATGTTAGTGCTAGACTCTGTGAAGTCAGAGGTCTGTGAGTACTTCCCAGAGATGGGAGAAAATCAGTATGAAGTTGCTGTAGAACTCATCTCGGAGGGCATCCTTGAGACCAGTGGGTACAACAATAAGAAGGAGAAAGAGAAGGGAGAAGAGGAGAAGGAGAAGTAGCCTTGAAAGCATACATCCAGGTGCTCAGATCCTCCAGGCAGAGCGATAATGGGAAGAACTGCTCATCTCCACAGACCCACAGTACATCGGATCAGCAGGGAAGGTGGCAGCTCTCTACAGGAGCAGGACATGCAAGCGTGCTTCTCTCATCCTCCAACAACCTGAAATCTAAAGAGTCTCAAAATCAGAGTCAGCAAGGAGAGTGGAAACGCAGATGGAGAAAAAGGGAAAGCACACACCTCCGCCCTTTTTCTTGACTGGTTTCCAGCAGCCAGAGCTGGGGGGGGGGCTCCCTATGAATGCAATTTGAAGATTTACTCATAACTGGAATCAAGTATATTATTTACGTGAACTTTTTGTGAGCAGAAATAACTGAAGCTCCTGTTATCATCTGAAAATAGCCAGAGGACTCATGAGCAACTATTTTATTTGTTGTCTAATGGAGCAGGGAAGAACTAGTGTCTAAAATAGATTGCTATGGACTGTGGAGAGAGGAGATAAAATGCAGGGCTTTTAAAATTTGATCCTGTGAGGCCTGTTTTTTAACTTTAACAGAGCATGTGCGTGTGTGCTAAGTTGCATCAGTGGTGTTTGACTCTTTGCAACCCCATGGGCCATAGCCAGCCAGGCTCCTCTGTCCATGGGTGTCTCCTGGCAAGCATACTGGACTGGGTTGCCATGCCTGCCTCCAGAGGATCTTCCCTACCCAGGGATCAAACCCGTGCCTCCTACATCTTCTGTATTGGCAGATGCGGTCTTTACCACTTGGCCATCTGCCACCTGGGAAACCCCTAATCAAGCACATTTGGGGTAAAAATGAATGGGAAAGTGAAATGAATGAATGAATGAGCAAATAAACAAAACCAAATAATAAACACTTTTCTAAATCCAGTTTCCTCTACTGGTATATTCGCCTACTTCCTTATATTAACCGTTCAACTATAGCCCATTTTTTTTCCTGAAAATATTACTTTATACGTCTTTCTATTGAAATGCTTCCTATTAATTTTTAAAAAGTTATTTGGGTCTGTATAGTATCAAATTATGTATCTCAAGGAAACTTTTAAAAATCAACATTTCTTTGATTTAATGGCTTTTCATATGTTCATCCTCAGACATATTTATGAATTTGTCATGGCATTGTCATTTATGATTTTAAGATTTCTTTATTATGAGATATATACACGATTCAAAGCAATAGATGTGACATTAAATTCTATGAGAAACACCACTTTCAAAATTATTATTACATTTAAAGCCATTAGAATCAATCCTTTGATTAAAATGAAATCATTTAAATTTTGTATTATTTAACTTTATATGTACTTCATATTACTTTAGCTTTATCAAATGTAGCCTTATAGATACATTAATATTTAGCTAAATTAAGAGTGTCCTCTTTATGCAAATAAATAGACTATATATGAAATAAATAGAATTATATTAACCAGATAATTCTGGATATTATATAACATAAGGAAAAAGGGGGAATTATCATTTACGCTTTTAAGGTTTCTTTACTATGGGGCATAGAAACTATTTCAGGTCATAGGTGGGATTTAAGTGATGGTAAATTCTGTGAGCAAATTAGTTGGGGAGCAACATACACCCCTTATGGCGAACGTGAACATTTGTGGTGCTGACCCCACATTCTGCCTCCATTCACATTGTCAGGGGCAGCGCTGGGGCTCCAGGAAAGTTTCTGTCCTGGACATCAGCTCAGTATCTGAGTGTCATTGCTTCTGGACACTTCAGCACTGGAGCCAGGAGGTAGATGAACATGTATTGACCCAGGGACACCTGGCGTGTTGCAGTCCATGGGGTCACGAAGAGTCAGACATAGCTTAGCAACTGCACAACAACAATAACATACTCACTCCTGCATATGCAGGCCTGTCTATGTGTGTGTGTGTGTATTTATGTCTGTCTGTCTGTCCATCTATCCATAATGAGTTCATATTGACACCTCTGATTTCATTGCAGCACCACAGAGTTCTTTTTGATCTTTCCTCTTTCTCATACAGAGAGATTATATTTTCAGTCTTCATATACACATAAAATAGATTGCCAACCAGATTACAACATTTCTGCACAGCTTCTGGTTTTAACCTTACAGTGTCTATTCAAGACACTATTTAAAAAATTTTCTTAGATTAGTTCTTTCTTCAACTTCCACTTTCAGCATGTTTATATTATAAATTTGTAATCGAGTTAGGTTTATTTGTTAGTGTTTATATTCCTTTGTGGGATCCTGCCAAATCCTACTTGGTTTCCTTTTTATTTATATATATTTTAAATTAAATTCTGCTTCCCTTTCAGGCTCACACTGTCTCCCACACAAGTTCTATGTTGTCTTTATGAAGTCTACAATATGGGCTTTTATTTAAGTTGGTTATTTAAGCGAAATTGATCTGGATGCTGCAGAAGTACAGAATGTGTTAGGCTGTCTGGTTAACCTGTCATGTAGTTACTGAGCAAGAACCATGACTGAAAGTGTGTTTAAAGGAAAGATGACTGACAGTAGATCTAATAGTAGAGCCTCGGCTATTAGAAGCTAACTCAGAGAAACAATAAATGCTGGATCAATATTTTACTTTGGCTTGTGAATCTTTTTTTATATAAAGGACACTTGGCTTTTAAAAAAATATCCTTAAGCAAAGACAGAAATATAGATCAATGGAACAAAATAGAAAGCCCTGAGATAAACCCACACACCTATGGACACCTTATCTTCGACAAAGGAGGCAAGAATATACACTGGAGTAAAGACAGTCTCTTTAACAGGTGGTGCTGGGAAAACTGGTCAACCACTTGTAAAAGAATGAAACTAAACCTCTGTCTAACACCATACACAAAAATAAACTCAAAATGGATTAAAGATCTAAATGTAAGACCAGAAACTATAAAACTCCTAGAGGAAAACATAGGCAAAACACTCTCTGACATAAATCACAGCAGGATCCTCTATGATCCACCTCCCAGTATACTGGAAATAAAAGCAAAGATAAACAAATGGGATCTAATTAAAATTAAAAGCTTCTGCACAACAAAGGAAACTATAAGCAAGGTGAAAAGACAGCCTTCTGAATGGGAGAAAACAATAGCAAATGAAACAACTGACAAACAACTAATCTCAAAGATATACAAGCAACTTATGCAGCTCAACTCCAGAAAAATAAACGAACCAATCAAAAAATGGGCCAAAGAACTAAATAGGCATTTCTCCAAAGAAGACATATGGATGGCTAACAAACACATGAAAAGATGCTCAACATCACTCATTATCAGAGAAATGCAAATCAAGACCACAATGAGGTACCATTTCACACCAGTCAGAATGGCTGCGATCCAAAAGTCTACAAGCAATAAATGCTGGAGAGGATGTGGAGAAAAGGGAACCCTCTTACACCACTGGTGGGAATGCAAACTAGTACAGCCACTATGGAAAACAGTGTGGAGATTCCTTAAAAAATTGCAAATAGAACTGCCTTATGATCCAGCAATCCCACTGCTGGGCATACACACCGAGGAAACCAGAATTGAAAGAGACATATGTACCCTAATGTTCATTGCAGCACTGTTTATAATAGCCAGGACATGGAAGCAACCTAGATGTCCATCAGCAGATGAATGGATAAGAAAGCAGTGGTACATATACACAATGGAATACTACTCAGCCCTTAAAAAGAATAAATTTGACTCAGTTCTAATGAGATGGATGAAATTGGAACCGATTATACAGAGTGAAGTAAGCCAGAAAGAAAAACACCAATACAGTATACTGACACATATATATGGAATTTAGAAGGATAGTAATGATGACCCTCTATGTGAGACAACAAAAGAGACTCAGAGGTATAGAACGGACTTTTGGACTGTGAGGGAGAGGGAGAGGGGGAGCTGATTTGGGAGAATGGCATTGAAACATGTATACTATCTTGTAAGAATGAAGCGTCAGTCTATGTTCAATACAGGATGCAGGATGCATGGCGCTGGTGCACGGGATGAATCAAGGAGATGATATGGGGTGGGAGGTGGGAGGGGGCTTTGGCACTGGGACACCTGTGGCTGATTCGTGTCAATGTATGGCAAAACAAATACAGTATTGTAATGTAGAATAAAGTATTAAAAAAATAAAAACAATATAAACATAAAAAAATCCTTTAATTTTCAAATGATATATCTTTCTCTTATGGACTGAACTTTTGTGTTCTTCCCAAAATGCATATGTTTAAACCATAACTTCCAATTGGATGGTATTTGGAGGTGGAGGCTTTGGAAGTAATCAGGTCATGGGAGGGCGGAAACATTCATTATAGGGTTAGTACCCTTAGAAGATGAGACAGGGAGCTTGCTTTCTCTCTCTGCTCTCCACTATGTGAGGTCACAATAAGAAGATCGTCCTCAGTAAACCAGAATGTATGGATGTGAGAGTTGGTGTGAAGAAGGCTGAGCGCTGAAGCGCCGAAGAAAGATGGCACTCGTCTAAAATCCACCCAAACTGGGTCCCTTGGGCTTCCAGAATGGTGAGAAATGGAAGATTGTTGTATCAGTCACCAAGTATAATGTATTTTTGTCTGATCAACCACTAGATAAGAAACACAAAATCAAGGCTTAGATTCTAACCTGCTTGGTTTGGAAGACTTTGGTGGTTTGGAATTATATTGGTAGAGTGCAAAAGACACTAGGCATGATACAGTAGAGACAAGGTCTATCAGTAAGTAATGAAATAGTTAAAGAGGAAAGTGTGAAAACAACTTACAGGATATTTTGATAAGAACCAATCCCAGAAATGTCAGGCTATATAGGGGTCAAACTGAATCATCCCAACGGGGGCTTTTGAAGACATTACTGTCATGACCAGCAAGAAAAATTCAGGTGATGAAGCCATACTTCATTTTTTTAACATGAATTTAACTTAAATTTAATTGCTAAGGTGAGCTGCCATTGGATAGGTATGATGTGAAATATTAATAGGTAGGAAAAAAAGACGCCTAACCCAGTAACAAGTTCAAAATGGTATGATGCCTTCTTTACTCTCAGAAATGATTCTAAGATTCTCACTGAGAAAGAGTACCTCTAGATTTTCTGTGTATCATTTTCCTGTAACTCTTGTTGGGAAAATTTTTCCAAATGTGATAAAACTTGTAAATCAACTATACTCCAACAACAACAAAAAAGTTTTTAATGTGATAAACTGAGAGAGTAATTTAGTAGTGTATTTTGGTTTTGATATTTCAAGGCATTCTTTAATATAGAATGCTTCATTGCAGTTATGTTCAAGGTGACAGCCGTCTATTAATTTTAATGCCCAGAAAAACTATTAAGAGATCACCATTTACCTTCACAAGTAATTTTATCTGAAGTTAGGAAAACAACCTGAAATCAGGTTATATGTACTAAATTGAAGCAGTACATGTCATATGCATATATAGAGAACTATTTGCTACCTCACTGCAGCATAAAACCAATGTCTTATACATTATTTCCAAAAATAATATCTTTTTATTCCCCACGTGTTCCTCTCTATCTCTCCATTTCTCCAAAGAAAAAAATGTCAATGGTATTGGCAACTAAAAGTTGAAATTGGAAACCAAAGTATACACTTCTAATGTCTAGAAGAAGAAAAAAACTGCATGGATTTAAAAATAAATGCTTGCTCTTATCAGTGAAGTAGAGGGAAGAGGGTTGAGTCAACCAAACATTCCAGGGTTCCATCCACCAGAAGGGAGGGAGGCCTGTCCAGGTGAGGGGAGAACCTGAACAGTCCACTGTCTTCATCACAGACTTGCAGTTACCCATGGTGCTTCCATCGTGGCTCAGCTGGTAAAGAATCCACCTGCAATGTGGGAGACCTGAGTTCCATCCCTGGGTTGGGAAGATCCCCAGGAAAAGAGAACAGCTACCCACTGCAGTATTCTGGCCTGAAGAATTCCAGGGACTGTATTGTCCATGGGGTCACAAAGAGTTGGACACGACTGAGTGAGTGACTTTCTTTGTCTTTCATATTACTTTATATGACTTGTCTCTCTTCTTTGGAGAGTTTCCTGAGAATAAGTATCAAGAATTGCTGAACTTAGTGGTTACATATAAAATTTTGGAATGTAATTCTTTGGGAATTAAATATCAAGTTAATTGCCCTTTTGCAACAATGAACATGAGAGTGCAGATATTTTTTGAGATCTTGATTTTAATACTTTTGTATATATACCCATAAGTGGGACTTCTGGATTATGTGGTAGTTCTATTTTTTAAATTTTGAGGGAATTCCATTCTGTTTTCATAGTGTCTATACCATTTTGTTTTCCCACTAACCATGAATAAGAATTTGAATTTCTTCACACTCTCGCCAATACTTATTTTTTTTTCTTTTTTTCTGATAATAGCCATTCTAATGGCAAATAGATGGGAAAAAAAAGAAACAGTGACAGACTTTATTTCTTGGGCTCCAGAATCACTGCAGATGGTGACCGCAGCCATGAAATTAAAAGATGCTCCTTGGAAGAAAAGCTATGACAAATCTAGACAGTCCTTTAAAAAGCAGAGACATTACTTTACCAACAAAGGTCCATAGAGTCAAAGCCATGGTTTTCCAGTAGTCATATATGGATATGAGAGTTGGACCATAAAGAAGGCTGAGTGCCAAAGAATTGATGCTTTTGAACCACGGTGCTGGAGAAGACTCTTGAGAGTTCCTTGGACAGTAAGGAGATTAAACTAGTCAATTCTGAAGGAAATCAACCCTGAATATTCATTGGAAGGACTGATGTTGAAGTTGATGCTCCAATACTTTGGCCACTTGATGCGAAGAGCTGACACATTGGAAAACACCCTGATGCTGGGAAAGATTGAGGGCAAGAGGAGAAGGAGACGACAGAGGATGAGATTGGAATCACTGACTCAACGGACATGAGTTTGAGTAAACTCTGGGAGATAGTGAAGGACAGGAAAGGGTGATGCTGCAGTCCATGGGTTCGCACATAATTGGACAGGACTCAGCGACTGAACAAAATCTTGATGGTATGAAGTGATATCTCATTGTGGTTTTGATGGGCATTTCCTGATGATTAGTGATGCTGAGCAGCTTTACATATACCTGTTGACTATATGCATGTCTTCTTTGGAGAAATTTCCATTCCAGTCCTTTGTTCATTTAAAAATGTTTGTTGTTGTTGTTTTAATTTTTTTTTTGCTATTGACTTATAGACATTTTGTATATATTTTGGATATTGATCCCTTATCAGATAGATAACTTGCAAAATTTTTTTCCTATCCTTTAGGTTGCTTTTCACTGTGTTGAATTTTTCTTTTGCTGTGCAGAACTTTCTAGTTTGATGTAGTCCCATGTGTCTCTTTTAGCTTTTGTTGCTTATCCTTTTGATATAAAGCATTGCCTAGGCTAATGTCATGAGTTTTTCCCTTGTTTGTTTTTTTCTAGGAATTTTGCAGTTTAACGTTTTACACTTAAATCTTTAACATCTAACCTTTGAAAAGAAGGAAATCCTGACATGTGTGACAACTTGGATAAGCCTGGAAGACATTATTGTAAATGAAACAAGCAAATCACAAGAGGACAAATACTTCATGATTTCACTTATATAAGGTATCTGCTGCTGCTGCTGCTGCTAAGTCACTTTAGTCGTGTCCGACTCTGTGTGACCCCATGGACTGCAGCCTACCAGGGTCCTGCATCCATGGGATTTTCCAGGCAAGAGTTCTGGAGTGGGTTGTCATTGACTTCTCTGATACAAGGTATCTAGAATAGTCAAACCCATAGAAACAGGGACTAGAATGGTAAGTGCCCAATATTGAGGGGAGAGTAAAATAGGGAGTTGTTCGGCAGATAAAAAGTTTCAGTTATAAAAGATGATTAAGTTCTAGAGATCCACTGTACAACACTGTGGCTATAGTCAATAGTGTATTATGCACTTAGCATTTTTTAAGAGAGAGGATCTCATGTTAAGTGTTCTTACCAAAATAAAATAAATAAATAAGGTTAAAACATACAGATGGCCAAAAGCATATGAAAAGATGCTCAACATTGCAAATCAGAATGACAGTGAGATTTCACCTCACACTGGTCAGAATAGCCATCATTGAAAAGTCTACAAATAATAAATTCTGAGGAGGATGTGGCGAAAAGGGAACCCTCCTACACTGTTGATGGGAATGTAAAGTGGTGCAGCCACTATGCGAAACAATATGGAGGTTCCTTTAAAAACTAAAAATACAGTTACCATATGATCCACCAATCCCAATCCTGAGGATATATCTGAAAAAGATGAAAACTCTAATTCCAAAAGGTACATGCATCCCAGTGTTTATAGCAGCACAATTTATAATCGTTAAGCCAAGGATGGAACCTGAATGTCCATTGGCACGTAAATGAATAAAGAAGATGTGGGGAGTATGTGTGTGTGTGTATATACACACACACACATATATACAATGGAATACTACTCAACCTAGAAAAATTAATGAAATAATGCCATTTGTCGCAACATGGGTGGACCTAGAGATTATCATACTAAACTGTAAGTCAGAGAGAGACAAATATATGACATCACTTACATGTGGGATCTAAATTTTAAAAAAATCATACAAATGAGATTATTTACAAACCAGAATTACAGATATAGAAAACGAACTTATGGTTTCCAAAGTGGAAGGGCGAGAGGGATAAATTAGGAGTTTTGGATTAGCAGATACACACACTGCTATATAAAAAATAGATAAACAATAAGGACCTACTACATAGCACAGGGAACTGTATTCAATATCTTATAATAAACTATAATGGAAACGAAAAAAAAGAATTGTGTGATGTAAATAGGAAATAAAGTACTGTATTTTAAAATGTTAATGCAACAAATCAATTTAGAACATACCAAGTGAGTGGCAAAGTTCTTCATGTTGAATCATAACATTCAAATTTTTAGTTCATCTGGAATTAATTTTGTTCTATGAAGTGAAGTTAGACTAACTTGATTAGGTTTTTCCTGAAGAAGAAGCAATTATATCTGTACTATTCTGAATTTTGGTTTCTCTGCTTTTCTCCCTTGGTTTCTATGATTCATTTTACATATATTATGCCATATTAACTTGAAAAAGGAAATCTCCTGGTGATTATATGGAGGAAATATTGCTTAATATTACAGTTACTTCCCTAATCATCTTTTTGTTCCACTACAATTTATCTACCATATATTTCACCTCAACAGCCATTCTGATAGATCTGTTTTGGGAGTGGTGGTGATTCTTTTCTTTTGAATTTAAATATCTGAAAATTCACTTTTCCAGAAATCTCTGGCTCCATATTTTTGTGTGTGTGTGTGTGTGTGTGTGTGTGTGTGTGTGTGTGTGTGTTTTATGGACCATTTAAAAAGTCTTTGTTGATTTTGTTGTTGCTTGGTCACTAAATTGTGTCCGACTCTTTGGCACCCTTGTGGCCTATAGTCACCAGGCTCCTCAGTCCATGGGATTTCCCAGCAGGAATACTGGAGTGGGTTGCCATTTTCTTCTCTAGTGGGTCTGCCCAACCCAGGGATAGAACCCAGGTCTCCTGCACCGACAGGCAGATTCTTTACCACTGTGACACCTGGAAAGCCCCACAATATTGCTTCTGCTTTATGTTTTGGCTTTTTGGCCATGAGGTTTATAGGATCTTAGTTCCTAGACCAGGGATTGAATCTGTATCCCTGTTGGAAGGGGAAGTCTTAACCACTGGACCACTAGGGAAGTTCCAGCCTCCATGCTTTTTAAGGGAATAAAATTTCAAATTAAATGAAAATTCCTCTGACATTTAACTAACTCTTACTGAGCAATCTTTCAGTCTTAAATTTACCTCAATAAACAACAGGATTAAAGCATTAAAATATGGTGTTTTATCTGAATTCTTCATTCGGTTTCCCAGATTGATCTTTGAGGATTGTCTACAAATGACCCAAATTCTATCCAAGAGCAGTTCTACTTTAGAGCCACTCTCAATGTCACCTTGTCATTGCAACATATCAAATCCCTCAACTCTGGTACTTGGTACAGGGGTATTGAAAACGTGAAGCCATTTCTTTTCTGTTGCTTTTCACTTGAGTGGCCAAAAATATTTTATTTTTACCCAAAATAACAGCAGCACACTGCTAGGTTTCTGCCTCAAGGTCATGTAAACTTCCTAGTCCATATTCTAAAGTTGTCCCCTGGCAAGTTGATGGATTTACTCTCTGGGGACATTGTCCTTGTCTTTTAAATTTATAACATCAAGTGTGAAATGACAAGTTTTTAACTCTAGAAAAGGAAGACAGCTAAGCCTTCTGCAAATCTATGGCATTTTTCTGAAGTTTCTGGAGCTGGGTCTTGAACACCATGCCAGGAAGAAGGTGTAGGAAGATCAGTGTAACATTTTAGATTTCAAGTGACTAGGACCACCAAGTGAGTGACTTTCTCCAACTCATTTCTCTTATGACTCCCATAGTTGTTTACTACAATAGAGGGAAATCTTTACAAGTTCAGTCATGCTTGAATATCTAGAAGAGAGGTGATGAACTTGAGGCAAGAATTTTAATAGAATTACAAGAAATATCTCTTTGGGAAATTGGAACAAAGACATATTTTTCTTCATGCATGCTAAGTTGCTTCAGGCATGTCTGACTCTGCAACCTCATGGATTGTAGCCCACCAGGGTCCTTTGTCAATTGGATTCCTGGTAAGAATATTGGAGTGTTTGCCATTTCTTTCTCCAGGGGACCTTCCTAACCCAGGGATTCGAATCCGTATCTCCTGCAGCTCCTGAGTTGGCAGGTGGATTCTTTACCTCTTGCACCACCGGGGAAGTCCCTATTTTTTCTTTATATGTGTAAATAATTCACATTTTGGAAAATAGAATTTAGCTTGTTTTAGAATCTACTGGAGTCTAAATATTTGATCACAGGTTATTAGATAGCTTTTCAACCCAAGCTACACATTAAGCTGGCGGATAAATTATACATCTTGAAGCAAAGTTGATTTACCCCAACAGAGTGATATGTGTCTTCAAATTGTTTCCTTATTAAATGGCATCAGTATGAAACATTTGATGCCAGTGTCACTGAACACACAAGTTTCTTAAATTAGCAGATTCCTCAAACACTTCGTGTAGATGTATCTGTGGTTCTAAAAATCTGAGTCCTAAAAATAAACACTTTCTGGGGTTTCAAAAGAGGTCTCTTATTGTTCTAAGATGTAAAATAGTAATTCTTTTCTTCATAGGTATCTTTACAAGAAAAGATTTTAGTATTCTGAGCATTCACAGGAATGACTTCAGAAAAGACATCCTGGACATGAATTTGAGCAGGAAGTTGATTGCTCACTCTGCTTGGAAGGTGAGTTAGTGTGCAATCAGGAACTGAACCTACAACTGGGTAGGTCCACAAAGAGAGCTGGGAAGAATAGGAGGAGGCAAAGTGTTTGACACACAGTAGATGCCAGCCTCCAAGACAATGACATTATTATTGTCTCTTAGCTATTGATAACCTAATATATAACCCAGTCCTGGGAGATTTATAAGCAACCAATTGATTATAAAACGCATGCCCATCCCTCTTAAATTCTCCAGGAAAAATAGATTCCTAATAACACCTTGGAGAAGACTCTTGAGAGTCCCTTGGACTGCAAGAGATCCAACCAGTCCATCCTAAAGGAAATCAGTCCTGAATATTCATTGGAAGGACTGATGCTGAAGCTGAAACTCCAATACTTTGGCTACCTGATGTGAAGAGCTGACTCATTGGAATAGACCCTGAGGCCGGGAAGGATTGAATGCAGGAGAAGAAGGGGACAACAGAGGATGAAATGGTTGTATGGCATCACTGACTTGATGGAAATGAGTTTGAGTAAGCTCTAGGAGTTGGTGATGGACAGGGAGGCCTGGCATGCTGCGATTCATGGGGTCACAAAGAATCAGGCACGACTGAGTGACTGAACTGAACTGAACTGAATAGCAGCTTGTGGTCATTCCAGTCATCACTTCCTGTTTGACCTATATATTTTATAGGTGATGAGGTGGTTCCCTATGGTTCCTTCATACCTTTTAAAGTATCTTTATAATAAGCAAATAATTCTGTATCAGCTAAGATAATATGCATGTGTCTTTTCTTTCAACACAAAATAATCTAACTTGTACAAATTAAGTAGAATAATGATTTTTAAAATATTAACATATGCTACTATCTTAGAGCTTCCCAGGTGACTCAGTGGTAAAGAATCCACTTGCCAATGCAGGAGATTCAGGAGATGTGGGTTCAGTCCCTGGGTTGGGCAGATTCTGTGGAGAAGGAAATGTCAACCCACTCCAATATTCTTGCTTGGAGAATCCCACGGACAGAGAAGTATGGCGGGTTATATCATTGGGATCACAGAGTGGGACACAACTGAGTGACTGAGCATGCACGCATGCCATTTTCTTAGACTCTGAAAAGAAAGGTGTTACATCCGCAAAAGAAGGGGCTGTCATTTACTCTGGGACTGTCTTAGCAACTAAATGCCCAATCAAGATTTTTAAGGAAGATGTCAGGTTTCTTTTTTCCATTTTCAGACAAGACTTTGGAAAATAGAGGGAGAAGGATTTTATGTTGGCACAGGAGATGTCTGTGTTAAGTTTTACCCTGTACCTAAAACTGCTGAGTTGAGTTTTAAAATGAAGAGATACAGTAATGTAAACCTTGAAATGTTGAGGAATCTGAGAGCAGCAGAAATAGTTCTGTATATTCTACAGTGTATGTAAACTAGGTAGGCAGTTTTGACAGAGAAATCTACTCCATTGTGAAGGAGCAGCAAGGAACAGAAATATCTGTATGGTGCCTTCAATGCACTCTTCCAGATGAAGAGAGGTTTCTAATGAATGTAGAATACTTGGCTGTTAGAGACTGTGCATGTCTGTTTGTGTGTGTATGTTTGTGAGTATTAGCTGCTGAGTCATGTCCAACTCTTTGCAACCCCATGGACCATAGCCTGGCAGGCTCCTCAGCCCATGGAATTCTCCAGGCAAGAATACTGGAGTGGCTTGCAATTCCCTTTTCGGGGGATTTTCCTGTTCCAGGTCTCTTGCGTTGCAGGCAGTTTCTTTACTATCTGAGCCACTAGGGAAGCCCAGAGAATGTCAAATGGTTTGGGGATTTCATAATTCAGAACTCTGGAGCACAAAGCTTTGGGGAAAGTCTGAAGCATCTAGGTCAATGGCAAAATGCAGCATTTAACAAAAAAGCAGCAACATTTAATATGCAATGCAGCTTCTAACAAAGAAACTTGCCATCAAGTATGAGTTTAAAGTAGATTCCGGGAGGAATCAAGTTGGCATCAGACATGAAGCTGACGTCATCTTTACTTACACCTCTTATTCAAAGTGTTCCCACTTTAAACTTAGTAGCAGTAGTGTTAGTTGCTGGGTCATATCTGACTCTTTGCGGCCCCATGGACTGCAGCCTGCCAGGGTCCTCTGTTCATGGGATTCTCCAGGCAATAATACTGGAGTGGGTTGCCATTCCCTTCTCCAGAGGATCTTTCCAACCCAGGAATTGAACCTGGGTCTCCTGTGTTTCAGGCAGATTCTTTACTGTCTGAGCTATAAGTTCAGTAATTCCCTGTTGGTCAGTTGAACCAGCTCTTTGCTTTTAGCTGGACCTCCAAACTGTGCCAGAGAAAATCATTCATGGTTATTCCTCTCAGCAACCAGTGTTTCATTTTTACAACTTAAATATAAGAGTTATAAAATATAAAATTTGCAAATTATTGAAAGCTACATGAACAGTTAGATCACAGCACTCAGGACCAGGCCTGAGAGAAGAAGAGAAGGTTAGGCAGAAAGAGGCAGCGTCTAAGATGTAGAAGTTATTCTTGCAGTCATGATCCACTGTGAAATCACCCCTCAACAGTGTTTAACTTGTTGGGAATTAGAAACCACATAATGAATAGTGCTTTTCTTGTAATGCTATATCCTATCATTTCAACCTTGGGACCTTAGTGTATACATGCCTTTGTGATCTTTAACATTGTGTATCTTCCACTGGTGCCAAGATGATTCCTTTTAATATTAGGTTTTCAGTCTTACTACAAAGTGTTAATTTAGGTCTGACAAAGCTTAACAGAGAATCATTCCACAATATTCCTCCTTGCCACTATATACATACATACATACATATATATACATATATATACGTACATATATATACATACACATGAATATATAATGTTAATCTTATGTATATATATGTATGTGTGTGCTTAGTCACTCAGTGGTGTCCAACTTTTTGCAGTCCCATGGACTATGGCCCATCAATCTCCTCTTGTCCATTGACTTTTTCAGGCAAGAATGCTGGAGTGGGTTACCATTTTCCTCCTCCAGGAAATCTTCCTGACCAGGGATAAAACATGCACATCTCTTGCGTCTCCTGCTAGGGCCACTGGGAAGCCCCGTGCATATGTGTGTGTATATATACATATAACATATATATATATATATATATATAAAACATGGGATATCTTCAGAAATCTATCAAAAGGAAGTCAATTTTCACTAGTGTATAAATTATTCCAATATACACTTGCCCAAAGGCAGCAACTTAACATTAATGAATTACTACTTTAGAGAGACTTCTAATACTAAGATATTTGAGACCAAGATATTTGAATGTTTAAGACATTTCTGAGTTTCCATTCATGAAGGTATTTGTCCAATAAATATTTGTTGAATGAAAACTATTAATCAAAATTATTCTCAATATTGGGTATATAATGGCAAATATTGGAAGGACTGGTGTTGAAGCTGAAACTCTAATACTCTGGCCACCTAATGTGAGGAGCTGACTCATTGGAATAGACCCTGATTCTGGGAAAGATTGAGGGCAGGAGGAGAAGGGGATGACAGAGGATAAGATGGTTGGATGGCATCACCAACTCAATGGACATGGGTTTGGGTGGACTTCAGGAGTTGGTGATGGACAGGGAGGCCTGGCATGGGGTCACAGAGTCAGACACGACTGAGTGAGCTGAATTGAATGGCGGCAGTAAGGAGATATCCCTCGTCCAAGGTAGGGAGCAGCGTCTGTGCTTTGCTGGAGCAGCTGTGAAGAGATACCCCACGCCCAAGGTAAGAGAAGCCCAAGTAGAATGGTAGGTGTTGCAAGAGGGCATCAAAGGGCAGACAACACTGAAACCATACTCAGAGAAAACTAGTCAATCTAATCACACTAGGACCACAGCCTTGTCTAACTCAGTGAAACCAAGCCATGCCTGTGGGGCAAACCAAGACAGGCGGGTCATGGTGGAGAGGTCTGACAAAATGTGGTCCACTGGAGAAGGGAATGGCAAGCCACTTCCAGTATTCTTGCTTTTAGAACCCCATGAACAGTATAAAAGGCAAAATGATAGGATACCAAAAGAGGAACTCCCCAGGTTATTAGGTGCCCAATATGCTACTGGAGATCAGTGGAGAAATAACTCCAGAAGAAACGAAAGGATAGAGCCAAAGCAAAAACAGTACCCAGCTGTGGCTGTGACTGGTGATAGAAGCAAGATTCGATGCTATAAAGAGCAATGTTGCATAGGAACCTGGAATGTCAGGTCCATGAATCAAGGCAAATTAGAAGTGGTCAAACAAGAGATGGCAAGGGTGAACGTCGACATTCTAGGAAACAGTGAACTAAAATGGATGAGAATGGGTGAATTTAACTCAGATGACCATTATCTCTACTACTGCAGGCAGGAATCCCTCAGAAGAAACGGAGTAGCCATTATGGTCAACAAAAGAGTCCAAAATGCAGTACTTGGATGCAACCTCAAAAATGAGAGAATGATCTGTGTTCGTTTCCAAGGCAAACCATTCAATATCACAGTTATCCAAGTCTATGCCCCAACCAGTAACACTGAAGAAGCTGAAGTTGAATGGTTTTATGAAGACCTACAAGACCTTTTAGAACAAACACCCTAAAAGATGTCCTTTTCATTATAGAGGGCTGGAATGCAAAAGTAGAAAGTCAAGAAACACCTGGAGTAACAGGCAAATTTGGCCTTGGAATGCGGAATGAAGCAGGGCAAAGACTAATAGAGTTTTGCCAAGAAAATGCACTGGTCATAGCAAACACCCTCTTCCAACAACACAAGAGAAGACTCTACACATGGACATCACCAGATGGTCAACACCGAAATCAGACTGATTATATTCTTTGCAGCCAAAGATGGAGAAGCTCTATACAGTCAACGAAAACAAGACCAGGAGCTGACTGTGGCTCAGATCATGAACTCCTTATTACTAAATTCAGACTCAAATTGAAGAAAGTAGGGAAAACCACTAGACCATTCATGTATGACCTAAATCAAATCCCTTATGACTATACAGTGGACGTGAGAAATAGATTTAAGGGCCTAGATCTGATAGACAGAGTGCCTGATGAACTGTGGAATAAGGTTCGTGACATTGTACAGGAGACAGGGATGAAGACCATCCCCATGGAAAAGAAATGCAGAAAAGCAAAATGGCTGTCTGGGGAGGCCTTACAAATAGCTGTGAAAAGAAGAGAGGCAAAAAGCAAAGGAGAAAAGGAAAGATATAAGCATCTGAATGCACAGTTCCAAAGAATAGCAAGAAGGGATAAGAAAGCCTTCTTCAGCGATCAGTGCAAAGAAATAGAGGAGAATAACAGAATGGGACAGACTAGAGATCTCTCCAAGAAAATTAGAGATACTAAGGGAACATTTCATGCAAAGATGGGCTCGATACAAGACAGAAATGTTCTAGACCAAACAGAAGCAGAAGATATTAAGAAGAGGTGGCAAGAATACACCAAAGAACTGTACAAAAAGATCTTCACAACCCAGATAATCATGATGATGTGATCACTCATCTAGAGCCAGACATCTTGGAATGTGAAGTCAAGTGGGCTTTAGAAAGCATCACTACAAACAAAGCTAGTGGAGGTGATGGAATTCCAGTTGAGCTGTTTTAAGTCCTGAAAGAGGATGCTGTGAAAGTGCTGCACTCCATATGCTAGCAATTTTGGAAAACTCAGCAGTTGTCACAGGACTGGAAAAAGTCAGTTTTCATTCCAATTCCAAAGAAAGGCAATGCCAAAGAATGCTCAAACTACTGCACAGTTGCACTCATCTCACATGCTAGTAAAGTAATGCTCAAAATTCTCCAAGCCAGGCTTCAGCAATATGTGAACTGTGAACTCTCTAATGTTCAAGCTGGTTTTAGAAAAGGCAGAGGAACCAGAGATCAAATTGCCAACATCTGCTGGATCATGGAAAAACGAGAGAGTTCCAGAAAAACATCTACTTCTGCTTTATTGACTATGCCAAAGCCTTTGACTGTGTGGATCACAATAAACTGTGGAAAATTCTGAAAGAGATGGGAATACCAGACCACCTGACCTTCCTCCTGAGAAATCTGTATGCAGGTCAAGAAGCAACAGTTAGAACTGGACATGGAACAACAGACTGGTTCCAAATAGGAAAAGGAGTACATCAAGGCTGTATCCTGTCGTGATGTTTATTTAACTTATATGCAGAGTACATCATGAGAAACGCTGGACTAGAAGAAACACAAGCTGGAATCAA
This sequence comes from Nanger dama, assembly GCA_917880005.1. Lineage (NCBI taxonomy): Eukaryota > Metazoa > Chordata > Mammalia > Artiodactyla > Bovidae > Nanger > Nanger dama. The sequence continues at coordinate 1,962,793 of CAKJTW010000069.1, forward strand.
GGTTGCTGGGAGAAATATCAATAACCTCAGATATGCAGATGATACCACCCTTATGGCAGAAAGTGAAGAACAACTAAAGAGTCTCTTGATGAAAGTGAAAGAGGAGAGTGAAAAAGTTGTCTTAAAGCTCAACATTCAGAAAACGAAGATCATGGCATCCGGTCCCATCACTTCGTGGGAAATAGATGGAGAAACAGTGGAAACAGTGTCAGACTTTATTTTTGGGGCTCCAAAATCACTGTAGATGGTGACTGCAGCCATGAAATTAAAAGGCGCTTATTCCTTGGAAGAAAAGTTATGACCAATCTCGATAGTATATTCAAAAGCAGAGACATTATTTTGCCGACTAAGGTCCGTCTAGTCAAGGCTATGGTTTTTCCTGTGGTCATGTATGGATGTGAGAGTTGGACTGTGAAGAAGGCTGAGCACCAAAGAATTGAATCTTTTGAACTGTGGTGTTGGAGAAGACTCCTGAGAGTCCCTCGGACTGCAAGGAGATTCAGTTAGTCCATTCTAAAGGAGATCAGCCCTGGGATTTCTTTGGAAGGAATGATGCTAAAGCTGAAACTCCAGTACTTTGGCCACCTCATGCAAAGAGTTGACTCATTGGAAAAGACTTTTATGCTGGGAGGGATTGGGGGCAGGAGGAGAAGGGGACGACAGAGGATGAGATGGCTGGATGGCATCACCGACTCAATAGATGTGAGTCTGAGTGAACTCCGGGAGATGGTGACGGACAGGGAGGCCTGGCGTGCTGCGATTCATGAGGTCGCGAAGAGTCGGACACGACTGAGCGACTGAACTGAACTGAACTGATAAAGTGGTGTCCACAGGAGGGTTCAGTGACAAAGTCCGGCTTTCAGCTTGATCTAAACAGGCATACTATTTAGAAAGAGGAGGGAAGCAACACTAGAGGGGAACAATAAATCAAAAGTTTTGTTTTAGATGTGATATGGTCGTGTGAATTTGATACAACCCTTAAAAAACCGTGTGAGAATGTTAAGGGAGAATACAATTGGATGTGATTCTAAAGAAATCATAGGGTTAGCGTTAGGAACCCAAGAGCTAGAGACTTCTTGGACTTCACAGGTAGCACTAGTAAAGAACCTGCCTGCCGATGTAGGAGATGGAGAAGACATTGATTCAATCCTTGAGCCAGATAGATCCCCTGGAGAGGGCATGGCAACACACTCCAATATTCTTGCCTGGAAAATCCCATGGACAGAGGAGCCTGGAGGGCTGCAGTCCATAGAGGGGCAAAGACTTGCACATGACTGAGGTGACTTAGCATACAGATGCAGAGGCTTCTTAGTTGCTGGTTAGTTGTTAAGTCCAGCTTTTTGCAACCCCATGAACTGTAGCCCATGAGACTCCTCTGTCCATGGGATTTCCCAGGTAAGAATACTGGAGTGGATTGCCATTTCCTTCTCCAGGGCATCTTCCTGACCCAGGGATTGAACTTGCCCCTCATGTGTCTCCTGCACTGGCAAGTGGGTTCTTTACTATTGAGCCAGGACAACATAAATCACATGCATGGATTTCAAAAATCTGATCACTTCTAAGGTCTGCTTTCCCCATCTAGTTCATTTTATTTTCTAATATTAGAAAGGAAAGGATTACTCTAATATTAGAAAGGAAGAAAGGGAGGAAGGAAGAAAAGAGGGAGTTAATAAGGTATGATTTTTCAGAGGAAAGAAAACAAAGGCTATATCTGCATAAAGTCAGATTGTAATTTTTGTGGGGGATTAATTTGAGTTTTTTTTTTTGATAATGGAATGCCTAAAAATTTCAGATTATAAAGGATAAAAGGTCAAAAAATAATTTATAAATATGTGTTTGGACAGTGGTTAATATTAGAATATACACATTCTGCTATATAGTTTTAGGCTTCTCTGGTAGCTCAGATGGTAAAGAATCTGCCTACAGTGTGGGAGACCTGGGTTTGATGTCTGGGATGGGAAGATACTCTAGAGGAGGCATGGAAACCCACTCCAGTATTGCCTGGAGAATCCTCCATGGACAGAGGAGCTTGGCGGGCTACAGTCCATGGGGTGGCAAAGAGTTGGACATGACTGAGTGACTAAGCAGAGCACAGCATATATAGTTTTATATGTAAAACTTTTTCATTTAATCTATATGAAATATGTTCCAATAGCAGATAAAATAAATAACATTCAAGTAGTTAAAGGCAAAAAAAAAAAACAAATTTAAAGGTGTTATTGTGTGAATTATGTGTGTATTTATACATATATACGTATATACTTCAACTACTGTACAAAGCCAGTCTTTCTGATGAATTGCAACATTTTAATGAATTCAGGTGATATTACACTGAGCTATAGAAATGGGAAAGTTATGTTTGTTCTACTCATCCTAAATCTGAATAAAAGCAGTATTTAAAAGCTTGTAAAATCCTTACCTAGTACATTTTCTCTCTTACAAAGCATTTTAATTTTAAGTATTATTGTTTTTCATTTTCATAGAATGTGGGGATCTTGCAACTCCTTATTCTTTTATGTTTTTCCCATTGAAAATATGTCCCACAATAAATCATTTTGATATTGAATCTTTTGAGTTTTCTTTCTTCTGATCCCAGTCCATGGCTTCTTGAAAAAGAAATAGGTGAAATGACAATGAAGGAAAAATAATTACCAAATCCATATTTAAAACTCATTTTATATTTAAGCTCAGAAGAAACACCTCAGTTCAGTTCAGTTCAGTCTCTCAGTCGTGTCCGACTCTTTGCGACCCCATGAATCGCAGCACTCCAGGCCTCCCTGTCCATCACCAGCTCCGGGAGTTCACTCAGATTCACATCCACTGAGTAAGTGATACCACCCAGCCATCTCATTCTCTGTCGTCCCCTTCTTCTCCTGCCCTCAATCCCTCCCAGCATCAGAGTCTTTCCCAATGAGTCAACTCTTTGCATGAGGTGGCCACAGTACTGGAGTTTCAGCTTTAGCATCATTCCTTCCAAAGAAATCCCAGGGCTGATCTCCTTCAGAATGGACTGGTTGGATCTCCTTGAAGTCCAAGGGACTCCCAAGAGTCTTCTCCAACACCACAGTTCAAAAGCATCAATTCTTCAGTGTTCAGCTTTCTTCACAGTCCAACTCTCACATCCATACATGACCACTGGAAAAACCATAGCCTTGACTAGACGGACCTTTGTTGGGAAACACCTAGATGTATTTAATTACAATCATAGGACAATAATTGCATACATTAGAATCTGCTAGAGCATCTTTCATATGTTTTCAGATTCTGTATGAAAAGGTATAAAAGATAACATTATAAGTATAGTTGTATGAGTTGTTTGATATGTCTTCTGAAATGTCTGTCCAGTAGTCTAATTTCATTCTCCTCCATGGTACCCTCTTTTAGGGTCTTGAATGCTTCACCTTACTGAAACATTTGTGGGGAATGTAACATTATATTTGATTAATAAATATTTTCATTCATGTAATTATATTAATTAAGCATCTAACATGTTTATGGTATCAGTGCTAGGATACTGGGCACTAGGCCTGTAGTTTGTATCAAGATATTTAACAAATAGTGGCATAGGCAAATATGATAAATAGATTATATTAAATTTGAGTGCTGTAAGCTTTGTATAATTGAAGATAAGGTAAAATGCATTGCAAGCCTTTAAGAATAAAGGAATAGTTTAAGCCAAGTTATAGAAGTATATGGTGCATTCAGAATGAAACGTATTACCGTAAGTCTGGGGGATACAGAGCATATTAATAGGAAGAAAAATTGAATAAAAGTTTTGCAGACATAGTCTGGGAACTTTGTAAAGAATTAGGAAGTTAGTGTGTTTGCAATGATGAGTACCTATTTTTAACAGCGCACTGAGAAATTATCCAAATTGGTGACATACTCTGAAAGTTTATCACTTCAGGGCCACATGTTCGAATAACACGGTCCAGATAGCATTCTCTTAACACATCTCTGGTTCCCTCACAAAGCATAGTTTTTCTCATTGAAATGCAGGCGGGAGGTTAAGGAGATTCTCTAAATGAAATACCTAATCCAGGGATTCAGAATTGTCCAAACATAAGACTTAATGCTTTCTGAGAAGCCTTGGAGACTAGAAAGAATTCCAGAGATGATTAATATTACCCAATTCAAACTGAGGATGGTTAAACATGTATATTTTAGAAATATAACTTTAGAAATGTTTATGTATACAAGAAATGTGTATGTAAGGACAAGCAGCTAGGTTCTCAGTGGGCAATGTCTAGATCAGCTAGAAAGGATGTGAAAAACCTCAAGTGAAGAATGCTTGTGATCCATAAGGTCTAAGCATCTAATCTAAGTGGGACTAGCTTGTGAGTAGGGCAAAGAGCATACCTACAGCTGGGGCAGACAAACTCCTTCTGCACACACCCTACCCATCCACACAGTCTTACCTACTCATGTTACTTGGGATTATGATTTTTAAGGAGGAATGAGAGAGAGTGTATCATGTGGATAGCCCCAGTCTTAATCTGAATTTGTCATGACCACCACCCTGTTTCACCATAAATCAAAAGTGTTAACCATCCTCTTTAAGAAATTACAAAATGGGTGAATTTGTCCAAGAGTATGAATACTGCTTGAACTTTTCTCTGTAACCTTTATCAGCAGCAACAACAGAATCAAATCTTAATGTATTAGCTCAAATGCTTTATTTCAGCTTTTATTCTAGTTTATTTTTGCCATTCTACCATTGGATGATTTAAAAGTATATTCTATGGTTGATTGTAGACTATGTGTGCAATTTAACACCCAGCACTATGTAACTTTAATAAGAAATTGTTATTGGGAGTTTGCAACAATGAACCGGAACTGCTTCGATGGAAAAAAAAAAAAAAAGAAATTGTTTACCTTTTGTCTTGAAGATAACAACTAAGAAATAGAATTCTTATACTTTCTTTTGTTTTTATTCACAAAGCAAGCACAACAAAATAAGTGTGATGAGAGTATACAACACCCAGAATAAAACCTAAAGGTTTATTGAGGTAAAGGTTTTATCGGGGTAATTGCTTTACAGTGTTGCATTGGTTTCTGCTGTTCAATGAAGTGAGTCCATTCTAAGTAAGTGTTGACCGACTCTTTGTGACACCATGGACTGCAGCTCACCAGGCTCCTCTGTCTATGGGCATTTCCAGGCAAGAATGCTGGAGTGGGTTGCCATTTCCTTCTCCAGGGGATCTTCCCAACCCAGGGATCGAACCCCGAGTCTCCTGCACTGCAGGCAGATTCTTTACCGACGGAGCTACAAGGGAAGCCTATGTATAAGTATATCCCCTTCTTATAGAATCTCCCACCCCAGACTATCCCATCTCTCTAGGTCATCACAGAGCATCAAGCTGAGCTCCCTGTGCTGTACAGCAGGTTCCAACGAGCCATCTGTTTCACACATGGTTCACAGTAGTGACTATACTGTTGCTGCTGCTGCTGCTAAGTCGCTTCAGTCGTGTCCGACTCTGTGCGACCCCATAGACGGCAGCCCACCAGGCTCCCCAGTCCCTGGGGTTCTCCAGGCAAGAACACTGGAGTGGATTGCCATTTCCTTCTCCAAGTGACTATACTGCAATCTCCCAATTCAGTACCCCCACCCCACCATGTCCACACATCTATTCCCTACATCTGCATCTCTAGTCCTGCCTTGCAAATAGGTTCATCTGTACCATTTATATTGTATATTAACATGTATATGCACAAGCTGGGATCGAGATGGCTAGGAGGAATATCAACAACTTCAAATATGCAAATGACACCACCTTTATGGCAGAAAGTGAAGAGGAACTGAAAAGCCTTTTGATGAAAGTGAAAGAGGAGAGTGAAAAAGCTGGCTTAAAACTCAATATTCAAAAACTAAGATCATAGCATTCAGTTCCATCACTTCATGACAAATAAAATGGTGAAAAACTGAAAACAGTGGCAGATTTTATTTTCTTGGGCTCCAAATTCATTGTGAAAGGTGACTGCAGCTATGAAGTTAAAAGATGTTTGTCCCTTGGAAAGAAAGATATGACCAACCTAGACAGTATCACAAAAAGAAATCACTTTGCCAACAAAGATCTGTCTAGTCAAACCTATGGCTTTCCAGTGGTCACGTATGGATGTGAGAGTTGGACCATAAAGAAAGCTAAGCTGATGAAGAATTGATGCTTTCAAACTGTGTTTTTGGAGAAGATTCTTCCATGGTGGCTCAGAGGGTAAAAGTGTCTGCCTACAATGTGGGAGACCTGGGTTCAATCCCTGGGTCAGGAAGATCCCCTGGAGATGGAAATGGCAACCCACTCCGGTACTCTTGCCTGAAAAAAATCCCATGGACGGAGAAGCCTGGTAGGTTACAGTCCATGGTGTCACAAAGAGTAGCACACGACTGAGCAACTTCACTTTCACTTTCTTGAGAGTCCCTTGAACTGCAAGGACATTAAACCAGTCAATCCTAAAGGAAATTAGTCCTGAATATTCATTGGAAGGACTGATGCTGAAGCTCCAGTACTTTGGTTACCTGATGTGAAGAGCCAAATCATTGGAAAATACTCTTGTGCTAGGAAGGATTGAGGGCAAGAGGAGAAGAGGATGACAGAGGACAAGATGCTTGCATGGCATCATGGGCTCAAGGGACAAGAGTTTGAGCAAACCCTGGGACATACTGAAGAACAGGGAACACTGGTGTGTGCAGTCCATAGGGTTGCAAAGAGTCAGACAGAACTTAGCAACTGAACAACAAAATGAGTAAAAAATGCTAATCACCGAGTCCAAATATATTTGCAATTACTACTTTCAACAGTGGAAAGAGGCTCTTTTAGTTCATTTCCTTAGGGGAAAATTATATGAGAGAAGTTACAAATTATTATTTGTAAATGCCATTGTGGGCAAAATTCTAAATAATACAAAAGCTTCAAAAATAATAATTTAAGTAGCGAATGGGAGAATGATAGACTTCATATGTTTTTATCATTCTTTAAAAATTTCTGAACTGGAAAGGAAAAATAAATGCTATATTCCTTTTAATGACATAGTTAACTCCATGTTAATTAAAACATTTGACAATGCTTAAAAGTTTCTATACCAGTAAGCTGAGAAAATTGATGTGCTACTTGTTAAGTTTTACCTTAAAGAAATTTCAGTTTATATGAACACTTTGAAATGCCTGTAACAACTTTTTTCTTATTAAATATGAAGAATGGGAATTTTTCTATGAAACCCTCTGTCTTATTATTTAAAAATAAGAAGCACAGTAATGCCTGTTTTATGACATATTTTTTTTTAAAGTTATCACAATATATGGAGAAGAATCTTTTAAAGATTGTATTTATCACCAAAAATGATAATGATAGATGCTTGAGTGTTTAATATTAAATAAATGATTTCAACATTTAATCTTCTCTTTTATGCCAAGTAGGAAGCAAAAAATTGAGGATAAGACAATGTAATACAATTTAAAGTCATTTTTGGAATTATTGCTTCTCTTTCAAAGACATTAATGAACTATATTTCGTCTGAAAAGAAATGCTGAGATTACATTTACTTTTCTCCCGCCCAACCCCCGCAGCACTTAACATTCCTCGTTTTTATTTGCTTTGGCTTGTTCTGCTTTCTTTCTCTCCATATCATCTATAATGCAAAGCCTGTCAAAATGGCATGGGATGCATTTCTTAGAACGTAAACCACTTTAGAAATATCTTTGTAGCTGAAGATAAAATGAAGCGTAAAAGCGTGTAAATTGATTTAACATTTCCCCCAAATAAGAGCATTTAAAAATCCTGAACCTACTATTGTGCATGCTTTAGGCTTAGAGGATTCAAGAAGAAGAGAAAATGCCACTGCTCAAATTTTTCTTCACCTTTTGAAAACGTTTTTGGAAAATGTGATTGTTCCCATTGTGAATAGAGATCCTCGAGCAAGAAGATCTTTTAAGCATATTTGGACAAATGCCACCTTCATCTTAAAAGGAAGAAATGAAAAAGGGAAACTGACGTGCTCCCAAAATTTTATACTTAGGTACATAATCATGCTAGGATAAATAAAAACAGTAATGAGTATATGGGATAACTTAAAGGTCTGAGAATGTTTTGAGTTCATTCATGATCAGATAGAGCTGAGATAAATTTAGAACAGTAATTTTCTATTATTCTCACACAAGTTTTATTATGACTAAATCTATGAGAGAAGGGTTTTTGCTGTAATACAGTGTTACCAAAATTCACATGTGAATTAAATTTTGCTCAAAAGTTAACTAAACTCAGAAGTCTGGAATATAATATTTAGATAGTAAATGTGCTAAATTAGTTCTACTTTTACTGGACTTCAGACTAGAACTGTATTCATTTGTTGTGAGGTTAGTATTTGTATTGGGGAGAGTTGGCACTGGGATAAATTATTGAAAAACTAGGCTCTGGATACTGAGAAAAGTCAACTGCAATATATTTTTGTGGAAAAAGAACAAATTGAAGGCAACCATTTTTTATTAATAACAATTTTATAATAATATTAATAAATTCTTCAACAAAGTCTAATCAAAATCCTAGTCTGTTTAAGCAGATAATGAAGACTGTGATTAGTGAAAGTCAAAATACAAATGTAATGCAATACAGTACAAAGGGGGCTTCAAATGGTGTGGTCTAGATTTGATTTATAATGAAAAAGAAAGGAGTAAATTAGAGCCTTGGAACAAATGAAATATTAAGAAAGATTATTCTGAAAGATAGACTCAAATCTGGAAGATCTGGAGAAAGAGTGGCTTATCTTAAATAAATAAGACAGATTAAAAAAATCAGAAATAAAGCCAAATCAGCATTTGTTACTATAGCAGTATACAGATCGAGGTCAAAAAGACCTGCCAGTAGTATATTAAAAAAAAATGCATATTCTGGGCTCAATGTGGAAAGTCAACCTAAATAAATATGAAACAACTTTCAATATGAACAGGGACTTGTTTTTGTAAGAAACACATAACATGGGCCTATAAATTGAGGATGATTTAAGTAAAGATACAACAGCAATATATTCTGTAGCTTAGAACATATTACCTTTTCTTTTTTCATGTATCATTATGAACCCATGATGTTTTAGCTTCAATTATTTTTTAGTTAAGGTTTGTATTCATCCTTGGATGCTCAACTGTCAACACTTTGTTCAACGAGAGTCCCTTTATGTGCATTTTGTTACAATTCCTTGAACCTTGAAATAAGATTCTGCTTTCTGGCACCAGAGTATGTGTCAGGCTCACGTTTGACAGATGGAATTACCTGTGTCTTCATGGAACTCTTGATCTTCTCAGTAAACAATGGAAACTTAGGGTGATAGTATCTTTTGACCATTTTGGTGGTCAGAGGTAAGACTCCTGGAAATTTCATGCCCTTTTAAAGACAAGAATTCACAATGGAATTTCAGTTCAGTTCTAATATGATAGTGTTCCACTTAAAATGCTTAATGCTGTAAGTGAACTTCATTTTTCTATATTTAAAGCACTAATTACTAAAAGTTTCAAAATACAGCCATCTCTTGCTGTCTGTGAGGGATTAGCTATAAGAACTCCTACAGATACCAAAATCCACAAGCTCAAATTCCTTACATAAACTGGCATGGTGTTTGTGTATAACTTAGTACTTGAACTAAATTCTTTCTATTAAAGCTTTTAAGTTGATTGTTATTTCCTGTAGAGCTAAAGCTTTTCTTTATGCTATTATATAACATAGCATTTTACACCACATTTAATGTATCATCAGTTCAGTTCAGTTGAGTTGCTTAATCATGTCTCTTTGTGACCCCATGAACTGCAGACGCCAGCCTTCCCTGTCCATCACCCATTCCTGGAGCTTGCTCTGACTCATGTCCAATGAGTCTGTGATGCCATCCAACCAACCGATTCTCTGCCATCTCCTTTTCCTCCTGTCTTCAGTCTTTTCCAGCATCAGGGTCTTTTCCAATGAGTCAAAACTTGGCATGAGGTGGCCAAAGTATTGGAGTTTCAGCTTCAGCATCAGTCCTTCCAATGAATATTCAGGACTGATTTCCTTTAGGATGGACTGGTTGGATCTCCTTGTAGTCCAAGGGACTCTCAAGAGTCTTCTCCAGCATCACAGTTCAAAAGCATCAGTTCTTTGGCACTCAGATTTCCTTATGGTCCAACTATCACATCTATACATGACTACTGGAAAAACCATAGCTTTGACCAGATGCATGTTTGTCAGCAAAGTAATGTCTCTGCTTTTTAAATATGCTGTCTCAGTTGGTCATAGCTCTTCTTCCAAGGAGCAAGCATCTTTTAATTTCATGGCTGCAGTCACCATCTGCAGTGATTTTGGAGCCCCCAAATTAAAGTCTGTCTCTCTTTCCTTCTTCCTCATCTATTTGCCATGATGTGATGAGACTGGATGCCATGAACTTAGTTTTTAAGCCAACTTTTTCAGTCTCCTCTTTCACTTTCATCAAGAGGCTTTTTAATTCTTCTTTGCTTTCAGCCATAAGTGTGGTGTCATCTGCATATCTGAGGTTATTGATATTTCCCCCAGCAATCTTGATCCCAGCCTGTGCTTCTTCCAGCCCAGCATTTCTCATGATGTAGTCTACATATAAGTTAAATAAGCGGGGTGACAATATATAGCCTTGATGTACTCCTTTTCCTATTTGGAACCAGTCTGTTGTTCCATGTCCAGTTCTAACTGTTGCCTCTTGACCTGCAATACAGATTTCTCAAGAGGCAAATGGGTGGTCTGGTATTCCCATTTCTAAGAATTTTCCACAGTTTGTTGTAAGCCACACAGTCAAAAGTTTTGGCATACTCAATAAAGCAGAAATAGATGTTTTGATGGAACTCTCTTGCTTTTTCAGTGATCCAGCAGATGTTTTGCAATTTAATCTCTGGTTCCTCTGCCTTTTCTAAAACCAGTTCGAACATCTAGAAGTCATGGTTCATGTACTTTTGAAGTCTGGCTTGGAGAATTTTGAGCATTACTTTACTAGTGTGTGAGATGAGTGCAGTTGTATGGTAGTTTGAGCATTCTTTGTGGACATTTTACTAAACATCTCTTTTTCAATAACATGATGCTTCGACTTCATACATCTTTGTTCTTGTAAGCATTCTTATTCTAAATACAAAATTCCCTATCATGAAATCCACAGGATGATTCAAGTAGAGGATGTGGGGTGGGAGGTGGGAGGGGGCTTCGGCATTGGGAGATTGTGTTCACCTATGGCTGATTCGTGTCAATGTATGGCAAAACAAATACAGTATTGTAATTAAAAGAATAAATAAATTTAATAATAATAAAAAAAAAATAATTCTCAAAAAAAAAAAGAAAAGAAATCCAAAATTTCAGATGCCATTGGAAAACTATAGATATCTATTTCAATGATAAACTCTTACTTCCACCAACAAATTAACATTGTTAGGAAAGAGAAAACTTATATAAACTCTGTATAAAATTAATGTTAATTTTTTTAGATTGTATAGATTTCATTTATAGATTCCCATTTTTAAGGCATTATTTTATAAAATTCAAAGTCATTTAAATCCTAAAACATTTCAGTGCTAATACTAAAGCCCTATTACATTTAATCAGGGGTTTGTATACTTTGATTCAGTGAAGAAATGCAAATTCTATCAGGAAATTAGTATATGTTATGTCTCAAATACCCAGTTTTTTTTTAATTACTAGTAACTGTGTTCATTTCCATGAAAAAACCCCAAATTAATCTTCTAAAATAAATAAGACAAAACAGTAAGTTTTCAGTTTTATGGTACTATTCATACTTTTAAATAACTTTTTCAAATTTAAATGGAATTTAATATTCTTCTTGAAAAATGAAGGGACTAATGAATAACTCTTTAACCAATGGATGAGGTTTGGAGGAGATGTTGATCACTCTTTAGAATCTGGATATTTGCTATTAGAAGATTTAAAACTGACTCTTGAAAAAATAAAGACCTTTCAGCCTTTGAATAGTTAATCCTTTTATCATTTCCTTGGCTTGCAGCCTGCTCCTATCACTCCATTAGTTAAATTTCTTTCTAAATATAAGATTGTGCTTTTTAAAGAGAGAGCATTTTTAGTTTAATAAGTTTAATCCTTATAATTTTCAACTTCAGAAAAATGATTCACAACTATTCTGTTTTTTTTTAGCTAGAAACACTACATCTAAGCAAAGAACTTAAACGTCTTCATAGTTTTACTAACAGAATGTCTTTTTTCCATTTTTTATAAAATTTTTTGGCGGCAGCTTTTCCAGTGTCTTTGGTTTGGCATGCTACATCAATTCTGCCCTTTTGCACCTCATCTCTCATCAGGACACTGGCCTATATGAACATCAACAACCAGGGATTCTCATTTCCTGTTGGCCAGTGGAAACCCTAGAAGAAGGTCAGAGAAAGGGAGTGGCAAGAGATGAGGACTTTCACTTCCACTCCAACGCTTCAAAGTCACCTTAGGCTGGAAGCATCTCTAGGACCATGTCCCAGGATACATCCTTCTGGGTTCTAGTGACTATTCTCCAGGAGCACCCACTACTAGCTGGAGGTCACTGCCTTGTCCTGTGATTCCACTACACTCTGCTCATAATTTGTAGATATCATCTTTATTAAACTCTCCCTAAAGTATACTAATTTAATTGTACCACCACTATCTGTTAGGTCTATGACTGTTCCAGGAGTCTTTCCAACGATTCCTTCTTGAAACATGAGTTCTCTGAAGAATTCTTTTAGTTCAATAAGCTTATGTTTGTTTTTAGAAGAATCACAATACTTCTAAGTTCTTTTTGGTGGTCGTAAATCCTTAGGATGTAAAATAGAAGAGCATTTCAGATATAAAAATATAGTGGCTTATACTCATACATCTTTAATTTGGTTTCTACTCAATGATTCTTGATTAGGATATATTATTTCAAATACACACAGTGCTTTACTATTGCATCCTAAATGATAAAGCCTTCTTTGAAAGGAAAATTTCCTCATTTTTGCTATTTCTAAGTTTTCAAATTTAAGATGCAAAATCTTAAGAAATTACTTTAAATAAAATAGATTTCTTCTCAGGAGGATTCTTCAGTTTGTTTAATAACAATGGGTGTCCTTTAGCTTATGGAATGGGTTTTACCTGGTGGGTTTTAAAGAATTTAATTTTTCCCTCTTTGGCATATCTCCTGCTGATTTGAGACCTTTTGTTACAGTGCCTCCATGGCTTAATTTTTGTATTTAGATAATATGATAGAAGAATTGTTGACATTCAGGGGTTGGAAGCTGAGCAAAGTTGTTTTAGGTAGTCTTGGGGCAGAGTAGGAATTAGAAGCCAGGGATCAAAAAGATGAATGGGTCTTTCCACTGTTAGGGGGAAGAAAGTACACTGTCGGTCTTGCTTTGTGTCTAGAAGCAACATTTGGTGTTTCATGAGCTTTGCACTTCCTCTTTTATAATTTTTAAAATTATTATCACTATTTAACTTAGTGTTGATTTCCTGTGGTTGGCTGGGGCCTGAACTTCTCAATGTAAATGTTTGGTCTTTTGCCTTTGTAGGTTATTATTATTATTTTAGCAAACAAAGTATCTACCTGAATTCTCTCCCTTTTCCCTGTCACCACTTGGTGTTCTGCACAGTTTCATGATCATTCTTGAGTATCTGCAGGAAGAAGTCAAGGATTTGAAAATATCTTTTGTGGGTACCACTTTCCACTGAAACCACGGGACAGTAGTAGTGGAGCTGAGACTTACCAGGTGTTACAGAAAGTCATATTTTAACACAATTTCTAATATAGTCAAACTTCATCATAAGTCTACAAAGAAGATGCTATTATTTTCATCCCGTTTTCAGAACTTGTAAAAAATTAATAAAATGAACTTCAGTTAAACAGAGCCAAGAGACCTGAAGGGGACACTCTCACACCCTAACCACTAGAGCAGAGACAAACAGGAAGATGGGGCTCAGCCAATGAGAGATGATGACAGCTCAGCCACAGACTTTTTGTTTACTGTAGCTCCCCCAAATTCCTCCCCCGCTCCCCTCTAAAAGAATTCTGTCCATGTACACAAGGGACTTGCATTTGACTTACCACGGTTGCAGACCCAAAATTTCATTCTTTATTAATCCTGAAAAAAACCTATTTTTGCTAGACAAATAACTGTCAGTTCATTTATTTTAGGTCAACAAGTTGAAACACAAAGTAATTTGTTCATGGTTTGAACTAAGGCACTCTTGGGTAGAGACTTTCCTGGTGGTTCAGGGGTAAAGAATCTTCTTGCAATGCAGGAGATGAGGGTTCAATCCCTGGGTCAGGAAGATCCTGTGGAGAAGGAAATGGCAACCCACTCCAGTGTTCTTGCCTGGGCAATCACATGGACAGAGGAGCCTGGTGGGTTACAGTCCATGGGGTCATGAAGATTTGGAGACGACTGAGCAACTAAACCACCACCACTCTTGGGTACAGGGTCTGTCTGTGATCTCTATCTGTGATTGGTGAATTTACATGATTTACATTCACAGTGAAATAATATATCCAATAGAATACAGTGGTATTACTATTTACCATATTTGTTACTATTTTCTCTTTGTTACCCTTGTGGTATTTTTCTGATTTTGTCTTCCACTCTTTTTTTGCCTTTTGTGGTTTAATTGAGCATTGTATGTGATTTAATTTCTCTTCTTTCTTAGCATATCAGTTATACTATTTTTTTTTTTTTACTATTTTTACACTGAACAAACATCTGTGAGATGAATTAAGAATAAGAAACAACAGATTTCATTTTTACTTTCACTTACTCTTTTTCTGTGCATTTTCTTTACTTTTGTAGATCCAAGTTTCTGACCTATATAATTTCTTCTTCTCTCTAAAGAGCTTCTTTAACATTTCTTTCAAGGATGGGCTAGTGGCAATAAAGTGCCTCAATTTTAGTTTGTCTGAGAAGGTCTTTATTACTGCTTCACTTGCAAAGGGTAATTTTACAGGATAATTTTCTATATCTTTCATCTTCTGTAATTTGAAATGATTTGTCTAAGTGTAGAGTTTTTTAATTTAAACTTTTCTGTAAAAATTTTTATCCTCTGTTTTTGAGAAGCTTCTTGGACCTGTGGTTTGGTGTCTGATGTTAACTTGGGGAAATTCTCAATTATTATTATTATTTCATATATTTCTTCTGCTCTTTGTTCTCCTTTGGATATTCCCGTTTCTCATATGCTATACTTCAGCAGTTGTCCCACAGTCTTTGAAAGTTCTGCTTTCTCAGTCTGTGTTCTCTTTGTTTGTCAGTTTTCAAGGATTTTACTGCTGTATGCTCTAGCTCAGAGATTCTTTCATCAGCTATGTCCAGTCTCCTGATAGCCCCTCAAAGGCGCTCTTCATTCTGTTATAGTGGTTTTTATCTCTAGCATTTCTTTTTGGTTTTTTCTTAGCATCCCCATCTGCTTACATTGCCCATCTGTTCTTGCATGCTGTCTACATTTTCCATTAAAGCCCTTAGTATATAATCTTAACTGCTTTGAATTCCCCGTCTGGTAATTCCACCATCTCTGCCATGTCTGGTTCTGATTCTTGTTCTGTTTCTTCTAACTGTGTTTTATGTATTTTGATACACATTGTAGTTTTTTGCCAGGCATGATCACTAGTTAGAAGGTACTGCTGTAAATATGTCTTTAGTCGTGGGGTGGTCAGGTGTGGGTGAAGAATTTGCTAGTTGATAATTATGTCTCAGTCTTTTAGGGATGCTATGCTTGTGAACTGTGAACTTCACAAGTATTTTGAATACTTTTTTTGCTTCTTAAGTGGAAGAGAATGGTTAAAACAGGCAGGAGTTGGGTGTTTCCCTCCTCCCACACACAAGTCAGGAGCCTGCTGGAGGTGAGTCAGATTCTGATAACAACCAGAAAGTTGGTCTAAAGTTAACTAGCTTCCCCTGTGGGCAAGTCTTAAGGAGACCAGAGTGCTTTGGGGTAATTCAAAATGGCTCCTCTCCTTTTGTCCTGCAGTTATTGTGAGAGGATTTTTTTCAGCTATTTCCTGTGTGAATCTGGTCTAGACCCTGGAAGAAACCCCCAGGGTTGCGGAGGTCCCCCTCTGACTGAGTCCCCCTGGAGTTTGTCAATAGAGTTGTCCACATTGAGCCTGCAGCAATTCACTGATTACAGTTCTTGTTTTCCTATATTGACGCTGATCCCTGTGGTGGTTTCTGCTTGCTCCCTTCTGCTTGGGTAAGTTATTTCCTTCTGTGTTTACCTGTTGGTTTGTTCATTCTCATGGGCAGCAGTTTGGTTTGTTTCTCTACCTCATACGTATTCTAAAATAGTTGATATTTTCATTCTCTTTATCTTATTTTACTTGATTTAGGATAGAACGGGGGATTTCTGAGTTCCTTACATGCAGAACCATAAATGGGAACGTCCCCTTTATACACTTTAAAATATTTCATTCTTGGTTTGGTTAAATATGTAACCAATTTGTTTCTTAGTAACCCATGATCCTATCTTAAATAACTGTAAAGCTGTTATATTCCAAGAAGAAAAAAAAGTATACAGGAAAGCACACAAATTATATATATATTCTTACATCTCTGATATTTTACATGCCCCCAAATCTAATTCCCCAGAGAATGTCCTTTGTGACTAAAACCACCTTAAAGGGCCCCTGGAAAATAAAAAGATTTGTTCTTTCACCTTGTAAAAATAAAGGTGTTAGATACCATTAAGGGCTTGCATGGAAAATGTCATGTCTTTAGGTTAAATTGATATAGGTAAAATATTATTACTATAAATCAGAAATTGTAAGTTGTATGGAAAATCTAAAGATTGTCAAAGCTCTTGTTAACTTGCTTCTATCAGAAGCCTAATGCTTGAAATTAGATAGTATTGTGCCATCAGATATAAGTTTATTTTGTAATTTTGATGACAACTTTTCTTCTTTAGTTTGAATCAAGTATCTTCTAGGATAATGGTTTTCAACTGGGGTTACACATCCCTTACCTATGGAGTTTTGTTAATATAAAGACTTAACAGAAGCTCTTGATTATCTTGATATATTAATAATATATTCTAGTGATAAACTGGTATATTAAAGGCATATAACCTAATGATATTATATATTTTATCTGAGATCTTTTTCCTCTGTAAAAATTATATTCACTCATTTTTATATATTAGATATAATATCTAGTCTTCTGAAATCCATTTCTTGGATTAACTTCATTTTGCACATTTCAGAAGTAACCACATTTCCCTGCTGCCTTCTTTCCTTAATGAACCCACATCAAATCTTTCAGTTTTGAAAATTATCAGCAAAATATAACCTTAGCCATTTTACTGTTTTAAATAGTTTTAACCACCTATTTTTTTACTATGGCCAAAAGCCCTCATGTATACAAAGCTTGGCATATTGTGAAGCCATAGAAATACCCTATGCTTCACCCATTCCTTAGTTCTGCAGTGTAATCTCCTAGTCCCTATTCTGGAGCCTGATCTTTTTCTTGCCTGATATAAATCTTGGAGATTAGCGTCTGCCTTACACTCATAAACTGGAAGAAAAGACTTTTTCTATATTCCAACTTGAGAGAAGATAGAATATGAATCAACGATATACTGACCAATAAAAAATAATTGTCTCACTCTACTACTAATTAATTTATCTATCAATTAGAGCAACAGAGAAAACCTAGTTTTTGGAGCCAGTTTAATTCTCCAGAGGTTCAAGCTTAGCCCAGGAAGAGTGGGTAGATAAAGTCCATTATATTACTTGAGAGGCCAGCCAACCACTATTGCCTGAAATTTCACATGTGGTAATTCATCAGTTGCTATCTTGAAGGTTTTCCTGTTTTCAAGCTCCTTTTACAAACATTTATCCCTGAAGGAAGCAATGATTTAAAACCATTTGAGAAAGATCACTGACAGCTCTGAGAGACTAAGATAGGGTTCATAAAGGCAGAGAGAGAAACCTGATAGGGAACTGAGAATAAAAGTTACCATTACCAAGTTCAAATTTTGCTTGTATTCTGATCCTTTTGATTGAAAAGGGATGTTTAACTGAATTACATAATAATAGTATCATGGCATTTTAATTCTGAAAAGAATCTTAAGTATGGTAATCCAACTCTTTTATTTTAAAAATGAGTAAGAGTTCCATTAATTAAAATATTACAATTCAACCCATAGGAAAGGAACATTTCTGTGTTTATTACAGATCAAGCATAACCAAAAACGTTCCTTAGAAAGCAAATTTGTGATCAAAGCAGTGACCCAAATTGTTTTTTGTAGAGTAGTAACTGTGAACTATGGCAAAACTGAAACTCTATCTTATCAGCAAAATGATATTTCACTTATTACGACAGCAGTTTGGGGCAGCACGAGAGACTAGATCTGGTTAGTTCACAGGACATGAATATTAGCTGTATGATAGGGATACTTTCAGTTCAGTTCAGTCGCTCAGTCGTGTTTGACTCTTTGCGACCCCATGAATAGCAGCACGCCAGTCCTCCCTGTCCATCACCATCTCCCGGAGTTCACTCAGACTCACGTCCATAGAGTCCGTGATGCCATCCAGCCATCTCATCCTCTGTCTTCCCCTTCTCTTCCTGCCCCCAAACCCTCCCAGCATCAGGGTCTTTTTCAATGAGTCAACTCTTCCCATGAGGTGGCCAAAGTACTGGAGCTTCAGCATTAGCATCATTCCTTCCAAAGAAATCCCAGGGCTGATCTCCTTCAGAATGGACTGGTTGGATTTCCTTGCAGTCCAAGGGACTCTCAAGAGTCTTCTCCAACATCACAGTTCAAAAGCATCAGTTCTTCGGTGCTCAGCCTTCTTCACAGTCCAACTCTCACATCCATACATGACCACAGGAAAAACCATAGCCTTGACTAGACGGACCTTAGTCGGCAAACTAATGTCTCTGCTTTTCAATATACTATCTGGGTTGGTCATAACTTTTCTTCCAAGGACTAGGCGTCTTTTAATTTCATGGCTGCAGTCACCATCTGAAGTGATTTTGGAGCCCCCCAAAATAAAGTCTGACACTGTTTCCACTGTTTTCCCCATCTATTTCCCATGAAGTGATGGGACCGGATGCCATGATCTTCGTTTTCTGAATGTTGAGCTTTAAGCCAACTTTTTCACTCTCCTCTTTCACTTTCATCAAGAGGCTTTTTAGCTCCTCTTCACTTTCTGCCATAAGGGTGGTGCCATCTGCATATCTGAGGTTATTGATATTGATTCCAGCTTGTGTTTCTTCTAGTCCAGTGTTTCTCATGATGTACTCTGCATAGAAGTTAACTAAGCAGGGTGACAATATACAGCCTTGACGGACTCCTTTTCCTATTTGGAACCAGTCTGTTGTTCCATGTCCAGTTCTAACTGTTGCTTCCTGGCCTGCATACAGATTTCTCAAGAGGCAGGTCAGGTGGTCTGGTATTCCCATCTCTTTCAGAATTTTCCACAGTTTATTGTGATCCACACAGTCAAAGGCTTTGGCATAGTCAACAAAGCAGAAATAGATGTTTTTCTGGAACTCTCTTGCTTTTTCCATGATCCAGCAGATGTTGGCAATTTGATCTGTGGTTCCTCTGCCTTTTCTAAAACCAGCTTGAACATCAAGGAGTTCAAGGTTCACATAATGCTGAAGCCTGCCTTGGAGAATTTTGAGCATTACTTTACTAGCATTTGTGTGGTAGTTGTGCATTTGTGCAACTGTGTGGTAGTGCAATTGTGTGGTAGTGCAATTGTGTGGTAGTTGGAGCATTCTTTGGCATTGCCTTTCTTTGGAATTGGAATGAAAACTGACCTTTTCCAGTCCTGTGGCCACTGCTGAGTTTTCCAAGTTTGCTGGCATATTGAGTGCAGCACTTTCACAGCATCATCTTTCAGGGTTTGAAACAGCTCCACTGAAATTCCATCACCTCCACTAGCTTTGTTCGTAGTGATGCTTTCTAAAGCCCACTTGACTTCACATTCCAAGATATCTGGCTCTAGATGAGTGATCACATCATCATGATTATCTGGGTCGTGAAGATCTTTTTGTACAGTTCTTCTGTGTATTCTTGCCACCTCTTCTTAATATCTTCTGCTTCTGTTAGGTCCACACCATTTCTGTCCTTTCTCGAGCCCATCTTTGCATGAAATGTTCCCTTAGTATCTCTCATTTCTTGAAGAGATCTCTAGTCTTTCCCATTCTGTTGTTCTCCTCTATTTCTTTGCATTGATCGCTGAAGAAGGCTTTCTTATCTCTTCTTGCTATTCTTTGGAACTGTGCATTCAGATGCTTATATCTTTCCTTTTCTCCTTTGTTTTTCACCTCTCTTCTTTTCACAGCTATTTGTAAGGCCTCCCCAGACAGCCATTTTTCTTTTTTGCATTTCTTTTCCATGGGGATGGTCTTCATCCCTGTCTCCTGTACAATGTCATGAACCTCATTCCATAGTTCATCAGGCACTTTATCTATCAGATCTAGCCCCTTAAATCTATTTCTCACTTCCACTGTATAATCATAAGGTATTTGATTTAGGTCATACCTGAATGGTCTAGTGGTTTTCCCTATTTTCTTCAATTTAAGTCTGAATTTGGTAAAAGAGTTCATGATCTGAGCCACAGTCAGCTCCTGGTCTTGTTTTTTTTGACTGTATAGAGCTTCTCCATCTTTGGCTGCATAGAATATAATCAGTCTGATTTCGGTGTTGACTATCTGGTGATGTCCATGTGTAAAGTCTTCTCTTGTGTTGTTGGAAGAGGGTGTTTGCTATGACCAGTGCATTTTCTTGGCAAAACTCTATTCATCTTTGCCCTGCTTCATTCTACATTCCAAGGCCAAATTTGCCTGTTACTCCAGGTGTACTTCCTACTTTAGCATTCCAGTACCCTATAATGAAAAGGATATCTTTTTTTTGGTGTTAGTTCTAAAAGGTCTTGTAGGTCTTCATAAAACCGTTCAACTTCAGCTTCTTCAGCATTCCTGGTTGAGGCATGTTTTAGGATTTAATTATTTAATCAACTTTCTTAAAAAGAATAGTGCAACATGTTCACTTTGGGAATTAAACTTGAGATGAAAGAGAGAAAGAACTTTAGCTCTTATAATGTAGCAGTATTTTATCCTACTTATTTATTTTGTGTTAAATTCCCGGCTTTCTACAAACTGAGAGAAGCAAAGTAGCATTATCAGAACTTCAAAGGGCCATCAAAGGATGCACCATTAACTGTGGGCAGAATGACAACAAAGATGTAGAGAAATATACTACTCTATTTGCAATTTCCTGAGTGACATAAAATTGTATAAAGTAAGCTTGGAGCCCAAAACAAGCAGTAAAACTGCTTTCCTCATAGCTCAGTTGGTAAAGAGTCTGCCTGCAAAGGAGGAGAAGCTGTTTCAATTCCTGGGTCAGAAAGATCCCCTGGAGAAGGAGAAGGCCATCCAATCCATTATTCTGGCCTGGAGAATTCCATGGACTGTATAGTCCATGGGGTCGCAAAGAGTCAGACATGACTGAGCAACTTTCACTTCACTAATTCATTAGAAAGTGTTATACCTGCAACTGGGCACTTCATGATACAGTTTACCAATCAGTAAGGCATGTACTCAAACCAGTAGACAAAGTCACAATATATACACAGATCCAGCAAAGCTGCAGTACCTTTAAAAGTGCTATAGCTAGAAAACATGATGATAAAATTAACTTGATAATTAGATGAAACCAACCACTAAGCTCGCTTCATAAATAAACAGAGAGTTCAACAGGATGAAGCTAACAAATGTGCAGATGAGATGGTGCAATCCCTGAATCTGTTTCACGGTAACATCCCTTGTCCACTGAGTCTTTCCACCCATAGGCTACACCTATGCTGCCGGTGATAGCCCAGTGTGGTACACCCCTAATTCAACGGCAGTGACCAGTGACTTCTGGCCTTTGTACAAAATAGCTTATAACACTCTTTGGAGAATTGGAACTTGGGAAACTGAGAAATTGACTATTTAGTTGTATTCAGTTGAAGTCATAAAAATGTGCAAACTTAAGTGATAAGGAAGAGGTTGATATGAAAAAAGAACAGAGTCAACAGGTAGAAAGAAGCCATGTTTTCATGAAAAAGATTTTTTTTTTTTTTTGCTTTCAAGAGTATAGGGTTCTTGCCATATTTTCAATTCATACTTTGGATGGGAGACATGTGGCAATCTGGAGCTCCTGATCTTGAATTTCCTTCTATCTCACTCACTTCTTCCCTTAAATCCTTGCCCAAGTCCCCTTTTCTCCCTATGCTAAGGTAATTGAGTGAATCTCTATGGTTTTAAACTGAACAGAGCTCCGCATAGTTCAAATACAAATGCTGCTGCTGCTAAGTTGCTTCGGTCATGTCCGACTCTGTGCGACCCCATAGATGGCAGCCCACCAGGCTCCCCCGTCCCTGGGATTCTCCAGGCAAGAACACTGTCATGGGTTGCCATTTCCTTCTCCAATGCATGAAGGTGAAAAAGAGAAAGTGAAGTCACTCAATGGTGTCTGACTCTTCGTGACCCCATGGACTGTAGCCCACCAGGCTGCTCATCCATGGGATTTTCCAGGCAAGAGTACTGGAGTGGGGTGCCATTGCCTTCTCCTCAAATACAAATGGGAACAGCGTTATAAGAAGAGATAAATACCGAAGCTCATGCTTTCATCAAAGACAACTGATGCCTTTTGGTTTGACTAGATGGTTTCATCCTTCAGTACTTTCATTCTATGTTTGACTTTTTTCAGAAACTTTACAAAAATTTTATATTTTGTTTCAGAGTTCTGGAATTTCAAACCAATACTGGCATCAAATACCTTCTAGTAGTTAATAAAGTTATCATAAGATATGCTATTTAAGAAATAGAAGCATGTTGCAGTGGATCTCCAATTTTAAACAAATTTGTTTAAGAGCCGCACATGATTAACATTTTACCAAATCTGCTATAACACAGATAGAAAATCCAGTTAGATACTTTGGAGTGGGGAAACAGATCTTTATTGTGTCACCCTCCTAGGTCCATATCTTGAAATTAGTTTTAGATTACCTAGAAAGATGACAGCTTGCAGACAGATTTACTGTATTTTAAAAGGTACAAAATCTGAATTGTTTTCTCTATTTTCTGTTCTCTGTGGCCTCCATCAGGGGTGATCAGGAAACAAGGTTAAGTTCTTGTAGGGTTAATTATGTTGGACTTCTCTTTTTCCCCACACACAAGCTTAATTATATTCATCATCACTTAGGTCTCTATCCCATGTAGCCAGTTGGGATTGGGATTTGGTCATGATAAAGTGGAGAATTTAGGACTTTAGACTGCGCCTCCCTGGTGACTCAGACAGGAAAAAAAAAAAAAAAAAAAAAAAGTCTGCCTGTGAAGCAAGAGACCTGGGTTCGATTCCTGTGTCAGGCTGATCCCCTGGAGAAGGAAATGGCAACCCACTCCAGTTTTCTTGCCTAGAGAATTCCATGGACAGAGGAGTTTGGTGGGCTACAGTCTATGAAGTCACAAACAGTCGGACAGTTCAGTTCAGTTGCTCAGTCGTGTCCAATTTGTGGACTGCAGCACGCCAGGCTTCCCTGTCCATTACCAATTCCCACAGCTTACTCAAACTCATGTCCATCAAGTCGGTGATGCCCTCCAACCAACTCATCCTGTCATCCCCTTCTCATCCTGCCTTCAGTCTTTCCAGCATCAGAGTCTTTTCCTGAGTCATTTCTTCCCATCAGGTGGCCAAATTATTGGAGCTTCAGCATTAGTCCTTCCAATGAATAATCAGGGTGATTTCCTTTAGGATTGACTGGTTGGATCTCATGGCAGTCCAAGGGACGCTTAAGAGTCTTCTCCAACACCACAGTTCAAAAACATCAATTCGTCAGCGCTCAGGTTTCTTTACAGTCTGGCTCTCACATCCACACATGATTACTGGAAAAAACATAGCTTGGACTCAACAGACCTTTGCTGGCAAAGTAATTTCTCCACTTTTTAATATACTGTCTAGCTTGGTCATAGCTTTTGTTCCAAAGAGCAAATTTCTTTTAATTTTATGGCTGCAGTCACCATCTGCAGTGATTTTGAAGCCCAAGAAAATAAAGTCTGTCACTCTTCCCATTGTTTCCCAACCTATTTGCCATGAAGTGATGGGACTGGATGCCATGATCTTCATTTTTAAGCTAGCTTTTTCACTGTCCTCTTTCATCAAAGGTTCTTTAATTCCTCTCTGCTTTCTGCCATGAGGGTAGTGTCATCTGTATATCTGAAGTTATTGATATTTCTCCTGGCAATCTTGATTCCAGCTTGTGCTTCATCCAGTCTGGCATTTCTCATGATATACTCTGCATAGAAGTTAAATAATCAAGGTGACAATATACAGCATAAACCTACTCATTTCCTGATTTGGAACCATTCTATTGTTCCATGTCCATTTCTAACTGTTGCTTCTTGAACTGCAAACAGATTTCTCAGGAGGCAGGTGAAGTGGTCTGGTATTCCTATCTCTAAGAATTTTCCACAGTTTGTTCTGAGCCACAGAGTCAAAGGCTTTGGCATAGTCAATAAAGCAGAAATACATGTTTTTCTGGAACTCTCCTGCTTTTTGATGACCAAATGGATGTTGGCAGTTTGATATCTGGTCCCTCCTGCCTTTTCTAAAACCAGCTTGAACATCTGGAAGTTCATGGTTCATGTACTTTTGAAGCCTGGCTTGGAGAATTTTGAGCATTACTTTGCTAGACAGCTAGACCATTCAGGTATGACCTAAATCAAATCCCTTATGATTATACAGTGGAAGTGAGAAATAGATTTAAGGGGCTAGATCTGATAGATAGAGTGCCTGATGAACTATGGAATGAGGTTCATGACACTGCACACGAGACAGGGATCAAGACCCTCCCCATGGAAAAGAAATGCAAAAAAGCAAAATGGCTGTCTGGGGAGGCCTTACAAATAGCTGTGAAAAGAAGAGAGGTGAAAAACAAAGGAGAAAAGGAAAGATATAAGCATCTGAATGCAGAGTTCCAAAGAATAGCAAGAAGAGATAAGAAAGCCTTCTTCAGTGATCAATGCAAAGAAATAGAGGAAAAGAACAGAATGGGAAAGACTAGAGATCTCTTCAAGAAAATGAGAGATACTAAGGGAACATTTCATGCAAAGATGGGCTCAATAAAGGACAGAAATGGTCTGGACCTAACAGAAGCAAAAGATATTAAGAAGAGATGGCAAGAATACACTGAAGAATTGTACAAAAAAATCTTCCCAAACCAGATAATCATGATGATGTGATCACTCATCTAGAGCCAGACATCTTGGAATGTGAAGTCAAGTGGGCTCTAGAAAGCATTACCACGAACAAAGCTAGTGGAAGTGATGGAATTCCAGTTGAACTCTTTCAAATCCTGACAGATGATGCTGTGAAAGTGCTGCATTCAATATGCCAGCAAATTTGGAAAACTCAGCAGTGGCCACAGGACTGGAAAAGGTGTTTTCATTCCAATTCCAAAGAAAAGCAATGCCAAAGAATGCTCAAACTACCGCACAATTGCACTCATCTCACATGTTAGCAAAGTAATGCTCAAAATTCTGCAAGCCAGGCTTCAGCAATACGTGAACCGTGAACTCCCTGATGTTCAAGCTGGTTTTAGAAAAGGCAGAGGAACCAGAGATCAAATTGCCAACATCTGCTGGATCATGGAAAAAAGCAAGAGAGTTCCAGAAAAACATCTATTTCTGCTTTGTTGACTATGCCAAAGCCTTTGACTCTGTGGATCACAATAAACTGTGGAACATTCTGAAAGAGATGGGAATACCAGACCACCTGACCTGCCTCTTGAGAAATCTGTATGCAGGTCAAGAAGCAACACTTAGAACTGGACATGGAACAACAGACTGGTTCCAAATAGGAAAAGGAGTCCGTCAAGGCTGTATATTGTCACCCTGCTTAGTTAACTTCTATGCAGAGTACATCATGAGAAACGCTGGACTGGAAGAAACACAAGCTGGAATCAAGATTGACAGGAGAAATATTAATAACCTCAGATATGCAGATGACACCACCCTTACAGAAGAAAGTGAAGAGGAGCTAAAAAGCCTCTTGATGAAAGTGAAAGAGGAGAGTGAAAAAGTTGGCTTAAAGCTCAACATTGAGAAAATGAAGATCATGGCATCTGGTCCCATCACTTCATGGGAAATAGATGGGGAAACAGTGGAAACAGTGTAAGACTTCATTTTTGTGGGCTCCAAAATCACTGCAGATGGTGACTGCAGCCATGAAATTAGAAGACGCTTAGTCCTTGGAAGAAAAGTTGTGACCAACCTAGATAGTATATTGAAAAGCAGAGACATTACTTTGCCAGCTAAGGTCTGTCTAGTCAAGGCTATGGTTTTTCCTTTGGTCATGTATTGGGGGCAGGAGGAGAAGGGGACGACCGAGGATGAGGTGGCTGGATGGCATCACAGACTCGATGAACATGAGTCAGTGAACTCCGAGAGATGGTGATGAATAGGGAGGCCTGGCGTGCTGCGATTCATGGGTCACAAAGAGTCGAACATGACTGAGCGACTGAACTGAACTGAACTTGCTAGTGAGATGAGTACAACTGTGTGGTAGTTTGAGCGTTCTTTGGCATTGCCTTTTTTTGAGATTGAAGTGAAAACTGACCTTTTCCATTCTAGTGACCACTAATGAGTTTTCCAAATTTGCTGGCATACTGAGAACAGCACTTTCACAGCTTCACATTTTAGAGTTTGAAATAACTCAACTGGAATTCTATCACCTCTACTAGCTTGTTCATAGTGACGCTTCCTAAGGCCCACTTGACTTCACATTCTAGAATGTCTGACTCTAGGTGAGTGATCACACCATTGTCGTTATCTAGGTCATGAAGATATTATTTGTACAGTTCTTTGTATTCTTGTGACCTCTTTATATATCCTGCTTCTGTTAGGTCCAGACCATTTCTGTCCTTTATCGAGCCCATCTTTGCATGAAATTCCCTTGGTATCTCTGATTTTCTTGAAGAGATCTCTAGTGTTTCCCATTCTATTGTTTTCCTCTATTTCTTTGCATTGATCACTGAGGAAGGCTTTCTTATCTCTCCTTGCTATTCTTTGGAACTCTGCATTCAGATGGGTATATCTTTCTTTTTCTCCTTTGCCTTTCACTTCTCTTCTTTTCACAGCTATTTGTAAGGACCCCTCAGACAGCCATTTTGCCTTTTGCATTTCTTTTTCTTGGGGATGGTCTTGAATACTGCCACCTGTACAGCATCATGGACCTCTGCCCATAGTTCTTCAGGCACCCTGTCTGTCAAATCTAATGCCTTGAACCTATTTGTCACTTCCAGTGTATAATCGTAAGGGATTTGATTTAAGCCATACCTGAATTTTTCCCTACTTTCTCCAATTCAAGTCTGAATTTGGCAATAAGGAGTTCATGATCTGAGTCATGGCCAGCTCCTGAGCTTATTTTTGCTGACTGTATGGAGCTTCTCCATATTTGGCTGCAAAGAATATAATCAGTCTGATTTCTGTATTGACCATTTGGTGGTATCCACGTGAAGAGTCGTCTCTTGTGTTGTTTGAAGAGTGTGTTTGCTATGACCAGTGCATTCTCATGGCAAAACTCTCTTAGCCTTTGTCTTGCTTCATTCTATACTCCAAGGCCAAATTTGCCTATTACTCCAGGTACCTCTTGGCTTCCTACTTTTGCTTTACAATCCCCTGTGATGAAAAGGACATCTTTTTTGGGTGTTAGTTCTAGAGGTTCATGTAGGTCTTAGAACCATTCAATTTCAGTTTTTCAGCATTACATGGATTACTGTAATATTGAATGGTTTGCCTTGGAAATGAACAGAGATCATTCTGTCATTTTGAGATTGCACCCAAATACTGTATTTTGGATTCTTTTTGACTATGAGGGCTACTCTGTTTCTTCTAAGGGATTCTTGCCCACAGTAGGAGATATAATGGTCATCTGAGTTAAATTCACCCATTCTGATCCTTTCTAGTTCATTGATTCCAAAAATGTTGATGTTTACTCTTGCCATCTCCTGTTTGACTACTTCCAATTAACCCTGATTAATGGACCTAACGTTCTAGGTTCCTATTCAAAATTGTTCTTACAGCACTGGACTTTGCTTCCATCACCAGTCACATCCACAACCGGGCATTGTTTTCACTTTGGCTCCATCTCTTCATTCTTTCTGGAGTTATTCTTCCACTCTTCTCCATAGCATATTGGGCACCTACTGACCTGGGGAGTTCATCTTTCAGTGTCGTATCTTTTGCCTTTTCATACTGTTCATGGAGTTCTCAAGGCAAGAATACTGCAGTGGTTTGCCATTCCCTTTTCCAGTGGACCACCTTTTTCAGACCTCTCCACTATGATCTGTCTGTCTTGGGTGGCCCTACACGACATGGCTTATAGTTTCAATGAGCTAGACAAGGCTGTGGTCCATGTGATCAGTTTGGTTAATTTTCTGTGATTGTGGTTTTCATTCTGTCTGCCCTCTGGAGGATAAGGATAAGAAGCTTATGGAAGCTTCCTGATAACAAATAGAACACACAAAACAATCTGAAGGCTAAGTATCATAACTCTGGGTAACCTAAAAGAGATAAGTTTGGGTGGCCCCATTTGTGCTTCTTTGTAAACATTGTACCAGCATGTTGGAGAGGTTGTGAGTTAAAACCAGATTCAGACCTTCCTGGGTTCCCAGCCAAATACCTTCTAGCAGCAGTTCCACCATGACCATTAACACATGCCCCCTCTATGAGTTTAGGTAAAAGCTGTTTACTGGGTACAGTACAGTCACAGCTGACATTCCTTAGACTCCATAGGTGGTTTGTAAAATGAAGATTATATACATTAAGTATTTCCCTGGACAGTTTATTAGAAAATCTCCACATTGAAGTCTAATATATGATTTCCCACTAAGTTTTCTCGCCAGTATGAAGCCAATTACACTTTTCAGTTGAGCATCCAGTGCATTAGACATCTGTATCCAGGTGATATACTGTAACAAAACTATGTGCCTTTAACTGATGGATTCACATTCAAATCTTGAAATGGTTATGTTATGAATAGTCTGAGGAAGCTGATGGAGAAGGCAATGGCAACCCACTCCAGTACTCTTACCTGGAAAAATCCCATGGGCAGAGGAGCCTGGTGGGCTGCAGTCCATGGGGTTGCTAAGAGTCAGACACGAGGAAGCTGAACACGGTTGGAATGAGCACTGATTCACACCTCCTCTCACATTCACACTAGGGTAGGTGCTCGTGGACTAGCATGTGTGCATGCTCAGTCACTCAGTCATGACTGACTCTATGCGACCCTGTGGACTGTAGCCTGCCAGTTTCCTCTGTCCATGGAATTTTCCAAGGAAGAACACTGGAGTGGGTTGCCATTCCCTACTCTAGGGGATCTTGGTGACCCAGGGATTGAACCCATGTCTGTTGCATATCCTGCATTGGCAGGCAGATTCTTTACCACTAGCATGACCTGGGAAGCCCCTCATGGACTAGAAGGCATGCAAAATCCTCACTATTTAAATTCCTACTCTCTTTTCTTTCTTGGAATTACACTACGTTTACTTAGGTTGAACAAGTATATGTTATCATTTCACTGTCTAAGCAGTATGAATGACACTGTTTTAAAAATCTGAGAGGAAAAATAAAGAAATATAAGAGGTAGTCTTTAATTTTTGGAGAGAATATGAGTACAAACAGGAAATAAGTAGCCATGATTGCAAAGGGATTTATAATAACTAATTTATGCAAAGATAAGTGATACAGAGAAAAGAGTCAACACAACTTCAGAAATGGATCGTGTAGGTCAGTGAGGGAGATCTATCTTCTGAAAGATCTATCCCTTTTGAAGAGGCTACAAAAAGTTGGAGGCCATCTTGGTCATTTATGACTATAATTTGGCACTACTCATTACATTTTATTCTCTGCTAATACTGGACCAGTGTACTTGGCTACATTTGAAACTATGATCAATTTTTTTTTTTGGTACATGGAATAGCTCTTCCATCATGCCAACTTCCTTCTGGTCTGTGTGAGTCATATCCAATCTTGGGAATTCTTATGAGAATCACACTTTCTCTCATTCTACTTCCTACTTCATCTATGTGCTTTGTCATAAGTTTGTTACTTACCAGCTAAAAACGGTCGTGATCTTGAATGAAGATGGCATAGTTTGTCTGAAGACAGATTACCTGGGTTTGAATCCATCTGTGGTGTGCTGTGCTTAGTTGCTCAGTCCTGTCCAACTCTTAACACAACTACTAACACATATTAGATATGTAACTTCATTGCAAAATTATTAGCCCCTATATTCTTTAGTTTCACTATACCTTAAGCATAACAGTATCTAACTATCTACCCTTGGGGTAATATGAGACTTAATGAGGTAATATTTGTAAAATGCTGTTAAATATATGGGTACTCAGTTTTAAATGTTGGCTCTGATTTATGTTATTCTCTAAGTAAGTAGATTATTACTGTGCATTCTCATTAATGAGTGCTCTTGAAACTGATAAAAATCTTATGGTAGGTGATATAGAAAGGCACTTTACATATTGAAATAATTTAGCTATTAGCTGAAATGCAATTTATTTGTTTCATTAAGCATTCCTTATCTATTAATTCTTCCCATTGCTGTTATAAATACACTTAATTACTTTCTTCAACTGACACAGTCTTCCTTATTTCTGAAGAACATATATCACCCATCCTCTTTCAAAAAGCCTTCTCTGATAACTTTCAGGCTTGACAAAGTATTCTGTTCTCCTTCCATACTTTCTGGAATGAATTTTATCATGACACTTTGAGCATTATACTGAAATGATCTGTTTGGCAGCTTGTAAGCAGACTGAGAGAATCTCTAGGGAAGGGTAATTTGGTTTTCTCATTTGTATCCTTGACACCTTTTGTAGTGCCAAAATGTAAGGAACTCTTCAATGTTGAATTGAACTTGACCTTTGTTATGATCACAAAGATAACAAAGAGTATTAAGAGAACTTGCAAGATTAAGGTCTGCAATACAAAGGCATATTTGTTACCACAGAGAATTCTTTCTAAAGAAATCAATGAAGAAGCCTTGGGAAATGATGCAGCACAAAACAACTTTGTTTTTATTTCTTAGTGTAACATTATCCACTTAAAATGAGGAATGGTAGAAAATGTCTCTGAAATCGCTTGTGGAATATTGAGCCCTCTTTTACAAATTATTCTTCAGAGAATTTAGATCTTAGCAGGAATGCTGATTTCTGTACTTACAGGAAATTATACATCTTTTTTCAATGTTAATTTTAACATCAAATAACTCCCTCGTACAACCACATCATAAAATGTTCAGTCTTCTTGTACAAGTAATTATTTATGTTAATTGTAGTCATTAGAATTGAAATTGATGAGAAAAAGTATACTCAAAAGGTAACATCTGAGCATTTTAATAGTATGTGTTAAACATTAGATAAAGTTAATAAGAATATTAAAAGATGTGTTTAACAACGTAGTTAGATGACAAGAATATTTTAATTATCCTCAAGTAAGTACAGATCTTACAAAAGCTTGGAACACGTATCAAAAAGCAGAAAAAAATGAACAGTTTACTGAAGGCATACTTTAAATACAATTTAAATAATCAATTAAAAGATCACCACCAAGGGACTTCCCTGGTGGTCCAGTGGTTAAGACTTTGTCTTCCCATGCAGGAGGTACAGGGCCCATCCCTGGTCTGGGAGCTGAGATCCCACATGCCTCACAGCCAAAACCCCCAAAACACATAAAACAGAAATAATACTGAAACAAATTCAGTAAAGATTAAAAAAAAAATCATCCTCAAGCTTGAAGTGACCACAGAGTTTTGGGTTAAATATAGAAGCTGATATTTGCTGATATTTAGCTGATATATCAGCTGATATATAGCTGATATTTGCTATAATATTTTATAGTAAAATATAATATTTTTATATTTATAAAAATATAAATATATTTACTGTATGCTGCTGCTGCTAAGTCACTTCAGTCGTGTCCAACTCTGCGTGACCCCATAGATGGAAACCCACCAGGCTCCCCCATCCCTGGGATTTTCCAGGCAAGAATACTGGAGTGGGTTGCCATTTCCTTCTCCAATGTGTGAAAGTGAAAAGTGAAAGGGAAGTCGCTCAGTCGTGTCCAACTCTTAGCAACCCCATGGATTGCAGCCTACCAGGCTCCTCTGTCCATGGGATTTTCAAGGCAAGAGTACTGGAGTGGGGTGCCATCAAAGAAGCAGAATAATTCAGAGGCAAGAAAATCATGCATGATCCCTCAAAAAAATTTGTCTAGGTTATGAATTGCAAATCTGACTTAAAGTCTTATATTGAATTTAATGGTTTCTGAAAGATTTGACTTTTCTAGATCAGTTTTGTACCACAAGTCATAAGAATTCCCCAAAGTCTGTACACTTGTTGGTTTTTATAATCATGTTTGATAAGTAACTATATGTTTACAAAGCATATAGTTAAAATTACATTTAATTTCTAAAAAATTTGACTGGATTTGTTTATTAATAGATACATTTTATGCTTACTTCTCATAAAGACTTTCATTAATTAGAATATTCTATTGTTAATTAAATGAAAACAACTGAAGAGCTACATATTAAGACATTTTATTTTATTTTTTTTCAATTCTTCAAAAGTTTTTTTTTTAATTTTATTTTTACTTTATTTTACTTTACAATACTATATTGGTTTTGCCATACATTGACATGAATCCACCACGGGTGTATATGAGTTCGAAACCTGAACCCCCTCCCACCCCATAATATTAGTTCCTATTACAAATCCTATTTTGAAGTTAGCATAAATTGCCCTCCAACAGAATTTTGGGATTCCAGCTAAAGTTACTGGGAAATTAGATTTATTAGATTCAAAATTTGCTAAGCTGTTTTTTTTTTTTAATTGAAGGATAGTTTATTTAAAATGTTGTGTTAGTTTCAGGTATACAGCAAAATTATTCAATTATACATACATATGTATAATATGTATACTTTTCAGATTCTTTTATTATATATTTTTGTTGCTGTTCAGTCTCTAAGTTGCATTTGACTCTTTGCAACCTCATAGACAGCAGCACACCAGGCTCCTCTATCCTCCACTGTCTTCTGGAGTTTCCTCAGATTCATGTCCATTGAGTTGGTGATGCTATCTAACCATCTCATCCTTTGTTGCCCTCTTCTCCTTTTGTGATCAATCTTTTCCAACATCAAGATCTTTTCCAATGAGTCAGCTATTTGCATCAGGGAGCCAAGTATTGGAACATCAGCTTCAGTCTTTCCAGTGAATATTCAGGGTTGATTTCCTTTAGGATTGAATGGTTTGATCTCCTTGGAGTTCAAGGGATTCTCAAGAGTCTTCTCCAGCACCACAATTCGAAAGTACCAATTCTTTGGTGCTCAGTGTTCTTTACGGTCCAGCTCTCACATCTGTACATGACTACTGGAAAAACTGTAGCTTTGGCTATATAGACCTTTGTCGGCAAAGTAATGTCTCTGCTTTTTAATGCACTGACATTTAATAATATGACAAATAGATTTGTCATAGCTTTTTACACATTATTGAAAGATATTCAATGTTTTCTGTGCTATACAGTAGATCCCTACTGTTTATCTATTTTATATACAGTAATGTCGGAGAAGGCAATGGCACCCCCACTCCAGTACTCTTGCCTGGAAAATCCCATGGATGGAGGAGCCTGGTAGGCTGCAGTCCATGGGATCGCGAAGAGTCAGACACGACTGAACGACTTCACTTTCACTTTTCACTTGCATACACTGGAGAAGGAAATGGCAGCCCACTCCAGTGTTCTTGGCTGGAGAATCCCAGGGACGGGGGAGCCTGGTGGGCTGCCATCTATGGGGTCACACAGAGTCGGATATGACTGAAGCAATTTAGCATACAGTAATGTGTATCTGTTAATCCTAAGCTCCTATTTATCCCTCCCCCTTTCCCCTTTGATAACTGTAAGTTTGTTTGCTATGTCTGTGAGTCTGTTTCTGTTTTGTAAATAAGTTCACTTGTGCCATATATGATCTAGTCTTTGTCTGACTTACTTCAATTAGTATGATAATATCTAGGTCCATCCATGTTGCTAAAAATGGCATTATTTCATTCTTTTTGTTTGTTAAATTTTATTTATTACTTATTGAATTTCCTCAAGTTATTACATCAGATCATGTTGAGTAACTCATACACCCTAAATGCTGTTTGGTTTTCTGAGTCATTCCTGAGGAACTGTCAAACCCAGAGGCTGAAGGCAGTAGGCAGATACTGGAGAACATAATCCAGATACATATTCAATTCTGGGAATTTTGTGTGAATAGCTAATAGGGTTTCTAATCTGTCCAGGGTTCTAGATGTATTTTCAACCCTGAATCATCAACAGTCATTTCCTGGGTTTTACTTGCTGGGCATATGGCAGCCTCGGGTCACATGCAGTCCTTAGATGAGAAGGATGTTGTTAAGCTGGATGGCTTATGGGATATGGGTCCTGGGATGTGGACCCCAGTGGCTCTGGAAGAAAGAAACAGGCTCAGAGTCAAACCCTCTGGCTTGACTGTTTGATGCAGTTTTCCTCACTTAGGTCTGCCTCCAGCCACCTACATCTTGATTCATCTCCCCCGGCCAACAGTGAGTGTTTGGTGTGAGGCTTTAGGGTTGTGGCGGGTATACCAGGATCCCTTTTCCTTTTTCCTGCTTCCTAGTTTCTTATCTGTCGTGCGACTCTTTGGGAGGCTGCAACTTAATATTACGTTATCGTCAGCAAAACAGCAGTGGGAAGACGATTTCCATCCTGCTGGCCTAAGAGCTGTCTGTATGAGAGCAACCTGTCTTTTTCTTTCCTCTCTGGTCATATGGAAGGCCAGATGTCACAGGAAGTGTTTTATAACTTGCTGACTCTGTGAATGTTCCAGAAAATATAAATGACTCTAAAACTTAAAAAAAAAAAGTATTCATGTATAAAGGTCTATTTTTTTGGATTATGGCCATGTTGATGGTTCACCCACAGAGTCACTGGCAGAAAAGCGTTTGGACTTACCCTTTGACCAAGAGACATGTCCATGGATGGAACTTTGTAGGGAGGAGGGTTTGTTAAAGATGACATAGGAAGTACTGTCCCCCCTCCCCCGCCACCCCCGTGGCTGCCTTCAAGCTGTGCTCTCACTGGCCAGTAGTTATTGGGAATAAACCACCTCCTGAAGACCAAAGGGCAGGGAGCCCCAATCTATAAGTAGTTCCTAAGAGCCTCCTAAAGCCTTACATGGGACACAGAAAAAGCTTTGCATGTGACACAGAGCACAGCCATCTTTTCTGAAATGGGCTGAAACTGGGTTCTCATGGAAGTGGAAAGAGTAAGAAGTAACTCCTGCTGATGTTTCCTCCTGGAGACTGGCCTGATGGTCCATAATTAGGCCAAATCTGTGTTCAATCAATTCCTTCCCCCCACCCCCACTATTAAAAAAATTACTTTTAATTGGAGGATAATTGCCTTACAGTGTTGCGCTGGATTCTGCTGTACAGCAATGTGAATCAGCTATAGGTAGTTATATATACACTGCCTGCTTCTTGAGCCTCCCACCCCACAGCACACTC
This sequence comes from Nanger dama, assembly GCA_917880005.1. Taxonomy (NCBI): domain Eukaryota; kingdom Metazoa; phylum Chordata; class Mammalia; order Artiodactyla; family Bovidae; genus Nanger; species Nanger dama. Next base: position 1,998,370 of record CAKJTW010000069.1, read on the forward strand.
ATCTAGGTCCTCGCAGAACACCAGGCTGAGCTCGCCTGCGCTGTGCTGCGGGTCCCCACCAGCTGCCTGTTTCACACGTGGTAGGCTGCCTGTGTCAGTGCTCCTCTCTCAATTCACCCCTCTCTCCTTCCCCCACTGGGTCCACAAGTCCATTCTTTATGTCTGTGTCTCTATTCCTGCCTTGCAGAAATGGTTCATCAGGACCATTTTTCTAGATCCTGCATATATATACATACATACATATATATATATATATGCATATGCATTAATGCATGACATTTGTTTTTCTCTTTCTGACTTGCTTTTTAAACAGGCTCTAGGTTTATCCACCTAACTACAGCTGACTCAAATTCATTCCTTTTATGGCCAAGTTATAGTCCACTGTATATATGTACCACAGCTTCTTTATCCATTCACCTGTTGATAGATACCTAGGTTGCTTCCATGTCCTGGCTGTGTAAATAATGCTACAGTGAGTATTGGGGTAAATGCGTCCTTTTGAATTAAGGTTTTCTCAGAGTATGTGCTCAGTAGTGGGATTTCTGGGTCACAGTATTTTTATCCCTAGTTTTTAAAGGAATCCTCATATACATCCTCTCCAAAACAAGTTGATGACTCATGTGGCCCAATCCCAGATAAAAAGGCTGCATGTGTCTCCGTGAAAATATCAGTGGAGACTTAAAAATATTCTTCAGCAAGACAAGGTTAGTAACATCAGTACCAAAAATTCCTGGAAGTGAGGAGTCATTGTCAGCAGTCACAGATCCTGAATGAGAGATATTAAAAGCAAAACAATCAATAAATAAAAGAGAAAGATGGATCAAAGGTGAAGAAAGTGTGGGGAGGGATTATAATTAGAAAACACTGAGAACAAAATAACCTAAGACAAAAGGGAAGGCAAAACCAAAACTAGCTGGCTATTTATATCATCTCAAGAAAAAGAAATGCAAAAGGCAAAATGGTGGTCTGAGGAGGCCTTAAAAATACCTGAGAAAAGAAGAGAAGCTAAAGGCAAAGGAGAAATGGAATGATATATCCATTTGAAAGTAGAGTTCCAAAAAGTAGCAAGGAGAGATAAGAAAGCCTTCCTCAATGATCAATGCAAAGAAGTAGAAGAAAAGAATAGAATAGGAAAGACTAGAGATCTCTTCAAGAAAATTAAAGATACCAAGGGAACTTTTCATGCAAAAATGGGCACAGTAAAGGACAGAAATGGTCTGGACCTAACAGAAGCAGAAGATTAAAAGAGTTGGGAAGAATACACAGAAGAGCTATACAAAAAGATCTTCATGACCCAGATAATCACGACGGTATGATCACTCACCTACAGCCAGACATCCTGGAATGTGAGGTGAAGTGTGACTTAGGAAGCATCACTACAAACAAAGCTAGTGGAGGTGGTAGAATCCCATTTGAGCCATTTCAAGTCCTAAAAGATGATACTGTGAAAGTGCTGCACTCAACATACCAGCAAATTTGGAAAACTCAGCAGTGGCCACAGGACTGGAAAAGGTCAGTTTTCATTCCAATCCCAAAGAAAGGCAATGCCAAAGAATGCTCCAACTACCACACAATTGCACTCATTTCACATGCTAGTAAAATAATGCTCAAAATTCTGCAAGCCAGGCTTCAGTAATATGTGAACCATGAACTTCCAGATGTTCAAGGCGGTTTTAGAAAAGGCAAAGGAGCCAGAGATCAAATTGCCAACATCCACTGGATCATGGAAAAGCAAGAGAAAAACATCTATTTCTGCTTTATTGACTATGCCAAAGCCTTTTTCTTGTAGATCACAGCAGACCATGGAAAATTCCTAAAGAGATGGAAATGTCAGACCACCTGACCTGTATCCTGAGAGATCTGTATGGAGGTCAAGAGGCAACAGTTAGAACTGGACATGGAACAACAGACTGGTTCCAAATTGGGAAAGAGGTACATCAAGGCTGTATATTGTCACCCTGCTTATTTAACTTATATGCAGAGTACATCATGCGAAATGCCAGGCTAGATGAAACACAAGCTGAAATCAAGATTGCTGGGAGAAATATCAGTTACCTCAGATATGCAGATGATATAAGCCTCATGGCAGAAAGTGAAGAGGTACTAAAGAGCCTCTTGATGAAAGTGAAAGAGGAGAATGAAAAAGCTGGCTTAAAAACATTTAAAAAAAAGATCATGGCATCCACTCTCAACACTTCATGACAAATATATGGGAAAACAGTGGAAAGAGTGACAGACTTTATATTTTGGGCTCCAAAATCACTGCTAATGGTGACTGCAGCTATGAAATTAAAAGATGCTTGCTCCTTGGAAGAAAAGCTGACCAACCTATATATCATATTAAAAAGCAGATGCTCTACTTTGCCAACAAAGGTCCATCTAGTCAAGGCTATGGTTTTTCCAGTAGTCCTGTATGGATGTGAGAGTTGGAATATAAAGAAAGCTGAGTGCTGAAGAATTGATGCTTTTGAACTGTTGAGTTGGAGAAGACTCTTGAGAGTCCCTTGGACTGCAAGGAGATCCAATCAGTCTATCCTAAAGGAAATAAGACCTGAATATTTATTGGAAAGACTGATGCTGAAGCTGAAACTCCAATACTCTGGCCACTTGATGGGAAGAACTGACTCATTTGGAAAGGCCTTGATGCTGGGAAAGATTGTAGGTGGGAGAAGAAGGGGACAACAGAGGATGAGATAGTTGGAAGGCATCACTGACTCAATGGACATGAGTTTGAGCAAGCTCCTGGAGTTATTGAAGGACAGGGAAGCCTGGTGTGCTGCAGTCCGTGGGTTTGCAAAGATTCAGACACAACTAAACGGCTGAACTGAACTGACTTATTTACATCATGGCCCAGTGTGTGCTAAGTCACTTCAGTCATGTCTGACTCCGTGTGACCCTATGGACTATAGCCTGCCATGCCCCTCTGTCCATGGGATTCTCCAGGCAAGAGTATTGGAGTGGGTTGTCATTTCCTCCTCCAGGGGATCTCTCTGACCTAGGGATTGAACCCACATCTCTGACGTCTCCTGCAGTGGCAGGCAGATTCCTTACCACGAGTGCCATCTGGTAAACCCATCGTAGGCCAGAAACATAATTTATTATTTATTATTAAATCAATCCAGTGAGGCTGAGAAACAATTCAGTGCAGAGACAGATTGAGGAATTTGGTGGGTGGCTCAGAAGGATCACAGACTCAGGTATTCTCTGACTTCTGTGAGAAAGGGTGGTTTAGCCCCATATAATAGCAGCTCTCAGTGCACAGCAGAGGGAGTGCGGTGATTAATTTGAAAACCCTGAGCTGCTGCAAGTGTGGAGCAGGCAGTGCGTTAAGGCTGTGATATAGGAAGTGTCCAGGTGGCCAAGATTCTGTGTAATGAGGAAACTTGTTTCCAGATCGTACTGTAAATAAGAAGCTACCCTTCCCCCATCCAGATTCCCTGCCAGCCTGCCGAGGAAGCAGATTTTACATCTCTCTACATCTGCAGCCAAAAGGGCACCAGCTAAGCCTGTGTAAATAGAAAGCTACAGGCCTGAGTCAGAGAGAGAAGTCATTTCTCAGGGGTCAGCATCGATGGAAGCCAGAAATTAGCACTCCTTACATACAGGAAAGCCTTAGCTGCATGGGGTCCAGCTGAATGTGGGGCAGGATGAGAGCAGAAGTCCAGGACAAGTGGGCCAGGAGGCTGGGGGGATGGGGTCTGCCTGTCTAATAGGTGACAATGGAATATCAGCCAAACCTAGAACCAAGTAGATCTTGACTCTGTCTAAAGAGATCAGCTAAGGACTCAGCTTATTTCTTATGGGGGAAGAAATAGATCTTCCCCTGAGGTCTCTACTTTGTAGCATATGTGCTTGGTGGGCAGCCTATTCCCACCAGGGCACCTAAACTGGTTGTTAAAGTCCTTACTGGTTGGTAAATAGCTGCTGTCCTGAGCCACAGTTCCTTTCTACATACCCAGAAGTTGGATTTCTGGAGTTTTTCGAAAGCTGGTTCTTGGTTTTAGTCTTCAACTTCTTTAGGTGACCCAGGTCACTGTTGACATCAAAGTAACAAAGCTCTCTCACACTGGTGGAATTTCTTGGGTGCTAACCTTTCTGCTATGTCAGTGATCAATTCTTCCAATGAAATAGTTTTGAAAATTCTCTTTCAGGAGAAGCTTGTGGTTACAGTAATCTTTTGGTTCTGTCCTCTCTTGTTGGCGTGTTGTAGATTGCTCTTGATTTTGTTTGCCATATTCAAGGGTAGACATTGTGTCTTCATCAAGACAAATGTGTCCTCTTTTCTCCCCACTCCAGCTCTGCCTTGACCATCACACTATCCACAGAGCCAGATCACCGTACGACCAACACACGTCCTTGTGTTGTGCCAGACTCCATTGTTTTATTAATGCAGCACAGAGGCCAGGCCTCTGTGGAACAGTTAGTAAGGATAGGCTTAGAAATGTCCACCCTGAAGGACTGTTCTCCACTCATTACTCATTCAAAACAACATAGAATTACAAGATATTTTTGATAAGAATAAAACAAAGCTTATGTAATCTAGCTATATTATATTCATTGAAGTAATTTCTTCCTCAATATCTATGACAATTGCTCATTAAATCTTTTTTCTATCAATGAAAACACTTTATTAGAATACCAAAGTTCTCACCTACAGTTTGAGTACCTATAACATGTAGCTGCTGTTGCTAAGTTGCTTCAGTCATGTCCAACTCTGTGCGACCCCACAGACGGCAGCCCATTGGGCTCTGCCATCCCTGGGATTCTCCAGGCAAGAACACTGGAGTGGGTTACTATTTCCTTCTCCAATGCATGAAAGTGAAAAGTGAAAGTGAAGTCGCTCAGTCATATCTGACTCAGAGACCCCATGGACTGCAGCCTACCAGGCTCCTCCATCCATGGGAGTTTCCAGGCAAGAGTACTGGAGTGGGGTGCCATTGCCTTCTCCGATAACATGTAGGGGTGACCTATTTTTATAGTTGCATCTTAACTCTAAGTACTGATGTTTCTTTTCAATTATTTTTTATTGTAGGATAATTGGTTTACAATGATGTGTTGGTTTCTGCCCTATAAGAACATGAATCAGCCACAGGTATAGATAATGTCCCCTCCCTCCACATATGGAATCTGGGAAGATAGTACTGATTAAACCTCTTCTTAATTATGTCCACTAATAAGTATTCCACTTCGCTATGATGAATATAACTATAGACACACACACACACACACACACACACACACACACACACACACACTCGGCCCTCCATAGCTGTGGATTCTGTATCTGTAGATTGAATCAACTGTGGGTTGAATATATGGGGGTGGGGGATGGGAAATTCAGAGAATTCCAAAAAGGAAAACTTGAATTTTCCATATAGTGGCAACTATTTATATAGCATTTTCATTGTGTTAGGTATTATACATAATTTGGATATGATTTAAGGTATACAGGAGGAATTACTGATAAATAGTTTACATGCAAATACTGTGCTGTTATAAGGACTTGGGCATCTTTAGATTTTGTTGTCCATGAGGACCCTGGAACCAATCTCCAGGGGATACAAAGAAATGACTGCACATATCTTCAATATCAAACATTTTTTTTTGTAGATGAATTGAAGTCTACTCAGTAATTTAAAAGAATGCAATAGATATGTTCATGTCACAAGTAATCTCTACAACAGAGCTAGCCAGCTTCTTTCTGTCTCTTTCTGACTCACTGCACTCTATATAATAGGCTTTAGGTTCATCTACCTCATTAGCACTGACTAAGTGCATTCCTTTACGGCCGAGTAATGTTCCATTGTATATATGTGCCACGGCTTCTATATCCATTCATCTGTCGCTGGACATCTAGGTGGCTCCTGAGAGCTTACAGTGAATGGTGCAGCTAGATTTGTGGTCTCTGAAGGAGAAGACTTAACTCTGGGGCCAAAGATGGTCTCAGTTACTCAGAACTTTGTGGAGATTTTCTTTCAAGTGAAAGTGACAGAAAAACCTTCTGACATAGACATCAGAAGGGGGCAGGAGACTACTCGCCTCAGTAGTTTAAGTGGGACCTTATACACTTCTCAACTAGCTGCTGACAACAGATAAAAAGGATACCTCAAAGTTGTAATTACGAGTTCCACCAGACCCTTTCCCAAGGCATACATCCTAAGATAACTTTGGCACAAGATTAGCCAGAGAGAACAGAGTTCCAGGCAATGTCTCTAAATGAGATAATCTGTGGCTGTGTAATCAGGGATACATGTCCTGAGAAACAGGTTCCCAGGCAAGATTTGTTACGATTATAATTATTAATATAGAGCCTAAGGAAAGAATTTCCATGAGTAAGACATTGTGCTGTGCGATCCTAAAGAAAGACCAGTTCTGGGGCAAGATAAGTTGTTGCACAAGGCTTAAGGGCAGCCTGAGTGAGAATGTTCACCACCTCCTCAAAGGGCCTTGGACGGGGCCTGCCTAAGCTTTAACTCTGTCACTCCCATATCCTAGCTATTGTAGATAATGCTGCAATGGACATTGGGGTACTTGCAAGGTAGGAAGGAGGTTCAAGAGGGAGGGGACTTATGTGTCCCTCTGGCTGATTCATGTTGATGTATGCCAGAAACCAGCACAATATTGTAGAGCAATTATCCTTCACATTTAATTTAATTTTAAATTAAAACTTAAAAAAAAGCTTATTTGAACTCAGATGCTGGAAACAGGCTAATCCCAGAGTGTCGCAAATACCTCAGGCCATTTTTTTCTCCCCTCAGAGGGTTCACAGTCCCCTAAGAGAGGCAGACAGACACACAACAAACTAACTAGATTACTATGTGGAAAGACAGTGGTCACCAAGCTGCAGAATGCGGTGACTCCACAGAACACATCACCCAGAGTGAGCAACCATGGAAGGTGTCACCAAGAAGGAAAGACAACCATTTAATAAGAGATTTACATTCCAAAAAAAAAGTAAAGAAGCCACACGTCTCGTGAATTTCAGAGGAGTTAGAACGAGCAACAGGGGATGAGAAATGCTGAGGGTTCAAAGTGAACGAAGACACAGATGATAACACTAAGCCTTTTCAAAAGGACAAGCACTTCAGTGCTGAGAACTCAGAGACTCACTGTGCCCCCAGGCTTCAGTCTCTGAAGTCAACTTTCTTCTCTACGTGGCCACGAGGGGATCCTACAGTGCTGCAACCCTCATTCTTGTTGACAGCAGGCATTGCTGTCTCTGAGCTTGTGCTGAACTTTGATCTTAATTTATGGCACAACCATCGTGATGAAAGCACAGGCTGGAAAGTCAGACTGATGCTCAGCCACTTCTACTTCATTGATTATCAGTGGGCTATGTAACTTCTGTGGACTTTAAAAGCTTATTTGTAGAATGGGTGTATATAAAGCACCCACCTGAATCTCTGGAGTGTGAAGGATGAAATAATCCACTGAATGACTACAACTTTGAAATGAGCATTCTATGAGTAGAGTAGCATGGTGCTTTGTCCATAATGAATAAGAAAGCAAAGTGTTAGTCACTCAGTTGTGTCTGACTCTTTGCGACCCCATGGGCTGTGGTCCACCAGAGTCCTCTGTCCATGGAATTCTCCAAGCAGCAATACTGGAGTGGGTTGCCATTCCCTTCTCCAGGGGATCTTCCCAACCCAGGGATAGAACTCAGGTCTCCTGCATTGCAGGCATATTCTTTGTCTGAGCCACCATGGAAGCCCTCAGTAATGAAGCTATTGGTATTATTTATCTTTATGATGATAACGTTAGTATTAATACAAATTGACATGTTAATACCATTGTTATCTAACTATTCCTTTTAGTTAAAGACAAGGGAATAAACTGAAACCCTTGTCTCTCCTTTATTGTCCTCCTTTCCCCTATAGGAACATGTCACTGTGCAAAGGCTCCTACCCTGAAATTTCCGTTCATTTTTATTACCATGATAAATCTTCCTCTAACATACGTACGTATAATCTTATACTTTTGATGAGTCTGGGATCTTTAGACATATTTCCCTTGGAGGACACATGAAGGCAGGAATGTGCAATGACTGATGAATGTTTCATAAGCACTGTTCAGTTTATGCTAATATCTAAGACATGCTACGCTTGTGATGGTTGAAATGGTACCAATAATAAAAACAAACACCACAAGTGCAGAGACCCTCCTGGGATGGTGAACATTCCTGGAGATAAAGCTTTCCCTTGACCAGTGCTTTTGACAATGCTTCTAAAGTCAAAGCTAAGAAACACTTCCTTCCTTGTGGAATGTTTTACATTATATGACATTTGGAAGCAACTGTCTTTGGAGCAATCCACGTTAGATGCAGCTCTATCTCGGTATAGCCTGCTGACCTCTGGGACCCACAAGATGGAGCAAAATTCCCAGGGAAGTTATCTCTGACTTCCCCACCAGGTCTCCCACCTGTCCCCACACTTTAGCCTTATTTGCTGACTTTCCAGGACTTGCCTGTCACTGTGCTCTGGAAGTGCTGATAGTCTCAGCCTGACCCCTACATGTGCTGGGGTGGCCTGCACCCATTTCACAGGTTGGCTCCTGCCCAGCCAATAAGAGAAGGCTGTGGACAGGATCTGGAATGTGCTTTTCTCCAAACACGTTAAATTTTGCTGTATGTACATTTGCTGGGGTATCTGCCATTGCGTCTGTCTCTCCTACTGTGTTATGGACATGGCACTTGATTCTGTCACACTGTCTCTGCAGTTTTCATTTCATCGAACAGTTCTCTCTCTTCCCATTTAGTCATAGGCCCTTTTGTTGGATAAATTTTGTCTCTGTTGCTATTCCAACCATGTCTAAGAACCTTGTCTCAAACAGGCCCAGAGAACTGACATTGCATCCTGTTTGTGTTCTATGTCGTAGGCAGAATTAGCCTTTCATGCTTCCTAACAATTCGACAACTTTGCAGAGAATTCACTTACATTATTCTTTTAAAATTATGTATTTTTTTATCCATTATTTTTTCCAGTATGTGAAGCTATTCAAGAACAGAGCCCTTTTATTTATTTTTAATCACTCCAACCCCTAGTACAGTGCTTACCTGAATGAATGTTGGCTGAAGTTAAACATATATTAATAACAACATCACTTTGTACTTTGCACTCAGTTAATTACTGAACACTTCACTCAGGGAGGGGAATTAACACAAGCTCTTCAGATCTATGTAACAATTCCCTGCATGGCCAAACACTCTTTGAATCAAGATGAACCACAAACGCTTATGTTTTCTCCCCAGTACTGTCTTACATTTTAAGTCTAGCTGGAAATACATGTGCACAAATTAAGCTTCTTAAAAGGCCACTACCATAAGATAAGTACTCTGTTATCTTCAAATTCTGCTTAAAAATTGGATGCAAGAATGCTGACTATTGACTACACAATATATAATTAAAGTTCTGCTCAGCAAATAGAAAATCTAATTTAAGAAAACCGTTATCATGCCCCCCACCCCTGAAATTATTCCCTTGCTTTAACAAATAATTCTTTTCTGTTCTCACTATAGTACATGTATTATTGGACTGTCTTGTATGATTTAACACTAAATAAACAATCACTGCATGCAGAGTAAAGAGCAGGATATAATTCTTCTAGAAGGTAATTTCCCTTAGATGTTATGGGTTAGAAAAAAGGATAAAGTTCTATGTGTTTAGGGGCTTTGGTTTTTCTACTGTTAATAGGTGATTCTGATTCAGCTGCCTACTCTTCACGCTCATCACTTCCTCCACTCACTCTCTCCACCTCTGTATCAGCTAGGTTTGCAAAGTCCAGTTTCAGGGGAAAACGGCTCCCCTGTGCCATATACAGATGACATTTGTCAAATAATTTGGTTGCATTGGGAAAGGGAGTGCAGAAAAGATTTAAGGTTCATTGCTTTCAGCATCTGTAAAAACTTTCTTCTTCTTCCAAAGACAAGTATAGGTTGTGATGGTTGACAGTGGTATTTGCACAGTTCTTTTAGAAAGGGCACAAAACTATTAAATTGTCACTAGATGACCAACATACCCAGCCCTCTCCTTCAAATATATCCATAGCTCACAAACACTTCTCATCTTACTTTCTCATCTCAATTTGGTTAAAAATTGGAACATTTACTCTGCCTAATAAAGTTCAGTACTCCTGTAAACTTCCTATCTTACTCTGCCACCTAAACTCTCTCATTGTTTTTTTTTTTTATTTTGCCAAAATTCTTCTGCAGATGGTTAGCAATGAATAATTGGATCAACTAATCTCAGTTAATTTGGTAGAAAATTATCTACTTAAACGTAAATAATGTCTTAAGCTAGCTAAAGAGCACTTAAGGGCATTAAATCTGTAATGATGTTGGAATGGGTGAAAGCAAATCAGGATTTTACAGTTATTTTCAGTCAAGAGGACCTTTTGACTATCACAGCCTTGTGCCATGTGGACAGTGGCTATTCCTATTTGCAGTGAGGCCAGAGGAGAAGTCAGCTAGCACAGCTCAGTTATCTTAGAATAATGTCTACTCACTGGTCTTGCTGTTCATCCCAGGTCTGCCTGTCAGGGATGACCCAGAGGTCAAATGGTTTTAGACAGAACACTCTGAAGGCTTGTGCCTTTAATGGAGTAGAACTTCTCATAAATCAGAGAGGCTCCCACTAAGATTTTATAATAGTGCATTTCACCCCTGTGTGAAAGACATGTTAGGATAATTAATCCTTTCCTGCCTAAGAAGATTTTAAGACAAAAGAAATCCAAGGGTCTCACACGGTCACTTTATAGATAAATATGTGGAGATGGAATTTGGAAGTATAGTTTTTGTTTTAATGAGAACTTTAGAATCCATTGAAACACGGTAGATCTTGATATTAACATTTGACTTCAAGAAGAAGAAGAGTAGAATCTCCACTCCTACAAGATACCGCAGGAGCTTATGAAAGGGAAATAAACAAGGGAGCAGCCTGCTTCCATGGAGCCTGCATTCTTCTGAATGCAAAATCCTAGAACATTTTGATATTTTGTGCTTTGAGGGGATGTGTGTTTGAAAAGATGAGATTATGAAAATGACTGAACATGACTGACAGCTTTAAAACTGTTAAACAATGAGAAGGAAAAAAATAAAAAGCATTAGTGTATGGCAACAGAAAGCCACTGATTATTCAAAAATCTCAAAATACTAAAGAAAGTAAAATATGTAATTGCATCACCTGCATGTATTTGAAATATTATCCACATTGTAAAATCGCTAAAGCCATATGTTTCTTTAGACAACTCTGATAATACGAATTTCAGCATACAAACTGAGAATAAGCAGGAAGATAATTTTTTTCTGTAAAAAATGAAAAAAAAATACCTTAAAAAACTAGGGATAAAACTATCATATGACCCAGAAATCCAAACGCTACTCATATATGCATATACCCTGAGAAAACCATAATTGAAGAAAACATGTGTACCCCAGTGTTCACAGCAACGCTATTTACAACAGCGAGTATGTGGAAACACCCTAGATGTCCATTGCCAGATGAATGGATAAAGAATCTGTGGCACATATATACGGTGGAATATTACTTGGTCATAAATGAACACATCTGTAAGGTGGATGAACCTAGATCCTATTATATAGAGTGAAATAAGTCAGAAAATCAAATTTTGTATACTAACACGTGTACATGGAATCTAGAAAAATGGTACTATTGAACTGGTTTTCAAGGCAGGAATAGAGATGTAGAGAGCAGACTTTGGACACAGCAGGGGCAGAAGAGGGTGGGACAAACTGAGAGAGAAGCATTGACATATATACACTACCATGTGTAAAACAGATAGCCAGTGGGAAGCTGCTGTATGGACACAGGGAGCTCAGCGTGGCGCTCTGTGACGACCTAGAAGGGTGGGATGGGGTGGAGGGCGGTGGGGAAGCTCAAGAGGGAAAGGACATGCGTATACTTGTGGCTGATTCACACTGTTGTATGGCAGAAGCCAACACAATGTTTGAAAGAATTATCTTCCAATTAAAAATAAAAACCACACACCTAAGAAAAATCCATTTTTCAGTCTAAAGTCAACTGTTTTCCTTCATTTGATTTGCATTTCTATACTCTCCTGTTTAGCTGAATCTATTTCATTTTTTTCTTTAATTTCACTGTGTGGAAGAAGTCTATCAGTTTGGTTCCTAGTAATATTGGTGCCTGACTTCTGGTTAAGCTTTGTCAACATGATAGGCAAGGTCTTACACTATTTCTAACTATGACTGTCCTCATTCTTTTCAGATGCATACTTTTTTTAATTTTTATTTTTACTCTTTTCCTGATTTTTAGCAGTGCATAGATGGGCCAAGTAAAACTTCCATTTATCTGCAGATTGTCAGCATAGTCAATGAGCTCTGCCATCTGCTTAGCTGAGAAAGGTTCCTGGGTGAGCATACTGGAAGGACACTCTCACTTCCATAATAGCAGTTGCTCGTCCAAAAGAAAGGAGAATTCTGCACACTTGTCTGACCTCTATGTCCCTGCTATGATGGAATCAAGCCTGGCACTGTCATCTGAACCTCAAACGTGATTAAGAAGATGTAGCAACTAACAGTTCATTCCTTACTGAAACATATTCTGCAGAACTATGAAGAAACAAAGACTTTAGATTTAAAATGATTTCATCTTCATGTTTTTCATTTATATAGATAAAATCTGACCAGTTAAAAATTTAGGCAAAAAACACCTCTTCACTCCAAGTGATAGGATCACTCTCTAAACCTATCTCAGCTTTCCCTTCATTCTACTTACATCTTTCTCATCTGCTACATAATGTTTAGGCAATCACTTAACACCCTTTATGTTATGTCATCCAGCTTCACTTCTCTCAGCATGTAACTCAATGTCTTGCATTTAAATTAGAAAGTGTTCAATGAACACAAGTGTCTGGTTGTTGTTGTGTGTTTGCTCAGTCATGTCTGACTCTTTGCAGCCCCATGGACTGTAGCCCGCCAGGCTCCCTGTCCATGGGATTCCCCAGTGAAGAATACTGGAGTGGGTTGCCATTTCCTCCTCCAAGGGATCTTCTCGACCCAGAGATCAAACCCGTATCTCCTACATTGGTAGGTGGGTTCTTTACCCCTGAGCCACTAACAAAGCTCAAGTACCTGATAAATGGATGCAAAACAGTGCAAATGGTTAGCTATGTTAAAGAATAGAAAAAGGAGAATACATAATAAGCATACATTCAGATAAGAGGAAAGACAATTTGAAGAAATGAAATGATTATGCCTTGTGTGGGGGTGCTTTTCCTTCTGTGTAGACAGAAAATTTGCTTTCAGCATGACTTTGATTATTTTATATATGAATATAAAAATACATTTCTATACTCCCACATTACACTATAAGACTTTATTTCCTAGAAAGAGAGATTTTGACTACTTACCAAGGCTGAATCTCCATGAACGAGTACTAATGTCACAGGAAAAGGGGTTAATGTATGCTCACTTGTGTTCGTCTCTTTAGCCCATCAGGCTCCTCTGTCCATGGAATTTTTCAGGCAAGAATGCTAGAGTGGGTTGCTGTTTCCTTCTCTAGGGGATCTTCCTGATGCAGGGATTGAACCTGGAGCCTCTTGCATCTCCTGCATTGGCAGGCACATTCTTTACCACTGTGACAGCTGTTTTTGACTTTTTCTTAGATCAGGTTGGGGAAGTTAAAGATAGAATTTCATGCCATTGGAGTAAATTTCAAAAAACTTTTTCTAAATCTATGTCACGATTACCCTGGAGGAGATGTTAGAAGAGAGAGTTCCTTCTGTTTTCAGGTTGCCTTATTTTTAGATTGTCTTTCATATTTTCATTTACATTTCCTTGCTACAGCATCTGGTTGAAAAGTTTCCCATGCTACTTATGCTGGGATAGAACCTTTCAACTTGTCCTTATCCAGTTGACAATCTATGGTCCTTGGGCACCGACTCCTTTACTGCCCCCTCTGTGTAAGCCATGGCAACCTTCTTTGAGTTCTCGTAATATATTGTCCAGATTTTTAACATGATTTATAAGTTGCCCCATGGATATTTTCTTTTTCCTTCTTGGTAATACTGAGATATCCCCAAAGGTAAGAGTTTAGTGGGTTTTATGCCTTTTGTCCCCATTGTCTACCAAAGTGCATGACATACATTGAATATAGGCATTTGGAAGCTGAAAAAGCATCGTAAAATCAGTCATTATTCTTCAATCCTTGAACAGACTATTTTGGTTTATCACTACTACATAAAATTTCGATATGCTAAAAATCAGCATAAAGTGCTTTTTACTTATAAGGATGTAATTTACAGCATATAAAGTTTGAGACATCAGGATGGTACAGACTTCCAGAGTGCAACTGACATGTTGATGAATTAGGTTTAGTCATGGATATTGGATAAGAGAAAGGAAAATTATATAGCAGATTCTATTTGGCATAATAAAACACAGAGGTAGAAATTAATATATTCCTTCTCAAAAGGTAATGCAAATAGCATTATTTCCACTTGTTAAGTGTCTCTTATGAAACACACACAGTGCCAGGTGTTTTTATACCTTTGTTCACAAAACAACTGTGCCAGCTGGTTTTACGTAGGTTTCTAGATGGAGAGACTGAGATGCAGGTGCTTTATTAAACTTAAGTAGCAACATTAGAATTTGAAGCCATCACTCATTTTCTCTGATCCTGAGATTATCTTGCTAAACCTCTCAGTCATAATTAAATCAATGCTGGGATAAAGTCACTTGTAAGAAGAAAAGAGATATTCTGAATTTTGAGTCCTTGTTTTGTGACAGAAAACATTATTTATATCTTACATGGTAGTGATAGTATTCTATCCAGCTTAAACTTTAGACAAAAATTTAATAATAGTAGCCAATATTTTGTAATGCTTTACAGTTTAAGATGGTTTTATTATAGTTAAGTTTATGTGGGCTTTTAGGAGATTTCAAGAGCAATGTTGCTTAAGTTGATCCAGAAAAGAATGAAACAGTTTCCTGAGGATTCTGAAATGTCACCAAATTAGTTTGATTTTCCTCTTCAAGTCCATTTCTCATCTAAAATGCAAATTTATTTATACACATTCTCCTCTCTCTCTCTCATATATATGTATATTTCTATCCAAAGACACATATATATTGTGTTATATGCATGTTAAAAATATTTTGTCTCAGTTTAACAGATAACCATTTTATAGATTTAATCATCTCTTTTTGCAATTGATTATTTGGAATACATTCCAAACTTTCCTTGACCAGTTCACTGCAATCTAACATGGGTGCTCTGTTTCCTGATATAACCTCATAAACATTGCACTTGCAGAAAACATGGAAAAAATAAGTCATTCTCTTTTAATGGAATGACCCTGAAATCTAGGTAGAAAAATGCAGTTAAGTATAATTGGGACAATAAAGCTATTCACCCGAATTTAGATCCAGCAATTAAGTAGCAAAATTTTACAGCGTAAGTATTATATCAGAGTAGCAGTTAGAAAATGATATTAGACATTTCTCCTCTGTTCTAGGACATACATCAGATAAAAAACAGCTAGTTCAAACAACATCAAAGGAAGAAAATTTCCAAATGAGTGGCAGACACAAAAATAACTGGATTCAAAGAAGAGAAAGATTATTGGAGGAGAGATAGCATGGAAAATGTTTTATCAAAGAGAAATGATCTGAAGTAGGTTTAAAGGACTGTGCAATTTTTGGAGAAAGGAGTGACTTCTGGGCCTGAAAAACAAATAAACAAACAAACAGGTAGATGGAAAAAGCACAGGAATATGATAAAAATGGTGAAGAAGCCCAGTTGGGCCGTACTGAAAACTGGGAAAACTGAATAGTGGAGAGATGGTTTAAGAGCCAGTTTTAAGCTATGAATCTATCTTAACTGGCTGAGCATGAAGTAGTACTTTTGGTAACAGTAATATTAGATTTCAAGTACACAGGCAAAAGAAGTAGAGTGAGAATTTTAGAAAATATTCTAGAAAGCAGAGTAGGCATTTTCCTCTAAATGCTGAAATTGTAAAATTATCCTCATAAATTAAGACATGCAATTTCAGATTTTAAAAATAGAAACAGTATATCCAAAAGGAGTTTTGGATTCAAGTCTCCATAATTGAATCATTTAAAGTAAGCAATCCTAGAATTACAAGAACATAAAATTTTAACTTTGTTTTAATGAGCCCCTGAAAATGTTTACTTTATAAAAAACGTTTCCCATTTATTCATTATCATTTTCTCTAGCATAAATGAATTATGCATGACTTCAGTGTAAAGTTTTTGTTCCTATGATGTGGAGACATTAAGGATTCAGAGCACTTTTAAAATATAAATATAATTTTGTAAAAAAAATGAAACAATGTTTTTAAATATTTAAGAGAATAAAACAAAGATGCCATTCATTTCACTGTGAACCACTGCGTGTCTTCCATGGGCCAAAGGAAGTTTTCAAGAAGCTCATAAAACCATAACATATGAGCAGAAAGTGTTGATTTTTATACATTTTAAGAAGGGTGGTGCAATATCTTACTAAAAATTATAATAAAAAGAAAGGATTAGAGAGAAGAGGTACATCAATCAAAAAATGGCAGGCCTTTCATCCAAAATTCAGCTATATTATATAACTACTGTGAAGAAAATATTCATTATTAAAAATTCTGTTGTATGCGTTAAATTATTAAATAATACATCTCATTTATTGTCATAATAGTTGTTTCTGTTGAGTGAGTATTGTATGCTTACATGATAATGGCACATATTGGAACGTGGAATGTTTTCTTTTTCCTTGATTCATATGAATATGAAGTATAATATGCTTGGTGCTGATATATGGACACATACATACATATGTGTGTATACATATATCTGCCTTCAAAAGATTATTTCCGTTTATAATTCACATGATTTAGTTGCTAAGTTGTGTCTGACTCTGGCGACCCCATGGATTGTAGCCCACCAGGTTCCTCTGCTCATGGGATTTCCCAGGCAAGATTACTGGAGTGAGTTGCCATTTCCTTCTTCAGGGGATCTTCCCCACCCAGGGATCAAACCCCCTGCTTCCTGTGTCTCCTGCATTGCAGGCAGGTTCTTGACTTGCTGAGCCATCAGGGAAGCCATAATTCACAAGCATCCATACTAACTTACTAGGCAGAACAAAATACATTAGGTGAAGTAAATGATATTTTATTAAAAGATGAACAATGAAAAACAAAGCAGTAATGATAAGGATAGGCGTTATGAAACATGCAAATTCAAATAACAGAGGATAAAGATATTTAAAGTAATTTTTGGCAAGCTTGCGATATTTAGCTGAACATTTTTATATGTAATTAGATTATGAAATAAAGCCAGCTGGCTCTGTAAAGCTTTAAATACTGTGTAAACACAAAAGCATATGGTCTTTTGACGATGTCAGCCTATTTCAATCTAGGTATTATACCTACCTGTTCTCAATAGTTTCAAACTTTTGAAGCAATTTTCCACTGGCTAAAAATAATTATGAAAGGAATACTGATCTGATCTATGCCAGACAGTGACTTCTGTATATGTGTCAACTGTGACAAATGTCCATTGTATTTTGTCATTTATCTAATGCTGTGTTAAGTCATGTCCAACTCATTTTGATCCCATGGACTGTGACCAACCAGGTTCCCCTGTCCATGGGATTCCAGAGGCAAGAACACTGAAGTGGTTGCCATTTCCTCCTGCAGGGGATCTTGCCGACCCAGGGACTGAACTTGTGTTTCTTACACTTCCTGCTTTGGCAGGTGGGTTTACCAGTGCCACCTGGGAATCCCATTCATCTAATTAATAGATAGTATTTGCCTTAATGGAGAAGGCAATGGCACCCCACTCCAGTACTCTTGCCTGAAAATTCCCATGGACCGAGGAGCCTGGTAGGCTACAGTCCATGGGGTGACTAAGAGTCGGCTGTAACTGAGGGACTGCACTTTCACTTTTCACTTTCACACAGTGGAGAGGGAAATGGCAACCCACTCCAGTGTTCTTGTGCCTGGAGAATCCCAGGGACAGGGGAGCCTGGTGGGCTGCCGTCTATGGGATCACACAGAGACGGACACGACTGAAGCAACTTAGCAGCAGCAGCAGCAGCAGCATTTGCCTTAAGGTTTTTGAATGGTTTAGTTCAGTTCAGTTCAGTTCAGTCGCTCAGTCATGTTTGACTCTTTGCGACCCCATGAATTGCAGCATGCCTGGCCTCCCTCTCCATCATCGTCTCCCGCAGTTCACTCAAACTCACGTCCATCGAGTCGGTGATGACATCCAGCCATCTCATCCTCTGAGGTCCTCTTTTTCTTCCTGCCCCTAGTCCCTTCCAGCATCAGAGTCTTTTCCAATGAATCAACTCTTTGCATGAGGTGGCCAAAGTACTGGAGTTTCAGCTTTAGCATCATTATTTCCAAAGAACACCCAGGACTGATCTCCTTTAGGATGGACTGGTTGGATCTCCTTGCAGTCCAAGGGACTCTCAAGAGTCTTCTCCAATACCACAGTTCAAAGCATCAATTGTTCAGCGCTCAGCTTTCTTTACAGTCCAACTCTCACATCCATACATGACCACTGGAAAAACCATAGTTAAGAATAATTAAATACAGTTCCCCAATTGGAACTTGCCAAGAAAGCATTTATAGTTTTGGAAGATATGTTCAAACAAACGTGTCTAGTTTCCAAGTTAATAAATGTTGGCACTGCTGGATCCTACAATTTTTACTGATTTCCTTCCTCAAATTACTAAGTATTCAGAAACATGCATAGGGTTCAGTTCAGTTCAGTCCTCAGTTGTGTCCAGCTCTTTGCGAGCCCATGAATCACAGCATGCCAGGACTGCCTGTCCATCACCAACTCCTGGAGTTCACTCAGACTCACGTCCATCGAGTCCGTGATGCCATCCAGTTATCTCATCCTCTGTTGTCCCCTTCTCTTCCTGCCCGCAATCCCTCCCAGCATCAGAGTATTTTCCAATGAGTCAACTCTTTGCATGAGGTGGCCAAAGTACTGGAGTTTCAGCTTTAGCATCATTTCTTCCAAAGAACACCCAAGACTGATCTCCTTCAGAGTGGACTGGTTGGATCTCCTTGCAGTCCAAGGGACTCTCAAGAGTCTTCTCCAACACTGTAATTCAAAAGCATCAATTCTTTCTGTCAAAGCTTTTTCCCTTCAAAATTAATAAATAGGCAATTAAATTCATTAGAATAAATTTGAAAATAAGATGTTATTTAATGTTTTTATTCACTTTAATTTTATATTCAGTTTAGATTACGCATATTCTCTTATAATGAGAAATCATGAAATGTTAAAGATGCTTTTTAGTCTTAAAATACCGAAGTCATTCCAGCTTCCCAGTATCTTGGTTGGAATAAGCTAATTATAGGAAGCATGAATCTGTTTTGCATTTGAAAAATATATAGGTTTGAAGTTGTTCAGTTGCTGTCATGTCCTACTCTCTGCAACCCCATGACCTGCAGCACACCAAGCTTCCCTGGCCTTCATCATCTCGCTGAGTTTGCTCAAACTCATGTCCATTGAGTTGGTGGTACCATGCAACCATCTCATCCTCTGTTGCCTCTTTCTTCTCCTCCCCTCAATCTTAGGTGGCCAAAGTACTGGAGCTTCAAGTTGGCTATTTATAAATATGTGACATCGATTTTTATAATACTCTTCTTTACATTCAAAGGCCAATACCATATATTTCCTATTTCTCTTCTGTTACCTTTAATATAAAGTATGTAGTTATACTTTCAAATGAAAGTCTCTACATAGACAACTATATAACCACTTATTTTTCAAATCTCCTTCTTCATAATTATTCCTGAACAGGCCTCTTCTATTCTAGTCTTTTCCTCTTTTCCTCATTTCAACTAATTTTATACTTGACCAGTAGTGTTATAGAATATTCTCCCTTGGAAATTTCTTCAAGTATTCTCAGTTAAAAAAAAAAAATAAAAGTACAAACTTTTTAACCTGATTGTTAAACATTTCACGTTTCCTCTTGACTGTTCAAGTTTTCTACCTCAATTTTATGACCGAAGTCATTCCAGGTTCCCAGTATCTTGGTTGGAATACAGTAATTATAGGAAGCATGAATCTGTTTTCACCGTATACAGTTTTTTAAAATTAGTTTTGCATTTGAAAAATATATAGGTTTGAAGTTGTTGTTCAGTTGCTGTCATGTCCTACTCTCTCTGTTATTTATCTTTAAAAATCATTTACATTAGCCAAATTGTACTGTTTGCTATTGTTCTCATCTCTTGGTGTCCATCACACATGGTTCTCTAGGCCTCTCCCATTTGTATATACAAGTTATTTCTGTAAAAAGTTCAAGGTCATGTTACACTGGCCTCTTCTGTTAGCCCTCTCTAATTTCCAGCTCATTTAATAGCCCGTTCTCTCCCCCATTGGAGTTTCATATCTATTATGAACCTTAGCCTATTTGTTTATAGTTAATGTCCAGCTGTACATGTAGACTGTTTTTATTGGATTAGAAATTTCTTGAAAATAATCTTTCTCATCCCTTGGGCAATATTTATCACTCAGTATTTTTGATAAATGATTTTTCTCCATATCAGATATCCTTTTCAGCCTGTCTTATTTCCTAGGCAACAAAGCCCCAGGGTGCAAAAGAAAACATATCTTAATACTTAATCTGGTAGCATTTGAGAATCATAAATTATTATTCCATTACTTTGATATCTAAATAAATATACATTTTATCTAAATAAAAGAAATATACATTTATTTTCTAATTCTAAGAAACATTCTATTTAAGGTAGTAAACCAAGTATTTCTTTTAGTTTTCACCCAGTAAAGCACTTTTGATATTAAACTTTCTAGAGTATGCCTATAATTTTCCTCTTTTTGCATTTGAGATTCTAAATCATCTTGATATTTTTTTCCATTCTATGATGTATTGGATATTTGCTTTTTTATCAACATGTTTGCATATGAGAATTTCAGCATTAATTCTCACTTTCATATAACTCTGTTAACTCTTAGTAAAAGTTATCTATTCTCTTATCAGTGTATATGAATATGAAATTGAAGGTGCAAAATAAGCAGTATATCTTTTCTAACACATTGTTGAATATAGAATGATGTTTATGCAAAATCAATAAAATGTATGAAATCACCATAGAACAATTGCTCTAAGTTGCTCAAGTTATTTCAATGATGTCCACTTGTCTATCAAAATCAAAATAAAGCCTTTGCAGCCTCTTTTAAAAAAGAATGGTATATAGGAATAAGATAATACTATTTTAAGAACAGAAACATACTTGGGAGGACTCTCTTTAACCTTTTTCACACACTAAATATTAACACCATTAAATTTAGCCACATAGCCTCCGGAAAATATTGATTAAAAATAAAGTGATAGGTGTGCTTCTTAAATTGTCACCCAGCATTTGTAAATGTGACTTTATAGTTACTGTAGTTATAAACATAATGAAAAAGAGTTAAGTTGCTTGCATCAGCAAATGGAAAGATTCTAAGGGCAAAGGACAACAAAAATCCATGAATTAGCATGAAGAAAGCTAATTTTTTTCTAGATGATCTTATTCACAAGGACCAAACTTAGCATAACGACTTTTATTCTAGACCTTGGAGATATTTATATCAATCCAATTTTTGATATGTTCAGATAAGACAAATACGAAATTTTCTTAGGTTCCTCAGCACACGTGCATGCTCAGTTGAATCCAACTCTGTGACCCCATGGGCTGTAGCCCGCCAGGCTCTTCTGCCCATGGTATTCTCTGGGTAAGAATACTGGAGTGGGTTGCCATTTCTTTCCCCAGGGGATTATCCCAACCCAGGGATGAATCTGTATCTCCAGAGTCTCACAGCTGAATAGAGGAGCTCTCCTTCCTAGTGGTCCACATTGTTCAGTTCAGTTCAGTTCAGTTGCTCAGTCATGTCCGGCTGTTTGTGACCCCATGAATTGTAGCACGCCAGGCTTCCCGGTCCATCACCATCTCCCAGAGTTCACTCAGACTCACGTCCATCGAGTCCCTGATGCCATCCAGTCATCTCATCCTCGGTTGTCCCCTTCTCCTCCTGACCCCAAATCCCTCTCAGCATCAGAGTCTTTTCCAATGAGTCAATTCTTCGCATGAGGTGGCCAAAGTACTGGAGTTTCAGCTTTAGCATCATTCTTTCCAAAGAAATCCCAGGGTTAATCTCCTTCAGAATGGACTGGTTGGATCTCCTTGCAGTCCAAGGGACTCTCAAGAGTCTTCTCCAACACCACAGTTCAAAAGCATCAATTCTTCAGTGCTCAGCCTTCTTCACAGTCCAACTCTCACACCCGTACATGACCACAGGAAAAACCATAGCCTTGACTAGAAGGACCTTAGTCGGCAAAGTAATGTCTCTGCTTTTCAATATATTATCTAGGTTGGTCATAATTTTTCTTCCAAGAAGCAAGTGTCTTCTAATTTAATGGCTGCAGTCACCATCTGCAGTGATTTTGGAGCCCTCCCCCAAATAAAGTCTGACACTGTTTCCACTGTTTCCCCATCTATTTCCCATGAAGTGATGGGACCGGATGCCATGATCTTTGTTTTCTGAATGTTGAGCTTTAAGCCAACTTTTTCACTCTCCTCTTTCACTTTCATCAAGAGGCTTTTTAGCTCCTCTTCACTTTCTGCCATAAGGGTGGTGTCATCTGCATATCTGAGGTTATTGATATTTCTCCCGGCAATCTTGATTCCAGCTTGTGTTTCTTCCAGTCCAGCGTTTCTCATGATGTACTCTGCATATAAGTTAAATACGCAGGGTGACAATATACAGCCTTGACGGCCTCCTTTTCCTATTTGGAACCAGTCTGTTGTTCCATGTCCAGTTCTAACTGTTGCTTCCTAACCTGCATACAGATTTCTCAAGAGGCAGGTCAGGTGGTCTGGTATTCCCATCTCTTTCAGAATGTTCCACAGTTTATTGTGATCCACAGAGTCAAAGGCTTTGGCATAGTCAATAAAACAGAAATAGATGTTTTTTGGAACTCTCTTGCTTTTTCCATGATCCAGTGGATGTTGGCTATTTGATCTGTGGTTCCTCTGCCTTTTCTAAAACCAGCTTGAACATCAGGAAGTTCACGGTTCACATATAGCTGAAGCCTGGCTTGCAGAATTTTGAGCATTACTTTACTAGCATGTGAGATGAGTGCAATTGTGCAGTAGTTGGAGCATTCTTTGGCATTGCTTTTCTTTGGAATTGGAATGAAAACTGACCTTTTCCATTCCTGTGGCCACTGCTGAGTTTTCCAAGTTTGCTGGCATATTGAGTGCAGCACTTTCACAGCATCATCTTTCAGGACTTGAGACAACTCTACTGGAATTCCATCATCTCCACTAGCTTTGTTCATAGTGATGCTTTCTAAAGCCCACTTGACTTCACATTCCAAGATATCTGGCTCTAGATGAGTGATCACATCATCATGATTATCTGGGTCGTGAAAATCTTTTTTGTACAGTTCTTCGGTGTATTCTTGCCACCTCTTCTTAATATCTTCTGCTTCTGTTAGGTCCAGACCATTTCTGTCCTTTATCGAGCCCATCTTTGCATGAAATATTGCCTTGGTATCTCTAATTTTCTTGAAGAGATCTCTAGTCTTTCCCATTCTGTTGTTCTCCTCTATTTCTTTGCATTGATAGCTGCAGAAGTCTTTCTTATCTCTTGCTGTTCTTTGGAACTCTGCATTCAGATGCTTATATCTTTCCTTTTCCACTCTCTTCTTTTCACAGCTATTTGTAAGGCCTCCCCAGACAGCCATTTTGCTTTTTGCATTTCTTTTCCATGGGGATGGTCTTGATCCCTGTCTCCTGTACAATGTCACGAACCTCATTCCATAGTTCATCAGGCACTCTGTCTATCAGATCTAGGCCCTTAAATCTATTTCTCACTTCCAGTGTCTAATCATAACGGATTTGATTTAGGTCATACCTGAATGGTCTAGCAGTTTTCCCTACTTTCTTCAATTTAAGTCTGAATTTGGTAAGAAGGAGTTCATGATCTGAGCCACAGTCAGCTCCTGGTCTTGTTTTTTTTTGACTGTATAGAGCTTCTCCATCTTTGGCTGCATAGAATACAATCAATCTGATTTCGGTGTTGACCATCTGGTGATGTCCTTGTGTAGAGTCTTCTCTTGCGTTGTTGGAAGAGGGTGTTTGCTGTGACCAGTGCATTTTCTTGGCAAAACTTGAATAGTCTTTGCCCTGCTTCATTCTGCATTCCAAGGCCAAATTTACCTGTTACTCCAGGTGTTTCTTGACTTCCTACTTTAGCATTCCAGTCCCCTATTATGATAAGGACATCTTTTGTGGGTGTTAGTTCTAAAAGGTCTTGTAGGTCTTCATACAACCATTCAACTTCAGCTTCTTCAGCATTACTGGTTGGGGCGTAGACTTGGATAACTGTGATATTGAATGGTTTGCCTTGGAAACGAACAGAGATAATACTCTTATTTTTGAGATTGCATCTAAGTACTGCATTTCAGACTCTTTTGTTGACCATGATGACTGTTCCATTTCTTCTGAGGGATTCCTGCCTGCAGTAGTAGATATAATGGTCATCTGAGTTAAATTCACCCATTCCAGTCCATTTTAGTTCGCTGATTCCTAGAATGTGGACGACCCTGAGGAGCAACCAGGAGCCCGAGGCCAGGGGCGGCAGCTGGGAGCAGCCACCCACGCCTGAGACCAGGGCTGGCAGTCAGGAGGAGCAACCCGAGGAGTGGTGGCTGCGCAGGTGCAGGAAGGCCTAGAGGAGCTATTCCACATTGAAGGTCAGGAACACCGGCAGTAAGGAGATATCCCTCGTCCAAGGTAGGGAGCAGCGTCTGTGCTTTGCTGGAGCAGCTGTGAAGAGATACCCCACGCCCAAGGTAAGAGAAACCCAAGTAAGATGGTGGGTGTTGCAAGAGGGCATCAGAGGACAGACACACTGAAACCATATTCAGTGAAAACTAGTCAGTCTGATCACACTAGAACCACAGCCTTGTCTAACTCAATGAAACCAAGCCATCCCTGCTGGGATACCCAAGACGGGTGGGTCATGGTGGAGAGGGCTGACAGAGCATAGTCCACTGGAGAAGGGAATGGCAAGCCACTTCAGTATTCTTGCCTTGAGAACCCCATGAACAGTATGAAAAGGCAAAATGATAGGATACCAAAGGAGCAACTCCCCAGGTCATTAGGTTCCCAACATGCTACGGGAGATCATTTGAGAAATAACTTCAGAAAGAATGAAAGGATGGAGCCAAAGCAAAAACAATACCCAGTTGTGCATGTGACTGGTGATAGAAGCAAGATCCAATGCTGTAAAGAGCAATATTGCATAGGAGCCTGGAATGTCAGGTGCATGAATCAAGGCAGATTGGAAGTGGTCAAACAAGAGATGGCAAGGGTGAACGTCGACATTCTAGGAATTGCGAACTAAAATGGACTGGAGTGGTCCACATAGGCACCAAGAAAAAAAAATACAAGAGGAGGAGTATGTAAATGAACAATTAATAGAGGAAGAACAAATACATGGGCTATTTGGAAGGCATTAAAGTGAAATCCTTTATAAATACTGATAAAAATTTGACTTTTATATATACTTTTGAAGTTCTTATAAATATTTGTCAATGATGTAAGTGGGGGATTTGAGTCTCCTGTGATTCCATTGATATAATGCTCATGTTCATGATATCAATGATGAACTTGGAATATGCAATCTAAATCCCTTAACTCAAGATTTTATTCTACCCTTTAAACGGTAACCCACTCCAGTATGAAAGTGAAAGTGAAGTTGCTCAGTCATGTCCGACTCTCTGTGACCCGTGGACTGCAGCCCACCAGAGTGGCCCACTGGAGTGAGTTACCATTTAGTATTTTTGCCTGGAAAATCCCATGGATGGTGGAACCTGGTAGACTACAGTCCATGGGTTTGCAAAGAGTCGGACACAACTGACTGACTTCACTTTCTTTTCACTTTATCCAAAGCGTCTTTAAGACCCCTTTTTTAAACTTCTGTGATAGGATGCCTAGATAATAGTGCTCCAAAATTTCTGCTGCCAAAGGAATGTTTCTTTGCTTGCAGACTTCAAGTGTGCAAGGGCAGGAGTTTCCTATTTCCTTTTTTTAAAAATTATTTTTATTGGAGTATAGTTGCTTTAATATGTTAGTTTCTACTGTACAACAGAATGAATCAGCCACATGTATATGTGTGTGTGTGTGTTAGTGGCTCAGTTGTGCCCGACTCTTTGTGACCCCACTGACTGTAGTCCTCCAGGCTTCTCTGTTCGTGGGATTCTCCAGGCAAGAATACTAGAATGGACTGCCATTCACTTCTCCAGAAAGTATACATATATCCCCTCCCTTTTGGGCTCTCTTCCCTTCCTTCCTGTTTCCTTATTACTATCTCCTCAGGGTATGAAGTAGGGTGTGGTTTCCCAGAACTCAGCTGAATGAAGGAATGTGATGGTTCTATGCCACACAAAGTATCTGGTTTTAGCTGTGTTGATTCAGTCAGAAAATGTCTTCCTGAAAAGAAACTAAATTTCATCAAATCTCCCTATCTTTATGCTCAAGAGAAAGCAACATTAAGCAACAGAAAGACACAATGGAAAATACATCTTGTTAAAATTTTTTTATTAAATAATTTTAATTATTTATTAATAATTAACAGAACTTAATTTATTAATTTTAATTAATAATTTTAAAACAAAATTTATTTTCTTAAATAATTTTATTAAAAAGCTTTATTAAAAAGAACTGTAGTGGACATTAGGTAGAGTACTTTGTGAAGAAGGAAAGTGTTAATGAAAAACAAAAGATACAATATTGATGACCATATTTTGAATGTCTTTTATAAACAATAAAAATATTATGTGACTAATAATAAAGGAGTTGAAGTAAGAATAAACATGTCAGTGCAAAATAAATCAGAGGTGAGCAGACCAAGAAAAATCGAACAGTCCCACTAGGTCAGTAAAACAATTGTCTTGATCACAATAAGCATAGTAATGCCAGCTCTATCGGACTGATTATTTGGCAATGTTTATCAGGATTCTTCTGTTATAATATTAGTTATATTTACATTTAGACTTAATGTAGTATGAATTAAATTGTGCATAGATCTCTTTCCAAAAGTTTATTTAAATTATTGGAAAATCATTTTATTGTAATGATACAGTCACAGGTTAAATAAAATCTTACAGTGTAATTTTGAACATGAGTATGAAAGGCAAAATAGAGGTAGAATTAATTTTAACATTTTGGCTAAGTTCCTATGTCTAGCATGAATAGGAATTGGCAAGCATTACCCTTTACAGAATTCCACCTAAATAAAAATAAATTCTGGCTAGATGTATTATTTGTTTCACTTTTATTATCCAGCCTTTAACTCATTATTCTACTGTGATGAAATACAAATTTAGCATAATGACTGGTATAAGATTTCCTATAATTTTCATTCAAATATTAGGAGATCATGTTAGCTCTCTAAATTAATATTTTTTAAAGAATGTTTTGATGACTCCCACAATGTAGAATATGTAAATGTAAACTCATTTGCAAGGGCATTAGCCTCAATCTACAAATCTGCCTGATAGATTCTCTCTAGGCTGTATTATTATTGCTAAATTAATATAGCTAGGATTGTGGTGCTGACAAAGCAGATGTTTTACATGCAAATATTTGTCTTCTGTTGTTTTTATGCTTATCTCCTGCCCCAAATCAAGGTTTGATGAATATCTATGTAAGAATGTTAATTAGTTCATCAGTAGAAATAGGAAGAAACTGCAGGTAATGCTGCCGTAAAATAGCTCCAAGTCAACTGTAAGTATGTGTAGCTATGTTTATTTGCTGCTTGCTTTGGAATCATTGCTGAAAGTAGTTTGGACTAATAAATGATACTCTTGCTTTCACAATCACCTAAGGACAAAAATTAAAGTTTAGCTGTCTTAGGAATTTAATGGCTTCTAAATAAATCTTTTAAATGATAGTTTCAAGGCACTTTAAATTTAATTAGTAAATCTTTCTGTATGAGCCAAAACTGTATCATTTTAACAGCTTCCTTAAGCCCACTGAGTTTTTGTTTTAAATCTCTAAAACCCAAAGGAAGTCACTTGTTTTCCAAACAACCTCTTGGTTCACTATCTCTCTCTTTCCATGAAAAGCAGTTGCCCTACTTGTATTGGAACATGCTGTAATTATAATGTAGACCAAAAAAGAAACTGCAGTGCCTGTAGTGTCTTGTATGCTCAGTCATGACTCTGCAACCCCATGGACTGTTGCCCACCAGGCTCTTCTGTCCATGGCATTCTCCAGGAAAGAACACTGGAGTGGGTTGCTATGCTTTTCTCGGGGGGATCTTCCCTACCCAGGGACTGAAACCAGGTCTCCCATATTGCAGGCTGATTCTTTACTCTCTGAGCCACTAGGGAAGCCCTGAGCCTTAATTATATCAGCTCATCAAGTTCAGGTTTTCCTATCCTGATATTAGTTCCCAAGGAAGTTTCATCTCTATAAGCTGTGATTCTCTGTATCTGCCTCTCCAGTTTTAGGGGCAGCAGTTTGCCCCTGTGACCCCACGTCTCTTACTAAGAAGCTGTGTCAATTTTTCAGTTTGTTCAGCTTTTTCACCTGGTAGGATAGAATGGTTTCATACTTCTTTCCCCTTTTTTATAGCTTAACAATCTTAATAATTGTGGAATTGCCCATTCTTTGTTTAATTGATTTTGAGGCTGAAGCTCTTTTTATTTGAAGGGAAATTGCACTGTGTCTTGACTAACCTTCATTTACGCCACAGTTATTAGTTTGCAATGCTTTACTATATCTTTATGAAACAATTTTTGTAGTTAATATGTTTTACTAAAACAATCCTTATAATCCTTTTTTTTTTACTAAAAATCAATTTTTACTGAAAAAAATCCTTTATAACCTTTTAATTTTTAGATTCTGCTCCCTGATTTTTTAACATCTTGGGTTTCATTCCAGGTAATGTATTTTGGATGGCTGTCACAATGTTTTTTTGACTGTCTTAGGTTTAAAACAGTTTTTCTTAAATTGAATTAGAAATCAATAAGTTCTTTTAAGATACATTATTCATTTGAAAACCTTCCCCCAAAAAACAAATTAGAAAGCATTTCCTGTGATTGATTTGTTATGGGAATTCTGGAAGAGAAGTAAGCTAAACTGTGATTTCTTACCTGAGTTTCCTGGAAGAATAGTGTTGTTATTTATGGGAATGGCAAAAATTTATAGACATGAAGTTATGTATGATCACAAATTGTTGAACTGATTAGATTGAAAGACATTTGAAATTCAGGATAAATGCCAAATTAGATTATGTTAACATTAGAGAAACAATGTTTGAAAACTATGCATACATATTTCAAATCATATTTATAGTTTAAAGGTATGCATGTACATAGTTTTAATATGTAAATATATGTGTAGTTTTAAGTATGTATAATACGGCTTACATGTGTATTTATACATAATTTTAAAACATATGTCGTATGTATGTGCATAATACTTGGAATAACTATAAAGAAAGAATTCAAGTAGGAGTAGGAGGTGCCAGAATTGTTAATTATAAAGGTGGTCTCTTGGAACTGCCTTTTGGACAATGAGGAGGCCAGAGAATCCTATTCATGACATCACTGGAAGTTATGTTCCTTTATTGTTATTTAGTTGCTAAGTCATATCCAACTCTTTTTGTGACCCCATGGATGGTAGCCCGCTAGGCTCCTCTGTTCATGGGATTTATCAGGCAAGAATACTGGAATGGGATGCCATTACCTTCCGCAGGGAATGTTCCCAACCCAGGAATGGATGTTGTGTCTCTTGCACTGCAGATGGACTCTTTACTGCTCAGCCACCAGGGAAGTCCGTCAGGCCCCTTACCTAGCTTTAAAAGGATATATTAATCTTTGAGTCTTCAGATGCAACTTTTATGTGTAGCTTTGATTTTTAAAAAGGTAATCTTTTTATATTGCTTAGAAATGATTTCTTACCTGTGGCTGACTCATGTTGATGTATGGCAGAGGTCAACATAATATTGTAAAGCAATTATCCTTCAATTAAAAAAGAATAATAAGAAAAAATAGAAATGACTTTTTTTAGCATAAAAACTTTCCTTCAAATATATCTTAGATTGTTCATTTTGCTATGTTGAACATGACCATATCAATGAGGATAAAATTATATGTATTAGCATGTTAATTATGTATGTGTAATTATGTCTAATCATCTATTTCTAAACAAAATCTTCCTGCTGCCATTTCCTCAGCCATTAATTTTATATTTCATGTAAGGAATTCCTGATAGAACATATAGGAACTAACCTATTTGTAGCAATTCACCTCCATAAGACTTACATTTATTTTTCTTAACACAATCAGACCTATGTTTTTAGTTTAGTTTATTTTGTCATGTATTGTTTCTCATGTATCTTTTCATTCAAAATTGATTGTAACATTTGCAGTTATTGTCAACTAGATTTATGTTAATCAGATTTTAATATCTTAAGTGTTTTCTGTGCTCAAAGTTAGTTTTTAGTACAATGAATTTTATTTTTTAAAAAATTTTATTTTATTTTACTTTATAATACTGAATTGGTTTTGCCATACATCAACATGAATCTGCCACGGGTGTACACGTGTTCTCAATCCTGAACTCCTCTCCCACCTCCCTCCGCATACCATCTCTCTGGATCATCCCAGTGCACCAGCCCCAAGCATCCTGTATTCTGCATCGAATCTAGACTGGTGATTCATTTCTTATATGATATTATACATGTTTCAATGCCATTCTCCCAAATTATCCCACCCTCTCCCTCTCCCACAGTGTCCAAAAGACTGCTCTATACATGTGTCTCTTTTGCTGTCTCACATACAATGAATTTTAAATTTTGATTGTTAGTATTATCTTTTCTCCTCTATAAGTTTTAATAACTCTTTTCCCTTATGAGGACGGTATGTGTGTTCTACTTTTTGACTGTGTCTGAGAGTATCTCTTTGTCACCAACATATATGAGTTTGCTTATATTTTATATTCTTCATTTGCAATATTATTGCTCTTCAAGTGCTGGATGTATCAATCTATTGTCTTCTGACAGTTCATTTGCATGGAGAAATTTGACACTGGTATACTCAAGGCTCTTTTCCAATTTTAATAGATAATACATTTAACAGAATGTTTATTAGGGCTCTTGCCAGCTCACATATACAATTCATGATTATTGAGAATATCTTTAGATGCAATTTTTACATCTAATTTTCATCAATGAAGTGCCAACCTTTCATTTTCCTTAAAGATGGATTTTTTTAGCCTCAAACTTTTCTTCAGGCATGTCTCAGCTTATTTTGCTTTATTTGATCTAGTCACTCCATTGGGGCAATATAAATTATATATATGTTGGCATTTTCCTCCCTCATTTTAATATCTGTTACTTTCTCATCAGTTGCATCTATTTGCTCTTCTTCGTCTCAGCTGCTGCTGCTGCTAAGTCGCTTCAGTCGTGTCCGACTCTGTGTGACCCCATAGACGGCAGCCCACTAGGTTCCTCTGTCCCTGGGATTCTCCAGGCAAGAATACTGCAGTGGGTTGCCATTTCCTTCTCCAGTGCATGAAAGTAAAGTTGCTCAGTTGTGCCCGACTCTTAGCAACCCCATGGACTACAGCATACCAGGCTCCTCCATCCATAGGATTTTCAAGGCAAGAGTACTGGAGTGGGGTGCCATTGCTTTCTCCATATTCCTCTCTATTAAATTTTAATGATACATTTTTAGTACATTTTTAAATATTTTAATAGTCTTATAACAGTTGAACTTATTTCTGCCTTTTGAGCTTTTAATTCCCTTACAATATTTTCTCATCTTCCCTTTTGCTTTTTATTTCAAACCACACCTTCTCATCTCAATCTGTGCTCACTTGGATTTCTCCATTAATTATAAAATGGGCACATACTCTTAGGCTTTTTCAAGGATTCCAAACAACCTCCTGAAGTTTCCTTCTTGATTTTTCGGAACATCATTTTAGAGAAACGTTCCTTTAATCATTTACTTTAATTCATCATGCAGTAATTTTTTTCCCCAAGAGGCCAATGTTAATAATTTTCTTCATTTCCAATTCTTGAAATAATGAGATATGTTAAGGCTACTGTCTGTCAACACACAATAAGCCTCTTTCAATTATACTGTTGAAGGGAAGGTTTTTGAACTTTTAAAAACTCACTTTACAGTCTAATACCAAGTTATTTATAAGCTTAACCAAGGACACTTCTCTTTGACAGTAAGTGTATCATTTTTATCCTCTTTCCTAAATATTTTAAAAGTCATCTTTCACTGTCCTGTAACAAAGCCTTAAAATGTGTACAGATTATAGGCATAAAATTTTTAAATACTTTTCAGAGTAAAGATGCCCACAAATGTAACTAGGAAATACAAGTAAGAACATTAGAAAATCCTAGAAGGGTGTCTTTGTGTCCGTTCTGGTCACTAACTCACAAAGGAAAATATCTGAATTATAATGCCATGGGTAACTTTTTCCTATTTGGTACTTTATATAAATGGAATATTGTATATTCTTAGATCTGACTTCTTTTTCTCAAAATTCTAGCTGCAAGATGTTACCTGTTGTGCGTTTGTGCTTAGTAACTCAAGTGGGCCCCTCTTTGCCACCCCATGGCCTGTAGCCCGCCAGGCTCCTCTGTCCGTGGGATCCTTCAGGCAAGAATATTCCCTTCTCCAGGGGATCTTCCCAGTTCAGGGGTGGACCCAAGTCTCCCTTCATTGTCAGGCGGATTCTTTACCACTGAGCCACCTGGGAAGCCCATTACGTGTCAGTGTACTGCATTTATTTTCATTAAATGAGGTTTTCCCTTGTATAAATAGATCTACTATGGATTGAAAGTTTATGTCCTTATATGTTGAGGCCCCGATTCATAATGGGATAGTGCTTGGAGATGAGGCTCTTGGGAAGTAACTGGGTTTGGGTGGAAGCAAGGGGGTGTAGTCCTGCTGATGGGCTCAGTGCCCTTGAAAGGGAAAGGGGGTAAAGTGCCCAGAGCTCTCTATCTCTCAGGAATATTAGGATCTTTTAGACCAGGAAAAGGGTTCTCACCAGAGCCCAGCCTTGCTATCACGCTGATCTTAAACTTCCAATCTCCATAACTGTGAGAAATAAAATTCTCCTGATTAAGACACTGAGTTGATGGTGTTTTTATTATAGTTGCCCAGGCTGACTAAGGCAATACAGTGATTTATATTTTTATCTCTTTTTCTGTTGATAGACATCTGAATCATATACTTTTTTAACATATGTGTGATTTTCTTTTGGCCGGTTGCCTACGAGTCAATTTACAGAGTCATAGGAATGGGTATTGGAGAAGGAAATGGCAACCCACTCCAGTATTCTTGCCTGGAGAATCCCAGGGACAGAAGAGCCTGGTGGGCTGACGTCTATGGGGTCGCACAAAGTTGAATATGACTGAAGCGACTTAGCAGCAGCAGCAGCAGCAGGAATGTGTATATTTAGATGTAGGACTTGACTAATTCCCAGTGGCACAGTGGTAAAGAAGCCTCTTGCTGATGCAGGAGATGCAGGAGACATGTGTTCAGTCCCTAAGTTGGGAAGATATCTTGGAGAAAGAAATGGCAACCCACTCCAGTATTCTTGCCTGGAAAATTCCATGGACAGAAGAACTTGGTGGTTTACAGTCTAGTGTTGCAAAGAGTTGGACATGACTGAGCTCCTGAGTATGCAATGAATTTCAGCAACTTGCCTCATGCTATTGGCAATTTGGATATCTCCTTTTATAAATATATGCTTAAGATATTTTCCTATTGTTTTATTAGTTTCCCTGGCTTTTACTTATGATTTCTGGAATTTCCTTGTGAGTCTTCTGTTAGGCACATGTGAAAATATCATCTCCTGGGCTGTGGTTTGTCCTTTCAATTTCTTTTTAAATAAAATATAAATTTATTTATTTTAATTGGAGGCTAATTACTTTACAATATTGTATTGGTTTTGCCATACATTAACATGAATCCACCACGGGTGTACACGTGTTCCCCATCCTGAAACCCCCGCCCATACCATCCCTCTGGGTCTTCCCAGTGCACCAGCCCCGAGCATCCTGTTGGATCACTTCGAACCTGGACTGGTAATTCGTTTCATATATGATATTACACATGTTTCAATGCCATTCTCTCAAATCATCCCACCCCAGCCCTCTCAAACAGAGTCCAAAAGACTGTTCCATACATCTGTGTCTCTTTGCTGTCTCGCATACAGGGTTATCATTACCATCTTTCTAAATTCCAGATACATGTGTTAGTATACTGTATTTCTGTTTTTCTTTCTGGCTTACTTCACTCTGTATAATAGGCTCCAGTTTCATCCACCTCGTTAGAACTGATTCAAATGTATTCTTTTTAATGGCTGAGTAGTACTCCATTGTGTATATGTACCATAGCTTTCTTATCCATTCATCTGCTGATGGACATCTAGGTTGCTTCAATGTCCTGGCTATTTTAAACTGCTGCAGTGAACATTGGGGTACACGTGTCTTTCAATTCTGGTTTCCTTGGCGTGTATGCCCAGCAGTGGGATTGCTGGGTCATAAGGCAGTTCTATTTCAAGTTTTTTTAAGGACTCTCCACACTGTTCTCTATAGTGGCTGTACTAGTTTGCATTCCCACCAACGGTGTAAGAGGGTTCCCTTTTCTCCACACCCTCTTCAGCATTTATTGCTTGTAGACTTTTGGATCGCAGCCATTCTGACTGGTGTGAAATGGTACCTTATTGTGGTTTTGATTTGCATTTCTCTGATAATGAGTGATGTTGAGCATCTTTTCATGTGTTTGTTAACCATCTGTATTTCTTATTTGGAGAAATGTCTGTTTAATTCTTTGGCCCATTTTTTAATTGGGTCATTTATTTTTCTGGAATTGAGCTACAGGAGTTGCTTGTATATTTTTGAGATTAATTCTTTGTCTGTTGCTTCATTTGCTATTATTTTCTCCCATTCAGAAGGCTGTGTTTTCACCTTGCTTATAGTGTCCTTTGTTGTGCAGAAGCTTTTAAGTTTAACTAGGTCCCATTTGTTTATTTTTGCTTTTATTTCCAATATTTTGGGAGATGGGTCATAGAGGATCCTGCTGTGATATATGTCGGAGAGTGTTTTGCCTATGTTCTCCTCTAGGAGTTTTATAGTTTCTGGTCTTATGTTTAGATCTTTAATCCATTTTGAGTTTCTTTTTGTGTATGGTGTTAGAAAGTGTTCTAGTTTCATTCTTTTACAAGTAGTTGACCAGTTTCCCAAGCACCACTTGTTAAGGAGACTGTCTTTTCTCCATTGTATATTCTTGCCTCCTTTGTCAAAGATAAAGTGTCCATAGGTGTGTGGATTTACCTCTGGGCTTCCTATTTTGTTATATTGATCTATATTTCTGTCTTTGTGCCAGTACCATACTGTCTTGATGACTGTGGCTTTGTAGCAGAGCCTGAAGTCAGACAGGTTGATTCCTCCAGTTTCATTCTTCTTTCTCAATATGGCTTTGGCTATTTGAGTTTTATTTTTATTTTTATTTTTTGTATTTCCATACAAACTGTGAAATTATTTGTTCTAGCTCTATGAAAAATACCATTGGTAGCTTGATAAGGATTGCACTGAATCTATAGATTGCTTTGGGTAGTATACTCATTTTCACTATATTGATTCTTCTGATCCACGAACATGGTGTATTTCTCCATCTATTAGTGTCCTCTTTGATTTCTTTCACCAGTGTTTTATAGTTTTCTATATATAGGTCTTTAGTTTCTTTAGGTATATGTATTCCTGAGTATTTTATTCTTTTCGTTGCAATGGTGAATGGAATTGTTTCCTTAATTTCTCTATTTTCTCATCATTAGTGTATAGGAATGCAAGGAATTTCTGTGTGTTGATTTTATATCCTGCAACTTTACTATATTCATTGATTAGCTCTAGTAATTTTCTGGTGGAGTCTTTAGGGTTTTCTATGTAGAGGATCATGTCATCTGCAAACAGTGAGAGTTTTACTTCTTCTTTTCCAATCTGGATTCCTTTTATTTCTTTTTCTGCTCTGATTGCTGTGGCCACAACTTCCAAAACTATGTTGAATAGTAGTGGTGAGAGTAGGAGAGTGGGAAGCCTTGTCTTGTTCCTGACTTTAGGGGAAATGCTTTCAATTTTTCACCATTGAGGATAATGTTTGCTGTGGGTTTGTCATATATAGCTTTTATTATGTTGAGGTATGTTCCTTCTATTCCTGCTTTCTGGAGAGTTTTTATCATAAATGGATGTTGAATTTTGCTTTCAATTTCTCAGTGATCTCTTTTGATAAGAAGTTTTTCATTTTATGCAGTTCCATTTATCATTTTCCTCATTATGATTAATAATGTTTGAGTATTATTTATGATATCTTTTTTTATAACCTTGCTCACAAGATTTCTCTAATCACAGGCATCACCAGTTATCATATTTGCCGTGCTGCTGGAGTTCTTCCCTCTTAAATCTGCTCTGCCTTCTAAATGTTTTAAAGATGGTGCCTTTGTTCAGGTGCAAAGTCATGTCTGACTCGGCTACCTCATGGACTGCAGCATGCCAGGCTCCTCTGTCCTCCACTACCTTCCAGAGTTTGCTCAAATTCTTGTCCATTGAGTCAGTGATGCTATGTAACCATTTCTTGTCCATTGATGCTGTCCCCTTCTTTTGCCTTCAATCTTTCCCAGCATCAGGGTCTTTTGAATGAGTCAGCTCTTCGCAGTACTGGTCAAAGTATTGGAGTTTCAGGTTCAGCATCAGTCCTTCCAATGAATATTCAGGGTTGATTTTCTTTAGGATTGACTGGTTGGATCTCCTTGCAGTCCAAGGCACTATCAAGACTCTTCTCCAACACCACAGTTCAAAAGCATCAATTCTTCAGCACTCAGCCTTCTTTGGGGTCCAACTCATATCCATACATGACTACTGGAAAAACCGTAGCTTTGACTATATAGACCTTTGTCTCCAAAGTGATGTCTCTGGTTTTTAATACACTGTCTAGGTTC
The DNA here is from genome assembly GCA_917880005.1 of Nanger dama. Classification (NCBI taxonomy): domain Eukaryota; kingdom Metazoa; phylum Chordata; class Mammalia; order Artiodactyla; family Bovidae; genus Nanger; species Nanger dama. Next base: position 2,035,414 of record CAKJTW010000069.1, read on the forward strand.
GTCTTAACTTTTCTTCCAAGCAGCAAGCATCTTTTAATTTTGTGTTTTCAGTCACTGTCCACAGTGATTTTGGAGCCAAAGAAAATCTGTCACTGCTTCTACTTTCCTTTTCTATTTACCATGAAGTGATGGGACCGGAAAACAAATAACAAATGTAATACTTTTATTCACTTTACCCTTTGCTTTTAGCCTAGTTGTTTTTGGGGGAGCTGCAGAATATAATTAATGTTGTAAAACTATAGTAACAACTGATAAAGGAGGGTATGAGAGGAATTTGGGCTGGGCTGCTTAATAAATAAGTTCCTTGAGGGTAGACATGATACTTCAATATTTTAGTGATTAGAGATGCTAGCTCTCTAAGTCAAGAATCAGGAAGGTGCAAAGTATTTTAATATTGTGTGGTAGATTGTCTGAATCAAATGAGACAGATCTCAAATATGCTCTTATATAAATTCTGGGTAAAGTGCTAATCACGTGTTTTCTTTTCAGTGCATGTTTCTTACAGGTATCAGAATTGCACATTGGTATTAGGTTTCACTGTATATGAACTGTATTTTCAGAGCACTTGCTTATTTTTTATATGTCTTTATAGTTATGGTAGTGGGTAGTGTCTCCTCCATTTTTCTTTTTTACATTTTTAAAAAACCTATTTTTTATTGAAGGATAATTGCTATACAGCATTTTGCTGTTTTCTGTCAAACCTCAACATGAATCAGCCATAGGTATATATCTCCATTTTTCTTAACACCAACTATTTTTTTGCCTCTAAGGATCTCTGTGTGAAATATTGCAAAGCCTGAGGCACTTTGTTTGTGTGAGTGTGTGTGTATTTGCTAGAACAGATTCTCAAGAAATAGTCTGATAGATGGTGATATGAACCTGAATGAAAATTAGTGTCATAACTTCAGAAAGTACCAAGGAGAAATTTAAGCATCACTTCATCAAGGTAATTTAATAATAAAAGTTTGAGGGGAGGCTAGTGACCTGAAAGGAGGATAATTGACAAATGCAGCAAAGACAGAGAATTTAATGTAGTTTTTGATTGGGTAAACTGCATTAATGTCAATGAGGAAATACTCAGGATAGAGCCAATGCTTCTTAAAAAATCCAAAAGGGTATTTAACTGATTTCCATATATTTCACTCTGTTATTAAGCTAAAATACTATCCCAGCAAGATTGAAACTGAAGTTTCCTCTCATTTTTTAAAGGGTTCAGTTCAGTTCAGTTTAGTTCAGTCGCTCAGTCGTGTCCGACTCTTTGCGACCCCGTGGATTGCAGGATGCCAGGCCTCTCTGTCCATCACCAACTCCCAGAGTTTACCCAAACTCATGTCCATCGAGTCGGCAATACCATCCAGCCATTTCATCCTCTGTCGTCCCCTTCTCCTCCTGCCCCCAATCCCTCCCAGCATGAGGGTCTTTTCCAACGGGTCAACTCTTCACATGAGGTGGCCAAAGTATTGGAGTTTCAGCCTCAGCATCAGTCTTTCCAATGAGAAGAAGGTAAAGATTAAAATTAATTATATTTCATTTATGCTGTCTCACACGAGACTGAATTAATGAAGACTAACCTTGCATTCAATTCATTATCAGATTGATTTTTAGATGTAATGTATTAAAAAGATTCTCATTTGTGGAATAGTGTTAAAACAAGCAAGAATCAATCTGTTATTTACCATTTTTTTTTCTATTTTCCAATGCTTGGTATACTATTCATCTCATTATTGCAGTGTATCTGATAACTTTTCCTTTAAAGATTATGAGAAATACAAAATCTGACTACTGTATAATGTCTGAAATTTTTTTGCATTTCTCTTAATATCTATTTTCTAAATGCAATCTTTATTTACTTTTAAATCAAAACTGTTATGCATTTTATAAGGGATTTGAAATAAGCTGTAGTTTAAATATGAATTATAAAATTTTGAAACTATTTGAATTTGAAACTTAGTTGAAATAAAAAACAGCATTAAACATCTAAGGAAAAATGCAAGAGAGTCAATATTTGTTTAAATATGTCATGGATGAGAGTTTACTACTTCCATGATGATCTTTGTGTGTGTGTGTGCTTAGTCGCTCGGTCATGTCTGACTTCTTGCAACCCTCTGGACTGTAGTCTGCCAGGTTCTTCTGTCTATGGGAGCTTTCAGGCAAGAATACTGAATGAGTTGTCATTTTCCTCCTCCAGTTAGAGTAAAGCATTACCATCTGAGCTGCTGAACCAAATACAATGATAACCTCAGATCCATTACCTTTCTCTAAGAAACCAAAACAGGCTTCTTGACAACCAAATGTAGTCAACATCCCATGAGGACAGCAGATCCCTACAGACCTCTGGACACATGATGAACTACTTGGGTTTGCTGCTTTCTTGGTCAGTTGCACTGAGACCTCTCCTTATGTAAGTTGAAATATGTTCAGACAGTCCTCCTCTATGAGGCTACTTAGACTTGTTCCTTAGAACACTTCAAAGCTGGCAAAACCATGTGTCTTTCAACAATTGGAAGGTTTTCAAATTAATTGATTCAAGGTGATTTACTTTAGATGTATGATTCACTTGGAGATAAGATATATTAATAGTAAATCCTTTAGATCTAAGCAGACAAGGAGCGAGATTATTTGAGAAAATATAACATCTCTACAGCTAAAGAATGTGGAGTTTCCCCCTCCTTCTTCTCTTATTTGTTTATTCTTTTTATTTATTAAAGAAGTTAAAATGTTATACTGGAAAATATTCACTTAATGCAAAAGAAAGCAGTTAAGGACAGAGGAACATAAAGCATAGGATATATACAAAATCAAACTAAACTTCAAGCCATAAATCCAATTATATATACAATAACACTAAATATGAGTGGAATAAACAATCCAGTCAATAGGCAGAGTTTGTCAATATGATTAAAATAAACAATTTCCAATTATATGCTACTGCAGGACATACACCAGATTTGAACATATGAGCAGACTGAAAGTAAAATAATGAGAAAAATATACAAACAGAAATGATAGAAAACTAAAGTGGTTATTCTAATGTCAGATAAAATAGAACATGAACAAAATAATGTTATTACAGATTAAAAAACAGATCAAAGACAGTCCATCAGAACATCCATGAGATAAGAGGAACCAAAATTGAAGTTTATGGCACATCTAGGCATAGGTGGAAAATCTTGGTAACGTTCCTAGAATTTTGACTAGGAATCATTTGTTTAAAGATTACAGGTGTAATAGGAATATACATGGCTGAAAAACTTAAAGCCAGCTCAGAACCTTCTCACTATTTGTGTAGATTAAGATAGGTTAGGGTTGCCAGTGTCTCTGACCTCTGATGCAGAATGCAGCAGGATTTAGGTGCTGAAAACTTTTTTCTGGCAGTTCTTCTTTGGCAGTGTCTGCAATTCAGTTAAAAAAATTATGTATACAAGGAGACAAGTCAGCATGAACAAACTCCAAAGAGACCATAGAGCAAAAGGAATCAGACAAAAGTTTATAAGAACTTATTTCAAGTCACTTTATGGCAATAGATAAGAAAATGAAGATAAAAATCTAAAAATTATTGGTAAAACTTATGAAAGGAGAAGGAAAACTGAATTATGATTAAAGCTAGACTCACTTAATAATCAGCAATCTTTCCCATAAAGAACTCCAAACACAGTTGGGTTCACTGATGAATTCTACCAGACATCTGTGTAAGCAGTAATCCAAATCAAGTTCAAGTTTTCTCAGATTTAGAGAAAAAGCAGTGAAATTTCCTTTAAATATTTTATGAGGCGAATAAGCATCTTAAAACAAAGCTTAACAAGGACAGCAAAATAAAGGAAAATCACAAGTTGATAAATTTCAAGAACATTCATACAAAAATCTTAAGCAAAATATTAGATTGTAAAGAAAGTATGAAGGATAATTCAGCCTGACCCAGTTTGTGTTCAACAAGGAATTCATTAAAATTAATGAAATTTGTTATATTGCAGGTTAAAGCATATATATGTGTGTGTGTACATATAACGTACACACACACACACTGGAGAAGGACATGGCAACCCACTCCATTGTTCTTGTCTGGAGAATTCCAGGGACGGGGGAGCCTGGTGGGCTGCCGTCTATGGGGTCACACTGAAGCGACTTAGCAGCAGCAGCAGCAGCACACACACACACACACACACACACACACACACACACACACACACACACACAGTTTTAATTGCTTCCTATTCAGTCTATTGTTAAGGATGTAATTCTATCCCAGGCTTATGAGGGTAGTCAAACATAGCTTGGGGGACGAGGACCCAAACCTCAGGGCCACAAAGGCCTTGCACTTGGGACCAGAATGAACAAGCAGAGGCCCTGGGAGGTACACACCCTACAGTATCAAGAGGGTGGCTGGCCTCTTGGTTCCCATGTAAAAGTGTAATTGGATAGTTGAACTACTCCACAGACTGGCAAGGACCTAATATCTACTTCCCAAGATGATCAAGTGTACCCAGTAATTTGAAAAGGGGGGTTGTTTGGCTTGGGGACCTTAACTGTGGGGGCAGAATGGGGCAGAACCTTGTAGTTAGATCATTTAAAGCCCTCCTGATTTTCCCAGATGACAACATATAATACTGAACCTTGATTTTAGGCCTTTACCACAGAGTTATGTAGGCTCTTCACTAAGAGTAACTTCTACAGTGATGTGTTATTTTTAGCTGCATGTATGTGTGTGCATACATGCATGCTCAGGCATGTCCAAATCTTTGCATCCCCATGGACTGCATGCAGGGGATCTTTCTGACTCAAGGGATTGAACTCGAGTCACCTTCCTCTCCTGCATTGGCAGGAGGCTCTTCACCACTAGCACCACCTGGAAAGCCCTCATTTTTTTAAGCTATGCAATTGAACAATCCCTGCATCACTTACCTTTATACTGAAATAGTGAGAAGGTTCAGATGGGGGTGAAGATAATGTGTAGGTTTCAAAAATAAAATCATAACTTGCAGTTATGTCTTTACATTTTATGCTTTGTCAAGAATTTCTGGTTTTATCAATGCTTTCTGTAAAAATTCATCTCTTTCGATCTAAAGTGTATGAAAATGAAACAGGTGAGGTAGCTAGATGGTGGTAATTTTGTTTCTCTAACCTATAGATAGGGTAAAATATGATATCACTGCAATGCATTCAATGCAGTTAAAACCACAGCCAGGTTTAAGTAAAATATTGAAGGAGATAAAATTTGATTTTCTCAGTCCTTGCAAAATCGATCTCCTCAGGTCACTCATGCGTGTCCCTCACATCAGGTCTTTTTCTCTGTGTACTGGTACACCTGGTAATCAAAATCATCTGGTTTTCCTAAATCCAAGTTATAATACAACTAGGAGATATAGTTTAAAGGATTAAACATTGATGCTTTCAAGATATTTTAATAACTGAGAGTGCATAAGAATTCTTGATTTCTATTTCAGAATATGGTATATTTTGCTAGCATCTTTGAGTCACAACATTTTGCCTTTTATTTATTTGAAAAATTAGCTGACCTGAGATTATTAAGGCAAAGATTAGTAGAAAAAGACAATCTCAGTAAAGATGACTGATTCTCAGGGTTTTTAGGATGTTTGAGATAGTTTATACATGAACCCTAGAGATTCTCTGGTGAAATTTATAACAAAGTAAAGTTACAAAGCTGGGTTTTCCTGTGATTAAAGCTTCAAGTGTTTTGAAGGGAACATACCTTATCTGACTTCCAAAACACATACAGCTCCATTGAAAGGTTTACTCCTTAGCTCACTATTTAAAAAATCTTCTAAGTAGTTATTAATTTAATAGAGTTTAAATTACTTTGCATATAAAACTCCTTTAGTTTGACTCCTTTAACAATCATAATCAGACGTATCTTAAAGACTATCTAACTTTTTCTTCCATTTAATGCATGTTTTATATGTTCATTTGGAAAATAATTAAATATTAATATTTAAAACATTGACAGGAGTTCTACTGAGGGTTAGAGTATGGTTTAATTTTTTTAAAAAGGACTTTCACATCTATTTTTGAGACAAAGATGTATTCTTCAACTTATGTTTTGCTGTTTATGTAGAAACTGAAATCACTTTGAGTAATTGCTGCTGCTGCTGCTGCTGCTAAGCTGCTTTGTGTCCGACTCTGTGCGACCCCATAGACGGCAGTCCACCAGGCTCCCCTGTCCCTGGGATTCTCCAGGCAAGAACACTGGAGTGGGTTGCCATTTCCTTCTCCAACGTATGAAAATGAAAAGTGAAAGTGAAGTCGCTCAGTCATGTCCGACTCTTAACGGCCCCATGGACTGCAGCCTTTCAGGCTCCTCCACCCATGGATTTTCCAGGCAAGAGTACTGGAGTGGGGGTGCCATTGCCTTCCCGTGAGTAATCGCTATGCACTGTTTATAAAATATTCTTTACCATGAATAATTATCATGAATGGCAAAAACATATTCAAATATATTGTTGATTATTCATCTCTGAAATTGCTTTGAACTGGGTGAAAAATGCCAGTGGAGGTTCATATAACATGTCACTATTAATTAGGGCAGAAAATTCCTGCTGAGCACCTTATTGTAGGCAAAATAAATGTTTTTCATTAACTGGTAATTAACCTGACTACATTAGGAAGGTCAAAAATTAGTCTATGGCCCACAACACCTTATGTACAGTTTGCAGAAGGTAAATTTATCAATTTTAATACTCTCTGGAAATACAAGCAATGACAGAGGCAAATCACAGTAGGTCAGTAAACAACAATGGCAAAATCCTAAGCAGGATGGACTTACATGTTGTGTGGTGGAAAAAATAAACTTCTATTGACCACTTATGTTTCTTGTGTCAACACATCATTATCTATTAATTTTTTTAAAATGTAAAAGATGACTCTGATTCTTTCAAGTTTAATCCAAGGAACTAGAGGTCCAGAAATGTTTTCCTAAGTCACAAATAAGGAACATGGGAAATGATTCTTTAGGGTAGTCTATTAGCTGGCAAATCTGTACTGTCTTAGTAGAAGGTAAAACAATTTTAAAAAGGAAGCAGATGCAAAAACTAGTAAATGAATACACAAATAAGATTGAACAGTGAGTGAATGAGTAAGATAATATGTGTATTCATGTATAAGTAGACAAGAATACTTTTTCATAAGCAATTTGAATGCTGCTTCTATATAAAACACTTTAAGTAGTGGAAATCATAGTGGTGAGGAAAAGTAGAGAAATGGTGGAATAAATGGTGGAATGGAGTAATAGCTAATGCCGTAGTATTGAAACTGATATTAGAAGTGAACGTCTAGGCATTGTTTTTAAAATTTAACTTTAAAATGGTGACTATAAATAACTTTTGGGTTCACAGGTTTATTTGTTGACAACATAGGAAACAGATACATCCAGTTTGCAGTAGAATTTTTTCATGATGTCAGTTAAGAATACCATTTTCAATTTGTTCAGTTCAGTCAGTCAGTCATGTCCAACTCTTTGCAATGCCATGGGCTGCAACATGCCAGGCCTCCCTGTCCATCACCGGCTCCTGGAGTTTACTCAAACTCATGTCCATTGAGTCAGTGATGCCATCCAACCATCTCATCCTCTGTTGTCCCCTTCTCCTGCCTTCAATCTTTCCCAGCATCAGAGTCTTTTTGAATGTGTCAGTTCTTTGCATCAGGTGGCCAAAGTATTGGAATTGCAGCTTCAGCATCAGTCCTTCCAATGTATATTCAGGACTGGTTTCCTTTAGGATTGACGGTTTGATCTCCTTGCAGTCCAAGGGACTCAATGCTGTTAATTTTAGGGAAGAAATCAGAGTGGAGAGATGAGTTGTTTTGACAAGATTAAGAGGGGTAGAACGAATGTTCACAGACAAGCAGAGAACTTAAATAGTTGTGATACCACATATGTGATACCACATATGTTCCTAGCCTGTGTTGGAAAGGGATAAGATCTTTGTGACTTCAATTTTGTGTGTCCATACCACTGATAGAGGCAGAGGCACTGTGGAAATAGTAAGCTGAACAGAGATTCAACCCCCATTTGGAGCATTCATCCTCTGGGCTCATGGTGTTAAAATCATTTAGCATCGACAAGCACCAGTTGGGCAGAGCATTAATTACCCACCATGCTGACATGCAGCCAGACCAGAATCAGACACCTTCTTTTCTCTGAGGATGGATGAGACTCATGCAGAAACAAATGGAGTACTCATGTGGGATGCTCAGTTTAAGGGGGTGTCCATGACTCCAGCATGCAAGACAAGTAATATTTCAGCACATAATTATAAAAATAAAAATCAATGTCAGAAATCTAAATCTAAACATGAAATTTAAAAAGAGAAGCTAATAAAAATTTTAATAAAATTAATGATAGTGTAAAAAGTTAGCTGAGGGTTAATGTTTTAAAATCACCTTGCATAGTATTTCCTTCAGAAGGAAAGCAAACAGTATCTAGGGTCTGTAATGTATCATTCGCAATATCAATCATATAATCTGTATTAGCTGGGATTAGCTGGAAAATCAGACCTATAGGATATGTAGAGAAATAGATAAGAGGAGTTTAGTTATGGGAATTGGCTAAAAGGCTGAGAGGTTAAAGCAAAAGTCACTTAGTCATGTCTGACTCTTTGAGATCCCATGGACTTCATGCCACCAGGATGCTCCTCTCCAGTCCATGGAACTCTCCAGACAAGAATAATGCAGTGGGTAGCCATTCTCTTCTCCAGGGTATCTTCCTGGTGCAGGGATCAAATCTGGGTCTCCTGCATCGCAGGCAGATTATTGATCATCTGAGCCACCAGCAAAGCTAAGAAAGGAGGTGTTATAAGTCAGTCTGAGTCCAATGGCCAGAAATCCAGGGGCTCCAATGTGGAGGAGGGCATGGCAACTCACTCCAGTTTTCTTGCTTGGAGAATCGCAATGGACAGAGGAGCCTGGTGGGCTACAGACCATGGGGTCACAGAGTTGGACATGACTGAATGACTAACACTTTCAGTGTCTGATTGCAGGAGAGGAAGAATGTCCCAGCTCAAGAGAGAGAGAAAGAATTCATCCTTTCTTTACATTTTGTTCCGTTTGGGCTCTCAATGGACAGATGATGCCCACTCACACTGGTGAGGGCAGACCTTCTTTACTTAATCTGCTGGCTCAAATGCTAATCTCTCCTGTAAACACCCTCACAGCTATATTTAAGAATAATGTTTTACTGGCTATCTGGGCACCCCTTAGCCCAGTCGTGTTGACATATAAAATTAACCATCACAGATTTTACTTCCTCACCTCTTCTCTCTCTGTTCTATAAAAGAAACTGACATCCAAATCCCTATAAGATGGTACTCTAGAACACTAACCACCACATTCTCCGACACTTGGCTTTCCGAATAAAATCACTATTCCTTGCCTCAAAAAAATTAACTATCACACTGTCCAAAATCATTACTCCTATGATAGCTAGAAACAGATGATTCATACTGCAGAGAACAAGCAATCAGCGGAGACCACCCACAAGATGACCAAGCTGTTGCAATTAGCAGACACTGGTTTTTATAATAAATAGACATTATAACTGCTGAGGATTGTAAAGAAAAATATGTACAAAGTAAATGAAAATATAGAAAAACTCAGAAGTGAAATGGAAACTATAAAGAGAAACATTTGAAGGAATTGTTTCATGTGCTATGGGGACTGGCAAGTTCCGAGTCTGTGGAGCAAACAGGCAGGCAATCTGGAAGTTCAGGAGCTGCTGACGCTGTCGTTTTGAGTCTGAAGTCTCCCGGCTGGAAACTCAGGCTGGGTTTCTATGTCCCAGTCTTGTGACTAATTGCTCCTCACTCCAGAAACTTTGACTTTGCTCTAAAGTCCTTAACTGAATGGGTGAGACTCACATGCCTTTGGGAGGGTAATTTGCTTTGCTCAATATCTACTGATTTAAGCTTAATCACATCTAAAAAGTACCTTTAAAACAATATTAAGAATGTGTTTGATTAATCAACTGGCACTAGGGTGTAGCCAAATTGGCACATAAAATTAATCATCACAAACAGTTATTGTTTTATTCTAAGTACGCACTTAAGCATTATGCATCAATGGAATTGGTACATAAGTAATTGTCTGCTATGGATACTCTTGTTCAGTTCAGTCACTCAGTTGTGTCCAGCTCTTTGCGACCCCATGAATTGCAGCACACCAGGCCTCCCTGTTCATTATCATCCCTTGGAGTTCACTCAGACTCACGTCCATTGAGTCCGTGATGCCATCCAGCCATCTCATCCTCTGTCATCCCCTTCTTCTCCTGCCACCAATCCCTCCCAGCATCAGAGTCTTTTCCAATGAGTCATCTCTTTGCATGAGGTGGCCAAAGTACTGGAGTTTCAGCTTCAGCATCATTCCTTCCAAAGAAATCCCAGGGCTGATCTCCTTCAGAATGGACTGGTTGGATTTCCTTGCAGTCCAAGGGACTCTCAGGAGTCTTCTCCAACACCACACTTCAGAAGCATCAATTCTTCAGTGCTCAGCCTTCTTCACAGTCCAACTCTCACATCCATACATGACCACTGGAAAAACCATAGCTTTGACTAGATGGACCTTAGTCGGCAAAGTAATGTCTCTGCTTTTCAATATACTATCTAGGTTGGTCATAACTTCTCTTCCAAGGACTAAGCGTCTTTTAATTTCATGGCTGCAGTCACCATCACAGTAATTTTGGAGCCCCCCAAAATAAAGTCTGACACTGTTTCCCCATCTATTTCCCATGAAGTGATGGGACCAGATGCCATGATCTTCGTTTTCTGAATGTTGAGCTTTAAGCCAACTTTTTCACTCTCCTCTTTCACTTTCATCAAGAGGCTTTTTAGCTCCTCTTCACTTTCTGCCATAAGGGTGGTGTCATCTGCATATCTGAGGTTATTGATATTTCTCCCAGCAATCTTGATTCCAGCTTGTGTGTCTTCCAGGCCAGCATTTCTCATGATGTACTCTGCATATAAGTTAAATAAGCAGGGTGACAATATACAGCCTTGACGTACTCCTTTTCCTACTTGGAACCAGACTGTTGTTCCATGTCCAGTTCTAACTGTTGCTTCCTGACCTGCATACAGATTTCTCAAGAGGCAGGTCAGGTGGTCTGGTATTCCCATCTCTTTCAGAATTTTCCACAGTTTATTGTGATCCACAGAGTCAAAGGCTTTGGCATAGTCAATAAAGCAGAAATAGATGTTTTTCTGGAACTCTCTTGCTTTTTCCATGATCCAGCGGGTGTGGGCAATTTGATCTCTGGTTCCTCTGCCTTTTCTAAAACCAGCTTGAATATCAGGGAGTTCACGGTTCATGCATTACTGAAGCCTGGCTTGCAGAATTTTGAGCATTACTTTACTAGCATGTGTACTACTCTTTATCAGCATGGTGTATTAATAGAGAAAAATCCACAAAAAATGAAACAGGATAAAAGTAATATTTTTAATCAATCATGTATTCAGTATATTTTAAAGGTTTTAGTCTTCAAAGACATCAGTTTTCAAATCAGTTATTTGTATTTTATACTTTAAAATCTTTAAGTCACCAATTATTAGAGGTGCTAAACATATCTTAGCTCCCATATGTTTTTATAACAGATATAGTAACAGTTTTTTGTTAAGAATTCTAATCCTAGCAAAGGTTATTTCCTCTTTCTTCTCTCCCTCTCTCTTTTTTTATTCTTTACATGTGTGAGATGAGTAGAGTGAATCAAGTGTTTGTAGGAGTCATGTGCTCAGAGAAGGCATTAGGAACTGTGCAGTTCCTCAAAAAAACAGTGACAAAATTCTCATTAGCTGGATTGCATGTTGGGTCCATTACTCTTCAAAAGCTCTTTACTTTTTATTCTTTTCTGAAGCAAGAGTAAAGGACATTTTTAAAGGAGAAATAACCTTTACTTGCCACCATGGAGAGGGATGTTATACAATTTGCCTTGGAAAAGTTTATTATCTCCCTACCAGTAAGTTATTTGAAATTAATTATTCATTTATGTGGCAAAGATAGAGAAGAGAATATATTATGAAGATAAAATGTGCCTGCTGTTTTTTTGTTTATCACAAGCCTTTAGAAACTTTAGAAGCACAAAGCAATGACCCTGTGACCTAGGAATTCAACGGCTAGAGAAAATACACTCTTGAGAAAATTGAGTTCATGGTGTTAGGAAAACCTCATAAAGATCTTTAATCAGCATTGTTTCTTGTAGTAAAAATCTAGAAACAATGAAATATTCTTTCGTTGAAGAATGGATAAATTTAGTATAGTCTAATAATGGAATAACCTGAAATAAAGGATATAGTCATCAGAATAAGTAAACTTCAAATATATAACTTTAAGTGAATAAAAAACATGTTAAAAATGATCAGATCATGCTATATAACATACGTAAATATTACTGACAACATATTTTATGAACATATATATGTGTGTGTGTGTGTGTGTGTGTGTGTGTGTGTGTGTGTGTGTGTGTGTGTGTAAGCTTCCTTGAAGAATGGTAAAGAATCTGCTAGCAATGTTGGAGACATGGGTTCCATCCCTGGGTCTGGAAGATTCCCTGGAGAAGAAAATGGAAACCTACTCCAGTATTCTTGCCTGGAAAATCTCATGGACAGAAAAGGCTGCTGGGTTCCAGTCCATGGAGTTGCAAAAGAGTCAGATATGATGCAGCAACTAAACACCAACATCCACATACGCATAATCCTAAAGGGAAAGAAATGCTTTCTTTCTACATCTCTGGAAAAAGATGGAAGGAGATATAATGGGGGCAGGATCGAATGTCTGTAGTATATCTATATACAAAGCCCTTTTAATAGATGGAAAATATATTAGAATATACATTATAGTTAACTCTGGGTGATGGTTTCACAGATTTCTGCTATATTAATGTCTATACATTTTTATCTTTGCAGAAAACCATGATTAAAACTAAAATGATATTAACTGAAAACAAGCAGAGATGAAGGAAGACTCTTTTATGGAAGAGCATTGTAGCTACTGATTAGTATTTACATCCAGTTGGAACGTTCACAAAAGAAATCAACAACAGGCAGTTCTTGCTCCCTATCAGAACTCCTTAAGCCTTCTAAAAAGAAGAGGCACAAATGCTACAGATTCTTTGAAAATTTTAAAGTCTAAGTAGTATACTTTATGATACAGACTGAATATATTAAACTGAGTAATGATGAACAATTAGTGATCAATGTGCATTTATAATTTGATAATATATTTAGGTACATGTAAATATTTATTTTAAAGTATATCCTTCATGAGTTTGTTTACAAAGCATAAACAGAGTTGCAGATGTAGAAAACAAACTTATGGTTACAATAGGATAAGCAGGGGTGGGGGATAAGTTGGAAGGTGGGATTGACATATACACACTGCTATATGTAAAATAGATGTGATAACCAATAAGGACCTGCTGTAGAGCCACAAGGAACTAGAACTAGACTCAATACTCTGTAATGGCTTATATGGGAAAAGAATCTAAAAAAGAGTAGATATGTGTATGTATAACTGATTCACTTTGCTGTAATTGGAAACAAACACGTTGTAATTCAGCTACATTCTGACAAAAATTTTAAAAAATAAGATAAGTGAACAACAAGGACATATTGTGTAGCACAGGGAACTATACTTAATACCTTGTAATAACCTATAATGAAAAAGTTTCTGATAAAGAGCATATAGGTATATATTATTGAACATTTTGCTGTATACTTAAAGCTAACACAGAATTGAAAATTAACTCTACTGAAAAAATTACAGACCATGGACAAGAAAAAATAAAGTATATCCTTATTTAAAACTCTGAGAAACATAAATACAAGAAAAAAGCAGGATCATCTTATTTTCATAAATTGGGTCCAAAGAAAGTGTTTCAAAGAAAGCAGAATTTTCTAGACTCTGTGTTTACCTATAAGAGAGTGAAATTCTATAGATTGGGGGAAAAAACCTACAAGATAAAACTAATGAAATCTTTCAGCTTGCCTATATATACTTGCCTATAGAGAATAAGTATGGAAGCCTTATTTCTCCTGCAAACATTTACTTTTAAATGGGATTATTTAATAGCCCTCTGGTGGTTTTATTGGAAAGGCAGTTGGAAATCATACAAGTTCCACTTCTTATTTCATCATGCATGCCATATTTCATAATGCAATCTCAAATACAGTCACATGGTGAGGCAAAATTCTCTTTATAATAAAAAGTACCATTTTCAGAAGATACGTGCTTACTGGAATTGCTCACATGTGCCCAAAGCAGCCTGTGTATATTTTTTTTATCACTCACATATAAAGTAGGCCAGGCTCAAGTTATCATCAAAAAAATGCTTTCACTGGAAAAGAAACATTTTCTTTGTAGATGAGATAAATTACTTAAAAACTATTATGTGGCTATTTTACTAATGAAAAGTAACTTAAAGGGTATTTGCATTTTCAGTATAAATGAACTGATTCACTAGATTAGAATAATAGAATGTAGAAGTGGAGAGAAAAAAAACGGACAATAAAGCAAAAACTGGATTTTCCCCAGCATGTTTCTCCGGAATATTTTTGCAGCCCTAGAATAATTAGTAAAATAAAAATAGGTAATTGTGCATAGATTTATATTCATACATAGCTTCTATAAAGTATTTAAGATGTACTCATTAATTTTCAGAGTAAAATATTACACTTAGATGGGATCTTAGTCATCATCTTTCCACACCTTTGATTTATACTTAAGGATATTGAGGTTCAAATAAGTCTATGTTTACAGCTCTTTGGAAGCAGAACCAAGAGCAGAAAAACCTCATGTTTGTGCTCTTTCAGGAACACCTGGACAACTTTTCTTCTTAAGAAACATAATGGAAAAATTTGATCAGTCACTAAATCGTGTCCAACTCATTGCAACCTCATGAACTGACACATGCCAAGTTTCTTTGTCCTTAACTATCTCTGGGAGTTTGCTCAATAAGTCAACGGAATAAACCTAAAACCCCACTAAGTCAAATCCTCTGTTATTAATGAAGGTAATTGTTAGATAACTAGGGAATAAATGTTCCGATGTCAAATTATCATTTTAGAAAAGACTTTGGCAGCCAGAAGCAATCACAGAAAAGTCTTCAGATTGTTCCTTTTGTGTTTAATAACAATTTATAAAAGCTTTTATATAAAAAAATAATTTATGCCAAGAATTGTGCTGGTCATTGAGCATACAAAGATGAATAACCTATTTCCTGCTTTTAAGACTGTCAAAAGCTTTTGTGTGATATAGATAGTTGTATTAAGGGCAATGAGGAAAGTACTATAATTAAAGTTGGTAGAAATCATTGTGGGGAAATTCTATTGCCTATGGAGTACCTCCCATAGTACCTCCCTCCTTGAGTACCTTTTAGTAGTCTTAAAAGTGGCTAGATTAGCAAAGTGTAAGAATGCTGAAAGCTATGGCTTTTCAAGTAGTCATGTATGAATGTGAGAGTTGGACCATAAAGAAAGCTGAGCACTGAAGAACTGATGCTTTCAAATTGTGGTGCTGGAGAAGACTCTTGCGAGTCCCTTGGACTCCAAAGAGATTCAAGCAGTCCATCCTAAAGGAAGTCAACCTTGAATATTCATTGGAAGATCAGATGCTGAAGTTGAAGCTCCAATACTTCGGCCACATAATGTGAAGAGCCAACTCACTGGAAAAGACCTTGATCCTGAGTAAGATTGAAAGCAAAGGAGAAGGGGACAACAGAGGATGAGATGGTGAGATAACATCACTAACTCAATGGACATGAATTTGAGCAAATTCCTAGAGATATTGAAGGGCAGGGAAGCCTGGCGTGCTGCCATCCATGGGGTCACAAAGAGTTGGACATGACTTAGTGACTGAAAAACAACAATAAAAGAATGCTGATGTAGAGGTTAAGGAAGAACATGAAGATGGAATTGGAGATGCACCAGTGGTGGTTGGGGAATGCAGCACCAGGAAGACAAAGAGCTATGGAAGATAAGACACCATCTTTTCATTAACCTGTTTGGAGGGGGAGCACACTTCACACCAGCTCTGCCTCCCACACTGGGCACAGAGAAGGAACAATGGGGCATGGCTCCTCTCTCACCTTTTAAAGTTTCCTGCCATATGCAAGATGGGAATTTACCTTGTGGTATGGGGAGAGTGGTTGGACAGTTACTCGATCAAGTTTTGGGATTTGTAAAACTGATCCTGGCACTTCCAAGGAGGATGAACTTAATGTTGTTGAGGGCCAGATGGTGGGAGTTGATGATATTTGAAGCAGGAATCCAGACTGGGAACTTCTTTCTCAAAAGAGTTCCATGGTCCAGAGGTCTGACAGTGTCTGGAACTGAGGAAATGCAGGCCATTTCTGCCCCCCACTGTACTACACTCCTCTCTGCCTCCTTCCAAACCTCTGTGTTGTTTAAAGAGAAGCCTTTGCAATCATTCTCTAAGAAAGTGTGGGAAGAAGTGGAAATGGTTTCCTAAGTGTCAAAGGCACTAATGTTGGAGAAGAGGGAGAGCTGCTGTGTCTATCATCTCTGGGGCTCAGAAATGCTATGTTTATCCCAGTTGGGTTTAGAAATGTCACCTGTCTAGTCTTCCCAAACCACCAGTGTCTCAGGCAGCCTTCAGGAAGAGTTTCATCTTTCCATCCCCTTTCCTAAAACTGGATTCTTTAATCTCCTGCCTCTGAAGTTTAACTTGCCCAGACGACTTTCCTATTTTCTCTGCCTTTATGTTGTTTATTCAAAACCAGTTTACACCTATGTTTCCACTGTTTCCACAGTATTCTCCTGATACTCTTAGCCCTTTTATTTATTTACCATGTTTTTCTTCATTTACCATTTTGTAATCTCAGAATGTAATGTGTTAAATAAGACATAATCATTATTTAGAAATATTTGTGTAAAACCAAGGATATAAGATAAGAAAAAAATGATAGTCCTTGAGTTTTGGTCCAATTGTTAGGCAGAGGCTCACTTTAGTTCTGGATCTGTTTATGTGAAAATTTTCTTGAATAAAAATGAGAATGTTTCTTAATCGTTGCGTCTCAATAATAAATATATGACGGATACATACAATGGCCTAGTGCCTCAGAATTAGAGATTATCTAGGGATGGAGGAGCCTGGTAGGCTGCAATCCATGGGGTTGCTAGGAGTCGGACACGACTGAGCGACTTCACTTTCACTATTCCCTTTCATGCATTGGAGAAGAAAATGGCAACCCACTCCAGTGTTCTTGCCTGGAGAATCCCAGGGACAGGGGAGCCTGGTGGGCTGCCATCTCTGGGGTCACACAGAGTCGGACATGACTGAAGTGACTTAACAGTAGCAGCAGCAGCAGGTCAAAATTGGAAACTAAATTTATGCATTGTCCGAAACTAACAAAAATGAAATTGGGTATAGTTTTATTTTTTAGTATAATAAAAACACGACTTTATTTCAGAAAACAATTGTGTAGTTCATAAATGCACTTGATGTATAAATTTATTTATTTATTTTTCTTTTTCAGATTTTTATTTTTTTAAATTTACTTATTTTTTTAATTATAATATTGTATTTGTTTTGCCATACATTGACATGAATCAGCCATAGGTGAACACAATCTCCCAATGCTGAAGCCCCCTCCCACCTCCCACCCCACATCCTCTACCTGAATCATCCTGTGCATCAGCCCCATGCATCCTGCATCCTACATTGAACATAGATTGGCGCTTTGTTTCTTACAAGAAAGTATACATGTTTCAATGACATTCTCCCAAACCATCCCACCCTTTTGCTCTCCCTCAGAGTCCAAAAGTCCACTCTATACCTCTGTGTCTCTTTTGTTGTCTCACATATAGGGTCATCATTACTATCTTCTAAATTCCATATATATGTGTCAGTATACTGTATTGGTGTTTTTCTTTCTGGCTTACTTCACTCTGTAAAATCGGCTCCAGTTTCATCCATCTCATTAGAACTGAGTCAAATTTATTCTTTTAAGGGCTGAGTAGTATTCCATTGTGTATATGTACCACAGCTTTCTTATCCATTCATCTGCTGATGGACATCTAGGTTGCTTCCATGTCCTGGCTATTATAAACAGTGCTGCAATGAACATTGGGGTACATGTGTCTCTTTCACTTCTGGTTTCCTCAGTGTGTATGCCCAGTAGTGGGATTGCTGGGTCATAAGGCAGTTCTATTTGCAATTTTTAAGGAATCTCCACACTGTTTTCCATAATGGCTGTACTAGTTTGCATTCCCACCAGCGGTGTAAGAGGGTTCCTTTTCTCCACATCCTCTCCAGCATTTATTGCTTGTAGACTTTTGGATCGCAGCCATTCTGACTGGTGTGAAATGGTACCTCATTGTGGTCTTGATTTGTATTTCTCTGATAATGAGTGATGTTGAACATCTTTTCATGTGTTCGTTAGCCATCCGTATGTCTTCTTTGGAGAAATGCCTATTTAGTTCTTTGGCCCATTTTTAATTGGATCGTTTATTTTTCTGGAGTTGAGCTGCATAAGTTGCTTTTATATCTTTGAGATTAGTTGTTTGTCAGTTGTTTCATTTGCTATTGTTTTCTCCCATTCAGAAGGCTGTCTTTTCACCTTGCTTATAGTTTCCTTTGTTGTGCAGAAGCTTTTGTATAAATTTAAAAATATTAGGCTCAATTTTTAATTTGAAGATATGAATTTAAATTAAAAAATTAACAACTTTTAAGTAATAAACCTTAGAAATAACTATAAATGTTTTCCTTTCAATGCAAATCTGCAGGGCACTAGGAGGAACAAATATGAACATTTGAATGTCTGAAAGAGACAGGATCACAGAGATAAGGTTAGAGATATAGGCAGAGATCCCATCATGCTTGGCCTCCAAGGCTCTATGAAGTGTTTTTATGTTGATTCTCTGGGTTACATGGATTTTTTTCTGATGTCTAACATTTAATATCTGTATAGTCTTATATAAGCTAATTAATATATGTAAACATCAGTAAAATCAGTATTTGTTGGGAAGACTGAATGAGAACATGTGTATTACTTAAGTAAAATGCTTAGCACATAGCATTCATTAAATGTCAGCTACTGATCTTTTCTTTTCCTAAATACGTTTGTATTACAAAAATTCTAATAAAATTCAATATTAAGACTAATACTGAATTAAACACCAGATGGTCAATACTGAAATCAGATTGA
The DNA here is from genome assembly GCA_917880005.1 of Nanger dama. Classification (NCBI taxonomy): domain Eukaryota; kingdom Metazoa; phylum Chordata; class Mammalia; order Artiodactyla; family Bovidae; genus Nanger; species Nanger dama. The sequence goes on from CAKJTW010000069.1 coordinate 2,054,570, forward strand.
TTATGTTCTTTGCAGCCAAAGATGGAGAAATTCTATACAGTCAGCAAAAAGAAGATTGGGAGCAGACTATGGCTCAGAAAATGAACTCCTTATTGCAAAATTCATACTTAAATTGAAGAAATTAGGGAAAACCACAAGATTATTCAGGTATGACCTAAATCAAATCCTTTACAATTATAAAGTGAAAGTGACAAATAGATTCAAGAGATTAGATCTGATGGACAAAGTGCCTGAAGAACTATGGATGGAGGTTCATGCCATTGTACAGGAGGCAGAGATCAAGACCATCCTCAAGAAGAATAAATGCACAAAGGCAAAATGGCTGTCTGAGGAGGCCTTACAAATAGCTGAGAAAAGAAGAGAAGTTAAGGCAAAAGAGGAAAAGAAAGATATACCATTTGAATGCAGAGTTCCAAAGAATAGCAAGGAGAGAGAAGAAAGCCTTCCTCAGTGATCACTGCAAAGAAATAGAGGAAAATAATAGAGTGGGGAAGACTAGAGGTCTCTTCAAGAAAATTAGAGATACCAAGGGAACATTTCATGCAAAGATGGGCATAATAAAGGACAGAAGTGATATGAAGCTAACAGAAGCAGAAGATACTAAGAAGAGGTGGCAAGAATACACAGAAGAACTATACAAAAAGATCTTCATGACCCAGATAACCATGATGGGTGTGATCACTCACCTAGAGCCAGACATCCTGGAATGTGAAGTCAAGTGGACCTTAAGAAGCATCACTATAAACAAAGCTAGTGGAGGTGATGGAATTTCAGTGGAGCTATTTCAAATCCTGAAAGATGATGCTGTGAAAGTCCTGCACTCAATATGCCAACAAATTTGGAAAACTTAGCAGTGGCCACAGGACTGGAATGTGTTTTCACTCCAACACCAAAGATAGGCAGTGCCAAAGAATGTTCAAACTTCTGCACAATTGCACTCATCTCACATGCTAGTAAAGTAATACTCAAAATTCTCCAAGTCAGGCTTCAACAGTACATGAACCGTGAACTTCCAGATGTTCAAGCTGTATTTAGGAAAGGCAAAGGAACTAGAGATCAAATTGCCAACATCTGTTGGATCATCAAAAAGCAAGAGAGCTCCAGAAAAATATCTACTTCTGCTTTGTTTGACTATGCCAAAGTCTTTGACTGTGTGGATCACAACAAACTGTGGAAAATTCTGAAAGAGATGGGAATACCACACCACCTGATCTGTCTCCTGAAAAATCTGTATGCATGTCGAGAAGCAACTATTAGAACTGGACATGGAACAACAGATTGGTTCCAAACTGGGAAAGGAGTATGTCAAGCTGTATATTGTCATCCTGCTTATTTAACTTATATGCAGAGTACATCAAGAGAAATGCTGGGCTGGATGAAGCACACGCTGGAATCAAGATTGCTGGGAGAAATATCAATAACGTCAGATATGCAGATGATACCACCTCTATGGCAGAAAGCAAAGAACTAAAGAGCCTCTTGATGAAAGTGAAAGAGGAGAGTGAAAAAGTTGGCTTAAAGCTCAACATTCAGAAAACTAAGATCATGGCATCTGGTTACATCACTTCATGGCAAATGATGGGAAAGCAATGGAAACAGTGACAGACTTTGTTTTGGGGGCTCCAAAATTGCTGCAGATGGTGACTGCAACCATGAAATTAAAAGATGCTTGTTCCTTGGAAGAAAAGCTATGACCAACCTAGACAGCATATTAAAAGCAGAGAGATTACTTTGCCAACAAAGGTCATCTAGTCAAAGCTGTGGTTTTTCCAGCAATCATGTATGAATGTGAGAGCTGGGCCATAAAGACAGCTGAGCACTTAAGAACTGATGCTTTTGAAATGTGGTGTTGGAGAAGACTCTTGAGAGTCCCTTGGGCTGCAAGGATATCCAACTAGTCCATCCTAAAGGAAATCAGTCCTGGATATTCATTGGAAGGACTGATGCTTAAGTTGAAACTCCAATACTTGGGCCACCTGATGTGAAGAATGGACTCATTTGAAAAGACCCTGATGAGGAAAAAGATTGAAGGAGGGAGGAGAAGGGGACTACAGAGGATGAGATGGTTGAATGGCATCACCAACTCTATGGACATGAGTTTGAGGACACTCCAGGAGTTGATGATGGACAGGGAGGCCTGGTGTGCTGTAGTTCATGGGGTCGCAAAGATTTGGACACGCCTGAGCTACTATACTGAACTGAAGATCCTTGCCAACCCTATGAGTCATAAGAGAAGTAGTCAGGAAAGTGATTATTTTCTCCAGGGTGACTTGAATTATTCTTTTACTAATGAATGCTCGGGAGGTGTGGTCTTTTCTGTTAATATCCTGATTTAATTCCTGTCTTGGTCAACTACTCATCTTATACCTATAGTGCCTGATGCCCCACTTAGAAGGAATGAGAGGGCATTTATAGGAATGAATTGTATCCCCTCTGTGTTGTGATTTAACCTGTGTTGTGATTACTGAAGAATATTGTTTTTGCCTGATGTATCTCTCCTGTTCCCAGGTGGCACAGTGGTAAAACCTACCAACGCAAGAGATACAAGAGAGAGGGACTCAATCCCTGGGTCAAGGAGATACCCTACAGGAGGAAATGGAAACCCACTCCAGGTTTCTTGCCTCGGAAATCCCATGGACAGAAGAGCTTGTTGGACACAGCTGAGCAAATGAGCGCATGTGCACACACACACACATGAAATCTGTCCCTAGCCAGATTCCCAATCCATTCTAACTAAACGTGGAAGCATTCCAAACACAACCATCAATTTCCCTGCATCTCCAGCCCACTCTCTCAGGAAGGAGGCTGTCTTTTCTTTTAGGCTGCATTCCTTGTAGGCAATGAGCTTCTTCCATGGAGTGTAAAATCCTTCCTCTATTTGCTGACTTGAAAGCTAGTATTGAGGGGGGAGTACTTTGTTCCCAGTCCTGGTGAGAATGCCATTTAAAATATCTGCTCTCATCTTACTCCTTTATTCAGTTGGAAGACAGAGCTCACACATATGTACTCCATGCAGGGCCTGCCTCCTTTTTTCCTCCAGGAGCATGGAGTGGGTGGGACATGGACCATCCACTGAGTGGCAGGTTCTTCTCTGCCCTTACCAGTGAGTGAGAGCCTGGTGGATGGGTTCAACTGGCACTTCTCCAACTGTGCCATTCAGCCTCCATCTCCAACAGTCTTCGTAAAAAGTTATAGAGCTGATGTTTTTACCATCAGATGCTGTTCTTTTTAGTTCTTAATGTGTTCAGAGAAAGAAGAATGTGATTTGCTGGCATGCTGGGAGCCCTGGCACCTGGTAAAGAATAGATATTCACTCGATTTTTGCTGAATGAATGGAGATAACACTTAATCGAACTCAATAAGTGAGAGGAAAATTGAATTAGCTTTGAAGTCTCATAAGTGCAGCTATACTTAAAAAAATCATGTGCTTGCAAAAGCTGTTGGTTTAATAAATCATTTTCCATGGAATGAGCTTTGTGAATATTTATCTCCTCAGTATTAGGTAGCCAGCATAATAGTATAATAATAGACTACATGGAATCACAGGCAAAAGGGCTGCTCATCCAGAGATTTTAAATGATTATAATAATAAGAGCAGACAACTAGTAAAACCTTTATATAGAATGAGAAAGGAGGGGGAAAAATGATGTTAATTTCAGCATAAGCCATTATAGGATAATCTATCTTCTGAACTATCACAGAATCATTTATGGCTCACCATCCAAAAATACCCCTTTTAATCACACTTGGCATTGCTTACATTTATTTTTAGGGAAATGTAAAGTTCATGCTATTTTCATGGTTGAAAAATTGAGAGGTATTTCTATTCACCCATAATTGTTATTCACTCTTAGAATGTCTATGGATATGGTGAATACTTAGAGATCATTTTTGTGTCACATGAACACTCCGAAGAAGATTGAAAGCAAACTGAAGTGTTGCTTTTACCTTAGGCACAAATTTTTAAGTTTAGTCACTTACCTCTTAAATCACATTTAATTTTTAAAACATTTTTAGAAAAGTAAAAGAGGGATTCTAGGTTGCAATTAAGATTTGTTTGAAGCAAATAACATTCACTTGAACTATATTACCTACTTAGGAGATCGAACTCAAATTTTCATATAAAACTAAGCATGAAAATTCCTTATGAATATCCCAAGAATTAATGTCTGTTTTTCTTCATTAGTCCCTCTCACACACATATAGGCTTTCACATATGTTCTATGAACCGATTTGGTATGATTCTTCATAAGTCATTGCCATGGAATCATCACAGGTGTTTTAGGCCCTTAGCTTCAAACAGAGATCTTGACTGCTTTCCTAATCTAAAAGAAAGATGGAAAATGTGACTAAGAGACTAAATACCCAAATCTAGAATAAAACACAAAGCCATCAAGTAATCCAAATAGCTAAGAACACGTGCTTATAGAAGTAAATACTATTTGAATATAATCATGTTTAAGGCAAATGCTTCCAACTGTGTAGGCTATTGGATTATCTGACTCTTGGAAGATTTCCTCTTGCTCAGAAGGAGGGAGTTTCAGCTGCTGTCTGTGCAGTCAAAAAATCGTCCGTGGCTTCAGTCAACATAGTCATCTCACCTTCCCCACACTTCCTCACCAGTGTCATTTCACCCAAGTGGCAGATCACCAAAGATCATCTTTTTAAACTCCTGAGAGAGTTTTGTGCTTTAAAATATTTAAATTCTCCAGAAATATCACATAATCAACTCCCTATTTTTTCAAGTGGCTTGAATTTAAGATGCTTTCAAGTAATGTTTTGCCCTCACAACTCTCAGATTCTTGAGTTCAGTTTCTAAGGTTGCTGTGGGGGAAAAAAAAAAAAGATATGGTAAATGTGGTCCAATCTCCGAGTGAAGTGGCAGAGCTAGTCCTCAGTCGTGTCGGACTTTGCATCCCCATGGACTGTAGCCTGCCAGGCTCCTCTGTCCATGGAATGCTCCAGGCAGGAAAACTGGAGTGGGTAGCCGTTCCCTTCTATAGGGGATCTTCCTGACCCAGGGATCGACCCTGAGTTTCCTGAATCACAGGTGAATTCTTTACCGTATGAGCCACCAGGAAGCCCGCGGTTTCTGAATGTGTCGCCTTATTATGGGGCAGCCCAATCAACTCCCAGGATGGTCCACGAAAGCCAGCTAGGGTCAAGTACAGAGACATCAGAGTTCAACTTGGTTTTTGTTGCCATTGTTGTTTGTTTCATTTATTCATTAAACAAATATGTGTTCAGAATGTGCTATGGGCCAGGTGGTTTATTAGGTATTGAAAGGCTTTCTCACAGATGCAAATGAATTCTGAAATGAAGCTCTGTTTATTTTGTCATGCCAGAGTAGACATGTCGAACCTTTTACAATCGAAATCTATACAATCTCTAAAGCTGTCTTTCACCTCCCTTCACTTCCTCTTCTACATTGTCATTGTGTGTGTGTGTGTGTGTGTGTGTGTGTGTGTGTGTGTAGGCAAATAATATGTGTAGATTTTGTAAATCTGTCTTTCCTTCTCGGCTGTGAGCTACTCCATAGCATGTACTTTTTATATCTAGTGAGTAACATGTAATAACTACCCAGAAAATGTCTAGGTAAAGAATTAATAACTTCATTTGGTTCATAATTTAAATATATAAACCTATTCTAATTCTTAAAATAGATAAAATGGTACCCTAAACCTATTAAATTAAAAAACCTATTTGATCTATTAGAATTTATATGTGATTTATAGTAATTCATTTTAAAAAATGAGTAGAGATGATTTTCAGAGTAATATTACATAAAAGACTGGACTTAATGTTTTCTACAAGTCAATACAAATCATAGCTAATGGTGTTTAATTAAAACCTCTAGCAAAATCATCAAATAGTGTCCTAGAGAACTTTATGAACATTTTAGTTTGCATTTCCATTAATATTTTAACTGGTACAAATCAATTGCAGGTACTAGTGTGGAAATTTATTCTTAGACATCAGAGCTCAGCCTCCAAGGCAACAAAACTCTGAAACCTTGAATATACAGCATTAATTTTCTCTTCTTCTATGTCTGAAAAAAAGAAAAAAATTAGGGAATTGAAAGAAAAACACCAGTTGGAAACTCTGCATAAAAATGATACACCTCAAATTCTGGCCTCTGTTTATCTTGGATACTTATAATCCATGTATTTCAAAGCAGTTGCTGATTTTCTTCCCCTTTCTTTTTATAACAACATTTTTAATTTACTGATAACACCCAGGCATTTTTAATAGTTAAATCTTTCAGTTTTACAATAAGCTAGGTGAGCGCAGAAGGAGGAGTGAAGATAAAAATATATTTAATATTTCTGATTAATAAGGAAACTAACCTTAGTTACTTCACCACATGGAACTCCTAAATTCATGAAAATGACATATGTTGCATTTTATAAAGAGTTATTCTTAAAATTTTCTAAATGTGTAGCCGTTCTAGGACACTGAAATTTTAGATTTAAATATATGAAAACAAATGAATAAAAATTAGGATTTATAGTTGAAAAGAGTTCTGAGAGCAATCCATTTTCTCTCTTTTGGGAGGGATTCAATAGGCTAATATTTATTGAGTATTGACTGTCATCCAGTTCAGCAAAGACAGTCATGCTGTCTGCTTTCATGGAGATTACAAGTTGGTGAGTGAGAGTGTGCAAGGGAATAAGTCACAGCTTGCCTTTTTTTTTTTTTTGATGAAATTGCAAAACAAAATCCTTCCTGAATGCACCGCACCTTTCCTTCTGCCATCACTCTAGGTCATGCTGTAGATGCACATAGCCAGCCTTCCTGAAAAGATCATCTTAGTATACCAGGTTTAATTTTTTAAGTTTCTTTTCCTTCATGCCTGGACTAAAATCTGAACTTTACTATCCTGGTACTTAAGAACTTTCAAAAGTCTTATTAATTTACCTGTCCTCTGACTGCTCTCTTTCTAACCTGTTACCTATTATAACTTCTTTATAGCTCTTAACACAATCAGAAATGATTCTACCTATTACGATAAAGCTTTCAAGGGCTACTAACTCCAGTATTCTTGCCTGGAGAATTCCATGGATAGTGGAGTTTCAGTTCAGTCACTCGGTCATGTCCAACTCTTTGAGACCCCATGGACTGCAGCATGCCAGGCTTTTCTGTCCATCACCGAATCCTGGAGCTTGCTCAAACTCATGTCCATCAAGTTGGTAATGCCATCCTACCATCTCATCCTCTGTCATCCCCTTCTCCTCTCACCTTCAATCTTTCCCAGCATCAGGATCTTTTCCAATGAGTCAGTTCTTCATATCAGGTGGCCAAAGCATTAAGGTTTCAGGTTCAGCATCAGTCCTTCCAATGAATATTCAGGACTGATTTTCTTTAGGACTGACTTGTTGGATCTCCTTGCAGTCTAAGGGACTCTCAAGAGTCTTCTCCAACACCACAGTTCAAAAGCATCAATTCTTCAGTGCTCTGCTTTCTTTATAGTCCAACTCTCACATCCATACATGACTACTGGAAAAACCATAGCATTGACTAGATGGACCTTTGTTGGCAAAGTAATGTCTCTGCTTTTTAATATGCTGTCTAGGTTAGTCATAACTTTTCTTTCATGGAGTCTTTTAATTTCATGGCTGCAGTCACCATCTGCAGCAATTTTGGAGCCCCCCAAAACAAAGTCTGTCAAGGTTTCCATTGTTTCCCCATCTATTTCTCATGAAGTGATGGGACCAGATACCATGATCTTAGTTTTTGGAATGTTGAGTTATAAGCCAACTTTTTCACTCTCCTCTTTCACTTTCATCAAGAGGTTCTTTAGTTCTTTGCTTTCTGCCATAAGTTGGTGTCATCTGCATATCTGAGGTTATTGATATTTCTCTCAGTGATCTTGATTCCAGCTTGTGCTTCATCCAGTCCAGCATTTCTCATGATGTACTCTGCATATAAGTTAAATAAGCAGGGTGACAATATACAGCCTTGATGTACTCTTTTCCCAATTTGGAACCAGTCTGTTCCATGTACAGTTCTAACTGTTGCTTCTTGACCTGCTACAGATTTTTCAGGAGGCAGGTCAGGTGATGTGGTATTCCCATCTCTTTCAGAATTTTCCACAGTTTGTTGTGATCCACATAGTCAAAGGCTTTGGTGCAGTCAATAGGGCAGAAATAGATGTTTTCCTGGAACTCTCTTGCTTTTTCCATGATCCAGCAGATGTTAGCAATGTGATCTCTGGTTCCTCTGCCTTTTCTAAAACCAGCTTGGACATCTGGAATTTCACAGTTCATGTATTGCTGAAGCCTGGCTTGGAGAATTTTGAGCATTACTTTACTAGCATGTGAGATGAGTGCAATTGTGCAGAAGTTTGAACATTCTTTGGCACTGCCTTTGGGATTGGAATGAAAACTGACCTTTTCCATCCTATGGCCACTGCTGAGTTTTCCAAATTTGCTGGCATATTGAGTGCAGGACTTTCACAGCATCATCTTTCAGGATTTGAAAGAGCTCAACTGGAATTCCATCATCTCCACTAGCTTTGTTCATAGTGATGCTTTCTAAGGCCCACTTGACTTCACACTCCAGGATGTCTGCCTCTAGGTGAGTGATCACACCATTGTGATTATCTGGATCATGAAGATCTTTTTTGTATAGTTCTCCTGTGTATTCTTGCCACCTCTTTTAGTATCTTATGCTTCTGTTAGGTCCATACCATTTCTGTCCTTTATCGAGTCCATCTTTGCATGAAATGTTCCCTTGGTATCTGTAATTTTCTTGAAGAGATCTCTAGTTTTTCCCATTCTGTTGTTTTCCTCTATTTCTTTGCATTGATTGCTAAGGAGGGCTTTCTTATCTCTCCTTGCTATTCTTTGGAACTCTGCATTCAGATCCTTATATCTTTCCTTTTCTCCTGTGGTTTTCACACTACAATTATTAATGTGATGAGGAAACCCTGTCATTGACATTGATGGTCATTGGCTCTCGTGTGCTGTGTTTTAGACAGTGGGATTGTAGACCATAGTTTTTGATATTCAGCACACTTTAATATATAAAGAAGGAGGTGGTGAAGGTAAAGTTTAAGGGAATATAAAATACTACATTGGCATAATAAAAATATGGAACAATGAAATATTCCCACAGGCATGGCTACCAAGATGAGATGCTGTGGCACCAACACACAATTGTCAACTTGACAGTTCATTTTTGTGCAGACTTGATTGATTTACCAGTTTTGTGTTCCTTATTGGCTCCACATACCCCCTTCTTTGTTCTGTTTTGTGATACAGGGCTTGTATTCCACAAGTTCTTTTCTTTTTTTTCTTTGCCTTGTCAGCATCAGCCTATGGTGTAGGGGGAAATCCTCTGGGGAGACTGCAGGACTGGGGGAGGAAGGAAAGGCTTTCTCTTCTGCTTTCTGCTTGGGTTTGGGTTTTGCTTGTGCTTGTGGTAACAGAAGGGCTGTTGTGGGGGCAGGTCCCCTAGCCATTCCTATGGCCCTATTGACACCCCAGCAATGGGTGCTGTGTTCCTATAGCAGCCACAGCATCTCCTAACTCAGGAGATTCAGGCATCTCACTCTCCACCTGTGGGCCCCCTCTGAGTTTCTCAAAATCTTCCTGGTTTGCTGCTGGTGTGAAAGAGGACCTCTTGGTGGCTTTCCTCCCAGGAGCAATTCTTAGTTAGAACCAGTTTTTTGTTTGTTTTTGTTCTGTTAGCCTGTACTCTCAATCTCACTCGAGTTAGACTCCCAAACTAGATGTTGGAAATGGCAGGATTTATAAGCAACAGGTAGGGCATCATTTGTTAATCCCAGGACCACAAAACAAAACATGGTTTATCTACCTTTTCCTTCACTCACAGTCCACTATCTAATGAGGTGAAGATTGAGGTTTAAGCAGATCCTGACCCTCTCTCAAACCTGCTCAGGGCTTTTTATCAAATAACAGAATGGTTATTTCTAAGTCCCATTAATTCAGGCATTCTGAAAAAATATTTTAAAGGATATTTGTTCAGATTAATTCTGCTTAAGGACTTCTTTTTCACATTTTAAATCTTGGAATCCAAAGATTAGAAAGCAGTCTTCACAGGATGCTGTAGCATGGAGAACAATTAAGGAATTAGAGAGTTTTATTCTATCTTAATTACCTTCATACTGAAAGTTTCAGTTCAGTTCAGTTCAGTAGCTCAGTCATGTCCAACTCTTTGCAACCTCATGAATCGCAGCACGCCAGGCCTCCCTGTCCATCACCAACTCCCGGAGTTCACTCAGACTCGTGTCCATCGAGTCCGTGATGCCATCCACCCATCTCATCCTCAGTCAGCCCCTTCTCCTCCTGCCCCCAATCCCTCCCAGCATCAAAGTCTTTTCCAATGAGTCAACTCTTTGCATGAGGTGGCCAAAGTACTGGAGCTTCAGCTTTAGCATCATTCCTTCCAAAGAAATCCCAGGGTTGATCTCCTTGCTTACATATTAAATAAATGCTTGGAAGGGGTTGCAAAAACTCAGGTAACAGAATTCCTGACCCAAGTTGATGCCAATCAAGGAAGAGCATATAAAATGCACCTGAGTAAGTACTTCTTAGAGAAGAGTTATATGGTTGCATCTTCATATTTACAGCTGAAGATTAATAAATGTCAACCAAGTTGAGGATGGAAAAGCACCACTAAGGAGGCAAAATCCCTATGTCTTCCAATATTCAGGTGCTTTGAGGATGTTAGGAGAGTGATTAAGGTGCAGTCACACAGAGTCCAGGTGTAACACGGCATATGGCACATTTCCTGCCTAGCTGTGCATTTAGGTGCTCTTGTCAGCTAAAATCACAAATTCATTTTTATTGCCACTCACGAATGTGCAGATATGGATTTATTGTTTAAGTAAACCCAATAGTGTAATGAATCCTTTATTATTTATACTGATTGTCATCATAAAATTACCTTGAGGGATATGAGTATGAAGAGATTTTTACAAATTAAAAAAAACTTTAAAAGTAATCATGTAACTAATATTTATTGAAAATTTTCTTAGTTATTATTTTAATTTCCTTAAATTTATAAGCTTACTTAATTTTCACAAGTGTCATTTTTTCCTGGATTTGCAGAAGTAAAAATCAAAGTAAGTAATTTGCCCATGATTATATTTAACAAGTGTAAGAATAGGGATTCAATTTCAGATATTCTTAATTAAAAGACTGTACACTCTACTATACCATTCTCAACTTAAATGTTATAGATATTTTAATAAATTGCAACTTCTATGAAAACAAAACACAATGTACATCAATTTTGTACTATTTCTGGTAGTCAAAATAAGAAGTGGGTTGAAGATGAGGTACTCTTGGAGATGGGTTTTAAGATATCAATAAGTTATTTGATACTTTTCCTTTCAAGAGATGGAGTTTAATCTCTGTCCTGAAGTATGGATAGTACTTAGAGACTGACTATTTTTTAAGTAGAAATATCAGAAGGGACAGCATGCTACTTCTGAGATTGATAACTAGATGGTGGCTTCCACCTTGAGTATGTACTCAGTAGCTCAGTTCTGTTTAACTCTTTGTGATTCCTTGGACTGTAGCCTGCCAGGCTCCTCTGTCTATGGAACTTTCCAGGTGAGAACACTGGAATGCTTTGCCATTTCCTTCTCCCGAGGATCCTCCTGACCCAGGGATTGTACCCGCGTCTCCTGCCTCTCCTGGATAGGTAGGTGAGTTCTTTATCACTGTGCCATCTGGGAAGATCATCTTGAGAACACTGTCTCTCATTCTCATTCTTCCTCTTGAGTCACAATGCAGGGCACCCCATACAATCTGCAGGAGAGATCCCTGTAGCCAGAAATGACAGCACTAGGTTATAGCCTCACAACTGAGCTTGGAAGGCTGAACTTCGTGAACAGAAATCTGAGTGTGGAGACAGCAGCTCACAAGTGCAGTTTGATTTCAACTTCATGGGACATCCTGAGTCACAACCACTCAGGTAATCTCCACCTGGAATCCTCAGCCCCATAAAGTGAGTGAAATAGTGAATGCTTGATCTCTGTAAAATCTTGAATTTTGATGCATTTTGACAAAATAAGTTTCACTTTACAGAAACAACTATTTTAATTTCTTAGCATTTTCATTTGGTGTTTATTTCCATTTCCCCCAGTGATTTGCTTATATTGATGTTTTTATTTAATCTTTCATTTTCAGTATCATCATGAAAAATAGGCATGTAAGTGCATGTCCAAACAAAAACACATCATTTTATTTACTTTGCATTTGATTCTCTGAATTTATGGGTGTGGACAGGCACAATTCTTGTATGTTTTTCTTATACTGATATGTCCATGGACATATATGCACGCAGAAGTTTGGGGGAGGGAACTGAATATATTCTCTTTTCTCTCATTTAACTTTTAATAAGAGGACAATGAAAAGTAAATGCTTCTACCATCTGTTGGTAGAGGAAAATTCAAAGTCGACATTATAGAAGGTATACCACATATAGAACACAAGCTCTACAGCCATTACCTATGACTTGCAATGTGTTTCAGAATACACAGCCCCGGATTTGATTTAAATGAACAGATATCAAACTCTTTTACCACATGTCACCCGGTGAGATTCCAAAAAGTGTCTTCTCTAAGGACAGGAGATAATGAACTGTCATGATGCTACTTCATCTGTACAGTCCATCAGATGAACTTGCTTTTGAGGAATAAGAGAAAACTAATGTGCACATATTTTTATTATGTATGTGTAGACTTTCAGTACAGGTGTGCGTTTTCATGCATATTTTTTGTAGTACATGACTCAGTTTAAATGTTCATGGAAATTAAAAATACTATCATCTTTTATTTGTCATCATTTGGTAACATAGAAGGCTCAGATGCTGCCCAAAAAGGAGAAAGGACTTCCAAGGATAGCATCTGTCTCATTGGCAAAGCCTGCCCCGCGTGTGATTGTAGCCTTGGAATTGCCATGGAATTACCATTGGGTTTGGCACTTCTGAGATTACAAGCCAGTGGATCTCTGTCTGTCTGTCTCTCTCTCTCTCTTTTTTTTTTAAGAAACCACTGACTTCCAGGTCATGTTTGCATTTTGAAAAGTGTAATTGTGTTTCGAAAAAGGTAAGCAGGCCTTCTTTACCTTCTTGTGCATCTCACCATGATGTCAAGCCCTTTATCTGCTAGACGATAATTAGAAGAGGACAGACCATGGCTGCCATATTCTTAGCACAGAAATGTGCTGTGTGGGCTGGGTGCCGCTCACCCTCCCACCTGGCTTGGCTACTTTTCCAGCTCACATGCTTCCTTTCTTAATTAGAATTCAAATATGCCAACAGTTTTCCTTGCTGTGAGATTGTCTCTTTCTCTCTCCTTAGTGTGGGCATCTGCATGTTATTTTATTATAAATTAAATCTTGGATCTCTTACTAAAATTGGGTCTTTCTGACAAGAAAAATGCATGCCTGTCTGCAAATATCATCTCATTATTTCAAGTAGCTTACCTAATGACATATTCCTATGTGCATCTATTGAAAATTGAGGATATTTTTTTCCTAATGACTAAATTGAATCAGAGGAAATATCTTCACGTTCACCTTAGTTTACCTAAATGGAAATTTCACAAACTTGGAATGATTTAATGTTAAGTTAGAGAGCACAACCTGTAACATCAGATTTCTTGAGTCCTTTAATTTATTGCATATAGAATTAAAAGAGAAATAAAGACTAATGGTTAAAAATGAACGTACTGATGAGGTAAAATTTACAAGCACATTTAAGCTCATCAGTATTTAGTAAAAACATTCAAGGAATGGTGACATAATAAAACATCTGAATTCTGGTTTAATCAAGGAACAGTAATAAAGGGACCTCACATTACCCCAAACTAAATAACTAAATAATGTAGCTGAATGGCTTGGTTAGGGGCAAAAGACACCTTTTTGCCTCTCTAAAGGCAATTTCATAACATGGAGATACCAAGATGGTAGGTGACATATCAATTTTCATTTGGATCTGCAGATTATAGATTCTTTTGATGAGTTCTGAGTTATTAAGTACTTCAGTATTGGGTTACATGTCTTCTGAAAGTCAGAGTATGTACCCTTCCACTAAAATAACCTTCAAGAAAAGCGATCCTAAAACCTAACAGAAATTCACAAGCTTAAGAACAAAGCACTTCCATTGCAAAGTCTACTTACACTCCACTTTAAAATGCAACTCCAGCAGACAATGCATTGTCTTGATCTATTCTGAGAAGAGGTGACTGTAATATTAACTGCCACCTCACGAGTCTTGGGGCAGAAAGAAGTGGAGAGGAAGCTGGATACACTTTTCAGAGCTAGTTTTAAGCAGTACAGATCTATCAGGTATAGTTCAGTACTTTAGCAGATGAAGGTATTAAATCAAATCAGATTTCTGTCAGTGTCTTCCCTGATGTGCAAACAGCAGCTTTCAGACATTATCTCCACAGTCTGAAAACCTAACAAAACTGCCCTTGAAGGAAGCTTTCAGTCCTAATGAGCAACTGAGTAATATAGCTTAAAAGAAAGGCAACTAAGGATAGCTCTGCTGACATGCTAGCCATCAATAACTATTTGAAATGCTTAATGGATACTAGCATACTGAAACCTCCTTGTTTCTACTAAGAGAAAAACATAAACTATTGTATTTGTTAGGCATGGAAACTAGGCACAAAATTGGTCTGTTTTTATTGGTCCTCTGAGAAGACTCTTAGACCATTATGAGACTTCACAGAGATTATGTACCTAAGGGCTACTCCTGTGTTATTAAACTGATAAAGTAACAAGGGCAAGTCATTTTTTTAAAGGCAGGTTGCCCTCCTCATTCTCTATTTTGATTCAGTCTGTCTCAGCTGTTTGGCTGGATGTCTGGTCTAATGAAACTTGCTTACTTGCTTTTCATTAAGCAGCTGGTGACAGCTTGAGAGTCATTGTACTGTGATGCAGCAAACGACCCACTTTTAAATGGGTTAATGATCAAATGTTAACGGGAAAACTCACTGAAAACAAGCCAACTTGATTAGTAGTATTGACCACACGATGGTCAATTGCCTCCTTCCCACCTTTTAAAATAGAATGCTTCTTTTAACACACAACTCTAAAATGTATGCTTTCCAGGTTCTTGTCCACCCCATCTCTTTTTGAAACACTAACTCCTCTGGGTTATTAAACCAACCCCCTCGTGCCCTTGACCCTCACATAGGCGCACTTTGCTGGGTCCTGTCCATTGCCATGCTAATCACATCACTCCCTTTGCAGAAATTTTTCTAATGGATTCCTCTCCACCTTTGCACATCTGTTTTCTTCTTCCATCTTTGCTTCTTGGCATACCCAAGGAGAAGGACCACATTTTGACCCACAGGCTGCTATTCTGTCGTTTTGATCCAACCGCTGGACACACATCTAAAAGTCTGGTGGAGAAGCTCATGTCTCTTTGATATGACCAGTATGGATGGCTCCAATGCAGGATGTATTTTCATTTGCATTCACAAAGTAAACATACAAAGGACATTTTCTTTTTCCCAACTTGTTACACTTTATAGATCCAAACATGGTATGACTTCCTCTCCCCACACTCTTTCCTATCATTTTGCTTACAGAGTATTTTGTAGAGCAAGAGATCTGGGTGAGAGGGAATTCACCAGGTTGGGGCAACAGTGAGGTAGGCTCAGACAGCTATATGGAGGTCTGGGGAGCCTTTTTAGAGCAAGTGGACAAAGAAAGCACACTTCTTTCATGCTTTTCTAGAACAATATTTGAAAACTCTATTACATAATTTTCCCTTACCAAGAGAGCTTTTGTGCTCTCCTGTGCTAAGAAAATCATCATTATCAGTGACTCCATTCCTTTGGCTGCCCAAAATATGGCAATCTGACTCAAACAGAGTTACTTTCATCAAGAGATAGGAAAGTGAAACCAGTATACATCCTTTCCTTTAATTACATGCACCATGATACAAAGTGACTTACTATCTGGCTTCTTTTAGCTTAAAAAAAAAAAAATGCACACATGACTTCCAAATCCTAGCCAATTTTCAATTCTCATTCTTTATAGAAAATTTCCTTCCCAGATTTTGGTTATGTACATGATGGAATCTATAACCAAGATTGGGTATAGTATGTTAGTAGATTCAAGGTTTTTTTCCTGATGAATTATTTATTTCCTTGAATTTGGGCTTAAGAATAAACAGAGTCACCTATGCATTCTTGGTTGTAAATATCAGATCCCTATTTTGGATACTGTAAGCAGAGACGAAATTTATGAAGCATTTCAGAATCTCACAGAAGCAACATAAAGCTGACAAGCTATTGTAAGTAGGGGAGAGAAAAACAAGGGAAAATTGGCTATAGAAACCACATTCAACTCATGCTCTAGGAAGCATCTAAGGACACTGATGCTGGCATGTGGCCCCAGTGGCACCACCCATGAACACATGTGACTGGCAGAGCGAAGGTTATACGGTCCCAGCCTGGCCACCAGGATGTAGAGACAAGGAATTAAGGTCCATAACAGGAAGTGCGAAACCCTTCCACCAATAGTCTGCCTGATGTCAAATATCCACATATAGGAAAAGAATTTACATTATGGGAGGCAAACAAAATAAATCACAATCCATGAACACATACTAGTCCATGGAAACCCTCAGGGCCTTTCCTTTCCACCAAATAGTAACACCAGTTACATGTTGTATAACCGTTCAGTGTACACCAAGTTAAGAGAGGGCTGGTCATCATCTGTGACACCTTATGATTCCCTAGGTCCTGCCATCCAATGCATGTTTGAAAACATTTGCAGAATCAATTTGTTCATCTTCAAAAAGTCTGAGCCTAAAATAACCCATTATAACACATCCTTGTTGTAATAGACAGAATAGTGCCTTGCCCTCTACCCTCAAATTGCCTACCTTCTAACCTCCATGATAAGTGACTGTTTCACCTTACCTGGCAAAGGGACTTTGCTGATGGGGTCAATGTAAAAGACTTGATGGGATGTACCCTGGATTGTCTGGGTGGGTCAAATTGAATCAGGGGCATCCTTGAAAAGTACAGATTCTTTCTCAGCTGTAGCCAAAGAGAGATATAATGAAGTGAGGTCATATAGATGGAACATTACTGGCTTTGCAGATGAAGAAAGGAAGCCACAAGCCAAAGAGTGTAAGCAGCCTCTAGAAATTGGAAAAGACAAGGGAAAGGATTCTCCTGGAGCCTTCAGGAAAGAATACAGCCTTGCCAAATACCTTGATTTAACCCAGTGAGATCTGTTGAACTTCTGACTTTCAGAACTGTGCCAAAATTTTTTTTGAGATGCTAAGCTTGTGGTCATTTGTTACTGTGGTCTTTTGCTATGGCAGCAACAGAGAATAACATAATCATTCTTCTGTGGAGTAAACGTAGTGTGTCTTCTGTGTTACAGCTAGAGCAGGTGAATCTCAGGGTGAGTGAAGATTTGCTTAATAACAAATGAAATTCAGATATCAGCAGCTAAAGTGATCTGCTTCTCTAGTAATCTGATACAAATTTGGAAGGGTTAAATAATAACATAAAATAATAAATAAGAGTTTTTCTAGTAGCCATGTACAAATGTCAGAGTTGGATCATAAAGAAGCCTGAGGGCTGAAGAATTGATGCTTTTGAACCGTGGTGTTGGAGAAGACTCTTGAGAGTCCCCTGGACTGCAAGGAGATCCAACCAGTCCATCCTAAAGGAAATCAGTCCTGAATGTTCATTGGAAGGACTGATGCTGAAGCTGAAGCTCCAATACTTTGGCCACCTGATGTGAAGAAGTGACTCATTTGAAAAGACCCTGATGCTGGGAAAGATTGAAGGCAGAAGGAGAAGGGGCAACAGAGGATGAGATGGTTAGATAGTATCACTGACTCAACGCACATGATTTTGAGCAAAGTCCAGGAGGCAGTGAAAGACAAAAGAGTCTGGCATGCAGCAGTCCATGCTGTCCCAAAGAGTTAGACACGACTTAGTGACTGAACTGAAGTTGCTCAGTAAAAATTCAGAATTCCTAAGGATTAATGTTATGTTAACACCAAGAGAAGGGAATTGCTATCATGCAGAGTGTGCTATTGGTTTTACTGGAGAACAAAATATGCAGACAAAAGACATCCGTAACTGAAGCTAAATTTTCAGTGTTCTGGTTATCTACTCATATAGAATTTATATCATCCCTATGTAAACATTTCCTAGCATATAAATTGAGGGGTGATCTTTACCTCACAGTGCATGCTGCATTACAGGCTACACACCCTATAGTACAGGCTGTTAGAGTCATAATAAGTAATTATCTAAAAGCGAAACAAAGATATATTAGTGCATACCAAATTTAATGAATCCTAGAGCTGGTAGGTTGGAGAAGGAAATGGCAACCCACTCCAGTATTCTTGCCTGGACAACCCCATGGACAGAGGAGCCTCTGCAAGCTACAGCTGATGGGGTCACAAACGAGTCGGATATGACTTGGCAATTAAAAAGCAACAAGAGCTGGTAGGAAGCTTTTGTACCAAAATGACATTCCAAAATGTCATTACCAAATAATGACAATTTGTTTCCAATGCTTTCCCTTAGTAAAATTATATCATAAATTGGTAAATTCACTGTTCAAAGACTAAAATATAGACAATTATTCCTTCCTGATTGTCAGTCCCTGATAATGTAAAATGTTGTGAATGGGTTCAGTGTAACATAATTCTGCACAGTGGCATTGTTAACACTTGAGTTTATGTATTCCCATTCTGTTTTAATGTAGTTTTGCGAATCTGTAGTAATACACTCATTTCTCAAATTCAGGGGAAATACATAAGAAAAGAATACTCATACTGAAACTCTGGACTTTTTCTTGTCAAAGGATGGTTAACAGACAGATGAAATATTGACAGGTCAATTTCATTCTTAATATAAACTACAAAATTAAAAAAATCAAATTCCAGTTAGCAAAACCTTAATTTATTATAACTGAGATTAAATCCATAGAAATTTAGTGAAATGTACCATAAGAGTATTACATACATGTTTTCCTTATATAACAACTATGCAGTTTGATGCTTTGAACTTCAGTTCAGTTGCTCAGTCGTGTCTGACTTTTTGCGACCCCATGAGCTGTAGCATGCCAGGCATCCCTGTCTAACAACAACTCCTGGGCCCCACCCAAACTCATGTCCATTGAGTTGGTGATGCCATCCAACCATCTCATGCTCTGTCATCTCCTTCTCCTCCTGCCCCCAGTCTCTCCCAGCATCAGGGTCTTTTCCAGTGAGTCAGCTCTTCCCATCAGGTGGCCAAGGTATTGGAGTTTCAGTTTCAGCATCAGTCCTCCCACTGAACACCCAGGACTAATCTCTTTTAGGATGGACTGGTTTGGTCTCCTTGCAGTCCAAGGGACTCTCAAGAGTCTTCCCAACACCACAGTTCAAGAGCATCAATTCTTTGGCACTCAGTTTTTTAAATAGTTCAGCTCTCACATCCATACCTGACTACTAGAGAAACCGTAGCCTTGACTAGACGGACTTTTGTTGGCAAACTAGTATTTTTAAATATGCTTTTTAATCTGCTTTTTAATATGCTATCTAGGTTGGTCATAACTTTCCTTCCTAGGAGCAAGTGTCTTTTAATTTCATGGCTACAGTTACCATCTGCAGTGATTTCGGAGCCCCTCAAAATAAAGTCTTTCTGTTTCCACTGTTTCCCCATCTATTTCCCATGAAGTGATGGGACCAGATGCCATGATCTTAGTTTTCTGAATGTTGAGCTTTAAGCCAACTTTTCCACTCTCCTCTTTCACTTTCATCAAGAGGCTCTTTAGTTCCTCATCATTTTCTGCCATAAGCATTATGTCGTCTGCATATCTGAGGTTATTGATATTTTTCCCAGCAATCTTGATTCCAGCTTGTGCTTCTTCCAGCCCAGCATTTCTCATGATGTACTCTGCAAAGAAGTTAAATAAGCAGGATGACAATATACAGCCTTGACGTACTCCTTTTCCTATTTGGAAGCAGTCTGTTGTTCCATGTCCAGTTCTAACTGTTGCTACCTGACCTGCATATAGGTTTCTCAAGAGGCAGGTCAGGGTGGTCTGGTATTCCCATCTCTTGAAGAATTTTCCACAGTTTATTGTGATCCACACAGTCAAAGGCTTTGGCATAGTCAATAAAGCAGAAATAGATGTTTTTCTGGAACTCTCTTGCTTTTTCCATGATCCAGCGGATGTTGGCAATTTGATCTCTGGTTCCTCTGCCTTTTCTAAAACCAGCTTGAACATCTGGAAGTTCATGGTTCACATATTGCTGAAGCCTGGCTTGGAGAATTTTGAGCATTACTTTACTAGCATGTGAGATGAGTGCAATTGTGCAGTAGTGAGCATTCTTTGGTATTTCCTTGCTTTGAACTTACACTCACATAATTGGAATAAATAATATTTTTGAACTCATAGAGGTTTAAATACTGCCACTATGACCTTTTTTCCCCCTGTACTTTTTGACTTAATTATACCATTAGTTTGATTGTTTTTATAGTTAGTTGATTTAAATAAGAATTTTGAAAGCAATTTTACATATAAATCCTGGAGAACAATTCTATATTCCTCTGGGATTCAGGATGCCAAATGCTTTATAGTCTCATGTTTCAATAACCTATTTTTTTGGAAATAGGCTATAGATAGATAGATACAGAGCATACATCATGATTGTACTGCTTAAAGAATTTTAACCACAAAATACCATCTGGATCAAAGAATGGAATATTTTCAGCACTATAGATTATCTCTCATACCTTCATTCTTTCTTCTCTCCAGAAAACTATCCACTATCCTGATTTCTAACAACAGAGACGAATTTTGAAGATTTTCAATTTTTGTAGATGTCATACCTGTGTCTTCCTCTATCGCTGTCATCTTAAATGGATGTTTCTTGAGACAGACATCATATTGTAGCAGTTTTAAATTTCATTTTTATTGTTATTTTTCATTTTATGAATATACCAAAATGTATTCGCCCTTCCTATTTTGGTAGGCATTGGCAGTGAGTTTTGTGCTTAATTCTTACTTTATAATCTTCTCATTCACATATGTCTGTTGGTACATAACATACATATTTCTGTGCCTATAAAGCCAGGAGTATAGCTGTTGAGTCACAGGGTATATGTTTGTTCAGATTTAGCACATATTGCAGATAGCTTCCTAAAATGGAAACAATAATGTACATTTCAACAGCAAGGCATATGATTTCTGGTTATCCCAAGCCCTAGTTGATACATACATTCTATTTTGGCTGCATGGTGGTACTTTGTTATTAATTTGCCTGATACTGAGTTTGAACATCTTTTCATATGTTTATTTAGAAGTCCTGAACAAAGAGTGTTTAATTCAAACAAAATAGTGGGGTCATAGAAATTTGAAGGAGGTGCTTGAAAGGAGGCTGTATGTGTATATTGCATGGTGAAGAACAGATATAAGAATTTGTTAGACAGAAATGACATTGAGGGGAAGAGAGGAAGACTTTAGATATAACGTGGTTCAGAGTAGTGATGGTTGTTGTGGTTTAATCACTAATTTGTGTCCAAGTGATAACTGGCACAAAAAATCCTCACAAAATGCTGCACAAGGGTCCAAGGTGTCTTGAGTATAAAATAAACAAGGAAATTAATGGGAGAAAAGATTATGAAAAAAGATGTGAGCTTTCAAAGGGGCCAAATGTCCTTAGTAAAGAGATGACGTTCTACTATTTAGAAAATAAATATGTAAATTTGATGTTGTTGTAAATAACACCAATTAGAAAAACAATCATAATAACTGAAACTTGATATAATTTCTGAGAAATAAAGAACATATTTTATGTTCATCTTAATGTTAGATTTGTTTTGCTTATTTTTGCTGCATGTAACATTTCTATCTGTGCGTGCCCATAAAGTAGACAGATTTAGATCCCATTAATGATTAATAATGTTTCAAAATTGAAATCCGTGATTCATTGTTTGTACAGAGTAAGCTCTAATATCATGAATGAATAATGGAAAATATTACACAAAGGAATTCATACTCATTCTATGAATAAAATGGTAGACAGCTTTTGGATAAGCCACACAAATTACTTCACCAAAGAAACCAGTCTGTACACAAAAAGAAAAATTGAGTTTAAGGCTACTAGATGAAAATTTAAAAAAAAACACAGTGGAATTTTCCATATAATGAATATTTAGATGAGTTCTGCTTTCAAAAACATTATCTTGCTTTAATTTGTCATAAATTTATAGAGTTAGACCACCATGGATTTGGCTCTTACTAGCCATATATAAGTCTATGACCTTAAAAAAATTGCTTAAATCACATGAGCCTCACAGTCCTACTTGTAATATGGAAATATGACCGTTTACAGAAATGTTTGCATTTTTAAAGAAGAAATGACTGGCACAAAGCTACATTATCACGTTAGTTGATGGTTCCATTTTCTAGTTATTGTTTTTCTCTAATTCTTCAGGTAACCTGCATTTCACTCTCAAATACTTAAGGAATTCTTGTTTGAAAGGAAGACAAATATAGCTGTCCTGCTTTTATTCCACAAAGTCAGTGACAGACTAGATATGTTGAAATTTTAGGGCTTTCAGTAAAATTCCATAACTTAATAAATGTGCCATGGAAATACTATAAAGTTAAAATATCTGTTGATACTTGCCCAAACTTAAAAGACTCAAAAAAGTGCTATGCAATCACTATGTTTTCTCATTTCTTTAAAATTCTTGAGTAGTAGAGGAATAGCTGATCCATAGTTTTATACAGTGATAAAAAGGATTTATAGATTTTCACTTTAAATTGCCAGTTACAGGGTTCTTATTTTTAAAAAGATAGTGTGATGAAATGTTTCTCCTTTTTAAACCACTGACTTTTATCAGCCTCAGGATAACATAGGTTTTAATTTTTTAAAACCAACTTAATATGTAGTAAGTAAAAGTGATTTCTGGTGACACATGGCAGTGTTTATCATCTTCTCATTATCCAAATACCTCGTTAGGCTCCGGTCAGTTCAGTTCAGTCGCTCAGTAGTGCCCAACTCTTTGTGACCCCATGAACTGCAGCACGCCAGGCCTCCTTGTCCATTACCAACTCCCGGAGTTCACTCAAACTCACATCCACTGAGTCAGTGATGCCATCCAGCCATCTCATCCTCTGTTGTCCCCTCCCAGTCTCAGAGTCTTTTCCAATGAGTCAACTCTTCGCATGAGGTGGCCAAAGTACTGGAGTTTCAGCTTCAGCATCATTCCTTCCAAAGAAATCTCAAGGCTGATCTTCAGAATGGACTGGTTGGATGTCCTTGCAGTCCAAGGGACTCTCAAGAGTCTTCTCTAACACCACAGGTCAAAAGCATCAATTCTTCAGCACTTGGCTTTCTTCACAGTCCAACTCTCACACCCATACATGACCACTGGAAAAACCATAGTCTTGACTAGACTTTGTGGGCAAAGTAATGTCTCTGCTTTTGAATATGCTATCTAGGTTGGTCATAACTTTTCTTCCAAGGAGTAAGTATCTTCTAATTTCATGGCTGCAATCACCGTCTGCAGTGATTTTGGAGCCCAAAAAGATAAAGCTGACACTATTTCCACTGTTTCCCTATCTATTTCCCATGAAGTGATGGGACCAGATGCCATGATCTTAGTTTTCTGAATGTTGAGCTTTAAGACAACTTTTTCACTCTCCACTTTCACTTTCATCAAGAGGCTTTCCAGTTCCTCTTCACTTTCTGCCATAAGGGTGGTGTCATCTGCATATCTGAGGTTATTGATATTTCTCCCAGCAATCTTGATTCCAGCTTGTGTGTCTTCCAGTCCAGCATTTCTCATGATGTACTCTGCATATAAGTTAAATAAGCAGGGTGACAATATACAGCCTTGACATACTCCTTTTCCTATTTGGAACCAGTCTGTTGTTCCATGTCCAGTTCTAACGTGTTGCTTCCTGACCTGCATATAGGTTTCTCAAGAGGCAGGTCAGGTGGTCTGGGTATTCCCATCTCTTTCGGAATTGTCCACCGTTTATTGTGATCCACACAATCAAAGGCTTTGGCATAGTCAATAAAGCAGAAATAGATGTTTTTCTGGAACTCTTTTGCTTTTTCCATGATCCAGCAGATGTTGGCAATTTGATCTCTGATTCCTCTGCCTTTTCTAAAACCAGCTTGAACATCTGAAGTTCACGGTTCACATATTGCTGAAGCCTGGCTTGGAGAATTTTGAGCATTACCTTACTAGCGTGTGAGATGAGTGCAATTGTGCTTTTTGCCTTCTCATTATCCAAATACCTCGTTAGGCTTATTTCTATTCAGTTCTCTAGCATACCTTCCTCAGTGCTCTTTGCCTGAACTTCTATGTTTACTTCCTCGGAATTTGTCTTATGACTTTACATTATACTACGAAATCTCTTTTTCAGCCACAAGTACATTTAGTATCTGCTCACTGATGACTGAAAATGCCCATACTCTGCCCTGCCTCCTGAGACCCAGCTTTTATATCTCTGTTTGCACACCTGCATGTAGGTGAGGAGTCTCGTGTCCAGCTGTTGTGATCCAACCTAGAAACCCAAAAGATGCCTTGACTTTCCTTTTCCCCTTCCTGCCTATCCTCTCAGCTCCATTTTCTGAATCACTGATGAATGCTGAGTACCTCCTTATCCATCTTTGACTCTCAGACCTTGGCTGTAATTGCCCAAATGACACGATTCCTTATCAGCTTTTGCAACAGACTCTATTCATTATTTGTATTCACACTTGACACATCACCCACATATTCTTCTCTTAATAGTCTGAGTGATGGTTACTATGTGAACAATCTATTATCCACTCTCCTGTTTAAAATCTGTACATCAATTTGCTTTTAAATTATTTTGAAATACAGCTAATATATAAAAGTATGTAAAAGATGAAATAAAGATAAAGAGCAACAGTAAAATAAATAGCTGTGTACCTATAACACCAAGGCTTCCCTGGTGGATCAATGATAAAGAATCCACCTGCCAAGGGGACATGGGTTCGATCCCTGGTCCAGGAAGATCCTCTGGAGAAGAAGATGGTAAGCCACTCCAGTATTCCTGCCTGGGAAATCCATAGACAGAGGAGCATGATGGGTCATAGTTCATGGAGTCAAAAGAGTCAGTCATGACTTAGCAACTGAACAACACACACAACCAAGTCAAAGCTTTGGATATTAAATGCATGTTCCAGTATCCACCCCTGACCACTCCTTTTTTTCTCCTTGAAATCAACCACTATTTGAAACCTATCCTGCCCTACATCCTCTATTTCCTTCCTTATCCAATTATGCCTCCCCTAATTAAAACTCTATCAAGTGTTGTGTAGCTTAGACACCATATAACTGGAAATCACACTTTGTTTATCATCTAAGACAGACTTCCTTCACTCCATAATATGCTTCTGAGAATCAAGGCTTCTGAGAACGAGCTTTTATTTCTTTTCTTCTATGATATCCATTCTAGACTGATGTACATTCTGTTTTCAGTAGTTTGCTATTTTGACCATTCTTACTATTGACTCTCTTGTAACTATCCTGATTCACACATGTGAGAGATTCTCTAGCTACATGCTCCATAGTGTAGGTCCTGCATTAGAGGGAACTGGGCAGAGCTTCCCAAACAACACTGTTCTCTAGAATCACCTACTGCTGCTGCTGCTCCTGCTGCTGCTGCTGCTAAGTCACTTCAGTCAAATCCGACTCTTGTGTGACCCCAGAGACAGCAGCCCACCAGGCTCCCTGTCCCTGGGATTCTCCAGGCAAGAGCACTGGAGTGGGTTGCCATTGCCTTCTCTAATGCATGACAGTGAAAAGTGAAAGGGAAGTCACTCAGTCGTGTCCGATTCTTCACGACCCCATGGACTGTAGCCCATCAGGCTCCTCCGTCCAAGGGATTTTCCAGGGAAGAGTACTGGAGTGGGGTGCCATTGCCTTCTCCATTAGAATCACCTAGGAGCGTCCAAAGCTCCCAATGCCCAGGTCTTATCAATTAAGTCAGACTGGCTGGAGGTGGAGCCACAAATCACAAGTTTATAAAGACCTCAGATGATTCCCACGTGCAGCCATTTGGGAGCTGCTGGGATAAGGGTTAGCTTTGCAAGATGTTGTCAAAAATGCTTTTCAAAATTGGTCACATTCATCTCTCCAACTCTAGCAGCAGTGGGTGTTTAAGTTTTTCCATATCTTCAACAAAATTTTGTATGAATTGATTTTTAAAATTTTTGTCAAACTGGCAGATAAGCCATAGCATTTACAGGGGTTTTAGTTTGTATTGTCCTTGGTTTCTTGTGAAGCTGAACATGTGTTTTAACTTCTAGGTGGGCTGTTTCCATTTTCTAATCCTTAAAAATTATTTTTAGGCATCTGTTTGGCATTACAGAGGTTTATTTATCTAAATGATTTGATAGAAAATATCTGTATTTTTATAGAAAATCTTTTGATGTTTATACCTTTTATCTGACTATCAGAGTTCTGCCCGATTCCTAGCTTTTTCAGTTCCTTCCCTCCCCAAGTTATGTACTTGATCAATTTTTTTGGAGACAGGAGAATTTGTTATGTGGATTATTATGCTTTTTCGCCTCAAATTTCAGTAGAGTCTAACATTTTTAAATTGAACTATCCCTGTGTTCCTTGAATAAGCCTTCTGTGTCTAACATATTATTTCAGTGTACAGCTAAATTCTGTTTGCTAATATGTGGTAAATTTGCATCTATTATTTTGAAGTGATATCTGTCAATAATTGTATGTGCATTTACATGTGGTACTTATTTTTTCAGGTTTATTTTAATGCATATTATTATTACTTTTACTCCAGAAAGCTTTTCTTCTATATTTTTAAGAAAATAACTTATTTTCCAATGTGGAATAGTTTTGTTTATAAGACACTGAAGTTAAACAGTTAAGTCTATATGATAAGAAGCATCCTAACTCACTAGATAAAAAGTCTAGCTTTATTTTCTAGCCATGCTACCTTCTGCAATTCACATATCAGCTGTGTGTGGGTGGGTGCTTTTTGATAACAAAGCAAGAAAAAAATTAGTTAAAAGCATTCTCTGTGAACTTTTCTTTTTGTCTGTCTGTTCTTAAAGGATCAAGTAAAGGTATGATACATCTAACCAAGTGACTGTGTAGAAGGAACAGGGCAAAGGTTAAGACCGCAGATGGTGGACCAACAGTGCCCGAATTTAAATCCTGTTTCTGCCATGTACTAGTGTTGTGATCTGGGGGAGCTTTTGTTCCTGTGTGCCTCCAGTTTCTCCGCTGTAAGATATGCCAGGTGGTAGTAGCCAGAATATAGGTGGGCAACGTGGATTCAATGAGTTCATATTTGCAAAGTACTTAAAATAGTTTTCTGTTGCCCAGGCGGCTCAGCGGTAAAGAATCCGCCTGCCAGTGCCAGAGACGAGGGTTCAGTCCCTGGGTTGGGAAGCTCCCCTGGAGAAGGGAATGGCACCCCACTCTAGTATTCTTGCCTGGGAAATCCCATGAACAGAGGAGCCTGGCAGGCTACAGTCCATGGGGTGGCAAAGAGTCGGACACCATTTAGTGAATAAACAACAACAACAGCAGCAAATAAAGTAGTTCTTGGCACAGAATAGTACGACATACAGGTTTCTAAGTAACTCGAGGGGAGAACGTGTGCATTCCATTTCATCTCCCTAGTCTCCCACCTGAGGCTGCCTGCACCACCTTCTAGAATCCTGAGAGATGAGTTCATACACTTGGCTTTTAAGGAGTATATGTAATACAGATTTTTTTTTTTTTCTGTACTGAGATGAGTTGTTTCTTGGCTTTTGAAGTATTTTAGAAGTAAAATAATTTCTTCCTTAAGGATATTTCCCCTCTCCTTTCTGCCATTACTTGTTCAGGACGTCATTAGTTCCCGATGGTTATTCTCCTTGGCTGTTTCTCACTTTTTCTCCCTCAAAGACACAAGATGTGCATCCAGCTCTTCTTTCAACTTCCGAGTGTTCGCATCTTTGGCGCTGGTGAGCAAGAGCTTGTTTGGAAAGAGACTCTCAGTCTTTGCACCAATACTGAGTCTCTTCTCTTATTCCATTTTTTTCTCAATGAGGGGAGGGCATCCTGAGGTGTGTTAAGATTCTTCATCTCGGTGTGGCTTTCTGATGAGGGATTAGAGAAGCTGCTTGTCAATTCTGTCAGTTCGATTCTAGGATTAAAAACTGTATAAAACGCATCTACCAGAAAAAATACCCAAGAGGTGCCCAAACATATATAGCAAAACTAATGGTGTGTAAAATACTAAGTTTTATATCAGTTTTTCATTAAAAATAGCTAGATCTGAAGAAATGTACAGATTAAAATTTTACCTAATATGTATGGAAAAATAAATCTTTATTTCCTAGTGACTACTTGCTATGTTTAGAGTTGCATATGCACCCATGTGTTGTCCATCACAATAATAATACTATTTTTATCTGATGTCCTACTTCTAAATAGAGAAATGTAGTGATAAGTTCCTGGCAACCAGTGTCTGTCCCTGTAACTTACATATTTACAGACTCATCCTAAGGCTCATCCTAAAATGTATTTCATTTTAGGAATAGAAAAACACTACTTGAAAATGCCTTGCCTGCATTCGGCATTTTCAGAGTAAGGTATAATTATTTTCCATTGTTTCTTTTCTGACTTAAAAACAGTTTTAGCTCATCTATGCAGACTCTAGAAATTTCCGCTTAATGGTGAAGGTCAGTGAAACAACTGAAACAGATATACTTAGAAAAAGACAAAAACTCCTTTTACACAGGAAAGTAATCAAAACTTTTTATGATAGGCCAATTGTCGCAGAAAAAGAAACCTATTTTGAAAATGAAAAAGAGAGGCTTCATCAACTCAGTTCTTACAGGGTAGCTTATCTTATCAAGTATTTCACCAAGTGTTTCACTAAAGTTCATTTTCATCTGTGTCTAGATTTCAGTATCATTTCCACAGTTCTTGAACACTGGTGCCCTTTTTTTTTTTCAGCCCTAAAAATGGAGTTGTCAGAACAGCAAAGAAACATAACATCTGACAGAACTGTAGGAGCCAACATTACTTCATTAACTGAAAAGCTTCTTAAGTTATAAAATTGGGAAACTAAACCCATTTGAAATTCTCCTCAGGCCAGATAAGAAATATAACTTTGAGAGCTTACCCTGTTCTTCGATCTATCATTGATCTCTAGATGTCCATATGAAATAAATCATTTTCTTTAAGACTGTAAAAATCACTATTCTTTCAGTTCATGAACTATAGAATTTATTGTCTTTACAGGTACACTTGTGTTTTAACATGAGCTTTTGCTTTAACTGCTCCCAGAACTATTCATAGTTATGTTAAGAAACCTTCTTCTAGCATTTTTATTGTAGAAATCAGCTATGCTCTTGATTGGCCAAATTGAGATTCAATGTAGTCATATATATTTCAGCTGTCTCACCAGGCAGTTAAAAGTTCAAGAGAAAACACTCATGACCACAATAGAAGAGTATGGATATGTCTTCCAGAAACTAGTGGAAAGAGTCCTTTCTTCTTTTTAATTTAACATCATTGACCTTGAAGATAATTTTCTTGTATGCCTATCTATACCACTTTGTGTTTTCACTTAAAAGCTATTAGTTAAGAGATCCATAAAAGTGAATATAGACAGTTGTATTCCTATTTATATAAAGTTCAAAACAGATAAAATGAATGGTTAAGGATACATAGTGATAAAAGCAAGGGAAGGGATTTCTAGAAAGGTTAGGGAAGTGACTGTAATTTAAAGGATGTATTCAATAGCAGGAGCTGTGATGTTGGAATGAAAGCTATATATACTACTTGACTTGGGTGGTGTGATAATGGCATTCTCTGTATACTAATTTCTCAAGATTCACATTTTTATTTTATGATTTCCTCTATTTATATTTTGTTCCAATTAAAATTTTAATGGTTACAAAGATTACCTTACAGAACAATTCTAATATGGTCAGAGCAAAAGTAAGGTACATTTGATTGAAATGTTAAGCATTTTATTGATTGAAAACAAGTATAAAATAGAATAAAATTTCCAGCTCTATTTAATTTTAAAGAGCAGAAAAAGTAATCTAATGCGCTTATTTCTCCAGTTCTGGCTTGCCCTTAAAATGGAGTTGAAAATTCAACATTATAAACAGAATTGATTAAAAAAAAAAAGTTGTAATTGTTGTCAACTTCAGCTATATGTGTATATGTGAGATTATATGCTGAGACTGGAATTATAGGCAACAAATAAATTATTTTACCAGATAAGCATCTCTTATTATAGTTTAAACCCTGAGTCAAAATAAAGAAGCTTAAATTTAGACAAATATGGATCAAAGTTTGTTGATATAGCGTCAGGTATCTAGGAACTAACCTTAAATTCCTCAATCTTTTTTATATTTTCAATTTTTTTCATAACTCTAACTCTCAACTGACACAATACTAGATATCACATGATTAATAAACACTAGCAAACATTTCCAAATGTATACACACTTTACAGATAATTTAGAGTGGAAGGTCTTAATGTCTGAATTAGTTGTTTGAATTGATATTTACATTTTATATGTTATAAAATATTTTTGATGTCAAAATAGCACAGCATTTTAAAAGGAAAATGTAGAATCAATGACTTGTGACAATTTAGAAGTTAAATACTTCAAAAGCTAATGATTAAATTAGGTTTAGAGTTATAGAACACATTTTTCTTGGCTGATGCTGATTTATATAAATGTTCCTTGATTGAAAGCCACTATTAACTCTTATAGGATTTGTAGAAGACAGTGAGGTAAATATAGTGTTCTTACTCAAGCACTTGGAATTATTTTTCCAGGCTGTATATGCTACTTAATATTCACTTAGGCAGGACTTTTGAGTAAGAATTTTTAAGTGCAGTGAAGAATCTAAATTCAAAATTTTAATTCATTTTAAAGGTATTTATGTCATTGGTATACGCATCAAAAACAAGTTAATGACTAAATAGAGGTCAGTTAAGTCCATTGAACTATTGTGATAACTATCAAAATAAAAAACTCTGCACACACTTTGAGAAAGGATCATATGGGACCCTGTACCTTCCAGTTTCATCTACAAACAAGCAAGAAAGTCTCAGGAAGAAATGAAAGTGTTTTCCCTGTATTTAAAGATGATTTTTTTCAGAAATAAAAATAGCATTTATACTGTCACTTGAAAAATGTGTCCCCAGATCTTTCTTCAGTACAAAAATTAGGCATAAAAAGAGGCAGAGGGGAAAAAATTCTGTTTATGTTTGAGACAGCCTAATGCAACACAAAATGCCAAAAGCTAATGGTGTAAGGGAAAAAAATTGCCTTAGGTCATACCCGAGACCTCTCAGTAGAGGTGAAGAAACCTGCTTATCTGAGACATGCAGGGTGTAGGTACGTTATGATCTGAATCAAATGTCCCAGGGGCAGTAAAATTGCTGTTAAGGGGAGAGGATGCTTACCTTACTCTAGAGTAAGTGGTGACTGACTAAAACAATAGAAAAAAACAAAAACAAAATAGCTCCCAAACATGGAGTTCTTAATTAAAAAAAAAAAATGCTTGCATATTCTTTCAATCATAACAAATGCTAATCAGATAATAGGTTTAAAGAGCATATACCTAAAGAAGCATTTTTTACATTGCAGACAGGAATTGTTGAATTTCTTCAATAATTTCAAGTCTTTCACTGATACTTGCATTCCTATATGACCGGGATCCTTGTAAGAAAAGAGACACAGGGTAGGTCACATGAGGATGGAGACAGTGACGTCAAGATGATTAACCCCAAGGATGGCCAGTAGCTATGAGAAGCTAGGACAGGCAAGGGAGGTTCCTCCCCTAGATCGCTCATAGCTGGACCAGCCCTACTGAAGCTCTTTGTTTTGGACTTTTGTGGGGCAGTACAGTTCTGTTCAGAGAAGACAATGGCACCCCACTCCAGTACTCTTGCCTGGAAAATCCCATGGATAGAGGAGCCTGGTAGGCTGCAGTTCATGGGGCCATGAAGACTGAGCGACTTCACTTTCACTTTTCACTTTCATGCATTGGAGAAGGAAATGGCAACCCACTCCAGTGTCCTTGCCTGGAGAATCCCAGGGAAGGGGGAGCCTGGTGGGCTGCCGTCTACGGGGTCGCACAGAGTCAGACACGACTGAAGCAACTTAGCAGCAGCAGTAGCAACAATTCTGTTGCTTTAAGCTACCCAGGTTTTGGGGTTTTGACTTTTTCTTCACACTTATTTGTTTTGTAAAGCAGATTTTAAAAGAAATCCACTCAGTCTTAACAAGTGATATGGCAATTTAGCACCAGTCTATGTTCAATACAGGATACAGGATGCATGGGGCTGGTGCATAGGATGATTCAGGGAGATGATATGGGGTGGGAGGTGGGAGGGGGCTTCGGCATTGGGAGATTGTGGACACCTGTGGCTGATTCATGTCAATGTATGGCAGAACAAATACAGTATTGTAATGTAGAATAAAGTATTAAAAAATAAAAAAAAGACAAAAAAGAATTCAAAATATGTGATGAAGGAATTTAATTTTTATTAATTAATCTTAATGAATTTAAATTTAATTAGTCACATGTTTCTGATGGCATTTGTAAGGAAACTTACATATTGTGAATTCCACAAGATATACTGAAATGTAGTTTCAAGTAAAGTATTACTATAAGTAAAAAAAAAAAAAAAAAAAAGAATAGCATGAAAAATTTTGTCATGAATTTTTAAGTCTTTTCTAATTATAAGAAGCTACCCTTAGCCTGTGAACATCATGGAGTCAAGATTAAGACAAGCTTTTGAATATCTTTGAATATAGTGGTTTGTGCTGAGTGCATGCTAAGTTACTTTGATCATGTCCAATTCTTTGTGACCCTCTGTGGACTGTAGCTCACCAGGCTCCTCTGTCCATGGGATTTTCCAGCCAAGAATACTGGAGTGGGTTCCCATTCCCTTCTCCAGGGGATCTTTCAAACCCAGGGATCAAATCCCAGACTCTTAAGTATCCTGCATTGGCAGGAAGATTCTGTACCGTGCCACCTGGGAAGTACAGTGAATTCTCTGTAAATACCCATTCAAATGGATTGATAACTTGGGTCATAGTTGGGGGTGGGGTGGGGTAGGGAAGAAATGCAAAGTAATATTTGCACTTTCTTTTGCATGATTATTTGTTAGAATCTATAGAGAATAAAAATCATCCAAAAAATCACAGTACTCTTAAAAATACATGGATATGGAAGGGCTACCACAAGAGATGGAAGCCACAGGACTTTGCTCTTTACCTCTGGGACAAGCGTCTGGTTCTCTGGCCCATGGCGTGTTTAGACACAGAAGCATAAAGGGTGAGTGTGCATCTCTGTTAACTACCAGATGGTGGTTCCTTCATGGATTTATTTTTTTCTATATGACATTCTTGATATATTCTCTTACTACATTAATGTCTTATAAAAGATCTTCAAATTATGAAGAGAAGCTCTGTATGTGTGGGTGTAAATGGATGGATGTGTCTGTGTTTTTGTAATAAATAGTCTTTGTCATGAACATTTCCCTGGAGGCTTATTTTAGAACTGTCTGACTTGTGGTCCACCCGCCGGATGAATCTGTGGTTTAATGTCACTTGCCTAGATAGTCTGTCTTGCCTTGCTTTCTTATGGACTTCTACTTCACTCTTAGGTTATGCATTTTGACACTCCATCTGGCATTGAGAACCGTCACAGAGCTCACAGTAGAACAGCCTGTCTTGTTAGAAGCTGAAAGTTTGAATAATCTGTCTTCAACTGTTTGGAGATTTGTTCCCTGTCCTCCTAATGATAGTGAGCCCTCAAGAGTAGCACGTGTGATTGGATCCTTGGGATGTGTGAGGGCACATGTCTATTTCTCTGATAACCTGAAAGTGCCAGTCTACCCCGGAGCATGTGGAAAAAGCATAAAACCCAGAGGACTTGAAGAGGCAGTCAGCTAGGAATACACTGTTAGGACAGATTGGAACAGTTCCTATTTATGCATAATGGAAGTTATTTCTTAACAAATGCTGAGTGTTTACTAGCTATCAAAGAAACATTTGTTTTATAATCTTTATTTCTGAGTTGTTGATATGTATGAATGGCAAACTGATGTCTTTGATCATTGATTATTTTCTTATTACTGTATCAAAATATATGGCATGGATAATGTTCAGAATATTCCAAATATTTTTTAATTCATTAAATTTTAAGGCATTAGTCAGCTATTCAATTTCCTAAGTTGCAGTTTGGGATATTTTATGACATACATTAATGATTTTAATTTTACTTATTACCCTTTTCACCTTTGTCCATTGAACTGGTAATAGCATCAAATCATTATTGCAGTATTTTTTGCAGAAACTTTAAGGATCTCAATAATGAAATTGCTTCTAAAATGTTATATGTAACTTACTTCTCATTTTAAAAATTAAATTTTTGAAGGTTTCCTTATTCAGTTTTAGGTAATAAAAATCAGTTTGTCTTTTTATGAGTTTTATATTACAATCATTTACCAATAAAATATAGAATCAGCTTTCTCAGATTTTAGGCATTTCACTCTGGATATTAATAAATGTATATCAAGTATGTTTCAGAAGATAAAGTGTTTTATTTTTTTCTTAGTTACATTTTTTTCCTGATTACAAAATGTAACTTTGGAAAAACAAATATATAAATAAAAATCATCATGAATAACACCTTTGAATATTAGCTTTTATAAATCTAGAATAGTGTTTTATTATACACACATGTATGTGTATTTCTGTCTGTATGTAAGTAATTCAGGATTCTTCTGACTGCTTTAAAAACTTTTACTTCTGGTACAAACAGAAGATGTTAGCTTAACAAATCCAAAGACTAGAGATTTTTAACAAACTATCAATAATTATGAATCTTTAGATCTTTTTCTTTCACTTTTGTTCTTTGGAATATTCATTTTGACTTTCAAAATCAATCCTTGTAGTTCAATATTTTTTTATTTGAAAGTATTTTTCTTTTAATAGGTTAGACATTTGTTGACATAACAAGTATTTTGGGATTATATTTTATAATATATTATGCTTTAAAATATTTTTATGGGTTTAAAGTTTTTGGTTTGTTTTTATTTTGATTGTTTTGAAGGTCTGTGTTTGAGTTCTATTTATTATATTTATAAGTATTACTTTATGTAATACTCTTAATCCTCTGTTTTAAATAGTATCTGTTAATTTCCTTCTATGAGTAATAAAATTAGGTATTTCTTTTCCTTCCCATTCTTTTACCCATTCTCTTTTCCATTCATTTTGATTGATTATATTTCTTGGGGCTTCCCATGTGGCGCTAGTATAGATTCCTGCCTGCCGATGCAGGAGACATTAGAGGTGTGAGTTTGGTTCCTGGGTTGAAAAGATCTCCTGGAGGAGAGCCTGGCAACCCACTCCAGTATTCTTGCCTGTAGAAATCAATCCCATGGACAGAGTATCCTGGAGGGTGGCGGTTCACAGGGTTACAAAGATTCAGACATGACTGAAGTGACAACACACACACGCACAATATATATATTTCTTAATGTTTAACTTTTTACTGTTTCATGTTCTTATGACTCTATTATTTTCTACATCTCAGTTCAGTTCAGTTGCTCAGTCGTGTCTGACTCCTTGTGACGCCATGAATCACAGCACGCCAGGCCTCCCTGTCCATCACCATCTCCCGGAGTTCACTCAGACTCACGTCCATCCAGTCCATGATGCCATCCAGCCATCTCATCTTCGGTTGTCCCCTTCTCCTCCTGCCCCAAATCCCTCCCAGCATCAGAGTCTTTTCCAATGAGTCAACTCTTCGCATGAGGTGGCCAAAGTACTGGAGTTTCAGCTTTAGCATCATTCCTTCCAAAGAAATCCCAGGGCTGATCTCCTTCAGAATGGGCTGGTTGGATCTCCTTGCAGTCCAAGGGACTCTTCAAGAGTCTTCTCCAACACCACAGTTCAAAAGCATCAATTCTTTGGTGCTCAGCCTTCTTCACAGTCCAACTCTCACATCCATACATGACCACAGGAAAAACCATAGCCTTGACTAGATGGATCTTAGTCAGCAAAGTAATGTCTCTGCTTTTCAATATACTATCTAGGTTGGTCATAACCTTTCTTCCAAGGAGGTAAGCATCTTTTAATTTCATGGCTGCAGTCACCATCTGAAGTGATTTTGGAGCCCCCAAAATAAAGTCTGACACTGTTTCCCATCTATTTCCCATGAAGTGATGAGACCAGATGCCATGATCCTCATTTTCTGAATGTTGAGCTTTAAGCCAACTTTTTCACTCTCCTATTTCACTTTCATCAAGAGGCTTTTTATCTCCTCTTCACTTTCTGCCATAAGGGTGGTGTCATCTGCATATCTGAGGTTATTGCTATTTCTCCTGGCAATCTTGATTCCAGCTTGTGTTTCTTCCAGTCCAGCGTTTCTCATGATGTACTCTGCATATAAGTTAAATACGCAGGGTGACAATATACAGCCTTGACATACTCATTTTCCTATTTGGAACCAGTCTTTTGTTCTATGTCCAGTTCTAACTACTGCTTCCTGACCTGCATATAGATTTCTCAAGAGGCAGGTCAGGTGGTTTCGGTATTCCCATCTCTTTCAGAATTTTCCACAGTTTATTGTGATCCACACAGCCAAAGGCTTTGGCATAGTCAATAAAGTGTGTACTGTAGTCAATAGGGCAGAAATAGATGTATTTCTGGAACTTTCTTGCTTTTTCATGATCCAGAAGATGTTGGAAATTTGATCTCTGGTTCCTCTGCCTTTTCTAAAGCCAGCTTGAACATCAGGAAGTTCATGGTTCACATATTGCTGAAGCCTGCCTTGGAGAATTTTGAGCATTACTTTACTAGCGTGTGAGATGAGTGCAATTGTGTGCTAGTTTGAGCATTCTTTGGCATTGCCTTTCTTTGGGATTGGAATGAAAACTGACTCTTTCCAGTCCTGTGGCCACTGCTGAGTTTTCCAAATTTGCCGGCATATTGAGTGGAGCACTTTCACAGCATCATCTTTCAGGATTTGAAACAGCTCAACTGGAATTCCATCACCTCCACTAGCTTTGTTCGTAGTGATGCTTTCTAAGGCCCACTTGACTTCACATTCCAAGATGTCTGGCTCTAGATTAGTGGCAAGAATACATGGAAGAACTGTACAAAAAAGATCTTCACGACCCAGATAATCATGATGATGTGATCAGTACATCTAAGTAATGTATCTTAAATCCCAGCTACATAAGATGAAGTTGTCTAACTTCTATATTGTCAAAATTCATACAACTTTCACTTGATTCTGTAAACATAATCCCACATCTATGTTACCCTTGTTCCTATGGTTATATAGGATTAATATTCACCATTACTTTTCCTTACCTCTTACTTAGATGAAGTTCTTAATCTGTCTTTTTTTTTACTTTTCAAAATGGTTTATTTGCTGTTATATTAATATGTGGGTGATAAAATGGTCAGCTACAATTTTTATTAGGCAGCATTGTCTTTTTTCAGTTCTTGTAGACAGTGCTCAATTTTTAATGACTGGGTCAATACGCACATACACTCATTCACACACACAGTGATGATCATCAGAAACCAATCTAAATGCATTTCATGACAATTCTCTAGCGTCTCTCTGTCTAACCATAAGGTTGAGGACACTTGCATCACACAAATGAGGAGGACCTGATGAAACCATGGCAAGTTCTAGAGCCATGCTTCCTAAACAGCTGAATTTCCTGGTGATTTTATTAGAGTATAGATTTTGATTCAGTATATCTGCAGTGGAATTGCAGTTCTAAAATGCTGCCAGGTCCTACTGTTGCTGCTGATTCTAAGACCGTATTTCATGCAACAAAATGAAGTAAGGAAGTCCTGTTGAGTGGACCCTGGATGGGCCTCTCATGCTCAGCACCTCTTTTCTTTCTATTTAATTTCCGTTGGAATATAGTTGATTTGCAATGTTTTGTTAGTTTCTACTGTAAAGCAAAGAGAATCAGCTATCCATATACATATATCCTCCCCCCACACACATTTTTTAAAATCTCCTTCCCATTTACCATGGAGCATTAAGTAGAGTTCCCTGTGCTGGACAGTAGGTTCTCATTACTATGTACATGCTGCTGCTGCTAAGTCACTTCAGTCGTGTCCAACTTTGTGCAACCCCCATAGACGGCAGCCCACTAGGCTCCTCTGTCCCTGGGATTCTCCAGGCAAGAATACTGGAGTGGGGTGCCATTTCCTTCTCCATACTATATACTATATACATAGTAGTCTGTATATGTCAATCCCAATCTCCCGATTTATCCCACCCTTTCTTTCCTCCTTGGTATTCATACAGCTGTTCTCTATGTGTCTGTCTCTACTTCTTCTTTGCAAATAAGTTCATCTGTACCATTTTTCTAGACTCCACATTTATGCATTAATATACAATATACTCTTTATGGACTATGCCAAAGCCTTTGACTGTGTGGATCACAATAAACTGGAAAATTTTGAAAGGGATGGGAATACCAGACCACCTAACCTGCCTCTTGAGAAATCTGTATGCAGGTCAGGAAGCAACAGTTAGAACTGGACATGGAACAACAGACTGGTTTCAAATAGGAAAAGGAGTCCTTAAGGCTGTATATTGTCACCCTGCTTATTTAACTTCTATGCAGAGTACATCATGAGAAACGCTGGACTGGAAGAAACACAAGCTGGAATCAAGATTGCTGGGAGAAATATCAATAACCTCAGATATGCAGATGACACCACCCTTATGGCAGAAACTGAAGAGGAGCTAAAAAGCCTCTTGATGAAAGTGAAAGAGGAGAGTGGAAAAAGTTTTCTTAAAGCTCAACATTCAGAACACGAAGATCATGGCATCCAGTCCCATCACTTCATGGAAAATAGGTGGGCAAACAGTGGAAACAGTGTCAGACTTTATCCTTTTGGGCTCTAAAATCACTGAAGATGGTGACTGCAGCCATGAAATTAAAAGACACTTACTCCTTGGAAGAAAAGTTATGACCAACCTAGATAGTATATTCAAAAGCAGAGACATTACTTTGCCAACAAAGGTCCGTCTAGTCAAGGCTATGGTTTTTCCTGTGGTCATGTATGGATGTGAGAGTTGGACTATGAAGAAAGCTGAGCGCCAAAGAATTGATGCTTTTGAACTGTGGTGTTGGAGAAGACTCTTGAGAGTCCCTTGGACTGCAAGGAGATCCAACCAGTCCATTCTGAAGGGGATCAGCCCTGGGATTTCTTTGGAAGGAATGATTCTAAAGCTGAAACTCCAGTACTTTTGCCACCTCATGCGAAGAGTTGACTCATTGGAAAAGACTCTGATGCTGGGAGGGATTTGGGGCAGGAGGAGAAGGGGACAACCGAGGATAAGATGGCTGGATGGCATCATGGACTGGATGGACGTGAGTCTGAGTGAACTCCAGGAGTTGGGTGATGGACAGGGAGGCCTGGCGTGCTGCGATTCATGGGGTTGCAAAGAGTCGGACACCACTGAGTGACTGAACTGAACTGAACTGGGTATATACCCCAGAGTGGAATTGCTGGGTCATATGATGGTTCTGTTTTCAGTTTAAGGAACCTCCATACTTTTCTCCATATTGGCTGTAACAATTTACATTCCCACTGACAGTGTTAAGAGGGCTCCCTTTTCTATATACTATAGAAATAAATAATATACCATAGAATAATATAATAATATATGACAAATAATATACTATAAAATAAATAAATGCTATATTCTAGCATTTATTGTCTATAGATTTCTTGATGGCCATTCTGACTGGCCTCAGGTGATACCTCATTGTACTTCTGATTTGCATTTCTCTGACAATTAGTAATGTTGAGCATCTTATATGTGTCTGTTGATCATCTGTGTGTCTTCTTTGGAGAAAAGTCTATTTAGGTATTCCGCCCTTTTATAATTGTGTTTTTTGTTTTTTACTATTGAGCTACATGAACTGTTTGTATATTTTGGACATTAATCTCTTGTCAGTTGCTTCTTTTTCAAATATTTTCTCCCATTCTGAGAGTCGTATTTTCATTTTGTTTATGATTTCCT
Source organism: Nanger dama (assembly GCA_917880005.1). Lineage (NCBI taxonomy): Eukaryota > Metazoa > Chordata > Mammalia > Artiodactyla > Bovidae > Nanger > Nanger dama. Next base: position 2,094,654 of record CAKJTW010000069.1, read on the forward strand.
TTGCCATACAAAAGCTTTTAAGTTTAATTGGGTCCCATTTGTTTTTGTTTTTATTTTCATTACTCTAGAAGGTGGATCAAAAAGATCTTGCTGTGATTTATGTCAAAGAGTGTTCTCCCTGTGTTTTCCTCCAAGAGTTTTATAGTGTCTGGCCTTACATTTAGATCTTTAATCTGTTTTGAGTTTATTTGTGTGTGTGGTGTTAGGGAGTGTTCCAGTTTCATTCTTGTACATGTAGCTGTCCAGTTTTCCCAGCAATACTGATTGAAGAAGCTATCTTTTCTCCATTGTATATTCTTGCCTCCTTTGTCATGGATTAGGTGGGCATAGGTGTATGAGTTTATCTCTGGGCTTTCTGTCTTGTTCCATTGGTCTATATTTCTATTTTTGCTGCAGTGCCACACCATCTTGATTACTGCAGCTTTGTAGGATAGTGTGAAGTTGGGGAGCTTGATTTGTCCAGCTCTGGCTTTCTTTTAAAATTGCTTTGGCTATTTGGAATCTTTTGTGTTTTCCATACAAATTGTAATTTTGTTGTTCTAAGTCTGTGAAAAATTCCATTGATAATTTGATAGGGATTTCTTTGAATCTGTAGCTCGCTTCTGGTGGTATAGTAATTTTTACAATATTGATTCTTCCAATCAAGAACATGGTAAATCTCTTCTGTTTGTGTCATCTTTGATTTCTTTCATTAGTATCTTGTCGTTTTCTGAGTGCATATCTTCTGCCTCAGGTAGGTTTATTCCTAGGTTTTTTATTCTTTTGGTTGCAATGGTAAATGGAGTTGTTTCCTTAATTTCTCTTTCTGATATTTTGTTGTTGGCATATAGGAATGCCAGAGATATTTATGCAATTTTGTATCCTGCAACTTTACCAAATTCATTGATTAGCACCAGCAATATTCTGGTGGTCTCTTTAGGATTTTCTTTCTATGGTAAGAATTTGAGCAAACTCTGTGAGATACTGAAGGACAGGGAAACCTGGGGTGCTGCAGTCCATGGGGTCACAAAGTGTTGCTAGTACTCGGCAACTGAAAAACAACAATGTATAGTATCATGTCATTTGCAAACAGTAAGAGTTTTACTTCTTTTTCTGTTTGTTTTATTAATTTTTCTTCCCTGGTTGCTGTGGCTAGAACTTCCAAAACTATAGTGAATAATAGTGGCAAGAGTGAACATCATTGTGTTGTTCCTGATCTTAAGAGAAAATGCTTTCAGTTTTTCACCATTGTGAATGATGTTTGAGTCCACAGCCATTCCACCCGGAATGTGCCTGATCTTGGAAGCAAAGGAGGGTCAGGCCCGGTTAGTATTTGGATGGGTGACCACCTGGGAATACTGGTTGTGGTAAGCTTAAAAAAACAAACAAACAACAAAAAAAGTTTGTCTTTTTTTTTTTTTTTTAAGGCCTTTAATATGTTGAGGTAGGTTCCCTCTATGCCCACTTTCTGGGGAGTTTTTTTTAATCATAAATGGGTTTCAAGTTTTGTCAAAAGCTTTCTCTGCATCTGCTGAGATGATCATATGGTTTTTATACTTTAATTTGTTAGTATGGTGTATCACATTGATTTACATATATTGCAGAATCCCTGCATTCTTGGGATAAATCCTATTTAATCATGATGTATGATCCTTTGAATGTGTTGTTGGGTTCTGCTTGCTAGTATTTTGTGGAGGATTTTAGTGTCTATGTTCATCAGTGGTACTGGTCTGTAATTTTCTGTAATTTTGGGGGAACATGTCTTTGGTTTTGGTATCAGGGTGATGATGATCTTTAGCACGAGCTTGGGAGTATTTGTCCCTCTGCGATTTTTTGAAAGTTTGAGAAGAATGAGTATTAACTCCTCTCTAAATTTTTGATATAATCCACCCATGAAGCCATCTGGTCCTGGACTTTTGTTTGTTGGAAGATTTTAAATCACAGTTTTCAACTTCATTGTGTGTGATTGGTCTGTTTATATTTTCTATTTCTTCCTGGTTCAATCTTATAAGATTGTACCATCCTAAGAATTTGTCCATTTTTGGCAAGTTGTCCATTTTATTGGCATATAGTTGCTTCTAGTCATCTTTTATTAGTAGATTATCAAATACAAGCATCCACATTTATGGTTTTATAAGTACAATGTGAATACAGAAATCAATACAAGAGTATGGTGATTCTCATTTTGTTATACACTATAAACAATGTAATAAATTGGTACACATGGCAGAGTATAAAACATGGAAATTTGGTTGAAGTTTTATGGCTTACAAAAGGAAGTTTGTGCATGCACACACACGCTCATACACATGAGCTAAATATACTGAATTTTCAGGAAAAAAATGATTGGGATCATAGCATGTCTAGCAAATGCCCTTTAGGGGTTTTCATTCATCTGGAAGGACTTAATGTGGTCTTCCCCAGTGGCTCAGTGGTAAAGAATTCACTTGCCAGTGCAGGAGATGCAAGAGACTTGGGTTTGATCCTGGGTGAGGAAGACCCCCTGGAGAAGGAAATGGTAACCCACTCCAGTATTGTTACCTGGGAAAGCCCACGGACAGAGGAGACTGGTGGGCTATCGTCCATGAGGTCACACAGAGTCGGACACAACTAAGCATGCATGCTCACACACAATGGTTTGTTCTCACTGAGATAAATACCAACCTGCCTCCTTGCCTTTTGGGAAGAACTAGAGATACTTGAGATGTCAGGCTTAAGTCGTCTCCTCCATCTTCTGATACCTGAAAGGATGCATTGTTTGAGTTTAATGCAGTCAAGTGTAACCTCTGCAGATTTATATGGCAGATGCTCAGTTTTGGCAAGACTTCCATCCAGGTATTCATGGCACTTCATTTAAAAACCTAAAAATGATCTATTTGTTTGAGCACTAGCAGACTAAAGATAGAGAAGTGACCTCCTAATTTTTGGAGTGAACCTAAGCCTGGGACCCCTGGTAGCTCAAGGTCTTAGAGACTTATTGGTACAGTGTCATGGGGAACCAATTAAATAATTTATTTATGCTAGAGATTCAGTGTGATGTCTTTTACTGTGGATATTCTCATTTAATATTTAGAACAGATGTAAGGGTATGGTTCTTTTTATTTTTCCTTTTCTTATGAAAAGTCCAGAGTCAGCAAAATTGTCACTTGTCCAAACAGCACGCCAAGAAATGAGAGTTTGAACTTAGCTAAGTATTTCACATAACAAATGCTAGTGCTTTTTAAAATGCACTATCCATTCATTGTTCATTTGATCATTTGCTTTCTTGTTGGATATTTGTGTATTTATTTATTGGTTTATATTATGTTTTGCTGGGTTTCCTAGTATGATAATTGGATAATCTTCACACACACACACACACACACACACACACACACACATTTTAATGAGGGTGGTAGCTTGGTAATGGGTTCATATAAAGGGAAATCTCCAAAAGGTGCCTATCCCCAAATATACACATTATAGACATATTTTGTCTAGTTAGAATGTATATACTGCTTGATTAAAGATTTTTTTCAGATGATCCTACAGAAAATTTTCATTCGTGCCCAAGAATGGAGAATAGGTATTTAAGGAGAGGTGGTCAGGAGGCTTGTCAGAGTTCCCTGGATACCAGCTGTCAGCCAGTAGGATGAGAGGGACCAGGGAGCTGCTCAGAAAGATGCTTCTGTACCACTCTGCCATGTCCTGAGATAGGAGGTAACATAGGGACTGTGAAGTAAGGGCCCTGTGGTGCCTTATCGTCAGTGTGCAGACCTAGTCTCGGACCAATGCTGCCCGAGTCTTCCTTGCTTCCTCTAGAACATTCATTAATAAAGGTGCACTGGTTTGAAAGTGCTGTGGGGAACTTTTACCAGGGTGCTATATACAGTATTCAAAAAGAATAATGTGGAAAGGTACTTGGCAAAAGTGTAGGAACAAAAACTAAACTCAGTTTCCTGAAATGGCTAGCATCCATTTACAGTGCAGTGTTTTTATTCCCTGCGGATGCTGTAACTCAATTTCGTCCACAAGATTCAACACATAAAGGGTGGCTGGTTAGCTCAGTTGGCTATCACATGGTGCTAACAACAATATGTAAAAACTTGAAAAATGATTGAGAGTATTTGAGAAGTAATAAGCTTTAAAGGCAGTTTGGAGGAAGCTGCAATACTTATTTTTATTAAATGTACGTGTTGAAGTAAAGAAAAAAATCTTAGAAGAGTGGCAGTCTTGGTGTTGCAATGCAATTTAGAGGCAAATAATTTGAAACAAATGCACTTTTTCTATCTTCTAATTAAGATAAAGCTCTTAATCAGGAAAATATTACCAAATAGAAAAAATTATTTCTATGCAAAAGCTACTTTAAGTTTCTTTTAAAAAATTTTTTTAATTTTATTTTTACTTTATTCTATGTTACAATACTGTATTGGTTTTGCCATACATTGACATGAGTCAGCCAGAGGTGTACACTGTCTCCCAATGCCAAAGCCCCCTCCCACCTCCCATCCCATATCATCTCTCTGGATCATTCCTGTGCACCAGCCCCAAGCATCCTGTATCCTGTATCGAACATAGACTGGCACTTCGTTTCTTACATGATAATATACATGTTTCAATGCCGTTCTCCCAAATGATCCCACCCTCTCCCTCTCCCTCAGAGTCCAAAAGTCCGTTCTATACCTCTGTGTCTCTTTTGTTGTCTCACATAGAGGGTCATCATTACTATCTTTCTAAATTCCATATATATGTGTTAGTATACTGTATTGGTGTTTTTCTTTCTGGCTTACTTCACTCTGTATAATCGGCTCCAGTTTCATCCATCTCATTAGAACTGAGTCAAATTTATTCTTTTTAAGGGCTGAGTAATACTCCATTGTGTGTATGTACCACTGCTTTCTTATCCATTCATCTGCTGATAGACACCTAGGTTGTTTCCATGTCCTGGCTATTATAAACAGTGCTGCAGTGAACATTGGGGTACATGTGTCTCTTTCAGTTCTGGTTTCCTCGATGTGTATGCCCAGCAGTGGGATTGCTGGGTCATAAGGCAGTTCTATTTGTAATTTTTAAAGGAATCTCCACACTGTTTTCCATAATGGCTGTACTAGTTTGCATTCCCACCAACAGTGTAAGAGGGTTCCCTTTTCTCCACATCCTCTCCAGCATTTATTGCTTGTAGACTTTTGGATCACAGCCATTCTGACTGGTGTGAAATGGTAAATTTTGTGTAAGAAATAGTCTTAATTACAAGACTGGTTATATGCTTTGTCAGTATCCAAGACCTTTGGCCACTTTTTGCCACTTCCTAAACCCACTGTGGGGTTTTGGGGGTGGGGAGCGGGCAGAAACTGGAGAACAAGTTATAAACAACAGTACACAGGAAAGAGTGGATAAAACTCAAATTCGTCCATTTTGATATTTCATTAAAGATAGCAATAGCTATCTAACAGTAAAGACAATTGACAGTTTAAATGAATTTTCAGATATTTTGTGACTTTCAGTTTGAAACAAATAGAAGAGAAAATTCCTTTAAATCAGTTTAGAAAAGAGTATTATATAATAAAATATGCAAATATATTTCACATTTGTCATCACTGGTGCTAAGAATTCAACTCAAATGAGTGTTCCTACCTGTGGTTTGAGTCTGCACACAGGAATTCAAGCATCTGTTGTTTACAGCAAAGATATTTTTACTCAGAGAATATTAACAAAGTTCATACTTCTTGAAAAATAAATTAGTATGAGTTGCGAACATTTTATTTTATACTTCCATATCATTTTTATATTTCTCAGTAGCAAAAAGAACTGTCATAGATGATTTCCAAAATTTATGATTTTTTTTTCCTACTCCAAGGAAGCACTTATCTAGGCAATGGAAACTTCCAATTAATACTAAAATATTTCTAATGAGGAAGTGAACAAGTTTGGGGCACAAAAGTTCAAAAAGTGATTAAGTGAGCAAGTAAATACTGCATCTAAATAAGGTACTACAAGTTCCTCCTAAGATATCAAGCAACAACACACATCCATGAAGGATATCGCTACTCCAGCAGTGGTGTTAGGAGTGCCCAGGAACCCTGAGACGCTGGGTGTGCAGTAGATGGTAACTCTTGTCATGTGACAGTCCTCCCCCATCTAGAGATGATGACTTATTTATTAATTTATTTTTATTTCATTTTCAAACTTTACTGGTATATGATTGACATGAAGCACTACATCAATTTAAACAATGATGTCAATTAAACACAATGAAACGTGTATAATATGATTTGATGCATGTATACATTGTGAAATGATTACTGCAGTAAGGTTAGCTACTGCTGCTGCTGCTAAGTCGCTTCAGTCATGTCTGACTCTGTGCAGCCCCATAGATGGCAGCCCACCAGGCTCCCCCATCCCTGGGATTCTCCAGGCAAGAACACTGGAGTGGGTTGCCATTTCCTTCTCCAAGGCATGAAAGTGAAAAGTCAAAGTAAAGTCATTCAGTCATGTCTGACTCTTAGCAACCCCATGGACTGCAGCCTACCAGGCTCCTCCATCCATGGGATTTGCCAGGCAAGAGTACTGGAGTGGGGTGCCATTGCCTTCTTCGAAGGTTAGCTAACATCCCAATAAATTTCACTGTCACTAAAACAAGGTCAGTTCAGTCACTCAGTTGTGTCTCTTTGCGACCTCATGGACGGCAGCATGCCAGACGTATGTAGTATTATGGCTCAACCTAGTCCACTGTGTTCCAGTGGCTATGAAAAAATTACTGTCAAATTAGTGCCATCAAACAACCATTGATTTTACTCAGATTGTGTTGGTTAGGAATTCCAGAAGGGCGCAGAGTGGGAACTGTCTCTGTTCCCTGATGTGTGAAGCTCCTTCGTAAGGTGTGAAGACCGAAGAGCGGAACCTTTCAACTCACTCATGTGTCAGTGTCTGGTTCAGTGCTGATGCTCCAAGACACAGGTGGAAGCCGGGCTGCTGGGGCGTCTGTCTGTGTTTGTGTTCGTCTTGGGATCTCTCCAACAAGATCGCTTCAAGACCGCCAGATTTCTTACATAGTGACTCAGGGCTCAAAGTCATATTCCAAAAAAGAGTTAGGAGGAACCTAAATCACCTTTCCTAACCTGGCATTAAGGCTGGCTCTCCTGTATTTATTAAATAATAATAAAAGACAAGAACAAACATATGAGACATTTTCAGTGTTTATAATGGGTGCTCTTCTCCACCCTACTGAAAAAGCAAAAGTAATGGCATGACGTCCCTGAAAATCTTCCTGAGATAAAACCGAGAGGTGAGTTATTTTGAGACCAGGAAGCTGTGATTAGATCATGCACAGGGAGAAGAATGTGTTTCTGTTGCTTCTTCCTATCATGAACTTGGATGAGAGGATGGGAAGCTTCAAGTTCTGCCGGTAATTAAAAAAAGAAGCATTTCAAGGAAAACAGAGGCTTAAGAAATTAGAGTAATATCAGATCCTTATTTTAGAAAATAAAGGGAATTTATTCAAAGAAACTTGCTGGACAAATGTAACTTCCGACTTTAACTTTTTAATTCATTGCCTTTAAAATATACCCACTGATTAATTTGTAACTTGCAAACTAGACTGGAATTTCTCTTCATCTTTGGTGGTAAATTCCCATAGAACATGAGGGAGTTTGGCTAATATAAGTATCAAGAATATGTGCCCACATTTGGACATTCCTGTGTGTCATGTTTCAATATCTCAGACTTTGCCTCTGTTTCACGTACTGTTTTGGAGAAAGCAATGGCACCCCACTCCAGTACTCTTCTCTGGAAAATCCCATGGATGGAGGAGCCTGGTAGGCTGCAGTTCATGGGGTTCCAAAGAGTCAGACACGATTGAGTGACTTCACTTTCACTTTCATGCATTGGAGAAGGAAATAGCAACCCACTCCAGTGTTCTTGCCTGGAGAATCCCAGGGATGGGGGAGCCTGATGGGCTGCCCTCTATGGGGTTGCACAGAGTTGGACATGACTGAAGTGACTTATGGCACCCCACTCCAGTAATTTTGCCTGGAAGATCCCATGGGCGGAGGAGCCTGGTAGGCTGCAGTCCATGGGGTCACTAGAGTTGGACACGACTGAGCGACTTCACTTTCACTTTTCACATTCATACATTGGAGTAGGAAATGGCAACCCAGTCCAGTGTTCTTGCCTGGAGAATCCCAGGGATGGGGGAGCCTGGTGGGCTGCCGTCTATAGGGTCGCACAGAGTCGGACACGACTGAAGCGACTTAGCAGCAGCAGCAGCATGTGCTATTTAGTGAGTAATCATTAATTATATGTGTCTTTCAAGACAGGGAAATGCAAATTCTGATGATTTTTAAGTGTATTGTTGTTGTTTAGTGGCTCAGCTGTGTCTGACTCTTTTGCTACCCCGTGGACTGTAGCCGGCTAGGTTCCTCTGTCCAGGGGATTTCCCAGGCAAGAATCCTGGAGTGGGTTACCATTTCCTTCTCCACTCTAAGTAAACATGCTATTATTATTTGGTTAATTTGTATCTCAAAATAAGCAGTAGTATCTGGGAAGGGCTACAAGAGCATGATAGCTTAAGAATTCGAGTTGTAAGAGCATAGAAAGTAAAAAAAAAAAAAAAAGTTAAATGTAGATACATAGGCATTTATACAATTTGAAAAGTGATAGCAAGTTCAATTATATGCCCTGATAGTAGAAAAAGAGGTGAGATAAATAAAATTAATTTCTTTAATGAATTTATGAAGAACATATTTTATCCTCAAAGTGAAATCCTGCTACACAAATATTACAAGTTAAAAACAGGGATGCTTAAGGAATTTTAATATAAATTATTAAGTGTAAGTTATTACATAAATGCAGTGTCTAAAAATCCCTATATAGGTTGTGTTTTTAATGTATCATATGGCCTTTGTCATACTAAATTAAATATCAGAAATGAGAATAATTTGGGTCATTTAGTTTTGCTAAAGGAATATCTGTGCATACAAACAGGTGGCCAAATATGCCTGTATATGTCAACTTACTTTAAATTATATTTGTTTAAGTGAGTTTTAGATTTATAAAGAATTCTTTTTCTTAACTGTCAATTTTCAATTAAATAACAAATATAATAGTTTATAAGAAGTCATATTGAAAATGATACCTCTATAGGAAATGAGTGTTAGTCCATCTGACATTAAATTGTGGAAACACAGACCAAAAATACTGGCATTTTTCACCCACAAGGTGTTAAGTATACAGGAGACAAAATAATATTGAAAGCATTGTCAACTGGACTACCTTAATTTTATGTAAGGATACAAAGTCTATTTATAATGACCTGAATGTTAGATAGTAATATTCCTTATAATGGAAACAGTGGGAAACTCAACACTTAAAAGGAGAATTTTCAGGATAGCTTAATGTGAGCTGACATAACCCAGGTTGCTTAGTTTTACACAAGGGTAATCTGAAAGTTCATCTTCCCTGGTGGCTCAGATGGTGAAGAATCTGTCTGCAGTGTGCTAGACCTGGGTTCAGTCTCTGGGTTGGGAAGATCCCCTGGAGGAAGGCATGGCAACCCACCCCAGTATTCTTGCCTGGAGAATCCCATGGATGGAGGAGCCTGGTGGGCTACAGAGCGTAGTGTCACAAAGAGTCAGACACGACTGATTGACTAAGCACACAACCCGAGGGTTCATGCAGAACTGACATCCTGCATTTTTAACAGAGTTCCTCTCCTTCAGCGAGTTGAGATCCAAAAAGTCATAGAAAGTACAACGTTTTTAATGTTAGACCACCTGGTGGTGAATAACTGCTCTCACTGTTATGCACCCTCTCTCCCTGTGTTACCTTCACCTCAGTGACCCCTATCTCTCAGCTTAATGGAGCACTTACAGATTTCCTGGAAAAAAATAAATTGACCAGGTTGAAAACCTCTTTGGAGGTAGAAAGTGAAGTTGCTCAGTTGTGTCCGGCTCTTTGTGACCCCATGGACTGTAGCCCCCAGGCTCCTCCATCCATGGGATTTTCCAGGCAAGAGTACTGGAGTGGCTTGCCATTTCCTTCTCCAGGGGATCTTCCCCACCCAGGGATTGAACCTGGGTCTCCCGCATTGTAGGCAGATGCTTTATAGTTATTAAATAATTATAAAGACTACAGACATATACTTAAAATTTAGTGTGTTGTGAATTCTTACTAGGTTTCTGAGCAGAGCTTGGTTTGCTAAAAGTAGTTTGCGTGTATATTCACCAAAGATGTTGTCCTATGATTGTTTTGTTGTGTCTGTTGTAATGTCTTCACCTGGTTTGGTATCAGGGTAATGATGGCTTCATACAAGGAATTTGGAAGTGTTTCCTCCTTTTCAGGTTTTTTTTTTTTTTTTAATACTTTGGGAAGGATAGGTGTTCTTTATGTATTTGGTAGAATTTCCCTGTGAAGCTGTCTGGTCCTGGACTTTTGTTTGCCTGGGATTTTTTAAAATTACAAATTCAATCTCACTGCTGGTGATCAGTCTGTTCTGCTGTCTTATTTCTTCCTGATTCAGGAAGGTTGTATGTTTCTAGAGGCTACATAAAATAAACTGTGTAGTATGAAAACTTGAGCTGAAATTCTGCATCCCCATTTGGACTACAGAGGAGCTTCTGTGTCAAGGGAATAGCCTTAGGTAGCCCTTCATGATGATGATGATGATTAAAACTGAATTTTTCAAAAGACCACAAGTTGAACTATCAATAAAATTTACCTAAATATCATGTTCCTTAAACCTATCTCTCTTTTGCTTTCACATAATATGGAATTACTCTTAAATGTCTTTAATAAAAATACATGGCCAGGCCAGCACAATGTGGACTGCGGGCAGTGGTCTTGTCACCATACAGGTCACTTGATTCACACAAGGGAATCCCAAAGGACTGTTTCTAGAATTAGAGTTTGAAGAAACCAAACTTTTAAACAATTGAATAAATTGCTTGATGATAGATAAAGTAGAAATGATATTTACGAAAGCAGTAGGTTTGTTGTCTAAAGCTTTAGATCCTGATACATATTTTACACCCCCAAAAAAAAAAGAACAAAATAGATGGTTAGAGAAAACTCTCTCTTGTGTTTTGTCTTCATGCAGAGATAAGTTAAAACTACTTCTTCAGATTTGGGCAGAAATGTGCATGTGTGATTAAAGATCAAGGATGTTTCCTGATAATAAAATGCTAGGACAGCTTTATTTTTGGTCTGAAATATATTTTAGACACATACATTCATTTCACATTTTTGTTAATTTTGGTTCTGTTAGTGGTAGTGAAAGTTGCTCAGTTGTGTCTAACTCTTTGTGACCCCATGGACTGAATAGTCCCTGGAATTCTCTAGCCAGAATACTGGAGTGGGTAGCCTTTTCCTTCTCCAGGGGATCTTCCCAATCCAAGAACCCAAGCAAATAACACCTTAACATACCATCACTCCACAGTGGCAGTGTTGATTTAGATGCAGACAATTATTCACCTCTTCTCTTTACCAGGGGATGAAATAGGATGCTAAATGACCAGCTGCTGCTGCTAAGTCGCTTCAGTCGTGTCCGACACTGTGCGACCCCAAAGATGGCAGCCCACCAGGCTCTGCCATCCCTGGGATTCTCCAGGTAAGAACACTGGAGTGGGTTGCCATTGCCTTCTCTGTAAATGACCAGCAGGCTTCTAGAAAGGAAATAATGTATGAAGATCAAGTATTTTTATGAAGTATTTACAGATAACAGTTAGTGGGAAAATATCTCAAATTCATCATATTTATAGTATGAGTATCTTACAAAAAGAACATCTATGGTTCCTTCTGACAATTTTCCTGAATTATGTGGCTGAATTTGACATAGTGTCATTTTAACTCTCTCTGCGGGAAGGCTCACACCTCTTATCTCCTGACCAAAATTTCTTTAAAGGGAAAGAAAGCAGTAGATTCCTTGATTATAGAGCTGACTTGACAAGCATCTGCCAAAGAAAGGCACATATTGTATGACTACATTTCACTCTCATAATTAATAATTCCACAAGTGCTCTGTTGTCATGGGTGTTAAAGCATGGAAGGATAAAGAAAAGGCTAAGAGGGAAAATAACGCAAAAGAAAGACCTGGAATGCTGATAGACTGAAAGACCTTCTCAGTGTTCAACATTGACAATATGGTATGATCTTTTGAACATTCAAACAATGTTCCAGTCTTTTCAAATGCTTCCTTCATCATCCAATCATGTCTTTGTACACACACAAACACACACACACACACACACACGGATGCACACACCTGGAATGACATTCAGTTCAGTTCAGTCGCTCACTCGTGTCCGACTCTTTGCGACCCCATGAATCACAGCATGCCAGGCCTCCCTGTCCACCACCAACTCCCGGAGTTCACTCAGACTCGCATCCATCAAGTCAGTGATGCCATCCAGCCATCTCATCCTCAGTTGTCCCCTTCTCCTTCTGCCTCCAATCCTTCTCAGCATCAGAGTCTTTTCCAATGAGTCAACTCTTCGCATGAGGTGGCAAAAGTACTGGAGTTTCAGCTTTAGCATCATTCCTTCCAAAGAAATCCCAGGGCTGATCCCCTTCAGAATAGACTGGTTGGATCTCCTTGCAGTCCAAGGGACTCTCAAGAGTCTTCTCCAACACCACAGTTCAAAAGCATCAATTCTTGGTGCTCAGCTTTCTTCACAGTCCAACTCTCATATCGATACATGACCACTGGAAAAACCATAGCCTTGACTAGACGGACCTTAGTCGGCAAACTAATGTCTCTGCTTTTCAATATACTATCTGGGTTGGTCATAACTTTTCTTCCAAGGACTAAGCGTCTTTTAATTTCATGGCTGCGGTCACCATCTGCAGTGATTTTGGAGCCCCCAAAATAAAGTCTGACACTGTTTCCACTGTTTTCCCCATTTATTTTCCATGAAGTGATGGAACCAGATGCCATGATCTTCGTTTTCTGAATGTTGAGCTTTAAGCCAACATTTTCATTCTCCACTTTCACTTTCATCAGAGGCTTTTTAGTTCCTCTTCACTTTCTGCCATAAGGGTGTTGTCATTTGCATATCTGAAGTTATTGATATTTCTCCTGGATATTTATAAAATTATCCCTTGATGACAGAATTTGGGTTTTAATTTGTTTGATGTGTCTCAGCATTTTAAAATACATTTATGATTTTAATAGTGTAGAAAACTGTGATATGAGAAACACATATTTCTCTAAAATTGTATGATTTTATTGATCTTAAAATTTACATTTGATAGAAGCTTGTTATCCATTATTGTGTGCTAAGTTTCGTGGTACTGTTCTCTAAAAGTTTTCATAAAAACTAACACAAAATTCATGGACAAGCACAGAACATACCAATCAGGATAAAGATGGTAGTTTTAGAAATCTGTGGCCCTTTCAATGTGCTTGACTTTCAGCGAAATAAACATGTTACTATACCTTTAGTTAGTAGAAATCTTGCATAGATTAGTTTGACATTCTAGAATTTTATGAAAATGGAATAACATATACTTCAGTATTGACTTATTTCACTTACCAATATTTAGCATAGATTAGCAACCTCTTTTTTAAAGCAGGCCTTTAGTGTTATTGAAATAGACTAATGGTAATCTTATATTCTCAGGGCTTCCCTGGTGGCTCAGAGGTTAAAGTTTCTGCCTCCAATGCAGGAGACCTGGGTTCGACACCTGGGTTGGGAAGATACCTGGAGAAGCAAATGGCAATCCACTCCAGTATTCTTGCCTGGAGAATCCCATGGACAGAGAAGCTTAGTTTCATTGAAATAAAAGTATTGAAAAGTTTCATTGAAATAAAAGTATTGAAATAAAAGCCACCTTACAGGCTATAATTACATTAAGGAACAAAAAAATCAACTCTATTAGGTGGTGAAATGGTATGGACCTAACAGAAGCAGAAGATATTAGGAAGAGGTGTCAAGAATACACAGAAGAACTGTACAAAAAGATGTTCATGACCAATATAATCATGATGGTGTGATCACTCACCTAGAGCCAGACATCCTGGAATGTGAAGTCAAGTGGGGCTTAGAAATCATCACTACAAACAAAGCTAGTGGAGGTGATGAAATTCCAGTTGAGCTGTTTCAAATCCTGAAAGATGACACTGTGCTACTGCTGCACTCAATATGCCAGCAAATTTGGAAAACTCAGCAGTGTCCACAGGACTGGAAAATGTCAGTTTTCATTCCAATCCCAAAGAAAGGCAATGCCAAAGTTGCTCAAACTACCACACAATTGCACTCATCTCACATTCTAGTAAAGTGATGCTCAAAATTCTCCAAGGCAGATTTCAGCAATATGTGAACCACGAACTTCCAGATGTTCAAGCTGGTTTTAGAAAAGGCAGAGGAACCAGAGATCAAATTGCAAACATCCATTGGATTATTGAAAAGAGAGTTCCAAAAAACATCTGTTTCTGCTTTATTGACTATGCCAAAGCCTTTGACTATGTAGATCACAATAAACTGTGGAAAATTCTGAAAGAGATGGGAATACCAAACCACCTGACTTTCTCTTGAGAAACCTATATGCAGGTCAGGAAGCAACAGTTAGAACTGGACATGGAACAGACGGGTTCCAAATAGGAAAAGGAGCACGTCGAGGTTGTATATTGTTACCTTGCTTATTTAATTTATATTCAGAGTACATCAGGAGAAATGCTGGGCTGGAAGAAGCACAAGCTGGAATCAAGATTGCTGGGAGAAATATCAATAACCTTAGATATGCAGATGACACCACCCTTATGGCAGAAAGTGAAGAGGAACTAAAAAGCCTCTTGATGAAAGTGAAAGGAGAGTGAAAAAGTTGTCTTAAAGCTCAACATTCAGAAAACGAAGATCATGGCATCTGGTCCCATCATTTTATGGGAAATAGATGGGGCAACAGTGGAAACAGTGTCAGACTTTATTTTGGGAGGCTCCAAAATCACTGCAAATGGTGACCGCAGCCATGAAATTAAAAGATGCTTACTCCTTGGAAGGAAAGTTATGGCCAACCTAGACAGCTTATTAAAAAGCAGAGACATTACTTTGCCAACAAAGGTCCATCTAGTCAAGGCTATGGTTTTTCCAGTGGTCATGTATGGATATGAGAGTTGGACTGTGAAGAAGGCTGAGCACCAAAGAATTGATGCTTTTGAACTGTGGTGTTGGAGAAGACTCTTGAGAGTCCCTTGGACTGCAAGGAGATCCAACCAGTCCATCCTAAAGGAGATCAGTCCTGGGTGTTCATTGGAAGGACTTATGTTGAAGCTGAAACTCCAATACTTTGGCCACCTAATGTGAAGCGTTGACTCATTGGAAAAGATCCTGATGTTGGGAGGGATTGAAAGCAGGAGGAGAAGGGGATGACAGAGGATGAGATGGCTGGATGGCATCACTGCCTCGATAGACATGATTTTCAGTGAACTCCGGGATTTTGTGATGGACAAGTAGGCCTGGCATGCTGCAATTCATGGGGTCGCAAACAGACACGACTGAGCGATTGAACTAATTAGATGGTGAAAGATTGGTTCACCTTATAGCAGTGACCTTTTCTTTTTTTTTCCTTTTCCTTAAAGCTCTAAGGTATTTCAGAGAAAGGTATGTTACTAGAAGGCCAACATAAATGTATTCGGGCTTACTTGACAATAAAACTCACAAATATATAAAAAAATAATTAAAGGCTCTTCCTATAATTCATAATTTCTCTATAGTTATAATCCTAAATTGAGGCTTCCTGGGTGGCTCAGACAGTAAAGAATCTGCCTGCAGTGCAGGAGACCCAGGTTTGAGGTCTGGTTGGGACGGTCCTCTGGAGAAGGGAATGGTTTCTGCTTCAGTATTAGCATATTAGTTCTTGTCTTTGCCCTGCTACCTGGCATTTTCTCCTGCCCTGTCCCAGCAGCATCCCACATGGACCCTCTGCATCTGCATTCATCCTCCACACTGTTCTCAGACAGACGGGTCCTTCTGAAATATGTTGTTAGGTCATGTTGCTGCTCAGCTCAAAACTCTGCTACAAGAGAGCTTCATTTTTCTCTGGATAAAAGTCAAATTTTGTCACTACCCTTGCTTTCACCTGTGTCAGTTGTGGCAATAAGATAGCCAGATTTGACAGAATCATTTTATCCAAAGATGTGTGGATCTTAAACAGGGTTGAAGAGCTAGTATCATTTCTGTCAAATGAGATTGATTACTTTGTACTTTTCAGGTGCATTGAAACAAAGCAGAAACATAATTTTACAGCTTTCAGAGAATTCCCTTAGCTTGCCCATAGATGAACAGAAAAGTTCATTATGCAAATCAGTTCACTTTTTACTCATATTAAGTATTTTCCCCATTTGCAGAATGCTGGAAGCTAGTTTTAAAGCCATGAATGGTGACCTGGTTTTAAGAACGTTTCCCAAGAAAATGTTGCATTTTCAATGATTTATTAACAGAATTCAAGAAATCAGTGCCCTTTAGAATTAATATGGCCTCTACTATGCTTCTCTCTTGTAAGGCATTTGGGGATTGGTAGCTGCATGTTCATCGGGTTAGCACAATTACTTGAGGGTAAAAATTAAGCACTGAAATGGAAAAATCAAAGTAAGATAGAAAACCATAATAGAAAATGCCATGTTACTTTAAGGTTGTTTATTTCTTGTGTGTTATCAAGGTGCAAAGAAAAACACCAGTTTATGAGTGAAAAGCAAACACAATCTTCTTCCCTAATTTTCATTTATTTACCTCTCAGATGAGATCGGGTGCATTCAGAGTGGTATGTTGTTGTTCAGTTGCTCAGTAGTGTCTGACTCTTGGTGACCCTATGGACTGTAATACACCAGGCTTCCCTGACCTTTCCTCGAGTTTGCTCAAATTCATGTCCATTGAATCAGTGATGCCATCCAACCATCTCATCCTCTTCTCCTCCTGCCTTCAATCTTTCCCATCACAAGGATCTTTTCCAGGGAGGAGGCTCTTTGTATCAGGTTGCCAAAGGATTGGAGCTTCATTCAGCTTGAGTGTTAGTCCTTCCAATGAATATTCAGGGTTGATTTCCTTCAGGGTGGTATGGCCATAGACTATTTATTTACCTGTCAGCATACATGCTCTCTCTCACACACACACACGTGCTCACACTTACACATAAGACCATGCAGACTGAAACTGGAAGGTACACAGTTTTCTTCAAGAGGTTTAACTTCACATGTCAGTTGAAGGACTGATACATACAAGCGTGTGTGCATGCACACGCGCGTGCGTGCGTGCGCGCGTGCACACACACACACACACACACACAGAGCTTAATTTTGTCTCTTTACTTTTGACTAACCCTCTTTCAAAATTCCTCATTCCAGTAATTCGCATGATTGAACTAGAACAACAAAAACAAAGGCACATAAGAAACATTCAAATGAAAAAATTTACTGTGGTCTCTAATACAACAAAGAGAGAGGTGACTTCTAAAGTTGGCAATTAGAGAAAGAGTGAAAGAGAACTGAGTTCCAGTTTAAGTGAAGTTGCAAACCTACAAAATGCTTGAAGTTTACATGGGTCATTTACTTGCTCTGGGTCTTTGTTTTCATACTGATACACCTTAAATGATGGGGGACAAATGGTCTCTAAAGTCCAGTTCAGCTAGGATACCCTCATGTCCCTGGTTGTGCTGAAAAATGACCTAAAACCTCAGCCTGTGGTCTGTGTGAAAAGTTCCCCAAATTCCTTGACTCCTCTTACTTCCTTGTGATCTTTCTGATCAGAGTAAGCAACTCAGTGATGCTGCCTGGAGATATCCATACCTTCTTTTGTTGAATATTTTTTAAATTGGTGTATACTTGCCTTATAATGTTGTGTTAGTTTCTGCTGTACACCAAAGTAAATCAGCTTTGGATAGATGTACACATAGATCCCCTCTCCTTGAGCCTCCTCCCCTTAATTCCGACCTTCTAGGTCATCACAGGGCATCGAACTGAGCTCCCTGTACTATGCAGATGGTTCTCATCAGCTCTCAGTTTTGCACATGGTAGGGTATATATGTCAGCCCTAATCTCCCAATTCATCCCACATCCCACTTCCCATCCCATGTCTGTTCTCCATGTCTTTGTCTCTAATCCTGCCCTACAAATAGATTCATCTGTACCACTTTTTTATATTTCACATACATGATGAGTTAATAGTTAATGTATGATATTTGTTTTTCTCTTTCTGACTTACTTCACTTTGTATAACAGATTCTAGTTTGATACACATCTGTACTAATGACCCAGTTTCATTCTGAATAATATCCATTATATATATGTTATACATCTTTATCCATACACCTGTCAATGGACATTTAGGTTGCTTCTCTGTCTTGGCTATTGTGAATATCGCTGCAGTGAACATTGGGATACGTGTATCTTTTTGCTCTCTGTTTTTTTCAGGGTATGTGCCCAGTAATGAGATTGCTGGGTCAAACAGTATTTTTAGTTTTTGAGGAACCTCCATACTCTTCTCCATAGTGGCTGCATCAGTTTAGATTCCCACCAGCAGTATAAGAGGTTTCCCTTTTCTCCACACCTTCTCCAGCATTTATTGTTTGTAGATTTTTTTGATGATGGTCATTCTGAGTGGTGTGAGATGATACCTCATGGTCATTTTGATTTTTATTTCTTTAATAATTAATGATGTTGAACATCTTTTCATGTGCCTCTTGGCCATCTGTATGTCTTCTTTGGAGAAATGTCTAGATCTTCTTCCCATTTCTTTTTCTTTTTAAATTTATTTTTTAATTGGAGGAAATTGCAATGTTGTGTTGGTTTCTGCTGTGTCATTGTTTTATTGGCTTGTTTGTTTTGATATTGGGCTGTATGAACTGTTTATATACTTTGGAGATTAATCCTTTGTCACTTGCTTCATTTGCAAATGTTTTCTCCTATTCTGAGGGTTGCTTTTCATCTTGTTTATGGTTTCCTTTGCTGAGCTGAAGCTTTTAAGTTTAATTAGTCCCATTTGTTTATTTTTCTTTTTATTTTTCATTACTTTAAAAAGATCTTGCTGTGGTTTATGTCAAAGAGTGCTTTTCCTATGTTTTCATCTAAAAGTACTATAGTATCCAGACTCATATTTAGGTCTTTAATCTATTTTGGGGTTTACTTTTTTGTGTATAGTGTTAGTGTTCTAATTTCATTATTTTGCATATAGCAGTCCAGTTTTCCCAGAACAACTTATTGAAGAAACTGTTTTCCATGGCATATTCTTGCGTCCTTTGTTAAAGATTAGGTGACCATAGGTGCTATCTCTGAGCTTTCTATCCTATTCCATTGATCTGTATTTCTGTTTTTGTGCCTGTACCATACTCTCTTGATTACTATAGCACTCTAGTATAGCCTGAAGCCAGGGAGCCTGATTTGTGCAGCTTTATTTTTCACTTACTCAAGATTGCTTTAGCGATTCAGGGTCTTCTCTGTTTCCATACAAATTGTAAAAAAAAATGTTTGTTCTAATGTGAAAAATGTCATTGGTAGTTTGATAGGGATTAAATCTTTAGATCACTTTGAGTGGTATAGTCATTTTCACAATATTGATTCTTCTAGTCCAGGAACATGGTATATTTTTCCATCTGTGTCATCTTTGATTTCTTTCATCAGTGTTTTAAATTTTCAGAATACAGGTCTTTTGCCTCTGTAGGTAGGTTTATTGCTATATATTTGATTCCTTCTGTTGCAATGGTAAATGTGATTGTTTCCTTAATTTCTCTTTCTGGTCTTTTGTTCTTGTATAGGAATGCCAGAGATTTTTGTGTGTTAATTTTGTATCCTGCAACTTTACCAAATTAACTGAGCTGTAGTAGTTTTCCTGTAGCATCTTTAGGATTTTTGTGCATAGTAGCATGTCATCTGCAAACACTGACAATTTGGAGTCTTCTTTAATCTTATTATTCTGATTGCCATGGCTAGGACTTCTACTATGTTGAATAATAGTGGCAAGAGTGTACATCCTTGTTTTTTTCCTTACCATAAAGGAAATGTTTTCAGTTTTTTGAGAATGTTGTTGTGGGTTTGTCATATGGCCTTTATTATGTTGAAGTATGTTCCCTTTATGCCTACTTTCTAAAGAGTTCTTTTTAAAATCATAAATGAGTATTGAACTTTACCAAAAGCTTTTTCTGCATCTGACTATATGGTTTTTATTCTTTAATTCATTAATATGATTTATCATATTGCTTTGAATATGTTGAAGAGTCTTTGTATCCTTGAGACAAATCCCACTTGATCATAGTATATCATAATTTTAATGTTATTGGGTTCTGTTTGCTAGAATTTTGTTGAGGATTTTTGCATCTGTGTTCATTAGTGATTCTTTTCTGTAATTTCCTTTTCTGTGATACCTTTGTCTGGTTTTGGTATCAGGGTGATGGTGGTCTTGTAGAATAATTTTGGGAGTGTTCTCCTTCTGTAAATTTTGGAAGAGTTTGAGAAGGGTATGTATTAGCTTTTCTCAAAATGTTTGCTAGAATTCTCCTGTGAAGCCATCTGGTCCTGCACTTTTGTTTGTTGGAAGATTTTTAAATTACAGTTTCAAATTCATTACTTGTGATTTGTCTGTATATATATATATATTTATTTCCTTATTCAGTCTTAGAAGGTTGTACCTTTCTAAGAATGTGTCCATTTCTTGCAGGTTGTCCATTTTATTCATATAAATCACTTGTAGCCAGTGCCGCTGCAGCTGGAGCACTAACCGCAGGCGGCATCGGCTGACGCACTAAGCGTGGCCAAGAGCTACCCCACATCCGAGGTCAGGGGCATCAGCCTAGAGTGCCAGGCTGTGACGGCACAAGAACGGCGGAGAGAAGCTACCCCGCATCCGAGGCCAGGGGTGGTGGCTGGGAGGAGATCCCCCGCTTCTGAGGCCAGTGGTGGCGCCCAAGGCCATGGGCGGTGGCCAGGAGGAGCAAGCTGATGTCCAAGGAGTGGTGGCTGTGCGTGTGCACGAGGGCCCAGAGGAGCCATCCCATGCTGAAGGTCAAGAAGGGCGTCAGGAGGAGATATCCCTCATCCAAGGTAAGGAGCAGTGGCTGTGCCTTGCTGGAGCAGCCGTGAAGAGATACCACATGCCCAAGGTAAGAGAAACCCAAGTAAGATGGTAGGTGTTGCAAGAGGGCATCAGAGGGCAGACGCACTGAAACCATACTCACAGAAAACTAGTCAATCTAATCACACTAGGACCACAGCCTTGTCTAACTCAATGAAACTAAGCCATGCCAATGGGGCAACCGAAGATGGGTGGGTCATGGTGGAGAGGTCTGACAGAATGTGGCCCACTGGAGAAGAGAATGGAAAACCACTGCAGTATTCTTGCCTTGAGAACCCCATGAACAGTATGAGAAGGCAAAATGATAGGATACTGAACAAGGAACTCCCCAGGTCAGTAGATGCCCAATATGGTACTGGAGGTCAGTGGAGAAATAACTCCAGAAAGAATGAAGGGATGGAGCCAAAGCAAAAACAATACCCAGCTGTGAATGTGACTGGTGATAGAGTAAGGACCAAAGCTGTAAAGAGCAATATTGCATAGGAACCTGGAATGTCAGGTGCATGAATCAAGGCAAATTGAAAGTGGTCAAAAAGGAGATGGCAAGAGTGAATGTCGACATTCTAGAAATCAGCAAACTAAAATAGACTGGAATGGGTGAATTTAACTCAGATGACCATTGTATCTACTACTGTGGGCAGTAATCCCTCAGAAGAAATGAGGAGCCATCATGGTCAACAAAAGAGTCCAAAATGCAGTATTTGGATGAAATCTCAAAAACGACAGAATGATCTCTGTTCATCTCCAAGGCAAACCATTCAATATCACAGTAATCCAAGTCTATGCCCCAACCAGTAATGCTGAAGAAGCTGAACCTGAACGGTTCTATGAAGACTTACAAGACCTTTTAGAACTAACATCCCCACAAAATTGTCCTTTTCATTATAGGGTACTGGAATGCAAAAGTAGGAAGTCAAGAAACACCTGGAATAAAAGGCAAATTTGGCCTTGGAATGTGGAATGAAGCAGGGCAAAGATGAATAGAGTTTTGCCAAGAAAATGCACTGCTCATAGCAAACACCCTCTACCAACAACACAAGAGAAGACTCTACATGGACATCACCAGATGGTCAACACTGAAATCAGATTGATTATATTCTATGCAGCCAAAGATGGAGAATCTCTATACAGTCAACAAAACAAGACCAGGAGCTGACTGTAGCTCAGATCATGAACTTCTTATTACCAAATTCAGACTCAAATTGAAGAAAGCAGGGAAAATCGCTAGACCTTTCAGGTATGACCTAAATCATATCCCTTATGATTATAGAGTGGAAGTGAGAAATAGATTTAAGGGCCTAGATGTGATAGATAGAGTGCCTGATGAACTATGGAATGAGGTTCCTGACGTTGTACAGGAGACAGGGATCAAGACCATCCCCATGGAAAAGAAATGCAAAAAAGCAAAATGGCTCTCTGGAGAGACCTTACAAATAGCTGTGAAAAGAAGAGAGGTGAAAAGCAAAGGAGAAAAGGAAAGATATAAGCATCTGAATGCAGAGTTCCAAAGAATAGCAAGAAGAGATAAGAAAGCCTTCTTTAGCGATTATTGCAAAGAAATAGAGGAAAAGAACAGAATGGGAAAGACTAGAGATCTCTTCAAGAAAATTAGAGATACCAAGGCAATATTTCATGCAAAGATGGGCTTGATAAAGGATAGAAATGGTATGGACCTAACAGAATCAGAAGATATTAAGAAAGTATGGCAAGAATACACAGAAGAACTATACAAAATAGATCTTCATGCCCCGGATAATCACGATGGTGTGATCACTCATCTAGAGCCAGACATCTTGGAATGTGAAGTCAAGTGGACCTAAGAAAGCATCACTATGAATAAAGCTAGTGGAGGTGATGGAATTTCAGTAGATCTATTTCAAATCCTGGAAGATGATGCTGTGA
This sequence comes from Nanger dama, assembly GCA_917880005.1. NCBI lineage: Eukaryota > Metazoa > Chordata > Mammalia > Artiodactyla > Bovidae > Nanger > Nanger dama. Next base: position 2,117,561 of record CAKJTW010000069.1, read on the forward strand.
AAGTGCTGCACTCAATATGCCAGCAAATTTGGAAAACTTGGCAGTGGCCACAGGACTGAAAGGGTCAGTTTTCATTCCAATCTCAAAGAAAGGCAATGCCAAAGAATGCTCAAACTACCGCACAATTGCACTCATCTCACATGCTAGTGAAGTAATACTCAACATTCTCCAAGCCAGGCTTCAGCAATATGTGAACCGTGAACTCCCTGATGTTCAAGCTGGTTTAAGCAAAGGCAGAGAAAGCAGAGATCAAATTGCCAACATCCGCTGGATCATGGAAAAAGCAGGAGAGTTCCAGAAAAACATCTATTTCTGCTTTATTGACTATGCTAAAGCCTTTGACTCTGTGGATCACAATAAACTGTGGAAAATTGTTCAAGAGATGGCAATACCAGACCACTTGACCTGCCTCTTGAGAAATCTGTATGCAGGCCAGGAAGCAACAGTTAGAACTGGAATGGAACAACAGACTGGCTGCAAATAGGAAAAGGAGTACGTCAAGGCTGTATATTGTCACCCTGCTTATTTAACTTATATGCAGAGTACATCATGAGAAACGCTGGGCTGGAAGAAACACAAGCTGGAATCAAGTTTGCTGGGAGAAATATCAGTAACTTCAGATGTGCAGATGACACCACCCTTATGGCAGAAAGTGAAGAGGAACTAAAAGCCTCTTTATGAAAGTGAAAGAGGAGAGTGAAAAAGTTGGCTTAAAGCTCAACATTCAGAAAAGAAAGATCATGGCATCCGATCCCATCACTTCATGGGAAATAGATGGGGAAACAGTAGAAACAGTGTCAGACTTTATTTTGGGGGTTCCAAAATCACAGCAGATGGTGATTGCAGTCATGAAATTAAAATACACTTACTTCCTGGAAGAAAAGTTATGAGCAACCTAGATAGCATAATCAAAAGCAGAGACATTACTTTGCTGGCTAAGGTACATCTAGTCAAGTCTATGATTTTTCCAGTGGTCATGTATGGATGTGAGAGTCAGACTGTGAAGAAGGCTGAGCGCCAAAGAATTAATGCGTTTGAAGTGTGGTGCTGGAGAAGACTCTTGAGAGTCCCTTGGACTGTAAGGAGATCCAACTAGTCCATTCTTAAGGAGATCAGTCCTGGGATTTCTTTGGAAGGAATGATGCTAAAGCTGCAACTCCAGTACTTTGGCCACCTCATGAGAAGAGTTGACTCATTGGAAAATTTTTGATTCTGGGAGGGTTTGAGGGCAGGAGGAGAAGGGGACGACCGAGGATGAGATGGCTGGATGGCATCACTGACTCAATGGATGCAAATCTGAGTAAACTCCGGGAGTTGGTGTTGGACAGGGAGGCCTGGTGTGCTGCGATTCATGGGGTCGCAAAGAGTCTGACATGACTGAGTGACTGAACTGAACTGAACTGAGTAGCCTCCTATGATCCTTTTGTACAGTGTCAGTTGTCATTTCTCTTTTTCATTTCCAATTTTATTGGTTTTAATCCTTTCCCCTTTCTTTTTAATGAGTCTGGCTAAAGTTTTGCTTATCTTCTCTCAAAGAACCAACTTCTACCTTTATTGATCTCTGCTATTGTTTTCTTCATTACATTTCATTTATTTCTTCTGTGATCTTTATGGTTTCTTTCTGCTAACTTCGGAATTTTGTTTTATGTTCTTTCTCTAGTTGTTTTAAGTGTAAGTTACGGTTGTTTGAGTTTTGTTATGTTTCTTGAGGTGAGACTGTATTGCCATAAACTTCTGTCTTTGAACTGCTTTTGCTGTATCCCATAGGTTTTGGGTTGTTGTCTTTTCATTGTTTATCTGTTTTTATGTATTTTTATTTCCTCTTTGATTTCTTCAGTGATCTCTGAAGAATAAAATTAGCTTTATTTAGCAATGTATTGCTTATCCTCCATGTGTTTGTATTTTTATAGTTTTCCTATGATTGGCTTCTAATCGCATAGTGTTGTTGTTGGAACAAATGCTTGATATGATCAATTTTCTTAAATTTACTAAGGCTGATTTGTGATCCAAAATGTGAACTATCCTAGAGGATGTTCCATGTGTACTTGAGAAGTTATGTTTTGCCACTTTCAGAAATGTCCTTTAAGTATCAATTGAGTCTGTCTGGTCTGTTGTGTTTCCCTATTTATTTTCTGACTAGATGATCTGTCCATTGGTGTGATGGGATGTTAAAGTCCCTCACTATTATTTTGTTACTGTCAATTTACCCTGGTTTGGCTGCTACCATTTGCCTTATGTATTGAGGTGCTCCTATGTTGGGTACAAAGTAAAGTCGCTCAGTCGTGTCTGACTGTTTGAGACCCTGTGGACTGTAGCCCACCAGGCTCTCCGTCCATGGGATTCTCCAGGCAAGAATACTGGAGTGGGTTGCCGTTTCCTTCTCCAGGGGGATCTTCCTGACCTAGGGATTGAACCCAGGTCTCCCGCATTGCAGGCAGACCTTTAACCTCTGAGCCACCAGGGAAGCCCTGTTGGGTACATAGGTATTTACAATTGTTATGTCTTACTTTACTTCTAGGATTGATCCCTTGATCATTATATAGTGTCCTTCCTTGTCTTTTTTAACAGTCTTTATTTTAAAGCCTATTTTCTCTCATTTGAGTATTGCTATTCCAGCTTTCTTTTGATATGTGCATGAAATATCTTTTTCCATCCCCTCACTTTCTTTTTTTTTTTAATTTTTTATTTTTATATAATTAAATTTATTTATTTTTTTAATTACAATACTGTATTTGTTTTGCCATACATTGACACGAATCAGCCATAAGTGAACACAATCGCCCAATGCCGAAGCCCCCTCCCACCTCCCACCCCACATCCTCTACCTGAATCATCCTGTGCATCAGCCCCATGCATCCTGCATCCTACACCAAACATAGATTAGCGCTTCGTTTCTTACAGGAAAATACACATGCTTCACTGCCATTCTCCCAAACCATCCCACCCTTTCCCTCTCCCTCAGAGTCCAAAAGTCCACTCTATACCTCTGTGTCTCTTGTTGTCTCACATATAGGGTCATCATTACTGTCTTCTAAATTCCATATATATGTGTCAGTATACTGTATTGGTGTTTTTCTTTCTGGCTTACTTCACTCTGTATAATCGGTTCCAATTTCATCCATCTTATTAGAACTGAGTCAAATTTATTCTTTTTAAGGGCTGAGTAGTATTCCATAGTGTATATGAACCACAGCTTTCTTATCCATTCATCTGCTGATGGACATCTAGGTTGCTTCCATGACCTGGCTATTATAAACAGCGCTGCAATGAACATTGGGGTACATGTGTCTCTTTCACTTCTGGTTTCCTCAGTGTGTATGCCCAGCAGTGGGATTGCTGGGTCATAAGGCAGTTCTATTTGCAGTTTTTTAAGGAATCTCCACACTGTTTTCCATAATGGCTGTACTAGTTTGCATTCCCACCAGCAGTGTAAGAGGGTTCCCTTTTCTCCACACCCTCTCCAGCATTTATTGCTTGTAGACTTTCTATATGTGTTCCTAGGTATGAAGTCCCTATGTCTTATAGAGAGAATGTATACAAGTCTTGTTTTTGTATCCATTTTGTTTTGTGTCAGTTTCATTTTGGTTGGAGCATTTAATGTTTATATTCATTGTTATTACTGATATGCATGTTCCTATTACCATTTTTTAATTGTTTTGTAATTGTTTTGTGGGTCTTTTTCTTCTCTTGTGTTTCTCATCTAGAGAAGTTCATTTAGTATTTGTTATAAACACGATGTGATGGTGTTGTATTCTCTTGGCTTTTGCTTATCCATAAACCTTTTGATTTCTCCAAACATGAATGAGGCCTTTGTTGGGTAGAGTAATTTTGGTTGTAGGTTTTTCTCTTTCATCACTGTAGTCCCAGCACTCCTTTCTGGCCTGCAGAGTTTCTGCTCAAAAATCAGCTGATTACCTTATGAGGATTCCCTTGTATGTTTTTGCTTTTCCTTTGCTGCTTTAAATATTTTTTCCTTGAATTTAATTTTTAAAAATTGATTAATATGCATCCTCGCATGTTTCTCCTTGAGCTTATCCTGTGTGGGACTCTCTGTTCTTCCTGTACTTGGGTTGCTATTTCCTTTCCCATGTTAGGAAGTTTTCAACTATAATATCTTCAGATACTTTCTCAGACCCTTTCTCTTTCACTTTGTTTTCTGGGACCTGTATATTTCTTTTTATTGCTTTCAAAAACCGCTCATTATTATGGGACATGAGGACATGGAGTTGATAGAATTCTATTATTCTAATCTCTGAATTAGAGTAATAGGGTAGGGCTGTTTTTTTACATAAATCTTCACACTGGAATATATAGTTGTCAGACAGTCCACATTCCATATCATGTCAATGTCACTGGTTGAAAACACTCCTACTGACTCACCTTCTTTAAGGGACCTATAAAGTGTAAGATTCAAAGAAGTATAAAAATGTAAAAAAAAAGGAAAAAAAGACCCTCAACAAAGAATGTACAGTTTGGCTAAATTTTAGAACCCAGTGTATCTGCAGGAATCACAAAGTCATAAGAACCAATTTTTGTTTAATTAAAATGATGATTAAAGTATTTAAGAGTTGACACCTCCTTAGAAGTGGTAGGTGCTACAGGCATGCTATAATTTTATTAACAGTTATACTGGGTTGCAGATGTAAATTGACTTAGTCTGAGTTCAATGTGTATAATGACAGCTTATAAAAAGTTATATCAAGTTCTCAAAATCCTGGCCTATGCTAGTATTCTGAACTTTTTTTTTCTTATTCTGAACTTATTCTGAACTTCTCCATTGAGAAATCGTTAGATCTAAAACTGATTCAAGAAATGGCATCTTTCTTTGTTTTTGCTTTTGTATGGTTGTCACTTCTTAGCGATCATATATATTTTTTAAAAAATTAGAAATCATCCAGAGTAAGCCAATCCATCTCATTTTGCAAATTGGAAAATGAGGCTCCAAGATACAGCTTGGTAACTATTCTGTATGGCTTGTTCCTAGAATGTGGGCAAGAACCCAAACTCTATGCAGGGACCTTGCTAGAGTGCTTCCTCACCCTCCCAACATATACATAAGTATTCGTACACATTAGCCGTTCTCCTTGGCAACTTTTCTGCTCGCACATAGTTTACCTTTATCTATATCTATAGTTATCTATCAAATATTGTTCTTATATGAACACACTAAATTTCCCAAATGTTTACATACTTACATATGTATAAGATGAATATACTTATGCAAAGCAGGAGACCCAGGTTCGATCCCTCGGTTGGGAAGATCCCATGAAGAAGGAAATGGCAACTCACTTCAGTATTCTTGCCTGGAGAATCCCATGGACAGAGGAGCCTGGTGGGCTACAATCCACAGGGTCGCAAAGAGTCGGACATGACTGAGCGACTTCACACACACACACTTATGTATTTATCTGCTTTTAAGTACTCATCAACTTACCTATTTTCTAGAAGATGCATTTATTTATATATTTAATCTTATCACAGGAAGTATCCTTGAAGGAAACATTTAAGCCACCTGCAAATATAGTCTGATGAAATATATTCTTAAGATTAACACATATTAAATATATATATATATATATATATATATAATGTCCCTATGCATATAGGTATACAGAGGAATGCATGCACAATTATAAGCCAGCTATCAAGAAGAGTAATAAAAATGTTGATTATGTTAAGTGGCACTCTATATCAAAGTATATATCCTTAAATTTAGTTCGCACAGATATTTCTAGCACCTGTTTTCTTATAGCAGATCTGCAGAGCAACCTAGCTAGTAGGGTTTACTTGGATTCCTTGGGTTTAGTTTGCCTGCTTGGACATTTGCAGACCCTGGGGTACTGTCTTATGTGCACAAAAAGTCCACATGTTGGATTTACTAAACTTCAGTGCTGAATAATGATAAAAAAAAAAAAAAAGCTCAGACCCTGTTCATCTTTTTCCCCCATTTTATTCTATAAAAACTAAGCACAATAATGCAAAATACTCTCTGCTCTGTGACTAAGTTAAAGGCAAAGATAGCAGAACAGACTTGAAGGAATCAGGAACCCATTCCCTGCTATGTAAACAAATAGGCATGATTGTTCAGAATACATTCATTTTCAGAGGAAAGGGCAAGAAAATCACAGCCTTGAAAGGTGTACGCGTTGATAATTCCCCCATATAGACACATCTTTCTAGTTAAAGCGCCCAGAGAGAAATAGAGACCCCAGAGAGCCAAGAGGGCACATTCTGGCTCACAGAGAAATGTTTTCCTAGAGACTGTTTGTGAGAGATGACATTTCCATTTCGAATTGAAAGGGAGGGAAAGTTGTTATTTAAGAAGAGGTAGTGAAATTCTTTGATAACAAAATGTGGGGGTTTATAACTGATGTGGAAAATTTGGAACCATCTCAAATGTTAGTTGTGATTATGGCATTTTAACATTAATTTTAAAAATGCCAAAGTGGAAGAAATAATTCCTTAGTGGGTTTGAATAAATTTTGATTAAGGTTACCACTACTGTATAACAAAAAGAGAAGAGGGCAGCAGACGACGAGATGGCTGGATGGCATCACCAACTCACTGAACGTGAATTTGAGCGAACTCGGAAATAATGAAGGACAGGGAAGCCTGGCGTGGTGCAGTCTGCGGGTCTCAAAGAGTTGGACATGACTGAGCGACTTAATATCAACAACAGATACTAAGAGAAGACATATTTTGGTTGTGTCAGGCGGCTGTTGCCTCTTAATATCCATTTTCACTTTCTTTAGTAATAATAATATCCCAGCTCTATTCCTGTGTGTTACCACTGTAATGAAGGCAGAATTTCCAGACTGCTTTCTGTTCCCTGTGGCCTGTGCCTAAATTCTGGCCCCTGAGAAGTCTACCATTGTCAGGGGTGGTCCTGAGAAGTGCCCTTAGAATAGGGCACCTGTTTTTGCATTTCTCACCTCCTTCTCTATGAGACAGACACAAAACAGCTCTGTGTCTAACAGCTATCAAAGATTATAGAGATGCAGAAATTTGGAAGCCTGATTTCCTGTCAACAGCATGAAACTACTTTGCCAGGAGTGGACTGCCAATCTGCAAGAGGTTTTCACTGTAAAATGCTCTTTGTTGCTTTCTTATTTAAGGGTTCCCTCCCCGCTTGAAGGCATACCCATCCTAGTTAGGTGTTACTGTTGATATCTCAAAAGATACAACACTTAAGATCAGATGATAGTAGTTCTCTAACAAGTTCACAAAACAATATGAAAATTTATATTTTTGTGGGGCTTTTGAGTTGGAGAAGGCAATGGCATCCCACTCCAGTACTCTTGCCTGGAAAATCCCATGGACAGAGGGAGCCTGGTGGCTGCCATCTATGGGGTCGCACAGAGTCGGACACAACTGAGTGACTTCACTTTCACTTTTCACTTTCATGCATTGGAGAAGGAAATGGCAACCCACTCCAGTGTTCTTGCCTGGAGAATCCCAGGGACGGGGGAGCCTGGTGAGTTGCAGTCTATGGGGTCACACAGAGTCGGACACGACTGAAGCGACTTCGCAGCAACAGATTTTGAGTTAGGTTACTCATGATATCTTTAAATTCCATATTCAGTCACTATGGGAAACTGGCAATAAAAAATTTATGAAAATGCACTAAAACCTTACAGATTCTGTTTCCCCTGGAATAAATACCCCTCAGAAGGGAAACTCAAGTCAAATCTGAATAATTTCCAGTTTGTAGTATCAAGAGGATTCATTCTAGCAGGTAAATCTCAATTATCACAGCTAGGACTTTTTTTCCTCTGGAATCTACTAAAAATACCCATTTCTATTCTGTTGGTAATACCATTTAATTTTCAATATAGTTGCAAATCTCTATAAATGGAAGGAATTGCCATTCCTTATAGATACAAATGAATTAGGTCATCATGCACAAAACACGTATTTGTATAACTGGGATTAAAAAACAAATGCTGAATCTTGTGTCAAGTCCCTAGACACTAGGATATTCGTGGATACTAATTTAACTTAATCATGAGGCATAATATATAATGCAAATGTTGACTAAAAAGATGAACAGTATGAGAGTTCTACTTTTATTTGGGGCAAAATGAGGACCGCAGTCCAGGAGACAGCACCTCAGATAGCTCTGAGAGACTGCTTCAAAGAGACAGTAGGGGAAGTTCAATAGGAAAGATTTTGGCGAAGGGAGAGTTGAATGCAATCATGCACTTATTTTAGGAAAGGTTTTTTGCTAGTGATGAGGAGCTCATGTCACCATGAAGGGATTTAGTGCTTTTCTAGATATGAAGAGATGCAAGGATTAGGATGATGAAATCATTTCCTGAAAATATCTAACTCTCTAAAGACCTGTTCCAGCAGTTTCCTAGGAGCAGAGTGCCTTCCTCTCCACCCTGAACTCCCTCAGGGGGTGTTGAAGGTCAACAGCTGCAGCAGCACAGAATTCAATTCCTGCAGAGGCAGATGGCAAATGCCCTTGGCAAGTGCCAATTTGTAGTTGACATTAAAGAGAAAAACTAGCTCTAATACTAACGGGACTAGTAAAATAGTAGGATGCGGCTGTCTTATACGCAATTTGCCTGCCCCTATTAAAACATGTTTTGCTAGAGATTTGAAATCAGTGCAAAAGATAAAAGGGATTTTTGGGTCCATCTAATCTTAAATCTTCCTATAGTATGTTCACCATTATCATTAAGGTTGGTTTTTAATACCAAGAGCAGAAAATCTCCATCATTTCTGGTTTAACAAAGAGATCAATGTCGTGATGCATATTCACATTTAAAGTGACTTCAAAGACCCCATCCCACTCAGATGTTCCTGTTACTTAAAAACTCTTATCTCCTTTCAATTACTGTGATTCTTGTGTTATTAGCAAATGAATATACTGAATTAATTAATCACTTTAATAAAATGTGACTTCCTTAAGAGTTAATTGTTAAATGGAAAATCAGGGCCGTCAGCGATGAATCAGCTTTTCCTCTTGATATTAATTTTAAAGTTGATATGTCTTTAAAAAGATAGTTGGATACTTCATGTTATATTAGTTTTATGTTATTTCCATTCTAAAATTAGATTAAGTTTTTAAAATCCCACCATAATTCTAAGACTGTAAAGCTTCTTAAAAACACACATTCAGTCTCCTTAACTTAATTTTTACTTTTTTGGCAAATAAACTAAATTCCTTAACATTCCAATAATTATTTCTGGTCATTCCAGTGATTCCTAATGCATATTTACATTTAGAAAAAAAATACTTGTTATATAAAATGAAACCTTTTTCAAGCTATGGGAACAATATTTAAAGAGAAAAACAAATGTGTATACCAGTGGTCCCCAACCTTTTTCACACCAGGGACCAGTTTCATGGATGACAAGTTTTCCATAGCGATGGATCAAGGGATGGTTTAGGGATGATTCCAGCACATTACATTTATTGTGCACTTTATTTCTATCATCATTGCATCAGCTCCACCTCAGATCATCAGGCATCAGATCCCGGAGGTTGGAGACCCTTGGTGTAGCCAATGAAAGTTTTTGTTTCTTGACTTTTTAAAACAACTTTACTGAGGTATAATTTACATGCCATAAATTCTCCCACTTGAAGAATAGCAGTTCAGATGCAATAATATTTAGTAAATATTGAGTCATCCAACCATTTCACAGTCTGATTTTATTTGCTAACACAAAAAGAAGTAATAATGTGGCCAAGGACCCAGGTTATTTCACATGATATTAATAGAAATCCATCTTAAAGCAAAGTGTAGTCCTGGAGAGATGGGAAACAATCTTCACTTGATAAATCAGTATACCTAATTAGAAGTTGTACTTCAGTGAATGATGCCAACTTAAATTTTATGAAGAAAATCTTATGGCCAAATCTCCTGTAAAGATTAAAATTTTTAAAATAAAATCAAATAGCAGACTCCTGCTTTCCAGTTCATGTAACGAGCTTGGAAGGGGACACTGTATCCTAAAAATAAGCAGAGAGCTGAGCAGACTGGAAAATTAGCAACTCTTTTTTGGTTCTGTAAGAAAAGTAGCCATGTACAGATGTGAGAGTTGCACCAGAAAGAAGGCTGAGCACTGAACTGATGCTTTCCAACTGTGGTGCTGGACAAGACTCTTAAGAGCCCCTTGGATTGCAAGGAGATCCAACCAGTCAATCCTAAACGTAAGACTGGAGTGCTGCAGTGCATGGAGTCTCAAAGAGTTGGACACAATTTAGCAACTGAACAACAAGAAAAGAAAGAGGTGAGGTCAAATCACTGCCCTCAAGACTGAAGAAACTGAAGACTATGATGAGTCAGGGCTTCTCAGAACAGATGCAGAGGCAGAAACATTCTGGGAACCAGGGTTGGGGCACTGTACTTGAGCTGCTGGAAATTTAGTGCAGTAAACTCAAGTTTTAAACACCAGGGAAACCCAGGCACTCACTCAGTCGAGTCTGATTCCCTGTGACCCCATGAATTGAAGCATGCCAGGCCTCCCTGTCCATCACCAACTCCCGGAGTTTATTCAGACTCACGTCGATCGAATCCATGATGCCATCCAGCCATCTCATCCTCGGTCACCCCCTTCTCCTCCTGCCCCAAATCCCTCCCAATATCAGAGTCTTTTCCAACGAGTCAACTCTTCACATGAGGTGGCCAAAGTACTGGAGATTCAGCTTTAGCATCATTCCTTCCAAAGAAATCCCAGGGCTGATCTCTTTCAGAATGGACTGGTTGGATCTCCTTGCAGTCCAAGGGACTCTCAAGAGTCTTCTCCAACACCACAGTTCAAAAGCATCAATTCTTCGGCGCTCAGCCTCCTTCACGGTCCAACTCTCACATCCATACATGACCACAGGAAAAACCATAGCCTTGACTAGACGGACCTTAGTAGGCAAAGTAATGTCTCTGCTTTTGAATATACTTTCTAGGTTGGTCATAACTTTTCTTCCAAGAAGCAAGCGTCTTTTAATTTCATGGCTGCAATCACCATATGCAGTGATTTTGGAGCCCCCAAAATAAAGTCTGACACTGTTTCCACTGTTTTCCCCATCTATTTCTCATGAAGTGATGGGAATGGGTGCCATGATCTTCGTTTTCTGAATGTTGAGCTTTAAGCCAACTTTTTCGCTTTCCTCTTTCACTTTCATCAAGAGGCTTTTTAGTTCCTCTTCACTTTCTGCCATAAGGATGGTGTTATCTCATATCTGAGGTTATTGATAATTCTCCCGACAATCTTGATTCCTGCTTGTGTTTCTTCCAGTCCAGCGCTTCTCATGATGTGCTCTGTATATAAGTTAAATAAGCAGGGTGACAATATACAGCCTTGACGTACTCCTTTTCCTATTTGCAACCAGTCTGTTGTTCCATGTCCAGTTCTAACTGTTGCTTCCTGGCCTGCATACAGATTTCTCAAGAGGCAGGTCAGGTGGTCTGGTATTGCCATCTCTTGAAAAATTTTCCACAGTTTATTGTGATCTACACAGTCAAAGGCTTTGGCATAGTCAACAAAGCAGAAATAGATGTTTTTATGGACTCTCTCACTGTTTCCATCATGTTGGCAATTTGATCTCTGGCTCCTCTGCCTTTTCTAAAACCAGCTTGAACATCAAGGAGTTCACGGTTCACGTATTGCTGAAGCCTGGCTTGGAGGATTTTGAGCATTACTTTACTAGCATGTGAGATAAGTGTAATTGTGCGGTAGTTTGAGCATTCTTTGGCATTGCCTTTCTTTGAGATTGGAATGAAAACTGACCTTTTCCAGTCCTGTGGCCACTGCTGAGTTTTCCTAATTTGCTGGCATATTGAGTGCAGCACTTTCACAGCATCATCTTTCAGGGTTTGAAACAGCTCAACTGGAATTCCATCTCCTCCACTAGCTCTGTTCGTAGTGATGCTTTCTAAGGCCCACTTGACTTCATATTCCAAGATGTCTGGCTCTAGATGAGTGATCACATCATCATGATTATCTGAGTCGTGAAGATCTTTTTTGTACAGTTCTTCTGTGTATTCTTGCCATCTCTTCTTAATATCTCTGCCTCTGTTAGGTCCATACCATTTCTGTCCTTTATCGAGCCCATCTTTGCATGAAATGTTCCCTTGATATCTCTAATTTTCTTGAAGAGATCTCTAGTCTTTCCCATTCTGTTGTTTTCCTCTATTTCTCTGCATTGATCACTGAAGAAGGCTTTCTTATCTCTTCTTGCTATTCTTTGGAACTCCGCTTTCAGATGCTTATATCTTTCCTTTTCTCCTTTGCCTTTTACCTCTCTTCTTTTCACATCTATTTGTAAGGCCTCCCCAGCACTTTGCTTTTTTGCCTTTCTTTTCCATGGGGATGGTCTTGATCCCTGTCTCGTGTGCAGTGTCACGAACCTCATTCCATAGTTCATCAGGCACTCTGTCTATCAGATCTAGGCCCTTAAATCTGTTTCTCACTTCCACTGTATAATCATAAGGGATTTGATTAGGTCATACCTAAATGGTCTAGCAGTTTTCCCTACTTTCACAGGACGGTTCAAATAGCATTGTGAGACTTACCTCTGGAACTTGACCAGGTTCCCCTCAGACTTCCTGGGGAAAAGGGAAAAAGGAAATGTTCAAGATATACCTGGGGGTACTCTTCTTCCTATCAAATCCTGCCCTCAGGAGAAACTTGTTAGGTCGTGACTTCTGGGTGTTCTCTGACCCTCCTGTACCTTCAGAAAGGCAACACCCACCTCCAGTCTTCCTGCCCCACTTGGAGTGGTGAGGAAATACCTGAGAAAACTGAGTCTTACCTTCTGGAGGCCTATCAGGCTCTCTGATGACTGAGACCTGGTTGTAGGATTATAGAATGAGTCCCCTCCATGCGTATCTTGCTCTGCTTAGTCACTCAGCCATGTCCGACTCTTTGTGACCCTGTGGACTATAGCCTGCAAGGCTCCTCTCTCCATGGGGATTCTCCAGGCTTCAACACTCGAGTGGGTTGCCATGCCCTCCTCCAGGGGATCTCCCAACCCAGGAATCAATCTGGGGTCTTCTGCAGTGCAGGCAGATTCTTCACCAGCTGAGCTCCCAGGAAAGCCCCCTTGTACATCTTATCACCATGTGACCACAGGCTTATTTCTGGGCTTCCATGGTGATTCAGACAGTAAAGAATTTGCCTGCAGTGCAGGGGACCAGGTTTGATACCTGGGTTGGGAAGATCCCCTGAGAAGGGAATGGCTACCCACTCCAATGTTTTTACCTGGGGAATTTACCTGTGCATCATGTCCAGTGAGCAATAAAAATTATAAGGCAAATGAAGAGCAAAAAACACAATGTGAAGAGGCAGAGCAAGCATCAGAAACAGATATGGTAGGGATGTTAGCAGTTATCAAAGCAGAGATTTCAAGCAACTATGATTAATAGAGTGAGGCCTCTCCTAGCACAAGTGGACAGCATACAAAGAGGTGAGGATCTTAAGAACCAAAAAGATATGCTGCTGCTGCTAAATTGCTTCAGTCGTGTCCAACTCTGTGCAGCCCCATAGACGGCAGCCCACCAGGCTCTCGTCCCTGGGATTCTCCAGGCAAGAACATTGGCGTGGGTGGCCATTTCCTTCTCCAATGCATGAAAGTGTAAAGCGAAAGTGAAGTCACTCAGTCGTGTCCGACTCCTAACGACCCCATGGACTACAGCCTACCAGGCTCCTCCATCCATGGGATTTTCCAGGCAAGAGTGCTGGAGTGGGTTGCCATTGCCTTGCTAAAGATTTATAAATATATATAATACAAATGAACACATTTCATGGGCTTATTACTGATTAGTAGACTGGACATAGCAAAGAATCTCTGATATGGAGGCTGTATGAAAAAAATCCTCAAACCTGAAAGTAAAGAGAACAAAAACTGTAAAAGCTAGAACAGAAGATCCAAAGAGATTAACTGCAAAAGGCTTACTATTCTGGTTATGGGAATACAGGAGCAGAAGAGAGAAAGGAAAAGAAGAAATATATGATAAAATAATGCCTGAGAATTTCCCAAAATTAATGTCAGGTATCAAACCACAGATCCAAGAAGCTCAGAGAATGCCAAGCAGGATAAATGCCAAAATAATAAAAATAACTAATTAAAAGACAACTATACATAGCTCATAAAGCATAAAGAACTTGCCTAAACAAAAATAGGAAAATACTGCTCTTCTGTGTATTTAATATATTCCTACTTCATAAATGTAATTTTATATAAAAACGTCAAACCCCAAACCTCAAAATAGTGAAAAATGGTATATTTAATGAGATAGTCCTTTTAAATTATCACATTAAAATAGAGGTGAACAAGTGTTTTTATTAAACAGTTACTGTTCTGATTTCTGGCTCCCATGAGACCCCATGGCTGTTGATAAATGAAAGGACCCTAATGCACTTTTAATTGATTCTACTTGAGATGGTTTGTGCACCTGGTGAAATTCTTGGCAACATTTAAATGGTGTGAATCTTCAAGAATATAAATTGACAAGCAACTGCCTCCAAACACTAGTTATTAAAACAAGCTGATTCACACAATTCCAACACCTCCACACTTGCACCACTTGTCTGCTTGTCATTTATTCTTTTGTAACAAAGTAGATAAAAATAAATTAACATTTCATCTTCTAACTTTGCATTTATAGACTCTGTCCACGTGTCTTATATTATTTAGATACCTCTATTTTAACATCTTGCATAAAACATGATCTAAAGAAGGAAATGGCAAACTATTCCAGTGTTCTTGCCTGGAGAATTCCATGGACAGGGAGACCTGGTGGGCTGCAGTCCCTGGAGTTGAAAGAGTTGGACATGACTGGCTAACACTGTCTCATTTTGCAAAGAAACATGTTAAGAATTTAAATAGGATGTTATGAACAGCTTCTACATACATGGACATTTTTCTTACAGATGTCAATTCAAACATTATGAATATATTTGTGTTCACTGGACTGTGATTTATAAATGGAATTGGAAAATATATGCAATCCTGTGTAGATTAGGTAGGGAAATCTCAAAAACAATTAAAAGTGTAGGTAATAATAGGAAACACCAAATAAATTGCTTTGATATGGGTTTGAATTACAGAGAAAATCATGAGAAGCAAGACTGGGTGTCTTGACAAAAATACAGGCTAGTTGACCTAGACAGAAAAACCTGGAAAAAAAGAAGTCCACACAGGAAGGGCTCAATAAACAAAATAGCGTAGGGGCTGGCCTGGGTTTCTGAACACATGGTGGATAGCACCCTCAAAGGTGCTAAGAATGGAAAGATGGAATAACTTGATTGAACAAGCAGATAAAGTATTTCAGAGAGACTATCTTTACCAGCTGAACCTAACCAAGCAGGTTTCTATGAGTAAAATGTATCTATTTATGGCTTATAGCACACTTTGTCCATCAAAAAGAAAAAGAAAAATGGTTTCTTATCCTCTAAATAAATAACTGCATGAAAGATAAAAAAATAAATACTACACCTTCTAAGTTTGAATTTCTAAATCTGACAATATGTATTGTGGGTTGTTTGAACCCTCTATTAAAATATGAACTGGGTAAACACAGAAGAACTGAGATGGAGTTGATATTCCTTAAGGTTCACTTTTCTCTTAGGGTAGAGAGAGCTCTGCATGAAAACAGCTCTCTCAATGCAGTGAAATAATTTCTACTTGATTGTTTATGAGGCTGGCACTGTTTACAGGCTTCAAGCATTTTAGCATTTGATTAGACAGGTACATAAAAGAAGAAAATGTAGGTGTATTGCTTGATGACTATTATTGGATGTTTTTATATACCATTCAGTGGAATGATGGAAATGCAGTTAAATTTCAGAAATGATCTGTTATGACTGCATGAAAAGAACAGATGGCAGGTACTGTGTGAATTCATACTGATGCTTCTGAAGGTTGACAATGACTGCTCAGTTTCAGGTTCTGAAGTAAACAGTAATCTAATTACCAAAATGCCTGCCCATTACAATGGGAGAAAGTGCACTGGGACAAAGAGACTTCATTTCCAGTAACAGCTGCAGACGCTAATCGAACCAAACGGTGCTAATTAAAACTGGAATAGAATAAAGCAGTGACCAAAAAATAAAAATAAACTGTAGGATAACAACCACTGAAAAATGGACTCCTTCTGACAGAGATAGCCAAAAATATCATATATAGAGGAATAAAGAATAACATATTAATAAGTGAGTGAAATAGATTGAACAGTAGTCTATAGGTAGGAAATTCTTTCAAAGAAAGAAATAATACTCATTACAGAAAAAAAATTTGAAGGTTGAAAATAGCACTAGTTATAGCTAGAATTCTATAGCAATTGAGATCATCAGAAGGCTTTAGAGAGTCATAAGAAGAGAGAGGCTTCAAGAGAATTATGCAAAGAAATTTGAAGGCTTCAGTAAATACCCATGCAGTTCTCAATTAGAGTTTCTGAAACCATGATATTCAAATCATGGATTTCAGATTGATGCTAGTCCTTCAGTAAGATAAGGAATTTGTACCAGAATATAAAGCAACTAAGTATGGTGTTTCAGTTCAGTTCAGTCGCTCAGTCGTGTCTGACTCTTTGCGACTTCATGAATCGCAGCACGTCTTATTTCAGCTCAAAAAGTATATGTATAGTAAGAGTTTATTGATAAAGAAATTAGTATGTTGATTTACATCCTAGAAGATCCCTGTCTTGCTGCAGAGAGCGTTTAAGCAATTGACTCAATAGTAGTACCTTAGAATTCATTTTACTTTGTAACGACAGTAATAATACTGAAATATAATGCTACTTAAAAGACAGTCTTATTTTTAGATAGCCGATTAATGCTTTAGGTATTGTAGCTTTTGTTACCCATCAGGGTTTATTTCAAAAGCCCCAGTATGTGGTGTAAAGAAACAGGATGAGTAGTAAGAGATAACATTTGTTGAATATGGTTAGAGCCCAGTCAAGAGACAAAAAAACACCACCAGTATCTGAGCTGGAAATTTAGAAATTCTAAACTTTTATGCAGTATAGAAATAGGAATAATTCCCTTTTAGGTAACTACAAAGAAAACTTTTAGGATATGTAACAAACAATTTTTAAGAAAATATTGACCATGAGGTCAAGTATTCCTGATACCTTTAACTCCAAAAATCAGCATCATTGAATGAATAGTTTCTCAGAGAAAATCAGAGTGATAACATTTTCAGTACTGCCTCTCAGCTAAAATTTAGTAGCTTTTTAGATTTTCTATGCCATACACTGAGCTTCATTTTTAATACATTAGTATTTCCCAATCTGGCAATTATTTTCCATCTGCACTTTGCTTTAGTTGGAAGATCTTACTACCTAAGGTCAGTGATTCTAGATCCAGCATTCATTATATGAACTCACTATCTGTTTGAAAACAATCCATGACATTCTCAGTCCTTATACTTTTTAGCTACCTCAGATTTTGTACTGGAGCAGATAACTCATTCACAAATAAAACCTATATACTTATTGTAAGACATCATCAAGCCATACAAAATGAGTTTGCTATGACAGGATTTTTTGACAGAAATCTCCTTTGTGTTAATCCTCTTAGATTAGATATTATCAAATAAAACTTATGCATATCAAATGAAGTACAAAAAGATCGTTTTGGTTATGCAGTCATTATGACCACATATGTGTAACACCTATTCCTTAACTAAGATAACATATAGACTTGGATCACGAGGGTTTCTTTTGAAATCAGTTACTGAATGAACATGCAAGTATGTAACTCATTCTCACGATCTCATCTAACCACACCAAAAGAAGTGTCCACAATCTTACTATAAAACTGAGAACAGGGGATTGGAAAAAGATGGCGGAGGAATAGGATGGGGAGAACACTTTCTCCCTCTCTACCTCATCAAAAGAACATTTCAACGCTGAGCAAATTCCACAAAATAACTTCTGACTGCTGGCAGAGGACATCAGGCATCCAGCAAAGCAGATCATTGGCTTCAAAGCCAGGTAGGAAATACTTTATTTTATTTTAAAGAACGAAGTTATAGACAAAGGAGGAGGGAGGGAATCCCGGCACAGGAAGGGAATCCCGTCCCAGGAAGAGACTCTTAAAGAGAGAGGTTCCCTAAAATTGGGGAACTTTCTCACAGCTGTGCATGGGGCGAGCCCTGGAAGCACAGAGGGCAACATAACAGGAAGGAAGAATAAATAAATAATTAAAACCAACAGATTATGAATTCAACAGTATAACCCCCAGCGGATAAGCAGCGCAAACGCCTGCGTCCGACAGCAGTGGGGGTTGGGCAGGGAGGAGCGCGCCCGCGACAGCGCTTTCTAAGAACTGGGCCACGGGAGACTAGGCTGCAGGGCTTTTCTCGAGAATCGGGGCGTAACAGGGCCAGAATCGGGTCCGCGCGTGGATAGAATGTTTTATCCCGGACTAGCAAACCAGACTGGGGGATAACCAACACGCGAAACACCCGAACATAAGGCACTGACAGGCCCGCGCACAAAACAAAGGACGGATCGGAAATAGCCGGCTGCAGACCATCCCCCACCAGCGACGGGCAGCCAGAGCCTGAAGCGCTGGAAGAGGGCAGACGCAGCTCAAGAGAGACATTACCTACCAAATTGCAAGCAAGCTTCTTTATTGAGACTTCTGCAACAATAGTCCGTGCCAAACTCCCTACCACTTGGACTTGGAACCAAACCCGGCACCCAGAGGGGACTTCCTGAGCGCCAATCCTGAGCGGCTTAAACCGGGGAATTGCATGAAACATAGGGCAGGCCCCACACGGTTATCCCTCGGATTGGGAAGGGGCAAGCCCAGTGCAGAGCTCATCACCACCCTCCTTGTGGCAAGACAAATCAGACACGGAAGAGACCAGCAAACAGAAGTCAAACAGAGGGAACTGCCTTGGTAGTGACCCCACACAGCCCTCAACGACAGAGAAAGCACCAGATACGCCGTTCCTACTTTTATGATCAAAAAAAAAAAAAAATTTTTTTTTTGGGGGATGATGTGGAAGCGTGATTTTTTTTTCTTTTTAAGAATTTTGTTTTCTTTAAAAATTATTTTTTCTTTTTAAATTTGTTTATCCTTTTCTTTTTCATCCTTTTTTTCTAAACTTCCTTAAATTTTTAAGTATTCTATATTTCTAGTTATTATTTTTAGAACCTAATATTACTTAAAAAAAAAAAAACCTATCGTTTAAGCAAACGCCATATATAGTCTTATTGGTGAACGAAGTTGTCTTTTAATAATTCTGGAGTCTTTTATTATATTTTACTTTTTTTTCTTTTTCTTTTTCTCCTTTTTTTTTTTTAAATTTCTCTCTACTTCTTCATCTTCTCCTCAATAATCTGTCTTTGAAAATCCAATTTATACTCCAGATTTTTAATCTTGGCATTTTGGTATTTGTTGCCAATTTTGTACTTTTAAAAACCTAATCCTCAGTACCCAGTTATACATGAGTGCAAGACTACTGGCTTGACCACTCTCTCCACCTCTGGAATCTCCCTTTTCGCCACCAGGTGGCTTTTGTCTCCTCCCTCCCCCTCCCCCTCTCTACCCAACCCTATGAACCTCTGTGCGTTCCAGAAGGAGGAGAACTCTAAGGGAACTGGTCACTGACCGGATCTGTATCCCTCCTTCCCATCTCCCTCTTTTATCCTCCTGTCCATCTCTATCTACTTCCTCCCTCTCCTCTTCCATGTATAACTCTGTGACCACCTCTGAGCGGTCCAGACTTCGGAGCACACACAAGAAAGTGGTTACGGGCTAACTTGCTTTTCCCTCTTATGATTCCACCTCATCCCATTCCACTCACCTCTAACTACTCCCTCCCTCTTCTCTCCTCCAAGTAACTCACCGATCCTCTAGGGACGACCCTCAAGGTGGAGAAACCTATCATCATTAACCTAGATGTTTTAACATTAGTGCTGAATAGACGGAGAAATCATGAGCCTATTCTAAAAATAAATCTGAAAACCAGAATCAGGAGGCGTAATTCCAAATCCTGAGATCATCAAAGAATTCCTGAATACAGGGTACATTATCCAATTAGAGCTCATCAAACGCCTTCATACCTATACTAAAATTGAGCACTGCCCAAGGGCCAACAAGCTCCAGAGCAAGACATACCACGCAAATTCTCCAGCAACACAAGAACAAGCCCCTGAGTTCAATACACAGGCAACTCAAAATACTCCAAAACCACTGACGTCGCATGCAGGATATAAAATCAACACTCAGAAATCCCTTGCATTCCTATACACTAATAATGAGAAAGTAGAAAAAGAAGTCAAGGAAACAATTCCATTCACCATTGCAACGAAAAGAATAAAATACTTAGGAATATTCCTACCTAAAGAAACTAAAGACCTATATATCGAAAACTATAAAACACTGATGAAAGAAATCAAAGAGGACACTAATAGATGGAGGAATATACCATGCTCATGGCTTGGAAGAATCAATATAGTGAAAATGAGTATACTACCCAAAGCAATCTACAGATTTGATGCAACTCCCATCAAGCTACCAGCAGTATTTTTCTCAGAACTAGATCAAATAATCTCAAGATTTGTATGGAAATACAAAAAACCTCGAATAGCCAAAGCAATCTTGAGAAAGAAAAATGAAACTGGAGGAATCAACTTGCCTGACTTCAGGCTCTACTACAAAGCCACAGTCATTAAGATGGTATGGTACTGGCACAAAGACAGAAATATAGATCAATGGAACAAAATCGAAAGCCCTGAGATTAACCCACATACCTATGGACCCCTTATCTTCGACAAAGGAGGCAAGAATATACAATGGAGTAAAGATAGTCTCTTTAACAGGTGGTGCTGGGAAAACTGGTCAACCACTTGTAAAAGAATGAAACTAGACCCCTCTCTAACACCATACACAAAAATAAACTCAAAATGGATTAAAGATCTAAATGTAAGACCAGAAACTATAAAACTCCTAGAGGAGAACATAGGCAAAACACTCTCCGACATAAATCACAGCAGGATCCTCTATGATCCAACTCCCAGTATACTGGAAATAAAAGCAAAGATAAACAAATGGGATCTAATTAAAATTAAAAGCTTCTGCACAACAAAGGAAACTATAAGCAAGGTGAAAAGACAGCCTTCTGAATGGGAGAAAACAATAGCAAATGAAACAACTGACAAACAACTAATCTCAAAGATATATAAGCAACTTATGCAGCTCAACTCCAGAAAAATAAATGATCCAATAAAAAAATGGGCCAAAGAACTAAATAGGCATTTCTCCAAAGAAGACATACGGATGGCTAACAAACACATGAAAAGATGTTCAACATCACTCATTATCAGAGAAATGCAAATCAAGACCACAATGAGGTACCATTTCACACCAGTCAGAATGGCTGCGATCCAAAAGTCTACAAGCAATAAATGCTGGAGAGGGTGTGGAGAAAAGGGAACCCTCTTACACTGCTGGTGGGAATGCAAACTAGTACAGCCATTATGGAAAACAGTGTGGAGATTCCTTAAAAAAACTGCAAATAGAACTGCCTTATGACCCAGCAATCCCACTGCTGGGCATACACACTGAGGAAACCAGAAGTGAAAGAGACACATGTACCCCAATGTTCATTGCAGCGCTGTTTATAATAGCCAGGTCATGGAAGCAACCTAGATGTCCATCAGCAGATGAATGGATAAGAAAGCTGTGGTTCATATACACTATGGAATACTACTCAGCCCTTAAAAAGAATAAATTTGACTCAGTTCTAATGAGATGGATGGAATTGGAACCGATTATACAGAGTGAAGTAAGCCAGAAAGAAAAACACCAATACAGTATACTGACACATATATATGGAATTTAGAAGACAGTAATGATGACCCTATATGTGAGACAACAAGAGACACAGAGGTATAGAGTGGACTTTTGGACTCTGAGGGAGAGGGAAAGGGTGGGATGGTATGGGAGAATGGCGATGAAACATGTATATTTTCCTGTAAGAAACGAAACACTAATCTATGTTCAATGTAGGATGCAGGAGACATGGGGCTGATGCACAGGATGATTCAAGTAGAGAATGGGGGTGGGAGGTGGGAGGGGATTCGGCATTGGGAGATTGTGTTCACCTATGGCTGATTCGTGTCAATGTATGGCAAAACAAATACAGTATTGTAATTAAAAAAATAAATAAATTTAATTAAAAAAATAAAATAAAACAGATTAAAAAAAAAACAAAAAACTGAGAACACATAAGGTAACTTCCTTGTTCCAGTCCATTTGCCCAAGGCTCACGCTTTATTCAAACACCAGTTGTATTACTCCCTATTGGTTTTTTTTACATCAGCTTTTGATAAATTTACCATCCCCCTCACACTCCAGTACTCTTGCCTGGAAAATCCTATGGACGGAGGAGCCTGGTAGGCTGCAGTCCATGGGGTCGCTGAGAGTCGGATACGACTGAGTGACTTCACTTTCACTTTTCACTTTCATGCACTGGAGAAGGAAATGGCAACCCAGTCCAGTGTTCTTGCCTGGAGAATCCCAGGGATGAGGGAGCCTGGTGGGCTGCCATCTATGGGGTCACACAGAGTCAGACATGATTGAAGCGACTTAGCAGCAGCAGCAGCAGTACACTTCTTAAAGAATTTTGAAACTTTCTGAAGAGTTTGCATTCTGCGGATCAGAATAGATCATGGGACTTTTAAGGTTCATATACTTTCTATGTCACATTATCCCCCATGGACCTGTGTCCTACCATCATAGGGCAAAGTGTTGGACAGATTATCCCACAGCTAAACTCACACTCGGAACCAAAATTCCCTTAGATTTCCATATTGACCTGTATGATGGGAGATACTATACTCACCATAGACAAGTGGATTTTTGTTTTTACCCACAATGATAATATGTGGCCACTGCTATATCCCTTGTAAGCACAATACAAAGCAAGAGAACCTGTGGTGTATCACTAGTGGTCATTACATTACAGGAACTTGAAGAATAGCAGTAGAAAAAGACAGTAAATAGGGGTAATTACCTCTCCATGTAATCAAGGCAAAATGCGTGTGTTAAGTAATGAATTCTGGGCATTTAAATAATTCCCAGAACTTTCCCATAGAATAGAGATTTTCTCAAAGCATTCCTTCATCTAAAAATCTGTCATCTTTTTAAACACAACAGAATTTAGAGGAGTATTTTGAAATACTTTTGGATACATATTAAGTGGGTTTCACTGGTGGCTCAAATGATAAAGAATCTCCCTAAATGCAGGAGATGTAGGTTCGATCTCTGGGTCAGGAAGATCCCTTGGAGAAGGGAATGGCTACCCATTCTGCTCTTCTTGCCTGGAGAATCCACAAATAGAGAAAGTTTGCAGTCTGTAGTCCATGGGGTTGCAAAAGTTGAACATGACTGAGTGCCTATTACTAACAGGTGCTTTATGAGGGGCTTCCCAGGTGGCGCTACTAGTAGAGAACCTACCTTCCAGTGCAGGAGACATAAGAGACATGGGTTCAGTCCCTGGATTGGGAAGATCCCCTGGAGGAGGGCATGACGACCCACTTCAGTATTTTTATCTAAATCTCATGGACAGAGGAGCCTGGTGAGCTACATTCCATGGGGTTGGAAAGAGTTGAACACGACTGAAGTTACTTACCATGCACACAGGTGCTATGTAAACAAGATGAAATCTTTGTGTTATTTGTTATTATTTTAAAAAGACACAAGCAAATTTATTGATGTTAGATATTAGAAGCCTAAACCAACCAAGCAAACCTCATCATAGCATGGATTTAATGAGGCCCATTTACCAAGTTTCCCTCATTGCTCAGTTGGTAAAGAATCCACCTGCAATGCAGGAGACCCTTATTTGATTCCTGGGTCAGGAAGATCCCCTGGAGAAGGGATAGGCTACTCACTCCAGTATTCTTAGGCTTCCCTTGTGGCTCAGCTGGTAAAGAAACCGCCTGCAATGCGGGAGACCTGGGTTCAATCTCTGGGTTGGGAAGATCCCCTGGAGAAGGGAAGGGCTACCCACTCCAGTATTCTGGCCTAGAGAATTCCATGGACTGTATAGTCCATGGGGTTGCAAAGAGTCAGACACAACTGAGTGACTTTCACTTCACTTATTTAACATTCACTTATTTACCAAGCAATGTTAAGTGTTTTGAAGTGTTTCTGGTTATGTATTAGGTGGGCCTCCCTGGTGGCTCCGACTGAAAAGAATCTGCCTGCAATGCAGGAGACCTGGGTTGGATTCCTAGGTCAGGAAGGTCCCCTGGAAAAGGGAATAGCAACCCACTCCAGTATTCTTGCCTGGAAAGCCCCATGGCCAGAGAAGCCTGGTAGGCTACAGTCCAGTTCAGTTCATTCAGTTCAGTGGCTCAGTCGTGTCAGAAGTCCATGGAGTTGCAGAGTCAGACATGACTGAACGACTAACATATCAGTATGTATATAGTTACCAAGCAACTTTCAGCGTCAGAATACACTAGTTTTACTGTAACCACAGCAGTAACTGAATTACCTGGCACATCTCAAGCCTGCTGTTTCAGGTTTGGAAACTTTGGGAAAGACTGTATAAACTTCAGATCTTTTTTTATTAAAGAAATGAAAACAGGATCAGAAAACAGTAGTGATCTTCAGTTTAAGCTGTGCAGCTTCAGACCATGTACTGTTTATAGTGACCAAGTCCATCACTTCATAGTGTGGCCTTATAAGAAATAAAAAATGAAAAACAACTTGATATCTCTCCTCCATTCTGGGAAGACTTCTGTGGCATGTGGGCAGAAGGTATATATTTCATAGAACAGGCTGTATCTCAACCCAAATACTCTTTCATCTGCTTTTGGGTCTTACGTTTCCAGCTGCATGCTGGCAGTGTTCATAGCACAAATGGACATTTCTAATATAAAGTTGTTATGCATTTCTCCATTCTCCACATAAATCTTTCTTTACTTGTTAGGTATTCACCTATCTATCCTCATACATTTTGTTGTTCAGTTGCTAAGTCATGTCTGACTCTTTTGAAACGTTATGGACTATAGGGGCCTAAAATACAGGTTAATAATGTAAGCTTGGTATATTACTTCATTCTGTCATGTTAAAGTATTTTAAAATAATTTGAGTCAGTATTTATTGATGGAGGTAGCAAATACAAAAAAAAAAAAAATTGTAGTATTTTCATTAAACCACCTAAACTAATAGCAGCGTGGAAGACTTCTAGCCACGTAAGTATTATCATCTGTTTTTCCCTCAGTAATCTACTCTTGGGACCAAAACCCTGAGACAGGATAGGTTTTTTATAACCAAGTTGCATTGATTACATGGGGACACTTTGCCATTATTGAGTATAATAGAGTCAAGTGGATAAGTGTTGATTTAGGAGCCCTATATACATTCAGAATCACAGGCACATATGTGTTCTTTATGGGCATTGCAATATAAGACTGGATTTTGATGTTGGTCAGATATTTTATCTGAAACCTGGAGAACTGATGGAAAATACACTTTCCTACTTGAGGATATAGGAAAACATATAATAATTGAAATAATTTGAAAAACAAATAATTGAAATAGTTACAATATTCTTCCAGTTATTCATATACATAGTTTTATTCTCAAAATAATCTAAGGTGAATTCATAAAGTTTGCCTCTAGATATAGAAATTAGGTTCTATTCAGTTCAGTGACTCAGTCATGTCCGACTCTTTGCAACCCCATGAACCGCAGCACACCAGGCCTCCTTGTCCATCATCAACTCCTGGAATCCACCCAAACCCATGTCCATTGAGTCAGTAATGTCATCTAATCATCTTAGCCTCTGTTGTCCCCTTCTCCTCCTGCTGCAATCTTTCCCAGCGTCAGGGTCTTTTCAAATGAGTCAGCTCTTCGCATCAGGTGGCCAAAGTATTGGAGTTTCAGCTTCAACCTCAGTCCTTCCAATAAACACCCAGGACTGATCTCCTTTGGAATGGACTGGTTGGATCTCCTTGCAGTCCAAGGGACTCTCAAGAGTCTTCTCCAACACCACAGTTCAAAAGCATCAATTCTTCAGCTCTTAGCTTTCTTTATAGTCCAACTCTCACATCCATACATGACCACTGGAAAAACCATAGCCTTGACTAGACAGACCGTTGTTGACAAAGTAATGTCTCTGCTTTTTAATATGCTGTCTAGGTTGGTCATAACTTTCCTCCCAAGGAGTAAGTGTCTTTTAATTTCATGGCTACAATCACCATCTGCAGTGATATTGGAGCTCAGAAAAATAAAGTCAGCCACTGTTTCTCCATCTATTTGCCATGAAGTGATAGGACCGGATGCCATGATCTTCGTTTTCTGAATGTTGAGCTTTAAGCCAACTTTTTTACTCTCCCCTTTCACTTTCATCAAGAGGCTCTTTAGTTCTTTTTGACTTCCTGCCATAAGGGTAGTGTCATCTGCATATCTGAAGTTATTGATATTTCTCCTAGCAATCTTGATTTTAGCTTGTGTTTCCTCAAGCCCAACATTTCTTATTACATTCAACATATTTTTGCCAAATATCAGGTATCTTATATTAAGTGATAAAGTAATACTGTTTAATTATAATTAAAATGTGAGCAACATGATTTAATTTCACATTAAGTATATCAGAATGTTGAAACAGTAGTGAACTTTAAAGGCTCAAATATCTATTACAAGAAAAATAAGGAAACATTTAAAAAGAGAAAACAGGATTGATATAATCAGTATTAATGTATACTTATTGTTAAAAAAGGAAATGACCTGAGGAAGTTAACCCCCAAATCACTGATTCATCTTCTGCCATATGCAGTCTGAGTTGTGTATTTTGTGAACTTATCTTATTGGCTTCTGTTCCTTAGTTTGATTTATTTTAATAATATTTCAAGCTGGTTTTAGACAAGGCAGAGGAATCAGAGATCAAATTGCCAACATCCATGGGATCATCGAGAAAGCAAGAGAGTTCCAGAAAAACATCTATTTCTGCCCTATTGACTATGCCAAAGCCTTTGACTGTGTGGATTACAATAAACTGTGGAAAATTCTGAAAGAGATGGGAATACCAGGCCACCTGACCTGCCTCTTGAGAAACCTATATGCAGGTCAGGAAGCAACAGTTAGAATTGGACGTGGAACAACAGACTGTTTCCAAATAGGAAAAGGAGTACATCAAGGCTGTATATTGTTACCCTGCTTGTTTAACTTATACACAAAGTACATCATGAGAAACGCTGGGCTGGAAGAAACACAAGCTGGAATCAAGATTGCCGGGAGAAATAGCAATAACCTCAGATATGCAGATGACACCACCCTTATGGCAGAAAGTGAAGAGGAACTAAAAAGCCTCTTGATGAAAGTGAAAGAGGAGAGTGAAAAAGTTGGCTTAAAGCTCAACATTCAGAAAACGAAGATCATGGCATCTGGTCCCATCACTTCATGGGAAATAGATGGGAAACAGTGGAAACAGTGTCAGATTTTATTTTTGGGGGGCCTCCAAAATCACAGCAGATGGTGATTGCAGCCATGAAATTAAAAGATGCTTACTCCTTGGAAGGAAAGTTATGACCAACCTAGATAGCATACTGAAAAGCAGAGACATTACTTTGCCAACAAAAGTCTGTCTAGTCAAGGCTATGGTTTTTCCAGTGGTCATGTATGGATGTGAGAGTTGGATTGTGAAGAAAGCTGAATGCCAAAGAATTGATGCTTTTGATCTGTGGTGTTGGAGAAGACTCTTGAGAGTCCCTTGGAGTGCAAGGAGATCCAATCAATCCATTCTAAAGGAGATCAGTCCTGGGTGTTCATTGGAAGGACTTATGCTGAAGCTGAAACTCCAGTACTTTGGCCACCTCAGGCAAAGAGTTGACTCATTGGAAAAGACTGATGCTGGGAGGGATTGGGGGCAGGAGGAGAAGGGGGTGACCGAGGATGAGATGGCTGGATGGCATCACGGACTCAATGGACACGAGTTTGAGTGAACTCTGGGGAGTTAGTGATGGACAGGCAGGCCTGTTGTGCTGAGATTCATGGGATCGCAGAGTCAGCCATGACTGAGCAACTGAACTTATATAATATAGGTGATACTGAAATAGAAAGGATAAAAGCAGTTTCCTTAATGTTATACTTCATTTGTTGATTCAACTTATGTCCAGATAAATAAATAATGATTCTTACAAAGTGATAATGGTTTTGTTTAATTACATCTCTAGGAGAAGAAACGTTCTTTTCAGCTAAGCAGTTTGTATAAACCTGGGCTGGGAAGAGAGGGTTTAGTAATAGAAAAGGTGTGTGTTTGAACTGCATGGGTCTACTATCCAGATTGTTTTTTTCAATAGTACCTGCTATAGTACTGCATAATCCATGGTTGGTTGAATCTGCTAATGCAGAGAGCCAAATGTAAGTTACACACATTAACCCAGTGGATGGTTGGTGTCCATAAGCCCTGGGTTGTTCATGAGACAACTGTGCTTACAAATATCCCAAGTATAGCCAAACACACACAGGTTTGGGACCAGTGTTCTGTGCAAACTTTTTATCACATTTTATTGGAAGTGTTAAATTACTTATCTTCTTGCTCTCAACTATGAATTCCAAAAGCATCAACATTTGTCACTGTTCACTGTTCCTTCCCTAGTGTGTAAAAATATTGGCTTACTGCAATCTTACAACAGTTATAGAAGGATGAATGGAAGAATGGAACATATGAATAAATGAGTGGAATATATTATGAATTACTCATAAACCAGATGCTTCCCACATAGTGTACAGTAGATTTTTTTGACCTGATTTTGTTCTTTTATCCAAACTGAAAAAATCCCAAGTTGCTTATCAAATATGTAAAGAACAGGACATTAAAACATAGCTTTAATTTCATTTGTTTACTTGTTTTTTAAAATTTTTAGTGGGGTGTAGTTGATTCACAATGTTGTGTTAGTTACAGGTATACAGAAGAGTAAATCAATTATAGATATACATATATCCACTGTTATCAAGATTCTTTTCCCATATAGGTCAATCACAGAGTATTTAGAAGAGTTCCTTGTTCTATACAGTAGGTCCTTACTAGTGGTCTATTTTATATTTAGTAGTATATATACATCAGTCTCAATCTCCCAATTTATCCCTCCCTGCTTCTTACACCCTGGTAGCTATAAGTTTTTTTTTTTTTTTTTTTCTACAACTGTGACTCTGTTTTGTAAGTAAGTTCATTTGTACCGTTTTTCTAGATTCCACATATAGGCAATATCATATGCTGGTGCTAAGTCACTTCAGTCGTGTCCGACTCTTTGTGATCCCATAGACCACAGCCCACCAGGCTCCCCAGTCCCTGGGATTCTCCAGGCAAGAACACTGGAGTGGGTGGCCATTTCCTTCTTCAATGCATGAAAGTGAAAAGTGAAAGTGAAGTCACTCAGTCGGGCCCGACTCTTAGCAACCCCATGGACTACAGCCCACCAGGCTCCTCCGCTCATGGGATTTTCCAGGCAAGAGTACTAGAGTGGGGTGCCATTGCCTTCTCTGGCAATATCATATAAGATTTGTCTTTTTTATTGCAGTATAGTTCCTTTACAGGGTTGCTGTTAGTTTCTGCTATACAGTGAAATGAATCAGCTGTATGTGTACATATTTCCCCTTCCTTTTGAGCCTCCCTCTCACACCCAACAATCCCATTCCTGTAGGTCTCTCAGAGCCCTGGGCTAAGCTCCCTGTGCTGGACAGCAGGTTCCCACTAGCTATTAAATTAACACATGAGTGAGTGAAAGTCTCTCAGTCATGTCTGACTCTTTGTGACCCCATGGACTGTATAGTCCATGGGATTCTCCAGGCCAGAATACTGGAGTGGGTAGCCTTTCCTTTCCCCAGGGAATCTTCCTAACCCAGGGATTGAACCCAGGTCTCTTGCACTGCAGGCGGTTTCTTTACCAGCTGAGCCACCGGGGAATCCCAGGAATACTGGAGTGGGTAGCCCATACCTTCTCTAGTGCATCTTTCTGACCCAGGAATCAAACTGGAGTCTCCTGTATCGCAGGCGGATTCTTTACCAGCTGAGCTACCGGAGAAGCCCTATTTTACACATGATAGTTTATATCTATGTCAGTCCCAGTCTCTTGGTCCACCCTGTCCTCCCTTCCCTGTGTCCATAAGTTTGTTCTCTACGTCTGCATGTCAAGTTCTGCTCTGTGAATAGGTTCATCAGTACCATTTTTCTAGATTCCATATATATGTGTTAATAAACAATATTGTTTTTCTGACTTCACACCATATGACAGACTCTGTTCATCCACATCTCTATAAATGACCCAATTTTGTTCCCTTTATGGCTAAGTAATGTTCCAATATTCCATTGTATATGTGTACCATATTTTCATCATTCATCTGTCCATGGACAGCTAGGTTGCTTCCATGTCTTGCCTATAGTAAATAGTGCTGTAATGAACATAAGAGTGCCTGTGTATTTTTGACTATGATTTTTCTCAGGGTAGATGCCCAGTAGAGGGGTTACTGGGTCATATGGTAGTTTGAGTTTTTCAGAGGCACCTCCATTATGTTCTCCATAGGAGCTGTATCAATTTACATTCCCACCAACAGTGCAAGAGGGTTCCCTCTCCTCCACACCCTCTCTAGCATTTATTGTTTGTAGATTTTTTATACTGGCCATTCTGACCAGTGGGAGGTGATACATCATTGTAGTTTTGATTTGTGTTTCTCTCATAATGAGTGTTGTTGAGCATTTTTTCATGTTTGTTGGTCATCTGTATGTCTTCTTTGGAGAAATGTCTGTTTCGATCTTCTGCCCATTTATTGATTGTGTAGTTTGTTTTTTCTATATTGAGCTTCAGGATGATCTGCTTGTATATTTTGGCGATTAATCCTTTGCCAGTTTCCTCATTTACAAATATTTTCTCCCATTCTGAGGGTTGTCTTTCACCTTGTTTATGGCTGCCTTTGCTGTGAAAAAGCTTTTAAGTTTAATTAGGTCCCATTTGTTTATTTATTTATTTTTTCATTACTCTAGGAGGTGGATCAAACAGGATCTTACTGCAATTTATGTAAAAGCGTGTGCTGCCTATGTTTTCCTCTAAGAGTTTTATAGTGTTTGGCCCTACATTTAGGTGTTTATTTTCTCAGGAATATTTTGCTGAATATAATGTGTATTTTTAAGTGTTGCTATTGGGCCAGACATCTATTATTTTCTTGGTGACATCAATTCAAGACCATTCCCATGGAAAAGAAATGCAAAAAGCAAAATGGCTGTCTGGGGAGGCCTTACAATAGCTGTGAAAAGAAGAGAGGCAAAAAGCAAAAGAGAAAAGGAAAAATATAAGCATCTGAATGCGGAGTTCCAAAGGATAGCAAGAAGAGATAAGATAGCCTTCTTCAGCAATCAATGCAGAGAAATAGAGGAAAACAATAGATTGGGAAAGACTAGAGATCTCTTCAAGAAAATCAGAGATACCAAGGGACCATTTCATGCAAAGATGAGCTCGATAAAGGACAGAAATGCTATGGACCTAACAGAAGCAGAAGATATTAAGAAGAGGTGGCAAGATACACAGAAGAACTGTACAAAAAAGGTCTTCATGAGCCAGGTAATCATGATGTGATCACTCATCTAGAGCCAGACATCTTGGAATGTAAAGTCAAGTGGGCCTTAGAAAGCATCACCACGAACAAAGCTAGTGGAGGTGATGGAATTCCAGTTGAGCTGTTTCAAACCCTGAAAGATGATGCTGTGAAAGTGCTACACTCAATATGCCAGCAAATTTGGAAAACTCAGCAGTGGCCACAGGACTGGAAAAGGTCAGTTTTCATTCCAATCTCAAAGAAAGGCAATGCCAAAGAATGCTCAAACTACTGCACAAATTGCACTCATCTCACATGCTAGTAAAGTAATGCTCAAAATTCTCCAAGCCAGGCTTCAGCAATACGTGAACCGTGAACTTCCTGATGTTCAAGCTGGTTTTAGAAAAGGCAGAGGAACCAGAGATCAAATTGTCAACATCCGCTGGATCATGGAAAAAGCAAGAGAGTTCCAGAAAAACATCTCCTTCTGCTTCATTGACTATGCCAAAGCCTTTGACTGTGTGGATCACAATAAACTTTGGAAAATTCTGAAAGAGATGGGAATACCAGACCACCTAACTTGCCTCTTGAGAAATCTATATGCAGGTCAGGAAGCAACAGTTAGAACTGGACATGGAATAGCAGACTGGTTGCAAATAGGAAAAGGAGTACGTCAAGGCTGTATATTGTCACCCTGCTTATTTAACTTATATGCAGAGTACATCATGAGAAACGCTGGGCTGGAAGAAACACAAGCTGGAATCAAGATTGCTGGGAGAAATATCAGTGACCTCAGATATGCAGATGACACCACCTTTATGGCAGAAAGTGAAGAGGAGCTAAAAGCCTCTTGACGAAAGTGAAAGAGGAGAGCGAAAAGGTTGGCTTAAAGCTCAACATTCAGAAAACAAAGATCATGGCATCCAGTCCCATCACTTCATGGGAAATAGATGGGGAAAACAGTGGAAACAGTCTCAAACTTTATCTTTTGGGCTCCAAAATCACCGCAGATGGTGACTGCAGCCATGAAATTAAAAGATGCTTACTCCTTGGAAGAAAACTTATGACCAACCTAGAAAGTATATTCAAAAGCAGAGACATTACTTTGCCTACTAAGGTCTGTCTAGTCAAGGCTATGGTTTTTCCTGTGGTCATGTATGGATGTGAGAGTTGGACTGTGAAGAAGGCTGAGCGCTGAAGAGTTGATGCTTTTGAACTGTGGTGTTGGAGAAGCCTCTTGAGAGTCCCTTGGACTACAAAGAGATCCAACCAGTCCATTCTGAAGGAGGTCAGCCCTGAGATTCCTTTGGAAGGAATGATGCTAAAGCTGAAACTCCAGTACTTTGGCCACCTCGTGTGAAGAGTTGACTCATTGGAATAGACTCTGATGCCAGGAGGGATTTGAGGCAGGAGGAGAAGGGGGCAACCGAGGATGAGATGGCTGGATGGCATCACAGACTCGATGGACATGAGTCTGGGTGAACTCCGAAAGATGGTGATGAACAGGGAGGCCTGGCATGCTGCGATTCATGGGGTCGCAAAGAGTCAGACATGACTGAGTGACTGAACTGAACTGACATCAATTTATCTGTTTGAATCTGTAAATCGGAGTGAACGATGATTAAAACTGACTTTACAAATGCTTTTTAAGAACAACAATTTAGGTGTTGAAGGAATTATATATATATTAGTATCAGCTTTACCAACTTGCTTGTTAAAAATTATTTACACTAGCTAGGAGAACAGAGAAGGCAATGACATCCCACTCCAGTACTCTTGCCTGGAAAATCCTATGGACGGAGGAGCCTGGTTGGCCACAGACCATGGGGTCGCTAAGAGTGACTTCACTTTCACTTTTCACTTTCATGCATTGGAGAAGGAAATGGCAACCCACTCCAGTGTTCTTGCCTGGAGAATCCCAGGGATTGGGGAGCCTGGTGGGCTGCCATCTATGGGGTTGCACAGAGTCGGACACAACTGAAGCAACTTAGCAGTAGCAGCAGCTGAGAGAATGGATAATATATATTTGGGGTATTAGGAAAAGATACATAGAAAATCACTGGCAACATTTTGATTCCAATATTGGGAGGTAAAAATAATGAGTAGAGGGAGATTGTATAAGTTTACTTTATATGTTCAAAAATTGGGTTTGAAAGAACAAGATGGCAGAGGATTAGGTAGACGTGGATATCTCTCTTCATTGATATATTAGGAATACATCTTCAGACACAGAAATGCATGCAGAACAGCTGAGAGTGGACAGGAGGACCTGACCAGCTGAAAAGAATATGTAGACCCATGCAAAACTCAGTAGGAGGAAAGAACTAGGGGAAAAAACAGGAATGTTAGAAGGACTGGACCTGCCCTCAGCGGGTGGGGGAGCTGAAGCAGGGGTCTGATTTGCACATTGGAGTAACTGAGTCAGAGGAGAAACATTTAAGGCTGAGAGTGAAAGAGCTGATCTGTGGCAGCCTAAATGGAATGAGAATCAGACAGTCCTTGCCCCAGTCATACATACCCCAGACAGGGACGCAGATCCCCTGGAAGGTGCAGCGGCTGGGAGCTGGAGATTAGGGATTGTGGAGCAATTCCAGGGTGAGGGCTGCTGTTGACTGTGGAGAGACGGATCGAGGGGATTTGAGGGGGAGACGGTGGTGGGAAATGCCTGTGGAGGAAAACTGGGCAGCCATGGAAGCCAGGTGATACTGCTGAGTCACACATAGCGGGTGGAGCCATATCTCTCCCCACAAGCCAGTATCAGCAGCTGAACAATAAAAACGCTGGCCCATCAAACACCTGATGCACTGAATTATAGGGTAGGACCCAGGCCAGGGGGGCCCCCATGTGCCTTATGCGCCGAACAACAGAGAAGGACCCCAGGCAAGGAAGCCCTCTTAAGTGCCTGAATGGGCGGAGTTACAGAGAAAGACTGGCCAAAGGGGCCTTCTGATTGCCAGCTACAAGAGGCTCGAAAAAAGACTCTGAGAGGGCCATAACTGCTATAGCAGAGACAATCTGTGCCTCTGCACACTTTGTGCTGCCAGGGTTCCTGCAAGCCAAGCAGCTGCGCCACCTTCATGCTCAACTCTCACTGGGGCAGAGCTGCCACAGGCAAAAACTTGCATCTATGTGCTCAGGGTTGCTTTGGTCGTGTCCAACACTTTGCATCCCTGTAGACTGTGGCCTGCCAGGCTTCTCTGTCAGGGGAGTTCTCCAGGCAAGAATCCTGGAGTGTATTGGCCAATACTAATTGCCATACCCTTCCATACCCTTCTAGAGCATTATATTTCCTGCTGCCCTACCTGCCAACTCCCCTGAGTTCCTGGTGCTCTCAGAACCCCTGTGACCCAAGCAGCTGCACTACCTCCACACTTGACCCTCACTGGGGCAGATCCAAGTCCTCCAGGGCAGCCTCAGGAACAAACCCCAGTGGACAACCCACATGCAGAGGTGGAAATAAAACCACAATTGAAACCCAGGGGCATTGTGGCTAATAAAAAAAGACCCCAAACCTTCCCACCAGCTGTACAAGCTGCAGATTAAATCCACACAGTTAACTAGACAGGCTCTGTGTCTATGGAATATATAGAAGGACATTGAGAGTTCCCACCAAGAAAATGCACTAGTTCTGAGATGTGGACACTAGAGGCAAGAACACAGAGAAATAGGACCAGATTAGAATATGAGCTGCCCTCCCAGCAGGTCCAGAGATCAGTGCAGTGTTGGAGGGCATCTTAGGGAGGTGAGGTGGGCTGTGACCCCAAGTGAGGGAAAGGACTCGGACAGTGGTGACTCAACAGAAGCATTTATCTTCATGTTTTGACTTGTTATGCAGATTCTTTTGGATTTTTTTTTCCTTTTTCCTCCTTTTATCCCCCTCAGTTATAGTTGTCAATCTTATTGGTACTGCTGCTGCTGCTGCTGCTGCTGCTAAGTCGCTTCAGTCGTGTCTGACTCTGTGCGACCCCATAGACAGCTGCCCACCAGGCTCCCCCATCCCTGGGATTTTCCAGGCAAGAACACTGGAGTGGGTTGCCATTTCCTTCTCCAATGCATGAGAGTGAAAACTGAAAGTGAAATTGCTCAGTCGTGTCCAACCCTTAGCGACCCCATGGACTGTAGCCCACCAGGCTCCTCCATCCATGGGATTTTCCAGGCAAGAGTACTAGAGTACAGTGCCATTGCCTTCTCCATTTATTGGCACTATGAAATCTAATTAAGTTTTTAAGTTTTTTTTTTTTTTCCCTCAGTCATATTTTATTGTTGTCATAAACATCTGCCTCTATGTTGGGCTTTTGCAGTTCAGTGGAATTTCCTTTTTTCTTTTCTTTTTTAATTTAAAATTTTAATTTTTTAAACCTATTATTATTTTTTCTATTTATTCCTTTGTTTGCTTTTCCTCCTGTTCTTTTCCTCTTGCAGTTAATCTTTATTGTACATTGTTAGTTAGTTCAGTCG
Organism: Nanger dama; assembly: GCA_917880005.1. Lineage (NCBI taxonomy): Eukaryota > Metazoa > Chordata > Mammalia > Artiodactyla > Bovidae > Nanger > Nanger dama. The sequence continues at coordinate 2,153,525 of CAKJTW010000069.1, forward strand.
CTCTGCCCTCTCTGACTCTTTGCGATACCATGAATTCCAGCACCTCAGGCCACCCTGTCCATCACCAACAGCTGGAGTTCACTCAGACTCACGTTCAGTGATACCATCCAGCCATCTCATCCTCTGTCGCCCCCCTTCTCCTCCTGCCCCTAATAACTCCCAGCATCAGAGTCTTTTCCAATGAGTCAGCTCTTCCCATGAGGTGGCCAAAGTACTGGAGTTTCTCTCCAAAGAAATCCTGATCTCCTTCAAAATGGACTGGTTGGATCTCCTTGTAGTCCAAGGGACTCTCAAGAGGCTTCTCCAACACCACAGTTTAAAAGCATCCATTCTTCAGCGCTCAGCCTTCTTCACAGTCCAACTCTCACATCCATACATGACCACAGGAAAAACCATAGCCTTGACTAGACGGACCTTAGTAGGCAAAGTAATGTCTCTGCTTTTGAATATACTATCTAGGTTGGTCATAATTTCTCTTCCAAGGAATAAGAGTATTTTAATTTCATGGATGCAGTCACCATCTGCGGTGATTTTGGAGCCCTAAAAATAGTCTGACACTATTTCCACTGTTTCCTCATCTATTTCCCATGAAGTGATGAGATCAGATACCATGATCTTCGTTTTCTGAATGTTGAGCTTTAAGCCAACTTTTTCACTCTCCACTTTCACTTTCAGCAAGAGGCTTTTTAGCTCCTCTTCACTTTCTGCCATAAGGGTGGTGTCATCTGCATATCTGAGGTTATTGATATTTCTCCCAGCAATCTTGATTCCAGCTTGTGCTTCTTCTAGCCCAGCGTTACTCATAATGTACTCTGCATAGAAGTTAAATAAGCAGGGTGACAATATACAGCCTTGACATACTCCTCTTTCCTATTTGGAACCAGTCTGTTGTTCCATGTCCAGTTCTAACTGTTGCTTCCTATCCTGCATATAGGTTTCTCAAGAGGCACAGTTTATTGTGATACACACAGTCAAAGACTGGCATAGTCAATAAAGCAGAAATAGATGTTTTTCTGGAACTCTCTTGCTTTTTCGATGATTCAGCCGATGTTGGCAATTTGATCTCTGGTTCCTCTGCCTTTTCTAAAACCAGCTTGAACATCAGGAAGTTCACAGTTCACATACTGCTAAAGCCTGGCTTGGAGAATTTTGAGCATTACTTTACTAACGTGTGAGATGAGTGCAATTGTGTGGTAGTCTGAGCATTCTTTGGCATTGCTTTTCTTGGGATTGGAATGAAAACTGACCTTTTCCAGTCCTGTGGCCACTGCTGAGTTTTCCTAATTTGCTGGCATATTGAGTGCAGCACTTTCACAGCATCATCTGTCAGGATTTGAAACAACTCAACTGGAATTCCATCATCTCCACTAGCTTTGTTCGTAGTTATGCTTGCTAAGGCCCACTTGACTCCACATTCCAGGTTGTCTTGCTCTAGGTGAGTGATCACACCATCGTGATTATCCGGGGTGTGAAGATCTTTTTGTACAGTTCTGTGTATTCTTCCCACCTCTTCTTAATATCTTCTGCTTCTGTTATGTCTATACCATTTCTGTCCTTTATCAAGCCCATCTTTGCATGAAATGTTCCTTGGTATCTCTAATTTTCTTGAAGAGATCTCTAGTCTTTCCCATTCTGTTCTTTTCCTCTCTTTCTTAGCACTGATCACTGAAGAAGGCTTTCTTCTCTCTTCTTGCTATTCTTTGGAACACTGCATTCAGATGTATATATCTTTCATTTTCTCCTTTGCTTTTGCCTCTCTTCTTTTCACAGCTATTTGTAAGGCTTCCCCAGACAGTCATTTTGCTTTTTGCATTTCTTTTCCATGAGGATGGTCTTGATCCCTGTCTCCTGTACAATGTCACGGACTTCTGTCCATAGTTCATCAGGCACTCTATCAGATCTAGGCCCTTAAATCTATTTCTCACTTCCACTGTATAATCGTAAGGGATCTGATTTAGGTCATACCTGAATGGTCTAGCGGTTTTCCCTGCTTTCTTCAATTTGAGTCTGAATTGGGTAATAAGGAGTTCATGATCTGAGCGACAGTCAGCTCCTGGTCTTGTTTTCGTTGACTGTATAGAGCTTCTCCATCTTTGGCTGCAGAGAATATAATCAATCTGATTTCGGTGTTGACCATCTGGTGATGTCCATGTGTAGAGTCTTCTCTTGTGTTTTTGGAAGAGGGTGTTTGCTATGACCAGTGCATTTTCTTGGCAAAACGCTATTAGTCTTTGTCCTGCTTCATTCTGCATTCCTAGGCCAAATTTGCCTGTTATTCCAGGTGTTTCTTGACTTCCTACTTTTGGATTCCAGTCCCCTATAATGAAAAGGACATTTTTGGGGGTGTTAGTTCTAAAAGGTCTTGTAGGTCTTCATGGAACCGTTCAACTTCAGCTTCTTCAGCATTACTGGTTGGGGCATAGACTTGGATTACTGTGATATTGAATGGTTAGCCTAGGAAATGAACAGAGATCATTCTGTCGTTTTTGAGATTTCATCCAAGTACTGCATTTCAGACTCTTTTGTTGACCATGATGGCTACTCCATTTCTTCTGAGGGATTCCAGCCCACATTAGTAGATGTAATGGTCATCTGAGTTAAGTTCACCCATTCCAGTCCATTTTAGTTCGCTGATTCCTAGAATGTCGACATTCACTCTTGCCATCTCTTGTTTGACCACTTCCAATTTGCCTTGATTCATGGACCTGACATTCCAGGTTCCTATGCAATATTGCTCTTTACAGCATTGGACCTTGCTTCTATCACCAGTCACATCCACAGCTGGGTATTGTTTTTGCTTTGGCTCCATCCCTTCATTCTTTCTGGAGTTATTTCTCCACTGATCTCCAGTAGCGTATTGGGCACCTACTGACCTGGGGAATTCCTTGTTCAGTATCCTATCATTTTGCCTTTTCATACTGTTCGTGGGGCTCTCAAGACAAGAATATTTAAGTGGTTTGCCATTCCCTTCTCCAGTGGACCACATTCTGTCAGACCTCTCCACCATGACCTGCCCGTCTTGGGTGGCCCCACATGGCATGGCTTGGTTTCACTGAGTTAGACAAGGCTGTGGTCCTAGTGTGATTAGATTGATTAGTTTACTGTGAGTATGGTTTCAGTGTGTCTGCCCTCTGATGCCCTCTTGCAACACCTACCATCTTATTTGGGTTTCTCTTACCTTGGGCGTGTGGTATCTCTTCATGGCTGCTCCAGCAAAGCCAGCTGCTGCTCCTTACCTTGGACGAGGGGTATCTCTTCACCACCACCCCTCCTGACCTTGAACATAGAATAGTTCCTCTAGGCCCTACTGTGCCCACGCAATAAATCTCCTTTATTTACCTCTATTAACTTTGCATATATAATCTTTCTTTCTTTCCTTTCCGCTCAACATATATTATATTTTCATTGCTTTATTCCCCACTTGGCACCTTGCTTAGTTTTGTTTTCCAGTTTGTGCTTTAGTTAGTTTTATTCTTACCTGGTAGATATAATTTCTGGTTGCCTTTGTTTGCTGGGTCAATCTATTTTACTTTATTTTTTTTTGGACTGTTTTCATTTTGCTTATGGCTGTATATATATATATGTGTATATGCAGTCACACTTTTTATTGCCGGTATAAACTTCTGCCTCCACATTGGGCTTTTGCAGTTCTGTGGAGTTTTCCTGTTGTGTTTACTTTCTTCTTCCCCCTTTTTTTTTTCTCTCTTTTTTATATTTTTAATTTTTTAAACCTATTATATTTTTCCTACATTTATTCCTTTGTTTGCCTTTCCTAATGTTCTTTTCTCCTTTCAGTTAATCTTTAGTGTACATAAATCTTCATAATCTACCTCTATTTAACTTCTCATATCTATTCTTTCTTTGCTTTCCTTTCCTTTCAACATATTTGTTAGATTTATTTTCATTGTTTTACTCCTTATTTGGCATCTTGCTTTAGTTCTGTATTCTGGTTTGTGTTTTAGTTAGTTTTGTTCTTAACTTGTAAATATAATTTTTTATTTCCTTTGTTTTCTGGGTTAATCTGCTGTACTTTATTTTTGTTGGACTCTTTGACTTTGCTTATGGGTGTATATACATATATTCCATTATTTCAACTATTATTTGCCTGATTTTGTAACTGCCATTTGTCTGGGATTCATCTTTGGTTTCTCACTTTGGAGTATTTGTTTTAATCTTGCTTAATGCTATAACAAACCACTTGTGGAACCTTCTTTCCTGACCAGAGATCAAGCCCTGAGCCTTTGGAGTGGGAGCACTGAATCCAAGACCCTAGACTACCAGAGAACTAACCCTAGGGAGTATCAAATAGAGAGAACTCACACAAAAGAAACCACTTGAATACATGACCGAGCATCACCCAACCACCAATAGCACCCTGCGCAGGATGCCTCATCTAAATAATAAACAAAATAAAAGTACAAATGCAATCATTGGCAGACAGGATTACCACCTCATTCAGCCTTGTCCATTAGAGGAAAAACAAACAAAACCAGCACAAATCTCGCCCTATATGAAGCTTACACAAACAATGGGACCAATCTTAGGAGGACAGAAACTAAAAGGAAGAAAGAGTTCAGTCTTGAAAACTGGGGAAAGGAGACCTCAAACACAATAGGTTAAAAAAATAATGAAAAGGCAGAGAAATATTTCACAAATGAAGAAACAAACTAGAAACACAGAAGTCAAAATAAATGAAGAGGTAATAGGCAAACTACCTGAAAAAGAATTCAGAATAATGATAGTAAAGATGATCAAAAACCTTGAAAACAAAATGGAGAAAATGCAAGAGTCAATTAACAAAGACCTGGAAGAATTAAAGAATAAACATATAGAGACCAACAACACAATGACTGGAATTAAAAATACTCTGGAAGCAATCAATAGAAGAATAACTGAAGCAGAAGAATGAACCAGTGAGCTGGAAGATAAAATGGTGGAAATAACTTCTGAAGAGCAGAATAAAGTAGAAAGAATGAAAAGAACTGCAGGTAGTCTCAGAGACCTCTGGGACAATATTAAATGCACCAACATTTGAATTACAGGGATCCCAGAAGAAGAGAAAAAGAAAGGGTATGAGAAAATTTTGGAAGAAATTATAGTTGAAAAGTTCCCCAACAGGGAAAAGGAAATACTCACTCAAGTCCAAGAGGTGCAAAGAGTTCTATACAGGATAAACCCAAGGAGAAACACACCAAGACTAAACACAAAGGAAGAATATTAAAAGCAGCAAAGGAAAAGCAACAAGTAACATACAAGGGAATGCCATATGATTAACAGCTGATCTTTCAGCAGAAACTCTGCAGGCCAGAAGGGAATGGCAGGATATATTTCAAGTGCTGAAAAGGAAAAATATACAACCAACATTACTGTACCTGGCAAGGTTCTCATTCAGAATTGATGGATAAATAAAACACTTTTCAGACAAACAGAAGTTAAGAGAATTCAGTACCACCAAGCCAGCTTTACAACAAATATTAAAGGGATTTAAATACAAGGGAAGGAAAAAGATCTACAAAATCAACCCCAAACAATTAAGAAAAAGGCAATAGGAACATACATATTAATAATTACTCTAAATGTAAATGGATTAAATGCTGAAACCAAAAGACACAGACTGGCTGAATGGATACAAAAACAAGACCCATATATATGTTGTCTACAAGAAATTCACTTTTGACCTCATGACACATATAGACTGAAAGTGAGATGATGGAAAAATATATTCCATGCAAACGGGAAGCAAAAGAAAGTTGGAGTAGAAATCCTCATATAAGACAAAATAGACCTTAAAGAATGTTACAAGAGATAAAGACACTATATAATGAATAAGGGATCAATCCAAGAGGAAGGCATAACAACTGTAAATATCTATGCACCCAACATAGGAGCATCTCAATACATAAGACAAATATTAACAGAACTAAAAAGAAAAGCTTACAGTAACACAATAATAGTAAGAGACTTCAGCACTCCACTCATACCAATGGACAGTTCATAAAAACAGAAAATTAATAATTAAGCACAAGTCTTAAATGATACATTAGATGAGATGGATTTCATTGACATCTTCAGGACATTCCATCCAAATGTAGAAGAATACACCTTCTTCTCAAGTGTGCATGGAACATTTTCCAGGATAGACCACATCTGGGGTCACAGATCAAACCTCCATAAATTTAAGAAAACTGAAATTATATTAAGCATCTTCTCCAACCACAACGCTATGAGACTAGATATCAATTACAAGAAAAACAACTGTAAGAAACACAAGCACATGGAGATTAAACAACAGATTTCTAAATAACCAACAGATTACTGAAGAAATCAAAAGGGAAATAAAATTTATAGAAAGAAATGACAATGAAAACATGACTCAAAACCTATGGGATGCAGCAAAAGCAGTTCTAAGAGGGAAGTTTATAGCAATACAATGCTACCTTAAGAAACAAGAAAAACACTGAATAGACAACCTAGCTTTACACTAAAACAACTGGAAAAAGAAGAACAAAAAGGATCTGAGCAGAAAGAAATGAAAGAAGCAATAGTAAAGATTAATAAAAGTAAACCTGGTTCTTTGAGAAGATAAAATTGACAAGCCTTTAGCCAGACTCATCAAGAAAAAAAGAGAGAAGAATCAAATCAACAAAATTAGAAATGAAGAAGTTACAACAGACAGTGCAGAAATACAAAGGATTAGAAGAGACTATCATGAACAACTATACGGCCATAAGATGGATAACCTGGAAGAAATGGACAGATTCTTAGAAAAGTTCAATCTTCCAAGACTGAACCAGGAAGAAATAGAAATTATGAAGAACTTAATTACAAGCACTGAAATTGAAGCTGTGATAAAAAACTCTCAAAAAAAAAAAAAATCAAACCCAGGACGAGATGGCTTCACAGAATTCTATCAAACATTTATAGAAGAGCTAATGCCTATCCTTCTAAAATTCTTTCTAAAATTTGCAGAGGAACGAACACTTTCAAGCTCATTCTACAAGGCCACCATCACCCTGATATGAAAAACAGACAAAGACAATGCACAAAAAGAAAACTACTGGCCAGTATCACTGATGAATATAGATGAAAAATTCTCAACACAATTTTAGCAAACAGAATTCAGCAACACATCAAAAAGCTTATACACCCTGTTCAAGTTAGGTTTATTCCAGGGATGCAAGGATTCTTCAATTTACAAATATCAAACAATGTGGTTCACCATATTAACAAATTGAAAGATAAAAACCATATGATAATCTCAATAGATGCAGAAAAAGCCTTTACAAAATTCAGCACCTATTTATGATTAAAACTGTCCAAAAAATGGACATAGAAGGAACTTACCTGAGCATAGTAAAGGCCATATATGATAAGCTTACAGCAAACATTATTATCAAAGGTAAAAAACTGAAAGCATTCCTCCTAAGATCAGGAACAAGACAAGAGTGTACACTTTTACCACTATTATTCAACATAGTTCTGGAAGTCCTAGCTACAACAATTAGAGAAGAAAAAGAAATAACAGGAATCCAGACTGGAAAAGAAGTAAAGCTCTCACTGTCTGCAGATGACATGATGCTATTCATAGAAAACCCTAAAGATAGTATCAGAAAATTACTAATGCTCATCAGTGAATTTAGCAATGTTGCAGAATACAAAATCTATACACGGAAATCGCTTGCATTTCTATATACTAACAATGAAAAATCAGAGACATTATGGAATCAATCCCACTTACCTTTTCAACAAAAAGAATAAAATATCTAGGAATAAACTTACCTAAGGAGACAAATGGAGAAGACAATGGCAACCCACCCAGTACTCTTGCCTGTAAAATCTCATGGACGGAGGAGCCTGGTAGACTGCAGATCGTGGAGTTGCTGAGTCAGACACGACTGAGTGACTTCACTTTCACTTTTCACTTTCATGCATTGGAAAAGGAAATGGCAACCCACTCCAGTGTTTTTGCCTGGAGAATCCCAGGGACGGGGAAGCTTGGTGGTGTGCCATCTATGGGGTCGCACAGAGTTGGGCATGACTGAAGCGACTTAGCAGCAGCAGCAAGGAGACAAAAGAACTGTACACAAAAAAATTATAAGACACTAATGAAAGAAATCAAAGACGACATAAACAGATGGAGAGATATTCCATGTTCTGGGTTAGGAAGAATCAGTATTGTGAAAATGACTATACTACCAAATACAATCTACAAATTCAATGCTGCTGCTGCTGCTAAGTCGCTTCAGTCGTGTCTGACTCTGTGTGACCCCATAGATGGCAGCCCACCAGGCTCCCCCGTCCCTGGGATTCTCCAGGCAAGAACACTGGAGTGGGTTGCCATTTCCTTCTCCAATGCATGAAGGTGAAAAGAGAAAGTGAAGTCACTCAGTCGTGTCCAGCTCTTAGCGACCCCATGGACTGCAGTGTACCAGGTTCCTCCATCCATGGGATTTTGCAGGCAAGAGTACTGGAGTGGGGTGCCATCCCTATCAAATTACCAATGACATTTTTCACAGAAGTAGAACAAAAAAATTCACAGTTCATGTGGAAACACAAAAGACCCTGAGTAGCTAAAGCAGTCTTGACAAAGAAGAATCAACCTTCCTGACTTCAGATTAGCTACAAAGCTACAGTCATCAAGACAGTACGGTACTGGCAAAAAACAGAAATATAGACCAATGGAACAAGATAGAAAGCCCAGAAATAAACCCATGTACCTATAGGTAGCTTATTTTGGACAAAGGAGGCAAGAATATACAATGGGGCAAAGACAGCCACTTCAAGAAATGGTGCTGGGAAAACTGGACAGCTACATGTGAAAGAATGAAATTGGAACATTTCCTAACACCATATACATAGATAAACTCAAAATGGATTAAAGACCTAAATGTAAGACCAGAAACTATAAAACTCTAAGAGGAAAACATAGGCAGAACATTCAATGACATAAATCAAAGCAAGATCTCTATGACCCACCTCCTAGAGTAACAGAAATAAAAATAAAAGTAAAGAAGTGGGACCTGATTAGACTTAAAAGCTTTTGCACAGCAAAGGAAACTATAGCAAGGTGAAAAGACAACCCCCAGAATGGGAGAAAATAATAGCAAATGAAACAACTGACAAAGGATTAATTTCCAAAATATACAAGCAGCTCATACAACTCAATACCAGAAAAACAAACCAATCAAAAAGTGGAAAAAAGATCTAAACAGACATTTCTCCAAAGAAGACATACAAATGTCTAACAAACACATGGAAACATGCTCAACATTGCTCATTATTAGAGAAATGCAAATAAAAACTACAATGAGATAGCACCTCACACTGCTCAGAACGGCCATCATCAAAGTCTACAAAGAATAAATGCTGAAGAGGGTGTGGAGAAAAGGGAATGCTCTTGCACTGTTGGTGAGAATGTAAATTGATACAGCTGTTATGGAAGATGGTATGGAGGTCCTTAAAAACTAGGAATAAAAGTACCATATCACTCAGCAATTCTACTCCTAGGCATGTACCAAGGAAACCAAAATTGAAAAAAGACACATGTATCCCTTTGTTGATTGAAGCACTATTTACAATAGCTAGAACATGGAAGCAACCTTGATGACCATCACCAGAGGAATGGATAAGCAAGTTGTGGTGCATATACACAATGGAATATTACTCAGGCATAAAAAGGAGTGCATTTGAGTCAGTTCTGATGAGGTGGATGAAACTGGAGCCTATTATACAGAGTGATATGAGTCAGAAAGAGAAAGATAAATATCATATTCTAACGCATGTATATGGAATCTAGAAAAATGGTACTGTAGAATTTACATACAGGGCACCAGTAGAGAAACAGACATAGAGAATAGACTTATGGACATGGGGAGAGGGGAGGAGAGGGTGAGATGCATGGAAAGAATAACATGGAAACTCACATTACCATATGTAAAATAGATAGCCAACGAGAATTTACTGTATGGTTAAGGAAGCTCAAACAGGGGCTTTATATCAACCTAGAGGGGTGGGATGGGGAGAGAGATGGGAGGGAAGTTCAAAAGGGAGGGGATATATGTATACCTATGGCTGATTCATGTTGAGGTTTGACAGAAAACAACAAAATTCTATAAAGCAATTATCTTTCAATTAAAAAATAAATTAATTTAAAAACTTGGATTCTCTGCTCATTTCCGGCTTCATCTATTTTAAACATGTCTGTGGCCAAATTATAATTCTGAGCCAAGCAAATATTGTGGTGGAAAGGTCATTCTGCAGAAATAATAATATTTTAACTTTCTCTTCTCTGGGTGAGTGAATGCCATGATATGGATACCTTTCCCATTTAGATAAGAGAAGATTAAAAAAAAATTGTATTGCAATTTTAATATTTCCTTTGTCACTTTGAATAAAATCCATTAATGCTTGGGCTTTACAAAGATGTCCTATGTGAACAAAAAATACAGTCAGGTTATTAACTGAATGTAATTGCCTGGTGATAACAGACTCTTTGAGTTTCTATTTGACACTATTTCACTTGAAAAAGGCTGTCAATTAGGACCCCACATTTAAAGCAAGTGGGTAAATTATGCACAGACACTTTTAGCAAAAGGTGATGCTTGCATAAAATAGTACATGTCATTTTCAGAATACCAAACTCCTACTGTAGCATTGTTTAAACAAGAAAAACATAGTGCTTTTTTTTTTTTTTTTAATGTGTCCCCAAGTGCCAAAAGACATGAGGTAGCTAAGTATGCCCGGGCCTCAAATGCTGTATAGAATATCTGTCAACAAAGTTGGCTTCCCTTTATCCTGCTGAATCTGCTCAAGTAATTCAGATGAGGCCAATAAAGTAAAGTGTGTGTGTATGGGTGTGTGTCTGTTCTAAGGGTTCTTAGTAATGAAGCATAAATAATTAGAACACTGAAAGTATTATTGGCTTTATCAGGTATTTAATTTTGAAGTCTCAAATCCAGAGTATATTATGTTCATAGATGTCATTCATATTTGGAGAAATTCGTGGAAAGACACTGACTCTGGTAGAAACCTAGGCCCAGACTATTAGCTCTAGGGAATGCCTTTTTAAAGTTTTGAGAGATTTTTCTTTTACCAGCACTTTTGTAAACACGTAATAAATATTATATTCTGAATTTAGGCAAGTCTTTCTAAGTATGAGTTTTCTTTTTATAAATGTGTGAGGATATGTGAGGGGAGACGTTCTGAGTCCTACTCAATGCAATTCTTCCTCTTTGCACTTGTTCCACCCCCACCCCCCGTCCCCCATGAAACAGGGAGCTTAATCTGACCATCCTGATGGGCAAGCACCATATTCAATAGACACAGTATATGTTTAGAGATCAGTTTGAGGTTATCATTTTCCTCCAATTGTGCCATGTCCTTATTTATTGTTGCTTTTTTATAACCAGGCATCCGGCTCGTCTTTGGATAAACTGTGATGTGATCCATGCCTTTATGGTCTTGGGGTCTCTGTGTCACTCTCTCCTTTACAATCAGATTACTTAGTTGACCCCTGAACTGTTTCTCTGGGACAGACCTGGCATTAATCTTTCTTCTCTCCATCCCACTGAGTAACACACAGTGAAGGCCACTCCTTCATCATGTGCCGTTTTTAACCTTCCACGGGCCAGACCATGAAAAACAAATCCAAGAATTCTTATCTTGGGCAAGTTTAACAAAAAGAAAGATCTTAATAAATATTTTACATGTAAAATTGGTAGTTTTATCAAGCCATAAAAATTAAATGGGCAACATATCCAGGCAGTAGATTGAGATACATTTTATTCTAAAATCATTTTATGTTATTCTTTCCTTTTCAAATCTAATTTTGGATTGACACACCACCTTCATTTTCTTTATAAGAGAGATAATAGGGTCTGTAGTTTTGCAGCTGAACAGTTTTAGACTTGATCACAAAGGAACGTATCTTCTGGAGATGTCTGGAAGAACACATCAGGGTCTTGTAGAGAAGAGCCCTCAATCCAAAGGGGGTTAGCAGCAGTTTCCTGAGCTGATGATGGGAGCTGATAAGGGAGCTTAGAAGTGTAAACCATGACAGTCTGCCTATGTGAGAAGGAGTATCCCTTCTTCTTTTCCCAAAAGCCTCTGTGGGGATGCTCAGCCCACACTTAGGAGCAGGATGATCTATGACCTCCATATGCCTTTAACATTCAATCCATCCAACCACATATCCCGCTATTTCTCCAACATTACACTGGAACCGTCTGTTGTGCCTTTGTCATGCTTCTGCATTCTCGCCTCATCTTTTCTGCAGGTCTCCATCTTTTTATTTACCCAAAACTTTTCTTACAGAAATGTGTTTATTTACTTGGGGTGTTTATTGCTGTGCATGGGCTTTCTCCAGCTGCAGTGTTTGGGGGCTACTCTTTAGTTGGTGGTGCAGGGGCTTCTCACTGTCGTGACTTCTCTTGTTGCAGAGTGAGGGCTCTAGGTGCATGGGCTTCAGTGGTTGCTGTGCATGGACTTAGTTGCCCTGCAGCATGTGGAATCTTCCCAGACCAGGGATCGAACATGTGTTCCAGACCTGTCCCTTCCCTGCATTGACAGGCATGTTCTCAACCACTGGACTGCTAGGGAAGTTCAACCCAAAGCTTTTTGATACTTACTCATGCCGTTTCATCTCCTCTCCTCCACAGATCCTTTCCAAAACTGTCCATCCAACTTGACCATCTTGTCTCTGAATTCCCATAACACCTGTTCCATATATTTGACACACAATAACATCTCTTCTCATTCTGCCTCCTGGCAGAGTTGCTGGAAGGTAATGGAAACTTACACAACTATACAGCTCATCTTCTCTGTCAGCAAAGGAACTTCTCGAGTCCTTCAAATGAGTGCCTAGAATACAGCTCCACTATGCTCTGAGACTATTGATAGTAATTTTATTTCTGTGATTCCAAACAACATGTTTCCAGCTGTTTGGGATAGGCCATCTTTAGTATTTATTTCAAACATGTGACAGTCAGGCACAGACTCTTGCAGTCAACATAGGAGCCGAACTGATGCATGCCTATTTATTATGCACCAAGAGAATACAATTCTTTAAATACTAGCAATAAGAGTTAACATTTACTGAAAAGGGACCCTGGGCTAAGCTGTGACCCATTTTTAGGATGAGTAATCTGAAGCTGAATAAACTTTAAGTCATTTCTCTAAGTCATACAAATAAGGAGGAGGCAGGACTCGAACCCAAGTTAGACTTTCTTCAAAGTATTTGCTTCTCCTTAAAAACAGTTCTCTAGGGCATAAACGTTTTGTTGAGACACCGGACACCAGATCTCCTGCTGACTCAACCCACTAAATCTATCTAAAATCCAAGGTAATTTTTTACACTGCTGGCTGTTACTTACTAGTGGCTGCATAGACAGCTATCATTAAGCCACTTTTGAACTTGAGGAAACTAAATGATCAAGTAGCCACAGAATATGCCTACTCTGACTTTTCAATCTGAGATGAAATCTTTCCGTGATTCTATGCAGTTTTTCCAACAAATTGATGTACTTCATGTATGTCAAAAGCCTTTTCCCACCCTGCTTACCCTGACCTAATAATTAAAAGATTAGTTAGATATCTTTTTCATTATGTAATTTTTCCTGAACACTTGCTCCTCAAAGAAAGTGTCTTATTTTGTATTGTCAGCATACAGCAATTCCATAATAAGTTTCTTGGTGTAAAAATGATCCTGTAATTTCAACTCTGTGTACTTATTTAAAGTTCATATTTCTTTTTACTTATTTATTTTTGTGGCAAAGTCTTTTCTTAGTCACAGCTTTCAAGTTTAGATGAGGGCTGATTTTCCCCTTTAAACATTACTAACATTTTATTCCGGGATATTTTTCCCTCAGTGAGAAACAGTAGAAATTGGCAGCATACCAAGTAGTCTGATTCAGCAAGAATGCACCTGGCAAACTCCAGTAATTTTGTTTCATCCTTTAAGGTTTTTTGCTGTGAAAGCTATCATGGGTCACATAGTAGCTGGAGACAGGGTGCTCATGCAAATTTGATTCTAGTTCTTAACTGTCTTATATCAACTATGTTGATTCTTTTTGTCCGTATAGAAGCCATATGTGTCTCTTGGCTAAATGAGTCAAGCAAGCAAGACTTTTAATTATCTTCCTGTATACATTCCTCTCTTTGTAGAATTAAAAATTAAGCCTACACATAGGGGGTCAATGGATAGATAGTTGATTTTAAATATAGAAACACTGTTTTAAATACAGGGTTAAGTTCCATAAGAGACTGAGCTCTAAAATACATTTATACAGGTATATTCTAAAAGTCAAAACCAAAAGCATTATCTGTCATTGCTGTATAGAGTAGTTCAAATATTTTCACCAGCTTTTGGCTAATATATGAGTGAGCTATAAGTCCTCAAAATAATCAACAGTAAACTAAAACGCACTGGGCTCCTGCAGTGTCCCAACAATTAGGCTACATTTTTTATATTTTTATACATTTTATACATTTCACTGTCAAAATAATTCATTATAGTAGATATGATATTCATATTACAGATATAGAAGCAGAAGTTAAGATTAACTTCTTAAAATCTTACATTTTCTAAGTAATCAAGTATGTTGGACTCTTGAATCTTTGCTCTATGCCCTCAGTTTGTTATAGACAATGTGATACAGTTGTGAGACTGAACATTTTTTGTTTCATGAGCATAAAGCCTGGACTCTGAGATTCATCTATTTTTTGGAAATATGATCCTTAAAATGGTCACATAAGATAGTGATAAGCACCATCCCTTGGAATCCCATTATTTCTTGGCTGGAAGAAGCGCAAATCCAGTTAAAGACTCTTAGCTGGTAGCACCACCGCCAGTAGTGCTGGAAATGACAATGTGTGTGTCACAGAATAAGATGAATGAAACCACAGCATCAACAAGACAGAAGGCTGCTCATAGTTCTTGACATTTCCAAACAGAGGTTAAGTATGGAATGGTGGCTTAAAAGTTAAACCTTTCAAGGTTAGTTGTTTTTTTTTTTTTTTAAATGTGTATAAGAGTGATGGTAATATTTAGAGGGATTTAATGTTATCGAAAAGAGCAGGTAACTCCTTGCTATGGGGAAGAGAGGATTTATTTCTGGCCAATGGGAAATAATGTTGATCTATATTTTGGTATTATACTACTGAAGAAAAAGTGTCAGCTGATCAGATTTTGAAGAAGCAAGCCAATCTTTGGTTTATGGTCCTTAAAAAAATGTGCCCAATAATGCCATAACTAATAAAGTTATTCTTAAGTTTTATCAATATGAATTGAAAACTTCCATGCCCCAAAATACATTGATTTCCAAAATCTTTTTATAAGAAAAACTTAAACTGAATATAATTTGTTGCTGTTTTATTAAGGAAATCTCCATTTGCTTAATGTAACTTCCCTTATGAAACTTTATGCTTTTAAACAGATCCTATGTAAAAGTCATATAGAATGTGAAATGTCTAAAAATAAAAATTTGATATAAATTAATGCAAAACACCAAGGATTAACAATGTAAAGGATGATAAAATGCCATTTATTAAAATTACTAGTCACAAACCTGAATTCCATGCTGTTTATATTTTAACAGTTAGCATTACCTAATGTTTTTCTGGCTTGAAATTTTAATGTTGAAATAAAGGCTGTATACATTTTTATACGTTTATTAAATGTAAATTTTTTTTGGTTTAAAAGCATGATAGAAAAATAAAATCATAGGTGAGAAGCTGAGTCTAATTTTAATGGAGGGTCATATCTATGATAGATTGTTTTCATTAGTTAGCAAATATTCTGAATTAAAGTAGAATTTTTGATTCAGTGGCTACAGTGTCACAGGGATACCTCTCATAAAAATAAAACAGCATCAGATTTCCCACCATTTTTTCCTTATATGGCAGGGTCTTTATACTGGACCCAGAGTTATAGTGCAACAACACGGATAGAAAATGAGCCATGGGGTCTGGAAGACATGGACTTGGAAGTCCAGCCCAGTGTTCTATAGCTGGCCAATTTCAGAACATTTGTGAACCTTGATTTATTTGTCTCCATAATAGATAATAACCCTATTCCATGAAACCTACTGAGCTCAGTGGGCAGCACACAGAAGGAATTAAATAAGGGTGTCTATTTTTAAAGCCTGCCTGTTGCAAAGTGGTCTTTTTATATAATGAGATCACCTTGCTGCACGGGCATTTCATACCTATGGCAGGTGTGAAAAACATACAGAGGACTCACTTGGTCATTAGGTGAATTCTTCGTATGAATCCTTGTTCCCAGGTCTTGCCATATAAATAAATTTTTGTGTGAGTCTTTCTAGTAGAATATTTATAAGTATAAAGTGAGCTTTATACTTGTATTTGGCATGTGTAGCTGGAAACAATTTCCAGAAAAACCTTTTGGGTCATCTCAAAGCTCAGTGATCTAAAGGGAAGGCAGATCTAGCGGAAGCCATCATTGTCTATTGGTTAAGCCACATAGATATAGTCAAATACCGAGACAACTGTACTCTGCTTTCAAAGTAATATATGAACAGGCTTATAAATCTTTTATAGGTTATATAAATGTGTTATGCCACATGATACAAGATAAAAACATCTGCTTTTCCAAGCAGAATAAGATGATTAAAATAATTCAGTATGATAGATCCATGGTATCCTTCATAAAATATTAAGAAAGTGAAATAAAGCAATAACAATAAGTTAATTATTGAGACCCTAATATAAATCATTAAACATACAGAAAAACTCTCAACAAATTATTGAACATAAGTGAAGGGGGCTTCCCTGGTAGCTCAAATGGCAAAGAATCTGCCTGCAATGATGGAGACCTGGGTTCAATCCCAGTGTAAATCATTAAACACACAGAAAAACTCTCAGCAAGTTATTGAACATAACTTCACCTGAATTCTTAGCTTATCTGAAAAGAGGAAATCTGCATAGAAGAATATTAGTTGACACTTGTGATCTACAAATAGTGAGGTTGTAAAGGTAGCAATTCCATAGAGGAGAAGCACTAACAGAACCAAGGTAACAACCACAAAATGGACAGTATTTAGGCTTTCCTATTCTTTTTTTTTTTTTGGCTGTCAGTATGCAAGATCTTAGTTTCTCAACCAGGGGTCAAACTCGAGCCCCTGCATTGAAAGAGTAGAGTCTTGATCACTGGACCATGAGGGAAGTCCCTTTTCTATTCTACATTTAAACTTTGCAGAACAACAGTCTTACAGCCAAAGGTATCATCTAAAACAAAAGAAAAATGTTAATGCACTTAAGCCAAAACATTAATAATGAAGTAGACAAATATAATTTCTTTATTGCTTTCATGAGTCAGTGCTGCTACTGCTGCTGCTGCTGCTGCTAAGTCGCTTCAGTTGTGTCCGACTCTGTGCGACCCCATAGAGGGCAGCCCACCAGGCTCCCCCGTCCCCGGGATTCTCCAGGCAAGAACATTGGAGTGGGTTGCCATGTCCTTCTCATGAGTCAGTGTCAAACTAAATTTTGCTGTAGCTTTAGCATGTATGTGCTCATGGAAACAGCTAGCGTCTCATCTAGAAAACTTTCTCCAACAGGGATTATGGTACAAGTACCCTGGAGGACATGCTGAATTTTAGATTAACTTATAATTTTCTATTTTGCAGATATATATATCTAACTTTGGATTTTTAGCTCTCTCAAAATCATGTGTCAGAACAAAACGTAATCTTATGCATACATATAAACAGCCTGCTTGTGCTTTTGAATACATCATCCAGGCAGGAGTAAAGCCGTTAGTCAGAAGATGGGCCTGGGACCCTGAGACAGAGGTCCTGTGAGTTCTAGTTGCGTGGCGAGAAGAGATGCGTCAGTGCAGAAGCAGTGGTGTCAGAACACTGGAAGAGTTCCTTTGGAAGTGAAGATTGCGCAGTCGTGTCCGACTCTTTGCGACCCTATGGACTGTAGCCTACCAGGCTCCTCTGTCCACAGGATTTTCCAGGCAATAGTACTGGAGTGGATTGCCATTTCCTACTCCAGGGAACTTCCGACACAGGGATCGAACCTGGGTCTCCCACATTGTAGACAGACGCTTAGCCATCTGAGCCAACAGGGAAGTCACTCAGTCGTGTCCGACTCTTTGCGACCCTATGGACTATAGCCCACCAGGTTCCTCCGTCCATGGGATTCTCCAGGCAAGAATACTGGAGTGGGTTGCCATTTCCTTCTCCAGGGGATCTTCCCGACCCAGGGACTGAACCCAGGTCTCCTGCATTGCAGGCAGATGCTTTAACCTCTGAGCCATGCAAAAGTTCCTTTAGGCCTCTCTATTTTGGATCTCAAATAAGAGGTCTATTGAACTTAAACCTTAATTGGCATCGTGCAGTTTCTTTGAAACCACTCAGTTTAATGCCGGTCCTGAGAGGTAAGAAAGTAGAATAACAAATGTTATATTTAGGGAGGATGTTGCTACGGTCTGAATGTTTGTGGCTCCCCAAACTCACATGATGGAATTCTAATGCCCAGTGTGATGTATTAGGAGGTGGGGCCTTTGGGAGGTGATTGGGGCAGGAGAGTGGAACCCTCACGTGTGGGATTGTTGCTTAGTCACTCAGTTGTGTCCAGATGTTTTGTAACCCTATGGACTGTAGCCCACCAGGCTCCTCTGTCCATGGGATTCTCCAAGCAAGAATACTGGAGTGGGTTGCCATTTCCTTCTCCACATCAGTGGGATCAACGCCCTCTTAAGAGAGACCCCACATTGCTTCCAGCCCCATCTCAGTCCATGAGGAGACAAAGAAGTTAGCCTTCCCCTGACCACGTGGGCACCTTCATTTTTGACTTCTATCTTCCAGAACTGTGACGAAATCACATTTTGTTATTGTTTATGAGCCGCCCAGTCCATGATCATTGTTACAGCAGGCTAAGCACATTAAGGCAGAAATGGAGGTGGAGCTGTTGAACGTATTTTCAGGAATGAAAGCAGAAAGAAAATGGGATGGAATATATTGATAATTTGTGCTAGCTGGTCTTCCCCGCTCCCCAGGATAGAAACAAAAGCATGAAAAAAGGAAAAATGATTTATTTTTAATGATACTAATGCTTTATCAATTCGCTCTTACCTTATTTCTTTACTAAGTTTCACTTTAGATTGATGAAAACTCTACTCGTATTGTCACTAGAGTGTTTTGAACACTAAGATCTTTTTTTAATTGGAGGATGATTGCTTTACAATGTTGTGTTAGTTCCAGCTATACAATGTGAATCAGCTACGTGTACGTGTGTCCCCTCCCTCTTGTGCTTCCCGTCTACCCCCATCCCACCCCTCTAGGTCATCACAGAGCACCCCCGTTACCTAGCTATGTCACTCATGGTAGTGTATATATGTTAGCCCCACTCTTTCAATTTGTCCCACTCTCTTCTTCCCCCACTGTGTCCATAATTCTCTTCTCTACATTTGCATCTCTTTTCCTGCCCTGCAATTAGGTCATCAGTACCATTTTTCTAGATTCTGTGTATGTGCTAGTCACTCATTTTCCAACTGTTTGAGACCCCCATGGACTGTAGCCCACCAGGCTTCTCTGTCCATGGGATTTCCCAGGTAAGAATACTGGAGTGGGTTGCTATTTCTTTCTCCAGGGGCTCTTACCGACCCGGGGATTGAACTTGGGTCTCTTGCACTGCAGGCAGAGTCTTTACTGTCTGAGCCATGTATGATATTTGTTTTTCTCTTTCTGACTTACTTCACTCTGTAAAACAGTCTCTAGGTTTATGCGTCTCACTTCAACTGACTTAAATTCATTCCTTTTTAAGGCTAAAAGTCCATTGTATATATGTACTACAGATTCTTTATCTATTCATTTGTAGATGGACATCTAGGTTGCTTCCATGTACTGTAAATAGTACTGCTATAAGCTATAAGTACTGTGTCTTTATTAATTGTAATTTTCTCAGGGTACTCAGTAGTGGGGCCGCTCAGTCCACTAACTAGATCTTAAAGGTTTCCAACACAGATGCAGAAAAGGTAATTATGTGAGGTGATAGAAATGTTCAACTAACCTTATTGCAGGAATCATTTCACAACATACATGTGTATCAGATCATTCACATTGCACACCTTAAAACTCCACAATGTTACATGTCAATTAGATCTCAATAAAATCTGGATTTTTAAAAGTATCTTTGGATACAAGAAATATTTAAGTTTGTTTGATGTTGATAGCTTATGGTGAACAGATTCATGATCTCCGAAGAAGAAAATTTAGCTTTGGGACCAGAGACCAGGCTTGTCCATGCAGGGTTCTTGTGTGGCAGTTTTATTACAGTGAAAAGGGGCAGAGAAAGCTTCTGACATAGACATCAGAAGAGGGAGGAGAGTGCCTTCCTCTCTAGTCTTTAGCAAGGGAATTATATACTTTTTAATTAGTTATTACAATAAATCAAAAGAATGTCTCAAGTTTGTGAAAATTTTACCAGATCCACTCCCACAATTCACATTTCAGAGTAACAGGATGAGAATTTAACAATAGAAAGATCCTACCAGACTCCCATAATTTACATTCTAAGATATCAGGATTAGTCAGAAGATTTTCAGGAAGGAGAAACTGTCCTCAAGCAGGATACACTGTGGTAATATAATCCCTAGTACCGAGTTTAAACTGAATTGTTTGTTGTGTAATCATCAGTTCCAGGCTTAAAGGAAAAACAAAACAAAACAAAAATTGTTTTATGTGACTAAGACTAAGGAATGGAGAGAGAGAGAGAGAGAGAGAGAGAGAGAGAGAGAGAGAGAAAGAGAGAGAGAGAGACAGAGAGACAGAGAAAAGTTTGTTCTTTCCTCCTCCTTGGGAATTCCAGACCTCTGTCTCCTCCTTGAGAACCCCAGACCCCTCTCTCCTTGGGGACTCCTGGACTTCTTATCAACCTGCCTAGGAATGGACTCTCTCAATGTTAAGGCTATATATTTTGCATAAAGAAAATAAAACTAGGAAAGGAATCAGTGTAGTAAGGCTGATTCTGTAAGGTGGAGCAGGTGAGTTTTATAAAGATTAACAGTGTCCTGTGTTCTAAGGGACATCCACAAGCTATTTCTTCCTTTGGTTTGATCCAGATTACTTGAATTCTTTACTTTTTGTAGTTCTGTTGTTCTCTATTTTTCTCTGCCTCCCTGAAAAATAATTTCTGTACGCTCAGTCATGGCAGAGTGTAATTTCCTTACAGATGGGAACTTGTCTTCTGAAGAAATTAAAACACTGAGCAGACTCTCACCCATAATAAAAAGCTACCAGAAGGTCTAACTGCAGTCACACAGACTTAAGGAAGTAGATGAAGCATCATTTCCTCTTTCCGCTTAGTATGTAAGAAACCAGAATAGTTTCTTGCTTCATGACTCTGAACGTAAACAGCATTTTCCTTTACAAAAAGAAGCCTATGAAGAAAAAAAATTAAACATTGCTTTTCAAAACACTTTTTAGTGGTGGTCATTTTATTAGTCTTGGGATGAATGTTTTACTTCCCTTGAATTGGGAAATCGCTCTTGGGGAATTTGAAAATAATTATTTCAATACAAGGGTGTAGAGCTCCTGAACTTGCATAATTTCCCATAAGAAAAATTAAATCAGGATTATGTAAGTAGATCACTACAAGTCCAGTTGGCCCTGAGGCAATGCCTGGGAAGAAGTAAAGATGCCTTTGTGAGCCACAAAAACAGGCTGGCCTCAAACTCTGCTCACCCCCAACAGTCTTACTTCAGTGATCATTTGGAATCAGACCACAAATACATAAAGTATCCATGGTGTTGAAAAGATTTAAGCATGAAAAGCAATAGACTATTTTACCAAAACCCAACCATAGAAAATGAAAGGGAAGAAAATCACTGTATTAAAAGCAAGAGAGGCTGGATAATACCAAATCCATCTAGACGTGGCCTTCAGTGGAGCCAAGTGATTCATGGAAGAAAACAAAATCAGTAGTGAGGCTAGGATTAATCGAATGAATAGCCTACATTCATCAAATTTTTCATATGGATGGTCATTTTTCCTTTCCCAAGACACCCCAGGAGGAATTATTAGAAGCCCTTTAGATTCCCTAGCCAAACTATAGTTCTCAGCCATGATATTTTCACGTTAGTACAAATAAGATAAACCATCAGCTAGCCTCTCCTCTCTCACTATTGTCTATACAGTATACTGATAGTTTCTGTCCAGCACTCAAATAGTATGGGATCTTACTCATATTTGCATCTATTTTTTTCTCCCTTTCTGCCAACCGCCCACAGACTTCCCCACACTGACTCACTAAAACACCCAAACATCAGTGACTGTGTCTGTCTCCTCTGTCCACAGAGTATTCTTAAGTTAATAATGAAAAATTAGAACAGAAATTTATATGCATAGATGTTTATTGCAATGATATGGACAATATTTAAATATTTGAAAGAAAAATGTTTAACAACAGAATAACTTCCAGTAATATATTCTTACCACCAGGGAAGCACATTCACACCTTCCAGTGAGTTCAGTTCAGTCGCTCAGTCGTGTCCGACTCTTTGCGACCCCATGAATTGCAGTACACCAGGCCTCCCTGACCATCACCAACTCCCAGAGTTCACTCAAACTCATGTCCATTGAGCTGGTGATGCCATCCAGCCATCTCGTTCTCTGTTGTCCCCTTCTCCTCCTATCCCCAATCCCTCCCAGCATCAGAGTCTTTTCCAATGAGTCAACTCTTCGCATGAGGTGGCCAAAGTACTGGAGTTTCAGCTTTAGCATCATTCCTTCCAATGAACACCCAGGACTGATCTCCTTTAGGATGGACTGGTTGGGATCTCCTTGCAGTCCAAAGGACTCTCAAGAGTCTTCTCCAACACCACAGTTCAAAAGCATCAATTCTTTGGTGCTCAGCCTTCTTCACAGTCCAACTCTCACATCATACCTTAGAATATTATAATCTTAAAATGGTGTTTTAGTAATTTTAAATAGCAAAATATTTAAAAATAATTTTGGATAAAAGGGTCAAATCTGCATAGATATAATTGTGATTATATTATGTAATCATGTAGCTAGCATATAGATATACATTTAGTATATGCATAAGTCTGAGAGTGTTTGTGTGTGTCCAGAGAGAGGTTATATAGAACAGATATTATATACATGAGTATGGACTCCAGAGTCTGGCTGCCTGAATGTGAACCCCAGATTTGTCACTTAATAAGTAAGTTACTTAAGCTCTCTTTTCCTCAGTTTCATCCTTTTTGAAATGAGGGAAATAAATACACAGTTGATATTAAGATTAGATGGCTGAATTCTACTTGTTCATTTGCCAAGTTGTGTCCGACTCTGTAACCCCATGGACGGCAGCACAGCAGGTTTCCCTGTCCCTCACTATTTCCTGGAGTTTGCTCAAACTCATGTCCTTTGAGTCAGTGATGTTATCTAATCATCTCATCCTCTGTCATCCCCTTCTCCTCCCCCTCAGTCTTTCCCAGCATCAGGATCTTTCCAAACGAGTCAGTTCTTCGCATCAGGTGACCAAAGTATTGCAGCTTCAGCTTCAGCATCAGTACTTCTACGCAGAATTCTACTTAGAACAATGCATAACAGAGAGTAAATATGCAATTCTTAGCTCTTAGGATCAGCCAAATACATACACACATTATAAATACACAAAATGAACCTTTGCATACACATAGACACTTGCAAAACTATGCAAAATCGAGCAAAATGTTATCAGTATCTCTGACTTTTGAGATTGTGAATAACTTTTGTGATTACGTGTTTTTTCTATTTTCTGAGGTTTTCTGGAATGCGAAAATATGCTTTCATAATCAAAAACAATTTTGCATGGTATTTAAGAACAGATGGATTGAGTTATACACATATAGTACATATGCTTAAACTATAATATTGTATTAAAAACACAATACTGCTTAAAGCAATGCTGAGCATATAGGATGCCTTATAGAAACATGTATTAAGTTAATATAAATGGTAAATTGAGGAAATGGACATAGTCATTAGTAACTAGAGAATATTCAGCCCAAGGATTCTGCAAGAAAGGAAGTTAAAAATTAAATTGTAGGAGGTAAAATCACTCAAAAACTTAAGTATATATTTGATAGGCAGCATCAAAGAAGCTTGTACAAAGTCAGAAAATCTGTGACAAGAAAAAATAAGCTTCATGGTCAAATATAGATTCCAGATAAGCTAGGGAAAATAAGATCAGAGTAAATGGGATAAATTTTTTTGAAAGAGGAAAAACTTTTACATGATCCTGGAATAAAGAATACAGTGTGGGGTGTCGGTATGTAAAAATTTGTATTTTAAAAAGCAAAAGTAGTTCTAGTTTTAATTTTTTGAGGAACTTGCATACTGTTTTCCATGGTGGCTTCACCAATTACATCCCTAGCAACAGTACTAAGTTTCCTTTCTCCACATCGTCACCAATGCTTATTATTTCTTGTCTTTTTGAAAACAGGCATTCTGACAGCAATGAGGTGCTATATCATTGTGATTTGATTTGCATTTCCTTGATAATCCAGCAATTCCACTCCTGGGTATCTATCCAGAGAAAATGAAAACAGTAATTCAAAAGATATATATGCCCTGACATTCATAGTGGCATTATTTGCCATGGTCAAGATATGGAAGCAACCTAAGTGTCTGTCAACAGATGAATGGTAAAGATGTGAAACACACACACACGTGTATTACTCAACCATACAAGAGAATGACGCCTTGCCATTTATGACCACATGGATGAGCCTCGAGGGCACTATGCTTAGTGAAGGAAGTCAGAGAAAGACAAATGCAGTGTATTTCCACTTATATATGGAACCTAAAACATAATACAAATAAACATAACAGAAACAGGCTCACAGAGAACAAACTAGTAGTCACCAGAGATGAGAATGAGGGTTGACAAGACAGGTGAAGGGGATTAAGAGGTACAAACTACTAGGTATAAATTAAGATACAAGTGTATAATACATAGCATAAGGAATACAGCCAGTATTTCATAATAACCTTATAATCTATTAAAAAAAAAAAGTCACTGCTATACCCCTGAAACTAACAGTAATAGTATAAGGCAACTCTACTTCAATAAAAATAAATAATACAGACATTGAAAATGAATAATCCCTATACTCTGAGAAATCAAAAGCGAGGTGGGAGGGTGCAGGTTGCCCTCTGGAGAAGGGCAAACCTGCAGAGAATGCTGATGGCTCCAGGTGGAGACTGTGCCGAGTGGGCTAAGGATGGCGAAGACCTTCATCTCTGATAAAGGTCAAGTGAGGACACTGGTCTAAACCAATATACTTCAGAAGTGGTAACTCATGGATATATACATATATATGAAGAAAAGACATAAAGGCAAGGCTGGACTTTCAAAGGGTGGATCATTTCATCCCCACTTATATTTCCCTGACACAGTTATTCTGTAACTAATTAAATAATAGTTTCAGGCTCTCAAATACTTCATATGATTCAATGAAAACCTAGCAAAGTTTGAAACTTTCTCAATAATTCTATTTGTTGATATTACCAACAGTATAATATATATTTTTATAACAAGCAAGTATCTACACGTATTTTATATTTAATCCCTGTCCAAATAAGCTTCTCTAACATATGACTAGTTATGAAAGCATTTCAAGAATTAAATAAAAAATATCAGTTGGCCATTACAAGTTTTAATATACTAGTATTATAAAGTCTCTTAGTATCCTAACCAACGTTTATTCAGTTCAGTTCAGTCGCTTAGTCATGTCTGACTATTTGTGACACCATGAATCACAACACGCCCGGCCTCCCTGTCCATCACCAACTCCCAGAGTTCACTCAGACTCACGTCCATCGAGTCCGTGATGCCATCCAGCCATCTCATCCTCGGTCGCCCCCTTCTCCTCCTGCCCCCAATCCCTCCCAGCATCACAGTCTTTTCCAATGAGTCAACTCTTCTCATGAGGTGGCCAAAGTACTGGAGTTTCAGCTTTAGCATCATTCCTTCCAAAGAAATCCCAGGGTTGATCTCCTTCAGAATGGACTGGTTGGATCTCCTCACAGTCCAAGGGGCTCTCAAGAGTCTTCTCCAACACCACAGTTCAAAAGCATCAATTCTTTGGTGCTCAGCCTTCTTCACAGTCCAACTCTCACATCCATACATGACCACTGGAACCATAGCCTTGACTAGACTGACCTTACTTGGCAAAGTAATGTCTCTGCTTTTGAATATGCTATCTAGGTTGATTATAACTTTTCATTTCATGGCTTTTGATTTCATGGCTGCAGTCACTAGATCTGTAAATATAGTGCTAATAAAATCCACCACATACCATTGACCCCTCAATGAAAATATTTGTGGGAATTCATGGGTCCATGAAATTACATCTGAAAATTTTATTAATGCTAAGTCAACATATCAGGTTTTTTAATTTAATATTTTTAATTTAATAAAAATACACACTAAATTTTAGATTCTATGCAAAACCTTAAAATTTTAATTCTGTGGCCAGAATTAATATTTGATTATATGACTTAAATGGATCAGATATTTACCTTTATATACCCAAAGGTAATAGATTTAATAAATTTAGTAAATAAAGCTAACATAATGAAATGAGGTATAAGCAGAAGATTTGGTAGTGTAAATTGATTTTAATTCTTAACTATCTTAGAGGAGTTAAAAGCAATTTAGCTAATCTTCTTTCCTTCTCTCCTTCCCAGAATCATATCTTGTTCTTTATTTCTGCACTAGCAATTCTATTGCAAATAGATAAATGAGGCATGAACATTATAGCAATTTGACTGACCTTATTTTCCATAAAGAGATAAAAAGTAACAAATACAATAAAATACAATTTTGTGGCAGTTCTATCAGAAATCAGCTGGCGTTTATGAGCTTGGCATTATTTTCAACCAAAGGGGAAATTCAGATTTGTATGGGTCTCTGAGATTTTTCTGCTTACAGTTAAAACATGCAAATTCTGTCAACTTCCTGCTTACACACATGCAAACCAATCCAAATAACTTAAACTACTTCCTTTTACTTAACCTCTTTTCAAAATGGGAATTTCTAAAAGCAGAAGACATGTTCTTAAAAGTTGAAATGACATGTCATCATTAATTTTTGCTATTTGAGGTTGTCAATTGCATATGTCATAGAAATGATTAATCATCAAAATTTAATAACCAGAAGTAAACATGGAATATCAACTGTGCTACTAGAGAATTATCTGTGATTGAATCAATATTTTTGTCTTCACATTTGAATGTGTAAGCAAGTTTTACAGCCAGAGTTCTATAGTGTTCTTGACAGATGTGGCAATAATATTGTAAATCTTGGAGAGCTGTGTGACTCTACCACTCAGTTTCTTAGGCATCAACTCTGAGGTGCCAACTGATGATATAAACTCAAATAGAAATTTGTGCAGTATCTATGTCAAAGTTAAATCTTAAATCATGAAAAACACACCAACAATGGAAATTACTTAAAATGTAAAATTCAATAGAAATACTATAGCTCATTGACATGATCTGCATTTTCTCTGAATCAGGACAATTTCAATAGAAACATTTTTAAAATTATAATTAAAGTTATTTAGCATGTCGCTATGGAAGGAAGAAAATACCTTACTAAACCATTTAAACAAGGAAGTGGATGTCTACACATAAAGGGCATTTTCAAAGTGCAACATATGGAATTTATCAAAAAAATGAAATTAGAATGTACAGAGTTTCAGCTTAATTTTAAAAAGACAAAAATGTACCAAAAGATGTTCACAAATATTATATAATAGATTGCAATTTAACAATATACATTCTAGATGCCTTAAAGGATGATAGAAAATATTTAGGTGCCAATGGTTTATATTAGAATTGAAGAACAACATATAATCTAATTGTCCCATATCCTGCATAATTTTTAGTTAGCTTAATCTGGTTATTGTGAAGAGTTAGGCACTTACCCTTGAATTCAAGGCCATTTCTCTTGTCGTTAGAAGTCACTATGGGTATAAAAATGGGGAGATATTTCCTTAAATCAAATGCTGTGCTTTCACATTTTGAAGCAGATTTCTATGCAAAAATATATCAGTGAACTAAGATATTATAAAAATGAGGATAATATATAGAGCAATATTTAGTATTTGGAGGATGTTAGTAAATGGGAATACCATAGTAGACCAAAAATATGAATGATAAATTATATTAATCCATCTATAGAAATGTTACATACTAATTATGTACATAAAGATCTTTGTTTAAATCCATATTTTTACCTGCCTCAAATCCTTCAATTCTTTTCACCAAGTTATGCTTTTATATGTTAAAAGTATATCCTGGCTATTGTAAACAGTACTGCAATGAACACTGGGGTACACGTGTCTTTTTGATTTATGCTTTTCTCAGGGTATATGTCCATTAGTGGGATTGCTGGATCATATGGTAGTTTTAGTTTTTTAAGGAGTCTCTATGCTGTTCTTCATAGTGGCTGTATCAATGTACATTCCCACCAACAGTGCAAGAGGGTTCCTTTTTCTTTACACCCTTTCCAGCACTTATTTTTTATTTTAATTTCTTGATTATGGACCTTCTGACTCTTGTGAGGTAATGCCTCATTGTAGTTTTGATTTACATTTCTCTAATAATTAGTGATTTTGAGCATCTTTTCATGTGTTTGCTTGTCATCTGTATATTTTTGGAGATATGTCTATTTAGGTCTTTCACCCAATTCTTGATTGAGCTGTTGTTTTTTTGATACTGAGTTCCATGGTCTGCTTGTTCATTTTGAAAATTAATCTTTTGTCAGTTGCTAAGTTTGCTAAAGCTGAAACTCTAGTACTTTGGCCACCTCATGCGAAGAGTTGACTCAGTGGAAAAGACTCTGATGCTGGGAGGGATTGGGGGCAGGAGGAGAAGGGGATGACAGAGGATGAGATGGCTGGATGGCATCACTGACTCGATGGACGTGAGTCTGAGTGAACTCTGGGAGTTGGTGATGGACAGGGAGGCCAGGCGTGCTGCGATTCATGGGGTTGCAAAGAGTTGGACACGACTGAGTGATTGAACTGAACTGAAGTTTGCAAAAATGCTTTAGATCTAATGGAAGCAGAAGATATTAGAAAAGAATAAAACAGGTAGCAAGAATACACAGAAGAACCACACAAAAGAGATCTTCATAACCCAGATAACCATGATGTTATGATCACTCACTTAGAGCCAAACATCTTGGAATGCAAAGTCAAGTGGGTCTTGCTGCTGCTGCTGCTAAGTCGCATCAGTCATATCCGACCCTGTGCCACTCCATAGATGGCAGCCCACCAGGCTCCCCCATCCATGGGATTCTCCAGGCAAGAACACTGGAGTGGGTTGCTGTTGGGGGCCAGTGTGAGGAACTCCACCCTTGGCAAAGGTCATGAGGAAGGGGGTTTCGGCATACGCAAAGGCGTGACCAAGTCTCAGGAAATTCCCCCTGCTCCCGAGCATCTAATCCCCAAACCAGAGTCTGTCCTGTATTCTCACCTACGGGGGGCTCTCCCCCGTAACCGTTTCTCTCCGAGAAGGAGTAAACGTGCAGCTCCAAGGCAGTAAAAATTCCTGAGCGTGACTAGAGTGTTTCAACTTACGGGACTCCTCTGAAGGTTATCTAGCCTGCCTGTATAGGTTCCTCTGGCCACAACAGCCCTCCAACCATGAGAGGCATGAGATGTTTTTGACTTACTAAAGGCAAATTCTTGTGAGAAGTTAGAAATTCTTAGTATAGTGGGTTGGCTGAGAATTACATTGATAAAGGGTTTCTTCATTTGTTGTGTCAATAATTGCTGCTAATTCCCTGCTCTAGGTGGGACAAGGGCGTCTCAGGTTAAACCTCTCTGCAGACACATGATGGTTTACTACTTCTCAACCATAAACAGCACAGAGAGTTTTGGAGTATTTTGAGAGTCTTAATTAACATAGGACTTTTTCTTGTTGTTGAGTCAGTGATTGCTGCCAGGCCTCCATATCATTTAGGTACCTGGGAATATATTTCAATGTATTTGGAATATAGAAAAGGAAATATAGTAGTTTTTGATGTTAGAGAAATAAGTATTAACCTCTATATTAGACTTCTGAGTTAATGAATTTTCTCTCTTGTAATAGATCACTGTACTTTGTTATAAATCACTGTGTCCTTGCTATGTAAAAATGTAACTTTGTCACTATCTTAAGACTAAGTAGATCTTAAGAGGAACATTGGTGAAAGGATTTTCATTTGTTGGACTGTTTGCTGCTAAAATCTCCATATTCCCTGCCCTTATAATGAATATAACTAGCATATAGGAGAAATAAGTATTAACCTATAGGAGAAATGTCTTAACCTTTAAGCATATAGGAGAACTAAGTATTAACTCTAGGAGAAATAGGTATTAACCTTTAAGCATACAGGAGAAATAAGTATTAACCTATAGGAGAAATAAGTATTAACCTTTAAGCATATAGGAGAAATAAGTATTAACCTATAGGAGAAATAAGTCCTAGCCTTTAAGCATATAGGAGAAATAAGTATTAACCTATAGGAGAAATAAGTATCAACCTTTAAGCATATAGGAGAAATAAGTATTAACCTATAGGAGAAATAAGTATTAACCTTTAAGATTAATCATGTTAAACTTGGGTTAAATAAATTCCTTTCTTGATTGTAACTTATTACACCCTCACCCTATAGGAATGCGACTTTATTTGAAGGGTGGTGCTTGGTTTAAGGAAAAACACTCTTGGAAAAAATGTTTTCTGGTTATCAGAAAGAAAGGGTTGTAAATGTCAGCAGGCAGAAATGGCTTGAAGATGATGTAAAACCCCTAAGACTTTTTTATGTAAAGCACCTGATTTTGATAAGGTCAGTACTGCTGACCCCCGCGTGACTCTGTATTCATCCCTATATGTAACAAAAGGTATATAAGCAAACCCCAAAATAAAGAAATCGGATCAGTTCCGGAAAGACTGATTCCCTCATGTCGTTCCTTTCTGCTCCCCAATTTTCTGGCCAAATTCTCATCTGGTGCATAGGACCCACCAAGCCTACTAACTTTGCCTGGGCTTCTAAGATCGGACCAGGGGGGCCTCAGTGCCCCCTCTCCTTTGGGAGAATGGGAAGACGCCTGCGGCCTATGTAGGTGGTGATTGGTACCCTGTGTTAACCAAGTTATTTGGCCTCTTTTTCTCTGCTAAATTCCTAATCCCTCTCTATCTGTAATTAAATAAGTTTTTCCTAGGATGCCTACTCCGTCCCCACCTTCGAATCACCCTGGATCCACCGGGGCTGGATCCCGGCAGGTTGCCATTTCCTTCTCTAACAAGTGGGCCATAGGAAGCATCATTATGAACCAAGATAATGGAGATGATGGAATTCCTGTTGAGCTATTTCATATCTTAAAAGATGATGCTGTTAAAGTGCTTCACTCAATACACCAGCAAATTAGGATAACTCTGCAGTGGCCACAGGACTGGAAAATGTCAATTTTCATTCCAATCCCAAAGAAAGGCAATGCCAAAGAATGTTCAAAGTACCACACAATTGCACTCATCTTACACACTAGCAAACTAATGCTCAAAATTCTCCAAGCCAGGCTTCAACAGTACATGAACCATAAATTTCCAGACGTTCAAGCTGGATTTAGAAAAGGCAGAGGAACCAGAGATCAAATTGCCAACATCTGCTGGATCATCAAAAAAGCAAGAAAGTTCCAGAAAAGCATATACTTCTGCTTTATTGACTATGCCAAAGCCTTTGACTGTGTGGATCACAATAAACTGTGGAAAATTTTGAGAGAGATGGGAATACCAGACCACCTGACCTGTCTCCTGAGAAATCTGTATGCAGGTTAAGAAGCAACAGTTCGAACTGGACATGGAACAACAACATATGGTTCCAAATAGGGAAAGTAGTACATCAAAGCTGTATGTTGCCACCATGCTTATTTAACTTATATGCAGAATATATCATGTGAAATGTTGAGCTTGATGAAGCACAAGCTGGAATGAAGATTGCTGGGAGAAATATCAATAACCTCAGATATGCAGATGACACCACCCTTATAGCAGAAAGCAAAGAGGAACTAAAGAGCTTGTTGATGAAAGTGAAAGAGAAGAGTTAAAAAGTTGGTTTAAAGCTCAACATTCAGAAAACTAAGACCATGACATCCGGTCCCATCACTTCATGGCAAATAGATAGGGAAACAATGGAAACAGTGAGTGACTTTATATTTTGGGGCTCCAAAATCACTGCAGATTGTGACTGCGGCCATGAAATTAACAGATGCTTACTCCTTGGAAGAAAAGCTATGAGTAACCTAGTCAGCATATTAAAAAGCAGAGACATTACTTTGCCAACAAAGGTCCATCTAGTCAGTTATGCTTTTTCCAGTAGTCATGTATGGATGTGAGAGTTAGTCTATAAAGAAAGCCGAGCGCTGAAGAATTGATGCTTTTGAACTGTGGTGTTGGAGAAGACTCTCTAGAGTCCCTTGGAATACAAGGAGATCCAACCAGTCTACCCTAAAGGAAATCAGTCCTGAATATTCTATGAAGGGACTGATGTTGAAGCTGAAACTCCAATATTCTGGCCATGTGATGTGAAGAACTGACTCCTTAAAGACCCTTATGTTGGGAAATATTAAAGACAGGAGGAGAAGGGGACAAAAGAGGATGAAATGATTGGATGGCATCACTGAGTCGATGGACATGAGTTTGATCAAGTTCCAGAAGTTGGTGGACATGGAAGCCTGGTGTTCTGCAGTCCATGGGGTCACAAAGAGTCACGTGATTGAGCAACTAAACTGAGGTTTGCAAATATTTTCTCCAACTCTGAGGGCTGTCTTTTCATCTTGTTTATGGTTTCTTTGACTGTGCAAAAGCTTTTAAGTTTAATTAGGTCCCATTTGTTTATTTTTGTTTTTATTTTCATTATTCTAGGGGTGGGTCAAAAGGATTTTGCTGTGATTCATATCAAAGAGTGTTCTCCCTGTGTTTTATAATGTGTGACCTTACATTCAGGTCATACAGAATGAACTAAATCAGAAAGAAAAAAACAAATATATTAAAAGAATAGAAGTAATGACTCCATGTGTGTGTATATTTTTCTATGTCTGAAAACAGAACATTTAAAATTGTTTCAGGTAGGTGCTTTAAGAATGTTCTTAAAAGCATAGCTCCACTGAAGTGTGAATGTGAGTTTCTTAGCTATACTATGAAATACAAGATAAGATTTAATGTACAGTGTAGTTATTCATTCATGAGGTTGATGGAATTTAGCTTTAATTTCCTTTTCTCACTGTACCATGAAGAAATAAACAGTCACAGGATGATTTCATATTTTATAACTTCTCATTCATGGAAACAAGAAAAGATTTAGAGATATACAGATTATATAGAAAAGAGCAGATTCGTTCATTCACATTTAAGTTTGTCATCTCTAAATCAAAATAAGAGAATGATGAAGAAAATCTATTAAGAAGCAATCAGTATTAAATGCAAATAAGTAAGTGAGATGATTACCTGCTCATGTTCTTGTAAATAATGCAAACATTTGTGTGCAAACACACATGGCCAAGAAAGATTAGAATCTTTGTTTGCTGTCTTGGAATTCCATCTTTTAAAATGTCAAAGCTTTCCTATCACAATATTCACTTTACCTTCAAACCTTAAATACAAGGCATTTGGATTCTGAACTCAGAAATAAAAGAGAACAGAAATTGTGCTTCTATTTCTATAGGTCTTATATACTATTACATTTTCAATCTGAATAGTGTAGGTTTCAAATATCTGTTAACTTACAAGTCTAGAAAAACTGGTAAACCAACACTGAGGTAACATTTCCTTATTTCTACTCTCTAAAATATCTTACTCAGTTTCATCACCAAAAAAATTACCTTTTGCAAATGTGAAATACACAATATGACCTCTTTTATGAAATTTCAGCACAAAATTATCTAATCCAGCTGCCATGATAGTGTTTTTAAATAAAGGGAATGCAGTTAAGTATATAAGATTTCTTTAATGGTAAATTAGTATTTTTATATTATGTGTAAGAAAATATTTCTTACACATGTGAAATATTCCAGACATTGTTCTAAGTGTTTGGTTTAAAGCAATGAGCAAGACAAAGAATATTCTTGAAATAATGGAATTACCTTTCTTTCTTTTTCCTTCTGTTTGTCCATCCACCAATCCATTTATTTATCTATGACATATATGTGTGGATAATTGTTTATCAAAATAGCGAAAGCATTAAAGTCACAGAGGGAAAAAAAAAACAACTTGGTATTTAGTTATGTTCACTGTATTAGTTCATTTTTAAAGTAATACAAATTGTAAGAAGACATAATCTCACCACCTGGCCTTGTTTTTAAATTTGTGATTTCTAAAATAGCTAAAAGAAATGTTCATTGGAAAATGTTGTGGACATTCTTAGAATGTATTTGATTTTAATAGGAAATACTGTTAGGGGTGTCTATGAGCAAGTGGAACGCATTCTACTTGCTTGCTGTGCAGTTTTCCACAAGGGCAGAACGTGGCTTGTGCTCTATGAAGCCAACATCCATTGCCTTAATTATCATAGCTCTAAATGACTATCAATATCTGATAATGATTGAAGGCACTTTTCCTTTTTTTTTCAGAAATAGCATACCTATTTTTGAAACAACTTTCTTTACTCCCTCCTATGTGAATATCAATACAATTTGATAAATTCCATGCGGATTTCTATTGATATTCTGATTGGAAATACATGAACCTAAAGATTAGTCTGGAGAGAAATGACATTCTTATCATAACATGTTATCCATCGTTTTGGTTTGTTCAGAGCCATATTTTAAATATTTTGTTCATAGATTTTGAATTGTTATTGGAATTTTTCTTATTATCTTTAGTTAATTGAACTTTTATCAAGAAAATTTAACTTTTTATATAATGGGCTTGTACCTTATCTTGGATATATGTTTTGTCTGTATATAATAGCACAATTGCCTCTTTCTTGCTTATTCATCTACTGTGGTACAACTTTAAATAGCAGATTTACAGGTTATTTTTGCTATTTTGGTTTGTTTCTGAACTCCTGAGGTTAAATGATCCCCTGTAAATAATAATATTTGATATATTTAAAGTAGAAATTCTAAGTAGAAAATGGAACGTCTCAGATATTCTTAGTTTTAACCATGAATATGGTTTAACATTTTTAAATTGTTTTATTATTTTTTATAATAATCATTCCATTTTCTGAGTTGGATTGGTAGAATATATTAATACATTTTTGATAGAGAACCTTTCTTGAATTCTGAGGATAAACACCATATGGTCATGATGAATATTTTATAACACTTTAGGTTCCATGTGCCAAAATTATCACTTAGAATTTTTTTCACCCATAATCATACATAAACCTGTAATTCTCTTCTCTTGTACTATTTTTTTTATCAAGTTTAAGTGTTAATAATTTCCTGTTTCATAACATATGTTAGGAAATGTGCTTTTGAATTTCTCTAAAATGTTTTTAAAGTTGATAAAACTCACCTACAAGAATAGGTGTTTCCTCCTTTTTTTTCTTGTACAGGTTTTGTACAGGCTTTGATAATGATGAGAAATTTGGGGGATTCTTCAAGTGTTGTGAATATCTTTTCTCCCATCTTCCCTTCACTCTATAAGGGGGAATTTGGTTCTTGCCACTCTGCATCACATTCATCACGGCCCACATTTGGATCCAGAGCCAGGCACACTCTTGCCTGCAGCTATACTGCTGTTTTACATTTCTCTGTTGTTTCTGGCTAATGAAGAGTTTTATCTGTGCCACTAAACATGTTTAGTTCTTAAGGACTTTATAAAAACAGGTCTTATTTCTTACTGCTATGTTTAGAGAAAGCACGGTCAATGTATAATCTTACCTTAGCGTTTTGAAAGGACTGCTTACATATTCTCATGTCAGCATTTTACATATGTATGTGTAAATGATGGGTGCTATTAGATTTTAGTATCATAGCTAAAACACCATTATATCATATATGGTTTCTATTTTTACTCACCCAGAATCTTAAAAGGATACAATATGTAATTATACTACCAAACACTTCCATTTCCCCACATTAATGAAGATCCATTGGCAGCAGTTTGGAAAATGTAACTTACTGTGCTGAAGCAATAACTCATATAGTGACCCATAAAAGTTAATACAATTTTAGAAAGGTCTAATATAGTCTCAAAGAAGAGCTGGGAGAAAGTGGGTTACTCTGTCAGCAAACCCAACAAATACATCTCAAAGAAGAGTGGTGATAAAAATGATTCAGAAACAGAGACCACGGTAACAAAATAAGTCAGTTTTGTAAATTGCTTCATGCATATAGAGGCAAACAACTGTATCTATGATTAGTCTTTCATTTTGCTTATTTTAAAAATATATATAACAGTTCTTTAAAATTATTTATAATTACAGTGGGCAGTATTAGAACATTTCACTCGAAAACTAAAAATGCTTTCAAATGTGTTTTCTCATTTGACCATTTTACAATTCTGTGAGACAGACTATAGATATGCTTCTAAACCATGCACACACACTGAGCTAAAGTGCATTAAGTAGGTTTTCTATGTTACATAAGTCTTCTCATTCAAAACAGTTACTGTTTACTGTAATGCATATGTACACATGAAGATTTTCATTTCTTTTTGACAATAATGGGTAGATGTGAATATTGTAGTTAAATTTTTCATATATCTTTGCTAATGTTAGCTAAAAGACTCTTCTGCCATAAATTTGTTACTTTGTCTATATTTTGACTCACATTCAAAATTTCTTTCTTATAGTGCATGCAAATATGAATCATTAACTATGCAGGGTGATAAATATGCCTAACATATAGCTCAAAGAATGCCAATAATGTTAAAGCATCCAAAATAGAATGTCACTTTGTAACGCAGTAAGATGTAAGAATAATTTTCATTTTTAATTATGACTTTAGTTTAATTTCAGAAGAAATATAAAAGGAAAAAAATGCGTGTAACATTGTCAGAATTCTTTTGTAAAAGTGAGAGACCACATGCCATAAGATAATAAGTAAAACATTTCAATAGAAGGCTTAAATTATATAAATTTAAATAATTATATAAAATTTAATAAATTATGTAAACTTAATAAGAATTGTCTGAAAATAGAATATAATTCCTTGTTAAATAGTCCCTGATTCTGGAATGATTCAAGTATAGGTGATGTTATCTAAAGGGTTACTAAATCAGCATAGTGGTTGGATAAGTAATCTTATCGATTTCTTCCAATTCCAATTCTTAAAGATTCTTTTAAAATTTTAATTATTAAACCTCCAGATGTTGACTTTGAAAACTTCCTTCTTTCTGAAGTTAAATATTATTCAGTGAATGTTTCTGTAATACCTATTATGTACCACATACTATGTAATATCACTGGGCACAGAGTGGTAATTAAAACAAAGACACGATCCCTGTCTTCATGATGCTTACATATGGAAAATATAGACATTAAAAGCATACACCTGTGTAAAAGTGGGAAATCACATTATGGTATGTGCCGTGAGCTAAAAGATTAGGATGCTGGGAGATTAACAGTAAAGTTCTATGGGATCAGGAAATGCCTCACCAAGACAGTAACACTTAAGCTGTCACCTGAAATTGAAGAAAGAAGTCAGGGGAAGAAGAATGAGCATGTCATGGTCATAAAAAAAAAA
Organism: Nanger dama; assembly: GCA_917880005.1. NCBI lineage: Eukaryota > Metazoa > Chordata > Mammalia > Artiodactyla > Bovidae > Nanger > Nanger dama. Next base: position 2,191,215 of record CAKJTW010000069.1, read on the forward strand.
AAAAAAAAAAATCAGGCTGCTAAAAGTATAGCTGTGGGTTAAATTTTGGAGATGCATAAACTAAAAAAATTCAGTATTGCTGAAACATAAAGAAGAAACAGAGATGTGCATAGAAAACCATTTAGAAGGCTTATGTCATCCCAAGTATTGGAAGGAGTTCAAATATTTACTCTTATGTTTAATGAGAAGCTACTGAAAAATTTCACCCAGAGAGGGACATAATATGTTATATTTCTAGAATTCCACTCTCTAAAATATGTGCTGAAACTGGAGCTATGAGTTGAAAGCTAGTGTAGGAATCCAGGGAAGAGTTTATGATAATTTAGACCAGAGTAGTAGCAGAAAGATGGGGAGAAAATTTGAACATAAAAGATTTAATTGAATTTTCTGATTTATTGGGAGTGGCTGAAGTATATGTGAAGAACTAATAATTTCTGAGCGAGATGAAATAGCTGGTATCAAACTTACCCAACTGCTGTAAATAGTTATAAAAATAGGACAAAATGTATAAAATATATATAAAAAGACATTTGAAAGCAATGGATTATGCCGTGAATTTTAGAAGGGAAGTATTTGAAGTGGGACCTACACTAAACCTGCATGTCTCACAAGGAACATTTTTCAAAATGCTGCACAGAGAAATAGAGCCCAACAGAGAATACTGGTCTCAGTGAGTGCAGGGGACACAGAGCAGAGTCGGGGACCATGGGAGTGGCTGGGGTTTAAGGAGAGAGACACACTCCAAACGTCTGCATAGAATATGCCCTAGGTCCTCTAACAGGTCCTGGGTTGACCACGTGCAAGACTCGATTCTAGAACGTCCTGCAGAGAACAGATACTGAGGAACTGAGAGCTTTAAAGATCTCACTGTTCTGGGGATAAGCTGAGGTTCCTTCCAGTTGTACTGGAAAAACCTTGATATACACATGAAGACTTGCACTTCAGATACCAGAAACACTGTTCCTATAAGCAAAATCATGCTTTAGTTGTAAGTTGTTGTTCAGACACTAAGTTGTGTCCAACTCTCTGAGACCCTATGGACTGCAGCATTCCAGGCTTTCCTGTCCTTCACTATCTCCTGGAGTTTGCTCTAACTCATGTCCACTGGGTCATCCAAACATCTCATCCTCTGGGGATCAATTGAAGTTCACCGGTGCTAAAATGGATTAACACCAGGCTCCAACCATGTCTTAGTCTGTTGAGGCTGCCATAACAAGACACCACAGGGTAGCTTACAAACAACACACTTACTGAGATACCTTATAATGTATGAATATTATACAAATTGAGGGGCAGTAAAATAATGAAATAGAAATACACTTGAATTTTAGTAACTAAAATTTTAAATAATTCTGTATTTAAATAAGTATTTGTAAGGAATGCACTGTAAAATGCTATTGACATACATAACTTCCTCTTCCATACAATGTATTTCTGTTTTTCAGAAGACAGACTTTCCAGAAAGTCGCCAGTCACAGTCAAACAACTAGAACACGATCTCCCAATGCCAAAGCCCTCTCCCACCTCCCACTCCATATCATCTCTCTGGATCATCCCATGCACCAGCCCCAAGCATCCTGTATCCTGTATTGAACATAGACTGGCACTTCATTTCTTATAGTATACATACATGTTTCAATAGTATACATAACATATATATATATATTATATAATAAATATATATATAATAGTATACATGTTTCAATGCCATTCTCCCAAATCATCCCACCCTCCCCCTCTCCCTCAGAGGCCAAAAGTCTGTTCTATACCTCTGTGTCTCTTCTGTTGTCTCGTATACAGGGTCACCATTACTATCTTTCTAAATTCCATATATATGTGTCAGTATACTGTATTGGTGTTTTTCTTTCTGGCTTACTTCACTCTGTATAATCAGCTCCAGTTTCATCCATCTCATTAGAACTGATTCAAATTTATTCTCTTTAAGGGCTGAGTAATATTCCGTTGTGTGTATGTACCACTGCTTTCTTATCCATTCATCTGCTGATGGACATCTAGGTTGTTTCCATGTCCTGGCTATTATAAACAATGCTGCAATGAACATTGGGGTACATGTGTCTCTTTAAATTCTGGTTTCCTTGGTGTGTATGCCCAGCAGTGGGATTGCTGGGTCATAAGGCAGTTGTATTTGTAATTTTTAAGGAATCTCCACACTGTTTTCCATAATGGCTGTACTAGTTTGCATTCCCACCAACAGTGTAAGACGGTTCCCTTTTCTCCACATCCTCTCCAGCATTTATTTCTTGTAGACTTTTGGATCGCAGCCATTCTGACTGGTGTGAAATGGTACCTCATTGTGGTCTTGATTTTCATTTCTCTGATAATGAGTGATGTTGAGCATCTTTTCATGTGTTTGTTAGCCATCCATATGTCTTCTTTGGACACCTGTGGCTGATTCTTGTCAATGTATGGCAAAACCAATACAGTATTGTAATGCAGAATAAAGTATTAAAAAAAAAAGAAAGAAAAACACCAAAAAAACCCCAAACAAACAACTAGAACAGTGTTATGACTGATATTTTCGATAGAACATGCTCACTACAGACAAACTTTAACAAAACAATAGCATATGCTTTTTTATAAGTGGTAGAAAGGGACCATTTTAAGTTGTCCCAATGGAAGCCAAAATTAATAATAATTAAGGAACATAAACTTTAAAAAGGTAATCCCCGACAATAAACTTCCCAACAGAAGGATCAGGTTGTTAGACTGTCTCTCTCTCTCACTTCTTCAGTTCTTAAACAAGACAAAGGTCAGTTAAATCACAATAACTGAACAGAGAAAATATATTTTCACCTTATGTCTTGGTGATATCCATTTAGAATTAGTGAAATACATTGTCAACAGAAAATAAGGGAAAAACCTATAATAACATGATCTCCAAAAATATATCTGTGTTCAGTGATGACTGACCCAGAGACTTCTGCTCCACCATATCTAAAACATAGGAAAAATAAACAATATGTTTCATATATGCATTCATTGAAAAGAAATAATTTTAAGTTTTAAAGATTATTAACATTAATTTATATTAAGACATTGCTTCATGTCTAAATACAGAGCAGACAGACGGTAAGTGGTAGCTGTTACTTTCTCAGTTATAACTGCAATTAATTACATATATTTGAGCTTTTAAAATGTGTGTGCATTTTTCTATTACAGATGCCTAGAAGTATTATAATACTTCAGAAAACCATTTAGTTAATTTAGTTTATCTAGAAGAGAAACTGACTGTGCTTTCTCTTGTACGGAATATGAGAGTTTGTACAAAATAAATTTTGCTTTTCCTTAAATGTTTATTGCTATTTGCAGAAGGAAAGGATTTAAATACTCTGCCTCACAGCTTACTTCTGCACTTCCAGTGGTGGTCATTAACCCTATTTGTCTATCAGGCAACAGTCATGAGGTAGTATAAATTGAGACATATTGCTCTAAGTATAAAGTAAGTATCAAAAAATTACCTCATCCTTTTGTTATTAAGGTACAATTGACATATTAGTTTCAGTGTACAACCTCATGATTCAATATTCATATATATTGCAAAGTAATTGCCACAATAAATCTTGTTAGCATCTACAACTGCACATAGTTAGAATTTGTTTCTTTTGATGAGAACTTTTAAGATCTATTTTCTTAGCAACTTTAAGTGTGCAGTAAGTGTGCAGAATTATTAACCCTAGTCACCATGCTGCACACTGCATGCCCATGATTATTTATTTTATAATTGGAAATTTGCACCTTTTGACCCCCTTCACCCATTTGACCCCTTTCCTCACCCTTAGAATCTGTCAGCCAGCAGTCTGTTCTCTGTATCTCTGAGCTTCATTTGTCTGTTTATATTCCTATCTAAGTGCGACCATATGGTTTCTGTCTTTTCTGACTTCTGTCACTTAGCATAGTGCCCTCAAGTTTCATCCACATTGCCCCAAATGGCAAGATTTTCTTTTTATGAATACGTAATAGTGCACTGTATATTTGTATGCACAGTGTTTTCTTTACTGCCCCCCCTCAGGCTATACCCATATCTTGACTGGGCTTCCCTGGTGCTCAGATGGTAAAGAATCTGTCTGCAATCCAGGATATCCAGGTTCGATCCCTGGGTCAAAAGATCCCCTGGAGAAAGGAATGGCTACCCACTCCGGTATTCTTGCTTGGAGAATTTCATGAACAGAGGAGCCTGGCAGGCTATAGTCCATGGGTTCACAAAGAGTCGGATACAACCAAGCAACTGACACTTTCTTTCACTTTCTTATCTTGGCTACTGAAAATCATGCTGCAGTAAACATAAGGGTGAAGAAATTCTCTTGTTACTGTTTTCATTTTCTTCAGATAAATAACTGGAAGTAAAATTGCTGGATCACATGGTAGTTCTATGTTTAATTTTTTTGAGGAATGCTGTTATTACTTTCCATAATTTCTGTGCTGATTACATTCCTATCAGCAGTGCACAGAGCTCCCTTTTCTCCACATCTCTGCTGGCATTTGTTGTTTCTTGTCTTTTTGATGGTGCCACTCGAACAGATGTCAGGTGATAACTCACTGAGGCTTCTATTTGCATTTCCCTGATGATTAGTGATGTTGAATAGTTTTTCATGCATCCGTTGGCAATCTGTATGTCTTCTTTGGAAAAATGTCTATTCAGATACTCTGCCCATATTTTAATTGGATTGTTTGGTGTTTTGTTATTGAGTTTTATGAGTCCCTTATATGCTTATCCCTTAACAGAACAATGATTTGCAGATATTTTCTCCCATTCCCAGGCTGCCTATTTATTTTGTTGATGGTTTCCTTTGCTATGGGGAAGCTTTTCAGTTTAATGCAGTCTCACTTGTTTATTTTGCTTTTGTTGCCTCTGTTTTTGGTGTTAGAATCATTGCCAAGACCAGTGTCAAGAAGGTAACTGCCTATGTTTTCTTCTAAGAGTCTTATCATCTCAGATACTTACATTCAAGTCTTCCATCCATTTTAAGACAGGGAGGAGAAGGGGACGACAGAGGATGAGACGGTTATATGACATCACCAACTCAGTGGACATGAGCTTGAGTAAACTTTGGGAGTTGGTGATGGATAGGGAGGCCTGGTGTGCTGCGGTCTGTGGGGTCACAAAGAGTCAGACATGACTGAGCAACTGAACTGAAAACAGAGGTCCAATTTCACTCTTTTGCATTTGACTTCCTGGTTTTCCCAATACCGTGTATGGAAGAGACTGTTCCTTCCCAAACATATATTCTTGGTCTTTGCTGTAAATTAATTGACCACATATGTTTCAGCTTTATTTGTGGGCTCAGTATTCAGTTCCATTGATCTTGTCTGTTTTTATGTCAAAACCATAACTTTTTTTGCTTACTATCACTTTAATTTGAAATCAGGAAGTATGATGCCTCCAGCTTTGTTCTTTCTCAAGATGATTTTGGCTGTTCAAGGTCTTTTGTGGTTCTGTACTAATTTCAGTTTTTTGGTGTGTATTTCTGTGGAAAATGTCAGTGGAATTTTGATAGAGGTTACATTGAATCTGTAGATTGCTTTTAGTAGGATGGCTATTTTAACTGTTAATTCTTCTAATTCATGATTATGGGCTATCTTTCCATTTATCTTTTTATATTTATTATATATTGATAGTTGGCAATATGTTGGATATATTAGGGTGAGTAAAACATAATTCAGAAACTCTTTCCTTTTTAAAATGCAGCTCATATCTGGCTCACATTGTATTTCTGTTGCATGGTGACATTTGAAACTTTAATTTTTAATACTGAAAATAAGGAGAAGCAAGGATAGGTATTTTTCTGATCAGCTCCTTTTCAGGAAACTCTTAATATTCTTTAGCAATGCTAATCTGCTGATCTAATCCATTATGGAAGCCACATAAAGTCTTAGAAATAAGAGCTGATGGTGTACATTAAACAACTTTCTGTATTTGTTTTTAAGGTAATTTATTACACTGTTTTATTATCTATTATTTGGCATTGACAGTGCACTGCATTAAATCCCAAGTAACATTTAATTTACCTACAGCAATCACAGTACAATTCTAGACCATAAACCACAGGAAAAAAAAATATGTCAGCATTTGACTGTCATTGCATAACACACAGTTATGGCTATAAAAGACTTTTACTCCAAGTACCAACTGGGATTATTATACCATAGTATAGCTGTGGTGGTATAAAGCATACCACAAGGAGAGCCAAGTAGAAAACCTTGAACACACAGGGTCTAAAGTCAACTATTTAAGCCATATATCCTAAAGTCGCTCAGAGTCTCTTTCTTTCTTGCCAAGAGTTCCTGTCGAAATAGGAGGAGAGAATTACTCTGGCAGAAAAAAAGATAGAAAGCATGGGTGGGAGTTGGAAGCCATTCATTGGGTGATAGAAGATCTGCCAAACAAAATGCTGCATGCTCCTCTGATATAAAGGGTGAAGAAAAAATTAAAAGTAGGACAGAAAGCAGACAGACTAGGTAGGGCTGTGTGTGAGCCAGAACTACAAAGAAGGAAACCAAAGATCCAGATGATGCTTGGGTGGGCAGCTGGGTCCTGCCATTTCTGAATGGAAACCCTGTCTTCTCTCTATACCAAAAATTACTCTTTTCTAGTGCTGCTGGAACACTTTAAAAGTTTGCAATGTTTAATATGTATTTTAATAGGAAGGTGTCAGAGTATTTCAAATATGACAAAGATAGTGCTGCCAAATTGCTATAGATCTCCTTGCTTAAAAACCAACAGCTGGAACAAATTTTATTCTTCCCCTCAGTCTTTCTGACTCACTGTTTAAATTGTCAAGGTAACTGTCATTTTGTGATAAGTTGAACTAGTGATGTTTTCTCTATCATTAGGATCACATGGTATGAAGGCTATGGAAATTTTAGAAAATGAATTGATAATAATGTAGGTACTTTGACCTGAATAAATATCTCCTCATATAAGACAAGTTATGTCAACACTTAACAGAAAAAAAAAAAAAAAACAACAACAGTGAGAACATTTCATCCAAGGAAAAAATATCAAGAAAAGGAAAGGATATAATATTGTGAGAAGTTAGAATAAAATAAATATCCAAAGAAAAGTTAAATTTAGAAATTCTCTGTGGTTGTGTTTAATTCTGTTAGGAATCTCCTACAAGATGTGATGTGAGATGGCCTTTCTGATGGAGACATGGGACATTAGGGGAAGCTGTTGTAGTTAATGACCAAAATGTGGGGGGAGGGACCCAAAAAACTGTCTAACATAAGAGAAAGACAAAGGCAAACCCATTAAACAGATTTTAAAATGGCCTTGAGTGCAAAATACTAGCAGCTATGAAAACTGAACAAAGTTGAAAAGCTGTCTCAGAATTCAGAGGAAACAAGTATCTAAGAGTTAAAAGTGCATGGAGATAATGTGATTGATACAATAAAAAAACATGGCAAAGCAGACATCTACTGACATTTCTGAAGGAATAATTAATGATCTTGAAGTGGAAATAAAACATAGAAAAATAAAAATACATGAGAAATAATATTGCATCTCATCTCTTTCTCAACTGAAATTTAAAGACTTGCACATGCAGATTAAATGTACTCTTCACAATTAAATCTAACTTAAATCAACTATCAGTTCAGTTCAGTTGCTCAGTCACGTCCGACTCTTTGTGACCCCATGAATCACAGCACGCCAGGCCTCCCTGTCATCAACTATACTTCAGTTTTAAAGAGCTACATCTAACTTATTAGCTACAAATTTACCTTGGAATAGTTCCCTTTTACAGAGTCAAAGAATAAGACTAATCTTAGTACTTTTGTAGCCAAAAAAAAAGAGACAAACATTAATGACAGATATCTCTTGTATAACACCAGCATATAGAACTGTGTTTATTGATGGCACTATTTTGTGAAGCTAGAATTATATTCAACCCCCAAGTTCTTCTTCACATGTAAAAGCAACTGGAGCTGCTTATCCTTCTTGGACAAATTTATGAGACATGTCTTCTAGATTACTGAGTGAAGAACCAAAGTAAAGAGATCAGTAAGAGCCAAATCAAATGTCAGTTAAACTTTAATACTAATTAAGAGTGCAAATAAAAATACTTAACTGTGCTTTCATTTAAAAAATGCAAATACCAAAACATCGTAAAAGTATGGTCAACACAGAAAATATGAATCTGAGTCTAATCTCTGGTAAATAAATTAGCAAGTATGAATTGGGAAGTGTGACACTTAGTTTAAATATATATGAAATTATGACTTTATTTAGCTGGATGGAAAAGATAAAGGACTTGTCTCTCACACAGAGACCTCAATCACCTGAAAAGTGACATAAATTTAGGGGCTCAGCAATACCAAAAGTGTGGAGTAGGTTGACTACAAACATCATTGATTTAATTGATTTAAGCCTAAAGTGTAACAGTTACACAGGCTTCCCTGGTGACTCAGTGGTAAAGAATCTTCCAGCCAACCAGGAGACAAAGGTTTGATCCCTTGGTCAGGAAGATATCCTGGAGGAGGAAATGGAAACCCACTCCAGTATTCTTACCTGCGAAATCCCATGGACAGAGGAGTCTGGCGGGCTATAGTCCATGGGGTCGCAAGAGTCAGACAAGACTTAGTAAGCAGACAACAAGAGTTATAAACTGAAAATCAGGGTAAATGTATTTAATAAAACTATAAATGTGTATCTCTAGTTTATGTATTTTTACTCAAGTAATTTCTAGAAGGGCAGGAAGAACAAGGCCAAATATTCAGACAGACAGTTCTTCATGGGGGAAATATTTTAAAATGTAATTTTATCCTTCACTTTAATTACAGAGATATAATAACAGGGATCAAGATTTTTAAAATAACTTAAATGACTTTTGTAGAAGTGAGAGCAAGAAACAGAACTCCCAAGCCCAATGCAGAGGAAAAACCATAAAAGCAATACTGTGCGGCATGATCCCTATAGGAAAACACAGAATGTGGAGACAACATCAAGCATGTCAAAGTCATAAAGAAAAGAATGCATACTAATTTGTGAGTTATGACATTTTTGTTACTATTTCAAAACCTGTGGTAAAGGATGAAACATTGACTTCAAGTAACATCATTTATATTCTGTATAAAAGAGGCACAAGAGTGGCTCTGGGGAAGGATAACATCTTACAGAAAACCCTGAACAACTTTGGGGCCACCCCAATGTGATGAGACAGGGAAAGAGTGGTTGAAGTTGTGGTGAAGAAAGGATTAAGTCTTCATCCAGTAATGAGTTCTCAAGAGAGAAAGAATATAAAAAGAATAGTAGGAAAATCATGTAATATTGGGCTTTCCTTGTGGCTCAGCCTTTTCATACTGTTCATGGGATTCTCAAGGCAAGAATACTAAAGTGATTTGCCATTCTGTTCTCCAAGGAGATCCAACCAGTCCATCCTAAAGAAAACCAGTCCTGAATATTCATTGGATAGTCACTGGAAAGACTGATGCTGAAGCCAAAACTCCAATACCGTGGCCACCTGATGCAAAGAACTGACTCACTGGAAAAGACTCTGATGCTGGACAAGATTGAAGGCAGGAGCAAAAGGGGACGACAGAGGATGCGATGGTTGGATGGCATCACTGACTTAATGGACATGAGTTTGAGTAAACTCCGGGAGTTGGTGATGGACAGGGAGGCCTGGTGTGCTGCAGTCCATGAGGTCACAAAGAGTCAGACACGAATGAGTAAACTAAACTGAACTGTGGTTCATCTGGTAAAGAATCCACCTGTAATGTGGGAGACCTGGGTTCGATCTTTGGGTCGGGAAGATACCTTGGAGAAGGAAAAGGTTACCCTCTCCTGTATTCTGGCCTGGAGAATGCCATAGACTCTATAGTCCATGGGGTCGCAAAGTCAGACATGACTGAGCAACTTTCACTTTCATGTAATATGGATACATGAGGATAAGTAGGAGGAAAAACACCTAAGATATTTCAAAGTAGTTGGCTCTGAGGAATGAGCCTTTGATTAAAATAAATTTTTAAATTTCATGAAATCAAATATCACAATTTATAGCTTCTGAGATGTCCATTTGCTTAAAAAGGCCTTCCCCAAATGACAACACTCTCATTTTCTTATAATACCTTCACTGTTTACTTTTGTTCTCTTTACAATTTACTTGTAGTTTATTTTGTATGGTTTGTTATTTATTCTTATATTACCAATTTAAATGATCTTAGGCATAGGACTACTGAACTCATTCTCTCTGTCCAAAATCATAAGTCCATTATGTTGTAATGAGGAAAATATAAACAATTTATTCTTTAGTGTTCAGCATGATTTTATAGGTATCATAAATATCACCAACGACATTATCATTGTCAAACAGATTTAGTCAAATTAAAGCATGTTTTCTGTTTTTTTGTAGTTGTTACAGAGTTTGAATTTTTAAAACATAAAGGGAATTTTATACAAGAGGGATTAGTAATCCTTCCTCAGAGGCTTAACTCTAGTTCTCAGTGAGTGAGTGAGTGAAGTCACTCAGTTGTGTCCAACTCTTTGCGACCCCATGGACTGTAGCCTACCAGGCTCCTCCATCCATGGAATTTTCCAGGCAAGAGTACTGGAGTGGGTTGCCATTTCCTTCTCCAGGGCATCCTCCCGACCCAGGGATTGAACCCAGGTCTCCTGCATTGCAGGCAGACGTTTTACTGTCTGAGTCATCAGGGAAGTTCCTCCTAGTTCCCAGTGGATTCCTATAAAAGTTTCTCACATTGGCCAAGTGTCAGTAGAATGATATAATCCTACTGAAGTCTGTGTTATTTATACTTTCCTTCTAGATCTTTTCCAGTATCTGAGAGTGGGGCACTTAGCAATACTGCCAAGCTATCAGGTCACAGGCATTGATACCTCAGCACAGGTGTACTGAAAAACACCAAATTAGCTGGCAGCAGTCAACACTCGTTGACCTGCTTCCTAGTTCCCAAATACTTGTACTAACTATTGCCATTTGGGGTGTGGTTTCTGAGATAAAACACCAGGTTAACAAATGGAATCAGAGTCCCCAGAAATTATTCTCATTCCTACCATTTGATGAGAAATAAGTACAGTTGATCAAATCAATCAATCCTAAAAGAAATCAACCCTGAATATTCATTGGAAGGACTGATGCTGAAGCTCCAATCCTTTGACCACCTGAGGCGAAGAGCTGACTCATTGGAAAAGACTCTGATGCTGAGAAAGATGAAAGGCAGGAGGAGAAGGGGACAACAGAGGATGAGATGGTTGGATGGCATCACTGACTCTGAGCAAACTCTGGGAGATAGTGAAGGACAGGGGAGGCTGGTGTGCTGCAGTCCTTGGTGCTTCAAAGAGTCAGACATGACTTAGCGACTGAACAACAACAAAAATACAGTTGATCCTTAAACAACTCAGGTTTGAACTATGTGGGTCCACTTGTACAAAGAAATTTCTTGGTAATAAACAGTTTAGAATTAGAGGATCAGTGGTTAGTTGAAGCTACTGATGATGAGAAACAGATACAGAAGGCTCACTAAAATTATACATGGATTAACCCTAGAATTGCTCAAGGTCAATTGTATTGTCATTCTTACATTTTCAAAAATTATCTCAATTTTTGTTACTAATGTGTGTATAATGTGTAGGCTCAGGGTGATTGTGACATTTGAATGAGAGTATTTTTAGCTTCCAAATAAGCACTCATATTTTCCTTTCATAAATAATGAGTCAGATTCTGGAAAACTTAATGCCTTATACCACTGCAGTAATAACTATTAAAATTATATGTCAAAGAACTGAATTCTTTTCAACAGTTAGACTGAGAGACATTTCTTAGATGTCACATTTAATCTCAGAGAATTTAGGCCAAAATATTTAATACCTAGAGAAATTGTAAGATTTTGTATAAAAGTAGTATTTTTCACTCAACCATAATATTCTGAGTTATCATTCACAGAGAATAAATAGATTTAAAAGAGGATAAAGAGAAGTGATAAAATCTGATTTTATGCAACTGAATTGATCATACCTCTAAGAATACAATAAAATGTTCATTCACAAAATTCCAATTTACAGATCTGAATACTATTACCTATTTATTCTAAATTATGGCTTGATGTTAAAATGTCATTTTAGTTTTTAGTTCAAATTCCTCTACTTAATCATCTCTTGCTACAGAGGATTGCCCAGCATCTTTCTGAAAAATGTTTAATTTTGTTTGATGGTAGACAGGGAAACAGTGGAAACGGTGTCAGACTTTATTTTTGGGGGCTCCAAAATCACTGAGGATGGTGACTGCAGCCATGAAATTAAAAGGCGCTTACTCCTCGGAAGAAAAGTTATGACCAACCTAGATAGTATATTCAAAAGCAGAGACATTACTTTGCCAACTAAGGTCCATCTAGTCAAGGCTATGATTTTTCCAGTGGTCATGTATGGATGTGAGAGTTGGACTGTGAAGAAGGCTGAGCGCTGAAGAACTGATGCTTTTGAACTGTGGTGTGGAGAAGCCTCTTGAGAGTCCCTTGACTGCAAGGAGAACCAACCAGTCCATTCTGAAGGAGGTCAGCCCTGGGATTTCTTTGGAGGGAATGATGCTGAAGCTGAAACTCCAGTACTTTGGCCACCTCATGCGAAGAGTTGACTCACTGGAAAAGACTCTGATGTTGGGAGGGATTGGGGGCAGGAGGAGAAGAGGATGACAGAGGATGAGATGGCTGGATGGCATCACAGACTCGATGGACGTGAGTCTGAATGAACTCTGGGAGATGATGATGAACAGGGAGGCCTGGTGTGCTGCGATTCATGGGGTCGCAAAGAGTTGGACACGACTGAGCAACTGAACTGAACTGACCAGAACAGACAAATTGGAGAAACTGTTAAAAGTAACAAACTTAATTCCTCCTACTATCCCTTTATAGCAAACATTCTGAAACCTACTCATTGCCATTCTTCCTGAGATCCTCTTACATTTATTTGTGGTGACCAGAATCAAACAGTATGGTTAGACTTACATGTTAAAGAAAAATGTATTTCATGAATAAATTAAAAAATTTTTATGAAATCTTGGCCAATGAGAAACATTTCATTGATGTAGTTCTCATCTTTATTTAATATCTTTAAGGCTCATGAAATAATCATTAAACACGTTGGCCTTCTATAAAAATGGCACAGTTCAGTTCAGTCGCTCAGTTTTGTCCAACACTTTGTGACACCATGGACTGCAGCACACCAGGCTTCCCTGTCCATCATCAACTCCCAGAATTTATTCAAACTCATGTCCATCAAGTCGGTGATGCCATCCAACCATCTCATCCTCTGTTGGCCCCTTCTCCTCCCGCCTTCAGTCTTTTCCAGCATCAGGGTCCTTCCCAGTGAGTCAGTTCTTCCCATCAAGTGGCTAGAGTATTGGAGTTTCAGCTTCAGCATCAGTCCTTTCAATGAATATTCAGGACTGGTTTCCTTTAGGACTGACTTGTTGGATCTCCTTGCAGTCCAAGGGACTCTCAAGAGTCTTCTCTAATAACACAGTTCAAAAATACAGTTAGCATACACTAAATTATGCTTGCCAGATCATAATTAAACAGGCTTTGTTGGAGATTTTTTTCTTGATTTATTGTAACACCTGACTTTTTATGTATTTTTTTCACTTTTTAATTGACATATAGTTGATTTACAATGTTAATTACTGTTATATAGTAAGGTGGTTCAGTTATGCATACACATTCTTATATATTTTCCATTATGGTTTGTTGTTTAGTCGCTAAGTCATGTCCAACTCTTTGTGACCCCATGGACTGCATCACCCCTGGCTCCCTTGTCCTCCACTATCTCCCAGAGTTAGCTCACATTCATGTCCATTGAGTCAGTGATACATGCAACCATCTTATCCACTGTTTCCCACTTCTCCTCCTGCCCTCAATCTTTCCCAACATCAAGGTCATTTCCAATGAGTCAGCTCTTCACATCAAGGTGGCCAAAGTATTGAAGCTTCAGCTTCAGCACCAGTCCTTCCAAGGAATATTCAGGGTTGATTTCCTTTAGGATTGACTGATTTGCAGTCCAAGGGACTCTTGAAAGTCTTCTCCAACACCACAGTTCAAAAGCATCAATTTTCAGTGCTCAACCTTCTGTATAGTCCAACTCTCACATCCATACATGACTATCGGAAAAACCATAGCTTTGACTATATGGACCTTTCTCGGCAAAGTGATGTCTCTGCTTTCCAATACGCTGTTTGTTATAGTTTATCTTCCAAGGAGCAAGCATCTTTTAAATTTCGTGGCTGGAGCCTTCATCTAAAGTGACTGTGGAGCCCAAGAGGGGAAAAATAATCTGTCACTATTTCCACGTTTTCCAATCTATTTGCCATGAAGTGATGGGACCAGATGACATGATCTTAAGTTTTTGAATGTTGAACTGTAAGCCAGCTTTTCCACTCTCCTCAAGAGGCTCTTTAGTTCCTCTTCTCTTTCTGCCATTGGAGTAGTGTAATCTGCATGTCTGAGGTTGTTGATATTTCTCCTGGAAATCTTAATTTCAGTTTGTGCTTCATCCAGCCTGGCATTTAGCATGATATACTATGCATAGAAGTTAAATAAGCAGGGTGACAATATACAGCCTTGACATACTCCTTTCCCAATTTCGAACCAGTCTGTTGTTACATGTCTGGTTCTAACAACTGTTTCTCATCCTGCATAAAGGTTTCTCAGGAGACAGGTCACGTGGTCTGGTATTCTCATCTCAAGAATTTTCCACAGTTTGTTGGGATCCTTACAATGACAGGCTTTAGTGTAGTCAATGAAGTAGATGTTTTTTTGGAATTCCTTTGCTTTTTCTATGATCCAACAAATGTTGGCCGTTTGATCTCTGGTTCCTTTGCCTTTTCTAAATCCAGTTTGCACATCTGGAATTTCTCTGCTTACTTACTTCTGAAGCCTAGCTTGAAGCATTTTGAGCATTACTTTGCTAGCATATGGTTTATAATAGAATTATTGAATATAGTTCTCTGTAGTGTACAGTAGGACCTTATTTTTATCCATTCTCTATATAAAAGCTTGTATCTGATAACACCAACCTCCCACTCCATTCCTCCCCAATCCTCTCTCCCTTGGCAACCACCAATCTTTCTCTGCATTTGTGATGCTGTGTCATAGATAGATTCACTTGTGTCATACTTTAGATTTCACATATGTAATATCGTATGGTATTCATCTTTTCTGACTTCACTTGGTATGATGATCTCTATTTGCATTCATGTTGCTGCAAATGACATTATTTCATTATTTTTACAACTGAGTGTATTGTATATCTGTAGCACATCTTTATTCATCTGTTGATGGACATTTAGTTTGTTTCCATGTCTTGTCTATTGTGAATAGTGTGATCATCAACATAGCGGTGCAAGCTATCTTTTGGATTATAGTTTTGTCTGGATATATACCCAGGAGTGGGTTTGTTAGATCATATGGTAATTCTATTATCAGATTTCTGAAAAACCTTTATGCTGTTTTCCACAGTGGCTATGGGTTCCCTTTTGCTTACATCCTCTCTAGCATTTGTTATTTGTAGATGTTTTAATGACAATCATTATGACTGATGTGAGGTGATATCTCACTGTCATTTTGATTTGCATTTCTCTAACAATTTGGAAGGAATGATGCTAAAGCTGAAACTCCAGTACTTTGGCCACCTCATGCGAAGAGTTGACTCAGTGGAAAAGACTCTGATACTGGGAGGGATAGGGGGCAGGAGGAGAAGGGGACGACCGAGGATGAGATGGCTGGATGGCATCACCTACTCAATAGACGTAAGTTTGAGTGAACTCCGGGAGTTGAGGATGGACAGGGAGGCCTGGCATGCTGCAGTTCATGGGGTTGCAAAGAGTTGGACACGACTGAGTGACTGAACAGTTAGCTACATTGATCATCTTTGTCTCTTGGCTATCTGTATGACTTCTTTGGAAAAATGTCTGTTTAGGTCTCCTGTACATTTTTAGATAGGGCTGTTTGGTGGGTTTTTTTGGTCATTCAGTTGTCTGAGCTATTTGTATATTTTGGAAATCAAGCCTTTGTTGGTTGCATCGTTTGCAAATATTTTCTCCCCATTTGTAGGCTGTCTTTTCAATTTGTTTATGGTTTCCTCTAGAATGCAAAAGCTTGTGAATTTGATTAGATCTCTCTCTCTTTTTTAAAATTTCTATTGCCTTGGGATATTGACCTAAGAAAACATATGTATGATTTACATCAGAGAATGTTTTGCTTATGTTCTCTTCTTGGAGTTTTATGGTGTCATGTCTTAGGTTTAAGTCTTTAAGCCATTTTGATTTTGTGTGTGTGTGTATATGGTAAGAGGATGTGTTGTAACTTTGATTTGCATGTGACTGTCCAACTTTTCCAGTGCCACTTGCTGAAGAGACTTTTCCTTTTTGTATATTTTTGCCTCCTTTGGTAAAGATTTTGACCATAGCTATATGGGTTTATTTCTAAGCTCTCTATTCTGTTCCATTGACCCATATGTCTGTTTTTGTGCCAATATAATGCTGTTTCTATTACTGTAATTTTATAATGTAGCCTGACTTCTGGAAGGGTTGTCTCTTGCCTTGTTCTTTTTCTTCAGGGTTGCTTTGGTAACTCTGGGTCTTTTCCACAGGAATTTTAGGATTATTTGTTCTAGTTCTGTGAAAATATCATGGGTAATTTGATAGGGATCACATTAAATCTGCAGATTGCTTTGGGCACAATGGCCATTTTAACATATTAGTTCTTCTAATATAAGTGCTTGGAGATACCTTTCTATTTCTTTGGATTATCTTCAGTTTTCTTTATAATGTTTTATAGTTCTTAGTATATGAGTCTTTCACCTCATTGGTCAGGTTTATTCTTAAGCATTTTATTTTGGGGGTGCAGTTTTTAAAAGTATTTTTTTATGTTCCCTTTCTAATATTTGAACTTCTATATGTTAATCTTTATCCTTCTACATTGCTGAATTTATCAGTTTTAGTAGTTTCTGTGTGGCGTGTTTAGGGTTTGCTGTACATAGTATCATATCATCCACATATAATGACAATTTTACCACTTCCCTTCCAATTTGGAAACCTCGTCTTTGTCTGACTGCTGTGACTAGGACTTCCAGTACTGTGTTGAATAGAAGAGGTGAGGGGGCATCCTTGTCTTGTTCCAGACTTTAGGGGAAGGCTTTCAACTTTTCACAACTGAGTATTATATTGGCTGTGGGTCTTTCATAAATAACTTTCATTATCTTGAGATAATAAAACTCCCACTGTACCTACTTTGGTAAGGGTTTTTATCATAAATGGATGTTGAATCTTGTCAAATGCTTTTTCTGCATTTAGATGATCACATAGTTTTAGTCTTTCATTTATGTGGTGCATCACATTGATTATTCTGTGTATGTTGAACAATCCTAGTGAGATGAGTACCACTTGTTCATGGTGTATGATCCTTTATATATGTTATTGACTTGGCTTGCTAATATTTTGTTGAGAATTTTTGCATTTATACTCAAAGATATTGGCCTGTAACTTTCTTCTTTGGTGATGTCTTTGTCTGGTTTTGATATCAGAGTCATGGTGGTTTCATAGAATGTCTTTGGGAATGTGCCCTCCTCTTCAGTTTTTGGATGAGTTTGGGAAGGATAAGTTCTTTGCATGTTTGGTAGAGTTCACCTATGAAGCCATCTGGCCCTGGACTTTTGTTTGTAGGGAGTTTTTAGATTACAGGTTCTATTTCATTTTTAGTGATTGGTCTGTTCAAATTACCTATTATTGATTCATTTTGATGGACTGTATGTTTCTAGATACTTGCCCATTTCTTCTAGGTCACTGAACTTTTTAATGATTGTTCATAGCATTCCCTTGTAGTTTTTTGTATTTCTGCAGTATCATTGCTCTGTCTCCTTTTTCATTTCTTATTTTATTTGGGTAATCTCTTTCCTTCTTGGTTAGTCTGGTGAGAGGTTTGTACATCTTGTTTAACATTTAAAAGAACCAGTTCTTTTTTTTAATTGATTTTCTCTTGTTCTTTTAATATATATATTTTATTCTCTCTCTGATCTTTATTATTTCTTCCTTTTGCTGACTTTAGGTTTTGTTTGTCCTCTTTCTAATTCTTTTAAGTGGTAGGTTAGGTTTAACAGGCATTGTTAACTCCTTTTACAGGTGAGAAAACAGAAACTTTAAAGGATGAAATGAATTGTTTAAATGTCTTATGCAGGTCTGACATTTTCCAACCATCAGTTCTGTAATTCTGACAGGTCTAAAGTGAAAGGTCTTTTCCAATCCACAGACTTGCATATGACACTTAAGTTAGTCATGTATTCATTAAAGCCACTGTTTCTCACCTATAAAGTAGAGATTCTAATTTCTATCTCATAAAGCAGATAAGATAGTGCCTGAAAGAAAAGTGAAAGTGAAAGTGAAATCACTCAGTCGTGTCCGACTCTTTGCGACCCCATGGACTATAGCCTACCAGACTCCTCCCTCCATGGGATTCTCCAGGCAAGAGTTCTGGAGTGGGTTGCCATTTCCTTCTCCAGGGGATCTTCCCAACCCAGGGATATAGTGCCTATAGGGTGAAAAATGAAATCCAGTGTTAATATTTGTGTTTTAGCATCCCTTTCTTATATCAGTATATTTTACTATGTGATTTATTCTTTAAATTTTGCCTGATTACATTCTTTAGAACCATTTTTATTTCTACTTCTAACACAATAATGTAGAATTATATATTTGCTACTTTTGTTTATCTGAGGCATCACTGTAGCTGCTAAATAAGACAGTCTCTTTCACATTACACTTGCCAAAGATTGATACCTCACTCTAATAATTATGGTTCAAGCTGGACTGAGGAGTTTTTTTCTTTTTTCTCCCAACAGAATACATTCAAAGGTGAGATATGTTCAAATAAGAACAATATTACATTCAGTATAGAAATTGTTTTCCTAGTTAAACTTGCCAAGCTACTTGTAGAAAATAATTATACTGGTCTGTCAGTTTGCTTCTGAGTAAATCTTTGTAGTGTTTTTGTTTCTTTGGTGGATATATCGCATATAATAGATGCATGAACACATCTCTAAAAATTATTCTTTTCTAACCAGCAGAATCTTCCTCCATGAGAGTAGAAATTTTCAAATGTTCCTTCACTAGTTATGTTTCAAAATGAGTATAAAATTTAGCCTTCATTTGAAGATATAGAAACTAGATATTTGAAGGTAGCGTTAGAAAATATTACTATCTCCACAACAATTTATAAGGCAGAGAAAAATAGTCTGTGTACCTCTTTAGAAATGGGTCATGCCAACAAGATGAAAATGTATTCAGATTAGAAACAGTATCATTCTTATGCTTTTCACTGTGTCATACCCGAAGTTCAGCCACAGTGAAGAGAGTGGTACCAAGGTACCAAGTATTCTGGCCTGGAGAATTCCATGGACTATAGTCCATGAGGTTGCAAAGAGTCGGACACGACTGAGCAACTTTCACTTGACTTCCCAAGGTGAGAAGGTTGAGAGATCATTTCCACACCAGCCACAGTTCTCAGTCTTCAAAGTAACTGGGGGCCAGGCCAGGGGGCACACAGAAGTTCTTTGCATTTTAGACAGAAATGTGTACAATGTGTATGTTAGTTGGACAACAATCTTTAAAGTGTAACCTCTAAGCTTCTCTTGGGATCTGAAGACAATATCATATTTTCAAGTTTGATTTAAAGTAAGCTAACAACCCATTTCCTATATTTCTATAAACCTCTCTAAGAGCACTGTCATAAGATAGAAATGACATATTCTGTATATATAATTTCATATTTGACATAAATCATTGGTTTGGCAATATAATAATAAACATTCCCCACTGTGATATCATTTTTTTAGGTTGTTCAATATAAACTATGCTTAAGTTACTATGGTTCTGTTTTTAAATGTTTATATTTAATGCAAAGGGGTATTTTTAAAATAGTACTGAGGTTTCTTCATTAATGTGATTATGAATGTTCTAATTAAAATATTTAGGTTTCAATTTTGTTTTATTCTGAGAGTTTTCTGATACTTACAGTTCTAAACATTTCCCTACGATGAGAGTTAACAAAATTTAAACAGAAAATTTGGCATTTATTTTACTGGTTAATGCCTATCTTTTTATATTATAATATTGTTCCTGACATTTTTCTAGTCTAATATATGGAGTTTCAGGTATATAATATCAAGATCATTATTACTATAAATGCTGTCTAGTGAAAATGTGAATAATCTTACAAAGACATTTCAAAATCAGTAAGAAAATATACATTATAGGAAGCTAAGATTTATGTAGTTGAAGTCCAGGGCAAGTAGTATTAGTATTTAACATTTTTTCTGGGAGGCATTTCCAAGATTTCTTTCCAGTGTATTTTCTTCCCATAAAAATTAGCTTTCTAAATGCATTTTCTCTGGAGGAAATTGCCTCTAAAAATAGAGTGAGATGAATAAACTAATATTTGTTGCGTATTTGTTAACGTCATGTGCTCTGTCAGATGTTTCTTAAACATTATTTTATTCAGTCCTTAAGGGGGTGTTCTAGAGTTCTACAATAAGTAACATGCTCAAGGTCACAGAAATAATAATATAGCAAAGCATATCTGATTTAGCCAGAGGAATGTGTGTAGGGGCAAATTCTAATCAGCTGGGGACTTGAACTGTGAGTTTTTGTAGGTCTGATACATATAGTGATTTTTCAGGAAGATGTTTTTAAAAGGGATTTATAAAGTATTTGGGGATCAAATGTCATGATACCTATGGCAATAGAATCTGGAGGAAGGGGCACTGTGAAACTCCCCAGGACGATTCCTCAGGACAAGACCCAACAAATAATGGCCGTTTCTCACCCCTGCTGGTATAGGAGTGAGGTTATTTTGGACATTCTAGCCCGAGAACTCTGTGGAATGCAGCTGCGAGAGCAAACCCCACCTCATCTACGTGAAGGAGCAAACCCAAAGAACTGTGGTAAATGTTTTAGGCAATTAAATATTGGAGTGAATTCATGTTGCAGCACTAGAGATCTCAAACAGACATTGGTATCTGGAAGTGAGATGCTGCCACAACCAAATGGGGTGGCCCTGGATTAGGGACATCAACAAGTAGACACTGGAAAGATGGTAAAGAGGCTGTTAGCGCTGGTGTAAAAGCAGTGAAGCCATTGTCACTGGAGACAGGGAGACATTTATGCGTTGTTGCAACGATGAGGAACAGTGTCATCTGTGAGCACACGGGAACTAAAGCATGCGATCAACCTGTGGGTCTAATCAGCAAGATTCCCAGGCAGAATGTCAAAGTCTGCAGGATGAGTGTTTGTTAGAGAAAAATAAGTAAAAAAAAAAAAATTTTAAAGCAGATTTCAGAGGACATAGAGAGGGCAGTCTCATAGTAAGAAATTGTCTCCAGGTAAAAATAAAATCAAATTAGCCAAACAATTTTTGTTAAGAACTAAGTGAGACATAAGGCTTAATAGGACTTTACGGGTTGTGGGGCCCCTCCTGCGACCCCACCCCTGGCCAGTGCACAGGCAGTGGGTCAGTGGAAGGCCACTGACTGGCCTCTTTGTCCCTAGGCCTAGAGGTAACGATACAGTCTTTTACAAAGAGACAAACTAGATGATCAGACAAGAGAAAGCTTTATTTACAAATCAATTAGGAAATGTTCATTCCCACTAATGGGAAGGGAGGAAGACCAGGTCTGCTTCTTTGGAAATAGGAAGGTAGGATTACATAATGTCATTTAAGTAAATTTCTTTATCTAAAAACTAAACATAAATATGAATGAAGCAGTAAACTATACTTTATAAAAGTCTCAGATACTCATCTATGTGCAATTTCCCCCTTTGCTTTTGTCCATGCAACTGAAAGGAAATCACAGCTTTATTTCCTCCTGATTTATACCTTGATACTACTTTCCAATACTGGAGGACTTTTCCACGACGTTACTGCAAACTATTTATCCAGATGAAAGTCAAAAGCCCTCTCAGTTTGAGGAACTTTGCTTTTCCTTAACATCAGTCCCAGGTGATTCATTACTTTTCTGAGATTATTTGCATCAGTTGGAGTGCAAATCCATAGTATTTGACACCTCTGTCCACTTTTACCTTTTATGAAGAACTATACCAAATTGACTGATATCTCTCTGGGCTGAAAACATTTTTCACAGAACATACCACTCCTACCATATAGATTATGCATATGTGTTTTTGACTATCAGTTACTTAAACCATTGCTTTACTTAAGTACAGTGATTCTTTTATCAACTGTCCAGCAAACTGAATGGCTTTTAACTTACATTTTCTTACAAGTATTAAAACTCCTTCTATTTATGTAAAATGTATTCTAAAAGCTCCTTTTGTTGTTCAGAAATTTTATTCCTTTAGAATTAAAGTTGATTTTGTGTGATAAACTGTCTTTATCATAATGCAACATTTATTAGGACAAATATTAATAAGAGCTAAGCAGCCTACATATTTGTTTCTTTTAATGTTTCTAATATCTATATTATTTTTTTATTGGAATATAATTGCTTTACAATGTTAGTGCCTGCTCTATAATGAAGTATACATATGTCCCCACCCCATCCCACCCCTCTAGGTCATCACAGAGCACCAAGCGAGCTCCCTGTGTTTATAGCAGGTTCCCACTAGCTATCTAGTTTACACAGGGTAGTGTGTATATGTCATCCCCAACCTCCCAGTTTGTCCCACCCCTGCCTCACATCCACATGTCCATTCGCTATGCCTGGGTCTCCATTTCTGCCTTGGAAATAGGTTCATTTGCACCATTTCTCTATATTCCACATATATGCATTCATGTATGACATTTGTTTTTCTCTTTCTGACTTGACTTCATTCTATATGGATGGATGGACTCTGGGTCCATGCACATCTCTACTAATGAACCCGTTTCATTCCTTTTAGTGGCCGAATACTATTCCATTGTATATATGTACCAAATCTTCTTTATCCTTTCATCTGTCATTGGATATCCATGTTGTTAAGGAAATAGGAGAGGAAAAACATCAAAATTTCCTTATCTAAGGTCCCAATCTTGAATTCAACATGTTTTATGAAATAATTACCGATCTTGTAACTGCCTGAGTTTAACTTCCAAGTTTCCATTTGTTTCTTTCTGTTCATTCAAAGATCTCTGGAGCTTATGGATCTGATTCAGGAAATCATCAAGCTGAAAGCAAAATAGAAAAATGCTTCAGGTATGACGACTGAAGTAAGAAAATTTCTAAAAACAAGCTCTGTTTTTTGTGTAACACATTCTTAGGCATGAAATTATTTTGTGTATATGCATGAATACACAGTATTATTATTTTTAACTATAAAATGAGTTCACATATTTAATAATAAACATCCACAGGGACTCTAGAATATTTGACAGAATCTTTTCTATCTTGGAACTCTTCCCTTGTTTCTAACATGGGCTCCCCTACCTTGTTATTACCATGACTTTGCAAATGGTTCTGTTTTCATGTGTGTATTTATAAGGGTAAGGGTAAGGTGAAGTTGCTCAATCGTGTCCAACTCTTTGCGACCCTGTGGACTGTAACCTACTAGGCTTCTCCGTCCATGGCGTTCTCCAGGCAAGAATATTGGAGAGGATTGCCATTTCCTTCTCCAGGGGATCTTCTCAACCCAGGTATCGAACCTGGGTCTCCTGCATTGGAGGCAGACGCTTTAACCTCTGAGCCACCAGGGAAGCCCGAGTGTGTATTTATACATATATTTAAGTATAGTATATATATGTGTGTGTGTGTGTGTGTGTGCTAAGTTGTGTCTGATTCTTCATGACCTCATGGACTGCAGACTGCCAGACTCCTCTGTCCATGGGATTTCCCAGGCAAGAATACTGGAGTGGGTAGTCATTCCCTTCTCTAGAGGATCTTTCCAACCCAGGGACTGAATTCGTGTCTCTTGCATCTCCTGCACTGGCAGTGGATTCTTTACTACTGCACCACCTGGTAAGTTCATATATATAAGGAACAAAATGGTACAAACAGAAATATCCTTTAAAATATATTCTTTTAGTTGTTTTTAACTTACATATAAAAAAATGGGTATTATGCTATTTGTAATCATCTGATACTTCAGCTGCTAAGACTCATCTACATGAGTATCTCACTATAGCCCTGTTGTTCTGTTTTACATGATTATACTGCACAATAATGCTAAGACAGTAACTACCCTCTTGTTCGTGCATAGTGGACTGTTTGCAGCCTTGAGCTGCTGTGGACTTTTGTGTAACTCCTGATGTGTATGTGCAACGTAGTCTCTGAAGACATATGTAGGAGAATTGTCAGGTTATGTTTTTTAATGTTGAATTTTATAAAAGATAAAGCTCAAATGTCTCCCAAAACAGTTTACTAACTTACCTCCCAAAGGCAATTAGATGGTCTCCTGATTGTCAAGTACTGGCAAAGATGTGCTCAATGTGAGATATTAAAACTGTTGCCAATCCTTGCTAAATAAATTATGGCCAATACCTCTTTATATTTTTATTGGTTCAGTGTTTTTCTCTCATCCCTATTCAGGTCTTTAGCTCATGACTCTATTTGGAGCTCTTTTCTTTTGTTAACCTGTATATATTTATGTTGTAATCTCAATACTAACCCTTTGTCAGTTTTAAGTGTTCCAAGTATCTTCACCAAGTATTATCAAGTTTATAACTTATTTTTTCCACTTTATTTAAGAGAGCTTTGGGTGAATAAATGTTATTTTCCTAAACATTTATCTATTTTCTTTTACAAACGGGATGTATTTAATGATGTTAAAAATACTTTCCTATTCAAAGCTTAGAAAAATATTATTCTATATTGTCAACTAAAATTTGTTAAGGCTTTGTATTTGTCATTTAAGTCCTAGATCAAGATGGGATTAACTTTTCTATATGGCATAAAGTATTGTATTATTGACACAATTTTATTTTTTATCTAAATAAGCACATTTTAATAGTCAGTTAATTAAGTTGTCAAGTTATTAGCCTGAGTGGAGTTTCCATGGGGTAGGTTTTGGATAGTTTTACTGTTGTCTTTTCTTCACAAGCTCTAGCAACCATATTCACCCAGTTGAATATCTCAAAATCATCTGGACATTTTCATGGATATACAAACAACTTTAAAACAAAAATATTACCTCTTCAAAGACTGCTGAGCTATGGCACTATAGTAAAATAAGGTCAGTATGATAATTTTGATTATTCTTACAATTTTATTAAATACAAAATCTTTTTTAATTTTTATTTTTACTTTATTTTGCTTTACAATACTGTATTGGTTTTGCCATACATTGACACAATCAGCCATGGGTGTACATGAGTTCCCAATGCTGAATCCCCCCTTCCACCTCCCACCCCATATCATCTCTCTGGATCATCCCCGTGCACCAGCCCCAAGCATCCTGTATCAAACATAGACTGGTGATTTGTTTCTTACCTGATAATATACATGTTTCAATGCCATTCTCCCAAATCATCCCACCCTCTCCTTCTCCCACAGAGTCTAAAAGTCCGTTCTATACATCTGTGTCTCTTTGCTGTCTCGCATAGAGGGTCATCATTATCATTCTAAGCATCGCAGAACTGTTTATAATATCCAGGACATGGAAACAACCTAGATGTCCATCAGCAGATGAATGGATAAGAAAGCTGTGGTACATATACACAATGGAGTATTACTCAGCCATTAAAAAGAATACATTTGAATCAGTTCTAATGAGGTAGATGAAACTGAAGCCTATTATATACAGTGAAGTAAGCCAGAAAGAAAAACACCAATACAGTATACTGACACAAATATATATTTAGAAAGATGGTAATGATGATGACCCTCTATGTGAGACAGCAAATTCTTTCTTAGTATATACAGAGTCAAAATACTGCTAAATATGAAAACTGATCTCAATTCTCTGATTCCTTGGCCAGCGTTATTCAAGTTAAAACATTTTAAACAGTAGAATTCAATAGAGTTGAGTTGGTATTATTATCTTCCAGGAGTAAAAAGCTATTTCTTTTCACAACTTCATGGAGTAACACCATTCTATAAACCCTTTCCTATCAATTGTTTGTGCCCATGAAGTAAACATTGTTAAAGTATATCAAAATTAACTCTGAAATAATTTATTTCTGAACATCAATCATTGAGACAATTTTAGTAATACCCACACTCTGTTGACATCCACAATTTTTAAGTTTATTTTCTTACCATAAAAGTTCCCTCTTATCTAACCTGTGCAGGTGTTTGTGGACTTCACTTTTATTGTTTCTACTTTATATAAATGTTGAACCAGAATTTTTTTTAAATCTTCTACATTTCTCTAGTTCTCATTTTTCTGCAGTTACTGTAATATGTATTTAATATATTAAGCTTATGTTGGATTTAATCATCGTATTTTACTTGAAATTATTCAAATCAATAGTGTTGTTTATTTTGTTAGAGGAATGTTACAGAAGTATTTATTAGAGTACAAATATCTATGTATTACTTAAAAGTTCTTACAAATTTTAGTTCAGTTCAATTGTTCGGTCATGTCTGACTGTGACCCCATGGACGCAGCATGCCAGGACTCCTGTCCATAACCAACTCCTGGCACTTACTCAAACTCATGTTCATTGAGTCAGTGATGCCATCCAGCCATCTCATCCTCTGTCGTCCCCTTCTCCTCCTGCCCTTATCTTTCCCAACATCAGGATCTTTGGCCACCTGATGCTAAGAACACACTCACTGGCAAAGTACTGGAGTTCCAGCTTCAGCATCAGTCCTTCCAATGAAAATTCTAGTAGGCCCAGACTATTTAGCATATAGACTAATTTTGCCTCTTCAGTTACAGTCTTATAACCAATTTCATTATTTAGGGAGAAATCAATACTCAACATTCATGATTGATTAAATATTTTCTATCAGGATAAAAATTATAAGAATAAAGTTCAGTTCAGTTCAGTTGCTCAGTCGTGTCCAACTCTTTGCGACCCCATGAAACGCAGCATGCCAGGCCTCCCTGTTCATTACCATCTCTCGGAGTTCATTCAGACTCACGTCCATTGAGTCCATGATGCCATCAAACCATCTCATCCTCTGTCATCCCCTTCTCCTCCTGCCCCTAATTCCTCCCAGCATCAGAGTCTTTTCCAATGAGTCAACTCTTCTCATGAGGTGGCCAAAGTACTGGAATTTCAGCTTTAGCATCATTCCTTCCAAAGAAATCCCAGGGCTAATCTCCTTCAGAATGGACTGGTTGGATCTCCTTGCAGTCCAAGGGATTCTCAAGAGTCTTCTCCAACACCACAGTTCAAAAGCATCAATTCTTTGGCACTCATCCTTCTTCACAGTCCAACTCTCACATCCATACATGACCACAGGAAAAACCATAGCCTTGACTAGATGGACCTTAGTCAGCAAAGTAATGTCTCTGCTTTTGAATATACTATCTAGATTGGTCATAACCTTGTTTCCAAGGAGTAAGAGTCTTCTAATTTCATGGCTGCAGTTACCATCTGCAGTGATTTTGGAGCCCCCCAAAATAAAGTCTGACACTGTTTCCACTGTTTCCCCATCTATTTCCCATGAAGTGATGGGACCAGATGCCATGATCAGAAAAAGTAATTTGACAATTATTATTCTGTTCTATTAGATTATTTCACATTTTCATACCCTTCCAAATATCTACTTGGGAAAAAACCCATCTATTTGGCATTACCTGGGAGAATTCCAGATGACTTAATGAATCAATGAGAAATATTACCTTTTTGTATTTTTTCAGTTTATAAATTTTCATCTTTTATTCTACCCTTTTGGACTTTAGGAATGGCAATGTTGGAATATATGGGAACTAACTGTAAAACTTAATTACAGATATGTATTATTAGATATTTAAGGAATATTTTGGTACAACTAAGAATAAAATGTTGAAGCTGAAACTTGAATACTTTGGCCACCTCATGCAAAGAGCTGACTCATTTGAAAAGACTCTGATTCTGGGAAAGATTGAAGGCAAGAGGAGAAGGGACAACAGAGGATAAGATGGTTGGATGGCAGCACTGACTCAGTGGACGTGAGTTTGGGTAAACCCGGGAGTTTGGGTAAACTCCAGGGAGGCCTGGCGTGCTGCAGTTCATGGGATCACAAACAGTCGGACACAACTGAGTGACTGAACTGAAGAATAAAGAGCTTAAGTTATTTATTATATTTGAAACTGGGATAATCAGAATAAATTTGTAATGCATTTTGGAAATGTATGCCAGAAGTCTTGACATTCATGTTTTTAAGAAGTTATCATGTATTGAAATGTCTGCAAAATAATATGAGACACACAAAAGCTCTTTTTGCTCAAATATTTTTCATTATGTTCATGAAAAAGTCAAATTGATCTGAATGGTTACTGAAAGTTTCATGTTTAATTATAGTTCATCATTCTGATAGAACATTCTGCTGACATTAAAATGTTTAGCTAGGCGTCATAATGCTATTTCATGATATTTAACTTTGGGAAAAAAGCCCACAATATTATGAGTAATGCATTACATTTCTTGTATGAAATAACATATAAAGAAAAAAATGATACAAAATACTGGTGGAAATGTTCTTCTAAATCTGTTAAATTTTTATAAAATTTACAATAAAAATAACATTTTCCTTTAAGGCTGTTGAAAATACAATGGAAAATGTCCAGTGTGGAATTCAGCTCTTACCTCAGAGACTTGGCTAGCCTCTGATTCTAATCACATGTGCTGTGATTAGAATGGTCGCTTCAGTCACATCTGACTCTTTCCGACCCTATGGACTGTAACCCATCAGGTTTCTTTGTCCATGGGGATATTGTGGGCAAGAATACGGGAATGGGTTGCCATTCCCTCCTCCAGGGGATCTTCCTGACCCCAGGGATCAAACCCACATCTCTTATGTCTAATCACACATGTATGGTCAATTAATCTACAACAAAGGAGGCAAGAATATACGATGGAAAAAAGAATGTCTTCAATAAGTGGTTCTGGGAAAACTGGACAACTGTATGCAAAAGAATGACAGTAGAACATTCTCTAACACTGTGAATGCGTGGAGAGCCGCTTCAGTTGTGTCTCTTTGCCACCCTATGGACCATAGCCCACCAGGCTCCTCTGTCCATGGGATTCTCCTGGCAAGAATACTGGAGTGGGTTGCTACGCCCTCCTCCAGGGGATCTTCCTGACCACTAGTGTCATCTGGACTCAAAATGGATTAAAGCCCTAAATGAAAGACCAGATACTATAGAACCCTTAAAAGAAAACACAGGCAGAACACTTTTGACATAAATCAAGGAAGATCTTTTTGACCCACCACTAAAAATAATGAAAGCAGAAATAAACAAATGGGATCTAGCTAAACTTACAAGTTTTTACATAGCAAAGGAACAAATAAGCAATAAAAATACAGCCCACAAAGTAGGAGAAAATATTTGCAAAAGATGGACAAGAGATTAATCTCCAAAATATAAAAACAGCTTATGTACCCCCAGAGCAAAAAATAAATTTAAAAATGGACAGAAGATCTAAATAGACATTCCTCTAAAGAAGACGTACAGATGGCCAAAAGTAAGTACATGAAAAGATGCTCAAGATCTCTAATTATTAGAGAATGCAAATCAAAACTACAAGGAGGCATCACCTCATACTGTTCAAAATGGTCATCATCAAAAATTCTACCAACACTAAATGCTGGAGAGGGTGTAGAGCAAAGGGAATCCCTTGTACTGTTGATGGAAATGTAAACTGGTGCAGCCACTATTGTGATTAGAATGGAGGTTCCTTAAGAAACTGAAAATAGAGCTACCATCTGAACCAACAATTCTACTCTCAGGCATGTATCCAGAGAAAACTATATTTTGAAAAGAAACATGCACTCCAATGTTCACTGCAGCACTAAGTATAATAATCAAGACATGGAAGTAACCTAAATGTCTGTAGATAGACAAATGGATAAAGAAGGTGTGGTACATGTATACAATGGAGTATTACTGAGGCATAAAAAGGAGTGAAATCATGCCATTTGCAGCAATATGGATAGATCCAGAAATGATCATATTAAGTGAAGTAAGAGAAAGACAACTATCCTATGAGATCACTTGTATGTGGAATCTGAAAAATGATTCCACATACAAATGATTTTGCTACAAATAAACTTATTCACAAGATAAAAAAGACAGTCCTAGAAAACATACTTAAGGTTACCAAAGGGGACAGGGATAAATTAGGTTGTAATTAATATATGTATACTATTATATATATAGAATAATCAACCATGACCTACTGTATAGCACAGGGAACTCTACTCTGTAGAACCTATATGGGAAAAGAATCTGAAAAACAACAGATTAGATATATGTATATGTGTAACTGAGTCACTCTGCAGTATACCAGAAACAGAACATTTAAGTCAAATATGCTCCAATACAAGATTTTTTAAAAGCAAAACAATCTAATTAAAAATAAAATCTCTATTAAACGAAAGTGACAGAAGTTATTTTCCTCATTCATAGTTATAAATTCTGATATTAAGTAAAGAATGAACTGTTGATGAAATCTCTCAGAGACTGTGAGCTTCTTGAAACTGACACACTCTCTCTCTCCCTCTCTCTCTCTCTCTCTCTCTCTCTCACTCTTTCTCTCTGTTTCCCTGTCCCCACTTGTGCACCAGATCCCATCCTCTTTCACCTACTCAAGGACACACATACTTTCATCAATACAGGGTGCTCTCTCATATATTATCCTGTTTTTTTTTCTATTTGATCATTCCCATCAGGGACTTTGTAATCACTGTTCCTTCTTCCCGGAACCTCTGTTCAACAGTTATCTGGATGATTAACTTTCATTAACATCTTCCATGTATTTATTTAAATCTGAGGCCAGACATCATATTTAATATTGCAGCCTGCACTGCTTTTTTCCCCAGGAGTCATATGATTTATATATGAATTGTCTTGGTCTCTGTCCACTGGAATGAAAATTCCTTGCAAAGGGACATTCATTTTATTCATGTATAGATTTCAAGTGCTTAGAATACTGTTTGCATGTATAAAAAGAAGAATAAATGGATGCTGGGTAGGCTAAATCAACAGATGCCCTTCTACTTTTGTTAAATGTCTTTGCCAAGAAAGGCCATAATTTGCAAATTCTACAGCCGTGGTGTCCTGAAACTTCCATATGCCAGATAAATTCAGTTCAATATTTATTGCTGAGTACATAATAACTGCATTGTTCCAATTGCTTCTCTGGTAAGGCCCCAACCAGTCTGGCTGAAATCTGGGTAGATTCCCCAAAATTTATGATTCAAGAAAAATATGCTTAAACCATGTATATAAGCTTGATCAAAATGGCAATATAATAAAGTCTGGCTATAGTCTAAGACTTGGTAATATGGAGACAGTGACTTCAACTAAAAAGGACTTGCAATTTATATAAACTATGTTTCTCCATCCTTGAAAAGAGGAAAATAAAATAAAGACTAGAAAAGGAAAGCCTGTTAGATGCTACAGGCAACAGCTCATAGACCTACTTTTATTTTTACTATAAATCCTTACTTAAATCTAACTGGAAATGATTGATAATCAGTTTTGACTCATCTTTCCATTAGCAATGGAGCAGGACCCGTTCCTGTCACTGAAGTGACATGTTTAGTACTGGGTCTTCTGGCCAGTCTGCTCCAGGGCATCCATAGTGCCTGGGGTGTCTTCGTAATCTCTCCAGTTCAGGATTTGATTAAGGTAATGAAGGATCACATAAATCCAGGTAAGTGTTGTTGCTGTTCAGTAGCTAAGTCATGCCTGACTTTTTGTTGGTAGGACTATAGCCCACCAACTTCCTCTGCAACCTCCTCTCTCCATGGAGTTTTCCAGGCAAGAGTACTGGAGTGTGTTGCCATTTCCTTCTCCAGGGGATCCTCCTGGATGAGGGACTGAACTTGCGTCTCCAGCAATGGCAAGCAGATTCTTTTACCACTGAGCCACCAGGGAAGCCCTCAGATAAGTGACCTGTTAACAAATTCCTTAAACTCAACTCATGAAATGAAGAATCTTTATAAGGAATAAGTGAGTATGACAACTTGTTGACTGTAAATGATTAGTACAGAGTAATTTTCCAGATATTTTTATTGGAACTGAAATATTCTGAACCCTTTAAGGAATATACCACAATATGCTGTTTACCTGAAAAAAAAAAAAGATCAAAATCAATAGGAACATTTTACTGAAACTTCTTGGTAATCTCTGATGAAAAGTGGCTGTTGCCTTTTGAGAAGTTTGCTAATTATATAGCTTATGTTACATGATTCTACTTATTTTTCAATGTTAGAATTAATTTCAAGTTATGAAATATTGCTACCTATATGAAAACGATGAAATGATTTATTGCCTACTAGACAATTGTCATATGTTTTTAAAATGTGAAACAAGTAAGCTGTGCATTAATGAAATCATTGAAATAATTTGGTGAACTTTGAGGTCTGTAAACTATAAATTTGCTAGAGGTAAGGAAACAATGCAATTGCTATAGGGTTCACAAAACTACATATCACAACTGAATAACAATTAAACTCTTTAGAGCAAAAGGAATATTCACTTTTAAGCAAACGGTTCTACTGAGTAATTTGATAAAGTGACACATGGTTCAGATTTAAGAGATTATCATTTTAAGGAAACTATATTTTTGGAAACCTGGAGACAGTTTCTCTAAGTGGACCTTACAGTGAATGAAAGATAAAAATTGCATTCCCAGTAATTTAAATCAATTACTTCCTAAAGGCTTTATTGTCATCTTAGTGACAAAAACAAATAGAAAAAAAAATACCTACCAAGCCAGAATAATTTTCCAAGGGACTATATTTGCTTCTTTTGGGGAACACATGTGGCTATATCTGTGAAAAAACCTCAACATTCTTAGCAACAACAAAAGTATAAAAACTAATAGAGTTAGAAAAGAAGAAGAAATTTGGAGAACTGACACTTTCTGAATTCAGTACTTACTAAAACTGTAGTAATCAAGACAATGCAGAAAGATAGACATTTAGGTCAGTGGAATAAAAGTGTATCAAGAGTCCAGAAAAAAGAGTACTACATTTAGGGTTAACTGGATTTTGACATGAGTGTTAAGATATTTCAGTGGGTTAAAGAATTGTCTTTTCAACAAATAGTTCCAGGACAACTAATAGTCACAAGCATAATTTTGAAGTTGAACTCTTACCTCACCTCAGTTAAAAAATTAAACAGGCTTCTCTAGTGACTCAGCAGTAAAAGAATCCACCTATGATTCAAGAGACAAGGGTTTGATTCCTGGGTCAAGAAGATTCCCCTGGAGAAGAAAATGGCAACCCACTCCACTATTCTTGCCTGGAAAATCCATGGACAGTGCAGCCTGCTAGGCTACAGTCCATGGGCTTTCAAAAGAGCTGGATATGACTTAATGACTATCAATAAATAACAATAGCTCAAAATGAGTAATAGACCAAATATAAGATCTAAAACTATAAAATGCTAGGAAAACAGGTTAAGAAATCTACAGGGTATTGGAGTATTCAATCTTCTTTTACACAAAACACCATGAGCACAAGCAACAAAAGGAAAAAATAAACAAACTGGACTTGATTAAAATTATTTCTAAAAGTTTCAAATGAAACTATCAAAAAGTTGAAAAGATAATATACATATCAGAAAGTATTTACAAATCATGTATCTGAGGAGGGGCTTACATTTAGAATATACAAATAAAACAATTTTTTTTAAATGGGCAAAGAACCTGAATATAAATTGTCCCCAAGAAAATCTACAAATAATCAAAAGTCATTAAGGAAATTCAAATCAAAACCACAATAAGATACCACATTACTTCCATGCTGTTGCTGTAATAAAATAAAAGATGAATTCTGATAAGTGGTGGTGAGAATGTAGAGAAATTGGAACCCTCAAACATTGCTTGTGAGAATGTAAAATGGCCTAATCACTTTGGAAAAGAGTTTGGTGGGCCTTAAAAATGTAAACACAGTTACTATATAATACAGCAATTCCAAAGGAAATAAAAATGTACATTAACACCAAAGCTTGTAAATAAATGTTCATAGTAGCATTATTCATGATAGCCAAGGAGTATAGCAACCTATATACTTATCATCTGTAAACGGAAAAGCTGTGGTATAGCCATACAAAAATGAAGTGCTGATCTATGCTACAATATGGATGAACTTTGAAGACATTACGCAAAGTGAAAGGAGTCAATTACAAAAGGCCATCTATTCTATGACTCTATGGAATGTCTAAAATTCCACAGAGATAGAGAGTAGACTAGTGATTGCCAAGGGCTGGGGATAAAGGGAAGATGGGGAATGACTGATAACAGAAAGTTGTGTTACAGTAATTGTTAGATAACTCTATGATTTACTAAAAGGCATGAATTGAACACTTCAAAGTGTAATTTTATGGTATGAATTAGATCTCAAAAATGTTAACATAGACAATAAGAGTAAATATGGCATATTCCCATTGCTGTAATATTTATATATTAGGCCAAACAAAAATTAATTCTAGGGTAGCTATAATAGAAGTCAATTGAATACATCCAGTAATTCCAGATCTCTTAAGAATGTTATCTTAAATAACTGTATCACTTGAATCTAGAATATTCTATTGCTTCACCTCTATATCATGAACTTTTGAAATATTGAAGAATTGGATGGACTTGGTCGCAAAGAATCAGACATGACTGACTGACTGAACTGAACCGATGCCTTAAAAGTCTAATAGTTATTGGCATTGCTTTAAGATGTATTGACCTACATAATCTTATGTGACTATTTATATACAAAGTATTCTATTAAACAGTTCATTTTAGCTCAGTTATTTTTCTTTTCAATAAATTAAAGCCGCATTATGGTCTGTGAGAGCTAAGTGTTTGGCATCCTACAATGCTGATGAGTCTTAATTTATGCCCTGAGGGACCAATACTGAGAATTTGTTCAGAGTACCATAGCAACTGTAGAATCAAAGCCATGATATTATGTGACAAATTTGTAGTTGAGAGAACACTACAGGATTCCCTTGGATCACCTGGGGCAGCAATATTACAAGTGTTTACCGTGTAGCATCTTGATAAGGGAGACTTAATTGGTGTTAATTTTATCCAAATTACAGACAACTATAGAGCATCTATTTCCATAGAGTGGAATAGTCTCATCAAAATGTGTGACAAAACACTAAGGGTATTTAATTTGTAAGCAGTATTTCACAAGGGTTTTGATATGGATCTTTATTAAAACTGACTTCAAGTTGCATTAACCTGACCAATATCTAATGTGTACAGAGAATAATAATATCTTTGCTAACAACAAAGGAAGACAAAACATTCTAAAATAATATTAATTTTCATGACAACAGTGCTTGTATTGGATCAGCATCTTGAGGTATATATTTCCCACTTTCCCCTTTGAGAATCTCAACAGTTGAAAATATTATTAAAGTACCCAGGAGCCAACCATCCTTCCTTCCCTATTGTAAGTTACTTAATTAACACACAACAGATGTCTACTTTCAGAAAGAAGCTTTTCAAGAGCAGTGGACTATGTGCCTATTTGCCCTTGGGTATTGGAGTGAATTCCAGCATCATGAAACTTAATGAAGAAATGAAATTGCCATTTTTATCCCAAGTTTTAATCTTTTATCACAGGTATAGAATCAGCAGGTTTAAATACGAACTAATGTTGAATATGGGTACAAAAATACAATTATTCCTCATTATTTTAACTCAAAGAAAAGGAAATTGCAGAAACATCAGTTATGGAAATGCAAATATGAAATGTGATTAGAACTGGAGAACTCTTAAAGTAATATAAGCATTAAGAACAAGAGAATTCAGTACAAAACCACTCAATTTTACCTAACATCATTTGAAAACTCTTCCTCACCTCTTTATACTCAAGCAATTTAGCGCACTTAAAACAGTGCCTGCCACCCTATCAGCCACAGATATTGGTGACAATCAGAGAAATCTGTTTCTATTAATACAAATGTGTGGTGAGACCTTCATAAAACATAGGAAATGGCAACTTTATTAAAAGCCACACGACTTATATCCAAAAACCCCAAATAAAGAAAAACTTAGAAACTAATGGAACATTTAAAAACCAGCAAGTACTCTTGGTTAATTGATTACAACTCAGGTTCAAACTCTTATTAAAAATAATTACATACCAAAAATTAGAAAGAGAAACAATGTTATTTCAAAATAAAGTTTAAGTAGAAAAGAAAAAGCCTTCAAAAGATGTTTTATAAAGACTACAGAAATATAGTAAGATTTATAAATTAAGAGGAGAAAACAAGTGATATTTTAATTGCTAAACCGAAAGACTCATGCTTCATTTTTCACAGAGGGTAGGGAGAGTATCATAATCTGATAATCAGTTTTGCTAATTTAGAAGAAAACTTCTAAGTGTCTGAAATGGACTACAAGGACTAGAGAGAGAACTATAATGATAAAAGCAGTAATATTTTCTTCTATGATACAAACACCTTTCCAGATTACAAGTTTTCCAAAAAGACAAAAATGTATGGAGAGAAAGTTACTTATCCTGAAACTTCCCTAAGAATGAAACCAGTTCACCAATACTGGGTCATGCTCCTGGCATAGAAAATAAGACCAAACAAATGAAATCCTTCTTTAATAAGATTCAAATAAAAAACTCTATAATTAAAATATATGCTCTTCCATTAAGGGAAGATACAAGCTGACTAGGGCATGAACTTCTGCATACATTACGCATAAAAATGGTTATTGGCCACTTCTTATGAAAGTGTCAAAGAACTAGAAGAGATTCCAAAAGTGCAGTGTTTCTAAAAATATTTCTGAAACATAAATGGAAACCTCATTATTTGTTGAATTACACTTAAGTTTCTGAGTTCCAAACTTCTGCAATTGCCTATATTACAACTTTGGTTTATTTCATAACTAAACCAACAACCATGTTGTTTCAGAAATCTCTTCACCAAGAAACTTTAATTTTGTCTGAATAATTT
Source organism: Nanger dama (assembly GCA_917880005.1). Classification (NCBI taxonomy): domain Eukaryota; kingdom Metazoa; phylum Chordata; class Mammalia; order Artiodactyla; family Bovidae; genus Nanger; species Nanger dama. Next base: position 2,228,237 of record CAKJTW010000069.1, read on the forward strand.
TGATGATTATTATCTACAATAATCTATAGCAGTAACTGAACTGTTTAACATAAGAAAAAAGATTAATGGCACATTAGGATAAGTGTTCAAAGCATAGGAAAATATTGTACTTTGTGTATTCCCTAGTAGAAAATAAGTTTATGATCAACTTAGCTTCACAGGGATGATAAGGAAATAACTATTTAAATAACAGCAAGGAATAAGTACATGGAAATATAGCCATGATTTATAAAACATACAATATGGAAATATAAAGACAACATTTCTTCCATTAAATAGTAGTTAGCACACTTTGATTGCAATGCATCACTACCACCATGGCCTTCGTAATACTACAAAAGTCAGTGGAGACTTATGGGTAGTGATGGAATACAGATGGGAAACCAATATTTAAGGCACGTTCCTTAAAACAATATTCTGATTCCGTACATACGAAAACCAATGACACAGTAGTAAGCATCCTTTCACTAGAGTAGTATTTAGATTCCAAATTTTCAAAAAATATTTTTCACCTTTGAACAGACTCATTGCCTACCATCTGAGTCACTGAAACCAACTTTAAATAGTTTTACTCTCTCAATCACTGCAGATGGTGACTGCAGCCATGAAATTGAAATTTACTTGCTCCTTGGAAGAAAAGTTAGGACATACCTAGACAGCATATTAAAAAGTAGAGACATTACTTTGCCAACAAATCAAAGTTATGGTTTTTCCAATAGTCATGTATGGATGTGAGAGTTGGACCATTAAGAAAGTTGAGCACCAAAGAATTGATGCTTTTGAACTGTGGTGTTGGACTTCTCCAACACTCTTGAGAGTCCCTTGGACTGCAAGGAGATCCAACCAGTCCATTCTAAAGGAAGTCAGTCCTGAATATTCATTGGACGTACTGATGCTGAAGCTGAAACTCCAATACTTTGGCTACCTGATGCGAAGAATGGACTCATTTGAAAAGACTCTGATGCTGGGAAAGATTGAAGGTGGGAGGAGAAGGGGACAACAGAGGATGAGATGGTTGGATGGCATCACTGACTCATCAGACAAGAGTTTCAGTAAACTCCAGGAGTTGATGGTGGACAGGGAGGCCTGGCATGCTGCAGCCCATGGGGTCACAAAGAGTCGGACATGACTGAGAGACTGAATTGAACTGAACTCTCCATTTATATTGTGGTGGTGGTGGTTGTTCAGTCACTAAGTCATGTCTGACTCGCGCGACCGCATGGACTGTAGCCTGCTAGGCTCCTCTCAGTACAAAGTCATTTTACAATCCCTAAGATTCTTACATGTTAAAAATCTACATGTTAACAATCTTACATGTTAAAAGTCTGTAGTCAAATCTTTCTAAGTCTTAGGTTATGACACATGCATAGCTGAAGACATGAAAACAAGACTGAGATCAAGAAGCACAGCAGAAGGTGAAACCCAAGAAACACTGATTTTTCTAGAAGCCGGGAGAGTAAGTTACTTTAAGAATGGGATTGATTGTGTCAAATTACTATGATATTTTGAGGAAGATGAAACCCAAGAATGCAGTTCTGGTTTTAAAAATGTGGAGCACATTTGTGACCTTGACAAGTTTGCATTAGTAAAGAGGCAGAGATCAAAATTATCACTGTTTTGATTAGAGACAGAATGAAGGCTATGGAGTTAAGAAGTTAATATACATCTCTTTCAAGGATTTGCTGTAAAGGGAGGGAGTTAAATTTAATAGTGGCAGAAATGATGTATGTAAAGGAAGTTGGTTTATTTTAAACATTATATATGTAAAATCTTTATACATGCATATGTATATACATGTGAAGGTGTACATATATATGTATATGTAATATATTATATATATGTATATATAAAATATTTGCTGACCACATATAGAGATTGAGAAATTTCATCCATAGTACCAGATATATAGGAAAACTATAGGTGTTCCAGTTGATATAAATTAGTTGAGTAGATGTGATGGTGAGAGTGCATATTCTGTATTCCCACATTCCTGTTTTTCTTTTTCCCTCAGTAAATTCAGCAGAAAGATTATCAGCTCAGAATGTAGAGGAGTGAGGAGGGAGTAAAAGAGAGAGGAAGTGAAACAGTCATTTAGAAAAGTTAATGCTAAAACATTAAGATGCTACTTGAGATGAATTTAAACCAAGACCTGTTAGCATAGCACTTGGTTCTCTAGTGCCATATGCAGCTGCAGACAAAGCAGAGGGTTGCATTCAAGCAGAGCTTGAGTTTCACAAGTGAATTTCTGCAAAAGATATGGAGGCAAGGAAATAGAGGTATAATGCAGAGAAAGGACTGTAATGCTGAGATATCACATTTATGCCTAAGGATTGAAATGAAAAATGGAGGTGGATAAATGACAATGTAAGTTCAGTTCAGTTCAGTCGCTCAGTCATGTCCGACTCTTTGCAACCCCATGAATCGCAGCATGCCAGGCCAGTGTAAAGATGGTATCAATAGACTGTATGCTCCAAGCGGTTGAAGTTTTGTGGTTGGTACTGAAAAAATTAAACTGGAAAGATAAGCTTATGTTTGGAGAGTTTGAGACCCAGAAGAAGGTGTAGTAATTGATGAAGGCAATGTCAAGTGTGACGTCGGGGAGTAGGCTGGTAATGTCGAGTGAAGGAAGAGATAATCAGAAAGGAGAATCTGAGGAACTGAGAGGGCACAGTGCTAAAAGCTGTTGTTTGGGGTACTGTGCTCAGTGATAGTCAAAAAGAGTAGAGGAGTGACATCACCAAGATGGCAACAGAGGGTGTTTCTGATTTCACACCTTCTCACAGGATGAACAAACAGTTGGCAACTATTCATGGGCAAGATACCACCAGAGAAAATCTCAGGACACAGGAATGAGGCTGAGGTGTCCCCTGCACCAGAGAGACCAAGACAGACAGCGTTGGAAGGTGAGAGGACTAGCCACACACTGCCGTGCCCCCAGGCTGGGCAGTGCCTGGTTCCTGTCATCTGAGACCATAATGGATTATGCCCATCTTCTCCTTCAGGAGATCTGCCCTAAAAACCCCACCCACATGACTGCAAGATCATTTTGTGATGGGAATGACTGTGCACCAACTCCAAGGACTCCTGGATGCTTTAGACTCATGCTTAGAACACGCATTTTGGATGTCTCTGGTGTAGACTCTGTACCAAAATGGTGTCAATGTACATCTGACATCCTGGATCTGACTTCCCCCTCCCCAGCTTCCAAAGAAGAGTTCTGGATCTCAGCTCTGACTCTGCTCTACCTTCTACTGCTCATTAGAGTCCTGCCCCATTGTATTCGGAAATATGATGATCCCCTCTGAAACATACAATTCAGTCATTTGATGCATCGATTTCACCCCAAAAGTGATGGCTTTCAATCAAGTATTTGATTCCCAAGAAGGAACAGAATTATACCTCTTTCTTTCCTAAGCTAATCAGGTACTTAAAGCAAACAAAAACTCTAGAACTCTAGTGTGCTTTTTTAAATTTATAACTTTAACCAAAACCAAAATATTTTCTGCTAATTAAAGCAATAAAAATATGAAGATATAGTAAGAATATAGATATTATATCTTTAGGAGATGGCTGTATTTATTCATCTTGCATCAAAAAAACAGTCATTTTTCCTCCATGAAAAGAAAAATAGACCTGTTTGTTGTGCCACTATAAATTTTAGTTTTGCATTATAGTCATTATTGAAATGCTTCAAATTACAAATTTAAATATGCCTAATTTTCTGTGGTTTATAATTTATCTGATTTCTGAACTACAGCAGAGCCACAGAAATGAATAGTTATAAATCTGGTTCGTGTATCTTTTTAAACTTCCCAAGTTGTTAATTTATTATAGCATAAATAAGAATTTCATAGTCTTAGAGTTCTGAGTGTTTAAATACTAGTAGTCATTCCTTTTTAATTATTCCAGTTTGAGCAACTCTAAAAAAATAATTTAACTTTTCACATTAAATACCAAAATGTCTTATAATAAATGACTTATTAAGTGTCTTTTAAATGACAAAACTTCAAAATAAGACAAGTTCAAATATCATAATTTTTATTTTAGAGAGTTAAAAAATATGTATACTTGAAAGTAAAATAATTTCACTCTTGACATTTATTTTTACAAAAATAATGTTAATACCCTAAATATGTCATTTTTCTCATTATATATTCCATATGAGAAAATTTTAAGGATTTTAATTCTTTTGACACAATAGAATGTCCCTTGTTTTATCTTACCAAAATATTCGGAATACTTTACTATTAAGCTCAATTGTGGTTTTTGCAAGGCAAGAATATTCTGATTAGAGCAGAAAAAAAAATTGTTCCTGGACGTTCCCTTTGAAATGGCTCACCAGGGACTTGAAACACTAAGCTTTTATCAAAATGCCAATATAGAAACCAAGATCCTAAAGAAAACTCTCTCTTTAAATGTTCATTTACAGAGAATAATATTGAATGTAGTGTTGCAAAATTACTGTGCAAATAATACAAAACTGTATAAAACCAGAGGATATATTTTTAATATGTATTTCAGCACCTGAATTGGTATCTTAACTCTTCTTCTCCACGTGTGACTATGGTCTCGTCATTTATTCAGATTTCTATAATTGCTATAATTAAGGGTCTAATTTCAGGATTATAGTAAGATTTTATGAGAGAATAATTATATTAATATCTATATTAATGAATGATTATAACTGATGTTTAGAAGTTTATAATTAGGATTAAATATTATAAGATATTATGTTAAATACTGGAACATTCAATTAAGCACTGTTATATACTGTAAGATTAAACATTGAATATTTGATCTGATACATAGGTTAATTATGCATAATTTTTCACATTTTAGGAGATGGTGTTTTACTTTCCCCAAAGGTTTCATTAAATCAACTACCCCCAATTCAGTGGTAGACTTTATGTAATTCCACACATTATTCTTCACAGACAAGAGAAGGGTATCCATCCCAGAGAGGCTAAGTGATCAGCTTGAGATCACACCATCTGCAATGGACATGTCAGTTTATTTCCAGATCTGAATCCAATCCTTTATGTTGCCCACTCTACCATACATGGTATTAAATACTCAGAAACTAGATATGAGTAGTGTTAAGAAAGACAGGTGAAAGGATATACTCAGTCATGGATCAGAAATATACTACCTTTTATAAAGTCATCTGCATCTCTTTTCACTTCACATGATTAAGATCCCTGGGCATTATGGCGAGTTTGAGTCATCTGCTGTAGAGCAGAGTACCCCCTGGTGCCCATCACAGATGTGTTCCCTCACCCTGTGACCAAAGGCCCAGATGCTCCTCTTCTCAGCCCCTGGGAGCAACCTGCAACCAACACCCTGTACCGATCCCCTCTTAGATCTGTGTGAGAATCTCCCTGGGGTATGGACCAGACACCAAGTTAATACAAGATAAAACACATACACATGACACAAAGAACATAATGTACAAAAAACACATTTAAACAAAAGCATTCACAAAATCGCACTGAGTGGCTGCACATGGAGAGAAGGGGATGGGAGTGGGATGTCAGTATAGAAGGAAATATGCAAATAGAGAAGATAGATTTGTGTGAAGAATGAATGGGGCTGAGAAGTGAGACTAACTCAGCCAAAGAGGAAGAAGAAAAGTGATTTTTCTTTGCTGTGTTGCCTATTGTTGTCTTTGTTCCTAATGAGGTTTATACCACTTCCATTTTCAGAGCATAAACGAGTAGAAACAATAGAACTGAATGAAAAATGCTAATAAAGTATCAGACATTGTTCAAAAGAAGAATAAAAATATATTATTGTACATATACCGTGTTTGACTCTTTGTGACCCCATGGACTGCAGCACACCAGGCTTCCCTGCCATTCACTATCTCCCTGAGTCTGCTTAAACATGACCGTTGAGCTGGTGGTCTAAAAGTGTTGCCTAGAGTTACGAGGAGAGGAATACACTAACAAATGATCAGGCTCTAAAGTCTTCCATATAACCTGTCCTGAAACATGCTGATTTTACTAAGTTCTTATTACACGCTATATTTTCTACACACAAGTCGAAAGAGTTTCAGCTTAGAATATAGCACACACGATGCATCTGGTTTGTTGTTAAGTTCTGAAGAGGATCTGACTTTACCTTTTTTTTTCCTTCCTAGTTTTTGATTGGCAAACAAAATAATAGAATGTAGTTAACATGAGAAAATACAATTTATAATATGCAGAGCACGAATCAACATAAGTATAAAGAATTCCAAAGCAAGGCAAAGTGAAAGTCACTCAGTCATGTCTGACTCTGTGACTGTAGCCTGCCAGACTCCGCTGTCCATTGGATTCTCCAGGCCAGAATACTGGAGTGGGTAGCCATACCCTTCTCCAAGGGATCTTCCTGACCAGGGATCTAAGCTGGGTCTTCTACATTGCAGGGAGATTCTTTACCACTACTGCCACCTGGAAAGCCCCAAAGCAAAGCAAAGTGAGGTATACATTATTCTGGACTAAGGAGACGGAGCATTACTAAAGTAATGCTCAAAATTCTCCAAGTTAGGATTCAACAGTATGTGAATCAAGAACTACCAGATGTTCAAGCTGGATTTAGAAAAGGCAGAGGAACCAGAGATTAAATTGCCAACATATGTTGGATCATCAAAAAAAGCAAGAGAGTTCCAGAGAAACATTTACCTCTGCTTTATTGACTATGCCAAAGCCTTTGACTGTGTGGATCAAAACAAACTATGGAAAATTCTTCAAAAGATGTGAATACCAGACCATCTGACCTGCCTCCTAAGAAAACTTTTTGCAGGTCAAGAAGCAACTGTTAGAACTAGACATGGAAAAATGGACTGGTTCCAAATTGGGGAAGGAGTACATCAAGGCTCTATATTGTCACCCTGCTTATTTAACTTCTATGCAGAGTACATCATGCAAAATGCTGGGATGGATTAAGCACACGGTGGAATCAAGATTGCTGGGGAAATATCAATAACCTCAGATATGCAGATGATACCACCCTTACGGCAGAAAACAAAGAGGAACTAAAGAGCCTCTTGATGAATGTGAAAGAGGAGAGTGAAAAAGCTGGCTTAAAACTCAACATTCAGTAAACTAAGATCATGACATCTGGTTCCATCACCTCATGGCAAATAGATGGGGGAACAATGGAAGCAGTGAAAGACTTTATCTTTTGGGGCTCCAAAATCACTGACGATGGTTACTACAGCCATGAAATTAAAAGACACTTGCTCCTTGGAAAAAAAGATATGACATACGTAGACAGTGTATTAAAAAGCAGAGACATCACTTTGTCAACAAAGGTCCGTCTAGTCAAAGCTATGGTTTTTACAGTAGTCATGTATGGATGTGAGAGTTAGACCATAAAGAAAGCTGAGCGCCAAAGAATTGATGCTTTTGAACTGTGGTATTGGAGAAAACTCTTGAGAGTCCCTTGGACTGCAAGGAGATCCAACCAGTCCATTTTAAAGGAAATCATGATTTCCTGATTATTCATTAGAATCAGAATATTCATTGGAAGGACTGATGCTGAAGCTGAAGCTCCAATACTTTGACCACCAGATGCGAAGAATTGACTCATCAGTAAAGACACTGATGCTGGGAAAGACTGAAGGCAGGAGGAGAAGGGGATTACACAGGATGAGATGGTTGGATGGTTTGAACCTTCTCAAACTCAATGGACATGAGTTTGAACAGGCTCCAGGAGTCAGTGATGGATAGCAGCCTAGTAATGCTGCAGACCATGGGGTCACAAAGATTTGAACATGACTGAGTGACTGAACTGACTGAAGGAAATGGAGGTAGGGGCCTAAGGCTTAAGAGGAAAGTAAAGCCCAGGAAGAAGCTATGTTATATTCTTTTAGATAGTAAGAGGGCAGTTCAAAATTCTGACTCTTTGGGCTGGTTTTCAGTTCTAAATAATACACATGCCAGAGTGGCACAACTTGGGATGCTGCTGCTGCTGCTGGTGCTAAGTCGCTTCAGTCGTGTCCGACTCTGTGCAACCTCATAGATGGCAGCCCACCAGGCTCCTCCATCCCTGGGATTCTCCAGGCAAGAACACTGGAGTGGGTTGCCATTTCCTTCTCCAATGCATGAAAGTGAAAAGTGAAAGTGAAGTTAGTCGTGTCTGACTTCGCGATCCCATAGACTGTGGCCTACCAGGCTCCTTTGTCCATGGGAGTTTCCAGGCAAGAGTACTTGGGATGGCTTGTCCTAAACCCCTTTAAGGACAATCTAGGTGGTTGGTTTGGTAAAGAAAGAGCAAGATCATGATAAATGATTACAGGAAGTGGTACCCTTCAAACTATCCACAGAAAGAGGATTTATTAGGATTTAGATTAGCTGTGTATAACAATGAGGATGCAAGACTTCTGCTCATGTTATAGTGCCATGATGTCTTTAAGGGCACTTGAGACAGTTTTGGACTTCCCTGGTGATTTGATGGTACAGAATCTGCCTGCAATGCAGGAGACCTGGGTTCAATTCCTGGGTCAGGAAGACCCCCTGGGGAAGAGAATGGACAGTTTTATTGAAAGCTGGCCCACTTAGGGGCACAACTGTACTGGTCTTTGCCCATATATTCCAGTTGAGGTGTCAGATGATAAATAATTAAAACAAACACATAAATAGCCTTTAAGCACTGGAAGGAAAAGAAATATGGCTAATTCTTTCTTGTGTCCTATAAATACCACCATCTTGACACTGATTTCACACATTTAACGTCAAACATTTATGTTGGGCTATCCCCAGGGACACTATAAAACTCTTCTGGGGAAGAACTCAGGTGTATTCTAACATCTAACAGAGAAATTCAGTTCAGTCGCTCAGTCATGTCCAACTATTTGTGACCCAATGGACTGCAACACGCCAGGCTTTCCTGTCCATCACCAACTCCCGGAGCTTGCTCAAACTCATGTCCATCGAGTCAGTGATGCTATCCAACCATCTCATCCAAGAAGTAATAAATGGACTGGGCTGGTTTTTGCAGTTCAGTTCATATCCTGAATCACTGGTTACCACTTCTGTCCCCACATGAACCTGAAACTGGCCTCTTTATTATTTATTTTTAACCTTAACCTGAAACACTTCCCACATCTTTTCATAGATAAATTCAAATTTCAGTCTATCACCATTCTCACAGTCTTAAAATTAGCACAGTGTAAGTTAATGATATTTCACCAAAATATATTTAGGGCTAGGAAAAAGGTCTGTGCCCTTCCAAATAAAGGCTTGTTTAAAAATCAGCTGTTAATTTAGATAATTAATGTTCTGTAGGTTTAAACAAAGTGTCTCTCACATTCATCATTGCTGATGATATCAGACTTTGGAAAGATACACCTTTTTGACACTAAGAGCATTAAAATGCAAAGCCAGAATTAGCTAAACTGTAATAAGGTGATTAAGGTGATAATTACTAAGTGTAAAGCCACACCGACAAATGCTTTAGCAAAACACTAGCATTTTGAGTATGAACTTTGTTCATAGTATCTTATTTTTCCATCTATTTAAGTGATTTTCCATCTTTTGAACTCTCAAAACTAGAAGATCATATCAATTAATTTTGCAAATTACTATGATACAGGTACAAACTACAATGGACTAAAAGCCTGGTTTCTATAGCAAGCCATTTCATTTATACTCTACTGGTAAAATCTGTTACTGTAAATGTGTGTATTTGGTGGGGACCAAAGTTATAAATTTGAGTTTCAATGGTGGAAGTCTTTTCTCCTTAGACCAGCGGTTCTGATAAGTCACTAGAAGACAGAATCATTTAAGAAGTATTTTAGAAATATTCATGCACAGGCCCCACCCATAAAAATTAATTTGGCTACTAGAGATAAGTCTTGGGTATTAATATTTTTACAACCCAGTTAGAAATGAGCAGAAAACCTAAATAGACACTTCTCCAAAGAAGATGTACAGATGGTCAAGAGACACATGAAAAGATGCTCAACATCACTAATTATAAGAGAAATACCAGTAGAAATTACAGTGAGATATCACCTCACACCAGTCAGAATGGCCATCATCAATGTCTACAGACAATGCTGGAGAGAGTTTGAAAAAAGGGAACCCTCCTGCTCTGTTGGTGGGAATGTAAATTGGTGCAGCTGCTCTCAACAGCAGTACGAAGGTTCTTTAAGAAACTAAGAATAGTTTCCATACGATCCAGCAATCCCACTCCTGGGCATATATCTGGAGAAAACCATGGTTTCAAAGAATACATATACTCCAGTACATGTATTGTATAAACGCTGTATACAATAGCCAAGACATGGGAGCAACCCAACTGTCCACTGACAGATGAACAGATAGAGAAGATGTATATTTATACAATGGGTGTTACTCAGCCATTAAAAAGAATGGAATTGAAACATGTATAATATCATATATGAAACGAATCACCAGTCCAGGTTCGATGAATGATACTGGATGCTTGGGGCTGGTGCACTGGAACGAGCCAGAGGGATGGTACGGGGAGGGAGGACGGAGGGGGATTCAGGATGGGGAACACGTGTATACCTGTGATGGATTCATGTTGATGTATGGCAAAACCAATACAATATTGTAAAGTAATTAACCTCCAATTAAATAAATTTATATTAAAAAAATAAAAAGAATGGAATAATGCCATTTGCAGCAATATAGATAGACCTAAAGATTATCATACCAAGTGAAATAAGTCAAATATCATATGACATCATCTCTATGTGGAATCTTAAAAAAAATTGAACTTATTTACCAAACAGAAACCAATTTGCGGCCTCAGAAAACAAAATGGTTACCAAAAGGAAAGGTTGGGAATTTGACCTTTGCATAAACACACTATTATATTTAAAACAGATAACCAGCAAGGACCTATTGTTGGCACAGGAAACTGTATTCAATATTCTATAATAAACTAAATGGGAAAAGATTTGAAAAAGAGCAGATACATGTATATGTATAATTGAATCATTTTGTTGAACACCTGAAACTAACACAACATTGTTATTAGTTGAATAACTATACTCCAATATAACTTTTAAAAAACAGATCTAAGGTTGAAAAAAATAAAATATTCCAAAGGGTTTTTATTGTGCAGACAAGTTAGACAATCATATTAGACTGTGAACTTTACACTGGGAATATATTTGATCTATAGCTGAGTACTTACACCAAATCTTAGTTCAATGAACAAATCTATGAACTCCTGGAAGTGTGAAAGTCATCTCGAAGTTAACTGATTTTTCTTTCTCTCACCACAGAGCTTTTATTTGTCAGTTACCATAGGCTGCTTCTCACCTGCTTCATTTGTGAATTGTAGGTATCTAGGACTTCTCTGGTGGCTCAGACAGCAATGAATCTGCTGGCAATGCAAAAGAACTAGATTTGATCCCTGGGATGGGAAGATCCCCTAGAGAAGGGAATGGCTACCCAATCCAGTATTTCTGCCTGGAGAACTCCATGGAGAGAGGAACCTGGCAGGCTACAGTCCATGGGATCACAAACACTCAGACACAACTGAGCAACTAACACACAGGGACTAAGAACTACTTGATCCCTGATTTATATCTCTTTTAACACAGAAGAATCACTGAATATTTTCAAAGTCCTCTTGCTAATAGAATCTATTATTAAAAAATATATATAAAAATCAAGAGAAGGTATTGAGCTACAATAAGGGAATTATCACTGCAATCGCTGTCGTCCCCTTGCTCCTTGGAAAAAACTTATGACCAACTTAGACAGCATATTGAAAAGCAGAGACATTACTTTGCCAACAAATGTCCATCTAGTCAAAGTTATGGTTTTTCCAGTAGTCATGTATGGATGTGAGAGTTGGACTATAAAGAAAGCTGAGTGCTAAAGAATTGATGCTTTTGAACTGTGGTGTTGGAGAAGACTCTTGTGAGTCCTTTGGACTGCAAGGAGATTCAACCTGTCCATCCTAAAGGAAATCAGTCCTGAATATTCATTGGAAGGACTGATGCTGAAGCTGAAACTCTAATACTTTGGCCACCTGATACGAAGAACTAACTCATTGGAAAAGACCCTGATACTGGGAAAGAGTGAAGGTGGGAGGAAAAGGGGACGACAGAGGATGAGATGGTTGGATGGCATCACTGACTCAATGGACATGAGTTTGAGTAAGCTCCAGGAGTTGGTGATGGACAGGGAGGCTTGGCATGTTACAGTCCAGGGGGTTGCAAAGAGTTGGTCACGACTGAGCAACTGAACTGAACGGAATAATAAAATAACATATATAATATATAATAATAATGGCTACACTAAGGAAAGAGTTTAACAAAAAGAAGCAGTTTAAATTGAGAGTAAATCCAATTAACAACTTGGCAAACTGAGCAATTAAATTCTTAGCTTTATAAATACATCGTTTGAGATTTGAACTTACTTTTGCAACAGTTGCTGCTAAGTCACTTCAATCGTGTCCGACTCTGTGTGACCCCATAGTCAGCAGCCCACCAGGCTCCCCCGTCCCTGGGATTCTCCAGGCAAGAGTACTGGAGTAGGGTGCCACTGCCTTCTCCAGTGCATGAAAGTGAAAAGTGAAAGGGAAGTCGATTAGTTTTGTCTGACTCTTTGTGACTCCATTGACTGCAGCTTACTAGGCTCCTCCGTCCATGGGATTTTTCAGGCAAGAGTACTGGAACAGTTAAGATGCAGTTAAGATTTCACATAACAGCCAATATTTCCTGGCTGTCATTCAGAGGCAAATAAAATGGGTAATTCTGAATGTTTCAAGAGCCATATTATATTCATATCCTTTAACTCAATAATCCCACTTCTGTTCATTCAGCTCAGTCACTCAGTCATGCCTGACTCTGTGACCCTGTGGGCCACAGCACACCAGGCTTCCCTGTCCATCAACAGCTCCCAGAACTTGCTCAAACTCCTGTCCAACGAGTTGGTGATGCCATTCAACCATCTCATTCTCTGTTGTCCCCTTCTCCTATCTTCAATCTTTCCCAACATCAGGGTCTTTTCCAATGAGTCAGTTCTTCCCATCAGGTGGCCAAAGTACTGGAGTTTCAGCTTCAGCATCAGGCCTTCCAATATATATTCAAGACTTATTTCTTTAGGATGGACTGGTTGGTTCTCCTTACAGTCCAAGGGACTCATAAGAGTCTTCTCCAACACTACAGTTCAAAAGCATCAATTCTTCAGTGCTCAGCTTTCTTTATAGTCCAACTCTCATATCCATACATGACTACTGGAAAAACCATAGCTTTGACTAGGCAGACCTTTGTTGGCAAAGTAATGTCTCTACTTTTAATATGCTGTCTAGATTGGTCATAGCTTTTCTTGCAAAGGGCAAGTGTCTTTTAACTTCATGGCTGCAGTCACTGTCTCTCACTGTTTCCATTATTTCCTCATCTATTTGCCATGAAGTGATGGGACTAGATACCATGATCTTAGTTTTTTTTTAATTTTTATTTATTTATTTATTTATTTTTTTAAAATTCTCCTCTTTTCTAATTAAATTTATTTATTTTTAAAATTACAATACTGTATTTGTTTTGCCATACATTGACACGAATCAGCCATAGGTGAACACAATCTCCCAATGCCGAATCCCCCTCCCACCTCCCACCCCCCATCCTCTACTTGAATCATCCTGTGCATCAGCCCCATGCATCCTGCATCCTACATTGAACATAGATTAGCGTTTCGTTTCTTACGGGAAAATATACATGTTTCATTGCCATTCTCCCATACCATCCCACCCTTTCCCTCTCCCTCAGAGTCCAAAAGTCCACTCTATACCTCTGTGTCTCTTGTTGTCTCACATGTAGGGTCATCATTACTGTCTTCTAAATTCCATATATATGTGTCAGTATACTGTATTGGTGTTTTTCTTTCTGGCTTACTTCACTCTGTATAATCGGTTCCAATTCCATCCATCTCATTAGAACTGAGTCAAATTTATTCTTTTTAAGGGCTGAGTAGTATTCCATAGTGTATATGAACCACAGCTTTCTTATCCATTCATCTGCTGATGGACAATAAAATTGACAAACCATTAGCCAGACTCATCAAGAAACAAAGAGAAAAAAATCAAATCAACAAAATTAGAAATGAAAATGGAGAGATCACGACAGACAACTCAGAAATACAAAGAATCATAAGAGACTACTATCAGCAATTATATGCCAATAAAATGGACAACTTGGAAGAAATGGAAAAATTCTTAGAAAAGTACAATTTTCCAAAACTGAACCAGGAAGAAATAGAAAATCTTAACAGACCCATCACAAGCACGGAAATTGAAACTGTAATCAGAAATCTTCCAGCAAACAAAAGCCCAGGTCCAGACGGCTTCACAGCTGAATTCTACCAAAAATTTCGAGAAGAGCTAACACCTATCTTACTGAAACTATTCCAGAAAATTGCAGAGGAAGGTAAACTTCCAAACTCATTCTATGAGGCCTCCATCACCCTAATACCAAAACCTGACAAAGACACCACAAAAAAAGAAAACTACAGGCCAATATCACTGATGAACATAGATGCAAAATCCTCAACAAAATCCTAGCAATCAGAATCCAGCAACACATTAAAAAGATCATACACCATGACCAAGTGGGCTTTATCCCAGGGATGCAAGGATTCTTCAATATCCATAAGTCAATCAATGTAATTCATCACATTAACAAACTGAGAAATAAAAATCATATGATTATCTCAATAGATGCAGAAAAAGCCTTTGACAAAATTCAGCATCCATTTATGATAAAATTTTTATTTATTTATTTATTTTTAACATGAATAAATGATGTTTTTACTACAGAATTTTCCAAGGCGAAATTATTCCAAGCATCTTAGTTTTTTTTTAATGTTGATCTATAAGCCAACTTTTTTCAATTTCCTTTCTCACTTTCATCAAGAGGCTCTTTAGTTCCAGTTTGTTTTCTGCCATAAGGGTGGTATCATCTGCATATCTGAGGTTATTGATGTTTCTCCCTGCAGTCTTGATTCCAGCATGTGCTTCATCCAGCCCGGCATTTTGCATGAGTACTCTGCATATAAGTTAAATAAGCAGAGTGACAGCCTCGACATACTCCTTTTCCAATTTGGAACCAGTCTGTTGTTTCACGTCCACTTCTAACTGTTGCTTCTTGACCTGCATACAGATTTCTCAGGAGGGAAGTAAAGGTGGTCTGGTATTCCTATCTCTTTAAGAGTTTTCCACATTTTGTTGTGATCCATTCAGTCAAAGGCTTTGGCATAGTCAATAAAACAGAAGTAGATGTTTTTCTGGAGCTCTCTTGCTTTTTCGATGATCCAGTGGATGTTGGCAATTTGATCTCTAGTTCCTCTGCCTTTTCTAAATCCAACTTGAACATCTCAAAGTTCACAGTTCACGTACAGTTGAAGCCTGGCTTGGAGAACTAGGCTAGGAAAGCATTACTTTCCTAGCATGTGAGATGAGTGCAATTGTGCAGTGGTGTGAACATTCTTTTGCATTGCCTCTCTTTGGGATTGGAATGAAAACTGACCTTTTCCAGTCCTGTGGCCACTGCTGAGTTTTCCAAATTTGATGGCATATAGAGTGCAGCACTTTCACAGCATCATCTTTTAGGATTTGAAAAAGCTCAACTGGAATTCCATCACCTCCACTGGCTTTGTTCATGTTGATGCTTCCTAAGGCCCAGTTGACTTTGCATTCCAGGATATCTGGCTCTGGGTAAGTGATCACACCATCATGGTTATCTGGGTCATGTAATCCTACTTAGAAGACATTTTCTTCCCAGTGGAGGATAAAAGGTCTGTACCTTTGAATCTTGAACTTGGAAGTTAATCATCCTATAACTTAAAGTTGGCTCTATATGTCTGTACTTTCTACCAACTATGGACTGGGTTGTACCGTAGTATTTACTATTGAAAAATATCTTCTTATTAAGTGGACCCACACAGTTTAAACCCATGTTGTTCAAGGTTCAACTGTACATGACAATAGTCATGGTAAAGTTATGTGTCACCATCTGAAGTGATTTTGGAGCCCAAAAAGATAAAGTTTGACACTGTTTCCACTATTTCCCATCTATTTCCCATGAAGTGATGGGACCGTACGCCATGATCTTCGTTTTCTGAATGTTGAGCTTTAAGCCAACTTTTTCACTCTCCTCTTTCACTTTCACCAAGAGGCTTTTCAGCTCCTCTTCACTTTCTGCTATAAGGGTGGTGTCATCTGCATATCTGAGGTTATTGATATTTCTCCCATAATCTTGATTCCAGGTTGTGCTTCCTCCAGTCTAGCATTTCTCATGATGTACTCTACATATAAGTTAAATAAGCAGGGTGACAATATACAGCATTGATGTACTCCTTTTCCTATTTGGAAGCTGCCTGTTGTTCCATGTCCAGTTCTAACTGTTGTTTCCTGACCTGCATATAGACTTCTCAAGAGGCAGGTCAGGTGGTCTGGTATTCCCATCTCTCTCAGAATTTTCCACAGTTTATTGTGATCCACACAGTCAAAGGCTTTGGCAGAGTCAATAAAGCAGAAAGAGATGTTTTTCTGAAGCTCTCTTGCTTTTTCCATGATCCAGTGGATGTTGGCAATTTGATCTCTGGTTCCTCTGCCTTTCCTAAAACCAGCTTGAACATCAGGAAGTTCATGGTTCACATATTGCTGAAGCCTGGCTTGGAGAATTTTGAGCATTACTTTACTAGCATGTGAGATGAATGCAATTGTACAGTAGTTTGAGCATTCTTTGGCATTGCCTCAAACTTTATCTTTTTGGGCTCCAAAATCACTGCAGATGGTGACTGCACCCATGAAATTAAAAGATGCTTATTCCTGGGAATAAAAGTTATGACCAACCTAGATAGCATATTCAAAAGCAGTGACATTACTTTGCCGACTAAGGTCCATCTAGTCAAGGCTATGGTTTTTCCAGTAGTCATGTATGGATGTGAGAGTTGGACTGTGAAGAAGGCTGAACACTGAAGAATTGATGCTTTTGAAGTGTGGTGTTGGAGAAGACTGTTGAGAGTCCCTTGGACTGCAAGGAGATCCAACCAGTCCATTCTGAAGGAGATCAACTCTGGGATTTCTTTGGAAGGAATGATGCTAAAGCTGAAACTCCAGTACTTTGGCCACCTCATGTGAAGAGTTGACTCACTGGAAAAGATTCTGATGCTGGGTGGGATTAGGGGCAGGAGGAGAAGGGGATGACAGAGGATGAGATGGCTGGATGGCATCACTGACTCGATGGACGTGAATCTGAGTGAACTCCGGGAGTTGGTGATGGACAGGGAGGCCTGGCGTGCTGCGATTCATGGGGCACAAAGAGTCAGCCATGATTGAGCAACTGAACTGAAAGAAGGATTGGTTTATTAAATAATTTATATCCAAGGAGTGTAATAAATATTACACTCTTCCTTGAAAATACCAAGTATGAAAAGTACACAGCAGCAAGAAAGCTATGGCAACTGACTGAGTATATTATTTGCAAATGATGACTGCATCTCTGCATAAAATTGCCTGGGCATTTGAAGTTGATATACATTGAAGTAACAGGATATGATGGTAAGACAATAGCTGATTTTTTTTCCTTGTATTTCTCCTTATTTATATGACATAGTATTGCTTTGAAAAATTTAAAATAGTCCTTGGCAAGCCTTATCTCATTCAGTCCTTCAGTCTTCTTAATACTAGTCATACAGTGTAGAGTACCCATGTAGCATTTGCAACTGTTTATGTTATACTGCTTGTTTCTTAGGTACTGCCTTTTTGGTCTTTATTAACTTTGGTTATTGCATCATTTTATTATTCATTAAGCTGCTTTTCATACCATATTTATCACAGTGGTCAGTTATTTTGGTATTTTAATGTGGATATATATGTAAGTATTTCTGCCTTACAGTAGTGAAGTCTCAAATTGTACCATCATATAATGTACTATATTCACAGAAAGACTTCAATGAAATGATGAGAAAAAGAGTGCTTAACTTCTAATCAACACATGTCAAATTAGATTTTGGGGGTAATTTGCTTAAAGAAAACCAACTCGTTCAAAAAAGAATTTTTTAATTTGCTCCTTCCTTTAATCAGACCCTGGGTTTTCTCTCATGGGCCTCCAAATATCTATTTTTCTCTACTGTATAGAGAATTAATATCTCATTTTCATTTATTTAAAATTTGTTGACTTGTGGGAGTCGGGAACTTTGTATTTGACAGTTCCAATTAAACATTAATCTCAACTAATTGCAATTTGAAGAATTTGCTACTGTGAAATTAAAAAAGCTCAGCAGTGAAACTGACAGAATTTTCTTTGCTTCTCAGTGATAAGTCAAATTATAGAAATGTTGGCTATCTAATGTGAAATCTTATTTCCATAAGGAATATTTTCATGCCCAGCCATCAGAAAGAGGGATGACCTTTAATCAGAGAAAAACTGAAGACTGACAACTGCAATTAAGTAATCCAGATTACAGGCCCACATGAGTTGATCTTGCTCTGGATCAGTCACCTCCAGTGATCAACTGATTGGATGTAGAGGTGCAGAACATTGAACTATTTTATGTTTTGAATGTCTATTTCAAGGTCTATTTTTAAGCTTCAAACATGAAGTATGTCCAAATACTTATCCACAAGGAATTATATAGTTCCAAAAGATTCTATTTGAAAGCCCCACAAATTCCATTTGCCAAACAAGTCACATGCCCACTATTTATGCTTGGGAACTGTTTTCCTTGTACAGATGGGGCAACAAGTAATAAAATACGCAGCCATACCCTTTCACTCCTTCCCCAAGAGAAATTACCCAAGCAGCCTTCCAACCACAGCCTAGGCCTCGAAGATCTGCTATTTCACATCTCAATATGCCTTCTCTTGTTCCAGAAATCTATGTGCTCAAAAGGCAAGTAATACATAACCTCAACATCCGACAGTGCAACTACAGCAAGAAAATTACAATAAAAACTTTCATACTGATAAGAGAAATAGAAGCTATCAATAAAATCTAACTTGGCAGATATTTCAAGAAGCTCATATCTTGCTCATGGGGAAAGCTGTTGTGTTTTGCCCGGGCCTTCCCAGGTGGCTCAGTGGTAAAGAATCTGCCTGCCAGTGCAGGAGGCCCAGGAGACACGGGTTCAATCCCTGGTTTGGGAAGATCTGCTGGAAGAGGAAATGGCAACCCACTCCAGTATTCTTACCTGGAGAATCCTGTGGACAGAGCAGCCTATCAGGCTACAGTCCATAGGGTCACAAAGACTCAGACACAACGGAGCAACTTAGCCTAACGCATGCTGAGCAAGCCTCCTGCTAACAGTTGCGGAGTCACTGCTTTTCTAATGTCCTTGGCGTTGTTCTGCAGTTGGTCTTTCCTCACTACACACTCTGTCCATATTTGAAACCCGCTCTGGACATTACTTCCTGTGTTCTGGTGTTGACAGCATTGCTCAGCCCACATCCTTTGGAGGAACTGAAGGTTCTTTTACATCTTGAGCAATCAGTCTCTTTTATCCCAGGCTGGAAACTCATTTGTCAGCATATTTTTCACAAAAGCTTACAGCCTTTTTGTTTTACTTTTGATTTCAGTAAATTCCACAGGTCAGCTGTCCCATGTATAATTCTCTGGGAGATGCTGATTGTCTCTGAGCTACCTGTAGTTGCCTTGAATGTGTGGGATATTCTGGGAGAGGCACAATCTGTCTTCTCCCTGTGCCATTTAATTCAAGTTCAAGGATTTACAGAAAATGACCTTAATGAAGAGCTTTTAACAACAGGCTTGAAAGCCACACCACTGAAATTGGCCCTTGCCTAAAAGCTCAACCTTAAATAATGTTCGTTG
This sequence comes from Nanger dama, assembly GCA_917880005.1. NCBI lineage: Eukaryota > Metazoa > Chordata > Mammalia > Artiodactyla > Bovidae > Nanger > Nanger dama. The sequence continues at coordinate 2,248,035 of CAKJTW010000069.1, forward strand.
CTCAAAGCCAAGCTCAGTTTTCTGTCTTAGCATTTGCAAATGAAAATCAGACCCTGGCCGTCACAGAAGTACTTAAATTTCTGTATTACCTTACATATCTCTTTGAAAATTCACCAAGTCTTTTCTAATTCATCTTTCCTTTGGGCACTTGTCAAAGGCAATAGCAGCAGACAAACACACACAAACATTAGCCACATACCTATTCATCTAAAAACCACAAGCTCATTCTGTCCATCATCTGCTTTCCAAGGCATTACAAGAAATAATATACCAAAGCTTTTGAGACTCCACAAAATGGGCTGTCTCCATCCTCACCTGCAATAAGCTTTCTACCAACTGCATATAGCACTGGAGCCAGTGTCATGCAATCTTAACAGGCTATTTTTGTTTGAAGGACTATACCAGTCAGCCTTAGCTAAGTTTGCTTATAGTAACAAACAAATCCAAAATGTCAGTGGTTTACCACAATAAACATTGATTTTTGTTTTACCCATGTGGATCCATCTGGGTCTGTAAGGGCTCTGCTCCAAAGCCTTTCTGTTTCAGAATTCATGCTGAGAGAATGATGTCAATTTTGGACCTGCTGGCCTCATGACATGAGACACGGCAGGAGAAGACACATGGGAGAAGAGGCATGTTGGGTTCACAAAGCTCTGGATGGTGTGGCACACGGAGCTTCTGCTTCTTGGGCAAAGCAAATGGCACACGTCCCAAGACTGATGATGATGTGGGGAGACTGATTCTCTTACAGGGAAGGGCAACTAATATAAGCCTTCTGAAGACCATGGCTGTTTTTAACATTCCGCAATTAGACGGCTGAATTGGCTGTCTGGGAACTAGTACTTCATTAGCCCTGGAACACTGCGTATTATCACAGTTTCCTTCCTGATGATTCAGTCCCAAGCAATTTCTTAAAGCTGATATTGGCAAACTCAAAAGTTTATTTACCACTTCCTGCAACAAATGCATGTATATCAAAACTATTCACAGGAATAAAGGCTACAATCAAATAAAAACCCCAACCACTCTCTTGAGACTGCTTCTATTCCTCTCCTGACTTAATTCTTCCACAGCCCAGCTTTACCACCCATGTACATTATTAAAAAGAACATGTACGTCTTCATAAAAATAGACATCAAGGATAAAATGCCCATGGACAAGTCAGCTATAGTAAGATCAAGCGGTGATATATGAGCCTCACACTGGTCAAATAATTCTATTTTCATTGTGTTATTAAATAAGAAGATCTGGTTTGCTTGACTGCAACAGATTGGATGAAAAATTAAATCTTCAAAGGGGGCCTGTGCTCTGTTATTGAATCACCCCTTGGAAAAACAATTTCCATTTTCTTTTTTAATTTCCAACTGTTTGGCAGTAACTGCAAACACTCTTTTTAACCAGGGAACTAATTATTTTTGCCTCAAAAGTTGGCCGACAGGAGCAGACGCAGTGCCTGGAACCCCATCTGAAATACCTGCCGACATGGGTGATGGATACTCTCACACTGACAGGGGAACCTGTTTCTCACAAGAAAACTCTCTTCGTTATTTGTAACTGCAGCTGAAATCCTCCAAGTCACAGGTGTACTGTTAAGGCATCACATTCTTAAACATGCCATAGACCATTAGGTAGTTGACGTTTCATGACATAACTGAGATGCCTACATTCTTTGAACATCAGAAAGCATTGGAGAGGATATATACATCATAAAATAATCACAACATATATCATGTTTCTATAAGATGTAAAATTAAAGCTTAAAACACCAACTTTTTTTCTTTTTGTAAAACAAATAGGAGATATTTCTTATGTGAATGTGTAGGAAGGACAGGAGGGACTGTGAAAGGGCTGTATTTTAGTAAACACATTTGCCTGCAATGTGGGAGACCTGGGTTCGATCCGTAGGTCAGGAAGATCCCCTGGAGAAGGGAATGACAACCCACTTCAGTATTCTTGTTGGAGAATTCCATGGACAGAGGAGCCTGGCGGGCTACAGTCCATGGGGTCACAAAGAGCTGGACACAACTGAGCCACTAACAGTTTTTGTTCAAAGAGTCCTAAGGATTTTATCTATTATTTGTTCAATAATTTCAGCCAGTCTTGTGGTTTTAAATATTGTGTATTAACACATGACCACCACCAGATTTATATCTCCAGCATTAACTGCTCCTCTGGATGTCTCTATATATCTGATTTCCATTAAAACATCAAGTTTTAATGATACCAATGATATCCCTGCCCACCCACCCACATCCCCAAGCTGAAACGTATTTGAAGCTATAGGGCATATGTAACAAATGCCTGACTAACACTACAAAAAACAAGCATGTTGTCTATGTAATATTTTCCTCTTTCCTTATGCTTTTTAGTTGATTTCAAATTTTAAATGTGAAGTTTTTATATCAAGTAATGCCATTTGCTATTAAAAAGAAAATGCTTTTTCTATGCTATCAAATGCTATTTTGAATCTACCCAAAATGTGTTCCACTTAAAAAGTACCTTGTCTTCTTTTTGGTTGAGTCCCCATTTTAGTTCTTCGACTCGAAGTCTCAGTTTCTTCACTTCGGCTTCTCTTTGATCCACGAGGTTGTTGGCGCGAGTCAGTTCTGCTGTCTTTGCCTGGTACTGTCTGCTTAGCTTACAGTAGGCATGCTGAAGGTCCATCAGTTCCTTTCAGAAGAAAACAATGATCCCATTATTCATAGCTTGCTCTGATAAAAGCAGAGGATGGTCCACTTCTTTTGTAAAAATAGAAGAACACTTTAGGAAGAATTCAGATGGGCATCTTTTCATCTGGAACTCTGCATTTCTGCAGTTAAATATTATGATTGTCATCGTTCAGTCACCTGGTTGTGTCCAACTCTTTGTGACCCCATGGACTGCAGCGTCCCAGGCTTCCCTGTCCTTCACCATCTCCTAGAGTTGGCTCACACTCCTGTCCATTGAGTCAGTGATGCCATTGAACTATCTCATCCTCTGTCATCCTCTTCTCATCCTGCCCTCAATCTTTCCTAGCATCAGGGTCTTTTCCATATTTTCTGTATTATGATTAGCATATACCGATAGATGTATTTCTGTATGGCTAAAATACAGTGCAACTCTTTATGCACTTGAGTGAATGACCCATTTTTCATGTTGTGCAAATTTAGTTTTTATGTATGCTTTCCAAAAGAAATCTTGTACCTATAAATGAAGAATAAGATGTAATAAAAATAATAAGAACTGTTCGTCTGATAAATCAGTCTAAGTATGAAGAGTTAGCAGACTATCTGCTTGTAATTATTTCTCTAAGAAAAAAATTTAGTGCTGCTGTCTTCATGTGGAAAGCACGTGACTCTGGCTCAGAGATCTGAAGTCAGGGACCCATCTGGGAAGAAACCAGAGCGAATCTACCATGAATGGACTGATTCCTAATCAACTTTGTTATAATCAATGCTGTAAAGAAATGAATTAACAGGTTACATTAATTGGCTTCAGATTGGAATTAACATAGCTTTTCTTTTTAGTTCAAGTTTGCTGTGCAAAATTAACAATATTGTTATTGTTGAAAATATCTTTATTAATACTATGAAGAAAAAACAAACCTCTAGTTCCTCATAATGTTATAGTACTTTAGGAAAGTCTCTGAACATTTCTTTAACTTCCTGAAAAATGCTGTCATAGTACTTATAAAAATAATGCATACAAAATACAAATAATATATAATACCCATAGAAAAGCCCATGCGAGGGCACTAGTTAAAAATGTATGGTCAGGAATTTTGGGGACAACTAGGCAGACAATTGGAGACCTTTACTCATATACTACTACTAATAAAAAAGAATCAGATTTAATAGTTTTGAAAAGCCATAAAGTATTGGAAAACATGGACAAAAACTTACATACTTTCTTTAAACTGCCAGTGGGGAAAGGTTTTCTATATACCATTATGAGATCACAGAATAATAAATTTAATCATAATAGGTACACAGTGTGTGTATAGCTAATAAAATAATCTGTTCTACACAGAAAATGCTGTAACAAGGGACAGGTCTCTTACTAATGAGTTATATGAAGTCTATGCCAGTTAACTTGATATAAAATATGGAAGGTCAGCGTGCACAGGAAAGCATACCGAATATCTGAAACATTGAAAGCCATTCATCCTCATCCAAAACTCAGGAAAAAAACTCCAATTTCTGTAACATACTGATGAGACAAAATTATAGAAGTGGAGGAGAGATTCATGGCTGCTAGGGATCAAGGGTGGAGGGGAGGGGAGTTTCATGTGAGCACGGGGCATGGTGAGGGCAGATCAGGGATCCTTGTCTTGATGAAAAGTTCTGTGTTTTGACTGTATTGATGTCAATATCCTGATTGTAATATCTGACCATAGTTTTGTAAGGTGATACCATGGGGGAAATCTAGAGAAAATACACACAGATCTCTCAATACTATTTCTCATGTAAGTGCATGCTAAGGTGTTTCAGTCATGTCTGACTCTGTGACCCCATGGACTGCAGCACATCAGGCTTCCCTATCCTTCACCATCTTCCAGAGTTTGCTCAACCTCATGACGATTGCGTTGGTAATGCCATCCAACCATCTCATCCTCTGTCACCCCCTTCTCCTGGACTCAGTCTACAATTATTAAAAAAAAAAAAAAGTATAATGAAAGGAAACACATCAAGATGCTGTTCCTCAAATCTTCAGACTGACAGGATTAAGTGTGGTAAAACATCATGAAATCATGATTCATTAATGGAAACATGTTGCCAAATTCTTTAAAATGAAAAATGTATGTAAACCCCAACCCAGCCATTCTGCTTCCAGGAATGTGTTCTACAGACAGACAACATGGTTGGGTGAAATGCTGTGTCCATGTGGATACGTAGTACAGCATTCTTTTTATGTTAATAGTGAATGATTAGAAACCAATGTCCTACCATCATATAGAGCTGATTAAATAAAATGCCATTAAGCCATTAAATATAATATGGCAGCACTTGTATATGGACATGATATCTCCAATATTCTATTAAGTAAAGGAAAACATAAAAGAATGTGAATCACATGTTATCACAGGGAAGAAAAGCTGGTGTGAAGTGAACTGTGTTATCACGTCATTTATTACTGGTGGCCTCTCAGTCTCTATGAGATTCAGAACTCCACTTGGAACAGGTTCAAGTCCTCCAAGGGTGGGAAGAAGGTGTGGACTTCAGGGCAGGACCTGGGGGAGAAAGTGCTGACCACTCTCAGGAAAAGGCAGAGAAGGTCTCCATGACAACCAGTTACCCATCACACCTTCCAGTGTCCCCTGAAATATGAACATCAGACAGCTGAGAGACTCCTGGAATCTTGCTGCTGTCCTGCAAAGCCTGGCCCCTCACAGGAGTCAGAATCACAACCAGTGATATTTAAACCTCAGCAACACTAACGGCAGCTGGAAACAGACCTAGACAGATAGCTAGACACCTGCTGACAGGCAGCCCCACGACCCCTTCCCCTGCCTCACTGTAACAGTGCAGTTCATGGCTTCACAGCAGTGCTTTATCAAATGATATCACAAACCACATTTATTAATAGAATGCGCACAGACTTCTCCTTTCTTCCCTTCAGAATACAATTTCCCAATGCCAAATTATATACCTGATGCTTTCACATTGAGCTATGCAACAGGGAACACAGTTCTATTATCTGGAATGAAAATGGAGCATTTAATGAAAGATTTTCTTGATCTGTCACAAACATAAAGAATCTGCCACAAAAAATAATGCAGAGCTTAATGGAAGTGTTGTCACAAATTTGTAAAAGGATGGCTTTTCCTCAGGAATTATGCACCTAGTTGCAACTACCTAAATACCTTTGCAATTTAGTAAAATTACTTCTCCATCCATGCTGTGGCTTTAGGTTTGTACAGTTCACTTAATTTGGTTTAAATGGAATTAAGTAAACATAAGTGGCTTCTCAGGTGGCACTAGTGGTAAGGAATCTCCCTGCCAGTGCAGGAGACTTAAGAGATACGGGTTCAATCCCTGGGTCAGGAAGATCTCCTGGAGGAGGAAACAGCAACCCGATCCAGTATTCTTGCTTGGAAAATTCCATGGACAGAGGAGCCTGGTGTCTACAGTCCGGGGGTTGCAAAGAGTCAAACAGAATTGAAGTGACTTAGCATGCACAAGTAAATATAAACAACCTTTGAGGTGTGCATATAGGAAGAAAGGAAAGAAAAACTGCTGTTTGGCAATGCAAATTCCCCCCAAGCATGTGTCATCCTTGTAGGTAGATCCGTGGCCTTCATGTTCCACTGTGAGGCCATTTGCTCAGGGAAGGTCACCTTATTCTCAGGCCCAGGAGGTGGGTGTGTTAGTCAATGTCTATTCCCTGTGAGTGGTCCCAAGACTGCAGCATGGGAACTCCAGCCAAGATTTACTTAATTATTAATAGAAGCTCAGGACTTGGGACCCAGCAACACTGGGTGACAAGCCCTCCAGATGTTTATGACTCAACACTAAGTGTGAGGACTGCTAGTATATGCCAATTGTAGTAAGCTTTACTCTTAACAGTAATTGTTTTAGAAAAGTAGACAAAACTTAAGTGAGCAATGAAATGTGAGCAGTCTCCTCAGATGGGAAGAGGTGATGTAGGATTTTTAGCACTTAGAAGGAAGATACATGCCTGGAGGTACAACAGTCTGGCCCAGTAGGAGAATCCTGCTTACAGCTGAGGTCGAGCAAAACTGGCCTGGCCTGGGCACATTTTGTTACAAGAAAATATATTAAATGGTATCCACAGTCAAAATATTTAAATTATGTTCATAAGAAACATTTTACTTTCTGTTCTATAAAAGATGAAAACTGAATTTCACTTTGGGAGAAAAATATTTCATTATTAAAGATATTTTTAAAAAATAAGTTTAAAAATACAAACATAAAAAATCAGTTTAGGATGATGGTATGTATGCTCAGTCAGGTCTGACTTTGTGATTCCATGGACTGTAACCCACCAGGATCCTCTATCCATGGAATTTTCCAGGCAGGAATCCTGGAGTGGGTTGCCATTTCATTCTCCAGGAGATCTTTCCCACCCAGGGATTGAATCCTAGCCTCTTGCATCCCCTGCATTAGCAGGTGGATTTTTACCATTACTTCACCTGGAAAACCTAACTCCTAGAATATTTATGTAGGGTGAAAGACTTTACCTGCCTCCCGAGAAATCTGTATGCAGGTCAAGAGGCAACAGTTAGAACTGGACATGGAAAAAAGATTGGTTCAAAATTGGGAAAGGAGTACGTCAAGGCTGTATATTGTCACCCTGCTTATTTAACTTATATGCAGAGTACATCGTGAGAAATGCTGGGCTGGATGAAGCAAAAGCTGGAATCAAGATTGACAGGAGAAATATCAATAACCTCAGATATGCAGATGACACTACCCTTACGGCAGAAAGCGAGGAGGAACTGAAGATCCTCTTGAGGAAAGTGAAAGAGGAGAGTGAAAAAGTTGGCTTAAAGCTCAACATTCAGAAAACTAAGATCATGGCATCTGGTCCCATCACTTCATGGGAAATAGATGGGGAAACGATGGAAACAGGGACTCCAAAATCACTGCAGATGGTTACTGCAGCCATGAAATTAAAATAGGCTTGCTCCTTGCAAGAAAAGCTATGACCAACCCAGACAGCATGCTAAAAACGGAGACATTACTTTGCCAACAAAGGTCCATCTAGTCAAAGCTATGGTTTTTCCAGTAGTCATGTATGGATGTGAGAGTTGGACCATAAAGAAAGCTGAGTGCCAAGGAATTGATGCTTTTGAACTGTGGTGTTGGAGAAGACTCTTGAGAGTCCCTTGGACTGCAAGGGAGATCCAACCAGGCCATTCTAAAGGAGATCAGTCCTGAATATTCATTGGAAGGACTGATGCTGAAGCTGAAACTCCAATACTTTGGCCCCTGATGAAAAGAACTAACTCATTGGAAAAGACCCTGGTGCTGGGAAAGACTGAAGGCTGGAGGAAAAGGGGATGAGAGGGTGAGATGGTTGAATGGTTGGATGGCATCACTAACTCAATGGACATGAGTGTGAGCAAACTCTGGGAGCTGGTTATGGACAGGGAAGCCTGGCATGCTGCAGTCCATGGGGTCGCAAAGAGACAGGACTGACTGACTAAACTGACTGACCTATTATCACTAAATTCTTCACATACTTTCTCATTTCATATCTCCCCTATTCGGTTTCTGAGAGGCTATGCAAATAGCCTGTAACTACACTAGCTGTAACAGTTCCCTGCTCTTTTCATTGTTTCAAAACAGTATCTCAGCTGCTTGGCTTTGATCTTGTTGTCAGTCCTTATCTGCTAAGACTTCACAAATTCTTTGACATTTAATTCCATTAATTCATCACCTCTCCCATTTTACTTTCTGGAGAGAAACTGATTTCTTCTGTAATTTTCAAAGCTGTGACCTTTGTTGCTATAGACTCATACTTTTTTTTTTTTTGAGATGAGATTCTCCCACTACCAGTTCCCTCTGTATATTCATTCCAGCAAAGGCACTCAGGATCACAAACCATATAATCCCATGCATATGTTATGTTTGATGCTTTTATCTGAAATCTCAGTTTCCCCTGTGGTTACTGACAGGCCTTCAGCTGGAAGGCATCCAAATGGATATTTATTTTTAAAGTTAATAATTTGCATATTAAAAGAATAAGTCACTAATAAAGATCCATATGGACTTTTAGAGCAAGCTTATTCTGATGTATTTTTAAAGGTAGAAATACATGAAAACCTGATATGATATATTCATATTTTATTTTGGCAAGGAAAATTCAGAACAGAAATTAAACATATGTAAAAATATATAATACTAGAGAATATTTGTCAGTATGTAATCCTCCATAAAGCCAAAGCTATAAAACTGAACAGTAAATAATTCATGATCATTTTATAACTCAATATGATTAATAATGTTGGGTCTCAATACAGAAAATAAGTATACACAATATGTTTGTATACATATATTTTTGATAGGGTAACATTAATTACTCAAATAGATTGACTATTTCTAACAGTGTGAAAAATTTGATAGCAAGTTTAAAAATGGCTTATAAAATCATATATTAGTTTCTGCTCTTATAAGTAAGGATATATTGCTTTCTGAAAGTGAAGTGTTAGTTGCTCAGTAATGTCAGACTCTTTGCAACCCCATGGATTATAGCCTGTCAGGCTCCTCTTTTCCATGGAATTTTCCAGGCAAGAATACTGGAGTGGGTAGCCATTCCCACTGAGAAGAACCAGGGGAGAAGAACCAGGAAAGAACCAGGGACTCTTCCCAACCCAGGGATCAAACCCAAGTCTCCTGCTTGGCAGGCTGATTCTTTACCAGCTGAGTCACCAGACAAGCCCATAGTGCTTTCTACCTAATATTAATATTGTAGTTAATACATGACTATGCCAAAGCCTTTGACTGTGTGGATCACAATAAACTGTGAAAAATTCTGAGAGAGATGGGAATACCAGACCACCTGACCTGCCTCTTGAGAAACCTGTATGCAGGTCAGGAAGTTACAGTTAGAACTGGACATGGAACAACAGACTGGTTCCAAATAGGGAAAGGAATACATCAAGGCTGTATATTGTCACCCTGCTTATTTAACTTATATGCAGAGTACATTGTGAGAAACGCTGCGCTGGAAGCACAAGCTGGAATCAAGATTGCCGGGAGAAATATCAATAATCTCAGGTATGCAGATGACACACCCTTATGGCAGAGAGTGAAGAGGAACTAAAGAGCCTCTTGATGAAAGTGAAAGATGAGAGTGAAAAAGTTAGTTTAAAGCTCAATATTCAAGAAACGAAGATCATGGCATCCTGTCCCATCACTTCATGGCAGATAGATGGGGAAACAGTGGTTGATTTTATTTTTCTGGGCTCCAAAATCACTGTAGATGATGATTGCAGCCATGAAATTAAAAGATGCTTACCCCTCGAAAGGAAAGTTATAACCAACCTAGGTAGCATATTAAAAAGCAGAGACATTACTTTGCCAACAAAGGTCCATCTAGTCAAGGCTATGATTTTTCCTGTGGTCATGTATGGATGTGAGAGTTGGACCATGAAGAAAGCTGAGTGCCAAGGAATCGATATTTTTGAACTATGGTGTTGGAGAAGACTCTTGAGTGTCTTTGGACTGCAAGGAGATCCAACCAGTTCATCCTAAAGGAGATCAGTCCTGGGTGTTCATTGGAAGGAGTGATGTTGAGGCTGAAATGCCAATACTTTGGCCACCTCATGCAAAGAGCTGACTCATTGGAAAAGATCCTGATGCTGGGAAAGATTGAGGGCAGGAGGAGAAGGGGACGACAGAGGATGAGATGATTGGATGGCATCATCGACTCGATGAACATGGGTTTGGGTGGAATCCGGGTGTTGGTGATGGACAGGGATGCCTGGCTTGCTGCGGTTCATGGGGTCACAAAGAGTCAGACAGGACTGAGTGAACTGAATACATGAAATGTTTCAGTTTAACTGGTTTCATTTTTTAAGATTTTCTTTTTAGTATGGACCATTTATAAAGTCTTTATTGAATTTGTTAACAATATTGCTTCTGTTTATGTTTTTTTTTTTGGCCATGAGGTATGTGGGATCTTAACTCCCTACCTAGGGAACCCACGCCTGCTGCATTGGAAGGTGAAGTTCTAACCACTGTACCACCAGGGAAAGTCCCTGAAGTTTAACTGATTTTGATTGTGCCAAGCTGACAGAATTAAAATGCATTTTCTTATAATATTAAATAACAAGTGAAAGGCTGGTAAAATGTACCAAATAAGCTTATTTGCATGCATCAATTTGAAGGAAAAACAAAATGACATTGGCAAAATTTTAAATTATGTTATTTTGTTCAATTTTTAAAAAATTAGAAAATTTTGGCATCTGTAATTTCAAACATGCATAACAATAGTGTATTGATATGTAGAGAACTTTAAATTAACAGTATAATATATGATTCAACTATATTTAAAAGAGAGAAGCACTTAGAAAATTGGAAATAACTTGCTCATGGTCTGTTGATAGCCTTGTTAGACTCCAGCTGTGAGTAATAATGCTATCAACAAGAGCAGATTCTCTCTTCTCAAAAGTTGACTCAGACACATTGGATGGTTATTACAATCAAATCCATCTACTTGAATAAGGAATTCACATGCTCATCCAAATTAAATACATTATAAAAATATCTTGCACCACCTGCTTATTAGGATAAGTGTCAGTATCTATTTATATCTTCAGTTCTGACCTCAAGTAGTACAGAAATCAAAAGACTGTATTTCTGCGGAATTCAGTGTTATCCATAAACACGTATGATATTTGGTGACCGATAACACGTTTAAAATAAGAACATTTTTGTGGTCTTAAGTGGCATTTAGAGGGCTCACTTAATATCTTATATGTTAAATGTAAATAGAGTGGTTTTAGTGGTTTCTGTAGAATTGACACAATATCAGTCATTCATTCAATGAGCATTTACTGTCTACTATGTGCAACTGACTAGCATAAAAGTAAAAAGGAAGACACAATCTTTAACCTCACAGATGTCAGAATAATAGAGACAATCAAACAAGCAAATTTTCCCATTGTGACAAGTACTAAGAGATAAGCCAATAAGTGGATAGGAGGGAATGATTTATGAAAGGTGGTTGATAAGCAGGAACAACCTGGGTGAGAGGATACTGTCCTGGGCCCTCCAGGGCTGCCTTCAGGAAGGAGGATGGATTCCATCAGTTACTGGAAATGTCTAATCGCTGCCCTTTCCCCTTGGCTGTAAGAAACCTCCTTGCTAAGCCACACCCCCTTTCTGGGGCAGCCTGGTCACTTGAGAGCCTGAAGGAGCTACTCTTCTCACCCCAGTTTGTGATAGCTCCAGAGATCTATGCACTTCCCATTGATTCGGATGGTAAAGAATCCACCTGCAATGCAGGAGACCCAGGTTTGATCCCTGGGTCAGGAAGGTCTCCTGGAGAAGGGAACGGCAAACCCACTCCAGGATTCTTGCCTGGGAAATCCCATGGACAGAGGAGCCTGGTGAGTGACAGTTCATGGCATCACGGACTCAATGGACCTGTGTTTGAGGAAACTCTGGGAGATAGTGAAGGACAAGCATATGGCAGTCCATGGGGTTGCAAAGAGTCAGACACAAGTTAGTGGCTGAACAAACACCACCCAAGATCTATCCCAGCTTCAAAGGTACTACTGTTATCACTTTACCCGGTCCTAGTTCTCTCCCTCTGCCCTTTGCCACCTGGTCTTTCTCCATAGGTGTTGTACTCCCTAATAAACTTCCTACATTTTGTTATCTGTCTCATAATCTTCCTTCCAGGTGGCACAAATGCCAACACTCATTTTCCTATTTCTGTCACTTGGGGAGATATGATTATAGTCAAAACACTGGATTATATACTTCAAGGTTGCTAAGAGACTAGATATTAAATTTTCTCACCACAAAAACTAAACAATGATGTAATATAATGTTGGTGTTAACACTATGGTGGTAATCATATTGCAATATATAAACGCATAAAATCAACACATTGAACACCTTAAACTTATGTGAAATTATTAAGTCAATTATATCTCAATAAAAACTACTCTTTCTACAAAAAAAGAAATATTGTACAAATACCATGGATGGAAAATAGATGATGGAAATTTTCCTGAGAAAGTTATGCATAAAGGGTGCAAAGCCACAATACAGTAGCTACATGAGGCATCGGTCTTTTGTATGTGTAGATGTGTGTGCGTGAGGTCCACAGGTTGAAAATCAAACACTGGAGTTTGTGTGAATTCAATGCCATTTGTGCTTATTCAGTACGACAGGTAACTAAGTAACTGATCAAAAAAAAAAAAAAAGTTTGCTGAGCATCTACTAATCTCTTAGTTATGTCAATATTCCTAATATTCAATTTTTTGAAAATATAAAAAGCTTCATTAACTTTGACTTCTTTTTAAATCCTAGTTTCCTCATCTGTAAAATGCATACAATAGCAATTTCACAGAATTGTAACCTTTAAATGACATAATAGGTGTAAGTCATTTGTGAAACATTAAATATAACAGGATGGGAAGACAAACTGGCTAGGCTATGTTAATTATCAAATGAAATAGTAAGGCGAGCTGTCAGTAATGCAGAAGGAATGGAACAACTCAGTGATTGCCGCCAGAGGCTGGGTTCTTTTCATTTTTTCTGCTTGGTCACCCTTAGCTCATATGTGGACTTTGTTCTTAAGCTTTATGTATTATAATCCCAAAATATCTGTTGAATCTTGCTGGGAAGCAAACAGGAAGGAAAGGAACCAAGATAAAAGTGGTTTTCTCCAAGTGAAATTTTGCCTTTTTTTGCTGACAGGGCAACCTCTCAATGCTAGTTTATAGGGGTGGGAAATGACCAGAAAAATTTGCACAAAAATACTGAGCAAAATAAAAACATAAAAATATATTCAAAGTTAGTCATGTTGTAAACAAACTGAGAAACAAACAAACAAAAAAAAGCTAGGTGAGATTATTAAAGCACAGACAGATAGTGGGAAATAAAAACATATAAAGAAATGAACAGTAGACTTATAATCTGCAGCAACAAGAAACTTTATTACAATAAATACTATAATGTCTTCAGTTGCTGAGTGACCTAGAATTCTAAATCCAGCTAAACTAATATGTGAGAGGCAGGGCAAAATCAATTTAATTTTAGGCAGAGACAGGGTTTTCCATCCACATTTTCTTGATGAAAGAACTCAGACAGGATGTTCTTTGGGAATTTATCTTTTCACAGTTCTTGGAATTCATCAAATCCTTTCCTGTCTCAGAGTATTCAGAGATGCTTTTCCTTTTGCCTACAAAGAGCTTTTGCAACTCCATACTCATCTGCCTCCTAATTATCATTCAGGTCCCAGTTTAAATATGATTTACTCTGAAATGCTTTCTTGATTACCCAAATGTGAATAATGACTCACAGTATTATTTTCACTTATAGTTCATTTCCTTTATATTTTTTATTGCATGTTGAAACTTGTACCTGTTTTTGGATTTACTTAAGATTCTTTTATCTTACTAGGTAGTCCCTGGTGGCTCAGACAGCAAAGAAGCTGCCTGCAATGCAGGAGACCTGGGTTCAATCCCTGAAATTGGAAGATTCCCTGGAGGAGGAAATGTCAACCCAATTCAGTATTCTTGCCTGGAGAATCCCATGGACAGAGAAACCTGGTGGGCTACAGTCCATGGTGTTGCAAAGAGTCAGACATGACTAAGCAACTAACACCACAGTCAACATATATTTAATGCACCTATATATGTAGAGAAGAAACAATTTAGTCCAGTGGGAAGGTGAAAATTTATTAGTTGTCAGGTCAACAGAAAACTGGAGCTCTTACTGTGAAATTTTGGAAATAATGAAATATAATACAAATGTTAAAGAAGCAGTCAAAGCTGTTACTAACAGAAATATATGATCTTAATTTAACTACCAAAGAGAGAGAGAGATATATATATATATATACACACACATATACACATACACATAGAAAGGTGTGTGTATATCTTTGTATATAAAAAGCAATCAATTCAAACTGTTGGATATAGCATACCAAATAATCTGAGGAAAATTGAAGAAATGAATTATTAAGGATAAAAATACTCTATTACAACAAAAATACAAAAAAATAGATTAATAAATATTAGAAAACAAGCAGAATATTACAGAACTAAAGAAAATTTAAAAAAGAACACCTTAGGAATATTCAAAATTGGAAATGAACTGGTATCTATATCAGATTAATGAAAATAGTTATTTTGTTAAGCCTTGCCTTTCAGTGGGACACCGAGACTAAAGTCCGGCTGCTAACATGTGGAATGACGTAGTTTCCATCTCTTCTAGCTCTAAAAGGATACACCCCATGGGAACTTCCTTACCTAAGTACCTGGAACTGAAGGGCTATAAAATGATGATGCTAAAAAGCTGACGATTAGAGATTTCTGAGTCACTGCATGGGGAAGACACACTAAGGACAGCCTCCTGACTTCATTGGATTAAGAAGTGAGCAAAAAGTAGGCTTGTATCAGTTGCAGAGATCTGGGCAGTTGTCATGTTCTGTCTTGACTAATGCATGACTGCATGCTCAATCGTGTCCAACTATTTGTGACCCCTTGGACTGTAGCCCACCAGGCTTCTCTGTCCATGGGATTCCCCAGGCAAGAATACTGGAGCAGGTTGCCATTTTCTTCTCCAGAGGATCTTTCCAGCCAAGGGATTGAACCCATGTCTCCTGCTTCTCCTGCAATAGCAGGCAGATTCTTTACTGCTGAGCCACATGGGAAGCCCCATCCTCACCAAGTACGTCAAGGCTGTACATTGTTACCCTGCTTATTTAACATATGCAGAGTATATCATGCGAAACGGTGGGCTGGAAGAAACAAGTTAGAATCAAGACTGCCGAGAGAAATAGCAATAACCTCAGATATGCAGATGACACCACCTTTATGGCAGAAAGTGAAGAGGAACTAAAAAGCCTCTTGATGAAAATGAAAGAGGAGAGTGAAAAAGTTGGCTTAAGGCTCAACATTCAGAAAACGAAGATCATGGCATCTGGTACCATCACTTCATGGGAAATCGATGGGGAAACAGTGGAAACACTGTCAGACTTTATATTTTGGGCTCCAAAATCACTGCAGATGGTGACTGCAGCCATGAAACTAAAAGACGCTTACTTCTTAGAAGAAAAGTTATGACCAACGTAGATAGCATATTCAAAAGCAGAGACATTACTTTGCTGACTAACGTCCATCTAGTCAAGGCTATGGTTTTTCTGTGGTCATGTATGGATGTGAGAGTTGGACTGTGAAGAAGGCTGAGCACTGAAGAATTGATGCTTTTGAAGTGTGGTGTTGGAGAAGACTCTTGAGAGTCCCTTGGATTGCAAGGAGATCCAACCAGTCCATTCTGAAGGAGATCAGCCCTGGGATTTCTTTGGAAGGAATGATGCTAAAGCTGAAACTCCAGTACTTTGGCCACCTCATGCGAAGAGTTGACTCATTGGAAAAGACTCTGACGCTGGGAGGGATTGGGGGCAGGAGGAGAAGGGGATGACAGAGGATGAGATGGCTGGATGGCATCACTGACTCGATGGGCATGAGTCTGAGTGAACTCCGGGGGTTGGAGGTGGACAGGGAGGCCTGGCGTGCTGCGATTCATGGGGTCGCAAAGAGTTGGACACGACTGAGCGACTGAACTGAACTGAATAACATTAAGTGAAACCAACTGACATCTTTAAAAAATTTTTGACTTAATTCACTGGAAGTTTTAGTGCACATCAAAAGGTACTAGGCTTTTATTCATTTTTAAAATGACTCATTCTACAAAAAGAAAAAAAATGTCTCGCAGATACACTGTCAGGTTATTAGGATACGGCTTTTTCTTTCTGTGGTCTTTCCCTTTTAACTGTATAGTCCATCGATTATCTGAAGAGTATAAAATAGTGTCTGTAACAAGGAAGGTGCTCAATAAATGATAAATGAGTGTAGGAACAGATGAATATATTTACAATGCCTCATTGACTGATGAAGCAAACAGCAAAATGTGTTTATGATTCTAGACTGTATGCAGGCTGGATTGTACAGTGCAGGGGAAAAGAAAGAGGTTTTCTCTCAGACGGTGTGAGGCAAGTCAGAAGCAGTTAGGCAGTGTCTATCAAATCTGAAGAGGTTTATGCACAGCTGGTCCCAGGCCAAGTGAAAAGAAATAGAAGAAGCAGAAATGAATATGAAGAGTCCAATCAGAAGGCTTCTGAGCTAATCTAAAGGGGTGACTCGGATCATCTCCCTCAGGTTACGCCAATATATTTTTTATTTGGTTTGGCATAAGCATAGCAGCCAGTAACCATTCAGCACCTGCAGGAATGAAACAATGAATGAGGGGAATGGACTTACAATGGCTCTGTTCCTTACAGAGGGCTTCCCAGGTGGCTCAGTAGAAAAGAATCTGCCTGCAGCGCAGGAGAGGCCAGTTCAATCCCTGGGTCAGAAAGATCCCCTGGAAGAGGAAATGGCAACCCACTCGAGTATTCTTGCCTGGGAAATCCCATGGACAGAAGAGCCTGACAGGCTACAGTTCAGGGGAAAAAACAAAAGTCAGACATGACCGAGTGACTAAACAATGGTGGTGACAAGTAATTATTTCCTTTTAGTCAGAGAAGCAAATCAAGGAGACTGTAACAAGGACAAAATATCAAGATATTCTATCTGGCAAAAATAAGGCCTCTGCATTGGTGTTCAAATGTACCTAGAAAAGCTGCAGAGAAAAACTGTAGGACCTAGTCAGTAAGGATATACTTATTCTATCACCTTTATGTATGGGTTTGTATATGTGTGCATTCTGAGTGTATCTCTAATGTAACTCATATGCAGATACAAATTAGTTCTTATGACATAGGCTAAATAAAAATGTCTCCTTAATAGCAGGTGCTAATCACCCATTCAATCTATACCTAATAAAGTTTTGTAATAGTTGGCAATATTTTCTTATATCTATTGTAACATATCCTGACTCTTGTGATATTTAAATATTTCCAAAGAATTGCAAATATGACTATTTAAACCCTAGAGCTAAACCATAAGTTACAAATATAATTTAGTACGCATACAGCAATTCATGTCTCTAGAGAATATACAGATATTAAGTTAAACCCTTAATGGTTAGTCACCAAAATTGTAGATGGAATCAAAAGTTCTTTTTCTATTTTACAGGCCCCCATGGGGGAATAAAAGAGAGATCACTGACTCACCCTCAGTGGGGAATGCTCACTCCCACACAGTTTTTCTTAAAGCCATGCACACTTAGCTAAGCAATGCTTTATAACTGAGTTTCCAACCTTCTCTCTACCCACACTGAGAGGCCTGTAATTGCACAAAGCCACAAATGTTCAGGGAAAATACTTTCCTGTGGAAAATGTTTAATTTCATTCGATAAATCAGGCTTTCTCCAAGTCCTCCGTGCAGCCCTTTTATATGAAAATGGCTCTGCACAAACTCTCCGGATAGATAAGGCTATTGCTTTTGCTCATAATTCTAGAGAAATAAATTATTTAAATAAAATAAATAGACTTGTGTTTTGAGATTTATAGACCCAATAGCCAAATAACTCCTCCTTTCATTTGTGTAAGAGAAAGAGCATAAGGGTCAATAATGGAGAGAAAAAGGAGATGATCAGAAAGGCCAGGAGACCGATAGGAATGTGCTGTGTGGCTCAGGAAACTCAAACAGGGGCTCTGCGTCAACCTGGGGGGGTGGGACGGGGAGGGAGACGGGGGGGGACCAGGAGGGAGGGGATCTATGTATACCTATGGTTGATTCATGCTGAGGTTTGACAGAAAACAGCAGAATTCTGTAAAGCAATTATCCTTCAATAAAATAAATAAAACGAGGGAAGTCAGTGTCAGTAGTAGATATGGCAACAGAAGCCGCACGGGCAAATACCAGGGACAGGCCACCATCAGGAGCAGAGGCATCTCTAGAAGATGAACGGAAAGGGAAGCAGGCTCCCCTAGAGCCTTCCGGAGGGACTCAGGCCTGTTGACACCTGATTTTAGCCCTGAAGATGCATTTTTGGACGGTAAGAAGAGATCTGCTTTGAGTCACTTTGTAGTGATTTGTTACAGCAGCAGTAATACAACACTGTAAATCAAGTATACTTCGATAAAATAAATTTAAAAAAAGTCCAGTAGAAAGAAAACCATAATAAGTCTTCATAGAAATTAATAGGAAATAACTTAAGATAAAGATAGAAAAGGAAAGAAAATTCTCAGAAGAGGAAATCCAATAATCCAAGAAATGAAAAAAATAGTAATAAGAATGTCAGTACAGAAATGGTAAGAAAGACACTGTCTTATACTGCTGAAGGAAAATGTAAAATTTCAGGCCATTTGGGGGAGGATAAGTTACCAAAATATATCAGCAGGTCTTAACTCTGTTCTAGATTTTATAACAAGAAAATTATTCTAGGAAAATACTATATAATATGTATATATATATATATGAATGAATGTGCATATAAATAAAAGTTTAGTGTTCAAAAATATTCACTCTGCATTCCTCCTAACAACAATAATATGCTAGAAATAATCTATATGATTGGGTTCTTATTGAATAAGTGATGCTAAAGCTGAAACTCCTGTACTTTGGCCACCTCATGCGAAGAGTTGACTCACTGGAAAAGACTCTGATGCTGGGAGGGATTGGGGGCAGGAGGAGAAGAGAACGACAGAGGATGCGATGGCTGAATGGCATCATCGACTTGATGGATATGAATTTGAGTGAACTCCAGGAGTTGGTGATGGACAGGGAGGCCTGATGTGCTGCGATTCATGGGGTCGCAAAGAGTCGGACACGACTGAGCAACTGAACTGAACAGAATTGAATCCTTATACTGTAATATTATGACCATTTATATGGGAAGAATTTTGATGACACGGGAATAATGAGGCTAATAGAATGTGGAATAACAAAGCACAGTGTGTTTTATGTGCATGAGGATTCCAATGATGTATGTATACACCGCAAACACACAGTAATGACAGATATGAAACAGGGGTTTTACTTTGTCTAGTTTTGCCTAAGATCTCAACCCTGAGAACAAAATATTCTTAAGTGCCTCTCCTTCTAAACCAAATGACCAGAAAGAAAAATGAAAGTGCAGTAGAAAGCTGGTCCCACAGCTATCAGGCCCTGCCCACCTGGAGCGTCTGTAGGCCACCTGGGTGGGTTACAGGTGGGGAGGGAGACGCTGAGAATGTCTGTTCCCTGGGCCCTGGGTTGGTTTCTTCCCAAGAAGCAGAGTGGCGTTCCCTGCCCCACGTGAAGACAGTGCAGGGGTGGGGAAGCAGAGACCCGTGTCCATGTGTCACCTGGCGTCTGGGGGACAGAGTGATGCATGCGAGAAAAAGTATGTTGCCATGGAGCAGGGAGAAGGTGTCTCGTTGGCAACTGCCTGTGCTTTCAGAATTTCTGGAAAAAGCAGAAAGGCATGAATGTTTGGGATGACTCTGAATGAGTGGTCCCTGAGAGAGGAGCTGGAATTGCTTCATTAAAAAAAACAAACCAAATCCCCCACCCCAGTGGGATGAGTGAGATGACACTAGCCAAACAGTCCCACGTGAAAGGGGACTGCAGGAGACAGCTGGTCAGGGACCGACTGAGGAGGGTGCTAGGCAGAAAGAACCAGCATGCAACACCAACTCATAGCCTGCCTGCTCCTCTGTCCTTGCTTCCAGCCCTGGACCACAGTCCTGAGAAGCGTGAGGCAGAGTGGCGAGGGGGAAGGAGGGACCGGCATCCTTGCCACGGGGCCACCGGCCTGATGGCAAACTGAGGCAACACAGTTCTGACCCCAGCGTCTACAAATGGAGGGGATGTTCTTTTATTTTTTACATTAAAAATTGGAATATAACTGCTTTACAATGCTGTTAGTTTCTGCTGTACAATGAAGTCAAATCAGCCAAATGATTACATTTATTCCTCCCTCTTGGACCTCACTACCTCCCCATTCTAGATCACTCCAGAGCAAGGAGCTGGGCTTCCTGCACTTTAGGGCAACTTCCCCTTAGCGCTCCGTTTCACACTGGTAGTGTGGACATGTCAATCCCAATCGCTGGCCCCAGCCTCCCCTCCCCACTGTGCCCGCATGTCTGTTCTCTGTCTGGTTCTCTATTCCTGCCTTGGAAACAGGTTCATCTGTACCATTTTTTCTAGATCCCACATCCATGTGTTAATAAGTGATACTTGTTTTTCTCTGTCTGACTTCCTTCACTCCATATGATAGATTCTAGGTCCATCCATGTCTCTACAAATGGCCCTCTTTCAATCCTTTAAGTGGATGAGTAATATTCCATTGCACATATGCACCACATCTTCTTTATCCATTCATCTCTTTACAGATGGCCAACAGGCACATGAAAAGATGCTCAACATCACGAATCACCAGAGAAATGCAAATCAAAACTACGACAAGTTATCACTTCATATCCGTCAGAATGGCCATCATCAAAAAAATCTATAAACAGTACACCCTGGAAAGGGCGTGGAGAAAAGCGAACACTTTTGCACTGTTGGTGGGAATGTCAATTGACACAGCCACTGTGGAGAACAGAGCAGAGGTTCCTTAGAAAACTAAAATAGAACTGCCATATGACCCAGCAATCCCATTCCTGGGCACATACCCTGAGAAAACCATAATTCAAAAGGCTACATGGGCCTCAATGTTCACTGAAGCCCTGTGATAACCTGGGATGGCAGGTGGAGAGGTCCAGGAGGGAGGAAATATATGTATGCATATGGCTGACTGACTTCATCGTACAGCAGAAACTAACACAATATTGCCATGGAAGCAACCTAGATGTCCAATGGAGGGGATTTAACAGAGCATTTTCCTTCTACTTGACCAGGCCCTCACAGATACGAACTGCAAGTTTTATGAGGAAAGTGGTTTCCTTTTAACTCATTTTTTTTTCTCTCTTTCAGCGCCTACAATGTATTACACATGGAAGATATTTCAAAAGATGTATATCAAGTTGAAAAATGAATTGCTAACATAGAAAAGACTAAAATGGACTTTTTGCTATTGCACTCCTAGAAATATTGTAAAATTTGTTATTAAATAAATATTATCCTCTAAAATTTTACTCTTCCCTGGAATACCAATGTGCCATTATTTTTGACAGAGTATTTGCTTTAGGGACAAGACGAGTTATCACGAGTGTACAAATTGAGTATGCCTTTTACTTTCTGTTGAAATAACTAACCATAGATATAGAAGCTCAAAGCTAAATTCAGTTTTCCAATCTGATCTGAGAAAGATAGAGCATGTTTTATTCACAACCTCCAATTGTCTCAGAACTCAAGAATTAAATGCCTATTCATACCATTTATTGACATTTAATTCTTGATTGCCTCCAAATCCAGAAGTCAATATCTATTACCTACATGAAATTATCAAAACTACCCTATAGGTTAATGTTAATTGGCACATTAAGGTAATCTCATAGGGGGTCGGGAAGTATGAACCTGTTTAATGGGTGATCAACTAAGGCACAAAAATAAATCCTTCAGTGTGGAATAACTGAATTGTTTCTCTTCTCTCATTGTGTTAGTGTTTCTAAGAGAGAAGCATTAGAGGCCAAAGTTAGATACGTTAAAATAAAATTAGGGAAAACAAATAAGTTAGCTGATCTAAAACTAAAAGTATCCCTACACTTTATCCAAAGGTGGCCTCCTATTTAAAGAAGGTCCCTCTATGGTAGCCATCATGGGTCATGAACTCAACAATGTGGTGTCGCATGGGTTAAGAAATAGAGTTTCCTGGGGAAGGAGCAAGTTGGAAAGTTTGGATCAACAACAGAAGAAAAGGCATGGGTCCCACACATGTCAAGGGAAAGCTCTAGGGATAGAAACACTGTCGGGACACCTCCTCCAGTCGAGGGATGGCGCTTGCTTCTGCTCTCCTCAGCGGTGTCTGGCAACGGGAACGTGGGTGTTGGCTGGTGACACAGTGAGTGCCAGTTGCCCAGAACGTGGAAAGTCTGGGTGCCTCAGAGAGCTAGATGGTAACTTTGGAAAATGTAGTCAGCCCTGGGTTACACATGTTACACATTTCTGGCCTAAGGGAGCCCACGTTCTATTTGAAAAACGAGGTAAGTTAACACACATGAAAATACAATATGGTTGAGAGCTATGTCAGGGCTGAGAAGGGTCGCTATAAACACAGTGGAGAAAATCTGAATAACTTTGAGCTTCCTTGGGTGGCTCAGACAGTCAAGAATCCACCTGCAATGCAGGAGATCGGGATTCCATCCCTGTGCTGGGAAGATCCCCCTGGAGAAGGGAATGGCAACCCACTCCAGTATTCTTGCCTGAAGAATTTCATGGACAGAAGAGCCTCAGAATGGTTGCTATAGATACAGTGGAGAAAATCTGACTCACTTTCTTATACAGAACTTATTCTAACTCCTGTTACTTATGTGAAATTTACCTATGTGACTGGTAATAATCATCTCATTTGTTCTTTTTAAATTTTGATGCTAAAAACAGGGATTTGAGTGATTTTTAACATCTGTCATCACTACCTAATAAATGTGCTTTATTTGTGCATGTTCTTGTCATCTTTGCAAGATGAACAGTCCTAAGTCTCAGGAGGGAAAAATGTTCATGCAAGTATGTTCTTAATCTCTGTAGGCCGCTCTAAGTATTCTCCCAAGTTAACAGTTGAAAATTAGGCTACAGATATTTTTTCATGTTCTCTTTTTACATTTTCATGCTATAGCTATTCAACAAAACTCAGGCAAAGCTTATGTAACATACTTTTAAATACAACTCTTTACATACAATATTGAACACAGTTCAAGGGTTCTATACTGAACATTATCCAAAACATTCTGAGTTCTGGACTCTGCTTTATATGCCTTGTTTTTATGAGCCTCCCAGGTGGTGCAGTGGTAAAGAATCCGCCTGCCAATGGAGGAGACACAAGAGGCTAGGGTTCAGTCCCTGGGTGGAAAATATCCTCTGGAGGAGGAAATGGCAGCCCACACCAATATTCTTCCCTGGAGAATTCCATGGACAGAGAAGCCTGGCGGGTCACAGCCCATGTGTTAATAGCAACCATTCTCAGGCTCCTCTGTCCTGTTTATATGGCATGTCTTAAACACACATTCTCTGAAAATAATTTCTCAACCAGCCATGTTGTCAATAGACTCAAGATTTTTAATTTCAGTGGAATTCTGTTCATAATTTTTAAATAGTGAAATATACTAGGGGTTATTTCAGTCAGTGTAAACCCAAGTGTTTCACAGATACTAACACAGTCTAGCACAGTTACAAGAGTTCCCAATGAGGTATTTTGAGTCAGCTGTAGTGAGATGGATGAACCTAGGGCCTGCCATACAGAATGATGTCAGAAAGAGAAAAACAAGTATCAGATACTAACATCAGAAAAACAAGTATCAGAAAGAGAAAAGCAAGTATCATACATATATATATATGGAATCTAGAAAAATGGTACTGATGAACCCATTTGCAGGGCAGATGTAGAGAAGACTTAGACACAACGGGAAGGAGAGGGTAGGACAAATTGAGAGAGTCGCACTGAAACATACATGCCACCATGTGTGAAACAGACAGCTAGTGGGAAGCTGCTGTCTCGCACAGGGAGCTCAGCTCAGTGCCCCGTGATGACCTAGAGGGTGTGACGGGGGGTAGGTTGAGAGGGCGGTTCAGCAGGAAGGGGATAGGTGACTACTTACAGCTGATGCACACTGTCATACAGCAGAAACTAACATTGTAAAGCGATTATCCTCCAGTTAAATTTTTTTAAGAAAGGTAAAAAGAAAAACTTCCTTCTACCATGAAAATGGTATATTTCTGCCAAAGGCATAAATGCCATTAACAGATGCAAAAGTAAGGCAATGATAAGTGCAATCCTGTTACACAGGAAGGCAATTTTCCTCTAAACTCCTTTATGTGGAAAATTTTCTTGAAATGCTATAAAATCAATATCATTGGATTCATATTGCTTTGATTATGCCTTTGTGTTATTCTTCAGAATAATTTTCACTCTTCCAAAAATACAGCTGTAATCATTCCCCGTCAATAATTGCACAAAATCGGTTTTGTACCATCCAAAAATCAGACGACTAATTATCTAACATTTTATGAAACTAAATTCAACTTGTAAATATGAAATGAAATGAAGTTCATTTTAAGGCTAAAAAAAAATCAGTGAACAGGTTTTCTCTTGTCAATAATAAACGTTAGCTGCTAGTCAACACCTGGTTATTGAGTATTTCAGGTGATCCCTCCATAATACATTTTTTTCAGAACTTTTCACTCTAGATCATGAAAGAAGAGGACCTTGTTATTATGTTGTTTCACGTGTAGTTGAAAAAGAAATATAAACATCGTTGCATGTGCAGTTGAGATGGAACCAGTGCATCTGATCATAGGCTTGTAAAATAAGAAAAGTTGAAAACGCTTGAGCTGCAAATGTCCCACTACCTGCATTTTCTGTGAATTTTATAGGGTCAGTTCATCTAAGGTTAGGAGTAAACTCTCCCTGCAGTTGCATCAAACCATTTGGTCCATTAAGACATGAGTTTAGCTGCCAAGGGACATTTTTCTCTGCATAATGTTGTCTGGCGTCTGCATTAATCAAATTAACTGGTCACTTGCCAAACGTCCACTTCACTTTGGCACAGAGATAAAGACTATGAGAGTGAGAGAATGATTTACTAAATGTCTGAAATTTACTAAATGTCTGAAAGAGTTTATATATTCACCCAGATTACATAGACTCAAAAATAACAATCACCCGATTAGAGTTCCTCTCAAATTAATGAATACTTCCAATTCTAAGGAAAAAAAAATACTAAAAATGGAAATTGAATATTCTGGAGACAAATAAACAGATGATAAAACACACTTATTTTAAAAACTCTATTTTTAACTTATGGTGCAAAACTTTGTGGTTTGTGATGCTAAGCAGAAAAGACATATATACATTTAAAACTTTTCCTCTACAGAGTAGTTATGTACAATTTTGAAAGAAAACAAGCGTGTATATATATAATACACATTATTTTATATGTTTAAGAAATATGTGATTCAATTGTTGCTGTGATATTTCACTAGGTTCTTAGTCATTTAACAAATGTTATTGATTGGCAACTATTCTTAAGACTGTAAACCAGTCAATACTAAAGGAAATCAACCCTGAATATTCATTGGAAGGACTGATGCTAAAGCTGAAGCGCCAATGCTTTGGCCACCTGATGTGAAGAGACGACTCAATGGAAAAAATCGTGATGCTGGGAAAGACTGAAGGCAGGAGAAGGGGCCGACAGAGGATGAGATGGTTGGATGGCATCACTCAATGGATATAAGTTCGAGCAAACCATGGGAGACAGTGAAGGACAGGAAAGCCTGGCATGCTGCAGTCCATGGGGCAGCAAAGAGTGGGATACAACTAAGTGACCGAACAACAACGCAACTAAAAGAAAAGCAAATTGGTCTTGTAACTAAAAAGTGGAACTTATTTGCAGTCTTATTTATTTGAAATATAACTACCTAGTTTTTACTAAAAATAAAAAAATTAAGTGTACTAGAAAATAGAAATTGCATTGATATGCAGATGGAGAACACTTAGATGCATCTGTTGTCTTTTAAGAGGGTAAAGCAATTTTTCTCCAATTAAAAAAAAATATGTTGGAAAGAAAAGAGCAACACACAGTCCAAGAGAGTATGCTTGGCTATAAAAACAGCACAGCCAATGTGTTTAGATATATATACATACATGTGTGTGTAATTCAAGTCACTGTATCATATACATACAAATGCATATATTAATTCTGATAAATCATAAATTAAAATATCCACATATTGGACTTGGCTTTTTCTTTCACTGTTGGCAATATATAAATGAGGATAACATTTTTCAGATATTGAACTATAGCAGTTAAGCATCACATGCTTTCAGAGAAAATTCTAAGACGTTTCCTCTAAAATAGGCTGTAATCTTATCATCAACAGATAATGGTGAAATCTCACACCACACTCTTTTTCAACCTCGAAAGAATCTCCTTCCTGTTGGAAAAGTTCTCTGACCTCCCACTGTTGTCTTGTTTTTTTTTTTTTTTTAAATGATTCTAGATCCTACTCCTTTTCAAACTCCAGCTTAAATGTGAGCCTCTCATCTCCTGGCCAGGATGAAAGGGCTATGATATAATCTCAAAAACTCTCCATTGGTTCCCCTCAATACACTAATGAAACAGCAAGCTTTGTGAAGCCAAGGGTGTCATGTAGTTTTCCACAGCCAAGTTCTTTTGCTGCCAAGTTCTTTTGCATAACGCAAACAGTTATTATAGATACTAAAAGATGCTTGCTTTGTTAATGAGTTAATGGCTTAGTTATAATAAATCTTGTTTTCAAATCCTTCTGGTCAAAAGGTCCCAACAATTGGGTTCAACGATTCCAGTATTCCCATGTCAGCAGTTCTGACTGTATTGAGACCTCTAAACCACCTGCCAAAAGTCAATACATTTTGCTTTACTTCCCTATGGCCTTCATATCTCTTAACGAGCGTAAGTGTACGTTAGTTCAAAAAATTTCTCTCTTGCAAACAAAATCGTTTTCCCCTGAGTCTTTCTCACCACTGGTTTGGGCAAGTGTCAAACCAACTGTGTTGAACACTACCCACTGTACATTACTGGAAGATTCATTTCCCTAACTTCTAAGAGATTTTGTCATCAAATCTCCACATTTTCTCAGCTTCACTCTCACTAATCATCTCAGTGGACACAGCATGGAGAAACAGAAACAGATAACTCCCTCTTCTTTCTGCCCCCAAGTCCACTCTCGACCTGTATCTTTCTTTCTGTCTTCTCCCCTCTGACAAAGAAAGAAACAGGTATTTTGCTATTAAGACCATGCACTCATGGTCTGAGGACTTCTCTTCTCACCTGCAACATGACTGATTTTTCATTTCTCAGGAGACTAATCCTCTTGAAACATATAATATTTTTAACATTTTAAAATATTTTAGGGATATATATTTGATATATTGAAATATACTAAGATCTCTAGATCATTAAATATTTTAAAAATATCAAAATGCCCTTTCAGAATCAACCTGATTTCTCTGCCATATTGCAACAAGACTCCCAGAAAATACATATTCACTGTACCATTGTCTTACTTCTAATGATATTATCAATCAACATTAATCAGGGTTTACTGTCTCTTCTCCAGCAAAACAAGTCTTATCCAGATCACTAGCATGTAACAGCTAGTCAAGATTCTGTCCTTGTTCTAATCCATCTAGCTGAACTTAAAGATGGCTTTGGTTCTTCTTAAAGGATCTTTACACCTTGATTTCTGGGGCAGCTCTTTTGCCTGGTTTTCCTCTGTCCCCTTCTTTCTCATTTGCTCTTTGTTCTTTCTCCACTAAAATAAAGGGTGGGATGCGCACTAAATTTCCCAGCTTAACCTTGCAGTTAGCCTGGAGGTTAACTGATCTGGTCTAACAGTTTGTCAGCATGGTTCAGAGGTAGGTGCCTGCCTCAGGGAGCGTGGAAGAAAATGTTAAGATGGCTGCTTCTCAGAATGGAACAGGGATCTCTTTCAGAGAGTCCCTGAGTGAATAAGAGAAAAACTCATATAAGAAACAAATCGCCAGTCTAGGTTCAATGCAGGATACAGGATGCTTGGGGCTGGTGCACTGGATGACCCAGAGAGATGGTATGGGGAGGGAGGTGGGAGGGGGGTTCAGGATTGGGAACACATGTACACCCATGGCGGATTCACGTTGATGTATGGAAAAACCAATACAGTATTATAAAGTAAAATAAAGTAAAAAAAAAAAAGAGAGAGAGAGAAAGAGAGAGAAACAGACAGCCTCCACATATAGTGTACAGTGGTACAGTGATCAGGAAATAATCATTTGTTTTGGTAACTCTTGAAATTCCGAGGTGGTTGTTATTGTTATTATCATTATTCACCAGCGCAAAGGCTATCATTACCATTTAAAATGGGTAGGTTCTGTGGTAATTGCATGTTACTGTTATTATAAGCTTTGTTTCTTTCATCTCTTCCCTTCTCCTCCCTCCCTCAATGTCCATGCTGAATTTTACATTATTTCAGAGTTTAAGTGCACCTGTATTTTCATCCAAAGAAATTATAAGTTTCAAAGGACTGTAGCTAACCATAATAGAGTCTAGAGAAAATCGTGTTATAGTAATTCATTAATTTATATAAAACCAAATCATAACTCTCTTTTTCAAAAGTAATCAAGTACATTAAAAGCTTGTTGCTATTAATAGTATCTCATGTATTGTCACATCCAGAATAAATTTGGCTGTTAATGTGATCACAAAATGCATTTGCTAAGCTATTCAACAAATATTTCAAATAAAAATAAGCTTTTCCAACTGCATATGGAAACAAATTAAGTACAAATTGATAAGTCTGAACTAAAATAGTAGCAAATTGAATTCATCAGTAAATTAAAACATGAAAAAGAAGTGCTTACTCTAGGATGGCAGAAATAGATTATTACTATTAGGAGGTTTTTAAATTTATTCTATCAAATTCTAAACATGAGGGGAAAATCTTAAATTGTCTTAATATAAGCCTAACAGCATTTGATTTTTTTTTAGCCACAGACTTTATTGTTTGAATATCTGCAGTTATTATTCTAAACACAAATGTTAATTTCTTCCAAAACTCTGTATGCCATATTGCTAGGTTATTTCATTCTTCATTTTATGCCACATTTTCATCAAGGACTATTTCTCCAAATCACAATCTGCCTGATCATGTGTTGTTGTTGTTCAGGTGCTAAGTTGTGTTTGACTCTGCAATGCCATTGATTGTAGCCCACCAGGCTCATCTGTCCATGAGATTTTCCAGGCAAGAACATTGGAGCAAGTTGCCATTTCCTTCTCCAGTGTGATTAAATTTTTAAAGGATAGTTTGCACAAACATAAACTCTTAGTATCAAAAAAGCAGGAAAAAAATCCAAATTTCCAGCAAACATTAGAAAGACAGTCTTTTTGCTTGTTTTCAAAAACAAATCTACATCAAAGGCATCACAGCTGCCTATGTTCTAGCATTGCATATATGTTAATAATGATAAATTTTTAAAGAATGATAAAAATTATTTTTGGGTAAAAATTCCAAAAGCTATTGGCCACGGCCTATCAGTTTCTGAATCACTAGAATAGTATAGAAAAGAATATCATAGTAGTCTCAGACCAATACAACAAAATAAAAAGTCAATGAATGTGGATAAAACAACCTCTTTCAGCAATAAAGAAAATTCCCACAGCAAAACTGATTCTCCTTTACATTAAAAAGGAAATTCATTAAAATAATTTTCACGCCACCAACTTCTGACATAGCCAACAAATGTAAAACAAATGATTGAAAATCAATATAGTGACTGAGAAATTTGTTCAAAGAAAATACAAGGATTTGTTTCTAGTTTTGCTGCAGTCCATGGGATCCCGAAGAGTCAGACACGACTGAGCGACTTCACTTTACTACTTAGTCTTTAATATAAAGTCCTAATTTAGCACTGAAGCTATTCATTTTCCTTTCTATCTGTTTTGTGTGATCTCATATTTGTCCTATTTCATCAGGACTTCTTTTCTGCACCATCTTGCAGCTGTGAAATTACAAAATTCAAATGATTTGCACTAAAATTCAGTGTCAGTCCAAAATATAAAAATTCAGTAAATTAGAAATAGGATGTTTAGACTCATAAAGTCTCCATAGAGAAAATGTGCTAGTCACTCAGCCATGACCAACTCTTTGCAACCCCGTGGACTGTAGCCTGCCAGGCTCCTCTGAACTTGGAATTCTCCAGGCAAGAATACTGGAGTGGGTAGCCATTCCATTCTTTAGGCAATCTCTCAAACCCAGGGTTCAAACCTGGGTCTCCTGCACTTTAGATGGATTCTTTACCATCTGAGCCACCAGGGAAGCCCACAATCAATCATCAAATCACCTCATCATCACAGTTTGTTAAAACAGAGTGGGAGGGAAGCTCAAGAAGGGAAATGTGTATGCTGCTGCGGCTAAGTCGCTTCAGTCGTGTCAGACTCTGTGCGACCCCAGAGACGGCAGCCCACCAGGCTCCTCCATCCATGGGATTCTCCAGGCAAGAGTACTGGAGTGGGGTGCCACTGTCTTCTCCGGATATGTGTATATTTATAGCCAATTCACAGTGTTGTACAGCAGAAACTAACCCAACATTGTAAAGCAATTACCCTCCAATTTAAAATGAAAAGAAAAAACATGATAGCTAGCCTAAAATACCAGGGAAAAGCTTAGAATGCCCATTTTCAATCCTAGTTTTTAGTGTTGTCATTTACACTTTGGCCAAGTAAATATTTAAAAGTTACAAATATTAAAATATGGGGAAAATCACCATTTTTACATGAGAGTATAAACAAGCCAACCACAGATTATAAACTGAACAACATGAAAACATATTAGGATCAATCTGATTATATGTTAGAAAAATATATACAAACCATACCATTTCTTGTGATCTGGAACTGACCTGAGAGGAACTATAATTAAAATAAGATACAATTAATATAAGCCAAAAAGGTATAAAATACCTAAGAATAAACTGAATAGGAAATTCATAAGTTTATAAATAAAGAACCTTCTCTAAAGGGGGAAAAAGACCTGAATAATGTAAACAGTTATTAATGATGTATACAGACAATCTCTAAGTTTACAAATTTACTAAACCACTCAATCCAAAAGGAAGTCAACACTGAATATTCATTGGAAGGACTGATAACTGAAACTGAAGCTCCAATACTCTGGCCACCTGATGTGAAGAGCTGACCCACTGGAAAATACCCTGACACTGGAAAAGATTGAGGGCAGGCGAAGTGGGTAACAGAGGATGAGATGTTAGAGAGCATCACCAACGCAATGGACATGAGTTTGAGCAATCTCATGGAGATGGTGAAGGACAGGGAAGCCTGGTGTGCTGCCGTCCATGGCAGCGTAAAGAGTTGGACATGACTGAACAACAACATCCAAACTCTAAATTAATTTACAAACTTAATGTCAACTATATCAAGGGGATCATTATGGGATTTTCTTTAGAAACAGAATGATAATTTGAAAAATCAGATCCTAATATGAGTTGAGAAAAGAACCAAGAAAACTGAAAGAGAAATACACTGCCATCCTCACTATGAATTAAAATGTAGTGAAGTCACAGTATTAAAACCAAGTGGTATTATGACAAAAACAGACAGATGAGTTTAAAAGAAAGGAGAAAACCAGAAATATGTCTAAGTAGTCACAAGATTTATGTTAGTTGTCTGTTGCTAATGAAAGTAAATTAATACTTTCCAAGTGACAATCTGGCAATGCAAATATAACTAAAATGGGTCCAACTTTTGATTCAGTGATGGAAAAAGTAATAATCAGGTATATGCTAGAGAGAAACTAAATATTAATATCTCTTATTGAGCATTAGTTAAATGCATTACTCTATGCACACTATGGGGCTTCCCCTAGTGGCTGAATATGGTAAAGAATTCGCCTGCAATGGGGCAGACCGGGGTTCGATCCCTGGGTTGGGAAGATCACCTGGAGAAGGGCATGGCAACTCACTCCAGTATTCTTGCTTAGAGAATCCCATGGACAGAGGAGCCTGGTGGGCTACAATCCATGAGGCTGCAAAGAGCTGGATACAACTGAGCAACTCAGCACAGCACAGCATATGCACACTAAGGCATCCATTATAAATCATTTTAAAATCATTATAATTTCAGAAGAAAATGCAATGATTTAATAAAATATTCCTTTTAATTAATGTTTGTGATATTTTCTGTATTTTTGAAAAATTTCTACTTGGATTCACATTTTTGTTATCAAAACAAGAAAATTTAAGAGTTGTTTAAAAATAATAGATTAGTATTCTTAAGTAATTTTTAATGCTGACACTTAAGATTTGTAAAAATGTGTTAGATTTTCAGCACAATATTAAGTTTCATTAGTAAAATAGTTGGCTGTTTTTGTACAGATTTTGTGCAAAGAAATAGGAATCCAAAATCCATTATTTTAAAGCTAAACCAAACCTAAAGAGAACATATTTTATACTTTTATACTTTATAAAATTTATGCCATTTAGCAATGAAGGAAAAAATGCAAGTTTTTATGAGCAGTATCTCTTCAGAGCAAACTTCTCTGAAAGGTATCTGGATTTCTTCTGAATCTTAAGAACATAACACTTCAATCATATCCCAGGGAAGAAAAGAAAAAATATTGATTATGAGAAAGTTTGAAGAACTGAGGTCCCATGGAGTTAGTCTACACAGATTCATGGAGGGATTTTTTTTTCTTTTTAATGGGCCACTTTAGGAGATGAGATGTGCTTTTCCTCTGTAAAAGGTTATTGAATTACTGAATGAAAGAAATCATTTGTATAACGGCCAAAGACAAGTGAGTGCAAAGTTTCTAGGCAACTGCTTATGAAATCATATTATGAGGTAACAATGATGGTACACAGAAAGCCCATCAACCTCAGAAAATATTCTCAAACCACATACATGAACTTGGAAACAGATCTGGAGTTCATAGCCTTAATTTATCATGTTAGCATCCTCACCACAAGATAAAAATATCCAAAATATCCCAATGATACACTTCAAAAGACTCAGAATCAGTTTGACTACATCTATGATAATAACTGTTTAGAGATTAAATTAGAAAAATTAATTCAGAGAATTCCCAATCATTATTATAAATTGCACAGTAGGTATCCGCTTCCCTCCTCCAACATTTGGTGACAGTCCAGATGCATAAGGCTTTCCAGGAAACTCAGTGGTAAACAATTTGCCTGCTGATGCAGGAAACGCCCGAAGCACAGGTTTGACCCCTAGATCGGGAAGATCCCCTTGGGAGGAAATGGCAACTCACTCCAGTATTCTTGACTATAAAATCCCATGGGCAGAGGAACCTGGTAGGCTACAGTCCTTGGGGTTGCAAGGAGTCTGGACAAGACTGAGCAATTAAGAACTAAGTGGATATACAATGAACTGCTCTATAATCTTATTTTTTTAAGATACAAGTAATAAATGAAGTATTACATAACCAAACTTCTGCTTTCCTTTGACCTATGGAATGCTCATGAGAAAATAGTGACTACAAACTTTAGCCATAAGAAGACAGAATTAATTAATCATGAAAGATTAATATCATAGTATAAAAGTATAAATAGAGTTGGCATTGGTGCCTTGGGTAGATGCTTGTACTTCCCATTGTACTTTTGGGGCATTGCTTCTTGTAATCTTTCCACCATGACATATTTTAAATTCACAGTTAATTTGTATATCCTTGGAGGGATTGTGATGCCTTAAAAACCTTTAAATTTCTCATAGCTTTTAGCACAGTGCTTTTCAACATAGTGTAGGGGTGAAGGAGGTAATTTTGACAGATTATATAGAGTCTATTAAAAAAAAGCCTATCTAAATGTTTTAAATGATTTCTGCTAAATTTTACTTTTAATAATGATTTCTGGAAAAATATCTGACAGTGTTTATTTCAGATCAACAACTTTGATATTTTCTTTTTAAAAAAAATAGTGTTCAGTAGTTGAATTTTATTTTAAATTTTATTAATAAAATGGTTAAATATAAATCAAATTGACAACATAAATGATGATAAAAGTTTGTAAAGTCAGCAGTGATTCAGAGTTGGTTCCTTGTAATAAGCTTGAGTTCTTTTGTACCTTTTATATAGAGTGGCTCGGACCTTGCAAAGATTGGGTATTGCAGAAGTTAAAGATGCAGTGGATTCAATGTTTCTGGATTTTGCAAAACAGCAAAAAGCAAATCTGCAACTATTTTGTGTTAGAAAAAAAATTGTTAGCACTTAAAAACTAGTTCCAAAATAGTAGGCATCTTTGTCATGATTTTGAAGGTGTGTTTTGTTTTGGTTTGGTTTTTTTTTTTTTGGTGGCTCAGATGGTAAAAGTGTCTGCCTGCAGTGCAGGAGACCTGGGTTCTATCCCTGGGTTGGGAAGATCCCCTGGAGAAGGAAATGGCAACCCACTCCAGTACTTTTGCCTGGAAAATTCCATGGACTGAGGAGCCTGGTAGGCTACAATCCATGGGATTGCAAAGAGTCGGACACGACTGAGGGGCTTCAGTTTCAGTTTCAACCTTTGTGGGGGAAAAATGCTATTTTTGCAAAAATAAAAGGGCTGAAAGAATCTTAAATGTTATATATTTGTAAGAACTAGCAATTTAAGGTCTTGTGAAATAATAGTTATAAAATGTTTTAATAATATATTAAGAAGTATAAGTAAAACCAGTTTTAAGCCTCCTGGACTGATATTGGATATCTTACTTTTGGTTGTTCATCTTTATGTTGTTTTCTTGTTGAATAAACAACAAGCCAGCTCTGAGACTGGTTAATCCCAGTCAACTACATCCTGCAGTATTAAAACTATTGCTAAGATAAAATCAATTTACTATAATATTTCAGGGCTGGGTCAAAGAAATATATTATTTATTAAGACCATGTCTAATTCTGGATACAAAGCAAACTGGAAGATAAGGATCAAATATGACTCAGAGAAATATATAAATGGTTGTATGCTCAGTGGCGAAATTGGATCAAACTCTTTTGCTACCCCATGGACTGTAGTCAGTCAGGCTCCTCTGTCCATGGGATTTCTCAGGCAAGAATACCATAGTGAGTTGCCATTTCCTTCTCCAGGGGATCTTCCCAACCCAGGGATGGAACCCATGCCTTCTGCATTGGTAGGCAGATACTTTACTGCTGAGTCACCAGAGAAACCTATTATCAGACTACCTACTATGCAAATCTCACTAAAAGAACATTAGAAATCTACGGCTTGTATATGAAATCCTTTTTAAAATGAACACAGTCCATGACTAAGGCATTCATAAAAGTCCTACATGAGATTGCAAATATATGTTCCTTTTCCTTTACTATAGGAGATCTTTTAGAAGTTTTCCTTAACCTTTAAGCAAAGAGACAACACTTTTATTCAAAGAGCTAAGAAAACTATACAAAGTAAAGAGATAGTACTTTCAAAAAGAGCAAAATTCACTGTCAATATTTTTTCAGTTAAATATGAATATGATCAATATAGAATCCCCCAAATTTTTACTGTTACTAGCATTAAGTTCAACTTACTGTAATATGCATTATACCACTAATAGTAAATGTCTTTTCATGCATATTTCTGAACCAAAGATCAATTTAATGAAATCTATTGACAAGTTTGTTCAAAGTATTAGCACCTATTGGGTTAATGGGATTTTTAAGAGGTATAGGGCTTCCCAAGAGGTTCATTAGGTAAGGGGTAACAAACCTTTCTCAGTAGTTCACAGCAAGTTTGGACAAATGGAAGTCAAAATGTTTGAGAACTCTGTTAGGGAAGCTGATTTAGTTGCAGGATGACAACAGAATTCCTAATAAAAGACCACAGTTTTCCCTTGAACTAGGAAGTGTAAAGACGTTCCTTTATGGCTCAGCTGAGCAGTCAGGACAGGGGCTGTGATGGCAAGAAGACCAGGGAAGGGAGGCAGGTACCTGTGGGTGCCTCTGTCCTGCTGCCAGAAACTACCGTGATTTGCCTTTCTCCACTTCTGCGACTATGGAAACTTACATGGAAACATGAACTAAGGATAAAGGGTCCAGATCCCAAATTCCAACACTGTCTTTGAAGAAAGAATTCAAAATACTATTCCAAAATGTGGCTATGTTTTCAAATACTCACCTTTCTAGTCACCATTCTAACATTTCTAATGACTTTGTTCTGTGACCAAAGAAGCATCACCTGCAGATTGACTTATCTTGGTCTTGGGTACTGGCATTAATTTTATCAGATATATTTGTTGAAGACAGTGTATTGAAGGGGATAGAATAAAAGGGGAGAGGGAAAGATGGAAACAGAGAAGAAAAAACTTTTTATAGGAAGTGATCCTATATTTTAATAATTGGCAGGGTCAAACTTCAAGGTATTGACTTTTTCCTATGGAAGTATTTGTGTGTATTTACATGTGAATTTAACTTCACTAGATAATTGTTGGGAAGGACAGAGAGAAAAATGGATGAAGGTATGAAAGAAAAATTGTAAGAAAGCAGAACTGAATGTTAGCCCGAGAAGCAATAATGAATGATAACCAGTTTCTTACAACAGTCAGATGAAGAAGCACTTCTAATTACTTAGAAATAAGTAATTTGAAAATACTACAATTATATAATTTGAAGATACTTTTGCAGGCACACTTTTAGGTCCATCTACCAGTAACAAAAAGAAGTATGGAAAAATTGGAGCTAATCAGAATGAATTTGATTAAAAGCTCATCAGGAAAAAAATTTTGATAAAAGATATTTTAATATGACATTACTATTCCTACAGTCTTTTTTTAGAAGTAATGTTTTTATATTCCAGGTACTTATTCCACCTTGCTTTTCTTGAATATTGATTCCTTGATTGTAATATCTGTGTTTAGAT
The DNA here is from genome assembly GCA_917880005.1 of Nanger dama. Lineage (NCBI taxonomy): Eukaryota > Metazoa > Chordata > Mammalia > Artiodactyla > Bovidae > Nanger > Nanger dama. The sequence goes on from CAKJTW010000069.1 coordinate 2,285,123, forward strand.
TTATATACATATTTTGCTGCACACTAAAATCACATTTAGTTTACATCCCTCTTGAGTCAAATTATGAGACTCATATTGCACCTTTAATCTAAGATGCAAGATTATCCTAGGTACCTCCTACCAAAATCATTATGAATTCTACACATGTTGTTATTTAGCTTATTGATGTATTTCATATTAAATAATTTTTAAAAAGAAGTATATTGCATTCAGAAGATATTAACATCAATGAGATTTGTGCTAGAGGCTACTTTATGCTAAATACAACTGGGAAATCATCTAATTCTCAAAAGAGAATCCTGGTACTATTAACAACATCATTTTACAGATGAGGAAACAGGTAAAAACGAGTTAAACATTTCCAAGGGAACACTGAAATTTTACAGGAAAGAAAGGATTAGAAACCAGCAGAAAAAAATAAAGAACACAATTTGAAAGATGAAGTCTGTATGTACATATTTTTAAAGAATAACACATAAGAATCTAAGCACATTATCTTCCCAAGTTTGGTGTGAAACAGAAGCATCAGCTGTTTTTTCAACAGGCATGAAAAAATATTTTTAAAAGAAAAAATATGTAAGATAGAAAAGCATGAATATGTATATTACTTCTAATTTATAGGAGCTCTTGTTCCTTATGTTTTGATTTATTTAATCTAAAAATAAACCCCTAGCTATATTCTTCTCATAAGAAATGGGATATCCAAACAACTTGAAAGATAAAGAAATAAGTGCTCTTTAAAGATTTACTGCTAATACTGTATCTCTATTTGCTGTTGAAATACAGTCAGTCTATGATTACCATAGCAATAAATATGCTAAGTATTTCTCATTTGCTAATATATTTTATGAAAGTCTCTCATCCTGACAGCTTAAAAGGAACCTAAATTTCTCGTTCTCAAATTCAATAAGGAAAATAGCCAGGGCTGATGGATTTACATGATATAAGATTTGCTGAAAAGTAATGAAATTATATTTCAAGGCTAGATAATTTCCTCTTACCAGAATAAATATATATATGTACATTACAAAATATTTTTATTCTTGTTGAATTATATAATTTTATACCCATGGATAAGGGGGTACTAATATTTTTGATGATTATATATTTCTCACACTGATAGATGAAAAAGATCATTCAGCAAAAAAAAGTCTTGTTATACAAATTGATAATGCAAAAGAAAATTCTAACTAAAGTACTAAGAATAGTTTTTATCAACCTATATGTATGGAAAAAATTAGACCCTGAAAAATAACACCCACAAAATGAATTTGTGCACATATTTTATCACTGTATATACTATGGTGATTAAGAAGTACTGATGGGACTACTCTGGCGGTTCAGTGGCTAAGACTCTGTGCTTCCAATGCAGGGGGCTGGCCCCTGGACAGTGAACAAAGATCTCACGTTCTATGTGAGATCACACACACACACAGACACACACACACAGAAAAGATACACACAGACACAGACACACACCTTATTTACTGGGTTAACAAATATTTAGACAGCTACTGTGTACCAAGGCCTGTGTAGTTATGAACAAAATAATAGGAATTGACTTTTTATAGCTAATGGCTGCTGATAGGGAATTGGGAAAAAACAATTAAATATAAATCTCTGCTGAGGGAGAGGCAGGAATACACGTGACTCTACTGTCTTTGGAGAAAGGACAGGAACCCTATAGAAAGTCACTTCCTTCATACCAAGTTCTCAGGGTCTGCCTGAAACTGAGGTGCAATCAGAACGTTACCCTCCCATTCCTCAATACCCCACATAACAAAATAACAGACACAGCAGCGAGAGCTGAGAGATGACTGTCTCTGGGGAGCAGTTCAGAGGGATGGACCAAAGTCAAGGGTTGATTAGATACTGAGAAAAACCTTCTGACATATTAACCAGCACACAAAACACCCCAAATCAGAACAGATCACTATAACACACTCTATGTATGTGTGTGTGCACTCACTTGTGTGTGACTCTTTGCAACCATATGGACTGCAGCCCACAGGCTCTGTTCATGGGATTTTCCAGGCAAGAACACACTCTGTAGGACTAGCCAAAGGAAAGGGATTGCTCATCTCCAGACATAAGAAAAACAAGAATGTATGTATTTATTGTGCCACACAACTTGTCCATAATTCAGCAAAAGACTGATTTATATGGAATGGCTAAAAACGCAGTCTGGAGAGAGAAAGCAATCATGAGAATGAGACTCAGCTAGGTAAGACAGAGTTATTGGAACTATGGAAAGAATCATGACACTGAAGATAGGTCACTAGAAATTAACTGAACTGAAACAGCAAGATTAAAAATAAAAGTGGGAAAACAACAGAGGATCCAAGAACTGCAGGAAAGTGTCAAACAGTATCAAACATCACAGTGTCAATGGAGACCACAAGGTACGTGTGTGTGTGCGCGCGCACACACAAGGCTGCGCGTGCGCGCGGTGGTTGTGGGGGGATGGCGCTCAGTTGTGTCTGACTCTTTGCAGCCCTGTGAACTGTAGTCTGCCAAGCTCCTCAGTTCATGGAATTTTCCAGGCAAGAATACTGGAGTGGGTTGCCACTTTCTGCTCCAGGGAATCTTCCTGACCCAGGGGTCGAACCCGTCGTCTGCTTCATCTCTTGCATTGGCAGGCGGATTCTTCACCACTAGCTTCACTTGGGAAAGCCTATCACCTAGTGTAAAACCACACCAAAGTGTCAATGGGAACCGCAGGGCATGTGGTGAAAATGAAACCCTCCACCCGCCAGTGGATGTTACAGAAGAGGCCTTATGGGAAGCCTGAATTTCTACCCCTGCTCTGCAGTAATGAGGAACCTGTCTCAATCCCATGTGATAACAGGGGCTGAATGGGGAAACTGGACTTTCACCGAAACTTGGAAGTACCCAGGTGGTATACCCCCTACTTCCTGAGGCAGTGATAGATAAAGCCAGATAAAACAAGTTTAAATTGAGATCCAGAGTCTTATAACATGCCTCAAACATTCAGATTTTGATAAAAGAAAAATCACCCATCTTCCCAAGAATCTGGAAATCTCAACTTCAATGAGAAAAGACCATTAACAGACATGTGGTACTGGGATGACAAACAGAATTTTCTGACAAGGGTTTTTAGATACCATCATAAAAATATTTTAACAAGCAATTACATACAGTTGAAACAAATGGAAAAAAAAAGAAACTCAGTAATAGAAACTCTCAATAAAGAAATAAAAATATAAAAATTAATCTAATAGAACTGTAAAGTGAAATGTATAGTAAGTAAAATTAAAAATCAATGGATGGGCTTGATGACAGAACACAAGGGAAAGAAGGTGAAAAATTATCGTACTTGAAGATGGAACAACAGAAATTACCCAGTGAACAACAGAGAGAAAACAGACTGGAGAGAAATACACAGGGCCTCTAAAACTTGTGAGATGAACATGGAAGGTCTAATATTTGTTATCATTGGAGGCCTATATAAGAGGAGAAAGAGATTGAGGCTGAAAAATCACTAAAAGGGGTAATGGCAACAGTTATAAACTCAGAGACTCAAGAATGTGAGCAAAGACCCAACAAGATAAAGTCAAGGTAATTCGTGCCAAGACACATCACGGTGAAACTTCTGAAAAGTAAAGACAGAGAAAATCTTAGCAGCAGCCACACTAAATAACCCCTTGCCTACTGGGGAAAACCATACACATGACAGCAGATTTCTCAGAAGAAACCAGTAAACAGATAGAACAAGGCTCAACATTTTTCAAGTGCCGAGGATAAAAAAAAAAAGATTTGTCAGTCTAGAAGTCTATTTTAAGCAAAATTATCCTTCAGGAATGATGAAAAAAATCTCAGATAAAAGAATTTGTATGCAGTAGACCTATGCTAAAAGAAGGCTAATAAAAGTTCTCTGAAAAGAAAGAAAATAATTTAAAAAATAAATCTTAGAACATGAAGATAGAAGAAAGCAAAGAGAGGGGGAAATGTGAGTATCATAGACTTTCCTTCTCCTTCTGAGTTTCCTAAATTGTGTCTTACAGTTGAAGCAAAAAGTATAACTGTCCAATGAGGTTCTCAAGGTTTACAAAGAAAACATTCAGAGAGTTCTGCTATAAATGGATAGTCATACAGGGAAGTTAAGGTGAGTTTCTATACCAATTGGACTTTAAATGGTGACATCAATAGATTATGTTATATTTGCATATGGTTTTGTTATTGTTTAGTTGCTAAGTCAGGTCTGATTATTTTGCAACCCAATGCTCCTCTGTCCATGGGATTCTCCAGGCAAGAATACTGGAGTGGATAGCCATTTCCTTCTCCAGGGGATCTTCCCAACCCAGGGATCAAACCTGTGTCCCCTGCATTGGCAGGCTGATACTTTACCTCTGAGCCCCCAAGGAAGCCCTATGTTACTGATAATTTCACCCACAAAAGATTATTATGAACTGAATGTTTGTGCACCCTTCCCTTCCCACACTCATATGTGGACACCTTAACCCCTAATGCGATGGAGTATTTTTAGGCTTAAATGAAGTCAGAGTGAGGCCTCATGATGGGACTGGTGGCTGCATAAAAAGAGGAAGATCTCTTCTCCTGCCCTGAGCCCAGGCACAGAGGAAAGGTCACAGGAAGACACAAGAAGGCTGCAGTCTTCAAGCCAGAAGAAAGAGTCCTCACCAGACCCGTCACCTTGGCACCCTGATCTGAGACTTCCAGTCTCCAGGGTGATGAGAAACTGATGTCTGCAATTTGAATTTCCCAGTCTATGGCATTTTGTTATGGCAGCCTGAGCTGATTAAGACAAAGATGAAACTGGAAATCTTAAAACAAAAACTAAATTCACAATTGATTCAATTTTACTGAATTAAAAATTTTTATTGATTCAATGATCAGTAAAAGCCAAATCATACAAAAGAAGCACCATATTAAACACAAAGTATTCCATTCAAAGAAATGGAGTTAAAAGCAGAAAATTTTAGATTAACACTAATAACCTCAGAGAGATGCAAGAGAAATTTGTATCAATAAAAATGTTAACCTGAGATTTTGCAAACTTGGATTTGGTCATGGAGTTTAAAATGATACAATAGATGAGCTGAATAACAAAAGGTACAGCTGAAGAGTACATTTGTTAGCTAAAAAAATCAAGTCAAGGAACTTCCCTAGGATGTCCTGAAAATGACAACTTGTAGAAAGCATAAGGTGAGATTTAAAAGAAACAGAGGGCATATCAAGAACTTTAAATATCTATTTAACTCAATTTCCAAAAGAAGAAACATTGGTGGTTATATAACATGTGAAGCAATGGAGATAGAAGCTTTCCATAACTGAGGACAGACATTACTTCCTGTTCTGAAAGAACCTTCCACATTTCAGATTTGACATCTCTGCCACAACGTATCTGGTGTTCAGGGCCTGAGAGTCATCAGCAACATCTGAACCTTCTTGGAGCAGTCGTTCAGCTCTCACGTAGAAAAAGAAAGACCTTCATAGGTACTTAGACTGTACCACTCTGAACGATACCATCTATGGAATTTATCCAGAAAAAGCAGTAGAAGATTTACTAAAAGAAGCATGTGTATGAGAGAGTTTGTGTCTCCAAATATAGTGGTTAGATGTTACTGCAACAGCTTCTATTTTTATTATTATTAAAAAAATATTCTCTAAGTAGAATCCCAGATGACTGATGATGGAGAGCAACAGAGAACAGATGGAGAGAGAAAACAGGAAGATGTAAATGATGTCATGGTGGGCGGGAAATATACTTATTAATTAACATGCGGTAATAAGAAATATACCTTTTATGTTAATATTTAAAGGTGATCACTTATATACATAGGATATATTATTTGCCTATTTTTAATAAACATATTCTATTTCTATCTTTTTATCTAGCTAACAGGAATTCCCTATACAGTCTATAGACATTTTTTCTTACTGACTTTAAAACTGCAAATATCTAGTCCCAATCTGTGGATGTGTTTTAACTCTCACTGAAGTTTCATCCTACAGAAATCTTTCTTTTTATTCATACAAAGAGAACATGTTTTCCTCATGACAAAGTCATGAACATATTCAACTAGCTTTTTATAACATTATGGTTCTGCTATTCATAATCAAGTCCACAATAAATCTGGTTTATCTTCACATACTATATGACATGTGTTTTCTCCACACCATCTCCTGAAGAATCCTTGCTTGTCCCACATGAATCAACTTATCAATTTTATAATGTATCAAGTTTCCATATACACATGATCTTTCTCCATTAACTTTAGTCTTCTCTCCAGTCATGAGCCAGCACTGCAATACTGACAAAGGACAAAAGCTAATTTTCAAGGAAGGAAAAACAAGAAGGGTTGATTCACGCCTGCAAAAACCCAGTGGATCAGATGGTAAAGAATCCACCTGCAATTCAGGAGACCAGGGTTTAATCCCTGAATCGGGAAGATCCCCTGGAGGAGGGCATGGCAACCCACTCCAGTATTCTTGCCTGTCCATGGGACAGAGGAGTCTGGTGGGCTGTAGCCCATGGGGTTGCAAAGAGTTGGACATGACCGAGAGACTAACAACTTGTTCAACTTTCAGAGAAGAAAATTCTAATTTACTAGTAAAAGAAAAACCCAAGTAAAACAATGAGATGTGTTTTTGTTTATACAGAGAAAAGGTCTGAAAAGATGCAAAACAAACTGAAAATAGTGGTCAGCTGCTTCTGAAAAGAGAATAAAATGAAGGGTATTATCAAGGGTTAACTTTTTGTTTAGTCTGTATTATCTGAAGTTCTTAACAAAAAGTGTTGATGTTTGACTTGCTTGATTACATATGATGTGAGATTAACTCAGAGTCTCTCTCCCTCCCTCTCTCCAATCACTCCTTCCCAGCCTTCAACTTTTCCCCCTCAAACCTCTCTAGTATGTAAGACTAGTACCTATTTTCTCTGTATTTACAATGTCTCACCTCCTGGGTGCTTTCCATAACCTCCTGACTTATTGAAGTCACAGCACTCCAGATTTCACGAGCACAACCAATCTCTCACTGACCAGGCCTATGGGCTTATAGATCTTTTCCCCAGATGAACTGGAAAGTCCCTGAGAAAATACCACAAGCCCCCACACTAGCACCTGATACATGGATATGTACCAAAAAAAAAAAAAAAGTAACAAATGAATATAAGGACACAAAAATACAGGAGTGAGTCGAGGAAACAATGCCTTTAAAAATAGAAAGGATACTTTGGATATGTTGGCCGGGTAGGAAATAGAGAGCCATATAATGCCTTTGAGGACTGCCCTGGTGGCCCAGTGGTTAAGAATCCGACTGCCAATGCGGGCGACAAGGGTTCAGTCCCTGCTGGTCTGGGAAGATCCCGCAAGCTGAGGAGCAGCTAATCCCGCGTGCCACAGCTACTGAAACACACGCTCCGCAGTGAGAGAGGCCAGCGCTATGAGAAGCCTGTGCCCTGCAACTAGAGAAGGCCTGCCTGCAGCCAAAAATAATGAAATTGCTTAAAATAAATAGAAAAATGTTTTTGATTAGAGGAAAGTCACTAAAAACAACTGCTGGAGCCAGTGTGTAGGAATCATCGAAAGCAAGCCTCGATCTTGCAGCCAGAGATGGGCTTGAATTATTGACGCAAAGATAAAGAAAATTTAGATGATGGACCCCTGACGTGTAAGAAATACAAAAATAGGATTTGAACTGACTTCTCTATTTGACTCTAAGCTCCATGAAAGCAATGACTTCGTTGGATTTACTATTATGATTAACATATTCCAGGCCTAGTCCAGGACCTAATCATACGTGGCCAGGATATAATTATTGAACACTGATTGGAAACGGTGGATAGACTGACTAGAAGATGGACAAAATAATAATCAGTAAATCAATACAAATCCAATCAATTTCTGCAGATAGGCAATGGTATAAAAGGATGTTATAATAACTAAAATATTCTGAGTCTGAAATAAAGAAGAGTATGACTGTCATTGAAAAGCATGTTTTGTATGGAGATAGAAATAAAGAATAGAACGTGTACTGAGGTGTTAGTGAGTCATGCAAGGACATTCACTTCTTGGATAACTTGAGGTGGGGGGGTTGACCTGAGCATGAGAAAACCAGACCGAAGACATGGATTTTTAAGTTGCCTTTGTAGAGTTCAGCTTCCCAGGTGGCTCAAATAGTAAACAATTTAGCTGCCAATGCAGGAGACACAAGACTCAGGTCTGATCCCAGGGTCCAGAAGATCCCCTGGAGTAGGAAATGGCAACTCACTCCAATATCCTCGCCTGAAAAATTCTGTGGACGGGGAGCCTCATGGGTTACAGTTCACGGAGTCACAAAAAGTTGGGCACAACTGAATGCCCGAGTACCTGCGCCTTGTAGAGTTCAGAGCTAAATCTAAGGAGACTCCAGAGGGTAAATGGAACAAAGCTATGTCTGCTTTTCAAAACTACATCAGAAAACCAAGGAAACAAATTACCGCAAAATACTTAAAAGAAACTAAAGTAAACCAAACATCAGGATGGGATACATTCTGGAATACATTAGAAAATATGAGAATTTTAAAAATGATTTAGAATATCACTTCAAAATAATATTTATGGCTGCTCTTTGGAAAAGCAAAAGCAAATTCTTCAGGATACTATAGCAGAAACATCTAGTGAATGAAATGTTTGTACAACATATATTCAATATACAAAAATAATGTTTGCAGCAAAATGTTCAGAGATCCTACATCTTATGAAACTGAAAAATAAGCTTAGAGTCCCACAGAGGGTAGATATATAAAATCAGGTACAACTCTATTAAAATCTATAAAAAGGGATGTTAAGTAAGTGAAGTGAAGTCGCTCAGTTGTGTCCAACTCTTTGGGACCCCATGGACTGTTAGCGTACCAGGCTCCTCTGTCCATGGGATTTTCCAGGCAATAGTACTGGAGTGGATTGCCATTTCCTTCTCCAGAGGATCTTCCCGACCCGGGGATCGAACCCATGTCTCCCGCATTGTAGACAGACGCTTTACTGTCTGAGCCACCAGGGAAGCCCAAAGGTATGTTAGTTGATATCAAATTATACCCTTTTGGAGAACTTAAATTATAATATTTCTTCAAAAATGCAGTTCTTATATGTGCATACACCTAACACCATTTGTAGAACGATCAAGTATAAGATGAATTTCAAAGCCTCCTATTTAGAATTCAATTATGTTGGCAGAATAGCTTGTTAGGTACATTCTAACTTTTAACAATAAATGCTATCCTAAAAATTCATACATACTGCTGCTGCTGCTGCTAAGTCGCTTCAGTCGTGTCCGACTCTGTACGACCCCACAGACGGCAGCCCATTGGGCTCCACCATCCCTGGGATTCTCCAGGCAAGAACACTTGAGTGGGTTGCCATTTCCTCCTCCAATGCATGAAAATGAAAAATGAAAGTGAAGTCGCTCAGTCATGTCCGACTCAGCGACCCTATGGACTGCAGCCCACCAGGCTCCTCCGTCCATGGGAGTTTCCAGGCAAGAGTACCGGAGTGGGGTGCCATTGCCTTCTCCAATCACATACTAAGAAAGTATTATGTAAAGGATATTGTTGTAAATTCATTTTAAAGAAATTAATATTTGTCTTAATACCAAAGTGTGAATGTTCAATAATAACTGAAAATTTTCTCACCCCATTTTTATCTGTTTGAAAATATAAACATCATTATTTCCATATTCATGTGAATTATCTTATACACAAACAATTCTGTATGAAAAATAGTCCTCTCATACTTTGAAAGCTCTTTTGAGAAAATACAAATTTGCATTTATTTCTATGTGTGGCAATGCTTTTAACACATCCCTTTTGAGTTAACAGAAAAATACATTTATTTTATAATATCAGTTAGGTAGTAATTCATTTGTTTTCTAATATTTCAAACTTAGACAAAAATCTTTCACTCTTAAAAGGCAATGGAGTATCTGTTTTAGGGCTTAGTTCAGTGAGATGACGTTCAAAAAAGGAAAATGATGTGTCATCATGTTTTTCTCCACTAATGGAAAATATGGCCTTGTGTTCCTGTGATGAGAGGCAGGTGAGGGTCAGTGTCAAGGAGAAACATCCAAAGTCAGGCTCTTCTGCCAAGATTCAGGGCAGTGGCAATATTCATCACTAAAGGACCCGGCAACTTCATTAACGTTTCACTCTCAAGATGTTTCAGGAATTCAGTAAAGTTTGTAAGAACATTTTCCATTTAGGTAAAAGGTAAAAATTGCCCCCCCAACTTCTAAAATGGTTAAATAAAATTTGTATTATTTATTATATTCAAATATAGAAGGTTGGGGATAGAGATATGAAAGAAAGAATTAATTTCCTACATAAGTAGCCAACTGGAACCCATATATTGACTGCATGAAACTTGTGTGTGTGTTCAGTCATCGTCCACTCTTTGCAGCTTCCACGGTCTGTCGCCAAGCTCCTCTGTCTATGGAACTGTCCAGGCAAGAATACTGGAGTGAGTTGCCCCCTACTCCCTATGCCAGGGGATTTTCCCCAACCCAGGGCCTGAAACCTGAGTCTTTTGTGTCTCTTGCATTTTAGAAGGTGGATTTTTTACCACTAGCACCACTTGGGAAGACACTATTGTAGAAAATGAATTGGTAACTGATAATGTATAATTATCAGGGCTTCCCTCGTGGCAGATAAAGAATCTGTGCAACGCAGGAGACCTGGGTTTGATCCCTGGGTCAGGAAGATCCAGGGAGAAGATCTGGCTGGAGAAGAGCATGGTTTCTCACTCCAGTATTCTTTCCTGGGAAATCTCATGGACAGAGGAGCCTGGTGGGCTACAGTCCATGAGACTGCATAGAGTCGGACACGACGTAGCAACTAAACAACAACACAATTTACTGATATACTCCATTGACTTTCCTATATGTGCTTTAAAATGCAAAGCAGTCACTCCTCTGCCCCACTATGCAATCCTCTGAAAGTATAGGCTTTTAGTATGTTTTCCTAAAATGAAGTACACTTTTGTGTGACTATCTAGAGTATACCTAATAAGCAAAATCTTTTTTTAAAAGTTGACTTTAAACAGTTTATAAAGAAGCAACATGCATTGCTATGCACCTGAAACTGTCATACTACTAATCAGCTATCCTCCAATATAAAACAAAAAGTTAAAAAATAATACTAAATGAAGAACCAGAATGAGCTTTAAGAACATTTCTAAATCAATATTTGCTTTACAAACAGGTGACTTTTCCAGTTCTAAATTCAAAGCCATATAGTATTGGTGCTGCTTTCTGATGAAGAGGAAAGAGAGCTATTAAAGGCATTTAAGTTTGTATTTGCAGGAGTCATCTTGCCTTATAAATTAATATACACTAATAAAATAGTAAGATATAAACTATATATGAGTATAATATACGAAATATAAACTATAATATAAATACTAAATATAATGCTAATTATACATATAAAATACTATAAATAAAATATGAACTACAATGTAAAATACTAAAATACAAACTACGATATAAACTAATATATACTAATATAATACTGAAATATAAATTAATCCCAAATAGAGATTCTGGAAAATTATTTTATGCAGCAACAGATAGCTTTACAATGTTCAAAAAGAAGATATATGAATTTTGGTTACTAATATTTAAACTACATACTTAAATGAAGGGGCTTCCCTGGTGTCTCAAAAGGTAAAAGAATATGCCCGCAATGTGGGAGGCCCGGGTTCAAGTCCTGGGTCAGAAAAATCCCTGGAGAAGGGAATGGCAACCCACTACAGTATTCTTGCCTGGAGAATTCCATGGACAGAGGAGCCTGGTGGGCTACAGTATATGGGATCACAAAGAGTCAGATACAACTGAGCGACTAACACTTTCACTTTACTTTCATACAAATTAATGTATCAGCATTTAGAAATGCTGCTTTAGCCAATGGTTACCATGGTAGGGCAGATGGTAACTAAAGCATTAAAAAAAAAAAAAAAAAAAAAACAAGCTGAAGACATTTAAGTTTATAAATTCCTTAATCAGAAGCGAATTCCAGCGTTCTTCCCACAGCGGCATGGAGAGCAGAATCCTAACTGGATTTAGCAGGGAAGACTTAGTTCAGATGATTCTTTATCCATTGTGTGAATAGCTGTTGGCCATTAGTTATAGGTCATTACTCTGTGTAAATCTTGTTTTCCTTTTGTATTTCACACTGTTAACAACAGATCCACAGCGTTATTGTAGATTCATAAATATTAAATTATATAACATATGCAAAATGCCTACTGTAAACTGTAGAAGATAATGGATGCCTGAAAGTGTCTTAATTTTTACGTCTTCTTCCATGTGAATACTATTTCTGTATTATCGAATGTAAAGGCACCTTTGTTATAGTCTTCATGCCTACAAAAGGAGTAAATAAAGGTTCATATTTTAATCATTTTAAAGCTAAATATAAATGCTACTGTTGCTTAGTCACTAAGTCATGTCCAATTCTTTGAGATCCCATGGACTGTAGCCTGCCCATGGGATTTCTCAGGCAAGAACACTGGAGTGGATTGCTATTTCCTTCTCCAGGGTATCTTCCTGACCCAGGGATCGAACCCACGTCAGGATCCTGTTTTTCCTGAATTGGCAGGCAGATTCTTTATTATTGCACCACCTGGGAAGCCCCAAAATGCAGCCCTTTAAAAGTCATCATATTTGATGTTTCATTTTATAGATATTGTCTAGTACATTTTTATTAGTTTTCAGACACATGGAGAAAGTGAAATAACGCTGTGAGAGTAGTTCTAGTCTTTGTTAGAACAGCTGGCAAGATATTTCCCAAGATCAGCATTTCCTGTGGATGTTATGTCATTGCTATAAAGAGGCACTTTATATCAACCCTGTGTCACTGATGGGATTTTACTCAAGGGTTATGATGTTTTCACACTGAAAACGTACACAAGTATCACTGCAAATATTCGAGTAAAGAATGCCAACGAGGAGGCAAAGAAGTCATAAGTCGGACACTAAAGGACGAAAAATTCAATGAAAACCGCAGCATTTTAACGCCATGTAAGTAGATTCAGATAATGCTCCAGAAGTTATCAAATTATCCTAGAAGTCAATTTTCTCATTAGAGCTTCATGAAATCACCATTGTTAATGGTGGGAGATAATCACAGGAAAGTAAGATTTCTTCAGGCATCACCTGGTGTTCTTCCCCTCTGAATATCATAATTGGTTCTCCAGAGGAAGTATTTTTATGTTTACTTGACTTATTCCACAACAGCAAAGTGGCTCACATGGTAAAGAATCTGCCTGAAAGGCAGGAGACTCGGGTTCGATCCTGGGGATGGGAAGATCTGCTGGAGAAGATAAAGGCTACCCACTGCAGTTTTCTTGCCTGGAGAATTCCATACACAGGGGACCCATGTGAGTCCCCTACACTCCATGAAGTTGCAGAGTCTGATACAACTGTGGGTGACTAACCCTTTCATTTCAACTTACTCTACAATAGCAAGTAAAGGAATACAAAACAAAATTTTTGTAGGCAAAAATAATGAATACAATTGATCTAAGCAAAGCTTAGAATAGATTCCAGAACAAGCTTTTTAATTCCTTATTTCCATCTATCTCTTTCCTAGGACACAAAAACTTATCATTTAAACAAAAATGAATTCCTAAGTGTAAACGTGACTCCCCTTTAGTAAAGACTCAGTTCACTTGCTCAGTCATGTCTGACTCTCTGCCACTCCATGGACTGCAGCACGCCAGGTGTCCTTGTCCATCATCAACTCCCAGAGTTTACTCAGACTCCTGTCCATTGAGTTGGTGATGCCATCCAACAGTCTCATCCTCTGTTGTCCCCTTCTCCTGCCTTCAATCTTTCCCAGCATCGAGGTCTTTTCCAATGAGTCAGTTCTTCACATCAGGTGGCCAAAATATTGGAGCTTCAGCATCGGTCCTTCCAATGAACACCCAGGACTGATCTCCTTTAGGATGGACTGGTTGGATCTCCTTGCAGTTCAAGGGACTCTCAAGAGTCTTCTCTAACATCACAGTTCAGGCATCACCTGGTGTGATGCCTTCAGTGCTCTGCTTTCTTTATAGTCCAACTCTCACATCCATACATGACTACTGGAAAAACCATAGCCTGATTAAAGGGACCTTTGTTCACAAAGTAATGTCTCTGCTTTTTAAAATGCCATCTTGGTTGGTCATAGCTTTTCTTCCAAGGAGCAAGTGTCTTTTAATTTCATGGCTGCAGTTACCATCTGTAGTGATCTTGGAGCCAAAAAAATAAAGTTTGTCACTGTTTCCATTATTTCTCCATCTATTTGCCATGGAGTGATGGGACCAGAAACCATGATTATAGTTTTTGAATTTTGAGTTTTAAGTTAGCTTTTTCACTCTCCTTTTTCATTTTCATCAAGAGGCTCTTGAGCTCCCCTTCACTTTCTACCATAAGGGTGATGTTATCTGCATATCTGAGGTTGTTGATATCCCTCCTGGAAATCTTGATTCCAGCTTTTGCTTCATCCAGCCTGGCATTTTGTATGATGTACTCTCTTCATATAAGTTAAATAAACAGGGTGACAATATACAGCCTTGATAACTCCTTTCCTGATTTGGAACTAGTCTGTTGTTCCATGTGCAGTTCTAACTGTTGCTTCTTGACCTGCATACAGATTTCTCAAGAGGCAGGTCAGGTGGTCTGGTATTCCCATATCTTGAAGAATTTCCCACAGTTTATTGTGATCCACAAGGTCAAAGGCTTTGACACTGTCAATAAAGCAGATAGATGTTTTTCTGAAACTCTCTTGCTTTTTGTATGATTCAATGAATGTTGGCAATTTGATCTCTGGTTCCTCTGCCTTTTCTAAAACCAGCTTGAACATCTGGAATTTCACAGTTCATGTATTGCTGAAGCCTGGCTTGGAGAATTTCGAGCATTACTTTGCTAGTGTGTGAAATGAGTGCAATTGTGTGGTAGTTTGAGCATTCTTTGGCATTGCCTTTCTTTGGGATTGGAATGAAAACTGATTTTTTCCAGTCTTGTGGCCACTGCTGGCTTTTCCACATTTGCTGGCATATAGAGTGTAGCACTTTCATAGCATCACCTTTTAGGATTTGAAATAGCTCAACTGGAATTCCATCACCTCCACTAGCTTTGTTTGTTGTGATGCTTCCTAAAGCACACTTGACTTCGCATTCCAGGATGTCTGGCTCTAGGTGAGTGATCACACTATTGTGATTGGTAAAGACCATTACACAGTAAATTAAATTCTTTATACTATTTAAAATCATACGTAAATACAACAAGTTCTCCCATGACATTTAGGTGGTAATGAACCTAGGGTAATTTTTTTAATCTAAATTTTTAAATGCGATATTAGACTGTTTGAAAGTATAGGAAGGATATGATACAAAGGAGATCAAACCCGTCAATCTTAAAGGAAATCAACCTTGAATATTCATTGGAAGGATTGATGCCTAAGCTGAAGCTCCAATACTTTGGCCACCTGATGTGAAGGGTGGACTCATTGGAAATTATCCTGATGCTGAGAAAGATTGAGGAAAGGAGGAGAAGGGGACAGAAGAGGATGAGATGGTTGGATGACATCACCGACTCAATGGACTTGAGTTTGAGCAAACTCCAGGAGATAGTGAAGGACAGGGAAGCCTGGTATGTTGCACTTCATGGTGTCGCAAAGAGTTGTACATGCCTGAGCAACTGAGCAATAAATGAAGCATATAACGAAGTGAATACTCATGAACCCAACCAGAGGCTTAAGAGCTGGCGCACTACCAGTACTTGTATGTTTCTACCTGTGTGCAGGTGTGTCCCATATTCTGTCTGTCCACTTTCTCCCCAAAGTAAACATGATATTCAATTTTATGTTGATCATTCTTAAGGTTTTTAAGCACCAGTTTCTCTCTTACATCTATTACAGGTTACTAACAAATACTGTTTGATGTTGGGTTAACCAAAATGTTCATTTGGGTTTTTGCAACATCTTTCAGAAACCCAAATGAACGTTTTGGTCAACCCAATATTTGTAAAACTGTAATTATCCTGGATGTTGTATTTTGCGACTTGTTTTCTCACTCAATATGTTTCTAAGATTCATCGATGTTGCTGCACGCAGTTTTAGTTTATTTTGTTCTCATTCATCTAACATGTCCTATTATATGTCTGTGTCACTGTTTTTCCACTGCATTTTTAGAGGTGTCGGGGTTGTTTCTATGTTATGTTACTTTATACAGTACTTCCATATCTTCGGTCTCCCTGTGCAAGGGTTTTGGTATGACTTAATGTCTAATGCCAAAACTGTTGATTCATGAGTAATGCAACCTGAAACAAAATAATGAAAAATTTCTCACAAGTGGTTGCACAGTTTTAGCTTCCCAACAACAGTTATAACAGTTTGTTGACATAAATCCTTGATGTTGGCAATAATTATAAAGCTTGATAATGCCAAGTCCTGATAATACTGTGTCTCACTGGGGTTGACCAGGCAGTAACAATTGCCCATATTTGTTTTACCTATTGAACTTCAGCTTGAGCAAACTTTAGTCCACCTTCTCTCGCCGCCACAGGCACCTAAACTTTGGTTTGTCACCAAATTTGATCAAGTACTGAATCACGAATGTGGTAGATCATACCTGCCCCCCACCCTCAACAACAGCTCATTCTGAGAACTTTCTTTCTTCCTCAGTGATTATTTTATCTGAGACAGATGTGTACTCTCTCTGCTCATTTTTTGCAGGTGTTTTAAATGGTAACTAATATAGTAATAAAATGCTTAGAATTATAAACTCCAAAGAACTGTAGGAAGAGAAACACACATACACACAAAAACCACTAAGAAACTGCTCTGAAAAAAATTTAATCTATGTGGTGATTTGACATTTCTTAACAATGGAGTCAAATTATTAAATCATTGACAGTCAGTATTTTGTTTATATGTTGATGAACCTAATTCAAAGATGAATTTGGATAAACCAAATTGCTTTTAAGTGAGAAAATAGTGATGGCCTCTTTTTCTTATTAAACTTGATTAACTTCCAGTTATGGAAAAAATACACAAAATATCTCTATAAGAGAAGTTCAGAACAATTTAACTTTTTAAAACTATGAGCTAAAACTATAGTCTAAGCTTATATATAACAACAACAACAATAAAGGTGGGAAGAAGGGGCTTTACAAATGGACCTGGTGGGTTTATTTTTCTTAATACTCTTGCAATTTAAAATTAAAATTTGTACATTTTAAATTGCTGCAAATAGGGTGATAAAATATTTCATTTCCAACCCTACTGAATGACTTCATCACTGTATCTCTAGGCATAGATTTAACAGTTGAAAATTGGTCCAAAACGCTTAATACAGAACATTAAAGTAAAGCAGTTATCCTCCAATTAAAAATAAATTTTAAAAATAGAATATTAAAATTACTTGGTAAAATGTATCCAACATTTCTCTAAAACTGAAACTATAAACACTTTCTACTTTTTAAAACAACTTATAATTTAAAATATTTATTTACTAGATCGTCAAAATTTTGAAGAGATAAAGTTAGCTGTGAGTTACCCCATTTAAAAGAGGGGCATACAATCTGTCATCCTTAAAGTTACATAGTTTGCTGAAAACTACTTCACGAGTAAGTGGAGAAGCAGAATTAAAATTCAAGGTGCTTACCTCTTAGCCTAATTGATCTATTACAGAGTAGTATAACAATATAGTCATTTTTTTAAAGTTTACATGTATCTGTGGATACTGGTAGAAGGGAAATTAAATGATAAAAATCAATATCTTCCTGACCAAAGAAGAGTTTCAATAAACAAAGAAATTATGTGTATGTACCTCATGTTGTTCTACCTGTCAGTTTTATGGTATAAAAGAGAAAACATTAAATGTTTAATTTTAGCATCATTTAATCTTTTCAAGGGGCTTCTCTGGTGGCTCAGACAGTAAATAATCTGCCTGCAATGTGGGAGATGCAAATTTAATCCCTGGCTACCCACTGCAGTATTCTTGCCTGGAGAATTCCATGGACAGAGGAGCCTGGTTGGCTACAGTCCATGGGATCCGAGAAAACAAAATCTTCCTTGTTTTAAAATATTTTACAAGTGAAATACTTTGAGTGCTTTCAAGAATTGTATTCATTAAGTGGATAAATTAAAACCTGAGGTCTGCTTACCACTCAAATTTAATTTCCCAAGGTAGACTGAATTCTCAAGTAGGACCAAATCCTTAATCAACTGCTTTAGAAACACCCTGTCTGAATTTCTTATTTCTGCTTCTTTCCTTATACTGTACTTTTTTCCTGGGACCCTCTTCCCATCATCTGTGTTTATTTAAATTCTAGTCATCCCCCAGGCAAAGTCAAAATTGGCTCCTTAACAAAATCTTGCAGCTAATTCTCTATGTGCCCATTCCTTTCCCACAGTTTTTGAACTCTGCACTGTCAATTGCACTCATCTGACTAATCACTCTTTGAAATTTTTAATGCTGTCATATATATATTTACACTTCCAATACTAAGAGAGTATCCTTAGTTAGTTGATGATGATTGTCTATATTTTATTGTGTGGACGTATATAAATAATTCAAATTAGCTTATGCCTTATGTCCATAATTTATCATTAGTATGTTTAATTTTCACATAAAAACATACTACTTAAAGAATGAATTTGTTCTTTTAGGTGATTAACACATCACTTCTGTAATAAATCAACCTAGGACCTGTTGCTATTAATATACGGATAAACACAAGACGCTTATGCATAATTTTTTAAGAAAGTGGACAGACTATAAGAAGGATATTGCTTCTTTTACTTTTCCCACATACCTAGTTGTTGTTTTTCAGGTGCTAAGTTGTATCTGACTTTTTGTGATCCCATGGACTGTAGCCCACCAGGCTCCTCTGTTCATGTGATTCTTAGGCAAGAATACTGGAGTGGGTTGCCATTCCCTTCTCCAAGGGGATCTTCCTGACCCAGGGGTCAAACTTGGGTCCTCTGAATTGCATACCGATTCTTTACCACTGACCCACCAGAATACATATATTCAATAGTTACCTAACATATAATGGAAAATAATTACATATATATGTATGAATCACTTTGTCGTTTACCCTATATTAACATGATACTGCAAATCAACTGTTTTTCAAAAATTTTAGGTATCTTGAACATTCTCATAATCTAATGAACCAAGTAGGAAACTGATTTGGAATAAGGAATAAAAATACCATCATACAGAAGTATAAAAGAAATTCCAGAAAAGAATATTAAAAGGCAGACTTTTATTCAGTTCAGTCACTCAGTCATGTCTGACTCTTTGCAGCCCCATGGAATGCAGCACGCCCAGCTCCCCTGTCCATCACCAACTTCTGGAGCTTGCTCAAACTCATGTCCATCAAGTCGGTGATGCCATTCAACCATCTCATCCTCTGTTGTCCCCTTCTCCTCGTGCCTTCAATCTTTCCCAGCATCAGGGTATTGTCCAATGAGCCTGGCTCTATCACATCAGATGGCCAGAATATTGGACCTTTTGCTTTAGCATCAGTCCTTCCAATGAATATCCAGGACTGATTTCCTTTAGGATGGCCTGGTTGGATCTCCTTGCTGTCAAAGTGATCCTCAAGAGTCTTCTCCAACACCACAGTTCAAAAGCATCAATACTTCGGCACTCAGCTTTCTTTATAGTCCAGTTCTCACATCCATATATGACTACTGGAAAAACCATAGCTTTGACTAGACAGATCTTTGTTGGCTAAGTAATGTCTCTGCTTTTTAATATGCTGTCTAGGTTAGTCATAGCTTTTTAAAAGTTATTTAGCTCAAATACATTTTTTTTTAAAGTCTGACATTTATCTAATAGCATACATGATATCTGGAGAAGAAAATGGCAACCAACTCCAGTATTCTTGCCTAGAGAATTCCATGGACAGAGGAGCCTGGCGGGCTATAGTCCACGAGGTCGCAGGAGCCAGTCATGACCTAGTGACTAAAGCACCATACATAACATCAGGCTTCCCTGGTGGCTCAGGAGTAAAAAGACTGCCTGCGAATGCAGAAGAATCAGGTTTGATCCCTGGGTTGGGAAAATCCCCTGCAGAAGGAAATGGCAACCCACTCCAGTATTCTTGTCCAGAGAATCCCATGAACAGCAGAGCCTGGCAGGTTACAGCCCATGGTGTGACAAGAGTTGGACACGACTCCACAACTAAACAACATATATGATACTACACTTTCTTCAACTTTAACTTTTACTGCTTCTATAAGTTATATCAATAAAACGCTGTCTCTTGAAAGAAGTCTTGCAGCTTTCAAATGCTGTGAAAACATACAGAAGCCCACATATAAAGCGTGCGGATGGAGGTTTTTAGCTTTTGATATTTTGAAATTTACTACTTCTTACATATTAACACCTCTGCACATTCAGAGGTGTATATTTTGAAGTGCTTCTGCAGTGTGCAAAACTTTTTCATATCCATATTAGAGAAAAATATTTTAGGATGGAAAACACTGCCAAGAGCATGCAGCGAGATCCAGTCGCATTCAACCCCTGGAAGCAAGGATCGCAGGATTCAATGTCATCTCTCCTGCGTAGAAAAGAAAGTGAGGTCACTCAGTCATGTCCGACTCTTTGAGACCCCATGGACGATAGCCTGCCAGGCTTCTACATCCATGGGATATTCCAGGCAAGAATACTGAAGTGGGTTGCCATTTCCTTCTCCAGGGGATCTTCCTGGCCCAGGGATAGAACCTGGGTCTATCCTTACATAGAAACCAAGTACTTTATAGCTAATGTAACTGTTTCCAGGTTGTCAGCTTCTTCAGTCAGTTCAGTTCAGTCGCTCAGTCGTGTCCGACTCTTTGAGACCCCATGAATCGCGGCACGCCAGGCCTCCCCTGTCCATCACCATCTCTCGGAGTTCACTCAGACTCACGTCCATCGACTCCGTGATGCCATCTCATCCTCGGTCGTCCCCTTCTCCTCCTGCCCCCAATCCCTCCCAGCATCAGAGTCTTTTCCAGTGAGGCTCCATCCATTCATCATGTCATTATGAATTGATAGAAAAATCAAAATACTTTAGCACTGACAAAACCAATAAACTGGTTAAGGACATTTCTCTCAGATTTTGACATCAGAAATGCTTCCTGTACTTCAAGAGGCACCTGGGGTTAGTATTTAATGTAAAATATATGTGGTTAGTCCAATAATTTATTTAGTAGCCACAAATTCATAACAGATGCTCAGTCAGAACTGCAATAGTGACTGAGGCACAAGCTTTTAACATTTTATTTTATTTTTATGAAAGGAACATTAATAGGACATACAGAGTAGAAGAAGAGGATAGCATATATGACAGAGAATTAAATATGGGTGAGACTTCTTAGTTAAAATAGAGAGCGAGAGAGAGAGAGAGAAATAGTATTCCTGGTGTATCATGGCATCTAGTCCCAATATTCCATGGCAAACAGAAGGTGAAAAAGTGGAAACAGTGACAGATTTTATTTTCCTGGACTCCAAAATCACTGCAGATGGTGACTGCAGCCATGAAATTAAAAGATGCTTGCTCCTCAAAAGAAAAGCTATGCCAAACCTAAATAGCATATTAAAAAGCAGAAACATCACTTTGCCAAAGGTCCATACAGTCAAAGCTATGGTTTTTCCAGTAGTCATGTACAGATGTGAGAGCTGGACCATAAAGAAGGCTGAGCACTGAAGAAGTGATACTTTCAAATTGTGACCCTGAAGAAGACTCTTGAGAGTTTGTTGGGCAGCAAGAAGATCAAACCAGTCAGTCCTAAAGGAGATCAAACCTGGATATTCATTGGAAGGAGTGAACCTGAAGCTCCAATACTTTTGCCACCTTATGCGAAAAGCCAACTCATTGAAAAAGATTCTGATGCTGGGAAAGATTGAAGGCAAAAGAAGAAGGGGGTGGCAGAGGATGAAATAGTTAGCATTACCGACTCAATAGATATGAATTTGAGCAAACTCTAGGAGATAACGGAGGACAGGAGAGCCTGGTATGCTGCAGTTGGACATGACTGCATTTCTCCTGGAGGAATTGGCTTCTGATGGAAGGGTTCTTTTGTCATCAGAGCAGGAGGTAAAGAGAAGAGTGTGGATGGCATCCACCATGAAGAGATGATTAAATACTTATCCGAGGGGGCCTGTTTTCTCTGTGAAATATAAAACAGCATCTCCTGTTGCTCAGATAAATCAAGCATGGTCCCAACTCACAATATCAGTACTTGCTGCTGCTTTCATATGAAACTACCCAGTCCTGGGTAATGGCATGGATTGCTCCCTCTCTTGCCAACTGTACTCAAGTGACAAGATGCTTTCCCTCACCCTCCTACACAAAAGGCATGATCATCATATCCTATCTCCCATGACTCGTCTTCATCTCCCCTGATTGATCACCACCGACTATATGAATCCTTCCTTATGAATGGACCATAATCTATATGACAGCGCAAAATCCCTACAAAGTTTGAGTCACACATATACCCAGCACCCAGAACCACCAATGCCTGGCCGATAGGTGCTCAATAAATATTTTGCTACTGGTAGAAAGGATACAGAGAGGGAGAGAAGGGAAAAGAGGCCGTTCAGAAGAGTTGAAAGGGTTTGCAATGGAAAGGTGTGCAGGCAGTGTGAAAGCAGGAAATCTGGGGGTCAGTTTTCCGGCAATTTGAGGACTGATTTCAGCCCCTGGTGATACAGTGATCATGCACTGATGGTAGCACCATTTTCCATGTTTCATTAATTTCTCCAGATATACTTCAATTATTTGGCTCAGCATGGACAAGGCCAGAAATGGAGGAAAATAACATAAAGTGATAATACAGGATAGCATAGGTTAGATAGCAAATAAAAGAAAAAGGCATTATCACTGGACAGTAAAACCTATAGTTGGTAGAATTTAAGCAGTGCCTTAAAGGAAGTTATACATTTTAGTTTTAATAGACGAAGGATATTGGTATCCTGGGCTTAAGGAGGGGAAAATAAACAGGTGCAAAGCAATTTCTCTGTACATCAACAATGGGACTTTTATTGTAATTTTCACTTATTTTTATAATTGTCACTTGAAAGCAAATGTGCTAACTTCTTTCATATTGTCATGTGACAGTTCAGAAGCCATAAATTTCTAGTTTAGTTTAGCACATACACACACATACTCACACATGTTCTAATTAATCAAAAATAACTTAAAACATGTCAAGCTCCTCTTCTTGCAGAAAGATAAATAAATGTGTGGAGTTACTGGTAGCAGGTGTGGGAGCTTACAGAGGAAAGGCTGAAAAATGGTTATTTGTCTATTAAGAGGAAACCACTTAAGCAAATATATCACACTTAAATTCCTGAACTTTATATAACCAATAAGTAACTGTTCAATAAACATAGAGTCAAGAAAACTGCTGGATCTACTGTAAACTAGTGACTCATGACCATCCCTTGCCTTTTCCTTATTTTTAAGCTCGGGCTAAGGTAATTCCAATGTGTGTGCAATCACTATATTTTGGACCCTATAAGCAAGCACTGGGCATAATGCAAATGGGAGCTACAAATTCCATTCAGAGCTCCTAACCTTAAGTCTCTACTCACTCCAGTGATTCTATGACTTGATCACCTATATCACTGATCATGTGTGCGTGACAGGTGGCATTAGATGAGATGATGGTTTCAGAAAGTGCAGAGCACTGCTACTCCTCTTTCTCTAGAAGGGTGCAAAACCACGTTACCCCAAGGTCAGTTCCGTCGCTCAGCTGAGAAGGCTCACACCATTCACCCATCTCATCCTCTGTCATCTCCTTCTCCTCCTGCCTTCCATCTTTCCCAATATCAGGGTTTCTTCCAATGAGTCAGTTCCTCACATCAGGTAGCCAAAGTATTGGGGTTCCAGCTTCAGCATCAGTCCTTCCAATGAATATTCGGGACTGATTTCCTTTAGGATGGACTGGTTGGATCTCCTGCAGTCCAAGGAACTCTCAAGAGTCTTCTCCAACACCACAGTATAAATTCTTCAGCACTCAGGTTTTCTTTATAATCCAACTCACACATCCATACATGACTACTGGACATGACTACGCTGACCCCAAGCTCAGAAAGAAATAAATGCTTTGGTGGTGGTGCTTTAGTTGCTAAGTCATGTCCAACTCTTGTGACCCCATGGACGATGCCCCGCCAGGCTCTTCTGTCCATGGAGTTTCCCCAGGCAACAGTGGGTATTCGTTCCTTTTCCAGGGGATCTTCCCAACCCCATTATCAAATCCAGGACTCCCACATTGCAGGCAGATTACCATCTGAACCACCGAGAAGCTCATTAAATGCTTTCCTTCAAGTAAAAGCCCACACTTATATTCACTCCTTTTCTCAAATCAGTGTTAAGGCATTGCTCATGTTATGTTTATATAATAATGTGGGTTGTTTCCTGAAACACACATTATGTATCTAATTCCACATTTCCCCTAAAAATACTGCATCATGTATAAGAATTGACTGGCCCGTGGTGTATCCACTGGGGATTATTATTGCAATAGTTAAAGTGTGACATGCAGATGACACCACCCTTATAGCAGAAAGCAAAGAAAAATTGAAGAGCCTCTTGATGAAAGTGAAAGAGGAGAGTGAAAAAGTTAGTTTAAAACTTTAAATTCAGAAAACTAAGATCATGACATCTGGTCCCAACACTTCATGGCAAATAGATGGGGAAACAGCAAGAGACTTTATTTGGGGGGCTCCAAAATCACTGCAGATGGTGATTGCAGCCATGAAATTAAGAGACTCTAGCTAATTGGAAGAAAAGTTATGACCAACCTAGACAGCATATTATAAAGCAGAGACATTACTTTGCCAACAAAGGTCTGTCTAGTCAAAGCTATGGTTTTTCCAGTAGTCATGTACAGATTTGAGAGTTGGACTATAAAGAAAGCTGACCACCAAAGAATTGATGCTTTTGAACTGTGGTGTTGGAGAAGACTCTTGAGAGTCCCTTGGACTGTAAGGAGATCCAACCAGTCCATCCTAAAAGAAATCAGTCCTGAATATTCATTGGAAGGACTGATGCCGAAGCTCCATACTTTGGCCACCTGATGCGAAGAACTGACTTATTGGGAAAGACTTTGATGCTGGGAAAAATTAAAGGTGGGAGGAGAAAGGAACAACAGAGGATGAGATGGCTGGATGGCATCACTGACTTGGTGGACATGAGTAAATTCTGGGAGTTGGTGATGGACAGGGAGGCCTGGCATGCTGCAATCCATGGGGTCGCAAAGAGTCAGACATGACTGAGTGACTGAACTGAATTGAAAGTGTGAAAGCAAAAGAGTTAGTCATTCAGTCGTATCCAACTCTCCGTGAGCCTGTGGGCTTAGCCCGCCAGACTCCTGTCCATGGGATTTCCCAGGCAAGAATACTGGAGGGGGTAGCCGTTCCCTTTGCCAGAGGATCTTCCAGACCTAAGGAATAAAACTCGGGTCTCCTTCACTGCAAGCAGATTCTATACTGTCTGAGCCGCCAGGAAAGCCCAGGCTCTCCTCCAGAGGATCTTCCTGACCCAGGGTCAAACGCCCATCTTTTGTGTCTCCTACACTGGCAGGTAGATTCTTTACCACCAGCACCCACTGGGAAGCTCAATAATTACATATATGATTACAAAACTATTGAAGCATAATTTCAGTCACAGAATGGATTTTCAAGGTAAATAGTATATGATTGGGTGGTCCAGTTTAGAATCAAAATCTTTATCTCAGGAATTTAATTTTTAGTTTCAAGAAGCCATACTGAAATATAATACAAGTATTTCATCTTCAGAGCTCTTATATTTAGCCAGATAACAATTTATCAGGTGGGAACATCTTACCATAGGTATATCCAAAATGTAACCTTGCCATGCTTCAAATAATCAATAATATCTGGTTTGATCAATTATATAAAATTTGAGAAATTTTTCTAAAGAACTTAGATATACACTCTCTGTAATTTATAAGTTGAGTCGGAAGTTATTTTAAATGCCATTAAAATAAAATGGAAGATCAATTTATACTTGTGTGTGCATATATATATTTCAGTTCAGTTCAGTCACTCAGTTGTATCCAGCTCTTTGCAACCCCATGAACTGCAGCACACCAGGCCTCCCTGTCCATCACCAACTCCTGGAGTCCACCCAAACCCATGTCCATAGAGTCACTGATGCCATACAACCAATTCATCCTTTGTTGTCCCTTCTCCTCCTGCCCTCAGTTGTTCTCAGCATTAGAGTCTTTCCCAGTGAGTCAGCTCTTCGCATCAGGTGGCCAAAGTACTGGAGTTTCAGCTTCAACATTAGTCCTTCCAATGAACACCCAGAACTGATCTCCTTTAGAATGGACTGGTTGGATCTCCTTGCATTCCAAGGGACTCTCAAGTCTTCTCCAACACCATAGTTCAAAAGCATCAATTCTTTTGTGCTCAGCCTTCTTTATAGTCCAACTCTCACACCCCTACATGACCACTGGAAAACCATAGCCTTGACTTGACAGACCTTTGTTGGCAAAGTAATGTCTCTGCTTTTGAATATGCTGTCTAGGTTGCTCATAACTTTCCTTCCAAGGAGTAAGCATCTTTTAATTTCACGGTTGCAATCACCATCTGCAGTGATTTTGGAGCCCCCAAAAATAAAGTCAGCCACGGTGTCCATTCTTTCCCCATCTATTTGCCATGAAGTGATGGGATCAGATGTCATGATCTTCGTTTTCTGAATGTTAAGCTTTAAGCCAACTTTTTCACTCTCCTCTTTCACTTTCATCAAGAGGCTCTTTAGTTCTTCTTCACTTTCTGTCATAAGAGTGGTGTCATCTGCATATTTGAGGTTGTTGATATTTCTCCTGGCAATCTTGATTCCAGCTTGTGCTTCCTCCAGCCCAGCATTTCTCATGATGTACTCTACATATAAGTTAAATAAGCAGGGTGACAATATACAGACTTGACATACTCCTTTTCCTATTTGAACCAGTCTGTTGTTCCATGTTCAGTTCTAACTGTTGCTTCCTGACCTGCATGCAGGTTTCTCAAGAGGCAGGTCAGGTGGCCTGGTATTCCCATCTCTTTCAGAATTTTCTTTCTGATCCACACAGTCAAAGGCTTTGGCATAGTCAGTAAAGCAGAAATAAATGTTTTTCTGGAACTCTCTCACTTTTCCAATGATCCAGTGGATGTTGGCTATTTGATCTCTGGTTCCTCTGCCTTTTCTAAAACCAGTTTGAACATCAGGAAGTTCACGGTTCACATATTGCTGAAGCCTGGCTTGGAGAATTTTGAGCATTACTTTACTAGCATGTGAGATGAGTGCAATTGTGCAGTAGTTTGAGCATTCTTTGGCATTGCCTTTCTTTGAGACTGGAAAGAAAACTGACCTTTTCCAATCTTGTGGCCACTGCTGAGTTTTCCAAATGTGCTGGCATATTGAGTGCAACACTTTCACAGCCTCATCTTCCAGGATTTGAAATAGCTCAACAGGAATTCGATCACCTCCACTAGCTTTGTTTGCAGTGATGCTTCTTAAGGCCCACTTGACTTCACATTCCAGGATCTCTGGCTCTAGGTGAGTAATCACACCATCATGATTATCTGGGTCATGAAGATTTTTTTGTACAGTTCTTCTGTGTATTCTTGCCACCTCTTGTTAATATTTTCTGCTTCTGTTAGGTCCATACCATTTCTTTCCCTTATGGTGTGCATCTCTGCATGAAATGTTCCTTTGGTATCTCTAATTTTCTTGAAGAGATTTCTATTCTTCCCCATTCTGTTGTTTTCCCTTATTTCTTTGCATGTTCACTGAGAAAAGCTTTCTTATCTCTCCTTGCTATACTTTGGAACTCTCCATTCAAATGGGTATATCTTTCCTTTTCTCCTTTGCTTTTGTTTCCTTCTTTTCATAGCTATTTGTAAGGCTGCCTCAGACAGCCATTTTGGTTTTTACATTTCTTTCTCTTGGGGATGGTCTTGATTCCTGTCTCCTGCACAATGTCATGAACCTCCACCCATAGTTCATCAGGCACTTTGTCTATCAGATTTAGTCCTTGAAATCTATTTCTCACTTCTACTGTATAGTCATAAGAGATTTTATTTAGGTCATACCTGAATGGTCTAGTGGTTTTCTCCACTTTCAGTTTGAATTTGGGAGTAAGGAGTTCATGATCTGAGCCACATTCAGCTCCCGGTCTTGTTTTTGCTGACTGTATAGAGCTTCTCCATCTTCTGCTGCAAAGAATATGTTCAGTCTGATTTCAGTGTCGACCATCTGGTGATGTCCATGTATAGAGTCTTCTCTTGTATTGCTGGAAGAGGGTGTTTGCTATGACCACTGTGTTCTCTTGGCAGAATTCTATTAGCCTTTGCCCTGCTTCATTCCATATTCCAAGGCCAAATTTGCCTGTTACTCCAGGTGTTTCTTGACTTCCTGCTTTTACATTCCAATCCCCTATAATGAAAAGGACATCTTTTGGGGGTGTTTGTTCTAGAAGGTCTTGTAGGTCTTAATAGAACCATTCAACTTCAGCTTCTTCAGCATTACTGGTTGGGGCATAGACTTGGATTACCGTGATACTGAATGGTTTGCCTTGGAAAGAAATAGAGATCATTCTGTCATTTTTGAGACTGTATCCAAGTACTGCATCTCAGACTCTTTTGTTGACTATGATGGCTACTTCATTTCTTCTAAGGGATTCTTGTCCACAGTAGTAGATATAATGGTCATCTGAGTTAAATTAACCCATTCCAGTCCATCTTAGTCTATTGATTCCTAGAATGTCAATGCTCACTCTTGTCATCTCCTGTTTGACCACTTCCAATTTGCCTGTATTCATGGCATATATATATTTATGTGTGTGTATAAAGGAAGTACATGAATTTTGGTTACAGGAATATATATTGCTAACTGGAAATCAGAGGCTAAACTCTCTAGCTTCTTTTATTTTGTGTATATGTACATGAGAAATAATTTGTACACATCAACACAGAAAAGTCCTAGTAGCATATATAACAGGTTTAATAGTGGTTTGATCTACATGATAGGGTTATGTATGAGTTTCACTTTTGCTTCAGTGTATTCTTATTTTTACTCTGCTGTAATTTTGGAATATGAAAAGTAATAAAACCACAGAAAAACTGCAAAGTGTTTATTGGCCAAGGATACTTAAGAGCAACTAAGCCACTAAACCAAAAATTCAATAAAATGTATTGAGGAAAAAATATAGGAAAATGATTACATACAATATGTGGTAGAGAAGCAGAAAATAAAGTGATCATTTAGGGAAGCCTATATTTAACAATGCCTTTCCTCCAAGGCAGCAGTACACAAGGTCAATCGTTTTAATATCAATGAATTAGATCAGAAAATATAGTGGTATCAGCAATATCAGGCCCCAATTACAATATCAACATTAGAAAGGACAATTCTCAAAGGATCCTCTCATCAGAACAAAGTGTATGGATGTGCTCTCTAGGGAATAAACAAGGACATATTGCTCTACTGCTGTTGTACAAGAGATTTTCCACCACATTTATGAGGGTACCTTGAGGTTACATTGTAACCGCATGCTTCAGTAACCAACACTATTAACAACAGTTTCAATCCATTATCTACTGAGAATCAACAAACTATAAAATATCTGCCAGGCCGCAAAACAAAGTCAGGTCAGATAAACTAGGTGGCTAACTTTTATATTCATGTTTCTTAATTGTGGAATTAAAATGGTCAGTAAGTAATGATTTGTTCTGCATCAGAGATGTGGGTGATGAAAGTGAAGATATGGCTTTTAAAATTTTCATTTGCTCAGGATAAGCAAACCATACATGTGACCTTGAAAGTACTCATTTTGCAATTTTATTTGGTTATTTACACTGATTATTAGATTCTAACTTAGACTAGAGCTTACAAAACAAGATTATTCAGAGTAATTTTTTAATCAAAATTATTTTCTCATACTTTTTCCCTAACTCAATTTCATACCTGTGAAATATGATACTAATACTGATTTCACTGTTCCTATTGATATGATTAATCTTAGATGACTGAATCTATATAATGTACTAATAGCTGCACTCAGGTGGACGTATGGCAGCTTTCATTTTTGTATATGGCTCAAAATGTCTGCTTTATTTAAAATGTTTAATAAATCCATGTCATGTTATAAAGAGACACCTACCCCCTAAATTTTATTTATGAATAGCTGTAAATTAATCAGGAAACGTGTCCTGACACTGTAAACATACTCTAGAGCCTAGTAAAGTACCATACTAGACATTCAATAAAAGTTAGAGAGGTAGCAACACAATTGTTTGCAAAAGATATGGATAGGGTAATATCTGCCTAGTAATATAACAAGCCACTTGGAAATCAACTTAATATATATACTGATTCTACCAGAAACTTTATAAGTCATTAAGAAATACATGTACCCTTCAAGTTGAAATACTAGTAACTCATTATTTGATTCAAAAAATATGTCTCTACAAAATCAAGACATCTCCACTGGAAATTGAAATTGCTTTCTGCCTTTTAAATTTTATGTCCACAAAATCATTTCATGCCTACATAGTTCACTCCACTATGACTGTGTGGTTATTTTAACAAATAGTAGGGGCTTCCCAGTGGCACAAGTGGTAAGAAACTGCCTGCCCATGCAAGAGACCTAAGAGACACACGTTCAATTGCTGGGTTGGGAAGATCCGCTGGAGGAGGGCATGGCAACCCACCCCAATTTTCTTGTCTGGAGAATCCCTAGACAGAGGAGCCTGGTGGGCTACAGTCCACAGGATCACAGAGTCAGACACAACGGAAGTGACTTAGCATGTACACACGTGACCTTTTTAGTATGACCTGGCAAATGCAAGGGTCTTCTTTTATGGTACGAGACAGAACAATTAATAAGACATTGCCCTTGCCTTAAGGAGCCCACAAACCATCGGGAAGGCAGATAATATACAAAAGAAGGTCTAATAAGGTAAAATCAATAAAGGAAGCATGGTCTTTTCATCCTTTCATGAATCATTCTCTTGAGTATAAACTGCTGTTACGTTGGTTATCCTGCATTGGGAGAAAATGAGGTAGCTCCTCTGTATTTCACATTTATAAAATTATACTGCATTTTGATTTTTTTGGTATCAAATCCATGATTTCTCAGAAGTATTTCTGCTGTCTATTGAGTAAGCAACAAGTAAATAGGTCGATACTGAACATCTATCTAAATTAAAACTAACTTACAAGAGTGACTTTTGAAATACCCAACAGGCCCTCGTTCACGGTCAAGTATACTATGGTTACCAAGGAGTTCTGCTATCTAGGGAATTAACTCAAGAAACTTGTAGAAGCATAACAATGCTAGAGGTAACAGATACATTTCATAAGTAATTTGTTCACACTTTATTATGCAAAAATATGTTTGAAAGAAATGAATTTAGATTTAGCTTTTACCACATCCTCTATTTATTCATCCAACCTGGATGAATCATTAATTTCTTGAAAATAAGGTTCAGCCTTCGGAAATATACTGACCTCCAGTTTATCTCTGTTAGTCAGTCACCTGTGCTTTCTATTTTCTGTAAAAGGTACTTCATTAACTACTAGCCAAAGAAATTAGCCAATTTATAATAAGTGCAATAAACTTAAATTGTATACTTTGATCCCAGGCTTCTATGTCTTAAGTGACTTATTATATGTTTGTCATTATAAAGGTGAGTGTATATCCTTTTCAAATGCCCATTGAAATAATAATTATCAACTTTATAAATCTATAAATTATAATTTAGATTAGATTATAAATTATAATTTATAGTGATAAATTATAAAATTTTATAAATTATAAACTCTGCTCCAAGTTTACAAAAGCATAGAAAATTCTTATGTAATGAAGAATGACCGACTCCTAATGAGAATTCATTAATTTATATATCACAAGCTTCTTTTATGAGACTTTTCAGAGCAAATTTATATATAATCATAGTAAGCATTTCCTGTAATGGACCATGAAATAATGTTAGCTTTTGTAAAATGACTTTCCCTGTGTATAGTATGATTCATTAATATAAAGAAATAGCTTTGCTGAAAGATGGAATTATCTGTGGAATACTTTTGACTATAAATAAAAAGATGGAAAACATAGAAAAAGAAATGACAAAAGTATGACCAGTATTATTTTCTGCTTTACTTGTAATACACTTGAAAATTTAAGCAGTTAATAAATATATTTCAAGGGATAAATATTTATGATAAAAAATGCTTCATATATAGAACTACATAATTTACATGCCCAAGCAAATATTCAGTAAATCATGATTAAATGTACTTTAAAAAATTGTGCCTCTTTGTAAAATTCTTATTTCACTTTTTTTTTCAAATATTTCTAAATTCCCTTACTTGGTGTCATCTAAGCTATATTTCTCTATTCTCCAGAAAGATATCTAAAAGAATATTGAAAATAGTACTTGAATTTTGACCTGGAAAAAAAACAAAATGTATTAGATTATATCACAAATAATGTTATCCATATGATCACTAAATAAATAGATACAGTTTGTGGTAGGCAAAAATATATGTGAGAACTGGCAAGTCTGTATATTCAAATAATTCATTATTACTCAAGGGTTTATGTATAGTAATCAAGTGACTTTATTTAATACTGCCACTTAATCATAAAATATTAAAAGAATCTGCATGTTGAGTGCATTGGATTAATTTCATTAGAGTTTTAAACTATTGAAAAGGCAACTTAAAAAAAAAAATTAGATGAGACTTCACCTCAAGAATGACTGCCCCAATCTAAAGGACCTGTGGCTAAATAGCCTGCTAAAATTTACCCACTTGCCCAAGACAGTCAAATGTTACCAGTTAAAATATTAAGGGATCTAAAATTTTCTCATGGAGAAAAGTAAATACCCTATATTATTTTATTTAAAATTAAGATTTGTTCTTCAAAAACTCTGGGTAAAAATAAATTTATCTCCTTAAAATTCAACTTTGAATTGTGAACAAATTCACAAAAAGAACCATGAGAGTTGCCTTTAAGTGCTTACAGAAAGATTATGGAGGAATAATTCAGAGTTATGGGGAGAGTGGCCTTTAGAATCAACCAGCCTTGAATGCAAACTTCCATCTCTTCTCACAAGATTTAGGTCTTCCTTCTACCTCACTTTTCTCCTTTATGAAATGATTTTGCTAAAAGAAAAACCTCTCCAGAAGATTTTATGAATAAATAAATAATACTTTTTAAGTATTAATATAGAGCTGAGGAAACTGTAGTCATTCAACATACATTGACAGAAATACAAAATAAAAAGGAGGTGCACTATATTTTCAGCTGAAAACACTGAATACCTAGCTTAACAAATAAGACTAAGTGTCTGCCCTCAAGATGCTTTAGTTCAGTTCAGTCGCTCAGTCATGTCCGACTCTTTGCGACCCCATGAATCGCAGCACGCCAGGCCTCCCTGTTCATCACCATCTCTCGCAGTTCACTCAGACTCATGTTCATCAAGTCTGTGATGCCATCCAGCCATCTCATCCTCTGTCGTCCCCTTCTCCTCCTGCCCCCAATCCCTCCCAGCGTCAGAGTCTTTTCCAATGAGTCAACTCTTCGCATGAGGTGGCCAAAGTACTGGAGTTTCAGCTTTAGCATCAGTCCTTCCAAAGAAATCCCAGGGTTGATCTCCTTCAGAATGGACTGGTTGGATTTCCTTGCAGTCCAAGGGACTCTCAAGAGTCTTCTCCAACACCACAGTTCAAAAGCATCAATTCTTCGGTGCTCAGCCTTCTTCACAGTCCAACTCTCACATCCATACATGACCACAGGAAAAACCATAGCCTTGACTAGACAGACCTTTGTTGGCAAAGTAATGTCTTTACTTTTAAATATGCTATCTAGGTTGGTCATAACTTTTCTTCCAAGGAGTAAGCATCTTCTAATTTAATGGCTGCAGTCACCATCTGCAGTGATTTTGGAGCCCCCAAAATAAAGTCTGACACTGTTTCCACTGTTTCCCCATCTGTTTCCCATGAAGTTCTTAGTAGGCTTTAAATTTGTCTTACCATCCACAAGCAGAAAGGAGGTTTAGAAACAGAGGGATCTTCCTGTGTCACCTGTCAGTATAGCAGTATAAGTGTCCTCAGTCATGTCTGATACTTTGCGATCCCATGAACTATAGCCCCCCAGGCTCCTCCTCCGTCCATGGAATTCTCCAGGCAAGAATACTGGAGTGGGTAGCCATTCCCTTCTCTGGGGAATCTCCAACCCAGGGATCTAATCCATATCTCCTGTGTCTCCTACATTGGCAGGCAGATTCTTTACCATTCTGCCACCTGGGAAACCCATTCAATAAAGCGGAAGGGATTATATAGTTTATTTGAGGAAGGCTCTCCAGTTTCTTGAGAAAATTAAGACTGATTTAATGATCTGTATGTTTCATAGTGAAGGCAGGTCTAGAACCAAGGTTTCTTGCTTCTCATAACAGTGTTAGGTATTTTTCTCCCCAAATCCCATTACCTCAAATCTAATCCTAAACATTTTTTTGAAATGGATAGAATTCATCTCTAATTTTTTTCAGAAGATTGTGTGATATAAAATGGAATAAAGGAGAAAGAAATACTAGTCCAAGAAACACTTCAAGTAATTACATGCACCAGTTCGCATTTTAAGGCATTTAGGTGGCTTTATCTACAATCCTTTCCAACATAACTAATCTACAAGTACAATGTGTTATAGGAATTTTTGTCATTAGGTTATTGTAAAAAAAAAAAAAAAAGACTGTTTCTCAATTCAAAGTGGTTTATCCTATCTCTACACAAATATTGGTTTGAAAAATATTTTAAAGAAGAATTCAAGGTATTTGTATTTTAGTAATAAGAGCCACTTAATAATATAAGATTCATGGGGTCGCAAAGAGGCGGACACGACTGAGCAACTGAACTGAACTGAACCTGCCTCTTGAGAAATCTGTATGCAGGTCAGGAAGCAACAGTTAGAACTGGACATGGAACAACAGACTGGTTCCAAATAAGAAAAGGAGTATGTCAAGGCTGTATATTGTCACCCTGCTTATTTAACTTATATGCGGAGTACATCATGAGAAACACTGGACTGGAAGAAACACAAGCTAGAATCAAGATTGCCAGGAGAAATATCAATAACCTCCAAATGCAGATGACACCACCCTTATGGCAGAAAGTGAAGAGGAGATAAAATGCCTCTTGATGAAAGTGAAAGAGGAGAGTGAAAAAGTTAGCTTAAAGCTCAACATTCAGAAAACGAAGATCATGGCATCTGGTCCCATCACTTCATGGCAAATAGATGGGGAAACAATGGAAATGTGTCAGACTTTATTTTTTTGGCTCCAAAATCACTGCAGATGGTGACTGCAGCCATGAAATTAGAAGACGCTTACTCCTTGGAAGAAAAGTTATGACCAATCTAGATAGCATATTCAAAAGCAGAGACATTACATTGCCGACTAAGGTCCATCTAGTCAAGGCTATGGTTTTTCCTGTGGTCATGTATGGATGTGAGAGTTGGACTGTGAAGAAGGCTGAGCGCCGAAGAATTGATGCTTTTGAACTGTGGTGTTGGAGAAGACTCTTGAGAGTCCCTTGGACTGCAAGGAGATCCAACCAGTCCATTCTGAAGGGGATCAGCCCTGGGATTTCCTTGGAAGGAATGATGCTAAAGCTGAAACTCCAGTACTTTGGCTACCTCATGCAAAGAGTTGACTCATTGGAAAAAACTCTGATGCTGGGAGGGATTAGGGGGCAGAAGGAGAAGGGGACAACAGAGGATGAGATGGCTGGATGGCATCACAGACTTGATGAACATGAGTCTGAGTGAACTGCGAGAGATGGTGATGAACAGGGAGGCCTTGCTTGCTGCGATTCATGGGGTTGCAAAGAGTCAGACACGACTGAGTGACTGAACTGAACTGAATATAAGATAAATGTATATTTAAATATTAAAATAATATAACTCAAAAATAAGGGACACAACAAAAATCTAGACTAAATTCACAGAAATACCAACTGATTATGTAGTGTCA
The DNA here is from genome assembly GCA_917880005.1 of Nanger dama. Taxonomy (NCBI): domain Eukaryota; kingdom Metazoa; phylum Chordata; class Mammalia; order Artiodactyla; family Bovidae; genus Nanger; species Nanger dama. The sequence continues at coordinate 2,321,170 of CAKJTW010000069.1, forward strand.
ACACTGAATAAGGAAAAAAGTAAAAATGGATTCAATACTGTGTGGTTGGTCAAAAACCCACTGACATGCTCTACAGAGTTGGGATCTAAATTATTTTTGAAGGAGCTGCCACAGAGATGTACATCAGCTCAGCACAGTTCAGGAAATATTCACTAAACATCCATCCTGTGATAGGAACGTGTCATTGAACTGAAATTTTTTTTATTAAATTTATTTATTTTTTTTAATTACAATACTGTATTTGTTTTGCCATACATTGACACGAATCAGCCATAGGTGAACACAATCTCCCAATGCCGAAGCCCCCTCCCACCTCCCACCCCACATCCTCTACTTGAATCATCCTGTGCATCAGCCCCATGCATCCTGCATCCTACATTGAACATAGATTGGCGCTTCGTTTCTTACAAGAAAATATACATGTTTCATTGCCATTCTCCCAAACCTGAAATTTAAAGGCCACTAGCTCTTTAACCAAAATCTGGTTTTGTCTTGTTCCTGGACACACAGCTAGACTACATTTCCCAGCTCCCCTTGCAGTTATCCACAGTCATGTGACTATTTTAGCCAATGGTTACAGGAAGGCCTGTTCCAGGCCCCTTTCATGCTTTGTCACAAAGCCCTTCTGCACATACTCCTCTCTATCATCTTCTGTCAGTCAGATGGAAGCAAAAAAAAAAAAACCCAAGAGCAAAACCCTAGGATAGTGTTTCTCAAACACCCATTCCCATTAATACTTTCCCCAAGGAGCCTTTTAGGCCTCATTTTTTCCCCTAACCCTCCCTCCTCATGAAATTTTAATACCATGGACATATATCTGTGTACATGCTTTGGCCCTTTAGAGGGCTACAAACTATTGTAATATTTAAAATATTTCATTTCCACCCCCAAAAACAGTTTTCACCACTTTGAGAATGCATACCTTAGAAAATCACAAAATCACAAAATGGAAGGTGTCAGAGTCCAAGTTAGATGGCTAGATGAACATGATGTTCACTCCAATAAGTCAAGTCATTATACTTTTTAGGTCCAATATGTTATAGCAGTCTAGACTGCCCTAAGTAGGCCAGCACAAATGGAAGATCAACAACCTCAGATATGCAGATGACACCATCCCTATGGCAGAAAGCAGAGAGGAACTAAAGAGCCTCTTGATGAGAGTGAAAGAGGAAAAGTGAAAAAGCTGGCTTAAAACTCAACATTCACAAAACTAAGATGGTGGCATGTGGTCTCATCATTTCATGGGCAGTAGTCGGAGAGGGCAATGGCATCCCACTGCAGTGCTCTTGCCTGGAAACTCCCATGGATGGAGGAGCCTGGTGGGCTGCAGTCCATGGGGTCACTGAGTCAGACACGACTGAGTGACTTCACTTTCACTTTTCACTTTCATGCATTGGAGAAGGAAATGGCAACCCACTCCAGTGTTCTTGCCTGGAGAATCCCAGGGATGGCGGAACCCAATGGGCTGCCGTCTGTGGGATCGCACAGAGTTGGACACGACTGAAGCAACTTAGCAGCAGCAGCAGCAGCAGCAGCAGATGGGGAAAAAGTGGAAACAGTGACAGATTTTATTTTCTTGGGCTCCAAAATCACTGTGGACAGTGACCAAAGCCATAAACTTAAAAGATGCAAGCTCCTTGGAAGAAAAGCTATGACTAACCTAGACAGTGCATTAAAAGCAGAGGCATCACTTTGCCAACAAAGGTCTGTGTAGTCAAAGCTATAGTTTTTCCAGTAGTCAAGTATAGATGTGAGAGTTGGACCATAAAGAAGACTGAGCTCTGAAGAAATGATGCTTTTGAGTTGTGGTGTTGGAGAAGACTCTTGAGAGCCCCTTGGACTGCAAGGAGATCCAACCAGTCCATCCTAAAAGAAATCAGTCCTGAATATTCATTGGAAGGACTGATGCTGAAGCTCTAATACTTTCCACATCTGATGCAAAGAGCCAACTCACTGGAAAAGACCCTGATGCTGACAGAGATCGAGGTCAGGAGGAGAAGGGAATGAAAGAGGATGAGGTGGTTGGATGGCATCACTGACTCAATGGAGATGAGTCTGAGAAGACTCCAAGAGATGGTGCAGGACAGGGAAGCCTGGCATGCTGCAGTTCATGGGGTTGCAAAAAGCTGGACATGAGTTAGCAACTGAACAACAAGAACAAATGTCTTTAAAATGTATTTATATAAAGTACAATAATATGCCTTGTCTGCTTAGTCATACAGTCTAACAGTTGGCCAAAAGTAACAAACTGTCACAAAGAGTCGGACACGACTGAATGACTGAACTCAACTGAACACCTCTAAATATAAAACAAACAAAATATAATTCTTCTGGATAATATTGACTTACAGATCACATGCCCTTTAAAAGTTACAGTCTAACTACAATATCATCAGGCTACTAATTTCTCCATTCAAACACAGAACTTTCTTCAAAACTAATGTAAGGGGAAGGTGCTTTGGGAGCTATGAAGGCCTTAATTACTACTCAGAAACTTCGCTAATCTCACTGTCCTCAGAACTGTCTCCATAGAAAATGAATCATCATTTCATAGACTATCCAAGAAATAGTAAACACAGTAGTAGAAACATTCTGCATTCTGAATAGTTAACTTCCACATTTCTACAAAAACATAGAAGCTTAACAAAATGAAATAAACTTAGAATCCTTTAAGTTCACATTTACATTAATTTTGGAAAATAAAATAAATGCAACATTTTAGAGATTATAGAAATAAAAATAAATTATTTTTTAAAATTTAAATTAAATTGTATATTATAAGCACAAGGAATGCTTCCCGGATACAAATTGTCCAGATATATTTAATTAGGTAATGAGATATTATATCTTATTACTTTTGACAACTAAATTTCTGTTATTAATGTTTTCCTACATCATTTTAATTTTTCAAATATATAGGCAAATGAAGGTTCAGCTGAAATTCTATCAACTAATGGTAATTTATGTCATGTTTTTTAATTGGGAGAGAGGAATGGCAGATTTCCCAATTCATCTATTACGGCTTCATGAGTGTGAAAAAAATATTCAGCTTAAGAGCATGTGTCATTTAAGGAACTAAATTTATTGAATAAAAGTGACCCTTTGATTTCCCAAGTATACAAAAATGGTGTCAGATTAAGAAAAATCTATACCAAGAATTTGTGTTATGATTAAGAAAACTGATGATCTCATGAACAAACAGTAGAACCTACCTTAAATTGTAAGACGGATGGACTGCTGCTGCTGCTGCTGATAAGTCGCTTCAGTCATGTCCGACTCTGTGCAACCCCTAGACGGCAGCCCAGAAGGCTCCCCCGTCCCTGGGATTCTCCAGGCAAGAACACTGGAGTGGGTTGCCATTTCCTTCTCTGGCATGTAAAAAAACTAGATTGATCATGTTTCTAAATGATCTATGTGATGTAAAGGAAAATCAGAATAACTGGAGTGTTCTCTAATTGGTAAAATAAAACAGGCTTTTCAAATATATCACTTGTTGGAGAAAAATAAAGTGTGTGCACACATGTATACAATTGCTATAGTGATTAGTGTTTTCTATAGATTTCTTGACATTGTATCTAATCAATAGTCACATTTACTAGGCTTTAGTAATACAATATCCCTAGATGTAACCAAAGAGTCATTTCTGGGATATAGAAAAATGAAGTAACCATCCCAAATGCTGATTTCTGATAATTTTCAAAGGAAAGCCCTTAGTCAATACTAAAATATTTTGACCTTTATATTTATACAATTTGACAGTTATGGGCAGGTGGCTGACATGGTGCCTTCACATTGATTAAAACAAGCTATTCCCCAGACAACACAGAGTAAAAGCCCTGAACCCATGACATGAACTCAGTACATCCTTAATTTAAGCCCCTTCACTACCTGGACAAGGTGTCCTTCCACAGAACCCAGCCAGCATAGCAACACAGAGTAGATCTGCCTGCATGTCAGTCATCACCACCTTTTCACAACATGAATTATTTTCCTCCAGATAGTGACTGTTGCCAATTTATCATAAACGAAACTATTAGGATCCACCTTTACTAATGTTCTAAAAATATCTGTAATACAAATAGCCTGTAAAAATGTGAATATATGTCTTACATACTTAAATGTCATGCAAATATGAATCAAAATATCCGGGTCCTTAACAGCCTGCATTGCCGTAAGTTTATTCATAAATCTTTCCAGCAAGGTCTGTGTCATAAACACAATTCAGCCCTAGGAAACTTCTGATGTTACAGGAGAAATTAAAGAGCAAAACAAAAATTATAAACCAGACAAGTAAAAAAACTAATGCTGATATAGGAGGCAACACAATTATTCTTTTGATTTTCAGAACTGTGTGAAACTATAGTAATAAATTTTGTCACAAAAATATTAAAGATAGGGTAGATTTGGGGGTTCTAGGTATACAAGTGCACCCAAGAGGAGCTAGCCCGCATCTGAGGCCAGGGGCAGTGGCCGAGAGTGCCAGGCTGCAACAGTGCAGGAGAAGCCAAGAGGAGCTACCCCATATCCGAGGTCAGGGGCGGCGGCCAGGAGAAGCTACCTCATGAGCAATGAGTGATGGCTGCGTGGGCGCACAAGGGCCTAGAGGAGGTACTCCACGTTCAAGGTCAGGAGGGGCGGCAGTGAGGAGATACCCCTTGTCCAAGATAAGGAGCAGCGGCTGCACTTTGCTAGAGTAACTGTGAGGAGATACCCCACGTCCAAGGTAAAAGAAACCCAAGTAAGATGGTAAGTGTTGCAAGAGGGCATCAGAGGGCAGACACAATGAAACCATACTCACAGAAAACTAGTCAATCTAATCACACTAGGACCACAGCCTTGTCTAACTCAATGAAACTAAGCCATGCCCTGTGAGGCCACTCAAGATGGGCAGGCATGGTGGAGAGGTCTGACAGAATGTGGTCCACTGGAGAATGGAATGGCAAACCACTCCAGTATTCTTACCTTGAAACCCATGAACAGTATGAAAAGGCAAAATAACAGGATACTGAAAGAGGAACTCCCCAGGTCAGTAGGTGCCCAATATGCTACTGGAGATCAGCAGAGAAATAACTCCAGAAAGAATGAAGGGATGGAGCCAAAACAAACACAATACCCAGCTGTGGATGTGACTGGTGATAGAAGCAAAGTCTAATGCAGTAAGAGCAATACTGCATAGTAACCTGTAATGTTAGGTCCATGAATCAAGACAAATTGGAAGTGGTCAACCAGGAGATGGCAAGAGTGAACGTCGACATTCTAGGAATCAGCAAACTAAAATGGGCTGGAAAGGGTGAATTTAACTCAGATGACCATTATATCTACTACTGCGGACAGGAATCCCTTAGAAGAATTGGAGTAGCCATCACGGTCAACAAAAGAGTCCAAAATGCAGTACTTGGATGCAATCTCAAAAATGACAGAATGATCTCTGTTTGTCTCCAAGGCAAACTATTCAATATCACAGTTATCCGAGCCTATGCGCTAACCAGTAACACTGAAGAAGCTGAAGTTGAACAGTTATACAAAGACCTACAAGACCTTGTAGAACTAACACCCAAAAAAGAAGTCCTTTTCCTCATAGGGGACTGGAATGCAAAAGTAGGAAGTTAAGAAACACCTGGAGTAACAGGCAAATTTGGCCTTGGAATATGGAATGAACCAGGGCAAAGGCTAATAGAGTTTTGCCAAGAGAACACACTGGTCATAGCAAACATCCTCTTCCAACAACACAAGAGCAGACTCTACACATGGACATCACCAGATGGTCAACACCGAAATCAGATTGATTATATTCTTTGCAGCCAGAGATGGAGAAGCTCTATACACAGTCAGCAAAAACAAGACTGGGAGCTGACTGTGACTCAGATCATGAGCTCCTTATTGCCAAATTCAGACTTAAATTGAAGAAAGTAGGGAAATCCACTGGACCATTCAGGTGTGACCTGAATCAAATCCCTTATGATTATACAGTGGAAGTAACAGATAGAATTAAGGGACTAGTTCTGATAGATAAGAGTGCCTGATGAACTATGGACTGAGGTTCATGACACTGTACAGGAGACAGGGTTCAAGATCATCCCCATGGAAAAGAAATGCAAAAAAGCAAAATGGCTGTCTGGGGAGGCCTCTGTGAAAAGAAGAGAAGTGAAAGCAAAGGAGAAAAGAAAAGAGATAAGCATCTGAATGCAGAGTTCCAAAGAATAGCAAGAAGGGATAAGAAAGCCTTCCTCAGTGATCAATGCAAAGAAATAGAGGAAAAGAACAGAACTGGAAAGACTAAGAAAAACACCAATACAGTATACTGACACATATATATGGAATTTAGAAGACAGTAATGATGACCCTATATGTGAGACAACAAAGAGACACAGAGGGATAGAGTGGACTTTTGGACTCTGAGGGAGAGGGAAAGGGTGGGATGGTTTGGGAGAATGGCAATGAAACATGTATATTTTCTTGAAAGAAACGAAGCGCCAATCTATGTTCAATGTAGGATGCAGGATGCATGGGGCTGATGCACAGGATGATTCAAGTAGAGGATGTGGGGTGGGAGGTGGGAGGGGGCTTCGGCATTGGGAGATTGTGTTCACCTATGGCTGATTCGTGTCAATGTATGGCAAAACAAATACAATACTGTAATTAAAAAAATAAATTTAATAAGAAAAAAAAAAAGAAAATTAGAGATACCAAGGGAACATTTCACGCAAAGATGGGCTCAATAAAGGACAGAAATGGTCTGGACTTAACAGAAGCAGAAGATATTAAGAAGAGGTAGCAAGAATACACAGAAGAACTGTACAAAAAGATCTTCATGACCAAGATAATCATGATGGTATGATCACTCACCTAGAGCCAGACATCCTGGAATATGAACTCAAGAGGGCCTTAGAAAGCATCACTACAAACAAAGCTAGTGGAGGTGATAGAATTCCAGTTGAGCTCTTTCAAATCCTGAAAGATGATGCTGTGAAAGTGCTGCACTCAATATGCCAGCAAATTTGGAAAACTCAGCAGTGGCCACAGGACTGAAAAGGTCAGTGTTCATTCCAATTCCAAAGAAAAGCAATGCCAAAGAATGCTCAAACTACTGCACAATTGCACTCATCTCACATGCTAGTAAAGTAATGCTCAAAATCCTCCAAGCCAGGCCTCAGCAATACGTGAACCATGAACTTCCAGATGTTCAAGCTGGTTTTAGAAAAGGCAGAGGAACCAGAGATCAAATTGCCAACTTCCGCTGGATCACGAAAAAGCAAGAGTTCCAGAAAAACATCTATTTCTGCTTTATTGACTATGCCAAAGCCTTTGATTGTGTGGATCACAATAAACTGTGGAAAATTCTGAAAGGGACGGGAATACCAAACCACCTGACCTGTCTCTTGAGAAACCTGTATGCAGGTCAGGAAGCAACAGTTAGAACTTGATGTGGAACAACAGACTGGTTCAAAAGGAAAAGGAGTATGTCAAGGCTGCATATTGTCACCCTGCTTATTTAACTTATATTCAGAGTACATCATGAGATACGCTGGACTGGAAGAAGCACAAGCTGGAATCAAGACTGCTGGGAGAAATATCAATAACCTAAAATTTACAGATGACACCATCCTTATGGTAGAAAGTGAAGAGGAACTAAAAAGCCTCTTGATGAAAGTGAAAGAGGAAAATGAAAAGCTTGGCTTAAAGCTCAACATTCAGAAAACTAAGACCATGGCATCCGGTCGCATCACTTCATGGGAAATAGATGGGGAAACAGTGGCAGACTTTATTTTGGGGGCTCCAAACTCACTTCAAATGGTGATTGCCATCATGAAATTAAAAGACGCTTACTCCCTGGAAGAAAAGTTATGACCAATCTGGATGGCATAGTCAAAAGCAGAGACATCACTTTGCCAACAAAGGTCCATCTAGTCAAGGCTATGGTTTTTCCAGTAGTCATGAATGGTGTGAGAGTTGGAGTGAAGAAAGCCGAACACTGAAGAATCGATGAATTTGAACTGAACTGAAGTTGATGTTACACTTCCAAGCATGAACCATCTCAACAGCTAAGTATTTCAGACAATGAATTTCTGATAGTTCAATAAAATTTTCCTCTGCTTTTGACTATGCCATCTAAGTTGGTCATAACTTTCCTTCCAAGGAGTAAGCATCTTTTAATTTCATGGCTGCAGTCACCATCTGAAGTGATTTTGGAGCCCCCAAAATAAAGTCTGATACTGTTTCCACTGTTTCCCCATCTATTTCCCGTGAAGTGATGGGACGGGATGCCATAATCTTCATTTTCTGAATGTTGAACTTTGAGCCAACTTTTTTCACTCTCCTCTTTCACTTTCATCAAGAGGCTTTTATAGTTCCTCTTCACTTTCTGCCATAAGTGTGGTGTCATCTACATATCTGAGATTATTGATATTTCTTCCAAATTAAGTCAGTGTAATTGATGCACTAACTTGCAGAAGTTTTCAAATAAGGTGGAAAGAAGGATTTAAGTTAAAATACCAACTTAAATTTCACACTGTTTTAATGCTTAAAATACTCAGGTCTCCTGGTGTTTCTGACTTGCTGAGGTGGGAACTGATGCTTCACCAAGTCCACCAGCAGGGGCTTCCATAAAAGCCACTTTCTTGCATCAGTAAGGTCAACACAAAGAGACTGGTGGAAAAACAGGTGCTTTTATTTTATAATGTGGAAAACTCGGCAGAAGGTTAAAATGGTTCCATTTCAGGTAGAAAACTCTTTATACAACCTTTCCATCCATTTGTTCAAAACTGAAGTTTTTAGTCTTGTGAGACACTGAAGGGTGAAATTAAGGCTTTACTAGCTTTGACACCCCTGCTGGGCGGAAATTTTGAGAGAGAAAAACCTTCTGCTAGGCTAAATTTTCCTCTCAAATTAAGACCTCTGTTCCAACCCAGTAAAATTTTCATTGAGTTTTCAATGTCTTTTTCAATGTCCTTTATAGGTTTGAAAAATGTATAACTTTATACCTACTAATCTTTAGTTGTGATGTTTTTAGAAATATTCGATTAAAATCCTAAATAACTCACTGAAAACCAATTTCTCGTCTTCTAGCTGATCTGCCTTATTGCTCTCGCCACCGCCGCTGAGCACGCAGCTATTCTGCCATTTCTCCATGACCTCCAGCCCATCACCCTGTAATTCCTCCATTTACATTATTAAGCTTAGGTACCAGAAGTTATCAGTCCAACTACATGCCGTACAGTAACGGTGGTTCCTTCTATTCCACATGCCCAGAGAAGCATCAGCCAAACTCTTGATGGAAAGATGCCTGCATCAGCACAGGTCTGCTCTTCCTCTCAATTTCCTGCAATAGGACAGGTGACAGCACCCGACTGGGCCCAATGCATCCATCCACATTCAGAAAACTTGAAAGTGAAAGTCGCTCAGTCATGTCCGACTCTTTGCAACCCCATGGACTGTATAGTCCATGGAATTCTCCAGGCCAGAATCCTGGAGTGGGTGGCCTTTTCTTTCTCCAGGGGATCTTCCCAACCCAGGGATCAAACCCAGATCTCCCACATTGCAGACGGATTCTTTACCATCTGAGCCACAAGGGAAGCCCAAGAATACTGGAGTGGGTAGCCTATCCCTTCTCCAGTGAATCTTCTTGACCCAGGAATCAAACACGTGTCTCCTGCATCAGATTCTTTACCAGCTGAGCTACCAAGTTCAGAAAACTTGAATTCTTGGTTACCTCCTTTCTGCTCAATAATTCTAAAGACTACCTCTGTATGCATCAGCATTAAAAACTCACATCTTTAATAAAAATTTGCTCTCTTACTCAATATAAACTGTTTCATTTCATTTCAAATTGTTTTCATTTTGTAAAACTTCACAATCAAGGGGTTCTCTAGTGGTTCAGTGGTTAAGAATCTGCCTTGCAATGCAAGGGACACTGGTTTGATCCCTGATCCTGGAAGATCCCACATGCCGCAGGGCAACTACCCCATGCACCAAAACTACTGAGCCAGTGCTCTAGAGTCAGCAAGCTGAAACTACGGAAGCCCAGCTGCCGAGAGCCTGTGCTCTGCAGAAAGAGAAGCCATGGCAATAAGCAGCCTGGGTACTGCAACAGAGAAGCCCCCCTTACCTCACCTAGAGAGAGCCAGCATGCAGCAACAAACAACCACTGCAGACAAAAAAATCTTTTAAAATATTTCACAATCAAATATCTTCAAATAGTGGTCTATAGTAGTTTCTTTCACTTCTTCACCTCAGCTCCACTCTATTTCTTTTCCATTCCAATGACTTCTGTCCCTGTTTCCTCTCTGAGAAGCTCCCACCAAGATCACCACGCACTTCTAAACCCACAATCCAGAGGACATTCTTCATTCCCCATGTTCTGCCTCAGCAGGACTTGGCAAAGGTGACCACTTCCATTTTTTGGAATCAGGGTTTTCCAAGCAAAACCATCTTCTCCAGTTTGCTCCTGCTACTGAATGTCAGGTCCATGAATCAAGGCAAATTGGAAGTGGTTAAACAAGAGATGGCAAGGGTGAATGTCGACATTCTAGGAATCAGCAAACTAAAATGGACTGGAATGGGTGAATTTAGCTCAGATGACCATTATATCTACTACTGCAGGCAGGAATCCCTCAGAAGAAATGGAGTAGCCATCATGGTCAACAAAAGAGTCCAAAATGCAGTACTTGGATGCAACCTCAAAAATGACAGAATGATCTCTGTTCGTCTCCAAGGCAAAACATTCAATATCACAGATATCCAAGTCTATGCCTCAACTAGTAATGCTGAAGAAGCTGAAGTTGAACGATTTTATGAAGACCTAAAAGACTTTTAGAACAAACACCCCAAAAAGATGTCCTTTTTATTATAGGGGACTGGAATGCTAAAGTAGGAAGTCAAGAAACACCTGGAGTAACAGGCAAATTTGACCTTGGAATGCGGAATGAAGCAGGGCAAAGACTAATAGAGTTTTGCCAAGAAAATGCACTGGTCATAGCAAACACCCTCTTCCAACAACACAAGAGAAGACTCTACACATCACCAGATGGTCAACACCAAAATCAGATTGATTATATTCTATGCAGCCAAAAATGGAGAAGCTGTATACAGTCAACAAAAACAAGACCAGGAGCTGACTGTGGCTAAGATCATGAACTCCTTATTACCCAATTCAGACTCAAATTGAAGAAAGCAGGGAAAACCGCTAGACCATTCAGGTATGACCTAAATCAAATCCCTTATGATTATACAGTGGAAGTGAGAAATAGATTTAAGGGCCTAGATCTAATTGATGAGTGCCTGATGTACTATGGACAGAGGTTCATGACACTGTACAGGAGACAGGGATCAAGACCATCCCCATGGAAAAGAAATGCAAAAAAGAAAAATGGCTGTCTGGAGAGGCCTTACAAATAGCTGTGAAAAGAAGAGAGGCAAAAGTAAAGGAGAAAAGATAGAAGCATCTGAATGCGGAGTTCCAAAGAATAGCAAGAAGAGATAAGAAAGCTTTCTTCAGCAAACAATGCAAAGAAATAGAGGAAAACAGAGTAAACATCTGTTTACTACTGATGTTACTGCAAAGAAATAGAGAATGGGAAAGACTAGAGATCTCTTCAAGAAAATTAAAGATTCCAAGGGAACATTTCATGCAAAGATGGGCTCGATAAAGGACAGAAATGGTATGGACCTAACAGAAGCAGAAGATATAAAGAAGAGGTGGCAAGAATACACAGAAGAACTGTAGAAAAAAGATCTTCACGACCCAGATAATCATGATGATGTGATCACTCATCTAGAGCCAGACATCTTGGAATGTGAAGTCAAGTGAGCCTTAGAAAGCATCACTATGAACAAAGCTAGTGGAGGTGATGGAATTCCAGTGGGGTTATTTCAAACCCTGAAAGATGATGCTGTGAAAGTGCTGCACTCATATGCCAGCAAATCTGGAAAACTCAGCAGTGGCCACAGGACTGGAAAAGGTCAGTTTTCATTCCAATTCCAAAGAAAGGCAATGCCAAAGAATGCTCAAACTACCGCACAATTGCACTCATCTCACATGCTAGTAAAGTAATGCTCAAAATCCTCCAAGCCAGGCTTCAGCAATATGTGAACCATGAACTTCCTGATGTTCAAGCTGGTTTTAGGAAAGGCAGAGGAACCAGAGATCAAATAGCTAACATCCACTGGATCATGGAAAAAGCAAGAGAGTTCCAGAAAAACATCTGCTTTATTGACTATGTCAAAGCCTTTGACTGTATGGATCACAATAAACTGTGGAAAATTCTGAAAGAGATGGGAATACCAGACCACCTAACTTGCCTCTTGAGAAATCTGTATGCAAGTCAGGAAGTAACAGTTAGAACTGGACATGGAACAACAGACTGGTTCCAAATAGGAAAAGGAGTACGTCAAGGCTGTATATTGTCACCCTGCTTATTTAACTTCTATGCAGAGTACATCATGAGAAACGCTGGACTGGAAGAAACACAAGCTGGAATCAAGACTGCTGGGAGAAATATCAATAACCTAAGATATGCAGATGACACCACCTTTATGGCAGAAAGTGAAGAAGAACTAAAAAGCCTCTTGATGAAAGTGAAAGAGGAGAGTGAAAAAGTTGGCTTAAAGCTTAACATTCAGAAAACGAATACCATGGCATCTGGTCCCATCACTTCATGGGAAATAGATGGGGAAACAGTGGAAACAGTGTCAGACTTTATTTTGGGGGCTCCAAAATCACTGCAGATGGTGATTGCAGCCATGAAATTAGAAGACGCTTACTCCTTGGAAGAAAAGTTATGACCAACCTAGATAGTATATTCAAAAGCAGAGACATTACTTTGCCGACTAAGGTCCGTCTAGTCAAGGCTATGGTTTTTCCTGTGGTCATGTAAGGACGTGAGAGTTGGCCTGTGAAGAAGGCTGAGTGCCAAAGAATTGATGCTTTTGAACTGTGGTGTTGGAGAAGACTCTTGAGAGCCCCTTGGACAGCAAGGAGATCCAACCAGTCCATTCTGAAGGAGATTAACCCTGGGATTTCTTTGGAAGGAATGATGAAACTCCAGTACTTTGGCCACCTCATGCGAAGAGTTGACTCATTGGAAAAGACTCTGATGCTGGGAGGGATTGGGGGCAGGAGGAAAATGAGACGCCAGAGAATGAGATGGTTGGATGGCATCATGGACTCCATGAACGTGGGTCTGAGGGAACTCCGGGAGATGGTGTTGGACAGGGAGGTCTGGCGTGCTGCAATTCATGGGGTCGTGAAGAGTCGGACACGACTGAGCGACTGAACTGAACTGTGAAATGAAAATATCTCGTGCCATATTAACAAAGAAGAAATGTCTCAGCCATCAGCAGCTTTGGCCTCCAAATGGGAATGAGGGCTTCCAAACCAATGATCCAGGAGATGTTACCACCCCCAGAGTGATTCCTGATACGCTGAGGGGATCCAAGAAGCAGCCCACTCCTTCAGGTGATCAAGGAAACAGGATTGGCCCCAGATTGGCCCCGGAGGTGCATATGAAAGGAGCTTGCATCTTCCCTTATGCAGAATGCTAAATCTCTTCATTTGATATATGATCTTTGATGTTCAGACTGCCTGCTCCATTTGTTACAAACTTGGATATAGCCTGACTTCCCCCTGCCTCCTCAGAGCAGTCTGTCAGGGCTACTGAGATGCTGTTTCCTGGGCTCGGAGTCCTTAGCACTCCCACCAAATAATGTATCTCTCTGCTTTCAGGTTTTGACTGTATTTTTAGTGGCCACTACCTCCTCTAACTTCTTACCATATATGATTTCTGCAGGATCAGGGCCAGTCACTTATTTTTGCTTCCTCCATTGTCAACTATTAACTTTTCCACCTTCCCATAGAATCATCACCTGCTTAAGTCCAAAACTCTGAAATCCATACTTATCACCCAGACAATACTTCTGACATCTAAGCCTACATATTGTTCACAATGATAACTTTATAGCCAAAATGTTTTGAGCCCTTTGTTTCTGTTTAATCATGAAGTCATGTCCAACTCACTGTGACCCCATGGACTATAGCCCTCCAGGCTCCTCTGTCCAAGGTAATCTCCAGGCAAGAATACCAGACTAGGTTGCCATTTCCTCCTCTGTGGGATCTTCCTGACCAGAGACTGACCAGTGGCAAAGAATCTTCTTTACCACTGAGCCCTTACTCTGTGCTGAGAGGATGAGCGCTCTGAAGTTATCTCATGTAATCCTCACAAATGCTCTGAAGATAAATGATATTATCATAATCCCTTTATAAAGGGGAAAACTGAATCTCAGATCAAAGATGTCCTGGTGGAGAAATCAGAATTCAGCAGCATCCCAAGCTTGAGTTGTTAACAAAACCTAACCGCCCACTTATTGTCTGCAAATGAGATGCTTGTTGTGCTCCAAACCAAACCCACCTAGAGCGAGTTGGTGCATGCCCTGATCCCCTCCCCATTCCCTCGGAAAAAAACCTTTGCCAAGTCCTGTTCTTGCCGACAGACCACTGACTTCTCATCCTTAAATTACCTGCAAGTTATATAAGACCCTGCTTCTCTAGCAAGCTTTACCAACCAATACTGCACTTTCTTTCTTGGTCACTATATTCCCGGGGGCGGGGGGAGGGACTATTTAGAATTGACTTACAAAAAAAGTGAAAATAACCAATAGACTAACTCTGTTTACTACTGATGTTACATCATGTGTAACTATAGAAAAGTAGAACTACAAACCTCTCATCATTTTTAAGAGCTATTAGGCCATTTCTCAGGTAGGAAAATTTTGGCTCAATATATCATCTACTAGATAAAATAGACCAGTTACATGAGAACAGGGAACAAGGGAGGTAGAAACCATTGAGTATTGTCATCTAAATGCTCTTAGGCAGAAACTAAGTTTATCTTATTAACACAGGACCTGTTGTACCTACCATAGTACTCTTGCATTAGAGGCTCACACCTATTGAATAAATGAATACATGCTTCTATAAGTGAATGAAAAAACTTTGTGGCAAGCATTATTGGTGTAATAGACATGATCTTATTTCATGCTCACAATATTTCTATGAGAATTTTTAATCAGGTAAACTGTGGAAAATTCTGAAAGAGATGGGAATACCAGACCACCTGACCTGCCTCTTGAGAAATCTGTATGCAGGTCAGGAAGCAACAGTTAGAACTGGACATGGAACAACAGACTGGTTCCAAATAGGAAAAGGAGTATGTCAAGGCTGTATATTGTCACCCTGCTTATTTAACTTCTATGCAGAGTACATCATGAGAAACGCTGGGCTAGAAGAAACACAAGCTGGAATCAAGGTTGCCAGGAGAAATATCAATAACCTCCATATGCAGATGACACCACCTTTATGGCAGAAAGAGAAGAGAAACTAAAAAGCCTCCTGATGAAAGTGAAAGAGGAGAGTGAAAAAGTTGGCTTAAAGTTCAACATTCAGAAAACAAAGATCATGGCATCTGGTCCCATCACTTCATGGGAAATAGATGGGGAAACAGTGTCAGACTTTATTTTGGGGGGCTCCAAAAATCACTGCAGATGGTAACTGCAGCCATGAAATTAGAAGAAGACGCTTGCTCCTTGGAAGAAAAGTTATGACCAACCTAGATAGTATATTCAAAAGCAGAGACATTACTTTGCTGACTAAGGTCCATCTAGTCAAGGCTATGGTTTTTCCTGTGATCATGTATGGATGTGAGAGTTGGACTGTGAAGAAGGCTGTGCACCAAAGAATTGATGCTTTTGAACTGTGGTGTTGGAGAAGACTCTTGAGAGTCTCTTGGACTGCAAGGAGATCCAACCAGTCCATTCTGAAGGAGATCAGCCCTGGGATTTCTTTGGAAGGAATGATGCTGAAGCTGAAACTCCAGTACTTTGGCCACCTCATGTGAAGAGCTGACTCATTGGAAAAGACTCTGATGCTGGGAGGGATTGGGGGCAGGTGGAGAAGGGGATGACCGAGGATGAGATGGTTGGATGGCATCATGGACTCGATGGACATGAGTCTGAGTGAACTCCGAGAGATGGTGATGAACAGGGAGGCCTGGCGTGCTGCAGTCCATGGGGTCGCGAAGAGTCGGACATGACTGAGCGACTGAACTGAACTGAATTGATCTAAGACTTGATGAGGTTTAAAAAAAAATCTATCCAGATTCTAGAAAAAATATATGTCCGCTTCTGAAGTCTACACCTTCTCGTGCACCACACTGCTTTGCATTCCACATGCTACTCCATTTACCTTACTCAAATATTTCCAGGTAGTAGAAGCAATTGAAATGTCAAATAAATTCTAACCTTTGATTTATTGTGTGGACTTTGTATTATAAGCCAGTGGAAGGAGAATATTATTTGACCTGTAAAAATCTTAAAGAATGAGCTAAAATTTAATGTTTTCTGGATTTTTTTTGATCTTCCAAATGTTTTGGGTAATAATCTGTAATTTAATTTTAGAAAACAAGCATACATACTTTACTTTAATAATGTACTCTATAAAGAACGATGAACACAAATTAAATCTGAATAAACCTTAGAAAGAAAAGTATTTCAAAAATGAAATGCACCTTAAAAGAAGATATAGGAAGAGGTAGTACCAAAAAGATATTCATTACATAAGGAGATTTAATAATAGCAAAAGTCACTCATGGAAATAAGGGCAATCATTTTCATTATGGAAATATTTTCACAGTACCACAAGTATTTATGAGTTTTAATGTATGCAAAATAACACTCAGACATTTCCTAACTTTAAATCAATTGAATAGTTACATCTATTATTGTTCTAAAAGAGAATTATATACTCATTAGCTTTTATCTCCTTTAAAAGAGGCAAGATTATACATTTATAACCTTATCTTATAATCTTGTAAGTTTAAAAAATTATACATTTTTAAAAATTATATGAATAGATACCAACAGCAAGTCAAAGAAAAAAATAAAGATTTTTAAACACTCCCTAACATCATATACAGAAACTCAAAATGGAATAAAGACCTAAATGTAAGATCAGACACTATAAAACTCTTTAATGAAAACATAGGCACGGCATTCTTTGATGTAAATCACAGCAATATCTATTTTGACCCACCTCCTAGAATAATGAAAACAAAACCAAAAATAAATAAATGGGACCTAATTAAACTTAAAAGCTTTTGCACAGCAAAGAAAACCATAAATGGGACAAAAAGACAACCCTCAGAATGGGAGAAAATACTTGCAAATGAAGCAACTGACAAATCATTAATCTCCAAAATATAAAACAGCTCATGAAGCTCAACATCCAGAAAACAACCCACCCAAAAATGAGTAGATGACCTAAATTGACATTTCTCCAAAGAAGATATACAGATGGCCAACAAACACATGAAAAGACACCCAACATCACTAATTATTAACGAAATGCTGATCAGAATGACAGTGAGATACCACTTCACACCAGTCAAAATGGCCATGACGAAAACAGTCTAGAAAACATACGGTAGAGGTTGTATGGAAAAAAGGGTATTCTCTTGCACTGTTGGTGGTAATGTAAATTGATACAGCCACTATGGAAGTTCTTAAAAACTAAAAATAGAACTACCATATGACTCAGCAATCCCACTATTGGGCATATACCCTGATAAAAGACAAGTGTACCCCAGTGTTCATTTCAGCACTATTTACACTAACCAGAACATGGAAGCCACCTAAACATCCATTGACGGATGGAAAAAGAAGATGTGGTACATATATGCAATGGAATATTACTCAGCCCTAAAAAGGAACAAAACTGGGTCATTCGTGGTGATGTGGATGGACTTAGAGTCTGTCATACAGAGGGACGTAAGTCAGGAAGAGACAAATATCATGTATCAGTGTATGTAGGTAGGATCTAGAGAAATGGTACAGATGAACCTATCTGCAGGGCGGGAATAGAGACCCAGATGAGGGGAAGAGACGTGGATAGAGGGGCATGGAGAGGGGTGGGATGAACTGGGAGACTGAAGCGGATGTATGTGCACTGCCCTGTGTAAAGTAGATAGCCAGTGGGAACCTGCCATACAGCACAAGGAGCTCAGCTTGGGGCTCCTTGATGACCTAGAGAGTGGATGGAGGGGAGTCCATGAGGGAAGGGATACATGCATACACACAGCTGATTCAGTTTGTTGTACAGCAGAAACCAACACAACACTGTAAAGCAACTACACCCCAATAAAAAATAATTAAGATAAAACCTATTTTCCCTAATGCATGTATTATATAGGTTCTTGATCTCATAACCTGATTCATTATTGATGATACAAAGAAATAATAGTCATTTTAAAAGGCAGAAGCACTAATTAATATAAAATTGTAAAGATGGGGACCACATTTGACTAAAAGGCAAAAACAGAGTTTAAATTTCCCCTTAGTTACCTTTCTAGGTTAGAGTTTGAAACTTTTCTAGCCCTTACATATTTAAAATAGTCTACATTGTTACAGCTGTTATTACCATGTACAATATTTAAGAAAACATAATGAAATATTCCTGTACTACATTTCTCACCAAATGTTAGCAAAAGCCATAATATACCTGTGTTGGCTTGCTTTCTTTTCATCCTGATTTTTCATCCAGTTTTAACAACATTTTGTTAATTTATTATTCCCATTAGAGGAAACTCTAAATTTATAAATGTAGTATCAGAATGTTTCTGCTTTAAGTGGTTTGTTTATAAAATGCAGTGTGTTAAGACATTGGTATTTTATCAGTTCAGTCTTTTAAAAATGTCTCATACCTTAGTATAGCTAGCATGCCACCAAAATAACTGAATGATTAGAACAAATGTGTGTCCATTGCAATGGAGCTCCCCAGTTTAACCAAAATTAAATAACACACAAAAAAAGTAAAATGTTAAAAAAATCGATGTGTCTCATCTGAATTAGTGTAACCAAGCAGTTTCCTATGGGACCATCTCAGAGGACTCCCACCCACATCCTCCACCTTCCTTTTGTCTGTAAAAAAACATCAGCCAAAAATAAACTTGAGAGAAAATGCAGAAATAAGAACACAGTCAAGCAAGGTGAAATAATAATACTTTAGCCATTAAACAAAGTCAAGGACCTTTAGTTCTTTCCCAAGGAGTATAGATAATATTCTGAGCTATATTCTTTGAGCTATTTTTAAGATGCTAAAACCCCCACCAGGTGGAAGAAATTCACTATATGCTTCTCCAAAGCAAGCAGAGCCCAGATGGATTAGAACGGACAGTTGAGGATGCTGACTCCCTATTACCTCACCACCAGCCAATCAAAACAATGTCCACGAGCTGATCATGTCCAGCTCCTCCAACACAAGACTCCTCAATACCTGCTCCCAGGTGGGTCATACAACCTTGAGGGCACTAGCTCTCTGTGGCTCCCCCTGCCAGGCAAAGCAATGAAACTTTCTTCCTACTTCACCCCAAACCCCATCTTTGAGATTTAACCCGACCCCAGTACACTGGAGCCGCATTTTGGCAGCATTAACAACCACACATGGTAACAAAAGGGAATACTTGATGCTTCAGCCTGGGGAAGTTCTGGCACATAATAGAGGCTCCGGAAACAAGAATAAAGAGATGGTATTCACACATAGAAGGGAGGGTGTTTTGGGGTCAAGAGCACCATGAATAAAAGCTGGAATGAGGACATAGATTTCCTAGGGCTCCATTTCTTTTTCTGATTTGATGACAACCACATCCTTTAGTGGAGGATACAGTGAGTAGAGAAGAGCAATCCTGGAGATGTTCACTCGGAAGAGGGCTGGAGGGACGAGGAAAATGGAGACCCACGTCCTGGGTTCTTTTCAGCCCTCTCCTGCTCCTCCCTCGCGGTGCGGCTAGAGGGCAGTCAGCTGAGCATGGTGGTGGTTGTCAAAATCAAAAACAAATGGAGCCCAGCCTCGAAAATTCCCTGAGCAGACAAAATCAATTTAGTCACACAAACAAGCTGAATGCACCTTATTTGCCCAGATTAGCACAACTAGGGTGATTTCTTGCTTATGTGCCTGGAAACCATAGGGAAAACTTAAAACTGTTCCCCCAAATTGATACAAGGTAACCATTAACCAATTCCCTATCACTTACAAAAACTCTAACAGTATAACCCACCTCAGTGAAGCATCAACATAAAGCATCACTTACATAAACTGTTTTTCAGACGGTAAAGAATCTGCCTGCCAATGTAGGAGACACAGGTTCGATCCCTGGTCGGGAAGATCCCCTGGAGGAGGGCATGGCAACCCACTCCAGTATGCTTGCCTGGAGAATCCCATGAACCGAGGAACCTGGCAGGCTACAGCCCAGGGGGTCTCATAGAGTCAAACACGACTTAGCGACTGAGCACGCATGCCTCAGAATATGTTCCTGAAGCTCCATCCAAACTGGTTTGAGGGCTCTTGGTTCATGAATGGTCTCTGGTCTGCACACAGTAAGCTTTTACTAATTACTACCTTGGTGATGCATGGGTTTTCTTCTGCTATACTAGACTTTTGACCTGATGGGTAGTTACACTTTTGCAGATGAGCGCTGCACTGAGCAGAGGGGCAGAGTCTCCTTCTGAGGTTATTCACTGCTTCATCCTTTACAGAAGCATCTCTGGGGAGAGAATAAACATGTGAAAAGAACGTCAGCATGGGTAAACCTTGGATGTCTGGGCCAGTGTGATAGGAGGAGACCACGGAAGGGCCTCCAGGATAAAGGAGTAGGAGGGCTCATTGCTGGAGGTCCCTCTGTC
Organism: Nanger dama; assembly: GCA_917880005.1. Lineage (NCBI taxonomy): Eukaryota > Metazoa > Chordata > Mammalia > Artiodactyla > Bovidae > Nanger > Nanger dama. The sequence continues at coordinate 2,341,894 of CAKJTW010000069.1, forward strand.
AAGTCAGGCCTCCCCTTCTGGGGTCTACCACCTGGCTGTATACTAACTAGAATCCCTCGGTGGAGGAGGGGTGCTTTAAAGAAAAAATGATTGACTGGACTGAACTCATGACTATCTGGGGACTGGCATGTGAAACTTAGTAACTCCTCCAAGTGAGGTTCATATGAAGCTAGGGCTGAAGACCAATGGGATGCAAGACACTTCTCGGAGAGGCTGTGGGTGTGTGGAGGCTGGGAGGACCTAACAGAATGCTGAGCGCGGCAGCTGTTGCAGTGGCTCCTAATGTGGGGTCTTCAGACCAGCGACATCAGCGTCACCTGGGCCCTTGTTAAAAACAGACTCCAGTACTCAAGCCCCACTACAGACCCAAGCAATCAGCAAGCCTGGAGGTGGGGACTAGTAATCTGAGCTTCAGGGGCTTCCCCGGCAGCTCAGTGATAAAGAATCTGCCGGCAATGCAGAAGTCTCAGGAGATGCAGTTTCGATCCCTGGGTCAGAAAGATCCCCTGGAGAAGAAAATGGCAGCTGACTGCAGTATTCTTGCCTGGAGAATTCCACAGACAGAGGAGTTTGGAGGTCTAAGGTCTAAAGGGTCTCAAAGAGCCAGACAGGACTGAAGCAACTTAGCATGCACACACGCACAATCTGGGTTTTAATAAGCCTTCTGGGTGCTTCTGCAAGGAGATCCAACCAGTCCATCCTAAAGGAAATCAGTCCTGAATATCCATTAGAAGGACTGATGCTGAAGCTGAAATTCCAATAGTTTGGCCACCTCTGCAAACTACACAAAGTGTACATGATATGAAGAGTTGACTCACTGGAAAAGAATCTGATGCTGGGAAAGACTGAGGGCAGAAGAAGAAGGGGACGACAGAGGATGAGATGGTTGGATAGCATCACCGACGCGATGGACGTGAGTTTGAGTAAACTCGGGGAGTTGGTGATGGACAGGGAAGCACGGTGTGCTGCAGTCCATGGGGTCGCAAAGAGTTGGACATGACTGAGCAACTGAACTGAACTGGGTGCTTCTGGGCATCACGAAAACTTGAGAATCACTGGCCATAAGTAAGAGGCTGAAACAACCCAGACAGGTTAAGGGGGAACAGGGTCAAGAAAAGAATTGATTTCTGTGGGGTTTGGCTAGAGCTCACAGGTAGGTAAAACCCAGTGGGAGCTAACAGGTAATGGCAGTGGGACTCAACATCAGAGACCAAAGTGGGGGCCTGGATAAGACTCAGTGGATCTACCTGCATCCTCTTGCATGAAAATGTCCTTTCCAACGTGAAAAGCTGTGGATCCAACATGTTTTGATGTGTTCCTATTGTTGATGTTGTTTAGTCGCTAAGTTGTATTGATTCTGCTACACCAGGGACTGTAGTCCACCAGGCTCCTCTGTCCATGGGATCTCCCAGGCAAGAATACTGGAGTGGGTTGCCATTTTCTTCTGCGGGGGATATTCCTGACCCAGGGATCGAACCCACATCTCCTGCCTTGGCAGGCAGACTCTTTAGAACTGAGCCACCTGGGAAGCCCTTACTATTGTTGATATTGCCAACCAAATCTGCTCTATAAGGAAAAACAGGAATGAGTCAGTAGAAATAGAGAAATCTGATAAAGTGTTGGGAGAGGAGGGCAGAGACTGTATCAGAAGTTATGAAACTAACTTTAGTAAAGTAGGAAGCTCAATAATTTCACTCTTAGGAGAGCTCCCTGATGGTTATGCCACAGACAGCAGTAAACATGGCAGAAAGCAAGCACGTCATGAAGCCAGCTCTGCACAAACAGCAAGTTTCGCTGATGAGCCCTTGTCACGGTCAGTAATTTAAAAGCCTCCCTGGAATCCACGTATTCATTACTATGAATCCATCCACAGCACATGCAGGCAAGTCAGGTCCCCGGATGCTATGGACTCTGTATTGGTGGCTACTCATGTGTGATATCATTTTCCAGGTGATATAAACACAGCAAGTTTAATGCGATTCTGTTATCAAGGGTGCTCCCAGCTCTTTAATTTCTAGTTCACAGGAAAGCAACATGATTCATATTTTGCTTTTTCCCCCATCATCAGTGCAGTGCAAACCTGCCTTTGAATACAAGTTCCTTTATTTCTGACTGTGTTACTTAACCTCACAAGATGTCAAAAGTAAAAGGAGAATGATAAGAAAAACACCTATCAATAGATTTTATATGCTGTCATGCTCAGACTGTAGCTAGCTCAAGGCATGGTACCTACTGTGTGCTCAATTAGTGGAAGCTGTGTTCTGTACATTATTTTAGCATCATGTACACTTTGTGTAGTTTGCAGAGGTATTACAGAGGTACATCCCAGCCCCGGCAGAGCATCACATTCCAGGGGAAAACAGTAGTACCACGTAGTTCCCTCTTGTTGCTGTAACAAATTTCAACACACTTAGAGGTTTAAACCACACAAATACATGACCTTAGAATTCTAGATAGCAGAAGTTTGACAAGGATCTTATTTGACTAAAACCTCCACTTTGAACTTCAAGCCTCCAGAACTATCAGAATAAATTTCTGATGTTAGAGCAACCAGGCTTGTGATGATTTGTTATGATCACCCTAGAAAATGAATGGAGTCTTCTCCTTGGGAATCCTATTACTTCCAGCTACCCTTCAGGAAGTTGAGGTTCTTCCTCATAGAGCATACACACTGACCTGTGCATTTGTAGGTTGTTATCCATATCACTATAATGCTTTTCCCTTTTCTGTTTATATACAACTCACACTTGAGAGCTAGAAGCCAAATATCACTTGTGTATCCTAATTCCCTGATATTTCTTGAAATAGAAGGTTTTTTTACTTAAACTACATTTTCCCTAAAAAATGGCTTCTTATAAAGAATATATTTGCTATTAATATTGCAATGGTTTTAATTTATTGGAAAATAAATTTTGAATTATGGGATTTTATGGGGAACTCAAGTAATTCTTACATGAAGAAGAAAATTCCTTGACCCAAATAACTGAAAATCCCAGGGACATCTTTTTAGGTGTGGTGACCTCTGTTCCAGGCTGGAACCGGGGAGACACCCATCTCCTCCTGGGTTAGGGTGAATCCTGACAGTAAGATGCTTGGGGCAGGAGGGCAGGCTGCTTTCTTATTTTAATTTTAATTATTTTTAATTAATTTTTTTAGTCTTGCTCCACGGCATGTAGGATCTTAGTTTCCCAACCAGGGACTGAACCTGTGCCTCCTGCAGTGGAAGCACTGAGTCTTAACCACTGGACCACCAGGGAAGTCCTCCACGGACATCTTAATGCGGACTACGCTGAAGCCAGAGGCCCAGTGTGTCTCCTGGGCAGGTCCCTGTTCCGGCTCCTGCTCTGTCTTTCCCAGGTAGCTCCATGTGATGGTAAGATGCCTTTTACAGCTCTAAATCTACATTTTCTCAGGTCTAATTTTAACAGACAAGAAAATGTGTCTCTCTGAAAAATCTAAGCATCATTACACTTAATCGTCTCTGACATGGTTGCTTGCTCATATTAGTGTGTGTGTCCAGGAAACTTAAATATTTTAATTAGCTAAACATGAATCACCTACTCAACCTGGAGGAAGAAGGGATATAAGTCCTAACCCCAGGTTTTGGGATGGAGTTGAACCTAGTGGAAAATCAATGCATGTTTTAAGTAGAAGCTGGTGAATAGAGATTGTTTACTTGCTAGGTTTTATTTGACTCTTTGGGGCCTCATGGACTGTAGCCCACAAGGCCCCTCCGTCTCTGGGATTTTGTAGGCAAGAATACTGGAGTGGGTTGCCATTTCCTTCTCTGGGAGATCTTCCCAACCCAGGGATTAAAACTGTGTCTCCTGCATTGGCAGGTGATTTCTTTACCACAGAGCTATCGGGCAAGCCCAAATAGAGGTGAGAGGCCCCAAAACACCAACCATCCCCGAGGCTTTAGAAAATAGAATGGGTGCTGAATCTCCAAATGTATTTAAGTTTGTAATTTTTGCTTTGATAAAACAGAGATTTATACATGCATTTTATATCTTCTGATCTCAGACGAATAATATCATTCATTATGTTAATAAAAAATTAGGAACTTCCTAATTGTCTTTATCATCTTAGATTTATTAATATTTGGCCTACCACATTGTCATATGCATATGTGATGATTTCTTGTGTATATGTAGCTCTGCATGTCTGTGTATATAAAGAGAGGGGAAAATGTAATATGCGTTTCCACACTGTGAGTGTGGCAAACAAAAGCGCTGGGCACATTCTTCCACAGTGTCACCCTGCCCATGTTCTACTTGAGATTTATCGTCAGGTTGTATACCAATAAAAACAACTGTATTCCCACAGTAAGGCAAACACTGATTGTACTTTAGGATGTTTAGAATAAAAATAGATGAGGATTCAGAGCAAAACATAGCCATTCTTAGGTAAAGAAATAATCGACAAGTATTTTGCAGAGCATGCTAACAAAGCTTTCAAAATACTCATTTGGCACAGGCTTGATAACTCAAGAAACTGTTATATCATTATCATACTCCAATAATAATCTGAATTGATGGAGAAAGTCCCTAAAACAACCCAGAAAGGTGCTCTAATTTCAGGGCTGGTATATTTACACAGAGGAACAAGGGGATCTAAGGGTAAAGTAACTTGAAAAGGTCATAAAATGACAGTTCCTTAGCTGTACCAACTAAGTATAACTGCCAGATCCTCCAAGGGGAGCACTTAGGAGCTTAATTTAGGAAATCTCACGACCCTTTTTTTGTGCTTGCCTTCCACTTTCACAGCATGTGAACTTGACAGAGCTCATCTCCTCCCTACACTCACCAGCCTTCCTTGAAACTCTATCACCCAATCAGGGACTTGGGAGGAAGTAGACACAAATTGTAGAGCCTCAGAGCCTCAGTTTTCTTCCAAGTTTCTTCCAAGTTCAAGTCCTCAGCTTTCTTTGGGGAAAGATTCCTCAAATCCAGCGCTCTCCCCCTACCCCTGAGATAAAATGATCTCAGGAAAGAACATCCGTAGTCTTCAAGGAACTTGTTTTCCTCCCAAAGGTATGAACTTCACCAGTAGCCAAGGAGCTCTTGCCCTTCTTCACTTGGTGTGGAATGCTCTCATATCACTCTTCCAGGTAACCGTTTCCTGTCATCTTTCTCATCTCCATCTGAATCATCATTTCCCAGGAAGAAGCAATGACATGAATCCACTAATTTGCAGCATTTAACAGAGATGCTGATTCATCATTGAAGATGTCTTTGTTGAGGATTTGACTTGACTGTAGTTTTCAGGACAGCTGTAACACTGTGTGTCTTGCCACCCTTAAATCCCCATCTGTGTCTGTCTGAAACATACAATAGATGATGATAACTACATTTTTTTCCAGACTCCTAGTTCTCCCTCTTGAAATGCCAAACATTTGTACTTTCCTGAAACTCTTGTAGCTAGAGCTTCAGATTCAGATGCTAGAAAAGAGACGCTTTCAAGCCAGACTTGGATTTGGAGTTGATTTGTGCAGAGAGAGGCAGCAGAATTTACAACACTGGCAGGCCTGGTCCTCTGGGAAGTCCTCTGACTTCCTATCCCAGCTTGTAGCTAAGTGAGTCATCATGGAGGTGGAGGATGAAACAGGGACATTTCCAGCAGTGGGGATGGAAAACCAATTTTCTAGTTATGTCTGTTGCATGGTGGTCTACAAGGAATCTTTCCTGTACATCCATAGCAGAGTCTTCTTCCTCAGTCTTTCAAAATCATCTGATTCCTTGCATTATACACTTTTCTGTTATTTAATCTATTTTCTGATATCTACAGTCAACCTCTAAGTGACACAATATTTGGTAAATGTTTATCGATCAATAGACTAATGAAATGGTAGATGCTACCTGACTTAAAATGAAATATACCTATACTAGATGAGATAATTTGAACCTTTTATAAAGTCATGTCTTAATATTCTTCTTTTATTCTTTACAAATTATGTTTCAAACACATGAAATAAGTAGTAAGATGGATTACAACATTTGAAACTAATAGTCCCCACATCACAGAAAAAGCTGAAAATCTTTTATTTTTTTGGGGGGATTAACAATGATTACTTTTATTTATTTTTTTAATTAAATTTATTTATTTTTTTAATTACAATACTGTATTTGTTTTGCAATACATTGACACGAATCAGCCATAGGTGAACACAATCGCCCAATGCCGAAGCCCCCTCCCACCTCCCACCCCACATCCTCTACCTGAATCATCCTGTGCATCAGCCCCATGCATCCTGCATCCTACACCAAACATAGATTAGCGCTTCGTTTCTTACAGGAAAATACACATGCTTCACTGCCATTCTCCCAAACCATCCCACCCTTTCCCTCTCCCTCAGAGTCCAAAAGTCCACTCTATACCTCTGTGTCTCTTGTTGTCTCACATATAGGGTCATCATTACTGTCTTCTAAATTCCATATATATGTGTCAGTATACTGTATCGGTGTTTTTCTTTCTGGCTTACTTCACTCTGTATAATCAGTTCCAATTTCATCCATCTCATTAGAACTGAGTCAAATTTATTCTTTTTAAGGGCTGAGTAGTATTCCATAGTGTATATGAACCACAGCTTTCTTATCCATTCATCTGCTGATGGACATCTAGGTTGCTTCCATGTCCTGGCTATTATAAACAGTGCTGCAATGAACATTGGGCTTCATTTTTTAAAATTCTTTATTTATAGTTTCCTTACAACCAAAAGCAGACTGGAGCTGATTTTTTTCTTAAAATGGATTACATGCTAATAAGCAAAAAGTGAATAAGACAAATCTAATAAGAAGAAAGAATGAAAGGAATATTTCTATATGGTATGAGCTAGGCTAATAAGCAGTAACTCATTCAAATATAAAGACTAGAAAGCAATAAAACTCAGATAATTATCTGAAGAGTAAGCCACATTGGTTTTAAAAATTTGTAGATCTGAATTTTCTTCTTTTCCTATATTGTGTATAGATCCAAATGATAGGTCTAATTATAAGATGCTTGTTAATAACACCTAAAAAAAGCAAACACTCCAGCTACACCCCCTTCCCAGCAATCGTGCCAAATAAAGTTTCTTTGGGGAGAAACTGAATTAATTCTGTCTGTCTTAAAGTAGGATAATTAATTTCAACTGGCTTAAGGTAAAATTATTCTTGTAATACAGACTCTGCCACCTAATTATTTCTCCATATGCTACTGCTCCCTCCACCAGCCTTCGCCTGGCACAGTGGGCCTCTCGCAGGTCTCTGCCCATCCCCCACACTGTCAAGGACAGGACTCTGAAACAGTCACTAGCCTGCCTCCAGTGCAAAGAGAATCAGGTTGTTAAGCAGTGGTGCAGTAGATCAGAAAACAAATTTCATTTGGGATGTTTATTTCAATTAACCATAACGTGTCTAAAATGTCCTTGAAAATAAATAGTTTAAATTACCATTAACAAGAGATATTTATCCCAATCACCTTCCTCCCTAAAGTTATACACACACATACATATATACACATAAATACACACACATGCACACATATACATTTCAATAATGCTATATCAGAAACAATCTGAAGTCATTTGCAGTTATTACAAAGGGTTAATATTACAAAGTATCTTGGCAACATTGATGTTAATGGTGATTTTCCAAATCTTTCTGCACATAAAAATCACCTAGTTTATTGTTTTAAAATATATACATTTCTAGTTCCCAAGTCATATGCCTATTAATTCAGGATTTTTATTTTTAGACATCACCCTATCAGGGACAGATAGGATCAGGATCCAATGTTAAGAAACACTGCTCTAGGAGATCAGAATATCTAATCTATTTTTAAATTTCTTCTTTTCACCATGTAAATTCTACCAAGCGTACATAGAGTAACAAGCTTTCAGAATAATAGAAAAGAAGTGAATGTGAAATATGAATGTGATATGTAATTATTGCTTCTTGATTGATTTCCTATTCACTTTGCACTGAAATAGAATCACCCACACAAAAGAAAAAAAAAGGAACTACGTAATGGAAAATTAATCAAAACTAGTTTAAAAGCAAAGAAATGATTCTTGTTAGTTACTGATGTATTGGTGCTTCCTCTTCTCTTTTTCCTAGAATTTAGAGAGAATTAGAAAAGCTGCCAAATGCTGTGGATATTTAAACACCATTAAATTAAGCATAATAAAATGATAGGAAAACAAAGTGATGGCCAGTGGCAGAGAAATATGAAATGAAAAATCTCTCAATTATGTCAACAACCATATTAAATTTAACTGTGTGAATTAAAAAGAAATAAATCAGTAAGTAAAAAGAGTACACTAAATTGTACTAGAAGCCAATAGCTATTTTAGTAAAAATAAACTGAAATTCCAAAGAAATATTATGTTGTCCTCATGAACCTGAATTAATGTCTTTATTTAAACCAGTAGCTAAATTTTCAAAAACATAACAGAGTCGTGAATTTGGGTGTTGGAAGCATCTCAGGTATTTTTTCCAAACTTTTTTAATAGTTGCTGCTGCTAAGTCTCTTCAATCGTGTCCGACTCTGTGCAACCCCACAGACGGCAGCCCATTGGGCTCCGCCATCCCTGGGATTCTCCAGGCAAGAACACTGGAGTGGGTTGCCATTTCCTTCTCCAATGCATGAAAGTGAAAAGTGAAAGTGAAATCGGTCAGTTGTGTCTGACTCAGCGACCCCATGGCTGCAGCCCACCAGGCTCCTCCATCCATGGGAGTTTCCAGGCAAGAGTACTGGAGTGGGATGCCATTGCCTTCTCCATTTTTAATGGTTAAAGAAACCTAAACCACAAAGATTATTCCTTGGCCAAAATCACTCAAATATTGAGCATAGACCCAGGATAAGAGTTTCATTCTTTCACTCTTTAATATTTGGTCCTATTTACCTGTTATATATGAGTTGAATCACACATTTAACAGTTACCACTTCCATTGAATAATAATGCAACATGCTCTCTGGAGCCTCTTTCATAAGGACAACAATTTCTTTCATGAGGGCTCTGCCCTCAGACCAAATCTCCCAAAGGCCCCACTTCCAACACCATCACATCAGAATTTAGGTTTTTATGTCTGAATTTTGGAGAAACACAAATATTCAACAGATCTCAATATTTCCACAAGTCATCTATAGATTCAATGGAGTTGCTATTAAAATCCTTATGGCAGAAATGGAAAAGCTCATACTCAAATTCATAAGGAATTTCAGTTTTCCTTGAATATACAAAATGATGTTGAAAAAGCAGAACAAAATTGGAGAAACCACATTTCCTGATTTTGAAACTTACTATAAGGTGAATTCTCTGATATAATGGTAAATTTGTAAACCAATGGAATAGAAGTGAAAATCCAGAAAATAAACCCATACATTTATTAACAACTGATTTTCAACAAAAGTGTCAAGACTATTCAATAGGGAAAAAACAGTCTGTTAGACAAGCTGTGCTGAGGTAACTGGAAATCCACATGTAAAACAAATAAGCAGGACCCCTACCTTACAGCCATATATAAAAATTAGCTCAGATGAGATCAATGATCTAAATATAACATGTAAAATTATAAAAGTCTTAGAAGACGACATAGGAGTAAATTATCATAACCTTTATTTAGTGATAGATTCTTAGAAATTACACCTTAAAAGTATGAACAACAAAAGAAAAAATAAACTGGCACTCATCAGAATAAAAAACTGCGTGCAAAAAAACCACAAAACTGCATACATCAGAAGGCACTATCTAGAAAATGAAAAGATAAGCTAAAGACTGGTAGAAAATGCTTGCAAATCAAATATCTGAGAAAAGTTTAATATCCACAATATACAAAAAGCTCTCACAACTCAACAATAAAAAGGCAAACAGCCTTATTTAAACATGGGCTAATGGCCTAAACAGACATTTCTCTGAAGAAAAGGCAGAAGTAGCCAAGAAGCTCATGAAATATTTTCAACATTGTTAGTCATGAGGGAAATGCAAATCAAAACCACAACAAGATTTACCACTTCACACAGTAGGATGGGTATAATTTTTAAAAGACAAAAAACCAAAAAGAACAAGTATCACTGAGGATATGGGGAAAGAAGAATTTTCATATGTTGTACTGGAAAAGTAATGGCTCAGTCAATGTAGAAAAAAACATTGTGAGCTTCCCTGGTGGCTCAGAGGTTAAAGTGTCTGCCTGCAATGCGGGAGACCTGGGTTCTATTCCCGGGTCGGGAAGATCCCCTGGAGAAGGAAATGGCAACCCATTTCAGTACTCTTGCCTGGATAATTCCATGGATGGAGGAGCCTGGTGGGCTACAGTCCACGGGGTCACAAAGAGTCGGACACAACTGAGCGACTTCACTTTGTCACTTTTGGTCTCTCTAAAGTTATATAATTACCATATGACCCAGAAATTCTACCCCTATCTGCACCAAAAAGAATTGAAAACCGGTACCCAAATAAATACATGTACATTCCTGTTCTTAATAGCTCTGTTCAAAAGAACCAAAAGATGGAAACAGTCCAGGTATCCATCAGCCCATGAGTGGATGAACAAATTATGGTATAGCCATACACTCAAACACTCTACAGCCAACAAAGAAAGGAAGAATGTGCGGATGCTTGCTGCACAGTCCAGGGACCTCGGAAACCTTATGTTGAAGAAGCCAGATCCAAAGGGTAAGTGTTATATGATTCCATTCATATGAAATAGCCAGAACAGGTAAATCCATGGAGACAGAAAGGAAATCTGTGGTTCCTGGCGTCTTCCTATATAATGCTTACTGGATTTCCTTTGGGAATGATGAAAATGTTTTAGAATCAGAAGTGGTTGTACAACACCGTGAATTTATCAAATGCCACTAAGATATTCACTTTAAAACAGTTAACTTCAGGGTGTCCCTGGCAATCCAGTGGCTGGGACTTCGGCTTCCAATACAGAGGGAGCTGGTTCATCCCCAGTAGGGAGCTAGGATCCCACATGCCTTGTTGCCGATAAACCAAAAATGGTTAAAGCAGAGACAATATTTTAACAAATACAATGAAGACTTTTAAAAAATGGTTAGCTTCATGTACTGTGATTTTACTATAAGAAAGAAAAAAAAACAGGGAATGTCTCAGCCCTATTAAAGCTATTTGAGTTTTCCTGTAGTCTTATAGTTTTATTTTTAATTGGGTTTTTAATTTTAAGAACTATTATAACCATAGCATTTTGTCATTTTAAATAAGAAGCTAAATATTATTTTTATCACTATTTTAAATCAAACTAGTGTATAAATCAACTGATAACAGCTATGGGAACTGCCAATCATTTTATAATATAGCAGATTATTAGTAGTATACCAGTCATATAAAATACAAAATGAGATATAATTTCATATCTGAATATCACAACCTATAAAATTTCATGAAGTTCTAATTCTGTAAAATATAAGTGACCTAAAGAGTCAAAATTTGCATCTTCATTTTAATTGGTTATGGGATAAATGTTATTTATCTGAGACATAAAAGGAGGTTTTAAAGGCTGATAAAAGATCCCATTAACCCTAAGATTTTGTTGCCCTCTTACATTTGCCTTGTAATAGAATAAGAAAGAGGATGAGAACTGAAGATAAATGAAAATATACAGTAAAATTTAAATAATGAAAATCAAAGCATAAACACACACATTCATAGTGAGGATGTGCCAAACACAGGGACTGAGATTTAATATTCATGATTTTAATTTCACAAGACATGACAGCATTTGGTGTTTTAGTAAGAGAAAGTAGAACACCACACGCAAATAGTTTATTCCCAGAAATGCTGCTTCATGCATATAAAATCTTAAGTGCGCACTTTCGCTCCAGTAGAAAATCACAAAGAGGAAGAAAACTAATACTCCTAGTTTAGTATTAGTTTTGTAGAAATCAATTAACTGTGGGTGTGTGCACATATGTGTGTGCGCCTGCATGTGTGTGTGTATTTGAGTGGAGGTGAAAGCAATCATAGTATATTAAAGTAAATGCCACCCTATTTTGCAATATATTGATTTATTTCAATTCAGTGGGGCACTTTCAGTAGATATCATCCTTATGATATCTGTAAGTGGTACTTAAGTATCTTTATTTCTGCTAACTGCAGAATTTCTTAGGCAAAAGGACATTGTTTTGCTCAATCTACATAATTCCATTCACCTTTGTTAAAATGTACCCAAAACCATGGATGTGTTTTTCAGTTTCATGAGTAAATAATTTATTTTGAAGAATGTCTTCTGTAGCCTAGGGTTTAATAGTGTGGCATACATGTTATTCTTCAAAATAAATTATTTTCATTTTTATTAATAAGATATAGCATATTTAACACACTTTTATTATATTTTTCCATATGTCTAAACATCTCTGTAGTTATATAAGTATTTACACATTATCTTAGCCAAAAGGCCGAGAAGCGATACAGTTATATAAGTATTTACTGATAACTATTTTAAAAGTTGAAATTTCTAGTGTATCTCAGAGCAAAGCAGAGTAAGAACAGCTAAAGAAAAACATAAGAAGATAATATAATAAATCTAATAACATCAAATTATAGTGTTCTTTATTTATTACTCTAACAGCAAAAGAATAGGTATAATTATTGTTTACTTAAATGGTTCAACCAATTTATGAGTAGAAGGCGGCTTTGGAAGAATGATAACGTGCGGAGGAAAGTTAAAGTTAGAGCTGCCTGCTGTACCACTGAATGGAAATAATACGTTTCTGAGAACAAAGTTGCTAAACAAGATATACATAATGCCAATTCCGTTCAAAGAATAGACACTTTCAGTAAAGTAAATTCATTAGGAATTGACTTTGATGGCCTTTCCACTTTGGGATTAATTCATCATTTTCCTGAGACACATCAATTACCTCTCTGTCACATTAACTTTCTGAGAATGACCCCGTATGTGACCTGAATGAAGGGAATCAGTTGCCAGAATGATTTGAGAAAACAGGCTTCCAAAGCGCTTCATGAGAGGCATGTCGACGAGCCATGGGGCCTTGCTCAGTAGAATACTGACCACTTTTTCCAATGATGTTTCACTTGAAAAAGTATGGTTTGCAATGGAAAATACATATACTGCACATCAAGAGAATTAAGGCTTCACAAGCACAGAAATCTCTGCCATACACCGAAGAAACCATCTGAGCCCCACAAGGTAGTCTATTTTCTAAAATTGTTGGGAATTGCAATTCTGCTTTCCTCCGTTACAGCAAAATCATGACATATTTTGATAAATGTCAGGTAATACATGCTTGTTTCCTCTTCAGTTGTTTTGTTATGTTTTATCACGTTACAGTGGTCACAAACCCCACTTTTCCTTTCCTTCCCTTTCAATCATGTTCTCTTACCTTATTCTCTCTCCTGAAGTTCAAAGACGCGAACAGAGGGAGAAACAGGACAGGTAAGAGCTCAGAAAGGGATTCAAATTAGTGAACCTTACAGCTGTTTATTTGGCTTTTGTTCTTTTCAAGGAGCCTTGGAAAAGACGGTCCTTTCTAACACCATTCTCCAGCTAGGGTTTTATCACTCTAAAGGGATCTGCAGCTTTCAGTGTCTGCAGGCTGTTTTACACACAACCGTGCACTTTCTAGATAACCCACAGCAATGCATATAACTCTCATCCATAGAGATGCAGACTGATTTTGCCTGGTGGAAGTGCAATCTATTTCTTTATCCCTTGTGGGGAAAAAAAAATCACTTTTGCATCTGATAACCAAATTCATTTATGCATTCTGGTTGCCCATTTGTCTGTTACTTAAATCCTTCAACTGGCTATATCATCTTACTGGTTGATTCAGGAGTGGATGGATGAAATAAAGTCTTTCACATGTGTTCATTTTATGTTTGTATGAGATTTATGAGTTTAGCATTTTATATGCCAGCATCCATTTCCTCATCTTATTCATACACAGTATTTTTATGCATTTAGATATATACTAATTCTATAGGGCACTTATATATATATATATATATATATGTGTGTGTGTGTGTGTGTGTGTGTGTGTGTGTATATATACACATATATATATATATGTGTGTGTGTGTGTGTGTGTGTATATACACATATATACAAACATGTTATTCCTATATGGTACTGATGCACATTATTTTACACATACAGATTAGTTTTATTGAAATAATGTTAAAACCACAGTTTGGATTTGTGTTATAATAACATCTACATGATTTCCTGGACTTTGGCTTGTTCTGTATGAAGCTTTGATTTATCTAATATTGAGAGACATCCAAACCTTGATATTTTGATCTATAATCAAAATTTTGATTTCTGTGGCCCCAAGGATTATGACCTGCAGCTGCTCCACGACAGGTAATTGTTTTGGTTTAAATCGCTCACTCCTTTCTGACTCTTTGCAACCCTATGGACCATTGCCTGCCTGGTCCCGCTGTCCATGGGATTTCCCAGGCAAGAAGACTCAATAGGTTGCCTGTGTCCTCCTCCAGGGGAACTTCCCCACCCAGGGATTGAATCCAAGTCTCTTCTGTTTCCGGCGTTGGCAGATGGGTTCTTTATCACTGGTGCCACCTGGGACACCTTTAGTTTAAGTAGTGAGTCTGAATTCTTAACAAAGAAGGTTAAAAAAATTCATTAGTATCTCCTCCCAGCCATCAAAATGATACACACTGAAGGAACAGCCTTGCGATTAATGAGCACACCCAACAAGTTGTACAGATCTTCCAAAATCTTCCTGGTTTCTGAGCTCTGTCTACTTCTAAACCAAAGAACTACACTGGTCTCAAGAGCCCAGGTCTAAACTCAGAGTGGTCTGCTAACACGGTAAGGCACATTGGCATATATACCAGCTCCAAGGGCTTCTCTGGTGGCTCAGTGGTAAAATCCGCCTGCAAAGCAGGAGCTACAGGACACATGGGTTTGATTTCTAGGTCGGGAAGATCCCTGCAGGAAAGCATGGCAACCCACTCCAGCATTCTTGCCTGGAGAATCCCATGGACAGAGGAACCTGGTGGGCTATGGTCCATAGCATCACAAAGAGTTGGATAAGACTGAAGCGACTGGGCAAGCATGCACACACCAGCTCCAAACACGCCCCAGTCAGCCCTCATACTTCCTAACTGACACACTTTATGCTATAACAGCTGGATATAACCAGAAAGGCATCAAAGTGGGATAGAATGAAGTATTTCTTTCATGTTCCCATTCCACTTTGCTCTTAGCCATCATCACAATGTATTATTGATAACAATGGATGTGTAATATCTTCCCAGACAGACACTAAGCCCACGCTGGGCAAGGATAATGATTCAGTCATTTTCACATCACCAGCATCCAGAGCAGTGACTGGCGCAGGGTATAATATAAATAAGTGCTTCCTCTGTTCAGTGAATCAAAGGGAAACAGATATTTTGATGATCAAAACTTGCCCCGTAATTGAAATAATTCCGTGCTTTCATGAGTGGCAAGCTGCAAAACATTCTCTACAGATTTATCCGTTGTGTATATGTCAGAAGCATATACCATTACTGACGGTTTATGAATCTGTGCAATAAAAATTATGATCACTGACTTTTAACTTTTAACTAAAGTTAACATTTAACTTTAGATATTTGCATCACCAAGTCATGAGACACTAATCCAATTCAATCTTATATTTGCAATAAACCCCTAAAATCACAAAGAATAAAGAAAAGTAATATGGAATTCAATTTTTCTGCCCATTTAGCTTTTACAGCTGATATGAATATGAACTACTTATATGACTCAAAAACTATGAACGTTTCAAACTCATTTTTAACTCATTGTTAAAGGAACTGAGTGAAAAAGAACGATGCATTAAGGTACCATAGCTACTTTCATGGGAGAAACAGGAGCAAGTTGTATGTGTTTTGCAGCATATTGGCACTAACACATATACATTAAAACTGCCACTGAGAGGGTTTTAAAAATCTAAAAGCCATGTATCAAAAAGATTACATCCATAGCAGTAAATATGTCTATTAGCTTTAGGACAAAATTCCAAAGCAAGCTAACTTTCCCAAAGTAAAAATTTGACTTTAGTTCAGGTTTTAACATTTATGACATAGCCTATAAAGGTTATTTGTAACATGATGTGTTTAATTGACTTAAAAATAATTTTTCTGAGACTAAAAAGAAATCAGAGAGGAGTAAATCAGATATATTTAAATGTTTATGTGGATATTTACCTTACACCAACAAATCCTAATTGTATAGTTGCCCAAACTGATGGAGAAAAACACTCACTGAAAAATAAGATCAACTGCTTGGATAACTGAGACAAAACTATGACAGGAAACCAAACACACTGAGGTCCTTTACTGACTTCATGCTTTTCTTCCTTTTGGAAAAGCTTGAAACTCTCAGATTTGTCATACTCTCATGTTCACGACTGAGCGACTGAACTGAACTGAACTGAACGTGTTCACACAAAATTTGTCACACTCTCTTTTCCTATGTATGAACATTTTAGATACATTTTATATTCCCATGGGAAAAGATCAAACTATCAGATATGAGATAGTACAAAAAAATGTATTCAGCCTTGAAGTTGTGAAAGTTAGGGCGGTACCCACCAGTCCTCAGGGCAGAAATAGAAAGGAAGTGAGGACATTTGCCTCCAAAGAGCTCTCATACCTTGTTTTTTTCCTGTAGTTCAACTCCTGATGTCTTGAAATCAGGACCTTCTGAGTTTTCACTTAATCTATTTCTCCTGTGCAGGAGTTCTTCCATTTCTTTCACCTGGACCTTTAACCTTCTATTTTCTCTCTCCAGTCCTTGTTTTTCCTTTTCAAGTAGCTCCCTCTTGTCCCACTCAGATGTCTTTTCAGCCTGCAATCTCTCTAGCTGAACACAGAAAACACAGAAAAGCAACATGTAGCATTTGCAATTGCCAAAGTGAATATGTCCATTTACACATTAATTTTTCTATTTTTTGGCCACATCCAAGGCAGGCAGGAAGTTAGTTCCTCGACCAGGGATTGAACCTGTGCCCCCTGCAGTGAAAGTATGTGGTGTTTTAACCACTGAACCACCAGGGAAGTCTCTACACAATTTTTAAAAAGACAACTCTATTTGTCTGAAAAGTTGAAAACAACACAAAAGCCCTAAGACCAGATCATGCACTAGATAAATTTACCCTTTCTCTTGGTTCATGGGACTATTTCCAGAACCAAACAGACCGTATTTGTCAATTAAGTATATTAAGTGAGGCACTGATGATATTTTGCCATCAAGCTCCACTCAGCTGATGAGAATTTATCAGTCGAGAAGGAACAAAATCATTTCTTGGGCAATTTTGGTTGGATGGATATAGATCATATATTCATTCATTCACTCACGTATTTACTATACCTTTCAACTTCCAGGCACTATGCTAGTTATTGTATGGACAAGTGAATGTAATAAAATATCATAAATGCCATGATTAAAGTACTGTACAATATAGTCAAACTCACCTGAATGAATGGCCCATTTGATTTTCAGGGAATGGAGGTTGGCAATATGATTAAAATCAGAGGTATTTTAAAACTATTTGTTATGGATCAAGGTTGAAAATTACTTGTTTTAACATTGTTAGTTTTAAATGGCTTGATGGCAAAGTGTTGAATAATACTGCACTATTATAAAGTAGTTTCCATGACTTTAAATTTTCAAAGAGAAATCAACATTAAGAAAATGTTAGACTTCAATAATATCTTTGGAAATTAATTTTGATTAAGAAGTCTAAAAACTGCTTTTTCATACACACATAATTGTGCTATTATTGTAGAAAATGTTCTGTTCCCAAATCTAAGTGAGGCTCCGGTTTCTGAAAAAACAGGAAACTGAAATTACATTCTTGGCACTAGACTTCTCTATCAATTAAACATAATAAACTAAGGGATCAAATTTTAGATGATGTGATTTGACATTTGGGGCGCCTGTTTGGGATATGAGGTGAAAACAGTATTTCACAATCCAATTTAGAACATGACATGACTTTAATTATTAAGATTAATGCTTAAACTTTTTGACTAGCATCACATCACTTATCAGAATGAAAATAATAAAGTTGTAATAAAAAGTCATCAACTTCATGATGAAAAATTAATTTTATGAGAATAAATGTATTCTTGGTCAAGGACAAATAGGATGTTATGTCAAGTCTTTGTAAAACTTTAGGCATTTAAAAGACATTGCTGAATTTGAATTTATACCTAATAACAGATAACAAGTAGAAATAGAATTTTAAATAAATAATAGATGGCTTGAATGAAAAAAAATCTAAATTTAAAAAGTTGAAGAAAGGAATTATATTAACAGCAATAACAACAAAACTTAAATAATGCTGTGTTATTATTTACTATTTGTGGGTTTTATTGACACCAATTATCTGACAAATTTAGGCATATAATAAACATCAAAAAGTATGGGTTTGTGAAAACAGGATCATAAATTTTATTAGCAATTTTATTTTTTATTTCATCTTTAAAGATTCTTTCTTGTCAGATTATTCTTTTCTAAGAATCATACAAAATCTACTACCTTAAAAGCCATTCAATTAAATGTGAGTTAAAAGGATGAAAGAAATATCAGGTATTACTTTAAGCTTTCAGAGTACTTTGTAAGCAGGTCTAACAACTGATCAATTTGAAATGCAATTCTATCGATTCACTTCCAATGATCAACAGAAAAATTCTAAAACATTTTAATTCTAACTGTAATACGCTATGAATTTTAACTAATAGTGAAAGTGTTAGTCTCTTAGTTATGTCTGACTCTTTGCAAACCCATGGACTGTAGCCCACCAGGCTCCTCTGTCCATGGAATTCTGCAGGCAAGAATACTGGAGTAGAGGTAACCATTCCCTTCTCCAGGGGATCTTCCCAGCCCAGGGACTGAACCTGGGTCTCCTGCACTGTAGGTAGATTCTTTACCATCTGAACAGTCAGGGAAGGAGAATCAAGCTAAGAGTATCTCAAAAAAGAAAGTAGGAGATGGATTTGAATATTCTAAGGGCCAAGAGCCCAATCATGACATATTAGGAGCTTAGGAGAGTAGGTATGAAAGCAAGTTAAACAAGCAGATACTTACACTTAGAAGGAAGTGTGATTTAAAGGTTCATTCGAGTTTCTTATGAAAAAAATGTAATATTGTGATTATTCCCAAGGACCAAATTGAGTCATTTCTTTTATTCATATATATGTAAATAAGCGTTTATATATTGACTTCCTTCCAGCTTTATTGAGATATGAGTGACATGTGTGTACACAGCCTAATAATTTGGTCATTTCTAATTATATTGATCTATAAACTCAATCTTCGCCCCTTGTCATTGATTAATACTGCTGAAAGGACATCAGTAATAGATTGCAATGAACAAAATAACTAGAACCTAAGTTTTATGAAACCAGAGTTGGGCCAGTTTGCTCATCATCTGGCACCTGACACGCTAGGTCAGCGCTTCACAAGGACCTGCTGAAGGAAGGGAAACACGCATACTGTGTCTCTAGCAAGAAGCTCCTTTGTATTTCAATCACAGCAACTGGGCACAAAGTGAAATAAGATAGCATCCTAGCAGAGCCAGTTATTCACTCGCTGGTTCAATTGCCAATAGAATTTCTCAGCACATTTACTCTTAACTCTTATTGCTGTTGTCATAGTTCCTTTGTATTTTGTGACAGGAATGAGGTAAAGACAGGATTTTTCAGTAGAATGACCTAAAGTTGAGTCCCAATTCTTTTTATTCCAAGACACTATTTTTCATTTATAAAATACAGAAAGTATTTCCTACAACTTAGTATTATGAGACAGGAATGATTTAGGGAAAATAGTTATTAAACTTTCAAACTCAACATAAATATTTCTTGTCATAAATATGTTTTCTAAAGAACAAAGCATACCAACAGCCAGTTCAAATAATAACAGGTGAGATAGTATATTATTTTTCAGCATGTTATCAAGACAACAATCATTTTGGAAATGGACCTTGTCGACTGAGAAAAAAAACCCAACAGAATGCACGATATGGCGTTCTTCAGGCCAGTGAGTGTCGCGTACAAATAATGTGCATGTTCCAGCAACAGGTTTGCAAATATTCAGAATTTTCATTTCAGACAAGTTAGCCATAAAACCTCACTACAAGCACTGTGCTTTTGAAAAGAAGAGATAAAAGGCAGGAAACTTGCTGCTCTCTAGCAGTAAAAGATTACCCTTTTACTGAGGACCTAGTATGTTCCTGGTAAATAAGCTCTATGGTTATTTCTTATCCTTACCACCATCCTGTAAGTCTGTGTGTGCTACACATGGGGAAACTGAGGTTCTGACAGTAGAAGTAATGTCAAGGTGGACAAAGGGTCCAAGCCAGGGTTCACCTAAGGTTCCTCTCTGCCTTCAATATGAGTTCATCCCACCCACACGAGGCTAACAGACACCCACTTATATAAGGATACAACCACATTCTGAATCCACTGTACTGCACTGTAGTAAGGAGATCAAACCAGTCAAACCTAAAGGTAATCAACCCTGAATATTCACTGGAAGGACTGACGCTGAAGCTGAAGCTCTGATATTGTGGCCGCCTGATACAAAGAGCCAGCTCATTGGAAAACACCTTGATGCTGCAAACGATTTAAGGGAAAAGGAGAAGGGGACAACAGAGGATGAAGTGGTTGGATGGCATCACTGACTCAATGGATATGAGTTTGAGTAAATTCTGGGAGTTGGTGATGGACAAGGAAGCCTGGTATGCTGCAGTCCATGGGGTCGCAAAGAGTCGGACATGACCGAGCAACTGAAGTGAGTCAGCTTGTGGTCATTCTAGCCATCACTTCCTCGTTGACCTATAAATTTTGCAGGTCGTGAGATGGTTACTTATGATTTCATACCTTTTAGAGTATCCTTATAATAAGTAAACATGAACTTGAGCAAACTCTAGGAGATAGTAAAGGACAGGGAAGCCTGACATGCTGCAGTCCACGGGGTTGCAAAGAGTTGGACACAACTTGGCGACTGAAAAACAACAACAACTAGGATAAACTGTGTAAATATAAAATACTTAATAAAATCTGCACTAGGAAATTAAGCAAATCATAAAGGGTAGATCCTCTTATTTCCAAAATCTCTCCTAAAAGCAATTTTCAGTTCAGTTCAGTTCAGTCGCTCAGTCGTGTTCGACTCTTTGCGACCCCATGAATCGCAGCATGCCAGGCCTCCCTGTGCATCACCAACTCCCAGAGTTCATTCAGACTCGCGCTCATCGAGTCAGTGATGCCATCCAGCCATCTCATCCTCTGTCATCCCCTTCTCCTCCTGCCCCCAATCCCTCCCAGCATCAGAGTCTTTTCCAATGAGTTAACTCTTTGCATGAGGTGGCCAACATCCTGGAGTTTCAGCTTTAGCATCATTCCCTCCAAAGAAATCCCAGGGCTGATCTCCTTCAGAATGGACTGGATGGATCTCCTTGCAGTCCAAGGGACTCTCAAGAGTCTTCTCAAAAACCACAGTTCAAAAGCATCAATTCTTTGGTGCTCAGCTTTCTTCACAGGCCAACTCTCACATCCATACATGACCACTGGAAAAACCATTGCCTTGACTAGACGGACCTTTGTTGACAAAGTAATGTCTCTGCTTTTCAATATGCTATCTAGGTTGGTCATAACTTTTCTTCCAAGGAGTAATTTTAGAAGTATACAAACTGTCTTGGCCCCAGGGATGGTCTTCTCAGAGATTTTGACAGTTCTCAGTGTCTAAAGACCACAAAATCTGTGGAAATCACCTAAAGTAAGGTTTTCCACTCAACTGAGATTATGTTTCATGTTAATCGATGTATTTATTTTTTCTAAAGGATTAACCACCATTTTAATTAAAATTTATATTGACTATTGTATTATACTCTGATGGTTCAAATAAAATACAAACTTAACTTTAATTATTAACACTGAGCTGTAAAGAAGGAAAAAGTACATAGTATATGATTTATATGGGGGAAAGAGTAGAAAAGGAGATAGTAGAATGAATTAGATCTAGAGTATGATGATAAAAATGAAATAGTGGCAAAAGTATTAATGAGAAACCCTTAAATCACCACTTTATGTCAAGAATGACTTAGTGTAACAATTTTATGTTTTAATATTGCTTTTTTAATATCTGCTTTGGGGGAAATTTGACAAAAGAGATATATTGATGAATTCTTTCAAGAAACTTAGTGAAGAATAAAAAAATGATTTTGTTTCATTGATCAAACCAGAATCACACAAACTTTTAAATTATTAAAATAAGATTGTTCATTAAAAAAACTAATGTTAATATTATAATAAGCAAGTTGATTTCTTCCATTCATCTTTAATCTAAAGTCAGTACTTTTTATAGCGTCCTCTACTTACCACTGGCTTCCAGTGACAGCTGTTGATGATCAAATGTCCTTATGCAGGTGACTCTGAGTCTGGGCTCTTACTCTGCTGTTTCTTTAGTCTTCCAATCCTTTACCCAGGTACTACTCTATTTATAATACATATATATTATATTTATAAATATGATTTTCTCTGGTATATGTACATACATATGTATACTTAATTGGTCTTATATTCAACAGTATCCTTAAACTCTCATGAATTATATTTTATAGATTAGTTTGTGTTCTCTAAATAATTATACCGTCTGTGATCATTACAATTTTGTATCTTTCTAATTCTTATAATTTTATTACTTTTCTTCTTTTGTTGAACTGCCTGGCATCTGAAACAGAATATTAAATAAAAAGGGGTACCATGCTTCTGGTTTTGTTGTTCACTCGTTAAGTCATGGCCAACACTTTGTGACCCCATGGACATACCATGCTTCCTTGTCCTTCACTATCTCCAGGGATTTGCTCAAATTCATGTCCATTGAGTCAGTGATACTGTATAACCGTCTCATCCTCTGTCACCCCCCTCTCCTCCTGCCCTTAGTATTTCCCAGCATCAGGATCTTTTCAAATCAGTCAGTTCTTCATATCAGGTGGCCAAAGTATTGGAGCTTCAGCATCAGTCATTCTGAATGTTCAGGGTTGATTTCCTTTACTGGTTTGATCTCCTTGCAGTTCAGGGACTCTCAGGTCTTTTCCGACACCACAATTTGAAAACATCAATTCTTCAGTGCTCAGCCTTCTTCATGATCCAACTCTCACATCCATACATGACTACTAGAAAAACCATAGCTTTGACTATATAGATCTTTGTCGGCAAAGTGATATCTCTGGTTTTTAATATGCTGTCTAGGTTTGTCAAGCTTCTAATACTTCATCATTAAGTAAAATATTTGCTCCACAATTTTATTACTCTATTAGGTTTAAAAAGTTCACTTTGAGTCCTAATGTGCTAAAATGTTTTTTCCTATAATCATGAATTGAGTTGTAGCAAATGTTTTTAAGCAACTTTAGAAGTAACTACATAATTGACTTTTTTTGTACTCTGTTTTGTGCTGACCTACATAATAAAGATCTAATATTGTAGTATACTTTATATTCCTGTGACAAATTTTTATTCATCAAAATATTAAGACTACTCATATTTGGTTAATATTGTTGCCATTATATTTATGTGTGAAATTAATTATAATCTTCCTTGCTTATATTACCCTTGTCTAGATGCAGTATAAGGATTAAACTAATACAATAAAAAGAATTGGGAAGTTTTCCCTCTTTTTTTCTCTTTTTGTAAGATGCTCTATAAAACTTGAATCATCTACATAGAATGGTAGAATTTAACCATAAAGTATTCTGATGCTAGAGTTTTATTATAAAAGTTTTAATTCATTAATTTTTAATTTACTTTATTTAATGTTATAAATGGATTTCAGCTTTCTATTTTTACAAGAGTCATACTGGGTAAGTTATATTTTCTGGTCAGTAATTCATTTCATATAAGATTTTATTTTTATTAGAATTCTCTCTGCAGAGTGGTTTCTTATCTTTGTAAACCTCTGATCTATCTAAAATTTTGTCCCTTTTTTATTACTAGACTTTTAAAATCATATCTCTTAATTAATTTTGCCTGAATGCTCTTTTTTTCAAAAAAACAACTTCTGTCTTTGCTAACTCTATTCTACTTTTTTTGTATTAATTCCTAATATTGACTTTCTCTCTTTCTACATTCATTGTGCTTTTTTTCCTGTTAGGATTTAGTTTGGTAATTTTTGTCTTTTATATTGGGTTAATCTGGATATTTCAAGAAGGAACTCTTACAGCTGGTATTTAAAATACAATAAATTTACTGTGGGGATTGCATATGAGAGAGAATGGGGGAGAGACAGGAAAGGCCGAGAACAGTCAGATTGGGATCAGGAATGACTGCATGAGGGAGAGACAGGGAAGGAAGGCAGATTAGGTCCGATCATCTCGGACATCAGTGCCTTCCTCAGAAAGGGAGGTGAGGACACAGAGGAGTTTTTGAGTCAAAGTCATTAGTGAGAAGGGTTACATGTCCCAACACCAGGAGGCCCGTCTTTGGCTGGGAGTTGTCTATGAGAAGCACACTGTCATTCCTTGGATCTCAGACGATGGCAGCTGGAGTTCTGGGTTAATTACACTCATTGTAACTGAGATCTGAGAAGCATTGTCCCACGGCAGACATAACCGTTTCCAAATATAGTCGCTGATGTTAAAAATATCCCTGAATTCTGCAGCATCCCTCAAGATTTCAGTGTTTTTTATCCTTCAGCCTTATATTCCATTAAATTTCTCTTTGACCTATGTTACTTAAATGTCTGTTTTACAATATCAAAGAAATGAGTTTCTTAAAGTTATTTTTCTGTAAGCAATGCTATGATAAATGACCACCTAGGGTCAAAACAGAGTATCTTTTGGGGATCACATCATTTAGAATGTGACTATAGACTAAAACTTTCTTTCTCAACACAGCCTCCAAAAATTAAAAATAGAAAGAAATAAAACCACCTATTTCATGAGTATAATTTAGAAATGGTACAGAAACCTTGATTCACACGCAACAGGGAAGATGAATAGCCAGGAGCCACAGAGTGTTCTCTGGAGACCAGGTAGCACAGTCAGAGAGGCAGTGTGCAGAAGAGAGCAGACCAGTCAGAGAGGACATCCTGTAAGAGGAGACACCACTTACCGAGGGAAGTATTGATGCCAACAAGGGATCTGAGACCTGGAGGATCAGAACTAGCCACTGGTTTCCTCAGTATGTTTGGCCCTAAAAACCTTATACTCACCAGGTTGTATTAATAGGTACATGGGAAACCAATGAATTTGAATACATTGTGCATGCTTGCTCAGTCACTCAGTCAAGTCCAGCTCTTCTGCCATCCAATGGACTGTAGCCCCCAGGCTCCTCTGGCCATGGGAATTCCTAGGCAAGAATACTGGAGCGGGTTGTCATTTCCTTCTCCAGGGGATCTTCCCAACCCAGGGATCGAACCCAGGTCACATCAATCTCCTGTACTGGCAGGCAGATTCTCTACTGTGCCACCCGGGAAGAGCATTTTGAACACATCAAATGTAGTCAAATATAAACACATCAAATCATACTCCCAGCGAGTATGTTATGCTCATTATGCCCTCCTCCAGTTTTATTTTTTTCTTTCAACCTCGCAGAAGTTTGAAACAGAAGGCTCTCGTCTTTTGCGTCTTCCCATCTACTCATTTAGTTTAAGGCACATACTTCCACAATGTCTCTCTTGATACGAGAGCATGTTTTCTAAGGGAAGCATTTTTGAGGATGATAATAGGAAAGTTCTCAATCAACTGCCTCTAGCATGAAACAGAATATTTCTCTCTACTGGAGATTTGAATCATGACTCAGTGCAACTATATTGTAACATATGTAGTAAAGCCATTTTGAATTTGAAGCATTGAGGGGAATACTTAATATGAAGACACAAAAGTGTTAATAGCATTATAAAATGAACTAGCTAAATTCCATTATTCCTCCTATGGAAAGCAGTAAGCAGGATCTTGAAAAACTGTACAGAACCTGCAGGCCAAGGCAATAGAATTTCCAAATGCATGCATGTGAACCAAAGAGAATAAGACCCAGAGGGCATCACAGCAGAGATCTTAAGAAGCCAGAGGACACTGAGAAAAACCAAGGTGCCTCAAGGTTGGGATTTCAGAAATGTGCAGGAATTTCTGAAGACACAGGCTGATCCTGAGACTCTAACATTTAAGAGTTTTTATTAATGCAATTTCTTCTATTACTTCTGACATCCCAATCTTCAGTAGACTGTTTTCTACCTAATGAAGGTTAGTAAGAAATTTACAGTTAAAGACATCAAATCTCAGATTGTAATTAAATCACCAGCTCAATGGATGTGAATTTGAGCACACTCCGGGAAATACTGTGCTTGCCTGGTAGCTCAGACAGTAAAGAAACTGCCTGCAATGCAGGAGACCCCAGTTCAATCCCTAGGTCAGGAAGATCTCCGGGAGAAGGGAATGGCTACCCACTCCTGTATTCTCACCTAGAGAACTGCATAGACAGAGGAGCCTGGCATGCTGCAGTCCATGGGGTTGCAAAGAATTGGCCATGACTTAGCTACCGAACAACAACAATTAAATCATCAATCCCACTTAGCCAGAAAACTTTCCCAAAGACCTAGTCATCTGGAAAAGATACTGCTGTTGAGATACCCAAGCAAAGACATTCAAATCCTGCATTTCACTCCACATCATTTAAAACCCTTTCTGAAAAAATAAAATCTGTTACTTGAGGCACGTAACACTTCCTGGATAAATGATCCCTGGTTTCCATCCATTATTCGGTGTTTATATTTATCAGTTTTCTGTAACTCCAGGGCAAGTGACAGGTTTCAGCTTGGATAATTGGACTATTTAGACTTATATTTGTCTAAATGACCAGAATGCATATCCATGTGTGACAGTTTGATTTTCACTTTTCCCAGAATATTATTTTTCTCTGATGGTTTACTTATATCACATATCTTTTTATAGATTCTGGTTCCTGAGTTTCATCAATAAGAACTCAGAATGTGCCAGAATGCTTAAATCCATAACACTAACAGGCTTCTAAATTAACCTGCTTGCAAACGTCAATATCCTCTTTCAAAATTATATAATCATTTCTGATACATTCATCATATTCTCAGTAATCTAGGTCTCTTTGCTAGAACATGTAAAGTCAATAAGAAGTATATGATACAAGTGATTTAAATGAATTCAAATCAACACCTATTGTGGCAATTTCAGAAAATTAAATTATGATGCCACCAGATTTCTAATTACATGACACCCTTCTCATTAAAGAAGATTCCATTTAACTATGTCAGTAAATGAAGTCTCAGGCATTTCTTCATCTAAAATTCCTAACTAGCCCAACTCCCCCAGAACCAGGCACATCTACTTCTTGGCTCCCCTAGAGTTGAATATATGTGATCAACTGCATGATTTTTTGATGAATGCTGTGTCTCTCATTGAAGGCAGTTCTCTGAGGTCAGGCTCATTTCTACTTTAGACACCACTGAATTACTATTAATAGATCCTAGCACAGCTTCAGTCCTGTCTGACTCTTTGTGACCCTGAGAACTGTAGCCCATCAGGCTCCTCTGTCCATGGGATTCTCCAGCAAGAATACTGGAGTGGGTTGCCATTTCCTCCACTAGGGGAACTTCCTCACCCAGGAATTGAACCAGTGTCTCCTGCCTTGGCAGAAAGATTCTTTACCACTAGCGCCGCCTGGGAAGCACAATGAAAGTGAAAGTCACTCAGTCGTGTCTGACTCTTGGCAAACCCTTGAACTATACAGTCCATGGAATTCTCCAGGCCAGAATACTGGAGTGGGTAGCCATTCCCTTCTCCAGGGGATCTTCCCAACCCTGGGATCAAACCCAGGTCTCCCGCATTGCAGGCAGATTGTTTACCAGCTGAGCTAGGGAAGTACAGGAGGACAGTACAATATTTCCAGAATTAAAAATTGAATTTATAATTTAATAAAACACCTTGGAAACATTTTCTCTTTTAAAACAGAGAACAAAACACTCTCTACCCTCTGTGTTCCCCCGCCCCCACTCTACCTTGAAAAACATTTAGGAATGAATTGTTCCTCATTAGAATATGTTCCTCTCCTAGTAATCAAATTATTCACACAAACAACATAATCTATAGTTGAGTAAGAAGAAAAGGAGGAATTTTCTATTTACTGTCAATATCCCAATATGTAAAAAAAAAAAAAAAACCCAGCTCTTCAATATATTCTCCTTCTCAACAAAATGCTCTGAATTTTTTTACACGTCAAATTAAGCAGTTAGACATGAACAATACACGATGGTCTAACAGAAAAAGATTCAAGATAATCTCTAAATCCCACTCCAGACACCCTGCAATGTGGCCCAGGAGAGCTCATGGATAGGCTGTTAATACAAAATAACCACAGACTTTTCCAACTCCCAGGCTCCCTAGGCACACAGTGGATACAAACTAACCACAGGGGCTTCTCCAACTTTATCACATGACATCTTGATGCACAGCTGTGTACCCAAGTGACCTTAGGCAGCCCGGAGCCTATAAAAGGCTCATAAATATTCTATACATGCCTACATCTAATTAGAGCAGACTGCATTATGGGAAAGACATAAGCAATAGAGCCTGTTGCTTTGCAACTTGCAACAATCAATCAAAACTGTCATTCCACACCCACCTAGATGAATATGTAAAAGCCTTGTCTTGAAAACCATGTACCTCATCATTCCATTGCCAGTCCCTCTCCTAGCTTGGCCCACTTCTTCCTTGAGATGTTATTCTGTTCTTTCTTCAATAGAGTAGATTTTACCACTGCTAAGACTTCAGATTCTTCTTTCTGTCCTTACTAAGAACAGAGGCCCATGAGGAAGGGTCCTCTTTGACCCTCTCTATTGTGTAACAGTCAGAACATTCTTTGTATTTCATTTATTTGCTGGCAATACTGTGGTCTTAAGCTGTCTCACATGCTACTCCCTTTATCACAGTCCTTACCTCTACCTTTCCTCTTTACGTAACTTCGATGGTATTCTTCCTTCACATCTCATCCTCAACACCTTTTCTATGAGCTCACATAGATCACTATTCTCCACCCATCTAAATACATTCAGCTCAGTCATGTCTGACTCTTTGCGACTCTATGAATTGCAGCACGCCAGGCCTCCCCTGTCCATCACCAACTCCTGGAGTTCACTCGGACTCACGTCCATTGAGTCAGTGATGCCATCCAGCCATCTCATCCTCTGTCATCCCCTTCTCCTCCTGCCCCCAATCCCTCCCAGCATCAGAGTCTTTTCCAATGAGTTAACTCTTTGCATGAGGTGGCCAACATCCTGGAGTTTCAGCTTTAGCATCATTCCCTCCAAAGAAATCCCAGGGCTGATCTCCTTCAGAATGGACTGGTTGGATCTCCTTGCAGTCCAAGGGGCTCTCAAGAGTCTTCTCCAACACCACAGCTCAAAAGCATCAATTCTCCGGCACTCAGCCTTCTTTACCATCCAACTCCCACATCCATACATGACCACAGGAAAAAAAAATAGCCTTGACTAGATGGAACTTAGTCGGCAAAGTAATGTCTCTGCTTTTGAATATGCTATCTAGGTTGGTCATAACTTTTCTTCCAACCAGTAAGCATCCTTTAATTTCATGGCTGCAATCACCATCTGCAGTGATTCTGGAGCCTCAAAAATAAAGGCTGACACTGTTTCCACTGTTCCCCCATCTATTTCCCATGAAGTGAGGGACCAGATGCCACGATCTTCGTTTTCTGAATGTTGAGCTTTAAGCCAACTTCTTCACTCTCCTCTTTCACTTTCATCAAGAGGCTTTTGAGCTCCTCTTCACTTTCTGCCATAAGGGTGGTGTCATCTTCATATCTGAGGTTATTGATATTTCTCCCAGCAATCTACATTCCAGCTTGTGTTTCTTCCAGTCCAGCGTTTCTCATGATGTACTCTGCATATAAGTTAAATAAACAGGGTGACAGTATACAGCCTTGACATACTCCTTTTCCTATTTGGAACCAGTCTGTTGTTCCATGTCCAGGTCTAACTGTTGCTTCCTGACCTGCATACAGATTTCTCAAAAGGCAGGTTAGGTGGTCTGGTATTCCCATCTCCTTCAGAACTTTCCACAGTTTATTGTGATCCACACAGTCAAAGGCTTTGGCATAGTCAATAAAGCAGAAGTAGATGTTTTTCTGGAACTCTCTTGCTTTTTCCATGATCCAGCAGATGTTGGCAATTTGATCTCCAGTTCCTCTGCCTTTTCTAAAACCAGCTTGAACATCTGGAAGTTCACGGTTCACATACTGCTGAAGCCTACTAGCATGTGAAATGAGTGCAATTGTGCGGTAGTTTGAGCATTCTTTGGCATTGCCTTTCTTTGGAATTGGAATGAAAACTGACCTTTTCCAGTCCTGTGGCCACTGCTGAGTTTTCCAAATTTTCTGGCATATTGAGTGCAGCACTTTCACAACATCATCTTTCAGGATTTGAAAGAGCTCAACTGGAATTCAATCACTTCCACTAGCTTTGTTCGTAGTGATGCTTTTAAGGCCCACTTGACTTCACATTCCAGGATGTCTGGCTCTAGATGAGTGATCACATCATCATGATTATCTGGGTCGTTAAGATCTTTTTTGTACAGTTCTTCTGTATATTCTTGCCACTTCTTCTTAATATCTTCTGCTTCTGTTAGGTCCATACCATTTCTGTCCTTTCTAGAACCCATCTTTGCATGACATGTTCCCTTGGTATTTCTAATTTTCTTGAAGAGATCTCTAGTCTTTCCCATTCTGTTCTTTTCCTCTATTTCTTTGCAATGATCGCTGAAGAAGGCTTTCTTATCTCTTCTTGCTATTCTCTGGAACTCTGCATTCAGATGCTTATATCTTTCCTTTTCTCCTTTGCTTTCACCTCTCTTCTTTTCACAGCTATTTTTAAGGCCTCCTCAGGCAGCCATTTTGCTTTTTTGCATTTTTTTTTCCCATGGGGATGGTCTTGATCCCTGTCTCCTGTACAATGTCAGGAACCTCATTCCATAGTTCATCAGGCACTCTATCTATCATATCTAGGTCCTTAAATCTATTTCTTACTTCCACTGTATAATCATAAGGGATTTGATAGGTCATATCTGAATGGTCTAGTGGTTTTCCCAAGTCTGAGGTCAGGGGCAGTGGCCGAAAGGAGCTACCCTGCGTCTGAGGCCAGGGGCAGCAGCCGAGAGGAGCTACCCTGTGTCCGAGGCCAGGGGTGGTGGCTGAGAGGAGTTACCCTACATCCGAGGTCAGTGGCGGCCAGGAGGAACTACCCTGCATCCGAGGCCAGGGGCAGCCGGGAGAACCCACCTCGTGCCCGAGGCCAGGGGTGATGGCCCTGAGGAGCCACCTCACGCCCCAGGTCAGGGGCGGTGGCCCTGAGTAGCCACCCTGCACCTGAGGCCAGGGGCAGCGGCTGAGATGAGCCACCCCATGCCCAAGGCCAGGGGCGGCGACTGGGAGGAGCAACCTGAGGAGCGGTAGCTGCCCGGGCACAGGAGGGCCTAGAGGAGCTATCCCACGTTGAAGGTCAGGAAGGGTGGCAGTAAGGAGATACCCCTTGTCCAAGGTAAGCAGCAGCAGCTATGCTTTGCTGGAGCAGCTGTGAAGAGGTATCCCATGCCCAAGGTAAGAGAAACCCAAGCAAGAAGGTAGGTGTTGCAAAAGGGCATCAAAGGGCAGACACACTGAAACCATAATCACAGAAAACTAGTCAATCTAATCACACTAGGACCACAGCCTTGTCTAACTGAATGAAACCAAGCCATGCCCACAGGGCAACCCAAGACAGGAGGGTCATGGTGGAGAGGTCTGACAGAATGTGGTCCACTGGAGAATGGAATGGCAAACCACTTCAGTATTCTTGCCTTGAGAACCCCATGAACACTATGAAAAGGCAAAATGATAGGATACTGGAAGAGGAACTCCCCAGGTCAGTAGGTGCCCAATATGCTACTGGAGATCAGTGGAGAAATAACTCCAGAAAGAATGAAGGGATGGAGCCAAAGCAAAAACAATACCCAGCTGTGGATGTGACTGGTGATAGAAGCAAGGTCCAATGCTGTAAAGAGCAATGTTGCATAGGAACCTGGAATGTCAGGTTCATGAATCAAGGCAAATTGGAAGTGGTCGAACAAGAGATGGCAAGAGTGAACGTCGACATTCTAGGAATCAGTGAACTAAAATGGACTGGAAGGGTAAAGCGTCTGTCTACAATGCAGGAGACCTGGGTTCGATCCCTGGGTTGGGACGATCCCCTGGAGAAGAAAATGGCAGTCCACTCCAGGACTATTGCCTGGAAAGTCCCATGGAGAGAGGAGCCTGGTAGACTACAGTCCATGGGGTTGCAAAGAGTCGGACATGACTGAGTGACTTCACTTCACTTCACTTCATGGGTGAATTTAACTCAGATGACCATTATATCTACTACTGTGGGCAGGAATCCCTCAGAAGAAATGGAGTAGCCATCATGGTCAACAAAAAGTCCAAAGTGCAGTACTTAGATGCAATCTCAAAAACGACAGAATGATCTCTGTTCGTCTCCAAGGCAAACCATTCAATATCACAGTTATCCAAGGCTATGCCCCAACCAGTAATGATGAAGAAGCTGAAGTTGAACGGTTTTATGAAGACCTACAAGACCTTTTAGAACTAACACCCCAAATAAGAAGTCCTTTTCATTATAGGGGACTGGAATGCAAAAGTAGGAAGTCAGGAAACACCTGGAGTAACAGGCAAATTTGACCTTGGAATGCGGAATGAAGCAGGGCAAAGACTAATAGAGTTTTGCCAAGAAAATGCACTGGTCATAGCAAACACCCTCTTCCAACAACACAAGAGAAGACTCTACACATGGACATCACCAGATGGTCAACACTGAAATCAGACTGATTATATTCTTTGCAGCCAAAGATGGAGAAGCTCTATACAGTCAACAAAAACAAGACTGGGAGATGACTGTGGTTCAGATCATGAACTCCTTATTACCAAATTCAGATTCAAACTGAAGAAAGTAGGGAAAACCTCTAGACCATTCAGGTATGACCTAAATCAAATCTAAGTACATAACATCCTGGGTTTAAGTATCTGGGTTGGTTGATTTGCTTCCCAAGGTGGCAACCATTCTATTGAATCCCCGGTGCTTAATTCTAGTACCAAATATACTGGATATTGTTGATAAATATTTGCTAAATAAATAACTGAATTAGACAATGAGTGGATGAGCAAATAAACTACAATTTCATTGCCTGGCTTTGTTTTTCATTTCACTGTCATTTCGAGAATCCAGTTGGTATGCACACATGGAGAAAATTTGCCTGAAACCCCAACAATGACACAATTGCTGAACACGAAAAAATCTTCTGTTACAAAATGTTTATGTTTTATCCTGCATAAGCAAATTAAAGAAGACTACTTATATAATCACAAGTTAAATTTAACATGTTACCCATCTGGGGCTTTTTGTCTTAATAAGCAGCATTTTAAAAGTAAATAAAAATAGACATTCTGAAAAAGAGAAAAATGAATATATTTGGTTCCTTCAGCTTATATCATACTGCATTCAGTTAGGATGAGGAAGAAAAAGAAATCATTTCAAGAGCAATGGTGGGAGGGAGGCTCTAGAGAGAAGGGATATGTGTATTCTTATGGTTGATTCATGTTGTTGTATGGTGGAAACTAACACAGCATTGCAAAGCAATTATCCTCCAATTAAAAAATAAAGAGCATACTCTCATATGATGTGAAAACATTTTAATCCAAATGAAGCATCAGAGAAAATGTGTCAAAGGCGTGGGGAGGGGAGACATACCCAGTGCCATTGTGAGCAATTCACTAATGTCAGAGAGGACCCTGTGTAATGAAGGGCTACGTGGTAACTTTCAGGTTCCTTCTGGCTCCAGACTCTTATGGTCTTTGTCCATATAATCACTGGAGATTTGCCTAAGTGTCAATGAGTGAAAAGATATAATTCAAAACACACAGTGATTCAAGAATAGGAAAGGATTCTACTCCTTTGGAAGGTATACAGACTAATTTTGGAGTCAGATTATTCACATTAAAAGATGCAGTCCCCCAGCAAACATGTATTGGAGACCTATTGGCACCAGAAACTGTGGTCAGTGCAGTTACTGTAAGACAGTGCCCTTAAATTCCAAAAAGTTTATAGCTGAGGAGAGGAAGAACACGTGCATATTACAGAAGTGTCCTGAAGTCTTCTATGGGATATCACAGAATTATCTACAGTGTCACTAATGTGTAAAAATCTGACTGTCATCCCGATATAGGATCTACAAAATGAAATTAGAATGACAAGGGAGAAAACATGTATTCCTTACATGCCTCCTGCATATGTATAATGTACAATGTTTAGTACTTCACATATATGGATGAATAAATCCTTTAGATGAGCTATTACTTAAACTCTATTTTGCAGACAATCAAACAGACTCAGAAAGCCTACATAGGGACTTCCCTTGTGGCTCAGAGGTAAAGAATCCGCCTGTCAATGAAAGACACATTTGTTTGATCCTTGGATCGAGAAGATCCCACATGCCATGGAACAACTAAACACGAGCACCACAACTACTGAGCCTGCACTTTAGAGCCGGGAGTTGCAGCTGCCGAGCCACATGCTGCCACTCTGAAGCCCACGTGCCCTACGCCTCTGCAACAAGAGGGGCCACCACATTAAGAAGCCTGTGCACTGCAATGAGAGAAGAGCCCTTGAGCAACAAAGACCCAGGACAGCCAAATACAGAGAAATAAAAAGCATTTCCTAAAAAAAAAGAAAGAAAGAAAGAAAGAAAACCTATGTAGTTGTTAGGAAGCCAGATGGCAAGAGGTACCAAGATAAGAATTTAGACTCAGGTCTCTGGGACCCCAGAAATGGAAAGAAAGCTAAAGATGCCCATTTTCAGAGGAGTATATAGAAAGGGTGGAACTTGTCATACATACTGAGAGAAGACTGGAAGTTTTTAACTGTATTTTTGAGATAATTGTACATTCTTAAGCCGTTGTAAGAAATGATCAAAATAAATCTCAAGTGCCCTATATACCGTTTGGCCCAGTGGTAACATCTTACAACTCTATAGTTGTAACAATGTAATAACCAGACGTCGACAATCATATAGTCAAAATAGGGGCCATTTTCATCAGAAGGATGTATCATGTTGCCTCTTTATAGCCACACACACCCCCTCCCATCCCTCCTTCATCCCCTGAAACCACTAATCTGCTCTCTGTTCCGAAATATTTGTAACTTCAGTACTGTAATACAAATGGAATTATGGGCTTATGTTATCTTCTAAGATTTTTCACTCAAAATGCTTCTCCAAAGATGCATCCAGATTGCTGTACAGATAAAAAATTCATTCCATTTAACTGCTGAGATGTATCCCAAGGTATAATTGTATTATTGTTTCTTCACTGAAGGTATTGTTTTTGTATCCAAGTTTTGGCATTTACAAACAAAACTGCTTTAAAGATCCATGGATAAGTGTGGATATACGTTTGAAGGTATACATTCTCATTTCTCTGAGAGAAATACCCAGGAATGCAACTTCTTGGTCATCCGAGAGTTGCCATGTGGGAACCCACCAGACTGTTTTCCTGTGTGACTGTATGATTTACATTTCCTGCAGAAAGTTGCAGGGCCAATAGCTCTGCATTCTCACCAGCAATGCTGTTGTTACTAATTTCTATTTTAGCCATTCTGTTAAGTATGTAGTTACGAGTTCACTGTGGTTTTAATTTGCATTCCCTTGCTGGCTCATGTATTGACATCTTTTCCTGTGCTTACTTACTGGAGACAATTTATCTTAGTTTTCTTTCATCTGAAAGTGTCCTAAAGGACACGTTGACTGGATATAGTACTTTGAGTTGACAATTCTTTTAGAATTTGGACAAGTGTGTGCTACTTTTTTCTGGCCTCCGTGGTTTCTGATGCAATGTTCACTGTCATTTGGATTATTTCTTCCCTATAGCTCAGGTGTAATCTCCTTCCTGTTGTCAAGATTATTTTTCTTGATTCTCCACACGTTGACTAATGTGTCTTGATGTGGGCCTACTGGAGGTTATACTGATTGGGGTTTGCTAAGCATCTTGACTGCAGATTTGGCCCTTTTCCTGAATTTGGAAAATTTTCACTCTATTTCTTTGAGTAATATTTTCAGCCCACATAATTTCTCCTCTCACACTGGCCTCCAGAAGCTTAAATGTTTGATATTTGTTAGCATGCCACGGGCCCCCTACCACAGTCCTTGTTAGCAACAGCTTTTTCTCTTCCAGACTATTTCAGACTGGATCCTTTCCCCTCTCCACTCCATTCATAATTTTTTTTTTTAAATTGTGGTTACTATGCTTTTCCCTTCTAACCTTTCCATTTGTTTCTTCTTTGTATTTTTTATTTCTCTGGTGAAGCCAGTGATAAAGAACTCACCATCAATGCAGGAGACATAAAAGACTAGGGTTCAGTCTCTGGACTGGGAAGATCCCCTGGATCAGGGCATGGCAACTCACCTCAGTGTTCTTGCCTGGAGAATCCCATGGATGGAGGAGCCTGGTGGGCTACAGTCCATGGGGTTGCAAAGAGTCAGACATGACTGAGTGGCTAAGCACAAGTGGCTAAGCATGGCTACTTTTTGTATTTGTTTCAAGCATGGCTACTATTGCTGATTACAGCATTTTTATGATGGCCACTTTAAAATCCTTGCCAAGGAATGCAAACATCTCTGTCTTTGCAGAATCAGCATTATTTGCTTGTCTTTTTCATTCACTCTGAGATATTTTGGTTCTTGATATGATGAGTAATATTCAGTTGTGTTCTGAACATATTCAGTATTATCTTATGAGACTCTATTTTATCTAAACATAGGTGGGTTCCTCTGACACACCATTCTGGAAGATAAAGAGGCAGCACTAACTCATTACTTCCAGATGAAGGTAAAAGTCCAGGTTCCCCACAAACCTCCACTGATATCTGGGTGGGGATACCCCCTGCTGGAGGGGGATGGGAGTCCCCGCTTCCACTAGACTTTGTTAGCTGGGAGAGGGTGGAGGTGAAATATACGCTCCTCATCTGATTTTCACTGACACCAGGGAAAAGGTCGGGGGTCTCATTACTGCCCAACGGGGATGAAATCCTGGCTCCAACTCAGTCTTCAATGCCACCACTTCAGAAGAAAGGACAGAGCAACTTTCTACTGCCCTGCAAGGGTGGAAGTGTAGGCTCCCCAGTCAGCTTTATTAACGGGAGTTGAGGTGGAGTACCACTGTTTTCTGTAGTTACTTGGTGGGCTAGAACATTTCTAGTCTAGAAGTTTCCTGTCTTGCTAAGCTGGCCATTCCCTAGTCCTTTGATTAGAGCAAATGGATTTCAGTCTTGTTTTCATCTGGTTGCATTGTATTTCCAGGTTTCTGGCCTCTTCCCAGCTCCAATTCTGGGATATATGCAGGGAAAAGAAAATCAGGCAACTCACCTCATGTCATTTCTTAGGTTCCAAGATAGCTGGCTGAAGGCCACTTCTCTTCAACTGGGAGAGTCCTTTATGTTTGCCTTACATATAGTTTTCAGAGTTTCTATGTGACTTATTGAGTTAAGAGGGAAAAGTATGGGAAGACCCCCTGGATTGGGAAATGCCAACCCACTCCCAGTATCCTTGCTGGGACATGGACAGAGGAGCCTGGCAGGTTACAGTTCCCGGGGTCACAAAAGAGTTGGACACAACTGAGCGACTAAACTGCAACAACGAAGAGAAAAGCATATCGACTTAATCTTTCTGAAATGAAACAAGAATAAGATATAAATGTGTGAATAAATGAGAAGAAAAAAATAACAAACCATAGAAAAGAAATATGAAATCAAAACTCCTGAAAATTTGAAACTGAGTTGTAAGTGATACATTTTTCTTGAATAATACGAGATAAACTAATTATTTTCTCTTGGAAAATAACTATCCCAAAAATTTGGCCTAAAATGTAATGCAAGTGTTTTCCTGATTATGAGTTTGCTTTTAAGCAGGAGCTAGGTTGTAGAAAGAAGTAATGATTTGTTCACTCGGAATGCCAGTCCATGTCCATTCTAAATAAACTCTCCTTTCTAGCTCAAGGGGTCTTGATCTTAAATGTGGAGAAAAGATGAAATGCACTGGTTATGCACATGCATATATGCATGGTGGTGTTAGTCTCTCAGTCGTGTCCTACTCTTTGTGACCCCATGGACGGTAGCCCGTGAGGCCCCTCTCCATGGAACTCTCCAGGCAAGAATACTGGAGTGGGTAGCCACTCCTTTCTCCAGGGGATCTTACTGACCCAGGGATTGAACCCAGGTCTCCTGCACTGCAGGCGGATTCCTTACTTGGTGAGCCACCAGAGAAGCCCCATTAACACATGCACACATGCGCATGTTAACATATATTTATCAAATGACTCCATGCTTAGAGAATTCACCTCATCACACACTGACCGGAAGAGTCAATGTTTTAAATACTGTGGAGCCTTTTTAAAATCAGGGCTGGATTTTTATTTCTTTGACCAATCCAATTTCCAAGATCGTCATCAAACTACTTCTGAAAGAGGCTGGGCAGATTGAAAGACAAGAAAAACACACTCCTCAAAGAGTTGAACATGACTGAATGACTGAACAACAGCAGTCTCTGACTCAATGGGCATGAGTCTGAGCAAACTCAGGGAGATAGTGATGGACAGAGAAGCCTAGTGTGCTGCAGTTACTGGGGTTGCAAAGAGTCAGACACAACTTAGTGACTAAACAACAGGTGAAAACAATATTGTTATTAAATTGGTGGGTGTTAGCAATAAACAGTTTCAAAAAAGGTGTCCATGATATGTAAGAATCATCAGTGGTTAGAAAATCATGATGTTTGATATGAAAATACTATTTTTGAATGCCAACAATTAAAATCAATCACATTTCCAGAGTCACTTCTTCAGTAAATCCACAAGAGAAGAAAACAAGGTAGCAAAGTCAGTTACTGGCTGCTGATAACACATGGCTTCAGGGTTTAACTCAGAGCTGGTAACCTTTGCTAACTAAGCTCCTAACCTGCTGAAAACCTGACCTAAGTGTGTGCTCCCGAGAAACTGGAACTAAAGGAGAACAGAGGTAAAAGATGATTTCAATAACATTTGAAGTTGTCTTTGTAACCTTGAGCAAGGTTAAGTTCTCTAAGTTGCTTTCCATTAAAAGTAGCTAAGAATACACAGAACCTAAAACTGTTAAAATATGAAATAAGATTCTATATTTCAACAACCCAGCAGTATATATTGCTGTATGCAGTACGTTCTCAGCAAATGGTAGCTATTACAATAAACATTATACCAATAAAAATGAGCAAACAACTAGAAGTGTATATTTAGTTCAATAAAATACAAATTAAAATGATCTTTTGGCCTATCAACTGGGGAAGTATTAAAAAACAATTATATATACTGTTGGCCATACAGTGAGCATGCTTATACATTGCAGGTGAGTACAAATATAAATTTGATATAATTTTCTAATGGACAATTTGGCAGTGTGTACAAAATATTGAAAAAAAAAACCAACATTCTTTTGAAAAAGTCTATTTCTAGGAATTTAACCTAAGCCATTTTTTAAATGGCTAAAGATGTATCTGCCTATGCATAGTTACTGCAGTGGTGATTACATGTGAAAGTGAAAGTGTCAGTCTCTCAGTCGTGTCTCACTCTTTGAACCCCATGGACCATAACCTGCCAGGCTCCTCTGTCCACGGAATTATCCAGGCAAGAATACTGGAGTGGGTAGCCATTCCCTTCTCCAGGGGATCTTCCCAACCCAGGGACTAAACTCAGGTCTCCCACATTGCAAGCAGATTTATATATCTAATAATAAAAGTAAGCAGATTTTAAAAAATTAGATTATATTAAATTACAGTATAATCACCCAGTGACTTTTATGCAAACATAAAAAGCCATGATATCATCTTAAGACCTAAATGTAACCAGTGTAAAAGTGAAACAATGCAATGGTTATGTCTTCTTTTCAAAAAAAAAAGATCATAGATTCTATCCTGGTTTAAAATTCAAATGAACACATATACCCACCTACACAGCACACACACAGGGGCTCACTGTTTCTCTAAGAATTTCTCCCATTATTTGTTTTCTTTTGAACAAAGTCTTCTTTCTTCAGTTTAATTCAGTTGAATACAGCATTCAAATACATACAGCCAAAAACATAGCCAATTCATGTCTACATTAGCTTTCAGCATTAAGAACTTCACTAAGAATTTCAAAATAGCAAAATTATGTCTCATAGTGCTTGAATGTCTTGTGGGAAAATGTCGTTAGGTGGGCAAACTGTATACAAATTTAAGATACGTAATTGAGCTCTATGGAGGTGCAATGGTTTCCTCAAATGAGTCTCGGAACCTATTTCACCAAACTAAAAAGTCACACATCAGAGATCCTGTATTGCTATGGTTCCCAAAATATCCTGAAAATGAGAATCTAAGACAAAATTGCCAGCTTTAGAGGAGAGTAATAATACCCATATGTGACTTCCATGCATTTGTCTCTAACTCCTAAATAAGCCTGCATTCTACGTGCTGTTCAATACCTCATCAAAGATGCTTCTCAGATCTCAGGGCCACGGAGAAGTGGCATCTACCCTGATGGTTTGGTTCCTCTTAGAAAACAAAAGTTAAAAGAGCCATCATATGTTTTTCCCTTTGACGTAATTGTTAGGAAGAGATGTTTTCAACAGTTCAGTCTTTCTCGTCAGGGTGTCTCCATATGCCCTGCCTCACCCAACACTCCTTATATGACTCAGAAGAGGTGACAAGGGAAGAACTAATCTCAGGCAGAGCCAACTACCTCGGCTAATTCCCAACAGTAAAGCACTCTGCCTCTGACACTTTTCCCTACACTGTGTCATCTTTTGGAAAATCCTGTGCGGCAGCCAGTATTTCCTCTTACTTTTGTTATTACAACCTGTAAACTGAGACTCAGAGGCTTAAGCAGTGGACCAGGATAAAGTAATCAGCAGGTGATGGAGCCATTTTTGCTCCAAAATCTATGCATTTTCCATTGTGCTATATCATCTGATATAAAACATACTGCGGTGTGAATTCAGTCTTGACAGAACTTTATACGGGAGAAATCTTCTAATACAAATTACTTTCCTCCCAGTCTATTTTTCACTTGCTTAACTCCATTTCCTGAGTTGTTCCTACACATTTGTATCTAAGACATCTTCCAGAATTACCTGTTACAAAATAAATAATTTATGATTTCCCACTTTTAATGCACTAACACAATGTTCTATAAAGTACAAACAATTTATTCTCCCCTCCTTTCTCTAAGAATAATACCTTCTTTATCAACAAGGCTAATAAAACAGAGTGTATCATCTGAAAATTAATTTGTTGTTGTTGGTGTGGGAGTGGAATATAGAGATTTCTACTACTTTACTTGGTATATCTAAGAAATGGATTAACTACAACCAAAAGGACATTGTTCTGCCTACAGCTAGTTGCCAAAGGCCACATGAAATTCAACCAGAACTACATGCAACAAAACCTGTATGTCATTATTCCAGATAATATCTTAACACGTCAGATCCCAGGCAGCTAATCAAAATTTTAGTAAGTGTTTATTTACAGTAAAATGTATCAGCTATAGGGTTGTTTTTTCAGTCAAATAATATCTTTGAAACATTCAGATAATTCAGACGTAGTGTTGGACCAATATAATTTCACAGCATTTTAAATCACATTTTAAATCACCAGACTTCCCTGGTCGTCCAGTGGTTAAGACCCTGTGATTCCACTGCAGAGAGAATGGGTTCAGTCCCTGGACAGTGAACTTAAGATCCCGCATGCCTTGCATTGTGGCCAAATAAATAAGTAAATCACATGCAAACTGATGGATTACTCTTTATTTTCAGCAGCATTATTTTTCATAAAATAACCAAAGATCCCCAGTTTTACTTCTTAGGACAGCATATCATTCAATAGCCTTCAGATATGTTTTCGTACACTGCTCTATCCAAAAAGCTTACCTCTGCTCTTAACTCATAGACCACTCTGTCATTGCTGTTTTGAGATTTTGATTCTTCCCTTATAAGTCCTGATACTTCTTCCATTTCATGTTTATGTTGACCATGAAGAATATCAAACTGCAAAAAGAAAATTCATAATCACAAAGTACAAACGCTGGTTCCAGGATAATTCATATTAGCCTTTCATTTTGCTTTTTATTTGTTTGTTGGTTGTTTTTGCAGTTGAACTGTGTATTTCTTTACACTTGCAGCCGAAAAATCCTGTGTTTTTGGAAAAGCAAATCAGCAAATATTCATTAATCTAAATCCACCAATTGAAAATCAGACAAATCTCCGTTACCTCCACAGATTCTTAATAAGTGACCAACCAGATTCTGCTGCTGCTGCTACTAAGTCGCTTCAGTCGTGTCCGACTCTGTGCGACCCCATAGATGGCAGCCCACCAGGCTCCGCTGTCCCTGGGATTCTCCAGGCAAGAACACTGGAGTGGGTTGCCATTTCCTTCTCCAATGCCAGATTCTAAACTAATCCAATTAATTCTGATCTTTCAGTCTTCTTGCATATTAGTAGTATAGTACTCTTTGTAATCCTACTTGTGTCTATTTGCTATGAAATATAAATAGTGCATAGATCATAGTATAGATAAATTTGGACACTGGAAACAACACATCTATATGATACTCAAGTTTGTAAGACATATGTAGAACATCTATAGAAGATGCCAATTAATTGCCATAGAAAACTATGGCAGGAAAATAATATAAACAAACTCTGGCACATGCAGACAATGGAATATTTTCAACACTAAAAAGAAATGAGCTGTCAGACAAATGAAGAGACATGGAGGAAATTTAACGCATGTTACTAAGTGGAAGGAGTCTATCTGAAAAGGCTACATCCTGTATGATTCCATCTTTATAACATTCTAGAAAAGGCAAAACTATGGAGACAGTAAAAAGATCAGTGGTTTCCAGGGACTGGAAGAGGAAGGGATGAATTGGTGGAGCATAGAGGATTTTTAGGGCAGAGAAATTATTCTGTATGATAAACTCTAATGATAGACACATGTTATTACAATAGTGAAGGTCGCTCAGTTGTGTCCAACTCTTCGAAACCCCATGGGCTGTAGCCCGCCAGACTCCTCTGTCCATAGGATGCTCCAGGCAAGAATACTAGAGTGGGTTGCTGTTCCCTTCTCCAGGGGATCTTCCTGACCCAGAGATCGAACCTGGGTCTCCTGCGCTGCAGGCAGATTCTTTACCATCTCATCCATGAGAGAAGTCCATATAGGTATACATGGATAACATGTTGCTATTTGTCTAAACCAACAGAATGTATAAAACCAAGTGAACCTTAAAGTAATTTGGGTGACTGTGTGTCAATAAATGAATAAATGGGGTGAAGGATTTTGATAATGAGGGAAGCCACATATGAATGTGGGGTGGGAATTATATGTAAGTAAGTGTAAGTGAAAGTCACTCAGTCATGACCAACTCTTTGCAACCCTATGGACCATGGTCTACACAGTCTATGAAATTCTCCAGGCCAGAATACTGGAGTGGGTAGACTTTCCCTTCTCCAGGGATCTTCCCAACCTGGGGATTGAAACCAGGTCTCCCCACTGCAGGTGGATTATTTACCAGCTGAGCCACAAGGGAAGCCCAAGAATACTGGAGTGGGTAGCCTATCCCTTCTCCAGCAAATGTTCCTGACCCAGGAATCAAACTGAGGTCTCCTGCATTGCAGGCAGATTCTTTACCAGCTGAGCTATCAGGCAACACCACCTTCCATTCAATCTTGCTGTGAACCTACAACTACAGGAAAAAAAATTGTCTATAAAAACAAACATAAGAATGAGAAAAATCCTAGAAATGCAAACAATGATTTTTCCCTGTAGCTGTTCTTATAATTAGAAGTTTTCAGCAGAATCATAACATTTAATATGTGGATATATGCACATGTGCTTTTTGTTTTATTAACATGTTTTCTTCATACTATGTAGGTAAATGTTTCCAGAATTAAAACTACATAATTGGCATACAACCAGACAATAAATCAGAATATAAAAGCTATCATTGTATCACTTATGTAAAATTTTTAAATAATGTTACTCATTATTATTATTAATAATAATATTGCATGCTTAGTCACTTAGTCATGTCCAATTCTTTGCAACCCTATAGACTGCAGCTTACCAGGCTCTTCTGTCCAGGCAAGGATACTGGAGTGGGTTGCCATTTCCTACTCCAAATAGTAATATTAAGCATATACTAATCTCAAGAAACCAGGCTTGATATATAGTTCCTTACTTAATGCTGACTGTAATCCTCTGTGTTAGGTCTGATTATTACCCCTTAAAGAAAAATGAACCATATTTTTACTAGGCTTAAGTAACATTCCCAAATTCACAAAGTTAATAACTGGGGGAAGAAAATCTGAGAACATTCCTGCAAAATTCATTACCTGAGTTATTA
This sequence comes from Nanger dama, assembly GCA_917880005.1. Classification (NCBI taxonomy): domain Eukaryota; kingdom Metazoa; phylum Chordata; class Mammalia; order Artiodactyla; family Bovidae; genus Nanger; species Nanger dama. The sequence continues at coordinate 2,386,388 of CAKJTW010000069.1, forward strand.
ATCATAAACCAATGCTCCATCTATAATTATAAAACTAAGTGTCTTAATAATTTTCTGAAAGGCAATAAGGTTATAGAAATAGATAGCAGAAGGAGCATAACAGAAGACATCATCACCCCAACATCCTAGAAATGGACCACAGTGAAAGGAGGAGCTGATTTGCCAACTACACAAAGGCTCCATGTTCAGAGCTGGTAATGTGGAAAATACACCATGCGAGGCAGGAGTGAAACAGGACATCGTGCAACGGAGTCCACTAAAAGGCTATCTCCACACGTTTCTCTCCACTTTCATGTCGGTTAAATAGCGTGGCATTAATCTCTGGTCAAAATAAAATAAAAGTCACTTTCCTAACAAAAGAGTAACAAATTGCAAGCAACAGTTTTGGGACTGTGTTCACCAGAGTCAAATTTAACTCATGCTGGTAACTGAGTGCCCCTCACTTCACTTCTGAAATCTTGGTCATTACTTCCCGGGGAACTAGATCAATAATGAGCCCTTCCATTGTCAACAGAACTTTCAATAAACCCCTCAAAGGAGAGAAGAGGGAGGAAAATACATTTTCATACATGGCAGTAGTGGGAATCCACATCAATTACCTAAAATAATTCCATTTCATTCATCATTGTGAGTGGAAAATCAAGGATCTCTGGACATAGGTAGAAGCTCAAGAGCATGAAAAAAATGTGACCAGGACTAAGGAATAGAATGTCTGATGGAAAAAAACAAAACAGGAAAAATGATACCATTTAAGATATGAAAGAGAATGTTTTATTAAAAATTTAATCACTTTCTTGAGGAAAAAATAAATACCTAATTGCTTTTGTTGTTCAGTCCGTAAGTCATGTCCGACTCTTTGTAACTCCATGGACTGAAGCATGCCAGGCTCCTCTATCCTTCCATATCTCCTGGAGCTTGCTCAGATTCATGTCCATTGAGTCAGTCATGCCATTTAAGTATCTCATCCTCTGTCACCCCCTTCTCCTCTTGTCCTCAGTTTCTCTCAGCATCAGGAAAGAATGCCTTTCCAATGAGTCAGCTCTTCACATCAGGTGGTCAAAGCATTGGAGCTTCAGCGTCAGCATCAGTCCTTCCAGGGTTGATTTCCTTTAGGACTGACTGGTTTGATCTCCTTGCATTTCAAAGGACTCTCAAGAGTCTTCTCCAGCACCACAATTAGAAAGCATCAATTTTTCTGTGCCCAGCCTTCTTTGCAGTCCAATTCTTACACCCATACATGAGTACCCGAAAACCATAGCTTCGACTATACAGACTTTTATTGACAAAGTAATGTCTCTGCTTCTTGACATGCTGTCTAGGGTTATATATTTAATATGCTGTCTAGGTTTATATATTTATAAATATATATTACATTCATAAATTAAGGACAAAGCAATTTCAAATTTTAAAGAACAATAAAACATTTTTAGCATATGTTTAGTCATCCTTCCTTCAGATAAAATTTACTAAAATAGTTATAAGACAGAGTTAAATATTGGAGAGTACCCATTCCCTCGATGCATTCAGTCCTTTGGACAGCTCACGCACACTCATGGTATTGCATGTCAATCAGAACTCTAACAACCTCCAAATGTCTAGTTCCATCCTGAAGGTGTTCCCCTGAACTCCTCATCCACACACCCAACTTTCTACTTATCACTTCCATAGGATTCCAAAGCTTAACATTTTGAAAAGACTAAGTACTTCTCGTTCAAATGCTCTTCTGCTGTGCTGTGCTCAGTTGCTCAGTCATATCCAACTCTGTGCGATCTCATGGACTGTAGCCCACCAGGCTCCGCTGTCCATGGGGATTCTCCAGGCAAGAACACTGGGGTAGGTTGCCATGCTCTCCTCCAGGGGATCTTCCCAACCCAGGGACTGAACCTAGATCTCTTGCATAGCAAGTGGATTCTTTACCATCTGAGCCTCCAGGGAAGGGCAAGAATACTGGAGTGGGTAGCCTGTCCATTCTCCAGGGGATCTTCCCAACCCAGGAATTGAACCAGGGTCTCCTGCACTGCAGGTGGATTCTTTACCAGCTGAGCCTCCAGGGAAGCCCTATTCCTCTGTTAGTCTTTGCCATCTCAGCGAATATCACTTCTATCCTTCCCTTTGATCAAGCCCCAAATATTTCACTTATGCTTAATATTTTTTCTTTGATGTGCCATATTCAGACTAAAATCAACTGAATTTAGCCTTCATGTAATTTAATAAATCCATTCACTTTCTAAGTTCACCACTCCTGCCCTGGTCAACCACCACGATCTCAGTTATTTTAATAAGCTGCCACACTCTCTGCTTCTCCTTGTGGATCTGTATTTTCTTTCTCAAAACAGCAGTCAAATAAGCTTTGTATAAAGTAAATCAAATTATGTAATTCCTGTATTCAAATCTTTCCTCAGACTTACCAATCAGTTCAGAGTATAAATGAAAATTTTTATTAGCCTCTTAGTTCTATAACCCTCAGTTCTGGTCTCTATTTATTCCAACCCCTGATTCTAAACTAGCCACTCTGACCTCATGTCTCCTACAGACTTCAGACAAGCAAGAACAAAAAAGAAAATAAAAACAATAAATAAAATATTATAGAGCTAAAACAAAACATAATAGAAAAAAATGAATAGCATATTAATGAAACAACTATACTCCCTCCTATTAAAACAGTGAGTTATTTTCTTTAACAGGTTCTTGCTGGGGGCAGATCAATGAATTCTTCCCAGCCTTGTTTCAAATAATGAAAACGAAAAGAGTGGAAAACAAAACAGAACTCTAGTTTCCTTCCTACTCTAAAAGATTCTAGAGTCATGGTATTTAAGTTTCCCAACCACACACCTTGCTACATTAGAAATATCTTTGTTACATAGGTAAAGAAAAAAAATGAGTTATTTTGATCATCTAGACATATTTTGAACTCAAAACCACCTTAATTTTGCCACTTAGCTCTTCAACTTAAGGTTTAAATTAATGGTGCATGCTTAGTCTTTCAGTCTTGTCTCTCTGCAGCTGCATGGACTGAAGCTCACCAGGCTGGTTCATGGAATTTTCCAGGCTAGAATACTGGAGTGGGTTGCTATCTCCTACTCCAGAGAACTTTCCAGACACAGGGATCGAACCCACGTCTCTTGTGTCTCCTCCACTGGCAGGTGGATTCTTTACCACTGGCACCACCTGGGAAACTTTTGGATTAATGGAGCTGTAACTAAAAATCTCTATTTAGCAACTAATAAGTTAAAAGTCATGGACAAGCAGATGCTAAAAGTTATTAATTCAGCAGGATTATGAGTGTCATCCACAAATGATATATCACAGTAGTTAAATTGAATATGACAGAAATAGGAAGTATCTGATTAAGTGCATGAGTCAGCATCAGAAAACATTTTCCAAGTTTATGTCCTTTTATGTAAAATTCATTTAAGTGTAGTCTCTTGCTGCAATAGTTTTTTTTTGAAATTGCATCATAATTCCAGAATTTCTCTTCAACGTTCCTCTTTTCATACTGCAGTATTCGTGAAAGGTTAAATCAGGCTACTTATATCTCTGACTTCAGAAATATCTGCCATAATTTGCTTCTGGAAAATTCGCAACATTACATGTAAATATTTACTTTAATACATTTAGATTACCATAGAGTGGAAAATCTTTCTGGGGACAATGTCTAGAAAACAAAAATATTGCATAGCATGAATTAAAATATTTTCTTAGTTAATTGGATAATATAGGAGAAGGAAAATGCATTCAGTGTTCAGTTATTCACCAAACATCATGGTTTCTTGCACTTGTGTATATCTCAATTTTCCACATCTCTGCACATCCCCCACCAATAGGGCATCTGATTATTGCTTTCTGGATTATGTGACAGACTCAGAACTGTTTTTCCATCACCCGTGTCTCCCAGTCTCTTCTTTATGCCAAACTTTGAGTCATCTTTTATTATAATCATGTTGACCTCAGTCCTCACTTCAGTGGCTCCTCCCATTGCCTTCATGCTGATACGTAACATTTATGATTTGGCTTTGGGGATAAGTATTGACTATCAACTAGTTCAGAATATATGACCAAGTGTTTAACAGTTACGTAGGTGAGGATCCCAGATTCCCATGAAGAGTGAGGACTGTAGTGTGGAGACTGCCTCAGCAGAAGGCCATGCAGGCCCCTCCCTGGAGCTCCAGGGGTAGAGGGTGCAGGTTCCATTCTGGACAGGCAGCTAAGATCCTACATGCTCAAAGCCAAAAAAACCCAGAACAAAAACAGAAGGAATATTGTGACAACCTGAATGAAGACTGAAAAAACAAACAAACAAACTAGGAGAAGGCTCTCCAAATACCACTGTCCCAGGGACAGCTAGCTACAAGGGTCAGCTCTTTCAAATCACTTGAATTAACCATAAGCATACAGAGAAGCCTCCAAAATTTCATCACTTACAGATTCAAAACTTAGTCAAATATTCTTTTAAGTAAATTTTCCCTAATTCCCTCCCTCAGCCTGAAAAAATGGTAGTAAACAGACTAAAGAATGTGTAACTACCGTGAATGCAAATTTTACTGTATCTTTCAAGTCAAAATAAAACACTGATTTTAGTGGCCTTTAAACTCTTTGGCTCTCGTGCTAAAGTATCCTTTACCTTTTTAAAGTGTGTCTTAAAATATTATATTTATTTAGATTCAAAAATAAAATTTCTGGTGAATTTTAACTATTGACATGTCAAGTAAAATGGTTGTATCATGCTTCACGCTGCTGCTGCTGCTGCTGCTGCTGCTGCTACTAAGTCGCTTCAGTTGTGTCTGATTCTGTTCGACCTCATAGACGGCAGCCTACCAGGCTCCCACGTCCCTGGGATTCTCCAGGCAAGAATACTGGAATGAGTTGCCATTTCCTTCTCCAGTGCATGAAAATGAAAAATGAAAGTGAAGTCGCTCAGTCATGTCCAGCTCTTCACAACCCCATGGCCTGTAGCTTACCAGGCTCCTCTGTCCATGGGATATTCCAGGCAAGGGCTCTGGAGTGGCTGCCAGTTTCTTCTCCAATGCTTCATGCAATGACATATAAAAACCACATAAATGTGATATTCACTCTCATCTGTTAAAAATGCTATATCATTAAAAGATGCATTGCCAGTAAATGATAAATTTATATTTTACAATTATGTATCACAGTATGTGCTATCTGATTTTATTTTTATGAAACCATGTACCGGAAATAATCTTTAAAATAATTCAATCCAAGATAGAAATAAAAATAAATAAATAAATAAATAAATTTTATTCCTTAAATTTTTATTTCTATTCCATCTCTTTCATGTCATCATATTGTAACATGTTTATACTTGAAAAGGTTTTTACTCTATAAGATGAAATAGAAATATGTGCATAAAATATGTATGCATATATTATGATTGTAAGGTTTCAAATGTTAAAAGTGTATCTTGGATTGAATTATTTTAAAGATTATTTCAGGTACATGGTTTCATAAAAATAAAATCAGATAGCACATATTGTGATACATAATTTTTAAATATAAATTTATCATTTACTGGCAATGCATCTTTTAATGAGATGGACACATTTTTCCAATTAGTTTGTGTATCCATGGATGAAATTACTTATTGATAGAAATGAAATAAGAATTATCATCAGTTTAATTTATTCTTTGTCAAATATGAACCCTGAGAAAGTTGATCACACATCAGTTCATTAGTGCTACGGGGACATCCAAAAACCACATGCTTCTTATAGGAAGAACAGACTACCTAAGAGAACACTCTGAAACAATTACTTACATTAAACTTATTGATCCAACCAACCTTTTATAAGAAATATAGAGGACAGAGAAACATATTAAACAGCACCACTGGATGCAATCTCTAAAACTCGAAATAAAACTTTACAAGATAAATGACTTGGCTTTTTAAGTAAATTATAAAAAGGAAAATCGGAGAAAGAAATATTTTTTAAAATCTACATATTAAAACACACTTACAAAGACATATCCAATTAAAATGTCTGAGCTTCATTTGAGTTTTTATTCAAATGAGTCATCTGTGAAAATAAAATTGATGTTTATTTAAAAACTGGACATTTGAACACTGAGTATTTGATATTAGCAAAGTAATGTTAATTTCTTAGGTTTGAAAATGATATTGCTGTGTTTAACAAAAACAAAAATGCCTTATGTTTTGAGATATAAATGAAAATGCTTCTCAGATGGAATAATGCAATTGGGAAGGGGGATGAAGATCATAGAGGTTTAAAAAGTCTGGCCATGAGACAATAATTACTAAATACAGTATATGGGGTTCCTTGGGATTCTCTATAGTATTTTCTGTTTTTGTATATAGAACATGAAACTACAGAACATTAAAGTTTTTAGGGAGGCAAACGTGTGTTTTAGATTTTTAATTTTAGAAAACAAGATTTTTAAGGATTAGCATTATTTAATTCTTAATTAAATATTGCCTGAAGCTGCACATCATTACCATAGTGTAAGACTAGAGGAAAACAACAGAATGGGAAAGACTAGAGATCTCTTCAAGAAAATTAGAGATACCAAGGGAACATTTCATGCAAAGATGGGCTCGAGAAAGGATAGAAATGGTATGGACCTAACAGAAGCAGAAGATATTAAGAAGAGGTGTCAAGAATACATGGAAAAACTGTACGAAAAAGATCTTCATGACCAAAATAATCATGATGGTGTGATCACTCACCTAGAGCCAGACATCCTGGAATGTGAAGTCAAGTGGGCCTTAGAAAGCATCACCATGAACAAAGCTAGTGGAGGTGATGGAATTCCAGTTGAGCTATTTCAAATCCTGAAAGATGATGCTGGGGAAAGTGCTGCACTCAATATGCCAGAAAATTTGGAAAACTCAGCAATGGCCACAGGACTGGAAAAGGTCAGTTTTCATTCCAATTCCAAAGAAAGGCAATGCCAAAGAATGCTCAGACCACTGTACAATTGCACTCATCTCACACACTAGTAAAGTAATGCTCAAAATTCTCCAAGCCAGGCTTCAGCAATACGTGAACTGTGAACTTCCAGATGTTCAAGCTGGTTTTAGAAAAGGCAGAGGAACCAGAGATCAAATTGCCAACATCCGCTGGATCATGGAAAAAGCAAGAGGGTTCCCGAAAAACATCTATTTCTGCTTTATTGACTATGCCAAAGCTTTTGACTGTGTGGATCACAATAAACTGTGGAAAATTCTGAAAGAGATGGGAATACCAGACCACCTGACCTGCCTCTTGAGAAACCTGTATGCAGGTCAGGAAGCAACAGTTAGAACTGGACATGAAACAGCTGAATGGTTCCAAATAGGAAAAAGAGTATGTCAAGGCTGTATATTGTCATCCTGATTTAACTTACATGCAGAGTACATCATGAGAAACGCTGGGCTGGAAGAAACACAAGCTGGAATCAAGATTGCTGGGAGAAATATCAATAACCTCAGATATGCAGATGACACCACCCTTATGGCAGAAAGTGAAGAGGAACTAAAAGCCTCTTGATGAAAGTGAACGAGGAGAGTGAAAAAGTTGGCTTACAGCCCAACAATCAGAAAACTAAGATCGTGGCATCTGGTCCCATCACTTTATGGGAAATCGATGGGGAAACAGTGAAAACTGTGACAGACTTCATTTTGGGGAGCTCCAAAAACACTGCAGATGGTGATTTCAGCCATGAAATTAAAAGACACTCCTTAGAAGGAAACTTATGTCCAACCTAGCTAGCATATTCAAAAGCAGAGACATTACTTTGCCAATACAGGTCCATCTAGTCAAGGCTATGGTTTTTCCTGTGGTCATGTATGGATATGAGAGTTGGACAGTGAAGAAAGCTGAGTGCTGAAGAATTAATGCTTTTTAACTGTGGTGTTGGAGAAGACTCATGAGAGTCCCTTGGACTGTAAGGAGATCCAACCAGTCCATTCTAAAGCAGATCTGTCATGGGTGTTCTTTGGAAGGACTGATGCTAAAGCTGAAACTCCAATACTTTGGCCACCTCATGTGAAGAGTTGACTCACTGAAAAGACTCTGATGCTGGGAAGGACTGGGGGCAGGAGGAGAAGGGGACGACAGAGGATGAAATGGCTGGATGGCATCATCAACTCGATAGACATGAGTTTGGGTGAACTCTAGGTTTGCTGATGGACAGGGAGGCCTGGCGTGGTGCAGTTCATGGGGTCGCAAAATGTCGGACACAATTGAGCGACTGAATTGAACTGAACTGAAGACTAGGAAAAATCAAATACTCATTTTTAATATATTTTATTAGGGCTAAAGTGCGTGGTTTAACTTCACCAAGTAAGAAATTAGTACCAACTTTGGTAATAATGAAAGAATATCTTTCTTTTCTGCAAAGTTTTAGAATTTGAAATGTTTTTCTTTGTTTTCCTGTTTAGTCTCAGTCTCTTGATGACCTATACATCTGATGACCTATGTATCTGACCCTGGTAGCTCAGCTGGTAAAAAATTTGTCTGCAATTCAGAAGACCCCAGTTCAATTCCTCGATGAGGAAGATCCTCTGGAGAAGGGATAGGCCACCCACTCCAGTAATCTTGGGTTTTCCTAGTGGCTCAGATGGTGAATAATCCACTTGCAATGCGGGAGATCTGGTTTCAATCCCTGGGTCTGGGAGATCCCCTGGAGGAGAGCATGGCAACCCACTCCAGTATTCTTGCCTGGAGACTTCCCATGGACAGAGGAACCTGATGGGCTACAGTCCCTGGCGTCCCAAAGAGTTGACATGATTGAGCAGCTAAGTATATGCACCTGAACATCTGCCAAAATCAAAGCTTTCATTTAGAAAAATAATATCATTTTAAAATGTTAACCTCTTGCTTCAGACATGCATAAAGCAGATAATGTTAATATATTTTCTTATGGGAAACAGATGGAATAGGAAATGGCAACCCACTTCAGTATTCTTGCCTGAAGAATCCCATGGCCAGAGGAGCCTGGCAGATTATGGCCCATGGGATTGTGAAGAGTTGGACAAAACCGAGCAACTAAGGGTGCATGGGAAACAGAAAATTATGCCTCCTAATTTTTTTCTAAAAATTAGAAAAAATTTTTCTAAGTATTAGAAAATTTAATGATGTTTCCATTTAAAAAATCAGCATGTTTATGTTCTTTATTGAGTTGTCATAGGAATAACTGGTAAGAAGGCAGATTATAGAAACTCAGTTTAAAAATCTACATTAGCTGAAAGAAGTGATTTAAAGTCGCACTTCTATGAGACGTCCAGCATGGGTAAATCTACAGTACTACGTTAGATCAGTGATTACCTAAAGCTGTGGGGATTTTAGGGAACTAAGAATGACCACTGAAAGATCTGTTTCCTTGGTGGCATAGATGGTAAAGAATCTGGTTCCAACACAGGAGACATGGGTTCGATCCCTGGGTTAGGAAGATCCCCTGGAGAAGGAAATGGCAACCCACTCCGGTACTCTTGCCTGGAGAATTCCATGGACAGAGGAGCCTTGTGGGTTACAATCCATGGGGTCACATGGGGTCAGACAACACTAAGCATGCATGCATGCTAAAGGATCTAGGGTTTCTTTCTCAACTGCTGATGATTATGGTGACAGTTGCGCAAGTCTGTGACTATATTAAAAACCACTGTATTACGCTCTTGACAATGAATTGCATGGTATGTGGATTATATCTGTTGCTGTTGTTGCTTAGTTGTTAAGTCATATCTGACTCCCAGTGGGCTTCAACCTGCCAGGCTCCTCTGCCCATGGGATTCTCCAGACAAGAATATTGGAGTGGGTTGCCATTTCCTTCTCCAGAGGATCTTCCCAACCCAGGTATTGAACCCACGTCTCCTGCATTGGCAGCTGGATTATTTACCACTGAGCCACCTAGTAAGCCTGAATTATATATAAATTAACCTATCAAAATATGTAAAAAGGAAAGATTAATTTAATCAAAAGAATTACAGCAATTAAATCTTCTAATTTAATTTTAAGTCACAAAGAGCATCTGTTAGAAGCATTCTTAATCAAACAATCTGAAACACAATACAAGTTTTCACATCTTAATTTGTCTTCTTGGCCTCCTTATTTTAGGAAGAATCAAGAAGCCTCCTCATCCACTTCTCTTTGTAGATAATTTATCATTGTGAATGTGATTCAAAATCAATTCAAAGATTTCATACTTAAACTCTCTCTGTCAATATTAAAATGGCACTTGAACTTTTGCATAAGATGCTGTTTGTAACGTAATTACACTACTCTTGGAAACATTCCATTTTACATGATTTTTCACTGATTTGGTGACTTGAAACTTGTTAATATGTTCTTCCTTTCCCCTAACATATGGCATTTCAAAATCACTGGAGATTTGAACCTGAACTGTATAAGTCTTTCCCACGATGAAAGAGCTGACAAAATCAGTTTTCTTCTTTGGGACTTTGTGGCTTTTGTATAAACAATGCATTATCTAGAATCAGCAAAAACCATCTATATAGTGAAAAAAAGTCAGAACAATGGAAAATAGTCCACAAGTAAGATGTCATAAACTATATAAAGCATTTCTTTCTTTTTATATTGATGTGACTAGGAGTCCATGTAGCTCTTTCAATGCCAGTTATGTTAATACAACTGGAAAAGAGAAAAAAACCATTGAGCAGAAAAAAAAATAGAACTTGCAGAGAGAAGATATGGTCAGGTTATAGATTTTTGGTAAAGTTGATGTATTAAGGTTCTTTAGCAAAACAGACCAAGATATGTGTGTGTGTGTGCGCACACACACGCTTAGTCACTCAGTCGTGTCTGACTCTTTGCAGTCCCATGGACTATAGCCTGCCAGGCTCTTCTGGCTATGGGGATTCTCCAGGCAAAAATACTGGTGTGGGTTGCCATTTCCTTCTCCAGGGGATCTTTGTGACCCAAGGATTGAACCCAGGTCCCGCCCATTGTAGGTGGATTATTTGTGATCTGAGCCACCAGGGAAGCCCAAGAATACTGGAGTGGGTAGCCTGTCTCTTCTCCAGGGGAACTTCCCAACCCATGGATCAAACTGGGGTCTCCTGCATTGCAGGCAGATTCTTTACCAGCTGAGCCACCTGAAAAACCTATATAGATATTCAAAGCTATGATTTTTCTGGTAGTCATATACAGATATGAGGGTTGGATCATAAAGAAGGCTGAGCACTGAAGAACTGATGCTTTCAAACTGTAGTGCTGGAAGAAGACTCTTCTTGAACAGCAAGGAGATCAAACCAGTCAATCTTAAGGGAAATCAACCTTGAACATTCTTCAGAAGGACTGATGCTGAAGATGAAGCTCCAATCCTTTGGTCACCTGATGCAAAGATCAACTCATTGGAAAAGACACTGATTCTGGGAAAAGATTGAGGGCAGGAGGAGAAATAAGCAACAGATGATGAGATGGCCGGATAGCATCAATGACTCAATGAACATGAGTTTGAGCAAACTCTGGGAGATAGTGAAGGACAGGGAACACACGTGCTATAGTCTCCAGGGGTCACAAAGAGTCAGACATTACTGAGCAAATGAACTGAACTGATACATACATAGAATTTCATTTATTTTTATTTTCCATAAAAATGCTTATCATAGGGAATTGGCTCACTTGACTATGGAGGCCAACAATCCCCAATATGTACAGTCAGCAAGCTGGAGACCAAGGAGACCCAGTGGTAAAAGCTCCAGTCCAAGTTAAAAGACCTGAGAACCAGGAAGGCTCATGGTGGAGCTCCAATCTAAGTCCAATAGGCTCGAGATCCTCCATGAAAACTGGTTTCCATTAAGAGAAGAACTGGTATTCTAGGTCAAAGACATAGACAAAAGGAATTCCCTGTTACTTGCATGTAGATCAGACTTTTTGTTTATTCAGGCCTTCAACTTATGAGATGACGACCACCCACATCAGGAAGGGCAATGTGCTTTACTGAGTCTACTCATTAAAATGCTACTTTCATCTCAAAACACACTCATGGACACACTCAGAATAATGATTGACCAGATACATGGGCACGTGGTGGTGGCCAAACCAAGTTGAGCTTTAATGTGAAATGATCACAGTGGGTTTTGGGGATTTCCACACTTCCCAACCTCCTCTCCAGGTCATGTTTTAGAGCAGCAGATATCAATTCAAGGTGTGCAGCAGGATAATGAGCTTCTAAATACACAGATATATAATCATCGCTCATAACCAATTAACTCAAAATCTTTCAAGAGATACCTGGACATATATATTTTAAAAAATTATTTTCAGTTGAATCTAATGCACTTTGCTATCTTGGTACAATTGAAGAAAAAGATTATTTACTCTTCCTTTTATAATATCCAGATTATCCATGTGAGAACCCTCGTGAGATTTCATCAACACCTCCTTTTGTGTATACTAGATGATGTTAACGTGAATATAGAATTATATATTCCATTGGCTTTGATCACAACCTCAGAACCATATTACAAAAGAAAATTGCCTCAAGTGACAATTACACATCTGAAAGTGCATTTCAAAGAATACTCTTTGTTCTAGTGTGTCATCTGTGCCTTTTCAGTTCTCCCATATGATCTCTGTAAAAATACCAGCTAACGGAGCCTTCTGTCTTTATGATTTCTCCACTCTCTTTAAAACTACTGGTACTAATTAGGATGCACCAGAGCCTAGAAGAGGAGGGCGTGATGCTCTGAGTCTCCACCATGTCCAGAGCTCTTTCTCATCTGCAGCTACACTCAGTTCCTCCCATGTAACGTGCCACACTTGGAGCTGCTATCCTGGACACAACCCTGAGGATGCCTCATTCAGATGCTGGTCTCTAGAAGGTGATCAGTGGCCTAGAAAATAATCTAAGACCAGAACCCATTTACCAGGGGATAATAATTAGGGGATACAATGGGGGAAGAAGAGGGGGCACCAACTGAGAGAATAGCATTGAAATATATACACTATCACATGTAAAATAGATAGTTTCCCAGTGGCACTAGTGGTAAAGAACCTGCATGCCAACGCAATAGACGTAAGAGCCTCAGGTTCAATTCTTGGTAGGGAAGATACCATGGAGGAGGGCATGGCAACCCACTCCAGTATTCTTGCTTGGACCATCCCCATGTACAGAGGAGCCTAGCAGGCTACAGTCCATAGGGTTGCAAGGAGTCGGACGGGACTGAAGCGATCTTGGCTAGTGGGAAATTGTTGTACAACACAGGAAGCTCAGCTCCGTACTCTGTGATGACCTTGAAGGGTGAGATGAGGGGAGTGAGGTGGGAGAGACGTTCTAGAGAGAGGGGATATATGTATACTTATGGCTGATTCATGTGTGTTGTACGGCAGATATCAACACAACATTGCAATTATTCTCCAGTTAAAAACAAATTTGTGAAAAATGAAAAGGGATCATGGAGGTGGTGGTTTAGTCACTAATCATGTCCGACTCTTGCAACCCTACTAGGGTCCTCTGTCCATGGGATTTTCCAGGCAAGAATATTGGAGTGGGTTGCCATTTCCTACTCCTGGGGATTTTTCCCAACCAAGGGATCGAGCCTGGGTCTCCTGCACCACAGGCAGATTTGTTAATACAGTCCATGGAATTCTCAAGGCCAGAATACTGGAGTGGGTAGCTGTTCCCTTCTCCAGGGGATATTCCCAACCCAGGAATTGAACCGGCGTCTCCTGCATTGCAGGTGGATTCTTTACCAGCTGAGCTACCAGGGAAAAGGGGTTGAAAAACCACATAGAATCCTGGACATAGAAGTTCATACCAGCCTTTTCCATAATTGCTAAAACTTGGAAACAACCAAGATACCCCTCAGCAGGTGATTGATGAACTTTGGTACATCCTTTCAATGGAATACTATTTAGCACTAAAAAGAAAGGAGCTATTAATCCATGAGAACTCATGGAGGAAAGTATATCATTAAATGAAAGAAGTCAATCTAAAAGGTTACATACTGTGTATCCAACTCTATGACATTCCGAAAAGGAAAATCTATGGAGACAATAAAATATCAGTGGTTACCAGGTGTTGGAAGGGGTGGGGCAAGGAAGGATGAATACATGGAGCAGAGGATTTTTAACACTGTAAAAGCACTACGTTTGATAGCATCATGGTGGATATATATCAGGATAAGTTTGTCACAACCCCTAGAACATACCCTAAGGTACAGTCACACTAAAACTGAACCCTAGGGTAAATGGTAGACTCTGAGTGGTTATGTGTCAAGGTACTTTCATCCTTAGTAAAGTGTACCATTCTGTTGAGTGATATTGACCATTGGAAAGGCTTTTATGGATAGGGACAGGAGGTATATGGGAAATCTCCACTATGGAGAACAGTTCAGGGGTTCGTTTCAAAATTAAAAATATAAGTACCATGTGATCCAGCAATCCCACTTCTGGGTATATAACCAAAATCATTGAAATCAGGGTCTCTAAGATATATCTGCATGTGTGTATGTGGGTGCATGCGTGCGTGCTGTCGCTTCAGTCATGTCTATTTGTGGCTCTAGGGACTGCAGCCCACCAGGTAACTCTGTCCAACAACACTGGAGTGGGTTGCCCTGCCCTCCTCCAGGATATCTTCCTGACCCAGGGATCGAACTCACAGCTCCTGCATTGCAGGCAGATTCTTTACTTCTGAGCCACCAGGGTAGGCCATCCTCATATTCACTGCAGCCTTATTCACAACAGCGAAGACAAGGAAACAAGCCAAATGTCCATGAGCAGCGACTGAATTAAGACAATGAGGTGTATACGTACAGTGGAATCCCATTCTGCCTTAAAGGTAAGGAAATCCTGTCATTTGCAACATGGATGAATCTAGAGGAAATTATGCTAAAGTGAAATAAGTCAGTAACAGAAAGACAAATACGGTATGATGCTCATATGAGGTATATCTAAAACATCCCGATTTACAGAAATGTAAAATAGGATGGTTGCAGAAGGCAATGGAACCCCACTCCAGTACTCTCGCCTGGAAAATCCCATGGATGGAGGAGTCTAGCAGGCTACAGTCCATGGGGTCACTAAGAGTAGGGCATGACTGAGTGACTTCACTTTCACTTTTCACTTTCATGCATTGGAGATGGAAATGGCAACCCATTCCAGTACTCCTGCCTGGAGAATCTCAGGGACAGAGGAGCCTAGTAGGCTGCCATCTATGGGGACGCACAGAGTCGGACACGACTGAAGTGACTTAGCAGCAGCAGCAGCAGAATAGGATGGTTATCAGGGGCTAGGAGCAGGGGAGGGCAAAATGAGGAGTTCTGTTTAAATGAATACAAAGTTTCTGTTGAGCAAGATGAATAAGTTTGAGAGATCTGTAGTCCAGCATAGTACTTGTAGTTAACAATACAGTATTGCGGTTGTTCTTTAGCTGCTAAGTCACGCCCAACTCTTGGACTGTAGCCCACCAGGCTCCTCTGTCCTTGGGATTTCCCAGGTAAGAATACTGGAGTGGGTTGCCATTTCCTTCTCCAGGGGATCTTTGTCACCCAGGGAATCTTTGTCACCCAGGGATTGAACCCACATCTCCCACTTGGCAAGTGGATTCTTTACCACTCAATCACCTGGGAAGCCCAACGATATGGTATTGCACCCTTTAAAATGTTCAGGTTTAAATCTGAACAAACGTTTAGGCCAACCAATATGTTAAAAGGACAGATCTCATGTGAAGTGTTCTTACAACAAAGCAAGCAGACACACACATAAGAACACAAGAAAAATGTTAGAGGTGAGGGACAAGTTTAGTGCCTTGCTGTCATGATGGTAACATGACATGTGTCCAAACTCATCAAAATGGATACATTGTGTGCAATTTTTTGCATATCAATTATACCTCCATAAAGCTAAACAAAACCATTAGAAATACTTGGAACTCCCTCACCAAAACGCAGGCCACCTTCTAACCTCAAAATATCACGAATTCCTAACTCCAGTCCTTGTCTTTAAAGTGTGTATTTGAAAAAAAGAGATGTTTATAGAGTTAGGAAATGATAATGCAGATGAAAATAATAGGCACAAATTTTTCAGATTTTTATATCACCGTTTTTTAAATGGTGTACTATGCCTTCCTGTTTTATAGCTGCTTCCTTCAATCAGGTGTCTACAATCAGTACCTTTGATGTCAGTATATTCATAGCAGAGCTGACATGAGCAGAATGCCTTGATCCAATCTCCTTTTCAACATGAAAACTGCCTTGCAAGTAAAAAATAAAATAAAATAAAATAAAGCTCATGCTATTTACTAAAAACAGGCTCCTTATCTCCAGAATGGTCTTAACTGAGTATCCCTGTATAGGGATTTCTTCCAGGAAAAGATAAAACCAGAATTTTTGGATTTAGGAGGCATGCATCGCTGGAAAGTGTCCTGTCAGCTGGAATAGAGAATAAAGATGTTCACAGACAGACTACTGGCCACAGCCACTGTGTAACTCCCTTAGAGACCTTATCTTTTATCTTTTCAATCTACTTTAATCATCATTCTCAAAGTATTCATTTGTGTAGATTAATTAAATATCAGCTGACTTCTTTGTAATATATTTAAAATTTTAAATTAGTATTGGTTAACTTAATCAGATGCTAAAACATCTGATTTCAACCTATCATTTTTCTTTACCACTTTATGTTTCTTTTAGTACAAGTAAAGTAGGTTCTGAGTAGCCTAATTTTCATTTATAATACTTATAATAGCCTCAGAGTTAAGTCAGTCATATCAGTGTTCTGAGGGTTACCTTGACGATGTCTATAAATTATCCACTAGTAGTTCAATTAATTCTGACTTACGTAATTTAGTGCTTACATTCTTCTTAACTACATTTGTTTAAAAGGTCTTGAAGGCACTTATATGAGCAAAATGGTGTCCCATAGGCTTCATTGTTCTTATACATTTATAGAATTTGAATATGGTATTTTATCAGTCTCACTCTTTCTCCAGATAAGCTAATTTATGTCTTGCAAAGAACAAGTTGAACAGATTTTCATGATGCATGGGACGATAGATGTGAAGGTTCACTTCAGTGCCCTGGAAAATCTAAAATCTTCAGCGATGTAGGGCAGTAGCCTCTCAGTTAATAAGAAAACTAGTCTAGGATTTCAACTACTCTCCCCAGGTGCTACAGTGTTCAAGAATCCGCCCGCCAGTGCAGGAGACACAAGAGACTGGAGTTCTATCCCTGAGTCAGGAAGATCTCCTGGAGAAGGAAATGGCAACCCATTTCAGTATATTTGCCTGGAAAATTCTATGGACAGAGGAGCTGGAGGGCTACAATCCATGAGATCACAAAGAGTTGGATACGACTGAGCGACTAACACTACAAGTATTTAAAACAAATATTTATAAAAGAACACTGTGCCGCTGCTGCTGCTGCTAAGTCGCTTCAGTCATGTCCAACTCTGTGACCCCATAGACGGCAGCCAACCAGGCTCCCCCGTCCCTGGGATTCTCCAGGCAAGAAAGCTGGAGTGGGTTGCCATTTCCTTCTCCAATGCAAGAAAGTGAAAAGTGAAAAAGTGAAGTTGCTCAGTCGTGTCCAACCCTCAGTGACCCCCATGGACTGCAGCCTACCAGGGTCCTCCATCCATGGGATTTGCCAGGCAAGAGTACCGGAGTGGGGTCCATTGCCTTCTCCAAAGAATCAGTCACTTATTGTTAAAGCAAGATATCATACTTATTTGTAATTGATAATACTTATGTGAACATTTGATTCTCTATGAGTTTCATAAAAATGGTCATTATAGCACTCTTGGAATTCATAATCTAATTTCAAATCAATATTCACAGACTCACAGAGGGAAAGCTGATTGAGTCTTAAATTCAGCATGGGAACAGCGTTTTGAATATAACCATCTCTACTGCTGCTCATTGTCTACGTTGCATTTTAAATACCTATTAGATTTTACAATTAAATTCTCATATTTACTCTTCTCTAAATGTAAGTAATTTAAGAATGATTTCCCTCTAAAGCACACCACACTTTCAAATACATTTTTAAAAACTTGGTCTATTAAGCACATCTGTTTCCAACTCTAAAAACTGCTAATCTCTCCATTAGCAGTTTTTAGCCAGGCATGTATTTGTTTGTAAGTTTCAGGCATTTAAAAAGAATTATGCAATATTCAAAAACTTTTATAGATGAAAAACTACAGTGAAAGGAAGGGTCATTTAACAGAATTGTTGAGAAGTGGATTAAAAAGGAGAATTCACATAAAGTTCCAGAGGATGTATCATGCTAACTTCATCTGTCAATCAACTTATTTGAATTTTAAATATTTCACACTTATAACTACTGTACAATGACCTTTCTAAATGTACTGTAAGATTCCTGTCTCTTACAATCTATTATAAAACAATTAAACAAATAATATATAAAAATTACATGTGACTATTTTTATTGTCTAAGTTTTATTAAACATTCTATAATGTTTTATAAAAGTAAATTATATGTGTATACTACATGACTTCCAAAATCTCTGAATATCATAAATTCCCTTTTAGGACATGGGAAGAATTATTTTTTTTAAAAATCCCATGTAGGGATTTCTCTGGTGGTCCAGTGGTTAAGACTGTGCTCCCAATGCTGGAGGCCTAGGTTCCATCCCTGATCAGGAAAGTAGCTTCCACATGTCACAACTAAGGCCTGCAACAGCCAAATAAATAAATAAAAATATTTTAGAAAAATAATTCCACGTAAATAATTCAAACAATATTTTAAAATCTCTGTTAACTTTTCATTCTCTGCAATAAAAACTCTTTTTTTCATTCATTGCCACTTTTCTTCATTGTTTTCAAGTTTTTAGTTCATTTAACTGAAAGATGCATTCAAAAGTTCAGACATTTAAACAAATTTTCCTCAACAATTTGAAGCTTCTTCTATTCCAAACATTCTATCATTTTATCTAGTAAAAGTATCACATATGTTTTAATATACATTTCTGCATGGGCATCAAAATAAAGACCCTATTTACACTATGAAATTCTACGTTGGTTTTATTTTTTTTTCATCAACAAAGCTGTGTTAAGCAATTTAAAGTAGACATTTCCCAACTTGATACCCTCAAATATCATCTTAGAATAGAAATCATTAAATGTTTTAAAATACAATTATCATTTTGTAAACCAACTCAAAACCATGAGCTTTTTCAGAAACAGTTGCTTTCGGAAAGCTAAATTGATGTTATCAAGTCTGCACTGCCCACTAGTGGCAGGAGACTGTAGATGCATGGTTTCAATTGAAGATGCATTCTATCTTAAGTATTAATTTTCTCAATCAGATTTAGAACTCATTCTAAGACAAATACACATACATCCTAAGCATAACATGTTTTTGCGTTATGAGATATTTTTCCTATAGAACATCAATTTAATGTCAGTGTTCACACCCAGAGACATCATGTTCACTTCGGTATCTGTGAATATAAATATGGTGAATCCATCATAAATGTGTGTTTGTATACACACATACATCACATACATAATCACGGTTTGAGATGGAAAAAAAACCCTCTGACAGTATAACATGAATTCATAAGGCAGAAATAAACTTTATCTAGCTTAACTTTTTTAAAATTTACGTCTCATTGAGAAATGTTACCAAACTGTCTGTGGTTCTCACAGTTTGAAATTATCTTTATTTAAAAAATGATTTTTAGGTTGATGCAGAAGACTAGTTGTAAACCTGTGAACTATGATAACTATGCTCTACGAATGTCAGGATGCCTGCAAATGACCCATAACAAGGGGCAACAAAGGTCTGTGCATATTCCCTCCCTGTATTTTGGCAGACTTGGGTCAACGACTCCACACTTGCTGGAAACAAACCTGCGCAACATTCATATGGAATTTCATAAACAGAAACTATTGCTTCTGATGAACCTGGTGGAGGAGTGTTTTAGATTAAAGCATGTTTACATAATATTTTGGTACACAACTTCTTTAGACACCAACATATCGTATGTGTTGCTGTTCAGTCGCTCAGTTGCGTCCGACTCTTTGCGACCCCATGGACTGCAGCATACAGGCGTCTCTGTCCTTCACCATCTCCTGGAGCTTGCTCAAATTCATGCCCATTGAGTCAGGGATGCCATCCAACCATCTCATCCTCTGTCGCCCCCTTCCTTCTCCTCCTGCCTTCAATTCTTCCATGTAAATAGAGAATTCTTCCATGAAACAGAGAGAAAATACTTTCATGCTCTCTTTACATTGTACACCTCCCTACCTGTTTCAGACTTTGTGCCTTTGATTCTTTCAGTTCTTCATACTTCCAATGACTCTTTTCCAATGAGTCAGTTCTTTGTATCAGGTGGCCAAAGTATTGGAGCTTCAGCTTCAGCGTCAGTCTTTCCAATGAGCATTCAGGGTTGATTTCCTTTAGGATGGACTGGTTTGGTCTCTTTGCAGTCCAAGGGACTCTCAAGAGTCTTCTCCACTATATGTGTATGTATGTATACAGCACACATATGAACTAAACTGTAATTCATTTGACAGCATTTAGCGTGTCAGTACTTTTGCTCCATATTTTGCTTTACTTTGCTCTGCTTATTATTCTATCTCACACACTTGCCTAGCACAGTGTCTTAGTACACAGAATACACACAGTATTATTTAAATAATGAATATTAACAAATCATGGAAAGCATTCATGACAGCATTTTATTGATAAAAGCACAAAGGAATTGTATAAAGGCAATGGCTAATTCTGAATAACTATAATGCCAATATGAAAAGAACCTAAATACATTTGAGATAAATGAATATTTTCAGACAGCTTTATAAAAGAGTAAGATAAAGCTGGTTATTATAGATGCTCTG
Organism: Nanger dama; assembly: GCA_917880005.1. NCBI lineage: Eukaryota > Metazoa > Chordata > Mammalia > Artiodactyla > Bovidae > Nanger > Nanger dama. The sequence continues at coordinate 2,407,169 of CAKJTW010000069.1, forward strand.
AAACGATGGCATCTTCGGCTGTCTTATTTCCTCATATGTGCCAGAACTGGATAGTTAATTGTGTCATGCTGTTGATCATTAAAAATGTGCGTTATTTTTAAAATATTCATTTAAAATGAATGTATTCATTTTTAATGTATTCATTAAAAATGTAGAACAAGACTTCTTATGGCTCAAGTTTGAGTCCACTGATTCCGCTATTGATACAGGAGTTAAAATATCTCTTACAGAGGGAATTCAATCTGTTAACCTCCTTTTCTCAGTCTACTCAGTCTTCTGCCCACCAGGTTACACATGGAACAGAGAAAATACTTTCATGCTCCCTTTACATCGTACACCTCCCTACCTGTTTCAGACTTTTTGCCTTTGATTCTTTCAGTTCTTCATACTTCCATTTCCACACAGACAAAGCCGACTCCAGCCGTTCTATCTCTTTTTCCAAAGATAAGCGCATTCTAAATAGAGAACCAAAAGCGAAATAGTCTTACAATTTTAAAACAATTTGAGGAATGCATTCAATTTTAGATTTTCTATTTTCCTAATTTTTGATATTTACATATGATCATTGTCAGGATAGAAAACTTTCTTTTAGGTTATTAAAAATTGCAAATATTGGATAGAAGTCAGTTTAATTTGTTTTTCTGCCAACTGACTTTAGAGTAGTTTGCTGCTGCTGCTAAGTCGCTTCAGTCGTGTCCGACTCTGTGTGACCCCATAGACAGCAGCCCACCAGGCTCCACTGTCCCTGGGATTCTCCAGGCAAGAACACTAGAGTGGGCTGCCATTTCTTTCTCCAATGCATGAAAATGAAAAGTGAAAGTGAAGTCTCTCAGTTGTGTCTGACTCTTCGCGACTCCATGGACTGCAGCCTACCAGGCTCCTCTGTCCGTGGGATTTTCCACGCAAGAGTACTGGAGTGGGGGTGCCATTGCCTTCTCTGTTACAGCAGTTTAAATATATTTAATTTGGCTTTGCCAGTATCAAATAATTGACTTTCTGCCTACTTTCTCCTGCATTGTTCATTCATTTCTTTCAATGCTTCTTATTCATATCGTTTCCATACATAGTAGGTATATATGTTTCTAAATTTAACATGGTTTTAATCCAGCTTCATATTGTGACTGTATATGAAGAATTCTTTGATATGACAGAGAATACTAAGGAGCCCACCTAACGATTTAAGTAATAAATCATTTATTGAAGATATAAAAATACTGTATTTTTGCAATTCTGTTTTAATAAAGTCATTTCCTGGGATCTTTAAATTAGTTAAAATAATTGAAATTAACTTCTCTATTTGTAGAATAAGTGACAAAACTTGAATTAAAATCAGGTCCTTTAGTATCTCATCACTGATTATTTTTCCCATGCCCACATGTCTGTTAGAGTGAATCACTGAAACTAATGGTTTATTTCCGGTTGTAATTAACAAAAGTCAACCTTTGCAAATGGCCAGTCCTCATCCGTGTAGTAGATTTCATGGGGTGCGTGGTAAATCGCTTCAGTCATGTCTGGCTCTTTGAGACCCTATGGACTGTAGCCCACCAGGCTCCCCTCTCCATGGGATTCTCTAGGCAAGAATACTGGAATGGGTTCCAGAAGATCTTCCCGACCCAGGAATCAAGCCTGCATCTCTTATGTCTCCTGCATCGTCAGGTGGATTCTTTACACTAGTGCCGCTAGATTACTGTTATAAATACTCATTCTCTCTCCTCTGCTTCTATGGACAGAGCTGCTTTCCCCAGCCCTCGATTCTAGGCTTTGACAATGAGATATTAGCCAAAGTGAAGGACTGCAGAAATCTGAACTGAATTTGTGTGGTTAGGCTTCTTGTCTTATGCCTCAGCCATCACTGTGGAAAGAGCTTCCCCAGGAACATCTGTCCCCCACATAAACATAGAAAGCAGAACTGGGTCCAACCTTACCAAGAGGCCAAGCCCAGCTGGGCCAGGGAGGTCAGCTGACCTTGCATCCACCTGGACAAAATACACTATTGTCCCGAGTCTCTGAATCATAATTATCTTTTTATGCAACTGAAGAGAGCTGATATAGGAAATGATACTAACAAAATGAAAAATATGTAGACTTAATTTGGGGATCAAATGGCGGACAAAGCTGGGGAAGAAACAGTGGTAAAACATAAGAAGCTAGAAAAATGATACATGTTATTTTGTGGTGGACACATGGCAAAATTGTCACTTGCAGTGTCTTAGAAATAGAAAATGTTCCTGACATTACCAGTGGAATATCATTTCCATATTTACAAGAACTATGAATCTTCTAGCTAGCAACACTATGAAAATAATTTAAAATACAACTAGACCATAAACATATTAGTTTAATTCAGACAGTGGGTAAGAACCCCACTGAGGGCGCTCCCTGATGACTCAGTGATAAAGAATCTGCTTGCCAATGCAGGAGACACAGGTTCGATCCTTGGGTCAAGAAGATCTGCTGCAGAAGGAAATGGCAACCCACTCCAGTATTCTTACCTGGGAAATCCCATGGACAAAGGAGCCTGGTGGGCTACAGTCCTTAGGGTTGCAAAGCGAAGCAACTAAACAACTAAACAGTTGTTCATTGTTATATTTGCATGAATCAAGTCATAAAATGAGAGGATGTAAAATAATTTGTTATGGCTTTGCTGCTGCTGCTAAGTCGCTTCAGTCATGCCTGACTCTGTGCGACCCCGTAGATGGCAGCCCACCGGGTTCCTCCATCGTTGGGATTCTCCAGGCAAGAATACTGGAGTGGGTTGCCATTTCCTTCTCTAATGCATGCGTGCATACTAAGTCGCTTCAGTCGTGTCCGACTCTGTGCGACCCCATGGAAGCAGCCCACTAGGCTCCTCTGTCCACAGGATTCTTAAAGCTAGAATTCTGGTGTGGGTTCCCATTTCCTTCCCTTGTGATGGCTTTACTTCACCTCAAAAGGCTCAATTGTTTAAAAAAAAAAGTACCATTTATAGGACTATATTTTGGAATCCCTTATTAACACAGCAAATACATTGCAATGAACAAAGAAAAATGTTCATTTTTCTCAACCTCAACTATTGAAGTCAAGGTCCCAAAAGACTCCAAAAATTCTGATAGATAAACAGACTTAGCCAGCTAATGACACCCGAGTTGCTTACCATGCTATGATTTTTGCCTTAGTAACTCTGTCTGGGATTTCAAGAATGGTACTAAGTATAGAAACAATGAACAAGCTTCCAAATACTAATATTTTGTGTTTAAAATAGAAAGACTATATAAAAGTCAATTGTACATTAACATATATATTTAGCATTTAGCTTTTGAAGTTTTAGATGATATGGCATATTTAAATATTTGTAAGTATTAACTTGAACTTGTACATTTAAGTTGAAAATATAATAAAATTGTACTGCTTATGATTTCATTAAAATGTTTAAGAATCACTGTATTTACAATTTTAATTTACTAGAATTACATGAGTAGAATATGTTGTCAGTAATTGATAATTTCAAAAGGAAAAGGAAAACCTTAAATTAATAAAATAAGTTTATTAAGGAATATTAACCAACTATATTTGTGTAAAGAAGTGCACAGTGACAAATTTTCTCAAAATTAATTTTGAGGATATATTTATAACTATAATATAAAACTTACATTTGAAAACTTGAGAAAAGTCTAAATTTATAAATTCAAAATTACACATGTTGAGAAATCAGCATCAGCTTGTAACATTACACTTTAATAAATCAGATTATAATGTTAGTAAAAGAAGCTTATATTAACATTAAAATGATTTATAGTTACTGTAGAATAAATGCTGATCCTCAAAAATGTCGTCAGAATTATTGGGGTAGCTATACGCTGAAGCGTTTTATAAGACGTTCAAGAAGAACCATTCAAATGATATGTCAAACTTTTAATCTTAGTTTGATATATAAAATATAGATATAGTCTAAAGATACAACTATATTTAGATTATGTCTAGACTCAGAATAAGTAACAAAAACCAGTTCATGAAAGAAAAATAATTGAATTTTGCAAAGTATATTAAGATGAATACATAATCATTTGTATTTTTTATTTAAGGTAGATTAGTCATATGTAAAATACTATATTATTTTTCTCTTTAAGCATGCATCTTAAATAAAACAATATTTATTAGAAGTTATTATTCTTTACTTATTTAGTAAAAGAATATGATAAATAGAATAATAAAGTATTTATTATTTAGTAAAAGAAAATAATACATTAATAAAATGTAATAAATGTAAAAGGGTACAATATAGTCAGAGAAGTGAGAGAACAGGCAATTCATTAAAATTTATTTAATAGCAATGTGATGCTTGGATTTTTTTAGCATAGCTCTATTAAAAATTTTGTAACTATTTGTTTTGAGCAGTAGGCTGTAAGGACAGTGAACACTTAAATGTGTGCAACAAAGGACATTCTTTAAATCCTTAATTTTCTGGCCTAATCCATTTGTTCTACATTTCAGAGAGATTTTCAAAATTGATCATTATACTTAAATTTATAATTGGAATTTAAATTATCTTCACATTATTTGTACTACAAGAAGCCAAAAAAAAAAAAAAAAACCTAATTTGCTTTAAAGGATATTGCATCTTTTATGCACACGTTCTTTACAAAAACAAAATTACTAAGACAAAGCTCAGAAAAAATACAATATTTTAATACGATTATATAAACTTTAAAAATCAAACCACACATATAATATTTCATGATCTAAAAATAATATATGAACCAAAATGGTTTTATAAACAGATATGAATATGATTATATTTCTGTGAAATCTTTTGATACTTGTTAACTATCCCATGACGATCTCATAATAAGTGAGCATAAATTTTACACATCTAGACAAGAAGATTAATCAAAATATTTTTCAGAAGTAAAATCCTTGAAACATTACTATCTGACAATAGATATTAACTCATTTTTGAAACCTGTGTGAAATTTCATTGTAAAGTATCTAGTCAGTATTTTCTTAGAGACCTACAAATGTCAATTTTTTTTTGCCAGGCAAAAATAATTAATTTGTAATTAGATCTAGATACAAGATCCCAGGGACGGGGGAGCCGCACAGAGTCGGACACGACTGACTGACTTAGCAGCAGCATAGTTTCCGTTAGTCTAAAATTTAAAGTTAATATTCCATGATGAATAATACAAAATTATACAAGAATACTTTTAATAAGCAACATATTTGTCACTTTGTGATTTCACTCCTATTTATAACTACATCTTTCAGCAGCAACATCTCTCAATATCTTTCATTTCCAGCATTTCCAGCATCTTTCAACAAACAGCCAAAGCCATATATAGGTAATTTAATTAGAAAAGAGAGGATTTTAAAGAATACTGTTAAGCTCAGAGATGCCCAAGAGGATTAGAGACCAAGGCGTGGAGGCACACAGCCAAGAGAAAAACCCACCTCAGGTCACAGAACTGGCCCTCAGATGCCCCCACTGCCTGTTGCCTTACATTATCCCAATATCAACTATGTGATTGACAAACAATACACTTGCATCAGCTCATTTAAGTAGAAAGGAATATTAATAGCACAAGCAATCTCTGGGAGAGCCAGAAAAGCAAATGGGGTACTTGCAGAGACAGAAACACCAGAAACAAAGCCACAGTAAATCTTCCCCCAGCCCTACACTGCACCTTTTAGGCACAGACCTCACAGCACGGCCTCAATACCCCCAACTCAAGTCACAGGATGGTGTCACCAGACACAGGAGATCACTTTTGGCTCTGAAACCAAGATGTGACCACATTCACTGTCTTCCCTCCTCACCAGGTTGGATTCTGGTGCACTCTTCTGTTTGGAGTAATGCCTTCTGCTAAAATATCCAGACCTATGTCAAAGGTCTGCAGCCTACCTGCAAAGGGAACTGAGGCAGAAATGTACTAACGTTTAATGGCAACCCACTCCAGGGTCTTGCCTAGAAAATCTCATGGACAGAGGAGCCTGGTGTCCATGGGGTCACAAAGAGTCGGACACGACTGAGCAACTTCACTTTCACTTTCACAGACAGATTCTCTCATAGGTACAGGACTGCCCAAACACAAAAGAGATACTTTACAGTTAAAAATATATATATACAAAAATTAACTTGAACTGGATCAAAGGCTTAAATTTAAGTTGAACTTAAAGAAACAGAGACGTACATATATAACGATGGCTGATTCATGTTGAGGTTTGACAGAAAACAACAAAATTCTGTAAAGCAATTATGCTTCAATTAAAAAAAAATCAAAAAAAAAAAAAAGAAACAGAGAATAGAGTGGTGGATGCCAGGAGCTGGGAGGTGGGCAAAGCAAGGAGATGTGATCAAAAGGTACAATAAAATGGGGTTTCCCTGATGGCTCAGCAGGTAAAGAAAGAATCCATTGCAATTCAGGAGACACAGGAGATGCAGGTTCAATCCCTGGGTTGGGAAGATCTCCTGGTGGAGGAAATAGCAACCCACTCCAGTATTCCTGCCTGAAAAATCTCATGCACAGAAGAGTTTGGCAGGCTAGAATCCATGGTGTCGCAAAGAGTCGAACATGGCTAAGCACACACGCACAGACTTGCATGAAATTTTTCATTATGTTAATTGAGGGATACACATATATTCACATCCGTGTGTGTGTGTGTGTGTGTGTATATCTATATTTCTATCTCATGCTAATCACTGGAGCATTTTCAATTTGGGATACCATCTCACCAATATTTAAAATCTAATTTTATTACAAAAATCACAGCATTTAATGAAGCAAAGCAAAACTCTTCTTATACTGAAAACAAATCAAGAAACATGGGTAAACCTATGGCTGATTCATGTTGATGTTTAGTAGAAACCAATACAATACTGTAAAGAAATTATCCTTCAATTAAAAATACATAAATAAATTAAATTAAATTAAAAGGGAGACTAAAACTCAGATTAATCAACACAAAGCCAACACTTTCTAAAGGATGCAGGTGCCACCTGCAGTTTAACTTTAGAACTAATTCTATATGCTAAAACACTGCATCAGAATAGTTCATCTCATCGTCTCCCTCACTTACAATGTGATTTGCTAAAGTTCCTCTTCCTAAATGTTTAGGTACACCTATTCTATGTGAGGATCAGTTTTCCCTCTGTCATCTCAAATTTTCTACCTGGGAAGTCATTTTTAAAAAGAGATCACAAATATACAAGTTTTCAGTACACAAGCAACTTCCAGATACTGAGCGATTATTTATCAAACTGAATAATACTCAGAGTACAAATAATAGAAAAACAAGTATTTTTGACGAGAAGATTCTAGTCAGTGATGATGTTGGGAATGAGTCCCCAAGTTCTCTAGGTTAAATGTTGTACTCTAGTCAAGAGAAGTTTCCCACTAAGTGGGAACATAGAAAAAAATACATTCCCATCTTCTCAACTCCAGCCACCCACTCACTGAGATTGCAAGAGGAAGAATTTAAAAGATTAGACAGATTTATTGTAACAGTGTATACTGTATCCTTGGGAAACATTCTCTTATATAGAAGAAAAAAAAAGATTCTGCAACTTCCTCCTGTGGATTGCTGGCTAATGTTAATTCATGGACTCTTGGGATTATTTCTTAAAGGGAGAGTAAGGAAGCAAAATGGAATCAAAAGTCCTGTTTTCACCCTCATTCTCTCTAGCCTGTCTACAGTTTATATATGGAAGCTGCTGAGAACTGGAGGATTTACTTACCACGGGAATTATTCATTTATCCCAGGAAGTCAAAACATAAATGATATATACATGAGTACATGTACAAGTGAGAATGTAAAGACACAAAGGTGTATCATTCAAGATGGCACCTTGGGGAGTTTACATGTCAGAAACAGCATTTTCACATTATTCCTGTTACGATATGTTGGTTAAGTAATGCGAGTGGGTTGGAGAGAAGTCTATAAACACTAAAAAGTTAAATCCTTCAAGAAATGAAGCCCAGAGGTTAGAACTTGACTGAGACTTGTAGTTCAAGAGTAAATTAATTGTTAATATGGGTGCAGGACTCTTGCCCAGAGAATCCCCATGAACAGAGGAGCCTGGTGGGCTACAGTCCATGGGATTGCAAAGTCACGTGACCGAGTGACTAAGCACAGCACATGGGTGCAGGCATAAAATTCAATTTTATTCTCTTTTGCTACTAATGTTGATCACTTCTGTTAGGAATTTACACTTGGTAGCAGAATAATAAATATTTATTACCTACACAGATACTTGTGTTATCATAATCTGTGCATATGGTGAGGTACAAAGAATCTGAAAAAGGGAATTTGCAGTAGCAATAAATTTCAAAGGGACTCACGAGAGGCTTGTGGCTGACAGAAAAGGATCGACAGGTATAGAGCTTAGAGTATTTGTGAGAGGTCTGTGCGCATACTTATCACTGTTTCAATCCATTTAAACCAGGGGAATTAAAACCATTATATAATATATAGTTATACACATACTTAGTTATAATATACACTCCCAGTTTCTTTTTTTTTAATTCTGTCCATTAAGAATCTTATAACAAAAGAGAATGGAAAAATAATTATTTTCAGATCTGGAGGCCACATTTTAAAGTATCATCAAATACTCCACACAATGCTAATAATTTTCTAGGGTAATCAAGAGGGAACAACAACAAAAACTCATGTTGAGTAATTCATATTAGAGGCTGCTTTCCTAGGCATCGTCTTTGATACTCATAAGATTTCAGTGCAGAGCACAGAGTGATAGTATGTGACTTGTGAAGCACAGTCATTAAAATACCGTCTATTTCTCTCTGTGCCCTTTGGATGTTCACGTTCAGCCAAGCCATTATGTCGCAAGGAAGCCAAGTGGCCACACAAATAGGCCATATGAAGATGTTCCAACTAAGACCCAGAGGAGAAAAAAAAGATCAACTGCCAGATCTGGGAGTAAATGAGGCTTCAGATGATATACTACACCCCCACACATCTAAAGTCACCCTGTCCTTTGAGCCATCCCAGCTGAAGACACATGTAGCAAGAGATGAGCTGTCCATACAAATTCACGCTCAAGATTCATGAGCAGAATACCTGGTGATTGCTATCTCAACAATAATCATCATTTGGGAAGTTCTATTATGAAACAGTAGACCGTTGGAACACAGGCATCACTATCCATATTTTCATGAAGCTGACAATAGCACACTCTTGGTTAATCCAATGTCACATATTTAGAGTATGTCAGAACAAGATCAATGTCAGGGTATATTAATCTCAAGTCTAGTGTCCTTCTTCTATACCCCAAATGGTCAATGAGGAAAGCATCTTTTTTGGCAATTAATACCTCACAAAATTGTGAGCTGTCCATTATGAATATTAACGTATCCAACTTTACTGACTCACTGAAATCTATGAGTGCTGTAAAAGTTAGATAATACACAGGCTATTGTAACCATATACATTAGTAATTCAAATATAATAAATGTGAATCTACCAGAGATGATGAGAACAAGGCTAAGATAAAAAAAGATAAAAACTGACATGTTATAACTTTTCAAAATTCAAAAGGGTGAATTTTAATCTCTGCCACCAATATGGTCATAGATTGTCACACTGAAAATTAAATTCCAGATCATGTTTAAGAAATAGAGCCTCACAAACAATATCATGCAACACATTTTTAAATATTAGTAATTAATATTTTAGTCGTAGGTGAAATACTTTACCAAATGACCAGCTTACAAGACTTCACAATTTTAAGAAGTCTGAAAGACAGACTTGATTAAGGAAGACAATGATTAGTACTTACTCCCTTTCTTTCCATAAGACTTTTGGAAATCATCCAAATGTCCCTGCAAAGCTGAAATTTCAGGCACTTCATTCTCCAAAGGCAGATTTATTGCCTGCAGTCTTAATCCAGGGCTCACTGTACAATTTTCAGAAACGCCATTCTTGAATAAATCAAGACAGTCTAGACTGAGTTTCATCCCCTCACTTAATTTTAATGGGTTAATAATTAAACTCCCTTCCTGAAAGAAAAAAAAATGATTAGTGTTGAATTTTAAAATTCAATGTAGAGAAATCATGAAAAAATTTTTTTAAATAGAAATAAAATGTTATGATTCAACATAAAATTTTTATTTTCATTTATTTATCACTCTCTAATAGTGGTATATGGTCAAAGTTTAACTTGTAAGTTCTCAGGCTTTTTCTCCCTTTCAGTGTTCTACCTTATTCTAATAAAACAAGTATCCCCACACTGTTTTAAAAGTTTTCACTTACAATGAAATCTACATTATATCTACCATAAACCCTATACATCATGGAAAAGCTTAACATTTTAAATGAAATCATAGAAGAGCAAGATATCATTTTTTTTGTTTTAGAGGTAGAATTAAATAGAAAGGAGTAATAATATAAACAGTAAATAGTATAAACTATTTAAAGAGATAACATGAATTCTTAGTTTTCTTAAGCATGTTCTGAGTTGTTAAAGAAAGTGAAAATGAAAGTTGCTTAGTCCAGTTGGACTCTTTGCAACCCCATGTACTATACAGTCCATGGAATTCTCCAGGCCAGAATACTGGAGTGGGTAGCTTTGCCCTTCTCTGGAGAACCTTCCCAACACAGAGATTGAACCCAGGTCTCCTGCACTGCAGACGGATTCTTTTACCAGCTGAGCCAGAAGGGAAGCCCAGTATTTATCAAATTACCACATGACCCTGCAATCCCACTCCTGTGAATAAACCCAGAGAAAAACATGCCCCAAATGATACATGCACCCCAATGTTCACTACAGCACTGTTTACAATAGCTAAGACATGGAAGCGACCTAAATATCCTCGACAGAGTCATGGATAAAGAAGATACATGTATACAAGGGAATATTACTCAACCATTAAAAAGAAGGAAATAATGCCATCTGCAGCAACATGGATGGACCTAGAGATTGTCAGGAAAAACAACACATGTATATGTACAACTGAATCACTTTGCTGTACAGTAGAAATTAACACAACACTGTAAATCAACTATCACTCAATAAAAATTAAAAGAAAGAGGAGGAAATTTGGACAATAGACACATAGAGAGGAAAACGGGTGTGAAAACACTGGGAGAAGACGACTGTCTGTTAGCCAAGGAAGAAGGCCTCAGTGGAAGCCAGCCCTGCTAACACTTTGATCTCAGCCGTCTAGCCTCTAGAATGGTGAGAAAATAAATTTCTGTTTCTGAAGTCACCCAGTCTGTGGTCCTTTGTTCTAGCAGCCTAAACAGCAAATCCAGTCACCGCTGGCTTTGCTACCTTCCCGCCCCTCCTTGTGACTAGACACAGCATTCACATAGGCACACAATCTCTGGATTCTTCTCCTGACCTTACTATTTGCGTTCTCCTTGGTGGGAAATTCTCTTTTTCCCAAACACTCTCTGATGGACTCACACGTTTTGGAACCAGTTTGCAACGGGTCTCTCTGTGCACGGGCCACTTCGGGGAAACCAGGACGTTTCCGGTCCTGGGTGGCCTCCGCCGGATGCAGCAAAGGCTGCTTCTTTTTCAGAGCACTCAGCTCTTTCACGGCCATGTCTAACTTGATTCTGAGTTGCCTGCCTTCCTCCCTGGCGCTGTTCCTTTCAGCTCGCACTTTGCTCCACTTTTCCCTCCAGTTAGCGGTGCAGTCCGACCACCAGCGCATGGTCTTCTCCATCTGAGCGGCGCGGGCCTTGACCTCCTCCAGCTCCCCGCAGGCGAAGCTCTGCGCCGATGTCCCACTCGCTGGTGCTCCAGGAGGGAGCACCGCCACTACGGGTTGCAGGAGCTGGACAGGAGCTGGCGCGGTCCCCGCGGGCTGGGGCAAGTGCCGCCAGGTCGCACGGTGATCTAACCTCCGACTGCTGCATCCCGAAGATGTGTGTTTCCTCGATTAACCGATGAATGGAATCTAAATTCATGTTTATCTTTTCAGGCCTAAGAAAAGACAGAGAACATGATTGCATTTGAATTTCCTCTGCAATGATAAGAGCAAGACCTACCTTAAGTTGACAGAAACAAGGCATCTTTTCAACACTGCATGCTTTTCTTTCCACAGTAACTAAAAATATAGAGGAATTCGTGCGTTCGTAATTATCCTCAAAGAAACAGAAATTGCTCCCATTTAACTTTGCCGAACAAATACAAGTAAATACGCAGAGACCCAATTGGGGCTAGCGTGGGACATGAATAATTCATTTTAACAAATCCGGTCCTTTTCAGGTAATATTTATTGCAACACACATTGACCATTAACTGCTCAATGGTCCCCTTTTCCCTGCTAACTAAAGCACGATTTGTTCAAGTAGAAGGCAGAAGCTATTGATCTCTGGAAGGGTAAAACCCTATTTCATCTCAGGAGGGGCTAAATCATGAGTGGTCTAAGTCTTCATTACAGACCCCCATTGAACTCTTAAAGCAACATATGACTTGGTTCTGGCTGATGAGATGTGAGGGGAAATCTTCTAGAAAAATGCGAAAATATGAGAATGAGAACGCTTTCCTTCTGCCTTCTTCCTACCTGAACAAGGTCGTGATCTAGAAAGACAGCAAGTGTAAAAGGTGTCCTGTAATGTTAAAAATGGTGGAACAGGAGAGAAAGCACCTGATGTAAGCATGGCGCTGCAGCGTGGAACATAGAAGCTATGCCTCTAGTCTCCTTGCTGTGTGAGAACGATGACCCGTATTCATTTAAGCTATGATGACTTTTCTGTTGTTTGCAGTTTTAATTTCCTACCATGGCTCATATCATTATAGGTTCAAAAAATGAAATATTATGAGTAAGATGTAGTCTTTGTCCTTAAAGATTTTATAGTCTACATTTAAAATACATAATATGCCTATAAAAATATTTTAAATAAAATTTAGTATTACCTTATGTGTCAAATCAATATTAGCTTCCTAGGCTGTTTACAGGGTCCTCTAGGGAACACTGCTAAAGAAATGATGGACTGCTCTCCAGAAATTTAGAGGCTTCACAGATGACGTTGAACAGAGTCTCAGCAATTGCAAAGCTTTAAAAGGGAATTAAAAACAGTTTCAAGTATAAATAGCAAAGACAAATTAATTGGTAAATGCAAACGTTTCTTATCAGTACGTACACCCATTACCTTATTCAATATAGCAACATAGCCACATTGAGGATTTAGCAAGTGGAACATGTTCTTTAAAATGAATACTCAGAACATGCAGGTTAATTTACAGATTCATAAAGTTCTGTGTTTGTATAAGATTACCCATTTTTATTATCAAAGAACATTTTTTCTCGTGTAAGTAATCTTAGATAATATTTTATATTCATGACATTAGTTACTCTTTTTATTTCTTTTTATATAGTTACAGATTATAAACTGCCTTTTAATGAACCATCTATTTAATCAACTGAAGGGGTTTCATTATCTCAATTAAGTTACAAAATAAATTTTGATTCACTGGAAAAAACAGACAATATAATATCAAATGCATATTACTGTCAGTTGTAGTAAAAAAAAAACAACCTACATTTTAATAAGTATTCTGTAGAGATGCCAAACCAATTCACTCCTTATTATAGCATTTATGATAATAATACAGATTTATGGTAATTATTTTTGTTACTGTTAGTATATGTCCAATCATATTTGAATTAGTGCTGACTTGGAGTAAATATTCCTTTCATTCACTGTAATTCAGAGGCAATGGTAATATAACTGACCAAGTTTCTTGGACTTTTAGTAAACCAAGACCAATTTAAAAAAAAAAAGAACTCTTAATTACAAGCATGTACTATGCCATGCTCATTTGCTCATTCATGTCCAATTTTTGCAACACCATGGGCTGTAGCCCACCAGGCTCCTCTGTCTGTGGGATTCTCCAGGCAAGAATACTGGAGTGGGTTCCCATTTCCTTCTCCAGGGGATCTTCCTGACCCTGAGACTGTGTCCTGTTTCTCCTGCATTGGCAAGTGAATTCTTTACCACTGAACCACCTTGGTATCTGTGTGTGTGTGTGTATATATATATATATATATATATATATATATATATATTACTTATATATATTACATATAAGTAATGCTGTATTTCTTTTGGTAGAAATTTACAAATGAAGACAGAAAATTTATTTCAACATATTAAACTTAAATTTAACCTTTACTATTTTAAAAATAAATATCATAAAATTTTAATGTCCTTAAAATGTCTCATTAACTTTTAAAAATTTTATTTATTTATTTTTAATATAAATTTGTTTATTTTAACTGGAGGTTAATTACTTTACAATATTGTATTGGTTTTGCTATACATCAACATGAATCCACCACGGAATCCACCACGGGTACACACGTGTTCCCATCCTGAACCCCCCTCCCTCCTCCCTCCCCATACCATCCCTCTGGCTAATCCCAGTGCATCAGCCCCAAGCATCCAGTATCATGCATAGAACCTGGACTGGCGATTCATTTCATATATATTATACATGTTTCAATGCCATTCTCCCAAATCATCCCACCCTCGCCCTCTCCCATAGAGTCCAAAAGACTGTTCTATACATCTGTGTCTCCTTTGCTGTCTCGCATACAAGGTTATCATTAAAATCTTTCTAAATTCCATATATATGTGTTAGTATACTGTATTGGTGTTTTTCTTTCTGGCTTACTTCACTCTGTATAATAGGCTCCAGTTTCACCCATCTCATTAGAATTGATTCAAATGTATTTTTTCAATGGCTGAGTAATACTCCATTGTGTGTATGTACCACTGCTTTCTTATCCATTCATCTGCTGATGGACATCTAGGTTGCTTCCATGTCCTGGCTATTATAAACAGTGCTGTGATGAACATTGGGGTACACGTGTCTCTTTCAATTCTGGTTTCCTCAGTGTGTATGCCCAGTAGTGGGATTGCTGGGTCATGAGGTGAGGTGAAGTCGCTCAGTAGTGTCCGACTCTCTGCGACCCCGTGGACTCTAACCTACTAGGCTTCTCTGTTCATGGGATTCTCCAGGCAAGAATACTGAGTAGATTGCCATTTCCTTCTCCAGGGGATCTTCCCGACTCAGGAATCAAACCCGGGTCTCCTGCATCAAAGGCAGGCGCTTTAACCTCTGAGCCACCAGGGAATAAGGCAGTTCTATTTCCAGTTTTTAAGGAATCTCCACACTGTTCTCCATAGTGGCTGTACTAGTTTGCATTCCCACCAACAGTGTAAGAGGGCTCCCTTTTGTCCACACCCTCTCCAGCATTTATTGCTTGTAGACTTTTGGATCGCAGCCATTCTGACTGGTGTGAAATGGTACCTCACTGTGGTTTTGATTTGCATTTCTCTGATAATGAGTGATGTTGAGCATCTTTTCACGTGTTTGTTAGCCATCTGTATGTCTTCTTTGGAGAAATGTCTATTTAGTTCTTTGGCCCATTTTTTTGACTGGGTCATTTATTTTTCTGGAGTTGAGTTGCAGGAGTTGCTTGTATATTTTTGAGATTAGTTGTTTGTCAGTTGCTTCATTTGCTATTATTTTCTCCCATTCTGAAGGCTGTCTTTTCATCTTGCTTATAGTTTCCTTTGTTGTGCAGAAGCTTTTAATTTTAATTAGGTCCCATTTGTTCATTTTTGCTTTTATTTCCAATATTCTGGGAGATAGGACATAGAGAATCCTGCTGTGATTTATGTTTCAGAGTGTTTTGCCTATGTTCTCCTCTAGAAGTTTTATAGTTTCTGGTCTTACGTTTAGATCTTTAATCCATTTTGAGTTTCTTTTGTGTATGGTGTTAGAAAGTGCTCTAGTTTCATTCTTTTACAAGTGGTTGACCAGTTTCCCAGCACCACTTGTTAAAGAGATTGTCTTTTCTCCATTGTATATTCTTGCCTCCTTTGTCAAAGAAAGATAAAGTGTCCATAGGTGCGTGGATTTATCTCTGGGCTTCCTATTTTGTTCCATTGGTCTATATTTCTGTCTCTGTGCCAGTACCATACTGTCCTGATGACTGTGGCTTTGTAGTAGAGCCTGAAGTCAGGCAAGTTGATTCCTCCAGTTCCATTCTTCTTTCTCAAGATTGCTTTGACTATTCGAGGGTTTTTGTATTTCCATAGAAATTGTGAAATTATTTGTTCTAGCCTTGTGAAAAGTACCGCTGGTAGCTTGATAGGGATTGCATTGAATCTATAGATTGCTTTGGGTAGTGTACTCATTTTCACTATATTGATTTTTCCAATCCATGAACGTGGTACATTTCTCCATCTATTAGTGTCCTCTTTGATTTCTTTTCACCAGTGTTTTATAGTTTTCTATATATATAGGTCTTTTGTTTCTTTAGGTAGATATATTCCTAAGTATTTTATTTTTTTTATTGCAATGGTGAATGGAATTGTTTCCTTAATTTCTCTTTCTGTTTTCTCATTGTTAGTGTATAGGTATGCAAGGGATTTCTGTGTGTTGATTTTATATCCTGCAACTTTACTATATTCATTGATTAGCTCTAGTAATTTTTGGTGGAGTCTTTAGGGTTTTCTATGTAGAGGATCATGTCATCTGCAAACAGTGAGAGTTTTACTTTTTCTTTTCCAATCTGGATTCCTTTTATTTCTTTTTCTGCTCTGATTGCTGTGGCCAAAACTTCCAAAACTATGTTGAATAGTAGTGGTGAGAGTGGGCACCCTTGTCTTGTTCCTGACTTTAGGGGAAATGCTTTCAATTTTTCACCATTGAGAATAATGTTTGCTGTGGGTTTGTCATATATAGCTTTTATTATGTTGAGGCATGTTCCTTCTATTCCTGCTTTCTGGAGGGTTTTTATCATAATTGGATGTTGAAATTTGTCAAAGGCTTTCTCTGCATCTAATGAGATGATCATATGGTTTTTATTTTTCAATTTATTAATGTGGTGTATTACATTGATTGATTTGTGGATATTGAAGAATCCTTGCATCCCTGGTATAAAGCCCACTTGGTCATGGTGTATGATCTTTTTAATGTGTTGTTGGATTTTGATTGCTAGAATTTTGTTAAGAATTTTTGCTTCTATGTTCATCAGTGATATTGGCCTGTAGTTTTCTTTTTGTGTGTGGCATCTTTGTCAGGTTTTGGTATTAGGGTGATGGTGACCTCATAGATTGAGTTTGGAAGTTTACCTTCCTCTGCAATTTTCTGGAAGAGTTTGAGTAAGATAGGTGTTAGCTCTTCTCTAAATTTTTGGTAGAATTCAGATGTGAAGCCGTCTGGACCTGGGCTTTTGTTTGTTGGAAGATTTCTGATTACAGTTTCAATGTCTGTGCTTGTGATGGGTCAGTTAAGATTTTCTATTTCTTCCTGGTTCAGTTTTGGAATGTTGTACTTTTATAAGAATTTGTCCATATCTTCCACGTTGTCCATTTTATTTGCATATATATATAATTGCTGATAGTGGTGTCATGATCTTTTGTATTTCTGTGTTGTCTGTTGTGATTTCTCCATTTTCATTTCTACTTTTATTGATTTGATTTTTCTCCCTTTGTTTCTAGATGAGTCTGGCTAATGGTTTGTCAATTTTATTTATCCTTTCAAAGAACCAGCCTTTGGCTTTGTTGATTTTTGCTATGGTCTCTTTTGTTTCTTTTGCATTTATTTCTGCCCTAATTTTTAAGATTTCTTCCCTTCTACTAACCCTGGGATTCTTCATTTCTTCCTTTTCTAGTTGCTTTAGGTGTAGAGTTAGGTTATTTATTTGACTTTTTTCTTGCTTCTTGAGGTATGCCTGTATTGCTATGAATCTTCCCCTTAGCACTGCTTTTACAGGGTCCCACAGGTTTGGGGTTGTTTTGTTTTCATTTTCATTCATTTCTATGCATATTT
This sequence comes from Nanger dama, assembly GCA_917880005.1. Classification (NCBI taxonomy): domain Eukaryota; kingdom Metazoa; phylum Chordata; class Mammalia; order Artiodactyla; family Bovidae; genus Nanger; species Nanger dama. Next base: position 2,424,963 of record CAKJTW010000069.1, read on the forward strand.
TGATTTCTTTTTGATTTATTCTGTGATTTGTTGGTTATTCAGCAGTGTGTTGTTCAGCCTCCATATGTTGGAATTTTTAATAGTTTTTCTCCTGTAATTGAGATCTAATCTTACTGCATTGTGGTCAGAAAAGATGCTTGGAATGATTTCAATTTTTTTTTAATTTATCAATACTAGATTTATGGCCCAGGATGTTATCTATCCTGGAGAAGGTTCTGTGTGTGCTTGAGAAAAAGGTGAAATTCATTGTTTAGGGGAAATGTCCTATAGCTATCAATTAGGTATAACTGGTCTATTGTATCATTTAAAGTTTGTGTTTCCTTGTTAATTTTCTGTTTAGTTGATCTATCCATAGGTGTGAGTGGGGTATTAAAGTATCTCACTATTATTATGTTATTGTTAATTTCCCCTTTCATACTTGTTAGCTTTTGTCTTATGTATTGTGGTGCTCCTATGTTGGGTGCGTATATATTTATAATTGTTATATCTTCTTCTTGGATTGATCCTTTAATCATTATGTAGTGTCCTTCTTTGTCTCTTTTCACAGCCTTTGTTTTAAAGTCTATTGTATTTTTTTTATTTATTTAATTTATTTATTTATTTTTACTTTATTTTACAATACTGTATTGGTCTATTTTATCTGATATGAGTATTGCTACTCCTGCTTTCTTTTGGTCTCTATTTGCATGGAATATCTTTTTCCAGCCCTTCACTTTCAGTCTGTATGTGTCCCCTGTTTTGAGGTGGGTCTCTTGTAGACAACATACATAGGGGTCTTGTTTTTGTCTCCATGCAGCCAGTCTTTATCTTTTGGTTGGGGCGTTCAACCCATTTACATTTAAGATAATTATTGATAAGTATGATCCCATTGCCATTTACTTTATTGTTTTGGGTTTGAGTTTATACACCCTTGTTGTGTTTCCTGTCTAGAGAAGATCCTTTAGCATTTATTGGAGAGCTGGTTTGGTGGTGCTGAATTCTCTCAGCTTTTGCTTGTCTGTAAAGCTTTTGATTTCTCCTTCATATTTGAATGAGATCCTTGCTGGGTACAGTAATCTGGGCTGTAGGTTATTTTCTTCCATCACTTTAAGTATGTCCTGCCATTCCCTCCTGGCCTGAAGAATTTCTATTGAGAGATCAGCTGTTATCCTTATGGGAATCCTGTTGTGTGTTATTTGTTGTTTTTCCCTTGCTGCTTTTAATATTTGTTTTTGTGTTTAATCTTTGTTAATTTGATTAATATGTGTCTTGGGGTGTTTCACCTTTGGTTTGTCTCACTAGGTTTTGATGACTTGATAATTGGATTCCGGTACATGGAGATCTTACCTGTCAATTAGCTCTGTACTTTTTTTCACCCACTCAATTTTGTTTAGTCAGATGTGAAACTTGAACAATATTTCCTGTCCTAAAGTGTTTCTCAAGCAAGTTTAAGTGGGGATATGTAATCCTTATGCCTATTTATTAAAGCATTCATTTTCTCTATACATTTGTACCTAATGTTCATGTTTTATTTCAGATGACTGTGAAAGCATTTATCAGTGTTTGTAGCACAGAGTCTTTGATATATGGAAAAATATTCTAATGCTTTTGAATCTGGTTTCTTATATTGATTTTTGCATAGTTTTTAACCACACAAGAAAAAGGAGTGGGGAGCACCAGGAAACTCTTGGAGGTGATGGACATGTTTATTATCTTGAAAATGATGCTTTCATGAGTGCACACATAGGGCCAAGCTCATCAAATTGTGTACAGTAAATACATGCAGTATTTTATACCAATGATACCTCAATAAAGGCTGTTTTTTAAAATATCAGGCTGCCATGATTACTGCAAGTAGTTTTGAATGCAGTATATAGCCATATTAATAAAATTTGATGGGTCCACAATGTATAGACTATATTACTAAATGTAATATTTCTTGCCCATGAGGAGTTTTATGTGTGAGACATTGGACTCCAGAGTCTATTGGTGTGAGTTCTGACTGTCATTTTCTAGATAGGTGATCATGGGCAAATCACATAAATTTCCTTTGACTCATATCCTTATTTGTAAAGGAAAACAGAATTATCATGTGCCTTGTTGAGTTCTTGTGACCATTAAGTGGGAAACTGCATACAGATTGGCTAGCCCAGGCAAGGTGACTGTTACTCTCAGTGCTACACAAGTCATTCTCATATGTCACCATGGACAGTTGTACTATTTAATTTTTTCAATTTCTCTCCTCTATTTTAGCTTAGTTTTTAAAAAATAATTGGTCACATTGTGTGGCATTCAAGATCTTAGTTCTCCCACCATAGATCAAACCTATGACCCTAGTACTGGAAGCAAGAGGCCTTAACCACTGGATTGCCAAGCAAGTCCCCTCCTTCCCTCTCTTTTGAAAGAGAAAAGTGAAAGTGAAATTTGTGAAGTCGTGTCCAGCTGTTTGTGAGTCCATGGACTGTAGTCCATGGGATTCTCCAGGCCAGAATACTGAAGTGGGTAGCCTTCTCTTCTCCAAGGGATCTTCCCAACCCCGGGATTGAATCCAGACCTCCCACACTGCAGGTGAAAAGCTGTGCTTAAAGATTAGGGATAGCAACAGATAACTGTGATTTATTAAAAAACGTCTGAATATCATGGAATAAGGGGTATAATCTCAATTTTTATAACATATGAATATTATTCAGTGAAATGTTCAGTACTATAATTAACTCTATCCCAGATATGAAGAAACTAGGGCTGAGGGTCCTGATGCAGGTGAGACTTGGTCCCAGTCCAAGTCAGATACTCAGAAGGAGTCAACCCACAGAAAAACCTATCATTATACAAGTGAAAAGAGAGTCAGGGGAAAAATAAATCAGGAGTATGGGATTAACAACACAAACTACTATACATAAAACAGATAAGCAACCAAAACTTACTGTATAACACAGGGAACAATACTGAATGTTTTATAACAATGTATAGTGGAAAATCACCTGAAAAAATACATGCATATACATATAACTAAATCACTTCGCTGTGTACCTAAAACTAACTCAATATTATAAATCAGCTATACCTTATAAGGAAAAAAATTAAAGAAAAATAAAAGGAAAGATAAAAAGGAAGAGGTCAGTCCATTTGGGGAATTAAGGAACTTTGAATCCAGGGCCAATGCCTTTCCATATCCACTCTGGTGAGATCATCTTTTAGGTTAATTCATAAATACATTGGGCAGATTTCCATTCTGGATATTTTAATGTTCAGATAGCTCCCATTAAACCATCCTACAAGTAGTCAGCTGATTCTGATGTGTTTCGAGCGAATTCATTGTCCTTCTCATTGCTTAAAGGAGCTGCAAGGTCTGGCCTTGTCCACTGCTCCGTGCTTTGGCCACCCTGGTGTGTCTGTTCCTTACACAAACCTTGCCTCAGCGATCTCCTCGGTGCAACCCAATTGCTAGGCAGGAGCCTGGTCCCCTCTCCCCACATGCCCACCACCCCATCCTTCAGGTAGCAGCTTGTGGGACCTATGCTTGCCTCTCTTCCATCCCCTGGAAGCCCTACATCTGAGGTCCTCTCTTTGGCCTCCTCTGTGATAGTGACATGTCTTCTGCCATCTTGGGATCTTGCTAATTACCAACACCAACCAATCAAGCTAACCATCACAAATTTTAACTCTCTTTGAAAGAAATAAGCAGTGTATTGTGATTTAACACACACCTACGTACTGAAAAAAGTCTCTCTCATACGATGTCTTATGTTATCAGAAGAATGAGGTGAACCAGAAATAAAAGCATTTTTGGCAGAAGTTACATTATCAGAGCAGAGCAAAACCACATCCAAAGAGATTTTTGCTTTATTGTTTATACTTATTGCTTTCCATTAACCTATAGGAAATGAATTCTAAATGAAGCCTGTCTTTTTTTTTTTTCCTAAGAAGTATAGGGTCTCTAATGCACATGCAATAATGTTAACAAAAGCCATAAGCAAGGAGAAAATAGATTGATTCAGATACTAAAGATAATGTTAAGGAACATTTGTTGCTATATACATGACGCCATTCACTGTGATAAAAACAGAAAAAGAAGAACCAGTTTTTAATATTCAGGAAAGTAAAACATCATATTGCATTATCAAATGTGGCCTGTTAAACATGCACGAGTGATTAGCATGAAAACCTATGCAATTTGTATGGGTCAAAGCAGAAAGGTGAGGTGAAGTTGCTCAGTCGTGTCCGACTCTTTGCGACCCTGTGGACTAGCGCCTACCAGGCTCCTCCGTCCATGGGATTCTCCAGGCAAGAATACTGGAGTGGGCTGCCATTTCAATACAATATATTTTTAGGAGTGTTTTGCAAGAGAATACTAAATATTAAATATGAAGACTTCAGTTGTTATAGTGAGGTAAATGAAATAATTATAGAGAATGACAATGTAACATCACATCAAGATAGGTCAAGTGTTGCCCACAATATTTTTAAATTACAATATTTTAAAAATCCACACACAATGTCAAATTATACAGACAGTTATAGTCTACATTTGTTGATGTGAATTCAAGATTTTAGAATCATATAGAAGCAGGAAATACTTGTACAGATACTAGCCCATGGGATTCTCCAGGCCAGAATACTGGAGTGGGTAGCCTTCTCTTCTCCAAGGGATCTTCCCAACCCAAGGATCGAACCCCAATCTCCCACACTGCAGGCAAAAAGCTGTGCTTAAAGATTAGGGATAGTAACAGATAGCTGATTTATAAAAAAGTCTGAATATCATGGAATAAGGGCAGATAATCTCAATTTTTATAACATATGAATATTATTAAGTGAAATGTTCAGTACTATAATTATCTCTATCCCAAATATGAAGAAACTAGGGCTGAGGGTCCTGATGCAGGTCAGACTTGGTCCCGGTCCAAGTCAGATACTCAGAAGGAGTCAACCCATAGAAAAACGTATAGTTATCCAAGTGAAAAGATGCAACTTGGATTGCACAAAGAAGGCAACTAAATAATATAATATAAATATGTACAGGTTGCCTATAAAGTTTGCTTTATTTTCTAAAATCAGTATAGCATAAACACAAATGTAAACATTTAAAAACATGTATATTTATGTTTTCCAAAAGTCATTATTGAATCTAAATTTCATTATCTGATCAAATAGAAGTCATCTTTATTTTAAAGAATTGGAACTCATGTGATAAGCCCTGTCTTTTCTTAGCCAACTATTCATTGCTTCCTATCTTTCTTCTGCTGCTGCTGCTGCTAAGTCACTTCAGTCGTGTCCAACTCTGTGTGACCCCATAGACGGCAGCCCACCAGGCTCCCCCATCCCTGGGATTCTCCAGGCAAGAACAGTGGAGTGAGTTGCCATATCCTTCTCCAATGTATGAAAGTGAAAGGTGAAAGTGAAGTCACTCAGTCCTGTCTGACTCTTAGCGACCCCATAGACTGCAGCCCACCAGGCTCCCTCCACCCATGGGATTTTCCAGGCAAGAGGACTGGAGTGGGGGTGCCACTGCCTTCTCTGTCCTATCTTTCTAACTTCTTACTATTCCTTAGAATTGTTGAAGCCATGTATCACTGTTTTATATCAATGAGATGTCTTTTCTTTAGGTTTTCAGGAAATATTATTTGAGAAAAATAATGTTTCTAAGATAATGCCCCATGATAAAAAAAATAACCTCATTTCTTATAAAATATTTCAGAATAATCTCTCCACATAGCATCTTGCTATTATTGTTACCATTTCCAGACAATATCAGTGTTTTCTACATTTTTAGAGACTAAAAAAGTATTACCGTTACACATTAAAAGGATAACCTTTTGGGTCACAGGTAAACTTATCAATCTTACTTCTTTGGAATGTGATTTGTAGACATAAAGAAAGATCCAAAATCCACAATCTACTTTATAAAGTGCCAAGGTATCATTTGTAATGAGTCTTGGAAAAATAAAATTTCTGGGGTTTGGCAGGCTGATCACCTTGAAGTTTTTATAGTGGTCTGCCTGCCAAGCACAAATTTAGGTTCAGATAATTTTGAATTTCTTGGAGGATATAGCATAATTTATCTACTTTTCTGTAATACTGGGGACATCAATCAGGTTCAAGAAAGTTCTGGTTTAAAATATTTATGAAAATTCTCATCTGTAAACAAATATTAAGATAGAAAGATACTTTAAGATTTGAGCTTATAGCTTAAGTATATTTCCTCTAACAATACATATAAAATCTATACTACGTACTATCTATTTGTATGGAAGCCTGACACTTGTTGAACTCCTTAGCATTTTTTAGTATTTATACTTATTTCAAGGTTTCAGTGAAGGAAACCACAAACTACCCCAATTTTCTCATGTAATCTAATCCAATTTAATAGTGCCAAACAATAAGCCAAAATACCCGTTGATATTTTGAGCCAAAAACTGAAATTAGTATTAGCTGCAGTAGAACTAGAGAGCCCAGTCAAATTTATTTTCATGTAAGAATAATCTTGCTACAATTTCCAAATGTTTCCAGGTGGCTAACAGGGTTTACATTTTATTGGAAAGAACAGCAAAAACCTGGTCATGTCAAAGATACTACCACCTTCTAAAGGTGAGCAGGTGACACTGAATCTGGAATTTACATCTCAGTGGACATGAGTTTGAGCAAACTCCAGGGCCTCCTGTCCAGTGAAGGACAGGAAAGCCTGGCATGCTGCCGTCCATGGAATTGCAAAAAGTCAGACACAATTAAGCAACTGAACAACGGCAACAGTGTTTATATCATTTTGTAATTTCATAGATATTAAATAGTGTAGAGGACTATAAAGCTGTGTCTATAAATATTAGTTAGAAAATTAAAATATAATCCAGAAAAACATATATCCAATAACTCAAAATTTTAATTATTAAGTCATAACGTGAGAGCTGGAGAAGGCAATGGCACCCCACTCCAGTACTCTTGCCTGGAAAATCCCATGGATGGAGGAGCCTGGTAGGCTGCAGTCCATGGGGGTCACTAACAGTCAGACACGACCGAGCGACTTCACTTACAATTTTCACTTTCATACATTGGAGAAGGAAATGGCAACCCACTCCAGTGTTCTTGCCTAGAGAATCTCAGGGATGGAGGAGCCTGGTGTGCTGCCATCTATGGGGTGGCACAGAGTCGGATATGACTGAAGTGACTTAGCAGCAGCAGCAGCAACGTGAGAGCAAATGAACCATTGAAATACCTCCTATCAGTTTCATGACAAGCCAAGTGGTACTGAGAGGACCTATGACTTTCTGTTTCTTTTTCTGTATGTTCTTTATTTAAAAGCTATTCCTTTGTTAAAATTGTTTTAATAATTTAAATTGTTAAATTTCCTTTAATATAGAATTCATCAATATTTTCCATTATTTTTGTTCATTTTGTGGTGAATAAGACCACAAACCATCCCAATTTTGCTATGCATTTCCTAAGCAAAATTCCTAAGCCATTTATGTCATTCCCATTTGCTCTTAAAGAATGCGTGTGGCTAAGTCAGAAATTCTTCATGGATCTGGTTACCACTTTGTCATGAGCAAGAGAAAGCTCTTCTCATGTCAGTAAGATTCAGCATTTTCTCACACCCATGTGATGGAATGTGTGTAGCTGCCAAATTGCTCTGCATCAGCTGACCAGCAAGTTTTCACAGGCTTAACAGTGATATTTGGAGAATACAACTCAAATGGCTGTCATATTTACTTTTGAAATGCAGTTATAAAAATTTTTAATAAAAATATTTATTCTTTGTCTGTCTGTTCATCACTCAGTCGTGCCCAACTCTTTGTGACCCCTGTTCAATTTTCCCAACAGTATATTCTTTACATTAATAATCCAAATCGACTAAAATATATCCCACTTCAAAAAGCCAAGCGGAAAAATCAAAATCAGAAGCAGAAATGTCTTAATGTATCTGCATATTTGTGAGCTATATCTATACATGATATTCCCAAATACTTTGTTTCATTCACCCTATTTCTTACTAAGGGCTTCCCGGTTGACTTACTGCTACTGCTAAGTCGCTTCAGTCACGTCCGACTCTGTGAGACCCCAAAGACGGCAACCCACCAGGCTCCCCTGTCCCTGGGATTTCCAGGCAAGAACACTGGAGTGGGTTGCCATTTCCTTCTCCAATGCATAAAACTGAAAGTGAAGTCACTCTGTCGTGTCCGACTCTTCGCGACCCCATGGACTGCAGCCTACCAGCCTCCTCCGTCCATGGGATTTTCCAGGCAAGAATGCTGGAGTGGGGTGCCATTGCCTTCTCAATCCACCTGCAATGCAGGAAATGCAGTAGATGCGGGTTCAATCCCTGGGTCGGAAAGATCCCCTGAAGGAGGGCATGGCAACCCACTCCAGTATTCTTATCTGGAGGATCCATGGAGAGAGAAGCTTGACAGGCTACAGTCCATAAGGTCCCAGAGTCAGACACGACTGAAGTGACTGAGCATATGCTCACACACTTCTTACCAAAGCAAAACAATATTCACACAAAGGCTTGCATGATATTGTTTGTGAGGCTCTATTTCTTAATGGAAATAGATCTGGAATTTAATTTTCAGTGTGACGATCTATGACCATATTGGTGGCAGAGATTAAAATTCATCCTTTTGAATGTTCAAACAAAAGTCTTAAAAAGTCCTACTCAAGGAAATCACAATACTATCGATTCATCTTATATCGATATCATACTATCGATTCATACAGGAGAGATGGGACAAGATTAAGTTTTATTCTGGACAAGGGAAAGACCAGACTTAAGGAACCCACACCCCCTAGAGTTCAAAAGGTAACTTGTCAGCCCTTGAATTTGCAGTTACTCTTTGTAAGAGAGTTAATGAGGGCCTTGTACCCAAAATATTTGCCACAGTAATCTTCAGAAGTTTCAAAATTGTCAAGATCACAATTGCCAAGTCAGATACTCATCTTTTCCCTTGCTTAATGTGACTTCAGTAACTTTCAAAACAATAGAAAATTCCTTGCTTTTTAAACACATGTGTCTTTGTTCTCCTTATCACCACCTTCTTCTGATTATTCAGCACTTCCTCCTACATGTTCTCCTTTGTTTCTCCCTGCTGCTGCTCCTACACAGTGGAGAGTCAATGCCTGATGACACTAAAGAGAACACCTTTGCCACTGACCATCAGATTCCTAACTCTAGTTGCTCCATTTCACCTGAGCTCTAGACTAATGCAGTGCAAAATTTTCTCTATATCTCTACCTGGTGTCTAATTGGAATGTCTATCTCAACCTTAACATTGACCAAACTGGAGTTTTGAGCCCCAGCCCTCTGCAAATTTGGGACTTTTCCTGTTATTAACATCCTGTTATTAACACCACAGCAAATGTGTGTGATCTTATTGTCTCTTAAGAAGACTGAAGTCTTTGGGGAAGAATTTAGTTTCAACCCACTGAACCATCCACAAGGTTGCAGAACTTAGCAGCCAATATCACTTTCTGCATTACTTGTAACAGAAAGATCTAAATGCCAGGAGGACTGTTTAAAGAAGATGCCTGGGTCATGAACACTCCAAGCCCTGTTCTCACAGCCTAAGTCTCAAAACAAGATTATCATTTGGAGCTCAGATTTCCGCCAACATCCTGGGAGCCTGGTGGCTCCCAGGAAAGAATCCGCCAGCAGTGCAAGAATCACAGGAGACGCAGCTTCAGTCTCTGTGTCAGGAAGATCCCTTGGAGGAGGGCATGACAACCCACCCCAGTATTCTTATCTGGAGAATCCCTTGGTCAGAGAAGTCTGGCAGGCGAGAGTGCGCAAGGTCACGAAGAGCAGGACACGACTGAAGCAACTTAGCACTTATGCACACAAGCGTCACAGTAAATGGCACCACCATCCATCCAACAGCTCAAGTCAAAAACCTGGCTTCTCTCCAGCCCACACGCAGCCAGCAAGTTCTATTGTCTTGGTCCTTTAAATTATTTCCTAGATCCAAGCACTTCTCTCCACCTCTGCTGCCTCTGTCTTGTGAAAACAATCACCCCCCTCTCTCAACATTGCTACAGTTGAAATGTCTGCTAACACTTTATCTAGCTGGTATACAGCACCCAAAGAATCCTTTTAAATTTTTAAGTATAAATATATAACTGTCTAATTAAAACTTACCATTGCCTCCTTATAACAATTAGAATAAATGAAAACGTTTAATCACAGTCTCCGTTTCACATGATCTGGCTCCAGCCTCCCTCCCAAACCTCAATTTCTACCACTTTCTTCACTTTCCCTTCTTGAACTGGTTAAGCTGACCTTCTTCCTGATCCTTGAAGAGACCTTGCTCATTCCTGCCTTTGAATCTGTGAGTGGAATATTCTTCCCTAAATCCTTGGATCTCAATATGTGCTGCACTGAGCATTTAAAATTTTAAAGGTATAAATTATGTGTGTATATATGCATATATATACACATGCATGCATGTTATACATATATATACACATATAATAAAATGATTTTTGAAACACCTTTAATGTATGTTTTTCATGATGCTAATGGAGGTTCTGTTCAGCAGGTATGAGTTGCCTTGACCAATGTCAAAAACCTGATAAGTCAAAGACACAGGACTTAACTGAGATCTTTCATCTCAAACTTCAGCAATATTGCCACTATATTGAATTGTTTCTTTCACAAACATTCAGGATAAATATCAGCACCCGACCCAAACACCACAGCAAATGTGTGTGATCTCATTGTCTCTTAAGAAGACTGAAGTCTTTGGGGAAGAATTTAGTTTCAACCCACTGAACCATCCACAAGGTTACAGAACTTAGCAGCCAATATCACTTTCTGCATTACTTGTAACAGAAAGATCTAAATGCCAGGAGGACTGTTTTAAAGAAGATGCCTGGGTCATGAACACTCCAAGCCCTGTTCTCACAGCCTAAGTCTCAAAACAAGATTATCATTTGGAGCTCAGATTTCCGCCATCAACGTAGCTTTAAATTGCTTGTTCAAAAGAAGAAAATTAAGGTATTTAGGCCTCAATACATTTAAGGTGCTTAAACAAGCCACCTCCAAAAATATACACCATATACGTGAGTGTTTATGTATATACATGTGTACATGTGTTCATATACATATATGTTCACACATGATGTATATACAATTTAAATTTGCATATCTATACATACAGAAAGCACATATTTTAACTGCCTTGTGCATGATTTTAATAGTGGTATTTAGGAGCTTGGACTATAATTTTGTGTGTATTTAGGAATGTCAACAGTACTTGGAGAAAATGATTCTTTCATGAAAAATCACTTTTCTGTTTAATATATTTTAGCTATAATTATACAGGTGCAAAGACTTAAGGGAAAATCATAGTTACTTTCAATATATTTTGGATAGTAATTTCTGTTTCATCATTGTTTCCAAGGTTTATTTCACATACTTATAAAGTCTTTTTCAGATTCAAAAATATAAGGCATCTGCAGAATCTACAGAGACTATCAAACTCTCAGTAAATGTTTATTTCATTATAAGGCCAGAAATTAATAATCACTAATACACGCTAAGATTATATTTTACATCCAAATCCTACATGTTTACTAAGCACGGTTTATACTATGATAAAGAGTGGGGCCTATTTGAAAAGAGTAGATTAAAAATTACTTGATAGATCTGGTTAAATAGAGGCAGATGTGCAGTTGTGATAGTTTGCTGAACATTCATTTCTGTTAAATAGTAAGTGATAAAAGACACAAAATTATTTTAAGAATTAATAAGAAAACTAACAAATTTCAAAAATCAAGTACAATTTAAGATTAAGAAAATTTACTGACTCTGAATTAACATTAACTAGAATTGTTTTCAGTGTCTTTGAATGCCACTGTTTATCTTCAGCTCTCTATTTGTGGCATTTAGATTCAAAATGAAAAAAATTCTTGGCATAGTAACGAATCTACACATTATTGATGTATGCTGAAATTCAAATTGAAAATTTTGGTTTCTGACTTAGTCTAATTTTGCCAAAAGATCCTTGAAAGAAGTAGTTCAAGAGAGTTCTCAGACATCAAATATAATAAAGAAAAGAAAAAGAAGTCTAACATATTAAATTATAACATGTGGATGGAATTTCCTTTCAATTACTCCTGAGTCTAAACCTTAAGGGAAAAGAATTTTTAAAAACACATTTGAGGTTTCCATAACACAAAACATTTGAAAGTTAGACAGGGAATTCAACTACCCTAAAGACAGGAGAGATTTCCACTCTAATATTGAGTAAACTGAAACTTATTGCCTAGTATTTTGAAATATCTGTACTTTACAATTAAAATATCAATCCTTATTATGTCACTTTGTAATAAATATTAATGACTCTCTATGTTAGTTGAGAGGCTTCTATTTGTTATTTGCTTTTACATTCTAGAGCCAGAAAAACTAAGAAATCAAGAGAAAATACAAAATAAGGAAAGTATATACTTTGTTTATAATTGAATTTTATTGAGATAATTGTAAATTCATGTACAGTTAAAGAAACAATACCAAGATAATCCATGTACTTGTGAACTAATTTTACCTACTGATGACATCTTCTAAAACCATGTACAATGTCCCAACCAGGGTAATAAAAACAATTCACTGACCTTATTCAGATTTTCTCAGTTTAGCTTGTACCCATTTGGAAATCAACTCTGAATATTTATTGGAAAGACTGTTTCTGAAGCTGAAGCTCCAAAACTTTGGCCACCTGATGCAAAGAGCCTACTCATTAAAAAAGACCCTGATGCTGGGAAAGACTGAAGGCAAAAGGAGAAGGGGGTGGCAGAGGATGAGATGGTTAGATAGAATCATCAACTCAATGGACATGAATCTGAGAAAACTCTGGGAGATAGTGAAGAACTGAGGAGTCTGGCGTGCTGCGGTCCATGGAGTTGCAAAGATAGGGACATGACTAAGCAACTGAACAACAATTTTGTCTGTGTGTTTTTCTATACAATTTTATCACATATATGGTTTGTGTATCCACTCAAGACACAACCCACCATCTTCATGTCCTTCACCCTGTTCCCAATCCTTGTAAACCACTGAATTATTTTCACTTCTAAATGTTCTAATTTCTAAAAGTTTCTCATCACCAAAACATTATGAAAGTTTAAGGATGTATCATACAATCTTTAGAGACTGAGTTTCACTCGTTCACTGTGTGCAATAGTCTATAAATGTTCCAAGTTGCTATAAGTGTGCATACTTTGGGTTTGGGTTTTTACTTGTTTTTATTGCTGAAGAGTATCCCACGGTAAGTATGGGCCACTGTTTGTTTACCCTGTTGACCTACTGAAAGACATCTGAGCTGTGTTCAGTTTTTGGTTATTAGAGACAAAGCAGCTAGAAACATTGATATACATAGTTTTGTAAGAACATAAACTTTCATTTCTGTAGTATAAATGGCCATGAGTTCAACTGTTGAGAAATAAAGTAATAGATGTTTTTATCAGAAACTGCCAAACTGTTTTCCAGAGTGTACCATTTTACACTTTCATCCTCTCTAGCATAGGTGTTGTCACTAATTTTTTTATTTTAGCCTTTCTGATAGGCATATCTTAGTGTGGCTTGAATCTTCACTTTCTTGATAGCTAAAAATATTTTTTTGTGTGTTTATATACTATAATGTATATAATTTTTGATGAAACTCCTTTCATGTCTTTTGTTGTTGTTCAGTTGCTCAGTCATGTCAGACTTTGAGATCCCATGGACTGCAGCACATCAGGTTTCCCTGTCCTTCAGTAGCTCCAGAGCTTGTTCAAACTCATGTCCATTGAATCAGTGATGCCATCCAACAGTCTCGTCCTCTGTCATCCCCCTCTCCTCCTTCCTTCAGTCTTTCCCAGCAGTCTTTTCTAATGAGTTGGCTCTTCACATCAGGTGGCCAAAATATTGAGCTTCAGCATCAGTCCTTCCAATGAATATTCAGGACTGATTTCCTTTAGGATTGTCTGGAGAAGAACTGAGGAGCCTGGCATGCTGCAGTCCATGGGGCTGCAAAGATAGGGACATGACTAAGCAACTGACTAAACAACTGCAAGAGTCTTGCAGTCCAAGGGACTCTTAAGAGTCTTCACCAACACTACAGTTCAAAAGCATCAATTCTTTAGTGCTCAGCCTTCTTTATGGTCCAAGTTTCACATCCATATATGACTCCTAGAAAGACCATAGCTTAAACTATATGGATCTTTGTCACGTCTCTGCTTTTTAATATTCTCTTGAGGTTGGTCATGGCTTTTCTTCTAAGGAGCAAGCGTCTTTTAATTTCATGGCTGCAGTCACCATCTGCAGTGATTTTGGAATCCCCCAAAATAGTCTGTCACTGTTTCCACTGTTTCCCCATCTATTTGTCATGAAGTGATGGGACCAGATACCATAATCTTCGTTTTTTGAATGTTGAGTTTTAAGCCAGCTTTTTCACTCTCCTCTTCCACCTTCATCAAGGGGCTCTTTAGCTTCTCTTCGCTTTCTGCCGTAGGGTGTTAATAGTCATAACTGTATGTAACTCCTTCCCACGCACTGGACCTAGCCCTAATGACCTCACTCTAATAAATATAATCTTGTAAAAGTGATGAGGTATCACTTCTGAAATTACTTTAGGAAAGGACACCATCTCCATCTTGGTACCACTCTACTAACCCCTTTCTTGGTCATTCTGATGAAGCCAAGGGCCACAGCAGAGGGGCTCCTGAGGGACTCACACAACAAGGAATGGGGGCTTATTCTGGTCATCAGCTTATGAAAACTCAAACTCTGCCCACAACAATTTGAGGGAGCTTGGAAGCAGATACACCAGCTGACACTTTAACTGAAGCCCTTTGAGAGAATCAGAGACAGACCACACCTGATTCCAAAGCCACAGAAACGGTGAGACCATAAATGCTGTTTTATTAAATAAAGTCACAAAATTTTGGTATAGTTTGTCATGCAGCAATACAGAACAACAACCATGCTATTAAATCCCTTCCTCAAATCATCAATTATCATGGCCATCCATGAGAATTCAGTGTAACCTCACACAAAAGTGTAAGTACTTAAGAAATGTTAAATTTTACCAATTAAAGTCAGTATTAATGGAAAACCTAAGTGATATAAAAGAGGGAAAAGAAAATAGTAAATATTAATCCAAATGCCAATCATAGGTTAAGAGAAAACACATTTTGTGATGTTTCTTCAGACAGTGCTAAAATGTAAAGGGTTCATGGCAGTGCAGATATATTGTATTTAAGGGAATAAATGTAACAAATATTATATTATGTTTTTGCCTGTTATACTTCAATTGAAACAGTGCAACTTTAGAACCTATAGATAGCTTTAGTTTATTAATCACTTTTCTAAAGTTTTGATGTTAGTTTGACAGCAGAGAAAAGTTTCTTTACAGATTACATTGAAATAGCCAAAAGACTGCAGTCGGCACAAAAAAATATTGAATTGTCCAAAAATCAATTTTTAGTCTCTGTTGATATTTGGGAAGTCAAAAGCCACAAGGGAGAAATATTTGGGGTTTTCGGGTTAGTATATTTTGGTCCTTTGAAGAGGTAATGGTAACAGGAAATATAAACTGACATTCAGCAATGCCTTTAACAAGTTAAAATTAGAAAATGAGGGCAGAGTACAATTCACTTTCCTAAAACATTTCTCAAGAGCACATGACTGTCTACAATTACAATTACAGAAGACTTGAAGTTGCTAGTACATTTAATTCAGTGCACATAAATTTCTTCTCTAGTGATAAGTAAAAATGGATGTGCTCATTTTTACATTTTAATATGCTGATAAGTTAAATTATTACAACTATATTTTCCAATTGACAGCAAGATATTGTTTTCTTTTTGGAGAAAAAAAAAACTGTGTATTAGTTATTTAGAATTTTTCTTTTCTTTTCTTTTTTTTTTTTTAACCACACCATGCAGTGTATAGGATCTTAGTTCCCTGACCAAGGAGCCAACTTGTACCCCCTGCACAGAGTTTTAACCACTGGACCACCAGGGAAGTCTCATCCATTTTTGAGTGGGAAGTACAACCATATGAGAAAGTCTTTCTATTCAATAGCACTTTTTAAAGTCCAGTAGTGCTTTAGCAGCAGCAGTGCTTATTTTGAATACATAAGGCAGCATTAAAATCATGAAGTTTTGCAATTTCATTCATCAAATTTGATTTGAGGATAATTGGTTTTCTAATTACTAACCACTTAAAGTATTTTATAATTATCTGTAAATAAGAATAATTTTTGCAACTCAAATGATAGATAAACTAAATTATTTGTATCTTAAATTGAAATTTGGAGATAAAGAGAAAATGTGAATTTGTCAAGAATTTTTCTAAGCGTTGCACATATATTAGCCTTTTAGTCTGACTATTCTGTATCATTGAAATGACTCAGGCACACTTCAATACTTTTATTTTTCTGGATCAACTTTTTTCCAATAAAATCTACTATACTTTAGGAATGTGATTAAAAATTAGTTTTTAAAAATTCCCTATTTCAAACTAAAATGCCAATTTGACATGTTAAATATTTATCCATTTGCATCTGTAAAATCTGTTTTAAACAATAAAAATATCCATTGTTGGAAATCCTCACAGCAGTTTTTGTGATATTGGAATGGGCTCCACGGAAAATGACTATCCACACTGGGTAATCAATTATTCTCATTTATAGCATTCTAACTGTATGAATTAGATGCCAGTTCAAATTAATTGATCTATTCTGACTATTGGCTTCCTCAGGAAGCTTCCACAGTCATGACTTTTATCATGTCCCCTCCTATGATCTCTGAACATTGATACTCATCCTTCATAAATGTATAACAGAGTTGGGGTCCATGTTTTAAAATGATCTGATCACTCTCTATCTCCCCCACTTCCCTGGTGGCTCAGATAATTAAGAATCTATCTGCAATTCAGGAGACCCAAGTTCAATTCCTGGGTCAGAAAGATCCCCTGGAGAAGGGAATGGCAACTCATTCCATTATTCTTGCCTGGAGAGTCCTTGGACAGAGGAGCTTGGCAGGCTGTAGTCCATGGGGTCACAAAGAGTTGGACATGACTAAGTGCTCCACTTCTTCATTATCTCTCCCACTGACTAAGCTGTGAGTTCACTGTGGGTAAGGACCATATTTGCTTATCATTCCATTCCCAGGAGCTAGCACAACGCCTCAGTTAGAATGGATTTTAAGTAAATATGTACTGTATGAATGAATGAATGAGAGATATTTAATAGAAAAGAGTCTCTAAAATCCAGCAATGTTTATTTATAATTAATTTATAAAGACAATATATTCATACCAGGAAATGACACTAATTTTTCACAGACTTTTCAAGATAAAAGTGAACACACCCTAATAACTTTATGAGGTCAAAACAACCTTGATATGAAGACCTGATAAGAATTTCATGACAGATAGCTCCCATGAAAAGCATACACAAAAACATTAGCAAGAAAAATCTGGTGGTTAACAGGATATATAAAGCAAAGGAGTTGATTATATTCCAGGAATATAAAAGTGACTTAGCATTTGATTACCAATCATTGCAATTCATGTAATAAGTCATATTAACAAAATGAACAAGAACAATCTCAAAAATGCATTTGAAAAAATTGAACATAAGTTGATATTTTTAAAAACTTTAGCAAATCAAAAATAGAAGGGAAAATATGTGAGATGATAGTTATCTGTCAAAACCCAAAGCAATAATCATTAGTGGTGAATTACTGAAAGCATTTCCTGGCAAATCATAAATGAGAAAGGAGTACCTGTAAAAACTACTACTGCTCAGTATTACATAAGAAAAGAGGTCTTAGCAAGTAGAAAAGAAACGGAAGTAAAAAGGCAGAAATGAAACTGTCATTTACCTATAATATAATTGTATTAGTAGAAATTTTCAAAGCAGTACACAAACTATAGAAATAATAAGTGAAGTTAGTAAAGTTACTGGATATAAATTCAACATATGTATTTCTCAGCTCTAGAAACTAATACTTATATATGGAATATCCAATGTTAAAAACCAATATTATTTTATAATAGTATCAACTACATCAAAATAGGGATATAACAGAAGATATGAAAGTATATGTTCTGTAAACTGCAATATGTTATTGGGAGAGACTAAAGGCTAACTAAATAAACAGAGGAATAGATCATGTTTATGAATTGAGAAGCTCAAAATTGTAAAAAAAAGCACAATTCATACAAATTAACCTGCAGATTCAATGCAATTCCAATCAAAACCCTCAGAAGGTTTATTTTGTGGAAATTGAAAAGCTGATTCTAACACTCATTTGGAAATAACAAGCGTTAAAAATAGCCGAGAAAAAGTTAAAGGAGAATAAACTTAGAGAGATTAAATGGCTGGATGTTAGAACAATATAAACCTACAGTAATTATGACAATGATGTTGTTGGCCAGAGGGAAGACAGATGAATGGAAGAGAGGGTCCAAACACAGACCCAGACCAGTGTGGTCTCTGATTTATGGCAGTTCTGTTTGGAAATTTATTTCCTTTTCTTCAAAAAAGTGCCAGCTCAAACATCTGTCCACATGGAACTAATTCCTACATCATACCAAATAAAAGATCAATTTCAAATAAAGCATTGACCTATAAATGTAAGAGAAAACAATAAAACTCTGAAAGTTAACTCAGAAAAATCATTACCTTTCAGTAAGCAAAGATGTCCAACTAGGACAGCCAACGCTGACCATAAGGTAAATAATTAAAAATAAAGCTTTATTAAAACTAAGAATTTCTATTCAAGAAAAGATACTGTCAACAGAATGAAAAATGCAAACAATAGCTTGGGAGACGGTGTTACCTACAGGTATTCTCACTAGGGATTCACATCTAGAATGTATAATGAATTACTATAAATCTTCAAGAAAAAGTTAATGTGATTTCTTGAGACATGCTAGCTGAGAAAGACTGAGGGCAAAAGGAGAAGAGGGTGACAAACGATGAGATGGTTGGAGGGCATCATTGACTCAATGGACATGAGTGTGAGCAAACTCCAGGAGATAGTGAAGGACAGGGAAGCCTGGCATGCTGCAGCTCCTGGGGTCACAAAGAATCAGACACGACTTAGCAACTGAACAGCAATGGGAAATTTAAAAATATATACTTCATGAAAGATGATATTCACATAGACAATAAACACATGGAATGGTCTGACATCAGTTATCAAGGAAATGCAAATTAAAACCACACTATAAAACTACTACCCATAATAATTTATGTGTTACTACCCATAATATACATTATTCCTAACCATTTAAGCTTCCCTGGTGGCTCAGATGGTAAAGAATCTGCCTGCAATGCAGGAAACCTAGGTTCAATCCCTGGGTCAGGAAGATCCTCTGGAGATGGGAATGGTAACCCATTCCAGTATTTTTGCTTGGAGAACTCCATGAACAGAGGAGTCTGGTGGACTACAGTCCATGGGGTTGCAAAGACTGAAGCAACTTGCTTGCATGCACCCACAGCAGTTCAAAAATGATCTTGTTTATAGTCTATAAACTAAAAATGGATACAAAAATTTTGCTGTCTGTTCAGTCGTTCAGTCATGTCCGACTCTTTTCCACCCCCATGAATTGCAGTACACCAGGTCTCCTGGTCCATCACCAACTCCCAGAGTTTACTCAAACTCATGTCCATCGAGTTGGTGATGCCATCCAGCCATCTCATCCTCTGTCTTCCCCCTCTCCTCCTGCCCCCAATCCCTCCCAGCATCAGAGTCTTTTCCAATGAGTCAACTCTTTGCATGAGGTGGCCAAAGTACTGGAGTTTCAGCTTTAGCATCATTCCTTCCAAAGAACACCCAGGACTAATCTCCTTTAGAATGGACTGGTTGGATCTCCTTGCAATTCAAGGGACTCTCAAGAGTTTTCTCCAACACCACAGTTCAAAAGCATCAGTTCTTCGGTGCTCAGCTTTCTTCACAGTCCAGCTCTCACATCCATACATGACTACTGGAAAAACCATAGCCTTGACTAGACGGACCTTTGTTGGGAAAATAATGTATCTGCTTTTTAATATGCTACCTAGGTTGGTCATAACTTTTCTTCCAAGGAGAAAGCGCCTTTTAATTTCATGGCTGCAGTCACCATCTGCAGTGATTTTGGACCCCCAAAATACAGTCTGACACTGTTTCCACTGTTTCCCCATCTATTTCCCATGAAGTGATGGGACTAGATGCCATGATCTTAGTTTTCTGAATGTTGAGCTTTAAGCCAACATTTCCACTCTCCTCCTTCACTTTCATCAAGAGGCTTTTTAGCTCCTCTTCTCTTTCTGCCATAAGGGTGGTGTCATCTGCATATCTGAGGTTACTGATAGTTCTCCCAGCAATCTCGATTCCAGCATCTAAATGCAGAGTTCCAAAGAATAGCAAGAAGAGATAAGAAAGCCTTCCTCAGCCATCAGTGCAAAGAAATAGAGGGAAACAACAGAATGGGAAAGACTAGTGATCTCTTCAAGAAAATTAGAGATACCAAGGGAACATTTCATGCAAAGATGGGCTCAATAAAGGACAGAAATGGTATGGACCTAACAGAAGCGGAAGATATTAAGAAGAGGTGGCAAGAATACACAGAACTGTACAAAAATGATTTTCATGACCAAGATAATCACAATGGTGTGATCACTCACTTAGAGCCAGACATCCTGGAATGTGAAGTCAAGTGGGCCTTAGAAAGTATCACTATGAACAAAGCTAGTGGAGGTGATAGAATTCCAGTTGAGCTATTTCAAATTCTGAAAATTTTGCTATAGTCATGTGATAGAATGCTATATAAGAGTAAAAATGGATTCTTGGGTGCCAGAGAAAGAAGCATCTCACAAAATGGTAAGTGAAAGAAACTGGTACAAAATGATCAATTCTGCATGATCCCATTTATAATAAATTCAAAAAGAAGTAAAGTTACTCTCATGACAGGGGTCGGAATAGAGTTTACCTTTGGGGAGAGTGGGAATGACAGGCAGCAGGCATGAGGGAAGGTTAGAGAATGCATACAAGTTCCTATTGTTTGTTTGAGCTGGGTGGTCACTAGATAGGTATGTCCTTTGTAAAAATTCATTGAGTGGCTTATGGTTACAGTTTGTTTACTTAACATGAAGTCATCAAGGCCAAACGCCATCATTTAGAGAACCAGAAAGAAGCCAGTGGCCAGGCACTGTCTTCACTACATCTACCCAGAATTCTAGATGTCAAGAAGCAGCTTTTAGGTGAGGCAGCAGAAGAAACATAACAAAGAGAATATTATCATCACAACACAGTAACATGAGCTCTAACAGGAGCTAGTTGCTGGCTGAGAAAGTAGCACTATTGTGTGAGTAAGAATTTGTCAGTCACACAAGGGGCAGAACATGACAACATGGACCAGGGCATGTGGCTCACAGCCTCGCAAACTGCAGAGCCATTAGTTCTGCTTGAAAGGAGATGTAGTCCATGGAAAGTCAACACCTTGCTTGAACTCAGTGTTTCTCAATTAGTTGTGGTGAAGTAGAGTGGTTTCGGAGAAGGCAATGGCACCCCACTCCAGTACTCTTGCCTGGAAAATCCCATGGACGGAGGAGCCTGGTCAGCTGCAGGCCATGGGGTCACACAGAGTCGGACATGACTGAGCGACTTCACTTTCCCTTTTCCCCTTCATGCATTGGAGAAGGAAATGGCCACCCACTCCAGTGTTCTTGCCTGGAGAATCCCAGGGATAGGGCAGCCTGGTGGGCTGCCGTCTATGGGGTCGCACAGAGTTGGACACGACTGAAGCTACTTAGCAGCTGCAGCAGCAGAGTGGTTTAGTGTGGAGATTTAAAATGGGCCTAAAATACAGAAAAGTCCTGTAAAGTCACTGTGTTTAATTCCAGTCAAGTGGTTGATGAAGTTTGTACCTATAGAATACTATTAAGATGTTTGCCTGTTTTTTTCCCCCCCTCAATCATGTCTCTTTAATACAAGCCAACATACTGTAGTGCACTAGTTGACTCATAGTTTAGATATCTAACTACTCAGATTAAGTTCTTCAGATGTTTCCTTGCCTTAAGGAAGACACAGATGTAAAGAACAGTCTTTTGGACTCTGTGGGAGAGGGAAAGGGTAGGATGATTTGGGAGAATGGCATTGAAACCTGTATACTATCATGTAAGAAATGAGTCGCTAGTCTAGGTTCGATACAGGATCCAGGATGCTTGGGGCTGGTGCACTGTGATGACCCAGAGAGATGATACGGGGAGGGTGGTGGGAGGGGGTTCAGGGTTGGGAACTCAGGTACACCTGTGGTGGATTCATGTCATTGTATGGCAAAACCAATACAGTATTGGAAAGTAAAAAAAAAAAAATAATAAAGATAAATAAATAAATTAAATTAATGTTACTACTATAAGAAGATTAAAAAAGAAAAAGAAACTAAGTCTCATTAAAACAATCATGCTCAGATGATCAGAATTTCATTATCAGTGGAAACAAAGACACAAGTGAGACCAAACAAATGGTTTGTAAAGTGCTTAAGAAGTCTCATGACAGAGTAGTCATTCAGCCTTTCCCCCCCATACACACACACACACACACACACACACACACACACACACAACCCCCACACACCCCCTTATGATCACTTGCTTGATAATATTCCTCCGTTATCCTTCTTGCATTTTTTAAACTATTCAGTTTAAATAGATCACCAGTGAAATTACCTAGGCCTGCTTCAAACTGGTGTGCCTTAACAGCACAAAGATAACTGGATTTGAGGGAAAAAGAAGTAAAAGCAAACTCAAGCACTTCCTCCATCTTCTTGGAACACACTTCCTTTCTCAAACATTTGGGAAACATAAAAACAGAATCCAGATAATTATTTTGCTATTCAAATGCTAAAATCAAAATGGAAAACGTGAAAAAGAAACTAACTGATATTTTGGAAGAAGACTAAATTCAGATGTCAATTTCCATTTGTTCATCGTGTTTACAATGGCCAGATCTACTTTTAAATTTCTAGTAATCTTTAACAGCATAAAACATCTAACCTCAAAGTCCCTGGTCTCCTGGATCTCTGTTGAATAAAATCTAGAGAACTAACTCATATTCTTTTCCACTTTGAGATTATCTGTACTATTATAAGCCAGAAGAATTCTCAAATATAATAAGCATTCCATAAAAGTAATAATAAACGGAAATAGAAAATAGAAAAACACATGTAACATTTTATAGTAACAGATTGTCCCTACTAGTAAAATAAATTCAAGATAACAATTTTTAAAAACTGCTTTTTGTCTAAACAGCAAAGGAGCAAGTGTTCTGATTACCTTGGGAACTATGCCAGCTTGAATAGAATGCACAGCTTTTTGGTTTTTCTTTTTCCTGCCACGATGGGAAACTAGAGAGGAGTAAGAACATCTTATTAATCGTAACAGAAGAAGTTAACATGAATACAAAAGCATTTTATTTCTAATTCTGCTATACAATAAAGTCAGATCTATCTCTTTTCCCTATTTCCTGCTGCTTTTAGCCATTATTCCTGATTTTAAAGTAACTATTGGCTCTCAAAAAATTTCTGCAATTTATTTTGTTTCTATAAAAAGTGAAAAGGGAACAGGCAGAAAGGTAGTGAAAAAGGACTTGATTTAACCTCTGACTGGGTATTAAAATTTTGGAGAAGTTAATTAACTTTTCTCAGATTCAGTTTTAGCAATAAACCTGAAGAATACCTTGTCAGTTTTCTGTGAGAATGCAACGCTATCATATATGTAAAGATCTAGGCATGATGTAGGCATTCAATAAATAGTAGCTATTATTTTATGAGTCTTTTTACTACATAAAATTTCCTTTCCATATGTCATGAATTTGTGACTGAAATGAAGATGCATGATATTGAACCAATGTTCACACATTTCTAATCGCTTAGTACCAAAACTTCGGTTGAAGCTAGAGGATATTATCCTGAGAATCAGTTTTTTTGAGCAATCTATTTTCTATGCCTCCTTTGGGCAATAAAATATCTGGTAAAATGAAATCAGGGGAAATGAGATTATTAAAATTGAGAAAGCAAAGCACTTCAAGATGAAACAAAGAACAAGATATAGGAATGTAAACAATCCTACTTCTGAATTATCAGAAACTATGGGAACAATGAAATGATAAATTGAAGTCAGTAACTCAAACTGATTTTTCCTTGGTTCCTGCCCAGATAAGATTCATGTTTCTTAGAGAGTGTATAAACAGAGGCAAGGCTACCCTAATCCTATTATCAACAATCAGCTTACACTTGTACTCTATAAGGTACGCAGTCTAGATAAAGACATGTCTTGTGAATTTTAAAAAACGTGGGTGAGGAAGTTGACGATAAACACAGAGATCCCTTGTGTGCATGTGTGTGTGTCCGTATGTGTGTAATGGTGGTGAAGCCTGGCTAATAAAATGAGAGAACAATGGATCTACACTATATTTCATTGCCAGACCGTTTCTCCTTTATTGGTGGCCCCCCACATTAGTTCATTACTTTATTCTGGATTTATGATACCATAGACTAATTTTAACACATCTGTTTCTACCACCGTCAATGAGCTTACATCTTATTTATTCTTGTCCTTATAGGGACTAGAACATAGAACATATTCATCTGATTATTCCAGAGGGGACTAATGCTGCTGCTGCTAAGTCACTACAGTCATGTGCGACCCCATAGATGGCAGCCCACCAGGCTCCCCCCGTCCCTGGGATTCTCCAGGCAAGAACACCGGAGTAGGTTGCCATTTCCTTCTCCAATGTGTGAAAGTGAAAAGTGAAAGTAAAGTCACTCAATCGTGTCCAACTCGTAGCTACCTCCATGGACTGCAGCCTACCAGGCTCCTCCGTCCATGGGATTTTCCAGGCAAGAGTACTGGAGTGGGTTGCTATTGCCTTCTCCGGACTAATGCTACTCTTTTCATTCTATTAGAAATGAATTTACCACTGCCAAAACGCATATGCATGCAATTATGTTTATGTATGTCCATTGTGCCACAGTTCAGTTCAGTCACTCAGTCGTGTTCGACTCTTTGCAACCCCATGAATTGCAGCACGCCAGGCCTCCCTGTCCATCACCATCTCCCGGAGTTCAATCAGACTCAGTCCATCCAGTCCGTGATGCCATCCAGCCATCTCATCCTCTGTCATCCCCTTCTCCTCCTGCCCCCAATCCCTCCCAGCATCAGAGTCTTTTCCAGTGAGTCAACTCTTTGCATGAGGTGGCCAAAGTACTGGAGTTTCAGCTTTAGCATCATTCCTTCCAAAGAAACCCCAGGGCTGATCTCATTCAGAATGGACTGGTTGGATCTCCTTGCAGCCCAAGGGACTTGCAAGAGTCTTCTCCAACACCACAGTTCAAAAGCATCAATTCTTCAGTGCTCAGCCTTCTTCAGAGTCCAAATCTCACATCCATACATTACCAAAGGAAAAACCATAGCCTTGACTAGATGGACCTTAGTCGGCAAAGTGATGTCTCTGCTTTTGAATATACTGTCTAGGTTGGTCATAACTTTTCTTCCAAGGAATAAGCGTCTTTTAATTTCATGGCTGCAGTCACCATCTGAAGTGATTTTGGAGCCCCTCAAAATAAAGTCTGACACTGTTTCCACTGTTTCCCCACCTATTTTCCATGAAGTGATGGGACCGGATGCCATGATCTTCGTTTTCTGAATGTTGAGCTTGAAGCCAACATTTTTCACTCTCCTCTTTCACTTTCATCAAGAGACTCTTTAGTTCTTCTTCACTTTCTGCCATAAGAGTGGTGTCATCTGCATATCTGAGGTTATTGATCTCTCTCCCAGCAATCTTGAATGCAGCTTGTGTTTCTTCCAGCCCAGCGTTTCTCATGATGTACTCTGCATATAAGTTAAATAAGCAGGGTGACAGTATACAGCCTTGACGTACTCCTTTTCCTATTTGGAATCAATCTGTTGTTCCATGTCCAGTTCTAACTGTTGCTTCCTGACCTGCATACAGATTTCTCAAGAGGCAGGTCAGGTGGTCTGGTATTCCCATCTCTTTCAGAATTTCCACAGTTTATTTTAATCCACATAGTCAAAGGCTTTGGCATAATCAATAAAGCAGAAATAGATGTTTTTCTGGAACCCTCTTGCTTTTTCCATGATCCAGTGGATGTTGGCAATTTGATCTCTGGTTCCTCTGCCTTTTCTAAAACCAGCTTGAACATCTGGAAGTTCACGGTTCACGTATTGCTAAAGCCTGGCTTGGAGAATTTTGAGCATTACTTTACTAGCATGTGAGATGAGTGCAATTGTGCAGTAGTTTGAATGTTCTTTGGCATTGCCTTTCTTTGGGATTGGAATGAAAACTGACCTTTTCCAGTCCCGTGGCCACTGCTGATTTTTCCAAATTTGCTGGCATATTGAGTGCAGCACTTTCACAGCATCATCTTTCCGGATTTGAAACAGCTCAACTGGGATTCCATCACCTCCACTAGCTTTGTTCATAGTGATGCTTTCTAAAGCCCACTTGACTTCACATTCCAAGATGTCTGGCTCTAGATTAGTGATCACATCATCATGATTATCTGGATCGTGATTTCACTAATCTGGAATCTTCAGGCTTGTTGGAAATGAAAAGTGTATTTCTTGTGTGTGTATGTGTGTGTATTTATGTGGAAATTAAAAGTGTGAATTTTGCTGTTTCAAGGAGGTTAGAGAAAACTCTATATTTCTTATTCTGTAGAATATTAACTCTGGCTTTCCTCTCTTTTTTTCCTATTAACATCACAATACCCCTTCAGCTGTGCAAACCAAAAATTTAGACCTCCTTACTAATTGTTCATCATCCCCTGTACTCAATTACCACATCCTGTTCATTTTACTTGCTAAGAACTTTCACCTCTATGTTCACTTTTCTCCATCTCAGTCTCCTTGGTCCAAGTACAGTCATCTCATTGTTAGGTTACTGAAATAGATCTGTTACTGTTTCCCTTTCACCAGTGTTCACCACTCAATAACCGGAGAGATATTTTTATATTTCCCATTTGATTATTTCCCCTTTGCTGAAAATCTTTCAATTGCTTTCCCATTATTTTTATTGAAGTATAATTGATTTAGAGTGTTGCATAAGCGCTTTCCCATTACAATTAGCCCCATTACATATGAGTGAGTTCTCTTCTGAGAGTGCATTTGTTTGAAAGTCCAATTTGTTTATAAGTCCAACAAAGTTAGCCTAGGTACCCAACTAACACAATAGGCTATGTAGTGCTATAATATATTTATAATGCTTGTTGCACAAATAGTACAAAACAAACACAGAAAACAAAGAAAACACATTTATTCTTACAGTATAGTACCTTGAAAGGTACCATAATACAGAGCAACAGCTGGCATCCAGGGGCTGGCATCGAGTGAACAAGTAAGAAGAGTTACTGACTGGAGGAAAAAGAGTAGGTCGGAGATGACAGAGCTGAAGGAATGTCAACAAGAGGAGACAGAGGGCAAGATGCAATCTCACTAACACTGGAAGTGATTGGACATACGAACACACGCTTGCATTTTTGAAACTTTTCAATTTGAAGGTTCCTATGTAGGGGACTTACTGTATTCTTAGGATGAAGAGTGAAGTTCTTTGTACAGCTGCACCTGTCTTACCTGCTGGTCTCCTTTCTATTCCTCTCCTTTTCAGAATTTCCAGGTTTCCTTTGCTTGATTTCACTTCTTATTCTAGCCAAGCTTTTAGTCTTGGATTATTAAAATAAATTCCTCTGCTGTCAATGCGCAATTCCTATACATTAATTCTTCAGAAGGAATATTTCTTGTATGAGAAATGCAGTTCTAGTTTGAACTAAAATATGCATGTTTCATAATTTCAAAATATAAAATTATGCAGATTATGCTTAATTTTTGCTTTATTTTCTTTTATGCATTTCCCCAAATATTCTGTAGTAAACAAAAGCAGAAAAAGCCTGATGACTCATTAATATTAATGTTCTTTCTATATGTATTTTGTGCTAAGTGCTAAGTTGCTTCTGTTATGTCCGACTCTGTCACTTCATGGACTGTAGCCCACCAGGCTCCCCTGTCCACAGGATTTCCCAGGCAAGAATACTGGAGTGGGTTGCCATTTCCTCCTCCAGGAGATCTTCCCAACCCAGGGATGGAGCCCCTGTCCCTTTTGTCTCCTGCATTGACAGGCAGGCTCTTTACCACTGGCACCACCTGGGACAAATTTATTCAAAACATTAATCTGCTCAGTTAACACTCATCATCTGAAAGACGTAACAGGTTCTACATATATGTAATGCTAACATCTAGAGAGACTATTCAAATTATTTATTATGTTCTTTAAAAACTCTTCTATTATTTTAACGTCACCACCACTTGAAAGTTATTTTCTAATGTTTTGTAACATCTATAGTCCAGTGATCAGATATAGTCATCATTTCTAAATGAATATAAAGCTTGGTGAACTTAAAAGGAAAAATTTTTCTGAAATAAATGCTTTGGCTAACATTTAAATTTTTGTCACAACACACATTTTAAAATATGATACTTTTCATAAAGTAGAACAAAGACTATTTGACATGTTAATGTAATGTGGATTTTGAATCTATTTTAAATGAAATTATATTTCCCATTAAAATACTGAACCTTCCTAATAGAAATATGGAAAGCTTCTTTTCCTTTGTATAAATCCCAACCATGACTTAAGCTTTTCCAATCTTCATTATTTTCTAGAGTGCTAAAGAATAAGAGATTAAGCACTCATCATGTGATGATGAAAATCTACTACAAGTACATTTTTGCCTATACCTCATGAAAGTTTTACTTTCATTTGGAGTCAGTAGGGAGAATCTTGTATTTAATTCCACTGTGGAAACCTTAAAAGGTACCTATATTTGGTGACTGAATCATTTATCTATTTATGTGAATATACTCAGTCTAATATTTGTCTCTTCCAGATCTACACATTCATTATCTGACTCAGCTTCTCTCTCTTCCTGTGAGAGTCAGATGGCTGTCCTTCATGCTCCATGAAACCCACAGTCTTCACCTGTCATCTCTCCCAAAAGCCTTGGACCTTTCAATCACTTAATCACCCTTGGCTATTCCTTTCAAAACTCCCCCTTTCTTAAAGTCTGCATCATATCAACACAGAAATAAAACTGTTCTCCTGAACCTTTCCATGGGGCTCTATACAGTTTTATACATACAGTCTTCCTAATGAAGAAAATTCTTCAAAACAATCTCTCTAAAAATTGCTAAATTTATACATACCCAGAGAGTAACCTGCACTCAGTAAGCACCCCAAAATATTGCAGAACTAAAACACGCTTGGGAGAGATTGAAGGCAGGAGGGAGAGGAGGCGACAGAAGATGAGATGGTTGGACGTCTTCACAGACTCAGTGGACATGAGTCTGAACAAACTCCAGGAGATAGTGAAGGACAGATGGGCTGTGTTCCAGGGGGTCGCAAAAAGCTGGACATGACTTAGCAACTGAATAAGAACAAAACACACTAACACTAGAGATTTTATTTTCTAGGTTGTTAAAGCAGATTGGGAGTAAATTCTGCTTCAATTTTCTTTCTAACGACATTGTAGAACTGAAAAAAAAACTTTGGGAAATTTTGTTGTCCCATTTTCATTTTAATCAGATAGAAGCCACATGCGTGATGTATAACCACCTCTGAGCAGGGCTTCACCACCTGCTGAGTACGTTGATGCAAACGTTCAAATGATGCCTGTTCATTATGAAAGTTCTCCACTGAAGTTTACAAATAATTTCCTTGGTTAAAAAAATAGGTAGGTAGAATCTAATTCCTCTGAAAGATGCTGCGCACTACTTCTTTCTGAAGTTTTGGTCCTATTAGGGTTTTGTTTGTTTTTTGTATTTTTCAGCATGACACACCCTGTTCCAAAATGAACATTCTCCCCCAACAGCTCTAAATGTGACGTGAAAATTATTACACAACCTAAAATACACATAATTAAAAACAAACAGTGGTAAATAGATAGTGTTAAAAGATAAACTGAGGCATATTAAAAATGTTAAGACTTTATTTGAGCAAAATTTAATTCCAGTCAAGTAGTACAAAACCAGAAGATTTCACAGATGGAGGCTGAGGAGAGACTTTTATAAAGAAAAAGTGGAAGCAAAATAAGGAAATGATTGATTAGCTGCAGTTTACCCCAAGTTGCCTGTTTGTGATTAGTTGTCCTTATGTTTCAATTCAGTGACCTTGAAGTATTAATGGGCTTAGATTTTGTTTCACATCCACAGGCCACCACGGCATTTGAACCCCTTCATCTAAAGACCTCCTTGTTTAATTAATTTAATGATAGTAATTTTAAGATTTCTAAAGTACCATATTTATCTCCAGTTGTCTTTACTTTTATTTTCATTCAGTTAAAGGTTTTAAAATTACTTCTGCAACTTATATGAAGCAAAGGCAAAATGAGACACACAAACCAGGAAATGAATGTGAAACAATACATTTTGAGGATCGTTATACTAAAAACATAAACATGCTTATGCAATAATGTCTACTTATTTATGCATGCTGCTAAGGTTGAACAACATAATTTTTCAGCTTTTGAGCCTTGAATATTCAGGCATTCACTCACCTAAGTGAACTGTTAGTCACTCAGTCATATCCGACTCTTTGTGACCCCATGGACTAAATAGCTTGCCAGGTTCCTCTGTCCTTGGAATTCTCCAGGCAAGAATACTGGAGTAGGTAGCCATTTTTTCTCCAGGGGATTTTCCCAATACAGGGATCAAACACAGGTCTCTTGCACTGCAGGCAGATTCTTTACCGACTGAGCCACAAGGGAAGTCCATCCATTTACCTAATATTTACTGAATTTTCACCAGGTTCCAGGCACACTCTTCCAGGGGTTGAAGATGTATCAGTAAATAAATAGATTTAAATATCCATCCTCATGGAGCTTACATTCTGACTACACGTAAAATATCTTCATGGAAACTCAAGTCAAATTCAAGTATATTAAATTTTTGTCTCCAAAGAGTTACTTGCAGCAAATGATCTAGATGCTTCCACTTTTTAAAATATAACCAAAAGTAGGTCCTGAACCAAACAAAACTAATTACTTTAAACATGTTGAAAGAACTGGAAATGATAGAAGTGCATAAACTGTAACACAGACTAACCCAGTTCCTGGAGTTTAATCACATATTCCTGATTAATCTTCCAAATATAAATATTTACACGTGTTCAGTTCTTCTTTCTTGATGGAAAATGAAGAAACTTTGGGCTGAGAATGAACTGAACTTTCAAAAGTTCTCAAAATATTTTAAACAGGAAACCAGCTGCCATGGCAATATGTTCAAAGCGCAGAACTACAGGAGCCCAGTGAAGGCTCTGACAGCTTCAAATTACTACAAGGCAGAGGCAGTCCTGGAATTGCATGCCCGTGCAAATAAGATTACAGAAGACGCTGAGAAAATAAAATTATTAGTGAATATGGACCTCTCTACTTTCACAATTGTGTCGTTTTCTTAAAACACATGATTAATTTGGTTTGAAATCACAAGGCTCTGAATAGGAGTATTATAAACTGCAGAGAGTATATTATACCTCTTATGACATGAATGGAAAAAATATAAAAGGAACATGCAAAATTGATTTTGTATATAATTAAAACTATGCATTTATAGTACTATATTTATTTATGGTATTAAGGATGTTAAACCAATTGTTTTTTTTCTTTTTTTCTTGCTAAGGAGTATTTTAGCTCTAAGAAAAACTGAATTGAAATAATTTGTGATTTAGTCACTAAGTCATGTCTTACTCTTGCAATCTCATGGACCATAGCCTGCAAGGCTCCTCTGTCCATGGGATTCTCCAGGCAAGGATACTGTAGTGGGTTGCCATTTCCTTCTCTAGGGGATCTTCCTGACCCAGGCATCAAACCAGGGTCTCCTGCATTGCAGGCAGACTCTTTACTGACTGAGCTACAAGGGAAGCCCCTGAAATACCATAGAAAAAGCAAAGGAGAGCAGTGAAATTGCTCAAAACTGAACATTTTTATGTAACAAACTGAGATGTATTAATATAGGCATATATTTCATCACAAATTATCAGAACAGCAGCTAATAAGATGTTGACGTTTAGAAAAATGTTGACTTCTTATCTTAGTCACTTATAGTCAATAGATCTATGGACTCTACTAAGATAAAAATAATATCAATCCTACATTTTGTTCTAATTCTTTAAATTTGAATTAGTATAAAACAAGTAATCAGTTTTCAGATATATCATTGGGGAGAAAAAATGTTAGCCTCAAAAAACAGATATGGTGGTTATATAATACTTGTTACTCTTATAATAATGTATCCAAAATCTTGATTTCACTGATAACATTTCATTTGTAAGATTCTGTAATTTTAGAGGGGCTTATGCAGTGGATCAGTGGTAAAGAAACCACCTGCAAAGTAGGAGAAGCAAGAGATGTGAGTTCAATCTCTGGGTCAGGAAGATCTTCTGGAGGAGGAAATGGCAACCCACTCCAATATCTCATGGACAGAGGACCCTGGCAGGCTACAGTCCAAAGGGTCCCCAAAAGTGGTAAGTGAGTGAGGATGCTCACATGTAATCTTAAGAAAGAAAAGACATGAACTATTTAAAGATATAAATGTTAGATTTCTATTTGAAGATCAGTTACTCTATGAGACTGTGTAACTTCTTCCCTGGCTAGCTTTCTCCATTTTAGCCAAAATGTATTAGTTATTTGTTTAGACATAGAGTTTCTCAATTTCTCCAATTATCTTTCTAAGGGTTGATGATTCTGTCTTTTTTTTTTTTTTTTGGTCCTTTGGCATAAAAACAGATAACACTAAAGAAAGAAAAATTTAACCACAAAACAATTCTTAGCACAACTGCTAATTGATCCAGAATCAGTTTTCATGTGTTTATTTTATTGTATGCTTAGTTTTCTTATTTCCTTAGTAAAGACAAGTAAGGAATTAGATTAAAAATGTCAAAATAACAGGAAGTTAATAGCCAGTGTTTATATTTCTCAAAAGATCTGGCATGCCAGCCCCTAAAATAGAAAATATAAGATATATGCAAAGAAAACTGCAAAGAACTGAAACCAGATTCAACTCATTTTTTAACTTTTTTTTTTTATATTTACCTTTCAATTATATAGTATATTCAAAAGCAGAGACATTACTTTACCAAATAAGGTCCGTCTAGTCAAGGCTATGGTTTTTCCTGTGGTCATGTATGGATGTGAGAGTTGGACTGTGAAGAAGGCTGAGTGCCGAAGAATTGATGCTTTTGAATTGTGGTGTTGGAGAAGACTCTTGAGAGTCCCTTGGACTGCAAGGAGATCTAACCAGTCCATTCTGAAGGAGATCAGCCCTGGGATTTCTTTGGAAGGAATGATACTGAAGCTGAAACTCCAGTACTTTGGCCACCTCATGCGAAGACTTGACTCATTGGAAGAGACTCTGATGCTGGGAGGGACTGGGGACAGGAAGAGAAGGGGATGCCAGAGGATGAGATGGCTGGATGGCATCATGGACTCAATGGACGTGAGTCTGAGTGAACTCCAGGAGATGGTGATGGACAGGGAGGCCTGGCGTGCTGCCATTCATGGGGTCACAAAGAGTCAGACACGACTGAGCAACTGAACTGAACTGAACTGATATAAAAAACTTTTTTCTTCAACTCTTTCCCAGGTAATCCTGATGATGCCACAATTTTAAATCTTCCTCAAAAACTCTATTTTTACTTTTTTTTCTCTCTCTGCTCTCCAAGATTTTTATCTTTTGCTTAATTCATAAAAAGAAGGAAAAAAATTAAGAAATGTGTGGATTCCTAGAAACTGTGTTTCATCATTTTTATCATTTCCTGCTCTTCATACCAATTAGGTTTTCTTAAATTGTAGCAAGGAAAGAACGTACTGGCGCTAGTTATTTCCACAGGTCACCATATGTCACATACTTCTCAGTATCACAAAAATATAGCTATGGAGCATCATCAGAATGGTATAGTGAAACCCAGAGAATTCTGGGTTCAGAATCAGAAAACCTAAGGTAAACCTGTTCCTTAAGAAGGTCACCCAAAGACACATCTTCACTTATTTATAACACAGACATAAATATAATACCTAAATATGACCTATGGGTGCTATGGGAACACTTTGCTTATGCTTTGGGTCCTGCGCTGTCTAACACGGCAGTCATTGGCCAGATGGAGCTGATGAACCCTTGAAATGAGGGTCATCTGAACAGAGATGTACTGTGTGTGTAATTTAGGCACAGCATAGCAAATGAAAATGTAAAATATCCCTGGGTCGGGAAGATCCCCTGGAGGAGGAAATGACAACCCACTCCAGTATGCTTGCCTGAAAAATGCCATGGTCAGAGGAGCTTTGTGGGCTATAGTCCATGGGGCCACAAAGAGTTAGGCATGACTGAACACATACCATCAGTAAGGCAGAAAAGCATGAGAAACGGGTTTTCTAGAAGCCAAGTAAATGAGTGATCTGGAAAGTTGTAATGGTCAATTTATACAAATGCTACTAACTGGTCAAGTAAGACAGGAATTTCAAGCCTGGAATTAAACATTAGTTAGATTTAGCAAAGTGAAAGTCATTGTTTTTGTAGAGATCTAGGCTTGCATATTGTTGAAGCTGAAGCTCCAAATTTGACCGCCTGATGCAAAGAACTGACTCATTGGAAAAGACTCTGATGCTGGGAAAGATGGAAGGCAGGAGGAGAAGGGGACGACAGAGGATGAGATGTTTGTATGGCATCACTGATGCTATTACCAGCTCACGTTGATGGACATGAGTTTGAGCAAGCTCCGGGAGTTGGTGATGGACAGGGAAGCTCGGTGAAGAGAGAGGAGCCTGGCAGGCTACAGTCCATGGCGTCACAAAGAGCTGGACATGACTGAGCAACTTCACTTTCACTTTGATCCAGGCTTCAGAAGCCGGTTAAGTAGATTCATACAGTGTCAATATCCTTAGATCCATTTATTAAGTCATAGTTGCCACAATCAGTGTTTTCAGTTCACACAATCATAAGTTTTGTAACTTAATCTTTGTCATTGTAAAAAGAACAGAGAAGCCTGGGCAGCATCTGAGAATGAGATGAGAGCAGCTCTGTGCTGTCTGGTTTTGGCCTGACTCGGTTCTGCTGTTAGTTTAACCTCCACGAGATCCTGAACTAAGGATGAAATAAAGGGTGGTCCAGTGGTTAGGAGTCCGCCTTGCAATGCAGGGAGACACTTCAGCCCCTGGCCAGGGAAGGTCCCACAGAGCAACTGAGCCCAGGCACCACATCTAGAGCCCACGCTCTAGAGCCTGCTCTCTGCAACAAGAAGCCACTGCAACAAGAAGCCCACTCACTGCAACTAGAGAGTTTCCCCTGCCTGCCGCAACTAAAGAAAGTCCACACACAGTAATGAAGAACCAGTGCAGCCAAAAGTAAATACTTTTTTAAAAGATTTTTTTAAAAGATGTAATGAAGCACACCTGGATCCTTACCCAACACCTGCAATTACTCAAGCTTCTACCTAGGAAAAGCTTGCAAATAGAATCTTCTAGAACTATGCTTCCACTGTCACCCCCCCGTCTTTGCTACAAAGGGTTACTATCCCCTGAGCAGTTACAATCTGTTATGTTTTTACCTCTTTCAGATGATGAGCAAACAGAAGAAAGGAATCTATGAATATACACTGAATAATAAAGCCATTAGAACTTTGGCAGCCTTCACAAATTCAACTTTTGACATAATGCCTTCATAATCCTAAACTCACTAAGGGAGGAAATGAAAGACTGAAAAACCCTCAGAAGCATTTCCATAAAAACTAAAGTTGTTTCAGGCTCCTCTTCATTGAAATATTGTCACTTTACCTCCTGTTACGTTTCTAAATGGTTCCTGCATCTTAGAAACATATGTTCATGAGTCAGTGGCTGACAGATTCACTTCTTTTTTTTTTTTTTGAAACTTTAATTCTACAAATTAAAAGCAAGCATTAGGATAAAACACCATTTGTAAGCTCTGCAATGAGCATATTTTTCCTACCCAATACGAAGGATATCTCTGTCTTCGCATACTGAAAAAATGCTTCTATCAGAACTTTAATTTCAAATATCCATATATCTTTGTTACACTTAACAGCAATTCTTGGCAAATATCATTGATTATAAATCACCCAGGTAATATTTACACATACAGAAAGATGAATAATCCTCTGCAAAGCTATGATTTCAGTCAAATGGTCTTGAGCCCAACCCGTCTTCTCTTTGATGGTCTGATTTTCTCCAATAAAATACCTATTTTTTTTTTTTTTTAATAACCAAATTCTCAATTCACACTTGATCACAGATGAGCATCTATAATGGGCCACAGAGGATGGGGTTACACAAACCCCCTCTCTGGGAAAGAGTCTTGGAAGTCAGCCTAGATCTAGTTACTTAATTTATTTAAATAATTATAATATCATAAAGCCAGTGACCAAAGCATTTGAAATGACAAATAATTTTAACAATGAAAAGTTTAAAAGGATGAATCTTTACATTTCAACTATCTTTATCTCTTTGGATGCTTGGCAAAAGACGTTACTTCAATAAAACCCATAAGTGATAGCAAGCTTCTAAAATAGTACATTTCTGAAATGATATCATAGAAATTATACATATACATTCAAAACTCATTATTATAACATAAGGAACTTTTATAATTTTATTTCATTAAAAATACTGAAAAATAGAGAAGAAGACAATGAATGCTATTGAAGAGACTAGTTCTGTGCTCTTTAGGAAAAGTAAAATAATACGTTTAAGGTTTGGCTATTTGAAGGGGAAAGTGTTGTTAATAAGTTCTATTCTTTTTACTATCTGTACACTCTTCTCAACATAATCTATTAGCAGTATAAATTTTATATATGCTCTTCACCCACTGAAATAAAACTTATAGGATAATTTTCTTTGGTAATAATTGTATCTCTATAATTTTAAGAAGATGTAGTCACTAGGCATTCATTCATAGCCCACATAAAAAAAAGGAATGGCAGTGTGTTCCCAATGTCATTTCATTTCCAGTCACTTCATTTATTTCATTTGTGAATAAGTAATATTAGATGAAAATCAGAAATGAAATTTCCTTTGCGAAATCAAAATAAATCTTCTTTGAGTATGAATACAACATTCAAGAAAATAACTGAGACAAACAAAAGAGCTGAATACGAGAACAGCCAACTTAAATGTAAAGACTGCTTATTTTCTTCTTTCTATTCCAAAGGCAAGAGCGGGCCACCTGAGGGGGCTGTGATTGGCTTGGGCTACAGTTGCTGGAACTGATCTGCCTGTGGTCTCACCACCCGTTCCCGGGGCTCGCT
Source organism: Nanger dama (assembly GCA_917880005.1). Lineage (NCBI taxonomy): Eukaryota > Metazoa > Chordata > Mammalia > Artiodactyla > Bovidae > Nanger > Nanger dama. The sequence goes on from CAKJTW010000069.1 coordinate 2,462,273, forward strand.
TACCCCAAAGCCCACTCCCAACCATCTTGCTAACTCCTGCCAGATTTACATTCTTAAAATACCAGTGCAGCAGAGTAGAAGAGCTCTGGAGCCAGAAAGACGTTGTTTGGAATCCTGCTTCACTTACTATATCTGTGGCTTTAAAGAAATCATATAAAATTTTTGAACATCAGATTCCTTCATGTATAACATGAAGATACTGTGTAAATGAAGCTCATTTGATTGCATAGCTGTCAAAATTATAGATACGTATGTAATTATCTTGCACACAGAAGCACACTTACATGTTGAAAGTATCTCAACGATGAAGAAGAAGTTGATGGTTAAGAAGAATAAGATGATGAAGAAGAAGGAAGAAGAGGATGAGTAGAAGAAATCTGCATCTTCAGAAATTTGTAATTGCCACTTCTGTATATTATATAAGGACACAATTAATGTGGGAGTTGTAAGGCTCCATAGCTATGTCCTGCTTTCTATTGAGCCCAGTGTTTACTACTCATGAGGTATATTTTTCTTCTGCTTCAGTGAGATGGGTTACTCATCACTAGCCTACCTGGCTGTATATTAATTTTTGCCTCAAAATCCTTTGCTCCAATTATTTCTACATTGTAGAAGAGTCTTTTGGGTTTTTAGCAACTATTCAAGTTCCACTGATTTTTTTTCTTTTTTAGATTATGAAAGTATGATAGCAGCTTTACAGGAGACTTGGAAAATACAGAACAAAGTATCTGTATCAAATGCTCAAAAATTAATAGAAAGAAAAGTAGACAGAAATGTAGAAGGGTATAGTAGACCTGAAAAGTACTCTGAACCAATTCAATGTAATTAAGGTTTATACAATTTTCACACAACAGTAGGATACAAACGCTATTCAAGTTCCCATAGACTATAAACTAGGAGACACTGGAACATATCCAGGGAGATAAAACAAGCTGCAAAAATTTCATGGTTTAAAGGTATTAAAATCCTACATAGTGTGTTCTCTTATCACAGTGGAAATTTCACTGAATTTTTAAACCTCAACTCAGGCATCCAGACTTTTCTTTCAAGGTGTCTCTAAAATCATAAATTTCAAGGCTACACCCATAGTGAGGCACCACAAGCTATGTCCCTGTGTTGAACAAATACTGAATCCAATTAAAACACATGAAAACTTCAAAGAGACCCCCTTGAATGATGTGATCTCACAAGGAAGCTACTTTTTAAAGTTTTGGGGGAAAATTCAATTCATGTAAAACATTTTTCCAAATACTCAAATACACGTTGATATTAAATCAGTATTGCAAAAGTACACAAAATTTATACAACTGTTGTATCACTAGCTTTGCAAGACTCCTTTGTAATCTAATGCTTCTGTAAAACTATGGAGAAAAGTCAGAATTAGAAACTAATTTATATGTGAGGATATTTGACAATAAAATGATTAACAAGGAAATATTTAATCAAAAGTTGTAACAATACTCTATCCCACAAAAATATTAGCAAACGTGTTTTCAGATGATCGTAGAAAATAGGAAAACTAGTGCTCCTGTAAGCAAGAATATCAAGAAATATCACCGTGCATTTCAAAGCTATGTTACATATTTATAATTGTATTTTTAAAAGAATATCTCCTTTTTATTTCTATTTAACAGCTTTGTCCACTCAACCTTCATTTCATAATTTATCTTTGCAGGAAACATAAGCAAATACTTCCCAGAGGCTATGTTTTCTTCAGTTCTGTAATGACTTTCTCTAAATATCCATTTCCTTTTATTTTGTATAGGATTATATTATTTTATGTCTCTTCTCCACACTACCCAGGTAACTTACATAGAGAAATCAATATTAGTGCTAAGTTTAAAATATAGTTTCTGCTAACAGTGACAGGAATTCAGCACATAGACCAGCAAAATGAAAATATCTCTTAATGCACGAGGCATACGTAGGAGGATTCACATAGCAATTCTACTTTATTTTTACTCTAAGAATATAAACTACTTCAAACACATTGGCTAACTCATTCATTTGGAACTACAAGACAAGGTCTTATTATCAACATATTATCTTACTGTCTAAGTTTAGAGTTGAAAAATCTTACCTGAGTTTTGTTAGTATACTTTTTTTTTTTTTTTACAAAATTGGAAATGTATAACAAGCTGCCAGGAGAAATAATACCAACGTGGGAAACAGAAGAGGCAGGGAAGAAATCACATCCAGTTTAAGAAGAAACCTCCATTCCCTCTGTTTCCTAGACCTATGGTCGTTTTGTTTTGGATCTTATAAGCAACTGTCTTTTTCTTTGCTCCGAGAACAACACAGGTTCTGCCCCAGCAGGAAAATATAAAAATTAAATAAAAAGCCACAAGGTTATTAAACATCTTACCCTCTGGGCTGGCTGGGCTGCTCCGGCGGCTTAGTGTTACAGACACATGTGTAAACAGGAGAATTCCCTGCATCCTTTTCTCATCTGTATAGCTCTGGGGTCCAGGCCAACAGGATTATTTCCAGCATTAAGGCCACTCCACACTAACTCAAAGAAGATTCCCATTGGTTGTGAAGTTTTATCAAAATCAATACCACAACACCCTCCCTGGATCACAAGTGAGCGATCCAAAAGGAAATCGTTTTACTGTTCCGCAACTCAGCACTTCTATACAACCTATTTGAAATTTTACTGTGCATAATAAAGGGAGAAACCCTCACCCCTTCATCACCCACCAGTGTGTTTAATGCTTAATAGCAATTTGCATAGCTTGCAGCAGTAAGGGAAAAATTGGCAAAAGAATCTGTCTGTGAAAGATTCAAAGAAAGAGGATAATGCAGATGACAGGAGCAACAGGAAGCACCACTGGTTCAATCGATCTTATTAGATTGCGCCCCCAAAGAAAAAAAGAATATGCAATAAACAACTTGGGTATAGAAATCAAGATACAGAAATCATATGTCAGAACCTTTGATTTCATTCATGTAGGCAAGAACTGTGAGCTGCAGTCTCCTAGGCCCCCAAAGAGAGCTCTCTGGCCCTTGCCCTGGGGCGGGAGGCGGGAGCGGGGGACAAAAACAAATGGAGTGATCTTCCAGCGACATGATGCAGCTGTCAGGAAGTGTCCTGATGAATGGGTGATGGCAGACCACAAAAAAAAAAAAAAAAAGTTTTTTTCTAGTTGAATTAACAGCATAGAATGTCCAAAGTTTTTTTCAGAGGAGAGGGCAGAAGAAACATAGTCACTGTATTCTTATACTAATAAATAGCATGAAAACAGCATTTGAAAGTTAGGGAGTTAATATTTTCAAATGATTTTATTCTTCCTCTCTTTTTAATCCAGAGGAATATTCTTGGCTGTATAACCTGGTTGTGCTTAGCCGCTCAGCCACGTCTGACTCTGTGCAACCCCATGGACTGTAGCCCGTCAGGCTCCTCTGTCCATGGGATTTTCCAGGCCAGAATACTGGACTGGGTTGCCATTTCCTTCTGCGGGGGATCCTCCCAACCCAGGGATCAAACTTGTGTCTGTGGTGTCTCCTGGATTGCAGGCAGATTCTGTACGTGCTGAGCCATCGGGGAAGTCCCAGCTGCATAACAGATCCGTCATCTAGTTTCTAGTGAAGACCATCCTTCCATTCTTCCTGATACAATAGAGGGTGTCCGCTCCCCCACAGAAAGTGAATCCTCTGAGGTTTCCTTCCGTCCTGTCTTTTCAGAAGATGTGCTCAGTCACTATACCCTTCTCTCGCTGAACTCTCCTTTCCTCTGGGTTTTCCCCATGAGATCCTAAACACCATCAGTTCTTCGGCGAGTCTCAGGTATGCCAGTGGATCTTGCTTTCAGGTGGCTCATCTTCCCTTGTAGTTAGCGTTCTCTTCTGTTTCAGGGTAAGATGACTGAAAGACCTCTTTCCAGGCAAGAACTCCACTTAATCTGCCCACTACCCCTTTAGCTCACCAAAGTGACTGTCTCTGAAAACACATACTTGCCCCTCTGCACGCACAGGCACACACATTCACACACAGGCACAATTTTTTTTTTTTCATAGATTCATCTCAGCCTCCAAACTACTCGGCATCCATGTAGCCCTTGATATTGTTCACCGCAGCACCGATGTGAAGACTTCTTAGATCTCAGCACTACATCCTCCTGGCCTCCCGTGTGACCACTCACTTTTCTCTTCCCTCTCTCTGGAGGTGGCCCTTTTCCCCCTTATCCTTACATCCTTCAGTGTGTCTTCATGTAAATCTATTACCTCTCTGGATAATGTCACCCATTCTAATGGTTTCAATGATCACCTTTCCTTCAGACTGATTTCCAAATACTTAATTTGTATCCAATCCTCTTCTGAGTCTCCAACACTCATATATATCAACACACTATACTCTGCTACTAGAAAAGATGACAATATAGCATCAGGTTATTTAAAACTGAAATCATCTTTCATGGACAAGCTGCATTGTTTGCCTCAGTAATGCCAACCTGTCTTACACTTTGGTAAAAATATATATATATATATATTCTGGACGTCATCCTTGACTTCTATCTGTATTCAATGCAGCATCACTTGCTTTTGATTTTACTTCAGTAATCTGCCCAGTCCTCTCTCTTGCCCCTGCAGCAATCCTGGTTCAGGTAACTGTTATAACCTGTCTGGATCACTGCAGTGTCTTCCTAAATGATCTCTCTGACCCCAAGCTTGTTTCTCTACATCTTTAGTACGAGTTTATGTTGTGTGTGTTAAGTCGCTTCAGCTGTGTTTGATTCTTTGCGACCCAGTGGCTGGTAGCCCACCAGGCTCCTCTGTCCATGGGATTCTCCAGGCATGAATGCTGGAGTGGGTTGCCATGCCCTTTTCCAGGGGATCTTCCTGACCCAGGGCTCGAACCCACACCTTTTAACCTCTTGAATTGGCAGGTGCGTTCTTTATCACAAATGCCACCTGGGAAGCCCTTAGTAAGAGTTACAGTTGCTTATTTCTAATACTCCTGCTACTTGAAATCTCTAATGGCTTTTAACCGTCTTATCAAATCCCTTCTTTCACAAGGCACTTTGACACCTAGTCTCTTAGAATAGTGCAGTCAATAATTGTGTGCCTCATATGAGCTCCTGATGCATTCCTGTACCTCATATGTGCTCTAACAAAGGACCTTCCTGAGAGAGTCCAGTAAGACATAAAATAATCATTCATAGATCCGTGTTTCCTACTTTAAATTTCAATGACCATTCAATTCTATGATTTTGCAAAATAACAAAATAAGCCAGAGGAGTCCTGGAATCCAGATGCTCTGGTTGGTTAGGATGTTCTGCGAAACAAAACTTATTCTGAAACTTGATATATTATGTGGAATCCATAGGAGAATGCAAAGCAAAGAGGAGTTGTAAGACAGCTTTTGTTAATATCACAAACTTGAGGTCCATAGTTAAATTAATGATACAAAGAAATTGGAGTGTTTTCCATCTTTTGAGGATTGAGGACACAATTTCTGATTCACTACTGAGAAGATAAAATTTTGTTTTCTTTGACTCTTGAGAAAGACAAAGCAAGTTCAAAAAGTTATACTTAAATATGGGAAGGGTTATCAAGATGTAGCGTGTAAAGGAGGGAGACAGAACAAAATTTTTGGTAGCTTTATAAGAAAGATTGAGTAACTTAAAAATTCATCAGTTTCTTAAGAAAAAAATGATTAGCCTTTTGTACAGGTTAAAAACTATAAAGAATTGAACAGATGGAATTCTGACTTTTCCTTCTTTAAAAATATTAACAGAATAAAATTTAAATAATGGTCAAATAGCAACTGGAGGGGTAATTCAGTTACAAAATTTGCTGAAGTGGATAAAATCCATGAAACTAGTTAAATTAATATTGATATTGATAAAAAAACAAATGAAGTGTTTTAAACAGTAAGAAATATTGTACTCACCCTTTCTCTATTTCCCACTTTCTCTGAATAAATAACTAAAGCCTGTTCCAAAAAACAAAACAAAACAAAAGACATTTGCCAGAATGCAACGTTTCTTGATTAATGTTTGATCTTGTATGCCACCATCCAGTCTCTCTAGCTAGAAACAATTTTATTATTCCTGAGTCCTCACTCCTCTTCACCTTTTGAATATGACAACACACTTTGATAGCAAATCCTGAAAGAATATCTATTTGTCTATCTCCATTTCATCTCCCCCAGCTCTTTTGAATTCACACCAATCAGATTAATGTTTTAACACATCAATTATTTTACTGGCAAATTTGTAAATTAAGCCAGTAAAATCTGACTGTGTATGGAGGCACTGTCTCAGCTGGAACTGTCAAGAGAAGGCTCTCTTGTTCCACACAGCTTTACTTTCCTTGGGGTCAGAAAGTGGAGTAGGTGTCCTGCTTTGTCCTTATTGCCAAACCTGGCTCACAAATGCTTTGTTGACTGATAGCATGGTACCTTTCAGCATCGTAGAAACAAGGTTGTCCCTCACCTCCGTCTTAGTTCAGAGAGTGCACTGCCACTATGACTTATCATACACACACACACACACACACACACCCATTATGTTAACATTCCATATCCCATAAAAAGGAAGAGGCACCTAATTAAAAAAGGGGAGAAAATTCAGGCTTGGAGTTTTCATAATTTGCTGGCCAGTTCACTATAGCTTAAGGCACTCTACAGACATCATTGAAAGCTGACTTCTGTGTGTATTCCAGTTTCACTTTATGTGTTAGGTCTTCCCGGTGAATTCTGATATTTGCTCACCAGTATTATTTCTCTACTTCCTCCTTACGAAAACAAATTTTATTTTTGTTTGGTGCAATAGTGTAGTCAGCTGAAAAAGCAGAACAAAAAAACATCTTATGTTACCAAGACTCCCAGTATGAACCCACTCGGCCACACAGTGCAGCTTTACCAGCGAGATGCGAGTGAGAGTCTGAAGAACATTCCTGGGGAAGCTCTGTCTTGCTCATGGGGCTGTGCTTCATTCTCTCTTCTTCCTTCCGTGAACAAGGACAGGAGGCTCGAAGTGGAGAAGCAGTCTTTTTTTTTTTTTTTAATGTATTTATTTGATTTTAGCTGTGCTGGGTCTTCCAGAGAAGGCAATGGCACCCCACTCCAGTATTCTTGCCTGGAAAATCCCATGGGCGAAGGAGCCTTGTAGGCTACAGTCCATGGGGTCGCTAAGAGTAGGACACGACTGAGCGACTTCCCTTTCACTTTTCACTTTCATGCATTGGAGAAGGAAATGGCAACCCGCTCGTGTTCTTGCCTGGAGAATCCCAGGGACGGGGGAGGCTGGTGGGCTGCCGTCTATGGGGTCGCACAGAGTCGGACACGACTGAAGCGACCTAGCAGCAGCAGCGGCGGCGCTGCGTCTTCACTGCTGCACAGGCCTCTCTAGCCTCGGCTTCCCGGGGTCGGCTTCTCTTGCTGTGGACCAGGGGCTCTAGGGCGCGCGGCTCGTAGTTGCGGCTCCCGGGCTCTAGAGCACAGGCTCAGCAGTTGTGGAGCTAGGGCTTAGCTGCCTCGAAGCTCGGGGGATCTTCCCAGATCAGGGATCATACCTGCGTCTCCTGCGGCGACAGCGGGATTCTTTACCACTGAGCCACCAGGAAAGCCCAGAGAAGCGTTCTTTAACTGATTGTAAGATCACGGGGTCAGGACGTAGATGGAAGTCACCGTGGGAAGGGCAGGAGGAGCTGGGACCGCGCTTGGCTCGTGTGGACTTTGGGGATGGGAGGAGCAGAGAAGTCAGCCGTGTAACCCACTGGCATCAGGTTTCTCCTGCGGCCTTCTTTCTTAGCGTGGGAGCTGCAGGCCAATAAAGAGCTGTAACAGCATCTAACTGCAGGAACCATGGGGAATAAGTCCTCATCAGAACGGACTTTCCTCGGCATCCTTATCACCTAGTCGAGGAAGGCTGAAGAAACCATGAAACTGAAAACCCCCGCAGCAGCCTTTACCCAGTTTTACAGCTTTTTCTCACCGTCTCCGCGAGGCCTTTCCTGATTCTCACGGAAAGAGTTGATGCTTCAGCCAAAGGCGATGTTCATGACTTATTTACATGTGTGTTTCCTCAGCTGTGAATTTCTTTATTATTATTTTTATTTTTTAAAACATTTTGTTTATTTCAGCTGTGCTGGGTCTTGGTTGTTGCAAACCAGCTTTCTCCTGCTGCAGTGAACAGGATCTTCTCTAGTTGTGGTGGATGGCTTTCCCCTCCTGGTGGCTTCTCTTGTCACAGAGCAGGAGCTCTAGAACGTGGGCTCAGTAGTTGTGGTGCATGGGCTTAGTTTCCCCAGGGCACGTGGGATCCTCCCCAGCCAGGGGTCAGACCCATGACCCCTGTGTTGGTGGGTGGAATCTTAACCACGGGATCACCAAGGAAGTCTTGGAAATTTCTTAAGGATATAATGCTGTGTTTGTCTTCTAATCTTTTGCAAATAGGAAAATAAGTCAATGAGTAAACGAACGAAGGTATAGATGGATAGGTGAATAAATGTATGGATGACCTACAAAAGCAATGAAGAAAACAAAATTAATGAGGGTATCTCAAGATGGGGCAACTTGTAGAGAAAATGAGTTAGATAAACTCTAAAACACTGAACTAGTGTTTGTGATTTAAATTTTTTTCTAATTTTTTTTCTGTTTTTATAATTGAAAGAATAGTGCCAAACATTACACATATATGCCTCTCACTAACCAAGTAAGAAAAACAGAAATATTGACAAAATATGAAAAATGGAAAAGATTTTCCTGTGGACCTTGGATTCAGCTGTTTTGTTAACTTTTAATTGTTACAATTTTAATATCATTAACAGTATTTGTAGGTTATCCTAAAGCAACATATAATTGCCTTAGTAATGTTTTATGAATGAAGGGACTGACATTCTCAGAAATGTGACTTTGAGGTCTGTCTGATACCAGGGCCTCTTCTTTTTTAAAATATGTTCTATCAGGGATCTGATTTACTTTTATTACACCTTTGCCTTAACTTTTCCCTCAATTGAAAAAATACAAATAGAGTTGGCTTTGTATTGCAAATTGTACGTTGTGTTTGTAAAGAAATTCTGGACACTGTGAGACAATAATTTCCATTTCTAAAATAATGAGAGAGAAGTAATACTTTCTCTAACTCAGCAGTGAGACTTGCACATTGACATGCAGATTTATGTGACTGATGGATGTGGGTAGGCAAAAGTTAGTTTAATAAAAGATGTGGCTTCCCAGCCTGTCTCTTGATTGATGAAGGATGTATTTGTAGAGTGACAGTGTGCTCCATGGTTTTGTGCATACACGTTTCTAATCTGATTTCAAATCACCTAGTGCATTTTAATCAAAACCAAAATTGGCTTCTTTGCAAAAAAAGGACATTGTGTATCAAGTGCTTAAAACAGACCCAACAATAAATAATTAAAGCTATCATTAGTGCTAATTATTTTTTAAACCTTTTATTTTCTGTTGGGGTATAGCTGATTAACGATGTTGTGACAGTTTTAGGAGACCAGGGAAGGGATACAACCATACATATACATGTATCCATTCTGCCCCAAACTCCCCTCCCATCCAGGCTGGCACATAAGATTGAACAGAGTTCCACAGGCTATACAGTAGGCCCTTGTTGGTGATTCATTTTGAATATAGCAGTGTTTACATGTCCATCCCAAACTCCCTAACTATCCTTATTGTTATTTTTTTAAAGTAGTCTGTTGACTTAATTTCAATGTCTTCAAAATATTTTAAAGCAAATTTTTTGTATTCTAAATAGGACAGGAAGCAGATATGAGCACAATCAGTTTGATGATATAATTTCTTTTGTTGCTTCTCTGCATGGGAGTTTCATGGTCGTGATCTTGCTCTGGTGCCCAATTCATAGGCCTAATGAAAACGATTAGACATATTACTTGGGCTTGTATTAAGCATGTGGTGAACTTCTCAGTGAGACTTTGTGAAATAATAGTAAATTCATCTTTGTGAGACTTTGAACAATCTTCGGGAATACTTACTTATGAGACAATGGTCCAAAGACAATACTTTCCTTTTAAATCATCAGATATATTTTACATAATTAGGACTGAACATTTAGTCATTGGGTTTTGATCAAGCTCATAGGAGAAGTCAATTTGTCACCTCTTAATTAATCACAGTGTGATGTACTTCACAGTTTGGAAGGATTTCTCAAACTCAGCACTGTTGACATTTGGACCAAATAACTGTTATGTGGAGCTGTCTTGTGCATTGTAGGAAGTTTAGCAGCATCCCTGGCTTCTGCCCATTAGTTACCAGCAGAGCATCCAAACTATGATGACCAAGAATATTTCCAGAGATTGCCAAATGTCCCCTAAGGGGCAAAACTCTATTGGTGGAGATTCTTTGTTCAGAGTGATGGAGCAGTGGGAGGGTGAGACTAAGACACGGCTTTGTTCTGCGAATAAGGAGCTGTCAGCTGTGGGTAAAGGGATTCTCTCATTCCCAGCCTTGTTTTCCCCATGTATACAGCCAGGAAATTAGACTGGATACTCCCATTAAGCTTCTTAATCTCTTTCTCTCTCACACACGAGACACACACCCCACCACTCTACACACACTTTTCAAACATAGTCCCTTATGCAGTCTGTGCATGTTAGGGTATCAAATGCAAAGGGAATGAAAACAAAAATGTTTAAATGTTACAGAAAGCATTTTTACAGCAGGGAACCCATTTCTAATTAGTTTTACAATGTTATGATCAACTTTCTTGGTAACTTAAACTCCAGAATGACCACATATTCAAAACTAAAGAGCTTCTCCTTGATCCATCTAAACTGATAATGCCAAGAATCATTTTTTCTTGAAAGAGTACAATTTAACATTCAGCGAGTCAAGTGTGCTTCTGCTAAGTCGCTTCAGTCAAGTTCGACCCTGTGCGACCCCATAGACGGCAGCCCACCAGGATCCCCTGTCCCTGGGATTCTCCAGGCAAGAACACTGGAGTGGGTTGCCATTTCCTTCTCCAATGCATGAAAGTGAAAAGTGAAAGTGAAGTCGCTCAGTCGTGTCCGACTTTTTGTGACCCCATGGACTGCAGCCCAAAGAATAAAAAGTGTGGCAAAGCTTCAGGAAAATAGGAGACTCTGAAGAAGGAAGAAAAGAGACTCCACTAGTAGTGAAATACACTGAAATAATCCACTCAAAAATAAGCCTTAAAGTAAGAGCCTGTGGTATCCAGAGCTTGCTTTCCTGATCTCCATGCACACACCACAGTGGGAAACCTCCTAAATCAGGCTCACAAAGTCCTTGTCCGGGGGTCCCTTCAGGGTCCAGGTCTGCTGGGTAAACAAATGTCCCCTTTACAGCAACCTCCACTGGCACCAACTCCTCATCTGCAACACAGGGAGGTAAGGATTCTTCTGAATCTGCAAAAACAGACTCCAACAGAATCTGGCATATGCGTGCATGTGTGCGTGCTAAGCGCGTCAGTCGTGTCCAACTCTTAGCGACCCCATGGACTGTAGCCCGCCAGGCTCCTCTGTCCATGGGATTCTCCAGGCAAGAATACTGGAGTGGGTTGCCATTTCCTTCTCCAGGGGAACTTCCCTATCCAGGGATCGAACCTGCACCTCCTGCGGCTACTTCACTGTAGGTGGATTGTTTACTGCTGAGCCACTGAGGATGCCCCTGGCATATAGCATACACTCAATTAAATGGCAGGTATAAAAATAACAGTAACATCATCACCATCATCATATAGATTTGACTATACAGCAAACATGAAAGAAGTGAATAATATTCTTTTTATTCTAAGCACTTTAAAGGAGTAAATGTCCCTCAGGATTTTATTTAATTCTGGCAAAACACTATTGTAAAATTCAAATCTTTTTATTTCCAGCTATTTTAAATTAGAGTGTTACAGTGGCAACTCTAAACTGCCAGAGGGGAATTAACCTCTGATAAAGATCAAGCATGACTGAGAATATTAAACTCTAACACAGAAGCAAAAATAAACAAAAACATTGGTTTAACTTAAGTAAAAATGAACTATGTAGAACCACTAGCTAATTAAATAAAGACACTGATATTTTCAATACATATATCCCATTACCCAGGCTTAATTTCTACTGACATTGGAAAACTATGGGAGAAAAGAAATAAAGAATTGAGGTTCATATTTTTAAAAATATTTCTGAAGGCAATTTTATTTTGGTATATTCCTACACAATAAGTATGCAGAGATGTATGTGTTAATGTTTTCATGAATTTTAAAATGTTCCAAATCAATAAAAACAGAAACAATTTGGTGATGAGTCAAATAACAATGTATAGTTTAATCCAATCCTGGAAGTTCAAAAATAAAAATATGCTAAAATTGTGCCTATAAACATGATTAAACATCTTTCCAAGAGAATTCAATGATGACAATGTATTTGGTAGGATAGTATAAGAACAGGACTATAATTGCTTCTTCAAGCAGAAATTGCATTGTTACTGGTTCAGATTGGAAAATTCAGACCAGAAAATTTATCTTTCTGGTTACACAACAGAAAATTAACAAAAGATAACTGTGATAAAGGAAGTTTGTGTTTTTACAATCTTTTATTTATTTTTTATAAATACTCAGAATACTTCAAGGACTATTCTATTTATAATATCTCTTAGATCTCAAAATTAAAATTAATTAAAAATAATTTTAGTGATAATGTGTATTATCACTTTCAGTTCAGTTCAGTTCAGTTCAGTTCATTCACTCAGTCATGTCCAACTCTTTGCGACCCCATGAATCGCAGCACAACAGGCCTCCCCTGTCCATCACCAACTCCTGGAGTTCACTCAGACTCAGTCCATCGAGTCCGTGATGCCATCCAGCCATCTCATCCTCGGTCATCCCCTTCTCCTCCTGCCCCCAATCCCTCCCAGTATCAGAGTCTTTTCCAATGAGCCAACTCTTCGCATGAGATGGCCAAAGTACTGAAGTTTCAGCTTTAGCATCATTCCTTCCAAAGAAATCCCAGGGTTGATCTCTTTACCTGAAATAATATACAAGGCTTGGCAATAAGTGTTGTTATGAAAATCTTTTAAAATACCCATACTGGATATTTTTGCCTTCTATTTATTCTGCAAATCTTTATTCAGCCCAAAGTCATATGACAGTGCCAGCAATTAAAAAAATAATAATTATGTTTTAGTATTTTGACAGTTTATAGTCAGAATTAACCCAAGAAATTATTTTTCACACTGGCTTTCAAAATGTTTTTAACGTAGTAGAAGCCTTTCTTTTAAGAATAAAAATACAGTAATATTACACAGAAGTCTTGTATGTAAAAAGTGGAACTTCTTCCATTAATGCTTGGAGGAAGGCTTGGATACCTGCCCACTTGGAAAGTCTCCTCATATCTAATTTCCTGCTACAATGGCCCTTGGAGATCATCCACAGACTCCCCAGGCTCTAAGGAGCACTTTGGAAAACAACTAATATAGTAAAGTCATTATTTTACAGATAAAGAATCTTGACTTCAGCAAAGAAAAATTACATGTCCAGATTTTTTTGTCCACCCACTCAGCCTTCTCATATTAATTTCTTGAGTACTTAAATATGTTTTGTTCAAAAACATTTACTTCATAATTAATGGATATTTCTTTTTAGAGATTAGAAAATACAAATAAGCATAAACAAAACTATTATCCCTGACCTCCATGATCAAATAAGTAATGAAGACATCTTGTTATGTATCATCCATATCATTAATTAATACCTACAGATGACCAATAGATAATTTGTATTTCCTTTATCATGGTGGTATTGCCCCGTATACCTAACTTTTATTGATATGATAGAGTTTCTCTTTGATTCTTGGTAGAGCATGTACCTTAGCAAGGTCATCAATGTACTAACTACTTCTCCCTCATCTGATGAGATTAGCATAAAGTCATTTTTCTGACACAGGTCTAGACCTCTTCAGAACATATTATAACAGAGAGTAGGTGAATTAACACAGATCTACAGCAAAATTGTCCATTTCAAGAGAATACAAAATGTTTCTGTCTCAAATAACATCAGCAAAATGGTAGGTTAAGCAATTATTTTTGAAGTTAAAAAACCACTGACAGCATGTTAAAATTGTCAGAACCCACCTACTGGAACTCTGGAAGATAGGCAAAACTTTATGGTAACCGAGAAAATAGTTAACCAGGAGAATGTCCACTGAAACAGAGTAGGAGATCTTTGTGGCTCCAATCTATACCTTTACTCCTTATGGAAATTTATAAAGAAAAGAAAAGTAAACCCAAAGCTATCAGAAAGAATATAAGAAAGATTAGATCAGAGATAAACAGTATGAAGAATAAACAAACACAGAGCATGAACAAAAGTCTGTTCTTTAAAAGGTCAACATAATTGATGACCTTTAGTCAGATTAATAAGAAAGAGAGAGACATAAAAGAATAGAATCATATTAATGGAATAGACATAAAAAGTGGAGACATTTCTACCAAACAAATTTTAAAAGGATTGTAAGAAAGTACTATGAACAATAATACATCAACAAATTAGATAGCCTAAATGATATCTACAGATTCTTATAAATTTGCAAACTACCAAAACTGACTAAGGAAACAATAGAATATCTCACAGATCTGTAATAAATAAAGAACAATGAATCATCAAAGACATCCAAACAAAATAAAGCCCAGGACCAGAAGATGGATTTTTAAAAATCATTGAAAGGAGAATTAATACCTATCTTTCTCAAGCCCTTCAAATAATAGAAGAGGTAACACTGCCTAACTGATTCAGGAAAGTCAGCATTACCCTAAATACCAAAGCCAAACAAAGACATCACAATAAAATGCAGCACAATGTCCTTTATAAATGTGAATAAAAATTCCTGAATAAAATTCTAAAAATTAGAATTTAATGGATATTAAAAAGATTGTATACAATAAGCAAGTGAGATATACTCTAGGAATACAAATAAATTTCAACATATGGAAATAAATCAATGTAATACACCACTAATAATAGAAGGAAAGTAAAAGTACATATGATCGTGTCAATAGATACCAGAAAAAGCAGTTTGCAAAATCCAACAGTCTTTTATGATAGAAACACTCAGTAAGCTAGGAATAGAAAGGATTATCTTCAACATGATAAACAGCATATATGAAAAGCCCATACCTAACATAAAGCTCAATCATAAAACACTGAAAGTTTTCTCTCTACTATCTCTCTAATATAATGAGAAAGAATGTTCACTTTCACCACTTCTGTTCAATCTTGTGTTGGAAGTCCTAGCCAGAGTAGTTAGGCAAGAAAACTAAACTGAAAGGCATCAAAATTGGATATAAACTATATCTCTATTCATAGGTGAAGTGGTCTTTGGAAAACAATCTGATAGTTCCTCAGAATTTTGAACATAGACTTTCCATATGACGCAATCATTACATTACTAGGTATATCTGCAACTGAAATAAAATCCTCAGTCAGTTCAGTTCAGTCACTCAGTCATGTCCGACTCTTTTCTATCCCATGGACTGCAGCACACCAGGCTTCTCTGTCCATCACCAACTCCTGGAGCCTGCTAAACTCATGTCCACTGAGTCAGTGATGCCATCCAACCATCTCATCCTCTGTCGTTCCCTTCTCCTTCCACCTTCAATCTTTCCCAGCATCAGGGTCTTTTCCAATGAGTCAGTTATTTGCATTAGGTGGCCAAAGTATTGGAGCTTCAGCATCAGTCCTTACAATGAATGTTCAGGACTGATTTCTTTTAGGATTGACTGTTTGGATCTCCTTGCAGCCCAAGGGACTCTCAAGAGTCTTTTCCAACACCACAGTTCAAAAGCATTAAATCTTTGGTGCTCAGCTTTCTTTATAGTCCAACTCTCACATCCATACATAACTAGTGGAAAAACCATAGCTTTGACTAGACAGAACTTTGTTAGCAAAGTAATGTCTCTGCTTTTTAAAGCTGTCTAGGTTGGTCATAGTTTTTCTTCCAAGGAGCAAGAGTCTTTTAATTTCTTGGCTGCAGTCACCGTCTGCAGTGATTTTGGAGCCCAAGAAAATAAAGCCTCTCACTGTTTCCATTCTTTCCCAGCCACACAAAAACTTGTACTCAAATGTTCATATCAGCATTGTTTATAATAGCCAAAAATATTTTAAATGCTTATTGACTGATAAATGTATAAACAAAATTTGGTATACCTATTTGTTGGAATATCACTTAGCAAAGAAAAATAATGAAGAGCTGGTATGCTATAACACTGAGGAAGCCTGAAAAAAATTATGTCAAGTAAAAAGGCAGAAACAGACATGTTGCGTGACTTCATTTCTATGAAGTGTCCAGAATTGGAGAACTGGAAAATATATAGAAAGTAGACTATACTTTGCATACAGGTGAGGTTGGAGGGAAATGAAGACTAACTGGTAAAAGGAACAAAATTTTTCTTCTTTCCTTCATCTTAGGTGATAAAAACATTTTAAAACTGATCATGATGATGGGTGCACAACTGTGAACCAGCTAAAGCCACTGAATTATACATTTTAACTGAGTGAACTATACAGACATGAATTATATCTCAACAAAGCTGTTTCATGAAAAAGAAAA
This sequence comes from Nanger dama, assembly GCA_917880005.1. Classification (NCBI taxonomy): domain Eukaryota; kingdom Metazoa; phylum Chordata; class Mammalia; order Artiodactyla; family Bovidae; genus Nanger; species Nanger dama. Next base: position 2,478,808 of record CAKJTW010000069.1, read on the forward strand.
TCAGTTCATTTTCTTTTTATAAAAAGCAGCAAGTTTGCCTAAGTTATCAGAGCTCCTTATAATCAACAGCAAGACTCTGTAGAATTACTAATATAACTCATCTCTACAGTTGGCTACATTTTTATTGCTTTTTTCCTTCCCTTACTGCATGATTGTCTGTTTCTCTGTATTAGTCATCTGCAAGCATTTTGATTATGCAACCACCAACAAGTCAAATTCAATGTGAATCCACAATATATGAACTCATCTATAAAATATAGATTTCTACCACTGTGGCAACATATGATGTGTATGATTAGACTACTATGAAAACAAAAATTTAAGAAAAAATAAAATTTTAAAATGTAAATAACTATTATTCTCTCCCTACTTTCCAGTCACCTTAAGCAATCTACTGACATAGGACGTGGAAAAGATATAATTTCCAAGATGCACTGCTAGTAGCTTTGCCATTGTCACTCTGTTACTCTTTTGTGATGAAGACTATACTTTTCATAATTTCTTGATACACTGCAGGCTCACACACCTCTAAAAAGACACAAACACATGTGTATACATAAAACTTTCCTACCAGAGTAAAGTGCTGGCATTTGCGTTCTTTGTTTACCAAGCTACTCGGGGATGAGGGCAAGGTATGTGGAACCAACTTCTGTCACTATCATAGAAACACACTCAAGAGTGACTGCCCAGTTCTCTGGATGCGTCAGTCAGTTCAGTCGCTCAGTCGTGTCCAACTCTTTGTGACCCCATGGACCGCAGCATGCCAGGCTTCCCTGTCCATCACCAACTCCTGGAGCTTGCTCAAACTCATGTCCATCGAGTCAATGATACCATCCAATCATCTCATCCTCTGTCGTCCCCTTCTCTTCCCACCTTCAGTCTTTCCCAGCATCATGGTCTTTTCAAATGAGTCAGTTCTTCGCATCCAGTGGCCTGAGTACTGGAGTTTCAACTTCAGCGTCAGTCCTTCCAATGAATATTCAGGACTGAATTCCTTTAGGATGGACTGGTTGGATCTCCCTGCAGTCCAAGGGACTCTCAAGAGGCTTCTTCAACACCACAGTTCAAAAGCATCAACTTCTTGGCACTCAGCCTTCTTTATAGTTCAACTCTCACATCTATACATGACACTGGAAAAAAACACAGCTTTGACTAGATGAACCTTTGTTGGCACAGTAATGTCTCTACTTTTTAATATGCTATCTAGGTTGGTCATAGTTTTTCTTCCAAGGAGCAAGCATCTTTTAATTTCACAGCTGTAGTCACCATCTGCAGCGATTTTGGAGCTCAATAAAATAAAGTCTGTCACAGTTTCTTTTGTCTTGCCATCTATTTGTCATGAAGTGATGGAATCAGATGCCATGATCTTAGTTTTCTGAATGTTGAGCTTTACGCATCTCTGGATGCTTAGCATGTCACTAAACAGGAACATGAAAAGCATCCTCATTTTATTATTCAGAATAAACCCTATCAAAATTTAGGATAAGTCAGATGCTGAAGATCAGTTTTTCACATACACATCGTATCTACCTTAGAAAACTGTCTTCGATTCTTCAAAATTCCAGCACAAGATTTCCTCAGTTTCTGTTTTGTTCTGGTGCTTCCTTGAGTTTTCCCCTTTTTTTTCTTTGCAATGATAAATTTGCAAAGGCTGCACTGAAGGCCAGAACTAGAAAGTGTTTTGACCAGAAGTCTAAACTATTTCTTTACAGTTACACTCCTCCAACTCTGAATTCCTTGAGAGCAGTTCCCATGCCTTGCTTACCCCTTATCTCCAATTTCCAGCACACTGCTTGAAAAGGACTAGGTTTTCAATAAAACAGTACAAATGAGCAGATGATTTACTTCTTCAGTTATGCATCAGGGATTTGATCGGTTTTACATATAAACACACCTAGGTAAATGACTTCGGAAAAAGTTATTCAAGTCAATCACTGTGATTTGGTCTTTTTTGTTTGCTGTTTGTTTTGTATTTTTTCTTAAGGATTTGGTCTGATAACATCCTCAGTCCTATTCATCTCTAACATTTGATGAGGTAGTAAACTAAAACTGAGTAAATCTCACACCAAATGATAGCAGCTGCCCACTTACTAGTCCAAAATTGTCAGAGGTAAAAGAAGTCATTCTTGGATATCCAATTCATACAGAATACAATATGAACTCCAAAATAGTATATTGGTTGATGAAAAGGAAATGGCAAAACTTAGGTAAAGCTAAATGATGTTATATGTGGAGTATTAATCAGTTCCTTTGGCAAATAAAGATTTCTGGACTCAGGAATTGGTAACTTTTGTCATTAATTAAAGGACAGTTACACATATAGAGAGGGGAAATGTTGCTTAAAATTCTCAAGTACATCAAACTGTAATTAAGTTGTTTTTCTACTGTTAGATTATAGCAGCAAATATCGTGAATTGTATCTTTCCTTTTCTTGCCAGAAAGGGTTGCCTCCCTTGTTAAACAAGTGCATCAGTGGTTTAATTACAATAAGACCCTCACACAAGCCCTATCATTTCTAGTTTCTAATCTAGTACCTTTAACATGCCAGTAACTTACAAATAAGAATTTTTAAAAAAATAGTAAAGAAAAATTTCCATTGAGCTCAGAACAATATGCTTGTCAATGCTGAAGCTTTCTTTTGTCTCTAGAGATTCAAACAATTGGATTAACCATGTTTGATGTATTTAGGAAACTGATCTTAGCTTTTCTTTGTTTTTTATTTCCAGGCAAGAAACTCGTTTTAACCTGCTTACTTTAAATTTCAGTATATCATGAAAGAGTGCTCTCTGGCAGCATGGAGATCTAAATATCCCCTGAAGACTACTAATGATCAGATTTTAAATAGCTTGTATGATGCTGGGAAAGACTGAAGGCAGGAAGAGAAGGGGATGACAGAGGGCAAGATGGTTGGATGGCATCACTGACTCATGGACAGGAGTTTGAGCAAACTCCAGGAGGTGGTAAAGGACAGAGAAGCCTGGTGTGCTGCAGTCCATGGGGTCACAAAGAGTTGGACACAACGGAGCCAATGAACAACAGTAAAAAGCAACACTGTTTCACTGGGCTGCTGAACAACTCAGAAATACTAGGTCAAATGAGATGTGAAAGTTAGAAATCAAGGAATAAAATGGTAATGTCGGCTTTTGATGAGAAATTATCTTCCAAAAACCAGTAAACTTGAGCCTAGAACTTGTCAAGGTGGGGGTCCATTAGCATAGACAGTCACACTGAGCTGAAACTCCACACAGCTATCACTTCAGCACAAAAGTAAATGGTCAACTAGCCGGCTGTGCAGGATATAAACATTCAATTAATCTCTGCATCTCTTGAGCTTATGTGAAAAATTAGAGGTGGAAATAACCCCAGAATATCTGGAAGCAGAACTGGACCTCTATGAGTTTACTGTGAGCCTCCCCATGACCTGCTTAGTCTAAAATTTCTCAGCAAATTTTAAAATGATTCTGACTTGAATATACTTCTAGGGCCTCAAACAGCTCTCACAGTGTGTACAGACAGAACAGTGCATAAAGCTACATGATGTGATGTGTGAAACCAGGAAGGAAAAATGAAGTATAATAAAAACTACAAAGGCTTCTGTCATAGAATGACTGAGACAGACACAAAACAAGTATGTTCAAAGTGTGTCAATATCTTAAAAGTACAAGCAAAATCAAGCTATGAAAGTTGTCCACATAGTTTGCAAATAAAAGATATTCTAAGTGCAAAACTAAATGACTGAATATTTAAAACGTCATTGGAAGTGATTAAACAGCAGATTAGACTCAGCTGAGGTGACAATTAGTGAACTTGAAAATAGAATCAAAAGAAAAATCTAGAATACACCCCAGAAATAAAAGACGTGGATAATATGAAATAAAGGTTACAAAATCTACATGATAATTAGGGGACATAGAACGTCTATCTAATCCTAATTCCAAAAAGAGAACACAGGGAGAATGGAGGAAATAAATAATCACAAATTCATCACAATAGAGTTAGAGTATCATTCTGTGAGTCACTAATTAATAACGAATCCAGGAAATTGTTATCAATGACTGTCAACATCACAACATCACACAGAGAGCCATTTAGTTGTAATATATCTCCTCGTGGAAATACCCAACACCTTTTGTAGTGGGCACTTCATGATAAAAAAGAAAACTTAAATCAAATCAAACCTTTAAATCAACCACTGAGTTTATAAGAAATACAGGAAGAGAAGGAAATGAAATTCTATACATGGTGACATCCATAAATACATTTTCAAGGGAAAAAGAGAGAACAGAGATATAAGGATTAAAAGAGATATAAAATACATGTCAACCCAATGTAACACATGAATCTTATCTAAATTTAATTCTAGAGGAACAACATAAAAATGAGTTCACATATAATAAAAGGAAATGACACTACTAGCAAAATCAAAGATACGCTTTATCTTTTCATACAGCAGCAATGCCCCTTTTATAAATATATACCAAAGATAAACCAGTAAAAATACAAAAAGATATATACCCGTTGCCATTAATTATAAGAATGATTTTAAAAGCATTGATCGGAAATAGCACAAATATGTGCCAATATCAGAATGCTAAGTAGTAGCATATTAACGCAATAAAGTACTGTCCAGTTATAAAAAGGAATGAAGGGATATTTCTATACATGACTGTGAAGTGATACCTGGAATATAGTGCTTCTATAAAAACAAAATGAAAACCAGAAAAGAAAATATTGTATGCTACAAATTACCTAGGAAAGGCATGAATATATACATATAATTTTTATAATATATGTATATATTGTATATTAAAAGTAGATAAAGTAGACTATTTACGTGACAAAATATGAGTAGTATTGCCAATCTAGCTAGCATATTGAAAAGCAGAGACATTACTTTGCTGACTAAGGTCCGTCTAGTCAAGGCTATGGTTTTTCCTGTGGTCATGTATGGATGTGAGAGTTGGACTGTGAAGAAGGCTGAGCACCGAAGAATTGATGCTTTAGAACTGTGGTGTTGGAGAAGACGCTTGAGAGTCCCTTGGACTGCAAGGAGATCCAACCAGTCCATTCTGAAGGAGATCAGCCCTGGGATTTCTTTGGAAGGAATGATGCTAAAGCTGAAACTCCAGTACTTTAGCCACCTCATGTGAAGACTTGACTCATTGGAAAAGACTCTGATGCTGGGAGGGATTGGGGGCAGGAGGAGAAGGGGACGCCAGAGGATGAGATGGCTGGATGGCATCATGGACTCAATGGACGTGAGTCTGAGTGACCTCCGGGAGTTGGTGATGGACAGGGAGGCCTGGTGTGCTGCGATTCATGGGGTCGCAAAGAGTCGGACATGACTGAGCAAATGAACTGAACTGAACTGAACTGATTGCTTTAAAGTGAAAGTGAAAGTCACTCAGTCATGTCCGACTCTTTGCGACCCCATGGACTATACAGTGCATGGAATTCTCTAGGCCAGAATGCTGGAGTGGGTAGCCTTTCCCTTCTCCAGGGAATCTTCCCAACCCAGGGATCAAACCCAGGTCTCCTGCCTTGCAGGTAGATTCTTTACCAGCTGAGCCACAAGGGAAATCCTATATGCATATATTATATGTTAAAAATAAAGTAGATTATTTAAGTGACAAAATATGAGTAATATTGCTTAGTCAAATATATTAAAAATGAAAGGATAAATAGGGTTTTAAAAATGACAACTATTGGGGTTCTTGGATGAAGAAAACAGAATTTAAAGTTGTTTGCATAGTCTTTGGTTAGTAGATTCAACTTTGGGAACACGTTATAATCAATGAAAAAGTAATGAATCTCTAAACTCCAAAGTAAAATGGAACACATGAATGAATATATATATCGTTAATTATAACCACAGAGTAATGAATGATTCCAAGATATTTAAATCATGATAATTTGACCCCTCTAAAAAACTGCAACTATTTTAAACTATTTTCAGTTGTCAAATTCTTGATGGTAGTTAATATTGTTATTCTGAGACTGTTACATGTTTATTGTGCATAAAGTGAAAAATTATGTCATCTGTGATATGCTTATTATTATTCCAGGAATTGCAAAATGGGAAAAGAGAGATACAAATGCAAGATGGAAGAAGTTAATATAAATCCCAGTCCTGATTGTTAATGAATGTATCAGTGAAAATTTATTCTGTATTTTCTATAAAGTGAAAGTTGCTCAGTTGTGTCCAACTTTCTTCAACCTCATGGACTACATAGTCCATGGAATTTTCCAGGCCAGAATACTGGAATGGGTAGTTATTCCCTTTTCCAGGGGATCTTCCCAATCCAGGGATTGAACCCATGTCTCCTGCATTGCAGGCAGATTCTTTATGAGCTGAGCCACAAGGGAAGCCCATGTTTTATATAAATATATATAATTATTATATGTGCTGTGCTTAGTAGCTCAGTCATGTCCAACTCTTTGCAACCCCATGGACTGTAGCCTGCCACGCTCCTCTGTCATGAGGATTCTCCAGGCAAGAATCCTGGAGTGGGTTGCCATGCCCTTCTTACATAATTATTATACAAAACTATATAAGCAAGAGAGTTCCAGAAAAACATCTATTTCTGCTTTATTGACTCTGCCAAAGCCTTTGACTGTGTGAATCACAATAAACTGTGGAAAATTCTGAAAGAGATGGGAATACAAGACCACCTGACCTGCCTCTTGAGAAATCTGTATGCAGGTCAGGAAGCAACAGTTAGAACTGGACATGGAACAACAGACTGGTTCCAAATAGGAAAAGGAGTACGTCAAGGCTGTATATTGTCACCCTGCTTATTTAACTTATATGCAGAGTACATCATGAGAAACGCTGGACTGAAAGAAACACAAGCTGGAATCAAGATTGCTGGGAGAAATATCAATAACCTCAGATATGCAGATGACACCACCCTTATGGCAGAAAGTGAAGAGGAGCTAAAAGCCTCTTGATGAAAGTGAAAGAGGAGAGTGGAAACGTTGGCTTAAAGCTCAACATTAAGAAAACGAAGATCATGGCATCTGGTCCCATCACTTTATGGGACATAGATGGGGAAACAGTGTCAGACTTTACTTTTGAGGGGCTCCCAAATCACTGCAGATGGTGACCACAGCCATGAAATTAAAAGACATACTCCTTGCAAGGAAAGTTATGACCAACCTAGATAGCACATTGAAAAGCAGAGACATTACTTTGCTGACTAAGGTCCGTCTAGTCAAGGCTATGGTTTTTCCTGTGGTCATGTATGGATGTGAGAGTTGGACTGTGAAGAAGGCTGAGCACCGAAGAATTGATGCTTTAGAACTGTGGTGTTGGAGAAGACTCTTGAGAGTCCCTTGGACTGCAAGGAGATCCAACCAGTCCATTCTGAAGGAGATCAGTTCTGGGCGTTCATTGGAAGGAATGATGCTAAAGCTGAAACTCCAGTACTTTGGCCACCTCATGCAAAGAGATGACTCATTAGAAAAGACCCTGATTCTGGGAGGGATTGGGGGAGGAGGAGCAGGGGACAACCAAGGATGAGATGGCTGGATGGCATCACGGACTCGATGGACGTGAGTCTGAGTGAACTCTGGGAGATGGTGATGAACAGGGAGGCCTGGCGTGGTGCGATTCATGGGATTGCAAAGAGTTGGACATGACTGAGCGACTGAACTGAACTGAACTGATATACAAAAGTACTTACAGAAATATATAGTTCTAGCCTAGCTTTGTTAAATAAAAGGACCAGGAGTAATGACAACCCTAGTAGCCAAGATCGCTCCAACAACATAAATAGCCTTCAAATACATTTTCCCACTCAAGGGAACAAGAATTGTTAAAATGGAACAACTTAACCATCAATAAAAATATAACTTCAATATTGCCTGTTGAAGAATGGTAATGAACTACCCTGTCTAATTTTAAATTTTGTTATGTTTTAGTATTTCTTCATCAGATTTTAAAATTAGTAATATTATGGTCACTTACTTTACCTCGTAACAAATTATGTGCTTAGTCACTCAGTTGTGTGAGACTCTTTGCGACCTCAGGAATTGTAGCCCGCAGGGCTCCTCTGTCCATGGGGATTCTCCAGGCAAGCATATTAGAGTTGGTAACCATGCCCTCTTCTAGGGGTTTTTCCCAACTCAAGGATCAAGCCCAGGTCTCCCGCACTGCAGGCAGATTCCACTAGGGAAGCCCTTAACAAATAATAGAGATCACTTAAAGAAAAGGTGTGCATTTGGCAAACATGTTTTTCTCTTAAGTACAAGCAAAATTTCAGTCATGGACAATATATATATAACATCAAACATGCTTATATTTCAGGCAATTATCTTTAAATTGAATGTTTTTACACTTCTCAAAATCTTCACCCTTAATGACAGCCAGTGTTTATATTTTTATATATTTGAAAAGTGTATTTTTACTAGAGAAAATTGTATCAATTTTAAGAAATAAAATTATTCTAAGGAAAGCAGCTTAAAAACAATCATACTTTAGTATTTACTATTAAGATAAATTTATATTAGGCTATTATGCAACAGAGTTTCAGTTATTTAACTTCTTAAAAATTCCAGTAGGTATGTTTAAATTAAAACTTTATGGAAAAAATAAGATATAGAAGATTAACTTTAAAACTATTTATTCTGGGTAGATTTGTATCTGCTTTTACTGCACATGAAGCAAGTGTTCTGAATCCTGCAGGACATATCAAATTAACCTTCCCTTTCTCCCCAGCTCCTTTCCAGGGTCACTAGCACTTCAAGCTCCCTCATTCTTAGCATGTTTAGAGTACAAATTAATTACAGCTGTAGATATCCTCTTACCCTGAAATGATTAAGTTTAACACTTAAGAGACACACAATCTGATTCCATTGTCTTGGCTTTTTTTTTTTTTTTAAGTTATGAAGATATTACTTCCAAGAATGAAAGAGTGTTTCATTACAAAAGTAGAGAGTTTTAGTCCCTCAGTCTTGTCAGACACTTTGTGACCCCTTGGACTGTAGCCTGCTAGGCTCCTCTATCCATGGAATTCTCCAGGCAAGAATACTGGAGTGGGTTGCCATCCCCTTCTTCAGGGGATCTTCCCAACCCAGGGATTGAACTTGGGCCTACCTGCATTGCAGGCATATTCTTTACCATCTGGGCCACCAGGGGAAAACTTCAAGAATGAAAACACACTCTATTACTTTGGAAGAAGTTCTCACAGCTAATGAAACATCTTTAAGTGTATGTTGATGTTAACTCAATCCTTTCCTTCACTTGATAATTCTCTTTTACAGTCTATCTTTCATGGTCCCTGTCCCCGGAATCAAAATTCTGTAACATTCATTTGCCCTTTCTTCACTTACCAGAGAGCTTTCACTCCCTTTTCCAGACTCACACTAATTATTTTTTTCTCACTCTCTTTCTCCCTTAAATAAAATTTTCATCTGTTTTATATTCTTTCTTCCAGAAATTTTTTCTGTTAAACTATTAATGCTCTGGCAATCTGCACTAGCTCACTCTCCCAAAGAAAATAATAAGCGTATTCTTTTAATTGGTCTGTTTAGAGTGATCAAGAAAAAACTGGCTCCAGTGTTAACATTCCTTCTTTCCTTGGACTGGACACATTATTTCCAAATCTCTATTTCCAAATAAACCCAAAATTAATATTTTGATTATTCCAATCATTTATCAAGAGACAGTATATCTCAACGAATAATAAATGACTTGTTAAATAGTTCAGCTTTGTATTACAGAATTAAGCACAAAATTATCCCGTTTCTTAGCTGTCCAGATTTTGCCCAAGTCCATAAAGTACAAAGTAAAATGGAAAGTTAGCCATCACGCTTGGGGAGAGAGCCAAGCCAGACAGTTTGGGTCAAAAAGTAAAAAAATTACCCAAAGCTTAAATATTAGAAGTTATTCACAGCTGCAGATAATTTGTATTGTATGAGTTCTAACAATATGGTGCTGAGTGTGGCTCTCTCCTAATTATCTGGCTTGGCTGCCTCTGCGGACCAGCTTTACAGGTTTACTTCCAATATTCCATTTCACCTTGTGCTGGCAACACAAAGAGATTTCAGTAAAATATCAATAAATCCATTTCAATGGACAAGTCTTCCTTCTGTTGAATGATACTAGACTGTGTACAAGGCTCTGGCCGGCTGTTACTTTCATAGTTGAACCAGCATTTTCAGATTTGGGGGTCAAGAAGTCTTGGATCTTTGGCTGACACCATGGGAAAAGAATCTGATTCTGTTCCTCATTACACTGGGTTGTGTACTTTGTTACATTAATCTCTAACCTTGGAAATGAAACAATAGAAATTAACACAACTGCACATAATCCTAAAAGCATTACAAAACAGGAGAGACCTATTTACCTTAAGAGGCTCTGACCAGACATTTAGGAACCCGGTAACTTGGGGATTCTTATTTCCAAATGGTATGTGTGTGTTTATATGTCATCATAACAACTCACATGTGCAGAAATGTGACTTTCTCTCTAATGAAGAAACTCAGCTTCCAAGTGACTTCAGTTTTGACCTCTTCTTCCACTCATGACAGAAAGCTCTTATTATTTTTCCCAGTTCAAGGTAACTCAGTAAATTCCAGGTTGAAACTTTAGATTCTGTTGGTTGATATCCAAATGTGTTATGGCCACATGTCTGCACAGCTCCAAAGCTCATGCTCCCTGGACACCAGCCCGCCTCATTCTGCAGAGCAAGTGGTCCCACCGGCCCCTGTTTTACAAGCTGGCCCCATGGAACACAAGCCTGAAAAAGCTGTGCTCAAGATTTCTCCAGATTTCCTTCTCCTTTCCTTTTCTCTAGGAGTTACCTAAATCACAGAGAGCAAGAGATAAGGAGAGGCAGTCTAGTAAAACGTGTATGACTTGCGTTTCTCCTGCATGGAGAGCTCCTTTAAGTATTGCTGTTTGGTGGCCTGACATAGTACATCATTGATGATTTTAGGTATCTTGGTACAGGCTTCCCAGGTGGCACAAGTGGTAAAGAATCAGCCTGTCAATGCAGGAGTCTCAAGAGAACACAGGCTCAAGCCCTGGGTCAGGAAGATCCCTGGAGGAGGTCATGGCAACCCACTCCAGTATTGTTGCTGTAGAATCCCATGGACAGAGGAGCCTGGTGGGCTACCGTCCATGGGGTCGTAGAGTCAGACAGGACTGAGCGACTGAGCACACACTCATGGTGAGTATCATCACTCCCTCATGGCTGCTTGTCTGGACCAGTCATGCATTTTCTCACTGGCTTCAAGGTCTCCTCTAAGGATTTCTTCTCCCCTTTATGGGGCTTAGGAACTTCTTGGCTACTCTGAGCACATGCCCTTGGAGTATGACGAATTCTATGAGACTATCTAGTTCTGCGTCCATTTGCCTAAACGCCATCCCTCAGCTGTTGCTAATTTACACAGATTTTGTCTTGCCTCTTATGGTCTGGAAGGCCTGGGTTAGGAGACCTCTAGGTCCAAAACCTCTAGTTTATGAGCCCCCTAAATCTAACATCTCACTCAAAGGCCTTCTTAACCTACTAGCATTGACACCAGTCTAAGTACCTTCAGAACATCTCTTCTAACCTACTGACAACTAACTGTTCTTTCTTTCGAGGTATAGCCGTTCGTCTTTTGTATACAAGCCTATGCTCCATACTCTGGACTCGGCTCACCATTTTTAAAGCATAGTTTTTAAAATCACAGAAAATCCTTTCTGCTTTCTAGAAAACCTGGCTCTAAGGAATCAAAATATATTGCAATGGTTGTTGCAACTCAAATCTGAGAAACATCTTACAAAAGTACATAGACTTCTCTGTGAAAGAATTTATCAACTATCCCTTTAAGAAAAATATACACAGAAAAGAACCCCTTTTGACTACTTTAGCCACCTGATGCCAAGAGCCAACTAATTGGAAAAGATCCTGATGCTGGAAAAGATTGAGGACAGGAGGAGAAGGGGGCAACACAAGACGAGATGTTTGGGTAGCATCACGGACTCAACGGACTTAAGTTTGAGCAAGCTCCGGGAGTTGGTGATGGGGAGGGAAGCCTGGCATGCTGCAGTCCATGGGGTCACAAAGAGTCCGACATGACTCAGTGACTGAACAACAACCTCAAGGAATTGGAGTAAAAGAAACTGTCAAAATTCTTTCAGGTTGTGTGGGGCAGAAGAGGACCTTATTTCATTTCTCTGAACGGCTGGTATCAGCTACAACCCTCCCCCTCCCGATAAGGGCAGTCTGCATCTGCAACCTGCCTCAGCCTCTCAGAGGTGGAGTGTAGTTTCCCCAACTCAGTGGTACTAGTCTTTACCTTGAGACCTGCTTCCTCCAGCAGGAAACAGTAGAAGCCTCAGTTATTTCTTCTTGTGCTTCTGTCGCTGCCAGGAAGCGTCTCTCCCTGGGTGGCCCCTCCAACTGCAGACAGACATCAGAATGCAAATTATTCATGGATCACACCTGTGAGCCTGAGCAGGCTCCAAGCCCAGACAGATACACCTTGAAGGGGAAACTGCAGCTAAGCCTCCAAGAGATGAGCTGACCCCCAGCTGACACATGCATTCACAAGAACTAAACACTTAACTGCTGTATGCTCCTGGAGAGGCCTGGGGGCTGGTAAAGCAGGCCGACTAGTCTATTTAGAATTAGAAATATGGATATTGTTTACCTTGTGTTGTACCAACTAGTAGAGATTTAACAGCACAATAAAACTGAGGAAATCAGGATTTTTATAAAATGGTTTTCTTGCCTGGAGAATCTCCTGGACAGAGGAGCCTGGTAGGCTCCATGGGGTTGCAGAGTCGGACAAGACTGAGAAACTTTCACTTCTTGCTTTTGAGTGAAATAAGAAGTCTCTCAAAGGGTACTCAAAGGAGGCGCTACAGTCAAATTGTCCATTAAAGGCAGAAATGTCTGTTCTTTTTAAAATTGCAGGCAAAGTTCCTATTGCCTATGCTTCCCACCACCTTCCTTGTCTGAGCTACCACCTTGTCTCAACTGGACTCATTAACGCCTCTAAACCCATCTAGAGCATCCACTCTCATCACCACTTACTCCTTTCTAGTCTGTTCCTCATGCTAACATGGGCTGCCCAGGTGGCACTAGTGGTGAAGAACCCATCTGCTAATATAGGAGACATCAGAGAGGCGGGTTCGATCCCTGGGCCAGAAAGATCCCCTGGAGAAGGGCATGGCAACCCACTCCAGTATTCTTGCCTGGAGAATCCTATGGACAGAGGAGCCTGGAGGGCTACAGTTCATGGAGTTGCAAAGAGTTGGACATCGCTGAAGCAACTTAGCACACATGCACGCATGCAAAGCTGTTCAATGCAACTATGACTATGTTGCTCCACAGCTTAAAATCCTTCAGCCCTTTCCTGTTTGCTTTAAAGGAAAGACCAAACTGAAACCTGTCCTTTAAGGATCGGCATCTTCTGGCCTCATGCTGTCTCTCCAGGCTTGGCTCTTGAGCTCAGCCATGCTCAGTGCAGACCAGCCAGGATAATCACTATCAGTTCCTTGAACAGATCTTGCCTCTTTCTGACTCATAGCCTTCACTCACCACTAGCCAGAATCTTCTTGCCAGTAGGGGAGCAGGTTCCTTGATTCCACTGATGTTTCCTTAGCCCTGATGCAAAGAGCCAACTCATCAGAAGATGATATTGGGAAAGATTGAAGGCAAAAGGACAAAGGAGCAGTAGAGGATGAGAAGGTTGGATGGCATTACCAGCTCAATGGACATGGGTTTGAGCAAACTCCAGGAGATAGTGGAAGACAGAGGAGCCTAACGTGCTGCAGTCCATGGGGCCACAAAAAGTCAGACACATTAGCAACTGAATAATAACTCCTTAGTCCAGATTCCTGTTGAAAACAGAAAGAAAGAAAGTCATTCAGTCGTGTCCGACTCTTTGTGACCCTATGGGCTGTAGCCTGCCAGGCTCCTCTGACCATGGGATTTTCCAGGCAAGGATACTGGAGTGGGTTGCCATTTCCTCCTCCAGGGGATCTTCCTGGCCCAGAGATAGAACCTGGGTCTCCCACACTGAGAGTAGACTCTTTACCATCTGAGCCACCAGGGAAGCCCAGAACTTGAGACAAAATTTTGGGTGCAGTTAGGTTACCCAGGCAAGATTCCAACAACTAGAGGAGGAGCAGCAAGAGTGAGAGGTAGAAAATGGATAGTAGGCTATGCTCTGAACCGGCTGTGTTCCTTTCAAACTTCATATGTTAAGGCCCTCACCCCAAGTGTGACAGCACCCAGAGATGGAGTCTTTGAGAGATGATTAGATTCAGATGAGGTCATGGAGATGGGGCTCCTTATGGTGGGGTTGGTGACGTTATAAGGAGAGACACCAGGGACCGTGCTTCTTTTCTCTCTCCACATGGTGAGGACATGGCCAGAAGAGGGCCACCTGAAGCCGAGGTACACTCCCTCATTGGGGAGTCAGACCAGCCACACCTTCAGGTTGGACTTCTCAGCCTCCAGAACTGGGGATAAAAAATAAATTGGCATTGCTTAAGTCATCCAGTATACAGTCTTTTGTCATGGCAACCTAAGTCGACATATAATTTTTAATTACTGAAAATCTGGAATGTTTTAAATATACATTTAACAATATTCTCCTTCTTACTGGAGATTTTTATGTCTTGTTTAAGAAATCCTGCCCTGGTATGTGCTTCCCTGCTGGCTCAGACTGTAAAGAATTCAACTGCAGTCTAGGACACCTGGATTCGATCCCTGGGTTGGGAAGATCCCCTGAAGAAGGGAATAGCTACCCAGTCCAGTATTCCTGCCTGGAGAATCCCACAGACAGAGAAGCCTGGCGGGCTACAGTCCATGGGGTCACAAAGAGTTAGACACAACTGAAGCGGGTTAGCACAACACATGCAACATTTAAATAAAATGTTCAAAACAGTGCAAATGAACCTGGAGAACATTGTGCTAAGGGAAATAAGCCAGTCATATAAGGTCAAATACTGTTCTACCTAGATGAAGAATCTAAAATAGCCAAACTCACAGAAGGAGGAATCGAATAGTGGTTCCAGGAGATGGGCAGGGGTGTGGGAGAAATGGGAGTTGCTGTTCAATGGCTATAAACTTTCAGCTTGCTCGATGAATAAGTTCTAGAGATCTGTCGTGTAACCTAGTACCTACAATTGACAATATGGTATTGTGCACTTTAAAACTTGTTAAGAGGTAAATCTCGTGTTAAGTGTTCATGTGTGTGTGCTCTGTCACTCAGCTATGTCTGATTCTTTGTGACCCCATGGACTATAGTCTACCAGGCTCCTCTGCCCATGGATTTTTTTCAGGCAAGAATACTAGAGCGGGTAGCATTTTCTCCTGCATAGAACCTTCATGACCCAGGAATCAAACCTGGATCTCCTGCAGTGGCAGGTGATTCTTTACCACGAAGCCACTTGGGAAGCCCATGAGTGTTGTTACCACCAGAAAAAAAAAAAAAATGGAGGGGGAGACATAAGAACCCAGAAAGATGTGGGAAATATCCACTCTTTTGATGCTGGTGTTTGCCTGTGTCCAAATTCATCAATTTGTACACATTAAATAAGTTTGGCTCTTTGTGTATCAATTATTCCTATGAAAAGATGTTAAAATTGTATAAATTATTTAAGGTTTACCTTTAAGAAAGAACCAAATATATTAGAAATTGCTTTTTAACATAAAAGATAATAATCTTGAAATGGTATAGATACTGTGAGGCTAAAGAGAAAAAAGAAAAAAAAAAAAAAGCAGGTAATTTAAGGGCTAAAGTATAAAACCAAACACTTGGAAAGAGAATTTCAGAAGTACATTTTTGCCTATAGATGTAAAAATTTCATGATGGCATTTACCTTAAGACCAAAGAAGACGCTGGGCTCTTGCTAGTTCTGAAGCCGGATCATCACTACTCTTCAGAAATGCTGTGATCAGGGACCTTGTCATTCCTTTGTGCAATCTCAGCACGGTTTGGATTAGAAAAGCAGCAGAGCCCATTGGGTAAGATGCTTTGCTGAGAAGAAGTTAATAAATCTTCCAACACTCCTTTGAAATTTCTTTTTGATAGAATAGGATTCTCAGCTGAAAAGATTTAACACGTCTTTTTCGTAATCTCCAAAAGTTTCATCACCTCTTCAGGTGATGAATTGTATTCACATATAGTGGCCATAAGGGTAAGTCTAAGGGCCCAGTAATAATGCAAAGTTTGATTCTTTTGAAAGAAGCTCTTAATATGGTGGTAATATATCCAGAGTCTGGTTTCAAGTGTACATCTGGAGCCCATTTTAAAGGATTAAGACAAGATGTTGCACATGATGTATATATTTAAATTTTGCTATAAAGTTAGTAAAAATATTAAAGGTCTACTCTTCCCTGTGTTAGGTAATTCACTTGACACTGTAAATAATAGGATTGAGTGTATGAGATAAACACAGAGGAACTGTCTCAGGATCTTCAGTTCAGTTCAGTCACTCAGTTGTGTCCAACTCTTTGCGACCCCATGAATCGCAGCACGCCAGGCCTCCCTGTTCATCACCAGCTCCGGAGTTCACTCAGACTCATGTCCATTGAGTCCGTGATGCCATCCAGCAATCTCATCCTCTGTCGTCCCCTTTTCTTCCTGCCCCCAATCCCTCCCAGCATCAGGGTCTTTTCCAATAAGTCAACTCTTTGAATGAGGTGGCCAAAGTACTGGAGTTTCAGCTTTAGCATCATTCCTTCCAAAGAAATCCCAGGACTGATCTTTAGAATGGACTGGTTGGATCTCCTTGCAGTCCAAGGGACTCTCAAGAGTCTTCTCCAACACCACAGTTCAAAAGCATCAATTCTGCAGTGCTCGGCCTTCTTCACAGTCCAACTCTCACATCCATACATGACCACAGAAAAAACCATCCACTTGACTAGACGGACCTTAGTCGGCCAAGTAATGTCTCTGCTTTTGAATATACTATCTACAGCCCAATAAATAGTCCCCTTCATACTCAGCTGGTAAAGAACCCGCTTGCTGATGCAGGAGATATAAGAGACATGGGTTCTATCCCTGGGTTGGGAAGACCCCCTGGAGAGGGGCATGGCAATCCATTCTTACCTGGAGAATTCCAAGGCTCCTGGAGGAGCCTTGGGGGCTACAGTCCATAGGGTCATAAAGAATGGGACAGGATTGAAGTGACTGAACATGCACGCATGCAGGCTGCGCTGCTGAATATGACAGCCACCAGCCCCAGGGGGCTACCGAGCTCCTGAGATGAGACATGCTGTTCACAGGTGGGATTTCAAAAATTGAGTAAAAAAAAAAAAAAAAAGGAAGCTATCCTATCAATAGGTTTAATATTGACATACACTGAAATGACAATATTTGGTTTAAGTAAAATCTATTTTAGAAAAGGCAGAGGAACCAGAGATAAAATTGCCAACAGCTGCTGGATCATGGAAAAAGCAAGAGAGTTCCAGAAAAACATCTATTTCTGCTTTATTGACTCTGCCAAAGCCTTTGACTGTGTGAATCACAAAAAACTGGAAAATTCTGAAAGAGATGGGAATACCAGACCACCTGACCTGCCTCTTGAGAAACCTACATGCAGGTCAGGAAGCAACAGTTAGAATTGGACATAGAACAACAGACTGATTTCAAATAGGAAAAGGAGTGTGTCAAGGCTGTATATTGTCACCCTGCTTATTTTACTTATATGCAGAGTACATCATGAGAAGCACTAGGCTGGAAGAAGCACAAGCTGGAATCAAGATTGCTGGGATAAATATCAATAACCTCAGATATACAAGTGACACCACCCTTATGGCAGAAAGTGAAGAGGAAGTAAAAGCCTCTTGATGAAAGTGAAAGAAGAGAGTCAAAAAGTTGGCTTAAAGCTCAACATTCAGAAAACGAAGATCATGGCATCTGGTCCCATCACTTCATGGGAAATAGATGGGGAAACAGTGGAAACAGTGTCCGACTTTTTTTTTTGGGGGCGGTTCCAAAATCACTGCATATGGTGACTGCAGCCATGAAATTAGAAGATGCTTACTCTTTGGAAGGAAAGTTATGACCAATCTAGCCAGCATATTAGAAAGCAGAAATATTACTTTGCCAACAAAGGTCCATCTTGTCAAGGCTATGGTTTTTCCTGTGGTCATGTATGGATGTGAGAGTTGAACTGTGAAGAAAGCTGAGCACTGAAGAATTGATGCTTTTGAACTGTGGTGTTGGAGAAGACTCTTGAGAGTCCCTTGGACTGCAAGGAGGTCCAACCAGTCCTTCCTAAAGGAGATCAGTCCTGGGTGTTCATTGGAAGGACTAATGCTGAAGCTGAAACTCCAATAGTCTGGCCACCTCATGCAAAGAGTTGACTCATTGGAAAAGACCCTGATGCTGGGAGGGATTGGGGGCAGGAAGAGAAGGGGACGACAGAGGATGAGATTGCTGGATGGCATCACAGACTTGATGGACATGAGTTTGGGTAAACTCCAGGAGTTGGTGATGGACAGGGAGGCCTGGTGTGCTGCAATTCATGGGGTCATAAAGAGTCAGACATGACTGAACGACTGAACTGAACTGAAAATCTGTTTAAACCTTCTGTTTCTTTTTATCTTTTATGTGTGGCTACTAGACAGCTTAAAATTACATACACAGCATGCAATGTATTTAATGTAGTTCTTCTAGACAGTGTTGCTCCAGAGCTTTCCCGTGAGATCAGTCTGAATCAAGTCTCCAGCTAGGACCACACTGCCCTGGATTCTTCTGCTCTGTCCCTCCTGCCAGTGCTCTTCTCCAAGGAACACTCCTTCACTATGTCATGGAAACAAAACCCCCATCTCAGGCTCTCCTAGAAGCCAAACCTAAAACATGTGATGTCTTGCATGAGTTAAGTTTGTGGTGCTCTGTAAAGAAACAGTTATGATGTAAATTGTCAAGATAAAAATGTATGAATAAAACATAATGCAAATAAGTAACTAGGACTAAGGCATCAAGAAAAGCTTCCCCACAGCATTAGGACACAATGCCAAGTGCACGGACATGAATATGGTTTTGGCCAGAGTGCTACAAAAACACTACTTAAATCAGACAGGTCTGTTGGGTCACACTCAGTTAGCATGAACTGGGGAGAGATCTCAAATTGGGGTGAAATTTTGTGTTTTACAGATGTCATTCCTGGGCTCAATATTTAAGATTATCGTCGCTTTGACGAACAAATAAAAATCTGCACTTCTTTGGGTACTCATAGAATAAAATGGGACTACATTTCGAATTTTAAATAACCTTAGTTTTAAGGCTTTCTCAAACGTGATATCCAGTGGCGAGTTTTAATCTTGTGATCGGTTTTGTTACTCAATGTTCATTTCAAAAAACTATTTTCTAAAAAAAAAAAATTCTTGTTCAGTTTAACTCTATTATACAATGATAAAATATTGTTTAGGTATAAAAGAGTAATGCATTTGTCATGAAAAAGCTTTTCTTAATAGAAGTCTATCTGGTCACTATATTAAACAAGTGATGTTGCCAATTAGCCTTTCCTGGTGGCCCAAGTGGTAAAGAATAAGACTGCCTGAATTACCTCATATCACCACATGGTGGCGCTCTAATACAAGGTTCAAAGGACAGAAATAAAATCTTCAGAAAAAATGTCAAAAGGCACACTTTGCAAATAAAAATGTTCAGTGAGAACTATTGTAAGCAACACAGATGCTACAACATTAACCGTTTCTATTGGTGAGTTTATCCGTAATCTCACATATCACTTATCTAAAGAGGACTTCTTTTAGGAGCCTAGACATACAGCAACCTGCAGCTTGGTGTGACCCCCTGGTAAGAAGTGTCCAGGAAAGTCATGAGTGTGTCTGCACTTTTTTATTGATCTGGACTCCCCTGGTGGCTCAGACAGTAAAGCGTCTGTCTACAATGAGGGAGACCCAGGTTCGATCCCTGGGTTGGGAAGATCCCCTGGAGAAGGAAATGGCAATCCACTCCAGTACTATTGCCTGGAAAATCCCATGGACAGAGGAGCCTGGTAGGCTACAGCCATGGGGTCGCAAAGAGTCGGACACGACTGAGCGACTGCACTTCACCTCACTTCATGTCAAACAGGTTATATAAACAAACAAACAAACAAACAAAAACACTGCATCAGGAAATGCTACAGTAGGTCAAGGATTTACAGAAATTTATAAAGCTTACCGCATGTTAGAGATCACCTACAAAGGAACAAAAATCAGAAAACCTCAGGGTTGACAACAAAAATGGATGCCCGGAAACAGGAAGTAGGAACAGCCAGAAGAGCCATGAAGGCTGTCGGGAGTGCTGGTAAAGATGGCGGCGGCGGGCGGCAGAGGCCATAACTATCGCGGTGGCACTGAAGGCGGCTGGGCCCCCAAATGGCTCATACAGACCAGTATGAAGGCGGCTGTGGCGGTGGCAGTGGCAGATGGTGGTGGTGAGGAGAACGACGATGTCCTGCATAAAACCCTGCCTTCCCAGTTGTTCACATCAGGGGCCCCAGGTGACTGCGTGGTGGAAGCGGACCTTGTAGAGACCTGCAGGAGTTTGGTACCATCCGCTCTGTGGTGGTGATGCCTAAAAAGAGACAAGCGTTGATGGAGTTTGAAGACGTGTTGGGGGCTTGCAACGTCATGAACTACGCAACTTACAACCAGATCTATCTGGTGGGCTGCGCAGCTTTTCTCAGTTATTCTACCCACTAGAAAATCTCCCGTTCCCGTGACTCACATGACTCCCTGAGCACCAACAGTGGGCTTCTCTTTACCATCCCGAACCACATCTGTTCCATTACCACCGAAGTTCTTTATACTATCCGTAACCCTTGTGGTCCTGTCCAGAGAACTGTGATTTTACAGAAGAATGGCGTCCAGGCCATGGTGGACTTTATGCAGTGTGCTGGGCGAGCTAAGGCCTCATTCACTGGGGCTGGTATGTATTCAGACTGTCACACTCAGAAGACAGAACATGCGAAACCTACAGGCTTCAACGCGTTCAAGAATGATCAGGATACTTGGGACCACACAAACCCCAATCTCAGTGGACAAAGTAATCCCTACGACTGCTTGAGTCTGAACACACCTGCCTTGCCATCCCTTGACCATCGCACTTCATAGTCCTGGGCTCAGGATTATGCCATGCTCTTGGGCTCCCTGCAGACATGGGAGGGCCTTGGGGGATCAGCTCGTGGAGAATGCACTCTCATGGAAAAGGATGAATGAGGGGCCACTAGGTTTTTGGCAGAAAGTGAAGAGGAACTAAAAGCCTCTTGATGAAAGAGGAGAGTAAAAAAGTTGGCTTAAAGCTTAACATTCAGAAAACTAAGATCATGGCATCTGTTCCCATCACTTCATGGGAAATAGATGGGGAAACAGTGTCAGACTTTATTTTTGGGGGCTCCAAAATTACTGCAGTTGGTAATTGCAGCCATGAAATTAAAAGACGCTTACTCCTTGGAAGCAGTTATGACCAACCTAGATAGCATATTTAAAAGCAGAGACATTACTTGGCCATCTAAGGTCCATCTAGTCAAGGCTATGGTTTTTCCAGTAGCCATGTATGGATGTGAGAGTTGGACTGTGAAGAAGGCTGAGCGCCAAAGAATTGATGCCTTTGAACTGTGGTGTTGGAGAAGACTTGAGAGTCCCTTGGACTGCAAGGAGATCCAACCAGTCCATTCTGAAGGAGATCAGCCCTGGGATTTCTTTGGAAAGAATGATGCTGAAGCTGAAACTCCAGTACTTTGGCTGCCTCATGCGAAGACTTGACTCATTGGAAAAGACCCTGATGCTGGGAGGGATTGGGGACAGGAGGAGAAGGGGACGACAGAGGATGAGATTGCTGGATAGCATCACTGACTCGATGGATGTGAGTCTGAGTGAACTCCAGGAGTTGGTGATGGACAGGGAGGCCTGGCATGCTGCGATTCATGGGGTCGGAAAGAGTCTGACACGACTGAGCGACTGAAATGAACTGAATTGAGGTACTCCCAGTCTATGCCCTGACCAATAACACTGAAGATGCTGAAGTTGAAATGTTCTGTGAAGACCTACAAGACCTTTTAGAAGTAACACCACCACCCCCCCAAAAAATATGGTTTTCATTATAGGAGACTAGAATGCAAAAGTAGGAAGTCAAGAAACACCTGGAGTAACAGGCAAATTTGACCTTGGAGTACTGAATGATGCAGGGCAAAGGCTAATAGAGTTTTGCCAAGAGAATGCGCTGGTCATAGCAAACACCCTCTTCCAACAACACAAGAGATGAATCTACACATGGACATCACCAGATGGTCAAACTGAAATCAGATTGATTATATTCTTTGTAGACAAAGATGGAGAAGCTCTATATAGTCCAGCAAAAACAAGACTGGGAGCTGACTGTGGCTCAGATCATGAACTCCTTATTGCCAAATTCAGACTTAAATTGAAGAAAGGGAAAAACCACTAGAGCATTCAGGTATGACCTAAATCAAATCACTTATGATTATACAGTGGAAGTGAGAAATAGATTTAAGGGACTAGATCTGAGAGACAGAGTGCCTGATGAACTATGGATGGAGGTTAGTGACATTGTACAGGAGACAGGGATGAAGACCATCCTCATGGAAAAGAAATGCAAAAAAGCAAAATGTATGTCTGAGGAGGCCTTACAAATAGCTATGAAAAGAAGAGATGTGAAAAGCAAAGGAGGAAAGGGAAGATATACCCATTTGAATGCAGAATTCCAAAGAATACCAAGGAGAGATAAGAAAGCCTTCCTCCGTGATCAATGCAAAGAAATAGAGGAAAATAATAGAATGGGAAAGACTAGAGATCTCTTCAAGAAGGTTAGAGATCCCAAGGGAACATTTCATGCAAAGATGAGCTCAACAAAGGTCAGAAATGATAGGGACCTAACAGAAGCAGAAGGTATTAAGAAGAGGTGGCAAGAATACATAGAACTATACAAAAAAGATCTTCATGGCCCAGATAATCACAATGGTGTGATCACTCACCTAGAACCAGATATCCTGGAATGTGAAGTCAAATGGGCCTTAGGTAGCATCACTATGAACAAAGCTAGTGGAGTGATGGAATTCAAGTTGAGCTATTTCAAATCCTAAAAGATGATGCTGTGAAAGTGCTGCTCTCAATATGCCAGCAAATTTGGAAAACTCAGCAGTGGCCACAAGGCTGGAAAAGATCAGTTTTCATTCCAATCTCAAATAAAGGCAATGCCAAAGAATGTTTAAACTACCACACAATTGTACTCATCTCACATGCTAGTAAAGCAATGTTCAAAATTCTCCAAGGTAGACTTCAGCAATATGTGAACCGTGAACTTCCAGATGTTCAAGCTGGTTTTAGAAAAGGCAGAGGAACCAGAGATCAAATCGGCAACATCTGCTGGATCATTGAAAAACCAAGAGAGTTCCAGAAAAACATCTATTTCTGCTTTAATGACTATGCCAAAGCCTTTGACTGTGTGGATCACAATAAACTGTGGAAAATTCTGAAAGAGATGGGAATACCAGACCACCTGACCTGCCTCTGGAGAAACCTGTATGTAGGTCAGGAAGCAGCAGTTAGAACTGGACAGAGAACAACAGAATGGTTCCAAATAGGAAAGAGAGTATGTCAAAAGGCTGTATATTGTCATCCGGCTTATTTAACTTCTATGCAGAGTACATCATGAGAAATGCTGGGCTGGAAGAGGCACAGCTGGAATCAAGATTGTCAGGAGAAAAATCAATAACCTCAGATATGCAGATGACACCACTCTTATGGCAGAAAGTGAAGAGGAACTAAAGAGCCTCTTGATGAAAGTTAAAGAGGAGAGTGAAAAAGTTGGCTTAAAGCTCAACATTCAGAACATTAAGATCATGGCATCTGGTCCCATCACTTCATGGGAAATAGATGGGGAAACAGTGGAAACAGTGCCAGACTTTATTTGGGGGGGCTCTAAAATCACTGCAGATGGTGATCATAGTCATGAAACTAAAAGACACCTACTCCTTGGAAGGAAAGTTATGACCAACCTAGGTGAAGTTGCTCAGTCGTGTCCGACTCTTTGCAACCCCATGGACTGTAACCTACTAGGCTTCTCCATCCATGGGATTCTCCAGGCAAGAATACTGGAGTGGATTGCCATTTCCTTCTCCAAGGGATCTTCCCGACCCAGGGATCAAACCCGGTCTCCCGCATTGGAGGCAAATGCTTTAACCTCTGACAGCAGATTAAAAACAAAAACAAAAACAAAAACAAAACAGAGACATTACTTTGTCAACGAAGCTCTGTCTAGTCAAAGCTATGGTTTTTCCAGTAGTAGTGTATGGATGTGAGAGCTGGACTATAAGGAAAGCTAAGAGCTGAAGAATTGATGCTTTTGAACTGTGGTGTTGGAGAAGGCTCTTGAGAGTCCCTTGGACTGCAAGGAGATACAACCAGTCCATCCTAAAGGAGATCAGTCCTGGGGGTTCACTGGAAGGACTGATGTTGAGGCTGAGGCTCCAATACTTTGACCACCTCATGCAAAGAGCTGACTCATTGGAAAAGGCCCTGATGCAGGGAAAGATTGAGAGCAGGAGGAGAAGAGGACAACAGAGGATGAGATGATTGGATGGCATCAGTGACTCAATTGACATGAATCTGGATAAACTCTGGAAGTTGTTGATGGACAGGGAGGTCTGTGTGCTGTGGTTCATGGGGTTGCAAAGAGTCAGACACAACTGAACGACTGAACTGAACTGAAGTCCTAGCTGCTGCTTGTGTCCCTTTGATGCAACTGAGAATGCAGGGTCAAGGCAGAGGCCTGGGTGGGGTGGGGAACAGGGCCTCACCAAGCACAGGCCCTGGCAATGGCTTACAAACCAGTAGCCTACTCCCAGATGGGTTCAGCTGCTTACCTTCTGGGAGCCTTCACAGGGTCACTGACTCCATTCTCACTGGGCCAGGAATGGTCCTCTTGCTGTCCACTATTGACAGGGTCTGCTTGTTGGGACGGGATGGGAGTGGGTGATGAGAGCTTCTGGGCCTTTGCAGCAGATCCTTTGAGCAAATTGGCCTGTGGAGGTGAGATACCTTGGACTGGGGTGAAGCAGACACGCCTGGCCTCACTTGTAGAAAGCACACAAAATCTCTACAGGGGCCCAGATGAACAACCCACTTCCTAGAATCTGTCAAGAACCGTTTACCTTGGATAGGAAGGAGAGGTAGAGCATTGCCTGTGAAAACAGCAGCACTTTCTCAGGCAAACCACCTGTCTGAAGTTTTGTCTTGATCTGATTGGTTGGACTAGGCCATGGGCTGAGGGAGACGGCTGGTCGCTGACATCTCACTGGCCCTGGGCAGCCAGAGGCTCCTGTTCCTAGGCAGACCTGTCCTGCTTGCTCTTGCTGCTGTTAAGCTGTGGGCCAGGTGAGCTAGACTCTTCCACAGGACCCTCATAATGGGTGCTGTGTGGCAGGCTGCCCCCTCCAGAGGGGCAAATTGGTGACCAAGTGAATGTACCAGAGCGGGCAGTAGCATTCATGACTGCTAACAGAAACACGGAAACCAACCATTTCTTCTCCAAGGAACATAAATAGAAGTTATGCAGACCAGCATGTTGAAAACCAGAGGCATGACCTCACCAACAAAGGTCTATCTAGCCAAAGCTATTGTTTTTTCCAGTAGTCATGTATGGATGTGAGAGTTGAAGTATAAAGAAAGCTGAGCACCAAATAATTGATGTTTTTGAACTGTGGTGTTGGAGAAGACTCTTGAGAGTCCCTTGGACTGCAAGGAGATCCAACCAGTCCATCCTAAAGGAGATCAGTCCTGGGGGTTCATTGGAAGGACTGATGTTGAAGCTGAAACTCCAATACTCTGGCCACCTGATATGAAGAGGTGACTCATTGGAAAAGACCCTGATGCTGGTAAAGATTGAGGGCAGGAGGAGAACGGCACAACAGTGGATGAGATGGTTGGATGGCATCACTGACCCCATGGACATGAGTTTGAGTAAACTCCACATGTTGGTGATGGACAGGAAGGCCTGGCGCTCTGCAGTCCATGCTGTTGCAAAGATTTGGACACGATTGAGCGACTGGACTGAACTGAAGTGAGACCAGCAGGGGCTAGTGGCAGGGGCTGGCTGTGCATTGGTTTTGATGCCTCTCAGTTTTGGTTGCCCCCAGGCCCGGGCTCAAAAAAAAAAAAAAAAAGAGAGAGAGAGAGAGAGAGAGCTGATGAGATGATCTGGAACCAGGACGGTTCTTCATCTTCCCCTCGGGAGCCAGACTTCAGCTTCCCTGCCTCTGCACATTGCTCACCAACACAGGGTAGAAACCACTGGCTCTTCCTGAGAGAACAGAACACGCAGCCTCCACCACATCCCCAGAAACAGCCTCAGACTCGAGCTCACTGCATACAGGACCGCACTGTGCTCTAAGGAACAACTACAAGCACAGAGACAGAGGCAGACAGAGACAAAGAGACGCAACATGGCAGTAGATACTGCATTTTCACTAAACATTTGAAAACAAAGTCAAAGTCTAAGCAAACTTGAACCCGAAAATGTACACAGAAGTAGGAAACACAGAGAACAGAGCTCTCCCAACCAGCCAGTGGCGCTCCTTAGGAGAACGATTCATAGACAAGTAGATTCCACGAGCCTCCGAGACAATAGGATCCTCTCCATTCCTTGCCACGTGGGTTTGGTGTTTGTTTGTTTGTTTGTTTTTTAAGTCTTTTGGTTTGAGGAGGGCTCTTCTTTTTTTTTTTTTTTTTTTCCTCCGTGTGTGTGTGTGTGTGTGTGTGTGTGTGTGTGTGTTTTCCTCATCGGCTGCCAACATAATCTGCACCAGCTGAAGATCAAAAACAAAAAAAAAAAAAAATCAAAAAGCCAAAACAGACCTAAAAGCAAACAGCTCAGAGATACACAGTTACCTGCTGGTGGGTAACCAGGCGCACTCCCAAGGCCAAAAGTGCAGGCGTAGTGGAACCACTGGCACACATCACATCCAGGAGACACACACAGATGCTGCACAGCCAGAAGCACCGCACTGCAGCACACAATGTGAGGAGGTGCACACGAAGGGACACTACCCACCTCATGCACCTTTATTTCCCACTTTTCTGATATCTTCTGAGGACAGAACATCTGTGAGCCTTTTTGACTTAATCGAAACACTTAATTTTTTTTTTTTAATACTTTATTCTACGTTACAATACTGTATTGGTTTTGCCATACATTGACATGAATCAGCCACAGGTGTACACGATCTCCCAATGCCGAAGCCCCCTCCCACCTCCCACCCCATATCATCTCTCTGGATCATCCCATGCACCAGCCCCAAGCATCCTGTATCCTGTATTGAACATAGATTGGCGCTTCGTTTCTTATACGATAGTATACATGTTTCAATGCCATTCTCCCAAATCATCCCACCCTCTCCTCTCCCTCAAAGGCCAAAAGTCCGTTCTATACCTCTGTGTCTCTTTTTTTGTCTCACATACAGGGTCATCATTACTATCTTTCTAAATTCCATATATATGTGTCAGTATACTGTATTGGTGTTTTTCTTTCTGGCTTACTTCACTCTGTATAATTGGCTCCAGTTTCATCCATCTCATTAGAACTGATTCAAATTTATCCTTTTTAAGGGCTGAGTAATATTCCATTGTGTATATGTGCCACTGCTTTCTTATCCATTCATCTGCTGATGGACATCTAGGTTGTTTCCATGTCCTGGCTATTATAAACAATGCTGTGATGAACATTGGGGTACATGTGTCTCTTTCAATTCTGGTTTCCTCGGTGTGTATGCCCAGCAGTGGGATTGCTGGATCATAAGGCAGTTCTATTTGCAATTTTTTAAGGAATCTCCACACTGTTTTCCATAATGGCTGTACTAGTTTGCATTCCCACCAGCAGTGTAAGAGGGTTCCCTTTTCTCCACACCCTCTCCAGCATTTATTGCTTGTAGACTTTTGATCACAGCCATTCTGACTGGTGTGAAATGGTACCTCATTGTGGTCTTGATTTGCATTTCTCTGATAATGAGTGATGTTGAGCATCTTTTCATGTGTTTGTTAGCCATCCGTATGTCTTCTTTGGAGAAATGCCTATTTAGTTCTTTGGCTCATTTTTTGATTGGTTCGTTTATTTTTCTGGAGTTGAGCTGAATAAGTTGCTTGTATATCTTTGAGATTAGTTGTCAGTTGCTTCATTTGCTATTGTTTTCTCCCATTCAGAAGGCTGTCTTTTCACCTTACTTATAGTTTCCTTTGTTGTGCAGAAGCTTTTAATTTTAATTAGGTCCCATTTGTTTATTTTTGCTTTTACTTCCAGTATACTGGGAGGTGGATCATAGAGGATCCTGCTGTGATTTATGTTGGAGAGTGTTTTGCCTATGTTCTCCTCTAGGAGTTTTATAGTTTCTGGTCTTACGTTTAGATCTTTAATCCATTTTGAGTTTATTTGTGTGTGTGGTGTTAGAAAGTGGTCTAGTTTCATTCTTTTACAAGTGGTTGACCAGTTTTCCCAGCACCACTTGTTAAAGAGACTGTCTTTACTCCATTGTATATTCTTGCCTTCTTTGTAGAAGATAAGATGTTCATAGGCATGTGGATTTATCTCAGGGTTTTCTATTTTGTTCCATTGATCTATATTTCTGTCTTTGTGCCAGTACCATACTGTCTTAATGACTGTGGCTTTGTAGTAGAGCCTGAAGTCAGGCAAGTTGATTCCTCCAGTTCCATTCTTCTTTCTCAAGATTGCTTTGGCTAGTCGAGGTTTTTTGTATTGCCATACAAATCTTGAGATTATTTGTTCTAGTTCTGTGAAAAATACTGCTGGTAGCTTGATAGGGATTGCATTGAATCTGTAGATTGCTTTGGGTAGTATACTCATTTTCACTATATTGACTCTTCCAATCCATGAACATGGTATATTTCTTCATCTATTAGTGTCCTCTTTGATTTCTTTCATCAGTGTTTTATAGTTTTTGATATATGATATATAGGTCTTTAGTTTCTTTAGGTAGGTATATTCCTAAGTATTTAATTTTTTTCATTGCAGTGGTGAATGGAATGAAACACTGACTTTTAAAACAATTCTTTATGACTGACTGTAAAACCATGTGATGCAGGGTCACCATGTATGTTCAGTGGGACACCGTCTTTCAGAACTGTGCTAACTCACTGTTGAAGCATTCAATGGTAAAAGAAAATACAGATTTGTTTTTTGTGACAAATAAGAAAACAGGAAGTAGAATTATTTTTAATAGTTAAGGAAAAGAGTTTTGGAATTTTAAAATTATATACCCAAGTAAACGTCCTTTTAAATATGTTGCTATAATAAAAAAATATATATATATCTCAACAAGATAAGGCTTCAGAAAACTGTCCAAATTAGAAAGTCCTTTATAAACACTTATGAAGGAAATACTAAAATGAACTGCTTCAAGAGCTATGGGGATGATGATCACTTGACACGGTCAAGTATTGTGTAAAAAACCAGAAGCCAGAAAAATTCAAAAGAAAGAATAGTCATGAAAACTCTGTTCTAAATTCTAGAAAATATGACGAGGAAGAAGACAGTGAAACAACTTGTACCTTTTGCTTGCTCCGTTTTTGTCCTGCCAGGCAGTGGTAAATAAGATAGAACTGTGTTTAGAGAATGGTACCCAAAATGATCTAGTGTTTCTTTCAAGAAGATGCACGTAAATAGTTGTGCTCTTTGGCCTGAAAAAGTATCTGAAAAGGTTGACGTTGCTGAAAGTCTGCGTGTAAATAAATGGGAGAGATTCTTTTGAGAAGACTGAGTTAGGAGGCATGGCTTTAAATCTATAGCAGACTGAAAAGTGTGACGTTTGAGTCACTCCACATACAACCCTTGGCATTTGTGGATTCCTATTTGGGGTTTTAATATATGTGATGCATGAAATGTCTCCCTAAGCAAGGTGATGACAGTGATCTGTTGCTGTTGTCATCTTGCGGCATTCAAAACATGCTGCATTTCCCTGACCCTAAAATGCAGGCTGGATTTAAAATAACACGTATGTTGATTCCCTCCCTGCCGTTTTGGCGAATCCTGACCTCTGATGCTGCAGCCATGTGGAGTAAACAAACCAACAGGGGACACTTGTTGTTTGTCTTTTCAAAGCCACGTCTCTCTTGAGCTCCTTAATGAGACCTGAAAACAACTTCCCAGGGGCAACAACCCTGAGGTTCTTTTCAGTTCTTCCCAGAGGACAGGTTTATTTTTGTAACTATAGCAACCGCTGCTGTTTTCTTTCTGAGTTTTTAAGCTTCTTAGTATTATGGGTCTCTTCGCAAAGATATTGTAGAAGCTTTCAGGTATTTCAAAATCTTGCCTTAAAAAGCCAGGCTTCGTTCACAAGAAATCTTTATTATAACTAAAGCTGGACTTTGTTATTCACCATTTATTTGCATGTATATCTGTTGTCTCTCCTGGGAAACGCAGACACGACTGGTAAATCCGCAGTCAGTCGCTCTTCGATGCTGAAACCCATGTCTCCAGCAGATGTCGCTATTCTCATGCTTAACCAAAATTTGAGCCTAAGGGTTCTTCCAGTCTGGGGAAAAAAAAAACACCTTAACTTGTTAGAAGGAATTATTACAAAACATAAGTAAATATATGCAACCAGGTATAAAATTTCTTTTTATAATTGAAATTATAGAGACGGTTGGTTGGAAGGCATCTTAGGCAAGTTCTCATTTTAAGAAAGTTATTGGTAGGTCCTTTTCTCCATCTCGGTTTACTCACCTATAAAGAAGTTACTAACTCAAAACACTTGAAGCTGCTGTAAGTGTTACATGGGTTTCCCTGGTGGCTCAGATGGTAAAGAATCTGCCTGCAATGCAGGAGACCTAAGTTCAATCCCTGGTGTTGGGAAGATCCCTGGAGCAACGGAATGGCAACCCATTCCAGTATTCTTCCCTGGGAAATCCCATCAACAGAGGAGCCTAGTGGGCTACAGATCCATGGGGTCGCAGAGTAAAACATTTGAAGTTGCCCTGTTACACAGTAACACATGCGATGATCCCAGGATGCCTTTTTCAAGTGCAAACTTGCTGTGCTTCAAAAGTAGGACTTGCAAGGCAAAGACAAATTATTAAGAACTCGACCCCTAAAACAGTCAGTAGTTTGAGCAATTTGAGAAACAGTCTCAACAAAATGATAGTTCCTTAATATTTTATTAGAAAAACTTTTCGACCCCATTGAAATCTACATTTTCAGTGCCTGTTTCAAATAACTTTTGAAGTTTCTGAATTTTTGAAGTTTCTAACTCAGAGTTCAGCCTTCCCCTCCCTTGGTTACTAGCACAGCGTCTTCTCTTTCCTGCCTGCTCCCGGTAACCAGACGGTAATTCTCAAAGGGACTTGATCAGATTTGTAATTTTGATACATTAGGAACCAATATGTAATGCATATTCCACTCCTTTCCTTCATTTACTTTTTCATGTGTTTCTTAGCAAACACTATTTATTTTAAGTCTGAGTTTGTGGTCTCATTTTCCAGGAAAAAGACAAAGAGTGCCAGAGGTATGAGTAATTGGTATCTCCTTTCAGGCCCATTTCATTATCTCCCCTTCACTGTCCAGGGCTGACCTGAACAGCCTTTGACCTCATTTCTCAGCTGCTTTTGTTCAGAAAGACTTGGGAATTCCCATAAGGATCACAAATTGAGTTCGTTTAGCCTCTGCATAACCTTTCCCCCAGTTCTTACGTCTCTGTACTATTCTCCTTATAAAATGGGTGTCTTCTTTGAGTCTCTAGTCTAGATCATTCCAGGGAAGGTACCATGGTCCAAAGATCAGGCCAGATCAGGCCCTGACCCTGCTCCATCGATGTTGAACCTTTTTAGAGCCAGGTTTGTAAACGTGCAACTGGCGTGGCAGGAGTACTCAAAATGAGAGTCTATGCACGACTCTGGGAGCCATGAGATTCTGAAACATACAGGAGAAAACTGGAAAATTTCAGCCCTGAATAGATGGAATCATATTATCTGTGAGAGTTTTAAAAGAAAGATAACATAGGAATGTTTCATAGGTGACATTCCTATAAACAGCCCTCAAGAAGTGCCAAGCACCCATTTATAGGAAATAAGACCTCAATATAACCTGAACTCTTTGTGGGGTCCGTCCTAGAAATACCAGACACCCTTAAAATACACAGGGTGCTTGTGCTTAGTCATTCAGTTGTGTCCTACCTCTTGCGACTCTTTGAATTGTAATCTACCAGGTTCCTCTGTCCATGAAATTTCTCAGCAAGGACACTGGAGTTGGTTGCCATTTCCTCTAGGGGATCTTCCCAACCCAGGGATTGAACTCACGTCTCTGGTGGCTCCTGCATTGCAGGCAGATTCTTTACTCGAAGAGCCACTAGGGCTTTAAATACACAAGGTACTCCACATAAAAGCCCTGAGCTCCAATAAACTCTGCCTGACCCACATAAAAGAGATTCAGAATCTCTTCCCTGAAGCAATATATTTTATTGAAATTAACTCTTCTTTAATGCTTGAGTGACTGAACAGGTACCAAAATGGAGATAGTTCCTCTAAGTGATCCTAGAACACCAAAGTCAGAGGCTTGAGAAATTATTTTTAACTGAAAGAAAAATAACAGGATATATATATGTATTTCCTCCAAAAGAGCCTGGACTACAATTAAAATAATTTTCTGAATTTTAATTGAAGTGCAAACAGTGTTCAGAGATTCAAAGTCCTAACAATTGTCTGTTTGAACTCCTTTAAATGAATTTGACAATTGATATATGCCTGAATTAATATTATTAGTATATTATATAACATATATATTTACATATATAATTATTAATAAAATTAATGGTCTCTCCTTGTATCCAGTGAAATGTCCTAGAGGCAACATCTTCTCAGATGGGACCAGCTTAATATGTAAATTAAAGCCCAGATTATAGTTTCTAAAATTAACTTTCCATGGAAAGAAGGCAGGATTTTTGGAAAGATAACTGATTCTATGTCTAGGAAAGGAAGGTATAAAAGAGCACAGAACTTCTTTATCAGAAACCAAGGTTTTATTCAAGGGTTAGTGAAATCAGATCAAAAAAGAATTCTTTTTCATCTGAGCCACCAGGGGAAACCAAACTTCTGCAGACTTCTGTGAGCAGACAGAATTACATCCATCCTCTGTTGAAATTAGGAATGAACTGTCATGATAACTAAAAAGCTTTAAAGTGTTTCTTCAGAGAGATGAGAATCTACATTTATTCCCTGGGGCAAACTCTCTAGAAGCAAATAACCTAATTAACTGGACTATTAACTGACTTTCATAATTGGGTTATCACCTTTTAACCCTAGGGACATTTGGAAGTAAATATAGGTATTTTTGTGAAAATTATAATAGAGCATTGATTTTTTTTTTTTTGCATTTCTAATAGATAAAAGAATCTGACCTATTACACCAATAGCCTGGAATCTAATCTGAGATATGTAATCAAGGAGTTTACGTAGATGCAACCTTACATTTAATTTTTAAAAGTTTTTGTTAGAGTATAATTGCTTTACAATGTTGTGCTACTTTCTGCTGTACAACAACGTGAATCGGCTGTATGTGTGCATATCTCCCCTTCTTCTTGAGCCTCTCTCCCATGCACCCCTCTCAACCGTCTAGGTCATCACCGGGCACCGAGCTAAGCTCGCTGCACTGTACCAAGTTTCCCTAACTATTGATTAACGTGTTAATCATTTAGTCCTTTCCAACATTTTGTGATCCTATGGACGGTAGCCCGCCAGGCTCCTCTGTCCATGAAATTCTCCAGGCAAGAATACTGGAGTGGGCTGCCATTTCCATCTCCAGGGGACCTTCCCACCCCAGGGATTGGTATCCCACATTACAGGCAGATTCTTTACTGTAATGTATTTTTACATAGTGTATTTATGTCAGTGCTAGTCTCTCAATTCATCCCATCCTCCCCGTCCCCCAAAACTTTACATTTTATAATTCAGTATTAAAACATTTGAAGCTGAAACTCCAATACTTTTGCTACCTGATGCTTAGAGCTGACTAATTTGAAAACATCCTGATGCTGGGAAAGATTGAAGGCAGGAGGAGAAAGGGACGATGAGGATGAGATGGTTGGATGGCATGACCGACTCGATGGACATGGGTTTGGGTGGGCTCTGGGAGTTGGTGATGAACAGAGAGGCCTGGCATGCTGTGGTTCATGGGGTCGCAAAGAGTCAGACACGACTGAGCAACTGAACTGAACTGAACTGAAGAGAACTTTAGGTCTCCATAAATATAAATTTTACTTGTAGGGTGTGAGAATTCTCTATGTTCTATAACCACATTCAAAAAGAAAATCAAATGGTACACCAGTGAAGTGAATTCCTTAGTATGAAGTAGAGCAGTTTGCAAATTAGTTGATATTTGTGTTTCCTCTTCTGTGAAATGCCTGGTCGTGTATTTTATTCATCATTATGTGCTTTGTATTTTCTCCTGTTGATTTTTTAACTAACTCGTCCTTAGTTATCTGTGTTGCCCATAACCTTTCCAACTGTTGCTTGTCTTTCCACTTCACTTTCTCTAGCGTCTCTTTCAATTATTGTATCAATGTTTTCCTCTGGACTAGCAATTTTGAAGAAATCCTTTGAATTGAAGTTCCTGTATGTTCTTCTAAAGGTTTTAAAGTATTGGTTGTCCACTTGTCTCCTTTCAGACTGGAGTTCATTTTTGTTAACTGTGTAAGATTTGGATCCAAATTGTTTTGTCTTTACGGATATGAAATTCGCACAGAGTGTTCTTTTCAGTGTTCTCTCTGTCACATGTCATTGCCATTCATAGTTTGTTTTGGGGTTGTCTATTCTATTCCATTGATCAATAGTCTGTCCTGATACCATATCATCCTCCGATGGCTTTACTTCTTGATATCTAGCAGAATACGTTCTCTCACTTTCATCTTTTTCTGTATGAACAACTTGGATATACTTGGAGGTCTGCTTTTCTGTACAAATTTTTAAATCAGCTTGTCAAGGTCCTTATAAAACACTTGAGATTTTCAATGAAATGTCAATGAATGGATTGATAATCTGTGGATCACAGATACCTGTGTGATGCTGAACTTTCTATCCACTAAATTGTTTTATCTTTCCATTTATGTGTGTCTTGTTTAGATTATTTAAATAAGGTTTGTAATTTTCTCCACATGGCTATCATATCTCTTAGTTTTATCACCAGGCAACATTTTTGTTACTATTAGAAATAATATGTTTTTTAAATGTATGCCTTCTCTTTTTGCTAGTTTAAAGAAATACTATTGATTTTTGCATAAATATCTTAACCTAGACACTTTGCTAAACCTTGACCAGAGCTAATAATTTGCCTGAGATCTTTTTAAAAATTTTAATATAGATAATCTAGAATTAATTACTATTTCCTTTTCTTCCCATCCTCATGCTCTCCCCTTTTCTTCTTTATTTACTACATGAGCCAGGACTTTCGGTGCAATGTTCAATGTGCTGTTTATGCTCAGTCATGTCCCACTCTGCGACCCCAGGGACGGTAGCCGCCAGTCTCCTCTGTCCATGAAGTGTTTCAGGCAAGAATACTGGAGTGGGTTGCCATTTCCTCCTCTGGGGGATCTTTCTGACCCAGGGATCGAAGCTGCATCTCTTGGATCTCCTACATTGGCAGGCGGACTCTTTACCACTGTGCTACCTGAGAAGCCCATGATATTTAATAGGTGTGGTAATAATAAACTTTTAATCTGGTTCCTGATATTAAAGAAAATTCTTGTTTTTTGTTTTTATTTACACTTATAGCCTCTGCAGTTTCAGGAAGGCTTGTGTTAATGAAGCTTCTAACCGAGAATGATTTTTTCCAGGTAATAAAAATTAATTGGGCCCAGTAGTGTCCTTAAGTGAGGGATATGATTTCTCCAAAAGCAAGAAGGGCTGTAAGAGTTTAGGCTTCTTATTTAGTCTAAAAAGGGAGGTGGAGAGCAAGGAGGTTTCATTCCTATTGGTCTTCAGTGTAACTCAGGGCATAGCACCCCATGGAATCCTCCCAAAGTTTACAGTTTATGCAAGGTACTGGATTTTTTTCAGGGTTCATAAATCATTTTCTATCAGTCATATGATCATTGGAAATTTGCTTTTAGGTTGATTCTCAGTTTCGGAAATAATCATAACGTCATCTGTATCATGTACTACAGCTCTATAATCTAGTAACATCACACCAGGTCTGCTTCACTGAACTGTGACAGTGCACAGGAAAGTTCAAATATCCTTGAGGCAAAAGTGCATTGGGAACCATTCCACACGAATGCACACTGTTGATGACTCTCCCTAGCAACCAACATAGAAAAAAGGCCTTAGCCAAGTCAACTATGGAAAAGCGGTCATCTTTCGCTCGTGGAATAGTCTGTGTAGCAGCTGAATACTCTGGCCCATATGGGGCCTGCAGAAGCTATTGGAGTGCTGCCATCCCCTGTAGTCCAGGATCAACATCTACAATCCATCCGTCTTCCTCACCAGCATCATCTCATTACTGTAGGATGAGGGTGCGGGGCCCACTCGGCTGCATCTAATATGTCCTTCATTAGGGCAGTAATTTTTTATGGCTGTAGGTATAGGATAGTGATTATCATTAACCATTTGAAAACTCTAAAGGCTCCTATCAGGCTTCCCTAGTGGCTCAGGTGGTAAAGAATCTGCCTGCAATGCAGGAGACCCAGGTTTGATCCCTGGGTCGGGAAGATCCCCTGGAGTAGGAAATGGCAACCCACTTGGCTCCCCCAAGTAGTCTTGCCTGGAGAAGTCCATGGCCATCTACAGTCTATGGGGTCACAAAGAGTTGGACATGACTGAGCAACTAACACACACATATACAAGGCCTCCCATTATTGAAATCCAATTTGTACTGGATTTAGGACAGATTTACAAGTTGGTTTTTTGTTAGTTTCCTTAGCACTAAGAAAGAGTTTCAACCAATCATTATATTGATAGCAATTAGATATTCAGGTAAGGAAGACATTCCCACAGTAGACTTTTATTAAAAATCACTTATTTCAACTTTTAACAAGAGTTTAATTTTTATTCTTAGAGGAGCATCTCCATATCCACCTAAATTAATTCTACCACTTATGTAAGGGGCTCATGAGCAGGCCCAGGCTGTGTTCGTGTGTTCCCCTAACCCCAAAGAGCTTCTTCTCCATCTGCTGGCCATTTCACTCATGCATTTACAAAAGGCCTTGGTCCTCGCGAAGGAATTGGTCAGGAGACCGTATCCTTCATGTCATGCCCTTCCTCTATTACTGTCTGTGGTTGGCAGAATTCTAAAGACGTCCTACCGACCTTCCCTCATGACTCATAGGAGGAAGTTGAGATTAAAGGTCAAAACTGCCTTTCTTCCATCCTCTGAGGTCTCAAGAACTAAATCACATGTTGGGTCCATGGTGGTGGCACTCCTTCTCTCATGACCTGGGTGAGGGGCATTGAATAGGAAGCTCGTTCCGCTGTCACAGAGCCAGCTCAGCAGTGCCTGCATCAGCAGCATTTCTGCAGCTTCAGTAGATACTGACATTTCAATGACAAGGGAAGGACAGAGCAATTACCCTTCTCTGGGAATGAATGGCCTCTGTCCTAATCCATTCTAGTCAGCAAGGATTTTTCCTAGAACTGTCCCCACAAAGGCAGTAGCCACAGAGGATCTGGGGTGAGTGCAAACAGTGTCCACAGCCAGAGACACTGGAACTTGATCCAAAATTCTCAGGAGGGGCTTTCTCGGTGGCTCAGTGGTAAGGAATCCGCCTGCCAACGCAGGAGACACGGGTTCCATCCCTGGTCCAGAAAGATCCCACTGAGCCTGTGCACCGCAACTACTGAGCGTGTTCTCTAGAGCCCTGGAAGCCACAGCTCCTGAAACTAGCGTGTGCCAGAGCCTGTGCTGTGCAATGAGAAGCCCAAGCACTGCAGCTAGAGAGCAGCCCCCAGCTAGAGAAAGCCTGTGGAGAGCAACCAAGAACAGCCCCCACCTGCCACACACCTGTACGTGTGTGTTATAAACTCAGTGTTGTGGTCAGAGAATATATTGATAATAGCACATTTTTTTCAATCTGTTGAAACTTACTTTATGATACACTAAGCACATGATATTCTCTTACCTTTTCCATGTGTATATACTCCCTGCTTGTTGAATGAAGAGCTCTATAAATGTCCACTTTGTTTTCAAACTTTTGGTCTCAGGACCTCTGTATACTCTTAAAAATACACTGAGGACACCAGACAACTTTCTTTTATTCTGTGGGTTCTATCTAACAATATTTTCCACATTGGACATTAAAACTAAGGCATTTAAAAATCAATAAAAGTTTTAATTTTCACTTAAAATTAACAAGAAAACCATTATATACAACATCAAGATATAACAACTCTAAAAAGTAATTTTTTTCTAATTCTTCTCATGTATGTTATGCAAAGGAATCTAAAAATGAACACATATTCTGAATTTATTTTCGCTTAACACCACTAAATGAGATCTGCAGACCAGAAGACAGAGCATCAGCCAGAAACTTGTGAGACATGCAAATTCAGAACTACTGACTCAGATTCTGTAAGGAATGGTTGGAAATGGTGTTTTATCAGGCTGTCCAGCTAACTGATACTTAGCTCATTTGAGAAGCCCTACTTTAATGATCCTTACATTAAAAATATAGTTTTGTTCTTAAACTTTTATTGATAGAGTCTACATACATAAAAGTACATTAATCATAAAGGCAGAACTCAGTGCTTGTTTACAAAGTGAACACATCTGTGTAGGAACAAGATCAAGAAAGAAAACACCACCTGTACCATTGACTTTCAACACTCGTGATTAATTTGCCTGTTGTTTGAGCTTTATGTTCAAACTGTACCATACAGTGAGTACCTTTCTTTGGTTTTTCATTTTTGCTCAACATTTTGTTCATGAGATGCATCCATGCAGTGCCCTCCACAAAAGTGTATTCGTTCTCATTGCCATAGCAATATAGCACATTGCTATAGCATCCATCTGGAGGAGGAAACGGCAGCCCACTCTAGTATTGTCTGGAAAAATCCCATGGACACAGGAGCCTGGTGGGCTACAGTCTGTGGGGTTGCAGAAAGTTGGACACAACTGAGCAATTGAACACACACACACACATACACACACATAGTATCCATCCTGATATTAGACATTTGAATTGTTCAGTTTTTCACAAGCAGACTTGTTACAGACATTCTTGTACTTGCCTTTTGGTGAGAATGTGTATGCATAATACATAAGTCATATCTATATATATTATGTAGTTCACTTGAAAAACTTTCTAAGAATATGTCATATTTAATACAGAACCTTCTACATGTCAAGGAAATTCATCACCACTGGAGACACATAAGCAGGAAAAACACACTTTTAAAAAAAATGTTTAAAATGCACTTCATATTATACTGTGAGTTTACTAAATACAAGTTTTAGCATTGGTAAATTTAGCCTGTTTTTCTTTTATTTATTTTTTTAATTTTGTATTGGGGTATAGCCAATTAACAAGGTTGTGATAGTTTCAGGGGAGCAGCAAGGGGCCTCAGCCATACATACACATGTATCCATTCTCCCCCAAACCCCTCCCATCCCGGCTGCCACATAACACAGAGCAGAGTTCCCTGTGCTCTACAGCAGGTCCTTGTTGGTTACCCATTTTAAATATGGCAGCCTGTTTTCCATGTTAAAAAACTCTTTACACGTTTGTTTTGACCATTTTCAGTCAATGCTCTATTCTGATCATTTTCAGATTATCTAGGTCAGTGGTGTGCAATGGAAATATAATGCAAGCCACATATATAGCTTTAAATTTTCTAGTAGTCACTGAAAAATAAAAAGAAACATGAAATTAATTTTAATGTATTTTATGAATTCATACCTAAAATATTATAATTTCGACATAATTAAGATGAGAAACTTTACTGTCTTCATAGTACAATGCATATTTACATTTTTCCAGCCACATAAACATCTTCCAGTAACTGAACCAAGTATCAGATTTAACATTAAAATTAAATAGAACTAGTTAACTCCATCACACTAGCCACATGTGACTAGTGGTTATATTACTGGAAAGAACAGGCCTAGGTCAAGAGTGGTTTTGTTGTCCTCCCCATGCTAACTTAAACTTTAATTTAAAAATTAAAGAAGTTTTTCTTCTACCTTCTGTGGAAGGCAAAATTTTGAAATAGACTGAGAATTTTTAGTCTACTTCTTTGGGAAGATTCCTTTGTACTTTCCTCTCAATTATGCTATGCACTTAAAACTGCTTTTAAAAATAAAGCCTTTAAAAAATGCAACATAGAATTTTGCTTGTGGCACACACACTGATGGTAGTAACATTCAATCCAATGATGAAGTTTGTTTTACACAAGGTACAAGAGATGAAGACACAAGAGATGAAGACGGCATGGCTCGTTCACCAGGGACCGGTTGCTAGTGGTGCCTCTCGAGGGGAGGATGGGACTAATGGGAGTGGGTAGACGAAACAACAGACAAGGACAGTACTAGCAGGGAGTGTAGAGCTGTAATTTTATCCTGTATCCCAGTGAGCAGGGGTAAAGCTAAAGTAATCTGACTTTGTAACAAAATTCTAAATGGTATTTCTAAAACATGCATCTAGCAAGTGATGCACAGAGTGCCTTAGAAGGGAAACTCGAGGCTAGGAGCCCAATTATTCAAGCAAGAGAAGGTGAGGTCCTGACCTGGGGATAATACAGATGGAGAAAATGGGAGCGGACTGAAGAGACATTGAGGTAATAAAAGCAACAAGATATTGTGAGCAGTCAGATATGGAAAATATCAAGTAGGCAAGTACCTAGCCTAACTCCAGGAAACTGGCCAAACATTTGTACCATTAGCCAAAATAAGCTGAGTGAAAAAGGAGACAAGGGAGAGAGGGAGAAAATTCTGGAGTGGAAAGGAATCCTAAGAGGTGGAGTCATTTTACGGAAAGAATTCCAGCTCTGGAATCTGAGACTTGGTTTCCAACAGCAATTCCATCATTTTCAATTATTAAGCAAATTACCTCCGAGCCTCTAGACCCTCATTTATACTATTTCTTACTTTGAGAACTTTCATTAGGAATTAATATTTATGTATGTTAAACTCATAGAATAAATTAGATGCTCAGTTTAAAAGTATATGTATTTGGATCTGCTGAATGGCTGCACTGGATACTATGCTGACTGCATAAACAAGATGAAACCTAGAGTTTGCTCTCAGATTATAACTTCATTTTCTGGTTTTTAGGAATAATAGTGTTTTATTTTCTCGGGCTCAAAAAAATCACTGCACATGGTGACTGCAGCCATGAAATTAAGACACTTACTCCTTGGAAGAAAAGCTATGACAAACCTAGACAGCATATTAAAAAGCAGAGACATTACCTCCAAAGCTCTGCCTAGTGAAAGCCATGGTTTTTCCAGTGGTCATGTAATAATGTGAGAGCTGGAACACAAAGTAAGCTGAGCACCAGAATTCATGCTTTTGAATTGTGGCATTGGAGAAGACTCCTGAGAGTCCCTTGGGCAGCAAGGAGATCAAACCAATCCAACCTTAAGGAAATCAGTCCTGAATATTCATAGAAAGAACTGATGCTGAAGCTCCAGTACTTTGGTCACCTTATGTAAAGAACTGACTCACTGGAAAAGGTCTTGATGCTGGGAAAGATCAAAGAGGAGAAGGGGAGAACAGGATGAGATGGTTGGATGGCATCACCAACTTGATGGACATGAGTTTGAGCAAGCTCCAGGAGTTACGGATGGACAGGGAAACGTGGTGTACTGCAGTTCATGGGTCGCAAAGAGTCCGGCACGAATGAAGGAACGGAACTGACTAATAAGCCTTCTGCCTCATAGAATTTTGAACCTATGGTGAATGGGCTGACATCATAATCCATTTTTTCTCATAACACATATTCAATAATTGGTAGTAGTTCCTGCAGCGATAACTATCATATAAAACTCAATAGCTTTTATGAATAATTTTTATGTAGAAAACCACACAGCAATATAAATATTTTATAGCAGGTAGTTTACTTATTTCAAAAATCAGGACACTGGAACAAATCATTAAAAAAATCACATCCCATGATTAACTTCATGTTTTCAAGTTTCAAGTGAAACACTTTTTAAAAGGAAGGCTTATCTGGTAAAAACGCATTAATGGAGTTTACTCCTGTGAAACAGATCTCGCAGGTTGCAAACGGGGGTCAAAGAAAATTCCAAACTCATTCTGCAAATACATGTAGGGTTCCTCAGCATTCAGAGTCTTCCAGCTTTCCACTGTTAAGACTCATTTTTTCAGGACTACCAACTGAATAAGAGCAGCAGGTGAAAAAGATGGCAAGATTAAATCTCCAGCGTTTCCAGTCTACCTCGTCTTCCGTTCAAATACTGGCGCGCATTTAACTTCCGGGAAAGGCCCCCTGCCGCCCAAGCCCTCACCCTAGGTTTCCACGCTCCCGGAGGCGGTCCCGGCGCAGGAGCTTCGGGACCGCGATTGCGCATGCGTGCCAGTCCCGCGCATGCGTGCCGGCGCCGCTCAGGCACCGCGGCTCCGCGCAGGCTCAGAGGCGGAGGTCGGCGGGGCCTGGGCGGGTGGCGGAGGCCGGCTCGCCCCGCCCGCGCCCGCTGCCCCGCTCTTCCCTTTCGCGCAGCGGCCGGCCGGCCGGCTTCCCGTTCCGGGCGCGCAGGCGGCGGCCGCCGGTGCTCGCTT
This sequence comes from Nanger dama, assembly GCA_917880005.1. Lineage (NCBI taxonomy): Eukaryota > Metazoa > Chordata > Mammalia > Artiodactyla > Bovidae > Nanger > Nanger dama. Next base: position 2,521,513 of record CAKJTW010000069.1, read on the forward strand.
CTGTCGCGGGCGCTGAGTCGGCTCCGGCAGCGCCTGTGCGGCGAGCATGGCATCTCGGAGGCGCGGAGCCGCCCTGCGGCTGTGGGCCGCAGGTAGAGGCCGCGGGGGCGGTGCGGGCGGGCGCGGGGACCGTCTCCGGGTGGGGAGAGGCCTGCGCGGTCGCCGAGATGCCTTCCCGTCCCGGGTCCCGACACAGAGTGGGCGCTGTGGGGCCCTTAACCCGGCGCGGCTCCGCTGGAGACGCGCGCCTTCCGACCGGCCGTCGGGGCGGTAGGGGCTTCGCGGAGCGCGGGCTCCGTCGGCGGGCGTCGAGGGCGCTCCTTCCCGGCGGGCGCGCGCACCTGCTCGGCGCTGGGCTCTGAGCCTGGCCAGCTCGGAGGCATCCTCGCCCGCGCGGGCGCATCCTGGCCGGGCCCGGGGCCTGTGCGGTGTGTCCTGGGGACCGGCTGGTCCTGCTCAGTCTCGAGCCCGCCTCGCCGTCCTCCCCACGACGGGTCCACTCCGCACCGTTTAGCTCCCACCGTGTGCCCGGCGCTGCTCCATGATCAGTGTTAGGAGTCCAACCCAATTTTGTTTCTGTCAATTTAGGGGGCAATATTTTTCAGTGGTGTTTGAAGTTTATCGCTGAGAAGATAATTGCTTCTAGAGAAAAAGAAATATAGACAATGTTCACATCTACCCCAAAAAGTGAGATGGTGAAAAACAGGATGAAAGTAAAAATTTATTTAAAAGGAACTTCCGTCCTTTAGAATTACTGGCCTAGGTAGAACTTGTTGTCACCACATGGTCATAAATATTTATTAAACAGGTGAACGACTTATGCTTTTGCCTAATTTGTGTCCTCGGATGGATGAATGGTGTGTTTTTGGGAGGTTATAGAAAACCGGAAACATTTTATAGGTGAATAAGCATATAATGGAAGCCACAAGATAAGTCAGCATGTATTTTACTGTATACATTTTGTCTTTTTTTTTCAGTTTTTCTGCTGGATCTGGCTTTCTGTAAAGGACACGTGGAAGATCTAGATGACTCGTGAGTATATATGTTTTTAAATAGTATCTTCATTTCTTCCAGCTGTGATATATTAATACTGGTATGAGTCCAGTATTTTTAAACACTTGTTTTATTGAGCGCGTAAATCTGTCCTATGGAATTTGCTAATTTTGTTTGGAGTAGATTTTTTTTTTCTTTGAAGTGTAGTTGACTTTTATGTTAGTTTCAAATGCACTACATTGTGTGAATATAATCTTTTAATAGCAAACAATGGCCCGTGCTTACCTAGCACCAGTTTTGCTCCAGGAATTGCACTAAGTGCTGTGTATGCACAAAAGAGGATTGCACTCGGCAGTTTTATGAATAGTCATAAGAGTAAAAACTGCTAGAGTCTTCTGCTTTACCTGTATATTGTTAGTCACTACTGAGTGAGTGATGGAGTTTGGTAACCATCCAGTAACACAGCGTGAATCCCCAGGCCTTGCTTGTCGTAGGTGAGGAGTCCGGCTTCAGACCAGAATCCTCAGGCTTTCAGGCCTGAGCATGGGAGTGACATGGCTTTTCCTGGCAGGGCTCTCGGAGGGAAGCTGCTCTCCGCGCACCAGACATGAGGCACACAGTGCACCACGGTCTCTGGGTGGGATGAGCCCTAGTCGCAGACTCAGGCCTCCAGGCCAGCTGGGCTCCTGTGTGTGGGTCTGCATTCTCAGCCTGGGGCCCCTTGTGGAGACGTGCTGGTGGGGGCCTCACCTTAGGCGTTGCTTAGGGAAACCTCCTTATTGAGGGGCTTACCTGAGACCCTTTCTGCACGTGGACTTGGTGTCTCTCCTCTCCTGTCCCTTCCCTCATTCCTCCCCTCTGTGCGTGGGTCCTCGGCGAGGCAGACGTCATTGGTTTGGGCCTCCTCCTGGGTGAGATACATCTCTCAGTACTGAGGAGCTGGCAGCTCATTTCTGTCTGCTGGCCTGTACTGGTGCAGTGAGTGAGTCAAGTCTTTGGCTGGTTGTCCTCGTTCACCACTCCTTCCCGCAGCAAGGTGCTCTGATGAGCAGAGAGCCCCAGGGTCCCACCGGGCACTCAGCAGCCTTCCTGGTGGGTATTGGGCGCCCTCGTGGATTGTTACAGGTGCTTCAGTTCTCAGAGAAGCCGCTGTTAACACTGAGGTGATTTTGTTAGAGTTCGTGGTGCCCTGAAGGGTGTGGCACCCCAGACCTGCTACTTTCCGAGGAGGAGAAAGCGGGGGTGAGCTGGTGGATGAGTCTGGGACCCTGACTTTCCTCAGCCAGGTGCTGCTGAACTGATGGGGTTGGCCCTCCTGTAATGCGCTTCCCACGTGGTAAAGAAGCCGCCTGCCGGTGCAAGAGACACAGGTTCAATCCCTAGGTCAGGAGGATACCCTGGAGAAGGGAATGGCAAGCCACTCCAGGATTCTTGTCTGGGAAATTCCTGCAAAGGAGCCTGGCAGGATACAGTTCATGGGGTCGCAGAGATTCAGACATGACTGAGCAGCTAAACGACAGCAGCAAGAGTCTCCTGTAAGTGAAAAACTTGTCTGGCCCACCTTCCTAACGGCTGCGGCCGCCCGAGCCTCCTGTGAACTCCTGGGTCTGAGGTGAGGGATCAAGGACAGTTTGTGCTTTCTGCTCCTGCCTGTTGCTGGACCCCTGTGAAATGAGGCACTGGGAATAGGGTCGGTCCTGCCCCTGATAGGCGCTCTGTTCTGTCCATGACGCTCACCAGAATGGCCCTGTGCTGACTAAGGGAAGTAGACAACGAGCATCCTATGCTTAAGCGAGCGGACGTGCAGCGAAGTGCCTCCTGGGCCCACAAGAGGATGGCTCGTGAAATTCAGGCACCATCCTAGCTTGGGCTGGTGAGCAGGGATTGCCATGGCTGAAGAAGACTGAACCAGAGTGAGAAGGCTGCCCTGCTTGTCTAATCCTGGCCGGGGCTAAACTAACTCCCCAGGGACTGATGACCACGCCAGGCCAGAGTGTTCTCAGCAGATGGAGCACCTTGGCTCCTCATCCCTCCATAGGGACTCTCTGGATCCTGACTGCAGATGACACTGTCTCTAGGTTGGGTCCAGCTGTCCCCATGCCTTGCACTGACTTGGGCCGCACCGTCAGGTGCCGTGAGACCATGTTTGTTTGCTGTGCAGATTCCCCGAGGGCACTGGATCTGGTGATGCCTAGGGTTTGCAGCACAGCCCCACATCAGTGAGTGCAGTCATGGGTGTACAGTGGACCCTCCATATTAGTCCTGACACCTTCCTTTCCATGTGGGTCCCTGTCTGGGATTCTGTACCAGTCAGCTCCTTCCCATCGATAGGATAGGGAGAGAGGCTGCTGCTGCTGCTGCTAAGTCACGTCAGTTGTGTCTGACTCTGTGCGACCCCATAGATGGCAGCCCACCAGGCTCCGCAGTCCCTGGGATTCTCCAGGCAAGAACACTGGAGTGGGTTGCCATTTCCTTCTCTAATGCATGAAAGTGAAAAGTGAAAGTGAAGTCGCTCAGTCATGTCCAACTCACATCGACCCCAGGGGCTGTAGCACCAGGCTCCTCCGTCCATGGGATTTTTCAGGCAAGGAGTACTGGAGTGGGGTGCCATTGCCTAGGAGAGAGGCTATTAAGCATCAAATGATGGGAGACAGTGGCCCCTGCCCTTTACCTCTGGGTGTAGAGCTGCCTGCAAAGACATTAAGAATAATGACCATCGGTTAGAGCGTTCTAGTTGAACAGTTTGCTTAAGGTGGCCATGACACGTTCTTGGGTAGCCCCACAAGAGGAATATAAAATAGAATTTTTACTGTAAACTCTTTAATGGGAAATGAGGGAACCCACCCGAGAGTCAGGTCCCTAGATCCCACCCAGGGGCCAGGCCTGCCAGCAGACTTCCTAAGGCTCACCCCTGCCCCTGCCCTGCTCTGTTCACTGTTAGGCACAGGTGTAAGTGGAGGAGAGGGGCTTCAAGCTGAAGCATTTATTTCTACAGAGTCCCACTTGAATTTTTACTCCTAATTACTTCATCATTGCTCTTGTTTTATTAAGGTGTTAAATGGATAAGATCTAGAGGTCACTGAGTAAAATTTTAAAGTAAAACTTATTGAAAAATTTGTCCTGTGCCCCTGTATTTATCAATTTGTTATCTTTACCTGTGCTATTCTGTTGTAGAAACCTACAGTCAAGATCTGTGTTCTTGTTTTTTAGGTTTAAAGAAAATCGAAAAGATGACATTTGGCTTGTAGATGTGAGTATTTAAATTTTTTGTACACATCAACCATCTCTCTCCTATTTTAAATGTGACTTTCCACTCTCCTCATCCAAATACGGTAACAGACAGTCCCAGGACCAGTGTGCATAACCCGCTTTGTCTGCTCAGGTAGTACCGTCATGGTTTTTATATTACAGTGTACCTCAGAGCCTTAGGATCTCTGGCAGGAGAGCCTGTTTTTGATGAAATTCTCACAAGGTCCACTTGTGCATGATGTCTGAGGGGAATGATGGTATGGTTTTAGCACAGAAGTCACTCAGTATTCTCAGAGTTCTCTCATTTCATCCAAGAGATTGAGTGTATTAGTATCACTTGGCAATCAAAGTCATATTTTCATCTTGGTAGTGAGGGGATCAGCTTTCCATCCTCTTTTCCTCGCTTTGACATTTTGAATGTGTTTAAACCCTGTGATGTCTGGGGTGCATTTTGACATGCCTCAGTGAGAAAGGGGTGAGTGGCAGCGAGAGAGATGGAGTGAGACGCGTAGAGCTGGCGGCCACTGAAGCCAGGCAGCGAGGCGTAAAGCCCCCTGGTTTGTCTGTCTCTTTTGATATATGTTGGAATGTTCCCAGAGGCTGATATTACAAGAGAGTTAAATCTTTTTCATGAAAGTACAAAACAAACAGTTTTTGTTATGCTACCTAATGGGAGGCACCTAAGTACCACCCCAACCGGTGATCCTGAAGAAGGAAGAACCAGGATTTTAGTTTCATCAGCCTGACTTGTTGCTGTGCCAAACCATCTTACCAGTGATTATACTTACAGGAGCAGTTACTGTAAGTAACTGCTTACTGTAAGGGCCTGTGGCATACAATCTGTATTGTATTGCAGTTTTTGCAATAAAAATAAGTTGATGTTTATCATTAACACTTAAGGGGTGTGCATGTGGTATATGAAGTGTATTTGGTGGTTTAATTTTATATCTAACATGGACATACTCATTTGGGAGCAGAGATGTTTTTAATAGTAAATTATCTCTTTTAAATAGATATCTGAAATAGGTATCAATAGCCGTTTAAAGTGACTTTAATAAAGTGTTAAAATGTTGAGTTGTATCCTGGAAGTTGACATGTCTAGATTTGTGTGTGTGTGTTTATTGTGTAACCACTTTAAAAACTATATTTAGACTTTGGTCCAAAATAGATCATTATCCAGTTGTTTAGGGAAAAGATTCTTTTACAGTTAAGATTGACATCCACAGTAGTAACAACATCTTAGTGGTTTTCCCTCTCTTTTTTTTTCAAACAAGTTTTATGCACCATGGTGTGGCCATTGTAAAAAGCTGGAACCGATTTGGAATGAAGTCGGTCTTGAGATGAAAAGCATCGGTTCTCCAGTGAAAGTGGGAAAGATGGATGCTACTTCCTATTCCAGTAAGCAGCTATTCAGTTTATTGTTTTTCTTGTAATGCAAGTGTTTTAATTACAGGAAGCAGTATTTAAGGTAACAGGAAGAAGAGATTTCAGATTGTGTTTTACAAGTTAGATGGGTTAACTGTTGAACGTGTGATACGCAGTCTCTGTTAATCTTATACTCAATACAGATGTAGAAGCCCCTGTTCCTACTGGGAGCCCGCTTGAGATAATCAGTTGCCTGAGACAACTACAGGGGATGGAGTGGTGACCTCTGGATGTCGCTGTGAGGGTGAAGAAGGAGAGTTTGTGTCTGAGCAGCCTGAATGGCATGGTAGAGGAGTCCACGGGAGTGCAAAGGATGAGGCGAGCTAACATACACGCAAGTGGGGATCAGGAGAGTCCTCACATTAGAGAGGGTATTACAGCGAAATTGTAGAGCTGAAGATGAGTTCAGCGAGTCTGTCCCAGAGACTAGAATGTCTTCAGGCAGAGGCTGGCAGACTGCAGCCCCGGAAAGTCTGGCCCCCGCCCACTTTGTGCATGCAGCTCCGCTGGACCAGAGTCACTCCTGCGTTTACTGTTGTCTCTGTGGCTGTTTTTGTAACCCAGAGGCAGAATCAAGTAGTTACAACAGAGACTGTCGCCCCACAAAGCCTAAAATGTTTATTATCAGACCCTGTACAGGTAAAGTTTACCAATACCTGTCTTAAAGGATTTGGGAAAAGGCAAAATTAAGTTCAGAGAATATGAGGTGTCACAAAGACTTGGGGAGAGCATGGCTCAGAAAGTAGATTAGATCCCACTCTGCCTGCTGCTGTTTTCCGTAGCCCAGGGAACATTTCTTAACATTTAACAAACTGCTAAACTTTGATTTCTACACCAATAAGTGTTTAATTACGATGCATTTTGTATTGGTTGTTTTGAGATTAAAATGATATAGCACATGTACAATCCCTTGTAGTGTGCAATAAAATGTAGGTTCCTTTTTCCATTAATTAATGAAGAAAGTGGAAGTATGACATACGAAATGCGTATTTAATTTTAGGAAGTCAGCATTGTACTCTGGGTATAAATTTACAAGAAGACAGACCTATATTTTAAATCCATGTCAGTCATCTCTTACTTTTGTGGCTTTGGGGAAGTGTTAACCTCTCTGAATGTTAGTTCCCTTGTCTGTAAATGAGAGAGTGATAATTCTCAAGGTGGTGAGGATTATATTAATATTTATTATTCAAAAGCCCGGGCACAATGGCTTGCAGTTGTCAAATGCTGAGGATAATACCAGACTTAAGAGCCTCTCAGGTGGGACAAGGTGTTTTGGGTTCTGTCAGTTATCAATAGAGCGCTAACACACATTTTTGAGAAGGCAGATGATCTGATAAACATGCTTTTGGCAGAAACATGTAGGATGAAAAGAGCGATTATAGGAAAAAGATTATTTAAGCTGACTTTTGTATGCATCTTGATATAGGATACTGGGAGGCCAGACTTGAGTGATTGGCAGGGGTGTAAAGAGACAGTAATTCTTAATAGACATTTGCAAGGGTTAAATCACAGATGTGATAGATTGGCTCTGGTATAAAGAAAAACAGTTGAAAATAATAGTGTAAGAGTCTTAGTAAAACTCACACTGAACTATATTACCATTACCAGGAAAAAAACAATTACATTTAATTCTGTGTTTTTGTGTTAGTAGCTATTCCAACATTGCAATGCTTTGCTTTATTGATGCTTGGGAACATGGGGAGCTAGAGTGCAGGTGAGATATTAGAAAGAAAATTGTTGAGTCACACAGGTGAACTGCTGCGACTTTAGGAGGGGGTGAGATGGATGGTAAGAAGTTAGAAGATAATTATGGTCGAGTGGATATTTCTTGATATAATCTTTTACAGTGTTTAAGAAATCACTCCTTTTAACTGTTGTGAAAGTAAATGCTTATGTCTAGGCATGTATGTTGATTAGACATGCATACACGTACACTTGTCTATATAGTAATTCATTCGTTTCACTGAGTCAAAGGGTAGTCAATAAACATAAGTAAATTGTCTAGTAGTGTTTGATGTCCGCGATGGATGCATTTTTCACCATATAGATCAAGAAGATGTTTTTGTGCTATGGAGAAAAATACCATCTTCCTAAAAAAAAAAAAAAAAAGAAAGTTGTTAAGTATTCAAAAACTACTGTTTAGAGATTACAAATAGATTTTTGGCATATAATTCTTAAAGCTTTCTTGAATATTTCAGGGCAGCTCAAATACAGGCATTTTAGTAGAACTTGGACTCAAACAGGCGGAGAAATTGCCTTTCCTTTTCAGGCTAGAGGCAGTGTTCTGCCTCTAACGGTGGAGCCCTGGAGGACTGGCAGTTTCCTGCGTGTCTGCTCCATCTCCATAAGCAGCTTTGCGATGGTTGCGGCATCAGTGTTACCCAGCGTTTAGCCTGCAGGCTACCTGTGTTAGGATACCTGGGTGCTCAGTATGAATTCAGATTCCAAAGGCCCACACCTCCCCTACCAAATGAAAATCAGATTGAGTCATGAGAATCCATTTTTAACATGGACTTCATCTTGAGTTAGAGAAACATGAAGTAAAGTATAATTTTGATGGATCATTAAGGGATTTCAGTTTGGCATGGGATAGGATTATTCAGTGATCAAGTAGAGAAAATCTCTCAGACTACTTGAAGGTAGCTTATTTCTCAATCATGTAATTGCAGTGATTGAAATAAACACCATCATATTCAATCCAGCAAGTCTCTGTGTATAGACTTGTTGAATGGAAGAGATTTGAACTTTCCTGATTTATCCTGCAATATATATTTGGAATTGTATCAGATATTTCTTAATGCCGTGGTTTTAACTGTTTATACAACTTCTTAGTGTTATTTGATGTATTATGTCCAGTGTAAATTCAGATGTTACTTTGGCCTTTCTTTTTCTACATATTCCTTAAAAAATGAGGACAAAAGGTTCTCATCCAAAAGTTAAAATGTTACGATGTTACCTGTAATCACATACTTATTTCTCTCGTGAAACCACTGAAAATTCCACTTATTCCTCTTCCTGAGTGTGACATTTTATATAAAGATCATATTTTACCTCTCTGTGATGTATAAACTTTAGGGGCATTTGGCCAATAAGATTCTTATTCTCATACCGTGATTGCAGATACATTTGCAGATCAGTCGTACATTTCTAGAGTATAACCCATCTAGACAGTGACTGTATTTCAAAGTTGTTCCGACTTGGTTCGGTGGACATTTGGGGCCAGATGACGTTTTGGGGGAGAAGAGTTTCCTGTGCTTTGTCAGATGTTCAGCCCCGATCTTGGCCTCTGCTCACTGGATGCTGGTAGCTCCCTTCTCCTCCCTCCTCCAGCACTGTCAGCTGAGATTCTTTCAGGGATGGAAGTTAATGTTCAAAGAACTGAGTAGCTAAAGGGTGGGTGGCATCAACTCCATCTTATAGGCAGCAAAACTGAGGTCGAGGAGATTAAGTGATGGCAGGAAGTGTGGAGCTGGGATTCTCTCACTGCAGCCTGTTATGAGAACCATAACATCAGCTATACAGTTCCACCACCATTTTTCTCATTGATTGCCTATTTCATTTTCTTTATTTGATTTGTTTACAGATTTTCCACTGAGTTATGTAAGCAGTTGCTACTAGGTATACCCGCCGTCTCCAGATCAGTAACATTTGTCTCTGTATTTTGGCACTTCTTACTTAGTTGCATTTGAAGGTAATCAGGGCTTATGTTTGCCTGCCTTCTTAATTTGAGGTGAGGAGCATTAGGAACATATTTACTCACATACTCTATATTTTTACTCGGAAGAAGGCAATTTTAATAACAACGGTATTCAGTTAGAATATCCTTGACCCAGAAGTATTTGTAAATGATATGACCAATAAGAGTTTAATACCAAAATATAGAAACAGCTTATATTTAAAAAAACTACCTGATTAAAAAATGGGCAGAAGACCTAAATAGACTTTTCTCCAAAAAAGACATACAAATGGCTAACAGGCATTTGAAAAGATGCTTAACATCACTAATTATTAGAGAAATGCAAATCAAAGCCACAAAGGCATGTCGTCTCTCACCTTTCAGAATGGCCATTATCAAAAAGTCTATAAATAACTAAAGTCGGCTAGGATGTGGAGAAAACAAACAGTTGTGTACTGTAGGTGGGAATTAAATTGATATAGCCACTTTGGAAAACAGTATGGAGCTTCCTTAAAAAATTAAAACTAGAACTACCCTATGATCCAGCAATCCCACTCCTGGGTATATATCCGGAAAAATGAAAACTCTAATTTGAGAAGATAAATGCACCCCAATAGCAGCAGTATTTATAATACCTTAGACATGGAAACAATCCAAGTACCCATCAACGGATGATTGGTTTAAGAAGATGTGATATATATATATATATATATATAGAGAGAGAGACACACATAAACACACAGTGGAATATTTAGTCATAAAAGAATGAAATTCTGCCTTGTGCAGCAACATGAGTGGACCTGAAAAGTAGTATGCTTAGTGAAATAAGGCAAACAAAAAATGATAAATATTGTATGCTATCACTTGTTTGTGGAGTCTGACAAATAAAGCCAATGTATATATTCATATCAAAACTGAAAGGGACTCACAGATAATAGAAAACCAAGTATGGATGCCAAGAGGGAGAGGGAAGCAAAGAGGGGCGAGATAGGAACGTGGGGTTCAGAGCTACAAACCAATGTGTAAATAAGCAACAAGGTTATATTGTACAGCACAGGGAAATACAGCCATGTTTTATAGTAACCTTAGTTCAGTCGCTCAGTCCTGTCCGACTCTTTGCGACCCCATGAATTGCAGCACACCAGGCCTCCCTGTCCATCACCAACTCCGGAGTTCACTCAGACTCACGTCCCTCGAGTCTGTGATGCCATCCAGCCATCTCATCCTCTGTTAGCCCTTCTCCTCCTGCCCCCAATCCCTCCCAGCATCAGAGTCTTTTCCAATGAGTCAACTCTTCTCATGAGGTGGCCAAAGTACTGGACTTTCAGCTTTAGCATCATTCCTTCCAAAGAAATCCCAGGGTTGATCTCCTTCAGAATGGACTGGTTGGATCTCCTTGCAGTCCAAGGCACTCTCAGGAGTCTTCTCCAACACCACAGTTCAAAAGCATCAATTCTTCGGTGCTCAGCCTTGTTCACAGTCCAACTCTCACATCCATACATGACCACAGGAAAAACCATCCACTTGACTAGACGGACCTTAGTCGGCAAAGTAATGTCTCTGCTTTTGAATATGCTATCTAGGTTGGTCATAACTTTTCTTAGGTAGAGTATACTCTATAAAAACAGAGTCACTATGCTGTAGCTAATACAATATTGAAAGCCAACTATATTTCAATTATATATATGTATGTGTATAACACTTGACAGAATTAAGTCCTAAGTTAGAGATAGGGACAGATAAATTATGTAGTTGGTCTAAGCTCACAGGACCTGTATCTTCATACATACACACCAAGTTTTTATTTTTGTCACCCCTGTCGTTTGTATCATATCTAATAAAAGCCATTGTTGATCACTGGTCATCTCTCTTCATGTTTAAGGGAGAAGGTCTAGAGTTGAAAAAGGAAGGACAGATTTTTGGTATTATTTGTCACAAATTCACTTTGTCTTTTTCTTGTGTATTGGTGCAGGGAGAGAAACCAAGATTAATTATTACTAAAGTGATTGGTAAATCAGCACCCAGTTTTTTTATACCCAACTGTCATAAAAAATATTCTGTAAATAAAATGAATAGAGGGAGCGATTATGTGAATAAATACAGTATATGTTGCTTAAACTAGGATAGTTGTATAAATATACTGTATTTCTTTTTTTCTGTCCCAGTGCCTTAAATCTGTAAAGTAGTATAGTTTTGATTTTCTATAGTGATTATTGTGCCTCTTAAAGTCATCTAATTCTCTGTTGTTTCCTTATTTTTGTTACTATTTTTTGTTTTCCTTAAAAAGATGCCATTGTAGTGACTATATCTCATTTTAATTAATGTGGGGATTTCAGAGTAATCTTTGAAGTAACTGAAATTATTAATACTCTTAAGTTATTACAAAAGCAGAAACTTTTAAAACAAGTAATGGTGCTTTTAGATCATAAATTATTTTTGCAATCACAGTTAATGTTTTTAAAATTAAAGTACAAAAGCAGTTCTTTAAAGACTCAGAAAACACTAACGGAAGAAATGGGCCTTTTTTGGAGAAATATATGTCCTGTAAATGAAGTCAAATGAAGAGTGAGACTTTATTTATATATGTGTGGGTGTATATATATATAATTTTTTTTTAAATAACATCTTTTAAAATAAGTACTTTAGAGATAAAATTTACTCTCGGAATTTATTTTTATTTTGTCATAGTATTTTTGTGTAAGTCGTAAGTTGGATTATCAAGTAATTATTTTGTATGAGAATGTCATGTTTTTCCTTTTTGTGTGTTTACATTATTTTTAAGAGTTAAGAACAACATATCTATGGGTTTGTATAAGTATATATTTTTTTAAGTAAAAGGCTCATTTATTACCTAGTTTCTCATTTTTAAAAAATTTAGAATTATTTATTCTTTTTCTTATCAAGGCATTGCTTCAGAGTTTGGAGTTCGAGGTTATCCAACAATTAAGCTGTAAGTTGAGTGTTGTATGTTTATATGTGTATTTTTATTAGTTCACTCTACTTACATTTTATTACATTAATTGAAGACTTGGGTTCAGCAGTTCTTTCTAGGTTCAGTGTGGTCCAGGGCGAGGGATCCATCTGTGCTTTTCTTTGCACTTAAGTTAATGTGTGGTTTAAGGCTAATTCACCAAATGTGTTTTGAGTTGGACTGTGAGAGGTGCTTACCAGGACAAGGTGTACAGTTGTAAATTACAACAGGTCTTTTACCCCTCAGGTACTCAAGAGTGTATTTTGTTTAACTTGTGAATCCTATCTCATAACAAAGTTTACTTTTCTATAATTAAAATAGACCTATTTCATTAGAGGTGAAAGAAAAAGAGAATAAAATTGATGGATGTTAGTTATCACCTGTAGATTTGACCATGTCTGCCACAGAGCGTATACAGTAAAAAATATCTTGTGATAACTCTAAAGGCCTTGTTTTGTAATCATGGTTTTATTGAACTTTCTCATGAGTTTAATCTGATCTCATCCTTATTTTGGTAATATGAAGACTTGAGAAATTACTTGGAAACTTATTTTTGTAATAAAGTAAGTTACTTTTTTAATTCCTTAGGTTCTGTGTTGGCCTCCCTCCTTCTCCCACTGTTTAAAAATGTTTGCTAAGCCTCTTAGTTACCTGTGTTCAGTTAATTATCTGTTTTATTCTTTTGGTTTAAGTATAGGTGTTCTGTTGCGCTTTCATAACTTTTAAAATTTCAGTTAGTTGGACACAATTCATTGGCAAGATTTTAGAAGATTATCTAATTTTCTAGAAGAGGTGTTTTTAATGCATTGTTTTACTCTGTAATCTTGGCGCATTTATCACGTTACTCTGTTATATTGCTTAAAATTGGTTTTATCTTTACCAAAATATTTTTAATTCCCTGTCCTTTCACCTGACCTTTTAATAGAGAAGATAGTGAGACTTATGCTTTGAGTTCCTTACCATGAATGTGTATGTTTTTCATTCATTAAAAGGCATAAATATATGCAGCTATCAAACATAGAGTGAAATATTTTCACATAATTTTAGAAAAATATAGTTTTTTTCTTTGCATTTTGAGTTGTTGATCCCCTGAAGGCAGTGTTCAGCTGTTTTTTCCCCATGACTATGCTGCTTCTAAAACTCCATTTACTATTTTGTATGCTGTAATTTGTGTAACAATAGAGGGTGATTATCATTAAATATGAAAACAGTTAATGTAAACTTTTATCTTCTTTTCTTCTTTTAAGATTAAAAGGAGACCTAGCATATAATTATAGAGGACCGCGAACAAAAGATGATATAATTGAGTTTGCTCACAGAGTGTCAGGGTAAGTTTGTATTATGACAGGCCTTTATGATATCAGTATTTGAAAATTAAATGTATTTTAATAAACTGCACTGAATATACATATCTTTAGGTTTTAAAATTTGTCTGTGAGGAGAGAGAGAGTTGCATAGCATATGCAAAGAGCTTCTCTAGAAAAATAAAGGAGCCCATGATTTATGTTACATACTTGTTGACCTCACTCACATTTAAATTTATCTTGTGTATAGAAGAGCTTTTCCCCAGTGGATTTTTTGAATACATTTTCAAGACTTGGTTGCTTCTAACGGCTTTGTGAACCTTAATTTTTATTTTATGATGATTTTGCCTTTGTACGACCTGGTTTACATTATTTTGCTCATTGTCTAGTTTCAGTGTTAAGAGAAACCCCACAGCGTGATGTTCTGAATAGTCTTAGACTTTAATCCCTAGCCTGTGATACGTGAAGATGCTTTTGAGATGTAGCTAGGATTCTTTCCCTCATCTTTCACATGCTCCTGTATGCCAGCTGTGAGGTATTGTTGCACATTTTGCTTAGAATATAATACAATTAGAACCCAGAGATCTTTTTGAGTTTCAGATCTCTGAAGTTTTACTGCTAAGAAAACAAATTTTTTCTTTCCTTTTGGCTTGAATCTGGTGATTTTTTTTTTTTAATCTTTACATCTTGCTAGTATATATAGAAAGTTAGTGCAACTTCTTGAAGAGAACATTTATCAAAGTAGGTTACTTTGAAAATATAGTAGCTTATGAGTTTGACAGAATGTAATATATTGATAGCTCTAAATATTTTTAAGTTAAATTGAAATACCAGGGTGGATTTGTTGGGTGGCATAATACTATCTAGCTTAAATTATTTGAGAAAAGACACAGAATTAGAGAATTAGGACTGATCTTTGAAAAGTTTGCAAAGCTTTGATAAAGTATAATTTTTACTGTGTTTTATTACTGATTGCATGTTTCATTTTATTTGCTTTGTGAATAATTTTGAGGTAACTTTATATTATATGAGGGGGTCTCTAGTAGGATTACTTTATTCCTCTATGGTTTAGATTAGTCTTTATGTTTTGGCAGTTTTAATATGGCTTTCTCCTGATGTAACCAGGACTGATTCTATTGCAAAGGAAATTTCAAGAATCACTTCTGGAGTTGCGTCACTTACCAGTTAATTACTCATGCATGAAAATAGAGACTAAAATAGAGTGATGCAATGCATTTAAAGAACTGTGCATTTTGAAAATATGTTTGCCTTTGCAGAATACATCTTGTTCTTTTTGCAAATGTGATGGAATAAAAATCTTATAGACCACTTTAGAAGAAGACTGCCTCTTAGCTTTTAATAATATTTCATAAGTCATATGTTTCATAGTCACCTTTGATGTAGTTCATTTCTCAGTTTATTTGGCTTTGAAATATATAATAAAACTTCTTATAGTTTTATTTTCATAAAATTCTTATATGCTACCATTTTCCATTTTATTTTTCCTGAGAAGAATAACATACTTAGGAACATTTTAGATTTTAATCTTTATAGGCTGTTTCAAAACTACATAGCATTTAAATGAACAGAGAAAGACATAAATATTCTAAATATAATATTATTAACTCCTAGAATAGTATATTTCACAGTGTGTTTGTGTGAATGATCTTTTGAAAGGGAGGAAAAAAATTACCTCTCACGTGGATGGTTTTGTTTTTAGCTGAGGATTCTAAATGCATTATAGTCCCATCTTTGCCTGTCCAAACATTGGTTAAAGTGATATTCTCCAGAGGGACATACTTAAAGCTTATTTTTTAAACTGTTAGAAAAAATTGTAGGTACTGTGATTTAATAGTGGTCATGGGCTATAGTTTATATGATTTATGTTGATTGAATGATATACTTAAAATGCAATTCATACAGTAGTAAAAGTTGTGACGTTGGACATGATGGGCTGACATAAATAAAAATAAAGTATGTACTAGTTTTAGTACAAGGTTTTTTTCATTTGTTCTATTTTCAAACAGGGCTCTAATTCGGCCACTTCCAAGTCAGCAAATGTTTGAACATATGCAGAAGAGACATCGTGTATTTTTTGTATATGTAGGTGGAGAGTCACCTCTGAAGGTATCAAATGATTTTATTTTTTAATCCATAAGAACAGATGTATTGTAATATAATTTTCTGTATAATGAAGACTTTGATGAAAAACTCAGGACTTATTTCACCCTTATTAGGAATACTTTAGTTCAATCTAAGTGTTTTTATAATAAAAGTACTTTGCCATATACCCTCTATAGTATTTGCCTTCATGAAACAAGTGAGTAAAAAGTGGGTGGATGGTGCCTACCATAGTCTTTCTTCTGTTCTTGACCTGTTTATTTAAATTCTGTATCGCTTTTCAGCATTTTGAGGCTTGGAGACTGCAATACGCAGTTGAGTGTAATAGGAAAAAGCTCACTGTTTTAGGATTATTGTATACTTGTATGTGTATATTTGCATGTGTGGACATGCACGTCTCTCTACGCTAGCAAATTAAATTAACATAATTTGAGCTTGTTTTATTTAATGAACGTTATTTGAAGGTGTATGAAAGCACTTAGTTACAGTGGTCTTTTGCCTAAGAAACAGTTTATTTATGTTTAATCTTTCCACATGAAAGGATTTAAGGTAGCAAATTGTGGTGATCTGTTAATACTTAGTAATGATACTACTTGCTCTGAATGTTTAATGAGGAATGAATTTTGATCTTGGTTAATATTTAAAAGTCACCTTTTTTCTGTTTGTATCTTCACAGGAGAAATACATTGATGCTGCTTCAGAATTAATTGTATATACATACTTCTTTTCCGCCTCAGAAGAAGTTGTCCCTGCGGTAATATTTAAAGTTGAATTTTAAGTAATGTGTTAATATGTATATTCAACAACTATTTATTGTCCTTTAATCGTTGTGGCATGCAGTTTTAAGTCCTGGATTATTGATGACAACCAAAGTCATCAGGACCCTCATACAGTAGAGGTTATGTTCTTGTGGATGGGGAAGTGGATTAAATTTTAATATTGTAGATGAGTCTTTGTTTGCTTGTGTCCTCAGGAAACAAAGGTATAAACAAGATATCATAACTGCTTTAAAAAAAAAAAAGCAGCAGTGTAGTCATTTAGAGTCTTCCCTGGTGGCTCAGATGGCAAAGTGTCTGCCTGCAATGCAGGAGACCCGGGTTCAATCCCTGGGTTGGGAAGATCTGCTGGAGAAGGAAATGGCAACCCACTCCAGTACTCTTGCCTGGAGAATCCCACGGACGGAGGGAGCGGATGGCTGCTCTTGATTGGTTGATCAAGAAGTTTCTGTCTGAGGAGAAAATAGATTTGAACTGGGACTTAAGGGATGTGAAGGAGCCACACACAGGTCTGTGGCCAAAACTAAACCAGAAACAAAGACCAAAGGATGCAAATGCTCTAGATGAGACCCTGCACGGCATAGTGGAGTGAGAGCAGTCGCTGCTGTGGCTGTACCGCAGTGAGAAAGGAGACGAGAGGTAGGCAGAGGCCAGTGGAAGCCTTGTAGGTCATGGCCACGCGTGCGGAGGGCTAGGGAAGGACGAGGTCTCAAGTTTGTTTCAAGGACATTCCTCTGCTAAGTGCAAAAGAACTGAATCAAGATGAGACAATCAGGAAGTTCAGTTGAGCTCTTGAAACAATCTAGGATTTAGGCTTGAAAGGTAGTAAAAGAATTAGGGAGAAGGGAAAGAATTATGTTTGGAGATGGAATTGTTTGAGTTTGCCCTAGAGGAAAAGAGATGAATAAGAAGTCATTATACGTGTTCTCTTGGTTGTAATTCATTTTGATTGAGAAATAAGTTGTTTAGGTTCAAACATGAAAAAACTCTAGCTGTGACTTTGAATTATTCAATTGCAAAATAAAGATGTGCTTTAGTAATTTAATAAAAGGATGACTCTAGGTTTTTGGCTTGAACAACTGGGCAGGTAGATGGTAGTATTACTCATGAACTTGGGAATACTGGGGAAGGAGCAAGCTAAGAGAATGGGAGGAATGGTCGAGAGTTCTGAAGGTTATTTTAAGTTGACATATTAAGCATCCAAGTACAAACATCAAATAAGTTGTTGGATATAAGGATTGGGAGTTAAGTCATAGCTACATAAATAATAAAACTTCTCAAATGTGGAATGCAAATTTGGGGAGGGTGGTGGGTAAAGGTCCCAGGTCCTAAAGACAGCAGGGAATAATGAGAAAAACTCACCAGTAAAATAGGAAAACAAGGTGAAAGGGAAGCCACGATACAAGGTGTGTAAGAGAAGAGTGGCCAGTTGTGCAAGATGCTTATGAAGCACCAAGATGAGGAGAGGGAGGAACAGTGGTGTTTGTTACCTTGGAGGTTGTTGATGGTTTTAAGAGAAATGGTTTTAGAGGAGTAATGGGGACAGGTGCCTTACTGGTGTGTGATTTCAGGGAATGGCTCACTCAGGGATGCCCTTGGAAGGGAGGGGCGCGGGATGTTCTGACATGCTCCGAGAGCATCAGTGTGGGTGGGTGACTAGCAGCGTGCTTGATGGCAGAGCCTCTCCTGAGAGGTTTACTGCTGCCCTTCAGTGGCTGTCTTCATGGTGCTGTGGCATTTTTAATGCATTGCAATCAGATCATTCTGTATCACCTGAGACATACCTCCCTCCCTTTTAAACTGTCCAGGACAGCTGTCCTTCCTTTTTATTATTTTTATTTTAATAGTCATCTACTGATTTGTTCATTGTTAGGTTTAGCATTACCACACTCACGTAATAATTCTCCGTGGCTCACCCAAGTTACATCTTTCCTACTCTGATGCTGATTTCTCTGCTGTAATTTTTCTCTTTTGAAATTAGTACAACACAGTTCCCTGGTAGCTCAGCGGGTAGAGAATCTGCCTACCAAGCAGGAGACCTGGGTTTGATCCCTGGGTTGGAAAGATCCCCTGGAGGAGGGCATGGCAACCCGCTCCAGTATTCTTGCCTGGAGAATCCCCATGGACAGAGGAGCCTGGCGGGCTGCAGCCCATGGGGTCGCAGAGTCAGACATGACTAAGCACAGCACAGGGCTAAGAAGCAGGCACCCACCGAATGAATGTTTTCTTATTTGTTGCCATTATGAGTTCTCACTCATGAACCAGGTTACCATCTAAGCCCACTCTCGCCTCTCCCATATGTTAGCATCTCTTACTCTCCGGTGAAGTGGTGATGCATCCTGGATTCACAGGAAGCCGACTCACAGGTGCAGTGATGGAGTCTTGGTCACACAGCCTGGGAGCTGGGGCGGACGGCCTGTGCCGCCTGCTGCCTCTGCCCCAGCTCCTCTGCCATTTCACCATGCTGCTTGGACCCCACTTCCTGTGATATCTTTCTCTGTTAGCACTTCTAAGAATATTCCATGGTTCCTCTATAGTAGACAGGGCACGTACCAGGGATGGATCAAGAGGTAACAAGCCCAGTCACTGGATGAGCTTGAGATTGTGTTCTTTTTAACCATTTGTAACTTTTTTGTTAGCATTGTGAGTTTTCCCCAAGTATCTTTCAATGCTTTTAAAACTCATGGTGACCAACTGAAAATTTTTAACTGTCAAGCTCATTTACTCTTCTGGTTTATACAGTATGTGACCCTAAAAGAGATGCCCGCCGTGCTTGTTTTCAAAGATGACACCTATTTTGTTTATGATGGTAAGTTCCAGCGTTTTAACTGATATAAAACAAGACAGCTTATAATTAAAATACCATGTCTATTAGATGCCTTAGATGTTGACATCAGATGCACCTACTGTTTACAAAACCCATTAATTCAGTGACTGCTGGGTTTTTGTTACCCTTCAACTTCATGTTTCCACTCAGTGGTCTTTCATTCTGAGTTTCCTTACAATAAACTTTTTTTTCTTTCTTTTTTTTTTTTTAATCAGATCACTTGCCTTCTTTAGAAATGAGCCCTATGCAATTTCTCTACATTACTTTAATATATTCAAAATTCATTTTAAAATGGTCTGACATTTGAGACACACAAAGAAGTAGAAGAAATAAGCCATCTTCCACAGTGAAGCCTGCTTATCCTGCCTTTTCATTGTTGTTGATAATGTCAGGAGCATGGGGATGAAGCTCAGGGGGAGTGGTGTATTTCCTAATGAGTTTTAGTTTTATCACTTCTGTGTATAACCTTTAGAAAATCTGACCTGGAGTGGAGATTGTGACTCAGTATTCAACTTCCAGTTTTATGTGTACTCTCCTAAGTCATCAGTCTGAATCCATACATACTTTCAGATTTACACTGTATTACTTATTTTATAGGTGTGATAACTTGAAAATGTTCTGTTTAGCAAGTGACCAAAAGCACATCTTTCAAGAAGTCAATAAAATCCAATCTTCCTACAAACACATTGGTAGGCGTTTCCATCAGCTGCTGTTTCATGCAGTTGTGATTGTTTTTCAGACTTATATTTCTAATCAGGACATAATTCTCTTGGATATTATATTTCCTGTCAGAGGAAGTATATAATGTTAGAAAAGGGATAAAATACTGTGTTTGACATATGTGATCTTGTTTTACATAAGAAAAAGGATGTCATAAAATACAGAAGAACAAAGAAATTAGAGTAAAATATTGTCCATAAGGACATCATCCAAGAATAATCATCAGCCCAGGAAAACTATCTAATAGGAGTATATGTATGCCTTCATTGTATCATTCTGTGAGTTTTTTATACTTCATTTTTTGCAGTATTACAGTCATGTTGTATTATTTTGTCACCTGCTTTACCCCTTAATTATTGTAATTTAAAAAAATCTATAAATGCCCTCCCTCAATGTGTACTGTAATGATTTAAATTACTTCTTGTTTTGGGTATTTCAGTTATTTCCTATATTTTTATTTATCTTTTGCTGTGTTAATGATGCTGTAATGATGAATTGTTTTGTGTATTAATCCTTTTTTACATTTGATTGTTTGCTTTGAATAGCTTTCTAAAAATGAAGTTTATGAATTTAAGATTATGGTCCTGTGTCAGCCATTTTATGAATATTGCTAGCTTAAACATTGTAAACATTTAAATGTCATATTTACACTCTAATTTATTAACTTTGTTTTAAAGAGTATGAAGATGGTGATCTGTCATCTTGGATCAACAGGGAGAGGTTTCAGAATTACCTTACGATGGACGGCTTCCTCTTGTATGAACTTGGAGACACTGGTAACAGCATATGTACAACTATCACTCTACAAAGCTTTTCCTTAACCGATTACATAAATCTGTAGGAAATGAGTTTTTAATTTCTATTTCATAATATCATTCCTTCTTTCAGACCTGAATCCCAGTTCAACTTTATGAGAATATAGATGAATATTACCAAAGAATATGCATGTGGAATAAAGATTAGCTAGAAAGGGTCCGTTAAAGAATCAATAGTGACAGGGAAAACGGAGCCTGTATGATAAGAAAATAAGAAAAAATAACCACCAGAAACCTGTCCTCAGAAGACTGATTTTGTAATAGAATTTGGAATACAAGTTATCACAACCTTTGAAAGCATACTTCTACTTGTGCGGAAAATAAGGGTGTCAGGTTGGCATGGTTTCTTGAAGTTACATGCTCAAAAATGATAAGCAAAGCAAATGTAAATACAGGTGCAAAAAGAATGCTATAAGAAGCTAGCTGAATGGTCTCAAATAGATGTACTACAAAAATTATAAGAAGCCAACCACATAAGTGTTAGGAAGAAGTGCTTTGTTAGTTTGTATTAATTTTCAACAAAATACTTATTTTCATCATGTGAGTTGTGTGAAGGAATGCAGTTTGAGTATATGAATTGTTAAATATTTACCATTTTGGGAGCTTTCCTGATAGCTCAGTTGGTAAAGAATCTGCCTGCATTGCAAGAGATCCCTGTTCAATTCCTGGGTCGGGAAGATCCACTGGAGAAGGGATAGGCTACTCTCTCTAGTATTCTTGGGCTTCCCTTGTGACTCAGCGGGTGAAGAATCTGCCTGCAGTGCAGGAGACCTAGGTTCTATCTCTAGGTTGAGAAGATCTCCCAGAGAAGGGAAAAGCTACCCACTCCAGTATTCTGGCCTGGAGAATTCCATGGACTGTATAGTCCAGTTCAGTTCAGTTCAGTTACTCAGTCGTGTCCAACTTCTTGTGACCCCATGAACCACACGCAGCACGCCAGGCCTCCCTGTCCATCACCAACTCCCCAAGGCCACCCAAACCTGTGTCCATTGAGTCGGTGATGCCATCCAACCATCTCATCCTCTGTTGTCCCCTTCTCCTGCCCTCAATCTTTCCCAGCATCAGGGTCTTTTCAGTTGAGTGAGCTCTTCTCATCAGGTGGCCAAAATATTGGAGTTTCAACTTCAACATCAGTCCTTCTAATGAATACCCAAGACTGATCTCCTTTAGGATGGACTGGTTGGATCTCCTTGCAGTCCAAGGGACTCTCCAGAGTCTTCTCCAGCACCACAGTTCAAAAGCATCAATTCTTTGGCGCTCAGCTTTCTTTATAGTCCAACTCTCACATCCGTACACAACCACTGGAAAAACCATAGCCTTGACTAAACAGACCTTTGTTGGCAAAGTAATGTCTCTGCGTTTGAATATACTATCTAGGTTGGTCATAACTTTTCTTCCAAGGAGTAAGTGTCTTTTAATTTCATGGCTGCAGCCACCATCTGCAGTGATTTTGGAGCCCAGAAAAATAAAGTTTGACACTGTTTCCACTGTTTCCCCATCTATTTGCCATGAAATGATGGGACTAGATGCCATGATCTTTGTTTTCTGAATGTTGAGCTTTAAGCCAACTTTTTCACTCTCCACTTTCATCAAGAGGCTTTTTAGTTCCTCTTCACTTTCTGCCATAAAGGTGGTGTCATCTGCATATTGGAGGTTATTGATATTTCTCCGGCAATCTTGATTCCACCTTGTGTTTCCTCCAGCCCAGCATTTCTCATGATGTACTCTGCATATAAGTTAAATAAGCAGGGTGACAGTATACAGCCTTGACATGCTCCTTGTTGTCCTTGTTGCAAAGAGTCGGACACAACTGAGCGACTTTCACTCACTAATTGATATTGGGGATGGGAGGTAGGTTGGAATTTATCACTTGATGTTAAATAATTCAGGGATTCACTCTGTTAAACATAATATGTTTAAAATAATTGGAATTGGATTTAGAAGCTATATAATGTTTTCCTGTTTGTAAGTACAGTAATAATTGGAAAGTTTGTATAATTAGGATTATTGAATTTAGATATGTCATTCTTCATTTCAGGAAAGCTTGTGGCTATTGCAGTAATTGATGAGAAAAATACATCAGTTGAACATACCAGGTATAATGCCTTGAAATAGTTTTAAGCTTCAGCTATCATCCAGTTCAGACTTTACATGGCCTTTAGATAAACTTGATGTGGTATCTTACTTTTCCTGCAGTGTTAAACATTAGATAAAGCAGCAGATACTGTAATTGAATAATTTTATTTTTTCAAGTTGACAAGATGGAATGGTCATGTGTTTTTTATTTCCTTACAGATTAAAATCAATTATTCAGGAAGTTGCTAGAGATTACAGAGACCAATTCCACAGGTAGGTGTTTGCATTCTGGAAAGCTCCATTATCTTTGTTTCATAATGTTTTGTAATACAGTAAAGCAAAAGTATTTAGTATTCCATGTTTTCAAAGATGAATCAAGGAGCTGAAATGAATTACAGCATGTTGCATTTCATTATGAATTATTTGAAGTTTGTTGATATATGTCTTACAAGTTAGAGGAAAAAAACACAAAACCTTCTAATTTGAATCATACCTGTGTCTTGTTAGGATTTAGGGTAAGTGTGTGGTAAGAAAACATGCCCATATACAAGCATATATTTCAGAGGTGTTGCGGACTTGGCTCCAGACCACTGCAATACAGCAAGTCACACGAAATTTCTGTTTCCCCTAGTACAGATAAAAGTTATGTTTTGATATACTGTGGTCTGTTAAGTGTGCAGTAGCACTGTGTCTGAAAAAATGTCCATACTTTAAAATGCCAGTCATCACCCGATCCTTCAGTGAGCTATTAATCTTTTTGCTGGTGGAAGGTTGTCCCCGTGTTGAAGGTTGCTGACTGACCAGGGTGGTCGAGATTGGGGTGGACGTGGCTTTTCTGAAAAGAGAACAATAACATCTGCCTCATAGATCAACTCTTCCTTTCCTGAGCAATTTCTCCATAGCATTGACAGCATTTTGCCCACAGTAGAACATCTTTCAGAATCTGAAGGGATCCTCTCAAACCCTGCTCCTTTGTCAGCTAAGTTTATGTAATACTCTGAGTCCTCTAAATGTTGTGATTTCAACAGTCTTCGTAACCTCTTCCCCAGGAGTAAATTACTGGAACCGCTTTCTCTTCTCATCCATAAGAAGCAACTCCTCATCCACTCATATGTTATCACAGGATTGTAGCAGTTCAGGCTCCATTCCTAACTCTAGTTTTCTGACGGTTCACTACATCTGTAGTCATTTCCTTCTCTGAAATCTTGAACGACTCAGAATTGTCCATGAGGGTTGGAATCTGCTTCTTCCAAACTCCTCTTGGTGTTGACATTTGACCTCTTTTCATGAATCATGAATGCTCTCAGTGGCATCTAGGATTGTGACTCCCTGCCAGAGGTTTGCAGTTGACTCTGCCCAGATCCACCAGATCTGTCACTGTTTGTATGCTTCGTCCTTAATAAGACTTGAGAGTCAGAATGACTCCTTGATCCAGGGGCTGCAGAATGGGTGTTGTGTTAATGTTAGCAGGAGGGAACACAATATTCATCTCATTGTATCTCTCCATCAGAGCTCTTGGGGACCCAAGTGCATTGTCAACAAGTAGATGGTTTGAAAGGAATCTTTTTTTTTTTTCCCCTAAATAGTAGGTCTCAACAGTAGCCTTAAAATATTATTAAACCATGTTGTAAGTAGATATGCTGCATCCAGACTATGTTGTCATAAAAGGCAGGGTAGATTTAGCATAATTCTTAAAGACTTTTAATATTTTTAAAATGATTAATGAACATTGGTTTCAGCTTAGAGTCACGAACTATGTTTGCCCCTAACAAGAGAGTCAGCCTGCCCTTGGAAGGTTTAAAAGCCAGGCATAGATGTCTCTTCTCTAGCTCCAAAAGTCCTAGATGGCCTCTTCTTCTGATAAAAGGCTGTTTCATCTGCTCTGAGAATCTCTAGTTTAATGCAGCCACCTTCATTAATGATCTGAGCTGGATCTTTTGGATAGCTTGCTGTGGCTTCTACATCAGCTCTTGCTGCCTCACCTTGCATTTTGCTGTTATGCAGAAGGCGTCTGTCCTTAAGTCTAATAAACCACCTTCTGCTGGCTTCAAATTTTCTTCCCAGCTTCCTCACCTCTCTCAGCCTCCATAGAACTGAAGAGATTTAGGGCCTTGCTCTGGGTTAGGCTTTGGCTTAAGGAAATGTTAGCTGCTTTGACCTTCTATCCAGAAACCTCAAAACTCTGCGTATCAGTAATAAGGCTGTTTTACTTGCTTGCCATTTGTGTATTCACTGGAATAGCACCTTTAATTTCCTTCAAGAACTTTCCCTTGGCATTCACTTGGCTGACTTTTGCTGTAAGAGGCCTAGCTTTCAGCCTATCTCAGCCTTCAACTTGCCTCCCTTTCTGAACTGGATCTTTTATAGCTTTTGATTTAAAGTGAGAGACATGGGACTTTTTCACTTGAACATTCAGAGGCCATTGTAGGGTGATTACCCCGTCTGATTTCAACATTGTTGTGTCTCAGGGAACAGGGAGGCCAGAGGAGAGGGGAGAGATGGGAGAATGGCCGGTTGTTGGAGAAGTCAGAACACACATAACATTTATTACTTAAATTGGACGTCTTACATGGACACAGTTCATGGCACCCCAGAATCACAGCAGTAACATTATAGATCACTTCCCATGGATCATCAGAGCAGATACAAAAATAATGAAAAAGTTTGCAATATTGTGAGAATTATGAAAAATGTAACACAAAATGAGCAAATACTGTTGGTAAAATAGCATAGCACTGATAGACTTACTCAATGGAGTTGCCAGAAACCTTCAATTTGTTAAGGGGAAAAAAAGAAAAAAGCATACCATCTGGGAACCTGCTGCTGCTGCTGCTAAGTCACTTCAGTCGTGTCTGACTGTGCGACCCCATAGATGGCAGCCCAGCAGGCTGCCCCGTCCCTGGGATTCTCCAGGCAAGAACACTGGAGTGGGTTGCCATTTCCTTCTCCAATGCATGAAAGTGAAAAGTGAAAGTGAAGTCACTCAGTCATGTCTGACTCTTAGTGACCCCATGGCCTGCAGCCCACCAGGCTCCTCTGTCCATGGGATTTTCCAGGCAAGAGTACTGGAGTGGGTTGCCGTTGCCTTCTCCAATCTGGGAACTTCAAAGCCCAGTAAAATGAGATTGCCTGTTTAGTCATGCATTTGATGTACAGTTCAGTGAGCAGCCACAAGTCAGATGCAGAAAGATGATTTTAACAAGAACTCAAAAGAAAATGGAACCTAAAAAATAAGTGGTATTTTTCCTGTGTGCTGAGTCAGTTTGTTCTGTCATAAGACAGTCAGTGTAAATCTGTCATGTTACTTGCTTATTATACCTTTTTTATGCTGAGTCTCTTAATGATGTCAATTTTTATATATATATATATATATATATATTTCTCCTATTACATAGTATGAAACAAAATAGAAATGTCTTAAAATTTGCTTGTTATATTGTGTTTGTATCTCCAAAGCCAGTAGAATTGACACCTTTTAATATTTATTGTATATAATTTATATATGTTTACAGTATTTACATGCTTAAGCAAACAGTAAATTGAGTGCTTTGTATTTATTCTTTTTTGTATTTAATATCGCTCTCTTTATCTCTCTTCTTTTTGGTTGTTGATAGGGATTTTCAGTTTGGCCATATGGATGGAAATGACTATATAAATACCTTGCTGATGGAGTAAGTAAAATGCTAAATGACTCAGTGATTTTGCTACCAACTCTTCTTGTTGCTTTGGCCGCACTGTGTGGCTTACAGGATTCCAGTTCTGCGGTCAGTGTTAGACCACATGCCCCCTACAGTAAGAGTGTGGGGTCCTAACCATCAGGCCACAGGGTAGTCCTGACTGTTAGTTTTTAAATTTCTGTTTTTCAAAGACAGGCAGAAGGACTGATAGCTGAAAGAAAGCAAAACTTTGTATATGTTAATAAAGATACATTCCCATTAAATATTTTACTTTAGTTTTTAAAATCTGTATTTGAAACTTACTAAACTTTAAAATTCTCTATTCTAAAAATATACTCCCATTTTAATGTTGATAACATAGTATTTTGGCAAGAATATCATCATTCAAAAATTTGTAAACTTTGTAGTTTCTAATATATATGCACCTTAGTTCAGTTTTAATGAATAAAACTTAATTAGAAAATTTTTAGCATTCAGGGATTAATTACTATTCTAAAGAATTTATTTTAACAGACTTAACTTTATAGGAAAACTATGCAGTTTTAAAATAATACTGATTTTGCTTATGGTATTAAGATATGATATGTCACTTCAGACAGTTAATATTAGAAAACATTTACCAAACCTATACCAAATTAATAAATTTCAAATGAAAGCCTGTTTGATTCAGTGGACATTTATTGAGAATTTGCTGTATGTCACATGCTATGTTTGGTACTGCACTGTTGATTCAAAAAGTGAGTAGATTATGGAGTCCCGTTTTCAGATGTTTCCAGTTTGCTGAGTTAGACAGGATGATGGTTGCAGACTATCTGAGAACGTGAGAGACGCCCACTGCTGCCCTCATCCTGACACACAGAAGGTGCAGGGGCTCAGAATATGCTTGCCAGAGAAAGCAGTAATTAAGAGCAGTTCTAAGGAATGAGAAGGTAGCTGAATGAAGAACGCAGAGAGGTCATTTCAGGCAGGGAGCAACAGACAGACACATGAATGTTTGGAAAATGGGTCTTAAAAGAGTGCAGGTGTGAAAATGGGAAATCCCTCCAGAGCCTAAAATTACAAAGTTCAGTTCAGTTCAGGTGCTTGGTTCTTTGCCCTCCATGGACTGCAGCACACCAGGCCTCCCTGTCCATCACCAGCTCCCGGAGCTTGCTCAAACTCATGTCCATTGAGTTGGTGATGCCATCCAACCATCTCATCCTCTGTCGTCCCCTTCTCCTCCTGCCTTCAATCTTTCCCAGCATCAGGGTCTTTTCAAATGAGTTAGTTCTTTGCATCAGGTGGCCAAAGTATTGGAGTTTCAGCATCAGTCCTTCCAAGGAATATTCAGGATTGATGTCCTTTAGAATTGACTGGTTTGATCTTGCAGTCCAAGAGTCTTCTCCAAAACCACAGTTCAAAAGCATCAGTTCTTTGGTGCTCAGCTTTCCTTATGGTCCAACTCTCACATCCATACACGACTACCGGAAAAACCATAGCTTTGACTTTTGTTGGTAAAGTAATGTGTCTCTGCTTTTTAATAGGCTGTCTAGGTTTGTCACAGCTTTTCTTCCAGGAGCAAACGTCTTAATAATCTTAAAATTATAAAGTAAAGTAGCTTTATTCATTTATAATCAATTCATTATCCTTATTCCAGTAAGAATTTGAGAGGGTTTACCAAACATATAAAGTACCAGATTTAATACATAATGAAGAAATCAAGACAAAGGAAAATAAAGTACCTATACAATTATTAAAGGTACTTATTTGAATTTTTAATACTCAGTACAAAGTATAAAAACATGGTTTACATATTTCCCATCACCTATAAAATGACTGTTGCTTATAGGAGTTTGGTTGACCTTGAAGAGATGTAAGAGAAATTGCTATGCTGTGTAATCTTATAAAGGGGGCACATTATAATGTGCTCAGTCATGTCCAGCTCTTGGCGATCTCATGGATGGATGGTCGCTCACCAAGCTCCTCTGTCCATGGGATTCTCCAGACAAGAACACTGGAGTGGGTTGCCATTTCTTCCTCCTGGGGATCTTCCCAACTCAGAGGTAAAACCTGTGTCTCCTGTATTGGCAAGTGGATTCTTTACCATGCACCATCTGGGAAGCCCCATATTACAATAGAAATATGTTTTAGTATGATTTTGTGATACTGCATATAGTCAGGATTTCAATACAACCACTTTTTATATTGTTCTTGGAGGCAAGCCAGTAAAGTGATGTAGTAAAACATTGTGAGCAAGAGGCCTATGCACTTTGCGCCTGATAAATATCTCCTTGATTCGGGGTAATACTCAGAATTTCTAGAGATGGATAGACATTCCTTCAGGAGTATTATTTCTAATGTGAGTTATGTGATAGTAGAAGTTTTGCTACTGCTATGGTTAGAAGTTTGTACTTTTGTTTTTGTTTTTTTGAGAGAAGAGAGAAAGCATATGATGATGGTTATATAGTAATTGAAAGTCCTCAATGAGCACTTCTGTGACCAACACTGGACTGGGTGGTCAGCCTGTGTTTTCTGACTTTTAAGCCAACTCAGTAAGGTGTAAGTACTATTATTCTTTCCATTTTATATAGATGAGGGAATTGAAATTTCTTAGAAGAAACTCAAGGAAGTTAACTAATAAGCCAAATGATGCCCAGCAAGTAAGTCAAAGAGACCCAGGCGCTGAATCCAGGCCTCTCTAACTCCAAAAGCTCCTCACCACTGTACCATCAGTACTGACACATACGTTAGTGGAATTTAATCAGTATTTATTCCCAGAAGTTTTTAACTTAGGGCAAAATACATGATATTACATGATAGTTTAACACGGTAGCTTTGACTATGTTTTTACTTTTTCTCCAAGGAAATAAGGTCCTCTCAGACCTTTGGAGTGTTAAATTATTTTGTATTAGGTGTCTGTGAGATAGGATGAGGGGTTATTTTTCATTGATATTCAAATTGAATTGTCTCAGAAAATATTGTTTCTAGTTCAGCTGTGTATTTTAATTTGTTCATAAAGTATATTTTTGTAGGAAGACTAGGTTCTTAATTCATTCCATAAAAATAAAACTTTGCTACTGATACAATATAATGATAATTGCTATAAGTCAAAAAGTTGTTTCCTGTTTTTGTGAACAAGAATGAAGCTAAGGTTATTTTTAATTACACAGTTAATTATTGCCTAATAATACTAGATAATAAAGTACCCTAGTACCCGTTGGTGTAAAACAGTAATCATTCTCTCTTGCTTGCCTGGCTTCGCTAACCTTGTCTGGGCACAGTTCCACATGGCTCTAGGCTGCAAGTTAGGTCCAGGCCTCGCCTCCCTGTCATCCCCATGCTTGGCAGGTATATCCTCTACTCATGGCAATCATGGAGACACGTGAAGATGTGCACATTGTCTCCCTGGGAGAAGCATGTGGTGTGGGGAGGGCTTGAGGATTATTAAGCAAGAAAGCAGCCTCCTGGACTCAGTTACTCATGTGGTGATCATACAGGGCTGTGAATTGCTTGTACTGTAGAGTTCTGTGCTTTTGCATAATAGGAGACACACGAATAACCATGAACTGATACAAATAGACACACGAATAACCATGAACTAATACAAATAGACATATGACTAACCGTAACCTGATGCGTAGGTAGTGCACAGAATGAAACCCCTTTCTATAATTGTGCAAAGTCGTATCCTTGAAAGGAAAAAGATAAAAGTTATTTGAAGTAAATGACACATTAGTAATATTATATTACGGTTTTGTCTGCAAACTGAATTGACATCTAGTGTGTCCCTGGAGCACCCAGGAGGATGGGTGATTGTACTGTGGGGTGGTGGCAAGTTGAGAGGCTTTGGAATCATGTTTATTGAACCACTGTTCTGTACAAGGGATGTGCTGGATATTTAACTTGAATTTTCTCATTTAACTTCTTTTACAACCCCGCCCCCCCTTTTCAGTTCAGTTCAATTCAGTCACTCAGTCGTGTCTGACTCTTTGCGACCCCATGGACTGCAGCACGCCATGCCTCCCCTGTCCATCAACAACTCCCAGAGTTTACTCAAACTCCCCACCTTTATTTACTTTTAAATGAAAAATATCAGCTTTAAGTTGCATTGTGGAAAAACATCAGAGTGGACCACAGGGAGTGAAGTGGGCTATGTGTGATGAACAGTGATGGTATTTAGTGTGGCAAAACAAATACAGTATGGTAATTTAAAAAATAAATTAATTAATTAAAAAAAAACAGTGATGGTATTTAATATAGACTTGTGTAAGGAATTATACTGCCCAGAAACAGGCACTTCATACATACTAACTTTTATCTTTAGGTTTAATCGTGAATATTTAGCTGTCTGATATTGTATGCTAGCAATTCTCATAAATGTTAATTTAGCTATTTTCTAAATTGATGCATAATTTGAAATTATATAAACAGGGGAAGGCAAAACCATTATAGCTCCCTTTTGTATTTTTAGTTATTTGGATTTAATTCAAAATCAGGATATTTGTTGTCTCTGTGTTTAACATGTATTTTGACTTCTCTGTTTATTTTCAGTGAATTGAAAGTCCCAACTGTGGTTGTACTGAATACTTCAAACCAACAGTACTTTTTACTAGATAGACAGATTAAGAATGCAGAAGACATGGTCCAGTTCATTAATAACATCTTGGATGGCACAGTAGATGTGAGTTGCTCACTGTAATTTCAAAGGGGTGCTGGGAGGGCGTAGAGGAGAGGTGAGCTCTTCTCTCCTGATTCTGGGGTGATCTGGCCCCGGCAGGGGCGGACCTCTGGCCCCCAGTTCTCTCCCACTGTAGGTGGGATAAGTTCCGCAGGCTGCTAGTGGCGAGGGCCCTGGGGGGCGGGACACTGTTAGGTGGGCATGCCAGTTGCCATAGTGACCGGGAGTCAGAGTTGGGGCTGTGGAGGCCGAGAGGTCTGTGGGGGACAGAGCCATCTGATTGTGAACTAAATGATTGTTATTTGGATTCACAAATACAGTTGAATAAAGTCACTTGGATTAGTTTTCTTAAAAACTGCAAATAAAGCCACAGTTTCTTTAAAAGATCAGGAAATGTATTTAGAACCAGCCTGAGTGGACTATTCCAAATAGAATTCTATCAAACATTTCTCAGAATGATGAATGGATAATCTAAACTTTTTAAGAGAAAATATGAAACTTTTGTGCTTTCATGAAGCTTAATTATTTGGTGAGACTGGTTTCAACTTTACACAAACTGTGAAAGTTGGCTCACGGAGTAACAAGTATTTCTTCTTTGGGAACACTCTTAACCACACATTAGGAGTTTTATGTTGGCAAAGGTAACAGTTGTTCAAGTGAGGCGCACCTGTGTGCGTGAGAGCCCTTCGGTGTCAGTTAGTTAGATTCGGGGAGGGAACGGACTTCAGGGGGTGCCAAATACAGGAACTGGATGGGTTTCCGTCAGGGATTGTGTCCCTTCTGCCTTCCAGCCCTGTTTCCCTTTGGGTTTCATCACCAGGGAGGCTCTCCCTGTAGGACAGGAAAGATGCCCTTACAGCAGCTCTTACCATGCTCAGCTAAACTCAGAAACGGGGCGGGCCTGCACCAGAGTGCTAGGGAGGACACGTTTTCAGAGGAGAGTCAGACTGTGTTCGTACAGGAGGACGGAAGCAAGGAGGGAAGGAAAGACCAGAAAGGTTTACTCCACGACTCTCAGGTGCTCCGTGTAATCTTTGTGGTCAACTCTTAACCTATCATCGTAAGAATGATTACGTAACAGAATGAAATGATAGCACTGAAATAACAGTTTGCTTCTTCCTGTTAACTTTAAGGCCCAAGGAGGTGACAGCATTTTGCAGAGATTGAAACGAATAGTATTTGATGCCAAATCTACTGTTGTGGTAAGTTGTGACTGTGTTTAGTGTCATTGATATTTGAGAACATAGGGATATAAGTTTTGTCTAAGATATTAATAAAATCTGGAGTTTCAAAGGATTTGATAAAAATATATCTTACAAGATGAGATCTAGTACATATTTATGTTAAGAGACTGATCAGATGGAAATTGTTTCTTCAGTTGTTTTTTTCTGTATGATTGGTGAGGCAACTGGAATTCAGTATCACTTAACTTAAGAGCATGACTTGGTGTTTTTCAGAGTTTCTTTCCTCCTCCTGCCCTTCTCAGTCCTTGGATCTGAAACCCTCTTGCTGAGAAGTCTAGGAAGTCTCTGTTACTATCCCAGCTTCAGCTATCAGCTTGGCTGCAGAGTAGCCCTAAATTTGTTGAAGCCTTAAACGTAGTTCTCACTGTCTGTTTTGAGCTACTCCATGCGTGTTTTCATTCATTGTGGCCTAAAGCAACTAAAACAGAACTGATGTTCCACTGGTGAGAAGTAGCCGCTATTAGTCCTGACCTACTCCTGCGCCATCCGTTTGCCATGACCTTTCTGTGGGTTGGGCCCTGGTCACACACGTGTGACTGGCCCCCACGTGGTTGCTGCTCACTTCCTCCTGCCCTGTCTTCTCCAAGTCCTCTCTGCACCCCTGCATATTAGTGTTACTGCAGTGATGGGCGCCAATCCACTCTCCTCTCCTTTTCCAGTGACTCATGTCTCCGTCCTTTGTCCGTCTCACATTTTCTCCTTGGTCTGAGCCCACACTGGACCCCAGCCTGCTTTCTTACTCATAGCACCTTGACTCTGTAATGCGTTTTCCATTATCTCACTCCGCAGTGACCCTGCTCTGCTTTGAATTTGTCTGTTCAGTTCTCGAGTTACAGTCACAGTCCATAGATTATAGGATAGTTGAAAAACTCAGTCACGCTGCTTTTACTTTTCTGGGATCTGAGGAAATTACTAAGTTAATTTTAATAGTTTCTAATTAGACAAGTAAAAAATGTTATGTGAAGAGAGTATTACCTTCCTTATGGTAAATAATCAGCCTTCTCAAGCCAGGATACAGCTATAAAGCTGTTGGCACATAACAGCCACCTCAAAGAGCTTTGTGATTAATGTGAGGAAACAAATGTCATTTGAAAAGGGAATGGATTGGTGTCTACCTGAGACTATCCACAGCGTTGTTAATCGGCTATCCTCCAATACAAAATAATAAGTTTCAATTAAAAAAAAAAGATAATGGAGGATTTGGTGCCCTTTTTTTGCTGCCAATAGCTTGGCTCCACATACTCACATACACGGATATAAAATGTCTAAAGTGTCTTTCATGGGGTAGTTACTGCAGAAAAACTGACATTGATTCACTGGAACCGAAAGCAGGCTGGAGGGCCGCAGGAGGATGAACTCGTAGCTGCTTTCAGGTTCTTTGCCGGATTCCTATCAGGCGGCATCTCAGGGGCTTCTTGTTTCTCCACAGTCCATATTCAGGAGCTCCCCGCTGATGGGCTGCTTCCTCTTCGGCCTGCCCCTGGGCGTCATCAGCATCATGTGCTACGGCATCTGCACGGCCGACGCGGACGCGGACGGAGGCTACATAGAGGAGCGGTGCGAAGTGTCCAACAGCGAGCCCGACTGCCCGGAGCTAGGGGAGAGCCAGGAGCCCCCGCAGCCCGGGGCGGGCCGTCTCCGCTGCCCGCCCCGCAGGAGCCCAAAGACGTGCTAGAGAAGAAGAAGGATTGAGCCTCGACTCGGATAGACTGTTCAGTAGGATTTCACATTATTAAAAGAGTCTATTTATTGAATTTAGACATTTAATCATGACCTTTCCAGAAGAGAACGTGTTATTTGTATTTTGCTAACATCAACTGCATGGGTTATACAATAGTCCTTCCACAAACGGGGAGATGTTTGGAGCAAAGAGATGGAAAGTTTGTCTAAAACACTCCATCAGAGTTTACCATGTAGATGTTGTTCTACCAGACCAATTCTGTTTGCATGTTTCTCTATCTGAATATTCTGTGACAGAATTAAGATTCCTGGGCAGAATATTTAAACTGGCCAGTCAGGTAGAAGATACATGTGTGATAGAGAAAAATAACACCTCCACCTCCCACCATGCATTCTCCTCTGTTTTGGATAAGATTTATATGGACAAAATTAACTCTTTGAAATTTAGGCACTTTAAAGAGAACTAGTAACTTTTTCCAAGGATCAAATTAAGATTATGAGATAAAACAATTTGGTTTTATATAGCATAGTGATTTTATTTTGTTATTATTTTTAAAGGAGAGAAACTGTTACTTTTTACCTTTATACTCAGTTGCATTATAAAACTTTCATAGGGCCTACATTGTTGGCCCATATTGTCTTACGTTTAATCTTCACCGCACGAACAGGATTTACTTGGATCAGTGATTTCAGATGATGGCTGGGCACTGAGTCATTGTCTCAGCCAACGCTGCGGGGAGGGCAGGGCTCTGTTACTCCTGCCTCCCCTGCTTTAGCCAGAACAGCCTACTCTTGTCTCTCTGTTTTATATATTGGGATTTCATCTAAAATTTTTCTCTGATAAAAGCTCCTGCTGCTTTTTAAAAAGTAATGTATATCATATTTTTATGTTTATGGTTTAGTAACTTTATGGTAACTTATGATCTAATGTGTGTGTATGTGGGTGTGTGTATATATATACACATACATATACACATAAAATTTACTGACATCTGTTATGCTATGGGTGTGCCTGTTCATAATGAGTGACATAATCAGCCTATGAAGAAAATTCACGTCCAGTGATTAAAGAGATCTGCCAGTTGCTTTCTCCATCCTCCTAGGTGTTTCCCATTTCAGCCTGTGACCCTTCATCTCTCCATAATGGAATAACATAGGAATTCTATCCTAAGTAATGTGCAAAATTGGTATTTTTTAAAAATAATAGTATGGTATGTTTATCATAGATTAGGTTATTTTTGAACTAAGTTTAGGATTTTTATTAAGTGACTGTAATTTGAGTGGTTATTCATTAACTTATTAAATATTATAAAATGTTTCATCACTTTAAAAGTATGTAATTTGTGGTCCTGATACTGAAGCTGTTCAGGGCTGCAGTCCCCAGGGCAGCCTGGGGTTATCTCTGATGCCATGCTGATCACCACTAACCTGAAGCTCTTGTGTCTTAAGTCCTAAGGAGTCACTAGCAATTTGCTTTCTTGTGCCCTTTTAGTATACAGTAATTATTCTTAAATTTGGTACTCCATCATTATCATTTTTATAAAGGAAGCACATAGGCAGTCACAGGAAATTTCAGGGAACACTAGAATGAAATGGTATTCTTAAAGGAAATCGAATATAGATACTGTTAATTTAACAAGGAAATTTCTCTCTAACGAGTAACAAGTGAGTCTTTTGGAAAATAGGTATTACTGTTGGCAGTGATCAGGCTTGTTTTGTTTTGTGGTTGTGAAAGTCTTAGTTAAACATAGATCCTCGGGCTCAGCCTGGCAGGGAAGTTACAGCTTAGCCAGTACAAGTGACAAGAGGAGGTTTTGAGAACGTCATGGCTTTTTTCTTCATATTTTTCACTATGAGGTCTGTTCATCTGCGTGGTTTTGTCTTGTCAAGCACACCTATAAATTAAACAGCAAAACAGGTAAAAGAAAAAGAGCAAAGCTTAGTATGTATCAACACAGTTCAGTGATCTTTGTATTCTGAGATTTTTCTCATCTATTAAAGCCTTAGTTCTTTGTTACCTTTTTCACAACTCTGTACAGTTGCCTCATATTCTGTTTGTGTTTTCAAAATGTGATATTGGGGAAACAAAAAGTATAGGTGGTTTGTAAGTGATTTTTTTTTATAATTTTGCTTTTTAGTTGTTTCTAAGATAACTGTCACAAAACAAATTGAAAACTTTTGCTCACTAGTATGGCTTTCCTTTTAGTGTGATACAGGGTTTACTAGGAATGCTGTTTTCATTTTAGGAAAATTTCTTCACAATAAAGGTAGGTTTCTTAATGAATCTTGTAGAACATAGATACACTGAACATCCTAGTTCAGTGACGAATCTTACTGTGATCATGTCAGTAGGGGAATATCCTTTGGTAAGTTGGACTTCTGCCTTCTCTTTCAGTTGCAATAAAGTTCTCTAACTTCTGAAATCCAGGATCCTAGATGCTTGCTGTTGCTTAATCCGGTGCTCCACAGTTTTTAGAAATGTTTCAGCGAGGAGTGTTTTTATCAGCAGCACACTTCATTGTAGTTGGCCGTCCTTTTGCTTCATTGTATGCATTAATATTTTGAAACTGACATCTGAAGAAATCTAGGTGGATTAGACCGGGGATTTCCATTTCTAATTCACACATGTGCTCCTTGGTGTCTGAAGTAGAAATAACATGAAGAGCCAGATGTCTAGAGGCTGAGTCCGGATAGGTCTGTATGAATAGTAAACCAATTAGTTATACTGTTTTTATTTAGCAGATATTTGTTCTTACTGTTTCTTGTGTTTTGTTTCAGGGATGTTTTGATTTTTCAAAAGTAAATATTTTCATCATCACTTCATATGATACGGAGATAGGGGCAGGGAAAAATCACTCAGCTATTCTTATTACACAGGTTGTTCAGAAAAACTGATAGTTAAGACTATCAGTTCATTGGTGGGATTAGGTTTGCCATTTTATTTTTATAAATATATATTTTTTCTGAATGTGTCTGAGTTCAAGAGTGGGCAGAAAATAATTTTCTACTTTGGACTAATCTATAAAGGTTTTTGAAAGTCTGTATTATTAATACTAACTTGTTGAATTCATAATCTGCTGCCTTAAGGCACCAATTGTAAACCTTCGTTTTTCTAAATAAATTAATTGAAAACATGTAACCATTTTATTTTTGCTATTTATCTTTTGGTTGTCTGGGATGTAAATTTTTCTCTG
This sequence comes from Nanger dama, assembly GCA_917880005.1. Lineage (NCBI taxonomy): Eukaryota > Metazoa > Chordata > Mammalia > Artiodactyla > Bovidae > Nanger > Nanger dama. The sequence continues at coordinate 2,558,918 of CAKJTW010000069.1, forward strand.
TCCAAGCAAAAGGGCAGTTGAGACTCATCTTCCAGAAAGCAATTTTTTTCCCTCTTGTTAATTGTAAGTTTGTAATTATAGAAACAGAGTTTTTAAAAATTTAAACAAATTTGATAGAGATCAGGTTGTAATTAATTCTTTTATATAGAAGATGAAAAACCTGAGATTCATGAGTTTGATATATTTTGTGTTTGTAAAACCTGATCATATTTAGTATTAATTGCAGAGTTTAAAGCTGGAATAATAGGATTTGAGTCCTTGATCCAACTGCTAAATTGGTCTTAGATCTAGCACCTCACTCTCACTGTGAATAAAGTGGAAATCTAGAGCCTCAAGGTTTCTTCTCTAAAGTAGCATCAAATGGGGAGAGTATTATTGAAAAAACAGAACTTTATTTTGATCATGTATTTTTCACACTGGATACACCATGAGCATGTCTCTTAGTGAGAATGTCTTTGGCGCAGGAATGACCCATCTGTGTTCAGGCTGCCACGTCCAGGCCCGTCACCAGGCTTTACTGCTCCAGCCTTCCTGACTGCAGCCCAGTGTCAAAGGAGCAGCAAAGGTGTCCTCTTATAATTTAAGGGGGATCGTGGCATTTGTCTGCTCATAAGATTCCAATGGCTTCTCTCACTCGGCATTAATAGCCATGTTACTGATTGAAATATATCCCCCTCCCAAATTCATACAATGGAGTTGCAACCCCTGGTACCTCAGAATGTGACCTTATTTGAAAGTAGGATTGTTACAGACATAATTAGCATAAGTGTGTGTTTGTCACTCTTTCATGTCTTACTCTATGACTCCATGAACTGTAGCCTTCCAGGCTCCTCTGTCCATAGGATTCTCCAAGCAAGAATACTGGAGTGGGTTGCCATGCCCTTCCCCAGGGGATCTTCCTGTTCCAGGATCAAATCTGTCTCCCACATCTCAAGCAGGTTCTTTACCATCTGAAGGGAAGCCCCAGTCAGCATAAAGCCATACTGAAATGGGGTGCGTCCTAATTCTGTGTGACCAGTGTCCTCACCAAAATGAGAAATCTGAAGACAGACACGTAAATGGAGAATGCCAAGTGAAGATGATGGCAGAGGTTTAGGTGAGGCTTCTGCAAGTCAAGGAAGGCCAAAGATCACACCCACAAACCTACAGAAGCGGGGAGAGAGACATGGGACGGAAGCTGTCTCATGGCCTCAGGAACTAACCCTGGCAACACCCTTATCTTGGACTGCTGAACACCAGGGACACAGAATAAAATCCTGTTGTTTAAGTCACCCTGGGTGTGGTACTCCAACAGAGCCTCTGGCGCTTTCCCAAGGCTCTTACATTTTCCCACTTGAATCTCCCTGTCAGCTGCTTGTTCATGCCAGAACAGCCTTCTGCCCCTTCCTGTCCCCAGACTCCCCTTTGCCTGGAATAATCTGGAATCCGTCCCCAGGGCTCACTCCCTATTTTAGGTCAGTCAATTCAGTTCAGTTCAGTCGCTCAGTCCTGTCCGACTCTTTGCAACCCCATGAATCGCAGCACGCCAGGCCTCCCTTTTCATCACCATCTCCCAGTGTTCACTCAGGCTCGCGTCCATCTAGTCCATGATGCCATCCAGCCATCTGATCCTCGGTCGTCCCCTGCTCCTCCTCCCGCAATCCCTCCCAGCATCAGAGTCTTTTCCAATGAGTCAAGTCTTCGCACGAGGTGGCCAAAGTACTGGAGTTTCAGCTTCAGCATCATTCCTTCCAAAGAAATCCCAGGGTTGATCTCCTTCAGAATGGACTGGCTGGATCTCCTTGCAGTCCAAGGGACTCTCAAGAGTCTTCTTCAACACCACAGTTCAAAAGCATCAATTCTTCGGCGCTCAGCCTTCTTCACAGTCCAACTCTCACATCCATACATGACCACAGGAAAAACCATAGCCTTGACTAGACGGACCTTAGTCAGCAAAGTAATGTCTCTGCTTTTCAATATACTATCTAGGTTGGTCATAATTTTTCTTCCAAGGAGTAAGCGTCTTCTAATTTCATGGCTGCAGTCACCATCTGCAGTGATTTTGGAGTCCAAAAAAATAAAGTCTGACACTGTTTCCACTGTTTACCCATCTATTTCCCATGAAGTGATGGGACCGGATGCCAGGATCTTCATTTTCTAAATTTTGAGCTTTAAGTCAAGTTTTTGCTCTCCTCTTTAACTGTCATCAAGAGGCTTTTAGTTCCTCTTCCCTTTCTGCCATAAGGGTGGTGTCATCTGCATATTGGAGGTTATTGATATATCTCCTGGCAATCTTGATTCCAGCTTGTGTTTCTTCCAGCCCAGCGTTTCTCATGATGTACTCTGCACAGAAGTTAAATAAGCAGGGAGACAATATACAGCCTTGACGTACTCCTTTTCCTATGTGGAACCAGTCTGTTGTTCCATGTCCATTTCTAACTTGCTTCCTAACCTGCATACAGATTTCTCAAGAGGCAGGTTAGGTGATCTGGTATTCTCATCTCTCAGAATTTTCCACAGTTTATTGTGATCCACACAGTCAAAGGCTTTGGCATAGTCAACAAAGCAGAAATATATGTTTTTCTGGAACTCTCTTGCTTTTTCCATGATCCAGTGGATGTTGGCAATTTGATCTCTGGTTCCTCTGCCTTTTCTAAAACCAGCTTGAACATCAGGAGTTCACGGTTCACATAGTGCTGCAGCCTGGCTTGGGAATTCTGAGCATTACTTCACTAGCATGTGAGATGAGTGCAATTGTGTGGTAGTTTGAGCATTCTTTTGCATTGCCTTTCTTTGGAATTGGAATGAAAACTGACCATTTCCAGTCCTGTGGCCACTGCTGAGTTTCCGAAATTTGCTGGCATATTGAGTGCAGCACTGTCACAGCATCATCTTTCAGGATTTGAAACAGCTCCACTGTAATTCCATCACCTCCATTAGCTTGTTCGTAGTGATGCTTTCTAAGGCTCACTTGACTTCACATTCCAAGATGTCTGGCTCTAGATGAGTGATCACATCATCATTATCTGGTGGTGAAAATCTTTTTGTAGAGTTCTCCTGTGTATTCTTGCCACCTCTTCTTAATATCTTCTGCTTCTGTTAGGTCCATACCATTTCTTTCTGTCCTTTATCGAGCCCATCTTTGCATGAAATGTTCCCTTGGTATCTCTAATTTTCTTGAAGAGATCTCTAGTCTTTCCCATTCTGTTCTTTTTCTCTATTTCTTTGCATTGATCGCTAAAGAAGGCTTTCTTATCTTTTCTTGCTATTCTTTGGAGCTCTGCATTCAGATGCTTATATCTTTCCTTTTCTCCTTTGCTTTTCGCCTCTCTTCTTTTCACAGCTATTTGTATGGCCTCCTCAGGCAGCCATTTTGGTTTTTGCATTTCTTTTCCATGGGGATGGTCTTGATCCCTGTCTCCTGTACAACGTCACGAACCTCATTCCATAGATCATAGGCACTCTATCTATCAGATCTAGGCCCTTAAATCTATTTCTCACTTCAACTGTATAATCATAAGGGATTTGATTTAGGTCATACCTGAATGGTCTAGCTGTTTTCTCTACTTTCTTCAATTTAAGTCTGAATTTGGTAATAAGGAGTTCATGATCTGAGCCACAGTCAGCTCCTGGTCTTGTTTTCGTTGACTGTATAGAGCTTCTCCATCTTTTGCTGCATAAAATATAATCAATCTGATTTTGGTGTTGACCATCTGGTCACGTCCATGTGTAGAGTCTTCTCTTGTGTTGTTGGAAAGGGTGTTTGCTATGACCAGTGCATTTTCTTGGCAAAACTCTATTAGTCTTTGCCCTGCTTCATTCCGCATTCCAAGGCCAAATTTGCCTGTTACTCCAGGTGTTTCTTGACTTCCTACTTTAGCATTCCAGTCCCCTATAACGAAAAGGACATCTTTTTTGGGTGTTAGTTCTAAAAGGTCTTGTAGGTCTTCGTAAAGCCGTTCAACTTCAGCTTCTTCAGCGTTACTGGTTGGGGCATTGACTTGGATAACTGTGATATTGAATGGTTTACCTTGGAGTCGAACAGAGATCATTCTGTTGTCTTTGAGATTGCATCCAAGTACTGCATTTTGGACTCTTTTGTTACCATGATGGCTACTCCATTTCTTCTGAGGGATTCCTGCCCGCATTCGTAGATATAATGGCCATCTGAGTTAAATTCTCCCATTCCAGATTCCCTTTGCCTGGAATAATCTGGAAGTCCCCAGGGCTCACTCCCTATTTTAGGTCACCTTCTGTAATGCTAGCATTAATGAGTCTGTATCAGTTACACCTGCTGGCCGCCCACTCTCCCTAACCCCTTTATCCTGCAACTTTATTTTGTATAAGCTGTTCTTTAACATACATGTTGTTTGTTGACTGCTTCTCCTCTTAAATACACAATAAATGTAAGCTCCGACTGGCCAGACTTTTTTCTCAAGGCTGTACTCCCAGTTGCTAAAACATGCTTGGCAAGAAGTATGCATTCTTTAAGTCTTGTAGAATGAGTGAATGAGCAACTGAATATAGTGTATTTATATAATGATGTATTTATCACTAGCATGTTTTAGAGTTGAAGTTTTCTGATTATTTTTTAAAAAGCATTCATGATATTTTAGTTAATTTTAAATGCAGATTCACAAAGTATCAATACTTAATGATTAAGCAATAAAAAATAACAGAATCATAAGCTTTGAAAATATTTTTGTATTTATAAAATATATATTAATGTGGAAAATTGTTATTTAGCTTACAATCTAAAATCTTAAAATCTAGATAGTCACAATAAGAATAGATGATCAAGAACTGTGGGAAATTTTAGGTAATCTTATTCTCCATCCCTTAACACTGGGAAAATAATTATCTATTTTGTACATGCCCGTCTAAAATTGTTACCTTTGTAATAATTACTATGGACTTCCTTATGACTCAAGACCGTAAAGAACTATGTGCAATGCAGGAGACCTGGGTTTGATCCCTGGGTCAGGAAGATCCCCTGGAAGAGTGCATGGCAACCCACTCCTGTATTCTTGCCTGGAGAATTCCTTGGACAGAGATGCCTGGGGACTACAGTTCATTATCTTGCAAAGAGTCATACTTTGAAGTTGCAAGATTCTTAACCAGTAAGGCTTATCAGGGACTCTTAACCAGAAAGCTTATCAGATTACAAGTGCATCGATTGCTTCTGATGAAACACATATAAATCCTAGAAAATCTGTTTGGCTGGTCTTGGATGAACATCTGCTTGAAGCCAGAACAAAGTGAAAAAACCTTCCCTGGTTGATTTTGACATGTCTCTCACGTGGTGAACCAATGGCTTAACTAATTACTAGGAGGAGTCAGAGTGTCAGTGCCCTTGAGAGAAAGTTTAGTTTTTGTGATTTTAGTGTGAGCCTTCAGAAGTCAAAGATGATGCCAGAGCGTGACATGCTTCAATAGCCCCAGCCTGAACCCTCAGCCCCGGCCGACCAGGAGTCAACTTGCCAGCATAACAGTAGCAGCTTCAGGAAAGTGTTTTTATTCTTGAAGATAAGAAAGTTGGTCATGTCTAGCTGAGATCATTTAACTCTCATTTCCCCTTGAGATGAGCAATGGCGCAATGGACTGAAATCTGCCTCTGCTGGCAAGGGCACGCAAGACGAAGGAGCTCTGAGAGGTGTGACCTGCCCGGCAAGGTTTCAGACTTCCTGGCTTCATCATCATGAGTCATTTGTGTGGAAAACAGAATGTAAAATGCAAATGTGTATTCACAGTGGCACTTCTTGCTTCTATACTATCTAATGTAGAACAATATTTTATGTGACCAGTTCAGTCGGCTCAGTCGTGTCCAACTCTGCGACCCCATGAGTCATAGCATGCCAGGCCTCCCTGTCTATCACCAGCTCCTGGAGTCCACCCAAACTCATGTCCATCGTGATGCCATCCAGCCATCTCATCCTCTGTCGTCCCCCTTCTCCAGCCCCCCAATCACCCCCAGCATCAGGGTCTTTTCCCAATGAGTCAACTCTTCACATGAGGTGGCCAAAGTATTGGAGTTTCAGCTTCAACATCAGTCCTTTCAGTGACCACCCCAGGACTGATCTTTAGGATGGACTGGTTGGATCTCCTTGCAGTCCAAGGGATTCTCAAGAGTCTTCTCCAACACCATAGTTCAAAAGCATCAATTTTTCGGCACTCAGCTTTCTTCACAGTCCAGCTCTCACATCTAAACATGACCACTGGAAAAACCATAGCCTTGACTAGATGGACCTTTGTTGGCAAAGTAATATCTCTGCTTTTAACTGGTCCCAAATATAAATTGTGTGCCAAGATATTCACCTAGCAATGTAAAACCAAAATTCAGAAATAGCCAACACACAGTTCTGCAGGAAGGCATTTCTGCTGGACCATCTAAGTGCGATTCCCTGGTGGCTCAGTCAGTAAAGAATCTGACTGCCATGTGGGAGACCTGGGTTCGATCCTTGAGTTGGGGAGATCCCCTGGAGGAGGGTATGGTAATCCACTCCTGTATTCTTGCCTGAAGAATCCCCATGGACAGAGGAATCTGGTGGGCTACAGTGCATGGGGTTGCAAAGAGTTGAACAGGACTAAGGGACCAAGCACAGCACATCCAAGAGTGCAGTTCAGTTCTAGACAGTGGGACTTTTGTGATCAGAGCAGTTTCTTCACTAGGAAATTGGGTTATTTGACTCTAGATTGTAGAATAATAAGGAAAGAAGAAGAACTAAATTTCCAGGTGCCCATGGAGTGATACTGGCCAGAAGGGAAGAGATGGTGCCATGGCTTTGTCCCAGTTCTACTTTTTATCAGGTTTATGTATTCTAGCATTTTTTAATTTTTACAAAACCATGTTATAAAGACTTCTTATTATGTATATACAGAGGAAAATAAGTAAAGCAAATATGGCTCAGTGTTTACAATTGGTAATTCTAGGTAAATGCTTATATGAGTATTATGTACCCTTCACCTAGAATCACCAGTTGTACTATTCTGGCAACTTTTATGTAGGTTTAAACTTCCAAAAAAAAAAACCAAAAAACGTTAAGGGACAAAACAGAGTAAGCATTATAGTAAACTCTTGTTTCCTTGTCACAATCTTGGAAATATAGCCAGAGGGTTGGTTTTGTTTTTTTTTTTCCTAAACACATAAACACTTGTTTTCAGCTCACTTCCCAAGTCTGAGTAAAATTGGCTCTGAAAGGCCTCAAAACACAGCAATATAGAAACATTTTCTTTAAAGCCCCACAAGGGGTCAGCAAACTGTTTTCTGTAAAGGGCCAGATGATAAATAATTTAGGCTTGGAGGACCACGTATGGACTCTGTCACATATTCTTTACTTTTTTAAACTAAAAAAATGTAGAAATTTTTTTAGCTTAAAACCTCTTCAAAAATAAGCTGCCGGCTGGATCTGGCCAGCATGCCACAGCTTCCCTGGTGGAGAGTAGTTACCAGATCAACAGCTGCATTCCAGATACGAGGGGGTGTGTTCCGTGCTCCAGCGAAGAAGCTGCATCTGGAGCAGGAGCTGCAGGAAGAGTCGCCACCTGATTAAATTTTCAGTAATCCACTTTCATTCTTCAACACCCATCTGTTTTCTATATAGGCACAGCAGGCGATTTGAATGGAACCAACACCCCTGCATTTTTTATGTCCTTGATGATGGCAATAAGTCCTGCAGTCCTTCCAGGAATGTGGTATTGCCTTTGGTTTACTATTTTCAAAGGCAGAGCCTTTTGAATCAGGGAGGGAAAGATTGGAAATTCAGGGTTAGCATATGCAAACTATTATATACAGGATGGATAAACAACAAGCCCAGAGTTCTGTATTCATTATCCTGTGATAAACCATAAAGGAAAAGACTGTGAAAAAGAATATGTATATAAGTGTATAAATGAACCACTTTGCTGTACAGCAGAAATTAATACAACATTGTAGATCAAGTATGCTGTTGCTGCTAAGTCACTTCAGTTGTGTATGACTCTGTGAGACCCCATAGATGGCAGCCCACCAGGCTCCCCTGTCCCTGGGATTCTCCAGGCAAGAACACTGGAGTGGGTTGCCATTTCCTTTTCCACTGCATGAAAGTGAAAAGTGAAAGTGAAGTCGCTCTGTCGGGTCTACTTCAATAAAATGTGAAAAACAAAAAACAAAGGCAGAGCCAGTTTCAGGGCCTTCCATTTAACCCTCACTGTTAAATGGCCCTCACACCACATTCAGGTGACATGTGGAAATCCTGAGAAGCGCTATACATTATTTCTAATTACCCATTCCAGAACCAGAAAAATAATCACAGAGATAGGAGAGCTGCTGTGAGATGGACTTGAGACCAAACCCTATGGCTTATTTGACTTGCTAGCTCCTTGCTCTTTCTGATGGACCACAGAAAGTACTGTAAAGTTTGACCCAATGTCCATAAATCCTTAATATGTGATTATTTTTTCTTCCCCAAAGCCTTCATCCTGGTAACAGGACAACAGGACATTTAAAGGCCAGCAAAGAAGATGATTTACAATCTATTTTTTTTTTCCTTTGCTGTGTAGTAGCATCTTTAATTAAAAGATGCTTAATTAAAATTAAAAGACGCTTACTCCTTGAAAGAAAAGTTATGACCAACCTAGACAGCATATTGAAAAGCAGAGACATTACTTTGCCAACAAAGGTCCATCTAGTCAAGGCTGTGGTTTTTCCAGTGGTCACGTATGGATGTGAGAGTTGGACTGTGAAGAAAGCTGAGTGCCAAAGAATTGATGCTTTTGAACTTTGGTGTTGCAAGAAGACTCTTGAGAGTCCCTGGGACTTCAAGGAGATCCAACCAGTCCATTCTGAAGGAGATTAGCCCTGGGATTTCTTTGGAAGGAATGATGCCAAAGCTGAAACTCCGGTACTTTGGCTACCTCATGCTAAGAGTTGCATCACTGGAAAAGACTCTGATGCTGGAAAGGATTGGGGGCAGGAGGAGAAGGGGGTGACAGAGGATGAGATGGCTGGATAGCATCACTGACTCGATGGACGTGAGTTTGAGTGAACTCTGGGAGTTGGTGATGGACAGGGAGGCCTGGCGTGCTGAGATTCATGGCGTCGCAAAGAGTCCAGACACAACTGAGGAACTGAACTGAACTGAGCATCTTTTCATCAGTGGGACCTGGTTTCCCCTGAATTTTAGGGTCTCTGGATGTGTGAACTGGGAATTGATTGAGGGCCATTGGCCCTCTTTGGGGGATTCAGTTCAGACTTCAGTTTGTCAGGCTTGCGTGCATGCTCTATGGCTCAGTCATGTCCAACTCTTTGTGACCCCATGGACTGTAGCCCTCCAGGCTCCCTCTGTCCATGGGATTCTCCAGGCAAGAATTCTGGAGTGGGTTGCCGTGCCCTCCTCCAGGGGATATTCCTGACCCAGGGATCGAACCCATGTCACCGGCATTGGCAGGCAGATTTTTACCACCGAATCAGGCCTGCAGCTGGAACTAATGGAAAACATACAGAAAAAAAAAAATTCTGGAATATTCTTTTCAGCCTAGTTCAGTAGATGCATAACAAAACCATCTCATGTGGTTATTCACACGAAGCAGCACTATCCTGAACTGCATGTTTCGTTACTTCACACTTTAAAAAAAGATTTGTCATATATATAGATATATATCCCTACACAATGTTATTTAGTTTTGCATGTCTAAGCAACAGTTAGAATAGAACTGGACATGGAACAACAGACTGGTTTCAAATAGGAAAAGGAGTATGTCAAGGCTGTATATTGTCATCCTGCTTATTTAACTTACATGCAGAGTACATCATGAGAAACGCTGGACTGGAAGAAACACAATCTGGAATCAAGGTTACCGGGAGAAATATCAATAACCTCAGATATGCAGATGACACCACACTTATGGCAGAAACTGAAGAGGGCTAAAAGCCTCGTGATGAAAGTGAAAGTGGAGAGTGAAAAAGTTGGCTTAAAGCTCAACATTCAGAAAACGAAGATCATGGCATCCAGTCCCATCACTTCGTGGGCAATAGATGGGGAAACAGTGTCAGACTTTATTTTTTGGGGCTCCAAAATCACTGCAGATGGTGATTGCAGCCATGAAATTAAAAGATGCTTACTCCTTGGAAGAAAAGTTATGACCAACCTAGATAGCATATTGAAAAGCAGAGATATTACTTGCCGACTAAGGTCTGTCTAGTCAAGCCTATGATTTTTCCTGTGGTCATGTATGGATGTGAGAGTTGGACTGTGAAGAAGGCTGAGCACTGAAGATGATGCTTCTGAACTGTGGTGTTGGAGAAGACTCTTGAGAGTCCCTTGGACTGCAAGGAGATCCAACCAATCCATTCTGAAGGAGATCAACCCTGGAATTTCTTTGGAAGGATGATGCTAAAGCTGAAACTCCAGTACTTTGGCCACCTCATGTGAAGAGTTGACTCATTGGAAAAGACTGATGCTGGGAGGGATTGGGGGCAGGAGGAGAAGGGGACGACAGAGAATGAAATGGCTGGATGCCATCACTGACTCGATGGACGTGAGTCTGAGTGAACTCCAAGAGATGGTGATGGACAGGGAGGCCTGGCATGCTGCGATTCATGGTGTCACAAAGAGGAGGACACGACTGAGTGACTGAACTGAACTGAACTGAAGCTCTGTATAATACTGTGTGAACTCTTCTGCAACTTTCTTTTTCAATCAAAATTGTTTTTGAGATTAATTATCGTACTTTTGATTGTCTCAGAAGCAGACCCTGAAACAGAATCTGAGTGAAAGCAGTTTTTGTGGAAATTTCTGAGAACACCAGTGGATAAATGCACTGATACAGGTGGGCAGAGGCAGCCGATAAAGGCTGTGTATTAAAGCATCAAGCGCAGTGCGTGACTGAGACTTAACTGTGTAGGGGTGCAGACACTTTCTGCAGAAGGCAGGCTCTGGCAGCTGAAACCTGGCTGAACTCTCTCTCTGAATGACTGAGACAACCTTGAGAGGACAAGTAACTAAAGTTTATTTCTCCTCAGAGAACCAAATATAACATTAAAGGAAAACACTTGGAAATTTTGACTCCAGGTGACACTGCTTGGGCTCCCCAGGTGGTGCTAGTTGTAAAGAATCCACCTGTCAATGCAGGGGACGTTTAAGAGACGCTGGTTCAATCCCTAGGTAAGGAAGAGCCCCGGAGGAGGGCATGGCAACCCAGTCCAGTATTCTTGCCTGGAGAATCCCATGGACAGAGGAGCCTTGAGGGCAAGTCCAAGAGGTTACAAAGAGTTGGATATGACTGAAGCAACATACTATGTCACTACTTATTGGAAAACAAAAAATAGACTAATCTATTTGAATGTGTCTGTTTTCTCATATGCAATATGGAGGTGTTAATCACACTTACATCATAGGGTAATTATGAGAATTAAGCATGGTCATCAGTGTACAACATGCTCCGTATGTGTCAGAGTGCATCTCTGTGTTGCCCTCCTGCCAGCACACATCTGGGCTCCCTTCCCAGCCACACTCTGTGGCTGGGACACTGTGATACCAGCCAACGGGATGTGAGTGAAAAATGACTTGTAACATTTCCAAGCCTGGTGCAGAAGAAGAGTGTGGTTCATCCCATGCTCTGTGGCCATTCCAGCAGGCTGGAAGAGAGACAACCCCGAGGGAAAACTTGGAAAGTAAAGACAGCGGAAACTTTCTTATCCTGGATCCAGAAATGACTGCATGAGAGTGAACCACATTATGCTGTTGGCTGACAAGTCCTGTTGCGCAGGCTAGAAACAGACTTATCTGTTTTTTGTTTTTTTTTTAACTTTATACATTTGGGGACTAATTACAATTATAGAAACTTGCATTAAACTAAATAAAACACTATTATTTTGAAATCCATGACTGGAGGCAAGTTTCTTATGCCAAACCCTACAGAGAGTCATTTTATTTATGACATTGAATTACACTATAATGGATTATGAAAAATGTTCACTGCTTATCTACTCTGTGTATAATGAAAATACATAAAGGATTTTGGAACTTAGTTTTAAAAGCAAGCATTAAAAAAAGTACAGGAAGCTCAGCTCAGTGCTCTGTGATGGCTTCTAAGTGTGGGATGGGGGGATGGTGCTGGGAAGGGAGGTCCCAGAGGGAGGCGATGTATGTATGCGTGTAACTGATTCACTTCATTGTACAGCAGAAACCAATACGATGTTGTAATTACACTCCAAAAAAAAAATTTATATATATATATATAGATATATATATAGATATATGTATGTATGCTGCTGCTGCTGCTAAGTCGCTTCAGTCGTGTCCAACTCTATGCGACCCCATAGACGGCAGCCCACCAGGCTTCCCCGTCCCTGGGATTCTCCAGGCAAGAACACTAGAGTGGGTTGCCATTTCCTTCTCCAATGCATGAAAGTGAAAAGTGAAAGTCAAGTCGCTCAGTCGTGTCCGACCCCATGGACTGCAGCCTTCCAGGCTCCTCCATCCATGGGATTTTCCAGGCAAGAGTACTGGAGTGGGTTGCCACTGTTGTCTCCATATATATATATATAGATAGATAGATAGATAGATAGATAGATAGATAGATAATTAAAGACTCTTTGAGAGTCCCTTGGAGAGTGAGGAAATCAAACCAGTCAATCCTAGAAGAAATCAACCCTGAATATTCACTGGAAGGACTGATGCTGAAGCTGAAGTCCCAGTCCTTTGGCAACGTGATCCGAAGAACTGACTCACTGGAAAAGACCCTGATGCTGAGAAAGACTGAAGGCAGGAGGAGAAGGGGCAACAGAGGATGAGATGGTTGGATGGCATGACTAATTCAATGGATATGATTTTGAGCAAACTCCGGGAGACTGTGAGGGAGAGGGAAGCTTGGCATGCCATAGTCCATGGGCTTGCAGACAGTCAGAGACGGCTTAGCAACTGAACAGCAACAACAAAGAACAATTAAGCAGTGTCTCAATTGTTTATTATAATTTGCTCCTCAGAGTTTATAATATTCACGATTATGCCATGGAACTACCCAAAGGATGTTGGTATGCCAGAGAATGAACCCCGAACAAATACGGTGTGATCTCCTTTATAAGTGGAATCTGACAAAAGTGGAGAGTAGAATGGTGGTTTCCAGGTGATGGGGAATGGAGGAAATGGGGCGATCCGTCAAAAGGGACAAAGTTTCAGTTATGCAGGATGAATAAATTCTGGGGGCGCGAATGTATTGCACAGTGACTATCGTTAATAATACTGTATTATATACTAGAAATTTGCCAAGAGAGTAGATTTTAAGTGTTCTCCCCACGCACAGAAGGAAACTATACAAGGTGATGGATGTGTTAACTAGTTGACTGTGATAATCATTTCACAATGTATATACTTATCAAAATATCACCTTGTATATCTTACAGACATAAAATGTTTATTTATCAATTACACCTCAATAAAGCCAGGAAAAAATTTTGCTTTTCAGTTACATAACAACTACTGATGGTGCCTGCAGGATTTACCCTTAGGAAAAGATGTTGATTTATTCCTGTATCCAGTTTCTTCACTTGTCCCCAAGTTAGTAATCCAATTTTCCTTGCCAGTGACTGAAACCACCCACCCATTAGAATGGGCTTGGGGCATATTTTCTGTCATTTCTCCCCTCAGAATGCTTGCTCTCAGAACAAAAGACACACAGGAAGAAATTTCTCATCTTCCTGCTGATTGCTGTGGAGTCAGCATGAGACTTCTGGAACTCTGGCATCCATCTTGTGTCTATGAGATGCTATGCTGAGAGCCACTCAGGCAGTGTGACAGGATGAAGAGAACTTTGAGCTTAAGCTCACTGAGCTCTCCACCTGCTCTCCTTAGAACTTCTTGATATGTGAGATAAATCATTTTTATCACTGTTCAAACTGGCTTGGGATGAAATTTTCTGTTACTGTTAGCTGTATGCATCTTAAATCTTCCACTGTCTTCAAAATGTTTATGAAGAACATTTTGTTTATGAAGAACAGGTAGATGCAAATAAAACACAAATGCTTATTTTTTGATTAATTTTCCAAATTTATTGTCTTTTAATCTCTATTTTCTGGTATTTAAATAAAGAGGAGGAAAAAAATCATTGAAACAGACATATTTAAGAAAATAAAAATATTATACTCTTTTTCCTAATTTAGTGTGATAAGGATGGGTAGTAAGGGAATTTCTTCACAGGATGACGGTATAAGTAATCACTGTCATATTGATCAGGGAGATACCAACTTCATATTCATAGATGTGTTTCTGCTTTATGATCCTTCTAGATTGACTAGCAAGTTTAGAATTTCTGACAACTGAGTCAAAGTTGAGCAATCTTCTTAATATGCACATGAATAAAATAAGTCACTTTTCGGGGTAAGAAAAATAATGCCTAACTTACTTATTAAGTGTATAACATTTTTTTTTTGCAGTGGATCTTTTCAAAGTTAGCTTTTAAAGAAACCATCTCTTGCCCTGGTCTTGATGGAAGGCAGAAACTAAATCTGTAATGCCTGTGTGTGTGAATGTGTGTATTTCTCATTGCTGCTGGTGTTTTTTCTGTTGGTTGATTATCGTTATTTTGATACATACAGGTGCTGTGTGTGCTAAGTCGCTTTAGTCATGTCTCCCTCTTTGCAACCCAATAGACTGTAGCCTGCCAGGCTCCTCTGTCCATAGGATTTCCCAGGCAAGAATACTGGAGTGGGTTGTCATTCTTTCTTCAGGGGATCTTCCCAACCCAGGGATCAAACCTGCATTTCCTGTGTCTCTTGCAGTGCAAGTGGGTTCTTTACCTCTGAGCCACCAGGGAAGTCCTTTGTATGGCCGGATATGTGATATAAATTATACAGCAACTATTTCCAAACAATTCTGCAGTCTTTTATCAGATTAAAAAGTCAATTTTTATTTTAATACACTACAAAAGTGTTATTTTTGAGAATAAAACTTAACATGTAAGTATACAGAAGTGGTTTAAATGTACCATTTTTGAGAAAATAGGTGAGTACCATCTAAATACATTTTTGCCATACTCTAGTTAATGCCAAGAAAAGGGCCCAGAATTTTTACTGCTGTGTTATTTCAAGTTAAATAGAGACAGGATACAGCCAGGAATCAAAACCAGAGCAATAAGAGAGAGTTCCATGGATTGGAATCAGGTTAGGATGGGCATGGAAATAAGGGATTTGAAAACCGATTTTTTTAAAGGCTACAAACAGGAATGAGGTCAGGTATAAAGAAGGTTGGACACAGTGGGGTTAAGGAAGTAAATGTTTCATGTTCACAGGTGAAACTGGACAGGCTGTGTGGAACCTTCACGACCTGTGGGACCTGGTCTTATCTCCTTCATCCAATACAAGCTCAGATGTTAACATTCAACATAACTAGCTTGGCATTTGTCTTGAAGTTATCAATGATTTATACTTATATGTGCCTCTCCAGATGTCTTACTAGAGTTCTTTTTAAATCAAACTATTTTTAGACCTGTATTTTAGACACATATTTTTAAACTGTATTTTTAGAACTGTATTTTAGCTTTAGGTTCACAGCAAAACTGAGTGGTGAGTATGGAGACTTCCTGTCCATCCTCTTCGCCTCACCAGAGCACAGTCTCCCCTGTTATCCACGTTCCCAACCAGAGTGGTACATTTGTTACTAAGTATGAACCTACTGGGGTTCCCTGGTGGCTCAGATGGTAAAGCATCTGCCTGCAATGCAGGAGACTTGGGTTCGATCGCTGGGTCAGGAAGATCCCCTGGAGAAGGAAATGGCAATCCACTCCAGCATTCTTGCCTGAAAAATCCCAGGGTCAGAGTAGCCTGATTAGTGTCCATGGGGTCGCCAAGAGTCAGACACGACTAAGAGACTTCACTTCACTTCATGAACCTACAGTGATACATGATAATCATCCAAAGTCCATAGTTCACCTTCGGGTTCATTCTTCATCTGGACATTCTATGGGGTTGGACGAATAGAAGTATCCAAGCATTTCTCCATCACTGTGGGATCACACAGAGTGTTTTCCCTGCCAGAGTTCTCTGTGCAGCACCTATTTACTCTCTCCCCTTGACCCCTAGCAATCACTGGTCAATTTACTTTTCCAGATTGGAATCATACAGTATTGTAGTGCTTTCAGATTGGGTCCTTTCACTTGGTAATATGCATGCAAGGTTCCTTCATGACTTTTCATGGCTTGACGACTCAGTTCTTTTTAGCCCTGAATAACATTCCGTTCTCTGAGTGTACCACAGTCAATTTATCCATTCGCCTTCTGAAGTACATCTTGGTTGCCTCCAAGTTTCGGCATTTATGAACAAAGCTGCTGGACACATTCATATGCAGGTTTTTCGTACACACATAAGCTTTCACCTCCTTTAGGTAAACACCAAGGAACAAAGTTGCCAGATCATAGGGTAGGAAGTATACTTTTTTTTTTTTTTTTTAATCTTACATTTTTCCTTTTACTTTATTTTACAATACTGTATTGGTTTTGCCATACATTGACATGAATCCTCCACGGGTGTACACAAGCTCCCAATCCTGAAGCCCCCTCCCACTTCCCACCCCATATCATCTCTCTGGATCACCCTCGTGCACCAGCCCCAAGCTTTCTTCGTAAGAAACTGTCAAATTGTCTTCCCAAGTGGCTGCCGGTTTACATTCCCAACAGCAGTTAATAAGAGTTCTTACTAATCCACATCCTCATGAGCATTTGGTGTTGCCAGTGTTTTGGATTCCACAGTCTAATAGGTGTGTAGTTTTAATTTTTAATTGTTTCGGTTTGTGTTTCCCTGATGATATATCATGTTGTCAGTCAGTCAGTCAGTTCAGTAGCTCAGCCGTGTCCAACTCTTTGCGACCCCATGAATCGCAGGACATTTTGAATATGTTTTAAATGCTTATTTGCTATCTGTATATCTTCTTTCATGAGGTGTCTATTCAGATCATTTGCCCATTTTCAAACTGGGCTGTTTGCTTTCCTACTGTTGAGTTTTAAGAGTATTTGCATATTTTGGAATCCATTCTTTTATCAGCTTTGTTTTTTGCAAATATTTTCTCCCAATTTGTAGCTTGTCTTTTCATTCTATTGGCAATATCTTTAATGAAGCAGAAGTCTAAATTTTAATAATTCTAATATCAATTATTTTTTCATTAATCATGCCTTTGTATCTTTAAAGTCATTGTCATTCCCAAGGTCATGTAGACGTTCTCTTATATTATCTTTTATGAATTCTATACCTTCACATTTATTTCTCTGGTACATTTTGAGTTAGTTGTGAATGCTATAACCCAATAACTTTTTAAAACACATTTTTGTATTTTATTACATGGAATCATTACAGATTACTAATTTTCTGGTATTAGGAAACAGTTTTTTAGAAAACATGTCACATAAGTAAGAGACAAAGGTTTGGTTTTCAGTTAATCATAAAGAAAAGTTAAGACCTTGGTATTGGCTTAATTATGTTAGTTAATTATCTACTCAGATTTGATCATTCTAGTTCACTCTTCTTAAGACTAATGTTTTAGAGGAAATTTCCAAACTTAGCGAACCAGAGAACTTGCTTTTGATAAAATTAACAGTTGCTTAAACAGTATTCCCTACTCTTATGAACAAGATGTTATTATGCCCCATCTTATAGATGAGGAAACTTGAGTAAACAGATTTAAACCTATTTGTGCAAGATCTCAAATCTAGAATATGATGGCCACCAAAACTCATTTTCCCTACAGCTTCCCAATTGCTCTCAGTGTAGCAGGGACTTGGAGCTGTTCATTTTCAAATTCCTCTTTTTCCTATCTTGGCTGATTCCTACTCAGTTGAATTTTTCTCAGTGTATGTGATCTTCTCATCAGTGAGTTTTACTACTGCTTTGTCCTAAAACAAGGTTTCATTTCCATCACAAGAGAGTCCCTGCTTTGTTTGTTTATTTACTCCTCCAATATTTTGTTGCAGAGAGAAACTCTCCCAAAGAAATCACTCAAATGCTTTAATCGCTTTTGTAGGAAAGAGGTAATAAGATTTCAAGTGAGAGCCATCAAGTTAAGCTCATTTGTTAATCTATTTAGTCATCTGGTTGAAAGAATAAGAAAAAGAACCCATCCATCTCTAAGCAAATTTTACTGAAACAGGCGAGCCGGCGCACTGAGCGTGGCCGAGAGGAACTACCCCACGTCCGAGGTCAGGGGCAGCGGCCAAGAGTGCCAGGCTGTGACAGTGCAGGAATGGCCAAGAGGAGATACCCTGAGTCTGCCAGGAGCAGCTACCCCACGTCAGAGGTCAGGGGTGGGCGGGAGAAATGACCTCGAGCCGGAGGTCAGGGCGGTGACCCAGAGGAGCCATCCCGAGCCCGAAGGCAGGGGAGGCGGCTGGGAGGAGCCACTCACACCGAGGGCTGGGCCAGCAGCCAGGAGGTGCATCCCAAGGAACCCCTGGCTGCGCAGGCACAGGAGGGCCGAGAGGAACTATCCAACACTGAAGGTCAGGAAGGGGCGGCAGTAAGGAGATACCCTTTGTCCAAGGTAAGAAGCAGCAGCTGTGCTTTGCTGGAGCAGCCGTGAAAAAGATACCCCATGCTCAAGGTAAGAGAAACCCAAGTAAGATGGTAGGTGTTGCAAGAGGGCGTCAGAGGGCAGACACACTGAAACCATACTCACAGAAAACTAGTCAATCTAATCACACTAGGACCACAGCCTTGTCTAACTCAGTGCCATGCCTGTGGAGCAACCCAAGATGGGTGGGTCATGGTGGAGAGGTCCAACAGAATGTGGTCCACTGGAGAAGGGAAAGGCAAGCCACTTCAGTATTCTTGCCTTGAGAACCCCATGAACAGTATAAAAGGCAAAATAATAGGGTACCAAAAGAGGTATTCCCCAGGTCAGTCAGTTCAGTTCAGTCGCTCAGTCATGTCTCTTTGCGACCCCATGAATCGCAGCATGCCAGGACTCCCTGTTCATCACCATTTCTAGAAATCACTCAGACTCACGTCCATTGAGTCCGTGATGCCATCCAGCCATCTCATCCTCTGTCATCCCCTTTTCCTCCTGCCCCCAATCACTCCCAGCATCAGAGTCTTTTCCAGTGAGTCAACTCTTCTCATGAGGTGGCCAAAGTACTGGAGTTTCAGCTTTAGCATCATTCCTTCCAAAGAAATCCCAGGGTGGATCTCCTTCCAGAATGGACTGTTAGATCTCCTTGCACTCCAAGGGACTCTCAAGAGTCTTCTTGCAACACCACAGTTCAAAAGCATCAATTCTTTGGCGCTCAGCCTTCTTCACAGTCCAACTCTCACATCCATACATGACCACAGGAAAAAACATAGCCTTGACTAGACGGACCTTAGTCGGCAAAGTAATGTCTCTGCTTTTGAATATGCTATCTAGGTTGGTCATAACTTTTCATTCTTCCAAGGAATAAGCGTTTTTAATTTCATGGCTGCAGTCAACATCTGCAGTGATTTTTGGAGCCCCCAAAATAAAGTCTGACACTGTTTCCACTGTTTCCCCATCGGTTTCCCATGAAGTGATGGGACCAGATGCCATGATCTTTGTTTTCTGAATGTTGAGCTTTAAACCAACTTTTTCACTCTCCTCTTTCACCTTCATCAAGAGGCCCTTTAGCTCCTCTTCAATTTCTGCTATAAGGGTGATGTCATCTGCATATCTGAAGTTATTGATATTTCTCCCAGCAATCTTGATTCCAGCTTGTGTTTCTTCCAGTTCCAGCGTTTCTCATGATGTACTCCGCATAGGAGTTAAATAAGCAAGGTGACAATATATAGCCTTGACGTACTCCTTTTCCTATTTGGAACCAGTCTGTTGTTCCATGTCCAGTTCTAACTGTCGCTTCCTGACCTGCATACAGATTTCTCCAAGAGGCAGGTTAGGTGGTCTGGTATTCCCATCTCTTTCAGAATGTTCCACAGTTTATTGTGATCCACACAATAACAGAGATCATTCTGTTGTTTTTGAGGTTGCATCCAAGTACAGTCAAAAGATTTGGCATAGTCAATAAAGCAGAAGTTTTTCTGGAACTCTCTTGCTTTTTCCATGAACCAGCAGATGTTCGCAGTTTGATCTCTGGTTCTTTTGCCTTTTCTAAAACCAGCTTGGATATCAGGAAGTTCACGGTTCATGTATTGCTGAAGCCTGGCTTGGAGAATTTTGAGCATTACTTTACTAGCATGTGAGATGAGTGCAATTGTGCGGTAGTTTGAGCATTCTTTGGCTTTGCCTTTCTTTGGAATTGGAATGAAAACTGACCTTTTCCAGTCCTGTGGCCACTGCTGAGTTTTCCAAATTTGCTGGCATATTGAGTGCAGCACTTTCACAGCATCATCTTTCAGGATTTGAAATAGCTCCACTGGAATTCCATCACCACCACTAGCTTTGTTCATAGTGATGCTTTCTAAGGCCCACTTGACTTCACATTCCAAGATGTCTGGCTCTAGATTAGTGATCACATCATCATGATTATCTGGGTCATGAAGATCTTTTTGTACAGTTCTTCTGTGTATTCTTGCCACTTCTTAATATCTTCTGCTTCTGTTAGGTCCAGACCATTTCTGTCCTTTATCGAGCCCATCTTTGCATGAAATGTTCCGTGATATCTCTAATTTTCTTGAGATCTCTAATCTTTCCCATTCTGTTCTTTTCCTCTATTTCTTTGCATTGATCGCTGAAGAAGGCTTTCTTATCTCTTCTTGCTATTCTTTGGAACTCTGCATTCAGATGCTTATATCTTCCCTTTTCTCCTTTGCTTTTTGCCTCTCTTCTCTCCACAGCTATTTGTAAGGCCTCCCCAGACAGCCATTTTGCTTTTTTGCATTTCTTTTCCATGGGGATGGTCTTGATCCCTGTCTCCTGTACAATGTCACAAACGTCATTCCATAGTTCATCTGGCACTCTATCAGATCTAGGCCCTTAAATCTATTTCTCACTTCCACTGTATAATCATAAGGGATTTGATTTAGGTCATACCTGAATGGTCTAGCGGTTTTCCCTACTTTCTTCAATTTCAGTCTGAATTTGGCAATAAGGGGTTCATGATCTGAGCCACAGTCAACTCCTGGTCTTATTTTCGTCGACTGTACAGAACTTCTCCATCTTTGGCTGCAAAGAATATAATCAATCTGATTTTGGTGTTGACCATCTGGTGATGTCCATGTGTAGAGTCTTCTCTTGTGTTGTTGGAAGAGGGTGTTTGCTATGACCAGTGCATTTTCTTGGCAAGACTCTATTAGTCTTTGCCCTGCTTCATTCCGCATTCCAAGGCCTAATTTGCCTGTTACTCCAGGTGTTTCTTGACTTCCTAGTTTAGCATTCCAGTCCCCTATAATGAAAAGGACATCTTTTTTGGGTGTTAGTTCTAAAAGGTTTTGTAGGTAGGTCTTTGTAGGTAGGTAGGATTTATTGACTATGCCAAAGCCTTTGACTGTGTGGATCACAATAAACTGTGGAACATTCTGAAAGAGAAGGGAATACCAGACCACCTGACTTGCCTCTTGAGAAATCTGTATGCAGGTCAAGAAGCAACAGTTAGAATTGGACATGGAACAACAGACTGGTTCCAAATAGGAAAAGGAGTACGTCAAGGCTGTATACTGTCACCCTGTTTATTTAACTTTTATGCAGAGTACATCATGAGAAATGCTGGACTAGAAGAAACACAAGCTGGATTCAAGATTGCTGGGAGAAATATCAAGAACCTCAGATATGCAGATGACACCACCCTTATGGCAGAAAGTGAAGAAGAAGTAAAGAGCCTCTCGATGAAAGTGAAAGAGGAGAGTTAAAAAGTTGGTTTAAAGCTCAACATTCAGAAAACAAAGATAGTAGCATCTGGTCCCATCACTTCATGGGAAATCAATGGGGAACAGTGGAAACAGTGTAAGACTTTATTTTTTGGGCTCCAAAATCACTGCAGATGTTGACTGCAGCCATGATATTAAAAGACGCTTACTCCTTGGAAGAAAAGTTATGACCAACCTAGATAGTATATTCAAAAGCAGAGACATTACTTTGCCGACGAAGGTCTGTCTAGTCAAGCCTATGGTTTTTCCTGTGGTCATGTATGGATGTGAGAGTTGGACTGTGAAGAAGGCTGAGCGCCGAAGAATTGATGCTTTTGAACTGTGGTGTTGGGGAAGACTCTGGAGAGTCCCTTGGACTGCAAGCAGATCCAACCAGTCCATTCTAAGGGAGATCAGCCCTGGGATATCTTTGGAAGGAATGATGCTAAAGCTGACACTCCAGTACTTTGGCCACCTCATGTGAAGAGTTGACTCATTGGAAAAGACTCTGATGCTGGGAGGGATTGGGGGCAGGAGGAGAAGGGATGACAGAGGATGAGATGGCTGGATGTCATCACTGACTCTATGAATGTGAGTCTGAGTGAACTCCAGGAGACGGTGATGGACAGGGAGGCCTGTCATGCTGCAATTCATTGGGTCACAAAGGGTCAGTACGACTGAGCGACTGAACTTAATTGAACTATACTCTCTACATGTTTTGCAGAAGACAATAAAATTTCTATACAAATTTTTTTAGCATCACTAAGTTTGCAATCTATTCTGGAGGGTAAGAGAAACAAAATACATTGTGTTATTGAAGCGCTAGGTCCTATACTTAGACTCCAAGCGTAATAGTAGCATCTAGACATTTAATGTCTACATGCCCATGGAAGAGGGCATGCCAACCCACTCCAGTAATCTTGCCTGGAGAATCCCCATGGACAGAGGAGCCTGGAGGGCTTCCATCCATGGGGTCACTAAGTCAGACACAACTGAACAACTAAGCACAGACATTTAAAAACAATTTCCATGTTATATAATTTCTGATGATTACTTATTTTAAATGATTTCATTATAGAATAACTATATACTTGAGAAATAGGTTTAATTACCATTCAGCTTTACAAATGAGGAATCTGAGGCTAAAGTAAAATAAACTATGTGCCCTGTGTTATAGGAGTAAACATTTAAGCCAGAACTCAATTGCAAAGCTTTTCATTATGCTTTCATTGCACAATTCTGAAGAATTTCATGGATTACAACAGTTGGGGTAGGTTTTTGAAGTGAATATTGGATAAGAAATGATTGCCAGGATTTAAATAAGCATTGGTAACAAGGAAAGAAATCCAAGATCATAGAATAAAATAAAGCAGGTCATGAATCAATGTGCTGCTAGTAATACGTGAATTACTGTGCAAACTTGAAAGGTTTATGACTGAGAGTAATGGTGAATAATACTGCATTGTACAAATAGCAATCAACACTGGTTGTTGATTTGCAATTTTAGCTTGTAACACTATGTCGTTTACTGCTTCTGAATTCTTGAGATGTATTGATATATAATCTGAGTATATATAAACAAATGATGCTGAAATTGCTAAAGGCAACATGATTCATGGCTGATATATTTCTGAAACAGTATAATTATTGAAATGTACGTTCTCTTTATTCAGATTTTTATTCTTTCTTTAGTTGAAGGTGAAATATGATTATCTCAAGGGACCCAGAGTGATGTGATATATACAAAAGAGAAAAAAAAAAGTCATAGAATCTGAAAAATCATCAGTGGGTTAGTGATTTACTGGCAAGACTGGCAGATAGTTGACTTTAGGAGATTGGGTAGCCAGCAGTTTCACACGAATAATAATAAATCTAAATTATAGGAAAGGAATGATGACTTAATTCACATTATACTATTTGTTCCAAAGTTTTCCACTTGGTTGAAATATTAGTACTCTGAATAAAAACTCTGAAACTAATATTGTTCAAGGACATCCCCTCTGATTCCTTATTTCTCCTCCTTAGTGATGTATGTATGTATTAGTTTCTCAGTCATGTCTGACTCTTTGTGACCCTAAGGACTATAGCCTGTCAGACTCCTCTATCCATGGGATTCTCCAGGCAAAAATACTGGAGTGGGTTCCCATTCCCTTCTCCAGGGATCTTCCAGACCCAGGGATTGAACCTGGGTGTTGCACATTGCAGGCAGATTCTTTACCATCTAAGCCACCACGTAAGACTAGAAGACACTATCAGGTAATGAAGTACATTTGAAATATGGTTACTTCTAAAGAATATGATAGCCTAGAGAGTAAAAATTATTTTAAAAGCCTTGGAAAATCCAAAGCAGTATAAGAATTCCAAATGATTGGGCAAAGCTTGCTGATGGGGAAGAAGAGGGTAGAGACAATAATATGTGAAGCAATTCAGAATGTATTTCATTCTTTGAAAATCAAATGGGCATAAATAGTTGAATTCAAAGTATATCAGAGGGCTATTAAAAGGATGCGGGTTGTGTGTTTGTATGTGTTTGGGCCATGTTGGTGAAAATGCATAGAAAAAAATAAACAATTTCAGTTATTTTATTTTAAAAGCCTGTATAATGAATAAGTTGGGTAGACTGAATTCAGGTAGACTTTATCATCCCCTACACATTAAATGCTATATTTGGTATCACAAATTTTTAAAGATTTAGACATTAGGGGAAACATATGTGGGAAATTTATATAATCAAGGTGGTTAAGACTATAAGGTGATTCTTCAGCTATCGAAGCACAGAAATAAATACAGCTTCCCTGACCTACACCTGTGCCCACTGTCAGGCACATGAATAGGGGTTGAAAATTGCTTTGGGGTTTGTTGTTGTTTTTGAGGTACTGTTTTCATGACCTCTTTAAACTGTCTTTGTTCAAACTGTTGAAATTGTACCTTGGTGATAATTTTGAAGGTGAGAAAATACTTATCACAAATATTAGAACAAATTGTGAAAAGCTTAGGTTTACAGATTGACCCAGCACCAAGAAAATCTAGAACTATAAATTGCTATTATTCTGGTTGCTTGTGTGACTTAGAGGAGACAACTTATCAAAAATGTTTATCAACTAAGCATTTTTAGAGTAGAAAGGGCCTCTTCCCTTGCCCTCTTTTTGTATACAGCACAGAGGATACGTTTTGCAATATGACATAGCAGTGTTTTTTCCCTAGTCACCCGTTCTGCATGTCACATAGCTTGTTATTAACCTGGTTATTGAAATAAGATAAATAGAATACTCAGCCTTCTGAAGAGGAAAGGAAATGCTTCAAGGTAATTCTTTAATATTTAACTAAAAATCTCCTCATTGGTAATAAATGATAAGTAATTTTTAATAGGTTGCCACGTTATATATTTTCTCTCCACATCCAAGAGCAGGACCTTATCATAAAACAGACTGTTATCTTATAATCTAATTAATAAATATGTCATTTAATTTTAGTCTTTTGTCAATAAAAATGATCAAAATTTGATTTCTCTGTCATTGGTCTTATATCATAAAGAAATGCATTCTAATAACTTCCACTCTTTACTCCTTGCAATTATTTTGGTCTTATTTGCCACTCATTTTGATCCTACTTGAAATTTTAGGATCAGCTGCATCCAATTAATTAAAAATCAGAGGTACAGCTTATGTTATTTTCAAGAGGAAAGGAACTCTCTGGGGTGCTCAGAATTTCCTCCTGTTGTTTATACTCATTTTAAAAATGGAATCTTGGCAGCAAATAATACCACAATCTGTAAGTAATAACCTGTTGGGATGGCTGGAGGGGCAGCAAATTGATGACAATGGTGATAATCAATACTGTGGGAGTTGGTAATGTTACATGAATTATTTAGTTTTATATTTCTTTCTTAGGGAAAAAAAAAGTTCAGTGGTTGAGCAAACAAATGTTCTCATTACATCCTGTCAGTCATCTATAACCACACATTGTTGGGTGGTTATTTAGAGAAAGATTATGTCTGGAGGAACAAGTACCAACTTAGTGACTTTCCAATAAAACACAGCAAAACTTTGAAAGAGCAGGTTTCCGGGGACAAATCAGCCCCTGTGGCTCCCCAGTAAAGTTTATTATCTCTGAGCCATGCTGAGCAATATTTCTTAAATAAAACAATAGCTCTGCACAGATCCTCTTGAAAGAGTAGATAGGATATCAGGCCAGTGTGCTGACCTATGGTGACCAGCTGTATTTAAAATTATGAATTTGGTTATGAGTGAGCAAACTCCGGGTGGGTTCAGCTACCTTCCAATTCCTCTCCAGCTCTCCAGCCAGCTCAGAGTATTCTACTGAGAATCAAAAGGAAACAGACTATTAAAGACAACTCCTGCTAAGAGGCAAGAGATCTCTCAGGAGGACATTCATGGGGACTCTACCCTCGCGACCTTGGCACCTCCCAAAGTCCCCACCTCCTAATGCCCATCAGCTCTGCTGCTGCTACTGCTGCTAAGTCGCTTCAGTAGTGTCCGACTCTGTGCGACCCCATAGACGGCAGCCCGCGAGGCTCCCCCCGCCCTTGGGATTCTCCAGGCAAGAACACTGGAGTGGGTTGCCATTTCCTTCTCCAATGCATGAAAGTAAAAAGTGACAGTCAAGTCACTCAGCCGTGTCCGACTCTTTGCGACCCCATGGACTGCACCCCACCATGCTCCTCCATCCATGGGATTTGCCAGGCAAGAGTACTGGAGCGAGGTGCCATTGCCTTCTCTGGCCCATTAGCTCTAGACTTAGGATTTCAACGCTTGAATTGGGGGTGGGGGAAGGGCACAAACATTCGGAGCGTAGGTCATTCAAAGGAAGGTGAAAGCAATTCTAGCCCACAGCATCAGTCGGCTCTGTCTGAAGAACGGGAATATAATAAGAAGGCTCAGGGAACGGGACCAGTTGATCCCTTTCCTGCCTTTCGATGGATGAGACTAGCTCTCTGGAACGGTAAAATTTATAGATTACCGTATTTCTCCAGATGTGACCAAAACGACTTTTTATTAGGCATGGAATGGCCTTTTCCCATGAAATCAGTTCCTGCTGACATTCCTTGTATCAGCATAGTTATTCTGTGATCAAATTAGTAGAACATTCTGTTTGTTTCACCTAAAAATCCGTCTCAGCTATTAAACACAAATTCTTAGTTAAAAAATCATGGTATTTTTATGTTCCAGTGTAATATGGTTGATAGCACATGGATAGGCTATTTGTCCATGACAGTTAGTAGAAAGAATTGTAAAAGCCTTAACTAAAATGCTGAGAAAAATACTCTCCTAATGTAACCAGCTGAATCATTTTCACGCGTTCTGTGGTTTTTATTTCTCTGGGGTGGGTTGCCATTTCCTTCTCCGAGGAATTTTGCCAACCCAGGGATCAAACCAGCGTCTCTTGCATCTCCTGCGCTGGCAAGCAGATTCTTTACCAATAGTGCCATCTGGGAAGTGTGTCACTGGTCTTATCCTCTTAACAGGGCCTTTCACTGAGCAAAAGTTTCAAATCTTAGTTAGATACAGCTTTACAGTTTTTCCTTGCTTATTGTGCTTTGGGTGTCAAGTTGGAGATCTTTTTGCCTAGTCCTAAATCGTGAAGTTGTCTCTGTTTTTTTTTTTTTTTGAAAGTCTTATAATTTTACATTTGTCCCGGATTTATTGTAAATTAGTCTTAAAATAAAATGTGAGGTGTTGGTCTAGGTTATTTTTTGGCCTTTGGATGTCCAATTGCAGCAGCACCATTTATTGAAAAGACTATTCTTTGTTGAATTGCTGTTGCATCTTTGTCAAAAATCATTTGTGTGCATTTGGGGGATCTGTCTCTGGATTTTCTATTCTGTTTCACTGATCTCTGAATCTGTCAATGCTACACTGTCTTGATTACTGTAGCTAAACTGTAAACCATGACATTGGGAGCAGAGATTCCTCCCACTTCATTTTCCATTTCAAGATTGCTTTACTTGTTCTAGAATGTGTGATTTTCCACATAGATTTCTGAATAAGTTTCTGTGTTTCTACAAAATAGAGTCACTGATTTTTATTTCAGCCTATAGTCTATGTGTGGGAGAGGGGGAGTATTGGTGCGTTCATTTCCTTGTAGCTGCTTTAACTAAAGCTGCTAAGTTTTATTCTTTGAAACAGCTTCATTCATTGTTTCTGCCACTTGTGTTGCCTCACTCTTCTTAGAAGACTTGTCTAATAAATGAAATGTAAGCTAATACTGTGGGTGTAAAGGTTAAGTTCTGTATGTCATCTTCATCCCTATAAATGTTATGACCAGCTGAATTTTCTTTTATTCATTTTAAAATTGATTTCCTTATTTAATCGCCATTTCTCCTCTCTTCCCTTATCTTTTTGAGCCCACTTTAAAGGATTACGTGAATAAAGAGTTAGCAATAACAATAATGATAATTATAAATCATAAAATTTTAAAGGACTATGCAGAAACTGAGCCTATTGCTTTAAATGTATTAGATATTCACTCAGTAATATTGAGGTGACTATCATTATTATAATATTCAAGATTTTTATTATGTTTCAGTAAAAGGGAGAAGACGATGGCACCCCCACTCTAGTACTCTCCCCTGGAAAATCCTATGGAAGGAGGAGCCTGGTAGGCTGCAAGTTTATGGGGTCGCACAGACTTGGACATGACCGACTTGACTTTCACTTTTCCTTTCATGTATTGGAGAAGGAAATGGCAACCCACTCCAGTGTCCTTGCCTGGAGAATCCCAGGCACAGGGAGCCTGGCGGGCTGCCGTCTATGGGGTTGCACAGAGTTGGACACGACTGAAGTGACAGCAGCAAGAGACTAAAAAAACAAGCTCCCACTGGCTTAATACACTGAATTTTATCTCTTGCTTATAGTACATAAGAAGCTCGGGTCAGCAAATGGAAAGCTCTGCTCTCCATATAATGGGCCAGGAGCCCAGACTGTGGGAGATTTCTCTGTCTTGTGCTACGCCATCTTAAA
Source organism: Nanger dama (assembly GCA_917880005.1). Taxonomy (NCBI): domain Eukaryota; kingdom Metazoa; phylum Chordata; class Mammalia; order Artiodactyla; family Bovidae; genus Nanger; species Nanger dama. Next base: position 2,587,646 of record CAKJTW010000069.1, read on the forward strand.
CAAGAGGACTCCTTAGTTGCCAAAGCAATTTATGCTCATAGACAACTGGTGAGGACCAGTTCTACAGTCCTGATCTATTTTAGGGTTAGAAAAAAATAATCTGACTACACACCAAAATGAGAAAAGAATTGATGTGGCTAACCACTAGACATCTCTACACACTCTATTTTACAGTTTGTAAATATGTTTTAGTGACTAGGTGATTCTCCAAAATCTAAATGTCCAGTATGTGACCTTCAGTTCTGGTAATCTAACCACTTTAGCAAACTGAGCTACTGGGATTTGAACACGAGCCTGTCTGTACCTAAGATGTGACTGCTTATTATGGTTTAGGAACAACTATGGTATTAATAGAAGAATTTGTAACGTGATTTCTACTGAAAAATTTAAGATAAACTTTCTAATACTTCTACATATTCTGAGATGGGGTAATGAGAATTACAAAGATCATCGTCTAGAATAACACTGTCAGGTCACTGTATCTGTCCAATGTATACTTCCAATGATAGTATAAATTTTGGTTGCTAGATCACATGTCCTGGCACAAATTCTAGTTCTTTGTAGTCATCTCAATATTGGAATCAATTAAAGGCCACAAATACAGTTTTTGCAAGCACTTGCATACAAAAAATTTAAGGTGCATTCTTAAATTTTTAAGCCACATGCTTAACGTAGCTAACATTTGATAACTCCAGGAAAAAATAATACCTTACTTATAAAATTGATACTTATGGCAGGTAACACATAACACATGGTTATAACTTGCAGATTCATTTATTCAGTTTATTTATTCAACAACTATTTAGTGAGCTCCAAATATGTCATGGTCACATTGCTAGGATCTGGGAGTACAGTAATAAAAATAAAGCCCTTCTATCATTGAATGTATGTACTGGTGGGGAAGATAGAATAAACAAGTAAAATATAGAATGTTAGTGAAAGTTAAAGATAAAAGGAAACAGAAAAGAGGGCTGAGAAATATGGACTCTGATATGTCCAGGAATAGTTTGCCCTTCTCAGGGAGCTGTCTACAAGCCAAACCCCTGCGTCAAGGAATTAGCATGTCATGTTTTTCTTTCGAGTCTACAGGAACATCCTCCAGAGTCAAACTGATGACATAGGAATGGTCATGCATAGAGTCTTTTCCTGGTTAAGAAAATTCCTAGATGCTTATGTTAAATAAAACTATACTGTTATCATCATGGAAATATTTATAAAAGTTCTAGTCTCTGGCAGTAATAGATTAGGAAAAAAACATATCAATTAGTTTCATGCTCTACCAGATAATTTTATTTTTGAGTAGTAAACAGTTGGTATAAGTGTCACTGAGTAAAGCAAAACATCAAAGAGACGATGATAAAAAGGATAGTTGAGAATGACTTTCGTTTATCATATCAGACCCGGCTGTCAGTAGCAGGTCAACATACCAACATGTAGGGGTTAATGCTGTGGATTTCTTTTCTTTCCTAAAATGTAATCTTTTGGTTCAGCAATGATTGCTTTTTCATGAAAATGGACACTGTATGAACTGAATAGGTTTCTAGAAGCCCTGAGATTCTTCCTTCACCATTATGTGGTTTTCTTTGGGATGAATAACAAATTTAAGGATAAATATTAACTTCTTTAATGCTGGGCTGGAGGAAGCACAAGCTGGAATCAAGACTGCTGGGAGAAATATCAATAACCTCAGGTATGCAGATGACACCACTCTTATGGCAGAAAGTGAAAAAGAACTAAAGAGTCTCTTGATGAAAGTGAAAGAGGAGAGTCAAAAGTTGGCTTAAAGCTCAACATTCAGAAAACTAAGATCATGGCATCCGGTCCTATCACTTCATGGCAAATGGGTGTGGAAACTGTGTCTGACTATTTTTTTGGGCTCCAAAATCACTGTGGATGGTGATTGCAGCCATGAAATTAAAAGACTCTTGCTCCTTGGAAGGAAAGTTATGACCACCCTAGACAGCATATTAAAAAGCAGAGACATTAGTTTGTCAACAAAGGTCGTCTAGTCAAGGCTATGATTTTTCCAGTAGTCATGTATGGATGTGAGAGTTAGACTATAAAGAAAGCTGAGCACCAAAGAATTAATGCTTTTGAACTGTGGTGCTGGAGAAAACTCTTGAGAGTCCCTTGGACTGCAAGGAGATCCAACCAGCCTATCCTAAAGGAGATCAGTTCTGAGTGTTCACTGGAAGGACTGATGTTGAAGCTGAAACTCCAGTACTTTGGCCACCTGATGCGAAGAGCTGACTCATGTGAAAGGAACCTGATGCTGGGAAATATTGAGAGAAAGAGGAGAAGAGGACGACAAAGGATGAGATGGTTGGATGGCATCACCGAGTCGATGGACATGTTTGTGTGGACTCTGGGAGTTGGTGATGGACAGGGAGGCCTGGCATGCTGAGGTTCATGGGGTTGCAAGAGTCAGACACAACTGAGTGACTGAACTGAACTGAACTGATTAACTTCTTTTAAAAATTATTTTTAAAAAATGTGATAAGAACTTTCATATATACAGTTTTAAACTGTAAGTACAAAATTATTTCTCCTGAATTTCCATATGGATCTGAAGGAATAGATGAAATTCAGGAAAATGCTTTCTGATAGAAGAGATTATTTTCTAAGCAATTCCTCCCAATTTAAAAACAAAGGCTATGAACAAAATTGGAGCTCATGCCTGGAAAATCCTATGAACGGAGGGGAGCCTGGTAGGCGACAGTCCATGGCGTCACTAAGAGTCAGACACCACTGAACGACTTGACTTTCACTTTTCACTTTCTTGCATTGGAGAAGGAAATGGCAACCCACTCCAGTGTTCTTGCCTGGAGAATCCCAGGGACGGGGGAGCCTGGTGGGCTGCCGTCTAAGGGGTTGCACAGAGTCAGACACGACTGAAGTGACTTAGCAGCAGCTGCAGCAGAGTCAATTAATGACTAGAGACATGTCTACTGTCTCATTATGAAAAATGGGGAAATCAATGTACTTCTACTTCCTCCCACATTCAGTCTCCTAAACTATTGATTTTGTTGCATTTTACTTTTTAATAAACTTTATAATTTTTGCATTCTCTTCTGTAACCAGAGTTGCAAGAGTTGTTTAGTTATGGTTTTATATGTAAATCAATTTAATGCTCACCCACAATCCATTTACCAGAGATTTCCTTTCCTGAGTTCTTTGTTTTATAGCTGCTCTGGGTTGACTGGATTTCACCTTAAAATAGATCTTTCTTTTCAAGACGAGCTCATGGGTCCTATGTTGCCTGAGTTATATGTGCTTGAAAATGAATATTTCCTTAATGCATTTAGGAAAAAAAGTGAGTAGTAATAAAACTCTCTCTTCACACTTTCTTTTACTTCAAAACTTTGTTGACACTGGCAGTTCAGAGGAACAGTCTGAGATACTTTTCCTTCTCATAAAATTTTTTTTCTACCTGCACCCCAATATCAGTTACGTATATGTACTAGAATGTCATTCTTTATCATTTTTCCTCTTTTAAGATGAAGATTTGAAAATTTATTTTAGAAAATGTACTTGCTTTTGAAAGTTGAAGTATGGTTGATTTACAATATTTTATTAGTTTCACGTGTACAACAGAGTGAGTCAACTTAAAAAAATATATTCATTTATTTAGTTGCATTGGGTGTGAGTTGCAGCACTCACGGTCTTTGTTACGTGAGCTCTACTTGTGGCGCGCAGGCTCAGTGGTTGCCACGCAGACGTAGCTGACCAGCGGCATGTGGGCTCTCAGTTTCCCGACCAGGAATCAAAACCACGTCTCCTGCATTGCACGGTGGATTCTTACAACTGGACTACCAGGGAAGTCCCTGATTCAGTATTTTTATAGATTATACTCCATTTAAAGCTCTTATAAAATATTGACTATATTCCCTGTGCTGTACAATACATCCTTGTAGCTAATTTATTCTATAAATAGTAGTTTGTATCTCTTAAGCCCATACCCCTATATTGCGCCTTTCTGTTTCCTTCTCCCTTCTGCTAATCACTAGTTTTCTGTATCTGAGTTTGTATCTGTTTTCTTATATTCACTTTTTTTTTAAGATTTCACATATAAGTGATAATACATAGTATTTGTCTTTCTCTGTCTTATTTCAGTTAGCATTATTCCCTCCAAGTTCACTGATGTTGTTGCACATGGCAAAATTTTATTCTTTTTATGGCTGAGTAAGAGTCTATTATATACATGTCCCACATATTTTTTTCCCATCAATCTGTTGATGGACACTTAATTTGCTTTCATATCTTGGCTACTGTAAATAATGCTTCTATGAACACTGGGTGCATGTATCTTTTGAATTAGTGACTTCATTTTCTTCAGATAATGCTCAGGAGCGAAATTGTTGGATCATATGGTAGTTCTATTTTTAGGTTTTTGCAGAACCTCCATAGTTTCCCATAGTGGCCACACCAGTATACATTCCTATCAACTCTACATCCTCTCCAATATTTGTTATTAGTAATCTTTTGATGATAGCCAACTTGAGAGAGGTGAGGTGATATCGTGGCTTCGACTTACCTTTCTCTGATGATTAGAAATATTGAGTATCTTTTTATGTGCTGTTAACCATCTGTATATTTTCTTTGGAAAAATATCTATTCATGTCTTCTACCCAGTTTTTGACTAGGTTTTTTGATATTGAATTGTATGAACGGTTTATATATTTTGGCTATTAACTTATTATATCATTTGAAAATGTTTCCTCCCATTCAATAGGCTGTCTTTTCATTTTGTTGATGGTTTCCTTAGCTGTGCAAAGGCTTTTAAGTTTAATTAGATCCCATTTGTTTAGTTTTTCCTTTATTTCTTTTGCCTTAGGAGATAGATCCAAAAAATACTGTGAAGATTTATGCTTGTTCAACATGTGAACTGTAAACAGAGTAGAGAACTCCTCTTTTTCTTTAAATCTTATTTTCTTGTTAGTGTTCTTATCTCTTTTTGTGTCAATCCTGCGTTTGGCTTTATTAACTTCTCTTTTACTTGCTGCTTCTCTATTTCTTATACAGCTCTTTGTATGTCCTGTAAGTTATTTGATCACCTTTCAAGATGAGGTGCCTTTCTGGTGCTTTTCTGTATAGAATTTCTATCACATAGTCTAATTTGTGCAGACTGTACAGATGGTTGTCTTCATTAGGGAGTCTGGTCTGTGGGTGAAATGGTGGGACCCCCCACACCTGCCTTCTCCATGGCAACCAGAGATGGAGTGGCTCTAGAGCCTCACGGATCCCACTAAAAGGGTTACTTTATGTGCCACATAAATTTCCCTTTGAAATATTTTACAATCAAATCCTTTTAATTTTGGTTTTTATATGCTTTGTATTTTTTTAAGTTTTATTTCTGTAAAGACCGACAGAGGGCAGCAAACCCTCTTGAGAGAGGAAACCAGCCCCAATAGTGCTGTCTGCAGTTTATGGGTCTTTTATTTTTTGTCTTGACGTTTCGGTTCCTTTCCCATTATTTTAATGGGGAACATGTGCACACCTGTGGCGGATTCATGTTGATGTATGGCAAAACCAATACAATATTGTAAATTAATTAGCCTCCAATTAAAATAAATTTAAATTACAAAATAAGGCATGAATCTTTAAAATGATCTTTTTTTTTTTTTTCATACATGCTTACTTTGCCTTTGTAATATTAAAATTTGTGTGCCTGTTTTCTACACAAATTTGGATTTGACAGATTTGGACCTTGGAATCTGATCAGGAAAGAAAGAGTTCTAGTATAAGATAACTAGGTAGTTTTCTGTCAGATGACCTTTATTTTAGAAAGGAGGCTTTGAGTCATAGCTACAATTCTTCTGAAATCATAATGCTTGGATAAAATACAGATTCATGATCTAGATTTCTACAAGAATATTTTAAATTTGAGATAGAAAAGATATTTTGGTTAACTTAAAAAAATGAAATACTTCATTTTTCCATTAGCATAATTTTGCCACAGGTTTTATTATTTTATGAAAAGGATAAAAGACAGAATGAGAGAGTGAGGGAGCAAGGATGAGAAAGAGAAAAAGAGAGATGAAAAACTACTCTTAAAATTACTTAGATACTTTAAAATATCAGATTTGGCAATGTTATTTCATAACATAGGGTTTGATATTAAAAGCATTTAAAAGTCAGAGAGATATTTCATATTGACAGAATATGAAATATAACAAGAGAGTATAAAATCATCGATGTTTATGTGAATTACAAGTTTGAAATGTCTGAAATAGAAAATGATGAAAATATCAGAATATGAAAACAGTGTGATCAGGCTGGGAAACTTTAAGTAGTTTCCGGGCAATGGATAGACTGAGTCAGGAATTAAGGATACTATGGATTTAAATCATGCAATTAAGAAGTTTAAGCATCCATAAAAATAAACATCTAAAAGAGACTGAATATCATTTTCAAAAATTGATGGAACAATCACAGAAACTGACTCTGTAATATCAACCAACCTTAGATATGCAGATGATACCACTCTAATGGCATAAAGTGAAGAGGAGCTAAAAGCCTCTTGATGAGAGTGAAAGAGAAGAGTGAAAAAGCTGGCTTAAAAGTCAACATTCAAAAACGTAAGATCATGGCATCTGGTCCCATCACTTCACGGCAAGTGAAGTGGGAAAGGGGAAGTAGAAGGGGAAAAAGTAGAGACAGTGACAGGTTTTATTTTCTGGGGCTCCAAAATCACTGTGGACAGTGACTATAGCGATGTAAATAAAAGACGCTTGCTCCTTGGAGGGAAAGCTATGACAAAGTTAGACAGCATATTAAAAAGCAGAGACATCATTTTGCCAACAAAGGTCCATCTAGTCAAAGCTATGGTTTTCCATTAGTCATGTACGGATGTGAGAGTTGGACCATGAAGAAGGCCGAGTGCAAAGCATTGACGATTTTGATTAAGGTGCTGGAGAAGACTCTTGAGAGTCCCTTGGCCTGCAAGGAGATCAAACTAGTCAATCCTAAAGGAAATCAACCCTGAATATTCACTGAAAGGATTAATGCTGAAGCTGAAGCTCCAATACTTAGGGCACCTGATGAGAAGAACTGTCTCATTGGAAAAGACCTAATGCTGAGAAAGATTGAAGGCAGGAGAACAGGGTGACAGAGGGTGAGATGTTTAGATGGCATCACCAACTCAGTGAATGTGAATCTGAGCAAACTCCAGGGGGCAGTGAAGAATAGGGGAGCCTGGTGCAAAGTGTCGGACACAACTGAGCAACTAAGCATGATGCGCTGTATTTAAAATGTTTTCCTAAAAATACTGTCTTACAGTTTATCAAATTAAATACTCCACGATGTTTAATTACAGACAACAGAGATAGGACTAGAAGAAATTATAGAATGTGATCAAACTTACACTGAGAAGAAACTGTCCAGTTTTAAATACAGTTTTTGGAAAGGGAGGATGAAAGTATATAAAGTAAGCATTCAATTTAACAAAGTAAAAAAATGCACAAGAATAAATCCTAAGAAAATATAATGTCTAAATTAATAGAGAGAGCAGAAGTGAATGAAATGGAAAGCAGACAATTACAAAATTCAAATAGTGAACTGAGCCAAAAAGAAAAATAAAGACCTTAAAAATAATTGGTGTTAGGAGAGGAAATGTAATGCTTGGTAAGAGAAAGATGTTAATTAAATATATGGTTATCTGTTGGGGGGGCAGGGTGTGGAAAGGATTGGAGAAAATGCAAAGGAAATGCAAAGTACCAAAAACAGAATAAAATATGTCAAGCTTAAGGAGCCAAAAATAGGAAGATACTTTAAAAGTATTCTAGTTTGATCTAAAATTATGGACATTGGTTTGTAACTTAAAGAGAAAGCTTTGTCAAACTCTCAAGTAAAGTTAATTGCAGTGTTATTTAGTCTTCTTGATGATAGAAAAAGTTAGAAATTTTCTCAGGCTGATTTGTTTGCTGGCTATCTCTAATCCTCGAACTGAACCAATGGCAAAATTAATAGTAAAAATACAGTCCATGCTTAATTCTAAACAAAGATGTAAATTCAGTTACGCATTTAAAGAATTACATAGTGGCAAAGTAAAGGTTATCCCATTAATGATTTCCTTTTGCTTCCTGAAATTTCTTAGCCCTTTTCTTAACCCTAACTCTTTTTAACACACTTTGTCCATTTTCTGTGCCACCTGCTCAGTATTTTCATTCTTCATCATGTAACCCATATACATGATTGCTTTCATATCACTTTGTTTTACCGCTAAATAGTAAGTAGGGGAACTTACCATTATTTATTATATTTTAGACGATTTGTGTGTGTATTTGTCTTCCTGCAATGTTGTAGTCCACTTGAGGATAAAGATATAGTTCTATATGCCTTTGTATTGCTTATAATACCTAGCATGGAATCTGGTAATATAGTAGCTATTTAAGTAATGCTTGCTGAGTTTAATTAGGTTGAAAATTAGAAAAGGAAAAGAAGGAAAATATTTAATTAAAAGGTCATAGAAAAGAAGAGGAGAGAGGATAAGAGTTCATAATGATGTTTCTTAAGGATGTGGCACATAAGTGCCTGAAACTTCATAAATGTCCAAATGAGTAAGTGAATATTATGCAAGAGTTAAAGTAAAATTAGTTTCCTCTTCCCTCAGTGCTCATGAATATAACCACAGCTAAAAGCATTGTATCCTTATATAAATATTTTATTAGAAGGTTTTTGCCATTGTTTTCTAACAGTATGAAAGGAAGAAGCTGAAACATGTGAAAATGGCTAGGAAACAAGAGACAGTCCCTTCTTTCCTGAATGCCATTATTGCTGAGGCCTCCTAAAAAAAATGCATAGGAATCTAGGCACAAAACCCAGTTGACATCATTTAATTTCCCACAAAGAACATGACACTTGTTTTCAGTCCCAGTCTTAAAAGTATTTCATTACAGTATCATAGAGATAGTTACATAACCTTAAAAATCCCATGCTGTACCTATTCATCAAATTTCCTCAAATCCCTGGCAACCCATTGATTTTATTTGCCTTCACAGTTTGGCCTGTTTTAGAATGTCATACACATGAAATCATACAGTACACTGCATTTTCAGATACGCTTCTTTCACTTCGCAATGTGCATTTAGGCTCCTCCATGTTTTATGGTTTGTTCTTTCATGGCGGGGCAGCTCATTTCTTTTGTTGCTGAATATCCCGTTGTCTGGATATACCCAAGCTTGTTTACCCACTCACCTTCATCACTGAGATTAAGGACATCTCTGTTGCTTTCAAACTTTGGCAATTACAAATAAAGTTGCTGTAAAATTTCAGTACAGTTTTCGAGTGGACATAAATTTTCAACCAACTTGGGCAATATAAGCCAGTTGCTGGATTATATGGTTAAAGTATATTTACTTCTGCAAGAAACTATCAAATTGTTTTTCAAACTTTCCCAGTAGCAATGAGTTAGCATTTCTATTGTTCCACATCCTTGCCAGCATTTGGTGTTAATGTTTTGGATGTGAGCTGCTCTGACAGATGTGTAGTAGTAATTCACTGCTGTTTTAATATGCAAATTGCTAATGACATAATACTGAGGATCTTTTCATGTACTTGTTTGCCACCTGTATATCTTCTTTGGCGGGGTATCTGTTCAAATTTGTTGTTCATTTTTAAACTGAGTTGTTCATTTTCTTGTCATTGAGTTTTATGATTTCTTTGTATATTTTGGATATTGGTCCTTTATTACAAATATGTTTTGAAAACATTTTCTCCCAGTCCGTGGCTTGTCTTTTCATTCTCCTAACAATATCTTTTATATAGCAGAACTGTGTTTTAAAAACAATTTTTAAGACAATTTTTAGAGCAGTTTTAGGTTCAGAGTAAAATGAGAGGAGGGTACAGATTTCTCATTCACCCCCTGAAACTGTGTATTTTTAAACAATATAACTTATAGCAAATAGGGTCTAGACCCAATGTCCTACCTCATAGGGAGGTGATGTGGTCCATCAAGTCACGTGGGGGCTTGTCAACAGAATCAGTGACCCCACACTAATGGCTGTACATGTCTGTCTGTGTTTCCTTTGGGTTTTTCCTTTGTCAGCAAAAGGAACTAAATTAGAGTATTACTCTAAAACTGGCTTCAAGCCCAAATTTGTAAGAGATTTTTGCTTGCAGTTTTACTGTTTCCCTTTTCTTTTTTCCTTTTGAATAAATTCCAGGTGAACTCTTTTGTATTCATTAACTCTAGGTGCGACTGGAAGCAGAAAATACCTAACGGGAAAAGACCTATTAATTTTCTTACCAGTCTGCCGTCAGCAGAAAATGTCCTGTCCTGTGGCAGCCTTGAAAACTCCCCTAAGGTGTAGGAGGACGCTTACTGAGGCGCATCGGTACCAGTGCACCTGCATCCTGCCCGAGAAGCCAAAGATTAAACCATCTGACTCTTAAGTATTAAAAACATGCAAAATAGAGCCAGCAACATAAGCTAGTCCCTTCCAGCCAAATACATTTGATTTGCAAAGTGTATAAAATGTTTTCACACTCTGAAATCATTTTCAGATATTATATTCAACAATTTCCTGAAATGGTTAGCAGTTCCTTTAAAGAGATAATCACCAGCCCTTGAGCTGTGTGGCATGAAAATATGTATATACAAGAACTATTTCAAAGGGCAGAATACAAATAGATCTGGTTGTGTCCCACACATCATCAAACAATTGCTTCCTCCTGATACATATTCTCCTACTGGGGAAAGGCACACAACCCTTGTCTGCTCCATTATATATTTCAGATGACCCACTCCAGTCTCCTCCTAGAGACTCTGAAATGAATAATACATTTAAGGGCAATTACAGGAGTAAATATGTATTTGTACCATTTAATTTTAGTTACAGTGTGTGGAGCTTTCTGTTTAGAAATGGCATGAGAGTCCTTCTTTTGATGCATGTAGTAACTAACTCTGCTTTTTTTTCCTTCTTAATATGAAGAGAACAAAATGTAAATTTATCACTAAATGATTTCTCTCTGTGTTTCTGCATCTACATCTATGTTTTCTAATTACATAATTTTCCATACTTCACTGCCCCTACATGAATCTGTAGTTTTATCTTTCAGTAGATGCTGTCCCGTGGTTCCAGGCACTAATGCCATTATTCTGAACATCAATCGTGGCTGTGAAGAAATCACCATTTTGGACTCAGATGTGACTCAGCCCTTGTACTGTTTTGCTAAGGCTGCCATAAGTAAGTGCCACAGACTGGGTGGCTTAAACAACCTAAGTTTATTTTCCCACAGTTCTGGAGGCTATTAAGTCTAAGATCAAGATGTCAGCAGGGTTGATTCCTTCTGAGGGACACGAGAAACAATTTCTTGGAGGTCTCCTTCTTTGCTTTAGAGGCGGTTGTGCACTCTCTGTGTTTTCATATCCGCTTCCCTCCATCTGCATCTTTATCCAAATAGTCCTATTCTTATAAGGACACCAATCATATTGGATTAAAGCAAACAAACACCAGTGACCTTATCTCAATTACCTCTACAAAAACCCTATCTTCAAATACCGTCACATTCCAAGGTACCTAGGGTTAGGATTTCAACCTATGAATTTTCTGCTAGGCTGTTGTTACGGGGCGTTGGTGGGGGTGATCTCTGAATAGGACCTGACAGCTTTGACACCGTCTTGGAATGATTTTTCCTTCCTGGTGGAGCACAGCACTAATAGGTTAACAGTCTTGCTCATAAGCATCTTTGGTATGGCCTTTATGTCTTTCTTAAAACGCAGTTGCATATAGGCACTGAGAGGGAATAAAATCTGCAAATTGCTTGTTTAAATTTCCCTTTTTTTTAGGAATCTGTTTTTGGTTTTTGTGTCTTTAATGACAGATGCTTCTTGCTTTATATTCCAAATAACACAAAATAAAATCCTAGTGGGATTTCAGCATGGGTTCCCAGGGTTTTGTTTTCTTCAAGGAAAGAACTATAAAATGAATAAACTTTGTCACTTGTCACACAAATAACCTACAGGAAATTGCAATGGCATGCCTTTATTAATCACTAGAGTTAAGATACAGGATCCTGGCAGCCTCCAGTAGTGGCTGAATAGTTTATTTACTGTCATTGGTAGTGATAATAACAATAAAAATAGCTCATGTACTTTAGCATCTTTGATATTTTAATCCCTGCCATCATCATTCTTTCTGATGCTCATCTATCCATCTATCTGTCTATCCAGCTTGATTGAGGTATAATTGACAAGTAAAATGGTAAGATATTTATGTCTACAACGTAATTATTTAATACAGAGAAATGTCGTAACAGAAGTACTTCCATGGAATTAACTAACACATCGTACATCACGTATTTATCTGTCTTTTTTGGGGGAGCATGGCAAGCAGCATGTGGCATCTTAGTTCCCAACCAGGGATCAAACCTGTGTCCCTTGAACTGGAACTGCAGAGTCTTAACCACTGGATTGCCAGAGAGGTCCCTATCTCCTTTTGTTTTTGGTGTGGAATTTTTTTTTTTTAAATTTTTGTTGTTGGCAAAGTAAAGTCTCTGCTTTTTATTTTTATTTTATTTATTTTGGTAAATTAATTTATCTATTTTAATTGGAGGCTAACTACTTTATAATATTGTAGTGGTTTTGCCATACATTCACATGAATCAGCCATGGGTGTACACATGTTCCCCATCCTGAACCCCCCTCCCATCTCCCTCCCCATCCCATCCCTCAGGGTCATCCCATTGCAACAGCCCCGAGCACCCTGTCTCATGCATCGAACCTGGGCTGGCGATCAGTTTCACATATGCTAACATACATGTTTCAATGCTGTTCTCTCACATCATCCTACCCTCACCTTCTCCGAGAGTCCAAAAGTCTGTTCTTTACATCTGTGTCTCTTTTGCTGTCTCGCATATAGGGTCATCATTGCCATCTTTCTAAATTCCATATATATGTACTATTATATTGTATTGGACCCACTCCAGTGTTCTTGCCTGGAGAATCCCAGGGACAGAGGAGCCTGGTGGGCTGCCATCTACGGGGTTGCACAGAGTCAGACACAACTGAATCGACTTAGCAGCAGCAGCAGCAGCAGCATACTATATTGGTGTTTTTCTTTCTGACTTACTTCATTCTGTATAATAGGCTCCAGTTTCATCCATCTCATTAGAACTGATTCAAATGCATTCTTTTTAATAGCTAAGTAATATTCCATTTACATATACCACAGCTCTTTTTAAAAATTAATTAATTAATTAATTTTTTGGAGGTGAATACTTTACAATATTGTATTGGTTTTGCCATACATTGACTTGAATCTACCATGGCTGTACATGTGTTCCCCATCCTGAACCCCTCTCCCATCTCCCTCCCCATCCCATCCCTCTGGGTCATCCCAGTGCACTATCCCTGAGCACCCTGAATCATGCATCGAACCTGGACTGGTGATTCATTTCACATATGATAATATACATGTTTCAGTGCCATCCTCCCAAATCATCCCACCCTCTCCCTCTCCCTCAGAGTCCAAAAGACTGTTCTATACATCTGTGTCTCTTTTGCTGTCTCACATACAGGGTTTTTGTTACCATCTTTCTAAATTCCATATATATGCATTAGTATCCTGTATTGGTGTTTTTCTTTCTGGCTTACTTCATTCTGTATAGTAGGTTCCAGTTTCATCCACCTCATTAGAACTGATTCAAATGTATTCCTTTTAATGGCTAATACTCCATTATGTATATGTACCACAGCTTTCTTATCCATTCATCTGTTGATGGACATTTAGGTTGCTTCCATGTCCTGGCTATTATAAACAGAGCTGCAATGAACATTTGGGTACATGTGTCTCTTTCAATTCTGGTTTCCTCGGTGTGTATGCCCAGTAGTGGGATTGCTGTGTCATAAGGCAGTTCTATTTCCAGTTTTTGAAGGAATCTCCACACTGTTCTCCATAGTGACTGTACTAGTTTGCATTCCCACCAGCAGTGTAAGAGGGTTCCCTTTTCTCCACATCCTCTCCAGCATTCAGCATTTATTGCTTGTAGACTTTTGGATCGCAGCCATTCTGACTGGTGTGAAATGGTACCTCATTGTGGTTTTGATTTGCATTTCTCTGATAATGAGTGATGTTGAGCATCTTTTCATGTGTTTATTAGCCATCTGTATGTCTTCTTTGGAGAAATGTCTGTTTAGTTCTTTGGCCCATTTTTTGACTGGGTCGTTTATTTTTCTGGAATTGAGCTGCAGGAGTTGCCTGTATATTTTTGAGATTAATTCTTTGTCAGTTGCTTCATTTGCTATTATTTTCTCCCATTCTGAAGGCTATCATTTTACCTTGCTTATAGTTTCTTTTGTTGTGCAGAAGCTTTTAATTTTAATTAGGTCCCATTTGTTTATTTTTGCTTTTATTTCCAGTATTCTGGGAGATGGGTCATAGAGGATCCTGCTGTGATTTATGTTTCAGAGTGTTTTGCCTATGTTCTCCGCTAGTAGTTTTATAGTTTCTGGCCTTACATTTAGATCTGTAATCTATTTTGAGTTTATTTTTGTGTATGGTGTTAGAAAGTGTTATAGTTTCATTTTTTTATAAGTCATTGACCAGTTTTCCCAGTACCAGTTATTAAAGAGATTGTCTTTTCTCCGTTGTATATTCATGCCTCCTTTGTTGAATATAAGGTGACCATAGGTGCATGGATTTATCTCTGGACTTTCTATTTTGTTCCATTGGTCTATATTTCTGTCTTTGTGCCAGTACCATACTATCTTGATGACTGTGGCTTTGTAGTAAAGCCTGAAGTCAGGCAGGTTGATTCATCCAGTTCCAGTCTTCTTTCTCAAGATAGCTTTTGCTATTCGAGGTTTTTGCATTTCCATACAAACTGTGAAATTATTTGATCTAGTTCTGTGAAAAATACTGTTGGTAGCTTGATAGGGACTGCATTGAATCTATAGACTGCTTTGGGTAGTATACTCATTTTCATTATATTGATTCTTCCGATCCATGAACACGGTATATTTCTCAATCTGTTTGTGTCCTTTTGATTTCTTTCACCAGTGTTTTATAGTTTTCTATATATAGGTCTTTAGTTTCTTTAGGTAGATATATTCCTAAGTATTTTATTCTTTTTGTTGCAATGGTGAATGGAATTGTTTCCTTAATTTCTCTTTCTGTTTTCTCATTAAGAGTGTATAGGAATGCAAGGGATTTCTGTGTGTGGATTTTATATCCTGCAACTTTACTATATTCATTGATTAGCTCTAGTAATTTTTTGGTGGAGTCTTTAGAGTTTTCTATGTAGAGGATGTCATCTGCAAACAGTGAGAGTTTTACTTCTTCTTTTCCAATTTGGATTCCTTTTAGTTCTTTTTCTGCTCTGGTTGCTGTGGCCAGAACTTCCAGAACTATGCTGAATAGTAGCAGTGAAAGTGGGCACCCTTGTCTTGTTCCTGACTTTAGGGGAAATGCTTTCAATTTTTCACCATTGAGGATAATGTTTGCTGTGGGTTTGTCATATATAGGTTTTATTATGTTGAGTTATGTTCCTTATATTCCTGCTTTCTGGAGGCTTTTTTTTTTATCATAAATGGATGTTGAATTTTGTCAAAGGCTTTCTCTGCATCTATTGAGATAATCATACCGTTTTTATTTTTCAGTTTATTAATGTGGTGAATTACGTTGATTGATTTGCAGATATTGAACAATCCTTGCATCCCTGGGATAAAGCCCACTTGGTCATGGTGTATGATCTTTTTAATATGTTGTTGAATTCTGTTTGGTAGAATTTGTTAAGGATTTTTGCATCTATGTTCATCAGTGATACTGGCCTGTAGTTTTCTTTTTTTGTGGCATCTTTGTCAGGTTTTGGTATTAGTGTGATGGTGGCCTCATAGAATGAGTTTGGAAATTTACCTTCCTCTGTAATTTTCTGGAAGAGTTTGGGTAGGATAGGTGTTAGCTCTTCTCTAAATTTTAGGTAGAATTCAGCTGTGAAGCCATCTGGTTCTGGGCTTTTGTTTGCTGGAAGATTTCTGATTACAGTTTCAATTTCTGTGCTTGTGATGGGTCTGTTAAGATTTTCCATTTCTTCCTGGTTCAATTTTGGAAAGTTGTACTTTTTAAAGAATTTGTCTATTTCTTCCAAGTTGTCCATTTTATTGGCATATAGTTGCTGATAGCATTCTCTTATGATCCTTTGTATTTCTGTGTTGTCTGTTGTGATCTCTCCATTTTCATTTCTAATTTTGTTGATTTGATATTTCTCTCTTTGTTTCTTGATGAGTCTGGCTAATGGTTTGTCAGTTTTATTTAACGTCTCAAAGAACCGGCTTTTTTGCTTTGTTGATTTTTGCTATGGTCTCTTTTGTTTCTTTTGCATTTATTTCTGCCCTAATTTTTAAGATTTCTTTCCTTCTACTAACCCTGGGGTTCTTCATTTCTTCCTTTTCTAGTTGCTTAGGTGTAGAGTTAGGTTATTTATTTGACTTTTTTCTTGTTTCTTGAGGTATGCCTGTAATGCTCTGAACCTTCCCCTTAGCACTGCTTTTACAGTGTCCCATAGGTTTTGGGTTGTTGTGTTTTCATTTTCATTCATTTCTATGCATATTTTGATTTCTTCTGTGATTTGTTGTTTATTCAGCAGCATGTTGTTCAGCCTCCATAAGTTGGAATTTTTAATAGTTTTTCTCCTGTAATTGACATTTAATTTTACTGCATTATGTGTACCACAGCTTTCTTATCCATTCGTCTGCCAATGGACATCTAGGTTGCTTCCATGTCCTAGCTATTGTAAACAGTGCTGTGATGAACATTGGGGTACACATGTCTTTTTCAATTCTGGTTTCCTTGGTTTTGTGTGTGAATTTTTAAAGCCTACTCTCTCAGCAAATTTCAGTTAAACAATACCATATTATCTGCTATAGTCACCGTGTTGCACATCAGACGCTCAGAACTTACTCATCTTATAAAGTCCATATCCATTTACCAACTTCTTTCTTTACCCATGCCCCATCACAGCCAGTTTTCTACTTTCTGTTTTTGTGAGTTGACTTTTTCTTTTTTTTAGATTCCATGATAAGTGATACCATTTAGATTATATTAAAATTTAATAAGTAAATAATAATGCCTTATTTTCAGAAGAGGAGAGACTGGGCCACAGAGAAGTTAGTTGGCTCAGCCTATTGCAGACAGAGTTGAGACTTGAATTTGGTGCACCTCCCTCCAAAGCCCGTGCCCTAACATATTAATATATTAGCTTCCAGAGTTCTCTTTAGTTGGGAGTCAAAACATATGCATTTAAATTGCAATTATGTAATTATGTCACTATAAACCATAAGCCACTATACAAATGCAAGGTATCACAAGCCACACAGTCATATAAAGTTGCCAAATGATTTTTTTACCAGTTTGTCATCTTTCAACTTTGTCTGTATCACTTATTGCTATGTGAAGATGTTTTTATTTTTGAATTATGTGACCATATTAATCTATCTTATCTTTTGTCTCATTGATTCTGGTATGGTGGTACTGTGATGTGTGCTGACTTCCACATGGAAAAACAAACTTTTCTGAACATGACATTATAGTACTTAAAACCTGAAATCAAATTGAAAACAACATAAATAGGGACTAAAGCTGAGTAGAGTTAGCAAAAACAAATGCAAAAGCCCACAAATAGAGTTACTTACTTCTAAGATGAGAACGACGTTACGAAAATAGTTTGGGAGTGAAACATCCTTGTGCTCACAAGGGAAAAATGAAGTGAAAATACTAGCAACTGTACCTTTGGGGCCCGGTAAAGTAAACTAACTACAGAATATGTTAAAACGATAACTCACTCTGCAAACACAGGGTATTGTAACTCACAGTGTCAGATATAACTCTCAGTGTCAGAAGGTGCTATCTTGAGATATATCTGCTAATTTTTCCACATGGTGCTGATCATTTCCTCTAAAGGGACAGAAAACAGAGATAGAGGTAAGTTGTACTCCTTCTTCGGCATGTTTTTTTTTTTTTGCAGCAGTCAAAATCTATCAAACAGCCGAGTGCAGTGAGAGGCCACGTGCACCAGAACAAAGGAGGATTTGCTAGAACTCTTTTATCTGAAATGACTTAGAGGGAGAGTTTGTTGTGTGACTTCATGGTTAATCCCACAACAGCATACTCAACATGTTTGAATGCTTTCTCTCCAGCTTTGGCCTTGAATAAATTTTCATCGTCTTCAGAAATCACATCCATTTTTAAAAGATGAGAATGCCTGTTTCACAAATGAAAAAAAAAAAAAGTTACACAGATTGTGAAGAAACTGTCCACTGAGAGTTTGAAAAATAAACAGCATTGGAATACTTGAAATACACAAAGGACTTTCTGAGACTCCCTTGAATTAAACATTTATCTGGAGACAAAATTTTACTCTTTTATTTATTAAAGACGTATGGAGCTTTCAGTTAAGCACAGAGAATACAAAAACAATAATTCAAAGTTGCAAATTTGGTGCAGTTTGTTCTGATATGTTTATAAAAATCCTTGCATGTATATTGAAAAATCTCTTGCTACATTATGGTCAGTACCTGGGCATAAAGTGAAGACAAGTGGATCTGACATGTAGAACCCTGTTACTTGCCTTTCTAAGCCTTAAATTTGATCTCTCTAAATTTATTCAGATTGGTTTTGAAAGGTACATAAGGTGATATCAAATTTGTCAGCCTAGTGCCAGGCACACAATGCCCTCAATAAAAAACCATCATGAGAGCTATTCATTAGTCTTTTCAGATTTTTTAATCACAACATTTTTTTCCACTCATATTTTTGAGTTCTATTTAGTTTTTGGAAGCAACAATTAATTTACTTGTTTTAATGAAGTCTCTTGTTTTAATGAAGGTGATATATACATATATACATATATATCACCTTCATAATTTCAACAGATCAAGAGATTCACTCTTTCAGTAATGTTTAATTTCTTTAGTAATGTTTAGTTACTCAGTGTAAGTAAACATTGAATATATTACATTAGTTAAGCCTCTCCAGAAACCTAAGAAGTAGATAGCAATGACTTCATTTCACAGGTGAATAAAGTAGCCACAGAAAAGTTAATTAACTTATAGCCTGTTTCACAGAGAGTTGAGACTTGAATTAGGTGCATCCAACTCCAAGATTCATGCTATACATCAGTTTGGTCCCTCAGTTGTATTCAACTCCTTGCGATCCCATGGACTGCAGCACACCAGGCTTCCCTGTCCATCATCAACTCCCAGAGCTTGCTCAAACTTATGTCATCGAGTTGGTGATGCCATCCAACCATCTTATCCTGTGTTGTTCCCTTCTCTTCCTGCCTTCATTCTTACCCAGCATCAGGGTCTTTTCCAATAAGTCAGTTCTTGACTCAGGTGGCCAAAGTATTGGAGCTTCAGCTACAGCATCAGTCCTTCCAATGAATATTCAAGACTGGTTTATTTTAGGATTTACTGGTTTGATCTTGCAGCCCAAGGGACTCTCAAGAGTCTTCTCCAACACCACAGTTCAAAACCATAATTTCTTCAGTGTTCAGCTTTCTTTATTGTCCAACTCTCACATCCATACATGACTACTGGAAAAACCATAGCTTTGACTAGATGGACCTTTGTTGGCAAAGTAATGTCTCTGCTTTTTAATATGCTGTCTAGGTTGGTCATAGCTTTTCTTCCAAGGAGAAAGTGTTTTTCATTTCATGGCTGCATTCATCATCTGCAGTGATTTTGAAGCCCAAGAAAATAGTCTGTCAGTCTTTCCATTGTTTCCCCATCTATTTTCCATGAACTGATGGGACTGGATGCCATGATCTTAGTTTTTTGAATGTTGAGTTTTAAGCCAACTTTTTCACTCTTCTCTTTCACTTTCATCAAGAGGCTCTTTAGTTCCTCTTTGCTTTCTGCCATAAGGGTGAAATACTTAGTATAACATACTGTTTTCCATATAGTTTCTGTTTAGTTGGAGGAGGTCATGTCAAAAGATATGGATTTGAACAGCTATTATATTCTTTTATTTCCCATTAAAGCCATAGTTCCAAGAAGGCAAGAATGTTTTATGGACACTATATGGCCCCTAGTAACTCCTCAATAAATATATCTTTAATAAATAACTGAAATAGGAAGATCTCCTATAGGTGAGCATGGCAACCCACACTAGCATTCTTGCCTGGAGAATCCCCATGGACAGAGGACCCTGGTGGGCTACAGTCCATGTGGTCACAAAGAGCTGGACATGACTGAGTGACTTAGCACAGCACAGCACAGCACAGCACAGCACAGGGAGGAGAATGATGCTGGATAGAGTGTTAAGAGAAGAGAGTATGAGTTAGTTTGTGGGACCTGTTGGTTGGGGAGGATAGAACAAGGAGAATGGAGGGCACTTTCCATGATGCATGCTCAAGATAGACCAGATGGCTTGAATGATTCCTCCACGTGGCTAGAGAAAATAATATCAGATGGTAATCTGCAGCCTGATTGCTTGAACATGAGGCAAAGTGGGTTGACATTACTCTGTATATATGGAGGGTGGAACTAAAAGGGAGCCCATGGAATTCTCCAGGCAAGAATACTGGAATAAGTAGCCATTTTCTTCTCCAGGGTATTTTCCTGATCCAGGAATCAAACTTAGGTCTCCTGCATTGCAGGCAGATTCTTTATCATCTGAGCTACCAGGAAAGCCCAGAAAGGGAGTGCAGGAATCAAACGGTTATTCAGAGCCTTTAGAGCAATCTTCTTTCTTTGACCTAACATGCTCTGGTATTGTGTCAGTATAATCTAGAGATGTTCGCTATTAGTTCTATTGATACAGATGCCTAGTACCATCTATAAATACTGAGAAATGAAGTGATGCAACTATCTTCAAAGAAAAGGAAAGGCAATGGTTTCCTTATCCCTTGCAGAGCTTTCTTTCCGTTCAAGGGGAAAGATTCCTTGTAGTTATTTGGGATGCAGTTTTTCTGAGGAAAGATGGGCTGGGAGATAAAATTGCTCATATTTTGTTGGGCAAAGCACTGCCCACAGGGGCTACGCTGGCCCTCGGGGCTTCTTTCACATTTGCAGAGGTCAGGGCTGTTTATTTTCAGGAGTGTGGCACTGCTTCTGCAGAAGCAGAGCAATGCTCCTTGGCAAGCACCTGTTCTGAGCAGAAAATCCAGATGGAGAAGGAGAATTATCTTTGTGGAAATACAGTAGGTTACACCGATCATTGCCCTCTCCACATGTGGAAGACAAGGGGTGTAAAATCCTGAACATTAATTAATTTTGATCTGCCTGATTATATGTTTCTTAGAGTGTGTTTAGTGCCTTGTAGAAGAAAAGTTATGACCAACCTAGATAGCATATTGAAAAGCAGAAACATTACTTTGCCAACAAAGGTCCAGCTAGTCAAGGCTATGGTTTTTCCAGTGGTCATGTATGGATGTGAGAGTTGGACTGAGAAGAAAGCTGAGCACCGAAGAACTGATGCTTTTGAACTGTGGTGTTGGAGAAGACTCTTGAGAGTCCCTTGGACTGCAAGGAGATCCAACCAGTCCGTTCCGAAGGAGATCAGCCCTGGGATTTCTTTGGAAGGAATGATGCTGAAGCTGAAACTCCAGTACTTTGGCCACCTCATGAGAAGAGTTGACTCATTGGAAAAGACTCTGATGCTGGGAGGGATTGGGGACAGGAGGAGAAGGGGACGACAGAGGATGAGATGGCTGGATGGCATCACTAACTCGATGGATGTGAGTCTGAGTGAACTCTGGGAGTTGGTGATGGACAGGGAGCCCTGGCGTGCTTCAGTTAATGGGGCCACAAAGAGTCGGACACAACTGAGCGACTGATCTGAACTGAACTGAGTGCCTTGTGGCTAGAATATTCTGTGCTACTTCGTGAGTACTAAATGTGCTGTTATATTTACTGAAGTTATTTGTCTCTCTTATCTTAATGAAAATATGCATTTGTCCATCTAGACCTCACTCACACCTGCCTTCACTCTTAAGTTCATGGATACGGAGTCTTTCATAACTCTCAGGAATGCTCCTTGTTAACATACTGCAGTCACTAGCCACAGGGAGGTTCAGTTAGTTTCCCAGGATAGCTAGCAATCTCTTTTTCTCTGCTCTGAATCCCAAAGATAATTTCCGTACCTTTCTTGAAAAGTGAAGTCGCTCAGTTGTGTCCGACTCTTTGCAACCCCATTGACTGTAGCCCACCAGGCTCCTCAGTCCATGGAATTTTCCAGGGAAGGGTACCTTTCTTATTGGTCACTAATAGTAGTTCCTTGACTTAAAAAAAAAAAAAAATTATTTCCTACTCACCTTCTCCGCTGCCACATTGTCCATGTGTCTCACATTCTGGCTACCCTCTTCCAGTCTCTGCAGCTGCTTTTCTTTATCTCCACTCCTTAAATGCTGGTATTCTTTAGGGTTCCCTCTCTGGTTCTCTGACTCCTCATAGGGAACCACATTTGCCTCTGCATGGTGCTGCTGCTGCTGCTGCTAAGTCACATCAGTCGTTTCTGACTCTGTGCAACCCCATAGATGGCAGCCCACTAGGCTCCCCTGTCCCTGGGATTCTCCAGGCAAGAGTACTGGAGTGGGTTGCCATTTCCTTCTCCAGTGCATGAAAGTAAAAAGTGAAAGTGAAGTTGCTCAGTCATGTCCAACTCTTCTAAATCCCTGCTTAGACTTCTGATTTATCTCCTAAAGTCCCATAGACAAAGGAGCACAGTATTTCTAATTTTAGCTCACTTTTTTTCTTTAATCTATCCCATTTGTATGTAATATATTTCTCTAACTCATGGATATAATTTTCCTAGCTGTACTACACAGATCCAGAGAATCTTTTACCCTTTCAATCTCCTCATCCACACACCCATTCCCTCCATATACCATCATGAGCTCAGCTAGGTAGAATACCTTTCCAAGATATTTTTATACTATACCTACAGTTATCTTCCTTTTTACTATTATCTTCCAGCTTTCAAATCTTTAGTAGCTTCCTTTTGCTTCATATAAGTCCTGACTTCATAAAATTTCTTTCTATGCTTATTCTCACACTTATGATCTCACACACTACATTCTGGCCACACTCAACATCTCTTAATATGTTACTCTTACTTCAAATACCTCCACCTCCCACCATAACCATTCAGATTTGTGTGAGGAGCCTGTGGTTGACATCATGGTGTTCTCCTTCCTGAAATCTTGCTATCATTCTCCAATGCTATGCAGTTTGGGAAACTGTACCTAAGAGTTGGACCCTGATAGGTCTAAGCTCTTGTAGCTCACTCCTCAAGGAATCCTCCACTGGCCAGTCATAAAACTAATTTAGTTTGTGGTGACCGAATGTTCTAAAAAGGATATAGAATTGAAAATATGTGTTTTATTATCACCAATACACTAATTCCCTTATAGCCTTTATTATACTGTGATAACTACTCTTTTGTTTGTCTGTAATGTCCACCAGGTACAATACAGTGGTTGGTACACAAAAGGTTCTCAAAAAAATACTACCACACACAAAAATGAGGATCCAGTGTGGAAAACAGAGAATAAATAAACTCACTTTAAAAGGCATCAAATATTGATTGTTTAGGGACAAAATGCTGGGTACACAGAACAGTGCTAAAAGAGAATCTGATAGCTTTAATGTATACATTGAAAAAGAAGAAAGACCTTAAATCAACAAACTAACTTTCAACTCAAGAAACCAGAAAAAGAACAAACTAAACTCAAAGCTAACAGAAAGAAGGAAATAAAGATTATAGCAGAAATAAATCAAATAGAGAATAGAAAAAAATCAATGAAACTGAGTTGATTTGTTGAAAAGTTCAACAAAATTGAAAAACTCTTAGCTAGACTACCTAATAAAACAGGGAGAAGATTCAAGTGACTAAAATCAGAAAAGAATATATACAATGAACAATTGTATGCCAACGAATTGGACAATTGAGAGAAAATGAATAAATGCCTAAGAACACACAATCTATCTAGATACTCATGAAGAAATAGAAAACTGGAACATACCAATAACAAATAAAGAAACTGAATTGGTAATCAGAAGCTTCCCAGCACAGAAAAGTTCAGGGTCAGTTTGACCTCCCTAGAGAAGACTATGACATTTAAAGAAGATTTAATACCAACCCTTCTGAAACTCTTCAAAAATAATACTGGAGAGGAGGAAATAATTCCAAGCTCATTCTGTGAGACCAGCATTACCCTGATACTAAAGTCAGACAGAGACACTGCAACAAAGGAAAAAACAACCACAACCACAACCCTACAGACTAATAGCCTTGATTATATTGATGCAAAAGTCCTTAACAAAATGCTATCAAACTAATTCTGACAGCATGTTAAAAGAGTATACACTATAACCAAGTTGGATTAATTCATGGAGCCTGGTAGCAGTTACACATTTTAAAATGCAATTACTGTTGTAGGATAAGTTTTAAAGCTATTAGCTACTATTTATTGAATAGTGTGTTCAGATTTAATGGATGGTTAATATATTCTAAATAACACTTTTATGATTGTAAATGTAGAGTATGCTCATAGTTGAAAGCTAAAGAAATGTAGTGAGCTTTAGAGAAGAAAATATGACTTCCCTTCCTCTGAAACGTAGGCTAGATTACAGTGTTGATTCTCCTCAAATGAACAAGAATGCTTTATATTCTACTGGGCAGGAGAGGTAATGTAAATTAAAACTGAGGGAAGAAAGGTCCCACTGTTCCTCTGGAGGTCAAATTCGATGTTGGTCAGATTCGAGATTCAAATGCCAGCAGACGCTAGTTGACTCTGGTCAGAAACTGAGACTGGCTTTTGTCCTGCCTTAAGTTATGTAGGGCTTCTTCCTGGATTTTCTCTTTTAAGGCCCCCAAAGTAGTAGCTCCTTACAATGACAGTATTCAGGTATGGGGGGCTTCCCAGGTAGTGCTAGAGGCAAAGAACCTGCCTGCCAATGCAAGAAACATGGGTTTGATCCCTGAGTTGGGATGATCCCCTGGAGTGGGGTCACAAAGAGTCACACATGACAGAGTGCATTCATACACCTGAATGTGCTTGCTGGGCTTTCGGTTAAGTTGTGTCCAACTCTTTGCAACCCTATGGACTGTAGCCCACTGGGCTCCTCTGTCAATGAGATTCTCTGGGCAAGAATACTGGAGTGGGTTGCCATTTCCTTCTCCAGGGGATACTACTCACCCAGGGATTTAACCTGCATCTATTGCATCTCCTGAAATAGCTCATAGTGGTCAATGTTTATTTTCCAAAAGATAAATATAAATCAATAAAATATAATATATAAATATTCATCTACATATGTACATATGAGGGATACCTGATAGAAAAACAAGCTTCTGAACTTAGCCAGGTTTTGTTTCTCAGTTATCCAAGTAACCAGGTTGTATATGATTACTAATTTTTCACGCTTTATGTATCATTGTAACAATCTCAAGCTTAGAAAGAAAAAACTGCAAGAATAGCAAATAGAAATTAATTTAAAGTAGATGGCAATGTGATGATCCATCACCCCTCACACGAGTGCTGTTTTCTATAAACAAGGGCGTTTTCCTACATAACTATGATTTAGTCATCAAAATCAGGAAATTAACAGATAATCACTACTGTTTAGCCCTCAGATGCCATTCGAGCTTTGTCATTTTCTGCCATAATGTTCTGAATAGCAAAAGGATACATGTCCAGAGTCTTGTGTTGTATTTGTCAGTTGCCTTTTAGTTCAGTTCAGTTGCTCAGTCGTGTCCGACTCTTTGCGACCCCATAAATCACAGCATGCCAGGCCTCCCTGTCCATCACCAACTCCCGGAGTTCACTCAGACTCACATCCATCGAGTCAGTGATGCCATCCAGCCATCTCATCCTCTGTCGTCCCCTTCTCTTCCTGCCCCCAATCCCTCCCAGCATCAGAGTCTTTTCCAATGAGTCAACTCTTCTCATGAGGTGGCCAAAATATTGGAGTTTCAGCTTTAGCATCATTCCTTCCAAAGAAATCCCAGAGCTGATCTCCTTTGGAATGGACTGGTTGGATCTCCTTGCAGTCAAGGGACTCTCCAGAGTCTTCTCCAACACCACAGTTCAAAAGCATCAATTCTTCGGCGCCCAGCCTTCTTCACAGTCCAACTCTCACATCCATATATGACCACAGGAAAAACCATAGCCTTGACCAGACGGACCTTCGTTGGCAAAGTAATGTCTCTGCTTTTGAATATACTATCCAGGTTGGTCATAACTTTTCTTCCAAGGAGTAAGCATCTTCTAATTTAATGGCTGCAGTCACCATCTGCATTGATTTTGGAACCCCAAAAATAAAGTCTGACACTGTTTCTGCTGTTTCTCCATCTATTTCCCATGAAGTGATGGGACCAGATGCCATGATCTTCGTTTTCTGAATGTTGAGCTTTAAGCCAACTTTTTCACTCTCCACTTTCACTTTCATCAAGAGGCTTTTTAGTTCCTCTTCCCTTTCTGCCATAAGGGTGGTGTCATCTGCATATCTGAGGTTATTGATATTTCTCCCGGCAATCTTGATTCCAGCTTTTGTTTCTTCCAGTCCAGCATTTCTCATGATGTACTCTGCATATAAGTTAAATAAGCAGGGTGACAATATACAGCCTTGATGTACTCCTTTTCCTATTTGAAACCAGTCTCTTGTTCCATGTCCAGTTCTAACTGTTGCTGCCTGACCTGCATATAGATTTCTCAAGAGGCATTTCAGGTGGTCTGGTATTCGCATCTCTTTCAGAATTTTCCACAGTTTATTGTGATCCAGTCATCAAAATCAGGAGGTTAACAGATAATCACTACTGACTAGCCCTCAGATGCCATTCAGGTTTTGCCATTTTTTGCCATAATATTCTATATAGCAAAAGGATATATGTCCAGAGTCTTGTGTTGTATTTGTCAGTTGCCCTTAGTTTCTTTCAATTTGTGACACTTCCTCAACTTTCTTTTGATTTTCTTGACCTTGCTAATTTTAAGATTACAGGCTTGTCAGGTGATTTATTGAGTGTTCTTCAATTTGGGTTTGCCTGGTGTTTCGTCATGATAAGAACCAGGTTGTGAATGATTTGCAGGTAGGTCAGAGGAGGGATGCCAAGCTCTCCTTGCTACGTCCTATCAGGGGACATTAGTTTGATTTGTCTTATTATAGCAGAGCAGTTGGTTGAGGTGAATTCTGCCCAGCTTCTCTGTAAAACTACCATTCTCCCCTAATTAAATAATCATTAGATTTACCTTGCAAGTGCAGGTTAGTCAGTCCACGTTCGACTCTTGTGACCCCTTGGACTGTAACCCACCAGGCTCTTCGGTCCATGGGATTCTCCAGGCAAGAATACTGGAGTGGGTTGCCATTTCCTTCTCCAGGGGATCTTCCTAACCCAGGGATCAAACCCAGGTCTCCCTCATTGCAGGCAGACTCTTTACCAACTGAGCCACCAGGGAAGCCACATTTACTTTGAACAGTGCTTATTTTTTTCACTAAATATTGCACTCTCAACATTTTTCATGACATTAGTATTCCTAAATTCTTAATGCTGTGTAACATTCTATTGCATACCTTTGTATACCATTATATATATGTGTGTGTGTTATTACTATCTATATTGTTTTTAGCATAAGAATGTATTATCATTATCAATGTTAGGGTGTTGAACATATCATTAGTATTGATTTTTACCTGTAGGTCTCATTTTAAAGCAGGCATGGTTTTAATTTTAATTTTTTGTGTAAAGTGATATAGTTGCATAAAGACACTAAAATATAATTAATGGATTGTAAAACCGAGGTTTCTAAGGATTGTTAAAGGAAGCTTCAAAAGTTATTAGATGTATGAAACGCCGTAGATGAATACAGTCAATTCCCCTTCACAGTATGTCCTCCAAAATATTAGGAAAATCCAATTAGAAAAAAATTAAGGATACATTATTAGTCTAAAGAAAAAGTTTTCCTGATCATTATTATAAACACTTTATTGATATCTTACAGTTATGCCAGTGTACGGGAGTTTTGTAGGCTAAGGTTACGTGATGGGGAAATCTCATGTGCAGGCTTGTCATCAGCGGAATCAGAAAGCAATTCTATGCACCCATCTCTCAATGTTATTGTACTAACTTACAACACTGCTGGGAGCTTTTCAGCTCCTCGCCAAGACCACTGCTGAGTTATTAGCTATTGCCACAGGCCACACACTAAATGAAATGGTTTTATGTCAGAGGGTAACTATAGAAAATTTTAGAAACAAAGAGGGTTGCAGAATTTCTTTTATGTAAATCACTGTGCACTTAGAAGCTTTTTGTCTGAAATAACAAAGGAGTACATGAAAATTGGGCATGTCGTTAAGAGATGTAAAGGTTTATGTATGAAAACAGCATTCAGTTTATGTTAATAGAGAAGCAGTATAAAGGAAAAGAATAATAAGATTACCATTTTTAACCCCTGGAATGCCAACTTTGAATATTAACTATTCCTTTTATAAATAATACCTTCATACTTTTTTTTCTTAAAAGTAGCATACACATTTTAAATCTAGGGCATTTCTATGTGAAATAACATAGCACACAATGATTTTCTGTATGTAAAAGAAAGAGGTGCAATGAAAGGATCTGTTTAGAGTGTTATCCTTAGTTTGTATTGTATTTTGAGTATTTGATCATTCAAACTTTCTAAACCAGATATTTATTTTTCCTTATAAATGAAATAAAGATTTTCTAAACTATAATATTAGGGCTTTAATGTTTAGATCTTGCTCTGGAATATAGAAACCTGTCTGTTTTAGTTGTTCATTATCACTTTTAGGAGAACTCTATTGTTAAAAATTGAATTAATCTAGATTTGGGTATATCTTGAATCAAACTACAGTTCTCAGCTCACTAAATATATATGTATATATTTCAATTTATATAATTTTATTATCTTTGTAGTACTTTTGTTAAACTTACAGACTTTATTTGTGAAATGTAAATTTCCTTTTAAAAGGCCATCATTATTTTCAGCTAATCATAAATTTGAAGTTAATTCAAAGTTATGAGCCATTGGACTATAAATAATACACAGGTCTTATTCTTCTTCTGTACTAATTAACACATTTTTTGAATAAATAATCTTCCTTTCTCATATCTCTGGTTGATGTAGTGTCTGAATAGCACAATTAGCAAGAGAAATATACAATTACCATTCAATCTCATTTGCTTGAGGTAAAAATATTTGAGAATTCAGTCTTAAATTTCCTTAACAATGGGAAAGAATAACTGTGGTAAAGAAATTTCTGCTCCTATGTTAATCAAATAGGTGGATCCTACAACACATTCTTGGTCTTCCCAGGTGGTGCAGCAGTAAAAATCTGCCTGCCAATGCAGGAGATGCAAGCGACACTGGTACGAACCTTGGGTCGGGAAGATTCCCAGGAGGAGGGCAGGACAACCCACTCTGGTATTCTTGCCTGGAGAATCCCACTGACAGAGGAGCCTGGTGCCCTATGAGCCACAGAATTGCAAAAAGTCAGGTACAACTGAAGTGGCTTGGCACAGCATAGCACAGTACAGGTAACTGCTCAGGATAGAGACTAATTTCTGCATATGAGATGATATGGTCAATTTCAGGTCTGGCTTTTTAGGGTATCTCTTATAGAAGCCACAACCATATCCTAACTAATAATAATATACACAATATGTATCATTCATAAATTAACACTAAATGCCAGAGTAGAGTGTTAGATGCTATACACACTGTCTTTAAGCTTCAGAAGATCACAAAGTTTGGTATCATTATTTCCATATTTCAAACAATCAGATACATTTATAGGTGTTGGATTATTTGCTCAAGGTCACTCTATAGAATGAATATATTCCAGGGACTTCCCTGGTGGTTCAGTGGTTAAGACTTTGTGTCCCAACGCACAAGATGCAGGTTCAGTCTCTGTCCAGGGGGCTAAGATCCCACATACCTCACAGCCAAAAAAGAAAAACATAAAACAAATTCAATAAAGACTTTAAAAATGGTCCAAAAATATTTTAAAAAAGAATAAGCATATTCCAATACGGTATGGGATATCCTTATACTGTTATAGCACTACTATTTTTTTTAGCCCTATCTTCTAGGATAATTTTTCTGTCTAGTTTTATTGAGATATAATTGATGTATAGCACTGGATAAGTTTAAGATGTACAACATAATGATTTGGCAAACCAACATCATGAAATGTTTACCAGAGCAAGTTTAGTGAACATTCATCATCTCATACAGACACAAAAGTTTTGAAAATACAAAAATATTTTTTCCTTGTGATGACAGCTCTTAGGATTTACTCTTAACAACTTTCATGTATTGCATAAAACAGTGTTATTTATAATTATCACATGCATTACATCCCT
Organism: Nanger dama; assembly: GCA_917880005.1. Taxonomy (NCBI): domain Eukaryota; kingdom Metazoa; phylum Chordata; class Mammalia; order Artiodactyla; family Bovidae; genus Nanger; species Nanger dama. The sequence goes on from CAKJTW010000069.1 coordinate 2,617,966, forward strand.
AGTACTTACTAATCTTATAACTGGAAGTTTGTACATTTAAATGACTTTGATTCAATCCCCCCTCCACTCACCCTCCACTGCTGGTAGTTACAAATCTGATCTCTTTTTCTATGAATGTTTGTTTATTCAACTTCGAAGCACAATTGATTTTTAACACTATGTTAGTTCCTGGTACACAAGAAATGTGTTTCTATACATCACCAAATGATTACTACATTAAGTCTAGTTATCCTCTGTCACCATACAAAGTATCATGTGATTACTGACTACATTTCCTGACTCTACATTTCATAACTGTGACTTAGTGACTTCGTAACTGCAAGTTTGGACCTGTTAGTCTGCCTCACGTATTTATTTCCTCCTCCTATCCCTTCCCCTCTGACAACCACCATTTGCTCTCTGTCTCTATGACGGTTTCAGTTTTGTTGTTTGTTTTATTTTTCAGAGTTCACATATAAGTGATAACAGAATATTTCATTTAGCATAATACCCTCTAGGTCAATCCATGTTGTCATAAATACAGGATTTCATTCTTTGCATGGCTGAATAATATTCCATATATATAATAGATAGGTAGACAGATAGATGCCAAATCTTTATTCATTCATCTGTCGATGGACACTCAAGTTGCTTCCTATCTTGGCTGTTGTAAATAATGCGGCAAGAAACATAAGGGTGCATATACACTTTTTTCAAATTAGTGTTTTCCTTTTCTTCAGATAAATACCCAGGAGTGAACTGCTCGATCATATGGTAGTCCTATTTTTAATTTTTTGAGGATCTATACTGCTTTCCATGTTGGCTGATCAACTCACACCCCACTCTTTAATCAGTTCTTAGTGTTGGTTATTTTTTTTATTTTTCTTTTTCTATTAATACTTTATTCTACATTAAAATGCTGTATTTGTTTTGCCATACATTGACATGAATCAGCCACAGCTGTCCACGATCTCCCAATGCCGAAGCCCCCTCCCACCTCCCACCCCATATCATCTCCCTGAATCATCCTGTGCACCAGCCCCATGCATCCTGCATCCTGTATTGAACATAGACTGACGCTTCGTTCTTACAAGATAGTATACATGTTTCAATGCCATTCTTCCAAATCATCCCCCCCTCTCCCTCTCCCTCAGAGTCCAAAAGTCCGTTCTATACCTCTGAGTCTCTTTTGTTGTCTCACATACAGGGTCATCATTACTATCCTTCTAAATTCCATATATATGTGTCAGTATACTGTATCGCTGTTTTTCTTTCTGGCTTACTTCACTCTGTATAATCGGCTCCAGTTTCATCCAGCTCATTAGAACCGAGTCAAATTTATTCTTTTTAAGGGCTGAGTAGTACTACAGTGTGTATATGTACCACAGCTTTCTTATCCATTCATCAGCTGATGGACATCTATGTTGCTTCCATGTCCTGGCTATTATAAACAGTGCTGCAATGAACATTGGGGTACATGTGTCTCTTTCAGTTCTGGTTTCCTCGGTGTGTATGCCCAGCAGTGGGATTGCTGGATCATAAGGCAGTTCTATTTGCAACTTTTTAAGGAATCTCCACACTGTTTTCCATAGTGGCTGTACTAGTTTGAAAAAAAAAACAAGGAAACAATCCCATTCACCACTGCAACGAAAAGAATAAAATATTTACGGATATACCTACCTAAAGAAACTAAAGACCTATATATCAAAAACTATAAAACACTGATGAAAGAAATCAAAGAGGACACTAATAGATGGAGAAATATACCATGCTCATGGGTTGGAAGAGTCAATATAGTGAAAATGAGTATACTACCCAAAGCAATCTACAGATTCAATGCAATTCCTATCAAGCTACCAGCAGTATTTTTCACAGAACTAGATCAAATAATCTCAAGATTTGTATGGCAATACAAAAAACCTCGACTAGCCAAAGCAATCTTGAGAAAGAAGAATGGAACTGGAGGAATCAACTTGCCTGACTTCAGGCTCTACTACAAAGCCGCAGTCATTAAGACAGTATGGTAGTGGCACAAAGACAGAAATATAGATCAATGGAACAAAATAGAAAGCCCTGAGATAAACCCACACACCTATGGACACCTTATCTTCGACAAAGGAGGCAAGAATATACAATGGAGTAAAGACAGTCTCTTTAACAGGTGGTGCTGGGAAAACGGGTCAACCACTTGTAAATGAATGAAACTAGACCTCTGTCTAACACCATACACAAAAATAAACTCAAAATGGATTAAAGAGCTAAACGTAAGACCAGAAACTATAAAACTCCTAGAGGAAAACATAGGCAAAACACTCTCTGACATAAATCACAGCAGGATCCTCTATGATCCACCTCCCAGTATACTGGAAATAAAAGCAAAAATAAACAAATGGGATCTAATTAAAATTAAAAGCTTCTGCACAACAAAGGAAACTATAAGCAAAGTGAAAAGACAGCCTTCTGAATGGGAGAAAACAATAGCAAATGAAACAACTGACAAACAACTAATCTCAAAGATATACAAGCAACTTACGCAGCTCAACTCCAGAAAAATAAACGAACCAATCAAAAAATGGGCCAAAGAACTAAATAGGCATTTCTCCAAAGAAGACATACGGATGGCTAACAAACACATGAAAAGATGCTCAACATCACTCATTATCAGAGAAATGCAAATCAAGACCACAATGAGGTACCATTTCACACCAGTCAGAATGGCTGCGATCCAAAAGTCTACAAGCAATAAATGCTGGAGAGGGTGTGGAGAAAAGGGAACCCTCTTACACTGCTGGTGGGAATGCAAACTAGGGTTGGTTATTTTAGAGAAATTCTTCTTTCAGCTTCTTTCTGCTACCCAACCAGTATAAAGTCTTATAAATTCCATCTCTAAAAAGAATGGGTTCCATGCTTTTCTCTCCTTACCAATTGCCACTTCTTGAGTTGTCCTTTTCCCGTTCTTCTACTTTTTTCTGTTACCAGCATCTTCATCCTCATCACCCTCAGTGGCGTCTCTGAATGAGGTCTTCTTTATGCCTGAAATGACTGTTTTTCTACTTTGCTAACTCTCTTGTTTTTTTCATTCTTGTCCCAAATTTTCCCTCCTGGGACACCTCCTTTAACACTGGCTATACCATATACATATACATATACATTTATACCACAGATCTTTTCTCAGTATAAATCTTTCCAGCTTTGTTTAGTTACTATGAACAAATAAAGTAGGTGTGCTTAACGTTTAACATGTGAAGTTTTTATAAGTCTACATTGTGAAATGATTACCACAATCATGTTAACATATCTGTCACCTCACATAGTTACTATTTTGCCGGGGTCCAGCCCTGGTGGATCCAGAGAATCCAAAGCAGAGATGCAGTCGGCGAGGAAAAACTTATTAATTTAGAAATATAAAGAGAGATTAGGAAAGAATAGTGTAGTAGGAAAATTAGTGGAGAAAAGATGCTGAATAACTTAGTTTACGTGGAAAACCAATAAAGTTACAAGACAAGGAACTTGCACCATCTATGTAGGCCACCGGCGCCTGCTTGAATAGTGGAGGGTGCCCTGCCTTGGGTTCCCTCTAGCGTGAGTCTCAGAAGCCAGGGCAAATAAGTAGACTTGGTGAGTCTCCGTGTTGCAAGGGATCAGCCTGAAAAGGAGAGGGAGAGAGAGGGAGAAAGAGAGAGAGAGTCAACATGGGGGAGGCCAAGCTTGTGCAAAAACCCCATAACTTTATTTTTAAAAGGTGTGTATATACCCTAAGTTTTACATAATGGAAGATACAGAGTCATGCAGGGGCAGCAGTCCTGACCCTTTCTGTATATCTTTTTGTATACAAAAGGCCTCAGGTGATTTACCTTATATTCTGGCCAAGAGGCCTGTTAACACTTTATGGCTCTCTTCCTTAATGAATGTTAATCTCATTTCCCCTGAAGTGTTTTTCTTTAATCTGCATCACCCTCAAAGCACTAACGTTACATCCCTATAGAACAAAGGTGCAGTGGGTTATAACAAAGAAGGTACTTTACTCAAAGATCTATGTTGCTACTTTCTTTTTTCTATATACCAACTATATAACAAATAAAAGATATGAAAATTTGACAGCAAGTATTGGCTCCACAAATGAAACCCTTAATCAGTCCTATTGTAATGACTTTGACTCTTCGGAAGCCCCTACATTCCTAGGACGTTTTGAGCTTCCTGTGCCTCTCGTAGTAGTTGGGAGGCTGCAAACAATCACATGCGCAGCTGTAAGAGTCTGGCAGGCAGGCTAGAAAGCCATCAGAGGGGTTTTTGGAGTGAAACACTCTTATTATGCCCAGGAGACTTATTATCTAAAAGCTCTAAATTAACTTCTTCCAGAAAAAGGTGGTGGGGGACAGCCTCCTGTTAATGTCAGCAAAGTAGGCAAAAAACACAATGCAGTAAGGCAGGCAGACTCTGGTTTTGGGGCAGATGCACAAGCAGATCCAGTGAGGCTCCCTTAAGGCTGGACTCGCCTTTGCCTGTAGGAGCCCTTAACCTCATGACCTTTGCCATGGGCGGGAATCCTTGTGCTGGCTCCTGGCACTATTTTTGTTGTGGTGGTGGTGGTGAAAACACTTAAGATCTACTCTCAGCAAATTTCAAGTATACAATACAGTGTTATTAACTAGAGTCACCATACTGGACATCAGATTTCCAGAGTTTATTCATTCTGCCTAACTGAAACTTGATACCCTTTGACCAACATCCCCATTTCCCCAACCCTCCAGCACCTAGCCATTGTTGTTCAGTTTTCTGTTCTCATGATTTGACTGTTAGATCATTTGGTGTTTAAATTTTTGCTTCGGTTTATTCTACTTACCATAATGTCCTTCAGGTTCATAGGTTCATTAACGTTATTGTAAATGACAAGGTTTCCTTGTTTTCTGTCCATTTTTTAATCAGGTTGGTTGTTGTTTGGTTTGATACTGAGTTGTATGAGCTGTTTGTACATTTTGGATGTTAACCTCTCGTCAGTCATATTATTTGCAAATATTTTCTCTTATTCAGTAGGTTTTTATTTTGTTAATGGTTTCTATTGCTATTCAAGAGCTTTTAAGTTTAATTAGGATCCATTTACTTATTTTTGCTTTTATTTCTTTTGTCTTAGGAGACAGATTCAAAAATCATCTCTACAATTTATGTCAAAGAGTGCTCTGCTTATGTTCTTTACTAGGAGTTTTATAGTTTCAGCTCTTACCATTTACATCTTTAACCCATTTGAGTTTGTTTTTCTATATGATGTGAGAAAATGTACTCTCATTTTTTCACATGTAAGTGTCTGATTCTCCCAGAACTACTTATTGAAGAGAATGTCCCATTGTATATTTTTGTCTCCTTTGTCATAGATTAATTGACCATAAGTGTGTGGGTTTATTTCTGGGTTCTCTATCCATTCCATTGATCTGCGTCTCTATTTTTACACCAGTACCAAACTGTTGATTACTGTAGCTTTATAGTACACTCTGAAGTCAGGGAGTATGATGTCTTCAGCTTTTTCCCCTCAATACTACTTTGGCAATTCAGGATCAAGTATTAGCATTTTAGCAATGTTAATTCTTTATATCCATGAACATAGGATATCTTTCCATTTATTTGTATACTAGTTAATTTCTTTTATCAATGTTTAATAGCTTTCAGTATATAGCTCTTTCATCTCCTTGGTTACATGTATTCCTGAGTGTTTTATTCTATTTTATTCTGCTGTAAATTGGGATGGTTTTGTTAGTTTCTTCTTTTGGCTAGTTTGTTGTTGGTGTACAGAAGTGCAACTGATTTATATACATTGATTTAGTATCCTGCAACTTCATTGAGATCATTTATTAATTCCAACAAATGAGTGCTGAAAATATCTATTCTGTCTTCTTGCTGACATCACTCTTCTCTGCTTACCCCAATATAATTTTGAGTTTTATGTCTGTATCTATGTAGACAGTATATTTCTCCAGAGAAGGGAGAGTATGCTTGCTTCTTAACCTTGGGGTTGAGCACAAGTCCTTAAATCATTGTTAAATCAAGATTTCAGAAATTAAAGATTCCCTATTTCTGTCCTTATAAATTATGTTGTGAAAAATATAGCTTTTATAATCTCTAATAACATCTAATTCACTGACCCTAAGAATATATGATTGGTGTGTGTGTGTGTGAATGTGTGTTTCTGTTCAGTTGTGTCTGACTCATTGTGACCCTATGGACCGTAGCCAGCCAGCCAGGCTCCACTGCCCATGGGATTTTCCCAGCAAGAATACTGGAGTGGGTTGCCATTTCCTCTTCCAGGGGGATCTTCTCGACCCAGGGATAGAACCTGTGTCTCCTGCATCTCCTGCTTTGCAGGTGGATACTTTTACTGCTGAGTCACTGCAGAAGCCTGTATAATTGGTACCACTGGATAATTATTTTCAGGAGCAGACAGTGATTTCATAGTGAGATGAATAAAGCTGATGATATACAATTTGGAAGCTTACATTTTACAAGTTAAATTTTTAGGAAGGTTTATTTATTTTTAATGGAAAAGGGTGATATTCCCATCTCATTTTGTTAAACTGTCCTGGTTATAGTATCTTTTGAATGGTTTAATCAATTTTTTTCTTTATTTCATGAAAGAGTGAGTTAACATTTTGGGTTTTCAATTCCATGAATGTTCTGTGATTATAAATAAGCTTCTAACATACTTACATCACAGCAAGTGGATGTGCAAGTAACCTCAAAGTGAGTATAATTTGTGATATCAAAGCAACATTAAATTCAACTCATGTCTACTGACAGTGCTTAAATAGGGCTGAAAAAAAATGTTGAACTAGAATTACCAACCAATAGTTGAGGCACCTTTTATTTTCTAGATTTGAAGGTACAAAGACATGAAGGAAAGACATCCTTCACTCTAGTTAGTAAAGTATACAGGAATAAACTGTAATGAAGTTTCTTTTTTCTTTTAACTCCATAGTTTATATTCAAAACACAATGCCTCTAAGTCCAAATCAAGGAAACATTCTCTGATATTAAATGACCACCACTGCAATACAAAATATTAAATGAGGAAGTGAAAAAAACCTCAGCTCTACACATTTTCAAGGAAAACATATACCTCTTGCACTATATATTTTTCAAAAATAACTGTGTAACTCATACTTATTTGAGGAAAATACTGTCTTAAAGTACATACTAGAGTGTGAATTAAGCTCCCTCAAGCAATCTCAAGTTTTTAATTCTCATTCTCCTTTAAGCACAACTCTTGGTTGTCTGCAAGTTAATATTTAAATCTTACTTCACTATGTTTAATTAATGTTCCATCTTTAATATTTTAAAGTGACATTGAAATAAAGTTAAAAGCCCCAGGGTTCTTTTGTAATCAAGTGTCTTTACTTCCAGGGGCAACATTTATTTTATGTAATGAAATGCAAGTCTCTGTAGCAACAAAATGTCACAAGAATTCTATTAATTTTGCACAAAACTTTTCATGTTCTAGATAGAGATTTCATTAACAGGCATGGAATTCTTTTTATCATGTATTGTATCTTTTCATTCATATGGTTTTTCTTCTTTAATGTGTTGCTATGGTAAAATATCCTAAACAGTTTCCCAAACTGAAAAATCCTGCAGACCTGATAAGGCACTGCATATGTATTTTTGTAATTCTTGTATGTTTCCACTAATTTTTTTGGTACAGCTGCGTATCTACTCTTATGTCATATTAGTCTTTGGTATTACTTTTGTCAGGTTTATGGTATGTTATAATCATAAAACAAATTAGGAGTTTTCACTGTCGTTTTTCCCATGGCCTGGAATACTGTAAACAATATTGGAATTATCTGCTCTTTAGGAGACAGAAACTCATTTGTGAATCCATTTGTTCCTAGTGTCCTTTTCGATGGAAAAGCTCTAAAAACTCATAATTTTGGCAGTTTTAACTGGCTTATTCAGTTTCTCTTATTTTTTAAACTTGACTCTGGTAACTTGTATTTTGCTAAGGTATATTTTTTCCTCAATTTTCAAATTGACTACCATATAGTACACAGTATTTGTCTCTAATCCCCTACTTTCTTCTATATGTACTCTTCCAATTCCTAGTTCATTACTGATCTTGCCCTTTAAGCTCACTATCTTTTTGCCCTGTTAAATCTTCATGGAGTTAATCTCTTATTAATCTTTTCAAAGCATCATATTTCAGATTTATTCAGTTTTTTGAATAGTTTTTGTTTTATATTTTGGTTTACATTAGCTTTATCTTTTGAAATTTTCTATTTTTAGTTTCACTTATTTGTTAAAATTAATTTATTTTAAAAATCTTAATTAATTTACTCATTGGCCACTCCATATAGCATATGGGATCTTACTTCCCCAACCAGAGATTGAACTTTTGCCCCCTGCACTGAGGGAAGAGAGTCTTAACCACTGGACCACCAGGGAAATCTTTCATTTGTTTTTTCAAAATTGTTCTAATTTATCAAGATAAAAATTAACTTTCTTACTTTTCATCTTTAGGCTTTATAAACTAAAGTATTTGGGATATATAACTTATTTTACATTCATCTTTCTCTGTGTATTATAGGTTATGGTATGAATCATCCTCTTTTATTTTTTCTTAATATATTCAGTCAGCTGTTAGGATTAACTAATATATTTTGAGTCTGCATTAAATATTCAAGGTAGATTCTAGGCTTATTATTAGTAACTAATTTAGGAAAATGTATAGTTTCACTTCATTCCTACATAGTTTTTATGCTATTTATACTTTTTCCGACTGTTTTTCAATACAGTTTAATATTTGTTGATCGTTGCAGTTGCTGTTTAGTAACGGAGTTGTGTCTGAGTCTTTTGTGACCCTATAGATTGTAGCCTGCCAGGCTCCTATGTCCATGGGATTTGCCAGGCAAGAGTACTGAAGTGGGTTGCCATTTCCTGCCAGGGGATCTTCTCGACCTGTGTTTCCTGCACTGCAGGTGGATTCTTTACCACTGAACCATCTGGAAAGCCTAGAGTTAAGTATATGTCTTCAGTTCAGTTCAGTCGCTCAGTCGTGTCTGACTCTTTGTGACCCCATGAATCGCAGCACGCCAGGCCTCCCTGTCTATCACCAAATGCCTTAATAAACATTATTGTTACATTTAGTCTCTTTGTTTCCCTCCTTTGACTCATCTATGCTCTAATCACAGATCTATGGTTGTTTGCTCTTGAATCCATCCCATTTGTATGCAACAGAGTTGCTAGCACGTGGTATTTAGTATATTCTGGGTTCTCTTCTAACTCATATCACTGCAGGTAAGTTGTTCTGGAGCCTCAGATTCAGGGCCTACCTGAAACTGTTGCGCAACTTCCATTCAGATCCACACACATCGCCAGGTCTCTACTATGGGCATTAGGAGCCTTGGTGGCTCAAAAGCGGGACTCTAAATGTTGAGAAGGGGGATGCAGAAGACAAAAGTCAGACCAAAAACTGGGAACCCTCCCAAATCTTAAATCTTCCTTGCTGGAGAAAACCACCTACCACATTCCTCCACCATTTTCACCCTTGACTCCTGTCTGAAAAACAAGAGCTCACCTTCTCAAAATTCTCAATGATTACATTTGAAGACCAGTTTCATAAAAGGATAAATATTGTTTCAAGGCTAAATCTTCCCCACTTCACACTACATTGTTACCATGGATAATTATCTTCATCTATAGGATCTTATAAGAAAGGAGATAGCTTACACACTGAAATGCTTGCAAGACCCTGACAATTTGGACTCTTGAGCACTATCTTAATGAGAATCGGTTCTAAAGGTATTATGTAATGTGAAATCTCAGACTAAAACAACTGAATTTATTGACATGGGTCTACTCTCCTGGGATGCAAGAGTCAGTATTTTATTTCTGAGCACCTGCCAGTATCTTAACAGTTTTGCATGGATAATTTATTGAAGGCATGTCCCAGAAGAATTTCTAATTTCCTTTCTCCTTTATTTAAATGTTGTTCCAGATTCCTTGTATCTCAAGGGGATACCTACCACTGATAGAGACTTTGGTATGTAAGTTAAAGTGAAATACAAGGCACAGTACTAAGATTTTCTTTATATAACATAAGTTGTATTTTTGAAATATTTTGCCTGTATGTTATTAAGATTACATGATTATTCTCTTGAGAAGAGGGCAGACTATTTCCTACTCAGTTTTCTTTTCTCTTTCTTAATTTTTAAATTATGAAAGTATGATAACACATTTACATATGACTTGGGAGATACACCCAAAGTTAAATGTAGTTCCAGTGTATATTACAATTATTTTTTAAATAGATAAATTAAGATTTTTAGTCATAGTTTCAATATCAAACTCTCAAAAGTTAATAGAATGAATACATAGAAAAGCAGAAGACTATGTTCAGTTCAGTCGCTCAGTCGTGTCCAACTCTTTGCGACCCGACCCCATTAATCGCAGCACGCCAGTCCTCCCTGTCCATCACCATCTCCCAGAGTTCACTCAGACTCATGTCCATTGAGTCCATGATACTATCCAGCCATCTCATCCTTGGTAGTCCCCTTCTCCTCCTGCCCCCAATCCCTCCCAGCATCAGAGTCTTTTCTAATGAGTCAACTCTTCTCATGAGGTGGCCAAAGTACTGGAGTTTCAGCTTTAGCATCAGTCCTTCCAAAGAAATCCCAGGGCTGATCACCTTCAGAATGGACTGGTTGGATGTCCTTGCAATCCAAAGGACTCTCAAGAGTCTTCTCCAACACCACAGTTCAAAAGCATCAATTCTTCGGTGCACAGCCTTCTCCACAGTCCAACTCTCACATCCATACATGACCACAGGAAAAACCAGAGCCTTGACTAGACGGACCTTCGTTGGCAAAGTAATGTTTCTGCTTTTCAATGTGCTATCTAGATTGGTCATAACTTTTCTTCCAAGAAGTAAGCATCTTCTAATTTCATGGCTGCAGTAACCATCTGCAGTGATTTTGGAGGCCGAATAAAATAAACTGTTTCCACTGTTTCCCCATCTATTTCCCATAAAGTGATGGGACCAGATGCCATGATCTTAGTTTTCTGAATGTTGAGCTTTAAGCCAACTTTTTCACTCTCCTCTTTCACTTTCATCAAAAGGCTTTTTAGTTCCTCTTCACTTTCTGCCATAAGGGTGGTTTCATCTGAATATTGGAGGTTATTGATATTTCTCCTGGAAATCTTGATTCCAGCTTGTGTTTCTTCCAGCCCAGCGTTTCTCATGATGTACTCTGCATAAAAGTTAAATAAGCAGGGTGACAATATGCAGCCTTGATGTACTCCTTTTCCTATTTGGAACCAGTCTGTTGTTCCATGTCCAGTTCTAACTGTTGCTTCCTGACCTGCATACAGATTTCTCAAGAGGCAGGTTAGGTGGTCTGGAAAATTCTCTTTCAGAATTTTCCACAGTTTATTGTGACCCACACAGTCAAAGGCTTTGGCATAGTCAATAAATCAGAAATAGTTGTTTTTCTGGAACTCTCTTGCTTTTTCCACGATCCAGTGGATGCTGGCAATTTGATCTCTGGTTCCTCTGCCTTTTCTAAAACCAGCTTGAACATCAGGGAGTTCACAGTTCACGTATTGCTGAAGCCTGTCTTGGAGAATTTTGAGTATTACTTTACTAGCATGTGAGATGAGTGCAATTGTGCGGTAGTTTGAGCATTCTTTGGCATTGACTTTCTTTGGAATTGGAATAAAAACTGACTTTTTCCAGTCCTGTGGCCACTGCTGAGTTTTCCAAATTTGCTGGCATTTTGAGTGCAGCACTTTCACAGCATCATCTTTCAGGATTTGAAACAGCTCCACTGGAATTCCATCACCTCCACTAGCTTTGTTCATAGTGATGCTTTCTAAAGCCCACTTGACTTCACATTCCAAGATATCTGAGTCTAGATTGGTGATCACATCATCATGATTATCTGAGTCATGAAGATCTTTTTGTACAGTTCTTCTGTGTATTCTTGCCACCTCTTCTTAATATCTTCTGCTTCTGTTAGGTCCATACCATTTCTGTCCTTTATCGAGCCCATCTTTGCATGAAATGTTCCCTTGGTATCTTTAATTTTCTTGAAGAGATCTCTAGTCTTTCCCATTCTGTTCTTTCCTCTATTTCTTTGCATTGATCGCTGAAGAAGGCTTTCTTATCTCTTCTTGCTATTTTGGAGCTCTGCATTCAGATGCTTATATCTTTCCTTTTCTCCTTTGCTTTTCGCCTCTCTTCTCTCCACAGCTATTTGTAAGGCCTCCCCAGACAGCCATTTTGCTTTTTTGCATTTCTTTTCTTGGGGATGGTCTTGATCCCTGTCTCCTGTACAATGTCATGAACCTCCATCCATAGTTCATCAGGCACTGTATCAGATCTAGGCCCTTAAATCTATTTCTCACTTCCACTGTATAATCATCAGAGATTTGATTTAGGTCATATTTGAATGGTCTAGTGGTTTTCCGTACTTTCTTCAATTTAAGTCTGAATTTGGTAATAAGGAATTCATGATCTGAGCCACAGTCAGCTCCTTGTTGATCTAAAAAGGACCATGAACCAATCCAACGTAATTAAGACTTATACAATTTTCACACAACAGTATATTTCCTACCTATTAAAAAAATCCCTGCAATCTAACATATTCCATAAATAAAGTATCAAAACTAAATAAATGTCAGTCAAGTGATCGTTTGATTATTTTGAATCTGATCTCCAAATTATTTGTATACTTGCTTGAGTCACCTTAATTGTTCTAACAATTGACATAAATTTATTGGGAGTTGTTTCTACCCTCAACAAAGTTATATCCCCAAAGAGAACAATATATTTCTATAAAAATCTGTATTATGAGATAGCACTAGTACAAGCCAAATAAGCAAGACAGATAATAAGTAAACAGGTAGTTTGACAAGACAGACATCACTAAACTGTGTGGTCCTAATGTTCATCACAGGCTTCCCTGGTGGCTCAGATGGTAAAGAATCTGCTTGCAATGCAGGAGACCTGGGTTTAATCTCTGGGTCAGGACAATCCCCTGGAAAAGGGGATGGATACTGACACTAGCATTCTTGCCTAGAGAATTCCATGGACAGAAGAGCCTAGGGGCTACTGTCTATGGGCTCGCAGAGTCAGACATGACTGAGAAACTAACACTTTCACTTTTTCAACCTTTATCACAATGTGGGGATTGGTTGGAAGGAAAGGTAGTGTAGACGAGGGGAATGGTTATTTATGCAATAACATCTTGAGGGCCTGGAAAAATATTTTCAATGTTTGCTAAAAGACCAGTTCAGAAGTATGGAGATTTCTTATAGGAGACTAGTAGAAATAGTTTAGCAAACAATTTTTATTTGATCATGGGAGAGTCTTGAACATCTTGTTTTGACAGAACTGTATTTTATAGAAAATAATAAAACATGAAGTACTAGACCTGAAAATCAGCCTCAACTGAGGGTATTTTAGGAAGACCTCTGTGGCAATAGTGTTGAGGATGAGTTGAAGAATGATGAGCTTGGAGACAGAGAGATGAGGAAACTCCAGAAATGTGGGCAAGATATGAGAGAGGCCAGGACTAGCTTGGTGAGAATGGACTTTCCCTTCCGGGCTACCTTCTCATCATCTGTGTGATGGTGACAGACATTATTCATTTGTCTTCAGAATAAAATACATTTTGGCATATATACCGCTGAGCTTTCAAAGTTTTAGACAGTAAGAGGAATTAAATCTAGATTGACAAATTTAACATCTATGAAATGTCAGAGTTGTCAGAACGCCATGTGATCATCAAGAGTTCTCTAATTTTGTGGTTGAAGATGCACATGGCATCAGCTGCAGAAAGGGGCTTACTATTATCATCCAGGTGGCTGGAGGCCCATGAAGAGGGGTTGGTCAGAATGAAGTAGTTAATTAAAGGAAGGTTGAGGAGTTGGAAAGATACAGGGAAGGTTCAATAGATTTGTTCTTGCATGGTAAGTAGGAGAGTGTGGGAAGTTTCAAAAAGTTAAAAATGAGAGACTACAATATAGTGGGAACAGAGGTAGCAGGAAGGAGCTGGTGGAGACTGACAGGTTTCTCTTGGCTTTATGCTATGAGCTAATCGCATCTCAACGGTGGCCATTCAATTTCCTGCAACAAATTTTAATTGGTAAGCAACTCCCCTCAGTTCTGTTTTCTAAAGGGTTGGTTTTTAGTTATGTTAAATGTCTAATATATGAAATGCTTATCATCCTAAAATAGCCAACTTAATGTGTGTAGCACAAGCTTAAGAATTTATTTATTTTTTATTTTGTAACAAAAACAAAAACAAAACAAAACAAACCCTTGGAGGTTACTGAGATTAAAAATAGTAGCAGTCTTATTTTTTTTTAAAAGGTAAATGCTTTAGCTTTTTGCTTTTTTCCACTCTTATCTATGATCCACCACCAAATGTAATATAGTGGACCAAAATGTCATTTATTTAAGCATTTTCCATTACCTGGAAGAAAAAAAATATATTGAGTTTCACAATTTGATGAACAGAACTCATACTGCACAACACTTAGAAGCAAATGAAATTCAATATAATATGTCAGGTTTCAAGTTTAAAGATATGTGGCATTCAGTTTATTCCTTCTGTGTAAATATACCACACATTTCAAAAACCAAAATGAAAAGAGCAAGCCTAAGATAAGAAATTTTAATGCATAGTCTAGCAAGAGACATTTTATTTTGTATTTTTCTTTGTACTTTTCATTATAACATAAGTGAGGGCTCATAATAACTTGTACTTTCAATCAATCATCTTTCCCCTAATTTCTTTATAATTTTAAAATTAAAAATGTGATTTTAAAGCTGTTAGTATAGAATTTTGGAAACAGCACAGGCTTTAGTGTGCTGATCCCATCCCTAACTATATATATGCTACATCATTAATTATATATTATCACAACTATATAAAATTTATTTATATATTAGATATGTACTAATGTCTAAACACATATTCATATCATTATTATATGTTGTAAATAAACAATGTATAATAATTATATATATTTTAAATTATACTTTGTATACTGTATACATCGAGTGGGGATATCACTTTGCCAACATAGGTCAAAAGAGATCACTTTGCCATCTAGTCAAAGCTATGGTTTTTCTAGTAGTCAAGTATGGATGTGAGAGTTGGACCATAAAGAAGGCTGAGTGCCAAAGAACTGATGCTTTCAAATTGTGGTGCTGGAGAACACTCTTGAGAGTCCCTTGGACAGCATGGAGATCAAACCAGTCAATTCTAAAGGAAATAAATGCTGAATATTCACTGGAAGGACTGATGCTAAAGCTGAATCTCCAATATTTTGGCCACATGATGCAAAGAGCTGACTCATTGGAAAAGACCCTGATGCTGGGAAGGATTGAGGGCAGGAGGAGAAGGGGACAACAGAGGATGAGATAGTTAGATAGGATCACTGATAGGAGTTTGAGCAACCTCAAGGAGATAGTGAAGGAAAGGGAAGCCTGGCATGCTGCAGCTCATGGGGTCACAAAGAGTTGGACACAACTTAGCGACTGAACAACAACACTAATTATATATTTTATAATTATCATATATATAAAATCTTGAGAAATTTAATTCCAATACTTTTGAACTTTATCTGTCTCCTTACCAATGTGATAGAATTTTTGTAAAGATACAAGAGTGTAGGAGAGCATCCAAAGCAAAGCACTAGCAAATAGCAGGATCATGATTAGTGTAATTTGAAGATACTTTTATTTACTTCTTGTTCTCCTTAAATCTCACAGACAGTGTTGCAGATAATTTCTCCCCACAGTCAACACAGTAGCAAATTAAAATGCCCTCAGGACTCTATTGATAAGGTCAAAGCTTGAAGACATTGCTGCAATGAAAACATCATGAATTGGTTTGTACTTGTTTATTCACCTCAAATCCACAGACCCATATGTGATAATAATTGGGAGCACTGGGAGTCATGATCTATCTACTTTAATTTTTTAGGTCTGTAAGATGTGGTCTAGGGTGTAAGTGACTTCTCCAGTTTCACACAACTACATATACATTAGTTTGCTGTTTGTTTTTAATAGCTATACATATTTTCAGATATGTCTGTACAATAACGCAATGCAAAGATATTATAGTATTTTCAGAAAATTAGGGTTGCAAATTCAGTCTTAAATTCTCAGAGAGGTGACTACTTTATCAATTCATACATATAGACAGGTAATTCTGTTAGTAAAATCTGGCTTTGTTCAAATTATAGAATTTTTATAATTATAATTCAGTATATTAATTGTTATAGTGAATGTACAGGAAGTAGGATACATGGGGTTTACAAAACCAAGTGTATTTCTTCTCATCCAAAAATTTTATCCTAATATCTGTGGCAAGATAGCTATAAAAATAGATATAAGGCTCTAGAGTTAGGCAATGAAGAATCCCGGGCATGGTGGAGCCTGTGGGCTGCCATCTGTGGGGTCGCACAGAGTCGAACACAACTGAAGTGACTCAGCAGCAGCAGCAGCAGCAGAGTTAGGCAAAAATGAATTCTATATATGGTGGCGGGGGGATGCAAGTGATATCTCATTTTGGATCAATGTATTAGTCAAGTCAGGTTGCCAAAACAAAATACCACAGAATGGGTGGCTTAAATAACAGAAATGCATTTTCTCACAGTTTTGGGGGCTTAAAATCCAAGATGAAGTTTATGCGGAATTGGCTTTCTGATCAGAGTTCTTCTTTTTGCAGGTCTCCTCTTTGAACTCACATGACCTTTTCTCTGAGTGCTTGCAGAGATCTCTCTTTCTTCCTTTTTTATAAGGCCAGCATGGATAAGTTTGGATAGGGACCCTGTCTTTATAATCACATTTAACCTTAATAACCTCCTAAAGACCCTATTAGGGGCTTCCCAGAAGGCACTAGCAGTAAAGAATCTGCCTGCCAATGCAGGAGATGTAAGTGATGTGGATTCGATCCCTGAGTTGGGAAGATCCCTAAAAGAGGGCACGACAACCCACTCCAGTATTCTTGCCTAAAGAATCCCATGGACAGAGGAGCCTGGAGGGCTATGGTGCATAGGTTTGCAAAGAGTCAGACACAACTGGAGCGACCTAGCATGCATGCACGCAAAGACCCTATTACCTCCAAATACACCAGATATTAGGGCTTCAACATATATGAATTTGGGGGAACATAGTCTGCAGCAATCAGGAAAGGTTAGATAAAGAACACACCACTTGGGAAAGAGTGGAAGCATACAGAAGAATGTAGAACATGGATGTGGAAGTCTTACTTAAAACTAAGGGGAAGAAAGACCAGGAATGAACAGTAACTTGAAAGTTCAGGGATATTTGTAGAATAGCAAATATTACAACGCTGGTGTAGCACAGAATGTGTGTCGAGGAGCAGCAGAGAATAAATGGGAAATCATACTATCTATGTTATATGTTGAAGGACCATGAAGCTGAGTGTGAAGAATTTATATAATTTAAACCACAAAATGAAGTTGTCAGTATGTTTGAAAAAGAAAGTTACTATTTGATTTTCACATTGGAAATAGTCCTAAGATGAGGTGTTTAGGATAGATTCAAATGAGAAGAGTCTGGGGGTATAGGAAACAGATTTGGAAAAGTATTGCAACAGACTTTATTGAGGTTAAATAACATCATGGCTGGGATAATTGTTTTATTTCCTTTTCACTACCAAAATGCCTGTCAACATGACTCACACCGTTACTGTTTAAGCAATTTAATTTCCACCTACACCTCTCCATAGAAATCTCTCCTTTAAATTTCATGGCTGGGTACTTAGTCCCCAAGTTTACAGGTCTTTTCTAACTTATCCTTGGCTTCTCTTCAGTGTCAGTGAGTTATTTTGTCCCAAACTCACTTTCACTTTCATCAAGAGGCTCTTTAGTTCTTTGCTTTCTGCCATAAGGGTGGTGTCATCTGTGTATCTGAGGTTACTGATATTTATCCCGGCAATCTTGATTCCAGCTTGTGCTTCAGTGAAAGAGGAGAGTGAAAAAGTTGGCTTAAAACTTGACATTCAGGAAATGAAGATCATGGCATCTAGTCCCATCACTTGATGGGAAATAGATGCGGAAACAGTGGAAACACTGACAGACTTTATTTTTGGGGGCTCTAAAATTACTGCAGATGGTGACTGCAGCCATGAAATTAACAGATGCTTGCTCCTTGAAGTCGCTCAGTCACGCCCGACTCTTTGCCACCTTGTGGACTGTATCCCACCAGGCTCCTCCACCCATGGGATTCTCCAGGCAATAATACTGGAGTGGGTTGCCATTTCCTTCTATAGGGGTTCTTCCCAACCCAGGGATCGAACCCAGGTCTCCCGCATTGCAGACAGACGCTTTAACCTCTGAGCCACCAGGGAAAGAAAAGTTATGACCAACCTAGACAACATATTAAAAAGCAGAGATATTACTTTGCCAACAAAGGTCTGTCTAGTCAAAGCTATGGTTTTTCCAGTAGTCATGTATGGATGTGAGAATTGGACTATAAAGAAAGCTGAGCACCAAAGAATTGATGCTTTTGAACTGTGGTGTTGGAGAAGACTCTTGAGAGTCCCTTGGACTACAAGGAGATCCAACCAGTCCATCCTAAAGGAAATCAGTCCTGAATATTCATTGGAAGGACTGATGCTGAAGCTGAAGCTCCAATACTTTGGCCACCTGCTTGGAAGAACTGACTCACTGGGAAAGATACTGATGCTGGGAAAGATTGAAGGTTGGAGGAGAAGAAGACAACAGAGGATGAGATGATTGGATGGCAATGCCAACTCAATGGACATGAGTTTGAGTAAGTTCTGGGAGTTGGTGATGGACAGGGAAGACTGGCGTGCTGCAGTCCATGGAGTTGCAAAGAGTTGGACACAACTGAGCAACCGAACTGAACCGAACTGAAGCTCACTTTGGGAACTTCTCTCTCCTTCCTCGCTTCCTATACAACTGTCACCATAACTTGTTCTTTTTCAAACCTACAGAATGCCTGTTTGTCTAGGGTTTTCATTTGGACTTTGTCACCTTCTATCCATTGGTAAAACCACTCTCTACTTTGAGAGTTACCACAAAGTTAACCTCATCCATAATGACCTGCCATATGAATGGCACCTGTATCTCAAGCCAGGAGTTTTAGCCAGATATTTGAGTAGAGTAGAATTCAGGATCCAGTTCAATTTATGGATACATAACAAAACCTCAAAGACAATGAACAGACTAGAATGGATGAGAATCTGGCATTCACAATTTTTTTTTTTTTTTACAATTTTCTATTGAAGCATAGTTTTTTTCCTAAGTCTACTTACCCTCATTTTAATCAAATATGATCATAGTAAGACTAATTTGTTTGAAGAATAAATTGAATCTCATTAAACTTGGCCTAATTATTTATAGAAGTGCAGCAAGAGTAGTAATTGACCATATAAGGCTTTATAAAAATCAACCTTGCAGAACTTATCACAATGAATCTTAGACTGAACTCTTAAGATACACATAATATCATACATCCATAACATACATGCATAGACATACAGAAACATACAGACAGAAAGCAAACAGAAATCTTACAGCTTTCATTTAAAAATTTTAGCCATAAGATGGGCACAATAATGCAAAGCTGACTAGTTTATAAAAGAACAGTGGAATATAGATTGTGTTCTGGCAGATGGCATAACTTACATATAACCGCTTATATGCCTTTAATCTTTTACTAATATTTGTGGAGCTTTTTAATATTTTTCATTCATCTAGTTTTCAAATAGCTTTTCCTTGTATTCTTTTTCCTCTGATAATGGATGGCTCTCAGTTCCTGAAGGAATTTGGGTGAAACATTTACATCTCAAAAGCACTGGGAAGGAATTTGAGTTCCCCCAAGGACCTTTGTTACTGAAATCCAGAATTTTAATAGTACCTACAAGCTTTTTAAGATGACAGGGTTGGGGATTTGTTAAAAAAAAAAAAAAAAGAAGAAGGGCTTTGAACTGTTTTCTAAAGCTGCATTTCTGTTCTTGTGAAAACTTGATTCTTAAGAAGAGTGAGGTGGCGCTAGTGGGACTTGCTTGCCAGTGCAGGAGATGTAACAGACTATAGTTCAATCCCTGGGTCAAGGAAAGATCCTCTGGAGGAGGAAATGGCAATCCACTCCGGTATTCTTGCCTGGAGAATTCCACGACAGAGGAGCCTGCTGGCTACAGTCCATGGCGTTGGAAACTGTCCAACACGACTGAAGGACCAGCACCCATGCATGCAAGAACAGTGCACTTATTTATCTATTTTTTAAAAATTTCTCAAGGAACTGAGTTGCAACCTGAAAGCTACTTAGGCTGATCTGCCATCTAGTTACTTATTCTTCAGTTTGCTTCTTCCTTGGTAAGAATTCTTACCTTTGTCTGCAGAGTGAGTGGGATGTCCCAGCGACTTTCTTCGGCCCCAGAAACTGCAGGAAAGGAAAAATAACCCTCCCTCTACCCTTCACGGAGATGCTTGACCTATCCGTTTTCCTGAGGGGCTGCTTCTAAATGGACACAGTTACGAGTTTTCTCGGTTACAAGGTCTCCGCTGAGACCACTGTGATCCAAGATCATCTTTGGTAGTAACCTACTGTTCAGGCTTAAAATCAAATTTTACTCCCCTGAGATCTCACGTGGGCCCAGCCCACTCTTAGTCAGACCTGGTCTGAGGCTGGAACCAGTCTGACCCAGGCCCCGTCAGAACCAGAACCCGGACTGCTTTCTGTGTTGGACCAGGTCCTACCCTGGAACTAGTCCGGTTTCTAAATTAGACCTAAGCCAACTCCAGGCAGTTTCAAGCCCCAGTTTTCAGAAAAAGTTCAGACTTTTGTCGAAATGTGAATGCTCCCGATGCAAAGCTGCTAAACGAGGACCGGGATCCGAAGGGAGGGGACGTTCCCACGACCTCTGCAGGCCACGAGGAGGCAGCAGCTCCGCAGGTAACTCCGCCTGATCGCTCGGGGGTTCCTGGGGGGCCTTGGGGGTCCCTTTGGCTTGTTTTTCTGGTGATAGAACTTTTAAAATATAAACGGAGGCTATTCAAACTTTTAAGAGTTTATTTGATCAAAAATCCATTCCAGTAAGGTAGCAGCACCTGGAAGAGGTTAGGTCCATTCCACTGAATGAGCATAGTCTTGTCCGACTCTTTGGGACCCAGTGAATTGCTGCACGCCAGGCCTCGCTGTCCATAACCAACTCCCGGAGTTCACTCAAACTCAGGTCCATCGAGTCAGTGATGCCATCCAGCCATCTCATCTCATCTCATCCTCTGTCGTCCCCTTCTCCTCCTGCCCCAGGATCAGAGTCTTTTCCAATGAGTCAACTCTTCTCATGAGGTGGCCAAAGTACTGGAGTTTCAGCTTTAGCATCATTCCTTCCAAAGAAATCCCAGGACTGATCTCCTTTAGAATGGACTGGTTGGATCTCCTTGCAGTCCAAGGGACTCTCAAGAGTTTTCTCCAACACCACAGTTCAAAAGCATCAATTCTTCGGGCACTCAGCCTTCTTCACAGACCAACTCTCACATCCATACATGACTACAGGAAAAACCGTAGCCTTGACTAGACGGACCTTTGTTGGCAAAGTAATGTCTCTGCTTTTGACTATGCTATCTAGGTTGGTCGTAACTTTCCTTCCAAGGAGTAAGTGAATTTTAATTTCATGGCTGCAACCACTATCTACAGTGATTTTGGAGGCCCCCCAATAAAGTCTGCCACTGTTTCCACTGTTTCTCCAACTATTTCCCATGAAGTGATGGGATCAGATGCCATGATCTTAGTTTTCTGAATGTTGAGCAGGTTTGAAAAGCTGGTGCAGTCTTTAAGGAAAATAATGCATAGTTTTGAGTACGTAAAGGGCGTGTGTAATGGGTTCTGAAGCTTAGGCTTCCTGGTCTCATGGAGCTTCAAGGGATTTCTGAAGTATAGTATGACTTACAAATGTGGAACCGTCTTGGGTAATCGTTCAGCTTATTGAAGTATTTAAATGGCAAGAGCTGCAGACTCTCAGTTTCAGTTAGGGTATATTGAAGTGGGTTGCCATTCCCTTCTCCAGGGCATCTTCCTGACTAGGGATCAAACCGTTGCAGGTAAATTCTTTACCGTGTGAGCCACCAGGGAAGCCTTTCCTGTGCAAAGCCTGACTCTTTTTGAGCCTCTGAGAGCTCTGAGCAAGTAGAACAGATCAAGCGAGGGTTATGGTTTACAGAGTGGCGGCCCTGGCAGTTTACTGGGTGGCCGCCACCACTACCCCCAGTCCACTTTTCATTGTCTCTTAAAGTATTTCTCAAGTGTTATGATCCTATAACTTGAAGGAATCCAGTTGCAGTTCCGCAATATAGATTCCAGAAGACTCTTCTTATAACCAATTTAGATATAGTGACAGTTTTTTTTCTGAAAGGTTTTTATTCTTATGTTTTGCATGAGAAAAAATAGTGTGGTTCAAATTGATAAAGACTTAAGAAATGCTAGCATATTATATCTTACTGGAACTTATCTTGTTATTGATGCCTGCACTTCTTGCTGCTCTGCTTTTTGCTTTGATGATCTGGTATTATTTTATTTTGATGTTTTCATCCTCATATTTGGGGCACATTTGGCAGTCAAGCTATAATTAAGTAGATGCTTTTCATATGTAAATATCCATGTGATTATTAAACTATTATGTTTATTCTGGAAGGAAGTGAAAAATTCAAAAGTTTGGAGAAAATAGCAAGATTTCAAAATCTTTCTCTCTGTGTAAATGAATTTTTTTTAATATAAAGATACCAATAGATAAGTCCCTTTCTGTTTCAGATCATTCCAATTCACACTCCCCTGTTGAGGTTCTGTGTTAGAAGTAATAAAAATGCAAGGGACATTCACTATGCAATTATGTTTCTGAGTAAATATGTATTATACTGTTGGTCCCCACAAAAGAAAATATTATTCTGTGATATTTTGTGTACTGAATTTATAAACAAAGCTTAGATTAGATGAAAGGTTAAAGAAGAAAGAGTTAAATTAAAACAAATTATTTTAGGGACTTGATTGATCT
Organism: Nanger dama; assembly: GCA_917880005.1. Taxonomy (NCBI): domain Eukaryota; kingdom Metazoa; phylum Chordata; class Mammalia; order Artiodactyla; family Bovidae; genus Nanger; species Nanger dama. The sequence goes on from CAKJTW010000069.1 coordinate 2,640,984, forward strand.
TGGAATATGTTTCCATCTTTTTCTTTATTTTTGTTTCTATTCTCCCTCTGGCAAAATGGCATCTTCAGGTGTTAGTGTCATTTCAAATGACAGTGAAATATGATCTCTTTTTCCTGTTTCCATATTCCTGCTTCTCCTGTGCCATGGTAAACAATTATATAGTGTTTCATCTGTATCCTTATTTTGCATGAGTTCTTGAGAAACATGGTAGCATTCTGGGTATCTGTTTTTAAAATTTGTTACATTTATTTGTAAAATTTGCAAAGCAATAGAAATGTTGAAAGGTGAATAAAATGTAGAATTTAGATTAGCAGTTGTTAGCATGTCTGAAACAACAATTAGTAGTTGTTAGCATGTCCTCTTTGGATTAGTTCCTAATCCAGTGTTGAGAATAAGATACCTCATAATCATAAGATATAAGGTATGGTTTCTTCTTCAAACTGGTCTCAGAAAAGAGGAAGATGCCTCATCTGAGAGAGTACTTACAAAGTTATTCATATAAAGAATGAACGTGGTGATTTTATTGTTAACAAAGTCATATTTAGAGAAGACAAATTAACGTAAAATAATCTCAGTAGTAATATTTGATTGCTTATAAAGGTTACCTGAAATAACTAGGAAAAATGTATCAAAGAAATTGAACACAGATTTAGTGATTATTATTGGGAATATGTTCTAAGGATAAAAGAGCTTGGATGTGATGTGAATGTGTCTTTAGAAAATGGCTGCGTGTTGTACAAGGGAGATTTTAGCTTTGGGTAAAGCTCCTTGTGGCAGGATCCGTGCCTCTGTTCAAAGGGATATCCTGACAACTTAGGTGGAAATTGTGGTGCTGTGCTGTGGAAAGCTGGGTTAGATAACTCACATATTTTCTTTAGGGGGTGATAAAGAGTTGATGTGAAAGCCATGTGGGAGGCCTGTGCTGCTGCCTCGGGTGCTTTGCAGGCTCTGTGGGGCTCTAGGGGCTCTGGGGCCCTGTGCCACCCCACGCTGCACAGCTGGCCCTGCTCCTCCTCCCCTTGACCACCGCCTTCAGGTGCCAGGAGCAGGCTCAGACCACTGACTGGAGGACCACCTTGAAGACCATCTGGAAGAGTTTTTGCAAGATAGACACCTCCTTGAATGCCGCCTTGGATCTCGCTGGGGAGGCTTGATCGCGCTCTGCCAGTAGAAGTGCAGCCACTGAAGGCTCTCCCGTGTTATGGTTACAAACCTCCCCCCCCACCCCCGCCCCCCGAATGGATGTGCCTGTCCACTCTTTGATGTTCATCTTGACATGAGCATCCCTTCCCTGAAAAAGTGCTGCAACCACCACAACAGGGGCTACGAGACCTGGAGAAAAAGCAGCATGACTGTGGCGAGGAGTTCCAGGATCGCCTCTCCAAGATCCTCTGAGGTGTGTAGAGAATACGAGGACCAGCTCAGGTGTTCAGGCATGTAACACCACCGTGGAGCTTGGTTCTCTAAACCTACCTGGACAGCCAACTAGTGGCATATAGGTGTTGGGAGAAAAAAGCTGATCTTTAAAGGAGGGGCTGATGGGTGGTGACTGCAGAAGAGGACAGAAGAATATAACCTTTGACAAATAACTAATATTATTACAGCAGCAGTCAGTCTTGTATTTGTGAAAGGATCATTTTAAGACCTTATTTTGATATTAAAACTTCAGACTAAAGGTAAAAATGGGTGAGGTTATCCTTCTGAACATTGCTGCCTCAGTGTGCCAAATTGTCTAGACTGATCTTAGAAAGAGGTACATGGCAAGGGGATAATTGTTAAAAAGGAAGAATCTGTAACTCAGTTTTCACAACTGCATTTACTGAAAAAATAAGGTCAGATATAAAGTTCATTCATAAGTTATGTTCAACATTTTCTGGAAATATGGGGAAATCTTCATTTGAGGTATATTTGCTTACTGTAAAATTTTTTGACCATTCTTTTATTGAAGTACAGTTAATTTATAATGTAAAACTTTAAATATGCACTTACACCTGGGAAAAGCTAACTTTATTTTTTTCTTTATTTTAATTAACAAATGAAAAGAAATAAGTGAAAGTGCTGGTCGCTCAGTAGTGTCTGAGTCTTTGTGGCTGCATATACTGGAGTCCACCAGATTTCTCTGTCCATAGAATTCTCCAGGTAAGGATACTGGAGTGGGTCGCCGTTCCTTCTCCAGAAGATCTTCCTGACCTAGGAATTGAACCCTGTCTCCTACACTGCAGGCAGATTCTTTACTGTCTGAGCTACCAGGGAAGCCCCATATAGTGTAGTGTTTTTCTATAACCCATTGAGCCTTTGTATAAGTCAAGGTTCTATTCATGACATGACTAGTTACAAGGACAAGCTTTACAAATTTCTTTTGTAAAATTGGAATCATCTGCTGGGAACTCTTAGGAAACAAAACTAGGATGTGTGTTGCTCAGTCATATCTGACTCCTTGTGACCCCACAGACTATAGCCCACCCACCAGTTTCTTCTGTCCATGGGATTCTCCAGGCAAGAATACTGGAGTGGGTGGCCATTTTCTACTCTGGGGGAATCTTCCCGACCCAGAGATTGAACCTGGAGTCTCCTGCATTGCTAGATGGATTCTTTACTGCTGTGCTACCTGGGAGGCCCCCAAACTAGGATATCTAGGTATTAATGTAATGTGCCTGGAAGATGAGGTGAACATAATTCAGAAGCATAGCTACTCCCACTTTATGAGCCACTCATGACAAATGTCCTATTTTGCTATAACCTTTAGCCTAAATTGGAGAAATGATAGATTTAATGAGAGAAAAGTTGTTTGCATACACATCAGAGCATCATATATGGTTATGCTTTGGTGTTTATTCCCCAGTACTTGCTCCTCATAGTGGTTTCTGGGATATTTTTAAAATAATGTAAACTAAGTGGTTTTAATAAAAAATTGTTCATGATAAAATGAGACATTTTCAATTGAAGGGTTTAAATAAATTATTACACAGATAAAAGTTAACATTTCATATTTATGTATTGTTTTACACTATAGATATATATTACTAAAATAGTGTAGTAAATAGTGTGAGGGGGCATTATACTTCATCTACATCCCTAAAATTTAATCTCTTTAAATTGATCCAAAAATTGCATTAGGAAAATAACAGATCATATAATATTCAGACTCCCATTAAATTTATCCATTTAATGGAGGTGAAAATAATAGACTGATTGGAACTTTAAAAATTATCTTTATGAGTTATATATTTGTTGTAAAATCACAATTCATTGGAGGTATAATCATATACATATATATATTTTTCAAATAATTTTTTCAAATAATGTATTCCAAGGGTTCATCTTCTTTCCCATGAGTGTGTAATCTCCTTGGTTCTGTCTCGCTGCAGCAAAGATTTGAAACAGCAGACCAGTGTTACACCTCAGTTACAGCTCAGTTTTATTTGGCAAGCAAAGGAAAATAAATCCTCGAGGTATGAGGGTGAGCTGACCCAAAAGAAGAGAGGGGCTCAATTTTGGCCCCTCTTTATATATGTTTTTTCTCCTCTCCCTGAGTCTGCCCTATGCAAACTGGGCTAGCCAGGAGGGCTGTTTGTTTCACCTGTTTCTCACTCTGGTCCTCAGATTTTCTTTTGTTTCATTTTTGCAGGCTTTTCCTTTCTTTGTCTTTTAGCCACCACCATTTTAGACTCCTTTTTCCTATTCTACCTACCTAGCAATAGCCTTTTAGGGCAAATTCTAGAATATTCCAGTAATTTTTGCTTATTTCCAGTCTAGTTTGAAATTTCTGTCTCATACTTTTCAAAGTTCCTTCTCTCTACTATATTAAAGTAGGCTTCAGTTTGAACTCTTGTTTAAGGTTGAAGAGTGTGTTTGTGAGGGAGAGAGAGAGGAGAGAACATATGTTTTTCTAAGTGAAAGAAGTTTAAAAGTTCCCTGCATTATCATATCCCACATGGAATGTTGTTTGTGGCCTGGAGAATAAAAGATGGAATATTCAAATTCAAGGGTACTACAGGGTCAAGTAAACTCGGGTAATTATTTACCCGAGTAGGGTAAATAATTAAAACAACTGTCAATGTTTTACACCCCCAAAAGATGTCCTTTTCATTATAGGGGAATGGAATGAAAAAGTAGGAAGTCAAGTGATACCTGGAGTAACAGGCAAATTGGCTTTGGAATACAAAAATGAAGCAGGGGAAAGGCTAACAGGGTTTGCCAAGAGAACGCACTAGTCATAGCAAACACTCTCTTCCAACAAAACAAGAGAAGACTCTACACATGGACATCACCAGATGGTCAGTACTGAAATTGATAATATTCTTTGCAGACAAAGATGGAGAGGCTCTATACAGTCAGCAAAAACAAGACTTTGAGCTTACTGTGCCTCAGATCATGAACTCCTTATTGCCAAATTCAGACTTAAATTGAAGACAGTAGGGAAAACCACTAGATAACTCAGGTATGACCTAAATCAAATCCCTTAGAATTATACAGTGGAAGTGACAAATATATTCAAGGGATTAGATCTGATAGACAGAGTGCCTGATAAACTAGAGATAGAGCTTCATGACATTGTATAGGAGGCAGTGATCAAGACCATCCCCAAGAAAAGAAATGCAAAAAGGCAAAATGGTTGTCTGAGGAGGCCTTACTAATAACAGGAAAGAGAAGTGAAAGGCAAAGGAGAAATGGAAAGATATACCCATTTGAATGCAGAGTTCCAAAGAATAGCAAGGAGAGATGAGAAAGCCTTCCCTCAGTGATCAATGCAAAGAAATAGAGGAAGATAACAGAATGGGAAAAACTAGAGATCACTTCAAGAAAATTAGAGATATCAAGGTGACATTTCATGAAAAGATGGGCTCAATAAAGGACAGAAATGGCATGGACCTAACAGAAGCAGGAGATATTAAGAAGAGGTGGCAAGAATACACAGAAGAACTATACAAAAAGATCTTCATGACCCAGATAATCATGATGATGTGATCACTCACCTAGAGCCAGACATCCTGGAATGTGAAGTCAAGCATCACTACCAAGAAGGCTACTGGAGGTGATGAAATTCCAGTTGAGTCATTTCAAATTCTAACAGATATTGCTGTCAAAGTGCTGCGTTCAATATGCCAGCAAATTTGGAAAACTCAGCAGTGGCCACAGGACTGGAAAAGGTCAGTTTCATTCCAATCCCAAAGAAATGCAATGCCAAAGAATGTTCAAACTACTGTGCAATTGCACTCATCTGACATACTAACAAAGTAATGCCCAAAATTCTCTAAACCAGGCTTCAACAGTACATGAACTGTGAACTAGATGTTCAAGCCGGTTTTAGAAAAGGCAGGGGAACCAGAGATCAAATTGCCAACATCTGTTGGGTCATCAAAAAAGCAAGAGGGTTCCAGAAAATCATCTACTTCTGCTTGACTATGCCAAAGCCTTTGACTGTGTGAATCATAACAAACTGTGGAAAATTCTTAAAGAGAAGAGAGTACTAGACCACCTGACCTACCTCCTGAGCAAGCTATATGCAGGTCAAGAAGTAACAGTTAGAACTGGACATGAAACAACAGACTGGTTCCAAACTTGGAAAGGAGTACGTCAAGCCTGTATATTGTCACCCTGCTTATTTAACTTCTGTGCAGAGTACATCATGCGAAATGTTGGGCTGGATGAAGCACAGCTGTAATCAAGACTGCTAGCAGAAATATCAAATGTCAGATAACGCAGATGACACCAACCTGATGGCAGAAAGTGAAGGAGAACTAAAGAGCCTCTTGATGAAAGTGAAAGAGGAGAGTGAAAAAAGTTGGCTTAAACTCAGTATTCAGAAAACTAAGATCATAGCATCCGACCCCATCACTTCATGGAAAATAGATGGGGAAACAGTGGAAACAGTGTCAGACTTTATTTTCTTGGGCTCCAAAATCACTGCAGATTGTGATTGCAGCCATGAAATTAAAAGCCACTTGCTCCTTGGAAGAAAAGTTATGACCAAACTAGACAGCATATTAGAAAGCAGAGACATTACTTTACCAACAAAATCCATCTAGTCAAGGCTGTGGTTTCTTTAGTAGTATGGATGTGAGAGTTGAACTATAAAGAAAGCTGAGCAATGAAGAATTGATTCTTTTTAACTGTGGTATTGGAGAAGACTCTTGAGAGTCCCTTGGCCAGCAAGGAGATCCAACCAGTCAATCCTAAAAGAATTCCATCCTGAATACTCATTGGAAGCTGAAACTCCAATGCTTTGGCCATGTGGTGTGAAGAACTGTCATTGGAAAAGACCCTGGTGCTAGGAAAGATTGAAGTTGGTAAGGGAAGGGAAAGAGAGAGGATGAGATGGTTGGATGGCATCACTGACTCAATGGACATGAATTTGCATAAGCTCTGTGAGTTGGTGATGGACAGGGAAACCTGGTGTGCTGCCGTCCACGGGGTGGCAAAGAGTTGGACATGACTGAGTGACTGAAATTAACTGAACAATGTTTTACAGCTCATATTAGGAAGAAGACACATCTCAATGTAGATTTTGCTTATATTTTTAAGATGTGAAGAACCAGAATTTTAAAACTTAAAAATAATTGCAGACATATTTTTCTAGGTCTGTATTAATAACAAGTACTCTTCTAATGAATTTTACTTTAATCATCTTTAAAAATCTTCAGGAAAGACCATCTTGTTTTCTTGTATTGTTTCATATTAGTGTGTCTGTGAAGTTTCTGGATGAGTTTACCATCTGAATCAATAGACTGAGTAGGGCAGGTTGCTCTCCCCAATGTGAGTGTGCCTCCCTGAGGAAGAGAATCTTCCTGCCTGACTGTCTGGAGCTGGGAAACTTGTTTTCACAGCCTTTGGAAGCAAAGGAAACATCTGCTCCTCTAGGGTCTGAAATCTGCTGGCTTTCATACTGGAGCTTGTATTGCTGGGTTTCTTGCTTCTCAGGCCTTAGAACTTGGACTAGAACTAAAACATAAACACCCCCGGGTCTCCAGATTGCTGACTGCAGATCTTGGGACTTCTTAACTTCTCTAATTGCCAGTTACTTTTTAATAAGTTTTCATTCTATACAATATGTACATCTTATGGACTCTGTTAGATGCCAGGAATGGGTTCAGTTAGATGCCAGGAAAAGACAAAATGGCCAAATCCTAAGCACTTTCAAGGTAGTGAGCATTATTACCAAATAATTTCATAAATTCAAAAATATTTTAAATTTGTCCCAGATGTCTAAAGGGAATTCATTCTTAATTTTTTTCTAGTTTTTTCAGAAGGAGATAACATTTTAGAGTAAGGCATTTTTCTGACTGGTACGGAGATTTCAGTAATACGAGTTCCCAAGTATTCTTTACCATATGCTTTCCATATTAGCTATTTAATCCTGATAGTTTAATTTGAACTTTCCCAGGTTTAAATTTGAACCAGAATTTTAATCTTTGCATTGATAGAATAATTCTCTATCCTAATGAAAATTCAGATTTGATGCTATTTTAAAAATGGGAATATTTTAAATTTGCATTTTGGAGAGATATGGCCCTATGAGCAAAACCATAAAAGAGTTGGAAAAAGTTTCCGACTTCTGCATAACCAAAAATAATTCTGTAGTTCACATTCTGTTGCTGATGTTAGCCAACTCAGTAACCTTTAATGTTTCACTATGTTTCTGAATTTATAATAATGAGACTTTACTCTTTTCTGGAACATTTTTTTCCTGCCTCAGGAAGATAGACTTACTTCTCTCTTGGTGTATTTCTGTACCACTCAATGCTGTGCTTAGCTGCTCAGCCGTGTCTGATTTTGCAACTCCAGGGATTGTGTAGCCTCCAGGCTGCTCTGTCCATGGGGGTTCTCCAGGCAAGAATACTGGAGTGGGTTGCCATTTCCTTCTACAGGGGATCGTCCCAACCTGGGGAACAAACCCAGGTTTCCCACATTTCAGGCCGATTCTTTACCATCTGAGCGACTAGGGAAGCCCTTTATAGTTAGATGTCTTTATGTGTTTTGTGTCCTGTGTGCCTCCAGGGGAGCTGGGGTTTCTCGAGGCAGCCAGCATTCACGCTCTCTCTGTTCCCTATCTCCAGAGACCAGCAGAGCTAGGCCCACATTAAATGCGCCAGACATGCTGCTGGCACTAACCTGAATGGGAAAGATCTCTTCAAGTCGTGACAGTGGGGTTAGGACCTACAAGACACTTCCGATTTAGTAACAGCATCTCCCACTACTCTGGCGCCTGAACTTTGGATTCCTTATGAATGTTGTATATTCTTTCTGACCCTTTTCTTGTTTTGATTATCTTTTTCATGAAGGTGGAACAGTCAGAATATAATTACCTAGATGCTTTTCATATGTAAATATCACAGTGATTACAATACCAGACTTCCCTGGATGTCAGAGAGAATGAGTCTTTCATACACAGAGATACAAAGATTAGATAAAGTTGCTATGACTTTCAGATTTCTTTTATCCTTTCCTGCAGGAAAATCCTGTCTCTTCTCACCCCCCACCCCTACTTTTTTTTTTTTTCTCTTTTGAACACACATACTACTTTGTAAGGAATCTCTTTCCAGTCTCCCGGCTCTTCACATATGCCCTTCCTCTGCTTTCTGAGGGGCCATCTGCCAAGCTGGAATCTGTTCCTAAGGGATCTCATGCTCAAAACAAATATCTTGACATAAAATAATACTTGGGGAAGGTTCAAGAATAAAGAAGGACGACAATTTTTATAAGTAGCTGCTGATTCTGTCACCCCCAGCCAGGTCAGCTTTTTAGCATAACCAGTGCTGACTTCCCAAAGTAAATGAACCATGGAAATAGCGTCGTCTCTGCCAAGTGCTCACCGCTATTCCAGGTATGCTTGTTATTGTTGTTCTGTCGCTAAGTAGTGTCCGATTCTTTGTAACCCTGCCAGGCTCCTCTGTCCATGGGGTTTTCCAGGCAAGAATACTGGAGTGAGTTGCCATTTCCTTCTCCAGGAATCAAACCAGGGATGGAACCCCAGTCTTCTGCATTGTCAGGCAGACGCTTTACTGCTGAGCCACCTGGGGAGCTCTCTGGGGATGCTCCAGGTATTAGTTCACTTCATCTTCAAGGCAAGCTTATCTCTAAAAATAATGTTAGTAGCTGCACATTAGTAAATGAAGGCGAAGTAAGCAAGCCTTCCAAGGTGAGACCGCACCCCCCCTCACCCAGCAAGTAGTCTAACACCTTTAAATCCTGCCTAAGAGGCCATAACTGATCTATGCAATCAACACAAATGCTAAGAAACCACTTTCCCCATGCCCCCGTGTTGTAAGCCCATCATTCCTTAGTGGCTGCTTTATTCCCCTCAGTCTGGCTGAAGACATGTCTTCCGCCGAGGATGTCGTCAGTCTCAAGGCAGAGGGAAGAGGGAGTCTTGGCAGTGAGCTGCCTCCCAGAGCTCCTGTTGGAAGTGACACACAGCACTTCTGTTTACTTGTCATTTTCCACAGCAAGTCATGTGGCCACTCATAAAGCCAAGGGTCTGAACATACCTTATTGTCCTTTAGCGTGGGGCCAGCTTCCCATGGCTAAGCCTGACATCAGGGAGAGACTCACTAAGCCACCTATCGGTTCGCGTCACATACCAAGCCCAGCATCAATGGGGTAAATATGCTCCTCTGTTAGCAGGAGGGGAGCATATTTTGAGCAGAGTATAATCTATTACTCTATGACATTCATACCTATGAAATCTCGTTGGGTGTCTTTTTATATGTTTACTGGCTATTGAAATTTTGTCTTTTGTGAGTGTCATAGGTGTAGCATTTGTCTATTTTCCCATTGGTTTGGTTGCTTATTGAAGATCTAGATTTTCTTTCTTTTTTTGTATAAATTGTATAAATTTGTATTTTATACAAAGTAAAAAGGGCTGTATTTTTAAAATGGGGACAATAGTGAACTTAATTATATGGCTATACATGATAAGTGGAAGAGTCTGATCATACTTGGCAAATGGTAAATGAGTTATTTTATTTTTATTGTTAAAACTCATTATTATTCTCAATAAATGAGTTATTAAAAAAGAATACTGTCAGATTTCAGGTCACCAAACCACAACCTGCAGCCAAATCTGGCTTTTGTATATTTTTGTAAATAAAGTTTTATTGGAGCACAGTCACACTCATTTGTTCAGGTATTATCTTTGGCTGCTTAGGGTTACAAAGGCAGAGTTGAATGATCATGGCAGAGACTGAAGTATTTACTAATCTGTTCCTTTAGGGGAAAACTTTGCCAACTGCTGGTGTACATCAGTGCATTAAATGGAGGAATAATGGAGTACATCCCTCCAGTGAGCTTTAGGTCCTAAAGGCTGCTGTAGATCCCTAACCCAGACCCAGGATGCAATCTAATATTTGGTTTCTTGGCAGAAGAGGGTGAGAATGGTTTTGAAAGTTTCCACCTGGTCTTTCCCACTATGAGAAGACAACACAGCAAACCAAGCTAACTCCTAATATATCCAGTCCACTAGTAGAGTGTGTGTCCCAGAGGACACAGTATGAGTTGGACTCAGGCTCAGTGTCCATTTATTACCTGGCCCACATATTCCTTCTACTGTCTCATAAAGGGACTTGATGCTTTGTGTTCCCAAGTCTCAGTGACTATGCAGGTCCTCTGCCCAGTCGACCTCACAGTGTATGAGCTTTTCCTTTTAGGAATGTGTGGTTACCTGAGTAAGTGGCCAAAGGTCTTCTGGGGATGAACTGGAGGGATTATTACTTTATACACATAACACAAGGGGCTTCTCAGATGGCTCAGTAGTAACAAATCTGTCTCCTGCCAATGCAGGAGATGCAGGTTCATTCCCTGGGTCAGGAAGAGCCCCTGCAGGAGGAAATGTCAATCCACTCCAGTATTCTTGCCTGGGAAATCACATGGACAGAGGCGCGTTGGTGGGCTGCAGTCCATGGGCTTGCAGAGTTGGACATGACTGAGCACACAGACTTAACTATGGTATTTCAGGGGCAATCCTACTTGAGACGCCACCTCTCCTTCAGAAAATGGGCTCCAGATTTGAAAACTGGCTCATGTCCAGCAACTAGGCAAGAGATTGTGGCTTTTCACAGAAGTGGTTGACCACAGCCTCCACTACATCCATCCATGCCTTAATAGTTGTCATTGTATAAATTGACAGTATCCTTTTCTGATGCCCATGTATCTGGAAAAGTCATCTGCTGTTAAAAGTTCAAATACTCCTGCAGCTCAGGTGGCTGTCACATCATTTTTGTCTGCTCATTATGATAGTCCCACTTGTGGAGGTTGATCTGTCCATCTGCTTTGAAATCCTATTATTCCCATTGTTATCAGGCAGCTTAGTTCTGTAACAGCCTCTTCTACCATCATCCCTACCTTAAGAAGACAGGCACCAGTATTTAGTGATGCTGGGAAGATATCGTATATTCCTCATTACTCTGATAAACTAAGATAAACATCTTTACTGCCTGAATATGGGGAGCATCAGGCAGGTCCTTCCCATCACAGAGTCATTTGGTAGATATTTGGGTCTCATTGAGCAGAGCCAGTTCAGCAAGCCCTCTCCAACAAGCCTTTAGATTGCATTCTGTGGAGTTTGCCACTGCAGTTCTACCACTTTAACTCCATTTAATATGAACTGTCACTTTTTCTAAGCCTCCCATTGTCATCAAGCAGTACTATTAAAACTGTCTCCGGAGATCTCTTCTATGGAGCTAAACTCCATCCCTTGAGAATGCTCCCATATTGAAACATTCCTTTATCTGGCTGTCAATTCTTCTCCTATTGATCCACCATTCTAAGATTTATTCCAGGTGCACACAAGTTCCTATGGTTTATCTTAACCATGTCCTGCGGCTCTTTTGGTAGGTGGCTCTGTCTTGCTTAGCAGATCCCACAGTCCCTTTGTTGGTTATTGATCTGGTGTCTAGGAGAGAGAAGGGACTGAATTGAGGATAGAGTTGCTGAAAAAATACAGTGAAAACCAAAATTTCCTTCCAGCCCAGAAAAACCTCTCTGCAAAGGTAGAAGGGAAAGAAATAATTTTATTACTGAGTAAGCACTATAACAGTATGTAATGTGCGTCAGAGGAAATCCATTAAGAGATTGCCAAGATGGGAAATCACATCCTTTTATAGAGCCACGCAAATATAAACCATTACACGTGTTACTAAGATAAACTATAACTAGATCAAGTCAGAGGACATGACAGACCATTTGTCACACATAGTTCATCTCAGATTCACCTGGTAATTGGAACCAGCATCTGTGTTTGCTGGTTGACTTTATCCAAAGGGACAAATAAGCTCCATATTTCTTTGAAACTAGAAGCAGTTTTGCAGCTTGGAGTGGGGGCCTCTGAAGTTAGAGTCCTTCTCTTTCACAGAAACTGGGAGATAAGGGAGCTATATTCCTTGAAGGTTACATTTCAAAGAGATGGTTCTGGGGGTTCTTAAAAAGACATTACTGAGTTGTAAAGCTGACAAGAGGCTTATTTAGTTTTTAAAAAGATTTACATACATTTCAAAGTGATAGAGAAAGAATTTACAAGATTCCTTAAAGTCAATGTTCTAAGAAAAGAAAGTAGAGGAAAGTTTCCTATTTTAGCAGGCAGAATTAAGTCTTATTTTTCACCTGTGTTTGTCCCTACATTGCCACCTATTTACCTGCAAGACAGAGTCCATCTTGTGTTCAAGCAGTGGTCAGTGTGGCAGGACCAGAGGGTTCAAGGGCGTCTGAAAATTTGTGTTTTTGAATGCCTCAACTCAGATGCCCCGGCTTTTAACCCATGCTGCCAGTTCTGATTTGGGATTCTGACCTTGGTATAGAAACCTTCCAGAGCTGAGAATCCAAAATTTTCTTCAATTCTGATACTCCTATGATGAAGTCCTGAGATTCAGCCTTTTCTGTTTTCAAATGCTGCCATCATTTCTGACTTTCACCTTGAACCTTAGTTGCTAACCTCAGGCTTTCTCAAGACATCTCTTACTTGCAGCAACAGTCACTCAAGTCCACCGTCTTCTGAATTACTCTTTACCCCTCTGACTTCCCAGATGCATGATAACTTTCTCCATCCTGTGCATCTTCTTACACACGTTTGCCGTCTCATTTTACTACTGGTGAACATATTAACAGTTATGCAACTACTGTGTGCAGAGGTCTGTCAACACCCCACCTACCACCACCAGGACATGGCTGTCACTGTCAGTCACCAGAGTGTGATTCTGTTCTGAAATATCATGTTAGAGTCTGTTGCTCAAACCACACCTGGCACCAACTTTTATAGTCAGAGTTTCTTGGATGCTGACTCAGATGGAAATTTACCTGTTCCGGAGCGTTTTGGAGGATGATGGCATCAGGACAGAGCAGAGGCGGGCGTGTTGGGCTGCTGGGAAGTCACATTAAGGATCTCACCTGTGCACGAGCTGTGGCACTGGGCTACTTCTGCGTATTGTCTCTAGAAAGATGATAAAGTGAAAGTGAAAGTGTTAGCCGCTGCAGTTGTGTCTGACTTTGAAACCCCAGGAAAGTGGGTTTCTTAGCATTTGCGTTGATTGTATAGATCAGTTATGCCTGGCTCCTCTGCTCAATGCAACTCTCCAGGCAAGAATACTGGAGTGGGTAGCCATTCTCTTCTCCAGGGGATCTTCCCAACTCAGAGATGGAACCTGGGTAACCCATAATGCAGGCAGATTCTTTACTGTCTGAGCCACCAGAGAAGCCCAAAATAAGGTGAAGGAGGTGCATTTTCAGATCAGTTCAGTTGCTCAGTCGTGTCGGACTCTTTGCAACCCCATGGACTGCAGCACGCCAGGCTTCCCTGTCCATCACCAGCTCCTGGAGCTTACTTAAACTCATGTCCATCGAATCTGTCACGATCTTCGGAGACCGGGACCTGGGGACTGGAGTCGACGAGAAGAAGCATGCAGGGGACGCAAGTCTCGAGTGAAACAAGGGTACTTTATTTGCAGAAATGCATGCTTGTATGTCTTCAATAAGATGGTTACTCAGCCATTAAAAAGAATGACATTCCACCAATTGCAACAAAACGGATAGTCCTTTAAGTAAAGGGTCACTGAAGGGAGTCACTGAAGGGAGTCACTGAAGGGAATTCAAGCAGATGCTCTTTCCCATGATCTTAGTCCTGAGGGCTGTGTGTAGCTCTGCTTGTTCCTGTTTTCCAGGAACTGATAAGAATCAGAGAGTCCTTGAGAAATGAAACACAGAGGAAGAAAACAGATCCCTTAAAGTTGAATGTCCTCTGACATGAGTCAGTGATGCTGTCCAACCGTCTCATCCTCTGCCAAAGTATTGGAGTTTCAGCTTCAGCATCAGTCCTTCCAATGAACATTCAGGACTGATCTCCTTCAGAATGGACTGGTTGGATCTCCTTGCAGTCCAAGGGACTCTCAAGAGTCTTCTCCAACACCACAGTTGAAAAGTATCAATTCTTCTGCACTCAGCTTTCTTTATAGTTCAACTCTCACATCTATACATGACTACTGGAAAAACCATAACTTTGACTAGACAGACCTTTGTTGGCAAAATAATGTCTCTGCTTTTAAATATGCTGTCTAGGTTGGTCATAGCTTTTCTTTCAAGGAAGAGTTGGCTTTTAATTTCACGGCCACAGTCACCATTTGCAGTGACTTTGGAGGCCCTAAAAATTTTGGGTGCATGACCAGCAGGATTCTTTAAGAAAGAGAACATGACCTTGACTAAGGTAGTTTGTTAATTTATGGGTAGAGGGACTCAGCTGTGAACTGTTATGGCTGAACACTCTTAGCTTCAGTCCTGAAAGGGAGTGGGTTTCTACTGCTCATCACTTGGCTTTTGAATTGATTTCTTTTCTCTGAAGTATTTGTGAGTAGACGCTGATTTTTTAAAAAATAATACATTACAACTAATATTTATATAGCTCTTGTAATGTGCTTGGAATTGTGCAAATTCTTTATTATGATTACTCAAGGGTGCAACAACCCTAAATGTTAGGTGGTATTATTATCATTATTGTATTATTATTTTAAGAAGTTTTTGCATAAGTATGAGCCAGTCATCATTCTTGGCATTTAGGATCTATCAGTGAGAAAATGAGATGATAAAATTATTAAGCTTTCATTCTGATGGTGAAAGAAAGTGAATAAATAATAACAGTAATTAGAATACTAGTTATACTAATTAGTATATTTATATACTAATCTATACTGTTTATATAGTGATGAATAACATGTGTATAAATACAGGAAGTCATACACAGTGGAGTCTGGAGTGATGGAGAACTGGGACTTCTTTGCAAAAACTTAATGGAGGTGAGAGAAAGGACAATGCAAATATTCCAAAAGAAGTGACATCTAAGCTGGACTTGCAGAGAGATTAGGGAAGCCGGGACAAGTGAAAATTTGCAGATGTTCCTTCAAAGGGCAGAAGGTATTGGTGGCTTCTCGACAGAGCAGGATGTATGGAGCACCATGTGACTTCTCGTGAGGGCTCCATGTAGTTGTGAGGGAGGAAGACAAGAGAGAAGTGACTGGGGAGATAAACGAGGGTGAGACCACATGGCACCTTATCCTAAGACAGATGGGGGATCACTGATCCATTTCATGGGAGGAAGAAAACACGTTCCTATTAAAGTTTCAGAAAGTTTTCTGATTGTAGAGAATAGAAAACAATAACTATTTTTTAAATATCCCACAACACCTAGCACAGTACTGTGTACCTAAAAAGATGCTAACTATGCTCATATAAATCTACACGTTCATCTATATACATGTCTATTTCTACATTTAGAAAAGAGTCTCTTGATGAAAGTGAAAGAGGAGAGTGGAAAAACTTGCTTAAAACTCCAATATTCGGAAAACTAAGATCATGGCATTTGGTCCCATCACTTCATGACAAGTAGATGGGTAAACAGTGGAAACAGTGACAGACTTTATTTTGGGGGCTCCAAAATCACTGCAGATGGTGACTGCAGCCATGAAATTAAAAGATACTTGCTCCTTGGAAGAAAAGTTATGACCAACCTAGGCAGCATATTGAAAAGCAGAGACATGATTTGGCCAACAAAGGTCTGTCTAATCAAGGCTATGGTTTTTTTCCCGTGGTCATGTATGGATGTGAGGGTTGGACTGTGAAGAAGGCTGAGTGCCGAAGAATTGATGCTTTTGAACTGTGGTGTTGGAGAAGACTCTTGAGAGTCCCTTGGACTGCAAGGAGATCCAACCAGTCCATACTAAAGGAAATCAGTCCTGAATATTCATTGGAAAGACGGATGCTGAAACTCCAATACTTTGGCCACCTGATTCGAAGAACTGACTCATTTGAAAAGACCCTGATGCTGGGAAAGATGGAAGGCAGGAAGAGAAGGGGATGACAGGGGAGGAGAAGGGGATGACAGAGGATGAGATGGCTGGATGGCATCATTGACTCAATGGACATAAGTATATGTAAGCTCCAGGAGTTGGTGATGGATAGAGAAGCTGGTGTGCTGCAGTCCATGGGGTCGCAAAGAGTCGGACACGACTGAGCAACTGAACTGAATTGAACTAAATGTTGTCAGAAAATGCTCTGGCCTCCCCCTACTTTTTTTTTTTTTTTTTAACTAGCCCCTCATCATTGCATCGAGTGCATATTCAGTTGTTGGACTCTGTGATCCCATGGACTGTAGCCCTCAAGGCTCTCCATGGGGATTTTCAAGACAAGAATACTGGAGTGGGTTGCCATTTCCTACTCCAGAGCCCCACATCAGTTGTGCCACACCCTTTTATAAGACCTGCATACTCTTCTAAGGTCAATTCATTATAAGAAATTTATTCCTATAATTGCATTTATACCTTAGATTAATATAATAATTTTCTTCTAAGGAAATTCTTCACACTTTTGAAATATTACCTCATTCATCTTTCCAACAGAGGAGTTAATCTTATTGCTTTCCTATGTGTGTAGAAACTGGCTCACAAAGTAGAGAAAGAATATGATGGAGTCATAGAACATCAACAGATGAGGTAGATTTATAGTTCCAGTTAGCAAATTGTCTTCAATCCAAGATGAAGGCATTTTTTTTGTGTGTGTGTATTGAAACAGAGTTTGTCTTTGTTATTATTTCTGCCCTTGCCAGGTGTTTAGCTGTGTGTTCAAATCTTTTAAGGATTCAGCCTCTGACTCTGTCTACACTCCCTTCCCTCATAGGTTAAATTTGCTCTCCGTCTTCTTCTGAAATAAAAATCAATGGTGGAACAAAAGTTGTCTCTCTGGGCACTAAATATCAGTAAACAAAGACAGAGCTGTCACTCTATAGGGCCTCGTTTTAGTTCAAATATTCTGTGTCAATGCTGGGATAACTTCATCAAGCTTAAAATAATATGTGACCAGTGCTTGGGACCTAGAAGAGAAAAAAAAATCAGCAAAGTAGTTAGAATATTCTAGGGGTTTATACCAACGGGTCTTTCTATGCACCTGTTTCCTTGTTGCCATCCTAGCCTCTCAAACCCTAGATCCTGCTCCATAGAAAGGGCTGCCCTAAATGGTAACTGGCACTCACTGCGTCGGCTTCTGTATTTTATCTTTGAATTTTCCACTTGGCCACCCTCAGGTCCACTATGCATGTATGCTAAGTTGCTTGAGTTGTGTCTGACTCTTTGCCACCCTATGGACTGCAGATGGCCAGGCTCCTCTTATCAATGGGATTCTCCAGCAAGAATCCTGGAGTGGGTTGCCATGCCCTCCTCCGGGGGATCTTTCCAACCCAGGGATCAAACCTGAATCTCTTGCAGTTTCTCCTACATTTCA
Organism: Nanger dama; assembly: GCA_917880005.1. Taxonomy (NCBI): domain Eukaryota; kingdom Metazoa; phylum Chordata; class Mammalia; order Artiodactyla; family Bovidae; genus Nanger; species Nanger dama. The sequence continues at coordinate 2,658,732 of CAKJTW010000069.1, forward strand.
AGCAGGTTCTTTACCACTGAGCTGCCACCAGGGAGGCCCTAGATCTTCAAAGAGAATGAACAAATGTTGGTAAATGCTGAAGCTATGAAGTCAGAGGGCATTTTTAAATGTCTTGAGGAGTGAAAATTAGGAACAGATGATTTGGCAGAATAGCACTGAAACATGTATATCATCATATGTGGAACAGATTGCCAGTCCAGGTTTGATGCATGAGACAGGGTGCTCAGGGCTAGTGGACTGGGATGACCCTGAGGGATGGGAAGGGGAGGGAGGTGGCAGGGGGTTCAGGATGGGGAACAAACACATGTACACCCATGGGTAATTCATATTAATATATGGCAAAACCACTACAGTATTGTAAGGTAATTAGCCTCCAATTAAAATAAAAATTAAAAAAAAAGAAAAATAGGAACAGAGAACTTTCTGAAGACTTGCTGAAAAGGTGAAGTGAAAGAGAGAGAGAGATGGATAGCTGGAGGAACCAGTAGGATTCAGGATCCCTTTTTGCTTTTAACATGGAAATGACTGGGGACTGTAAAAATGTGGGTAAAACAGAGCAGTTCCTGAGAAGGGGTGAAGATGTACCCTGATATCTAATTCATATTATTCACATGAAAAAGTAAATTTTTGAAATCCAAATAGTTAACCAAGTTGTTGATGGACTCATTGATATATTTATCGGCCATGAATAATTTACACAAGTGCCTCTGACTCAGGGATCTGTAACAGAACGACACTGGGGATTGAGATGCCCACCCATAGATATATATTGGAAAAGTGTTTCTAGTAGCTGCTGACCAGCTGATGCCCTAAGATTACAGCTAAGACCAAGTTCTATACAAATTCGAAGTTTTGGATCCTCATAAGTCTCTATTTAACATGACAATTTTGGTCCTCTACATAGAAAATCCTAAAGACTTGACCAGAAAACTACTAGAGCTAATCAACGAATATAGTAAAGTTTCAGGATATAAAATCAACACTCAGAAATCCCTTGCATTCCTATATACTAATAATGAGAAAGTAGAAAAAGAAGTCAAGGAAACAATCCCATTCACCATTGCAACGAAAAGAATAAAATACTTAGGGATATAGCTACCTAAAGAAACTAAAGACCTATATATTGAAAACTATAAAACACTGATGAAAGAAATCAAAGAGGACACTAATAGATGGAGAAATATACCACGCTCATGGGTTGGAAGAATCAATATAGTGAAAATGAGTATACTACCCAAAGCAATCTACAGATTCAATGCAATTCCTATCAAGCTACCAGCAGTATTTTTCACAGAACTAGATCAAATAATCTCAAGATTTGTATGGAAATACAAAAAACCTCGAATAGCCAAAGCAATCTTGAGAAAGAAGAATGGAACTGGAGGAATCAACTTGCCTGACTTCAGGCTCTACTACAAAGCCACAGTCATTAAGACAGTATGGTACTGGCACAAAGACAGAAATATAGACCAATGGAACATAATAGAAAGCCCTGAGATAAACCCACACACCTATGGACACCTTATCTTCGACAAAGGAGGCAAGAATATACAATGGAGTAAAGACAGTCTCTTTAACAGGTGGTGCTGGGAAAACTGGTCAACCACTTGTAAAAGAATGAAACTAGACCTCTGTCTAACACCATACACAAAAATAAACTCAAAATGTATTAAAGATCTAAATGTAAGACCAGAAACTATAAAACTCCTAGAGGAAAACATAGACAAAACACTCTTCGACATAAATCACAGCAGGATCCTCTATGATCCACCTCCCAGTATACTGGAAATAAAAGCAAAAATAAACAAATGGGATCTAATTAAAATTAAAAGCTTCTGCACAACAAAGGAAACTATAAGCAAGGTGAAAAGACAGCCTTCTGAATGGGAGAAAACAATAGCAAATGAAACAACTGACAAACAACTAATCTCAGATATACAAGCAACTTATGCAGCTCAACTCCAGAAAAATAAACGATCCAATCAAAAAATGGGCCAAAGAACTAAAGAGGCATTTCTCCAAAGAAGACATACGGATGGCTAACAAACACATGAAAAGATGCTCAACATCACTTATTATCAGAGAAATGCAAATCAAGACCAAAATGAGGTACCATTTCACACCAGTCAGAATGGCTGTGATCCAAAAGTCTACAAGCAATAAATGCTGGAGAGGATGTGGAGAAAAGGGAACCCTCTTACACTGCTGGTGGGAATGCAAACTAGTACAGCCACTATGGAAAACAGTGTGGAGATTCCTTAAAAAATTGCAAATAGAACTGCCTTATGATCCAGCAATCCCACTGCTGTGCATACACACCAAGGAAACCAGAATTGAAAGAGACACATGTACCCCAATGTTCATTGCAGCACTGTTTATAATAGCCAGGTCATGGAAGCAACCTAGATGTCAATCAGCAGATGAATGGATAAGAAAGCTGTGGTACATATACACAATGCAGTACTACTCAGCCCTTAAAAAGAATAAATTCGACTCAGTTCTAATGAGATGGATGAAACTGGAGCCGATTATACAGAGTGAAGTAAGCCAGAAAGAAAAACACCAATACAGTATACTGACACATATGTATGGAATTTAGAAGGATAGTAATGATGACCCTCTATGTGAGACAACAAAAGAGACTCAGAGGTATAGAACGGACTTTTGGACTCTGAGGGAGAGGGAGAGGGAGAGGGGGGGATGATTTGGGAGAATGGCATTGAAACATGTATACTGTCTTGTAAGAAAGAAGCATCAGTCTATGTTCAATACAGGATGCAGGATGCATGGGGCTGGTGCACGGGATCATTCAGGGAGATGATATGGGGTGGGAGGTGGGAGGGGGCTTCGGCATTGGGAGATCGTGGACACCTGTGGCTGATTCATGTCATTGTATGGCAAAACAAATACAGTATTGTAATGTAGAATAAAGTATTAAAAAAACAATTTTGGTTTACAAAGGAAAAAATAACATCAAAACAAAAACCTTAATTGAGGGAAGTGAAAAATTCAGAAAAAAGTCAGTTGGTCATTTGATATATTTGTAAACATTAGATTGCAATTACTTTTCTCTGTAAAAGCAATAGATTCATTTTCTGTTGTTCTATTGGATTGGAATGTAGCTGTCAGCTGTTCCTCTCTTGAGAGTTTTGATTTTAAAGGAAGAAAGCATGGGACAGGAGAAGCGTTTAATTTGTAAGAAGCTTTTGCTGATGGAACTCATGTGCCTTGCTACGAAGTTAATTAGAAGCTTTCTCATTATACATATTTCTTAGCTTGCTTTTCTGTCTTGGCCCAGATTGACAAGATTGGCAGACTACTTAGTGTTTTATTATTCTGACCCCAGAAGGTAAGTTCTTCCTACTCTCTGTGGATTGAGCCTAGGCAAGTTTGCATACTGTGTGTATATCTTATATTTACAAATACACTTGACCCTTGAGAAAGGCACGGATTAGTGCTGGGGACCCTTCCCACAATCAAAAACTCTGCCTATATTTATAGTTGGCTCTCTATATCCATGGTTTCTCTGTTTCTATGGTTCCACCTCTAATAGTTCAACCAACCTCAGAATGTGTTGTACTGTAGTATTTACTTTTGAATAAAATTTATGCATAAGTGGTTACATGCAGTTCAAACTCATGTTGCTCGAGGGTCAACTGTGTATAAAACTGTGTATGTGTGTGCTCAGTTGCTCAGTTGTGTCTGACTCTTTTGTGACCCCTCTGTCCGTGGAATTTCCAGGCAAGAATACTAGAATGGGTTGCCTTTTCCTGTTCACGGTGTATAAAACTATTCAATGTTAATTTTGCAAGGAATAAATCAGAATGATAATATTATGAGCAAAGCCTGATTCTGTCTTTCAAAAAAAGGAAAAAGTAACTTTCCTATAAGTCTTAGAAAGAAAAAAAAAAAATTTTAAGGGGCATGTGCTCTAAAATCTAAACATCTAAGTTAATAAGCAATAATACTCTCCTTAAGTTTATTGGTCTTTAAGGAGAGAAAAATGCTATTTCTAAAATGACCACTGTGGGTGTTATTTCTACTTTTCAGGTAATAGATTCTAAGGTTATGCATTTTCAAGTCTAAGAAGATTGTGTAATAGTAAAAGTTTACTATTTTAGTTAACTATAATATACAATATGAGCTGCTTATAACATTCCATTTTCTAGGTTGATTATCTTCAACTATTTCAAAATATTTTCTAAATTACATTCTTATTTTTCTGTTTGTTTTTATAAGTTTGTACAGTTAATTTTACATAAACAACAAAGACAGATTATTGAAATTGTAGAAATTGGACTTATAACTCATTGCTTATTACATTTGATTATTTCTTGTCTTGTTAGTGGGACTCTAAATTCGTAGCAAACAGATACTATGTATTGTACCTGGTTTCTCTCCTTTTACTTGATGGTAAATATGCAGAGTTCATTTTGTATCTCTTAGTTACTACACTTAAAAGTCTTTTAGAGATCTTTGATCATTTTTTCCTCTCATAGACTGGACATTGAATACTACTTCTTTTTAGACTTCCCCAAAGCTATATTATCTTTCTATCTCTTTGAAATCTTCTATCTTCTTCTTTGGCTCCTTTTTCTGTTTCCATTCCCTAAATGTGGGTGCTCTAGTTCTCAAACTCATCACACATCTAAAGGGTATCTCCTCTGTGTGGTACTTTATTGATGCTGTAGTGAAAACAAAACGAATAAGACATGACTGACTCCTGGAACTTATGACATGGTGAGGAAATAGTTCACGTCCTTGTACAGAGTCAAATTCAAACAACCTATTATCGGCCCAAATGGACCCTTTTCTAGCTAAAAGCATTTAATTACTCTTTTGTGAAATGGTTTTGTTTATACTGTTCGTTTTTTATTTGCCTAGATGGATGCTCAGTTTTGTCTGTCTTTTCAAACACTGTGTCTCTGGAGTTTATTCTATCTATCCATAGAAAACAGACAGTCATGAAGGTAGAGAGTCTTCTAATTCGATCCAGGGCACCATGAGGCATTGACCTGGGGGTAGGTGCCCAAGAGAGGGAACAGAGTCTGGAAACCCTGGTGACCAGTCCACTCCTTGGTCACTGAATTGATTTAACCAACTTATTTATCTTCTCCGTGCTTATTTTCTTCACCAGAAATAATTCTCGATTCAAATGGTTGTGAGAGTGAAGTGAGATAATATACATTCTTTTTCCAACTTGAGGCATCATATTTTTGTTCAGTTCTGAAAAATTCTCAAATACTATTTTATTTTCTTTGAAATTTCTTTTAGAGAAATGTTGAGGGTTTTGATTTAATATTTTTCTAATATTTGAAATTTTAAATATCTTTTCATGTATCTATGTGTGGCATTCTGGATATTTCTTCCTATCTACCTAATTTAGACCCTGCTCCTCTCTTTAACTATGTGTGGTCTATCTACAAGCTACTTGTTGTCATTTTTGTTTCAATGACTATATTTTTACTTTCAGGATTTTTAGTTGGTCCTTTCATTATCTCCCACTTCTGTCTTATGGTTCGACTATTCCATTTTTATCTTTAGACATTTTAAACCTCTTACATTTGAAATCTCTTTCAACACAGTTTAGCTGTGAGAGTCAGATCAGTTCACAAATATCAGGGGCTGCTTTTTAAAATTCTTAGTCAAAAATTATAGCAGAATTTAAGCTGAGACTGCAACTGTTACACTGATCCTTTTATAAAACCAGAGTTATAACTTCAGTGGCAAGAAAATGATTCTTTGTAATCTCATGTATTTTTAGGTGAATAAATAATAACAATAAAATGCTCATAGTTTCTTGTTTAGCTACACTAGTTACAGAGTATCCTTTGCCATGACAAAATAAATAATTGTTAATACTTTCTTGTAGTAAGGGATTTCCAGGCCTTTATAAGTATTTATTATTTGAGGATTCAAGTACCTTTGATACTGTGAGTTAACATCCATTATTTTATTTTACAATCAAATTAAGTGACTCCTACCAGAAACTGATGGGAAGATAAATCTTAACATTTTATATGATCTGGTCCTAAATTAGTCTTGCTAACAGGTAACACATATTACCAGCTCCTGAGGGGTGTGTGTGTATTAGTTTATAACTTTTTCCAGGAATTAAGAAAGTGTTGAAATCAGTTTAGTCACTTCTACTACTTACCTGGTTGAAATAATTACCTTAGAAAAGCAATATTACACCAAAGAATGCTCAAGCATAATTTATTACTCTCACATCATCTTGTAACAAAAATAAAGACAGGAAAACTACTATTATGTTCATTTTTATAAGTAGTAATTTATAATTGTATGTTTTGAAAGAATAAATTTTCCTTTATCCAATATAACCAATTATCTGTGATTAATAGAATTTCAACATATATCATGCTATCTATGGATAAATGACTAGTGAAAATATAAAATAAAGTGCAGAAAATAGTAAAATGGACTTTAACATGATTTCTTCTTTCTCTGGATATTTAGAAGGTATTCTGTGGTAATCCAAGACCTCATTGGCCTCATCAAGAAAAATAATTTTTACTGAATATTTATTGTAGAAGCAAGTTGATAGATCTTTGATGGTTAGGCTAACAGATAGCCCTACTTTAATTTTGGCACAATAGGTTCTTATATTTCATTATTTCTTCATCTCTGCAGAAAGCTCACAAATGCTGTAAAGAAATTTCCAGGGAAGAATGCTCCTTCCAGGCAGTCAGTATTTTCATGGGAAAGGGAGCTGCCACACTGCACAGTGTTGCTGGTAGGTTGGAGTGCAGACCACTCTCTATGCTGACTCCACTACAGGGATATGCTTGATGGAGTTTTTCAAACATAGGATGGATCCAATTAAATGATACACTCCTAAAAATCTTATATGGAAGCCAATTCTAGCCAGTGCAGTACTGGTAAGTGTCTAAAAGCCACCAAAAGGGGGAAAAACAAGGTTCTGATTGGTGGGTTTGGTGACTGTTTGCGTGTGTGCATGCTTAGTTGTGTCTGACTGTGACCTTATGGACTGTAGCCCTGCAGGCTCCGCTGTCCATGGAATTTTCCAGGCAAGAATACTAAAGTGGATCCTACTCAAGGGGGATCTTCTCAACCCAGGGGTTGAACCTGGATCTCCTGCATCTCCTGGACTGGCAGGCAGATGCATAACCATCTGGGAACTGTGGTGCAAATTCTCTCACAATAGCTAATTTCAACCACTAATGCTTTAACAATCAGTTTAGAAAATTCCTGAAAATTTAGTATTTGACTCTAGCAAGCCAGTAAAAGCCAGCTCCAACACTCCCCTGAAATTATTCCCTGTGTAAGAATAGTACAGAAAAAAAATAAATAAAGCAACTTGATTTGGAATGATTCCCTCAACTAATGGGAAATCGGTTGAAAATAAAGACTAAATTTTGTACCCAGAAAGCTATATCCTCACAAAAGGACAAAGATGAAAAAAAAAAAGAAATCAACAACAAGGATATGGATCTTCTTTGGTTCATAGTGGCTTATGTGGTTTGTTTCATTGCTTTTATTGGACTTTATATAGAGAGAGTATGAGTGTTTGTTGTGAATCAGAGTCTTTTTATTTTTTAATATCTAAAAGAAAATTCTGTTTGCTTCAACAGGGGTAAATCAACAGAAGTCAAGAGAATCACTATCACTCTGTTCTACCTCCTTAACTCTAATGTCTCAGAGACTGACAAAAAGATGTTTCTGCCAATAATTAATTGACCTAAAAATATAAACAAGTTAAAAAAATTATATGGCACTGAATTATGACAATTAAATTTATTTTTTAAAAATATCAGAGAATGTAAGAAAACCACTTCCTATGTAGGACTTTCTATCTCTTGTTTAAATTCTTCCAAGTTTAGTTACAGAATAGTTCTAATAGTTCTACAATTTTACCAATATTTCTCTTGTTAGGAACACTATTTTAGTAGCATTCATTAATGTGTTAAGACAATGATTTACTCATAATTTTACCATTGTAGTGACATATTACATATTTCTTTCTTGTCATTATAAATGCATATTTTTATATTGTTAAATATCATTAGCGTTAGATCACTGAACTTTCTTTTCTTATTGTTAGTTTTCATAATATTATCAAGGCTCAGAGCTATAAATGACATTGAGCCAATATGTATTATTTGGTCACTTATGATTTAGTTTTACTATTGTAGATATACTGTAATGAATATTTTCCCAGGTGCTGTAGATTTTTAAGTAACTTATTTTAATTTACCAAATGGGATTATTTAGACTAGAGCTTGTCATCATATGATGAAATCATTCAGTATCATCTATTTGTCAGCACTTAGCTAACAATACAGATAGTTTTATCAGGTTCTCAGAATCATATTTCTCTGGAAAAATAAAGTAAAATAAATATTTTTCAAGAGGCATTATCCCTTATGTAAGTTTCTTCTTTAAAAGCAAGATTCTTCTATAATTCATGGAAACTTATAATCTTAGTTAAATTTAAAAATTTAAATTAAAATAATACCCCAATAAAATATTTCAGAAATGTCACTGAACATTTTTCCATTTGAATAACATTAATAATATTAGAGTACATCATGAGAAACGCTGGGCTGGAAGAAGCACAAGCTGGAATCAAGATTGCTGGGAGAAATATCAATAACCTCAGATAAGCAGATGACACTACCCTGATGGCAGAAAGTGAAGAGGAAATCAAAAGCCTCTTGGTGAAAGTGAAAGAGGAGAGTGAAAAACTTGGCTTAAAGCTCAACATTCAGAAAACGAAGATCATGGCGTCTGGTCCCATCACTTCATGGGAAATAGATGGGGAAACAGTGGAAACAGTGTCAGACTTTATTTTTGGGGGCTCGAAAATCACTGCAGATGGTGATTGCAGCTATGAAATTAAAAGACACTTACTCCTTGGAAGGAAAAGTTATGACCAACCTAGATAGTATTATTCAAAAGCAGAGACATTACTTTGCCAACAAAGGTCCATCTAGTCAAGGCTATGGTTTTTCCAGTGGTCATGTATGGATGTGAGAGTTGGACTGTGAAGAAGGCTGAGCGCCAAGGAATTGATGCTTTTGAACTGTGGTGTTGGAGAAGACTCTCAAGAGTCCCTTGGACTGCAGGGAGATCCAACCAGTCTGTTCTAAAGATCAGTCCTGGATGTTCTTCGGAAGGACTGATGCTAAAGCTGAAACTCCAGTACTTTGGCCACCTCATGCGAAGAGTTGACTCATTGGAAAAGACTCTGATGCTGGAAGGGATTGGGGGCAGGAGGAAAAGGGGATGACAGAGGGTGAGATGGCTGGGTGGCATCACTGACTTGATGGATGTGAGTTTGAGTGAACTCCGGGAGATGGTGATAGACAGGGAGGCCTGGCATGCTGCAATTCATGGAGTCGCAAAGAGTCGGACACGACTGAGTGACTGAACTGAACTGAACTGAACTGAATAATGTTAGCAATGTGTATAGAAACTTAATATATTAGCCCTTTCTTTTTAATTTTCACCATATTAGGTGAGTAGTAATATTAGCCCACATTTTCAGATGAGAAGTCAGAGGCACAGAGCAGTTGGGTAACATAGTCCAATGTTCCTGCTAGCTGCTGACAGAAGTAATATTTCATCAGGGTCCTCACTTACACTAGGGCTTTACCAATCCTTATCATTTAACCTCAAAGCTATATAATGAAAAAATCTCAGGAAATTTACTGCTAGACTTTGGCTATATTTTCAAAAAGCTCGAAGTCAAAGATCTTATATATGAATGATATATGAAGATGTTATTCTTTGTAAAATTTTTGTTGATGGGTTTATTATTGTTTTATACTTATGAACATTTGGGATTCCTAGCTGTGTTCTGTTCTACTAGAATGCCAGAAAAACACTGCTATAGATGAGTGTTATGACAGTGTTGGGTAGGATCCCACGGGATCACAGCTTGTGGGTGTGTCAGCAAAGATCTTTCTGCTTGAATGATTCTAGTTTCACCTAGTAAGCATCTACCCGCTAATAATTTACTAGATTTTTCTTCTGAACAGTCCCAATGTCCTCTGTGTAAAGACATAAAAGATACAATGAGTCATTCCTAAGAACTGAGCTTGGAGAAACACTGCTTTATTCAAAATTGATACTGGAGAATGACACAATTGTCTTTTATGACTGCATCCACATCTCTTTAGAAATTTCATGAAGGACGTGATTTCCTTAAAAATACAGTTTTACCACTTAAAGAACATAGATTAGTTTCTATATAAAAACTTTGGACCATATGTTGACTTATATTAATAACTAAGTCTTTGCTTAATTTCATTGCGTTAGACAAGGCTGTGGTCCATGTGATCAGATTGGCTAGTTTTCTGTGATTATGGTTTCAGTGTGTCTGCCTTCTGGTGCCCTCTCGCAACACCTACCATCTTACTTGGGTTTCTCTTACCTTGGACGTGGGAAATAGCTTTACGGCTTTTCCAGCAAAGCACAGCTGCTGCTCCTTCCCTTGGATGAGGGGTATCTCCTCACGGCTGCTCCTCCTGACCTTGAACGTGGAGTAGCTCCTCTCGGCCTTTGCACCCACCCAGCCGCGGCTCCTTGGACGTGGGTAGCTCCTCTTGGCTGCTACCTCTGACCTTGGACCTGGGGTAGCTCCTCACCACTGCTCCTTTGCCATCTCAGCATGGCGCTCTCAGTCTCTGCCCCTGACCTTGGGCGAGGGGTAGCTCCTCTGCCCCGCGCTTCTGCAGGTCTGTTGCAGCCAGTGCGCTTCTCAAACTACCGCACAATTGCACTCCTCACACGCTAGTAAAGTAATACTCAAAATTCTCCAAGCCAGGCTTCAGCAATACGTGAATCATGAACTTCCAGATGTTCAAACTGATTTTAGAAAATGCAAAGGAACCAGAGATCAAATTGCCAACATCCGCTGGATCATGGAAAAAGCAAGAGAGTTCCAGAAAAACATCTATTTCTGCTTTATTGACTATGCCAAAGCCTTTGATTATATGAATCACAATAAACTGTGGAAAATTCTGAAAGAGATGGGACTACCAGACCACCTGACCTGCCTCTTGAGAAATCTATATGCAGGTCAGGAAACAACAGAACCAGACATGGAACAACAGACTGGTTCCAAATAGGAAAAGGAGTACGTCAAGGCTGTATATTGTCACCCTGCTTATTTAACTTCTATGCAGAGTACATCATGAGAAACGGGCTAGAGGAAGCACAAGCTGGAATCAAGATTGCCGGGAGAAATATCAATAACCTCAGATAAGCAGATGACACCACTCTTATGGCAGAAAGTGAAGAGGAACTAAAAAGCCTCTTGATAAAACTGAAAGAGGAGAGTGAAAAAAGTAGGCTTAAAGCTCAACATTCAGAAAACGAAGATCATGGCATCTGGTCACATCACTTCATGGGAAATAAATGGGGAAACAGTGGAAACTGGCTGACTTTACTTTTTGAGGCTCCAAAATCACTGCAGATGGTGACTGCATCCATGAAATTAGAAGACGCTTACTCCTTTGAAGGAAAGTTATGACCAATCTAGATAGCATATTCAAAAGCAGAGACATTACTTTGCCAACAAAGGTCCATCTAGTCAAGGCTATGGTTTTTCCAGTGGTCATGTATGGATGTGAGAGTTGGGCTGTGAAGAAGGCTGAGTGCCAAAGAATTGATGCTTTTGAACTGTGGTGTTGGAGAAGACTCTTGAGAGTCCTTTGCAGAACACTGCAAGGAGATCCAGCCAGTCCATCCCAAAGGAAATCAGTCCTGAATATTTACTGCAACAACTGATGCTGAAGCTGAAACTCCAATACTTTGGCTACCTGATGTGAAGAACTGACTCATTTGGAAAGACCCCAATGCTGGGAAAGACTGAAGATGGGGAGAGAAGGGGATGACAGAGGGTGAGATGGTTGGATGACATCACTGACTCTATGGATGTGGGTTTGCGTAAACTCCAGGAATTGGTAATGGACAGGGTGGCCTCGCATGCTGCAGTCCACGAGGTTGCAAAAAGATAGAAACAAGTGAGCAACTGAACTGAACTGAATTGAAGGTTAAAACAAAAATGACCCATTTAATATCATGATATTCTCTTCTTATATCAACCTACTGCAAAGCCAGTTGTCCTTGTGTGGCACCTGTTGAGATACTTTTATATGTGCTATACAGAATTTATAATGTATACACTTAGTTGTTTTCTGTGTAATGCTCCATAGTATATATGTAGAAATTTTATTTTTTATTGCATAAAAGTTAAACATAAGACACTTTCTGTTGTGTTTTTAGAAGACATATTGAAGTTAATTTGTCTCCTGAGGCATCTTGAAAATTAATGTTTGTGAACTAATTTTAGATGGTTTAATAATAATTAATGTAAAAATATCATAGATAATAAAGGTTGCATAGGAATCTGACAAGGAAAAATTCCTTTTTGCAACTTTAGAAGGAAGGAAAAGGACAAAGCAAAGTTAAAAATAAGCCAAACATAAGGGACAAGATGAAGATTTAAACAAGGTAGATTCATTTATAATAATTTTGAATACAACATCATTCCCAAATTACTTCATTATATATTGAAAAAATGTTTATTAAAATCTATCTTCTGTATTATTCTATTGATTCTTTTGGGTGCCAATGATGGAAGAATAATATATGGAGTATCAGATTACAGTCCACTACACTAACAGTGTTTACAGCTGAGCTATTGTTCCTGTGTCTGGATCCCTCTTGTTCCCCCTACCCTCCACATGGGCTCCTTTTGTACGTTAAAAAAAGTGGTTTACTTAGCTTAATATCTGTTAAATATTTTGGTTAACATATTGTAATTTCTCAGTAAATGCTTTGATGATCAATGTTCATATCAGTAGAAACTTTCTGAAAAATGACAATTGTGACTCAGATGGTAAAGAATCCACCCACAATCAGGAATCCTGGATTCACTCCCTAGCTTGGGAAGATCTCCTGGAGAAGGAAACGGCTACCCACTCCAGTATTCTTGCCTGGAGAATTCCATGGACAGAGGAACCCAGTGGGCTACAGTCCTTGGGGTTGCAAAGAATCGGACACAACTGAGTGACTTTCACTTTTACTTTCAGATAAAATAGAAGAGGTATAGTAAGACATTTTCTAAAATGTGGGCAAGCTTTCTTGGATCAGTAGTTTGATGCTGTACAACTTCCCAAGAGACAGTTGTCAGCTAGCCATAAATCCCTTTAGAATCCTTTAGAATTCCTTCAGAAGATAACCCCTTTTTGAATAGAGAAAAACTTCAAATCTTTGGAAAACTATTCATCCTAGTTTTAGATCCCACTTAACTGAACTGCTGATTTTTATGTACACAGTTCAATTATGTCTTACTGTATTACTGTTAATATTGACATCTGTGAGAATGTTAGCCTATGTGTATGTATATGGTGATCATTGTAAACAGATCATCTCAAGTTCTGTTTGAAACTGGGTGGAGTAATTTCTAAAAAAATAAGGGTATGTGATAAAGTGTATTGAGATTTATAAGAATCTATATTTTCCATCAGTTTAATGGCAATTGTATTACCATATTATTTTAGAGACTAAAAGATTCTTCTCTATTTTAAAAGGATTCAATGCCAAAAATGCATGCTGCAGTCCATGGGGTCGCAAAGGGTTGGACACGACTGAGTGACTGAACAAAAACAACAGCAATAACAATGCCGAAAAGAATCAGTATCATCAAAACATGTATTCAGTTCAGTTCAGTTCAGTCACTCAGTCGTATCCGACTCTTTGCGACCCCATGAATCGCAGCACACCAGGCCTCCCTGTCCATCACCAACTCCAGGAGTTCATTCAAATTCACGTCCATCGAATCAGTGATGCCATCCAGCCATCTCATCCTCTGTCTTCCCCCTTTCCTTCTGCCCCCAATCCCTCCCAGCATGAGTCTTTTCCAATGAGTCAACACTTCGCATGAGGTAGCCAAAGTAGTGGAGTTTCAGCTTTAGTATCACTCCTTCCAAGGAACATCTAGGGATGATCTCCTTCAGAATGAACTGGTTGGGTCTCCTTGCAGTCCAAGGGACTCTCAAGAGTCTTCTCCAACACCACATGTATTGGTCTGTGGGAAAGGCAGACAGAATTGTTAGTTTCTTTCCCTTTTTTTTTTTTTTTTAATATATACTGCAATGTACTTTCAATTATACATAGAAGAGTGGGTAGGGTATAGACCTAGCTTCCTGTGTCTATAAAAGGCAATTTAACTCTTGAGCTTAAGGGCAACCTTTGTGTCTGATAGAATGTTCAGTTGCCAAAATCATTTTCTGCATAATTTCTGATACTGGATGGTATTACACTCTATGGGCTTAATTACTGGATTTTTCTTTGCACGGTAGGGGACTAAAGATGAATAGTTTAAACGAGAAAACCTGAAACCTGTGTTATTCTTTCAAGTTTAAGATTTCAAAGATCCTTGAGAGAAGTAAAACTTCCCCAGTGATTCTAGCTGAGAAACTATTCTTGTTCAAACTTCCTTCCATCCATTACCTCTTATCCTTTATTTATTTATTTATTTTACCAACCTGATACAAAGCCATTTCTTTTGAATAAATTAGCTTAGTTTTCAACAACAACAACAAAAAATTTAACTTTCTTTTCTTTGTACTCCCCAAATGGAAACTGAACCCGCCATTAGAGTTAATCTTTCACCCATTAATAATCCATGCATCTTTTTTTCCCCTTCTAACAGATCAGTCTTCTGCTTGGTTGAATTTAAAGTGAGAATTTTAAACAGTTTCTAGAAGGTAATGTATTTTGTACTAAATAAGGCCAATTGGGGCAACATATTGTTTTAATGCAGTTCTATACGTCTCCTGTCAAAAAGTTATATTTTACCAGAGTAGCCCCAAGAAATTCACATACTCATTTATTATTTGTCTTTAGTTTGGAGTGAGTTCCTTTAAACAGAAAGCTCTTTTTCCTACATAATATTAGAGATCTATTTCCTACACATAAGGCAAAGAATATGGTTGTTTATTTTCATTATTAATCATTTTGTTGAAAACTGTACCTCAATTTCCTCATCTATAAACAAAACTGGGTTCCTTGCATTGAATGATTTCTAAGTGTTCTTTCAGTCTAAAATTATTGTATGTACTATGTGGGTAGTTAAAGACCACTGTGAAAATAATACAAGGAGTCTTCTTAGGAAATTAAAAATGCAAGACTTAAGATATTTTTAAGTCTTAAGTGCTAGAAATAAATTGAGTTGCAATATCTTAGAGACAATAAAGCATGTGTGTGGAAGGGAAAGGGACAGAGGAGAGGAATGCTGGCTTTATTAGATAATGCTCGAGTGCTACCCAGTGCTAAATCCCTTCTGCACTAACAAAACAGCCATGTTCTTGAAACACTCTGCTGTCAAGCTGTGAATATTTGCAGTGTTGTTGACTCTCCACATCGGAGGACACTCAATCTCCCTTTTCTAGCTTTGTCTTCCACAGTTTCCAGTCCCAGGTAGCGTCCTGTTCTAATTGTATATTCCGCACAGCTCAGTTTACATCAAGCTGTTCCCTTTGTTTGAAATTTGTACTCACTCTGTCCCAACCTTTCAGGTTACTAGCCATCAGTCAATCCTGGCTAAAATGCCATCTCTTTCATAAAGCCTGGCATGATGTGATTCCTCTCTCCAGTCTAATTCATATGATTTTCTTCATGATTATTTGTGCCTTGTTTTTATACCCCTTTGTAAAATTCAAGTTTTTATTTCCCTGGGACTGTAAAAATGTATCTTACTCATTTTTGTCTTCTCTCTCCTCCCTTGCTTTATAGTTCCTAATAGCAAGCAGGTAGATTAAAGATTTGTTCAGAGAATATATCTCCTTCAGATCTTCTCTTCTTTAATGATTTCCACCCCCTGCATTTTATAGGTATGAGAGATCACAGCAGGGCAGATTGCATCTAATAGGTGGTGATGGAATGAATGGCTGTTATTTTAACAAGTTCTAGAACTAACCATATTTTCTCTAGATAGAATGTATATTTTCCAGTTAATGTTATAGCTTACAGATCTTTTCATATAGACAATGAGTTTTACTTTCTAGATTTTATGATATGACTTTTGACATATCATTTAAAGATTGTGCTGTTTATAGACATGACTTCAAAAATTTTTGATTTTGCACACCATATACACTGAAAAAAATTTTTTAAGATTTCCAAAAGGTGACATAGATCTAAAGTCATGCATATATTTTATTGACTGCTGCTGCTACTGCTGCTAAGTCACTTCAGTCGTGTCTGACTCTCTGTGCGACCCAATAGACGGTGCCTGCCAGGCTCCGCCATCCCTGGGATTCTCCAGGCAACAACACTGGAGTGGGCTGCCATTTCCTTTTCCAATTCATGAAAGAGAAAAGTGAAAGTGAAGTCGCTCAGTTGTGTCTGACTCTTAGCAACCCCATGGACTGCAGCCTACCACCAGGCTCCTCCGTCCATGGATTTTCCAGGCAAGAGTACTGGAGTGGAGTGCCATTGCCTTCTCCGACAGATTTGTTAAATTGTCCATTCAGAAGTCTTAATAATGGTGGGTGAAAGTTCCCATTTCCTTACCTATTAGCAACCCCAGTTATTATCAGCCTTCAAACTTTTTGCAATCTGGTGGACAAGACATAGTGTCTCATTGTGGTGTCCCTAAGCAGATGTCTAATTACTTATGATAATTATTTCTTTTTCTGAGTTGTTCCTGTTATGAATCTCCTTTTGTAACTTCCCTTTTTTCTTCTCAATTTTAAGATTATCTACTTCAATGAATAATCTGTAGATATCTTTTTTGTTACATGTGTTGTACATATCTCTCCCCATTTTTCTCTTTTAATTTCATTTGTAATGTTTTTTGAAGCATGAGAGTTTCCATATTATTATGTACTAAGACTTGTCAATAGGTTACTTATGACTTTTGCCATGAATCTTCTGTAAGATAAGAGATTAGACTACTATTTTTTATTGCTTTCATCTAATTTTTTTAGAGCATAAAAATATTTAGCTCATTATTCTGCCTAGAATTCACTTTTACAGACAATGTGGCTGTATGATCTACATTGCACATGTATGTGTATATGACCTCCAACAGTCCCAATTCTGTTACTGAAGTTCACTTATTTGAAATAACAGCTCTATCCATATTTATATAAAACTCCATGTATCCTTGAGTCTGCTTCTGTGCTTTCAATTCTGTTACATTGATATATTTGTCTGTTCTTATATCAATATCACACTTTAACTTTTCCAAAAACTTTGGATATTTTTAAAATGTTAGGATAAATCATTCCTTATAGTTCTTACAAAATAAAATTGATAGTCTCAGTTACTTTTTCAAGTGAAATTTGACGTCATCTTGTCAAGTTCTGTTTTAAAAATCCTATGGAGGTTTTCTTTTGAAGAAAAATTCAAAGAAGACTGATATATTCATCAGGTTGAATGGTTTCACCCACAAACATAAGGTGAGGTGAAGTCGCTCAGTCGTGTCCAACTCTTTGCGCCCCCGTGGACTGTAACCTATTAGGCTTCTCCGTCCATGTGATTCTCCAGGCAAGAATACTGGAGTGGATTGCCATTTCCTTCTCAGGGGATCTTCCCCACCCAGGGATTGAACCCGGGTCTCCCGCATTGGAGGCAGACGCTTTAGCCTCTGAGCCACCAGGGAAGCCCCAACTCACAAACATGTGTCTTTGTTTGTATTCAACACCTTTAAATTTCCCAATGAAATTTTATAATTTTCCTCTTAAAAGTCTTGGATATTTCTTGCTTTCATCATTTATATGTATTAATACAACTTAATTTTACTATTACAGATTGAGTTTTCCCTTTTATTATTTTTTCAATTAAATATTGCCATTTTATTGGATAATTATAGGTTTTCATCTGTTGATTTTGTACTTAACTTATATTATTCTTATTTATTATGATTATCTTGGTCAATTTACTTGGATTTTAGGTAGGCAATTAAAATGGTTACCAGCTATGTCAATTTGGACTATTTTTTCATAATTTAAATTTTATTTATATTTATATTCTTATTGCGTTTGTTGCCATTCCAGAGAAATACAAGATAATGATAGTAATAATGGGTATCCTTAATTCTTTCTTTAACTTTAATAAAATTCTTCTAATTTCTCCAAAAGTAGTTATATTGTTTATAATTAGATTTTGCTATAAAAACTTTATCAAATTAAGGAAATACATTTTTTTTGAGTTGGGAATGTTGGTTGAATTTCACCAAATACTATCTTGTCATTTAGGAGAATATCATATGCTTTTCCCTTAAAATTGACTAGTGAATATAATAAATTACAGTAATAAAACATTATTAAATGTTTTATTTACAGAATAAAAATAATTTTTATACAAAAAGTTACATACAAACTTTTTTGTACAAAAGAAAAAAATCTTTGTACCTTTGCTCATCCTTTTCAATCCTGATATATTTTTCTTTTAATATATTCCTGGATTTGACGTTTTACTATATTATGTTTAAAATTTTTGCCTCTCCACTCATAAGTGAGATTTGTTTAGGGGTATTTTGTTTGTGTTTGTGTGTACCATTATTGTTTAGCTGTGTGCCGGTGTTTAGTGAAACTTATAGAATGAATTGGAAGGTTTTCATAATTTTGAGTTTTGATCTGCATGTGTCTTAGCCTGGCCAAAGATTATTTGCTTCTGTATAATAAAGTCTCTCGGGGGTGCATTAGTTTATATTGCTAGTTCACCACATAGTTCTATTATTTCCTTAGCTGCATATAATTATGGTCCATGTTGATGTGTAGGAATGTACTTATATTTTACAGTTAGTATATAATTAACTTGCTTTTAAATATTTCAAGACAGATCAAATCTTAGATTACTTGTTTATAATAAAAAGTAAGAGAACTAACATTTTGGCATAATGTGCTAATTTAGTCATCATCTATATAGAACTGAGTTGTGATATTTACAAGAATATTATGCAAAATATGTTCAAATGATATGTGATGCATTACCATGCCTTGTGGTGACAAGTGTTTTTGTCTCCTTTGTTATTTGTTGTTTTTCTCTTTTAAGTCAAGCAGAGTGATAATTAATTTAAGCACATAGCAGTAGCTCCTTGGACTTGACTCTGTTTATCTTTCTGATCTCTATTTGAGTTGCTCATAGTAACCAACTGTCTGATTGTTTTAGGGGTAGGTTCCCTTGGAATAATTTATCCACGTACTAAGACTACCACCATAATGTGATATGATCCTTATGGATCTTTGCTTCATCATTACATTCCTTCTGCCTTTTTCTACCCATTCTCAATTAGAATCTCAAGTGGGAAGTGCTAAGTGCACTGCTTATTATCAAAAGAGAATCTTCTTAATTTGTGTTGAGTATCTAAGATGTAGAGCCAAAATTAGTATTGACTTTTGTATTAGTTTAAAATGTATCTGTAATATGTATGAACTTTGAATGAAGAAAGCCATTTTAATTCCTTGGAAGCTTTAAAATATACTAAACAATGAAGTCTGTCTCTTGTACAAAAGTTATACAGTTATTCTTTTTCATAGGCTGAAAGTCTTGCCTTTGTCATCTTCAAAGCTGGACACTAATCCTCTCTAGATTTTTGACTGTGGAATTTGAGAGAGAAAAAAATGTATGTACTTTTGAAGTTTGTGCAAAAATAAGAAATAGACATATTAGCAGCTTAAATAAATCCAATGTCAATGCTTAATAAAAAGATGATGTTGATTCAAATGAAAAGTGAGATATAAAGCAACAATAGAAACATATGACTATAAATATTAGACTATATATGGGAAGTGAGAAATGGATCTCCAAGGATTTTAGGGAGATATTTGAAAAAACAATCAACATTTGGGGAAAATATTGGTGAAATGGAATTAACATAAACCTTTTCTTTACATATTAATTAAAATGAGATTGTCAGGTGATTAGAGGCAGACAACATTCTTCTAGTCTTTCTAAAATATTTTTTCATGATTATGAAAAAGTAATTGACATAACTCATGTTGCTTCTTCAGTTAGTCTTAAAGTATGAATCCAATTTTCCTGTCTTAAAGCCATAAAGCTATAGGTACACAAAGAAACTTAAAGATCAATGAATAAAGTTCTCTAATATCCCAGAGAAACTGAATCATAATCAAAATCTACATAGGTAGGGAATCGGAGAGCCTAGGTCCTAAGAGATTTGAAGAATCCAGATTAGTCTTTGCATTAAATCATCATAGCCTGTCATACCACAGTCAGTGCGTGCAGGGACTTTACGCACTTTCTGCTGAAGATGTTGATGTTACCGTTACTGCTTTCCATTTGTAAAAGGGTAATCATTCTTTTTCCTTGCTGGACTCCTTCCTGGACTGTAGCTCGCTGGGCTTCTCAGTCCGTGGGATTTTCCAGGCAGGAATACGGGAGTCGGTTGCCATTTCCTTCTCCAGAGGATCTTCCCGACCCAAGAATTGAACCCAGGTCTCCTGCATTGTGGGCAGACACTTTACCATCTGAGCCACTAGGGAAGCCAATCATTCTTTTTCCTTGCTGGACTCCTCTCTAATTCCCTTCTTTCCATATCAGCTATAACCCCTAGAGAAAAACCACATACTTGCAGATAATCACTGCCATGTTCAAAAGAAGAAAAAAAAAGGAGTCTATTTAAATACATTAAATAACTTATTTTAAAATATTCAATTATCTCCCAATTTTAAAAATATATATTATTTAAATTCGGAAAATGAAAGTTGCTCAGTCATGTCTGACTCTTTGTGACCCCATGGAATTCTCTAGGCCAGAGTACTGGAGTGGGTAGCCTTTCCCTTCTTCAGGGGATCTTCCCAACCCAGGAATCGAACCAGGGTCTTCTGCATTGCAGGTGGATTCTTTACCAAAAAAACTATCAGGAAGCCCAATTTGGGGATGTTTATAAATGTGATATACATGTAATTT
Organism: Nanger dama; assembly: GCA_917880005.1. Lineage (NCBI taxonomy): Eukaryota > Metazoa > Chordata > Mammalia > Artiodactyla > Bovidae > Nanger > Nanger dama. Next base: position 2,679,666 of record CAKJTW010000069.1, read on the forward strand.
ATGTACAGTAATTTTTATATATATGTTCCCTCAACTCAAATATACTAACTTCACCCAACCATCACTGTATCTTTGTACTGGGCATTGCTTTTAGTACGACCTAAAAAAAAAAAAAAAATTGGAGAAGGCAATGGCACCCCCACTCCAGCACTCTTGCCTGGAAAATCCCATGGACGAAAGAGCCTGGTGGGCCACAGTCTATGGGGTCGCTAAGAGTCAGACACAACTGAGCAACTTCACTTTCACTTTTCACTTTCATGCATTGGAGAAGGAAATGGCAACCCACTCCAGTGTTCTTGCCTGGAGAATCCCAGGGACGGGGGAGCCTCATGGGCTGCTGTCCACGGGGTTGCACAGAGTTGGACACGACTGAAGCAACTTGGCAGCAGCAGCAGCAAACTAAAAAATGACTTCCCTGATGGCTCAGCAGGTAAAGAATATACCTGTAGTGCAAGAGACACCGGAAACTCAGGTTTGATCCCTGGGTCAGGAAGATTCCTTTGGAGGAAGAAATGGCAACCCATTTCAGTATTCTTGCCTGGAGAATCTCATGAACAGAGGAGCCTGGTGGGCTACAGTCCACAGGGTCTCAAAGAGTTGGACACAGCTGAGCAGAAGCACAAACTAAAAGATAAGAACATACAAAAGATAGATTGATTCAGTCTTAGAATAATATATTTATGTGTAAATGTATGATTTTATATAATATATATGCTTTGTGAGAATATCTGTATAGAAAAAGATATTATAAAAGATACTCTGGCTATAACATCTGTCATTATTGCATTTGTCTCAAGGGTTGGCCAAATTTAACTGTCAAGATTCTCCTAGATTGTAGCGATTGTCTTAAAGTTGTTCAGTCAATAAAACACAGTTTCTTTTTTCCTGTCTCTGTGGATTGCACTCATGCTTTTACCACCATTTATAATCTCATCATAAAACCCCACATATAATACAATCTGATGCTTATTTTTTGGCCAGAAATCAGGAAATTCTTTTGCCAAGTATGAAAGGAATAGTTTGCAATTCTTTTATGACTCCAGTACTTTCTCTCATGAAAAAAATCTTACCTACACGTGTAAATAAATTTTCATGCAAGTCATGAAGTATTCTCACCACACTTGTCGTTTTTGGAAAGATAGTGCTTTTAAATATGAAAAGATGTGCTGAAATTCCTCCACTCATCCTCTTTATCCTCATGGTTGAAATTCTTCAGTTATAAGTCATTCACTACAAGATCAGAAAAGCAGTAACTGCAAAGTCTAAATTATCTGGTTTGCAGGTTGCAGATCTAAGTGTAAGAGAATTGAGGTGCACACTTCATTAAAAGACCAGATTAGACAACACTGTTGGTGGACAAGATGGGGAAGCTGAAGGTCAGAAACCTCAAGCCTTGGGCCAGTGCAACACTACTCTTCTCCACCTTGGAAGTGTGTGAAGTTGAGTAGTGAGTTGTCCATCTTGATCGCTCCCTGATGTGGATCACTAACCCATAGTGACCCCATATCAGTATTATTTGCTTGATGTGAAAGAATATTTGTCTGTGCCCTAAAAAGCTGCACAGGCATTTGTGGAGCTGTGCAGAGAGCCCCTCAGTCCTCAGTCAAGGACACGTACACACATTCTCCAGGACTGAGGGTGGGCACTCCAGGCAACTTGAAGCACGTGGGGACGCGCAGAGGAAGGTGGATTCAGCAGGTATAGTTCATGACTTTCTAGCTGTGATCTATATAATGAGACTCTTTTTGGCAAAAAGTTACTAATTATTGGGCTTTCTATTTGATCCCTGAGTTGGGAAGATCCTTTAGAGAAGGGAGTGGCAAGCCACTTCAATATTGTTATCTGGAAAATCCCATGGACGGAGGAGCCTGGCAGGTTACAGTCCATAGGGTCGCAAAGAGTTGGACATGACTGAGCGACTTTCACTTTCACTACTAATTATAAGAGAGATTCTTTTTCATTATTGGTAATTAATTGTTTTCTACAATGAATATGTATTGAATTTGAACCTAGAAAAATTAGAACTAAAATATAAACCTGTTGCATATCACCAACAAAATTCACTGCAAGATTTTACTTTTTAATGATTTCATGCTACAGTTGAGTGATCTATAAGCAAAAATGGTTTATGAAAACATGCCCAATCTTTATTATAATTAGTAACTATTGAGGTTTTATGCAGTATTTTCAAGAAGTAAAGGAAATGTGGATGGAAATACAAATTATTCTTTTCTGGCATCTATAAAAGGGGATCTGAGAACTTCTCTCAGATTAGCTTCTGGTGGTAAAGAATCCGCCTGCAGTGCTGGAGACCTGGGTTCGATCCCTGGGTTGGGAAGATCCCCTGGAGAAGGGGAAAAGCTACCCACTCCAGTATTCTGGCCTGGAGAATTCCATGGTCTGTATAGTCCATGGGATAGCAAAGAGTCAGACAAGACTGAGCACCTTTCACTTTCACTTTGCTATATACTGGACAAATAATTCCCTGTATTATCATTGTTTCTCACTCATTTATTTCAATGTTATATTTGTAGAGTAAATGAAAAATTGTTAAGCAAATTGATATCTCTTTGAAAGAGAATCGAATAGAAATTCCAGTTCTATTAATTATAAAGCTACTGTCTTAGTGTCATATGAAAATTTTGACGCTAACAAATTATAACAGTGTTCTAACTAAATTGAAGACACATAAGTTGAAAATGTGTCAAAAGTAACTGGATTACACGTGGGAAACGTAAAGCCATCTGCCAGTGGAGCCTGCCCAGGGTCCAGATGCTGCCGCTGGAAGAGCCGCCCTTAGTGCCTTGGCTTCTGGACACACTGATTTGATGAGCTGCCATGCTGAATCATACTGAACGTTGCCATTTTCTTGGCCACTTATCCTGGGATGAGCACAGGCCAGCAGACATGGAGGAAAATGTGAATACGCATCTAAGTAATCCAGAATTGGTCTAGAGAATGGAAAGCACCCCCTGTCTTATTTCAGTTGGGCATATGACAACTGAAAAAGATACCTGAAAGATACCTGAATTATAAATTTAGTATTTCTTCCCTGTATTTACATTCTTTATAGCTGCACGATTATATTTTTAACTCACATATCCTTGTCACTATCTTAACACATGTATAAAATGATAGAACATACAGAAATTAAAATCAGCATTTTATAATTATTAAAATATTAAATGATTAGTAAGTAAAATAAGTAATATTTAAATATTAATTAACAGTAAAATCTATATGGAATAATTCATAATGAAAGGTATGTAAATAGTAATAAATTATAATACCTGTAATATTTAATAATGATTATATATAATATCTTAAATCTGTAATAACTAACAATTGAAAATATATATGGGACTGAATATTTTGGTGACATTTTCTGTAATGTAAAGAGCTCTTGAGCTGAATGAGGCATGTTGAGCTATTTCTTTGAATATACTTGCTGGCATGTGGTTAACTTAATAGTCAATACTGTATTTTCTCTTTTTATATTTCATAAAATATAATTTGTTGAACAAATTTTTGCTTCTTACATTATATACACAATCTTAGATACAGCTTCAAATTTTAATAAAAATTAAATTTTAATACATTTAAATAAAATTTAAATAACATTTTAATATTTTCTTCCACTTCTACAAATGTTTGTTTTATGTATTTCCAGTAGATGTGCTTGTCATGGGGGTACTCACTCAATAACCATTTCTTTTCTGTAAAAAAATTTTATTGAAGCATAGTTGGTTTACAATGTTGTGTTAGTTTCAGGTGTACAGCAAAGTGAGTCAGTGATACATACACACATGTCCACTTTTTAAGATTCTTTTCCCATATAGGTCATTACAGAGTATTGAGTCAAGTTCCCAGTACTACACAATAGATTTTCAATAGTTTTCAGTCGTATCCGACTCTTTGTGACCCCATGGACTGCAGCCTGCCAGGCTCCCCTCTTCACAGAATTTTCCAGGTAGGAATACAGGAGTGGGTTGCCATTTTCTACTCCAGGAATTGAACTTGCATCTCCTGAGACTCCTGCATTGCAGGAGGATTCTTTACTGCTGAGCTACTGAGGAAGCCTGTTTTTCATCATAGGTTTATTCAAATCAATGGTAGTATTTTGAGAGCTTTAAAAATGCTGTCTTCCAAGTAGCCTGTGGACTATGCTACCTACAAAGTTGCTTCCTGAGTGGCAGGGCTGGGGCCAGCCTGTGTTCCATGCTGAGATCTGAGTTTGGGAGCAGCCAGTGGAAGTGGCCACACAGGAATTCTGAGGCTGCTCCGCTGAAGGAAAAGCAGAGAAAGATATGGGTTTATGGGCTGTATTATACAGTGCTGGGCTGTCAGCTGATCTTGGTGGAGCCTCCTCTTCCACAGTTCCCATGCTATTAGATCAGTTCCATGTTTACTGAACTTCTTGTAGGTGCGAGATATTTGAGCTATGACCGTCCAAAGCAGCTGTAGCTGTTAAAACTCACAGGTCATTGGCTGTTTCTTCACTTGTCAGTAAAACCAATGAGGAATTTTTCATTCCTTTCTGATTTCCCTGTCTCACTTTGTCCTTTCTTCTGTAAATAAACACAGCCCCACACATTTCTTATCATCAGATCTTTGGAAGGGGATGGTAAGCCACCTCCATCTAAGGGGCGTCATAAGCTTCCCTGTTGGCTCAGACAGTAAAAATCTGCCAGCAGTGCAGGAGACCCAGGTTCGATCACTAGGTTGGAAAGATCCCTTGGAGAAGGAAATGACAACCCACTCCACTGTTCTTGCCTGGTGAATCCCATGGACAGAGAAGCCTGGTGGGCTGCAGTCCATGGGATCACAAAGAATTGAACACAGCTGAGCAACTAACACTTTCTGTTTCACCTAGGGGCCAGCATTAGCTCTGGCATGTAGGCAATGGAGACAAGAACCAGTCAAAGTATCAGGAAAAGACTGTTTGACATATCTTCAAAAGAAAAACTTGTGGCAGAAAAGAGGAGACAATGGATTAAATGAAACAAGGATGGCTTGGAGGATGTCTTTTTTTTTAATATGTCTGAATTTTCAGGTACAGATGCTTTGTCATCGGTATATCACTGAGACCTCACAGGATGCCTAGTTAATAGCAGCTACTCAGGAACATCTGACACGTTGAATTAAATTGAACTGATCAACTCACATAAGTCAGATGAGGAGTTAAAGCTGGCAGCACTGGAGAAAAACAAGATACAGAGTACGTGACAAGATTTTCTTCACTTGTTCCGAAGAACGCACTGGGGAAATCAGTAGAAATGATGTTGATGAGATGATAGCCTGGAGTTTAGTCAAAGGTCTTGAGAGTCATACAACTGTTTGCATTTAATATGATCCACAGTGGATCCCAGGACAGGAAATTTGTCATACCAGTGAATCCATTTCACTGCATAACTGATGGGCTCTACAAAGAATGTGTAAGGAGGTGCCGACAGTGATGAGCTGTGGGTTTTTCCCCTGTCATAGGCTGGCTGGTGGAGGTGAGTGAGCCACCAGGATTTTAAAAGAGCAACCCTTCACTAAGAGCAATCTTTGCATTCTAATCACTGTGCTCTTCTGGGCCTTCTATTAGCTTTTTCTCTTTACTTATTTACTGAGTGTATAGAGAGTTGTCAAAATATGGGCATGTGTTTGTAAAGCATTTCTAAGCCAAATTATCCATCTTCTCTCCTCAAGAACTTGTTTACAGAATTTGAACACCAGTTTCAAGTGGCTGTGAGAAATTTTCTCTCTCCTTTGGGCAGGGTATGTTTTGCAAATGGGCCATCATTCTGAATTAAAATATTTTGTGTCTTCCACAGAAAATTATTGAGTATGCTGTAAAGAAGTCAGGGATGCTGCTTTTAAATGAAAACATTTTATATATAAATTTAAATGCAGTGAATTTATTGAGTTTTGAGGGGGAGAGTAACATGATTTCCATAGCTTTAAGAGCTCATATTTTAAATTTTAAAATAAACATTGGGGTTATTTTTACATTAAATATGATATTTAGATTGGGATAGATATAAGAGTTGACTCATTGAAAAAGACCCTGATGCTTGGAAAGACTGAAGGCAGGAGGAGATTGGGGTGACAGAGGATGAGATAGTTGGATGGCACCACCGACTCAATGGACATGAGTTCAAGCAAGCTCCGGGAGAGGGTAAAGGACAGGGAAGCCTGGCATGCTGCAGTTCATGGGGTCATGAAGAGTCAGACACGAGTTAGCAACTGAACAACAATATGAGTATCCAGTCTTTGAATGCTATAGATGAAAATTGGTTCAAATTAAAAAGTGGGATAAGGTAGATAATTCAAGATACTGGCAAAAGTCAACTAAAATCTGAGTGAAATACAGAGCACTATTAGTTGTATACTAGCTGAGTATTCTTTCCTGGTGGCTCAGTGGTAAAGAATCTGCCTGCCAATGCAGGAGATACGGGTTCCATCCCTGGGTCCAGAAGATTTGTTTGAAGAGGAAACCCACTATAGTAATCTTGTCTGGGAAATTCCACGGACAGTGGAGCCTGCTGGGCTACAGTCCATGGGGTTGCAAAAGAGTCGGACACAGTTTAATGACTGAAACAATGAAACCAACAAAACATTAGTTGCATAAACATTTTTAAAGTAAGGGTATCCATGCTACTGCTAAGTCACTTCAGTCATTTCCGACCCTCAGCAACCCCATGGACTGCAGCCTTCCAGGCTTCTCCATCCATAGGATTTTCCAGGCACGAGTACTGGAGTAGGGTGCCATTGCCTTCTCCAAAGAGCATCTATAGTGATCTGGAAACAAGGGCATTTAGTTCTGTCCTCAGCTTGGCTATGTGATGGTGGGAAATCTCTTAGCTGAGTTTCCTTATTTGTGATATTAGATTCTTAAGAATAGAATGAGGATCAAATGAAACAATTGATACACATTCACATATCCCAGGCACCAGGAACAATTCTTAATCATAACAATAGCCGTGTCTTTAATACTAATATAAATGGTCCTGTATGAAGTAGGAAATCTTTCCTCCATTTAGTATTCTAAAATTGAATGGGATTTCTTTCATATTTGCAAACATATTTAATGTACTTCCTTTATATTCATATATAGGATTTCTTACCCATTATATATCCTTCACTAAGACTGGCATGAGTGTTTGTTGAGGGAGAGTTTCCAATACGGTTAAGAAGAATGTTGTCTTTTCTAGTCTTATCTTCACTTTCATGGTCTAGTCCCTCGATACAATGACTGGTTTCACAAGGAGGATGAATCATTAATCAGAAAATTTTTACAAAGGATTTTCTGAGGGTGTCATGCTTTACTGAGCCCACTCATGACAATGTAGTCACTGTAATAAACTTTGGTATTTAAAATTACAGAATGAAGTATTTCACCTTTCTGAAGGTCAGTTTTATTCAATAGGTTAGAGAAAAGGTTAAATATTAAAATATAGTTTTAAATATCAAGCAAGATGAGAGCATTGTGAAATAAAATTTTAAAAATTATATATGTGATAAAGCATGAGGCTAAGATTAACCTTAGGACTCCTAAATGACAGTCACTGATGGCTTCCTGCTCCATGAGCAACTCTGGGATATTCATTGAAAAATTATGACACACGGGTACGCTTCTGAATCCAGTTTCAGATTTCTTTGAAGTTCTTTTAGTTCTTAGATAATATTCCTCTAAGGATCTGCAATCAAAAGTTTGTTAAATTCACTTGAAGTCATACTTTTGCCTGGATTGTTGAATTATTAGCTTCATATACAGTGAACTTTATTCATTTCAGTTTCTTTTCAATTTTTAGTGATTGATTTTTTTCATTTCTTAAAAGCAGGAACTTTTTGTGTATTTTGAAAAGCAAAACGATATCCACAAGGTATATTTAAGAGAAATTTTACTTCTAGCTTGTCCTCTGCTGTACTTCCTGTCTCTGCCTTTAGGGAAACATTTTAGAGTTTTTTATTTCTCCTTCCAGTATTTATTTTCAGATATTACAAGTACTGCTCTGTATTTTGCTCTTGTTTGATTTTTTTCCCCCTCAATATTTATGGTCCTGATGGTGGTGAGATTACATGGGTGCATACTTATCCCGCAAGTCTATTGAGTGCATGCAGATTTTTGCATGTCAATCATGTCTCAGTAAAGTAGTTAAATAATACATGAAGAAGAAAGATAGTAAATACATACTTTTAAATTCAAAGATTTAGTCTAAAGATCATTCTATATTAGCACACAGATATTTTCACCTTTTTGAGTCTACATAGTATTCAACTGTACTGATGTTCTATATTTTACATAACCATTTTCCTATTGATGGACATTTTAGTTTTTTTCCCATAGTTTGCTTTTGGAAATAATGCTGCGATAAAGGCCTTATTATTTTGTACTTCAACCATTTTATGTTTGAAATTGTTGTGTCAGGGAGTACATTCATATGTTTATCATTCTCTTGCAGTATTTAACAGTTTCTTCACATTACATAGTTATGCCTGAAAAATGTACTGTTTGTTTTAGTGGCTTTGATATCTATTGATGAAGAATGTCAAACTGTTTTAAATATTTTAGGACATTATATTAGTCAAACTCATTTTGCTTTGAGTTTCTATAGTTCGTTTGTTTTTATAGTCTAGCTGTTGTTGCTATGAACATTCTTGTGCCTCTGGTGCACATTTGCAAGAATTTGTGTGTGTGTGTGTGTGTATGTGTGTGCACGCACAAACCTTTGTTAGACATTGTCACCATCCTGTGCTTAATCTATAGTGATGGTAGTTTACTATCTACCAGATAATGTAGTAAATTATAGTAAATTGTAATATGGCAAACATGTCTGACTATTGTTTCCAGCCATTCTCCCATGAACAGCTATTGGTAAACTTGGCCTTGCTGTTTCCCATCTCTGTTATTCGGGACACGCCAGCTCCTTTGCCTGAAATGTGCTTTAAAGTCACTTCATTGTGTCCGACTCTTTGTGACCCCATGAACTATACAGTCCATGAAATTCTCCAGGCCAGAATAGTTAATACTAATCTTCTAGTCATCTTTCAAGACTCAGTTTAAGTATCTCTTTCACCATTTTCAAAGCTGAGATACTTACCTTTCTTGACTGTTGCTGTGTTGAAACCCCCATTTGATTGCTAACCACCCTGTGTTGTTTGTGTACGTAGCTGCCTCTGCCACTTAACCGGGACTCGCTGAAGGATAGGAGCAGTTTCTAGCCATCCCTGCATTACTAACATCTAGCACAGTGTTTGGCTCATAGCAGGCACTCAAAATATTTTTTAAATTGATAAATCAGTATTTTAAAAGCACTGAATTTGCATTATGTGACATAAGATCTTAAATATTTACCTGAAAATTTCTCCCAATTGTCTGATCCTGAGAGGAAGCAAACACCCAGAAAAGAGCTAATACTTTAGCAAAGTTAGAAAAAATGAACCTTTCCTGGTAAATAAGGTCCTTGTAGAGTCTGGAAAATAGAGTTTCTAGAAAAAAGTCAAAGTGTTAGTTGCTCAGTTGTGTTGTGTTTGTCTTTTTGTGACCCTATGAACTGTAGCCCACCAGGCTCCTCTGTCCATGAAATTCTCCACGCAAGAATACTGGAATGTGTTGCCATTTTCTTAGAGATAGCATTTAAAAACTTTTGTTTTTCTTCTTTTTAACTGCTTACAGTATTAGGATTTATCTTTCTAATATGGAAAAATATTTTTCCATTACAATGACCCTGAGAAATTAGTATTATTATTCACATTTTTCTCATAAGAAAACTGAAGCTTAGAGAGTTTAAGTCACTGAGTCAAAGTTACACATCTAGTCACTGGTTGAAACAGAGATTTAAACTCACTATTGTCTGGCATTATTCCAGCTGTATGTTAAATTCTCCCGATGAGATGCTTCGTGTGACAGCACAACCCTTCGCCACGCTGGGCGGACTCAGACTGCCACTTATCTGCATAGAATTCGTCAGCAGGTGAAGGGTGAAGACTTAATACATTTTGCTTTAGACCTAGCTGCGTGTTCCCTGACAGAAAGTGACTTTTCCTATTCCTTTAGAAATGGACTATTAAACAGAGGGAAAAGAAGAGCATGGGTTTAGACCCTAGGAAATTGGAAAATGTTTTACTGTTGACTTTTTGAGGACCGAGGGACCCAACTCTGATTCTTATGCTCCTCATCCAAAGAGAAGATATGGTATGAGTTGATTTCACATTTTTGTGGTCAGGTGAGATGGTGTCCATAAAACCACTATGAACGTAAAGCAGTGAATTAAAGTTAAATTCATTCAACACATTTATTTTAGCTACATATATATTAATTGACTACAAACATGAATCATATGCACTGGCCTCAAAATACTTTATTCCATGATCATGACAGGGCATGCACAGAAATAACTATGAAAAAGATGAAAAATCAACAAAGATGAAAACAAGCAAATAAGAAATAAACATGTTAGAATAGTTCTCATGAAACTGTGAAGAAAATTACTCACTTATAATGTAAATCTTGTTAGTATTTAAAATGTCTATGTGGCAAAAGGGCAAAGTTATTATTTTTACATAATAAATAGGCTACCATTGAGAAAAACAATTTCCTGTTGTAAGACTGATGAAGTCTAACTGTTGCCACATCAAAGAAATGCCATGATTTAAATATCTTACATTCTTGAAATACCAAGTCTAGGAGATTTCTACTCTTAGTATTATTAACAATATATAATAACGTTAATGACATTTTAAATTAATTGAAGATATTTTCTGTTAGCTCTTACAAAATTGATAATTTATAGAAGTGACAATTTACTTACATGTCAGTATTGCTGACAGGGAAGGCAGTGAAAGGTTTTGCTAATTTTTCAGTGGAACAAATGCAAATGGCTCTGAGGATTAGTTGTTAAAGCACAATATGCCATGTCCTTCATGGAGACTTTTTATGTGTTATTGATGTTTCAATCTCAGTGATGGATTTATTTTGAAATCAAAGTGTGTGTGTTGCATTTTTGCCGAGTGGTAAGGGCGATAAGAATAAAAGTAAAACAAAAAATTAGTTGTTGACATTTCAGCAAAAAAATGTTCATCTCAGTGATTTGAATCCAATTCTCACCTTGTACCTCTGAGCCAGCAATAATCCCATTTGTTTTCACCCAGCTTCTCTATGTCCATGGGTAGCAGTTGTAGCATCCAATTCGGTGATATAATTAAAGATGTTAAGTCAATAAAATCAGATAAAAACAAAATTGCTATTTCACTTGGTAAAGTTTCTCTTGAGGAATCAGCATTGGATTTTATAGAACTTTGAAAATTCCAACCCATGCCTTTCTTTTGACAGAAGCCTGAGGCTTCTTTCTTCTGTGTTACATTTTAATTTAATCACATGTCTTAGAACAATATTAAAATTTTGTGACTATCTTAAAATTGCATTCTTTCATTTTAACTCATCAGCTTAGGGTACATGTAGGAGTGTGTGTCAGAGAAGGCAATGGCACCCCACTCCAGTACTCTTGCCTGGAAAATCCCATGGATGGAGGAGCCTGGTAGGCTGCAGTCCATGGGGGCGCTAGGAGTCGGATACCACTAAACGACTTCACTTTCACTTTTCACTTTCTTGCATTGGAGAAGGAAATGGCAACCCACTCCAGTGTTCTTGCCTGGAGAATCCCAGGGACAGGGGAATCTGGTGGGCTGCCGTCTCTGGGGTTGCACAGTCGGACACTACTGAAGCGACTTAGCAGTAGCAGGGGTGTGTGTGTGAGACAGTGGTAGGGAGAGAAACCCATGTACTGACCTCTTCGTGATTCTGGGGAAATCCTCATAAAGGCATATTTTCATGAATTTATTATTTAGAATAAACAGATTTGTAAACTGGTTTTCCATTTCTGCCTTAAGAAAAGCTTTTACCCAAGACTTTGGAATTCTTTCTGTGTTAGTTTTCTCACCTCAAATATGAAGTAGTAATAGTGATTTCATTAATCTTATCTTCATTGAATCCTTAGAACAAGGTAATTTATGTTTACAGGATATTTTGAAACTTCTCAAGGAAAGTTATTTCATGGTTACAAGATATAATTTTAAGATGTTTTTCTTTGAAATTTTCTCATTGCTTAAATTCTATTATGTTCTTGAGAACAGTTTTATTTTCCTGTCACCTGAAAATATATTATTTTCCTGGCATTAAAATTTCTATGGGCTATATTAGTGAATATCTTATTTTGTGCTTCAGTTGATATTTCTTATTCTTTTGGGAAAATAAAACTATTACTTAATTATTATTTTTTAAAAGTGTTAAATATTTTCTAGACATGCATTGTATTGAGCAAATACTTGTCTATTTGCTTAAGAGGCAAAGGAAGTACTTAGTAAAAGCAGAAAAAGTTATTTTTAAGAAGAACAAATAATGGAAAAAGTAAGTAAAAGTGTATTTATCTTGCACTAAACATAGTTCTATCCTGACTACCAGCAATTTTCTTGAACATTAAAAAGTTAAAGAAAATATGATAATGCCAATTTTGTAACAAGAGATACATAAATGATAGTTCAATAATTATTAATAAATATAACAATGATATGCTTTATTAATGTTAATAATTAATACAATCAAGTGAGATATCTCTATTTAACCATTATTGTCTTTCTTTAGTGGCTAAATCACATCTGACTCTTTTGTGACCCCATGAACTATAAGCCCACCAGGCTCCTCTGTCCATGGGATTTCCCAGGCAAGAATACTGGAGTGGGTTGCCATTTCCTCCTCCAGGAGATCTTCCCAATCCAGTGATCAAACCTGCATTTCCTACATTGGTGGGAGATTCTTTACCACTGAGCCACCAAGTAAGCCCATACATAATCACTATGGGCAATATTAAAGATTTTAATAAAAAGAAAAAGCATACTAGAAGAAAATAATACCAAAATCTAAATTCAGTCTTGATAGTGGATATTAAGAATTGAAGAGACATAGAGTTTAGCATTGTTTTTTCTCTGGCTTTTTAAACAATCAGGAATCATGTATATGTTAAGACAGGAAAGGAGTCCCTTGGAGACTCAACAGGAAGTATTTCAAAATAGCCCACTGCTAGAAAAGTGGTGTGGAGGAGGATTTGTCTTCCAACATTTTGCTGACAATTCCAACATTTTCACTTTGTCTCATAAAATGCTCCCTGATCCTGAGTAGAACCATGTCTTTTGCCTTGCCTCACAGTTTCAGCTACCCTTTGATACTCTTGGTTACTGTCCAGTATTGCCTTTAAGGCAAATTATACTGTGCCATATGTAAAATAAATTCCTGGGAAAATATTCAGGCTCTATGAAATACGTTCAAAAACTGTGCCCAGCATCACTTGTTCCTATCAGATTTATTTCTTGGTTGACTTTGTTGAGTCTTGTTTATTCTTTAGTTTCTCTTTTGCCTATTCATTCCACCTTCAGGTGACTACAAAATGAAAGTTTATGTATTTATTAATTAGACTAATGGAATTGTTTATATGCAGCAACATTATTAAAAAATTCATGTGCAGAATTTTGGAGATATGGAATAGTTGTACTTTTCCCTATTCCTTCGACATACAACTAAAAACGGGGACGTGATGTATAAAATAAACATAAGACTCTGAAGTATAGAGAGAAGAAAGCAGGCCAGATAAGACTCTAGAACCTGGGTAATGGTCATGAGTGGTCTGGATTTTTTTTTACCAAATGTTTCCTAGATTTGGAGCTGAAGAAGCTGGCAACCTGGAAGAGCCAATGGATGTGTGGTAGGGGGTGGAGGGAACCTTGCTTTCTCTAATCAAAGAATCAGAAAATGAACAAAATAACAAGATAGGCAACTTTGAGACAATCACTACTCTATTCCAACCAAAAAACACAGAGAAAGTGTAACCTTACTCACTCATGCCAGGACAAGCTAAGTAAGGTGCCTGACAGGGTGCCCTTCAGGGTGCTGTTAGAAGGCCAGGTAGGGGTTAGGACTTTCTCCACCAGCTGGAAGGAAGCCCCTCTGTGGACTCACCTGCCCCACATGGCAGTAAGGAGGCACTCTTCCCTTAGAGTAAAAACTCTACAGTAGCTTATCACTACCCTCTGTACACAAGCATCCTTCAATCTGTTAATCCTTTTATTGATGGATAGATAGCATCGCCGACTCAATGGACATGAATGTGAGCAAATTCCGGGAGACAGTGGAGGACAGAAAGCCTGGTGTGCTCTAGTCCATGGGTCTGCAAAGAATTGGAGGTGACTTAGCAACTGAGCAACAACAACAAAATCATTTTATCCACAGGTATCACTTTATTGTTATGAAAAAGAAGAAAATTAACTTATAACATTCCAGTTAATAATGCCAAACACCAGAAAGCAGAACTGTTTTCCTGAAATAAATCAATCCATTGAAATCTACATATTGATGGAATAACATGTGTCTGGGAAAATCTAACCAGAGCAAAACACATGGATATATGTCCTGATGAACCTATTGGTCTTTAAATAAAGGGGAAAAAAATCCTTTACTTATTCAGACAAAATATCTAAGGGAAAGAAATCAGATAATTTTTAGAATTTACTCAATTTTATGCCAGGGTGGGGGAAAAATAAATTTTAAAACACTCAAGGAAAGAACATTAAAAAAATCCTAAGTATATCAATAAATACATATTAGTCAAATACATGCAAATAAACAGACTAGATCACAGTCTTGATTAGATAGAATTAGGGTCACAAAAACATTTTATAAAACAAAGTACAGTTTATTGTCCTATAGAATACAATTCATATTGATGATAAATCAGTTATCAGTATGTGTTTGTGAAATAACACAACAGCCATTTGCATATAACAGAATTTAAGGAATGCAAGGAGAAAGAGATTGAACTACCATCAATAACAGAGGATTTAACATACTTGTCACAGACCTAAATGCATAGTGGACAAAAATTTAGTCAGGGCATAAAAGATCCAAACAACTTAGTCACTAAAAGTTGATAAAGATGGTGAATACATGTACACATAGAAAAGGCAAGAATGAGAGAGATGCATGATGTGAAAAACACATGTTTATACATATATTTAAAAATAACTGGGGAAATTAGGGCAGAATTTTAAGTGATCCTAAGGGATTCTTCATTTTGTTAGGTGTGAAAATGACTTTGTCGTGACATGTGAAAGTGTTTGTGGTTTTCAGAAATGCATACTGGAGCTTGTATTGAAATAACCTAACAAGTCATTTAAACTACCTTTGAAAAGGCATAGATAAAACAAATGTTCAATTATTGATAACTATTTTACATTGGCTATATGGCAGATTGCTTAAATTTCAGTCTATGTCTTTCTAACTGTAAGACCTTGTCTTTCAAACTGTGACTTTATTTACACTCACTCTTCTAGACTGAAAAATGGCTTCAGTATAAATATGCAACCCTTATTGGTGGTTACTCTCCTAGACAGCAGGTTACCTGCTCACAAGGTACCTAACATGATTTGCTGAGGATGTTGCCTTTCAGTAAGAGAAATTGCCAGCAAAGAACAACCTCTGAATTCTGTCTCAGGTTACACCATGGGATTCCTTTCCATTGACATTTCTTGGTTTTAAAATAACTTTTATTAGATTAAAGAAAACAGACATTTTGGTGCCATGACGCATTCCTGACCTTCCAAGCAGCACAGTTCTGTAGGTATTTTGACCTCTCATGTTAGTAGCTGACAGAGTTCTCCAAGCAAACCATGAGAGCTTGTGCCAAGTTTCAGAGCCAGAGCACCTCAGTCTTAGAGCTTTAGTTCCGATTACTGCTTTTTTTTTTTTTTTGTTCATGAGAGTTTGCATTCCTTAGGGCAGTGCTTCCGAAAAATATCTGATGTAGGTCCGGGACTAAGGTTGACTGAACTGGGTTTGGGGCAGGAGCTTAAATAAAAATCTGAGATTTGCTATTCTAGGGTTATGACTAATATAAAATTAATTACCTGAGACACCCAGCAAGGAGAAGCAGAAGTACCTCAGCCAGGACATGGGTGAGTCAACCTGCTCCAGCTCAGCAGTGATCGGTGACTTCCTGACAAGCATTCTAAATGAGGTCTCCATGCTGCTATCTGAGAAGAGTTCCTGACTTCAGGGGAGGGTCTTAGATTTTGGGAGGAGGCCAGACAGGTCCAGGCAGGCAGAGAGGCAGAAAATTAATAAATAAAACCCATCCCTTTAAGGAGTAAATGTAAAATGTATAAAGAAAACTAACAGAAGAAAGAGTCCTGTTGTACCTTGCTCTGAAAAGATAAAAATAAACTAAGGAAAGTTATCTGGGTGATTTTGTTGTTTTAGCTGCTAAGTCATGTCCAACTCTTTTGTGACCCTATGGACTCTAGCTCACCAGGCTCCTCTGTCCCTGGGATTTTCCTGGCAAGGAAGCTGGAGTGGGTTGCTGTTTCATTCTCCAAGGGATCTTCCCTACATAGAGATCAAACTCAAGTCTCCTGCATTACAGGTGGATTCTTTACTACCGTGCCACCTGGGAAGCCCAAGGAAAGTAATTTAAACATTGCTTTAAGAATGGTTTGTATCCTTGAGGAGACGTTAATAAAATAAAGAACATATGTGATGAAATGATTAAGTGAAAATCTAATGGAAATCCTGAAAAAAATTCTGTATGTAAATCTTTCAAAAGGCAAGTTGCCCCTGACTGAGTAGAGTTAAAGAGATAGGTAGTGAACCTGAAGGGATTAGAATGAAACTTGTACCAAATGTGGTAAAGATGGAGGGAAATATGAAGGCAATGACTTTAGACTCAAGGCAGGGGAGAGATGGATGGAGAAGCTTGTATATAAGTCAAATAAAAGTTTAAAAAATAATATAGATTTAAGGAAGTCAAAAGAAATAGACACTTGCCAAAAGCCACAGTAACATACAAATTCTTGTGGTTTTATGTGGGAGGAGGACAAGCACGTGCTTTTGGCTCCAGCAGGGTGTGGCCCTAGGATTTCTGAGGATGTATGTCAGATCCATCTCTTGGTTCAGACCGGGCAGCTTCCCCCTCAGGGCGTCTTCCCCACCTTGGTTTTGTCTGGCAAGGGCTCCCCGTCTGACTTCTATGTGTCTTGGAGAACTGGAGGATGATTTGACATTGTCGGCGTGAACAATCTGACACTGGAAGAAACTAGGAAAAGTAGGCAGCGTTTCCCATCTGGGTTCCTAACGTCTTTATCCCTAGACTTGAGATTCATCCACAAGGCCCAGTGAACCATGTGAAGGGGTACCGTTGACTGGAATTCCTGCCCTTTAGCTCCTCTTTTCAGAGTCGTGGTTTTTTTGCAAAGTGTGGGGTTGTCTTTACCAGGCTTTTACTTTCTAGGATCCAGACTAACGACCTGTTTTAGCCAAGGCTTGTTAATTGCTCCATTCTCTTCCACATTCCCTAGCCCTACATTCTGGAGATTCTTTGTATGTGTGTTTTTTTTTTCTCCCATAGTAGAAAACAGGCATTTCTGACATATGTCCTGGGTTTTAGTACCCAGAAGCTTATATCCATCCTTTAGAAGCAGTCATATCTCAAGTAATTAATGGAAGACATTTCCTACCAGAGCTGGTTCTGGGAAACGTTTTCTTAAGAGAAGGGAGATCTCTTTACCTGGGCTTCTCAGAAAGCTCCTCTGAGAGACCTGAATCACAGCTGCCATGCTGGTCCCCACATCTTAACAGAAAGCCTCTGAATCCAGCTCCTCTCCTCAGTTTTATCCTCTGAGGGGGTCAGTGTGACCTCCTCCTATTCATCCTCCCAAATTAGTTTCACTAATGGTATGGTGAAAGACCTTGAGTCTCCCTGGCTTCATGTGAAGTCAAAGTTGCCTCTGCAAGGCTTCCCTCTAAATCAGTGCTGTAGCAACTTCCATCCCCCAGGCCTGATTTTTCCCAACTCCATCACACCGTGCTGTGTTTTACAGCTCACAAAAGAGTTTGTATAAAATCTCAACACACACAAACAGGTCTTTTCTCCGTCCTATTGATGTATGGTGAGAAAGATATATGATGAGAAAGTTGACTTCAAAATCTTGGCAGCATCTCCTATAAACAAATACCTGTCCCAGTCCTGGCAGTCATTCATCTGGAGATCAAGGGATCTGCTGGTTGTGACTATAAGTCTTAGCTTCAAGACCTGTGTGAAAGTTTTCATGAATCTGTGCCTCCTCCAAGGGCTGTCATCCCTCTTAACATTTCAGCAGCATCTCTAACTAGAACTTGAATCCTCTTGTATTGTCTCAGAGGCCTGCATGATATTCTTTTAGCTGGAAGCCTTTACTGCAGAGTAGTAAATACTGGGACCTCTGTCCACACCTCATCCTCAGGGCTGACACACCCATCCTTACCTAGTGTTGACCACTCAGCACTGGGCCCCGCACTAGGAATTACCTGCATCATAGGTAAATCCTGCCCTCAAACCTGGGCCTCCTCCCGGGGGTACTGTGGCCATTGATTGCTTTAGAAGGTGGAAAAGGCCCTGGCCCTTTGCCTCAATGTAAGGTAACTCATCATCTGAGCTCCCAAGTTCCCTGGAGGAGCATCTTAAGCTTCAGCTGTAATCACACAATGAGTTGCTTTCTCCCTCTTCTGAATACTACCTTATACATGTACTCCACCCCCCGCCCCACCCCCACCCCCCAAAAAAAAACCCAGGGAGCTTTCTCAATGGAATTTTCCATCTCAGTGTTTACTTCTAAGGAACCCAGTCTGAGACAGGTGGTATCAGAAGGGATAGCCTGCTCAAAACCAGGAGACTGGAGATGGGCCATTCTGTGGTTAGTAGGCAGGAGGAGCAGCATGGTGTGGAAGTAGATGAAGCATTGGTAGCCCACGGCTGCCATGGCAGGGCAGGAGGTGGTGAACAGCTACTGTGCTGTCTCTGGCCGAAATAAGAGGGAAGTGGTAACTAGGGATTGTGGAATTGCATGACGGCTGCTAAGCATCACGGACTCTTTGTTGGAGAAAGAGTGATTCATCATTCAGGCTCAGAGTGATTCATCAATAGTTCAAGGCAAAATGTGGAAGCCAGATAACCTTCTTGATTGCACTTAATAAATCCCTAATATCCTACATCCAGAGGGCAGATGGAACAGAGGAAAGCTCAGCATCTAATTAAGAGAGAGACTTAAGGTCTAATGGTGAGGGTAGTGGAACTTTAGAGGAAGGTTGAAATAGTCCCAGCTATTCACCTGTACCAAGGTCATGACCTTGCAACTTGAAAGAGGGAAGCTAGGTAATGTAGGCAAGAGCCTTTAACAGTGTGCAAGAGCCTTTAACAGTGTCCAAGAGCCTTTAACAGTGTCCATGTCAATCTTGCCTCAGAATTATGTTAACTTGCCTTCCCTCTCTCACAATATAGTCCAGAGTCACCTGGGCCATCTGGAGAGTCTGCTGGACATCTTATTGGTCCGTTAGACCCGTGCCATCATGTTAATCACACTGCAGGACAGTAAGTGATTGGCATGCTGGAGGTCTTGATGTATACAGAATGTAGGAAATAACCTGAGGATGATTTAGGGTATTTCCACATCAGTGAGGGTCATAAGAATTCAGCAGGTTTGCAGCCTATGGGACTTTTCTTCCCAGGTAAGCGCAGGTTGCTGCAGTTGATACTACTCAAAACCAAACCAAGAAGCAGGGACCGTGACAGACCTCTTTGGGCTTGCACTGCAGCACGTTTGACATGTAGACCTTCTGCTCCAGCCTGTTTAGTGGGTACACAGAAGGTGGCTAGGTTTGCTTGGGACCAAGAACAGGGTAGGCATGTGAGTCCTTTGTTCCAAAGGCTGGTTGAGAGCAAGTTCCATGTATCAGTGCAGTCTCCTGGGAACTCTGCGTCCACAGGAGAAGCAGGGCAGGGCCCCTCACCCAGTTTGCACATCAGACCACAGCCACGTTTCCTCTTTAAGGAAAGATTTATCTTCTTCTAAAATTGTGTATCATTTGAGGCTAAGGTTAAACTTTTAAGTTCCAGTTGGTTATTCTATAAGGAAATGCCTTGCGTCTACTCAATCCTATGAAAGTGTTAGTCACTCAGTTGTGTCCGACTCTTTGCCACCCCATAGACTGTAGCCTGCCAGGTTTCTCTGGCCATGGAATTCTCCAGGCAATCATACTGGAGAGGGTTGTCATGTCCTCCTCCAGGGGATCTTCCAGACCCAGGAATTGAAGCCTGGTTTCCCACATTGTAGGCAGATTGTTTACCATCTGAGCCACTAGGAAAGCCTCACTCAATCTAGAAGTTCATTTAACAATGCTTTATCTGAAATATCCAAATATATCCAATTGCAGATTAAAAATCTGGGCATTTGAGGAGAGAAATGTACCACTGAGACTAGGTAGCAAGAAGCAAGTGGAGCTTCTACTGAGCTGGAGTTTGTGCTTGATCTTTGTCAAAGTTAATTATGCATGCATTTAATCAGGAAAATTGTACAAGGAAGAGAGAAGAATGTGGCACCAGTCACAATGAGAAAACTACTGTAATGCCAGGGGTTCTATGAAAACTCTCTGGGTTCAGCATCAATCTTCAGAGGTTAACTCATTCTTTGTATTGTTGAAGGAAATGCTTTGGGTACAAAATGGGCTTTGAATAGGTGAAATATTTCCTGGGTTTAGTTTAAATACATAGCACCTCAAGCTTGCTTATCACTGGAGTCTTCACAGATTAAGCCTAATCCATGTTCTTAAATTTAAAGGACTATGTACTTCATTTTCAAGCAATACTAAAATACAGCAATCAAGACAAAATTATCTCAAAATGAGAAATAAAATGATTTTTTTTTCAGAAAGGTGATGCAGTTTTGCTCACTTTCCTTTTGAAAATGTCATCAGTCTATTAGCTACCTGACAAAAGCTGGGAGTGAAAATTACAAGCTTATCATATGTATTGGGCTTCCCTGGTGGCTCAGAGGTTAAAGCCTCTGCCTCCAATGTGGGAGACCCGGGTTCGATACCTGGGTTGGAAAGATCCCCTGGAAAAGGAAATGGCAATCCACTCCAGTATTCTTGCCTGGAGAATCCCATGGATGGAGAAGCCTAGTAGGTTACAGTCCACGAGGTCGCAAAGAGTTGGACACGACTGAGCGACTTCACCTCACCTTACCTTCACCTATCATATATATTAATTACTCAGCATGAGATAAACATGAATATAAAAAAATGTCATTAAGAGTTTTTTTAAATGGTAGTAGGAACTGAAGCATAAAGAAAAAACTTTGATATTTGTTTGTGTTGGTAACCACAAACACTGTTTTTCTGAATAGTCTGTATTTTTTTAAATTAAGATGGCATGCTATTTGGAGATAAATAATGACCTGTTAGAAAATCAATTTATTGAAAAAATGCTTCAAATTGATGGATATGAAAGTCTTTAAAAAGGCTGAAAGAATAATCGGCAAAGTCACACATGATAGTATCTGAGATGGAAAAGTAACCTGTAGACTTAGGATTGTCATACACATCGCATTTCTCTACATCTAAAGTAAGATTTCTCTAGTTGCATTTCAGCTTTATCCTCTTCCTACTTTTGGGCTTCACTACAGTATTTCACCCTGGTTGATCTGCACGTCAGACCACAGCCACGTTTCCTCTGCAGAAGGAAATGGTAACCCACTCCAGTATTCTTTCCTGGGAAATCCCATGGACAGGGGATCCTGGCAGCTACAGTTGGCAGGGTCACAAAGAGTCAAGACATGACTAAGCGACTTAGCACAGCACAGCGCTGTCCCAGACTCACTTAGTATATAGTATCACCCAATTGTTGTTTTTATGACTTTGTAGAAGAAAGATCACTATGTATAAGAATTTGTTTACATGTAATCTTTTCACATTTAAACAATATTATCCTGCCCATTTATTTTCTTTAACTGTAACTCTCTTCCAGATGTCATTTTTAGTGTATTTTGTTTATTTAAAAATGTTCTTATACGCAGAATTAGTGTTCATATCTTCATTAATCTCAAAAGACACAAAATTTTTGCAAGGTGTAAGTCAGGACAAACTTCAGGCACTATGAATATGTTATTTCTTTTTGCTGTTGTGAGAATTACTGTGGTTTTGTTGAAATGCATCCCATTTTGAGCGACTGCCAAATTGGGATTGTTTTTTGATGGTTTTCAAATAAATGATGCAGTTTCAGAGAAGTGCTCAAGATTCCAGAAACACTAAATAGACAAATAGGAGAGGATACTACTGTCACTGTATAGTGAAAATATACTTACATGCTTGCTTGCTTGTTTATTTATTTATGACTTGCCCACTTCAGCAAAAATTTAAGGCAGATTGATTAAGTTGTATGCTACTTTAGAAGAGGGCATTTGAACATCTCCCAAATGTAATGTATTGGAACTAGGTGGAGTGAACATGTTAGGTGGGACAAATCATTCTCCCTGGAGGAGATAGGCAATTTAATATTTTGATTGCTGCTACTGCTGCTGCTGCTAAGTCGCTTCAGTTGTGTCTGACTCTGTGCAACCGCACAGACAGCAACCCATCAGGCTCCCCCATCCCTGGGATTCTCCAGATAAGAACACTGGAGTGGGTTGCCATTTCCTTTTCCAATGCATGAAAATGAAGTTGTCTGACTCTTCACGACCCCATGGACTGCAGCCTACCAGGCTCTTCTGTCCATGGGATTTTCCAGGCAAGAGTACTGGAGTGGGTGGCCATTGTCTGTGGCAATTTGTTTTCTGGTTAAGAATGACCAGCTTCTCCACCCCCGCTCCTCACTTTCTTTCCTTTTGAAACAGACTTATGAGTAAAAAGTGGAAGATATAGCTTCACATTTAACAAATATTCTCTGTTCCACCAAGTAAAACTTTTAAAAGCCCTTCTTACTCCTGAGAGCACAGGAGGGAGATGGAGTTTTGTTCCTTTGACTAAACTCTCAGGAGTTAAGATGGGGGCTGTTTTATTTTACATGTTCAGAAGAATTTTTACTACTCTTGAGAATAAGGGGAATGAAGCTGACTAAGAAAACCAGACTGAGGTGTTAGTGGGGACTGTTACTTGACATGTCAAAGGAAGGCTTGTATAAGTTGAGGTATCTCTTCCAGCTTCTTGCTCAATGGGCCTTTGAAAAGCAAGTCCTTTGGGGATCAATGGAGTGAGGAGACAGCCTTAGTTCATTTAGAGTTATCCTGTGTCTATTTAGCAAAACTGGAACTTTATCTTCCAGAATTCCCTTCTCTTTAGAGTTCTGGAGGAATTGGGATTTCTTCTTCGTTTGCATCTTTCGCATCAGAAATGGGAGGAACCATCAGCCTAGTTTGCTTCTGTGCTGGTACAGGCGTTGCTACTGGTACCCACCCTTGCTGTCTGCCACACTTGTCACCTTGTGGCCACAGATCCCTCGTCTGCTTGTCTGTCTTTAGGGCCAGGTGGATGATGTGATGCGGCTAGAGGCTGTGAGGTCATCAGACACCGATATACTTTCGTCCTCTTGGTTTCCGGCTTCTTTTCACAGTTTTCTATTATGGAAAAAAAAAATGTATGTTTGTTACAGAAAATTTAGAACATACAGAAAGCTAATAAAACAAACATCTGTGACCCCGATGCCCCATTGTGTGTGCATCAGTTGCTCAGTCCAGTCCAACTCTTTGCGACCCCACAGACTGTGGCCCGCCAGGCTGGTGGGTTACCATTTCCTCCTCCAGGGGATCTTTCCAATCTAGCAGTCAAACCCACATCTCCTGTGTCTCCTGCTTTACAGGGCGATTCTTTACTGCTGAGTCATTAGAGAAGCCAGGTCAGTTCAGTCACTCAGTCGGGTCTGACTCTTTGCAACCCCATGAATTGCAGCACGCCAGGCCTCCCTGTCCATCACCAACTCCCGGAGTTCACTCAGACTCACGTCCATTGAGTCAGTGATGCCATCCAGGCATCTCATCCTCTGTTGTCCCCTTCTCCTCCTGCCCCCAATCCCTCCCAGCATCAGAGTCTTTTCTAATGAGTCAACTCTTCTGATGAGGTGGCCAAAGTACTGGAGTTTCAGCTTTAGCATCATTCCTTCCAAAGAAATCCCAGGGTTGATCTCCTTCAGAATGGACTGGTGGGATTTCCTTGCAGTCCAAGGGAATCTCAAGAGTCTTCTCCAACACCACAGTTCAAAGGCATAGATTCTTTGGTGCTCAGCCTTCTTCACAGTCCAACTCTCACATCCATACATGACCACTGGAAAACCAAAGCCTTGACTAGACGGACCTTAGTCGGCAAAGTAATGTCTCTGCTTTTGAATATGCTATCTAGGTTGGTCATAACTTTTCTTCCAAGGACTAAGCGTCTTTTAATTTCATGGCTGCAGTCACCATCTGCAGTGATTTTTGGAGCCCCCCAAAACAAAATCTGACACTGTTTCCCCATCTATTTCCCATCAAGTGATGGGACTGGATGCCATGATCTCTGTTTTCTGAATGATGAGCTTTAAGCCAACTTTTTCGCTCTCCTCTTTCAATTTCATCGAGAGGCTTTTTAGTTCCTCTTCACTTTCTGCTATAAGGGTGGTGTCGTCTGCATATCTGAGGTTATTGTTATTTCTCGCCGCAATCTTAATTCCAGCTTGTGCTTCTTCCAGTCCAGCATTTCTCATGATGTACTCTGCATATAAGTTAAATAAGCAGGATGACAATATACAGCCTTGACGTACTCCTTTCCTATTTGGAACCAGTCTGTTGTTCCATGTCCAGTTCTAACTGTTGCTTCCTGGCCCGCATACAGATTTCTCAAGAGGCAGGTCAGGTGGTTTGCTATTCCCATCTCTTTCAGAATTCTCCACAGTTGATTGTGATCCACACAATCAAAGGCTTTGGCATAGTCAATAAATCAGAAATAGTTGTTTTTCTGGAACTCTCTTGCTTTTTTGATGATCCAGCGAATGGTGGCAATTTGATCTCTGGTTCCTCTGCCTTTTCTAGAACCAGCTTGAACATCTGGAATTTCACGGTTCACATATTGCTGAAGCCTGGCTTGGAGAGTTTTGAGCATTACTTTACTAGCATGTGAGATGAGTGCAGTTGTGCGGTAGTTTGAGCAGTCTTTGGCATTGCCTTTCTTTGGGATTGGAATGAAAACTGATCTTTTCCAGTTCTGTGGCCACTGCTGAGTTTTCCAAATTTGCTGGCATATTGAGTGCAGCACTTTCACAGCATCATCTTTCAGGATTTGAAATAGCTCAACTGGAATTCTGTCACCTCCACTAGCTTTGTTTGTAGTGATGCTTTCTAAGGACCACTTGACTTCACATTCCAAGATGTCAGGCTCTAGATGAGTGGTCACACCATCGTGATTATCCAGGTCATGAAAATCTTTTTGTATAGTTCTTCTGTGTATTCTCGCCATCTCTTCTTAATATCTTCTGCTTCTGTTAGGTCCATACCATTTCTGTCCTTTATCAAGCCCATCTTTGCATGAAGTATTCCCTTGGTATCTCTAATTTTCTTGAAGAGATCTCTAGTCTTTCCCATTCTGTTCTTTTTTTTTTTTTAGCTTTTTTTTTTAATACTTTATTCTTTATTACAATACTGTATTTGTTTTGCCATACATTGACATGAATCAGCCACAGGTGTCCACAATCTCCCAATGCCAAATCCCCCTCCCACCTCCCACCCCACATCCTCTCCCTGAATCATCCTGTGCACCAGCCCCATGCGTCCTGCATCCTGTATTGAACATAGACTGGCACTTCATTCTTACAAGATAGTATACGTGTTTCAATGCCGTTCTCCCAAATCATCCCACCCTCTCCCTCTCCCTCAGAGTCCAAAAGTCCGTTCTATATCTCTGAGTCTCTTTTTGTCGTCTCACATAGAGGGTCTTCATTACTATCCTTCTAAATTCCATATATATGTGTCAATATACTGTATTGGTGTTTTCTTTCTGGCTTACTTCACTCTGTATAATCGGCTCCAATTTCATCCAGCTGATTAGAACTGAGTCGAATTTATTCTTTTAAGGGCTGAGTAGTACTGCATTGTGTATATGTACCACAGCTTTCTTATCCATTCATCTGCTGATGGACATCTAGGTTGTTTCCATGTCCTGGCTATTATAAACAGTGCTGCAATGAACATTGGGGTACATGTGTCTCTTTCAATTCTGGTTTCCTCGGTGTGTATGCCCAGCAGTGGGATTGCTGGATCATAAGGCAGTTCTGTTTGCAATTTTTTAAGGAATCTCCACACTGTTTTCCATAGTGGCTGTACTAGTTTGCATTCCCACCAGCAGTGTAAGAGGGTTCCCTTTTCTCCACATCCTCTCCAGCATTTATTGCTTGTAGACTTTTGGATCGCAGCCATTCTGACTGGTGTGAAATGATACCTCATTGTGGTCTTGATTTGTATTTCTCTGATACTAAGTGATGTTGAGCATCCCATTCTGTTCTTTTCCTCTGTTTCTTTGCATTGATCGCTGAAGAAGGCTTTCTTATCTCTTCTTGCTATTCTCTGGAATTCTGCACTTATATGCTTATATCTTTCCTTTTCTCCTTTGGTTTTCACTTCTCTTCTTTTCTCAGCTATTTGTAAGGCCTCCCCAGACGGCCATTTTGCTTTTTTGCATTTCTTTTCCATGGGGATGATCTTGATCCCTGTCTCCTGTACAATGTCATGAACCTCATTCCATAGTTCATCAGGCACTCTATTTATCAGATCTAGGCCCTTAAATCTATTTCTCATTTCCACTGTATAATCATAAGGGATTTGATTTAGGTCATACCTGAATGGTCTAGTGGTTTTTCCTACTTTCTTTAATTTAAGTCTGAATTTGGTAATAAGGAGTCCATGATCTGAGCCACAGTAAGCTCCTAATCTTGTTTTTCTGGCTGTATAGAGCTTTTCCATCTTTGGCTGCAAAGAATATAATCAATCTGATTTCAATTTTGACCATCTGGTGATGTTCATGTGTAGAGTCTTCTCTTGTGTTGTTGAAAGAGGGTGTTTGCTATGACCAGTGCATTTTCTTTGCAAAACTCTATTAGTCTTTGCCCTGCTTCATTCCTCATTCCAAGGCTAAATTTGCCTGTTACTCCCGGTGTTTCTGGACTTCCTACTTTAGCATTCCAGTCCCCTATAATGAAAAGGACATCTTTTTTGGGTGTTAGTTCTAAAAAGGTCTTGTAAGTCTTCATAGAACTGTTCAACTTCAGCTTCTTCAGCGTTACTGGTTGGGGCATAGACTTGGATAACTGTGATACTGAATGGCTTGCCTTGTAGATGATCAGAGATCATTCTGCCAATTTTGAGATTGCATCCAAGTACTGCATTTCGGACTCTTGTTGACCATGATGGCTATTCCATTTCTTCTGAGAGATTCCTGCCTGCAGTAGTAGATATAATGGTCATCTGAGTTAAATTCACCCATTCCAGTCCATTTTAGTTCACTGATTCCTAGAATGTTGACGTTCACTCTTGCCATCTCTTGTTTGACCACTTCCAATTTGCCTTGATTCTTGGACCTGACATTCCAGGTTCCTATGCAATATTGCTCTTTACAGCATCAGACCTTGCTTCTATCACCAGTCACGTCCACAGCTGGGTATTGTTTTTGCTTTGACTCCATTCCTTCATTCTTTCTTGAGTTAATTCTCCACTGATCTCCAGTAGCAATTTGGGCACCTACTGACCTGTGGAGTTCCTCTTTCAGTATCCTATCATTTTGCCTTTTCATACTGTTCATGGGGTTCTCAAGGCAAGAATACTGAAGTGGTTTGCCATTCCCTTTCCAATGGACCATATTCTGTCTGACCTCTCCATCATGGCAACCCATCTTGGGTTGCCCCATGGCATGGCTTAGTTTAACTGAGTTAGACAAGTCTGTGGTCCTAGTGTGATTAGATTGACTAGTTTTCTGTCAGTATGGTTTCAGTGCGTCTGCCCTCTGATGCTCTCTTGCAACACCTACTATCTTACTTGCGTTTCTCTTACCTTGGGCATGGGGTATCTCTTCACGGCTGCTTCTTACCTGGGATGAAGCCTATCTCCTCATCGCCACCCTTCCTGACCTTCAACGTGGGATGGCTCCTCTAGGGCCCTCCTGCACCCGTGCAGTCACCACTCCTTGGATGTAGAGTTGCTCTTCCCAGCTGCCGTCTCTGGCCAATGTCACACCAAAGTCCTGTAGTATTTTCATGTATATTTCTTGTCAGTTATACATATGTGCATGTATATATGTATATATTCATATATGTGCACTTCTTTAAGTGTATAATACATAAAATATGAGACTGTATTCAGAAATATATGTTTACGGTAGAATATATAAAATGTTCAGTTCAGTGTCTCAGTCCTGTCCACCTCTTTGCAGCCCCATGGACTGCAGCATGCCAGTCCTCCTTGTCCATCACCAACTCCCGGAGTTTACTCACACTCATCTCCATAAAGTTGGTGATGCTATCCAACCATCTCATCCTCTGTCGTCCCCTTCTCCTACTGCCTTCAATCTTTCCCAGCATCAGGATCTTTTCCAGTGAGTCAGTTCTTCTAATCAGGTGGCCAAAGTATTGGAGTTTCTGCTTCAGCATCAGTCCTTCCAATGAGTATTCAGGACTGATTTCCTTTAGGATGAACTGTTGAATCTCCTTGCAGTCCAAGGGACTCTCAAGAGTCTTCTCCAACACCACAGTTGAAAAGCATCAATTCTTCAGCACTCAGCTTCCTTTATAGTCCAACTCTCACATCCATACATGACTACTGGAAAAACCATAGCCTTGACTAGATGGACCTTTGTTTGCAAAGGAATATCTCTACGTTTTAACATGCTGTCTAGGTTGGTTATAACTTTTCTTCCAGGGAGCAAGAGTCTTTTTATTTCATGGCTGCAGTCATCATCTGCAGTAAGTTTACATAAAAAAATACTATAACATATTGGTATATATTGATATATGTATAAAAAATTGGGGGTTATATTGCCTATACAGTTATTT
This sequence comes from Nanger dama, assembly GCA_917880005.1. Classification (NCBI taxonomy): domain Eukaryota; kingdom Metazoa; phylum Chordata; class Mammalia; order Artiodactyla; family Bovidae; genus Nanger; species Nanger dama. Next base: position 2,708,564 of record CAKJTW010000069.1, read on the forward strand.
AATTTGCACTTTTCTCATTACAATTTATTATTAGCATTTCTTAATTCCTTAAATGTTCTTTGAGAGTATATTTAAATAATTGTGTACTATTTCATTCTTTATTTACCCAGTCATCAGCTGAATGGGTATTCATACTCTATTATATATATATTTTTTATTACAAGCAACATTAATTAAGAAAAACTATTAGGTAATATTTTGTGTCAGCGTTTGTTTCCTGAGCATAGTTTTCATGACTTAGAATTTCAGATTTTATGGACTCTTTATTTTTTTAATGCTCTTAATACTTAAGACTAAGTTGCTTTTGTTAAGGACTGAATGTTTGTGTTTCCCCCAGTTCACATGTAATTGATTATATGCTGATTAATTGTTTGCCCCTTATATGCTTATTTCTCATTTTTATTTCTTTTGTTGGTTGTCTATACATGTCACTCTCTTTTGTATTTGTGTGTCCTCTTTATATTGAAGAGTATTGTTATACAGTGAAAGACGCATTGATTACCCATTTTTACTTAGTGTGTTCCTCATGCTTGACCTTGGTTGATGTTTGATTTTATTCAACATTTTATTATTTTTATTAGATAAATAAGAAGGTAAAACACAGTAACTTCAAATATATAAAACTTTGTAAAAGTGAGCAGAGTATAGAATATACTGTTACTATAAAAATAAAATATAATTTGATATGTATTTCTTCTAAAATATATGGCTTCCTTTCTTTCTTTCTCACTCCTCTGATTGACATGGCAAATCAAAGTAAATCAAAATATTTATTATATGAAAATTAGTATGTGGTGAAATTTAGATAGACTTAGTTAGTGTAAGTTGCAACTGAATTTGGAAATAGTTTTGCAGAGATCATATAGACATAAATACTTGGAGAGTTTGAGATTTGTGCTGAAATTATCCTGGTCAGCAAGATAAGAAAGAATAATTGGCTGACAGAAAGTGAGATAAAGACTAAGACTCAATTAGATTTATGGATAAACTAAGGACATAAGAGGATTTCTCTCCAGTGGGAACAAGATTCACAGGATTAAATTGTGAAGCTCCAGTATAGTTGTTCTGGTCCTGGTCTTACCCTCATGATGATGAGAATACCATGCAAATGGGGTCAAGATGAAATACGTTTACATGGTGCGCCCTTAAAGAAGTATTTCCACAAGTTTTGTAGAGGAAAAACACTTGTGGTTGAAATTTAAAGATGCTGTGCTAAGCTATATATTCTAGACTTCCTTAAAATCTGGGTGACAGGTGCAAAAATAATTCTTTTATGTACTTAGGCTGCCTCAGCCATTCTACTTGATATATTAATATGTGACTGCACAGGAGAAAACCCTGGGACTAGGGTCATCCCTTCTGTAACACAGGTCCCTGGATTGTTTGCAAGGGTAGACATCCACTGCTTCCCCACTCTCCTCAGCCTTGCTTCCAGGAAGAACTGAATCCCTTATAATGGTGAATATTTAGACAAGTTAACAATACATTGCAAATACTTATTTTTTCCAACTTTGATTTGTTTCTATCTTCTTTATAGTTTGTTAGCTATTTCTTATTTCTTTATTAGTATATTGTTATATTTCAGTTGTACAGAAGTTACATGTGTGATTTGTCAATTTTTTTGTATGTTGCCTTTCTTTATGATATCTTTCCTTGATTATTTTTTTCTACTCTACAATCATTTAAATGTTAGCCTACAGTTATCTCTATGGTTTCTATTTCTATGTCATCTCTAAATTAGTTCAGTTCAGTCACTCAGTTGTGCCCAACTATTTGTGACCCCATGGACTGTAGCATGCCAGGCCTCCCTGTCCATCACCAACTCCCAGAGTTTACTCAGACTCATGTCCTTCAAGTCAGTGATGCCATCCAACATCTCATCCTCTGTCGTCTCCTTCTTCTCCAGCCTTCAATCTTTCCCAGCATCAGGGTCTTTTCCAGTGAGTCAGTTCTTCTCATCAGATGGCCAAAATATTGGAGTTTGAGCTTCAGCATCAGTCCTTCCAATGAGTATTCAGGAGTGATTTCCTTTAGGATGGACTGGTTGGATTTCACTGCAGTCCAAGTGACTCTCAAGAGTCTTCTCCAACACCACAGTTCAAAAGCATCAATTCTTCAGCACTCAGCTTCCTTTATAGTCCAACTCTCACATCCATACATGACTACTGGAAAAACCACAGCTTTGACTAGAAAGACCTTTGTTGGCAAAGTAATGTTGCTGATTTTTAGTTAGTTTATCATAAATTAACATACATATATACTTGAGGATTTTTTTTTATTGGTTTTGTTTTTATTCTGTTCTTTGGCTTTTTTTTTTTTTCTCCACACTTGTAGTTTTCTACTGCACTAGAATAGAGAAGGCACTCTGCTTCAATATTTCAGTTGTATAAGCAAAGGAGAAAAAAGAAACACCTTTTGAAGCATACTTGGTGTTTCAACATAGCTTATCATGCTCTGTTCTTATGTACTTGGATCTCACAGAGAGCCAGCTCTTTATCTCAGGATGGAGTAATCTCAGGCTGGGCTTCTTAGATATCAGTGAGCTTAGAAATCATCTTCCTGAAGCTAAGTTACTTCAGTTGTGTCCGACTCTGTCTGACTCTGTAGCCTGACAAGCTCCTCTGTCCATGGGATTCTCCAGGCAAGAATACTGGGGTAAGTGGCCATTTCTTCTTTTGGGGATCTTCCCAACCCAGGGATCAAACCCAGTCTCTTATGTCTCCTGCACTGGAAGGCAGGTTCTTTACCACTATCACCACCTGGGAAGCCCCAGAAATCATGTTGGGTGCAAATAAAATGTACAGATTCTCAGCTGAGTTGCAGGGGATTTCTAGCCAAAGAGTCTGGGGTGAGACCCAAGGCCTACACCTTTCACAAGTATCTAGATAATTTTGATCTAGACATTGATGTGACCAAAACCTTTAGAAATTCAATCCAAAGTTTGGTTGAGTTTTATAAATTAAAGTGTTCATTAGAAAAAAAAAAATTTAATTTATTCTGGAAACTGATTTTATGGATGAAATCTATCAATAGAATTATTTTATTTTATGATTTATTCTGTTCCAAATAATTTATTTGGACATAGGGATATTAGCCAATTGCCATTCTGAAAGTAAAATTGACTCCAAGCTTAAATGCAGACTCCATTTTATCTTTAACAACTGTGTTAAAGCCAGCTGATTTTTAATTCATGGTTTGAGGAATGGATAAAAATGGCTAAAATACATCGTCTGGCATCATTCAGTAGTTGTCTCCAGACAGCTGTGAGAAGAAATATTAGTAGAAGCCATAATTGCTGAGCTTCTCGAGAGCAATTTTAGAGCAGCTAAAATTTCTGAGTGGGGTGCAGTTGGGGATCAACTAAAAAATGACTGGTTTTGTATTTGTCATGCTAGCCAATGACAAAGTTAGGTTATGTCAGGCAAGTAGCACTTTCCATAAAAAGAGTTATAGTTTTACAAAACTTAATAAAGTGACTATATATTGAATGTGAAATATGTGAGTAAGCTATGCTTTTGACCATGTGAGAGAGTAGAGTTATTGAATAACTACTTTTCACAAAAGAGTCCAGAAGAAATCCAAAATTAATGAGGGAGGGAGGGAGGGAGGGAGAGAGAGAGAGAGAGAGAGAGAGCCCACTCAGAGTAGGGACGCTGGAGAACAGGCCTGCGTATCCCTCAGTGAAAGGCAGCAGGAACAGCTGAACCTACACTATAGTCAGAGCCAAAGTTGTACCAGATAAGAGTTAAACAGTCCAGGAAGAATTTATTGAAGCCTATTGCAGTTGTGTATGTGAGCTTTCTACCACAGGATCAGTTATGAGTTTCCCTTTGCCCCTTGTCTTTCCAGACATGCAATACTCAGATATCTCAATAGTTTGGGAGTATTTTTTGCAAACTTTTAGTAAAAAAAATTATTTTGCATTCTTGTAAAAATTACATTCAGATGTGCATTAAACATGGGCTTCCCAGGTGGCACAGTGATAATGAATCCCCCTGCCAATGCAGGAGATGCAAGAGATGCGAGTTTGATCCCTGAGTTGGGAAAATTCCTGGGGAAGGAAAAGGCATCCCACTCCAATATTCTTTTCTGGAAAATTCCATGGGCAGAGGAGCCCAGTGGTCCACAGTCCATGGAGCTGCAAAGCATCAGACATGACTGAGCACATAATTCCTATTGCAGCTGGGGTCAAGATTATTGCAATATGTGAGAGATGTACCCTGCTGAAATAAAGACAAAAGAGTTTTCAACTGCTTGCAAAGTCCTGGAGGATTGAAGAGAGAATTTGGTCAATGTGACCAGGCCATCTGTGCTTGCTGTTAGGCTCCTGCCTCCCATAGGGACTGGAAGATCTTTTTGGATGATGACATTTCAGGGACAACCTAGTTTCAACGACAGAAGAGACTTGATGTGTAAATGATATATTTTACATTTTGCTATATACCTTGAATGTCTTTGTAATCAGAATTAAACCTTAAAGTTGCCTCTATCTCTGTCTTTTTCCTTTGGTATCAGATGTTGTGGGTTTCCCTAGTGGGTGGCTCAATGGTAAGAATCTGCCTGCCAATGCAGGAGGTCCACATTCGATCCCTGAGTCAGGAAGATCCCTTGGAGAAGGAAGTGGCAACCCATTCCAATATTCTTGTCTGAGAAACCCCATGGACACAGGAGCCTGGTGGGCTATGGTCCAAGGGGGTCACAAAAAGAGTTGGGTATGACTGAGCGACTGAACAACAACAACAGTCAGATATTGAGCTAACTGCTTTTTGCATTTGTGGTTTCTCTACATATTCCTTGCCTTCTTCCCCCTCCCTCACTTCCCCATCAACTTTCATTATAATATTAATGTTTTATTGCAATATGCTATATTTTCATTTCTCACATAGACCCTGAAAGGTTATCCTTAATGCTTAATTATCTATGCATTTAAAACAAATATTATAATAAGCAAGTATTTGATTCACAATTGTCTCAATTTCAAATTAAAAAATAAAAGTTTCTGTAGAGTCATGTACCCTTGAGATGGGAGAAAAAACGTTCTCCAAATCTGTGTCAATAAATTTTTGAGTAGCTTTAATATTTACACTTAAAAAGATATTCAGAGCTGCTGAAAGAATAATGATTGCTGTGGAGTGCTTCTAAATAAACTTGACACCTAATAAGCCCTTGTTTTTATTAACACTAACCTTGATATCTCTTTCAGTCATTTAGCAAAGGAGTAAGAGCTTGATTATGGAGTAAGGGAGATACATCTTAAATGCTTCTCAGGTTTACTTAACAAAGAACAAACAAACTAGTGACAGGACATATTTCAGCTGAAATAAATACAGTGCTTAAAGTACAATGATGTAGGATAAAAAAATCTTTCTAAAAGTTTCTTTCTTCTTTAATTGCCTCATTTTCTTTTATCTTTAATTTTTCTACTTTAAAAAGTCATTTGAAAAACTGCAATAATAATGCATGCTTATTATAGTAACTTAAGCAATGAGAAGTTAATAGTTTCCTTTATCAGTCAGGCACGCTTTGGAATGCAAATAATAGAAAACTGAACTAATACTGATGAGTAGAAGTTTATTTTTTTCATATAAACAGAAGTTTTTATGTGAACAGTTGCTGGTCTTGATTATATCTCTGAAGTTTTGGGGGATGTTTCTCATGGTTGCAGTACAATTGCTGAAGCTCCAAGAATCGTATTTGAGTGTGTAGCAGAGGAAAAACCATTTTCCTCCTGCCCTTCTTAGTCCTGCTCAGAGACCTCTGTAATAAAAGACAGATATACAAGGGAAAAACTAATAGAAATTTATTAACATATATTCTTCATGTATACATGATGCGTGTTGGAGAAGGCTCTTGGGAGTCCCTTGGACTGCAAGGAGATCCAACCAGTCCATCCTAAAGGAAATCAGTCCTGAATATTCATTGGAAGGACTGATGCTGAAGCTGAAAATCCAATCATCACCACCTGATGTGAAGAACGGACTCATTTGAAAAGACTATGATGCTAGGAAAGACTGAAGGCAAGAGGAGAAGGGGTCGATAGAGGATGAGATGGCTGGATAGCATCACCAAATGGATAGACATGAGTTTGAGCAAGCTCTGGTAGTTGATGATGGACAGGGAGGCCTGGTATGCTGCAGTTCACGGGGTCGAAAAGAGTCGGACATGACTGAGCAACTGAACTGAACTGATACTTCATATATATATGGGAGATACCCCAGAGGAAATGTGTAACTCAAGGTAGCCTAAGCCTCTGGCTTAAATATCATCTTCAGGTACTGATAAAGGTGTGAGGAGATTATCAGGAGAAGGGTAAATGGGTAGGGTATGTTGTGCAAATTTCAGTCTTTATCCTCCACAGTGATAAAGCACCTTCCTGTCAATGCACGAGACTCAAGAGACGTGGGTTTGATCCCTGGGTCGGAAAGATTCCTGGAGAAGGAAATGGCAACCCACTCCAGTATTCTTGCCTGGAAAATTCCATAGATAGAGGAGCCTAGTGGGTTACAATCCATGGGATCACAAAGGGTTGGATCTGACTTAGTGGCCAAACAACAACAACAGCATGTTTCATATACATAAAACATGCATACATATACTTCTAACATTATACACATATATTACATTTTATTAACAACAAAAACTGGGTAATATTGAGTCATTACTTTGCCAGTTTTTTCTCTATGTAATGTCTTATCTATTTAATATAAATAAGGATTTGTGTATGCATAGATGATATATTTGATATTAACTAATGTATTAATATAATATGTAATATATTATGAGGTATAACGTATATTATATGTATATCAAAGCTTGTCAAATCTATGTGTATACATAAATGTAGGTTTATTTTTAATATATATCTATATGTGTGTTCATGTACATATACATGGGACAACAAACATTTTTCTGTATGTGTTTTATATACGTGTGAGTATATATATATACCAATGTGTGTACTTCTGTAGATTCATCCATATAGACAAGTTTTTCATTTCCATAAATAAGATTTGTTTACAGTTATATATTTACATCAAAAGACATAAACATTATTCCTTTAAAGAAATACTAAAGAAGATTGTAGCAACTTGCACAAAAGAGACTTTCTCTCTCTCTCGCCACTTTGACTCAGATAGTCATGACATTTTAATGACTGGCAATCTGATGAGGTACATCAACAGATTTATCATATGCACTGATAAATGATGGAACTAGAGCTCAGAGCGGCTAACTAGCTCAAGGTAATAAATTACTAAGAGTCAGGAGTTCCTCAAGTTTGTTTCAGTTCTGAGTACTGAAAAAGTCAGTACAGTTCCTCTTTTGTTTCTGTTTCAGTTTCTGTCCACTGTGTTTCTAAACAAGTGCATGTTATCCTCAGGTACCTATGATCCAGTTCAGTTCAGTTCAGTCTCTCAGTCGTGTCTGACTCTTTGCGACCCCATGAATCGCAGCACGCCAGGCCTCCCTGTCCATCACCAACTCCCAGAGTTCACTCAGACTCACGTCCAACGAGTCAGTGATACCATCCAGCCATCTCATCCCCTGTCGTCCCCTTCACCTCCTGCCCCCAATCCCTCCCAGCATCATACTGGAGTTTCAGCTTCAACATCATTCCTTCCAAAGAAATCCCAGGGCTCATCCCAGTGCACCAGCACCAAGCATCCTGTATCCTGCATCAAACCTAGACTGGCGATTCATTTCTTGTATGATATTATACATGTTTCAATGCCATCTCCCAAATCATCCCACAGTCTCCCTCTCCCACAGAGTCCAAAAGACTGTTCTATACATCTGTGTCTCTTTTGCTGTCTCACATAAATGTTGATGTATGGCAAAACCAATACAGTATTGTAAAGTAAAATAAAGTAAAAAAAAAAAAAAAAAAAAAAAAAAAGAAATCCCACGGCTGATCACCTTCAGAATGGACTCGTTGGATCTCCTTGCAGTACAAGGGACTCTCAAGAGTCTTCTCCAACACCACAGTTCAAAAGCATCAATTCTTCGGCACTCAGCTTTCTTCACAGTCCAACTCTCACATCCATACATGACCACTGGGAAAACCATAGCATTGACTAGACGGACCTTTGTTGGCAAAGTAATGTCTCTGCTTTTCAACATGCTATTTAGGTTGGTCATAACTTTTCTTCCAACGAGTAAGCCTCTTTTAATTTCATGGCTGCAATCACCATCTGCAGTGATTTGGAGCCCCCCAAAATAAAGTCTGACACTGTTTCCACTCTTTCCCCATCTATTTCCCATGAAGTGATGGGACCGGATGCCATGATCTTCGTTTTCTTAATGTTGAGTTTTAAGCCAACTTTTTCACTCTCCTCTTTCACTTTCATTGAGGCTTTTAGTTCCTATTCACTTTCTGCCATAAGGGTGGTGTCATCTGTGTTTCTGAGGTTATTGATATTTCTCCTGGCAATCTTGATTCCAGCTTGTACTTCTTCTAGCTTAGCATTTCTCTTTTCTTCATAGAAAGTAAATAAGGAGGCTGAAATATACAGCCTTGATGTACTCCTTTTCCTACCTGGAACCAGTCTGTTGTTCCATGTCCAGTTCTAACTGTTACTTCCTGACCTGCATGCAGATTTCTCAAGGGACAGGCCAGGTGGTCTGGTATTCCCATCTCTTTCAGAATTTTCCACAGTTGATTGTGATCCACACAATCAAAGGCTTTGGCATAGTCAATAAAGCAGAAATAGTTGTTTTTCTGGAAGTCCCTTGCTTTTCAATGATCCAGCAGATGTTGGCAATTTGATCTCTGGTTCCTCTGCCTTTTCTAAAACCAGCTTGAACATCAGGGAGTTCTTGGTTCATGTGTTGCTGAAGCCTGGCTTGGAGAATTTTGAGCATTACTTTACTAGCGTGTGAGATGACTGCAATTGTGTGGTAGTTTGAGCATTCTTTGGCATTGCCATTCTTTGGGATTGGAATGAAAACTGACATTTTCCAATCCTATGGCCACTGCTGACTTTTCTAAATTTGCTGGCATATTGAGTGCAGCACTTTCACAGCATCATCTTTCAGGATTTGAAATAGCTCAACTGGAATTCTGTCACCTCCACTAGCTTTGTTCGTAGTGATGCTTTCTAAGGCCCACTTGACTTCACATTCCAGGATGTCTGGCTTTAGGTGAGTGATCACACCATCGTGATTATCTTGATCATGAAGATCATTTTTGTACAGTTCTTGTGTGTATTCTTGCCACCTCTTTTTAATATCTTCTGCTTCTGTTAGGTCCATGCCATTTCTGTCCTTTATTGAGCCCATCTTTGCATGAAGTGTTCCCTTGGTATCTCTAATTTTCTTGAAGAGATCTCTAGTCTTTCCCATTCTGTTGTTTTCCTGTATTTCTTTGCATTGACAGCTGAGGAAAGCTTTCTTATCTGTCCTTGCTATTCTTTGGAACTCTCCATTCAGATGCTTATATCTTTTCTCCTTTTCTTTTTTCTTCTACTCTTTTCACAGCTATTTGTAAAGGCTCTCCAGACAGCCATTTTGCTTTTTTGCATTTCTTTTCCATGGGGTTGTTCTTGATCTCTGTCTCCTGTGCAATGTCATGAACCTCCTTCCATAGTTTATAGGCACTCTATCTATCAGATCTAGTCCCTTAAATCTATTTCTCACTTCTATTGTATAGTCATAAAGGATTTGATTTAGGTCATACCTGAATGGTCTAGTAGTTTTCCCTACTTTCTTTAATTTAAATCTGAATTTGGCAATAAGGAGTTCATTATCTGAGACACTGGAAAGGCAATGGCACCCCCACTCCAGTGCTTTTGCCTGGAAAATCCCATGGACAGAGGAGCCTGGTGGGCTGCAGTCCCTCAGATCGCTAAGAGTCAGACACGACTGAACGACTTCACTTTCACTTTTCACTTTCATGCATTGGAGAAGGAAATGGCAACCCACTCCAGTGTTCCTCCCTGGAGAATCCCAGAGACAGGGGAGCCTGGTGGGCAACTGTCTATGGGGTCGCACAGAGTCAGATACGACTGAAGTGACTTAGCAGCAGCAGCAGCACCACCACCACCACCACCAGATATGAGCCACGGTCAGCTCCTGGTCTTGTTTTTGCTGACTGTATAGAGCTTCTCCATCTTTAGCTGGAAAGAATATAATCAGTCTGATTTCATTGTTGATCATCTGGTGATGTCCATGTGTAGAGTCTTCTCTTGTGTTTTTGGAAGAGGGTGTTTGCTATGACCAGTGTGTTCTCTTGGAAAAACTCTCTTAGCCTTTGCCATGCTTCATTCCATATTCCGAGGCCAAATTTGCCTGTTACTCCAGGTGTTTCTGGACTTCCTACTTTAGCATTCCAGTCCCCTAGAATGAAAAGGACATCTTTTTGGGGTGTTAGTTCTAAAAGGTCTTTGTAGGTCTTCATAGAACCATTCAACTTCAGCTTCTTCAGTGTTACTGGTTGGAGCATAGGCTTGGATTACTGTGATATTGAATGGGGTGCCTTGGAAATGAACAGAGATCATTCTGTTGTTTTTGGGATTGCATCCAAGTACTGCATTTTGGACTCTTTTGTTGATCATGATGGCTACTCCTTTTCTTCTGAGAGATTCCTGCCCGCAGTAGTAGATATAATGGTCATCTGAGTTAAATTCACCCATTCCAGTCCATTTTAGTTCGCTGATTCCTAGAATGTCGATGTTCACTCTTGCCATCTCCTGTTTGACCACTTCCAATTTTCCTTAATTCATGGACTCAACATTTTAGGTTCCTATGCAATATTGCTCTTTACCACATCAGACCTTGATTCTATCACCAGACATATCCACAACTGGTTTGTTTGTTTGTTTGTTTGCTTTGGCTCCATCCCTTCATTCTTTCTGGAGTTATTTCTCCACTGATCTCCAGTATCATATTGGGCACGTACCGACCTGGGGAGTTCCTCTTTCAGTATCCTATGATTTTGCCATGGACTGCACAGAAACATGGCCAAGGGGAGCTACCCCATGTCCAAGGAGCAGCAGCTGCATGGGCACAGGAAGGCTGAGGGGAGTACTCACGTTCAAGGTCAGGAGGGGTGGCTGTGAGGAGATACCTCTTGTCCAAGGTAAGGTACATCCGCTGCACTTTGCTAGACCAGCTGTGAAGAGATACCCCACGTCCAAGGTAAGAGATACCCAAGTAAAGATAGTAGGTGTTGCTAGAGGGCGTCAGAGGGCAGACACAGTGAAACCATAATCACAGAAAACCAGCCAAGCTGACCACACAGACTACAGGCTTGTCTAAGTCAATGAAACTAAGCCATGCCATGTGGGGCCACTCAAGACAGACAGGTCATGGTGGAGAGGTCTGACAGAATGTGGTCCACTGGAGAAGGGAATGGCAAACCACTTCAGTATTCTTGCCTTGAGAACCCCATGAACAGTATGAAAAGGCAAAATGATAAGATACTGAAAGAGGAACTCCTTCTCTTTCCTTCACTTAAACCCTCTTCTCCATCATGGGTATGGATTCTTGTCTTCATTTTGGCATCTGAGAAAGTTTTTTGGCTGTGCATTCCTGCTATGACTCAGGTTATGATGTTGCTATTCTGTGTGCAGGTAAAGCTGTCAGTTTCACTTTTCATTAGGTCAGTTTGCTCTCTGATCCTGTTTTGTAGTGGGCAGAATGTTTGAGCATTTTCCTGTCCTTCAGGTTACACTTGCTGGGTATTTATAGATCAAAACCACTGCAGGTTGTTAGAGTTAGTGATGAAATAAATAGGCTGCAAAAGTATTGTTTCCCTGATCTCAAGGCTTGACACAGATTATAAAGTGTTATGTCAAGTTGCTGGTTCTTTCACAGATGTCTTGTATACACAAGGATTTTTCCACAGGCTGATAATTTAAGGAGCTTATATGATGTGTGCTAAGTTGCTAAGTAGTATCCCACTCTTTGCAACCCCATGGACTGTAGCTCACTAGGCTCCTCTGTCCATGGAATTCTCCAGGCAAGAATACTGGAGTGGATTGCCATTTCCTTCTCCAGGAGATCTTCTCGACCCAGGGATTGAACCCACATCTCTTATGTCTCCTGCATTGGCAGGTGGATTCTTTACCATGAGCACCATCTGGGAAGCCCCTACAGCTTGTAGCTGAGTCTTATTTATTTATAAGCTTATTGTTATATTTCAATTATACAGAATATACAGAAATTGCAAATGTTAATTTTATAGTGCATGTATGCTTAAAATGTAATATTCTGATATATACTATTTTTTTGTGAAAAAAAAAATCCACACAGATGTCAGATGCAGGTGATTGTAAGATTAACCTTTTCAGGTTAGAATTTCTTTAGCTTCTCTGTCAGGTGCAAGTCAGGAGAAATCACACATTGTTAGACCATAAAGATTTCAATTTATAGTTGTTCCAGCTCCATCTCCCTGATAACAGTATCACTTACTCAGATGGAGTAAAAAAAATCAAACAAACAAACAAAAAAAACCTGGTGGGTTTTATGCAAGGTACAATGAAGTGAAGGTCATTTTTAAAAACCTGGCATACCATACCAATATTATTGCATCATTAAAATTTTTTGTATATATTACATCATAAAAATTTAAAAGTATTTTTACATGCCAAGATATTGATGCAAACATTTTAAAACTTATAAACCCCCAAATTATTGATATACTCTTTCTTCTCTGTAAGGAAACAAATCAAATTTATAATAAATGCATTTGAGTTACCCTGATTTTGTATAAGTTTATATACTAATTCATGAGTATAACTTTACAACTTTTTATAATGAGAATCATGTTTCACTTCACAAATACAATATGAAAAAAATCAATATCCAATTTTATTTTTAGGGTGATCCATGAAAAGGAGTTTTAAGATTTATAGAATTTTAAAATTCCAAGTTACACTAAAATCTTCAAGTCTAATGATCCCCATCCAGAGCAGAATTTCTCTAAAGTATTCCACTTCTGCTTGATTATTTTTAGAGACAGTCTTTAGATAGCAGCTGATTCCAATTTCAGGAAGTTTTAAGTGTGAGAAAGTTTTCGTTTTTGCTCTGTCAAAGTTGGCATCACTGTGTTTTCACACACTGGTCTAGTTCTATTCCCTGGAGCCCCCATGGGATGTATTTCATCCTCTTCCTGTGACAGTCTTTCAAATATTTGTAAGTAATTCTTCCCATAAGACATTTCTGCTCCAGCTAAACATTCCACTTAATTAAGCCTTTCCTCATATAACAAGCTGTCCAACTCTTTTATCATCATGGTTACCCATCTCAGCACACAAGCTGATTTTTTAATATGTTATGACCAAAATTCCTAAGCACTGTTACTGATTGTCCTCATGGCATGTGAATCCGCCAGAGTGCAATGAGTGAATCTGGGAGTGAACTGCAAACAGCACTTCAGATGACATGTGACCAAAGAGAATATCCTCAGTCGATAGCTAGCTCCCTTCATATGAATATTCCACTTTTATCAATGTAGCCCAGGGCTCATCAATATTTAGGAAAGGATCAGTAGAATAGGAGTTTGTACTGAGTTTTCAGTTGTCTAAAGTCTTCAGTTGCTCAGTCCTGTCCCACTCTTTGCTATCCTATGGACTGCAGGCCATCAGGCTCCTCTGTCCATGGGATTCTCCAGGGGATCTTCCCGACCCAGGAATCAGATCCATGTCTCCTGCATCGCAGGCAGATAGATACTTTTACTGCTGAGCCACCCGGGAAGCTCTGTATATGTCACTGGGCCTTTGCCAAAGCAGAGGTCAAGGGCAGCATGAGGTGATTACTTTTAGAGCTGATGGTGGAGATGGTAGCACTTACCAATGTGCTCAGAGAATCCCTGTGGTGGTATTCTGGGGAAAATGTTTTTAAAATGAGTAAGTGGTAAAACCTGGAGCACAATATGCAGCAGAATTATAGTGCTGGTTTTGAAATTTACATTGTGCTCCTGGGCAAGGTCTCTAGGCATTTTCTGCTTTACTTTCTTCCTACTTAAAATGCCAAAATGTCCCATAACATTTACTCATATGTATGTCAGGGAATGTGACGGCAATTTTAGAACCAGGTAGAAATTTCTGGTGAATTGTTATACATCATTATTACTTAAAAGGGGGAAAAAAAATCCACGTACATATCAGTAATTTTGAGGTACTATCCCACCAAAGGGTGGTGACATCTCAGAGAGTAATGGCGTGGGTTGTGACATGAGTATCTTTTTTTTTATTAGAATATAATTGCTTTACACTTCTTAAGCCAACCATTCCAGCTTTATCATGTATGCATATATGTTGGAAAATCCTAGTGGTGAAATCTGGACTATTTGAAGGTGATGACCTCTGTTAATATAAACTTTATTGTTATAAATTGCTCCATTATTAATTTGATCTTGGGTAATAACACAGAGCAAGCCTAATTAACTGCAATTAGTGAAATAATCATCTTAAGTCTTTAATCCAGAAAGGAAAACAGTTTTCTTAGCTTTCAGTTCATTTAATACTTGAATAATAATTGTTTTTCTCCTCCTTCTTTTTAATCAAGAAATAACTGCTTCAATAGTTGAGTAAATAGTCTTAATGGATTGTAAGCTCCTACTCTGGGAGAGAAAATGACACAAACAGGGCAAAAGAATGAGACACTAATCAGCATATGCAGTATCTAGGGTGACAGACCTCATTAAAACTTTCTTATAGAAAGCAGGACTATCTTTCTTGACCTCAATTTGATTTTTCATTCTGCATATATTTAATATGGCACATTACTTTTCATTTAACGTTTTTGCTTAAGATGCACATTTGAGTATAAAACAAGAGAACTAACTTGTGATAATGAGTTGAAGTTGTGAAAAGGAGACAGGCAGATTGGAGAAATCTTTCAGAAGCAGGTATAGTAAATATTAAGTAGCAGCATAGCTGTCTAAGTACTTCAGGGTTAATTTCTCTATAATTCCTGCTAATGCTTTAATTGCTATAACAATTCATGAAACAGGTTTCCTGGATCACCGGAAAACCATATGCATTTGTGCAAATTCAGCACTGTAGTTTGAAAATAACTGTTAACTCTCCAGTCCGTTCGTTTTGAACCTCTGTATGCATTGTTATACTGGAGTATCATGCACACTGAGCTGTGCTGAGATCTCTTATCCCAGATCCCAAAGCATGAGGTGTTCTTCAGAGCATCTATTTCACTCTCCATTTGTTGTTATTGTTTAGTTGCTAAGTCATGTCCTACTATTTGGAATCCATTAAATGTAGCTCAACAGGCTCCTCTCTCCATGGAATTTCCCAGGCAATAAAACTGCCATTTCCTTCTCCAGATCTTCCCTACCCAAGGGATGGAACCTGCGTCTCATGCTTGGTAGGCAGATTCTTTACCAAGTCCACTCTCCAAAATCCACTTTTAACAATTGCCTCTCTTAAATACTCTGTTACTTTGTGCCATTTGATATCTCTCATTTTCCTGCCGTAGACAGAACTTAGAGGGGAAAGATTATCTTTTATTTTGCATTCATTGTGTTAAGTTTTTAATTGGAGTAAAGACTATTTTGGCATAAATTTAGTCCATGGGGTCTCAAAGAGTGATTAATGCTTTCACTTTCATTTATATTCCCATTATCTTATAAAATTCTCTAAGGTTTTTGGACCTTCTCCCACCTTTGAAGTCTCTTACCTAAAATATCTACTAAATATAAATGGTTCCAGGAAATTAGCTGTTTATCATTTTAGCTTTCACTCCATGGATAGGATCTCTTTGCTTTCACTTTCTCCTCATACAGTTTTTCATTATTGTACAAGATATATATCTTTCGGTAGTACAGTTTGATTCTCACTTAAGAAAAAATAAGAAAAAGAAGAATCCCCTGGAATTTTGAGGCCTTATGCAGTAATCAAAATAAGAGTTCAGCAGATGGGCTCAACAGCAGAGCAGAAGGAACAGGGGGAAATCAGAGTGAGAAGACAGAATGATGGTAATCATTCCATCTGAACAACACAGAGAAGATAGGTTGACTGAGCTTCGTCATATCTATTATTATTTACTTGCAAGATTAAAGACCTAGAAGGAATTGGGGCTACTTCATCTTGGCCAGAAGTCCAAATCAAAAAGTCTGTATTAAATCCTAAGCAGTTTGATAGCACTACCCAATCTCTTTCTTGCATAATTCATACTACATCACTTGTCATTTCAGGTTATTTGAAGTATAAAGAGAATGTACCAGTGCCTGCAGAACAACTTGAATGCAAGGTACTTCTGACTTTTAAAAATTTTAAGTTTTTCTCTCATATAGGACAATCACATTTTTTAAGCAATTTGCATTTACTGAGAAATTTCAAAAGATTCAAGTTAGCTCTAAAGAATGTAACTCTTCTATTGTACTTGTTATACACACACGTTTAAATTGTGTAATTAATAAAAACATAAAATTTCTTAATCCTGTGGAACTTAATACTCAAATTTAGTATTGTAATCACTTGGAACACTTGTAAAAAAATGCCTTGTGTAAGCCTACCCTGATTCCATTAATTCAGATTCCTTGAGCGCAGAGGCTGAACTAGAGCAGAAAGGCATGGGAGGCAGTGAGGTTCTCTTTGCTTGAATTGAGACATCCATCTCCTATCTTTGGGCATCAGCTCTCCGTTTCTCACGTCGTCAGACTTCCTGGTTCTCCATTTTGGAGCTGAAAAGACTTAGTGACTGAACAAAAACAGCAACCATTTTGCAGAGAGCAGAGTGTGGGACTTCTCCACCTTCCTAAGTGAATGATTTTTGGTTCTGCTGGTTCTGTTTCTCTGGAGAACCCTGTCTAGCACAATTATGTAGTTATAATGAGAAAACCTATAAGTCTAAGAAAATTATAAATGATACCTTAATTGAGCTTGAAAAAAAAATCACACTGACACACCTGGTGAATAACTAAGTTTTTGCATTGTTTTTATTTGAGATGTTCTTTATATGATTTCTGATACATGTTAATTGTCATGTGATTTTAAACTCGGTAGTAGCAATTGGTAGATTTGGTAGATTTTTCTTGCTGTTACTGTTTGTTTAAAGAGTGCAACCTAAATTAGAGAATATTAATCCTTGCTAACAAGACATTTATGGTTCTTATATTTGCTAAGATGAACTTGGTGACAATTTATTCTGATTCAGAGGTTTTACTTCTGGTCCATTTTATTTCTAGAGTTAAATGTATATAAAACTCTGGCAATTCGCTAATACAGCACATAAATGGGGCAAGTTCAAGAATATTGATTTGAATGACTTGAGCAAGATTTTTTTCTGCTACAATTATCTTTAATGAAAGATGCTTTTGAGTGACTGTAAATACATGCTAAGGACTAATTAGTGTAACCCCCATCATCATCTATTACTAAGCTAACAGAATTAATGTGGAATTCTTGGGCCAATGATCTCCTACTTTGAGTCCATTCATCTTGTTGTTGTTCAGTCCCCAAGTTGTGTCTGACTCTTTGCAACTCCTCATATTGCAGCACACCAGGCCTCCCTGTCCTTCAATATCTCCCAGAGTTTTCTCAAACTCATGTCCATTGAGTCAATGATGCTATTCAACTATCTCATCCTCTGTCGCCCTCTTCTCTTGTCTTCAATTTTTCCCAGCTTCAGGGTCTTTTTTCCAATGAGTCAGCTCTTTGTATCAGTGGTGAGAGTACTGGGGCTTTAGCTTCAGCATCAGTCTTTTCAATGAATCTTTGGGGTTGATTTCTTTTAGGATTGACTGGTCTGATCTCCTTGCAGTTTAGTGAACTCTCAAGAGTCTTCTCCAGCACCACAATTCAAAAGCATTGATTCCTTTGTGCTCAGCCTTCTTTATGGTCCAACTCTCACATAGGTACATGACTACTACTGGGAAAACCATAGCTTTGACTAGACAGACCTTTGTCGACAAAATGATGTCTCTGCTTTTTAAGACACTGTCTAGGTTTGTCATAGCTTTCCTTTCAAGGAGCAGGCATCTTTTAATTTTATGACTGGTCACCACCCACAGTGATTTTGGAGCCCAAGGAAATAAAATCTGTCACTACTTACATTGTTTTCCCCATGGGTCCATGCATCTAATTCTGTAAATAAACCATATATAACAATCCACAAAGAATTTGTGCAGTGGTACATTTATTTTTCAATAAATATGTGTTTGTCTCTGATATTTCAAATATGAATAAAATTCAGCTTTTAGAAAGTAATAGTTTTAAAATCCATATCTACAATGGGAAGAGAACTTGAGACTAAGAGTTTCTGATCATCTCCCCTTTCATCTGAGTGGTTTTCAAAGTACACCACCTTCAACAATGAGCTTCTAGAAGACCAATTTTTACAGTGAATTTAAAAAAGAAATTATATTTTTAAATATTGTTTTTAAAGTGTCTAAATGATTGTGATAATGCTAGTTTCCATAACAGAGTAGGATATATAGGTGTTTCTCTAATTTTAATTGGTTTGATATAATTATCTTAAAAATATTCTGATGAAATTTGTTTATATAAGATCATATCCTATTTCTCAAAGAAGGCTCAGATACTACTCTGAAGATAAAAGATATTCTTTATGTGAGTGTGCATGGACACGTTTGTCCCAAATAAATAAAGCTTGTGTAAAAATAATAAAATAATAAAGAATAATATGTCTTAATAAGAAGGGCTTTGCTTAAAAATTGAATATGGTTTACTGGTAAATGAGTATTATAGGCATATAACTAATACCCATAGTAACCCAATATTTTATAATGTATGTTGTAATAATGATTAATTAATAATCATATTAAAGAAACTAAAAAACTGAGGCTAAGAAAACAGAATATAAAAACATAAATAGTATATAGTGAACTCCTATAAATGACATCTGGTCACAAATAATTTGATTTGCTAGAGTTAGGAAGTTTCCTTTGCCAAGTCTTGGCAATCAGAATTACATTTTCAAAATCAACATCAATGTTGCTTATATGGGTTTTAGATTTTAAAGATTCAAAATAGGTGCACCTGTGGTAAATTTATAAATGAGATATTCCCAAATGACAGCTTTTAAAGGCAGAATATATCATAATTTATTCTTGAATACCAAATGTTTGTAAACCAGTGTCATTACCGAGATACTTTTCTCACAACTTCAGTGAGAAAATAGACATACTCATTAGTGTTCTTGCAATTTCATTCACATGGGAAGGAATTTTGGAACTCTACGCTCTGTGAATGGATGGAGGATGTGGAGCTGGGTCTGAGTAAGCTAGAGAAGAAGTGGGAAAGCCCCCAACACAGGAGTTCATTCCTGAGGTTCTGAAAAGGCTGTGTTGCTACTGGAAGTGACCCAGAATGGGAGGGGGTTGATAAGGCATGTCCATGGGTTACTTTGCTGGCTCCAAAGAGAAGTGACAGAAAGAGTTTCCACTGGGGGGTCATGGTGAGGTTGAGGAGGTCAACACAATAAGACAGAAATTAAAGGAGAGTGTCTTAACATCAGGGAGGAGAACGGATAAAATATACATCTTTCATTATGTTCTCGCTGAGCAGAAATAAAGTGTAGCCTGCCTGGAAATACAGTTGGAACAAATGCTTTGTGAGCTGGAGGCAGCTGCAGAAACTAACTTTGAACTGAAACCCAGTTCTTTGAGTTTGAATGAAGAGTCGGCTCAGACAAAGAACTTAAAAAAAAAAAAAAAAAAAAAAACCACCTCATCATACTTGATTTTGTTCTTTTATTATATTTTTCTTTTCATAAAGTGCAGGATTTTACTGTTTCAAAGGGAGATGCCTTAATGCAGTTGGAGAAGAGGCAACAGGGCTTCATCGGGAAGCCTGGAGAACTTAAAAACTCTGAAGAGAAGCTAGAACAAAGAAGGGAGGGGTACTGCTCAGCCTTCCATTAAATTGCAGTTAAGGATGGTCTTGTTCCCTGACTTTGAAACCGGTGGTTCTCAATTCATCTCTAGGCAAAAAGAGTAGAGCTGAGAAATGGTTCTTTTATATATATATATAATTTTTGTTTATGAAATCTTTTACCCAGGAGAAAAAAATATCTCAGTGATGTTGCACTGTGTGTAACCTAGTGTACCCAGGGTGAGGAGGTGGCCTGGTGTGCCTGCATGAACCCAGCCATTTTTAAGTCCTCAGACGTGGTGGGTGCAGTCTTGGTTTTGCAATGCTGAAAAGCTGTGGGACTTTGTTCATATCATTTAACCTCGCTGGTCCTCAAGTTTTTTTTTTTTTTTCTCTGCAACATTATGATCTTTGGATCATTTCTGTCATTTTTCCATCCCAAATCATGTGACTGAATCTCTTCCATTTTACTTACTGGGCCATTTCTTCTGACATTTGCCATCACAGAAATGAAGTGTCTGCATGGACAAGTCCTGAAAGATTAGGGCTTTTGCTCTGCCGTTCAGCTTGTCAACAGCCAATGGAATTGTTAGTTTAGCATTGATTGGAGAAGCAAATGTCTCCTCTGGCTTTGATTACTAAAATAAGAAAGTCACACAGCTCATCATGGCTGATTTTTGGTTTTGCTTTTTCTTTTGCTAATCAAACAAATTAAACTATTTGGTACAGAAAATGTATTTTTAAACTTCACATTTTTTAAACAATGTTTGTAAGAGGTGATGAAATACCATTCTAAAACTAAAAGCGTATGTAGTTATATCCTGATCATGTGAGATGTGCTGGGCACACATTCTGTACGTACATTCCATCTATTAACTCACATATTCCACAGTCACCTGTGAGCTAAGGGGCATCTTTCCCCAATTTACAAATAGTTAAATATTCAACCCACAGAATATTATCTAGGTCTTCAGTCAAGAACTCTCACTTATCTTTCTTTATATATTCAGCGTGTCACCCACAGTGAGTTTTTTTAGTGTCTGGTTTTATCTTTTGATCTGGCTGCTCTGGTGATGCAGTCTCAGAATTACCATGAAGCCTTATATGTGTCAAATTTTAAAATTAATTTTCTTCCAAACTCTAACGGCTTTACTTTTCCCCCTGCGGCCACAACCAGTTCTGCCGCATGTTGATTCTCATTAAACTGAACAAGAAGTTTTTACTACAATTGTTCCTTCTCTCTTCCCACACTTCTTTTCTTTCCTGTTGCTTCCTGACATTGCTCTCCTGCTTTCACTGGCTTTATCTCTGCAGTTTTAGCACACCCTGCAGAAAAGCCCTGCTCAGATTGCTTCTGTATTTCAGGCCGTTTTCCTTCGTGACCCTAGGGGAGTTTTCTGCCTCTTTGTCTCTGGGAGGCAGCATTGACTGTCAATCAATGACTATCCACAAGTTGCCTTCTAATGGGACCAAAAAAAAAAAAAATCCCTTTTAACGGAACATAACTTTGGAAGACAATTATGCGAAACTACCATTTCTCTCCACTTCCAGACTGACAGTAATGGCATTTTAAAAGTAGATGCCTGCAGAGGGACTGCTCACAAAGAATGAACCCCAGACCATAAAATGACAGATCATCAGGAGAGATATTTTTGGGCAGACAGGCTGTTTAGTGCTCCTGTAACCATACTCGATGTATATCCCTTTTTTGGAAGGCACTTTGATAGAACATCTGTACATAAAAGACTTCGGATTAAAAAAAAGAAAAGCTGCCCGTTCTATAGACCCTTCGTTTAAATGAAAAGTACATTATATTGTGCCTTTTCACTTTGTATCTAAGCTAACAAAGGGATCTGTGTGCATGTGGGATTTTATATGCTTAACATAGATTGCCTGATGTTTCATTCTTAAGCCTAGAAGAGAAAATGTGTATTTCCTTGTGAAATGTTCAAAAAAATTAAATAATCTATGATGCATAATTTAATTTCTGTTAACTAATATTTTCAGTGGAGCCCAGGACATTTTAGTAATACATTTCATGAAAGGAGACTTTTAGTAAGCTATAACATTTCTCATTTGGATGATAAGGTCTGTTTTTAATCTAAATGCCATTTAATGCTTTGTAAGTATTTTTGAAATTCTCCTTTTTCATGTTTGAAAACATACATCTAAAATATATATATATATATAATTTCATTGCAAGTATTAGCATAATTCACCCAGATATTTTTTTAGAGGCTGTGGATGGCTTTCCAGTGGTTTATCAGATGAGTAAACTTGTATGGAAAATTTTGTGTGAACATAAAATTATTTGGATAAAATGTTCATAGCTTTGAAAAGGCTCGTGATGAAACTTATGAGCCAAAAATTAAGAACCAGCAATTCAGATAAAGCACTTCCAAATCATTGTTTATAGTATTCTATTGCAATACGTGCTTTCTTCCACCTTCCCAAACTCTGGGATAGGTATTTCTGGGATTGGTCTTAAGGATGATTACATTACAATAAAATGAATATAACCAACCCATCTTGAGAAAGGGTATCTGTTATAAGGAATCAGGAGATCTTAAAGAACTCAGAGACAGGAAGCATAGTCATGCTTGGGGGAACTAGAACCAGGATTTGCTAAAGCCATGAGACAGGTTTGCTCTCTTGTTCTCCCTGCCTCATCTCGCTTCAGTTCAGTTTCGTTTATTTACCAGTCACGTCCAACTCTTTGTGACCCCATGGAATGCAGCATGCCAGGCCTCCCTGTCCAACACCAACTCCTGTAGTTTACTCAAACACATGTGCATTGAGTCAGTGATGCCATCCAACCATCTCATCCTCTGTTGTCCCCTTCTCCTCCTACCCTCGATCTTTCCCAGCATCAAGGTCTTTTCCAATAAGTCAGCTCTTCTCATCAGGTGGCCAAAGTACTGGAGTTTCAACTTTAGCATCAGTCTTTCTAATGAATATTCAGGACTGATTTCCTTTAAGATGGACTGGTTGGATCTCCTTGCAGTCCAAGGAACTCTCAAGAGTCTTCTCCAACACCACAGTTCAAAAGCATCAATTCTTCAGTGCTCAGCTTTCCTTATAGTCCAACTCTCACATCCATATATGACTGTTGGAAAAATCATAGCTTTGACTAGATGGACCTTTGTTGGTAAAATAAAGTCTCTGCTTTTAATATACTGTGTTTGTTGGTCATAACTTTTCTTCCAAGGAGTAAATGTCTTTTAATTGCATGGCTTGCAGTCACCATCTGCAGAGATTTTGGAGCCTGAAAAAAATAAAGTCTGTCACTGTTTCCAGTTTCCCCATCTATTTGCCATGAAGTGATGGGGCCAGATGCCAAGATCTTAGTTTTCTGAATGTTGAGCTTTAAGCCAACTTTTTCACTCTCCTCTTTCAGTTTCATCAACAAGCTTTTTAATTCTTCTTTGCTTTCTGCCATAAGGGTGGTGTCATTTGCATATCTGAGGTTATTGATATTTCTCCCGGCAATATTGATTCCAGCTTGTACTTCATCCAGTCCAGCATTTCTCATGATGTACTCTGCATATAAGTTAAATAAGCAGGGTGACAATATATGGCCTTGACGTATTTCTTTCCCAATTTGGAACCAGTCTGTTGTTCCATGTCCAATTCTAACTGTTGCTTCTTGACCTGCATACAGATTTCTCAAGAAGCAGGTCAGGTGGTCTGGTATTCCCATCTCTTTCAGAATTTCCCATATCTCTGCTTCTCCAAGTGTTTATTTCATATCACCCTACATGTGTCCCTTCATTTCTTTCAGTTTGAACCAGGCTCAGTTTTAAGAATCAGTGTTAAACATCTTTATAAACTATTGTCCTGCATCAGTAGCTTATTAACTTGAGATTCTAACTATTAATACCCAATTCTTAGGAGAGAGAGTATGGTTGGATTAATTGATGTCACTTCTGGCTCCAAGTTGTGGGTCATCTGGATTTGTCCATGAAGGAGGGGCTGTGAGGCTATTCTAACTGTCACAGTGATGACATTAATAATTAAACCTGTACTAAATGTGACTGATTAGAACTCAGGCAAGGGGCACGCCAGGGAACAATTATGGTCAGCACGAATAGCTGAGTAGAGTAAATAAATGCTAATTTTTGAGCCTGCTACTACTCTGACACCATGTACCTAGCTCAACGCTTAGGGCATGCCACATCTCCCATCAGTTAATCCAACCACATTCTGATTCAAACGGAAAGACATAAAGGGGCACATGTAGGATGGTCTACAAAAAGATCTTCATGACTCAGATAATCATGATCACTCATCTAGAGCCAGACATCCTGAAATGTGAAGCCAAGTAGGCCTTAGGAAGTATCACTACCAACAAAGCTAGTGGAGGTGATGGCATTCCAGTTGAGGTATTTCAAATCCTAACGGATGATTCTGTGAAAGTGCTGCACTCAGTATGCCAGCAAATTTGGAAAACTCAGCAGTGGCCACAGGACTGGAAAAAGTCAATTTTCATTCCAATCCCTAAGAAAGACAATGACAAAGACTGCCCAAACTACCACACAATTGCACTCATCTGACACACTAGCAAAGAAATGCTCAAAATTCTCCAAGCCAGGCTTCAACAGTACATGAACCGTGAATTTCCAGATGTTCAGGCTGGTTTTATAAAAGGCAGAAGATCCAGAAATCAAGTTGCCAACATTCATTGGATCATCAAAAAAGCAAGACAGTTCCAGAAAAAACATCTATTTCTATTCTATTGAATATGCCAAAATCTGTGACTGTGTGTATCACAATAAACTGTGGAAAATTCGGAAAGAGATGGGAATACTAGACCACCTGACCTGCCTCTTGAGAAACCTATATGCAGGTCAGGAAACAACAGTTAGAACTGGACATGGGACAACAGACTGGTTCCATATAGGAAAAGGAGTACGTCAAGGCTGTATATTGTCACCCTGCTTATTTAACTTATATGAAGAGTATATCATAACAAACGCTGGGCTGAAGGAAGCACAAACTGGAATCAAGATTGCTGGGAGAAATATCAATAACCTCAGATATTCAGATGACACCCCCTTATGGCAGAAAGCAAAGAAGAACTAAAGAGCCTTTTGATGAAAGTGAAAGAGGAGAGTGAAAAAGTTGGCTTAAAACTCAGCATTCAGAAAACAAAGATCATGGCATCTGGTCCCATCACTTCATGGGAAATAGATGGGGAAACAGTGGAAAAGTGTCAGACTTTATTTTTTTGGTCTCCAAAATCACTGCAGATGGTGACTGCAAGCCATGAAATTAAAAGCCACTTGCTCCTTGGAAGAAAAGTTATGAGCAACCTAGACAGCATATTAAGAAGCAGAGACATCATTTTGTCAACAAAAGTCTATCTAGTAAGGTATGGTTTTTCCACTAGATGTGGAAGTTGGACTATAAAGAAAGCTGAGTGCTGAAGAATGGATGCTTTTTTTTCACAATGTCTTTTTTTTTAATTAAATTTTTTTTTTTTTTACTTTACAATACTGTATTGGTTTTGCCATACATTGACATGAATCCACCACAGGTGTACATCAGTTCCCCACCCTGAACCCCCCTCCCACCACCCTCCCCATATCATCTCTCTGGGTCAATTGATGCTTTTGAACTGTGGTGTTGGAGAAGACTCTTGAGAGTCCCTTGGACTGCAAGGAGATCCAACCAGTCCATCCTAAAGGAAATCAGTCCTGAATGTAAAGACTAATGTTGAAGCTGAAACTCCAATACTTTGGCCACTTGATATGAAGAGCTGAATCATTTGAAAAGACTCTGATGCTAGGAGGGATTGGGGGCAGGAGGAGAAGGGGACAACAGAGGATGATGTGGTTGGATGGCATCATTGTCTCAATGGACATGAGTCTGAGTAAACTTCAGGAGTTGATGATGGACAGGGAGGTCTGGCGTGCTGCAGCACATGGTGTCGCAAAGAGTCGGACATGACTGAGCAACTGATCTGAACTGAACTGAAAGCATTGTTAAATAGTTTTTGTAACTCTACTCTGAGGATTAAGATGAGAAAGAAATTAATCTGATGCAGCTTCTGCCCTTAAAGGACACTGACTTCTCTAATATTAAAGTAGAGAAACTGGAGCTTATTGAAGGAGTAAAATACACACCTGGATGAGAGATTGCTGACCTTCCAGTGTATGTATCCAGTCTCCTCTGAAACATGAGAGCACTTCCTGACAAATAAATCTCAGTCTGAATAGAAGCCAGCTGGGTTTCTGTTTCTTGAGCCAGGTTGTCTCTAAAACTAGTTCAAGAATATATCATCTAGAGATAAGAGAGTTGGGAGAAATACAGTATTGGAACAGGCAGGCTAATTGGATTAGACACAGCTGAGAAGAGAATTAATAAAATGAATAGATTATGATGAGAACTCAGAATTTAGCATACATGGATAGACATATACGAAAATCATTTCAAAGGGAGTTTGAGAATATTGAATAATAAAAATTTCAAACAAACATCTTAGAGAAACTCTATAAGGAGAGTATGGAGAAAATAGAATGTCAGCCTGAGGTTTGGGTAGAAGAATCCTGAGAACAATCTGAAAATATTACTAGGCTGATAAAAGAGGCAAAGTTCCAAATTCAGTAACCCTGAAGCATGTGTATTTTCCTGTAAGAAATGAAGCGCTAATCTATGTTTGGTGTAGGATGCAGGATGCTTGGGGCTGATGCACAGGGTGATTCAGGTAGAGGATGTGGGGTGGGAGGTGGGAGGGGGCTTCGGCATTGGGCGATTGTGTTCACCTATGGCTGATTCGTGTCAATGTATGGCAAAACAAATACAGTATTGTAATTAAAAAAATAAATTAATTAAAATTAAAAAAAAAGAATGAAAATAAATACAGACCTAGGTAAAACAATGTGAACCTGTGGAACCTGAGAAAGAAAAAAAAGACTCTCAACATTTCTGGCAGAGAAAAGACAGAGTATCTATAAAGAATAATGTCTTGAAGGTTATAACCTGTCCTTGTTCTTTAATTTTAAAGGAACTAGAGGGAGTAGCAATTTTTCCATACTGAAAATGTATTCTTCCAGCAGCCACTATACATGTCTATATTTGCAAAATACATTTGTAATGTCAGGCCAGTATCTGTTTCTCTTTAGACCATGACATCTGTCAAGGAATGTATTTTGTTATTCACCTTTGTCTGTGGTGTGTCCAACACAGGGCCTGGCATCTAACTGAAGCTCTTTCAGTGGTTGAATCAATGAATGAATGACCAGTTCCAGGGAATTTGCTCAGATCTGCTTAATGAAGATAGTTCAAAACTTTTTCATAAGCACCATGGGTAGGATTCCTTTCCTTATAAGAAACTGGGGTGACATGACATAGAGGGGATATTTAGGAAGGTGGTCTCTATCAACTTTCTCATCTGCTAAGGCTTAAATTAGATGATACACAAATATTTATTCACTTTTTTCATAGTTGTGATTCTTTCTGAGTATTTCATAGTGTGAGAACCAAAATATGAAGCATTTTACACCTAGAGTGAGTTTATATATTTATACACACACACGCATGCACACACACACACACATATTTGACTCTGAATGCAGTGAATAAAAATGAGATAGATAAAGAAATAAAGAAACCAAATGGACTGGAAAAGCTAAAGGTCACATTT
The DNA here is from genome assembly GCA_917880005.1 of Nanger dama. NCBI lineage: Eukaryota > Metazoa > Chordata > Mammalia > Artiodactyla > Bovidae > Nanger > Nanger dama. Next base: position 2,735,999 of record CAKJTW010000069.1, read on the forward strand.
TCCTACTTCATAAATTTGTATAAAAGTTTGGCTCCTTGGTAATCACAATTTTAAAATCTTTATATTGTCTTAAACTCTCTTTCTGACTAGTTTCTGTGAAAAACAAACAAAAAATTATTGAGGTGGGACATTAGAGTGAAGCAGGTTATCTTGATATATTATTATTCTAATAAAGTTACAGATTCAAATGTAGTAACCATATTTAGTATCATTGAATTCATCAGCAGGTGATTCCTTATTTATAACTCAGTAGGGGGCAGTTCACATATTGCTGAAGCCTGGCTTAGAGAATTTTGAGCATTACTTTACCAGCGTGTGAGATGAGTGCAATTGGGCTGTAGTTTGAGTATTCTTTGGCATTGCTTTTCTTTGGGATTGGAATGAAAACTGACTTTTTCCAGTCCTGTGGCCATTACTGAGTTTTCCAAATTTGCTGGCATATTGAGCGCAGCACCTTCACAGCATCATCTTTCAGGATTTGAAACAGCTCCACTGGAATTCCATCACCTCCACTACCTCTGTTCATAGTGATGCTTTCTAAGGTCCACTTGACTTCACATTCCAGGATGTCTGGCTCTAGGTGAGTGATCACACCATTGTGCAGAGATCAAATTGCCAACATCTGCTGGATCATCAAAAAAAGCAAGAGAGTTCCAGAAAAGCATCTCTTTATGCTTTATTGACAATGCAAAAGCCTTTGACTGTGTGGATCACAATCAACTGTGGAAAATTCTGAAAGAGATGGGAATACCAGACCACCTGACCTACCTCTTGAGAAACCTATATGCAGGTCAGGAGGCAACAGTTAGAACTGGACATGGAAGAACAGACTGGTTCCAATAGGAAAAGGAGTACGTCAAGGCTGTATACTGTCATTCTGCTTATTTAACTTCTATGCACAGTACATCATGAGAAACGCTGGGCTGGAAGAAGCACAAGCTGGAATCAAGATTGCCAGGAGAAATATCAGGAACCTCAGATATGCAGATGACACCACCCTGATGGCTGAAAGTGAAGAGGAACTAAAAAGCCTCTTGATGAAAGTGAAAGTGGAGAGTGAAAAAGTTGGCTTAAAGCTCAACATTCAGAAAACGAAGATCATGGCATCTGGTCCCATCACTTCATGGGAAATAGATGAGGAAACAGTGGAAACAGTGTCAGACTTTATTTTTGGGGGCTCCAAAATCACCGCAGATGGTGATTGCAGCCATGAAATTAAAAGACACTTACTCCTTGGAAGAAAAGTTATGACCAACCTAGATAGCATATTCAAAAGCAGAGACATTATTTTGCTGACTAAGGTCTGTCTAGTCAAGGCTATGGTTTTTCCACTAATCATGTATGGATGTGAAAGTTAGACTGTGAAGAAAGCTGAGCGCTGAAGAATTGATGCTTTTGAACTGTGGTGTTGGAGAAGACTCTTGAGAGTCCCTTGGACTGCAAGGAGATCCAAACAGTCCATTCTGAAGGAGATCAGCCCTGGGATTTTTTTTGGAAGGAATGATGCTAAAGCTGAAACTGCAGTACTTTGGCCACCTCCAGCGAAGAGTTGACTCATTGGAAAAGATTCTGATGCTGGGGTGGGGGGGGGTTGGGGGCAGGAGGAGAAGGGGACGACAGAGGATGAGATGGCTGGATGGTGTCACTGACTCGATGGATGTGAGTTTGAGTGAACTCCGAGAGTTGGTGATGGACAGGGATGCCTGATGTGCTGCGATTCGTGGGGTTGCAAAGAGTCGGACACGACTGAGTGACTGAACTGAAGTGAACTTAGGGGACATTTGTTTAGCTGTGTCTTTGTTTTATTCTTAACCACTGTATCCAATGATAGCCCAGAAACGTCTCATTAATTTTGAATGTCCTATTGATTAGATACTCTTCTTGATTTTCAAAATTTTAGTTTATCCCAATGTCCAGGCAGAGATGGTCCACTCTTTCAAGAATTCGTATCTCAGAAAGCTAGATAGGCTTCTAGTGCATTTATTTGATTATAAACAAAGATTCTAAGCTATAAAATATTACCTCTCCGGGTTTCATCAGTTTTAATAAATTGAAATATTTATCTGTTCTTGGCTGATGTTTTACATATTAATTTAAAAATTTTTTAGAGAAATTAGATTCTTTATAATTTAGTAAAGGCCAGGTGTGCTTTTTAAAAGTGCCTTAGAACTTCAGCACTTTCTCTACCATGCTCAGTTTTATTTGGGCAATTTACATTTTATCTTTGGACAATCAGCATGGAAATGCTTCCATTTACAAGTGGCCTAGATGGTGAAAATTACAGAAGCATATGCGACTGTGGAGACATGCATGTTTTAGTGACTATTTGATATAATGTTCCTTATGTTTCATCCAGCAAAAGCCACTCATGAAAGAAAGAGGATCTTCTCCTGTGTCTTTAAGTATGGGGTTCAGACTGGCGGTGCTTGGGACCATCGTTCGTTATTTACATCCACTGCAGCTATTAGCACTTTGAAAATGTTATCTACTTTAAACAAACAAGCAAAAAGCTTAATTGGTTTTCTGTTTTCATTTGAACAGCTAAATGAAAATAAAGCTATATGAGGATGGGAGGAAACTGCATTGAAAGAGTCTGTGAATACAATACAGTTATTTTTACAGTTTATAACCATATTTACTATCATTTATATCTTAATAGAAGTTTTCCCCAAGTTGTAATAGCTCTGTTAAAACCACAGATTTAACTTTGCTGTAACCTTTGCTATTTTCAAGTCAGCCAAACGTGACTGTAGGGAGCAGATCCTGCAGTTCTTTCTCTTTTAGCACAAATTTGAGTCTCACTGTGAGACTGTGTTCACTTCTACTTCCAGTCTGTTCAGATTTGAATCCATTTACCTCCAGCCAACCTAGAAATGGATGAGATCTCTTTCTCTTTCTGTCTCTCTTTCTGTCTCTCAGTCTTTCTTTCTCAGCAGTATTTCACTTGCTTTTGCAAATGTATAGAAAAAGAATATATCACTGCAGCGAGCCCTACTTATAATGTGAATAGGCATATTTCATCTTGGCCACCTATTTCTTTTGAAATCTTCTCCACTAGGACCTTCCAGTATCTGGGCTTCACATCTTTCTCCTGGTATTTCGGGATTCTCCAATGTAATTCTCCTATTTTAGAATCTCATGCACTCTTCCCTTTCTCTGAAACTATGTCTAATGATTTTCTAATCCAAAGGGACATGGTGAAGGTTAACAGAGAAATGAGATGCTATAATATTGTCTAATAGAGTTCATGCTCTACATTCAAAATGCATGCTTTTCCAAGCTTTCCAAAGAGAACAATCACTAACATCTGGGGGCTGTGAAAACACTCTTGCAGAATATTCTAGGGAAACATGAGTCTCTGAATATCCTTAAAACATATGGGTTAGGCATATGTACATTCTGTGTCTATCAGTATATTTCTAAATAATTCAAACTCAGATGAGGAAATCTGTGGCTGCAGTTGATACAGAGAAGGGTCAGCTTGCTTTTGTTTCAGTACTTTATACAGTATTTTATACATGGCATATATATCCCTTGTTTGTACTATATTGACTGCTCTCGAGACATTCTGCATGTTTGGTTTTCATGAGTTCTTCTATGATATGTCTCAGCACAGCTTTCCTGATGTACAATCTTCTTGGAGGCTACTGGGATTCTTAAATCTATGAATGTATGTTTTTCAACAAATTTTAGACATTTTCATGCATTATTTCTTCAAATATTTTCTGTCTTAGTTACTTTTCTTTCCTTTTGAGACTAATTACACTTGTGTTAGACTTTTGAAACTGTTGTTATGATTGTTGTAAGAAAAATGCACAAAAATAGAAAGAACAATAAATGGTAAGAACTACATTTCTGATTTTGTAAGAACTGAAGATAAAAGAGCATCCATTAGGGTACTCAGTGGTGCTAACAAGAATCTTTATAGTAACTGAAATGGTCTTGATCTAAAGACATAAGGAATCATTATGAGTGTATCTTTTCCTTACCCTCTGCCTTCTACATCCTCCATAACTATTGAGTTAGCATATAAGTGTGTGTGTGTGTTTGCTTTATCATGTTTTAATAGGTTGCTTTATAGTTTTCTTCCCCCTACTTCCTGTGTTAGCTGTCAATATGCCCGGAATGTTGAGATGTTAGACTTGAGCAACATTGAAGAAATATTTTTCTTGATAGAAAACAAAAAGAGAAGTCCCGCTAGCGATACAGTGCTCCTCCCTGTGAATATAAAAGGGATCCAGTTGGGGACAGACAAAACACCGACAAGCACATGATATTAGCTGGTTTTAGACTAGACAATAGCAGATCACAAGTGAGCTGTTACCATGAGTCAGTTCATGCATGTAGACTGCACTTTTATTGGGTGGGGCTGTGTGATGGGGCCAGCCCGAGACTAAGACTACTCAGTTATCAGTTGACCAGTGTCAGTACTCAGAGCTGCCCTGGGTACTGGTAAGATTTTCTTCAGAGAAGGTGAGAAACGCTAGCATTTCAATGGCACACTTTCTGAATCGTCCTAATGTTTTTGCTAGAACAGCCAAAACTTCTTGCTCTGGACTCTGACTATTAAAGCTCAACATTCAGAAAACTAAGATCATGGCATCCAGTCCCATCACTTCATGGCAAATAGATGTGGAAACAGTGGAAACAGTGGCTGACTATTTTTCTGGGGCCCAAAATCACTGTATATGGTGATTATAGTCCTGAAATTAAAAGACACTTACTCCTTGGAAGGAAAGTTATGACCAACCTAGACAGAATATTAAAAATCAGAGACATTACTTCATCAACAAAGTCCATCTAGTCAAGGCTACGGCTTTTCCAGTGGTCATGTATGGATGCATGAGTTGGACTATAAAGAAAGCTAAGTGCCGAAGAATTGATGCTTTTGAACTGTGGTGTTGAAGAAGACTCTTGAGAGTCCCTTGGACTGCAAAGAGATCCAACCAGTCCATCCTAAAGGAAATCAGTCTTGGGTGTTCATTGGAAGGACTGATGTTAAAGCTGAAACTCCCGTACTTTGTCCACCTGATGTGAAGAGCTAACTCATTGGAAAAGACCCTGATGCTGGGAAAGATTGAGGGCAGGAGGAGAAGGGGACAACAGAGGATGAGATGGTTGGATGGCATCACCGACTCAATGAATGTGGGTTTGGGTAGACTCCGGGAGTTGGTGATAGACAGGGAGGCCTGGTGTGCTGCGGTTCATGGGGTTGCAAGGAGTAGGACACAACTGAGCAACTGAACTGATAGTGATACTGAACTTGCTCAGAGCCTGATTTGACCTTGTTTCTATTCAGGACCTTTAACAGTTTTAGAGGAATTTCGCTTATAATTTGGTGTATTTCTGAGACTATTCATGCTGCAAAACTACTTTAAATAAGAAGTTCACATTAGGTCACATTCGTTTCCTAGGGTTGCTGTACAAAGCCACCAAACTGGGTGGCTTGAACAGCTAAAATTTATTGTCTTACAATTTGGTGGCTAGAGATGCAAAACTGGAGTGTGGGTGAAGTGAAGTGAAGTTTCTAGGTCCTGTCTGACTCTTTCAGACCTTGTGGACTGTAGCCCACCAGGCTCCCCCGTCCATGGGATTCTCCAGGCAAGAATACTGGAGTGGGGTGCCATTTCCTTCTACAGGGGATCTTCCCAACCCAGGGATCGAACCCGGGTCTCCCGCGTTGCAGGCAGATGTTTTAACCACTGAGCTACCAGGGAAGCCCCAGGGAGTGTGGGTAGGGCCTTGCTACTCTGAAGGCTTAGGGAAGGATGTTCCACGTGCCTAGCTTCTGGTTGGCCATTATTCTGTGACATTTTTGGTGTATGGCATTATAAAGGCAATCTTCATATTGTTTTTATCCCATGTGTGTCTGTGTCCAAATTTCCCTTTTTAAAAAGAACATTGGTCATTTTGTGTTGGGGGCTCATTCTACCCCAGCACCATCTCATCTTAACCTAACTAATTACATCCAAAACTACCCTAGTTAAAAATGAGGTCACATTTTAAGGTTCAAGGGATGAAGACTTCAACATATGAGTTTGGGCTACAAGATTCAACCCATAATAATCATTAACTCAATGTTGTTTAGTCGTTAAGTTGTGTCTGACTCTTTGCCACCCCTTGGACCATAGGCCACCGCACTCCTCTGTCCATGGGATTTTCCAGGCAAGAAAACTGGAGTGGGTTGCCACTTCCTCCTCCAGGGGATCTTCCCAACTCAGGGATTGAACCAGAGTCTCCTACATTGCAGGCAGATTCTTTACCCCTGAGCCACCATGGAAGCCACACATTTCTAAGGTACCCACCCTTAAAATTCAGCCATCTCACACTCTGAAGTGGCAACCACAAGATCTTACTCTCTCAAGGATGGAAAGTGAAACCTCCTTGATAGTAGGACAGTCCAATGTTTGGGGAGAGGAGAAGTGTCAAAGCTTCCCTGTATCTCAATAGAGACCTGAAAGTCTGATGTATGAGGAAACACAAATCCCTGATTCCGGGAAACATCGCAAGTTGTTTTGTTTGTTTGTTTCAAGTTTCAAACAGCCAGGCAGTAGTTACTCAGATCTGCACTTAGGTCTTTGAAGGGTCAGGTGTTCAAGGTCAGAGTTTGTTTTCAACATCTATGGTTGAAGCCCAGAGAATTAGAGCCAGTTCACAAGGATAAAAATACTGATAGAAATGCTACCACGTTGATGGGAGACAGCAATACAATAACCCTTACAATAACACAAGCCCTCACAATTAACACAATAACCTTCATTTAAAACCAGCTTGTGATGGGACTCATCTGTCTTCTCAAAGCTGAGAATTGTGCAAATCAGAGAATCCGCTGGAAGATAATTTTCTTTTCAGTCTAAACAAAGAAGAGTTATTTAGGAGGTAGTTTAGGACAAGAATTACTGTGTCAGATTAAAAGTTGGAATCTTGTAGATTTTTTTAATTGTATGCTTTTGTTGATGAAAAAAGAAAAAAAAGCCTCTCTTTGCCAAGGAAACTTATTATGAAGGAAATTTGGACTTTAGATTATTTTCCCAGAGACAGTGTCGGACACGACTGAAGCAGCAGCAGCAGCAGCAATTCTTTATAAGAATTTTTGTCTTTAAGCTAGAAACATTTGTACTTTAAAAATTGTTCTTTGTATCCCTTCGTTTTGAAGTAAAATTGTTATTCTTGTCCAATACAGACCTCTGTGCTGGAAAGATATGTGGTATATTCTTTTCTTCTGGGTTCAAAGGGTATTTTCAGCTTTTCAATGTTGACATAATACTATGAGTAGCACAATTTTAAAAAATGTCATAGATTTAATTTAAAAGGAGACCATATGAGCTTCATTTAAAAATACTTCTATTATGCACGGCTCAGAATTTGAAGATAATGGAAAGAATGTTGTAAGAGAATGGAAATTCTATCCTTGAATAAAAATTATGCCAAAAGTAACATGAATTTTGCCTTGTATCTCTTGCTTTTCAACACGTGTATTATTGACTGGAAAGAAAATAGATGCCTTTTGTGTGACAATCCTTGAATGATAGACCTTTTAAAAGATACAATTTTGTAAAATTAAAGTGATGTAATTTCATTTTTCTTTTTTGATTGTAATATTGATCAATGAAAAAGTTTAAGAACAATTAAGCAACAAAGGACTTATTTTGGATAGCTGAAATGAAACCAAACTCATTCTTTAGATAATTGACATCACCAATATTTACTGAGCCCCTACATGCCTAAATCATTGTGTTGACTTGTAAGCTGTAATGATCTAGAAGGATGTCACAAAATTCATAAATAAGAAACTGTAATGCAATGCTATATTTCATATATAAAGAGAAAACTGAATACGTCCAGGAGTTTAGGAATAACAAGGGTCATTTCATCTGAGGAGATCAGAGAAAATCCATGGTTTTTCAGGTTGGAAATTACAGATGAAGTATAATTTTAGCAAATGTTGGAAAGAATATATTTCAGAAGACTTAACAGCATTACCTAAATTCTAAAAACTAAAAAGTGGTGAGTATAGCAAGGAATATAACTTTCATGAAAGGTCAGAAATTGATGATAAGACTCCAGGGGTTGTAGGGGCATGAAATAGAGAGCTATGAAGCCAGACTGGAATGTTTGGACTCTTTATTAGAAAGCAGTATGGCCACAAGTATTTTCTAATAGGGAGGCTATATATTTATTAACAGTAGTTTTAAGGATGACTGTGTTAGCTCACAAGCACTGACTGTGTGCTATGTGTATCTTTAAGACAGACCTGTCCCTGGCTGACATTAGAGTCCTGTGATTGTCACCTGTGGCTTCAGGATTCCCAACAGTTTTGGGGAAACATCCTTAAGTCATGTGGCAGCCTAGAGTGCTTCTACTGGGACTTCTCTCAAGTTTAGACACAGCTAATCAAGATGTTAACACTTGGAAAAGGCAAGGAATAAATTATCCCCTTGGAGCTTCTAGAAGGGGCACGTCTAGGAGACATGTTGATTCTGGCCCAATTGATACTGATTTTGGACCTCAGGTGTACAGAACAATAAAACAATAAATCTCTGTTATTTGAAGGTTCCAAGATTATGGTGCTTCATTACAGAAGCCTTAGGAAACTGACCTAGGCCCCGACTCCTGTTCTCTGCAGTCTACTGACAGCTTTGCTCCCAGAAAGTAACAGGTATGGCCCTAAAACAGGCAGCTCTTAGATCTGGGTTCCTGGGACTCCTCTGATGGCTGATCTGGGCTCCAGCTCTCTCTGCTCACGTTAGTGAATTTTTCTTAGAGCCACAGAATGTTGGCTCCCTGTCTTCACTTGGGTCACACTTGCTTGGCAGCCTGATAACTCTCCCAGCCTCAGTAATTGCCTTTCTGTTTTCTCTTCTCAGACCATTTTCCCCAATAAAACCTGTGGGTTTAAATCTCTTCCCTCTCCTGCCTTTAGAAGGACCTGGATTCACAAGCTGAAATTCTAAGATTTTAATTTAAAAACTGAAGAATGAATGTAATTTTTTAACCTGAATTTTTTTTCAGACATATATATGTACTGGGCTTCCCTGTTGGCTCAGATGGTTAAAAAAAAAAAAAAATCTGCCAGCAATGCAGGAGACCCAGGTTTGATCCCGAGTTGGGAAGATCACCTGGAAAAGGGCATAGCAACCCACTCCAGTATTCTTGCCTGGAGAATCCCATGGGTGGAGGATTCCATGGGGTTGCAAAGAGTTGGACACAACTGAGTGACTAACACTTTCACTTTTTAATATATTTTGCTGCCCAATCTGTATGAATTTGTCTGAGATCTTTATGTTATGTCATGTCTGAAAGTGTTCTCAATGAATCCCCACAAAAGTATACACACCCCCACACACCTCTACTGTCTTTAGCCTCAATAAATAGCACTGTCCATCATATACCCACTGCCCAAAGATTTGTTTTCTTGACTCTTTTGCTCATACACCATATTAGTATAATTCAAGCTCTATCGATTCTACCCTAGAATTTTGCTCAAATGTTTCTCCTTCCCTAGTGCTAGTATGCATCCTGAGTCATCACCATTTCTTATTAATTTACCTCCTCAACTCCCTTCTTAAGCTTCACTACCTGTTGTCTCATTTCCCTGCAATTCATTGGAAGCCTGGAATTTAGGACGATGAAGCTGAAATGCAGATCTGCTTATGTTGCTACTGTCCCTGTCAAAGGTCCTTTCCATAATTCGTTGCCACTGTAGCACAGAGTTTAAATTCCTAGTGGGACTTACACAGGCATTCCTGCCCCAGCTCCGGTGTTCCTGCAGGTGCCTCATCTCCAGCTTTCACCCTTTCTCCTCTCATACTTTAACACCTGCCGTTACAAAGCATGCACCTTTATCATACAGCACACTCTATCTTGCCTTCCTGGGTGTTTGCATGTAGTTCTCTCTGCCTAGAACACTCAGGTTTTAACTTAAATGCTTGTCCCCCAAGAAGCCATTCATAATAAACCTCTAAATCTCTCCCTTTCAAGTGTAACAGAAGCGGTTTTGCACACACACTCCCCCAGCCCCCAACCTCCCTAGAACTGTCTGGAGATGTCTTATGTTATTACAACTGGGAGGCACTACTGGTATCTAATGGGTAGAGGCCAGGGATGCCACTGAATGTCAGACAGGGCGCAGACAGTCGTACTGGGGAAGACTCTTGAGAGTCCCTTGGACAGCAAGGGGATCAAACCCGTCAATCCTAAAGAAAATCAACCCTGAATATTCACTGGAAGGACTGATGCTGAAGCTGAAGCTGCAATACTCTGGCCACCTAATGCAAAGAACTGGCTCACTGGAAAAGACCCTGATGCTGGGAAAGATTGAAGACAAAAGGAGAAAGGGGTAGCAGAGGATGGGATGGTTAGGTAGCATCACCAACTCAATGGGCATGAATTTGAGCAAACTCTGGGAGATAGTGATGGATAGGGAAGCATGGTGTGCTGCAGTTCATGGGGTCACTAAAGCTGGACACAACTTAGTGACTGAACAACAACAAATTATTTGTGTCAGTGCAGCAAGAAAAGTGGTTGACCATACAAGGCTTTTAAAAATTTATTTTGCAGAACAGAAATTCTCACAGTGAATCTTAGATTGAAGTTTTAAGACACACATAATATTGTATACCCATAATGTATACACACAGACATACAGAATCATACAAACAGATAGCAAACAGAGATCTAATAGCTTTCATTTTAAAATTATAGCCATGAGATGGGCATGATAATACAAAACTCACTAGTTTATGAAAGAACAGTGGGATACAGATTGTGTTAGTGGCAGATGGTATAACTTACATATAGATGCTTTAGATGTTTTAAACTTTTACTAATATTTATGGAGCTTTTAAATATTTTTCATTTACTTAGTTTCCAAATAGCTTTTCCTTTTATGTGTGTGATTACTTAGTGGTATCATAAGAGAAATGTCACTTGGCTCAGTATGACCAAGTGTTAGTTTCATATCTGTGGATGACCTGAAAGAGAAATATTAGCTTGACTTTCAGGAAATCAGGGTATTCCCTCAAGTCTAAGAGAAAATCATTTAGGCAGCAGCTTTTGATGAGTTTACAAGTCCTCCTTGGAAAGCCTCACATTCCTGGCAAAATGCTTGAGCAGCCTTTGATATGATTGGAATTGAGTGCTCTCTGGGAAGTGAGATTCACACACCTCTCTTCCTTTAAAGGACATTCATTTTTAGCCAGCTTTGTGACTATGCCAGTAGTCCTAATCAGAAATCGTTTTGTGTATCAAGTCTAAAAATGAGTATCTAGCCAACATTTTTTTTTCCTATAATATTTCTCTGCCAAGAGGAAATCTTTGCTTTGACTTTCTCAAGAGGAAATTAATTAAAGTTTGACCTGAAACTCTGACACGTACTCACAAACACTTCGTCTTTGAGAAGTCCTTCAGCAGGAGTTGTTGCCAGCCTCTGTATATCACCCAGCTCCAGGTGGTCAGGACCCATAGTCTCCCCTTTACGTAAAGGAGTAAATTTCTCAGAATTTCACTAGGCCCACTTTTGAAATTGTAGCATCTTCTCCCAGTTTATCCTCCCCTCACAAATAAACAACAGGCTAAGCCATGTCCCTTCATCCTCAGTCAGCAACACTGTTGATATTGGCAGAACATGCTGTTGGCACTTTGGTTTAAAAGCTCCAGACACATCTGTGCTTCCTGATTTTAGGTGTCTCAGTATGTCAGCTGAGACTTTAATGTGACATCCCCTCCCACACACCACCCCCTGTAGCAAAGGTGCATCAGAATCCTCTGTTACACAGTTCCTGTAGAGTGAATGGGACAATACAGGCACCATCAGTCAAAGGCTGGAACCAAATCTTTTGGGTTATCAAATAAGATCATCTCAGCTGGCTCTTCTTATGCAATTAAAGCAGCTAGTGCATACTGATTTTTACTAAACCTTTGAAAGAAAATGTAAAGTCTGAGAAAGAAACAATACAGAAGGGTAGCATCAAGTCAAAGAGTCAGTTCCACTCTGTAGATACTTGCTGCTTATACGGAAGATCCAAAATATCTCTTCTTAATTGTGTCTGAAAGTGAAAGTTGCTCAGTTGTGTCTGACTCTTTGCAACCCCATAGACTATACAGTCCATGGGATTCTCCAGGCCAGAATACTGGAGTGGGCAGCCTTCCCCCTTCTGCAGGGGATCTTCCCAACCCAGAGATTGAACCCAGGTCTCCTGCATTGCAGGCGGATTCTTTACCAGCTGAGCTATCAGGGAAGCCCTAATTGTGTCTAAATAGCTTTAAAGTTAATAGAATAAATTATGCAGTCATAAAGAGGATCCCAAAATTTTTAGAGAATAGCTTATACATCATGGCTATTTATATCTATATGTATCTATGCATCTATCATCTGTCTACCTATCATCTATCTACCTATCAATCATCTATTATGTATCTATCATCTATAATATAATCTATCATCTGTTATCTATCTACCTATCTATCTGGCATTGTCATGTGTCACCTGAAACCTCTCCCTAATGCCGTGCTTATGACTTCTGTAATTCACTTTAATCTGGAGCTATAGTGAAAATCACGAGCTATTTACTAAAATCTATGCTTTCCTCTGCTTCTGTTAGGTCCCTACTATTTCTGTCCTTTATTGAGCCCGTCTTTGCATGAAATGTTCCCTTGGTATCTCTAATTTTCTTGAAGAGATCTCTAGTCTTTCCCATTCCATTGTTTTCCTCTATTTCTTTGCATTGATTGCTGAGGAAGACTTTCTTATCTCTCCTTGCTATTCTTTGGAACTCTGCATTCAAATGGGTATATTTTTCCTTTTCTTCTTTCCTTTTCACTTCCCTTCCTTTCACAGCTATTTGTAAGGCCTCCTAAGACAGCCATTTTCTGCATTTCTTTTTCTTGGGGGTGGTCTTGATCCCTGTCTCCTGTACAGGTCATGAACCTCCATCCATAGTTCATGGGGTTGCAAAGAGTCAGACACGACTGATCGACTGAACTGAATGCTTTCTTCTTCCTGAGCCCAAAGATAGACTATATTTCTCTTCTTCCTTTGAAGTTAACTTTGACCAATGCCATATGAACAAAAGAATGTGTGTCATTTCCAAGAAGACAGAAGGTGTTTGTGATTTGAGTTTTGGTGAAACAGAGCTTTTCTCCTTGTACTGACTGGACCAATGAGCCATCTTACCTTCCCGAGACTAAGCAAGGACTAAACTTCTCCTGAGTCAGCTGCTGACATCTGTCTACATGTTACTTACCATGGGCAAGTCTACCCTAGCCTGTGAGCTTGAGGACTTGAGTTCTCCAGTTGTAACTTTTCCTCGTTTGACTTTTTTTTCTACTCTTTGTGTCTCCACTTCTCTTCTTTGTGGCTTCTTAGCTGCTTCTCTCCACCAGTTTCCTCACTCATTTTCTCTAATTTTTCTGAAACTTTGTCTTCATTCTCTCCTTTCTTGACAAGCAAATCTTCTAGTTTCTACTAGATCAACAAGGCCACAGTAGGAAAAGGGCTGGAACATTTCTTTGAGCAAAAATGTTGGACTCGTGTTGGAATAAATGTGCAAATTTCAGGTTTCAAAATACTTTTCCTACAGAACGAAAAAAGATGGCAGAGGAATAGGATGGGGAGAACACTTTCTCCCTCACTACTTCATCAAAAGAACATTTCAACGCTGAGTAAATTCCACAAAACAACTTCTGACTGCTGGCAGAGGACATCAGGCATCCAGCAAAGCAGATCATTGGCTTCAAAACCAGGTAGGAATTAATATAAAGGACGAAGATAGAGACAAAGGGGTAGGGAGGGAACCCCAGCATGGGAAGGGAATCCCGTCCCAGGAAGAGACTCTTAAAAAGAGAGGTTCCCTAAAATTGGGGAACATTCTCACAGCTGTGTATGGGGCGAGCCCTGGAAGCACAGAGGGCAACATAACAGGAAGGAAGAATAAATAAATAATTAAAACCAACAGATTACAAATTCAACAGTATAACCCCCAGTGGATAAGCAGCATAAACGCCTGCGTCCGACAGCAGTGGGGGTTGGGCAGGGAGGATCGCGCCCGTGACAGTGCTTTCTAAGAACTGGGCCATGGGAGACGTAGGCTGCAAGGCTTTTCTCGAGAATCGGGGCGTAACGGGGCCAGAATCAGGTCTGCGCATGGCTAGAATGAACTATCTTGGTCTAGCAAACCAGACTGTGGGATAGCTAACACGCGAAACGCTCGAACATAAGACACTGACAGGCCCACGCCCAGAACAAAGGACGGATTGGCAATAGCCAGCTGCAGACCATCCTCCTCTGCTGACAGGCAGCCGGAGCTTTAAGTGCTGGAAGGGGGGCAACCGCAGCTCAAGAGAGACACTACCTACCAAATAGCAAGCAGGTTTCTTTGCTATTGAGACTGCTGGGAGGCTCTGAACAGTCATCATCTGCCTGAGAAAGAGCCCCGGCAGAGCTCCCAGAAAACTGAGTGACCCGGAAAGCCCAGAGGCCTCAATAGCGCATGCCAAACTCCCTAGCCACTTGGACCTGGGAAGAGAACAAAGCCCAGGGTCAACCAAATCCAAGCCTCGGAGGGCTTCCTGAGCGCCAAACCTGAGAGGCTTAGACCAGGGAAGTGCATGAAGCATAGGGCAGGCCCCACAGGGTTATCCCGCGGAGTGAGAAGGGGCAAGCCCAGTGCAGAGTCCACCACCACCCTCCCTGTGACAAGACGGAAATCAGACACAGAAGGGACCAGCAAACAGAGGAAGTCAAACAGAGGGGAACTGCCTTGGTAGCAACCCCACACAGTCCACAACGACAGAGAAAGTGCCAGATATACCGTTACTACTTTTATGATCAAATTTTTTTTTTGGGGGGGGGGGGATGATGTGGAAGCGTGATTTTTTTTTAAAGAATTTTTTTCTTTCTTTAAAAATTTTTCCCTTTTAAATTTGTTTTTCTTCTTTTCTTTTTCGTCTTTTTTTCTAAACTTGCTTAAATTTTTAAGTCTTCTATATTTCTATTTATTATTTTTATAACCTAATATTACTTTTCAAAAAAAAAATCCCTATCTGTAAAGCAAATGCCATATATAGTCCTATTGGTGGTGGAAATTGTCTTTTAATAAGTCTGGAGTCTTTTATTTTATTTTCTCTATTTTTTAAAAATTTTCTCTCCTTCTTCTTCTTATCTTTAATATTTTATCTTTGAAAATCCAATCTCTACTCCAGATTTTTAATCTTGGCATTTTGGTATTTGTTGCCAATTTTGTATTTTTAAAAACCTAATCTTCAGTACCCAATTTTACATGAGTGCGAGATTACTGGCTTGACCACTCTCTCTCTCTTTGGAATCTCTCTTTTCTCCACCAGGTGGCTTTTGTCTCCCTCCCTCCCCCTCCTCTTCTCTACCCAACTCTATGAATCTCTGTGTGCTCCAGAAGGTGGAGAATTCTCAGGGAACTGGTCACTGGCCGGATCTGTATCCCTTCCTTGCATCTCCCTCTTTTATCCTCCTGTCCATCTCTATCTACTTCCTCCCTCTCCTCTTCCATGTATAACTCTGTGACCACCTCTGAGAGGTCCAGACTTTGGAGCACACACAAGAAAGTGGTTACGGGCTAGCTTGCTTTTTCCTCTTTTGATCCCACCTCATCCCATTCCACTCACCTCTAACTACCCCCCTCCCTCTTCTCTCCTCCAAGTAACTCAGCGATCCTCTAGGGACGACCCTCAAAGTGGAGAAACCTATCATCATTAACCTAGATGTTTTAACATTAGTGCTGAATAGATGGAGAAATCATGAGGCTATTGTAAAAATAAATCTGAAAACCAGAATCAGGAGGCATAAGTCCAAAGCCTGAGATGATCAAAGAATTCCTGAATACAGGGAACATTATCCAATAAGAGATCGTCAAAAGCCTTCATACCTATACTGAAACTGAGCACCGCCCAAGGGCCAACAAGTTCCAGAGCAAGACATACCACGCAAATTCTCCAGCAACACAAGAACAAGCCCCTGAGCTTCAATACACAGGCAGCTCAAAATACTCCAAAACCATTGATGTCTCATAACCCATTACTTGACACTTCACAGCACTCCAGAGAGAGGAAATCCAGCTCCACCCACCAGAACTTCAACACAAGCCTCCCTAATCAAGAAACTTTGACAAGCCACTGATATAACCCCACACAGAGAGAGGAAGCTCTATAATAAACAGAATTCCACAAATTCTCAGAATATAGAAAAGCCACCCCAAACGCAGCAATATAACCAGGATGAAGAGACAGAGGAATACCCAGCAGGTAAAGGAACAGGAGACATGCCCACCAAACCAAACAAAAGAGGAAGAGATAGGGAATCTACCTGAGAAAGAATTCCGAATACTGATAGTGAAAATGATCCAAAATCTTGAAATCAAAATGGAATCACAGATAAATAGCCTGGGGTCAAGGATTGAGAAAATGCAAGAAAGGTTTAACAAGGACCTAGAAGAAATAAAAAAGAGTCAACATATAATGAATAATGCAACAAATGAGATCAGAAACACTCTGGAGGCTACAAATAGTAGAATATCGGAGGCAGAAGATAGGATTAGTGAAATAGAAGATAGAATGGTAGAAATAAATGAATCAGCGAGGGAAAAAGAAAGACGAATTAAAAGAAATGAGGACAACCTCAGAGACCTCCAAGACAATATGAAACACTCCAACATTCGAATTATAGGAGTCCCAGAAGAAGAAGACAAAAAGAAAGACCATGAGAAAATACTTGAGGAGATAATAGTTGAAAACTTCCCTAAAATGGGGAAGGAAATAATCACCCAAGTCCAAGAAGCCCAGAGTGTGCCAAACAAGATAAACCCAAGGCAGAACACCCCAAGACATATTTTAATCAAACTAAGAAAGACCAAACACAAAGAACAAATATTAAAAGCAGCAAGGGAAAAACAACAAATAACACACAAGGGGATCCCAATAAGAATAACTGCAGATCTTTCAATAGAAACTCTTCAGGCCAGGAGGGAATGGCAAGACATACTTAAAGTGATGAAAGATAATAACCTTCAGCCAAGACTACTGTACCCAGCAAGGATATCATTCAAATATGAAGGAGAAATCAAAAGCTTTACAGACAAGCAAAAGCTGAGAGAATTCAGCACCACCAAACCAGCTCTCCAACAAATACTAAAGGATAGACTTTAGAAAAGAAACACAAAAAGGACATATAAACCCGAACCCAAAACAATAAAGTAAATCGCAACAGGAGCATACTTATCAATAATTACCTTAAATGTAAATGGGTTGAATGCCCCAACCAAAAGGCAAAGACTGGCTGAATGGATACAAAAACAAGATCCCTATATATGCTGCTTACAAGAGACCCACCTCAAAACAACGGACACATACAGACTGAAAGTGAAGGGCTGGAAAAAAGATATTCCATGCAAATAAAGACCAAAAGAAAGCAGGAGTAGCGATACTCATATCCGATAAAATAGACTTTAAAACAAAGGCTGTGAAAAGGGACAAAGAAGGCCACTACATAATGATTAAAGGATGAATCCAAGAAGATATAACAATTATAAATATATATGCACCCAACATAGGAGCACCACAATATGTAAGACAAATGCTAACAAGCATGAAAGGGGAAATTAATAATAACACAATAATAGTGGGAGACATTAATACCCCACTCACACCTATGGAAAGATCAACTAAACAGAAAATTAACAAAGAAATGCAAACTTTAAATGATACAATAGACCAGTTAGACCTAATTGATATCTATAGGACATTTCACCCCAAAACAATGAACTTCACCTTTTACTCAAGTGCACACGGAAGCTTTTCCAGGATAGAGCACATCCTGGGTCATAAATCTAACCTTGATAAATTCAAAAAAATCGAAATTATTCCAAGCATCTTCTCTGACCATAATGCACTAAGGTTAGATCTCAATTATAGGAGAAAAGCTATTAAAAATGCCAACATTTGGAGGCTGAATAACACTCTTCTGAATAATCAACAAATCACAGAAGAAATCAAAAAGAAAGAAAAATATGCATCGAAATAAATAAAAATGAAAACACAACTACACAGAACCTGTGGGACACTATAAAAGCAGTCCTAAGAGGAAAGTTCATAGCAATACAGGCATACCTCAAGAAACAAGTCAAATAAATAACCTAATTCTACACCTAAAGCAACTAGAAAAGGAAGAAATAGAGAACCCCAGAGTTAGTAGAAGGAAGAAATCCTAAAAATTAGGGCAGAAATAAATGCAAAAGAAACAAAAGAGACCATAGCAAAAATCAACAAAGCAAAAAGCTGGTTCTTTGAAAGGATAAATAAAATTGACAAACCATTAGCCAGACTCATCAAGAAACAAAGAGAAAAAATCAAATCAATAAAATTAGAAATGAAAATGGAGAGATCACGACAGACAACACAGAAATACAAAGAATCATAAGAGACTACTATCAGCAATTATATGCGAATAAAATGGACAACTTGGAAGAAATGGACAATTTCTTAGAATAGTACAACTTTCCAAAACTGAACCAGGAAGAAATAGAAAATCTTAACAGACCCATCACAAGCATGGAAATTGAAACTGTAATCAGAAATCTTCCAGCAAACAAAAGCCCAGGTCCAGACGGCTTCACAGCTGAATTCTACCAAAAATTTCGAGAAGAGCTAACACCTATCTTACTGAAACTATTCCAGAAAATTGCAGAGGAAGGTAAACTTCCAAACTCATTCTATGAGGCCACCATCATCCTAATACCAAAACCTGACAAAGACACCACAAAAAAGAAAATTACAGGCCAATATCACTGATGAACATAGATGCAAAAATCCTTAACAAAATCCTAGCAATCAGAATCCAGCAACACATTAAAAAGATCATACACCATGACCAAGTGGGCTTTATCCTAAGGATGCAAGGATTCTTCAATATCTGCAAGTCAATCAATGTAATTCATCACATTAACAAACTGAAAAAAATCATATGATTATCTCAATAGATGCAGAAAAAGCCTTTGACAAAATTCAACATCCATTTATGATAAAAACTCTCCAGAAAGCAGGAATAGAAGGAACATACCTCAACATAATAAAAGCTATATATGATAAACCCACAGCTAACATTATCCTCAAGGGTGAAAAATTGAAACCATTTCCCCTAAAGTCAGGAACAAGACAAGGGTGTACACTTTCACCACTACTAGTCAATATCGTACTGGAAGTTTTGGCCACAGCAATCAGAGCAAAAAAGAAAGACAAGGAATCCAAATTGGAAAAGAAGAAGTAAAACTCTCACTGTTCTCAGATGACATGATCCTCTACATAGAAAATCCTAAAGACTCGACCAGAAAACTACTAGAGCTAAACAATGAATATAGTAAAGTTGGAGGATATAAAATCAACACTCAGAAATCCCTTGCATTCCTATACACTAATAATGAGAAAGTAGAAAAAGAAGTCAAGGAAACAATTCCATTCATCATTGCAATGAAAAGAATAAAATACTTAGGAATATACCTACCTAAAGAAACTAAAGACCTATATATTGAAAACTATAAAACACTGATGAAAGAAATCAAAGAGGACACTAATAGACGGAGAAATATACCATGCTCATGGGTCGGAAGAGTCAATATAGTGAAAATGAGTATACTACCCAAAGCAATCTACAGATTCAATGCAGTTCCTATCAAGCTACCAGTAGTATTTTTCACAGAACTAGATCAAATAATCTCAAGATTTGTATGGAATTACAAAAAACCTCGAATAGCCAAAGCAATCTTGAGAAAGAAGAATGGAACTGGAGGAATCAACTTGCCTGACTTCAGGCTCTACTACAAAGCCGCAGTCATTAAGACAGTATGGTACTGGCACAAAGACAGAAATATAGATCAATGGAACAAAATAGAAAGTCCTGAGATAAACCCACACACCTATGGACACCTTATCTTCGACAAAGGAGGCAAGAATATACAATGAAGTAAAGACAGTCTCTTTAACAGGTGGTGCTGGGAAAACTGGTCAACCACTTGTAAAAGAATGAAACTAGACCTCTTTCTAACACCATACATGAAAATAAACTCAAAATGGATTAAAGATCTAAACATAAGACCAGAAACTATAAACCTCCTAGAGGAGAACATAGGCAAAACACTCTTCGACATAAATCACAGCAGGATCCTCTATGATCCGCCTCCCAGTATACTGGAAATAAAAGCAAAAATAAACAAATGGGATCTAATTAAAATTAAAAGCTTCTGCACAACAAAGGAAACTATAAGCAAAGTGAAAAGACAGCCTTCTGAATGGGAGAAAACAATAGCAAATGAAACAACTGACAAACAACTAATCTCAAAGATATACAAGCAACTTACTCAGCTCAACTCCAGAAAAATAAACGAACCAATCAAAAAATGGGCCAAAGAACTAAATAGGCATTTCTCCAAAGAAGACATACAGATGGCTAAAAACACATGAAAAGATGTTCAACATCACTCATTATCAGAGAAATGCAAATCAAGACCACAATGAGGTACCATTTCACACCAGTCAGAATGGCTGCGATCCAAAAGTCTACAAGCAATAAATTCTGGAGAGGATGTGGAGAAAAGGGCACCCTCTTACACTGTTGGTGGGAATGCAAACTAGTACAGCCACTATGGAAAACAGTGTGGAGATTCCTTAAAAAATTGCAAATAGAACTGCCTTATGATCCAGCAATCCCACTGCTGGGCATACACACCGAGGAAACCAGAATTGAAAGAGACACATGTACCCCAATGTTCATTGCAGCACTGTTTATAATAGCCAGGACATGGAAGCAACCTAGATGTCCATCAGCTGATGAATGGATAAGAAAGCAGTGGTACATATACACAATGCAGTACTACTCAGCCCTTAAAAAGAATAAATTTGACTCAGTTCTAATGAGATGGATGAAACTGGAGCCGATTATACAGAGTGAAGTAAGCCAGAAAGAAAAACACCAATACAGTATACTGACACATATATATGGAATTTAGAAGGATAGTAATGATGACCCTCTATGTGAGACAACAAAAGAGACACAGAGGTATAGAACGGACTTTTGGACTGTGAGGGAGAGGGAGAGGGTGGGATGATTTGGGAGAATGGTATTGAAACATGTATATTATCTTGTAAGAAATGAAGCGCCACTCTATGTTCAATACAGGATACAGGATGCTTGGGGCTGGTGCACAGGATGATTCAGGGAAATGATTTGGGGTGGGAGGTGGGAGGGGGCTTCGGCATTGGGAGATCGTGGACACCTGTGGCTGATTCATGTCAATGTTTGGCAAAACAAATACAGTATTGTAATGTAGAATAAAGTATTAAACACACACACACACACACACACACACACACACAATACTTTTCCTGCCGCATGTTTCTCTCATATTTTAGTAGACTAAAGAGGTTCCGTGGGGAAAGTGCTAGATGAGCATCTATCTATTTGACTCTACATCCCTGATAAAATTTCCTTCCTGGTTAGAAATCAAAACATACTAGATTTAGAGAAGAGGTATATCCCATAACAGTAGAAGTAAAAACTCTTCTTTAATAAACTTGTGGTGTTAATATTATTAGTTTCTTTCTATGAGTTTGAAGCAATTTTGCTACAAAAAATGTGCAACCAAATGTATAAGAAATTTTAGGAAATTTTAGATTAGTAAAGCTTATGACCAAATAGCATAATATGAAATTAAATTTTATATGTACTACATGTATTTTTATATCATTTTGATATTTGATATTGATTATATATTTTTAATTTTATAGCAATTTATTTCTATATTCTGTTTTTGTGAAGATGTTTTTAGAAAACAAAGTTTCATGCAGACAGGAGTGTGAAGTTCAGTGTTACAGAGAGCTTATTGTGCCATATGTAAGAAATTATGCTCTGTTTTTGCTCAGAATGTGATCAAGTCAGCACTTGAAAAACCTAGATTTAAACCTCCTCTATTCGCACATCTCCCATTACTCAATACTCTGTTTCTTAACAACTTCACAGCACAGAGTCTGTGCTGTTAACTGAATTGAGAATATAGACACAATATTTAGTTCAGAAGACAAATATTCACAAAATAGATTGAAGTCTAGACATGCAAAGCATTATGTAATTCCACACTGAACTATCAATCTCAAGATGATGCCCTGAGAAGTTCTCAGGTGACAAAGTGACTGATTTCATCATTCTCTGTATTTGAGAGTGTTTGTAATTATACTGTTGGCAGGAAAGGCTGACTCTTACCTGTTTCTCTATTCTCTCCATGGATTCTCTTTCCTTTTCTTTTTCTGGGATAACTTCTCCTATCTTTCAGGTGGCAGCTCATTGTTCTTACTTCCTTAGGAATGACTTCCCTGTTTCAGCCTGTCAGGACAAACTCCCTGTTACATGTCTCCTTTGTAGCATGTCGCCATAATTATCATCTTACATTTTGTTTGTTTAGTTATATGGTTAGTGTCAGTCTCTCATGATGGATCATTTCCACTTAATGTGTGGCCCATGAATATAACATTGTTGGCACCACCTAGGATCCTGTTAGAAGGGCAGAATATTTGATCTTGTCCTTATACAATCAATCTACTTTTTAATAATGACCCAATGATTCATACGCATATTCAGTTTTGAGAAATGGTACACTAGACTCTAAACTTCATGAGGCTATGGTCTGACAAACCGCTGGTGCTGAACCCAGGATGAGGAATATATTTATTAAGCAAATTCTTTTATATAATTAATATTTATGGAATGTGCCAGAAGCATGTGGGCTTATTGCAAAATTAAAAAAAAATAGTGCAGCATTCAGAAAATGAAGATCATGGCATCTGGTCCCATCACTTCATGGGAAATAGATGGGGAAACAGTGGAAACAAAGTCAGACTTTATTTTGGGGGGCTCCAAAATCACTGCAGATGGTGACTGCAGCCATGAAATTAAAAGATGCTTACTCCTTGGAAGAAAAGTTATGACCAACCTAGATAGCATATTCAAAAGCAGAGACTTTGCCAATTAAGGTCCATCTAGTCAAGCTATGGTTTTCCCAGTGGTCATGTGTGGATGTGAGAGTTGGACTGTGAAGAAGGCTGAGCGCCGAAGAATTGATGCTTTTGAACTGTGGTGTTGGAGAAGACTCTTGAGAGTCCCTTGGACTGCAAGGAGATCCAACCAGTCCATTCTGAAGGAGATCAGCCCTGGGATATTTTTGGAAGGAATGATGTTGAAGCTGAAACGCCAGCACTTTGGCTACCTCATGCGAAGAGCTGACTCATTGGAAAAGACTCTGATGCTGGGAGGGATTGGGGGCAGGAGGAGAAGGGGACGACAGAGGATGAGATGGCTGGATGGCATCACCGACTTGATGGATGTGAGTCTGAGTGAACTCAGACTGGAGTTGGTGATGGACAGGGAGGCCTGGCGTGCTGCGATTCATGGGGTTGCAAAGAGTTGGACATCACTGAGCAACTGAACTGAATTGAACTGAACTGAAACATGATTCTTTTAAAATTTTCCTATTCATGTGTATGGTGTTAGACAGAGGTCTAGTTTCATTCTTTTACAAGTGGTTGACCAGTTTTCCCAGCACCACCTGTTAAAGAGACTGTCTTTACTCCATTGTATATTCTTGCCTCCTTTGTCGAAGATAAGGTGTCCATAGGTGTGTGGGTTTATCTCAGGACTTTCTATTTTGTTCCATTGATCTATATTTCTGTCTTTGTGCCAGTACCATACTGTCTTAATGACTGCGGCTTTGTAGTAGAGCCTGAAGTCAGGCAAGTTGATTCCTCCAGTTCCATTCTTCTTTCTCAAGATTGCTTTGGCTATTCGAGGTTTTCTGTATTTCCATACAAATCTTGAGATTACTTGATCTAGTTCTGTGAAAAATACTACTGGTAGCTTGATGGGAATTGCATTGAATCTGTAGATTGATTTGGGTAGTATACTCATTTTCACTATATTGACTCTTCCAACCCATGAGCATGGTATATTTCTCCATCAAAGATCTAAATGTAAGACCAGAAACTATAAAACTCCTAGAGGAGAACATAGGCAAAACACTCTCCGACATAAATCACAGCAGGATCCTCTATGATCCACCTCCCAGTATACTGGAAATAAAAGCAAAAATAAACAAATGGAATCTAATTAAAATTAAAAGCTTCCGCACAACAAAGGAAACTATAAGCAAGGTGAAAAGACAGCCTTCTGAATGGGAGAAAACAGTAGCAAACGAAACAACTGACAACGAATCTCAAAGATATACAAGCAACTTATGCAGCTCAACTACAGAAAAATAAACGAACCAATCAAAAAATGGGCCAAAGAACTAAATAGGCATTTCTCCAAAGAAGACATACGGATGGCTAACAAACACATGAAAAGATGTTCATCATCACTCATTATCAGAGAAATGCAAATCAAGACCACAGTGAGGTACCATTTCACACCAGTCAGAATGGCTGCGATCCAAAAGTCTACAAGCAATAAATGCTGGAGAGGATGTGGAGAAAAGGGAACCCTCTTACACTGCTGGTGGGAATGCAAACTAGTACAGCCACTATGGAAAACAGTGTGGAAATTCCTTAAAAAATTGCAAATAGAACTGCCTTATGATCCAGCAATCCCACTGCTGGGCATACACACCAAGGAAACCAGAATTGAAAGAGACACATGTACCCCAATGTTCATTGCAGCACTGTTTATAATAGCCAGGACATGGAAGCAACCTAGATGTCCATCAGCTGATGAATGGGTAAGAAAGCTGTGGTACATATACACAATGAAGTACTACTCAACCCTTAAAAAGAATAAATTCGACTCAGTTCTAATGAGATGGATGAAACTGGAGCCGATCATACAGAGTGAAGTAAGCCAGAAAGAAAAACACCAATACAGTATACTGACACATATATATGGAATTTAGAAGAATAGTAATGATGACCTTCTATGTGAGACAACAAAAGAGACTCAGAGGTATAGAATGGACTTTTGGACTCTGAGGGAGAGGGAGGGTGGGATGATTTGGGGAGAATGGCATTGAAACATGTATACTATCTTGTTAGAACGAAGCATCAGTCTATGTTCAATACAGGAGGCAGGATGCATGGGGCTGGTGCACAGGAATATTCAGGGAGATGATATGGGGTGGGAGGTGGGAGGGGGCTTCGGCATTGGGAGATCGTGGACACCTGTGGCTGATTGATGTCAATGTATGGCAAAACAAATACAGTATTGTAATAAAGAATAAAGTATTAAGAAAACATAAAATTTTCTTATTCATTGGTTTGACACATATTTAATTAATAGAAGCTACAGTCCAGGAATAGTAACATTAATAGGTTCTTGCTGTTTATTCATTCATTAAATTATCAGCTAGCTCTTGCTAACAGGTAAAGATTGACATATGCCAAAGGTTTAAGGAAACTGTCAGCTGCTACTGCTAAGTCACTTCAGTTACTTAAATTTTGTCAATTTGATTTTCTAGTAACTATCAAAATAGTATAATAATATGGTTTTAGTAATGCTTGACTGATGTTTATAGAGCAACATTGTTAACCGAGAACATGGTTTTTGGACTACCCTTCCAGTCTGTGAGTTCATGACAGTAGAACCGTGATGAATGCATTCGTCCTGACATCGTCAGCCTGTTGCAAGATGCTGAGAGTTACGTCTCTGGGATGGGGTAAGATGAGGTATAGCAAAGGAGGATAAGGTGAAGTAATTTAAAAATTGTTTAAATTGATGTTAAAATAGAAATTTTTCAACTTACCTTATAAATTATTTAAAAATACTTATTAACCTGTCTGTCATCCATATACTCTAGGGAACAATGCCAGATCTATAGCTTTTTTCAAATAACTAAGTCTTGTAAATTCAAATAACTAAGTCTCAGAGGTTACAGCTTAAGGAAAAGACTGAGCCAAGGTATGTGTGATGGCAATTGATATCTACTACTTGGTTACATTGCATAGCTGCAATGTAATAATATCAGTATGAAGAATATACTACAAGCTATAGGTACGATGGAACTGCTCATCTTTGGCTCTCATTAAGTTGATGTATGGAAAACTTTTGTAAAGTTTTGCTATAAATTTATATAATTAGATATTCTCCTATTCTCCTCGTAGAAAAGTTGTCTGTGTGGTGCACCTTCAAAATTGTACATGCAACCATTTATCATTGCTCAAAATGTAAGTTTGCCTCAAAGGATCTAATTAAAGTTCTAGACATCTATCCTTTTGATATAATACAGATTCTGAGATTGCAGGGGGTATGGACATGGCCAATAAAGTTTCTAAAAACATTTCAACAGTGTGATATTATTTTGAACAGTCCATTTTTAATTAGCTGAAAAGAAAAATTAGTAAAACTATTTGAAAATATATTCTGATTATTACGTTCTCAGGTTTTTAATTCCTTGTTAAATTTTAGTAATGAAATCTTGTTGACATTTTTTTTCTGTGAAGGTGAATACATGTGGAAAAATGTTCTCATAAAATATATATAGTGAAACAGTGACCATTTTAGCAGGATTAACTCTTCTGGAGGAGAATGCTATCAGACTTGATATAATTTGAAAGAAAGTCAATTTTCAAATATTAAGTGTATACCAACTTTTAAATTATGTGTGTTTTTTAAAATTTTTGAAATTTATTTCATTTTATGTTTCATTCCAGCATTATTGAGACATAATTGACATGTAACACTGTAATTACATGTAAAGCATAATCATTTGACATCATGGAAAGGTTACTAAAGTAAATTTAGTGAACATCTATCATCATGTATAAATTACATGTTTTTAAAAAAGAGATTAAAAAAATATTGATTGGATAATATTTGTATATCTTTCTTTCCAGCTGGAGCATTCTGCACTGCCTTTGTCCCTTCATTTCTGTACAATCCCAATTAAAACTCTAGTTTTCCTATGCATATGCTAATTTCCCAAACTAATACTCTATCTGCAATATGTCTGTCAATGTAAACTAGATGCTTCCCAACTCATCTTGCCCTCTACAGAGGGCTTCCCTCAGCTTAATTACTTTAACAATATAATTTATAAATATTTATTAATTGCCTACTATGTACATGCTATCATTATACTTTCTATGGAGACTTTTTGTGTATGTGTGATAGAAAAAAAATAATTTAACATATCCTTGTATCACAAGAACACAGTTTCCTATAAGGTTCATATTTTTGCTGGTGTAATTCTCATTGTATCCAATTATTGAGATAAGCTGAATTATTTCATGCACATAGAAATAAATAAAATACTGCTTTTATGTTGTATTTGTATTACTGCTGCAACAAATGTCCTAAGAATCCTAATAGAACTGTTAGCTTCTAATTTTCCTCCATGTTGAAGCTTAGATGCAGAGAATTATAACTTTGTCAGAGGTGAGATTTGAATCAGGGTCTCTTTTAGTCCATGCACTTCTTTTGCATGTACAATACTGCCATCTCAGTTTTTTAAAATTTTGAATTAATCTGAGAAAAATTTTAACATAGTTTTTTAAAAATATGTAAATTTTTACTCAAAGTTTAAGGTGACATACAATATGTGTATTGTTGTTTTTCAGCTGCTACATCATGTCAAATTTTTTGTGACTGCATGGACTGGAGCCCACCAGGCTCCTCTATCCATAGGATTTCCCAGGCAAGAATATTGGAGTGGGTTGCCATTTCCTTCTCCAAGGGATTTTCCCAACTTGGGCATCTTGCATTGGCAGGCGGGTTCTTCAACAGTGAGCCACTTGGGAAGCCCCAACAATATGTGCATCTATATATTTATGTAGTATTTTTATATTATTATCCTTTGAACAAATAATACTGAGAAAGACTGTTTCCTTATATATAAAACTCGCCATCACGCTTCCTGTTCAAACCTGGTCCTGCTGAGTGTCTTCAAATGGATCCATCTTAACCTAGACAGTGGAGAGAAGTCATCAATCCCCCATTGTGCCAAACTCCCCAGTCCAGACAGTCTCAAAATGTTCTCTACTTGTGACACTCATTTAAATATAATTCCTCACGGCAACATGAGCTTAGCTCCACTGACCCCACAATGCCAAACACTTCCCCTTTGTCACACCCTAGTTCACTGGTTCGAAACAGGGATTGGGAAGATCCCCTGGAGGAGGGCATGGCAACCCAATCCAGTATTCTTGCCTGGAGAATCCCATGGACACAGGATCCTGGCGGGCTATAGTCCATGGGGTCGCACAGAGTCGGACATGACTGTGTGGCAAAACACCGTTCACTCATATCCATCCTAACCATGAAGGTAGAGTCAGTTGGGATCTTGTTCAATAATGAATGTCAGCAAGTAATCCAGCATCTGACATACAGTAGGGGATCAATGACTATCTATAAAATAAACAACCGCATTAGTAGTGGGCAAGTTGACTTACAGCCGTATTCTTTCAATTAATATTTCTCTGTTCTTATATTCTATAAAAAATGGTTCCGAGATAACATCAGTTACGCAGGGCTTAAAGGCTTGTGATACCAAACGCAAACGGATGATTTTGCAACCTATTTGTTAGCCATAATTTTTCAGCTTTTCTCTTACAAACATTACCCCAGTTTTCCTGTTCATTACATTTAAAACAGTGGAAGCATCTTAACTTGACTTTTCACTCACTATTTAACATTTCTGGGTTCATTTGTTCTTGTAGAATAATGCCTCGGGAATTTAATCCTTTGCATTTTCTTATCGCTACACTCTATCACTTAGTGGCTGAACAACATTCTTTCAAGTCCTATCGTATACTCATGAATTAAGTCTTTTTCTCTACAGACTTTTTCTTTTCACAGCTGTCAGATTATTCCTCATTAATCAGGGTTTTTGTCATGTCACTCCACGAAATGGATTTATGTAGCTTACCTAGTCCTGTCTAAATTTTGAGCTAATCATCAGTAACTTTTGTTATTTTATCACACTTTTTCTAACTAGTATTCAAATAAGCATTTACATGTCTTACTGACTTCTATCTGCTAGTCCTAATATACCTTTTATCTCTTTATTTAGGTTCTTTCTCTTTTTTATGATATCTCCACTCCTTTCTGCCAGTTTAAAATCTAGCAGCAGAAATGGGAATTTCTCAGAGAAGCTTTTCTGATTATATTCACATGTGAATTTTCATTCCCAGCTCTGAATACTAGGAGCTCATTCATTGGTTCATATACTGCTTTGTACTGTTAGGATCCTGGCTCTGTCAATTATTTGAACTCTTGAGAAAATTATTTTAACTTCCTTTGTTTCTCAGTTTTAGCCAGTATAAAGTGGACAGCTTAACAGAATCTATCTTTAACACCTGTAAAGATTAAATAAGTTAATACAGGTAAAGTCCATAGAACAGTTCCTATCATGTATTATGTGTTCAATTACAATTTTTTTCTCATAATTTTTTTGGGGTCTAAATCAGAGTAGTAAGGCAGAGTCAGGGAGGAAAGTATCAAGTTTTCAAGATAAATACAGGTGACTAGACAAAAGGTTCAACTGGAATCTTGTTGCCTACAAGCTTCAAGGTAAAGGGCTAGGAAGAAACCAGTTGAAAAAAAGGTCATTCAGATCATCCACCAGAAAACCCCCACGTGAGCCATTGCTCTAAATGTTCTTCATTCCCTGGTTTTCTCCCAAGTGCTCAAGGTAAGGCTGTTGGCTCCGCCCCTATGACAGAAAAGTCCTTGATGTATCACCAAGTGAAGATAAAAGTCTCTCTCCTGGGATCATAGTCCATCTAAAAGTGGGCTGTGGTTTCTGGAGGGCTTCCCAGGTGGCGCTAGTGGTAAAGAATCTGCCTGCCAATGCAGGAGACACAGGAGACTTGAGTTCAATCCCTGGATCAGGAAGATCCCTGGTTCCTGAGCATATCTGAATCTCCATCAGTCAGTTCAGTTCAGTTCAGTCGCTCAGTCGTGTCCGACTCTTTGTGACCCCATGGACTGCAGCACTCCAGGCCTCTCTGTCCACCACCAACTCCCAGAATTTACCCAAATTCACGTCCATTGAGTCAATGATGCCATCCAACCATCTCATCCATCCTCTATCATCCCCTTCTCCTCCTGCCCTCAATCTTTCCCATCATCAGGGTCTTTTCAAATGAGTCAGCTCTTTGCATCAAGTGACCAAAGTATTGGAGTTTCAGCTTCAGCATCAGTCCTTCCAGTGAATCTCCATAGGAGTTTTTAAGTTCTCTAAGAATCTCAAGGGTTCAGAATCATTCTGAATTCAAGAAAAGCAGTCTATTTTGTAAATTTCATCACACCATGGGTTTCTCCTGTGAAGCCGAGCAGGGCAGTGTTGAGTTCTGAGCATGTGTCTATGACTCTGTACCAGTTCAAAATCTTATGCAAGCCAGAGGACTAGGCAAGACCTGGGCTTGGACGTGCCTTCTGGGCAGCTCCTGGTGAGCTTGGAGGAGATGCCTGCCAGCTTCTCAGCACCAGCGAGCTGTGTGTGTGCCATATATCCTGAAAGAAGAGCGTGCACGGCCGACTGGACTACAAAGGTGAAACTGTTTCAGTCTTGGAAACAACCTGGTCATCCGTCTGTGTCAGCAAAGAAATAACTTTACTTCAGAGCTCTGGAAGCAAAGAAGCTTGAGGCAAGTTTTCTTAGCTCTTATTTCAGTAACTATTTTCCAGTGAATAAAATTCAGCCCACCTCTGTTGTTTTCCTTCATCTCAAACTTGCTCAGTAATCCCCTTTATAATTGATGGACTTCTTTTTCCTCCTGGCTAACCTTATCTTCCCTTTGCTTTTATGGTTCCCATAAGCCATAATGAGTCAAATTTCGTCATTTATTACCACGTGAACTTGGGTAAGTTTTCTGAACCTCTGTGCATCTAAGTCCAAATTAAAAGGGACATAATGGTACCTACTTGGCAGGACTGTTGAGACTCCTGGTGCAGTACTGACTAAATGACAATTTTTAGCATATTGGAAGCTAAACAGTCCTAGTACACCAACTTTAATAATTGGGGAGAACACCCATCTAAAACACGCTAGTCTTAACAATTGTCTCCCTCAACTCCAGAAAAGATCACCAGCCTGGACCCTGTCAGTACACAGTCAAGTACTTCTGAAATATGTAATTGCCCATGCAAAAGATACAGTTAGTGTTTGAGAAAAGCTGCATCCCTTTCCAAGAATATCATCTTAAAATCATATTGTCTCTTCACTCATTTTTTCCCTAGAACCCCTTGTATCCTAATACATCTCTTTCTTTCTCCATATATATATATATATATATATATACATATGTGTATATATATACGTATGTGTATACGTATCTGTATATGTACATACTCTTACTGTGTTCACACATCTGATTTTTAGCAACTAGAAGAGAGTGAAGCTGCTTGAAGGCCCTAGGCCCATGGGAATTTTATCAGATGGAAATCAAGCTCAACCTTTTTTCAACAATTTAAAGGAAATAATTAAGAGATTACAACTTCTTTCATTGACAAGAATGGACAGAGTGAAGAAGAAAACTGATGAAGAAATAATATCCTCGTTCTGAGGAGCAAAATGATGATATTACTTTCGACTTTAGTATGCTTTCACTCCTTTTTATCATGTGTAATGCATATTACAGTTCTCCACATTATTTTCCATGCTGCATTAATGAATTGACACATTGAAAAACAGAATCACAAAGATTTTTAATGCCTCACCCAAGATCTCAGAACAGCAGTGAAAGTCTTTTCTTTTTTTTTAGTTTCTTTTCAACAGCTTTCTTCTTTCTGACAGCTAATTCATATATCATCTTCTCTGGGCAAACATGGCAAATATCTGGTTTGAGAAGTAAAATAATTTAAATAGATTGTGGTGACCTTGGGCCAATTCTGAAGCTATAGAACTTTATATTATTACTTTTCCATTTCATTTTCTCACTCATTTATTCAACTGGGGCCAGCTGTGTTCAGTATGAGTTACTTGTTGCCATAAAGAAAGGAGAAATTTTAATATATTTAAGACCACTGTTAAATTCTGTTGTTATGGCATTTTTTAGCCCATTAAGAAAAAAAAATATGAGCAGGCCAAAATTAATGTTAGCTTTCTCTTTGTCTTATCTTCCCTCTTATTTTCTCCCTCACACCTTCATGATTATATATCCATCTATTCAAAAAGTATTGTGCACTCACTAGGCAGCAGGTCTTCTCTTAGGCACCAGAGGTAGTGTCCTCAGAAGGTTTCTGGTGACCAGGAGGATACAGTTTACTGAACTATCCCATGCTTCTGGCCCTTTCCCAGGTGGCTCAGCGGTAAAGAATCAACTTGCTGATGCAGGAGATATGGGTTCAATCCCTGAGCTGGGAAGATTCCCTGGAGATGGAAATGGCATCCAACTCTAGATTCTTGCTTGGGAAATCCCCTGGAAAGAGGAGCCTGGATGGCTGCAGTCCATGGGGTCACAACGAGTCGGACATTACTGAGTGACTAGGCATGCATGCACCCATCCTTCTACCACCACCATCATAGTACAGACACACAGAGGCACACACACACTCAGGCACACACATGAATTCAATGTCTCAGATGATACCTAAGTTGTCTTTGGTAGAGGAGGTCCTATGACTTTTTCACAAACATTGGTCTACTAACAACTTGCATTAACATCACCCAGTCTTCTTAAATAAAAGTATCTCCTGGAGCCCCACTCAGATCTACTAAATGAGTCTCTGGAAATGAAGTCAGAAAGCTCTTATTTTTAAAAAGCTTCTAAGTAATTATGGTGCAGAGCCAGATAGGATAAACCACTCTTAGACTGTGAAACTGCCCATTACTACCGCTGTCAAAACTCACCTGTCCTGTTCCCGGTGAAATGAATCTGTCAAAAGAACTCATTGATAACTACTAATGGTTCAGCATTCCTTTAAGAGAATTTGCATTTGTAAAAGAGACACTTGAGAACAAACGTCTTACACTGATGGAATAAATATGTAATGTGGATGTTTCAGGAACTGTAGTATCAATAAAGATGAATACTCAGGCGAAGCCAGCATTACCCATATGCCTTCAAATCCACCACAGAATGGGTACACCCTCCTATTTATAAAGTAGGATTACATATTAAAGGGAAAAAGTGAAACGTATGAATTTACAAATCAATCATTTTTATTACTACAGCTGTGGTGTATAATGGAAGGAAGGGAAATAGTTGGTCAAGTCCATTAAGATGAAGTGGTTGAGTCACTGCAAAAATACAGTGAAATGTGGTTGATGAGTCATGCTCTGTCTCACTTCTCTGGGGAGACAGCTGCTCACCATTAATGACCAACAACACTGAGAACTGATCCATCTGCCCTGTTCTGGCCCAGGGGAACACACCACCTGTTCAGCTGAGCACGACTGTTTCCATAAATCAGCCTCAAAAGGAAGTCTCTTGTTTCTTTCAAAAACTATTGGGCTTGCTGAACCAGAATGGAAATAAGGTGTAGCTTTTATGTAGAGACATCAAGAGATTCAAAAGCCTTTGTTTGTCCTCCCTGGTTAGTGTTCAGAATTACTCAGAAGAAACAGCACTGTCACTGTGGGGTGAAAATCTTTGGCAGAATGCAAATTGTTAACTCAAGTGTTCTGTGTTAATAAAATGCTTTTAGATTCATTGGAAGCTAAATGTCGCTGGATCTATGCTGACAAACACCTGAGGGAAAAGCAATGCATTTGGAGTGTGAATCTGATGTAACCTTCTTAGTCCTAGGGAAGTAAGAGAATTCAATAAATACAACCAAGAAAAATTGCTCAAAAATTTTGAGCTTCTAATTTTCACTGGATGTTTAAGTTTATACTGTACAAAACAGCTGACTCTCACTATTTTACTTTTTCTTGCTCACTTTAAGTTTCTTACATTTTCTGGGGAGTAAATGTTTCATTTTTTTTTCTTTACAGATTTCTTTTTCTGTTTTTACTCATGTTATCCTCCCAGCTAATTTATCTCACAAAATTATCCATGTTAGCAAAGTCACAGACACCCTTCATCACTTTGGCTGGCTGGCTGTCTCTTCTCTGCTGTTGTTCAGTCACTCAGTCATGTCTTACTCTGTGATCTCATGAACTGTAGCCCTTAAGGCTCCTCTGTGCATGAAATTCTCCAGACAAGAATACTGGAATGGATAGCCATTCCCTTCTCCAGACGATCTTCCTGACCCAGGGATCGAATCCCAGTCTCCTGCATTGCAGGCAGATTCTTTACCATCTGAGCCATTATGAAGCTAAAATTTAGTAAAAATAATGTACACTGTACAAGTCTTAGTATACTCAAAATGTTATTTTGTAATACTAAAATAGCCTTTAATATCTGCAAAATACTGTGAAGATTTACTCTATCCATAAACTAATAAGTTACTCTACTTACCACAGTTTCATGGATCTTGGAAGAAGACATGAGCTTCTGGGTCAGAGACAAAGGTATGTATTACTCATAGCACAGCAAGGAAGCGTGAGCATTTGCATAGTTGTATCAGCTCTCCTTACCCCACAGACACCATGGGGATATTGTTGATATGCCCAGATGGATGCTTGAAAATAGGCTCAAGAGTAATCTGCACTCAGAGAACTCAAGTCTTTCATAGTGGATAATAAGCATGTCTGACCTTTGCCTAAAAAAGAGATTATGCTTATCACACTGGACACTAAGCATGACTACTTTTTGTTCCAGAACAAAAGTTAGTACCTCTGCATCCAAGATAGACAGACATGAAAGAGATTCATGGAGAGCTGTCACTATATTAACTTCAGAAGAATTTTCTCTTAACTACAGTACTATGTCAACCACTCTGATAAATATGACTGGTAGAAACTGAAACTACACCTGTTCATCTCCAGCAACCTTTCTTGAAGACTGCTGGCAACACGATCTCAAATATCAAGGTGAAGCCGGCTTTCAGGTTTGTCCTCAGGTGTCCCTCTGTGCCCCCAGGGTCACAGGTCCAGCTGAACAAACCCTACTATTGTCTACCTTAGAAATGCAGGTAGCTTTCTTTAGGTTATGTAATTGACATTTCCACTTGGCCTGAGATATTAGAGAAAAGGAGTGTCATCAAATTTGTAGGGGCTAATACAGCATTAACTGACCAGATAAAACTGGAATGCAGCTTACTACATTAAGGATTCTGCATGTTACAGAGCCCTGGTGATAGGAGGTCTTTTAATAAACTAAGGTGCAATTGCTTAAAACTAAGCATAGTTAATTGTTGCATTAAGATTGTGTTCATTATTTTCAGTAACTTTGAGATTTTCTACTTTATAAGACTGACCAGAAGATTATTTAGAGTGAGTAAATTTTCACACAGGAGCAAAAGAAAAACAGTCCCAATGTGTAAATCTAAAGAAGCAAAATGAAGTTATTTTCTGATTATTATCCATAAAGTTATGTTTTTACAGCATTCTACATAGAATACTATTACATAATGTACTGTGCAATATACTAAAGATAAACAGGACTTAATATATATTACATATTATCTATAATAACATGTGGTTTATATATGTCATATATTGGTATTGAGATAACTTCAAATTCCTCCCCCATTAAAAATTGATGGAAACTTTACCCAGGTATGGTGAAGAAAATTATCTATATTCTCATTGAGTCTATATGCTGTTTCTTCCCTTAACTTTTTTTTTTTTTTTTTGCTTCACACACTTAGATTTATTGGAGCATTTCATTCTAATTGCAGAGAAATTAGTTTACATCACACCAGTGACTTTTAAAACATTTACTGTAAATAAATAACCAAGGGTATTGTCTGACTTAAAAGTGTCCCCCCACCTTTGGTACACACTGACTGATTCCTACTGCTTGCTACTTATTACCCTTAAATAAATTTTATCTCCTTTGTGTGGCTCAGCAACAGCCTATTTTCTCTGATCTGCATAATTTCAGTTATATGTCTGTGCCCTCAGTTTGCCCCCTCCTGTAAAATGCTATGTTCTGCATCATGAAGTAGGTTTTATAGCCCCATTTCTTTGGCAGAAAGAGTAAGACTGGAATTTGAGCCTCTAACAGTAATTGATTGACAGTTTTTGACACCTTGAAAGTCCTATGCAACTCCATTAAACGGCCCTTAAACTGTGATAGGTTGAGATTCTACTAATTAATTAAAATAATAATTTTCTTCTCCATGTGGCTTGTATTCATCATGATCACATGTTCATTCACACACTTCCCAGAATAAAGTTTCTCAGTTTTCTACATTGACTCCATGCACAGTGATGTTAGAAAAATACATTTGTTTTTAAAATATAAGGTGCTTTTCAAACAGGTAAGTTTCTTTTTACAAGGAGAGGTAATTGTTGCATATGCTTTAAATTTAATTTAATTTTTAATTGGAGGATAATTACTTTACAATGGGCTTCCTTGGAGCTACCACACACCTGAGGTCAGGGGAGGTGGCCAAGAGGAGCAAGCCCACGTCCAAGCATGGTGGCTGCACGGGCTCAGGAGGACCGAAAGGAGCTATTCCATGTCCGAGGTCAGGAGGGGTGGCCATGAGGAGATACCCCTTGTCCAAGGTAAGGAGCAGTGGCTGCGCTTTGCTGGAGCAGCTGTGAAGAGATACCCCATGTCCAGGGTAAGGGAAACCCAAGTAAGATGGTAGGTGTTGCAAGAGGGCATTAGAGGGCAGACACACTGAAACCATAATCACAGAAAATTAGCCAATCTAATCACACGGACCACAGCCTTATCTAACTGAATAAAACTAAGCCATGCCATGTGGAGCCAACCAAGATGGACGGGTCATAGTGGAGAGGTCTGATAGAATGTGGTCCACTGGAGAAGGGAATGGCAAACCACTTCAGTATTCTTGACTTGAGAACTCCATGAACAGTATGAAAAGGCAAAATGATAGGATACTGAAAGAGGAACTCCCCAGGTCAGTAGGTGCCCAATATGCTAATGGAGATCAGTGGAGAAATAACTCCAGAAAGAGTGAAGGGATGGAGCCAAAGCAAAAATAATACCCAGTTGTGGATACGACTGATGATACAAGCAAAGTCCGATGCTGTAAAGAACAAAATTGCATAGGAACCTGGAATGTCAGGTCCATGAATCAAGGCAAATTGGAAGTGGTTGAACATGAGAGAGCAAGAGTGAATGTCGACATTCTAGGAAACAGCAAACTAAAATGGACTGGAATGGGTTAATTTAACTCAAATGGCCATTATATCTACTACTACGGGCGGGAAACACTTAGAAGAAATGGAGGAGCCATCATGGTCAACAAAAGAGTTATAAATGCAGTACTTGGATGCAATCTCAAAAACGACAGAATGATCTCTGTTTCCAAGGCAAACCATTCAATATCACAGTAATTCAAGCCTATGCACCAACCAGTAATGCTGAAGGAGCTGAAGTTGAATGATTTTATGAAGACCTACAAGGCATTACTTTGCCGACTAAGGTCCATCTAGTCATGGCTATGGTTTTTCCTGTGGTCATGTATGGATGTGAGAGTTGAATTGTGAAGAAGGCTGAGTGCCGAAGAATTGATGCTTTTGAACTGTGGTGTTGGAGAAGACTCTTGAGAGTCCCTTGGACTGCAAGGAGATCCAACCAGTCCATTCTGAAGGAGATCAGCCCTGGGATTTCTTTGGAAGGAATGATGCTGAAGCTGAAACTCCAGTACTTTGGCCACCTCATGGGAAGAGTTGACTCATTGGAAAGGACTTTGATGATGGGAGGGATTGGGGGCAGGAGGAGAAGGGGACGACAGAGGATGAGATGGCTGTATGACATCACTGACTCATTGGACATGAGTCTGAGTGTACTCCGGGAGTTGGTGATGGACAGGGAGGCCTGGCGTGTTGCAGTTCATGGGGTTGCAAAGAGTTGGACACAACTGAGTGACTGAACTGAACTGACAAGACATATTAGAACTAACACCCCCAAAAAGATGTCCTTTTCATTATAGGGGACTGGAATGCAAAAGTAGGAAGTCAAGAAACACCTGGAGTAACTGGCAATTTGGCCTTGGAGTAGGGAATGAAGCAGGGTAAAGGCTAATAGAATTTTGCCGAGAGAACGCACTGGTCATAGCAAATGCCCTCTTCCAACACCACAAGAGAAGACTCTACACATGGACATCACCAGACAGTCAACACCAAAATCAGATTGATTATATTCTTTGCAGCCAAAGATGGAGAAGCTCTGTACAGTCAGCAAAAACAAGACCAGGAGCTGACTGTGGCTCAGATCATGAACTCCTTATTGCCAAAGTGGAGTCGCTCAGTCATGTCCAACTTTTGCAACCCCATGGACCGTAGCCTACTAGACTCCTCTGTCCATGGGATTTTCCAAGCAATAGTACCGGAGTGGGCTGCCATTTCCTTCTCCAGGGGATCTTTCAGACCCAGGGATCAAATAGGGGTCTCTGGCATTGTAGACAGATGCTTTGCCATCTGAGCCACCAGGGAAAATATATTGCCAAATTCAGACTTAAATTGAAGAAAGTAGGGGAAACAACTACCATTCAGATAAGACCTAAATCAAATCCCTTATGATTATACAGTGAAAGTGAGAAACAGATTTAAGGGACTAGATCTGATAGAGTGCCTGATGAACTATGGATGAAGATTTAGTGACATTGTACAGGAGACAGGGATCAAGACCATTCTGATGGAAAAGAAATGCAAAAAGCAAAATGGCTGTCTGAGGAGGCCTTACAAATAGCTATGAAAAAAATAGAAGCAAAAAGCAAAGGAGAAAAGGAAAGATATAAGCATCTGAATGCAGAGTTCCAAAGAATAGCAAGGAGAGATAAGAAAGCCTTCCTCAGCTGTCAGTGCAAAGAAATAGAGGAAAACAACAGAATGGGAAAGACTAGTGATCTCTTCAAGAAAATTAGAGATACCAAGGAAACATATCATGTAAAAATGGGCTCTGATAAAGGACAGAAATGGTATGGACCTAACAGAAGCAGAAGATGTTAAAAAGAGGTGTCAAGAAGACACAGAAAAATTGTACAAAAATAGCTTCATGACCCAGATAATCACGATGGTGTGATCACTCACCTAGAGACAGATAGCCTGGAATGTGAGGTAAAGTGGGCCTTAAAAATAATCACTATGAACAAAGCTAGTGGAGGTGATGGAATTCCTATTGAGCTATTTCAAATCCTGAAAGATGATGCTCTGAAACTGCTGCACTCAATATGCCAGTATATATGGAAAACTCAGTAATGGCCACAGGACTGGAAAACGTCAGTTTTCATTCCAATCCCAAAGAAAGGCAATGCCAAAGAATGCACAAACTGCCACACAATTGCATTCATCTCACATGCCAGTAAAGTAATGCTCAAAATTCTCCAAGCCAGGCTTCAGCAATATGTGAACCATGAACTTCCAGATGTTCAAGCTGGTTTTAGAAAACTCAGAGAACCAGAGATCAAACTACCAACATCCAATGGATCATGGAAAAAGCAAGAGAGTTCCAGAAAAACATCTATTTCTGCATTATTAACTATGCCAAAGCCTTTGACTGTGTGGATCACAATAAACTGAATAAAATTCTGAAAGAGATGGGGATAGCAGACCACCTGACCTGCCTCTTGAGAAACCTATATGCAGGTCAGGAAGCAACAGTTAAAACTGGACATGGAACAACAGACTGGTTCCAAATAGGAAAAGGAGTACATCAAGGCAGTATATTGTCACCCTGCTTATTTAACTTCTACACAAGAGAAATATCAATAACCTCAGATATGCAGATGACACTACCCTTCTGGCAGAAAGTGAAAAGGAACTAAAAAGCCTCCTGATGAAAGTGAAAGAAGAGAGTGAAAAAGTTGGCTTAAAGCTCAACATTCAGAAAACGATCATGGCATCTGGTCCCATCACTTCATGGGAAATAGATAGGGAAACAAGGGAGAAACAGTGTCAGACTTTATTTTTATGGGCTCCAATGTAACTGCAGATGGTGATTTCAGCTATGAAATTAAAAGACGCTTAGTCCTTGGAAGGAAAGTTATGACTGACCTTGACATCATATTGAAAAGCAGATATATTATTTGCCAATAAAGGTCCGTCTAGTCAAGGCTATGGTTTTTCCAGTGGTCATGTATAGATGTGAGAGTTGGACTGTGAAGAAAGCTGAGCACTGAAGAACTGATGCTTTTGAACTGTGGTGTTGGAGAAGACTCTTGAGAGTCCCTTGGCCTGCAAGGAGACCCAACCAGTCCATTCTAAAGGAGATCAGTCCTGGGTGTTCATTGGAAGGACTGATGCTGAAGCTGAAACTCCAATACTTTGGCCACCTCATGTGACGAGTTGACTCATTGGAAAAGACTCTGATGCTGGGAGGGATTGGGGGCAGGAGGAGAAGGGGATGACAGAGGATGAGATGGCTGTATGACATCACCAACTCGATGGACATGATTTTGAGTGAACTCCGGGAGTTGGTGATGGACAGGGAGGGTTGCAATTCATGGGGTTGCAAAGAGTCAGGCATTACTGAGCAACTGAACTGAAATGATGGGCTTCCCTTTGGCTCAGCTGGTAAAGAATCTGCCTGCAATATTGGAGACCTGGGTTCGATCCCTGAGTTGGAAAGATCCCCTAGAGAAGGGCTGAGCTACCCACTCTAGTATTCTGAGCTGGAGAATTCCACAGACTGAATAGTCCCTGGGGTCTCAAAGAGTTGGACACAATTGAACGATTTTCACTTTCACTACTTTAAAATATTGTGGTGGTTTCTGCCTTTCATCAGTCAGCATGAATCAGCCATAGGTATATATGTATGTATGTCCTCTCCCTCTTAAACCTCCCTCCTGTCTCCTAGCCCATCCCACCCCTCTAAGCTGTCACACAGCACTGGCTTTGTGTTCCCTGTATCATACAGCAAATTCCCACAGCTGTCTATTTTACACACATATGCTTTAAGAAACCCCCAACCCAACACTTGATTTCTGAAATAGATGAACCAGAGAAGTGTTTTTAGACTTTTTCATATTAAGTAATTTTTTATTGTATGATTTCCTGGAGCTTTTTTTTTTTTTTTTTTTTTTAATTGGGATATAGTTGCTTTCAGTTCAGTTCAGTTGTTCAGTTCAGTCGCCCAGTCATGTCTGACTCTTTGTGACCCCATGAATCGCAGCGTGCCAAGCACCCTGTCCATCACCAACTCCTGGAGTTTACTCAAACTCACGTGCATCGAGTCAGTGATGCCATCCAACCATCTCATCCTCTGTTGTCGCCTTCTCCTCCCGCCTTCAGTCTTTCTCAACATCAGGGTCTTTTCAAATGAGTCAGCTCTTTGTATCAGATGGCCAAAATATTGGAGTTTCAGCGTCAACATCAGTCCTTCCAATGAACACCCAGGCCTGATCTCCTTTAGAATGGACTGGTTGGATCTTCTTGCAGTCCAAGGGACTCTCAAGAGTCTTCTCCAACACCACAGTTCAAAAGCATCAATTCTTTGGTGCTCAGCTTTCTTCACAGTCCAACTCTCACATCCATACATGACCACAGGAGAAACCATAGCCTTGACTAGACGGACCTTTGTTGGGAAAGTAATGTCTCTGCTTTTCAATATGCTATCTAAGTTGGTCATAACTTTCCACCAAGGAGTAACTGCCTTTTAATTTCATGGCTGAAATCACCATCTGCAGTGATTTTGGAGCCCCCAAATAAAGTCTGATACTGTTTCCACTGTTTCTCCATCTATTTCCCTAAAGTGATGGGACCAGATGCCATGATCTTAGTTTTCTGAATGTTGAGCTTTAGACCAACTTTTTCACTCTCCTCTTTCACTTTCATCAAGAGGCTTTTTAGTTCCTCTTCACTTTCTGCCATAAAGGTAGTGTCATCTGCATATCTGAGGTTATTGATATTTCTCCTGGCAATCTTGATTTCAGCTTCTCCTTCCTCTAGCCCAGCGTTTCTTATGATGTACTTTGTGTAGAAGTTAAATAAGCAGGGTGATAATATACAGCCTTAATCTACTCCTTTTCCTATTTGAACCAGTCTGTTGTTCCATGTCCAGTTTTAACTGTTGCTTCCTGACCTGCATATAGGTTTCTAAAGAGGCAGGTCAGGTGGTCTGCTATCCCCATCTCTTTCAGAATTTTATTCAGTTTATTGTGATCCACACAGTCAAAGGCTTTGGCATAGTCAATAAAGCAGAAATAGATGTTTTTCTGGAACTCTCTTGCTTTTTCCATGATCCATCAGATGTTGGTAATTTGATCTCTGGTTCCTCTCCTTTTCTAAAACCAGCTTGAACATCTGGAAGTTCATGGTTCACGTATTGCTGAAGCCTGGCTTGGAGAATTTTGAGCATTACTTTACTGGCATGTGAGATGAATGCAATTGTGTGGCAGTTTGTGCATTCTTTGGCATTGCCTTTCTTTGAGATTGGAATGGAAACTGACCTTTTTCAGTCCTGTGGCCACTGCTGAGTTTTCCAAATTTGCTGGCATATTGAGTGCTGCACTCTCTCAGCATCACCTTTCAAGATTTGAAAGAGCTCAACTGGAATTCCATCACCTCCACTAGGTTTGCTTATAGTGATGCTTCCTAAGGCCCACTTGACTTTACATTCCAGGATGTCTGGCTCTAGGTGAGTGATCACACCATCGTGATTATCTGGGTTGTGAAGATCTTTTTGTACAGTTCTTCTGTGTATTCTTGCCACCTCTTCTTAATATCTTCTGCTTCTGTTAGGTCACAAAGTTGTATTAATGTTAGTTTCTGCTGTACAACAAAGTGATCTAAATGCGAAAGGAAAACAAACATAGGAAGAGCACTGATACATAAATCACAGCAGGATCTTTTGGCCAACCTTCTAGAGTAATGAAAATTAAAAACAAAAATAAACCAATGGGGCCTAATTAATTTTAAAGTCTTTTGCACAGTAAAGAAAACTTGAAGCTTTTAAATTTTAGTTCAGTTTTATACAGTGTTTGTCCAGTAGAAGTTCAAGCTGTGAGGCAGATACTGAAATGATGGTGAACTGTCCACATATGGCTGGTCTCAGAGTCCTTTCTGATGTCACCTCCTGGTCGTGCCTGAGTGCAGCCCTGAGGAGCAGCAGAGACTTGTGCTGTGATCCAGTGAGTCCTGTTCTGCCTGAGCCTATACTGCTAGGCTGTGCTTCCTTCCAATCTCAGAGGGGGTCTGTTCACTCACATAGAGCTCTGTGTGGTCTGTTTCCTGAATCTGGATCTGACTCTACCATTTTCCAGTTTTCTTGACCTGGTTTTCTTCC
This sequence comes from Nanger dama, assembly GCA_917880005.1. Lineage (NCBI taxonomy): Eukaryota > Metazoa > Chordata > Mammalia > Artiodactyla > Bovidae > Nanger > Nanger dama. The sequence continues at coordinate 2,779,244 of CAKJTW010000069.1, forward strand.
AGTCATGTTAAGGGGAGTTCTAAATAAATGGCCACTAAGAAATTAAATTAGAAAAATAATGCAGTCCTAAAGTCTGATCTATAATTAGACTGATTTTATTAGTCAGGTGTACTTTGCTGTTACTTCTTGTGTGCAGCATTTATATTGATCAAATATTCCATGTAATCCTACCAGATACCCCCTTTGACATCAATGCTTTCAAACTGAAGGGCTGTGTGTTAGGTATGTCAGAACATCTTAAAACATTTTTGCCATTTTATAATATCAGTCAGTGAACTTTCTATGATTTGTGAGTAGACTGATATTTCCAAGCAAATATATCAGATGGGTTCTCTGGATACTTGATATGTATTTCTATTTATTTATTTTGATAGCTGTGTTAGTTGCTCAGTTGTGTCCGACTCTTTGTAACCCCATGGACTGTAGCCCACCAGGGTCCTCTGTCCATGGAATTTTCTAGGCAAGAATACTATACTGTGTTGCCATTGCCTTTTCCAGGGGATCTTCCAGACACAGGAACCAAACCTGGCTCTCTTGCGTTGCAGACAGACTCTTTATCGTTTGAGCTATTTTGCTTGAGCACATTGTTTTTTTAGTATCATGACTCTACTGTAGGCCTTCATGTAAGGAATGTTCTACCCAAAATATTAAGCTTTCTTTCTATAACACGGGGGAGAGGGAAAGAGAGAGCTTATATATAACTAAAAGTTCTGAGAATGGGAAAATGCCAGGATTGGACAAAGGTGAGAAAGCACGTCTGTGCTGCGTGTGTTCCCTGCATCTCCTTAGGGCTCACAAAGCAGAAGCCCCCTCCTCAACTAGGAAGCCCCTGCTCTCACATTTCACCCTCAGGAGCGCCCCGAGCAGCGAGCGTGAGGCCTCCACGCCCGCCGTCACAGCCTCTTTCCTGACTGCGCTCTCGGGGCAACTGTCCCCCATTTGTACTCCAGACGCTACCTTCTCATCTGAAGTTTTTGATGTCGTTGTTTTCTGTTTTTAAAGTCTAAGTTTTTGTACAATAGACTGAAAGCATATTCCTAAAAATTGAAGTTCTGTGCCCCAGAGAATGGGCATTTTGATTTTTTTAGTGTGAACAGTTGAAACGGCAATTTTCCATAAACATTTCTATGTGTGCTTTTAAATATTTTAGTTTAGAGCGTGACAACCAATACACAGAGAAGTATATGAAATACAAACATGCCCTTTTAAAATAACAGAAGTAAAACAAATACCCGTGTCAATGCTATACATGTCAAAAAGAAATCCTTCGTGGTATCTTAGAAAACAAACCTTCCTTTCTTCCTTCCTTCCTTGCTTGCTGTGTGATCTTCTACACAGTATTTCACATCCCTGTGCCTTTTTTATGATTTATAAAATGAGAGATAACAATAGTAATACCTAATTCAGAGATGATATACTGTTGTGCTGAGAACGATACTACTGTACCAAACACTCTGTAAGAGTTCATTTAAAAATTCTCTTTGCATATTGTGTTGCCTTTATCATTACATTGGGTGTGTGATATGTAATAGATAAGGATAATCCATAAAAATAGGTGTGCAGAATTCCTTAATTATGGTTTTAAGTGATAATGTCAGTTACAGAAGAGTAAATATCAAAGACGATATTCAGAATATCTTGGTAAATTCTATTTTTACTTTTGTATGCTTTGATTCCACTTATGTAGTAATATTTTATGTACATGTAAAATATGTCAAAATAAGTCATTCATATTTTTGTTGCATCTTTAACACACATATCTAGTGAAGCTGTACTGGACTTTAGAAAGTGAATTTTACAAGAGTTAAGCTGCCTTAAATTTTCATTTCATAACAATTTTATTTATCTCTTAGTTGAAAATCAGTTTTATTTGATTGATGATGGAAGTTGACAGTTGAATTACTAAGATTCTATTCTTTTTGAAAAACACAGATGAAAGCTAAAGTTTACTCATTTTTCAGGCTTTCACCTTTCTGATCTTGTCTCGAAATGAAGACTCCAGCCTCCTGGTGTGTTTCAGAGCATTGCCACTAAGTGTTTTCTTTTTATATACTTACCATGATATCAATGGTAGTGCTACAAAAAGAGACAGTATATTGGCAACATTTCTAGACATGCAAAACTGCATTGTCCATTTACTAATATAATCTGTGTAAAGACATATAAGATAACTTACACACCATAAACATTCTGTTTGAGATGTTATCATCTTTTAAGACTGAGGGTGGGGGCGGGAACCCAGCATAGCACATAAATAGGTGGTAAGTGCATGTTGAGGAAAGCTGGAGATCTACCCTAATGTATATTCCCATTATATATAATGTCCCCTGACTCATGAGAAGAAGAGATATATACTTATAATGCATATAAGTACATTAGCCAAATATACTTGCCATCTTCTAAGTAAATAAAGTCACCATGCCTTAGTTAGGAGAAAAGATGGAGAACAAAAAAACATCAGAGTGTCAGCCATAGATGGAGAGTCAGTTCTTAGCCTGGTGTGAGCTTCTTACATGACCAGCTCTGGGACTCCCTAAACTGAGTTAGAATTTATCTCCTGCCGCTGCTGCTAAGTCACTTCAGTCGTATCTGACTCTCTGTGACCCCATAGATGGCAGTCCACCAGGCTCCCCTGTCCCTGGGATTCTCCAGGCAAGAATGCTGGAATGGATTCCCATTTCCTTCTCCAATGCATGAAATTTATCTCTTATATATGTATAATTTGGGGGCTTCCCTGATAGCTCAGTTGGTAAACAATCCAGCTGCAGTGCAGGAGACCCTAGTTTGATTTCTGGGTTGGGAAGATCCACTGGAGAAGGGATAGGCTACTCACACCAGTATTCTGGCCTGGAGAATTCCATGGACTGTATAGTCCATGGGATTGCAAAGAGTTGGACATGACTGAGTGACTTTCACTTTCATGTATAATATTACATAATTATATTTTGCATATATAATTTCTCATATAGATATGGCTTATACAGTAAAGATATCTGCCTGCAATGCAGGAGAGTCAGGTTCAATCCCTGGGTCAGGAAGATCCCTTGGAGAAGGAAATGGAAACCCATTCCAGTATTCTGGCCTGGAGAATTCCATGGAAGAGTTGGACACAACTGAGTGGCTTTCAGTTTTATATAATTGTATTTTACATATATAATTTTCACATAGATAAGGCTCAGACAGTAAAGAAATCTGCCTGCAATGCAAGAGAGCCAAGTTTGATCCCTGGGTCAGGAAGATCCCTTGGAGCAGGAAATGTCAACTCACTCCAGTATTCTTGCCTGGAGAATTCCATAGACAGAGGAGCCTGGCAGTCTACAGTCCATGGGGTCAAAAATAATTTAACACGACTGAGCGACTAATCCACACTTATACACACCCCTAGTTGTCTCCAGTCCCTTGGGTATCTTTCAGCATAATTATATCCAGTTTACACAAAAAGACTGCCTGTAGATCTTTCAGCGTAGGTGAGTACTGTTGAAGTCATCTTAAGAGGGAAAAACACACTTAAATCCTACATGCTGAGACTAAGTGATAGCCCATAATAACTGCTCACACCAGTTCTTGCTGGTTCCTCATATATTTCTTTCTTTTGAAAGAGATTATAGGAACTGGTAGTCAACACAGATCCCTGAGGGAAAGATGCTGTGAGGAGAAAGCTACTGTTTTCTTCAGAATTCAAACAGCATCAAATAAAAGCCAAGAGCCAGCACACAGAGCTCCACATATCAGTGGTCTGACCTAGATAATTGTGTCGGTAACTTGGATAATAACAGGAACAACAAAGACAAAATAACTGAATGCCTAGAAATGCAACAATTCAAACTACAATTACCACTGATAGCCTTTCCACATACAATTTTTAATGCAAGCTATAAAGTCTAAAGGTAACTAAATGTGAGTTCTCCTGTAAGTAATGTCATTAATAAACGAAGGTTGCAAAGAGAACTAAATGTTAATATATGCAAGTCTATGAACATCATCGTCAAAAGAGTTCACTTTTTTATTGAGATGCAGCAATTGTGTGACAGAGCCTTGTCAACTGAAGAACTTAATAGTGGCAATTACCTTTCATAAAGAATCGTAGCACGCCTGAGAGTCAAAACTCATATGCTTTTTTGGGCAAAAGAATTGTTGGGGTGCTTTGAATTTTTAAGAAAGGTGTTGGGATGCTTTTAATTTTTAAGAAGTATCAGTTCTTATGTGAATACATTTTAAAGTGCAGATTCTCTGAAGATGCTGGGCTGTTAGAATAACTGAAAGGAGATAGACAAGCAAACCCATGGTTAGATTATAGTGTGCTAAATGTCAAAGCTAGGATGCTTGGGGAAGAGAATTTCACTCTCTATCTGGTCAGAGCAGTTGACTGCGTTGAATTCTAAAGAGGATGTAAGTGAGGCCACAGGGTTGAGAACAGATGATTCAGAAAAGTGCAGGTCCTTTACAATAACGAACCCGAGGGAAGCGTGTCTAGGAACACTGGGGAAAAACAAGGGTCAGGTCATTAAGGAGAAAAAGGTAGGGACTTCCCTGGTGGTCCAGTGGACTAAGACTTCGAGCTCCCGATGCAAAGGACCTGAGTTTGATCCCTGGTCAGGGAACGAGATCCCACATGCCACAGCTAAATCTTCTACCTGCTGCAACTAAGACCCTGCACAACCAAATAAATAATTTTTTTTTTTTTAAAGAAAGAGGTACACTTTATATGTTACCTTTTTTCCTTTTTGTGTCACACTTTTAACATGTCTTTGTTTCTAAAAAGTTCGAAGATCAATTGTAGACCCTGTAACTCTTCGTACTGATTAGACAAACTTCTGTCTCTACTCGCACAGTCATTGTCTAACAAAGTCGCTCGGTTGTTTTTTTCCTTCAGTTTTCACTCCTGAACGTTGGATGGCAGGTGCTAAAAGCTGCCTGTGATGCACGAGTGACATGAAAAATGTGAAAACAGCTTTAGTAGCCTGAGTCTATTTGGAGTCCCATAGCACTTTATTCTTTGAATTTTCACAGATGTAGGTGGGATTTTAGTGCATTAGGTGATAAAAAGAATCATTATGAAAAAAAATATATATATAGTACTTGTTTTCAGAGGATAGTGACTCATCAGAATTCATGAAGGCAGTTTCTCTTTTAGGGTGATGACAGCTTCAAATTAAAGCTATTATTTTCTGCTAAATGCATATCTGGTCTATTAATTATGCATTCAACCTGTCATGTGCAAAGTGAGTTAAGAGATAAAGATTAATGGATCAAGAAAATCACAGCTGTAAATAATGAAAATATCTTCTTATGTTTCATAATTTTATGCCAACTCTAATGTAACATTTTTATTAAATACATTTTTACCCAGAAAAAAACACAGCTCAGAAGTAAATGAGCATCAGTGCATGTGATCATAGCTGGAAATAACCACTCAATATATTCTGCTTCACACTGAGCAACTTTCAGTAGTTGGCATTTTTTTCTACTAACCCCATTGGACATTCATCAAAGCCAATACCTACTCAGTACACACTAATTTGCTGTAGGATATAGGTCACCATCAGGCTATCTGCCATATTGGTACCATCTACAACTGTTCTCTATCAATATGGTGGTAATGGTGGTTTAGTTGCTCTTGTATCTGACTCTTTGTCACCCCATAGACTATAGCCCCACCAGGCTCCTCTGTCCATGGGATTCTCCAAGCAAGAATACTGGAGTGAGTTGCCATTTCCTTCTCCAGGGGATCTTTCCGACGCAGGGATCAAACCTGTATCTCCTGCATTGTCAGGCAGATTCTTTACAGCTGAGCCACCAGAAAACCCCTCTACTAGTATGGTTACCCCTGGATTTAAAAGACTAAGTGAAAAATAGAAATGTAAAATGTCTCATTAATAATTTTTATATTCACTACATTCTAAAATGATAATATTTTGAAAATATATAACATTGGATATGTATAATATTTAGGATATAGTATTAAAAGTAGTTTTACCTATTTCTTTTACTATTTTAAATATGCATCTGGAAAACTTGAAATTCCTATGTAGTTCACATTTGTGGCTGATGATATATTTTTATTGGGTAGCACCAGTCTGGTATGTTTTTGCTGAGTTATCACATGTATGCACTGTGTTTTTCCTTGATTGTTAAGGTAACACTAACTTATAGAATTATCACCTTTATTTCACAGTTAGCTCATACAGTTGTCATGAATCTATTTCTCTCTTAAGCCACACTAAGAGAGCTTTTAAGAGAGCTAAGAAAGTTTGTATGTTAGAGACATTTGAGTTTCAATATTGATAATATCTTCATTTTACACTTTAATTTAAATAAAAATGTTTGGCTCCAAAATTATATAATCAAAGTTATTTTCCTTTAATACTGTTTCTCTCTACACAGTACTTGCACACATTTTACAATTGTTAAGATTCATCAGCATCCTTGTTGCTTCTGCTATAGTTCCAACTTTGGGTTCAGTGAAAGGATTTAAATTCTAGGATTGGATCACCATTTTTTAAATTAAGTTTTACTTATCCTTTTACTTTTCTCTCTTAATAGCTCAAATGGATGTTCAGTTGATCCTTTCATGGAGGTTGGTCAGAATGTGTAATTCTTTTTTTTTTTATGTTTTCTGCCTTCACAGACCTGGTAAGATGTTTATTTTTATTTATTTTTTTTAAATTAAATTTATTTATTTTTTAATTACAATACTGTATTTGTTTTGCCATACATTGACACGAATCAGCCATAGGTGAACACAATCGCCCAATGCCGAAGCCCCCTCCCACCTCCCAAGAATGTGTAATTCTTAAGAGAAGAAGGATCTCTCTTACTTAAATGTTGCAGTCACCAGTATTGGAAATGCAGGTATCTTGAATTTCTTGTTTAAATATTGTTAGCAGTGACCAAAATCATGATATCAAATTTCAAGTTTGGATATAAAGTTTTATTTTTAACTATACATATCATTCCTTTGGCAAAATATGTTTGCTAGTATATTTTGCATTCTGTATATTTATCCAAATATATGTCTATGTACTATCTACATAATTAATAGACATATGTCTGGAAAGACATATACACACACATATGTGTGTTATTTGAGTATTTCTAGAGAAATGATTTAAAAGATTCACTTTGCCTAGTAATTTACCTAATGCAGACTGAATATCTTGCTGAACTTACATTTATATTTGATGTTTATATTGTAACTGATGACAAACAGGGAAATCACTTATGTTTTTCTAATAAGCAATATCTGAATGCAGCTAAGTATATGCAAACAAAAATGTAGTCTTTCAGAGTTGTATCAAACTTTTGTATATTTAAATAAAATATAAATTCAAATCATTAATGCATTTTTAATGTTCATTTCTTTGTGTTATTTTTTGTATCTATTTTGATTACTGTAGCTTTGTAGTATGATTTGACACTAGGGAGTGTAATAACTCTAGCTCTGTTCTTCTTTCTGAAGATTGCTTTGTCAAGAATGTATAACGTTAGACTATATTAATGTGGATATTAATATCTCATCTGATAATCCATTCCTATTTGCTTATCCTGTTTTTATTTTAAATATATTTACCATTATGCTAAGCAAATGCATTCTTTTTATAAAATATAATTAAACACTCTCTATAAAGTCATCACCAATTAGCTAATCATACAATCATTTCTTCTCAGAATTGTGCTTTAACTTCTTCTTGTACTGCATGCATATTTATTTTTTAATGCATTGCTTTTCCAACAGTACTATAAGCAGCCTGATGTTTGTGCATTGACCATGTTTTACATAGTATTTTGAGCTATTGTACTATACTGAAGGGTGGATTATTTGCATGGTAGATTCTTAATAACTTCATGTTATTATGTGATTTTTGTGTGTGGATTAATATTTCATATAAATTGTCTTCTTTAACTTATTGGCATGGTAAAAATTACATTGATAGAGTATTGTATGTTGAACTAGCCTTGCAAACCTAGATAAGTCCCACTTGATTATGTTGTATAATTATTTTTATACAGCTTGATTTGATTTTCTTATATTTTGTTGAAGTTTTTAATATCTGAGTTTGAGAGAGATTGTTGTTGTTCAGTCACTAAGTCATGTCCAACTCTTTGTGATCCTATGGACTATAGCATGCCAGGCTCCTCTGTCCTCCACTATTTCCTGGAATTTGTTCATATTTATGTCCATTGAATCAGCGATGCTATCTAACCATCTCATCCTCTGTTTCCCCCTTCTCCTATGCCTTCAGTCTTTCCCAGCATCAGGGTCTTTTCCAGTGAGTCGGCTCTTCGTATCAGGGGGCCAAAGTATTGAAGCTTCAACTTCAGCATCAGTTCTTCCAATGAATATTCAGAGTTGATTTCCTTTGACTGACTGGTTTGATCTTGCAGTCTAAGGGACTTTCTAGAGTCTTCTCCAGCACCACAATTCAAAAGCATCAATTCTTCAGCATTCAGCCTTCTTTCTGGTTCACTTCTCACATCTGTACATGACTACTGGAAAAACCATAGCTTTGACTAGATGGACCTTTGTCAGCAAAGTGATGTCTTTGCTTTTTAAACCTAAACTCTGTCAGGTTTGTCATAGCTTTCCTTCCAAGGAGCAACACTCTTAATTTCATGGCTGTAGTCAGCATTCACAGTGATTTTGAAAGGCAAGATAATAAAATCTGTCATTGCTTCCACTTTTTGCCCTTCCATTTGCCATGAATATCTCATGAGAGATAGTAGTCTGTAGTTTTCATTCCATTGTACTGTTATTTTCTGGTAATGAGACTGAGTAATACTAGCCTCTTTAAATAAATTGAGAATGATTCCATCCTCTTTTATTTTGTGGGGAAATTGATTAAAATTGATGGCAATTCCTCTTTAAATGCATGGTAAGACTTGTTGGCCACCACTTGTTTTTATAAACAAAGTTTTATTGGAACACAGCCAGGCTTATTTATTTACATTTATTCATGGCTGCTTTCATGTTACAAGGGCAGAGATGAATATTTGCAACAAAATTTTTACTCAGTCAGTCCAGTTGCTCAGTCCTGTCCAACTCTTTGTGACACCATGGACTGCAGTACGCCGGGATTCCCTGTCCATCACCAACTCCTAGAGTTTGCTCAAACTCATGTACATCAGGTCGGTGATGCCATCCAAACAACTTATCCTCTGTTGTCCCCTTCTCATCCTGCCTTCAGTCTTTCCCAGCATCAGGATCTTTTCAAATGAGTCAGCTCTTTGTATCAGGTGGCCAAAAGTATTGGAGCTTCAGCTTCAGCATGAGTCCTTCAGTGAATATTCAGGACTGATTTCCTTTAGGATTGACTAGTTTGATTTCCTTGCAGTCCAAGGAACTCTCAAAAGTTTTCTCCAAACCACAATTCAAAAGTATCAATTCTTAGTGTTCAGCTTTCTTTATAGTCCAACTCTCCCATTCATACATGATTGCTAAAAAAACCATAGCTTCGACTAAATGAACCTTTGTAGGCAAAGTAATGTCTCTGTGCTTTAATATGCTGTCTAGGTTGGTCATAGCTTTTCTTCCAAGGAACAAGTGTCTTTTCATTTCATGGCTGTCATCACCATCTGCAGTGATTTTGGAGCCCCAGAAAATAAAGGCTGTCACTGTTACCACTGTTTCCTCATCTATTTGCCATGAAGTGATGGGACTGGATGCCACGATCTTAGTTTTTTAAATACTGAGTTTTAAGTCAACTTTTTCACTCTTCTGTTTGACTTTAATCAAGAGCCTCTTTGGTCCTACTTCACTTTCTGCCATTCACTAGCTGTCCCTTTGCAGATGAACATGTGTCATACTGTGATTTAAGTAATTTTTCTAATCCAAACTTTTCATTGTGATAAGCTAATTAATTTTTGGTTCTGACCTGTCTTTTGATGAAGGAAATGATCTGAAGAAAATAATAAGTAGGCGAGAAAGTAAATAATTAGAACCCTAACAGTTCAGTGACAGGACAACCAACATCTAAATAATTTAGAATTTGTTATTTTGCCATTTATGAGAAACGCTGGGCTGGAAGAAGCACAAGCTAGAATCAAGATTGCCGAGAGAAATATCAATAACTTCAGATATGCAGATGACACCACCCTTATGGCAGAAAGTGAAGAGGAACTAAAAAGCCTCTTGATGAAAGTGAAAGAGGAGAGTGAAAAAGTTGGCTTAAAGCTCAACATTCAGAAAATGAAGGTCATGGCATCTGATCCCATCACTTCATGGGAAATAGATGGGGAAACAGTGGAAACAAAGTCAGACTTTATTTTGGGGGCTCCAAAATCACTGCAGATAGTAACTGCAGCCATGAAATTAAAAGATGCTTGCTCTTGGAAGAAAAGTTATGACCAACCTAGATAGAATATTCAAAAGCAGAGACATTACTTTGCTGACGAAGGTCCGTCTAGTCAAGGCTATGGTTTTTCCTGTGTTCATGTATGGATGTGAGAGTTGGACTGTGAAGAAGGCTGAGCACCGAAGAATTGATGCTTTTGAACTGTGGTGTTGGAGAAGACTCTTGAGAGTCCCTTGGACTGCAAGGAGATCCAACCAGTCCATTCTGAAGGAGATCAGCCCTGGGATTCCTTTGGAAGGAATGATGCTAAAGCTGAAACTCCAGTACTTTGGCCACCTCATGTGAAGAGTTGACTCACTGGAAAAGACTCTGATGCTGGGAGGGATTGGGGGCAGGAGGAGAAGGGGACGACCGAGGATGAGATGGCTGGATGGCTTCACTGACTCAATGGACGCAAGTTTGAGTGAACTCTGGGAGTTGGTAATGGACAGGGGGGGCCTGGCGTGCTGCGACTCATGGGGTCGCAGAGAGTCAGACATGACTGAACGACTGAACTGAACTGAATTGATGCAAGTTTCTCCCCCCATATCTCCAGAGGCTATAGCATCAGAGTCCTTTGGAATGCACATGAAAATTTAAATTTGTAAATGGACATCACATTAAAGCTGAGTCATCTCAGCGAGTACTTGATTTGGTATTAATATGCTCCCACAAACCCCTCGATGGTACTTACTGGAAACATACTTTTATTTTACCTCTGAATCCAGTAAACTAAAGCAACTTGCTGTTAGCTCTGCCCTTGGCGTGAAAGCCAAGTTTCTGTTTGTTCTCCTCTGGTGCTTTGTTCTCTATTCCCTAATGTGATTTTATTACTGCAAATCTTTCTTGAACTGTCAGATAAAATGGATTGTGCCAAGGTCTTTGAATCAGACAATTTCTCTGCCTGAACTTGCAACTTCAGCTTAAGTTGTTCCAGTTGGCTCTTTCATGCCTTTTGAGCCTCCATTCAAGGTGATGAGTTTTTATTCTTTTGTATATTTAGCAGAGAAGAGCATTGTCCATGGCTGGAATTTTCATATTGACTCTGACAGCTCTCTTTGATTTCACTTGTGGTCTTGAATCTTGTACTTTCTTTCATGTATATTTTCCATCTGGTTTTATTATAAACCTCACTATGGCTAGTTATATGTAGATCATACATTCTAGAAATTGTAGCCTAGTATTCCTCTAATTTCCTCAATACTAATGGTCTAGGAGAACTATGCTGCTGCTGCTGCTAAGTCACTTCAGTCGTGTCCAACTCTGTGCGAACCCATAAATGGCAATCCACCAGGTTCTCCATCCCTGGGATTCTAAAGGCAAGAACACTGGAGTGGGTTGCCATTTCCTTCTCCAATGCATGAAAGTGAAAAGTGAAAGTGAAGTCGCTCAGTCATGTCCAACTCTTAGCGACCCCATGGACTGCAGCCTACCAGGCTCCTCCATCCATGGAATTTTCCAGGCAAGAGTACTGGAGTGGGGTCCCACTGCCTTCTCCAAGGAGAGGTATAACTTGTGCTAAAAGAAGATAAAAGGGGAGATTGGCTAGTAGCCAGGTGGGAAATGCTAATCAGAAAAATATCAAAAACAAATATTTTGAAAAATTTCAAAATAAGATAAAATTTATATCCTATTTTAAATCCCAAAGATCCTGCTGTGTATCAACCAGTTCTTCCTTTGCCATGAAATCTTTGCCATTCTCTAAATGTATTTGAGGTATTTTTCAAAATTTTTCTAAGGAGTTTTATCTATGTTGTTGTTTTATTGCTTAGTTGTGTCTGACTCTTTGTGACCCCATGAAGTGTAGCCCACCAGGCTCCTCTGTGCATAGGATTTCCCAAGCAAGAATACTGGAGTGAGCTGCCATTTCCTTCTCCAGGGGATCTTCTCTACCCAAGGATCAAACCTGCATCTCCTATATTGGCAGGTGGATTCTTTACCACTGAGGCACTAGGAAAGACCGTATTATCTATGGGGACATGAATTTACAAAAATGACCATTTTGTTTATATGACTGCTGTAGAAACATTTTGCAAAAACTCCTTCCATAACTAAGCTGAGAATTTTAAATGAACAAAGGAAAATCCCTGCAACATCAATTCTGGTCAGTCACAACTGGTTTAACTTATAAATTTTGCTCACTAATAAGATTGCCAAGTCATTATTCAAAAGATATTGTCCTATTTTACATATAATCTAAAGATGCATGAGTATTTGATTTTATGTCCTACAACAGATTAAGTACAGAAATTTATCACCACTGTAACCAATCAATCATATTGGTTGCAATGAGGAGTTAAAAGCAAAGGAAAAGGCAATAAATGAAGATAAATACTCATGCATCTGTCCCCCACAGTAAGAAACACATTTCAATGCAGACATGTATGGGCCAACACAGGACATGTGACACCTACCTATAAACATTCATTTTAATGCGTATCTCTTCCTGATATCAGGTTGCCTTTGCTTCCAGTGGCCTGAAGCCAATTTCCAGTTCTCCTCAAGGGACTGAAGTCAGGCCTGCCTTGTCAGTGAGTACTGAATCCTAGACACTAGACTAGTGGCCACTGACAAGTCCCTAGGCTTTTTGCTTTGCAGAAATGAATTCCTACCAAGATGGAAACAGTGAAACAAGTGAAGTATTTATCAGGAGGAAAAGAGAACGTGTAGATAGATACACAGGCTCAGAGAGTCTCACCCTTGCGGTAATTTAAATCATTGCTACGGGGCATTTCTTCCAGATTTCCTCTGGCCAGTCATCTTGCCTTGCTTGGTTCTGAGTCCATATTTGGTATGTCCTAGGACTGTGAAGCAGAGAAGGCAATGGCACCCCACTCCAGTACTCTTGCCTAGAAAATCCCATGGATGGAGGAGTCGGATAGGCTGCAGTCCAACAGTGTTGCTAGGAGTCAGACACGACACGACTGAGCGATTTCACTTTCATTTTTCACTTTCATGCCTTGAAGAAGGAAATGGCAACCCACTCCAGTGTTCTTGTTTGGAGAATCCCAGGGGCAAGGAGCCTGGTGGGCTGCCGTCTCTGGAATCGTACAGAGTTGGACACGACTGAAGTGACTTAGCAGCAGCAGCAGCAGGACTGTGAAGAAAGCTGAGTGCTGAAGAATTGACGGCTTTTGAACTGTGGTATTGGAGAAGACTCTTGAGAGTACCTTGGACTACAAGGAGATCCAACTGGTCCATTCTAAAGGAGATCAGGCCTGGGTGTTCATTGGAAGGACTTATGCTGAGGCTGAAACTCCAATACTTTGGCCACCTCATGCAAAGAGTTGACTCATTGGAAAAGACCCTGATGCTGGGAGGGACTGGGAACAGGAGGAGAAGGGGACGACAGAGGATGGGATGGTTGTATGGCATCACCAACTCAATGGACATGAAATTGGGTGAACTCTGGGAATTGGTGATGGACAGGGAGGCCTGGCATGCTGCAATTCATGGGGTCACAAAGAGTCAGACATGGCTGAGTGACTGAACTGAACTGAGGATACTCTTCGTGTATGTGTATATGTATATGTGTGTGTTCACCCTTTATCTAAGATGGACTCCAGTGCAGAGGCTTTCTACCTCATCTCAAACATACAAAAAAACAAACACATACAAAAACAAACACACACACACTCCCCAATCCCACTTGTCCTTCTTCTATCTTCATCCTGGAGTGTCTGTCCACAGGGGACAAGCTTGGGCCATTCAGCCTGGAACCCTTCTGCCTCAGTCCAAACATATACAAAAATAAACACACACACAAACACACACACACTCCCCAATCCCAGTACATGAACAATATTTCATCATCAGTTGCTCAGTCATGTCCAACTCTTTGCAACCCCATGAATCACAGCACGCCAGGCCTCCCTGTCCATCACCAACCCCTGGAATTCATCCAAACTCATGTCCATTGAGTCAATGATGCCATACAACCATCTCATCCTCTGTCATCCCCTTTCCCTCCTGCCCCCAATCCCTCTCAGCATCAGAGTCTTTTCCAATGAGTCAACTCTTTGCATGAGGTGGCCAAAGTACTGGAGTTTCAGCTTTAGCATCATTCCTTCCAAAGGACACCCAGGACTAATCTCCTTTAGAATGGACTGGTTAGATCTCCTTGCAGTCCAAGGGACTCTCAAGAGTCTTCTCCAACACCACAGTTCAAAAGCATTCAGTGCTCAGCTTTCTTCACAGTCCAATTTTCACATCCATACATGACCAGTGGAAAAAACCATAGCCTTGACTAGATGGACCTTTGTTGGCAAAGTAGTGTCTCTGCTTTTGAACATGCTATTTAGATTGGTCATAACTTTCATCCCAAGGAGTAAGCATCTTTTAATTTTATGGCTGCAGTCACCATCTGCAGTGATTTTGGAGCCTCCCCAAATTAAGTCTGACACTGTTTCCACTGTTTCCCATCTGTTTGCCATGAAGTGATGGGACCAGATGCCATGATCTTCGTTTTCTGAATGTTGAGCTTTAGGCCAACTTTTTCACTGTCCTCTTTCACTTTCATCAGGAGGCTTTTTAGTTCCTCTTCACTTTCTGACATAAGGGTGGTGTCATCTGCATATCTGAGGTTATTGCTATTTCTCCCAGAAATCTTGATTCCAGCACAGCATTTCTCATGATGTACTGTGCATATGAGTTAAATAGGCAGAGTGACAATATACAGCCTTGATGTACTCCTTTTCCTATTTGGAACCAGTCTGTTGTTCCATGTCCAGTTCTAACTGTTGTTTCCTGACCTGCATTTAGGTTTCTCAAGAGGCAAGTCAGGCGGTCTGGTATTCCCATCTCTTTCAGAATTTTCCACAGTTTATTGTGATCCATACAGTCAAAGGCTTTGGCAAAGTCAATAAAGCAGAAATAGATGTTTTTCTGTAACTCTCTTGCTTTTTGATGATCCAGTAGCTGTTGGCAATTTGATCTCTGGTTCCTCTGCCTTTTCTAAAACCAGCTTGAACATCTGGAAGTTCATGGTTCATGTATTGCTGCTATGTGTGCTATTCTAAATCCCAACATAGAGGTGTATAGTATGCTTAACCTGTATACACAGAAACGTTGGCTTAAAACTCAACATTCAGAAAACAAAGATCATGGCATCCGGTCTCATCACTTCATGGGAAATAGATGGGGAAACAGTGGAAACAAAGTCAGACTTTATTTTGGGGGGCTCCAAAATCACTGCAGATGGTGACTGCAGCCATGAAATTAAAAGATGCTTACTCCTTGGAAGAAAAGTTATGACCAACCTAGAAAGTATATTCAAAAGCAGAGACATCACTTCGCCAACTAAGGTCTGTCTAGTCAAGGCTATGGTTTTTCCTGTGGTCATGTATGGATGTGAGAGTTGGACTGTGAAGAAGGCTGAGCGCCAAAGAATTGATGCTTTTGAACTGTGGTGTTGGAGAAGACTCCTGAGAGTGCCTTGGACTGCAAGGAGATCCAACCAGTACATTCTAAAGGAGATCAACCCTGGGATTTCTTTGGAAGGAATGATGCTAAAGCTGAAACTCCAGTACTTTGGCCACCTCATGGGAAGAGTTGACTCATTGGAAAAAACTCTGATGCTGGGAGGGATTGGGGGCAGGAGGAGAAGGGGACAACAGAGGATGAGATGACTGGATGGCATCACGGACTTGATGAACGTGAATCGGAGTGAACTCCAAAGATGGTGATGGACAGGGAGGCCTGGCGTGCTGCGATTCATGGGGTCGCAAAGAGTTGGACACGACTGAGAAACTGAACTGACTTGAACTGAACTGATACACAAACACACACACTCATAGCCAGTATCAACATGCAAATATTATTTATAGCCCCAACACATACAGCTTTTAATTCACACGTATATCAATATTCACATGCATCAGCACACCTACTCTCACTTCTTCCCAAGCCACCTTGAAATTCACCTTTTATGCCACATTTCGTCTATATTTTCCACCCTCTTCCTGCTCTCCTGGACTCCACCCCCTTTGTCTGTTCTTCTGTATCAGTTACCCGCACCCTCATCTCATTTTTCACACACAAGCCTAACTGAATACATGCACACAGAATTTGCGAAATGATTACTATCCCTACAAACTTCAAATAAATTTTTTCAAGGTTAATATGGTATAAATGAGCATATGGTAATAAGCTAAGGATCCAGAAAGATTAGACCACATTCATTCATCTTTATATTAGAAGGTAAGAGAATATTTAATATGTTTCAGGAAGATTTCCATTAAATCTATGGCATAGCAAAACACAATATTGGCTGAAAATCCATAGTGAAAATTTCAGGTGTCCAGAATGCATATCTCTTAAGACTTGCAATTTGCTGATGTATTATTTTCTGAATAATCACAGATTGTTACTAGCACTCTAATAATCACATCATTTATATCTTAATTCCCACCTACCATGATAGAGTAGCCATACAGTGGGAACTGTTTTGGGTTCAAAAATGGAAATGACAACCTTGCCTTAATAGCAGACACAACTCAAGGCTCTGTAGGGAAGATCGTGGTCAGTTTTCTTATGTACAAACTGAGGATACTTTCTTTAATTTATCATTTTCCACTCATTGTTGAGCCCACTGTAATCTGAGTCTTTCTCTCTTTTCTCTGTGAAAATTACTTTGTGGTGCTCATCCGAAGTCTTAATGAGGCAAATATCCAATGAACAGAATTCTCAATTTCTTGACTTCATGGTTCACTATTTCATCCAGGAAATGCTTCTTTCTCTTTGGCTTCTTGATAACACTTTCCCGCCTTTGTTCTTTCTTTCTAGGTCATTCTCTTCAGGCTCTTCCTTCTTCACTTTATTGATGCTGGAATGTCCTTGAACCTTGTTTTTAGACTACATTTTTGTTTTCTCCCCGTTTTTACTATCATGGTTATCTCCCATGGTTATCCACTTTCTGGAGTTAAATATTCCTCTAATGCCAGTGACCACCAAATTTATGTCTCTGTGTCACAAAGTGACTGAGGTCCAGCCAGGTGAGTCCATCTTCACTTGGATGTCTTACTGTTGTTCAGTCACTAAGTTGTGTCTGGTTCTTTGTGATTCCATGGACTGAAGTATTCCAGTCTTCCCTGTTCTTCACTATCTCCTGGAGTTTGCTCAAACTTATGTCCATTGAGCCAGTGATGCCATCCACCCATCTTTTGTCACCTTCTTCTCCTCCTGCCTTCAATCTTTTCCAGCATCAGGGTCTTTTCCAAAGAGTTAGCTCTTTGCATCAGGTGGCCAAGTATTTGAGCTTCAGCTTCAGCATCAGTCATTCTAATGAATATTCAGGGTTGATTTTCTTTAGGACCATTTTGAACTCCTTGCTGTCCAAGGGACTCTCAAGAGTCTTCTTCAGCACCACAGTTTAAAAGCATCAATTCTTCTGTGCTCAGCCTTCTTTATGGTCCAACTCTCACATCCATACATGACTACTGGAAAACCCATAGCTTTGACTATACAGACCTTTGTCAGAGTGATGTCTCTGCTTTCTAATATAGGCATCTTAAATTTAACATAGTAAAGCTAAAGCTTACTTTCCCCCCCTCACACCTCAACTCCAAACCGCCTTTCCCAAGGTTCTCCATTTCATAAACACCTCAGTGATGCACCCACATGAAAAATCCCCCCATAGCTTTCTTTCCTTATAGCGCGTCTTTCATCAAATCCTGATCATTGTATATCAACAATGTCTTTTGAATACATTGCTTTCCATCTTAATTGGCACTCTCCCTGTTTGAGCCACAGAAGCCTCTACTGAAAATGACTCAATTGTCTTTCATCCATTTTTATCCTTGTCCATTTCCTAGTGATCAGCCATGCTGCAGCTCAATAGTTGTTTTACAAAGCAAACTCACTCATGCCTTTACCTTGGTCAAAACCTTTAAATTTGCTCAGCACTATTAGGACAGTTTTGAAAATATTTCAAGTCTTGCATGGTCTGGCCCATATTAATCAATCTAATTCTAAGTCCTCATTTGTTGCCAAATCCATCTGCTCATCACAGTGGCCTGTGTTTCTATTCCCTAAATTGGTTCCTTTAGCACCAGGGCATTCATACATGCAGTTTCATTTGCATATGCCTTTTTCCTTCTCTTTAATCTGATTATGTTTCAGGTCTAAATTTCCTTTATTTTCCTTAGTTTATATTAGTTGTTAATTTATGCCTCTCAAAAACCATTTTTTTCATAATATATGTTACAGTTGTCACTGCATTGTTACTAGGGTGATGTTATGAAATGTCTGTTTACTAAAGTTCCATGCCTATTATCTCTCACATTGTAACATATGTCTAGTGCACAATAAGCACTAAGTAAATATTGATTGAATGGATGAACGGCATAAACATTTTATGTAAAATAACTACTAAGTAAGCTGGACTCAGAGTTTGCACAAAGCAACAGCCTTATTTTTTTCTGCTACACATTTAAAATTGATTCTTTCTTACCTCTTCAATGAGATGTCAAGCATACTCTATAGTTTGATTTTTCAATCTCGTATAATGAAAGTTCTCAAACCAATTTAGTCTATACTAAATACAGAGCCATGCTTAATTCAACTTAAAATTTTAAGTTTTTTTTTCTCTTCCTCTTGCCTGGACCAATACTGGCCTTGGAAATCTGCAGTGGGACATTCTTCTTGCTTTTTTCTAATCTCTTTAGGTCAGGCCAAAGGGGTAGGAATAAGGAGAAGGTGTATAATACATAGCTTGGCATCAGTGCCCTCCATATGGGATGGCGTTTTCTCCTTATTGGAGTATATTTAAAAACCATAGGAAGAAGCCTGTGTAGGTGTACAGGTAAACCATGTAAGAATAAGAATAAATATCTTGGAGGATAACTAGAGCATAAGTACTACAGGGATATACCTAGAATACAAGAAACATTTTTTCATTTAACACTGCAGGAAAGTATATAATTTGGGGGACAGATAATTATAGCTTTGTTGAGAGAAGAGTAGGGGGTAATGAATTGATTTTTGCTCCTGATAACTTCATTTTATTCTTTTGGAATTTGGAGGCAATGTCATCAGCTGATGGAGTGTGTGGGTTATGGATTGTTAGAGCAAAATTTCTTAGAAAAATTGATCATGAACACAAGTCAAAGTATATTAACTTGTTAATGAAGGAACTCCCAAGAACATAATGGAGTGTGTCAGGTCAGAGCAGTATTAGGGAGAAGGGTTTTATATATCATAAATGAAAAAATGTTTATATAAGTAGCTAGGTTGCTAAGAGCTCTTGCTGGTTTATTTCCCATAGTTATAAATATGTTACAGCTGGAAAATTATCTTACTTTATCAGTTGGCATGCATTAAACTTGGGAGCACAGTGATTAGAGCCAGCTTCCCAGTTTTCCAGGCCTGAGTCATTCAGAAATAACGAGTCATACATTGGAGAAGTAGACAATATGCAACTGACCTGTGACCATTAATCAGACATTTCAAGTTAAGAAGTTTTCACTCCCTTTCAACTGTTCATTTAAGACATAGATACCAACTGGTATCAAAGAGAGCTTGCTCATGGCCAAGAGACAGTCATCACTAAATTTCTCCAGATTGCATCTAAATATACTCAAAATACAATTTGCTTATTTTTAAAATTTATAACAACTTTTGTCCTACCTTGGTTCCTTCTTTGGGGCTAAGTAACCATAAAAGTACCCTGACCATGAACATAAAAGTCCTCATAAAATTTTGTGCTATAGACATTTAAATAAACTTCCTTCTATTAATCTTTCTCTGAAATTCTTGAATGTAATGAGAAATTAAAACATGCTTACCTAATATGATAGGATTACAATCATGATGATAAGTATTCTGTTTTTACAAATTTGACATTATTCTTTTAACTCATTTTATAATATGGGTGGATGATTTCCAGTTACAATCTAAAGATTTGATATGAGAATTAACAAAAGGATGAGTATACAGAAAAAGAGGTTTCTCAAGCAAAGAGATGGTAAATATTTTCTTACTGAATTGAGGAAATTCTCTTCTATTCCTAATTTGTGGAGAGATTTTCTTTTAAAGTCATGAATGATTGTTGGGGTTGGTCACATGCATTTATTGCATCAGTTGATAGTTTCATCTATTGTGGTAAATATCTGTTTAAGGCACCAATCTGTGATATTTTGTTATAGCAGCCCCAGCTGACTAATACTATAAACATGGTAATCTTAGTAAATGGTGTGGTATATATATTTACAATTAAGTAATGCAGAGATGTGTTATTTTATATATTTTTCTGAGAGAAACCTGTAATTGAACTTGAGATATGCAACCTCATTTGCATTGTGTAATTGGATTGCCCAAAGGACTGCAGTAAGACTTATTTGTAGTAATTGTGTGAGTTGGGTGGGATCACGAAATCAATCTAATGCAAAGTTCCATCAGCAATTACAGAAATGCTGCATTTTCAAAATGCCATTTTTACGGACTTAGTAAGATATGTACATTTGTATAGTTAAACTGAGATTTAAGCAGCTCAAATGCATTGACATATTTTTATTAATTCCACATTTGCTTGAAAATACTTTAGCTTAGGGATTCTACTATTAAATATATGAATTGATATTGCCACAAATATTTGAAGTTTTATAACAGAGAAAATATTATTTAAAATTAATTTTTGTTTTGTAAATAAATTGAATATGTTATATTAAGAAAAGGTTATTTTCAACATAGCATAGTGAATAGGAAGCATTTTCTATTTCAGCATTATGTTTAAAATGTTTTTCTCATGGCGAGCACTCTTTGTAAGTCAATATCAAAGATGGAGCAGTGTAATTACTGCATTTTCTATAGGAATTATACTTCTAAAAATATCTTTCTCTATCTGCTGTACAGCAAATCATGAGTACACGTAGTTGACACATGAAGCATTTACATGCATTACTTATGGGCCTTTCATTTATGCTATAAATTCATGATCAGCTGTCAGAAACTTGGACTATTTAAATGACTATTAAACTGTCTTCCTTTATACTTTCCTTATCTATAACTGGTTCAGAGTAATAACTATAATAGTCTTAAGTCTGATAAAGCAGCTAACATTTGTTGAGTATTTTCTATAAGCTAGACCTCGTGCATAGTACTTTATGTCATTTCACTTAATCTTACCCCAAAACCTATAATTTAGGTATAATCACCAGTATCTTATTACAAAAAGAAAATGAAAGCTAACAGAGTTAACATGAATTTTCAGACTTTAACATCTAGTAAGCAGAGTCCAGACTGGAACTGAAACAGCAATTTCATGATCCCTGTTCTTAAGAATTATTTGTTTGTCCCCGAGGTTAGTTGACCCTCTTCACTGGGGAGTTTGCTTCAGTGTTCATTCCCACACTCTATCCATGGAGATTCTGATTCAGAAGGTTTTGACTCACAAACTGCTGTGTTTGCAGCTACAGTTTAACCACTACTGACAAGTGCTATAGATCTCTCTGAAGTGGTAAATTCTAGCTTACAACCCAGTGAAGTTTGAAAAGTCTGTGCAGTTACCCTGGAGTCAGCTGAATAATGCCCTCAAGGCTGTCTAATTCTTGAAGCCCCTAGATTTTAACTTATTTGGTAAATACTTTGCTCAAGGCTGTCTAATTCTTGAAGCCCCTAGATTTTAACTTATTTGGTAAATACTTTGCTCCTATGATTAAGTTAAATAGTC
Organism: Nanger dama; assembly: GCA_917880005.1. Taxonomy (NCBI): domain Eukaryota; kingdom Metazoa; phylum Chordata; class Mammalia; order Artiodactyla; family Bovidae; genus Nanger; species Nanger dama. Next base: position 2,801,240 of record CAKJTW010000069.1, read on the forward strand.
TTAAAACAGGGATTTTATCCTGGGTTTTCTGGCTAAGACCTAAATAAAATCACACCCTTGTCCTTATAAGATGGAGGAAGATTAGGAGATTAAAAAAAAAATTATTATTGGAATATAGTTTTTCTCCAGGTACATGCCCAGGAGTGGGATTGCTGGATGAGATGGTAACTCTATTTTCAGTTTTTCAAGAAACCTCCATGCTGTTCTCCATCGTGGCTATACCATTTTTAATACATTGCCATCAACAACGCAAGAGGATTCCCTATTCGCCACACACTCTCCACCATTTTGCTTGTAGATTTTTTGATGATGGTCATTCTAATGGGTGGGAGGTGATGCCTCATTGTAGTTTTGATTTTCATTTCTCTGGTAATTAGTGATGTTGAGCATCTTTCCATGTGCTTTTTCATCTGTATATCTATGTAGATCTTCCACTCATTTTTTTATATTGAGCTGCATGAACTATTTGTATATTTTAGAGATTAATCCCTTGTCAGTTACTTCATTTGCAAATATTTTCTCCCATTCTGAGGATTGTCTTTTTGCTTTGTTTATGGTTTTCTTTACTGTGCAAAAGCTTTTAAGTTTAATTAGATCTCATGTGTTTATTTTTGCTTTCATTTTCCTTATACTAGGAGGTGGATCAAAATGATCTTGCTGTGATTCTGTCAAAGAGTGTTCTGCCTATGTTTTCTCTAAGGATTTTTATACTTTCTAGACATACAATTAGGTCTTTAATCAATTTTGAGTTTATTTTTGTGTATGGTGTTAGGGAGTGTAGTAATTTCATTCTTTCACATGTAGCTGTCTGGTTTTCTAAACACAGGGACCATAGTCAAATTTGAAAACATTTTTGACATCTTACCATATAACAGGATACATTAAAGTTGTTGAAAAAATAATTAATGAAATCTTCTAGACAAATAAAAGGAACTTTAAGTGAAAATACAAACCTCAACTTACAATCATTTAACAAAATTTAATTATTGTGCCACAGCATTGGTTTTTTTTTCTTGTTTCAGTACAGTTTATACACAGATGCACAGTAACTATTCCCAGATCCTGTGGGACTAGTTCAGGTTATCTTTACAGATATAAACAATCATGTAAGCCCTTCTGGGGATTCCCAGGAGACTCTAGTGTTAAAAACCTGCCTGCCAATGCAGGAGATGTAAGAGACGCAGGTTTGATCCCTCGGTGGGAAGTTTCCCTGGAGAAGGAAATGGCAGCCCACTCCAGTGTTCTTGCCTGGAAAATTCCACGAATAGAGGAGTGTGGCAGGCTATAGTGCCCAGGGTGGCAAAGAGTTGAATAGGACTAAAATGATTTAGTGCACATTCTAATTTTTAAAAGTTTCTCTGGAATTTTCCTACCCTATTCCATGTACTCATTAGAAATTACACACATTTATTCTTTATTAGTATTCTCTACCAAAAGGAATTAGGGATCATTGGTTGATGAGCAAATTTATGTCTCAGGTCAGAAAACAAAATGAAACAAAATAAAATAAACTTCTCCCTTGGAATAGGAAGAAAAGTGTATGATTTCACAATGCTTCAAGATGGTGATAAAGAATTAAGAGGTCTGCCCAGTGAAAGGTTGTTTATACCCACATGGGGACAGCTTAAAAGATCAAAAGAAAATGTTAATTGTAGTTATTTGGAGCCAAGTGAGCCTGAAAATGCTGAAGTGTTATTTAAAATGATGTTTGCTAGTGCAGAGTCATAACCCTAATGAAGATGGTCAATTCCTCCTCAAAAGGGAGGAACGTTGAAACTCCATGGGATTGATTTGTTTAGCTGATTTCTCCTTTTGAGTAGTTCAGAAAGCTCTTGTAGCAAAATAGTCACTCTGATTCATGCTTGAAATGTGGACTATGGGTAAGAAAAGAAATAAAAGATAGATTTGTTGAGTTAATATTGTTGTGGGGTTGCTGAGTCTTGCTCCTGTAAGGAAAAGGAGACTGTGAAGATTAGTCCTGTTTAGGATTGTCATGTCCCAGGATGTCTGAGATGACTTGGTGATTCATCCCTGTCTATATTTGCCCACATTCGCTGGAGCTGCCCCACACTAATCACACAGCAATGAGACAGTCATTTTTACTGTTCAGTCATCTCCGACTGTTTTGTGACCCTATGGCCTGTATGTAGCCCACCAGGCTTCTTGGTCCATGAGATTTCCCAGACAGGAATGCTGAAGTGGGTTGCCATTTCCTGCTCCAGAGGGCCTTTCCAGCACTAAGATCAAACCTGTGTCTCCTGCATTGGCAGGCAGATTCTTTACCACTGAGCCACCAGGGAAGCCCGATACAACAATTAATACTAAATACTAATAAATACTAACAATGTAAGATATCCTGGTATTCTGACACAGCTGTTTTAAGGAAGGACTTTGGTTTCAGAATGATGAGTGACACAACGTCATAGAAATCCTGCCTTGAGAAGAAGCTGGGTTAAACTCCCCCATTCCTACAGTGATTCTCCACATAAGCCGTGCAGTGCCATCAGCAATTGTCTGCCTGTGGGGAACCTTACCCTCTGATGGGAAAAAGCTTTATATGGCCATCTTCATTATCCAAGTTTGTGGTCTCTTTACTTAAACTGTCTTTACCTCTGTTTAACTGCCATCTTCCAATTATACCACGCTTGCCTCAACCATGTAAGAAGCTACGGTAAGTGGAGAGAAGTTCTTTTCCTGGTGGCTCAGATGGCACAGTGTCTGCCAGCAATGCGGGAGACTTCGGTTCGATCCCTGGATTGGAAAGATCCCCTGGAGAAGGAAATGGCAAGCCACTCCAATATTCTTGCCTGGGAAATCACATGGACAGAGGACCTTGGTAGGCTACAGTTCATGGGGTTGCAAAGAGTCGGACATGACTGAGACACGACTGAGCGACTTCACTTTCTTTCACTTTCTCTCCAGAGAAGAGATTTTTTCCACGGGTGACTTTCAATTTGAGAAGAGAGAAGGAACTGGAACTTTATTAATAAATAGTTTCAACCACTTAAGAAGACACATTACTGTTTCAGAGGATGATAAATAACAAATCAATTTAATTTGAAATTGCTTTGGAACTATATTTTCCGTTTTTTCCTTCAGACATACAATTCAATTAAAATATGTTGGTTATAAAGATGTGTGGCTCATAATTACCCCTTTTTAAAGATGTAATATCTGGAGATATGTATTAATATTACAGCTGGTAATGTGAGGTGAATGACAGGAGCCCTTACATATTTCATACACATCAACCATACATTCATCATTTTAATACAGCCCATGAGATAGTATCACTGCCATTCCTCAATTCTAAGACACACATTTATTTTCACACTTTAATATGAAATCTCTTTGCTGTCTGGATATACTTCACAATCATAATGTCTCATATTTTTGTTACCTCGATGGCAACTCTGATGTGGCTACTAATACTTGTGCATTCATGAGCATCAAAAATGCCAGAATAAAACTTCAGACTCGGTGTCAAGTTTGAGGGAAAACCTGAAAACAATAATGAAACACTGCTTTAAGTCTCTGGGACCAAGTCGTGATGGATATTGGAAAGAAAAGATGATGATTCAAACATTTTAAGCAACTTTCCTGCAACAAGACTCAAAAGTAAATTGGCTGCCTCTAATATCTAAGCCAGGATAGGAACCTAGCACCAAAGACTGACAGTTATTTTATGTGCTATGTTAAGAAATACCAAATCATCAGTCTTTTGCGTGACCCAGAGAACTACACTGTGTGAGAGAAAACAGATGTACTCTATTGTCAATCAGAAAGCGATTCAGAACAGTCAGATTCTAAAAGTGGACAAGGGTCCCAGATACTTGGACTAATTTACCTACCTTATGTTTTTTTCATTTTATTCATGTATAAAAATCACATGTGATAAAAGTTTATGTCTAGTCAGGTCCAAGCAAACTAGTTCAATACATACAAAATGATTCTAAATCATGTGTTAACTTGCAAGTTCTCTGGCGGCATCTTTTCCAGAATATGAAGGTGCATCACAATGTTTGTCCTTATCTTAGAGATAAGAAAATTGAAACTTGCGATAGGCTCATTTTGAGCAGTCATACAACTAGTAAGTAGCAGCACAAACTTCTTTCTCAGATTCATCAAGCACTTGGCCATGACCTGTTACAGACATGTCTTGTCAACTCTGTAAGGAAAGGGTTACAAGTCTCTAAAAGAGGGAGGAAGCATCTCCTAGAGAGTGCAGTGTTCATGTTGTTCTTTTCACTAGGGCCTACAACTTAAATCAAAAGTTGCATCCTTCATAAAGCGTTTCTTCTTTGCCATCATCAACCCTGAATATTCATTGGAAGGGCTGATGCTGAAACTGAAGCTCCAATACTTTGGCCACCTTATGCAGAGACCCTGATGCTGGGAAAGATCGAAGGCAAAAGGAGAAAAGGGTGGCAGAGGATGAGATGGTTGGATGGCATCACCGACTCAATGGACATGAGTTTGTGCAAACTCTGGGACATAGTGAAGGACAGGGAAGCCTGTCGTGCTGCAATTCATGGGGCTGCAAAGATTCAGATACGACTTAGCAACTGAACAGCAACAAGATGCAAGTATTTCAGCAACAGGCAGAAGACAGAAGCAGTATCAGAATCACATCAGTAAAAAGCCAACAAGGCTGAGCATAGAGTGCACAAAGCAGAAGATTCTGACCCAAACCAGGACATTGATGCTGCAACCAGCACTGTAGAAACTGCAGGGATCCTGATGACGCCATCCTCATCAGGGGTAGACATGTGGGTCTGAATAAAATCATGTGTGTAAAAACTTCATAAGTGACTGCTGGACCCAAAGGTGTGCATGCCCCCCTGGAAACATGTTTGCTGTACATATGCCTGCCTCTGGAACAATGTCATCCCCTTGAACAGTTTGCCAGTTCGTGTAAATAGAATGCAGATTTCCACTGCCAGAGGCAAACACTGTCATTCTGGATGCACATCTGTATTTTGGATCATTTTACCCACTTCAACCACAGTGACTCCTTAAAGTTTTGCAGCATAATTAATTGGAGTTTATAGTCAAAGGTAAATTGGTTATGACTTTTGATCTAATCTCAATTACCAGTTATATATGTCAAAAAATCTAAGTATGATACATAGGAATGTTAATCATTGATGGTCAGATCAGACTCACCTTCGTTTGAATCTCTGACATACAAACATGTATTTAGCTTCTGTGATGAACAGATAAACAAAAGTCCTTCTCATAAGGGAGTTTGCTTAGGCATTATTTTGAAGCAATCTAATTAAAATTTCTAAAGCCTATGCATTCAATGTATGTTAGCTACTAGCATCACTGTTTTGTACTATTTAGCAAAACTCAGTAGTAACTTTACATTTGCACAATAACAGGTAGTTTTCCCTTTAGTCATCGGTTACATTTTCCATGTGTGCTTCACCTCCCAAAATTTAAAAAGATTAAAAGTTAGCTGGACTCACAGCACATGATTCTGAGCCACCTCCCCTTCACATGAATGAACATTACTGACTAAAGCAAATAGATACAAACTCTATTTTATATTCAGTGTCAGTCCACCTGATTGATGTACAGGCTGAAGTGAACAGTAAGAACCACAGAAACAGCGCTTAGTAATGATGAAGAGAGAAAGCTAAGATGTGACTTTATCAGCACTTTCAAGAATAATGATAAATTGTTGTATAGAGATTTTTAGTCTCTATTTCTTCTTAAAGAAAAAAAAAGAAAATCAACTAACTCTAGATTGCAATGTGATCTATTATGACCTGCAATATGGGAAAAATGTGGTAAGAAGTCAGAAATGATAGCAGAATGGGTAAAATTTCATCTAATTTTACTCACTGGAAGTTAGGAGTTTTAAGACTAATTATAACATTTTATATTATTTTGTGTGATAAAGCGTAGCATTACAGGACTGAAGGAACTGCTGCTCAGGTGAGATGTAAAGAAAAATATGTTCTCATGCAACTCCCTATGTCCCTTTGATCCTCAGTTAGTTGAGTTCAGTAACTCAGTCATGTCTGACTCTTTGCGACCCCATGAACTGCAGCATGCAAGGCCTCACTGTCCATCAACAACTCCCGGAGTTTATTCAAACTCATGTCCATTAAGTCAGTGATGCTGTCCAACCATCTCATCCTCTATTGTCTGCTTCTCCTCCTGCCTTCAATCCCTCCCAGCATCAGGGTCTTTTCCAATGAGTCAGCTCTTCGCATCAGGTGGCCAAAGTATTGGAGTTTCAGCTTCAACATCAGTACTTTCAATGAACACCCAGGACTGATCTCCTTTAGGATGGACTGGTTGGATCTCCTTGCAGTCCAAGGGATTCTCAAGAGTCTTTTCCAACACCATAGTTCAAAAGCATCAATTCTTCAGCTCTCAGCTTTCTTTATAATCCAGCACTCACATCCATACATGACTACTGGAAAACCATACCTTTGCCTAGATGGACCTTTGTTGATGAAGTAACGTCTCTGCTTTTTAATATGCTGTCTAGGTTGGTCATAACTTTCCTTCCAAGGAGTAAGCGTCTTTTAATTTCATGGCTGCAGTCACCATCAGCTGTGATTTTGGAGCCCCAAAAAATAAAGTCAGCCACTGTTTCCACATCTATTTGCCATGAAGTGATGGGACCAGATGCCATGATATTAGTTTTCTGAATGTTGAGCTTTAAGTCAAATTTTTTCACTCTCCTCTTTCACTTTCATCAAGAGGCTCTTTAGTTCTTCACTTTCTGCCATAATGGTGGTGTCATCTGCATATCTGAGGTTATTGATATTTCTCCTAGCAATCTTGATTCCAACTGTGCTTCCTCCAGCACAGCATTTCTCATAATGTACTCTGGATATAAGTTAAATAAGCAGGGTGACAATATACAGCCTTGACGGACTCCTTTTCCTATTGGAACCAGTCTGTTGTTCCATGTCCAGTTCTAACTGTTGCTTCCTGACCTGCATCTAGATTTCTCAAGAGGCAGGTCAGGTGGTCTGGTATTCCCATCTCTTTCAGAATTTTCCACAGTTGATTGTGATCCACACAGTCAAAGGCTTTGGCATAGTCAATAAAGCAGAAATAGATGTTTTTCTGGAACTCTCTTGCTTTTTTGATGATCCAGTGGATGTTGGAAATTTGATCTCTGGTTCCTCTGCCTTTTCTAAAACCAGTTTAAACATCTGGAAGTTCACGGTTCATGTATTGCTGAAGGCTGGCTTGGAGAATTTTGAGCATTACTTTACTAATGTGTGAGATGAGTATAATTGAGTTTGAGTATTCTTTGGCATTGCCTTTCTTTGGGATTTAAATGAAAACTGACCTTTTCCGGTCCTGTGGCCACTGCTGAGTTTTCAAGCTTGCTGGCATATTGTGTGCAGCACTTTCATAGCATCATCTTTCAGGATTTGAAATAGCTCAACTGGAATTCCATCACCTCCACTATCTTTGCTCATAGTGATGTTTCTTAATGCCCACTTAACTTCACATTCCAGGATGTCTAGCTCTAGGTGAGCGATCACACCATCGTGATTATCTGAGTCATGAATATCTTTTTTGTACAGTTCTTCTGTGTATTCTTGCCACCTCTTCTTAATATGTTCTGCTTCTGTTAGGTCCATACCATTTCTGTCTTTTATTGAGCCCATCTTTGCATGAAATGTTCCCTTGGTATCTCTATAATTTTCTTGAAGAGACCTCTAGTCTTTCCCATTCTCATCTTTTCCTCTATTGCTTTGCACTGATCACTGAGGAAAGCTTTCTTATCTCTCCTTGCTATTCTTTGGAACTCTGCTTTCAAATGGGTATATCTTTCCTTTTCTTCTTTGCTTTTTGCTTCTCTTCTTTTCATAGCTATTTTTTAAGGCCTCCTCAGACAGCCATTTTGTTTTTTTGCATTTCTTTTTCTTGGGGATGGTCTTGATCTCTGTCTCCTGTACAATGTCATGAACCTCCATCCATAGTTCATCAGGCACTCTATCAGATCTAGTCCCTTAAATCTATTTCTCACTTCTATTGTATAATCATAAGTGGTTTGATTTAGGTCATACCTGAATGGTTTAGTGGTTTTCCCCACTTTTTTCAATTTAAGTCTAAATTTGGCAATAAGGAGTTCATGATCTGAGCCACAGTCAGCTCCTGGTCTCTTTTCGCTGACTGTGTAGAGCTTCTCCATCTTTGGCTGTAAAGAATATAACCAATCTGATTTCGGTGTCAGCCATCTAGTGATGTCCACGTGTAGAGTCTTCTCTTGTGTTGTTGGAAAAGAGTGTTTGCTACGACCAGTGCATTCTCTTGGCAAAACTCTATTAGCCTTTGCCCTGCTTCACTCTGTACTCCAAGGCCAAATTTGCCTGTTACTCCAGGTGTTTCTTGGCTTCCTACTTTTGCATTCCAGTCTCCTATAATGAAAAGGCCATCTTTTTTGGGTATTAGTTCTAAAAGATCTTGTTGTCTTCATAGAACCATTCAACTTCAGCTTCTTCAGTGTTACTGGTTGGAGCATAGACTTGGATTGCCATGATACTGAATGGTTTGCCTTGAAAACGAACAGAGATCATTCTGTCATTTTTGAGATTGCATCCACGTACTGCATTTCGGACTCTTTTGTTGATTATCATGGCTACTCCATTTCTTCTAGTATTCCTGCCCACATTAGTAGATATAATTGTCATCTGAGTTAAATTCATCCATTCCAATCCATTTTAGTTCGCTTATACCTAGAATGGTGATGTTCACTCTTTCCATCTCCTGGTTGAGCATTTCCAATTTGATTCACGGACCTGACATTCCAGGTTCCTATGCAATATTGCTCTTTACAGCATTGGACCTTACTTCTATTACCAGTCACATCCACAATGGGATGTGGTTTTTGCTTTGGCTTCATCCCTTCATTCTTTCTGGAGTTATTTCTCGACTGATCTCCAGTAGCATATTGGGCACCTACCAACCTGGGGAGGTCATCTTTCACTGTCCTCTTTTGCCTTTTCATACTGTTCATGGGGGCTTCGCTGGTGGCTCAGAGGTTAAAGTGTCTGCCTGAGATGCGGGAGACCTGGGTTTGATCCCTGGGTCAGGAAGATCCCCTGGAGAAGGAAATGGCAACCCACTCCAGTATTCTTGCCTGGAGAATCCCACATGGGGTTGTCAAGGCAAGAATACTGAAGTGGTTTGCCATTTTCTTCTCCAGTGGACCACATTCTGTCAGAACTCTCCACCATGACCTGTCTGTCTTGGGTGGCCCCACACAGCATGGCTTACTTAGTTTCATTGCGTTAGCAAGGCTGTGGTCCACTGGAGAAGAGAATGGGATGAATTCTCAAAGGAAAGCCTGTAGCTGCACTCTGGGTATAGAGAAAGGAAATGAGTAAGAGGGTCAAGAAATATTTCCCCCAAATTGATTTTTGAAAAAAAAATTAAAAGAAAAATAATAATTGCTTAGATGATGAGACAGTCAGGAGCAGTCCATGTAGCATGATGAGTAGGCACAGAAGCATGAAGACTGAGGTGCCTTTAGGAGCTTGAAATCAGTCTGCATGTAGAGCATTAGGGATGGGTTGGTAGGAAGTGACTCAGAGATGGATTGTGGACTTGGACTAGAGTCATATCATGAAGAACTTGTCATGGAACACAATAGAATGGGGCTTGGTCGTGTAAAAGAAAGCAAGTTCTAAAATGTTTTGGGGGAAGGATTGATGTCACTGGATCTGGAACCATTCTAAAGTTAGTGAGTGTGTTGGATTAAATGTAACACCACCAGCCACAAGAAAAAGTATTAGAAATCAAAGGTCCAGGTGTGGGGGTGTGCAGCAGTCTTGATGGAGATGAAGAGAAATGGATGCTGTACTAAAGTATATATGAGGTAAAAGAAAGACCAGACAGTAATAGATGAGATATGAGGCATTAAAGAGAGGCTTTGGATGACTCAGGTTTCTGGCTTTTGTGGTTGAGTTCTGTGTTTCACCAACATGAAAGTTAAAATGGGCTTTATTGTGAAGATAATCAGGACTTTAGGAAGAACAGTAAAAGGCCTCCTCCTTTCCCTACTTTTCATGTTCTTGAATGTTAACAAGAATTCTTTCAAGTGATTTGTTATTCTACTCTCCATAAGACTATTTGTGGTAACTAAAAATATGAACACAAAAGTTTGATATAACTTTTAATTGCTTTGTTTCATTTTAGTTTCTATTTATTCCCTGAATATATATTATGATTTTCTTCCTTTCTGCAAAAGGAAAGGTCATATTAAATACCATTTTCAGCTCAACACTTGTCACATTACTTAGACTCTCACAAAAATTCCTTTTAAAAATTCTTAACAAGGAACCAAATTATCTCAATGAAGAAGGTCAGCCCAGGAGCAACTTAGACAAATTTGGAAACTTAACCAACTCTTTCTGACACTAAGTTATTTAGATTAGAACATAAAACACTTTAATGGCTATCCTTTGAAATTGTTAGACTGTAATTTTTAGCTTCACGTTTATCAGTGGAATAGGTTTGAATATGCCATATATAATGCTGATCAGTCTGTGCTGTATGATGAAAGTTGAAGCTGTCATGTTGCCAGTTTCTTGTTTTGTAGTTAATGACCTGTAAGTTGTGGTATAGTGATTGTGTGTGTGTGCATGCCTGCTCAGTCATGGCTGACTCTTTGGAACCGTGTGGACTGTAGCCCACCAGGCTCCTCTGCTCATGGAATTTTCAGGCAAGAATACTGGAATGGGTTGCTATTTGTTCCTCCAAGGGTTCTTCCTGACCCAGGGATCAAACCCAAGTCTCCTGCTTGGCAGGTGGATTCTTTACCACGGAGCCACCAAGGAAGCCTATAGAGATTATGCCTGTGTGCATGCTCAGTGGGTCTGATTCTTTGCAACCCCATTAACTGTAGCCCAGCAGGCTCCTCTGTCCATGGGATTTTCCAGGCAAGAATACTGGAATGGGTTGCCATTTCCTTCTCCAGGGGATCTTCCCAACCCAGGGATGAAACCCAGGTCTCCTGTGTCTCTTGCATTGGCAGGCAGATTCTTACTACTGCCAAACCTGGGAACCCCATAGTGATTATAGATACAAATTAATAGTGGCCATATGAACTCTACAGGAGGGACCTCAAATATATTTGGTAAGTTTTGAGCGCTTTCCCCTGTGTTGTTACATCAGACTTGAACCCCTAGAGTAAGAGTCAGAAACTTTTCCTGTGAAGTGTCAGATAGTACGTATTTTCAGTTTTGTAGTCCAACTACTCAACACTGCCATTGTAGGACAAGAGCATATACACTATGTGCACAAGTGAGGGAGTCTGTGTGCCAATAAAACTTTATTTACATCAACTGGTGGTGGCCAGGATTTGGCAAAGAATATACTTTTTGGGCTTCCCTTGTGGCTCAGCTGGTAAAGAATCCGCCTGCAATGCGGGAGACTTGGGTTCAATCCTGGGTTGGAAAGATCTCCTGGAGAACTGAAAGGTTATTCACTTCAGTATTCTGGCCTGGAGAATCCCATGGATTATATATTATAGTCTATAATATATATAGACTATATATATATAGGGACTATATATATATAGTCCATGGAGTCTCAAAGAGTCAGACGGGACTGAGTGACTTTCATTTTCTTTTCATACTTTTTCAGAATTATGGCATGATGCCTAAACTTAAAGTGGAGAATAATGAAGTATCTTACCATATAATCTCATTAGAAAATTTAAACCAATCATGTAGAACTTATTTTCGCTTCATTCTAATAGTATAAACTCCCTTATCTAATTTTTAAGAACAATAGAAAGTAAACTTACTATATTAGTTAGGATGGTTATGTTAGTTATATAATGGTTAATTATTAGTTATAATAATTATAACTAATAATTATATTTTCTTCTTTTCCCTCCTTTTTTATAATACATCTAATATGTTAGATATATTATATAATAATATAGCAGAATAATATAACCAATAACTAATAATTATTAGTTATAATAATAATAAATAGTTACTAGTTATATTTTTTAAATCCTAATGGCTTAGCACAGTAAGTACGGACTTCTCATTCTAGATCCAATTTATACCAGTCGCAGTCCCCTTCCATCTTGTACTTTGAACATCAGAAGCACATGCTTCCATTATTGTTTCAGCAGGAGTCCTGAGGGCTAAATAATTTCATAGGATTCTTTTTATGGGCCTGGCCTGTAAATGGCTTATATGTCTTTGGTCTGAAAGACATTGTCTTATTAACTCAGTCCCATGGCCTCAGCTTGTGTTCATAAGGGTGGAAAGGTTTCTTTTGGCTTTGTATTCGGAAGCACATGACACTTTTTTCCTGCTACCATTATTTTTATTTTACAACGTATAATGAAAAGCTACCATTTTTCACTATTACTCTGACCTTCTAGACACAGTTTAATTACATGTTTAAGAGGGTTTTATGTGTCAGTTTTCCAGAAATAATGAATAAATGTGTCCTCATTTTGCTTTAATTAAAAATGAAACAAAACACAAGAACAAAAATCTCTAAATTGTGCTTGTTCTGCAAGATTTCATAAACACTAACTTTTAACCAGGAGTGTCAATGTAACATGCTGGTAAAATTTAACCAAGTTAATTAATATTATATTAGGCTACTTCAGAAAGATATCATTGGAGTATACTATTTTAAGCCAATATATAGTTTCCTTTTAGAGACAGCTGTATCAGAATCCTTCACTGAAATGTGAACACTGACTCAGCATAAACAGTACTTGCTATCAGTTGCGCTGCCAGCCACACAGGAAGCCTTTCTTTGGCCAGTTCCCAGGAAATTAATGAACAGGTCTGATTCTGCTTAGCTTGGAGAACTGTTAAAGATCTCACTCCAAGGTAATGTGAAGGAAGACATAACCTTTTTATTTCTATTCTTTAAGAATAATTAAAAGACTTAATTTAAAAATCACTGTACCATTTAAAGTTCTTTTTCACTCCAAACTATAATAATATTGATTTATCAGATAAAGCAAACTATTTATATCCTAGGCTATAATAATCTTCTCTTGTATTCAGACTTTGAGAAACATGGAGTTTTTTTTAAAGTGTTGAATGGTTTTTTTACTTCTGTCTTAATCTGCATGTGTGTGTGTGTGTGTATATTCAGTCATGTCCAGCTCTTTGTGACCCCATGGACTGTGGCCCGTCAGGCTCCTCTGTCCGTGGGATTCTCCCGGCCAGAATACTGGAGTGGGGGCCATTTCCTTCTCAAGAGCATCTTCCTGACCCAGGAGCAGACCTGTGCCTCCTGTGTCATCTGCATTGCAGGTGGATTCTTTACCACCAGCCACCAGAGGTTTCTAATTCAAAGCAATGAGCCTGTTCTTTCTCATCCCCATAGAAAGATTGCAGAGAACTATAAATTCTAATTTATATATATATATATGAAAGAAAGTGTTAGTTGCTCAGTAGTGTCCGACTCTCTGCGACCCCATGGATTGCAGTCCACCAGTCTCCTCCATCCATGAGATTTTCCAGACAAGAATACTGGAGTAGAGTGGGCTGCCATTTCCCTTCTCCAGGGGATCTTCCTGATCCAGGGATCGAACTTGGAAATCCCACATTGCAGGCAGACTCCTTACCATCTGAGCTACCAGGGAAAGTAAGTTGTGTATATATATGTGCGTGTGTATATATATACACACACATATAAAACAAAACAGGAATAATTAATTTCTAAGAAATAAAAAAATATTTGTTATTTTTAAATTACTTGTATTGTTAGATAAATATAGACGAGGGTTAATTTGATCAGGAAGAAAAGTGTCAAATGATGTGGAAAAATTGTAAAATTGTTACCAATTTTTTGAAAAATGATTGCGAAAATGATAAGCAATCAAGAATGTAAGACAAAGAAGGGATAGTTAGGCAGTTTAGGATGAACATGTATGCACTGCTATATCTGAAGTGCGTAAGCAACAAGGTCCTACTGTGCAGCATATGGAACTCTTCTCAGTGTTATGTGGCAGCCTGGATGGGAGAGGAGTTCTGGGGAGAACTGATGCCTGAGAAATCCCATGAAGAGTCCATGGGTTCACAAAGAGTTGGACACGACTGAGCGACTAACACACTTTATGTATGGCCGAGTTCCTTTGCTGTGCACTGGAAACTATCACAGTATTGTTAATAAATAAAAAGTTAAAGAAACATGTAAGACAACACTCCATAATAAAGTCATCAAGACACAAGCTGTGTCTAATCTGTTGTTAGAATGTAGGGCATTTGAAAGACATAAATGAAGATAAAACTGGAAAAACACTAGTTTGGAAACTTATTGGTAATTACAATGCTACTTGAATCCTTTCCTAATAAGCAACTACACTTATGCAATCCCAAAGTTTCAATTAAAGATCAATTTTCCAGAAATGAGCTAGAACATATTAGACATTTCTGTTTTTTATTTTGGCATAGTGATTTTTGCAGCATCATTTAGTTACTATGACAACACTGGGCATTTATTTTTAAGATTATTTACAAATTGAGTGCCAGAAGTCTTTGTGGTTGATTCATATCTATGCTTAGACTATTATAGAAAGACACCAGAAGAGGAAAGGCATGTCAAAGGTGTCAAAACAAAGGTGGTATCACACATAAGTAAACCACATGGAATCCACTAACATCAAAACCCCACAGGAGTAAGTGCCTTAGTGCTCCATTCTCAGCATGCTAATATCAGTTAGATTATTGATGAAGAATTGACAGACGTTTTTCAGCAATTTACCATATAAGAGGGAACCAAATGTTGGGGTGATTTAAATTACTGTTCAAAATGCAAGTATTGCATTTGCTTGTTCAAAATGCATACATTAATGATAAACACTTGATAGTGCCCTTTTCAAAAGTCAATTTAATGGCTCTGTATGTATTGCTTATTCATTCGTTCCCTCATTCATTCGTTCATTCATTCATCCTCTTTAGATACCCACATAGACTATCAAATCTGTTCAAGATATTACACCAGGTAAAAGTGATTGTGATGATCTTGCCTTCAAGGAACTGATTATCTATAATTGGGAGAGAATGTAACTGCACAGAAAATGTCTAATGTGTAGAAAAATGAAGATCTTGGGGAGAAAGCAGTGAAGAATTCATTTAAATTAGACCTGAAAAAATAAGGAAACCGTTGGTAGAGATGGTGAAAGATTATCCAGGCAGTAGTGAAAGAACATAAATGGGAAATTCCTAATAAACAAACAGTAGGCTGGAGTTAGTGTTCAGGGGCAGATAGGGCTGCACAGCAGTCTTGTAATTATCATCAAAGCTAAGGCAAATTGGAAAAGTGTATGTCCTGTGGCTGAAGTTTTCTGTGTTCCCAAAGTATTGTAAATTTGCAAACAATAAAAGAAAATTTCAAATCCAAGAAACATTTTTATCTTGTATTTTAATGTAAGTAAATGCATGTACATATCATACATGAGAAAATGCAACCATTTTGTGCTTCAGGATTTTTACGTTTGCTGTCACGTTGTATCTAATTTGTGCTGCTGCTAAGTCACTTCAGTCGTGTCCGACTCTGTGCGACCCCAGAGATGGCAGCCCACCAGGCTCCCCGTCTCTGGGACTCTCCAGGCAAGAACACTGGAGTGGGTTGCCATTTCCTTCTCCAGTGCATGAAAGTGAAAAGTGAAAGTGAATGAGCTCAGTTGTGTCTGACTCTTAGTGACCCCAAGGACTGCAGCCCACCAGGCTCCTCCATCCATGGAATTTTCCAGGCAAGAGTACTGGAGTGGGGTGCCACTGCCTCTCCACATTTGTGCTAGAGACTGTATTTATTTCTCACATGTTGGAATTTACCCGGTGTTTAACAATGTAACTTTATGAGCACAACTTCACTACCTTGATTTCCATTAAATGTGTGTAGATGATGTGTAACAGGCTTTTCTGCTTGCAGAAACTTTGGAAAGATCTGATTCTGGTTATGCTAATAATCACTATCCACTGATGGTCAAGCCAAACACCTTAAGAGAATCAGAGTGAATTTTCTTCTGATAGTCTCTGAGACTATTTTGAAGCTATTTTGTTTTACTCATGAAGAAAACTTAAAGAGAGTAAGAACTCTGTTTCAAGCTTTTTTTTTTTTTTTAATGATTGAAACTACAGTCAAAACTCAGTGATTTAAATCTGTCTCCAAAGTTTATCTTGAGAAGTGGTAATATAACTTGACATTAATAGAGTAGTCATTTACAGCTTCCTACTTTTTTCTGTTAGCCTCTGTAGCCTAGTATTTTAAATTGCTAAGTAGAATTTAGTTTTCTTTTTTAATTTTTGAGTGATTCACAATAAGAAACACATTTTCCCTCATGATCCAGTATATGCATACACACAGACACACACAAAACTGAGACAAAACTCACATGAAACAGTGTTGATGCTTGTGATAGTCTCCATTTTATTTTGTTTTGTTTTGTTTGACTTTATTTTGTGAAAAATGTTTTAGCTGAAATCAATTCAATACATTTTGACTCTCACCAGAGGGTTGTAGAGTGTATTCCTACACTTTGAAAAATTTTAAGACAACCTAAGTTTTTTCCTTCTCTCTCAATTGAAAAATAAAAAAGCAGAAGAGTTTATTCTTTACTCAGCTGTTTTTCTACTTTAAATAGTCTTCCTTATTCACTTTTTGCCTTGTGTTAAAATGAAATAAATTTTACCTCGACTGGATGCTACATGTTTGCTAAAAAGTAACAATAAAGAAATTATATGTTAAGAACCAAATTATACATTTCTTTTTCAGTGAAGCAATGAGTCATTTTAATTACTTTGATTCTAAGAATTATTTTGTAGATTTGAGTGCTATAACTTTGAAATATGATATGATGGGTTAGCTTCTACAGAATATGGATTCAATGAGGTTAATCAAAATACCAGGGAGAGTTCAAGGTGACCCTAATTTTGTATTTTAATATAAATGAAAATTGCTTTTATTTGAAACAAAAACAAGTAATATATTGTGCCTATGGGAAAAACTACACCCTAAAAACTTTCCACATTACACGTAGATTCTCATCATTTTATAATTTATTTTCTTTGTTGGACTTGACATTGTTCAGACCTTAAAATTTTCAAAGCCTAAAAATGATAACAAAAATAGATTTATTGGATGACTATACACAGAGTATTTCTTTATTACAAATAAAGATATTTTAATGTTAATTCTAGCATACAACTGTATTCTTTTAAAAATCTGGAATGAAAGATTAAAATAATATGATTTATAAGTATTCAAAATGTTAACTATGTGTCAGGCAATATAGTAAGCATTTACTTAAAGTATCTTCTTCATTCACACAAAAAGCTTTAAGAAAGATATTTTTCACACTTAGAAGATGAAAGGTCTTGAAAGGAAATAATTAGTGAAACTGAATTTTTCACATTTGTTTTAATTATTATTATAGATTCAGATAATTATGATGATGCTGCTGCTAAGTCACTTCAGTCGTGTTCAACTCTGTGCGACTCCATAGACGGCAGCCCACCAGGTCCTCTGTCCTTGGGATTCTCCAGGCAAGAATACTGGAGTGGGCTGCCATTTCCTTCTCCAATGCATGAAAGTGAAAAGTGAAAGTGAAGTCACTCAGTCATGCCCAATTTAGCAACCTCATGGACGGCAGCCTACCAGGCTCCTCCATCCATGTGATTTTCCAGGCAAGAGTGCTGGAGTGGGGGTGCCACTGCCTTCTCCGATGCTAGCAATTTAACAACCTTCAGAATGAAATACATGTATCCACTACATTGTGACAATTTTATTTCACTATGTTATGCAAATTCTTTATAGTCTGATCCACCAGGGAAGCCCCTTCTAAAACATATACCAGACTAAAATTTGTTAAATGCCTTCATAAAATGACTTCATTGAAGGAATACAAAATGATAGAGTCAAAACAATAACAGGAGAAAAAGTTATGTAAACATATTAATATTGCTAATGCACAGGGATATACAAAATTAATAAATCTCTATGAGTATATGCAAGTATATGTGTTCACCTTTATGAAACTCAAGAGGAACGTGTAGACTAAGATTCATTTTCCTGAAACTTCTCTGAAGTAAATACATGATTCAGCAACATTTCTCTAATATCATTCATTTGATTCACTTATTATCTCTGATACGCAGTCATTTCTTTAATATAGATAACACAGTAACATGTTATTAGAAGCAGTAAAGTTTTAGAAAGAAGGAAATGGGAGTGGGAGTGTAGTTAAGTATTGCTATGAATTAAAAAGCATAATTTAACAAACTAGCCTGTTTAAATTCCTTCCTTTATCTGTTTTCCTTTTTCCTCCAAGAAGTTCACTAATCTTACTATGTATAATGTAAAGCTTTAATAAATGCTCAGTGGACTGGTGAGCATTTAAAAATGTTTGTCGATAAAAGGCATTCACTGGACACTTTTCCTATTTAGAGTATATTAAAACTTTCATCAGTGACCCAGAAGTTATTTTGAATTAATTTAAAAGCAGACGCTTGTAATATTTTTTCACTCTAGGTCATTTTATTTTATTAGTTTCCATGAAGATGATGAGGATACATAAATATAATTGAAATGGATTATCAAAAGTGTGTACTTAAGCAAAACCATATATTTAAGCTAGTTTTACTTATTATCATATAATGATAAGAATTTGCATAGGCCATCTACGTTGGCTGACTACCAAAGAAATGCCTGGAACTGTACTGACCAGTGGAGTAGGCACTAATTACATATGGTCATTTTTATACATTAACATACAATTTTAAAAAATTAGTTCTTCAGTCACATTTCAAGTACTCAGGAGCTACATGCAGCTGCTGCTTACCCATGCACGTACAGAATACTCGAGTAATATAAACAGGTATAATGGACAGATTTGACCTAGACACCCACTGGGGTGTCAAAGATTATGCAGACACGCCAAGTACAGTTGTGTGCTGTTGCGTGTGCTCCGTGTGTAAAAGTATTCTGTTAATCTCAATATGGTTTTGTGAGAGGTTTTGTGCTTTGCCTTCAAAGAAGGGTCTATGGAGGAGCTAAGGGGTGCAGGTGGCCCTCCGCCTGGGGTTCTCTGGGTCAGCCACTGCCCTGAGGGGGTCAGGCAGTGCTCTTGCAAGCACACCTCTGAGCCATCCCTCATCATCCTTATGGCCATTTCAGCTCTCTCAATCTTAAAATAATAAAATGTCTGAACCTCTTATCACCTTATTTGCTTTATTATCTCTTAGGGATATTTGATCGCAGCAGTGTTATCTGCTGCATGATCAGTTATACTGTTTTCATTGAGGGGACACATTTACTTGAAATTAGAATGAGATCTTGATAACCAATTTATAGTAATTACATTGACTATCCAAGATAAAACTATGTGTGTATATATATATAGATATATATGTATGTGTGTATGTGTTTATACATATATACACGCACATACATATCTATGTACTTGAAACTTGATCAAAATGGGATTTTAGAGAAATATTTCCTTGGGCAGAACTGATTACTCTCAGAATAAAGTAACACATTGATGACATACTTGAAAATATATTTGCAAATCTTAAAATTCTGCATGAATTATTATTAATATTACACATCTGCAAAGTAAATGGTGCACAAAAATGAAAAACTCTAGTCTAATGTGTTAATAAAACTACATGGCAATGAATAAATGAGTCTATATGTCTATATTCTATTTATCAGTTGCAGTGGTCGAGAAAAAGTATTTCTCCATCTTTATGTGCCAGGGTCATTATTCTCTGTGTGAAGAGCTTGAAAGACAGATTGCTTATATCAACATGCTCTTTAGAGCAAAATTCTTCTAAAAGATCTATAGAATATATACCATATGAATCTTTTATCAATAAAGGGTATTAATCAAATGAGTATCATTTATTTTCTCACACATTAGCCTATTTCTAGTAGTTCACAAAAAGTTCAATATCATATTTCATCTTTTATACCTTTGCAAATGAGATATTGTAAATACATGTCGCTGTGTTCATAGGGTTGGGGAATGGTAAGAAATAAAAATAAGCAACGAGATTATAGGTTTCTTATTGTTGTTGTGTTTTGTTTTGTTCCATTTTATGTTTCTTCTGCCATACTCAGACACTTAGCTGACAGCCATCTTGACTGGAAAACAGTAATAAATTGGAGCTGAATGACTAGGGTCGATATTCCAACATTAACACTGCGGAAATGCCCATAGCTATTCTATTTAATGGGCACAAAAATAGCCTCATACAAGGCACTTAAAAAGATGAGAATATATGAGGTCTATTAGACTGAATTATGAACTTATGTCCATGGCTCAGACAGATACAAGTTTTAAGTACAACTGTTTACTACCAGACTGCATGGTTTTATGCTGGATATTCAAGCAGCTTTAAGAAATGATTGATTCTCCCCAATAGACTAACTCTTAAAATTGGCTACTATTTATTCAGAAAAGACAAAGAAGAAAACTCATTTATTTATTTTTGTCCTAACACAAATATCATGTTTCTGAGTATTATTCTTTCATTCTCAGAATATTGTCAACCTATAATTGAATTGGATATCAAGTGGGACCCTCTTGATATATAAAAAGTCAATCAGTTCAGTTCGGTTCAGTTCAGTCACTCAGTTGTGTACGACTCTTTGAGACCCCATAAATCGCAGCACGCCAGGCCTCCCTGTCCATCACCATCTCCCAGAGTTCACTCAGACTCACGTTCATCGAGTCAGTGATGCCATCCAGCCATCTCATGCTCCATCATCCCCTTCTCCTCTTGCCCCCAATCCCTCCCAGCATCAGAGTCTTTTCCAATGAGTCAACTCTTCGCATGAGGTGGTCAAAGTACTGGAGTTGAGCTTTAGCATCATTCCTTGCAAAGAAATCCCAGGGCTGATCTCCTTTAGAATGGACTGGTTGGATCTCCTTGCAGTCCAAGGGACTCTCAAGAGTCTTCTCCAAAACCACAGTTCAAAAGAATCAATTCTTCGGGTGCTCAGCCTTCTTCACAGTCCAACTCTCACATCCATACATGACCACAGGAAAAACTATAGCCTTGACTATAGTCAGCAAAGTAATGTCTCTGCTTTTGAATATGCTATCTACGTTGGTCATAACTTTTCTTCCAAGGAGTAAGCGTCTTTTAGTTTCATGGCTGCAGTCACCATCCGCAGTAATTTTGGAGCACCAAAAATAAAGTCTGACACTGTTTCCACTGTTTCCCCATCTATTTCCCATGAGGAGATGGGACCAGATGCCATGATCTTAGTTTTCTTTTCTTTTCCTATTTGGAACCAGTCTGTTGTTCCATGTCCAGTTCTAACTGTTGCTTCTTGACCTGCATACAGATTTCTCAAGAAGCAGGTTAGGTGGTCTGGTATTGCCATCTCATTCAGAATTTTCCACAGTTTATTGTCATCCACACAGTCAAAGGCTTTGGCATAGTCAAGAAAGCAGAAATAGATGTTTTTTTCTGAAACTCTCTTGCTTTTTTCCATGATCCAGCGGAGGAGTAAGTATCTTTTAATTTCATGGCTGCAGTCACCATCTGCAGTGATTTTGGAGCCCCCAGAAATAAAGTCTGACACTGTTGCCACTGTTTCCCCATCTGTTTCCCATGAAGTGATGGGACTGGATGCCATGATCTTTGTTTTCTGAATGTTGAGCTTTAAGCCAACTTTTTCGCTCTCCTCTTTCACTTTCATCAAGAGGCGTTTTAGTTCCTCTTCACTTTCTGCCATAAGGGTGGTGTCATCTGAATATCGGAGGTTACTGATATTTCTGCCAGCAATCTTGATTCCAGCTTGTGTTTCTTCTAGTCCAGCATTTCTCATGATGTACTCTGCATATAAGTTAAATAAACAGGGAGACAGTATACAGCCTTGAAGTGCTCCTTTTCCTATTTAGAACCAGTCTGTTGTTCCATGTCCATTTCTAACTGTTGCTTCCTGACCTGCATACAGACATAAGATTTCTCAAGAGGCAGGTCAGATGGTCTGCTATTCCCACCTCTTTCAGAATTTTCCACAGTTGATTGTGATCCACACAGTCAAAGGCTTTGGCATAGTCAATAAAGCAGAAATAGATGTTTTTCTGGAACTCTCTTGCTTTTTTGATGATCCAGCGGATGTTGGCAATTTGATCTCTGGTTCCTCTGCCTTTTCTAAAACCAGTTTGAACATCAGGGAGTTCACAGTTTATGTATTGCTGAAGCCTGGCTTGGAGAATTTTGAGCATTACTTTACTAGCATATGAGATGAGTGCAATTGTGCAGTAGTTTGAGCATTCTTTGGCGTTGCCTTTCTTTAAGATTCGAATGAAAACTGACCTTTTCCGGTCCTGTGGCCACTGCTGAGATTTCCACATTTGCTGGCATATTGAGTGTAGCATTTTCACGGCATCATCTTTCAGGATTTGAAACAGCTCCACTGGAATTCCATCACCTCCACTAGCTTTGCTTGTAGTGATGCTTTCTAAGGCCCACTTCACTTCACATTTCAAGATGTCTGGCTCTAGATGAGTGATCACCTCATCATGATTATCTGGGTCTTGAAGATCTTTTCTTGTACAGTTCTTCCATGTATTCTTGCCACCTCTTCTTAATATCTTCTGCTTCTGTTAGGTCCAGACCATTTCTGTCCTTTATTGAGCCCATCTTTGCATGAAATGTTCCCTTGCTATCTCTGATTTTCTTGAAGAGATCTCTAGTCTTTCCCATTCTGTTCTTTTCCTCTATTTCTTTGCATTGATCACTGAAGAAGGCTTTCTTATCTCTTCTTGCTATTCTTTGGAACTCCGCATTCAGATGCTTATATCTTTCCTTTTCTCCTTTGCTTTTCACCTCTCTTCTTTTCACAGCTATTTGTAAGGCTTCCCCTGAGAGCCATTTTGCTTTTTTGCATTTCTTTTCCATGGGGATGGTCTTGATCCCTGTCTCCCGTACAATGTCACGAACCTCATTCCATAGTTCATCAGGCACTCTATCTATCAGATGTAGGCCCTTAAACCTATTTCTCACTTCCATTTTATAATCATAAGGGATTTGATTTAGGTCTTACCTGAATGGTCTAGCGGTTTTCCCTACTTTCTTCAATTTGAGTCTGAATTTGGTAATAAGGAGTTCATGATCTGAGCCACAGTCAGCTCCTGGTCTTGTTTTCATCAGCTGTATAGAGCTTCTCCATCTTTCGCTGCAAAGAATACGATCAGTCTGATTTTGGTGTTGACCATCTGGTGATGTCCATGTGTAGAGTCTTCTCTTGTGTTGGAAGAGGATGTTTGCTATGTTTGCTATGACCAGTGCATTTTCTTGGCAAAACTCTATTAGTCTTTGTCCTGCTTCATTCCGTGTTCCAAGGCCAAATTTGCCTGTTACTCCTGGTGTTTCTTGACTTCCTACTTTAGCATTCCAGTCCCCTATAATGAAAAGGAAATCTTTTCTGGGTGTTCATTCTAAAAGGTTTTGTAGGTCTTCATAAAACCATTCAACTTCAGCTTTCAGCATTACTGGTTGGGGCATAGACTTGGATAACCGTGATATTGAATGGTTTGCCTTGGAAATAAACAAAGATCATTCTGTCATTTTTGAGGTTGCATCCAAGTACTGCATTTTGGTCTCTATTGTTGACCATGATGGCTACTCCATTTCTTCTGAGGGATTCCTGCCCACAGTACTCTTGCCTGGAAAGTCCCATGGACAGAGGAGCCTGGTAGGCTGCTGTCCATGGGGTCGCGAAGAGTCGGACACGACTGAGCGACTTCCCTTTCACTTTTCACTTTCATGCATTGGAGAACGAAATGCCAACCTACTCCAGTGTTCTTGCCTGGAGAATCCCAGGGATGAGGAAGTCTAGTGGGTGCCGTCAATGGGGTCACAGAGAGTTGGACATGACTGAAGTATCTTAACAGTAACAGTAGTAGATATAATGGTCATCTGAGTTAAATTCACCCATTCCAGCCCATTTTAATTCTCTGATTCCTGGAATGTCAACGTTCACCCTTGCCATCTCTTGTTTGACCACTTCCAATTTGCCTTGATTCATGGACCTGACATTCCAGGTTCCTATACAATATTGTTCTTTACAGCATCAAATCTTGCTTCTATCACCAGTGACAGCCACAGCTGGCTACTAGTTTGCTTTGGCTCCATCCGTTCATTTTTTCTGGAGTTATTTCTCCACTGATCTCCAGTAGCATATTGGGCACCTAATAACCTGGGGAGTTCCTCTTTTGGTATCCTGTTATTTTGCCTTTTTATACTGTTCATGGGGTTCTCAAGGCAAGAACTTGAGGCAGTTGCTTGCCATTCCCTTCTCCAGGTGACCACATTCTGTCAGCTCTCTCCACCATGACCCGCCCATCTCAGGTTGCCCCGCAGGCATGGCTTGGTTTCACTGAGTTAGACAAGGCTGTGGTCCTATTATGACTAGTTTTCTGTGAGTATGGTTTCAGTATGTCTGCCCTCTGATGCCCTCTTGCAACACCTACCATCCTATTTGGGTTTCTCTTACCTTGGGCGTGGGGTATCTCTTCACGGCTGCTCCAGCAAAGCACAGCCACTGCTCCTTACCTTGGACGAGGGGTATCTCCTTACCGCCGCCATTCCTGACCTTCAATGTTGGATAGCTAGAGTAGCTTAAAAATGTAAGTTGAAAGAAAAAGGGGAAAGTCTAGAAAACATATCATGCTTGCCTCTTGTTATGCTTTGAAAGTGAAATATAGACATTATTACTTAAATTTAACTCACTTTCAGGGCTTTATGGAAACTTAACCTCCTTCCCAAATATATCCATTTATATTAAAAGGTCAAAACAACGGTGCAACATACAAATCAGTTTAGGCAGAAAATAGTTAATGAGTGCTTCACCAGTAAAACTGTTGCCACACAAATAGTTTTAGACCACCTCCAAAGAAGGTTTAAAAGCTCTGAATTCAATGTTTTGCTTGTCTCAGGCACCTCGGTAGCCATTTATCCTCCTGGGATTCTTCTTTTTATGCCTCTTGCTGAATTCTTTTTCACACAGTTATCTCTTTAGCTAATGAAAGGTTCATTTTATTCAGTGGATCACTCAGAATCTTGTAGTTGACATAGTAACAGAGGGAATGAAGTGAATCAGAGGGGAAAAGAAAGAGTTCTCCTTGCCCTCAGTCATCTAGGCAACTCCAGATCACTTAGAGAGTGTAATGAAGTATCTGCGTGACAAGAGGTGAGAAACTATGGAAATGAAAATGGAGAAGGACTGAATGAAAATGAAAATCACTGTAAACAGTGCCAGTGAACAGTTATCCCTTCCTCCTCTCTCTCTCTCTTCCTTCCTTCTTTTCAGTCTTTTTAAAATTTACATATGCTTAGGTTTTTAGCATTTAGCCAAACCTTCCTATAGTATTGGGCTTCCCTGGTGGCTCAGAGGTGTGTACTCTTTCCTCCTGTGTTCTTCTGACTTTAATATCTAATATACTTAAAGTTACTGAACTCAGGTTTGGCTCATAGTTGTTCTGAGAGGCCAGTATTGGATAAAAAGGAAAGATTGCTTTACAGAGGTAGCCGGCAACCCTGGGGGAGAAGGTAGACTCAAGAACCAACCCCTCACTCCTCTAGTTTCACTCAGAGATTACACAGGGGAAAGAGGAAGGGGCTACATGCTGGGGAGAGTGTAATCTGCTATTTTCAGAAATTACTGTCCACATCATGTGGTTCCAAGTATCTGTCTGGTCTCACTTGCAGTTGGACCATTATCTGAGCTATAAAGTTTTGCTTAGCTGTTCCTAGAGAATAAGGAACAGAGTGAAGCCTATAGAACAACTGATCTTCAGTCTCAATATTCATCAACAACTCTCTCCATCAAGCAGCAAGCTAAGCTCATGGTGAACTCGAGTAGAGGTCCTGTGTGGTAAGCTTAAGATTATAGCAGTATCATAACTAATAAGTATAACTGGAAAAATGCTGATGACTTGAGAGTCCCTAGATTCAGTTTCTTGTACCTATTCCGTTCAGTTCAGTTCAGTCTCTCAGTCATGTCTGACTTTTTATGTATGATCTAATACCAAAGGAGTCAAATGATTCTGTAATTAGTTCCATGTTTGCTTTTGACTGGAGAAGGAAATGGCTACCCACTCCATTATTCTTGACTGGAGAATCCCATGGACAGAGGAGCCTAGCAGGCTATAGTCCACGGGGTCGCAGAGAGTCAGACATGACTGAGCGACTAACTTTTCTGCCATTGACACCATTTGATATCTCAGAAGACATGAGTACACTTTAAAATACATATGTGTGTATATCTGTAATTTTATTAATATTTTTCACTTACAAAAGCATTTTCTGGAATACCTATCAATATGAAGTATCTAAATAAAGAAATTCATGCTAGAAGAACTAAAAAGAAGGACATAAATGAGCTGAACTTGCTTCAATGATCTTTTTAAAAATCGGATTTAAAACATAATCTTTTAAAAAGTTACTTTCTCACCAGTTTCTCAAGCTTTCTAATTTTAAATTCATTCTAAAATAACTTCTTTTTCTTCTCCTCTAGAGCAAACTTTATACCTTAGAATATCAGAGTGATGTGTTATTTTTAGTTGCTCCAAAACAGCATGATTCTTCTCATGAAAGAAAATGGTTGAATTGATATTTAAGCTGTTTTAAAAACTCTGGATACATCTAAAGAGTTGTCAGTGCTTGTTCAGAGCCACTTCTTTGTCTACTAATTTATCTGTTCATCACTCTTCCCATCAGGAGACTTGTGATTAAGCATCATAAATATATGATTACTGATGAATTAATGTATCTTAAATCACTGGCATTGTGTTAGCCAAATATATCCACAGTGGATTTCAGTAGAAAATCACAAATGAAATAAATCCAAAAGCGGTGCAATATGGTCAGCGATCTTCTGTGAACTTAGGAACTTGAAGCTGTTGTCACTTTCTAATGTGCTGTGCTTAGTCATTCAGTCATGTCCAACTTTTTGCAACCCCATGGACTATAGTGCGCCAGGCTCCTCTGCCCATGAGGATTCTCCAGGCAAGAATACTGGAGTGGGTTGCCGTGCCCTCCTCCAGGGAATCTTCCCAATTCAGGGATCAAACCCAGGTCTCTCACATTTCAGACAGATCCTTTACCATCTAAGCCACAATACTTCCTAATGGTTAAAGCCAGTTCACCTTGTCTGCTATTGTCTTTGTCAAAAAACATGAGTTTCATTGGTTATTCTTGACCATTACCCTTTCAAGCTCTCTTGTCTCTTGGTTTCCCTGATTCTTATCTTTGGTTCTACTTCACCTTGCTAGTTGCTTCTTTTTAGTCCCCTTATTTTCCCAGCACCCCTTAGATACTAAAATTCTGAGCAGTGTTTTCAATCCATGAATCATTTCAGAATTATTCAACAATAATTTTTTATTTATTTATTTATTTATTTTAAATTACAATACTGTATTTCTTTTGCCATACATTGACACGAATCAGCCATAGGTGAACACAATCTCCCAATGCTGAAGCCCCCTCCCACCTCCCACCCCACATCCTCTACTTGAATCATCCTGTGCATCAGCCCCATGCATCCTGCATCCTACATTGAACATAGATTGGCGCTTCGTTTCTTACACGAAAATATACATGTTTCATTGCCATTCTCCCAAACCATCCCACCCTTTCCCTCTCCCTCAGAGTCCAAAAGTCCACTCTATACCTCTGTGTCTCTTGGTTGTCACACCGACAGGGTCATCATTACTGTCTTCTAAATTCCATATATATGTGTCAGTATACTGTATTGGTGTTTTTCTTTCTGGCTTACTTCACTCTGTATAATTGGTTCCAATTTCATCCATCTCATTAGAACTGAGTCAAATTTATTCTTTTAAGGGCTGAGTAGTATTCCATAGTGTATATGTACCACAGAATTATTCAACAATAATTTTTTAAAAATGAAATTCTGAGCTGGAAATCCACAATAGTAGATTTGGGATGGAGACTGTATTAGTTTACTAGGGCTGCTATAACACAGAACTAAATGACCAGACAATGTATTTTCTCACATTTGGAGGCTAGAAGTTGAAAATATAGGTGTTGGCAAGTTTGGTTCCTTCTGTGCCTGCAAGGGAAGATCTGTTTCAAGCCTCCCTTATTGGCTTGTAAACAGCTATCTTCTCTTCATATCACTTCCCTTCTGTGTGTGTCCCTGTGTCTAAATTTCCCCTTTTTATAAGGATGCTAGTTGGGGGCTTCATGGTGGCTCAGTAGTAAAGAATCTGCCTTTCAATGCAGGATATGTAGGTTCAATCCCTGGGCCAGGAAGATTCCCTAGAGAAGGAAATGGCAACCCACTCCAGAATTCTTGCCTGGAGAATCCCATGGACAGACGAGTCTGGTGGGCAACAGTCTGTGGGGTCCCAAAGTGACTTAGCAACTCATCTGTGGGGTCCCAAAGTGACTTAGCAACTCAATAATGACACAAGTTAGATGGTTAGTACCAACTCTTGTGACCCAGTTTATCTATGGAAAAGCCTATCTTCAAATAAAGTCAGGAAATTCTAGCAGATCATGGCAGCTGTGAAGAGGTCTGCTGGAGTTATTAGAGAGAGGGACCATGAACTCTACAGCCTCTGAGACTTTAATTATACCTAAAATATGCAATGTTATCACACAAATTATTAAATGAGCTGAAAAGCTATTAACTGGTAACTTTGCACTCTCTGTTTCACTCCCTCCCACTAAGATTCAGTGATGGCAACTTAAAAAAGGAAAGTTATATTAATCATTAGAAAAAATAAAATCACTCCATGTTGGTAACTTGCTGTGGCTGATTAAAATAAACCTTTATAATTAGCTTTCAACTCAATTTCCCTCTTAGTTATCTTTTTTAGGATCAGGGTAAATGATCAAACAAAATACATTTTTATAAGGAGTTTTTTTTTTTTTTTTCTTGTGCAAGTTGTTGTTGTTCAGTCACCCAGTTGCATCTGATTCTTTGTGACCCCATGGGCTGCAGCACACCAGGCCTCTCTGTCCATCACCATCTTCCGAAGTTTGCCCAAGTTCATGTCTGCTGCTTTGGTGATGCCATTCAGCATCATTCTTACGCCAGGCACACTTCTAAATTATATTTTTACTTTCGCTTTTTTTTGTAAGCTATATTCAGAAACTTTCTGCAGATCACAGAATTCACAGATAAAAAGAATTTTATCCCATTTATAGCTTCCATGTATTGAGCCAGAAATGATGATAACTGCTGCTCTTATTCAATAATCACAGTAATCTCCTGGGTTAGATAGTATGTCAATCTTTATAGTTTTAAAAAGAGGTTCAGTGAGTTTGAGTAACTTTCCTTAAGGGAAGACTGATTTTGAGGTCAAAACAATACACAGTTCTCTTGACTCCAAGCCCTTTTTTTTTTCAGCCAGGGAATATTTTGCTACCTTGATTTTTGGAGAGCATTTTATCGTCCGGAGCACTAGTTACTTGATCATACTAAATGCTCATCTAGTCCAGACAGATATTTCTACTCTGTTTTAGAGAGAAAAGGAAGCTGAGTTTCAGAAAATTAAGCAACTTGCCCACCCTGTCCATCAATAGATGGCAAGAACTAAGTTAGTTGACTGGGCTGATATATATCTTGATTAACATCTATTTTGCTTGATCTAAATTTTACAAATTATTTTAATATAAACTTTAATTTTGTTTTGGTGAAAATTTTAGGAAAACTTGATTTAAGAACTTTTTCTTCTCTTGGTTTAGGAATGAATTTTTTTCCAGTTAGTTTACTGAAAAACTCTCCTCATAAATTTTACCAAAGTGCCTTGGTTCTGAGAATTATATAAAATTACTACTTGTCTTCATCAGTTTATTATATGGGTAGTTTAAAAAAAAAGATGAATAGAATTTGGAAATACTAGTTTTAAAAGTGAGAAGGACATGAAAATTCAGAAAATATATGGAAGGTATTTAGAAAAAAAATACACTTGTGATCTGGAACACTTTGTTCTATTTTCCAGTTTAGTCTTAAACATTTCCCCCAATTGCTAAATGAGTCTTTTTATTATATGAAAATGAATGTTTTCATTATTCATTTATCTTTGCTCCCCTGGTGAATGTAAAATGGATTCTGAATTCTATATGCTTCTGAATCTTGAGGGAGGCCTGTTGCCTATCTCAGAATCAGTGGCGCTGAGTAATTTAGACATAATTGCAGTCATTAGAGTATCTAGAACTTGACTCTCAATTCAGATCTGGTTGTTTATCTTTCTTAGTGATTTCTAAGATCTGCTTGGTCAGAAGTCTTGTGGTTCTTTAGTCAAGCTTGGAAATGATACATACCCTTTATGGAAAGCCCATCAACTAAATAGGGAAAGAAAACTCATAACAGTTTATGATAATAATGGATCTAGATGCCCTTTCAAATATTCATAAAGATTATAAAACAGATCTGGGGTTTCTGTTGTCTATTTAAGTATCTTTCTAGGCTTTGGGTAAATGATCATACAAAAGACACTGTTATAACTCTCTAGTACTTTCTTTCTTAGACTTAGTATCTTTCTAATTTCCCTTTCTTTGTTCTGCTTTAGATTGAATATATTGGTGGAAATTAGAAAACTCTTTGTACTATAACTATAGTTATTAAATTTGTCTGTGAAAAAGCAGGAAAAATAGAAGTAAAATATAAATATTGATGTGAAGGAAACCTAAAGAAGAAAATACAATTATTCTTTTGGATAAATAGTAGGAAATCATTTCCCCTTTAGAATATGTAGCAGAAAACTAGAAGGAATCTTAGTGATCACTTGGGTACCTCCTCCTTTGCATAGATAATAAAACTAATGACTATTGGGTGAATTCATCATATAAAATAGAATTCCTGCTGTGTGTCTAATTCTGGACTGGCCACAGGAAGTTGCCTAGGGTCATTCTATTAGCATTCTATTAGCTAGTTACAGAGTAATTTTGGAATATTTCTGTATTGTTCATAATCAATGTAGAGAAAATTAAAACCAAACTAGCCTTTGTTACTTTTCTCTACATTGGTTATAAACAATATAGAAATATTCCAAAATCAATCTGTAACTAGGTAATAGAATGGTGATTGAAAATCACTTTGTGTGTGCCAAATTAGAGCTGTGTATCATTTGTTCTCTTAAGATTACTATTTTTTTAAATCAAAATTGCTGACCACTTCCTCCTTGTTGAAATCCTCTCTCTCCTCTTATGACTTCCTTTCATATTTTTCCTATTTCACTTACATTTCTTGGGATGCTCAGCCAGTTCAGGGTCCTCCCACAAATCACTATTTATTTGTTTTTGAAAACTAAAATGCAAGTCCTGGTGTAATTTTCTTTTTAAACATGTATAGTCTTTTTTAGGTGAGTTCTCATGACTTTCATTACCTGCTATCTGTTCATAATGCACAAAATCTTAGCCCAGAACTTCCTACTGAATTTTCAACCTATATGCAAAACTACCTACTTGAATTAACCACTAGGATGTCTTATAAGGGCCTCGCTTGTGGCTCAGCTGATAAAGAATCTACCTGCAATGAGGGAGACCTGGGTTTGATCCCTGGGTTGGGAAGATCCCCTGGAGAAGGGAACGGCTACCCTCTTCAATATTCTGCCCAGGAGAATTTCAGGAACTGTATAGTCCATGAAGTCGCAAAGAGTTGGACATGACTGAGCGACTTCACTCACATGTCTTATAAACGTCACAAGTAAATAATATGTCTTCATCCCCTTCACATACATTTCTCCCTCTGCCTAACCCCTCCACCCACCACCACTCATTTTTCTTAGTAAGTGGTGCCTTCCTTCAGTCAATTATCACAAATTGTCTAAGACAGAAGGTGAAATGCATCTTTTCGTTTTCTCTGTCTCTTTTTCCTTCACACTTATTAGAATTGTCACCAAACTGACTCTATGCAGCCTGTAGATGCAATGTGGAAAATACGTCTTACATCCATTGTTCACTCATTCAGCCAATATTTTCAAGCATTGTGTACTGGGCACTAGACTATGTACCAAAGTATTTAACTGTGAACGAGAAAACAGGATTTCTGCTCACATAGACTGTATTACAGTTGGAAAAGAAGGGAAAAAATAAAGTAAATAAGCTAATATAAGTCCATAATATGTTGCCATGGAGGAAATAAATTGTGTGACATGATCAAGAATAAAAAGAGTGAATTTATTTGAATATCATGGTTAGGAAAGGACCCTTCTGAACTGAGAAGTGAATGATGAGACCAATTCAGCCATAAAAATGTCCTGGGAAAGGGCATGTCTGACATTGGTATTGTAAACTTCACTATTCTCTTATTGTAAACTTTAATTTCCTTACAAATGACTCATGGGTTCTTTCATCAGTTGGCCTCTGCCAACCATATACACAGTAAATGTGTCAGATATTATTCAAGATAGAGTAATATAGCTGTGAGACAGAAGTTTAGTCATTGAAGTATGTATATTCTATCGGAGAGTTAGAAATAAGCTAAGAGTAAGAAATCAAGAAAAAATGTCAGATGGTGATCAGTGGTACAGACTCAATAGAATCCCTGGGAGGTTAAGGAGAACTCTTAAAGACATGACATTTAAAAGTGTGATTTGAATGAAATAAAGAATCGGTCATTCAAAAGCAAATGGCGAAGTAAAGGTGTTAAGGCCAGCAAAAGCTTTGTGTGTTTGTATCACAGAGTGAGACAGCTTGGCCAAGAGTGGGCGACAACTGAAGAATAGTACAAAATGGTTCTGTATAGCCGGTAGATGACCGAGGTGGAGGCAGGGGTTTTATTTTAAGAATAAGCGTGTCAACAGAACATTTCTTATACAGCATCGTAAAACTAATGATGTGTGTGTAGTTTAATCAGTTTGGTTCATTTTCAGCGATATGATATTATGCACATTTAACTCTTGTCTTTTTACAGAAATGTACTTTTCTACGTACAACGGTAAACAATGAATTTAACAGGGACACTTGATTGTCATGACAGAATGTTAAAAACCTTATATTAACAATTATTTGGTAAATATAAAGCTTCAATAACTGGGCTGTGCTTGGGTTTGTACTGTAAAGAATTATAAATCTTCCCCTCATTCTCTTACAGAATATAAATGCATCTATTCAGTTCAGTTCAGTTCAGTCGCTCATTCGTGTCAGACTCTCTGCGACCCCATGAATTGCAGCACGCCAGGCCTCCCTGTCCATCACCATCTCCCGGAGTTCATTCAGACTCATGTCCATCGAGTCCATGATGCCATCCAGCCATTTCATCCTCTGTCGTCCCTTTCTCCTCTTGCCCCCAATCCCTCCCGACATCAGAGTCTTTTCCAGTGAGTCAACTCTTCACATGAGGTGGCCAAAGTACTGGAGTTTCAGCTTTAGCATCATTCCTTCCAAAGAAATCCCAGGGCTGATCTCCTTCAGAATGGACTGTTTGGATCTCCTTGCAGTCCAAGGGACTCTCAAGAGTCTTCTCCAACACCACAGTTCAAAAGCATCAATTCTTCGGCACTCAGCCTTCTTCACAATTCAACTCTCACATCCATACATGACCACAGGAAAAACCATAGCCTTGACTAGATGGACCTTAGTCGGCAAAGTAATGTCTCTGCTTTTGAATATACTGTCTAGGTCGGTCAAAACTTTTCTTCCAAGGAGTAAGCATCTTTGCAGTTTCATCTAGAATTGGCATTTGGATTTATTGATTTCATTAAGAAGTGCTCCCATAGTAACAGGAAAAGTAGATATCAAGTGAGTTAGTACACACCTGAATCTTCAGAAGAACAGATGTTGGCTCAATTAGAAGAAATGGAAATGCTAAACAGCACCAAAAGCATTCACCACAGGTGTATTGCTGTTACTTGCTATGAAATGGATTATTATTCAAACCATCAGAAGGAGACCTTACCATGAATAGTGTAGAAATTAAGGAAAAACTTAGCATGATTTTTATAAACCTAAATATTTTCTGAACCACGTTTTGCTTTTTATAGTTAAATTTTTTGAGTGTAGAAGGTACCTAAAGTGATAGAAGCAGTTAAACACAGTTCACAAGTGTTATGAAGTAAACTTTGATTCATTTAATTTTCATTTCCTAGAATTTACCAATTTATGAAAATAACTTTGCTCTCTGAATTATAGGAGTTGTAAAGTGGGATAATCAAACACAGCAGGGCACCCTAGTTCTTATAAATATATGCACAGAAGAGCAGAATTGTCTTCAATTTTCTAAGAAATTCTCTCAATTATCAGATAAGTTAAATATACATTTTGAAGTCAAAATTGAAACAAACATGTTCTTTATTATTTAGGGCTCATAAAGCAATTAAGACACATCTAATTTGCCAGGTGTATATTATAATCCATGCAGCTAATGTAAGAATATAGGAATCATTGTGCCTTCACGAAGATTTTAAGCTTCTGAGTTTAGTAAAATATGGAAAAGAAAAACTTTATAATTGGATTAATGTTCAGTAGCTTGGGTGGTAGGAATTTAGTCATATGGAAATTGAATGGATAACTTTTAAAGCATTGTAAGTTTGTCTACTTTCCATTATGTTGTCATTTTCTTGTGTCAAAATTCAACAATTGTTTGATGTTTACCTTTATAATTGTGTTAAAATATTTCACCTAAGGTAACAATTATACATGAAAGATATTGGATAAAAATATGCCTTTAGTTTCTTAAGTAAATTGGAATTTTGAGTTGACATCGCAAAAATAACAATATTGTATATCAATTTACTATTTTAAGTGTGCCAGGATGATGAGAAAATACAGATATGAGCTCAAAATATAAATTATAGGTTTTTACCAAGAGAAGAATAAAAGCTGTTACAATGTGCTGTACAAAAGAGAATTTTTTTCATTAATTTAAATAGTCAATGCTGAAGACAAAATAGAAATAAAACTTTTTGTGTTTTCATTAAGTGACTTAATTTACATTTAAGTCATTTCCAAAATGGTTTGTATTGGTTATAACAAAATTACTAATTTTTCTCAACTAAATAATTTCTATATTTAATCAATTGTCCTAGTTCTGCAAGAATAAAATTTGAATTTAAATTTTAAGCTTTAGTTCTGAATTCTAGTTATTAAAAGGTAGGGATTATTAGAAAAGTGATACTAAAATTCAGATAGAAAAGCAGCTATACAGAGCTATCAGTTCAGTTCAGTCGCTCAGTTGTTTCCAGCTCTTTGTGACCCCATGGACTGCAATACACCAGGCCTCCCTGTCCATCGCCAACTCCTGGAGCTTGCTCAAACTCATGTCCATCGAGTTAGTGATGCCATCCAACCATCTCATCCTCTGTTGTCCCCTTCTCCTCCCACCTTCAGTCTTTCCCAGCATCAAGGTCTTTTCCAACAAGTCAGTTTACATCAGGTGGCCAAAGTATCAGCTTCAGCATCAGTCCTTCCAATGAACATCCAGGACTGTTCTCCTTTAGGATGGACTGGTTAGATCTCCTTGCAGTCCAAGGGACTCTCAAGAGTCTTCTCCAACACCACAGTTCAAAAGCATCAATTCTTTGGCACTCAGCTTTCTTCATAGTCCAACTCTCACATCAGTACATGACCACTGAAAAACCATAGTTTTGACTAGACAGACCTTTGTCAGCACAGCTATCATGTGATACCTAATTACAAATGAATTTTGAGAACTGCTCTGTACTCTTCTGATTAAACATGAAGTTCAATATTCTGAATTAACCAACCAAATGTCATTAATAATTCCATTTTGATAATTTGAGTTTTATTGATTTTTAGGTTTTGTATGTTTGCAAGTAAATTTTCAAATTTACTTTTTAATAGGAACAACTGAGGTAAAAAAATTCATATCTATTTTGCATTTGTATCCATTTACATTACTTTTAATTAATAATATTTAAATATAAGCCAGACTAAGATTCTTCTTCCATTAATAATGGACAGTTTTCTATAATGATCACTTTTTTGTTAAACTAGAGGAAAATGGTATTGAAGTCTGACTTCAAATACCAAATTTACTGCCTGCTGCTGCTGCTGCTGCTAAGTTGCTTCAGTCGTGTCCGACTCTGCGATGCCATAGATGGCAGCCTATCAGGTTCCTCCATCCTTGGGATTCTCCTGGCAAGAACACTGTAGTGAGTTTCCATTTCCTTCTCCAATGCGTGAAAGTGAAAAGTGAAAGTGAAGTTGCTCAGTCGTGTCCAACTCTTCACGACCCCATGGACTGCAGCCTACGAGGCTCCCTGTCCATGGTATTTTCCAGGCAAGAGTACTGAATTGGGTTGCCATTGCCTTCTCCAATTTACTGCCTTCAGTTCAGTCGCTCAATCGTGTCCGACTCTTTGTGACCCCACGAGTTGCAGCACGCCAGGCCTCCCTGTCCATCACCAACTCCTGGAGTTCACTCAAACTCATGTCCATCGAGTCGGTGATGCCATCCAGCCATCTCATCCTCTGTCATCCTCTTGTCCTTCTGCCCCCAATCCCTCCCAGCATCAGAGTCTTTTCCAATGAGTCAACTCTTTGCATGAGGTGGCCAAAGTATTGGAGTTTCAGCTTTAGCATCATTCCTTCCAAAGAAATCCCAGGGTTGATCTCCTTCAGGATGGACTGGTTAGATCTCCTTGCAGTCCAAGGGACTCTCAAAAGTCTTCTCCATCACCACAGTTCAAAAGCATCAATTCTTCATTGCTCAGCTATCTTCACAGTCCAACTCTCACATCCATACATGACCACAGGAAAAACCATAGCCTTGACTAGACAGACCTTTGTTGGCAAAGTAATGTCTCTGCTTTTGAATATGCTATCTAGGTTGGTCATAACTTTCCTTCCAAGAAGTAAGCATCTTTTAATTTCATGACTACTAGCTCATAAATTTGCTGTTTAATAATAACATTATCAAATGTTTGATAATAACATGAAGTCCCTGGGCTTCAATTTCCTCAGTTGGAAAATGATGGATAAAAATAGTACTGTTTTCATAGGGCGTTATGAAGACTAAATAAGTGATATTTGGAAAACTCTTTAATCAGAGCCGGACATGTAGCACGTGCCCTGTACATATTTGTAAAATAAAAGTATTGCCAGTCAAGCAGAAGAAACAAACCATCTTCCAAAGGCTGTGCAAAAGAGGTAATACAAACCATAACATAATGAAGAGTTCATAGTCTTATTAGAAAAAAATTTGAAATAGTTTTTTTGTAGGCTCAATGGCGAGTTGTAAGCCTTAGAGAAGACGTTAGAAGAAAAAGTACAGAAAGTTTGAACAATACTTGTGTTGTTGTTTAGTTGCTAAGTTGTGTCCTAGTCTTTTGTGATCCCATGGGCTGTAGCCCACCCCAGGCTCCTCTGTCCATGGAATTTCCCAGATAAGAATACTGGAGCGGGCTGCAATTTCCTTTGCCAGGGATCTTCCTCATCTCCAAAGTCAGCCCCGTTCTTTTGTGCGTGTGGGGTTTAAGTAACATGGAAGGTAGGCTTGTTTTGTTGCGGATCATCTGCAGAACTCACTGTTCACTTTTCTCCTAATGGCTTCCCAGGTGGCAGCTGGGCAGGAACCTGTCTGCCAGTGCAGGAGATGTAAGAGACACAGGCGTGATCTCTGGGTTGGGAGATCCCTTGGAGGCACAGCAACACACTCCAGTATTCTT
The DNA here is from genome assembly GCA_917880005.1 of Nanger dama. NCBI lineage: Eukaryota > Metazoa > Chordata > Mammalia > Artiodactyla > Bovidae > Nanger > Nanger dama. Next base: position 2,838,837 of record CAKJTW010000069.1, read on the forward strand.
GCCTGGAGAATCCCATGGACAGAGGAGCCTGGCAAGGTACAGTCCATAGGGTCACAACGAGTCGGACACGACTGAAGAGACTTAGCCTGCACGCACACAGTGCCCTTCATGGGGTACTTTTCTCCTAAATCATGGGGTATTACTAACCTTGAGTACTGCAGCAGGGCTTGCCAGGGTTTCTCATTTAAACTCTCAGAATATGCTCATAGTTAATTTAGAGTGTATTAGCATGATATCAATTTCACAAAATGAGGCATTTACTCATGAAAGAAGGGAGATGCACATATTCCATCTATTCTGCCTTCCTGTGTTCTCTACAGTATATCTGGACCGATGGATTGTTACACTAAGCCAAGTCTAAGAAGCAGCTGGCCCTTTTCCCTAAAGGCACATTCTTACTATGTGGGCATAGAATGGGAAAAAAGAGAATTTGTCCTCTCTAAGCCCACATGTAGAATTGACTATTTTAGTCTTATACATTAAATAATAGCAGCAAGTGGTGAAAAGAATTACCCTCTTTGGTTTGTCTTAGGAAAATATAGTCATTAAAATTTCATAAGTGTCCTGTTGAAATCGGTAAAAAGTACTTTTAATTAGCCATGCATTTAGGTTATCAGCAGTTAGGGAAAATTTCTCACATTAATAGTGAGGAAAAAGGTTCTGATCAGTAAACATTAATGACCAACTTAAGCAGTGGCGAATTCAACTGAAATACTTTAAAACCAAAACTTTCCATGTAAGACATAAAGAATGTATCAAATATTCTGTCTTTGGAAATACTGATTACTGACTTTTTCATCAATGTTCTCCATTCTTGTCCCTGTAATATAACTTGAATATAATACCTATAATGAAACTGTCTATATATTTTGCTGTAGTAACAATTGTGTTATGATTTTACAAAAAGGGGAGTAGATATTCATTACTTACATTTCTAAACTTGATGTATTTCTTCAAAAAAATAATGGAGTAGGGATATAGTCAAGAATCTGAAGGTCATTGTTCTTCATTTTAATAAAAGATATCTGGAAATTTTAAATGTATCAAGTGGGATACAGCAGTCTTTTTCGCTTTACTTTTCCCATAGAGATAACTTTATATTTCATCCAAATGAAAGCAATCACTTCATTACAATTTTTCTGCATTCAATATCCTCAAGCTGAATGAGAAACTTTTCTTTAATCCAAATGGAATTTTCTGTTATGTTATCTGTATTATATTTGTAATTACATCAAAGTTACTGTTTGCTTATAATTGGGTCATAATACATGATGCAAGCTAAGAGGAAATAACTAGCTGTGTTACAAACCATTAATTTTCAGAAACAAAGCTGACACTCTACAGATGTAATTTGCAAGTCAAATATATGCTTTTTCCCTCTTGGATCCTTTTTTATTTACAGGAAGTCTTGGTTGAATTAATAAATAAACAGTGGCTGAAATCTTTCACTTTAATTAGGATGAGGTGGCATTTGTAGAGGAATGTTTAACCAAGAGATCTGAGATGCTGTCAGACAGAGGATTAACACTAAAACAAAGATCTGAATAAATATGTGGTTTTTCAAACAAAATTCACTAACCACACAAGGGACCACACTTTAGACAATACTCTTGCATTTAATATGAGATCCTATTGCCATGCTTTTTGAACTGTGATAAATTGCTCAGCAGGTGTCTTTGGGGACATAAGACAACAAGATACTATTTCTTCCCCTGAAACTGTCAAGGCCCATTATTTTCTAAGAAGTTAGACAGTTTGAGAAGTGAAAAAAAAAAGATTGTTAGCTGGAATTATAACATTGTACAGATGTTTTGTTTTCATTACTAAAACAAAATTACCATCAAAATTTTTTTTTTTTTTTTTTTAGAATGTACACTAGTGGTAAAATGGAAAAGAATATTCTTCTCCAGGAACGACAAACATATAAGTAGACACGTACAGTTTGCATTTTGGTGTCTCATTTTTGTATCAAATCCCAATTTTTGGAGTGACTGGTCACTTTCTCCATTAGAAAGCGTTCTTACCTCCTTTTCCCTGTATATTTTCTATTGATGCTGAAACAGAGATAAAGCTATCTCATTTCTTTATTTTGAAAGGACCCCGTGGAGTGTGTTTCTCTGGTGGCTCAGATGGTAAAGAATCTCCCTGCAATGCAGGAGACCCAGGTTTAATCCCTGGTCTGGGAAACATCCCCTGGAGTAGGAATAGCCCATTCCAGCATTCTTGCCTAGAGAATCTTCATGGATAGAGGAATCTGGTGGGCTATAGTCCATGAGGTCGCCAAGAGTCAGCCGTGACTGAGCACACACATACGCACACATTTGGAGTGTGTTCATCTGTAGGACAGCTGTCTTTACTTAAAGATGTATAGGACTTTCCCAGAATCCAAAAATAGGTAAGATATGTTCTCTATCCTCAGTGAATATTCTACATATTTGTGACTGTAAGATGAGTACACACGTTGGCTTAGAAGCATGATAGAGATGTTCCGAGTTTTCAATTATGTTGATTCAGTATTATATTTGGTGGTATGTATGTGAGCAGTCTTTCCGGGACTTCTCCTTTGCTCTTGTACATGAGGTATAGTTTTTGGTGGGATCCAACATTCTCCTGTTGATGGTTGTTCAGCAATGAGTTGTAATTTGGAAATCTCACAGGAGAAGATGAGTGCATGTCCTCTACTCCAAGATCTTTTATCATACAGGACCGCAAGCTGAATGTGGCTCAGATCATGAACTCCTTGTTGCAAAATTCAGACTTGAAGAAAGTAAGGAAAACCACTAGAGTGTTCAGGTGTGACCTAAATCAAACCCCCATGATTATACAGTGAAAATGACAAATAGATTCAAGGGATTAGATCTGATAGACAGAGTTGTCTGAAGAACTATGGAGGGAGGTTCATGACATTGTACAAGAGGCAGGGATCAAGACCATCCCCAAGAAAAAGGAATGCAAAAGGCAAAAAGGATGCCTGAGGAGGCCTTACAAATAGCTGAGAAAAGAAGAGAAGTGAAAGGCAAAGGAGAAAGGAAAGATATAACCCCTGAAAGCAGAGTTCCAAAGAAAAGCAAGGAGAGATAAGAAAGTTTTCCTCAATGATCAATGCAAAGAAATAGAGGAAAACAACAGAATGGGAAAGATTAGAGATCTCTTCAAGAAAATCAGAGATACAAAGGGAACATTTCATGCAAAATAAAACATTTCATGCAAAATAAAGGACAGAAATAATATGGACCTAACAGAAGCAGAGGATATTATGAAGTGGCAAGAATACACAGAAGAACTACAAAAACAAGGTCTTCATGACGCAGATAACCATTATGGTACGATCCTAGATCCAGACACCAGATCACCTAGATCCAGACATCCTGGAATGCTAAGTCAAATGGGTCTTAAGAAGCATCACTATGAACAAATCTAGTGGAAGTGATGGAATTCCTGTTCAGCTATTCCAAATCCTAAAGGATAATGCTGTGAAAGTATTGCACTCAGTTCAGTTCAGTCACTCAGTCGTGTCCGACTCTCTGTGACCCCATGAACTGCAGTACGCCAGGCCTCCCTGTTCATCACCATCTCTCGGATTTCACTCAGACTCACGTCCATCGAGTCCATGATGCTACCCAGCCATCTCATCCTCGGTCATCCCCTTCTCCTCCTGCCCCCAATCCATCCTAGCATCACAGTCTTTTCCAGTGAGTCAACTCTTCACATGAGGTGGCCAAAGTACTGGAGTTTCAGCTTCAGCATCATTCCTTGAAAAGAAATCCCAGGGCTGATCTCCTTCAGAATGGACTGGTTAGATCTCCTTGCAGTCCAAGGGACTCTCAAGAGTCTTCTCCACCACCACAGTTCAAAAGCATCAATTCTTCGGTGCTCAGCCTTCTTCACAGTCCAACTCTCACATCCATACATGACCACTGGAAAACCATAGCCTTGACTATGCACTCAACATGCTGGCAAATTTGGAAAACTCATCAGTGGCCAGAGGACTGGAAAAGATCAGGCTTCTTTCCAATCCCAAATAAAGAATGCTCAAACTACCATACAGTTGAACTCATCTCACACACTAGCAAAGTAATGCTCAAAATCCTCCAAGCCAGGCTTCAATAGTACATGAACCATGAACTTTCAGATGTTCAAACTGGATTTAGAAAATTGACAACATCTGTTGGATCATCAAAAAGCAAGAGAGTTCCAGGAAAAACATCTACTTCTGCTTTACTGACTGCGCCAAAGTCTTTGACTGTGTGGATCACAACAAATTGTGGAAAATTCTGAGAGATGATAATACCAGACCACCTGATCTGCCTCCTGAGAAATCTGTATGCAGGTCAAGAAGCAACAGTTAGAACTGAACATGCAACAACAAACTGGTTCCATATAGGAAAAGGAGTACTTCAAGGCTGCATATTATCACCCTGCTTATTTAACTTATATGCAGAGTATGTCATGGAAAATGCCAGGCTGGATGAAGCACAAGCTGAACTCAAGATTGCTGGGAGAAATATCAATAACCTCAGACATGCAGATGACACCACCTTTATGGCAGAAAACAATAAAGAACTAAAGAGCCTCTCAATGAAAGTGAAAGAGGAATGTGAAAAAGTTGGCTTAAAGCTCAGCATTCAGAAAACTAAGATCATGACATCCGGTCTCATAACTCCATGGCAAATAGTTGGGGAAACAATGGAAACAGTGACAAACTTTATATTTTGGGACTCCAAAATCATTGCAAATGGTGACTTCAGCCATGAAATTAAAAGATGCTTACTTCTTGGAAGGAAAGTTATGACCAACTTAGAAAAAATATTAAAAAGCAGAGACATTACTTTGCCAACAAATGTCCATCTCTAAAGGCTATGGTTTTTCAAGTGGTCATGTATGGATGTGAGAGTTGGACTATAAAGAAAGCTAAGCACTGAAGAATTGATGCTTTTGAACTGTGGTGTTGGAGAAGACTCTTGAGAGTCCCCTGGACTGCAAGGAGATCCAACCAGCCATCCTAAAGGAGATCAGTCCTGAATATTCATTGGAAAGACTAATGCTGAAGCTGAAACTCTAATACTTTGGCCACCTAATTCGAAGAACTGACTCACTGGAAAAGACCCTGATGCTGGGAAAGATTGAAGTTAGGAGGAGAAGGAGATGACAGAGAATGAGATTGTTGGATGGTATCATCAACTCAATAGACATGAATTTGAATAAGCTTCGGGAGTTGGTGATGGACAGCAAAGCCTGGCACGCTGCAGTCCATGGGGTCACAAAGAACTGTAATGAATGACAGAACTGAACTGAACTGATGTGAGCAGTAAAGCTTTACCACTAACCAGGGACATTTCCCAGGTGGATATTTCAGGTTTGGGCAACAAAGAAAATCGCATTTTGCCAGTTCTATGTGCAAAAGTTAATCTTTTGAAATGGATGGAATAAAAGAAAATTACATATAAGTAAAGCTTACGTGTAGACCAAGGTTTATTAAAACTCTAAAATGAAATACACCATTAGCATAAGTATGTTAATAAGATGCAATAATTTGGATTCATTCTTCAACAGAAAGTACATGAATAAGATAAAAGAATTACTGACTGTTAATTTTCAGTTACTCAGTTACGTCCAACTCTGCAACCTCATGGACCGTGGCACACTGGTCTTCTGTGTCCTCCATCTGCTGGAGTTTGCTCAAATTCATGTCCATTGAGTTAATGATGCCATCGAACCATCTCATCCTCTATCGTCCCCTTCTCCTCCTGCTTTCAATCTTTCCCAGCATGAGGGTCTTTTCCAATAAGTCATCTCTTCGCATCAGATGGCCAAAGTATTGGAGTTCCAGCTTTAGCACCAGTCCTTCCAGTAAGTGTTCAGGGTTGATTTCCCTAACCATTAAATTCTGTTAATTCCTATTTGATAATTCCTTGCAAAGAAATCCCAGGGTTAAGTGTTCAGGGTTGATTTCCTAACCATTAAATTCTGCTAATTCCTATTTGATAATTCCTTAACTTATAATTTTGGTTATTAATGAAGAAGACAGCATATTTGTTGGAATGATATTTCTACTTGAATATAATTCAGATATTCTTAAAATTATGGTTCAGTATCAAGAGTGAAGGCTTTGTTTGACATTCTCTTGCTTATAATAAATTATATATTTGAGTTCTCAGTGCACACATTTTTAACGGTTTGCTTTTTAAGCTGTTTTGTGTCTGGTATGGGGAAAAGGCAGACATTAAAAAAAAATCTACTTTAGAGATAGGCATTTTTAATGCTATGAAAGGTAAGAAAAATGCTAAAGTTCACTTAATAAAGATCATGAAAGGGCCTGTCAAAATATTCCTGGATCAAGGAGCAGCAGTTTCAAAGGTGCAGTTCCAAAGATTCTTTATATTCAAGGAGCAAATAGTTTCCCTTAATCTTTCATAAAAGTGCTTTTGTAGTCTCAAGCCACACAAAAACAAACTGAAGAACAAAAGATTATATGAAGTTACCTAGAACTTTGTAAGTTAGTTCTCTCTGAAACTTTCTTAGTTACTTATAAGACATATCAAACCAGAAGCCTAAGGAACTGAATGATAGATTTATATTCCATTGCACGTTTTTATTCTCAGACTTGAATAATTTTGAAACCAAGAACTTCTTTTGAATGAGAGGCAGAATTGTTCTACAGTTTTAAACAAGCATTTCTCCTTTTATGAGCTTCGCCACCCCATCGTGTCCCCTGACATCTCAACAGTGTTTTTTTTCCTTTTTAAAACACATATTTACTTACAGCACCAACAAATAAGGGACTCAAAGGATGACTACTTAGATTTAATATTGGTTTTAAAATATGTATTTTGTATTATTTCATGTCTTCTTAATTTCTTGGTGCCACCCAGGAAAGATCCTACCATATGATTACAGAAATTGATCTCATCTGCTGTACCAGCTGGGAAATTTTTACAGGTAAAGGAAAAGAGAATCACACCTGCTTAGACAAGAAGAACATTTATTACCGCTCTTGCCAGGAGGTTTGCTAGTGAGGTAGATTCCAGGTGAAAGAAGCATTTGAGATGTGAGTGGTTGTCAGCTTGGACATTTTGGAGAAAGAATAAAGTCTTTGCTTTCAGGCAAAAAGAAATTTCCCTGGATATTTTTATGTCACTAGGATGAAATGCCCATGGTGGTGGCAGCCTTCCTGTGGTTATGAAAGAACCCTGAGAAGAGAGCTGAAGCAGGGGATGAGTGTGGAGGAAGCAGTGGTAGAACCAGACTCCTAGTAAACCCATTTCCATGGGCAGTGTAGTGATCTAACCAGCTGATGAGCCTATTCATGATGCAGTCCTGAAACTGGTGAAGGACACACCTTTCTATGAAATACTTGGGTGAGAAGAAAATCTGGGTTATTTATTAGAGGAGAGGAGAAGGAATACACTTTGAGTGGGTAATGGTATGTGCTATGGATGTCAACCTAACTCAAGGGACATAGGTTTTCCGATGACCTTGCATTTTCTGCTTTAGTAAGCTCACACAGAAGCCCCAAATTTCACAAGGCTCACTAAAGATGTGCTAAGACTGCCTTTAGAAATATCCTATGTGACAGTAGCCAGAGTGCTTGCTTGGGAATAGCTGCTTGTGATCCTTGCCCCAACTCAACCACTGAATATTATACAACGTCCTTTGCTGTTTCCCAAGTGTGAGAGAGAGAAAAAAACAGGTGACATTAGATTCACTGATCTCCATTCCTATTTCTGGCAGTTCTGTGATCCGGTGTGTGTTGTGTGTGCTTAGTCACTCAGAAGCAGCTCAGGGACCACGAGTTGCTGCCACTGTACACTGTGAAATATGAAACGCCTCCTTCATAGGGAATCTCCTGAGTACTGGCTTTAAGCAGTTCCACTGGCCTGCATTATCTGCATATAGACAAACATATGTACATAAAGGGCTTTCCAGGTTGCGCTAGTGCTAAAAAACCCTCCTGGATGGCAGGATATGCAGGAGATGCAAGTTCGATTCCTGGGTGGAGAAAATTCCCCTGGAGGATGACATGGTAACCCAGTCCAGTATTCTTGCCTGAAGAATCCCATGGACAGAGGAGCCTGGTGGGCTACAGTCCATGGGGTCACAAAGAGATGGACATGATTGAAGCAACTGAGCATACACGCACACATACATAAGTAAATGTTCATGTTTGTGTATAGGTACTTGTTTATTCACATGTGAATGTATTATATTTATTTAGACTTTTAAATAAATATCTGATAAATATTCTGTGAAAATAATTTGACCTTGGAGTACAAAATGAAGCAGGTCAAAAGTTAACAGAGTTGTGCCAAGAGAATGCACTGATCATAGCAAAAACCCTCCTCCAACAACACAAGAGAACTCTCTACACATGGACATCACCAGATGGTCAATACCAAAATCAGATTGATTATCTTATTTGCAGTCAAAGATGGAGCTCTATACAGTCAGCAAAAATAAGACCAGGAGTGGACTGTGGCTCAGATCAAGAACTCTTTTTGTCAAATTCAGACTAATATTGAAGAAAGTGGGGAAAACCACTAGACCATTCAGGTATGACCTAAATTAAATCCCTTATGATTATATAGTGGAAGTAAGGAATAGATTTAAGGGACTAGATCTGATAGACAGAGTGCCTGATGAACTATGGATGGAGGTTCATGAAGGCAGAGATCAAGACTATCCCCATGGAAAAGAAATGCAAAAAGGCAAAATGGTTGTCTGAGGAGGCCTTACAAATAACCAAGGGGGCTGGGAGGTGGTGGGGAAAGACACAAAAGGGAAAGGAGAAAAGGAAAGCTATACTCATTTGAATGTGGAGTTCCAAAGAATAGCAAGAAGAGATAAGAAGGCCTTCCTCAGTGATCAATGTAAAGAAATAGAGGAAAACAATAGAATGGGAAAGACTAGAGATCTCTCCAAGAAAATTAGAGATATCAAGGGAATATTTCATACAAAGATGAGCACAATAAACGATAGAAATTGTATGGACCTAACAGAAGCAGAAGATATTAAGAAGAGGTGACAAGAATACACACAAGAAATATACAAAAAGACCTTCATGACCCATATAACCACGACTGTGCAATCACTCATCTAGAGCCAGACATCTTGGAATGTGAAGTCAAGTGGGCCTTAGAAAGCATCACTACAAACAAAGCTAGTGGAGGTGATGGAATTCCAGTTGAGCTCTTTCAAATCCTAAAAGATGATGCTGTGAAAGTGCTGCACTCAATATGCCAGCAAATTTGGAAAACTCAGCAGTGGCCACGGGACTGGAAAAGGTCAGTTTTCATTTCAATCTCAAAGAAAGGCAATGCCAAAAATGCTCAAACTACCGCACAATTACAATCATCTCATGCTTGTAAAGCAATGCTCAAAATTCTCCAAGCCAGGCTTCAGCAATACGTGAACTGTGAACTTCCAGATGTTGAAGCTGGATGTACAAAAGACAAAGGATCCAGAGATCAAATTGCCACCATCCATTGGATCACTGAAAAAGCAAGAGAGTTCCAGAAAAACATCTCTTTCTGCTTTATTGACTATGCCAAAGATTGACTGTGTGGATCACAAGAAACTGTGGGAAATTCTTTAACAGATGGGAATACCAGACCACCTGACTTGTCTCTTGAAAAATCTGTATGCAGGTCAAGAAGCAACAGTTAGAGCTGGACATGGAACAACAGACTGGTTCCAAATCAGGAAAGGAGTACGTCAAGGCTGTATATTGTCACCCTGCCTATTTAACTTATATGCAGAGTACATCATGAGAAACGCTGGGCTGGAGGAAGCACAAGCTGGAATCAAGATTGCAAAGAGAAATATCAATAACCTCAGATATGCAGATGACACCAGATTTATGGCAGAAAGTGAAGAGGAATTAAAAATTCTTGATGAAAGTGAAAGAGAGTAAAAAAGTTGGCTTAAAGCTCAGTATTCAGAAAACTAAGATCATGGCATCGAGTCCCATCACTTCATGGCAAATAGATGGAGAAACAATGGAAACAGTGAAAGACTTTATATTTTAGGGATCCAAAATCACTACAGATGGTGACTTTAGCCATGAGATTAAAACACTCTTATTCCTTGGAAGGAAAATTATGACCTATCTAGACAGCATATGAAAAAGCAGAGAGATTACTTTGCTGACAAAGGTCCATCCAGTCAAAGCTTTGGTTTTTCTGGTGGTCATGTATGGATGTAAGCGTTGGGCTATAAAGAAAGTTGAGCATGGAAGAATTGATGCTTTTGAACTGTGATATTAGAGAAGACTCTTGAGAGTCCCTTGGACTGCAAGGAAATCAAATGTGTCCACCCTAAAGGAAATCAGTCCTGAATATTCATTGGAAGGATTTATGCTGAAGCTGAAACTCCAAATCTTTGGCCACCTGATGCGAAGAACTGACTGATTTGAAAAGCCCCTGATGCTGGGAATGATTGAAGGTGGGAGAAGGAGATGACAGAGGATGAGATGGTTGGATAGCATCACAAACTCTATGGACATGAGTTTGAGTTGGCTCCATGTGTTGGTGATGGACAGGTAAGCCTGATGTGTTGCAGTCCATGGGGTCACAAAGTCAGACATGACTGAATAACCGAACTGAAATATTTTGTGAAAAGAGAGGGGAAAAGGCAAATTATAGAAAGAATAAAGGAATCTGAGTTTAGCATGAATTAGAGACAACTAATGGGTGGGAAATTACCTTTAGATATCAAAATTTATATTATTATAGAATATGGCAAATGTATGTTTTATATTTACATTATAAGAAGTTAAATGATGTGGCTTATTTGAGACAGATTATATTGAAAAATTGCTCTGGAAATTCAAATGAAACATTGCACTGGACAAATATTATATCACTATTTCTAGTTTCAGGAATGGTTTGAGGCTTCCCTGGTGTCTCAGGGATTAAAGCATCTGCCTGCAATGCAGGAAATCTGGGTTCGATCCCTGAGTCAGGAAGATGCCCTGGAGAAAGAAATGGCACCCCACTCCAGTATTCTTGCCTGGAGAATCCCATGGATGGAGGAGCCTGGTGGGTTACAGTCCATGGGGTCACAAAGAGTCGGACACAACTGAGCGACTTCACTTTACTTCATTCTTAGTAGCAGATATATATTATACAAAAACTATATGTTCATTGTGTAAAATAATTTAGTTGTATAAAAAAATGGTTTAAATTGCCTCTCCAACAGTATTTAAAACTTCTTAGTGCTGGAAATATACCATCTGTGTCTTTCATATCGCTCTACCATAGTATAGTGTTGAGTATCCGTCTTGCCAGAGTTGAACATGGTCTCCAAAAATTTGATTCGAAAGATCGTCCATGGTTGTTTAGCCCATATAGTTTCATATACAACTATTATTTATTCTATTAGAGAATTATTTAAAAATAAAAGAATGATTTTGAAAATGATTTAATAATTTCTGGGAGATTTCGCAAGAGTTGAATATTTTGTTCCACCTCATAACATCTTGGTGATTGTATTAAATGTCCATATTAAGCATGCATAAGTTGTCAGGCCAAAACTACAGGTAAAAAAGCCTTGAATCTGACCGATGTATAGTGAAATAAAATCTTTTAAGGTCAAGGATTATTTTTAAATATCTATTCCCTAGCATTAACATAGCACCTAATTATGTTTTTTAAAAAGCCACTCAGTACCATTAATTTTTTTGTTTTGTTAAAAATTTAAAGGTGCCCAAAGTGATAGCATCCTGTATTTAATAAATTATTGCTCATTATTTTGCTAAAATGTTAAGCTATGTGTGCACTTCCATATATGTGTACAAGATGGTAAGATGGACTTTTCTACAGGAAATTTTTCTCCATCAGAAATTGCCTCGACTTCTGCCTGAAGGGATTTACTGACCCAACCAAGATTTCTTCTCCCAGGTAAGATGTGGAGCCTGCCTCCACCAGTCGGGCATTAATTTGCTTTATTTTTTCACCAAGGTCAGGGATTAAACTGATGTCAAAACCAAGCAAAACTATGCAGGAGGGCAAGTCTAAGGAGCTGTTCTACCTCAGGGAGTCACGGCAAGTTAGAAAGTTTAAAGGTGGTCTGTGGGTGTGGCCTGCCTTCTTGTTTTAGGATGCGTTCACTCACAATTGAATATATCACTTCGGTGAGTTTGTAGTCCGAGGGCAGCCATGTTGTGCAGCTTTCATTGTTCAGAGAGAAATTAGTTCGGTAGAATCTAGGTGGGCCTCAGAGAAAGGCTGGGAACTGGATGTAGGAAGAACCAAACCGAGAACTGCGCTCGAGTTGAAGGCCCTCAGGAATTTTCAGTCTGACTCTGCAGGAACGGATGAGTAGGGACGGACTGGGGCTGTCTCTTTAGAGAGTGCGTGGATGAAAACAGATGAAGAGACAAAACCACTGCAGGGTAATTTGCACTTGGACTTGCCTTGCTGAAATATGCTCGGAGAGTTAATTGAAATCTTTACCTGTTACTCTTTATGTAAGGGATCCCAATTCTTCTTTGCTGTCATTCTTCTTAAGTGTGAACTAACCTATTGATATTGAGAACTTCTTCCACGAAATCCTCAAAGTTCCAGCAAAGTTCACAGAGTAAACTCTTCTGATAAATGACGAAATAAGAAATAGGAAATGAATCTCTTTTAATTTAGAAAAACTTTTCTGTTAAAGCAACTGCCTTTTTTTCTTTATGTTTTAATTATACCTCTAAAACTTTAATCAGACTTGAGGCATCCTAATGATTATTAACTGACTAGATAAGTAAAGATTTAATATGTATCTTTGAGAGAGTTTTATGATATGAGAGATATATGATTAAGCATATCTTAGATTTTAAAAAATAATATACATTTGACAAGGACAGATGAATTCCTCTAGACTAATCTATTAGATTCAATATTTAATTGTAGAATTTGCTCTCTTACTTGGCTTATATTCTTGATTTATTTGTATATGTTTGGATGTTGCTACTGTAATATCAAAAGTTTTAAATTGCATTTTTATTCCAAAGCAATGATGGAGAAACTGAAATATCTACACAAACACATGACTGATTTGTAACTATTAATTACTGTGAAGTTTTTAGCTTGTTAGAGAAAGATAGCTGGAGAGAAGAAAATTTTTCTTTTAAACAACTGAACCAGTGGTGGGAAATGGGTCACTATGTTTCATTAATAGTATAAAGCTATTCGTCAACTCTGCTAACTAAGTTAGATAAAAGGAGCTGTAAAGAAGAGCTTGTAAAGTTGATTTACCTTGATGGGTGAAAAGGTTTTTAGTTATCTGTCTCAGGTCAAAATTATGACCACTATAATTCCTCTCATTGGAAAACAAAACAAAAACATGATAAAACAAAATGATAAAGGGAGTTTCTTATTTCATGGTCTCCTTCTGTGAATAAGAAGCTAAAGCTATATTTACACTATTAAACATGTTTTAAAATGGAATGAAAATTAGATATTTATATCTATCCCTGTGGTTTAGCATTTAGTGATGTGTATGTAATTTTTTCCACATGAATGCACAAATAACTCATTGCTTTTTCAAATCAGACTTTAGTGTATTGAATAATGACAGGATTTAAGATTTGTGCTGATATTTATCATAGAGTTGTGTTTTAAAGGAAATGCATTCTTTTATACTTATAGTGCTTAGATAGTTGTTTTTCTAATGTTGTGGTTTAGAAGCACTGATGTTTCAATAAATGATCAATTGCTGATGGTATGTTTGTGAAAAGAAGGTTAAAAATGAGTTCTACTTTTCAAATGTCTCTCCAGTGAGGTGGCATTTAAAAAAAAATTTTACAATTAGAAGTTATTCCACAGACTTAGTTTGTAGTGGCAAGAATGATGAAATGTATATTTGTATATTTGTGTGTGTGTACATGTATTTTTAAAAATATTTTGATTCATAACACAGGCTTCATAGTCTCTTGTTACATGGGTATATGGGCAATACCTGATCTAAAAATACGTTCAGAAATCTGTTACTGCAAACATGAACAAATCCAAAGACAGTTCATCTCGATTAAAAGTTTTTATATTCTTCATCTGAAATAAGAATATGTGCTCCTAATGCCACCTAGATTTACACATGTCAGAAAAAAATTTATGAGTATTTTTTCAAGGACTATGACATCATTTCTGTTGCAATGTAGGTCTTCTAAGTTACAAATACCACTGTTGTTATTTTACTAGGAAGAAATAATTTTCAAAATACCACATGACTATTTTTTAGAGTTCCATGATGATTGTCCTATTTTTCACATGATCGTGCTTCAAATGCTAAAATATAAAATTAGGATTTTTTTCTTCTGTTTGTGTTTGAACTTGCCCATTGGATTGTTCGTACTCAGAAGTGCAGGGAGAAGTTTAGTGAAAAACAATCTGAAATCTCAACCAGCTCCTTACTTCAGATCATTTAATACAAAGTATGGTCCAGGAACTTCAGGGGTGAATGATCCTTGTCAAGTTGCTTACAACTATAACTATAAGAGGATCTAAAAACAAATGACTGTAACATCTGACAAATGAGCTAAGTTTTAGAATCAGCATATAAATTGAAAAACATATAAAGGGAGAATCACCCCTGAACATCCTTGAGAAAAATGCCATAGCCTATCAAGACAATTCTCTAGTGTTGGGATACAAGCTTTTTCTCTGGTCAAATCATGCTCTTGGTTGGTGAACTTCTACTATGATAAGAATTGTAGAAATAAAATAATTCAGTAAAAGCAGATACTTGCTCTCCCTCTCTTGTTTCCAGTCAGGCCTGCACTCACTAGTTGATCTAATTAGGTAATTATCTCTGTCTCCCTGTTTGTCTGTTTTTTTGTTTGTTTTTATTTCTTTGTATCTGTCTGCATCTTTTCATTTTGCTCACTGTCATGTGCCTCTCTGTTCCCATGTACTAATATTTGACTACTTGATGCAGGACTTGTGGAGTGGCCCTGCAAACAAATGACAGTTCATGAGATGGTTTGAGATGCACACAGTGTGTCTCCTGCACTCTACAGACTTCTAAAGAGCCCTGGGTAACCTCCAGTCAAGGAGAGGGTAGAGAAAACCAGCATGGCAAGAAGGCATTGAGATTTGTTCCTTAGACATGGGTATGGATTTTAAGTAATCAGGTGAAGATGGATATAACATTTCAGGTGAAGGATATTACCCAAAGACACAGAGTGGAAAAGAGTAAGATATATAACTCATGTAACATAAACTTGAAAAGACACTGGAAAGCATATCAAGGGTGCATTTTAATGCTAGGATAGAGACTACACAAAGGGAAACTCAGTGGAAACAAAAAAAAAAAACTTGCTTGATATAAGCAGAGCTCTGCTTCAAAAATAATCTCGAAACAATTTATGGAATGTAGAGCTATAGAAATAAAGATAATGCAATGCATACAGCGGCAGAAGAGATAAAGATGATCAAAGATGACTTTGAATTTTTTGAGCTTATCTTACACAGGGAATGATTGTGCTGTTTAAAGAATTAGGAAAGTTAGGAGTCTTCAGAAAAAAGAGTCACTATTTTTGCTTATACTATTTTTTTTTTTTTTTTTTTTGCCTTTGGTTTTATTTTTCTATTTAGTCCTTAGTCTATCTCAGCTCTTTTGGACTGTGATATAGGATCTAATTAGATTTGTATTTCTACTAGGAAGTTTCCCTCTGACATTATTGAAAACTTAACCTCTTTTCTATTAGTTGGATTTGGGTAGGTTTATTATATATTATACATTTACTATGACATATTTATAGTTATATAGTGTTTATTGGAGAAGGCAATGGCACGCCACTCCAGTACTCTTGCCTGGAAAATCCCATGGGCGGAGGAGCCTGGTGGGCTGCAGTCCATGGGGTCGCAAGAGTCAGACGTGACTGAGCGACTTCACTTTCACTTTTCACTTTCATACACTGGAGAAGAAAATGGCAACCCACTCCAGTGTTCTTGCCTGGAGAATCCCAGGAAGAAGGAGCCTGGTGGGCTTCTGTCTATGGGGCCACACAGAGTCGGACATGACTGAAGCGACTTAGCAGCAGCAGCAGCAGCAGCAGCTTTTATATTCTACATAGTATCTAGCATTATACTGTACGTTATATTTAGCACCTTTGATCCATCCATCTAAATATCTATATAATTTATCCGTAAACATGAATGTATCTTTTTTTAAAACAGTTCCTCTGTTTGTTATATTTGACTTAGTTTTAAATGGAAATGTGTTTTATTCTCCACTGAAAATCTTTCAGGCTACATTATAAAATGGTACTTGTATTATATTTTCTTCTAAAGTAGGGATATTTGTGATGGAAGCAAGAAGGTTGGGATAAGAAGCCTAAGGAAACCCATATATTCAAGTAAAAGTTAGAAATGGTGAAGTATCTAAGGAGGTAAATTCAACACCAGATATAAGTTTAGCCCTGCACTAGTGCTCAAGCATTCAATTGTATTTATGAGTATAAATATAAGAAACAACGTGAAAGTGTGGTTTGCTTAGACAAACCACAGTATGTTGCTCAACATGGTACAATATTTTTCAAAGACTGCACAAGTTCCTTCTATGGGGGTGGGAAGACACCATCAGTTTGGAATGATGTTGACTATCTAGTTGGAACAGCAGAAGGTATTGGTCGACTTCAAAGCTCTGAAAAATTAAGAGAAGTGGGAAATAATTCTGTGATGAAGCTGAGCTCTGTGTCAACTCTGGGTTGCATAGATCTCAATGAACAAGTTAGGTCCGGGACTGGCGGGGACTGAAGCCCTGAGACTGAAGCCCCAGGAAAGTCGACATAATTTGGAAATCACCAGTGAAACAGTGATCCATTCAGTTTCTCTCAGGCAAATGTGGACTGAATGGATCCCTGTGTGCCCACAAGTTCACATGTTGGAATCTAATCACCAGTATGAGGACACTTAGAGGTCTGGACTGTAGAAGGTCCAGATCATGATGGCGGAGCCCTCTTAATGGGACCAATCATTGGTGGTTAAGCCAAGAGTCTGTAGTACTCCCTATAACAGCCTGAACTAGGATAAACAACTCTCTATTTGTTGAGGCATCACATCCTTACGATTTCTTTATGTTGCTAAGTCTTCTATACATTTTTAACATACCTTTAACTTGTTGCTTTCTTATTTACCTTACATTTGCTACATTGTAGAAGAGAAGTGTATTTTGAAACCACTGGTATCAATATTGTTAAATACAGAGGTAAAATATTATATATATTTATACATGTTGGGTACATTTGCATATAGAATTGGACATAAATTTTATTTCCTAACTGAATTTTTTCAAGAAGGTTCAGTTCAGTTCAGTTCAGTCGCTCAGTCGTGTCCAACTCTTTGTGACCCCATGAATTGCAGCACGCCAGGCCTCCTTGTTCATCACCATCTCCCAGAGTTCACTCAAACTCACGTCCATGGAGTCCGTGATGCCATCCAGCCATCTCATCCTCTGTTGTCCCCTTCTCCTCCTGCCCCCAGTCGCTCCCAGCTTCAGAGTCTTTTCCAATGAGTCAACTCTTCCCATGAGGTGGCCAAAGTACTGGAGTTTCAGCTTTAGCATCATCCCTTCCAAAGAAATCCCAGGGCTGATCTCCTTTAGAATGGACTGGTTGAATTTCCTTGCAGTCCAAGGGACTCTCAAGAGTCTTCTCAAGAAGGTTAATGCTAGCAAAGTTTCCTTAAGCAAATGTGAAACCACATTATTTCTATATGCCCCTAAACATAGCCTCTCATTTTCCAGAATATTGACAGATCAAAATGGGGAAATAATACAAAAGTTTATCAACTTTAGTTCCATAAAACCTTTCTTAAAAGATATGTGGGTCCTAATAAAATGCTTCTTTGGTGGTTCAGATGATGAAGAATCTGCCTGCAATTCAGGAGACCGGGTTTGATTCCTGGGTCAGGAAGATCCCCTGGAGAAGGGAATGGTAACTCACTCCAGTATTTTTGCCTGTCTTCTCTGGACAGAAGAGGCTGGCAGGCTACAGACCATGGGGTCACAAAGAGCAGGACATAACTGAATGATTAACAGTTTCACATTCACTGAAATACTTCTAGTTACTGAAAAATCTATATTTGTGTCTCCTTATCTGCTTTTCCCCACTTTCTTTAGCAACGTCTTTTAACCATATTGAGAAATGTGTGCTTGTGTGAGTAAGAGAGGAAAAACTAAGTCATTTTTCCTTGGTACCTGAATAATATAGGAGTCACTTTCCTGTTGGCCTTTGTCCTTGGTTTCAGGCCAGGATCATGGAAGGGCAGGAACCTGTTGGGTCTCTAGTTGTTACACCTCATCCTTAGCCCAGCATATAGAAATACTAAAGCAAAGAGGCAAGACTGACTCACATGGTGAAAGGTCTTAGGCGGGCAGTAGTAACCTGTCTATTCCTTTGTTCTGCTTTAATCAATGGCAAGCAGCTTGATGTCTTTTCTAATGTAGGAATAAGTTTTTAAAGGAGTGTATTTTTACTTAATCTATAAAGACTATGTCATTGCTTTTAAATGCAGGAAAAAAAACAAAAAGACTTTTTAAAATTTATTTCTTAAATATAAAAAATGTGTGACTTAATATAGTATATCTTACTGAGATGAATGGTTTGTAAAGAGAAGGACAAAGGCAGTTTTCAGATGACTTTTTTCCTGGGTAAAATGTTCCTAAAGGCTGTGTGTATTGGGTCAAATGAATGCAGAAACATTATTCCCTATTGAAATGTATAGCATTAGTAATAACCTCAAAATTATCTACAAACCCTCAGTAATACTGAAGCTGCTATATTTTTTATCATAAAACAGCAAGCCTCTTTGTAATGACTTTTCTCTGTCTAACCATTGTCAATCAAGAACTGTGTTTGTTTTCTGTAAGAGTGAGCATGCCTGCAAAGAATAGTTTATTACTTTGCCTCAAGAAAAATCAATTAAGAATTTTGTCTAAAGCTTTATCAAATGCAGCAGAATTTATACACTCCTGGAGAAAACTGAGCACCCAAGAACTGATGCTTTTGAACTGTGGTGTTGAAGAAGCCTCTTGAGAGTCCCTTGGACTGCAAGAAGATGCCACTAGTCCATCCTAAAGGAAATAAGTCCTGCATATTCATTAGAAGGTCTGATGCT
This sequence comes from Nanger dama, assembly GCA_917880005.1. NCBI lineage: Eukaryota > Metazoa > Chordata > Mammalia > Artiodactyla > Bovidae > Nanger > Nanger dama. The sequence goes on from CAKJTW010000069.1 coordinate 2,857,937, forward strand.
GAAGCTGAAACTCCAATACTTTGGCCACCTGATGCAAAGAACTGACCGTTCAGAAAAGACCCTGATGCTGGGAAAGACTGAAAACAGGAGAAGGGGACGACAGAGGATGAGATGGTTGGATGGCATCAGTGACTCAATGAACATGGGTTTGAGCAAGCTCCGGGAGTTGGTGATGGACAGGGAAGCCTGGCGTGCTGCAGTCTTTGGGATGGCAAGGGTCAGGCATGACTGAGCGACTGAACTGACTGGAGAGTGTATGCATGTCAGGCTTGGTTCTGGGGCATGGTGTGATAGGCAACCCATACTACGTGGGCATGAAATGTAACAGTTGTTGTTGTGTAATCGCACAGTCATGTCTGACTCTTTAGCGACCCCATGAACTGTAACCCTCCAGGCCCCTCGGTCTGTAGGATTTCCCAGGCAAGAATGCTGGGGTGGGTTGCCTTTCCTTCTCCAGGGGTCTTCCTGGCCCAGGGATCGAACCTCACGTCTCCTGCATTGGCAAGAAGATTCTTGGGGGTCTTGCCAAGTGCACTAGGTTTCCTCATGCAGGCTTTATGAGGGAGACATATAGATCCCATATGACAGAAACATATGCAGACCATCCTGAGAAACACAGGGTTTCACTGTGAGCTTAAGAACAGTTAGTATCTCTATTCTGAGCAGAAAACTTATGAGCAGCACTTAGGGGTAGGGAATAACACACATCCATGGTTTTGCTAGAATGAACTTTTGGAAGAAAATACTTGCTGGACTTTGGATATCCTGTGCCCTTTCTTAATAATGCAGTTTTGTAAATGCTGCCTCCTTGGTTTGGGATGCATTTTTAACCTGGCATGTTTCAGAACTTGACTTAGATATCACCTCTTGTTGGGAAGTCTCCATAAACTTGTCTTTTATTTTACAAGTTTCACTTTTTATAGAAGACAATATAGTTCAAAAGGCATAGAATCCGAGGCCATACAAAGTAGATCCAGAGTTGCCTTTTCACGTCCGTCTCCTTCCTACTCCTTCCCTGTCACTTAGAGCAGGCTAGCTTAACTGTTGTCCCTGTCCTGTGTGGTCCTGTTTGCTTGATCTGTTTTTCTTGGGTGGTATAGTTCCTGATCTAGAAAAATACTTATAATAATGTCAATAGAATCTGTTGATCTCAAAGAATTCTTTGTAGAAGCTAGAGTTGATATCTGAAAGTTCTTATATAGTGCAGTTAGACTGAAATGCATCTGAAGGATGTTTTGGTCTCTTCTTGATACAGAAATTTTATGAAGTTTTGAATATATATTTATATAGTTTAGACACATATGCATATATAGGTTACAAGATAAATTGGTAGATTCTATTGTTCCTCCAATCATCTTGATGACTCTTCTCATTCTAGCTAAGAATTTGGCTCTTTTGCGGTAGTGGTAAAGAATCTGCCTGCCATTGCAGGAGACATAGGAGACATGGGTTTGACCCCTGGGTTGGGAAGATCCCCTGGAGAAGGAAATGGAAACCCACTTGTACTCTTACCTGGAGAATCCCATAGACAGAGGAGACTGGTGGGCTACCACTCATGGGGCTGCAAACAGCTGGACAGGACTAAGCAACTGTGCATACACATATGGAAATAACACAGTACCAAATCTGCATTACCTTTGTGTTATTAAAAATAATTTTAATCTAAGAGAAAATCAAAGTTGAAAGGAAAATATCTTAGTCAAACCAGTGTATTTTTAAGTATCACTGGAAGCAAATTTAGTCCAGTTCAGTCACTCAGTCATGTTCAACTCTTTGCAACCCCATGGACTGCAGCACGCCAGGCTTCCCTGTCCATCATCAACTCCCAGAGCTTGCTCAAACTCGTGTCCATCAAGTCGGTGATGTCATCCAGCCATCTTATCTTCTTTTGTTCCCTTCTCCTCCTGCCCTCAATCTTTTCCAGCATCAGGCTTTTTTCCAGTGAGTCAGTTCTTCACATCAGGTGGCCAAAGCATTGGAGTTTCAGCTTCAGTATCAGTCCTTCCAATGAACATTCAGAACTGATTTCCTTTAGGACTGACTGGTTGGATCTCCTTGCAGTCCAAGGGACTCTCAAGAGTCTTCTCCAATACCACAGTTCAAAAGCATCAATTCTTTGGAGCTCAGCTTTCTTTACAGTCCAACTCTCACATCCATACATGACCACTGTAAAAACCAAAGCTTTGACTAGATGGATCTTTGTTGGCAAAATAATGTCTCTGCTTTTTAATATACTGTCTAGGTGGGCCATAGCTTTCCTTCCAAGGAGGAAGCATCTTTTAATTTTATGGCAATTATTTGACTGAAATAAACCTTTGTAATTCATGAAATATAATTAGGTTTTTTATATGTAGCCTATTTGTCGTATGAGACGTAAAGGCCAAAGTTGTAACTTTTCTTCTTATTTTAATTTTTTTTTGTAGTGTTACTTTTAATATTTTCCTTTAAACTAGATGTGTGAGAGAGGGGTCATAGCCAGGAATTTTTAATAAATTTATGAACTAAACAGACATGCCTTTGCACACACAGAGTTTATAATATAGTGGAATATATAAAGGAGAAAACAAATGTATCAAGAATAAATTACTGTTATTCAAGAATAGTGAGATATGCCTCTATTTTGGAATGTAAAAAAATCAGAACCTAACTATTCGACATCTCTCTCTGTTTCTCTCACTGTATTGTACAAGAACCCTGAGGTCATTCATTACAGTTATGATTCCAGAGTCCTTGTCCTTGTTTATGGCGAGTAAGAAATACTGAGAACAGATTCCTTATTTTCTGTTGATACTAATGATACAGAAGAGATGGTCCTCTCTGGTGAACACTCTTCCACTGTTATGACCAAGGCTTTGGCATGAAGCCAGGATTGGCCACTGGACTCTGCATGGGAGTGGGGTTCCCATTTCTGCTACTGTGAAACCTATATTTCCCCCTCCTTTTCCACCACTTCCTTTTCCACCATTAACCTCAAAGATCAATGGCTCTATTTTTTTCTCCCTGCTGGGTGGACTCATTTGTATTTCTTATGAAGGACCATCACTTCCACCCCACCTCGCTCCCTGCCAAGCAGTGCCACGGTGGGATTGCCTTGACTGAGGTGACAGAAACACTTGGAAAAACCTGCAAACTACTCCTTAATGCAAAAGGGAAAACTGTATTTTCACTCTTTTTGTTATTGAATCTTCTCCTGAGTAGTTATTTCCAAAGTAGATTAAGAAATGAGTAGTAGATACATTTAATGACCTGATGTGTAGTGTGAGGTAGAAAAGAAGTGAAATGAATATATTAATCTTGTTTTGTCTACTGCACGGGTACTTGTAAGACTTAACATATTTAAAATCTGAAGAGTGACAAAGCATAGGGTCGTTCCTGCACTGAATTAATGGGCAATTAAAATAGTCCAAGATGTCATGGAATTCACAGAAATCCAGTTATCACTAGGAGTTTCAGAGAACTTAGCTGTTTGGAAATCAAATATTTATCTGAGAATTGAAAGATGAGTAGTTATTTCCAAGGTAGATTAAGAAATGAGTAGTAGATACATTTAATGACCTGATGTGTAGTGTGAGGTAGAAAAGAAGTGAAATGAATATATTAATCTTGTTTTGTCTACTGCACGGGTACTTGTAAGACTTAACATATTTAAAATCTGAAGAGTGATGAAAAGATGTAGAACATTATGTATGAAACAGGATTTCTTTTAATTTCTTTATCTAGCATGCAGAAAGAGCTGCATTCTAGCATTGCAACTCTAGCATTATCTAGAATTTATCTAGCAATATCTATCTAGAATTATCTAGCATTCTGAGAGCTAAGAGGGGAATTATTCAACTGAAATTTGCAAACTCCTTGTGGCTGGCTGGAGTGGAAGTGTAGGTTCCCACCAACACTTTGATGAGGAAGGTGTTTTTCCTTGTGCTGTGTTTGCTAAAACGGTGCCTTCCTAGACTATCTTTTCCCAATCCTTTGGTGAAGGACATGGTCTTTTCTTAGGCTGATGGTCCCCATTTACCATCTTCTTCAGCACCTAGCCCAGGATATATAAAAGGCCAAAAACCTTGGAATTCACTGTCTTGTTGTTCCCCAGGTTCTGGAGGTTCATAGCACGTCTGGCTTCTTACCACCTTTGAGAGTTTTTATGTCGTGTCCAGAGTTTTCAGCTGCACCAGGTGGGAGGGAAAGGGGTAAAACGTGTGTGCTCCATCTCACATGGGCCAAAATATCCCTTCTAAATTTCGCATCTGCATTAAGTAAAACACATCTTATTTGTTGACCTCTTATGATATCTCACTGTAACTCCACTAAATTGTAATCAGCTCTACACTGGGTACTGCATGACTGTCCAGTTGAGACAGCTATTTCTAGGATATTGCCCCTGTTCTTTCTCAAGCCTGGACATTTGTTCCCATTGCTGGAAGCATTAAAAGGTCAGGAGACTGAAAACAACTGCAGGAAATGTGCACTTATCTTTTTCTGATGTTTTCACTGTCAGTCAGGAGCTCTAGGGGAAAACCTCGTGAGGGAAATTTATTTGATTTTTTTTTATCATACAGTAATACTGGAGATTAAAAAAAAACAATCTGAGCAATGGTATGAAATCACGTCTTTAAACTTTTAATATGTATTTCTTTCAGGTAGCATTTTCATGGATTATTCTCTAAGGTTTACTGCTATAGAGAAATGTCTTGTGTGAATAAAAAGAAACAACTCATATATAGATATATTGGCAAATGTTGAATGAAACTATAGTAGCCATGTTTCCCTCCCATTTTGAAGATTGTACCCATGGGTTTTATTGGTTTTAAAATTCTTCCTTATGACTGTATAGGTTAGCTCATTTTTGTGCTTTCTTTCCCTGCAGAAGAAATAAAATCATGTGTCTCTGCATTAAATTTTTGTACTGTTCTCTGGTAAGCTTCTTTCATAATTCAACAGAGAAAAGACTTCTCAGTTTATCATTTATAATGTCTAAATTTGTATAGTTTCATCTGTTTTGAAATGTTTCTATGTATAATTCACTATGGGTAATTTGAAGTACATATTCTGTGAGTAGAACAAACTATGCTTCTGTTCTAAAGATGTCATTTAAAATAAAAAGATTCTTCTTTTTATTTTAATCAGATTGCTTTTTCACATCGTCTACATCATTTTGTAACAAAGAGTAACAAATGACAGGAACACTGTTTATTACCACAATATACAAGGACAAAAAAACACTGAATGTGATTTTTCTGTCTAACTCTTTTACTGTCTTTCTGGGATTAAAAAAAAAAAAAAAAAACTTCCTTATGGAGTAAAACTCACATTTTTATGTTTGACTCGGAAGGCTTTAATGAGCCTTCTGCTTTTAATAAAATTTTCTAAATATCATTTGTAACATTTATCTTAAAACAATTTAACTCAATCAATGTTTAATATTTAAATAATCTAGATTTATCTTTGAAGGTAAATAACATGCTTTATTTTAGTTACATAATACTGGAAAACATAAAGTCTTTACTTGCATTACTTACATTATACAATTTTGAGATAAACTCAAGAAGTTGAACTTGCTACAGCTGCTGTTACTGCTAAGTCACTTCAGTCATGTCTAACTCTGTGCGACCCCAGAGACAGCAGCCCACCAGGCTCCCCGTCCCTGGGATTCTCCAGGCAAGAGTACTGGAGTGGGTTGCCATTTCCTTCTCCAACGCGTAAAAGTGAAAAGTGAAAGTGAAGTTGCAAGCTTGCCTAAATGCAGTGATTCTCAATAAGAAGGGGTGAAGGGGGTAGTAATCCCTTCTCAGGGATATTTGGCAATTGTGTTGGCTATCTTCCCAACTCAAGGATCGAATCTACATCTCCTGTGTGTTCTGCATTGCAGGCAGATTCTTTACCCACTGAACGACCTGGGAAGACTGACTCATTGCTAGCAGTCAGAAAATATTAGCTATTGTCATTTCTATTGCTACCTTAAGGGCAGTGTTTGTTAAAGTGTTAAAAGTGCTTCCATTGAGACAACTTGAAACTGTTGAAACAACAACTTGAAATTGTTGGCTCAAAGGCCTCCATACATGGGGCTGAGGTGAAAGCCTAAAGGGTTTATTATATATGTACAGAATTTAAACTATCCATTGTGTTAAAAAGCCTCTGAAGCCTGGGGGATGGAAGGTGTTGAAGTGTACAATTCTAAATTTTTACTGATTCTACCAATATGCTCATTATATCACGTGTTTCACTATGAATGTGTTCTAGTCATAAACTCATTCTACTATATTTTTGTTGTTGTTCTTTGTTCAGTTGCTCAGTCATGTCGAAATCTTTGCAACCCCATGAACTGTAGCACACAAGGCTTCCCTGTCCTTCACTATCTCCCAGAATTTGCTCAAACTCATGTCCATTGGGTCGATGATGCCATCCAACCATCTCATCCTTTGTCATCCCCTTCTCATCTTGCCAGCAATCTTTCCCAGCATTAGGGTCTTTTCCAACCAGCCAGTTCTTCACATCAGGTGGCCAATGTATTGGAGCTTCAACTTCAGCTTCAGTCCTTCCAATGAGCATTCAGGTTTGATTTCTTTTAGGATTGACTGGTTTGATCTCCTTGCAGTCCAAGGGACTCTGAAGAGTTCTCCACCACCACAGTTTGAAAGCATCAATTCTTTGGCGCTCAGCTTTCCTTATGGTCCAACTCTCACATCCATAGATGACTAATGAAAAAAACCATACCTTTGACTATATGGACCTTTGCCAACAAAATGATATCTCTGCTTTTCCAATTCAGTTCACTCACTTAGTCACGTCCAACTCTTTGCGACACAGGTGGCCAAAGTATTGGAGTTTCAGCTTCAACATCAGTCTTTCCAATGAACACCCAGGACTGATCTTCTTTAGGGTGGACTGGTTGGATCTCCTTGCAGGCCAAGGGACTCTCAAGAGTCTTCTCCAACACCACAGTTCAAAAACATTAATTCTTCATTGCTCAGCTTTCTTCACAGTCGAACTCTCACATCCATACATGACCACTGGGAAAACCATAGCCTTGACTAGGTGGACTTGTTGTTGGCAAAGTAATATCTCTGCTTTTTAATATGCTATCTAGGTTGGTTAAAGCTTTTCTTCCAAGGAGTAAGTGTTTTTAATTTCACGGCTGCAGTCACCATCTGCAGTGATTTTGAGCCCAGAAAAATAAAGTCAGCCACTGTTTCCCTATCTATTTGGCATGAAGTGATGGGACTGGATGCCATGATCTTAGTCTTCTGAATGTTGAACTTAAGCCAACTTTTTCACTTGCCTCTGTCATTCATCAAGAGGCTTTTTAGTTCCTCTTCACTTTCTGCCATAAGAGTGGTGTCATCTGCATATCTGAGGTTATTGATATTTCTCCCAGCCATCTTGATTCCAGCTTGTGCTTCTTGCATCCCAGAGTTTCTCATGATGTATTCTGCATAGAAGTTAAATAAGCAGGGTGACTCTGCTTTTTTAATATACTTAAAAGTGATTCCACTGAAGAAGAATCATGGCTTTTCTTTCAAGGAGCAAGCATCTTTTTATTTCATGACTGCAGTTACTGTCCATAATGATTTTGGAGCCCAAGAAAATAAAATCTGTCACTGTTTCCATTCTTTCCTCATCTATTTGCCATGAAGTGATGGGACCAGATGACATGATCTTAGTTTTTTGAAAGTTAAGTTTTAAGTCAGCTTTTTCACTCTCCTCTTTCACTTCATCAAGGAACTTTAGTTCCTTTTCACTTTCTGCCATTAGGGTGGTGTCATCTGTATATATGAGGTTATTGATGTCTCTCCTAGCAATCTTGATTCCTGCTTGTGCTTCATCCAGACATACATTTTACATGATGCACTCTGCATATAAATTAAATAAGCAGAGGGGCAATATACAGCCTTGACATACTCCTTTCTCAGTTTTGAACCAGTCCATTGTTCCACGTCTGATTCTAACTATTGCTTCTTGACCTGCATACAGATTTCCCAGGAGGCAGATCAGGTGGCCTGATATCCCCAACTCTTGAAGAATTTTCCACAGTTTATTGTGATCCACACAGTCAAACTCTTTAGCATAGTCAATAAAGCAAAAGTAGATGCTTTTCTGGAATTCCCTTGCTTTTTCTATGATCCAATGGATGTTGGCAATATGACCTCTGGCTGTCTGCCTTTTGTAAATCCAGCTTATACATCTGGAAGTTCTTGTTTCTTGTACTGTTGAAGGATTTTGAGCATGATCTTGCTAGCATATGAAATGAGTGCAATTGCCTCTGTTTTTAGGCAACAGTTTCACTGCCTCTGTTTTTGCTTCTTAGATTTTATTTAAACTTCTCTTAATGTTATAGCATTATAAATGGAATGCTTACCTCCATTGTTGAGTAGCTAACTGTCTTTCCTGACTCTAGAAAATTTGGGCCCTATTTCATACACTTATGACAGGAGAGTCTCACTTATCACAATCAGGAGTTTGTGTTTGTGTGATTGGCATCGGGTTCCTCTTTGAACAGGAAGCTCTATCATCATAGTGACTTTATGTATTTTCAATACTGATTTCCAGTGTCAAGCCCAAGCCCAAGACATATGGTAGATGGTAAGTGAATGAAAAATAACATACCTTCTAGTCTGCATTAATATATTTGCTCTGTATTGATGTATACATGTTGATATAGTCAAATATGTCTTATTGTATTTTGCCAATCTAGAATTGATGCCACTTCATCCTGTATATATCTTTGCATCTCAGAAAATCTTTGTCTATATGGTTTAATTAGATTCTGCTGATAAGATACACTTACGGTGAACTCAGCAGAAACAGAGTTCAGTTCAGTTCAGTAGCTCAGTCGTGTCCGACTCTTTGCAACCCCATGAATCGCAGCATGACAGGCCTCCCTGTTCATCACCATCTCTCGGAATTCATGCAGACTCACGTCCATTGAGTCAGTGATGCCATCCAGACATCTCATTCTCTGTCGTCCCCTTTCCTCCTGCCCCCAATCCCTCCCAGCATCAGAGTCTTTTCCAATGAGTCAACTCTTCGCATGAGGTGGCCAAAGTACTGGAGTTTCAGCTTTAGCATCGTTCCTTCCAAAGAAATCCCAGGGTTGATCTCCTTCAGAATGGACTGGTTGGATCTCCTTGCAGTCCAAGGGACTCTCAAGAGTCTTCTCCAACACCACAGTTCAAAAGCATCCATTCTCCGGCACTCAGCCTTCTTCACAGTCCAACTCTCACATCCATACATGACCACTGGAAAAACCATAGCCTTGACTAGATGGACCTTAGTCGGCAAAGTAGTGTCTCTGCTTTTGAATATAGTATCTAGGTTGGTCATAACTTTTCTTCCAAGGAGTAAGTGTCTTCTAATTTCATGGCTGCAGTCACCATCTGCAGTGATTTTGGAGCCCCCAATAATAAAGTCTGACACTGTTTCCACTGTTTCCCCATTTATTTCCCATGAAGCGATGGGACCAGATGCCATGATCTTTGTTTCCTGAATGTTGAGTTTTAAGCCAACTTTTCACTCTCCTCTTTCACTTTCATTGACGCTTTTTAGTTCCTCTTCACTTTCTGCCATAAGGGTGGTGTCATCTGCATATCTGAGGTTATTGATATTTCTCCCGGCAATCTTTTTTCCATTTGTGTTTCTTCCAGGCCAGCGTTTCTCATGATGTACTCTGCATATAAGTTAAATAAGCAGGGTGACAATATACAGCCTTGACATAGTCCTTTTCCTATTTAGAACCAGTCTGTTGTTCCATGTCCAGTTCTAACTGTTGCTTCCTGATCTGCATACAGCTTACTCAGGAGGTAGGTCAGGTGGTCTGGTATTCCCTTCTCTTTCAGAATTTTCCACAGTTTACTGTGATCCACACAGTCAAAGGCTTTGGCATAGTCAATAAAGCAGAAGGAGATGTTTTTTCTGGAACTCTCTTGCTTTTTCCATGATCCAGCAGATGTTGGCAATTTGAACTCTGGTTCCTCTGCCTTTTCTAAAACCAGCTTAAACATTAGGGAGTTCACGGTTCACGTATTGCTGAAGCCTGGCTTGGAGAATGTTGAGCATTACTTTACTAACACGTGAGATGAGTGCAATTGTGCGGTAGTTTGAGCCTTCTTTGGCATTGCCTTTCTTTGGGATTGGAATGAAGAATGACCTTTTCCAGTCCTGTGGCCATTGCTGAGTTTTCCAAATTTGCTGGCATATTGAGTGCAACATTTTCACAGCATCATCTTTCAGGATTTGAAACAGCTCCACTGGAATTCCATCACCTCCACTAGCTTTGTTCGTAGTGACACTTTCTAAGGCCCACTTGACTTCACATTCCAAGATGTCTGGCTCTAGATGAGTGAGCACATCATCATGATTATCTGGGTCATGAAGATCTTTTTGTACAGTTCTTCCATGTATTCTTGCCACCTCTTCTTAATATCTTCTGCTTCTGTTAGGTCCATACTATTTCTGTCCTTTATCGAGCCCATCTTTGCCTGAAATGTTCCCTTGGTATCTCTAATTTTCTTGACGAGATCTCCAGTCTTTCCCATTCTATTTTTTTTCCTCTATTTCTTTGCATTGATCACTGAAGAAGGCTTTCTTATCTCTTCTTGCTATTCTTTGGAACTCTGCATTCACATGCTTATATCTTTCCTTTCCTCCTTTGCTTTTCACCTCTGTTCTTTTCACAGCTATTTGTAAGGCCTCCCCAGACAGCCATTTTGCTTTTTTGCATTTCTTTTCCATGGGGATGGTCTTGATCCCTGTCTCCTGTGCAATGTCACGAACCTCCTTCCACAGTTCATAGGCACTCTATCAGATCTAGGCCCTTAAATCTATTTTTCACTTCTACTGTATAATCATAAGGGATTTGATTTAGGTCATATCTGAATGGTCTAGCGGTTTTCCCTACTGTCTTCAATTTAGGTCTGAATTTGGTAATAAGGAGTTCATGATCTGAACCACAGTCAGCTCCTGGTCTTGTTTTTGTTGACTGTATGCACCTTCTCCATCTTTGGCTACATAGAATATAATCAATCTGATTTTGGTGTTGACCATCTGGTGATGTCCATGTGTAGAGTCTTCTCTTGTGTTGGAAGAGGGTGTTTGCTATAACCAGTGCATTTTCTTGGCAAAACTCTATTAGTCTTTGCCCTGCTTCATTCCGCATTCCAAGGCCAAATTTGCCTGTCCAGGTATTTCTTGACTTCCTACTGTGCTTTCCAGTCCCCTATAATGAAAAGGACATCTCTTTTGGGTGTTAGTTCTAAAAGGTCTTGTAGGTCTTCATAAAACCGTTCAACTTCAGCTTCTTCAGCATTACTGGTTGGAGCATAGACTTGGATAACTGTGATATTGAATGGTTTGCCTTGGAGACGAACAGAGATCATTCAGTCATTTTTGAGATTGCATCCAAGTACTGCATTTCAGACTCTTTTGTTGACCATGATGGCTACTCCATTTCTTCTGAGGATTCCTGCCCGCAGTAGTAGATATAATGGTCGTCTCAGTTAAATTTACCCATTCCTGTCCATTTTAGTTTGCTGATTCCTAGAATGTTGACGTTCACCCTTGCCATCTCTTGCAATATTGCTCTTTCCAGCATCAGATCTTGCTTCTATCACCAGTCACATGCACAACTTGGTAATGTTTTTGCTCCATCCCTTCATTCTTTCTGGAGTTATTTTTCCACTGATCTCCAGTAGCATATTGGGTACCTACTGACCTGGGGAGTTCTTCTTTTAGTATCCTATTATTTTGCCTTTTCGTACTGTTCATGAGGTTCTCAAGCAAGAATATTGAAGTGGCTAGCCATTCCCTTCTCCAGTGGATCATGTTCTGTCAGCCTTCTCCACCATGACCCACCCGTCTTGGGTTGCCCCACAGGCATGGCTTGGTTTCATTGAGTTAGACAAAGCTGTGGTCCTAGTGTGATTAGATTGACTAGTTTTCTGTGAGTATAGTTTCACTCTGTCTGCCCTCTGATGCCCTCTTGCAACACCTACCATCTTACTTGTGTTTCTCTTACCTTGGGCGTGGGGTATCACTTCACAGCTGCTCCAGCAAAGCACAGCTGCTGCTCCTTACCTTGGACAAGGGGTATCTCCTTACTGCCACCGTTCCTGACCTTCAGTGTGGGATAGCTCCTCTAGGCCCTCCTGTGCCTGCGCATCCACCGCTCCTCGGGTTGCTCCTTCTGGCCACCAGCCCTGGCCTCATGCGTAGGTGGCTCCTCCCAGCTGCCGCCCCTGGCCTCGGGCTAGGGGTGGCTCCTCAGGGTCTCCGCCCCTGGCCTTGGGCACGAGGTGGCTTCTTGTAGCTGTCCCTGACCTTGGACGCTGGGTGTCCCCCTCCCCCCACCGTGACCCATGACCTCGGACGCGGGGTGTCTGCCCCTGGCCACCCCTGACCTCGGACACGGGGGTGTCTCCTCCCGGCTAGCTCCTCTCGGTCACCACCCCGACCTCAGACACAGGGTAGCTCCTCTCTGCCGTTCCTGCGCCTTCACAGCCTGGCACTCTAGGTTGAAGAAGGTATGATTTGAAGCAGCAGAATCTGTGTTGCTCTAGGCAACTAAGGCAGCCATCAGAGCCCAGCCTGACCTTTGCTCTCAAGCCCTCCAGTGGCTCTATAAGGCTCCAATTCTGGTGCAAAATTCCTTTTGACAGGAAATATCCACAGTGGCTTCTGTTTTCCTATTATAATGCTAACTTACAGTTAGTTTAGAGGATCTCCATTTTGCTAAAGAAGAACATTGCATACACACAACGTTACAGGGAATAGAAAGACTTAAAATTCAGATTATTGTCTTGTCTAATATTTTCAGAGCCATATACTGACGATGTGCTGTCGAGTGCTGTCAAAACTCCATAGGCAGTTTGGTTTGATTAAGGGTCAATTATTCATGTTTCCAGGGCTTCCCAGGTGGTGCGAGTGGTAAAGAGCCTGCCTGCCAGTGCAAGAGACTCAGAAGACCTGGGTTCAGTCCTTGGGTGGGGAAGATCAATTGGAGGAGGGGATGACAACCCATTCCAGTATGCCTGGAGAATCCCATGGACACAGGCTGTGGTCCATAGGCTCACAAAGAACTGAAGCGACTTAGTACTCATGAGCTAAACCATGTTTCACTTCCTTTTAGATACTGAGTTATTGGCGGTATTATTACCGTAATTGATATTATATTTTATTAGTTTATTAAAACATGATGATATGCACAGTTTTGAAATTTAAAATAGTTTTTGTGGCAAAATGTGATATAGATATTTTCCTCCACAGTAACTATCTTTTTCACTATTCCCACATTGAAATCCATTCAGACAGCATGATGGTTTAAAGATAAAAGAATGAAGAGAAATCAGTCATTTTGTCCTAAAATATTGAGTTGTGTTGCTATCCTTGTTTCATGTTTGGTGGTATAAATGTGCTAGTGACTCAGATCTGAATAGTTAGTCCTTGAAGTCCTTTTGCATGGATTCATTCACAGTCATCGTGAGTCTGAGTCAACTCCGGGAGATGGTGATTGACAGGGAGGCCTAGCGGGCTGTGATTCATGGGGTTGCAAAGAGTCGGACACGACTGAGCAGCTGAACTGAACTGAATATGAGCAATGTTAGTTTTGATTTTAAGACTATCAGTTGTGACTGCTTTTCCTGTTTGCTACAAATATACCGCAGACAATGCCTCAAAAAGCTTCAGTCATTTATTCTGAAAGATGATTGATTTAGAAAGAATAAAAAGGGACTATCATGTTTTTACATGAGTGTAACTTTTTCAAATCTAACAGAAGTAACTGCATTTCTTCCTTCTGAATCTCCTGCCTGCACTTGGAAACATGGTTGTGTGCTTATCACTTTTACAAATGCATCCTCTTAAATGGAGATACCAGAAGGGTACCATGTTTCGCTGTGGAGATGACAGTTATAAAGTCCTTTATGAACTGTGTGTGCAAGTGCAAGGTGTTAATGTGCAACTACACAAGGAATTTATTGATTCTAATTCTGATTACATTCTGATAAATATCATGAGGGCAGTTAGAGTCTGATGACACTGGGTATCTGTGAGCCCTAATTTGGTCTGTGAATCCAGAGTGGCTGGCTGCCTAAAGAGCTGACATTAAGCTGAGTTCTGAGATGAGTAACTATAGCCAAGTGAGATTTGGGGAGAAAGATCATTGCAAGCAAATCTAAAAGTCTGTGCAAACATGACAGAGTCAAGGAGAAAACTGTTAGTCATGCTCTACTTTGAGATGGGCTCTATACAAAACAACAGGAAAATATACAAGGGAAAAAAGACACTGCCTTCAAATAATATGTAGTGGGATTATTTCAATAAATAGATGGAAGGTTTTATTTTACTAATGGTTTTGATATGTATTATATCAAGACATTTGAACCCAATCATTTGATGATGTATTCAGAAGTAAATGCATTAGCCTCATTTTAGAAATAAATGTGCTGAGCTTCACTAAGGGAGAATGATTGATTCCTGAAAAATCATGGGATGTGTAACTTCCCATAAATAAGTATTTGGAAACTAACCCTGCAAGACATTTATGTTTTTCTGGTATAGCACACATAAAAGTTACATGTATGTATCAGTAAAAACATGGGAATAGGAAATATTTAATCAACCTGTGAAAGAAGTCTTCTCTTCCCTTCCCTTCCTGTTGTTTGGCCTAAAGTCTCCAAAGCCACACTTGGTCATTCAAAATCAGTACTATCTTATGACCAGTTATGAATACTGGATGACGGGGGTTATAATTAAAGGCTAAAAGACTGAAAACATTCCCTGAGAAGCAATAATTTTTCAAAAAACTTGATTGGTGTATAGTTGATTGAAATGTTGTTTTAGTGTTAGCTATAGGTCTAAGTGATTCAGTTATACATACACCCATTCTTCTCAGATCCTTTTCCCATACAGGTTATTACAGAATGTTGAGCAGAATATTGAGAATATTGCTGTGCTATACAGCAAGTCCTTGTTGGTTATCTACTTTATATACAGTGGCATGTGTATGTTAATTCCAAGATCCTAATTTATCCCTCCCTCGACAGTTCCCCTATGGTAACCATAAGTCTGATTTCAAGATTTGTGAGTCTCTTTCCAGTTTGTAAGTAAGTTCATTTATGTCATTTAAAAAAAATTAAATTCCACATTTGAGTGACATATATGGTATATGTCTTTCTCTGTCTGACTGACTTCACTTAGTATCATCATCTTTTCTTTTATATCAGGCCTATCCTCTGATGCCTTGCTGTGATCCCTGGGAAGCTGAGTACTTGATCAAGGGAGATTTACAGTGAAAGAAACAGGGGCATGAAAAGTGATGTTGCCACCTAATGCTTAGAGAGATCTCTGTCTGTACAGCTAAGGAAGTAATCTCACAGTGAAATCAGAAAGATGGAATTTTACAAAAGGTTCAAAATATTTAGCTTTGCTATTGGAAATATATATTTTAATCTAAAAGACAAAAATGTTTCTGTCAGACTCAATAGCCAAAATGGTATTTATTGAATAAATGGGATTTTGTTAGACTGTAAAGTGAGGAGCCTAAGAGAGAAGTTAAAAATGTTAATCCAGTTTTTCATTGGATTAGAAATAAAATGTTCTTATCCACACCTGTAACAAGCGCATGTCTAGAAACTTTCATAGTGGTCCCTACTGGTCCATAATCTATACAGTCAGAAGTTAGTGTCTGGAAGTATAGCAATTGTATATTTTATCAGGAAAAGGAGAAAAAGGTAAATCATGAAACATGAATAATAAAGAACTTTTCCCCACCACCAGAAAAATTTATGTTCAAGACTAAATTAGTTTCTCATAAATTATGCACAACCTGTTATGATGGTAGCAGAAATGTGGTGCAATCTACTGCCAGTTTTGTTTCTAGTGCAAATTCTACAGCATCTTTGAAAACGTATTCATTTTGAAAATTTGGTAAAGATAACATCACTGGTTTTTGCTCAAGAAGTTTGTTAGCATAGTAACTAAAGCACTGTGGAAATTAAATCAGGGCTGTTTATGTGGTCTGTGCTCATTTACTCAGCTGTGTCTGACTCTTTGTGACCCCATGGACGGTAGCCCACATGGCTCCAACGTCTGTGGAATTTTCCGGGCAAAAAATACTGGAGCAAGTTGCCATTTCCTTCTCCTCCTTTTTATGTTACCTTTAAATGTTTGTTCCAGGTTTATCTGAGGTTCAGAAATGTCAGAAACAGTCAGTGTTGGTTGTCTGAACTTTAACAAGAGACAGGGGTGATGATCAGAGGCAGAGATGGAGAGAGAAGTTAGTAACGTAGAGTGAGACAGAAATCTATAGACCCCATGGCTGTGGCTTTGTGTTTTCTTGAAAAATTACTCACCAAACAAAACATGCATGCTATTTCATAGTTTGTGAATTTGAATTTTTATAGTCTGTGCATGTGAATTTGATTGAGACATAGCACATGCCTGAATCTTTACAATGATTTCATCCTATTAGCAAATTTGGACAGGACCAGCTTACGGTCAAATGTGCATTCTCCTGTATTACACTTAGAAAAGTATTATAAATTGGTACAACCTTTCTGATGTGCAGTTTAAGACAATGTAATACCAGTGCATAACATATTTATAAGTTAACCCAGGACTTTTATTTTTAAGGTGAAAAATTTTAATATCATTTGTACATGCTGTTGCTGCTGCTAACTTGCTTTAGTTGTGTTCAACTCTGTGCGACTCCATAGATGGCAGCCCAACAGACTCCCCCATCCCTGGGATTCTCCAGGCAAGAACACTGGAGTGGGTTGCCATTTCTTTCTCCAATGCATGAAAGTGAAAGGGAAGTAGCTCAATCATGTCCGACTCTTAGCGACCCCATGGACTGCAGCCCACCAGGCTCCTCCATCCATGGGATTCTCCAGGCAGGAATACTGGAGTCAGGTGCTATTTCCTTCTCCATCATTTGCACACATACACGTATATATATATATATATATATATATATATATATATGTATACAAGTACATAATGTGTATATACTCACATAATTAAGGTGAAACTAACCATACCAGTTATAAAATATATGTATTTTTAAAAAAGCTATGATGTTCAACAGAGGAGAATTAAATTAATTATAATAAACATATATTATAGAACACTATGCAATCATTCAAAATAATGGTCTTAATATTTAGAGAGTCTGGAAAATGTTAAAGTTTTAGATTTTAAAAGTGGTTAAGAACATTGAAAATAAATATTTAAAAAATATAAACACAATCAACATTCTACTGATTGCCACTGAATGATAAAATATCAGATTTTTTTCTGTTTTTCTTTTAATATTCTCATATTTTCTCCAGTAAACAGTTATGCTTTAATAATTATAATTATTTTTTAAAGGTTAAAATATTAGATTTACACTGAGGATCTAAACAGCATGTTTTCTTTAAATATCATATCTAAAATTATGTAAAATGTGGAGTTTGAGTAAGATGGGACTTGC
Source organism: Nanger dama (assembly GCA_917880005.1). Taxonomy (NCBI): domain Eukaryota; kingdom Metazoa; phylum Chordata; class Mammalia; order Artiodactyla; family Bovidae; genus Nanger; species Nanger dama. The sequence continues at coordinate 2,875,398 of CAKJTW010000069.1, forward strand.
TTTACCTGGCTAGAGTGCTCTTTATTCTTTTTAGTATCTTGGTATTTTTGGTTAAATGTTTCAAAGCACAAATTATTTCAGGACTTTTCTTTTACAACGAATGAAACATTTACAGCCACAGAATGTGATGATTTTGCTCAGGTCTTTAGACTTTGATTTCCTTTTTGTACCTGCCCTGAGCTTCATATTAGTAAGTGGAGAGAGGAAAGAAAAAGAAAAAAGATTTCATTCTAGGAGGAAAAAGAAATCCTCCTGGTGAAGGCAAGGCCATTGGCTTTAGTGGTTGAACACAATTTTGCAGTCTTTTTTGTTCCTGGAAAGGGTTTTATTTATTTTTGAAAACTAATGTGGCAATTTAGAATCCACAGAGGTTTGCGGTCTTGGTTCAGCAGTCGACAGTTTGATGAGGTCTCTGGTGCTCCGTTCGGCGTGGAAATTACGTGCTCCTTCAAGAGAGGAGAGAGCTCCAGCCATCATTCAATGAAGTAGCAAATGACTTGAAATTACCCACATTTTTTCCCCTGCAGATGGAACAGATTTGGAAAGTTTTAGATAAGGGACTGCTGAGAGGAGGAGGAGTGGCATTTATACTCACTGAGTCAGAATCACTGACCTCCTTTGAGCTACTGTTCATGATTAATCATCAGATCAGTTCATTTCAGTCGCTCAGTCATGTCCGACTCTTTGCGACCCCATGAATCGCAGCATGCCAGGCCTCCTTGTCCATCACCAACCGCCAGAGTTCACTCAGACTCACGTTCATTGAGTCAGTGATGCCATCCAGCCATCTCATCTTCTGTCGTCCCCTTCTCCTCCTGACCACAATCCCTCCCAGCATCAGAGTCTTTTCCAGTGAGTCAACTCTTCTCATGAGGTGGCCAAAGTACTGGAGTTTCAGCTTTAGCATCATCCCTTCCAAAGAAATCCCAGGGCTGATCTCCTTCAGAATGGACTGGTTGGATCTCTTTGCAATCCAATGGACTCTCAAGAGTCTTCTCCAACACCACAGTTCAGAAGCATCAATTCTTCAGCGCTCAGCTTTCTTCACAGTCCAACTCTCACATCCATACATGACCACTGGAAAAACCATAGCCTTGACTAGATGGACCTTTTTGGCAAAGTAATGTCTCTGCTTTTGAATATGCTATCTAGGTTGGTCATAACTTTTCTTCCAAGGAGTAAGCATCTTTTAATTTCATGGCTGCAGTCACCATCTGCAGTGATTTTGAAGGTGGAGTCGCTCAGCTGTGTCCGACTCTTTGCGACCCCATGGACTGTAGCCTACCAGGCTCCTCCGTCCATGGGATTCTCCAGGCAAGAATACTGGAGTGGGTTGCCATTTCCTTCTCCAGAGGATATTCCCAACTGAGGGATCGAACCCAGGTCTCCCATATTGGAGGCATACGCTTTAACCTCTGTGATTTTGGAGCCCCCAAAATAAAGTCTGACACTGTTTCCACTGTTTCCCCATCTATTTCCCATGAAGTGATGGGACCAGAAGCCATGATCTTCGTTTTCTGAATGTTGAGCTTTAAGCCAACTTTTTCACTCTCCATTTTCACTTTCATCAAGAGGCTTTTAGTTCCTCTTTACTTTCTGTAATTCTGGAAGTAGCATTTCTTTTCACGTTAGAATGGCCTTCTCAAACTTAGTCAAGCATAAGAAATATTTGTTAAAAATATGGATTCTTAAGACTCTTCCTTTGAAAATCTTATTTAGTAAATTAATGTGTTGAGACCCTGAATCTGTTTTTAAATATTATCCATGTGATTCTTTTTAAATATTATCCATGTGATTCTTTTTTAAAAATAATTCTGTATTGAAATATAGTTGATATACAACACTGTGCTAGTTTGGCATATGATTTGGCATTTACATATATTATGACTGTCTCATTAGTGTCACAGTGGTTTTGGACCTCACCAGATCACATCCTGACAATTATTTCTCATGGCAGTGTTTTAATACAAGTCATTATTCAAAATGACTTTTTGGTAAGGGTGCATTATCTCTTTATATTGCTCCTTTTCATCTCAATGTGGTCTAGTAGATATGCATTTTGCTATAAAGATATTTTGCATAATTAAAGGCTAATCAATACCACATGGACACACATACAAATCACACTAGATGCTCACAGTTATTGATGATTATTGAGTCTAGGTGCCTGTACTATGCCAATACTCTGATCCATGGTCTTAGTACATGACTCATAGGGTGAATATTACAAGGTAGATCATGACCACCTCCAAGGTAAAAAGTAATTTTAGGACAAAATTTGAGTGGTTTGCTTGAAAACAAAAAGAAAAATAATTGTATTTGTTGACCCATGTTTTCCTTGTCTTAGATATTTTGGGAAAAATGGATTGCTTCCCCAAGCCTTCCAAGTTCTGCACCCCTCAGATCTGCAAAATACAATGACATTCTGCTTCCATACCTGTGCTCATGTCACAGTAGCTTAGGGTAATTCAGCGACTCCTTTTTGAAGTTTTATGTAGTGTCGTCTACTGGACCAAGGCTCCTTTGAAGCAGTTTTGAAACATATTGTTTTAGTAGCATCAGGGTCTGGAAATCCAGGCTGTCATCTCTGTGAGTGAATGGAAACTTTATTCACTGCATCTGCTATTTACATGGACATATTCACATGTGCACATCACTGTTGCTAGGAGACTCGAACTAGATCCTGCCACCAGCCAGGAGAGATGCATAAATAGATGTCATCAGATCACCCCTGTTACTACCGCACACTGTTTTCTCCATTGCTCATCTCACTGCAGCTGAATTACACTTCAAAACCCAAGCCTGCTGCAGTTAGCCCCGGCTGTCGAATGTCTGCAAATATCTTGAACTAGAATGCAACACAGCATAGTTAGTCACTGAGAATTCTCTCTTCCATACCTGGTTTTCTGATGTACATTCCTACATGCTTCTTAAATCTAATGATGTACAATCTCTTTTACTATATCTCTACTCTGCCTATTCCTATATCCAATGAGTATTCTCTTAGTCATATTGCTTAGAAACTATAGTTTTTCCAGAGCATTTTTTATTCATTCATTCAACACATTTTCATATAATTGTATTGATTGAACTGCTGAGTACTTATCAGGTTAGGCAATAAAACGATCTGTCATGTATATTTTCCTGAGTAGGAAAAAGAGTGAGAAGCAGCCCTTAGTTTCCATTTTCTTCTAATGTGTCCATGAAAACAATTTGCTTGCTTAGTGGAGTAAGAGAGAAGCTTTGTTCTGATCAGGTAGTTTTCATTCCGTGCTGAAGCGCAGCTCACAAGGTGTTACAATGATCTGGCAGCAGATTTCCTGTTTCTTTCTTTTTTTTTTCCTTTCCTCTTCTTTCTCTTTGCTCTCGTTTCCTTTTCTTTTCTCTCCCTCTCTTTTCTTCCTTCCTGTCTTCCACTGGAAGAAGTTTTCTTCCCACAGCTTTAAAATGGAGTTACAAGGAAATACCATATTCATATGCAAAGAGTACATTTTCCGTTCTTTGATTTCTTCCTTTTTTTCTCTTCTTTGGGTTTTTATTGCCTTTCCTCTACATCAGAGATGCATGATTATGTGACTTTGTTGTTGTTGTTGAGTCACTAAGTCGTGTCTGACTCTTTTGTGACCCCATGAACGTAGTCCGCCAGGCTCCTCTGTCTAGGAGATCTCCCAGGAAAGAGTACTGGAGCAGGTAGCCATTTCCTTCTCCAGGGAATCTTCCCAGTCCAGGGACTGAACCCATGTCTCCTGCATTGGCAGGTGGATTCTTTAACACTGAGCCACCAGGGAAGCCGTATTTAACTTTAGAAAATTAAAATAATAATAGTCAACTCAGTGTAGTGTATTCTGTTTTCTGGCCACAGTTACCATATGTTGAAGTAGTATTTTCTGAATATTTATTATGTTTATACAGTGTAGACAGCATGTGTGCATGTTAAGTAACTTCAATTTAGTTCAGCTGCTCAGTCATGTCCAACTCTTTGCGACCCCATGAATCGCAGCACACCAGGCCTCCCTGTCCATCACCAACTCCCAGAGTTCACTCAAACTCACGTCCATCGAGTCAGTGATGCCATCCAGCCATCTCACCCTCTGTCGTCCCCTTCTCCTCCTGCCCCCTGTCCCTCCCAGCATCAGAGTCTTTTCCAATGAGTCAACTCTTTACATGAGGTGGCCAAAGTATTGGAGTTTCAGCTTCAGCATCATTCTTTCCAAGAACATCCAGGACTGATCTCCTTTAGAATGGACTGGTTTAATCTCCTTGCAGTCCAAGGGACTCTCAAGAGTCTTCTCCAACACCACAGTTCAAAAGCATCAATTCTCTGGTTCTCAGCTTTCCTCACAGTCCAACTCTCACATCCACACATGACCGCTGGCGGTCGTCTCAGTTGTGTCCAGCTCTTTGTGAACCTCTGGACCGTGGCCTGCCAGGCTCCTCTGTCCATGGGATTCTCCAGGGAAGCATACTGGAGCGAGCTGCCACGTCCTCCTCCAGGGATCACACCTGTGTCTCATGTCTCCTGAATTGGCAGGCGGGTCTTTTACCATTAGTGCCACCTGGGAAGCAACAAAATATTTGCACTTTTCACCTACTTTTGGGATACTGACTTTGTTAACGTATCATCGATAATCACTTTTAAAGATAGGCAGTTAATGATAGTTTTTTTCATTTTAGTATCCAGAATTTTACCAGGGAGGAAAATCGTCCTTTCTAGTCTTGCTATCTGTGGTCTAACCTTTATTCTCAGAGAATTTAAGGCTGTTATCTGGTTAACTTATACTAGTGGGCTTCCCTTGTGGCTCAGCTGGTAAAAATCTGCCTGCAGTGTGGGAGACCTGGGTTCAACCCCAGGGTTGGGAAGATCCCCTGGAGAAGGGAAAGGCTACCCTCCCCAGTGTTCTGGCCTGGAGAATTCCATGGAGAATTCCATGGGGTCACAAAGAGCTGGACATGAATGAGCAACTTTCACTTTCACTTTCTTTCACCTAGTAACAGAAATTTCTTAAGATCGTAGAGATGTAACAGGTATTAACATCTGTTGTTACTTTCACGTTTAGATCACTAAAATAAAGCCCGGGAAATATGGAGCATGTCTAGTGTTGCATACATTATCATTTTTCAGTCACTAAGTCGTGTGACTTCGTGGACTGCGGCACTCCAGGCTTCCTTGTCCTTCAGCATCTCCCGGAGTCTGCTCAAGCTCGTGGGCATTGAGTTGAATGATGCTGTCCTGTCATCTCATCCTCTGTCACCTCCGTTTCCCCCGCCCTCAATCTGCCCCAGCATCAGGCTTGGGAAGCACAGCGCCGCAGTCGGCTGTCCCATCCTGAGAGGTGCGGTGCTTCTTGTGCACTGCCATTGGCGATGAAACTTCTCCGCTGCGGACTGAACACATGTATTTTGTGTGCACACTGTGCCCATGTCTTTGGGGGAGTTACAGCGAAACAAAGTTATCTCCTAGTATAGATAAGTTAAGTTAACCAGGATAGTTGTTAATAGTATCTGATGATGACAGCTTGTGTTCCAGGAGATGTTTGAGATTTAAAAAAAAAAAAAAAAGCCCTTAAAGAAAGTTATCTTTTAAAATGTCATTGTGATTATGATCTCTCTCTTCCTCTCTCAACATGGATTCATACACCTAAAATTAAATGCATACATTTGTTTCTAAATGATTTTTCTCTCCTGATTTCTCCAGTTGTTTTTATTAACCCAGAGTTATAGTTCACAATTATCTTTTTAAAAATATTTATTTTAATGGGATGATAATTACAGTATTGTGATGTTCTCTGCCATACATCAACATGAAGGAGACGTAGGTGTGCGCGTCCCCTCCTCTCACCTCCCTCCCCCCCGCCATCCCTCCAGGTTGTCACAGACTATGGGCTCTGGGTTCCCTGTGTCACGCCTCAAGCTCGCACTGGCCATCTGTTTTACACAGGGTGATGTGTATGTTTCAGTGCTATTCTTTCAGATCGTCCCATCCTCTCCTTCTCCCACTGTGTCCAAAGTCTGTTCTTTATTTCTGTGTCTCTTTTGCTGCCTTGCACATAGGATCAATGGTACCATCTTGCTAGGTTTCATATCTGTCTTTCTCTTTCTGTTTTACTTCACTTCACTCTGTATAATAGACTCTAGGTTCATCCACCTTATTAGAACTGACTCAAATGCATTCCTTTTTTATGGTTGCGGATTATTCCATTGTGTGTATGTACCTTAACGCTCTCCTGTGCTCCTGTTTCCCACCAACCAGTGTTATTTCATTCTTTGCATTCCCGTCTCAGCAATATGTCTCATTTTACTCCTTTTTTTGCCATTTCCCACTGCTCCCTCCCTAGCTCTAGCCTTCAGTGTTTTCTTATTTCTCTTCTAGAAAGAGCTTCCTAATGCATGGCTGTGCTGTGCTTAGTCGCTCAGATGTGTCTACCTCTTTGCGACCCCATGGACTGTAGCCAACCAGGTTCCTTTGTCCATGGGATTCTTCAGGCAAGAATACTGGAGTGGGTAGCCGTTCCCTTCTCCAGGGGATCTTCCTGACCCACAGATGGAGCCCAGGTCTCCTGCACTGCAGGTGGATTCTTACTGTCTGAGCCACCAGGGAAGCTATGCGTCTACAAATTCAATTTCATCTTCATGATTAGACTGAAGGATACCATCTCCACAGTTGGTCTATGTTCTTTCTTAAACATAGACTTTCTGTGCAAGATGGCAAAAGCAGTACAAAAAATGGAATAACATGTTTGGACTAGGATGAATAGAAACAAACTGATATGAATAGGGAGGAAGTGAAATATGGCCCTGTGAGTATAGAAAAAAAAAAGGAGAAAAAATATGAATTTGTAGCTTTATCTAATCAATGACTTTGTTTTTAGAGATGAAAAATATCTAGTCTTGGATCCTTTGAAGCTTTATCCTGTATCATGGAAAAACAAGAAGGCTCTTCAGGACAGAGAACAATGAATCCTTCACTAGCATCCTAAGGAAGAAATATGTGTGATGGTCACCTTCTCCCTACGTATGGGTCTTCGCCACATGTGGAGAAGTACAGATCTGTCTTGGCCAGTGAGAAATAATTGACTCTCTTGTTGTAACACCATATGATTAAGGAAAATCTTTGTCTTATCAAACCCTGCTAACTACTATTGCCTTACTTATCAACTGGCTGTAATTAGCTCCCCTATAAAATGTCCAGGTAGAAAGCCAAATATTTAGGAGACTTGACCATTTCATCCATTTTGAACTGAAATTCAGGACTTCAACCTCAAAACTGGCTTTAAGGATATGCTGATCATGATCATAAAAACCAATTTCAGTTTCTTCTAGAATCTCTGGCTAGACAGTATCCCTTATTCTATTAGAATGGAGCAGGACTGACTTCGGCCACCTTCAGAGCATCCCCCACATGAACCTTCCCATGCTCCTCCCTGTGTTACTGGCTGGATGTTGACATACAATAGAGATCAGAGCTGATGTCATTATATTACAATTTAATCAGAAAGTTGCATGTAAGTGTATAGATTCTTTACAAGGGTAATCTATGGCCTGGGTAGACGTGTCCATTGGGATTGCATTTGGCTGAAAGTGTATGGCTTAATTAGATAGAGTTGTTTCTTTTTTAACTTATTAAAACACTTGACGAGAAAGCATATATTTCAGTGTTCTTAAGGATGACGCCAAAGATCCAGTGAGTCCAATCTAAGGAACTCTCAGCAGGTGTTCTCCCTCTCATGGCCACAAGGTGGCTCTCTATCTCAGGCATCAAACCTTTGTCTTCTGCAGGAAGCTGAAGGGGGTACTGGAAGACCAGGCAGTGAGCAAAAAACGTACACAGAAATGGCTAGCCGACTCTGACTTCTGTCCTATTGATTGGAACTTTGTCACAGGAGGATCCCTGGATAAAATAGTGCCTGAGATGTTAATTAGTTTTGGGTACGTGTATTGCCATGTCAAATAAAATTATAGATCAGTTGTAAGGAAGAAGGAAAAGATAGAAACTAGAAAAGAAATTGTGTCTAGTCTGAAAAAATACAGAAAGTCTTTCTAGAAGAGACAGTGGAATCACAATGCATAAAACTGGGTTGCTATCACAAGTAGTTTTGGAAAGTAGTTAAACATAGGGTGCAGGCTTGATGTCTGTGGATGTTTCAGATGTGGGGGGTACTGGATCTAGAGGGTGGCATTGTATGATCACTAACTTCTTCCAACTGTGAGTGTTGATGAGCCTATTGTTTTTCTTTTGTGTATCTCTCCCTCAATATTGTTTCAATCTGACCCAAAATGTAAGCCATTTGCTTTTCAGACCCATCACAAACCAACTCATTTCAATATTCAGATGCCTTCAGTGACTTCTCATTGGCTATGCCAGATGTATTGAATTAAAATTGATGAAGTCCATGAATCTGAAGATTTTGCAATTTATCTTTGATGAGATTAAGCAACTAGGACTGGGAATGGTGGTTTGTCCACAGTATTATTTTTGTACCAGACCTTTCCAAGCCAGTCTCTTCTCTTCTACCTTTTTGCAACTACCTGTTATATTAAATTACTCACTGTTCTTTAACCTACTTGTTTTCCTGCCTCTGTAACTGTTTTTTCTATTTCTCAGAATGATGGTCCCCACCCCCCAAATTGAACACTTTTAATTACTTTTTTTTTTTTTTTTTAACTTTCAAAGTTCTCCCAGTGGTCACCACATTCAGGAATCCTTATTTCTTCTAGGTAGTGAGAGTTACTTCTTTGGACACAATGACTATTTTGCATGTTTATATCTTTCTACACACTGTGTCCTTTAGTAATGTTTTGAAGTATAAGAATTTTATCTTTTTTTCTTTTTTTTTTTTGCCTCTCAGTGTTTTAGGAAAAAACCTCTCATAATTAGCAAAATATAAATTCAATAACTGTGTGCTTTTTTTTTTTTGAGAAAAATAGCATGAAAGATGATGAGAGAGAAGTGGAAAATTTAAAGACTATTTCAAAATGTTACATTCAAAATTAAACTATGACTATTATTTACTGTTATAAGACACAGGCCATTGAGATGAATGTATAAGATAATCGACATCAAAGTATGCTTATATTTTCCAATAAAAACAGATAATTATAGGTCCAGTAGTATGATTTTTAAAGAATTTATATATAAAAATATCTCCTTGAACCATGAGTAAGGACCTTTTTTCTATGTATTTAAAATATTTCTTTCTTTATCTAGCATCTATCTACCTATTTATTCATATATATTAATATCTAAATGGCTAGAGAGCTAAATAAATGGACATATACACCTACAAAATATTATAATTTCTGATTGTTTTATTGTGTTATGTATTATTTAATATTTCTTGGGATACATGTTGTGAACTCTAGGGAAATAGCAGTTCTCTTTGATTTTTAGCATGGTCATTAGAAAAATGCAAGTGGAAGAGCTCAGTGTCAAAAGAAATATTCACAATTGTAATGATTGAAATGGATGGAAAAGAGAGTCTTGGCAATTAAAATCTATTTCAGTTTTCACATTTTTTTTTTCTATCTGGGTTCTGAGATAACTATAAATGAAGAAATCCAAAACGACACTGAACTTGATGATGAACTGCCTGGATATAAAGTAATCAGTATGCAAAAATCAACTGGGCTGAATGAAATATATTTTCAACCTCCAAGGGTATTGTTTTGTTATCATAACTCCAGCAAAATTAAAATGTGCAATATAGAAAGGATTTGTACTGTATAATTAATGGAAACCTTGGATACCAATTGTGAAAATAAAAGGACAGAACTCATGAGTGGACTGAAATAGAAATAGAGAGCCTCTCCATCTGGTCCTTGAGAGAAAGCTGTGAAATCGTGTATAATAACATGCTATTGCCAGGTTCTCCACTGGACATATTTTACTAGCATCTTGTACTAGGTAAATTTTATTTCTTCTTTTTCCTTCTCCACAAAGATGCTGGAAAATCCCGAGTCTATTTGTCATCTTCTTCCTGCCCACTCCTTCAATCAGTCTTGCATATAGTTCCACAGAAATGTGTCTAAAATGCAAGATATTAAGACACTTCTCAATTCTTTAGTGATTTGTTGTTCAGTCACTCAGTCATGTCCAGCTCTTTGCAACCTCACGGACTGCAGACACCAGGGTTCCCTGTCCTTCACCATCTCTGGGAGCCTGCTCAGTGTCCATTAAGTCAGTGGCACCATCCAACCATCTCATCTTCTGTCGTCCCCTTCTCCTGCCTTTAATCTTTTCCAGCATCAGGGTCTTTTCTAATGAGTCACCTCTTCACATCAGGTGCCCAAAGTATTGGAGCTTCAGCCTCAGCACCAGTCCTCCAATGAATATTCAGGATTGACTTCCTCTAGGATGGACTGGTTGGATCTCCTTGCAGTCCAGGGGACTCTCAAGAGTCTTCTCCAACACCACAGTTCCAAAACATCAATTCTTCGGCACTCAGGCTTCTTTGTGGTCCAGCTCTCATATTCCTTGACAGTATAAAGAGGGGATCTGTAATCTGCTCCTGTATCCTCTCAGTGTCATCCCTTCAAATTGTTTCTTGCCAGAGTTTTCTAACACCATCCCTATTTACTGTTCTTATCCCACCTTCTTGCATCCTATCTATTTGTTTATAATTCTTATTTGACTGTAGTCGGTTCACAATGTTCTGTTAGTTTCAGGTATGCAGCAAAGTGAATCAGTTATGTTGTTGCTGTTTAGCTGCTGAGTCATGTTTGACTCTTTTGCAACTCCATGGAGTGTAGCTCCTCTGGCTATGGGATTTTCCAGACAAGAATACTAGAGTGGGTTGCCGTTCCTTCTTCAGGAGATCTTCCCAACCCAGGGATCAAACCCACGTTTCCTGAATTGGCAGGTAGATTCTTTACAGTTGAGCTGCCAGGGAAGTCCAAATCAGACGTACATACATCCAGTTCTTTTTCTGTTTTAGATTATTTTCTCCTATAGGCCATTACTTCATGTCCATTGAGTCTGTGATGCTACCTAACCCTCTCAATGGACACGAGGTAATGGCGTCTAAAGGAAAAGAATCTAAAAAACAAACAAACAAAAATGAATAGAGTTCCTTGTGCTGTGTGGCATGTTCTTGTTAGCATCCTGTCTATTGAAATACACCCCCTTACATTTCAGCTCTACGCAGTTTACTCCACCCTTTAAGACTCCTTTTAGCCGTTATTTTCTCCAGGAAGCTTCCTTAGCCTCCAAGCTTTATTCATTTGGTGTCCCTTTTTGTGCCCTCAAAATACCTCATTTTATTGTAACTTTTTTCATTGAAGTATAACATGCATGCAGAGAAAGGCAAGCACAACTAAACACATAGGTTGGTTGGTGATGTTAGTCCACATAACCGACACTTGGGATAAGAAATAGAACATGACTCCACCGTGGAAGCCTCCTCCATCTCGCCTTCCAGTCTCAGCTCCAGCCAAAGGCAGTTACTGTCCTCACTTCTTGCATCATGTCAGTCCCACCTGTGTTTGAATAACATAATGTGTACGACTTTGTGTACTCAGCAAAAGTTACCTTAGGACCTTGTCTTTGCACAGCTTGCTTTAGTGATGAATATGTGACAGATGAATGAAAATAACCAATTTTTCTTCCTAAAGGCAGATTTTCTGTTTGCATAAATGGAAGTAGTTTAGCATACTGAAAAAATGTTTTAATATGTAGCAAAAAAAAAGACTCAGTTATGTACAGCGCTTACAATAGCTTTTCTGTATTACTTATACTATCTTCCTTATGTTTCTAAAAAACCATTTTCCATAGAAAACCCTCCAGTTTCAGGTCACTGAACTGGACATTTCTGTGAAGCATACAATTCTTTGTAGGAAAAAAAAAAAGATAATAAAGACAAAGAAAATATTGGATGGCTCTACGTGTATTGAGTTAGATGGTATTTGAAACGCAGTGCATACAAAGACAAGATTAATAGCCTCTTCCTTATAAACATGGAAAGAGATTTAAATAAATGTGAGTTATGATTGGATCAGCACATGTCAAAACCTAGTGCACATATGAAATTTCGCCTTAATTGCAAACTAAGAAGCAAGTTAGTCAGTTTTTCATGGATGCTGACAGAGCACATGAGACTCTTAATCAGAGACAAAAGACTTGGTCACTCACAGCAGGCACAGTCAGGGTACCAGTATTTTCTTAGACTGCTGATAGTCACCACAGTGACAGGAAGAGGGCGTGTGCATGCACAGCAGGTGACATTACAGGGGAAGAATCTCCAGCTTAAGGAGCTCACATCTTTTATGAAGGATCGTCGGCATGCCCTTGGCTTCAGAGGAAGGCCCTGTCTCTGTCTTCCATGGCGACTGCACTTGGTCGTGTGTCTTGCTCTAACCAACATCCTAGAAAGCATCTTACCAACATCCTATACCAGCATAAGGGAACAGAGGCCGTTAGTGCCTTTGCTAAGAGACATACAGACATGTGAGAAAGCCACGGATAACCATCTCCCCCAAATATCCACCCCTGGCTGTTATGTTGTTTTAGATTCTGCTGAATTTCCCGGTAGGAGCACTACTCTGTCAGCCATTCTGATTAATCTGAAAGATCAAGTTTTGCTTCAAGCAAAAGTTAAATAAAACTACTATTAACACAGTGCCCAGAAAGTAGGATGAGACCACCCCGTGGTATTGATTTCAACCATGAAGCACAGGGTCCTGGAACCAGCCAGCTGAACAAATCCCATTAACCTCCATGGTCTGTCTTAGAAAGTCAGATGGCTTTCTCACAATTTCTTACTCAACCTTTCTGTTTGACCTGTGGGATTAAGCAGGTACAGCAAGAGGTATTAACAATTTCAGAACTCTTACTTGGCTCATAAGGAAGAAGCATAAGGCCAGTCTATTATTCATAGAGACACTGGCCAGTGAGTTGAGCCTCTTCCCCTTTCAGAGATGGTGTCATGGCTCACTGCAGACAAAATCAGGGACATAGTTCACGTCATCTTTTATAACTGATGACTCCTTTGGAGAGAGAAGTGCACACAGGGCGTGTTGTCCTTCTGGGTAGCTTCCTACAGTAACCAAAAGGGTTACACTTTGGGGGAGATCACTGAGTCATCTGGGGTCTATCTGACCCACTAGTGGTGTTTCCATAACATTTTAAGGTCTCTTATTTCCTTACATAATATGCAATTCAATGTATTTTGAAGAGAGAGGCAAACTAACACTTGGCTTCCATACCTAAAGTATTGTCTCAGATTCCCTGGAGAGCTTTGTTCAGTTTTGAAGAGGGGTGGGGATTGGGGCGGAGAAGGCAATGGCACCTCACTCCAGTACTCTTGCCTGGAGAATCCCATGGACTGAGGAACCTGGTGGATTACAGTCCATGGGGTCCCGAAGTGTCGGACAGGACTGAATGACTTCTCTTTCACTTTTCACTTTCATGCATTGGAGAAGGAAATGGCAACCCACTCCAGTGTTCTTGCCTGGAGAATCCCAGGGATGAGGGAGCCTGGTGGGCTGCCGTCTATGGGGTCGCACAGAGTTGGACATGACTGACACAGCTTAGCAGCAGCAGCAGCAGCAGCAGGAGGACTGAGGTGGGTGGAGGGGTGGGGTGGGTGGGGGGAGTGGGGAGTTGGGGAGAGTGGGTTCCTCCAAGTGCATAGATTGACAGCATCTCCAGTGGAGGCTCTCAGCCGGCCAATAAGCTCTGGGTTGCCAGGCAATTTCAGTATTTCAGTTAGTTCCTTGTTCTGAGGGATTCCCTGAGGACAGTCCGATTTGTCCTGCCTGTCCATGCCAGCCAGGAGGCATTCATCCAGTCTAATGAGTGACTGAATGAAGGCTACAGCCGTGGAGGTGGGGAGACAACTCCAGGGATGTTTCACGCAGAATGTAGGAGAATTCGAGCCATCCTTGGCTGTTCCAGGTAGACGGACATCTTGGTGAAGGGAAATGAAAGTCACTCAATTGTGTCTGACTCTTTGTGACCCCATGCACTGTAGCCCACCAGGTTCTTCTGTCCATGAGATTCTCCAGGCAAGAGTACTGGAGTGGGTTGCCATTTCCTTCTCCAGGGGATCTTCCCAACCCAGGGTTTAAACCTGGTCTCCTGCCTCGGAGGCAAATTCTTTACCATCTGAGCCCCTAGGGAAGCCCAGAAACAAGGGTGATCCAACAATGATCAGAGCCTTTGCCAGGGCTGCTGCTGCTGCTGCTAAGTCACTTCAGTCTTGTCCGACTCTGTGCGACCCTTCTGTCCCTGGGATTCCTCAGGCAAGAACACTGGAGTGGGTTGCCATTTCCTTCTCCAATGCATGAAAGTGAAAAGTGAAAGTGAAGTAGCTCAGTCATGTCCAACTCTTAGCGACCTCATGGACTGCAGCCCACCAGGCTCCTCTGTCCATGGGATTTTTCCAGGCAAGAGTACTGGAGTGGGGTGCCATTGCCTTCTCTGTTGTTGGGGCTGATAGATGTAATAACTGAAAGTGTTTGCAATCATTTGGGAGAGCTGCACCAGGGTATTTGCCTTCCTCGCAAATGCTGTGTTGAGGCTCTGGAGGAGAAAAGACTATCAATGTCCTCCACTCCTGGGTAAGTCCCAGGATACAAGATGTCACACATTCCTGTATGTAGGGGTTATCACTCTTCTCCAGCACCAGGAAATCTGTGAGACTCATTCCAGTAGTAACAACTTTGCTTCTGTTCTAATACTTTCCAACTCACAGTAAATCAGGTGCAAATATACCTGGGGTATATTTATAAAGCATAACCAAAATTTGGTTTCATCTCCTAGGCCCCCTTTGACAGTCTATGGGGTCACAAGAGAGTTGGACATGACTGAGTTACATACACCCCCCCACCACACACACACACACATGCGTGTATCTTCTACCTCAGTTAAATTATACAGCCTCCTCCTATAGACATCCTCAGGCCTTTCACAGGGACCACTTGTTCCCAAAGAGCTCAAAGAACTTGGCTCTTTTCTACAACATGCAGCTCTTCTTTTCTGCAAAGAGGAAATCCTCCTGTTGGGCCTCCCGTTCCTCTCCTTTACCAATCTTGATTGTTTATTGCTAGCACCTGCTTTCTGTCACACCAGTTCTGTCCTTACTCCTTCAATATCCTGAGGTCCTAGTGGTTTTCAGGAAAAAAAAAAAATATATATATATGTATATGAAAGTGAAATGTTCACACACCATTCTCTTAATCCTTTCAGAGGTGAAATTATTTTACATATTATTTTTAAAAAGTACTTCTCTAGGTAAATTATTTCAGTGTTTTTCTGAATTGGACCCCATAGAAGAGATGAAATCTACCTGAGTTGTCTATATGTGTCCAAGTGCAGAGTTTTACAGCCAACAGCTTTAAACACAAATATTGGGAGAGGTAGTGGTGATGACTAGACTGAGTTGTGTCCGACTCTTTGTGACCCCATGGACTGTAGCCCTCCAGGCTCCTCTGTCCGTGGCATTTCCCAGGCAAGAATACTGGAGTGGGTTGGCCTTTCCCTCTCCAGGGGATCTTCCTGACCTGAGGATAGAACCCAAATCTCCTGCATTGCAGGTGGATTTACTGACTGAGACGCAGGGAGCCCACTGGAAGATGGTAGATTAAGAATATTCAGCTGGTATGTTACACTAACATTGCCAAATGAACTCAGAGACTTTGATTGTGGGTTAAGGATTTGGTCTTATGGTGGTAATAGCTTCTAGTCATTACTATTAGTTGAAAATGAAAACGGATATAATATAAAACTGTTGCATTTTTATTACTATTTCCTTCTATTTTTTAAGATAGATTTCAGTCTTAAGGACATGGATTTAAATTGGTATACAAGATGCTTTACTATCGTTTTCTGAGTCTTCCAATAAAATGCCACTCTAAAACATATTGACATCTCTATAGCATTTTTGAGTCTTATATTTAGATTTCCATTGTTGTTTATCTTTTCCATAGTCCATACCTTTCCTTTGAGAGAATACATGTTTTTATTCAGTGTGTTCGTTACATAAATTGTCTTTGTCTCTGAAAGTGTAATTATTTGGAATTGAAAATTGGATTAAAAACATGAGTGTTGAAAGCTTACAACA
The DNA here is from genome assembly GCA_917880005.1 of Nanger dama. Taxonomy (NCBI): domain Eukaryota; kingdom Metazoa; phylum Chordata; class Mammalia; order Artiodactyla; family Bovidae; genus Nanger; species Nanger dama. The sequence goes on from CAKJTW010000069.1 coordinate 2,891,453, forward strand.
GTCAAGCTTTTAATTAATAGTACTTTTGTATTATGCACCCCAAAATCTGTTTTCCATTTTATTTAAATAGTCTTTTCTTGTTTGTGTCCTGGATTCTTCTTGTCAGACATCCATAATTAAAATAATTGATTCTGTGAAAAGATTCAGCAGTGTAATGCTTAGCAGTCCATATCAAAAGGTCAGACACCAATTACTGTAATTTTGCATAAAATGAAATAAAAAGCTGCCCCTTTCACTCCAAGTGAAAAATGTTAGGATAATCAGAATTCTCAGGAGGCTTTTTCAATCAATACATGCTTCAGTGAATGATTGCAGCCCCAAAATTGAAAGAACATTCTATTCAGACCTGCAATTATGGTCACACGGAATATAAGTCCTTTCAGAAGGATTTTTTTTTCTTTCCCTGCTTGAAAAGATTGATTTGGGTTGTCCATAATCCTCGTGTTTTCTCTGACACAATGTTTTGCATGCTTCCAGTGTTCAGTCCCTTTTGTGGATGTTTGTAGTCACTAGACTGACTCCTTCCTGCAGTGCTTGTGACTCTTCGTAGCAAGGGTCCCTTTTCTATTTAGACTTTCAGGGTTTCAACCAGTGAAACCTACACATTTTAGGATGATGTAGTACTGCAATCTTGAGAGTACTTTTAAAGTCAGCATGTGGAAAACATTATTCACATTAAAGCAGCTTTCTGAGTCTGCTATAAATGAAATTAATTTTTCCAATAAAAGATCCTTTTTCCCCCTTGGATTTAGGCCCCACATTAATCCAATATGATTTCATCTTGATTACATCTGCAAAGACCCCATTTCCAAATGTCACATTCATAGGCTTCCAGAGGACATGAAATTTGGGGTACAATATTCAATCTATTACACTATAACTAAAATATATATACAGCATAATTGTATATAGTATTTTTGTAGTTTTATCATAAACAACCCTCACATGGCCTAGGTGGCCCAGCCAGTAAGTGGAATTGATCATATTTAAACTTTGATCTATTTGGTTCCCACGTGGTTCTCAGGCTGCTTCTATTTGACAGTGGATCTGTATTTTACACTTTATAAAGATCTCAGGGCTACTTAAAGCTCTTTCCTCTAAACGCCGAACCTCTCACCCAGACACATATGCACAAACCATCTTTATTCTAATTTCAAGGCAGAATATTCTCATATAAGTAGAGCACAAGAATAGAATGTTTGATCTCTTTTAATGCCTAGGAAAGTAGTATCAGTTGTTTTGTGACTGTATTTGGGCCTGAAGTTTACAGGGTCATATTCTTTCTCTCTACTTTCAGTTGAATTTTTAAAAATTTATTTTTAATTGGAGGATAATTGTTTTACAATGTTGTGTAGGTTTCTGTTGTACAAGATGTGAACGTCACTCATTCATGTCCAACTCTTTGAGACCCCACAGACTGTATTGTCCATGGAATTCTAAATTCTGGAGTGGGTATCTGTTCCCTTCTCCAGGCCACCTTCCCCAACCCAGGGAGTGAACACAGGCCTCCTGCAATGCAGGTGAATTCTTTACCAGCTGGGCCTCCACGGAAGCCTATACAAGGTGAATCAGCTATAAGTGTACTTATGTGACCTCCCTCTAAAGCCTCTTTCCCACCCTACCACCATTGCACCCCTTTAATTTGATGTGACGAGAGTCAGAGGGATACTTTCATAACAAGTCATTAGAAAACTGGTTCTCTAAGTCTGGTCCCTGGACCAACATAATCAGACATGCAAATTCTCATGTCTAGCAATCTGTATTTTAATGAGCCATCCAAGAGATTTTGATGGACGCTAAAGTTATAGAACTGCTGCTCCAGAATCAAAATTTTTCTCTACTGCTGGACATTTTTCTTAGGGAGTCTGGGATGGACATGTACACACTGGTTTATTTAAACTGGATAATCAACAAGGACCTACTCTGTAGTATAATTCTGCTCAATATTATGTAAGAACTTAAGTGAGAAAAGAATTTGAAAAAGAATAGACACGTGTACATGTATAACTGAATCACTTTGCTGTATACCTGAAACTAACATAACATTGTTAATCAATCATAATATAAAATAAAAAGTGAAAAAAAAAAGAAAAATAAGAAATGAGTTCTTGGTGTCTCCCCTAGTCCAACTGTATTCACCAGAGCCAGAAACCAGAGATGTATTTGTCCTTGAGGTTGAGCCAATACTATTAAAGTTCATGCTCTTATTTTCTCTGCTCTGTTTACATTCTCTGACATCATCATTAGGTTGTAGTTTCACTTTGGGAAGTGCCTGGGTTATGAGATCACAACGAACCTTATACCTTCTTTCCAGTATGTCTTAATTTCAGATTCTGCCTCATTTTACAGATGTTTGGGTGCATGTTTTATCTTTCTTTTATGGGTATAAACTCTTTTAGGACAGGAATAATGTACTATTATGCTTCCATCCTTCCACAGTGCCTACAAATAATAAACTCACTGTGTACACAGTGGCCACTCAATACATTTTGGGGCAAGGGACTGAATTAAGATATAATCTTAGAAAAACATAATTTCACAAAAGCAATTTTTATGCCCCAGATAGTTAATCATATTGACATTTCATAGTATTTATCTGTATATTTCAAAGCTAATGCTTTTATTGGAAACAGAATAGAATTATCCACTAAACCCATTTCTATAGCGGTAAAAAAAACAAAAACAAAAACAAAAAAACAGCAACAACTTTTAGAGCAACATGAATCAAAATGTCCTTTTGAATATAAAGCACAGTGACAGTAATAACTGAAGTTCCTAGAAGCAATGTAGCCATAATGAGCGGCTGCTACAGCTGTCATATACTTACTTATTAAGCACAGAGGAACTGTTTGCTGCTGTGGATAAAAAGAACTGGACTCTTTGATCATTTGCTTAACTCCACTTTAGATAAAGTCTTTAGTAAATAAGCTTCCATTAACAAGATTTTCTTAAAACCACTTACTGGGTCTCCGCCTTCTATTTAATGTTTCAGATGTCAAATGAGAATGATTCCTCTTTAGAAATCTCTACTGGCTAGTTCATTTCTACCAAATACAGCATTTCTCCTCTACCCCTGAAAAAGAATAGATTATTCTTGCCTCACTGTATATATAGTTTTAAAATCATTCATTTCTCTAAATTAAATATGTATCTTTCTAATTTCAATATATTTTTGTTGATCTAAATTCATTCTTTAAAAATTATAATTCTTTTAAATGTTAAGGATTGCCTTTGTTTAGATACCAGCATAGTTTGAAAATTGTTTAGAATATAATACCTAAGGAGCTAGAATTTAGAATTTTGTTTACCACGCTAGAACACATGCACTTAATAAACATTTGAAAAGCTGAATGAATTCATTTTATTATGAAGGGGAATTTCAATTTGAAATAATCCATCCAAGGGATAATGTTGTCTAAAAATGTGTGGTGGAAACGAATACTGCACTCTCTTAGAACCTGACTGAGCCTGAATATCAAATACCAGCTGTATAGAGAGAAAGTTCCCAGTCTTCAAACACAGGGTAAGCAGGTGGATGTGGTGGAAATATGCCAGTAATTTATTATAAATCTAGTCCTTTTGAGGTGATAACTTGAGAATTATTATACAGCATTACAGAATTTTAGAAAGTCATTATATGATGATACAAAAAAAAAAAAAAGAATTTCTACTGGCTTTCGAGAGAGTAATTTTTATCCCTAAGAGTGGAGTAAGCAAATTAGGATGATCATTCATGCATAATATACAGTTAGGTGACATTTTCTCACTGCTAGAAGTCATCCAACTCTTTAGGTTATCAACTGCCAAGAGCAGGTAATGTAGTTTATCTGCAGCTGAACTGAAGATAATCATCTTAAAGAAATGAAAACAACTTCTTAGCATAAAAGATGCTTATCCTCTGATAGGTCTACTAAATATAGGTTCAGCAGAGTTAAGAACGCCCAGTTTTAAAATAGCTCTTGCATACAGAATTAGCCAGTTTGATTCTCCTTTGCTCAACCTGGCTGCTGATCCCTTCACAGGTCTTCCTCTTAGCTCGTTTTCTGCTCCACAGGGTAATCAGAAAGAGTTTAACAGGTCCTCAAAGGTAGTGCAGACAGTTAAGTTTTCTGAACTAATATTTACTCACTATATCTCTTCTTTATTTTCAGGTGAGCTGTTTTCTCTCACTTTCTCTTCTTTCCAACTTGAACTTAAATTTTCCCTGAACAATTAAATTTTCACTGAGCAATTATGTTCAAATTCTATCCTTCTTCACAAACTTACAGGACTTCACAAAACTACCTTCTTTTCATTTTCTCCCCTTTTTCTATATATGAACCAAAAGATACCGGATTATGAAAAAGTACAAGAAATATATGCTCAAGGCATACCTGAATTGACAAATAATGTATATAGTTTGAAGTGAAAATAGATTTAATAAAGAACTATTGCTATTAACTAGTAAAGTCCTTGACGGTGAAGAGAAATATACTTCAAAATTGGTTAATATTTTATTTTTCTCTTTGTAATAAAAGTAAAGATATCTGTTTTTGAGCTATAACTTGTAATGCTAAAAACATACTTAATCCCTAATGTTATTAAATGACCTGTATTTTATTGTGACAATGTTTTCTGCTATATTTCACTGAAAATACGTATCATTTAATACTGATGAAGAAGCTTCTGGTGATCTAGTTTGGGAACTGTATTATTCTTTACTAGGCTGCTCTCCAGGAAACATTCCCAGTTTAGGCAAATGAATCACAAATGGAATATAAGAGCCTCACCAACTGGAGTATTTGCTGATTCAAATTACTTCTTAGAAATCTTTTAATATTAGAACTCTTTTATTGTGATCCCCAAGTTTTCTTATATTAGTAAACAACTTGGGAAAAGGGGAAAAAAAGGGATGAAAACGGTGGCATGGAAATAAAGCCTAGCTACCTTGACGTTCACTTAGGCAGTGAGTCCCGATGTTTACCACGCGTCACAGTCACCAGCGGGCTTGTTTGTACCCAGGTCATGGAATCCCACTCAAAGTTCATTGTCTGGATGTCATGGGTCGAGTTTATTTATAATAGGTATAATATGGATATTTGTTTGAGCATATGAAATAAGTGTAACCATGATTTATTGACTCACAGTGTGTTTTCATAAAGAAACAGATTATCAATATCCCTATTTTGCTGGAATAATATACCTTTCCACCATGATGATCCTAAATATTTTTCTCAGGATTTTTGGTCTTTAACTGAAGAGGAAAAAAAAAAAGCCCCTTGACGAAAGTGAAAGAGGAAAGTGAAAAAGTTGGCTTAATACTCAACATTCAGAAAACTAAGATTATGGCATCTGGTCCCATCACTTCATGGCAAATAGATGGGGAAACAGTGGAAACAGTGTCAGACTTTATTTTTTGGACTCTAAAATCACTGCAGATGGTGATTGCAGCCATGAAATTAAAAGATGCTTGCTCCTTGGAAGGAAAGTTATGACCAACCTAGATAACATATTCAAAAGCAGAGACATTACTTTGCCAACAAAGATCCATCTAGTCAAGCCTATGGTTTTTCCACTGGTCATGTATGGATGTGAAAGTTGGACTATAAAGAAAGTTGAGCACCAAAGAATTGATGCTTTTGAACTGTGGTGTTGGAGAAGACTTTTGAGAGTCCCTTGGACTGCAAGGACATCCAAACAGTCCATTCTAAAGGAGATGAGTTTTGGGTGTTCTTTGGAAGGACAGATGCTAAAGCTGAATGAAACTCCAATACTTTGGCCACCTCATGTGAAGAGTTGACTCATTGGAAAAGACTCTGATGCCGGGAGGGATTGGGGGCAGGAGGAGAAGGGAATGGGGGCAGGAGGAGAAGGGAATGACAGAGGATGAGATGGCTGGATGGCATCACCAACTCAATGGACATGAGTCTGAATGAACTCCAGGAGCTGGTAATGGACAGAGAGGCCTGGCGTGCTGTGATTCGTGGGGTTGCAAAGAGTCGGACATGACTGAGTGACTGAACTGAACTGAACCTGTTATAAGTCTTCTGTTAAAATTATTTTACCTTTAACCCTTGAGCATAAATACTCTATTTATAATAAGAAGCAAGAGGAGGAATTTTTATGGATGAAATTGCCAGTACATGTTGATTATTACCTGACACCCCAAGTCAAGGAAATCTGTCTGTAAACAGGAGGAAGGCTCAGTAGAGTTTATTATGCCAGTAATTTGGAAAGTCACACTGTATGTCTGCCCCTTGGGGTTTCCCAGGTGGCTCAGTGTTAAAGAATCTGCCTGAAAATGCAGGGGGATGCTGGTTGGATCCCTGGGTCAGGAAGATCCCCTGGAGGAGGAAATTGCAACCCGCTCCAGTATTCTTGCCCAGAAAATCCCAAGGACAGAAGAGCCTGGTGGGCTACAGTCCATGGGGTTGTAAAATTTTCAGGCATGACTTAGTGACTAAAAGAACAAAACACAATAGAGGTCTGGGTTGAATGATGATCATATCAAGAAGGGGCCAGTCTCCTTGTTTAGATTAAACTGTACCCACTCTGCTTCTCCAGGATTGACAGAGGAATGGAGACTTTTGGATGGCTCTGTATCTGTATTCCTTCCCTGTGACCTAGCTCACTTTCCTGTCTTGTTTCTCCATAAACTCTCCCTTCTTCCTCACACTTCTACTTATCCCTTATGTACCTTCAGCTTCTTTTTCTAGACTCAGCTTAATGCAACTTTTTCAGGGAAGCATCTCTAACCTTCAGTAACAGTGGATTCTGTTTCCAGTAACATACCATCTATGCCTCTTACAACACTTGTACTATTATACTATGTAGTTAACTATTTGTCTAACATTTTTATTGTTATCCATGAGGTTTCTTCAGGTATATCTGTAAGTAGTTTAGGAAGAAAGAAAGTCTAGGTTATAAACACTGTGAGGGTAGACATTTTGGTCAGTATTGTATAGTATTTAACAAAATAGATGTTGTCTTTGTATGTACTCAGTAGATAGATATTAATTATGAGTTATTTTATCACTAGATAGGCAATTGTAACTAAATGTAAACATCCCAGTTGCATTCATAATGGAGAAGACTTCATTATGAAATAAATCAGATCACTCAATCAATTTATCCACTAGAGGTCTGATAATTGTGCTATGGTATGGCTCATTTAATAAAGACTTGTATCCTTAGTTAACTATCCTTAGTTAACAGATCAGTTCTTCATTTAGAATCATAGCATTTTCAAGCCAAAAGAGGATTCGGTGCTATAAACAGGCTTTGGAGTTAGATAAGTTCAAGTTTGAATTCCAGCTTTTTAGTTAAGTATATTAGGCAAGTTATTTGAATGTTATAAGCCTTTTAAAGTCCCATATCTATCTCATATATAATGTTATGTATGACCCTTGCAAAATTGTTGATATTAGGAAAACTACATGAAATATTTGTTATATAATTAATAAACATTACTTAATTATGTATATAGTTAAATAATTAACAACAAAAAGTCATCAAAAAGAATGTTTCAATTGTACTCCTGAGTTAATTTTGCAAAAATACTTATGCTAAGCAATGAATGTCCAATTTGCCTAATAATTGCCTGTAGCTCTTAGGATATGTAATACATTTTTTTTTACAGTTTACCTGTGTCATGTGATAGTTCCTTCCAATTTTAGTTTTAGCAATATTTTAATTCAGTCTTTAAAGATACATTGAATAACACTGTGAAATTATATTAAACTAAAGGAATAAAGTAAATTATTTAACCATTCAAAGCTACTTTGTGAATCTCTTAAATCAATATATTAATATTTAATTATATGTATTAATAAAGAATTAATATAAGAACTTCAGCAAATACATTGTAGAGAAAGGTGATTTTTAGCTCTTAAAAGTTCCAAGGTGACTTCAGTGGTAAAGAATCCACCTGCCAATGCAGGAAATGCGGGAGACTCAGGTTTGATTTCTGGGTCAGGAAGATTCCCTGGAGGAGGCAATGGCAATCCACTCCAGGATTCTTGTCTAGGAAATCCCATGGACTGAGAATCCTGGCAGGCTACAGTCCATGGGTCGAAAATAATCAGACACAACTTAGCAGCTGAGCACATGAGCATCATTCTATTAGCTTCCAGACAGTATACATGACAATTCTAATTCTGAGTTAGGGTGTAGATTGAATGCATAGTCTAATTTTATTCTCTCCAGAAACCCCATTAAAATTTTTTTTTCCTTCATACTCTTGTTGCTATTTCAAGAGATGAATTTACCAAGGATGGGAAAGTTAAACAGAGGAGAGAAAAAAAAAAAAAAAGCAATAGAGTCTTGGGAATAAAATAAATATGGATAACTGATAATTCATTTAGCTGAATCTCACATACAGTGAAGGAAGATATAAAACCAAAACCAATATATTTATATAGCAGAAAACTCTAAGTTACAAGAAGCGGTGGTACCAATTAGCTTTGTAAAGGAAGGCAATGAGGTGGTAGTGGTGGTTTAGTCACTAAGTCGTGTCCAACTCTGCAACCCCATGGACTGTAGCCCCCAGGCTCCTCTGTCTGTGGGATTTTCCAGGCAAGAATACTGGAGTGGGTTGCTACTTCCTCCTCCAGGGGCTCTTTCTGACCCAGTGATCAAACCCCTGTCTCCTGCACTGCAGGTGGTCTTTTGCTTTGCAAGTGGATTCTTTAATGCTGAGCCACTAGAGAAGCTAAGGTAATGAGACATGGCTCAAATTAGGAGAAATGAGAAAGGTTTTGGAGAGCAGTTTAATAGATCCCTATGTGACTTTTCTTACACCAAACTCCTCAGAAACTGCCCTGCTATTCTCGTTCTACAAATTGGAGGACTTATTCTCTGGAGGAGATAAGACAGGAGGACTCTGGAGAGGAGGTGTCAATCATAACTGAACATGTGGGCGCCAAACCAAAAATGGTGAGATTAAGGAACCATTATCTTTTAATCCTGAAGCCCCCACCTTGCCAGTGGTCAGAAGTTTGCCATCCAGGTAGAAGACCTAAACAAGCCAACAGTGGAGAGTCCCCAAGAGATTACTCAGGTTATCTACTTTGATATCAAAGTAGAAATTAGATATAATAGTCTAGTAGTCAAAAATGGGTCCAGGAAAGATATATCTATTTAAGAGCCATTTGTGTCCAGAAACCAGAGAAAGAAAGTGTTTCAGACTGCCCAGAAAATGTGGTTTGTTGGATACCAAGATAAAACCCATTCAAAAAAAAAAAAAAGTGATCAACTATATAACAAGTTGCTGATAATTGAGAAATGAACAGTGAGGGTTGACTTAGATTTCAAGATATGGAAATTAGTAGAGATAGTAGATAATTTAGAAACAGTGAACAAAAAGAGATTTTTGAAGTTTTTCCATAAAGGATAACAGAGCAAAGTGGTGGTTGCTGTAAGGGAAAGAGGAGACTGATGTTATGTTGCCGTTGTTGTTTTTTAAGGAGACATAAAATGGGTGTTGGCTTAGGGAAGGATATTTTAATGATGGAGAGAAAGATAATTGCTGAGAATTATCCTTGACAATGTGAGAAAAATCAGGATACATAAGCAAGGAGTCTGTTTTTAACAGGGAGCTAACAGTTTATTAACAGTATTAGGAGAAAAACAAATATATCAACATCAACACTGGGTGTAATTTTTGACATTGAAAGTTTGTGAAATATTCTTTAGTCTTTCTATTTCTTCATATAAGGGTGATTTGAGGAAGATTTTGGTAGTTGGGATTATAGTTTTGAAGTTAATGGGCATGACAAGGTTTAAGTTATAGTTACGGAAGTGACTGACTAAGGAGAACTGAGGTCATGTAACTTACATGCCAGGATTTGGAAAGATCACACAAAAGTACATTGCGTGTGTATGCTCAGTTGCTCGGGTGTGTCCAACTCTTTGTGACCCTTTGGACTATAGCCCACCAGGCTCTGCTACCCATGGAATTTTTCAGACAAGAATATTGGAGTGGTTTGCCATTTCCTCCTCCAGGGGATCTTCTCGACCCAGGGATGGAAACCTCATCTCCTGCATTGGCAGACAACTTGAAACCTGCTGAGCCCTGGGGGAAGAGGTTCGTTAAGGAGATATCCAGTGAGCAAGGAGAAAAGATTTTAAAGAAGCAGGGGGTATGTACCTGGGTTAGTGATCATTCCAACGGGAAGAGTTGGTCTTGGATCTGAGAGTTGAAGCTGAGAGATTTTAAGCAGAGAGGACCTGCTATAGAAGAAGCAACTCAAAACAAGGAAGTAGGAAGTCAGATCTCACTATTGAGATGGCATGTATGCTGACTGGAGAGAAAAGCATAAAAAAAAACCTTGCAAAGGCTGCTGGGAAAGCAGGCTCCTCAGAGGAGATTCAAGCTTTAGAGCTTGAAGGTAGAAAGCCTTCTGAGCTTGAAGGTAGAAAGCCTTCTGAGAAACCTGCTTGATTTCTCCAGAGCTGCTCACACCTATTCTTTGTGGAATAACTTCCTAACTGATATTTATATGTGGAGAAGATAAGGCATCAATAGTTTCAAGGAAAATGAAATTTCAGATTTTCAAGATATGCATTATAAATACATAGTGTGAATATTCAAGAATATATTACAAGCAGAGGAGACGGCTGATGTGCAAGTAAATATTATGTCTCTGATTTTACATATATATATTTCTAACACATCACAGATCCCTAAAAAGTTTATACACATTTTTATCTAATGGGGCAAAATATCTACTGTATTCAATCAGTTCCTCATTGTTTAGAAAATTTTATAGTTTTAAGGAAGTTCATCATCTCTTATTCTTTAATACGATATTTAAAAGGCTACTCCGAGGCATTTCTGACTTGATCATTCTAAGTTCAATAACTTTCTTTTCCACTGTTTCTCATTATGTTTAAAATTTGTTGCAAGATGAAACAAAGTGTAAGAGCCTGCAGCTATGTTTAAATAAGAACAATATTTACATGGAGAAAGAATGTCTCCCACTCTCCAAGTAGCTGTTGCAGCCTTCAAAATGCTGTTGTTTTTAATGATCAATACACTGTGTGTCTAATAGCACTTTTATCAGGGCTATACCTAGAGTGTAAAACAGAATACCCATACGCTATCACGTGTGAGTCATCTTTTAAACTACTAATCAGAAATGGAGCAGTCCTTGGCAATTTAACACTCTTGGGAATGATTTCAATTCCTGAGAAATAGCTAAACATCAGTCTATGACAAAACACTATTTTCCAGATACCAGAAAATGCTTGACAAGAAATAGAAGCAAGATAAATAAGCATAAAATATCCTTCTAAATCTGTTGATAAGTTCTGATAATAATATTTTTTTTTCCCAACTGCCAGCATCTCATTGTGAAACAAATTGGAAACTTGCTCATTTGGTGCCTTTATTTCGTATGTAAACAGCAGTTTTTTTGTTTTTTTTTTTTTAATGAACAAAGAGAATTGCTCTAGTTCTGCTTAATCACCTTAAAATGAAAAAAAAAAAGTGTTCTACATTAGAAAAAGAAATTAAATAAGAGGAGTTGAAATAATTACATTTCAAAGGATATTCAATTGAACATAAAATTACAATATCTAAGTATATACACTTATAAAAATTGTTATATAAGAGAATATGTGAATATCTACATTAATTTTTTTTTTCTAAAAGGAAAAACAAAACTACTATGCATTTTTGAATGTCGTAGAGAAAATTAAAAAATGTGGAAGAGCACATGTGTTTCTTCACCTGTCTCATATCTAGTCCTTCTGTGACCTGTCTTTTACATTACTGAGAGAAGTCAGTAATTGAAATTTTTCCTAATGAGTGTGCTTACGCAGTTATCACTGGTTTATAAACATCCCAGAGCAGTTTATCAAGGTTATCTAAATTCTCCTTTGCTACAATAAGGTTGCTTGAGGTGTTACCCCCAGAAAAAGAACACTTAGCACATGTTAAATATTTTACTGGAATTCACCATGAATTTTATATCACTTGTTAACATATTTCCCTCAGTATTATAATATATATTACTCAAACTTTGAGTTTTTTTTTTTTTAATAAACAGTACATTATTCAACACCCAAAGAAAATTTAACAACCAGGACAGTAAAGTAAAATTTTATGTAAAAGATGAAACTGGAGATAGAGTGATTTCATTAATGAAAGAATTCATGAACCACATCGATTTTCTTTAACTACAGCCCAGGAGAATTTTAACCAAATCCTGAAGAAGGATGGAATAAGGTTTGAAAATGACTAGATTAGATGTTTGGATTAGAAGACTGTTCTCTTGAAAAGATCTCATTCGAAGAGGGATATGTGAATAGATTATCTAGAGATATTAAGGCAAATATATACATTTAAAATTCTCTACCTAACCAGGATATCATCCAAGAAAAAAGGAACAGAATATTGTCCATATACATATAAGCACTGAAGAATTATAGCATTTTACTTGAAAATTTACTTGAATCCATGCTTCAAAAGGCAACTAATTTGAAATAAAAATGACCAAGGTGAAAGAGCCAACTCTTCTTTCAAAACAATATTTTAAGTAATTGTGGAAATTATGCTAACAAACTGAGGCCTAAAATCCATTAAGTCAATGGTAGGGAATATATGTTTTAAAAATTATACTACTACCAGCAGGTAATACCTCTGAAAATGCACTAGAGATAACAAAGTGGAGAACTCACTGAAACAACCCTCTTTATTCCCATGAAAACCTATAAAATAACTTGAAGTTCCTTTACATTTTGTCCCTGAAGTCTATGAGATACTATTTAAATACATGCTCATTGTAACCCATATCAGTCAGTTCAGATTTTTTAATTAAAACCAGAAAGTTCTAACCAAGACACATGAATATTAGATTACATGAGAGTTTGGTAAATAATATCCTATTTCTGTTTCTTCTCTTTCTTCCCAGTCTGAACCCAGTTACAAACAGTATTAAAAAAAAAAAAAAAAATGGCCACAGGTATTCCATCCCCTTCCTTATACCCATGCCTTGTTGCAATGTGACACTGCAGTTTTCCCCATCCATCAGTGAAGTCTGTCCCTGACCCCTGACTCTGGATTGACCTTGTAACTTCCACCATCAGACAGAATTCATCAGAAGGATAGCATGGCCGTTTCAAGCCCAGGCTTCAAGCAGCTTTAAATACCTTTTTATTTTGAGAGTTTGCTGAGCCACCCTGTGAATAAGCCCCAGCCAATTTTACTGGAAAATGAGATGTCATACAGACAAGAGAGGGAGTCTGTCCCAGAGCAGGCATCCGAGGCCCACCAGTCCCAGGTGGAGGACCCCACCCCTGTGAAGCCAGGCTGAAGTCAGCCAAACCGAGAGCAGACCAGAACCGTCTACCAAAGCTCAGTCCAAATTTCCAGCTCACAGAATTGTCAGCTGAATAAATGAATGTTGTTTTGACCCTCTATATATTGAGATGTTCACACAACTGATAACTGAGTCAAAAGTAATCTGGCTCTTTGCCAGGTTGAAAATCACTATCATATCTGGACCCTTACGGCTATATGCATGCTATGATCACATCTTTAAACTGAGTTTTTGCTCATAAGGATCTATTTCACAAAAACAATCGAATTATCTTTTCCTTATGTCTTCTCAGTCCAATCTCTTCTTCAAAGTAAACATACTCTTGAGATGGTTTTCTATGACCCCAGGTCACAAACTTCTTTGTGATTTTATGCTAAAATCTAAAAGATAAAAAAAGAAGTAAGTAAGAAAAAGGCAAAATAGGAAGGGTTAGCTTGATGAGAAATATTTTAGCAGATAAAAACAATGAGTAAAATATCCCATAGAATAGAATAAAAGGCCCTGGTGGTACCAGAATGGGCTAGTGGCAAGTTCAGAATGTTCGGAAGGGCTACATCATAAATTTCTGTACACCACAGGTAACATTGTGGTATTTATTCTTTAATTGTACTACACAGCAATGAGAAGATTTTAGATACAGAATTGGCATGACCTGATTTATACGTCAAGTACAGAACTATAGGGTTGTACATGAAATGAATTGTAAGTAGGAAAATAAAAAGCTACATATCTCGTTCAGTTCAGTTCAGTTCAGTCGCTCAGTTGTGTTCGACTCCTTGTGACCCCATGGATCGCAGAACGCCAGGCCTCCCTGTTCATCACCATCTAAGACCACAGCCTTGTCTAACTCAATGAAACCAAGCCATGCCTATGGGGCAACCCAAGACGGGCGGGTCATAGTGGAGAGGTCGGACAGAATGTGGTCCACTGGAGAAGGGAATGGCAAGCCACTTCAGTATTCTTGCCTTGAGAACCCCATGAACAGTATGAAAAGGCAAAATGATAGGATACCAAAAGAGGAACTCCCCAGGTCATTTAGTTCAGTTCAGTTCAGTTCAGTCGCTCAGTCGTGTCCGACTCTTTGCGACCCCATGAATTGCAGCACGCCAGGCCTCCCTGTTCATCACCATCTCTCGGAGTTCACTCAGACTCACATTCATCGAGTCTGTGATGCCATCCAGCCATCTCATTCTTGGTCGTTCCCTTCTCCTCCTGCCCCCAATCCCTCCCAGCATCAGAGTTTTTTCCAATGAGTCAACTCTATGCATGAGGTGGCCAAAGTACGGAAGTTTCAGCTTTAGCATCATTCCTTCCAAAGAAATCCCAGGGCTGATCTCCTTCAGAATGGACTGGTTGGATCTCCTTGCAGTCCAAGGGACTCTCAAGAGTCTTCTCCAACACCACAGTTAAAAAGCATCAATTCTTCGGCACTCAGCCTTCTTCACAGTCCAACTCTCACATCCATACATGACCACAGGAAAAACCATAGCCTTGACTAGACGGACCTTAGTTAGCAAAGTAATGTCTCTGCTTTTCAATATGCTATCTAGTTTGGTCATAACTTTTCTTCCAAGGAGTAAGCGTCTTCTAATTTCATGGCTGCAGTCACCATCTGCAATAATTTTGGAGCTCAAAAAAATAAAGTCTGACACTGTTTCCACTGTTTCCCCATCTATTTCCCATGAAGTGATAGGACCGGATGACATGATCTTTGTTTTCTGAATGTTGAGCTTTAAGCCAACTTTTTCACTCTCCTCTTTCACCTTCATCAAGAGGCCCTTTAGCTCCTCTTCACTTTCTGCCATAAGGGTGATGTCATCTGCATATCTGAGGTTATTGATATTTCTCCTGCAATCTTGATTCCAGCTTGTGCTTCTTTCAACCCAGCGTTTCTCATGATGTACTCTGCATAGAAGTTAAATAAGCAGGGTGACTATATACAGCCTTGATGTACTACTTTTCCTATTGGGAACCAGTCTGTTGTTCCATGTCCAGTTCTAACTGTTGCTTCCTGGCCTGCATACAGATTTCTCAAGAGGCAGGTCAGGTGGTCTGCTATTCCCATCTCTTTCAGAATTTTCCAAAGTTTATTGTGATCCACACAGTCAAAGGCTTTGGCATAGTCAATAAAGCAGAAATAGATGTTTTTCTGGAACTCTCTTGCTTTTTCCATGATCCAGCGGATGTTGGCAATTTCATCTCTGGTTCCTCTGCCTTTACTAAAACCAGCTTGAACACCAAGAAGTTCATGGTTCATGTATTGCTGAACCCTGGCTTGGAGAATTTTGAGCATTACTTTACTATCATGTGAAATGAGTGCAATTGTGCAGTAGTTTGAGCCTTCTTTGGCATTGTCTTTCTTTGAAATTGGAATGAAAACTGACCTTTTCTAGTTCTATGGCAACTGCTGAGTTTTCCAAATTTGTTGGCATATTGAGTGCAGCACTTTCACAGCATCATCTTTCAAGATTTGAAACAGCTCAACTGGAATTCCATCACCTCCACTAGCTTTGTTTGTAGTGATGCTTTCTAAGGCCCACTTGACTTCACATTCCAAGATGTCTGGCTCTAGATGAGTGATCACATCATCATGATTATTGGCTCGTGAAAATTTTTTTTGTACAGTTCTTCCGTGTATTCTTTTCACCTCTTCTTAATATCTTCTGTTTCTGTTAGGTCCAGACCATTTCTGTCCTTTATTGAGCCCATCTTTGCATGAAATGTTCCCTTGGTATCTCTGATTTTCTTGAAGAGATCTCTAGTCTTTCCCATTCTGTTCTTTTCCTCTATTTCTTTGCATTGATCGCTGAAGAAGTCTTTCTTATCTCTTCTTGCTATTCTTTGGAACTCTGCATTCAGATGCTTATATCTTTCCTTTTCTCCTTTGCTTTTCACCTCTCTTCTCTCCACAGCTATTTGAGAGGCCTCCCAGACAGCCATTTTGCTTTTTTGCATTTCTTTTCCATGGGGATGGTCTTGATCCCTGTCTCCTGTACAATGTCACGATCCTCATTCCATAGTTCATCAGGCACTCTGTCTATCAGATCTGGGCCCTTAAAACTATTTCTCACTTCCACTGTATGATCATAAGGGATTTGATTTAGGTCCTACCTGAATGGTCTAGTGGTTTTCCCTACTTTCTTCAATTTCCGCCTGAATTTGGCCATAAGGAGTTGATGATCTGAACCACAGTCAGCTCCTGGTCTTGTTTTTGTTGATTGTATAGAACTTCTCCATCTTTGGCTACGTAGAATATAATCAATCTGATTTCGGTGTTGACCATCTGTTGATGTCCATATGTAGAGTCATCTATTGTGTTGTTGGAAGAGGGTGTTTGCTATGACCAGTGCATTTTCTTGGCAAAACTCTATTAGTCTTTGCCATGCTTCATTCCGCGTTCCAAGGCCAAATTTGCCTGTTACTCCAGGTGTTTCTTAACTTCCTACGTTAGCATTCCAGTCCCCCATGAAGAAAAGGACATCTCTTTTGGGTGTTCGTTCTAAAAGGTCTTGTAGGTCTTCATAAAACCGTTCAACTTCAGCTTCTTCAGCATTACTGGTTGGAGCATAGACTTGGATAACTGTGATATTGAATGGTTTGCCTTGGAAACGAACAGAGATCATTCTGTTGTTTTTGAGATTGCATCCAAGTACTGCATTTTGGACTCTTTTGTTGACCATGATGGCTACTCCATTTCTTCTGAGGACTTTCTGCCCGCAGTAGTAGATATAATGGTCATCTGAGTTAAATTCATCCATTCCAGTCCATTTTAGTTCGCTGATTCCTAGAATGTCGACGTTCACCCTTGCCATCTCTTGTCTGCCACTTCCAATTTGCCTTGATTCACAGACCTGACATTCCAGGTTCCTATGCAATATTGCTCTTTACAGCATCGGATCTTGCTTCTATCACCAGTCACATCCACAACTGGGTATTGTTTTTGCTTTGGCTCCATCCCTTCATTCTTTCTGGAGTTATTTCTCCACTGATCTCCAGTAGCATATTGGGCACCTACTGACCTGGGGAGTTCCTCTTTCAGTATACTATCATTTTGCCTTTTCATGCTGTTCATGGGGTTCTCAAGGCAAGAATACTGAAATGGCTTGCCATTCCCTTCTCCAGTGGACCACATTGTGTCAGACCTCTCCACCATGACCCGCCTGTCTTGGGTTGCCCCGCAGGCATGGCTTGGTTTCATTGAGTTAGACAAGGCTGTGGTCCTAGTGTCATTAGGTGCCCAATATGCTACTGGAGATCAGTGGAGAAATAACTCCAGAAAGAATGAAGGGATGGAGCCAAAGCAAAAACAATACCCAGTTGTGGATGTGACTGGTGATAGAAGCAAGATCCGATGCTGTAAAGAGCAATATTGCATAGGAACCTGGAATGTCAGGTCCGTGAATCAAGGCAAATTGGAAGTGGTCAAGCAAGTGATGGCAAGGGTGAACGTCAACGTTCTAGGAATATCAGCAAACTAAAATGGACTGGAATGGGTGAATTTAACTCAGATGACCATTATATCTACTACTGCGGGCAGGAAAATCCCTCAGAAGAAATGGAATAGCCATCTCATCCAGTAGTCCAGGGAAAATAATTTGATGACTTGGATAAAAATGTTGCCATCGGCTGTAAAATAGTACTAAGATATATTCTTCTGGAGACAGAACTGGCAAGACTGGGTAGATGGAATTTGTGGAGTGAGAAAATGAGTTCAAGTTTTGAGCTTCAGGAAGTGGGTAGCTGCTACTACTTATTGCCTGAGGGCAGCTTTGGAAGTGGGAAGAGTAGGCAAAAGACTCAAAGTAACAATTGACCATGAAATTGATGCATCTGCAGTGTGTTCTATGAGAAATCTGATGAATCTTGTAGTGATATGGCAGTGGCCTGGAAAATGATATAGCCTGGGAAATCCCATGGGCGGAGGAGCCTGGCAGGCTGCAGTCCATGGAGTCGCTAAGAGTCGGACATGACTGAGTGACTTGACTTTCACTTTTCACTTTCATGCATTGGAGAAGGAAAGGGCAACCCACTCCAGTGTTCTTGCCTGGAGAATCCCAGGGACAGGGGAGCCTGGTGGGCTGCCATTTATGGGGTCGCACAGAGTCGGACACGACTGAAGTGACTTAGCAGCAGCAGCAGCAGCAGCAGCAGTGATATGGAGTCAGCCATCCATTGGCCATTATATGGTGGAGCTTGGGAAAGGAACAGGCAACCCACTCTAGTATTCTTGCCTGGAAATGCCTTAGACAGAGGAGCCTGGCAGGCTACAGTCCCTGGCATCAGATACAACTTAGCGACTAAACAACAGCTGTGGAGCTAGCTCTATGGATAGTACAAATTGTATATTAGAGAGTATATTCCATGACTATAAGCTCTGTGAAAACAGATCTCATTTCCCTTTACTTGGCGCCATGTCTTGAAAGGATGAAAATAAGAAATTATATCTCCAACACAAAAAGCTAAAGAGGTAAAAATTTAAGAAAAGTCAAATAAATACAGGTATAAAGATAAATTCATATATCAATGAGTTAAAAGTACATGCAATTAATACCACTCTTTTGATTATGATGTATTTCTTGCTAATCTCAGTATTCTTTGTTTCCAGTATCATTTCATTGTTTTCTTCAACTTGCTATTTGAACTTCCACAGGTCATTTTCCTACTATTTTGACTCTAGTTTGACCTTTTCTCTGTCTTGGTCTCTCACTGCCTCAGCCACCCTAGAGCTTCCTTTTCTGTCTCAGACCAGTGAACATTTTACTCAGAGTCAATTTTTTCAGTTTTCTTGACTTGGACATTTCTTTGCGCTTGGGTGCTCAAGCATGGTGAAGCAGTTAAAAGGTGTCCAAGGAAAGTCCAATTATATGTATTACTGTTTCTGCCTCAAAGAAATTAATATGTATGAAAGTGAAAGTTAAGTTGCTCAGCCACATCTGACTCTTTGTGACCCCATGGACTGTAGCCCACCAGGCTCCTCAGTCTATGGAATTCTCCAGGCAAGATTGGAGTGGGTTGCCATTTCCTTATCCATGGGATCTTCCCGACCCAGGGAGGTATATGACATATTATGAAAATGTGTATGAAAGTTAGTGATAAATCTCTGGGTCTCAGAGCAAGGGATTGTGGAAAGAGAGACCAAGTCTAATTAACATCCCTGTCCTGATGATGAGGACTGGAAATTTGAGACCTCAGTCAGAACCCTGGATATCTTTAGTCATTCACCATAAGAGTGTCACGTGTCCTCCTCACTGGAGGGATTTGGTGGGAGTGTTTGTTTTGGGAGAGAGCTTCTAGATCTTTCAGGGTGGGCTGATCTTTCCCATGTAGTCAACTGGTGGAATGCTGCTGCTAAGTGTCAGTAATACCGTTTTCTGATGACTTCATCGGGGGTCCTTAGCAACTGAAGCATCCTTGGTCATCTCTTAAAAGGCCATTGCAGGTATTTCTCAAAGCACACACATATGTTTTCTCTAAGTTTCCCTTTTGTCTTAACCAAAAAGGCTTCAGTTCTTCAGAGCTGTATATATATTTTTGTTGTTCTGTCACTAAGTCATGTCCAACTCTTTTCAACCGCATGGACAGTAGCCCGCCAGGCTCCTCTGTCCGTGGAACTTTCTAGGCAAGAATACTGGAGTGGGTTGCCATTTCCTACTCCAGAGGATCTCCCCAATCCAGGGATCAATCATGTGTCTCTTGTGTCTCCTGTATGGGTAGGTAGATAGTTTATCACTGCACCACCTGGGAAGGTTTTTTTTTTTTTAATTTTTTTAACTTTATTACTGTAGCAGTGTATTATTTTGGGGGCTTCCCAGGTGGTGCTAGTGGTAAAGAACCCACCTACTCATGCAGGAGATATAAATGATGCAGGTTCAACCCCTGCATAGGGAAGATCCCCTGGAGGAGGGCATGGCAACCTACTCCACTGTTCTTGCTTGGAGACTCCCTGGACAGAGGAGCCTGGTGGGCAACAGTCCATGGGATTGCAAAGAGTGGGATACAACTGAAGCGGCTTAGCACAGCACATATTATTTTTTAATGCCTTGAAAAACAAATTCCACACCATAGATTACCTTCCTGAATGAAGAAGGAAATGAACACCTTACCTCTAGAAATAAGTTAGAGTTACAGAAAGTCTAGATGGATATTCAGAATAATGGCCCCCAAAGATGCACGTGTTCTAATTCTCAGAATTTGTAAATGTATTACATTACATGACAAAAGGATCTTTGCAGTTGTGATTAACATCAAGGACCTTGAAATGGGGGAGATTTTTCCTGGGTTGCCTGGGTAATTACATGCCCCTAAAATTGGAAGAAGAAGGTAGAAGATTGGGTCAGAGAGATGAGATGGAAGAAGAGGCACTGGAGATACAAGTGCAGGAGAGACTCCCTATTGTTGGCTGGACTTAGAGATGGAGGAACATGATGAAACAGGAATGCAGTGACTTTTAGAAATCTGGAATGATTTTCAACTGACTGTCCACAAGACGGTGGGGACATCAGGCCAATAGCCAGAAATACATGAGCTCTACCAGGGATCTGAATGAGCCTAGAAGTGGATTCTCCCCCAGAGCCTCCAGAAAAGGAAGCAGACCTGCCAACACCTTGATCATAACCTGAGGAGACCTGAATGGGGCCTCTGACCTACAGACTGTGAGACAATAGACTTGACTTGCTATAAGCCACTGCATTTGTGGTGCTTTTTCATAGCAGGAATAGAAGCCAAATACCGTGGAGAAAAAGGAATGTGTAGAAATAATTGTATGATAAACATTTTGATTTCATCCTGAGTGAAATCTTTATAACATACTTAACAAGTTAATGTCAAGTGGCCAGATTTCATTTTTTGAAAAACCTATTTCCACATCACTATTTGATTCTTTCTCCTGTATATTTTTTCATCAAATTTCAATTTTTGAATGATTGTACAATAAATTAGGAGAATATCTTCATATTAGTATTTTGAAGCCTCTGTACTATGACACACAAAACATCTCAGAGTATATATAAACTGTTTATAAGGATTAAGCCAGTTCTCTGTGTGTATGTGTTTGGGAAGGTGAAGTTCTGAATTGTACTATGTACAAATAAAATGTAAAGCCTTTGAAACCCATTTGAAATTACATTTGAATTGTGTTTCAACATATCATCTTCGTTTTACTTCTCTGGAAGTCAAAGTAGCTAATATGCACTCTAAACAATGCAATTTTCTTTCTCTATATCGTGTTCTGAAAATTAATCTTATTCTTCGCAAGTGAAATAATTTGGTGAATTGTGTTACATGGAGAGATTGATTTTTTCCCCACTTGTGGATGTTGAATCATTCTCCCTCAGTCAGTTAAATGGAGTGGAATTATTCATCAAGCTCTCTTTTCTTTCTTGCCCAACTCTGGGACTTATTCTTCAGAATATCTATGTTCTATTGTATATAAATGACATGTTGTTATTGTGCTGTAACTAAACATTATTGTGCTTGTTAATAGTTAGAAACTAACTGGTAAAGTCAATAGATTGAAAGTTGACAGTTTGAGAAAGGACAAATCTGTTTGATATCCTGGCATTGCTATTATTTTAAATGAAACATATTAATCTAGTGGCTCAGACAGTAAGAATCTGCCTGCAGTGCACAATTCACTCCTGTATTCTTGCCTGGAGAATCCCATGGACAGAGAAGCCTGGTAAGCTAATGTCCATGGAGTCACAAAGAGTTGGACATGACTGAGTGACTAACACTTTATATCTTAATCTAATATTTTGGTAAGAAGCTCATTTTTTTGGTCAGCTACAGTTATTTTATAGGAATACATAGTTGTCTTAGGTAAAGTAGATGAGGTAATAGACAAAATGCCAGTTATGAATGCTTAAACCTTTAAGTTGAACCATTTTTTGAATTCTTCTTTTGAAAGATTTTGACTTTATTTTCAGCATATTTCAAAATGAAATTCTTTGATTTGTAAACATTTTATTTTGCTTTCTTTTTATAGTTACAAAATGAAACAAGAATGTTAGCTCTCACTGTTTCTATTTATTATTGTACCAGAGGCCCTGACCAGTCAAATAGGGCAAGGAAATAAGTTAAAGAGATAATAATAAAAATTGGAAGAAAAACAAAGTTCTCATCACACAGTCATGTCTTGTTGGCCTGTGTGGAAAACTCAAAAGTGAGTCTGGACAAGCTCTTGAAATATTAAGTAAATTAAGTTGTGCTTCTAAATATACCAGACCAACATGCAAACTTAAATTATATTTCTATATACCATCAGCAGACAAAAAACAAAATGTAACAGTATCCCACTCAAAATTAATCAATATCAAACAGATTAGCATAAACCTAATGAAAGATGTATACAACCTCTGTGTTGAAAAATCACAAAACATAAGAAAAAGAAATTAAAGAAGACCTAACTAAATAATAGAAAAATATATTCAAAGATTGGAAAACTAAATATTTTAAGGCTGCAAATTCTTCACAGATTAGTCGATAGATTCAAAATGACTCCAGTCAAAGTCCTAAGATTTCTTTGGGGAAAGGGGCACAAGTTCAAAAACCCCATAAAAGCATGTGTCTAAGAGCAGCCATGGAAGTTTCGAAGAAGAAAACCTGAACATTTAACCTATATGTGTAGGTCTTATCTGTATTAATATCTATTGGACAGATTTGGCCCAAGGACAAAGTGACCAATAGAAAGTGAGAGAGCAATTAGGAACACACATATCTGTTAGATAATTCATGCAGTGGAAAAAGTGTGGCAATTTCAATAACTGATGATGGATTGACTTTTCTTTTTATTAATTTAATTTAATTTAATTTTTTTATTTTTTTAATTACAATACTGTATTTGTTTTGCCATCCATTGACACGAATCAGCCATAGGTGAACACAATCTCCCAATGCCGAAGCCCCCTCCCACCTCCCACCCCACTTCCTCTACTTGAATCATCCTGTGCATCAGCCCCTTTTCAAATGTACTTTGAACCCTACACAAAATACGTAAAAATGCATTTCAGATAAACTAAAGATGCCAGTGTGCTACCAGTACTTGGCATTATCAGAATTCTATATTTTAGACATTCAAATAGGTGTGTAATAGTATTTCATTTTTAGTATTAATTACCCTAATGATCAATATTATTTGACATCGTTTAATGTGCATGTTTTTCATTCCCACATATTCTTTTGTGGTCCCTTGTAAAACCCTTACCAAATTCTGTCTTTTTAATTTAGTTGTGATTCCTATTAATTTTTTTAAATTAATAAATTTATTTATTTTACTTTACAATATTGTATTGGTTTTGCCATACATTGACTTGAATCTGCCATGGATGTACATGTGTTCCTCATCTTGAACCCCCCACCCATCTCCCTCACCATCCCATCCCTCTGGGTCATCCAGTGCACCAGTCCTGAGCATCCTGTATCATGCATTGAACCTGGACTGGCGATTCATTTCACATATAATAATTTACATGTTTCAATGCCATTTTCCCATATTATCCTGCCCTCATCCTCTCCCACAGAGTCCAAAAGACTGTTCAATACATCTGTGTCTCTTTTGCTGTCTCACATGCAGGGTTAACATTACCATCTTTCTAAATTCCATATATATGTGTTAGTATACTGTATTGGTGTTTATCTTTCTGACTTACTTCACTCTGTATAATCGGCTCCAGTTTCATCCACCTCATTAGAACTGATTCAAATGTATCCTTTTTAATGGCTGAGTAATATTCCATTGTGTACCACAGCTTTCTTATCCATTTGTCTACTGATGGACATCTAGGTTCCTCCCATGTCCTGGCTATTATAAACAGTGCTGCAATCAACATTAGGGTACACGTGTCTCTTTCAATTCTGGTTTCCTCGGTGTGTATGCCCAGCAGTGGGATTGCTGGGTCATAAGGCAGTTCTATTCCCAGTATTTTTAAGGAATCTCCACACTGTTCTCCATAGTGGCTGTACTAGTTTGCATTCCCACCAATTGTGTAAGAGGGTTCCCTTTTCTCCACACCCTCTCTAGCATTTATTGCTTGTAGATTTTTGGATCACACCCATTCTGACTGGCATGAAATTGTACCTCATTGTGCTTTTGATTTGCATTTCTCTGATAATGAGTGATCTTGAGCATCTTTTCATGTGTTTATTAGCCATCTGTATGTCTTCTTTGGAGAAATGTCTGTTTAGTTCTTTGGCCCACTTTTTGATTGGATCTTTTATTTTTCTGTAATTGAGCTGCAGGACTTGCTTGTATATTTTTGAGATTAATTCTTCATCCATTGCTTCATTTGATATTATTTTCTTCCATTCTGAAGGCTGTCTTTTCACCTTGCTTATACTTTCTTTTGTCGTGCAGAAGCTTTCAAGTTTAATTAGGTCCCATTTGTTTATTTTTGCTTTTATTTCCAATATTCTGGGAGGTGGTCATAGAGGATCCTGCTATGGTTTCTGTCGGAGAGTGTTTTGCCTGTGTTTTCCTCTAGGAGTTTAATAGTTCCTGGTCTTACATTTAGATGTTTAATCCATTTTGGGTTTCTTTTTGTGTATGGTGTTAGAAAGTGTTCTAGTTTCATTCTTTTACATGTGGTTGGCCAATTATCCCAACACCATTTGTTAAAGAGATTGTCTTTTCTCTATTTTATATACTTGCCTTCTTTGTAAAAGATAAGGTTTCCATAGGTGTGTGGATTTATCTCTGGGCTATCTATTTTGTTCCATTTATCTATATAACTGTCTTTGTGCCAGTACCATACTGTCTTGATGACTGTGGCTTTGTAATAGAGCCTGAAGTTAAGCAGGTTGATTCCTCCAGTTCCATTCTTCTTTCTCAAATTGGTTTGGTTATTTGAGTTTTTCCATACAAATTGTGAAATTATTTGTTCTAGTTCTCTGGAAAATACCATTGGTAGCTTGATAAGTTTTGCATTGAATCTATATATTGCTTTGGGTAGCATACTCATTTTCCCTATATTGATTCTTCTGATCCATGAATACAGTATATTTCTCCATCTGTCTGTGTCCTCTTTGATTTTTTTTCACCAGTGTTTTATAGTTTTCTATATGTAGGTCTTTTGTTTCTTTCAGTTCAGTTTAGTTCAGTTCAGTTGCTCAGTCGTGTCCGACTCTGCAACACCATGAATTGAAGCATGCCAGGCCTCCCTGTCCATCACCAACTCCGGGAGTTCATTCAAACTTACATCCATCGAGTCAGTGATGCCATCCAGCCATCTCATCCATGTACGTCCCCTTCGCTCCCTGCCCCAAATCCCTCCCAGCATCAGAGTCTTTTCCAATGAATCAACACTTCGCATGAGGTGGCCAAAGTACTGGAGTTTCAGCTTCAGCATCATTCCTTCCAAAGAACACTCAGGGCTGACCTCCTTCAGAATGGACTGGTTGGATCTCCTTGCAGTCCAAGGGACTCTCAAGAGTCTTCTCCAACACCACAGTTAAAAAGCACCAATTCTTTGGTGCTCAGCCTTCTTCACAGTCCAACTCTCACATCCATACGTGACCACAGGAAAAACCATAGCCTTGACTAAACGGACCTTAGTCAGCAAAGTAATGTCTCTGCTTTTGAATATGCTATCTAGGTTGGTCATAACTTTTCTTCCAAGGAGTAAGCGTCTTTTAATTTCATGGTTGCAGTCACCGTCTGCAGTGATTTTGGAGCCCCCCAAAATAAAGTCTGACACTGTTTCCACTGTTTCCCCATCTATTTGCCATGAAGTGACGGGATCCGATGCCATTATCTTCATTTTCTGAATGTTGAGCTTTAAGCCAACTTTTTCACTCTCCACTTTCACTTTTATCAAGAGGCTTTTTAATTCCTCTTCACTTTCTACCATAAGGGTGGTGTCATCTGCATATCTGAGGTTACTGATATTTCTCTCGGCAATTTTGATTCCAGCTTGTGCTTCTTCCAGCCTAGCTTTTCTCATGATGTACTCTGCATAGAAGTTAAATAACCAAGGTGACAATATACAGCCTTGACGTACTCCTTTTCCTATTTGGAACAAGTCTGTTGTTCCATGTCCAGCTCTAATTGTTGCTTCCTAACCTGCATCTAGGTTTCTCAAGAGGCAAGTCAGATGGTCTGGTATTCCCATCTCTTTCAGAATTTTCCACAGTTCTTTGTGATCCACCCAGTCAAAGGCTTTGGCATAGTCAATAAAGCAGAAATAGGTGTTTTTCTGGAACTCTCTTGCTTTTTCCATGATCCAGTGGATGTTGGCAATTTGATTTCTGGTTCCTCTGCCTTTACTAAAACCAGCTTGAACATTTGGAACTTCACGGTTCATGTATTGTTGAAGCCTGGCTTGGAGAATTTTGAGCACTACTTCACTAGCGTGTGAGATGAGTGCAATTGTGCGGTAGTCTGAGCATTCTTTGGCATTGCCTTTCTTTGGGATTGGAATGAAAACTGACCTTTTCCAGTCCTGTGGCCACTGCTTTTTCCAAATTTCCTGGCATATTGAGTGCAGCACTTTCACAGCATCATCCATCTTTCAGGATTTGAATTAGCTCAACTGGAATTCCATCACCTCTACTAGCTTTGTTCGTAGTGATGCTTTCTAAGGCCCACTTGACTTCACATTCCAGGATGTCTGGCTCTAGGTGAGTGATCACACCGTCGTGATTATCTGGGTGGTGAAGATCTTTTTGTACAGTTCTTCTGTGTATTCTTGCCACCTCTTCTTAATATCTTCTGCTTCTGTTAGGTCCAGACCATTTCTGTCCTTTATCGAGCCCATCTGTGCCTGAAATTTTCCCTTGGTATCTCTAATTTTCTTGAAGAGATCTCTATTCTTTCCCATTCTATTCTTCTCCTCTATTTCTTTGCATTGATTGTCAAGGAAGGCTTCTTATCTCTTCTTGCTGTTCTTTGGAACTCTGCATTCAGATGATTATATCTTTCTTTTCCTTTGCTTTTCTCTTCTCTTCTTTTCACAGCTCTTTGTAAGGCCTCCTCAGACAAATTTTGCTTTTTGTATTTCTTTTCCATGGGGATAGTCTTGATCCCTGTCTCTTGTACAGTGTCATGAACCTTTGTCCATAGTTCATCAAGCACTCTATCTATCAGATCTAGTCCCTTAAATCTATTTCTCACTTCCACTGTATAATCATAAGGGATTTGGTTTAGGTCATACATGAATAGTCGAGTATTTTTCCCTACTTTCTTCAATTTCAGTCTGAATTTGGCAATAAGGAGCTCATGATCTGAGCCACAGTCAGCTCCTGGTCTTGTTTTTTTGGACTGTATAGAGCTTCTCCATCTTTGGCTGCAAAGAATATAATCAATCTGATTTTGGTGTTGACCGTCTGGTGATGTCCGTGTGTAGAGTCTTCTTGTGTTGTTGGAAGAGGGTGTTTGCTATGACCAGTGCATTTTCATGACAAAACTCTATTAGTCTTTGCCCTGCTTCATTCCGTATTCCAAGGCCAAATTTGCCTGTTATTCCAGGTGTTTCTTGGCTTCCTACTTGTGCATTCCAGTCCCCCATAATGAAAAGGACATCTCTTTTGGGTGTTAGTTCTAAAATGTCTTGTAGGTCTTCATAGAACCGTTCAACTTCAGCTTCTTCAGCATTACTGGTTGGAGCATAGACTTGGATAACTGTGATATTGAATGGTTTGCCTTGGGAATGAACAGAGATCATTCTGTTGTTTTTGAGATTGCATCCAAGTACTGCATTTTGGACTCTTTTGTTGACCATGATGGCTACTCCATTTCTTCTAAGGGATTCCTGCCTGCAGTAGTAGATATAATGGTGATCTGAGTTAAATTCACCCATAGCAGTCCATTTTAGTTCTCTGATACCTAGAATGTCGACATTCACTCTTACCATCTCCTGTTTGACCACTTCCAATTTGCCTTGATTCATGGACCTGACATTCCAAGTTCCTATGCAATATTGCTCTTTATAGCATCGGACCTTGCTTCTATCACCAGTCACATCCACAACTGGGTATTGTTTTTGCTTTTTCTCCATCCCTTCATTCTTCCTGGTTTTATTTCTCCACTTATCTTTAGGAGCATATTGGGCACCTACTCACCTGGGGAGTTCCTCTTTCAGTATCCTACCATTTTGCCTTTTCATACTGTGCATGAAGTTCTCATGGCAAGAACACTGAAGTGATTTGCCATTCCCTTCTCCAGTGGACCACATTCTGTCAGACCTCTCCACCGTGACCTGCCTGTCTTGGGTTGCCCCACAGTCATGGCTTAGTTTCATTGAGTTAGACAAGGCTGTGTTCCTAGTGTATTGGATTGACTAATTTTCCGTGATTATGGTTTTAGTGTTTCTGCTCTCTGATGCCCTCTTGCAACACCTACCGTCTCACTTGGGTTTCTCTTACCTTGGATGTGGGGTAACTCTTCATGAAGCGCTTCCGCTGATCCTTACCTTGTACGAGGGGTATCTCCTCACCACTGCCCCTCCTAACCTTGAACTGGAATAGCTCCTCTATGCCCTTCTGCGCCTGGGCCGCCACCGCTCCTTGGACGTGGGGTAGCTCCTTCTGGCCGCTGCCCCTGGCCTCAGGTGGCGGGTAGCTTCTCCAGGCTGCCACCTATGACCTCTGACATGGGGTAGCTCCTCTCCACTGCTCCTGTACTGTCACAACCTGACACTCCTGGCCGCTGCCCCTGACCTTGGCCGTTCCTAAGCCACCACAGCCTGGCCATCGCAGCCACCCACAGCCACCCATCAAGCGACTTCACTTCACTTCATATTTTTAAGTAAGCTCCATTCACCTTCATATGAAACTGTTTCACTTCATGTATCATTGCAAGTGCCCTATATCAGATATTCCCAATTCCTCCCTCTCTTCCCATATTATGGCTTCCCTCATAGCTCAGTTGGTAAAGAATATGCCTGCAATACAGGAGACCCCAGTTAGATTCCTGGGTCAGGAAGATCTGCTGGAGAAGGGATAGGCTACCCACTCCAGTATTCTTGGGCTTCCCTTGTGGCTCAGCTGGTAAAGAATCCACCTGCAATGCAGGAGACCTGGGTTTGATCCCTTGGTTGGGAAGATTCCCTGGAGATGGAAACAGCTACCCACTCCAGTATTCTGGCCTGGAGAATTCCAGGGACTATATAGTCCATGGGTCTCAAAGAATAGGACAAGACTGAGTGACTTTCACTTACCGTATTATATTTTCTCCTTTATTTCACTTATTCATTTGTTATGACAATTCAATGCTTTGTTACCATTTCTACTTTAAACTGATGTTTCTTAGATTAAGAATAAGAAAAAGACTGTTTGACCCTCATCTATTTCTCTTCTTATGTGCTTCCTTTTTTAAACATAGGTCCATGTTTCTGATGTATATGATTTTCCTTCTTGGCGAAAATCTTTTAACATTTCTTGCAGGACAGGTTGTCTGGTGATTAATTCCCTTAGTCTTTGTTTGTCTAGAAGTCTTTTAGCTTTCTTTCATTTTTGAAGGTTAATTTCATTTGATAGGGAACTCTAGGTTGGTGGTTTTCCTTTGAACACTACAAACTGAATATCATTATTTCCTTGCTTGAATTGTTTCTGATGAGAAGTTTGCTGTAATTCTTACAAATTTTTATTGGAGTATAGTTGGCTTATAATGTTGTGTCTGATTCAGGTGTATAACAGTGATGCAGTTATACATATACATATATCTACTCTTTTTTAGAATTTTTTCCCATATGAATATTGAGTAGAGTTCCCTTTACTATACAGCAGATTCTTATTAGTTATCTATTTTATATATACCAGCGTGTATATGTCAATCCCATTCTCCCAATTTATCACGTCCTCCATATCCCCTGGTAACCGTGAGTTTGTTTTCTATATCTGTGACTCTACTTGTTGTTGTTCAGTTGCAAAGTTCTGTCCGACTCTTGGCAACTCCATAAGCTGCAGATGCCAGGATACTTCTATTTTGTAACTAAGTTCATTTGTACCATTGTTTTAAAGATCTTGCATATAATCAATATCATATGATATTTGCTTTCTCTGACTTCCTTCAGTGTAACAATCTCTATTCTTCTGTGAGTAAGGTGTCTCACCACTCCCACAGGTCTCTTTCAAGATTTTCTCTTTGCCTTTCCTGTACACATTTTAAATTTTTATTATTTTACTTATTTATTGCCAGTTTAATACATGCTTCAGTGCAACTTTTACAGGACTTAAAAATATATATATATACATGCTTTGTATTCTCTGAGTGTTGTAGATCTGTATTTCTTGTCTGTCATCAATTTTGGAGCATCTTGGCCATTATTACTCCAAATATTTCTTCTGTGCCATTCACTCTTTCTTCCCCTTTTGGGATTCCAATTACGCATACACGATCTCTTTTGAAACTTCCCCATAGTTCTAAGGTGTCCTATTCTTCTTTTAATCATTTTTCCCCTTGCATGTGACTTTGAAGAGTCTCCGTTGACCCCTCATGACCCTCACTGATTCTTGCACCAGTGGTGTCATATATACTCGCAAAACCATGGCAGGCATCCTTCACTTCTGTTACAATGTTTTTTTTGTTTTTTTTTTATTTCCAGCATTTCCTTTCGATTTGTTTTCAGTGCTTCTGTTTCCCAGTTAACCTTACCCATTTGTTCTCACAGCTTGTCTATTTTTCCCATTAGTGCTCTTTCCATATTATTCTTGGTTATTTTGAATTCACTGGCTGATGATTCCATCGCTTCACGCCAGAGTCTGGTCTTCTCAGCTTTGCTTTTCTTGCTTTGGGTATGTCTTGTAAGTCTTTGTGATGGTTGTTGAAAGCTGCATACATTGTACTTGGTAACAGAAACAGGTCATTGAATCTCCAGTGGGAGGATGTGTATTCGCGGGGCTAGGAGTTGTGTTTTGTTTGGTGACGCCTGGAGCTCCAGTGCCAGAGGTGTCCTATTCCTCTCGTGCCCTTGTTCTTGCCTCCTCCCCTTGGGTTTTCCTGAGTACCCCCTCCTCAGAGGGAGTCTGTGTGTTGTAGCTCTTTTGTCTGTATCTATTATTATTATCTTGGAGCTCTGCTGCTGTGGAGGTGAGGTGTCAGGCAGGACACCAACTGAATCCAATTAAATCTCATTCTTTCAGTGGGCTTCTTTGAGCATCTTTGTGTTTTTCTGTGTAGCTTTCCTCTGTGTGTGCTACATCCTGTCTGAACCTTTACAACCCCATGGACTGTAGTCTGCCAGTTCTGTCCATGAAATTCTCCAGGCAAGAACACTGAAGTGGACAGTCATTTCCTTCTCCAAGAAATCCTCCAGACCCTGGGATCGAACCTGGGTCCCCTGCCCTTACAGGCAGTTTCTTTACCACTGAAACACCAGGGAAGGCCTAGGCTGCTATACCAGGTATTTTAGCCTATTTACAGTCTAATGTGTTCAAATTGTAGCACTGAGAGTGGGCTCTTTCTACTTCATCCAAGTGGACCCCAACCAACTGGAAACTAAATGTCATAGCTTCCTCATTACCTACCATATGACTATATTGTGCCTAAGTAAGAAAGCCAGAGGGATTTTAAAAATTGGGTTGAATTTAGATATAAAAATATTAATAGTATCCAGGCATTTAAAAACTAGGAACTGAAAGAAAAAAGTAGCTGGCAATTAAGTTTGTCATGAAAATCAATCATACTCTTAAATTCAGCCTAGCATATCAAACTAATGTCAAAGCTATTTTACTTTAGCAAAATTGCCTCACCTTACTTACAACTGAGATTTATAGGCTTCAAGAAATTTAGTGGATAATCTGTTAAGCCAAGAGAGGACATATTTGTTTATAGGTCCAGGATCAACAATAACCATGTCCCAAACATCATAACCAAAATAAATAAGACTTGTTGTACCATCATTAGACAATGAGTATGGTATATATTTTGTCCATTACATTAAAATATATATCTTCATCAGGTAAGCTGATTTTATAGGGATATGAGTCTATTTGGGAGCTCCTCATTAATCAGTGTCTATTTACTTGCACTACATCTATTTTATAATTCATTATTTTTATAACAGAGCAAATTTTTGTTTTTCATTTGTTTTCAAAACATTTTCTAAAAGTCCACTCTTTTGGACTCTGAGGGAGAGGGAAAGGGTGGGATGGTTTGGGAGAATGGCAATGAAACATGTATATTTTCTTGTAAGAAACGAAGCGCCAATCTATGTTCAATGTAGGATGCAGGATGCATGGGGCTGATGCACAGGATGATTCAAGTAGAGGAAGTGGGGTGGGAGGTGGGAGGGGGCTTCGGCATTGGGAGATTGTGTTCACCTATGGCTGATTCGTGTCAATGTATGGCAAAACAAATACAGTATTGCAATTAAAAAAATAAATAAATTTAATTAAAAAAAAACCATTTTCTAGCCATTGTTATACATTTTTAAGATAAATTTTAGAGCCCATTATTTCAAATTCAAAATAAAAATTAGTATGGGGAGTGGAATAATTGCTAATTTTATAATATTGGAAGTTTCCATCCTAAACACATCTCTCTCTTGACTCAAGTCTTCTATTTAGATCTTTTAGTGTATAGGCCCTGCCTCTGTGTATTATGTTAGTTCTTGATTTGGTTTTTGATCAGGTAAAATTCCTTCTCAGGTCATTAAGTTTTTAAAACTCAGAGCAAATGCATTTATATATATATATATATATATATATATATATAATATTATACATATATATATTGGCTATGTGTATATATGTATATAGGCTATGTCCAAAGACTTCTCCAAAAATGGTGCGTTTATGATCATCATTAAATATACATTCCTTATGATTTTTTTTTTATTAGAAGTCTATCTTGGTTTTACTTCTCATTTGTTGTATAATGCAGTCTATGTGGCAGTTCTGTTTTGTCCCTATTAACATATTTTGACCACTTTCTCCTCTTCCTCTTTCTTCTTCTTGGATTTGAAATCCGTCAATAGTTTGTAGTATGCTCTCACTCTTGTTGCACTTTTTTTTTTGCCTAATCTATGAAGATCACTCAATTCTTAGTTCTCGTATTCTTTCTTCTATAGAAATCAGACAAAACCTCTCTGAATATTGCCCATGTACTTTTTAAAAAATATTTATTCATTTTCTGCTGTGCTCTTTTGGTTGATAATTTTCTTTCATAGGCATATAGGCAATTTTCTTGGGAGTTAGAAATGGTTTCAAATATTAGATCAGTTCCTAAGGCTTTTAAACTTGGGCAAATTTCCTAATCCTCCTCTTGATGCCTTTTTTACTTTTTTCTTTTCCACATTTATATAATAGATAGTAGGATCATTATTTTAAATGTACATACTATTTCATCTGTTATATTTGTATGGAAAACAAATTAGGCATTAATATTTTGTTCAGGAATATTATGCCTTATTTAAAAACTTTAGCTTCCTGCAAAAAAAAAAAGTTATTTCATTCTTTTTAATATGTTATCCTATCCAGGAATGTAAAATCTTTGAATTCTGTTCATAAATAATGGTATCATGCAGATGAGCAGCCCAGTAGGGTAGACCTTACTAGTACAAAGAGAAAAAAAAATCAAGTGTCACTTAATATAAGACTTACATCATCTACTCAAAGGGAAAATTGTGATGCCTTGCCCAGTTTCTTGACTTGAGCCGGATCTCAGGTCTGTGGCCCACTGATTGTGGATTGGCTGTTTCCTTCTGAGAAAAGACCCTGAAATACTGTTACAGATAAAAATAGCAAGGACTCTTCCAAGCCTTATCCAAATTTATCTGTGCCCACTAGTCAGCTAGATCGTACACTGTGGGGAAAGGAATGCCAGGTTTGTGAGAGCTGCTGAAGATAGAAAGGCCCACAGATGCCAGCACAGCCAAGTGGTTAGAGTGGAGGCAAAGGCTGTTCGTGTGTGAACAGAGTCTTGGCTTGAGTCTGTCACTGTGGTTCTTCTGTCATCATTGCCTTGGTCCTTGAGAACCTAATTGGGATGAATATACTTAGCAGCTGGCAGAGCCCTTAAATTAATTTTCTTTCCTGCAGAGTAAGAGCTAACACAATAGAAAAAGCCAGTTGGAAGTCTTAGAAACTGCCCTCCCAACCCTAATCATGATGATAAAGCACAGCGATTCCTCATCGCAGTGGAACTGTAGCTAACGCACTGTCAACGAGGAGGGGCCTGCCGCATCTCTTCTGCAGCCCCAGCAAGGACCAAGCAGATGTTTGCACTAGACGAGGGACACTGGAATCTTAACAAGAGTTGCTCCAGCTGCAGCTGTGGGGCCAGATAAGTCAGTTTCAGTTAAGCAAGTTAATGTCACAATTTATTCTTTTCAAATCCCTTCAGAAAATGGAAAAAAAAAAAAAAGTTAATGAAACAGTTTTACCCTGGTGGCGCAGACGGTAAAGCGTCTTGCTTACAATGTGGGAGACTGGGGTTTGATCCCTGGGTTGGGAAGATCCTCTGGAGAAGGAAATGGCACCCCACTCCAGTACTCTTGCCTGGAAAATCCCATGGATGGAGGAGCCTGATAGGCTACAGTCCATGGGGTCGTAGGAAAGTTACTGAGGCTACTTAAATGCCTCTGCTGCTGCTCACAGTATGGTCCACAGGAACCCTGGTTGTTTCAGAATTTTGAAGGGCATCATGAAATCAAGCTAATTGTCTCCTCTGTAACAGGAAGTGGCAAGTAGTCTAGATGGCCTGGAAGAATGCTTTCTTGTGCTGGTGTTGGTTATGATTTAGTCATTAAGTTGTGTCTGACTCTTCTGTGACTCCATGGACTGTAGTCTGCCAGGCTCCTCTGCCCATAGGATTTCCCAAGGCAAGAATCCGGGAGTAGGTGGCCATTTCCTTCTCCAGGGGATCTTCCCAACACAGGGATCAAACCCAAGTCTCCTGCTTTGGCAGGCATATTCTTTAGCACCTAGCCACCTGGGCTGGTGTCTGAAGAGAACTTAATTAGAGTGGTTCTGAAAATTACAGAGGAATGGATAGTTTCACAGTTGTTACAGAGATAACTGCTGCCTAGTATAAACACAGCCTGTTAGAGGGAGAGGAGGAGCAAGTGGCTTCTTTCCACTCCAGACCTGCAGTCCACCTTTGACCATTTTATCACAAAGCCTACCAGTGAGCAAGCTGGCAAATCAGAAATGAGGATTGCTGAGCCCAGGTTGCATCTGCAAGGCTGGATTTGGAACCAAGAGACAATTGCTTAATCACCAGCATAGTCACATGGTGGCATCTTGGTCAAGTCCACTTGATTGTCTTTTTCTCCTTAACTGACTCTTTGTCCTCACTTTTTCATTCTGGAGTCTTAGGGTCATCTTCCAAAGAAACTATTCTTGCTTTAGTCTCTTTTTATATGGTAGAAACTGCTACATATTGAGTATCCATGTCCCTTTGAAATCCATATGTTGAAATCTGCAATGTGACTGTATTAGGAGCGGGGGTCTTGGGAAGTGCTTAGGTCATGAAGGTGGGGCCCCCATGTATGAGATTAGTGCTCTTATAAGAAGACACATGAGAACTTGCTCACAGTCCCTCTGCTCTTTGGTGTGTGAGGGACAACAAAAGACAGTCACCTGCAAACCAGAAAGCATGCCCTTACCTGACACCCATTCACTGACACCTGGATCTCGGACTTTCCAGCCTCCAGAATTGAGAGAAGTAAATGTTCATTGCTTACGTCATCTGGTCTATGGT
The DNA here is from genome assembly GCA_917880005.1 of Nanger dama. Lineage (NCBI taxonomy): Eukaryota > Metazoa > Chordata > Mammalia > Artiodactyla > Bovidae > Nanger > Nanger dama. The sequence goes on from CAKJTW010000069.1 coordinate 2,927,387, forward strand.
ATATTTGCTATAGCACCCTGTACTGAGACAGAACCCAAACTAATACAATAAAGCACAATACTGATTCATATTTAAAATACACAAAATTTCACCCTTCATATGAATAAAAATCACAACAAAAATTTTAGGTTTTAAAACATTTTTCTTACTTAATCTCCAATCAATTATGCCTTAAATCAGTGGTTATAATTCAGTTCAATTAAATTCTAGTTTGCCTGAAGAGATTTACTACAATGCAGTCTTACATGATATTCAAACTTGTCACATTTTAATTATGATTGAGTTGATCAGTGCTTTTTGTCAATTACAAGGTACATTGAAATGAGGGTAAATATTAACCTTAGCATTATTGAATCAATACTTAACTCTGAGCTCAGCAAACCTTTATAGCAAAGCAGAAAGCTACTTTTACTTTATCTTTTCATATTATTCATATTATAAAGAACTCATAGAAAAATTTCATTTACTGTAATATTTCTGAAGATTAAATTTATAGTTAAAAAGTAAAGAGTATTTGCAAGTGATATACTTAATTCTGCATTGTAATTGCTGTTACTATCCGTCATAAATTCCCACTCTCATCTGTCTGAAGCTGCAATTCAATAGCTCAGAACACTTAATGGAAAATAATCCTCTTTGAATTGACTTTAGCTTTTGGGTATCTTGGGCTATTTTTTTTAATGGAGTTAAACTTCTATATTCTACACATAAAATTTAAGTTTGACTTTTAGCAATCAATTTAGCGAACTGAAATCTTCAAAGTTTATCCTAGATTTACCAATTTGGGCTTTTCAAATGTATATTTTGCATTTATAATTTAAAGCAAAATGGTTATATTATTCAACCATTCAAAAATATTTCTTGATTGGCTGTGTCTAAGGGCTCATATTCTAGGTATACCTTCTTATTTTCCACTGGCTAATGCCTCTGATCTGATTTTTTAAATGATTTTATAAACAAGGAAAGATCTTGAATTTTCCATTTGAATGTCCCAATAATTTTTATATGAATATAATTTTCAAATATTGACTATATTAAAGCAATATGTAAGTTCCATCACAGAAAGTTTTTGTCTGTTATTCACTGCTTCATTGTTAGTATCTAAAAATGAGATGCAACACATACTGAGGAGTTAAACATAGATTTAAAAATTGAATCAAAAAAATAAAAATTGAATCAGTATAAATAAAAAAATAATAAAAAGCCCTGTAGTAAGTGACTGAGTTAAACACATTCCTAAATTTGTGCTACATTTTTATCAACCTCCAAAAATCTCTATTTTTATTTAATTATTTATTTGTTTTTATGTCATGTCCCTCTCCTATTTTTCTCTTGCTCCTGCAGGTTTATAATCAATCTAATCAATACATATAGTTTAATATGTATACTTTCTTTGTATGTTTTCATACAGAAAAAATATTTTTATGTAAATCATTCTCACATGTACACATAGCTGTATGTGTGTATAGAGACATTTATCATGTTTCTTTTTTTTTATTCAGTACTAAAAGACACTCCTTGGAAGAAAAGTTATGACCAACCTAGATAGCATATTCAAAAGCAGAGACATTACTTTGCTGACTAAGGTCCATCTAGTCAAGGCTATGGTTTTTCCATTGGTCATATATGGATGTGAGAGTTGAACTGTGAAGAAGGCTGAGCACTGAAGAATTGATGCTTTTGAACTGTGGTGTTGGAGAAGACTCTTGAGAGTCCCTTGGACTGCAAGGAGATCCAACCAGTCCATTCTGAAGGAGATCAGCCCTGCCCTGGGATTTCTTTGGAAGGAATGATGCTAAAGCTGACTCCAGTACTTTGGTCACCTCATGTGAAGAGTTGACTCACTGGAAAAGACTTTGATGCTGGGAGGGATTGGGGGTAGGAGGAGAAGGGGATGACAGAGGATGAGATGGTTGGATGGCATCACGGACTGGATGGACATGAGTCTGAGTGAACTCCAGGAGTTGGTGATGGACAGGGAGGCCTGGAGTGCTGCGATTCATGGGGTCGCAAAGAGTTGGATATGACTGAGCGATGGAACTGAACTGGACTGAACTGAACTGATACTACATCAGATCCAACCTTGTTGCAATATGTATATTCAATATCCATTATTATTTTTTGCTAAATAATTTTGCACATAAAACTTATGCAGTCTTCCAGACATGAATAGTTACCCTCTAACCACCACAAAAGGTAATGCTGTGCTAAGTAATATTATTCATGTTGCTTTATGGACCTGTGAGAAATTTTTTTGAGATTTATGTGAGGAGTATAATTGCTTGATCATGGCTATGTGCATACTTAATTTTAATCCAGCATATTAGAATAGAATTCCTGCTAGTAGTTTTTCTTCAATATATAACTATAAATTAATTTTAGTAAATGTTCAAGTCTCTTTTCACTACTGTATTCATAATGTGTCTTATCCAAATAAAGAAAATTTAACATGATTATCTTTCATATTTATTTGATTCTGTTTCTTAAATCTATTTCATACTACCAATAATGTATCATATAACTTCAGAAAATATGAAAAAAATTGTTTTAAATATGTATTCCCATTAGCTTCATAAATTTCACTAATCTGAAAATACGATCTGTATAAAAACATCTCATATTTTTCTTTCTTATTTCTTTATTATTGATGAATTCTATTGATAGTAATTTTCTAGAGATTGCCTTAATGTGTAAATATTGTAAAACATATCTTCATTAATGAATGAATTAGTAATTTATTAGTTCATCAAATTACTATGTTTCTATTTATAATTTTCCATTTAATTTCTGAAAAACAAATGAAAATTTCTTAGGTTAATCAGCAATACAAATAGCATGCAGTATGACTAAGTTTGTTAAATCATGTTTCAGAATAAATTTCATATTCTGCTTATCCCCAGACAGCTCCTTAGGAAATGAAAAGAATCCATGTGATCTCAAGGCAACAGATCAAATAGCTTTAATGGAGATGTTCTAATAAGTACATGCCAAGTTTTCATATATCTCTTACATTATTTATGTTCTATAATCCTATGGGATTATTTGTAAATCATTGAACTAACAACAGATATGTATTTTAATTGTTATATGACAAAAATAAATTTAATACCAGTAATAATATAATTGCTGTTGTTGTTTAGTCACTAAGTGAAAGGGAAGTCATTCAGTTGTATCCAACCCTTTGCGACCCCGTGGACTGTAGCTTACCAAGCTCCTCCATCCGTGGGATTCTCCAGGCAAGAATACTGGAGTGGGTTGCCATTTCCTTGTCCAGGGGATCTTCCTGACCCAGGGATTGAACCTGGGTCTCCCGCATTGTAGGCAGACGCTTTAACTTCTGAGCCACCAGGGAAGCCCTGTTTAGTCATTAAGTCATGTCCCTCTCTTTTGTTGACCTTGTGGACTGTACCCTGCCAGGCTCCTCTGTCTGTCGGATTTCCCAGGCAAGAATACTGGAGTGGGTTGCCATTTCCTTTCCAAGGTATCTTCTTGATCCAGGGATTGAATGTGGTCTACTGAAATGGCACGCTGATTTTTTTTTTACCACTGAGCTACCAGGGAAGCCCTTTAATTAATTATAGTCATGAAATCTGATTGAACTGAGATTAAACCACAGGTCACCTGAATTCAAAACCCAACTGTGATTCATTGAATAAGTTTGTGTGTCCTATAAACATTAGGTTCTATGTCAGCAACTGTGGATTAAGAGGTAAAATCTAGGTAATTCTCCTGCTAGTAGTAAAGCAGACACATCCTCATCCATATGTGCATCTGTGTAGTAAAGTTAAGTGTGTGATACAAGGAAAACAGTACTCTCTTTGTTCCCATCTTCATCCTGAAGAACAGAAGTTTTTGAGTGATGCTAATAGGAATTCTTTGAACAACAATTTCCATAATAAAAAAGTTCTAGAGGAACTAGATAATGCAGATTAATCAAGAAGACAGTTTTAAGAGTTTAAGACCTTGAAAGGCCATAGGATTACTTACTTTGAAAGGTTTTCTTCTCTATTGCAGGAAGTGATTATTATCTGGAGTCCTGCATTCAGTACACAGATTTGTCTATAAAAATAATGAAAAAATGTCTATGTTGACGATCATTTTTTATTAAGAACAAACTCACTTTATTCTTGTCTAAACATATTTAACAGATAAATAGGCAGTGCCCAAAGAGTATCCCATATGTCTGGTAGACACTTAAAATATTTATTGATGTTATTTTTCTAAGGCTTTTATGAAATTACAAAGATAATAATTAGTTTTCCAGGACTCAACTGTATCTGAAAGTCCTGGAAATTTCAATAATTTCTAGGAATAGTACATGATATTCCTAATGGATAAAAGAATTTAGAAAAGACACAAGTTTCTTTCATGTGTGACTTTTCAGAGTTTTAATTCTGCTGTCATTTTGTGACTAGTCAAGTAAGCCCTCAAATTTATTTTAGCACAGTAATCTTTTGCATAAGAGAGTAACTGTATTGCATCTCTTCTTCCTAATCTGAAGCAAACTCATGTGGTCTGGGCTCAAACAGAACCACTTTTAGGAAACCTGCACTATGGAAAATTATTCCCTGGAGCCTGTTGAGTAGGCAGCTGGAAAATTTTGCTCATGATGCATCTTGATTTAGGGAAGAAATTAAAGACAATTCCAAATCCTCATTCCTTAAACAGTTCTTCAGTTTTAAGGTAATTGAATATTCTCTCAGTCATCTCCAGGTCAAATATTTCATATTTATACAAATATAAATATAAAAATTGGCTTCCAATTTTTTTGCACATTTGGTATATAAAGATCATGTATAAGACATACTATCAGTTCAGTTCAGTTCAGTTGCTCAGTCGTGTCCGACTCTTCATGACCCCATGAATAGCAGCATCCCAGGCCTCCCTGTTCTTCACCAACTCCCAGAGTTCACTCAGACTCATGCCCATCGAGTCAGTGATGCCATCCAGCCATCTCATCCTCGGTCGTCCCCTTCTCCTCCTGCCCACAATCCTTCCCAACATCAAAGTCTTTACCAATGAGTCAACTATTCATTTTTTTGAATTGTATTTCTGAACTTTTATTGAAGTAAAGCACACTAAATCAAACCAATTACAAAAATACATGTGTCACACCAAGAAAACATTTTCAGTTATGCTGACAGCCCAAAATGAGTCAACTCTTCTCATGAGGTGGCCAAAGTACTGGAGTTTCAGCTTTAGCATCATTCCTGTGAAAGAAATCCCAGGGCTGATCTCCTTTAGAATGGACTGCTTGGATCTCCTTGCAGTCCAAGGGACTCTCAAGAGTCTTCTCCAACACCACAGTTAAAAAGCATCGATTCTTCGGTGCTCAGCCTTCTTTACAGTCCAACTGTCACATCCATACATGACCACAGGAAAAACCATAGCCTTGAATAGATGGACCTTAGTTGGCAAAGTATATATTATTATATAAAATAATTCAAGCTGGTTTTAGAAAAGGCAGAGGAACCAGAGATCAAATTGCCAACATCCGCTGGATCATGGAAAAAGCAAGAGAGTTCCAGAAAAACATCTATTTCTGCTTTATTGAGTATGCCAAAGCCTTTGACTGTGTGGATCACCATAAACTATGGAAAATTCTGAAAGAGATGGGAATACCAGATGACCTAAACTGCCTCTTGAGAAATCTGTATGCAGGTCAGGAAGCAACAATTAGAACTGGACATGGAACAACAGACTGCTTCCAAGTAGGAAAAGGAGTACGTCAAGGGTGTGTATTGTCACCCTGCTTATGTAACTTCTATGCAGAGTACATCATGAGAAATGCTAGAGTGGAAGAAACACAAGCTGGAATCAAGATTGCCAGGAGACATATCAATAGCTTCAGATATGCAGATGACACCACCCTTATGGCAGAAAGTGAAGAGGAACTAAAAGCCTCTTGATGAGAGTGAAAGAGGAGAGTGAAAAAGTTGGCTTAAAGCTCAACATTCAGAAAATGAAGATCATGGCATCTGGTCCCATCACTTCATGGGAAATAGATGGGGAAGAAGTGGAAATAGTGTCAGACTTTATTTTTTGAGGCTCCAAAATCACTGCAGATGGTGACTGCAGCCATGAAATTAAAAGACGCTTACTCCTTGGAAGAAAAGTTATGACCAACCTAGATAGCATATTCAAAAGCAGAGACATTACTTTGCTGACTAAGGTCCTTCTAGTCAAGGCTATGGTTTTTCCTGTGGTCATGTATGGATGTGAGAGTTGGACTGTGAAGAAGGCTGAGCACCGAAGAATTGATGCTTTTGAACTGTGGTGTTGGAGAAGACTCTTGAGAGTCCCTTGGACTGCAAGGAGATCCAACCAGTCCATTCTGAAGGAGATCAGCCCTGGGATTTCTTTGGAAGGAATGATGCTAAAACTGAAAGTCCAGTACTTTGGCCACCTCGTGAGAAGAGCTGACTCGTTGGAAAAGACTCTGATGCTGGGAGGGATTGGGGGCAGGAGGAGAAGGGGACGACAGAGGATGAGATGGCTGGATCGCATCACTGACTGGATGGACGTGAGTTTGAGTGAACTCCAGGAGTTGATGATAGACAGGGAGGCCTGGCATGCTGCGATTCATGGGGTCGCAAAGAGTCGAACACGACTGAGCAACTGAACTGAACTGAACTGATACATAGTCTGGTTAAAAAAAAAAAAGTTAGATATTTCCCCATTAATGGATAATGCTTTATAAAATACTTTAATTCTTATTATTTATTCTATACATTCTGCCTAAAAATGTCTGCCATTTTTGTAATCTTCCTTTCTATTTTCACCCCCTAGTACTGTCTAGCCAAATTAATTTTCTATAGAAAGTTATAATTATTAACCAATTTATTCATCTTACTGACATTTTCCCTAGTTATTGTGAAACTAGACCTTAAAGAGATCACATTTCTCTATGATAATTTAGTTAGTTTTACTGTTTTCATTTCATTTAGGCAGTTTGATGTGCTGCTGATTTTAAAGCATAGATATATAGTAATGTAATTAAATATAGCTTTATATTGTTTGGGTTGAAAAAATAACTTGTTGAAAATAGGTGCTTGGCAATCAACGATTTCTTGAAAACTAAGAGACTGACAGTTTCCCTAAGAAAATCTAAAGACAGATTGAAGCAAATGAGTATGAGTTAGGAATGGTTTAATTTTGCATATATTGGCTTTGATGGGTTCATACATTTTAATATGTCGATCTATTGGAGAAATATTTACTGGGTGTCTATATTTTATGGGACGTTGACATGTCAGAATAACTAAAAGTAAAATAACTTATTAAAATTCTTATTACTGTAAATTCAGAGAGTTGGTACAAAACTCGAGGAGGCAGAATAGTCACACTTCTTCACATTATTAATAAAAGGGAAATGTTACAATAATATAATTTCAGAGTTAGTAGAAATTACTTTTTCAACCTTCATTATGTACAGATAATGAAATTGGATTAAAGTTTTTTGTTTTTAGTTTTCTTCAGTTAACTTCAAGTAGGGGGAAAACACAAAATTTTAAACCTCTAATCATGTATTTTTATTTTACTTCTATATTAGTTTTCTATTGCTGCTGCAATAGAAATTTGCAATGAAAATCTGCTACAGCAAATTACCAAAAACAGAGTGGCTTAAATCAGCATTATTATCTCATAGTTTTGAAAGTCAGATATCCTAAAGTCAAGATTTCTGCAGGACTGTTTTCCTTCTTCAAGCTATCAAGGGGAGTCCATTTCTTTGTCTTTTCTAGCTTCAGGAAGTGGCCCAAATTTCCTTAACTCATAGCCCCAAATTCATATTGACGGCTGGGTGGATAGTATCTCCTGTCCCTCTCTCTGACTCTGAGCTTGCTTCCCTTTATAACAACTCTTGTGCTTTGATTAGACCCATCAGGATAATCCACAGTACTCTCCACATCTCAAGAAACTCTATTTTAGCTATACAATCCCTTTACAATAGAAGGTAGCATACATATTCAGCAAAGATTCCCGGTATTAGGATTCAGAAACATTCTGTCACACCTGTGATAGTTGGGGTGCTATATAATTAACCATTATGTATTCAGAGCATATTGATTGCTAAATTTTTAATCAAAGATTGGTTTGATCTAATAAGATCAGAGAAAGTAGTTTTTTTTAATATCTGGTAATAAATATTTATGAGCCTATTTTGTTTAGCAATTCATTTCTTATTTATTGGCTTTTGTTGAAAAATTCGTCTAAATTATTTTTGTGTTGATTCATCTGAGCTAATTCACCAGTAGATATTGAACAAATGTTGAATGTGGTAAAAAGTCCTTATCATTACTACAAAATAGGAAGATACAGCCAAAGGCCAGTCTTCAGGTGTCCCTGAGGCTAGAAGGAAGGGCTCAATGGCCCCATTCTTTATTTTTAAATAGTTTTACTATAGTATAATCATGTTTGATCCTAGCCAAGAGAATGTTGCCTGCAGTGGGTTATTCCATTTAAACTAAAAATTAAATGTCAAAATTTCCATCAGAAGGTAACTGATACTTAGCATTTTTACACACTACTTTTGTTACAACTAGGAAGATGGTCTTCCTTTCTTATTCAGAGGTACTAGAGTCTTCGTGGAGAAGGCAATGGCACCTCACTCCAGTACTCTTGCCTGGAAAATCCCATAGATGGAGAAGCCTGGTAGGGTGCACTCCATGGGGTCGCTAAGAGTCAGACATGACTGAGCCGACTTCACTTTCACTTTTCACTTTCATGCACTGGAAAAGGAAATGGCAACCCACTCCAGTATTCTTGCCTGGAGAATCCCATGGACAGAGGAGCCTGATGGGCTGCAGTTCATGGGGTTGAGAAGAGTTGGATATCAGTGAGTGACTTCACTTGCACTTTCAGAATCTTTGTAAAAGTCCCTACGTGATTCGGCTCATCTTTAACCTCATGTCTCTCCAGCTTACCCCATCTTGCTGTTTTCCAGCCAGGCTCGCCTCCTTGCTGCCCCTTGGTGCCTTCTCATGCATTGGAGAAGGAAATGGCAACCCACTCCAGTGTTCTTGCCTGGAGAATCCCAGGGACAGGGGAGCCTGGTGGGTTGCTGTCTATCGGGTCACACAGAGTCGGACACGATTGAAGTGAGTTAGCAGACTGTGGGTTATGCTTTTTTCCTGGCTGCCCAGATAAAATAACAGTGCCCAATCTCATAGGCTTCTGTCTTTGCCATAACTTCATTGCAGTTTGATTAATATCTGTATCCATATGTCTACTAGTTTATTTATTGTTTCTCTGACTTTGTAATTCATCATTGTAGCTCCAGTGCCTAGATAAATGCTCAATTTATGAATTCAGTTTTGTATAGACCTTATATTAACACTGGCATTGTTTACAGGCTTTAGAATATTAACTCATCCAATTCTCAAAACAATCCTCTGATGTGGACACTCTTAGTTTGTCCATTTCATCAAGGAGTGCTGTGTCATTAAGATGGTGGTGGTTGTTTAGTCACTCTGTCGTGTCTGACTCTTCTGCGACCCCATGGACTGTAGCCTGCCAGGCTCCTCTGTTCATGGGATTTTCCAAGCAAGAATACTGGAGTGGGTAGCCATTTCCTTCTCCAGGGGAGCTTCCTAACCCAGAAATTGAATCCAGGTTTTCCTGCATTAGAAGGCAGATTCTTTACCACTGAGCCACCAGGGAGGCCCATCATTAAGGTACAATAGTATAAAATGTAGGTACACAAAAGATTCCGCTAAGGTCACTGTGGTTTAAAACTGTATCTTGATTTGCTTCTGTTGCTATTTATATAATGTTCATTAGCAGAAGTACATAAAGAGCTTTTCAAAGAGCTTTTTAAAATACATTTCTCAAAATATCTTCCTGTGCTTTTATAAAGCTTTGGGATGGTGTCATCTTTAAAACCATCAGGTGATAAACCTTGGGATGTTGGGCATTTGACTCATTAATTATAACTTAAATTTTTAAATAGATTACTTTGAAAAGTTAAACTTGTCTTCTGTAACATTATACTTCGTTTTAATTAGAGGTCATTGATCAAGTGTCTTTGATCTTTAGAACAGCCTTTTGTAAGGGGCAGAGCCTCACTCGTGTTGGTCAACAGAGGATTTCTCTTAATTTTTACTCAGTTACTCTTTCCATTTTAATTGTATCCCAGCTAGTTGTTTTCTGTCACAAGTCACTTTTATTAATTGCTTAAAAGTAAGCAGCAACTACTTTAAACAGAATTTTACCAGAAATTAGTGTAATGAATTTTTCCGATTATTATGACTGTGATATTTGATAGTTAAAAATAGCTTGTATCTTTCCCAAACAAAATAAAACCAAAAACAACAACACCACCAACACCAAAAAAGGCACATGGCTGCATTTAATGGTGTCCTTAATGATGCTTTAATAGTTACTTTCTCTGGTACATTCTGCCTCAAGAATCAGAAATATGAATGATTTCAAAAAGGTAGCTAAACTACATGAATCATTTTATAAGTGTATTAGAAATTGGTAAGAAATGTGGCAAGGATGATGAGATCATCTCTGTCTTTTCAAATTAAACTCAAAATCTGAATTTTCATAAGAAATAGTAAGTCTAATATCTATATCTATATCAAATGCTAATTCATATAATTAAAAATAATTCTGCAGAGTGAAAAAGTCTTGATAATTGTGTTAAACTTGAAATTATTTGTAAGAGTATAATTTTTCTCATATGTAATGAACACATATTTTATTTAGATTTATAATGTCTACAACTCTCGATTTGAGACTAATTGAGTCCTTCCTTCAATTTTCACAAAAACTTCTAAATAAAGATAAAAAGCCATAAAATAACTAGTATTGTTTTTAAAGTGGATGATGAACTCTCAGGTACAGAGAGTCACCATTAGCTGCATTGATTTATATTTAAATAATTTAAAATATATCCATAAGTTGTGATTTTGCACAAATGAATTCCATTCTGTAACAGATACTTACCTAATTTTTCTTCTGTGACCATCTTCAAAAATTTAAGGAGAAACAAATATTTACATAGCCTCCAAATATAAACTAAAATATCGGCCACCTAATGCAAAAAGCTGACTCACTGGAAAAGACCCTGATACTGGGAAAGATTGAGGACAGGAAGAGAAGGGGACAAAAGAGGATGAGATGGTTGGAGGGCATCATGAACACATGGACTTGAGTTTGAGCGAGCTCTGGGAGCTGGTGATGGATAGGGAAGCCTGGTGTGCTGCAGTCCAAAAGGGTAACAAAAAGTCAGACAGATTCAGTGACTGAACAATAGAGAAAAGAGGTACCCTACAGAGATACCTCCATACCCAAAGGGTCAAGACAAGCATCATGAGTAATAATGAGGTGTTGGCATCATGTAACAGCAGACAGGGTTGCTGAACAGGACACATTAACTCTGATAGTCTTCTCTCCCCTGTTCACACATCAATCTAATAATGATAACATATCAGAGAAACTCAAGCTGAAGGAGATCAATAGAACACCTGCCCAGCACTCTTCAGAGATGCCAAGATCAGGAAAGACAAGGGAAGAATGAAGATTGGAGGGGACTGAAGGAGACCCAGGAGAAGTGATAACTAAATGCAATGTAGGGTCTTGGATTGAATCCTAGAACCGAAAAGGGGAAAAATAGAAACATCGGAGAAATCCTACTGAAGTCTGTCATTTACTTAATAGTACTGTATCAGTGTTTACTCTTCAGTTTTGATCATTGTACTGTGGTTTTACAAGTGGCAAACATTAGGGAAAGGAGAGTGAGTGGTATATGGAAAACTTCTGTAGTATTTTTGCAGTTCTTCTATAAGTCTAAAGTTATTTCAAATTTAAGCTAAAATAAATGAACTTATAAAGCTCTTTAAGTAGATATTAAAAAGTTTCTTTTCTATAAACAAAGCTGAAATCTTTATCGAATTTAAACTTGGTTTTGAAAGATTTCTGCTACTGTTGGCTTGGAGCAAGGTCATCACTTACATTAAATCTGAAAAAATCCTACATTAACGAAGTTTGCTTTTGAGAGGAGGAAAAGCGCTGAATGCAGGATAAGCCACAAAGATGTAAACACTTCATGTCTGTTGCTCTTTCTATTTCTAGTCTGTGCTTTCCAAATCAGTCTGTGAGTCCAGTGACCTGGCTCAGTCTGAGATAGTCTTTTTTGTCGTTAACTTTTGCTCTAGAAAGTTGTTTCTCTTTGTATGCAAAAAAAAAGGGAAAAAGAAATAATCTTTGAATCAGGTCACTGACATTTAAGAGTTGCTTTTTTCACTGGTACACATAATTTAATTTCCTGCCGGACAACTGTACTTCATCTGCTTTATCAGCTCTCGAAGAGCTCATTGTAACAGATGGAAAGTGTGGCCAAATTACTTTCATGTTTCCTTGGTTAAAAATGTCTGCTAATAGCTCATTACATTTCTCTCCAGCTCCACACATCAGAGCTACATCCAGTCTGTGGCAAATACACTTTTTGGTCAAAATTTCTTCTGAATGTTTTACATTTGTCTAAAGCTGTAGCTGCTATACTTAATTAGGTTGCACTTTTATTGAGAGAGCTGGAGCTTAAAATCAATTTATTCTGCTCATTTAAACCTTGACCTCCTTTGCTTATAGAACCAAAGACCAAAGGAAAAAAAAAATTCCTGCCTTGTATTTGATGATTTTGCAGTTATGATGTTAAATATTAATAATGTGGACTATTGTGCCTCCCAGAGCTGAATGCACTTATAATTGGTTATAATTAATCAAATTTGCCTGGTTAATGGAAGATTTTTAAAATACTGTACCCTTTCTCTTAAGCTATTAAAATAATTTTATCTTAAAATTTCTAAAAGTAATTGAATTAATTTTTTTTTTTTTCCTACTGATGAGTCACAGTCAGCTAATTGGTATAATGTAAACTGGGAAGAAAATTTGTCATGAAAGGACCTGCCAGTGGTACCCAAGGAGGCTTACCTGTTTCTCAGTGACTCAACTCCAGGATCTTAAGACTACTCATATGACCCTGGGGTGGGCTTTCCAAGTGGTTCAGTGGTAGATAATCTGCTTGCCAATGCAAAAGTCACAGGAGATGCAGGTTACATCTCTCGGTCAGGAAAATCTCTTTACACGATTACAATCCTCATCAACTCACAAGAAATGGCAAGTCACTCTAGTATTCTTGCCTGGAGAACCCCATGGACAGATGAACCTGGTGGGCTACAGTCCAGGAGTTGAAAAGAGGCACTATTTAGCAACTAAACAGCAATAACAAACAACGTGACCCTGAGGAGATTATTCAGGCTTTATGAATTACTGGAAAGATTCTGCCCTCTGTTCACCCACCCCACCCCACAGGTTCACCATCGTAATTTGCCTACAAGACCTTTCTAATTCATCCTCATGTTCCGTAGAAGCCACGAAGCCCTAGACTCCCAAGTGATCCCTAATCCCTGCAGACATTCATCGCCATTGAGCTCTGTGCCTCTTCCAATATGAGCAACCTTTACAGACAAACCCTAAATTCCCAAACAGTCCACCGAGCCTGCAGGAAACTCAGTCACTCCTTTGCTTTCTTCATCCTCCCTTCCTGACTACTACCTGGCTCTTCTCAAAAGACACAGCCATCCCTGTAAACATCTCTGGTGATGCTATTTTCTCTCCCACATCTCAGATTCAACCCCCTGCAAGTGAAAATGATGTTTTCCTTACTCTTGGTTGCCAATTTAACACAATTTTCCTTCTCTGGTTCCTATTATTTGACCTCTCTGATTTTAATAGCATTCCACAACTCTTGTTGGCTTTTATTTAAGGTATCCATAAGCTATTTCTCACAAGTTCTACCATGCTACTTTATCTAAAATACCATCATTCCTCACCTAACATTTTGTACAGTCTGCTAATTGGCTTGTTTACCTCTGCATTTGACCTCAGCAATTTATTTACTTTGCATGATCTCACACAGTGGTCTTAGCAGTGTTGGGGGCAGAGATAGGCAGGGAACATTTGGTCTTGCCTAGAGATCATCACTACGAACAAAGCTAGTGGAGGTGATGGAATTCCAGTGGAGCTATTTCAAATCCTGAAAGATGATGCTGTGAAAGTGCTACACTCAATATGCCAGCAAATTTGGAAAACTCAGCAGTGGCCACAGGACTGGAAAAGGTCAGTTTTCATTCCAATCCCAAAGAAAGGCAATGCCAAAGAATGCTCAAACTACCACACAATTGCACTCATCTCACATGATAGTAAAGTAATGCTCAAAGTTCTCCAAGCCAGGGTTCAGCAATACATGAACCGTGAACTGCCTGATGTTCAAGCTGGTTTTAGAAAAGGCAGAGGAACCAGAGATCAAATTGCCAACATCTGCTGGGTCATGGAAAAAACAAGAGAGTTCCTGAAAAACATTTACTTCTGCTTTATTGACTATGCCAAAGCCTTTGACTGTGTGGATCACAATAAACTGGAAAATTCTTCAAAAGATGGGGAATACCAGACCACCTGACCTGCCTATTGAGAAATCTGTACGCAGGTCAGGAACCAACAGTTAGACCTGGACATGGAACAACAGACTGGTTCCAAATAGGAAAAGGAGTACGTCAAGGCTGTATATTGTCACCCTGCTTAGTTAACTTCTATGCAGAGTACATCATGAGAAAAGCTAAGCTGGAAGAAGCACAAACTGGAATCAAGATTGCTGGGAGAAATATCAATAACCTCAGATATGCAGATGACACCACCCTTATGGCAGAAAGTGAAGAAGAACTAAAGAGCCTCTTGATGAAAGTGAAAGAGGAAAGTGAAAAAGTTGGCTTAAAGCTCAACATTCAGAAAACAAAGATCATGTCATCCGGTCCTATCACTTCATGGGAAATAGATGGGGAAACAGTGGAAACAGTGTCAGACTTTTTTTTTTTTTTTTTTGAGCTCCAAAATCACTGCAGATGGTGACTGCAGCCATGAAATTAAAATACGCTTAGTCCTTGGAAGAAAAGTTATGACCAACCTAGATAGTATATTCAGGAGCAGAGACATTACTTTGCTGACTAAGGTCCGTCTAGTCAAGGCTATGGTTTTTCCTGTGGTCCTGTATGGATGTGAGAGGCTGAGCACCGAAGAATTGATGCTTTAGAACTGTGGTGTTGGAGAAGACTCTCGAGAGTCTCTTGGACTGCAAGGAGATCCAACCAGTCCTTTCTGAAGGAGATCAGCCCTGGGATTTCTTTGGAAGGAATGATGCTGAAGCTGAAACTCCAGTACTTTGGCCACCTCATGCGAAGAGTTGACTCATTGGAAAAGACCCTGATGCTGGGAGGGATTGGGGGAAGGAGGAGAAGGGGACAACCGAGGATGAGATGGCTGGATGGCATCACGGACTCGATGAACGTGGGTCTGAGTGAACTCCGGGAGATGGTGATGGACAGGGAGGCCTGGCGTGCTGCAATTCATGGGGTTGCGAAGAGTCCAACACGACTGAGCAACTGAACTGAACTGGAGAGATGAGTCTTGGCTGTTATAATGGGAGCAGAGGATGCCACAGTCTTCTAGGGGCTATAAGCAGGAGCTGCTCCTGAAGCTCTGACAGGACAGCCACCCACAACACAAATTATCTGCCTGAAATGTCAGTGGTAAAGAACTTGCCTGGCAATGCAGAAGATGTAAGAGAGGTAGGTTTGATCCTTGGGTTGGGAAGATCCTCTGGAGGAGAGCATGGCAACCCACTCTGCTTATTCTTGCCTGAAGAATCCTACAGACAGAGGAGCCTGAAGGGCTACAGTCCATGGGATTCCAAAGAGTCAGGCATGAATGAGTGACAGCATCTCCACAAACGTGCTATGCCAACTTAGGGAAACCCTGATATAGATTGATTATTTTAACACATTTTGCTCCTTTCCTTAAAAATTTGCAATGACTCCTCATCCACGTCAGAGTTCAATAGGAACTTAAAGATTTTACAAGGTCACGATCCTCACCACTTCACAAGAGAGCCTTGATGTCTGCTGTTCCCTCAGCTTAGATGGATGGGTCTTCCTTCCAATATCGACTTTAGTAATCTCTTTGATCCATTCAGTCTATGTGCAACTCTGCCTTCTCACAGCATCTTCACTTTTAGCAGCTGTGGATTCCCTCCATGTACGGTCACCTCCCAGAACAGAAATATAACTTTTGTGAAGACAGGCATTGCTGTTGCTGCTGTTGCTACTAAGTCACATCAGTCGTGTCTGACTCTGTGCGACCCCATAGACGGCAGCCCACCAAGCTCCCCCGTCCCTGGGATTCTCCAGGCAAGAACACTGGAGTGGGTTGCCATTTCCACCTCCAATGCATGAAAGCGAAAAGTGAAAGTGAAGTCGCTCAGTCATTTCCGACTCTTTGCGACCCCATGGACTGTATACTACCAGGCTCCTCCATCCAGGCATTAGTTTATGCTTATTTCAGGAAAGTGATTATATCGAATGATCTACATGTCTTTGTGAATTACCAAATGCTGTTATTTAGCTTGGGTTTCCCTGATAGCTAAGTTGATACAGAATCCACCTGCAGTGCAGGAGACCCCAGTTCTATTCCTGGGTTGGGAAGATCCCCTGGAGAAGGGAAAGGCTACCCCCTCCAGTATACTGGCCTGGAGAATTCCATGGACTCTACAGCCCTCGGGGTCTGAAAGAGTTGGACATGACTGAGTGACTTTCACTTTCATTATTTAGTTTAAAAGGCAATTTAAAATATGTGAAAAGTAGAATTTCTTGACTTAACCAGTACAGTTACCATTCATAAAAACAGGTGATTGTATTTTAAGTTATGTGTGAATGTTATTGTATAATTTGCAGGTAAATGATATGTGTAAAATGACAAGTATTTAGAAACTCAGAACAACCAAGTTAAGTCTGGGTTGAAATATCAAAGATGACACTATTGATGAATCATAGTACTTTAAAGCTGGCTATTTTAGGATTATCTAGCTAAATGATCTCATTTTTTTATATTTCCCTGTGCTATATAGTAGGTTCTTATTGTTTATCTATTTTATTTATAGTAGTGTGTATCTGCTAATCCCAAACTCCTAATTAATCCCTGCCCTCCTTTTGGTAACTGTAAATTTGTTTTCTGAGAATCTGTTTCTGTTTTGTAAATAAATTCATTTGTATCATCTTCTTAGATTCCACATATAGGTGATACCATGTATGTCTTCCTCTGACTTACCTCACTTAGTGTGATAATCTCTAGGTCCATCCAAATAATCTCACTTTTGTAATAGAGAAATGCAGGCCAAAGCATTTCTGACAGATTTATGGCATTTATTTAACTCAATTCCATCCTGACTCCTGTATTCATTTGTATCTATCAAGGAACTGTAGAGCTTTCAGTTTTATGAGGAAATAGCAGCATGTTGCTGAAGGAATTCAGCACACATTACCCTAAGATATGCCATTTGGGCATACTGATTATTTTTAGTGAAAGGCATTTGAGAAACAAATACAGATGCAAGAAGGGCACTCTGACCTTTGATTTTTATTCTCAAAAGTAGGAGATAAAACTCCCCCATGAAAAGTACCTTCCTTGTACCATAAAGGAGGAGGACATTTTATCATGAGAGGAGGGGAAAGAGGATGAGAAAAGTCTATACAAACTTTTCTTCCTGATCTCTTTTGCAAGATTTTTTGTCCTAGCCCAAACCCCTGTGTTTTAATAATCCGTCACAAATATATTGTTTCTTTTTCTAAAAAATAAAATAAAATAAAAAAGCTGATGGACATCTAGGTTGCTTCCATGTCCTGGCTATTATAAACAGCGCTGCAATGAACATTAGGGTACATGTGTCTCTTTCAATTCTGGTTTCCTCGGTGTGTATGCCCAGCAGTGGGATTGCTGGGGAGCAACCTAGATGTCCATCAGCAGATGAATGGATAAGAAAGCTGTGGTACATATACACTATGGAATACTACTCAGCCTTTAAAAAGAATAAATTTGACTCAGTTCTAATGAGATGGATGAAATTGGAACCGATTATACAGAGTGAAGTAAGCCAGAAAGAAAAACACCAATACAGTATACTGACACATATATATGGAATTTAGAAGACAGTAATGATGACCCTATATGTGAGACAACAAAGAGACACAGAGGTATAGAGTGGACTTTTGGACACTGAGGGAGAGGGAGAGGGTGGGATGGTTTAGGAGAATGGCAATGAAACATGTATATTTTCCTGTAAGTAATGAAGTGCCAATCTATGTTCAATGTAGGATGGAGGATGCATGGGGCTGATGCACAGGATGATTCAAGTAGAGGATGTGGGGTGGGAGGTGGGAGGGGGCTTTGGCATTGGGAGATTGTGTTCACCTATGGCTGATTCATGTCAATGTATGGCAAAACAAATACAGTATTGTAATTAAAAGAATAAATAAATTTAATAAAAAAATAAAAATAAAAAGCTCTCTTCTCTAGTCATTCCTGCATCTTCATTCTCTTGTGAAGGTTCCCATGTATATGTTAAAAAAAAACCACCAATAAATATATGCTTTTCTACCCTTAATCTATTTTATGTTGGTTTAATTCTTAGGGGTATGCCACAGTAGGCATGTTATAGTTCATGGGGTCACAAAGAGTCGGACACAACTTAGAGACTGAACAACAACAAATTCTTACGGAGACTTTAAAAGGATAAAAAGGGATTTTTCCTCTGCTTCACTGCTGAGAGTTCTAACTGACCCTGATATCAAAATGATCCTTCTTCTTTAATAATCGATCTTATGTTTAGCTAGACATTTCCCTCAGGTTTTCTTTCCTCTGGACGGGACCGATTAATTGACTCAGTCATGGCCAATATACTATAAATAGAAGTAGATTTTGAAACTTCTTGGAAATATTATTTAAAAGATCATTGGTGTAGTTCTTGTTCCGTTTTTTTTTATCTCCCTGTTGGCTGAGATGTGGACAAAACACCTCCACTGAACTGGACATCCTGGACAATGAGTCCTTCTTAGGAAGAGAGGTAAATATGTAAGGTCCTGGGATCCATGATGCAATGGTGCTCCACGCTAGCTTTGGCCTCCCATGTTGAGACTTCATATGAGAAATAATTGTACCTCTCTTTTATTCAGATAACTGATATTTTTTAATTTCATATCAATCACAGTTAACCTTAACACTAAAGCAGGGAGAGTGAAAGATGCCCCTACAAACCTAAAGACAGATGTTATGTCCTATTCGTATGGAGTAAAATCAACGGATCAGAAATAGTTATTATTGGATATTCTTGAATGCTTGTGCTTTTAAGAATTTTAAAGCTACAAAATTACCAATAACAAACTGAAGATAAATTAAAAATAATTTTTATAGTAAGTTATATGCAAACTGATAAAGGTATGAATTAAATTGATAATATTAAAGAATTAGGACAAGTGTATGAGGCTTAATGAATTTAAAAAAGAGAAAAAAAAGAAGAGAGAAGATAAAACGCCGGTATTTTGAACATTTTCTAACATGATTATAATTTTAAAATAACTATTACTTTTATGTAATAAATCAACAGAATAAACATTTTTTTTAAGTAATGAGAGGAGGGAAAGTAATTTCCCAACTTATAGTGACAGTTATTTTATAACTTTTACATTATATTTATTATATACCACATGTTGATCTCTTTTGTCACAGGCTTGCACTATCAGACACATGTGAGCAGATTTCAAAAGTTAAAAGGAAATTATAAATGAAAATAATTTAAGATCATGATTTGAAAGTGTAAAAATGATTACCATTAGGCTATGTTAGAAATGGAACACAATTATAAAACTAGTGTTCCACAAGAAAAGAATTTGAGAATCAATTTTGAAAACACTGAATTATTTATTTAGTCAGGTATTTCAGTTACAGTCAGAGCTCCCTGACTATAGTTGGATCAGAAACTATGAGATGATGTTGTTTGTTACACATGATGGTGTGCACGTGTAGTCACTTGGCTGTGTCCAACTCTTTGTGACCCCATGGACTGTAGCCCGTTAGGCTCTTCTGTCCATGGGACTCTTCAAGTGAGACTACTAGAGTGGGTTGCCATTTCCTTCTCCAGGAGATCTTCCCGACCCAGGGATCATACTCTTATCTCCCTGTGTCTCTTGCATTGGCAAGTGTATTTTTACTACTGAACCACCTAGGAAGCCCTTTGAAATATATAGCTCTTTATTATTAATAGAATGAACATATTAAGCATTCTATTAATAAGACAGAGTTATATAAATTAAAGTCATATCATATGAATATTTATTGAATTATTATTTGTTATTTGCCATAATTTTATAAGCTGATATATATTTGCAAGGTTCTATGATTAGCTGTATGGCAGATGCAAAATATATAGTTCTCCTGGATATCTCAGATTTAAGAAAATATAGTACAATTTCCTTAAAATTGGGAAAACTTGACCACAAATTAGTAAATGTGGTAAAAAAATGTTGCTTCCATAAATCATAGTATATTTAATAGAGAATGTGATTTTCAGATGGCATTTGAAGGTAAATGGGAATTGGATATAATAAAATGAAGAGAGAGGACAATGAGAGTGTATCATGAGTTGAGGAAGCTAAGATAAAGAAGAAAAAACCTTAATCATTTGCATTGATGAGTATAAAAGTCTGAAGAAATGAATAAAAGAGGAACCTGTGATAAATTAGATAGGGACAGGTCATGGAAGACTTAAATATCAGTCCCTGAAGAGCCACAGATGTTTTTCAGTGGAAAAAGTGATGTTAAAAATACTGTTCTTTGGAAAATTAATCTGACAACATTTTGGAAAATAAATTAGGTTTGAAAGAACCTGGAAGTGAAGTGTGTAGGTAGAATGATATACGCTACTGAGGTAACCTCGGCAAAACTTGGCTAGATCTACAAATATAAAAGATACATTAAAACTTAATTTATGTATAGAAGCTACTAGGTTTATTTGGCTCCTCTCCTGATTTTAAGAGCAGTTTGGCAACAACTTGGCATTCCTAGTTTTCTATGGAAACTTTTAACACTTAAAAAGCAAATTTCTTGCTCGTGTTTAACCCCATGGCTTCACAACTTAAATAATCACACTACGTCTTTTATCCTCATCTGTTCAAAACTGAGGTTTTTCTATAAAAGAGAGTAAACTACAGTGAATTAGGCTCCTCCTCAATCCCACCCCACCCCCGCCCCCTTTCTTTCCCTACATTAACCTTACAAACTGTGAGAGAGACCGGTCCTTTAACATGGCAGGATTTTCCGAGTTTCCAGGTGTTTTCCAGCTTTAACTTGGACACTGCATTTCCACAGAACCCGTCGGAGAGAAATGCTGTGACAACTCATTTCCTGTTCACAGTCGTGATGTTTTTCTGTTCCTTACACTCTGCTTGGAGTGCTGCCGCTATTTCCCCAACCCTGTGCTTTCTGTTAGCAAAACTCGCCTCTTGACCTTATTTTCTCCCAGAATTTTGTCTCGCAAGATCTCCACCCCACGAGTACTCAACATTTTAGTCTCCTTGACTCTGACATCTGTCTTCTTCCCTCCACGTCCTGACCCTTGACAGGACGTCTGCTAGAAAGCTGATGGTGAGCTCCTCAGAGTTTCTTCAGTCTTGAAATTCCCTCTCTTTAAATCTTATTATATATGCTCAGCTGTGAATTTTTTAACAATAGTTCAGGGCAGCTATGGGCATTTACGCAGCCTGGCTTTCTCACACATCCTATTACTGATGATGATTTCCCAATGGAGTTACTATTTAAATCATTTAGTTAGCAAATGTTAGTATCTTCAAGGCACAGATGGCCACTCCTCGGTGCTAAAGGGAATATAAACAATGATTATACATGATCAAATATCTCAAGAACAGTACTAATGAAGAAGTTCAAAGTTTAAAATATCTTACAGCTGATATCTCCACCAGCTGGAAGACACAGCGCACAACCCCTATCTTGTCTGGGAATCGTGTTGAGCAAAAGAAACATGTTTGCTTACGTGTTATGTTGGCAGTAACTCACCTCTCATGACTGGCTGACCTGGGGGAACAAAGGCCTGTCCTCTGTGCCTCAGTACAGAGCACTTCCAAAGGGCCCTATCAGATCTGCTGCTTTCCAGGGCTTCAGAGAGGTCTCTGCCACACTGGACTGAAGATTCACCAATAACCTTCTTGAGTACAAATGTCGTCTTAGAGTGTGTCTCCTACGGGGTCCCAGCTAAGGCAAGCACTGTGGTTATAGATCTAAGGATCTTGTAATTTGCAAGTTGTAACATGATTTTATTTTATTTTGATGTTTAATTGGCTGCATATTTGTTTTTAAACAGCTTTTGCCGTATAATTTACATACAGGAAAGTACACATATTTAACAATTACAATTTGGTAAGTTTTACATAGGGTTTCCCTGGTGGCTCAGTGGTAACGAATCTGCCTGCCAGTACAGAAGATGTGTTTGATCCCTGGGTTGGGAAGATCTCCTGGAAGGGAAATGGCAGCCCACTTCAGTATTCTTGCCTGGGAAATCCCTTGGACAGAGGAGCCTGGTGGGCTACAGTCCATGGGGTTGCAAAGAGTGGGACACAACTGAACACACACGCACTTAGGAACATACATGAAATCATCACAAATTAAGGATGGTGAACATACTCGTCTGCCGCTTTATTCTTTGCCACTTTATTGCCCAACATATTTGTAATCCTTCTATAATCACTTCCACTCTTCCATTCCTATCTGTACCCCCAGGCAATCACTCACCAGTTTGTGTCTCTGAAGATTGGCTTGTACTTACCAGAGTTTATATAAATGAAATTTTGATATATGTGCTATCTTTCATTTGACTTATTTTATAAAGCATAACTATCTTTATTCCCATCCACATTTTATCCATCAGAAGTTTAGAGTTTATGTAGAATTATTATTATTTATTCTTGAAATATCTTATAAAATATACCACTGATGCCATCTTGGCTTGGGGTTTCTTTTTCTTCTTCTTCTTCTTTTTGTACAAATACTTCTAACCACAAATTTAGTTTCCATATTATCTGTAGGGTTATACAGATTATTTGTTCCTTTGAGAAGCTTTTATAATAAAAAAGGAAGGAATTTGTTCATTTCATATAACTGAGATTCCTTATTCCTTCAAACTGTGAAATAACCAGTGTTTGTCTCTTTAAACTGCTATGTTTGAGGATAATTTGTTGAATTATCTAACTAATGTAGTTCATCTGAAAATTGTCACTTTCCATTCTTTTCATTATTCTTGCAATAAATTGATGTCATCATTAAAGTAAATTTTAAATGATTGAGAGAAAATATTTTGCTGTGTGTCCTATGTACTTAAGAAAACAATTACCCTGAGCACAGCAGGACAATATTTAACAATAGATGGAACAGAAATCATTAATGCCAGTTGCTCACTTCTGGTTTTATTCTTAATAACCAACTCCTCAGTTCTTTTCTCAGGCTCTCGTTCCATACGTGGCCTTAAAATTAACACTTTAGAAGCATTCATTGGCTCTAAAACACCACTAACTATAAGATATAGCAACATTTTAAAATATGTATACTGTGGAAAAGTTATACTAGAAATTATTAAATATGGTTATGTAGTTATAGATAGGCATGGGGAGGTCCAATTTCAATGCTTTGAGAGTTTAGGAAAATATTTAGCTAACAAATTTTAAATTTCAGGAGTTCAATGTCATGATGCCAAATGAAGACTATGTTTTTTCAGAATAACCATTATATTGTACCTAAGTAAATTCAATCTTACTTTCAATATCAGAAACATAAATAATATTTTTTTGAAACAACAGATTCATTTTTTAAGGTCAGTTTATAATTTAGTGCATTTAAATTATATTTTCTCTTTTAAGAATGTGCTGTTATGGATAAGGATACTATAAACATTTTCATACAACCCTTTGCATGTTTGTACATTTTTATTTTTATCAAGTAATACTTGGATTATTCAATAATAATAATTGGATTATTAGATCATAGTATAAGTTTATATTTAAATTTATAAGAATTGTTATAAGGATTGACCAAGCTAGTTTCTAATATTACTTGAGAAAACAGCTTGCACAATATCCATAGATAGAAAACTTCAAAACATTTATAAGAGAAATTAAAGAAGAGATGTTTACCATGCTTATAGGTCAGAAGGCTCAATGTTGTTTTGGTGTCAATTTCATGAAACTGATCTAATGAAAAATAGATTCAATAGAATGCAGTTGTGATCTACTCGGGCCTTTTCTCCCTGGATTCAAAATCACTGTGGCCTTGAGCTCTACTGGTTACTAAAGGAATGACAATCTTATTCTGTACTCTTCCAGAGGCTCTGTTTTTTACAGTTCCAGTTGGAGTTATCTTAAACACATCCAGGACAATGCAAAAAATCAGGCAAGAAAATCTTTGTTCTTGCTATAAACCTCTAACTTCCCCCAAACCCCTCCGTTGCCTGCCAGTGCTGGAGACACAAGAGAGTGAATTCGATCCCCTGAGAAGGAAATGGCAACCCACTCCAGTATTCTTGCCTGGGAAATCCCATGGAAAGAGGAGCCTGGTATGTTACAGTCCACTTGGCCACAGGGAATCAGACATGGCTGAGCACACGTGCATATATCCCAAACCCTAGGCCTGCAGGTGAGAGAATGGGCTTTAGAAACATCACGTATGGAGGAGCTGCAGAAAATGTAAGATAATGGTGTGCTCCCCTGAATGTATCAGGAGAAACAGAAATGAGGCCCCCTTTAAAAAATGTGTAGAAATAATGCGACTGGAGGTGTTGGTGAAAACTAAATAGAATAAACTCTGGCATTTCCTGGTTCCCTATAGCCAATACTTGTATAAAGTGTAACAAGTCTATGCACTGATGTGTTTGGGACTGAGAAGGTTGGCTTTCCAGTAGACTCATGGAGTTGGAGGAAGGACTATAATGTTTGGACTTTTCAAGATAAAGAGTAAAAGATGGGATCACAAATTCTAGCAGTGAATGTCTTCAGATAGTGTCTCTTTGGCTGTCAAAGCCAGCTGTAACCAGCCAGACCTTCATGGTCATCAGGCCATGGAGACGGCTAGAAGAGAGCTGGGTAGGATCCATTCTCCCCTCACCATGAGGTCAGACCATGTCCCACAACAAAACCTTGAAAACAAACACTCAGTCACAGGGAACCCCGAAAAAGTGAGCGAGAAAGGATGCCAGTGATTCCTACAAGACTGAGGTCACTTCAGATGCTGTTAAAAATATGGTATCTGATCTAGACCAACTGGCTGGAATAATTTTTTTTTTTCCTTTTCTTTTCTCACTGTCCAGTGATATTGAGACTAACAAGGAAATCAGATCACTAGAGAATAAAAAGTGAAGATGAAATCCTCAGGAAATAAAGAATATATGAGTTGAAAATTGATAATACTATGAAATATGTCGAACTTTGAAAGAAACTTACAACTTAATTGTTATGTATTTCTTTCCTGCAGAGGTAATCAGAGAGTGCTTTTCTTACTAATGCTGGAAGCTTGAATCAAAAACTTTGAAAAAAAGTAATAATATGAAATCAACTCTGTTTTCACATGGCTTGGGTAGCAGGCAACAGGTGTAAAACTTATTTCAACCTTCAGTTCAGTTCAGTTCAGACACTCAGTCGTGTCTGACTTTTGCGACCCCATGAATCGCAACACGCTAGGCCTCCCTGTCCATCACCATCTCCCGGAGTTCACTCAGACTCACCTCCATCGAGTCCGTGATGCTATCCAGCCATCTCATTCTCTGTCGTCCCCTTCTCCTCCTTCCCCCAATCCCTCCCAGCATCAGAGTCTTTTCCAGTGAGTCAACTCTTCTCATGAGGTGGCCAAAGTACTGGAGTTTCAGCTTCAGCATCTTTCCTTCCAAAGAAATCCCAGGGCTGATCTCCTTCAGAATGGACTGGTTGGATCTCCTTGCAGTCCAAGGGACTCTCAAGAGTCTTCTCCAACACCAGGGTTTAAAAGCATCAATTCTTCAGTGCTCAGCCTTCTTTACAGTCCAACTCTCACATCCATACATGACCACAGGAAAAACCATAGCCTTGACTAGACGGACCTTAGTTGGCAAAGTAATGTCTCTGCTTTTGAATATGCTATTTAGGTTGGTCATAACTTTTCTTCCAAGGAGTCTTGGAAGACTTTTAATTTCATGGCTGCAGTCACCGTCTGCAGTGATTTTGGAGCCCCCCAAAATAAAGTCTGACACTGTTTCCACTGTTTCCTCTTTTATTTCCCATGAAATGATGGGACCGGATGCCATGATCTTTGTTTTCTGAATGTTGAGCTTTAAGCCAACTTTTTCACTCTCCTCTTTTACTTTCATCCAGAGGCTTTTTAGTTCCTCTTCACTTTCTGCCATAAGGGTAGTGTCATCTGCATATCTGAGGTTATTGATATTTCTCCCGTCAATACTCCCTCTTAATGAATTAATCTGTAAAGAAAGGCAATATTATCTAGCAGCAAGTGCTACATCCTTTATGTTCCGAGCTGGGGATTTTTAACTGAGTATTTTTATTTCAGTTGGGATAAAACATCACAGTAACCTTTTTTTTTTTCCCCAGCCATTTCTACATGTAAGCATTTTAAATTAGCATACTGTCTTAGACAAAGGTTATATTTGCAATCTGCATGGGAAAGCAGAGGTTTCCTAGTCCTAAAGACATTGATATACAGTAACATATTTACACTGTCAAAGAGACTATGCCAATTACGTTGATTATAAAGGTCACTTAGATGGTTCCCTAGTCAGTTCAGGAAGCATAAGATTTCCCAACACCATTCCAGTTAACATTGTTAGTCTCTGAAGTATTATCGATATTATTTTATTTAAAATGTTATACTAGTTACCCAGTCATCTCTGACTCTTTGTGACTCCAAGCACTGTACCTTCCAGCCTCTTCTGTCCATGGAATTCTCCAAGCAAGAATACTGGACTGGGTTCCCATTCCCTTCTCCAGGGGATCTTCCTGACCCAAGGATTGAACCCAGTTCTCCTACTTTGGTAGGCAGATTCTTTACCATTTGAGTCATCAAGAAAATCCATCTTGTTATAGTTCAGTTGCTAAGTCATGTCTTTTTGACCCATGGAATGCAGCACACCAGGTCTTCCTGTCATTAAAGGAAAGCCCTATATAACAAGTACATGCTTTTGAACACAGAGAATGTGACTTTTTAAAGTGCACATTGAGGTATGTGATAGAAATTTCACCAAAGATTCATGGACATTAATTGTTAATATAAGTTGAAAGTAAGTTAATATTCCATTGCAATATAGTTATTCACATTAATTTTTCCTTTCATGTTGAATTTTTGTTATATCCACTCAATTGTTTAAAAACCTGAAGAAATATTTTGGATATACATTGAATAGAGCAATTAAATTGAATTTAATAAAACCTTAACTCTTGATTATTTCAGGTAGGCTTAGCATGGAACATAGCATTGAACACATCAACATACTCCAAAGATATTATAAAGGGTTTTACCAGCTAGCATCACACTTCAAATTGTAATTTCCCCCTTATAAGTGCTTAACTTTTATAGCACATTGCCTCATTTTATAGAAACTGATAAAATTAAATAAATGCTATCTATTTCCATTAAATAAGATAATGTGCCTTAAAATAATCCTGTCTAGTAGTTTTTCATAGCATATTTTTTTCCTGCCTTTTGTTTGAAATCCCCTTTTAAGACTTTAAATGGGATTTAGTTTCCTCCTAAGTTTATCCTTTTCAATTGGAAAACAGTCACTTTTCCCCACCCTCTGTTTCTAATGGAGCTTGAAATTAACATTGTGCCTTGGTTGTAATTTACTTTTTATTATTATGGTGCTGAAAATTGGAAAATGTTCATAGGGTTTTTAGAAAGCATTGCTTAGTGTTAAAGTATGTCAAACAAAAAAAAGAGAAATTTTTTGAAATGCTAAACACTGAACGAATTGTGACTCTTATTTTATCAAACTATTTTATTTGATTTCTTCAGAAATGAAAGGTAAATGACAGCCAAAAAAAGCCATGAATATGTCAGTCACTTGACCTAAAGTTTGGGTGAATTCCTCTTCATTAAAATGAAGAACACGGACAACTTTAAATTAAAAGAGAAATGAGTCCACCCCTATATTCAGTTATTCTTCCTGTATCTGACAGAATCTGAACATTCACCTTCAGAAGTTGATATTCTACAGCGGCTGTGGTTGTTCGTAGGATTCTGATTAGTGTGCACTAATCTGCACACAAGAGAGGCCATCAAACAGTACTGAGTGCCTTCTCCATGCTCAATCTGCTCCCCCCTTCATTTTCTTTCACCTTTATTGAAACTCCCAATTCCTCAATCTCCTCACCTGTCTGGAAAGTGAAATAAAGCTGGCTCATTCATTTGGGGATTCTGGATTGGTCTTGATAATGTATTACTATGCACTAACGTTTAAAATTCAGTGACTAGAAAGTAAATGGTTGTAATGTCAATGGGGTATTTCTTCTGACTTTTATTAGGAAATGTATTAGGGGGTCTGAATTTAGCCAAAGGTTAGTAAGTATAGTTTGAATCAATCTGAGGAAGTATATTCTGCCCTTGGAGCACAGTAAAATCACCTGTAACCTCAGTTACTACAGGACTCTAAAACAGGTCCTACTAACGAAATCCAATGTGACTGCCTTGGATAGGGTGAGCCATGGGAGATGCACCAGATGTGTAGTACAAGTGCTTCCTAGATGGCTCAGAGGGTAAAGAATCTGCCTGTAATGCAGGAGACACAGGAGACTTGGGTTCAATTCCTGAGTTGGGAAGATCCCCTAGAGGAGGAAATGGCAACTCACACCAGTATTCTTGCCTGGGAAATCTCATGAACAGAGGAGCCTGGTGGGTTTCAGTCTGAGGGGTTGAAAAAACTCAGACAAAACTGAGTGACTAAGCACACACACACACACACACACACACACACACATAAGTACACATACACATATATTTAAGTATACATATGTGTGTGTACTCTTGCCTGGAAAATCCTATGGATGAAGGAGGCTGGTGGGCTGCAGTCCATGTGATCGCTAAGAGTCAGACATGACTGAGTGACTTCATTTTCACTTTTCCCTTTCATGCATTGGAAAAGGAAATGACAACCCACTCCAGTGTTCTTGCCTGGAGAATCCCAGGGACGGGGAAGCCTGGTGGGCTGCCGTCTATGGAGGAGCACAGAGTCAGACACAACTGAAGCGACTTAGCAGCATGCGTATGTGTGCTCAGTTGTATCCGACTCTTTGTGACCCCAGGGACTGTAGCCTGCCAGACTCCTCTGACCATGGAATTTTCCAGGCAAGAATACTGGAGTGGGTTGCCATGCCCTTCTTCAGGGGATCTTCCGAACCCAGGGATTGAACCCTTGTCTATTGCATCTCCTGCTTTGGGTGGATTCTTTACCACTGCTCTTTCTGTACAGTTCTTCTGTGTATTCTTGCCACCTCCTCTTAATATCTTCTGCTTCTGTTAGGTCCATACTATTTCTGTCCTTTATCGAGCCCATCTTTGCATGAAATGTTCCCTTGGTATCTCTAATTTTCTTGAAGAGATCTCTAGTCTTTTCCATTCTATTCTTTTCCTCTATTTCTTTGCATTGATAGCTGAAGAAGGCTTTCTTATCTCTCCTTGCTATTCTTTGAAACTCTGCATTCAGATGCTTATATCTTTCCTTTTCTCCTTGGCTTTTCACTTCTCTTCTTTTCACAGCTATTTGTAAGGCTTCCCCAGACAGCCATTTTGCTTTTTTGTATTTCTTTTCCATGGGGATGGTCTTGATCCCTGTCTCCTGTACAATATCATGAACCTCATTCCATAGTTCATCAGGCACTCTATCTATCAGATCTAGGCCCTTAAATCTATCTCTCACTTCCACTATATGATCATAAGGGATTTGATTTAGGTCATACCTGAATGGTCTAGCGGTTTTCCCTGCTTTCTTCAATTTCAGTCTAAATTTGGTAATAAGGAGTTCATCATCTGAGCTACAGTTAGCTCCTGGTCTTGTTTTTATTGACTGTATAGAGCTTCTCCATCTTTGGCTGCAAAGAATATAATCAATCTGATTTCAGTGTTGACCGTCTGGTGATGTTCATGTGTAGAGTCTTCTCTTGTGTTGTTGTAAGAGGGTGTTTGCTATGACCAGTGCATTTTCTTGGCAGAACTCTATTAGTCTTTGCCCTGCTTCATTCCTCATTCCAAGGCCAAATTTGCCTGTTACTCCAGATGTTTCTTGACTCCCTACTTTAGCATTCCAGTCCCCTATAATGAAAAGGACATCTTTTTTGGGTGTTAGTTCCAGACATCCTGGAATGTGAAATCAAGTGGACCTTAGCATCACTACGGACAAAGCTAGCGGAGGTGATGGAATTCCAGTGGAGCTATTTCAAATCCTGAAAGATGATGCTGTGAAAGTGCTGCACTCAATATGCCAGCAAATTTGGAAAACTCAGCAGTGGCCACAGGACTGGAAAAGGTCAGTGTTCATTCCAATTCCAAAGAAAGACAATGCCAAAGAATGCTCAAACTACCACACAACTGCACTCATCTCACACAGTAGTAAAGTAATGTTCAAAATTCTCCAAGCCAGACTTCAGCAATACGTGAACCGTGAACTTCCTGATGTTCAAGCTGGTTTTAGAAAAGGCAGAGGAACCAGAGATCAAATTGCCAACATCCACTGGATTATGGAAAAAGCAAGAGAGTTCCAGAAAAACATCTATTTCTGCTTTATTGACTATGCCAAAGCCTTTGACTGTGTGGATCACAATCAACTGTGGAAAATTCTGAAAGAGATGGGAATACTAGACCACCTGATCTGCCTCTTGAGAAATCTGTATGCAGGCCAGGAAGCAATAGTTAGACCTGGACATGGAACAACAGACTGGTTCCAAATAGGAAAAGGTGTACGTCAAGGCTGTATATTGTCACCCTGCTTATTTAACGTCTATGCAGAGTACATTTGAGAAATGCTGGACTGGAAGAAACACAAGCTGGAAACAAGATTGCTAAGAGAAATATCAATAACCACAGATATGCAGATGACATCACCCTTATGGCAGAAAGTGAAGAGGAACTAAAAAGCCTCTTGATGAAAATGAAAGCGGAGAGTGAAAAAGTTGGCTTAAAGCTCACCATTCAGAAAACAAAGATCATGGCATCCGGTCCCATCACTTCATGGGAAATAGATGGGAAAACAGTGGAAACAGTGTCAGACTTTATTTTGTGGGGCTCCAAAATCACTGCAGACGGTGACTGTAGCCATGAAATTAAAAGATGCTTCAGCCTTCTGAATGGGAGAAAACAATAGCAAATGAAACAACTGACAGACAACTAATCTCAAAGATATATAAGCAACTTATGCAGCTCAACTCCAGAAAAATAAATGATCCAATAAAAAAATGGGCCAAAGAACTAAATAGGCATTTCTCCAAAGAAGACATACGGATGGCTAACAAACACATGAAAAGATGCTCAACATCACTCATTATCAGAGAAATGCAAATCAAGACCACAATGAGGTATCATTTCACACCAGTCAGAATGGCTGCGATCCAAAAGTCTACAAGCAATAAATGCTGGAGAGGGTGTAGAGAAAAGGGAACCCTCTTACACTGCTGGTGGGAATGCAAACTAGTACAGCCATTATGGAAAACAGTGTGGAGATTCCTTAAAAATTGCAAATAGAACTGCCTTATGACCCAGCAATCCCACTGCTGGGCATACACACTGAGGAAACCAGAATTGAAAGAGACACATGTACCCCAATGTTCATTGCAGCGCTGTTTATAATAGCCAGGACATGGAAGCAACCTAGATGTCCATCAGCAGATGAATGGATAAGAAAGCTGTGGTTCATATACACTATGGAATACTACTCAGCCCTTAAAAAGAA
The DNA here is from genome assembly GCA_917880005.1 of Nanger dama. Taxonomy (NCBI): domain Eukaryota; kingdom Metazoa; phylum Chordata; class Mammalia; order Artiodactyla; family Bovidae; genus Nanger; species Nanger dama. Next base: position 2,959,254 of record CAKJTW010000069.1, read on the forward strand.
TAAATTTGACTCAGTTCTAATGAGATGGATGGAATTGGAACCGATTATACAGAGTGAAGTAAGCCAGAAAGAAAAACACCGATACAGTATACTGACACATATATATGGAATTTAGAAGACAGTAATGATGACCCTATATGTGAGACAACAAGAGACACAGAGGTATAGAGTGGACTTTTGGACTCTGAGGGAGAGGGAAAGGGTGGGATGGTTTGGGAGAATGGCAGTGAAGCATGTGTATTTTCCTGTAAGAAACGAAGCGCTAATCTATGTTTGGTGTAGGATGCAGGATGCATGGGGCTGATGCACAGGATGATTCAGGCAGAGGATGTGGGGTGGGAGGTGGGAGGGGGCTTCGGCATTGGGCTATTGTGTTCACCTATGGCTGATTTGTGTCAATGTATGGCAAAACAAATACAGTATTGTAATTAAAAAAATAAATAAATTTAATTAAAAGAAAAAAAAAAGATTCTTACTCCTTGGAAGAAAAGTTATGGCCAACCTAGACCATATATTCAAAAGCAGAGACATTACTTTGCCAACTAAGGTCCATCTAGTCAAGGCTATGGTTTTTCCTGTGGTCATGTATGGATGTGAGAGTTGGACTGTGAAGAAGGCTGAGCGCCAAAGAATTGATGCTTTTGAGCTGTGGTGTTGGAGAAGACTCCTGAGAGTCCCTTGGTTTGCAAGGAGATCCAACCAGTCCATTCTGAAGGAGATCAGCCCTGGGACTTCTTTAGAAAGACTGATGCTAAAGCTGAAACTCCAGCACTTTGGCCAGCTCATGCGACGAGTTGACTCATTGTAAAAGACTTTGATGCTGGGAGGGATTGGGGGCAGGAGGAGAAGGGGATGACAGAGGATGAGATGGCTGGATGGCATCACTGATTCAGTAGCCATGAGTCTGAGTGAACTCTGGGAGTTGGTGATGGACAGGGAGGCCTGGCATGCTGCGATTCATGGGGTTGCAAAGAGTCGGACACAATTGAACGACTGAACTGAAGTGAACTGAACTTACCACTGCTCTACCTGGAAAGCCCATATGTATGTGTATTCAGGTATTATTGCTATCATGCAGAAAGATTTGAGATTCTCTGGCATAAAATATTAATAGCCTTTCTTAGTATCTAACGGAATCTTACTGAATGCTTGGCTGAATATCTGTGGATCATGGTGGTACAAATGCGGATTCCTCCATCCTTTCAATTTGGGAAAAAAATCTTGTCTACTGTTCTGGCCTCATCTGTCCTTGAGTTGAAATGGGTTCAAATTTCTAGTGCACAGTGAGTGGTTGGATCACCCGTGATAATCTGGGGACCTATCAGTTGTCTACTAGGGAGTGATCAATAGTTCCTGTTACCCTTATAGCATTCCCAGCAAGGCTGAGAACATGACTTTTGTCTTTTTAATTTATTGAACATCTACCCAGAGAGGACCTTTATCTGAAGCACTTTGTACACTTTAATGGAATTTGTACATAATGTCCAGATTAAATAAGGCTGATTTTTCAAGCACATTTTGCCTAATGGCTTTAAGGGCTGTCCATTCATTGCCAACACGCTGTGTGGATGGAAGGGGGTGATGATCAATGAGGTAATTATGCTGAAGGTGCAGCAGCTTTAAAGTTGAAGTAGGTGTCTTGGCAAGACCCAAATTGAAGTTAATTACTCCTACCGATGCCCATATGCTAAGTAGGTAAAAACTGATCCAAATGTCCTTGCCTGTGCTAAATGGGTAGAGTGATGGTGTGGCAGAGCCTCTGATGGCTTCAGGGGAAGAGCAGCCAGGCCATTAGACGGCCGTGAATATGCATATGTGCACTCACACTTTGTTTCTTATTCAATAGAAGTGTCCCCTTTCTCCTTTTCCACCAGCCTTTCTTGTCATTTTATTTTTCATAACTCCATTAATGACTTCACTTCTAGATACATTTTGCTAGCTTTTCCTAGCTATCTCCTTTAAATCTAATTATTCTGGTAAGTTTAGAATATCATCATACAGAATACAGCTATGTAATTTAAATATTAATGTAAAGTACATTATTTTTAATTTTTTTCATTTGCAAATTTCCCTCTTGTTGGATGGAATACACTTAGAAAGTGGGAAGTTCAAGAGGGAGGGGCATATATATATTCCTATGGTGATTCATGTTGATGCATGGCAGAAACCAACAATATTGTAAAGCAATTATCCTTCAGTTAAAAATGAATAAATAAATTAATTTTAAAAAAGTGTCTGCCACTTCTAAGACAGCATGTTATCTGTAGTCTTATCCACTGCAAGTTTGATAAGAGTGTCAAGGGAACATTGTAGAAAGACTTAAACATTTGAGGCTTAAGATTTTCTAAGTGGTTTTGTGAGCTTTATGGTAACAAACTAATATCCTCAGAAATCAGCTTCCTCCTCTGTAAAATAAGCTTCTAATACTCTATTGTGTGTCAGGAACCATTCCTCTGTGATTAGTTTTCGAATATTATCTACCAGAACTTCCAGACTTATATGTCCATGCATATACATCACACATTATACTGCGATGCCCATCAGGAAATAGGAAGACTTATTTCTGAATCTCTAGTGCTAATGTGGGGCTTCCCTGGTAGCTCAGATGGTAAAGAATCTGCCTGCAATGCAAGAGACCTGGATCTGATCCCTGGGTTGGGAAGATCCTCTTGGTAAAAGGGATGGCTACCCAGTCCAGTATTCTTTCCTGGAGAATTCAATGGACAGAGGAGGCTGGTGGACTGTACAGTCTATGGGGTCAAAAGAATTGGACACAACTGAGCAACGAATACTTTTACTTTTCAGTGCTAACCTGGTGCTCAAATCAAAATTGAAGCTCAAAAAATTATTGACAATAAAGTATGCACATTTCAAGATTCTATAGTTCACAGATTTGCTAACAATAAAAGAAAGAACAGTTGAACATTTGACATCTTTCTGAATCTATTCCTGGCTTATAAGGCCAAACCACATCTTTTAAAATGAATGTGTGCACCAATTTCTTGTCAAGACTAAGGCCATAAAACATACTTGAGCCTTTTTGACTGGAGGTCTTCAAAACCTACATGATTTCCAAAATAACTTTTCTCAAGTGCTGGGAAAAACTTGCCTCTTCTCTAGTTACTGGTAGTGTGCGTGTTTGTATGTGCGTGTGCTCAGTAGTGTCTAACTCTTTGGCAACCCCATGGACTACAGCACAGCAGCCTCTTCTGTCCATGGAATTTCCCAGAAAGAATATTCAAGTGGGTTGCCATTTCCTTCTCTGGGGAATCTTCCCAACCCAGGGACTCGTGGAACCTGTGTCTCCTCCTTCGCAGGTGTATTATTTACCACTATGCTACCTGGGAAGCCCAGAAACACCATTACATGAGAAAACCGTTAAAAGGATAATTAATGAGTAACTGACTTGATTTAAAACCTTTGACCCTCTATGTGAGACAACAAAAGAGACACAGAGGTATAGAATGGACTTTTGGACTCTGAGGGAGAGGGTGGAATGATTTGGGAGAATGGCATAGAAACATGTATACTATCATGTAAGAAACGAAGCGCCAGTCTATGTTCAATACAGGATACAGGATGCTTGGGGCTGGTGCACGAGATGATCCAGGGAGATGATATGGGGTGGGAGATGGGAGGGGGCTTCAGCATTGGGAGATCGTGTACACCTGTGGCTGATTCATGTCAAAGTACAGCAAAACAAATACAGTATTGTAATGTAGAATAAAGTATTAAAAAAATAAAGTAATAATAAGGTAAAAAAAAGAACATTCAACCTAATTATTTGAAAATTAATCATAAGCAAAATGATATTTTTCTAAAAAAGTTTAAAAGTGCATGTTTATGGAACATTTTTAGGTTTTGAATCTAAGTCCTGAGAGAGTATAGATATAGAAATCATAAAAAAATTAATTCCTTTTAGTATTAATGATATAGCATAATTTATTAGCATTTGTTATTATCTATCATCTCACACGCTAATAAAGTAATGCTCAAAATTCTCCAAGCTAGGCTTCAGCAATATGTGAACCGTGAACTTCCAGATGTTCAAGCTGGTTTTAGAGAAGGTAAATGAACCAGAGATCAAATTGCCAACATCAGCTGGATCATCGAAAGAGTAAGAGAGTTCCAGAAAAACATCTATTTCTGCTTTATTGACTATGCCAAAGCCATTGACTGTGTGGATCACAATCAACTGTGGAAAATTCTGATAGAGATGGGAATACTAGACCACCTGACCTGCCTCTTGAGAAATCTAGATGCAGGTCAGGAAGCAACAGTTAGAACTGGACATGGAACAACAGACTGGTTCCAAATAGGAAAAGGAGTACATCAAGGCTGTATATTGTCACCCTGTTTATTTAACTTCTATGCAGAGTACATCATGAGAAATGCTGGACTGGAAGAAACACAAGCTGGAAGCAAGATTGCCAGGAGAAATATCAATAACCTCAGATATGCAGATGACACCACCCTTATTGCAGAAAGTGAAGAGGAACTAAAAAGCCTCTTGATGAAAGTGAAAGAGGAGAGCAAAAAAGTTGGCTTAAAGCTCAACATTCAGAAAATGAAGATCACGGCATCTGGTCCCATCACTTCATGGCAAATAGATGGGGAAACAGTGGAAACAGTGTTGGACTTTATTTTTGGGGGCTCCAGAATCACTGCAGATGGTGACTGAAGCCATGAAATTAAAAGATGCTTACTCCTTGGAAGAAAAATTATGACCAACCTAGATAGCATATTGAAAAGCAGAGACACTACATTGCTAACAAAGGTCTGTCTAGTCAAGGCCATGGTTTTTCCAGTGGTCATGTATGGATGTGAGAGTTGGACTGTGAAGAAGGCTGAGTGCTGAAGAACTGATGCTTTTGAACTGTGGTGTTGGAAAAGACTCTTGAGAGGCCCTTGGACTGCAAGGAGATCCAACCAGTCCATTCTAAAGGAGATCAGTCCTGGGTGTTCTTTGGAAGGACTGATGCTAAAGCTGAAACTCCAGTACTTTGGCCACCTCATGCAAAGAGTTGACTCATTAGAAAAGACTCTGATGCTGGGAGGGATTGGGGGCAGGAGGAGAAGGGAACGACAGAGGATGAGATGGCTGGATGACATCACCGACCCGATGGATGTGAGTTTGAGTGAACTCTGGGAGCTGGTGATGGACAGGGAGGCCTGGCATGCTGCAATTCATGGAGTCGCAAAGAGCTAGACACAACTGAGCGACTGAACTAAACTGATATCCTATGTTTAACTGGCATTATAGTTTTCCTACAAACTGTATTCTGAAATTGAGTTTAAATTGTATACACTTTTACATTTCTTATGAATAATATGATAAAATATAAAACCTCTGCATTAAAAATATATATTTCTCAGTTACTGAGAAGGTTCTCTTTTAGGATAACACCACATCCTATGTGAAAATGTGAATGTAGCATAGCATGAATTCTTAGGGGCTCATAAATATTCTAAAGTAAAAGTGTTTTGCTTTAATGTTTATATTTTAATAATTGATATAATTTATCAAATAGATAAAATGATCAATCACAAAATATTTAATCAAAAATATAAATGCATTTCTAAACTTGTATGTACCTAATATCAGAACCTCAAAATATATAGAAAAACATTGACAAGATTACAAGGAAAATGGACAAATCCTGTCAATTTTAGCTCCACATTTTTGCTATTCATGAAGCACTTATTCCCATTTCTCCCAAAGTAATAGAACTGTAGCTGGATACAAGGCCTATCCCCCTTGCAGGATACTGAGGTCATGTGACAAAGCTCTTGATAATTGAATGTGAAGAGAATTGATTTGTACAGGCTCCAGGCAAATAATAAAATTCTATCATGCTCTTTCCAGTCTCCTTGATCCACCACCAAATAGACATGCTATAGTTTCTCTCCATCTTTTGGTTGCCATAAATTCATCTTCTAATCCATTCCTCTGGAAGACTCATGGGTACAGTACTCCTTGAAGTTTTGCATATTTATAACTGATTTTACTGTGCCCTTTATAGTTGAAGGACAACCTGACTGCGCCTGAAATTCTTCACTTTCCTTTTTCTTTCCTTGAGCAGTTTGTAAATTGCTCAAGGAAAGCAAATTTATTTTGCTTTCTGGCTTAACTTATTGCCGTCAGAAGTCTGATGACAATCTGATTTTCTTGCTCCTAGGATGAACTTGGGAAGATTGTCTTACTGCAGAGTATTACAGGTTGGATCTTGATTAACTCAGTGTGCCTTCCAATGTGTAGACCTAATTTATATTTCCAGGGAATTTTTAGGTAATGGTTTTCTCAAATGTCTATTCTGCTCCTTTTCTTTAGTTTTCTGCTTTGAGAACTCTAAGTATATTAATATCAGATCTAGGGGCCAGCTTGCTGGATGCCCACCGAACACAACTATGCAGAGACTAGTACTCAGGAGCTAACTGTCTTGAATGTTATCTTTGAATCTGTAATTTACAAGTGAAGCCTCAGGGACAAAGGAGCAGGTGTCTGAGGCATGAAGCCCTGGTTCACTAGTCCCACTAATGCAGCCTCAAGGCAGGAGGCAGCCTCCCTGCCTCCTTGTGATGGATTCTTGGACCCCATTTCCTCCACCACGACACTTCTCAGCACAGTCTCACCCTCCCACACTCACCCAGTCGCTGCACCTGGCAGGGTGCCGGGCAGACTCATGCAGATGTCTGCACCTGGGAGTATCGGGGAGCAGAGGCTGTTTCCACACAGGCTGGAATCCACATGGCATGCTGGGCAGGTGGCCGGCGGACTGGGTGAGCTTCTTGCTCATCCCTCCCAGTTTCCTCATGACTCTGGCATGGAGGCTAGATGCCTTTGGGTTCACCTCCCTGCTATAGGACAGAGCAGATGGTCACAGGAAGAAGTGATGCCTGGCTAGAGTTGGCTGAGCCACCAGGCAGCTTTTTTGTCCAGCAGCTGGAACAAGGAGGAAGCAGCCTCAATGGACCACATGTGTCTGGGCGTGGGATGAGATGCTGGGGTCTGTGAGGTTGTGCTCTAACCTCATGGACATCCCTCTGTCCAGGGAGTGTGACATTGGACAGCAAATTTAAAAATCACAGGTGAAAAGAGAGGCTCCAGAAGAAATTTTAGAAGTTACATATTTCAGTAAACTTAGCAGCAATTTTCTCCTGCATTTTGAACAAGAGCCCCAGTGTTTTCATTTCCTCCAGGCCCCACATCTTTATCTGATCCTCACTGCCTCTCTTCTACATCATTCATTTGGCCACTGAAACCTTTTGGATTTACTTTTCATTTATCTTTGTCTCCTTCACTTTTTTTCTTCTATTCTTTGTTTTGTTTTGTTTTACTTACTACATGTCTTGTGGTGTCAGTTTGCTTGCTGTGTTCCTTCTAATTTAGTTTCCAGTCTTGAAATGTTTTAATATTTCATTGGGATATCCCTAAGCTTTCCTCAAGTCTTCCCTTTTCACAGGACATTACTCCTGACTGTCAATGTGAACTGCTCCTGGGAAGTAAGAAAATTGAAAACAAGTGAAGAGAATGGTTTAATTTTAAACACTTTTGTAATTTTGTCAATTTTTGTTCTCTCTTTGGTATATTTTACCTCCTGTTTGCATGTACTTTAATACATATAAACCAACAAGTGTTTTAGAGCTCTGAAATACTATTTCAGTGTTATCTTTGGTGTTGCTTCAAGTCTTTGTATCATAATGGTGAGAAAAATAGAAATTGCTTTAATCCCCCAAACAAGTCATATAATTAGACATATACTCAATTTAAAAAGGTAAATATTGTTTTTGTTGCATATTTGCTATAAATTAAGTAATGATGAGATATTATCTCTTTGGAAGTATTGCGTGGAAATTTATTCTCAATTGCTTCAAATATGTTATCTTTTGTTTCAGAAGAGATTTCAAGAGAACAGCATTTTATTCAATCTAAAATTAACCACAGGAAATATGAACATATAAATACAGGTAGATACAGGATATTAAATACAGGTAAATGATACCTTTAGCAGGCTATTCTCAGGATAAAAGCCCCTTGATGACGGTCCTTTGCATATGCATCAGATTGCCTTATAGAACTTTTTTTGTCATTATATTTTCAGTCATTGCAAAAGCTTGTCAAAAAGATTGTAGTGTAATTTTTCAAAGGATAGCTAAAAACAAAGTAAATAAAAAGTGGCCTGAAGGGTGGGGCTTTTAATGGGTGAACAATTACATATATTAGACTCTTGTAGTTGTTCAGTCGATCACTCAGTCGTGTCTGACTTTTTCAACCCCATGAACTGCAGCATGCCAGGCTTCCCTGTCCTTCACTATCTCCTTGAGTTTGCTCAGACTCATGTCCATTGAGTCAATGATGCCATCCAACCATCTCATCCTATGTCATCCCCTTCTCCCACTTTCAATTTTTCCCAGTATCAAGGTCTTTCCCAGTGAGTCAGTTCTTCCCGTCAGGTGGCCAAAGTATTGGATTTTCAGCTTCAGCGTCAGTGCTTTCAATGAATAGTCAGGACTGATTTCCTTTAGGATTGATTGGTTGGATCTCCTTGCAGTCCAAGGGACTCTCAAGAGTCTTCTCCAACACCACAGTTCAAAAGCATCAATTCTTTGGCACTCAATTTTCCATGGTAGCTCAGTGCTAAAGAGTGGCTGCAATTCAGAAGATGAAGTTTGATCCCTTGGTTGGAAAGATCCCTTAGAGGAGGAAATGGTAATCTGCTCCAGTATTCTTGCCTGGGCTCACACCCCTTTTCTTGAAACCTCTGCTATGATCCCACCTTCACTGAGGACTTTTAAACTGACTGATGATTTTAGTAAATTAACCAGATTTCTTTGCTACAGGGTTTTCAAGAGTCTTTGATCTGTTAATGCACAAAAGGAGAAGCCTGTGCACTGCTACACTTTCAAACATATTAGAACAGCTCTTCTTTGAGAGAAGGAGGTCAGCAGTTCAGTTCAGTTCAGTCACACAGTCGTGTCCGACTCTTTGTGACCTCATGGACTGCAGTACACCAGGCTTCCCTGTCCATCACCAACTCCAGGAGCTTACTCAAATTCATGTCCATTGAACCAGTGATGCCATCTAACCATCTCATCCTATGTCATCCCCTTCTCCTCCCGCCTTCAAGCATTCCCCGCATCAGGGTTTTTAAAATGAGTCAGTTCTTCGCATCAGGTGGCCAAAGTATTGCAGTTTCAGCTTTAGCATCAGTCCTTCTAATGAATATCCAGGACTGATTTCCTTTGGGATTAACTGGTGAATCTCCTTGCTGTCCAAGGGACTCTCGAGAGTCTTCTCCAACACCACAGTTCAAAAGCATCAATTCTTCAGCACTCAGCTTTCTTTATAGCCCAACTCTCACATCCATACATGACTACTGGAAAAACCAAAACTTTGCTAGACAGACCTTTGTTGGCAAAGTAATGTCTCTGCTTTTCAATATGCTGTCTAGGTTGGTCATAACTTTTCTTCCAAGGACTAAGCATATTTTAATTTCATGGCTGCAGTCACCATCTGCAGTGATTTTGGAGCCCCCCAAAATAAAGTCTGACACTGTTTCCATTGTTTCCCCATCTATTTGCCATGAAGTGATGGGACCAGATGCCACGATCTTCATTTTCTGAATGCTGAATTCTAAGCCAACTATTTCACTCTCTTCTTCCACTTTCATCAAGAGGCTTTTTAGTTCCTCTTCACTTTCTGCCATAAGGGTGGTGTCATCTGTGTATCTGAAGTTATTGATATTTCTCCTGGCAATCTTGATTCCAGCTTGTGCTTCTTCCAGTCCAGCGTTTCTCATGATGTACTCTGCATAGAAGTTAAATAAGCAGGGTGACAATATACAGCCTTGATGTACTACTTTTCCTATTTAGAACCAGTCTCTTGTTCCATGTCCAATTCTAACTGTTGCTTCCTGGCCTGCATTCAGATTTCTCAAGAGGCAGGTTAGGTAGTCTGGTATTCCTATCTCTTTCAGAATTTTCCACAGTTGATTGTGATCCACACAGTCAATGGCTTTGGCATAGTCAATAAAGCAGAAATAAATGTTTTTCTGGAACTCTTTTGCTTTTTGCATGATCCAGCAGATGTTGGCAATTTGATCTCTGGTTCCTCTGCCTTTTGAAAACCAGCTTGAACATCAGGAAGTTCATGGTTCACATATTGCTGAAGCCTGGCTTGGAGAATTTTGAACATTACTACTGTGTGAGATGAGTACAACTCTGTGGTAGTTTGAGCATTCTTTGGCATTGCCTTTCTTAGGGATTGGAATGAAAACTGACCTTTTCCAGTCCTGTGGCCACTGCTGAGTTTTCCAAATTTGCTGGCATATTGAGTGCAGCACTTTCACAGCATCATCTTTCAGGATTTGAAATAGCTCCACTGGAATTCCATCACCTCTACTAGCTTTGTTCATAGTGATGCTTTCTAAGGCCCACTTGACTTTACCTTTTAGTAACTGTATTTTCATTCTGTCTCCAGTCTTTCACTTTCTAAATTTCCTGTGAGGCGTTCACATTAATTTTACAATCATGAAAATGAATTTACTCTAAGAACATAAAAAATGCTCTAAGGTGATCTTCTACTTTTTCGTTTTGTTGTTGTCGGAATTTTATTCTTTTCCCTTTGGAGAACTTCATTCTTGCACTAAGGCTGAGTCTGGCTGTGCATTGCTAAGTAACAGACGTCCTTCTACCAGAAAGGGAAACCAGCATTTGTTAGAAATGTAATACTTGTGAAGTTACTTCCACAATCCTTGAAGTCAGCTATATATAATGTTAAGCTCACATTTTATTTAATAGATCTTAATTATTTCAAATGCCTCATTTATCCAAGAATGCAGAAAATAAATCTAGAGACTTTAGGGTAAAATTCAATCAATTCCTTTGTCCTTTCTTTTCTTCTTTTTAGTTACTGAAAGTTTAATTCAGTCAGGATTTTCTCCACATCATTCCCTTCTCTGAATTGGTTCAAAACTCAACAGTCTTGAGCTGTCTGTAAGCATCTGCTGAGGAGAAAATCTGTCACTTCTGAGAACTTCTCTGAGTTTGCAGCCCTCCAGGCCCTGCCACCAGGATTAGGTCAATTTTTTTTGCAAACTTGTCTCACTGTACAAGTTAGAATATATCTCCAATCTTTTGATTTTTAGTAATCCATACATCAGTGCTTTAACAACAAGATTATCTTGAGTGCTCACGCTCTGTTCTTAAAACTAACCTTAAATATTTTCACCACAAAAACTCAATGCTCATTAGTGCTTCCCCTGTGGGTTAGTGGTAAAGAATCCACCAATGCAAGGAGATGCAGGCTCTATCCCTAGGTCAGGAATACCAACTGGAGAAGAAATGGCATCCCACTCCAGTATTTTTGTGTGGGAAATCCCATGGGCAGAGGAGCCTGGCAGGCTATAGTCCATGAGGTCGCAAGAGTGGGACATGACTTAGCAACTAAGCAACAATAGTAGTAATACAAGCATTCTGTGCACTGAAAACACTTTTCAACTTGAGAATGAAGTTGCCTCTCTATGCCAGGTAGTGATGACGTTTCTTCTTACTAAACTAAGTTCCTGACTATTAGCTTTTTCTCATTCAATTAGTCACAAGCAGGCAATCTCTTCTGGAGAATCTACAAGTACCAAGGGTTGTGGTTAAAGTAAATACCAAAGCAAAGTTAATCAAACTCAGTGAAAACAACATTATCTTTGCCATTTTCCTTGCCAAGTGCTCAATATACATCTCTGTGTCACAATATAAATGTTTATAGAGGTGTCTGTTTCTTTTCAAGGCTGAATGTTGACTTTTAACAGGTCCCTCCTTTGACTCTCCAAAAGGTTTCTCTTGGCTGCAACATGTTGTTTATTAGTGCAAGATATGTTTCTGATAAATCATTTTTCTTGAACCAGATTGTAAACCATGCATAAATGCAACTTGGGGTTTTGATATGTATTAATAAGTAAGTGACATTTATCATCTTAACTGGGCAACTACAGACATGAAACAATAAAAAATAATTATTTTAATATTATTATTGCAAATATTGAGATGACTCAATCCTTTGGGTACTGAGTCAGCCAAGGTAATTTCTCAGTGCCCATGATATCACCAGGGGAAAATTGGTGAAAACAATCACCACACTGATTCAGTTTTCTTATCTTTTCTCAAGGATGCCTGTGTTCAGAAATTAGTCATTACAGTTTTTTTCTTCTTTTTCTCCTATACTCTAGCCATCCCATTGTTACTAGCCCAAGTCAAGACTGCTGGAGAGAGGACATTTTGTATGGCTACTTCTTAATAGATCGGCTAGTTGTAACTAATTATTGCTTATGAAGTAATAATAAGGTGTATTCAGAATATTTCTTTAGTAAGTAAGATTCTTCTGTAGTACGTCCTATGGATGTGAGTGATGTGAATAACTCTAGGAGTTTTCTCATAGCCTCAGACTTTATGATTTTGACTTTCAAAGATAGCTTTTTAAAATTTATAAATCAGTTATTGCTTAATGTAAATTAAAAATCAGATTGTTGATAGTAAATTTAAAAGGAGATATGCATATGAATGCTGATGTAGTGTTTGTTAAAGAGTTGGCATTTAGATGCAATGGGACTTATGTAATTTATGTCTTTGAATATCTATGCACATTTTTATTGTAGATTAGTTCAAAATGCCTTAACACATGAATCTCTATAATTATAAATCTTGTTAAAATTCATCACCAAATGATTCTGAAATATACTTCATTGATTCTCTTTGAATAAACAATTATTCTCTAATGGTGAAATAAGTGATTTACATGTAGAAGTTTTCTCAAGTAATATACACTATTACTTCAACTATAGGAAATCATAGATGTCAATAAATTGCTGTTGGAAATTTCCTATTCTTTAGTTTTCATAAGAGAATTTCAGCCTTTCAAATTAGTATAATTTGAAATGTCTATACTCTTTTCCTAGGGACACACAGGTTTCCTGCCAATGCTCACCTAGCTTCAAAACTCAATTTTTTTCTCCAGAATTAATCATGGTGAAGCCTCTTGCACACATATATTGACCTGCTTTTTTTTTTTTTTTCCCCTTTAAAAACAAATGACAAGGCATCTTCAGACCAAAGTCCAGGGCCTGAGGAGGAGGAAATGGCGACCCACTCCATATTGCCTAGAGAATCCTGTGGACAGAGGAACCTGGTAGGCTTCTGTCCGTGGGGTCGCACAGAGTCAGACAGGACTGAAGCGACTTAGCATGCGCGCTTACATTGGAGAAGGAAATGGCAACCCACTGCGGTATGCTTGCCTGGAGAATCCCATGGACGGGAGCCTGGTGGGCTGCCGGCTATGGGGTCGCACAGAGTCAGACACGACTGAAGAGACTTAGCAGCAGCAGCAGCAGCCAGGGCCTGACCCATTACGTTCTAAGTGAATGTCTATGCAATGGAATAAGCCGCATGTATTCTAAAAATAATCCTTCCAGTGGAATGTTTGCTATTTATTAGTTGTATGTGAAGAAGTCTTTTTCAACATTGACAAAAACTACCTATGTATATTTACTCGTATTTGTTGACTAGTATAATTATTTCTCTGACAGGTGCACATTAATCATTTATTTAGTAACTAAAGTGTATACTAGGAGAGGTCTCACATCAGGACATACATATTAACTTTGACTGTAATTTGGGAATTGCTTAGTTGATTTTGCTAACAGTGATATTTTAACCAAAGTCTGACTTGATATATACAAAACAGAGAGTGTTCTATTGGGGAAGCCAACATAGAACGGCATCAACTTAAAAAGAAGCCAACTGCATGGGAACAGGAGCGCTGCAGTGGTGAAAAGAGAGATACAGATAGACAGAGACATGGAGAGAGAGAGAAAACTCCATAGATGTCGGCAGCCGCGTTAGGCATTACCGACAAAATGCAGGCACCCCTCTCCTCATTCCACAGGCACGGATCCCGGGATGAAGGAGGTGGGCCTTGGAATTCTGACTTGTATTTTCCTCTCCTCCACTGAGTTGGCTGAAAAGGAATATTAAGTTGCTCATTGTTCTTGAGAGGAGCGTGAGAAGGAACAAAGCCTTCTGCAGCATTGCTCAGAAAATAGTTCATAAAGTTAATCATTGACATTTGTTCAAGGACTTTTACAAAAAAGTGTTTCAGGATGAGCACATGGGCCGTAGCTTGAGACCATGAGAAGGATTGCTATCTGAAGCCTATTTGTGAGGAAAATGTTTATGGCAAAGGAGTTTACTGAGTTTAGGGCTTAGAAATAATTAAAACAGAAGTTAAAGATTTAAGGAGTGTTGTAAAGTTAGCATATTTTACTATAGCTTATAGAAGTTAGGAATTTTTAGAGACACTGTAGCTAGAAGCCTTTTTAAGAGATAGTGAGCTCAGGATGTTAGGGGCAAACAGGATTTAGGAAGATAAGTAGTAAACTAAGGAATGAAGCATGAGTTACAATGTAATCATGAGTCACAATGTAATCCAGAGTCAACTACAGGACACATTAGAAGAGGTAGATAATAGATGATAAGGCTGATTCCCAGAGAATCACTGAAGCAGGAACTCTGAACAGCAACAATGATTTATGGAGATAATAAATCTGGGAGAGGGGGATCTGAATATGTCAAACCTCTGGTCTAATGCTTTTGTAAAAATATAAAAGAGAACCTTAAAGTTGGAATAAACAGGCAGTCCATAGAAAAATGAGAGGCTGTCTCATTCGCCAACACCGTTCATCTCTTCAGGTTGAATCCCTGGCTGCTGGAGTTGGACTGCGGCACATAGGAGCATCACATAAGAATCCTCTTGAAATTTGGTTCAGGCTTGTCCAAAATTTATACAGCTATTCTCTGTGATATAAGATCACTAATAACTTTTAAAAATTGCTTGATTTATTTTTTTGAAAATAAATTTATTTTTTATTTATTTTGAGAAAGCTGTGCTGTGTGGCATGTGGGATCTTAGTTCCTGGACAAGGGATTGAATCTGCATCCCTTGCATTGGAAGCATGGAGTCTTAACCACTGGCCCACCAGGGACGTTCCCAATAGTAACTTACTTTACTTTTATTTTGCCTGAATCAAACACCTCCAGGAAAATAAGGGAGGAAAAAAAAAGGAAAATATGTTTTGAAACTTAATTTCTTAAAAGTTTGTAAAGACTCTGTTTTAGAAGCACATACAGATTGAAAAACAATATGAAATAACAATAGCTAGACGTGGGAGGGATTCAGAATGTGCAGAGCATGGAGACAGGAAAGAAAAGAATGTACATCTCAGATCACAGGGTGCTAAAGAAGTATCATTATGGAGCAAAGCACCCAAACTCCTTGTATTTGATGATAAAGATGATGGTAAAATTACCAACACTCTCCTCATTTTGTGGTGGATATGCACAGACTAAGTTACTATGGGTGAACACAGATCTTTCCTAAAAATAGCTAGAGTTTCTCAGGCTTAATTTATTCCTGGGTGGAATATTCTACATGAACCTCATAAACTAGTGAAACGTCTTGATTTAATTGGGCAGAAGTCAGTGGAAAATGCCTCCTTCTCTCATCCTTCCTTCATTTCTCACCTTTTTTCCCCCTCTTTCCCTGCACTTGATTAGGCAAAACTAGTTATGGTTAAAGTGTATACTTTGCATCACAGAACATGTGATAGAGAGCAGCTAAAATCTAGAAGAGGGATATGGAGAAGTTCAGAGCACCAGGGAACCCTAACCTGGGACACTAGGCTGAAGAGTTTCTCCTTTTTAATGGGTGCCTTGAGGTGAAGATTCCTTTATCTTTTTAAAAATTATTTATTTTTAGTTGGAGGATAATTGCAATATTCTGTCGGTTTCTGCCACTCATCAACATGAATCAGCCATAGGGATGCGTATGTCACCTCCCTCCTGAACCTGTCTCCCACCTCCCACCCCATCCCACCTCCCTAGGTTGTGGCAGAGCACCAATTTGGGCTCCCTGAGTCATACAGCGAATTCCCACTAGCTATCTAATTTCACATATGGTAATGTACATGTTTCAGTGCTACTCTCTGCCTATCTTTATTTTATTACTTGTTTTCTTGGTGCTTTAGGTGATCAATCTATATGTGAAGTTTCTTTCTGAATCATTGGCAGATCCCAGAGCTATTTCTGTTATCTCCATAGCACATCAGTATTTTTAGGGACTCCTGTGTGTGAAACATTTTCCAAGGTTTCATGAGGAATAGAAAGAAGGAAACGATGAAAATCCTCGCTTTGAACTGTTCAGAATTTAGCAAGAGAGACAGAAATGACTCATAAAACAGCAGGGTTGAAATCTTGGAAATTCAATACGTCTCTTTTTTTTTCAAGTATGCTGAGAATCTTCATTGTATTGTGCAAAGACCCATAAGAGCCAACATTACTTTGTGTGTATTTATAAAAATTATGGAATTAATGGTCAACAGCCATCTCAATGTCAAAAACGATTTTTGCTAGGAGCCAATTTAGGGAAAGTACTTTAACTTTGATTCCAGCCTAGTACGTTATGGTATTTAAGTCCCTTCCATGTGTTCTATGAATCTACATCCTGAGATCTGAGTGTCAGAAAAGTACTACTTGCGCCTGTAATTGCTTTTCAGAAAACAAAGAAATCATTTAAAAACATATGTCAAGAGCTAGAGCTAAATGATTTTTTTTTTTTATGTTCAGCTCAGATTAAAATGTCTTTGACTGTAATAAAACCCCTTTAATACCATATATTTCTATGCATGACTTTAGAGCCATATTCAAAGTGATGAATAAACATTGCAGACTATAGACAATAAAGGAATGTAGACTGTGCAACAGTGGCATATCACTGTGCTTCAGCTTCAGTCTTTTAGAAAACATAAAATAGGAAATGTAGGTATAAGTTATTTAGAAAATTTAAATAGGTGCTTTGTAACTTTACATCAGAATTTAAAAAAAAATGAATCTCTAATATTTTGATCATTCTAACCTATTAGAATTATATATATATTTGACTGAATAATAGAATTACTTAAGGCAGTCAGATGTCCAGAATATACACATTTATATTTATTTTTCTGTCATCACTGGTTGTACTATATCTCAAATTTATGATTCAACTTTTACATTAATATTTTTTCCATAAGACTAGTGTCTAAAAAGAAATACAGGAAAGGCAAAGTCAATGATTTATAGAGAAATAGGAAAAAAAAACCCAATGTTTATATTTGCCATCACTTTTCCTTTGAAGTTTTAGGATTGGAGCTTAAAATCTTTATTTTTTTTGCCATGCCATATAGTTACTCTTTGAAATATTCTGAATGGATCAAATAGCTCATCTTGTGAGGACTTTCAGAATTGGGGTTAGACACTTGATATTTCAGAGAATCTAAGTTCACATTACTTTTCATATTTTAAAGGTTATCTCAGCCCTACCCTTATACCCATTCATTCAACACATATTTATTGAGTATGGAGTTGGTAATAGGAGCACATCAGTGGTGGATTCTGTGTTTACCTTGCTTATGTCTCATAAGGAAGAGAAAATGTGCAGTGATAAATATAATAAAGGGATGATAGCCAGCTGAAAAGAGATAAGGAACAGAAATAGGACAAATCTCTTTCTAAACTTATCCATCATATCTATGCTTATAGACTACCTCTTTAAAGGCAATAGGCAATTATATAAACTAGACAAACTCATTCTTCTTGACATACTATTAAAGAAAAAAATAAAATGTCTCCTTCCTTACTAGAACTGCATCACTTTTTATATGAATAAATAATATGGGCTATCTGTGATGTTTGGCACATCAGAAAACCCAAATCAAACTAGTTGAAACATATTGTGTGGGTATTTAAATAACATGTAAAGGCAATGCTGGATCCAAGAACTTCTATTATATTATTCACGGTATTTTTTTTCTTTCTGCCTCCTGCTCTAGCTCTTGGCCTTCAGTCTTGCTCTGCCACCCCAAACCAGAATCTGTGCCTTTTCCTTTCTGCAAAATGGTTTTATCTTCTCTTTCTGCAGACAAAGCTTCTTTATTTGTCAACTCACAATTGCAGGTTTATGTTATCTTTTCTCAGGCCTCAGAAAAGAGAGCTTCTTTCTCTCATTAAACAGATCCAAAATAACATTCCAGGGAAAGACTTGGTATTGGCCTGCATTGAGTTCCATACCAGCCCTTGAATGATCATTTTGGTCAGTTACCTAGGATGCTCAGCTTGGTGAGCTGTGGCCTGAGTACCCATTCCTGTGGGTAAATGGGGAGTGTGGGGAGTGTGATTAGAAACCATGCATGGAATAAGTGAAGAACAGTTGCTTAAATGTGGTGGAAAGTTTGGTTACTGGAATAAAAGTGTTATGTCTTAACTTGGATTCACCAAGGATTATGTCATTTATTTGGGAAAATGTTCACCTGCAAAGGCAGACTGGGCCATAATAAATTGGATTTGTGATCAGGATGTCAAGACAATGACCACCATCAGCATGGTCGGTCTTCTCTCACTTTGCTTTGCTAATCTGCTAGATAGCAGGCATGTGCTTTGAATTGCTGTCTGTTGAGTAGCTTTTGATTTCATCTGTGCCTGTTGCATTGTTGAGCCCAAACAAGCCTGTTATAGATGTCACCAAACTAAGTCTAACATGCTCGCCATTTAGATTCAGGAGTGTGGGGGTGGAGTCTTCCTTAAAGTGGCCTTCCTGGTGTCATATGGCTCAGCCAAAGCCTACTTCCTATGTTTTAGAGTAAAGCTGTGATTGATGCTAGTCTCAGGAGGAAAGTTTACCTGGAGACAGATTGTGCAATTCCATCAGCCCCTGCTATAGACTGTTCAGAGAAGAACGTCCTATGGGAGATATGAACCCATAGGGTGACAGCTCACGGGGAACAGCTTTTAGGAGAGAGAGAGAGAAGGAGAGAAAAGAGGAAAAAAGCAGCCATGAGGTTAGACCCATGCTCTTAATCATATGGTTCACCAGGACCCTTACATATTTCTGCTGCTTTTACTGTTGTTGCCTATAATTCTGTTATGAAAAGGATCCTGATCCTCAAGGTTCTACAGACATACACCCTTGACACACGTGTGGCACAGCAAAGAGGTGGATTCAAACCTGCTTAGTCCAGGGGGCTTTAAAACCTATCAAGCACTGATTGCCATTGAGGGAGATCCCCCAACCTGATAATAATGATCTGTGGCTTCTTGGGGATAAAACTTTATAAAGGCAAACTGAATAAGGAGGCTCACTCTGGAATATATCTAGTAGTTTAAAAACATCAAAAATACAAATGAATGAAAAACAGAAAGAGACCTAGATCCAGGGGAAGGAGACATGAGAAAAGCAACAGAGCTGAAATGAAGGTTCACAGGATGAGCCAATTAAAATTCCAAAATTTAAAATATTATAAAATATAAAGAAATGAGTGCTGAATGGCTCATACACATCTTTAGTAGACATTTTGAGTTAACATATCATCTATAGAAAGTATTGTACACCAACTAAAAACCTTCATGTCCTTAATCAACACTGGGATTCAAGTCTGGACCAGGAGAGGCCACTGACTTTAAACACAGTGCCCCTACTAACTTAGTGGAGCTCAGTTCAGCTCAGCTCACTTCAGTCACTCAGTCGTGTCCGACTCTTTGTGACTCCATAAATCGGAGCAAATCAGGCTTCCCTGTCCATCACCAACTCCTGGAGTTCACTCAGACTCACCTCCATCAAGTCAGTGATGCCATCCAGCCATCTCATCCTCTGTTGTCCCCTTCTCCTCCTGCTCCCAATCCCTCCCAGCATCAGAGTCTTTTCCAATGAGTCAACTCTTCGCATGAGGTGGCCAAAGGACTGGAGTTTCAGCTTTAGCATCATTCCTTCCAAAGAAATCCCAGGGCTGATCTCCTTTGGAATGGATTGGTTGGATCTCCTTGTAGTCCAAGGGACTCTCAAGAGTCTTCTCCAACACCACAGCTCAAAAGCACCAATTCTTCGGCACTCAGCTTTCTTTATGGTCCAATTCTCACATCCATACATGACCACTGGAAAAACCATAGCCTTGACTAGACAGATCTTTATCTTTGTTGGCAAAGCAATGTCTCTGCTTTTGAATATGCTATCTAGGTTAGTCATAACTTTCCTTACAAGGAGTATGTGTCTTTTAATTTAATGGCTGTGGTCACCATCTGCAGTGATTTTGGAGCCCAAAAAATAAAGTCTGACCCTGTTTCCACTGTTTCCCCATCTATTTCCCATGAAATGATGGGACCAGATGCCAGGATCTTTGTTTTCTGAACATTGAGTTTTAAGCCAACTTTTTCACTCTCTTTCACTGTCATCAAGAGGCTTTTTAGTTCCTCTTCACTTTCTGCCATAGGATGGTGTCATCTGTGTATCTGAAGTTCTTGATATTTTTCCCGGCAATCTTGACTACAGCTGTTCTTCTTCCACTCCAGCATTTCTCATGATGTACTCTGCACAGAAGTTAAATAAGCAAGGTGACAATATACAGCCTTGACGTACTCCTTTTCCTATTTGGAACCAGTCTGTTGTTCCATGTCCAGTTTTAACTGTTTCTTCCTGAGCTGCATATAGGTTTCTAAAGAGGCAGGTCAGGTGGTCCAGTATTCCCATCTCTTTCAGAATTTTCCACATTTGATTGTGATCCACACAGTCAAAGGCTTTGGCATATTCAATAGAATAGAAATAGATGTTTTTCGGGAACTCTCTTGCTTTTTCGATGATCCAGTGAATGTTAGCAACTTGATTTCTGGTTCCTCTGCCTTTTCTAAAACCAGCCTGAACATCTGGAAGTTCACGGTTTATGTATTGCTGAAGCCTGGCTTGGAGAATTTTGAGCATTACTTTACTAGCATATGAGATGAGTGCAATTGTGCAGTAGTTGGAGCATTCTTTGGCATTGCCTTTCTTTGGGATTAAAATAGAGGACACGCAGGCATGTCTCTTCAGAATGATTGCCTTGCTTAAATTTCCCATAGTCCTGGCCTCCACTGCCCTAAAATAGCTCATAGAGGGCATGGATGCTCTGACCTATTGAATAATAAATTAAAGTTAAATTGCATCTCTGCCACTTACAAACTGGCTTGATAAAATGGGGCCCCATGGATCTTACCTCTCAATTAAAATAGTTAATATGGTCTAATACAAATTAAACAGGGGCTTCAAGGTTTGAAACTTACTATATAAGACCTAGTTGGGAAAGAAGTGAATACCTCTATTGCTTCTTTACAGCCCACCTTAGCCTATTTTTTAAACTTGGAAAAAAAATGACACCTCATGTTAGATTACTTCAACTTCCACCTGGTGGATACAGATAAAGTCGCCATACCCAGTATTATTAAAATTATTGATGCCTTCCAATTAGCAACCAGTAAATCTTCTTATTATATATCTGACTAATATAGTCTCCTCAGTGTCTGTTTCAGTAGGCTCTAAGCTGCAAAAAGAAATGATACACATTTATTAGGCTACCAGTGGGGTGTATCCAGCCTTGCCATCATGCACAGACTCTACAGGAAAAAAAAAAAAAAATTAACTGCATTGATCTTTTCCAGGAGCTCAGAAATGACCTGGCTACTGATAATGTGCTCTTCTAAGGTGATTCATGTGTATGTCCCAAGCAAGGATATGCAGATATGCACAAAAGAGCCTACAAAAAGTGATAAACCAGTGTCCCACACAGACTGCAAGCACACACTCCAACATCTCAATTAAATTCCTGAAAACATTTTGGTTAGTTGAAGACGACGTTATTCCTGATACCAACAAGAAAGAGGTACTGACCATCTCAGCAGCCATGCAGTGATCACGCTCGAGAGAAGGCATGCTTGCAGGAGAATCTCACTGCCTTGGCTGGCCTCAGGCCTCAGTCACAGAGCACCATCATGATTCACATCAATAAACTCGATGCAATCAAATAAAGCAATGTCACAATTCAGTCACTTGATCAAACATTGATGTGACTTGTAAGAGAGTCCGACCCGACGTGTGAAGATTGAATGATGATGACTTCATGCCTCATCCCTCGTTCATATCCTTCTACCTCACACATGTGTGAGGTGATGAGAAAGACTGGATGCTCCCCTTCGGCACTGCATGGAGCAGGCGAGTGCTGCAAGCCAGTACTGGGTGAGACTCCTCACTTTGGCCCAGCCCTTAAATACAATTCAAGTCCAAGACACTTTCCTTTTGTCACTTTCTAAATCAATGCCAGACCTGTTTGTCAGGCCTACCCTGCTCTCCACCGCAGGCCTCAATAGTGTAAATATTAACCTTCTCTTACCCTCTTGATATGTGTAAAGTATCATTTGCATTGACCCCTGAAAGAAAGACAATACCAAAAAATGTTCAAATCACTGCAAAATTGCTCTCATCTTACATGCTAGCAAAGACGTTGATTCTGGGAAAGACTGAAGGCAGGAGAAGGGGACGACAGAGGATGAGATGGCTGGATGGCATCACTGACTGAATGGACATCAGTTTGAGTAATCTCCAGGAGTTGGTGATGGACAGGGAGGCCTGACATGCTACGTTCCATGGGGTGACAAAGAGTCGGACAAGACTGAGTGACTGAACTGAACTGAACTATACTCTAGCAAAGTAAGCTCAAAATTCTCCAGGTCAGGCTTCAACAGTACATGAACCGAGAACTTCCAGATATTCAAGATGGATTTAGAAAAGGCAGAGGAACCAGAGATCAAATTGCCAGCATCTGTTGCATCAAAGAAAAAGCAAGAGAGTGCTAATGAAACATCAACTTCTGCTTTATTGATTACACCAAAGCCTTTGACTGTGTAGATCACAACACACTGGGAAATTCTTCAAGATATGGGAATATCAAACTACCTGACCTGCCTCTTGAAATCTGTGTTCAGGTCAGGAAGCAAGAGTCAGAACCTGACATGGAACAAAGGACTGGTTCCAAATTGAGAAAGGAGGATGTCAAGGCTATATATTGTCAACTTGCTTATTTAACTTATATGCAGAGTATATCATGTGAAATGCCGGGCTGGATAAAGCACAAGCTGGAATTAAGATTGCCAGGAGAAATATCAATAATCTTAGATATGCAGATGACATCAACCTTATGGTAGAAAGTGAAGAAGAACTAAAGAGCCTCTTGATGAAAGTGAAAGAAGAGACTGAAAAAGTTGGCTTAAAACTCAACATTGAAAAAACTAAAATGATACCATCCAGTTCCATCACTTCATGGCAAATAGATGGGGAAACAATAGAAACAGTGACAGACTTTATTTTCTTGGGCTCTAAAATCACTGCGGATGGTGACTACAGCCATGAAATTAAAAGGCATTTGCTCCTTGGAGCAAAAGCTACAACCAACCTAGACAGCATATTAAAAACCGGAGACATTACTTTGCCGACAAAGGTCCATCTTCTCAAAGCTATGGTTTTTCCAGTAGTCATATATGGATGTGAGAGGAAAGAAAGCTGAGTGCTGAAGAATTGATGCTTTTAAACTGTGGTGTTGGGGAAGACTCTTGAGAGTCCCTTGGACTGCAAGGAGATCCAATCAGTCCATCCTGAAGGAAATCAGTCCTGAATATTCATTGGAAAGACTGATGCTGAAGCTAAAACTCCAATACTCTGTCCACCTGACACAGATAACTGACTCACTTGAAAAGACCTTGATGCTGGGAAAGACTGAAGGCACGAGAAGGGGATGATACAGGATGAGATGGTTGGATGGCATCACTGACTTGATGGACATGAGGTTAGATGAGCTTCGGGAGTTGGTGATGGACAGGGAGGCCTGGTGTGCTGTGGTTCATGGGGTCACAAAGAGTTGGACACGACTGAACAACTGGACTGAACTGAACTGAACCAAACTTTAGATGGGGGTCCACCTGCCTCTGGAGATGACCCTAACGGCAAGGGGGTAGGGGGAATCGCAGAGACCAAAGCTACAGCAGCAAGAAAGTGAGACTGGAAGCAAAGCCAGAAAAAGCACCCTGTCCTGACAAGCAGGTTAACCCTGGTCACCTGCAGCTTTCTCACTAGGGCAGTACACAATCATGCAGTGTATGCCTCAGAAGTGTGCAGACCTTGGGAGAAGAACCATGAGCCTTATCTACCAACTCCACTGTCCCATTAGGGCTGGATGGAGTACATGCTCATGGCTAGAAAATGCCTTCATGTAGACAGTTGCAGATATTTGAGTAAAAGTCTTGATAGAAGGTGAGGTGCCAGCAGCATCCGTTACTGGGAATGGTGCTGGTCAATATGTACATGTCACCGCTTTCAGACCTTGCTTGCCAATTTAAAGATGGAAGTCTTAGGAGAGAAAGTTCAAATATTCTACCTTCTTGATATGCATAGATACATAAAGCTCACTTCTACCACAAAACTCCTCCCATTTAAGCTTTGCCTGTGAAATCAATGCCAGTGGGTTGAAACTTTTAGTATCTGTGAGACATAGTTGTTAAGGAGTTACAATCTTCTTTTCCAAGTTTGCTTTCCTTAACTAGCATCCACTCAGAATCTTTCCTTAAGCCCCTAGTTCCCAATGTTAAATTGACTGTGAGTTTAATACTAATTCTGGCTAGCTTACATACTTCATAAAACTTATACCCTTCATTAAAGAGATTTATTTGCATTGCAGAATTTAACAGAAGGGCTCCAAAACACTTTACTATCCCTATAACCACTTAGGACTTCTTTGGTAGTTCATCAGTAAAGAATCTACTTGCAGTGCAGGAGACACAGGAGATGGCATTCCATTCCTGAGTCAGGAAGATCCCCTGGAGGAGGGCATGGCAACCCACTCCAGTATTCTTGCCTGGAAAATTCCATGGACAGAGGAGCCTGGAGGGCTACAGCCCATGAGGTTGCAAAGAGTCAGACACACCTGAAGTGATTTAGCACTAACACACAACAACCCTCCATGGATACACAATGCCAAGAGCAGCCATACATCTACACTAAATGTAGAGAATACTATATCCTTGTATAATCACCCCAATTATCAGCATTAGTGGAGTGATCCATAAATTATTTTCATGAAATATCCAGAATTTAATATTTTATTTGAAATTAAAACTTAAATTTTGGATTTTTTTTTCTGCAAATTAACTGCATTACCTTTTCTGAGATCAGTATTCTTTTGGTCATGAAAGATTTGTTAATGATTTCTGTTTCCCAACGAACATGATGATTACAGAGCCTGGCCAGCAAGCAGTCAAACAATGAGGATTCAGTAAACTTGAGTGTGTCTTCTGGGTGAAACCTAAACAAAGGATAAGTGCAATTAACCCAGTCCAGGGGGCAGTGGTGACAAGTTATTTGGAGTAGATTTACACAATTTCAGTGGAAAGCCTTGGGCCTTGAGAGCTACTTCTTGGCTGGCATGTGCTTATAAATACTCACAAGGAAGCCCTACAGAATAGTCTATAAAGGAACTCTAATGTGATATCTCCCAGTCCTCTGTTTTTACCAGGTTAGGTGGAGAAACTGATAATGTATTAACTGGGAAAGGATGCTCATTATCTCTATGGAAGGAGGAACTCTTACTTAGCACATGTCTCAGTGATAATAAAACCTGACATGAAGCATTTCTCCTATAAAAGAGAATGTGCTGGACTGAGGTCTGGGCTGGATTCTCAGCTCACTGGAAGAATTTCAAGATACTGAAATGCATATCACAATAAACTGTGGAAAATTCTGAGAGAGATGGGAATACCAGACCACCTGACCTGCCTCTTGAGAAATCTGTATGCTGGTCAGGAAACAACAGTTAGAACTGGACATGGAACAACAGAATGCTTCCAAATAGGAAAAGGAGTACGTCAAGGCTGTATATTGTCACCTTGCTTATTTCACTTCTATGTAGACTACCTCATGAGAAACGGTGGACTGGAAGAAACACAAGCTGGAATCAAGATTGCTGGGAGAAATATCAATAACCTCAGATATGCAGATGACACCACCCTTATGGCAGAAAGTGAAGAGGCGCTAAAAAGCCTCTTGATGAAAGTGAAAGAGGAGAGCGAAAAAGTTGGCTTAAAGCTCAACATTCAGAAAACAAAGATCATGGCATCCGGTCCCGTCACTTCATGGGAAATAGATGGGGAAACAGTGGAAACACTGTCAGATTTTATTATTGGGGGTTCCAAAATCACTGCAGATGGTGATTGCAGCCATGAAATTAAAAGACGCTAACTCTTTGGAAGAAAAGTTATGGCCAACCTAGATAGTATATTCAAAAGCAGAGACATTATTTTGCTGACTAAAGTCCATCTAGTCAAGACTATGGTTTTCCCTGTGGTCATGTATGGATGTGAGAGTTGGACTGTGAAGAAGGCTGAGCGCTGAAGAATTGATGCTTTAGAACTGCTGGAGAAGACTCTTGAGAGTCCCTTGGACTGCAAGGAAATCCAACCAGTCCATTCTGAAGGAGATCAGCCCTGGCATTTCTTTGGAAGGAATGATGCTAAAGCTGAAACTCCAGTACTTTGGCCACCTCATGAGAAGAGTTGACTCATTGGAAAAGACTTTGATGTTGGGAGGGATTGAGGGCAGGAGGAGAAGGGGACGACCGAGGATGAGATGGCTGGATGGCATCACTGACTCGATGGACGTGAGTCTGAGTGAACTCCAGGAGTTGGTGATGGACATGGAGGCCTGGCATGCTGTGATTCATGGGGTCGCAAAGAGTCAGACATGACTGAGCAACTGAACTGAACTGATGGAAAGGGGAGGGTAACTACAAAGGCATTCTATCCCTCTGATGGATAAGAAGTTTGAGATGATAATACATGTGAAACTAAACTTCCCCTCTTCCTTTACTGTGTTTCATTGCAAGGGGGTGTGTGTGTGTGTGTGTGTGTGTGTGTGTGTGTGTGTGTGTATTTGAACCAAAGTCACTTTAAAATATACAAAATATAGAGACCATGTCCTATATCAATATATAAATCAATGGAAGAGATTGTGAATCTAGCAAAGAAAGACTAACACATGCTTCAGCTTTGTGACCCCATGGACTGCAGCACTACAGGGTTCCCTGTCTATTACCAACTCCTGGAGTTTACTCAGACTCATGCCCATTGAGTAACTGATGACATCCAACCATCTCATCCTATGTTATTCCCTTTGCTCCTGCCCTCAGTCTTTCCCAGCATCAGGGTCTTTCCAAATGAGTCAGTTCTTCACATCAGGTGGCCAAAGTATTGGAGTTTCAGCTTCAGGATCAGTTCTTCCAATGAACATTCAGGACTGATTTCCTTTAGCATGGACTGGTTTGATCTCCTTGCTGTCTGAAGGACTCTCAAGAGTCTTCTCCAACACCACAGTTAAAAAGCATCAATGCTTTGGCGCTCAGCTTTTTTATAGTCCAACTCTCACATCCATACATGACTACTGGAAAACCATAGCTTTGACTAGATGAATCTTTGTTGGCAAAGTAGTGTCTCTGCTTTTTAACATGTTGTCTAGGTTGATCATAACTTTTCTTCCAAGGAGCAAGTATCTTTTAATTTCATGGCTGCAGTCACCATCTGCTGTGATTTTGAAGCCCACAAATAAAGTTGTAATCTTTGGTGTCTGGTGTAAAGTGCCAGAATAGGTAAATTCACAGAAGTAGAAATCAGATTAGTGTTTGCCCGGGGCTGGGAAGAGAGAGAAATGGGAAATGACTGCTAATGGGTTTGGGGGGCTGATGGAAAGGATTTGGAACTAGCTAAATGTGATGACTGCACAATATTGTGAATGCACTAAATGCCACTGAGTCGTACATTTTGAAATGGCTGTTTTCATGTTATGTGAATTTTACTTCAATTAAAATAAAACCTGACGACCTACAATCCATGAGGTCTCAAAGAGTTGGACATGATTGAGCACACACACACAAAATAAAACCTGAAGAGTCAAAGTTTAGTGGGAAGGTCATCTTGAATTAGATAAACTTGGGTGTGAATGGGCACCTATCATTGAGCATTGAAAATATGAATTATTTATACTTGAAGTGATGAGCAGAGTATCAGTACTTCAATTATAATAAGGATTCAACAAATGTTGAATTACTACTTGCATTTAAACTTTTGAGTAAAATGCACTAACAGTGACCAAATAATGTTGTATCTATAGGATTTTTTAAACAGTAAAAAGTAGAAAACTTCTATCTGTTCATTAAATTGATATGGGATGCAATATACTGCAGTGGAATGATACCTAGATTTAGAGTTCAGATGTCTGTATTTCACCATGAAACTCGAAGCTAAATTGTTGTGAAAAAAATGTACAAGTTGGTTGATTCTAGGCTTTCATTTCCTCTTCTATAAAGTTAATATTGCATCAGAGGAATAGTTCATTTTCTTCCAAGTATAATAGAATATGACTCAATTATATGAAATATATGGGGATAAATTAAGAAGTGATCCCTGTGATTTTCTTAAAAGGATAAAGGTGGTGGAGGAGCAGTAGCACCTTAGAAGTGAGAAGTAATCTGGGTGATTTAATGAATATACAAACTGAATTGTGTCTCTTGTGCCAATTCCGTTTGATGAAAGTAGCTAGTTGTTCTGGAAGATGGTTCTAGGAAGGATTTTATGGTACATTCAGCAGAAAATGTGCTGACAAAACCAGTGGCATTTGCTATGAAAGCCTAGGAAACTGTAGGGGTGGGGGGTAGGGGGTAGGGGGTAGCAGGCTGGGAGGGGCTGGCCATATATATATCATCTATTTGTATTCCTTGATTGAAGATGAAAGGTAAACACATCAAGGGAAAAAATGATGTATATGGTCCACTAAGGGCTAAATTAAAAGGCTCTTACTCCTTGGAAGAAAAGTTATGACCAACCTAGGTAGCATATTCAAAAGCAGAGACATTACTTTGCCAACTAAGGTCTGTCTAGTCAAGGCTATGGTTTTTCCTGTGGTCATGTATGGATGTGAGAGTTGGACTGTGAAGAAGGCTGAGCACCGAAGAATGGATGATTTTGAACTGTGGTGTTGGAGAAGACTCTTGAGAGTCCCTTTGACTGCAAGGAGATCCAACCAGTGCATTCTGAGGAGATCAGCTCTGGGATTTCTTTGGAAGGACTGATGCTAAAGCTGAAACTCCAGTACTTTGGCCACCTCATGCGAAGAGTTGACTCATTGGAAAAGACTCTGATGCTGGGAGGGACTGGGGACAGGAGGAGAAGGGGATGACAGAGGATGAGATGGCTGGATGGCGTCACTGACTTGATGGACATGAGTCTGAGTGAACTCTGAGTTGGTGATGGACAGGGAGACCTGGCGTGCTGTGATTCATGGGGTCACAAAGAGTTAGACAAAACTGAGGGACTGAACTGAAGGGCTAAATGAATGGGTGAGGGGTATTATTTTAGCTGTCAATTGATCAAGAATAATAAATTGCAATATACTCCCCAATTTCACCTTAACTAGTGTGTGAGTGTGAAAATTCTGAGAAAGTAAGTAGATCTGTCCTCTTCTTTCCTTATACAAAAACTAGAAATTTCTCCAATTATAGTTTTATTCTTATCTACAAAGAGAAGGTAATTTCACACTCATCAAAATTTCTCTCATTTCTTGCAAGTTTATGATATAAATATGTGTGCATGTGTGTGTGTATCCAGAAGATTTGAATTTGATGTCTGATTTTCTTAACTCCTGTGAGCACAGCTTAAATCCAATGAGACTCAGCAGGCATGCCAAGTCATCTCTAATTTTTCTTGCAGTTTGGTGTTTAATGAAAAGGTCCAATGGCATTATGCAGATCAAAAACAATTTTGAAAATGCCATATGGCAACCCCCGCTAATCAAGGTTTTGAGCCACAGTGGGTAATAAGATCTCCTTCCTCAGAAAGGAAAGAAATGTTAATCATGTTTGCAGTGATGTGAAAATTGGGGAGCATTGAGGTGAAAAAGCAAAAGTGTGAAGAAGCTGGCAAAAGGATCCCATCACAGAGGCATGTTCCTTCTGAGAGCAATTCTCTGATGTCCAAAATGTCACAAAGGTCCAAGAGCCAGTCTTGTTTCCAGAGTCAGATGAAGATTTATTAAATTCTCAGGCTATTTTTTATATCGTCATTTATAAAATATGCTATTTTTTATCATAGCCAAGGTTTAGAAAATTTTACCTCATTCAGCAGTCTGCTTAATTTCTTTCTTTCTTTCTTTTGCTTAATTTCTTAAGGTAAAAATATACATGGTATGTTTAAGTTAACAGATTGTAGAATGTAGAAGTCCAAGGGGGAGGTTGTACACCTAGTTGTATTTCTGCTCAAGGAGCAGTGGTCTTCTAGCCCACATCTGGAACTTCAGCCACAGCCAAGCCTGGACTGGTCCTTAAGAGAGAAACACACTCTCTGGATTTCTAATTAGGAGAGTTAGAAAGCCATAGAGAAGTAGTTTTGTGATGCTTTCCTCCTCACCCTCAAATTCACAATTAATGACTTGGGAGCGCTTGCAGAACCTTTATTGGAAGGCTTTGAGTACAGTTCTGTGGCGGTGACTGGAATCTGTGGACTATTTTCCTCGCAATTCTGAATTTTTGGCAATTATACAGCTCCAGATGGCACACGCTTGCCTAGAGTCGTGAGGCTCTTTGTCAAAGGAGTGAATGCTGCAGTGATACATATTCATGGATATTCCGAATCTTTTCACATCACCTTGTAAGCTGTTTAAAATCATACAAAACCCATAAGCAGTCAACTTTTTCAAGAAAATAAATAAATAAATGGGAGTCAATCAAAGTAAGTGATCTCTTTTTATATTATAAAAGAAGCTCCATTAAATTGTGTTCCAACTGAGGGAAGAGATGCTGCAATTCTGTGCACTCACCACCTGGTCTTGCCCACTTCCCCTGGAGAGAGGAGCCATGTGCACGGTGGCTGTGGAGGGGTGGTATACCACTACTTCGTGGGCACATGCCATTCTGGCAATTTCAGTGTCTTGGAGCTCTCTAGTGTTTCTGCAGCCTACCTATGGTATTGCTTTTCCTTCTATACATTTTCAACTCAGAAGTGTCAATCAAAACAACAAACTTAAATACGTATTATATCCCTTTGACATACAAATATACTCACTAGATTAATCTTATAAATAAGGGACATTTTTATTGTTTTCCCAGCTTATACAGCCCACACAAATACCTGATTTCATTGATTGTCAAAACAACCTGTAAGATGTGTTGCCTGTCATAGTGCATATGGGCTTGGTCAGCAGGCATCTTCGGACCTCAGCAGTTTGGAGGGTAGTGGAAATAAATCAGAACTAAAGTAACCAGTCCTGATAAAAGTGTATTCCTTACTCAGATTGGTAACCCTCATTCTAAGTCACAGAATCTGAATGGACACTAGTTTTTATCTAGATCAGTGTCTTGATCCAATAACTTCTAGTAGTTGGGGTTTTGTAAAACTCTCTGAAAAATGATAATACTCAAAATCAGATGCAGGAGCATTAAATATATCTAAGAGTTCATTAATTGTGATCAAAATAGTAAAAAATAAAAGATAACTTACCAAATCATCAGGGGAATGTTTCTTTAGACCTAAGTGGGCAGGTTTTAGCAATATATATATATATATATATATATATATATATATAGCCAATCCAGAAAACAATATTTATTAAAAATTAAAGCAGAGATTGAGTTATGTGGATTTGACAAGTATTTAAATGTAGACTTAATAGTAGAAAATAATTCAGATTAGGTATCCTAGGTACCAGCATGAAAGTCTCTAATTAAAATGGCTTAACCTTCTATTCTGTATGTCAATGGCCTTACATATGAATGGCTGAGGGCTTCCCTGGTGGTTCAGATGGCAAATAATCTGCTTGCAATGCAGGAGACCTGGGTTCGATCCCTGAGTTGGGAAAATCCCCTGAAGAAGGAAATGGCAACCCACTCCAGTATTCTTGCCTGGAGAATTCCATGGACAGAGGAGCCTTATGGGCTACAGTCCATGTGGTTGCAAAGAATCAACACAGCTGAGAGATTAACACTTTTAGCAACATGATAAATTATAGCTTTCAGATGGAAGGTATCAGTGTTTACAGTCAGGAGGAGCAGAAGAAAACTTTAATTCTGCCCAGAGTGCATGACGTTTGTGAGCAGCCAAAATCAAGTACATGTAATGACAGAGATTTTTTGAAAATGAAATACTTGATATAATGTAAAAGACCCTTAAAATGAGCTTCTCTTAAATTATAAGGTCATATATTTTTGTTATTTTCCTAGGCTTCATTTCTTCCCTGCCATCAGCTCCTTTAAAATCTCCATCTTTGTTGAAAGATTGGTATATTGAGATTGTTTTTCTACTCATGCAAAGTGATGCTCTTATTCAAAACTCTGAAGTCAGTGGATTTTATTAATTTTAATTGTATAGTCACAATCTGTATTGATTTAATTTTTTTCCATTAAATAATTGTGAAAATTATACATACTGCATAGAAACACAGCTGTTCTGCTCTTGTGCACAGGACTTTATATAATTATACTTCATGATTCTCTTAAAAGTGTGTTCAATTATGACTGATGGTTCTTTATACAGAATATGAAAACTTGCATCCAAGTAAGAAGGTTAGAATGGTTTTTACAGCATAATAATTATTATTAAGTATTTTTTCTTTGTGAGAAAATGCCATATATCATTAAATATTGATAACCTGATAATTTTTTCTTCATAATTTTATAATACTGGAGTTAACTGGTAGCTCGGAAAGAAGATAGCACTGATTGTTGGAAGTTATTGCTTCAAAAACTGGGTTAAAATCCATTTACTGTTGAACTTGGATGGTGTGTTAATTTGAAAAAGAAAAGTTCTGGAAGCAAAACAAAACTATTTGTATCTTGAGAAGTTTAACAAATTAGCAATGGACAATTGACTCATTCTCAAGTTATAAACTTGCTTTAAAATGGTGCCATATTGTTAGAGCCCTCAGCAACTGGAAACACCAAATCAAAATTCTTTTCTGCCTCAAGGCACCTCTATTTCCACTCTGAAACAAACTCCACCAAAGGTTTTTCTCAGACAACGGACATCCATATTTATTTGCATTTACCCACAGAATCCACCCCTCCACTCCACTGCTACTCATTTCTTGCCCTCAAAGACTTTTCTCAGTTGATTCTTCTACCAATATTAGAAAGATTAATATGCTTTTCCAGTGATGTTTAATCACTAAATTTATTTTTCTCTTTGAAGTGCAAGCGCTTTTTCTCAGCGGTAGAGGCAACAGGCAGAGACTAAAAAGGCTTAAATTAATGTGGTACCCTGATTGGTAAAGCTGTTCTCAGTCCTGCTTATGCAGTGTCTTTCAAAAGGATAGAAGATAATTCTTGAAAAAGTAGCACTCAGCAGGATCATATAAAATGGACTGTAGACAAAGTCCTCCAAAGAGTAACAGCTGGGCATCTTTCATGGACACATATCTAAGTGTTTCATTTGTCTCAGTGTAACTTTATCCCTTCTTCCCTGCTCCTTCTGTATCTGAATAGTGAAAACACATCTTATTCTTAAGAGCTTTGAACTGGATGGTGGTTGGTGTGAATTACAGTAGTACAGATAATAGCAAGGTTATAAAGTTGTGACAAACATCAATTCTTAACAAATTACATATTCGAGTATGTACAAATTGCTAATTAAGTTGTTTTGAAAATGCTTCTTTTATGAAAGAAAATAGGAGAGGTAACCATATGAAAGTGTCCATACCAACCTGCTGTTACATAGTACACATCTGGGACATAGTCACTAAGCCAAATGCAGTTAATTCTGCACATATTTTTCTGCATGGTTTTAATATTATATCATTTGTATTCACTTGCCATCCCTGTCAAAATCTTACTATATTTGATTGATTAATTTACATGTTTAATGAGTGTGTGTGTGTTAGACGCTCAGTCATGTCTTACTCTTTGCAGCCCCAAAGACTATAGCCACCGGGCTCCTCTGTCCATGGAATTTTCCAGACAAGAAAACTGGAGTGGGTTGCCATTCCCTTCTCCAAGGGGGAATCTTCCTGATCCAAGGATCGAATCCAGGTCTCCGCATTACAGGCAGCTTCTTTACCATCTGAGCTACCAGGGAAGCCCAGTATGTGGAAGGCAAGATTCAAAACAAACAACGAGAACTGAGAAGTGGCAAGGGCTGATAAGGACTTTCAAGTTTGTGCCAATCAGAACAGTACTGACATTTGGAAAATGCTGATGTATTTTCAGACAATTTGGCCACTGTTCCAAGTTTTAAGGGGAAGGTGTCCTCCCCTCCACAGCCCTGTCAAGGACCTAACCAACATTTCCACTGTTAATTACCACACAGAACACAGCTAGAAAGGAGGGTGACTGAAAGAGACATATAGAAACTTAGGGGCAGTTTAATGAAGGAGGAACCCTAGGATATATGGGCTTGTTTTATAGTCATCTATTCAATTTCACCTCTATTTCACACTAACAGTTCATCAAAACTCAGATTAGGTGATTATAAGCAATAAAATATTGATTAATTTTACTTGCAAACACAATTTTATTTATAAAAATAAGGCCTAAATATTACCTGTTGTGCCAAGCACCATTAAATTATACATAAATTTATGCAAATAAAGCTGAACCTTATAAGGTGACAAAGAGGATGAATTTCAGTAACATATTTTTTGGTCTTATTTCAGAAATGTGACTAATATCTGAAGCATAGAAACCTGAAAGGAATCATAAAATGTATATTAGCTGTCCTTAGAACACTTGCAAGTCTCCCAAAACCTATTAACACACCTAATGTCTATTGATTATGTAGCTAAGAACCCAGCTCAGTGAGGTTTGTTGGATAATAAATAAATCAAATTATTTTTTAACAGGAGAATTGCCTCCTGACTAATATCCAGAGCAGCATATGTATCAGTGATGACACGCAAAATTATATAAGACTCCCATATTCTGTGTAGGATTAGTCCTAAGGACAGAAGTAGAAACCCAAAGTTTACATAAAGGGAAAGTGAAGTCGCTCAGTCATGTCCGACTCTTTTTGAACCCATGGACTGTAGCCCACCGGGCTCCTCCATCCATGGGATTTTCTGGGCAAAGGTACTGGAGTGGGTTGCCATTTCCTTCTCCAGAGGACCTTCCTGACCCAGAGAGCGAACCCAGGTCTCCTGCATTGCAGGCAGATGCTTTACCCTCTGAGTCAAAATTAAGGCTATCTAAAGATAACCTTCCTGGATACATTTTTATGCCTGTATATGTGCTTAGTCATGTCTGACTCTCTGTGACCCCATAGGCTGTAGCCTGTCAGGCTCCTCTGTCCTTGGGATTTCCTAGGCAAGAATACTGGAGTTGATTGCCATTTCCTTCTTCAGGGAACCATCTCAGCCCAGGGATTGAACATGCATCCCTTGTGTCTCCTGCACTGGCAGGCAGATTCTTTACCACTGTACCACCCGGTTTTATGCCTGAGTTTCCATTAAATCTTTAATCATTTAGGAAAAATAAATATGAAATTTTTGAAGTCCCAATTGAATAAGATACACGTTACCTGGGAGAATTTTCAGCAATATTATTTTCATATTATTTACAGAGCCCCTGGGCATGGAAGAAATAAAAACAAGGGAAATAAGTTTTATAATAGATTTAGAGTTTGGCAGAACTAACACATCCTGAAGTCTTTGAGTTAGGACTAGTTTTATAACGAGGAGGAATCCTTGGGGAGAGTACTTTGGTGTTAGAAAAGTCATTAAAGTTTTATGTTGATTAGGCATACAGGATATATTTCAGAAAGACCTCAAAAAAGGCTAAATCGACAGAGTAATCACAAAAGACATAAAACATGAAAAAAAAATCAGACAGATTATCCTAACCTGAAAGCTGGCATATTGTCTTTATATGTATGTTTATTTCATTTGTGAATTATGCATAAAACTATGAAAGCTTTATTTAATAAACTCAGATTTAGTTGACGATTTATCAATGATGTTTTCCAAAATTTCAAAATGTTCTAATTGAACATTTCAGATAAACTGAAGATTTAAACCCATTATGCACCTGGATTATATGATACACTTCTGAGAAATTTAATCATCGTTCTTTGATTCTTTAATAATATCACATCTTTTCTTCCATGGTATATTAAAGAGCTTACAATTAGTATTATTCATCAGCAAAATATGGTACATGTCATCTGTCTTTATGAGTTTAGGTCATGTTAGTCACTCAGTCATGTCCGAATCTTTGTGATCCCATGAACTGTAGCCTGCCAGGCTCCTCTGTCCATGGGATTCTCCAGTCAAGAATACTGGAATGGGTTGCCATTTCCTTCTCCAGGGGATCTTCCTGAGCCAGGGATCAAACCCAGACCTCCCACACTGCAGGCAGACCCTTTACTGCCTAAACCACCAGGGAAGCCCAGTTTCGGTCATCAATTGTATCTTTATTAGTTTAGGTCTTAAACTGTACCAGAACTTCCTCGGTGGCTCGGCTGGTAAAGAATCTGCCTGCAAGGCAGGAAACAGAGTAGACTCCAGTTTGATCCCTGGGTCTGAAGGACCCCTGGAGGAGGAAATGATAACCCATGCCCGTATTCTTACCTGAAAAATGCCAAAGACAGAGGTGTCTGGTGGGCTACAGTCCATGGGGTTACAAAGATTGGATACAACTGAGCAGCAACCGTGAACGAACTTCAGTTCAGTTCAGTTCAGTCACTCAGTCATGTCTGACTCTTTGAGACCATATGAATCGCAGCACGTCATGCCTCCCTATCCATCACCATCTCCTGGAGTTCACTCAGACTTACGTTCATTGAGTCTGTGATGCCATCCAGCCATCTCATCCTCTGTCGTTCCCTTCTCCTCCTTCCCCCAATCCCTCCCAGCATCAGAGTCTTTTCCAGTGAGTCAACTCTTCGCAGGAGGTGGCCAAAGTACTGGAGTTTCAGCTTTAGCTCATTCCTTCCAAAGAAATCCCAGGGCTGATCTCCTTCAGAATGGACTGGTTGGATCTCCTTGCAGTCAAAGGGACTCTCAAGAGTCTTCTCCAACAACACAGTTGAAAAGCATCAATTCTTCGGCCCTCAGCTTTCTTCACAGTCCAACTCTCACATCCATACATGACCACAGGAAAAACCATAGCCTTGAGTAGACGGACCTTATTCGACAAAGTAATGTCTCTGCTTTTGAATATACTATCTAGGTTGGTCATACTTTTCTTCTAAGGAGTAAGTGTCTTTTAATTTCATGGCTGCAGTCACCATCTGCAGTGATTTTGGAGCCCCAAAAACAAAGTCTGGCAGTGTTTCCACTGTTTCCCCATCTATTTCCTATGAAGTGATGGGACCGGATGCCATGATCTTCATTTTCTTTAAGCCAACTTTTTGCTTTCCTCTTTCACTTTCATTAAGAGGCTTTTTAGTTCTTCTTCACTTTCTTCCATAAGGGTGGTATCATCTGCATATCTGAGGCTATTGATATTTCTCCCGGAAATCTTGATTCCAGCTTGTGTTTCGGCCAGTCCTGTGTTTCTCATGATGTACTCTGCATAGAAGTTAAATAAACAGGGTGACAATATACAGCCTTGACTTACTCCTTTTCCTATTTGGAACCAGTCTGTTGTTCCATGTCCAGTTCTAACTGTTGCTTCCTGACCTGCATACAGATTTCTCAAGAGGCAGGTTAAGTGGTCTGGTATTCCCATCTCTTTCACAATTTTCCACAGTTTATTGTGATCCACACAGTCAAACGCTTTGGCATAGTCAATAAAGTAGAAATAGATGTTTTTTCTGGAACTCTCTTGCTTTTTCCATGATCCAGCAGGTGTTGGCAATTTGATCTCTGGTTCCTCTTCCTTTTCTAAAATCAGCTTGAACATCAGGGAGTTCACGGTTCACATATTGCTAAAGCCTGGCTTGGAGAATTTTGAGCACTACTTTACTATCATGTGAGATGAGTGCAATTGTGTGGTAGTTTGAGCATTCTTTGGCATTGCCTTTCTTTGGAATTGGAATGAAAACTGACCTTTTCCAGTCCTGTGGCCACTGCTGAGTTTTCCAAATTTGCTGGCATATTGGGTGCAGCACTTTCAGAGCATCATCTTTCAGGATTTGAAACAGCTCCACTGGAATTCCATCACCTCCACTAGCTTTGTTCGCAGTGATGCTCTCTAAGGCCCACTTGACTTCACATTCCAAGATGTCTCGCTCTAGATGAGTGATCACATCATCATGATTATCTGAGTCGTGAAGATCTTTTTGTACAGTTCTTCTGTGTATTCTTGCCACCTCTTCTTAATATATTCTGCTTCTGTTAGGTCCAGACCATTTCTGTCCTTTATTGAGCCCATCTTTGCATGAAATGTTTCCTTGATATCTCTAATTTTCTTGAAGAGATCTCTAGTCTTTCCCATTCTGTTCTTTTCCTCTATTTCTTTGCATTGATCGCTGAAGAAGGCTTTCTTATCTCTTCTTGCTATTCTTTGGAACTCTGCATTCAGATGCTCATATCTTTCCTTTTCTCCTTTGCTTTCACCTCTCTTCTTTTCACAGCTATTTGTAAGACCCCCCCAGACAGCCATTTTGCTTTTTTGCATTTCTTTTCCATAGGGATGGTCTTGATCCTTGTCTCCTGTACAATATCACGAACCTCATTCCATAGTTCATCAGGCACTTTACCTATCAGATCTAGGCCCTTAAATCTATTTCTCACTTCCACTGTATAATCATAAGGAATTTGATTTAGGTCATACCTGAATGATCTAGCCGTGAACTAACTTGGATCCAGGCAAATACAGTTCTTCTCCACTTTGTTGCATCTAAACTAATTTTTAAGAGACATTTTGGCTAGGAGTTAAGGGTTTGCTTTTGATTTAAAGTTATGGTTGTTGATAAACCTTATTTTGTGCGATTGTATTATATAATATATTAAATATACGATTGTACATATGGTATACAGCTTTAAAAGCAAATCCAGGACATTTTATTTTGTCTATACCACTAAAGTCAACACTCATTTTCAAAGTTTCTTATTTCAGTCATGATGTTTTTACAGAGAAAGCAGATTGTCTAGTAAATAAACAGTCATTTTGAAATAAGTTTAAGTACTATTGGAGTTTTAAGAAAGCATTTATTTTTAGTAGGAATTATAATATGCAATGATATAATCAAATTTTTCATTGTTGTTTTGGGTGTTAAGTCATGTCCTTCATTTTTAACCCCATGGACTGTAGCCACCAGTCTCTTCTATCCATGGGATTTCACAGGCAAGAATACTGGAGTGGGTTGCCATTTTCTTGGCCAGGGCATTTCCTTGGCCAGGGCATTTCCTAACCCAGGAGTTGAACCTATATCTCCTGCATTACAGCCATATTCTTTACCATTGAGCCACCTAAGGAGCCCATAGTATTCAACACTTGGCTGTATTTGCTTTATCTGTATTTTTCCTTTGCTAAAATATTTTAAAGCATATCCCTGATTATTTTATCCCTATATAGTTTAATTTTAGACCTATAAAATTAGAACATTTTCTGACATAACCAAAAGAACATTATTGCACCTAAAAATTGCAATTTCTTAATATCATCAAATACTTCATTCTTATGGAAATGTCCATGTTTGTCTTAAAAGGTATTTTTACACTTAACTTGTTCAAATCAATATGAAAAAGATATAAACCCTGCATTTTTATGTTTCTTAAATCTCTTGCAGTCTAGAATAGTCCCCACCCCTTATTTTTCATGTTATTAACTTCTTGAAAACTCAAGTAATCTTATGTTTGTAGATTTGAAGATTTATGGGACAAATATTTATTTATGATAATTTCTTTCACCTTATAAAGTCAATGAGTCCATTTGCTGACAGTATGATATGAAGGCTGAATTTTAAAAAGAGTGAAAATGATGGAAATTGGAACATGAACTTCTTAAGTACACATTTCCCTCATACTGGAAGTTTGGTGATCATCAATTTACACTATGATTTATTTTCTTCTAAGGAGCAGTGGAGAAAAAAGGAATGAAGAGAGCAGTGGTTTGAAATCATCTTATTTTCTATCCCCAAGGTAAATGTGCGAAAATGGGACCAGGAAATTAAGACTTTAGGCAGAATAGCAGTTTAATCTAGATTACAGTATTTATGCATCCAGACTACAATGGGAAAGGTATAAAGATTGGAAGGTGCTAATGGAGAAATGTTTTTTGAGAAGCTCAGTGGATTACCTTTCCTGATCAGGCTGAAGAACAGTATAGCCAAACAAGCAAGCAGGAAGAATAGAATAAAGGTAAGAATAACAAAATAACAGTAGCGATAATAATGTTAAATAATAAGTGGCTGGGCTTCTCAGGTGGCGCTAGTGGTAAAGAACACACTTGCCAACGTGAGAGATGCAAGGGGCTTCAGTTTGGCCCCCGAGTCAGGAAGATCCCTTGGAGAAGGAAATGGCAACCCACTCCAGTATTCTTGCCTGGAAAATTCCATGGACAGAGAAGCCTGCATGAGGTTGTAAAGTGTCAGACACGACTGAGCACACACACATAATAAGTGGCTGAAATATATTTATCTTTCACTGTATATAAAACTTTCAAACAAGTTGATTGATATTAAGTTGATTATTTCACATTTAGAGCAAATTGGATGTATGGTCATGAGGGAGGTTCACTGAAATGAGTTGTCGGAAAGCACAACAGTTAGAAAAACAGGAGAGGAAAAGACCTGGACATGTTAAAGATTGCTAGTATTGTGGTAGGATTTGTTATGGAGAGAACAGAATACTGCAGTTCTCTTCAAAGACTGGAGAGGAGGAGAACAGTCACTAAGTCATCATTCTGTAAGAGGTACTGGCATTGCTCTTGTCCACTCACAGTGTGCATCATTTTCCCTGCAGATATCAGTTTGGGTCCATATAATTCAGACAAAAGTAATTATATACCACTACCTAAGCCTCTGTTCAGAGAAGGCAATGGCACCCCATTCCAGTACTCTTGCCTGGAAAATCCCATGGACGGAGGAGCCTGGTAGGCTGCAGTCCATGGGGTCGCTAAGAGTTGGACACGACTGAGAGACTTCACTTTCACTTTTCACTTTCATCATTGGAGAAGGAAATGGCAACCCACTCCAGTGTTCTTGCCTGGAGAATCCCAGGGACGGGAGAGCCTGGTGGGCTGCCACCTATGGGGTCACCCAGAGTCGGACATGACTGAAGCGATTTAGCAGCTGCAGCAAACCTCTGTTACTCTTGTTGTTCTCTAAATTCTGAATATTTGAATGATAACCCTGATTTGAGAATAATTGAACTCCTTATGGGATAAAAATATTTTGGAATCTTAATTTATTAATATGCACAAATAGACTACAATGAACCACAAATGATGACACACTTGATATCACCAACCTCATCTCCCAAAGGAATGAATGACATGGTCGACTCTATGTGGCTGAGTATTATTTCTGTCCTGAAAATATCCATATTCTCTTCTGTTATTAGTCTTCATTATTAATCTTCTGTCGTAATCAGGATGGATGAGAAAAGTTAGTTATTTATTTTAGGGTATTTTTTAGTAACTGCAGAACATTTGAAATTTGTCTGTAGCTGTAAGGAGAGAAACTAAGTTCATAGCCCTCATCTACTCATTATACAGGTTAAGCTAATGCTGTTCCTAATTGCATACTTTTGCAGAGTTTAATGTGAAACCTTATGGTGGTTTCCCCTCCTCCACAGGAGAAGGCAATGGCACCCCCACTCCAGTACTCTTGCCTGGACAATCTCATGGATGGAGAAGCCTGGTAGGCTGCAGTCCATGGGTTGCAAAGAGTAGGATACAGCTGAGTGACTTCACTTCACTCATCTCACTCACTTCATACTTTATCACTGGAGAAGGAAATGGCACCCCCTCCAGTATTCTTGCCTGAAGAATCCCAGGGACAGAGGAGCCTGGCAGGCCATGGTCCATGGGGTCACAAGAGTCGGACATGACTGAAGTGACTAAGCATGAATTTTGTTCTATAAACAATTCTCACTACAACTGACTCTCAACTAGAAATGCCATTGAAGTAATTTAAAAAGATTATACCCACTTCTGAATAGTTTTTAAACTCTAATTCGAAAATATCGCTCCCTCTTCAAAGCCTTTTACTATCTATTACCTTACATTGGGCTTCCCAGGTGGCACTAGCGGTAAAGAACCCACCTGCCAATGCAGGAGACATAAGAGATGCATGTTCAATCCCTAGCTTAGGAAGATCCCCTGGAGAAGGAAATGGAAACCTGTTCAGTATTCCTGCTTGGAGAATCCCATGAACAGAGAAGCCTGGTGGACTACAGTCCATGGGGCCACAAGGAGTTGCACATGGCTAAAGTGACCTAATGCACACACACCTTGTGTTATACTACCATTCTGCTTACCTGCACATAACTACCTGTTTCATGACCGCTTGAAATACATCACTTCAATTCCACATTCTTAACTCAGCAGCACCAAAATAAAACCTTGAATCCCTTCATGTTGTACCAGTAGTCACGCTTCAATCCAGTGGCAAGTTCTGGAAACTTTACAGATCCTTCTATCTCTACTCACACTGTACTAGACCCCACCCCATCTCCAATATGCACCTCCAGAATACTTCTGACCAGCACTCACTGCCTCTGGAAACCAGCTAACACCTT
The DNA here is from genome assembly GCA_917880005.1 of Nanger dama. Lineage (NCBI taxonomy): Eukaryota > Metazoa > Chordata > Mammalia > Artiodactyla > Bovidae > Nanger > Nanger dama. Next base: position 3,001,831 of record CAKJTW010000069.1, read on the forward strand.
TGTGATGTCTATCAGATCACACTAGTACCATCTTAAAATCTATTGCAATGTCATATCATGATAAGTGAGTTGGTTCATGCTCACCTTTCTGTGGTCTTCTATAATAGGATTCTTTCTCTCCCTTCCACAAGCCATGCTTGTCTAAGTCTCAGAGATTTGCAGAGACTGATCCCACCTTTGGGAAACCACTAATTTTCATTATTCAAGTCACAAACCAAATGATACCTTCTCATGATGCCTTCCCTAACACAGAGAAGTGAATTTTACCCATATAATCTTTAATCCTCTTTCCTTTGACCCCATTTTTTTCTTCATAGTTTACCATGACTAAAAGTAATATTATTTATATGTCTTTGTTTTCGTTGTTGAGTCATGAAGTCATGTTTTCTGACTATTGACCGTGCATGGACCGTAGCCCACCAGGCTCCTCTGTCCATGAGACTTCCTAGGCAACAATACTGGAGTAGGTTGCCATTTTCTTCTCCAGGGGATCTTCCTGACCCAGAATCGAACACATATCTCTTGCATTGCAGGCAGATTCTTTACCACTGAATGATCTGGGGAGCCCATTTATATGTCGATTGATTATCAATTCAAATAATTGAAGAATAAGTATTGTCATTGACATTTTCTGACTAATCACCCAGAAGCATACAAGAGTTCATCATACAGTAAAAGTGAATTTGCTCAGTCATGTCCAACTCTTTGCAACCCCATGGACTTGTAGCCTACCAGGCTCCTCTGTCCATGGGATTTTCCAGGCAATAGTACTGGAGTGGATTGCCATTTCCTTCTCCAGCAGATCTTCTTGACCCAGGGATTGAACCCGTGTCTCCCACATTGTAGACAGATGCTTTTACCATCTGAGCCACCCAGGAAGTCCAAGAATTCAATAAATAATTGAATACGTGGATAGATGACCAGTACATTTGGGTTACCTTGTGATTCAGAGACTAAATAATTTTAAGCAAACTTGAAATTATAAACATTGCCTTTAATTAATAATAAATGTATCTATTTGCTTTTTTACAGCTAAATAGAGGATGCATGCCAGATATGATAATATCATCATTAATATAGTATTTGATAGATTTATAATCATTTTAAGCTCAAAAAACTTATTCTTCATCAAAATATAATTAAAATGATAATAGTGTGTATTGAATGCTTTCATCATAAGACTATGCTGCCAATTTCCTTTTACATTATATATACTGGAACTTTTATAGTCATATGTGTCTTTGCTCAAGAAAGTATAAGTTTGTAGGCATGTGTATGTGTCCAGGGATGTATACATTATTTGTCCCTTTACGGTAATGACAAAGTGCTAGGATTATTTCCAAATGGGTCTATTTGAGTTATAAGACACTTTACAATCTATTTTGAAAAGTAACACTTAAATATTTATGAAACCACACAGGATTTTAAAAAGCTGTGGTTAAGAATTTTAACCTGTTCTTTTTATTATGAAATATTTCAGACATAAAAGGTATGATGAATAACATAATAAATACCCATACATTTAACTCCCAGCTTAGGAAACAAACATCAAAAATAGAATAGGAGCCCTACATGTACCCCTTTTTACTACAAACTTTCTGTAACCCAGAAAAAGTAAGCACTCTGAATGTGGCATATTTCATTCCCATGCAAGTCTTAAAATTTTATGACCTTTTTTTCAATCTCTAGACTACTTCTATTATTTTGCATGCTTTTAGATTATTTAATGTATACTTTAATTTGCTTTTATTCTTTGCTCAAGTTTTTCAAAGAATCATACATATTGATTGTTGAATTTCTAGTCCATTTGCTCTTACTGAGCTTAGTGTTCTATCTGATGCCTTTAGTAAACCATGTCTAATTTCATAACTAAATACTAATGATCATTAAGTTTCCCCTCTTTCAACAGTGTTAATAGCATTCTTGTTCATTTCAATCACATTCCCAAGTTTCTCTAGGACACAATTAGCAATGGGATCTGTGGTTTTAATTCTCATTATCCTGATTATCAGTGAAGCTGAGTATTTTTTTTCATGTTTACTGGCATCCTTTCTTCCTCTATACATTGCATATCTATACGTTGACTTTAATCCTATATTGGATTATAAATCTTGTATATTAGCCTAGAGAAATTCCTTTTATTTTTGACCATCAATGTTTTACTCTAGTATTTAGATTATCATCTAGTTTGAGATTTGCCCTTATATTTTTTAAACAGGAAAGCTTATTTTTGTTTTTACTGGAGGCTCAGGTAACACATGACGGTTCATAAAATTTCTTCAGAGGTAGGGAGGAGCAGGGAAACAAAAAAATAACCTGGAATGGGAAAGAAAAACAACCAGGAGGAGGGAAGAGCTGGCTGGTTTCTTCTCAGCCTGATTCAAGAGATTTGCCTTTTTAAAACAGCTTTTGCGAATCAAACAAAAGTTTTCAATATATGCTCCTGCTCAGTTGCTCAGTCAGGACTGACTCTTTGCGACCCCGTGGACTGTAGCCCACCGTGCTCCTTTATCTGCGGTATTCTCCAAGCAAGAATACTGGAGTGGGTTGCCATTTCTTCCATCAGGGATCTTCCCCATCCAGGGATAAAATCTGCTCCTCCTGCATTGCAGATGGATTCTTTACTGCTGAGCCATAAGGGAAGCCCCTCTCTTTAATATAACAACACTAAGTTTAATAATTTTTTTCCTTATTTTGCATGCTCTCACTAAAGAACTCTTCTCTATCTTGTTGCCTAGAGATGAACACACAAGAATGTAATTGAAATTGATTTCATGTGTGGAATGAGAAGTAATCCAATGTTTGTCCACGTGGATAATAAACCTCCCATGGATTATTTGTTTCACTCATCTGCAATGCCTCTTTCTTTCATATTTCAAATATCTATACATGTATCTAATTGTCTATCTTTATTTTTTTATTATTCTGTCTAATTACTTATACTTGCACCATTCAATGTTTTCATTAGTATAGTTTCACAATTAGTCTTGGTATCTGAAAGGATGTGTCATTTAGCATTAAAGTGTCTTCAGAACTGTCTTAGGTGTTTTGAGCTATTTTGGGATCATCCTCAGAAGGAGGAAACGGCAGCCCACTCCAGTAATCGTGCTTGGAGAATCCCATAGACAGAGGAACCTGGTGGGCTACAGTCCATGGGGTCTCAAAGAGTCAGACACGGCTGAGGATACATGCACAAGAGACATCACAAAAGTGATGAATTTAAAAGTCAGTTTAAAAATTCCACCGAAACAAAACAATACTCTCTAATAGGGTTTTGATTAAAATGTTATTAACCAAGAAGCAATGAATTTTTTGTGTTTGTGCTGTTTTCCTCTGCATTTATTCAGTTAATTTCAGTTCAGTCGCTCAGTCATGTCTGACTCTTTGCAACCCCATGGACTGCAGCACACCAGGCTTCCCTGTCCATCACCAAGCCCCTGGAGCTTACTCAAACTCATGTCCATTTAGTCAGTGATGCCATCCAACCATCTCATCCTTCGTCATCCCCTTCTCCTCCAGTCTTCAATATTTCCTAGCATCAAGGACTTTTCCAATGAGTCAGTTCTTCGCATCAAGTGGCCAAAGTATTGGAGTTTCAGCTTCAGCATCAGTCTTTCCAATGAACATTCAGCACTGAGTTCGTTTAGGATGGACTAGTTTGATCTCCTTGCAGTCCAAGGGACTCTCAAGAGTCTTCTCCAACACCACAATTCAAAAGCATTAATTCTTTAGCACTCAGCTTTCTTTATAGTCCAACTCTCACTTCCATACATGACTACTGGAAACACCATAGCTTTGACTAGACAGACCTTTGTTGGCAAAGTAATGTCTCTGCTTTTAATATGCTGTCTAGGTTGGTCATAGCTCTTCTTCTAAGGAGCAAGTGTCTTTTAATTTTATGGCTGTAGTCACCATCTCCAGTGATTTTGGAGCCCAAGAAAATAAAGTCTGTTAATGTCTGTCATTGTTTCCCCATCTATTTGCCATGAAGTGATGGGACCAGATGCCATGATCTTCGTTTTCTGAATATTGAATTTTAAGCCAACTTTTTCACTTTCCTCTTTCACTTTCATCAAGAGGCTCTTTAGTTCCTCTTTACTTTCTACCATAAGGGTGGTGTCATCTGCATATCGAGGTTATTGATACATCTTTTGGCAATCTTGATTACAGCTGTGCTTCATCCTGTCCAGCATTTCATGACGTACTCTGCACAGAAGTTAAATAAGCAGAGTGAAAATATACAGCCTTGATATTCTCCTTTCCCAATTTGCATTTATCCAGATGCATTTGAAACATGTGTTTTAGTAGCTTTATATCTTCTGTACACTTTTGACTTGTATTTTTTCATTTGAACTTAATGTTTTAATCAGTTGCATTTTTATATTCATTTCTGCAGTTTTTAAGAATCTTTGCTGTAGTATTCTGATATTTTCATGTATTTGTATATTCTCTGTGTTTCTTTTTTTTAATTTTAAAAAATTTTTATTTTACTTTACAATACTGTATTGGTTTTGCCACATATTGACATGAATCAGCCACAGGTGTACATGAGTTCCCAATCCTGAACCCACTTCCCACCCCATATCATCTCTCTGGATCATTCCCATGCACCAGCCCCAACCATCCTGTATCCTGTATCGAATATAGACTGGTGATTCTTTTCTTACATGACAGTATACATGTTTCAATACCATTCTCCCAAATCTTCCCACCCCCCTTCCTCTCCCTCTCCCACAGAGTCCAAAAGTCCATTCTAAATATCTGTGTCTCTTTTGCTGTCTTGCATACAGGGTTATCATTACCATCTTTCTAAATTCCATATATATGTATTAGTATACTGTATTGGTGTTTTTTTTTCTGGCTTACTTCACTCTGTATAATAGGCTCCAGTTTCATCCACCTCATTAGAACTGATTCAAATGTATTCTTTTTAATGGCTGAGTAATACTCCATTGTGTATATGTACCACAGCTTTCTTATCCATTCATCTGCTGATGGACATCTAGGTTGTTTCCATGTCCTGGCTATTAAAAACAGTGCTGCAATGAACATTGGGGTACACATGTCTCTTTCAATTCTGGTTTCCTTGGTGTGTAACAAAGATGCCACAAAAAAGAAAACTACAGGCCAATATCACTGATGAACATGAATACAAAAATCCTTAACAAAATTCTAGCAATCAGAATCTAGCAACACATTAAAAGATCATACACCATGACCAAGTGGGCTTTATCCCAGGGATACAAGGATTCTTCAATATCCACAAATCAATCAATGTAATTCACCACATTAACAAACTGAAAAATAAAAGCCATATGATTATCTCAATAGATGCAGAGAAGGCCTTTGACAAAATTCAACATCCATTTATGATTAAAACTCTCTGTGTTTTCTTTTAATTTTTGCATTTTATATGACATTATTGCTTGTTTGCAATTTTTTTACTTGACATTCTAGCATTTGTTTATTCTCACTGCACTTCTTGTGACACTTTTGCAGAGTAAAAGTGATATTACATACTCAGCAGTGATTATTGACTTTTAGGTCAGCTTCCAACACAATGTAATAAGCTACCATACAATGCAATTAAGTTCATCTTATATGCTTTGGTAGGTTCTCAGTATCAATTAAATAATTTCCCTATATTAGTTTGCTAAGAAGGATTTAGTTTTTTTCATCATGACTTTGAGTGGAATTTTATTCTCTTATTTTCCCTGCATTTGTTATTGTGGTCTCAGGGATTTTTTTCTCTGTTACTTTGTTACTGTGCTAAACATTACTAGATTGTCTATTAATCAGCCATTTCTATTTTATGTGTTTTTTTTCCATTTCTATTCTTATAGATTTTTAAATACAAGTTATAATGTTTATTTTACTACATTGTTTTTAGAATTATTGCCCTTGAGTTACTGATTGGAATTAGTCTATAATTTTATTTTATTAGTTTGCTTGTATGGTTTTCATATTAATATTATATGAGACATAGAGAATAAGTTGGAAAGTGTTCTGTCTTTATATTCACCTATAGAATCTGTAATAGTTTGGATTTATTTCTTCCTTGGATATTTAGTACAATTTTATAATTATACAGACCTAATGTGTGTTCACACTTGCTTTAAACCTGCTAGGTTAAAATTTACATAAACTTGATCACATTATTATTGTTATTTTCATCTTCATCATAGGTGAACCTGTAACTGTCTTCTTCCTAATAATGATTTTAGTGCCATTTCTGTTGCTCTCTTTTCTAAAGATACATCTTAGGTGGTGTTTCAATAATATTTTTCCACAGACTATCACTTTAGCTTTACAATTGTTGAGTTTATCAGGTGGTAAAATTATTGAGTTGACTATTTGTGGGAATATTCTGAGACTTTTTAAAGAGTGCATCCTTCCAAAACTCTCTCTCTCTCTCTCTCTCTTTCTCTCTCTGTCTGTCTGTCTATGTGACTATCTACCTACCTACGCATCCATCAATCTATGTAATAGATAATAAGTACATGCATTCCACTTTGAGTTTCCTGACCAACCCCTCCTGGGAGAGTGCATGTGCATCTGGTCTTTATTTTTAAAACTCAGGTGCTATACATCTGTGTCTCTTTCCTCTGTGGGAGAGGGAGAGGGTAGGATGATTTGGGAGAATGGCATTGAAACATGTATAATATCATATAAGAAACTAATCACCAGTCTAGGTTTGATGCATGATACTGGATGCTTGGGGCTGATGCACTGAGATGACCCAGAGGGATGGTACGGGGAGGGAGGTGGGAAGGGGGTTCAGGATGGGGAATGCGTGCATACCTGTGGTAGATTTGTGTTGATGTATAGCAAAACCAATACAACAGTGTAAAGTAATTAGCCTCCAATTAAAATAAATAAATTTATATTTAAAAAGTAAAACAAAGTTAAAAAAATAAAACTCAGGTGCTTGAGGGCAGACCTTGATTTTATTTTTTTCCTTCACATTAGAGCACAGACCTCATTAGAGCTATTTCCTTTTGCTGATTATACATTTTTGTCCTTTCCCTGGGAAGAAGGACCTCAAAGATTTTTGACTTATTTCGAGCATTGACTGAACTATATTGTGGGGACCTGAAGCCTTGCCTCCTGTCTTTTGACAGATATTAAAACTTCAGATTGTAAGTTATGAGACTGGGAAATTCCCAAAAAGTAGCTGGAGTGTGAAAACATTCTCTATAATGTGGTTTTTGACTCATTGTTTTTGGACTTGAGTAATTTCTCATAGGTTATTGCAATGTTCCCCTTTCATTTAAACATGTGTTTTTATATCTTCTCCCACATCTATATGTCTCTTAGAAGAGTTATTGTTGTTCAGTGGCTAAGTTAGGCCTGACTCTTTGCGACCTCATGGACTGCAGCATACCAGCTTCCCTGTCCTTCACTATCTCCTGGAGTTTGCTCAAATTCATGCCCGTTGAGTTGGTGATGCCATCCAACCATCTCATCCTCTGCTACCCGCTTCTCCTTTTGTCTTCAGTCTTTCCCAGCATCAGAGTCTTTTCCAGTGAGTGGGTTCTTCACATCTGGTGGACAAACTATTGGAGCTTCAGCAGCAGCATCAGTCCTTCCAATAAATATTCAGGGTTGATTTCCTTTAGGACTGACTAGTTTGATCTCCTTGCAATCGAAGGGACTCTCAAGAGTATTTAGATTTAATTGTTGACCACAATGCTAAAAATTGCACTCAACGTACACTTACATATTAGGTTTTGTTCCTTAGATTAATAAATACAAAATGTCCAACTTCATTTTACTTCATCAGTAACTCTCAATATTTATATATTAACTAGCTACTTTCAAAATAATGAACATTATTCCGCCAATGTCTATTATTTTAAATTTCATTTTGTTCTTCAACAAAGTTTGCCTTCAGGTAATGTTCTAATTTGGTTCATTCTGTATCATCTAGCATATTCCTACTTTTTAAACCTTGAAATACTTTATACTGCACACACACACACGTGCGCACACACATACTAGCACATGATTTCATTTAAATGCACTACCAGATCATGAAGAGCAGTGATATTTCTGAGAATTTTATAGCCCATCATTCAGTTGGTTCATTTCATGCTATGTACTTATCACATATATACGTATCTTTACCTATATTTCACATTAGCATATAATTGAAGCCTTTATACATATACTATTCTACTTTAAAGAGCAGAAATACTGTTTACTGAACTCCTCTGATCTGGTGCTGTTGTGTTTTATGTGATTAATGACTGTCATTTGTAAATTCTATTTATTCACCTTTCATCCGGGCAGCTTTCAGCTTGTTAGAAACCTGAACTCTGGAATTTTGTTGTGTCTTAACATTTTTTTCAGCATTGGAAGTACAATAGAATATTTTCATTATAAACTAATTCATACATGAGTCAGAAAAATCCTAAATTTGAGTCCATTGTTATTTCCTGCTTCATGCCATCTTTCTTAGTTCATATATCTCTAATTATTAATGAGACATTCACCTTGAATATATATTTATTTTTCAGAAGTAATATGTCATTTATTTAAATCCTCATAGTTATTTTCATTATTTTTTCATTTGGTAAAATTTCAGATTTACTCATGTATTAATGATATCTGGCTCTGTTTTCTTCATTATTACTCCTGGAGTTTTCAAACTTTATCATGCTCAGATATACCTGAGTTGCTTAAAATGTCAAGTCTAGCTATGTCACTGAATATTCTGCTTCAGTATATCTGAGGTATGGCACATTAATCTTCATCTTTAATGAACATTGGAGATTATCCAGCTAGTGATGTTTCATGCTAGCATTGCACTCTTCACAGATACTGCAGACATTTTATAATGGGTAGGGATTTTGGATTGAAAGGAGATTCTGTCAGAAGTAGTTAATGTAGACAATACTGGAAAAGGTGCTTGAATAGCCACCACTGCTGGCCATTTATAAATCTGACATTTCCCAAACTTAATTTGAAATGTTATTAGAAGTTAGCATAGGCATAACCAAAGAGATTGTGCACACGTCTTGTCTGGGTGGTGACTTAGTCACTAAGTCACGTCTAACTCTGCTACCTCCTGGGCTGTAGTTTGCCAGGCTCCTGTCCATGGGATTTCCCAGGCAAGAATATTGGATTGAGTTGCCATTTCCTTCACCAGGAGATCATAAATCTGACATTTCTCTAACTTAATTTGAAATGTTATTAGGGGCTAGCATATACATAACCAAAGAGATTAAACATTTGTCTTGCTTAGCAGTACTTTTCATAATCTGTGATCCTTCTCACTTATATTATACAATGTTGCAGGAATGAATTTCACAAAAACAAGTAGTTTTGAAAGCATGCCAGGTAAAATATTAATTTCGGCTACATATTTAACTTGGCACTTAATAGAGTATAATAACTCATTCTTAAAGAAATAGGAATTTTATAATTTTCTTATTTTCAATGTTTTTAGAGTTCCTACTATAAACTTTAAATTATATAATTATTATTAATCAGTTTGAATATATGGAATCAATATTCTGTTTTCTTTCAGAAAAACTGGGTCTAAAACAAAAATTAACAAAAAATTAATCTCTTTTATAAAACAGTCTCATAAGGGATTCCTTATTTGAGACAAATAATGAGTCCTAATAATCTTCCATCAGTAAGCTGCTATTTCCAAAATAGCTTTTCTAAAATAGATTTTCCCACATTTCTTATTTACTTTTCCTAAAAAACCATGAGAATTTGGAAAGAAATCTCTTTAATTAGCCTATGTTGTAATACTTTTAAAGATGCTACTATAAACTATTTGTGTCCTTCCAAAATTCATGTGTTGAAATGTAATCCCCAAGGTATTTGGAGGTGGGGCTTTTGGGAGGTGATTAAGTCTTGAGAGTGAAACCCTCATGAATGGGATTGATGTTCTTACAAAAGAGAGCCCAGAAAACTGGCTTACTTCCACTTTGTGAAGACACAGTGAGAAGATTCCTAGATTTTCTGACATATATAAATTAAAATGATGTTGAGTTTATTGGCTCATTTAAAAAATTCTACACTTTCATTCCTGATATTTATACAGAGCTTTATAATTTTATTTGCTTCCTAAGAAACCACAAATGAACATTGCAAATAATATACTGTAGCTAATAAGTTATCTAGATTGTATTAAATCATTTGGCTTTCAAATAACTTTGTAATTATTCTAAGTTATCATATTATTATAAACATGTTATAGCTAAATCAGCTGAGAATAGAGGGGTTAAATGGCATGTTCCGGAAGAAGCAGTAGTGTCTTAGCTCCAACTAGGACATTTGGAGGAGTCAGGTGAAGTTTTTAGAAACTTAAGTATAATATGGCTCTAAGACCAGCTTCCCCAGTGGCCCAGTGGCTAAGAATCTGCCTGTAATGCAGGAGCTGTAGAAGACATAGTTTCGATCCCTGAGATGAGAAGATTACCCTGGAGGAGGGCACGGCAACCCACTCCAGTATTCTTGCCTGGAGAATGCTATGGACAGAGGAGCCTGGAGGGTTACAGTCCACAGGGTCCCAAAGAGTTGGACACGACTGAAGCAACTTGGCATGCGCTCACACATGGCTCTAAAGCAAATATAAATGAAAATGTGTGAAAGATTTTATTTAACTGACCAATCGATGAGGAAATTACTAGAATGTTAAAATCAACTCAAATAACATTTGGTAACTGAGGTATATAATCAATCTAACTAATAAATACTGGGGATAAAACTGTTGGATTAGAAAACTAGTTGCCATTCAATTGCTAAGTCATGTCTGACTCCATGGACTGCAGCAGGCCAGGCCTCCCTGTTCTTCACTATCTCCTGGGTTTGCTCAGACTCATGTCCATTGAGTCAGTGATGGATGCCATTCAACCATCTCATTCTCTGTTGTCCCCTTCTCTTCCTGCCCTCAGTCTTTCCCAGCATCAGGGTCATTTCCAATGGATTGGCTCTTGGTTAATGTTTTACAAACCACAGTCTCTAGGGTTATCTGTTTCACAGGACAGAGATTAAATGTATTTCTCATAGGTTTAAAAAGAAACAAAACAAACAACTACAAGTCAATAGCTGGGAATTGCCCCACGTGTGTGTGTGTGTGTGTGTGTGTGTGTGTGTGTGTGTGTGTGTGTTGGAGTGGGAGGGGAAATAAGCCTGGGACTGCATTGTAAGACTATCCAGTCATCTCTCTTGTCTCATTCTAAGTATTGGGCAATATTTTGACACAATGCACAATGTTATTTTAACTGGCTTTGGGCAGATTATCTGGTAATGAAAACGTTTTCACTTGGAAGATATCTGAGGGAGTATCTATTCTAGTCTTCATTTAATAGACAGAGAAAAAGAGGTTCCAAGAAGTAAAATGACTGAGTCAATGCAGATAGCAAGTTGAGGTAGAACCAGAACTAGAATCCAAAATCAGTGCTAGTTCTGCCAAAATGCATAACTTTTCACACTAAATATAATAGATATGAAGCTAGCAAAATACCCTACCCTTTCATTGTAGCCTGAGTGTGAAATTCTGTAGGTCCCAGGATAAACAAATAAACAAAAATGACCAAGAAAACCAAGAAACGGTTTTCTTGCTTTTTGTACCTGCACTTGTTTCATTATGTTTTAAAACTGATCTTGGCAAGAATTCAAGCAATTGTAATGTGCACCTAAAATATAGTGAAAGTCTATTTTTATCAAGAAGAATGCATTATTTCACATTGTATAACACTGAACTAGAAGGAGTTGCCATGTTAACTTTTAAATCCTGCTGTGGGTTCATAAATAATGGTGAATGGTATTTTGGGGACTATAAATTAATAGATTGTAATGACTCTGAAGAAGTCCTTGCAGCACTCTTGTGTGATTGAGGTAAGCCAAATTCAAGGTCAGAAAATAGTGCGTATATATTCTTGATCCTCCTGGCGCTCTCTGCCTGCCCTGCTGTCAGACTTAATTCTTTTCAATCATCCCTCCGCTCACTTTATATCTCAGGAAAAAAAAGTGTAACAAATAACACTCTAGTGGGAGGCAGGAGCCTGCAGTGATAACACCACATGTGGAGCTCCTTTCTTATATGCTGAACATCCTCTGCTGGCTTTGAAAGGAGAAGTCAGTGTTGGAAAGAATAGATTCAAATACTTGTAAATTAATCTCTGTGGAATATTCCAGGTTCCACACTCCTCGGTTTGAAATATAAGTCTGACAGTTCTATTTCTGCTTATGTTTGTAAAATTTAACATTAATTCAAACAGTATAAAGACCCCAAGTAGTAGCATCTACCTGTTTTGCCAGACAAAGTTCCTATTGGCTAATTCTCTGTTCTACTATTTTATAACAAATTTATTCATATCAAATAATAAATATTAGCAATAAAAATATTTTTAGTTGATAGAAATACAGCATTTTTATGCAATTTTTTTTTGGTTCATACATTTTTTTTTTGGTTCATACATTCAAAACACCCACCCAAACTACAGAATGTACGTTCTAGGTATCAGTGATATATCATTCATAGTGTAAATTAATTTAGTTATTATAATGAGGCAGATAAAGCATTCTTTTGTGAGAATGGGTTATAGCTAGAGCCTTGTGAAGGGTTAATGTGGCCACAATAGGGAAAGCAGAGATATGCATGCAAGCGGGTCTCTCTGCTCAAGGCTGAACGTGCTGGCAAGCGAGGTGTTCTGCTGAGGAGTCTGGACACAGCCTTGAGTTTAATGGTCCCTTGCTAATGAGGGAGCATTCCTTTCTTTTGATAAAAGGAGAGAAGAGGGCTCTGGACAGACCTTGCAGTAAACAGAGGTTTCACTCCCCTTGCTGTATGATAACATGTATGCACCTGCGCTGTACTGAAAAGGCTTATTCATGCAGTCTGGAATTCTGCCTAGGGGGCTATATAATAATAAACTGCAATTATCTGCACAGTCTTTTCCTCTGGCCAGAGTGTGTGTGTGTGTCACCTGTACATCTCGTATGTCGTGTGTTTTATGTCATTTCACTCGTAATCTCCAGTAATCAACAGCCTTGATACTAACTATTAAAAATGCAAACAATTTGACATGATATACCTCTTAGGACATAATAGTTGAGTCAGTACTCCTGTCTTAGTAAACAGATATTTCCCCTATCAATATCTTTGAAAACTTTATTTAGGAGAGTGCTTTTATCTTTTGTGATTATAAAAGCATTATTTCGAGTTTAAAAACATTTTTTGTTTACTGAATTCATCAGTGAAAGTTGAAACAAAACAAACCGTACCACATTTATATTTCGTATTTTTATGTCAGGGCTAACAACTAAAAGACAGCTTTTATAAATTTCCCAGGGAAGGCAATCAGCTGCACATAGAACAGTGCTGCTAAGAAACAGTACACAGTGCTATCTCACCTAACAGGAGTACACTAAAAAAGCAGATGCATATTTTTCATGGGTATAAATGACTGTGGCTATGGTTTTTCCAGTATGGATGTGAGAGTTGGACTGTGAAGAAGGCTGAGCGCCAAAGAATTGATGCTTTTGCACTGTGGTGTTGGAGAAGACTCTTGAGAGTCCCTTGGACTGCAAGGAGATCCAACCAGTCCATTCTAAAGATCAGCCCTGGGATTTCTTTGGAGAGTATGATGCTGAAGCTGAAACTCCAGTACTTTGGCCACCTCATGCGAAGAGTTGACTCATTGGAAAAGACTCTGATGCTGGGAGGGCTTGTGGGCAGGAGGAGAAGGGGACGACAGATGAGATGTTTGGATGGCATCACCGACTCAATGAACGTGAGTCTGAGTGAACTCCGGGAGTTGGTGATCGACAGAGAGGCCTGCCTTGCTGCGATTCATGGGGTGGAAAAGAGTCGGACACAACTGAGCAACTGAACTGAAATGAACTGAGCCTCCAGAAACACAGAAGCAGTCAAAGCATTAACACATTTCTAGGTAAAAAGAGGAATGGAAATGGAATGTGTAAACAGGCTGATTATACAACATAATTCTGTAACGGAAATGCGAAGATGTGTTTTTCAAGTGACCCTTAAAAGCTGAGTTAGAATTTATCTGCTGAAGGATGATGAAGCACTGACAAGTATGTGGGTGAAGAGGTTTAGAAAAGCTTGTCATGTTCAAAAACAGTGAGAATTTAAATGTCTATGATGCCATCAAAAAATCTAAAAATAGCAAAATTAAAACCACAAAATCAATGAATCATATTTAGAAAGAGATTAATGTGCATATAAGAGCAATTTATAAAGTGGAGGCTTTAAATTCACAGACTTGAAGCTCCAGGGCATGAGTCACTGAATGGCTTATAACACAAAAATCAGGACGTTATTTCCCTTTATGGTAATCACTTACAGTGGAGGTTCCCAGATAGCAGGGGATTGGTTAAAAGCGATTATCTCATTCCACTTTCGGAAGTTGACTTAAGTCTCTATTATCATTGTTAGAAGCATATACAAGAAATAACCTAAGTGCAGTTTCACGTATATTTATGAAGCAAGAAGAGATTTAGAGTGCGTTTTGGTAGACTCCGGGAGTTGGTGATGGACAGGGAGGCCTGGCGTGCAGCGGCTCATGGGGTCGCAAAGAGTCGGACACGACTGAGCGACTGAACTGAACTGATTTGACTTAAATGGTTTTGTGTGCTTAGGGAATTCTCAACTCTAGTCTTCATTTTTTGTTTGATTTTAATGATGTTTAGGCTCAAGCTAAAGGCTAATAGTAGCCATCACTGACATGAAGTTGAAAATAATACACTAATCAGATAAAATGGATCCAGTGGGGCAGCAACAGTGACCACCACGTTGAATAGCATAGCTGTGATTTATGGTGCCGTTTATTATACTGTTTTTAAGACTGCCTGTCCAAATGAGTAGTTTTAGTATAACAAGAAGTTTTTCACATTCAAACCATATAAACTTATTTTAAAGTAAAATATAGGAGAAGAAATAGGTAACTCTAATTTAGACATAGAATAAACACAGAACTCTTATTCATGTATTCAGAGTTTCCTTTTTCTCATTTACTTTGTTCTTTCCCAATAATAAAGACCTTTAAACAGTTCTGTTCAATGTATCACTAGAATATAGATATACCTTGTTAATTAATCCTGTACTGATTCAAATTCAAAGAGATAATTTACTATTTATTGTAAAAATAGATTAATGGAAAATATATTTGTATACTTATATATAATAGGTATTATACAGATACAGTAAGGTTTAAATTTTGACAAAAGAATTATTCAAGTAATTTTAATAATCATATTTATCTGAATGTGAGAAGAAAACTTAAAATATTCTTCAACCATGTGATAAACTCAGTTTATAATGAATATTCACCATGAATGTGTGGTGATTTCATACTTACAGTTTATAGTCGCAAGCATAGCACTTCCATTATCCATGACTCATTTTTGAAACTAATGTCCAGTGGTTCCTGAATAGCAGTCTAAATTGCTCAGCTAATCACCAATAAAAAGATAGAAGTATAACTTCATAGACATAAATTATAAATTTATGATATTTAAAATATGCAGTGGTTACCTCATATAGGAAACTTTAATGTTAATGCATTTAAACAAAAATAGAGTTGTTTCCATGCATATAAATTGACAAATTACTTTTTGGCACTTCTAATTTACAGCAGTCCTGGCATAAAAACCAAGCAATGTGAATGTCTCTTTCTTCCTACTCTTGAATCTACATAAAGATTAATCTTCTTGCTAAGTAAAGTGGAGTCATCAATCATTCATGCCTCTAAATGTCAGATACTAAGAACATACTATGCAATAAGATTATTTTTTTGTTTAAAATAAAATGAATTTCATCTCTTTGAAGAAAGAATAAAAAGAAAATGTTTTAAAATATTATTTCTAATTTTAAAACAGCCTTAAGAATAGAATAATTCCGATAACAATAAGGCTATTCTGTCTTCAAAAAATTGAGAAACAAGTATAGAAAGATGTAAACACTGATTAACTCATTTAGATTATGTTTGTTATACAAAATAAAGTTTGAATTTTGATGGTAAGATTACATGTACATCTTGACTGTTCATCCTCTTTGATCTTTTATTTACTTGTGTTTACATTATAATAATGTTTGTGTATTTAGCTCTGTGTTCTTATCTGTGAATAAGATTTAGTAAATAGTATACTGCTTCTATAACTAACGATGCTGGATAGTTTTATTTGCGTGTTTTACTGTTTTAAGTAAGTAAATAGGAACTCACCAGAGATTTAGCATTCTACTGATATGTCAGTTCAAAAGACAACCCTTTTCTCTGTCCTTATGGAGGTCTGCCAGTGGGGAAGTGTACGTTGATGAGACTAAATATTAGGTTCTTGATTATTTGTGACTATTAAAGAGACCATAGCACTTTTCACTAGAAAATAATAGTTTGATACATTTGACAATTTAACATTTACATGGACAATTGTATTCATTCTTAATATATATATATTTTATCACCCTCAGTATTTTTTTATTTACCACCAGTTTTCATGTAGGGATAACCTTATATAAGATATGCCTATTATGTTTTCTGTATAATTGTAAGGGATTTGATTTAGGTCATACCTGAATGCTCTAGTGGTTTTCCCTACTTTCTTCAACTTCAGTCTGAATTTGGCAATAAAGAGTTCATGATCTGAGCCACAGTCAGT
This sequence comes from Nanger dama, assembly GCA_917880005.1. Classification (NCBI taxonomy): domain Eukaryota; kingdom Metazoa; phylum Chordata; class Mammalia; order Artiodactyla; family Bovidae; genus Nanger; species Nanger dama. Next base: position 3,018,472 of record CAKJTW010000069.1, read on the forward strand.
TCCTGGTCTTGTTTTTCCCAACTGTATAGGACTTCTCCATCTTTGGCTGAAAAGAATATAATCAATCTGATTTCAGTATTGACCATCTGGTAATGTACGTGTTGAGTCTTCTCTTGTGTTGTTGGAAGAGGGTATTGTCTATGACCAGTGCGTTCTCTTGGCAAAACTCTGTTAGCCTTTGACCTGCTTCATTCTGTATTCCAAGGCCAACTTTACCTGTTACTGCAGATATCTCTTGACTTCCTACTTTTGCATTCCAGTCCCCTATAATGAAAAGGACATCTTTTTGCATGTTAGTTCTAGAAGGTCTTGTAGGTCTTCACAGAACTGTTCAACTTCAGCTTCTTTGGAATTAAGGTCAGGGCATAGATTTGGAAATAAACAGAGACAATTTGGTCGTTTTTGAGACTGCACCCAAGTATATCATTTCAGATTCTTTTCTTGACTGTGATGGCTACTCTATTTCTTCTAAGGTATTCTTGTCCACAGTTGTAGATATAATGGTCACATGAGTTAAATTCGCCCCTTCCAGTCCATTTTAGTTCACCAATTCCTAAAATGTCGATGTTTACACTTGCTATCTCCTCTTTGACCACTTACAATTTGCCTTGATTCATGGACCTAACATTCTCGATTCCTCTGAAATGTTCTTTACAGCATCCGACTTTACTTCCATCACCAGTCATATCCACAACTGGGTTGTTTTTACTTTGGCTCCATCTCTTCATTCTTTCTGGAGTTATTTCTCCACTGATAGCCAGTAGCATATTGGGCAGCTACTGACTGGGGCTTCTCTGGTCACTCAGCTGATGAAGAATATGCTGGCAATTCAGGAGACCCTGGTTTGATTTCTGAGTTGGGAAAATCCACTGGGGAAGGGATAGGCTACTCACACCAATACTCTTGGGCTTCCCTTATGGCTAAGCTGGTAAAGAATCTGCCTGCAGTGTGGGATACCTGGATTCGATCCCTGAGTTGGAAAGATCCCCTGGAGAAGGGAAAGTCTACCCACTCCAGAATTCTGGCCTGGAGAATTCCATGGACTGTATTCCATGGGGTCGCAAAGAGTCGGACACAACTTAGTGACTTTCACTTTTCACTTTCACTGGCCTGGGGAGTTCTTTCAGTTTATCTTTTTGCCTTTTCATACTGTTCATGGGGTTCTCAAGGCAAGAATACTGAAGTGGCTTGCCATTCCCTTCTCCAGTGGATCATGTTTTGTCAGGCCTTTCCACCATGACCTGTCCATCTTGGGTGGCTGTACACTGCATGGCTCATGGTTTCATTGACTTAGACAAGACAAGGCTGTTGTCCATGGGATCAGTTCGATTGAATTGAAGAAAGTAGGGAAAAACACTAGACCATTCAGGTATGACCTAAATCAAATCCCTTATGACTATACAGTGGAAGTGACAAATGGATTCAAGAGACTGGATCTGATAGACAGAGTGCCTGAAGAACTATGGATGGAGGTTAGTGACATTGTACAGGAGGCAGCGGTCAAAGCGTCACAAAAAAAAAAAAAAAAAAAGGCAAGAAAGGCAAAATGGTTATTTGAGGAGGCCTTACAAATAGCTGTGAAAAGAAAAGTGAAAAGCAAAGGAGAAAAGGAAAGATATACTATGAATACAGAGTTCCAAAGAATGGGAAGGAGAGAGAAAACAGCCTTCCTCAGTGTTCAATGCAAAGATACAGAGGAAAACAATAGAATGGGGAAGACTAGAGAGCTCTTCAAGAAGATTAGAGACACCAAGGGAACATTTCATGCAAAGATGGGCTCTGTAAAGGACAGGAATGGTATGGACCTAACAGAAGCAGGAGATATTAAGAAAAGGTGACAAGAATACACAGAATAACTATAAAAAAAGATCTTCACGGCCCAGATACTCATGATGGTGTGATCACTCACCTAGATCCAGACATCCTGTGAAGTCAAATGGGCCTTAGGGAAGTATCACTACAATCAAAGCTAGTGGAGGTAATGGAATCTCAGTTGAGCTACTTAAAACCCTAAAATATGATGCTGTGAAAGTGCTACACTCAATATGCCAGCAAATTTGGAAAACTCAGCAGTGGCCACAGGACTGGAAAAGGTCAGTTTTCATTCCAATTCCAAAGAAAGGCAATGCAAAAGAATGCTTTGCACTCTTATCACATGCTAGCAAAGTAATGCTCAAAATTCTCCAAGTGAGGCTTTAACAGAATGTGAACTGTGAACTTCCAGATGTTCATGTGGATTTACAAAGGCAGAGGAACCAGAGATCAAATTGCCAACATCTATTGGATCACTGAAAAAGTGAGACAGTTCCAGAAAAACATCTATTTCTGCTTTATTGACTACACCAAAACCTTTGACTATGTGGATCACACCAAACTGTGCAAAATTCTGAAAGAGATGAGAATACCAGACCACCTTACATTCCTCTTGAGAAGCCTGTTTGCAGGTCAGGAAGCCACAGTTAAAACTGGATATGGAACAAGAGACTGATTCCAAATAGGAAAAGGAGTACGTCAAGGCTGTATATTGTCACCCTGCTTATTTAACTACTATGCAGAGTACATCATCTGAAATGCCAGGCTGGAAGAAGCACAAGCTGGAATCAAGATTGCTGGGAGAAATATCAATAACCTCAGATATGCAGATGACACCACACTGACGACCGAAAGTAAAAATGAACTAAAGAGACTCCTTATGAAAGTGAAAGAGGAGAATGAAAAAGTTGGCTTAAAATTCAACATTCAATGCCATTCTCCAATACAATATTGTAAAGTAATTAGCCTCCAATTAAAATAAATAAATTTAAATTAAAAAAACAAACAAACAAAACCTCAACATTCAGAAAACTAAGATCATGGCATCTGGTCCCATCACTTCATGGCAAATAGACGGAGATACAACGGAAACAGTGAGAGACTTTGTTTTTGGGGCTCTAAAATCACTGCAGATGGTGACTACAACCATGAAATTGAAAGATGCTTCTTGGAAGAAAAGCTATGACCAAACTAGACAGCATATTAAAAAGCAGAGACATTACTTTGCCAACAAAGTCCATATTAGTCAAGGCTATGGTTTTTCCTGTGATCATGTATGGATGTGAGAGTTGGACTATAAAGAAAGCTGAGCACCAAAGAATTGATGCTTTTGAAGTGTTGGAGAAGACTCTTGAGAGTCCCTTGGACTGCATGAAGATCAAACTAGTCAATCCTAAATTCAGTCCTGAATATTTATTGGCCACCTGATGCAAATAACTGACTCATTGGAAAAGCGCCTTATGCTGGGAAAGATTGAAGGTGAGAGGAGAAAGAGACAACAGAGGATGAGATGGTTGGATGGCATCACCAACTCAATGGACATGGGTTTGAGTAAGCTCTGTGATTTGGTGATGGACAAGGAAGCCTGGTATGCTGTAGTCCATGGGGTCATGAAGAGTCAGACATGACTGAGTGACTGAACTTAACTGATAATATTTTTGACATTTCAGTCGGCTAAAATAGTTTGATAATTTTATAAGTTATAAGACTAACTAAATTGAAAAGTGGAGTTCAGTCATATCATAATCTTGTTTTTGTTATCTTTATATTTCTTGGCAAATAGAAAATACCTAGATATACATAATCTTGTATATGTACATTGTTCAGGTGTACCAAGGTAGACACCACGTAGAATAGATAAGTGTTGACTGGCAGTTTGGAAATCTCCTTCACAGTAGAAGAAGCAAAGATTCAATGTAGATATGTAGCTTGTAATTTAACACTCTGACATCAAACCTGGATATGATACAAGAGCAGTAAACACTTAACTCTATAAGGATGAGTGGCTAATGTGGTAAAATAATATAAAAAAATTATTAGTCCAGAGAAAAATTGGAATGAGAAGGAATATATTTATCTGATAATAATGATCAATTCTTTAAGTTTAGTCATGTATGGATGTGAGAGTTGGACTGTGAAGAAAGCTGAGCACCAAAAATTGATGCTTTTGAACTGTGGTGTTGGAGAAGACTCTTGAGAGTCCCTTGGACTGCAAAGAGATCCAACTAGTCCATCCTAAAGACCACTAGTCCTGGGTGTTCATTGGAAGTACTGATGCTGAGGCTGAAACTCCAATACTTTGGCCTCCTGATGTGGAGTTGACTAATTGGAAAAGATCCTGATGCTGGGAGGGATTGGAGGCAGGAGAAGGGGATGACAGAGGATGAGATGGCTGCATGGTATCACTGACTCGATGGACATGAGTTTGAGTGAACTCCGGGAGTTGGTGATGGACAGGGAGGCCTGGCGTGCTGTGGTTCATGGGGTCACAAAGAGTCAGTCGTGACTGAGCAACTGAACTGAACTGAATACAGTCATGCATGCAAATAAAACCTGATTGTCCATCCTGAAAAAATATATATATACCCTTATACTTCATCTGCTGTTTCCTTACCAGTGCCACTAATTATCTTGTTGATCATCTTCCAAGACTTCTGGGGTTAAAATTTTGAAATTCTTGGAGCAGTATTTTGAAAGCCCAGAAGCTATTTGTAATAATGCCCACAAATGAAGTTTATACTTCGGCTTTGTCACTGGTTGCTTGGCAGTAATTTACTGAAACCTGCCTCAGTAAGTGCTCACCTAAATCTTGTTTTACGTGATCTCTCTTCTATCTCATAATTACCCATCAAAACACTTATGATATTTATGTTTTTCAGATTAAGGACTCTATGTTGTTAAGTTAAATAACTTGCCCTCCATATTTGAAAATTCCTGACAGTATCACCCCAAAGGGTTAATAGCTGTGTTATTATTAATATACTTTCATTATAATACAGCAAATGTTATGGGAGAGTCACCTCCCCCCCATTCTGCTCTCTACTTCTATAGGGCATCAAGCCTGACTCTGGCTACCTGTTCTGGATCTGTGCAAGACCAACATCGCCTGTGCCTCAGGCATCTCAGTCAACCCAGAGGTTCTGGATTCCAAACCACTAAGGGCTTCCCAGGTGGCACTAGTGTTAAAGAACCTTCCAACCAATGTGGGAGATATAAGAGATGGGAATTCAATCCCTGGATCTGGAAGATCCCCTGGAGGAGGGCATGACAACCCACACTAGCAGTTTTGGCTGGAGAATCCCAGGAAAAGAGGAGCCTGGCAGGCTCTGGACACAACTGAAGCGACTTAACACAGCACACCACTCTGTCCTGTGACATGATTCCAGGCTTCCCACAGCTTTCTGTTCATCTGTCAGACCTTCTTTTTCTTACTGACACTGCAGTAGCATCCCTTACTCAGGCTTCCTATCACCATCCAGCAGGAAAGAACCCAGAACAGACACAGACCACTTTGGGTTCTGTTTCTCAATGGTTTTAATCCATGCTTAACCACTTAAGGAGACTTTGTTGAACTTTAGTCCATGCATTCAATAACACAGGCAGTTATTGGGTATATATTATGCATAAGGCACTGTGCTATATACTGTGATTAAACAAAATGGATATGTTCCCTTCCTCATGAAGCTTACAATTTAGTAGGGGAAAAGTGTTTTTATAGTGAATAATACGTTTCATTATAAGATGGCTGCTTCAAGTATAAAAGCAATTCAGAATGTTATTCACTTCTCAAATGGAAATAAGAAGCTTTGTTTTGCTTATTTTCATGCACAGACCTTTCTACCCTCTCCTGTTCCCTTTATGAAACAACACTGACACTCACTTTGAGAATCACCAAAATTATACTGTGTGTTTCAGGCAAGAAGCTAAATGTACCATTCCTGTATATGCCCTTCTTTAATTTGTTGAAAAAATTCTCCAAATTCCTTTTCGGTTTTAAGAGTTTACCACTGTACAGAAGCATCATGTATTCTTGACTGTGATAAAATCCATTATATATAACTCTGTCAGTAATGGATTTAGTTTTGTAAGACTTTTTTCTGGACACTATTTCAACATAGCACAATATGTGAGAAGTATTAAAGTCATACTAAGAGCTAGATAGCATAGTGAAAAGCAGAGGCATTACTTTGCCAATAAAGATCCATCTAGTCAAGGCTATGATTTTTCCAGTGGTCATATATGGATGTGAAGTTGAACTGTGAAGAAAGCTGAGCGCAGAAGAATTGATGCTTTTGAACCATGGTGTTGGAGAAGACTCTTGAGAGTCCTTTGGACTGCACGGAGATCCAACCAGTCCATTCTGAAGGAGATCAGCCCTGGGTGTTCTTTGGAAGGAATGATGCTAAAGCTGAAACTCCAGTACTTTGGCCACCTCATGTGAAGAGTTGACTCATTGGAAAAGACTCAGATGCTGGGAGGGATCGGGGCAGGAGGAGAAGGGGATGACAGAGGATGACATGGCTGGATGGCATCACTGACTTGATGGATGTGAGTCTGAGTGAACTCTGGGAGTTGGTGATAGACAGGGAGGCTTGGTGTGCTGCAACTCATGGAGTCGCAAAGAGTTGGACACGACTGAGCGACTGAACTGACTGAAGAGCTAAATTAGTAGCATTAAATGCATATATTACAAAAGAAGAACTGTTAGAAAGCAACTAACTAGATCTATCTCATTAATTAGTATGCATAAGCCAACATACCCAAATAAAATATCAGAAAGGAAATAATGAAGAGAGCAGAAATCAATGATCTGGTTGCAAAAACAGAAAAAAGAAAAATAAATCTAAAAGTTTGTTGCTTGAAAATTTTCATTGGCATTAATTATGAAAGATAATTTCATAAAATTTCTATTATATTAGGACGATGAATCAAGAAGAGAAGACAAAGTGCACAAGTAATAAATGTCAAGCATGGAGGGGATCAATACAGAATGTTTTAGTTTGTTTGGGCTGCTATTAAAAAAAAAAATCCATAGACAAGATGGCTTGCAAACAAGGGAAATTCATTTCTCATAGTTCTGGAGGTTGAAATGTCTGAGACTGAAGTACCAACAGATCTGATGACTGGTGAGAGCCAGCTTCCAAACTCATAGATGGCCGTCTTCTCATCTGTCCTCACCTTACAGAAGGGGCAGGAGCTGCTCTGTGGTCTCTTTTACAGAGCATTAATCCTGCACTCATGGTCACCACCCCCTCCAAATACTGTCACACTGGGGAATAGGTGTCAACATATGAATTTTGGGGAAAGAAACAAAAGTCTACAGCACATATTCTGTGTACAATTTTTTTTTCAAATTTTTAAAAATAAGGAATTATTGCTCAATTATCAAGTTCAGTTCTGCAAGATTGTGAAATAAAAATCCTACCATATTGGTGGGCAAGAAATGTCACAGCTGTCAATGATTTGGGGCCTCCAAATGGGAATGAGGGCTCCCAAAGGGAACACAATGTCTGCGATCCAGCAGATGCCGCCATCCCTGGGGTGAGTGCTGAGAAGCTGCTGGGGGTGGGGGGTGGGGAGTGGAATGCAGAAGTAGCCATCACCAAATCTGCCAGGATGTGGCCCCAGATAGCTGAGGTGCACATGAAAGGATTGAATTCAGTGAGCCCAGGAACTTGAATCTTCCCATACATAGAGGAACATTAAATTCCTGAATTTGATATCTGATTTTCTTTACTTAACAACAGTCTCCGATCAGACTGATTGCCTTCTTTGTTGCAAACTTTTGAATAGGCTGACTCCCTCTCCTGCCTCCTCAGGGCAGTCTCTCAGGGCTCCCTGAGATGCTGCATCCTGGGCTCAGAGTCCTTAACTGTCCCACCAAATTAAAGAACTCTCTACTTTCAGGTTGTGACTATTTTTTAGCCGACAAGATGAGTAAGTTCTAGAGATCAGATGTACAATATACAGTACATTATAGGTGTAAATAGATGACTGTACTCTACAAAATATGTTGAAGATAATTCTCATGTAAAGTGTTCTTATTATATACATACACATAAATTACACACAAAAAAACTCAAGGAATTCTTGGAGGTGATGGATATATTTAGTATATTGATTGTAGTGATGGTAAGATGGGTATATGTGAAGTGAAGTTGTTCAGTCGTGTCTGACTCTTTGCGACCCCATGGACTCCAGCCTACCACGTTCCTCTGTCCATGAGATTTTCCAGGCAAGAGTACTGGAGTGGGTTTCTATTTCCTTCTCCAAGATGGGTATATGCATATGTCCAAACTTATCAAAGAAGCACAAGCTGGAATTAAGATTGCTGGGAAAAATATCAATAACCTCAGATATGCAGATGACACCACCCTTATGGCAGAAAGTGAAGAGGAACTCAAAAGCCTCTTGATGAAAGTGAAAGAGGAGAGCGAAAAAGTTGGCTTAAAGCTCAACATTCAGAAAACAAAGATCCTGGTATCTGGTCCCATCATTTCATGGGAAATAGATGGGGAAATAGTGGAAACACTGCCAGACTTTATTTTGTGGGGCTCCAAAATCACTGTAGATGGTGACTGCAGCCATGAAATTAGAAGACGCTTACTCCTTGGAAGAAAAGTTATGACCAACCTAGATAGCATATTCAAAAGCAGAGACATTACTTTGCCAACAAAGGTCCATCTAGTCAAGGCTATGGTTTTTCCTGTGGTCATGTATGGATGTGAGAGTTGGACCGTGAAGAAAGCTGAGTGCCGAAGAATTGATGCTTTTGAACTGTGGTGTTGGAGAAGACTCTTGAGAGTCCCTTGGACTGCAAGGAGATCCAACCAGTCCATTCTGAAGGAGATCAGTCCTGGGTGTTCTTTGGAAGAAATGATGCTAAAGCTGAAACTCCAGTACTTTGATGACCTCATGTGAAGAGCTGACTCATTGGAAAAGACTCTGATGCTGGGAGGAATTAGGGGCAGGAGGAAAAGGGGACGGCAGAGGATGAGATGGCTGGATGGCATCACTGACTTGATGGATGTGAGTCTAAGTGAACTCTGGGAGTTGGTGATGGACAGGGAGGCCTGGCGTGCTGCGATTCATGGAGTCGCAAAGAGTTGGACACACTGAGCAACTGAACTGAACTGAACTGAAACTTATCAAAATGTGTGCAATTTTTGTGTATCAATTATATCTCAGTAAAGCTTAGAAAAAAAGAAAAAGAGAGGGCAGATTAGCCCATGAACACTCAGAATATAAAATAAAAATAATTTTGTCAATAAATTTAAAATTTGAAGAAACAGCCAAATTCATAGAAAGAGACAAGCCAGCCAACCCTCTAAAAAGAAATTCTGAGTGTTCATAAAATTATTAAACAAATTGAGTCTGTAACTTAAAATATTCACAGAAATTCATCTTGTCAGTGTTGCTGATTTCTACCAAATATTTAAGTAAGATTTAACATCTGTGTTAAATAAAGTTCTTTCAGAGAGAAGAGAAAGTGGGAATTATTCCTAATTCAGTTGATAAGGCTATTATATTCTTTTTAACAAGAAGATTCAGATTTTATATTAAAAATAGAAGCTGAGACTTCCCTGGTGGTCCAGTGATTAAGACTTCATACTTCCAATGCAGGGGGTGCAGGTTTGATCCCTGGTTGGGTAACTAAGATCCCACAAGCCACAGGGCACAGTCAATGAAAAAGGAAAATGATAAAAATTAGACTAAAAATATAAGCTAGTGAACTAATAAGTAGCATTTTAAAGTCTTGAAGAAAACATTAGTCTATATAGTCAGTATTAAATGGATAAAATTCGATGATTAATTTGTATTATAGAAATACAAAAATAGTATGACATTTGAAAATTAATAAATAAAATTTGCAACATTTCTGGACATTTACAAAGGAACATTTGTAACATTACAATAGAGTTAAAAAGTGCACTGTGCTGGGACTTGCCTGCTGGTCCAGTGGGTCTAGTGGTCCCCATGCAGGGGCCTGGGTTCCATCTCTGGTCAGGGAACTCGATCCCATATGCTGCAACCAAGATCTAGCAAAATTAAATAAGTAAACAAATAAATAAGTGAACTTCTTTAAGAAAAACAAAAGTGCATTGTGCTAAGTCACTTCAGTTGTGTCCAACTCTGTGACCTCATGGACTGTAGACCCCCAAGCTCCTCTGCCCATAGGATACTCCAGGCAAGAATACTAGAGTGGGTTGCCCTGCCCTTCTCCAGGAGATCTTCCCAACCCAGAGATCAAACTCACATCTCTAAATCTCCTGCATTGGCAGGCAAGTTCTTTACCATTAGCACCACCTGGGAAGTTGTTTATTCTTGTTAAAGAGATTTATTTAACAATCTATAGAATTAATGTATAAAAGAAAAATCCTTAAGGATGAAGTGTGAAAGTCTTCCTTTTAAAACCAATGACAAGAAAAAAGTATTTATCTTTTTCTTTGCGATTTTGTATTGGAGGTTGTAGCAAGTGCAATAAGTCAAGAAAATCCAATAATAAGAAATTCTGATTTAGTTGGGTAGGAGTATGCCTTTGGATGGCATTTATAAGGGCTCCTCCAGATGATCCTACTATAAAACTCCATGATCTAGAGTCTTTGCATTATAGTCTGCTATTCCTGGGGTTTGGAAGACTAGGTGGAAGTAATTGACCAGGACCCTTGTTTCCTTAACCTAGCCTATGTGGTGTCTGTTGCTACTTCTTTTATTTTACTGCTAAGGACACCCAGCTTCATACTCTGATCAACATGACTTTGACAAAGGCTGGAGAAAAGGAGAATTCTTACCAACATATTAGTTCATATGTCTTACTCTCCCTGACAGCGATACACAATTTTATCTATATCTTTATGTTTTCCTTCCCTTGTCCTTGAGATTGATTATGTGGAAAATGTAAGCTCCATTAGTCACTATGAATTTCTTCATCTTAGAAGGAACCTGAATGTCTAACACCAGCCTAGGTATAAGAATTATAAATTGTCATAGAGATATCCAAATATTTGGTCATCACCACAGACACATGACAAATATACCTGTTCTTTCAGTGGAATTCTCCTATTTTTAACCTTTACATTCTCATCTTTTCCTCCATCCATGTATCTTTCTACGTGTTCTATCTCATAGTACAGGAAAGTGAAACCATTTGATTTCATCAGAAATAACTATTTAAGTTTAGACAGACTTCTCCATTAGCAAACATTCCTTGCAAAAAAATTAATGCTAATTGGTTGAAAAGCTACAGATAAAAGACTTTTTATCACTTCTGTTTTAGAAAATTTAATTGAACTATGTATATGGAATTTCAAAATTATATTAAAATACATATTTTTTTCAATTCTAGTGCTATAAGTGTCATTCTCCACAAACATATGTGTTAAATTGTGATTAGTAAATAAAATATTGCAAGTAACATACACAGTGTTTATCAAATTAAGTCAACCAGAGATGATAATTTTCAATCTAAGTGAATTATTATGGATCAAAATGATTGAAATTTAAAGATTAAAAATCCAATTAAAGATAATTGAACTTGTAATGATCTACAATTTGAGAAGGAAACTAATTATAAGGAGAAATATTAGCATTAAGATGCTTTTGTAGAAGATTGATTTGTTCTAGCTATTTTGACTCTGTTTATTTTAACCTTGCTTGAGATGATTGAAAAAGAGCAGTTATGTTCAAGCTGTTTGATCATAACAGATGTTTAAGTGTTTAAACCTTCAGAGAAAAAATAGCAGATGATTAAATGTCACAATAAATTTATTGGAAATGAATGAATTTTAGTTCTATTGCTAAAAAAAAAATGTTTAAGGTGATTCAAATAATTATGTTATGCTTTCAGCCTGGATTAGCTAAGAAACCTCTGCAATTTTAAAATGGACATTCACAATCAATCTCATAAAGCTCATTTTCTCTCTTTCATTGGAAAGAAGAGGCTGTCAGAGAGCATCTTCTCCTAAAGAATCAGGGCTCACCTTTACATGGCCTGTTGGACTCTATTGTTCTTGAGTAGTCAGAGTTTAAGAGGCTTGTTTAGTGTGGGGGTGTTTTCCTATCTAGAAGTGTTCCATTTAAAATGTAGTAAGTTATCTCTTCTATGAAGAAACTACATAGATTGAATTTTAGAAAGCTCTGATTTCATTACCTGATTATATGTCTACTAAGTGCACCCTGCTAGGCAGTCATCTCACATGCAGACTGAAGAGTCATCTCCCACTCATGAGGGGTCACAGGGAGTTCTGGATGCGGATGTAAACAGACATCATTGATATTTTCTAGGTGTTGACAGAAGTTTGTACCACAGTACTCAGAATTAAAATAGGGACTAATTAGTTAAACTGATTTTCAAGAATGCTTTTCCCTTTATTTATCTGAAAATGCATAGGTTACAAAGCATTAGGAAAGAGACAAATCAAGCTACAAGTGTAATATTACAATTCATTATCAATTAATGGATCGTGATTATTGACTTAATGTAAGCCAGACCCAGAGCTACATGCTTATTTCTTATGAAATGTCCTATGTACCACACACTCTCGGTTTTTCAAAAACATGTTAGTAATATTCATTAACAGCAAAAAGAAGCTAACAAAAATGTTTAAGCTTAGATGTGCGAAATGATCTATATTTGTATTAAAATTAAGGTATTACTTTTAATATTTTTACATTCACTTTAGGTACCTGGATGTCTATCTACTGCGTTTGTTATAACTGAGTTACCAGTACTTCTTGTGGGAAGTTTATTAATTTCACGTGTACCTGGAATGATGTCACATATGTGTGTGTGTTAGTTGCTCAGTTGTGTCTGACTCTTTGTGATCCCCATGGACTGTAATCTGCCAGGCTCCTCTGTCCATGTAATTTCCCAGGGCAAGAATAGTGGAGTGGGTTGCTATTCCCTTCTCCAGGGGATCTTCCCAACCCAAGGATCAAATTTGTGTCTCCCACATCTCCTGCATTGGAAGGTGGGTTCTTTACTTCTAGTGCCACCTAGATCAGGAAAATAAAGATTAAATAACTCATATGATTCGATCACAAGCCTGATAATGAAACTAAATGCCAACTAATAAGCATTTAATCAGCAGTCAGCATGCCCTTAGTACTGACACATTATTCCTAGACACACAATGTAACCCTTTGCTCCCCAGTGTGCCGCTAAGGTAGCATTAGAACCTTCATGGTGTCACTGGTTTTGACACTGGGGTAAATTGATGTTTTCAGATTGTGGCTCTGGAGAAGACTCTTGAGAGTCCTTTGGACCACTTGGAGATGAAACTAACCAATCGTACAGGAAATCAACCCTGAATATTCCTTAGGAGGACTGATGCTGAAGATGGAACTCTACTACTTTGGCCACCTGATGCGAAGAGCTGACTCATTGGAAAAGATCCTGATGCTGGGGAAAACTGAGGACAGGAGAACGGGGCAACAGAGAATGAGATGGTTGGATGGCATCATTGACTAATGGAAATGAGATTGAGCAAACTGCAGGACACAGTGAAGGACAGGGAAAACAGTCATGCCACAGTTCATGGAATTGTAAAGAGCTGGGCGTGACTAAGCAAATGAACAATATTGCAATGACGAGTCAGAGGCGTCAAGGAACACAGCCCCTGGACCCTTTCTCTATAGTCTGTCTTCTTTTCCATCTTTCTTCTCTCTTGCCCAGGGCATTGGGAAAGAGATGGTTTTCCTTGTCATCTGGGAAGTGAGTAGAAATGGCTATTTTCAGATATTCATTTTATAGTTTCCAATCCCTATAGAACATAACTTTTGGGAAAAAATCAGTATTGCCTATTCTTTTTTTTTTCCCCTGCTCTGTTATTTTCTCCCATCATTTTAAATAAAATTATAACCAAAATAATGAAGTCTTTCTCTGATTCACTGAATGTCTCCCCAAATAAGAAATATTACTGAATTAGTAAATTATTAAATAATTTCTCTTAAACTCTGAGGAGGTTCTAGATGACCTGCTACTGCTAAATCGCTTCAGTTGTGTCTGACTCTGTGCGACCCCGTGCACTGCAGCCTACCAGATTCCTCTGTCCATGGGATTTTCCAGGCAAGAGTACTGGAGTGGGTTGCCATTGCCTTCTCCTTCTAGATGACCTAGAGAACTATATATGCTAAGGAATCTCACAGGCTATTTTTCATTTCTCTACATAGGTGAGTTGTGAGAGAAATCTCTCTATTCCAGAAAGCTCATTCTAAGTTGGCTTTTAACCTTTATCACAGCTGCCTTAAAACACAAAGAATAGTGTCCCTTTCAACATTACATGTGACATCTATTTTAAGGATGAATCCTGATTTTTAACTGCTATGTTGTATTTGTTCAGGTCTGTTAACTTGAGACTATTCTAATTTTCATGATCACCGTAAAATAACCTCCTAAAGTGAGATGTATTTCATGAATTTATGAAATCCACGGAAGAAAAATTGTCACAACTGGAATTGCTCATAGTGAAAAGAAATCATTCAGAATGGCAAAATAGCATTATGTTTTTATTTATGGGACCTGTATGAACAAATTATTAGTTTTCAAGATTTTAAACACCAGTGTGTAATATATATGAAAATGTATCTATTTGTAAGTTTTTAAAGTGATGTAAAATTTGGGGGACTTGATAATGCTATAAATCTAATAGACAAAAACTAAGTGAAGATTCTTGTCTTCTAATATATATCTCCATTTAAATATTTTATTCTTTTTTATTTTAAAAGTTATTTTAAATTCTGCCTCCTGTGTAGTTGACTTCTTCATGAATGGATAATGCTGAGAAAATGTTCTAACTGGTGTAATTAGTGTCCAGCGCCCAATGTGCTGCAATAAAACCCCACTTTCAATTAGTCACCTGGGTCACACATTGTTCCCTTGAGTGCATGGCATAAAAATTCAACACTTTAATCTCTTTATTAAAAGATTCTCTGGGGTTAGAGAAGCATATTAAAAATTACTTTATTAAAGATGTTTTTAGTCTGCCTATTATGTATTGCCAATCTAAAATGCAAAGGAAAAAAGAAGAAAATTTTACAGAAACACTTTATACATTGTTAGATGTATTAAAAGAACAATAAAATGCGATCCAATTAAGATTTATTGAGCAACTACCCTACACAAAAATGTCTTTCAATACTAGTCCTGTGTAGACTTTTGAAGCTTAATATTTTGCTTCTCATCTTGAAAACCTTACAGTGTTATAGTGAAAAATAAAAACATATGCTCACAAGAATATAAACATGCCATAATCTAGATAATATCAAAAAGTCCTGAGGGTACAGAAAAATGAGATATTCCCACAGGTTGCACAAGAAAGCATCTCTGCTTTACAATGTTTTCTTTCCGTTCAGTTGTTTTCCTTGCTTTTCTGACTTCTAGGAGTTACTATTTGCAACCCACAGAAACTTTATAATAAATCATTCTTATGGTGTTTAACTATATAAAAGATAATAGAGACCTCTACTCTCTTAGAATTAGCACTGCATGATTTTGGCAGGTTTACAGATATATGTGCTCTGGTCAATCTGTAGTTGAATTCTGTCTGCTGTACCACATGTCATAGCAATCTCATGAAAGTGGGAAGAAAGATGTAAACAATGAATATTGTATACACAGGCACGTTCATCTTTATGAGTGTACACTGTATAATTCTGAAACGTATCATTTCCAAGATGATAAAGTCTTTCACTTATTTTGCTAGCCTTAAATGTACTATTATACATGCCCAAATACTTTTACAGTTACGTGTTTGTATGCACGTTTATGTGAATAAATCATGGAATCTTCTACAACATCACCAGATATAAGCTACATATAACATTTGTTGAATAAGAAAAGGGCATTTAAACTTTACCTATTATTAAGACCTACTATTAGCTAGTCTTACAAAATAAAAAAAATTCAAGTTTTTGATGCATTTCTTTTTAATTTTCAAATTATTTTTAATTGGAGGGTGAGTGATTTAAAATGTTGTGTGGATTCTGCTTTGCAACAATATGAATCAGCCACTATATATATGTATCTCCTCCTTCTTGAGCTTCCCTTCCACCCCCTCATCTCATCCCTCTAGGTCATCACAGAGTAATAAACTGTGTTACATAGCAACTTTCCACTTTGATACAGTTCTAATTTCAATGTATAATTAGTACTTTTTAAAACATAATTTTCAAATTTTACTTAATGCTGGAGCATTTTGATATAAGTAGATTTAAAGTCACGCTGTGTATAAGTTAGTCATGTCTAAGTATGTATAAGTTAAACAGAAAAAGAAACATGTTTCTCAGAGAAGTGGACATGGACTCAAGAAATTTTGCAGATATGAAGGGATATTCTCTGAATCAGTATGGAGAAGGAAATGGCAACCAACCCAGTATTCTTGCCTGGGAAATCTCATGGATGGAGGAACCTGGTGGCCTATAGTCCACAGGGTCGAAAAGAGTCGGACACAATTGAGCGACTTCCTTTCACTTTCACTTTCTCTGAATGGGTATACAAATGATGATATAGAAAGTCTATTTAAATACATAAATAGAAAAAATGAATCACTAGGGTAGAATGTACAGCTTTAAATGCCTACAACAATGATAATTTATAACAGTGCTCAGGACTTCATGAGGTCTAATTACCCTCATTTGTCTTCACTAAACCTTGACTTACAGTATTTGGGACAATTATACTATTACCATGTAATACCAATATAAAATATAAATAGGGAGAGAACAGGGTGGCAGAGGAGTAGGTGGACATGGGTACATCTTTCTCCACAAATCATCAGGAATACAGCTTCAGACACAGAAGCACATTCAGAACACCAGCAGAGAGGGAACAGCAGTACCTGACCAGTGGAAAAGAATATATAGACCCATGCAAAGCTTGGTAGGATGAAGGAACTACGGGGAAAAACAGGAGCATTAGAAGGACTGGACCTTCCCTTGGTGGGTGGAGAACTGAAGCAGGGGTCCGATCCTCACATTGGGGCAATTGTCTGAGTCAGAGGAGAAACATTTAAGGCTGAGAGTGAAAGAGCTGACCTGTGGCAGCCTAAATGGAATGAGAATCAGACAGTCCTTGCCTGAATCATACATACTCCAGACAGGGACGTAGATCGAAGCGGCTGGGAGCTGGAGTTTAGGGATTGTGCAGCAGTCTCAGGGCGAGGGCTGCTATTGACTGTGGAGAGACGGATCGAGGGGATATGAGGGAGGAAATTGTGGTGGGAAATGCCTGTGGAAGAAAGCCAGGCAGCCATGGAAGCAAGGCGATACTGCTGAGTCACACGTAGTAGGTGGAGCCATAACCATAGCCTCTCTCTCCTCACGTGCCAGCATCAGCAGCTGAACAATAGAGAGGCTGGCCCATCAAATCCCTGATGCACTGAACTACAGAGCAGGACTCCACCCAGGGTGCCCCTTTAAGTGCCTGATGCTCCAATCTACAGAGTAGGAGCCCAGTGAGGCCGGGGGAACTTCTAAGTGCCTGATAAACCAAACAACAAAGAAGGACCCCAGGCAAGAGAGCCCTCTAAGCCCTCTGCCCTGAACGGACAGAGCTATGGAGAAAGTCTGGTCAAAGAGGCCTTCTGATTGCCAGCTACAGGGGGCTCAAAAACAGACTCTGAGAGGGTCATAACTACTGCGGTGGAGGCTTTCTGTGTCCCTGAACACTTGGCACTGCCAGGGTCCCCACAAGCCAAGCAGCTGCGCCACCTTCACGCTCAACTCTCAATGGGGCAGAGCTGCTGCAGGAAAAAAAATTCTGTGCGCAGGGTCGCTTTGGTCATGTCCAACTCTTTGTGACCCTGCAGACTGTGGCCTTCCAGGCTTCTCTGTCAGGGGATTCTCCAGGCAAGAATACTGGAGTGTATTGGCCAATACTGGTTGCCATACCCTGGTGGCACTATATTCCCTGCTGCCCTAGCCGCCAATTCCCCTGAGTACCTGGTGCTGCCAGAACCCCTGTGACTCAAGCAGCTGCACCACCTCCACACCTTGCCTTCACTGGGGCCAAACCCAAGCCCTCCAGGGCAGCCTCAGGAGCAAACCCTAGTGGACAACTCAAATGCAGAGGTGGGAATAAAACCACAGTTGAAACCCAGGGTCAGTGTGGCTAAGGAAAAAGACCCAAACCCTTCCCACCAGCTGTACAAGCTGCAGATTAAATTCATATGATCAACTAGGCAGGCACTGGATTTATGGAACATATAAAAAGTCATTGAGAGTTCACACAAAAGAAAACACACTAG
The DNA here is from genome assembly GCA_917880005.1 of Nanger dama. Classification (NCBI taxonomy): domain Eukaryota; kingdom Metazoa; phylum Chordata; class Mammalia; order Artiodactyla; family Bovidae; genus Nanger; species Nanger dama. Next base: position 3,036,528 of record CAKJTW010000069.1, read on the forward strand.
TTCTGAGATGTGGACATTGACGGCAAGAACACAGAGGAGTAGGACCAGATTAGAATCTGGGCTGCCCCCCAGCAGGTCCAGAGACCAGCACAGTGTTGGAGAGCACCCTAGGGAGGCGAGGTGGACTGTGACTCCCAGCAAGGGAAAGGACTCTGACAACAATGACTCAAGAAAAACGTTTATCCTTATGTTTTGACTTGTTCTGTAGATTCTTTTGCATTTTTTTCTTTTTTTCTTTTCCCCCTCAGTTGTACTTGTCAATTTTATTGGCACTGTGAAATCTAAATTAAGCTTTTGAGCTTTTCTTTTTTTTTTTCCTCAGTCACATTTTTTTATTGTTGTTATAAACCTCTCCCTCTATGTTGGACTTTTGCAGTTCTAGGGAGTTTTTCCTTTTTCCCCCTCTCTTTTTAATTTTGATTTTTAAAACCTATTATTATTTTTCTACATTTATTCCACTGTTTGCTTTTTCTGTTGTTCTTTTCCCCTTGCAGTTAATTTTTTTTTTTTAATGTATATAAGTCTTCTTTATCTACTTCTGTTTAACTGGGCATATCTAGTCTTTCTTTATTTCCTTTCAATATATTTGTTAGTTTTATTTTCATTGCTTTATTTTCCAATTAGCACCTTGCTTTAATTTTGTTTTCCAGTTTGTGCTTTAGTTAGTTTTGTTCTGGAAGACATAATTTTTGGTTTCCTTTGTTTGCCAGGTCAATATATTGTATTTTATTTCTGTTGGGCTGTTTTTGACTTTGCTTATTGGTGTATATGTATGTGTGTATATTCCATTATTTTAATTATTATTTGTCTGATTTTGTAACTGCCATTTTTGTCAGGTTCATCTTTGGTTTCTCATTTTGGATATTTGTTTTAATCTCACTTAATGCTATAATAAAACACTTCTGAAAACTTCACTCCTAACCAGAGAACAAGCCCTGAGCCTTCGGAGTGGGAGCACTGACTCCAAGACCCTAGACTAATAAAGGACTAACCCTAGGGAGTATCAAATAGTGAGAACTCACACAAAGGAAACCACATGAATACAAGACCTGGTATCACCCAACCACCAGTAGCACCCTGTGCAGGATGCCTCATCTAAATAACAAACAAAATAAAAATACAAACCAGATCATCAGCAGACAGGATGACCACCTCACTCAGCCTTGCCCACAAAAGGAAAAACAAACAAACAAAAACTCAGCACAAATCTCACCCTATACACGTTTACACAAACCACTGGCCAAACCTTAGAGGTCAGAAACCAAAAGGAAGAAAGAATTCAACCTTGAAGCCTGGGAAAAGGAGACCTCAAACACATTAAGTTAAAAAAATAATGAAAAGGCAGAGAAATACTACACAAATGAAGGAACAACCTAGAAACACATAAGTCAAAATAAATGAAGAGGAAGTAGACAAACTACTTGAAAAAGAATTCAGAGTAATGATAGTAAAGATGATGAAAAATCTTGAAAACAAAATAGAAAAAATGTAAGAATCAATTAACAAAGACCCAGAATAATTAAAGAATAAACATATGGGGACAAACAAGATAGTTACTGAAATTTAAAGTACTCTAGAAGGAATCAATGGCAGAATATCGGAAACAGAAGAATGAATCAGTGAGCTGGAAGGTAAAATGATGGAAATAACTTCTGAAGTGTAGAATAAGGAAAAAAGAATGAAAAGAGCTGAGGATAGTTTCAGAGACCTCTGGGACCATATCAAATGCACCAACATTTGAATTATAGGGATCCCAGAAGAACAAGAGAAAAAGAAATGGTATGAGAAAATTTTTGAAGAGATTGTAGTTGAAAATTTCCCCAACAGGGAAAAGGAAATAGTCAATTAACTCCAAGAAGCACAAAGAGTCCCATACAGGATAAACCCAAGGAGAAACACACCAAGACACATACTAATCAAACTAACAAAGACTAAACACAAAGAAAGAATATTAAAGCAGCAAGGAGAGGCAACAAGTAACATACAAGGGAACATACAAGGGAAACCCCATGTGCTTAACAGATGATCTTACAGCAGAAACTCTACAGGCCAGAAGGGAATGGTGGGATATATGAAAAGTACTGAAAGGGAAATATCTACAACCAAAATTATTGTACCCAGCAAGGATCTCATTCAAAATTGATGGAGAAATAAAAAGCTTTTCAGACAAGCAAAAGTTAAGAGAATTCAGTACCACCAAACCAGCTTTACAACAAATGTTAAATGGACTTATATAGTCAAGAAATAAAACAGAAGGAAAAACATCTACAAAATCAACCCCAAACAATTAAGAAAATGGCAGTAGGAACATACATATCAATAATTACTTTAAATATAAATGAATTAAATGCTCCAACCAAAAGACAGACTGGCTGAATGGATACAAAATAAGACATATATATATGTTGTCTATAAGAAACCCACTTCAGATGTAAAACACATATGACTGAAAGTTAAAGGAAGGAAAAACATATTCTATGCAAATGGGAAGCAAAAGAAAGCTGGAGTAGCAATCCTCATATCAGACAAAATGCTGCTTAGTCACTTCAGTCGTGTCCGACTCTGTGTGACCCCATAGACGACAGCCCACTGGGCTCCCCCATCCCTGGAATTCTCCAGGCAAGAATACTGGAGTGGGTTGCCATTTCCTTCTCCAATATCAGACAAAATAGACCTTAAAATAAAGAATATTACAAGAGATAAGGAAGAGCACTAACTAATGATTAAGGAATTGATCCAAGAGGAAGACATAATAATTGTAAATATCTAGGCATCCAACATAGGAGCATGTCAATATATAATACAAACACTAACAGACACAAAAGGAGAAATTAACAGTAACACAATAATGATAGGAAACTTTAACATCCCACTCACACCAATGGACAGATCATCCAAACAGAAAATTAATAAGGAAGCAAAAGTCTTAAATGATGCATTAAATGAGATATATCTCATTGATATCTTTAGGACATTCCATCCAAATGCAGAAGAACAGAAGAACACACCTTCTCAAGTGCACATGGAACATACTCCAGGATAGACCACATATTGGGTAACAAATCAAATCTCAGTAACTTTAAGAAAATTGAAATTGTATCAAGCATGCAGAAAAAGCCTTTAAAAAAACTCAGCACCCATTTGTGATTAAACTCTTTTAAAAATGGGCATAGAAGGAACCTACCTCAATGTAGTAAAGGTCATATATGATAAACTACAGCAAACATTATTCTCAATAGTGAAAAACTGAAAGCATTCGCCCTAAGATCAGGAACAAGACAAGGGTGCCCACTTTCACCTCTATTATTCAACATAGTTCTGGAAGTTCTAGCTACAGCAATCAGAGAAGAAAAAGAAATAAAAGAGGTCCAGATCAGAACAGAAGTAAAGCTCTCACTGTTTGCAAATGACATGATACTCTACATAGAAACCCCAAAGGTAGCATCAGAAAATTACTAGAGCTAATCAGTGAATTTAGCAAAGTTGCAGGATACAAAATCACTTGCATTTCTACATACTAACAATGAAAAATCAGAAAGAGAAATGAAAGAATCAGTCCCATTCACCATTGCAATAAAAATAATTAAATATCTAGGAATAAACTTACCTAAGGAGACAAAAGAACTGTACAAAGAAAATTATAAGATGCTGATGAAAGAAATCAAGGATGACATAAACAGATGGAGAGATATTCCATGTTCCTGAGTAGGAAGAATCAATATTGTGAAAATGACTGTACTACTAAATGCAATCTACAGATTCAGTGTGATCCGTTTCAAATTACCAATGGCATTTTTCACAGAAGTAGAACAAAAAATTTCACAATTCATATGGAAACACAAAAGACCCCAAATAGCCAAAGCAGTGCTGAGAAAGAAGAATGGAGCTGGAGGAATCAATCTTCCTGACTTCAGATTATTCCACAAAGCTACAGTCATCATGACAGAATGGTACTAACACAAAAATGGAAATAGAGACCAATGGAACAAGATAGAAAACCCAGAAATAAACCCATGCACCTATGGGTATCTTATTTTTGACAAAAGAGGCAAGAATATACAATGGGGCAAAGACAGCCTGTTCAATAAATGATGCTGGGAAAACTGGACAGCTATATGTCAAAGAATGAAATTAGAACACTTCCTAACACCATACGCAAAGATAAACTCAAAATGGATTAAAGACCTAAATGTAAGACCAGAAACTATAAAACTCTTAGAGGAAAACATAGGCAGAACACTTGATGACACAAATCAATGCAAGATCCTCTATGACCCACCTCCTAGAGTAACACATAAAAACAAAAGTAAACTAGTGGGGCCTGATTAAACTTAAAAGCTTTTGCACAGCAAAGGAAACTGTAAGCAAGATGAAAATACAACCCTCAGAATGGGAGAAAATAATAGCAAATTAAACAACTGGACAAAGGATTAATTTCCAAAATATATGAGCAGATCATACAACTCAATGCCAGAAAAACAAACAACCCAATTAAAAAGTGGGAAAAAGAGCTAAACAGACATTTCTCCAAAGAAGACATGCAGATGGCTAACAAACACATGAAAAGATGCACAACATCACTCATTATTAGAGAAATGCAAATCAAAACCATAATGAGATATCACCATTCAGAATGGCCAACATCAAAAGTCTACAAACAATAAATGCTGGAGAGGGTGTGGAAAAAAAGGAGTGCTCTTGGACTGTTAATGGAAATATAAATTGATACAGTCTCTATGGAAGATGGTATGGAGATTCCTTAAAAAACTAGGAATAAAATTACCAAATGACCCAGCAATCCCACTCCTAGGCATATACTCTGTTCAATTCAGTTCAGTCGCTCAGTCATGTCCGACTCTGTGACTCCATGAATCGCAGCACGCCAGGCCTCCCTGTTCATTGCAATACACGGAGTTCACTCAGACCCACATCCATCAAGTCCGTGATGCCATCCAGCCACCTCATCCTCGGTCGTCCCCTTCTCCTCCTGCCCCCAATCCCTTCCAGCATCAGAGTCCTTTACAATGAGTTAACTCTTCGCATGAGGTGGCCAAAGTACTGAAGTTTCAGCTTTAGCATCATTCCTTCCAAAGAAATCCCAGGGTTGATCTCCTTCAGAATGGACTGGTTGGATGTCCTTGCAGTCCAAGGGACTCTCAAGAGTCTTCTCCATCACCACAGTTCAAAAGCATCAATTTTTGGGCACTCAGCCTTCTTCAAGTCCAACTCTCACACCCATACATGACCACAGGAAAACCCATAGCCTTGACTAGACGGACCTTAGTCGGCAAAGTAATGTCTCTGCTTTTGAATATACTATCTAGGTTGGTTATAACTTTTCTTCCAAGGAGTAAGCGTCTTCTAATTTCATGGCTGCAGTCACAATCTGCAGTGTTTTTGGAGCACCCCAAAATAAAGTCTGATAGTGTTTCCACAGTTTCCCGATCTATTTCCCATGAAGTGATGGGACCGGATGTCCTGTTCTTCATTTTCTGAATGTTCAGCTTTAAGCCAGCTTTTTCACTCTCCTCTTTCACTTTCATCAAGAGGTTTTTTAGCTCCTCTTCGCTTTCTGCCATAAGGGTGGTGTCATCTGCATATCTGAGGTTATTGATATTTCTCTCGGCAGTCTTGATTCCAGCTTGTGTTTCTTCCAGCCCAGCGTTTCTCATGATGTACTCTGCATAGAAGTTAAAGAAGCAGGGTGACAACATACAGCCTTGATGTACTCCTTTTCCTATTTGGAACCAGTCTATTGTTCCATGTCCAGTTCTAATTGGTGCTTCCTGACCTGCATACAGATTTTTCAAGAGGCAGGTCAGGTGGTCTGGTATTCCCATCTCTTTCAGAATTTTCCACAGTTTATTGTGATCCACACAGTCAAAGGCTTTGGCACAGTCAATAAAGCAGAAGTAGATATTTTCCTGGAACTCTCTTGCTTTTTCCATGATCCAGCGCATGTTGGCAATTTGATCTCTGGCTCCTGTGCCTTTTGTAAAACCAGCTTGAACATCAGGAAGTTCCAGTTCATGTATTGCTGAAGCCTGGCTTGGAGAATTTTGAGCACTACTTTACTAGCATGTGAGATGAGGGCAATTGTGTAGTAGTTTGAGCATTCTTTGGCATGGCCTTTCTTTGATATTGGAATGAACACTGACCTTTTCCAGTCCTGTGGCCAGTGCTGAGTTTTCCAAATTTGCTGGCATATTGAGTGTAGCACTTTCAGAGCATCATCTTTCAGGATTTGAAACAGCTCCACTGGAATTCCATCACCTCCACTAACTTTGTTCGTAGTAATGCTTCTAAGGCCCACTTGACTTCACATTCCAAGATGTCTGGCTCTAGATTAGTGATCACATCATCATGATTATCTGGGTCGTGAATATATTTTTTGTACAGTTCTTCCGTGTATTCTTGCCACCTCTTCTTAATATCTTCTGCTTCTGTTAGGTCCAGACCATTTCTGTCCTTTATCAAGCCAATCTTTGCCTGAAATGTTTCCTTGGTATTTCTAATTTTTTTGAAGAGATCTCTAGTCTTTCCCATTCTGTTCTTTTCCTCTATTTCTTTGCACTGATCGCTGAAGAAGACTTTCTTATCTCTTCTTGCTATTCTTTGGAACTCTGCATTCAGATGCTTATATCTTTCTTTTTCTCCTTTGCTTTTCGCCCTCTCTTCTTTTCACAGCTATTTGTAAGGCCTCCCCAGACAGCCATTTTGCTTTTTTGCATTTCTTTTCCATGGGGATGGTCTTGATCTCTGTCTCCTGTATAATGTCACGAACCTCATTCCATAGTTCATCAGAAACCAAAATTGAAAAAAGACATATGTATCCCATTGTTCACTGTAGTACTCTTTATGATAGCTAGATCATGGAAGCAACTTTGATGTCCGTCGACAGAGGAATGGATAAAAAGTTTGGTACATATACAAATTGGAATATTACTCAGCCATAAGAAGAACACATTTGAGTCGATTCTGATGAGGCGGTTGAATGTAGAACCTATTATACAGAATGAAGTGAGTCAAAAGAGAAAGATAAATATCGTATTCTAGTGCACCTATATGGATCTAGAAAAATAGTACTGAAGAATTTATTTACAGGACATCAATGGAGAAACAGACATAGAGAATAGACTTACGGACATAGAGAGAGGGGAGGAGAGGGTGAGATGTATAGAAAGAGTAACGTGGAAACGTACATTACCATAGACAGCCAATGGGAATTTGTTGTATGACTCAGGAAACTCAAGCAGTGACTCTGTATCAACCTAGAGGTATGGGGTGGGGAGGGAGATAGGAGGGAGGTTTAAAAGGGAGAGGATATATGCTTCAGTTCAGTTCAGTTCAGTTGCTCAGTCATGTTCGACTCTTTGCGATCCATGAATCGCAGCACGCCAGGCCTCCCTGTCCATCACCAACTCCCGGAGTTCACTCAGACTCACGTCCATCGAGTCAGTGATGCCATCTAGCCATCTCATCCTCTGTCGTCCCCTTCTCCTCCTGCCCTAATCCCTCCCAGCATCATAGTCTTTTCCAATGAATCAGCTCCTCACATGAGGTGGCCAAAGTACTGGAGTTTCAGCATCATTCTTTCCAAAGAAATCCCAAGGCTGATCTCCTTTAGAATGGACTGGTTAGATCTCCTTGCAGTCCAAGGGACTCTCAAGAGTCTTCTCCAACACCCCAGTTTAAAACCATAAATTCTTCGGCACTCAGCCTTCTTCACAGTCCAACTCTCCCATCCTTCATGACCATAGGGAAAACCATAGCCTTGACTAGATGGATATATGGATACCTATGGCTGATTTATATTGAGAATTGACAGAAAACCACAAAATTCTGTAAAGCAATTTTCCTTCAATAAAAAAATAAATTAAAAAGAAAAAATATATATAAATAAATCAGTCATTCAGAAGGTTTGCCTTTTAGAAGATCATTTGAGACATAATCATTCCAAAAATGTAGGTCTACGAAAAGGAGGTAGTTTTTCATGGTCACTGAATCACACAAACTTAGCACTGGAAAAGAAATTAAGCATTTAGATTAGACCAGAAAGTGTCAAAGTGTGTATCACCTCACAGCTAATGAACTGATCATGTTATTCATAGGTAACCCCATTCCCTGTCTTCCTTCCCAACTGCCCCGTCACTCATTGCCTGTTGTATCTTGGGCAGCTTTGCCTGCAAGAAGTTTTGTCCATCTTATCATTGAATAAAAATTGGTCTCCCTGTAATTTCCATGCATTGCTTGCATTGGTCTTTATTATTGCTTGCTAATAATTCTAAAGTTAACATGATAAAAATATAACTCATTTTGTATCTAATACCTCTTTTTAAGCACCTTGTTGAGTTTTCTGTATGCTAAATTTATCTTCAGTTTCTTATAGTTTTTTTATCAGAAGTCCCGAGCAAAACAATATTTTTATTCTATGATCATGGAAACAGATATCTTAGGAAATTGCTTAATGAAATACAAAAAAATAATCATGTTATTATTTTAGAAAACCAGCACATAGAATTGTAAATTATTAATCACCATGTGAGTTATCTTTTGTCTATAATTTTAATGTATTATGTAACACATGCACAAGAACAAATTGTTGCTCTGATGGAAAGGAGAAATGCCAACAATTACCCATTGTGGTATCATAAACATAATATATGAACCAATTTGCTGACACAAATTGGTTCATAGATGATACAGGATTAAAAGCTAAACTATGCAAAGAATTCATATATCTCAGCATCAAAAAACCATCTAATTAAAAATGAACAGAGAACTTGAATGTACATTTTTCCAAAGACACAGATGGTCAAAGAACATGTGAAAATATGCTCAATATCACTAATTATCAGGGGACTATAAATCAGAGAGACAATTAGATATCACCATTCACTTTTCAGAATGGCTGTTATCAAAAAAAGTACAAATAGAAAATGTTCATGAGGTTATGGAGAAAAAGGAATACCAGTACACCATTGACAGATGTGCAAAATATACTGCTGCCAGGAAGGAAAACAAAATGGAGCCTCCTCAAAAACTAAAAATAGGATTACTGTACAATGTAGCAGTTCCACTTCTAGATATTTATCCCAAGAAAGCAAAAACTCTCATTTGAAGACATATATGTACCCCTATATTTATCACAGTCTTATTTACATAGCCAAGTTATGGAATCAACATATGGGCTGTCATGATCAGATGAGTGAATAAAGAAGATGCAATAGATATGAGGATACAAAATGAGATGTTAGGGTTACTTGGCTATGAAAAATTAAAGAAATTTTGACATTTGTGAAACATAAGCAGGCCTAGAGTGTATTATGTGAAGCAAAGTAAGTCAGAGAAAGGCAGATGCTATATGGTATCTCTTACATGTGGAATCTAAAAAGCAAAACAAACGATCAAACAAAACAAAATAGAAACAGACTTATACATACAGAGCACAAACTGGTGTTTGCCAGAGGGTGAGGAGTGTGGGGAAATGGGCAAAATATTAATAGGTAGAAGGGATTAAGAGGTAAAAGTTCCAGTCATAAAATAAGCAAGTGATGGAGATGTAGTGTTTAGCACAGGGGATATAGTCCACAATACTGTAAACACTCTGGCAACACATGGTTACTAGATTTGTCATGATCATTTCGTAATGTATATAAATGTCTAGTCACTATGTTGGACATTTGAAACTAATAATGTATTATAAGTCAACTATAGCTCATTTATAAGAGAAATAAAATTTGAAGTTTTATTCTTGAGAAAAAAGAATTAATTTTAATTTTCTAGTATATAGTTTATGTTGAGTTGAATAATTAAAATGAGGAAAAGCAGTGTGATAGTCTAGAAAGTTTATTTAAAGTGAACATGAATGAGGTCTGTCTCTTCTTCACACTGTGTACTTATAAATGTTCAACTGTGTGCAAAAATAAACTATAGAGGCGAGAGGTTGATATAGATTAGTGTTCAATCAAGAAGAAGCTGTTGAGCAGATGAAATTTTGGGCAGAATTCTGGCCACCTTGTTGCCAGCTGATCAGTCTTAATTATTCTTCCCCTAAGAGTTTCAGTCCACATCCTGACATGGGTATGTGGCCCTATATAATTTTTTAATTAATTTAGACACAGAAAATATTGATGATAGCAATGACTAACCTGCTCTTTTTTTTGGTCTGATCCTAAGTATATCTTAAATACAGAAATCTTGTTTCAATAATAAACACATAACTTACTTTTTGAGAGAAGAAAATGTCCCTGATATACTTGGATGATCAAGTTACTTGCCTTTATATTCTGATATAATATTAATATATATACTAACTGATAATATATGGATTTTCTTGACTAGTGTTCAAAGAATAGGTGAAAAAAGTTTTATTCAATAAAATGTATCTTATATGCGAGAACTTTCCGAATGCCATCTTTTGTTTAACAATGACTGCACCTTGCTCACTTGTGATCTCCTATTGTCATCACAGTATTATCTAAAAGATAGAAAGTCCTGAGACTTCAGTGTTTCTGTTTGTCCTACAGAGCTAATCCTTTTAGGATAGAAAGATGGAGCCACTGCTGTGACTTAAATTAATTCTGAGCTGTAAAAGTCAACAGGTCTCCTTAAACAGTACATTTTTCTTCTTGTCAGTCTACAAAACCATGGAAGATTGCAGTTAAGTGTTGTTCTCGGTCATCTTAAGAGATGTCACAGAGTCTTGCAATATATATCATTCTTGTGAATTGGTGGCAGTCCTACCTGTCACTACAAAGCTCACCCTTGCAAAAGAAAAATGTAGGTCAAACCTGCTTGTATTAAATATTATAGACACAACTGGTTTCTTTAGATGTGTGTAGCATATCTGGAAGTAATGAGACACCAATCCTCTGAAACCTGCAGTGACGAACATGCCTCAGTTTCTCAGTTTTTCTCCTTGATACGAGATCACTTTCAGAATGACGATGAGCACAGATTAGACCATGTAAAGACACACTGTCAGGACTATTTATCTCTTTAACACACTTCCAAAGAAAATGTAAAATGTCAATATTGAATCTCTTAAGCATGTTATTCTTGACAACCATGTTTGTTTTCCTTTTATAGATTAACATAAACAGATGGCTCATAATAGTCCAGTGAGACAAGTGTGTGTTTTCCTTCTGATGTTATGATTGTATTTCTAGTATATGTGATTATATTTTTTTTGAGAGAGTAGGCACCAAATACAATCAAACATAAAGCATAAGCCTGAAGTTATGCAAACCCATAATAAATAATAAAAATAAGTTCTTTCTAAAAGATCTGCTTCTTTTTACTCTGTTTCCAACAATATAGGAGTAAAAGTGATAAATGTACTTTCTGATGTGCTCCTAGAACTCAGGAAATGATAAACACCTAATTACTTTATAAACAATCTTTCCACTCCAAATGGTTACTAACTACAAATTGCAATTTTCATATAGCTTGATTATGCTACTTAGAATATATATATGAATGTGCACCTTGACAGAATTTTTATAGATCATTTTCAACTGCATGAGGTCAGACTCTGTGTCTATTTTAATCCCTACTCTGTTTGTTACCCGACATGGTCTCTTCCATGTATTTTCATGGTCTTTTCAATGTACTTAACCAAAATACTTATTTTTGAGTGTGTATTTTTAGTACTTTCCTAAGGAAAAAGAAAGGTTTGTTTAGTTTGCTCAATAATTTAGATTCTGAAAAACAGAGATTGCTTTGGTCACAAAAAGTAGAGCATGCTGCATTTTCTCATCAAGGCAGGTAGGTCTGCACACATAATAACATTTCTATATAGCCATTAAGATGTTAGAGTTTGGCTAAAAATGTAAAAAGCACACATAGTGGTATTATTTTTCTTAATGCATATTCAGTGAGTGGTCTGGAAAAATATTTCTGTTTCAAATCATATAGCTGGAGTTCATTGGGGCTGCTGATAATGTTCTGTTCTTGACATGGGCTATGCACATCTCAGGATATTTCACTGAGGTATGCATTTAAGATTTGTGCATGTTTCTGCTTGTTTGTTACACTTTAATGAAGTGTTTAAACATGAAAAATAAGAAGATGGAATCTAATTTGTGAGATCAAACTATGAAAAAAATCTGAGGTTTTAGGAAATTGAGTCTGCTTGTTTACTTTCTCATTTTTAGTCATCTTCTATTTTGACTTCAGCTGATCTATTGCCACCAAGACTCTGTTCTCAGTCGAACCCCTGATTTCATAATTGCATAACGATTGAAGAACAGGGGCGGTTGTCTTTGTAGGAGCCTATGCAGACTTCCCAGGGATTAAATGAACTATGACACTTTTCTCAGTACTTTGAGGCTGCTGATGACTTTCCAGGTCCTTCCTCTTGTCAGCGACAGAGCAGCATCTCTACCCCAAGTTGTTCTCTTTCCAGCATTAACAAAAGGACTGCCACGACCCACATGGGAAAAGGAACAGGAGGAAACCTTTTAAAGTGATCAATGTGTCTGTTACGTTGATACCGCGGCAATGGCGTCACTGGTATGTACATATGTCCTCTCCCATCCCTTCCCCCACCTCCTCTTCCCTAGCCTCCCAAGTCTGTAAATTGCAGGAGCCTTTTGCTTGGAAGCTCTCTTGGCAGTGAGCCAGTCCATGTTACCTGTGCTGTTTCACCTGATCCTCCCTCTCCTGAGGGGAGCGTGGTAGAAACATGGTAGGAACCAATCTCCTTTCCTGCACTGTCCCTTTGTTATATTGTTGCAATTGGTGAATAAAAGATTGATGGTTACTTTCAGTTTAGCTCATCATTTTACTTGACCAGCTCAAAACTTAGAAGCTCAGCTCTTTTGATGAACAACTACTTAAAGTGGTAATAGTAACAATATTGGGTGACTATAGCACATGGGCTCAGTAAACAAACAAAAGCAATGTCCCAATGGAAAGGAAGGAGGAATTGGGAATTGTCTGTTACAAGTGACCTGTGTGGATCAGTATATTGATATTTGAAGATGGGTTTAGATTGGTTTAAAAATATCCTGTAACCTCTAGGTCAACCATTATTTTTTAAAAGAAGTATCATTGACACCTAAAAGAAGAGACAAAATGAAATTATATGACATTTAATAAAAACCAGAAGAGGCAAGAAAAGAGGATTAAAAAATGCGGGAAATAGAAAACAGCTACAGATATAGTAGATATTTATCCAACTATATTGTTAACCACTTTAAATATGGATGATCCAAGTGCACCAAAATAGGAGACAGTCAAAGTGGGAGGAAAAGATAACAACCAAGTATAGATTGTCTACAAAAAATTTTAAATATGAAGATGTAGATGGACTTAAATTGATGGGATGGAAAAATAAATGTCTTGTTTATACTAATAAAGGGAAAGATTGAATATCAATATTAGTTTCAGACAAAGTAGTCCTCAGAACTAAAAATTATCAGCAAAAAGGGTCATTACATGATGATAAAGAGGTCAGTTTCCAAGAAGACATAACAATACCAAATGCATGAACCTGATATAATAAACATCAAAATAATAAAAGAACACAAAAATAATTCAAAATAAATGAGGAAAAACATAGAACTTAAAGCAGAAATAGATAAATCCACCATTTTAATTTGAGGCTTTCATATCCCCCTGTCAGCTATAAATCAAACAGGCGGAAAATCAGCAAAGATATAGTTGACCTGAAGAACAATATCAATCAACTTAATCTAATTGACATTTATAGATTACTCCATCTAACACCAGCCACATACACATTTTCTTCAAGTTCACATGGAACACTTATTAAGTTTAATGGATGGAGATTTGGGGGATATTGAGATGAAGTAAAAATTCTAGACCTCTGATCTTTCTTTTCTTAGATACAGTGCTTCAGAAAACTTGTAAGTGTAAATTCTCTGTCTACTCCTCTGAAATGTACATTTTCTTAGGGAATTTCCTGGCTGCCTAAGGGTTAGGTCTAGGTGCTTTCACTACTGTGGCCCAGGTTCGATCCCTGGTTAGAGAACTAAGATCCTGTATGCTGCGAGGTGTGGCTGAGTAAATAAGTAAATATTCTTAAACCTCTTGATAATTTTGTGTGTGCTTAGTCAGTCAGCTGTGCCTGTTTCTTTGCAACCCTATGGACTGCAGACCACCACACTCCTCTGTCCATGGGGATATCTAGGCAAGAATACTGGAGTGGATTTCCATGCCCTCCTCCAGGGCATCTTTCCAACCCAGGGATCGAACCCAGGTTTCTTGCACTGCAGGTGGATTCTTTACAGTCTTAGCCACCAGGGAAGCCCATAATCCAGACTTATCTTTCTCAAAAACTTGGGAATCATCTCTTTGAAATATAATCATTGAGGAAAAGAATACATCATTTCCTGATCACTGTAGAAGCATAGGGACCTACCTCAATGCACATCTTGCTTCATGTTGTAAAGCCAAATAACAAACAAATAGCTTACCATCTCCCCTTTACCCTGATTCTTTTTAAAACCTACCCTCTCTTTTTGCAGCAGAGTTCAGCTCAGACTCAGTTCTGGCCTCTGCCAACTGTAATATTATAGACTTAAATAAAGTCTTTCTGTCCTGTCTAATTTTGTCCAGTAGCTGTTCCTTCAGCACTGGAAATATTTTCATTATGGACAAAACAAATGCTGTTGTATAGTATTTCTGAATTGGAATAGAAATTTCAAGGATTATAATTATGTGAAACTTGCCATTTGCAGTAACTTGGATGGATCTAGAGAATATTACACTTGGTGAAGGAAGTCAGACAGAGAAAGAAATATTGTATGATATCACTTACAAGAAAAATGTAAAAAAATGCAAAGGAATCTATATGCAAAACAGAAACAGACTCACAGGTATAGAAAACAAACTCATGATGCAAAAGGAAAGGAAAGAGGAATGATAAATTAGGTATATAGGATTAACAGATACAAGTTATTATATATAAAATAGATAAGCAAGAAGGATTTACTGTATGACATGAGGAACTTATTCAATATTTTGTAACAACCTGTAGGAAAGAGCAAATTAGCCAAGATGGCATGGTCAGGCTCTCTCACCCCAAGGCCTCTCACTCTTGCCCCACATTTTGTAGATAATAATTATGTAATGCTCAGATCACTTATAGCACCCTGGATGTGTGTCACAAGGTACTTGCTTGGTCATGAGCTGCCTTTGGCCTCAGAATAGGTTCCTCTTATGTTACAGACACACAAACCAAAGAAATTAATTTCTAAACAAGGGAACATCACCACTGTTTCTGTTGCACAGACTAGGTTAGAAAACCACTGGGTAGAAGTGAGAGATTCTTGGTGTCTGGAGAAAGAAACGCTTTTCTGCCATTCTAACTTACTCTGGGGTTTCCCCAGTGACTCAGTAGTAAAGAATCCACCTGCCTATGCAGGAGACATGGGTTCAATTCTTGGATTAGGATGATCACATGGAGTAGGAAATGCCAACCCACTCTAGTATTCTTGTCTGGGAAATCCCATGGACAGAGGAGCCTGGTGGGCTACAGTCCATGGGGTAACAAAGAGTTGGACCTAACTTTTATGCAGAGTACATCATGAGAAGCGCTGGGCTGGAAGAAGCACAACCTGGACTCAAGAATGCCATGAGAAATATCAATAACCTCAGATATGCAGGCAGAAAGTGCAGAGGAACTAAAGAGCCTCTTGATGAAAGTGAAAGAGGACAGTGAAAAAGTTGGCTTAAAGCTCAACATTCAGAAAACGAAGATCATGGCATCTGGTCCTATCACTTCATGGGAAATAGATGGGGAAACAGTGGAAACAGTGTCAAACTTTATTTTTGGGGAGGCTCCAAAATCACTGCAGATGGTGAATACAGCCATGAAATTAAAAGACACTTACTCCTAGGAAGAAAAGTTAAGACCAACCTAGATAGCATATTCAAAAGCAGAGACATTACTTTGCCAACGAAGGTCCATCTAGTCAAGGCTATGGTTTTTCCAGTGGTCATGTATGGATGTGAGAGTTGGATTGTGAAGAAAGCTGAGTGCCGAAGAACTGATACTTTTGAACTGTGATGTTGGAGAAGACTCCTGAGAGTCCCTTGGACTGCAAAGAGATCCAACCAGTCCATTCTGAAGATCAGCCCTGGGTGTTCTTTGGAGGGAATGATGCTAAAGCTGAAACTCCAGTACTTTGGCCACCTCATGCAAAGAGTTGACTCACTGGAAAAGACTCTGATGCTGGGAGGGATTGGGGACAGGAGGAGAAGGGGACGACTGAGGATGAGATGGCTGGATGGCATCACTGATTCAATGGACGTGAGTCTGAGTGAACTCCAGGAGTTGTTGATGGACAGGGAGGTCTGGCGTGCTGCAATTCATGGGGTTTCAGAGTCGGACATGACTGAGCGACTGAACTAAAGTGCACACACACACACAATTTATTCTGGCTGGTCTATGAATTGAATTAACAGGAGATAGATTAACAGGAGAAAAGCAAATAAAAGTTTAATAACACATGTACATAAGAGAGACTGAGGAAAACTCAGTAACTCCCGCAAATGTTCAAAACCCCTCATCTCATGTATTGTCTTCAGCTAAAGGCAAGAGAGGCTTTGAGGTGGGGGATGGGGGATGGGGGATGGGGATAGTAATTTGGGATTTCTCCCCTCAAAGGGGAGAAAGGCAATTCACATGAAGATCAAAAGCAAGTTTTTGTTAAACAAATGCTTGCCGGGTCTGGCAGGGACGATGGGACACAGAAAGGACTTGATCTCCAAGCCCTGCCAAGTTTCCCCATCACATGCATCCAATGTTCTTTGCAGATATCTCTAGTATTAGCTGTACTCCAGGAACAGGTGCTCTCTCTACATTCTTTTTAGGTGGTTAAGGGAGAGAGAACAGCAACAACAACAAAAAATTCCTGAGTCTTGTGTTTCTTAAAAATAATTAGCCTAAATTAGTCCCTATGCCAAAGAGGGATGAGTTAGGTTACGTAGAAGTTTGGCAACAAAGGGCAGGTAGTGGGAACATCAAAAATTATTGTTAATTAAAGGAAATAAGATATCTATAATTAAGGAATTTAGAGCTTTTTTTAATGTACAGGAAGATGCAAGAGTCTGTGTTCACTGAAGTCATTCCTCTCATATGCATCTCAGCTATCTGGGGCAGGCATCCTGTTTTTTGACATCCTGAGCTCCCTCAGGGCTCACTGTAAGGAGTGGCTGCAGTCTGATGGCCGCTGGACCACAGATATTCTTCCTGGGCACCTTTCAGACTCATCAGTCCACACTGGAGGCCTGCAATCAGTGATAACTGCAACATCCTTGTATACTGACATGGCAGGAAATGCTCCATTTCTCACTTACTTAGGTTGTATGATGTGAAGTCCTTTGCTTTCTTACTTCCATGATATAAAGAATCTTGTTTGCACAGCAATGTCCAATATTTGTGGGGAAGTTTTCTTTCCAATAGAGTTGATGAAAAATGAGAGAAAAAGAAGACGAAAGAAAGGAACAGTGAGAGGAAGGAAAAGGAAGAAAGAGAAGAAAGGAGAGAAAGAGAAAAATAAGAAAACAACAAGGTGCCCAAGTATGGGTAAAAGATATACATATATATTTGTTAGAACAGGCTATTTCCTCATCAATGAATTATCAGAGCATACCTACCGAGGTGTGCCCATGCACAACACAAAGACCATTAATTAGAAATAGAGTACCAATTACTTTTGGGAAAGTCCTAAAAATAATATGTGATAGCCTGAAATAAAAGATTTACTGAGGTGAAAAAGAAAAATCACAGCCTTGCAAGTGCTGATTGGCAAGTGAATTCCCAACTGGCACATAGAGTTGGTCATCTATATAACACCTCTGGGCACCTTAATGCAATGCTTGAACTCTTCCAAAATATAGCTTTTCTTCATTTTGTACTTTCTATTATGGTCTATACTTTACCACAGGGTATCTGTGGGCTTTTAGGGAATGAAATTTAAATTAAAAGAGACTCTAGAGAAGAAATTGCATCATTCTCTCTGCTAATAAAATGCTTTATAGTTCTTTCTGTTCTTTCTCTAAGCAATGAGCCCGCTTTTAGAGCACCCAGTTTTATTATCAGGAGCCTAGGATAATATCAAAAGTGAGAGGGTAATCATGAAAAATGCTTCTATTCCCTTTTCCATGCTTACTTTCAGTGAGTGTAGGAAAAGGGGGAAAAGAAAAAGTTGGTATAATTCACCTGGCCTGTTCCTTCAGAAATAATTTCATATATTTCTGTATATTGAGCCCCATACTTTTCTATATATTTTTCATATATTTCTTCTAGACTAGGTTGTTTTAAAAATAATAAATTGATTTATTATTTTTAATAGAATGACTATTTTTTGATATGTGATTGTCAATAGTACTAGGAACTCTGGTTTTATGATAATAAAAATATTTTTTGATAGGGACTTAAATTTTCTTCTGAAACCACAATTGCACCCTTTGCAATTTCATATTGTAAATTCATTTTGAAGGTTTTCTCAGCTTGGAGTGTAGGTAATGAATTGATTTTGAGGATGCCTAATACACTATCCCAGAAATATATAAAACATTAGTGCAAGTTGCCAAAAAGGAGAGAATGATGGTGAAAATTCACCAAATAAGCTTTGATTCACATTGTTGTTGTTCAGTTGCTAAGTCCCATCTGACTCTTTGCAACCCATAGACTGTAGCATGCCACATTTCCCTGTCCTTCACCGTCTCCTGGAATTTGCTCCAACTCATGTCCATTTAGTTGGTGATGCCATCTGATCATATCATCCTCTGCCACCCCTGTCTCCTCCTGCCTTCAATCTTTCCCAACATCAGGGTCTTTTCCAGTGAATCTGTTCTTCACATCAGGTGGCCAAAGTATTGGAGTTTCAGCTTCAGCATCAGTCCTTCCAATGAATAATCAGGAGTTATTTCCTTTAGGAATGACTGGCTTGATCTCCTTGCTGTTCAAGGGACTCTCAAGAGTCTTCCCTAGCACCACAATTTCTTTACGGTCCAACACTCACATTTGTATATGACTACTGGGAAAACCATAGTTTGACTGTCGATAGGAACCTTTGTCAGCAAAGTGATTTCTCTGCTTTTTAATATGCTAGGTTTGTCATAGCTTTCCTTCTAAGGAGCAAGTATCTTTTAGTTTCATGGCTGCACTTAAGCACCACCGTAACATTTTTCTTTGAATTTAAGAAGATTTACATGAACACGTGAAAGATTAACGATAATCTGGAATAAATAAAGGCATCAAATCTATTTTACTTGCATAGTGTGCTCCATGTTGCTTATTTAGACCCAGAATGGTTTGGGAGCTTTGGGAAGCATGGGGAGTAGCTAAGAAGATACTAAACTGTATGAGAAACTTATTTGTTTGGTAGAGGAGAAAATTCCCCCCTCAGATCCCCTTGAATTGCTATGGTGGACTAATAATAAAATGGACCCAAGACAGATGAGCGGGTAGAATAAAAACAAATTTCATTTGTGAGGGCAGTGGTCTCATAAAAACAGGACCTAAGAAAAGCAGACAGCTTTTACACATTTTAGCAAAGAAACAATAAATCTGTGATAAATTGACAGGGCGAAGAAACTTGGGCTTTAGGTGTTTAGTGAGTAAGGAGCCTGAGCAGAATTTGGGCTTGGGACAATAAATTAAATGAGCAACAAGATTTGTTTTTGGACTTCCCTGGTGGCTCAGATAATAAAGAATCTGCCTGCAATTTGAAGATGTGGGTTTGATCCCTGGGTGGGGAAGATTCCCTGGAGGAGAAAATGGCGCCCCACTCCAGTATTTTTGCCTGGAGAGTCCCATGGACAGAGGGAGCCTGGCGGGCTACAGTCCACAGGATCACAAAGAGTCAGGGTCCACTGAGCAGTACTTGGACTTCCCAAGTTTGTTTCTAGAGTCTTCCTTGGCCCCAGGTTCTCTGTCTCTGGTGAGATGAGTGTCTTTCCACCTTCAGATGCAAGGAGGACACTTTTTCCATGAGAAATTTAGTTCCTGCTTTCAGTGAGACAGACAGGAGTGTCAGTGTATCCCTTTTTCAATGACCCTCTTCTACGTAACTTTAACTCAAAATAATCAGTGCGCCACTGAGGCATATTTTGGGGTGGTCTTCCCTGAGCCCCAGTGTTGGACAGCACCAAACAATTCAAAAATTTCCAAGAAAATATGCAGCATCTCAGCATTTCTGAGTAATTCCATTTTGGTTTTCTCATCTAGCACCATATCTAACAATTGGGATTCTCAAGGAATGATTACTTTCTGTAACCTGCCACACCCAAATTCTGAGAAGCTGGAGGAGGATTTTGAATAGTAACAGTTTGTATTTCATTATAGCTATTTTTCTACAATGTTAAAATCATTTTTTGTGATGAAAAAGAAGATATATATATATATATGAGAAAAAGTTATTTTATTTGAGTTTAATATAATTTCTCTCAATATTCCCCATGTTATTTAAATACATAACAAATGTTTGCTTTAAAAATAAATTTAAAAGTAGATTTAAAGCAATACCACCTAAACTAGAGCATTTAAAGCGTCACAAAAGTCAAACTTCTACCAAACAGGCATTTCCCATTTTAGTAAAATTTGACCACTAGCAAATTCCCTTTGTACCCATTTTTTAGTTCTGAACTTTCCTACCTCCCCAAATCTAATTTTTTTCATATTAATGTCTTTCTATTATTTAGAGACATTTGTAATTTTCTTCTCTTCATTAAATGTTCCTATCTATCAACTATTCCTTTTTACATTGAGTCTTTTTTTTAAAGGCCTCAATTGCTTTTCTCTGAATTCATTTTTACATGTATTATTAAAAATGGTCAGAAGTTTTTCTTTATCTATGCATTTGCTTGTGCTTTTTCCTCATGGCTGAATGAATGTCTCTCACTGAAAAACTCCTATCTTTAGATACCTAAGTCAAATATTACCTTTACCGAAAATCCTGTCATTCCCCTGGTGATATTTACTTACTTGCTCTGCTTTCCCATTATTCTATTTACATAAGTTTAATGACCTTCATCAAATTGTATGTAATTAATGTTGACATATTTTCATCCTGTTTATGATGAAGTCTCCAGTCCCTTGCATATATTAGGTACTCAATAGATATTTATGACTGCCATAATAATAGATGTTTATAAAGTAGACAATTTCTCAGTGCATGGAGAATAGTAACTATGGATTTAAACAATAGTATCATAAGAATTTAAAGCTTATGGTTACATTTCAAGCGGTACCCATTATAAAAACTGTATACCTTAGGCACTTATTTTGTTCATTCTGAGTAACTGTTACCATAATAACTGAGGGCAGAATATTAAATTTAATGAAAATGAATAAAACTAGTGCTTTTAGTTTTTAATCCTTTATTACACTAAAATAGTCTTTCTAAATAAATTAACTAATATTTAGAAAATCAAGAACCTTTGCTGATTATCAGTTAATTTTTCAGCTGGTAGACTCATTCAGTAACTGTTATATTAATTTTTATCTCAAAATTGAGGAAATTTTTACCATCAAGTGGAAACAGCCATTTAGAAACCTTTTAAGGCTGATTTTTGCATTTTTATGAGATTTTACACTGACAGAAACAAAGAAGGAAATATATCCATAGTCACAACTTGGGAAAAGCTGAAACAATAGGAGCTTTTGAATAAATCGCAAATTCTTCAGAAATAAATTTGTTATGAAGTTCTGCTTTTCTATTTCTACTCTCAAATATACATATGTATCCACACAGACTAAAAACTAGGGGCAAAAGAATGTGCTTGACTGTCATACTCATTCATTGCAATGGCATCACCTCTGCTACAAATACTATGGTATTCTTTAGTATTGTTAACCTGTGTTTTGGTTTTTCTTCTTCAGATTCTTATTTTGTTTTAAAATTCAACTTAAATGAAACCAAATGATGAGCTAATAAACCCTATAATTGTTTTTTAACATTTGCGAAACAAAGTGTCTACTTTTCAGAAAATAAGCAAAAAATTAGATAATCTTAACAACTTTGCAGCATAATTAAATTATAAGGAAACCATCTTCTTTATCTTGTTAGCACACTAGTCCGGATGTTGCCAGATTCAGTATTATGTATGTTTTCCTGGTTTATATTCTCTCACACTTCAGCTTAACAACCAAAGTAATAAAGCCTAGCTCTGTGACAATTATATTTAGGGTTATAGTATTTGATAGCATTCTTTTTTTTTTTAATCAGAAAATACAAAGAAAACAGTCATTAAATATTTGTGCCTAAAATAAGATAAAATGAAATCTATTTAATAATGTTTACAAGTACAAATAATTTTTGTAAACTATAATTAATTTTTGTAAAAATACAGTTTGTTTTTCAGAGGAGCATTTTTCTGCTGAAGAGGGCTCTCCCAATTTATATATATATTTGGGAAAAATATTCATTTCATAGTCTTTTCAGGAATTTCACTTATCTAATAACTTTATCTAAATTTCCCTAAAAATTCTTAAACTATTGCACTTGAATTATTTAATTATACTCTCAGCACGGCTGAGCCGACTTTACTTTCACTTTTCACTTTCATGCATTGGAGAAGGAAGTGGCAACCCACTTCATTGTTCTTGCCTGGAGAATCCCAGGGACGGGGGAGCCTGGTGGGCTGCCGTCTATGGGGTCGCACAGAGTTGGACACAACTGAAGTGACTTAGCAGCAGCAGCAGCAGCCATCACATCACAGGTAAGGATTTTGGTATCAATACCCTGTTCTACTCATGCAAAAATCATTTTAGCTTGGAAATTTTTAAAGAATTACAAGTGTTTCTTAAAATAATGGTAATAATTTGTGGAAATAGCTGGCAATTAGAAGATAATATAGCATAGAGTAGAGCTGTCCAATTTCCTTATTATTTCTCTGAAAATAAATGCCTTCTCTTGAATTAAAGCCAATCTACATCTTGAAATATCTGGACTTGAACTAAACTTTCAAAATGTGGAATAATGTGTAGAGAGAGAAAACATGGAAGGCAGTCCATGATTTTAACTGATCATGCTCATTCATTGAAAGTTTTTTTTATAGTATCCTATTAATTCCTACTTTTGTTATTTGCCTTTAAGCATGCCATTACATTGTCAATTAATCAATTCTAACTGAAGATTATGCCAAAGTTCCTTAATTGTAGATAAATTAATTTTAAAACATAGAAAATTTATTTACACATGCATTGCTTCTGGACTGTAGTTTTAATCTCAGAAAATGTATCAACAAAAGCTGTGTAGGAAGAGAGATCTCATTTTTTGTTTTAAATTTTATTAGCATAAGAAATGGGGAAAAAGGATGACATAACCTGTGAATGAAAAAAATTTAATGAAATGGATTACTGCACTATAATTTTCACACAATATTGTTTTACCTTGTAAACTTAGATTGAATTAAGAAACACTGATTCAAAAAAAAATCTAATTTTCAAGGCCATTTAATAATTAGCAATGGTGGATAAAGGTCGTTCTTTTTCAGAAAAATTTCAATCTTGATCCTGAATAATCACAACAGAGCTTTATTAATATTCTAGTATATAATCAACAAGTAGTAGGCAAGAGAATTCTAACTTCTATTTCTGAAAAAATTTACAGAATATCCATGGCCAAATCTGAGAGAGCAAAGGAAGATTCCACCAATGATACTGGTTCAATAACATATTATAACTTCAAATATTTCCTACAACTTTTTCACATGATGCTGAATGACATAATAAGTAATTATAGTCTTTAAACCCTTTATATTTTCATAAAATTTGCAAATATTTCCAATGAAAAATTTTGCTGCTACACACACACACATATGGTTACAACTATCAACTGTTACACATCTTGGAATATTCTACTTTAGGTTAAACTGAAATTGCATTTTCTCAGTTTCCTTGAAAATATTTTCTTTTGTAGTTGTGCAGATATTCACAGAAGCCAGTTCTTAAGTCACTTCACGTGAAAATGAAAGCCGCTCAGTTGTGTCTGACTCTTTGTAACCCCGTGGACTATACTGTCCATGGGATTCTCCAGGCAAGAATACTGGAGTAGGTTGTCATTTTCTTCTCCAGGGGATCTTCCTGACCCTGGGATCAAATGTGGATCTCCCATATAGCAGGCAGATTCTTTACCATCTGAGCCACCAAGTTATTTCATACTCTGCATTGATTCCTCTAATAAATAAGTGAATAGTATTGATAACCTCTGTTGATGTGTCAAAAGGCAAGGGCAACTACTAGAAATAACGTCTTAAGAAATAAGATTATTGATACTGCTTCCAATGCCCTTAGCTTTTTGAACAATTGTTTACTGAAAGACTAATATACATAACCAAATTAATTTTCTTTGGACACTTTTAACAGCTGCTGCAATTAGACATAATTTAATTAACTCACCATAAATATCAATAAATGTGTTTTCCCCACTTAGTTAACAAATGAGCCACTTGCAAATGTACTTCTTCACTGTTCTTATTTCCACTTTGCATTTTGGGAAAAAATTATGCTGTGATGAATATTCCTGTTCAAATTTCCCATTTTTTCTCAATACTGCTTTTCTATGAGTTCAGAATATTGTGATGACTGCTTTAGACTGGTCATTTCAAAGAACATTGCATTCTTTTCGCACTACATTAGTGCCATTGCTTAATGATCAAAAATAGATTTTTTAATGTATTAAAAATAACAAAAGTGTTCCAGAACTTAATGTAACTTAAAAGTGTGACAGTGGAAGTCCAATTAGAACTTTTTTTTTCCTTTTTGGACATGATGGATAAGCTCTGGCATTGCGGCGAATAAAATAAAACTCCGTGGAATACCAGTGTATGACAATCTAAATACTTTTGGGTTGTCAGTGTGCCATAGTGGTTTTGTGGTGCACAAAGCAGTGCTATGAAGCCATGGAAGCACCACACGTAGGATTCAACTGCTTAGTTTTTCACTGAGCTCAGTTCAACTGCTCAATCTCATTTACAACAACTGTGCACAATATGTGCACAAACACGTATGACTGTATTCCTGTAAAACTGAAATGTGAATTCCAGATAATTTCCATCTACCATAAAGTAGGCTTCTGCTGATTTTTCATTCTGTAGCAATGTGTAGCTCTTCTTAACTTGCAAATAGTAAAACAAAAAACAAATATCAGATAATGGCCATATACTGACCCATGGGATGTAGGATTTCTATCCATAGGCTGTACAGATTATCCATGAAAAAAACATCTTCTGTAGTTCTGCAGCTACTTTCTCATTCTTCATGGTGTTTTGTGAAGAAAAACTTTAATTGAAAAATGTCAAATTGATCAATATTTTCCTGATTATTGGCAATTTTTATAAGTTATAAAGGAAATACTTTGATGTCCTGAGACAAATCTTCTTATTCTTTTTCTAGATCAATACTCACTGAGAATTTTTATTGTGGATACGTGTTGGATTTTATGATATCATGGAAAACATATCACTGTACATATAATTAGAAAAAGTTGAAAAAGTTGAGAAATGTATAAAGACAAAATCAAGCATGTTATTGGGAGTATAATATGATATTTCCATTTTAAAAACTATTTAGCTATATATATATATATATATATATATATATATATAAAACATGCATATTTAGGTGATATGGAAAGGCAGTTCTCCTTATGGGCATTTGTTCTGAGAAAATAAATTAATAATGTGAACAGAAGTATACTTGGAGATGTTTAATATGGTGGTCTTATGTTAGTGGGCCAGAAGAACACAAATAAAATGGCATATAATTTCTAAACTTTAAAAATATCTTTTAAATGTATATCATAGAATGCTGTCTAAGTCTAAGGTGTCTATCTGATGCATAATATAGTTCCATTTGCAACTGCATGTTTAAATATGTTCATCTATCTATGAAATCGTACTAGAAGTATATGTGATTATTTATTTGCTAAGTTGTGTCTGACTGTTTGGTGACAACATGGACTGTGACCTGCCAGGCTCCTGTCCTTGGGATTTTCCAGGCAAGAATATTGAAGTGGGTTGACACTTCTCCAGGGGATCTTCTCAGATCAGGGATCAAATCCATATTTCCTGCACTTGCAGGCAAATTCTTTACCAGTAAGCCACCAGGGAAACCTGCCTAGAAGTACGTGTACCAAAATATTATCTGTGGTGCTTTTTTTTGTCTTGGTGCATTTGGAGGAGAATTTATTTTGTCATTATGCTTTTCTGAAGTGCTTAAAAAAGATTTTTAAATACACAAAGGTTCTCATTCTACTAAAAATAATAGAAATTTTGAAAACTGTTCCATCTATGAGGGAAGAACAGGATGATATTTATGTCAGAGTCTGAACATGAGGATATAGCATGCTAAAAAATTCACCAAAAGTTCTCTGATATGATTTCCTAAAAACAAGTAATGTGTACAGTGATCTTCACAGTTTGAACATGGATGCCCATCTGCTCTTCTCAAACAGTGAAATCCAGTTTCCATTGAGTAGTTTCTCAGTAGTTGGAAGCATCGTTCTTTAACTGGCTCATGTTAGAAAAGAGGCAGTCAACTCTGAAATCTGCCTGCCACCCATCTCCCCATGCAGTCACTAAGTTCTGCAAACTTCTCCTTAGGAATTTCTGAATGAAGTTCATCTTCGCCCTTCCTCTAAGCTGCTATACTCATCACTTACCCTGGACTCCACAGTAAGCCCTTCAGGGCTTCCCAGGCCCTGCCTTAGACCTTTAATTCCACCCTCTACTCAGGGTGCATTCTGGATAAACTCTAAGTGTGATCATCCTGTGCTCTGGCTTATATATTTCTATGAGAACAGCTATACCCCCATGGCAGAGTACAGAGTATGCGTGGTCTGGTCTGGACCTTGTTTACTTGTCCAAGCACAATTTTGCAGGATGTATGTTCAGGCACCACCCACCTCCTTGAATACAGTTTACATAACTCAAACCTCTTTCTTGGTTCTCTGGCTTTGCTTATGTTACCCAGGAGGCCGTGAGTGCCTGACTCTTACACTTTTCCCTGTCCTTTGCCAGTCTTCTAGTCATTCTTTAGAATTAAGTCATATACAAGCACCTCCAGGAAAGTTAACATGACTCGTCTGTTGCTTGACAAAGTGCCCCACCGCATATAACCATATCTGTGTGTATCCAATGCTCTTTCTCCCACATACACTGTGAATACTGTGTGGCCAGGTCAGTTTAATGCATGGCTGTATTTGCAGGGCCCATTATACTCAATTAGGCATAGTAAGTAAAACCGAAAGAAATATTTTACTGAACATTGTAAAACAGATCTACTTTTACAATTCATTATAAAACAAATTTCAGTCTTGACTCACATTATATGACACTTCTTGTCTCTCCAGGGATTTCTCCAATTCTCAGATCTCCCACTGTATTTTTTTCCTTATTGAATAAGAGGGAATGTTTTCCTTTTCTTAGATCATGGAGGTTAAAGAACTGGAGAACTCAGTTCAATCACTAGCTTTTTCTAATGAAAGCTAAGTTTTTCAATGCATCTCACTCCCACTACTATTTTTTTAAAGACTTTTTTGATGTGGACCTTTTTAAAGGGTTTATTGAATTTGTTACAGTATTGCTTCCGTTTGTTGTTGTTGTTGTTGTTTATGTTTGAGCCACAAAGCATGTGGACTCTCTGCTCCCTGACCAGGGTTTGAACCCACACCCCCTGTGTTGGAAGGGGAAGTCATAGCCACTGGATCTCCAGGAAAGTCCCAAGTGTTACTCCCAACATTTCTATCAAAGTGATTCTAGACATTTTGCAAAAATTTTGCAATGTTTTCTCAGTAATACGGTAAAGAATCTACCTGCCATGCGGGAGACCTGGGTTGGATCCCTGGATCAGAAAGATACCCTGGAGAAGGGAATGGCTACCCACTCCAGTACTCTTGCCAGGATAATCTCATGGACAGAGGAGCCTGTCAGGTTACAGTCTATTGGACTGCAAAGAGTGGGACACGACTGAGCAACTAACGCAACAACACAATAAATAAGAACCGACAGAAGTCCTAAGTCACGATACTTCCTGTTTGAAAAAAAAAGCACTTCTCATTTGATATTAATTACTTGATCAATTCAATTTAAAAATTATTTGACATTGACAGTGAATGTGAAAGTCGCTCAGTCATGTCCAGCTCTTTGTGACCCCATGGACTATACAGCCTATGAAATTCTCCATGCCAGAATACTGGAGTAGGTAGCCTTTCCCTTCTCCAGGGTATCTTTCCAACCCAGAGATTGAACCCAGGTCTCCTGCATTGCAGGCAGATTCTTTACCAGCTGAACCACATATTTGACATTGATTCCTACTTATGCATATATTCAGAAGAGAAGGTAGACAAAAGCCTAAAACCAAAATTATACCAAGGTAATCCGTTAGGTCCGGAAAAGAAACTAGAAGATATCTAACTAAATGCTTTAAATAAAAACTTCCCTTATAAGAGTGTTAATATAGCATTTCCAAAAATATAATGTTTACTTTGCTATTATTTGAGCACTTTTGGTTTTCTGCTTCAATTCATTTCAGTTCAGTTTAGTCGCTTAGTCTATTTGACTCTTTGCCACCCCATTAACTGCCTCATGCCAGGCTTCCCTGTCCATCACCAACTTCTGGAGCTTGCTCAAACTCGTGTTCATTGAGTTGGTGATGCCACCCAACCATCTTGTCCTCTGTCGTCCCCTTCTCCTTCAGCCTTCAATCTTTCCCAGCATCAGGGTCTTTTCCAGTGAGTCACTTCGCATCAGGTGGCCAAATTATTGGAGCTTCAGCTTCAGCACTGGTCCTTCCAATGAATATTCAGGACTGATTTTCTTTAGGAAGGACTGGTTTGATCTCCTTTCTGTCCAAGGGACTCTCAAGAGTCTTCTCCAACACTACGGTTCAAAAGAATCAATTCTCCTTCAATTATTTACTATTTATTCTCACCAACATCAATAACAAAAGCTAATGCTCATCAAGCATTTGCTCAATTAATGTACTCAGCATGTATCAAACCATTGAATCATCATTAAAATAAAAAAATAAATGCTGTTATTAATGTGACTTAAAAAAATAATAAGGCTTATGCACATCATAAAGATTTCAATAGCTGTTAGCAAAACTTAACTGTTTTCTTCTGCACATAAAGGTGATGTCTTCTGGAAACATACAGACTGTGGCAGCCTCTCTAAGGTGTTTATTATTAATACTTCATGCTCAAGACATAGCAAAATACTAGGCATGTGGTTATTGCTAAATAAAAGTTTGTTCAATGTGTCTATACATATGAAATTATTTTTGGATAAGCCTTAGGAGTTAGTTTAGGAGTTAGTTTAATACGATGAATATGTTTGGAGTTAGGGTTAGGACAGAAAAATAATGCCCTTTTGAAAAGTTTAAAAGGACTCTGGAAAACACAGTGGATGGATCAAATATTTTGCAGTGTTAAACACATGGTAAGAAATTCCATTAAGTTCAACAAACATTTAGCAAATCCCTGTTACGCATAACAGACGCCTATTAAGTAAATACCTGGTATTGTGCTAGGTATTTTGGATTGGGAGAAAGAAATGTCCATCAAGGCTTACTTTGTACTAGGAAAAACAAACATGCAGACTCAAGAGTATGCGGCAAGCTCTGCTGCTGCTGCTGCTGAGGCTAAGTCGCTTCAGTTGTGTCCGACTCTGTGTGACCCCAGAGACAGCAGCCCACCAAGCTCCCCTGTCCCTGGGATTTTCCAGGCAAGAACACTGGAGTGGGTTGCCGTTTCCTTCTCCAGTGCATGAAAGTGAAAGTGAAAGTGAAGTCGCTCAGTCGTGTCCTACTCCTAACGACCCCATGGACTGCGGCTTACCAGGCTTTTCCGTCCATAGGATTTGCCAGGCAAGAGTAGTGAAGGGGATTGCCATTGCCTTCTCCAAAGCTCTGCTTTAATAGTGACTTTCACTTTGCTACATAAATTAAAAATAATGTGCCAATCCATTTGGTCACAATAGGTAAAATGAGGTACAAAGCTAACACAACAAAAGGATCAGGAAGTAGAAGGTCATCAAGTAGACAAGAGGATTTGAAATAATATTCTGCTTAAAAGGAACAGCATGAATTAGTTTCCAAAAGTTTTAAAAGTGCATGGTTTAGCTGTGGAACAGAGAAGAATGTGGAAGGAGCAGGGAGTAAATAATCTGATTTTGCATTGACAGTGGCACCCTGTGAGCACACTGGAGGTAGCTCAAGAAGTAAACTGTAGGATTTGTGTGTTAGAAATTTACCCATATGGTGATGTGGAAGTCCTATGGGAAAAGGGAAGCTGGAGAAAAAAGAATCACTTATAATCAATAGGGGCTTTCCAGGTGGCTCGGAGGTAAAGACCCCACCTGTGAATGCAGGAGACATAGGTTTAGTCTCTGGGTCAGGAAGATCCCCTCGAGAAGGAAATGGCAGCCCACTCCAGTATTCTTGCCTGGAGAACCCCATGGACAGAGGAGCCTGGTGGGCCATAGTCTATGGAGTTTCAAAAATCAACACGACTGAGCAACTGAGAACACACACACATAATCAGCAATAGTGTGATAAGATCTGAGAGAGCTTGAATAGGTAAACAAGTTCAACAAATTTGCAGTTAGACCAGGAAAAAGAGAGAGAAGGCTAAAATATTAGAAATGATAAAGGAAACATTGCAAGTGGTGCCCAGAAACACAAAGGATCTTAAGAGAATACCATTATACACCAACAAAGTGGTTGACCTAGAAGACATGTGCATTCATTTATAAATTATTATGACTGCTTACCCATTATAGTGACAGAGTCTAGTAGGTGCAACAGATACCGTATGGCCCCAAATGCTTAGAATATTTAGTATCTGCCCTTTGAAGAAAAAAAAAGTGTTTCCAATGTTTTTAGTTGCTATTTATCATAACTGAGGGTCAAATGCTGTAGTTAATAAAGGCTTCCTTCAGTCTTTATTTGTCCTTCAGAGGTTATTTTCTAGGACCTTCTAAATTTTTTTCCAATTTTTTTTTAGGATTTGTTCCAAATCCTAAAATTGTCAGTTGTGAGGAATTCTTGTGGGGGCTCAGATTTTTGCCCTATTTACAAACTATAAGGTTAGTCTGTCACAGTTTCATAGATGCTGGCAGAAATCATGAGATCCTTGGGTCAGAGGACTTCATTTCATGGCATCAATTGTTGATGCTGGCTCTTTATGCCCCTCAAGCCCCATGAGGCATGGTGATTACCCAGATGGATACTGTGTGGATTGGTACTCAAAGAATACCCAACCTACGGAATCATTTTTAATATGCTGCAGCAAACTTACCCAGACCCTCACCAAGATGGCAGACTCTCTTTATTAGGCTTAAAAGTGCAATGATCCCCTCTGCTCTGGAGGGAGACACTATTTCTTTCCAAGCTGGTGACTATATAAACATTACGGAAAGACAATCTGGAAAGATAGTCTAATTGCCTCTGCTCTTAAGGCAAAAACATGAGTCTGATCTACGACAACTGTCTCCTGATATTGACCAAAAAACACATACTTTAATCTTCATCTCTAAACAAACTTTTTAGTATGCAAATAACCACCTTTTATACTTTTCTCACCAAATTTGATATTTCCTCTGTGCTGGCGAGTGGGCTTATTGTGTGCTTATACAACTTCACACAAGCACTAATGCGTTTGACTGGAGTATTTTTCTTTGATAGTACCTTGAGGCAAGAATTCCCAAGAGTGCAAATATAGATATGTGAACATAACACAAAAGAAAAACCTATTGAAATAAAAGATGCATTCTTATTTTTGAAATAGTTTAAGAAAATTCAGCTGTGAGAAGTGCTTCACTAGCTAAAATATGTTGCCATCAGTTAAATGACAAATTTTTCCAGACCAAACCACCTAGGTTGGCATCACAGTTGCCCTGGTAAGGCACCTTGGCTAACTCCCAACACAACCTGCTCATTATTGCAACTATTTGCTTTTATATGCACTTTTCTCAGCCATAGATGCTCAAGAAAGTACAAACTATGACATTATGCTATTCTTCCTGATAAAAACATTACTTTGAAACATAGATTTTGACATCTCTAATAATCTTTTATGTTGCTTACAAGGCCTTAATAACAAGTTATGACAGTCAAGACACTTAATGCCCATTCAGGGGAGATTTCCATTTTAGTTGCCATAGCAAATAGAGGCTTTGATATTCATGGCTATGCTGTGAATTTGTCATGCTTTTGATTCTTTTTATTTTAGGCAATGCTTGTTATGTTTCAGGCATTCTACAGATGATACAAAATTATCTCTAACTCTGTGTAGGAGACAATAAAAATGAAAGCATAATAAAATGTCAAATGTGTTCATCTGACTGTAATAATTAATTGTACTCTGCCTACACCAGCAAATATCAAAGTAAAAGAATTTGTTTCAGTTGAGAAAAACAAATTGATTTATGGGAAAAGTTTATTTGGAGTGATATATGAGAGTAATGTAAGAAAGAAGATTCCTGTAAATTAGTTTCATCCTCTATCCCAATGATGAGAAAAATGCTTATCATTTAGTAGACAATCAGAAAATATATTTTAAATTATTATATTATATGATACATACAAAAAGGAGTGCTAGCTAAAGTCCAGGACCCAGACTTAAATAACAACAATGATTCTCATTTTTTCTCTCTGAATACTTTCCCAGTAAGGCAATTAGGTGCTTTGTTACATGAAATAAAGAAAATGTATACAAATATATTTATTCACAATGGTGTATGTATAGCTCACACATGTTTACTGTTAATACATAGCAAAATTTATTTTATTTAATTAGAGGGTATATATTCATAATATTCATATATATTCATAAATTCATGAAAAGTATAATCTATACTCTTCAATTTAGGCTAAGTCAAATTTGATCTTAAATTTATTTTGGCCTTTTAATGATTTTGGTATGCTCTTAGCTCTCATCGATGCTTTAATAATTATTTGAATTGGTTCTCTATTACTTTAACATAAATGTATTGATTGTTATTTTCCCTTAGTAATTTTTATACTTTTCTACTAAAAGTTATTTTGCACCATAATTTAGTTTCTACTAATAATTTACCCTGGATATGTCAAAGTGAATGATACAACTGTACTTACGTGATAAGTGTTAGTGAAAAACTAATGTCTTAAAGGACTTCCCAGGTTGTATCTCTCCATTGGGAAGGTGCCCTGGAGGAAGGTATAGCAATCCACTAAAATATTCTTGCTTGGAGAATCCCGTGCACAGAGGAACCCAATGGGCTACAGTCCACAGGGTCACAAAGAGTTGGAATGACTGAAGCTCAATGTGTTATTAAGAAAAAAAAACTTAAAGAGGGAAAGAATTGGGATTTCTATATGTTTTATTTTATTTTCATTCTTAATATATAAATTTAAAATATTTTAAAATTTAGCATAATATCTAAATCAAAATATTATATCTTTTAAAATTTAAGGCTATTTTCTCAGTTTTTAAAAACTGCTATTGTAAATAACATTGCAACAGACATCTTCAAAAACACATTTCATTTCTCCATTTATTTTTTCAGACTATTTCTTGTAATGAACACTCATCTATCCCTGCCTCTTTTATTTTGTTAGTCACTCATCATAATGTTTATCTAGGAATCATATCCTTCTTATCTAGACATTTTCTTCTATTATTTTTCTGGTGACTTTCTTCTCTTTTTTACTTTCTGGAAATTCTATAATGAAGATATTAAATATTCTAGACTAACTATTTAACTTTGGTCTTACTTTCCATTTTGACTTATTTAGTTTCCAGTTTTCCAACTAACCTTAAGTAACCACATCTTCAACTTTCCCTTTATAACACTTTTTGGTTTTTGACTATTTCTTTCACATAATATCTTGCTTTTATTTAATGGAGCCCCTGTCTTGTCTTGGTTTTCAAAAAGTCCAAAATTGTTGCTTGCTTATTTTTCTTTTAGTAGTTGTCTTTGGTTCCTTTTATATTCTCAACAATTCTCTTTTTTTCCTGTTTGACTGTTGTCTTTCATTAGTGATGTTTTAGATAAATTTTTGTTTCTGTTAATAGATAAGAGAATACTACAACATAAACTAGATGCTCCTTATGAATACCTGTCATCTAGTGATCTTCATTGATATTAATCTAGATGCTTATAGAGGATTGTATGAAGTCATTGTCAGGTGGTCTTTTCTTCTGAGTCATAAATTTGCCACGAAGAAACCCTCAAATATCCTAGATTAGTGATTGTAAGCCAACTATTAGGGCCCCTGTAATTATGCTGAAAAATTGGGGGTTCTCACCATCAGAACACATGGTTTGGGTTAATCTTTGCATTTTCTGTGCAGGAAAATCTCTCAAGCAATTGCTTGGAGTATTTAGAGCTTGCATCCTAATAGTTTATGCATGTGTATGTGGTCAGCTGTGTCTGATTCTTTGCAACCCCATGGGCTGTAGCCCTCCAGGTTTCTCTGTCCATGGGGTTTCCAGGCAAGAATACTGGAGTGGTTTGCCATTTCCTCCTCCAGGAGATGGATATTCCTGAGCCAGGGATAGAACACACATCTTCTGAATCTCCTACATTGACTGGCAGATTATTTGCCACTGAGCCACCTGGGAGTTTATTTAGGCATTAATTTTATTCCAGTATTTGTCACACGATGAAGACTATGACTTTATGACTGAGCAGACTATGGTAAAACAACCATATGTGTGTCATTTTCTTTATCACTTTTCCCTCTTTTATCATTGTTTTCATAGGGCTTCAGAAAGATGTCCAGACATGTACATGAATTCATTTCACTAAGTTTAAACAGATAAATTTATTTTGATATATGGATATATTTGAATTGCCCCAGCATAGCAAGAAACAAGAGAATGTTGCAGGTTCTGAATGATAAGCGAAGGCACTGTTTCAAAAACCTTGACAATCTTTGGTTTTAGGACTCAACACAAGTTTCCAAGTCTTTCCTCTGTGCTTAATTTTTAATCCATAAGCAATCTGAAGGAAAACTTATAGGAAAGTTCTAAATTTTTACATAATAATTTGTATAATGTGATAGAAATACATATTTTATGAAAGTATCAGATGAGGTTTCGAGAGAAATTATTTTTTAAAAGCAGAGTGTCATTTTTAGTATGTGTTACAAATGTTGAAAGTAATACTGTGGTAGATAACCCACATAGAATTATGCAGCATTCTTCAAAATTATTTGTGTTTCTCCAAATACTAATAAAGAGCAAAACCAGATGAATAGAACCAGGGAGAAACTATGACCAAGGGTAGGAAAAATCAGTACAAAGACAGAGAGACCATCTAGTCTGATGAATATTATACTGAACTAGCAAAGCTACTCCTTAGCAGCTGGAAAAAAAAAAATAGTCACTGTTCAAACAAACACTAGTAAGTGCCTTGAAAAATGAGAACCATGGCTTCAGTTAAACACTTTAACAATATTTTAGATGTTAGATATGTCATCAGATTATTTTCCAAACTGATAAGTTTGGGTAGATTGCATATTCAGGCCAAATAAAGTTGAAGTTATAGATCTGTTGACAAAACTTTGATGGAAATAGTGAAAAATTTCCCTAAGTTTTTGTAAAACGTACTTGCATATTTGGGACATAAAACTTGACAGTCCCGTTTTCATGGTAGAGAAGCCACATAATTATCAGGTTAAGAGGTAATGAAGTGAAGGTTTTATTTGAAGAGAAGCAGCCCACAGAATGACTAAATTTATGACTAAATTCCTGATCTAACAAATTAAGTGAAGATAGGTCATGTATGGATGGGAGAGTTGGACTGTGAAGAAGGCTGAGTGCCGAAGAATTGATGCTTTTGAACTGTGGTGTTGGAGAAGACTGTTGAGAGTCTCTTGGACTGCAAGGAGATCTAACCAGTCCATTCTGAAGGAGATCAGCCCTGGGATTTCTTTGGAAGGAATGATGCTGAAGCTGAAACTCCAATACTTTGGCCACCTCATGTGAAGAGTTGACTCACTGGAAAAGACTGATGCTGGGAGGGATTGGAGGCAGGAGGAAAAGGGGACGACCAAGGATGAGATGGCTGGATGGCATCACTGACTCGATGGACATGAGTTTGAGTGAACGCCAGGAGATGGTGACGGTCAGGGAGGCCCAGCGTGCTGTGATTCATGGGGTCTCAAACAGTCAGACATGACTGAGCGACTGAACTGAACTAAACTGAACTGAACTGACTGATGTCCCAAGAACAAAGATAAAACATTATGCACTTAAGAAGCACTTCATGACCACAACTCAACTATTTGCTACATTGCTGTTGTAAATTATGGATGGCTTAAAAATCACTGTTTGTTACAATTTATGTATAAAAAACAAATTGTTTTTAATGATGAAATGCCATATTGCAAATAGGCCACATCAGATGGCACTTGGTTTATGCGTTGAAATTAAAAGATGTGTGGTCATTGGATGAAAAGCTGTGGTAAATCTAGACAGCATATTAGAAAGCAGAGCCATCACTTTGTGACAAAGGTCCATATAGGAAAAACTATGGTTTTTCCAGCAGTCATGTATGGATGTGATAGTTGGACTATTAAAAAAGCTGAGCACTGAAAAACTGATGCTTTTGAACTCTGGTGTTCAAGACTCTTGAGAGTCCCTTGGACAGCAAGGAGATCCAACCAGTCCATCTTAAAGGAGATCAGTCCTGGGTGTTCATTGGAAGGACTGGTAGTGAAGCTGAAGATCCAGTACTTTGGCCACCTGATGCGAAGAGCTGACTCATTTGAAAAGACCCTGATGCTGGGAAGGATTGAGGGCAGGAGAAGAATGGGACAACAGAGGATGAGATGGTTGGATGGCATCACCGACTCGATGGACATGAGTTTGGGTAAACTCTGGGAGTTAGTGATGGACTGGGAGGTCTGGCCTGCTGCAGTCTATGGGGTTGCAAAGAGTTGGACACAACTGAATGACTGAACTAAACTGATTATTCCCCAGTCTTTACCCAAGGGAGAATTTAGTAACTGCTTTAAGATATAGTTGGGCTTCCTGGGTGGCTCAGCAGTTAAAAAAACTACCTGCCAATGCAGGAGATGGGGTGTTAATGTCTGGGTCAGGAAGACCCCCTAGAGTAGGAAACAGCAACCCACTCCAGTATTCTTGCCTGGAGATTCCCATGGACAAAGGAACCTGGTGGCCTACAGTCCAGTTCAGTTCAGTCGCTCAGTCATGTCCTACTCTTTGTGACCCCATGAATTGCAGCACGCCAGGCCTCCCTGTCTATCACCATCTCCCAGAGTTCACTCAGACTCACGTTCATCGAGTCAGTGATGCCATCCAGCCATCTCATTCTCTGTAGTCCCCTACTCCTCCTGCCCCCAATCCTTCCCAGCATCAGAGTCTTTTCCAATGAGTCAACTCTTCGCATGAGGTGGCCAAAGCACTGGAGTTTCAGCTTTAGTATCATTCCTTCCAAAGAAATCCCAGGGCTGATCTCCTTTCGAATGGACTGGTTGGATCTTCTTGCAGTCCAAGGGACTCTCAACAGTCTTCTCCAACACCATAGTTCAAAAATATCAATTCTTCAGCACTCAGCCTTCTTCACAGTCCAACTCTCACATCCATACATGACCACAGGAAAAACCATAGCCTTGACTAGACGGACCTTAGTCAGCAAAGTAATGTCTCTGCTTTTGAATATACTATCTAGGTTGGTCATAACTTTTCTTCCAAGGAGTAAGCATCTTTTAATTTCATGGCTGCAGTCACTATCTGTGGTGATTTTGGAACCCCCAGAAATAGTCTGACACTGTTTCCACTGTTTCTCCATCTATTTCCCATGAAGTGATGGAACCGGATGCCATGATTTTTGTTTTCTGAATGTTGAGCTTTAAGCCAACTTTTTCGCTTTCCTCTTTCACTTTCATCAAGAGGCTTTTTAGTTCTTCTTCACTTTCTGCCGTAAGGGTGGTATCATCTGCATATCTGAGTTTATTTATATTTCTCCTGGCAATCTTGATTCCAGCTTGTGTTTCTTCTAGTCCAGCATGTCTCATGATATACTGTGTATACAAGTTAAATAAACAGGGCGACAATACACAGCCTTGACGTACTCCTTTTCCTATTTGGAACCAGTCTGTTGTTCCATATCCAGTTCTAACTGTTGTTTCCTGACCTGCATACAGATTTCTCAAGAGGCAGGTTAGGTGGTCTGGTATTCCCATCTCTTTCAGAATTTTCCACAGTTGATTGTGATCCACACAGTCAAAGGCCTTGGCATAGTCAATAAAGCAGAAGTAGATATTTTTCTGGAACTCTCTTGCTTTTTCCATGATCCAGCGGATGTTGACAATTTGATCTCTGGTTCCTCTGCCTTTTCAAAAATCAGCTTGAACATCAGGGAGTTCACAGTTCATGTATTGCTGAAGCCTGGCTTGCAGAATTGTGAGCATTACTTTACTAGCATGTGAGATGAATGTAATTGTGTGGTAGTTTGAGCATTCTTTGGCATTGCCTTTCTTTGGAATTGGAATGAAAACTGACCTTTTCCAGTCCTGTGGCCACTGCTGAGTTTTCCATATTTGTTGGCATACTGAGTGCAGCACTTTCACAGCATCATCTTTCAGGATTTGAAACAGCTCCACTGGAATTCCATCACCTCCACTAACTTTGTTTGTAGTGATGCTTTCTAAGGCCCACTTGACTTCCCATTCCAAGATATCTGGCTCTAGATGAGTGATCACATCATCATGATTATCTGAGTCGTGAAGATCTTTTTGTACAGTTCTTCCATGTATTCTTGCCACCTCTTCTTAATATCTTCTGCTTCTGTTAGGTCCAGACCATTTTTATCCTTTATTGAGCCTATCTTTGCCTGAAATGTTCCCTTTGTATCTCTAATTTTCTTGAAGACATCTCTAGTGTTTCCCATTCTGGTGTTTTCCTCTATTTCTTTGCATTGATCACTGAAGAAGGCTTTCTTATCTCTTCTTGCTATTCTTTGGAACTCTGCCTCCAGATACTTATATCTAAACAACAAAGATAAAAGTATATTTAGGGACCAAGAACAATCAAGGCTGGGGACCAGATAAAACTGTTGTAAGGACTAAACGGATCTACATATTTTAACAGTCCCTTTTGTTGTTCATTCTCTGTCATGTCCGACATTTTGCAACCTCATGGACTGCAGCATGCCAGGCTTCCCTGTCCATCACCAACTCCCAGAGCTTACTCAAACTCATGTCCATCAAGTCGGTGACTACATCCAATCATCTCATTCTCTGTCATCTCCTTCTCCTCCTGCCTTCAATTGATCCCATCATCAGGATCTTTTCTAGCGAGTCAGTTCTTCACATCAGGTGGCCAGAGTATTGGAGTTTTGGCTTCAGCATCAGTCCTTACAATGAATATTCAGGACTGATTTCATTTAGGATAGACTGGTTGAATCTCCTTGCTGTCCAAGGGACTCTCAGGAGTCTTCTCCAATACCAGAGTTCAAAAGCATCAATTCTCTAGTGCTCAGCTTTTTTTCTATAGCCCAACTCTCACATCCATCATGACTAACAGAAAAACCATTGTTTTGACTAAATGGACCTTTGTTGGCAAAGTAATATCTCTGCCCTTTAATATGCTATCTAGGTTAATCATAGCTTTTCTTTCAAGAAGCAAGTGTCTTTTAATTTCATGGCTATGGTCACCATCTGCAGTGTTTTTGGAGCCCCCACAAAATAAGGTCTCTCACTGTTTCCATTGTTTCCCCATCTATTTGCTATGAATTGATGGGACTGGATGCCATGGCCTTAGTTTTCTGAATGTTGAGTTTTAAGCCGTCTTTTCCCTCTCTCAATTTCATCAAGAGGCTCTTTAGCTCTTTTCCACTTTCTGCCATAAGGGTGAGGTCATACATGCATGCTAAGTTGCTTCAGTCATGCCCAACTCTTTGTGACCCTAAGGACTGTTGCCTGCCAGTCTTCTGTGTCCATGGGATTCCCCAGGTAAGGATACTGGAGTGGGTTGCCATGTCCTCCTCCAGGGGATTGTCCTGACTCAGGGATCACACCTGTGTCTCAGTCTCCTGCATTGGAAGACTGGTACTGCATCACTTGGGAATCTCATCCTATTAGTACTTCTATTCAGTGAAGGTCTGGATTTACTAGAAAGACCCATATAAGAATAGAAAATGATTTATAGCAAAAGAGATTACTTTCAGGATGCCCTGAAGTACATAATGAAAATATGATAGAGATGTATATTTTTCCTATAGAAGCACGTGCTAATGCTTACATTATTTTCAAGCAAATAAAACCAAAATTATCTAGAAAATGTTA
Source organism: Nanger dama (assembly GCA_917880005.1). Lineage (NCBI taxonomy): Eukaryota > Metazoa > Chordata > Mammalia > Artiodactyla > Bovidae > Nanger > Nanger dama. Next base: position 3,076,810 of record CAKJTW010000069.1, read on the forward strand.
CTGGATGATAATAATAATAAATATTCTCTTATTATCAGGCATTATGCAGTGCCTTCAGAATATTGTTTAATTCACAACATCCCAGTGGAGAATGTACTATGCTGTTGCTGCTGCTGTTAAGTCGCTTCAGTTGTGTCCGACTCTGTGTGACTCCATAGACAGCAGCCTACCAGGCCCTGTGTCCCTGGGATTCTCCAGGCAGGAACACTGGAGTGAGTTGCCATTTCCTTCTCCAATGTATGAAAGTAAAAGTGAAAGTGAAGTTGCTCAGTCGTGTCCGACTCTTCACAACCCCATGGACTGCAGCCTATCAGGCTCCTCTGCCCATGGGATTTTCCAGGCAAGCGTACTGGAGTGGGGTGCCATTGCTTTCTCTGGAATGAACTATAATCATGCTTAATTTCCAAACTGGGGGAAAAGCCTTAAATAGTCTTATGATTTGTTTGTGAAACTATGAAGTGTCAGATCTTTGATCTAATCTTTAGTTGACTCATTCCAAAACCCATTTATGATAAAAAAAAAAAAAACTCTTCAGAAAGCAGAAATGGAAGGAACATACCTCAACATAATAAAAGCTATATATGACAAACCCACAGCTAACATTATCCTCAATGGTGAAAAATTGAAAACATTTCCCCTAAAGTCAGGAACAAGACAAGGGTGCCCACTTTGACCACTACCATTCACCATAGTTTTGGAAGTTTTGGTCACAGCAATCAGAGCAGAAAAAGAAATAAAAGGAATCCAAGTTGGAAAAGAAGAAGTAAAACTCTCACTGTTTGCAGAGGACATGATCCTCTACACAGAAAATCCTAAAGACTCCACCAGAAAATTATTAGAGCTAATCAATGAATATAGTAAAGTTGCAGGATATAAAACAAACACACAGAAATCTCTTGCATTCCTATACACTAATAATGAGAAAATAGAAAGAGAATTTAAGGAAACAATTCCATTCACCACTGCAACAAAAAGAATAAAATATTTAGGAATATATCTACCTAAAGAAACTAAAGACCTATATATAGAAAACTATAAAACACTGATGAAAGAAATCAAAGAGGACACTAATAGATGGAGAAATATACCATGTTCATGGATTGGAAGAATCAATAGAGTGAAAATGAGTATACTATCCAAAGGAATTTATAGATTCAATGCAATCCCTATCAAGCTACTAATGGTATTTTTCACAGAGCTAGAACAAATAATTTCACAATTTGTATGGAAATACAAAAAACCTTGAATAGCCAAAGCAATCTTGAGAAAGAAGTATGGAACTGGAGGAATCAACCTGCCTGACTTCAGACTCTACTACAAAGCCACAGTCATCAAGACAGTATGGTACTGGCACAAAGACAGAAATATAGGTCAATGGAACAAAATAGAAAGCCCAGAGATAAATCCATGTACTTATGGACACCTTATCTTCGACAAAGGAGGCAAGAATATACAATGGATTAAAGAAAATCTCTTTAACAAGTGGTGCTGAGAAAACTGGCCAACCATTTGTAAAAGAGTGAAACTAGAACACTTTCTAACACTATACACAGAAATAAACTCAAAATGGATTAAAGATCTAAATGTAAGACCAGAAACTATAAAACTCCTAGAGGAGAACATAGGCAAAACACTCTCCGACATACCTCACAGCAGGATCCTCTATGACCCAACTCCCAGAATATTGGAAATAAAAGCAAAAATAAACAAATGGGACCTAACTGAACTTAAGAGCTTCTGCACAACAAAGGAAACTATAAGCAAGGTGAAAAAAACAGCCTTCAGAATGGGAGAAAATAATAGCAAATGAAGCAACTGACAAACAACTAATCTCAAAAATATACAAAACAAATTACTTTGAATATATTTCAAAGATGTAGAAGTTGGCAAACGTCTAATACTAAAGGATGAGATAGTAAGTCTCTTAGGATTTTGTAGCCATATGGTCTATGTCACAATTACTCTGCAGTCTTAGTGAAAAAGCAGCCATACACAGTACACAAAGGGACGATCTTATTTCTTCAATATCCTAAATGCAAATTATTACTTTGGGGGAAGGAGCAGACTTGACCTTATAGCCATTGTTTGCCAACTTTGGCTACATGGTATTATTCATTCTTGGTTCTAATTTATATCTTTACATAATGAAATATTTTTATACTGTCTCTGCATTGAAAAGTGAAATTGAATATGATCTGGTGACATCAAAACATGCAGAAAAGCAAATATTAATTTGAAACAAATAAAATTGATTTATAATTTAAAGAAATAAACACAAAAACTTGGATTCAATCCTTGCTCTGTGGTTCCTTTCATGTTAGTTCAGCTCTCCAAGCCTGAACTTCCCTATATATTGGAGGTTACTTGCTTACATTGGAGGATTATTATAAATATTAAATAATTCTGTAAAATTCATTGTTTGTATTAATCATTCAATAAATATAATACATAGACCTACATAATGGGTTAACAGAATGTGTTCTCTGTTTGTTTCAAATATGTGTACTAATTATCAATATATATTAATTTTTTCATATTAAAATTATTCATGTATTTCAGTAATGCTAAAATTTATTTCCCCAACTAGAAGAAAATAACAAAAGAATGTATTTCAGATGTTACACATCAGTTGTTTGTAAAGAAATGTCTGTGATCAATAGTGGAATTGTAAATGTACATACAGAATGCAAACTTTTGATTCATTTAAATTATCAGAATTCATGAAGAAGATTCCATAATTGAAATGTTTTCATCACATATGAATAGTAATACTATTTACATAGGAATGTGCCATTTATACTGTAGATGCAGTAAGAATACACTGTAGATCACTTAGAAAATTTCAAAAACAGTATAAAGGAAAATAATTCTGTAAAGGGCTATATCTATAAGAAATATTCATTTAATTTCTAAAGCATATTTTCTAACGTATTTGCATGTATATTTATTGCATGTGTGTAGCGAATATATGAATCCATGTGTATTTGTATATTACCAAGTATAGAATTATAGGTCACATTTTTTGAATATTTTATATATTTTAGTACAAATTGCCAAAAGTTACAATATTTTTCCCTTAACATCAAGTTAATAAGATACTTCAATATCTAAGTAACATATAAACTAAAGGAAAGATGAAAGATGATAGATAAAATCTCCCTCAAGGATCAAAGCTGCAGAATAATTAAACCCAGAGATAAGTAAGAATGAGTTTTAAAAATAAGTGAAAAAAAGCACCAGCTGTATATATTAAAGGTTTTCACCCTGGGCGCCTTGAAAAGAACATGTACATCTCTGACAGGAAATGGAAAGGCACTGGGTTTCGCTGGCTTCAGTAATGTTTTGACTCAGTTGGAAATGAGATTAATGACTTTGTGAAATCAAAGCCTGCAAGAGACTCCAGCTGTGGACTGACTCAGCTGATTAACCAGCACAGCCTAAGAAGTGATGTGTAGTTGAATTATGATTGCTTGCCTTCACAGTCATGAAAAGTAGCAAGAAATGTTCAAACCCTTACACTGATGAAGGGATTAGAGATTCATTTGAATTCCCATATGAATCAAGCTTAGAAAATATTAAACATTCATTGTAAGACTGTATGTGTGTGAGCACCTGTGTATGCGCACCTGTCTGTGTGTTTGAGAGGTCTTCTGTATGTTTAAGTATTGGAATGAGGCTTGTGTACATAATCAAAAATGTTTTTTTACCTTAAAACACGTTTTCCTCAACAGACGTACACTTTGCCCTATTCTGTGACTGAATGTTAAAACATAGAGAAAAACATTGCCAAAAAATCTGTCACTCAGGGAGCATACATTGGAGCTTAGCCTTTCAAAATCATATCACTTCTAATATAGCTAAATTGGAACTACAGAAAAATAAGATTCCAGGAATTTTTCATTCGGTGAATAGATTATGCATTACTTGACATGCTGTATGACCTTTAACAGCTATTTCTCTTTGTAATTTGTTTATTTTTAACTGGAGGATAATTGATTTATAATATTGTATTGGTTTCTGCCATATCTATTCTTTTCTGCAAAGATCAGCATGGAAGTGTAACTGCAATCTTCACTAGGACATTTGGGAGAGAAAGAGTGACCTAGTTGACTTCTCTTATTTACATTCTTGTCAACAGGCCTTTAGGGAAACACACACAAGCTATTTGCTACTCGAATGATAATGGAGACTCCTTATCAGTGAAATGCTTTGGTGTGGGTATGGATTTTTGCAGACATAGCCAGGTGAAGAGTGTTCAGTAATCACTGGAATTAATGACATATAAAATGGAGATGTTCTATAAAATGACTTGTTCTTTATCACCTATCTGCATGCACTGCTCTAAACAAACCTGCATGTTTAGTCCTAAAGTGAGAGAAGATAGATTGAGGAGAGATGTATTGATGATGCCAGACACTCCAAGAGAAAACTGCTTTGCTCTGCCACACAATTGCCTGTATCCTTCAAATCACTAATAAAATCTATTACTATTAATAGATACAATTTCCAGGTAGTATGAGTTCTGGTTGATATTTGAACATTGATTGTTACCATTAATTGACATTATGAGCATGATTCTTTTTTTTTCCCCAACTCATAAGTTCTGTTTATTAGAGATAAAAATTTTTCTCTGTCACTATTGGACAAACAAAGATGGAAAAATGTGATAAGGAACTGATAAACAGGATTATGTCTTTACCCATCCTTGGTGTGAAAGCAGGCAAGTCTTAACAAAAGAATTTGAAGAAAATTGATTATGACCCTGAGAATTTGCAATGTAGATAGACAAGAGTGTGAGCAGAAGGATGATAAGCAACTAACCTCATCCCTAGTCTATTGCTGGCAGCCCAGGCAAAAGTTTGAAGCTTGATCTCTAAAGATGAAGCTAGGGTAATTCTCATGCATCCTTAGCCACCTTGGAAGACAATATATTCGATTACAATATAGGTCAATTAAATTATTGATTTCCTGAAAAACTATGCACCTAAGGGTCATGGCTAGTTAACTAAATTACAATACAATACAATAAACAGAAACAAAACCCCCACAAATTGTTCTGTTAAATAGCTAGAGCATTTTACAGAGAAATGCTATTAGAAGCTTGGTGATGGCTCAAATGATAAAGAATCTGCCTGCAATGCAGATGTGGGTTCGATCCCTGGATTGGAAAGATCCCTTGCAGAAGGGAATGACACCCCACTCCAGTATTCTTGCCTGGAGAATCCCATGGACGGAGGAGCCTGGAGGGCTTCAGTCCACAGGGTCACAAAGAGTTGGACATGACTGAGTGACTAACACTTTCATTGATCAAATATACTTCATATGTCAAATCTGAATCTAGATACTCATTTGTAACTATCTAGGGGAAAAAATGTGAAGAGAGTGTCTTTATCCTCCAAACTTTTTCATCTGAAGGGGAAAATGCAAATTCCATTTTTATTGTGATTAACAAGTTGATGAGAAATGTTTCAAGTAAATGTCTCATGAACAATGCAGAACATCAAGTTGAACTTTACTTTGTTTACGGGACCTCAGTACTTTCCAAGAAAAGGGTAGGAGAGGATACCCTCCAGAAGGATCAAGTTCAGACTCTAGATACTTAGGGGTGAAGGCCCAAGTGATAAGGCTGGAAATAGTCTATGATCTGAAGTCATGAAAAGCCATAAAACTTAACAACTTCTGTGATAATTTTGAAAATAATTTTATGAACAGGGAGAAAGTTATTTTTTTTTTAGTTTTGTGCCAATTTTTACAAACCTCTTTTTATGTAAATGTCTCAATAGATGAATACTGAATACTAAACAGAGGCCTTTTGTTTTGGTTTTTGCTCTTTTAGAAATTAATGACTTACTTTTTTCTTTTTTTCATCATCTCTTGACCACGGGCCTACAGATAAGATACATACTCTCCTTATTCTCCATTACCTGTTTCAAATCTATCTCCACCTTCCACCCACTCCCTCTACATTGTTCTCTGAACACTACATCTCTTCTCGAAACCCACCAGTATTTGAACTGCCTGTCATCACGTTACATTAGCTACAACCCCTCATTCAGGTCACAATTCACTGACCCCTCATTTTTCAAATAATTTTGCTTTTGGCTTATGATCACTCTCTTACATATTGCTCCCTTCTTAAGGCTCCTTCACTTCAGTGTTTACATGATTGTTTCATCTGAAAACTTACATCTTTATCTCAATTCCTCTTCTCTAATAATTGTGTCCTTCTCCATACAGCCTGTAACTTCCACAGTAAACATCTGGCCTCAGTTGTAACTACCACTCACACTCTCTCACTATCTCATACCTTTTCAGCTCACTCTCTCTAGGACCCTGACTCCCCAATTTTTCAACTCCACTGGGAATGATACTGCCATCTTTTCACTGCCCATTTTCCAATTTTTTGCCTCTTTTCAACATATTGGTTTGGGGGAAACAAAACAAGCAAGCAACAACAGCAAAGATCCATAACCAGTTACATTAAATTACCTACTATGCCTCTGCAATTCTGCAGTTGCCTGTAATGGATAAACTCACAACTCCACTAACTGATTCTATTTAAAATTCAGGGCAAAATAACTTCTGGGAAATCTTCAATGCAGTCAGTTAATCATAATGTAGTTGTCTAGAATATTCTTTACTCTTCAGCAGTAAAGCATAAACTTATAAGTATATTATAAATACTTCATATATTGCATTGAATTTGCCATATTAATTGCTATTTATTAAATGTGAATCTACTTTTATAGACAAGAATGTATAAGCAATAACTAACAATTTTTAACCTGGTGCTTTTGCCCACTTTGTTTTTATAAGGTTTAACCTACTTAGAAATTATCTAGGTACCCAAATTGCCACTCATTCACCTAATATTTTATTACTATATAAAATGTCCTAGAAGTGCTATTTAGTTGACTTTAGAGATCATCACAATTTTTCCTAATATTGGAATTTCATCATAGGAGTGACATTCAAAAAGTTTATGTTCAGTTCAGTTCAGTTCAGTTGCTCAGTTGTGTCCGACTCCATGACCCCATGAATTGCACCACGCCAGGCTCCCCTGTCCATCACCATCTCCCAGAGTTCACTCAAACTCATACTCGTCGAGTCAGTGATGCCATCCAGCCATCTCATCCTCTGTCATCCCTTTCTCCTCCTGCCCCCAATCCCTCCCAGCATCAGAGTCTTTTCCAATGAGTCAACTCTTCGCATGAGGTGGCCAAAGTACTGGAGGTTCAGCTTTAGCATCATTCCTTCCAAAGAAATCCCAGGGCTGATCTCCTTCAGAATGGACTGGTTGGATCTCCTTGCAGTCCAGGGGACTCTCAAGAGTCTTCTCCAACACCACAGTTCAAAAGCATCAATTCTTTGGTGCTCAGTCTTCTTCACAGTCCAACTCTCACATCCATACATGACCACAGGAAAAACCATAGCCTTGACTAGACGGACTTTAGTCAGCAAAGTAATATCTCTGCTTCTGAATATGCTATCTAGGTTGGTCATAACTTTTCTTCCAAGGAGTAATCGTCTTTTAATTTCATGGCTGCAGTCACCATTTGCAGTGATTTTGGAGCCCCCAAAAATAAAGTCTGACACTGTTCCCCGCTGTTTCCCATCTATTTCTCATGAAGTGATGGGACCAGATACTAACTAAAAATGATTTGTAGAATAACTGTAGTCCAAAAGAACCTAACCCTTATTGTAAGAAGATGTTGTTGAATGCATGCATTTATATTATTATATCCTTGGATATTTTGGAAAAAAATGATAACTTATCTGATCCATAAACCCAGTATATGACTGTTTTTTTCATTCTACAAGAATAACAAACAGGGTTCAGTAGTAAGTGACTTGCTTGCCAGAGGTGGCCCCAATAAGTGTTGCCAGAAGAAGTGAAACAAAGAAAATGTTAGTCGCTCAGTCATGTCCAACTCTTTGCTACTTTCTGAACTGTAGCCCACCAGGCTCCTCTGTCCTTGGAATTCTCCAGGCAAGAATGATGGAGTGCGTAGCCATTCCCTTCTCCAGGGAATGTTTGTTTCTGGACCAGGGATCGGGCCTAGGTCTCCTGCAATAAGTGTCAAAGTTGGGTTTCAAACTCCAACTCATTGGCCCTAGAGCTGGAGTTTCTCACACAACACTGTAGGGCCCCTGCCACGTCCATCTTCAGTCACCTCTGTATGACAGGTGCCAGAGCAGCAATAAGCAGGCAGAGCATTAGCTGTTCAACTGTGCAGGGAAGGTGCACACCAAGGGCCTCAAGTGTTTTGCTGCTCTGACCAGATCCAGGAATATCTGTGGAGAGTGTTCTGAGTACTGATTTGGGGTTACAAATACCTTTAAGCAAATGGGCATATTAAAAAATACAGACTCTGTGAATAATGAAGATGAATAATGTAGGTAGATAGATGCATACAGTTACATAGACATAGAGATTGGATAATGTGTTGCCATCTGTTGTCAAGTAATATTATACTACTTTGTGTAGCTGACTCATATGGTAAATAATCTGCCTGCAATTTAGGAGGCTCTGGCTCAATCCCTGGGTCAGGAAGACCCCTGAGAAGAAAATGGCTACCCGCTCTAGTATTCTTGCTTGGAGAATTTCATGGATAGAAGACCTGGTGGGCTATAGTGCATGGGGTTGCAGAGTCGAACACGACTGAATAACTAACACTTTGTTACTACTACTTTAAATTAGTTGCGACAACCTGATAATTTCCATTGCTTTCAATACATATTTTATCCTATTTTAATTATATGTCCTACTTTCATGCTTAGCTGAGTGTATTGCTTCTCTTTGCTTAAACTATTGTCTAATTGCTTATAGATAACATTGAGTTGGACGACATCAATCAAGTAATGGCAGTAGTGGCTGAGCGTTTGCTATTACACAGGACTTGTTGCAAGCGGTTTACATACATTTCAGGTGGACAGCACAGTGATTCAGTCATATATCTTTCTGTTGTTTGTTTATATTCTTTGATATATATTTCATAACCATATGCAATGAATAAGAAAATGTGGTTTTTATGTAAATGAACACTGCATTTTCATTTTTGTAACAAGCACAAGCATTTTAATCAGAAAATAAATAATATGGCTTATTACTTCCCAATTGGTTTCTGAAACAAAATAAAGAAATAAATAAGTATTGAGTATTAGGAATTCTCATTAAACAGCTATGTTTAATGACTAAGGGGGTGCTTGCCGAGTTTTAAAGCTATTTGTCAGCCACTAAAATGTCCCTGAGCTGTTAATTATTGATGACAGTTATTTCACTAGCAAAAGTTACCTCATTAGCATGACAAGAGATGGATGTCCTCATTAGACACTTCCTTGTTTTGAGAACTACATGCCAACTTTGTCTCCAGGGCCAGAAACATTAACAACAAGTAGAAACTTTGCCCACTGAGTACTCTCTATGTTATTTTATTTAGAATTTATGAAATCACAATTTAGAAATCAAAACTTTATATTGTAAGAACATTTATTTGAAAATTCCCATTGAGAAGAAAAAGACAAACTGTATTATGGAAAGATTTTTTTTAATATTGCCTATATACGATATTTTATAAATTGGCCTGATAGTGTTCTGAGCTCATGAACCAGCTCACCTTCATCTTTACACCTCTCACATTCTGAGCTTTCTTACCCAAATGAGATGAAAACTTACATCGATGCATAAATGGGAACACAAATGTTCATAACAGTTTCATTCATAATCAATAAGGACAAGTACATATGAAGTCTTTCAGTAAGTGAATGGATAAATAAATTGGCCTAGCCATACAATTGAATATTATTCAATCATCAAAAAAAAAAGAAAAAGAAACTATCAAGCTTATAAAAGCCATGAAAAATATGTGGGGTATCTTAAATGGACATTTGTTATTATTGTTTAGTCACTAAGTCATGTCTGACTCTTTGTCACCCCAAAGACTATTGCTCAGATGAACAACATGAATTCCTTATTTCCAAATTCAGACTTAAATTGAAGAAAGTAGGGAAAACCATGAGACCATTCAGGTATGACCTAAATAAAATCCTTTATGATTATAGAGTGAAAGTGACAAATGGATTCAAGGGATTAGATCTGATAGACAGAGTGCCTGAAAAATTATGGACTGAGGTTAGTGACATTGTATAGGAGGCAGGGATCAAGATCACCTTCAAGAAAAAGAAATGCAAAAGACAAAATAGTTGTCTGACGAGGCTTTACAAATAGCTGAAAAAACAAGGGAAATGAAAGGCAAATGAGAAAAGGAAAGATATACCCATTTGAATGCAGAGTTCCAAAGAATAGCAAGGAGAGATAAGAAAGTCTTCCTCAGTGATCAATACAAATAAATAGAGGAAAACAATAGAATGGGAAAGACTAGCGATCTCTTCAAGAAAGTTAGAGATATCAAGGGAACATTTCATGCAAAGATGGGCTTGATGAAGGACAGAAATGGTATGGACCTAACAGAAGTAGAAGATATTAAGAAGAGGTGGCAAGAATACACAGAAGAACTATACAAAACAGATCTTCCTGACCCAGATAACCATGACAGTGTGATCACACACCTAGAGCTAGACATCCTGCAATGTGAAGTCAAGTGGGCCTTAGGGAAGCATCACTATGAACAGAGCTAGTGAAGATGATAGCATTCCAGTTGAGCTATTTCAAATCTTAAAAGATGATGCTGTTAAAGTGCTGTGCTCAATATGCCAGCAAATTTGGAAAACTCAGCAGTGGCCACAGGACTGGAAAACGTCAGTTTTCATTCCAGTCCCAAAGAAAGGCAATGACAAAGAATGGTCAAACTACCACACAATTGCATTTATCTCACACACTAGCAAAATAATACTCAAAATTCTCCAAGCCAGTCTTCAACAGTATGTAAGCGGTGAGCTTGCAGATGTTCAAGCTGATTTTAGAAAAGGCAGAGGAACCAGAGATCAAATTACCAACATCTGTTGGATCATTGAAAAAGCAAGAGTTCCAGAAAAACATCTACTTATGCTTTATTGACTATACCAAATCCTTTGACAGTGTGGATCACGACAAACTGTGGAAAATCTTCAAGAGATGGGAACATCAGAGCACCTGACTTGCCTCCTGAGAAATCTGTATGTGAATCAGGAAGCAACAGCTAGAATTGGACATGGAAAAACAGACTGATTCCAAATCTGGAAAGGAGTACATCAAGGGTGTATACTGTCACCTTGTTTATTTAACTTATATACATGGTACATAATATGAAATGCTGGGCTGGAAGAAGCACAAGCTGGAATGTAGACTGCCAGGAGAAATATCAATAACTTCAGATATGCAGATGACACCACTCCTATTGCAGAAAGTGAAGAGGAACTAAAAAGCCTCATGATGAAAGTGAAAGAAGAGAGTGAAAGAGGTGGCTTAAAACTCAACATTCAGAAAACTTAGATCATAGCATCCAGTCCCATCACTTTGTGGCAAATAGATGGGGAAATAATGGAAACAGTGAGAGACTTTATTTTGGGGGCTCCAAAATCACTGCAAATGGTGACTGCAGCAGTGAAATTAAAAGAAGAAAGACTATGACCTTGGAAGAAAGGCTATGACCAAGCTAGCATATTAAAAAGCACAGACATTACTTTGCCAACAAAGGTCTGTCTAGTCCAAGCTATGGTTTTTCCAGTAGACATGTATGGATGTGAGAGTTGGACTATAAAGAAACCTGAGCACCAAAGAATTTATACTTTTGAACTGTGGTGTTGGAGAAGACTCTTAAGAGTCCCTTGAACTGCAAGGAGATCCAACCTGTCAATCCTAAAGGAACTCAGTCCTGAATATTCATTGGAAAGACTGATGTTGAAACGGAAACTTAATACTGTGGCCGCCTAATGGGAAGAACTGACTCATTTGAAAAAAACCTTGATGCTGGGAAAGATTGACGGCCGAAGTAGTAGGGGATGGCAGAGGATGAGATGGTTGGATGGCACCACCAACTCAATGGCATGAGTTTGAGCAAGCTGTGGGAGTTGGTGATGGACAGTGAAGCCTGGTGTGCTACAGTCCGTGGGGTCGCAGAGTTGGACACGACTGAGCAACTGAACAGAGACTGTAGCCCACCGGGCTTCTCAGTCCATGGGCTTTCCCAGGCAAGAATACTGGAGTAGGTTGCCATTTTCTTCTCCAGGGGATCTTTCTGACCCAGGGATCTAACCCACATCTTCTGCATTGCAGGCGAATTCTTTCCTGCTGAGCCACCAGAGAAGTCCAAATTCACATTGCTACGTGAAATTAGCTAGTTTTATAAGATTACATATTTTTTAAATTCAACTATGTTGCATTCTGGAGAAATAAAACTACAGGTATATAAGAAACTTAGTTTGTTGACAGAACTTCAGGAGGAGATGGGAAAGATAAACAAAAGGAGCACATCAGAGTTTTAAGGCAGAGGAACTCTTCAGCATGGTACTATAGTGGTAGAAACATGAAAGTATGTATTTGTCAAAACCCATAGAACTTCACAGCACAAAGAATTAACTCTAATGAGGATTGTGAATGTTTGCCAGTAATAATGTGTTAATAATCACTCATCAACTGTAACAAATATATGACCCTAAAGCTAGATAGTAATAGAAAAATTAGTGGAGAGAGAAGGAGTTATATGAGAATTCACTACATTATTATACTGCTCAGGAATATTCAGTTTTATAAACCTAAAAACTCTATTAATTTGCAAAAATGAGTTTTGGTTGCCATTCACTGTCAAAATGAGGATTAAAATTAACATCATCTATCTCCAGGTATCGGAGAAGGCAATGGCAGCCCACTCCAGTACTCTCGCCTAGAAAATCCCATGGACAGAGGAGCCTGGTGGGCTGCAGTCCATGGGTTCATGAAGAGTTGGACATGACTGAGCGATTTCACTTTCACTTTTCACTTTCATGCACTGGAGAAGGAAATGGCAACCCACTCCAGTGTTCTTGCCTGGAGAATCCCAAGGACGGCAGAGCTTAGTGGGCTGCCGTCTATGGGGTTGCACAGAATTGGACACGACTGAAGTGACTTAGCAGCAGCAGCAGCATCTGCAGGTATATGGGGGAAGGTGATATTTTGATACAAATGGACATACAAATTTGACATACAAATTTTATATACAAAATTTTATCAACTTCAGTGTTGTATTTGTACATGTGTAGTAGCATGAATGCCCAATGTGCCATCTCCACTTGATCTTCAATATTGTCATGTTTTTGTCTACATATGTTCTTGCTGGAGGTTGTGTTTTCATGTTTTTTTTTTTCCCCTTATAATAATTCAATGCACTTTGTAAGTATGAGAACTTCTGAGCCCATATCTGCTCATTAGTGGAGAATAATGCTGTACTCATAGCAAATGTTTCCTCAATTTGTGAGAATCATTGCCATTCTTTCTGCTTGTATTTGTGTGGATATAGTTTTTGACATGGCTTTTTGAAATTGCTAGGCTTTGCATGACAGCCAGTTATTCGTGTGTGAAACAGTCCTCAGTAAACTTAAGTGATTTAGTAACTTTAATTTTGAATATCTAATTTTAATATTGTATTCTAGCATCTCATTGATAAAATAGGGCTTTCCTGGTGGTTCAGTGGTAGTGAACATACCTACAATGCAGAAGACATGGGTTCAGTCCTTGGGTTGGAAAGATCCCCTGGAGGAGGAAATGGCAACCCATTCCAGTATTCTTTCCTGGGAAATTCCATGGAGTGAGGAACCTGGCAGGTTACAGTCGATGGAGTAGCAAAACAGTTGGACACAACTAAGCAACTAAACAACAACTGATTGATAGTATACAGCAGTCTTTCCTTGTGCTTTAAGTAAGGGAGAAATTACATGAATATTTACTCATAAAACTGAAATAATCAAGTTTTATGCCATAATTAGTTGCCCTCATACAGAGAGAGACTCTTGGGTGTTTCTTATGTCATACACTGAAGACGAAGTGCAGTGTGGCATGCTTCTTAGTCTGATCCTCCTCATTTTGGTCATGACTAAGACCGGTAAGTTTCCTGGGTGCAATACTCTATTTATATTCTTTTAAACTTTCTCTTGTTACTTCCTGCTCCTTGAATATCTCTTCCAAGTTTCTTTATATAAATAACCCAGTCTTTAATACACATATCCAGCTCTATCTTGTCTAGAAGCCTTTTATGTGCTTTCTCTTTGAACTATATGGAACTTTGCAATTCACCGACAGTTCCCTGAGGATACATTTGCGTTCTTATATATTCAAATGGCCTGATCAGGTTGTTTGAAAAAAGTCCACATTCCCCCTCACTTTAACCCTAACTCCTCTCCTTCCTCTACTGTCCCTGTCAATTTGTCATAGAAATATCTTTTGAAACTGAAATATGTATAGAATAATGAAAAGAAAATTCAAGGACTTAAAGGGCATAGTGATTTTTCCCCCATTAAGTATTCTTACTTAAATTCAGCTTTACCCTAGCTTTGTGGTAAGTTATAAATGATTTCATCTGTTCTAAGGAATAAAAAGCATTGTTCAAAGTTTTACCAACCTTGTTCTTGCACATGATGTTGAGTTTATATTCATTTTCCACATTTCCATTTTACCTTATTGCAAAGGGAAGTTAAGCACTCAGGTTTTGCCACACTAAATGCCTTCCGACTTTATTCTTCAATATAGAAGACGCTGTATAGAAAAGATATTTGAGAAATCGAAAAAACAACCGTTATACTTTCAAAGACAGTCAACCTTCATCTCGTTTAATGGTGTTCAAATGATTATTCTCATATAAATGGTTTTAAAATTGTATTCCATTTGAAATATAATACTACAATTTGTGGGAACCATATTTTGATGGGAAACCAAACACTCTGGTCATTATTTCTTTATTAATTTGCACCATTCTTTTTTTCTGTAATTCAGAAAGTAATCTTATGTTGAAGAAAAGAGAATTAGATATCATCTTTATTTATGAAACAATGACTATTAAAATATTTTTTTTCTCTCACTTCTATTTTTGTAAATGATTGAAGGAATCATTAACATTAGTGTGAAGAGTTAAAGGAGGTTGAGGTCTGACACTGACAGTTTCAAACACAAACCAGAAATGTTGTGTTTCCCATATGCAGAATGCTGAAGGATTATGGTAGTTCTGGTGGGGATGTTTGTTGCAATCCTAGGAAAATATAATTTAAAGGAAATAATTTATAGGTAGACATGAAATCAGAAGGATTTTTAATTGTTAGCAATAACTCAAACATCATCAGAGTTACTTCTAGGTACACATTACAATACAATTTGGCTGACATTTTCATTTATGACTTTGGTGATGACTTAGGTTTAGACAATAGAGAGACAATTTAGTAATTACAGAGCTTTGTCTTAGCAGCTGGCATTTTATTTTCTGTTTTACCTTTAAAATTTATAATTTCTAAATTTTAGCTTGATCTAATTTAGAACAGCTTGAGAAGAAAACCCCTCATTCCTGGCTCACTGCCCTTCATTTTTATAGAGATGAACCGGTTCTCCCATTCAGGTATGAAGGGTTAGCTCTACTGTCTGCCTGACTTTTTGTTCTTAAAAATAAATAAACAGGACTTCCCTGGGGCTCCACTTCAGACTGCTCTTCCACTACAGGGACTGCGGGTTTGATCCCTGGTCAGGGAAGTTCTGCATGCCACAACCAAAAGAAACAAACAAAAATAAACAAATAAATAAATTTTTACTCATAGAAAATAGCATGATTATTCACTCAATTTTCCTTTGGAGATCGTCATTTAGTATTTGCTAACAAGTATAACTTTTTAATTAGGAAGTAATATTTGAGCCATTTTTAGTGCCAGAGAGGTGGGGCAGATTTTCAGTTTACTTCTTTAAGACTCAATTTCTCTCAAAATGTACAAAGCTGCTTGGTGAAGTGTTAATGGTTTTATTATATTTTTCTCATTACGATGTCTGTTTGCTCTCTCATTTGGTTCCTCAAATGTGGAATTTCATTGTTAAATTTCATGTGTTTTAGCATCATTTGCTTTCAAGGATGATTTAAAAAGTTAAATGGATACTACAGAGTTATTTGGCAGTGAAGACCATAAAGATGTATATAACTGTGAAGCTAATTTCTACTTAGTATCACATGATGGCCAGATAGAGATAGCTTTTCTGAGCAAATGTAGCAGAGAAATAGGGGGAAGAAAAGAGAGAAAACTTCATCATCATTAAGGAAAAATTGCACCGATTCCTATCTTTTCTCTGACTCATTAAGAATGCCCTTCTCCCATTCATTTTGATATCCTCCTAGTTTAAATCCCTTCAGGGTTTTACTAGGTGCACTATTAAAAACTAATAAATCCAAGTTACTTATTTAGTCAAGCTTGAGGGGATAATAGAGATTGCATTCTTCGAGTCTGTATTATATACCAGTGAAAATTCTTTGTTATAAGAAAGTGTATGGTTAGATCAAGGACATAGTCTCAATGTGTAGGCACATTTAAGCAAGAGAAGACAGATTTTTTTCTTCAAAGATGAAATTGAGTATTTTCTGTGCTAGTTTCATCTGTGAGACAGCTTGAGCTATAAATTAGCAATTTGATTAAAATAGAATATGCTGTTTACTTTAAATTATTTACACCACATTGTTTACAGGGCTTTATTTTATATAATTCATAAAATTATTTTAAGTTACACATTACACACTGATATATTTCTAAATATTTTAATAATCTCATTGATTTCAAATAATTTAATGCTATATGTAAAGATCTTAAAGTTAAACTTTTCAATTACAGTTAATATTATATGTTGGTGAAATTTAAAGCATTTCAATTGAATTCATGTATTTGGTTAAGGAATTCGGATAGGATTTTTCAGGAACAACTTTCAGTTTAAATACAGAGATATTTTCCCCTGATTATCAGCTGAGTCATTTAGCTCATATTCATTACATAATCACAAACAAAGCACACTAAATTTTCAAGGCATACCCATTACTATAGATTCTGATATTTTAATATATGATTTGTTTATAACAGTCTACTGAGAGAGAAAGTTGAGTATAAAATGATTATGATGTTAATTATCATTATATTAATTACAAAACTATTATGAAGCATGCAGAAAGATATGCAAAAAAATGTATACATACCAAAGGGAGACTAAAAATAGCAAGAGGTTCCAGAAATAGCAAAAATTTCCAGAAATGAAGAGTATATGACTCAATTTGACTGAGTCCTGAAAGAAAATAAGAGTTTACCAGGCAAAAGTCATTCCAGAAGAAATGCTTTTCTGTTGTTTCATAACAAAATATCACAAATACAGCCTCTGAAACCACACTTACACTATATCACAGCTCTGAAGAACAAAGTCTGGGCTCTGATGATTTCTTTGCTTAAGATCATACAAGATCTTAACAAGACTGTCAGGTGTTAGCCAGACTGACCTCTTCTCCTGAAGCTTTGGAGAAGAATCTGCACCCAAACTTTTTGGTTGTTGGTGGGACCCAACCCACAGGAGAAATCTGTTTGCATCACCAAGGTTTTATTTTCTTTAAAGCAACTGGTTGGCTTAATTATTTAAAAGCAATGTTTGTCATACTTATTCAAGCTTTTAAATTTTGATTAGAAGGGATTAGTAAAACAGAAGTTGAATGCTTCTCTTTGGTATCCTTAAGCTTGACATTTACCTTCAAACGTAGAGTTCTTTTAGTCTGTTGATCTTCTGCAGTGTTGTTACCAAGTTCAAGCTCACTCTGCTTGCCACACGTTAGGCTAATAAATCTGAGAGATGAGGTATTGAGGCAAGGAATATGACTTTATTCAGAGAGCCAGCTGACCGAGAAGATGGCAGACTAATGGCTCAAAATAACAGTCTTGTCAGGTCTCTATGCCAAGTTCTTTTATGGGTCAGAGATGGAGGGATGTGAGGAAAAACAGTAAAAGATCATTTAATTCTTGCAAATATCTCCTAGAATGACAAACCTTAGGCAGGGAGATGTGCAAGTTTCACTTCCTTACAGCCATTTCACAGGTGGCATGAAATGGAATATTCTCTGCCATATCAACACAAAAGGATGCCATAGCTATCTGCAGTGCTGCCGTCATTCCCAAATGTGAATTTCTGAGCCACACTGGCAAGAAGCAGATGAGTCAAGCAGTGCAGCTGCAGTTCTCCACATAAGGAACTTTCACAGGTGGGCAGAGTCAGGTTATCTCCCCAATGAACTAAAGAAAGGCACTTTAGTCTAAGGATCAGGCAGAGGGAGGGACAGGGTTCCCTGAGGCAGGCAAATATGGTAAGAAAACAAGGATTAAAGCCACAGAAACAGATCCATTTCAGAGTCAAAATGAACCCTTCCTGGTTACAGCGTCAGTCATCTCTGCTTACAGTTGAAATCTATCTGCATATTAGCATGAAGTTCTGAATGAGAGTTTCAAAAAGAGCAAGGAGAGATAAGAAAGTCTTCCTCCATGATCAAGGCAAAGAAATAGAGAAAATACCAAGGGAACATTTCATGAAAAGATGGGCACAATAAAGAACAGAAATGCTATGCACTTAACAAAAGTAGAAGATATTAAGAAGAGGTGGCAAGAATACACAGAACTGTACAAAAAAGATCGTCATACCCCAGATAATCATGATGGTACGAGCACTAACCTAGAGCCAAACATCCTGGAATCTGAAGTCAAATGTGCTTTAGGAAGCATCACTAAGAACAAAGCTAATGGATGTGATGAAAATCCAGTTGAGCTCTTTCAAATCCTAACAGAAGATGCTGTGAAAGTGCTGCACTCAATATGCCAGCAAATTTGGAAAACTCAGCAGTGGCCACAGGACTGGAAAGGTCAATTTTCATTCCAATCCCAAAGAAAGACAATGCCAAAGAATGTTCAAACTACCACACAATTACACTCATCTCACATGCTAGTAAAGTAATGCTCAAAATTCTCCAAGCCAAGGTTCAACAGTATGTGAATGGTGAATTTCCAGATATTCAAGCTGGTTTTAGAAAAGGCAGAGGAGCCAGAGATCAAATTGCCAGCATCCACTGGATCATCAAAACAGCAAGAGAGTTCCAGAAAAACATCTATTTCTGCTTTATTGACTCTGCCAAAGCCTTTAACTGTGTGGATCACAATAAACTGTGGAAAATTCTTCAAAAGATGGGAATACCAAACCACCTGACCTGCCTCTTGAGAAATCTGTATGTAGATCAAGAAGCAACAGTTAGAACTGGACATGGAACCACGGACTGGTTGCAAATTGGGAAAGAAGTTTGTCAAAGGCAGAGGAGCCAGAGATCAAATTGCCAGCATCCACTGGATCACCTTGTCACCTTGCTTATTTAACTTATATGCAGAGTACATCATGAGAAATGCTTGACTGATGAAGTGCAAGCTCAAATCAGGATTTCCAGGAGAAATATCAATAACGTTAGATACGCAGATGACACCACCCTTATGGCAGAAAGAACAGAAGAACTAAACAGACTGTTGATGAAAGTGAAAGAAGAGAGGGAAAAAGTTGGCTTAAAACTCAACATTCAGAAAACTAAGATCATGGCATCTGGTCCCATCACTTCATGGAAATAGATGGAGAAACAATGCAAACAGTGACAGACTTTATTTTGGGGGCTCCAATATCACTGCAAATGGTGACTGTAGTCATGACATTAAAAGACACTTGCTCTTTGGAAGATAAGTTATGACCAAGCTAGACAGCATATTAAAAGCAGAGACATTACTTTGCCAACAAAGGTCCATCTAGTCAAAGCTATGGTTTTTCCAGTAGGCATGTGTAGATATGAGAGTTGGGCTATAAAGAAAGCTGAGCACCAAGAACTGATGCTTTTAAACCGTGGTGTTGGATAAGACTCTTGAGAGACCTTTGGACTGCAATAAGATCCAATTATTCCATCCTAAAGGAAATCAGTCCTGAATATTTATTGGAAAGACTGATGCTGAAGCTGAAACTCCAATACTCTGGCCACCAGATGCAAAGAACTGACTCATTTGAAAAGACCCTGATGCTGGGAAAGATTGAAGGCAGGAGGAGAAGGGGATGGCAGAGGATGAGATGGTAGGATGGCATCACCGATTCAGTGGACATGAGTTTGAGTAAACTCCAGGAGTTGGTGATGGCCAGGGAGGCCTGGCATGCTACAGTCCACGGGGTTGCAAACAGTTGGACACGACTGAGAGACTAAACTGAACTGAATGAGGTGTGGAGAATCTTCAACAATTTGTCTTTTTACTTCTTTCCAGGCTTAGGTTTTTATTTTTTGATTTCTGTACACCCCAATCAACACTGCCTAACGAATTCTGAAGGAAGCTTTAAAATATTATTCATAGTTATCCAAATAGACTTGCAGTGTTAGTATTTTTATCTTTGTCATTTCTGTGCTTTTCATGCATGTAAGGCAGAATTTTAAAATGGTCCACATGACTCTACTCTTATGTTATGCCTGTGATTATGTAACATGGCCAAAAGGAATTTGCAGATGGAATTGATGTCATTAGTCAGTTGACATTGCAATAATCAAAGAAGGTTTGTCTATGTGCTTATTTAAGGATATCCAGGAAGATGAAGTCCATGTTATTCAATGTGTTCTTTAAAAGTGAAGCTTTCTCCAACTGACCATGGGAGGAGAAGTCAGAGATGTTCAAAGCACAAGCTAAATCAATGAAACATGGCTGACATGCAGATGGAAGTATTGTGAACAAGAAGATTGACCTTTAGGAGTTGTGAGCAATTCCTGGCTAATAACCACCACAAGAATGGAGAACTTGGTCTTAAATCACTAAGGGCTAGGCATCACCAACAACCAGATGAGTCTGGGTGTGGATTCTCCTCCAAAGCCAAAGTGGAAAGATCAGATTGGTTGCTTTGAAAGCAGGAGAGCTTAGGCATCTCTTCATGTATTTAAACTTGATATCAATACTCAAACAAAATTCACTGGTAGAGAAAGACATTTATTATTTTTGGATACTTATGTATACTCTGGTGGTTCAGAAGGTGAAGAATCTGCCTGTTTTTGCAGGAGACACAAGAGATCCCTGGGTCAGGAAGATCCCCTGGAGAAGGGAAAGGCAACTCACTCCAGTATTCTTGTATTCTTGCCTGGAGAATTCCATGGACAGAGGAGCCTGGCAGGATCCATAGTATCGCAAAGAGTTAGACATGACTGAGGGACTAGCACTTTTTCTTTATGGTTATTCTAACTGCTAAAGCCAGTAAAAATTAATAAATTATGACACTTGCCTGACATGCTGTTTTTTTTTTTTTTCTGAATATACTCCCTGGGGTATGGGTATAGGTATGGGTAAATGCTGAATTGTGAATTGATCTAAGAATTTGAAAAACTCATTCATGAGGTTCTTGTGAGAAACTAAAGATATGTGTTTTTTTTTTTTGCTTTATTTTTATTATTTTTATTTTTTAATACTTTATTCTGCATTACAATATTGTATTTGTTTTGCCATACATTGACATGAATCAGCCACAGGTGTCCATGATCTCCCAATGCCGAAGCCCCCTCCCACCTCCCACCCCATATCATCTCCCTGGATCATCCCGTGCACCAGCCCCATGCGTCCTGTATCCTGTATTGAACATAGACTGGCGCTTTGTTTCTTACATGACAGTATACATGTTTCAATGCCATTCTCCCAAATCATCCCACCCTCTCCCTCTCCCTCAGAGTCCAAAAGTCCATTCTATACCTCTGTGTCTCTTTTGTTGTCTCACATAGAGGGCCATCATTACCATCTTTCTAAATTCCATATATATGTGTCAGTATACTGTACTGGTGTTTCTCTTTTTGGCTTACTTCACTCTGTATAATCGGCTCCAGAAACTATAATTGATGTGTGGAATTGAATAGCTAAAGCAAATGATGATAATTAGATTTACTTAAATAAAATAAATAATAAGTTGAAAGAAAACTTTCTCATAGCATTATAAAATATAATAGTTTACCCTCAGCTTTACAGAATTAATAGTATTGATTTTTTTTAGAATAAATATGGTTTCTATTATGCAGATAGTGTCTTGATATAATTATGCTATAGACAATAATTTTATTTACAGAGTCTACATAATTACATGGGCAAATTAGAATTATGGTCTTAATATACCAGAACATGTTAATTGGAAAAGATATAAATTCCTGTACTGTGGTTTAGAAAATAGTGATTTCACAATAAGAGTTAAGAATATAGGAAAATAGAATTCTTTGTTGAAAATTATCAAAAAACGTTGCTAGGTTTATTAAATTTGGTTTGATTCCTTCATCTCCTTCAAGTTTCTCTGAATGACTCTCAAGTTTTTACTTGGCCACCCTTTGTAAAATTGCAAGTACTCCCTTCCATTTTCCAGTACATATTTCCAACCATCTTGTCTGAATGATTTTTTCCCCCAACACCTCTAACCTTTTAATAAATTATAAAATTTATATATTAATTATTTTTATCACTCATCTTCCCCCATACCAACACATCAAAAACATATTTCAGGAGTTAAGAAATGTATATTTTGTTTACACTGACTGAAGCATGGTAGATGCTAAATAAATATTAATTGAGTGATAAAAATAGATTCATGAAATAAAGGTATTTGGTTGTATTTACATATTTAAAGGAAGATATTCAAAACTTGATATAAAGCAGAAAAAAGGTAACTATCTAGAAATACTTTTGTTTATATCTGAAATCTAGTTTGGTAGAAGACAAGTACTAAACCTTGTTTTAAGCATTTATTTGAATTTGAAATTCAAAAGAATCATTAAATTACTGTAGTTGATTGGAGGCTCAAAGTTAGGGAAGTTAGATAGAGATATTCACAAGACATGTTGTGGCTTAATGCAAAGAGGAACTTCTGTTCCTTTTCACTGAGATTTTTGGAGAACCATCTCTTAGACTTTTATCAGTGAGCTTCAGGCAAGGGTCTACCTGAGTTTTCAAGCCTTGAGAGTCTCTAGAATTAAAAGGCTTGTGTATCGAAATAAAATATATAAATTATGACTGAACCTCAGAATATATAATAAAAAATGTCTGGTTAAACATTACAGTGGAATTGTTGTAATAACACTATATTTGATGTAATTTTCAAGTGTGAGAAAATAACATTTAACAATATAATAAAAAACGAATAGCCGCTCACCATAGATATTTTCTAAACCAGCTATTCAGGCACTCTCAGACACATGTTATTAAAAATAAAAAATGAGCAGTGTATGTACTGCTACCCAATGATCCAAGAGCAAAATAGCAACAGTGCCAGTTTTTTTTTTTCTCATATGACTTTCATTTTAGTTTATGAAATAGATATGCTTTATTTTAATTTGCTAAAGTTATTGTAAAATTATACTATATTCAGTGAAATTGCTGTCAAACTCAAGTCCATGTGCCCAATGCACAATGAGGTCAAGGAAACTGAAGTGTCAGAATTTGAAGCAGAGGAAGAATTACTGATGGAGAGGGCACCAACTGTGAAGAGAAAATGGGAGATCCAGGTTTGTTTCAGATCTATCTTGCCACCTTGATGGAACACAGGACTTTTTAGGGAAGAAAGGGTAAAGAGGGTGAGGTCTCTGTGATTTCAGCTTCCAAATGAGATCTCAGTTGCAGACTTTCCAGCACTATCTAGTGACTCAACGTATCATTGATGATTATGATTGATCTATATGTTCCTACAGAACAATCTGTTAAGTCATGGTCTTGTGATCTTTCTGAGAGAGAGCAAAATCAACACTTGAGGCATTTCATTATTTACTTGGAGTCTATGTGATGACTTAAGACTTTCAGTTTCCTGTTGGCCTCTGTGCTGTTTTCCTCAAAAAGATTTAGGCCTACTTCTTCAAAACTATAACATATTATCTCAGCAATCTGGGGTTGTAAATTAGGGGTTTGCTCAAGCTAGCAGTTTCACTGGGAAAAGGGTTAGGCCAAACTTAGGTAAACAAGGATGTCTAAAGCCTCTTAAGCAAGTTAAGAAGGTAGAAGAGTAGCACGAGTCTTTTTTGTGGAGTCAGCTATAATAATGAGATTACAGTAGAAAGAAACATAAAGACGGAAATCAAGACAGCTCGATCCTCAGTTCAGTTCAGTTCAGTCGCTCAGTCATGTCCGACTCTTTGCAACCCCATGAATCGCAGCATACCAGGCCTCCCTGCCCATCACCATCTTTCCAAGTTCACTCAAATTCATGTCCATGGAGTCGGTGATGCCATCCAGCCATCTCATCCTCTGTCGTCCCCTTCTCCTCCTGCCCCCAATCCCTCCCAGCATCAGAGTCTTTTCCAGTGAGTCAACTCTTCACATGAGGTGGCCAAAGTACTGGAGTTTCAGCTTTAGCATCATTTCTTCCAAAGAATGCCCAGAGCTGATCTTCAGACTGGACTGGTTGGGTCTCCTCGCAATCCAAGGGACCCTCAAGAGTCTTCTCCAACACCACAGTTCAAAAGCATCAGTTCTTCAGTGTTCAGCTTTCTTCACAGCCCAACTCTCACACCTATACATGACCACAGGAAAAACCATAGCCTTGACTAGATGGACCTTAGTCGGCAAAGTAATGTCTCTGCTTTTGAATATGCTATCTAGGTTGGTCATAACTTTTCTTCCAAGGAGTCACCACTTGTAGTGATTTTGAGCCCCCAAAAATCTGGATCCTAGCTGGTCTTAATATAAGACCATGGGAAATTAACTTCTGTGGAATTCATGCTTTCCTATTGTAAACTGAATTGTTTAGGTTATATACTTCTAGGATTAAATATTGTTGTTGTTGGTTAGTCGCTTTTGGGTCCAATTCTTTTACAACCCCATGGACTGTAGCCCACCAAGTTCTTCTGTCCATGGAATTTCCCAGGCCAGAATACTGGAGTGGGTTGCCATTTCCTTCTCCAGGGAATCTTCCTGACCCAGTGATAGAGCCCACATCTCCTATACTGGCAGGTGGATTCTTTATCACTGAGCCACTGTGGAAGCCCAAATAAAATATACAGCTGCAATATTGTGATTTATATGAAATATATATTTGGTCATTCATATGACCAAAATATACTTCCATTTATATTTCATATTGGAGCACAGGGTTCCTGACACAGAGCTCCAAAAACCCTTTGAATTTCCTGAGCAACAAGAGCAGTGGGAGCATCTTTTGTTAGAATATTCGCTCTCTTGTCCTCAGTTTCTGAAATCACTTCAGAGCCACGAAGCTGAAATACGTGTCTAGTTATTCATAACAAGCCCTTTCCACTGCAACTGGGTTCATTAATAAGTGACTTTCAGAAAACACCTAAGACTGGGGACTCGTTGCCAGGGCAACTAAGCAGAAATAGAGGGTTAGAACTTTCAGGTCCACCCCTTGAGAAGGTCTGAGGGTTAAATCCATCACTGATGGTCAGTGATTTTATGAATCATGCCTATGAGATGAAGCCCCCATAAAACTCCAAAAGGATGGGTTTCAGAGAATTTCCAGGCTGGGGAACCAGACTGCTTCCATATCCTTTCAGTTGGGCCCCAAACTCTAAGAGGACAGAAGCTCCTGTATTTGGGATTTTTCCCTGCGTATCTCTTCATCTGGCTGTTGCTTTGTATCCTTTGAAATAAACTGGTGATCTAGGGAGTAGTCAAAAACCCAAGGAGAAGACACAAGAACTTGACTTACACCCAGTTGGTGAGCAGTACCTGAGGGCTTCCCAGGTGGTACTAGTGGTAAAGTACTCTTGCCTGGAGACTCTCACAGATGGGGGAGCCTGGTGTGCTGCAGTATACAGAGTTGCAAAGAATCCAACATGACTGAAGCGACATAGCACACGTGCACTTGAACTGCTCAGAACTTGTGATTGACCTGTGGGGTGGAGAGACATCGGGTGGGACTGAGACCTTAGCCTGTGGGATCTGATTTCATCTCCAGGTAGACAGCATGAGAACTGAACTGAGTCACAGGATCCCCAATGGATGGCCTTAGCCTTGCTCAGTGGTGTGTGTGGGAAGTCACCTCTCCACATTGGAACTGAGCACAGAACCCAAAATTAAAGGCAACTTTTCTGAACCTCATTTTATAAATCTGTAAATTTACAAAACTAGGCTAAAATAATCCCTGATCTGTATCAATTCTAACACTAATAAAGCTCTTGTTTCTCTCCAATATTGAAACACTTTGGATTTTGACAGTATATTATCAATCATGTTGAAGGTTTTGATTTATAATTTGATTCTTATAAAGTGACACAATTTTAGACTGCAATGCATGCATATAACCTCAAACAGTATTATTTAATGCATAAAATGTATCCCAAAATAGTCTTAATAGATGTGGTCATTTGATAATAAATCATGCAATTATGGAAATAATTGGTATTCAGTGTTTCTTCCAGATAAAATTCTGTGCTGAGCACTTAGTAAAAGTTGGTGTTATCTTCAGCATAGCACAGTGAAATGGTAGTTCATATGGCATATTTATTAGATGGGGAAATGTAGATGTTTAATGACTTGATCTTACAGGAAATGTGAACATACTATAAATGGAAGTTAAATCCAGGTTTTTAGATTCCAAAACCTATTGCATATAACAGATATAATCTAATCTTTTATTCAGTTAGAGATAAAAGCTAATTTCAAGATATGTCTAATTATTTCCGTTAGAAAACATATTATTTATAAAATAAGTTATTTATTATTTAAAAATAAAATGTCTTTGGAGGATGGGGAGTAGCCTCAAAAGTAATTCCTAGGTAATGTGTCGGATACGTTTGAGAAGATGATAAGTTTGGAGTTAATTGGTGTGGCTGAATTTCTAATGAATTTAGTTAGAAAATATACATGGAAAACATTATAAACATATCTATAAGGTTCACATTTTTGTTTTTATAAAAAAAAAATTGTCCAGTAATATAACAAGTAACAAGTGACAAGTGAAGTTGCTCAGTCGTGTCTGACTGTTTGCGACCCCATGGACTGTAGCCCACCAGGCTCCTCTGTCCATGGGATTCTCCAGGCAAGAATACTGGAGTGGATTGCCATTTCCTTCTCCAGGGGATCTTCCTGACCGAGGGATCGAACCCAGGTCTCCTGCATTGCAGGCAGACGCTTTAACCTCTGAGCTACTAGGGAAGCCAGTAATTCAGAACTAAGCAAAATAAAATAAAACTAAACTAAGTCTCATTTCATTCAATACTCATATCAAACACATTTGCTCTCAAAATATTCATTGATACTAGTCTGTTGTTCATTAACAGCAAGAGAGAGAGCTGGGTGTTACAGATATGTTTCATGCCTCTGCTTATGGCACATTTACTGTGTTCCCAGTGACCACCCCAATGCACACGGCAGAGTCTGTGATCAGTGTATGTGATAGCTTCTTACGGGTGTGGATCAAGGGGAAGAACTATGGCAAGCACTCTGCAAATGACCTATCACAGTGCCTACCAAACCTCAAGTGAACTATAGAACTCCACTTTATACAGTGTGGAAGATGCAAGGGGTTTTCATGTGGACTTTAAAAATGTCAATGATGCTTCAAGCTCAGGAATCTTTAGGAGTTTATATCTTTCTCTTCAGGCTTCCCTAATGGCTCAATGGTAAAGAACCTGCCTGCAATGCAGGAGACTTGGGTTCCATCCCTGGATCAGGAAGATCCCCTGGAGAAGGAAACGGCAACCCACTCCAGTATTCTTGCCTGGAAAATCCCATGCACAGAGGAGCCTGGTGGGCTACAATCCATGGGCTCAGAAAAAGTCAGACATGACTGACCCACTAAAAATCAACATCTTTCTATTCATATGCTTTTCTGGGTGACGGACACTTACTGTTTTCCACTCACCAGGTCAGATTAGCCCAGCCTCAATACAATGAATCACTGTGATGTTTGACAGGATGGAAATATACTGTAACCAACAGCAGAAGAGTCAACATTACCTTGAGGTAAGATCATGAAACTAATGTGGTCCTTACCATCAAGTGGCAAAATGTTATATTCCTCTTGATGGATAAAAGAAATCATTCCCCAAATCGCTGCCACGTACTAAGGGTATATATTTTTTCTGCTCAAGTAGGGATACCAGGTTCAGTCCTGCATTTGCCATGGCCCCCCATTTGTTCCCTGCAGAGTTAGGTGGGAGGGTGGACCAGCTGTTTCTGGCATGTGCAGCCTCTTCAGGCCTTTTCAGTCCTGGGGTGAAACACAGAGGAGCTAAACAGGGCAGCGTGAAACGCAAGGGAAGTGTTTCTGAGAGTAAAATGTGGTAGGGAGCTCAGCAGAGAAAAGTCCATCTCCTTTCTCCTTGCAGAAGCCGCCTCCGAGAGGTGGTGTCACTGCCAAGCACTGGAGACTCTCTGTGTGGCGAGCAGACCCATCTGCAGCATTTGTTCACATCTTGTAAGCAGCGGGCATGGTGGCTACAAATCACCTCGCATCTCCTCCCTGCCTCATTTTTCTTTGTCCTAACTCGCATTGACCTGGATCTTCATCTCCCAAATACAGCGTCTGCAATTTATCTTTGCCGCAGGCTCTGTCTTCTAGGATCCTTGGGATACTGTCAATGTAAAAAATGTGAAAGCTGAGAGGAGACCAAAGGTTGCCCGATAATTATGTCTATATGTCACAGGCCTGGCATGTTTTGGGTGCAAAATGGACTTCTTTTTTTGTCTTTCACAGAGTTTGTGAAGAACTGACCATCTGTTTTGTGAAGCACTCTTCACTTTATATCCCAAATAGATTACTAATACTTAACTCTTTCATCCCATTTCTCCCACTCCTGGTCTCTATCTAATCCTGGCACGTCATCACCATTCCTAATTTTCCTTTCTAATCCAGAAAAACCTTACCTGCTTAAAAAAAAAGATTCCAAGTCAGTGGAAGCAAAAATTACATGAATTAGCTGGACAGATTAAGCAGGAATAATTTTAAAAAGAGTTCAAAAATGGTATAGGCATTTGGAGGTTGATTGCTTGTCAATTTATTAATTGACAGTGTCTGTATATTATTGAATTGAAGGTGAAGGTGAAGTCGCTTAGTTGTGTCCGACTCTTTGTGACCTCATGGACTGTAACCTACTAGGCTTCTCCATCCATGGCAAGAATACTGGAGTGGATTGCCATTTCCTTCTCCAGGGGATCTTCCCGACCCAGGGATCGAACCCGGGTCTCCCACATTGGAGGCAGACGCTTTATCCTCTGAGCCACCAGAGGTTATCAGATTAGCTGATATTTATTTTTTAATTATCAGTGATCCCAAACGGAACTTTTTATTTTTGGACTTAGGCAGTGCTTAATAGGATTGTGAATTGCCATCATTAACTCTTTGACCAACAAAAGGAGGAAAAAAAAATAGATTATTGTGCTTTATGATGTATTATTGGATCTGATTTGATCAAAGTCACTTAGTGGAACAACACATATATATTATCTAGACTATCTCTTAGTTATAATTTATCAAACTATTTTCTTATACATAATTTAAAATCTTCTCTCCATTGAATAGAATACCATTTACATTTTTAAAAAATGAATGCCTGGTACAGCAATCATACGGATAAATCTCAAAATAATTTTACTCAGTGAAGGAAGCTAGGCAAAAAGAATATATTGCCTATTATTCAATAAAATTATATAAAATATGAAAAAATCTAGTTAAAGCCTGAATTGAGGTGGTTTGTGGCTGAATTATGGGTATTGAGGAGGAATATGTAGTGACACCAGGAAACTTTTGTCATTGATTAATTTTGCTATCTTGAGCAGGGTGACAGTTTTTCAGATGTAAACATATGTAAATTTTATAAGAATATACACGTTTAGTAAATGTACTTTATTACATGTCAATCAGGTTTCAAAAAATGGTAACATGTGTAACAGAGTAATCTGACAGTTTGGTTAACCAGCCTTTCTTTGTATTTTCCAGTTACCTCTGTGACATGCATTTGCAACATCCCACTCAGATGATCCTTTTTTTCTTTTTAAAGGAGGAAGGACTTTACCTCTAACTTGTACATTAGCTTAAGTGATTGTTATGCCCCAGTGGAGAGAAGGTTATCTTGTTATGAGTGATACCTTTCTTGACGTTCTCTTCTGATTCTGTGTCTCCCCTCCTGGAAAATCCGTAACTCTCCTGCGAAAATAAGAAGAGAGAACAATTTAAGCAGCAATTTGTTGGAGTTGCTCAGTCCCTGGGGTGGTTAAGAGGACAAGACTCATGACCACACACAAGAGGGCTCTCCTGTTTCCTCTTGGATAAACATGCCAAGGAATATGAGAAGAAACAGATGAACAGCCATCCGCTTTAGTACATATACTGATCTCAATACATATCATTAGGAAAAAATCAAGCTCTTTGAGTTTCCCAGGTGGCACTAATGGTAAAGAATCGGCCTACCAATATAGGAGAGGCAAGCAACGTGGGTTTGGTCACTGGGTTGGGAAAATCTCATGAAGCAGAAAATGGCAACCCACTCCAGTATTCTTGCTTTGGAAGTCACATGGACAGAGGAGCCTGGTGGGCTACAGTCCATGGGGTCACAAAGAGTTGGACATGACTGAACAACTGAGCATACACACAGACAGACACAGACACAGACACACACACTAGCTCTTTGACAGCTCTCTGCATCATGCAACCTCCCGTTCATCCTTCCTTTACATTTTTCAAATTTTCCCTATTGATTTGGATGTTTGTGGGACAAATTACCGTAATTTCTTTCTCTGTGCTTCATCCAGTTTTGGTCTTGTTAGATACAAATAGCTCTGCTCTTAATAATAGTTTGCTTGATTCCATATTCTCTCATTATTCCATGGGATTCATTGCCAGAGAACTCAGGAGGGTTTCATGTGCCATTTCAGCTTTCTTTAAAATCTGAAAATTGTCTTGGTTAGGCAACTATTGGATTTTGCTTGCTTCATTTTTTCTAAGACCGAATGCAATACTATTTGTTTTCCCCTATTTCAGACACACTAAAAAAATGAGAGCAATGCATACCATTGGTTGCTTCATACTCTTCATTTTGCTATTATCTGCCATCTCTTAAGGTTCAGAGTTACTCTGAGTGGGCTTGAAGAGTATTCTGTTAAATCTGGCCTAACAAAAATACTGCTACTCTGGTAAAGGACAGTTTAGGAAGAATTTATATAACAGAAGTTTTGTCAAAAACTTGTGGGACAATACTTTTCTAAGGCTGCACCATTATGTGGGGCTGTGTGTCCTTCTGATGCTAAGGCTTTCTCCTAGAGGATTATTCTTTCTGATAAGGTCTGTTTTTTTGTCCTACCTCACTAGAGACAGAAGCAAATCTGAGATCTCTTCAAAAAAATTAAAGATATCAAGAGAACATTTCTTGCAAGGATGGGCATGATAAATATGTGTATGCATGAGTGCTAAGTTGCTTCAGTTGTGTCTGATTCTGTGCAACCCTATGGACTGTAGCCTTCCAGGCTCCTCTGTCCACGGGATTCTCCAGGCAAGAAGACTGGAGTGGGTTGTCATGCCCTCTTCCAGAGGATCTTCCCAACCCAGGGATTGAACTCACCTCTCTGAAGTCTCCTGCATTGGTAGCCAGCTTCTTTACTACTAGCGCCATCTGGGAAGTATATATACTGTTCACAGAGAATAAAAAATATTTCTCTATCAAAAATCCGTTTTTTGAAACTGAATTTCCACTCTTAGTAGACATTACAAGCGACAAAACTCTGCAATGCATTTGCTTTCCTTTAATGAAAGTCATCTGGCTGGGTGGAGCTCTGAATGGAAGCTGAAATAACAGATCCATCCACCACCTGTTAAGAACTCTTACAGATGTGTGACCCTGAAGACCTTGAGAGCCTTGTGGCCACGGATCGTGTGTCATCTCTCAATCTGCCCCTGACTGTCCATGCATGGTGTCAGGGACCCTCATTCCTCACAGCTTAAATGCCATTCTCTTCTTCCTAAATCACTTAGACATCTGATATACAGTACACTTAGAACAAATGTTTGCTGTTTTGTTTTGTTTTGTTTTTTTTCCTCCTGAGCTCTTCCTTCCAGAGTGTTGCTGGTTCTTTGCTCTTGGAGCATCAGCTGTGTTTTATGAAACCTCAAAAATCTCCATTTGGACCTCTTAAAAGGCAGCTGTGCCATGTTGAAGCAACACATTCTTAGGAACTTTATTCTGATGCTTTATTTGGAGCTGAAGGTGGGTGGTTGGGGGAGGAAAACAAAAGAAGATCAGGAGGATTGTGGTAAGGAGAGAAAAAAAAAAAAAGTGGTATTTATTGAATAACTTTGAACTATTCAAGTTGCTTATCCCCACTGTACATTTCATTGAATCTACCCAGCCACTCTGAGCACTGTGTCTGACACCACATAATACAAAGGAAGAAAAAGGGAGGCTCAGTTAAGTCGAGTAACAGCCTCCAAAGCCATACAACTATTTGAGAGGAGAGACTTTACTCATAAGTTTTATTTGTCCCAGCAACATTCCACTAAGCTCCACTGTACCAAGGGTCACTTACGTTTCCCCCAAGGTCTACGCTAATTACCTTCTGTTTTCAAAGTTAACAGCCCCCTCGTCCACCATCAACCTCCCAACATCCAGAACTAGAACACGGTTGAGTATAGAAAGTCTGACCTACACCATTCCCTGCCCTGATTTCTTAATTGTGCTCTTTCTGTATACCACCACCATTCTGAGGAGTTGCTTTTAACAGAGAAATGCTTGTGCTCATCCAAAATATGGACTATGAAATACTGCAGAGTAATCAAAGAGAAGGAGACTTTCAAGCACCATCAGAAAATGAAAATTGGTTTGCTCATACCAGAGACTAGTTTTTGATAATGGAAAAGCACATACAGATGTGATTTCTGTAGTGGTCTGCAATAGCCTAGAGTCTGGGAAGACTACCTCTTTAAATCTTTGCAGATGGCTAACATTTTCCCATTCTTTTTAAAAGGCTTATTTTTGTCCATGTTTTCCTCTTCCCTTGCACAAAGCCCCACTCTGTGACCCAGACTCTAGGCACTGCTGGGGGTGCTGTCGAGCATCACACCTACCCTCATGGCACAGAGCGGAGCTTGAAACACAGGCTTCTGCTGGTCCCTAACCCTGAGGACCTCTTATATTTTCCATATGATGTTGTGAAATGGAGAGAAATTTCCTTTATTGTTAAAAGGAAAGGGAATCTTTCAAAAACATTCCTAACAAGAAAACTCTTGAGAGTCCCTTGGACCACAAGGAGATTCAGCCAGTCTGTCCTAAAGGATATCAGTCCTGGAGGTTCATTGGAAGGACTGATGTTGAAGCTGAAACTCCAATATTTTGGCCACCTGATGCAAAGAGCTGACTCATTTGAAAAGACCCTGATTCCGGGGAAGATTGAGGGCGGGAGGAGAAGGGGATGACAGAGGATGAGATGACTGGATGGCATCACCGACTCAATGGACATGGGTTTGGGTGGACGCTGGGAGCTGGTGATATACAGGGAGGTCTGTCATGCTGCGATTCATGGGGTCTCAAAGAGTCAGACATGACAGAGCGACTGAAATAAACTGAACAAGAAAAAAAATTATAAGAAAACTGACATTCTTTTAACATAAAATGCAAAGAACTAACCAGACCACTTGACGTGCCTCTTGAGAAACTTATATGCACATCAGGAAGCAACAGTTGGAACTGGACATGGAACAACAGACTGGCTCCAATTAGGGAAAGGAGTATGTGAAGGCTGTATACTGTCACCCTGCTTATTTAACTTATATGCAGAGTACATCATGAGAAATGCTGGAGTGGAAAAAGCACAAGCTGGAATCAAGATTGCCGGGAGAAATAATCAATAACCTCAGATATGCAGATGACAGCACCCTTATGGCAGAAAGTGAAGAGGAACTAAAAAAACCTCTTCATGAAAGTGAAAGAGGAGAGTGAAAACGTTGGCTTAAAGCTCAACATTCAGAAAATGAAGATCCTGGCATCTGGTCCCATCACTTCATGGGAAATAGATGGGGAAACAGAGGAAACAGTGTCAGACTTTATTTTTGGGGACTCCAAAATTACTGCAGATGGTGATTGCAGCCATGAAATTAAAAGACGCTTACTTCTTGGAAGGAAAATTATGACCAATTTAGACAGTGTATTGAAAAGCAGAGACATTACTTTGCCAATAAAGGTCCATCTAGTCAAGGTTATGGTTTTTCCAGCGGTCATGTATGGATGTGAGAGTTGGACTGTGAAGAAAGCTGAGCACTGAAGAATAGATGCTTTTGAACGGTGGTGTTGGAGAAGATTCTTGAAAGTCCCTTGGACTGCAAGGAGATCCAACCAGTCCATTTTGAAGATCAGGCCTGGGATTTCTTTGGAAGGAATGATGCTGAAGCTGAAACTCCAGTACTTTGGCCACCTAATGTGAAGAATTGACTCATTGGAAAAGACTCTGATGCTGGGAGGGATTGGGGGCAGGAGGATAAGGGGATGACAGAGGATGAGATGTTTGGATGGCATCATCGACTGGATGGATGTGAGTCTGAGTGAACTCTGAGAGTTGGTAATGGACAGGGAGGCCTGGCGTGCTGCAATTCATGGGGTTGCAAAAAGTCAGACACGACTGAGTGAATGAACTAAACTGAACTGAACCTAATGACATTGAAAATGAATTAAGAAATACTACACTATTTAAAATAACACCTCCCCAATTCACTCATAATAATTTTCACATTTATATTCTGGCAGGATATATTTTTCCCCTCACAGGGCAGTAAACAGTATTCTTTATTTCTGAAAATATCATAGTCTCTGTTTTCTTACGATTTGTTAACATTTCAAATGATAATTTGTATAATGCTTTTGCAACCAACAGTAGAAACTGTTTACTTCTTTTTCAGATCAGAACCAGCTTTCCTTTGTTGTGAGTAAGGAATGTTTTAGAGTATTTTACAACACTTCCTTCAGAATGAGAATAAAGACATTGTATAGTGACATTATATATAGATTTAGTTCAGTTCAGTTGCTCAGTTGTGTCTGACTCCTTGCGACCCCATTGACCACAGCACGCCAGGCTTCCCTGTCCATCACCAACTCTACTCAAACTCATGTCCATTGAGTCAATAATGCCATCCAACCACCTCATCCTCTGTCATCCCCTTCTCCTCCTGCCTTCAATCTTTCCCAGCATCAGGGTCTTTTCAAAATGAGCCAGTTCTTCTCATCAGGTGGCCAAAAGTATTGGAGCTTCAGATTTAGCATCAGTTCTTCCAATGAATATTCAGGACTGATTTCCTTTATGATTGGCTATTTGGATCTCCTTGCAGTCCAAGGGACTCTCAAGAGTCTTCTCCAACACAATAGCTCAAAAGTATCTGTTCATCGGTGCTCAGCTTTCTTTATAGTACAATTCTCACATCCATGCATGACCACTGGAAAAATAATAGCCTTGACTAGATGGATCTCTGTTGGCAAAGTAATGTCTCTGCTTTTGAATATACTGTCTAGTTGGTTATAACTTTTCTTCCAAGGAGCAAGCACCTCTTAATTTCATGACTACAGTCACCATCTGCAGTAATTTTGGAGCCCCCGAAATAAAGTCTCTCACTGTTTCCACTGTTTCCCCATCTATTTCCCATGAAGTGATGGGACCAGATGCCATGATCTTCGTTTTCTGAATGTTGAGCTTTAAGCCAGGTTTTTCACTCTTTACTTTCACTTTCATCAAGAGGTTTTTTAGTTCCTCTTCACTTTCTGCCATAAAGGTGGTGTCATCTGCATATCTGAGGTTATTGATATTTCTCCCAGCAATCTTGAATCTAGCTCGTGCTTCATCCAGTCCAGCATTTCTCATGATGTACTCTGCATAGAAGTTAAATAGACAGGGTGACAATATACAACCTTGACCTACTCCTTTCCCTATTTGGAACCAGTCTGTTGTTCCATGCCCAGTTCTAACTGTTGCTTCTTGACCTGCATACAGATTTCTCAAGAAGCAGGTCAGATGGCCTGGTATTCCCATCTCTTTCAGAATTTTCCACAGCTTGTTGTAATCCACACAGTCAAAGGTTTTGGCAAAGTCAATAAAGCAGAAGTAGATGTTTTTCTGGAACTCTTTAGCTTTTTCAATGATCTGACAGATGTTGGCAACTTGATCTCTGGTTCCTCTGCTTTCCAAATCCAGCTTGAACATCTAGTTTGAACATTCTTTGGCATTACCTTTCATTGGAATTGGAATGAAAACTTTTCCAGTCCTGTGACCACTGCTGAGTTTTCCAAATTTGCTGGCATATTGAGTGCAGCACTTTCATAGCATCGTCTGTTACGATTTGAAATAGGTCAAATGGAATTCCATCATTTCCACTAGCTTTGTTCATAGTGATACTTCCTACATAGTGATACTTCCTAAGGCACACTTGACTTGGCATTCCACGATGTCTGCCTCTAGATGAGTGATCACACCATCACAATTATTTGTTTTGTTCTTCTGTGTGTTCTTGCCACATTTTCTTCATATCTTCTGCTTCTGCTAGGTCCATACCATTTCTGTCCTTTATTGTGCCCATTTTGCATGAAAAGTTCCCTTGGTATCTCTAATTTTCTTGAAGAACTCTAGTCATTCCCATTGTATTGTTTTCCTCTATTTATTTGCATTGATCATTGAGACAGGCTTTCTTATCTCTCCTTGCTATTCTTTGGAACTCTGCATTCAAATGGGTATACCTCTCCTTTTCTCCTTTGCCTTTAGCTTCTCTTCTTTTAATCGCTGTTTGTAAGGCCTTGTCAGACAACCATTTTGCCTTTTTGCATTTATTTTTCTTGGGGATAGTCTTGATCACTGCCTCTTAAATAATATTTTTGAGGGAAAGAAATAGCATTAATAATAAATAATAAAGCAGTTTAATTATTAAATTTAATAATATTATTAAATTATAGGTACAATTTATTTATTTTTAATATTAAAAATAAAGCAACTAGTAAAATTTTAATGAAGGCAGATTAGATGAACAATTTTCATTAGTCTTGAAGTCAGGTGAATTTACAGGGGCAGAAAAGAGGAGCCAGAATTTCTGTGCAAGGAAAGATCCCAGTAGATGATAAAATAATATCAACATAGTGGTAGTATTCAACACTTGGTATTAATAAGTAGTATTATTGGTATAGTGGCATATGGTAAACCATCCCACAGTGTAGCAACAATTGTTAGAGATTATCTTACAGATATAGGACTTTGTGAAAAGATATGGGTGCCTGGAGCTCTGATGAGCAAAATGAGGATAAAATTACAGAAGAACCAGTGTCTAATCTAAGATTTATCCTAGTACTGGCAACTCCAAGAATTTTTAATTTTTTTGTATTGGGTAGATATCAACTGAGAGTCTCCTAAATTCCTCACTATCCAGGGAGGGTTTGGTTTGAGGTCCAGCTGTCCTTCATCGACCTAGCCTGGAACTGCAGTCAGATCTGTTGCCTGGCCTTGTTTGAATCTGTCCTGACTGTAACATTTGGAGAATTAAGTCCAACTTCAAAACTTTGACTTTCCGCATTTATGGAATTCATAAAGATTGAATGTAATTATGTAAAACTCGATATTAGAACTTGGAAAAACTTTGATCTCAGGTGCATTTCTGATCTTTTACATGGAAATGTCTGTTTCTTGTTTTCCACTTGTTAGCATAAAAATTCAGTCACGACCATTTCAACTGTCTCTTAGGGAATTGGTATATCCTGGCCATCAGGAGGAATGAGAAGTGAGTATTAATTTTATGAAGTACTTGGCAATCCTTGCATGACGCTTTGGAGGAGAATTATAAATATCATTAGGACTATTAAATTAGATGCTTCAATTTACAGTTGTAGTTAATTACTTTATATATTGACAAAATGATCACAGCTGGATATTTTAAACATCACTCTTGTATAGTACATATAATTTTATGTAGCATATTAGCCTTTCAAAATAGTTTCCCCTCATTAGCCTTACTAATATTAGTTATAAATAATTGCAAGCACTTAAAAATTTTTTATAGCATTACGGTCTTAAAGAAAAACTATTTCAATATTTGAGGAGGATCCAATAAATTTTGGTTCATGTTGCTTTGGTTACTCAAATACACAGATAAAAGTTTATGAGAGTATTAGTGACAGTTCTAGAAACACTTTTCTCTGAAAAGTCTTCAAGTATATTGAATATAAATATAAAGGTGTGTGTGTGTGTGTGTGTGTGTGTGTGTGCACGCTTCTCCTGAATATGGCTAATATTTCATTAGTTATTTGCCAGAGTTATGAATATGACTGATTTTATTCTGCTTGTGTAAACAACTTAATGACTATCTGTTCCTATTAAGCAAGCAAGATATCTGATGTATTAAAGAACTCAGAAGCTGAGTCACCTCACTTTTTAATTTAAAATGACAAGATTATTACAAGAGGACTCTGATATTCTCATACAGACTGCTATATACATATTTGTGGAACTGTCATGATTTTATTGCCTTTACATGAATTGGGAACTAAATATAGGTGGGCAGTAATGATGTAAAAAAAGTCACCTTTCTCAGAATGCAATGTGTCACATAACCGGCGCACTCTTTGAACAAGATATTAATATAAAGACATCTGTTCAGAGAAACCAAAAGAAACAAAGAAACAAATCATGGAAGGGTTTGCCCAGCAGTTCAGTGATTAGAACTCTGTACTTCCACTGCATAGGACATGGGTTCAGTACCTGGTCAGGGAACTAAGATCCCACATGCCACATGGCCTGGGGGAAGGGAAAGATGGGGGAGGAATCATGGAAAATTCTAATGATGAATGTTTCTATTGTTGGGGAGGAATCATTTTCCTCTGCCTTTCTCAGTATTTCTAACTGCCTAATAATTAGATTGGCATGAGACAGTAATAGGAGAAAAAGAAATTTAATTACATATGTATAAGAATTCCACAAGAGCAGAGGATAGTCAGGCAATTGAGGTTTATATGCTCTTCTGAGCTGAAGACAAGCAGATAGAGGTCTAGGATATGAAAAGAGAGGAAGATAATTCACATCAGTCAGATAATAACAAATGTTTAATAAATTTTTGTTAAACATATGGAAACAATGAGACATGGAAAGGAATTTTAACAAATAGACTTTACTATGTTCCTCCTTTACTATGTCCCTCTCTCCTCTTCAGAAGCCTGTATGCAGGTCAGGAAGCAACAGTTAGAACTGGACTTGGAACAACAGACTGGTTCCAATAGGAAAAGGAGTGCGTCAAGGCTGGATATTGTCACCCTGCTCATTTAGTTTATATGCAGAGTACATCATGAGAAACACTGGGCTGGAAGAAGCACAAGCTGAAGTCAAGATTGCCGGGAGAAATATCAATAACCCCAGATATGCAGATGACACCACTCTTATGGCAGAAAGTGAAGAGGAACTAAAAATCTTTTGAAAGTGAAAGTGGAGCGTGAGAAAGTTGGCTTAAAGCTCAACATTCAGAAAACGAAGATCATGGCATCCGGTCCCATCACTTCCTGGGAAATAGATGGGGAAACAGTGGGAACAGTGTCAGATTTTATATTTTTGGGCTCCAAAATCACTGCAGATGGTGATTGCAGCCATGAAATTAAAAGATGCTTACTCCTTGGAAGAAAAGCTATGACCAACCTAGACAGTATATTCAAAAGCAGAGACATTACTTTGCTAGCAAAGGTCCAGCTAGTCAAGACTATGGTTTTTCCAGTGGTCGTGTATGGATGTGAGAGTTGGACTGTGAAGAAGGCTGAGTGCCAAAGAATTGATGCTTTTGAACTGTGGTGTTGGAGAAGACTCTTGAGAGTCCCTTGGACTGCAAGGAGATCCAACCAGTCCATTCTGAAGGAGATCAGCCCTGGGATTTCTTTGGAAGGAATGATGCTAAAGCTGAAACTCCAGTACTTTGGCCACCTCATGCAAAGAGCTGACTCATTGGAAAAGACTCTGATGCTGGGAGGGATTGGGGGTAGGAGGAGAAGGGGACGACAGAGGATTAGATGGCTGGATGGCATCCCCAACTCAATGGACATGAGTCTGAGTGAACTCCGGGGGTTGATAATAGACAGGGAGGCCTGGCATGCTATGGTTTATGGGGTCGCAAAGAGTCAGACATGACTGAGCAACTGAACTGACTGACTGATGCTCCCCTGTCTACCCATATGTAGTTCATCATCTGTGGTGATGGCTCCCTTCCTGGAGCAAGTCCTCTAGCTAAATTCCTTTAGGCAGTTGAGGGGAAGAGCAGAGTGTCTTCCTTAGTCTTTTGGACTGAATTGCTTTCAACTCAAAATAACCTGCATGCCCAAGTGGCATTCTTGAGGCAGCCTGCCTGAACCCCATCAATAGAAAGGGTATGCTACATGAGATGTGGATTAAGATTCAGTTGAATTTTAGGAGAAGTGTAAAAATACAGTTAATTTGCATTTTTTACCTAGATTTTTCCATAAGTTTATGGAGTTCAGCTCTCTGAAAGCTGGGATCTCCAAGGACTGAGTTAACCACAGAACAGCTTTAGGTCTTTTTGGATTTGAGCTTCCCAGGTGGAGGGCCTGGGAAGCCATGGTAAAGAATCTGATTACCAATGCAGGAGACACAAGAGGCACGGGGTTCACTCCCTGAATCAGGAGGATCCCTGGAGAAGGAAATGGCAACCCATTCCAGTATTCTTGCCTTAAAAACTCCATGGATGGAGGAGCCTGGCGGGCTATTTAGTCCATGGGTCACAAAGAGTCAGACATGACTGAGCATGCTCCCTGTCATCATTGTCATCAAGAGCAAATTAATCATTTGTATGTGAAGTTAATGAAAATCAGTTTCGTAATGGGGAACTGGAAGATTGCAAGGTGGCTACCAAATGTTCAAACACTTTTAAATTAGTCAAGTTGACTGCTATTCATTAAAGGGAATTCTCTAGAATTCTGAAGAATTCTCTTCTTTCAACTGGGGTCTGACATCAGGGTGGAGCTGGGCTGGGAGGTGTAAAACAGCCTGTAAAAGTCAGATGCTGGAATTACTTTGCCATGCCGTGCTAAGGCTCTTCAGTTATGCCCGACTCTGTGCAGCCGTGTGAACTGTAGCCTACCAAGCTCCTCCATCCATGGGGTTCTCCAGGCGAGAATACTGGAGTGGGATGCCATGTCCTTCCCCAGGAGGTCTTCCCAACCATTATTTGGAAACTGAAAATTCTGTCTAGCTGAGTGCCAAACAGAATGGGAATACAAATGTTCTTCATAAATAAGCATTACCATTCCAAATGCTACACATTTTTTAGATCACATACAGGTCCATGAATTGAGATGAATGCTTGACACAGTCAGCAAAAATATCTCCCATAATTCAAAGTTCAGCCTCATAGCTTACACTTCACTTTAACTTAGTGATATGTTAATTTAGTCCAAAGAGAAGGTTACTGAAATCTTTCGGTTTTACTAAAATCATTTGCTTTTCCTACAATTTTTCTGTCTTTCTTCTTCTTTTTAGTAAATTATGTACACAGTCTTTATTGTTCCTTGCGTTCCTTCTTGTAATACAAAGTTAAGTTTCTTTAGCATCAGACTCTGAAGCCATTTCAACCCAGCCCTGCCTGGCGGGAGTGGATGTCAAGACTTGTCTTTCAGGTCTGAGTGGATGACTGATTCCTCATTCAGCCCAAATCCTTTGATTTCTCCTTGAAACCAACCAGCAGCCCAGGTTAGCTCCAACTGTATGTCTCAACTCTGAGTTTCTTTTGTGGGAAACAAATAACTGGCATTTTTTCACCTTAAAAATTAGGGAATGAATTTGGGCTTTGTCTGAGATCTGCAGTCATGGATGTTACCCCAGCATCCTCCCTTATCTTTGTTTTATCTTGATCATTGTTTA
This sequence comes from Nanger dama, assembly GCA_917880005.1. Classification (NCBI taxonomy): domain Eukaryota; kingdom Metazoa; phylum Chordata; class Mammalia; order Artiodactyla; family Bovidae; genus Nanger; species Nanger dama. Next base: position 3,118,600 of record CAKJTW010000069.1, read on the forward strand.
TTGTTGTTGCTATTTCATTGCTAAGTCATGCCCAGCTCTTTGTGACTCCATGGATTGTAGCCTTCTAGGCTTCTGGTGGGCTGATGTCTATGGGGTCGCACAGAGTTGGACACAACTGAAGTGACTTAGCAGCAGCAGCAGCAGTGGGCTTCTCTGTCCAGGGGATTTCCCAGTCAAGAATACTGGAGTAGGTTACCACTTCCTTCTCCAGGGGATCTTCCCCCACCCAGGGATCAAACCCACATCTCCTGCATCGGCAGGTGGATTCTTTACCACTGAGCCACCAGGAGAAGCCCCATTGTTCAGAAGTCTCCTATTTTGGATTCTAGATTTCTAATATCCACTTCTTCAATTTTAACTGTAGTTAAGAATTTGTGCATCTCTATTTTAGTTCTACTTCAGGGTGATTTAACAGGAATAAAAGGAGAAATAATCGATTTGGTTATCCAGAATTCTTCACCAGTTCTTTAAAAAAATAAATCAAAACAAGTGTCTGTCCTTTGCTTTACATGCTGCTGACCAGGAGGCTGCTCTCACCATCCTTCTGCTTGGAGGGCTTGTTGCTTTTCCTCCCCAGATGTGTAAAACTGGTTCATGCAGTTTTCCCTTTGTTCAAGAAGAATGTAAAACTGCTTAACCAAAGACACTCAGGAATCAGCTTTCGGAATGCAGTTCTTTGGGGCAAAAGCATTTATGTGTGTTTATATATATATATATATGGAGAAGGAAATGACATATATATATATATGGAGAAGGAAATGGCATCCAACTCCAGTATTCTTGCCTAGAGAATCCCATGGACTGAGAAGCTGAGTGGGTCCATGGGATTCTCTAGGCAAGAATACTGTACATAAAACTGCAAAGAGTTGGACATGATTGAGGTGACCTATCATATATATATATATATATATATACACACATATATACATATATGTTTGTTCAAAATACTTAGAAGAGTGTTGGACTTGTGATCAGTAATTTGAAGGTCAAAGGAGTAATTATGGTAGCATTTCGGTGAGGTTTTGTTGTGTCTGGAACCATTACTTATTCTTTCTTCTTACTTTTTAATACAGTTTGCAAAGTAGAACCCTTATTCAGTCCCATCCCATTTTGCCATGTCTTCGATATTTTTCTCACATTGAACAGGAAAGAAATGAATACAAAATACTCTGTCCTTGAGGTTATTTAGTGCTGAACTTTTGACTTTTTCTCAGCTTGAGTCTGTGAATCTTGTTACAGAAAAAAGTCTCAACCCTTGAAGCGATGGGGACTTAGAAGTGAACCCTGCACAGCAAACAGTCACCCCGAGGCCCCTCAGCTGCTCCTGCTTCCCCAAGATCCCGTTGGGTTCTCGGCCATTGGCTCACCTCTTCTGACCGCTGAGCCACCTCTCCTCTCATCTCTCTGACAGTGTATTTCTGGTGAAGCCACAAAGGTGAATGAGAGTTTACAGAATGCAGACACCTGTCAGAATACCTCGGGAGTCCAGTTTCTCTAATTGTGTCAGCTCAGGATAACTTGGGGGCTTCACAGGTGGCTCAGCAGTAAAGAATCCACCTGCAATGCAGGAGCCACAGGAGATGTGGGTTTGATTCCTGAGTCAGGGAAGATCCCCTGGAGAAGAAAATGGCAACCCACTCCAGTAGTCTTGCCTGGAGAATCCCAGGGACAGAGGAGCCTGGCAGGCTGCAGTCCGTGGGGTCACACAGCGTCAGACACAACTGAAGCGTCTTAGCATGCACACATGATAACTTAGAGTCCATTGCAATGAGGGGATGTAGAATGTATCTTTACATCATATTTCTTTGCATTGCTGACTGAGAGCCACCATAAATGTCAAATATTTTTTAGACACCAATGCACTGAATTAAAAGCTACTCACGTCTTCTCTTTGTTTCTACTAATAATATTTTTTCTACTTCATAATCATTTCCAGCTACCAGTTAGAAGGTAAAATGAAGTTGTTCAGTTGTGTCCAACTCTTGTAGCCTACCGGTCTCCTCCGTCCTTGGATTTTTCCAGGCAAGAATACTGGAGTGGGTTGCCATGCCCTCCTCCAGGGGGTCTTCTTGACCTGGGGATCAAACCCAGGTGTCCCACATTGCAGGCAGACACTTTACCCTCTAAGCCACCAGGGAAACCCTATGAATAACTTCTGGGGATTATGTACAGCATGGTGATTATAACTAATAATTTTGTCTAGTACACTGAAAATTTGCTGAGAGTAAATCTGAAGTATTCTCACCTCTCCTCCCACCATGATACCTGTGTGAGGTGATTAATATGATTGCAGTAATCATTTCACAATGAATATATACATTAAATCATGCTATACACCTTGAAAAACTTCATGTGTTACAATGTCAATATATCCAATTTTATTTGTCAGTCATATCTCAGAAAAGCTAGGGAAAAACATAGCTTCCAAATATTTTAAGTAGTATGTTACAGTTTAATAATTTTATCTACAATTATTTATTTGTAGCCTTCTAATATGATTTAACTCAAGAAAACTTTCAAATGATAGACTGTAACAGTGCTTCATCTCTCTATTTTTTTTTTTGCTTTTAAAACACTTTTAACAATATAGAAAATAATTGAAGATAGTAATAAAGAAATTGGAGATGGTATGGTTAATTTAAAATTCAATGTGTCCTTCCAAAATATTAAGGAAAAATAGTAACTTAGAGGCTTTTCAAATTTATTATTATTATGTTGACTTCCGTGCATTCATGCTGTTTCATTTGTGTGAGAAGTCTGTTTTCCCACCTGTTTCCCTCTTCATTCTGTAATAAGTCTTAATAATTTCTGATATCACCAGAACATATAAACTTAATTACCTTGATCAACAACCACCATTTTCCCCCTTTTCTTTCTGTGTTTCTGGCTATCTGTCACAAGCAAGCGAGGTACTGGGCCCACATAGCTCTTCATCCTCTAACTACTCTTGGTTTAGGGCTTATAAAAGTGTGTTGAAAATCACAGAGCAGACTGGATGAGCCCTGAGCAGCATATGTGACCACAACCAGGTATTGGTTTGAGCATGAAAGCAAGCAAGCTATTTCTTTTCTTTTCTTGTTTTTCTCTCATGGCCTACAAAGGTTCTTTGCCTTTTGGTTTATTTTTTTTTTTTAAGCAGATAGAAGAGTAGGATTTTTCTAGGCTTCATGAAGACTCCTACAGAATTATTTAGAAGGGACATATTTTCTCAGGTGTCTAGAACAGTTTTGAATAATCCTGAGCTGGAGGATGAATTCAGTGATTCATAAGTCCTTCCCTGAGCATGATTTCATAAACCTTTACCCAGTTGATACATGAGAAATGACGGTGTGGAACATAGATTATGGTCTTGGTATTTCCTAAATCTTGAATCATTCTTGTAAGGAGTAGATATTTATATACTAATTTTTTCAGAGATATTTTAAACCATTTCATGCCTCAATAATATATTTAGCATCTAAACTGTTTCTTTTCTGTACTGAATGATTTTTTTCTGAGTTTTCCAGAAAAATTAGGAGACATTTATAAAAAGAGAGTCATATACATCATGTAACTTGTGGTCTTAGTACTTAAATTCCTGAGAAGAATATCTAATAAATAACCCAAGCCTTTTCAAGAGTTAGCTATATAAAACTTCAAAGACTGCTAACTAGATCAACTGTTAATTTTTAAAATGTAGTATAAAGACTACAGAGTTTCATAAACTTATGAACAGGAATGATTTAAGAAGCTTTTGTTTACACACATTATTTTTCCCCCTTGGAATGTGAATGCCTAAAATACGATGATTATTTTTAACAGAACTTCAGATAGTGAAAAGTCTTCTTAAAGTGGCTTACTATAATTCTTTCCCATGTTTCAGTAAGGAATTTATTTATTTTATGTTTGGCTGTGCTGGTCTTCACTGCTGCGTGGGCTTTTCTCTAGCTCTCCAGCTGCGGTGCGCAGGCTTCTCGCTGCAGCGGCCTCTCTCGGGCAGCATGGACTCCAGGGCATGCAGCTTTCAGCAGTTCGTGTCACGTGGGCTCAGTATTTGCAGCTCCCAGGCTCTAGAGGGTGGGCTCGGTAGTTGTAGCACATGGGCTTAGTTGTTCTGCAACATATTGGATCTTCCCAAACCAGGGATTGAACCAGTATCTCTTGCATTGGCAGGCAGATTCTTGACCATTGAGCCACCAGAGAAACCCGAGGAATTTATTTTTAAATATCTTAATAATATTATAAAATTTAGTATGCAGTTATTACAAATGAGATCAAGATAGGTTGATAACTTACAACAAATACATTTATTTCTGTGTAAGGCATTTTGAATTTATAAGTTTGAATTATAATAGCTATCACCTTATTAAGACTTAAGAGAGAAATATGAAATGAGGTTTATTTTCTTAATGCTCAGATTTTCTTATTATAACTATATGAGTGTGATTACATTATCCCAAATGAATCGTTCAGTACTTTCACTGAGGCAGTAGCTACTTGCTTGAAATATTTTGCAAAAATTCTTGTTAACAGCACTCTTATTGCTGCTCATTTTAGTGATTTTCAGCGGGGGGTGGGTGGGAGGAAGCCATGTGAGCCAATACAATATTGTTCTAATTTAATGACTAAATCAAAAACTTTGCTATCTGCCACTTAGCAGACAGGTTTACGGTGTTTGGCCAGTTTCCTTTGTTTGTAAGTTTCTTTCATTTGACAGTCAGGAATTTAAATGTCCATAGATTTTTCTATAATTTAAATGTCCATATTGGTTAGAGCTAAGCCCCTCCCCACTATGAATGGTGCCTGTGCCCTCTCATTTGATTCGTGCAGACACAAGGTGCCAAAAGCCTGTGGTCAAGCAATCTGACTCATTGCCCTCCAGTAGTGGGCTAGCCTTTTTACAGTTTTTTTTTTTTAATCTGAAAATGTGATTTAAAACTTAAAAAAAAATTACATTTTCTTCTGAACTTTCACTGGCAAGCATATAAACTGAGAATGTGCCGATTTTGCAGTTATGCACAAGAAATTTGTCATAGTTTCCTTTATTGGCCTACTTTCATTTGACAGTCAGGAATTTAAATGCCCATAGATTTTTCTATAATTTAAATGTCCATATTGGTTAGAGCTAAGTTCATCCCCACTATGAATGGTGCCTGTACCCCTTCATTTGATTGGTGCAGACACAAGGTGTTTACTTTCGCGTTTACTTTCCAAAATTATAATTTAGACAGATAAGTACACAACTTTTGCCAGTGTTTTTATATTGATATTGATACCTAATTAAAAATCATTATAATTTGAATTGAATTTACTTTTTATTTTATTTAAAATGCGGTTAGACTTATGTAAGAGACCCAAAACTTAATACTAGTCACTGAAGTTTCTGTTACCTACAGTCAGAAACACGAAGCTCTGAGTATTGTGAATGATGTTAGCTACTTGCCTGTCCTATATTTATAGATTTATAAGGAATATTCTTTGATTCTGAAGAATCTTATTTTTAAACTACAAAAATGAATCTACTTTAATATTTTTGTGATACTATGCTAGCAACCAAACTAAAAATTATTAAAATGCTTGGCAGAAGCTCTACCTCTAATTCAGCATAACCCATTTGGGAAAAGTGTGATTAGTATTTTGTCAACATAAAATAGACTGCCAGCTACGTCTTCAGCAAAGAGGACATTATCTGGGAGAAGCAAAGAACTGCAGTTCAGGGCCTATAGCCTTGATGAACCCTAAGCAAGTCCCTGAAGACAGAGAAAGAAGATTACTTTCATAGAAAAGAAAAGGAAGGTGGGAGGCCTGCAGTAAACAAGGAGTCAGAGCTGTTTCATTGGCTGAGTTGTAATCATCTCTCATTGGCTGAGTTCTTGCCAGGCAAGAAGAGGGAGTCTTTCTTCTTCCAGTTGGACTTCTGCAGGACACAAGAGCATTCCCTTCTGGTCTCTCAGCTCTATTTAATTGGGGCTTCTGTTAATGAATTGCTTATAATTTTAAATGGAACAAACTAAGGCTGAATGCTAGTCCCCATGAGGACTATATTTTTGTCTTTGGTGGACTGATTACTTAGGTAGTTAAAGCCTAAAATCTAAAATATTTGCAGGAAAGGAGTAAGATGTAAACTTGCTTGATTCTTTCCCAGTGATTTTGGGAACACTTCACCAGACATTTCTTCACTCTGAAGAATTCTTTGTGTTCCGGTGACTTAGAACATGTATCCCAGAGTAGAGGTTCTCAGACTTGAGCATGCATCAGAATTACCTGGAGGGTTTGTTAAAAAAACAGATTGCTGGGACTCACACCAATTTCCAGTGTAGAAGGTCTAAAACAGAGCTTTAGAATTTGCTTGTCTATCAGTTCCTAGTCTTGATGTTATTGATCCAGGAACCACACTTTATAAAGCACTGTTCTGGAGAAGAAAGGGAACTTCACTGACTGAAAGCATAGCTGCAGTACTGTAGCGGCTTGTTATTTATTTTTATTAAGTAAATCAGTGAATCTGTTAGACATCTGCTTCTTCCAACAGCTTGTGTGTGCTGTTTAAGCTTCAGACTGCCTTTGTGATTATGTTTTTGGTTATATAACAACATTTATTTTATTATAACTATTTTCACAAATGCTTTTCTAATAAAGAAAACTTGTGAAACTCCTACTAGTAAAAATGCTAATGTTATAGTACTGTAAATACGTTATATAAGCATTACATGCAATTTAGGAAATAAAGGAAAAAGGAAGAGAGAGGAAAACTAAGACAAAAAAAGACTCCTAAAACATAACAAAGAAATAAAACCACGGTAGTCATGATTTTCTTTGACTTTTCCTTATACCTTGCTTCAGTTCAGTTCAGTAGCTCAGTCTTGTGCGACTTTTTATGACCCCGTGGACTGCAGCACGCCAGGCTTCCTTATCCCTCACCAACTCCAGGAGCTTGCTCAAACCCATGTCCATCGAGTCCTGGAAATGATCTATTTAGTGATGTCATCATGGTAGCTCAAAATCTGTAATGATGGCAGTTATCACATCATGGACATTGGCAAGTACTACAAATGCCTTCCCCATGCTCTGGGACTCGGTTTACCAGCATGCCATAAATGATTATTGTTGCTTTTCGTGCTTTGTTATACCTAAGTTTGATTTTTATCACAGCTCCTTTATTCCCTGGGAAAACACAAGGAGAGTGAGAAAATTGGAGCCACCAAGTCTTTACCAAACCTAAAATCCTCCGTTCCCTCAATTCATCACCATTTCTGTTTAAACCTCCTGAGACCTGCATGTGGTGTACCACACAGGGCACCCTCCCCACTCTGTCAGTTTTTATTGAAATTCAAAAGTAAAAGTTGCCTATTACATTCTAAATAATGATCTAGGTAAGACTAAAGTCTCTAATCCCGCCTGTGTCAGTTACAACGATAAACTCAACTTCCAGGATAGGCAGGAGCATGGCAGCAACAATGTAGCCTTCTGATCTTTCAAGATATCCAGTCTTCTTAACAAGAAAATGGATGATCTTATTTCCATAATTTTAATCGGTGGGCTACCTTGCTTACTTCTGGTCAATCTTGTGAGCAAACCTTAACATCACAGAAACCTATAGGTGAGGCTGTTTACGCTTAGAATAGATTGATGTTTTTGTAAGAAGTAAGATTCTGCAATCTTTGAGACTATGGGATCATGTACTCTATGGAATTTCAGTCTCAGTGATTAAAAACAAATCTGTCTTAAATATGTCTTTTCTTTACCTTATTAAACACACACACACACACACACATATACATACACACACAAACCTGATGTGGCCGCTAGAAGTGCAAAGAGCTGTCCAGTCATCAGTTCAGTTCCAGTCCCTCAGTCGTGTCCGACTCTTTGCAACCCCATGAATCACGGCACACCAGGCCTCCTTGTCCATCACCAACTCCCAGAGTTCACTCAGACTCACGTCCATCGAGTCGGTGATGCCATCCAGCCATCTCATCATGAGTCAACTCTTCGCATGAGGTGGCCAAAGTACTGGAGTTTCAGCTTTAGCCTCATTCCTTCCAAAGAAATCCCAGGGCTGATCACATTCAGAATGGACTGGTTGGATCTCCTTGCAGTCCAAGGGACTCTCAAGAGTCTTCTCCAACACCACAGTCCAAAAGCATCAATTCTTCGACACTCAGCCTTCTTCACGGTCCAACTCTCACATCCATACATGACCACAGGAAAAACCATAGCCTTGACTAGACGGACCTTAGTCGGCAAAGTAATGTCTCTGCTTTTGAATATGCTATCTAGGTTGATCATAACTTTTCTTCCAAGGAGTAAGTGTCTTGTAATTTCATGGCTGCAGTCACCATCTACAGTGATTTTGGAGCTCCCAAAAATAAAGTCTGATACAGTTTCCCCATCTATTTCCCATGAAGTGATGGAACTGAATGCCATGATCTTCGTTTTCTGAATGTTGAGCTTTAAGCCAACTTTTTCACTCTCCACTTTCACTTTCATCAAGAGGCTTTTTAGTTCCTCTTCACTTTCTACCATAAGGGTGGTGTCATCTGCATATCTGAGGTGATTGATATTTCTCCTAGCAATCTTGATTCCAGCTTGTGTTTCTTCCAGTCCAGCGTTTCTCATGATGTACTCTGCATAGAAGTTAAATAAGCAGGGTGACAATATACAGCCTTGACGTACTCCTTTTCCTATTTGGAACCAGTCTGTTGTTCCATGTCCAGTTCTAACTGTTGCTTCCTGACCTGCATACAGATTTCTCAAGAGGCAGGTCAGGTGGTCTGGTATTCCCATCTCTTTAAGAATTTTCCACAGTTTACTGTGACCCACACAGTCAAAGGCTTTGGCATAGTCAATAAAGCAGAAATAGACATTTTTCTGGAACTCTCTTGCTTTTTCCATGATCCAGCGCATGCTGGCAATTTGATCTCCAGTTCTGCCTTTTCTAAAGCCAGCTTGAACATCAGCAAGTTCACGGTTCACATATTGCTGAAACCTGGCTTGGAGAATTTTGAGCATTACTTTACTAGCATGTGAGATGAGTTCAATTGTGCGGTAGTTTGAGCATTCTTTGGCATTGCCTTTCTTTGGAACTGGAATGAAAACTGACCTTTTCCAGTCCTGTGGCCACTGCTGAGTTTTCCAAATTTGCTGGCATATTGAGTGCAGCACTTTCATAGTATCATCTGTCAGGATTTGAAACAGCTCAACTGTGATTACATCACATCCACTAGCTTTGTTCGTAGTGATGAGTAAATAATAAGTTTTCTTAATCATAAGTTTTTCTTCTTATGTTAAAACTCCTATTTTTCATGGATCAAGATCTCTTATGAAATTCATCAAGGAAAAGAATTAGAAAATAGTTACTGCTTGAGTCCAGGTGTTCATGGACACAAAACCAAGTCCATGATGGTTCCTGTGGACCATCTTTCTTTCTGAATTTTTAAGCTGAAAACATTGTATCTTCCATCTTTTATAATATATACTAGGAACACTAGAACCCTTGGTTGCTATAAAACTGTTACTTGAATCATATATAAAACTTATTTTTTAGACATTTCTGCTTTCAAATTCACATGTGATAGCCTCATGTAGAATTCTGTCTTTCACTAATTAAATGCAATAATGAGCTTCTCAATTTCCTGCCTGAGAGTTTTATATCTGAAAAGGCTGCTAATTATTTCCTTAAACCCATTTGAAAAAGAGACATGGGCATTAAAAATGCAGTTAAAAATCAATCTATTTACTTTATAGATATTTTAAATTAAATTCTTTTATATGACGATCTGTAGGAATTTACATACTTGGCCTTTATTAATTTATTTTCTTGCTTCTTCTTAAATTACTCTCTCGAGTTTTAATTAATTCTCTATTTTAAAGCTTTAGTGAGAATTTAGTCATAAAGTTCTATGAATATATTATTTTCTTTATTTGGCTTGTTGATGAAATAGTCTGCACTGTTTTTATATGTATTTATTACAAGTGATTCTTAAACTTTAGTTAAAAGACAAAAACATTTTCTTTATGAAATTATATAACTCCTTTCTATTTTTCCTTTGTTGCCAGAAACTCAGTGATAAACCTACTAGTCAATAATAGGTTTTATGTTAGCCAGATTTACTAAGTGATTTCTGCCTTTCTCTCTCTTTCTCTTCTCTGTACGTTATCATAAGAATTTTATGCAAATTTCTACCATAAGACATTTGCAGTGTACGCATCTTATTATGAATTGCCTTAAGTTGTTTTGGTAGCAGAATTGATATATTAGTTATGAATATAAAAGACCTTTATTGTTATATATTTATCACAAGCAATGGAAAACAAAGAGATAACATATGTGCTTACATGTGTTACTTGGAAGAAACATTCTTTAACTTCTCTTTGTTCTTTCACCAAGCACTGTGTCCTTTACACAGAGGACAAGTTTTATAATGTGCCTCCTAAGTAAGGTCTTATTAGTCATAAAAGTGGTGTAGGCTACTAAGATGATGGATAAATCTTATAAACTTAAATTTTACTTAAAAGATTTCAAAATGATATTACCGGGGATAAGAAAATCTTTGAAAGGTGAGCATTAGCCAGTGAATAAGAGATAGGTATTGGTCCAGCTAACAGCTGGCTTGGCAATTAAAGTTAATCCTCTTTTCCTAAGTGAATATTAATGATTTTACTGTATACCAGACTTGGACAAGAATGTTCTGTGACAATAGTGAGCAACACAAACAAGCTATCCCCTTATATTGATTAATACGAGTGACTGTTCCTTTCTCACATACAGCTTTAATTTCACTCTTCCTCTATTCTAAATAATGTTATTAAGATCATCTATCACAAAACTGGGCTTACCTGGTGGCTCAGTGATAAAGAATTCCTTTGCGAAAGCAGGAGGCTCAGATTTGATCCTTAATCCAGGAAGACCCTCTGGAGAAGGAAATGACAGCCCACTCCAGTACTTCTGCCTAGAGAATCTCATGGACAGGGGAGCCTATATGGTATAGTCTGTGGTGTCACAAAAGAGTTGGACACGGCTTAGCTACCAAATGACAACAACAATTCGCAGAACTGCTCTAGTTTCCTGAAAAAAAAAAAAAAGCCCTATTTCCATAAATCCCCCAGAAGCATCTATGAAAAATCCTCTATTCAAATGTCTTTTCTAACACACTTTTACTGGGATGCACCTTGTGTTGTGTGATTTGCTTGGTGCAAAGATGTATAAACACTGTATGGAACAGTGACAAAGTGGAGTTTCTACAGGGATGCAACTTCCTTGCTGGAGACCAAGATCTGCTTACTCATACTGAGCAGGTCTGCCATGCCCTTTGTCTTTATGAGTTCAACAAGCTACACTGCCCACAGCTGGCTGGTGAGCTCTTGCCAGATAGAGTTTGGGTCTTTATTTGAGCATCTTCATGTTTGGGTTTGTTTTGTTTGCCTGCTTTCCTAGTAATAGGGTCCCTTGGATTGGATGCTGTCATGATTGTTATCTGAACAGATTTGTATTCTTCCTCACTGAAGCTGTTTTCTAACATCCTGACCCTTGATCCTATGGTCTGCTTAGATGTTCAGCGTCCTCAGTGTTTATGGTGAAGAAGATAAAAGGTTTAACGTAAGATGGGCATAGGTCAAATAATTCTTTACTCAAAACTGATCCAGGGGTTAAGAAGTTCAAAAGATCTCTTTATATCTATGCTTTGAAAAAAACTTTACCTTATAAGTTTTAAAATTACATAAGGGCATTTGTTATTGCAAATATATTTCCATTTTTTTCATACTTTTCAAACTAAGAGAAGCATAGTCACATTAAAAAAAAAACACCTGGATATATCTATGGAAATCTATTTGTCTCCATGGTTCTAGATTTCGAAATCTATTTGTCTACATGGTTCTAGATAAATATTTTCTATATATTTTTTTCATGAAAGATGTGGACTAGGAGTAGAGAGCTGATTACACATCACAGGGCTATTACTTATTTTATTACGCTCAATAACCAAGGCATTTCCACCTCATCTAAGTTATAAGGCAGCAATTGCAAAACACATGAACATTTCATATTTCTCCATTTTAATTTTTCTAAAAATAATTTTGAAATTCTCCTGTCAAATTTGTAAATAGAGAAAATTCTCATAGCAGATTTAGATTTTACCCTATAATTGGACCAACTATGCTTCAACAGTCTTCCTATTTGTAAGTAAATATATTTTGCATCAGTATGTTTTAATTTGCTATTTATCTGTTTGTTTAAAACCTGTTACATTCTTCTAAATCACTAAAACTAATAACGTTGGTTGGCTGTAAGTACAATGACTTTTGAATTATGTGTTTGTCACTAAATGTGTGGGTAGTCAATGCATAGAAAATGATTGAATGCATTTCTACTAGAAGAATTAAACACAGCAATCAATCAACATGCCAATCTGATTTACTGTGGATGATACAAATCATTCAGTACCTCTGACACTGGCCATAAATATTTTATGTTAATGGTCATATTCTGGATTATTTCCATTGGCTTGGAGGCAGGCAAGTTGACTGAAAGTCACAAACTTACACCAAATAAGCTCATAAATTAATAATTTATAGAATAGAACATTGTAAAACTATGCCCCTTAATACATTTTCCCCAGCCTTCTACTTCTGTGAGAAGCTTCATATGGATGACAAGAACCTATATAAATATTTGATAGATATTAGGGATGGACAAACAAATAAATAATTGTGGAAGTCAGTTCATAGTTACTCTAATTTAGTATCCTTTAGACTTTATATATTTAAAATGCTACTTTCTCTAGCACAATTTCTTCCAATGAAATCTCCTTCTATTTTTAGGTTGTGTTCCATTTAAAATCAATATTCTGCTCACCCTTCAACTCTGAGTTTCATCTCTATCATTTTATTGAAGCAACTTAAAAAAAAAAATTATTTCGAGTATAGTTGCTTTGGGCTTCCCTGTTGACTCAGTGGAAAAGAATCCACCTGTCAAGCAGAAGGCATGAGTTTGATTCCTGGGTTGGGAAGATTGCCTGGAGAAGGAAATGGCAACCCATTCTAGTATTCTTGCCTGGGAAATCCCATGGGCAGAGGAGCCTAGCAGGCTACAGTCCATGGGGTCACAGAGCTGAACACGGCTTAGCAACTAAATGGCAGCAAAAGCATAGTTTCTTTACAGTGTTGTGTTATTTTCTGTTGTACAGCAAAGTGAATCAGCTATGCGTATACATGTAGCTTCTTTTTTTTTTGAATTCATTCTGTGTGAAGTAAGTCAGAAAGAGAAAGACAAATGTCATATATTGACACATAATATATAGAATCTAGAGAAAATGGTACAGAGGAACCTGTTTACTGAAGCAATTTATTTTAGATTTTAAATCCTAGTGTTGGTAAATCTACTGGACATTCTCAGCCCAAATTGCCGAACCACTCCTGGGGCCCATGTTACAGAGAGCACTGCATATCATAATGACATAATATACACAAAGCAAGTATATATTTATTTTTAAATGCACAAATGCATTGCTCATTCAAAGACCAACACAGTGGGAGAAGAAAATCTATAACCTAAATATCCATTCTTATTCTTATCTTCTCTAAATGAAAAGCAACTGGGCCAGAATGGAGCAGAGATTTACGTATTGTGTAGTTGCCAAAATCATATATGTTGTTCGCTGTGTTTTGCAGAGCACTTGAGCAGTAGAAGTATTTAGGTGAGAAAAATGACAAATTACTTGATTTTCTAAATCTTCCCTCTCAGCATAAGCTTGAAAGTTTATTCTATAAAAGAATATTGTTTCTTGTGTTGCTGAGCAAGCTTTATTTTTCTTTAATTTCCAATTCATGGTTCTTGAGTTACCCACAGTTTACTGGGTTTTCACACTCGTTGCAGGTGGTAGTTAAACAACGTTTTGTTTTACTGAATAATTCATATTGCTCTAGAATATATATGTACATTTAACTTATTACATGTATTTAGATATTGCTGTAAGAAGGTGAAGATCAAAATGTATATGATGAATTTATATAGTGACATGAAATTATTTTGTAGTATTTTCTTAATAATGAAAACTTACATTTGCCTAAACATTTACCCTTAGACAGGTAATGCACCATTTAAAGAAGAGACCTATTAAAAATGGCACATCAAGTGTTCTGATTTCCCCCAATCCTCACTCACATTTTTGAAACAATTTACTCTTGTCCTTCTTGAAACCATCCTCACCTGATCTCTCCCTGCAACTCTCCTGATTGCTATGTAACAACATAAAATAACATGAATAACAGAAGTAGTAATAATTATTACTATGATTATGTTTAAATACACTGTCGTGTTTATCGTACCTTTGAGAGGCAGATTGCACTCATATTTCTCCGTGTAGTTGTTACCTCTTGGAGTTTCTCTTGACTTGGTCTTGACTACAATTTTTTTCTTCTTTTCCCTAAACAGTCTCATTCATATTCACAGCCTCAGTTAGAATGCATATGGCTATGAATTCCAAACTTATATCTTCAGCTCCACCTTCTTCATAAATCCAGACCTTGTATGTATAACTGTCTAATTAACATATCCTGTTATGCACCTGAAATGTGTCCCCCAATATGCCAGATATTAAAGTCATTATCTTCCCCCACAGTTCTTTTTTTCCCATTGGTCTACATTTCTGAATGAAACCAGAATCTGTCTATAAAAGCCGTATCCCTGGCACCCATACTTGATGCCACACTTCTACTCCCCCAATAATAAATACATCCTCAACAACCTAATTTCACATCTTCAGGGTCTCTGGAGCCAATCATTTCCCAACCCACTCAAAGCATCCCAAGGTCAAATTACCTATCTCCTCTTAGCTGAATTTTCCACATACCTTCCTTTTCTGCCTTAATCTTTCTCCATGATATGGCCAGAGTGGGGCCTTTAAATACATATATTGTAGTATCATTCTCTTTCTTAAGGCTGTTTAGTGGCTTTCCACTGCTTTTTCAGTAAAAGTCATGATCCTCAATGTGCCTCTTTGGGGCTGTACCTCAGGTCGCCCCCTTTCTTTCCAGCTTCATCTTATACCAAACATACTCTATTCTTTCCACAAGTCACATTTGCACTCCTTTGGTTCTTCAAAATAGAAAGCTCCCACCATATACTGCTCTCCTGTCCCGAACACCCTTTCTTCCTTCTTATGCAGGAAACACCCATTCTTCTTTAGATCAAATATAACTTCCCAAGGCAGCCACCTTTGAGTTCCTAAACTAGTCATATTCTGCTATCATTTCCAACTACCACTCCACTACTTCCCTTCACAGGAACTATTCCAGTTTCATTCACATCAGTTCAGTTCAGCTCAGTCGCTCAGTTGCTCAGTCGTGTCTGACTCTTTGTGACCGCATGGACTGTAGCACGCCAGGCCTCCCTGTCCATCACCAACTCCTGGAGTTTACTCAAACTTATTACCATTGAGTCAGTGATGCTACCCAATTATCTCATCCTCTGTCGTCCCCTTCTCCTCCTGCCTTCAATCAGGGTCTTTTCAATTGAGTCAGTTCTTTGCATAAGGTGGTGAAAGTATTGGAGTTTCAGCTTCAACTCCAGTCCTTCCAATGAACACGCAGGACTGATCTCCTTTAGGATGGACTGTTTGGATCTCCTTGCAGTCCAAGGGACTCTCAGGAGTCATCTCCAACACCACAGCTCAAAAGCATCAATTCTTCAGTGCTCAGCTTTCTTTATAGTCCAACACTCATATCCTTACATGACTACTGGAAAAACCATAGCCTTGACTAGACAGATCTTTGTTGGCAAAGTAATGTCTCTGCTTTTTAATATGCTGTCTATGTTGGTCATAAGTTTTATTCAAGAAGTATGTGTCTTTTAATTTCATGGCTGCAGTCACCATCTGCAGTGATTTTGGAGCCCCTCTCCCCCAAAAAAAAATAAAGTCTGCCACTGTTTCCACAGTTTCTCCATCTATTTGCCATGAAGTGATGGGACCAGATGCCATGATCTTAGTTATCTGAGCGTTAAGTTTTAAGCCAACTTTTTCACTCTCCTCTTTCATCTTCATCAAGAAGCTCTTTAGTTTTTCTTCACTTTCTGCCATAAGGATTGTGTCATCTGCATATCTGAGGTTACTGATATTTCTCCCTGCAATCTTGACTCCAGCTTGTGCTTTATCCAGCCCAGCAGTTTTCATGACGTATTCTGCACATAAGTTAAATAAGCAAGGTGACAAAAGACAGCCTTGATGTACTCCTTTCCCTATTTGGAACCAGTCTGTTGTTCCATGTCCAGTTCTGACTGTTGCTTCCTGGTCTGCATACAGATTTCTCAGGAGGCAGGTCAGGTGGTCTGGTATTCCCATCTTTTTCAGAATTTTCCAAAGTTTATTGTGATCCATACAGTCAAAGGCTTTGGCATAGTCGTAAAACAAATAGATGATTTTTGAAATCTCTAGCTTTTTGAAAATCCAGGGAATGTTGGAAATTTGATCTCTGGTTCCTCTGCCTTTTCGAAATCCAGCTTGAACATCTGGAAGTTCACAGTTCATGTATTGTTGAAGCCTGACTTAGAGAATTTGGGGCCTGACTTTACTAGCGTGTGAGATAAGTGCAATTGGGCAATAGTTTGAGCATTCTTTGGCATTGCCTTTCTTTGGGATTGGAATGAAAACTGACCTTTTTCCAGTCTCCTGGCCACTGCTGAGTTTTCCAAATTTGCTGGCATATTGAGTGCAGCACTTTCACAGCCTCATCTTCCAGGATTTGAAATAGCTCACTGGAATTCCATCACCTCGACTAGCTTTGTTTATAGTGATGCTTCCTAAGCCTCACGTGGCTTCACATTCCAGGATATCTGTCTCTAGATGAGTGATCACACCATCATGATTATCTGAGTCTTGAAGATCTTTTTGTACAGTTCTGTGTATTCTTGCCACCTCTTCTTAATATCTTCTGCTTCTGTTATGTCCATACAATTTCTGTCCTTTATCGAGCCCATCTTTGCATGAAATGTTCCCTTGGTATCTCTAATTTTCTTGAAGACATCTCTAGTCTTTCCCATTCTATTGTTTTCCTCTATTTCTTTGCATTGATCACTGAGGGTAGCTTTCTTATCTCTCCTTGTTATTCTTTGGAACTCTGCATTCAAATAGGTATAGCTTTCCTTTTCTCCTTTGCTTTTCACCTCTCTTCTTTTCACATCTATTTGTAAGGCCTCCCCAGACAGCCATTTTGCTTTTTTGCATTTCATTTTCTTGGTGATGGTTTAGCTCCCTACGTCCTATACAATGTCATGAACTTCCATCCATAGTTCATGAAGCACTCTGTCTATCAGATCTAGTCCCTTAAATCTATTTCCCACTTCCACTGTATAATCGTTGCTGCTGCTGCTAAGTCGCTTCAGTCATGTCCGACTCTGTGCGACCCCATAGACAACAGCCCACCATGCTCCCTCTGTCCTTGGGATTCTCCAGCCAAGAACACTGGAGTGGGTTTCCATTCCTCTCCAATCCATGAAAGTGAAAAGTGAAAGAGAAGTCTTTCAGTCATGTCCACCTCTTTGTGACCCCATGGACTGCAGCCTACCAGGCTCCTCTGTCCATGGGATTTTCCAGGCAAGAGTACTGGAGTGGGTTGCCATTGCCTTCTCTGTATAATCTTTAGGGATATGATTTAGGTCATACCTGAATGGTCTCCTGGTTTTCTGTACTTTCTTCAATGTAAGTCTTTATTTAGTAATAAGAGGTTCATGATCTGAGCCACAGTCAGCTCCTGGTCTTGTTTTTACTGACTGTATAGAGCTTCTCCTTCTTTGGCTGCAAAGAATGTAATCCAATCTGCTTTAAGCACTAACCATCTGGTGATATCCATGTGTAGAGTCTTCTCTTGTGTTGTTAGAAGAGGGTGTTTGCTATGACCAGTGTGTTCTTTTGGCAAAACTCTTAGCCTTTGCCTTGCTTCATTTTCTACTCCAAGGTCAAATTTTCCTGTTACTCCAGGTATCTTTTAACTTCCTACTTTTGCATTCCAGTCCCCTATAATGAAAAGACATCTTTTGGGGGTGTTAGTTCTAAAAGGTCCTGTAGGCCTTCATAGAATCATTCAACTTCAGCTTCTTCAGCATTAGTGTTTAGACATAGACTTGGATTACTGTGATATTGAATGGTTTGCCTTGGAAACAAACAGATATCATTCTGTCAGTTTTGAGATTGTACCCAGATACTGCATTTCGGACTCTTGTTGACTATAATGGCTACTCCATTTCTTCTAATGGATTCTTGCCCACAATAGTAGATATAATGGTCATCTGAATTAAATTCACCATTTCCAGTCCATTTTAGTTTGCTGATTCCTAAAATGTCAACGTTTACTCTTGCCATCTGTTTGACCACTTCCAATTTGCCTTGATTCATGGACCTAACATTCCAGGTTCTTATGCAACGTTGCTCTTTACAGCATTGGATCTTGCCTCCATCACCAGTCGCATCCACAGCTGGGTGTTGTTTTTGCTTTGGCTCTGTCTCTTCATTCTTTCTGGAGTTATTTCTCCACTGATCTCCAGTAGCATACTGAGCACCTACCAACCGGGGAGTTCATCTTTCAGCATCCTATCTTTCTGCCTTTTCATACTGTTCATGGGTTTCTCAGGGCAAGAATACTGAAGTGGTTTGCCATTCCCTTCTCCAGTGGACCACATTTTGTCAGAACTCTCCATCATGACCAGTCCATCTTGCTGCTGCTGCTGCTGCTAAGTCGTTTCAGTCATGTCCAACTCTGTGTGACCCCATAGACGGCAGCCTACCAGGCTCCGCTGTCCCTGGGATTCTCCAGGCAAGAACACTGGAGTGGGTTGCCATTTCCTTCTCCAATGCATGAAAATGAAAAGTGAAAGTGAAGTCGCTCAGTCGTGTCCAATTCTTCGCGGGTGGCCCTAGATGGCATGGCTCATAGTTTCATTGAGTTAAACATGCTGTGGTCCATGTGATTAGATTGGTTAGTTTTCTCTGATTTTGGTTTTCAGTCTGTCTACCCTCTGATGGAGAAGGATAAGAGGCTTATGGAAGATTCCTGATGAATATATGCATTTAAACATTTATACATTATATAATGGGTTAGCCAAACAGTAAGCTCTTGTGGAAAAGCCCAAATGAACTTTTTGGACCACTCAATGTATATAGCTGCATAGCACATGTTTGGCACTTATTTTGTTGTATATCTAACTAGTAACTGCCCTGTAAACTAGTCTTGGACTTCTGTAAGTACCCAAATATAAGGGAAACATTTAAAAATATTTCCAGTTAACTCAGTTAAATTTAAGAACAGAAAACTCCAAGATCCAAACATTCTGATTATTCCCTGTTTTTCGTAAAGGCAACTCCATTAATGTACGTCTTTCCTCTGACCTTACAAGTAGGTTTTTTGGGGCAAATGTAATGTTGATAGTTTGAGTACATGTTGTGCTGTTGATTTAAGGAGGTGCTTCTATGATGACACTAACTAGAAATGCAAGGCTTTGCAGATCCTACTTGCAGAGTGTAGAATTAGGATAATACTGTCCAGTCTGATATTCTTACTTTTCTTGTTTGTCTTTTTGCTCATCTCTTTGTAAGCACAAGTGAGGATGCATAAATATGAGCAAATACATCCTCAGTGAAGTCAATGTTCACTAGTTCCCCATTATTTATTTCCTGTCCTACAGGCTGTAAGCTCTATTGATCCCTACTCTTAGCCAGCATCTAATCTCATAACCTTTAAGACTCCAAAAGTGGAGACACTCAAAATCTATATTGAATTTCAATTCTTTCCAAAGGCTTTTCTAAGGAGAACAGCATGAAGCAGTGATTCTTTCTTCAGAACTGATAATTGGTTTCTAGCCCCAGTTCCTAGCAACTACATGATCCTGAGTCATTTGACCATTCTGTTCTTTAATTTCTTCATGCACAAAATGTGGAACTTAATGAACTGATTCCGTGGATATTTTCCTTGTTGATAATTCACAAGTCAGAGTAAAATTCAGTATATTGATATTTTATTGCATACACTAAATTATATAAAATGTTTAGAAAACTAAAACTTTAAGATTGATATTTAATATAGATATGCAAGTATTTATACTACTACTAAGTCACTTCAGTCGTGTCCGTCTCTGTGTGACCCCATAGACAGCAGCCCACCAGGCTCCCCCATCCCTGAGATTCTCCAGGCAAGAACACTAGAGTGGGTGGCCATTTCCTTCTCCAATGCGTGAAAGTGAAAAGTGAAAGTGAAGTCACTCAGTCATGTCCGACTCTTTGCAAGTATTTATATACGTATATATATAATAAATTACATTTATATAAGCACACACATATACATAAATGTAAGAAAATTATTCTCATTCTCAAGTGTTAAAAAGAAGAGGGACATCCCTGGCTGTCCAGTGGCTAGGACTTCATGCTTTCATTGCTAGGGATCTGGGTTCAATCTCTGGTCAGGGAACTAAGATCCTGCAAAGCATGCAGAACAGCCAAAGTTAAGTAAATTAATAAATATAAAACAAAAATTAGATGTATCAGATTGTTTTATCTGTAAATAATACTAATGGCAAAAACACACTTGATTTGAATCATTTGGATTGAGTTAGTTAACTGTGGCATAACATTATTTGTTTGTTTGTTTTTAATTTTATTTTTACTTTATTCTACTTTACAATACGGTATTGGTTTTGCTATACATTGACATGAATCAGCCACAGGAGTACACGATCTCCCAATCCTGAAACCCCCTCCCACCTCACACCCCATATCATCTCTCTGGATCATCCCCGTGCAT
The DNA here is from genome assembly GCA_917880005.1 of Nanger dama. Classification (NCBI taxonomy): domain Eukaryota; kingdom Metazoa; phylum Chordata; class Mammalia; order Artiodactyla; family Bovidae; genus Nanger; species Nanger dama. The sequence continues at coordinate 3,139,363 of CAKJTW010000069.1, forward strand.
CAGCCCCAAGCATCCTGTATCCTGTATTGAACATAGACTGGCGCTTCGTTTCTTACATGATAGTATACATGCTTCAATGCCATTGTCCCAAATCATTCCACCCTCTCCCTCTCCCTCAGAGTCCAAAAGTCCGTTCTATACATCTGTGTCTCTTTTGTTGTCTCACATACAGGGTCATCATTACTATCTTTCTAAATTCCATATATATGTGTCAGTATACTGTATTGGTATTTTTCTTTCTGGCTTACTTCACTCTGTATAATCAGCTCCAATTTCATCCATCTCATTAGAACTGATTCAAATTTATTCTTTTTAAGGGCTGAGTAATACTCCATTATGTATATGTACCACAGCTTTCTTATCCATTCATCTGCTGATGGACATCTAGGTTGTTTCCATGTCCTGGCTATTATAAACAATGCTGCAATGTACATGTGTCTCTTTCAATTCTGGTTTCCTCAGTGTGTATGCCCAGCAGTGGGATTGCTGGGTCATAAGGCAGTTCTATTTGCAATTTTTTAAGGAATCTCCACACTGTTTTCCATAGTGGCTGTACTAGTTTGCATTCTCACCAACAGTGTAAGAGGGTTCCCTTTTCTCTACATCCTCTCCAGCATTTATTGCTTGTAGACTTTTGGATCACAGCCATTCTGATTGGTGTGAAATGATACCTCATTGTGGTCTTGATTTGCATTTCTCTGATAATGAGTGATGTTGAGCATCTTTTCATGTGTTTGTTAGCCAGCTGTATGTCTTTGGAGAAATGCCTATTTAGTTCTTTGGCCCATTTTTTGATTGGATCATTTATTTTTCTGGAGTTGAGCTGCATAAGTTGCTTGTATATCTTTGAGATTAGTTATTTGTCAGTTGCTTCATTTGCCATTGTTTTCTCCCATTCAGAAGGCTGTCTTCTCACCTTACTTATAGTTTCCTTTGTTGTGCAGAAGCTTTTAATTTTAATTAGATCTCATTTGTTTATTTTTGCTTTTATTTCCAATATTCTGGAAGGTGGATCATAGAGGATCCTGCTGTGATTTCTGTCGGAGAGTGTTTTGCCTATGTTCTCCTCTAGGAGTTTTATAGTTTCTGGTCCTAGGTTTAGATCTTTAATCCATTTTGAGTTTATTTTTGTGTGTGGTGTTAGAAAGTGATCTAGCTTCATTCTTTTACAAGTGGTTGACCAGTTTTCCCAGCACCACTTGTTAAAGAGATTGTCTTTACTCCTTTGTATATTCTTGCCTCCTTTGTCGAAGATAAGGTGTCCATAGGTGTGTGGATTTATCTCTGGGCTTTCTATTTTGTTCCATTGATCTATATTTTTGTCTTTGTGTCAGTACCATACTGTCTTAATGACTGTGGCTTTGTAGTAGAGCCTGAAGTCAGGCAAGTTGATTCCTCCAGTTCCATTCTTCTTTCTCAAGATTGCTTTTTGCTATTCGAGGATTTTTATATTTCCATACAAATCTTGAAATTATTTGTTCTAGTTCTGTTGAATTTTACTGTTACATATTTTTAGCACCATTTGAATAATTAAACTCATATTTAAATTTAGATAATCAAAATTCCTAATTCTACTTGGCTGACAAGGTCAGTTTTACATTATCCAAATAGTAAATGAATTCAACAAGAAATACACATGGTAGCCAATACTCTGTTTGTTTATAGCTTAAGGCTAGTATTTTCTATTGCTATAGTCCATATTACATATTTACTTAGTTCTCTCTTTCTTTAAAAAAGTCTGAACTTGCCTCCCAAGGAGAGATTAGAGGCAAAGTCAGCTCCATAATTTGTGAGACCCAGCACAAAATTAAAATGTGAGGCCTTTGTTCAGAAAGAGGAAATGGTGCTAAGAAGTAAAGCTTCTCCCGTCCCTTTTCTTCTGCACCATTTTTCTTTGTTAGTCATGGCACTTCTTTTCATTAGCTATTTTAGCCACTTACATTTAAATTTTTAAAAGAATTAATATAAATTTTCTTTATATTCATACTTATATTGAAAAGAATTGTGTCAAGTGCAAAAATGAACATTAAGTAGTACACAGACTCACCAAAATTATACAGTTTCTATTTTGAGGCTTGTGGCTTGCATGTGTATTTCACTCTTCCCAAAATAGTGTAAACAATGTGCAAAAGTAACATCACTATTTTTATCTAACATCTTGCAATATTCACATTTTGTGGACATTTTCTACCTTTGACTGATAGTAAGGTAGAACTGATAGAAAAGTTACTGTGGGCTAACCTTTCCCAGTTCATCCCCATCCTCATTTTAAGTGGCTGGCTAATACTAGAAGGTAACATAGATGAACCCATGGATTTACTTGATTCTTCCTCATAATTTTTGGTATGTTTTAATTATTTAGTAGGGCTTTCCTGGTGGCTCAGTGGTAAAAGAATCCACATGCAATGTGAAGACCACCGGCAATGCAAGAGATGCTGGTTCAATCCTTGCGTTGGGAAGACTCCCTGGAGTAGGAAATAGAAACCCACTCCAGCATTCTTGCCTGGAAAACCCCATGGACAGAGGAGCCTGGCAGTCTAGAGTCCATGGGGTCACAAAATGGCTAAGTGACTAAACCACCACACACTATAATTATTTAGCAATTGTTTCAAATAAATAAATAATGAAAATTTTTATAGAACCAGTTAAGTCTTCTCTACCAGGAAGCTTACTCTAAAGTGAAGACAAATGATGTAGAAGGAATGGCAAAACTATCTTCTCATACATTTAGATATTAATTTATTAAGGTGAGAAAACCGATGCTAATGTACCTTCTTCTCTACAAGAAAAGATCTTTCAGATTCTATTTCAGATTCATATTCTAGCCACTCGCCCAAACATGCAGAAGTATGGGTTTTCACCACTCAAGGTCTGAACCCAAAGCCTGTACCCAAAGAGAAATGGGAAAAGAGATTCTTGAACCTAAGTGAAACACCTTCTCTCCATCCTTTTGTTAGGCGTAGATTTTGGAAAAAGAGTCAAGACGATGGGGGTTCAGAGGTCATTTATTTTGACAGAAGTATACACAGTTCCAGAGATCCTGAAGAAAAAAAAACAAACAAACTTCCTGTCACTAGTTTTAGTTACCAAACCCAGTCTCACCAGCAGAGTCTCCTCCTCCTCCTGGTTATATATATATGGTTTATCCCAGCCCCCTCCAAACTCAGAAAGTCAGTCAACCGTAAGAACCACTGTAGAGCCTTGAGCTAGCATGGCATATGGACCACGCATCCTTCAACAGCGCCGGCATGTTCAGTGAACCGGAAGTGGTGACGGAAAGAGAATGCTGCGGCCATGTGCTGTCTGTATCAGGTCAACCTTTGTCCTGCTCGTGAGGGGCTTCACTGAAAGATATTTATTTACATATCTGTTTATTTAAAAGAGGGAAGTGGGACAGAGTATAGTGTACATTTTAGATATTTCTGCTTTATTGACTATGCCAAAGCCTTTGACTGTGTGGATCACAATAAACTGTGGAAAATTCTTAAAGAGATGGGAATACCAGACCACTTAACCTGCCTCTTGAGAAATCTGTATGCAGGTCAGGAAGCAACAGTTAGAACTGGACATGGAACAACAGACTGGTTCCAAATAGGAAAAGGAGTACATCAAGGCTGTATATTGTCACCCTGTTTATTTAACTTATATGGAGAGTACATCATGAGAAATGCTGGGCTGGAAGAAGCACAAGCTGGAATCAAGATTGCCAGGAGAAATATCAATCACCTCAGATATGCAGATGACACCACCCTTATGGCAGAAAGTGAAGAGGAGCTAAAAAGCCTCTTGATGAAAGTGAAAGTGGAGAGTGAAAAAGTTGGCTTAAAGCTCAACATTCAGAAAACGAAGATCATGGCATCTGGTCCTATCACTTCATGGGAAATAGATGGGGAAACAGCGGAATCAGTGTCAGACTTTATTTTGGGGGGCTTCAGAATCACTGCAGATGGTGACTGCAGCCATGAAATTAAAACACATTTACTCCTTAGAAGAAAGTTATGACTAACCTAGATAGCATATTCAAAAGCAGAGACATTACTTTGCCAACAAACTTCCATCTAGTCAAGGCTATGGTTTTTCCTGTGGTCATGTATGAATGTGAGAGTTGGACTGTGAAGAAAGCTGAGCGCCAAAGAATTGGTGCTTTAGAACTGTGGTGTTGGAGAAGACTCTTGAGAGTCCCTTGGACTGCAAGGAGATCCAACCAGTCCATTCTGAAGGAGATCAGCCCTGGGTGTTCTTTGGAGGGAATGATGCTAAAGCTGAAACTCCAGTACTTTGGCCACCTCAAGTGAAGAGTTGACTTATTGGAAAAGACTCTGATGCTGGGAAGGATTGGGGGCAGGAGGAGAAGGGGACGACAGAGGATGAGATGGCTGGATAGCATCACTGACTCAATGGATGTGAGTTTGAGTGAACTCTGGGAGATGGTGATGGACAGGGAGGGCTGGCGTGCTGCGATTCATGGGTCTCAAAGAATCGGACATGACTGAGCGACTGAACTGAACTGATACTAAGTATGCAGGTGTTCAGTTTGAAAAGAGAGAAAGAAATCAGTTAAGGTGTCAGTGTGAAAAAGGAGAAATACATTTGTCAAAATGGAAAGACAAAGATAAATCTGTGGCATCTCTGGTCTTTAAAATGCTGAGGCTAAGAGGGAACTGTGGTGAGAGCTGTTGAACATGAAGGAGACACCATCCCCCTTTCCCACTAGGGAATTAGGCTAATGGCAGGTTAAGAAGGCTTGGTCTCTTCATGTTTCATTCAGTCTGCCTGATTTACACTTTTTAAAAGTCCTTTGAATTTTTTTTTTTTTTTTGAATAGAGAAAAATCAAGATGTATTTGCTATATTAAGCACACTTCACTTAGCAGAGAAAATTTTCCAGGACATTGTACCTCAAGTGTATAATCATTCATTCACTGAAAACAGGCATTATAAACAAAACTGTGTCTTTGTAACCAGAGTCTCTCTTGAAAGGATGCTTGATCCATCATAAATATAGCTAAATTGGCCAGAGTTGAATCACAACTATATCCACATTAGCTTCTGGGCTTTAGGTCTTTATCTTGAAATCTACTTCTGTACGTATAACATGGCAAGAGGGAGCAAGGCAAGCCAAACATTATCAAACATTTCATGAGCCTCAATGTCTCTCATTTTTCCTAGAATTCTATTAGCTTGAGCACTATCACATATTTATGTCCTATAAAATCCCCAAGTAGACAATGTACTTACAATGCTGCTCGTGTTTTTTTTTCTTCCTGTGGTGTGTCTGGGTGTGTAAGTGCCAGGCACAGACTGAAGGATCTTCTTCCTTCTTCCGTGATTGTAAATTTTTCATTCTCTAGCCAAAAAAAAAAAAAAAAAAAGTTTTTCAAGAAAAAAAATACTGGGAAAAACAAACTCACAAAAATGTATAAATGTCTGAGAAAGTTGTCAACATAGTAATATAATAAGTTAATATCAATTTCCAAACTTATGCCTGGATAGACAGTAGTGATAGAATTGTGAACAAGTTTGACCTAGATTCGGGTCTCATGTAACACAGACAAAATTGTTTACATTGCCAAAGAAATGCTAAATGTGAAATTTCAGACACCAGCTTGAGAAAAAGTAGTTTTTATGTATTACTAAAGAAAAATCATCCTGTTTCTAATTTTCACAAGGCACTTTGACACCTAGTCTCTTAGAATAGTGCAGTCAATAATTGTGTGCCTCATATGAGCTCCTGACGCATTCCTGTACCTCATATGTGCTCTAACAAAGGACCTTCCTGAGAGAGTCCAGTAAGACATAAAATAATCATTCATAGATCCGTGTTTCCTACTTTAAATTTCAATGACCATTCAATTCTATGATTTTGCAAAATAACAAAATGAGCCAGAGGAGTCCTGGAATCCAGATGCTCTGGTTGGTTAGGATGTTCTGCGAAACAAAACTTATTCTGAAACTTGATATATTATATGGAATCCATAGGAGAATGCAAAGCAAAGAGGAGTTGTAAGACAGCTTTTGTTAATATCACAAACTTGAGGTCCATAGTTAAATTAATGATACAAAGAAATGGGAGTGTTTTCCATCTTTTGAGGATTGAGGACACAATTTCTGATTCACTACTGAGAAGATAAAATTTTGTTTTCTTTGACTCTTGAGAAAGACAAAGCAAGTTCAAAAGTTATACTTAAATATGGGAAGGGTTATCAAGATGTAGCGTGTAAAGGAGGGAGACAGAACAAAATTTTTGGTAGCTTTATAAGAAAGATTGAGTAACTTAAAAATTCATCAGTTTCTCAAGGAAAAAAATGGTTAGCTTTTTGTACAGGTTAAAAACTATAAAGAATTGAACAGATGGAATTCTGACTTTTCCTTCTTTAAAAATGTTAACGGAATAAAATTTAAATAATGGTCAAATAGCAATTGGAGGGTAATTCAGTTACAAAATTTGCTGAAGTGGATAAAATCTATGAAACTAGTTAAATTAATATTGATATTGATATAAAAACAAATGAAGTGTTTTAAACAGTAAGAAATATTGTACTCTCCCTTTCTCTATTTCCCACTTTCTCTGAATAAATAACTAAAGCCTGTTCCAAATTCACTGAGCATAATTATATGCAAATATGTATGTCTTTTTCTGGAAGAAGCAGTTTCTTTCACTGATTTTCTGGATAACAGAGCATCCCTCTCTCTGCAGAGAGCAATGGAGGAGCACAATGTTTGGGGGATGGTTTGTTAGATCTATAGTACATACTGCCTCAGTTTGTGGAATGAAATCTTTTGCAAGCAGAAAAGTGGTAGAGAGAGTCAAGTGGGCAAGATTTAAGGAATCCATGACTGAATGGAGACGGGCACATCCACCCGCTCCAGTATTCTAGCCTGGAGAATTCCATGGACTGTATGGTCCACGGGATTGCAAAGAGTCGGACACGACTCAGAGATTGAACTGAGCTGAGCTGAAGGGTTACGATGCGCCCTAGTACTTTGTGTTTCATTAGGGAAATTGGGTTAAACAGTCATTGTGCTGGAGGCCTCATATCTGTTCCCCATATCCTGTGGTCTTTGGTCTACTTTAATCAAACATTTTAGAGAAATATGAGATCATATTAAATTTCCCCAAACCTTCAAGGGCCATTGAAAATCTCACTTCTGTGGCTTAGGAACTTCTGCTAAATTATTTAAATTGTATTCCAAAGTAAATTTGCCCTTGGTGATATGGGGTCTCTGTGGGTGTTGGGATTTTTCTACTATTAGACTCAGATCACTTCTTAAATATAAACTGACTTCTTTCTACTTAGAAAATAATAGAAAATAAATTAGAATTGTATAAGCTTGGGATTGAACATCAGTTTCAAAAATAACTAGACATTTAACTTTAGAATCTTAATTAGCAAAAATGGAATTTATTTTCTAAACTTCTTTGTATTAAAATACCACGATTGCCACCACCACCACCAACATCACCACCACCATCATCACCATCATCATCATCACCACCATCCTCATTACCATGACTTGATACCACAGTTAAGAACAGGTTTAAATGTCAAATAGAAATTGCTTGGCACCAGGATAGATTTTAATTCTAAGACCTATTCTGAGTCTTATCCTTCTGAGAAGTGCTTTTACTTTCTAGTCTCCATTTCCTTCTTGTCCCCATTTTTAAAAATCCCTCGTATTTTACAAAGCTTGTTTTGTTTGTTTTGTTAAACAACGTTTAGAAGAATGTTCCCACAGAGAAAAGACAGTCTCAAAGTACAGTGGATGTAAGCCTGAGTGAAGACTGAAGGAGACCATGTGTTACTTGACTGGCAGGACCATTCTTTCCGGGAATAATGGCTATGCTGATGCCATCTCTTCATTTGCTTGTACACTTCATACTCACTCAATTCATCTTTGTTTGGATGAGAGGGGGAAAAAGTATATTTTGTTTGAGCTATTGCATTTGGGCATTCTTCTATAATGTAGAGGTTTTCTTTTTCTCTGCCCTCTAATCTTGAATTTTTACTTCTCAAAAATAAACTAAAGCTTCTAAACTTCCTGAGGATTTCAATTTAAACTATTTTCTATCTCCTCAAAATGACTGGTCACTATTGACAAAAATAAATAAATAAATAAATGAGGAATTTCTCCTTCACATCTCCCAGTGATTTTTAGATTGAGAAACTGGTACCTGAATAATGTGATTTAGATTTAGATTAATCTGAGATGCTAGGGTTTGCTGAAACAAACAATGTTAATTTGCATTTATATGGAACTGGATTGCCATCTCAGATTACTGTGGAGATTCAGGCTGAGAGCATTACAAACCTCATTTGAAAATTAAAATACACGAAATCCATCATCGTGTTATTATATGTATGAGTTGCTCTCTTATCTGTGAAGATGTAAATATGGATAACAGGGAAATGCATATAATAAAAATATAAAAATTGTGCCATGAATTTCACGTGTGTGTACTTAGTTCCTTTTTCTCAGGGAATTACATCCATCCACTCACTGTCTCGCCCTTTCTTAACGTATGGAAAACAAGTCCCAATCTATAAAACTGAACACCCTACAAAGATAATACCGTTTAAGATACTTAAATGTCTAAGAAATAAAGTGACAAAGGTAGACAGTGAACATTTAACTTTATGTGCATCAATATTTGCATATTTAAACATGCCGATAAGCAGACCAAACTAATCTGAAACACTGACAGCAAAAACTTTCACTCTACAAAAGATTACTATATCAAACACATACATTTTGTGCTCATTGATCTTGTGTTTCTATAAAGCCAGGTCACAGAACCGTCTACAAATATGAGCGTGTCTGAGCTTCCATCTTTTGTAACAATGGATTAAAAACTGATAGCACAAATAATCATGAGATTTTTATCATTTCTGTTGTTGCTTGATGATTTCCATGCCAGTTGAATGAATGAAGACATTGATTAAAAACTGAATATGCCTGTTATTTGCTTCTGTGCCCAAATAGTTTCCTCACGTATAACTTGGTTTTGGTTTTGCCACTGTAATTTACCACCATTTTGTAATGAATAGAAATACCAAATCACTTTGTTGTCCACCAGGAACTAACATGGTGCTGTAGGTCAACTGTACCCACTGCCAAAGCCCAAACAAATCAACTCATAGTAAAGAACAAATTGGTGTTTCCTGGAGGCAAAGGGATAAGGGGAGGGGGAATTGGCTGAAGGTGTTCAGAGATACAGACTTAATTACAAGATAAAAAAATACTAAGGATATAATGTACAATATGATTACAATTAACATGGCTTTATGTTATATGTAAAAGTTAAGGACGTAAACACTGAGTTCTTATCATAAGAAAAACATTTTTCCCTTATTTTTTCCTTTTGTATCTATATGTTATGATAGATATTCACTGTACCTACTCTAGTAATCATTTCATGATGTGTGAAAGTCAAAGCATCATGTATACACCTTCAACTTAAACAAGATGACAAAAAATGTAGATAGTCAAGCACTTTGACTGTGGAGATTAAATGACAGTGCGATAGGTCAACACCCTGAAGCTCATGTGGTTTGTGTGTGTATGAGATTATTTTTAAGGTTTGAAAGACTTGAGCAGTTTTTTATGTTTAGTCAGAAAAGTCAGTAGAAATTAAAGGTAAGTCCTACTGTATAATTTTAAAGATGAGAAATTAACTGTTTTCAAAGGACTAAAGGAATTTTGAATATTAAATTATGAAAATTAAAAAAAATTCAGATAAGAAAGATACAGATGGTAAATGAGCACATGAAAAGATGTTAGTCATTATTATTCATGAAATAAATGCAAATCAACTCATAATTACATACCACTACCCTCCTATTAGAACGGGTAAAAATCAATAAAATATATAGACACTTATTGCCCTGTTACTTACATGTCAGGAGCATCTTTATGGCCCCAACACTCAGTGGAGATTTAACTGAGATCACCTCTTTGTCTCTCTTTTGCTATACATTTAAAAATTCCTTTTTTTACTTTCTGTTCATCGAATGTGGATTTTTTTCCTTAAGTTTGAATTATAGACTGTATTCCTAGGTGAGAAGGGTCTTCCCTGGAGGCTCAGTGGTAAAGAATCTGTCTGCCAATGCAGGAGATGTGGGTTTGATCCCTGGATCTGGAAGATCCCCTGGAAAAGGAAATGGCAACCCACTCTAGTATTCTTGCCTGGGAAACTCCATCACAGCGGAGCCTAGAGGGCTACAGCCCATTGAGTCACAAGAGTCCAACATGACTTAGTGACCAAACAGCAAACAGCCTGGATGAGAGCATCAACCTTACGATCCAATTAGCATGTGATGGTAATCCACAACATTGAGGATGGTGATAACGGCCCAGATATTTTTACTGAGCTCTGGATCATTATACCCTATTCTTTATCATCTACCTTCAATGGTTCCATTTCAAAAAACACCTTAACTCAGCATATTTTTTACACTTATCTCTGTAATCACCTCTCTGGTGTTCGTTTTCCTATGCAAATATCACCACTACTCACTTAGTGTCAAAATCAATAGCATAGAGATTATCCTTTGCTCTTCACACTCCACTCCATGGAATCATGAAATTCTATCCCCTCTGCCTTCTAAATACTCCTGTCCATCCTCACTGCTACCATCTCGAGGTCGCCACCAGTTCTCACCAGAAACCTGAAGCCTGCTATGACTTTTCTTCTTTTCGCTCTTGCTACTCTCCTTACTATGTTCTCAGGGTATGGTTCCAAAACACATGTCTTTTAACACTTGTCACCTTGCTTGGTCAGCATCTATCAACAGCAACTACTCACTGCTCAGGTAGTGTTGCTGAAACCCAGTCTCTGTACATCAACACAGAATTGAATCTCAGAGACAAAATTTTGGGTGAAGCAGGAAAGAGGAACATTTATTGTTTTGCCAGGCAGAGGCTGCCACAGCGAGTTAATGCCTTTGAGACGGTGACCCAACCTGGAGGGCGCAGTGAGAAATTTTGTAGTCATGGCTCAAGGAGCAGAACTTGATGAGATCGTGAATATGAATATGAATAACGAATATTCAAGACTGATTTCCTTTAGGATGGACTGGTTGGATCTCCTTGCAGTCCAGGGGACTCTCAAGAGTCTTCTCCAACATCACACTTTGAATTCCTTTATAGTCTACATCTCACATCCATACATGACTACTGGAAAAACCATAGCTTTGACTAGAGGGAACTTTGTTGGCAAAGTAATACCTCTGGTTTTTCATATGCTATCTAGGTTCTTCATAGCTTTTCTTCCAAGGAAAAAAATGTCTTTTAATTTCATGATTGTAGTCACCATCTGCAGTGATTTTAGAGCCCCCAAAATAAAGTCTATCACTGTTTCCCCATCTATTTGCCATGAAATGATGAGACCAGATGCCATGATCTTAGTTTTCTTAATATTGAGCTTTAAGCCAACTTTTTCACTCTCCACTTTCACTTTCATCAAGAGGCTCTTTATCTGTTTTCTGCTCTCTGCCTAAGGGTGGTGTCATCTGCATATCTGAGGTTATTGATATTTCTCCCGACAATCGTGATTCCAGCTTGTGCTTCATCCAGCCCAGTGTTTCTCATGATGTTCTCTGCATAGAAGTTAAATAAGCAGGGTGACAATATACAGCCTTGACGTACTCCTTCCCAATTTGGAACTAGTCTGTTGCTCCATGTCCAGTTCTAACTGTTGCTTCCTGACCTGCATACAGATTTCTCAAGAGGCAAGTCAGGTGGTCTGGTATTCCCATCTCTTTAAGAGTTTTCCAAACTCTAGAAAACTCTTGCATCAGCCTTTTATTAATACTTTGAAAGACAAGGACACAAGGGCTTGTACTGGGTTTCAAAGGAAGGCGAAAAACTTTCCATGTCTTAGAAGGCCTGCTGTGATGGCATTTCTGATGCTCCAGCATCACTTCTCTCTCCTAGTCCCACCCACTCCACATTCCAAACATCCCTGAGGTTTTTGTTCCCTGGAAACTTCCTGCCTGCCTGGGAATCCTCACCCCATAGGTGCTACCTGGATGCTGCTCAGTCGCTTCAGTCGTGTCCAACTCTGTACGAACCCATAGACAGCAGCCCACCAGGCTCTGCCGTCCCTGGGATTCTTCAGGCAAGAGAGCTGGAGTGGGATGCCGTTGCCTTCTCCAATGCATGAAAGTGAAAAAAGAAAGTGAAGTCGCTCAGTTGTGTCCGACTCTTAGCGAACCCATGGACCGCAGCCCACCAGGCTCCGTCCATGGGATTTTCCAGGCAAGAGTACTGGAGTGGGTGCCATCGCCTTCTCCTGGATGCTACCTGGATGGCTGGTGCCAAATATTCTGTTTGGCTTCTCTCCCTAAATCTTTTGTCATTTCCTCTCACCACTTCCCTAATAAGATCCACCCTTTCTGCTTTTTTAAATTTTTTTTTATTCTGATGGGATTCTTATTTCACCCTCTGGATTGTTGCTTTTTGATTCTGTTCTTGCAGAGCATTCTGAGCTGCTCAATTAAATATTTAATGTTATAAAACATTTTCTTATCTTGTTTCAAATGATATATAAACAACATGAGAGCAGTGATCATTCCAGTCTGTTCTTTATTCCTTTTTATAGAATCTGACATAAATAAGCACCAGATATGATTACACAACAACTTAGCCAATTAAACTACCGATCCATTGATAAGCATGAATTTTGTAGATCATGCATCTAAAGTGAATAATATAGTAGCTGGGACTGGGTAGGTTACTTGGAAATTGTCACTATTATCAAACTGATGATTGTAACTTGATTTTCACATGGTGTACTTAAAAGCATTTTTGAATCTAATTCTCTGTTTAATTCAGCCAGGCATTCAATAATACAAATGCAAAACTCTATATTTCTTTTTCTCCAGGAAACACATGTGTCCTAAATGATGACTTTTTCATTAAATATCATCTAATCACAAGGTCTTTTCCTGTCACTCAGCACCTTCAACTGAACTACCCTCATAAGAATACACCAGTGGATGACCTGTCAGACAAATCATAGTACCAGTCCATAAGGCCCATGATCCCGCGGTAACATACTCACCACTCACAACGATGCTTAGTGTGAATGGGCCAGAATGCACTGTCCACTCTACTCTTAAAAGAGAAGGCAAAGTCTTCTCTTGGTAACACAGACTGCAATGAACTGGCTACCTTCTCAGGGTTGTGGAGACAAAAGATAAAGTCCAATTATTCTAGATCAATATATTTTTAAACATTACAGTGGGTATGACCACATTTGTGTGTACACACACAGACTCTACAGAAAAAAATACAGTTAGTAAACATATATAACTCATCACCAATGCAAAGAATAAAAAATAATGGGGATTAATATTCTCCTGTGAGTTTAGAAAATTAACAATAATGAGAAATATCACATTTATTTATTTTTTAAAAATCACTTTATTTAGGCATGATTTACACACAAAGGCATATGTGTTTAATGTATACAACTCGATTAATTAGGAGATAAGTATACATCTGTGAAACTGTCAGCACAGTATACACCATAAACTTATCCATCACCTTCAATACTTTCTTCTTCCTATCCTTTTGATTTTCTTTTGTTATTTTATTGTGATAAGAACATCATATGAAATATATCCGATTAACAGATTTCAAGTGCTGTTAACTTCAGGCACCATGGCTTGCACTAGCTCTCTTGGGCTTAGTCATCCCCTCTCCATCTCTCCCAGCTCCTGGCAACCACCCATTCTGTACTCAGTTTCTATGAGTTTGACTATTTCACATGCCTCATGTAAGTGGAACCAGGCAGTATTTGTCCTCTATGACTGGCTTATTAAACTTAGTATAACATCCTCCAGGTTCACCCATGTGGTCATATATGATAGGATTTCCCTATTTTTCTGAGGCTGAATAGTGTTAATAGCAACCCACTCCAGTATTTTTGCTGGGAATAATCCCATGGACAGAGGAGCCTGGTGAGCTACTGTCCATGGGGACACGAGAGTCAGACATAACCGAGCTACTGAGCACATGTACAGTGTTTATATATATGTGTCTGTGTGTCTGTGTGTCTGTGTGTGTGTGTGTGTGTGTGTGTATGCCACATTTTCTTTTTCCTTTCATCTGTTGACAGACATTTAGATTGTTTGGATATTTTGTTAATTGTGAGTAATGCTTCAGTGAATATGAGAATACTGATATCTCTTAAAGATTCTGATTTCAGTTCAATTTATTCCCACATGTGAGATTGCTGCATTATATGGTAGTCTATTTTTAACTCTTTAAGGAATCTTCATACTGTTTTCCATAGCAGATTCTTCAAAATACATTCATACCAGTAGTATAAAGGGTTTTATTTTCTCTGCATCCTTATCAACACTTGTTTCTTTTTTTTAATAATAGCTACTCTAACAGGTATGAAGTGATATATCATTGTGGTTTAATATACGTTTCCCTGATGATTAATGATGCTGAAGTGCTGGTCAAATACTGCTGGCCATTTGTATATCTTCTTTGGAGAAATGTCTATTCAGGTTCCTTGCCCATTTTTGAACCCTGAAATAAACCCACACATATGTCATCAACTGATTGTTGACAAGAGTACCAATAACATGCAGTGAGAGAAAGGATAGTTCTTAATGAATGGTATTGGGAAAACTGAATATCTATGTTCAAAAGAATGAAATTGAACCTTTATCTTACGTCACACAGCAAAACTAGCTAAAAATTAATTAAACACTTAAATATAAGACCTGAAAACAAAACTTTTAGAGGAAAGCATAGGAGAAAACTTCTTGACACTGCTCCTGGCAATAATTTCTTAGAAATGACACCAAAAGTCCACACAACAAAAGCAAAAATAGACAAAGGGGATCACATCAAACTAAAAAGTTTCTTCACAACAAAGGAAACAATCAAAAAAATGAAACTGCAACCTATTGACTGTGAGACAATATTTGAAAACCTTATGTTTTATTAAGGGCTAATATCCAAAATATATGAGGACATCTTAATATTCAATAGGAAAAAAAAAACAGTCACATGGATATATGAAGAATGAATTAGTTTACTTTAACTTCAAGAGATCGCACTAGTTGAAGACATTCCGCTCTGTTGGCAAAAGCAGTCTTGCAGTTTTTTGACCTCTGCTTCATCAGATAAGAAGGAAGTATTCCTCGTTCTGGAACACTTCCTTACGCAGAGATGGAGTCACAGAGCCTTTGCTTGGCTCATCACCAAGTGTGAGATTGTCTTTCCCTGTTTCAAGCTCAGTGTGTGCTCCTTTGTTCTGTGTAAATGTGTGATACAGTGGCCTCAAGAATGTCCCCAGGAACATCCATTAAATAACAGTGCTTTAAAACATATAGAAGCATGGGCTGTTTCTACAGTATACATTGTAAATCATTTATCCTTTTTCAGAATGTGTGTCCTTATGTAGAAATTTTAAAACTTTCTATTAAATACCTGCTGCTACTGCTGCTAAGTCGCTTCAGTCGTGTCTGACTCTGTGCAACGCCATAGACGCCAGCCCACCAGGCTCCCCCATCCCTGGGATTCTCCAGGCAAGAACCCTGGAGCAGGTTGCCATTTCCTTCTCCAATGCATGAAAGTGAAAGTGTAAGTGAAGTCGTTCAGTCATGTCCGACTCTTCATGACCCTGTGGACTGCAGCCTACCAGGCTCCTCCGCCCATGGGATTTTCCAGGCAAGAAGAGTACTGGAGTGGGGTGCCATTGCCTTCTCCGATTAAATGCCTAACATGTACCAAATATTGTTCTTGACTTTGAGAAGACAAGGGTGAACAAAAATGAAGAATGTACAAGCTGTCATCCAGGGGTTAAAGTGATGGCAGGTAAAGGAATAAACATAGAAGGAGGTTTCAGATAAGAAAATGTATCATGAATAAAATAAAAGACAGTAAACTGAGATTTATTAATGAAAACTAATAAGGCACTTGAAAATCTTGTAAAGAGCATGCCAGGCAGAGGAAAAAGAAAACGCAATGGTTGTTAAGAGGGAATTCAAAACAACTTAGCTGAAGTTAGTAAAGCAATAGGAATAGGTCCAAAATAAGTATCATGAGAAATACAACATGGAATTAGAAATTTAAGGAGGGACTAATTCACATGCTATTTTATAGGCCAAAATAAAGTGAGGTCTTTTGGGCCAAATTGATCTTTAATTGGATAATACTGAATGCATATAAAGCACCAGGTTCTTTATGGAGTTCTAGGGAAATACAAGCAAGCAAATACATTTGTCCCTTATCTTCCTATGTGGCCTCCACACAGAGTAAAACCCAAGTATTATACAACGCTGTAAAAGAAAAATTCATGAACACTGTAAAATCAGTGAAGAAGCAGATAATTCAATAATTCCATCAAGATCTTACAACAGGGTTTTCATATAAGATGGTTATTTTGATTTGCATTCATTCCTTAATTAAACTGATGATTACCAAGCTCATATTACATACAATATGCAAAAGCTTAACTCATTTATAAAATTAAATCAATTATTCATAACTGTCTAAGTAAAGTGCTAAATAATGTGGGTACTCAAAGGAAAAGAAAAAAAGAACTCACTGTTCTCAAGTTGCTTAGAATTTGTTTCAGGTAACTGGGATGATCATGCTATGATAAGGGAAAAAAACAGAGAGCATCAAAATAATGTTATAAAATATTTAATTAAACTTTATTGTATACCAAAAATACAGAACAAAATTTAATGAAGTATAAATGACCCATAAATGTTCATGTCTGCATTTGGAAAATGTAAGTGATCTCAAAGCCTAAAATTCCCGTCAGCCAATTTAATCTGAATTGACTTGAAGTATTGCCTTCAAGAATGACTGGGGTCATAAGGTCATAAAAAGATTATTCCAGCTTAAATCATACAATTGCATAGTACATCACAGCAAAACTTTTTACATTAAATTTGGCTTTATTTATGTATTTACTTATATTTAGAAAATAGGAAAAATGGACTAGGATATTCTTTTTTCTCATTTCACAGAGCTAGTGATCTATTTTCTTCTTTTTTCTGTTTAAATAGCAGATTTATTGAACATAAACCTTATACGAAGGCCCTGTAGAATTAGGTATTATATGTATTTTATGAGGATTTGTTCTGACATGCACATTAAGTTGACTGAGTATACCTGTCACACACAAAAAATGGCTAAAGACCATCTCTTCCACGTTAACCAAGGGCTCTCAAAGTCCATGTGTGTCCTTTGAGATCTATAATAAATATTCCACATCAATCAGTTGTGCAGGGAACCCAAGCTTTTGGAAAAGGAAATGGCAACCCACTCCAATATTCTTGCCTGAAGAGTCCCATGGACAGAGGAGCCTGGTGGGCTACCGTCCATGGAGTCACAAAGAATCGGACATGCCTGAAGCGACTTAGCACACATATTAGTCCTACAAGATTAAAATTCATTGAAAGACTAAGATTCATTGAAAAGCATAAGCAGATTTCATTCAGATTCATTGACTTTCTTTACACTTAAATGGAATTGTTTCCTAATGGAATCCCATCAAAACATGCCTCATGTTAATGGATTAAAAAAATCAAAAATCCCATTATGTTCTCTGAACATAGCCATAAATATATATATTTAAATTATTTAGTTTGTTTTGAGTGGTACATGAAGGGGTTAGTGCTATGAAATCAGGTTTAAAAGAATCTACAGAAGTGTAAGTCTAGAGATATAAATGTTTCTGAAAGTCTAAATTTCCAGGAATTTGCAGAAATCGTGGTAGGGCTATGGACATGTAGGGTGTGTTGCATGGGAATTTGAAATAATGAGTTGAAATTTCCAGCTAACCTCTTTTGACACTGGATTACATGTGTGTACCCTTTTTGAAAGACCAGTTAAAATGCATACTGCTCTGCCACTCTTTCCTTAATTGCCATGTACAGCGTTTTTCCTCCTTCATCTCTTCTGCATGGCATTTTGTAATTACTTCTCTAGTAACGAAATGTATCATACTACTTCAGATCATTAACGTGTGCTCTCCTCTGTGTTTTCTAAACTCTGAAGATCCCATCCAGACAAAACAGCACACTTCTCTCCCTACGATAGGGACTAAATAAATTCATCTCTGTATTCCCAGATGCTAAGAGGACATGATATATGAATTCTATATTATGATATATTATAATGTTCTAATGATGTTTATCTGCTATATCATAAGTAATCATTAAATGGTGTACTGAATTACTAAAAAGTATGAATGGAACATTCCATGGACAAGAGGAGCCTGGCAGGCTACAGTCTATGGGGTTGCAAAGAGGCAGACGTGACTAAGTGATTGAGCACACACACACATCTGTTTTAGTCACTGTTTTGAGCATGCTCTTGAAATTTATTGCAAATAAAATATGTCTTATTTGATACTTGGAAAGGAAATTTATAAATAGTAGTAAAAATATCATACTTGTTATAAAAATTTCTGAAAGACTTTGATAAATAATCTCTCTGTGGAGATGCTGTGCATGCCAACCTCCATCCCATCATGACCTTACCAATAGACATTCCAGGACTTCAGAAAATACTTTCTTGATCCCTCTCACTTCCAAAGAAGTTTAGCTGTGCTTCCTTTTCTTTCCCCAGGTAGCTCAGCGGTAAAGAATTTGCCTACAACACAGGAGACTTGCAGGAGATATGAGTTCTATCCCTGGGTCAAGAAGATCTCCTGCAGAAGGAAATGGCAATCCACCCCAGTATTCTTGCCTGGGAAACTCCATGGACAGAGAGGCCTGTTGGGCTACAGTCCATGGGGTCACAAAGAGTCGGACGCGACTGAGTGACTAAACAATAACAACCTTGTTACTTCATAACTTTGCTAATATATTATTACAGAGGTTTATCACATATTTTTCAATACTTGGGTGTGTGTGTGTTAGTTGCTAAGTTGTGTCCAGTACTTTGTGACCCCATGGACTGTAACCTGCCAGCCTACTCTATCCATGGATATCTCCAGCAAGAATACTGGACTGGGTTGCTATTCCCTTTCCAGGGGACCTTCCTGACCCAGGGGTCAAACCTGGATCTTCTGCATAGCAGGTGAACTCCTTCCAGTCACCAAGGAAGCCCAGTAGTCAGTGGCTTTAATTAAATTATGCATTGTTACTGTTGTATCTTCAGTAATTGGTACATATTCTGACACCCAGCAAGCAATTATTATATTTCCTAAATAGACAGGAAGAATAAACAATTTCTGCATGAATCAATTGGGTACCAGCTGTTCAAATTAATAAATGGAAGAGTCTAAGTAGTCTCAGGTGCTTATAAAGCTCTTCCTTAAGGATTTGTAATAGAATATAGCAGTGCAATTCAGGGAATTTATAGATAACATTTTATTAAGTGTTGGCCATATGGGTATGATCTCTCAGCCAATGACCTTTGTTTGGTAAATTACCTGTAATGGTAGCAATCATTGTGACATAATTTTTAGGAACTTTTTTAAGGTTCCTGGATTTGTATTAAAACTATCATCTTTTATTATCTTAGCTGATAAATGGAAATTTGGTGGCACTCTTTTATCTGGAAAAAATGCCTCACAGAAGTTTTAACCATCTGCGTGCATGTGTACCAAGTCACTTCAGTCCTGTCTGACTCTTTGCAATTCTATAGACCATAGCCTGCCGGGCTCCTCTGTCCATGGGATCCTGCAGGCAAGAATACTGGAGTGGGTTGCCATGCCCTCCTCCAGGGGATCTCCCTGACCAAGACTTGAATTCGCATCTCTTACATCTTCTGAATTGGCAGGCAGGTTCTTTACCACTAGCTTCACCTGGGAAGCCCTTTAACCAGCTGTATCTTGTAAAATATAGTATTTATATATGCGTAAATGCATTTTCACGGTGCATGTATGACCTTGCTCAAACTGTTTAATCTATTTGTGCATACTTTTAAATATGTAGACTACAGATAATAATAGCTTCTGAGATATTTTTGAAAATTAAATTAAACAATAAAAGGGATTAAAGGTAATTGAAATTTGGTAAGACCTCAATAAGTATTAAATATGATTATTATTCATGTAAAGGAAATCTATCACTGGAGAATTTTTATAAGACAAAGCTTATCAAGCAAACTCTATTGGAATATAAAAATGTGTGGAAGTAGAGTACATTACTTTTCATTTGAGAGTTTAATTAAAAACATGCAAACCTATCATATGGATGATTAGGTTTCCTGGTTTGTAATTAGTTAAGTAATAGTAAGTATAGATTAGTAATACAATGACTCCCTAAGGTTCATTTCTCAGATTCAACCTAGCATGGTTTTGAATACTGCACTAATTTATTCAAAATAAGTAAATTTAAAACTACAGTTTATGTATTCAAATTTTTACATAGACAGTAAAGAATCCATTTGCTCAAACTCCAAGTCTGAGAATGCTTGCCAACAGCCCTGTGCTTATTCTCAGATTCTTAGTACTCCAAAATAATTCAAATCTGAAAGATAAATGTTAAACAGAGAATCAGGGATTCTGCAATTCTCCATTGTCTTTAGCAGACCATGGAACCACAGGTAAATGCAGCATGTCACAATCATTAAAATTCTATGTATCAAACCAATCCGAAAAATAATAAATTCCTATAGCTTCCCATTCCGAGAATATTGCAGCAATGGATACCTAGTCCTACTTTCTGTTCACAGATGATTGGAAGCAGGTCTGTGTAAAAACTTGGAAGTTATAAAAGAAGGCACTAAAACATATAAGAAGATGTTCCTAAACACTGCCTTGTGAAAGGATTAATCTTCCATGAGTGATTTATTCTATTAAAGTAGTTTACTCAAGATAAGATAGCAGTTATTAAAAAGTGTTATACTGATTGAAGGCACTTTCCCTCACAGATCCTACTTTCCTTTTTCAGATAATTAAACACTATCTTGCAAACACTACACTCTCCTTTGCCTTTGAGCCTGTTTGAGTAAGTGGCATTCTCAAGACACTCCTGCTCCATCCATCATCTTTTCAACACGGCATTTTGTCACTCTGATCCCTGTCATACTGAAAGCCTGGATATAGCGCATTGTTTTCTCAAATGAAATCACTCCTGTGTTTTTCTACATGTGTGCAGTACCTGTTAACCAGTAACAAACAATGCTCCTGAGGGTGGAAATATGGTGCCCTTATTTTTCTTGGTTATGCATTCACATGCTTTAAAATATCAGTGGTACCAGACTGACTTTGATTTATATTTCTAGACCTGACCCCTTTCCTGCCCAGTTCCCATGTGTTACACAGCCTGCTGGCCCTTTCTTGATCATACATGGAACCAAATTTTTTGCCTTCCTTTCTCATTTCTCCCTCCTTTCTAATGGGAGAAGGCAATGGCACCCCCACTCCAGTACTCTTGCCTGGAAAACCCCATGGACGGAGGAGCCTGCAGTCCATGAGGTCGCTAGGAGTCGGACACGACTGAGCGACTTCACTTTCACTTTTCACTTTCATACATTGGAGAAGGAAATGGCAACCCACTCCAGTGTTCTTGCCTGGAGAATCCCAGGGATGGGGAGCCTGGTGGACTTCTGTCTATGGGGTCGCACAGAGTCGGACATGACTGAAGCGACTTAGCAGCTCCTTTCTAATATTTTTTAAAAACTTGTTAGCTCCCAAATCACATAGGCTATGAATCATCTTTTCCTCTTCCCAGCCCTATGTCCACTATGTGGAATCGTGTACTAAAATATTTCGTGTTCTATCTCTGAATCCAGCTTTTCTTCTCTCTTTTTCCACCCAACTCTTCATCCAGACACTCTAGACACAGAAGAACTCATTAAACTGAAGTAAAAAATAGTAAAGATATCTTTGGACATAATATTAATAAGAAATATTAAAGGTGGAGGTTTAGTTGGAGACAAACTATGTGGACTGTAGCCCACCAGGCTCCTCTGTCCATGGAATTTCCCAGGCAAGCATACTGGACTGGGTTACCATTTCCTTCTGATAATAATATTAGTATCATTAATAAGAAATATTAGTATCACTTAAATCATATCATCTCTCTTCCTCAAATTATTTCACCAACACACCTTGACTCCTGAAATAAAATTCACTTAAAAGATCCCAAGGGCCTTTGGTAAATAGCTTCAATCCATTCAACATGCTTGTCATCTACTGGGTCGTTTTATCCATAATGTTGTTTCTTTGTTTCTACTCTTTTCCCTGTCTCCTGTGGGTGGAACCCTCATAATCATTTCTGGTTTGGCACTGCTCAATTGGAATTCATTTGTGCTCAAATGAACTCTTAAAAATGTTAATGTGTCTCAGTTTATCTTTTAACAATTGTAACAGCGAACAGAATATTTGCAATGAGATATTTGCAGTGAAATACTTTCTGGTGTTTGTGTTCAATGCTGTTCATTATCAGTTGTCTAGCTTATTGTATTTTTTTTCAAAATTAATAACATATTTAAATATATTCCTTTTTTTTTTTTTGGTCTCGTTTAAAGTCTTTTTTCATAGAACCTTCTTCACTGATCCTACATTACCATCTTTGATTTTTTTGTCATGATTGACATAACTCCAACTTGATATGATTCCAAGTTATGGCAATATAGCATTACTTCCAACAGATGTGAGCTCATTTTTAGGATAGGAAATGTGACTCCCAAAATGGGCTAATATAGTAGAAAAAAGGGTTGATGCTTTTGTTTAATTTCATTAGTAAGTGAGATTTTTTTGTTGTTGTTCTGCATAGAAACTAGGTTAACTTTTCAGTTTTACAAGTTTGATAAAATAAATGACCCTGTGTTTGAATTATGCAAGCAACATAGACACCAGGTCCTTTAAAACTGAACAAAAAAGTGATTTGGGTTTTATGCTTGGGTTTATGCTTCATGTAATTTGTTAGATGTGGGCCAAATTAATGGAATATTTCATTGATATTGCCCTGCCAGAATTCATAAGTATGCCATAATTTTGCACTGGTTACTGTTCTTGAATCTATATTGAAACCACAAAGATTCAGGGCTGTGATATGCAGGGCTATAACACTGATTGTTTGTAGACTTACTTTTTCGTTAGCATGCAGTCCTGGAGAGTCTTGCTTCTTTTCAAATGCATGATTCTCACCAATTGAGCCACAGGGATTAACGTGAAACAATAGCAGATTTATCCTAAACCTTTTTATCCAACTAAGGGTAGCATTTTTAATGAGACACAGTTGTGATATAGGACCAAAAAAGTCATTTTTTCCTTTAGAATATATTTTCAGAAAAATATCATAATCAATGTAAAATACTCATTCCTTTGAGATTCATGCCTGTTAAGAAATGACAGACAAATTCATACTTAAAACACTGATGTTTTCTGGACAGAGGACTGTTCTCATTTAGATACTTTCTACATCATTAAAAATCAACCACAGTACAGGAAGATCTATGCTAAAAAAAATGAATTGTGCTATTTTCTTCTTGCTGTAGAAAGAAACTGTGAGAGTGGCAAGATATGGCAAACAATGCAAAAGATCTCTTCCAGACGTTTTATCTTGCTTAATTCAGATATGGAACTAGGCAAGGAGTGTGTGTGTGTGTGTGTGTGTGTGTGTGTCACTCAGTCTATCATATCTGACTCCTTGCGACCCCATGGACTGTAGCCCACCAGGTTCCTCTGTCCATACGATTCTCCAGGCAAGAATACTGGAGTGGGTAAACATTCTCTTCTCCAGGGGATCTTCCAGCCTAGGAGTCAAATTGCAGGCAGATTCTTTACCATCTGAGTCACCAGGGAAGCCCAGGAGAAGAATATTTAAATTTTATCTTTGTGCCTGATGAGAATTTTGAAAAATCCCTATTATAAATTCACTATAATAGTCAATAAGCACAACTCTTCAAAATATAACCAGCCCCATTGTCTATAGTGTCTGTTATAAAAGATCAATTGCTAAAGAATGATGTGTGGATTGCCAACAAAAAATATTAAAAATAGTAAGCCTCTGTTATTATTTCATGTCTTTGTAAAATTCTTTTGTAAAATGAAGAGTGATGCTCATAATTCTGAAATTGTTTCAAAATGCACACTTCTTGGCAGGAGGAGGGGAAAATAATCATTTTGAAAAATGCGCTGAACATTCTCCATCACATAGGCCTCTCCAGGAGGAAGAGTATTATACCAGCTGTCTCCTATGGGATGGAAGTAGGAGTGTTATCCAAGTTTATCCCTCTAGCCTATGTGTTTCACCTAAGAGGTGAAAGGGGCTTAAAAATAAAAAAAAAAATCTGTTAAGGTCACAGCCCAAGGGCACAGGCCCACTGAGAACCGAGATTTAATCCTAAAATTATAGAATCCCATCCCTGAGGCCTTACCACCACATGAATAGGAATGTGGAAATATAAAAGCAGTTTACATTTTAGAGAGCTGCAGGGCCCAGATTCTAATTAGGCAGGAGTTCATAGGTTTTCTTAAACTCAGAGACGGCAGGGGAGTTAAAAACCCAGAACATCAGAGGAATCTGAATCCTCTGGGATCTACAGCTACAGCAAAAAGGAAATACAGCCAAACTCCTTGTCGGATAAACATAAAACCCACAAGAAAGATCTTTCACTTTGGTTTATATTATCTGATACATCATATCCAGATTTCAGCCAAAAAAATCACAAGGCCTATTAAGAAGTTAGAGAAAACATGGTGTGAAGTTACAAAGCATCAGAGCTGGACAGACTGTGGATCAGTAGAGAATTTGAAGTACAGTGAAATTTAATTTAAATAACTGACAGATAAGTAATTAAAAATAAAATTATTAGTATGGTAGGGTCTTTAAAAGTAATGTAGATAATATGCAAGGACAGATATTAATGCATGTAGGAGATGGAAACTCTAAGAATCAAAATGAAACACTGGAAGTGAAATACACTAAAACAGAGTTAGTAATTGCCTCGCTTGAGCTCACCTGTGGACTGGACACAGTGTAGAAAAGAATCAGTGAGGGTGTGTACCAATGTGATAGTAGGATTACTCCCAATAGCCAAAAGATGGAAACAACCCAAGGTGAAATTTGCGACCCCATGGACTGTTACCCACCAGGCTCCTCTGTCCATGGAATTCTCCAGGCAAGAATACTGGAGTGAGTAGCCATTCCCTTTTCCAGGCAGTCTTCCAAACCCAGGATAGAACCTGCGTCTCCTGCATTGCAGGCAGATTCTTTACCATTAGAGCCACTAGGGAAACTCAGCCAGGGGTGAAATTGAAAAAATATTTTATGAGAAAAATGTAGTATACACATGCAATGGAAATTATTTTTCCATAAAAAGAATAAAATTTTAATATGTATTACAACATGGATGGGCCTTAAAAACATTTATGCTTAATGAAATAAGCCAGATACTGAAGAACAAATATCACATGATTTCATTTATATGAGATGCCAAGAACTGGCAAATGGGCAAGGACAAAAAGCAGAATGAAGGTTAACAGAGGCTGGTACAGAGTTTATACTGGGGATGATGAAACATTTATACAACCTTGTAAATGTATTCCCTGCCATTGAATTATATACTCACAAATTGTTAAAATGACAAACATTAAGTTTTGTACATTTTACCACAGTTTAAAAAATGAGCCAGTGAGCTTGAATATATCTCAATAGAGACTTCCTAAACTAAAATGCAAACAAAAGGCACATTAAAAAAAAAAAAAACAGCACATAATATCCAAGAACCTTATTAGAATTTCAAAAGGTTTACTATACGGATAATTACAACACCCTAAGGAGAAGTAAGAGAGACTGATGTAAAAGAAATATTTGCAGTAATAATGACTAGAGGTTTACAAAATAATGACACGCATAAAGCTTCATTTCCAGATATCTCTAAGAATACCAAACAGGCTTAATACCAAGCAGTCTATGCCTAGGGATATTACAGAGAAAGAGAATAGAATTAGTTGCTCAATTATATCCAACACTTTGCAACCCCATGGACTGTGGTCCATCAGGTTCGTCTGTCCTTGGAATTCTCCCGGCAAGAATACTGGAGTGGGTTGCCATTTCGTTCTCCAGGAGATCGTCTGAACCAGAGATCAAACCCAGGTTTCCCGCACTGGTGTGAAAATATTTAAAATATTTAAACCACAAACTGTGTTCCTTCAGTGAATGCTGCTACCAGCAAAAGCTCACCTTTAGAGGAATTTTCTTCCACTTCCTTTTCCTTTTTCTGAGATTTATTATCGCTGGAGCTCTCAGGAAATTTGTATGCTTTTTCTGTGCATTGGTACAGAGTTTGTGCTGTTTCAGTCAGTCCTTTTCAAGGCAGAGAAGGGCTCCTTCCACCAGTAAATTGAGGGCTGATTCCTGACACCAGCACTGCTAGGTCCTCTCCATACTTTGCAATCCCCTGTGATGTTCCATTAGCTGCTCTCAGTTGATTTAGCAAATATGAAGATGTAAATTCACAAATACAAAGATGCAGTACTCTCTCGCCTCTAGTTTAGCCGAAGACAAAGTCTGTAAATTTTTTTCTTTTTTGTTGTTGGCATTCTTCTTGTTGCTTAGATTGCGACTGATATGTATACACTGTGCATGCTAGGTTGCTTCAGTCATGTCCAACTCTTTGTGATCCTATGGACCATAACCCGCCAGACTCCTCTGTTTGTGGAATTCTCTAGACAAGAATGCTGGAATGAGTTGCCATGCTCTTCTCCAGGGAATCTTCCTGACCCCGGATTGAATCCACATGATTCTATACCACTAGTGCCACCTGGGACTGATATATACACACATGAAAGAATCTGCCTATAATGCAGAAGATCCAGGTTCAATCCTGGGTTGGGAAGATCTCCTGGAAAAGAGAACTGCTACCCACTCCAGTGTTCTTGCCTGGAGAATTCCAGGGATAGAAGAGCCTGGTGGTGTACAGTCCATGGGGTCATAAAGAGTCAGACATGACTGAGCAGAAAACATACACAGACATGGATAAAATAGATAACTAATGGCAACCTATTATATAGGACAGAGAAATCCTCAGTGCTCATTTGATGACACAAATGAGAAAGAAATCCATGAAAATGGAGCTGTATGTATACATATAGCTGATTCACTTTGCTGTAGAGCAGAAGATAAAACAACTCTGTAGAGCAATTCTACTCCAGTAAAAAAAAAAAAAAAAAAATGGTATCATGAGACTTTGGGAGTATTGAGACTAATTCAGCTGCCCGTTTCTAGTGGAACGATGAGTTCTGTGCAGACACCAACAGGAGCACTCCAGGCCAGCTCCTGGAAGCTCTCTCTGAGACAGAGGACAAGCTGATTGGCTCAGTCTGTCCGTATTTCACAATATGCCTTTGCAGGGGCTTGATATTCTTTTCCCTCCAATGAGAGGGATGTGCCTGAACTCAATTTCCATGGCAACATAGATTCCTGCTTTCTTGTAGGGTTTTCATTACTTATAGTTAGTAATTAAGATAAAGTTGTGTTCAATGTTTTGCCTAATTTTCTCTAACCTAAAATGTCCCACTGATGCCTGTTACTGACACAGAGGCAGGAGTTACCCTGTTAAAACAGAGTCCTGGAATTTATCCATCTAAGCACTAACCAAGCCTTAGTACATAACCCTGGGAAAATAGAGATTCATATATCTGCTATTGCTTGTACTTATTTCCGGGATTTGCCAAGTAACACTGATGGTGTTTACGACAATGCCTATGCAGAATCCCCCAAAGGAAAATTTATGTGTGATATTGAGAAACTTATAAAAATTGTAGCCATCTAAAGCATAGTTTAAAATTTAAAACTACACTAATAAAGTAATAAATCATAGTAGAAAATGCATTTCTTGGCACCCTCAGCATATTTCCAGGTTTTATAAAGGCATGAAACCAGAGGCCCTAAATTACACCAAATTTCTCCCAATAATATTAACAATTCCTTACAGAAAAGTTAGGCAGCTATTATTTCTCAGTCTTAAAAAGTTTTTAATAGCTTATTCTTTTTCTGAATTAGAAATCTATTGTCTTACCTCAATAGAAAATCATCTGTTAACTTTTTTTTTCTCAAATGATCTCTTTCAGTGTTTATCTTACATACGTTAGTGTAACATAATTTAACTTTCAGTAAGACAGTATCGTCAGAGAAGCATCAGAGGGCAGACACACAAACCGTAATCACAGAAAACTAGTTAATCTAATCACAGGGACCACAGCCATGTCTAACTCTGTGATACTAACCCATGCCCTGTGGGGCCACCCAAGACGGGCCGGTCATGGTGGAGAGGTCTGACAGAATGTGGTCCACTGGAGAAGGGAATGGCAAACTACTTCAGTATTCTTGCCTTGAGAACCCCAGAACAGTATGAAAGGGCAAATGATAGGAGAGTGAAAGAGGAACTCCCTAGGTCAGTAGGTGCCCAATATGCTACTGGAGATTAGTGGAGAAATAACTCCAGAAAGAATGAAGGGATGGAGCCAAAGCAAAAACAATACCCAGTTGTGCATGTGACTGGTGATAGAAACAAGTTCTGATATGGTAAAGAGCAATATTGCATAGGAATCCATGAATCAAGGCAAATTGGAAGTGGTGAAACAGGAGATGGCAAGAGTGAACATTGACATTCTAGGAATCAGTGCACTAAAATGGACTGGAATGGGTGAATTTAACTCAGATGAAGATGACCGTTATATCTACTACTGTGGGCAGAAATCTCTTAGAAAAATGGAGTAGCCATCATGGTCAACAAAAGAGACCAAAATGCAGTACTTGGATGCAATCTCAAAAATGACAGAGTGATCTCTGTTCGTTTCCAAGGCAAATCATTCAATATCACAGTAATCCAAGTCTATGACCCCACCAGTAACACTGAAGAAGCTGAACTTGAATGGTTCTATGAAGACCTACAAGACCTTTTAGAACTAACACCCCAAAAAGATGTCCTTTTCATTATAGGGGATTGGAATGCTAAAGTAACACCTGGAGTAACAGGCAAATTTGGACTTGGAGTACAGAATGAAGCAGGGCAAAAGCTAATAGAGTTTTGCCAAGAAAATGCACTGGTCATAGCAAACACCCTCTTCCAACAACACAAGACAAACTCTACACATGGACATCACCAGATGGTCAACACTGAAATCAGATTGATTACATTCTGTGCTGCCAAAGATTTCTTATACAGTCAACAAAAACAAGACCAGGAGCTGACTGTGGCTCAGATCATGAACTCCTTATTACCAAATTCAGACTTAAATTGAAGAAAGTAGGGGAAACCGCGAGACCATTCAGGTATGACCTAAATCAAATCCCTTATGATTATACAGTGGAAGTGAGAAATAGATTTAAGGGCCTAGATCTGATAGATAGAGTGCCTGATGAACTATGGAATGAGGTTGTGACATTGTATGGGAGACAGGGATCAAGACCATCCCCATGGAAAAGAAATGCAAAAAAGCAAAATGGCTGTCTGGGGAGGCCTTACAAATAGCTGTGAAAAGAAATGAGGCAAAAAGCAAAGGAGAAAAGGAAAGATATAAGCATCTGAATGCAGAGTTCCAAAGAATAGCAAGGAGAAATAGAAAGCCTTCCTCAGCAATCAATACAAAGAAATAGAGGAAAACAATAGAATGGGAAAGATTAGAGATCTCTTCAAGAACATTAGAGATACCAAGGGAATATTTCATGCCTAGATGGGCATGATAAAGGACAGAAATTGTATGGAGCTAACAAAAGCAGAAGATAATAAGAGATGGCAAGAATACACAGAAGAATTGTACAAAAAAGATCTTCACGACGAAGATAACCATGATGGTGTGATCACTCATCTAGAGCCAGACATCCTGGAATGTGAAGTCAAGTGGGCCTTAGAACGCATCATTATGAACAAAGCTAGTGGAGGTGATGGAATTCCAGTGGAGCTGTTTCAAATCCTGAAAGATGATGCTGTGAAAGTGCTACACTCAATATGCCAGCAAATTTGGAAAACTCAGCAGTGGCCACAGGACTGGAAAAGGTCAGTTTTCATTCCAATCTCAAAGAAAGGCAATGCCAAAGAATGCTAAAGTACCACACAATTGCACTCATATCACATGCTAGTAAAGTAATGCTGAAAATTCTCCAAGCCAGGCTTCAGCAGTATGTGAACCGTGAACTTCCAGACGTTCAAGCTGGTTTTAGAAAAGGCAGAGGAACCAGAGATCAAATTGCCAACATCTGCTGGATCATGGAAAAAGCAAGAGAGTTCCAGGAAAACATCTATTTCTGCTTTATTGACTCTGCCAAAGCCTTTGACTGTGTGGATCACAATAAACCTTGGAAAATTCTGAAAGAGACAAGAATACCAGGCCACCTGAACGGCCTCTTGAGAAACCTATATGCAGG
Organism: Nanger dama; assembly: GCA_917880005.1. Lineage (NCBI taxonomy): Eukaryota > Metazoa > Chordata > Mammalia > Artiodactyla > Bovidae > Nanger > Nanger dama. The sequence continues at coordinate 3,169,673 of CAKJTW010000069.1, forward strand.
TCAGGAAGCAACAGTTGGAACTGGATAGAACAACAAACTAGTTCCAAATAGGAAAAGCAGTACGTCAAGGCTGTATATTGTCACCCTGCTTATTTAACTTCTATAGAGAGTACATCATGAGAAATGCTGGACTGGAAGAAGCACAAGCTGGAATCAAGATTGCTGGGAGAAATATCAATAGCCTCAGATATGCAGATGACACCACCCTTATGGCAGAAAGTGAAGAGGAACTAAAAACCCTCTTGATGAAACTGAAAGAGGAAAGTGAAAAAGTCGGCTTAAAATTCAACATTCAGAAGACGAAGTTCATGGCACCTGGTCCCATCACTTCATGGGAAATAGATGGGGAAACAGTGGAAACAGTGTCAGACTACTTTTGTGGGCTCCAAAATAACTGCAGATGGTGATTGCAGCCATGAAATTAAAAGACACTCCTTGGAAGGAAAGTTATGACCAACCTAAGTAGCATATTCAAAAGCAGAGACATTATTTGCCAACAAAGGTCTGTCTAGACAAAGCTATAGTTTTTCCAGTAGTCATGTATGGATGTGAAAGTTAGACTGTGAAGAAAGCTGAGTGCCAAACAATTGATGCTTTTGAACTGTGGTGTTGGAGAAGACTCTTGAGAGTCCCTTGGACTGCAAGGAGATCCAGCCAGTCTATCCTAAAGGAGATCATTCCTGTGTGTTCTTTGGAAGTTTTGATGCTAAAGCTGAAACTCCAGTACTTTGGCCACCTCATGAGAAGAGCTGACTCACTGGAAAAGACCCTGATGCTGGGAGGGATTGGGGGCAGGAGAAAAGGGGACGACAGAGGATGAAATGGCTGGATGGCATCACCGACTCGATGGACATGAGTTTGAGTGAACTCCAGGAGTTGGTGATGTACAGGGAGGCCTGGCGTGCTGTAATTCATGGGGTTGCAAAGAGTCGAGCACGACTGAGCGACTGAACTGAACTGAACTGAAGACAATATCACTCAAATCAGTCATGTTCAAGGTAGAAGTAAAGAATTGTGTAATGAAATAAGGAATGAATTACATGGTTTTAACAGGAATATAGACTAAGAAGACTGTGAGTAATGTGGAAAGCTAAGTGATGGAGTATGAACTAAGTCTTCTTAAACTGAAGGACATGAATTGCCTTAGACCTAACCAACCACTATTAAAAAGCTCTATTTCAGGGAATTCCCTTGTGGTTCGGGGATTAAGATTTCACCTTCTGATACAGAGGGCTTGAGTTTGATCCCTGGGTGGAGGAAGACTAATCCAACATGCTCCATGGTGAGGCCCCAAACAGAGAAATAAATAATATATATTTAAATGAATTTTAAAAATCAATAAAATTTAAAAGCTATATTTCAGTAAAAGTAACAGATTCAGTTGAAATATCTGCAAAAATGGAACTTTGATCAGAGTTTGTATTTCTCAGAGAGGTAAATTTTATCTTGATACAATATATGCATTTTAATAAGTATGTTGGGGTATAAAAATATGTAGTTTTTTAAAAGTAAGGTTTTTTTGTTTTGTGTTTTTTGCTATGAGAGCATGCCTCCTGCTTTGGCTTAAGAAGATTTCTGTATTCTATGAAAATTTATAATCAATGATCATTAAAGAGACTTTTTTCAATTTTAGTTTTAATTGGAGGATAATTACTTTACAATAGTGTAATGGTTTCTGCCGTACTCAACAACAAGCATACACATATCCCCTCCCTTCTAAACCTCCCTCCTGCCTCCCTCCCCATCCCACCCCTCTAGGTTGTCACAAAGCTCCAGCTTTGGGTCCACTGCATCATACAGCAAATTCCCACTGGCTGTCTGTTTTACATATGGTAATATACATGTTTCAGTACTGTTTAAAGAGACTTTTAATAACAGAAAGAAAGGAGCATTTTACTAAGAATAAACATGAGATACATCCTAAAATCAAATATGTGGTCTTATTATATAATATATATTTATTACAATAAGTCTTTACATTTTGGAAAATGTGTATGGAGGGAAAATTGAGTGCAATTAATTATTTTGCAGATTCACATAACTGCAGAGCAATGTGCATATTTTAAGATCGATTGCAGGTGTGTTCATGGCACTTCAAAGAGTAGTGCATCTCCTACAGATAACGGAGAAACTCACAGGGACACAGTGCATCGCCCAGTTAGTGGGCCACTCTAAGTGTATTTGTCTCACTGCAATACCTGGAGGAAAGATGGCAGCCTCTTTTTCTTTTTCTTCCTCTCTCCGTCCAAAATGGCAATTGGAACTAAACATCTTTGATCTTGCTTCCATGATGACCTTCTTCTGATATTGGTCTCACGTGGTATATGCAGTTGAAGTTTAGTGTTCTGAAACACTGTATGATTATCAATCATTACATAACTCTGTTGGAAACTTTGAAATCATTTATGTATCATACAGAAAGTAGAACTAATATTGATGGTCAGGAAACCATTCATGATACTCTGAGATAGTCCTGTCCACTCTTTTAGGGAAAAGTGTATCTGATCTCATAAACAAATCTGTTATAACTTGCTGTAGTGAAAATGTCATTCACTGCCCCCTCCCCGACTATTTCTGCTTTTGCATTCTTAGCTTATTTATCTTAATCCCCTAAGTATGTCTTTCCTACCTGGTAACATGCACCCCCTACCCTTGTTGTCTTACTGAGCTAACATGGATGATATGGAAATAACTTTTTTCCTCTGATGAGTGGATCTGTTTTTTAGCTTACTGTTACCATGTGGTAAATAGTGACTCTGCTAAAGGGGACCAGAAAGAAATCTTATCTTCAATAGTTCTTTTCTCCATTCTCTCTGTGATGAGGGATGGTTGGTTTGCTAGGCTTTTATGTAAATTTCTTTGTTCCAGATGTCGATAATTGCCTGATTTATATTCTTCACTTTCTCTTCCTAGTGCCAGAGACCTACATTGTAACATCTGAATAATTCCTTAAGTCTTCCTGATACAAACATAGGTTTTCTTTTACAAAATCAAGGAGCAAGTAAGCTTAACATTTTCATTAATATATATTATTATATGAAATATGTAAGTATTAAATGCATATATGTATCAATATATGTATATGTACACCTATATTATATGTGACGTCCCAGGTGACTCAATGGTAAAGAATCTACCTGTCAATGCAAGGACACAGGCTTTGATCACTGGGTTGGGAAGATCCCTTGAAGGAGAGCATGGCAACCCACCCCAGTATTCTTGCCTGGAGAGTCCCATGGGCAGAGGAGCCTGGCAGGCTAGAGTCCAGAGGGTCATAGATTTGGATACGACTGAGCAATTGAGCACACATACACATGTATATATATATACACCATTTTCTGTGTTTTTCCACTTTTCAAGATTTTAAAGAATTCATTGTTTATGTATTCACTTTCAATACACCTTCATTATCAGGGCATTACCATGGTGAGATCTTATCTGATTACTGTTTGATCAGGCTAACTTTTCTGCGGCTATTGTACAGTGACATAAACCACTCAATCAAAGGAGTCTGACATTCTATCTTTGTACAACTTGCTTTCTTATTACATTCATTCCCCCACTGACTTACACAGTGACGTAGAGAAGCCATATCTCACAGTAGTAAAGGCTAAATGCACAACTCAGGGTGCACCCAGAGGCCCAAAGTTCTCCTCCCCAGGTGACTTTCAGAATCACTTACTTAGGTGTGAACCAGAGCCTGCTTAGTGTTCCAATGTAGTCTTGAAGATGTCTTAAGCATTTCAACATCTTTGTATTTTTTGTGATTTCTCCTTACACCGTTTTCTTTTTTCTACACTGATTCTGACAGTAGAGGAAACAAAAATGTCTCAATTCATCTTATGTTGTCTATGTCACTTTTAGCATCTATGAAACATTACATAACACATATCACAGAGCTTGTCTCTCACCTTTGTGCTAAAACACATAGGCTAGATGCTGTCATCGTTTTCTCCTCCGATGATTGGCAGTTTTGCTTTTTCCCAGACCCCATCTGTCTGTTTGCAGCTGCTCAGTTGCATTTCTATTCAGATTTTTGGCTCTCAAAATCAATAATGAAAGAGTTTTTGTTGCTGTTAGAGGAAAATTCTTAAAGCCCCAAACTCTAATGGTCCATCTCTTCCCATCTCTCCCTCACTCAGATGATCACTCACAAAGTACCTCAGATCGATAAAATTGTGATGACATTTCTAAACTCAGAATTTTAAAAGTTCACTGCATTTATCCATTTTTACTTAACTATGCAAAATTACTGTGCCTGTACATTAAAAAAAATTAGTCTAGATATACACCTTTAAATCATTCAAGTATAGTGTACCAGTCTCAAAAACAATATGGGCATGTATTGAACTTTTCAGTTCATTATTCACAGGGAGACTATTCCACTTAAAGGGTCCAATATACAAAGATAATATCCTAAAATTCTAAATTTGAGAGAAGAGATTCAGGAAAAGAAATACAAATGAACACATGCTTTGAATCTGATTATCTCTGGAAATCCAAATTCCCTTGCAGACACCAGGTGGGCATGAACAGAGATGAAGACATTCAGGTACAAGAGAAAGATAAAACACTACTGTGAATACCTTAAGAGATGTCTGGATGACAAGAAGAGTTGGCAGCTTACGGTACATATCTGAACAATTAATGCATCACTGGTTTCGAATTTTAACTAGATTCTTTTTTTTTTTTTTGTAGCTATTTTAACTGCAAATTCTTAATTCCTGGAGATACAACATTGGGGCGATCTGTCACATTAAGTGATTTAGAAACTGTGTTTAAGAGGAGCTGCAATCAATAGAAAAAGGGAAAAGCTGATTCAAAGAAAAATATATGACCATTAAAACCCAATACAGAGCTGTGGCTACATGGGCCCACTAGAAAGTCAGTGTAAGTAATCATCATGTGTTAGCTGCCCAGCTCACCTCCCACAGGCCTTAGGCTACACTGCCTATGTTACTAGCTGACACAACTGTTGGTGACCTCCTGCTTCGTGAGATTCTCCAAAATGACCCAAGGCACTCTGTGACAGCTAGAAGATCATGGCAGTGAACACCTCCATGAGATTCCCCAAGGTTGGTACCAAGAGAATCACACCCAGTTATCCTTCCCCAAGTGCAGCTCTTACATCAAGCACAGTTGTCTGTTGCTGATCAGTTGCTGAGTTGTGTCTGACTCTTTGAGACCCCATGGACTGCAGCATGCCAGGCTTCCCTGTCCTCCACTATCTCCTGGAGTTTGCAGAAACTCGTGTCCATTGAGTTGATGATGCCATCCACTCTCTCATCCTCCATCTCCCCCCTTTCCTCTTGCCTTCAATCTTTCCCAGCATCAGGGTCTTTTCCAACGAGTTGGCTCTTCGCATCAGGTCAACAGTGGTTAAGACGGACTTGGCCACTGGACGTTTTATCTAGTTCTCAAATGTTATCTGTAGTTCCATAATTGGCAAAATTTTCCAAAATTACTTGAATTGCTGCACTTTTTCATTCTTGAAGTTTAGCATTTTTAATGAAATAGTTATCTTTCACCTAATTTGTTACAAGTCCTCTTGAAGGTTAAAAACAGTTTACATGTGTTATACAGTTTCCAGGGGATCTTCCTGACCCAGAGATCAAACTCGGGTCTCCCGCATGGCAAGCAAATTCTTTACCCTCTGAGCCTCCGGGGAAGCCCATGCCGTACAATACACTAGGATTACTGACTCTTGTTCACCTTCTCTTTCTGCTAACATGATAACGTAGAAGCCTCAACTTTGATGCTCCTCAGTATAAATAACTATTATACCCTAAATTGGAAAAGGTATCATACTGCAAATTAAACTAAGATTCCTTTCTCAATATAAACATAGCCATAGACACACATGTTAATTAGATTTCATACAGAGATAACAGCATTTCAAACAAGAGTTGGCTAGCTTTATAGAATATTCCCGTATGAGAAAAGTTGGCCAGTTTTTTATTGTCTGTATTATGACATCTTGTTACTTCTGAACTGTAGTGCTGGAGAAGACTCCTGAGAGTTCCTTGGACAGCAAGAAGATCAAACCAGTCAATACTAAAAGAAAATCAACCCTGAATATTCATTGGAAAGACTGCTGTTGAAGCTGAAGCACCAATACTTGGGCCACCTGATGCAAGAACTGATGCGCTGGGAAAGACTGAAGGTGGGAAGAGAATGAGATGACAGAGGATGAGATGGTTGTGGCATCACCAACTTAATGGACATGAATTTGAGCAAACTCTGGGAGATAGTGAAGGACAGGGAGGCCTCGTGTGCAGCAGTTCATGGGGTCACAAAGAGTCAGACGATGACTGAGCAACTAACACTTTCTAGGTGACCAGAGGTAATAGCATTTCAAGCAAGAGTTGGCTGGCCTTATAGAACATTCCCACATGAGAACAGTTGGCTGATTTTTGTTGCTTGTGTTATGACATCTCATCAGTATAGCAAGTTGCTTTAATAGATATTTACATTAACATGCAGTCTGTGGCTTTCTGCCGACTACGTTTCATCAGTAGTTTTTGAATCACAGGCATCCTCTGCTTTCTGAAAGTTTTCTTTGTATCAGTTTACTTTTACAAAAATTAATACCTGTGCTCTCTGCCTGGAAAAAATTCAAAGAGAATTGTCACTTTTATGAAAAAAAAAAAAAAAAGGCAACAAGCAAAATTAGCATGTAACATTTGTCTTGTAGCAGGGATTACAGAGGCAGTACCCCGCTAGAACAGCAAGAGAGGACCCACCAGGCTCCTTCCCCGGGAACTACAGCAGCATCTCTTCATCAAGCTGCCAGAGCTGTGAGCTGTGTGTGAGCGTCTGTGCTTTATTTAGATTTACTCTCTGCCTCTGTTAGCAAGATGCATCCTAAGGTGATTGCTTCTTCACTTTCATGCCATTTCAACTTATAAAAGGTTTTGTGGGAACACTCTATTTCCAGATAACTTGGAAACTGGTACTTCATTTCTGTTGTCTTCCCAGCCATTCTAAAATGTGAATCCCTCTTACATCTGCCACAAGTTGAAGATCTTTTATGTATTTTACAGATTTAACATCATCAGTAAAATAATGCTGACAATTATATCTTTTACGACATAGTAATGTTATCCAACTGGCAATATGAACATTCTTTAAAACATAGGATTCTTAAAATTTTAAAGAAATAGCTTTCTAAAATTCAGATCAAGAGTGAAAACTGAAACCATTTAATTTCAGCCATAGAATGTTTGCTCAGAAGGGCACTCACAGGTTTTTCAGATTTCTGGAAACCAAGGTGATAAACTGTTCCTTAGAAGTTCATGTTTATAGATAGGTAACTATCACCTTCTTAATATTAATAAATAAAATGAGTTGCAGACCCAAATCAGAGGCTCGGTTTGTCAGTTTTGTCGTTGTTGATGATGTTTTGTGGGGGAGGGGGAGAAATCTCAGATTAAAAAATAATCTGCCCTTTGCCTTTCTTAAACTCCTAGTTTCATTCTTACACAAGTTCTGTCTTTTTCCTTTTGTCCTCATTCTTATTTCTGTTCTCATCTCTGATTTACCTCCTTCTCTGGGTTTAAGTGCAGAACTGATTTGGGAAGAGGCTGGACCAGCCCAGGGGTAGATTCTTGTCCTGGGTTAGACACACAGGCTGGCCTGCCGGTCAATTCCCACTCCAGCTGCTGAGCTCACCAGGCAAGCAGAGCACTGTGATCCAGGCTGTCAGGAGGCATTAGAGTAAATGTATTTGCAGCAATAAATGTGACATAAAATAAGAGCCTGAAACCAAAGTTAAAAAGAGGAAAAAAATGTTAATGTCGTTATCTGAAAAACTGACGTTTTCACAGAGGATGGAAAGGACAAAAATAACAAATTCCCACCTCCAAATGGCTGACTCTGTGGGCAGCATATTAAAATACCCAGGAAGGAGTTACAAGCAAGATATTTTTCTAAGTACCCTTTTCTGTTATCTTTTAATCTCTCTCTTTATTTTTGCCTTTTACCCTTGCTTTTTGGTTTTTCTAGCTACTCAATAAATTGTTGCTTCTCTTAGCCATTGATTTCACTGAAAATGAGAAACCAGTAATTTAATCCCATGGACTAAGAGAGATTAAACATTAGGAAATAATGTTTCATGTTACCTAGAAAGTGACAGTCACTCAGTCATGTCCCACTCTTTGGGAGGCCATGGACTGTAGTCCACCAGGTTCTTCTGTCCGTGGAATTCTTCAGGCAAGAATACTGGAGTGGGTTTCCATTCCCTTTTCCAGAGATTCTTCCTAACTCAGGGACTGAACCTGGGTCTGCTGCATTGCAGGTAGATTCTTTACTGTCTGAGCCACTAGGGAAGCCCTAAAAAGCACCAAGTTATTCCTGATAAGAGATGACAGCAGTGCTATTCATTACTTGAAAGCAACTAGTTTGTTTCCTGAATTCCAACTTGAAGTAAACATTAATCAATAATAAAAATATTTATGTTCTATATTGATGATTCATTTTATATTTTCTGTGCCTTGTTGTATGTTTAAATATATCAGTGTTGGTTTGACCTTCATGTAGTCCCAAAAAAATCAATGAGAAAAAACAAATTATCTGTCAAGAGGATGTGAGTTTTAAAACAGATTTACTCAAAGGACTAAAATTAGATTCAACTTCCTGTAAAAGATTTAGAACAGTGTTATTAAAATTCTTATTTAAATTCAGTTTTGATGTCTTACAAAGGCAATAAGTCATAGTCTTTCAATTTATTAAATGGAAGTAACCTAAGATACATGGCACTTTCTTGATAAATTGAATTTCTTAAATGCTCTGATTTCTAATAAAAATACAGATTAAAATTATCTTTCAGATTTTGTTCTCACACTGTTCAGTAGCATCAGCAATAATAAATTATAAAAAATATACTATGAGCAATAATTATGCATCAGATTTTCTCCAAAAATTTAAATTAAATGTGTTTTTTTCTAAAAAAAAAGAAAAGTATTTTCAAAACCATTTGAAAATTTGGATTAGAAAAGTTCATGGCTTATTAATTTTCTTATTGCTATGTTATACAATACATATTAGAAAGTTTTCATATTTCTTAGATAAAGCATGTAATTGCATTATAATGAAGCACTAAAAATAAAGATCAAGAAATATGTCAAAAATCACACTATTTTTTTTTAACCTATAAGAGAACATTTAGCATAAACTGAGAATGTAAGTTAGATACTTGAATGTCACTAAGGGATTTAACATTGTGTTTTTAACATATACTGTACAAATGAATCAATAAGCAGTAGATATTTTTCTGGAATTCTCTTGCTTTTGTGATTATCCAACAGATGTTGGCAATTTGATCTCTGGTTTCTATGACTTTTCTAAATCCAGCTTGAACATCTCGAAGTTCATGGTTCACATACTCTTGAGGCCTGGCTTGGAGAATTTTGAGCTTTACTTTGCATTATACGCTTTGCATACTACGCTTGCAAAGCGTATGAGATGAGTGCAATTTTGTAGTAGTTTGAGCATTCTTTGGCATTGCCTTTCTTTGGGATTGGAATAAAACTGACCTTTTCCAGTCCTGTGGCCACTGCTGAGCTTTCCAAATTTGCTGGATCATCAAAAAAGCAAGAGAGTTCCAGAAAAACATCTACTTCTGATTTATTGTCTATGCCAAAGCTTTTGACTGTGTGGATCACAACAAAGTGTGGAAAATTCTTAAAGAGATGGGAAAATCAGACCACCTGACCTGCCTCCTGAGAAATCTGTATGCAAGTCAAGAAGCAACAGTTAGAACTAGACATGGGACAACAGACTGCTTCCAAATCTGGAAAGGGGCATGTCAAGGCTGTATATTGTCACTCTGCTTATTTAACTTATATGCAGAGTACATTATGAGAAATGCTGGGCTGGATGAAGCACAAGCTGGAATCAAGATTGCTGGGAAAAATATCAATAACCTCAGATACGCTGATGACACCACACTTATGGAAGAAAGTAAAGAAGAGCTAAAGAGCCTCTTGATGAAAGGGACAGAGGAGAGTGAAAAAGTTGGCTTTAAACTCAACATTCAGAAAACTAAGATCATGGCATCTGGTCCCATCACTTCATGGGAAATAGATAGGGAAACAGTGAAAACAATGGCTGACTTAATTTTGAGGGGCTCCAGAATCACTGCAGATGGTGACTGCAGCCATGAAATTAAAAGATGTTTGTTCTTTGGAAGGAAATCTATGACTAAACTAGACAGCATATTAAAAAACAGAGACATTACTTTGCCAACAAAGGTCCATCTAGTCATAGCTATGGTTTTTCCAGTAGTCATGTATGGATGTCAGAGGTGGACTGTAAGGAAAGCTGAGCACTGATGAATTGATGCTTTTGAGCTGTGGTGTTGGAGAAGACCGTCAAGAGTCTCTTGGATAGCAAGGAGATCCAACCAATCTATCCTAAAGGAAATCAGTCCTGAGTGTTCATTGGAAGGACTGATGCTGATGCTGAAAGTCCAATACTTTGGCCACCTGATGGGAAGAACTGAGTCATTTGAAAAGACCCTGATGCTGGGAAAGATTGAAGGCAGGAGAAGGGGACGACAGAGGATGAGATGGTTGGATGGCATCACTGACTCAATGGACATGAGCTTGAGTAAACTCCGGGATTTGGTGATGGATAGGGAGGTCTGGCTTGCTGCAGTCCACAGGGTCAAAGAGAGTCAGTCATGACTGAGCGACTGAACTGAACTGATAATCATGTAAAGGAAATGAATGCCTGAACAAACTTCACTTGATGCAATAAATAGCATATTTTCTGCTTCAGTTATTTAAATTAACTTGTTTGAGAGATGATTCTCAGTTGTAAACTGTAAAGGGTAATGAGGGCAAGTGTCTAGGAACTTGGGGAAAATATGGCTCAAACACAGTTACTCTGAATGATAGACCTGCTTTGAGGGTCAGGGAGGACACATACGATCCCAGCACAATGTTCTCAAAGCAATCCATAAGCTACCGTTAGTGCATAACTAGAAAAGGGAATGTGTACATGCTTGTTCAGTCACTCAGTTATGTTCAACTATTTGTGACCTCCTGGCCTGTAGCATGCAAGCAACCAATTGATTTCTTAAGAGACATATATTTTAAAATCTCAGTTCTGGATTGTCCAGAGTTGACTTTCATTCATATTGTGCATCAAACTGAGAGACTGGTTTTAGTTTGCCTAGTAAAAACATTCCTGACTATGATCAAAGTTTATGATTGATAAATGTTTAGGAATTCAAATCCAGTCTTCACTTTTGTGTTCCCCACATTAGTTGAGCAGTGAATGCAATATTAATAAGAAAAACTGCTGCCTATCTGAAATAATTGCTCTATATTTTTTGATGACAATGATGTCAATGTGGTTAGGATGTGGTGGGAGAATTAATTTTCATTAAATTTCATACCTGGACTGGTGTATTACACAGTTAAGAGTTCAAACATAGCCAGGGACTGCTCCAACCACATTCTCATTTCTTCCCTCTCTCCCTTTTGTACAACTTTTAAAAAATTTAACTTAATTTTTTTGTCTGTGTTGGAACTTGGTTGGAGTAGAACTCTTCCTTCACATGTGTGCCTCTGGCATCTTAGTTCCCTCGCCAGGGATCAAACCCATGTCCCCTGCATTGCAAGGTGGATTCTTAACCACTGCTCACCAGGGAAGCCCTCTCATTTTCATTTAAGGAGGTAAAATCAAATAAGCAGCAAACAATCACAGCCAAGGGACAACAAAGACACAAATATCCCACTGGAAGTCCAAATTGCTGAGTTAACCCTCTCTGTAAGCACGCTGAATTCTACTGGTGTGAAGAGCATCATAAGATTTGATGACGGCTCTGTTCTAGTTCTTTTTAAAATGTCATTGTTTCAGGAGTCCAAAGTATGCACACGAGAATCAAGAATTCAGTAAAAATGAATGGAATCAGCTAGGTCCCTGGGTGCCATTTGTCATGTCTCCTTGGTCTATTAGATCTGTCTCCAGTATAATACATCAGTTTCGTGTAAAGCCATTTTTTATTCTTCTGAAAAAGGCTTTTCCCCTGGCTATTGTCATTGGTCATAGATGGAGACAGTGCATGGTGTGTAGTAACTGCTGCCTGATACTGGAGCATAAATACTTTAATACTATGATTGGACTTACTGTCCAATAACAATGATGGACTGTGTGGACTGAACCAAATAAACAATGTGTCTCCTTACGCTGTTTGGCCAAGACACCTCATCTGTACTCTGTCTCTTTATGCTTTAGCCCTTAAATTTTTTAACAAAGCACAGTAAAACTACCAGTACTGAACAGTAATAGAGTTTCTTTGAAATACACACAAGCAGTAAGTTACAGTAACAGAGTCACTTGAATATATTGTTTGAGCATTAAAAAGTGATAGTTGGTGCTGTGACACTGATAATTCCTCAAATTTTTACTGAAAAAGAAAAAAAATTAAATTTGTTGTATTCTGTGTCTGAATTATGCATATATAAAATGCAATAAATAAATTCAGTCCCTGGGTCAGGAAGATCCCGTGGAGAAGGGAATGGCTATCCACTGCAGTATTCTTGCCTGGAAAAGTCCGTGGACAGAGGAGCCTGGCAGGCTACAGTCCATGGGGTTGCAAAGAGTTGGACACACTGAGAGCAACAGAAAAAGGAAAAATAAAAGTGTAAATGCACCTTACTACCAGAGGAAAGGCCAAGGTATGTGGGAAAGCAGTTATTGGTATAGTCAGTCTGATATCAGTTTTTTAAGAAACTATAAACAATTAGATGACAAATTAAGGCTATATTTTGCTGTCCACTAAGTTATTGTGAGAAGCCAGGTTTTTAGATATTTAGAAAAAGTCTACTCTACAAAAATATTGTTTTGATTGCATTGGAGGATGGAAAGGTCAAACTAAAATAGATGAGAAAACTCTAGGCTATCACTTTAGTATTCTTACAGTATTTGAATCAACAGAATCAGACAAATAGTTTGTAGAGATAATACAACTTGGCAAATGCTACTAGTGTGCTATCTGCATTGTTTCAGCAGTTTAAAGAATGGAGAAAATTATAACCTGAAACATGAAGCATATCATGTAACATCTAAAAGATTAATCAGATATGATGCTAAGAGGATATCATTGCTGTTGGTTATAACAGAAACATGCAAAAATTATTTACTTTGCAAAGCGCTTTCACCAAAAGGGTTTTAATTTTGTTTGTTGTTCAGTTGTGTACAGCTCTTTGTGACCTTGTGTGCTATAGCCTGCCAGCCTCCTCTGTCCATGGACTTCACGCAAGAATACCAGAGTGGGTATTCTCTTCTCTAGGGATCTTCCCAACCCAGAGATCAAACCCAGGCCTCCTGCATTGGCAGACAGATTCTGTACTGTCGAAGCCACCAGGGCAGCCCCCACTTTCAACACTTTCACGTGTGAGCTATCTATCTTATTTTAGCAATTTAAAGAATGGAGAAAATTATATCCTGAAATCTGAAGCATCTAAAAGATTAATCAAAAAGATGCTGAGAAGATAGTGCTGCTGTTGATTATAACAAAATATGCATAAATCATGTTGCAAAGCACTTTCACCAAAAGCATTTTAACTTCTCCACAATCCTACTCAGCTGTTGGAACAAGAAATTCTTTCCCCTGTACACTATATTCATTAAGTGGAAAGATAGTCTGCTCAAATACATCTATTCATCTATTTATATGCTTAATGAAGACCTGATTTTTGGTTACAACCAACATTTCTATCAGGGAGGAAAATTATATCTATGAGAACTATGTTCTCATAGAATCTATAGACAAAAGGAAGCTAGTAAAACGTAATATATTGATGTCTGAAAACCAAGCAAGTTTGCCCAATATATTAACAATCAAGTAGAAATATGTGGTTAAAATCTCTCCATAGAAAGTGGCTGCATGCGTGTGGATGTTGAGAGAAATATCATTTCCTGATGCAGCCTGCAACTTGCTGGATGGGGAAAATTTAAGCATTAATGTCTGTCATCAACAGCGGTACTCAGTCAAAATGTCTCGGAATGCCTTATCAAAAATACGCGGTCCATCTTTGGCACATTGATGATCCCAACTTAGACATTATCAGAAGTGACTGTTAATATCATGAGAGTAGAATAGAAATTTCTTGTGTTCATATGTTGCTAACAAAAATCTTACAGAATCCAGTACCAAAATGAGAATTCATATCATCATATGCTCTACTTAATTTATTAAATGTAGAAAAAATATGTGTATTTTTAGAAAACAAAATAGATGTCCAGTACTTTATACAGTTAGCTGCTGCTGCTAAGTCGCTTCAGTAGTGTATGACTCTGTGCGACCCCATAGACGGCAGCCCACCAGGCTCCACTGTCCCTGGGATTCTCCAGGCAAGAATACTAGCGTGGGTTGCCATTTCCTTCTCCAATCAATGCATGAAAGTGAAAAGCGGATGTAAAGTCGCTCAGTCGTGTCCGACCTTCGCAACCCCATGGAATGCTGCCTACCAGGCTCCTTTGTCCATGGGATTTTCCAGGCAAGAGTACTGGAGTGGGTTGTCATTGCAAACTTCTGTTAAAATAAACTGATAAACACTAGATACTTAAATGAACATGGATTAAATATGTTACAAGATACTCACTGTGAGACATTCATGATAAGAAAGAAAATAGCCAGAGTTACACATGGTAAATACAACTGAAATGACTGGCAAGATGTTCAAGAAGAAAAATTAGACTAGCTCAGAAGAAAGACTTTCTCTTGGCACTGTAGTGGCAAAATGTTTTTTCACCAGACTCCTCTGGAGAAGGGAATGACTACCCACTCCAGTATTGTTGCCTGAAGAATTCCATGGACAGAGGAGCCTGGTGGGCTACAGTACATGGGGTTGCAAAGACTCAGACACTACTGAGCAACTAACACTTTCATTTTCACTTTAATGATTTCAGGAGAATTGAAAGTTTGAAGCAAGACTAAGCCTGACTTCTCTTTTGGGGAAAATATATAACTCACCTTAAATTTATGTACATTAAAGGGATTATCTCAAGTCTACAGCATGAGCTCAGCCATAGAACCCCTAATTTTAATAACAAAGATAATAAATGCTACTGTGTTGCTAAATGTCAGCCATGCTACATAGTTCTTGATATTATTTCCCTTTGTACTCACATGAAACCTAACTTAAAGTATCCATGGTTTTGTGGGTCCATTGCACAAATAACTTATTTATTATACTTGTCCAGGGTCACACAGCTAGATAGAGTGTTCAAGATTTGAATCAAGAACTCTTCAGATATCATTAAAAGTAGATCCATGCAAGCTAGTCTCCTAGTATGATTACCTTGAACTACACCTTTTTTATACTTTGTTTCTCCAGCTCAAAAACTTTAAGACCATTTTACCTCTCATTTTTAGCAGTAATGTCATACAACTTAGTGATGCGTGTCCTTCATCTTTTATGTAAACCCTAAACTCACAAACACACAGTTATGAAAACACATATTACTCTAATACTCTTTCAATCAGTGAGTTTATCTCTCCCATCTTCCTACTAAATATCTACCAACTCACCTCAAACAGGGACAGTAGCTTATTTTCTGAGATAGCTCTTTCTGCCTTAAAAACTGGTTACAGTGACTGTGATTATGTTAAATTGAACTATTTTCCTATAAACATCCTAATCCAGTGCCTTCACTCTATAGTTAGGTCATTGTAAATTTCTTTAAAAATTATCTTTCACCATAGTATTTTAAGTATTCGAAGAACTATTTTTCCAATTGTAACATATTTAATTTCTTTACCTTTATTCACTGTATACTGTGTTATATCACCGTACCTATGTAATCTCTTTCTTCTGTACTTTTTGCAGAGCGAGTCAGCATAGAACAAAGAAGTGAGCAGTGTTTGGATGGAGATTGTTCCTTAGATCTTAAAATATGATGTCCTTTGAAAAAGGATATGAATTTCCTCTCACATGCTGCCTAGGAGCACAGACTGTGAAATGAGCAGATAAGCAGTCAGAAGTCTGTTCAAAGAGTTCTCTATTATTTATTCAATGTGTAACCTTACACCTCAGAGCGTCTATGAGTTGTGTGATTTTCTCTTGAATTGCTTTGAGATAACTTTATATATAAAACATTTCACACTGTTAATATAATTTTTGAGTAATTTATGAATCATGCCTAAACATAATACAGTTGCTAAGTTGTGTCCGACTCTTATGTGACCCCATGGGCTGTAGCCCATCAGATTCCTCTGTCCTTGGGATTTCCCAGGCAAGAATACTGGAGTGGGTAGCAATTTCCTTCTCCAGGGGATCTTCGTGACCCAGAGATGGAACCCCAGTCTCCTGCATTGCAAGCTGATTCTTTTTTTTTTTTTTGCAGATGGATTCTTTACCAACTGAGCCACCTGGGAAGTCCTGTAAGCATAATATTTTATACATAATATTTCCCTTTTGGCAAAAGATTTGGATAAGACAACATCATCATAGCTGGCAGGGTGATTCTGTGATCTTACATTTATTGTCTCCTGAGATGGTTTCCCTCATAGCTCAATTGGTAAAGAATCTGCCTGCAATGTGGGAGACCCCAGTTAGATTCCTGGGTCAGGAAAATTCACTGGAGAAGGGATAGTCTACCCACTCCAGTGTTCTTGGGCTTCCCCTGTGGCTCCACTGATAAAGAATCTGCCTGCAATGTGGGACACCTGGGTTCAATCTCTGGGATGGGAAGATCCCCTGGAGAGGAGAAAAGCTGCTTACTCCAGTATTCTGGCCTGGAGAATTCCATGGACTGTTCAGTCCATGGGATCACAAAGAGTAGGACAGGACTGAGTGACTTTCACTTTTCACTTTTCTCCTGAGAGTATTTTAAAACTTGAGCAACTCACTCTTAAGAACTTTCTGGAGAGTAATGTCACCCTAAGTGTTCTTGCAATGAAGGGGACAGGATACTAGAGGAACTGTGAGTGTCTGGGCCAGAGAGTGTTGGAAAAACATTCTACAGGATTTATTATAGGTGATCCTAGCAAGTGTTCAAGGGTGTGGGTGTTGTGCTGTCAGGAACTGTCATTAATTTTATGATCGGATTCTGAATACTAATAACTTTATCTTAATGGTTGAAGACAGAAAAAGAGATGAAAGCTACAATAATGAAAAGAAGCCACTGCATACTCATGTTAACCAGGAACTGGGACCGTTTAAGCATTTTTGCCATTTGAGAAAACAATTACTATTTCGTGTGCTCAAATATGAATATGAAGGTGGTTTCATCTTTGTTTGATCCCATCATGTTCTTGTAGTTACCTTGTCTGATGCTCATATTCTAAGAAATTGTTTATGTTCAACAGGAGGATGAATGCCAAGGTCTACTTCCAAGTATGAGGCAGTTCCTGGCTAAAAGTCCTTCCTTTCATATTCTCCATTACCCTTTCAGGCCAAGAGCACATAAAGTTAGGCCAGAAAGCATCAATCCATTATAACATTTTTAAAGATTTTGTTGACCAGGATATTTTCCAGAAAATTCTTATAGTTGTATAAGAGCAAGTCTTTCATTCTTTCTGTATTTATTTGTTTTTGCAAAATGAGTTATTGAGTCATCTATGGGGCAATGTTTATGAAAGACCATTTAAGATCTTGGAGAAGATAAATCAGTCAGTTCTAACATAGTGATTACCAGAAACAAAGTAGCTGTTAATTTTGCAATAGACTCCAAAGCTAAGAGCTTAGATTATCTCATTCATGCACCAAAAATGCTCCAGATTCCAACTTGGTCTTTTAGAGAACTAGGTCTTGTTATTGTTTTATTTATCCTGCTCATGAGCTGTTCCACTTGACTTACAGTATTTATGTAGTTCAAGCAAGAAATACTGCTATAACTCAAATTCCCCTTTGGCTAGTTCAGAGGAATCCAAGGCTTTTATGAATGTTCAAGAGCAGCTGATCAGTTTGTCTTTAGAACTAGCTGTTTTTCCACTTAAAGAAGGGACTCGAAGGGCACAAAATCCATTGGAAATACAAGCATAATTTATCTCAACTGAAGTAAGTTCTTTAAGGAGAGAAAAATGTTTGAGTGGAGATGAACAGTTCTTATGAAGCAGGCTGGAGTGTCTTTGAAGAGAACAAACTGTTTACTGCAACAAGATAAGTCCTAATACAGTTCTGCTTCCCTAAGGGGAAAATTTTGCTGGTAGTGTTTTAATGACATCTGAAATAATAGCTTCTGGAATATTCCTAAGAACCCTCAGCTTGAAATCTCTAGATGAAATGAATGTCCAGTAGTCAGGGGAAAGTTATATATTGCTTTTTATTTGAGAAATATGAATCTATGAATCAACTCTTTGGAGCTTTACTATACCTGATAAGGTCCTTTTCAATGATGTTCAGTGAAGAAGATTTTCTCTCTGTCATTTCTGGAAATCCAATATCCTATGTCAGTTTATGTAAGTCTTTAGTAAATGCAATTTGTTAATAAATAACAAATAAATTTGTTAGTGACTGTGGCATTCATCTCATAGTATTTAGTCATATTAGCTCAAAATAGAATCTAAGAATCAAGGAGTAAAATTTCCAAGTGCATGGGGGCATCTCTTAATAACTTATCAGATGATTATATATATATCTTAAGTGGAATTGACCTTAACATAATTGAATATGATGACAGTGGCTTAGGACAAGGAAGTTCAAGGGTTTCTAAACGTTTCCCATTTAATTGTCATGTAATTATTTGATTATATTTAATTTTTATAACATTTATAGATGATAACATTGGTAGACTTTCTAAATATAAAATCCACCTTTTGAGAGCTATTCAAAAATGGCACCAGTAAGATCTGAGTCCCTGTTACAGTGATTTCCCTCAGTAAAACCCGACTCAATGGACATGGGTTTGAGCAAGCTCAGGGAACTCGTGATGGACAGGGAAGCCTGGTGTGCTACAGTCCATAGGGTCGCAAACAATCGGACAAGACTGAGCAACTGAACCGAACTAAACTGAATTCTGTAATTTAAAATCAAGCAGGTATCTTCCCACCAGCACTGTGATAACTCTCCAGAAAAGCAAAGCCTTGTTCATCCTGAAAGAGATTAAGAGTCATATAGGATACTAAATATGACTAGATGTTTGATGATCTCAAGTTACATGTATGCATTAACTCATCACCAAAACTGGATGCCTTTCATGTGCAAAGTGTTTAGATTTCTAGTTCAATTCGAGAGCTCTCTGATCTCAGAAAAGATTGGTCCTGCTAGGAATCAAAGAGAGAAATAGGACATTTGATGCTACATTTGATAAGAATACTCCCAATATTTCTACAGAGTTGTACTCCAGAAAATATTTTTCCACTGAAAATCAGAATATTAAATTGGATCTTTCATTTAAAAGATCTTATAGTTTATTCTACTTTAAAAATGCTGCTGTTTTGTTTTATCCCTCTGAGGTTAATGTGAATACAATAAGCCAGTAATACTGTGAAGTAATATTTTCTGCCCTCAGGAATCAGGGGAAAAAACCTTGAAGAAAGTAAAACATTCATTTATACACACACAGTTGGAGCTTACTACTGATATTATATTGTAAGAGACTACCTAAAAATAATTATTTTACTTCAAATTTTAAAAATAAAATTTCTTTTACTTAGAGAACAATGACGTATCTTTGCAAACTAGATTTGTTGATGTAGAGAATAAAAAAATTTCAAGGTCAGAACATCACTTAAACATCACTGTGACTCATAGTGGGATTTATTTATTTTTAGTATTTAATTATTTGATTGCATCAAGTCTTAGTTCAGCATATAGACTCTTAATTGCAACATGTGGGATCTAGTTACCTGACCAGGGATCCAACCTGGGCCCCCTGCATTTGGAACGTCTAGTCTTAGCCACTGAAACACCAGGGAAGACCCCATAGTGGGCTTTATTAATTGGTTATTAAAAGGTAGATTTCTTTTTGCTACATAGAATAAATAAAATAAAGATTGTTTTTGTTTTCCTGCTACATGCTTGAAGAATATCTCAGTTAGTAACTGTATGGGCTGACTCTTGCCCCTTCCAGAATTCATATGTGGAAGTCCAGCCCCCTTCCCTACTCCATGTGACTGTGTTAGGAAATGGGCTTTTAAGGAAGTAGTTAGAGCCAAGTGAGGTCATCTGGTCTAGGGCCCTGATCTAGTAGGACTGTTCTGGTAAGAAGGAGAAGGAACACCAGGGTTGGAAGCACACAGAGAAAAGGCCATGTAAAGACACAACAAGGAGAGGAAGGTCTGCATGGGAAGGACAGAAGCCTCGAGGGAACCCAGCCCTACCAGTAGCATGATCCTGCACTTCCAGCCACCACAACCATGATGAAGAATTATTTGTTAAGTCACCCATTCAGTTGTATTTGTTATGGCAGTCCTAGCAACTGATATCAAAATGTATATGTTACATTCAATAGAAGCAATCTATCTGCCTTATAGATAATAAAATGATTGACTTTTAGTTTTTTCCAATTTTCAGTTTTTTCCCATTTTAGTTCTCTAATTCATCCATAAACTCATGAAGTTTAAAATGATGTAATATGTTCATTACTAGGCTGCTATAAAATGAATCAGTACTATCACTCTAACATTGTTAATAAACAAACTTTTGTATAAATACTAATTTCCTCAATTATCTACACATTAGGCACTTTTGAGAAGTGGAAAAATATTCAATGCTAAGTGAACAAAATCACCAAGAGAAATGTTAAGGTTATACTTTTTCTGCCTTTGTTCCCTAAGAATTAACTTAGCAGTTCTGTTTTTAGAAAGCAACATTCTGCAGTATTCTCTTAAACACAATATTTGCTGCTACCAAGTGATTCAGCATTTACTGGGCCAACTTTACCTCACTGAATCTCTGGAAATATCATAACCAGGTTTAGCAGAGTAAGTACAATAAAAGTGTTTAGGCAAGATTCAGTTCATTAGAAGTATATCAGTATCATACAGTAAATGTGTATGTGTTCACAACAGTGAGGCTTCTGGGAACATTTAACACCTTGCTCCATTATCTGCTTTTTTCTTTCTTGCTTTTGTTTGTTTTCAAACAGTGCTTGGGTATGTGCTCAAATGGGGTGCATGAGAATGCAGTTGCCACATATTCAGGTTTCAATCCAAAATAATCAAATATATACTTACAACATACTTCCCAATTATCTTATAAATTTTCAAATGCAAATCCTAGTGATTGCTGTAAAGACAAAATAGCCAGGGCTTAGCTCTCAGGCCCGAGATAGGATAGATGGACAGATAGACACACACACACTTGTGTTATGTATTGTTTGTTATCTTGTGGGATATCAGATTACACAAAGTTTCTTCCCAGAAATTAAAGACATTTTCACCTTTAAATAGCAAGTGTGGTTAGAAATGTGAATACTATAGAAGTTATTTTAATTCACTGTGCAAGAAAAGTGAGTGAGTGAGTGACTGAAGTCGCTCAGTCATGTCCAACTCTTTGCGACCCCATGGACTGTAGCCCACCAGGCTCCTCCCCCATGGGATTCTCCAGGCAAGAGTACTGGAGTGGGTTGCCATTTCCTTCTCCAGGGGATCTTCCCAACTCAGGGATCAAACTCGGATCTCCTGCATTCCAGGCAGACGCTTTAACCTCTGAGCCACCAGGGAAGCAAGAAAAGAATGAACATAAAGAACACCATCGATGAGTGTAAGACTATACAACCATGTTATATACAAAGAAGGCTGTTTTGGCAATGTATGGCAAATACATTGACATGAATCCACCACAGGCGTACATGAGTTCTCAATCCTGAACCCCCTCCCACCACCCACCCCATATCATCTCTCTGGATCATCCCCATGCACCAGCCCCAAGCATCCTGTATCCTGTATCGAACATAGACTGGCGATTTGTTTCTTACATGATAGTATACATTTTTCAATGCCATTCTCCCAAATCATCCCACCCTCTCCCTCTCCCTCAGAGTCCAAAAGTCTGTTCTATACATCTGTGTCTCTTTTGCTGTCTTGCTTACAGGGTTAGCATTACCATCTTTCTAAATTCCATATATATGTGTTAGTATACTGTATTGGTGTTTTTCTTTCTGACCAATACAGTATTGTAAAGTAAAATAAAGTAAAAATAAAAATAAAAAATAAAAAAGAGACTCTTACAATAACCTATTACCGACTTCTCCCTCCCGTTCTTTGTGATGTTGTTGTTATACATCTTATTTTTATATACGTTACACTTCAAAATACATTACCGTGTTTACTTTAGACAGTTATCTTTCAGAGTGAATAAGAAATAAAATTTATATTTTCCTTCAAAAAAGGCTGTTTTTTAATTTTTACCTCAAAAAGAGCTGTTAGTATAATAATGCATGAGAGGAAATATACTCACTTTTATGGATTCTTGTACTCAAGTAGATGGAAAATATCAGTATGTAGCTTCTGCATATTTGCCCAAAGTTGGACAACCTAAAGTAAAAATGAGATGTTATCAAGAACAAGGAGTAGAAAATGAAGAGATGTGAATGCATTTTAAAAACAGTGGTGCAATATTTACACCACTCCCAGGAGAAAGAATGTATTTGTAAAGTGTAAACTTGATCTAAAGATTCCATACTTTGAAGGATTTCATAGAAAGAAAGTGTCTTTATTTTTAAGCAATTCATTCAAACCAAAAAAAGAAAAAGAAAAAGCGACAGTTTCACTTCATCTGAAGTGAAAATAAATCCGAATAATTGCTTTATACTCTTGCCAGGACCCTGCCTTGACAGGATTAAATAGGACTGGTGTGGTTTCACCATGGTATACCTGGGCTGTTGGATCACAAACAGGAACTCCGGCTCCTTTTCTCAATAGGATGTTTCAGTTCTTGGTAATTAACTGACTGAATCCAGCAGAGCTAAGAGACCAAATTCTTGTTCATTGTTTTCTGCTGTTTTATTGATGACTACTCAAATCTCACCGGTCTGTGAGTCTTGATCTCCTTTGTATGAAAGGACCAGTCCAAGTTTAAAGTCCTCAGCGATGGAGAGGGAAGACAGACTTCCTTTTGACCTTCTAGAACCTTCCTGTGCCAAATATAGAAGGCAATGCTTTGGCCTCAAGATGTTAGTGGGGTGGTAAAGAACAGACATATAAGAATTGAACTACAAAAATAGGATATTTCTGCTGTGAGAGTTGTCAAGGTAAATAGGCTTAGGGGGATAAGCTGCATTTTGTGCTTTCCCATCAATGAAAGTGAAAGAGAGGGTGAAAAAGTTGGCTTAAAACTCAACATTCAGAAAAATAAGATCATGGCATCTGGTCCCATCACTTCATGGGAAATAGATGGGGAAACAGTGAAAACAGTGGCTGACTTTATATTGGGGGGCTCCAAAATCACTGCAGATGGTGATTGCAGCCATGAAATTAAAAGATGCTTACTCTTTGGAAGAAAAGTTATGACCAACCTAGATAGCATATTGAAAAGCAGAGACATTACTTTGCCAACAAAGGTCTGTCTAGTCAAGGCTATGATTTTTCCAGTAGTCGTGTATGGATGTGACAGTTGGACTATAAAGAAAGCTGAGCACCAAAATTGATGCTTTTGAACTGTGGTGTTGGAGAATTCTTGAGAGTCCCTTGGACTGCAAGGAGATCCAACCAGTCCATTCTGAAGGAGATCAGCCCTGGGATTTCTTTGGAAGGAATGATACTAAAGCTGAAACTCCAGTACTTTGGCCAGCTCATGCAAAGAGTTGACTCACTGGAAAAGACTCTGATGCTGGGAGGGATTGGGGGAGGAGGAGAAGGGGATGACAGAGGATGAGATGGCTGGATGGCATCACAGACTCGATGGACGTGAGTCTGAGTGAACTCGAGATATGGTAATGAACAGGGAGGCCTGGCGTGCTGCGATTCATGGGGTCGCAAAGAGTTGGACACGACTGAACGACTGAACTGAACTGAACTGAACTGAAACTTTTAAAATAAATTTCATCTCTAAAGTTGCAGATATTCCCGTGGGTACCATGGTGTTCTACACTGTAATAATGTGATCTATTTTTTGTAAAACAATGAAAATGATCATTCCTATGTTTTTACATATGTTTTAAAATTAGCATGGAGAAACATAGAAAAGAACTATGAATGTGATCACATACAGTGAGAGATTTAAGCAAGAAGAAAACGGGAGAAAGGGGAGAAAACAGAAATGATCATAAATGAAAATGGATGCTTTCTCTCCTTCCTCTCTCGTTATGGCATGCTGTGTCAGCCAACTTGGAACAGGTGGAAAATGGCAAGAGAAAGAAAACGCCAGATATTGCATCTGCTACATTGACACCACCCACCGACAATGCCCGGCATGCTGGTCATGTGAGAGAGAAGAGTCTCACCCCATTTGATTAAATATTCTTAGCTGATAGACATCTTCAAGTAAAATTTGCTTGAAGATAGAAAATTTGCTCCATTTTCTATTTATGTTTCAAGAATGCTGGGGTGTATATCCCAATAGTATTAATTCTCACATGATGAGCAAGTGAACTACTATTTCTGTTAGTCTGTTTAAAACTACAAAGTTGTCTTAAATCCTTCACAGTGCATAGTTGCATTTCAGTTTTTAATAATTCCAGTATTCATTAATTAATATGGGTAAAGAAATTTTCAGGTTTTTAATTAGCTATATTAAGCAGTTCTTATATTTTGCCCACTCTTAACACTTTGCTTTATATTAGGAAACTTGTTTATCATTTTCATATACATTTTAAGAACTCATTTTTAAAAAGTGAAACTTTCTTTGCCAAAAGTGCTTCACATTTCCTGTCTCACTCTTCCCCACCCCCAGGAAATAGCTTCTTTTGATGATTAGTTGTTTCTGAGTTTGGAGACTTGTTTTCTGGTTAACACAACAGAATACCTTAGAGAAACTTTCCAAAAGAAGAGACTTCACATGTTTACCTACATGTTCTATAATTGTTTCTAAAATTACTTTTATAAATTAACATTTTCTTTAACTTTTCAGCCCATATTTATCTATTTTTTAATCTCCTGGCAAAAATTCCATATTCTAAAAGCTTCTGGACGTCTAAATCACCCCCACACTTCCTCCCCTCCAAAATTGACTTTTGTTCACGGTCCCTTGTCCCTTATGAACTCTCACACTCTGGATGGTGAGCTTGGGTTTGGGCTTTCTCTAGTAGAGCTAGTTATCCTTGTCCTAGCTCGTCCCTCTCCTCACAACGTTAGCTTTCAGCAAACATCTCATCAGGAAAATGATTCATGAGTTTGAGTCCTTCAGGTTGTTGGTATGTTACTTCCATCATCTGAAACTCCTAAGCTATTTCTTTTTGTTCCTGCAAACCCCTCTCCTTAATCAAAACATCCAGAATTAGTAAATGAAGAAAAGAAAGAAAACACCACCACCTCTGATTATGGTTATTTTAGTTTGATAGCTGTTTTCACTCTGAAATTTTAGTCCATCTGCTCTTTGTTATTTTGCAATCATCTGATGTCTTTTAAAGACCAGATTTCAGTAACAGCTGTTTTTTTTTTTCTATTTATTGTTAGTGAAATATTTTTCTGGCACAAACTACCACCAAACCTGGGAGTATAATTCCATAAAAAAATTATTTTCTGAAAATGCAACATAAGTTGAAGGAAATATTTTTTAAAAGATTTGGAGTCTGGTGAAAGAAACCGATCTTAAAAGGCTACATGTGGTAGAATTCCAGCTTTATAGCATTCTCAAAAGGCGTAACTCTGGACACATAAGAAAAATTCAGTGGTTCCCAGAGGGTGGTGGGGAGGGATGATTACGTGGACAATAGAGAATCTTCAGAGCAATGAACACATTCTAGGCTGTATGACAGTGTCGTGGTAGATACCTGTTGTTAAATATCTGTCTAAACCCATGGAAAAAACAATTCCAAGAGTAAACCCTAAGGAAACTATGGGCTTTGAATGATTATGATGTCTTGATGTAGGTTCATCAGTTTTATCAAATGTGTCACTCTGATGGGGGATGCTAGTAGTGGGTGAGGCAGAGGAGTATGGAAAACCCTTGTACATTGCTCTTCTGTTTTGCTGTGCAACCATAGCTGCTCTAAAAAAAATAAAATCTTAGAAAAATAGAATGAGGTCAGAAGATTAAAAGTGCCAGACTGGAGTACTAGCTTGAAAAGTCAAATAAAGAGGTGTGATTGATACTATCTCTGACTTAGTAAGTAGAATTTATGACATTTTATAATTGAATTAATGGGTGTAAATGGGTTTTTTGAAAAAGCACAATTTTTCCCTATTGTCGTCATACCGAGTAATTTGTCTTATCTCCCTCACTAATTCTAATTTATCTATAAATTAATTTGGATTTTAAATTTATACAGTAATATATTCTGTTAAAAAATGATGTTTTAATTTCTTACTTACCAATGCTCTTTTTTTTTTCTAATGGAGCTAGTTAGAATCTTCAATTTTTAATAGAAATGATGAAAAGACACATTTTCTTTTCTCATTCTAAGTCCCAGGGGAAAAGTTTTATAAATAAATATGAAGTTTTCTGTAGGTGTTTTTGATATATGCTTTATCAGATGCTACAGATTCCTTCCATCCACAGCTTGTTCAGTGTTTTCTCTAGGCTGATGTACTTTGAACTTGATCAGATGCTTCTGTGCCTCTATTCAGAGTATCTTATGACTTTCATTCAGTTAATTTAGGGAATATAATTGGTTAATTTTCATATGTTAAACCAACTTCTATTACTGGAATGTTCATGAGTATTTTGTTCATAAGTTTTAAATATACATTTATAGTAGATATTGACTTTCAGCTTTCCTTCCTCATAATGTCTATTGTTGTTGTATCAATGTTACACTGGCCTGACAAAACTAGCTGGACACTGGACCTTTATTTTTGCTTTCTGGAAGTGTTTGCAAGATACTCACAGAATGTCTCCTTTTGGTGTTTGGAAGAATTCATTGAGAAATTCTTTGAACTTTGGATTTTCATTGTGGGAAAGCTTTTGAAATATGGATTCACTTCCTTTGAGCTATGTCATAATCATATTTTTGAGTCAACCTTGGTATTATACTTTTCAAGAAATTTTTCTACTTCATCAAAACTTTCAAATGTATTGCTATCAATTTGTCAGATGATCCTCTTATCTTTTTACTGTCTCTAGGATTACTACTTGTGGACATTTTTTTCATTTATGATATTTATAATTTTTACCTTCCTTCATTAATTTATTGTTCAGGTTTAGTTTTGACTCTTATTTTTCCTATTCTTGTCCTAATATTATAATTTGGCTTTGTTGCTCTTTAGTCAGATGCTGCTTTTTATAAAATTAATGTATCATTCAGTTTAAGTTGAGCTTCCTTTTCTGTCTCCTTAACCCTATTGGTTAGTCATTGAGTCGCACCATTTCTTCCTCTTCCCTAGTAGCTCAGAGGATAAAGCGTCTGCCTGCGATGCAGGAGACCTGGGTTCGATCCCTGGGTCGGGAAGATCCCCTAGAGAAGGAAATGGCAACCCACTCCAGTACTCTTGCCTGGAGAATCCCATGGACAGAGGAGCCTGGTGGGCTACAGTCCGCGGGGTCGCAAAGAGTCGGACACGACTGAGCGACTTCACTTTCACTTTCCATGATGGCTCAGATAGTAAAGAATCTGCCTCCCAGTGCAGGAGACCAGGGTTCAGTCCCTGAATCAGGAAGATCCACTGGAGAAAGGAATGGCAACCCACTCCAGTAGTCTCGCCTGGAGAATCCCATGGACAGAGGAACCTGGTGGGCTACAGTCTATGGGGTCGCAAAGAATCATACTCAACTGAGCAACTAACACTACTTTTTGCCATACGAATTGAAAATTTTACATTTTCTTAGCGTGGCTAAAGCTGCATTAGCAGTTTATTATGTTATCAGATAAAGCAACATGTACAAATTTGATTTGCTGAAATTTGCTAGAATGACAAATTTCTGGTATCCACGAATGATACATTTTGTCTCCTTCTTTTATTGATTTGTGGAATATCTGTGCAGTGTTTCGGTGTGATTATGGTGGTGACTATCTCCTCCTTTAGATCTGTCATATTTCAACTTCACGTATTTTAAGGCTATACCATTCGTTGTATGCATATGTAGAATATACTTTACTTCAGAGCTAAATCCTTTGTGAGGATATTCTATTTTGGATTCATCCTACTGTTAATTTGAGGTCCTTCAAGGATTCCAGCTTGAACTCTGACATGATTCAGAGGATTCTCTCTTCTTTATGGGGCTTGAATTCCCACTTTTGTCAGTACAGACACAAGAGGTTGTCGAAATCTCTATTCAACTTTTTTCAGACTTCCCGCTAGTTTTCAGATAAACGAGATCCCTCAGTGTGGAAAGCAGCATCAAACTTTTCAAGTATCTGGTCCTCCCTAAATACTCTGGCTTTTCCCCCTCATATCATCACTAACTGCCTACCTCAGTGTTGCTTCACAGTTCTTTCTCCATATTATTTTGTTTCCTCAGTGGTAAAGAACTTGCCAATGCAGAAGACCCAGGTTCGATCCCTGGGTTGGGAAGACGCCCTAGGGAAGAAAATGGCAACCCTCTCCAGTATTCTTGCCTGGAGAATCCCATGGACAGAGGAGCCTGGTGGGCTACAGTCCATGGGGTTGCAAAGAGTCGGACACAACTTAGCAACTAAACAACAACAAAATTATTTTGTTCAGCATGTCTAAGCCTTTTATGTTTTTGTTTTAAATCAGGAGAGTTGATCTGACTGAAAGTATAGTTTTGTCAGGGTTTTGACTTTAAGATTGCATAACATATTGAAGTAAGTTAACTTTTCTAAGGTCAGAAATCATAATTTAATATAAAACTATTACTGTTTTAAAACCCAAGCTTTCTTCTGAATTATTTTAAAGTAATTTTGACAGTTGATCTATAAGAGTTTTTGCCTGCATTATTAAAAATATTTACCCAGGGAAAAGTAAAATATTTACTACATTATAGCAGTCTAATTCAAATATTTCTTTACCATAAAATCTAAGAGCTTCTGATGTTTACCTATGGCTGATTCATGTTGATATTTGGCAGAAAGCAACAAACATACAAAAAATGTAACTTTCTAAAATGTGAAAAAATGATCTCTCAACAAAAACAAAAAAAAGAGTTGCTATAAGGCAGACATTCAATCAACAAGACTTGAAATCATTTTTAAAATGAACTCTTCTCATCCTGATAACAGAGGTTCAGAATAGTTTATCTGGACATGATCTTTCATGTTAATTATTTGATTACAGCTGGATAGCAACTGTATTTCTCCCCAAAATCTGTCATCTCATATTCTTTTCAGCAACTGAAACAGCATATGTTAAAGCAATGAGGCATGGACACTTATTGGGCTTTCATATGCCAGGATAAATAAAATGAACATTAATATAGCTAGAATTAAACAAACGTATTAAAAATGTAGATGTTTTGGAATATCATTTCTTACTACTTCCTGGTTTAAAGTTGCCATTTTATATTTTCTGTGGAGCTCAAACTTGAATGATGAGTGTGATTTTCTCTGGATTTTTGCAAGGAAAATACATGCCCAGCTTTGTTAAAAGCATTTGCTTTTTTACACATTCATTTATTCTACATATAATTTGAGCGCCAACCATGTATTAACATGTCTTTGCCAAATACAGAAACAGTACAACATTTGGTTAAAAATACTAGGACATATATAGGCTTAACATAAAAAATAATTTAATACTCCACTTTAAATTGTTTTTAAGCATATTGTGCTGTGTTGTACCTTGTCGATTCAATGGCATCTGACTCTTTGCAACCTCAGTGTAGCCCACCAAGTTCCTCTGTTTATGGCGATTCTCCAGGCAAGAATACTGGAGTGGGTTGCCATACCCTCCTCCAGGGGATCTTCCCAACCCAGGGATCCAACCTGGGTCTTCCGCATTGCAGGCAGATTCTTTACCTACTGAGTTACCAGGGAAGCCCCTTTAAGCATATTAGTCATTTATACAAGCATTGTTTATCACATGTTATTTGTCATATAAACGTGTTGATGGTAAATTCTTATTGGGATGCAAATTTCTAGAGGCAAGAAATTTGGTACAAATTTAATATATACACAGATACATATAAAAGATTCTATGCCATGCAGATTACTGGAAGGTGGATAATTTCTTTAGTGATAAACCAAGTGTATGAGTGACATATAGACAGAAGTAATTGATGCCATAATTTAATATAGTATTTAAATAATGTCTCTGGAAATTAAATACAGACATTACAGATCATACTATGTTAGTCATGAAAGAATTAACATATCTATTTGCTCCATCTAGAAAAAATAAAACTCCACAAATGTAAATTATTTTGCATTCACAGAGTTGAGATATAGAAAAATGAAGGCAGAACAATAATTCTCAGATAATTTTTTAAAGATATAGTGAAGCACTTTTAAAAATTATGTTTGTAATATCGAGTGGCTTTGATAAATTGCCATCAAAGTTTAACTAATGAAACTGTTATCTTACTCTTCCATAAAAACTCACAACATTTTCTGGACCTATCCATTAAACCTATGGACCAATCATTTACTTTTATAATAGAATCAGGCAAACCACTTCAAGAATCTTCACTATGTATATAAACATCAGCAATATAAAAATTTAAGAATAGAATTTTTTTTGAAAAATCTTCTGTCCTTAAATCTCTGTATTGGAGATTTATGGAAAATCCAAATATTTCAGTTAGTGCCTTGAGAAAGAGGATTTAGACTGTTATCCAGAAGTGAAATGAATATTCCAGGGAAGCAAAACTATTTTTAAGCAGTGAGCAAACAAGACTAGCTTCCTAAGAGGCAGAGGTGCTTTCAGAAGTCACTCTGCAGTTTTATTTCAGATGTGGTCTTTGATGTATATGTGTATGGGGGTATTAATATTTAATGCTTCTCACTTACCTTCTTTTTATTATACTCTCTTATTTGAATATTCTTATCTGTAAACTTTTCTTGATTACTTATAAAATAATTCAATCACAGTGTATAAAATTTCATATTTAGAAATAATTGAAATAAAATAAATATGACCTTTTCCTACATAAACTACCTGAAAGTAATTTCTGTTTTTTTACGACTCTGTAATATTATAGACTGACTTGATTAAATTTAAAATTTACCTTGGATAATTTCATTTGCAATACACATATTTGAACAGTTAAATAGAATGTATGTACACTATTCTATACCTATAAATGTTCTTGAATGTTTCTAGTTATAACTGTTATTCAGTTCAGTTCAGTTCAGTCATTCAGTTATCTCCAGCTCTTTGTGATCCCATGAAACACAGCACGCCAGGCCTCCCTATCCATCACCAACTCTTGGAGTTCACTCAAACACATGTCCATCGAGTCAGTGATGCCATCCAGCCATCTCATCCTCTGTCGTCCCCTTCTCCTCCTGCCCCCAATCCCTCCCAGCATCAAGGTCTTTTCCAGTGAGTCAACTCTTCGCATGAGGTAGCCAAAGTATTGGAGTTTCAGCTTCAGCATCAGTCCTTCCAATGAATACCCAGGACCGATCTCCTTTAAGGATGGGCTGGTTGGATCTCCTTGCAATCCAAGGGACTCTCAAGAGTCTTCTCCAACACCACAGTTCAAAAGCATCAATTCTTCGGCGCTCAGCTTTCTTCACAGTCCAACTCTCACATCCATACATGACCACTGGAAAAACCAGAGCCTTGACTAGACAGACCTTTGTTGGCAAAGTAATGTCTCTGCTTTTGAATATGTTATCTAGGTTGGTCATAACTTTCCTTCCAAAGAGTAAGCGTCTTTTAATTTCATGGCTGCAGTCACCATCTGCAGTGATTTTGGAGCCCGTAAAAATAAAGTCTGGCACTGTTTCCCCATCTATTTCCCATGAAGTGATGGGACCAGATGTCACAATCTTAGTTTTCTGAATGTTGAGCTTTAAGCCAACTTTTTCACTCTCCTCTTTCACTTTCATCAAGAGGCTTTTAGTTCCTCTTCACTTTCTGCCATAAGGGTGGTGTCATCTGCATATCTGAGATTATGGATATTTCTCCCAGCAAACTTGATTCCAGCTTGTGCTTCTTCCAGCCCAGCGTTTCTCATGATGTACTCTGCATAGAAGTTAAATAAGCAGGGTGACAATATACAGCCTTGATGTACTGCTTTTCCTATTTGGAACTAGTCTGTTGTTCCATGTCCAGTTCTAACTGTTGCTTCCTGACCTGCATATAGGTTTCTCAAGAGGCAGGTCAGGTGGTCTGGTATTCCCATCTCTCTCAGAATTTTCCACAGTTTATTGTGATCCACACAGTCAAAGGCTTTGGCATAGTCAGTAAAGCAGAAACAGATGTTTTTCTGGAACTCTCTTGCTTTTTCCATGATCCAGCGGATGTTGGCAATTTGATCTCTGGTTCCTCTGCCTTTTCTAAAACCAGCTTGAACATCTGGGAGTTCATGGTTCACGTACTGCTGAAGCCTGGCTTGGAGAATTTTGAGCATTACTTTACTAGTGTGTTAGATGAGTGCAATTGTGCAGTAGTTTGAGCATTATTTTTATTATTTGGTCTTTTATGTACATCACATGAACCAGGCTACTTCTTTTTATATCTAAAAGCCAGGACAATATTAGAAAATTGCAGTTCAGAAAATGTATTTTCCTTGCTTTCACTTTTGAAAGAATATATTGTTTTCTACTGAAAATAGCATGAGCTTATTTCCTTATCCTGAAGGAAATCTGTGTTAGCAAAGCTTAATGTTTCATAATGACTTTTTCTGTTTTCCATATCCACTTAAACATCATTAACACATTTAATAAGATTGTATTCTATCTGCTAAATCCATTAATCTGGCAGCAATTTACAAGTTAATACCTGTGTAATACACTTATAATCTTTTGACTTCAGATATGTCATTAGTATGATTACTGCACCAGGGATGAATTATGTATTGTATTTATTTTGGTGAGTCATTTGTGTTTAAGTTTAAGGACTAATGTCAGTTTCCGACAATGTTGTCCTACATTTTCTTCCCATCTATGTTTTCTTAAGAAAAACACCAGACCTTAATAGGGTATTGCACTATAACTCCAACCACTGAAACAGATTTTGAAAGATACAGGTTACTTTACTGAATTTTAATTGCACAGTTTATAAATAATTTGGGGACAAATAAGCAATTTATTTATAGATGTAAATAAAGCAAAAAACCTCTTTATTTTAGGTATATTTTTAATGTATAAACATTACTTTCTCAACATGTATTGTTGAAAATCTCTATAATATTACCTTTTATTATAAATAACCATATATTCTTAAAGTTAATACTTCTTTAAGATTTACATTCTAAAGGCAAGCCTATAGCACTTGTATGGTTTCACAGTCTGACACCCCAGTCTGTCAAAATAATGGTCCTACTGATTTCCTATGGAAGCATGTTTAATTCTTGTTATGTATAAAAGTCTTGAAAATATTTTTATATAACTATTCATCACTTCTAGTGTTTTATTCCTTCACCAAAATATCTAATTTTTTTACTGTTCTTTTTCATATAAGACTTTTGAATCACTCAAATCACGATGATTCTCTTCTGGAAATGGTCTTGACTCTTAAAATGTTGTTCTTTGAACAAACAAAAATAAAACACTTCAGGTCTAGGCTGACGTGGTCTAAGACACTTGCCTCTCCGCTGACTGCAGTCTCTCCTCCGCCAGTTCAGGAAAGCATTCACCGTGTCTGTCAGCATTATGGCGCATGCATCCTCAGTTGTGTCTGTTTGGAACCCCATGGACTGTAACAGCCAGTTAGCTGCCTCTGTCCATGGGATTTCCCAGGCAAGAATACTGAAGTGGATTGCCATTTCCTTCTCCAGTTAGCACTATTTGTGTCCCCATATAATACAAGACTGGAGAAGGAAATATTCCAGTATTCTTGCCTGGAGGATTCCATGGACAGAGGAGCCTGGCAGGCTACAGTCCATGGGGTTGCAGAGAGCCAGACACTAGTGAGCGACTATCACACTAAAACTAAATCCAATTAGTTCTTCTCCAGTGTTACAGTGATTATATTACTTCACTTTCCTGGGGCAATAATGTTAACTTACTCTTAAATATTATCTTCTGTGTTATTCTGATAATGCTACTCTCTTGATCTTCCTGCACCTATAATCTCTCTGTGTTTTTCTTCACAAGCTCCTGTTTCATCTCTCTAATGATGCCCTTCAAGGTTTCATCTTATGTCCTCTTTTTTATTTGTCTACAAACTCTCCTATACTAGTCTCCAATGGAAATTCAACCATATTAATGATTTCAATTAAGATAATGACTCCCAAATAGATCCTTCTAGGGTAGTTCCTTTGATCTATATTTTCAATTATTTATCAAATATCTCTTACTAAATCTTCAAAGAATATAAAATCCTATATGATTTCCCCCTGAATGATGGTTACTTATTCCGAAACAGACTATGTGTGCAGGCTTGGGGCAAAAAGAATATTTACATTGTGAAGGTAAATGTAAAGGTACAAAGAAGGAAGGTTTTTTTTTTTTTTTTTTTTCCTGAATATAGTAGAGGAACAAAGGAGAATCCCTTTAACAATAAGCTAGTGTAATGCAGCAAGAGTGTGAAACCAGGAATATTCTAGAAAAGAAGACCTATGAGTTCAGGGGTCTCGGTCTGTGGAGAGTGTGTCTTTCATGATATGGAAGGGAGAGATAGTATCAACAGTTTGCTAAAGAGCCAACCTTTCGATCCTACTTTAGATATTACATAATGGTTCATTGGCAGAGGGGGGGACACGGATTTCAAATGGTCCCTCAGTCTAATGTCATCACCTTTCTGGTGTGCTCTTACATTTTCTTTCCAAGGTAAACAATTTTATCTATGAGAAAACACACACACACACTTTAGTTTTACGTGGTAACATGTAATTTGGCTTCATAAAAGAACAGTAAATCAAGCCAAAGAGTTTTTTTCATTGTGTGCTCATTTGTTGTATTAATCTCATGGCTCAAGCTTGTCTGGGCACCTAGATCCTCATTCAAGCTTACCTTACTTTTTCTCAGAACAGTAGAAGCTATTCTTTTTTTTTTTTTTTCTCCTTTATTCAAAAGTTTGCAATGAAAAGAAAAAGTTTAAGGTTTATCGATTGGGTCAATTCTAATTCGCGTCATTGTGCACACCGATATGCGCTTATAAACACACACAGTCTCCCTAGAGTAAGGAAAGGGAGCATTTTTATCTTCTACAAGATATGATTTTGCTCACTGTCTCAAAGGATTAGAAGTTACTCTTACAGAAAGCAGTGGCATTTACAGTGCTGGGACCAAGAGAGAATGTTAATCACAATTCAGTGCTGTTCCTCAGTATACATAAAAATGTTCCTTCTTTGAGATTCTGAATCTATGAGATTAAAAACAGAACTAGTGATCCATTTCTTTTTCAACAGAAATATTAAATGTAATTTTTATTAAAAATAACATTATAGTAGTTCCTTCTAACATTTTTATATCCTTTATTCTTTTTCTCATATTTGAGTTAAATAATTTATCCTTGAGAATATAAAGCCAAAGTGTAATTGACATTAAAGTGTGATAGTCACTAAAATTTTATTTCCTCTTGTAATCAGATTTAAAATAGTGCATTATACTTACTAGTCAATAAAATAATTGATTGAAATAATTACATACTAAATATTACTTGAAACTATTGAGTTATTTTAGCAGAGAATTATGTAGTTTGTTGTCTGTAACTTACAGTGGAATATTTTCATATGTTTCATGTAACATAGTATAACATTTAACATATCACATTTTAGATTATAATTAATTTAATTGCAATCATTTTTATATTGGCATTTTATACATTTTCATATTATGTATTTCATTTAATATTTTTTACTATTCAAGTCCAATTTAGAGGTATAAATATGTGTGGAATTAAAGGAAATGAAAGTAGATCATAAAACTAGGTGATATATTCCAGAGGCAAAAATCTATGAATTTGGATTCACTTTTTCATTTTATTTTATGCTTAACTCTGAAAGCAGATTTTTCCCTTTTATGTAGAAAATAGTGACCCCATGGAATGTTGCCTGCCAGGCTCCTCTGTCCATGGGATTCTTCAGGCAAGAATACTGAAGTGGGTTTCCATTCCCTTTGCCAGGGATCTTCCTGACCCATGGATCAAAACCAGGGCGCCTGCATTGCACACAGATTCTTTACCATCTGAGCCACAGGGAAGCCCAACATTATTTGTAGGTACAGTTATAAAATTGTTTTATATACTTCAGGATATACTACTGTTCAGCTTTAGTTTAAGAATGCTCCAAACATCTGAAGACTTAGGTTCCAACAAAATAACATTTTTAAATATTTTTATTATTATTATTTTAGTATCTCTTCATCTCCGTTTAGAGGACCACCAGCCAGTGTCAGACATGTCAACTCTCTGTTCTATCAGCCCAGATCTTAAAGATGTGAGAACATATGTCTTGTGTTGGCCAGTTGATTTTCAAACACTGATATGACTCCATACAATGGTGAAGAAAATTGGGTCTCCCTTTTGGGAGTTTACTGAGGTGTACTG
The DNA here is from genome assembly GCA_917880005.1 of Nanger dama. Taxonomy (NCBI): domain Eukaryota; kingdom Metazoa; phylum Chordata; class Mammalia; order Artiodactyla; family Bovidae; genus Nanger; species Nanger dama. Next base: position 3,206,229 of record CAKJTW010000069.1, read on the forward strand.
GGCCCAACACTGTCTTATTTGAGCCCATACAAATAAGGCATCCAAGAGCATGGGATCTGTAAGCAAAAGAATCATCAGTGACAGACGAAAAGATTGATTCTGCTCTAAATTATGTGCTTTGTTTTTTAAAAGGGAGATTGACTGAACATAGCTGAAAGACTCCCAGGCTTCTGTACAAATGATTTATTGTTTACTAGCTAGTCCCGTATAATAATCCAGTTGCTGAACTTGGCCATATTCAAACCTCTGTGGTAAGAACATACCAGATATTATGTTCATTGATCTTCCAAACAACAACACGGGATAGGGAATTTTATTCTCTCATTTTACAATCAGAAAAAAATTTTTTTTTCATTTTTTTAGCTGCACCATTCAATATGCAGAACTTGCCTGACTGGGGATCAAACCCATGCCCTCTGCAGTGGGAGCATGGAGACTCAACTACTAGACTACCAGGGAAGTCTGCAGTCAAGGAAAGTTTAACTAAGAGAATTAGAATAATTTACAAGTAATGACACAGATTTTAAAAGGTCTTTCAATCTGATGCCATGACCTTTCTACCATGCTGTTACATTACCTTCCCAAGGTAACCAATTTCATTTATGAGGAAACACACACACACACTTGAATCTCATATGGTATACATACAATTTGGCTCCATAAAAGAACAGTAAAACAAGCAGCAAGAGTATTTCCACTGTGTGCTTTAGTTTGTTTTATTAATCTCATGTCTCAAGCTTATCTGAGTACTTTAGTTATTTTAGGATACCAGCATCCTCATTACCAGCTTACTAAAGTTGACAAGTTAACTAAAACATGAAATTGAGCCTCCTGAGTGGGATTGAAATGATTTTAAATAAAATACTAATAATTCAAAAATTATTTCCAGACAAGTCATAGAGGAATACTTTTGTAAATCTTCTTCTAGCAACAGAGACACAAGGTTAGTTTCTGCCTAAACTTTCATTGAATTGGTAACATACACACATGTATATCCCTGGTGGCTCAGACCGTAAAGAATCTGCCTGCAATGCAAGAGACCCAGGTTCTATTCTTGGGTCGGGAAGATCCCCTGGAAAAGGGAATAGTTACCCACTCCAATATTCTTGCCTGAAGAATTTCATGGACAGAGGAGCCTGGCAGGCTATAGTCCATGGGGTCACAGAGTTGAACACGACTCACACACACACACACATATGCATAACTGATTCACTTTGTTGTACAGCAGAAACTAGCACAACATTATAAATCAACTCTAATAAAAAATAATTACAAAAATAGACACATAACACAACTTTAAAATATGACAGCAAATGTGAAATAGTACTCCACGGGATGTTTAAAGTTATGCAGACAGTGCTGTGATACCCATGACTCTGCTGGGTGAGGGATGTCCTTTTGAAGGACAGGCTCAATGTGAAGAATCCTCTTCTTAAGAAAAAAAAGAGGCAAAAGCTCAGCAGTCCTGCAGTGCTAACAGAATGCAGGGACAGCTGGGCTTTATACCCGGAGAGTGCTCCGAGTCAGAACGTCGCAGGACTAGGCAAACCATGTTGTAAAGATCTCCTAATTTTCAGTGATAGACAGCAAGCATTTAGCTAAGAACCTTGGAAAAATAATGACCCAGTTAAAAAGAACTGAGAATATCCTGGGGTGAATAATAGTGAGTGATCCAATCATGAGAAATAAAACCCTCCTCAGAATTTCACAAATCATGGAAGAGAGAAGAAAACAGTGAATCCAGAACAAGAAAGACCAGTGGCAATAACCTTATTCACAGCTAACTGGGTCTTTTTTCTTCTTAATTCCTATGAAATAAGAATTGGAAATTATTCAAACACCATAGATTGCCAATAATGGACTGTCACATGCAAAATTATCTAAATGAAAAGGCTGTATATATTTTGCATTTTATTGTTTGAGCTAAATCATCCACAACTAATCCTTCAGTTGATTTCATAAATCCAAAGGTGGAAATAACATTTCCTGTGGGGACTGGTTGAGGCAAGCAGCACTCCAGCTGTGAACCATAGTCCAGGGGGCCAACTCCTTCGAGGATGGAGAAAGAGACAAAAACGTCAGGTGTTCACTGAAATTTCATGGAAAGTTGCCACTGAAACTCTAGAAATTAGAGTAGCATGCATTTAGGGCTTCCCAGGTGGCATTAATGGTAAAGAACCCACCTGCCAATTCAGTGCAGGAGACATAAGAGACGAGGGTTAGATTGCTGGGTCAGAAAAATCCCCTCGGACGAAATCATGGCAACCCACTTTAGGATTCTTGCCTGGAGAATCCCAAGGTCAGAGGAGCCTGGTGGGCTACAGTCCATAAGACTGCAAAGAGTCGGGCACGACTGAAGTGACTTAGCATAGCACAGCATGCTTAACTGTATCGGTAGGTGAAATCTGAGCAAGAAATTGCTTTTTCAAAAACTGTCACATGAGAAAAATAACTTAAAAACTACTATTACATTTTATATCTGTATTAGATGAGTCCTGTGTGATTCTCTTCAGTTCGGTTCAGTTCAGTCACTCAGTCGTGTCAGACTCTTTGCCACCCCATGAATCCCAGCATGCCAGGCCTCCCTGTTCATCACCATCTCTCGGAGTTCACTCAGACTCACATCCATCGAGTCCGTGATGCCATCCAGCCATCTTGTCCTCTGTCGTCCCCTTCTCCTCCTGCCCCCAATCCCTCCCAGCATCAGAGTCTTTTCCAATGAGTCAACTCTTCGCATGAGGTGGCCAAAGTACTGGAGTTTCAGCTTTAGCATCATTCCTTCCAAAGAAATCCCAGGGTTGATTTCCTTCAGAATGGACTGGTTGGATTTCCTTGCAGTCCAAGGGACTCTTAAGAGTCTTTTCCAACACCACAGAGCAAAAGCATCAATTCTTCGGCACTCAGCCTTCTTCACAGTCCAACTCTCACATCCATACATGACCACAGGAAAAACCAGTCTTGACTAGACGGACCTTAGTAGGCAAAGTAATGTCTCTGCTTTTGAATATGTGGTCATAACTTTTCTTCCAAGGAGTAAGCATCTTCTAATTTCATGATTCTCCTAGCGGAAGTCATTTCAGCGAGGTCATGCCAGAAATGTCAGCCTACTTACCACATTAAAAATTTTTTTCAAAGTCTCAACTGCATATCTTGAGATGTCACATAATAAATAAAGAGAACAAATCATCTGAACTTTTACTTAATTTATGGACTGAGCCCTAAACAGATTAACACATATTCCATAATTCTTGCTAGTCTGTAAATTGTATGTGACTCCAAACCTCATTAGGTGAAATTCTACTCTAATGGGCAGCATATCTATATCTATCTATCTATATACATATGTATGTGTGTGTGTGTGTGTGTGCATGCGCACATGTGTGTGTGATTTCTTGTGATAATTATTTATGTCATCCTAGATAAAACTCAACAGGCTTTGTAGTTATTGAATTTCGCAAAAATGCTTTTTAAATAAATATCTGCATTTTATTTAAGAATGATATGTAGGTTTTTAAATGTGTGATCTTTGTGTAAAATGTTATAAATTTACTTTTTAAAGTTATCATTTTAATTTACACACAATTTATTAATTCCTTTTAAGTGTTCAATTTATTAAGTTTGGCAATATCTGATTATTTAAGTTACATGCAGAGTACATCATGAGAAACGCTGGGCTGGAAGAAGCACAAGCTGGAATCAAGATTGCCAGGAGAAATATCAAGAACTTCAGATATGCAGATGACACCACCCTTATGGCTGAAAGTAAAGAGGAGCTAAAATGCCTCTTGATGAAAGTGAAAGTAGAGAGTGAAAAACCTGGCTTAAAGCTCAACATTCAGAAAATGAAGATCATGGCATCTAGTCCCAACACTTCATGAAAAATAGATGGGGAAACAGTGGAAACAGTGCCAGACTTTATTTTTGGGGCTCCAAAATCACTGCAGATGGTGACTGCAGCCATGAAATTAAAAGACGCTTACTCCTTGGAAGAAAAGTTATGACCAACCTAGATAGCATATTCAAAAGCAGAGACATTACTTTGCCTACTAAGGTCTATCTAGTCAAGGCTCTGGTTTTCCAGCAGTCATGTATAGATGTGAGAGTTGGACTGTGAAGAAAGCTGAGTGCTGAAGAATTGATACTTTTGAACTGTGGTGTTGGAGAAGACTCTTGAGAGTCCCTTGGACTGCAAGGAGATCCAAACAGTCCATTCTGAAGCTCTGGGATTTCTTTGGAAGGAATGATGCTAAAGCTGAAACTCCAGTACTTTGGCCACCTCGTGCGAAGAGTTGACTCATTGGAAAAGACTCTGAAGCTGGGAGGGATTGGGGCAGGAGGAGAATGGGATGACAGAGGATGGGATACCTGGATGGACATGAGTCTGACTGAGCTCCGGGTGTTGGTGATGGACAGGGGAGGCCTAGCGTGCTGCAGTTCATGGGGTCACAAAAGTCGGACATGACTGAGTGACTGAACTGAACTGATGTATATATGACAAATGAGTTAAAATACAAAGCATGTCCACTATTTCAAAAAGTGTACTGTATAACATAGTACCTATAGGTAACAATGCTCTTAAAACATGTTCTATTTTTTAAAGTATTGTGCAATTTCAGATATATTAAGAGGATGATCTTATGTTGTGTGTTCCTAACAAAAGAAGCAAAAAAATGGTATGTAAGAAAAATTTTAGAGGTGATGGATATAGACGTGTTTAGTACTTTAGTGTTGGTGACACTATAATGGATGGTGTATGCATATGCCAAATTCACCAAGATGTATATATGTGGGGCCCTAAATGAGAAACCTTAAAAACAAAAGGGCTAGCTTTGCAGTCGAAAACCTAAGATGGCGCCTGGCAGAAGAGATGGGGGCAGGGTCTATGTTGTTTGTCAAAGTTTTTTGCTTGGCTCTCTTGATTTCCATGCACATAGACAGTATGTGATCTCCGTAGACTCCTGTTATAATGAAGGCACATGACGATTTGACCTTTAACGTGATTGGTGCAACAATGGAAAGTCCCTCCTAAAACCCTCCTGCTTGTCTATATAAGCTGGGAGTTTGCAACAATAAAGAGGAACTGCTTTGACGGAACCCCTGTTGCGTCTGATTGTCTCGCTCGCTGGGGGTCTGAGTTGGAGGACAGCAGGCTCACCTCTTCTTGGGACCCCTTGGCTTTGCTGAGGGAAGTTCCACTGCCTCTACTCTTTCTGCGGAGCCGCCCCACCCCCGCATATATATTAAATGTGCATGTAATTTTTGTATATCAATTATACCAAAGTAAAGTTGAAGAAAGAATAAGAATGTGGCAGGTCTTGCATGTTCCCAGATTTCTCTGGAGTTGATATAATAATTCAGTGCAAAACTTTCCTAATGAGCTCATCATTTTACTGAGAGAGAACAAACGAGAAATGTTTCTGAGAACACTTCTGATTTTTATTATATTCTCTTCTTCTAATCAAAATTGTGTATGATTGAAAGCCTCAATATCAACAGGCATTTTGTCTCAAAAATCATAAGATAATATATCTGGACTGGATATTTATGAAATCTTGTTAGCATTGTTATAAGGAATAAGCTTCACATTTTAGGTATATTTTCTTGCCCTCCTAACACATCAAAAATTTAGATATTTATGACAAAACATTGCTAAGGACTCCTTAAATGCATTTGTTTTCAATTAAAGAGACTAGAATTCATGAAAACAAGAAATGAGATCAATAATCAATCTTATAAATATTTTCATGTCACCTCTCACTCAGTAAACAGGTTAAAGTGGTATTATTCCCTAGGTAGAATGCTAATGCAAGCCATGATCAATAAACAAAAACAAATGAAACTTGTAGCTATTCCAACAATGCTAAGGGTAATCCAAGTCCCTGAATTCAAGTATCTATCTCATTAATGAAACTGAATAAGAAAAAAAGAAACCCCATAGTGTGCTTACAATCGATCTGCTTCACAGATGAAAAATTTTAAAAGCTTAACACTGAAGGGACACTGCCTGACTATGGATAGCTCTAATTTTCGCTGTCAGTGTGATCCCCATTTGTAGAGAAAACTGTGGCACAGAAATGTGCCAGTCTGTGGCTCTGTAAAATTACCCTTGTGGAAAACAGCCAGAGGGAAGATGTCTTCGCTTTCTCCTGGCAAATGTTCTAAAGACAATTTTCAAAGAAACTCTGAGGAGAGTTGCTGAAGCATGAGCGCTCTGCCACGCTCAGGTGTCAGTGGGTCTCAATATTCAGCATCAAAAATCCGCATTAGTGGACCTACTTTACTCTCATGAATACTTCCTTCCACCTCAAAATAAATCAAAGAAAGGCAAAGAAGTAACAGCTTACATTCCCAATGAACATCAAACAGAGTCACAATAATTTTACCTTTAAAACCTTTAACAAGAGGAGTTTTATGTGATAGCTCTGAGTTACATTCCCAAACTATAATACTACTTGTAAATTTAATATTATACAGAAAGAAAGTGAAAGTGTTAGTCAGTCAGTTGTGTCCACTCTTTGCAACCCCATATACTGTAGCCCACCAGGCTCCTCTGTCCATGGAATTCTCCAGGCAAGAATACTGGAATGGGTAGCCATTCCCTTCTCCAGGGAATCTTCCTAACCCAGGGATCTAACCTGGGTCTCCTATATTGCAGGCAGATTCTTTATCATCTGAGCCACAGGGAAGATCCTAGCGGTGGTGGTGGTTTAGTTGCTAAGTCGTGTCCGACTCTTGCGACCACATGGACTTTAGCCTCCCAGGCTCCTCTGTCCATGGGGATTCTTCAGAGCTTGTTAGCTTTACGTTCAATGAATAAGGACAGTATCTACTTCGAGTAACTGTACGTAAACATCAATACATTGCCTTTTCTGTTTTTAATACACACCTTCCCTTTTCTAAGTCTGTTGCTAATAATTTAAATGCCAGGAGGTGGATGTGAGTAAGCACACTTTCATTTCAGTTTAAATTAGTGTATAGTTTGTTTACTGTTTTCCATTTCCTTTTTATCTCATTGTATAGATTGCAATTTCAATGCCTGAAAAGAACTGCAAAAATCATTTCACTTTATTCTTATACTATAAACTTTTCATTTGAAATGTATTGGCCCAATGAATTTAATAGTTCTATGCCAGCAGGTAGAATGTTTCTTTGAAAATGATTTCAAGTTTCTAATTCTCTGCTCAGTCAGAAGGAATATCTAAAATGATGTTCTAAACCTAAGCAGAAAGAACACTAGGTTTCTTTTTATGAGTCATTTGAAAACACATTCATAGTATTCTCCATTTACACTAAAAATGCTTCCCACCCAGGGTTTTCAAGGAGACCCAGGTGGGTCGTTTCTCACCTGGTATCCTCTAATTGGTATCTGGATGCTGTGATTGACAGCTTAGGAACAGGGAACACAAAATGCTACAACACTTTTTCCTGTCTCTGGTGAGCACAGGTAAGCCAACTATGAATTTTATTTTGGTCTCTGTTTGTCAGAAACAATTAGATTTCTTCCCCTCGTTCTCCCTCACTTTTTCATCACCCCAAGACTTTCAAATACATGCTCTGCTTTTGCATTTATTTTAAAAGTTAGGAACTGAAAATATTCTCACTCCAGGAACACATCACTATATATATATATATATATATATATATATATATTTTATTCTCCGGGTGGCACCGATTCTCGTTTAACAAGGTTTCCTGTACAGGGTCAAGGATTAGCCTCGAGTGATTCATTTTCAGTCTTGAGCACAAAGCATGACTCAGTCTTTACATATTAAGTTTAATGAAAATAACAGCACCACGCCTAGTGGAGGCAGGAGGCATATTTGTAAGAGTACCTGTGTGTGTGTGTGTGTGTGTGTGTGTGTGTGTGTGTGTGTGTGTAGTCGCTCAGTCGTGTCTGACTCTGTGCGACCTCATGAACGGTAGACTGCCAGTCTCCTCTATGCATCAAATTTTCCAGGCAAGAATACTGGAAGGGGTTGCCATTTCTTCCTCCAGGAGATCTTTGCAACCCGGGGACTGAACCCGCAACTCTTGCATTGACAGCTAGATTCTTTACCACTTGAGCCACTTACCACTAATGACATTAATCTCTCAAGTTATAACCTATAAATGTAATCTGAATTATTTCAAAAAGTAAGAAAGTAATAGACTTACTTTAGGGTTCTTTTAATTCAAGAAATGTTGAGAATCCACACTTTAATTTAAATCCTCTCCTAAATTCAGAATCATGTAGCAATACCTAGAGGAATGCATTAGGAGGTGTCACCCCAAAGGTAAGGAAGATGGTGGATTCAGGATACCTCTCATGGACTAGGTAGGGGAGAAGGGCTTCTGAAGTACTAGAATTCAGTAATAACCTTGATTTCCATGCAAAATCATAACAATTTTTCAACTTTGGCTATTTTGATTTTTATAATAAAAGTGTTTCTAACAGATGCTTAATGCACACTAAATTTTGAGAACTTAAATAGAACGTTAAATGCACTTACAAAGTTCTCTGCTTAATGGAAATGTACATTGATTCATTTTGAAAGTGAATATCCATTGCCTAGTTCATATTTTCAATAAATCCATGCTGGTAATTATTTGAATAGCTTCATATTGGTAAACAGTCTGCCTGCAATGCGGGAGACCTGGGTTTGAGCCCTGGGTTGGGAAGATCCCCTGGAGAAGGAAATGGCAATCCACCCCAGTATTCTTGCCTGAGAAATCCCATGGTTGGAGGAGCCTGGTGGGCTATGGTGTATAGGGTCGCAAAGAGTTGGACACAACTGAGTGACTAACACACAAATCTTACATAGGTTTCGAGGTGGCTCAGAAGTAAAGAATCTGTGTGCAATGCAAGAGATGCAGGGGAAGTGGGTTCAGTTCCTGGGTGGGAAAGATCCCCTGAAGGAGGGAAGGGCAACCCACTCCAGTATTCTTGCCTGGAGAATCCCATGGACAGAGGAGACTGGCGGACTACAGTCCAGGAGGTCGCAAAGAGTTGGGCATGACTGAAGTTGCACAGGTACGCATAGCTTACTTAATATTTGCCTTTGATCACCTGTCCATTCAAGTGACTTATGAGCATTTAGTGTCTATTAGGCACTGAATTAGGAATAAGATCAATAACTGGTTACAAATTATAGTCCTTGTATCTCATGACATAATTCATTTCAATAATTGCTTGATGTAATTTTAAGTAAACAAATAAGCATTTATTTTTGTGAAAACCATTAAAAGTGGATTATAGAAGAACATTTACTCTTTTAACTTTTCATAGTGATTAGAAATAAAATAACATTTTTTTAAAAAACTGTTTGTCCAGATTAGTGATCACTTTGAAAACCATTCATGTTATTGCTGGAAAAATTTTCTACCACAATTTTGCAAATAAAAGTATATTCTCTAACAAAGTCAAAGGTGAAGCAAAAATTATCCTAACTTATTGAAAGCTGTATTTTCCAGACAATGGTCCCAAGATTCCCAGTAGGAAAGTCGTCCACAGCTCCTTTCTGACAGATTGCAAAAGGAAGGAAAACATCAAAGGTATCATTCAAAAACTGATTTCATCTATTTTGTGCATTGGCAGTTGGTAAAATATATACTGCACTGTCTGTCATGTGTCAACACTTCTTCATTTCTTAAAAGTGAAAAAAATGTCCTTTATTGTATGAAATTACAAAATTTCTTCTGTGTCCATGGGTTGGAAGCTTAGTGATGTTTTTCTCTCTTCAATAGTACCTGTCATGGTACCGGAGGCTTTCTTGTTTGTTTAATAACATTTTAACATGTTAATATGTTTGATAACCTGTTAACATGTTTAATGACATGTTCTTGAATAACAACTACCAACATGGAAAGAAGTTACTTTGACTTATCAAAGGATGCATAGATGAATGGATATAAACTGATGGATAGACAGATGTAGGAATGCATGATAGATGGATGAGAAAGAGAAAATGAAGAAAAAAGGGGAGGTGGGGAGAGGGGGAGAAGAGAGAATTATCTACAGGTGTAGACAAGTATAGTTGTGTGTATTATATCTCTTGACTGTCAGAATATTTTGTAATACACAATATGTTTCAATCTAAGCAACTTCCAGTGTTATCAATATTAAATTACTAATTTCCTTATTTTAACAATAAAGATGTGAGATATCTATTATTACACATAAATTAAGCTTTTGTCCTAGCACAACTATTTTTAAAAGATATCACAGTGTTGACATTGTAATTTCTCTCGACTGTCCATCCCAAAAGTCCAGCAAATATTTTTGCAAAGTTCATTGAAGATACAAAATTCACTGCCATGTTAATTATGGAAATTTTGCCTTCTGAAACAAATTAGATAGTATGCACATCGTAGAGTTTCACAATATTTTCTATTAAAACTTAAAAAGAAAATTATATTCTTATAATAGCATTTATTTTTCTATATGACCCTGCACTTTCTGCTTTGTTACTGCTTTATATCCTGGGTATGATCATTTTCTTTAAACATCAACAATAAAATGATGTTAATACCTTTCAAACATTTTAAAATCCAAAATATGATAAGAAATACACATTCAATGATTTTTCTTTTATACCTATATTTTATTTTTTGCAGACCAGTCTTCTGTGGAAGTTAAGAAAAGCACTTTTTTTTGAGAATAAAATGTGTCTTCATATATGTAGTTTCTGTGTCTTTATAGATAATATCCAAGCCATGTAAAGAAGAGAATACATTTTATCTCATATGCAATCTGGTGATCTCTTAGTATACCAGCATAATTATAATCAGTTTCTTTACTAGCAGCTCAACTTAAGATAAACTAAAATTTAAAATCCATTGATTATAAAAGGGTCTAACAGGGACATAATATCTCTTGTGAAGTCAGAGGTGCCATTGGCTTTAGTTTTATAAACTTATCAGCAGATTTGCTCTGAAACATGAAATACAGTGTTATCATTTGTAATCATTGATTCAACTGAGCTAGAATTGCAGGTAAGCTATTTTGTACTCACAAGGGAGAGTGTGATTTAAATTCCATGCAAATAGAAAGATAAATTTAAAACACTACTTTGTAGCAAAATTAATTATTATTCCTTTGGGAGCTCTCAGTACCCATATTTCCACATTACATTAATTTAGCTATAAATATAAATATTTCAACCTACCTAAAATTAGAATTAAAATTATGGAATGTCTTAAGGCCAAGCCATAAACAAAGGAAAAAAATGAGATAAGAGGATGTGTTATTTAGAGATGTATCCACTGAGTTTCTGCTTGTCATTCCCCCTCTCCTCCCTACTCCTTCTCCTCTTCTTCTCCTCCTTTTCCTCCCCTTTACCCTCCAAGCAAACAGAATAGAAAATAATGGACTCACATGCTTCTTTTGAAAAAATAAATAAACACACTTATTCCGATAGCTTTTGTACTTGTTTTTAAAATTTGTTGTTTGTTGTTTAGTCTCTAAGTCATATCCAACTCTTTGTGACTCCATGGACTGTGGTTTCCAGGCTCCTCTGTCCATGGGATTCTCCAGGCAAGAAAACTGGAGTGGGTTGCCATTTCCTTCTCCAGGGGATCTTCCCGACCCAGGGGTCGAACCCATATCTCCTGCATTGGTTCTTAAAGGGAATTCTTTACTACTAAGCCACCAGGGAAGCACCATTTGCACTGATAAATAACCATTATAAGCACTTGACTTCTAAATATAATATTTTTAATATTTCTCTAAATACAAATGATGCAAGGCAAAAATTTGAAAACGTCATAGAAATCAATGAAAAGGGGATTAATCATTTCTGTACATAGTGTTACAAATGTGTTTCATGAATTTATATGCTTCAGAGTTATAGCTAGTATTATTGCATATTTATGTAAACATGATTAAACATCTTTAAGCATATATATACTTTTGTTATATTTTGCTAAAATTGAAAATTCATTTTTCCTTGATGAAGTTATAAAATTCTAATTTACTCACCAAATTCTTATGGTGACTGTTTTTACTGCCCACCAAAGAATTTAATATAATTTCTTCCTATAGTGGGGAAAATATTATATTTGGCTGTCATTTGCTTATAGATCATTTATATCAAGAACTTGTTAATCACCTATCCTGTACTAACATCATTCTTTTGATAAATTCTATGACTATAACAGGGACCAGAACAGTCAAAAATCTTCCTCTCATGAAGTTTGCATTCTGTGGCAGAAAGAAAGTAACATAACAAGGCAATCTTGTGATACCCTGTGCATGCGATCTGTCTCTTCAGTCATGTCCGACTCTTTGCAACCCTGTGGGCAGGCTCCTCTGTCCATGGGATTCTCAGGCAAGAACACCAGAGTGGGTTGCCATGCCCTCCTGCAGGGGATCCTCCTGACCCAGGGACTGAACTGGAGTATCTTACATCTCCTGCATTGGTAGGCGGGTTGTTTACCACTAGCATCACCTGGGAAAGCCTGTGGTATTCTAGGTCTAAGGAGGGAAACAGTGATAGGGCCTCTTGGGATGGTGGTGTTGTTCATATTTTTAAAGAGAGTAATTGGTATTGATTTTAATGGGTGAGTAGCATTTGAACAAGGACTGGAGTGAGATGAGTGAGCAAACCATTTGGAAATCTGGTGATTGACTTTTCAAGACAGACAGGCTGACATGTGCAAAAGCTTGGACGAAAGAGTGTGCCTGTTATGCCCTAGAGAGTGGACTAAGGGTGATAGGAGAGCAAGCCGGGGAGGTGATTTCACTTTTACTCTGAAAAGTATAGGGCTTCCCTGGTGGCTCAGGGGAATTTGCCTGAAATCCAGGAGACACCAGAGAGTGGGTTCAATCCCTGGAGTCAGGAAGTTCCCCCATAGAAGGGCATGGCAACCCACTCCAGTATTCTTGCCTGGAGAATCCCATGGACAGAGGAGCCTGGTGGGCTACAGTCCATGGGGCCGCAGAGGGTCGGACACTACTGAAGCCCCTGAGTGGGACAGGAAGCCACTGATGGCTTAGAGGCAAGGACTGACATCATCTGTCTTTCATTTTAATAAGATTGTGCTGGCAGCTGGGCTAAGAAGATGCTGCAGGCTTGGACCTGTTGGTCCGGTGGTTTCAAAGTGGTCAGATTCTAAATACGCTGAAAGTTGAGCCAAAAGGATTTATTGATCAAAGAGAAAAACTAAGCATGACTTCATTGTGCTTTTGGCTGCAAGTTAGAAAAGCTAAAAATGACTCCATTTTACTTTGCTTTAGATGTAATGGAAAGTATACAACTATATATGGTCAGAGGAGAAAGACCAGAAATTTGCCTCCCTTCTCAGTTGGCACAGTGGTAAAGAATCTACCTGCAAATACAGGAGAAGCAAGTTCAACCCCCTGGGTCAGAAAGATCTCCTGGAAGAGGAAGTGGCAACCTGCTCCAATATTTTTGCCTGAGAAATTCCACGGACAGAGGAGCTTGGCAGGCTACAGTCCTTGAGGTCACAAAGAGTCTGAACAATGGAGCATGCATGCACTCACAAGACTAGGGTGCTCATTAGATGGACTGGTGGAGAGGTCATATATCAGCTGACTAGGAGACTGGAGTTAACAGCATCGACCTACAAGCTTCAGAAAATCTTTGAAGCTTAATTTCTAGACAAGATCCTCAAGGGTGTACATGGTGCTAGAGAAGAGAAGGGACCACAGGCTAAGCCTGGAAATCTCTAAAATCAGTAAATGAAGAGAAAGTAGAGGAAACAGCAAAGGAGAAAGAGGACAGGCAGTGGTGAAATACGAGGAAAGCCTAGATAACATGGCCAAGGAAAAGCATTAACTGTGCAGTAATGCTGAGGGTTATGGAAGAGGAACAATGAGCTTGTTTTCAGAATTCACCATTGCTCAGTCATCAGGGATCTTTCAGTTTGCGGGTTGCATGTGTGGTTTAATAGAGACTCGGAGACATATTACGTAGAGTCAAGGGAAGTCTAGGAAGAAAAAAAAAAAAGGATCTGGAGTAAATGTTGCTGTTAAGAGAAAGTTCCTTTTTACATGAAAGAAACAAGACTGTATTTAAATGATAATGAGGATGACCCAGAAGGGAGATAAATGGAGATGCAAGTGACAGGGGGAAAGTAGATGGAGTAACGCTTTTAAGAGGACAATATGGAACAATATTTAGTGCTTAAGTGGCACACGTTTCTTGTGGAGGAAGGTCCTGAACACACAAATGGATTGAAAAGAGCTACTTAGCTGTGTGGACTTTAGAAACGTGTTTTGGTGTTCTCAATAGCTGAAGTCTTTTACATGAAATAATACTGAGAATTTGTTGTAGTTCATTCTTGTGTGTATATATATGTATTTTAAAGAAGAAGTTACCTTCTCACTCTAACAAAAGAGAAGACATTATATGAACAGTGATGCAGAAAAACTGTGGATTTGGAAGGTTATGGGAGTTTTCATATGATAACTGGACTTCTCTTAGTCAAATGAGAAACAAAGCTATCGCCTGAGTGTGAGAAAAATGTGGGAAAAGCAAGGAGAAAGGAGACTATGGGAAACAGCCATTTAGGAAAACTGGAAAGCAAATGTAATTGGGCATTATAATATGGTATCCCTGCCAGTTTGGCAAATAGGACCAACGTAATATTCATGTTTCTGGATTTTAGTTTTCTCCAGCCAACTATAGGTACAGGTGCAGAAGAGGTGCAGAAGTGGAATACAATGAGATTTTTTTTTAAGAGAGTAGGAGGAAGTTAGAAACAAACAATCCAGTGTATTGTTATGCAAATAAGGGAACATTAGATTTGTTTATGATGTTCATTTACTTTGATGGTATATTTGCTATTTGTGAACTCTTTTATGATATTACCTATAGATCTATCTGAAAACATTTTCTCTTTATAATGCTTCCCACGATGTGCAAGAGAGAATTTTCTGGAATATGTGAATAAAATTTTAAAATTACTTTGTTATTTAGGAAAAGTATACAGTCTTGATAAAGCTGGTGCTTTATTTTAATGCAGATGAACTGGTTTCTAATGAATCAATATTTTGATACTTTGTTTTTTTCATACTTGGACATTCTAGCTTGATCAATAACATTAATTCTTTGATTATTCTCAGCTGTTGCAAAAATAAAAATTTTAATAAGAGTAAGGAGTAAATTGCACTTATAATTACACCAACATTATAAGGAGAAGAATAAATTATAGTAAATGAGTCCGCATAGGAGAAATATTTGTGAAAAAAGTTTCACTAAGGCAGAGGTACTTGGATTTAAAGTCTGACCATGTTTACTGAAAATAATCAATTAGTTTCTGGGTGTACAAATAAGGAAGGGAATTAGGTTGAAGGAAAAACTTCCATATTCATTTTCTGGAAACATTTGAGGCAACAATTTATTGGAATTGAATTGCAAATTGGTACTTGTCTACACTCTGTTAAAAATCTCTATCCAGAAATCTGTATGCAGGTCGAGAAGCAACAGAACAGGACATGAACAACAGACTGGTTCCAGATTGGGAAAGGAGAACATCAAGGCTGTATATTGTCCCCCTGATTATTTAACTTCTATGCAGAGTACATCGTGTGACATGCTGGGCTGGATGAAGCACAAGCTGGAATCAAGATTGCTGGGAGAGATATCAATAACCTCAGATATGCAGATGACACCATCCTTACGGCAGAAAGCAAAGAACTAAAGAGCCTCTTGATGAAAGTGAAAGAGGAGAATGAAAAAGTTGGCTTAAAGCTCAACATTCAGAAAGCTAAGATCATGGGATCTGGTCCCATCACTTCATGGGAAATAGATGGGGAAACAGTGAAAACAGTGACAGACTTTATTTTGGGGACCTCCAAAATCACTGCAGAAGATGACTGCAGCCATGGAAGAAAAGTTATGAGCAACCTAGACAGCATATGAAAAAGCAGAGACATTACGTTGCCAACAAAGGTCCGTCTAGTCAAAGCTATGGTTTTTCCAGTGGTCATGTATGGATGTGAGAGTTGTACTATAAAGAAAGCTGAGTGCTGAAGAATTGATGCTTTTGAACTGTGGTGTTAGAGAAGACTGTTGAGAATCCCTTGGACTGCAAGGAAATAAAACCAATCAATCCTAAAGGAAATCAGTCCTGAATATAGATTGGAAGGACTGATTCTGAAGCTGAAACTCCAATACTTTGGCCACCTGATGTGAAGAACTGACTCACTGGAAAAGACCCTGATGCTGGGAGAGATTGAAGGTGGAAGGAGAAGGAGACGTTAGAGGATAAGGTGGTTGGATCCCACCACTGACTCAATGGATGTGAGTTTGAGTAAGCTCCAGGAGTTGGTGTTGGACAGTGAAGTCTGGCGTGCTGTAGTCCATGGAGTCACAGTCAGACATGACTGAGCAATTGAACTGAACTGAACACTCTGTTAGTATTAAAATAGCCACTGTATTCTTGACCATTCCACTTTTCCACCTCTGGCCACAGTTCCCATGTTTTCTCTAGATAAGATTATTTGTTTATACAAAACTAAATATATTCCCACCTTTCCATCCATGGGGCTGCATTCTTTACTTGTGTAGCAAGATGAGAAAATCAAATTAATTTGTCAATAGTTCTGTGGTGAGTCTGCTGCTAAGTCGCTTCAGTCGTGTCTGACTCTGTGAGACCCCATAGACAGCAGCCCATCAGGCTCCGCCATCCCTGGGATTCTCCCTGCAAGAACACTGGAGTGGGTTGCCATTTCCTTCTCCAGTGCATGAGAGTGAAAAGCGAAAGTGAAGTCACTGAGTTGTGTCCAACTCTCACCGACTCCACAGACTGCAGCCTACCAGGCTCCTCCGTCCATGGGATTTTCCAGGCAAGAGTACTGGAGTGGGCTGTCTAGTGTTTCTTAAACTGAAAAATATATATATATATATTTAGTATTATGGAAAATAAAGGAAGATTGAAAAAAATCACTACCTCATAACCTTAATGAAAATGATTTAAAATGTTAAATAGAAGTTGCTTAAGACCAGAAGGAAAAGTGTCCATATCTACATCTACATCATAAATATACAAGCCCCAATTTATTTCTTAGATTATGCCAACACAAAGAAAAATTAGGGTACTATTTAAGAAAAAATTTTTCTTAAATTTTAATTTTAATGAGCATAGGAAAAATTTTAATAGAATAAATATGCATTTACTGCTGGTGAACTAGGGTCATGATATGTGTGTGTGTTCAGTTGCTAAGTTAAATCTGACTCTGGAACCCCATGGACTGTAGCTCACCAGGCTCCTCTGTCCATGGGATTTCCCAGGCAAGCATACTGGAGTGAGTTGCCATTTCCTTCTCTGGAGTACCTTCCCAACCCAAGGATCAAACCCATGTCTCCGGCATCTTGTATATTGGCAGGCAGATTCTTTATCACTTGAACCACCTGGGAAGCCAGTGCTATGATATTTCTACCTAACATTTGAATGCAGCAATGCAAAGTATCCCACTAATAATATTAATTTCAAAATTATAGTGATGGAATTCATCAATGTTCACTTCTTTACACATATTTTACCAACATATATATATATATTATCTCCATGCTACTGATTCAAATATATTTCATATTATAGTTTATTTTTCATTTACTAGTAAGACCAAGCATGGTATACCAATGTATTTTTTAACTACTACACATACTACACGTATGTTATGGAACTTCATTAAAGTTTGGTTGGTTGTTTTTTCATTGTAATATATGTACCAGTGTTCACTGAAAATAATATAATCAATGCAATCTAAACATTTTCACAGCTAATAGTCTTGTTGTTTATTTATAAATCATGATTTTCTCTTGAGTTCCAGGAAAAAATATGTCAACATTAAGTATAAAACTAATGTTTTCTCCCACAAAGAAAATTTAAATTGCTTTTGTTAATTGGATGAAAATAACTTTAAAAACTATCCTTCTGAAATCAAGATATCTTCAGTTCAATTCAGTTCAGTCACTCAGTGTGTCCGACTCTTTGCGACCCCATGAACTGCAGCATGCCAGGCCTCCCTGTCCATCACCAGTTCCCGGGGTTCACTCAAACTCATGTCCATCGAGTCAGTGATGCCATCTAGCCGTCTTATCCTCTGTCCTCCCCTTCTCCTCCTGCCCCCAGTCAGTCCCAGCATCAGAGTCTTTTCCAGTGAGTCAACTCTTTGCATGAGGTGGCCAAAGCACTGGAGTTTCAGCTTCAGCATCAGTCCTTCCAAAGAACACCCAGGGCTGATCTCCTTCAGAATGGACTGGTTGGATCTCCTTGCAGTCCAAGGGACTCTCAAGAGTCTTCTCCAACACCACAGTTCAAAAGCATCACTTCTTCCGCGCTCAGCTTTCTTCACAGTCCAACTCTCACATCCATACATGACCACAGGAAAAACCATAGCCTTGACTAGACGGACCTTAGTCGGAAAAGTAATATCTCTGCTTTTCAATATGCTATCTAGATTGGTCATAACTTTCCTTCCAAGGAGTAAGCATCTTTTAATTTCATGGCTGCAATCATCATCTGCAGTGATTTTGGAGCCCCCAGAATAAAGTCTGACACTGTTTCCACTCTTTCCCCATCTATTTCCCATAAAGTGATGGGATCAGATGCCATGATCTTAGTTTTCTCAATGTTGAGCTATAAACCTGCATTTCTCAACATTTATGTGCTTCATATATCCACATAAGCAACTATTTGAAGGTTTATAAATGGAATATAAAGCAACTATTCCCTCTTTAGATGGGTTTTAAGACATCTGTGATATGATGTGGAATATTGACAAATGAGACCAAGCTGAATGAACACTTGATTTTATTAAAGAGTAGTGTAGTGTGCCTGCTCAGTTGTGGTCTGAGCCAGCCAGACTCTTCTGTCCATGGGATTTCTCAGGGAGAAACACTGGAGTGGTTGCCGTTCCCTCTCCCAGGGGATCTTGTTGACATGGGGATTGGATTTACATCTCCAGCACCTCCTGCACTGCAGACAGATCCTTTGCCACTGTGCCACCAGGGAAGCCTTTTCTTACAGAAAAAGACATTGTATGTCACTGTTGTAAGGTTGTTATAAATATGAAAAATTTCGGAAGATATTAAACTATTTTTAAAAGAGAGAGAACACTTCACTGGGTGAGGATGAGTATGGGGTGAGGTTCTTCATTATTTAATTGACCCATGAACTTAATGATTTAATAGCTGATTTTCACATAAGCCACAGGTTTAATTTAACTGCAAAACACAAAATCACTGATGGTGATTTCCTCTTAGATCAAATAAAGTATGTTCAAAAGTGCTGGATACAGACACCATCTGTTACGGTCTGAATGTTTGTGTCCTTCATGTGTTGAAAACCTAATGTGCAAGGTGATGGCATTAGTAAGCAGAGCCTTTGGGAGGAGATTAGGTATGGAGGAGGCAATGGTACCCCACCCCATTACTCTTGCCTGGAAAATCCCAGGCAAGACGGAAGAGCCTGGTGGGCTGCAGTCCATGTGGTTGCTGAGAGTTGAACACGACTGAGACTTCACTTTCACCTTCCACTTTCATACATTGGAGAAGGAAATGGCAACCCACTCCTGTGTTCTTGCCTGGAGAATCCCAGGGACAGGGGAGCCTGGTAGGCTGCCATCTATGGGGTCGCACAGTCAGATATGACTGAAGCGACTTAGCAGTAGCAGCCTAGGTATTGAGGGCACAGCCCTCATGGTGGGATTTGTTGTTCAGTTGCTAAGTTGTTTCTGACTCTTTGTAACCCATGGACTGTAGCCTTCCAGGCTCCTCTGTCCATGGATTTTCCAGGCGTGAATACTGGAGTGGGTTGCCATTTCCTTCTCCATGGTACCTTCCCCCATACAGCAACTGAACCCATGTCTCCTGCACTGGCAGGTGGATTCTTTACCACTGAACACCTAAGAAGCCCTTATAGTGGGATTACTGCTTTTGTAAAAGACCTTTCCTTGCTCTTTCCACCTTGTGAGGACACTGCAAGGAGTTGAAGTCCAAAGTCTGCAACTAGAAAAGGGGCTTCACCAGAACCTAGACATGCTGACACCTTGATCTTGGACTTCCCAGCTTCCAGATCTGGGAGCAATATATTTCCACTGTTTATAAGCCCCACGGTCTGTTACTTTTGTGTTAGCCCATGGGAACTAAGACACCATCTTCAGTGATGCTTGTCAGATCTCATTCAGAGGTCAAAATTGCCCATCAAAAATTTTAACCTTAATTTAACAGCAATGGAAAACCATGGTACATTTTAAAAAGTGAAACAAACAAACAAACTCAATATGGCAGCACGATTGGTTGTAGTATTAATATGTATCAGGGTATAATCAAATCAGGTAACCCTCGTGGTCTTGTGCACTTTGGTTTCTATTATGTTGACATTTAAGAGGATGATGAAGAGATCTACTTATCAACACTTAAGGCAGGAATATGTGCTTTTTCCATTTATTTTCTCACTATTTACCTCTGCAAACATCTTCCTGTGCAGATCACTATTTAACAGCTGCCAAATGTTAAAATATTTGACTTCTGAAATTCATTATTATCAAAGTTATATATGTTGTTCTGATTAACCTTAGCAAATGTAGATAATGTCATAATCAGATAATATATGATAATACATATGCTTGTAATATTTCATGAGCATGTTTTAAAAGATTTGTATTTTCAAGTTTAGTATGTAGCAAAAATATGCATTTGAGTGTCAAAAAAGTTTTACTACACTGCAAAATGTTTTACTAACTTTATAATAAGGTATTCAGATTTATGTCACTGTGATGTTACAATAACAAGACACTGGACCATGAATATAGTGCAAACGAGAATGTCCTGTTCAGATATTAATGATTCTAATTATATATAAGAATACATGACATAATCTAGCTACATGAGGGCTTCCCAGACGGCACTAGAGGTAAAGAATCTACGTGGAAATGCAAGAGACGTGAGTTCAATCCCTGGCTCGGGAAGATGCCCTGGACCAGGAAATGGCAAATCCAGTCCAGTATTCTTGCCTGGAACATTCAATGGACAGAGGAGCCTGGTGGGCTACAGCCCATGGGGTTGCAAAGGGTCAGACACCAGTGGGCACACACACATATACACACATATATACAAGCTACATGAATACATTTTTTTCTGTTTGTATTTTTAAAGGACTCAACCAAACTTGTGACTTTCCAGAATTGTATGTGACAGTTGATATCTCCTTTTCTTGTATAAATTGGGAAGAGACCACTTTTTGTTCACAAACATTGAACTTCTTTGTAACCTCCTAGAGTCAAAGAACTCAAGTCCATGCAATTGCTATCAGACAAGAGAAATGACTCTTGAAACTGCGCAGCTCATGAATTTCTTTGTGTTCTCATCAACACGGATAGGAGAGATTATTAAACTGAGCAATGGTTGCTGCCCCTGATTGATGCCACGTGACAGTTTAAATCCTTTCCTTTCAGCCTCATAATACATGCATTTTCCAGTTACGGGCTGGTGGGATTTTAGGTGACTTGTAGTTCTCTGGCATTATTTTATCATCTCTCAGAGGCTCCGTTGGATTTTTTCCTGCTTCTATTTTTTAAATCTCACCAATAAAGCTAAGCACATCTACTTACAAAATATTAACCACTGTGTTTTGTAAAGTCTTTATCAAAAATCATTTCAAGTGAACAAAGTTGAAAATATGTTCCTAAATAATGTTAGAAGTTGCTAAAATCACTTCATTTAAAGAAATATGCTTTATTTTTTATCAAATTGAAAAATTCGTACTGACTTTCTATAGGAATAAAAAAGAGGTATATTTACAAGGTGACTGCTAATATTAGAGGGCTATTTAGATACTCATATATCTATTTCAGAAACTAACATACATATAACTTATATATATATTTCTATATAAACCAATATATGTGTATATAAACTAACATATATATATATATATATATACACACACACACACACACATTTAGAGAGAGGGAGGCAGAGGGGAGATATTCCACATTCTAGAATAAATCAGCAACAGAGTTGCACAGTATGTATTTTAGAGAGGTTTATTTCTAGTATATTCACTCTTAACCAGGTTGGAATGTGTAAGGTGGGTTCTATAGAAGTACAATTTAATTCAGAGTAAATGGGCATGAAATTGTAGTAAAATTGACTGAATGCTAGTTGTCCCTTCCCTGTTCTCATTTCTCTCTCATATTAATAAATGCAGCCTCTCTACCCACTCCAGCTCCCCACCCTCCCCCATATACCTGAGCAATAGGTGTGATTCTGTGCCCAGGGGATTTGCAGGGTGTCAATTTCAATTATCGAGAAAGCATTTTGTAGTAATTCACAGACTCACCACTCCACACTTACACAAAAATGTTTTGCTTATTTTCAAAGGTAACAACAGTTACACTCTGAATGCTTTTGAAAGGAAATATCAGATAAATCCAAACAATTCAAAAGCAAGACAACAGTTTACATAGAAATAAAAAGTGGAACTTTTCTACCATCCACGGTGGCTTTTGAAATGTCTAAACATTTTGAAAGTAGCAGGGGTCAATTTGCAAGCATGTAAACAGTATACTGAGTATACTAAATATCCACTTAATCTTTCCATTTTCCTCCTTGGAAAGGCTTTAAGCCCATTGTTTTGTTTTATTTCTTGCTAGTACTCCTTTGTGCTATTATGTTTTCCCTGTCCATCTCTTTCTATTCTGTGATACCTATTCTGTGTAGCACATGTTTGCATCAAAGTTACACCTTAACTTCACATATCTTTTCTGTCAGTTTAATTACATTATTAGAAATACTATGAATTTGTTTGAAAATTGAAATATAGTTGATACACAATATTATTTTAGTTTCAGGTGTAATGCCTAGTGATTTGACATACGCATACATTATAAAATGATCACACAGGTAAGTCTGGTAACCATGTGTCCCCATACAAAGTTATTAAAATATTACTGACCAAATTCCTTATACTGTGTCTTACATCCCTGTGGCTTATTTATTTTGTAACTGGAGGGCTGACCCTTTAACTCTTTTCACTTATTTTGTGCACTTTGCAGCTTCCTCCTTTCTGGCAACTGCCCATGTGTTCCCGTATCTATGAGTCTTCTTTTGTTATGTTTTGCTTTATGGTTTTTTTCCTTTTTTTTTTTTTTTTCGTTTTTAGATTCTGCATATAAGTGAGATCCTGAAGAAATCTGCCTTTCCTGATCTGACTTATTTCACTTTACATAATACCCTAGAAGGAGCATTGCCCAGTAGCTCAGTGACAAAGAATCTGCCTGCACTATAGGAGATGTGGGTTTGATCCCTGGGTCAGGAAGATTCCCTAGAGAAGGACATGGCAACTCACTCCAGTGTTCTTGCCTGGAGAATCTCATGGAAAGAGGAGCCTGATAGGCTATATAGTCCATGGGGTTGTAAAGAGTCAGACATGATGGAGTGAATAAACAACAATTAACAAGTACCTTCTAGATTCATCCATGTTGTTGCAAATGATAAGGTTTCATTTTTATGGCTGAGAAGGAAATGGCAACCCACTCCAGTATTCTTGCTTGAAAACTCTCATGGACAGAGGAGACAGATGGTCTATAGTACATGGGATTACAAAGAGTCGGACACGACTGAAGCGACTGAGCACAATATTTCACTGTATCAGTAAGCCATATCAGAGTGAAGTTATTTTTAAAAGTTAGATATGCCTTTACTGACCCTGTCTCTTTTTATCTGTTACCCTTTCTTTTACTCTGGGTCATATATATAACTATATAAATATAAAAGTAGATATATTTATCATAATAATACATATATGAATGCATAAATGTATTTATACAAAAAAAAATGTGGGAAAGTACTTCAGAGAGTTGGCTTAGCTATCTTGGGATAGTGGGTGTATTTGTATCAGTTGCAACAAATTATCACAAACTGAGTTTCCTAAAACAACAGAAATGTACTCTCTCACAGTTCTGGAGGCTGGATGTTTAAAGGTTCTCAAACAGAGGGACATTCTGGATCTCTAGGGGAGAGGTTTTTCTTGCCTCTTTCAGTTTATGGTGGCTCCTGGCATTTCTAGGCTTAGAGCAGCATAGCTCCAGGCTCTGCCTCCTTCTTCACACAGCCTTCTCTCTACATCTCTGTGTCTTCTCTTACAAGGACATCAGTCATGAGATTTAAGACCCATCCTAATCCAGGCTGATTTAAACTAGAGAGCCTTATCTTGAGAAGGGAATGGCACCCTGCTCCAATATTCTTGCCTGGAGAAATCCGTGGATAGAGGAGTCAGGTGAGCTCTAGTCCATGGGGTCACAAAAGAGTCAGGCACAACTGAGTGACTAACACTTAAATCCCCGCTGATTTAAACTAGAAAGCCTCATCTTAACTGTATTGGCAAAGACCCTATTTCTTAACAAGGTCACATTCGGGGGGCCTGGTGGATAGGAGTTTTGGGCGGACGTTTGTCAACTGATTATAGTGTGATTGCTGCAGTTCTCTTCTTTGTGCCATAAGGGAATTCTTCTCCTTATGTCTGAAAGTGTTAGTCACACAGTCATGTGTGACACCATGGACTGTACCCACCAGCCTCCTCTGTCCATGGAATTCTCCAGGCAAGAATACTGGAGTGGGTAGCCATTCCCTTCTCCAGGGGATCTTCCTGACCCAGGGATAGAACCCAGGTATCCTGCATTGCAAACAGATGTTTTTCTGTCTGAGCCACCAGGGAAGCCTTTCTATGTTGATGTATCAGATTTACAATTGCAAATTTAAGGATTTATAGTTTTGGAAAAATATGTATAATTAAACATGGATATTCAAGGAATGCAAAAATGCAGATAACAGTAGAATTGGGAAGTCCTATTAATATTGGCTGGAGCTCTGGATGGCTAAGTCATCTCTTTGGATGTTATTAGTTTTATTCCAGGCACTGCTTCTTTGGACACTGAGTCCAGCTTCTCAATAGTTGGTTAGAGAAATAAAAATCAAACATACAGAGAAGTCACTACAAATCTCTTATTGGCCAAATTATTTTTCAATGGAAAAAAATGTTGAAGTTGTAGAGCAATTGTAATTGTCATATATTGGTGGTTGAAATGTAAAATGATGCAGTCTGTAGAAAACAGTTTGATAGTTATTCAGTAAGTTAGACATAGTATTACCGTATTACCCAGCAGTTCCAGTGCAGGGTGTATACACAAAAGAGTAAGAAAAAAGATATCTTTCAAAAAATGTGTCCATTCAATCTAAGACATCCATTTTATCTGACAACTTGGCATAAATTTGTTCATAATATTCCTTTTCATTATCTTGAAAATTCTGCTTTCATGCTGGCTATTTACTTTTTGTGCGTCTTTATGTTTAAAGCATGTCTCTTATGCCAGCATATATTTGATCTTACTTTTTAAATTCATTATGACATGACTTAGTTGGAGTGTTTAATTTGATATTCAAGGTAATTGTCAATATAGCTAGAGTCACAATTTTACAATTTCTTTTCCTTTTGTTTCATCAGTTTTCTGTTTCTCTTTTTGTGTCTTCTTTTATTTCATTCATCTGTTGAGAATTTTGACTCCATCTCTTTGCATGATATCATGGTGGTTTCTCTACAGATAAAAGCTTTCATTCCTGACTTGATACAATCTACTTAGAGTCAGAGTTGCATTGCTTAATGGGAAATATATAAACATTAAAAACCACAGGGGATTATCCATCCCATATTATTTATATGATAATCTATGTATGTAATAGACATACATACTTTGTCATCATAATACAGTGCTACATTATTTTGTTCTAAGCAGTTTAAGAATCTTGAAGTTTATAAAACCTAGGAAACCTATGTGGTCTCCTTGTAGCACCAGATAACTTTAGATGGGTGATTTAAAAAATCCTGCCTCTGACACTACACTGGGCCATGTTAGCTGTGATACTGAGGAAACGCTGGTAGAAAAACTTTTCTGATCTAGTAATGGATGTTGCCTTCACATACCTTCTTTTTAAGCAATATAATTCTGACTACCCTCTAAAGGTGAGGAACTGGGAACTACTGAGCACCTCTAAATGGATTTTTAGCAATTACTTCCCACTATGGGTTTTGATTATGTACTAGCAACAGTATGTTTATTTTTGCTCAGTTTGAAGCATTCAGTAATCAGAATGTCATGACATTCACAGAGTCTGAAAGCTGTTATTTTTTTAGTTTCCCTAACTAGGGCATTCCAATTTATCTATCTGGTGATAGGGAAACCCAATTTACTAGGACAAGTTTTCATGAATTATGTATATAGAAGCTCTGCTCCTTACTCAGAGAGACTGTACTCTCCTTATTAACTTCCTCCCTCAAACTCGGATAGGTCAGCATGGCTGCATGTTTTTGCTTTTTTTTACCATGTTCAGCTGTGCAAGAATAGATGCAGTACAAAGCAGACAAAGAGATTTAACTACAGAATTGTTTTTATGGTATTAAAAGGAAAGATATATCAAATATATTAAATATTATACAATATTTGATACATACATAGGTGTATATTACATACAAATAGTATGTAATATTTGATATGTGTACAAATATGATGGGGGAGAGAGAGAGATTGATTCAAGAACAGAACAATTTATGGAAAATTTAGAAAATTATGCATTATGTTCAATTCAGTAATTATCTAGTGATAAATGGTATATGGGCCTCTCTGGTGGCTCAGCGGTAAAAAAAACCTGCCTGCAATGCAGGAACGTGGGTTGGATCCCTGGGTCGGGAAGATCCCCTGGAGGAAGGCATGGCAGCCCACTCCAGTATTCTTGCCTGGAGAATCCCATGGACAGAGGAGCCTGGGGGGCTACCATCCCTGGGGTTGCAAAGAGTTGGGCGTGACTGAAGCAGCTAAGCACATATTTGAAGCATGAAGGGTTAACCCTCCCACAGTCTGAAAGTCAAATTAGATCTTTTTTCAATTATTTGATGTGTTGTCATTTTGAGTTTCTGCATATTTTAAGGCAATAAGATATAAAGTTACTTTACATGCTTGCAGTTATCACGTTGGAAGCTCAAACAAAATCCAATGTGCTGTTTATTGTTAGCTTAGTTTACCTTTTAACTCAAGCAGGGTTTTGTGTAGTTTCCCACGATACAGTCCACAAAATCGTGCAGGGCATTACAAGAGTATTTTTTAAGCCACCTCCAAAAATCGACCTTGTTATGATCTTGATCTCTGTTTAGTTAGGAAGCAACAGCATGGCAATAATGACGCCCTAACCATTCCCTCCCCACAAACTCTACAGCCAGCTAAGCTTCACCAACCATATGAAAACAAACTGTTTAGAACACCACATGCATTCATTACTGCTCTAATAGAAGAGAAATTGCGAGTGAGATTAGTCCTATTACTTGGAGAATGTCGCTAAATGGATTCATTTTACAGCAGGTGGTTCAAATTGTATCCATTCAATTAGCATATGCAGAAACTACTCCTTAGAGAATGAGCAAACATAATACATAAATTTGATTGCCTTTTAAGTCTTTAGGTAATCATACTTATATTTTAAACAATCTACTAAAAGATAAGCCATAGCATTTGGAAGATTTATTAAGAGAAAAACAAATCTCCACTAAAATATTACCCATTGTTGCATTTCAATATTTGCAAAGTGTTTACATATTCCTCAGACTCTTATTCAAAAATTTATTGGTTTAATTATATTCTACTCTAAAGAAAATTTTAAAGCAGCTTAATTATTTAATAATTAATTCTTTCAGCCAATAAATATTTGCCATTAAATTGCATGTGGAGGCACCATGCCTATGCTAAGAATAGAATGGTAAACAAAACACATATGCCCTTGATGGCAGTGAGTTACATAAACTATAGAGCAAAACAAAAAAAGCACACTATGAACGATAAGAAAAGGTAAAGTCAGTTAACTTAGATGAGTTTGAGTAAACATAAAATCTTTAAATGAATAATATGAATTCTACACATTTACTAGACAATGCGTGTTTCATATACACCAAGAAGTAGCTGAATAATCAATTATCAATTTGGAAATTTCTGAAAATCAAAAATATATCAATATTATTATTCCAAACATGGCTAACATTCATAAGGAGGCAGAAGTGATGCTAAAAATTGTGCTCAATGCAAACAGTGTTACAGGGACTTCCCTGAAGTCCAGTGGTTAAGACTCCACACTTCCACTGGAGCGGACATGGGTTCGAGCCCTAATCAGGGAATTAAGATTCAGCATGCTGCACAGTGCAGCCAAAAATATATATATATAATATAAAAATATCCTTTAAGAAAACAGCGATAGGTCTATTTCTCATGCATATAAATAGCAATATTCTTATGTCACACAGAAAAAAAAACAGTAAAAACAAATATCACTTGGGATATTTCTTCCTGTGCTATTCAATATGGCAGTGATTAACTACATGCAGTTATTTAAATTTAAAATTTGAACAATTAAAATTAGTTAGAAATTCAGTTCCTCAGCTGTGTTAGACACATGTCAAGTGTTCAGACAGGCATCTCAGAATGTTTTATTGTGTGGCTGGCTGTGATCTAGACAGTCTATTCAAACACACACCTGAAACTTCAAAACCTGTGAAACAAATTAAACATTCCATCAGTAAAACATCTTGGACATTCTTGTGAAGACTGTAGTACCATTTCTACATTTTTGTGATTCTTTAGTTTTTTCTATGGTGTATGTACTCCTTCACTATCTTCATTCATTTATATTTATGTTTAGTTTTTCTTTTCTAATTAGATTCAAACTCTCTAATTACTTATTAAAGACAGTCTACATTTCTACACTACCCACAACTATATGGAGATAACATCACACACACACACACACACACACACACACACACACACACACACACATACACACACACACTTCAATTAAATACTATAATATTTTCACAGATGATAATGTGTCTAAGTCAGTTCTTTAATTGTAAAAATTACCATATAATGTAAAGATGTTAATAACAGAGAGAAATGAGTGTGAAACATATGGGAAATATTTGTGCTATCTTTTATAAAACTGTTGTAAATTTAAAATTTATTTTTTTGAAGTAACAGGCATGAAGAGATTGTGGTTAATTTTTAGTTGGGGCAAGAGAGATAAAATCTAATTATTTTATTCTCTTCTGGGCTGTTGCCATTTTATGATCAAGAAATACCTTCTACTTGACATGAAAAGGTGTCAGATGAAACACTCTATGCCAGACAGTTGACTCCAAGGATGCACCTCTATTTCAACACACATCAAACCCTGGAGGAGGAAGTGGAAACCCACTCCAGTATTCTTGCCTGAAAAATCCCATGGGATTCATCAAACCCATCATTGGCCAGAGCCTTCATATAGTACTAAGGTAAATGTTAAATTTGGGCTTCTCCGGTGGCTTAGTGGTAAAGCATCTGTCTGCCATAAAAGAGACTTGGGTTTGATCTCTGAGTCAGCAAGATCCCCTGGAGAAGGAAATGGCAACCTACTCCAGTATTCTTCTTTGGGAAATCCCAGGGACAGAGAAGCTTGGCAGGTTACAGTCTATGGGGTCGCAAAGGAGTAAGACAGCTTAGTGACTAAACAACGACAGATATTAAAATTGCATAAATTCTCAAGACAGATGGAGGAGGATCTTAGCTGTGCACAAAGTGTGCTCTAATCTCAAGAAAAGCTTGTAAAAGTTTTTAAGAAAAGCAAAAAGGAGTTTAGCTCTATGACTGTGCAATTCCACTACTGTTGTAAATACCCCAAATAAATGAATGAATCAGTTCAGTTCAGTCACTCAATCATGTCCAACTCTTTTCAACGCCATGTACTGCAGCACGCCAGGCCTCCCCGTCCATCACCAACTCCTGGAGTTTACTCAAACTCATGTCCATTCAGTCGGTAATGCCATCCAACCATCTCACACTCTGTCATCCCCTTCTCTGCCTTCAATCTTTCCCAGCATCAGGATCTTTTCCAGTGAGTCAGGTGGCCAAAGTATTGGAGTTTCAGCTTCAGCATCAGTCCTTCCACTGAATATTCAGGACTGATTTCCTTTAGGAGATGCTCACCTGAAGACTTCTTAAGAATCTTTAAAACTGCATTAATTCTGAAGTGAATTCAGAAGGGAAGAATGGCAATCTGCTCCAGTATTCTTGTCTGGGAAATCCCATGGATAGAGGAGCCTGGTGGGCTGCAGTTCCTGGGGTTGCAAGAGTTGGATGTGACTGGGTGACTAAAGAACAAGAAGATTCAAGGGAAACTGGGCATGATTGGCTAGATAGTCTGGGATTTTTTCGTAGGCTGCACCCATGCTCAGTGCCTAAGTCATTTCAAACCGTTTGAGACCCCATAGACTGTAGCCCGCCAAGCTTCTCTGTCCATGGGATTCTCCAGGCAAGAATACTGGAGTGGGTTGCCATGCTCTCCTCCAGGGGATCTTCCACATCCCGGAACTGACCTGTGTCTCCTGTATTGGTAGGAGAATTATTTACCACCGAGTCACCTAGAAGCCCCCTCTGGTAAGGTAGCAGGTCCTATTTCTAGGGTAAAGTGAGCGAACTAAGTAAGGCTGCTGAGTTGTGATGAGAGGATGACTTAGGCACAGATTTGTGACATGGACTGGACCATTGGAGCAGCTTCCATCTCATAGGTCCCCATATATGTGAATTAACTGTATCAGAAAGCAAAACACGTACACACATGGCCGAGTAACCACAGTTCAGAGATACAGCTCAATGGCTGATGCTGTGTGCACTCCTGGTACTGGTCAAGTGGAGCTCTAAACCAAGGTTTTTAGGCAGAGCTTGTTTTAATCTCACTCTGACAAATATTTCCTATTTTAAGCATATGATTATTTTTGTAAAGTTCCCTCAAATACTGTAAAGAACAGGTATATAACATGGCACAGTTAAAATATGTAATGTTTGATTCTAACACTGATTGTAGAACATTGTGGTTCTACAATCTTATTTCAGCTGAAAGGAAATGGGTTCTTCCTAATTCTCCTGTAAATTAAATACATTAATCTGAACAGTGAAAACTGAATTGCAGTTTATGACCTCACATGAGAAATTCTAACAAATCATTTCCTAAGTTTTTATATTTATCAAGTTTCTTTTTGGTTTTCCTCTGCTTCCTGCTCATAGAAATGA
Source organism: Nanger dama (assembly GCA_917880005.1). Lineage (NCBI taxonomy): Eukaryota > Metazoa > Chordata > Mammalia > Artiodactyla > Bovidae > Nanger > Nanger dama. Next base: position 3,237,319 of record CAKJTW010000069.1, read on the forward strand.
AGGGCTACTTAATCAATGATTATTTTACATGAAGCCTATATCATATTATTCCAGGATATATTGGTTGGCATTTTTTCCCATTATTTCAAATCTTTGTTCTAAAGGAGAATGTTTGATTTTATGAAACTCTCTGGTTTAATTTATTTTTGAATCTGATTCTGATGGAAAATTTTAACTAAACAAAATACTTGCATTTCAATAGTCATTGCTAATTTCATGATCTGCTAATTCCACGATGTTTTCAAATGATTAACAGTTGCATTTTAATTCATAGTAATTATTAAAAATATGTTTTATTTTTCTATTTTAGGATAAAATTTTACTTTAACAGCTTCTTGATGCCTATCTAGATAGACTACCTGAAGTGACTATGTAGAAAAATAGTGACTATTTGATTCCAAAAAAATAGTAAAAAGGAAAGAATAGGAAGATTTGAATTATTATTTCTTCCTGGTGGTTAATTCCAAATACATATTGTATTTTCTCCACAGTTTTCATACAGAACTAAGACAACTGGTATAAACTAAACATCAGTCAATCTGTGAATGGTTTGGCTATCATGCAGAACTTTCTTTTGAATTTTTAAATCAGATTAATTGAAAAAATACAAAAGAAACTCAGTCAAGAGTCTTCTTAGGTATTAACTGATATAAAATTAATTCAAATTAATTTTAAGAAATGTAATTTTGGTTCATGTAACTGGTTGGTATCAGGTCAGAGAATTAAGGCTTAACATGAAGACAGTCTCTTCCATTATTCGTGTCTGATTTTCCTGGATCAGCTTTGCTCTTTGACAATTCTCCCTTCACAGTTGTTACCAGCAACTGCAGTTTTACATAATTTTATGGTTAAGAATCCTAGAATACAAAGCAAGCGTCTTTCTGTATAACTACAGACACCTTTCTGGAGTAGATTCTAAATGGACTGGCATAGATCATATGACCATTGAAACAGAATGGAATAAATGGCTTAGCATGTGCCTTGCACATGGCATTTTAGTCTTAAACATTGTTGGTAAGTTGGTGCAGTGCCATGGGCAGCAGTATAGAAAGTGAAAGTGAAAGTCATTCAGTCGTGTCCAACTCTTTGCGACCTCATGGATTATGAAATCTCTGGAATTTTCCAAGCCAGAATACTAGAGTGGTAGCTGTTCCCTTCTCCAGGGGATCTTCCTAATGCAAGGATCAAACTCAGGTCTCCCACAATGCAGGGGGATTCTTTACCAGCTGAGCCACCAGGGAAGCCCAACCATATGGAGGTTCCTGCCAAAATGATAGTAAAAGTAGAATATTTTCCTCAAAAAGAAAATAAAACTAGAATTACCATTTGACCTGGCGATCCAACTCTTTAGTATACAGCCAAAGGAAGAGATATGCTATCAAAGAGATATGTGCATACCCATGTTCATTAAAGCACTATTTACAGTTTCAGAAAATACGTAAACAACTTGTGTCTATCAAGTGATGAATTAGTAAAAAGATGTGATATATATCCATGCAGTCATCCCTCAGAATTCAAGGAGGGTTGGTCCAGGCCCCATCTTCGATACAAAAATCCACACATTCTCAAATCCTATTGTTGGCCCTCTGGATCCACAGGTTCCTTGTCTACGGTGCCAACCAACTGAATATCATCAACATTCAGATATGCAACTTGCAGTGAAGGGGAGCCAATTGAATATGTATTGAAAAATCTGTAAATATGTGGACTTCTGCTGTTCAAACCCATGTTGTTCAAGGGTCAACTGTACATATATTCAGCCTTGAGAAAGAAGAGAATCCTGCCATTTGTGACAACATGGATGGAACTTGAGGGTTTTATGCCAAGTGAGAAAAGTACAACAGAGGACAAATACTGCATGGTGTCCCTTATATGTGGGATCTAAACAAAAGCAAAGAAAAAAATCAACATCATAGAATCATAGAAACCAAACAGAAAGTGGTTGCTGAGGGCTGGCTGGGAATTGGGAAATAGGACATAGTTGATCAATGTGGAGGAATCTTTTCACAATGCAAAAATTTAAATGCACACACACACACACACAGACACACGTGTGTGTATAGTATATGTTGCTGTTGTTTAGTTGCAAGTAGTGTCTGACTCTTTCTGACCCCGTGGACTGTAGTCCTCCAGGCTCCATGGGATTCTCCAGGCAAGAATACTGAAGTGGGTTGCCATTTCCTTCTCCAAAGGATCTTCCGACCCTGGGGCTGAACCCAAATCTCCTGCGTTTTCTGCATTGGCAGGGAGATTCTTTACCACTGAGCCACTTGGGAAGCCCATGTAGGATATATATTATGTATATTATATCTATATATACACAATTATTATTATTCATAAACACATGGATTAATAAGATTGGAAATCATATTACATAGACTGAGAAGGGGGAAGGGTTCATTGCCAAATGAAAAGAGTACTTTTGTTATCAGGAAAAAAGGTTCAAGAATGCAAAGCAACAGATGTACTTCAGTCTTATGTATAAACCCGTCAATTATTACATAAAATGACATTCAAAAACAATTGTATGTATACACACATATTTACACATAGGAAGAGGGCATAAAGGTATATAATATTTAGCATTTTTATCCTTTAGGTAAAAGAGAACATTTTACCTTTGAAACTGTAAGAACGCCATAAAATGGTTGCATGTGTTTAAACAACTCTTTGTCAGTACTCAAGGAACTACAGTAGTGATTTTAAAAATTATACCCCTTTTGAACTTTATAATTGCAGTGCACAGAAGCTGCTGTCTGTGCTCAGTGAGACAACTGACCAGTGGTCATAGAGTGACCCCTGACTTCTGTCAACAGCAGTCTATGCATGACTGCCTCTGAGTCAAAGTTCGTAAGCTAGAGTGTCGGTGAGCAGCCCTCAGCCATCATAGGCTGAGTACAGGTGAATCTCAAAATTAAATGGATATGCTCTCTTATCTCATTTTCAAAAAATATTATAGTAGGAATGGACTTGGATAAAATATATTAGAGATTTAAAACCAGATCACTAAACTGACACATTGATAAATTGTCTGCTGAGAATGCTGCATATAATTCTGTGTATCCTTTTGTCATTTTCAAAGAACATAGACTTGCATTTTGATGAGATACATTAATTCAATTAAATTAAGATTTATTTTAAGCAAACAGTTTAAAACTACCTCTAATAGAGCACCTAATCATTTATATTAATTCCTTCTCAATTATAAAGAATTCACAGGGGAAATTATTAAATGTAGAGCAAGACAATATTTTTTAAATTTGTAAAATTTAGATAATATAAAATCAATTTCAAACTATATAAAAAATCATATTGGAATATTGGAGTGCTAATAAGCTTTAAAGCAATTACAATGATGTATTCTGTGAAAATTATGCTTAATTATCAAAATTATTTGCCCTCATGGAACATATATTATATGCAATAATCATGCAGCTATAGAATACAAAACAGAAAAAGGACAATAAAGTAAGAGTTGAAAGAAACTTACAAAGGCTTTTTCTGCATCTATTGAGATAATCATATGATTTTTATTTTTCAATTTGTTAATGTGGTGAATTACATTGATTGATTTGCAGATATTGAAGAATCCTTGCATCCCTGGGATAAAGCCCACTTGGTCATGGTGTATGATCTTTTTAATGTGTTGCTGGATTCTGATTGCTAGGATTTTGTTAAGGATTTTTGCATCTATGTTCATCAGTGATATTGGCCTGTAGTTTTCTTTTTTGTGGTGTCTTTGTCAGGTTTTGGTATTAGGGTGATGGTGGCCTCATAGAATGAGTTTGAAAGTTTACCTTCCTCTGCAATTGACATGATCTTCTACATAGAAAATCCTAAAAACTCGACCAGAAAACTACTAGAGTTAATCAATGAATATAGTAAAGTTGCAGGATATAAAATCAACACTCAGAAATTCCTTGCATTCCTATATACTAATAATGAGAAAGTAGAAAAAGAAGTCAAGGAAACAATTCCATTCACCATTGCAATGAAAAGAATAAAATACTTAGGAATATACCTACCTAAAGAAACTAAAGACCTATATATCGAAAACTATAGAACACTGATGAAAGAAATCAAAGAGGACACTAATAGATGGAGAAATATACCATGTTCATGGGTCAGAAGAGTCAATATAGTAAAAATGAGTATACTACCCAAAGCAATCTACAGATTCAATGCAATTCCTATCAAGCTACCAGCAGTATTTTTCACAGAACTAGATCAAATAATCTCAAGATTTGTATGGAAATACAAAAAATCTCGAATAGCAAAAGCAATCTTGAGAAAGAAAAATGGAATTGGAGGAATCAACTTGCCTGACTTCAGGCTCTACTACAAAGCCACAGTCATTAAGACAGTATGGTACTGGCACAAAGACAGAAATATAGATCAGTGGAACAAAATAGAAAGCCCTGAGATAAATCCACACACCTGTGGACACCTTATCTTCGACAAAGGAGGCAAGAATATACAATGGAGTAAAGACAGTCTCTTTAACAGGTGGTGCTGGGAAAACTGGTCAACCACTTGTAAAAGAATGAAACTAGACCTCTTTTTAACACCATACACAAAAATAAACTCAAAATGGATTAAAGATCTAAATGTAAGACCAGAAACTATAAACCTCCTAGAGGAAAACATAGGCAAAACACTCTCCGACATAAATCACAGCAGGATCCTCTATGATCCACCTCCCAGTATACTCTGAAATAAAAGCAAAAATAAACAAATGGAATCTAATTAAAATTATAAGCTTCTGCACAACAAAGGAAACTATCAGCAAGGTGAAAAGACAGCCTTCGGAATGGGAGAAAACAATAGCAAATGAAACAACTGACAAACAACTAATCTCAAAGATATACAAGCAACTTATGCAGCTCAACTCTAGAAAAATAAACGAACCAATAAAAAAAATGGGCCAAAGAACTAAATAGGCATTTTTCCAAAGAAGACATACGGATGGCTAACAAACACATGAGAAGATGTTCAACATCATTCATTATCAGAGAAATGCAAATCAAGACCACAATGAGGTACCATTTCACACCAGTCAGAATGGCTGTGATCCAAAAGTCTACAAGCAATAAATGCTGGAGAGGATATGGAAAAAAAGGGAACCCTCTTACACTGTTGGTGGGAATGCAAACTAGTACAGCCACTATGGAAAACAGTGTGGAGATTCCTTAAAAAATTGCAAATAGAACTGCCTTATGACCCAGCAATCCCCCTGCTGGGCATACACACCGAGGAAACCAGAATTGAAAGAGACACATGTACCCCAATGTTCATCACAGCACTGTTTATAATAGCCAGGACATGGAAGCAACCTAGATGTCCATCAGCAGATGAATGGATAAGAAAGCTGTGGTACATATACACAATGGAGTATTACTCAGCCCTTAAAAAGAATAAATTTGAATCAGTTCTAATGAGATGGATGAAATTGGAACCGATTATACAGAGTGAAGTAAGCCAGAAAGAAAAACACCAATACAGTATACTGACACATATATATGGAATTTAGAAAGATAGTAATGATGACCCTCTATGTGAGACAACAAAGAGACACAGAGGTATAGAACGGACTTTTGGACTCTGAGGGAGAGGGAGAGGGTGGGATGATTTGAGAGAATGGCACTGAAACATGTATACTATCATGTAAGAAACGAAGCGCCAGTCTATGTTCAATACAGGATACAGGATGCTTGGGGCTGGTGCACAGGATAATCCAGGGAGATGATATGGGGTGGGAGGTGGGAGGGGACTTTGGCATTGGGAGATCGTGTACACCTGTGGCTGATTCATGTCAATGTATGGCAAAACAAATACAGTACTGTAACGTAGAATAAAGTATTAAAAAAATCACAAGAAAAAAAGAAAGAAACTTACAATAATATCATTAGTTTTTAGTTTTCAAGACATGTCAATTTTTCCTCAAGGCAGAGAATTTGGACAGGCCTCCATACAGTCAAACTGTCAAAGAAAAAATTCCATGTTCTGTAACAACAGTGTAGGAAAAGAAATAGCAAAAGTGGTGATGTAGAAGGCAGTTTGAGTCTTATTTTGAGGCTTACTGAAAATGGTGAGAAAAAATATACTCTCCATACTCTCTGTGTATGTTACCTCCCTTCCACCTACTCTTCTTGATTTGTGTGGGGGTGGATTTCAGATGTTCATATTAAGAAATCACTTTTTTTTTTTTTGACTAGTATGGGACAGAATTTTAGATGATGTAAAAGCTAAAGATTTTCTCTGAAGTAGAAATGGGAGGCAAAACTTGCTTAAATCATGCCATTCTTACTTTTTTTTCTAAATTAACCTATTAGTAACTTATTCTAACTCATTGTTATCCATATACTAGATTTTCCCTATAAAGAGAAAAGTCTATTATGGACATATGAGCACATTCCTATTCAAATATGTAAGTGTAGAACTAACCTTTTCATAACATCTTCAATAGCGTGTATTTGAATAATTTTTTGGCAGTTTCACGCTGGTGATTTTTCTTTTTCTTTCAAATGCAAGCCACTGATTTTTCAAGAAAAAAATTTATCCCCAAAGTTGTATATTAATATTGCACACAAACAGTTTTATTAAAATACAGTCTGAGACATAATAGTTGATTGCTCAGTCTCTAACTTGAGAAAGTGATAAGGACAGCCTTTTGAGATTGTGTGACCCATGTTACCGGCTTGTCTTATTCACACACATGAAATCTGTAAAGCCCAAAATTAATCCCTGAGGCATGTTAATGTGCTTCTTTGACAACTCTTATTAGCTATAACAAGGTATTTAAATTGCAGATATGCTGGTGGGTGAATATTCAAAAGGCACTTGACAGGTCCACACCAGAATACTGCATGCTCCTTACAAAATGTTCCTTGTTTTATTCTGTGATTTATGAGAGATTGACTTAGTTTTGTATTTTCATGGCATTAGAGAGAGGAAAAGAAGGAAGGAGGGAAGCGTAGGAAGTTGCTCAGATGTCATCAATCATATATCAGACACTTTTACCTTCTCCCCCTCAAAACTGTTACACGAACACAGATATTCGTGCCTCTTCAGTTCACCTTTCCTCTTACTGCCTGACCTTGTCTCTTTTGTGGCCCCACCTGACTTTTCAAGATGGAATTCTCTGATTTTCCGGTCTTCCATGACATTATCGATTGAAATTAAGTTGCTAGATTTAAGTTTATCTTTCCTAATTTTACTTAAGTGAAGTGAAGTGAAGTCGCTCAGTCATGTCCGACTCTTTGCGACCCCGTGGACTGTAACCTACCAGGTTCCTCCATCCATGGGATTCTCCAAGCAAGAATACTGGTGTGGGTTGCCACTTCTTTCTCCAGGGGATCTTCGTGACCCAGGGATTGAACCCGGGTCTCCTGCCTTGCAGGCAAATGCTTTAACCTCTGAGCCACCAGAGAAAAATTGAGCGTTAATTAAATAACTTGGCTTTAGTCTTAAAAAAACTGGTATTGTTTTGCTTTACTCAGAAGGAAATGGTTTACACCCCTTGGGCCTTAAGATATTCTTGATAATCATTATAAGGTGATTGGGGCTTCCTAGGTGGTGCCACTGATAAAGAACCCTCACCAATGCAGGAGACATAAGCGATCCAGGTTGGATCACTGGATTGGGAAGATCCCCTGTAGAAAGGGAATCTGGAATACTGGAACCCCACTCCAGTATTCTTGCCTGGAGAATTCCATGGACAGAGAAGCCGGGTGGGCTACCGTCCATAGAGTCAGAGTCAGACACTACAGAAGCGACTTAGCACACATAAGCTGATTGATTTTTTTTTTCCTGAAGGGGCAATAGCAAATGTTAGTAGTTGAGTGATTCCCCAAAGATTAAGGATACCTGTTCTTCCATCCTATCACACACTCTGAACACAAATCTATCCCTCCCCCATTACTTGAACAGGAAGCCACAGCAGAATACCATGAAATAACCATGAATGTCACAGTCTGATCAACTTGGTCTTAATCCCACTTCCACCTCTTCTTGGTCTGCATAATTTACCTGCTCAGAGCCTCAGATTTCTCTCTCATAGTGAACAGAACAATGTCTCTTCTCAAGGTTGACAGAAAAATTAAATTGCAAGTATGAACTTTAAATGAGTTGACATTGCATCAAAAAAGAACAGTGCTTGACATCTATCATTTGTTTATAATGTATTATGATTATCTCAATCTTTCCCAACTACATATTTTTAAAAATTTAGCTTTTTATTTTTTTCATGTAGAGACATGCGATATGGGGATAATGAAGGAAACTGAAAAAGGAAACTCAAGAAATTATACATAGATATTGAGTAACTATTCCATTCACACAAACCGTTACATTAAGGATTAGCAAAGTTTTATGGCTACGTGCAATTGAATATTGGTCTTTGCTGACCTGGTTCCCTTGACTAACTCATGACCCCCACCTTCTGCTTTCATCAGTCTGTGCCCAACACTTCAGTCATAACAATCCAAAGCTGCATTTCTATGCTACAAGAAAGGTTCCTTTTGTACATAAATCCAAATATTCCAAAAATTTTTAAACCCTCCCATTTGGGATATGGACTCTGAAGCTTTCTAATCCATTTACTTCTTTTTCATATATTCAAATATTTGCAGTAAAATACACATAATATAAAACTTAAGTTTGAGCCATTATTAAGTATATAATTCTTGCAACATTGGTTGCAAGGACCATAATTATTTCCAAACTGTTTCTTCTCCCCCAGACAGAGACTCTAAGGCTATTTTGTTCATTTCCCCTTACCCTAGCCCCTGGTAATATTTATTCTATGTTCTCTCTGTATGGGTCTCCACATTCTCAACATTAATATTTTAATGTAAGTGGAATCATACAATGTTTGTCCTTTTGTGTCTAGCTTATTTCACCTAGCATGATGCTTTTGTGATCCATGCATTTTGTAGCCTTTATGAGAACTTCATCACTTTTTCATGGCTGGATAATATTTCATTGCATGTATATACCATTGTGTTAGTTTTCCAGGCTGTGATAACAAAAGGGAACAAACTGGGTTTGTTCCTTTGTCCCCTTCTGGCTTAAACAACAGAAATTATAGTATAAAATTTCTGGGGTTTGAAAAGTCCATAATAAACAGTCAGCAGGTTGGTTCTTTCTAAAGAGTATGAGGAAAGATCCACTCCAGCCTTCTCTCCTTGGCTCCCTGATGGTCATCATTTCCTTTTGCCTGTTTATAGCGTCCCTCTCCTCTGCATTGTTGTTGCTCAGTCACTAAGTTGTGTCTGACTCTTTGTGACCATATGGACTGCAGCATACCAGGCTTCCCTGTCCTTCACTGTCTCCTGGAGTTTGCTCAGATTCATGCCCATTGAGTCAGTGATGATATTCAACCATCTCATCCTCTGCTGCCCTCTTCTCCTTTTCACCTTCAATCCTTCCCAGCATCAGGGCTGTTTCCTCTTTGCATGTCTATCTCCAAACTTCCCTTGGCGACCTTGTATAAGGACACCATTCATACTGAATTAAGGGCCTGACCTACTCCAATAAGATCTCATCTTAACTAATTACTTCTGCAACAATCCTGATTTTAAATAAAAACACATTTTGTGCTACTGGGGGTTAGCAGTTCACACTGGAGCTATGGAGGGAAAAAAAACTAAACCCCAAAACAACCACATTTTATTTTATCCACTCATCTGATAGACACTTGGGATGTGTCCACTTTTTGGCTATTGTGAAAAATATCGTGACAAATATTGTTGGAGTTTCTATTTCTGATTCTTTTGGATATATACACCTAGGAATATAATTTCTGGACCATATGGTAATTCTATGTTTAGCTTTCTGAGGAACTTTGGAGTAACTTTCTTATGGATTTTGTGGAATTCTAAAGTGTAAAATTATGTTATTTACTAATAAGTAGTTTTATTTCTTCCTTTCAAACCTAAATGTCCTTTGCTTATTTGTTTCTTTTTCTCATTTAAATGCTTACTAGAAATTACAGTACAATGCTGAATAGCAGAGATGAAAGCAAACACCCTTGTCTTTTACTGGTCTTAGAGGGAGAGCCTTCAGTCTTTCACCAACCAGTGTGATATTAGCTAAGATGTTTCATCAATGGCCTTATCATGTGGAAGAAATTATTTTATTGCTAGTTTTCTGAATTTTGGGGGTATCATGAAATGGTGTTGGAGTTTGTCAAGTGCTTTTTCTGTGTCAATTGAGATAATAATTTTTCCCCCTTTGCTCTGTTAATATGGTATTTACATTGATTGATTTTTTAAATATTTAATCACTCTTGCATTGCTGAGATAAATCTCTTTTGAGTATGGTCTGTAATTCCACTAAAATTTTATTGGATTCAGTTTTGCTGTATTTTATTGGAAGATTTTTACATTAATGTTCATAAAGGATATTGGTCTTTAATTCTCTTTCCTTGTGATAACTCTATTGGGTTTTGGTTTCAGGATAGTGCTGGACTCACAGAAAGAGTTAGGAAGTATTTTTGATGAGTTTGAGAAGGATTGATGTTAATTCTTTATTTGATAGAAGCCACCACTGAAGCCATTTAGTTAGGGACTTTTCTTCCTTGGAAGTTTTTGTAGTATTGATTCAATGTCTTTAACTTGTACAAATCTATTTAGATTATTTTTCTTATCTTCTTGAGTCAGATTAAGCTATTTTCAAGAATTTGTCCATGTCATTTACTCTGTCTCATTTGTTGGAGTACAGTTGTTCATAATACCCTCTTATAGCACTTATTTTTTTCTGAAAGTTGGAAGTAATGTTCCCATTTTTATTTCTGATTTTAGTTATTTGCATCTTTTTGTGTTAGCCTTACTAAAAAGTTGTCAATTGGATAGGTAATTACAGTATTTGCAAATGACACATTAAACCACAGAAAGACAAGGAGGAACCTTAAATGTATATTCTTATGAAAGAAGCCAGTTTAAAAAGGCTGTGTAAAAATTACTGTGTAATTCAAATTATAAGGCATTTTGGAAAAGGCAGAATTATCGAGACAGTAAAAAGATTAGTGGTAGTCAAGTGTCTGGTGGGGGCAGAAATAAGTTTAGGAGATTTTGGGGGCAGTAAAGACAGTCTGTATGATATTATAAGACACAAAGCTGTCAAAACCCATAGAGTATACAACACGAAGAGTGAATCCTAATGTAAACTATGGACTTTCATTAAAATTATTGTATGAGTGTTTGTTCCTCGACTGTTATGCATGCCCCACACCACTGCAAGTTGCTAAATAATAACTGTGAAGGAAGAGGGGATGTTGTTAGTAACTTTGCACTGTGGACTTAATTTTCCTGTCAATCTAAAACTGCTTTGAGAAATAAAGTGTTTTTCAAAAAATGAAAAAAATATTCCCTTTGAATCTGAAAAAACAACCACCACCACCACAGAATCAATGTAGCTTGAGAGCTTAAGAAAAACATGCTTAATGAATGTATAATTAGACACTTTGGTCTAGCTGCAAATGGAGCAACTTTCCAATTGGTTTTTAGAAAAACTCAATTTTCTATTCCTCTCTCTCTCTCTCTCTCTCTCTTTTTTTTTTCATTTTGCTAGTGTTTAATCTGAAGTTGACAAAGGGAATAATTTGAAGTTGGAGCATTATCTTCCCTTTGTATAAAAACAACAAAGATAATATCATTTTTAGTATTTTGGTATATTCACACTGTTTTGTCAGTCTTTTATATTTTGTGAGTAAAAGTGAGATTTTATTTTTATGTTTTTATTAATCCACTATGCAAAATTTAATTTAAAAACAACATGTATGTTTGTACTGGGTTCAGCACATCTTCTACTGGCTTCAGCTCTCATAAAGGGTGATTCTATCTTGAGCACAATGCATGCTGCTCATGGCCAGTTGTGGAACTTGGTTGAGCTGGCAGGGCCTCCAGACCCCTTTCTCAGGACAAAAGTATAAGTCCGTGATGAGCCCCTAGTGTTTGGATCAGACTTTCTAGGACATTCCTTCCTTGGAATGCACCTAAAGCCAGTCTAGCTATCTGCAAAATGAATTCAGAAGACTCTTTTGCAACAGAACATGTGCTCGTGGGCACTTTCATATGCCAGTTCCTAAATTACTTGGGTGTTTTTATACGAACGATGTGTATGTATGTGTGAGTCAATCAGTCGTGTCTACTCTTTGCAACCCCATGGACTGTAGCCCTCCAGGCTCCTCTATCGATGGGGATTCTCCAGGCAAATATACTGGAGTGGGTTGCCATCCATTCTTCAGGGGATCATCCTGACCTAGGGATCAAATCCCAGTGTCCTGCATTGTAGGCAGATTCTTTACACTCTGAGCCACGAGGGAAGCTCTTTATGCAAAGACGTTGATACTAATGATCATGAAGCTATGACTTGTGAAGATCTGGAAGAGGCAATGACTCTGCTAAATGCTTTGCCTATGTCACTATCTATATCACTACTCCATGGAAAGGACATTTTGGAGTAAAAGTCTAACCATCATTATTTGGAGGCCCCAGGATGGGCAGTATTTATAGATTAAGTAACAAGTGTAAGGTAAAATACCAGGGGAGAGAATTTGGAACCAGACCTGTCTTACTCCAAAATGTAAACTCTTTAGCTGTCTGGTATCCTAAGAAAAGTAATTCCTGCCTGGAAGGAAAGTTTAATAGACTTACTTGAGGCTAGCGAACTCTGCTGCTCTGGATGTTTATGTGATTTCTTTATGTGATACTAATAATTGTGTAGAAAGCAAACATAAACAGGAGTTCCAACTGTAGCTGTGTTGAGCTGCAAATCTACACATCAATGTATATTTCAAATATTTAGTGCCAATTGCTTACAGTAGCAAACAATCTTTAAAAAATGACTGAATAAAATTTTATAAATAATTTTATGTATATATTTATTTATTTGGGGCTGTGCTGGGTCTTTGTTGCTGCAGACAGGCTTTCTCTAGTTGCAGTGAGCAGTGCACAGTTTTCTCATTGTCTTGCACGGGACACAGGCTGTAAGGCACATGGCTGAGCAGTTGAAAGCCTGGGTTCAGTAGCTGTGGTACCTGAGCTTACTAGTCACTCCACGGTATGGGGAATCTATCCTGACCAGGAGTTCAGCCCGTGTTCCTACACTGGCAGGCGGATTCTTATCCACTGCACCACCAAGGAAGTCTCAGTTCAGTTCAGTTCAGTTCAGTCGCTCAGTCGTGTCTGACTCTTTGCGACTCCATGAATTGCAGCACGCCAGGCCTCCCTGTCCATCACCAACTCCTGGAATTCACTCAAACTCACGTCCATCGAGTCGGTGATGCCATCCAGCCATCTCATCCTCGGTCCTCCCCTTCTCCTCTTGCCTCCAGTCCCTCCCAGCATCAGAGTCTTTTCCAATGAGTCTTTTCCAACTTTTCACATGAGGTGGCCAAAGTACTGGAGTTTTAGCTTTAGCATCATTCCTTCCAAAGAACACCTAGGACTGATCTCTTAAAGAATGGACTGGTTGGATCTCCTTGTAGTCCAAGGGACTCTCAAGAGTCTTCTCCAACACCACAGTTCAAAAGAGTCAATTCTTCGGTGCTCAGCCTTCTTCACAGTCCAACTCTCACATCCATACATGACTACTGGAAAAACCATAGCCTTGACTAGACGGACCTTTGTTGGCAAAGTAATGTCTCTGTTTTTGAATATGCTATCTAGGTTGATCATAACTTTTCTTCCAAGGAGTGTCTTTTAATTTCATGGTTGCAATCACCATCTGCAGTGATTTTGGAGCCCCCCAAAATAAAGTCTGACACTGTTTCCATCTTACTGAATGTCATTTTGAATAATGCATATCACCTGCTTATCAGCACTGGACATCCAAAATTAAGTAAAAGAATAAAGAGAGAATAAAGTTTCTATATGTGACAATTATGAATTCTATTACTCCCTGGTACAACTTAAATATATGCAGTGAAAACATATTGGAATATGAAACCCACTTCCTGAAAATTTCAATGATGGATTCCTAAAGAGAAGAAGAACTAAAGAGCTTCTTGATGAAAGTGAAAGAAGAGAGTGAAAAAGCTGGCTTAAAACTCAACAGTCAGAAAACTAAGATCGTGGCGTCTGGGCCCATCACTTCATGGCAAAAGATGGGGAAGCAATGACAGACTTTATTTGGGTTGGCTCCAAAATCAGTGCAGATGGTGACTGCAACCATGAAATTAAAAGATATTTGCTCCTTGAAAGAAAGGCTATGACCAACCTAGACAGCATATTAAAAAGCAGAGACATTACTTTGCCAACAAAGTTCCATCTAGTCAAAGCTATGGTTTTTCCAGTAATTATGTATGGATGTGAAAGTTGGACTATAAAAAAAACTTGAGTGCCAAAGAATTGATGCTTTTGAACTGTGGTGTTGGAGGAGACTCTTGAGAGTCCCTTGGCCTGCAAGGAGATCAAACCAGCGCATCGTAAAGGAAATCAGTCCTGAATATTCACTGAGGACTGATGCTGAATCTGAAACTCCAACACTTTGGCCACCTGATGTGAATAATTGACTCAATGGAAAAGACCCTGATGCTGGGAAAGATTGAAGGCAAGAGAAGGAGGGGACAACAGAGGATGAGACAGTTGGATGGCATCACTGACTCAATGAACATGAATTTGTGCAAGCTTCGGGAGCTGGTGATGGACAGAGAAGCCTGGCGTGCTGCAGTCCATGGGGTTGCAAAGAGTTGGACATGACTGAGCGACTGAACTGAACTGAAGGTACCTCTTCAACATGCTAAAATGAATATGGAAATCTGGATGTACGGCTATTATATCTCCTGACTAGAAAACAGATAAAGGTCACTTATACTTGATCTTCTGTTTACAGAAAATTAGAATCACAATGAATTAAACATTGGGCTATTTTGCATTTTATCTCATGTTTATCTCATATTAATAGCACGATATTTTCAATGTCAATTATTTTGAGAATTCCATTTACTCATTTTTATATACATTTTTATATATTTTATATGTTTTTATATACAGCATGGCATAGAAATACAAATAAATATCTATTGTCCAATTGTTTACAAATATCTCAAAAATAGCTCACTCTAGAATTATGTACTATATTCCATATAAATGTCATAAGCATTATTCTCAATGAATGGATTGTTAGGATTGATACGAAGCATAGATGTTCCTTTGAAAATGCATGGAGTGAAAATAAAATAGAAAATAGAGAAATTCTTATCAAGGACAAGCAATGTAGTCATTTATCCAGTAAGCAGGAATATATAAGAAATAGCTCTAGTTTATCCACTGAGGTTTCACTGTGAAATAAGCCTTAAGTTGAATTGATCATAAACAAATGACTTGCAGTAACCCTTCCCATTCTTACTCTGCCTCCGTTGTTGAATCTTGTTGTTTTTTAAAGGGAAAGTCCAATATCAGGAGGGCTTTGTGTCAGCCTTCTATAATGTCTGGTGTATTTCATTCCTTAAAATTTCACATGCATCTATCAAGTGATTACTATGTGCCAGGTGGCTCAGTGGTAAAGAACCTGCCTGCCAATGCCGGAGACACAAAAGATGTGCATTCAATCCCCGGGTGAGGAAGATCCCCTGGAGGAGGGCATGGAAACCCATTCCAGTATTCTTCTCTGGAGAATCCCGCGGACAGAGGAGCCTGGTGGGCTGCAGTGCATGGGGTTGCAAAGAGCTGGACACTACTAAAATGACTTAGTACTTGGCTTACATGCCAGGTGCTATTCAAGACATGGGGCTAAATGTCCTTTCTTAGAAAATGCTATTAAAGGTACCCAGTTGATAGAAAGATAAAGCAGTTATTGGATCAGCATTTGAAAATTTTTTTTATTTTACTCCAGACATTCTTTTGTTATTTAAAAGTATATTATTGGTTATTGGTAGTAATTTATTCATAGCTCCTTAGTTTTTATTTCTGCTTTTTTTTTCTGTCTAGGATCCCATCCAAGTTACCAGACTACATTTAGTTTTTATGTCACCTGAGGCTTCTGTTGCCTGTGACATTTCCTCAGACTGTTTTTGTGTTCGATGACTGACAGTTTTGAGGAGTATTAGTTAGCTGTACTGTGAGATATCGATGTATTTGAATTTGTCTGATGTTTTCCTGAAACTGGGGGATAGCCTGGGGTTACAGACTGAGATCCTGGAATTTTAAAATTGAATATTCTTATCTCTATTGATGTATTTTTCAAATAACATGAATGACTTTTTCCTTAGCCCCTTAATGATGTAAGACACTTCAGTCAAGAGACTAGCTGATTTTGCCGTATCAAACAACAGTGCACCTTAGTAAGCTGAGTAGCAACAATTCCCCTGTCAGTGTACAATGTGTGACTGGTTGGCTAGGCCTTTTCCCCACTTATCCTACGTCTCTACCCTGGGGTTACACCATGTGGCATAGTTCTGGTACCCAAGGCAGAGGAAAAAGAGTGCAGGGGAAGTCTCCTAAATCTACTCCCTAGAAGCGACATGTATCACCTCTCAATTTGATTGGTTAACAGAAACCACATAACCAGCCCTGACTATATGTGGCAGAGTAATACAATCATCAGTAGGAAGAAAAATGGGGTATTGTGAACAGTGATAAAAACTAACACATGGGTGTTTTATTTTTATAATTTAAGATGAAGACAGATACATAATTCTATAAAATATAATAAAAAGAATTTTATGGAAAGCATGAAAGACATAGTATAAAATCAAAAATAATTTCAAATGAGAAAAAAATAAGAAAAATTATAAAAATCAAGTTAAACTATAGGAAAAATACTCAACAGATCTACAACACGTATATTTAAGAAAGAAGAAAAATACACCAATAATTAAAAGAAAAAACTGTTGAATAGATATACCAACAAATGTAAAGACTTAAAGAGATGATAGCATGAAACTTTCTAAACAATAAATTAGAAAATCTCAGTAGAATTGGTATTTGTTGAAAGGCAGAATTGATAAATTTATGGAGAAACATGAAGAATTTGAAATGCAAATTCAATAATCATAGCAGCAATTGAAAGTCATCAAAGAGTGATTGTTTTCCCTCTTACACCCCTTGTGCAGCTAAGCCTGTGACTTTTCCAGAATAAAACTAATTTAACTTTCAATGAAAAAAACTTTGCATAGAAAAATAAAGTTAATCCGAGGCTGCTATAAAGAAGCAATTTTATCCTTTATTATGAAATAGAAGACTGCACACTACCTCAAGCAATGTTTATTACAAAGTTCTATGATGCTAAATAGGTACTTTTTCAAAGCAATCAAATGGCAAAGCCAATTTGTGTTGATATATCTCAATAAGCAAAGCAATTCAGTGTTCTTGAAATAAAATATATTTCATACTTATTTAATGAGATCCACATATTCAAGGGCACAAACGGTGTTTATGCTTCTGCTGGCTAGTTATCTGCCAGTTCCTGAAAGCATTGTTAAAGCCAGCTTTAGTAAAAGCTGTGTATAACAAAGAACAACAAAAGAGAAGAAAGTATGTAACATAGGATGATATACATTAAAAAATACCAAACACAAATCAATTGTAAGTGCAGGTTCTTGTATCCCCAACTTCAAATAAGGTTTAATACTGTGTAGAACTGTATGTAAAATATATTTTTTCAATTTCCTCAAAAATATCCACCTACAAGTCTAATTTTACCAATCATTATAAGTTTTATATCATTATTTCACTTGCATTATTTTTAATAATAAAGCAGATTTGATATTTAACATGAAGCCATTCATTAGACCACAATCAAAACCAATTTAAAATGCTAGGCAATTTCTCAAAAACCTAAAACATAGGATTTCCATAGGATCCAGCAATTTCACTCCCTGGTTTATACCCAAAATAACAGAAAGCAGACTAAGAGTGGAGAAGGGCATAGTAACCCACTACAGTATTCTTCCCTGGAGAACCCCATGGACAGAGGAGCCTGGCAGACTACAGTCCATGGGGTTGCAGAGTCAAGCACAACTGAGTGACTAAGCATGCATGCAGAGACTAAAAGCGATATTTGTAAATCCACATTCACAGCTGCATTATTCACAATAGCCAAATGATGGGAGCAAGCCAACTGTACATCAGTTGATGAATAGGTACCCCAAATGTGATATATACACATAATGGGATATTACTCAGCCTTAAAAAGAAGGAAATTGTGACAAATGCTACAATGTGGATGAACCTTGATACTGTCACTGAAATAAGCCATTGACAAAGGGATAAATCTTGTACTTTTCTTCTCTGTGGTTCTTAGATCAGCCAAAGTCAAAGAGAAGAAAAGAAAATGGTGATTACTGCAGACTTGGAAGAAGCAGGGAATAGGGAGTTAGTATTTAATGGTTGTAGAGTCTCAGCTGGGGACTATGAAAAGGTTCTGGAGATGGATAGTTGCATAAGATTTTAATTGTATTTTAAGCCATAAAATTAGACATTTCCAAATCATTAAAATGTTAAATATGTTATGTGTAGATTGCTATGATTTACAACAGAACACAAAAGTACAGACAAAAGAAGAAATTAAAAGAAAAACAGGATGTTTATGGAAGTTACATGGTAGAAAATATAAAACGACATGGACCAAATTTACAGTTAGAATTTATTCCCAGGTAAATCACTGTATCAATCCTTTGTAGATCATACTTGCTCACAATGTAGTAAAAGACAGTGGTATAGAGATCCCAAATACATACCAAAAAATAAGTTATTTTGTGAGTGGGGCTGGAAGTTTGACAAATTATCTGATGACAACATCACAAACAGGTTTAACATGTTCATTATTTTAAACAATTTAGAAAGAAGGGGCATAGTATTTTGAGGAATCTGAGAAAGCTGGCATAAAAAATGCCTCTGGCAAAGACAACTTGATCTGATCTTGAAGATGCCTTTGATAGGTTTAAATGGAAGATATAAGAGAGAAAAATCCACATATTTCTAAAATGTTATATAATTATATAAACTATGATACTTAAAAAATGCCTGTGTAACCAAGTGTTTCTTAGAAATCCCTCATAACATTTCTACTGACATTTTAATGTCTAGAACTTAATCATGTGGCCACACATAGTCACAGGAAAACTGAAAACGTGGTATTTTGCTTGAATCATTCTTTTCTTTTTTCCCCCACGCTAACCCTCGGGACAAACTTTGTTTTCCAGAGTGTTTTTTTGTTTTAAATTGAGATTAAGTTCACACAGCATAATATAAACATTTAAAATTGTACAAATCAAAGGCATTTAGTGCATTCTCAGTGAGGTGCTGGAACTCTGGATCTCCATGTAGTTTCAGAATATTTTTCTCGTCTTATCTATTACCTAGTTTCCTCCTGACCCTCCTTCCCCGACTAATACCCATAAACTACTAATCTGCTTTCTGTATCTACAGATTTACCTCTCCTGGATATTTCATATAAGTAGAATCATACAGTAAATGGGCTTTCTTTATGGCTTATCTCACTCAGCATAATGTTTTGGAGGTTCATCTATATATCAGGATTTCACTCTTTTTATGGATAAATAGTGCTAAATTGTGTGTGTGTACTGCCTTTAGTTTATCCACTCATCTGGTGATGTATTTGTGGACTGTTTCTACCATTTGGCTACTGCAAGCTGTTAGCATTTCATGTACAAGTATCTGAACATGTTTTCAGTTCTTCTGGGTTTAACCCAGGAGTGGAATTGCTGAGTCATATGGTAATTCTGTGTTTATCTGGTTCATTGATTCCCCAATAGAACTGGAGTCCTATTACTAGCAATGAAGAGGAGAGCAGATATTGTCTGGCAAGCAGTAGTGTCTGCCACACACAAGTGCCCATCTTTTTCCTGTTGGGACACTTCTCCAGTATTTCTACTCTGTTTCCTAGTAGAGGTGGAATCAGGTTTTTTTTTCTTACTGATGGACTAAATCGTATACAGTTTTTGCATTCAGAGCTCTATAGCATATTGCCTTCTGGCCTAGTTATTTATAGCACAGTGATTTGGTTCCAGACAACTGTATCATTCTGAAAAATTGCTGAGGCATGAGCTACTACACAGCTGTGACTGTTTAGTTACAAAAAACATGGCAAGGAACAGATGCATTTCCCAATATCCTGCATTTACCATAGGCTAAAAGATGAATTTCAGTGGATTCATGTTCTAAATAAGTGACCTTTTATTGAATATGAATAACAGGAAACCATTCAAAACTATATGGGCTATTAATTTTTTAAAAGATCAAGTTTTTTAAAATAAATTCTCATTCATAAAATTGTCTCAAGGTGTATACAGTATATAGGTTGTAAGCAGTCACATGTACAAACAACAGGTCACATTGTTCTTAGTGGGTAAGGTAGACACAGATAGGCAATAATTTTACTTACCAGATGGCCAATTAGCAAATTCATCTTAATTAATTAACATGTGGTATCAGATATTTGGGCTCCAAAATCACTGCAGATGGTGCAGTCATGAAATTCAAAGACACTTGCTCCTTGGAAGAAAAGCTATGACCAACCTAGACAGCACGTTAAAAAGCAGAGACATTACTTTGCCAATAAAGGTCCACCTAGTGAAAGCTATGGCAACCTACTCCAGTACTCTTGCCTGGCAAATCCCATGGATGGAGGAGCCTGGTAGGCTGCAGTCCATGGGATTGCTAGAAGTCGGACATGACTGAGCAACTTCACTTTCACTTTTCACTTGCATGCATTGGAGAAGGAAATGGCAACCCACTCCAGTGTTCTTGCCTGGAGAATCCCAGAGACAGCGGAGCCTGGTGGTCTGCCATCTATGGAATCACATAGAGTCAGACATGACTGTAGCAACTTAGCAGCAGTAGCAGCAGTGAAAGCTATGGTTTTTCCAGTAGTCCTGTATAAATGTGAGAGCTGGACTATAAAGAAAGCTGAGCAACAAAGAACTGATGCTTTTGAACTGTGGTGCTGGAGAAGACTCTTGAGAGTCCCTTGGACTGCAAGGAGATCAAACCAGTCCATCCTAAAGGAAATCAGTCATGAATATTCATTGGAAGCACTGATGCTGAAGCTGAAACTCCAACACTTTGGCCACCTGATGCAAAGAGCTGACTCATTCCCCGATGCTGGGAAAGACTGAAGACAGGACGAGAAGGGGACAACAGAGGATGAATGGTTGGATGGCATCACTGACTCGATGGACGTGAGTTCGAGCAAGCTCCTGGAGTTGGTGACGGACAGTGAAGCCTGGCGTGCTGCAGTCCATAGGGTCGCAAAGAGTCAGACACGACTGAGCAACTGAACTGAACTGATCAGAGATTACACATTTTCAGAGAAATGTTCTCCACATACTTGTAGGATGCTTTAGAAGTGTGATCTATTAGCCCTTCTACACAAAACACAAATTCATAATCTGATTATAGTGATATTTGAGTAATTCATGAGTCCTCTGAAACTGTAAAAACTCTGTGTGTGTGTGTTTGTGAATGTATGTATGTTTCCATTCAGAATACCCAAGCAGTCACTGCCCACATTCTCCCCACACTGAGACATTGGTTTAAAAGTTGTATGATATTAGCTCTAGTAGTTTTCTGGTGGAGTCTTTAGGATTTTCTATGTAGAGGATCATGTCATCTGCAAACAGTGAGAGTTTTACTTCTTCTTTTCCAATTTGGATTCCTTGTCTTTCTTTTTCTGCTCTGATTGCTGTGGCCAAAACTTCCAATACGATGTTGAAGAGTAGTGGTGAAAGTGGACACCCTTGTCTTGTTCCTGACTTTAGGGGAAATGGTTTCAATTTTTCGCCATTGAGGATAATGTTAGCTGTGGGTTTGTCATATATAGCTTTTATTATGTTGAGGTATGTTCCTTCTATTCCTGCTTTCTGGAGAGTTTTTATCATAAATGGATGCTGAATTTTGTCAAAGGCTTTTTCTGCATCTATTGAGATAATCATATGATTTTTATTTCTCAGTTTGTTAATGTGATGAATTACATTGATTGACTTGCGGATATTGAAGAATCCTTGCATCCCTGGGATAAAGCCCACTTGGTCATGGTGTATGATCTTTTTAATGTGTTGCTGGATTCTGATTGCTAGGATTTTGTTGAGGATTTTTGCGTCTATGTTCATCAGTGATATTGGCCTGTAGCTTTCTTTTTTGTGGTGTCTTTGTCAGGTTTTGGTATTAGGGTGATGGTGGCCTCATAGAATGAGTTTGGAAGTTTACCTTCCTCTGCAATTTTCTGGAATAGCTTCAGTAAGATAGGTGTTAGCTCTTCTCGGAATTTTTGGTAGAATTCAGCTGTGAAGCCGTCTGGACGTGGGCTTTTGTTTGCTGGAAGATTTCTGATTACAGTTTCAATTTCCTTGCTTGTGATGGGTCTGTTAAGGTTTTCTATTTCTTCCTGGTTCAGTTTTGAAAAGTTGTACTTTTCTAAGAATTTGTCCATTTCTTCCAAGTTGTCCATTTTATTGGCATATAATTGCTGATAGTAGTCTCTTATGATTCTTTGTATTTCTGTGTTGTCTGTCGTGATCTCTCCATTTTCATTTCTAATTTTGTTGATTTGATTTTTTTCTCTTTGTTTCTTGATGAGTCTGGCTAATGGTTTGTCAATTTTATTTATCCTTTCAAAGAACCAGCTTTTTGCTTTGTTGATTTTTGCTATGGTCTCTTTTGTTTCTTTTGCATTTATTTCTGCCCTAATTTTTAGGATTTCTTTCCTTCTACTAACTCTGGGGTTCTCTATTTCTTCCTTTTCTAGTTGCTTTAGGTGTAGAGTTAGGTTATTTATTTGACTTTTTCTTGTTTCTTGAGGTATGCCTGTATTGCTATGAACTTTCCTCTTAGGACTGCTTTTAAAGTGTCCCAAAGGTTCTGTGTTGTTGTGTTTTCATTTTCATTCATTTCGATGCATATTTTGATTTCTTTTTTGATTTCTTCTGTGATTTGTTGATTATTCAGTAGGGTGTTGTTCAGCCTCCAAATGTTGGAATTTTTAATAGTTTTTCTCCTGTAATTGAGATCTAACCTTAGTGCATTATGGTCAGAGAAGATGCTTGGAATAATTTCGATTTTTTTGAATTTATCAAGGTTAGATTTATGACCCAGAATGTGATCTATTCTGGAGAAGGTTCCGTGTGCACTTGAGTAAAAGGTGAAATTCATTGTTTTGGGGTGAAATGTCCTATAGATATCAATTAGGTCTAACCGGTCAATTGTATCGTTTAACGTTTGCGTTTCTTTGTTAATTTTCTGCTTAGTTGATCTGTCCATAGGTGTGAGTGGGGTATTAAAGTCTCCCACTATTATTGTGTTATTATTAATTTCCCCTTTCATGCTTGTTAGCAATTGTCTTACATATTGCGGTGCTCCTAAGTTGGGTGCATATATATTTATAATTGTTATATCTTCTTCTTGGATTGATCCTTTAATCATTATGTAGTGGCCTTCTTTGTCCCTTTTCACAGCCTTTGTTTTAAAGTCTATTTTATCGGATATGAGTATTGCTACTCCTGCTTTCTTTTGGTCTTTATTTGCATGGAATATCTTTTTCCAGCCCTTCACTTTTAGTCTGTATGTGTCCGTTGTTTTGAAGTGGGTCTCTTGTAGGCAGCATATATAGGGATCTTGTTTTTGTATGCATTCAGCCAGTCTTTGCCTTTTGGTTGGGGCATTCAACCCATTTACATTTAAGGTAATTATTGATAAGTATGCTCCTGTTGCCATTTACTTTATTGTTTTGGGTTCGGGTTTATACGTCCTTTTTGTGTTTCCTGTCTAAAGTCTATCCTTTAGCATTTGTTGGAGAGCTGGTTTGGTGGTGCTGAATTCTCTCAGCTTTTGCTTGTCTGTAAAGCTTTTGATTTCTCCTTCATATTTGAATGAGATCCTTGCTGAGTACAGTAGTCTTGGCTGAAGGTTATTATCTTTCATCACTTTAAGTATGTCTTGCCATTCCCTCCTGGCCTGAAGAGTTTCTATTGAAAGATCTGCAGTTATTCTTATGGGGATCCCCTTGTGTGTTATTTGTTGTTTTTCCTTTGCTGCTTTTAGTAATTGTTCTTTGTGTTTGGTCTTTGTTAGTTTGATTAAAATATGTCTTGAGGTGTTCCGCCTTGGGTTTATCCTGTTTGGCACTCTCTGGGTTTCTTGGACTTGGGTGATTATTTCCTTCCCCATTTTAGGGAAGTTTTCGACTATTATCTCCTCAAGTATTTTCTCATGGTCTTTCTTTTTGTCTTCTTCTTCTGGGACTCCTATAATTCGAATGTTGGAGCGTTTCATATTGTCTTGGAGGTCTCTGAGGTTGTCCTCATTTCTTTGAATTCGTCTTTCTTTTTCCCTCGCTGATTCATTTATTTCTACCATTCTATCTTTTATTTCACTAATCCTATCTTTTGCCTCCGATATTCTACTATTTGTAGCCTCCAGAGTGTTTCTGATCTCATTTATTGCATTATTCATTATATGTTGACTCTTTTTTATTTCTTCTAGGTCCTTGTTAAACCTTTCTTGCATCTTCTCAATCCTTGACCCCAGGCTATTTATCTGTGATTCCATTTTGATTTCAAGATTTTGGATCATTTTCACAATCAGTATTCGGAATTCTTTCTCAGGTAGATTCCCTATCTCTTCCTCTTTTGTTTGGTTTGGTGGGCATGTCTCCTGTTCCTTTACCTGCTGGGAATTCCTCTGTCTCTTCATCCTGGTTATATTGCTGCGTTTGGGGTGGCTTTTCTATATTCCGGGAATTTGTGGAGTTCTCTTTATTATAGAGTTTCCTCTCTGTGTTTGGGGTTATATCAGTGGCTTGTCAAAGTTTCTTGATCAGGGAGGCTTGTGTTGGAGTTCTGGTGGGTGGATCTGGATATCCTCTCTCTGGAGTGCTGTGACGTGTGAAGTAATGAGTTATGCGACGTCAGTGGTTTTGGAGTATTTTGAGTTGCCTGTGTATTGAAGCTCAGGGGCTTGTTCTTGTGTTGCTGGAGAATTTGCGTGGTATGTCTTGCTCTACTAGAGCTAATCAATGAATATAGTAAAGTGGCAGGATATAAAATCAACAAGGAATGCCTTGCATTCCTATACACTAACAATGAGAAAGTAGAAAAAGAAGTTAAGGAAACAATTCCATTCACCATTGCAATGAAAAGAATAAAATACGTAGGAATATTCCTACCTAAAGAAACTAAAGACCTATATATCGAAAACTATAAAACACTGATGAAAGAAATCAAAGAGGACACTAATAGATGGAGAAATATACCATGCTCATGGGTTGGAAGAATCAATATAGTGAAAATGAGTATACTACCCAAAGCAATCTACAGATTCAATGCAATTCCCATCAAGCTACCAGCAGTATTTTTCACAGAACTAGATCAAATAATATCAAGATTTGTATGGAAATACAAAAAGCCTCGAATAGCCAAAGCAATCTTGAGAAAGAAAAATGGAACTGGAGGAATCAACCTGCCTGACTTCAGGCTCTACTACAAAGCCACAGTCATTAAGACAGTATGGTACTGGCACAAAGACAGAAATATAGATCAATGGAACAAAATAGAAAGCCCTGAGATTAACCCACACACCTATGGACACCTTATCTTCGACAAAGGAGGCAAGAATATACAATGGAGTAAAGACAGTCTCTTTAACAGGTGGTGCTGGGAAAACTGGTCAACCACTTGTAAAAGAATGAAACTAGACCCCTTTCTAACACCATACACAAAAATAAACTCAAAATGGATTATAGATCTAAATGTAAGACCAGAAACTATAAAACTCCTAGAGGAGAACATAGGCAAAAAACTCTCCGACATAAATCACAGCAGGATCCTCTATGATCCACCTCCCAGTATACTGGAAATAAAAGCAAAGATAAACAAATGGGATCTAATTAAAATTAAAAGCTTCTGCACAACAAAGGAAACTACAAGCAAGGTGAAAAGACAGCCTTCTGAATGGGAAAAACAATAGCAAATGAAACAACTGACAAACAACTAATCTCAAAGATATATAAGCAACTTATACAACTCAACTCCAGAAAAATAAATGATCCAATAAAAAAATGGGCCAAAGAACTAAATAGGCATTTCTCCAAAGAAGACATACAGATGGCTAACAAACACATGAAAAGATGTTCAACATCACTCATTATCAGAGAAATGCAAATCAAGACCACAATGAGGTACCATTTCACACCAGTCAGAATGGCTGTGATCCAAAAGTCTACAAGCAATAAATGCTGGAGAGGATGTGGAGAAAAGGGAACCCTCTTACACAGCTGGTGGGAATGCAAACTAGTACAGCCATTATGGAAAACAGTGTGGAGATTCCTTAAAAAATTGCAAATAGAACTGCCTTATGACCCAGCAATCCCACTGCTGGGCATACACACCGAGGAAACCAGAATTGAAAGGGACACATGTACCCCAATGTTCATTGCAGCGCTGTTTATAATAGCCAGGACATGGAAGCAACCTAGATGTCCATCAGCAGATGAATGGATAAGAAAGCTGTGGTACATATACACAATGGAATACTACTCAGCCCTTAAAAAGAATAAATTTGACTCAGTTCTAATGAGATGGATGAAATTGGAACCGATTATACAGAGTGAAGTAAGCCAGAAAGAAAAACACCAATACAGTATACTGACACATATATATGGAATTTAGAAGACAGTAATGATGACCCTGTATGTGAGACAACAAAGAGACACAGAGGTATAGAGTGGACTTTTGGACTCTGAGGGAGAGGGAAAGGGTGGGATGGTTTGGGAGAATGGCAATGAAACATGTATATTTCCCTGTAAGAAATGAAGTGCCAATCTATGTTCAATGTAGGATGCAGGATGCATGGGGCTGATGCACAGGATGATTCAAGTAGAGGATGTGCGGTGGGAGGTGGGAGGGGGCTTCAGCATTGGAAGATTGTGTTCACCTATGGCTGATTCATGTCAATGTATGGCAAAACAAATACAGTATTGTAATTTAAATTAATTAATTAATTAACCAAAAAAAAAAAAGAAAGAAAAATTCAGCTAATATATGTTGGGAAAAGTAATAGAATTAAACAAAATTGACCCTTTTGAAACTTCAAAAAAAAAAAAGTTGTATGATATTAGGAAATGCATTTAATCTCACAGAAAATGGGAAGATATCCAAGGTTCATAAAGCAACAGATGAGGCTACTGTTCCAAAACATGTGTGCTTGGCCAAGGATATAACATAAAGTTCCTTTCCCTCTCCCTTTTCCTTTCACACTTTTGTACATACTACTTTCAAATTTTAGATCAAGGTATGTCTCCTATCTCTTTGAAGACTTTAACAGCGATTCATCTTATCCATTTATGGACAGGGCTCAGTCCTCTTCTCTGGGATTCTTGCAATCCTCAGTCAGATCCACAAAATGCCACGTCCTTGCTGTACTCAGCAGAATGCAAGGCTGGTGGCGGTTGGAGAGCTTTTGTTTCTGCTTTGCTGTTGTTGTTTTGGTTTGTTGTTACCGTTGTCCGCTTTTGTTAGACCCTAAGAACCCAGCTGCTATTTCCCAGCTCCTATTAGGAGATAATAAATATTGTCTTCCAGTTCAAACGAAAGCTTTAGTTTTTCAAGCCACGCTACCACTGTTTTCAGTGACAGAATTTCTATTCATTCATTCCATATCTTGTTCTACCAGGTTCATGTCAATATTTGCCTATAAACACTTTAATTAATTAAGTGCTCTTTACAAGGATACTGAAGTTAGTCCAAAAGCACAGCAGATGCTTCCATGTCTCTAGGAGATTCTGAAGGAATAGTAAAACTACAACCATCAGGGAAGGAAAAAAATAAGAAAATCAGCTTTAGTGCTAAATTTTGTTTTGTTAAAAAGTGACTATTCATATCCAGCATATCTAGAGGTTAAGAAACTATATTAATTTTTTAAATTTTATTTTTACTTTATTGTATTTTACAGTACCATATTGGTTTTGCCATACATTGGCTAAAATGGGTGAAAATACTAGAGTCAGTAAATTAAGGGAAAATATCATTTGTTTCAGAGTTTCTTATCTATTTAAACATTTGAATAACACAGAGCTCACACACACATTTTATTTTGGTAAATGTGACTTCTGATTATGCTTCTTTCTCTGGCTAGCTATGTGATTTTTGACACGCTGTTAGATCTATAGACTTATCAATCCTCTTCTTTCTAAAATAGGATTAAACATCCCTATTTTTCCAGATTGTTGGGGGGAATACATACAACACACTCAGGTGTGTTTTCAAGGAAAACTGGCCCCCATTCTGTGTCATTCATTACCTGTGGATTCAGTAACTCGAGTCAATATTTTATACCTGAAGCTACATTGTGTTATCCTCCTGACGTATTCCCTATAAATTATCCTTTGAATTGATTGGTGCACATTTGTTAGTGGTTTTGTTGTTAAGTAAAGTGTCTTTTAATCATTCTGGAGCCAACAGTTTCTGTGTTTCTTCTGTAAAGGGTTTCTCTACACTTTCATTCACAGGCATCATTAGCTCCATCAAAGTGCATCACATAGATAAGTCCAGATTTAATGACTCTTAATTTCACTGGAACTCATGTCCTGAGCCTTCTGTTTCAAATATAGGAGATTTCAGTTGATAAACAAGTTTATTCCCTAGGCACCTGATGATATAGCTCTCATCTTTTCAGGGGATACCAAACTAATTTTATTTTTTTCTTTCACATCATCTGTGTCTTGTCCTCCTTTTTGTCATCATTTCCCATTTTTCCACGTGTCACAGAGATTTACCTAAAGCCTCTGTTTCAACCAAGGGGTACAACTTGTGTGACTGTCACCAATATGGTCCTTCCTGGTCCCTTCTCAGCCATAAGGAGTAGGTTTAGATTATTAGATTATTTTTTTTTTAAGAAAGAAATTCACGGAAATTTACTTTTAAGACACACGCAAGTTTGTTGACAAAAATACTGCTTCATAAGCTTTCCTTCGTAAAGCCCAGTACATCTTATAGTCCAGAGTAGCTTAGGTTAATCCATTAATGACCCTCACTGGTAGGAATTCCAGGCCCTTGAGGGATCATTTCTCAGTCATGCCTTTTCTTCCTACCTTAATCGCCTCCCTCCCTTCCTAGAGCAGGTCCATCCCATAGCTGGGTCCTAAAAAGCAGTTCTCATTTCCTTGGAGACAGGTCTGGACAGACCTGTGTGAGACCCAGGCACAGGTTTGAGTTTCCATGTTTGCTTCATGGAAGATTAATAGGTGTTTCTCTGAGAGGGGATTCCTGCAAAGTCTGTCCTGTAACTGATAGGATGAAAATGGGATGCAATTCCTCCTTTTGGCCACATGCTTTTTCCTTCTTCTCTTCCCCTACTCAGTTTCTTGTTTTGTTTTTTGTTTGTTTGTTTAAGTTACTTATTTATCTTTAAAATTTATCTGGCTGCACCAGGTCTTGGCTGTGGCACCCGGGGATCTTCAGGCTTCACTGTGGCTTGTGGGATCTTTAGATGCGGCATGAGGATGCTTAGTTGCAGCATGTGGGATCTAGTTCCCTGAACGGGGGTTGATCCTGGGCCCCTGTCTTGCAACCGCAGAGTCTTAGCTGCTGGACGACCAGGGAAGCCTCCTCAGCCTTCCATCATGCCCACTTTCTCTTTAGCATTTGTAACCTCTTCTCTTTTTCTCTGTCTTCTGTGTCTTTCTCTCTTTACTCTTTATTCCCCCAATTTATTTATTTTTTAATTGAAGGATAATTGCTTTGCAGAATTTTGTTGTTTTCTGTCAAACGTCATCATGACCTCCTCCACCAGGTAGGAAAGAAGTTGTAACTGTTATCATCCATAGAGAGTTGAGGAATGAAAACTTCAGATTGTATGAAGAATTTGGGCAGTTATTTTTAAAGGTATTGCCATTGTGTAATATTAAACACCAGTCCCTTTTCTGGAACTTATTAATGCAACCAGGTCCCTGAACAACTATAAAATCAGTCAGAGAAAATGAAATATTTGTAGAAGTAGAGAAAATTATGTAACAATAACCCCTACCCTTTCTTCCCTACTTCCCCCACAATATTTCAATAGTAGATGCAACCACGACATTCCTTTACCTCTATGCTTACTGTTTTGACATGCATCCCTGTAGTCATTCAGTCATCCCTTTAGACACTTATTGTCTCTCAATTTTGTAAGTACATATTTTTAGTAACTCTTCTCAACTTTCAAATGATCCACTACTTGGTATACAATAAGATATGCGATTCTTTATATATGATGTTTTTTAGCCAACATTATCTTGCACCCGCAGGAAAATAGATTTCTTAGCTGATAATAGTTAAACAGGAATTCCAAAATGAAATATTTTTTGAATTAATCATGTAGTAGGTTTAGTGACATCTGCTTCTGTCTCTGGGGATGCAAATTAGGTCCAGAATGAGTCTTGATTCCAGTGAAAACTCATGGGTATGCATTCAGAGCTGTGAGTAACAGACCTATGTAATCCACTTGTCCACACTATGGATGAGTCCAGATTTTTATGGGATGACTCATGATGGATTTTAGTGTCTGACATTCCTGTCAAGAAGCATAACAATTTTAGTCAATTTTCTAGTTTTTGAGGGACACAGTAGGAAATGATCTTTTTATGTCCGTGTATGTTGCTTCCCTTTTTCTGTTAGTGCTCATTTTACGTCCTCAGAATGCTGATTTCAAAGAGCTGATGAGGGCACTACTTGTTGCAACCAGACCTTTCCATATTCAGAAGGAGAATTTCCTCCCCATATGCACCACTTGAATTTTCCTCTGTGTTCATAACAACTTCCACACCATAGCATTTTCTACAAACATGTCTTTTAGCCTTTAACCATTCAGAGTTCACTGTCATACGACCAATCCAATGCCTACTGAAGAATAATTGGTATGGGTCAATGCTTTAGTATTCCTGTGTGCACGGGTGCGCACACGCATATCTGTGCAGGCTCAGTCACATCTCTTTGCGACCCCATGGACTGTAGCCCGCCAGGCTCCTCTGTCCTTGGAATTCTCTAGTCAAAAATACTCATATGGGTTGCCATTTCCTCCTCCATGTGAGTTTCCTGACCCAGGGTCCAACTTTGTCTCTTGCATCTGCTGCATTGGCAGGTGGATTGTTTAACACTGTACCACCAGGGAAACCCCATTCCTGTATATAAATTGTTCCTATATTTTATGTCCTCAGATATTTCAAGAACACTATTATTAATTCTACCCATCAAGGAAATTTATCTTTTCCTTCTGTAATTGAAAAGGTGAGGTGAGGATCACTGACATTTCTAATAACACCGTCTACACATTGTCATTGTGAGAAACCAAAGAGATAACTGAGCATAGAGCTCCAGTATGGAGCTGCTGCTGTTCAGAGCTTGTTCTACTGTCAGAGTTTCTGCAACGAAATGCCAGAGTGGATGGCTTAAAATGACATAAACGTGTCATCATATAGTTTTGGAGGCTAGGTCCCCTCAGAGCCACCCCCTCTCTGAAACCTTGCTCTCCTCTTCCTGGCTTCTGGTGGTTTCCCAGCAATGACCGTCACTCCTTGACTTGCAGATGCGAAATCCTTTCTCTGCCTGTCGTCACCATTTTTCTCTTCTTTGTGCTCTGTTTTCCCATGACCTATCTTATAAGGACATCAGTCATATTGGATTGGGGCTTGGCTACCTTCAATATGACCACATCTTAATTAATAACATCTGCAAGGATTCCATTTCCAGGTGAGGTCACTGGGGGTTAGCATTTCAATACAATAGACCCTTTTTGAGGAATGAAGAGCCACAGCTCACCCTATAAGAGAGCCCTATTAACTTCATTCAGATCCAGCATACTTTATGCAATTGCTTGAATGGAGGTTGTAGAAGCCATAATTTGGGACAACATTCTTCAGAAGTAAAGGGACCTGGGGCTTCCCTGGCAGGCCAGTGCTTAGGACTTTGCCTTCTGATGCAGGGGGTGCAAGCTCTATCCTTAGTTGGGCAGCTAAGATCCGCATGCCCCATGGCCAAAACATGAAAAACATAAACAGAATCAATACTGTAACTAATTCAATAAAGACTTAAAAAAATAAAGGAACCCAATCATGGCTGTACCTCATTTTTAACATTTTCTTGCTGGCAGAAACAACAATTTATTTTGTTTGAGAAATATTCCCAATAGTGGTTCATGTCTGGGTTCTTCCTGTGAATTTTACCATCTGTGTCACACCTTGTATTTTGGCAAAGTGAAGCAACCATCCCCAGATCGTCATATGCTTTTCCATGTTTGTAATTCAACTTGATTTTATGTTGAGATTCCATTATTATGTGTGCCCTGCAAGCTCAAAATGGTAAAGAATTTGCCTGCAATGTGGGAGACCGGGGTTCGATCCCTGTGTCAGGAAGATCCCCTGGGGAAGGAAATGGCAAGCCACTCCAATATTCCTGCCTGGGAAATCCCATAGACAGAGGAACCTGGTGGCCAACAGTCTGTGGAGTTGCAAAGAGCTGGACATAACTGAGTGACTCAACACACACATCATTATTATATCATGAAAATAATCCTGGTGCTTTCATTTTACCAAGTTATGACCATAAGCAAAGAAGACAAATATCTCCTTGGGGCACAGTAAACCATGTAGTCTTGGCCATATCACACGAATGCAGATTTTCTTTGACTCTCTTCAGAAGTAGGAGTCAAAAGACAGCATTAGCCAAATGGATCTCAACAACATATCTATATTCCTCAATTTGTGACAAAGCTTGATTGTTACACTATTTCTGTATAGTTGATCTCTTTGGAAGCATCATTGTTGTTTAGTCATTTATAGTCCACTGTTACGCTCCAAGATCTGTCAGCTGTTTTTATAGGCTATAATGGGCTGGTACAGAGAAGGAAATGGCACCCCACTCCAGTACTCTTACCTGGAAAATCCTGTGGATGGAGGAGCCTGGTGGGCTAGAGTCTATGGGGTCGCTAAGAGTCAGACACGACTGAGCAACTTCACTTTCACTTTTCACTTTCATGCATTGGAGAAAGAAATGGCAACCCACTCCAGTGTTCTTGCCCGGAGAATCCCAGGGACGGGGGAGCCTGGTGGGCTGCCGTCTCTGGGGTGGCACAGAGTCAGACACGACTAAAGCGACTTAGCAGCAGCAGCATCAGCATGGGCTGGTAAGTAAGACAATCAGGTAGACCTGCTGTAGGGGCTTCCTCTGTGGCTCAGCTGTAAAGAATTCACCCGCAATGCAGGAGCCACAGGAGAAGTGGGTTCAATCCCTGGGTCGAGAAGATCCTCTGGAGGAGGGAATGGCAACTCACTGCAGTATTCTTGCTGGAGAATCCCATGGACAGAGGAGCCTAGTGGGCTACAGTCCATGGGGTCACAAAGAGTCGGACATAACTGAAGCAATTTAGTATGCACATACCTGCATCTTGAATAAGAGCAGAAAACCCCTTAACCTCGCCATCCCATCCCAGGTAACCATTATTGCTTCAAATTGCCTGACCAAATGCTTCTTGGTCGTTGTAAAGGATTCCATCAGAAATATTCAACTAAAGGCATGTGAGCAGGGGCTTCCCCGTTAGTCTAGTGGTTAGGACTTCACCTTCAAATGCAGAAAGTAGGGGTTCAATTCCTGATCTGGTAGCTAGGATCCCACATGGCTGGTGGCTAAAACACCAAAGATAAGCAGAAGCAATGTTGTAAAAAATTCAATAAAGACCATTTGAAAGGAATATGAGCAGCAGAATTGGAGGACAATGCTTTTTCCAATGACTAATATGAGGGTAAGAAAGAAAGATAGTGCTAAGTCATGTCCGACTCTTGTGATCCCATGGACTGTAGCCCACCAGGCTCCTCTGTCCATGGGATTCTCCCGGCAGGAATGCTGGAGTGGGTAGCCATTTCCTTCTCCAGGGGATCTTCCTGACCCAAGAACTGAAACCAGGTTTCCTGCATTGCAGGCGGATGCTTTACCAACTGAGCTTCACTGGAAGCCCAGTATGAGGGAAAAGACTCCCGAACAGACATTACATGCTTTCAGTGAGAAGCTCAGGGCAAGGTATTCAAAAAATCATGCATAATTTTCTTTTAACAAGTCTGACTTTAGGGCATATTTTCTCTTTCAAGACTTCTGAAGTCAAATCATCATAACCCTCAAATTTCATCACATTTCTTTTCAAACTCCATCATAGATTTAGGGAATGAGATTGTGCTCTGATGTTCAGTAATGTCAATAAAGATTCTCTACACACCTATGCCACATTGCACACGAATGTGAATGGTCTGGGTCTTTACCCGTTGTCATGCTGGGTAGTATTGGTAGTGATACTGGTAGAAATGCTGGTAGTATTTCTCATACTAAGAGAAATCCTAGCCACCCCATTGCTCAACATTGTTGCCGTTGTTCAGTCACTAAGTCAGGTCGGATTCTTTGCAACTCCATGAACTATAGTACTTCAGGCTTCTCTGTCCTTTGCTGTCTGGTAGAGTTTGCTCTAATGCATGTCCACTGAATCAGTGATGCTATCTAACTATCTCATCCTCTGTCATCCCCTTCTCCTCCTGCCTTCAGTCGTTCTCAGCATAAGGTCTTTCCTGGAGTTAGCTTTTCACATTAGGTGCCCAAAGAATTGGAGTTTCAGCTTCAACATCAGTCTTTCCAATGAACATTCAGGGTTGCTTTCCTTTAATATTGACTGGTTTGATCTCCTTGCAGTCCAAGGGACTCTCAAGAGTCTTCTCCAACAACACAGTTCAAAGGCATCACTTGTTCCATGTTCAGCCTTCTTTCTGGTCCAGCTCTCACATCTAAACATGACTACTGGAAAAACCATAGCTTTGACTATCACTTTGTCAGCAAAGTGATGTCTTTGCTTTTTAATACACTGTCTAGGTTTGTCATAGCTTTTCTTCCAAGGAACAAGCATCTTTTAATGTCATGGTTACAGTCACCACATACAGTAATTTTGGACCCCAAGAAAATAAAGTCTTTCAGTCTTTACACTTTCCCCCCATCTACCTGTCATAAAGTGATGGGAACGGATGCCATGATCTAAGTTTTTTGAATGTTTTAAACCAGTTATTTTCACTCTCCTCTTTCATCCTCACAAGAGGCTGTTTAGTTCTTCTTCGCTTTCTGCCATTAGAGTGGTGTCATCTACATTTCTGATGATATTATTGATATTTCTCCTGGCAATCACAATTCCAGCTCGCGGGTCTTCCAGCCGGCATTTTTCATGATGTACTCTGCATGTTTGGCAACCCACTCCAGTATTCTGGCTTGGAAAATTCCATGGATAGAGGAGCTTGCTGGGCTACAATCCATGGGGTCTCTAAGACTTGGAAACAACTGACTAACACACACTGAGTAGCAATTAAATAAGCAGGGTGACAATATACAGCTTTTTTAAAATTTAAGCTTATTTATTTTAATTGGAGGCTAATTACAATATTGTATTGGTTTTGCCATACATCAACATGAATCTGCCATGGGTGTACATGTGTTCCCCATCCTGAACCCCCCTCCCACATCCCTCCCTGTACTATCCCTCTGGTTCATCCCAGTGCACCAGCCCCAAGCATCCTGCTCAGCTTCCATGTACTCCTTTCCCAGTTTGGAACCAGTCATTGTTCCTTGTCAGATTCTAACTGTTGCTTCTTGTCTTTTTTTTTTTTTTTTTTGGCTTCTTGTCTTGCATACAGGTTTCTCAGGGGACAGATA
The DNA here is from genome assembly GCA_917880005.1 of Nanger dama. NCBI lineage: Eukaryota > Metazoa > Chordata > Mammalia > Artiodactyla > Bovidae > Nanger > Nanger dama. The sequence continues at coordinate 3,272,984 of CAKJTW010000069.1, forward strand.
AGGTGGTCTGTTATTTCCATCTCCTTTAGAATTTTCTGCAATTTGTTGTGATCCACAAAGTCAAAGGCTTTAGCATAGTCAATGAAACAGAAGTAAATAAATTGTGTTTTTTTTTTTTTTTAATTCCTCTGCTTTTTCTATGATCCAATGGATTTTGACAATTTGATCTCTGGTTTCTCTGACTTTTCTAAATCCAGCTTGTACATTTGGAAATTCTCAGTTCATACTGAAACCTAGATTAAAGGATTTTGAGCATTACCTTACTAGCATGTGAAATTAACACAATTGTACCATAGTTTGAACATTGCTTGGCATTGCCTTCCCTTGGAATTGGAATGAAACCTGACCTTTTCCAGTTCTGTGACCACTGCTGAGCTTTCCAAATTTGCTGCCATATTTAACATTTTTAACATTTAACATCATCATCTTTTAGGATTTGAAATAGCTCAGCTGGAATTCAGTCACCTCCACTAGCTTTGTTCGCAGTGACACTTCCTAAGACCGACTTGACTTCACACCGCAGGATGGCTGGCTTTAAGTAAGTGACCATACCATCATGTTTATCTGGGTCATTAAGACCTGTTTTGAATGGAAATTTTGCATGGAATGGCACTTAACAACTCAAAAAATGTTTACCATCACTCTGCAGATCTTGCCATATATCTCTGGGGAGAAAAGTCAGCCCCATTTGAGAAACACTGATACAACTAATCCAAACTGGCTAGTATTGTTTATGCTCTGAGCATATTTATGTATTTTGGAAGAATAAAGCAGTTTTCTTTCTTCCTATGTTTTATTCTAACTCCTTCTTGAATACAGATTGAAAAATTGGGGAGAAGATTGAAGGATTCATCCATCACACACATGGTGATAAATGTAGTTTCCTACTGAGAATCCTGTGTTAACTGGAACTTCCCCCTCCTTAAGGCTGTGAGCAGAGCTCATGAGATTTGCCTCACTTAATAATATGAACAATTCATTGTAACAGGAATCTTCTGGGAGCTGTTTGTATCTGTCCACAAAATGAGTCAATTCCTTGACAAAATAACCCTCCTCTCAAGAGTCACCTGTTCAGAATCTCTAATCTCTGTAGGATTCTGTATAGTGAGGGATGTAATCGGTCATATTTATCATACCCTCATATTTTTGCAGTCTTCCATCACAATATTTTAATTCAGAACAAGGATCATAATTCATCCTCAACTAGACATATCCTAGTACTTTGGATAACTGGCTCCATTCTGACTTTCACTAATATAGTTAAAAGCAGCCAAGGAGCCCATCTAATTGGTGATTTGCCCTTGGTTTGTAGCTTGTTTATACATTTTGCTATTTTTCCCAATACTGAATTTATTATTTCTACTTTCCATTTCCATAATTGACCATAATGCTTGGGCAACCTCAAATCAAGGATGACTCAGGGGCCAACCTGGCATTAAAGATGATTCATTCTCCTTTTTCTTTTTCACTTCCTCTCAAACAAAGCCTTGGCCATATTCAAATTAAATCTGGAGTTGTTTCAATAATCCTGCCAACTACTCTAGCTGCAACAGTTATTCCTGTGCACTCACACAGGCTCCAGTAAAGGTGAAAGATTCAACGTAACAGAAGAATGAAAGCACTGGCCAACAGGAAGACAGAAAAATTCAAGCAAATTTTGAATTTCTCTTGTACTCACAGAGAACACGATTTGCCTCTGTTTGTAAACCTTTGATATATGCATGAAATATATGTCTCAGGAAATCTCCAGTCCCATCTGAGAGCCTCTTATACCCTTCAGAGGCTGAAGATTTACATGGAAGCTGACTGTGTTCCCTGAGTTCCCCACTGTGATCAGAAATTTAATAAATCTCACTCTTAGAGAAGCAGACAGTGTCTTGGAAAACATGAAGAAATACTGATCATGTACACATCCTAGCAGGAGACATTACACAGCTCCTCTTACCCAATAACTAAGAAATTTCAGAGAGCTGATGATTCTACTTATCTGTCTTTTTGAAGCATAGAATCTCATGGACAGAGTCTCTCAACTACCTTTTCCTAAGTAACTACTCTGTCTTAGATATCATACCAGACACCAGTGCCTCACACAGGAATAGAATGATACTCCTCTTTGTTACATGAATATATAGGATATGTATAGATACATAAGGGCTTCCCTGGTGGCTGAGTGGTAAAGAATCCCCCTGCCAGTGAAGGAAGCATAGGTTTGATCCTTGGGTCAGGAAGATTCCCTGGGGGAAGGAAATGGCAACCCACTCTAGTATTCTTGCCTGGCAAATCCCATAGACAGAAGAGCCTGGCAGGCTACAGTCCATGGGGTCATTAAAAAATTGGACATGATTTAGCTACTAAACAACAATATATATGTAAATCAATTGTATGAGATATTCTAAAATGAGGATAGAAATAAAAAGTAAAAATACATAAAAAGAAAGCTGCCTGAGGTTGGATCTCTCATCAGAGTTATGAATAGGTGCTATATCTTCTTCACGGAAAATAGATGGAGAAACAGTGGAAACAGTGTCAGACTTTATTTTGGGGGCTGGAAAATCACTGCAGATGGTAACTACAGCCATGAAATTAAAAGACGCTTACTCCTTGGAAGAAAATTCATGACCAACCTAGACAGCATATTCAAAAGCAGCGACATTACTTTGCCAACAAAGGTCCATCTAGTCAAGGCTATGGTTTTTCCAGTGGTCATGTATGGATGTGAGAGGTGGACTGTGAAGAAGGCTGAGCGCCGAAGAATTGATGCTTTTGAACTGTGGTGTTGGAGAAGACTCTTGAGAGTCCCTTGGACTGCAAGGAGATCCAACCAGTCCATTCTGAAGGAGATCAACCCTGGGGTTTCTTTGGAAGGAATGATGCTAAAGCTCGAGCTCCAGTACTTTGGCCACCTCATGAGAAGAGTTGACTCATTGGAAAAGACTCTGATGCTGGGAGGGATTAGGGGCAAGAGAAAAAGGAAATGACAGAGGATGAGATGGTTGGATGGCATCACGGACTCGAGGGACGTGAGTTTGAGTGAATTCTGGGAGATGGTGATGGACATGGAGGCCTGGCGTGCTGTGATTCATGGGGTCACAAAGAGTCGGACACAACTGAGTGACTGAAGTGAACTGAACTGAACTACCACATTAATGAAAAGTGATTTATTAGCAAGAGGCATTTTACATTTGTATTCATAAGATGCAACTGCATATATTTAGCCTCTTTAGGATTTAGAAATCTGAAGATCTTGGTGGACTTTGGGGATGTCAGTTCTAGCTAGTTTAGAATTCTACGTATATTTAGCGCTTTCATTTTTCAAATAATTTCTAACTTCAATGGTAAATATTCTTCAAAAGCTGAGTGCAGTTCAGTCCAAGTTGGCTTAGAATGTGTGTCTTACCTGTTAAACTCATAAAGAAGTCCTTATCCTGAGTTGCACGTTAAATATTGGATTTTATAACTATGTGCTACATTGATATATATTATTTTTACCCTAAATATCACATTTTAATGCTTCCTTTTTTAAAAATAAGGAGTTGGGACATATCATTGAGATTCCAAAGAATTTTCTACCATGATTTATCAACTTACATCATATAATAACTTCCTCCTAAGTCACGTCAGTCGTGTCAACTCTGTGCGACCCCATAAACGGTGGCCCACCAGGCTCCCGTCCCTGGGATTTTTCAGGCAAGCATACTGGAATGGGTTGCCATTTCCTTCTCCAGTGCAAGAAAGTGAAAAGTGAAAGTGAAGTTGCTCAGTCATGTCTGATTCTTCGCGACCCCGTGGACTGTAGCCTACCAGGCTCCTCCATCAGTGAGATTTCCCAGGCAAGAGTACAGGAGTGGGTTGCCATTGCATTCTCCGTATTATAACCTAACTACACATAAAACATAAGGTGTTTGGAACTTCTAGTCTTAATTTATGTAAGTGTTTCCATCACATAGAATCCTGGTGGCTTAGATGGTAAAGAATTCACCTGCAATGAAGGAGACCCAGGGTTGATCCCTGGGTCAGGAAGATTCCCTGAAAGAAGGGAATGGCTGCCTACTCCAGTATTCTTGCCTGGAGAATCTCATAGCCAGAAGAGCCTGGCAAGCTATAGTCCATAGTGTCACAAAGGGTTGGACATGACTGAGGGACTTTACATCACATTAGAACATACTGACATGTTTTTTGGAAGCTTGGAGAACAGGTGGGCATATTGGGAAATTATCCTTAGCACTGTAAAATCTCTAGCCCATTTATGAAATGAAGTATGTTTTCATCTGTTGGAGGAAGAATAGAAAAATGATAATTTCAAATAGAAATTTTTCCAATAGACGTAAGATTTGGGACAAAAGGGATACCACCTAGTAAGGGCTTCTCTGGCTAACAGAGAAAGGAGACTCCTGGATGGCAACAGTGCAGAAGTCTAGAGCAAAGCACGAGGAAGAGCGTAATTTCGGAACCAGAAGTGATGGAGAATTAGATTCTTTCAAGTTAGATTATTTCAACACTGTCAGGTATTTGGATGAATGAAATGCTAAAAGAACACAAGAAACAACACACAAAAACAAAGTAGTTATTATTTCCAGGGACAATAGGAAGTTGTTCAAGATGGCAAGTGCAAACACAACACTAACATGGAACAACCACTTATGATTACCTAGAACACTGAAATATAGCAATTGTAGTCATGAGTAAAATCATAAAAGAGATTCGTGAAAAACACACATAAATGCATAGTGCCTGGTATGTATTGTTTGTTAATTAAATCAATTTGATACAATACAATCAGAATGTCAAAGATTTGGAGCCCATACAGAATATTTCAAACAGTATTTAAAATTTTATATGGCCAAGAAATAATTTAAAACTGATTTAAACAGGGGCTCTGTATCAATCTAGAGGGGTGGGATGGGAGGGAGCTGGGAGGGAGTTTCAAAAGGGAGGGGATACATGTATACCTATGGCAGATTCATGTTGAGGTTTGACAGAAAACAGCAAAATTCTACAAAGCCATTATCCTTCAATAAACAATAAATTAAATTAAAAAATGATTTTCTGTGTACACAACCAGGTACCTGTATCCATATAATGACAATCAGAAGCTTTTTAATGAGTTTAGTAACCACAATAAGATAGGTAATTTTTATTTAGGTCTCTTTTTGCTCTCTTTATTCCTCAAAAGCGAAATCTCCCACCCCTCAATCACAGTGATTTATGGCTTCTTAATGCTCTCCGCCTGGCAAGAAGACATCTGATTTTGTCAAATTAAGTAGTAAATTAAGCTTATTTTATAATTTATTAACATTGTGAGAAATGTGCAGATTATGGATTTTATCTCTAATTAGCGAGTGATATGGGCTTCCCTGATAGCTCTGTTGGTAAGGAATCCGCCTATGATGTGGGGAACCCCAGTTCGATTCCTAGGTCGGGAAGATCCTCTGGAGAAGGGATAGGCTACCCACTCTAGTATTCTTGGACTCCCCTTGTGGCTCAGCTGGTAAAGAATCTGCCTGCAATGTGGGAGACCTGGGTTCAATCCCTAGCTTGGGAAGATCCCACACACAGTCAGTTGATATTTCAAGTCAGGTACATATAAGGACCAAGAATGAAGGAAGGTGAACAGTAAGAGAGAAGGATGTGAGGACTGAGTTCTGTCCATTTATTGCATGTGTGCTGTGCTAAGTCACTTCAGTCGTGTCTGACTCTTGTGACCCTGTGGACTGTAGCCCTCCAGGCTCCTCTGTCCATGGGATTCTGCAGGCAAGAATACTGGAGTGGGTTGCAATGCCCTGCTCCAGAAGTTCTTCCCGACCCAGAGACTGAACCCATGTCTCTTGTGTCTCTTGCACTGGCACATGGGTTCTTCCCCACTAGTGCCACCTGAGAACCCATTTATTCCCTCTTTCTAAATCTGCCCCCTTTCTCCACTACAACTTCACTCTGATAAGTGGACAGGAAGATATAATGAACCTTTCAAGATATGACAACTTCTGGAGACAACAGTCATATGAAATGAGCATACAGAAATTCAGAGTAAAATGTGACATTAATCTGCCTCTCAAAAGTAAAACCCTGTTGCTGCTGCCAATGTCTGCTTTACCTCACAAGAATACTGAGGAGAAGGAAAGATTCTCAGTGAAAATGGCTATTAGAGACATCATAGGATTAAATATGTGATTGGGTCTTTTACCTAAATGACTGTAATTAGTATTATTTGGAAATGGCATTTCACTTATATCGATGTTAATTAGAGTGTTGCAGAAAGACAATTATGCATGTCATTAGAATATATCCAATTAAATTTGCTCAGGGTTTTACTTGATGGCAGCAGTAAACTCAATGTATATGTTTAGTACACACATTTTATTAGCCATATAGCAAAATTGACTGGTCAAAATATAGCACTGTAGGAAAATTGTTGCACCCCTATACGATAGGATGCATAAACTTCGGTAGAGGATTATGTGTGTTCTTATTTACAGATGCTGTTAATCACTATTCTTTTCACTCATGAATGTGTTCCAATGAAGTTCTTTCTGTCTTAGTGCCTTTTTTCATGCCGTTTCTTTTACTTGGCTCACCCTAGGTAATTTCCTACCAGCATTAGTTTTCTCTTCTTCCCTAAAGAGTAATATCTCAGACTTAACTGGGCCACCTTTGCAGCAGATAACTTTTTATGGGACAATGGATTATAAGAAGTGATAGATGTTTTTTTCACATCAAAAAATGGTATGGGGAGGGAGGTGGAAAGGGGGTTCAGGATTGGGAACATGTGTACACCCGTGGTGGATTCATGCTGATGTATGGCAAAACCAATACAGCATTGTAAAGTAAAATAAAGTAAAATAATAATAATAATAAAAAGAAAATATGTCAATTACCAAAAAAAAAAAAAGAAAAAAATGGTTTAGCACTCATATTTAAAGGCTTCCCTAGTGGCTCCAAAATCACTGCAGATGGTGACTGCAGCCATGAAATTAAAAGACACTTGCTCCTTGCAAGAAAAGCTATGACCAGCTGAGCCAACATATTAAAAACCAGAGACATTACTTTGCTAACAAAGGTCCATCTAGTCAAGGCTATGGTTTTTCCAGTAGCCTTGTATGGATGTGAGAGTTGGAATACAAAGAAAGCTGAGCACTGAAGAATTGATACTTTTGAACTATGGTGCTGGAGAAAACTCTTGAAAGTCCCTTGGACTGCAAGGAGATCCAACCAGTCCATCCTAAAGGAGATCAGTTCCTGGGTGTTCATTGGAAGGATTGATGCTGAAACTCCAATCCTTTGGCTACCTGATGTGAAGAACTGACTCCTTGGAAAAGAACCTGATGCTGGGAAAGATTGAAGGCGGGAGGAGAAGGACATGACAGAGGATGAGATGGTTGGATGTCATCACCGACTTGATGAACATGAATTTGGGCAAGCTCTGGGAGTTGGTGATGGACAGTGAAGCCTGGTGTGCTGCGGTCCATGGGGTTGCAAAGAGTTTGACACACTGAGTGACTAAACTGACCTGAACTAGTGACTCAGTGGTAAAGACTCTGCCTGCCAGTGCAGGAGATGCAGCTTTTATCTCTGGGTTGGGAAGAGCCCCTGAGATGACAGCCCATTCCCATATTGTTGACTGGAAAATTTTATGGACAGAGAACCCTGGTGGGTTATGGTCCAGGGGGTCAAAAAGAACCAGACATGACTGAGCACTTTCATGTTTAAAAGCTAAAATATTTCTGGACATATCCTAAGTAGAGCTACAAACATTTTAATAAACTACACCATTTGTGGAATTAAACTCCACTTTACTGTGTCTTTCTAGGTCATTTTCTGTTTTTCTCCAGGTTCTGGAGAACTAGCCAACATTAACTCAGTTAAAATTCTTGGCTCACAGCACTTTTCAGCATTATTCTATTACCGCTACAAAAAGAGCCCATGGCAGACTCCAAATGGATCAAAATGACCCCTCTAGAGGAAGTTATTTGTATTTATATATTTGAGAATAAATCAGTATTCAGTTAGGATAACACTTTAGCTCTTAAACTAAATAAAGTGACCCTATTAAAAATAATCTGCTTTTCCATGCATATTGATTTCAGAAGCTCCTAGGAGGTAAACACCACTAAAAAGTACCATTCCACAGGGCAGAAAAATGGGAAATTGCTTGCTCCAGTTGTATGGTTCTAAGTTTCATTGAAGTCGCACGGTGTTCAGTTACATGGATGTCATCAATGCACAGAGAGCATCATCAGTGCTTTCCAGGCACGAGTCTCATCTTTGTCATTAGTCTGACTCTCTTCTGATTCTGATTCTGGAAGTCTCACAGATTAGAGGGAAAGAATGTACTCAAACTCAAGGAGCCATGACTGCTAAGGTTGAAATGATAGTGGAAACATAATATCATTCTACTTGCAGTGATTTTGATAGAAATGGCCTAAGAAACATATGTATCATAGTTTTAAAGAATTAAAATTTAAATATACTACCTATTATTTTAATTGTGGCAATTATATTTCTAATATGTGGAGATATTAATTTAAAACAAACTACATATTTATTTATAAAACAAAATGAAAATAAGATAGGTTTTAAATTGTATTTAAAAAGTGAAATTGTATGTGTTAAAGAAAAATATTGCACACAGTTATTACTATTATAATGCAAGTACTCTGTGTTATATTGAGAATTTTTGAAAATACATGCAAGCAGAGAGAGTAACTGAACTAAAATGTGTTCTCATAGCCTGGAATTTCCAATGGTTGACATTTTGTCATATTTACTTTGTAGTCTTTTTAAATAAGAACAATATACATTACAAGAGAGACTAGATAATATTTGCCCCATTCATTCTTATCCCAAAACTCCTCAAGAAGAACTCACTTATCTAAATTAAATATAAATCCTTTTTGTCCTTTGCAATATTGATAACTAAGCCATTGTTCTACAGGAAAACTAATCATCTGCATTTATGTTGACAATTACATGTATTTGCTGTTAGGTTCAAGCTTCAGGCAGGGATAGAAAGATACAAAAGTAGCCCATGTTATTAGCTATGTGGGAAAAAATCACAGTCATATTAAAAGTGAACTAGCTAATCATGTAGCAGTCAAGAGATTAAAACAAAGCAGGGTATTCAGAATTCTCAGGTCTATGAAAGGTGTCTTTATCTTTCAGTGTTAATACATTAGAAATGGTTTAAGGTGCCAATATTAAATACATGTCAATAGGAACTTCTGGAGGCTGAAACAGCAACCCACTTCGGTGTTCTTGTCTGAAAAATCCCATGGAGAGAGGAGCCTAGTGGGTATAGTCTATGGAGTTGCAGAGTCAGACACACTGGGCAACTAAACATATACGTACACAATAGGAACTTAACATGCAGATCAGCCTCTCAAAGACGGTCGAGGGACAGTATCTCTCACACTGCCGTGTTGGACAAGCCATATGCAGGTGATCTGGTTAATAGCCCACCCAACCCAGACCACCTGGACAGGAATGAGCCATTCTTGAACATCTAGACAAGCCAAACCTTCAGATCGCTGCTATCCAGGATGACCTCTGACCACAGCTGTATGAGTCAGCCAAATGGAACTGCCCAGATACCTAGTACACAAATACCTTCTACACAAATATCCAGTACACAAAAGCATGAGTAAAATAAAATGAATTTTTAAACTGCCAGGTTGTGAAGCAATTTATCATGCAGCAAATATATTCTTGACAACCTTAAAAGCTAATAAAGTGTTAAATGCTTAAAGAAATGAAATTTGGGGCAATATTAATGAGATAATATATTTTTTACAATTTGAATTTACACAAAGTTGTTATTTGTACCATCTATCTTTAAAATAATATTTCATTATTTATTTTAAAGAACTCTTTTGTGCAGTTTAGAGAGAAAATGTAATCTGGACATAATATGTGCAAAGTTGCTCTGGTCTGAAAGCGTAGCTACTAAATTCATTTAGTATTAAATTAGTGAGTAATTGTGATGAATGCTTCGAATGAGACAGAGACTCTTTTAGGACTGTAAGTAAAGTGCTAAAATGTGTTTCAGTGATACTTACTGAGATTATGTTTTTATTTCCTTTTATTTCTTTCATTTAAAGCAATGCAAAGTGACTTGTATTATTTAAAACGTGAAAACGATGGAATAGAAAGGATGTGAGAAGAACTTAAGAAATGTGGAGAAATAAGTAAATCAGTGATAAAGTTAATATACACACATGCATATTGCTTTACATGCCAATCTTTCAAGGAAATCTATATATATGCTGAATGTTTCTATACTCAGTATACTTTGTGTATTCAAAACTTACTCTCTTCAGTAGCCTATCTTACTATTTTCACACTTACTCCACCTCAGGATTTTATTAAGTAAATATTGTTTTTCATACATATAAAATACATTTTTCTTTTATTTCACTGGAGTATCTATATTTTAGCATTAAGCTTTGTTATTTTTTCATACTACATAGTAATAAACTGGAGTTGCATTCAAATGATGTGGTTTATCATGTTAAGTCTTTCACTCTCAAGTCTGTATTTTCTAGATAAAAACTGAGAACTTAAACAAGAAAAATTATTTTTATGAATAGTTTAATATATTTTCAATACTTTCAGAAAGAATGAACAACTGTTGCTTTGGTGAATTATAAAATATTTTGTATAATGGACATAATTTGTTGTTTTAGTCGCTAAGTCATGTCCGACTCCTTGTGACCCCATGGACTGCAGCCTGCCAGACTCCTCTGTCCATGGAATTCTACAGGCAAAAATACTGGAGTGAATTGAAACATGTATAATATAATATGTGAAATGAATTGCATCATCCATGCATGATACAGGATGCTCGGGTCTGGTGCACTGGGATGACCCAGAAGGATGGTATGGGGAGGGAGGTGGGAGGGGTGTTCAGGAGTTCAGGATGGGGAACATGTGCACACCCTTGGCGGATTCATGTTGATGTATGGCAAAACCAATACAATATTGTAAAGTAATTAGTGTCCAATTAAAATAATAAATTTATATTAAAAAAAATACTGGAGTGGGTTGCCATTGCCTCTTCCAGGGAGCATCTTCTTGACCCAGGGATTGAGCCTTGTCTCCTGCACTGGCAGGTGGACTCTTTACTGCTGAACTACCAGGAAGCCCAGTGGACTCGGTATATTCATTCATATTTTGTTTTTCATGTCCTCTCAGAATAAATATTTTGTTCATCCCAAATGAATACATAATGAAGGAAAATCAAATTGACAGAATTGTATGCATCTTGAAAATCCCTCCCGTTGCCCCCTGGTGACCTTTGTCCTTTGCTCTAGTGCGTGACCTCCTTTTCTCCAATTCCACTGCATTTTTCCTTAGTGCTCACACTTCCAAGACTAGAGGTTGTTACAACTCATTTGTTTTCAGTACTGAATACATGGTCTATCAGTGTGACCTTTTATACCAATATTTCTGCTCACAGTATGTATTTCTCTTTTTCATTCTGGAGAATTGGACAGTGCACTTATGTGCTCCAGAGATAAAATTATACTATCAAAAAGCTGTGTGTTAAAACAAAGCAGAATTTTTACTTCCTGAAAATAATTATATTTTAAACAGAGCAGAAAGTTTCAATATTTACATAGAGAGAAAGTTATTACACTTAGAATTTCTTTGGGATATTTTTTATTTAGAGAAATAATTTTAACACCAGACTCAGGTGGAATTTCACTTTTTTATCACTTAATTTCATCAAATATATTTATTTAAGGAGAGAAAGAAAGTACTAAGCTGAAGACTGATTTTCTTGTCTGAGCAAGGAATGAAAGACATAAAATCTCTGTTAAGTGTTAAAAACGCAAAATGTTTCCAATGATATCATTGGCTTTTTTTCTGGTACTTTAAGTATTCATTTTAGATCATAATTTTCATTTTTCTCAATGTCCAAATGAAGGCTGAGCGCCAAAGAATTGATGCTTTTGAACTGTGGTGTTGGAGAAAACTCTTGAGAGTCCCTTGGACTGCAAGGAGATCCAACCAGTCCATTCTGAAGGAGATCAACCCTGGGATTTCTTTGGAAGGAATAACGCTAAAGCTGAAACTCCAGTACTTTGGCCACCTCATGTGAAGAGCTGACTCATTGGAAAAGACTCTGATGCTGGGAGGGATTGGGGGCAGGATAAGAAGGGGACGACCGAGGATGAGATGGCTGGATGGCATCACGGACTCAATGGACGTGAGTCTGAGTGAACTCCAAGAGATGGTAATGAACAGGGAGGCCTGGCGTGCTTCGATTCATGGGGTCGCAAAGAGTTGGACATGACTGAGCAACTGAACTGAACTGAACTGAATATCCAAATACCAGTATCTAATTTTATATTTTATTTTAAATATGATGTGTAATATGTTAACATTGCTGAGTGCTTACTATAACAACTCAAGTACCTTGTTTATATTAATTTATTTAATTTTGACAAGGATTTTTAGGAAATAGTAATGCAACCATTATTTAATGATTGAATAAACAAAAACCCAAAAAAGCATGAGTGGTAGATACAGCAAAGGTTTGACCCAACAGGATGGCTCCACTTCCTGTTTATGTGTTTTGTCATCAACCGAATGGATTCTCTGTTACCAATATTGCTTCCTTTGGCCCAAAACGAAATAAATAAACAGATACTTTTAAAAGTTCCAACTCTTCTTGAAACCTACATAGCTCACATTTTTCTTCATGTGATTTTCAGAAACAGTTTAATATTAGCTTTATTCAGATGGTTCTTTGCTATTTTCCTTAAAAAATACAAAACAATATAAAAAGATGTTCAGATACTAACGGTACACTTTAAAAGTGGTGAAACAGACTTCCCTGGTGGCACAGTGGGTAGGAATCCACCTGCCAATGGAAGGGACATGGCCCTGGTGCAGGAAGATTCCACATGCTGTGGAGCAACCAAGCCCTGGCCACAATTATTGAAGCCCATGCCTAGAGCCCGTGGCCCAGAGAAAAGCCACCACAATGAGACACCTGCACACCGCTGTTAGAGAGTGGCCCCTGCTCCCTGCAGCTAGAGAAAGCCTGTGCAAACTAGCCAAGACCCAGCACAGCCAAAAATAAATAAATGAAAAAATTATCTTTAAAATGACAAAACTACAAATGTGAAAGGAAGCAGATGTCAAAACTTATAACATGTAAACATTTAGAAAAGCATTTAGGTGTTTTTTAGTATATTAGTGCAACTAAGACTTTATATTTCCAACAGTAGAGTAAGGATTTTGCTATGGTCTAGATGTCTGCATGTACCAGATTCATACTTGAAATCTTGATGCCCCACATGATGGTATTTAGGAAGTGAGACCTTTAGGAGATACTTTGGGAAGATTCTGGTGGGCTGAAGAAATTCTAGCAGGTAATGAGAACACACTAATAATAATAATAATAACCAGAAGTCAGAAATGAAAAGCCAGAAAAGTATACTTTCTTTTTTCAGAAATCAAACACACTTAAAACAAAAATCTAGAAATAAAATATTAAAACAGTGGAGACTGGTGGGAATAAAAATATCTGTAACCTATCAAGGGTGAAATATAGCAATAATATTTAAGTTTTAGAAGTAACCTATGAAGTAAGCATGATTGTGAAGAGAAGTGAAAGTGTCAGTAGCTCAGTCGTGTCCAACTCTTTGCAACCTCATGGTCTGCAGCCTGCCAGGCTCCTCTGTCCATGGGATTCTCCAGGCAAGAATACGGGAATGGGCTGCCATTCCCTTCTCCAGAGGATCTTCCTGACTCAGGAATCGAACCCAGGTCTCCTGCATTGCAGAGGGATTCTTTCACTGTTTGAGCCACCAGTGAAGACCAAGCATGATTGTTGCTGCTCTGCATGAATACAAGTTAGGACTGACTTCAAGGGCTAAGACCTGGAGCAGGAAGAAGCAACCTAAGTCTGTAAAGCGATGATGAATGGATGCATTGCTTATTCTGAGCCAAACACAAAGCCCTTTTCATGGATCGTTTCACTGAATCCTTAAGACAGTTGAATGACTTCTGTGCCTTGCTATTTCCTGCTTGAGCAGTGAGGAAGCCTGGGCGGGGAGTTCAACTCTCACGTCTCCACCCCGGTGCTCCTCACATCCTGGGCACGCCAGTCCTTTCATGAGTACCTGGGAGCCTCTTTCTCTGCTGCACAACTTGGTCACCTCTGATCCTGGCCTAGGAATAGTTTTCAGACATCACAGAAACCTGAAACAATGCACGTAGTTCCCACTGTCAGAAAACAAGGAAACAAGCAGCAGAGGCTGCTGTGCAGCGAGGCATGCCTCAGGGCTTTCCCGACAGAAGTCTCGCTTCCCGAAGTCAAAGGGATCAGACTTTGAGAACGGAGGTGTGGGCATGCCAGTGGGGCGCAGGGGGCGGGATGAGTTTGGAGATGGGGACTGATGCATACGTACTACCATGAGTAAAACAGATAGCTAGTGGGAACCTGCTGTATAGCACAGAGAGCTCAGCTCAGCGCTCTGGGGGCTCTGTGGTGACCTAGAGGGATGAGATGGGATGGGAGGAGGGCTGAAAAGGTGGGAAATGTGTGTATGTGTGTGTATACACATATATAGCCGGTTTACTTTGTTGTACAACATTGTTGTAAAGCTTCTATAGTAGCGGTGGTTTAGTTGCTAAGTTGTATCTGACTCTTGGGACCCTAACTATAGCCCACCAGGGTCCTCTGTCCACGGGATTTTTCCACGCAAGAATACTGGAGTAGTTGCCATTTCCTTGTCCAGGGGATCTTCCTGACCCAGGGACTGAACCTGGGTCTCCTGCATTCCAGGCAGATTTTTACCATCAGAGTCACCCCAATTAAAAAAAATGTCCAAGAGATGCTACATTGTGAGCATCTGTATATTAATACATCAAAGGAGGAAAAGAAAGAGTATCAGCGTTAATTTTCACTGACTTTTCCAAGAGTCCACAGAGGTAAATTGGAGACATGTAACATTGGGAAGATCCCGTGGAGAAGGAAATGGTAACCCACTCCAAGTACTCTTGCCTGGAAAATCCCATGGACAGAGGAGTGTGGTGGGCTACAGTCCTTGGGGTCATAAAAAAATCATATGCGACTGAGCACACTCACACACATGATGACTGGAAAACTAAGATAATCAAGCATCTTCAGCTGCTTTGGAGGAGAGATCTATAGTTAGATGACTTCATATAGACAGTTTCAGCTTAAGCTTATTTAGGCAAAGGAAAATGTCACTTTAATCAGAGGAAAATGAAATTCAGACACAAAGTCACTTGTAATCTGTGATATTCATTACTATAGAGCTTTTAATTTCCCTTAGAATATGTATGTGTGTTTGTTTATATTGCAAATATATTTAGTTGCTAGTTTTATTTTCCTTTCATGACTCACTTCATTTCTGTTTTGATCTCAGAGAAACTTCTTCCACTTTTCCAGGTCCCAGCTACTCAAGAGTTCTAATAATCCATTTCACAAATGCACAGTAAGAATTAAAATATAGTACAATAAAAGTTAGATCAACTATATGAAAAAAAGTCACCATTCACTATCTTAAAAATTCCTGACACATCAGGGATGCTAGTAGTGGTAAAGAATCCACCTGCCAAAGCAAGAAACTCCAGAGATGTGGGCTCGATCCCTGGGTCAGGAAGATCCCCTGGAGAAGGAAATGACAACCCACTCCAGTATTCTTGTCTGGCAAATCCCATATACAGAAGAGCTTGGTGGGCTACAGTCCAGGGGGTCTCAAAGAGTTGGATATGATTGAGCACACACACACTCAAGAGATATAAACTATAAATAGCACTTAATATAATTTTAGTAAACAGATATGAGGACTATAAATATATTGATAAGAACGTGCTAAAAATGCATATTGTATACTTCACATTACTATAGTCTAATACTGTTAAGTATTTTGAAAAAATTGAGATCATAGAGAGATGGAAAAAAAGATTAGAATAATAGAGCTTTGAAAATCATAATGGAACAGCCAATGGCTACTTCAAAAATGTTCTTAGGGAGATGACTCCAGGAAAGATCTCCACACTCTAATCCTCTTTCAGTGAAAACTCAAGAGTCCATTTGCTTTTTCTATCATAAATGTTTTCCCACTCAGGAACAACTGAACCAAGAGTCAGATGGACCAGTTATGCTGCTGAAACACCTTAAAAGGATAACATTTTTACTCTTTTGCCCTTATGAAAATTGCCATTAGTCAACTCCAAATCCATCTCTCTCCCACAGAAATGGGATAGTGACTGGCCACCTGACCGCACACCTGGAACTTAAGCATCCGATCTTCTTTGCAGGCAGGTGGACACAGAAGGCCTGGAAATGGAAGTCCCCACTTGTAGGTTTGAGCTCTGGGACAGCAGCTGCATGCTCCCATAAACTCTTCAAAGCCTGTGCACTGAATCGGAGGCTTACTTGTCACTCAGCTTCTGCCGTGCACACACATCGGTCCCCAGCACACGGCAAAGCCACGGATGAAAGTAATTCCGATTCTCTGAAGGGCAGTGTGCAAAAGAGCCATCTTGCAGCCTGTACTACTCCTCTTGGGCTGTTAGAAGTGACGGAATGAACTTCACACTGTTCTAAGTCATCTGTCATAGCAGCCCAAAGTTCGCCCCATGTAATCCTCTCACACAAACACTCTTGCCGTTGTCTTCTCTGTTGCCTAGTTCCAGCTCCACGTGTCATAAGTTGCAAAGCAAGAAAAACATGAGGATGCAAAATAGATTTTTACTCAAACAACTCTGTTATCTTTTTAAAAGTTCAGCATTAAGTTCAGTTCAGTTCAGTTCAGTTGCTTAGTTATGTCTGACTCTTGGCCACTCCATAGACTGCAGCACACCAGGCCTTCCTGTCCATCACCAACTCCCGGAACTTACTCAAACTCATGACCATTGCATTGGTGACGCCATCCAACCATCTCATCCTCTGTCATCCCCTTCTCCTCCCGCCTTCAATCTTTCCCAGCTCTAGGGTCTTTTCCAGTGAGTCGGTTCTTTGCATCAGGTGGCCAAAGTATTGGAGTTTCAGCTTCAGCATCAGTCCTTCCAATGAATAGTCAGGACAGATTTCCTTTAGGATGGACTGGTTGGATCTCCCTGCTATCAAAGAGACTCTCAAGAGTCTTCTTCAACACCACAGTTCAAAAGTATCAGTTCTTCGGTGCTCAGCTTTCTTTATAGTCCAACTCTCACATCTACACATGCCTACTGGAAAAACTATAGCTCTGACTAGATGGACCTTTGTTGGCAAGGTAATGTCTCTGCTTTTTAATATGCTATCTAGGTCATAGCTTTTCTTCCAAGGAGCAAGTGTCTTTTAATTTCACGGCTGCAGTCACCATCTGCAGTGATTTTGGAGTCCCCTCAAATAAAATATCTCACTGTTTTCGTTGTTTCTCATGTTTGCCATGAAGTGATGGGACCAGATGCCATGATCTTAGTTTTCTGAATGTTCAGTTTTACACCAACTTTTTCATTCTGCTCTTTCACTTTTGTCAAGAGACTCTTTAGTTCCTCTTCACTTTCTGCCATATGGGTGGTGTCATCTGCATATCTGAAGTTATTGATATTTTTCCCGGCCATCTTGATTCCAGCTTGTGCTTCATCCAGCCCAGCATTTCTCATGATGTACTCTGCATAGAAGTTAAATAAGCAGGGTGGCAATATACAGCCTTGATATACTCCTTTTCTGATTTGGAACCAGTCTGTTGTTCCATGTCCAGTTCTAACTGTTGCTTCTTGACCTGCATACAGATTTCTCAGGAGGCAGGTAAGCATTAAATTGCTTAGGGCTCATTCCTGGCTTCAACACACTGATGAAATCAGAGTTGAGCCACAAATTCTCTCCAGTTGCCTCATCTCTACAATAGCTATTGTAGTAATAATAGTCCCATTATTACAAGATTTAGGTGTTATTATTTATGTTAGACCACTTTGGCTCACAGTTAAGTTGTCAACAAGGGTTTCCTTGGCATCTCAGTGGTAGAGAATCACCTTCAATGCAGGAGCCACAAGAGATGCGGGTTTGATTCCTGGGTCAGGAAGATCCGCTGGAAGAAGGCATGGCAACTTGGTCCAGTATTCTTGCCTGAAAAATCCTATGAAGAGAGAAGCTTGGTAGGCTACAGTCCACAGTGACTCCAAAGAGTTGGACACTACCGAAGCAACTTAGCAAGCATGCAGGAAAGTTGTCAATAAATGTTTTTGTTATGTGGTTAAAATACCACCACCAAATCCCTTGGGATCTATTTTGGCCTGGATCAGTCAGAGCAGCATCCAGGATGAAGAGGGCACTCCCATGCTCAGAAGCTGTGAGAAGTCAACAAACCTTTTCTGCAAAGGGACATGGAATGCAGGCATACCTCGTTTTATTGCATTCACTTTACTACACTTCTCAGACTTCTCGTGTTTTCAGTTTGCAGCTTTGTGGCAACCCTATTATCAAGCAAGTCTATTGGCTTTTATTTTTCCAACTGTATTTGCTCATGTCATACTCCTGTGTCACATTTTGGTAATTTTCACAATATGTCAAACTTTGTTGTTGTTATATTGGTTCTGGTGATCTGTGATTAGTGATCTTTTGATGTTACTACTGTGACTCTCTGAAGGCTTCGATGATGTTAACATTTTCTAGCAAAAAATGTATTTTTCAGACATAAGATATGAGCACTGGTTTTTTAGACATAATGCTATTGCACACTTTATAGACCACAATGCAGTATAAGCATGACTTTTATATGCTCTTGGAAACCAAAAAATTTGTGCAACTCCCTTTATTGCGGTGGTCTGGAACCAAACCCAGAAAATCTTGTCTCTAAATTCTTTAGGGTCTGCAGGCTGTGAAAGTAGTCTCAACCACTGAATTCTGCTACATTAGCATACAAGGATCCACAAACAATGAGTAAGCAAGTAAGCATGGCTATATACAATAAAACTTTATTTATAAAATCAGACAGTAAGACAGATTTAGCCAGCGGCTGTTTGCCAAACCCTGAGTGAGACTAGCAAATCACAGACAGGTGATAAATGCTGGTATTTTATTCGATAATTCTTTAATAAATTGTTAAATGCAAAGTTAAATGCAAAGTCATGGTAAAGGGTGAACAGTTAATCTAAAGATTCTGTTTGTTTTTGCTGTGTTTATTGACAACATGTAGATGTTCTTTATTTATCAAATCACTTGCTCAAACATTTATTCTTGTACCTACTGAGTCTGCTACATCTTTGTTTTTGTATAATGTAAAATTGACAACCATTATATATGTTCTAAATTTGTACTTAGATTAATTAAGGAAATAACTGAACAACACTTGGTTAAGAATGTAATACCTTTATCTCTGAGTATTTATTGGAAAAGTTGTTGTTCAGTTGTGTCTGATTCTTTGTGGTCTCATGGACTGCAGCATGCCAGGCTTCCTTGTCCTTCACTAGCTCCCAGAGTCTGCTCAAATTCATGGCCACTGGGTCAGTGACACTATGTAAACATCTGATCCTTTGTCACCCCCTTCTCCTGCCCTCAACCTTTTCCACCATCAGGGACTTTTCCAGTGAGTCAGCTGTTCGAATTAGATGGCCAAAGTATTGGAACTTCAGCTTTAGCATCAGTCCTTCCAATGAATATCCAAGGTTAATTTCCTTTAGGATGGACTGGTTGGAACTCCTTGCAGCCCAAGGGACTCTCAAGAGTCTTTTCCAACACCACAATTTGAAAACATCAATTCTTATGCACTCACCTTTTTTATGGTCCAACTCTCTTTGGAGAATAAGGAAAGACATAAGCAGCATCATGGATTAGAATAACTAAATTATGAGCATCATAATTAGATGATCATTATTAGTCATCATAATTAGAGGACTAGCATAATTAAAATAACTAAATGACTGGATTCAAAACTAAGATAAAATATCTAATAAATTGACCCTGTGGGAAAATTCACTTTCAAGTAGAAGGAAATACTTAAATAATAGGTTCTTGTGAGTCAGAGCTCAAGCTTATTTACTTTGCCTTTAGCACTTTCGATAATTTACTAAGATTCATTACTTCTCGCCCTCTTGTCTCTGCCGCCTTTTTCCCTGTCTCGTTGCTTTCGCTCTTTTAACAGTGAAAGCATCTAAACACATCCGTCCTGCTCTCACTCCTGCCTGTAGACTCACCTCCATCTTTCTGTCCTCCACTCTGTCTGCTAGCACAGGCAGTGTCTTGCCTCTTTCCCTTCCTATACTTCACCTTTAAAATGCAGACACACTATTCTTAGGGCGAGTTTAGACTGGCAAAATGAAGTTTAGACATTACCAAGACTTTTGTTCAGTTGATTGCTGAAATACGTGAATAATTACATAAGAGGTTCATCTTTAATTTGGAGGGTTATTATAAAATGATATACATTTTTACCCCAGGCCTATATCTTCTTTTTTTCATGTCTTTCAACTGCTATCATTTAATTAACTTGAATGTCTAAAAGAAATACAGTATGGTGTGTGTATATATATATATATTCCTCTATCAGTTCTTTGTATATTTATGGCTTCTAACATCTATATTAGCCTCTCAATGCTGTACAGTGACTAATTTTTACATCAGACTCTAATCTGGACAGTGACTTTTGGAGATAATGAGGGAGGAATCAAGGAACTGACTTTATTTACTTATGTACTTATTTTTTTAATTTTTAATTTATTAATTTTTAATTTATTTTTCAAATTATTCTTTTTCTAAGTAAAAGACTTTATTTTATTTTATTTTTCTACTTTACAGTACTGTATTGTTTTACCCTACATTGACATGAATCCACCACAGAGCTGATTTTAATCCATTGGTGGCTACAAACCTTGAATGCTGTTGCTTCCCTTAGTAGCAACCAACAAATCAAATCAAAGGAGATGGCCACGGAAGCCCTCTTTAACATCAGTCTTTCATGGTTTTCTTTATCCTATTCAAGTCAACACAAAGTTGTGAATAAGATCAAATAGTTGCTGTTGTTGTTTAGTTGCTAACTTGTACCCGATTCTTACAACCCCATGGACTATAGCCCCCAGGCTCCTCTGTCCATGGGATTTCCCAGGCAAGAATACTGGCATGGGTTGCCATTTCCTCCTCCAGGGGAACCTTCCTGACCCAGGGACTGAACCTGGGTATCCTACATTGGCAGGCAGATTCTTTACCACTGAGCCACCTGGAAAGCCCAAGATAAATAAAAGAGAAGTTTCTGATTTTCAAACCTCTCTAGTTAAAAATCTCAGAATGAGCTAGTGACTTAGAGATATCTTCCTTACCGCTTTTACTAATGAGAAACTAAAGCACATGGAAACTGTTCTGCCCATAGTCACCCAGGGCAGTGACTAGAACTGGGCTTCCTATTCTCCTACAGAGCGGAGCAGAGAGGATTCTGAAAGCACCCTGAAGAGTGAACGTGTCTGCTTCAGCAGTAAAAACACGGAAGGAAGCCAGTCATTCCGACTTGGTTGGATGGTGTTACAAAATACCTATCTCACTTTTCAAGAGTATATTATGGTGAAAATAAGAAAAGACTGCCCAAATAATGTAAATCAGTGTTCTTCTTCACAAATGCTTCCAGCGATTGGAAAGCCATGATCCTCTCACTCTTGGTATTGGCTTTATTTGCAAAATATGAACCCAGAGAGACTGAGGACAGGCATTGCCATAACAATTTTAAGAACTTACCTGCCAGTTTCCTGCCATATTTTTAATAAATGAGCTCAGCACTTATCAGCAGAGTCCTCAGGGCTATCTAGGGATAAAATCTATTACTCTGTAAAAATTCATGGTAAATAATGAATCACATTTACCCAGATATGGGTAATTATACTATTCAGTGTGGAAGACTACTTTGGAAACCTGTACATATAACGATAGAAAAATAAAGATCTAAAACTACCATATAAGTCAAAAAATAACACTGTGAAAACTGATTCCTTGGGGACTTGTTGGAGTTAAAATTGCCATTCATTTCTTCCCATTCAACATTCTTGCTTACCTCCTTTGTAAATTGTATTTAAATCACTGAAATTAAACATACAAACTGTTTGGTAAACAGTTAAATTGACTTAATTTTTTAGTAAAGTGAAATAGCTAATTATAATTATAATGCTGTTGTATGTTGTTTTTAAAAGAGTTTGTTTTACAGAAATTGCCTTTGTCAAAATACAGGGGAAAAAAAAAAGAAGTCATTGATTTAGAAACCATTGAAATGGAAACCATTAAAATGGTCCATTGAAATGGAGGAATCATTTTCTAAGAAGCTTTCATTCCATAGCCTAAACTCATAAGATAGTCTCCATCTTGTCCTAAAAATGGTGTAGACATCCTTTTTTTATATTTCAGAGTGACTTTGGTTTTTGTTTCTTTCTTTGCATATCTGTTTTGCCATGGAATGATACAAGAGTGGCTCACAAAACTCAGAGAGATAGTTTAGTATAAAATGTAGGAGCTGGAGGAATGAAAGCATCTAATTCTGTTTACCTACCATGATCCTGAAGCTAGAGCCGTATAATCTTACTCTTTCCTCAGATTACTCTTCCACACACTTGCCGGGTTATGGCTCCCAGGCTCAGGCAGTGGATTCAGTGTTACTATGAGACAGATGATAATCATATTCATTGAGTAAACAGACAATACCAACTGAGGGAGAAGGGGATTCCTTTGAAATTGCTTAAATCACAATTGAAATTGACTATGTTTGATCTGCCATAAAGCCTTTGTGACTCTAAAGACTTTAGTTGTTTTGTTTTCTAGAACCTCCTGTGGATTTAAGAAGAGAAGATAAACAACACAGTTGCTCAAAGCAGACCTTAGCTCATGGTAACCAGGAAGGGGTAGGTTAGCAATGGATCTGATTGTGGTCACAATCCTTTTGCTGAACAGGACTCTCACATTTCTGCTCCTCCCTCCTCTAAAGGTATGCACTTTTAAGGACTGTGAATGAAACAGATCAGAAGGTAAAATGTCTAATTCAAAATACATGTTCTGATTTTTCTGTAGAATCTCCACAAATATGCAAATTCACTCAGTCTAATCTGAATGGTGTGATTGCATACAAATATAACTTCAGTAAGAATATTTTCTCTCTCTCATTTTTCTAGAACACGTGGGATTTTTCTTAAGGACTTTTAAACATTTTACATTTTATTATCATAGTTCACATAATCACTCGTTTCTTAATGGGTACACTGAGGGAGAAAGGCTTTTTTTTTTTTAATTTCCCCACTAAGTTCAACAACTCCTCTTATAAATCTTCTTATAAAGATTTCTAATCTATTTATGCAGTTAAGAGACTTTCATTTAAAGTGAATGTTTGAAAAATTGACTTCAAATTACCTTCCTCGTAGAATATGAGAAACTGAACTGGAAACTGTGAGATTCCCATTATAAGGAAGCCCTTGATCAATACACATTAAGTTACTGAAAATGCAGCATCATTCTTAATATGCATGGAAATTATGCTTTCTATGAAGCAAATTAGCTTGCAGTAGCTTTCAAAAAATCATGAGATGTGCTTGGAGACATATTTAAAAACCTGAGAGTACAATGAAATACGTTTAATGAAGCTGGTCATAGAGATTTAACTGAAAGCCATACCGGCTTTATTATTGCTGGCTCAGTATCTGCCTCATGTTTTCATATTAATGTCTAATGAGGCTGGCATTCTAAGGGAAAGAAGAATGTTAACGATTCTTAGAAGCATCTCTGATGAGATGCTTATTAGTCCACTGAATCTATTTATTTTATATAGATGCATTATATTTTCTTTTTGGAAGCTCTTCAGTTTACATATTTGTTTATAAGAAGTTGTTTCTATGTAAAGGACACACCGATTCTTAGATAAGCTGGTGGAAAAGATCACCAGAAACATCGCATCAGGCGAATCTCTACAGAGCATTTTTCATTTCCTATCATACAGACTATAGTCTAATATGAACTGTTTGATCTCAAACATCCCTACACTCAGTAACTGGTCAGTCTAAGCAAAATGTTCTTTTCAAATTTGATCATGAAAACAGCAAGGAAAAAACCCAACCTCAAACAGAAACCAAAAGGAGTGTTGTAAAAATAAACACAAATGAAGACTGGATACAGTGAGTAATAGTTATTTCTTTTCATTGAACTTATGTTATTTTAATGCTCATTTTATGATGATCTATGTTTTGTTTTTTTCCAAAAGGTATTCAATTTTTGCTTGACTTAGAAGGGAAAGATTACTTATAAACAAATCTTAAATGGAGGAAGTAGTTAAAATGTCATTTTCAAAATTTTGTTTTCTGAATGAAGTCAAATTGCAGCTCAAAAAATAAAAGAAAGAAAGAAAGAAAAGGGCACACAGAGTTCAAGTTTATGCAAACAACTGCCTTGCTGTGCTTTGTCCCACTCTCTTGGCTGCTCCTGACTGTCTCTGGTGATTAAGAGCAGGCCATTTGAGGAGACAGGGATGGAGTCCATATCAAGTTCATCTCTTGCTACTTTATGATCCTTTCCCATTATCTAAGCTTTCTCCATCTCCTTTAACAAGGCTACAAAGTGAGATAATAAGAGTGACATTATTGGGATGTTGTGAAAGTTAAAAGAAAGAACATGAATAAAATGCTTACACTCAAGCTCTGGATGTATTAATATATGCTCATTATCAATAATGGTTTTAGTAGTACTAGGAAATAAACAACTAATTTAACAGGTAATAAAAAGGATATTAATGTTTTATCAGTCCAGACTATATATAATGGAAACATTTTAAAAAATGAATACTAAAAACATTTTTTCATTGCCCCTCAAATAACTATTAATTAAAAAACAAAAAAAACCCACACGTTTCACACACTAAATCTTTTTAATCAAAGACTTTACTGTCAGTCCTTTGTAACTAAATGATAGTAAAGTTAGCATAATCCAGAGAAAGTCAGGGAAAGAAATGAATATTGAAGGTCTGGTGAGCCCCATTCTCAATAGAAACACAGTGAATCCAGACTTCCAGTGACCCTCTTTTTGGGCACAACATAAATCAATGTTAAGAAATTAACAGCTCAGGCTTTCCAGTTTCACTCTGCAGTCATTTGTGTCTCATGCTTTCTCAACTGTCATTAATCACATCAAAATAAAGGAAACAGATTAGGCCTTCCAAGACACTGGAAAGGGAGAAGTGAAGGAGCTACTTGTCCTGTTTCAGCTGTGGAATGCAGTGGTGGACAGGTATGCGTTGGAGTGCATCGGAGCAATATGAAGGAGAAAAAAGATAAAGCACTTTGTGTCTCTGTTCTGAAAAAAAGGAATTAGAGCAAGGGGAGCCAGGACTGCCCTGGGACAGAGCAGCTGCCTCAGCACCGATTTTGAAAAGACATAATGCAGATTCTCACTTCTCCTTTCAGCAACAGAGGATGGTTGGAGAGCATCATTGACTCAATGGACACGAATTTGGCCAAACTCCGGGAGATAGTGAAGGACAACGAGGCCTGGTGTGTTGCAACCATGGGGTCACAATGAGTTGGATGTGACATAGCAACTAAACAACAACACAACATGCAGATTCTCAAACAGCCATCACCTCTGGATGCCTGACACACAGAGAACAGGACGTCTCCCTGGGGAACCATGGTTATAGGTCAACCAAGAAATCTTTCCCGGAAAGTTGGACTGTAAGAAATTGAATGTAACACCTGTGCAGGTGTTCATATGTGCAGTGTGAGTGTGTGTGTATGTGTGTGTATGTTTGCTCAGTTGTGTCTGACTCTTTGTGACCCAAGGACTATATCCTGCCAGGCTCCTCTGTCCATGGAATTTTCCAGGCAAGAATACTGGAGTTAGTGGGTTGCCATTTTCTCCTCTGGGGGATCTTCCTGCCCCAGGAGAGGGATTGTGTCCCATCTCCTGAGTCTCCTGCATTGGCAGGTGGATTCTTTATCACTGACCCCCTGGGAAGCCCCATATGTGCATTATTCTGGAGTTAAGTCCACAGCTTAGAAAAGGAACTCAAAAGAGATTATCACACATACACCCAGCCACGTGGAAGCCTTTAGTGCCTATGAGATTATCATTTAGCAGCATGGACTATGCACAGAGTCATGAATGAACAGAAGGAAGGAACATCAGTAGTCAACAAACTGTTCACCCTTCTAATTTTATAGATGTGATACTGGGAATCCTGGAAGCTGGATGACTGGCCCATGATCACAATTGAGTAAAGTCACTCAGTCGTGTCCGACTCTTTGTGACCCCACGGACTGCAGCCCACCAGACTCCTCAGTCCATGGGATTCTCCAGGCCAGAATACTGGAGTGGGTTGCCATTTCCTTCTCCAGGGGATCTTACCGACCCAGGGATTGAACCTGGGTCTCCCACATTGGAGACAGATGCTTTAACCTCTGAGCCACCAGGGAAGTAGCTTATAAGTGCTAGATTCAGATGTAGGAGCCATGTTTTCCTCTCTCCCATTCAGTGATCTTTGCCTTATATATTTGCAGCAGTATTGATTGGCTGACCATAGCATGTGTATAAAATACATTATGCACCATTCTGCATACTAAATATACTACACAATTTAATTCTTTAGTGCTGAGCAATAAGTTAATAATTGGAGAGTTTGTGTAACCAACCTATTGGAGGCAGATAAAAACTTAAAAAATCCCCTGACTCTACAACACCCAATTTGCTCTACACCCTAAGGTTCTTGGTCTTGTCAATCACTCTCTTCCAAGAATATAATAGCATTTTCCCATTTTTATTTGTGTGTGTGTTTGAAAGCAACTCTCACAGTGTTGAGTGTGAAATGGGTTCTCAGGAGATTCTTGGTCGAATATGATGGAGGTGGTATTAATTTGGTACACACCCAGACTCCAAAATGATGGAAGGGAAAGAAAATGTACCCTGTGAATATTGATCTCTCATTAAATATTGTATCCTGCATAAGAAGAGCCAGCAAGATGCTGAAAGAATACACAGAACACTCAACTATTGATCACTCAGAATGAGATTTAGAAAAGGAACTCATGGAATTCTAAAAACAGTGAACCCTGGGAAGATCCAAGCTGACCCAGGGTTATTAACACTGGAATACATAGACAGAATCCAACTGTGAAGAGACTTGTCTGAACGCTCTTGGGAATTATTGTCACTATATGTAGGCCCATTCATTAAATTTTTAAAAAGGAAAAATAGGTATTTACTTTCCCAATTACTTGTAAAGAATCATTTCAATGTTTACTCATAGAAGCTGAGCAAATAACCCTACGAATAAACACAGGCTGACATTATCAATTGACAAAATAGAAAACATTTGAACAACACTTGGTAGGCAAGACTTTCCTCAGCTTTAGCCACTGTTACTGAAATGAATGGGTCTTCTATAAGATTTGAAATTATTTTAATCTTCAAAGAATAATTAGCTTTTTAGCCTAAGTCTTTATATGCATGTGTGTTTGTTGCTCAGTCATGTCCAGCCTCTTTGTGACCCCACGGACTCTAGCCTGCCAGGCTCCTCTGTCTATGGAACTCTCCAGGCAAGAATCCTGGAGTGGGTTGCAATTCCCTTCTCCAGGGGATCAAACCTGGGTCTCCTGCTTGGCAGGCAGATCTTTACCATCTGAGACACCAGGGAAGCTCAATAAATTTTTAACATCAAGCTGCCCAAAGAAAGGAACAGAAGAGCCACTCTGTAACATCTGGGTACAGAGCAATAGAAGGGAAAAGCAGAATATCCAAAGTAAGGTCACTAGTGTCTGAAAATACTAAGATGAAGAATAAGTCCTAAGAATTTCAGGAGCTAAGTAACCTGAAATGTCCCTTTTCAATAACATATTTTTAATTAGCTGCCTTTGACAGAGACTTGAATGGCAATATTTAGACTTTTGTCCATTATCTTCTTCATATTGTAGTCTGTGTTAGGTCAAACACTTGGGCTCAGACAAGACCATTATGGTTAAAATATCTTGCTTCCTATGTCCCTGGTCGTGAGCTTCCTTGCCAATATGTGTCTCTTCAAACTGAGTCGACTGGCTGTCAGTTTAATTTTGAGTAACTTTTTGGACATATTGAATGCAAGAAATTATATCCAGCTTTTCTGTTAAATCAAAATAGTACCAACTTTTCATCCTATGACTTCAAGAAAATAATTGATAAAATCAGCCAAGGTGCTTAAAGAATCATTTCTCTTCCATCTCCAATAGAACACAGCCCTTTCATGACAACACATGTGTTGTTTGGAGCTCAGGTTAGGATTCCCTGATTTCTCTTGCACCCCTGGTGTTCTGTAATTTTAATATCTGATTCTAACTTTTAAGATCCTACATCTTTTAAATCAGTTTACTGCTTTTAGGGTGAGACTTAGCTTCTGCAGTTCAGCAGGATATATGATTGTTTGATCCACCCTTTTTGCAGTTACTTGGATACAGAAAGGCCGTCTGGTGAAGTTATACTCTTTCTGCACTTACATGCATTCAAGAGCACTGGCTGGAACCAGAGCAGAGTTCCTGTAGCACTGCATTCAAGACACTGAGAGAAAGACAGCACAATTCCCAGCCCTCACGCTTCTTCTTAGCTCTCTAAGAGGCCAGCTTAGTGAGCATAGAGTATGGATTCTCAGAGGCAGTCAACAGAAGCATCGTCCTTTGCACATATTCCTCTCTGTCTTATAACAAGGACTACAATCTCATGTTGGGACCAGTAAATCCTTACCTGAGAACAGTGACCCTAGCACTTCAAAGTGAAGTGAAAGTTGCTTGGTCATGTCCAACTCTTTGTGACCCCATGGACTGTAGCCCACCAGGCTCCTCTGTCCATGGGATTCTCCAGGCATGAATACTGGAGTGGGTTGCCATTTCCTTCTTCAGGGGATCTTCCTGTCCCAGGGATCGAACCTAGGTCTCCTGAGTTACAGGCAGATCCTTTACCATCCAAACCACCAGAGAAGCCCTCAAACTTTGACCTTTATTCAAGATTCAAGAAAATCTTGCTCGTCTAATGTTACATACATCCTTGCTCTATAGTTTACTGTATCTCTGGGGCATGGTTTTAGAAGTGTTTTACTCCCACATAAGTTCTGTTTACTTGTTCAGTTCCCATTAGCTTTATAACACAACACAGAACCTGAACAGGAAATATATTTGATGAAGATTCCAGGGTGATTGGTGCTCATCATGGCAGGATCAAAGGCTCAGATCCATGCAATCAAGTATCTTTATGCTGTTAGTCATGACCTTCTCCTTTGAAATGATTGCCCACCATCTGTTATTTCATTAAGTATTAAATCTTTGTTGCTGAGCAGCAAGCCAATTTGCGTTCACAGATTTACCCCAAAAAAGCATTTAAAATTCCGTTATGAGGGATGTAATTGCTTAAGCTCAGAGTTCTTTTAAATTCCAGATAAAAACTGAACATGTGCATGCAAAGTACACTGCAATCAAGATACTGAAGTCATTAGCTGTGCAGTCACACAACCCCTTAAAAGGCTATTCACAGCTCAAACCCTACATTATCACAGTGTGTAATTGCTGCAAACTTTGCCCACTAAAAATGAGGATGTGTACAAGACAACTAAGCAAAAGCGTTGTAATTTCAAGAGGCAACAGATTGTTGCCATTTACATCTGTAACTAAAAAGTTTGCGGATTATACTTTTCTGTCTCCTGGATGTGTGTTTCATATATATAACTGATTCCTCTGTGTTACTATTGATCTGATCATTCAGTTTGTACTCCCTAATTCATTTTTTAATCTGAGACTTCCCTGGTGGCTCAGACAGTAAAGAATCTGCCTGCAATGCAGAAGATCTGGGTTTGATCCCTGAGTTGGGAAGATGGTTACCCATTCTAGTATTCTTGCCTGAAGAATCCCATGGACAGAGGAGCCTGCTGGGCTACTGTCCATGGGGTTGCAAAGCATCAGACATGTCATTTCACACTCTAGATTCAAATAACTACTCAATTGGGAGCACAGAGGGATGAGATAAGACAATGAAATGACAACCCACTCCAGTATTCTTGCCTAGAGATTTCCATGGACAGAGGAGGCTGGTGGGCTGTCATCTACGGGGTCACACAGAGTCAGACACAACTGAAGTGACTTAGCAGCAGCAGCAGCAGCAGGGATGAGCTATTTATAAGGTTATGACAGCTGTCAAAGCCAATAATATATACTGCATAAAGGAAATTGACATTGAATATTCACTGGAAGGACTGGTGCTGATGTTGAAGCTCCAATACTTTGGCCACCTCTTTTGAGAAGAGCCGACTCATTGGAAAAGGCCCTGATGTTGGAAAAGATTGAGGGCAGGAGAGGAAGGGGATGGCAGAAGATGAGGTGGTTAGATAGCATCACTGACTCAATGAACACAAATTTAAGCAAACCCAGGAGATAGTAAAGGACAGAGGAGCTTGGTGCACTATAGTCCACAGGATCACGAAGATTTGGACCACAACTTAGTGACTGAACAACATTTAATATATTCATTGTTTTCAGTGATGCATCATAGTTTGTTTTGATAGGAAACTGGTGAGAGAGAGCATTACCCTCACCTCTGGCCAAGGGCAGGATTTCTTGCCCAAGACTATCTCACAACAGATTTCCCTGGTGGCTAAGGAAGAATGCCTGAGCATTCACCTAAACTAAGAGCAATTCTGGCCGTGTTCATTGTGGTCCAATTCAAAACACTTGGTGTCTCAAATAAACACTGCAAATGATGACAGGCACTCAAGGCATACTTTTCTAAGCCTAGGCAGACAGGTCATTTTTTACAGACAAAAATGTAGTAACTGCTAGCAGTTATTATCAGAGATAAGGACTGAGGATAGAGTGTGGCATGGCTAAATCGAAGCTATATGTTAGACAAGAAACTCAGGGTGCAGACCAAAGTTGAACCTGAAAATTTTCAAACTGGAGTACATGGGTTTGAAATAACCCTTTGCAAATTAAATTCAAGCAGTGGGGGTTTTTATTTTTTAATGTAAGCTTTCAAGAGAATGAACTGAAAATGGGAAGGAACATAAAATCTCAATGTCAGCTCTAGAATGTAAATGCTAACAGTGGTTCAACAGAGAGGTTTACCAGGCATCTGAGGAGCCCTCCCAAGTCAAGGGCAGAATGAAAAATGAGGATGTTCCCAGAGACGGTTCTCACTTGCCTGGAGCCTGCAGGGCTCGTATACCAAGGGCAGGGCTGAGTGTGAGGGATGCCAGTTACTGGGCTGGCAATGCTGTTGTCACAGAGGCTGAGGGAATGAGCGAGGGCATGGTTCTAAATATAATAGTTTTCACTAGTGATGGTTATTGAATAGTGCATCTTATTTTATGTTTGTTTCCAAATCAATAATACTCTGAAAACCAACTTTTTTTCTCCAGTTTTAATTCCTAAATTCAAGTTCCTAGAATTGTGAAAGATTATCTCCTTTGTTGTCACATGCAAGTTTTTTTTTTTTTTTTTTAAATTTAAATGTCTTAATCCAAGCCTAGGGTATCATCCAGGACTCTATCTTTCTAAAAATTCCTACATGATTTTGATGTACATTCAGTTTTGAAAGTTATTGTAAAGAATCATAATGTTACTCAGAGAAATACTTGATAAGGATGAATTCAGATAGAAAGATTAAGAGAGTAAAACTGTGTCAGTATCTGAATGATAAAGAATGAATTTCCAAAAAAGAAACCTCTGATTTCAAAAGGTGACCTCCAACAAGGGAGCTATAAAAAGGGAGAAAGAAAAAAGTCAAGAGAGCTTTAAAACCAGAGCGGCATTTGATTTATATTCACCTAAGGATACGGGAAATGATTTCACTTTTTCAAGTAAGAGTAATCAGTCCACAGCTTTCTGGAACCCTGGTGCTGGGGATTTTAAGCCATGTAATTACAAAAGTAAGAATGGAAAGAAAGAATATTGAAACATAAAAAAGATAAAGGAGACGACTTCCATGTGAGTATGTACTACAAGTTAGGTAATTATAGTCATGCTTAATGAAATGCAGAAGAAAACAAAGGAAGCAATATTTTATGTGTAGACATGATTTCCAAGGTTCTCACATGTGCAGAAAAACTCTTGAGTCTAATGATAATGAAGTCAAGTGCCAGTGGTAATGGGAACTCTGCATTCACTAAAAATAAATGGTTGGTTTGATAGGCAATTACATAAGACCTTCATGGAAACATGTGAATCACTTGAAAGGATCATGCTCTTGGTGAGCAAAATGAATCATATTCTGCAGGCAGATAGCAAGTGCATTTTTTTTTTAGAGAGAGGAGAAATTATAATAGAAGAGTCTTGTTTTAAGAACTGTTCTCAAAAGAGAAATAGAACTTTTAGCTGATGGTGTTTCAATGCATTTAATGAGAGTCACTATAGGGATCCCTGAATCTCTCTGTTCTTCTAATAAAGCCATTTGTACTCTTTGAGTATTTGGGATAATCTGAGGTGATGGGTTCAGTCTGAATCTGACAAAAAATGCCTGACACTCATTTTTACTAGTTTCCCATTTGACTCCAGAAATTCCACAGGCGATTCTTAACACGTTTTCTACCACATTCTTATCAAGCCACAAGCTCGATTAGAAAATAGTGACACTGTTCTTGATGGACATGCCACTTAGACATGGCTAAACATCATAAGGGGGCTTCCTCTGTGGCTCTAGTGCTAAAGAAGCGGCTTGCCAATGCAGGAGAAATAAGAGACGCGGGTTCGACACCTTGGTCGGGAAAATCCCCTGGAGGAGGGCATGGCAGCCCACTCCATTGTATTCTTGCCTGGAGAATACCATGGACAGAGGAGCCTGGTGGACTACAGTCCATGGGGTCACAAAGAGTCGGGCAGGACTTGGTGACTAAACAAACCGAGGGGGATGCATGCCGGGGGAGCACAGTTATATTATAAAAGGCATTGATGGTTCATTTAATAGAAGCTGAAGAATGAAAAAGCAGAAGGATCGGGAAAAAAACCGAGTTGCATAATTTAGAGAGCCTATTTTTTTTTAATTGTTTATTTATTTATTTTAAATTACAATACTGTATTTGTTTTGCCATACATTGACACGAATCAGCCATAGGTGAACACAATCTCCCAATGCCAAAGCCCCCTCCCACCTCCCACCCCACATCCTCTACTTGAATCATCCTGCGCATCAGCCCCATGCATCCTGCATCCTACATTGAACATAGATTGGCGCTTCGTTTCTTACACGAAAATATACTTTTCATTGCCATTCTCCCAAACCATCCCACCCTTTCCCTCTCCCTCAGAGTCCAAAAGTCCACTCTATACCTCTGTGTCTCTTGGTTGGAGAGCCTATTTTTAAAAAATATGTCAAATTCATAGAGTCAGAAGTACATTGGTAGATGCCAAGGGCTGGGGAATGGGGAGGCGAGGAGGGGACTTGGGGGAATTAGTGTTTAATGGGAACAGAGTCTCAGCTCAGTTCAGTCACTCAGTCGTGTCCGACTCTTTGCGACCCCATGAATCGCAGCACGCCAGGCCTCCCTGTCCATCACCATCTCCTGGAGTTCACCTAAACTCATGTCCATCGAGTCGGTGATGCCAGCCACCCATCTCATCCTCTGTCGTCCCCTTCTCCTCCTGCCTCCAATCCCTCCCAGCATCACAGTCTTTTCCAATGAGTCAACTCTTCACATGAGGTGGCCAAAGTATTGGAGTTTCAGCTTCAGTATCAGTCCTACCAATGAACACCCAGGGCTGATTTCTTTCAAGATGGACTGGTTGCATCTTCTTGCAGTCCAAGGGACTCTCAAGAGTCTTCTCCAACACCACAGTTCAAAAGTATCAGTTCTTCGGCTCGTCTAAGTTTAGGAAGGTGAAAAATTCAAAAGATGGATGATGGTGAGATTTGCATTGCATTACAATGTGAATATACTTAATGCCACTGAAATGTACAGTTACATATGGACAAAATAGTATATTTTATATTTGCAACTCTTACCACAATAAAAAGAACATTTAAAAATCCTCCTCCCAAAATATCAAAACCAATCTCCACATTAAAAAAGAAAATTGTTCCCTGTGTTTATTTTTTTCTGGATACCATGTCAGCGAATAAGATAAATGAGTTTTTGGCACTTGCATGTTAAATAGAGTATGAAGAGTTACCCTAGGCTGCAGATTTAGATTAGTATTTGTTTCTTGGTCTCTGGGTCATGAACATCATCTCCCCTCTCCACATACACACACACACACACACACACACACACACACACACATCAGGAGAGTTTTGTTGTAAAGAATAATGGAAGCTTCATAAGCATTTCTGTGAAAGAAGCATTGTGATTAATATGGTGAAGCCGGGGCAGTGAGGTCAGCGATGGAGGTCACACTGGCATGAGCTGGTGCTGTGAGGGGATGCCCAGTCAGGGTAAGGCTGGAGGGGGGTCCACAGGGCCGTGGGGGGCAGCGATCCTGAAACCCCCTCTCCACCAGTGCTCCAAGGCACAGTACCAAAGGAGAGAAGGATACTCATCACTGTCCTACGTCCTCTGCTAATAAGAAGTTAGAACAGATTTGCTAACAATTCCCACAGCACTTTAAAGAGTACCGTTTTAAAGGACATTTCAATAAAAGGAGAAAAAAGTTACTCTTTGCTATATGCACTGTCCCTTTCTTTCCAAGACTCAACTCTGATTTCAAGGGGGAAATAAAGACAATATGATTGGATATATACCACGTTCAAGTGATGTAACAATCGGATGCTTGCTCTACAGCACAGAGTTGGGCAAATGACCTGCTAAAAAGAGAGTTGATTTCTGTGCAGCAATCCTCAGCACGAACAGCAGAGATGCTCCAGAAAACAACAGAAAAATGTTATAAATTACTTCTTTTCCATCAGTTTCAAGAGAGTGACTAAACTCCTAATGTAAGAACTTATATGAATCTAAATATGACTTTAATGAAAAACTATCTTTTGGCATTTTCTGAAAGAATATGGAATCAAGCTACAGGTATAGTGATGTTTTAACAATTTTGGTTTAATTGGCAATATTATTTATGTAAATTATCTGAATTTATCATGTAATCATTTAAGTTATGCTTTGCCTATTACTGTTTTCACTCTGAAACTAATATATAATTTCTTCAGCTCCAAAAGGAGCTGTGATAAATTAAAGGTTTACTCTGATGAGATGAAAATTATGATAAATGTAGATTGCGGAGCTCTTCTCACTAAGCTATTCTCTGTAAGTTATTCTCTGTAAGGGCTTCCTAATGGTTCAGATGTTAAAGGATCTGCCTGTAATGAAGGAGAACCAGATTCAGTCTCTGCGTTTGGAAGATCTCCTAGCAAAGGGAATGGCTACCCACTTCAGTATTCTTGCCTGGAGAATTCCATGGACAGAGGAGTCTGGCAGACCACAGTTCATGGAGTCTGCAAAGAGGTGGACACAACTGAGCAGTTAACACTTTCCCTTTATAGGTCTGACCAAAAAAAAAAAAAAAAAACAAACCTCAAACTAAGTATTCAGGAACCTTCTTATATTCTTTAAAGATCTCCAATTTCTTTTATTAAATAAAAATGTTAGCCATTAAAATTTTATTTAAATTAGTGAGAAAATAACTATTTTGTCTGTGTTTTAGTTATAACAGAAGACTTTGAACCATAATTTAAAGGTCAACTTCAGACTTATTTTTAAACTCAAATCTGATGTTTAATATTTAAACCATGGCTTCTAATTATTTTTCTTGACGCAATACTTTTCTCTGTTACCTCTGTAGAGTGGATTGTTCTGTCAAGTAGAGAGATGTCAAAAAGAGAAAAGTGCTTGCAATAACTTCATTTGAAGACAAAATACCTGAGGACAATTTAGATTTCACACAGCTATACTCAATGAAAAGAAATGCTATTGAATCTGTGAAACACCAAATTTCATGAAATCTCATAGAGACCTTGAAAAACTGACCTTTTAGAAACACTGAGACATAGCAAGGAGAAACCATAAGGTTATCATGGCCTATATTCTCTAGGTAATCTTGTTCTCCAATATTTTCTTCAAGGTTGCACTCTTAGGGTATTAATTATGCTTACATGTTCATAATTTTATTGTGTAATAAAACATCTCCCATTCTCTTCTCCAGGGGATCTTCCCAACCCAGGGATAATGGAACCCATGTCTTTCTCATTGCAGGCAGATTCTTTACCATCTGAGCCACCAGGGAAGCCTAATAAAGCATTTATTTTCCATAGTCCATTTACAGCACTATTTTCTCTAAGTATATTGATATAAATTATTTATATAAAGTGCATACATATTTATGCTTTGTAAAATCATATTTTCTTAATTTTATTTGAAATATTACCATCATTTTATTTATAAAATTATAACCTCCTGCTAGTTAAGAAGTCTAAATATAATTACTATGAAAAAAAGTCCTGGATTAAGTTACACGGACTCTTGGAAAATAAAATAATATGAAATATGCTTTTACAGATTCTTGATGTTTCTTAAGAATTTGTTTTGGAAGGTAAAATGGATTAATATCAGAATTTCATATTATCTCCCAAATCTGCATATAGATAATCTTTTGTATTTGTGAACCACTGATATCAATCATGCATGTCTTATGCATATTTATTAAGATATACATTGCTATTGGTGTTCAAGTTCAGTTCAGTTCAGACGGCTCAGTCATGTCTGACTCTTTGCGACCCCATGAATCGCAGCAGGCCAGGCCTCCCTGTTCATTACCATCTCTCGGAGTTCACTCAGACTCAAGTCCATCGAGTCCTTGGTGCCAACCAGCCATCTCATCCTCTGTCGTGTCCTTCTCCTCCTGCCCCCAGTCCCTCCCAGCATCAGAGTCTTTTCCAATGAGTCAACTCTTTGCATGAGGTGGCCAAAGTACTGGAGTTTCAACTTTAGCATCATTCCTTCCAAAGAAATCCCAGGGTTGATCTCCTTCAGAATGGACTGGTTGGATTTCCTTGCAGTCCAAGGAACTCTCAAGAGTCTTCTCCAACACCACAGTTCAAAAGCATCAATTCTTCTCTGCTCAGCCTTCTTCACAGTCCAACTCTCACATCCTTACATGACCACAGGAAAAACCATAGCCCTGAATAGATGGACCTTAGTCGGCAAAGTAATGTCTCTGCTTTTGAATATGCTACCTAGGTTGGTCATAACTTTTCTTCCAAGGAGTAAGCGTCTTTTAATTTCATGGCTGCAGTCACCATCTGCAGTGAGTAAGTATCTAAGGTACTAACAAATGATGCCTTCCCCCATGAAAGAAATATTTTTATGTGCGTAGTATCAATTGTATTTATAATCAGCAAATATGATTAACCTGATTTTCTATTTCTCAATCTTATGACATTTTCTATTACCTCCTACTCTTACATATGCTGAATATACATGCAAAGATACAAAACACATACCATACCTTCTACATTTGTCTGTGATTGCATGATGTATGAATATGTGTTTATGTATATATATGTGTGTGTGCGTGCTCAATTGTCTCCAACTCTTTGTGACCCCATGGGCTGTAGCCTGTCAGGTTCCTCTGTCCATGGAGTCTTCCAGGCAAGAATACTGGTATGGGTTTTCATTTCCTTGTCTGGGGGATCTTCCCCATCCAGAAACCAAAACCTCATCTCCTGCATATCTTGCATAAGAGGCAAATTCTTTACCCACTGAGCCATGGGGAAAGCCTTGCATATGTGTATATACAAATAGAATTTCATGTGATCCTTAAAATAGAGAGAAAAATTGGATAATTCTTGGTAAACCATTACAGAAAGTTTTAAAAAGATCCGTTACATGCAATCTTTAAGATAAAAATAAATGACATGAATAAAACAATTCCATAAAATGAAAGAGAATAAAATTAATAAATTAAAAAAGCAGAAATATGCTACTGAAAAAACAGCTAAGAAGGTGACAAGAAAGACCTAGCATAATATTATTTGTGATGAATATTGATGACTAATTCTTTATCAAACAGTGAATATTGGGCTTCCCTGGTCACTCAGACAGTAAAGAATTCTGCCTTTAATATGAGAGACCTAGGCTCAGTCCCTGGGTTGGGAAGATCCCCTGGAGAAGGGAATGACAACCCACTCTAGTATTCTTGCCCAGAGAATTCCATGGACAGAGGAGCCTGGCAGGCTACAGTTTATGGGGTCGCAAAAAGTAGGACATGACTGAGAGACTAACACTTCCTTCACTTTCATTGTTAAGATTGATTTATGTTGAATAATAATAACACAGAACTGCGCATAAACTTGGCCTCCCTATTTGGCCTTTCAGACACCACTTTTATTCAAGTTTTCCTACAGATGGTTCCTGTCTGGGGAGGATAGAGATCTGATGGTCCCTTGGTATTTGCTCAAGTGAGCACATCATAGTTTTGTCTTCAGAGGATTGCTTAACCACACTGCTTATTTATTAAAAGTTTACCATCTGCTAGGCTGCCTGTTTCCTGGTTCTTTGGTGAGAAAGAGAGGCCTTTGGGGAGAATTTTGAGTCTGAAACTTCTGATATTTCACAATTGCTGCCTTCTTTTGCTCCTTGTCAGATTGTATAAGACTAAAAGAAAATCTGGTTAAATCACTACCCCATTACTTTGGAGTCCTCATGTCCATAGACAGGTTGCTTTCTCTCCACCTTCCAGAGTCTGAGTTTTATCTTATATACAATGCCCAGGTTTTTATGAGAAATGCTGGACTGGAAGAAACACAAGCTGGAGTCAAGATTGCTGGGAGAAATATCAATAACCTCAGATATGCAGATGACACCATCTTTATGGTAGAAAGTGAAGAGGAGCTAAAAAGCCTCTTGATGAAAGTGAAAGAGGAGAGTGAAAAAAGTTGGCTTAAAGCTCAACATTCAGAAAATGAAGATCATTGCATCCAGTCCCATCACTTCATGGGAAATAGATGGGGAAACAGTGGAAACAGTGTCAGACTTTATTTTGGGGGGCTCTAAAATCACTGCAGATAGTGACTGCAGCCATGAAATTAGAAGACGCTTACTCCTTGGAAGAAAAGTTATGACCAACCTAGATAGTATATTCAGAAGCAGAGACATTACTTTGCCCACTAAGGTTCATCTAGTCAAGGCTATGGTCTTTCCTGTGGTCATGTATGGATGTGAGAGTTGGACTGTGAAGAAGGCTGAGTGCTGAAGAATTGATGCTTTTGAACTGTGGTGTTGGAGAAGACTCTTGAGAGTTCCTTGGATTGCAAGGAAATCCAACCAGTCCATTCTGAAGGAGATCAGCCCTGGGATTTCTTTGGAAGGAATGATGCTAAAGCTGAAACTCCAGTACTTTGGCCACCTCATACAAAGAGTTGACTCACTGGAAAAGACTCTGATGCTGGGAGAGATTGGGGGCAGGAGGAGAAGGGGACAACCGAGGATGAGATGGCTGGATAGCATCACGGACTCGATGGATGTGAGTCTGAGTGAACTCCGAGAGATGGTAATGAACAGGGAGGCCTGGCGTGCTGCGATTCATGGGGTTGCAAAGAGTTGGACATGACTGAACAAATGAACTGAACTGAACTGAACTGAGAAAAAAACAAAAATTATATCTACCTTATATCTACACTTTCTTCCCCAGGGCTTCCCTGGTGGTTTAGATGGTAAAGAATCTGTCAGCAATGTGGAAGACCCAGGTTGGTCTGCTGGTCTGGGAAATTCCTTGGAGAAAGAAATGGCTACCCACTCCAGTATTCTTGCCTAGAGAATTTTATGGACAGAAGAGCCTTGTGAGCTACAGTCCATGTAGGTCACAAAGAGAAGGACACAACTGAGTGACTAACACTTTCACTTTTCACTTTTTTCTTCCCTGAAGTATTGATACATAATTTTAAACGACTTGTATAGGAAATGGGTCACCAATGTGGACCAAGAAGGAAGATTTACCAACTTTGAAAAAGACCTCCAAGCCTCCAAATCTCTAGATACTGAAAACAAGCAGAAAAAGTCATTTGCAAACATATGCCTGCTTATTTTCTCTGTTGAAATTATTATTATTATTATTATTATTTCTTGCTTAGGCTCTTATTTTTATTATATCCTGTTCCTACTTCCTAAACTTAGAAGCAGGGTTTAACTAAGAAAAGTTTCCTATCCTCCTATCCTTGCCAACTTTTACCTTGTGGAATTTCAGCACTCTCATGGAACTATAGACTGTTAAGTGCTTCCTATTTCTCCCATTTAGGAATGGAAGTATTTATTACAGTCATCTTTGTTGCTTTAGTACCATTGCATCATGGGTGTGATGGGGTCAGGTAACTTGTTTAATAATTTATATTCCTTAGATCAATAGCAGCCATATCTGAGGAGACAGTCAAATTTAATCCAGATTGTGAAATTCTGAACATTGAGCCATATAGAATTTGATGAGAATTTGGAGATCATAGATAAAGGTGAGTATATTTTTGCATAAGCTTAGTGGTTCAGATTGTAAAGAATCCGCCTGCAATGTGGGAGACCTGAGTTCAATCCCTGGGTTGGGAAAATCCCCTTGAAGAAGGCATAGCAACCCACTCCAGTATTCTTGCCAGGAGAATCCCATGGGAAGAGGAGCCTGGTGGGCTACAGTTCATGGGGTTGCAAAGAGTCAGACATGACTGAGTGATAAGCACAGCACAGAATGTAGTTATCTGCACCCAGAAGCAGGGGTAGCTTGTAAAAGTGGGATCTATTATTTCTCTCTCTGCAATCTTATCCCTTCAATGTGACTGCAGAATCTTTCATCGATTGTTTTCCCTCACCTTGAATTGGACTTGGTTACATGGCTTCATTCGACCAAACAGGAAGTTAGAAAACTTGGAGCAAGAGAGATCCGAAGAGCCACTCCTGAACATCAGGACTCACCCTTTCTCACTGCACTTGGACCCTGTGGCTGCCATGGGAAGGGGTGGAAGCTAGTCGACTGGAAATTGATGGGCCATGTGAAGAAAAACAGAGGTCACACACCGAGCAGTCAGTAAGCCGTTCTTACCACTGACGCACACATGGGCTCAACCAAGACCACAGAGCCTGTCTCAGACCAGATGGACCACCTGGCTACATGGATGAATTTTTCTTTTTAACTGCAAGCTTTGGTGTCATTGTTGTTGTTGTTCTGTCACTCAGTCTTGTCCAACTGTTTGCGACCCCATGGACTGCAGCACACCAGGCTTCCCTGTCCTTCACCATCTCCCAGAGTTTACTCAGAATCATGTCCATTGAGTCCGTGATGGCCATCCAGCCATCTCATCCTCTGTCACCCCCTTCTCCTCCTGCCTTCAATCTTTCCAGGCATTAGAGTCTTTTCCAATGAGTCAGCTCTTTGCATCAGGTGAACAAACTGTTCAGTTTCATAATCAGTCCTCCAATGAATATTCAGGGTAGATTTCCTTTATAATTGACTAGTTTGATCTCCTTGCAGTCCGAGTGACCCTTGAGAGTCTTCTCCAGCATCACAGTTTGAAATCATCAGTTCTTCGGCACTTTCTTTCTACTACACATTAAAAGAGACAGCATTATCAACACTAAAGAAAATATTTGTGATGCACGTGTCCACCAACTTATCCCAGGCTCCATGACATACAGAGACCTTCTTTTAAAGAAATTAAAAACAGTCTTGGCATGTGGTCATAGATTTGAACAAACATTTCACACACACACACACACAAAAAAAAAAGGGAAAAAAAACAACACCCAAATGTCTATTTAAAAGTCCTTAGCTTCACTGGCCATCAGGGAAATGAAAATCAAAACCACAAGGCGATATACAGTTATCAGATTTACTGAAAGGAAAGCATCAGAAAATACCAAGTATCTGAGTAAATGTTGTTGAGCAAGCACACTCACAGATCGCTGGTGGGAGTATAAATTGATATTTTTAAAAACTGCTTGTCAGCAGCAACTCAAGTTGATACACTTACCCTGTTACTAAGCAATGTCATTTCTGGATAGGAATCTGGAGGAAATATGTGCATATGCTTAGAAAAATATACAAAATTGTTCACAGCATTATGATTTGTAGCGTCCTCAAACTAGACACTAAACAAATGTCTATCAGCAGAAGAATGGATAAACTATCATGCAGTGACACAAAATATCATTGAACAGAAATGATGTAAACAATCTGAAATGCTATACAACAACATGGAGGAATGTCTCAAACTATGATTTTGAACAAGATAGACCGAAAAAGTGTGCAGTGCATGCTATTGAAACAAAAATAGGAAAACCTAACTTAATGCTCCCCTGATGGCTCCGTGGTAAAGAATCTGCCTGCCCGTGCAGGAGCTGGGAGTTCAGCCCCTGGGTCATAAAGATCCCCTGGAGAAGGAAACA
Source organism: Nanger dama (assembly GCA_917880005.1). Classification (NCBI taxonomy): domain Eukaryota; kingdom Metazoa; phylum Chordata; class Mammalia; order Artiodactyla; family Bovidae; genus Nanger; species Nanger dama. The sequence continues at coordinate 3,315,256 of CAKJTW010000069.1, forward strand.
GCAACCCACCCCAGGATTCTTGTCTGGAGAATTCCACGGACAGAGGAGTTTGACAAGCTATAGTCCATGGTTTTGTAAAAGAGTCAGACATGACTTAGCAACTACACACCAACAACAGCAAAAAAAAACAGTTTAAGCTCTCAGAAATCTAAGAAGTGGTTTTCCTCTGGGAAAGGATGAATATACGTAAATCTTTGTGGTGCCAGCAATATTCTATTTCTTGACCTGGGGGCTGGTTACAGAGGGGAGATCAATTTGGGGAAAAACACAAATATACATTTATTGAAAGGATATATATCACCTTGATAAATGTCCTCTGTCCATCAACAACTTTCTTATAAAATGTTAACAGGATGGTAAAAATTAATACTTATAGTTGGTTTTCATCTGAATATTAATCATATCTTCCTAAATGAAAGCAGATAGCCAAAATATCTGAAAGATTTTTAAATCAAATTGATTCTCTTCCATCTTTCATTACACTCTCGGGCTATTTTTGCCTAGTATCTCAGTTCCACTTTATTTAATATCTCTCTAAATTAGACTTTATATTAATAGTTAATTTCCTGGCATTAAGCAATCAATGAATTTTAGATTTATTTAATGTTTAGCAATTTATTTGCTACCATTTCCCTTTCATTTCACAATCTGTGTTGCTTTTGATTTCTTTCATTCTGAATATATAATTCAGTAGTTCTTCTCTCAGTAGTGTCTTATGTTAGCAGTGGTTTCTATCTGAAAATGTCCTTTTTTTAACACTGTCAGATATTCCAGGAACTTATATCAGTAGAGGATTCAAAGTTCACTGTTGTTTTCTCACATCACTTTAAAGGTATTTTTCTGCTGCTTTGTATCTATTTTTATCCCTGTTAAAATGTCTAATTTTAATTTACTCTGATAAAATCTTTTTACAGTCATTTTTATGACCTACTCTTTGATGTTCTGAAATTTCCCAATTATTTTTATATTCAAGATTGTGTATTTCCTAAATCTGAAAATTTATATAAATTTTGGAATATTCTGAATACTACCTTTAAAAACATTACCTTTCTCATTCTCTTTTTTTCCTCTTAGGAGTTTCAGTGGAGATGTATTGGAATTTCTTACCTCTCTCTATATTTTTTTTTCAATTTGTCTTTTATAATGTCATCTTTTAACCTTATGTCATTGCATCAAGATGAATCCCCCAAAAACGTGCTTTAACTCTTTCCTCAAATTCATGTATCTGCAGTTTCATAAATAATTTAATTTTTCCTTTGGTTCTTTTTATGTCCAGATTGTGTTTTATTTTCAAACACGACTTCTTATAGTGTATATTTATCATATTTTTACTCCCTACTGTTATTCCTTTAATAACTTTAAACTTATTTTTATATAAAAGCAATAATTCTCTGGGGATTTAATTCTACTGTTTGTATTTTCTTCTGTCCCTTGTTTACAGTGGATTGTTTCCTTCTGGGGTTTGTAATTTTAGACTGTGAACTCTTTTTGTTAAGACTGCCACTGTGGGACACCAAAAATCTAGAGAGACATTTATAATCCCCTGCTTCATTTTAGGGAACATCACAGAACTGTAGCCACGTTTTATGTCAGTATTTCAGATAATATTTCAACTATTTCCAAGACCACAAACTTGAATGCCAGATTTACATATAATGTAGGCTTATGATCAGAACTCTTCAAGGGACTTTTTTTTTTTCCTTAGAGAATGCTTTAGCTTGCCAGGGCTACCATACAAAGTGGATTTCCCTGGTGGCTCAGGGGTAAAGAATCTGCCTGCCAGGCAGGATACCCAGGTTCAGTCCCTGGTTTGGGAAAATCCCCTGGAGAAGGAAATGACAACCCACTCCAGTGTTCTTGCCTGGAGAATCCCATGAACAGAGAAGCCTGGCAGGCTATAGTTCCTGGGGTTGCACAGAGTCAGACACGACTGAACCAACACCACCACCACCATACAAAGTACCCTGGGCTAAGTGGCTTAAAATAAGAGAAGTCATTCTGAACGGTGACAGTCTAAAGTCAAGGCTGGTGGAGCCGATTCCTTCCAAAGGCTGTGAGGAAAGGATCTGTTCCAGTGGATCCATCTTCATATCCCCATGACATAGTCCCTGCATAGTACCTAGATCCAAATTTCCTCTTCTTACAAGACACTGGTCATATCAGGGGCTACCCACTAGAGTAGGGCTAGGGATCTAATTTGAATTTTTCTGCCTCTGTAAAAACCATGTCTCCAAAGCAAGTTAGATATTGGAGATTAAGATCTGAACATGTGAATTCTGGGGACACAAATCCATAACAACCACGTACTGTTTATCTTTTTTTTTTTTTTTTAGTTTTCTCTTTTACTAATAACACAGGTCTTTAAGCATCTAACTTTAATGAATGGGACACATTTTCAAAGCAGCCTAGTGCTGCCTTCAAACCAAATATCTCTTATGTACATTAAATCTACAGCTTCTACTTGACCAAGATAATGAATCATGTTTATATATAGCAGAGGTTTTAACGCCTTAGGTTTTGTTCCTCTTTATTTTTAGATCCTTGGAATTTCTTTTATTTTTATGAGCTCATTGCAAATAAAAACGTATGTTTGTGATGATGTATCCCTTACACTTTAGTAAAAGCAAAGGATGAAAGTTTCAGAGGCTTTTCAGTAGCTCATGAGCTGTAATCCCACAACCAGAAAACTCCTAGAGATTTCAGTTACCAATTACCACACAGAGAGGAAGAGTCACTTACTTAGAGGACAAAACTCATGTTCATTTGTGGGCTTTTGATTATCTCTAATAAAAATGAAATGGAAAAAAAATTATTGACATGATTTCTCAGTTTTAATTTTTTAAATAATTGTTAATTATGTATCTTTATTTGTGCTGAGTTTTTGCTGTAGTGGTTTCTCTTGTTGCAGAGTATGGGCTCCAGAGCACGTGGGCTCAGTAGCTGCAGCTCCTGGAATCTAGAGCACAAGCTCAGTAGATGTGGTGCACGATCTTGCTCCTAGACAGGTAGAAGTTTCTTGGATTAGGGATCAAACTGTGTCTCTTGTGTTGGTTGGCAGATTCTTTACCGCTGAGCCACCAGGGAAGCCTTCATTTTCAATCTTAGTGAACTAGATAGCACTGGACCCATTAGCAAAAATGTTAATTTTACTGCTTTAGGATTATAATAGCTATAACTCTAATCAATCCATCAGTTCAATCACTCAGTTGTGTCCAACTCTTTACCACTCCATAGACTGCAGCATGCCAGGCTTCCCTGTCCATCACCAACTACTGAAGTTTATTCAAACTCATGCCCATTGAGTCGGTGATGCCATCCAACCATCTCATCCTCTGTTGTCCCCTTCTCCTCCTGCCCTCAGTCTTTCCCAGCATCAGGGTCTTTTCCAATGAGTCTGTTCTTCAACTCAGGTGGTCAAAGTATTGGAGCTTCAGCTTCAGTATCATTCTTTCCAAAGAACACCCAGGACTGATCTCCTTTTGGAAGGACTGATTGGATCTTCTTGCAGTCCAAGGGACTCTCAAGAGTCTTCTCCAACACCACAGTTCAAAAGCCTGAAATCTTCAGTGCTCAGCTTTCTTTATAGTCCAACTCTCACATCCATACTGGAAAACTCATAGCTTTGACTAGATGGACCTTGTTGGCAAAGGTCTCTGCTTAAAAAAAAAAATAATAATACAGAGGGTTTAGTGTAATTATTTAATAAAATACATAGTGATCTAGCAGAAATCAATTGCAGTATAAAAGTCAGAACAAAAAAATACAAATATGTGTCATGTTTTTAGAAATATTTCATTTGTTAAAATGCTTGTTATCCTTCTTTTTTCATGTGATGTATTGTTAGCTAAAAATATGCCTCTGCCTCACATCGTTATGGACTGCCACATGTCACACCATGTGTTTCTTTTGACATTTATCATGATGCTCTGCTCTCCCAGGTGATCTTTTCACATTTTCTCCTTTTGTATGAGTTGTGTTTGTTTTCCCTAAGGTCATTCCTACTGAGCTTCAAGCAGACTCTTTTTGCTCTAATTTACCAGGTTCTCATATTTTTCTTTCGTTTGTTTCTCTACACATTAACTTTTATCTCTGAAACCAGACAATGCACATGATATATGAGTGGTTTATTTATTCAAGACAATTAATTCTTCTTATATATTAAGTACTTAATATCTTAAACTGAATTAGATTATTTTGAATTACATATATGCTTTCAGAGGAATAGTACCATTGAATGATTTGATGATTCTGCAGATAAAAGGAGAAAGATAAGAAAATTTAAGCCTGAATTAGTCAATAAAGAATCTACCTGCAATGCAGGAGACTCAGGCTTGATCTCTGAGTTGGGAAGATCCTCTGGAGAATGGTATGGCAACCCACTCCAGTATTCTTACCTGGAGAATCCCATGGACAGAGGAACCTGACAGGCTGCAGTCCATAGGGTTGGACACAACTAAAACAACTTAAACCCAATATGTGTAGACTCAAAGCAACTCCTGGCACATTGGGCATGCTCTGTATGTGTCATGATTTCTTTTTATTTTAGCAGTATCCAAAATTTCATGGCTGCAGTCACCATCTGCAGTGATTTTGAAGCCCCCCAAAATAAAATCTAACCCTGTTCCCACTGTTTCCCCATCTATTTCCCATGAAGCGATGGGACCAGATGCCATGATCTTAGTTTTCTGAAGGCTGAGCTTTAAGCCAACTTTTTCACTCTCCTCTTTCACTTTCATCAAGAGGCTTTTTAGTTCCTCTTCACTTTCTGCCATAAGGGCAGTGTCATCTGCATATCTGAGATTATTGATATTTCAACTCCAGCAATCTTGATTCCAGCTTGTACTTCTTCCAGCCCAGACTTTCTCATGATGTACTCTGCATATAAGTTAAATAATGCAGATGGTGATTTCAGCCATGAAATTAAAAGACGCTTACTCTTTGGAAGGAAGGTTATGACCAACCTAGATAGCATATTCAAAAGCAGAGACATAACTTTGCCAACAAAGTTCTGTCTAGTCAAGGCTATGGTTTTTCCAGTGGTCATGTATGGATGTGAGAGTTGGACTGTGAAGAAAGCTGAGCACCAAAGAATTAACGCTTTTGAACTCTAATGCTAGAGAAGACTCTTGAGAGTCCCTTGGACTGCAAGGAAATCCAACCAGTCCATTCTTTAGGAGATCAGTCCTGGATGTTCATTGGAAGGACTGATGCTAAAGCTGAAACTCCAATACTTTGGCCACCTCATGAAAAGAGTTGACTCATTGGAAAAGACTCTTATGCTGGGAGGGATTGGGGCAGGAGGAGAAAGGGACAACAGAGGATGAGATGGCTGGATGCCATCACGGACTTGATGGACATGAGTCTGAGTAAACTCCAAGAGTTGGTGATGGATAGAGAGGCCTGGCATGCTGCAATTCATGGGGTCGCAAAGAGTCAGACACAACTGAGCAACTGAACTGAACTGAACTTTATTCCAACCACTCTTTAGGTCAAAATAAAAATACCTACAGTCAATGAAGTATTGAAACTTTCACTGGATCCACAACAGAATCCTGAAGAAACTGTGCATTGGATCAAGTTTGCCATGTAAATTCTGAGTCAAATTTAAATTAAGGTCTGAGAGCAGAGGGGAGGAGTGACAGAAATTATTTAATGTTGACAGTATAAATTGGCATCAGTGGCTTTCAAACCTGCAGTTTTTCTGAAGTATGAGCTGTGTGCCACCTACTTTCTCATATTCACCAATAATGTCAATGTGCAGTTACTTCTTGTCATTAGGTATATGAAGCTTCAATTTAGAGATCAGTGGATAATTGCATTAAAGTGACCACTGAAAGAGAGTCATTTCCTAGGCAGGTTGATAAGAAGTCTAGGGGTCCCCAAGGAGAGAGGAGTCTGGAATTCTCAAGGAGGAAGAAAGTGAAGAAGGAAGTAAAATGTTTCCCAGGGAGTTGAATACTAGGTCAGCTTTACTGGGACGGAAAGCCCCCAAATTTTAAAGGGAACAATGGATACCAGGTGTGTCACTGCAATGTTTGCTCTGCAACCTAAGAAACAGGATCTAGCTCTAGGAAACAGGGACTCGACGCTAACTGCAAATTGTCACCAATGGTTACATAAACCTCACCTGCCTGCCCACCAATCATGCTCTGCCGAGTAGCCTAGTCCCCCTCCTCCCCTGCACAATAGGATAAAAGGCTCCCAAAGCGGGTGTTCTGGGGCTCCCCCACCTTCGATTGGCTTGGTGGGGGCCCGGATCCGAAATTGCCAATAAACTGCTTTTCTCTAAACTCCGACTGGTGGTCTCTATTGGCAGCTAGTCTCCCACAACCACTACTGTAAATTTTGAATATTATATAATTACAATTATTGGAATCAAGAGATGAAAGATAATTTTGAAGTTATTACCATGTTGTTGTTGAGTAACTAAGTCATGTTCCATTCTCTGAGACCCCATGGACTGCAGCATGGTAACCTTCCCTGTCCTCCACTATCTCCAAGATTTTCAGTTATTGTTATAAAGACCTGAAAAAGGAAGATGGGATATTCTGGAAATGGTGTGACCCAACGGGTGTCTGTGTGGTTATGGGTGTGTCTTCAAAAAATGGACCTATGTTCCAATGAAAGAAAAATAAGTAAATAAAAACACATCTAAACATTTGACATCCATCCAAAGAAGGGAAAACTCACTGATCAGTCAAAATAAGCACAAGAGAAATTAATAAACAGAAATTTAACAGAACAAAGAGATTCAAGATAAGCTCCAAATAATTTCCTGAGCCTAAATGAAATATGACTTCCTATATAAATAATTTAGTCAGTAAATGAAGCAGAAGTTCAAAGATGAGACTGGAATCAGTGGCTTGGAAGAAAAAAATAGAAGAAATAAGTCAGAAGAAAACCATCAGGGAAAAGATAAGGGATTTAAAGGATTTATCCAGAAGACCTAACATACAAATAATGGGAATTCCAGAAGGAGAAAACAGAACAGATGGAAGGCTGTTAATAATTAAATAAATTAAATAAATCATAGAGCTCTATTTCCCTTGCTGAGGAAATACCTGAAACTGCAGATTTGGAGACGATTAATGAGAAATGTCATACTCTTGAGCCTCCTGTTGAAAAATTTCAAAATCTAAGACAAATAGAACAATTTATAAAATCCAAAATAAAAAAATAAAGGGAAAATGTACTGACCTTATGTATAACATTGAGATAGCAAACACAGATCAATAACTTCCACAGCCTACTATAAATAAAATATTGCCATCACACAGTACAACATACAGACTGGTATATCATGCTTTTGTGAAGAAGAAGAAAGACTACATTCATGGTAACAAATACCTTGTTTGTTAAATTTAAATGGATATAAGAAGATTAGTTTAGAATGGGCAATGTAAGTAATGCACTCATTAAGCCAAGAGAGTGTATAACACCACACTGAGACAACTAGTTAATTTGAGCCATATCACTGATGAGAACAAGTGGAATGGTCAATATATATATATATATATATGAGGCTATTAAAATGGTACATGGTCTGAAAAGGAAGCTTTTGGATCCACTTTCTGAATAGAATTAAAGGAAGTGGGAAAGATGAAAGTGAAGGAGATATTTTACACCTGAGACCTTAAGGAGAAACTGGATGTAGGATCATCTTGAGCTTCTCAATATTCTCCAATATTAGGAGCTTTTATTAGGAACCTAAGCCTCTTATGGTTAAGAGATTACCTAAAAGGGACCAGCCAGGACAGAAGTGAGTCAGTGTAATGACTGAGAAGCAAACAGTTACAATTTTCCAAAGTTATGAAAAAATAGAACAGAGATTTTAAATAAAATGCATAGACTCAGGGGAGAAAAAAGGACAAACAAAGCCTCAATTAAGTACATCTCAGGAAAATTGCTTAAAAGAAACAAAGTAACTAAAAGAAATCATAAGTACAGCCAGAGAGTAAAAAGCAATTAATTTTATTAAATCAAAAATATGTTTAAGCATCTATCCCAAAAGAAACAATGGATGTCAAGAAATAATGGAATGTAACCTTTAAATTGCTGAGAAAAAAATGACTGTAGGCTCAGAATTCTGTAGCAAGAAAGAAAAAACCTTCAACAATGGAAATGAATGTCCTAAAGATAAGGGCAACTGCCCCAGTAGCTCATGCATGCCACGAGCTACAGCACCCACTTCAGGAAAGAATTCAGAGAAAGGATGGGTGGTCGGTTCTCGTTGCCTTATCATACTGGGTAAAGAAAGACACAGCATGTATCATTCTTAGATCACCCAACCCGTGGACTTGGGGTTTTGGATTGTGGGGTAGAGAAAGTGTTGCTCTTGTCCTTGTCAGGACTCAACAGGAGTGTGGCATAGCAGAGGCTTGATTGCAACCCTATGCTGGGAGCTCTTCTTTTTTTTTTTTTTTTTTTTGTGGAACTAACCACAAGTCCCTTCCTGGCTAGTGTCAATGTCTTCCGTTTGCACATATTGTGATGCACCTATGTGACATAACAGCATCAGGAAACATGCTAGCACTCACGGTGGATATAACATTCCCAACATCTTCGTGAGGCTTGGGTGTAAGACTGAGCTGGATGAATATTGATGTCCTCATGCTGGGCCTTAACTAGTTTGCCTGGGCACTTTGCAGAAGTTCATTCCTTTTCTGGAGCTTCCCAGGTGACGCTACTGGTAAAGAATCCACCTGCCAATTCAGGAGACACAGGAGACTCAAGTTCAGTCCCCAGGTGAGGAAGATCCCCTGGAGGGGGAAATGACACCCTATTCCAGTATTCTGCCCTGGGAAAGCCCATGGACAGAGGAGCCTGATGGGCTACAGTCCATGGGGTCACAAAGAGTCAGACATGACTGAGCATAACTCACGGTGATTCCTTTTCTGAGACTCCAGCCTACCTGGGATCTTCGTTAGACAAAAACAAACTAATAAATGAACAAATAAAACCACATACCTGTGAGTGAAATAAACATATTTTCAGAAGAAAACACCTGCAGAATGTGCCACCAGAACTGCAATAAAGAAGGGAGAGTGGGGATATTATTGATCAAGAAGGGAAATCATTCTAGATGGAAACTCAAAAGTGCAGAAATAAATAAAGAGAAATAGGAGTAAGAAAGGCCGAGTGCCAAAGAACTGATGCTTTTCAAATTGTGGTGCTGGAGAAGACGCTTGAGAGTCCCTTTGACAGCAAGGAGATCAAACCAGTCAATCCTAAAGGAAATCAGTCTTGAATATTCACTGGAAAGACTGATTCTGAAACTGAAACTTCAGTAATTTGGCCACATGATGCAAAGAGCTGACTTATTGTAAGAGACCCTGATGCTGGGAAAGATTGAAGGCCGGAGGAGAAGGGGACGACAGAGGATCAGATGGTTGGGAGGCATCACCGACTCAGTGGACATGAGTTTGAGCAAACTCTGGGAGATAGTGAAGGGCAGCGGCAGGGAAGCCTGATGTACTGCAGTTTATGGGGTCACAAAGAGTTGGACATGACTTAGTGACTAAACAAAAACAACAAAAGTGGGCAAGGGCCAGAGTGGTAAGATTTCAGGATAGTGGAGTCAGAGTTATGGATTATGTTCCTGTGTGCCTATTATAACTACATATTTTTATTTGAATGATTTACCATTTATTTCAACACTAAGGTAATTATCAGAATTTTATAGAACCAGGTAATTTGGCCTATATAGTACACAGCCCTTTTCAGACACAGTTTGAACAAATGGTTTAAGAGAGGTGAGTCCATTTATTTTTGTTTGATTTTTCTTGTTGTTTGGTTTGGTTTGCAGAATGTTTTTGCAGCTCTTCAGAAATAGGTTGTCTGCTTGCAACAAAAGCTAATTAAATGTAAAATGAAAGTGTTAGTTGTTCAGCTGTATCCAACTCAGTGCAACCCCATTGACTATAACCCACCAAGCCTGCCAGGATCCTCTGTCTATGGGATTTTTCAGGGAAGAATACTGGAGTAGGTTGCCATTTCCTTCTCCAGGGGATCTTCCTGACTCAAGCATTGAACTTGGATCTTCTGCATTGCAGGCAGATTCTTTACCATCTCAGCCACCAGAGAAGGACCTGGGATATTCAACAGAAGAAGGAAGTGAAGTGTTAATATCAACAGGGCTTCCTTCCAGAGGTGGTTGGAAGTGATGACGATGTAGAGCCACACAGCAGCTGTGACCTGTGACTGAGAGAAATACCAGCTACAGCAGGGGAGATACCCACCTCCCCTCCCCAGGCAGTCCTCTAAAATGAGGGGATTTTCTCTGAGAAAATGAGTATCTCCTCTCACACTGGGCTTCCCTTGTGGCCCAGAGGTTAAAGCGTCTGCCTGGAATGCGGGAGACCTGGGTTCAATCCCTAGGTCGGGAAGATCTTCTGGAGAAGGAAATGGCAACCCACTCCAGTACTCTTGCCCGGAGAATCCCATGGAGGGAGGAGCCTGGTGGGCTACAGTCCGTGGGGTCACAAAGAGTCAGACACGACTGAGCGACTTCACTTTCACTTTCTCACACTAGGGAGTTAATCAATGGATCAGGAACTATCACACTGCATTTGAATTACATGCAGCTCCTTGCTTTTAACACTAATGTCCGCAGCACAGGCAGTGCACCAAGGGTTAGAATATACACCAGGGATGGGACAAGGTGACACAGAGAGAGATTTCAGCAGCCCTAACCATTGGTGGTTATGTGACGTGAAAGTGAAGTCTCTCAGTCGGGTCTGACTCTTTTCGACCCCATGGACTGTAGCCAACCAGGCTCCTCCCTCCATGGGATTTTCCAGGCAAGAGTACTGGAGTGAGATGCCATTTCCTTCTCCAATTGGTGGTTAAGAGTCTAGCAAACAGTAAGAGAGGGCAACTCATCTTAAGAGAACATTTTTAAACAATTAGGAAAATCACATCTGGAGAAGGAAATGGCAACCCACTTCAGTGTTCTTGTCTGGGAAATCCCATGGACCGAGGAGCCTGGCAGGCTACAGTCCATGGGGTTGCAACAGAGTCAGACATGACTGAGCAATTAAACCACAACAACTTAGTCATATACACCAATTCTGGTGGACCTAGAAAACATCATAATGAAAAAGCACACATGAAGACTGCAGACATGCATACGGTTTAGTGTTATAAGTGTAGCTGGTGAAACGAATTTAAAATGGAAATTCATGTAAACCTTATGTGAGCAGTGTAGGATAGGGCTGCCTCCATTGAAAGGAAATTCAGAGATCTTCGCTTGATATGCATATTCTATTGAGTGAGAAACAAATTGTTCCTTAACAGAGATTTCAAAACCAAAAAGGGTTAAGAGGCTTGGTTCTCAGCAGTTGCCTCTCAGTTTATAAACATGAATGAGGGAATACATTGTCTTGTGTTTGGTTACTGGAAACTTAACGTTCTGTTTACTTGTCTGTAGCTGACTGGCAAGAAAGCTGGAAGGTCACGTGGACATGAAGAAAGCTTAAGTTTTGGTTAAGGTCAGAGTCAGCATTTAAGGAAAACCAAGATTGTTTCAGTTACATAGAGTTCAGTATAAGTGAAAAAGTGGCAATTTTTCCTGTAAAGTGAAGTCACTCAGTCATGCCCAACTCTTTGTGACCCCATGGACGGTAACCTCCCAGGCTCCTCCGTCCATAGAATTTTCCAGGCAAGAGTATTGGAGTGGGTTGCCATTTCCTTCTCCAGGGGATCTTCTCCATCCAGGGATCAAACCTGGGTCTTTCGTGTTGCAAGCAGATACTTTACCATCTGAGCTACCAGCCTTTAGTATAGCCTTCAGTATTTAGTATAAAGGTCTATTGAAGCTATGGCCTTTATTTTTGATTCTGCTTAACATCCCAATTAAAAAAAAAAATCTAGCCATAATCAAATCTTTTACCTGCATGGTAGATTACTGGTATTACTTTAATAATATTTAATTAGTAATAAAATGTATAAAATTATGCACACATTACTTGTATTTAGGCAATTCTTTCTATATATTAGAATTTACATTAATAAAAATCAATCATTCAATGGATCCATCTATTGTCTGTATCTATGCTAAGTTCTTTGAATCTTGTGACTGCTTTTCTTCTATAGGGTGGTCTTCAGCTCAAGATTATTGTCCCTGGCTGACCCACAGGAAGTCATGAGTTGCAAGTCATAAGGTGTTAATGTTTTGTCAACATCAGAAACCTGTCCAGTAGGGGAGGTACTTTGATTCCCATCTGTAAAATCAGAGGTGTGACCTTGGGTTTCACCTTTACCCTATTTAGGTTTGTCAGCTCTTACTTGGATTCCATGAACCATCTTAGCACCTTTCTAATAAATTTAATTTTTTTTTAATATACAAAAAGTTAAAATGTAAAAGCAATCTACCTAACTAAATCATAAAGTATTTGTATGTACTTAATTGTTGAGATTTAAATTGTTTTTGATTTCTGTGTCCAACTGCATTAACTTCAGATCTTCCTCTTTTAGTATAAGTAACTTTTAAAAGGGACTCCCCTGGTGACTCAGATAGTAAATCTGTCTGCAATGCAGGAGATCCAGATTCAATCCTTGGGTTGGGAAGATACCCCTGGAGAAGCAAATGGCAACCCACTCCAGTACTCTTGCCTGTAGAATCCCAGGGATAGAGGATCCTGGTAGGCTTATAGTCCATGGGGTGGCAAAGAGTTGGACATAACTGAACAACTAACACTTTCACTTCAACCATTTAAAAAACTCTATTAATAATCATTCATGATAGGAGAGACTTTCCAAATGTGATGTAGGCACTATTTGTCATTTCACCCTTATTTAGGCAAAATTATCCCAGATGTCAATAAACTTTTGATAATAAAATTTAAAGAGCATATGTGTGAATTTATCTGGATTTCCAGATGTCCAGGATTTCTGCCCTTTATCTGCATGATGTCCATCTTACAATGGAAATTTAACATATTGATTATATTGGACCAGAACACTTATGCTTGCTATTCATTCTTCCATAAATGATCAGTAAATTTACCTAGTGTGATTTGGGAATTTATTCAAGCTAAACTTTATTAACCAACAGTATTCTTTTTTGTTTTATTAAAGATTTATTTTAATGTGCATCATTTTTTAAAACTCTTTTTGAATTTTTACAATAGTGCTTCTGGTTTTTTTATTTTTTGGCCATTCCGTGTGTCATGTGGGAGCCTAGCTCCCTGACCAGGAATCAAACCCACATTCCCACCCAGTCCACATCTGAAGGTGAAGTCCCAACCACTGCACTGCCAGGGAAGTCCATAGCTAGCCTTATTCTGAACAGAAACTCTTGAGTTTATAATAGAGGTCACTGTGAGAGCATGCTGAGTTGTATAGGGCGTCTGTCTGTCTGTCACTGGCCAAAAAGATTCAAGGGTAAATAACATGCTGAATCACAGTATTTATTAATAGTTGAATCATGTAGTTTAGTTTCCAAGAGTTACATTATTCAAGAGAAGAATAGATTATGCTACAGATAATTATGAGTGACATGTTAGATTGAACAGTAATTACATAAATATTCCATCATGGTCAATATAAAGTAATGTTCATCAGCAAAATATTTTTTAAAAATCCGATTAGTCAGAACTGATGACTTAATGAGTTGGAGTTGAGAGCAATTACCGTCCGTCCTATTTTTGATGGATCTTCCAATGATCAAAGGTTGTCCTAAAATTGCATTGCAAGAAAATACAACAGAAAATTCCATTGTGCTTCTAGTATACTAAAATGAGAGGGGAAAAAAAAGTTTCATTGAGATGATTTGTTTTAGAAGATAAGGCTCTATCTTTAATATACTTGAACAATAAGGAATATTGAAAAGTAGGGTTTTATTAGAGGCAAACAGACAATTAATTGGTAATGTAGTCATAAATTAAGACAGCAACTAAACAACAACAAGCTTTTTTTTTTGTCTGCTTACAAAACTGTGCAAATATTGTTGCAGAAACTCATCTTCTGTTCACCAGTGCAGAATGGAAGACAGAGTTTTGGTGAAGTAGAAAAGAGTAGCTTTTATTGCTTTGCCAGCCAAAAGGAGACACGGCAAGCTAATGCCCTGAAGACTGTGTCACCCACCCTGGAGAGGGTACTGAGGAGTATTAAGGAGTCCAAGGGGCAGGTGTCCACTCATGGACAATTCTTTGATCAGTTGGCATCAAGGTGAATTTTCAAACATCATCAACGTTTTGGTTTCAATCAGGCTAGGGTCTATATTCTTGTAGTCAGCAGTTTTCATCTGGAGTGAAGGGATGTCTATTTCCTGTAAAGACAACTTAGGAATGTGTGTCAGGCATTTATTTATATCTTTCAGGGAATTGGGAGTTGAGTGATTCAGCTACATGGTGGATTTATAGTTCCCCAGCCCAACAGCTATTCCTTGTTTCTACATCTTCACATTTCCCCATCAGTGACTCTTGAGGCAGTGCTTTACTTCAAAAGACAAGGACACAGGGGCTTGTACATGGCATCAATATCACCAAAATGAACTCATTTCTATCACTCTAAAAGATCCTTCATACCCATTCGCATTCAGTCCACTGTCATGTATCTATCTGCCTGCTGTTTAGTTGCTCAGTAGTGTTCAACTTTGTGACCCCATGGACTGCACATGACAAGCTTCCCTGTCTTTCACCACCTCCCAGAGTCTGATCAAACTCAAATCTATTAAGTCAGTGATGCCATCCAACCATCTCATCCTCTGTCGTCCCCTTCTCCTGCTTTCAGTCTTTCCCAGCATCAGGGTCTTTTCCAACGAGTCAACGGTTCACATCAGGTGGTCAAAATATTGGAGCTTCAGCAGCAGCCCTTCCAATAAATATTCAGGGTTAATTTCCTTTAGGATTGACTGGTTTGATCTCCTTGCTGTTCAAAGTACTCTCAAGAGACTATCTACCTACATACCTATGTATCTGTCTTTACAAACTCTTCATTCCTTCTCTTTTTATTTTACTGTGTACACAGTATGTAAAAGATACTCAATTTCTCACTTTTGACTTATTGTCTTTTTAATATGATCTCCTTGTATTAATCTCATTCTATATGCGAATACACACACACACACATATTCTAAATATATTACAGATGGGATCAGATAGAGTTATTCAAGAAACAATGCTGGTACACCTTAGTGTGTGCTGTGGAAATAAGTAAACTAATGCAAAATAACTTAAAGGACTGGTATTTGGAGAGCCAGGAGTCAAGGACAAAGTGAATCTTAGGAAATAAAGCCTGAATCTATTTGAAGACAGTTTTATGTAGATCAGAAAATCTCCTGAGTTACTTTACCAAGGATAAAAAAGTAAGCATAAATACAACAAATGTTAAGCCAATGAATAGCAGGGCTAACACTAAACAAGGTAGCCCTGTTACCTGAGTTTGATCCAATCAAGGACATGACTTTGCTGAAAAGGTAAGCATTCCAACTTACTTTTAGATGTGACAGATGGAGACAAGACTTCAGGATAAACAAAGCACATTTGTGATCTTGTTAACTTTGTAAACCAGCAACAGATGTGCTCTGTAGGGGAGTGCTAACTCCACCAAAGATAAAACTTGGCAGAGAAGTTCCCATCTTTGCATCTTCCAACTGTTGCCTCATATCCATCCTTACACACAAGTACATTTGCTGCAAGAGTGGTACCTCTCAAGAGAACCAGTCATTTTCCTGAACCTGCAATAATAGAAGCTAAAATAGAATCTCATAATCTTAGCCTAGTCTTTCAGTAGAGAAGAGACATTACAATAAGAAAAAATGGAAGCATTTTCCTCTGCTCAAGAAGTTTCCATGTAGAGAAAACTGCTTTACAAAACATCTCATGAAGCCAGGTTAGTCCCCTTCTTGAAACTAATAATTGTTTAAACTGGCAATAAAAATTCACTTAAGTGAATTAAGTAATCCTCACAATTCAGCTCTAAGGAATAAAATTCTTGTACCATCTGTAAAAACTGAAGTAATCTAAATAAAAACCACCCACAATATTTATGAGAAAGTGTAGGCTGAGATGTATTTGCAGCAGTTCAAAATAATCAAAGGAAAGGATGATGCCTAAAAGAATCCACAAAGTGCAAAAATACCAAAAAAAAAAAAAAATAGCATTAAGGAGCTTCTTTCTAAAAATATGCATTGATACTTATTTCTGAGGCAATAATAAGTTGCCTACAGTATTTTTAGGAGCTCCAAAGTAAATGAAAAGTGCTTTTGCTACCATATGTGATTCAAAATTAAGATGAATAAAAAACAGATGAAAGTAAAATGAAGCTATCCATGAAGACACAATTTAGGAAAATTTAAAATCTATGTTCAAATAAACATTTTCAATAGTAAAATAAATATCTGATACCAAGTATCTAAATTATGGACGCTTCATTTAGTAGAGCATCACAATTTTTACACAGAGGGAAATGAAAAGATGAGCATACAACCAAAAATCTTTCCAATTTTTGAGAACCAACAAACACCATAAAATGAGGTGCAAAGATAGAGAACTGAAAGAACCAACAAATAAGGACAGAACTATGAGAGCACACAGACCACTGTGAAGAACTTGAGAAACAGCTCATAAGAACTGTTAATACCCAAGAGAAGTATGTACTCAATGCTATGGACAGGCATGAGAGACAATGGAAACAGATGGAGAGACACATAGGTTTCCAAACGGGAGGACTTACACTGTGAAGAAGTCAGTTCTCTCCAAATAATCTACATTAAAAAAAAAAAAAAGAACCAAAAATGGTTTCTGAATAACTCGGATTATACTAAAATTCACTGCAAAGATAAAATGAGCATGAATAACTATATGAAAGCCTTATAAAACAAAATGAGATATTAACTATGAGGTAATAACAAACTTTCTTAATTAAAACGTTTTTTTTTCATAAATATGTATATAAATCAATATAACAATACAACATAGGGTCCATAGGATTCTTAATATGTGATGAATTTGTCTTTTTATTTTATTGATAAAATGATATATTCAATAATTTCATCTCAGACAACTGGCTAATAATTTATTCTCCTTCATCAGCAGCCATAAATATAATTTCTAGATGGATTAAAAGTCTAACCTGAAAAACTTTAAGTAGATAAAAATAAAAATTATTTGATAGTATTTTCATAATTTTCAAGTTGAAGAACTCTTTCTGTTACAACATAAATATGATAGATATACAGAAAAAGATTTTCAAATATATATGAAAACATAAAAGGGTAAATATCAAAAGACAGAAAACAATATAGTATAGGTTTTAATAGTACAATATTTCACAAAATATAAAATATGAGTAATCAGCAAGTGTAGAAATTACTTAACATCATCAATAATTGAGAAAACACAAATTAAAGCATCAGTCAAAATAATTTTTATTGGATTGGAAAATATCAAAATGTATTAAGAGTATCCATTGTTAGTGAAATTCATAACGATATAATTTGGGGGTTGTGGTCTGGTAAATACTTTTTGGAGACAATATGGCATCTGTCAAAATTACCATATAAATATAATTAAGATTAATTTTACTTCTGAAGTATATACTACAGAAACGCTTGTGCTTGTACTCAAAGATGTGTGTTTAAGGACGTGAATGCTGAAGCATCCGAAAAATACTTAGTGTCCACCTTTATGGAAGTGCATAATGAACTATGTAATACAGTATTAAATATGAGTACACTGCTGTTCAGTGGCTCAGTAGTGTCCAACTCTGTGCGACCCCATGGACCACAGCACGGCAGGCTTCTCTGTCCTTCACCATCTCCTGGAGTTTACTCAGACTCATGTCCATGGAGTTGGTGATGCCATCCAACCATCTCATCCTGTGTCATCCCCTTCTCCTCCTGCCTTCAATCTTTCCCACATACACATAAATATCACACTAAAAAATATACTATATTTACATGAAAGCTTCCCAAGGTATACATTTAAAAGAGAAAGTCAAGTTACCAAACTCAACAAATGTATTTACAAAATGTATTACAAAGTATTTGTTTGTATATTATATGTTTATAAAAATGCAAACAAAGTCAGAGGTAGAGTCTCCCAAGCTGACCACAATGTCCTCTGTTGAACAGACTATTAGCAGTTTTATCTGGATAGGGGCACAGAAGAAGATGATGTATGGATCTCTGTCAAGAGAATCGATTGCATTTACTGTATGCAGGTGACTAAGCATTGCTTGAAACAACTTTAAAGAAAATGGTTCAGGTGATAGTTTTGTAAGTTTTGTAAGTTAAAAAAAAATGGCATATCAAGTACAGTTTTCTAATAAGTTTGCTTTCTAGAGAATGGAAAATTGGAAAGGTATTTAAGAAATAAAATCATAAATATTTGACCAAGAAATTATCTATTTAACCTTTCTGCAGTCAGGCAAAAAAAAACATCTTTCCCACATTTTTAAGGACAAATTGAGTTTGTGTATTCTCAGAAGAGGAGCTACCACGTGACGAGGTCAGGGGAGACGGCTGAGAGGGGCAACCCCACGTCCAGTGAGCGGCGGCTGAGCAGGCGCAGGAGGGACAGGAGGAGCTACTCCATGTTCAAGCTCAGGAGGGGTGGCCATGCGGAGATACCTCTCATCCAAGGTAAGGAGCAGCGGCTGCACTTTGCTGGAGCAGCCGTGGAAAGATACTCCATGTTCAAGGTAAGAAAAACCCAAGTAAGACAGTAGGTGTTGTGAGAGGGCGTCAGAAGGCAGACACACTGAAATCATAATCACAGAAAACTTGCCAGTCTGATCACACACCACAGCATTGTATCACTCAGTGGAACTGAGCCATGCTGTGTGGGGTCACCCAAGATGGACGGGTCATGGTGGAGAGGTCTGACAGAATGTGGTCCACTGGAGAAGGGAATGGCAAACCACTTCAGTAATTCTTGCCTTGAGAACCCCATGAACAGTATGAAAGGCAAAATGATAGTATACTGAAAGGGGAACTCCTCGGATCGGTAGGTGCCCAGTATGCTACTCTGATAGAGTGCCTAATGAACTATGGACGGAATTCGTGACATTGTACAGGAGACAGGAATCAAGACCATCCTCATGGAAAAGAAATGCAAAAAAGGAACATAGCTTCTGAGGAGGTCTTACGAATAGCTGTGAAAAGAAGAGAAGCAAAAAGCAAAGGAGCAAAGGAAAGATATAAGCATCTGAATGCAGAGATCCAAAGAATAGCAAGGAGAGATAAGAAAGCCATCCTCAGCAATCAATGAAAAGAAATATAGGAAAACAACAGAATAGGAAAGACTAGAGATATCTTCAAGAAAACAAGCGATACCAAGGGAACATTTCATGCAAAGATAGGCTCTATAAAGGACAGGAATGGCATGGACCTAATAGAATCAGAAGATATTAAGAAGAGGTGGCAAGAATACACAGAAGAACTGCACACACACACTCAAAAAGAGCTTCACAACCAAGATAATCACGGTAGTGTGATCACTCACCTAGAGCCATACATCGTGGAATGTGAAGTCAAGGGAGACTTAGAAAGCATCACTATGAACAAAACTCGTGGAGGTGATGGAATTCCAGTTGAGCTATTTCAAATCCTGAAAGATGATACTGTGAAAGTGCTACACTCAAAATGCCAGCAAATTTGGAAAACTCACCAGTGGCCACAGGACTGGAAAAGGTCAGTTTTCATTCCAATCCCAAAGAAAGGCAATGCCAAAGAATGCTCAAACTACCACACAATTGCACTCATCTCAAACTTTAGTGAAGTAATGCTCAAACTTCTCCAAGTCAGGCTTCAGCAATACATGAACCATGAACTTCCAGATGTTCAAGCTGGTTTTGAGGAACCAGAGGCAGAGGAGCCAGAGATCAAATTGCCCACATCTGCTGGATCATGGAAAAAGCATGAGAGTTCCAGAAAAACATCTATTTCTGCTTTATTGACTATGCCAAAGCCTTTGACTATGTGGATCACAATAAAGTGTGGAAAATTCTGAAAGAGGTGAGAATACCAGACCACCTGACCTGCCTCTTGAGAAATCTGTATGCAGATCAGGAAGCAACTATTCAAAATAGTTTTGGAAGTTTTGGCCACAGCAATCAGAGCAGAAAAAGAACTAAAAGGAATCCAAATTGGAAAAGAAGTAAAACTCTCAGTGTTTGCAGATGACATGATCCTCTACATAGAAAACCCTAAAGAATCCACCAGAAAATTACTATAGCTAATCAATGAATATAGTAAAGTTGCAGGATATAAAATCAACACACAGAAATCCCTTGCATCCCTATACACTAATAATGAGAAAACAGAAAGAGAAATTAAGGAAACAATTCCATTCACCATTGCAATGAAAAGAATAAAATACTTAGGTATATATCTACCTAAAGAAACTAAAGACCTATATATAGAAAACTATAAAACACTGGTAAAAGAAATCAAAGAGGACACTAATAGATGGAGAAATATACCATGTTCATGGATCAAAAGAATCAAGATAGTGAAAATAAATATACTACCCAAAGCAATCTATAGATTCAATGCAATCTCTATCAACCTACCAACGGTATTTTTTACAGAGCTAGAACAAATAATTTCAAGATTTGTATGGAAAAACGAAAAACCTCGAATAGCCAAGGCAATCTTGAGAAAGAAGAATGGAACTGGAGGAATCAACCTGCCTGACTTCAGGCTCTACTACAAAGCCACAGTCATCAAGACAGTATGGTACTGGCACAAAGACAGAAATATAGATCAATGGAACAAAATAGAAAGCCCAGAGATAAATCCACGGACCTTTTCACCTTATTTTCAACAAAGGAGGCAAGAACATACAATGGAGAAAAGACAATCTCTTTAACAAGTGGTGCTGGGAAAACTGGTCAAACCCTTGTAAAAGAATGAAACTAGAATACTTTATAACACCATACACAAAAATAAACTCAAAATGGATTAAAGATCTAAACATAAGGCCAGAAACTATAAAACTCCTAGAGGAGAACATAGGCAAAACACTCTCTGACATAAATCACAGCAGATCCTCTATGACCCACCTCCCAGAATATTGAAAATAAAAGCAAAAATAAACAAATGGGACATAATTAAAAGCTTCTGCACAACAAAGGAAACTATAAGCAAGGTGAAAAGACAGCCTTCAGAAAAGGAGAAAATAATAGCAAATGAAGCAACTGACAAACAACTAATCTCAAAAATATACAAGCAACTCCCGCAGCTTAATTCCAGAAAAGTAAACGACCCAATCAAAAAATGGGCCAAATAACAAAATAGACATTTATCCAGATAAGACATACAGATGGCTAACAAACACATGAAAAGATGCTCAACATCACTCATTGTCAGAGAAATGCAAATCAAAACCACAGTGAGGTACCATTTCACACCAGTTAGAATGGTTACGATCCAAAAGTCTACAAGCAAGAAATGCTGGAGAGGGTGTGGACAAAAGGGAACCCTCTTACACTGTTGGTGAGAATGCAAACTAGTACAGCCACTATGGAGAACAGTGTGGAGATTCCTTAAAAAAAAAAACAAAACTGGAAATATAACTGCCTTATGACCCAGCAACCCCACTGCTAGGCATACACACTGAGGAAACTGGAATTGAAAGAGACACATGCACCCCAATGTTCATTGCAGCACTGTTTATAATAGTCAGGACATGGAAGCAACCTAGATGTCCATCAGCAGATAAATGGACAAGACAGCTGTGGTACATATACACAATGGAGTTTTACTCAGCCATTAAAAAGAACTCATTTTATCAGTTCTAATGAGGTGGATGAAACTGGAGCCTATTATACAGAGTGAAGTAAGCCAGAAATAAAAACATCAATACAGTATATTAACATATATATATGGAATTTAGAAAGATGGTAACAATAACCCTGTATGTGAGACAGCAAAAGAGACACAGATGTATAGAACATGCTTTTGGACCCTGTGGGAGAGGGAAAGGGTGGGATGATTTGGGAGAATGGCATCGAAACATGTATAATATCATATATGAAAGTAATCACCAGTCCAGGCTCGATGCATGACATTGGATGCTTGGAGCTGGTTCACTGGGACAACCCAAAGGGATGGTATGGGGAGGGAGGAGGGAGGTGGGTTCAGGATGGGGAACATGTGTATACCTGTGGCAGATTCATGTTGATGTATAGCAAAACCAATACAATATTGTAAAGTAATTAACCTCCAAATTAAAATAAATCAATTTATTAAAAAAAAAAAGAACTGGACATGGAACAACAGACTGGTTCCAAATAGGAAAAAGAGTACGTCAAGGCTGTTTATTGTCACCCTGCTTATTTAACTTCTATGCAGAGTACATCATGAGAAATGCTGGTCTGGAAGAAGCACAAGCTGGAATCAAGATTGCCAGGAAAAATATCAGTCACCTCAGACATGCAGATGACAGCACCCTTATGGCAGAAAGTGAAGAGGAACTAAAAAGCCTCTTGATGAAAGTGAAAGAGGAGAGTGAAAAAGTTGGTTTAAAGCGCAACATTCAGAAAATGAAGATCATGGTATCTGGTCTCATCACTTCATGGGAAATAGATGGGGAAACAGTGGAAACAGTGTCAGACCTTATTTTTTGGGGGCTTCAAAATCACTGCAGATGGTGACTGCAGCCATGAAATTAAAAGATGCTTATTTCTTGAAAGGAAACTTATGACCAACTTAGGTAGCATATTGAAAAGCAGAGACATTACTTTGCCAACAAAGATTTGTCTAGTCAAGGCTATGGCTTTTCCAGTAGTCATGTATGGATGTGAGAGTTGGACTGTGAAGAGGCTGAGCACTGAAGAATTGATGCTTTTGAACTGTGGTGTTGGAGAAGACTCGAGAGTTCCTGGACTGCAAGGAGATCCAACCAGTCCATTTTGAAGGAGATCAGTCCTGGGTTTTAATTGGAAGGACTGATGCTAAAGCTGAAACTCCAATACTTTGGTCACCTCATGTGAAGAGTTGACTCATTGGAAAAGACTCTTATGTTGGGAGCAATTGAGGGCAGGAGGAGAAGGGGATGACAGAGGATGAGATGGCTCAATGGCATCACCGACTTGATGGACGTGAGTTTGAGTAAACTCCAAGAGTTGGTGATAGACAGGGAGCCCTGGTGTGCTGTGATTCATGGGGTTGCAAATAGTCGGACTCGACTGAGCGATTGAACTGAACTGATTCTCAGAAGTGTGTGGAGGACATTGCCAAATAACAAATGAATGAGTGAATGAATGAGTGAACAACTTTCAATATCTACCTTCTTTCCAGACATTTTGGTTTCACTTTCAGCAATTGTATACTCTTTGGTTGCCTTTAAGTTTCACTTTCCTGCCTGTTAACTGAGAATAATTCTGCATTGCTCTGCATGGTCAGACCTTGTTTTCTACTCTAAATAATTTATTAAAAACCAAAAAATTCTCAAATCATACCTCAATCCTTCTGGGTCACCAGCTAGCTAACATGTGTCCTACTCAGTTACACAGCTAGTTTCTTGACAATCACTGGAAATTACCTACTTGGATTTAATTTATTTTAAAGATTAAATGAGATTGCTTAAGTGGGTATATTACAACTTAAATAATAATGATAAAATAACATTCATTCTATTTACCATCTATTCTAATTATCACAACAACCAAATAAGCAGTTACTGCTATAGGGCTTCCCTGGTGGCTCAGTGGTGAAGAATCTGCCTGTAATGCAGGAGGCCTGGGTTTGATTCCTGGGTCAGGAAGATCCCCCGGAGAAGGAAATGGCAAACCACTCCAGTATTCTTGCTTGGAGAATCCCATGGACAGAGGGGCCTAGTGGGCTACAGTCCATGGGGTCGTAAAGAGTTAAACATGACTCAGCAACTAAACAACAACAAAAACTTTATAAATACAGATACTGATGCCAAAGGTATTGACAAAGATGAATGTGACGTGTGGAGATACAGAAGCCATACACTTGCCTCTAAGATCTAATAATTTAGATATAATGCTAATGACTTCTTCTAAATATCCAGACATTGTGGCCAGTGAATTAGATATGTGGAGTTAAGCAAGATTTTTTCTTTCCTCACAAATTATATCTCATAGGCCACACACACACACACACACACACACACACAATATCACCTATCCAGAAAGAAGAAAAAAAAAAAAAACAGAGAGGAAGAACGCAGGGGAAAAAAAAATCATTACGATTTACATAAAATTAGGAATAATGATATGTTTAATTGTCACTTTGCCTCTTGCATTTTGGTATGAACTTACTCCCCTGAATTGTTATGGGTTAATTATAAATTTAAAAACTTTTCAGCAATATATCCCGTAAATGCTTGACAACAATTAAAATTTTATTGCATCAAGTTCATTAAGCAAATCCTATTGGACTGTGAGTTTATTGTCAATTTTAACTTGTTCCAGTGTTTTCAATTACAATTTCATTTTGAACTGTAATAAGGTGGCTGATAAATGACAGTGGTTAACAACTGCTATTAAAGCTACCCAGGGCAGAACTCCATAAATGTAGAACAATTAGAGTAACAAATGAGAGTAGCAATATTCTATTATCTTTACATTATTCAGTTGATTTAGGGCAGCATTTTAATTGTTCTCTTAAAAAAAAAAACTTCCACTTGTTTTCACTGGTTTGGTCATTGTTTTTGAACTGATTTTATATCTATTCTATTTCTAAAGCAGAATAATCAGAGTGAAGATTTTTGGGAGCAGAGATCAAATAATGTAGACAGAGACTATGAGTCACTGATTTTGCTGTGCCTATCAGGACGTGGAGGGTAAGATTTTAAGTAAACAATTCTTTTCTTTTGTTTTTTAGTTGCCACGTTCTATCTGACTCTTTTGCAACCCCATGGACTGTAGCCCACCAAGCTCCTCTGTCCATGGAATTCTTTAGACAATAATATTGGAATGGGTTGTCCTTTCCATCTCCAGGGGATCTTCCTGACCCAGTGATAGAACCCATGTCTCCTGCATTACAGGCAGATCTTTAAAAAAAAAAAAAAACAACAACAACTGGGCCACTTAGGAAGCCTCATTTTAAAATTAGTGATATAAAATTCAAGACAGGATTTTTGAAACAAGATAGAATTCTGGGTATCAAATAACTATTTAATAGAGAAAATCGACAGTCTGATGAGAAAATTCTTCTATGGTACGTTAAACTAAAAGTTTTGAAAGAATGTTGAGTTTGTATTAAACTTATAAAGCATATACATATTCATGTTTGTATAAATGTATGAATATTTTATCACAAAGAGTGAGACAGTAATATTCAATTCCTTTTAAGATTTAATACAAAAATGCCTTCTCTGAATAACTGATACAAATCTGAAACAAAATTTAAGAATTTTGATAAACATCTCCAACATTCTTCAGTATCGTAGAGAGTCTTCTAATACTTGCTGAAGCTATAATAATGCATAAAATGACTCTAAACCTAACAGTTATTTTGTGGAATGAGGTTATAAACCTTTATTTATTTTAAATTGTATTGTGGCTTTTAATGTTTTAAATAACTCCAAGCTCAGTACTTTTGTTCCTCAACTCATAAACCATCTGGGAAGGATAAAAGCTTTATGGAACTTAAATTGTTTTATATTTATCATCGTGAAATAAAATCAAAACAGCTTTGGTTTAAATTGTGTATAAATTCCTGCTCATCTGAGTGCTTTCTTCTCCTCAGTATCCTATACATGTACTATCCATGTAACATTTAAACTTCCCACAAACAACAGAATCTATACTAATGATTATTTCATATATTTACATCAAGAGATGTGAAAGAAAAACAAGCTATTCCCAACTTAAAAATGAGTAGCGTCAGAATGTAATGAAATTTTATAAGAACTATGAAAGTTCTCCAAAAGACAGCATACTAAATAATAATTTGCTAATTCCAGCTTCATTAAAATCAAGAATAAAACTCACCAGAGAGTTTCAAGATTATTTTGGGGTTCTTGCCAGTGCAATAAGGTAAGAAAATCAATGTTTAGCAAAATAAACTTAGCTATATTTTATGATTATAAATTTAGAAAAGACTTCACTACAAACTTATCATGATGAACTAGATATTTTTCATGTGGCAAAAGACTAGATGCATACATAGAAATCAGCATGAACAAGAATCTTTTTGCATTTCAAATGGAAGTTACATTTTAATAAAAGCGGGAAAATACATGTAAAATATCCCTGAATAGTTAAATAGAAAAATTTCAGGACATACATGAAGGCAGCAATCAAATCTTATTGAATGAGTATAAATTACGAGGTCTTTCACAGAGAAATCGATCATGATTTAATGACTTAAATGTCCATTTAAACTTATTACAATTCTAATCAGAATACTGTAACATAATTTACATTAAAAGTGAGAAATACTTACTTAAAGGATGTGGTTTGCGCTCAGTCATGTCCAACTCTTTGGGGCCCAATTCAACACAAATACCAGCGGTTGACATTTACTTCTCCAGGGGATCTTCAAGACCCAGGGATTAAACCCATGTCTCTCGCGTCTTCTGCATTGGCAGGCAGATTCTTTACCACTGCCCAACCTGGGAAAACTTTACTTAAAGGATACTAAAGTGTGTTATGAGTGATTTATTAAATGATATGGTAACAAGAGAAAAAAAAAAAAAAGAATGGATGGATTAGTTGAACAGGATAGTGTCTAAGAAAGAATCCAAATATAGGTCATAGACATTGTGTAAAAAAATTTAATTTTCAATTTGGTACAAAAAATGTTATTAAATACAGGATGTGGTTAAGAGAAGCAAGAAAAATAGCCCTTTACCTTGTAAAAACATACAGAAATCAATTTCATGTGGATT
The DNA here is from genome assembly GCA_917880005.1 of Nanger dama. Taxonomy (NCBI): domain Eukaryota; kingdom Metazoa; phylum Chordata; class Mammalia; order Artiodactyla; family Bovidae; genus Nanger; species Nanger dama. Next base: position 3,342,069 of record CAKJTW010000069.1, read on the forward strand.
GTAGATTAAATATAAATATTTTTTAAATAAATAGCAAAAATGTGTTCAGGATAACATTTCTATAGTATTGTGGACCTGGGAGTTTCTAAGCCAATCAGAGGATAAAGTCATCATAAAGCAGAAAAATGGTTTAACTACAAATTACACTATTTTGCATAGAGAAATATGCCATAAACAAAGCAAAAGAAAATATAGGTATGGAATACATTAAACTAGTAAATAGCATATGTTATTCTTTGAAAAGAGTTTGTATAACATGATATAAACAAGACTAAAATGAAAATTTCAAAAAGCTCATGATGAGATAAATCTCAGAATTTATTTAAATAGATAATAATGGCAACCCACTCCCATATTTCTGTCTCAAAAATCCCATGGCCAGAGAAGCCTGGTGGGCTACAGTCCATGGGATTGCAAGAGTCAGACACAAGTGAGCAACTGAGCACAGCACACAGCACACATACAAAGGTAGGTTTAACTTCATTAGACAATCCAGAGACTTCAATTAAAGTAACAACATGATAGTTTTACTTACCCGCTTGCCAAGATTTAAAAAAAAAAAAAAAAAAAAATACACAAGTTGATAACTAGTCTGGACAAGGATGTGGCAAACTAGAAAATAATCAGGAAATTCTATCTGGGAAATCTTTCCTAAAGAAATAAAAATGCTGGAATATAATTTTAAAGTAAGCTGAAGAGTGTATATTGCAAATTGATTATATTGACGGTGACAAAAATAAGCAAGACTTGTTTAATGGCAGAGGCGCCGTGGAGTTTCAAAGAGTCAGACACAGCTGAACGGCTGAACACACATACACGCACATATGCTAAAATAGATTAATAATACTATAGAAATAAATATGTTCTCTTTTATTCTCAATATAAACTAAAAGATACAAAAACCCTTACCAAACGTTAGGCATTAATTTTAATGTAAGGAATTCATTCTATTGTTTGTTATGTAATTGACTGGATTTCAGGAATTGTTGCTGTTGTTCCCCTTTGATGTGAGTGTCAGCCTCTAAATGAGTCCCATTCTGAGCCCTGTTGACACAGAGCAATGCGCACACCTTTCCGTGGCTTCCTCCTTGTTAACACTCACAAAGTTCATGGTGGCAGGTACTTTGTATCTTCCAGAACAGCTGGGCCTGCTGTTCCATGTGTCCCACAGGCTGCACACACACACAAATCCTCTCTTTTCATGGTCTCATCCAGGAGATCCTGAGCTATTAAACCCCCCGAGGGTGCCTGGGCTACGGTCCACTCAAGAGCTGCCAGGGGTTCACACATCAGAGCTGGCACCACTGCCAGCCCATCGCTTACCCACTGGGCCAACTGCAGCTGCTACCATTAGGTAACTCATATTCTCAGTAAGAAAAAAAAAAAATTCTGAATGTCGACCATATGGTTTATAGGGACAAATCCCCTCTCCATTTCTGCTAAGTTAAGAACAGAAAAATTTCCTTCTCGTCTTTATGATGCCTGAATCTCTATCAAGTAAGTCATACTAAGGCAGGAAGACAACAAGATTATCACATCATCCTATGACAGTGGGTCTCAACTAATTAAGTTTCAGTTCAGTTCAGTTCAGTCGCTCAGTCGTGTCCGACTCTGCGACCCCGTGAATCACAGCACGCCAGGCCTCCCTGTCCATCATCATCTCCCAGAGTTCACTCAGACTCACGTCTATTGAGTCCATGATGCCATCCGGCCATTTAGGTTAAAATTTTAATCTGCTATTTAATTGCATTGCTTCCTGTACAGCAATGGATAGAGAATTTTGAGTATGTTTCTCCATCAGGATCACCCATTCAACAAAAACAAGACAATATATGTCAGTATAAGACTTTTCTTTCTTTAAATCAGGATGTCGCACCCAAGCATCTCTGTGATGGCACCTATTTAGCATCTCAGCGGTGAGAAACTGGAGTCATTCTTGCCACCAGAGATTCCCACCAAGACTCCTGAAATATTAGGTACTGAACCGATTAGAGAAGCCAAGTCAGACTTAAGTGGGCGTGAAAAACCTTGCCTTTTACTTTATCTTTGCCTCCGTGTGCTGCCATGAGGAGTGAATAGAAATCTCTGCCTTAGATCTGATCAAAGGACCCATTACGAAGCTACAGAGTAAATTGTTCAGTTGCATGGTATAGTCTCCTCTTTATGTTGCAGGCATTTTTATGTCTTTTGATGACTTAATTGGTTCTGTGGCACTGTGATTTAGTTTTTGATTAACAGAGTGTTAGCAAAAATTAATGTTCTAATCGTGCAATCCTACCCTATAATGACTAGAGGTAACTTCTAATATCAGCAGATGCCACTTAAGTTCATAAGCACATTAAAAGAGTATAAATAACTCTTAAGTCGGATTTTCTTTATGAAAAATAACAAGAAGCTCTGAACGATTCATTTACATTTAGAGATTATTACTGCAAGCCTCAATCTTTGCTATTATGCATATAAAGAGGAAGAAATCTTGCTTTCAGAGGCCTGATAACTGAATTAAGAAGAAAAGACACAGACTCAAGAAACATAATTACATTACTTTGTCTCTGGGTAAATTTTTTAAAAAGTAGATATTAAAGACAACATTTATGCATTCAGTGAATCTCTAAAGAGAGTCATATTAAAAGTAGTTATAATGAAGATGAAATGCATTGATGTTCATTTGGCATCTTTTTGGTTCTCTAAATGGGTTTATTCCTTTAGTTATGTAAGAAAATGATTAAAGAGGCTAATTAGAGGTTCTCAGAAGCATCTTTGGACATCTCCAGTTCTCTTCCTAAGCATTTTCTGCCCTTTCCAAATGCATGACTAGACAGACTGCCTCACCCAGGTTTCCTTGCATTTTAGCATCAGCCTCCTTATGTTTTCTGTGATGCGAACATCATTGTTTGTTGTTTAGTCACTAAGTCATGCGATTCTTTTGCAACTCCATGGACTGCAGCCTGCCAGGCTCCTTTTTCCATGGAATTTTCCAGGCAAGAATACTGGAATGGGTTGCCATTTCCTCCTCCAGGGGATCTTCCCAACCCAAGGATAGAACCTGTGTTTCCTGTCTTGGCAGGTGGATTCTTTACCACTGAGCCACCTAGGAAACCCAGGAACATCATTACTTCAGATAAAATCCATACAATTTCTCAAACACCTTTCCCCATGCTCTTTTCCTACCTAGTGCAGTCTGAAAAAGCAAGGGCTGGAAAAGCCTTAGAAATAGCCAGATGAAGGTGATAGAGACACCACGGCTTGGGTCCCTGAGTCACCAGATGGAGAAGACTGTCTCAACCCTCAGCACTCAGCCCAGACTGGTATATGAGCAGGAAATAATCTCCTCTTTCCTTTGATCTTTTGAATTTTAATGCTTATTTGTTATCAATGTCCGTGTGTGCCTGTGTGTTAAGTCGCTTCAGTCATGTCTGACTCTGCGATCCCATGGACTGTAGCCCACCAGGCTCCTCCACCCATGGGGATTTTCCAGGCAAGAATACTGGAGTGGGTTGCCACGCCTCCTCCAGAGGATCTTCCCCACCCAGGGATCAAGCTTGCGCCTCTTACGTCTCTAGTATTGGCGGGTGGGTTCTTCACCTCTAACGCCACTTGGGCAGCCCCTGAGATCTATGTAGGAATTCTAACATGTGTTCAGGGAAATAAAATATTAAAGGCCTATAAAGATGTCAAAATTTTTGTGCAAGGGATTAAAACCTAAAGCAGCCTTTTGTGAGTGGAGACCTTTAGCTTTAGGCGTGAATGGCGTTAGGGAGTAACAACTAGAGAACGTGCTGCGTCCCTCTTAAAAGAAACTATCACATTCCCAGAAAATTCCTCCACTTCATCTGGGCTGATTTTTGCTCTGATTTATTATTCTTTTCAATATGACCCCTTTCATAATTTGGGAGTGATTTTAAAATACACGTGGAGGATTTCCTAGTACCCAGGACCCTGAGCCCCGCAACCGTCTCTTCTCTAATACCCGTGTATTCCAATGAGCCGCAGGGACTCCTGGTCTGACACTGGGGTGGAATTTATTAGCAGTGGGTCCAACAAGATCTCAGCACTCCCACACACATTCAGTCTCATACTCTGACTCCAGCAATTTTCCAGTTCTGCCAGGCCCTAAATCTTTTTATCCTCCAAAATTTTCACCATTCCTCACCCCCAAGCTATTAATATCTCAGGCTTAAATTTTAGGAACAACCGTGATTGTCATTTCTTGAGTAAACTCTCACAAAGCTCCTGCCCTCTTTTCCTTATTGCACTTTATTTGTGCCAATACCACCTTTTGTTAGCTTGAATTCCCATTTCATATCTGCACCCATGAAACCAGATCTAGCCAGGAGTTAGAAAAACAAAAACAAAACCCCACAGACATCCAAATTAAAACACTGCAACTGTAAACGTCCCTGGTATTGCCTGGAAACAACAGTTTATGTTGTCATTGTTGTTTTAGTTGCTAAGACATGTCAGACTCTTGCGACCCCATGGTCTGTAGCCCGCCAGGCTGCTCCGTCCATGGAATTTTCCAGTCAAGAATACTGCAGTGGGTTGCATTTCCTTCTCCAGGGGATCTTGTCGAAACAGGGATCGAACCAACATCTCCTGCATGGGCAGGCAGATTCCTTCCTGCTGTGCCGCCTGGGAAGCAGAGTGTGTGTTATCAGTCTATTCATTTTCTTCCCTGCCACAAGACCCTCCCAAATGATTATATTTTAAGTTTTCTCATTTCTTCTTAAACCGTGTGTATTCCATTTCTCTCTGTATCATCATCATCTGGTAAATGTGCTTTCTACTTCACTGAGGAACATAAAGCAACTTTAATCATTTCATATTATGGGCAGAGTTATAAAAGTGTTTTATCATTCTATTACTTACTTATATAATAGTTAATATTTAAATATATGTTCATTAAATACTGTGGATTTCAACATTATCTGGAATCCAGAAACTGGCAAAACATTTCAGACATGTTTTATTAAAGTTAATATAATTCTTGTAAGCAAACCAGTTAAAATATACACAATTAAATTTCTATAAAGTGAAAGATGAATCAAATGCTAGGTATAAAATATATTCTTAGTAAAGATTTTAAAAATGAGATTGTATTTTTAAAAGTTTCAGCACAATATTTTAGGACTTTGTAATTTGTGTATGTATATTTAAAAACTACATTTTATGTAAAATGGTTACTAATGTGCCTATTGGTTGCTTTGTAATGTTTTAAATAACTAATTATGAAAATTATATCCAAATTTATAAAATCATTTTTAACTATAAATGTTCAAACTAAATATAACTTTATAAATAAGTGCTTTTATTATCTTATTTCCTCAGATCAGTTTCTTATGGCTTATTGAAGAACTGTTGATGTTTTCCATGTATTATGAATCTGTCATTTTACTAAATGGACTATCTTCTTCGTTCTCAGGAAAATTTTCAATAGATTCTTTTGATTTTTTTTTCAGTTAGGCAATTATATCATTGCAAATAACAATTTATCTTTTTTCTTCCCAGTAGTTATTTTTTTCTCTTATTTTCTTGCAATGGTTTAGAACTTCTAGTGATAACAAGCAGATATCCTTTCTTTGATCCATTTTTTTCTGAAAATGCTTAGACAACTTCAGCTTTATTCTTTTTGCTGTCATTGTTCAGCTGCTAAGTCTTGTCTGACTCTGTGATTACATGGACTGCAGCATGCCAGGCTTCCCTTGTCCTTCACCATCTCCTGGAGTTTGTTCAAACTTAGTGATGCCATCCAGCCATCTCATCCTCTGTTGCCGCCTTCTCCTCTGCCCTCAATCATCTTTCCCAGCATCAGGCAACACAAATAATAAGTTTGTGTGCCACAACTACTTTAATTCAGGAACGCCAAGTGATGTGTGATCTGCAATGCTTCTGTCCATGTCTAGCTCATCTTTCTCTTTTCCATTTCTGTTCATGCATGCTAAACTGTTTCAGTCATGTCCAACTCTGTGACACTATGGCCCGTAACCTGTCAGAGCCCTCTGTCCATGGGATTTCCCAGACAAGAATACTGGACTGGGTTGCCATTTCCTTCTCCCAGGGATTGAACCTGCCTCTCCTTAGGCTCCTGGATTACAGGCAGATTCTTTACTACTGGGCCACTGGGAAAGTAAAGACAGTCTTTACTGTTCACTTTGCAACATTGCTTCTGTTCACTTTGTGGTATTCTGTGCTTTTACTTTCCTGTATAGAAAGATTTTGAACTTTTTATGGCAGCTGTGCTTGAGGTCCTAGCCTTCTCATTTTGTTCTTGTTTACATGGCCTCCAATCCAGGCAAGGGTCACTGAAATCCCCAGCTTTCCTCTTCTGCAACCCCTAAATTTGGTGTAATTGCCTTAGAAGCCTAGAATTTCTCAGGGAGGTTTTAGAAAACATACAGTGGATAACATAGTTCCACCAGGCAATCTGCTTATTTCCTACTATTCTACACTGTTTTCTCAGAAGAGGGGCAAGTGGATCTAGGATCAGTTCCTTCCACTAGGTGACATCTGCATTCTTGCAGAAACTTCATAAGGTTTTTGGTGAGGGAATAAGTCTTCCAAAGTTTTCAGATTTATAGTTGTCTTAAAATTTATTTGGTGAAGCCAACAAAGACCAGGAAGAGGGATTTTACTTATATTTGCTACCTGGGCTTCCCTGGTGGCTCAGACTGTAAAGGATGTATCTGCAATGTGGGAGACCTGGGTTCGATCCCTGGGTTTGGAAGATCCCCTGGAGGAGGGCATGGCAACTCACTCCAGTATTCTTGCCTGGAGAATCCCATGAACAGAGGAGCCTGGTAGGCTACAGTCTATGAGGTGATAAAGAGTTGGCCACAAATAAAGAGTAAGCCCAGCCAGCTGATTGTGAGGTTTGCTGCCAAAATGCTATGGCTACAATTCATGCTATCATATCTACTTTTGCATGTGAAGCTGATACATCATTTGTTGCCAAATAATCCCCAAGTAGATTTTAGATTAAAAAAAAAAAAAAAAAAAAAAGGCAGAGACACTATGTCCAGCAGTTAAGAGTTCACCTTCCAATCTAGAAGGTGCAGGTTTGATTCTTGGTCAGGAAACTAAGATCCCACATGTGTCTGAACTAAAAAAAAAAATATATATATATATACACATATATATATGTATATATATACATATATATATATAAAAAAAAACAGTAATGATGCAACAAATTCAAGAGACAATGAAGAGAGAAAGAGACTATTTTGAAGTTATCTTCTATTTTCTATGATCCAATTGCATTTAAAAAAGTTGTTACCTCTAAACAAAGGCTTCTCTGTTGGTTCAGATGGTAAAGAATCAATGCAGGAGACCCAGATTTGATCCCTGAGTCCCCCAGGCCAGGAAGATCATCTGGAGAAGGAAATGGCAACCCATTCCAGTATTCTTGCCTGGATAATCCCATGGACAGGGGAGCCTGATGGGCTACAGTCCATGGGGTCACAAAGAGTCAGACAGGACTGAGCAAATCTCACACACACACATACACACCTCTCTAAACAGTGGCAGGTACAGATCTGGCTCAATGTATAAATATTTGTCCTTTAAGACTAGGATGAGAAACCCTATATTGTAGCTCAATCCTAGCAAATTCAAACCAGTCTCTTCTAATTTCTTGCCATTCTTATTTCTTGGTGGATGGATGAATATGAAATGGCAGTAATTTTAAAACAATTCAATCAAGTATGTTTTCAGGTCTTGACAAATTTTGTTTAGATCTAGAGTTTAAAGTTTGCCAGAAGTCACTCCAGGGTGTACCAAGCAATGGTACAAACATTGTACTGAACTCCAAAAGCCTTACTGGTTATATGGAAATGGACATATCCTATTATTTTAACACTGTTCCACTGTCCAGCAAAACCCATGTTATTGTTTTTCCTCTTTAGTCCAAGCCTGAAGGCAATGTATCTAGCAGTGTTTTTGTTATCAGCTACACTACCTCACCCTTCTGCCCTTTAAATACTTACCTCTTGTAATAAACAAGTTACCTCAACTTTGTTGTCCATGATACATATGCTGGATAATAATAGTAATTCCTTACTTCTCTATCATTCTTTTGCCTTTGTACTTTTATTTACATGTTTTCCTCTGTAAACTAATAGGAGAAAGTGAAAATATCTCTAGATAATCTAATAAAAAATCTAAACAAGTGAAAAAATAAAAATAAACCTATTGCTAAAAATAAAACCTTGGCTGATAATTTTGTTTATATTATTACCACTGGGTTTTTAAGAACCTAGATTTTAAAAGTCATTGCATGTAGTATGTTTCTTTGTTCTGATAACTCTATGGACTAGAGATTTATGACTAAGAAGATGGTATCCAAATTAAGAAAAAAATTTCTAGTTAGGCCTAGATGTGTTTTGGATATAGACATAGCATGTATACATTTAGAAAGAGAAAATGTTTGTGCATCATCACTGTTCTAGTTTCCTTAAATCTATTATAAAAACACACATTTGTTGATGAAGCCCATGCATATTAGAATTTATGAAAATTCCCATGGTTTTAGAAAACCAATATCTAGGATTTCAACAAACACTAAGTATTTCTGGATTTAAAGTTATATATGTTTAACTCATCATGTAAAAATACTAAATTAGTTTTATTCTTGCTATAGGAAATTGTACCCTTAAAAATCATTTATAAGAAGAGGTAGTCAAAGAATACAAAGTAAAAATGAAAGTAAAAATATTTTATGGAAGTATTGTTGATGTTTAGTCGTTAAGTCCTGTCTGACTCTTTGTGACCTCATGGGAGCCTGTAGCTTCCTGTAGAAGACAAGCTCTCTGTCTATCAAATTTCCCAGGCAAGAATAGTGGAATGAGTTGCCATTTCCTCCTCCAGGGGATCTTCTTGGCTCAGGGATCAAACTGGAGTCTCTTGCAAAGCAGGAGATTTCTTTACCACTGAGCCTCCTGGGAAGCCCATTTTTAGAGAGGTAGATCTAATTAAATATGCATATATTCTAAATTTTTTAATGTTTGAGTTATTTCTGCTTTTGTACATTTTTTCCTTGATTTCTTTTTTAAAGAAATCTTTTATAAAAGAAACCTTCTTTTATAAAACTCATTTTTATATCTAGTTTTATCTCCAGAGATTGAATTGCTTTTCTCAAAGAAAGCCCCTGATTTGTATGAGCTTCAGATATGACAAAACCTTGATCTATCTGTGAATTTAAGACTTTGTTTAGTGATGCTAAAGTTTAATCATATTAATGCTTTAGTTTTTTTATTATATCCAAATATAAGTATTATTTTCTTTTCTTTTTGAAAGACATAGAAAGTTCCACTGAAAGAAAAACAACTTGCTATTGCTGTTTGAAAAATGAATTGTTTCTCGTTTCATTTCTCAAGTTTCAGAAATAATAAGAAAAGTGTTTGCACTCAGAACATTTCTAACTTTAGTTACACAGATGTCTCAAGGTAAAGGATATTTTGTTTTCTTCAGGCAAATGTACATGATCCCAAATGAATTATTTTATTTACATTAAATACAATACATTTTATGCACATTGAAATAGATCCCATAATAAAAAAAAATCATGATTTTTTTTATCTTTACTTTTCTTTACCCTCTTATTCTTTCATTCACAAGTTCTTACATACTCACTGTTTACATTCGCTCTGTCTATATGGCCCTGGAGACAGAGTTGTATTTCCCAGATAGCTTTTGCTTCTCTCTCTAAAGATAAAAGGCCTCTTTTGGCAGGATGTTCAAATCACCATGCCTATTATTAAAAAAAAAAAACAGCTTGAAAATGTTAGTATTAATTCAGTGCTTATGACTTTGACATGGGACAATGTTGAAAAGGTGAATATGGAAAAAAATAGAATTAAAGATTAAATGATCTTCAGCCAACACAGTTGTGGAGCTCTGGTGCTAAACTGAACTAGGAGAGAGGTCAGAGAATGTGAAATACTGTGATCCCAGAGTGTGTTAAGACAGAAGAGAAAAATAGCAATACTTCTCAGAAATGCACTTTAAAAACTGAGTACAATTAGATTTTCTTTATGTTTATTTTTCCTCAAATATTTCAAGTGTGTAAAAAATAAGAGAAAGGGAAAAAAGGATTAGAATGGCCTTTCTGTGCTACTTTTTGGTTTTATAATCTCAAGAAGTATATTTCCATCATCTGACATGGAAGAGAATTTTCATAATAGAGTAAGAATGCATCTAAGTTAAATTGTTACCATTAGTCATAAAAATCATATGACTTCCCACACCACCACACACACAAGTTACATAAAAATGGTACATTAGCACTTCCCTGTGGCACAGTGGATAAGAACCCACCTGTCAATGCCGGGGACACGGGTTCAACCCCTGATCCAGGAAGATTCCACGTGCCACAGAGCAACTAAGCCCGTGTGCCGCAACCAGTGAGCCCATGTGCTGCAAATATTGGAGCCCATGTATCTAGAGCCTATGCTCCGCAACAAGAAAAATCGCCACTATCAGAAGCCTGTGCACTGAGCCTAGAGAAAGCCCAAAGGAAGCAATGAAGACCCAGTGCAGCCAAACATTAAAAAATAAAATAAATTTTGTTTTTAAATGGTAAGCTATCAAAACCTATTATAATAAGCTCAGTTTTAAGATCATAGTGAAAAGGTTCAATATTTTCAGCCGCTGATTATAGAATGAGTCTGAAGATATTTCACAAGCATTGTTTTTTCAGCTGTACCATCAAAGATCGGTGATGATGAGTAGGATGCTGGCAAAAGAGACAGCCCTGATACATTTCTACCCGCAGAGCGAAGATAGAGTGTGTTAACAGCATGGTAGCAAAGTTGCTGGTACTTAGAATCTGTCTCTGTCTTATCCATGGCTCATCTGTGCTCCCATGATAACACTGGCAGAGCAGAACATTCTTTTTCTTAAATACTACACTAGAACAGTAAAAGACTTTTAGATACTACCCTAGAACAGCTGTGATAATGATGATGGTATTTTTATACATTGAGATGAGTTGACAGTTAATTTAGTTTGCTGATAATCAACAACAGTGTATCTCCTTAAGCCTGAAAAAGAAAACATACCTTCTTTCTCTTAATATTTGACAATGATGAACTAGTCCCACTTTATGACAATGGTACCTCTTAATGGGTTGGAAGATGTATGCAATTTCTGATGGCTCTAAAATCTCTAAAATTTAAATGCATTTGCAAGGTGCAAGTGTATATAGTTCTCAGTTATCTATATTAATGGCATTAAAGTATTGAGTTGATGAAATCTACAGCAAAACCATCAAACTCCTTTAGCTGTAAGTTTCAACTGCCTCCTATATCCAAACTTCACAAGAAACCATTAACAAAACACAGATAACAATTTTATTCAGCAGTAGAGCACCCCACTTCTCTTTCCAAACTATTAGTGAACAGTAGCAGAAACTGAAGGTGAACAAAACATGCAAAAACTGTTGACAAAGCATGAACACAATGAATTTTCAGTAGGAAACAATTTTCTACAGATTGCATCAAGTATAAAATCTATTTAACTGAGACTAAGAAGGAACAGGATTTTTCCAGACTGGTATGATAAACCAGCAATGTCTTTTTAAAATTAAATGTCTTTGAATACTGCTCATTTATTTCTAGAGTCCCTAATCTGAAATTAGTGTACTTCCTGCTAGAATATGCAACAATGTGTGTATATGCACCTGTGGCCACCATTTCTTTCTATGAATCTGTGATTCAGAAAGATTTGAAAATCAGTGATGGTACTATTTGAAACATGTTAAAAGTTGTTGACTTTGGGCATTAATCCATAATTAAGAAGCACATTAAAAATGCTGTGCTATATCATACTCAAACACTGATTTTGACCAAAAAAATAATAATTTTAACTTGCTGGACTTCAGATTACTTAAGAGCATGCACTTAAGGGTCAGAGTAGAGTCTGAATTTCTGTTCTGCTGGATGAATTAGAGCATGTTTTCAAAAATCTCTGAACCTTGGTTTTATCATCTGCAAAGAAAGTAAATAATATGTATATTAAAGATTTGCCATGAGGAACTGATTAGACATTAATGTAATAGGAATGTACTTGGCACATAGTAAGCACTTCATAAAAATTAGTTTTCCTTATTCCCTTCCAATAATGAAACCCACATTTAAATTAAAAAAAAAAAGTACTCCATCTCTAGGCATATGAAGTGAACATAAGGAGATAATTAAGAAAAGTATTTGATGAAATATCCTGAAGAATTGCAAGACTTTTGGAATAAGTTCACATAGCAACACCCTTAGTCCCATAAATTATCAAGTTTAAAAGAAGATACTGGTTTTCTTGTAGAGATTTAGGTAGGTTAGAAATTGTTTGGTCTCAAGAAATATCATGGTGTTTACCAACAGGGAATCTTATAGGCATTCATTCCTTGGAGATCAAGGAGGTCAATAAAGGCGTCTAGCTTCCCCTTCTCTGTTACTGAATGACACAGGGCCTGTCTGTCCCATCCTTACTTTAAAGCCCTATAAAGCTTCCCAGCCGGCACAATGGTAAAGAATCCACCTGCCCATGAAAGAAATGCCAGACATGAGTTTGATTCCTGGGTCGGGAAGATCCCCTGGAGGAGGAAATGCCCACCCACTCAAGTATACTTGCCTGGGAAATCCCATGGACAGAACAGCCTGGTGGGCTACAGCCCACGGGATCTCAAAGAGCTGGACATGACTGAGTGATTGAGAACACACACAGAAACACACACACACAAATATAGAACAGCTGAAGCTATGAATAGATTAGAATATTAATTGAGAACATTACACATTTATACACAAAAGTATTATTATAACATCACATCTCACAACATTATTTGCAGAAAGTACTTATTTAATCTTAGATACACATACTATGAAGTGAAGTGAAGTCACTCAGCTGTGTCCAAATCTTTGCAACCCCATGTACTGTAGCCTACCAGGCTCCTCTGTCCATGGAATTTTCCAGGCAAGAGTACTGGAGTGGGTTGCTATTTCCTTCTCCAGGGGATCTTCCCGACCCAGGGATCAAACCCAGGTCTCCTGCATTGCAGGCAGACGCTTTACCGTTTGAGCCATGAGGGGAAGCCCACTCACACATACTATACAGAGAAGGAAATGGCAACCCACTCCAGTACTCTTGCCTGGAGAATCCCGTGGACAGAGGAGCCTGGTGGGCTGCTGTCTATGTGGTCACACGGCGTCAGACACGAATGGAGCAATTTGCATGCATGCATGCATTGGAGAAGGAAATGGCAACCCACTCCAGTATTCTTGCCTGGAGAATTCCAGGGACGGAGGAACCTGATGGGCTGCCGTCTATGGGGTCGCACAGAGTCCAGAACGACTGAAGCGACTTAGCAGCAGCAGCAGCAGCTGCAACCCATACTGTATAATAAGGCAGTGAGCTTTCACAATGTAGAGGAAAATGAGGTGCATATTTATCAAACTTTTAGAAAGTCCCAGATTTTAAATTTGAGAACAGTATGTTGTTTCCTTTGGAAGGTAAAGCAAAAGGAAAGCCTGTACTTTGACAGAACCATTCTCAGACATTAGTTGGAGGAATCTGAATCTGAAACGTACAGAAAAGAAAGAAACAGAGGTCAGGAAGCAGCCAAAATATAATTAGGGCCAGCTTGGAAAATATTTTCCATGCAACGCATCTACTGATTTTGAAATCTGCTCTTTTGGTTGTAATTTTTAAGATTTTCTTTGAATTTCTTTTCTTTTCTCTAAATCATTTTACTTTGGTTTAAAAAATGTGGTAGAAAGAGGAAGTGAAATGAAAAATGAGCAACATGCCTCTGTGCTTTCTGCACTGCAATTTGTTCTGGAATTTCACTTGCCTTAAAAATGCTCATTTTGTCAAGGATTCATTCATTCTTCTTCACTAACTTAACTGATTTTCTGCTTTTCATGGAGATAGATCTGAAAATGTAAGCACTTCTTCACATTGACTGCAATGTATCTGTCTGCTGAGTTAAGTTCCCTCCACCATTTAAAACTAGAATAAAAGTAAGGCACTCAGGATAATAAATTAACATGCTTAATGCACAAGGTTACTCTGAAGTACTGTGTTCCATTATTGTCAACTAATTAAGTTGGGGGAGCTATTAAAAATCTATTATTTTCAAAGTTTAAGAGGCTTTTGGTAAAGTGCTTGATAGTTGAAAACTCATGTAACTGGAGTGCCGTGAAGAGAAGAGAGAGAGAATATGATAGATTCAATATTTGATCTCATAATGGTTGAGCATTTTCCAAACTGGACAGGCTGTTAGAAATTGTCTCCATCTTGAGTTTTATGAATGTAATATGTGAAAGTCATTGGGCTGCAAACTTAAGACCAATTCCCCTTCAAAGTTTTACTGTATAAATGTTATTTTTTATTAAAAATAGGAAATTGACAAAGATAAATAAAAGGAGCTCTAAATAGCAACTGTCTTCATTGAGTGTCCCCACAAGTAGGTCCTGAGGTTAGGACTGAACTTGTAAACAGCTGTGCCATGCTGGGACTTCCCTGGTGGCTCAGATGGTGAATCCACCCACAATGACTGAGTGACTAAGCACAGCACACAGTGCCTCAATCCGTCGTGTCTGACTCTTTTTAACCACATGTGCTGTAGCCTACCAGGCTCCTCTGTCCATGGGACTTCCCAGGCTAGAATACAGGAGTGGATTGCCATTCCCTTCTCCAGGGGATCTTCTCCACCCAAGGGATCGAACCGGCGTCTCTTGCATCTCTTGTTCTGGCAGGCGGATTCTTCACCACTGTGCCACATGGGAAGCCTAGGTCTGCTGTGTAAGTGGCTTATTTAGAGGTACAGGTAGGAACATTGGAAGTGAAATTAAAAAGAAGAGGAAGTCAATATATTACCTAGTCAGAGTCCTCAGTTACTTATGCAAATGGAACAAAATTCCACTGGGAAAATTCTGAAAGTTAGTGGAAGAAAGTGTCTGTGGGAAAATTCTGAAAGTTAGGAAGAAAGTGTCTGTCTTAGAATTATTCTATCCAATCCCTGTCACTAGTTGAGAGACAATCCTTGGGAAGACTTGGATTCCTCAGCATTCCTGCTCTGACACTTGGCAAGAGAAATTGGGAGTCAGATCCTGAGTTATTTTGTGCTGAGGTTGTGGCTCACCTTTGTGGACCCCACTAACGTGTGACATGTCAACCACCCAGAGTGTCTGTGTCCTCCTTATCTCCTGATGCTAATAGTCAGAAATTTCAACAATGACTGGATATTTGGTGGCATTAAGAGGTTGGTGGGTTTCCCAGGTGGTGCAGTGAATGCAGGAGACACTGGGTTGGGAAGATCCCTGAAGGAAGAAATGCAACCTGCGAAGTAAAGAGATATAGGTGGCTTGAACTGAAGTGAAGTCGCTCAGTTGTGTCCGACTCTTTGCGACCCCATGGACTGCAGCCTATCAGGCTCCTCCATCTGTGGGATTTTCCAGGCAAGAGTGTTGGGGTGGATTGCCATTTCCTTCTCCAGGGGATCTTCCTGACCCAGGAATCGAAGCCAGGTCTCCTGAATTGTGGGCAGACACTTTACCATCTGAGCCACCAGGGCTTTCCTATAGGTGGCTTACTAATATCAAATAATTTAGAGGAACAAAATATAACCAGTTATAATTTTGACAACTTTCTAACAGTTAACTCTTACCTTAGTGAGGAAATTTGATTCTTATATAAATATAATTTATAAATATGGCATTAAATGTGAAGAAAAGCTAGCTTTGAATGTTAATTAATCAATACTAGTTCAAATGTTCATAAAAATTACTCCATAGCCTTTTAACTTTGAGTATGTACAGGGGAATATCAGAAACCAAATAAATCAGGTATAGGAATTTAAGAAGCTTCTATAAATAGAATGGGTTTCCCCTAAAAATCTGACATTTACTAGATGACACAAAACTGAACCGTCATCTTGCAGATATTTCTCTAAGCTTATTTTTAAATTTTTTATTTATGAGCCATGCAATGTTAATAAGCTAGAACCTAGTAGAGAATACAATAATATGATCATTTCAACTGTAAAGCAATGAGAAAGTTTCAGTTCTCACTTACCTAATAATTTCACACAGTTTAATTTAGCTGTTCCAAAAATTACCCAAACTATTTTCATATTTCTTTTCAGAAATGTACAGCTAGACTGAATAATCCATTTGTTCTGGCTACTTTACGTGGTCCTGTGATTACTTACTACAAAAAGGATGTGCTTTCCAAAGTGGAGACACATTCAACATGACAGTTTCTAAAGTCAGCATATGAATAAAAAAAACCTATATAAAATTACACCCAATATACCCATAAGATCTCTTAAACCTCCAGAAGTTAAGAATCATCTCTTAAGAAGCTGAGTAAAACCAATTTCTCTTTATCAATGTGTAAGTATTTGTGCTTGTACCATTCTCTTAGGTTAAAAATTTTTCAAAACTGAACTTTGGGAACAATGAATGCAAATATCTTTCTATTCTCATTGTTGTAGCTGCTGACAAAATATGCAGATTGCATAACATCAGTATCTTACAAAAGTGAAAGCAAAATATTCTGTTTGAAGAAAATAAATTTTAAAAAAGAATAACCTTTAACTATATATGTTTTTAGAGTCAGTTCCTCTTCCAGAGCAGTTCAGTAGTTGGCATTTTATGAAAATAAAAACTAGCTGGCTTAACTGACTGTAGAAATGAAATAAATACTCATTTCTCATCTAGAGTTTTAAAAATCAGATGTCTCAGGACTTTAACCCTACTAACTAACTAACAAGTAAATTACTAAATAACATATCCTTCTTTTAATGAACTTGTACATGAATGGATAGTTTGAATTTTTAAAAAATTTGTTAAAACATGTTGATTTTGCCAAGATATTTAATATATTTTATGTCAGCCTATAAGATTCTTAGGATTAATATGTAAAAACTGGACAGTATATGTATGTGAAAAAACCTGGACTGTATGCATAGACTGTGATGCAAAATGCTACATGAATTTTGAGACCAAACACACATAATAAAGGACTTATTAGGCTTTCAAAATGTTGGCAATTAAACAAGAAATGTAAGCAATTGCTTTGCTTACAGTGAGATTAAGAGCAGATTTGACTGCCTTTTTCTTTTGCGTGATTCCAATACATATGTTCATCTCCACTATCACCTAGAATTTGTCATAGTACTGACTGCTACAATATAATATGAATTTGGCATAAATATAAAACTTCACTAAATATCAATTTAAAACACAAAGCAATTATCTGGAATTATGACTATCGTGGCCATTGAGAAAATATCGAATGCCAATTTAAAATTCTAAATAAGGCATATGTTGACTGCCCTCCCCCTTGGCATCTTTCTGTATCATTTAGATGACAACCAATCAGAGAAATAATAAAATCAACAAATGTCCCAGGGACCAGGTAGGCAGAGGGAGTTGATTCATGGGATTTAATATAGTATGGATAGATGCCATAGACCATTGTCAAAATGAGCCAAAAATGGAGTACTTTACTGGTCAACAGAAGTAATTCTTGCACTGTCAGTGACCTTAAGACCTAGGGTTGTGACCACATCCTCTCATTCCTTGCTGTTTGTGGACAAATCCGTAGGTGTGTGTGCTGGTGATTTAACTTGTAGCCAGAATCAGACACTTAAAGGGACAGTCTCAGATCACAGAGAGGCAGTGATTAGTGAGTAGTTCCCAAGAGTGTGCATCAGAATCTTCTCAGTGATTTTTTTAGGTTCTTTTTCTTCAGCTCCTTCTTCAGCTTCCTGACTTAAAACATCTGGAGGTGGAACCAGGAATCAGTATTATTACAGACAGCAAACAAAACTTCTCTAAATAATCTGTGTGCATAGCCAAATCTTAGAAACACAGAGCGAAATAGATTTTCTTCCTTATATGCCCTCATTTGCAGACTTCTTTTTTTAAACAATATTTATTTATTTATTTGGTTGTGCCAAATCTTAGTTGCAGCATGCAGGATCTAGTTGCTTGATGAGGGATCGAACCCAAGCCCTCTGTATTGGGAGCACAGTGTCTTAGGCACTAGGCCACCCACTCCAGTATTCTTGCCTGGAGAAGCCCAGGGATGGAGGGGCCTGGTGGGCTGCCATCTATGGGGTCGCACAGAGTCGGACACGACTGAAGCGACTTAGCAGCAGCAGCAGCAGCATGGAAGTCCCTTATGTACAGACTTCTATGCATAAATACATACAACCATCAGGGGTATCTGAGGTTTAGGAATTATAATCTTCAAAAATCTAATGGGAAATAGTGATGAGGATGATGACAATATTTTGCTCCTTCTTTTTAGTTGAATTTTGGAAATAGTCTCAGGTACTTCCCAGTAACATTGTCCAACAAAAATAGATTAGAATTCTGTGTAACTGTCCAGTCGACTACAATAATTCTTTGTTTGATGTTTAATGTTTTATTCATTATTTTACTACTTCATAGTATTATAATTCCATTAGCCTTGCTAAACTGCAAAATATAAAGTGATGGCTTGAAAGCCATTAATTCTTTCGGAAATGCTGAAAGGGTTGGGAAGGGTTCAGAATCATTTAAGACAATGGATGTAAAAACTTGCTCCTATTCCACAAATTGGATAATATTTTAATTTGCTTCTGCCACTCAAGGTTTACAATTTATTTATTTCACTTTGATCAGAAAATTCATTTAAAAGGTATTTATTGATTGCAGTTACACTTTGCACTTAAAATGTTACACTGTTAAAAGGTGAAAAATATCCTTATAAAGGTGAGGATATTAAATTCTCAGATCAAAAATACTAGCATTTTCTAAAAAGAAGGCTAATAGCTGAATTAATTCTAACTACAATGGAAACTGTGCATAAGTGAATGACATAGTTTAAACATGGATAAATGCTGCTAATTATATGTTAAAGTTATAGCCAAAACCCTGCCTTGGGGCTGGTTCAAAGTTAATCAAATTCATCTGGCCTGAATTCACAAGCTGCTCACCTTTTCAGAATGTGAACAGTCTGTACATTCAGGCCAAAGCTAAAGGGAAGAATGAATGAAATTCTGTTTTTCTAAGGAGATCTTGGGAACCAAGGATCCATGATTCATTGAAATTACACAGTGGCTACTGCCTGAAAATCCATTTAGTCCCCACAGTTTTAGAAACTGACCAGGATTCACACAGTGCTCACTGTGTGTGTGTTGGGGGTGGGGGTGGGGGGGCACGTCTTCACACTCAGCAGCGCCCCACACTCCTGTCACTGAGAAAATGGAAATGGTCCAGGGTGCTGTCCTTCCCATTTACAATCTGTCTTCTCTGGGTCTCTCAGGAGTGTGTTTTTGTGTTTGTTATTCATTAGTTAAATAGCCTGTAGTATAATCTATGCTATCTTCGTTGGGTCTGTAATTCACACATTGTTAACTGTCTTAAATTTCCATCTTTTGGAATTCTAGGCTGTTTTCCATTGAGATAAGAATTATCTGCTATTATGTTCATAGGGCAAAAAAAATAAAAATTTGGGCTATCAGTTGTTTTGATTTTGAGGCCATAGGTATTTTGATTTTTATTCTATTTTAAAATGATTTATTCTGTTTTTTTTTTTTTAGTTTTCTGAATGTTGAGTTTTTTTTTTTTTAATTTTAATTAATTTATTTTTTTAATTACAATACTGTATTTGTTTTGCCATACATTGACACGAATCAGCCATAGGTGAACACAATCGCCCAATGCCGAAGCCTGTAGGGAATTTAGAAATCATTAAATTACTGCCTTCACAAAACTTGTATTATTGTAGGCACAGGAGGATTAAAAAAAAATAAATTGAGAGAGTCGGGGGAAAGATGACTTAAATAGGATGGTCAGGAAAGACCCACTGAAAAGGTAAATTTAAGAAAAGATTGAGACTTCCCTAATGGTCCGTCCTAAAGGAGATCAGTCCTGAGTGTTCATTGGAAGCACTAATGTTGAAGGTGAAACTCCAATATTTTGGCCACCTGATACAAAGAGCTGACTCACTGGAAAAGACCCTGATGCTGGGAGAGATTGAAGGCAGGAGGAGAAGGAGACGACAGAGGATGAGATGGCTGGATGGCATCACGGACTCGATGGATGTGAGTCTGAGTGAATTCTGGGAGTTGGTGATGGACAGGGAGGCCTGGCGTGCTGCATTTCATGGGGTCACAAAGAGTCAGACACGACTGAGCGACTGAACTGAACTGAACTGAACTGAACTAAAAGAATGAAATTCATGTGTTGAGCATTTACATATGGATTTCTACTCTACTCTATATATATATATATATTAAATTAATGGACATTGTTTCTTTTCACAACTGAATAAATGTTCTAGAAACTATAAAACAAAGACATGACTAACATGTATTCAGTTTTTCAAACATTGCATAACTGACTTACGGGAAGTAAGTACTTTTGTTTCACCTCTCTTTTCTTTAAGTCATTAAAAAAGTATGCAGTTTCAACACAGAATTAATTTGGGGTGAATGAATGCATTTACCAAGCTCTTTCTCATTACTGAGCCATAAGAAGGAATCTACTCAACAGACAGCGATTTCTGAACATCATTTCTGCCCTTCTTGAATGTTTTAACTCTGAGATAGAAAGTGACTTCTGACTCAGGATGTGAATTTCAGTGACCTTCATTGCTCTGCTTGGCTGTTTCTCTGAACTTGCCACTGTCTCAACCCTTTGCAATGAGTGTGGGATGGAGGAGGCAGGATCCCTTAATAAAATTTTTTCACTCATCTCACCCAGTCCTGTAATAAGACTGAACTTAGACTATGATTCAAATGGGGTAGAAAGTTCAATTTTCAATGTGGCAAGTTACCTTTAACAGGGATATTTATAAGAGGATTTTCACTAAATGCAGTTCCTTTATTAAATACAGCTCTCCTGACACCAATTTCTGAACTATAAATTTGTTCTGATTCCTAGAGCCTTTTATGCCCTACCAACACTTATGACTTGTGAGAGGCATGCCTTTTCTTCAGTAAATTGGGAAAAGAGTTGCTTGTAAAGGGGAAAGGAAGATTGACGTAAGAGCAGGGTCTTCTCGGCATAGTGATTTTAAGAAAAAGAACACGTGGACATGAAGGATTTTCAGACTATCTGTGGTCGGTGTCTCTTTGAAAGGTTTCCTGTTTCCTGTTTCCTGAGGGATGTGCATCACTACAGAAGACCGCAGGGTCTGAGAAAAGAAATATGACACAGTTGCCGAGCAGCGTGGACCAGCATAGTAGTCACGGGTTTTGGTCTGTTTAGCTTTTTTCAGTAGCAGTGATCCCAACACACATTAGGTTAACCTTAAAAATGCATTCCAATATATCGTGCTCAGCCATTCAGTTGTGCTCTACTCTTTATGACTCCATGGACTTGTAACCCACCAGGCTCCTTTGTCCATGGAATTTTCCAGGCAAGAATACTGGAGTGGGTTGCCATTCCCTATTCTACCAGATCCTCCTGATCCAGGGATTGAACCCGAGTCTCCTGCATCGGCAAGGTGGTTTGTTTTCCACCAGAGCCACCCGGGAAGCCCCCAGTATACATTAGGCACAGACAAATGGCGTTTGATTCTGCTTGCACAAGGTACCCAGAATAGTCAAATTCATAGTCAGAAAGTACATTGGCAGGTGCCTGGACAGGGGGTGAGCGGAGTGACCGGGGAATGGGAACTTGGCGTTTAAAGGGGACAGCGTTTCAGTTCGGGAAGGTGAAAAATTCAGAAGATGGATGATGAGGAGAGTGGCAAACGATGCGAACGTACTTAGTGCCACTGAACTAACTCCACGGTTAAATATGGTTAAAAGAGTATGTTTTATATTGTGTTACTTCTACCACGATAAAAAATATTTTAAAAGTAGTGATTCTAAATGACTTACTAAATTCTCTTTGTATCTCCTATCTTTTAATTGAACAGTTTATGTTTTATCCACAGTCTTTTCCCTTCATTGGGGCCACCCCTCTACTCTCTTGAGTTCAATATTCACTTCTTGTACTACCGGTTTCAATTACATGAGAAAATGATAAAATATTAAATGTATACATAACAAAGATAGCTCTTTGCTAAATTCTCCCAGCTGCCACAAGTCATAATGTTTTCTGTGAGTCCTTTCATGAAATCTCTTCTAGATTCAGTCATCACAGTTTATACACAAGCTGCTGGTGCTAAATCACTTCAGTTGTGTCCAACTCTGTGCGACCTCATAGACGGCAACCCACAAGCTAAATATGTTCATATTCAATATTTGCCCTAAAGTAGAAATCAAAAAATATGCATATAATCATTATCTTACCCTAGATTATAAATTGACTGAAGACCAGGAAATGATCTCATTCATATGCCTGTAGCTTCAAACAGTGTTTGGCATGAGAAAGGAGTTTAGTAAAATTGGTATGTGATGACATGCAAGCTAACTGCGAGAGACAGAGGGTATTTAAGTCTACCACTCCACTCTTTTCCTCTTCTGTTCTTTGCCTCCTGTCTCTAACAATTCCTTTATATAACAAACAGAGAATCTAAAGTATCCTGTATTTATTTCTGATCCAAAATTATTATAGAGTCCTTTCTGATAGCCAATACAAAGATGGGTTTCTTGTCATTACATTGTAAAAGATGTCAACCACTTCAAGTTGTATTAGAAATCTACAATTAGTATTGCAGATGGTAGAGTTTTTGTTGTTGTTTGTATGTGGGAGATACATATATATATACACACACATATATATATACATAACATTTTAATTTTGAGACAATTATTTACATGCTATTGTAAGAAATAATACAGAATGACTCAGTACACAAATAAGCACAAGAAAAATGGCTCAGAATAACTTTGCTGAATTATACCAAAGTTAATATTCAGATTCTGAAGTTGTACTATAGTTTTAGAAGATGGCTTGGCCTTTTGGCTAAGATCCAGTGTAGTATGGGGCTTCCAAATGGCACAATGGTAGAGAATCTGCCTGCCAGTGTAGGAGATGCAAGAGATATAGATTCAAGGCCTGGGTTGGGAAGATCCCTGGAGAAGGGAATGGCAACACACTCCATTATACTTTTTTTTTTTTTTTTTACTGTCTGGTTTACTTTATTTTTTTAATTTAATTTAATTTTATTTATTTTCTTAGTTTTTATATATATATATATATATATACACACACATATATATATGTATATATATATAGTCAGTTCAGTCGCTCAGTCATGTCCGACTCCTTGCGACCCCATGAATCGCAGCACGCCAGGCCTCCCTGTTCATCACCATCTCTCGGAGTTCACTCAGACTCATGTCCATAGAGTCCATGATGCCATCCAGCCATTTCATCCTTGGTCGTCCCCTTCTCCTCCTGCCCCCAATCCCTCCCCAGCATCAGAGTCTATTCCAATGAATCAACTCTTCTCATGAGATGGCCAAAGTTCTGGAGTTTCAGCTTTAGCATCATTCCTTCCAAAGAAATCCAAGGGTTGATCTCCTTCAGAATGGACTGGTTGGATCTCCTTGAAGTCCAAGGGACTCTCAAGAGTCTTCTCCAACACCACAGTTCAAAAGCATCCATTCTTCAGCACTCAGGCTTCTTCACAGTCCAACTCTCACACCCATACATGACCATAGGAAAAACCATAGCCTTGACTAGACGGACTTTAGTTGGCAAAGTAATGTCTCTGCTTTTGAATATGCTATCTAGGTTGGTCATAACTTTTCTTCCAAGGAGTAAGCGTCTTCTAATTTCATGGCTGCAGTCACCATGTGCAGTGGTTTTGGAGCCCCCAAAATAAAGTCTGACACTGTTTCCACTGTTTCTCCATCTATTTCCCATGAAGTGATGGCACCGGATGCCATGATCTTCATTTTCTGAATGTTGAGCTGTAAGCCAACTTTTTCACTCTCCTCTTTCACCTTCATCAAGAGGCCCTTTAGCTCCTCTTCACTTTCTGCCATAAGGGTGGTGTCATCTGCATATCTGAGGTTATTGATATTTCTCCCGGCAATCTTGATTCCAGCTTGTGTTTCTTCCAGCCCAGCGTTTCTCATGATGTACTGTGCATATAAGTTAAATAAGCAGGGTGACAATATACTGCCTTGACGTACTCCTTTTGCTATTTGGAACCAGTCTGTTGTTCCCTGTCCAGCAATGCCAATATATATAAAATGTATATATATATATATATTTTACTTTACAATATTGTATTGGCTTTGCCATACATTGACATGAATCCACCACGGGTGTACATGAGTTCTCAATCCTGAACCCCCTTCCCACCTCTCACCCCATATCCTCTCTCTGAGTCATCCCAGTGCACCAGCCCCAAACATCCTGTATCCTGTATCGAACATAGTCTGGCGATTCGTTTCTTACATGATAGTATACATGTTTCAATGCCATTCTCTCAAATCATCCCACCCTCTCCCCTTTCCACAGAGTCCAAAAGACTGTTCTATACATCTGTGTCTCTTTTGCTGTCTCACATACAGGGTTATCATTACCATCTTTCTAAATTCTATATATATGTGTTAGTATACTGTATTGGTGTTTTTCTTTCTGGTTTACTTCACTCTGTATAATTGGCTGCAGTTTCATCCACCTCATTAGAACTGATTCAAATGTATTCTTTTTAATGGCTGAGTAATACTCCATTGTGTATATGTACCACAGCTTTCTTATCCATTCGTCTGCTGATGGACATCTAGGTTGCTTCCATGTCCTGGCTATTATAAACAATGCTGCAATGAAAATTGGGATACACGTGTCTCTTTCAGTTCTGGTTTCCTCAGTGTGTATGCCCAGCACTGGCATTGCTGGATCATAAGACACTTTAATTTCCAGTTTTTAAAGGAATTGCCGCAATGTTATCCATAGTGGCTGTACTAGTTTGCATTCCCACCAACAGTGTAAGAGGGTTCCCTTTTCTCCACACTCTCTCCAGCATTTCTAATTTTATTGATTTGATTTTTCTCCCTTTGTTTCTTGATGAGTCTGGCTAATGGTTTGTCAATTTTATTTATCCTTTCAAAGAACCAGCTTTTGGCTTTGTTTATTTTTGCTATGGTCTCTTTTGTTTCTTTTGCATTTATTTCTGCCCTAATTTTTAGATTTCTTTCCTTCTACTAACCCTGGAGTTCTCCATTTCTTTCTTTTCTAGTTGCTTTAGGTGTAGAGTTCACTTATTTATTTGACTTTTTTCTTGTTCCTTGAGGTATGCCTGTATTGCTATGAACTTTTGCCTTAGCACTGCTTTTATAGTGTCCCACAGGTTTTGGGTTGTTGTGTTTTCATTTTCATTTGTTTCTATGCATATTTTGATTTCTTCTGTGATTTGTTGGTTATTCAGAAGCGTGTTGTTCAGCTTCCATATGTTGGAGCTTTTAATTGTTTTTCTCCTGTAATTGAGATCTAATCTTAATGCATTATGGTCAGAATTGATGCTTGGAATGATTTCAATTGTTTTGAATTTATCAAGGCTAGATTTATGGCCCAGGATGTGATCTATCCTGGAGAAGGTTCTACGAGCACTTGAGAAAAAGGTGAAATTCATTGTTTTGGGGTGAAATGTCCTATAGATATCAGTTAGGTCTAACTGGTCTATTGTATCATTTAAAGTTTGTGTTTCTTTGTTAACTTTCTGTTTAGTTCATCTGTCCATAGGTGTGAGTGGGGTATTAAAGTCTCCCACTATTATTGTGTTATTAATTTCCCCTTTCATACTTCTTAGCATTCGTCTTACATATTGCAGTGCTCCTATGTTGGGTGCATATATATTTATAATTGTTATATCTTCTTCTTTGATTGATCCTTTGATCATTATGTAGTGGCCTTCTTTGTCCCTTTTCACAGCCTTTGTTTTAAAGTCTATTTTATCGGATATGAGTATTGCTACTCCTGCTTTCTTTTGGTCTCTATTTGCATGGAATATCTTTTTCCAGCCCTTCACTTTCAGTCTGTATGTGTCCGTTGTTTTGAGGTGGGTCTCTTGTAGACAACATATATAGGGGTCTTATTTTTGTATCCATTCAGCCAGTCTTTGTCTTTTGGTTGGGACATTCAACCCATTTACATTTAAGGTAATTATTGATAAGTATGATCCCGTTGCCATTCACTTTATTGTTTTGGGTTCGGGTTTATACACCCTTTTGTGTTTCCTTTCTAGAGAATATTCTTAAGCATTTGTTGGAGAGCTGGCTTGGTGGTGCTGAATTCTCTCAGTTTTTGCTTGTCTGTAAAGCTTTTGATTTCTCCTTCATATTTTTATGAGATCCTTGCTGGGTACAGTAATCTGGGCTGTAGGTTATTTTCTTTCATCACTTTAAGTATGTCTTGCCATTCCCTCCTGGCCTGAAGAGTTTCTATTGAAAGATCACCTGTTATCCTTATGGGAATCCCCTTGTGTGTTATTTGTTGTTTTTCTCTTGCTGCTTTTGATATTTGTTCTTTGTGTTTGATCTTTGTTAATTTGATTAATATGTGTCTTGGGGTGTTTTGTCTTGGCTTTATCCTGTTTGGGACTCTCTGTGTTTCTTGAACTTGGGTGATTATTTCCTTCCCCATCTTAGGGAAGTTTTCAACTATTATCTGCTCAAGTATTTTCTCATGGTCTTTCTTTTGTCTTCTTCTTCTGAGACTCCTATAATTAGAAAGTTTGAGCGTTTCATATTGTCCTGGAGGTTTCTGAGATTGTCCTCATTTCTTTTAATTCGTTTTTCTTTTTTCCTCTCTGATTCATTTATTTTTACCATTCTATCTTCTGTATCACTAATTCTACCCTTTGCCTCCATTATTCTACTTTTTGTTGCCTCCAGAGTGTTTCTGAGCTCATTTATTGCATTATTCATTATATATTGACTCTTTTTTATTTCTTCCAGGTCCTTGTTAAACCTTTCTTGCATCTTCTCGATGTTTGTCTCTGGGCTATTTATCTGTGATTCCACTTTGATTTCAAGATTTTGGATCATTTTCACTATCAGTATTCGGAATTCCTTCTCAGGTAGATTCCCTATCTCTTCCTCTTTTGTTTGGTTTGGTGGGCATTTCTCCTGTTCCTTTACTTGCTGGGTATTCCTCTGTCTCTTCATCTTGGTTATAGCGCTGCATTTGGGGTGGCCTCTCTGTATTCTGGCAGTTTGTGGAGTTTTCCTTATTATGAAATTTCCTCTTTGTGGGTGTGGTTATATCAGTGGCTTGTCAAGGTTTTTGGTTAGGGAAGGTTGTGTCGGAGTTCTGGTGAATGGAGCTTGATTTCTTCTCTGGATTTCAATGAAGTGTCCAGTAATGAGTTATGAGATGTCAATGGTTTTGGAGTAACTTGACCTGCCTGTATATTGAAGCTCAGAGGTGTGTTCCTTTGTTGCTGGAGAATTTGTGTGATATGACTTGCTTGGAACTTGTTGGCCCTCGGGTGGTGCTTGGTTTCAGTGTAGGTATGGAGGCGTTTGATGAGCTCCTATCGATTAATGTTCCCTGGAGTCAGGAGTTCTCTGATGTTCTCAGAATTTGGACTTAAGCCTCCTGCTTCTGGTTTTCATTTTTATTTTTACAGTAGCCTCAAGACTTCTCCATCTATACAGCACCAATGATAAAACATCTAGGTTAAAGATGAAAAGTTTCTCCACAGTGAGGGACACCCAGAGAGGTTCACAGAGTTACATGGAGAAGAGAAGAGGGAGGGGGGAGTTGGAGGTGACTAGAACGAGATGAGATGGAATCAAAAGAGGAGAGAAGAAGCTAGTCAGTAACCACTTCCTTATGTGTGCTCCACAGTCTGGACCGCTCAGAGATGTTCACAGAGTTATACAGAGAAGAGGAGAGGGAGGAAGGAGACAGAGGTGGCCAGGAGGATAAAAGAGGGAAATGAAAAAGAGAGAGACAGATCCAGCCAGTAATCATTTCCTAAGTGTTCTCCATCATCTGGAACACACAGAGATTCACAGAGTTGGGTAGAGAAGAGAAGGGGGAAGGAGGAGACAGAGGCAACCTGGTGGAGAAAAAGGAGAGTTCAAAGGAGGAAAGAGTGGTCATGCCAGTAATCTCACTCTCAAGTAAAAATGGGTAGTAAAGAATGGGTTTTTAAAGTTACAAAATTGATAACAAATACCAAAAAAGCAAAGATTAAAAATCTAGAGAAGAGGTTGGATTTAAAAAAATACAGTATTAAAGAAAAGAATAAGAAGAAAAAAAAGTCACAAGAATTATTAAAAAACAACAACAACCACAAATATATATATATGGAATTTACTTTTAAAATAGGGTCTTTTTTTGAAAAGTAATAGTAGGTTATAAAAATAAAAATTAAAGGAGGAATAGAGGACTTAAAAATTTTAAAAATGTTAAAAAAAGAAGAAGAAGAAAAAAAAGAATGATCATAAAAATAGTAAAGATATATCTGGGACTTTCTCTGGTGTTGTTGTGGGCAGTGTGGGGTCAGTTCATTTTCGGACAGTTCCTTGGTCCGGCTTATATTTCTCAAGATCTATAGGCCCCTTCCTGTGTAGTTGGTACTAACAAGAGGGTTTTAATCTATTGCACCTGTCACTTCCAAGGTGATTCCCTCTGTTTTAGCTTCTTTTGTTTGCTGGTCTCTTCAGTGTCTGATTTCCACCCTCACACAAGGAGGGCGGTGGTAGACACTTTTTTTTTTTTTTTTTTAGGCTCACTTGTTCAGTCGTGCTGTGAGGAGGGAGGGATGCTGTAAACAAATAACACTAGTGTGTGCTTGCAGTGTCTCAGCCATGCTGGGCCTGCCCCCACTCGTGGTTCACACCACTCAGGCTCTAGGTTGCTCCACCAGGAATCGTCTGAGGCCAGCCCTGGGCTGCATGCACCTCTCTGGTCTAAGCCACTCCAGGCTCAGGCACTCAGGTAGTCCTCAGAGGCACAGACTCAGTTGGGCCTGCGTTTTGTGCCCTTCCCAGGTCCGAGTAGCTCAGGTGTTTGGCCAGCGTGGTTGCTGCAACTTATCGCCTTTCCCGTCCCTGCTGCTCAGTTTTCTGGGAGTACAACTGGCACCCCTTCTTTGGCGGATGGTGACTGCCCAGAATCCTAAGAAGTCTTAGTTAGCAAAGAAGCTTACTTGCAGTTTGGTAGTTAATATCTCTCTGGGGCTGTGATTGCTCCCTTCCAGCCCTTCCAGCTCTGGCTGCCTGTCTCCGGAATGGGCTGGTCTACAGCTGGCTAATTCTGTTCCGTTCTTTGTTCTGTGTGTGGGCCTGGTGGTATCTTATGTTAGAGCTTTTCATGTGGTAGCTATCGCACAGTCTGGTTTGCTAGCCCAAGTTAGTTCGCTCTGGTTACGCTCATGGCATTCTGGCCCAATTCTTAAAAAGTGCTGCAGCCCTCGCCTCCCTGCCCAGCCCCCGCTTGTCAGTGGCAGATGCAGGCCTCTGTGCTGCTTCTCCACTGGGTGAGTTACTGTTGGGCTCATAATCTGTTGGTTTTTTTATTTTTCCTCCTTGTTATGTTGCCCTCTGTGCTTCCAAGGCTCGCCACAGATGTGGCAGTGGGAGTGTTTCCTGGTGTTTGGAAACTTCTCTCTTTTTAAGACTCCCTTCCTGGGATGGGGCTCCCTCCCTACCTCTTTTGTCTCTTTTTTCATCTTTTATGTTTT
Source organism: Nanger dama (assembly GCA_917880005.1). Classification (NCBI taxonomy): domain Eukaryota; kingdom Metazoa; phylum Chordata; class Mammalia; order Artiodactyla; family Bovidae; genus Nanger; species Nanger dama. The sequence continues at coordinate 3,371,658 of CAKJTW010000069.1, forward strand.
TTCCTACCTGTTTTTGAAGACAATGATCTGCCTTTCTGGATGCCTGATATCCTCTGCCAGCATTCAGAAGTTGTTTTGTCCACTCCATTATTCTTGCCTGGAGTATTCCCTGGACAGAGGAGCCTGGCAGGCTACAGTACATGGAGTCACAAAGAGTTGAATGCAACTGAGCACATACACCAGTTTCTCCCAAAGCACCATCTTCTTGCACATATTTTGTGTATATTTAGTTCTATGCAACTTTGTTACATGCCTAGACTCATGAGATCACCGCACAGTCAAAATTCAGAGCAAATTTACCACAAATTTCTTCTGTACCAACAGTCGTCTCTCTCCTCCCATCCCTAATACACAGCAACAATGAATCTGTTCTCCACTTCTGTCTCTTAAAGAATCTTGTCTATATAAAGGAAGCAGATAGAAGATAACTTTTTGAGACTGGTTTTTATCACTTAGCATCTTTTCTTTGTGATCTGTCCCAGTTATTACATGTATCATTTGTTTGATTCTTCTCAGTGCACAGGAGTTTCCTATGGTTTGAATGTACCCCTTTGACTAATCAGTATCATATGGAAAGAAGTTTGGGATGTTACTAATTTGGGGCTATGACCAACAAAACTGCTATGATATTTGTGTAAGGTTCATGTTAGAAGATATGGTTTCATTTTCCAGGAATAAATAGGCATATGTGCATTTGCTCTGCTGTATGGATAGTATATGTTTAGCTTTGAAAGAAACTCCACGTGTGTTCCCAGAATGGCTTACACATCTTACATTCCTACTGGCAATATGTGAGTGATACAGCTTCTCCAAACCCTCACCAGCATTTGATTTTATCATGTTTTTTAAAAATCTAGTCAATCTTATAAGTAAATAGTGAATCAGCTTTCTCTAGAGAAGAAATGATGACAGAATTATCCTGTGAAAGAAGGGTTTGTCCCATGTAAAATTCATAGCTGTGTTTATTAACCAACCACAGCTGAACTTAGCATTCTATCTCAGTTTCTGTTATCTGATCTTGAAATTAGATCTGTCTGATTCTTTGCAACCCCATGGACTGTAGCTTAGCAGGCTCCATAGTCCACTGAATTTTCTAGGCAAGAATACTGGTATGGGTTGCCATTTCCTTCCCCCAAGGGATCTTCCCAACCCAGGGATCGAACTCCGGTCTCCCACATTCTGAGCCATTTACACTGGGATACATTTACACTGTGTATTTCTTCAGTTCAGTTCAGTCACTCAGTCGTGTCCAACTCTTTGAGACCCCATGAATCGCAGCACGCCAGGCCTCCCTGTTCATCACCATCTCTCAGAGTTCACTCAGACTCACGTCCATCGAGTCCGTGATGCCATCCAGCCATCTCATCCTCTGTCGTCCCCTTCTCCTCCTGCCCCCAATCCCTCCCAGTATCAGAGTCTTTTCCAATGAATCAACTCTTCGCAGGAAGTGGCCAAAGTACTGGAGCTTCAGTTTCAGCATCATTCTTTCCAAAGAAATCCCAGGGTTGATCTCCTTCAGAATGGACTGGTTGGATCTCCTTGAAGTCCAAGGAACTCTCAAGAGTCTTCTCCAACACCACAGTTCAAAAGCATCAATACTTTCCCACTCAGCCTTCTTCATAGTCCAACTCTCACATCCATACATGACCACAGGAAAAACCATAGCCTTGACTAGATGGACCTTAGTTGGCAAAGTAATGTCTCTGCTTCTGAATATACTATCGAGGTTGGTCATAACTTTTCTTCCAAGGAGTAAGCCTTCTAATTTCATGGCTGCAGTCACCATCCACAGTAATTTTGGAGCCCAAAGTCTGACACTGTTTCCACTGTTTCTCCATCTATTTACCGTGAAGTGATGGGACCAGATGCCATGATCTTCGTTTTCTGAATGTTGAGCTTTAAGCCAACTTTTTTGCTCTCCTCTTTCACTTTCATCAAGAGGCTTTTTAGCTCTTCTTCATTTTCTGCCATCAGGGTGGTGTCATCTGCATATCTGAGGTTATTGATATTTCTCCTGGCAATCTTGATTCCAGCTTGTGTTTCTTCCAGTCTAGCTTTTCTCATGATGTACTCTGCATATAAGTTAAATAAGCAGGGTGACAATATACAGCCTTGATGTACTCCTTTTCCTATTTGGAACCAGTCTGTTGTTCCATGTCCAGTTCTGACTGTTGCTTCCTGACCTGCATACAGATTTCTCAAGAGGCAGGTTAGGTGGTCTGGTATTCCCATCTCTTTCAGAATTTTCCATATTGTGATCCACACAGTCAAAGTCTTTGGCATAGTCAATAAAGCAGAAATATATATTTTTCTGGAACTCTCTTGCTTTTTCCATGATCCAGCAGATGTTGGCAGTTTGATCTCTGGTTCCTCTGCCTTTTCTAAAACCAGCTTGAACATCAGGGAGATCACAGTTCATGTATTGCTGAAGCCTGGCTTGGAGAATTTTGAGCATTACTTTACTAGCATGTGAGATGAGTGCAATAGTGTGGTAGTTTGAGCATTCTTTGGCATGGCCTTTCTTTGGAATTGGAATGAAAACTGACCTTTTCCAGTCCTGTGGCCACTGCTGAGTTTTCCAAATGTGCTAGCATATTCAGCATGTGCAGCACTTTCACAGCATCATCTTTCAGGATTTGAAACAGCTCCACTGGAATTCCATCTCTTCCAATAGCTTTGTTCGTAGTGATGCTTTCTAAGGCTCACTTGACTTCATATTCCAAGATGTCTGGCTCTAGATTCATGATCACATCATCATGATTATCTGGGTGTGAAGATCTTTTTATACAGTTCTTCCGTGTATTCTTGCCACCTCTTCTTAATATCTCCTGCTTCTGTTAGGTCCAGAACATTTCTGTCCTTTATCGAGCCCATCTTTGCATGAAATGTTCCCTTGGTTTCTCTAATTTTCTTGAACAGATCTCTAGTCTTTCCCATTCTGTTGTTTTCCTCTATTTCTTTGCATTGATCGCTGAAGAAGGCTTTCTTATCTCTCCTTGCTATTCTTTGGAACTCTGCATTCAGATGCTTATATCTTTCCTTTTCTCCTTTGCTTTTCGCCTCTGTACTTTTCACAGCTATTTGTAAGGCCTCCCCAGAAAGCCATTTTGCTTTTTGCATTTCTTTTCCATGGGGATGGTCTTGATCCCTGTCTCCTATACAATGTCACGAACCTCATTCCATAATTCATCAGGCACTCTATCAGATCTAGGCCCTTAAATCTATTTCTCACTTCCACTGTAGAATCATAAGGGATTTGATTTAGGTCATACCTGAATGGTCTCATGGTTTTCCCTACTTTCTTCAATTAAGTCTGAATTTGGTAATAAGGAGTTCATGATCTGAGCCACAGTCAGCTCCTGGTCTTGTTTTCATTGACTGTATAGAGCTTCTCCATCTTTGGCTGCAAAGAATATAATCAATCTGATTTCGGTGTTGACCATCTGGTGATGTCCATGTGTAGAGTCTTGTCTTGTGTTGTTGGAAGAGGGTGTTTGCTATGACCAGTGCCTTTCCTTGGAAAAACTCTATTAGTCTTTTCCCTGCTTCATTCCGCATTCCAAGGCCAAATTTACCTGTTACTCCAGGTGTTTCTTGACTTCCTACTTTAGCATTCCAGTCCCCTATAATGAAAAGGATATCTTTTTTGGGTGTTAGTTTTAAAAGATCTTGTAGGTCTTCATGAAACCGTTCAACTTCAGCTTCTTCAGCATTACTGGTTGGGGCTTAGACCTAAACAAAATACATGCAACATGTTTATATCATTACGTGGCTTGCAGTAATGTGCACCATTATCAGTCATTTTCTCCTTTAGTAGGTATTGCCCAGTGACACCATTTAAGCTTTGATGGTCCTAAAATGGTGAGTTTTAATGGCAATAAGAAACTTGAAGTCTCAGACTGAGAAGGAATCACTGAAAAGGAATTTGATTCCAGTCACAGATAACCATTTTACTACTACTTTCCACTCCTCTGGTATCACTCAGTTCAGTTCAGTCGCTCAGTCGTGTCCTACTCTTTGCATCTAGTCAAAATATAAAAGCACTTAATAGTGGGAGGGAAGTACATAAAATTCAAAGTGGTCCTTATTGTAAATGCTCACATACTAAAGAAATAGATATGCACTGCCTAGTTCAGTTCTGAATTTCGCTTTTGATTGACAGGAACATTAAAATGTATGTTTTCATAGCACTTTCCTTTTTCATATAAACTAAGTAGATTTAAAATGTGAATTCCCAAAACATTGCTGAAGATTCTAAGTTACTTAAAAAAATAAATTTCTCCAAATAATTTTCACAATTTAGCTTAATTTAAAACTCATCTGTTACAGTTAACAAAGCAGTCAGCCTGCATTTTTCTGACAAAGTTCTACAGTAAGCTGTACGGGTTGTAACTATGTTCAGCCACTGTTATTATTTCCTAGGGGTTGTTATGAGCTGCCAGTTCTTCTACTTGCATAGCTCATTACGCCATTCAAAGTAGTTTCATGTTCACCATCTTATTTGTCTCTCCTAAAAGATCCCTAATGGTAAGGTATCCTGGGCACTCCTCATTCTGTTCTAAAGATGTGGAAACTAATGTAGTTCATTAAGCTAGTTTCCTTGCTGGGCCTGGAATTCAAGTCTCTCCAGACTGCATTTGTGCTTACCACCTCTCACTTCATCCCCTGAAGCTATCTCTCACGTAAAGTGAACTCTGTAACTGAAAGGATGAAAAGCATGATTGCCGAAACTGCAGGAACAACTTCTTTCAAACCGTTTACCCCTTAAGGTCCTTGGAAGACACTGTGCTAGTTGAAACTGTTGAGTTAAGATGGTCAGGTAGGGAGTTGCTGACACTCATTATAGACAGGTCAGGAAGGGCATTTGCTGTGTGGCACATTTACTCCAATACACCGTTCCTTCTGGCCATCTCCTAATCCAGTTCCCTGACTTAGTTGCTTGCGCTGGTGCACAGGAGAATTCCCACACAGTTCTCTACCTCTGCTCTTACTACAGCAAATGGACAACTCAGCAGTGATTCTAGTCATGGTACTTAAACGTGGCTGTTAAAAGACTGACATGCAGAATGATTTTAAAGATCAATACAGTTCCTCTCTTAAAAAAAAAAAAATCCTCCTGCCCACTAATTCTTATTAAAAATTAAGCAAAATGTTCCATTTCCTAATTCAGAGGTAAAGAAACCTAGCTGTGGCTCACCTTTGTCCTCCCAAGCTATTCGATCTTAGGATGTTATTAAATTTCCAAAGTTTCTTTTGTGAAATCTTGCCTATGTCTTCCTACTATCATCCTGAGATTCCAGGGAAGACAGTGTAGTATGCCTGTGTATATGTGTGTGTGTGTGTGTGAGAGAGAGAGAGAAAACACTCGCGTATGTAGTGATGAGGGGGTCCCTAATACTATAAGAATGGTGACATGTGGGTACATAATGATTTAAAATAGAGAACCAGGCCTACACTATTCTATTTATTAACACCTATTCATTATTTTTGCCAAGTCTTTGGTGTTCAGTCACTCAGTCATGTCCGACTCTTTGCAACCCCATAGACTGTAGCATGCCAGGCTTCCCTGCCCTTTGCCATCTCCCAGAGCTTGCTCAAACTCATGTCCATTGAGTCAGTGAAGCCATCCAACCATCTCATCCTCTGTCTCCCACTTCTCCTACCTTCAACCTCCCCCAGAAGCAGGGTCTTTTCCAATGAGTTATCTCTTGGCATCAGGTGGCCAAAGGATTGGAGCATCAGCATCAGTTCTTCTAATGAATATTCAGGGCTGATTTCCTTTAGAATGGACTGGTTGGATCAACTTGCAGTCTAAAAGATTCTCAAGAGTCTTCTCCAATACCACATTTCAAAAGCATCAATTCTTCAGTGCTCAGCTTTCTTTATGGTCAAACTGTCACACCCATACATGACTACTGGGATAGCCATAGTTCCAACTAAACAGACCTTTGCTGACAAAGTAATGCCAAGTCTTACCCATTTAAATTTCCTGATGTCTCTTATTAACATTTTGCATTTTTATAGTCACCAACATATTCAGATCTTCATGTTTCTCACTCTTCTATTTCCTCCAAGTCTTCCCTTCTTTCTGATTGTATTTTGCTCAGTTCACGCACATGTACTGCATCGTGAATCACAGCATATCCAAGTCTATAAACTTCCAATAAGATTTATTTTCTGTCAAATTAAATACAATTCATTCCCATTTAGATTTCTCAGTATGTTATCATCTTATCTTAAAACCTTCATCCTGCCTTTTCTCTCCTCATTTTCTTCTCAAACTGGATTACATTATTTTAGTTAAACAATACATTTATTCTACCATCTGGATGACTCACTCCTCTATCCTGTTCTGAATATTTACTTCACATCATCCTGAGAAATCCTGCTCACCTTCAAAGTCCTTCACTAATGCCATATTTTTTTAGAAGTTTGAGTTACATCTTATCTATATTTATTTTACAAATCCTACACTATTATATTACAGCATAGTTATTTTTCTGCTTATAGCCCTGCATGAGTTCCTTGAGAACAAAGGTAAAAAAAATATATATATATTCCTGATCTTGTATCCCATGTATGTTAATTTGCTTGGGCTGCCCTAACAAAATGCCAGAGACCAAGTGGCTTGAACAATAGACATTCCTTTCTCACACTTCTGGAATCTGGAAGCCCAAGATCAACGTGCCAGGTGATTTGGTTCTCCAGTGAAGACCCTCTTCTTGATATGCAGACGGCCACTCTCTTGTGCATCTCATGACAGAGAGAAAGAGCAAGCTGGTGTCTCTGCATAATTGTTGTTTAGTCGCTAAGTTGTGCCCAATTCTTTGCACCCCCAGGGACTGTAGCCCGCCAGGCTCTTCTGATCACAGGATTGTCCAGGCAGAATACTGGAGTGGGTTGCTATTTCCTCCTCCAGGAGATCTTTCTGACCCAAGGATTAAACCCACATCTCTTACATCTCCTGCATTGGAAGGCAGGTTCTTTAACACTGAGTCACCAGGAAGCCTCCTGTCTCTTCTTACAAAGGCAATAATCTCACCATGAAAGCCTGGACCTCACTACCTCATCTAAACCTGATCACCTCCCAAAGGCCCTGTCTTCAAATACCATCACATATTTGCTAAGGGCCTCAATATATGAATTTTAGGGAGACACACTTCAAGGCATAGCACTGTGTGTTATTTAACATAATACTTTACACATAATAAATACTTGTTGAACTGAATTGTAATAAAAACAAATTTCAAAAAGCAAATTTGATATAATAATGATGATGATTTTCCTGACTTCCAGATCCTTTCTTGGTAACAGATTCCCCCCACCCCCACCACCACACACACACCACACATAAAGGAAAAGAAAGGAAGAATTTTTACTCCAAGTATTCTGTAGTGAAAAGGCAATCCAGAATTATACGTAATAAGAAATAATCCCGGCCCCCAAATTTTAAAATTACATTTGAATAAGCCATAATATTTTGCACATTCATTGAATCATTTCACTTTGGGAAGAAAATGACTATGATAAAAAGTATAAATCAAAAGTAAGTGAAGTTAAGTAATAACCATTTTGAAACAAAATTTATTAAATCTATGGAGATAAGCTCAGGTTTTGTCTACTCTGGCAAAATACAGTGGACACTTGTAACTATAACTATAAATCATAATGGTATTTGTATTATTCAGTTCCAAAAGTCCCTTTTTCCTTATAAGTTTTATAGATAATTATTCTTTCTTATTTTTCACTGTATTCTCAAACAGATCTATACAATAGAAGAGCTTTATCATTTTGTAGTACCAATTTCAATATAAAAATACAACTTCGTGTGGTATTTACAGAAAGAGAAAAGAAATTGTAACTCTCTTAGAAGAATTAAGGAAACTGTAACAAGAAAAGCCTTAGGATAGCTAGAGAGTGACCAATGTTCCTTAAAACATGGGACTACAGTTTTAATTAAACAGTGAGAAGCTTCAGTAGTTCAAATACTTACTAAATTCATCATAAGCCTGAAAAAGATCTGTGCTATCCAGGTTTGTAGGAAAACAAAGCCTACCTCAGAACTAACGATAGATTAAATGGTAAGGCAAGGAAGAGCAAGACTGAGTGATAGAGTGAGTGATATTCTGTAAGTGTGAGCTGCGCTGCTTACACTCTGCAATGTTGACATGCTTTTCTCTGTCTTCTCTGTTTAACAGATCAAACGGACTCACGGTCACAGCAGTTAAAAAGATGGAGATATCTGAATGAAAACATCTCACTGGGCTTCTGCCCATGTCCTGTCACTGGGAGTTTGACTCCACATGTCAAATGAGTCGAGTTCCTGGATATTAATAATGCTGGTATAGGCTTCTGAGATTATACTGCAAATTTTTCCATGGTTTCTGCCTCTCAGTGGATTCTTTTGATTCTCAGAAAAAGGTAAAGCCCTAGAAATCTCAGCACCCCAATGGTTAGCACATGTTGAGATGTTCTGTGTCATCTCAGATCATTGACACACACATTTCAAACTTATAAAGCACTGATGTATAAACCAGCCTGGCCAATCATAACAGAAATTCAACAAAAAAGAGTCAGACTGCAAGGGTTCAACTTTCAGATTGATGACTTCCTAGCAAGTTACTTGAAGACTATATCAATTTCTGAACTTGTGAAGAATGGAAATAATAGCAGCTACCTTAGACACTGCTGTGTCAATGAGCTAATATGTTTAAAATACTAATTATAGTGCTTGATATATAGTAAACATAAACTACACACACAGTAATGATTTAGGCTTTGAGAAATGAGTGTAAATTATTAGTAGAAATAATATACTAATACCTGGAAAATTAGAATTAAGTGGCTTGGTTCATCCTTTTCCTGTAGTCACTTTCACTGGCCAGTTTTGAAAACTATATTTTTGCTGAATAATGGCTTATAAAAATATTACATTTCATATCTTTCAGATTTCTTAAACAGAAAGTCATATAAACCAACGGAACTAACTTCCTATGACATAAAGGGTTTTTATGTAAATTAGCATTTTTGTTTGTTTCTAATTATAGGGAAAGAAGGATGTCAGTATTTCCAGATATTATAGAAAAAAACAACTGATACTATTTTCTCCCAGTTTTTAACAATTTCTTAAGAAACCTTATTCTTCTATTTACATGTAACTGTGTATTTAAAACCTTTAAGCCTGGGATTTCTATAGACAGGCAGGCTTTATGCTGTTGGGTTGCATCATGGAATAACTTCTGTGAAAATGAGTTGGAAAATATTATTACATCTATTCTCTGTGTTGCACACTGGCTGTTTATATTCCTGTTTATGTTGACTACTAAATAAAATACAAATAGCTCATTGCACAGTGTGGGTTTAGTCATTTTCAACAAATCTTTCGTAGTTCCTAAAAATTCCTTATTAATGAGCCCTTCATGTACTGCTATATCTGATAGGATATCAATTAATGATCACATTCAGAATTCTTACACCTAGGTAATCAAAGGTTCTCTTTTTGGTCACCTGGCTTCCATATACTCTCCAGTGTTAGACCTCCCCACCTTTAAGGCACTTCTGCCTTGCAGGATATAAAGAGAATACGAAGATGTCAAAGTCTCGCTTCCTCAGCCTTACTAGTGACAATCCTGCTGGCATGAGATGTGGATTCAGAAATTCTTGCCCGGCTTGGCCAAACAGAGCCTCATGGGGAGGAAGGGGATGGGGACCTGCTCGGCTCTCAAGGTTGCCGCAGTGGCGCCCCCTGCTGGAGGGATCAGGGACAGCAATTCTCCCGGGGCACCGCCCCCTCCCAGGCAGCCCAGCACTCAAGAGCGGCCACTTGGCCCCTGCAACTGGACCATTTCACCAATAGCATCAAGGACCCTGCTCGAAGATGTGGCCCTGGACCTTGCTTCTCATTCTAGTCACCCCCCACCCCCCAAGCTGAGCTCTCTTATTCTCCCAGTGAAAAATTCTGCTGCTGCTGCTGCTGCTAAGTCGCTTCAGTCGTGTCTGACTCTGTGCCGACCCCATAGACGGCAGCCCACCAGGCTCCCCGTCCCTGGGATTCTCCAGGCAAGAAAACTGGAGTGAGTTGCCATTTCCTTCTCCAGCGCATGAAAGTGAAAAGGGAAAGGGAAGTCGCTCAGTCGTGTCCAACTTCTAGCGACCCCATGGACTGCAGCCTACCAGGTCCCTCCATCCATGGGATTTTCCAGGCAAGAGTACTGGAGTATGTTGCCATTGCATTCTCCAAAAAATTCTGCTAACAAATCCCATTTCTTCCCTAAATTAGTGAGGCATGGTTTATAACGCTGCTCATCAGGGATACTCACCGATCCGGCAGCTGAGGATACGCCTCCTGAACGTAGCTGTTCTCACCGGGATAGGTGAGTCCTGGCACTCACTGCATCCTGACTTGTTTCAACAGTTTGAGCACTTTTCTATATTTTAGTATCTGTGAAGTCTACCCACCATTTCTTGTCTTGGACCTCATTCTGCTAAGAGACATATTATTATTAAACTTTCTGGTTATTCTTCTATAAGAAAGAAATACTCTGGACACATGTATTCAGGTCATTCTTCTTTATGTTCTCTGACCTCCTGTGGTGACTGTATGAATCAGTCCCCACAGAATGAGTCAGGCCAAGGACACTTGGAAAGGACCCTAGGACACACTTGCGTGTCCCAGAAGTAATTTTGGAATCAGCCTGCCTGTCAATGGCTCCCTCAGAACTATTTCCTGTCTAACTCTGCTCTATTCCACACAAATATGGAGATTTTTATGGCTGTTCTGCTGCAGCTCATAATTACCATGTTATCATGACATTCAATTTATCAGAATAGTGGGTAACTTTGATGGATGTGAATCCACGATGAGAAGCGATGAAATATTTCATCTCATGTTAGAATATATAAAGCCTGAAGACACATCTGCTGGGATCAGGCCCCGCTGCCCCTACATGCCGGCGCTAGCAGGGCTTCCTAAGCATTCAGTTCAAGGACTGAAAATAGAACCACATCACATTATACAATCCTAGGATGTTGTGAGCAGGGAAAAGAGTTTGTAATCTTCCCCGGAGAAGGAAAGAAAAGAAAAATTAATGAAAAGTTTTAAGAATCAGAATGGACTCAAATCTTCCAAACAGTAACACTGGAAGACAGAAATCCGAGAGCAAATTATTTCTTGACAAAGTTTTGCAACAAGCTGATGAAGGTCAGAGCTAACACAGAGGATACGTGAGAGTTTTCTTACGAAAAGGGAAATAGACTATTTAGTACATGTGAACAAATGAGGAGATTTTCGTACGTGAAAACAGATCTTGAATTAGCAACAAAGAGAAAACAAAATATGTAATACATATTACAACCGTAACAAAACAAGACAATAATTAGTTCTAGTCAAACACATGATTGTGTAGGAAAGAAAAGGAAGCAGTGATTACCACGTGGCTCAACAAAACCGTATTTACATAATTATATTAATACAAACACGAGATCCTAGTATTAGCATTAAAGATCCAGCAAGAGATGTTATACCAGTATGCACTGATGGGTGCTGCTAATCAGGACTGCGCCCATTCTGATTGCCAGAACAAGAGCTGTACCTGTGGTTAAGTATGCCGACCATCAGCTCCAACCATGCAGCGCAGGAGACGTGGCCCAGATGTGGGGGTGTGAAGTCCTGGGCAGGAGGCTGGCAAAGGGGTCGTGGAGAAGAAGCGCTAACCCTCACCTTTCCAATCAGTTAGGGAGCATTGCCTGTAGGTGGGAAGGTAAGATTCTTGAATACAAGAACTGTATTTTTAAAATATGTCCAGAACAATGATAAAATATGAGGAGGAAGATGCAGAGAAAATGTTTTTTGATATTAAAAATACTTATAGTAAAAAGGCTTCTCAGCTCTTTAAAATACATACTTATATAACTTTGTTATTAGATAAACTCTAAAAGTTTCATGTCTTAAATGTCCACATGCTTAGTCTAAGGTACTTCTATGTGTCGAATTAGGTCTCAAATTTTAAAACAGAGAATAATTAGAGTACTGTGAGAAATAAATGTCTGTTGCTTAAGCCAACCAGTCTATGGAATTTTTGTTACAACTCTCAGAAAGAACTAAGACATATATAGTCCATATACTTTTCATTTTAATTATGTACTCAAAAACTAAATGTTGAAAAATGTGGTATCAATTTATTTTAATTTCCAAGGGATGGGTAACACAAATGAAAAATAAATTGTGATAATTACATTGCACAATCAGAAAACATAGATGAGTCATAGGGATATGTTTCTATTTGAGCAGAAAATACATGAAATTGTTAACATAATAGTCAAAATGTCCAGGAAAACAAATCTTATAATAAGTTTGCATAAATTTTGAAAAAATATTTTAAAGGGACTTCAAGAACATATTGTCTTTAGAATAGTTTGTAATAACTTTAAAATAATATAGTCATATATAGACCCTAAAATATTTTTCTAAAATAATTTATAAAATATATATATTATAAATAATATATATATAATAGTTTTATTGGAATTAAAATAATTTTCTTGCAACACAAAGACTAACCTGCATCAATTCTGCCTTAATCTGGTCCTTGTCCCTTTGCCAGATGATCCTGTGCTCATTGATTTTCACTGTGTGAAAATGTTCCTGCTCACTTGTGTGTAGCTAAGAGCTCTCCAGCACACACTGGAATTAATCAAACTCACCTCCTTGGAACCCAGGGCTCATGGAAGCTTTTCAATCCATGTTTAAACCACAAATATCACCTAATCAATAAGACAGTATTACCGAGGTAAAAGAATATGACAGGATCCTCTGAAGTGAAGGAACAGAATTAAAGCCAAAGCTTTTCAGAGCTTAATTTATGAACTTAACACAGTCTTCTGATTGAACAGAAGACTCTATGAGACTGGAGGTTTAGTCCGTAAGTCATGTCCTACTCTTGAAACCCTATGGACCGTAGCCCGCCAGGCTCCTCTGTCCAAGAGATTCTCCAGGCAAGAATACTGGAGTGGGTTGTCATTTCCTTCTCCAGGGGCTCTTTCTGACTCAGGGATGGAACCCAGGGCTCTTGCATTGCAGGTGTTCTCCTGCCTTGCAGTTGGATTTTTTTACTGACAGAGCCACCAAGGAAGCTGCAGAACCGAGAATTCTGAGTATTTAAGAATACACATTGCCTCATTCACTGTATTGTTAGAACTTTTTTTCCACAGAATTCTAAAAATTCATGTTTGATGAGTCCATCCTCTATGGGAGAGTTTTTGTAAGTTTTCCAAAAGCTATTAACACTCAAGTTTTCATCAGTCTTTCTGAATTTTCCTAATCCACTCATACTTCAGTCTCTTAGATGATGACTTTGTGTTTTATCTCCTCTATTCAGATATCTAACATCTCCTCATCTAAGCTTATTTGCAAGTGCACCTGGGTCCTGCTTCACTGAGAAATAAGAACAATCAGAAGCGAATATCCATGGCACAGATGTCCTCTACAGTGAAATAAGTCAGAGGAAAGCAAATGTTGTATATTAATGCTTGTAAATATATCTATATAATCTAGAAAAATGGTACAGATGAATCTATTTGCAGTGCAAGAATAGAGACACAGAGAACAGACATGTGGGCCCAGTTGGGCAAGGAGAGGGTGGGACGACCTGCCAGAGTAACACTGAAATATATACACTACCCTGTGTAAAGCAGCTAGCTAGTGGGAAGCTGCTGTACAAAGGAGCTCAGCTCAGTGTTGAGTGATGACCTAGAGGGTGGGAGGGAGTGGAATAGGAGGGAGGTTCAAAACAGAGGGGATATATGTGTACTTATGGCTGATTCACTTTGCTGTACAGCAGAAACTAGCACAGCATTGTAAAGCAATTGTCCTCCAATTAAATATAAACTGAGAAAAGGAAAAGAGAATATCCGAAGGCTCGTAACATCACAACACCCATTTCCCGGGCTATCCATCAATGAGTCTTGCCATCCATCCTGTTAATCCAGATGCATGTCTCGCCACTGTCTACAACTGAGCTCGAAAATACCACATTTGTAAATACCACATTCCGTCCGACTTTTTCAAGCATATAATTCTGGATTCTCATGCATCGTCACATTTTCTCAGCCAACCAAATCACTATCCTTAGCAACAAGCATGCTATGATACCTCAGATCTCTTTTACAAAAGTCCTTTTATCTCTACATCTCCTTTCAGAAACTTCTGTTTTCCTCCCATTCACCAAAAGAACTTGTAAAAAGAGTGAACAAGGCTCACTCTTTCCAACTCCCCAACTCTCTTTTAACCGTTTTACCCAACTTTTGCTCCCACCAGTCCACCAACACTGATCACGAAAGATCCTCAGTGACGTTCACCTTGCCAAATGAAAGAGTGCATTTGGTGTCTTCATCTTATTTGATCTATAAGTAGTACGTGAAGTCTGGATCCCTCAGCCCTCTCAGATACCCTTTTAGAATTAGCATTCCAAAGTACCAAACTCTAATGATTTTGTTCCTGTATCTCTACTGACTGATCTAAGTCTTCTTCCTTCTAAGTCTTCATCCTTTTCCCCTATCCCTCAAACACTGGAAAGTCCTAGAACTACTTGCTTTCCCATCTATCCTTACTCTGCTTGTGATCTTACTGATTCTCATGGCTTTAATTTCTATGCCTGCAACTCAAATTTATATGCAGTGCCTGGGTCTCTCCCCTGAACTCTAGGCTCAGCTATGTAAAGTATACTCAGCATCTCTACCAGGATGGATAAAATATTAACCGTTGAATTAATCACCCCAGTCCTCCTTCTCCCAGTTAACAGCATTTCTATACCAGATGCTTAGTCCAACATGGTAACTGTATTCTCTCATTTTCATCATCCATCTATAACAATAATTCATCTTATCCTCTTCTTTACTACCACTCTAGATAAGGTAATACATATCTCTTGTCTATTTTGTTTTAATAGTTTTCAAGCTAATATCCCTGCTTGCTTTCTTCCAGTGTACCCTTAATACAGAATGATCCTTTTATGACATGTCAGGCTATGTCACTTCTCTGCTTAAAATCCCCCATGGTTTTTCATCTCATTAAGACTAAAAGTCAAGTCTTTACATGCTGTGTGAAGCCCTGCATGTCTGAACCTTCATAATCTTTCAACTCATTCTGTCTGTTCACGCCACTCCAGCTGCACAGAATTCTTTCTTCCTTTGCACCTGGGTACGTGTCTCTCAGATAATCTACACACCTGTTCCCGCTTTAGGTCTTCACCTACAAGCCACTATTGTAATGAAACCTGATATACCAGCCTATTTACAGCAGGAAAAAAAAAAACCCTCTGTATTCCCTATATTCCTGCTTTATAGGTCTCAATAGAAGTGATAATCACCTGAAATATAATTACATATTTACTTCATGAGCAACTTTCTTACTTCCAGAGGATCTTCCCAACCCACGGGTTGAACCCAGGTATCCTACACTGCAGGTGGATTCTTTACCAGCTGAGCTACAAGGAAGCCCCGATTATATATTTGCTTTACGAACAACTCCCTCTCTTGGAACATAAGCTTCATGAGGTCCCAGAAGACATATTTCAAAAGTGAATAAAAAGTAACTTTTAAAGCGATGGTGTCTTTAACAGTTGAGAGCACTTCAAAATAGAGGAAATATGATAATTACTATGTCTTAAGTGTAGATTTTACAGATTGTTTTTGAACAATTTAGGAACATAATTGCAGAGATTCCCGTTACGGTGAAACTGATTCTTATTTTAAATCTGCCTTTAATCTCAGCTCAGCCTCCAAGGACATTCAAAAGAGATCTTAGGACCCTGGTCACATCTCATTGTTTCCCCCAGAGCAGCTCTCTTTCTTAACACTAGCCCTGTTAATTCACGTATATTTCTTAAATCGCCTCTTTCTCAGTAGGTGATCTTGGCTTGTACTTCAGAATGAGAACAGTCATTAAAAGTGAAAACAGCCTGGCAGTCTGAGGTTCTGCCTCATCAGGAAGCTGGTTTGAGTTGCTAAAGTCAACAGGGTGGGAGGCACAGAGACAAGAGACAGGGATTTATTTCTCTTTCTAGTTATACTGAAGAGGGTATCACACCTGACAATCCCACGATTTCAAACAAACGTTTCTTCCTTCATACTATCTGTATTGATTCATTGAGTGTTTATTAT
Organism: Nanger dama; assembly: GCA_917880005.1. Taxonomy (NCBI): domain Eukaryota; kingdom Metazoa; phylum Chordata; class Mammalia; order Artiodactyla; family Bovidae; genus Nanger; species Nanger dama. The sequence goes on from CAKJTW010000069.1 coordinate 3,387,816, forward strand.
ATATTAGAATTATCATCCAATTATGCTTTTTCTGGGCTTCTCTGATGTCTCAGATGGTCAGGAACCTGCCTGCAATACAGGAGACGGGGGTTTTGTCCCTGAGTTGGGAAAATCCCCTGGAAGAGGAAAAGGCAACCCACTCCAGTATTCTTGCCTGGCGAATTCCATGGACAGAGGAATTGGTGGGCTACAGTCGATGGGGCTGCAGAGTCAGACACGATTGAGTGACTAGTACACACACATCACACACACACACACACACACACACACACACACACACTTTTTCTCTTTTGCTGTTCAAATTATTTCAGCTTTGGCCTTGGGTCACCCTTTCATTTTTCTCCTGTGCCCTATAGACATCATTATGGATTTTTGAGCACTTTTTACTTTCTGGCACTGAAAGATCCTCCAGATTTATCTCATATATTCCTGCCCCAGTCATGTTGTTGTTGTTTTTGGTTAGTTGCTAAGTTGTATTCGACTCATTTGTGACCCGATGGATTGTAGCCCACCAGGTTCTTCTGTCCACAGGATTGCCCAGGCAAGAATAATGGAATGGGTTACCATTTCCTCCACCAGAGAATCTTCTAGACCCAGACATTGAAGCCTTGTCTCCTGCCCTGCAGGTGGATTCTTTATGGCTGAGCTATTGGAGAAGCCTTGCGTGCACGCATGCTCAGCCACTTCAGTCATGTCCAACTCTCTGCAACCAGGCTCCTTCGCACATGGGATTCTCCAGGGAAGAATACTAGAGTGAGTTGCCATTTTCCCCCTCCCAGAGATCTTCCAAATCCAGGAACTGAACCCATAGCTCCTGCATCTCCTATTTTGCAGGCAGATTCTTTTACCACTGAGCCACCTGGGAAGCCTGAGGAAGCCCCAGAATGAGTCAAATATCTAAGAAGTCCTGATTTCTTCTCAGGGAGAAGGCCACTATATAAACCACATCTGGGCTATGTCAGCTGACAGAGCAAGGAAATATATGTGTGTACTAACCTATTATAAATGTGTCTATAAGTAACTACCTGTATGTATATTAAGCTAAACATGAGATTAAACTGATGATCCAGTTCTAATCCACAACCACAGGATCATTCTGGTCTCCTCCCTGGTTGACTCTTACTAAGTCAGCCACTAAACCTCCCTGGTTATCTCTTATTCCAACACTGAGAAATCTGGTGTCTACCATCCTTCATCCATGTGCATGACTGTCAGAACCCATGTAAAGCAATCTAAGAATCTCTATCCATGCCAAGTGGGAAACACCTGTGCCATCTGGAATTACTATCTGACCAACAGAAAATGTCTCTGTGACTCAGATTCCTCCCTCTATAAAATGGAATAACAACCATATCTACCTCATACCATAAGTGTTAAAGGATAAATATATAAAAGTGCTCAGTTCAGTGCCTGCCATATATCAAGTGCCTGTAGTTATCGGCATTTGTTGTTCTATTGCTATTAAGTATTAATAGCACATATGTCTTCTAGCCATGACTCTACTGCATTTTGCTGTGCTGTGCTTAGTCGCTCAGTCATGTCTGACTTGTTGCGACCCCATGGACTGTAGCCCTCCAAGCTCCTCTGTCCATGGGGATTCTCTGTGCAAGAATACTGGAGTGGGTTGCCATGCCCTCCTTCAGGGAATCTTCCCAACCCAGGAATCAAACTTGGGTCTCCCACTTTGCAGGTGGATTCCTTACCAGCTAAGCTAGCATGATAACACTTTTTTTTTTTTTTTTAAGATACAGGTTATCTTTATTGTTAAAAATGTGAGTGATATAAAATGGCCTTTCAACTTGCCTGATGGTATAGTGGATGAGAGTCTGCCTTCCAGTGCAGGGGACACAGGTTCAGTCCCTGGTCTGGGAAGATCCCACTGCCACAGAGCATCCATACCCACGCACCACAAGTGCTCAGCCTGCACCTTAGAGCCTGTGCTCTGCAACAAGAGAAGCCTATGCACCACAACTAGAGAGCAGCCCCCACTCGCCACAACTAGAGAAAACCCACGCAAAAGCGAAGAAGACCCAGCACAGACAAAAATTAATATGTAAGTAGACAAATAAAAATCAAAAAATGATAAAAAAATCACTCCAGATGGTGACTGCAGCCATAAAATTAAAAGACGCTTGCTCCTTAGAAGAAAAGTCATGACCAAGCTAGACAGTATATTAAAAAGCAGAGACATTACTTTGCCAACAAAGGTCCGTCTAGCCAAAGCTATGGTTTTCCAATAGTCATGTATGGATGTGAGAGTTGGACTATAAAGAAAGGTGAGCACTGAAGAATTGATGTTTTTGAACTATGGTATTGGAGAAGACTCTTGAGAGTCCCTTGGACTGCAAGGAGATCCAACCAGTCCATCCTAAAGAAAATCAATCCTGAACATTTATTGGAAGGATTGATGCTGAAGCTAAAACTCCAGTACTTTGGCCACCTGATGCAAAGAAATGACTCAAAGCTGGGAAAGACTGAAGGTGGGAGAGAAGGACACAACTGAGGACGAGATGGTTGGATGACATCACTGACTCAATGGACATGAGTTTGAGTAAGCTCCAGGAGTTGGTGATGGACAGGGAGGCCTGGCATGGTTCAGCCCATACAGAGGCCTGGCGTGGTCACAGTCAGACACGACTGTGCGACTGAACTGAACTGAACTGAAAAAAATAACAAAATGGCCTTTCAAAGTTTCAAAATTCTTTGAAAGGCAAGAATTTATTTATATAAGAACATTGCTTATTATATATATCATTTATAAACTGTGTGAACATATCTATACAATATTTTAAGATACTTTAGTAATTGATAAAATTGCCATATTTGGGGATAATGAATTCAAACCCTATTTTTTAATAATATATTTGTTCATTTTAAACAAATCGATGTCCAATTAACTAAACATGTGAGATATATTTATGCATCAATATTGCTTTCCTTTGACCTGGTTTTCCTCTAGCTTTCCTCTTTATTTTCTTCATGTTACATATATCTCAATATCTCAGTAAAGATGAGCTGTTTGTAGGAGGGAACACTTTCACCCCTCCTGATATTTCTTTCTGGAGATGGCTCTTTCTTACATTTATTTTTCTTAATTGGAGTATAATTGCTTTATAATGTTGTGTTGGTTTCTGCTGTGCAACATAGTGAATCACCTCTATGTACACATATATCCCCTCTCTCTTGAGCCTCCTTCCCATGCCTCCATCCCTCTCCTCTAGTCATCACAGGGCACTTAGCTGAGCTCCCTGTGTTATGCAGCTTCCCACTAGCTGTCTACCTTACACATGGTAGTATAGATATGGCAATGCTCCTCTCTCAATTCATCCCTCCCTCTCCTCTCTCTGTGTCCACAAGTCCCTTCTCTATGTCTGTATCTCTGTTCCTTCCCTGAAAATAGGTTCAGCAGTACCAGGAAGGCTCTTTCCTAAGTCTTCTTAAGCTTATCTCAGCCTGTATTCCTCCCCTGGATGGAGCATACGTTACCTCGTTGTCTGATCAAAGTCAGTGGTCATCCTTCAGGGGTGAATGGAGTTAATTTTCCCATAGTCCAGAGCATCCAGAGGGATTGTTTGATCTGTTTTTGCATCTCATGCCACAAGGACCAAGATTTAACTGGGGTGAGATGTAACAGTTTGTCCAACTTTCTCCAGTGGTTTCTCAAAGTCAGCCTTTACCTGACTTTTCTGGTGGGTAGGAGAGAGCAAGGTCCCTCTGAACACCCTGAGCAAGGCTCGCATTCAGTAGATAAGGACCCTGTGGCTTTACAGTTGTTAAGCTCGGCTGTTCCCATTCTAAATGATAGAAGTCTTTGCCGTGAAGTTGTTAAGTATTTTTGATGACCAGTTCTGCCCAAAGCTGCATCCCCTGGCTGAGCCTTTAGGAGTTGGGAGAGTGATTCTTTTCATTCTCTATTTACTGCATGTTTAGTGTGTTTGTTTCTTATTCAGCAATTAGCTCATACCTCAGAGAAAAAACGTGCTATTTGTTGGCTCCACTGAAAACCTCAGGGCTGCCAGGGTACTCTAATCCAGGGATTACCATTTACACTGTCTTCAATGATAAATGCACCCCTGGAGCACAAGTATGCAACATCCCAACAAAATATGTCAAATGAAAAATTACTTGTCTTTTAGTATAAATGAGCATATTGAATTGCTCTTTAGAGATTTAAGAATTATTTCATTAATCCACAATCAATTCTGAACATGTCTGTCCATTTCTTTGGTGCATGTTTTTATCTTAAGAGAAATTACGTTACATAGAAATAAACAACCAAAGATGCTGAAACACACAAAGAGAGACATACACCACTCACTCTACAGCTCTTCAAAGCTCAATTTATTCACTTCAAGACAGCAAGTATTAAAGACTCTGGGATGTGATAAATTGGGTCTATTGTTCTGTTCCCTGAGTTTTGCAGGCTTCTGAGTTGCTGGCATTTGAGAAAGGAAAGGAAACTGTTATATCTGCATCTTGCTTCCTATTAAGCTTGGATCTGCTCTACAGCACAAATACTGTGCTCCCAATTGACAGAGATGAGGGACTTGTGCACTTAACAGATGGCCTTTTCATAATCACCCTGCCCAACTGTTTTTAACTGGTTTTGTTTGTCTTCAAAGCTATCTCCAACACCTGTTTTAGTTCAGGATAATCTTTACAAAAATATCAGGAGTAGTGAAGTCGGAAAGCATACAGCATGAGTTTTCCTAGGTTCTACACTCTATAGAGGAGCTTCCCTGGTGGCTCAGTGGTAAAGAATTCACCTGCAATGCAGGAGATACAGGCTCGATCCCTGGGTTTGGAAGATCCCCTGGAGAAGGAAATGGTAACCTACACCAGTATTCTGGCCTGAAAAATCCCATGGACAGAGGAGCCTGACAGGCTACAGTCCATAGGCTTACAAGAGTCAGACACGTCTTAATGACTAAACCACCATCACCACACACCATAGAGATTCACTCAGTTCAGTCAGTTGTGTCCAATTCTTTGCGACCCCATGCACTGCAGCTCACCAGGCCTCCCTGTCCATCACCAACTTCCAGAGTTTACTCAAACTCATGTCCATCATGTCGGTGATGCCATCCAACCATCTCATCCTCTGTCATCCCCTTCTCCTCCTGCCTTCTATCTTTCCCACCATCAGGGTATTTTCAAAAGAGTCAGTTCTTCACCATCAGGTGGCCAAATTATTGGAGGTTCAGTTTCAGCATCATTCCTTCCAATGAATATTCAGGACTGATTTTCTTTAGGATGGACGGTTTGGGTCTCCTTGCAGTCCAAGGGATTCTCAAGAGTCTTCTCCAACACCACAGTTCAAAAGCATTAGTTCTTTAGTGCTCAGCCTTCTTTATAATTCAACTCTCACATTCATACATGACTACTGGAAAAACCATAGCTTTGACTAGACGGACCTTTGTTGGCAAAGTAATGTCTCAGTTTTTTAATATGCTGTCTAGCTTGGTCATAACTTTTCTTCCAAGGAGCAAACATCTTTTATTTCATGGCTGCAGTCACCATCTGCAGTGATTTTGGAGCCCCCTGAAATAAAGTCTCTCACTGTTTCCATTGTTTCCCCATTTATTTGCCATGAAGTGATGGGACCAGATGCCATGATCTTAGTTTTCTGAATGCTGAGTTTTAAGTCAACTTTTTCACTCTCCTTTTTCATTTTCATCAAGAGGCTCTTTAGCTCTTTGCTTTCTGCCATAAGGGTGGTGATATCTGCCTATCTGAGATTATTGATATTTCTCCTGGCAACAGAAGACTCTTGCTATAGAAACTAATACACACACATTAAGAGTCTGTGTTCTCGGAAATCCACTGTCAAGTTATAATTATTGACCACATAGCACAACATGGTTAGATGGTTAAAAGCTATATTAGATGGAGAAAGTATAAAAAGAACCAGGAATTAATTTTCTCTAAGAAAACACCACCAACTTCAGCATTGCTAGTTGTGTATGTCAACTTTGTAGATCCATATGACCAGAGTAAATGTGCAAGCCTGTACTCCCAAAGCAACTGATTCATAAAAGTTATTTAATAACCAATATGTGAATTTTATATTAGCTATATATATGTATGCACACACACAGACACATACATATGTATTCATGAGTGTATTCAGTCAGCCAATCAGTTATCAGATTATTCCTTACACTCCTAGTTTATTGATAGCAATAACGCAATAAGTAGATAGACAGACAGATAGATGAAGCAAATCAAGCCAGTAAAAATCTGAAAGATTCCACAAAGAGGGGAAAAAAAGAAACCTCCATAATCTCTTGTGTTTGTGATATAAAGGATTGTAATTATACTTCAGCTAAGAGACTGTAAAAGAAAACTGATCACTAACTGGAATCACGTGGTCAATAATAACTGTTCTTAAGGTTAAACTACAGCCCTCATCTTCCTGTGGTCAACGGTGCAGGGCCCCACACAGAGGAGCTGAGAATCAACACATTCGACCTTCCCACCCTGAGGCAGACAGGAGGCAGAGAATAAAGTGGTAACTACAGGCCGTGAGAGCAGACCCAGGTTCTCCCCAGGCAGCGCCCGGCTTTCCCTCAGCAGCACTCCTATGTCTGCAACGTGACCACTTGAGGATCTTATAACACAGGCTCTTATTCACCTTTGTCTACAGAGAAGTCAGATTACTTCATTCCAGCAAAATCCTGGGAGATGCCAAGGCTAGATGTCTGTAGGGAAGTTTGAGCAGCAAGTCTCCGGGACTTCTCTGTCTCAGGTAGGAAGGGTAAGCATGTAACAAGCCAACTGGCTCCACGCCCCTGCAGCTGAAGCCTTTACAAGAGAAATAGTGAGATCAACTGTCCTCTTCCCAGTGGATCCACAGCAAGAGAAACACCCTTCCTGAGAGGCAGCCAAATCCCCCAGAGAAGTATAGTGTATAAATTTTTTAAAAGTCACAAGTTTTCATCAACTTCAGTTCAGTTCAGTTCAGTCACTCAGTCGTGTCCGACTCTTTGCGACCACATGAATAGCAGCACGCCAGGCCTCCCTGTCCATCACCATCTCCCGGAGTTCACTCAGACTCACGCCCATCAAGTCCGTGATACCATCCAGCCATCTCATCCTCGGTCATCCCCTTCAACTTGGTAACACAAAAAATAAAAATAAAAACACAATAGTGACTTCTCACTTTTGAAAATGCCTTGCACAAGTCTTCTCTTAAGGTCCTCCATCTCTTTGCCCCTCATTCTCAACCCTACCTTCTCCCTACCATCTTTCTCTACATTTTCTCATTTTGAAATTCCTTCATTTATTCCTGCTGGTTCATGAAGATACCAAAAGCTTGTTTTTATTGTTGCCATTTTTCTGTGAGCTTGAAATTATTTCCAAACAGTTTTAAGAAGATGAAGAAAGATTGAAAAGGGACTTCCCTGGTGGTCCAGTACTGAAGACTCTGCATTCCCAGGCCCAGGTTTCAATCAATGGTCAGGGAACTAGATCCTGCAGACAGCAACTAAGAGTTTACATGCTTCAATCAAGACCCACTACAGCCAAAAACATAGAGAAGATAAAAAAGGTTGAAAAGGACAAATTTATACAATCACAACTCCAAACTATCTTTGTTGACTCAGATTATCCATCATCTCATTTTACATTTTTAAATACACATTCCCTCATAACTCAGTCTGTAAAAAGTCTGCCTGCAATGCGGGAGACCTAGGTTCGATCCCTTGATCAGGAAGGTCCCCTGGGGAAGAAAATGGCAACCCACTCCAGTATTCTTGCCTGGGAAATCCCATGGACAGAAGAGCCTGGCAGACTATAGTCTATGAGGTTGCAAGAGCTGGACACAACTGAGTGACTAAGCACACGTGTACATACATATGTATATATGCTTAAGTTTACTTTTATATATTTATATATGTATATATGCTTAGATTCACTTTTGAAGAGTAAATTTTACATATCAAATTGATCTATTTACTGTCAACAATATTTCCTTTGGGGACCGAAGTGATTTACTTAAAGCTTTAATCAGTATTGCTATTTTAGAAGTACTTATGCCCCAATTTCCTCCTTCCCTGGGACATGTTGACTGTTATTAGTGTTGATGCTTTTGGAAGTAGGTTAATTTCTTTAAGTTATGCTTTACTCTTGTTAACCTGATCTCTCAGTTGGTAAAGAATCTGCCTACAATGCAGAAGACCCAGGTTGGATTCCTGGGTTAGGAAGATCTGCTGGAGAAGGAATAGGCTACTCACTCCAGTATTTCTTGGGCTTCCCTTGTGGCTCAGCCGGTAAAGAATCTGCCTGTAATGTGGGAGACCTGAGTTTGATCACTGGGTTGGGAAGATCGCCTAGAGAAAGGAAAGGATACCCACTCTAGTATTCTGGCTTGGGGAATTCCATGGACTGTATAGTTTGACTTTACTCATGTTTATAAGATACAGTTTTCATAACAGATGTGTTTTGCCTGTCATTGATCTCTTTGATCTTTGTTACATAATTTTTATGAGGTAAATAAGAAAGTAATTTATTTATTTCACTTTCTTTTTCTTATACTACTTTCAATGTAAAAATAAGCCAGCTGAAATTTGTAAACATAAAGTAATCCACTGATGGTAATTTTAACTTAAATGCCATTTTAAATTTCTTCATATTCTTTTGGGATTGGAATAAAAACAGATTCTGGCTTAATAATCCAGTTTTAAAAAACTTCTTCAATTCAACAACATTTAAGTAATCTTGGTTCTAATTATTAAAAAGCCCAAGCTGGTGTTGATGCATTGTTGGCAATAAAGCTGAATATATAATATTTTTTTCCAAAAGAAGTATAAAAGTGAATTGCTTTAGAGGGAGAAATTCAAAAGGATTGTTGATAGCTTTATAAACACCTCCAAAATGTTAGAGAAACTCCAAAGAGAGTTTAATGGTTCGGCTGGGAAAGAGAAAAACAGAAGGGATGTTACAGTGGGAAAGGGAATTGTTAAATTTATTTCCAATGGCTTGTCTGTACAGATACTCTTGAAAATAAGAAAACCAATCTACAGATATGTTCCCTATGCTGTGCTGCAAAATTGGAGATTATCAGAGGCAAGAATCAAATGTCTACTGAAGTTTGCAGTTTTGTTCATTTCTATCAGATTTTTTGAAGATATGCACTTAAAAATGTCAGATTAGCTCTATTATATAACTTAGTTTAGTGGCAAGTGCATATTAGTTTATTTGCTAAAATGATATCAATTGATAGTTGTACTCTTTCTCATAAGTTTGTTCTAAGAAGTTTATGAAAACAAATTATTTTAATTATCAAATATTAGTAAAATGTGTGTTCATTGCTCAGTCGTGTCCTACTCTTTGTGACCCCATGGACTGTAACCTGCCAGGCTCCTCTGTCCATGAAATTCTCCAGGAAAGAATTTTGGACTGGGTTGCCATTTCCTTTTCCAGGGGATCTTCTGGACCCAAGGATCAAACCCCAGTCTCCTGCATTGCAGGCAGACTCTTTATCATCTGAGCCATCAGGTATTGAATTCTTTAGTTTTACATAGGCTTTTAATTCTACATTTGTTTGCTTGTTTGTTTTTAAGAACTATGAATCCAAGTTGAAATCAGTTCGCATTGTTATTTTAATTAAGTATAGGTGGACAGAGGAGCCTGGTAGGCTGCAGTCCATGGGGTCACAGAGAGTCAGACACGACTGAGCAACTCACCTTCACTTTTCACTTTCATGCATTGGAGAAGGAAATGGCAACCCACTCCAGTGTTCTTGCCTGGAGAATCCCAGGAATGGGGGAGCCTGGTGGGCTGCCGTCTATGGGGTCGCACAGAGTTGGACACGACTGAAGAGACTTAGCAGCAGCAGCAGAAGGATATTAAGTAGATTTACATGTTGGTTCATAGTCATGTTACTAAATTAAAGTAGGTGTAGATGGTCATTTGTCATACAGATCTTTTTAAAATGTATTAAAAATTCTAGGGTACACCTGATTTCATGGCAATGGATTTTATAATGACCATATATATTCAATAATTTATAATGAGTTTTTCAGTTCAGTTCAGTTCATTGGCTCAGTCGTGTCCGACTCTTCGCGACCCCAGGAATTGCAGTACGCCAGGCCTCCCTGTCCATCACCATCTCTCGGAGTTCACTCAGACTCACATTCATCAAGTCAGTGATGCCATCCAGCCATCTCATCCTCTGTCGTCCCCTTATCCTCCTGCCCCCAATCCTTCCCAGCATCAGAGTCTTTTCCAATGAGTCAACTCTTCGCATGAGATGGCCAAAGTACTGGAGTTTCAGCTTTAGCATCATTCCCTCCAAAGAAATCCCAGGGCTGATCTCCTTTAGAATGGACTGGTTGGATCTCCTTGCAGTCCAAGGGACTCTCAAGAGTCTTCAACACCACAATTCAAAAGCATCAATTCTTCAGTGCTCAGCTTTCTTCACAGTCCAAATCTCATATCCATACATGACCACAGGAAAAACCATAGCCTTGACTAGACAGACTTTAGTCAGCAAAGTAATGTCTCTGCTTTTGAATATACTATCTAGGTTGGTCATAACTTTTCTTCCAAGGAGTAAGTGTCTTTTAATTTCCATGGCTGCAGTCACTATCTGCAGTGATTTTGGAGCCAAAAAAATAAAGTCTGACACTGTTTCCACTGTTTCCACTGTTTCTCCGTCTTTTTCCCATGAAGAGATGGGATCTGATGCCATGATCTTTGTTTTCTGAATGTTGAGATTTAAACCAACTTTTTTGCTTTCCTCTTTCACTTTCATCAACAGGCTCTTTAGTTCTTCTTCACTGTCTGCCATAAGGGTGGTATCATCTGCATATCTGAGGTTATTGATATTTCTCCTGGCAATCTTGATTCCAGCTTGTGTTTCTTCTAGTCTAGCATTTCTCATGATGTACTCTGCATAGAAGTTAAATAAACAGGATGACAGTATACAGCCTTGACATACTCCTTTTCCTATTTGGAACCAGTCTGTTGTTCCATGTCCAGTTCTAACTGTTGCTTCCTGACTTGCATACAGATTTCTCAAGAGGCAGGTCAGGTGGTCTGGTATTCCCATCTCTTTCAGAATTTTCCACAGTTTATTGTGATCCACACAGTCAAAGGCTTTGGCATAGTCAATAAAGCAGAAGTAGATGTTTCTCTGGAACTCTCTTGGTTTTTCCATGATCCAGCGGATGTTGGCAATTTGATCTCTGGTTCCTCTGCCTTTTCTAAAACCAGCTTGAACATCAAGGAATTCACGGTTCACGTATTGCTGAAGCCTGGCTTGGAGAATTTTGAGCATTACTTTACTAGCATATGAGATGAGTGCAGTTGTGCGGTAGTTTGAGCATTCTTTGGCATTGCCTTTCTTTGGGATTAGAATGAAAACTGACCTTTTCCAGTCCTGTGGCCACTGCTGAGTTTTCCAAATGTGCTGGCATATTGAGTGCAGCGCTTTCACAGCATCATCTTTCAGGATTTGAAACAGCTCCACTGGAATTCCATCACCTCCACTAGCTTTGTTCATAGTGATGCTTTCTAAGGCCCACTTGACTTCACATTCCAAGATGTCTGGCTCTAGATTCATGATCACATCATCATGATTATCTGGGTCATGAAGATCTTTTGTACAGTTCTTCCATATATTCTTGCCACCTCTTCTTAATATCTCCTGCTTCTGTTAGGTCCAGAACATTTCTGTCCTTTATCGAGCCCATCTTTGCATGAAATGTTCCCTTGGTTCCTCTAATTTTCTTGAAGAGATCTCTAGTCTTTCCCATTCTGTTGTTTTCCTCTATTTCTTTGCATTGATCACTGAAAAAGGCTTTCTTATCTCTCCTTGCTGTTCTTTGGAACTCTGCATTCAGATGCTTATATCTTTCCTTTTCTCCTTTGCTTTTCGCCTCTCTACTTTTCACAGCTATTTGTAAGGCCTCCCCAGACAGCCATTTTGCTTTTTTGCATTTCTTTTCCATGGGGATGGTCTTGATCCCTGTCTCCTGTACAGTGTCACGAACCTCCGTCCATAGTTCATCAGGCATTCTATCTATCAGATCTAGGCCCTTAAATCTATTTCACACTTCTGGTAGATGTTTTTATACATTATATCGAATCCTAATAAGAACTATAGAAGTAAGATATTTCTTTTCATCCCAGAAGATTCTCATCTTTTAAAGAATATTCTGCACACAAACTAAACTGAATATTTTAACCCTTCTTAAATTAATCTTTAAGCTCTCACAAGTTCAAATTCAAGTTAGTTGCTCAGTAGTGTCCAGATCTTTGTAACCCCATGGACTGTAGCCCACCAGGCTCCTCTGTCCAGGAGATTCTCCAGGCAAAGATACTGGGGTGGGTTACCATTCCCTCCTCGAGAAGATCTCCCGACCCAGGGATCAAACCTAGGTCTCTAGCATTGCAGGCAGCTTCTTTAGTATCTGAGCCACGAAGGAGGCCCAAAAGTTGTATTTGTGTCTCAGACTGAGACATTATCTCAAGTGCTGAATCATGATCAGGAAGTGCTGAGTCATGGTCTGGAAGTACTTTTGTCTTATCTCCTGCTCAAGCTTCCAGTCTCCTGATTTCTTTCTCATCCTTTGACGTCTCAACTTTAACATACATTTTTATGAAGATACTCCTTTTCCTCAGTGAACTAGTTCACTTGCCACTCCTTCAAGTTCCCACATTCATTTCTAAATTTCCCTTATGTTGCTTATTTGGAGATCTGAATCTTCCTCTAATCTTAACACTATGAAGCTGGGGGTTTTAATGCTTCTGCTTATTAAAGTACCTCAGGGTTTATTATGGTGTCTGGTGCATAATATGACTCATTAAGAATATTTTTTTGTGTTAAAGATAAGGTACCCATTTACACTGAAAAAAAATTGAAGTTCAGGCAAAAGGGAGCATAAGCAGTCTTACCATCAATAAGGGGCAGAACTAAGACTCCAAATAAATTTGTTTTCATTTCAATTTCATGTTGTCTTTAACAACACACTATCCCTCAGCATGTTTGTGAACATAGAAGTACCCTCTGGCATAACGTTCTAGAAAGAGATAATTTAGAAGAATATTAGCATCTGATTCATTCAGATTCTAAAATCCAGGGATAAGCTTGTGCTATTTATTGATAAAAATGGGAAGGACAAGAGATTATAAGTTAATTTGATGTTTGGATTGGATATGAACACCCAACAAGAATACTTTGGAATATATATTATGGGTTTCATTTGATAAGTGTAAAAATCAATACAAAATAAAGAATGAGACAAAGTGTGTTATATATTAAAATTTGCTTTATTGCCTTTGTATCTTGCAAGCACTTTATTCACTACCCTGTTGCTTTTCCAAGGTAATTCCTGAATTTTACATATAGAAACAAATATCAGGAAATGCCTGATTTTTACCCTTTGCAATGGTAATTTCTTTGCCAGACCACAGTAACAAAGTATATATGAATTCCTGCAAGTCTCAGCTAATTTATCTAGTTTCCTCTTTGTTTAAGTAGATTTCAACCACTTATAATATAGTCTGCATTTATGTTCTAAAAATGGTCAGAAAAAAGGTGCTGACTTAAAGAGAACTTGATAATCTTCCACCAAGTTACCTTACTAAGATTGATTGCATTTTTGCTGATAAATTTTGATTTTCCACATAGAGTTTTAATACAAGGGACTAATAAAATTGAAATGCTTTAGAGGTCTTTTGACTCCCTTTCCTTGGAAATCGGAAAAGACACTGACTAAACTGTTTCTCATTCTGTGCTTTGTTATTTATTAAAGTTTCAAATCTCAGTGCCTATGTGTCCTATGCTGATGAGACTGATGCTGAAGCTGAAGCTCCAGTACTTTGGCCACCTAATATGAAGGGTTAGCTCATTGGAAAAACCCTGATTATGGGAAAGACTGAAGGCCAAAGAAGGGGGTGGCAGGGAATGAGATGGTTAAATAGTATCACTGATTCAATGGGCAAGAATTTGAGCAAACTCCTGGAGATAGTGAAGGACAGGGAAGCCTGGAGTGCTGCAGTCTATGGGGTCACAAAGAGTTGGACACAACTTAGCAACTGAGCAACAACATTGAGTCCTATAGCCTCTGAGAAGTTGTTTTCAATTTCTGTTAAAATGATACTGATGACGATAATCAAGGAGAATTACAGGAATGCCTCCTCTACTGATTGCATAAAAATAAGTATTGCAAGCCTCTTTAAGCTCATCTTGTTAAATTTATGGCAGAAAGCAATATGACATTGTATCATGGGAACAGAGCACACTTGTCCAGATGATTTCCCTAATTTGGGGCTCCTAATATCAGAATTTTTCTTGCAGGAACATGAAATAAACTTGCCACTTAAAAAGTGTTAGTCACTCAGTCATGTCTAACTCTTTGCAACACGGACTGTAGCCAGCCAATTCTCCTTTATTCGTGGAATTTTGCAGGCAAGAAGACTGGAGTGGGTAGTCATTCCCTTCTCCAGGGGATCTTCCCAACCCAGGCATCAAACCGGGGTCTCCTGAATTGCAAGCAGATTCTGCACCATCTGAGCCACCAGGAAAGAGTGTCAACAGAAATGCACTATTCAAATACTTATTGTACAACTATTGCTAAGTCACTTCAGCCGTGTCCGACTCTGTGCGATTCCATAGACGGCAGCCCACCAGGCTCACCCATCCCTGAGTTCTCCAGGCAAGAATACTGGAGTTGGTTGCCATTTCCTTCTTCAATGCATGAAAGCAAAATGTGAAAGTGAAGTCACTCAGTCATGTCTGACTTAGTGACCCCGTGGACTGCAGCCTACCAGGCTCCTCCATCCATGGGATTTTCCAGGCAAGAGTCCTGGAGTGGGGTGCCATTGCCTTCTCTGATTGTCCAACTAGGATTTAACAAAGCTCTCAAATCCTAATCCCAAGGACACTTTTGAATTTAAAATTATTTTCTGCCCTCCTCAAATCACATTCAGGCTTCCCAGGTAGCTCAAAAGGTAAAGAATCAGCCTGCAATGCTGGAGACCTGGGTTTCATCCCTGGGTCAGGAAGAACCCCTGGAGAATGGCAACACAACCCACTCCAGTGTTCTTGCCTGGAGAACCCCAGGCAAACGAGCCTGGTGGACTACAGTCCATGGGTCGCAAAGCGTTGGACATGACTGAGAAACTAACACACACAATCACATCCATACACCTACCACCCAAAACATCTCCCTTATGCAATATCTAAAGGAAAAGGGGGGAAAGCAGAGGAATGCAGATCTTTGAGTTGATAAGAGTAGTGCAGTTGGAAAAATCTTCCCCCAAATGAGCCTCTAATTCAATTGGAAGGTGATATGTGGGTGGTGAGATAGACTGGCCAGCCTCCTCTCATCTCAGAATAAGAATCTTTGGTATTTGTGATAAGATAGCACAGTTCAACAATGGTTTAAGTACACATGTGGTCTCATTATCACCAATCTTTTCCTCGTTTCCATGACATTTTACGGGTTTTATAGTGGTTAGCACTTCTTGAGCAAAACATAAATTGACAAACCATCTTTTCTCAAAAAAAAGTCAAACTACTGAAATCTTTTTTCACTTTGTGTATGTAAGTTTAAATTCTAAAATATAGTGGGTCAAAAGTAGAATTGTCTTCACAACTCATTACAGATTCATAACTTTAACTGCTTCCTGAAAATCATTCAAGACAAGGATAATATAAGTTCCTATATCCCTGTAGCCTTAAATTCATTTATCTCTTTTTTTTTCTTCTTGGAATGTGTCTAGTAATAGTGACACTAAATTCCCAGGGGAAAATATCCTAATGTTTTAGATGGAAATCCTTCAGTCATGCTTAATAAGAAGGTAGATTTTTACATTTTTTTCTATTCTTTAATTAATTGGCTCAGCAATCTAACTCAATTTTATAATAGCAATATAGATATTTTTAGTTAGCCATCTTCTTTATTTCTTCTATATCACCTTCTATATATGCTTAGTCACTCAGTCATTTCCAGTTCTTTGCTACCATTTAGACCGTAGACCACTAGACACTTCTGCCCATGGGATTTACAGGAAAGAAAATGTTGGAGTGGGTTGCCATTTCCTTTTCCAGGTGATCTTTTTGACCCAAAGGATAAAACCTGCATCTCCTACTTCTCCTGCCTCATAGGAGGATTCTTTACTGGCTGAGCCATTAGAGAAGCCCTATGTATGTATGTATGTGTGTATATATATGTATGTATGTATAATATATGTGTAAATATATAAACATTTTTAATATGGCTTCTTTATTTTTATTTTATGAATCAAGCCTTTACACACTGACTTGGTATACTGCTTCATGTTTCAGAAATTCTATTACAAAAGTGTAAACTCCATGTCCTATTGCATTTGAAATCTTTGTAAGTTAACTAATTGTTCAGTTCAGTTCAGTCACTCAGTCGTGTCCGACTTTTTGGGACACCATGGACCGCAGCATGCCACGCCTCCCTGTCCATCGCCAACTCCTGGAACTGACTCAAACTCAGGTCCACTGAGTTGGTGATGCAATCCAACCATCTCATCCTCTGTCATCCCCTTCTCCTCCTGCCTTAATCTTTCCCAGCATCAGGGCCAGATAATCACCATGGTGTGATCACTCACCTAAAGCCAGACATCCTAGACTGTGAAGTCAAATGGGCCTTAGGAAGCATCACTATGTAAAAGCTAATGGAGGTGATAGAATTCCAGTTGAGCTGTTTCAAATCCTAAAAAAATGATGCTGTGAAAGTGCTTCACTCAATATGCCAGAAATTTGGAAAACTCAGCAGTGGCCACAGGACTGGAAAAGGTCAGTTTTCATTCCAGTCCCAAAGAAAGGCAATGCCAAAGAATGCTCAAACTACTGTACAATTACACTCATCTCACGCTCTAATAAAGGAATGCTCAAAATTCTCCAGTCTAGGCTTCAACAATACATGAACCGTGAACTTTCAGATGTTCAAGCTGGTTTTAGAAAAGGCAGAGGAACCAGAGATCAAATTGCCAACATCCGCTGGATCATAGAAAAAGCAAGAGAGTTCCAGAGAAACATCTACTTCTGCTTTATTGACTATGCCAAAGCCTTTGACTGTGTGGATCACAATAAACTGTGGAAAATTCTGAAAGAGATGGGAATACCAGACCACCTGACCTGCCTTTTGAGAAATCTGTATGCAAGTCAGGAAGCAACAGTTAGACCTGGATATGGAACAACAGACTGGTTCCAAATAGGAAAGGGAGTATGTCAAGGCTGTTTATTGTCACCCTGTTTATTTAACTTATATGCAGAGTACATCATGAGAAATGCTGGATGAAGCACAAGCTGGACTCAAGATTGCCAGGAGAAATATTAATAACCTCAGATATGCAGCAGAGAAAGCAATGGCAATCCACTCCAGTACTCTTGCCTGGAAAATCCCATGGATGGAGGAGTCTGGTAGGCTGCAGTGCCTGGGGTCGCTGTAAAGCATGACTGAGTGGCTTCACTTTCACTTTTCACTTTCATGTATTGGAAAAAGAAATGGCAACCCACTCCAGTGTTCATGCCTGGAGAATCCCAGGGACGGGGGAGCCTGGTGGGCTGCCATCTATGAGATCTCACAGAGTTGGACAAGACTGAACCGACTTAGCTGCAGCAGCAGCAGATATGCAGATGACACCGCCCTTATGGCAGAAAGGGAAGAAGAACTAAAGAGCCTCTTGATGAAAGTGAAAGAGGAGAGTGAAAAAGTTGGCTTAAATCTCAACATTCAGAAAGCAAAGATCATGGCATCTGGTCCCATCACTTTGTGGCAAATAGATGGAGAAACATTTAAAACAGTGACAAACTTTATTTTCTTGCACTCCAAAATCACTGAAGATGGTGACTGCAGCCATGAAATTGAAAGATGCCTACTTACTCCTTGGAAGAAAAGTTATGATCAACCTAAATAGTATATTAAAAAGCAGTGACTTGACTTTGCCAACAAAGTCCATCTAGTCAAGGCTATGGTTTTTCCGGTAGTCATGTATAGATCTGAGAGTTGGACTATAAAGAACTGAGCACTGAGGAATTGATGCTTTTGGACTGGGGTGTTGGAGAAGACACTTGAGCGTCCCTTGCACAGCAAGGAGATCCAACCAGTCCATCCTAAAGGAAATTAGTCCTGAATTTTCATTGGAAGGACTGATGTTGAAGTTGAAACTCCAATACTCTGGCCACCTGATTCAAAGAGCTGGCTCATTTGAAAAACTAATTGTGCATCTCATAATTAATATAAAAGGTAAATCAATCATTAACAAAAGACAACTGCATTTAAGGTGGTAATAATTGTAGCCCAACCTTGCAATCTTTTTGTGTGTGTAAGAAAATGAATATGAAATAGTTTTAAGTTAGCCTTTGTTAGACCAGAGCTATAGTCCAGTCTTTTGTCTCCAAGTAGAATCTCCTTTGCATTAGATAGAACAATAAATTAGAATTTAACTGAAATAATGCTAATTTCTCCTTCTATATGGTTATATAATTATGACTTTTTCTTTCTATATCAGAAATCATGTTTCTCATGTTTCTTTGTAAGAACAATCTAATGTGCATAACTCTTTTGCATCCTAAAAATGTCCAATATATTTTCTCTTATCCAGTTGATGACAAAGAGTAAAAAATGTACAAACATTACATTTTCTAGTCTTTTCTGCCAAACTACATCAGCTAGCAATTACTTCTGATCTTAAAGATCCTGATCTTTGCTCATTTACCAGGGTCTGTCTCCTAAGCACCTTGGTATGTGAGATGAATGCAAAGCACACTAGCACTAACAATCTCACTCTTTGCTCTTCTGCTGTCTGAAGATGATTTCATGTACACTGCTATTAGGCTGGCTCTTGAGCAGTGTTTCTGAATGATGCAACCTGTCAATCTTCCTAGCAGAGCTGGCTAGAGGGTATGATGAGCTGATCTCAAAGAAGCAAAAGACTTTGTTTTGATCACTGGAGGAAGGAGATCTGCAACTGGCTTTATTGTAATCTTACTCCCACACCTGGCAAATCCAGACATTATAGAGAATTATTGTTCAGCAAAGCAGAGGAAGAGCAAGTAATGTGATTTTTGTCTTTTTATATTTTTCTTCAGAGACCCAGTAAAGTTGAAGGCTGTGATTTAGAGGAATTTGCTAATTTTCCACATGCCATTCCAAAGCAGTACTCTCATTATCAGAACCTTCAGCTTTGTTTACTATCCAGGACTCTTTTGTTTTCAACAGTCCTCCTTACTTGCAGTCACCATGTTCATGAAATTAGGAGTTGGTTTCACAGATTTTATTTTTAATACAAATCAATGAGGCACTGAAAGCGGTGTATGGCAGGTATCAGCAACAGAACTGGGCTGAGGGCCTGGAGAATTGGGTCTTCATGACACTGCCATTAATTTTAGGTAACTTTAAATAAGTCATTCCTGCTCTAAGATCTTTGTTTTCTTTTTAAAATAAAAACAGCAAGGAAACTCATTTTGCATGGAAACTCATTTTGCATGGGTGGCTTTTGACCATGACTCAGAGGAATTTCTTTGGGCTCTTGTTAACAGGATAGGCACCAAGAAAAACCCGTGGGGAGTCTAACATAGCAACTTGGAAGTCAAATGAAAGAATGTACATGTTTAGTGTGCTTCCAAAGTGATTCTGATGTAGTGAGTCTCTAGATGGACACTTGAGAACTATTAATGTGATGATTCTCATGATCCCTTTAAGTTCTAGATGCAATCCTTTTGCAAGATAGATCATGCACATTAGGAATACCTAGTACACGTTTGAAAGGTTAAGGGTATTAGGAACCATTCCTAGGCATTGTGCTATAATTGGTCTAGAGTAGAAACTGAGTGAAAATTGTGTTAGTTGCTCAGTTGTGTCTGACTCTTTGCTCCTCTGTCCATGGGATTCTCCAGGCAAGATTAATGGAATGTATTGCCATTCCCTTCTCCAGGGTATCTTTCCAATCCAGGGATCAAACCCTGATCTCCCACACTGCAGGCATATTCTTTACCATCTGAGCTACCAGGGATTCCCAGAAGTGACTGTAATGCATAGGCAAGGAGAAGACCCACTCCTTTAAGGTTTTTCCTGGAATTCAACTCCAAATTATTAAGGGCTTATTATATGCTCTTTGTCTGCCACCCTGTACACACTTTCTGGACAAGTGTGGATGTTGTACTAGTACTAAATTTGGCTATGCACACAAAAGGAAACTGAGGCTTACAGAGGCCAATTAACTTGCCGAATGTCAAATAGTTCATGAAAGGAAGAAGGAAGATTGTATCTTGATCATCTGCTCCTAAGTTCCTTCCAGGAAAATACACTGCTTTTCACTAGCTTATGGAATGTCTATAATATATTGACATCAGAATTGGGCTAACTAATCAAATTTGGCCAGATTCCCAGTTTTACTAACTCCTAGAATGATTAAAAGAGTTACTTCGTGGGAAACAAATCTACTACAATCCATCAGGGGACTCAGTTTCATGTGCTATCTTGGGTCAAATTCAACTGGTATAGTTATGGAAATAAATCCCAGCACATTTATTGAGAGCCCCCTATCCACGACCCATAGCCAAATTTAGTACTAGTACAACATCCACGGGTTTGAAATCAATCTTTGAGTCCCAAAGCAATTAAGAAATTGCCAGAAATTTTTGGAATAAATCATGCTGATTCTGTTTTAGGAAGCACCCTAGTTAGACATTTTAATTAACTCCAACTATAGGTCAATAAGGCGCTTGAAGGAATGCCAACAGTTAGGTTCTCAAAAATGCGAATTTCCTTCTTCTGAAATAAACATTTCCAGTCCAAAGTGTTGTAATGTGACCAGGTGGACAAGTTGTAATGTCTCTGAGCTATTTCTCACATTTCCTCAGGGGTTATCCTATAAGTGGGAGAAAATTTCACATGTGGAAAATTGGAATTATTGCCCAAGACTTATTACATAGTCGCTGAAAATACTCTAAGAAACTTGTGAAATGTATCTCTTAGAATACTTATTCTGCAAGTATTCAGTTTACTTGTTCAATTTGAAGATCAATGTCAGACCCTAGGTTTCAAACACTGTACATGGACTGTAACCTGTCAGGCTCCTTTGTCCATGGGATTCTCCAGACAAGAATACTGGACTGGGAGTGAAGTAGGTTGCCACTGTTCTTTCTCCTGGGGATCTTTCCGGATCAGGAATTGAACCTGCATCTCCTGCAATAGCAGGTAGATTCTTTACCATTGCATCACCAGGAAAGCCCGCCTTAAAATGCAGAAGGTAAAGACCTCTAGTCGTGGGATTATTGGTTCCTGATGAAGTTTACGTGTCAGTGGGACATTATTCACAATCTTTGACTGAATTTAAGGCTATGTTTACTACTTTGTTGTTGTTGCTGTTAGAATTAGTAAATCTGTCTCAACCTCTGGGCTTCCCAGGTGGCACTCTTGGTAAAGAACCCTGCGGCCAATACACGAGACATAAGAGATAGGAGTTCAATCCCTGGGTGGGGAAAATCCCCTGGAGAAGGGCATGGTGAATCACTCTAGTATTCTTGCCTGCAGAATCCCATGGACAGAGGAGCACAGCAGGCTACAGCCCACCGTGTTGCAAAGTATTGGGCTTGACTAAAGCAATTTAGCATGCATGCATGCCTACACCTCTACTTCCTGGTTTCTTGCTCACATTTGGTTTGTTCTACTGTACTGAATTTCTTTTTTTTTTTATTAAATTTATTTATTTTTTTAATTACAATACTGTATTTGTTTTGCCATACATTGACACGAATCAGCCATAGATGAATACAATCTCCCAATGCCGAAGCCCCTCCCACCTCCCACCCCACATCCTCTACTTGAATCATCCTGTGCATCAGCCCCATGCATCCTGCATCCTACATTGAACATAGATTGGCACTTCGTTTCTTGCAAGAAAATATACATGTTTCATTGCCATTCTCCCAAACCATCCCACCCTTTCCCTCTCTCTCAGAGTCCAAAAGTCCACTCTATACCCCTGTGTCTCTTTGTTGTCTCACATTGATCTACTACTGGATCCTCCCTTACACCAGGCTCTGTTAATTCACCAATAACTTTTTCAGGGTCTGGTCTCATCTTGGTTGTAGTTATTCCAGCTACATGTACGTGCTAAAAGAACTAACTGAAATTCTCTACTCAACATTATTTATAAGAACCATGAAGGCGGCTTGTACCTGAGTTACCTCGAGCGGATGGGTTCTTACTTTAATGAACTGGTCCACCATCCATCATTCCAACAAAAGATCCTCCAAGCCATCTCCAAAACAGGCTTTCACAAGCCTTGGTAATCCTAAGTCTGACTGTGTCTTGGCGATTCTTCTCATGATTTCCTGAGACCAATTTTATTGAAAAATCTTCTTTTACCCCTGTATTTCACTGTGTTTTGAACAGGCGCCATTCCGTCATCTTTACTGCATTCCAGCTGACTCTGCCCTTGCTTCAGAGAGACAATTTGTTGCCCAGAGAATTAATGCAGAATGCTGAATGTCAGCCTACAGTGTATCTTAAATGGTATTTGAGTTATTAGGGTTTTATCTGGAGCAAATGTTCTGCAAAATATCCTTGTTTACTGACTGGACAGAATAGAAATAGAGTAAAATAAACTTGCGGTTACTTTACTGGTCAAAGTAAACTGGTAAACTGTCCTTTAAAACACAGATAATGTTATCACAGTCTTTGAGGTTAATTAGCATTTTTCCTTTTTGCTAGTCTATCGAAACAAAAGGAAAAATTCTGTTACAAACATGTTTTTGTTCATAGTAGCTGCATGTTTCAGATAAGTGATGATTTTAACTTTTTATGATTTTAACTTTTTTTTTTAACTTTTCTAGGACAAAAGAGAAGTGGTAACCAGGGTATTTTATTTGATTATAAGTAACCTACACACAACACTACACAGTATACTATATAGGCTAATAAAGGCTGAACAGGACATTGCAAGTTGACTAGTTTTAAGGGTTTATGATGTAGCCTTCAAAATTATTGTGTCAGAATTACACCTTCTATGAATGAAAAATAAAACACATAATTGGTTTGACTCTAGTGGCTACTGATCAAACTGATACTTGTAATTCAGCCATCCAGTCTGGTAAAACAGTGATTCTTTAGGCTTGTGGAATAATGCGGCACATTATACAGTAAAGTTTCAGTTCGTTCAGTTCACTCGCTCAGTCGTGTCTGACTTTTTGCGAACCCATGAATCACAGCATGCCAGCCCTCCCTAAAGTTTAAAATTAGGCAAAAACATGTTATTTATGTATTCATCTTCCCACCTGAGGAATGAAAATCTTTGACAACTGTCAGTTGAGGCCCACCTTATTCACTTTGGTATATCTGAAAGATTCTTTAATTTGAGATTTATAAAGAAAACAGAAAGGAGAACTAAAAATCACACATACATTAATACATAAAGCTATATCTAAACTATGTACATTCTATTAATCAATTCACATAAGATTAAAATTATATACAAGTTAAAAAATTATATAGATAGATAAATAGATAGACAGCTGTGTGTTTATGTTCAGTCGCCTCGTCATGTCCAACTCTTTGCAACCCTATGGACAGATAGATAGTCTAAAGGGTTCAATTATATGGGTCTTACAATACAAACAATATTTGGGTAACAGGCTCTCACTAAGAGAATCTGCTAGATGTTGGACTTTCAGCCTCCAGAGGTGTAAGAAATAAACTTATTATTTACAAGCCACTCAGTCTATTTTGTTACAGCAGCGGGAACAGACGAAGACACCACAACGAAATCAACAAGGGCAAAGAGCACGCACACCGTATCAGCTAGGACTCTGCGCGTTGGCCGAAACTCATGGACAGTCCAGAGATGCAGTTTATTAGGGTGATTGATTGCCTTCAGCACTGGTTGGGGCTGCTTCCAATAAGCACCTGCAGGAGGCCAGCTTCTGCTCTGGGAACCAGGCTGTGAGAGTTGAGCCTCAAATCAAGCCAGTCTTCACATTTCAGTGTTTACCGTTCATTTTCTCTTTAAATCATCTCAATAGCATAAAGAGAGATGCTCTCTTTGTAGTTATTTCTACAGAGCTATTAATAGATGTATAAGGAATTGGAATATTCTTGAAAGGTATTTCAGAAACATTCAAAGAGAAATGTGAATTTGAACCCAGTTCTCCAATAATATGACCCACGCAGTAAGCTTCTTTAATTTTGGTAGCGACTACATTTCTATCTTAGCAAACATTCAGGAAACAAAAGTGTCTGAATCATTTATAATGGATTTCATTTTTGTTTGCATGAATGTGCTGAATCTGTCTCCTACCTTTTCTTTCAAAATATAGCTAGATAATTACAGGTATAAATAAAATACATATAATAGATATAGACATGTTCATATATATAGGTAACACGTATAACATATGTTTCTGAGAGAGATGCATAAACAGTAATTTGGTGATGAACTCCTTACACCCCACCCTGAATCAATAACTTCTAGAGGAAAAATAACTCCAGGTAAAAGAGATAATAAAAGAGATGCCGCTAGTCTATCATTATCTTCATCAGCTTGGCATTCTCTGGGGCCCTCAGCGTTAGTCTGAGATAGTTCTTCACAATGCATGCAAATTGTGCCATCATTCCTATGACAAAGCTTTTCTCTTAGGTGAGTTTCTCATAGAAGATCTCTCTCCCTCAATCTGTGTGTGTTTTCTTCTTTCTCTCCTTCTTTCCCTCGATAAAATCTTCAGTGGTGAGGACAAGATTTGAAAGGGAGGAGGTCAAAATGCATTGGAAAGCAACTCTTGCTTTCTACCTGAAAATTTTTGGTGGAAAAACTTTCTTGGCTGAGGCCAAGAGATGATTTCATATGAAAATACAAAAATAAACAAATAAAAAAACCTAAAACCTTCTACTCTGTTGATGACTTCACAGTTTTGGTGGGCTTCCCTGGTGATTCAGACAGTAAGAAATCCACCTGCAATGTGGGAGACCTGGGTTCGATCTCTGGGTAGCGAAGATCCCCTGAAGGAGGGCATGGCAACCCACTCCAGTATTCTTGCCTGGAGAATCCTCAAGGACAAAGGATCCTGGAGGTCTAAAGTCCACGGGGCCACACAGAGTCGGACAAGACTGAAGCAACTTAGCTTCAATCAGGTTTACTTGATTTTTTTCAAATTTCAAAAATCTTATTTTCTTATTCATACAGTATGAAGTTTCCTAAAGATCCGACAACATGATGTTTCACGTGGAAGTAAAGCTAAACATTCAACATAAACCATGGTTTATGGTTTATGTTTACCTAATTTTGACATATTTTCAGAAAGTGGGTATTTTTTTCCTTGGCTTGTTTGTATGTTTTTTTAATCAGCTCCAGGTTTCAGTTTCCATAAGTGTCAGCTTGGTTGACATCAAAAGCAAGAGGCTCCTACTAAACTATACACAAAGCCACATTTGCTGCCAGCCAGGCAAGGTAGAAAAGGCTGAACCACATTTTCTTTCTGCATGTTGGGTTTTGCTGACATTCCTTCCTGGGAGCACAGTTAGCAGAGACTAGCTCAAACAACCAAGGAAAAGAAAAGAGAGTTCCAATCCGCTTCTCCTGTCTGCTTGTGAGATGAAAAAACACAGCTGTCCACTGCTGCTCATTTACATCATGTCTTTGATATGAGGGCACCTACACCTCGCCTTTCATGGTCAGTACACAACTGTCCCCCACACCCTTTCCCTCATTGCCTGAAACCTCCAGGGACATTTACAAACCATTTTGAGTTCATTTTGTGACTAACATCCCTCCTCACCCCAGCTCTTTTCTGAGCACACTTGACTCCTAGGCTGAGAATGTATGACCCTGTTCCACCTGCTCCCTTAGCCTGTCCCAGACCCACATAATTATTATGTTAATCGTCGCTGCATGTTAAAGCAGTCTCTGACTCTCTAAATGTCTTAACCCTTTGTCTGTTGACAACAAGATTTTATATATATAGTCTGAGAAAGGCCCTTCATCTTACAGATGAAAAAAACAATAGGACAGCTATACAGAGCAATCTAAAGCCAGGTGACGATGGGACCAGATCCTTCTTAAGAACCTGAATTGTAAGCCTGTTAAGGTTCAATGTCACCAGAAAGTAGTCAATTACACAGGCACGATTCGTTCTGTTTCGATTTATTTTAAATGACCTGCATTCTTTTTCATGCTGATACCATCCTCTTCAAAAATGACTCAGAATATTCCATTTGCTCCCGTTAATGCTGATTCTCTGCAAAATACATCATCATTCAGCTGAAATCAGCTTTTTGACAATGCCCTTCCCTTTCTGACTGTCACTGTGACTTAGCTGGGTAATTCCAAACCACAGTCCTTATCTATTTGTTCAGGTTTTCCTTTCTTTTTATCCGTCTTGTCAGAAGAAAGAGATTTTTTTTTTTTTGCATAAATTTCTTTTCTGTTTTACCTGATTGCAGCTTACACTTCATATCTGATCTCTGTCAGCCTTCTAGTCAGTGTGTCCTTTTCTGTCAACAGTGGGATTATCTATCATCCAGAAAAACAATTTTACATTTCCTCAGGTTTTCTACTTCGTTCAATGAGTTTACTCAAAGTATCCTTCTTTAAAAAAATTATATACGTAGCTTTGCTGGTTTTTCAAATAGAATATTTGATAGTTATAGTGCTCTTTATGTCAGCACTGTGATAGGCTGACGATCAAATGTCATAGGCTATGACCATATGAGTCGCTCAGTATTTTGATATTTTAAATTTATAAGCTCTTTTCCTAATGTATATTTCCAGAGGACATTTACCTGCATTATTTCATGTGTTCATCACAGCATCCCACAAGTTAATCAGATAGGCATTGGTATAAGCCATTATAGCTGTGAAAGTTCTCAGAGAAGTTTTAAGTGACAAAGTCAAAGTTAGCCAACAAAAAGCCAAAAGGATCCATAAAAAAGAACAAAATGTTGCCATTCGCAACAATGTGGATGGACTTGGACGGCATTACGCCAAGTGAAATGTGTCAAAGACAACTTATATGTGGAATCTAAAAAGTACAGTTCAGTTCAGTTCAGTCACTCAGTCGTGTGCGACTCTGCGACCCCATGAATCGGAGCCTGCCAGGCCTCCCTGTCCATCACCAACTCCCGGAGTTCACTCAGACTCACATTCATCAAGTCAGTGATGCCATCCAGCCATCTCATCCTCTGTCGTCCCCTTTTCCTCCTGCCCCCAATCCCTCCCAGCATCAGAGTCTTTTCCAATGAATTAACTATTTGCATGAGATGGCCAAAGTACTGGAGTTTCAGCTTTAGCATCATTCCTTCCAAAGAATACCCAGGACTGACCTCCTTTACAATGGACTGGTTGGATCTCCTTGCAGTCCAAGGGACTCTCAAGAGTCTTCTCCAACACCACAGTTCAAAAGCATCAGTTCTTCGGTGCTCAGCTTTCTTCACAGTCCAACTCTTGCATCCATACATGACCACAGGAAAAACAATAGCCTTGACTAGACAGAACTTTGTTGGCAAAGTAAATGTCTCTGCTTTTGAATATGCTATCTAGGTTGGTCATAACTTTCCTTCCAAGGAGTAAGCATCTTTTAATTTCATGGCTGCAATCATCATCTGCAGTGATTTTGTACAGGAAACTAGTAAATGCAATAAAAAGAAGCCTCACAGACACTGAGAACAGACTAGGGGTTACCAGAGAGGAGAAGAGCAGATTTTTGTGTTAAAAAATATATAAAATAAAATTTTATGAAAATGAGCTATCTTTATGTGCTTCACATTGCTTGTGTTGAAGCTGAGTTTTTAATTAATAAATATCGACCTTTATTGTCATTATTATACTATTAATCATTATTATTAGGGTTTCCCTGATGGTTCAGCAATAAAGAATCTGCCTGCAGTGCAGGAGAAATAGCAGACATAGGTTGGATCCCTGAGTTGGAAAGACCCCTGGAGGAGAAAATGGCAACACACTCCAGTATTCTTGCTTAAAAATCTCATGGACAGAGGAGCCTAACTGGCTACAGACCAAAAGGTCACAAAGAGTCAGACATGACTGAGTGAGCACACACACAATAATAATTATTATTGATTACATAGGTTATATTTTATTGAGCATTAATAAAATATTAATAGTATTAATATGAGCTGCATTATTTAATCAATTTTGTAACACTAAATATATATGCTATCTCCAATTTTTGTTCTTATAGTGAATATTACTTTTCATTGTCATACATAATATTTTCAACTTAAAAACTTCTTTCAATTACATTTTTCATTATATATTATTGTAATCTATTCTTTCCTATGGTGACATTGCACAGCAGACAAGAAAGGCCTACTTCCTCCTGTACCAATATTCTCAGAGTAAAAGTATATTGTTTATCTGAGTGGTGGACACATTTTTGTAGCAGTAGCAGTAGCAAGAGTCTTTCCTCTGCAAATACACATTCATGTTGAAAACGCAATTCTCAATAATTTTTAAAATTTAGGGGGTTCCTTGGTGGCCTAGTGGTTAGGATTCCAAGGTTTCACTGTCATGGACCAGGTTCAATCCATGATTGGGGAACTGAGATCCCACAAGCCATGTGGCACAGTCAAAAAAAAAAAAAAAAAATTAACTTTATTTTCTAGCAAATATAATCAGAAAGTGTTAGTTTGTTCTTAAAACATAGACAATATTCATAAAGTTTGTTTCTTCTCTCTTTGTCAATAGTGACTTTCTTCCTTCATTCTAAATTCCCCCTAAACTCTATTTGTATTGAATACTGGCTTTACACTCACTCCCATATCACCATCCATATCTACTTATTTCATCACCATCAGTAAGTTTCATTCTCTTTCAGTGTGATTCAATCCAAAGGTTCTGGATAGGTCTCATTTCTCTCCAGGCACAGCCAAGAACCAGGAAACGTGACGGCAAAGGTAAGACTCTTCTTAACAGTAGGGAGCATCAGAGAATGAGAAATTCACACATTAAAATGTTCATTTCTCTTCTATACAACATTTAAAATACCTTCTTAAAGATATCATGCCATGGGGGTTGGAAAATGTGAGGTTATCTCAGAGACATAGAGAAATCTGATGCAGAAGCTTGAGATGAATAATAGGATAATATGAGTACACTAAGATAAAACCTAACAACCAACTAGAGCAATTTTATAGTTGGGGAAACATTTCTGCTTAGTTATAGAACTGGAAAGTGCTGGAGATCAAATACCGTGCATTTCACAAACAATTTGGGTCCTAATAAGGTCCACTAATAAGTGGAAAGAAGGAAAGGAGGGAGGGAAAAGCAATGCCCAAGAAAAGATGAAGAAAGTTACTGAAAATAATTTATATCTTCCATATTCTCCTCTCTCCCTTCCCTTAAGTCTTTCTAAGAAGTAATTTCCATATACAATCTGTTAAAAAGTTGGTGACTAAGCAGTGAAGTATCTTTATGTAAATCTGAGATTCTTGAATTCAGTTCCTATTTGGGTACCTCTTAAAAGTACAAATCACAGGACTAAATCCTTTAAACAGTTGACAACTGTAGAACTATACATCTCTATTCTTGGTAGAGTTGAAAAGATACGACAGAAGTCAAAACAAGTTGTAAATAATAATAAAAGTCTATTTGAAATTTGGTTTACCTGCAATCCTATCTTGAATTCAGCTAAAAATTGGGAAGTAAATATCTATAGAGACCTTTCACAGGAAAGCAAATGATGTGCTCCAAACGTTAAGCACTAGATATGAAGGACGTCTACATTGTACGTATTCTGAGCTTATTTATACATACTTTAGGCAAATGTTTAATAAAAGCTATAATATAATTAAGTTCTTAGCAAATTAGTAGTGATGACAGAATCTGTTCGTAACTTCTTATAGTAACTTTGTAATACAACACTAGAAAAAGTTATATCAATAGTGATTATAGTAAGCCACCAGGAAAGCTAATAAATTACCATTTTTTAAATTTCAAAAGTCATAGAAATATGTTATCTATTTTAGAAATATTTTTATCTACAGTGGTTAAAGTAAGACAAGTTTAAGGCAAAAAGAGTAAATCTCCAGCTAGCCAGAAAGCTGGGCTTAACAGAATAAATTATTTCCCACAGGTTTTGAAAAGCAGAGCTTTTATTCAATGGAAAAGAATCTGAATAACAATAAAGTAATAATATGCCACAAGGTAAAACATGATTAAATGTTTGAATGAAATATATAGGAAATTGCTCTTGGAGCTCAGAAAAGCTTCCGTGATGGAAAGTTGACACTTCTGAGGGTTTTCAACTGGGCATTGATGGATAGAGAAGATTTAGAAAGGCAAATAAGAAAGGGAAAACTCAATAGGAGATTGAAATTGCTGATGCCCTATTGAGAAAAATAAATGTGCTGTATATTTAAGAGGGAATTCAAGAGTTAAGGGAAGAAGCTGATAGAACGAATATTCATATGCAGGGATGATGAAATTTAAGAAGCGTGATGAAGAGTTTTTGAAATGTAAGGTTGATACCCTTTGTATTTCAGCACTTGGGAATAAGAAATTATTCAATACTTGTTTTAAAGGGAAATTAAACAAAAATAGCATTGGAAGAGTTGGATGTGGCATCACTATTTGGGATAGCTTATTTGCTTCCTAAACCATTCAGTTGTTTCTGAACACTATGGACTGTAGCCCGCCAGGCTCCTCTGTCCATGGGATTCTCCAGGCAAGAATACTGGAGTGGGTTGCCATGCCCTTCTTCAGGGGATCTTCCCAACCCAGGGATCGAACCTGTGTCTCTAATGTCTTCTGCATTGGCAAGGGAATTCTTTAACACTAGCTCCACCTGGGAAGCCCACCTTTAGGATAGCAAGTATTAGTTGCTCAGTCGTGTCAGACTCTTTGTGACCATATGGACTTAACTTGCCAGGCTCCTCTGTCCATGGGATTCTTCAGGCAAGAAAACTGGAGTGGGTTGCCATTTCCATCTCCAATTTAGGATAAAGAGAAACTTAATTGGGATGAAATGTAGAGAAAAAAGAATGGCAAAGAGAAAACCATAAATAAAGATATTAATAAAAATCCAGACATGAACTTAACAGTGCCAGTGGGAATGGAAAGGAAGGAGACTTCAACCCACAGAGGTGACCCCATTGGTTTTGCAATAAGGACCCTTAGGAAAGGGAAGACAGGTAACTCGTGCAAGGTCACACCCCTCGTTAATGCTGAAACCAGGACTTCCTGCTTCTCGGTCCAAGGATATTTTCTATTATAATAACTATTTAAATTATGCTTCTTTAATTTTTTTCTACAAGGCATTAGCCTTCAGAAACTAGGCTAGAAGCCAAGAATTTGAGATTTCATTTCCCAGTCTACCCAGAATGGTTCTCTTATTGTCAATTAACCTGACTGTGCCTTTCTCTTACTCCTCTTGTATTAAGATCCTGAGAATGTTTCTGCCAGATAATATCTGTTGAGAAGAAATGCTGTTCTAAGAATGAGACCGTGTAAATGTGACTTGCAAATATAGCATGTTGTAAAATACACAGAAGTCAGCCAATTTTCTTTGGGTTGTGATGGATTTTGGCATGAATATCGTGGAAGGAGATGTGTGTTATTCACCAAAAATGTGGTTTTCATATATATAATTTCAATTTAATCTCTAAGGGAATTTAGGTTTCCACTGAGCCAGCAATAAACTTTCACTTAAAAATATTTAGAAAAGGAATATATATAATTAAAAAGAGCAGAAAGGGACTTTCTCTAGACTATTTCAATCTTTAATTACCTGGGAACACTTACCTTTTCTTCCTTTTTGTGCTTTTCTGTTCATTTGGCTTAGCGCTGAGTCAGCAATGACCATTTTATGAAACTCAAATGAGTCTGTTTTCTTTCCTAAGTTAACAATGTCTTTAACACACGATTCAACAACACCAAGTCATTTTATTCTTTTTAGCAATTTGTTAAGGATTTTATTTTGATGGGATTTTATTTGTGTAATAGAACACATCTTTCTCAAGGAATTATTTTTTGTTTCACTTCCAATTCACTGTTCAGTCACTCAGTCATGTCGGATTCTTTGTAATCCCACTGATTGTTGCTTACCAGGCTCCTCTGTCTGTGGGATTCTCCAGGCAAGAATACTGGAGTGGGATGTCATTTCCTCCTCCAGGGGATCTTCCCGACCCAGGGATCAAACCCTCATCTCCTATTTAACCTCAATTATTTCTAAGATCTTTCCCCAGGGTTCCCTGTTGGCTTCGGCCTCCTTTTATATTTATGCTTTCATTTGGTAATACTGTTAGGTTTGGGGACTGATTTTGTACACCCTAATTCCCCAAAATCACCCCTGAAAAATGGGTATTTCTTTTGTACCTTCATGATAATCCTCATGTAAAGTACAAGGCTGACTATCTGAAAAAAACAAACAAAAAAGGTCAGCAAGATGAACTTCAACAGGCTTTTCTCTGTTTTTGTTTTGTTTTGTTTTGTTTTTAATTTAAAGCCATGTTTCCTTCCTAGGTGCTGTGTTTCTTTAATGGAGTTTTCAATTTATTTGATGCTTCTGTCTTTTTTGTGATCTGGAAATAGGCAGTATGAAATAAATAAAAGCAGAGATTCCTATTAGAGCAGCATATCTGGACACGGTGGGCATTATTGAACCCTGCTACAGTTTCAAGTCCTAACCTTTATTATTTTTGCCACATTTGTGGGTTTGGTGCTTAATTACCTCGAAAAGTTCAATACAAGGAAAGAGAGAACTTGACAGGTAGACAGAGCAGAGCAATGGAAAATCTCAGAGCAGGTGGAATTAGAGAAATGAGCCAGCAAGTGAATGGCGGTGCCTGAGTAATCTGTCAGCAGATAACAGGGCCCTGGGCAGCTGCCTGCCTCACTGGAACCGGAAGGGTGAGATTTGCAGGCCAGCAGAAGGGGCTACTACAGGTGCGGACATGTAGGTCTCACACAACAGCTCATCAAAGATAAAAACACAGAGAGGTGGCCAAGAATCCAGGCACCCGAAGAATATTATTAATGGTTAGCATGGGTCTTCAGAATCTGAAGGTCAGCATTCCTAGGTGAAGAATTTGAGTCTGATATTTTTGATGATTTGCAGCCATGGGACTGTGACAGAGAAATCCTCAATGTGAAACTCTTCAGCATTTTCTCTTTTCCTGAGATCAAGATTGATCTCAGATCTGGGAAATCCCATGGACAGAGGAGCCCGGCGGGCTATACTTCACGGGGTCACAAAAGAGTCAGATGCAAGGCTTAGTGATAAGACTACAGCAACAACTGGGGCCAGTCCAAGCCTTCAAATGGGTCAAAAGGTCCTAAAAGTAGTCAGGAAAGGATGGAGACATGATCGCCATGATTGTGCTTGAGAAAAGTATCCAATATAAACAAAAAGCGACAACAGATAGAAGTAAACTAGGAAACAAAGTCAGAGTATAAACAAGCCCCCAGGGCCAAATTAAAATATAGAAAATATTAAATATGAGGGAGCCATTCTGGAGTTTCCCTGGTGAGAAACCGCAACCATTCCCAGTTAGTCTCTACATAATGTTCTTTCAATCCAGCTGTGCTTCAGAAGTAGCTTGTTCTCTGAAGCAGTGCTGTCAGCGTTGGGGTCGAGAAGACTCCCCTACAATCATCTTTGCCTGAGTCCCCCATCCCCTAGCTTTCCTGGTGGCTCAGTGATAAAGAATCTGCCTGCAATGCGGGAAACATGGCTTTGATCCCTGGGTTGGGAAGATCCCCTGGAGAAGGAAATGGCAACTGGCTCCAGTATGCTTGCCTGGAAAATTCTGTGGACAGAGGAGTCTTCGGGCTCTAATCCATGGAGTCTCGAGAGTCAGACACCACTTAGTGACTAAGCAACAAGTAGCTAGCTAATGAAAACCTACTGTATAGTTCTGGGAAATCTACTCAGTGCTCTGTCATGACCTAGAGGGGAAGGGAATCCAAAAAAGAGAGGATATCTGTACATGTATAGCTGATTCACCTTGTTATACAGTAGAAATTAATACAACATCATAAAGCAACTGTAGTCCAATAAAAATCAGTTTAAAAAATACAAAGCAATGGTTAGAAGTGCAGATTCTGAAATCCGACGCACGAGTTCAAACCTGAGCCCTGCCACTTGCTATCTCTGTGACTTACAACAAGTTATTTAACCAGACTATACCTTAACTTCTTCATTCTTAGGCATAATAGTTCTTATCTCATGGCATTGACATGAGGCTTGGTTACATGGATCCAGGCTGAGCACTACCAAACCAAGTGACACTACAGGCCTTTACTGTGTTAGCTGTATTTCATAGTGATCAAGCAATCATTTTGTCTTGCTTTGGCTTCCCACACATATTTCCCTACTGAACAAAAATGAATGAACCATGGATGAGATTCATTCCGGTTGGCTTGGCAGCTATGTCTCCATTGTACTTTAATCCACTTACTCCTCGGGCATATGTCTGTTTTGTGTGAATAGGATAACGGCGCTTTTGAGGAAACTGAATAAATCCATGCCACGTGAAATTTCTGAACTTGCAGAGCTGAAAAACAAGATGCTTTTCAGTGGGGTGAAAACAGCCTGGAAGATGGGACCCGAAATGGCAGTGATAATGTGCAGACTGCTGCTCTCTTTTCGATGCTGAGAATCTCGTATCCTTTTTATTATCTTCTTATTAAAAACACTTTTTAGGTCTCGGCAAACACTCTCTTTGAAAGGCCCTTTAAGCCCAAAGACCCACAGTAAGCAGGATGGAGGTCCGGTTCTGTAATTCTGAGTCTGGTTCTGTCACTGACCCTCACGTGGGCCATCTACCCTCTACCCTGCTTCATTAACTTTCCTGACAGTTGCAGGACACCCCACAGGAACACTTAGCAGCTGGGCATTCTGCCCTGATCAAATCAAAGCTCTTTCTTTACTGGATCACAGTTGCAAGATACTAAACCTAGGTGTCTTCTTAAGTGCAAATGATTACTGGCAAATGAGTTAGCCACTGGGAACAGAAACACGTGTGTATAATTTTTTCTTTTCTTTTCTTTTTTTTTTTTGAGACTGGCCCAGGTTTTGGGACACTGGAGTTACTTAAATGCCCTTAGGTTTGTACTGAAAATCTCAGTTACTAGTTACTAACCAAAGATCATTATGTGAAAATTGCAAACTATGTGTCTTAAAGACTTGAGTGTGATTTACTAATTATCAGGGAGATCTTTCACTATTTCTTATTCCTCTTTTAATACAGTATAATGTTGTTGGGCCTTCCCTGGTGGCTCAGAGGTTAAAGTGTCTGCCTCCAATGCGGGAGACCCAGGTTCGATCCCTGGGTCGAGAAGATCCCCTGGAGAAGAAAATGGCAATTCACTCCAGTATTCTTGCCTGGAGAATCCCATGGACAGAGAAGCCAAATAGGTTACAGTCCACGGGGTCGCAAAGAGTCAGACACAACTGAGTGACTTCACCTCACCTCACCTCACCTCAATGTAGTTGCTCAGTCATGTCCAACTCTTTGTGACCCCACAGACTGTAGCCTACCAGGGTCCTCTGTCCATAGGATTTTCCAGGCAATAGCACTGGAGTGGATTGCCATTTCCTTCTCCGGGGGATCTTCCCAACCCAGGGCTCGAACTCAGGTCTCCCACATTGTAGACAGACGCTTTACCATCTGAGCCACAGGGAAGCTGGATAGTTTAATACATTGGAACTATTCAATATTCCTCAAGGGATATTATTGCTACTGGATGAGGTCATTCTTCATCAGTTGGATAACCTGGTCTCCACCCATGAAGTTCTAGTCACTCTTATACCTGGTAGCTATTGCTATAAAATAAACTGCTATAAAATGCAGTAGAAGACTTCCCTAGTGGCTCAGCAGTAAAGAATCTGCCTGTGATGTAGGAGATGTGAGTTTGATCCTTAGTTGAGAAGATCCTCTGGAAAAGGAAATGGCAACCCACTCCAGGATTTTTGCCTGGGAAATTCCATGGACAGAAAGCCTGGCAGGTTACAGTCCATGATGTCTCAAAGAATTGGACATGACTTAGCAACTAAACAACAACAGAACGTTGTTTGGACGTTGACTTGGGAGCTCTGCTCATCTCTGGAGGGCTTGCTTATCTGTCTGATGGCCTTAAAGTCTTTACTCCAGGTGATTTTGCAGCTCTCTTCCATGTGTATCTCATTCTCTTTCTGGAACAAGAGTGCTAGACGAGGCTCATCCTTCTCTTGAAAATGGCCAAAGCACTAAAGTAATCAAAGACACACAAATCCTTCAGGCCCAGGCTGTTAGGAGCTGTCATATCAAAACGTCAACCTCACTGTATGGGCCGGAGCAATTACAACACAGAGCCTGAATGACAAGGATGGAGGAGGAAGTGCAAAGTTCAATGTCAAAGCCTTTATACAAGTTTCCTTTGGCTGTGGTAACAAATTGCTACAAACAGGTCTAAAGCCACACACACACATTCATTTTCAATCCTGGGGGTAGTTAGAAATCCAGAATTGGTTTCAACAGGCCAAAATCAAGGTATGGACAGTACAGGGAAGAATATGTGTTCCTGCATTTTTTTCAGATCTTAGAGCTACATTTGATGCATTTTGTGGCTCATGGCTCCTTCAGTCCTCTTTATAGCGAGCATCCATCATAGCATCTCGCATTGGTGATCATATGCCTTTTCCTGTCCAATCTTCTATTGTATCCCTCTTATAACGACAGCTGTGATGACATCAAAGACCCAAAGGATAACTCTGGATGATCCTCCAACATAGCATTCCAGAGATTAGAACCTGGACATCTCTGGGGGCCACTATTCAACTACTGGAGGCTTGGACAAAGGGAGTCATGAATCACTGAGATCACGACTGCAGTCTCTTGCATGCACTCAGTGGGGCCCCCAAACATCCTTTCACGTCTCTAAAGGTTTCTGAAAGACAGAATCACCCTCAGGAATCAATCTTGATTGAAATTAGTAGTTTAAGAAAGGGACTTCCCTGGTGGCCAATGGCTAAGACTCTGTGCTCCCAATGCAGGGGACCCAGGTACAATCCCTGGTCAAGGGACTAGATTCTGCATGCCACAGCTAAAGATCCCATACACTGCAGCTAAAATGGCCTGCGCGGCACAACCAAGACCCAGCACAAATATCTTTAAACAAAGGGAAGTAGAGAAAAGGAGGCGGAAAAAATAGAAACATGCTACAAGTTCTTAGATGTAGGTACTAAATTCCAGCAGGCAAAATTCAAGCTGTCATGGAAGAAATGGTACAGTGATACAATCCAGAGATGTGTGAGTCCCGTACCCACTGATATGACTGAATATAGAAATAAACGTGCATATCAGCTTTCATTCATCAAATATATCTTGTGGGTATCTTCTCAATGCTTCAAATAGAGCAGTGAAGAAAATGGATGGACACAGACCTCATGGGTTCGTTTTTGGAGATTTTGATTGGAAGCAGCGACACAGTCTGGGAGCAGAGAGAGAAGGCTGTGCTGGTGAAGGCACTGAGCAAGAAAAAGCATATAGGTCAGAGAGGGTACTTGGCCAGTGCCATTCACCTTCTAGAGAGTTCTGAAGAGATTGGCTCTTACCCTGTATGAGCTGGGAGCTCCTGGAAGGTTTTAGCAGAGGCTTGTCAAAAAGCGACTTCTTTCAGAGCAAGAACATCATTCACGTAATGGAAAGGGGGACTAGGTTGGTGGGAGTCAGGGTGAAGACCAGGCTGCTTACTGAACTGGAGCCACCACCCAGAGGGAGGAGAGAACTGACCAGGGCTTGGGGAAGAGGGGGGTGGGGCTGGGCAACTAGGAACTGGCATAGTACTTCCGGGCTAAGAAGTAAACCTTCCAAGACCTACAAGCTTCTGAACACGATCCTTCAGATCTGCTGCCTTCCTCTCATCCCACCCTCATAAGTCTTACTAGCTCCCAGAGAGATACACAGCTAATTACCTGCCTCTATATGTGTACATGTGTGAGTTTGATCCCCAGGT
This sequence comes from Nanger dama, assembly GCA_917880005.1. NCBI lineage: Eukaryota > Metazoa > Chordata > Mammalia > Artiodactyla > Bovidae > Nanger > Nanger dama. The sequence continues at coordinate 3,425,748 of CAKJTW010000069.1, forward strand.
TGGGAAGATCCCCAGAGGAGGGCATGGCAACCCATTTTGCCTGAGAAATCCCATGGACAGAGGAGCCTGGTGAGCTATGGTCTGTGGGGTTGTAGAGCTGGACACGACTGAAGCCTTAGCACTCACACACACCTGTGGGTATGAGACTATGGGACATGAGCAAATACACACACATATACGTGTAACATATAAACATGCATGTGTATATACACTTATGTGTATTTAGCAGAAATGGGATTACACTGTATATATTTTTCCACGACTTTAATTTTTTATTTGGTATTAATATTTTTAAAAGATCTTTAGCAGCAGCAACTGCCTATCACTTAACCGTCTGGGTTCAAATCTGGCTTTTCTAGCTTCTAGTTTTGTGATGTGGGCCTAGTTATTTAGCTTGTCTCTAGGCCTCAATATTCTTATTAACAGGAAGTGCAATAGCCAAACCATGTAATCCCAACTCCCCAACACATATTTAGGACCTCACTTTACAAAAACACACACACAGACACAGACACACCAGTATACACAAACACCCATACACTTTTAGGGAAATAGTTTTCAAGGAGAGACCTTAAGACAACAAACTCCACTAAGGAACACAGAAGAATGGAAATTCTCAACAGAGAATGAAAAATGGAAGACATGTTAACTGGAAGAGATGTTAGTGATTATCTTTTCATTCTGTTATCTAAGAAAATGGTGTCAATGTTAAATGATATATTTGTGATCACAGTTAGGCATGTTAATTGCTAAATTAAGAAAAAATTTAGTACTCAGGGCCACCAGGGAAGTCGAGTGGCTAAGACTCCACACTCCCAGTGCCTGGACTTGATCCCTGGTCAGGGCACTAGATCCCATGTGCTGCAGCTGAAAAATCCCGAATGCCAAAACTAAGACCCAACACAGTTAAGTAAATAAAATTAAAAAGAAAAGAAATAGGAAAAATGTTTTCATTGCCCAAAAAATACACCTCTCTTACACTGTCTGACATTGCACCTACCCTTAATTAGATTATATTGTTTTCCTCAATTCTCAAGTTGCCAAATCTCTTGTTTGTTAACCTAAGAGAAAGGAGTTATGCTGTTTAGAGTGGAAAGAGATGAGAGTGAGCAACTGTTTATTTTTCTATTATTTTTGCCACTCACCATGTGGGAATCTTAGTTCCCTGACCAGGGACCAAGTTGAGCCCCCTGAAGTGGAAGCACAGCATCTTAACCACTGGACCACCGGGGAAGTCCAAACAACAGTTTGAAATGAAGCTTCCTTGTAGGGAGCAGAGCAGAGTGGTCCTTGAAGTTGGGTCAATTACAGAGGGAAAAAGAGAGTTTCTGAGGATTGGACCTTGGATAGTAAGAGGTGAGAGAAGGTGTGAAAGGAAGGATAACTTACGTTAAAGATCAGCTTCCCTACTTTAAAAATTCGATCTAGATCTTTAAATCTTTCCTCTACATAAGATTATAATTCTTCCTCTTCCGGATCCCTTTTGCATACTGCTATCTGTTTCGTAGAGTTTGTTTATCATACATAAGAGATGCATGCATATGTGTGTGTGGATGAGTGTGATTGTGTGTGTGTGCACACGTGTGTGTGCACATGTATGTGTTTGTGTGCGTGTAGGTACATATAACTAGTCTCTGTTCTCTCATAGCCTCCTTAATTTCATTTCTGAGTCTGAGATTCTGGATTAAGAATGTCCTAACTCTGAAATTGGACAGGGAGGTCTGGTGTGCTGCATTTCATGGGGTCGCAAAGAGTTGGACACAACTGAGCAACTGAACTGAACTGAACTGAACCCTGAAATATTTAACAATAACTCAGAAAGACAAAAACAGCTAAAGTGGCAAAAGTTTTTCATTAGCTTCAGTGAAAACATAGATAATAATCATCTTGCCCTAACCTCAGATGCCCTGGCCTCTGTTGCCCTCAGCAGATCCTAAGGGAGTCAGGTTCAGTTGCCCTGAACTCTTCAAATAGACAAAATAGTGGAAAACTAAAAATTCTGAGCATCTGTTTAGGCTCTCAAAATTACTGCAGCTCTAACTAGACATATAAAACATTCTTTAGCACAGACATAATAACAAGCATGTATGGAAATAATGTGAAAATTTTCACAAGAGGCACAAGCCTGCCTGGACCAATGGATTCACTCCATCCATCCCACTGCATTCAACAGTATCAGGGAAAAGGTGACTTTCATTTCAAACCATGAGATAGGACTTTAGCTTGAAATCGCTGTGAAAAAGTGTTTTGATGCAAGTTTGGCAAAGCACATCTGTCCTGGAGGAGATGCTTTTTATCTTTAATTTTAGGCTATTTGTATTAGAGAAAACAAATTTCTTGGTACACCTAGGGTCTTTTTTCAACTCTAGCCTATTAAACCCAGTTAATGTTGATTTATTGTCGGTGAAGATTTGACAGAAGACTGTTGGGAATGACAGAAAGATGAATCAGATTTCAGTACAGGATCTGTAGACAGATCAAGGTAGTGATTAAAGGTGTGTCTATGAAGTGACAGAGAAGGCAATGGGACCCCCACTCCAGTACTCTTGCCTGGAAAATCCCATGGATGGAGGTGCCTGGTGGGCTGCAGTTCATGCTAAGGGTTGGACACAACTGAGCGACTTCCCTTTCACTTTTCACTTTCATGCATTGGAGAAGGAAATGGCAACCCACTCCAGTGTTCTTGCCTGGAGAATCCCAGAGACGGGGGAGCCTGGTGGCCTGCCGTCTATGGGATCTCACAGAGTCGGACACAACTGAAGTGACTTAGCAGTAGTAGCAGTCTATGAAGTGAAAGTCAGATCTGTTCACATTCTCATTTCAATTCATTCGTTGGCCTCTTGTGGGTCTTAGAGTGGCTCTTCCTTAGCCCTTAAAACAGCCACAAAACATGAGCTGACTGCTGCCAATGAGAGTCAGTTCCTGGGCAGATTGATAAATCCAGGGTCCCCAAAGAGGAAAAAGGGGTCTGGGGCTCTTGAAGTGGAGATTGGGGGTCTGGAATTCTCAAGAAGGAGAAAAGGACAAACTTTTTTTTTTTCTACATTCCTTAGTCTTAGTCAATTACACAACTCAGTTTAAACTCTGTACTAGGGATTATACAACAACAACATATCCCGCTGGAGGACAGTTTCTCCTTCCTGAAAACCTTCTGACTAATCATGATATTTTAGAATGTTTATTACGGGAGTGGGTCTGGAAGATCTTTCTATTGTTAAATTCTAATCTTATTATCCTAAAACGTAAAATGTGAGAGTGGGTCTGGTAAAATTTTCAAAAACTTGAGATATTCTTTTGATTCATTGTAATAACTATTTCAATGTAATAACTAATTCATTGCTAACACTAGCGAGGGGGTACTTTTTCTGCCTCCTTCAGATGTCTATGTCAGAAGCTTTCCCTATCCCTTTTATACTTTCAGTTCAGTTCAGTTCAGTTTAGTCACTCAGTCACGTCCGACTCTTTGCAGCCCCATGAATCGCAGCACGCCAGGCCTCCCTGTCCATCACCGTCTCCCAGAGTTCACTCAAACTCACATCCATCCAGTCGGTGATGCCAACCAGCCATCTCATCCTGTCATCCCCTTTTCTTCCTGCCCCCAATCCCTCCCAGCATCAGAGTCTTTTCCAGTGAGTCAACTCTTTGCATGAGGTGGCCAAAGTACTGGAGTTTCAGCTTCAGCATCATTCCCTCCAAAGAACATCCAAGGCTGATCTCCTTTAGAATGGACTGGTTGGATCTCCTTGCAGTCCAAGGGACTCACAAGAGTCTTCTCCAACACCACAGTTCAAAAGCATCAGTTCTTCAGTGCTCAGCTTTCTTCACAGTCCAATTCTCACATCCATACATGACCACTGGAAAAACCATAGCCTTGACTAGATGGACCTTTGTTGGCAAAATAGTGTCTCTGCTTTTCAGTTTGCTTAGATAGCAAGGTATAAGCTATAACAGATAGGTGAGTCATAACTTTTCTTCCAAGGAGTAAGCGTCTTTTAATTTCATGGCTGCAGTCACCATCTGCAGTGATTTTGGAGCCCCCAAAATAAAGTCTGACACTGTTTCCACTGTTTCCCCATCTATTTCCCATGAAGTGATGGGATCAGATGCCATGATCTTCGTTTCCTGAATGTTGAGCTTTAAGTCAAGTTTTTCACTCTCCTCCTTCACTTTCATCAAGAGGCTTTTTAGTTCCTCTTCACTTTCTGCCATAAGGGTGGTATCATTTGCATATCTGAGGTTATTGCTATTTCTCCCAGCAATCTTGATTCCAGCTTGTGCTTCTTCCAGCCCAGCTTTTCTCACGATGAACTTTGCATATATGTTAAATAAGCAGGGTGACAATATACTTTAATAAAACTCTATTGCATAAAAGCTCTGAGCGATCAAGCTTCGTCTCTAGCCCCGGATTGAATTCTTCTCTTCCAGAGGCCAAGAATCCTGGCATCTTTCATGGTTCAGCAACAACCTTTCACCATCTTCATCAGCTTTCTGAACCCAAGGCACAAAAGCCTCCTCTCAATTACTCCAAGTCACTGTGCTACTTGTGGTCTTAGGACCTTGGACTGAAATTCCTGTTACTGGAATGTTTTTTCTCCCATCCTTACCTACTTAATTCCCAACTTCCTTCAAAATACATCACCTCAGGACCTTGAAGAACTTAATGAACTTCCCCTGTCAGAGGTCCTTTCTCCCATCCTCCATTTCCTGTGGCAGTAATATCTGAACTGAGTTTGAGTTGAGTAATGCATCACGTAATTTTTTGTTAAATACCATGCTCACCCACAAGAATGCATTGCTACAAGGGCAAGGGCTGTGTTTTTTTTGACCGGTGATGAGTCCTAGCTCATATTACATAACTCCATTCTGTGAGGCAATGGATAAACAACACATCAAGTGAATGAATGTAACATAGGAACTAAGAACAGAAAGCCACAAAATTGTCAGTAATAAGGGTGCATCTCATATAAAAATCAATAGTTGATAGGGGATAGGGGATAGGGATACTATTTTCACAGCAGCAACTATTAAATTGGCCTAATGTTTAAGAAAACTAGAACTCACTGCATGTCTGGGGTGGTGTACTGTGCCAACAACAACTGAGCTGAGCTAACAGTCCTATTCCAGCTGTGAACAGATCTTATCATATCTAGAATAGCATGTTTTAGGGGAGGAAAAATATTCCTTTCTTTTCTCCTAGGTTCTTTAGCTGGTCTTATAATTAAATGACATAAGACAGATTAACAAGAGAAAAACAAATTTAACTTTGTACTTCTGGGAGTCCAATAGAATATGAAGCAGTCAGGAAACAGAGGCTTGTATCTGCCATCTTAAGCTAAAGAGAAGCAAGTAGGGGTCTGGAGCCCCAAAGGGCTCCAGGAAGCTGATAGTTCGCAGGAAGCTGAGGCGTGCAAGCATTTGGTTATCAGCTGTCTGGCAGGCCATGTGAATAAGCTGCCTTTCAGATATGATGAGTTATCTCTGGTAATTGCTCTCTTCCTGGTTCAGGCCCCTATCTAAATACTTTTAGGCAAGTAAAAGAAAGGTAAAAATCTTTTCCCCTGAGTCTGCTGGATCTTAATTGCCTTCAGCTCAAAATAAACAAGATTCCAAACTGGCACGTTTGGGGTGACCTGCTCTGCTTTAATGTTTAATTTTGAGACTCAGAATTAAAGGAAGAATTAAAATACTAAAGAAAAGCAATGATACATATCAAGAGGTAGAAACTATTCAGTAGACATCTGAATAGCTATCTGAGTATCTGGAGAGCTATGATGATAAAGGAATTTAGATTTACTCTTTATAATCACAGAGGGGAAAAAGAAACAAACTTTTGGTTCAAAAAAGGAAAAAATAATAAACAATCAAAATTGTCTAGTATCTTCTGGGATACCAATTTCCTGTTGTAAGAAGCCTGAAAGTATAGACTGGATGGCTGAGCTTATGGTCAAAAATGGATGGACAAGTTCCTCAAAAAGATGAGCTCTGACAGTTTGTTTCTGACAGTTAATTAATTTGACATGAGAAATGTTATTAATTCTTATAATTCCTAAGATCACGACAAAGGACTTACCAGCATATTAAATCACTGTTAAATGTAAATAATTTGCACTTCCTTCTCCTTGTCACAAACTATTAAGAAGAAAGCAAATTTGGATATGAGAGTTGGATCATAAAGAAGACTGAGCACGGAAGAATTGATGCTTTCAAATTATGGTGGTGGAGAAAGAAGACTCTTGAGAGTCCCTTGGATAGCAAGGAAATCAATCCAGTCAGTCCTAAAGGAAATAACACTTTGAATTGGAAGAACTGATGCTGAAGCTAAAGCTCCAATACTTTGGCCACCTGATGCAAACAGCCAACTTACTGGAAAAGACCCTGATGCTGAGAAAGATTGAAGGCAGGAGGAGAAGGGGACTACTGAGGATGAGATGACTGGATGACGTCATTTACTCAATGGACGTGAGTCTGAGAAAGACTCCAGGAGATGGTGAAGGACATAGAGGCCTGGTGTGCTGCAGTTCGTGAGGTTGCAAACAGTCAGACATGACTGAGCAAATGAACAACAAAAACAAGTACTTTAAATAAAAATCAGTATTAAAATTAGGTTACAGACCCAATGCAATGCTGTAAAGCAATTATCTTTCAATTAAAAATAAATAAATTTTTAAGAAGTTAGATTGCAGAGATGAGGTATTTCAGCTCCATACCAGAGCTAGTACTATATTTAAATTAATGTCATTTCAAATTTGTCTTTAAAAAAAAAAAAAAGGTGTCTGTACCAGTTTTTCTTGAAGAACCTTCTGGAAATTTTACTATAATAGGAACAGTATTTTGAACTAAGCCAATTGATCCCATATGCTCTACCATTAGCATCTGTCAATGTCTGGAAATTATTGTTGGAGCACCTAGACTTCACAAAATTTCCAAGCTGCTTCTGGGCCTGAAATACCTGATTGGCTGATTATGAGTCTCTCAATGAAGTGCTAATAAATGTATCAGTGAATTTCTACTTTTGGGAAATTAAATTGCACTTCTGTAAATGTGTATCTGTATATAACTTAACACAATAGTGGGTTGAGTTTAAGATAAATCTGGGGTGGATAAGAAATTTCCAAGTTTAAAAACCTTTTAATCACAACTGGTCATCTTTACTCTCATATAGGCATAGTTCTCCTGAGATCTCAGTCCCTGATTTTCAAAAGTGAGCTGCTCTGGCTGGAGTAAAACAAGCTTTGTGTAGTCCATTATAAGTGTTTATCAACAGTATAACGTTCTGTTACCTCCATATAATGGAGAACAGTGGGACTGTGAACCTCCTGCTCTGACATCTTAGTGAATGGTGTGTGTGTGTCCCTGTGCTCAGCTGTCTCTGACTCTTTGCAATCCCGCAGACAGTAGCCTGTCAGGCTCCTTTGTCCATGGAAATTTCCAGGCAAGAATACTGGATAAGGTCGCTATTTCCTACTTTAGGTGATCTTCCCCACCAAGAGTTCAAACCTGCTTTTCTTATGTCCCTGGCATTGGCAGGCAGATTCTTTACTGTGTCACCTGGGAAGCCCATTAGTGGATGGACCTATTACCTAATCTGCAGGTGTGTTTTTAATAGATGTTAATTCTAGTCTTTTTGTCTTCAAGAATCTATATAGACCTTTAAAATTAAGTCCATCTGCCAAATTATTCTGTCCAAAATGAAGGATGACTAAATTTAAATTTCATATGGATATTTTCTCATCTGTTGTAGTAATTATTTTCATAGTGACTTTTTCCTGAACCCATTCAACCCATTTCTGTATTCATTCTTTTACACACTGTCATTAAGAAGACAATTACCATCACTATGAGCCACAAAGGAGAAAAGGGAAGATATAAGCATCTGAATGCAGAGTTCCAAAGAATAGAAAGGAGAGATAAGAAAGCCTGCCTCAGCAATCAATGCAAAGAAATAGAGAAAAACAACAGAATGCGAAAGACTAGAGATCTCTTCAAGAAAATTAGAGATACCAAGGGAACATTTCATGCAAAGATGGGCTCAATAAAGGACACAAATGGTCTGGACCTAACAGAAGAAGAATATAATAAGAAGAGGTGGCAAGAATACACAGAAGAACTGTAGAAAAAGATCTTCACGACCAAGATAATCACGATGGTGTGATCACCCACCTAGAGCCAGATATCCTGGAATGCGAAGCCAAGTGGGCCTTAGAAAGCATCACTATGAACAAAGCTAGTGGAAGTGATGGAATTCTAGTTGAGCTGTTTCAAATCCTGGAAGATGATGCAGTGAAAGTGCTGCATTCTATATGCCAGCAAATTTGGAAAACTCAGCTGTGGCCACAGGACTGGAAAATGTCAGTTTTCATTTCAATCCCAAAGAAAGGCAATGCCAGAGAATGCTCAAACTATCACACAATTACACTCATCTCACATGCTAGTAAAGTAATGCTCAAAATTCTCCAAGCCAGGCTTCAGCAATACATGAACCGTGAATTTCCAGATGTTCAAGCTGGTTTTAGAAAAGGCAGAGGAACCAGAAATCAAGTTGCCAACATCCACTGGATCATCTAAAAAGCAAGAGAGTTCCAGAAAAGCATCTATTTCTGCTTTATTGACTATGCCGAGGCCTTTGACTGTGCAGATCACAATAAACTGTGGAAAATTCTGAAAGAGATGGGAATACCAGACCACCTGACCTGCCTCTTGAGAAACCCATATGCAGGTCAGGAAGCAACAGTTAGAACTGGACATGGAACAACAGACTGGTTCCAAATAGGAAAAGGAGTATATCAAGGCTGTATATTGTCCCCCTGCTTATTTAACTTCTATGCAGAGTACATCATGAGAACGCTGGGCTGGAAGAAGGACAAGCTGGAATCAAGATTGCCAGGAGAAATATCAATAACCTCAGATATGCAGATGACACCACCCTTATGGCAGAAAGTGAAGAGGAACTAAAAACCTCTTGATGAAAGTGAAAGAGGAGAGGGGTAAAGTTGGCTTAAAGCTCAACAGTCAGAAAACTAAGATCATGGCATCTAGTCCCATCACTTCATGGAAAATAGATGGGGAAACAGTGGGAACAGTGTCAAACTTTATTTTGGGGGGCTCCAAAATCACTGCAGATGGTGATTGCAACCATTAAATTAAAAGACATTTACTCCTTGGAAGGAAAGTTACAACCAACTTAGACAGCATATTCAAAAGCAGAGACATTACCTTGACAGCAAAGGTCCATCTTGTCGAGGCTATGGTTTTTCCCGTGGTCACGTATGGATGTGAGAGTTGGACTGTGAAGAAAGCTGAGTGCTGAAGAATTGATGCTTTTGAACTGTGATGTTGGAGAAGACTCTTGAGAGTCCCTTGGACTGCAAGGAGATCCAATCAGTCCATTCTAAAGAAGATCAGTCCTGGGTGTTCTTTGCAAGGACTGAAGATAAAGCTGAAACTCCAATACTTTGGCCACCTCATGCAAAGAGCAGATTCATTGGCAAAGACTCTTATGCTGGAAGGGATTGGGGGCAAAGGGAAAAGGGGACAACAGAGGATGAGAAGGCTGATGGTTCACTGACTCGATGGATGTGAGTCTGAGTGAATTCTGGGAGATGGTGATGGACAGGGAGGCCTGGCGTGCTGCGATTCATGGGGTCACAAAGAGTCAGACACGACTGAGCCACTGAACTTAACTGACTGATGAGCCACAGACTACCTTCATCACTATCTGAGTATCTCAGATCCTTGTTTAACAAGTTTATGATCACCTGCATAACATTTTACATCCTTTTTCTGTTTTCTTAGTCCTATGCCCTGATCTAGAATTGTTTCATGAAGATAAAGACTTGTGTGTGTGTGTGTGTGTGTGTTTCCATGTGTGTTTTCCATAGCAATGTTGAACAGCTGTGCACTGTTTCCCCTTGGACTCCTTCCTTCTGTGGTATCAGTGAGGAGAAAATAAAATATTTCCTTTTACCCTTCTAGCTTTTTGACTGTGACCTCCTTTAAGAAAAGAAAAGCAAACAGGAGAAAAACAATCAGAATTTTATTAGCATGTGTACCTGCTGCAATCATGAGAAATATCAGGAAAAGTGAATAACTCCTTGACATAGCCCAAGCCACCACCCATCCCATCTCCAGCTAAAAATAAAAGGAGATGCTGCTGGGGAAAAGTGTGAGAAGAAGCCAGTTTGGGGAGGCTATCAGGCAAAGCACAGTAAACAAGGAAGACTTGCTATGCAGGTGTAACCCTGGTCTTCTCCACCAGTGAATGTCTAGAAGTTTATCATTTGCTTATATCAGAGAGGGAGACATGCTTACAAACGGAGATTTCCTTATAAACAGAAATGTCCTCTTACAAGCTGGAGAAGGAAATGCCAGATTTCCCTTATAAACAGAAATGTCCTCTTACAAGCTGGAGAAGGAAATGCCAGTCCACTCCAGTGTTCTTGCCTGGAAAATCCTATGAACACAGGAGCCCGGTGGGCTATAGTCTATGGGGTCTCAAAGAGTTGGACATGACCGAGCAACTGAACATGCACACATGTTTCTTGCAATAGGGCAGCTTCTACTTGGTTTTCAGAGCTTTTCCTAGGTCTGCTTTTTCTTAAAAATAACCAGCTCAAAACACTCCTTATGCCAAAGAAGCATATGTTGGGGTCATATATTCTGCTCCCTTTCATTATTTTCTGCCTGTGATTTGCAAAGCTAGGTTAGAGAGGTGCCTGGTTCTTCCTGGTATATCTAGCTTTAGGAAACTAGTAGATAATTTGACTTAAAATGTCAGGATTTTAAGTGACCAGATATGGGAATATATTAACAAAGATGAGATAAATTTCCAAAGTACAGATCTTAGAAAGTCTGTACAATGATCACAGACATGAATTGAGTTAGCTGCTTTGGAATGCATTGTGTAAAGGACTTAACTCTCTTAAATGACACTTGACATTTGAGAAGATTCCCTACAGCAGGTGTAAGACTCCCCATACAGAGAGCAAAGGCTATGGATTTTTGGGGGAAAAAAAAAGTCCTTGTCCATTTATTCTCATAGACTATTTGGTATTCCCACAAACATATGGTGATTTCAAGAGTCTTTACAATAGCTAGGACATGGAAACAACCTAGATGTCCATCAACAGATGAATGAATAAAGACGCTTTGTTCAGATATACAATGAAATATTATTCAGCCATTAAAGAAACACATTTGAGCCAGTTCTAATGAGATGGATGAACCTAGAGCCTATTATACAGAGTGAAATAAGTCAGAAAGAGAAAAAAAAACAAATATTGTATATTAACACATATATATGGAATCTAGAATGATGGTACTGATGAACCTATTTGGAGGGCAGCCATGGAGACTCAGACATAAAGAACAGACTTGTGGACACAGCTCGGAGAAGGAGAGGGTGGAATGAATGGAGAGAGTAACATGTAACCATACACTACCACACGTAAAACAGATAGTCAGTGGGAATTTGCTGTATTACTCGGGAGCTCAAACTGATGCTCTGTGACAACCTAGAGGTCCATGGGGTCCCAAAGAGTCAGACATGACTTAGCCACTGAACAACAAGAAGGGTGGGATGGGGTAGGAGAGAGGTTCAAGAGGGAGGGGACATATGCATACCTATGGCTGATTCATGTTGACATACAGCAGAAACCAACACAGTATTTTAAAGCATTTATCCTTCAATTAAAAAAAATAAATAAATAACATGGAATTAAGGATCATTAAAAATAAAGAATATTGGTGTTCTGTTCATCAAGTAAAAAGAAGAGTTTATAACAGTGGCTTTCAAATTGTCTTCATCAAGCCATAGGGTTTCAAATTTACACTAAATTGTTTCAGATGAGTGTTTACTAGAGGAGATGCTTGACTTAGAGCATCTCTGCTCTCATATGTTAGTTATATTAGCTATTAATACAGAATTTAATCAAGGAGGGAAGCCGGCATTTCTACATTTGAAGACTACTGCTTTAGAATCAACTATTTTAAAGATTTTTCTGAAATTTAATCTGGCTTTGATCTCATATTATGAGGCACTTGAGAAGAGGCATATTTGTCTTCCTTTTATGTCACTTTCTAGAAAAGTGTTTTATTTCATTAACATTTCTGTATAATTCAATTAGTTGAAGTTTAGCATACAGTAAAATTCACTCAAGCTATTTAAAACACTGTTTTCCCTCAGGGCATGTGGCATCTACTTTTCGATAAAACATTTCAAAAATATGCATCAAAATGATTTTTACATGGCTGTAGGAGGCAGCTGATAACTCTGAATTTGAAAGTTTTGTACATTATTATTATTGATGCTGAAGGGTGATGCACTATGCCATCCTAAAATATGCCACTTAGGCAAAAGGATCGTTTTGAGTTAAAGATACCTTAAAAAGAGCAGAAGTAGAAAGGGCATTTTAATTTCCCCTTCTCTTCCTGAAAATAGGAGATAAAAACTCCTGTGTGAAAAATACCATGCCTGGACTGGAGGGAGAGAAACATTCTTCCAGAGGGAGTCAAAGTCGAAAACATTTTATACAAACAGACCTTGTTAGAATAAGGCTCATCTTCTTTTAGTCTCTAGGTATATTTTTATTTTTTCCACAATCACTTTTCCTCATTCAACCCAGTACAAAAATATTTAGGTTTTGCCACATCTTCTTCATGTCGTTAACGAAGACTCCTATTTCATATAAAACATACGTAATACATTTATATGTTTTTCTCTTGTTGACCAGTCATATGTCAGTTTAATTCTTAGCCAGAACCCCCAAATCCCTAAGACAGGTAAAAATCTTCCTCCCCTTTGTTGCCATACTTTATGGTGGAGACATCTAAGAATGTAACTGCTCATTTTTAAAAAATGTGTTGATGTAAATCTAGCATTATTTTCTGAAAAAAAAAAATGGATTGTATCTGCAGGAATATTCACATCTAATATTCACTAAGAGGTAACACGGTCTTAGATTCTGGCAAGAGGTTTATTTCACTTCCTTTCCATAGGGAAGACACCAGCTTTTTCGCCTGCCTGGATAACTTCCTTAATCTTCGCATGATCAACACCTTAGCATGTGCCTACACTGTGTCTTTGCCAGAGAACTGAGTCTCTGCTACTCACCTTTACAAACAGTCTGGTTTGGAGTGAAAATAAAATTAAGTTGGAGCAATGCCTGAAAAATGCGAAAGTTCCTATCCTGAGCCAGACTCTGCAAATGGATCCAAGAGGAAAATGGAAGAAAAAAATAGCCAAGAGATAAAACTGAGTGAATGGAAAGAGACTTACTACTCCTGGTCTCTCCCATCCACACTGGAAAAATGCAAAATGGGGCAGAAGTGAAGAGAGTAAGATAAGAAGACCTTGGGATAAGAATACCTGTGGGTATCGTAGAGTGAAAACAAGGAATTCGTGTTTCTTGAGCAGTTTAACAGTGAATGCTGTATTAAGTTCAGTAAACACGTCACCTGATTGTGTTTGTCCTGTCACAGGTCTTAGCTGCACCTGGTAAGTGCTCAGTGTCTACCAGTATGTTAGTGGGCTGTGATCGATGTGATACGGAAAGATGTCAGGAAGTTTAATGAGACGTGGTAACTGATGTTTCTTAGAGAAAAGCAGGTAGGAAGAAAAGTGTAATAATAAAAGTTGAGGTTCTACCAAGTGATCAAGGCATGTTTTTTAAGAACAATGGTGACTTTTTTTCTTAAGATTCAGATAAACCATCTTTCAACTTAAACTTGTAAATTATCTCAACTGATCTTGCCACAGAAAAATAAAATACACAAGAAAACTTCAGCAAGCCCTAGGAGACTGGTTTCTGAGAGAATTATTCATGATAAGCATAACCCCTGAAGGATGTATTCATTTAGCAATTAGTTGATAAACACCTACAATTAGCAGGCACTGTTCCAAATATTTGGAACACTGCAGAGAACAAAAGTGACAAAAGCTCCTTGCAGAGGGGAATTTTACATTCTAGCGGGAGAAACTAACAATTAGCAAAATAAATACATTGCATGATAGGCGGTTGAAGGGGGAGCAGAATTTGCTACCCCAAAATGTGCCTCCTTGACAAGAATTCTCTTGAGTTGCTTATTTGTAAGAAATAGCAAACACAGGAGAAGAGGAAAAGTTATGCTTTTGCAAGAGAAATGTTACATTTACAAGGGGAATCTTCGTTGTGAGGTGTCTCCCTTTCTGTGTCAGGAAGAACACAGAACAAAGCACAATAAAGGAGGCTGTAGTTGTTTTGCCCACGTGAGCCTTGTGCTTGTCCTCAGTCGTGTCCAAATCTTTGTGGCCCCAAGGACTGTAGCCCGCCAGGCTCCTCTGTCCATGGGATTTCCCAGCAGGAATACTGGAGTGGGTTGCTCTTTCCTTCTCCAAGGGATCTTCTTGATTGAACTTGCATCTCTCGCTGGATTCTTTACCAGTGAGTCACCCAGAAAGCCTTTGCTTTAGTATTTCCACATAATTCAAGAACTGAATTCTTTAGTCTGATGGCTCCTGCCAAGTAACGTATTACAGATTTCCACCAACCTGGGCATCTTCTGTTGTGTATGAGTTATAATGACATACTTCAGATTCAAAGACCAATAACCTCACCAGGTCTGTGAAGATGTGGGAAGTAGGAGCTTTGTGATAGCCCTGCATTTCATCCCATCTATTCTTCTTAACTCATCACACTGTCTCAGAGATGGATTAAAACTTTATTTCATATGAAACATAAATTTTGAGGACAGCTTTCCTCTGCGATTTTGTTAGCCCTTCTACAATTTTGAAATATCTTGAACAGTTTAGAAACACAAAACTACTTTTTTATTCATTTTTACTTCCATACTTAAGAGGTCAAAAGGGCATTCTTGTTGATAAATAGAGACACTGAATTCTACCTGACCTGGTGGTGCAGTGATAAAGAACCCACCTGTCAATGCAGGAGATACAAGAGACACTGGCTCAATCCCAGGGTCAGAAAGATCCTTTGGAATATGAAATGGCAACCCATTGCAGTATTTTTGCCTGAATAATTCCTTGCACAGAGGAGCTTGGTAGGCTACAGCCCATGGCGTCACAAAAGAGTCAGAGACAGCTAAGCAGATGAGCACAGCACCGCATATATCAGCGTGCACGGCTTGAATTCTATCTACTGCACATAATCTGGAGTCCCTACTGACAACTTGGAAGACCTATGTTTCCCTCAGATTGACTAAACTATATGTAATTTTGACTCTGGGCTTTCTTGCTGGTACAGTGGTAAAGAATCTGCCTGCCAGTGCAGGAGACCCAGTTCAATCTTTGGTTGGGAAGATCCCCTGGAGGAGGAAAATGACAACCCACTCCAATATTCTTGCCTGAAAAATCCCATGGACAGAGGAGCCGGGCAGGCTACAATTCATGGGGTCACAAAAGAGTAGGCCAGAATTTAACCACTAATCCATAACAAGTTGAAGAAGAACTAAATAGGCTCTTGATTTAAGTGAAAGAGGAGAGTGAAAAAGTTGGCTTAAAGCTCAGAAAACTAAGATCATGGAATCTGGTCCCATCCCTTCATAGCAAATAGATGGGGAAACAGTGGAAACAGTGGTTGACCTTATATTTCTGGGATCCAAAATCACTGTAGATGGTGATTGCAGCCATGAAATTAAAAGATGCTTACTCCTTGGAAGAAAAGTTATGACCAACCTAGACAGCATATTAAAAAGCAAAGACATTACTCTGTCCACAAAGGTCCATCTAGCCAAGTCTATGGTTTTTCCAGTGGTCATATATGGGTGTGAGAGAATATAAAGAGAGAATATAAAGAAAGCTGAGCACTGAAGAATTGACGCTTTTGAACTGTGGTGTTGGAGAAGACTCTTAAGAGTCCCTTGGACTAGAAGGAGATCCAACCAGCCCATCCTAAAAGAGATCAGTCCTGGGTGTTCATTGGAAGGACTGATGTTGAAGCTGAAACTCTAGTATTTTGGCCACCTGATGCAAAGAGCTGACTCATTGGAAAAGACCCTGATGCTGGGAAAGATTGAGGACAGGAGGAGAAGGGGACAACAGAGGATGAGATGATTAGATGGCATCACCAACTCAATGGACATGGGTTTGGGTGGACTCCAGGAGTTGGTGATGGACAGGGAGGCCTGGTGTGCTGCAGTTCATGGGGTTGCAAACAGCCAGACATGACTGAGTTACTGAACTGAACTGAAACCACAACAATCCTGACTCTAGACCCTGGCCTGCCTTTGCTTAGAGTCTTCACAAAGAGTAAAAATTCTTTCTCTGCCCTTTTGAGATGTAAATACCTTTTAAATGGCTAACAGTTTTACAAATGAGGAATGTCTTCCTCAAGGACGTGGGAATGATATCTTTAAGTGTCACCAGCAAGGAAGAGCCTTTCCCAGTTTCCAAGAAAAGTTAAGAGCTCAGTAGTGGATACCAATGGCAAACAGTCTAATCACAAACAAATTTATCTGCAAACTCAGGAATAACTCAATGTACTGGGTATATGCCATTGTTCAGCCTCTCTCCAGCTTACACTATCCTCTTCCATCTATACTTTTACATCTTGTTTTGAGGATTCATGATTAAACTGGGTGTGCACAGATAATTCAGAATAATGTTTACATCTCAGTGTCATCTGATTAGCAGTGAGTCTTCATTGCATCTACAGGCTTAATTCCCTTTTGTCATGTAACATACCATATTCATAGCATCTGAAGATTATAAAGTAGATATCTTTGGGGAGTCACCCACCACATTCTATAGCATTTCTTAGTCTGAATAATTCTGAATTAGTAAAAAAATTGAAATGTAATCACACACATTTTCTATCCTTAGCAGTTTAAATAGCCTGTTGATTAATGAGTTTCAGGTGAAAAGAAAAGAAAGTACATTAACGCAAAGTGAGTGAATTTGTGTTATTTGTACCATTTGTGAGGGTTTAGAATTCTATGTATATATCTGTCAATTCAATAAATCCATTGAGCATATGTACCAAACACAGTATTTGTGACTCTAAATAAAGCAGACATAACTCCTTATTAAAATTGCAAGCCAGCAAATTCCCTGATGGTGCAGTGATTGGGACTCTGTACTTTCACTGTCA
Source organism: Nanger dama (assembly GCA_917880005.1). NCBI lineage: Eukaryota > Metazoa > Chordata > Mammalia > Artiodactyla > Bovidae > Nanger > Nanger dama. The sequence goes on from CAKJTW010000069.1 coordinate 3,442,829, forward strand.
AGGACCCAGGTTTGATCTCTAGTTGGGGAACTAACATCCTGCACACCCATAAATAAATAAATAAAATTACCAAAGAGTGAAAATGAAAAATATTTAAAATATACACAAAAACATAAATATATTACACATTTGAAATTTCTGAATATTTTAAAACAAAATATATTCAATATCTATAGTGATTGTCTTACTTTATCATTAGGGAAAAAGTGAAGTGATGTTTGACTTTTCTAGTTTTCTCTTCTTTAATGCAAAGCTATGTTGAATAGAAATTTGAATTTGCATACTTAGATGAAAATAATATTGAGTGAGAGAGCTGTGTTTAAAACCGTTTAGACAGTATTTCAATTTGATATTTGGCAATTCTCTTAAGGTTAATGGAACAGTCTTTGAGATAACATCCAATTTCAACACTGCTATAATTCTACCTGGTTCATGCTCAGTCTAGAAGAAATGAGATATTAACAATACTGTATCACTTTTAGTGAAATATGAGAAGTGGATGTGTCTGCACTAAATTCTTTGAAATGAAAAAAAAGTTTTATGAACCCAAAGTTTGTCAAAGTTTCTAAGACAATAGGAGAAGACAGAAATATGCCATGCTTCCCATGACAAAATAGAGAATGTCATTTTTGCCTGACTAGTTTCATCATCATATGGTCTTAAGTTAATACTGTCTGGACTTCTCCTGCCCTGAACAGTCCTAAGATTTTCTAGAAATTAGAATTAGAGACTTTTAGAGTAGAAGGAGGTTCTCAGAATTATACACTGGCTTTCCAAGTACTGCTTGTTTTCCAAATGAAGAGAATGAAAGTCAAGTGGCACCTTGAGTTTAAGAGTTATGATCAAGTATTTTCTAGGAAGAGACAATGGCAGCTCTGGGAGTAAGTCAATATGGACAGCTTCTTATTCCACTCCCATGAACACTTCTGCTCTAAATCAGCTTTAAAAGCTCCCAATTTCACTTAGATCTTTCCAGTCAAATTTTTTAATGTAATTTAAAGCGGTTACTGGAATATATATAATGTATTTTTTTCTGGTTCTAATTATGCAGTTTTAAATATTAAAAATATTGATACTATTATAATTATCCCATCATCAGAGATACTTACTGTTAAAAGTTCAACCCATAATCACCAGCTTGTTTTCTTCATAGATGTAGATACTAAAAAGAAAACAACAGAAGATCACATTAAAAGCATGACTCTGTATCCATTTTCTTCTTCCTACCAAGCCCTTTCCATCACATCTTTCTAAAAATGTATTTAGTTATTCATCTTTCATTCATACTCCTTGGCATGAGATCCCTTTTTTTCCTATTATTAGTGAAGATTTATTTTCCTCTCCAGGAACACACTTTAGCTTACGGTTTCTTGGTAATACTCATTTCAGTGGTGAAGCTCTTTTTGTAGGCATTTGTGAGTCTATTAGAGGCCAATGAAGGGGGATATTTATTATCATTTGCTGCTGTTTAGTCACTCAGTCATGTCTAACTCTTTGCAGTCCCATGAACTGCAGTCCATTGGGCTCCTCTGCCCATGGGATTTCCTGGGTGATAATACTGGAGTGGGTTGCCATTTCCTTCTCCAGGGATCTTCCTGACCAGGGATCAAATCCAAGTCTCCTGCATTGGCAGATAGATTCTTTACTACTGAGGCACTTGGGAATCCCATATAATGTCTTATAAAGCTGTTAAACATATCATCAAATCTATTGCTTTACCAGTAGTTATGTACAGACATGAGAGGTGGACCATAAAGAAGGCTGAGCACCAAAGAATTGATTTTTTTTTTTCAAATTGTGTTATTGGAGAAGACTCTTGAGTCCCTTGGACAGCAAGGAGATCAAATCAGTCCATTCTAAAGGAAATCAACCCTGAATATTCATTGGAAGAGCTGATGCTGAAACTCCAATACTTTGGCCACCTAACACGGAGAGCCAACTCATTGGAAAAGACTCTGATGCTGGGAAAGATTGAGGGCAGGAGGAGAAGGGGACGACAGAGGGTGAGATGGTTGGATGACATCACCAACTCAATATTCATGAGTCTGAGCAAACTTCAGGAGATATGCCTGGTGTGCTGCAGTCAATGAATCGCAAAGAGTAGGACATGACTGAGTGACTGAACAACAACAATATTCTGTAAAACTCTTAGGCATAATTCTAAAGCATCTCATGCTCTTTTGCTTTACTCCTCATTAAAAAAAAAAAAATAGTCAATCAATATTACAGATCTAAAGGCAAATGCTTGAAATCTTAGTTTAAAACTTCTAGACTTCAGTACATTATAAAACTAATGGGAGGAAATAAATACTTAATTGGTTTTACTGGCAGGCTTGAGACTCCAAAGATAAATTTTACCAGCGTCAAAATGGTCTGTGAAAGATTTCCTGTAACCACAGTTGTAATTTGCATTTTGTTACAAGGAACTAACCTTGGATTTATACACAGTTTAAAAAAAAAATAAGGAATTGAACCAGGTCTTCTGCATTACAGAAAGACTCTTTCCCCTCTGAGCCACCCATATAGTTCATCTATAGAGACTGAAGAATTATTTCAAGAGTCAGAACTAGAATAAAAAGTTTAAGACTCTTCACAAAAACAATCTGACAAAACCTTTAAGAGACAACATAACAATTTTTCAAGTGTAAATCTTCTAAGATTTACATTGTTTATAATTCTCTTAGAGTGACTCCTTCAAACCCTGATGTCATACATCTGTGTATTTACTCACACATCTGGGTGTGGGTTTTTTTTTTTGTTTTGTTTTGTTTTGTTTTGTTTTTGTATACAAATTATGAGCATGGAAGGACCTCGAAGGAAAGAACAGAAAAAGAAAGATGGGGAGATAATGACAGAACACGAGAAAGATTTTTAGTGCTTCAGCAGGCCAAATATATGAGTCATTTGGATTGCTTGCAAATTGTTCTACATCCAACACAAGCAAAGACTGGGTAGCTTAGAGGCATTTTCCCTTCTCTATTTTGTCTGGAATTCTTAATATACAAGGTTACCCATCTATCCAGAATGCTGTATTCTGATATGAATTTATTAAACTGAAATATGAGGTAAGATGATGTGATTAAAAACTGTAATAACATTAGATGTAAGAGTCTTAATGCATTCTGAGTTCTTCAGTGATTTTTAAAGAGAAAAGAAAAATAACAAAATTGTCTTATTTTTGTGTTATGCCTAAATTTGCTGCCAGTTCACAAAATATTCATTTCTGACTTGTTAGACTTCTTACTACGTTTCCAAGTTTCTGATGATAGGAGACAGACATGCAGAAGCTCAGCTTTCTACTGGAAACATAACTATTAAGGCATTTTAAGATTCCAGGCAGTTTTCTCTCCAATAAATCAACAGGAAATTTGCTCTCTTATTAATGAGAAAGGGACATGATTTATCAGCATGGCAAATAATACAATTAGAAGGGAATCTATATTTTGAGTGAAGTGTGAAAGACATTCAGTCATGTCCGACTTTGTGACCCTGTGGACCATACAGCCTATGGAATTCTCCAGGCCAGAATACTGGAGTGGGTAGCCTTTCCCTTCTCCAGGGGATCTTCTCAACGCAGGGACCAAACCCAGGTCTCCCTCATTTTGGGCAGATTCTTTACCAGCTGAGCCACAAGGGAAGCCCAAGGATACTGGAATGGGATAGCCTGTCCCTTCTTCAGTGGATCTTCCCGACCCAGGAATCGAATCGGGGTTTCCTGCACTGCAGGCAGATTCTTTCCCAACTGAGCTATCAGGAAAGGCCCTATATTTTGATTCCTACCTTAAATAAGTAAGATTTGGTGGTAAATATAATAATGCTCTCGATTGTGGATTCCTATCTCTGTTTATTTTATAAAAAGTGTTATCACTGTAATGTAAATAAAATTTTCAATTTCAGCTTCTCCTGGGGATCCAAATATTTTCACAAAGAAAGGACAGCTGTCCCTGCACTCAATGATAGGTCGGGACAGTTAGCTGTAAGTCAAGCCACCACAAACCCCTCAGAGAGGAAAGAGTTTTGTGAATGCGCCCTCAGGAAGCTACTTTGAACAATGCCTTAATATGCATTTCTCTTTCATCATTCCTCTGGCCTTCTCCTCTGGCATGGTTCCTTTAGTGATCTATCATTACACTGCACCTGGCCCCCAGCCACTGGTTTATCTAAAATTCTTTTTACTGTCATCTCTCAACATTTAGGAATACATACATACTCAGCACAAGGGTCTATCATTTCACAGTAATCAAAGACACTTGGTGAAATGAGATGCCAAAGCAATATACACTTCAGGACACTCCTTTTGTTGATAAATTATTTTCCCTAAATTTCTCTGTCTCTCTGTCTTCCTCTCTCTCTCCTCTCTCCACTTTCTTTAGAGGTCTCTTTCTCACACACATATGAATACAAAACGGCATGTCTGTGAACATAGTAGTGCACAACTACACATTTGGTGAGATTGTGTCTCCCTTTCTAGTTGAACAAAAACACATACCAGTATCTCACTTTTAATTTCTTTGAGCTGTTCCCACAGTGCTCCTAGTCCAGAGCATAATATTAATGTTATTAATGCCATTGAACTGAATGATTCCAAACACAAAAGAATGTTGTAGCCCGGAGAAATGTGAAATGAGAACAAAAAAGAAAATTATTAATTTTTAACATCGACTCTGTTGACAGAGCACTAGAGATGCTGTAAGTGTTTCTCCTCATGCTTAGCATGACATTGCAGGATATATATTCATTTTACAATTTTCCAGGTGAAGAAATGGGCTCACAATGGGAAAATAAACAACCCACCCTCCATGCATGAATGCTAAGTTGCTTCAGTCATGTCCAACTCTTTGTGACCCTATGAACTGCAGCCCACCCACCTCTGCTGTCCGTAGGATTCTCCAGTCCATCCAAGGTCACTCTTAATGCTCAGTGATAGAGGCAAAATGTTAATCCTCAATTGTTGACACAAAAGGTGTTCTATTTCTATGAATTAGAGAGACAGTATCAGTAGGCAATTTCACAGAATGGCTCTATTCAATTAGAAGAATTGCATATGCTGAGATCATTGTTTGAGAATTATTTTTCTGAAATTGTTCAGATAGTAAAGTTTCCAAATTTCAGTAGAAGTGGATGAAACTATATAGTCAGTGGGTGGGTGCCTCTCAGTCTCTCTGTCACCCAGCTAATTATACTGCATCTAGATCTATGGGTTGTTGTGTAAACGTGCATCGGTTTGCAACTCAAAGTCTGAGTAGTGCTGGTTGGAAAACTCAGGGATGATCCAGCTGAAATCTAAAACTGGCCAGGGGACTCAGAGGACAAGGGGAGACCAGAGGAAGAGGTGGATCATTCCGGAAGGGTAGATGGCAGGTATCATGGAGGAGGAAACTTACTTACCTACAGGGCTTGTCCTGGGCTTTGCCAGGTTAAGTTGGTCTCTGCACCTCCAGCCAAAGTCTTGAGCTTACTTAGAGGATTTTAACAGTATTCTGTCCTGGATTTAGCCAAGAGGATCTCAGCCCCACATTGGTCTCTCAAGGCTGGTGTCCTTGAAATGGCTCCGCCTTGGCCTTAGGTTTTAGAGGGTGAAAGTTACATCTCCAGGGATATATATACATCCCCAGGGCAGGGTGGGGAGGAGCTTCCTGGGTCCAAGGAGTCACTCTGTGGTCAAGGCCTCTCTAAGACCTCCTCTAACACCGCCCCCTCATGAAGGGCTCTTACGTCTCACATGACCCCCGTGGGCCCTGAGGGGTCACCAAGGGGCTACAGCGGCCTGGAGGTGGCTGCCCTGGAGGCAGATACTGCAGCAGGGATGCAAGCACACCCACATGGGCTCTTTTGTCCATCAGTCTTGCACATCATAACCTTTGACATGTGACCCCCTTCTTATCACCGGCTATTTGAGGAGGGTCTTTGCAAGTGGTACTCAGCCTCTTCAGTCCTCTTTGGGGCACACCCTCTTCGGCATGGTGACAGGAAAAGCTTGTGTCAGACCTGACTCAGCGTCCACACAGATCAAGTATATTTAGAACCTTCACTCAGAAGCAGAGGGGGTCAATATAGCCAATTTGCCAACTCCTCACTGGCTGGGAACTCCTGTGAATGGCCCCAGACTCCTCTGGCAGCTGCCTTGGGTTGTTTAGGACACACGGGATGTCCTGTTACTGCATTAAACGAGTCACTGTAGTTCAAGGGTAATACGGCACTCTTGACTAAACACCATCACTCCTGAGCGCTGTGGTGGCCACTCTTCCTTTGCAGTCCATCAGCTGGACCTCCTGCAGGCTCAGGTGCTCAGGCTCACATGTGGACCAGGGCATCAGCTTCCCGAATGCCAGGCGGTGTCCATGCCTTACGAGTCAGGACATGGAACTCAGGCTCTTGCAGGTGAACCTAAATGTCTTTTCAAACATCCTGACCCTACAAGAGTTTATTCATGATCATCCCACTATCCAAGCCACAGAATCAAACCCTTTAGGTTAGCCCATCGGTCAGTGTAAAGGGTTAATGGCCAGCTTCACGAGTGATCATTAGCCAAATCATCTGAGTTCAGCCCACTGGCTGCTGTGGTTCACCCCTGTGTCCTTGCAGACAGTGCCAGCGTTGAGCTGAGAAGTGACTGCATTCCCTGTGCACAGATGGCTTAGACCAGACCCACCTGCACATCAGGCATTGGTGGGAATTTCCCCTACTCCCTCTCTACAGGGTGCAGGGACCACTTGGGGGAGGGCTGGGGGATTTGGAAGGTCTATACACTCTATAGGGTCTACATTTTCCTAAGTAAAATCTGAAACTGGCCCCTGTACATGGAGGCAGAGAGAGACCCAAAAAGAGGCCGATCACTCCAGACTGGTAGGTAGCAGTCACAGGGAGCCCACCCTGGCTCTCTGTGACAACCTAGAGGTGTGGGATGGGGGAGGGAAGGAGGATCAAGAACGAGAGGTATATGTGTAAATATAACCGACTCCCTTCGTTGTATGGCAGAAACCAACACAATATCATAAAGCGATTTTCCTCCAATTAAAAAATAAATTAATTTTTTTTTTTCTTTACAGGTAAGGGGACTTGGGTTTATATGGCTAATCCTGGACAGTTTCAAAGAACTCAGTCTCTCTCCCTGCTGAATCCTGTAAGTCTATACACAGGTCTCTGATGGGATTCCACCACTTTTTCGATCTAGAGAGTCTCAATGACACAGTGCTTCCTTGAGTTTACTTCCTTGAAATGACTGCTAATAGAGGCCTAGTAGGCAGAGAGCACATCCCGAGGATGGGGCCATGTTGGAGGTGAAGGGTGGGGGTGGGGGTAAGGAGCATTGCCTCATCCAGCCTGGGGGTCCATGTGGTCACATCTTCTCAATGACCTCCTCCAGCAGGTAGGTATTGGGTGAGTTGTTGGAATATTAAAACCTGTTGACTGGATATCTTCATGGCCAGTTCTTGTATCTATCTGACCTTCAGTCTTCTCCTCTGGGAATGACATCAACAATGGTACGTACATCACAGTTCTGCAAACTGCCAGATGTGAAAGGAGATTTGACCATGAGATATATAAAATATACATATACATCTACAGGTCCTCTTAGTAAAAGCTCTTGTTCCCTTGACTATGTGAAACATGGTGGTTAACTCAAATATCGAGGATTCTAAGAACAGGACTGCTGGGAATTACTGAAAATAAAGTCCATTTTAGATGTCTTAATTCCATCTCATCTTCCTTGCCTCTCTGATGAAGATGGTAGACCATTTTCTATGCTCTCAGTGTAGGTTCCTGGGAGAAAAGCAGTTTCTCTTAACTCACTGAGTTTTAATTCTATAACCTGTGAGGGCATCTGAGCTAACCAGGAAATTGTTGCCATATCTGTGTGTGCATGGTATCTCATTCACTGTTAAAAGTCATATTTTAAAAATATTTATTTATTTATTTATTAGTTTTTGGCTGTGCTGGGTCTTCATTGCTGCGCGAGGGCTTTCTCTAGTTGCAGTGCATGGGTTTCTCATCGTGGTGGCTTCCTTTGTTGTGGAGCCTGGGTTCTGGGGCATGCAGGGCTCAGTAGCTGTGGCTCGAGTGCTCTAGAGAACAGGCTCAGCAGCTGTGGGGCCTGGGCTCAGTTGCTCCATGACATGTGGGATCTTCCTGAACTAGGAATCGAATCCATGTCCCCTACATTGCAAGGCAGATTCGTAACCACTGGACCACCAGGGAAGTCCTCGTTCACTGTTAACATCACTCAAGCAATCTCCCCTTCACTGGTGGGGAGACTGTATATATAACCGCTGGCAGGGAAGGGGACAAAGGTTACATTTAACCATTACAACTTTGCATGTCACAGTTCCCGAGAAACCTCAGCATGGCTCCCTAACTCGGGGGAGCCAGTCAGGTAAGTGTTGGAACCAGTATATATTCCAAGGTATATGTTGAAACCAGTCTTCTCAGGCTGACCAGGCCCAAAACCATCTCACCGTGAAACTTTTAGCTATTATGAGAATGATGAAAGAGAAACTCGCTTCTTGAATCTATATGAAAAGTTCAGTTTTCCTTTCCTTTCTAGCTCACATGAACACACGAACACAATCTCTCTTTTTCTCCCACTCTACAAAGCCCTCCAAGTGAATGATATTTACACTAAAGGATTACTAAGAGATAGTTTAACTTTTCTTGGGAATTGTTACTCATTAAGTATTGTTTATAGAGGAGCTTTGAAGGTTATGTGAGCATAGTTTAATACTGAGAAATTCACGCAAGGCTTTTAAAACTTCTCCCACTTTTTTTAAAAACCTCAGAGGCATATGGCTTAGCCAACTTTATAGAAAAGTTTTATTGAAAAACAGGATAATTTAAAAATTTACCAAGAATGCAGACTTTCATCACTGAATGCTTTTGAAAATTTTGGCTGTCCTACCTTTCTTTACTAGAGGGAAAAAAATAAAAAGACAAGGAAAAATGATTTTTATGGCTTTTCCAGAATTTTAGAGTAGTTTCTTCCATAACTGAGATCATTCCCTGGTGGTATTTCCATTCAGAAAAACCACAAACATTTTTATGCCTTTTTTCCTCCTATGAATTTTAGTGGAAACAGTGTCAGAATAAAAGAAGTTCACATGTAAGCTATTTTTGAGATAGCCACAAGCTCAGTTTCATGGTGTTTTGAGTAAGTCTTCAACACTGCACTTTGAATTTGGCCTAAAAGACACTAACATTCAATTGATTATTAATAACTCTAGGAAGAGGGGAGCAGAAATATATCCCTTACCCACCAAGTATATTGCAACTCACATATGCCACATAACCACAGTGTCTGCCCACTGACATCTGGCTCTTGAATAAGGAGGTGGGATGCCTGGGTTATAGAGGAGAGAGAAGAAGGTCAAGGTCAAGCTAGCTAGCTCCTATCACACCAAAGTTCCTCCTTTTTCATAGGCTCCAGTGCTGTTGGAAGTCGTGATAACCTTCCGACTTCTTCCTGTCCCAACAGCACCATCTGTTCTAAGTTTTTCAAGCCTCAAACTATTGCAGACAACTTTCCCACTGTTGATTTGCTGGCTAAAGTCATCCATTTTTTTAATCTCAAGGATGTAAAAACCCACAGTCAAAACTATTTACATACTATATGCTTACTGCTGATGTTCATACATGTGTATGCTTTGTACTAAGAATCGTATCATTTGGAAATACCAAACAAAACATGTGACACCCTTCCCAGCAAGTGAACCCAAGCTCAGTAGTTAATACTCTGATAAGATCAAACCAAGATTGCTAAGGTAACTGGTTAATACACCTCACACAGATTATAGACGCGAATAAAGGGATCTCAGCTCTCTTGCTTTCCTGAACATCTATAGCTCTGATGGGCTCAGTCACTCAATCATGTTCAACTCTGCAACCCTTTGGACTGTGGTCTGCCAGGCCCATGGGATTTTTCAGGCAAGAATACTGGAATGGGTTGCCATTTCCTCCTCCAGGGGATCTTCCTGGACCAGGAATTGAATCCGTGTCTCCTGCATTGCAGGCAGATTCGTTACCCACAGGGCCATCGTGGAAGCCTGCAGCTCTGATGGCGAGATGCAATGTGATGGCCTCAAAGCAGCACAGAATGCTCTCCTGCAAGTTGTCTGCTGACAGCATCTTCTCTCCTTCGGGGCCCCGCTTCCAAGAGTCTCCACTTTGACAGACCCTGCATCTCCAGGCTGTGCATCTAAAGCATTTGCATTTGGCACAGCATAGTTTCCTGGTGAAAATCGCAAAGCTGTTGAATGACATTGAATTTCTGTCCCAAGAAGCAGCAAATTAAACCTCATAGCACCATCTATTTGGGGCTACTTTCCATGAGAAAATATTTTCTAAATAATTTTGTTGACCCAAATACCTAGAAGTTTCTTAAAGAAAAACAAAACAGAAGTTCCTTTCAATGTAACTTACATTGAAATACTACACTTTTAAATTATTTATGGAAAACACACGTTCTTGACATAAAAATGTAGGATTCTTCTAGCTTCATGATTATAACCTGTAGTTCACTACCACTGGGGTTTAAAAACAACAACACAAAAAGAGTTCTGAATAGATAAATAGCTAAATCTTGAGCACAGCAGAAACTATTTTAAAATTGTCTTTCAGTTGGCTTTCTTACTTCAGATCTTGAAATATTTACATATCACAAATGTCTCTAGAGCAAGTACTTTATATGAAACTCTGAAGTAGGCAAAGTGGGTGATTTAAAATAAAGATAGAGACAATGAGATTAAATAGTGGATACTGTGCAGTCTCATGCAGAGGCACATATATAAATGATTCTCTAATTCAAAGGATGCTGTCACTTATGCTATATAATAGATGCAAAAATACTTACTATGGGAACAGAGGAGTAAATAAGAATATTTCTAAAGAATGCTTGGTTAGAGGAAATATTGGGAAAGGTGGAAACTTTGACAATAGAAAAAGTAAAGGCAAGTCATTGTATAAAAAGAAAACAATACGTCCAAAAGCCCCCAAAAGGACAGATATGTTTTTAGACAGACATGTAAAAATGTGTATGCATGCTGAAAAGAGAATCGTGTGTGTGTGTGTGTGTGTGTGTGTGTGTGTGAAGTCACTTCAGTCGTGTCCAACTCTGTGCGACTCTATGGACTGTAGCCCACCAGGCTCCTCTGTCCATGGGATTCTCCAAGCAAGAATACTGGAGTGGATTGCCATTCTATAAATGTGTATGTACACATTTAATTTTTAGTGTTTCCTAAAACAGAAACATAGGAAACACTAAAAATTAAATGTGTAATACACATTTATAAAGTTCTTTTTCCAGGCTGATGAGTTTGGACCTTATTCTTCTTGTTATTAAGATAGAAACTTGATCAGATTGTTGACTTAAATAAACTTCTTATATAAAAAAATAATAAAGTTTAAAAGTAATATTAATGGAAAATAAATTTATTCATTTACTCATTTTTTAAACAATTATTTATTGTGTCAGCTTGTAGTTGACAGGGAGAATTCTAGGACCTGGAAATACTATAATTAATAAAACAGACAAAATATTCTCAGAGTTATCAAGTCCTGGTGGAGACAGTCAATATTAAAATATTGAAACATAAATTATACAATAATAACTTATAATAGCATAATAATATCTAAGTATGTCCTTCAGTCTTGTCTGACTCATGCCTGGCTCCATGGACTGCCAGATTCCTCTGTGCATGGAATTTTCCAGGACAGAATACTGGAGTGGGTTCCCATTCCCTCCTCCATAGGATCTTCCTGACCCAGGGATCAAATCTGGGTCTCTTGCATCTCCTACATTAGCAGGCAGACTCGTTACCTCTAGCACCACCTGAGAAGCCCAATATTTAAGTTATAAGAAATAAAGATAAAATAATGTTTAAAAAGGATAAATTGCATTAGAATGCATTATAAGTACTGTGATAAAAAGTAAATCAAAGAAAACTGAGTCAGGATGGAGTAGTCAAATATAGAATGTGTGAGAAAGAATGGTGACAGAGACAAAAATATGACCTGGCCTGAGAAATTTGAGTGATAGAATTGTCATCAACTGAAATTGAGAAGCTTTTGTTTGGTCTAACCATTTCTGTCCTTTACTTTGCTCATCTTTGCATGAAAAGCTAGTGGAAGTGATGGGATTCCAGTTGCAGATGATACCACCATTAAGGCAGAAAGTGAAGAAGGACTAAAGAGCTTCTTGATGAAAGTGAAAGAGGAGAGTGAAAAATTTGGCTTAAAACTCAACATCCAGAAAATTAAGATCATGACATCAGTCTCATCACCTCATGGCAAACAGATGGGGAAACAGTGGAAACAGTGACAGATTTATTTTGAGGGGCTCCAAAATCACTGCAGATGGTGACTGCAGCCATGAAATAAAAGATGCTTGCTCCTTGGGAGAAAAGCTATGACCAACCTAGACAGCATATTAAAAAGCAGAGACATTATTTTGCCTGCAAAGGTCCATCTAGTCAAAGCTATGGTTTTTCCAGTAGCCATGTATAGATGTGAGTGTTTAACTATAAAGAAAGCTGAGCACCGAAGAAGTGATACTTTTGAACTGTGGTGTTGGAAAAGACTCTTGAGAGTCCCTTGGACTGCAAGGAGATCCAATCAGTCCATCCTGAGGTAAATCACTCCTGAATATTCATTAGAAGGACTGATGCTGAAGCTGAAACTCCAGTACTTTGGCTACCTGATGTGAAGAGCTGACTCATTGGAAAAGACCCTGATTCTGGGAAAGATTGAGGGCAGGAGGAGAAGGGGGTGACAGAGGATGAGATGGTTGGATGGCATCACGGATTCAATGGACAGTGATGGACAGGGAAGCCTGGCATGCTGCAGTCCATGGGGTCTCAAAGAGTGGGACACGACTGAGCAACTGAACTGAACTTAATTGAAATTGAGAAGTCTGCAATTAGATCAGGTTCTGAGTACAGAAAGCAAGAACTTGTTTGGGCCATATTACATTTTATATGTCTATCAGAAACCCAAGATGAAATGGTGAATAAGTGGTTTAATAAATGAGCCTGAACAACAGAGGAGAGGACAAGATGGAATTTAAATTTTGGATCAATTAACTTAATGTTTCAAATCCTAAAAGATGATGCTGTGAAAGTCCTGCACTCAATATGCTGGCAAATTTGGAAAACTCAGCAGTGGCCACAGGACTGGAAAAGGTCAGTTTTCATTCCAATTCCTAAGAAAAGCAATGCCAAAGAAGCTCAAACTACCACATATTTGCACTCACCTCACACGCTAGTAAAGTAATGCTCACAATTCTCCAAACCAGGCTTCAGCAATACGTGAACCGTGAACTCCTGATGTTCAAGCTGGTTTTAGAAAAGGCAGAGGAACCAGAGATCAAATTGCCAACATCCGCTGGATCATGGAAAAAGCTAGAGAGTTCCAGAAAAACATCTATTTCTGCTTTCTTGACTATGCCAAAGCCTTGACTGTGTGGATTACTATAAACTGTGGAAAATTCTTCAAGAGATGGGAATACCAGATCACCTGATCTGCCTCTTGAGAAATCTGTATGCAGGTCAGGAAGCAACAGTTAGAACTGGGCATGGAACAACAGAATGCTTCCAAATAGGAAAAGGAGTACGTCAAGGCTGTATATTGTCACCCTGCTTATGTAACTTCTATGCAGAAAACATCATGAGAAACGCTGGGCTGGAAGAAACACAAGCTGGAATCAAGATTGCCGGGAGAAATATCAATAACCTCAGATATGGAGATGACACCACCCTCATGGCAGAAAGTTAAGAGGAGCTAAAAAGCCTCTTGATGAAAGTGAAAGAGGAGAGGGAAAAAGTTGGCTTAAAGCTCAACATTCAGAAAACGAAGATCATGGCATCCGGTCCCATCACTTCATGGGAAATAGATGGGGAAACAGTGGAAACAGTGTCAGACTTTATTTTGGGGGTTCCAAAATCACTGCAGATGGTGACTGCAGCCATGATATTAGAAGACACTTACTCCTTGGAAAAAAGTTATGACCAACCTAGATAGTATATTCAAAAGCAGAGACATTACTTTGCCAATAAAGGTCCATCTAGACAAGGCTATGGTTTTTCCTGTGGTCATGTATGGATGTGAGACTTGGACTGCGAAGAAGGCTGAGTGCCAAAGAATTGATGCTTTTGAACTGTGGTGTTGGAAAAGATTCTTGAAAGTCCCTTGGACTGCAAGGAGATCCAACCAGTCCATTCTGAAGGAGATCAACCCTGGGATTTCTTTGGAAGGACTGATGCTAAAGCTGAAACTCCAGTACTTTGGCCACCTCATGCAAAGAATTGACTCATTGGAAAAGACTCTGATGCTGGGAGGGATTGGGGGCAGGAGGAGAAGTGGACGACCGAGGATGAGATGGCTGGATGGCATCACGCACTCAAGGGACATGAACCTGAGTGAACTCTGAGAGATGGTGATGAACAGGGAGGCCTGGCGTGCTGTGATTCATGGGGTCGCAAAGAGTCAGACACGACTGAACGACTGAACTGAACTGAACTGAACTGAATGCCATTTTAAAGCCATGGGACCAGAAATCATCAAAAGTGTGAATAGAGATAAAATTGAGAAAAGAGTCAAAGAGCACACATGCCATAGGGTACCCTAAGACTGATGGTCAGAGGGATGAAGAGGGAGCAGCGAGGGAGATGGAAATGCAATGACCGCCCCATGAGGGGAAAAACCAAGGGAGCTTGTATCTTGCAAGCACTGTGGAAAAATGCTTTCAGGGAGAAAGAGTGATCAAATGCTACTAAGAGGACAACTGAGAATTAATCATTGTTATTTAGCAAAATAGAGATTGCTGTTGACTTGAAAAAGAGCAGTTTGGGGGATTAATGAAGATTAAGCATCTCTGAAATGAATTTAGAAAAGGGCTCCATATGTCTCATCTGCCTAAGACAATCTAGGTTTACATTAAACTTCACTAACAATTAATAGCACCTGTTTTTGTTCTCAGTAATGTTATGGTTAGCCAATGAATTACATTATCACCTTACTTAAAGAAAGAATAGAAGAAAATCAGTTATAGACAGTAAACAGACAACTTTGTAAAAAGTTTTGCTGAAAGGGAGAATGAGAAAATAAGTAGAGAAGATTTCGTTCAAGAGAGAGGATTTTTGTTGATGTTTTTGGAAAGTAGAATTTATGAAAGTGTTTTATGTTGATGGATGTGTTCATGAAGGGAATTTTGATAATGCAGTAGAAATAAGAGAAAATGCTCAGGGCACTATCTTTTGGTAGAAGAAAGAATCGGGTACACAAATGGAGACTGAGGCTTCTCCAGGAACACTGGCTCATCTTTAGCAACAGCGGAGACGGCAGAGGGAACTCGTGAGTGGAAACAGGACGCAGCCTCAGGACCCAAAATCGAAGGTGTGGCAAATGTTTGAAAGACAGGAATTAGAGAAGGTGTTATTAAATAAATGTCTCAAAGGAAATGCAATAGGGATAGTGCTATAAGGGATATTTTGGTCCAAATCATGAATTACTTACTTAGAGGATTACCACTGAAGTTCAGGTAAAATAACAACAAATGGGACAAAAGAGTTAAAAATGTAGAAAGGAACCAACTCTTCTACAATGTGGATTTGGAGGACGATAAAGGCTCACCCACAAAAGATCCCTTTAGAACTGTGATAGGACACAGTGTACCTTGAATCTTAAGTTTATGGAAGAGAAGTCCTGGGTGAGAGATGAATTAAGATCGAAAAACACGTACTTTGCGTGATCTCCATATTTGTAGAAAGTTATCTTAATTCTTACCAATATAGATTTGGAAATTCAATAATGATTAAAATAAACAATATAGATTTGAGAATTAGGCTCACAAAATGACTTTTGAAACTTGGACATGGATATTTTATAGCAAGGAAGTTATAATATCTGGTAAAGTAAAGAATTCTGAAAAATTTCTATAGTTATATAATGGTTACCCTTTCCAGTATTCTTGCCTGGAGAATCCCAGGGACAAATGAGCCTGGTGGGCCATAGACCACTGGGTCACAAAGACTGGGACATGACTGAGCAACTTTCACGTAAATGTTGATTGGATAAAACAAACATAGAAGTAAAAATAGCTGTTTACTAAGGATACAGCAGAAGAAAAAGAGTTGTAGGCACTATTTTTTTTAAAGACTTTGCCAACCAAATAAGGTAAATAAATAAGGCAGTATTTAAACTATAACAAGATGAAGACATTTTTATTAGAGTATTTTTAGAAAAAGAAGTAATGATACTTTTAATATGTCTGGTCATATACCTTTTCCTTGATCTCATTCACTCCCATCTATTTGTAGACCTTTAGCAGATATATTCGGAGAAGGCAATGGCAACCCACTCCAGTAGTCTTGCCTGGAAAATGCCATGGATGGAGGAGCCTGGTAGGCTCTAGTTCATAGGGTCTCTAAGAGTAGAACATGACTGAGCGACTCACCTTCACTTTTCACTTTCATGCATTGGAGAAGGAAATGGCAACCCACTCCAGTGTTCTTGCCTGGAGAATTCCAGGGATGGGGGAGCCTGGTAGGTTGCTGTCTATGGGGTCGCACAGAGTTGGACACGACTGAAGCGACTTAGCAGAAGCGACTTAGCAGCAGCAACAGCAGCAGTAGTGGAAATATTATAGGTTTCATTTTATAAATAAAATAAATAATTCAAAGTGTATAAAAGTACATGCATGCTAAATCGCTTCAGTCATATCTGACTCTTTGGGCTATGAGCCATAGCCCACCAGTCTCCTCTGTCTGTAGGATTCTCCAGGCAAGAATACTGGAGTGCATTGCCATGCCCTCCCCCAGGGGTTCTTCCTGATCCAGCAATTGAACCCGTGTCTCTTATGTCTCTGGCATTGGTAGGCGGGTTCTTTACCACTGAGTCACGTAGAAAGCATAGAAAACTAAATAGATGATTCTAAATAAATAAAAGTAGGACTGAATGTGATTTTAAAATACTTTCAGTTAATACAGAGATTGTGTGATACACTTTGAAAATGGAATTCTAGACTGATATTCATACTCAAATATATACATAACATTATAAAAATTAGGCTACAAAGGGATATTCTGACACCACTATATATTACAGGCTACACTGGTGTAGTTACGTCATACTCAAAATATATATGCCTGAGATTTATAAGCATGAGCTTATTTTTAGATCAGGAGTGACCAGTCACGAATTTTCATTATGGTAACATGAACAGTTCTTTAAAATGAGTTTAACATTCCACAAATTTCAGCCAGTTACTATCCTCTCTCCACACAAGATGCAAGTTTATGTTCCACTAGAAGCCAAGCTCCGACTGACATAAGCGATTGAAACAGCTTTAATTATACCCCTGTAAGCTGGAGGGGTTCTATAACCACAACTTGGGCAGAATATAATCTTTCATCCCATATAGACTTGCTTAAGACCTCACAGGGGCCCATGAGGCTTTTGTGTAAGGAATTTCAGTAGGCAAATTTTGCTTTTGCTTTTGTTTTTTAAGCACAAGGGTCTTTGGTTCACTACATCACACTTTTCCCCCACTGTGTTATTCCCATGCTAATAAATGACTGAAATTTAGTCATCAGGGCTTTTTCCTGAGACTCCATAAGAACACTCAGATTCTCCAGAAAAAGGCCTGGCCCGAAAACCTTTATGAGGTTATTTTTGGCTTTGAGAACTGGAGAATTTGCTTTAAGAACTCCCAGAAGGAAAAGGAAGACACTTCTACCCCTCATATCTGAGGTCCCTTAAGACTGTAAATTTCATTTCTGGAATATCATGCAAGGACCATCTGGTAGGTGGAAGAATCAGCTACCTCTTTGCAATTGTGTTCAGAATACTGGAAAGTGGAATGTTTCTCAACCTCAGTCATCTCGCCTTATCCTGTATATTGTGCAATATTTTTCTTTTTATCTTACCAGTACAACCAAATGGATCTGCTTTAATATAAGTCTTTGACTATAAAGAATCAAAAGGGAAAACAGTGACCAAAAATAATTTCTTTGATGTATTTTTCATATTTCTGAAAGCAAGAAAAAATAGTGAAGCTTACTTTTCAGTCTCAATCTCTGACGAGTGATCTTTTTCAATAAAACTCAAGTATGGAGTTAAAACAAAGATGGGGAGCAGAGAGAGTTATCATAGTTTTCAAGATTTTAACCTTCCCCCACTGATTTTGGAGACCTAATTAACCTGCCCTCAGTAGGTGTTGGTCAGCAGTGTTTGCTAACAGGCCTGGAAACTGAAAAACATCAAAGAGTAAATAGATTTTTAAGCGAGTATTTTAAAAAAATTTCAACAAAGACAAAATGTTATCATTACAATGCAGTTTTAATCAAGCATTATAAAACCGAGCTGTGCATTTCTATGGCTTCTCAAACCTGCCAACAAAAATCTGAACTATGGCAACAAGTGAGTTACCACTTAGCGACTAAACTGCCACTACCGCTATGTCAAAGTTAAAAAAAAAAATCTCTTTATTTATGTTCCATTGGGCCCAGTTGAAATGAGATTATTAAATAGATATATTTATTCAAACTGTGGTGCTTGGTGTACTTTATACAGTTCAGGCCAGTCACTCAGTTGTGACCAACTCTTTACAACTCCATGGACTGCATCATGCCAGGCTTCCCTGTCCATCAGCAACTCCCAAAGCTTGCTCAAACTCATATCCATTGAGTCAGTGACGCCATCCAACAATCTCATCCTCTGTTGTCCCCCTTCTCCTCCTGCCTTCAATCTTTCCCTGCATCAGTGTCTTTTCCAATGTGTCAGTTCTTTGCATCAGGTGGCCAAAGTATTGGAGTTTCAGCTTCAACATCAGTTCTTTTAATGAGTATTCAGGACTGATTTCTTTTAGGATGGACTGGTTGGATCTCCTTGCAGTCCAAGGGACTCTCAAGAGTCTTCTCCAACACTACAGTTCAAAAGCATCAATTCTTTGGGTCTCAACTTTCTTCACAGTCCAACTCTCACATCCATACATGACTACTGGAAAAAACATAGCTTTGACTAGATGGACCTTTGCTGGCAAGATAAGGTCTTTGCTTTTTAATATGCTGTCTAGGTTGGTCATAGCTTTTCTTCCAAGGAGCAAGCATCTTTTAATTTCATGGCTGCAGTCACCATCTGCAGTGATTTTGGAGCCCCCAAAAATAAAGCTTGTCACTGTTTCCACTGTTTCCCCATCTATTTCCCATGAAGTGATGGGACCAGATGCCATGATGTTTGTTTCTTGAATGTTGAGTTTTAAGCCAGCTTTTTCACTCTCCTCTTTCACTTTCATCAAAAGGCTCTTTAGTTCTTCACTTTCTGCCATAAAGGTGGTGTTATCTGTATATCTAAGGTTATTGATATTTCTCCTGGAAATCTTGATTCCAGCTTGTGCTTCATCCAGCCTGGTATTTCACATGATGTACTCTGCATACACCTGTGGCTGATTCATGTCAATGTATGGCAAAACCAATACAGTATTGTAATGTAGAATAAAGTATTTAAAAAAAGGAGAAGCTAAATAAGCAGGGTGACAATAAACAGCCTTGACATACTCCTTACTCAATTTGGAACCAGTCTGTTGTTCCAAGTCCAGTTCTAACTGTTGCTTCTTGACCTGCATACAGATTTCTCAGGAGGCAGGTAAGGTGGTCTGGTATTCTCATCTCTTGAAGAATTTTCCACAGTTTGTTGTGATCTACACAGTCAAAGACTTTGCCCTGATCAATAAATCAGAATTAGATGTTTTTCAGGTATTCTCTTGCTTTTTTGAGATCCAAGGGATGTTGGCAATTTGGTCTCTGGTTCCTCTGCAATTCCCAAAGCATACATTTTCAGAAATGAACTGAATTTCAGGTTAGTGAGAGTCAAAAGAACTCCCCCACCTTCACAAAAAAATAAAATTAAAAGGTCCTTATCTGTGATCCAGAGCCAAGGGTCCACTAGACTTGTGTGGAGCTGTTGGGGCAAAAAGCCAGAAATGTATCACAAGATAGAAGCCTTGACCATAACTACTCAGAATCACTTTAATTCAGTGATCCAAAGTACTGCTGGCAACTGAGTTTTTGAGTTTTCTCTCTTTCCCTTTCCTTGATCTCCTCTGGAGAGATGTTAATAATTTGGCAGTGGCAGTCCAAACAGAGGAAGTGCTAATTGCCAGTGAAAAAGCCATGTGTGAACCAAGTCTAACATAAAAGGTGAAAAGATTAATTTGCACGATAGCTAAATGTCCCTAAGTAGTCAGGAATTTACTTAATTGCATAATGATCCTCAGATGTTAGCCCTGCAATGAAAAGAAAAAGAATTACGATAATAGCATTATTATAGTAGACTATATGGTCATTTCAAGACAGAGAAAAATGTCAATTCGATGTCCACACTAATAATTAAATGATGTAACAACAGCACTTATTATTCATTATTATCATTATCATCATTGCCAGTACTTACTAGGAGTCAGGCACTGGGCTAAAAGCACTTCTTATGTTAGCTCATTTGATTGTCAGAATAATTCTGACATTAGTATTATAATCACCATTTTATAGACCTAATTTTACAGAGCTATAATAATTTCAAATTAAGTGGCAGAATCAAGCTTTCGATTTGCATCATAGTTAAACAGGTAAAGAAGACTTATCCAGGACTATTGCAATAGAGGAAAGAGTTAAAAACCGAATCTATGTTCAATTCCCTAAAACAAAAGTCTGGCCTGAGGAGAGTATCTTAGGCCAGTGTGTTTGCTAATTGGTTTTATCCAAACAGAAAGTAAACTTTTCTGTTGTAAAAACTAAAGTTTTACAATTTGACAAATTGTAAAAAGTGAAAAAAAGTGAAAGTGTTAGTTGCTCAGTCCTATCAGACTCTGCAACTCCACGGGCTGTAGCCCGCCAGGCTCTTCTGTCCATGGGATTCTCCGGCAAGAATATGGGAGTGGGTTACTATTTCATTTATTCCTTTCTCCAGTGGATCTTCCCGACCCAGGAATTGAACCCTAGTCTTCTGCACTGCAGGCAGATTCTTTAGGAGCTAAATTTGGGGCTCTCTGTAGTTAGGCTCTTGCTCTTCCCCCAGCCCCCCAGACTAGGAGATAGTCATCACCTTCCTTTACAATCTCATCTCAAAGGCTAGGCTCCTGGGTCCTTGAGAAAGACATTCATAGGCTATAAAACTAGAAAGAGACTTTTGAAAAGATTTACACCTCAAAGGGGCAGGGAAAGGATTTACAATGATAAGTTTTCTAAAGTAAATGTTCTAAGAAAAGGGAGCTCAGAGGTCCAGAGTCAGGAAGAAAATGGTCTGAAGTTTAGTCTAGCTGAGAGGAACCATAAAGGCTGTGTTAGTTAGCTATCTGAATCAAGCATCTTCCTCCTCAGTGCCTCCCACACCATGCATATTTGAGAATTCATAGTAAGGAAGAAAGTAACCACAAAGAAAAAGATTTTTACACTCCCTGGCAGTGGTGGTGGTTTAGTTGCTAAGTTGTGGCCAACTCTTGCGACTCCATGGGTTATAGCCTACCAGGCTCCTCTGTCCATGGGATTCTCCAGGCAAGAATACTCCCTACCCAAGAATTGAACCTGGGTCTCCTGCATTGCAAGCAGATTCTTTACCAACTGAGCTACAAGGGAAGCGCTTAAACTCCCTATTTGGCTCAAATGGTGAAGAATTTGCTTGCAATGCAGGAGACTCAGGTTTGATCCCTGGGTCTAGAAGACCCCTAGTGAAGGGAATGGCAAGCTGATCCAGTATTTTTGCCTGGAGAACCCCATGGATAGGGGAGGTAGGTGGGCTACAGTCCATGGGGTTGCAAAAGATTTGGACATGACTGAGCAAATAACACTTTTGTTTAATCTTTGCTTCATTGAGTATCAGTTTCCCCCTATCTAAAA
The DNA here is from genome assembly GCA_917880005.1 of Nanger dama. Classification (NCBI taxonomy): domain Eukaryota; kingdom Metazoa; phylum Chordata; class Mammalia; order Artiodactyla; family Bovidae; genus Nanger; species Nanger dama. The sequence goes on from CAKJTW010000069.1 coordinate 3,464,704, forward strand.
TGAGATTTCTCTAGATTTCTGTATTGCAAATCACACCACTTAAGACCCTGGGGTGGGTGTTAAAAAGCCAGGAAAACCCAAAGATTGGTGGGAAAGTTGGGTGATGGGCTGTTAAATCCACAGCACCCTAGTCTCGTTCCAAAGAGGACAGAGCAGGGAGAAGAGGGACTTATTCAAGGTGGGGTGGTGGGGAGCGGGAGGATGGGGTGAGCTGAACTCAAAGAGTCTGTGAAGCTGTAGAGGCCCTGGAGTGAGAGATGACTTTGACCACCTCCTGGTTACCTTCTTCATCCTCTGTCGCTGCTCATGGGTACTTTTCCTGGCTCACAACTACTTCTTTAAAATGGACATACTCACTTCACAACCCGTTTATGAAAGACAACAATTTCATGTCTTTACCTTAGCTAAAACCCTGCATTTTTATCCTTGTGGCTCAGCTAGTAAAGAATCCACTTGCAATGCAGGAGACCTGTTGATCCCTGGGTTGGGAAGATCCCCTGGGGAAGGGAAAGGCTACTTATGACCAACCTAGATAGCATATTAAAAAGTAGAGACATTACTTTGCCAACAAAGGTCCATCTAGTCAAGGCTATGGTTTTTCCAGTGGTCATGTATGGATGTGAGAGTTGGGCTATGAAGAAAGCTGAGTGCCAAAGAAGTGATGCTTTTGAACTGTGGTGTTGAAAAAGACTTGAGAGTTCCTTGGACTGCAAGGAGATCCAACCAGTCCATTCTAAAGGAGATCAGTCCTGGGTGTTCATTGGAGGGACTGATGCTAAAGCTGAAACTCCAATACTTTGGCCACCTTATGTGAAGAGTTGACTCATTGGAAAAGACCCTGATGCTGGGAGGGATTGGGGGCAGGAAGAGAAGGGGGACAACAGAAGATGAGATGGTGGATGGCATCACTGACTCGATGGACATGAGTCTGAACAAACTCTGAGAGTTGGTGATGGACAGGGAGGCCTGGCATGCTGCAATTCATGGGGTCACAAAGAGCCATATACGGCTGAGTGACTGAACTGAACTGAACTCACTTCAGCATTCTGGCCTGGAGAATTCCATGGATCCATGGCATTGCAAAGAGTTGGACATGACTGAGCAATTTTCACTTCACTTAACATGTACAGACTATGGTGCAGACCATCCCCTTCCCATGAAGGAGGAATACTTTTCAGCAAGGAAATAATTCACATTATTTTCAAGTGAAATGGAGTGCGTGTCTACAGTCCTTGCCCCTCCATATCTTCTACCTGCCTTTTGTCTGTGGAAAAACTTTAGTCAAGAAATTAGTGTGATCAGATAAGTGAGATCATGCAAAATAAAGGAAAACAGACCAAATAATAATAATGTAGTTATCAAGCATAGTCAAGAAGCCTTAGTCCCTCCTAGAGAGCTATTAGACAATATTCTGAGCCAAATCCTCTAAACTGGCTTATAGACATTGAAACCCTTGTCAGGTGCAGAAGTTAAACTGCATGATGACCAGACAGTAGCCACGACATAAACTGCCACAATTCTGAGAACTGGCGTCAAAGAAATGGAAACAAACTGACTCCGGAACTGAACGTTAATTGTTCGTAAAACAATCAAGATGTTGCCGGTCAGACCACCAAAGACAAATTTCACGATGACTGTCAGAGCTGACTGTGCTGTTTCTACATGTATCTGCCTCCCTCAGCCTATAAAAGATTTTACCCGCTGATTTTGGGTTGGGGAGAGTCAGCCTTTGAACAGTCGTCACCCCAACTACCCCCTGCATCCCACCTCTACCCCATTTCCATTGCAGGCATCTGAAATAAAGTGAACTTTTGTTTCCACCGACTTGACCTCTTTATTTGTGTTTGAGCAGCTGGACTCCGCCTTTCGTAATGCAAGATGATAATAATAAATTTTTTATAAATTAATTGTATGCTGGTAAACTCACTGTTGAGAAGGTGGGTGGGGAACAGCCTTCATTTATGCCACTTGATGATTTCCATGCTGTAAACATTCCCACTCTGGTTATTGTATCAATGTGATGTCACTAAACACAGAACTGGGAAGGCAGATGATATAAGTCCACACCAACACTTTACCAGTTTTAGTGATATGAAAACAAACAAACAAAAAAACAGAAATTCACATGTGCTTGTCTTTTCTCATGCAATTCAGGACCATATTCCTTCAAGAAAAGAAAGCAGTGAGTACATGACTTTAATCACTCCTTTAAAATTTGACAGCAGGCAGATCTTATGTTCAAGACATTTTTATGTTGTTGGGTTTTTTTTTTAACTATAAAAATACATTTACTACTTTGATGATATTGGCAATATGGCTGGATATGGTCTGGAGAGAGAACAGTGAGTGAAATTTCAGCCTGAAGGTAGTTCCACCTTAGAGTTAATGTGCATTTTGTGTACTTAATGTACTCTCCTGACCCATTTCAGAGTCTCGGGGAGCAAAATCTAATCATCCTCCCATTATCTTAGGAAGATTGGTTTTGATGCATCTGTCTCATGAAAGATAGAAGCAGGGCTGTTTTGACTCACCAGCAATATCCGCCCTTGTGGGACCAAACCATTCTCTGGAATATGTTGGATCAATGTGTGCTAGGTCTTTTCAGTTGTGTCCAACTCTGCACCTATGAACCTCCAATATTTTGGCCACCTGACATGAAGAACTGAATCATTGGAAAAGATCCTGATGCTGGGAAAGATAGAAGGTGGGAGGAGAAGGGGATGACAGAGGATGAGATGGTTGGATGGCATCACTGACTCCATGGATATGAGTTTGAGCAAGCTCTGGGATTTGGTGATGGACAGGGAGGCCTGGTGTGCTGCAGTCCGTGGGGCTACAAAGAGTCTGACTAAGCGACTGAATGGAACTGAGTCTACTCCAGGCTCCTCTCTCCATGGGATTTCTCCTAGCAAGAATATTGGAGTGAGTTGCCATGCCCTCCTCCAGGGGATATTCCTGACTCAGAGACAGAACTCACATCTCTTATATCTCCTGCATTGACAGGCAGGTCCTTTGCCACTAGCATCGTCCGCAAAACTCTATAAGTGGTATACCAGTTATTCTGCAGAATTTCTGTTTTAAATAAAAACACTTAGTTTTGCATTTTCCTGAACTGACAGGATATTAAAAAACAGGAGAATGTCTTCTCACAGTATATACATGTATCAAATCATTACATTGTACGCGTTACATTCTTTATAATTTTATTTGCCAATTGTAACTTAATAAAGCTGAATAAAAGTAAAAGAAATAAGATATGGCCTAAGAATTAATGATGAAAAGGCAGAGGCAGAAGAGGAATTTCATGAGGATTCGTAACAACACACTCAAAAGTCCTGGCCAACAGCTTGGCAGTCAAACAGCCTGGCAAACTGACATTGGGCCCCTTCCCTTCCTGTCCTCTGGTCCAGTGTTCTGGTCCTGCACCTGAACTGCATGGAAGGCTTGTTAAAACTGACACTGCTGGCCAAAGACCCCAACTTATAGGATGTTGTCTTGGAACCTGCATTTCTAAGAACCTTCCAGATGATGTGTATGTCCTGGTTAGAGGTGCTTGCTCTTAGAAACTCAGCTCTGATACAACCACCCAAATCTTAGTATTTATTGGTCCAAGGGCATGAGAATTAGGAACATATTTTATAGGAGGGAGGGATGAGGAGAAAGATACTTCAGTTAGCAGCTTCTGGGCCATCAGGCTATAATACTTTCCTTTCATTCTCACATTCATTATATATGTTTCAAACTTGGGGCTACAACACTGATAAAAAGCATGATTTCATGACCCAGATAACCACAATATGTGATCACTCACCTAGAGCCAGACATCCTGGAATGTGCAGTCAAGTGGGCCTTAGGAAGCATCACTACAAACAAAGCTAGTGAAGGTGATAGAATTCCAGTTGAGCTATTTCATATCCTGGAAGATGATGCTGTGAAAGTGCTGCACTCAATATGCCAGCACATTTGGAAAACTCAGCAGTGGCCACAGGGCTGGAAAAGGTCAGTTTTCATTCTAATCCCAAAGAAAGGCAATGCCAAAGAGTGTTCAAACTCCCCCACAATTGCACTCATTTCACATACTAGCAAAGTAATGCTCAAAAATTCACCAAGTCAGGCTTCAACTGTACATGAAATGTGAACTTCCAGATGTTCAAGCTGGATTTAGAAAAGGCAGAGGAACCAGAGATCACATTGCCAACAACCGCTGGATCATCGAAAAGCAAGAGAGTTCCGGAAAAACATCTATTTCTGCTTTATTGACTACAACAAAGCCTTTGACTGTGTGGATCACAACAAACTATGGAAAATTCTGAAAGTGTGGGAATACCAGACCATCTTACCTGCCTCCTGAGAAATCTGTATGCAAGTCAGGAAGCAACAGTTAGAACTGGACATGGAACAATAGACTGGCTCCAAACTGAGTAACGAGTATGTCAAGGCTGTATATTGTCACTCTGCTTATTTAACTTATATGCAGAGTACATCATGCGAAACGCCAGGCTGGATGAAGCACAAGCTGGAATCAAGATTCCTGGGGAAATATCAACAACTTTAGATACGCAGATGACACTACACTTAATGCAGAAAGCAAAGAAGAACTAAAGAGCCTCTTGATGAAAGTAAAAGAGGAGAGGGAAAAAAGTTGGCTTAAAATTCAACATTCAGAAAACTAAGATCATGGCATCCAGTCCCATCACGTCATGGCAAATAGATGGGGAAGCAATGGAAACAGTGAGAAATTTTATTTTGGGGGCTCCAAAATCTCTGTAGGTGGTGACTGCAGCCATGAAATTAAAAAGCATTTGCTCTTTGGAAGAAAAGCTATGACCAACCTAGGCAGCATATTAAAAACGCGAGACATTGTCTTGCCAATAAAGGTCCATCTATTCAAAGCTATGTTTTTTCCAGTAGTCGTGTATGGATTGTATGAGTTGGACTGTGAAGAAAGCCGAGCACCAAAGAATTGATGCTTTTGAACTGTAGTGTTGAAGAAGACTCTTGGGAGTCCCTTGGTCTGCAAGGAGATCCAACCAGTCCATCCTAAACGAAATCAGTCCTGAATATTCATGCCGAAGCTGAAACTCCAATACTTTGACCACCTGATGTGAAGAACTGACTCACTGGAAAAGACCCTGATGCAGGGGAAAGATTGAAGGCAGGAAGAGAGGGGGTGATAGAGGATAAGATGGTTGGATGGCATCACCGACTTAATGGACATGAGTTTGAGTAAGCTCAGGGAGTTGCTAATGGACAGGGAAGTCTGGCGTGCTACAGTCCATGGGGTCACAGAATCAGACAGGACTGAGTGACTGAACTGAGCTGAACTGAACTGATGTGTTAAAAAAGAAAACTATGTATTTTCAGAGTGCTTTCATGTACCTTACATTGTCTAATTCTCAAACAAGTTATAGGGGACTTCCTTGATGGTCCAGTGCTTAAGACTTCGCCTTTCAGTGCAGGCAACATGGGTTCAATCCCTGGTCAGGGAGCTAAAATCTCATATGCCTCAGGGCCAAAAAATAAAACAGAAGCAATACTGTGCCAAATTCAATAAAGACCTTAAAAATGGCCCACATTAAAAAACAAAACAAAAAACAACTTTAAAAAGAAGCAAGCTATAATTATACTCAAAAAACCAAAAACCACTCTAAAGATAAATGAGTCTATGATTTTCCTAGTTCTGAGTTCCAGAGATGGGATCATTACCCATGTTTTCTCACTGCTAATTTAGTACTGTCTTTACTGCATAACTACGGCTTTTAAATAAGACACATATCAGATATTAGGGTGCACAGTGAGCCCCTGAATATGAAAATAATGAGCCCTGACATCAGGGCTGACATTGGGGTGAAGGAAGTGAGACACTTGTCTTAGAGACATAATCTCAGGGGGCTCCAGAGAGCACAATAATCAAGGAAACGATGATGCAATATTTTTGAAGTCAATATTACTGAAAAAATTAATCATAAGTAAGATCATCATAAAAACAGGCCATTTGTTTTTCTCACAGTTGGTATTCTGATGCAATGGAAATGCAATAATTGTTATGGGAACATTTCCAACCAGTCTATAGTCTCTGGACCCAGCCAGATAGGGTTGAGAGTGTCAACAACAGTGTGTGAACAGATTGGACAACATGACTCTTGATACAAAGACACAAAGTCCTGTCTGTTGATTGTAGGGCTTATACATTCCTTTTCTACTGAATTTAAAATATGTGAGGCTGTTTCGATAAATGTATAAGGGGCACACATTGTTTTGCTTCCTGCTACTGTATGCTTATCTATAAGCCAGTGCTCAATGGTTTAATTCCACTTTTTAATGTTTTACTTCCTTTATTTACTTTTGGCAATAAGTCCATGCTTAAAGGGCTCATTCTTGTTTTTTAACATTTTGTCTCATTTATTCATTTATTCTTGGCCTCGTGGCATGTGGGATCTCAGTTCCCCAACCAGGCATCCGGTTTGTGCTGCCTGCATGGGAAGCATGGAGTCGTAACCACTGGACCACCAGGGAAGTCCCTGGGTTAATTCTCGATAAATGGAGATTTTTGGAGTTTCTGTTTAGATCTGAACAACAAAGAGAAGGAGGAGGGGAACTAATTTATGTCTAATGTGAAAGAAAGCCTGTAGTTATGTACCCACTTGGATAATGTCAGTCTGCAGGAAGAATTCTCCAGGAAGAACAGTGGCTTTGAAAAATGATTTGACTTCTCAGCTCAGCTGTGGTAATTTGGCCATTCAGGTTCACAATTCCCAAAGCTCACCAGAGAAAAGGATTGGCTGAGATGGGGCATTTCTGGCATCACGGAGGTGAGATATAAAATTATTTTTAAATATGTTCATATGGCTCATGTAGCTGATTACAGTCTAACATTTTACGGTCTGTAGATCTAAAATCTTTGTTCCTGCAAGTGGTTTGTTTACTCCTGATGGAGTTCGCTTGTAGACACTTTTCTATTTTAACATAAATGATTTTGACAGAAGAGCCTGCATGAGGTCTTCTAATTCTCTGAACCCTCTTCCTCACCACTATCACTTCAGCTCTTCAATTTTGTACATAATCAAGGTAATTACAACTGTCATTGTTAGTGTCAGTTTAATGAGGAGAATCATTTTCTGCGTGCTTTTTAATAATGCAGATTCCCAGCCTCCATTCTCTTATAGATACTCTAAATTCAATAGGCCTGGGATCAAAACCAGCCATCTGCATTTTAAACAAAACTGATTTTCTAATATGTTTGGTGACCCATAGGTCAAGCTCCCTGGGAAGCAGACTCTGCATCAAAGATTTGCTTGCAGAAAACTTGTTGGGAAATGCTATTGGGATCAAGTCCTGTGGTGAAGGGGCAAGAAGGCAGAGGGAGAAGGTGTGCAGTGGCACTGAGCATCCTACAAAACCCTAGCACTGTGATGGGTCTTCAGAGATGCTGGGAGTGGAATAGAGACGGAGACCTTTTGCTTCCTCTCCCGCTAGAGTCATTGTATACATGCTGCTGCTATGAGGAAGGAGGCCCAGTACTGGGTGAGGCCAGGTGCTTTTCTAAGAGCAACGGAGTTGGACAGAAACCAGCGTCCAGGCTACACCACGATAGCGCCCAGCCAGGAGTCAGATGGGACCTCTTGACAAACACTGGCCAATAGACTGTGGTCACTGATATGTTCACAAACTGAACTGAAGCTGGACAGGTTAAGAGCTTGCATCTGATTCCTTAGCTGCTTCTTCTGACCCACATCCTCTGGATAATGCAGCTATAATACTGTAGGGTCTCCATGACCCCTGGATTCCTGCCAGTGTAGAACCGACTCCCTAAGACAACTTGCAGTGGAAATGCAACATGGACTAGATAAAACCAAATGATTTCAAGCTACCTGGATTTCTTTTTGTAATTGATTTTTGGCTGTGCTGGGTCTTTGTTGCTTTGTGGGCTTTTCTCTAGTTGCGGCAAGCAGAGGCTATCTTCACTGTGGAGCGGGGGCTGGGCTACTCTCCAGCACGTGGGCTCCGTGGCTGTGGCTCTCCGGTTCTAGATCACAGACTCAGTAGTTGTGGCACACGAGCTTAGCTGCCCATGGCATGTGGGATCTTCATGGATCAGGGATCCAACCTGTGTCTAAGGCATTGGCAGGCAGGTTCTTTACCACTGAGCCATGAAGGAAACTCAAGTTTCCGGATTTAAGCATTAGCTTTTGACAGTAGCATTGTCTAGGCTAACCTTACTAAAACACTGACCAGGCTGCAGTCATATAGTAAATTGCATTGGAACAGAATTATCTAGTAATATTTACGATCAGACTGAAACTACATCGTAAGGCTCTCACCGAGTTCAGAGTTTGTAGAAATGATGTCTCAGGAAAGCAGATAACAATTCCCGGATGACAAAGGGGACTTTCCATCTGTTGTATCAGATTGGATGACACTCTGGTTGTACGCCCCCCTCAGCCACCTACTATAAAAAAGATAAAGCCTACCCTTTTTTATACTCAAAACATGATAAAGAGAAATCATATCAATGTGTTGTCCTATGTAAGAGTAAATACAATAAAACAAAATAGAATCTTCCCTGGTGCCCAAAGAGGAAGACAAGTTTCCAAGCTCTCATTTTCTTTTCTTTGTATATTTATGGTTTGCTTTATAAAAGCCAGGACAATATGATGGTACATAGTATCGAAATCACAAAAAAAATTAACAAATATTTACAGCGAGACACACCCACAATGGAAATACTTCTCTTCAAAACAAGCTCCATACGATGATGAGAATCTATATGCACAAACAATCCCTAAAACTATGGGTTCTTTTTTGGCTGGAAGAGGGAGGCAGAGAGGGAGGGACAAGAAAAAGAAAGCATGGAAACCCCCAACTCCTTAAAAATAAATGTTTGTTCAGTGACAATGAAGGCCTTTAATAGAAAAATGGGTTGACACGTTTCTGGCTGTTGTAAGCCACTCCAGGGATGGCACAGGGCATCCTGTGTACAGGAAGGGCCCGGGCCCTCACCTGCCCTCAGGGAAGGCTCAACCCTCCGTCTTCTAAGTGGATTTTCTCTAGCTAATTTGTAGCAAAGTATTTCTTTGTCCCCAAGACTGTAAGCATCTTGCCTGTTCTACAGCCCAAGATTTTTCTTTCTTTCTTTTTTTCTTTTTCCTTAAGGCCCTTGGAGCTATCTCTTTAAAATGCAAAGGTCAAGGAAAATAACATCTCATGCAACCTGTCTCTCTGTGAGTTTTAAGCTAGGCACCCTCCTCCAAGTTGCAGAGAGCCTTCTGTAGAGAGGGCAGACATTTCCTTCGGATAAAGGCAACTAAGGAACACAAGTGGCCACTTGATTGCCGGGTAAACCTCGGATGAACTATGTTCCAAGCAGGGCTGTCAGTTCATCAGACTTGATGATGACATAATTTATCTTAAGAACTTGTAAGGAATGGGTTGTAGCTGCCCAGCTCTCAGAAAAGATGAAATTTCTTTCCGCCTTTGCAATCCCTTTATTGGATTTCTTGTCATGTGTGTCACAGTCTGGTTTAATGGTTATTCAGTAACAAGATGGTTTAATCCTTCTCTACGTTTATGGAGAAGACAGTACACTGAGCTGCCAGGAGGTTTTCCTCTGTTTATTTTCCCCAACACTTATAATATAATTGCTATAGGGAAAAAATGGCTCCTGATCAATTATTCTAAAATGAATTAATCATTGTTTTGTACATCTTCTGGTTTTTAACTGTCACCCAACAACCCCATAAGTCAAGCAATCACATTTAATCATGCAGGGCTGGCTGGCGCACCTACGTGCCTTGAGAGAGTTCTCAGAATATTTGATTAACCTCGATTTAAATAGTCAATGAGCACTTCAGTGAGATGATTTTTATACTTGTAATAGATAATTAATGTCAACCTACATTATATTTTTCCAAATGAAAACTTTCTGTGCTTATGTTTCAAAATGTGGAAATCTAGGACTCTGGCATCCAGTCTGCCCTGGGGCCACCCGCGGATCGAGGGGGCCCAACTGTAGTCACAAAGTGGGAAAATTCTTTAGGATTATCCATGAGCATTTGTCTCACTCCCTTGTGAAGGTACAGTGGTCATCTATTGAGATTTAAATTGTCAAAAGTAGGTAGAGGCCCACCTCTCTCACTACACTATGTTTTGATGAAGTTTATTTCATTGGTGAAGGGGTGATCCACTGCGTACATGAGAGCTAAGTTGCTTCAGTCATGTCTGACTCTGTGACCCCATGGACTGGGGTCCTCTGTCCCATGGAATTTTCCAGGTAAGAATGCGAGAATAGCTTGCTATTTCCTATTCCTGGGGATCTTCCCAACCCAGGGATCGAACCTACATCTCCTGTGTCTCCTGCCTTGGCAGGTGGATTCTTTACCACCAAGCCACCTGGGAAGCCCTGATGACATCAGGCAGCACTTAAAACTTTAGGTTTTACAAAACACAGTTCTAAATCAAGAGTTTGGATTTTTCCTTAACAAGGAATTAAGTTATTTGAATACCTGGTATATCTTAGAAAAGTTAATTGAAATTACATTATGACACCATTAGCCAGAAAGGTTTTTGTTGTTATTGTTGTTCTGATTTTTATCTTATTGTATACTAGTTAAGATGGTCAAATAAGTAGAAGCACTTCCTTGTATGCATGTGCATGTATGTATCTATCTAAATACTTATCTACAAAATGAATACATTAAAAAATACCCCAAGAAACAAAGTAACATGTCTTTCAGTTCAGTTCAGTTCAGTTGCTCAGTCGTGTCCGACTCTTTGCGACCCCATGAGTCGCAGCACACCAGGCCTCCCTGTCCATCACCAACTCCCGGAGTTCACTCAGACTTACATCCATCCATCAAGCCACTGATGCCATTCAGCCATCTCATCCTCTGTCGTCCCCTTCTCCTCCTGCCCCCAGTACCTCCCAGCATCAGAGTCTTTTCCAATGAGTCAACTCTTCTCATGAGGTGGCCAAAGTACTTGAATTTCAGCTTTAGCATCATTCCTTCCAAGGAAATCCCAGGGCTGCTCTCCTTCAGAATGGACTGGTTGGATCTCCTTGCAGTCCAAGGGACTCTCAAGAGTCTTCTCCAACACCACAGTTCAAAAGCATCAATTCTTCAGTGCTCAGCCTTCTTCACAGTCCAACTCTCACATCCATACATGACCACAGGAAAAACCATAGCCTTTCCTAGATGGACCTTAGTCAGCAAAGTAATGTCTCTGCTTCTGAATATACTATCTAGGTTGGTCATAACTTTTATTCCAAGGAGTAAGCATCTTTTAACTTCATGGTTGCTGCTAAGTCACTTCAGTCATGTCCGACTCTGTGTGACCCCATAGATGGCAGCCCACCAGGCTCCCCTGTCCCTGGGATTCTCCAGGCAAGAACACTGGAGTGGGTTGTCATTTCCTTCTCCAATGCATGAAAGTGAAAAGTGAAAGTGAAGCCGCTCAGTCGTGTCCAACCCTCAGCGACCTCATGGACTGCAGCCTTCCAGGCTCCTCCGTCCATGGGATTCTCCAGGCAAGAGCACTGGGGTGGGGGGCCATTAGCACCATTTAATTCCATTTGGGAATCAAAACAAATTGTAAATTACCTGATTCTTGGTCAAAGGCTTTTGAAACATTAACTAGTCACTCAAATCTTCATTTTTCTCTGAGTATTTGCAAAATTTCAGTATTATTGCAAAATGATTGAAGTGAAAATATATTGAAGGTTAGCCAAAGAGATTGACATGTGAGAAGCACATTTCAAATTTCAGACAACTAGCCTTAAAACCACACACATATTCACCATTATATATAAAAATGTGTTTCTGTTCAAAAGATGATTGTTTTTTCTTTTTATTTTTTTATTGAAGGATAATTGTTTTACAAAATTTTGTTGCTTTCTGTCAAACCTCAATATAAATCAGCCATAGGTAAACATATATCCCCTCCCTTTGAATGTCCCTTCCATCCCCTGCCCCATCCCCACCCCCTTAGGTTGATATAGAGCCCCTGTTTGAGTTTCCTGAGCCATATAGCAAATTCCAATTGGCTCTCTATTTTGCATATGGTAATGTAAGTTTCCATGTTACTCTTTCCATACATCTCACCCTCTCCTCCCCTCTCCCCTTGTCCATAAGTCTGTTCTCTATGTCTGTTTCTCCATTGTTGCCCTGAAAATAAATTCTTCAGTACCATTTTGCTAGATTCCATATATGTGCCTTAGAATGTGATATTTGTCTTTCTCTTTCTGACTACTTCCCTCTGTATAACAGATTCTAGGTTCATCCATCTCATCAGAACTGACTCAAATGCACTCCCTTTTTATGGCTGAGTAACATTCCATTGTGTATATGTACCACAACTTCCTTATCCATTCCTCTGCTGATGGACATCTAGGTTGCTTCCATGTTCTAGCTATTGTAAAATAGTGCTGCGATGAACACTGGGATACCTGTGTCTCTTTCAGTTTTGGTTTCCTCAGGGCATATGCCTACGAGTGGGACTGCTGAGTCATATGTGGTTTTACTCCTACTTTTTAAAGGAATCTCCATACCGTCTTCCAGAGTGGCTGTATCAGTTTATATTCTCACCAACAGTGCAAAAGCATTCCCTTTTCTCCACACCGTCCTCAGCATTTATTGTTTGTAGACTTTTTGATGATCGCCATTCTGACCAGTGTGAAGTGATATCTCATTGTGGTCTTGGTATGCATTTCTCTAATATGGGTGATCTTGAGCATCTTTTCATGTGTTAGCCATCTGCATGTCTTCTTTGGAGAAATGTCTGTTTAGGTCTTTTTCCCACTTTTTGATTCAGCTGTTCATTTTTCTGGTATTGAGTTATATGAGCTTCTTGTTTATTTTGGAAATTAACCCTTTGACAGTTGTTTCATTTGCTATTATTTTCTCCCATTCTGAGGGTTGCCTTTTCACCTTGCTTACAGTTTCCATTGCTATGCAAAAGCTTTGAAGTTTAATCCTGTCCCACTTATTTATTTTGTTTTTATTTCTATTACTCTAGGATGAGGGTCATAGAGGATCTTGCTTTGATTTATGTCACCGAGTGTTTTGCCTGTGTTTTCCTTTAAGAGTTTTTTAGTTTCTGGTCTTACCTTTAGCTCTTTAATACATTTTGAGTTTATCTTTGTGTATGGTTTTAGGAAGTGTTCTAATTTCATTCTTTTACATGTAGCTGTCCAGTTTTCCCAGCACCATTTATTGAAGCAGCTGTCTTTGTCCCATTGTATATTCTTGTATTCTTTGTCAAAAATAAGATACCCATAGGTGCATGGGTTTATTTCTGAACTTCCTATATTGTTTCATTGGTCTATATTTCTGTTTTTTTGCCAATACCATACTGTCTTGATGACTGTGGCTTTGCAGCATCACCTGAAGTCAGGAAGGTTGATTCCTCCAGTTCCATTTTTCTCTTTCAAGATTGCTTTGGCTATTTGTTTTTTGTGTGTGTTGCCATGTGAATTGTGAAATTTTTTGTTCTAGTTCTGTGAAAAATGCCATTAGTAATTTGATAGGGATCACATTGAATCTGTAGATTGCTTCTGGAAGTATGGTAATTTTCACAATATTGATTCTTCCGACCTAGGAACATGGAATATCTCTCCATCTGTTTATGTCATCTTGGATTTCGTTCATCAGTGTCTTATAATTTTCTGGGTACAGTCCTTTAGTCTCCTTCAATTCAGCTCAGTTCAGTTGATTAGTCGTGTCTGACTCTTTGTGACCCCATAAACTACAGCACGCCAGGTCTCAATGTCCATCACCAACTCCCAGAGTTTACTCAAACTCATGTACATCAAGTCGGTGATGCCATCCAGCCATCTCATCCTCTGTTGTCCTCTTCTCCTCCTACCACCAATCCCCTCTCAGCATCAGGGTCTTTTCCAATGAGTCAACTCTTCACATGAGGTGGCCAGAGTATTGCAGTTTCAGCTTCAGCATCAGTCCTTCCAAAGAACATCCAGGACTGATCTCCTTTAGAATGAGAGCTTATCCCCTTTAGAAGGGACAGGTTGCAGTCCGAGGGACTCTTAAGAGTCTTCTCCAATAACACAGTTCAAAAGCATCAGTTCTTTGGCACTCAGCTTTCCTCACAGTCCAACTCTCACATCCATACATGACCACTGGAAAAAACATAGCCTTAACTAGATGGATCTTTGTTGGCAAAGTAATGTCTCTGCTTTTCAATATGCCCTCTAGGTTGATCATAACTTTCCTTCCAAGGAGTAAGCATCTTTTAATTTCATGGCTGCAATCACCATCTGCAGTGATTTTGGAGACCCCCAAAAATAAAGTCTGACACTGTTTCCACTGTTTCCCCATCTATTTCCCATGAAGTGATGGGACCGGATGCCATGATCTTAGCTTTAAGCCAACTTTTTCCCTCTCCTCTTTCACTTTCATCAAGAGGCTCTTTAGTTCCTCTTCACTTTCTGCCATAAAGGGTGGTGTCATCTGCATATCTGAGGTTATTGATATTTCTCCTGGCAATCTTGATTCCAGCTTGTGTTTCTTCCTGCCCAATGTTTCTCATGATGTACTCTGTATATAAGTTAAATAAACATAGTGACAATATGCAGCCTTGACACACTCCTTTTCCTATTTGAAACCAATCTTTTGTTCTATGCCCAGTTCTAACTGTTGCTTCCTAACCTGTATACAGGTTTCTCAAGAGGCAGGTCAGGTGGTCTGGTATTCCCATTTCTTTCAGAATTTTCCACAGTTTGTGTGATCCACACAGTCAAAGGCTTTGGCATAGTCAATAAAGCAGAAATAGATGTTTTTCTGAAACTCTCTTGCTTTTTCGATGATCCAGCTGATGCTGGCAATTTGATTTCTGCTTCCTCTGCCTTTCTGAAAACCAGCTTGAACATCTGGAATTTCACGGTTCACATATTGCTGAAGCCAGGCTTGGAGAATTTTGAGCATTACTTTACTAGCGTGCGAGATGAGTGCAATTGTGTGGTAGTTTGAGCCTTAGGTAAGTTTATTCCTAGATATTTTTTTCCAATGGTGAATGAGATTGATTCTTTAATTTCTCTTTCTGATTTTTCATTGTTAGTATATAGAAATGCAAGTGATTTCTGTGTATTGATTATGTATCCTGCAGCATTGCAAAATTCACTGATTAGCTCTAGTAATTTTCTGATACCATTTTTAGGGTTTCCTATGTACAGTATCATGACATCTGCAAACAGTGAGAGCTTTATTTCTCCTTTTCCAATCTGGATTCCTTTTGTTTCTTGTTCTTCTCTCATTGCTGTAGCTAGGACTTCCAGAACTGTGCTGAAAAATAGTGGTGAAAATGGGCACCCTTGTCTTGTTTCTGATCTTAGGGGAATGCTTTCAATTTTTCATCATTGAGAATAATTTGCTGTAGGCTTATCATATATGGCCTTTACTATGTTGAGGTATGTTCCTTCTATGCCCATTTTTTTGAAGAGTTTTAATCATAAATGGGTGATAAACTTTGTCAAAACTTTTTCTGCATCTATTAAGATTATCGTATGGTTTTTATCTTTCAGTTTGTTAATATGGTGTATCACATTGATTGATTTCTGTATATTGAAGAATCCTTGCATCCCTTCAATAAATTCAGCTTGATCATGGTGTATGAGCTTTTGATGTGCTGTTGAATTCTGTTGCTAAAATTTTGTTGAGGATTTTTGCATCTATGTTCATCAGTGATATTGGCCTATAGTTTTCTTTTTGTGTGTGTTGTCTTTGTCTGGTTTTGGTATCAGGGTGATGGTGGCCTCATAGAATGAGTTTTGAAATGTTCCTTCCTTTGCAATTTTTTGAAAAAAGTTTTAGAAACATAGGCATTAGCTCTTCTCTAAATGTTTGACAGAATTCTCCTGTGAAGCCATCTGGTCCTGGGCTTTTGTTTTTGGGAGATGTTTTTGATCACAGCTTCCATTTCGGTGCCTGTAATCAGATTGTTCATAATTTCTGTTTCTTTCTGGTTCAGTCTTGGAAGACTGAACTTTTCTAAGAATCTGTCCAGTTGTTCATCATAGCCTCTTATAATTCTTTGTATTTCTGCATTGTCTGTTGTAACCTCTCCTTTTTGTTTCTAATTTTGTTGATTTGATTTTTCTCTCTTTTTCTTGAGAAGTCTGGCTAAAGGTGTGTCAGGTTTTTTTTTATCTTCCAAATAACCAGCTTTTAGTTTTATTAATCTTTACTATTGTTTCTTTCTTTTCTTTTTCATTTATTTCTGCTTGGATCTTTATGATTTCTTTCCTTCTACTAATTTTGTTGTTGTTCTTCTTTTTCCAGTATTTTAGGTGTAAAGTTAAGTTGTCTATTCAATGTTTTTCTTGTTTCTTAAGGTAGGATTGCATGGCTATAAACTTCCCTCTTAGAACTGCTTTTCTGCATCCCACAGGTTTTGAGTTGTTGTGTTTTCATTGTCATTTGTTTCTAGAAAATTTTTGATTTCCCTTTTGATTTCTTCAGTAGCATGTTGGTATTTAGAGACATATTATTTAATCTCCATGTGTTTGTGTTTCTTGCAGTTTTTTTCCAGTAATTGATATCTAGTCTCATAGCACTGTGGTCAGAGAAGATGGTTGATATGATTTACTGAGGTTTGATTTGTGACCCAAGATATTATCTATCCTGGAGAATGTTCCATGTGCACTTGAGAAGAAGGTATATTCTTGTGCATTTGGATGGAATGTCCTGAAAATATCAGTGAGATCCATCTCATCTAATGTATCATTTAAGACTTGTGTTTCCTTATTAATTCTCTTTTGATGATCTGTCCATTGGTATGAGTGGGGTGTTAAAGTATCCTACTATTTTGTGTTACTGTCAGTTTCTTCTTTTATGTCTGTTAGTGTTGGCCTTATGAATTGAGGTGTTCCTATGTTGGGTGCATAGATATTTACAATTGTTATGTCTTCCTCTTGTATTAATCCCTTGATCATTATGTAGTGTCCTTCCTTATCCCTTGTAATCTTGTTTATTTTCAGGTGTATTGTCTCTGATATGAGGATTGCTACAGCCCTTCTTTGGAAGGAATGATGCTAAAGCTGAAACTCCAGTACTTTGGGCACCTCATGTGAAGAGCTGACTCATTGGAAAAGACTCTGATGCTGGGAGGGATTGGGGGCAGGAGGAGGAGGGGATGACAGAGGATGAGATGGCTGGATGGCATCACCGACTTAATGAATGTAAGTCTGAGTGAACTCCAGGAGATGGTGATAGACAGGGAGGCCTGGTGTGCTGTGATTCACGGGGTCACAAAGAACTGGACATGACTGAGCGACTGAACTGAACTGAACTCCAGCTTTCTTTTGCTTCGCATTAGCATGGAATATATATTTCCATACTCTCACTTTCAGTCTATATGTGCCTTGAGGTCTGAAGTGGGTTTCTGGCAGACAGCACATATAAGATTCATTCTTCTGCTTCAGATATTCTGTTATTGATTCCTTCTAGAATATTTTTAATTTCAGTAATTGTGTTGTTTGTCTCTGCATGTTTATTCTTTAACTCTTCTAGGTCTTTGTTCATTGATTCTTGTGTTTTCTCCATTTTGTTTTCAAGGTTTTTGATCATCTTTACTATCATTATTCTGAATTCTTTTCAGGTAGTTTGCCTATTTTCTCTTCATTTATTTGGACTTCTGTGTTTCTAATTTGTTCCTTCATTTGTGTAGTATTTCTTTACCTTTTCTCTCTTCCTTTTTTTTTTAACTTATTGTGTTTGAGGTCTCCTTTTCCCAGGCTTCAAGGCTGAATTCTTTCTTCCTTCTTGTTTTCTGCCCTCCTGAGGTTAGTCCAGTGGTTTGTGTAAGCTTCATATAAGGTGAGATTTGTGCTGAGTTTTTGTGTTTTTCCTCTGATGGGCAAGGCTGAGTGAGGTGGTAGTCCTGTCTGCTGATGAGTGGGTTTGTATTTTTGTTTTGTTTTGTTTGTTGTTTAGATGAGGCGTCCTGCACAGGGTGCTACTGGTGGTTGGGTGATGTAGGGTCTTGTATTATAGTGGTTTCCTTTGTGTGAGTTCTCAGTATTTGATACCTCCTAGGGTTATGACTGCAAGGAGACCTAACCAGTCCATTCTAAAGGAGATCAGTCCTGGGTGTTCTTTGGAAGGAATGATGATGAAGCTGAAACCCCAGTACTTTGTCCACCTCAGGCAAAGAGTTGACTCATTGGCAAAAAAGACTCTGATACTGGGAGGGACTGAGGGCAGGAGGAGAAGGGGACGACAGAGGATGAGATGGTTGGATGGCATCACTGACTCGATGGACGTGAGTCTGAGTGAACTCCGGGAGTTGGTGATGGACAGGGAGGCCTGGTGTGCTGCAATTCATGGGGTCGCAAAGAGTCAGACATGACTGAGTGACTGAATTGAGAACTGAACTGAGGGTTAGTTTTCTGGTAGTCTAGGGTCTTGGAGTCAGTGGTCCCACTCCAAAGGCTCAGAGCTTGATCTCTGGTCAGGAATGAAGATTCCACAAGTGACTTGTTATAGCATTAAGTGAGATTAAAACAAATATCCAAAAATGAGAAACCAAAGATGAACCCCAGACAAATGGGGTTACAAATTTCAGCAAATAATAATTAAAACAATGGAATATATGCATATACATTTACACTCATGAGCAAAGTCAAACAGTGCAACAAAAATAAAGTACAGTAGATTGAACCAGTGAACAAACGAAACCAAAAATTATAGTACAAACTGGAAAACAAAGCTAAAGCAAGGTGCCAGTTAGGGAATAAAGCAATGAAAATAAAACTAGCAAATATGTTGAGAGGAAAGAAAAGAAAGTATAGATATGCAAAGTTCAATAGATGTAGATAAAGAAGATTTATATATATTAAAGACTAACTGCAAGGGGAAAAGAATAGCAGGAAAAGCAAACAATGGAATAGATGTAGAAAAAATAATCATAGTTTAAAAAATTTAAAATTAAGAAATGAGAGACTAAAAAGGTTAACTCCCCAGAACTGCAAAAGCCCAAATACAGACAGAGGTTTATAACAACAATAAAAAATGTAACTGAGAAAAAAAAAAGATTAAAAAAAAATGCTCGAAAGCTTAATTAGATTTCATAGTGCCAGTAAAATTGACAACCTCAACGGGGGCAAGGGGAGGGAGGGTGGGGTGGGGGGAGGAAAAAAGGAAAAAAAAAATCCAAGAGAATCTTCAGAACAAGTCAAAACATAATAATAAATGTTTTTCTTGAGTCACCACTATCAGAGTTCTTTCCCTCGCTGGGAGTCACAGTCTACCTCATCTTCCAAGGTTGCCCTCCAACACTGTGCTATCTCTGAACCTGCTGTGGAGGCAGCTCAGATTATAATCTGGTCTTATTCCTCTGTGTTCTTGCCTCCAGTGTCCACAGCTATCAGAACTAGAGTGTGTTCTTTCATGGAAACTCTCAATGACCTTTTATATATGCCATAGACATAGAGTCTGCCTAGTTGATCATGTGAATTTAATCCACAGCTTGCAAAGCTGGTCAGAAGGTTTGAGGTCTTCTTCTTTTGTCACACTGCCCCTGGGTTTCAATTGTGTTTTTACTTCCACCTCTGCATGTGACTGCAGCCATGAAATTAAAAGATGCTTACTCTTTGGAAAGAAAGTTATGACCAACCTAGACAGCATATTAAACAGCAGAGATATTGCTTTGCCAACAAAAGTCCATCTAGTAAAGGCTATGTTTTTTCCAGAAGTCATGTATGGATGTGAGAGTTGGGCTGTAAAGAAAGCTGAGAACCAAAGAATTGATGTTTTTGAACTGTGGTGTTGGAGAAGACTCTTGAGAGTCCCTTGGACTGCAAGGAGATCCAACCAGTCCAACCTAAAAGAGATCAGTCCTGGATGTTCATTGCAAGGAGTGATGCTGAAGCTGAAACTCCAATACTTTGGCTACCTGATGCAAAGAACTGATTCATTTGAAAGGACACTGATGCTGGGAAAGATTGAGGGCAGGAGAAGGGGGATGACAGAGGTTGAGATGATTGGATGGCACCACCGACTCAACAGACATGAATTTGGGTAGACTCTGGGAGTTGGCAATGGACAGAGATGCCTCGCTTGCTGCAGCCCCTGGGGTCACAGTCAGGCACGACTGAGAGACTAAACTGTACTGAACTGCATGTGGGTCGTCCACTGGGGTTTGCTCCTGAGGCTGCCCTGGAGGACTTGGGTTTGCCCCTGTGAGAGGTAGGTGTGGAGGTGATGCAGCTGCTTGGGTCACAGGGGGTTCTAGCAGCACCAGGTAGTCAAGGGAACTGGTGGCTAGGGCAGCAAGAAATATTGTGCTCTAGAAGGGTATAGAAAACAGTATTGGCCAATACGTTCCAGTATTCTTGCCTGGAGAACTCCCCTCCCTGACAGAGAAGCCTGGCAGGTCACATTCTACAGGGTCCACTACTGAAGCAACACTGTGTGTATAGGGGCAAGGCTTTTTTTTGCCTGTGGCAGCTCTGTCCCAGTGAGAGTTGAGCATGAAGGTGGTGCAGCTGCTTGGCTTGTGGGTCCTGGTGGTGCCAAGTGTGCAGGGACAGGGACTGCCTCTGCCACAGGAGTTATGACCCTACCAGAGTCTTTTTCAAGCCTCTTGTAGCTGGAGATCAGAAGACCTCTTTGGCCAGTCTTTCTCTGTAGCTCTGCCCATTCAGGCACTTTGAAGGCTTCCTTGCCTGGGGTCCTCTGTTGTTCAGTGTGTCAGGCACATAGAGGGCCCCCCTGGCTGGGGTCCTACTCTGTACATTTGTGCATCAGGCACTTGAAGGGGCACCCTGGGTAGGGTTCTCCTCTGTTTTTGGTGCATCAGGAACATAGAGGCCCCCCCCATCAATCCCCTGCTGGGATCCTACTCTGTAGATCAGTGCATCAGGCACTTAAAGGGGCACCCTAGGTGAGGTCCTACTCTGTAGTTCAGTCTGTCAGACATTTGATGGGCCAGCCTCTCTATTGTTCAGCTGCCAATGCTGGTGTATGGGGGATAGAGGCTATGGTGATGGCGCCACCCACTATGCATGACTCAGCAGTATAACCTTGCTTCCATGGCTGCCCAACTTTCCTCCACAGGCATTTCCCACCACAATCTCCTCCCTCACATCCCCTCGATCCGTCTCTCCACAGTCAACAGAAGCCCTCACCCTGGATTGCTCCACAATCCCTAAACTCCAGCTCCCAGCCGCTGCATCTTCCAGGGGACCTGCATCTCTGTCCAGGGCATGTATGGCTGTGGCAAGGACTGTCTGATTCTCATTCCATTTAGGATGCCACAGATCAGCTCTTTTACTCTCAGCCTTGACTGTTTCTCATCTGACTCAGACAGTTGCCCCAATGTGGTGCTCAGATTCCACTTCATTTCCCCCACCCACAGAGGGCAGGTCCAGTCCTCCTACTAACCCTCCTGTTTTTACCCCCTGCTTCTATATATATATATATATGATGGATATATATATATATATATATATATATATATATATATACACACACACACACATATACATATATGTGTGGGTCTATATATTCTTTACGCTGGTCAGGTCCTCCTGTCCTCTCTCAGCTGGTGTTCTGCATGCACTTCTGTGTCTGAAGTTATATTCCTGATGTATCCATGGAGAAAGATGTACTCTGTGTCCACCTACTCCTCCACCATTTTGTTCTCTCCTCTCACTATTTTGGTTTTGATGGCATTCTTATACATAATAATTCCCCAAAAGTCATTGTTATACCAAGAGAAACATTTGTTCAAATACAAAATTTATTGTAAAATATATGTAAGTTTGAAAAATAAATATATAGTAGAATGTAACTTTTACTGTATTTTAGAATTAATGCAACTATGATTTTTTTTTTGCGTTCCACACTTTTAGGAACTTTATAGAATAAGAGATGAGTAAATATCATATGTTGGGCTCCATGAAAAAAATTTTGCTAAGATTTCACTAAAAGATAAGATAATACATTAAATAGTTTATCTATTTTATAGAGGTTTTCTTCTCAGTATATGTTATCAGGTAATTACTTATAACACGCAGAATACAATTAAGCTAACAAGTCAAACTCCTATTTAGAAAGCAGTATGTCAGATTTATAGCAAAATCTTAAGCTCATTTAAAGGAAGAAGTAAATTCTTTTTCCTGAAAATTAAAATCTGCTAGGATGATTAAGAAAAAAACGGAAGAGTAAATGTGAAACCATAAAAGGAAATTGTGTTATATAAAAACAGTAAAGATCTTGGCCATAGCAGCCAGATTCCTGCATGATGATATATTCATTTTGGCAAACCATTGCATCATTTGGTTACATATGTTAGGTTTAGTCTCCTGGCTTATGTTGTCAAGAGCTAGGAAAGGATTTTGAAATGAAACAAATCAGCAAATCTGGTGTAATTGATTTTTGATTATAATAACAAGAAACTTAAATAAAATATAACAAAGTATATTAATATGAGTAAGATGATAAAATATTAGCCATTGTAGAAGGCCATAAACATATGAATTAAATATAAATTAGAACTAGATAAAACAAAATCAAATTCAATACAGAAAATGCAGTGGTATACCTTGGACTAAGTAGTAGTTTTCTTCTGATTAAGACAGTCATTTTCCTTCATATACATCCTGGTTTGTGAGAATCCTGAAAGTGACAATTGGAGAAAGGCCAGTCCCTGTGTTCTAATCAAGATTAACAGTCAGTGGGTTACAAACCTTACAGGCAGAACAGTTCCAAGTCCCTGTGATGTGGTATGTGGAATCTGGGAGCACTTTTCACTAAAAACAAGACAAACACAAAGAAAATTGAATTAGAACAAGAAGAGGGAAATACATTTAATTTTGTACAAAAAGACTGACATAAGTTATCACATATATAATCAATCTCTAAAACAAAAACAAAAACTCATAGAAACTAACACAGGAGCAGAGACTATTTAAAACTCATTCATTAAATCATAAAACATCTTCTAACTCACTACCAATGTCAGCATCTGATCATTTTTGGATAAGATACTGGATCCTAACATACCTTTTTAATTGCCCAGTTTTACCAGGGATTTTCTGTAATTTGAAACAGAATAAGAAGATTTCTATTATCAATGGCAGTTCACCATATACACATATATGAAAACACATATATGAAACCACATGTACCTATAGAAGTATGTGATTCTATATGTATATGTATTCCATATATAATATGCATGTATATTTCAAATATTATATATCTACATATTCAGAATATATATCTGTAGAGATATAAAATCTTAATGTCACAACTGAAAAGAAACTGTGGACTTTCAGATTCTCCCACTCTTCTCACTTGGTAAATAAGCTTTTACCCTGAGGGACTGTTTCTCAGACAACACCTTCATCTGAGTTGTCAACAAGCTAATTGTAACTTATTCTTACCACATAATTACCTGGTAGGTTATTTTTCCCTTCCAGGCAGTAATTTCTTGAAATGAAAGAATGCCTTTTCATCATACATTTCACATGACCAGCAAAGGACTAGGTACATATGAACGGAACACAAATTTTAATTGTTAGGAAGAAAGGAGAGAGTGAAAAGGGAAAGTCAGACAGAGGCTTTATGTGATCTGTCTCTACCATCCAGGGCCCCCAGATATAGATCTCCAGCCATCCCAGGACCAGGATTCAATTAAACCTTGAAGAAGAGCAAGCAAACAATACTCTGTGTCATCCCCAATCATTTCAGAGTTTTGTTCAGTCTCTCATGACACAGGGGGAAGAGAAAGACAACATTAGCACCAGGACCATAAGTTTCCTCACTGAAAAGAGAATCTGAATTGTTTAGGAAAAAGGAATCTCTCTGTAAATATGCATCCTTACTCTATAATCTACATTTTCCTATTCCACAT
This sequence comes from Nanger dama, assembly GCA_917880005.1. Lineage (NCBI taxonomy): Eukaryota > Metazoa > Chordata > Mammalia > Artiodactyla > Bovidae > Nanger > Nanger dama. The sequence goes on from CAKJTW010000069.1 coordinate 3,488,572, forward strand.
ATCTACTTCCGTCATTGTGACTTGAGGTTTGGAGAACCGATGGTGCAAATAGATCACATAAACTGCGAAACTAAATCTCAGCCAAGTTTTCTAGCTCTCTATAAATGAAAAAAATGTCCTCTTTGAACATGTTACTACCTGCCTTTTTCATCTTCCCATTAAAAGCAAGCAACAAGGATGACAAAACAGAAAGTAGGCTTGCAGGCGCTAAACCCAGGCAGTGGCCGCAGTGTGTGCAGAAGAGAAGTGTGACTAAACCACAGTGAAACCGTGGATTAGATTCAGGACCATCAGACGTTCAGTCATTACCACTGCCAGCCTGAGGCCACATCTGACAGCATAGATTTTGGTCAACTTTGGAGTGTGGTCTTGTGCCTTATCCAGCAACCACAGCAGCAAAGGGCTGAGGTGGAAAACTCTGAGGTCCTTGTTTGAGATGATTATCCTTCCAGGGTGAATGATCAGAAAACTGGAAGAGTGATTACAGAACGGTGAGCCTCTGTGTTTTGCCTGTTGTGTGAAAGCTGGTGCAAATTGGTTTTCTTTGCATTTAATTAAACTGCTTGATATACTGTGACCAGTGTAGTTACAAGGTGAATTCTCCTGCTTGATTCATTCAGTTTCTCACTGAATATTGACTGATTAGATGTCCCAGAAATTTTGCTGGTGATTCTAAGGGATACATAAGCAAACAAATATCTCAGTTGTATTGTCTTCAAGTTCTTGGGATGTAATTTATAAATGTAAGCAAGTATAATATGTTTCTAAGTAATATACACAGAAAGAGAAACTAATTATATTAGTAATTAGATCTGTATGCTATAAAGAGTCCCGATTAAGGCACTTGGGAATTCAAAGGAGGATTTTATAGTTTTCATTTTATAAATAAAAAGTTCATGTTAAATGGAGAATTTGAGTTAGAGAGAAGGACAGGTTTGCATTACAGCTTGAGAAAAAGATAACCTAGACCAAAAAAAAAAAAAAGGCATAGCAGGAGGAAAAGCTTACAGCTCATTTTGGCTCAAAATGGCTCATAGTTCCTTGTGGCCAGCATCTGGCTGTGTAGAGTGAATGATGAGAAAACCGTTTAAATCGGCTATTGGGTTCAGAGCATGGAAGAGTGACTAATATACTTGGGCATCATTCTACAGGCAATGGGGAAACATTAAATATTTGTGAAGAAGGGAAGGGTATAGTAAGTGCTGGTCTTCAGAAAATTGATCTGGCAGCCAGTTCTGGGAAAGGATCCTCAGGACAGAGGAAAATGAGAGGTAGACAGAACAGCTGGGGTTAGGTAGAGGGAGGAGGAGGGGTGCTGCGGTGACTTCCTAGAGCTCCTGGGAGGAAGAAGGAGGGAGGGGAGTCAGGAGAGGAATGAGATACTCTGGATGTAGAACAAATGACATCTTACAAGTCAACAGAGGTGCAGCTGAAAGAGCAAATAGTCAGAGTGATGACTAATAGGCAGGTAAACTTCTGTCCAAATTTTTTTTTTTTTTGTAAGCAACAGATTCTGTCAAAAGAAGTGTGATATTCCTGAGAGATAAAGAAGTGTCATTATGCCACTGAAAAACTCAATACAAGAGTTAGGTTAGATTTTGAAATTGATCACTGCTTTTGAACAAGAATTAAGAGCCCTACGTGCAATATTTCAGTCATTTGGAAAATTGATGGGCTTCCCTGGTGGCTCAGAGGTTAAAGCGTTTGCCTTCCATGCAGGAGACCTGGGTTCGATCCCTGGGTCTGGACGATCCCCTGGAGAAGGAAATGGCAATCCACTCCAGTATTCTTGCCTGGAGAATCCCATGGACAGAGAAGCCTAGTAGGTAACAGTCCACGGGGTCGCAAAGAGTTGGACACGACTGAGCGACTTCACCTTCACCTTCACCTTGGAAAATTGACACTGTTTTGCATAAATTCCATAAGATTGGATGGAGTAGTATGGGGGGAAATCTTTGAGTTATTTTCTACTTCAAGTGGAAATTCTAAAGTCAAACATTTATCTAAAGGACCGCTGGACAAAGATACCCATCCAGCTTCATGAGTTGTGTTTTCCCGGTCTGGGTCTATAAATTCAGTTGCTTAACATTAGGTGAAGATTCAGTGTGGGTAAAAATGAGAGTTCATCTTTAGGAAAATGTGGAATCATTGTGCTCTGTTTATCCCCAACTCTTTCCTCCCACGTATAGGTGTCCAGCTGCCTTCAACACCACAGGGCAATCCCTTCCCTGCAGGGATTTCCTGGGAACTGGATTCCTCCAGAAGCATCTATTACTCTGGGCTTTTCCTAAGCTCAAGTCTCCATCAGCATTGGTCTATATTTCTTCCAAAGCCTTGCTTCCTGTGCAGTGAGAGCTGTTACAAGGAAGGCCTGTCAACAAATATAACCCAAAGTATAACCCAACAAGTATAACCCAGAATGTGGAGATGCTGAGACTGGTTATTGCTGGAGGTGAGGGAGGAGAATGTGGAATACAGGGTGTGTGTGTGTGTGGGGGGGTGTGCATGCTCTCACAGTAGGAGCTTTAGGGAAATTCAAAGGCATAAACTTCAAATATCAAATAAAATAGTTTGAAAATTACACGAACAGCTTAGAAAACTGGGGAAGGAGATGCAGGCAGAGAAATAAACTTCACAGGGTTTAGAGTTAACAGCCTGGGAATTCTTTACTAGTCCCTAATGACTATGTGAGGAGAAGGCAATGGCACCCCACTCCAGTACTCTTGCCTGGGAAAATCCCATGGACAGAGGAGCCTGGTGGGCTGCAGTCCATGAGGTCACAAAGAGTCGGTCACGACTGAAGCGACTTAGCAGCAGCAGTATCAGCAGCAATGACTATGTGAAGCTCGGCAAGTTACTGAAACTGGAAGAGTGTTTCTTTATGTACAAAATAAGTAAGAAAATAGTATTTTGAGAGTGTTAGTTGCTCAGTGGTGCCTGAGTCTTTGTGACCCCATAGACTGTAGCCCACTAGGCTCCTCTGCCCATGGGATTCTCCAGGCAAGAATCCTGGAGTTAGTAGCCATTTCCTTCTCCAGGGGATCTTCCTGACCCAGGGATCAAACCTGGGTCTCCCAAATTGCAGGCAGATTCTTTACCATCAGAGCCACCATGGGCTTCAAGAAAACAGTATTAATTCATGCTTCTATTGGTTGGAGGAATAAATCAGATGATACATGTTTTTTCTCTTTAGGAACCTGGCTGGTGCATCTTAGGAACTCTTTATCAGGGTGATTACTTTGATTTTCCTTTTCTTTCTCTCCTTCCTCCTCCTTTTCTTCTTCATCTCATGGTGAAGGGTTGGTTTTTGAGTCCTTTGTGCTCACAAATCCTCCCGGATGCCTAATGGTGGTGAGAGTCAGGACTGTCTCTGTCTGGGGGTAAAATTTTCCACCACAGAACCCAGCAAAGCTAATTGGCCCCTCAGGGGTTTCTTTTCTACAACTAGACTATTTGGCAGAGTATTGCAATATCTATTTTTCTTCAGAAATAATTTGTTTCACATGCTCCTTTGAAATAACCAAGATATAAGGGTACCTTTTTTTTGACAATTTATATTTTAAAATCAAATTAGTTTGCATTTATCCTTGATACCATTTAGGACTTTTCTACGTGCATATTCAATATTCATAGTTATAATATTGTGGATAGAATTTTCTGCTTCACAATCTAAATGCTATACCATGTATACGGTATCTATTTTTCTGTATGTTAGAAAAATGCTGTGAGAACTTCAAGAAAAGCCTAAGGTTGGAACTTCCTTGTTCTCATCTTTTCCAGCATCACCTACCTCTTACTTAGAGCTGCCCTGCTTCTCTCCAAACTTCTAACCAGTTTCAAAACCTGTTCTTTATGGACTTCTTCCTCTTTCTGAATATGCATGCAGACACAAACAGATGCACTGAGTTGGGTACAAGGTTTTTTCTGTTGTTTTACAGCTACAAGAATATGCCATGTATAAACCTTCTTACCTCTTGTTGTTCATACAAGGTATATTATGGAATGTCCCCACTGCTGGGTCAGCTGGCACAGATCTAATGCATTATTTGCAATGACTGATTGATCCTCCATTGTCTAAACAGGCCTGATTTACTCAACAGAATTATCAATAAACCCTTATGTCTTTCTTTCTTTCTTTCTTTCTTTTTGCTGCTATAAATAATGCTGTGATAAAAATTCTTGTATTAGCCATATGTCCTTTTACTCTGAGAGGAAATCTGGATAAAATAATATGATTGCTCTAAGAAAATTTATTTAAACGAAAAAAAAGGTTTCATAGAAAATTTAGGGGTAATTATCCAGGGTAAAGGAGGAGACATTTATAAGGTGAGTACTGGTCAATTTCAGGAGAAGACTGAGAAAAGGTTGAGAGAGATGCTTTCCCTGAGCTAGTCTTGTTGTTCAGTCGCTAAGTTGTATCTAACTCTTTGTGACGCCATGAATTGCAGCATGCCAGGCTTCCCTTTCCTTCACCATCTCACAGAATTTACTCAAACTCATGTCAACTGAGTCAGTGAGGCTATTCAACCATCTCATCCTCTGCCACCCCCTTCTCCTCCTGCTCCCCATCCCTCTCAGTATCAGGGACTTTTCCAATGAGTTGGCTCTTCACATCAGATGGCCAAAGTATTGGAGGTTCAGCTTCAGCATCAGTCCTTCCAGTGAATATTCAGGATTGATTTCCTTAGCATTGACTGGTATCTTAAAACAATGCAAATGTATTGTTTGATGGGACTGTAGATGACAAACTTTAAATATGGTATTGGGCTAAAATCAATCTTATGAAGCTAGTCAGCATGACTAGTTCCCCTGGAGTTCTCAAGGGGAGAAAGGTGTTTACTCCTCTTTTATCTTCCAGAGCCCACCCGCATCCTTCAGTTTCTGGTCCCTTCCTTGCATAGTTTAGAATTCTTACTTCTGCTATCACATCACATCATCAATTACTGACTGGCTTTTTTTTGCTCTTTAAAGGAGACTCATAATTAAATTGAATGCACCTGATGAACCAGATTGATCCCACAATATGAAGATACTTAACCACATTTGCAAAGTCTCTTTTCCAATGGAAGGTAACACATTCAGGCTCTAAAATTAGGAGATGGGTATTTGGCGGGGGGCATTATTCAGCCTACCACGAGGTCCTGTAGATGGTTCTGGAAAGAGAGAGAAAATTTCAAGCAAAGATGTTTGCTGATATAAATAAAAACAAAATATAGCTGGCTCAGATGGTAAAGAATCTCCCTGTAATGAAGGAGATCTGGGTTCGATCCCTAGGTTGGGAAGATTCCCTGCAGAAGGGAATGGTTACCCACTCCAGTATTCTTGCCTGGAGAATCCCATGGACAGAGGAGCCTGGTAGGCTATACTCCATGGGGTGGCAAAGAGTCAGACATGACTGAGTGACTAACACACACATATAGCCCCACAAAATCTAGAAAATGTCTATTCCCTGCTTTTGTTAAGTAAAAATTATATTTAAATCTCATTTAGACCACTTACTGGCTTGTGTTATCTGTAGGAAGTCACTGGTGTAGATAATCAGATTCCAAAACTAGAATTCCTTTTTCTTTTAAGATTTTTAAAATGTAGACCACTTTTAAAGTCTTTATTGAATTTGTTACAACACTGCTTCAGTTTTATGTTTTGGTTTTTAAGCCTAGAGGCATGTGGGATCTTAGTTCCCTTACCAAGGGTTGAACCTGAATCCCCTGCACTGGAAGCATGAATCTTAACCACTGGACCACCAGAGAAGTCCCCAGAGCTAGAGTTCTTAACTCTTAGTTCCAACTACCTCTCTGATACAATTGACAGGTATTTCTTGAGCCGTGACAAACTGGCAGGCATTACATAGTGCACATGTACATGATCCTAACCTGAATGTTCACAAAGGTACAACCTTAATAAAATTAGATTTAAATAATCACCAGTAGTTGGGCAGTCATTCTCTGAAGAAACACCAAGCAAGAACTAAGTTAGGATAGCTCTGTTCCTCCTCCCTAAGCCCTGGCACAATTAACAGCATCCATCAAGGTGGGCATGGGGAGGTTCTCATTCACATCCATTGCCGAATCATGCCTGAATGATGCCCATTCTAATATCAAGTCATGTAAAATTTACTTCCAAATTACTCCTAGAATTAATCTGCATTCATCCAGGTAAACCACCACTATTTTAACCAAGTTACCATTAGTTCATCTCTAGAGAGCAGAAATTAAAAGACACTTGCTCCTTGGAAGAAAATCAATGACAAACCTCATGCTCAGTTGCTTCAGTCATGTCTGACTCTCTGCGACCCCATGGAATGTAGTTCTCCATGCTCCTCAGTCCATGACAGCATATTTAAAAGCAGAGACATTACTTTGCCAACAAAGGGCTGTCTAATCAAGGCTACAGTCTTTCCAGTGGTCATGTATGGATGTGAAAGTTGGACCATAAAGGAAGCTGAGCACCGAAGAATTGATGCTTTTGAACTGTGGTGTTGGAGAAGACTCTTGAGAGTCCCTTGGACTGCAAGGAGATCCAACCAGTCCATCCTAAAGGAGATCAGTCCTGGGTGTTCATTGAAGGACTGATGCTGAAGCTGAAGCTCCGATACTTTGGTCACCTGATGCGAAGAGCCAACTCATTGTAAAAGACTCTAATGTTGGGAAAGATTGAAGGCAGGAGGAGAAGGGGACGACAGAAGATGAGAAGGTTGGATGGCATCACGGACTCAATGGACATGAGTTTGCACAAGCTCTGGGAGTTGGTGACAGACAGGGAGGCCTGGTGTGCTGCAGTCCATGGGGTCACAAAGAGGACATGACTGAGCGACTGACCGACAACAGCAAGAGAGCGGAAAACAGTCAGGCGTTTCTAACTCAGTGAGGCTGAGCCTCTGCAAATTCAAATCTTATCACGTACTCCCAATTAATTGCTTCCTTTATTCTTAAAGACCTAAGTACTAAACATGTCCTACCAAGCCCTCGAGGACGTGGCCCTGGACACTACGTGCTGTTCAAAACTGTCCTCATTCTCTCTCTCTAACCAGACAGGCATTTCCAAGCCCTTGACCTTCTGGCCTTGACTTCCCCTTTTGAAATAACTTCCTCTCCTCATTCTTTGGTTGATTCTTCTTCTTTTAGAATTTAACTCAATTATTGTTCCTCAGGGACATCACTCCTCTCATCCCTGACCTCCGCAGAAGTCATAGCCTCAAAGTGCCATTCATCTCATTCACAGTGTGCTTGGTGACTGCACTTAAATAATCTATTGTGTAATTCAGAGCTTAATTAATTAGACAAATATTAGGCTTTAAGCTTCATAACTGCAAAAACTCTCACTATTGCATTTTGGAATTTTGTCTCCAGTGTTGCAGAAATAGTTGATGATTAGCAAATACTCCTGAAAGGCTGAACAGCTTGTAGGATTTCTAAGTAGAGAGATACATAAGTAAACATTTCTACCCAGTAAACATTTCTATCCAGACTGTCATTTGAAACTTCAGTGCAAAGAATCAAACAATTCTAGTTGAGCAACAAAAGGAGAAATGTTGCTCATTGATAGAAATACCCCGCGATGGGGAGAATGCAATCCACATAATATGGTGGGAGAGAAGTGGCAGGGTGCATAGATTTCACTCAGGACTTCCAAGTACAGAGGCAGGACCTAAAACCCTCCAGCCTGGAAAATCACCTGAGAGGCTCTGCTCCAGGGAATTCTTTAATTTACTCAATAATTTGCTAGCAGAGTTGGTTCTAGTAAAATCCAAAAGGAGGCAAAATTTTTAAAAATGAAATTTCTTTTTATAATCTTTCATTTAAGGTGAGGAAATTGAGAATCCCCCCAAAAACAATGAAGGCAGGTAGCCAGGTTCATGGCAGAGGTGGGATTCGATACAGCCTAAAAACAGAGTTAATACCTGCTTTGAAAATTTTGACCATCTTATAATACTTGAATGGATTATAAAATTAATGGTTTATAAACCTATTACTGAGTTAAATGAAACATCCACTAGCACATTTAAAGCAGTTATTTCCCGATCTCTTCTGAGCTTATTCACGAAATAAACGGTTGAATGCATTTCTAATCAACTACAAATTCAAATGTGAAAAGATCATTTGGTCCATTAAGAAAAAAAAAAGAAAGTGGTGGGCTTTCCAAAGGTATCATTATTGTTATACTTGTATTCCAGAGAGGAAAACACACTCTTCAAGAATCGCTGCTGTGTCCTCTGCTTACGTTTGAAACATTTAAACATCTTTGATTGCATGCAGTTAAATATAGGGCTTCAAATGCATACAATCAAATATGTTTAAATGTTCCAAAGAGTTCTACCTTTGGAAAAAAATAACAGCTTCTCTAAATCTTAGCAGGGTGAATTGTTGGGAAAATAACAAACTTTATTTTTTCTAAATTACTTTTTTTCTTTGATATATTTCCAGAGGCACAATTTGGAGGGAGTATTGCATAGTAAGTCAGTTGTTAATACTCATTCTGCAGTGCACAGTGGAGAGCTGCTTAAAGACACTTGTAATAAAGATGTTTCTAGAAATACTACTTGCTCACTACATTGAGAACAGCATCATGTCAGTCAATGAAGTTATACCCTTTCTGTAATGCATGCAAAGAAGTGTAGAAGAGCACTTGTAATAAAGAGGTTTCTAAGAACTATAAGAAAGTCAATGTTGGTGATGGTTTTTTGAGGCTGCCTACTGTTATTAACAAAAAAAAAAATCACTGAAAACAGAAAGAAAATAAAGAAGGAATGAAGGCTATATTATTAGTATTAAAAGCTGTAATTAGCTTGCATTATGAAGTATTTAAAGTATCAAAAAATACAATAATGGTGATCATGTATTAAAATTTATATCCTTGCATAAAAGTGTTAATATTATAATTTGAACTCTAATCTTAAATTGTGATGATAGACTTTATGCTAGTATTTATAATCCTCACTATTATTTCCTTTCATAATATTTAAGCAAAAATATTAACCTAAATAATTTTATAGTGAGTGAATTATAGTATTTTTATGTTTGTAAGATAATAATGTCTGAAATTAAACTTAAAAATAATTTAGAGGAAAACTAAAAATATTAAATTGGTAAAAATGAAAATTGTTTTGTGTACCTAATGTTTATTTGTAATGAAGAGGCAGAAGTTGGATAGCTGGCATGTGAAGTGGCTTGCTTTGGTATACAGTCACATTCATATATATAAATGCTACTGTGCTATGCTTAGTCGCTCAGTTGTGTACAGCTCTTTGCGACTCCATGGACTGTAGCCTGCCAGACTCCTCCGTCCATGGGGATTCTTTCGTCAAGCAAGAATACTGGAGTGGGTTGCCATGCTCTCCTCTAGGGGATCTTCCCAACCCAGGGACTGAACCCAGGTCTCCCACATTGCAGGCAGATTCTTTACCATCTGAGCCACCAGGGAAACCCATAAATATATTACACTTGCAACATAAGTTTTAAAACCTGCATATTTTGATGTGAATATGTGATAACACATGTACTTTGATAAGTCAAAAAGGTCTGTTAAACTGAGACACCCCTATAGGAAGAAGTTGCAATTCAGCAATGATTAAAAAGAATCCATCATTTGTGTGAGATGTTCATTCAATACAATGTTCATTTTCAAAAAGCAAACACTCCTGAAAAGCTGTCAAATGAAGCAGGCTTGGGAGGGCTGTGGTCTTCAACAGTATGTGTTTAACGTGCTCATAATTACTAAACAGCAAGGTCTGTGTTGATAAAATGAATGTAGATGCTAAAAGCGGGCTTGCTTTGAGAATCATAAGCCTAGTTCCACAGTACTTAATTTCATACTGCCCAAGGTGACACTCATCCTTTTCTCCCAGCTTCTGGTCTCTGTTGCTGCCTTTGACTACAATAAATGGAGCTTGGAAAGGAGAAATAAAGAGAAGAAAGAATTGTATCTGGGAATGAGAAGACCAAGACTGCACACACACATCATGGCCTACTCAGCTTCTGTTCTCACTACTTCTCTACATGTAAACTTGTATATAAGACTCATACAACCACCTGCCATGATGAACTTGTCAATTCAAAAGAGAGTGTGAATAGCCTTTTAGCGAAGGATGCTGAGGTAATGGGATATCCTCAAGTGAAAGAACTAAGTTGAACCTCCACCTCATATGCAATAAACATGAACTCAAAATGGATCACTTATTTAAGCAAAAGAGTTTAAATTATACAATTCTGAGAAGAAACAGAGAAGTAAATCTTTGTGGGTGAGAATTAGACAACAGTTTCTTAGCAACAACAGCAAAAGGCAGAAGCAAAAGAAAAAAAAAGTAGATAATTTGGCTTTATCAAAATTAAAAACTTTTGCTTCAAACAATACCATCAAGAAAGCGCACAGAGCACCCATAATGAGAGAAAATAACTGTGCCCATATATCTAAGAGATTTTCATGTAGAATATATAAAGATTTCTTATAATTCATCAGCAGAAAACCAAAAAGCCCAATTAAAAATGGGCAAAGTATTTGAGGAGACAGTTGTCCAAAGAAGTTATACAATTATACACAATATACAATGTATAAAGACAAAGTACATAAGCTCATGAAAAGATGCTCAATACCATTCTTTATTAGACAAATGCAAGTGTCGGGATTCCCTGGCAGTCCAATGGTTAGGAATCAGCACTTTCACTACTAGGGACTTGAGTCCAATCCCTGGTCTGAAAACTAAGACCAGGTGTGGCCAAAAATAATTAAATAATTGTAAGTTAAAAGCACAAGGATATATCCTCTCACACTCACTAGGATAACTAAAATTAAAATATATATATATAGTCAATAGCAAGTGTTGGTGAAGATATGGAGAAGCTGGAACCTCATGCTGGTAAGAGTATAAAATGGTGCAGAAGGTTTTAGGGAAAAAAAATGACATTTCTTCAGAATTTTAATTTGGAGCTTGGAAGATCCAGTAATTTTACTCCCAACTATATATCCAAGATAACTGAAAAACTATGTCCACATAAAGGCTTGTGTTCATAGTAGTAGGATTCATAATAGCCAAACTGTCCACCAATTAAGGAATAGAGAGACAAAATTTGGTCTATCCTTATGCTGCTGCTGCTAAGTCGCTTCAGTCATGTCCGACTCTGTGTGGCATTGATGGCAGCCCACCAGGCTCCCCCCGTCCCTGGGATTCTCCAGGCAAGAACACTGGAGTGGGTTGCCATTTCCTTCTCCAATGCATGAAAGGAAAAATGAAAGTGAAGTAGTTCAGTCGTGTCTGACTCTTAGCAACCCCATGGACTGCAGCCTACCAGCCTCCTCCATCCATGGGATTTTCCAGGTGAGAGCACTGGAGTGGGGTGCCATTGCCTTCTCCAGGGTGTATCTATGTAATGGAGTGTTATTCGGCCATAAAACAAAATGAGGCATTGGCGTGCTATAACATGGATGAGCCTTAAAAGTATTATGCAAAGCGAAAAAGTTTAGAAAGAGATTATATTGTATCATTCCATTTTTGCACTGTACTCAAACAGGCAAATTTGCTTGTCTCAGGCTGGGAGGGGAGGGTTGCTAAGTGGACGTGGGGCCATCAAGAATGACTATGGAAGGGTACATGTTTTGAGGTGTTGAAGTGACAGATAGTTGTGACTGCTGCATAAATATTGTAAACATATATCCAGCTGTGCTGTGCTGTCCCTTCAGTCGTGTCTGATTCTTTGTGACCGCATGGACTGTAGCCTGCTGGCTCCTCTGGCCAAGGGATTCTCCAGCGAAGAATACTGGAGTGGGTTGCCATGCCCTCCTCCAGGGGATCTTCCCAAACTAGGGATCACACCAGCATTTCTTGTCTCCTGGACTGGCAGCTGTGTTCTTTACCACTAATGCCACCAGGGAAGCCACTAATACCAATTAATTGAATACTTAAAAAGTGAATTTTGTGGTATGTGAATTATATCTGAATAAAACTGTTAAGGAAAGGGCATTGGACTTGTTCAGGCAAAATATCTTTTGAGTCCCCTCCACCAAAAAGGTATTGTTCATGCTTCAGGAAACTGAAATAGCTAAGATCACATTTCAAAAGCTATGGCAAAAGCAGATTAAAAAAAAATGTGATGCTCATGAAGACAGACTGCATATGACAATGGACGCAATGAGGACGGATTTGTTTCCATCCTTACTTAGGATGGTGCTATGAAAATCAGCCAGATTTATGGGGGGAAAATAAATGTTTGCTTGTGTCTGACTCAACATATTGCTAAGTACTGCCACTTAATCAGACGCCTATCTCCATTTATTTTTATAACTTCTCTCTTCATTTTCTTCATGGTTAAATCGCATGATATGTGTTGTTCTGCTTCAGAAAGAACCATCTGCTGTGTAATTATCACCAGGGGCTAACAATTCTCTCAAGGTGCAGAAATTCAGCATTATAGGTAATATGAATGCATAATTTATCATGCCATGTGTACCTAATTGAAAACACGAATGTATCCAGTTAGAACTGTATTTGATCAAGAATTTTATGCTTTGAAAAATGGCATTTTTCTCTCAAACTTGTGAACAAAATAACTTTTAAAACTCAAATTTTACTGGGGAATTTTTTTAATCTGAGATGTCTTGGCTTTGAAATAACTGCTTTCAACTCAGAGAACTCAAAGGCAGAAAAATAATGTCTATAAAAAAGAGGAAATATTCACTGGCATATAGTCATATGTGATTTTGAAGCTTTATTACTATTTCCTGCTGCTGCTAAGTCACTTCAGTCGTGTTACTGTTTAGGACTGTAGAAAGGGCAATTATAATATGTAACAATATCAACCAAAACATAGGCACCAGTTTTCACCATGATGTTTTGTTTTGTTTCTGCTTTCTAAACTGAAAGGCTGGAGGGAAGAAAAAATAATAAAAAAAAATTGTTAACCACTGAGGATATTTTCCATTATATCATACTCTTATTTTAGTCCCTAGATACAGATATCTGTGTCTATTAGGCAAATTGTGTGTCAATAGAAATGTTTCATTTTCATGAGGGCATCTTGGCTATATCAGCTTTTATTTACAAAATAGGAAAATGAAAATAGAGCATATTCATTTCCATCTGGTACACTGTCTTTAAATATTCCTGCTCCCTCAATAACATGATTTCCAAAATTCAGAAGATCTTTAAAATTAACACTTGGGTATGCTGGCTCCAATTCTTTCTCATATGAGTTACTAAAACCTACACTAAATAACAAATTATTTCAAAGTTTCATACTGTGATGTGTAATGTACCTAGTAGGAACACACAGCGGCCTTGCTTTTATTATGCTCTTGAATTCTGAGAGCTACTGTCAGGTTGAAAACATGTAGTTTAGATATATACCTTCAGTATCCTTGTAACCCTCTAACCCTATAATTCACATAGATAATAATAGGTTTGATTAAAAATGATACATGTCCCACATCATATGTCACCAAGAAAGTGCAAACTAAAAACAGTCAGATACCTCTACATACATATATATTAGAATGGCCAAAATCTGGAATGATGACCACAAAATGCTGGCAAGGATGTCGGAACAACAGGAACTTTCATTCATCGATGGTGGGAAGGCAAAATGAAGCAGTCATTTTGGAGGATAACTTGGTGGTTCCTTACAAAATTAAACATACTCTTAGTATAGGACCCAACAATCATGATTCTTGTTATTTACTTGAAAAACTGAAAATGTATGTCTACACAAGAACTGCACATGGATCTTTGTAGCAGCTTTATTCATAATTGCCAACATTTAGAAGCACCAAGTATCCTTCAGTTACTGTTGCTGCTGCTCCTAAGTCATGCCAGTCATGTCCAACTGTGTGCAACCCCATAGATGGCAGCCCACCAGGCTCCTCTGTCCCTGGGATTCTCCAGGCAAGAATACTAGACTGGGTTGCCATTTCCTCCTCCAATGCACGCATGCATGCTAAGTCGCTTCAGTCATGTCTGACTCTGTGCGACCCTATGGACAGCAGCGCACCAGGCTCCTCTGTCCATGGGATTCTCTAGGCAAGAATACTGGAGTGGGTTGTCATTTCCTTCTCCATGTCCTTCAGTAGAAGAGTGGGGGAAAAACTGTATTGCATCCATATGATAGTGCAATATTATTCAACACTGAAAGGAAATGAGCTATCGAGCAATGAAAAGACATGGAGGAACCTTAAATGCACATTCCTAAGTGAAAGAAAGTCATCCAAAAGGCTAAGCAATATATGACTCTATACGACATTCTGCAAAAGACAAACCATGGAGACAGCAAACGATCTTTGGTTATTAGAGTAAGGTTGGAAAGAGGAAGACTTGATGAAGCACAGATTTTTAGGCAGTGAAACTACCCTGTGTGATGATTCTATGATGGGTATTCACCATTACACATTTGTCCAAATGCACAGAACATGCGACATCAAGAGTGACCCCTAAGGTAAGCTTCAGGGGAAAGGATGTATCAATGTAGCTTTACCTGCTGTGACAGATGGGTCACTCTGCTGAGAGACATCTATAATGAGGGAGGCCATGCATGTTGGGGCCAGGGGATACTTGAAAAACCTCTGTATCTTCCTCTCAATGTGACTGTGAAACTAAAACTGCTCTCCCCCAAAAATGTTTTTAAAAAACACACAGGTAATTTCAATGCAGCATCAAGACTGAATTTGTGAACATTTTACCAGCTGTTCAGTTCAGTTCAGTCTCTGTCGTGTCTGACTCTTTATGGCCCCATGGCCTGCAGCACACCAGGTTTCCCTGTCCTTCACCAACTCACGGAGCTTGTGCAAACTCATGTCCATCGAGTCGGTGATGCCATCCAACCATCTCATCCTCTGTCAGCCTCTTCTCCCACCTTCAATCTTTCCCAGCATCAGTGTCTTTTCAAATGAATCAGTTCTTCCCATCAGGTGGCCAAAGTACTGGAGTTTCAGCTTCAGCATCAGTCCTTCCAATGAATATTCAAGACTGATCTCCATTAGGATGGACTGGGTGGCTCTCCTTGCAGTCCAAGGGACTCTCAAGAGTCTTCTTCAACACCACAGTTCAAAAATATCAATTCTTTGGCATTCAGCTTCTTTATAATCCAACTCTCACATCCATGCATGACTGCTGGAAAAACCATAGCTTTGAATAGATGGACCTTTGTAGGCAAAGTAATGTCTCTGCTTTTTAATACGATGTCTACATTGGTCATAGCTTTTCTTCCAAGAAGAAAGCATCTTTTAATTTCATGGCTGCAGTCATCATCTGCAGTGATTTTGGAGCCCAAAAAATAGTCTCTCACTGTTTGCATTGTTTCCCTATCAATTTGCCATGAAGTGATGGGACCAGATGCCATGATCTTAGTTTTCTGAATGTTGAGTTTTAAGCCCACATTTTCACTCTCCTGTTTCACTTTCATCAAGAAGCTCTTTAGTTCTTTGCTTTCTCTCATAAGGGTGGTGTCATCTGTGTATCTGAGGTTATTGATATTTCTCCCAGCAATCTTGATTCTACCTCGTGCTTCATCTGACAAAATGTGATCCACTGGGGAAAGGAATGGCAAACCACTTCAGTATTCTTGCCTTGAGAATCCCATGAACAGTATGAAAAGGCAAACCAGCTATTACTGAAAGGAATGTTTGTGGTCTTGTTGTCTAGTTGTTCACAGGGTGTGTACCTGGGACTATCTTATCAAGGTTGCCTGGAAGTTAGTTACTAACTGGAGACTCTCCCAGCCCAGCCCAGGCCTGAATCAAAAACTATGGGCTGGGGCTGAGCAACCTGTGTTTTAACAAACTCTCCAGATGGTTTCCATGCACATGAAAGTCAGAGACCGCTAGTACTTCTCTCATCACTCACCAGTAAGTTGCCTTCTGTCCACATGGTGCTCCATTATGGATGCCTTTCATGAGAATGGTCATTTCCATGTGTCAGGAATTAAGTGGCCATCTGCTGTGCTTGGATGTCCAGCGTTTTTTGAAACTCCACTCAGTACTTTGATTGTTTCATGTCATATGTGTCCCACCTTCCCAAAGTAGATATCCAAATACTACATTTCCAACTGGTCATCTTGATACCGTGGTTATTCAAATAGATGCACTTAAGTGAGAACTGGAGGTGGAAGGGGGAGGCCTGAAGTGATGGCCACATCAGGCCAGTCTTCGGACAAGCACAGTGGTGCAATGGCTGGTCCATTCGGTAGCCTTGTCAATGCCAAGTGGCAATGATGGTATTTTTACTAGGACAGTCTCACTATGTGGCTGGGCATAGCTCTTGGCTCTGTTATTTTGGACTCTAATCACCAAGCCTGATTGTTTGCCCCTCCTGGAAAATTCTGTTAATTCTCTAATTTCTTTTAGTACAAACTTGCTTTTCAACCTTGCTAGAGTAGATTCTATAGTTTCCAGTTAAGAGTACTGAATGAGAAGAGTATTTGTTATTAATTATCAAAAATTCTGTGTCTTTGGCTGTAATTGGCAGAGGAGCTTTACCCTTGGCATTA
This sequence comes from Nanger dama, assembly GCA_917880005.1. Lineage (NCBI taxonomy): Eukaryota > Metazoa > Chordata > Mammalia > Artiodactyla > Bovidae > Nanger > Nanger dama. Next base: position 3,505,038 of record CAKJTW010000069.1, read on the forward strand.
GCTGTTTTCTGAGTTCTAAGTGCTTCTCTCCTCTACAGCACAACGTGAGTGCCATCTCCATGTTGGAGTCCGCTGCCACCTCCTCGTGAAAGGGACAGCTTCTCTGCCCTTGCAGTGTGCTTCCAGCCTCTGCTCTGCATCTCCCTCATTAGGCTGTCGCATCCTGAGTGCCTCGATTTGTTTCTGCACGTTGTTTATTGTCCCCGCTTCAGTTCCCTCAGGACTGTCCTTGAATGGTGCTTTGCTGGTGGGATGGTTTTATGCTTCCTGGTGTTTTGTCAGGAACGGCTTCCAAGATGGGCCTGACTGTGACTCTGCACAGAGCCCAAGTCCATGCACTCCTTCATATCCAAATGGCTCATTCCCTCTCCATCTTGACCTGAGAACTGGGAATTTATTATTTAATCATCTTAGATCCATTTTGTGATAAAGTGAAGTTCCAAGACTGGACCTTCTTTATCAAAAAACAGGAAAGATATGGTATTTGGTAGGGCTCATTGTGAATTAAATTTTATAAATGTTGAATTTTATGTTGGTAAAGAATTGGTTAGTCTCTGACCCTGATTTTGAGAACATGAAGGAGAAAATAACCCAATATCAAGAAATCAAAATGTAATTAGAGGATAGATAGAAGATCAAGAAAGGGTAGCCTCATATTACCCCAGAAAGACAGAAGAATTTAAATGACTTAATTTAATACAAGAGAGTCATTTTACTAAAGTGTTAGAAGTTATCTTCCAACTTTTTAGTAAAATATGAATTCATATTCATATTTCAAAGGTTCAATCTATGAGTGAAGGTAAATAGAGGCAGTGAATATACAATACCAATTTTAGGAATATTTTTCTGAACCAATAAACAGAAATAAAATGATGATTCTAGTAAGATACATATAAAACCCAAGACCTGAAAAACTAATTATATATCTCACATTGAAGCAGCCATTAATGTTATTAAAGATGTAGAGTTTTACGTCCAAAAGAAATAAAATTTATTCTTCACAACAGAATTATTAATAGGATCATAGTTTATTAATCTTCCTCTAGTGAATGATAGCCATTTTTTGTTTTCAATGCTATACGCTATAGCAAAGAGTCACAAAAGTAAATTATCCTGCTACCAAATAAATGGTCTGTTTATCAAATTAAAAAAAAAAACCTATGGAGAAAAATAAAAATTAAATGTTGCTAATTCTAAGGGCAAATTGCATCAGAATTTTTATAAATGATCCATTCTCCAATAAATGGAGGTAATTTGTTTGTCTCCTGGATCAATAAATAAACAATTTAGATGGAATGGTTCCCAGCGTTTGACTGGTTCTGCCATCATGTTTCTTGCTTTTTTTCCCCTACAAATCATCTAGTAATAGAAGGTCATTAAACTTGTAATTCATTTAACAAATGTTAATACTGTAGATGTGTATGGTCATATCTTCAGTTTATCCTTTTACTAAATTATATATTTCTTTAGGATAAAATTTCACTTCTATTTAAAGCAGGTATGAGGCTGCTGGCTTAGAATTGGTGAGAGATGATAAAAAGCATTCATTAGGACAGTAATACAGAGAGGAGGACATCCATTTTAGAAATAATAGGTCATGAAATCAGTAGGACTTCATGATCAATTGATGAAATCAGCAAATATAAACTCTTTGTAGCTTAGATGTGAATGAAAGGAGTGACTGAAAGGCAGCATCCAAATAAAAATCAAAAAGCTAAGAGATATAAACTTTATGGTGGAAGAGATGCTGTGCTTTATATGTTCAGGTTATATGAAAAGGAGAGGTGAAAGATCCGATGATAACCAATATTCACTGAAGCCTCCAAGTACTTTGCAAGTATCTCGTTTAATACTCACAACTACCCACTCCAGTATTCTTGCCTGGAGAATTACAAGGACAGAGGAGCCTGGTGGGCTATACAGTCCATGGGGTCATGAAGAGTCAGACACAAGTCGGACACAACTGAGCAACTACTACACACAAATGTCATGTCAGCCTGGGGCTCTGTGATGGGAAGGGGGATGGAGGCTCAAAGCAGGGGTATATATTCATATGTAATATGTATGGTGGCTCAGATGGTAAAAATCCACCTGCAATGGGGGAGACCTGGGTTTCATCCCCTGGAGAAGGAAATGGCAACCCACTCCAGTACTCTTGCCTGGAGGCTCCTCAGTCCATGGGGTCACAAAGAGTCGGACACAACTGAGTGATTCACTTTCACTTTATACACACACACACACACACACACATATAATTGACTGATTTGCATTGTTGTAGGGCAGAAATCAATATAACATTGTAAAGCAATTATCCTCCAATTAAAAAGTAAATAACCCTCCCCCAAAACATCATATCATATTTTATAGTTAAGGAAAGAGAGGCACAGAATCCTAAATAATATGCTCAAGTCCACTGCTACAGCTAGTAGTGACAGAGCTGACTCTGGTCTCTTGGACTCACAACTATGACCCACTAGAGAGGAGAGAATGAATGAAGTCTCAGAGGAGATGAGACGAAGCAGAAGGGCAAATGAAGGTTTAATCGGAAAGAACAATTTTCTGCAACCAGAGGAAATGACATAAAGGCAGGTCAGATGCTTATAGTGTTTTTAAAAGATGAGATAAGAAGTTGAGGTTCCTAATATCTGCAATCTCTCTTTTACTTAATGAAGAAGTAAGGCTGCTTCTCAACATTGTAAAGCAGGGAGAGTGTTGAGTTACTCTTAAAACACTTGCCAAAGGAATTATTGCCTGAATGCGTGAGGGAAGAACAGTAATTTTCATCATATTTCTAATGATTTCACTGTTCAAGAAACCTGAAAAAATCATTACAAAGTGACCATATGGTGATATTACTCTACATGAAAAGCAGGAAAAATGAGGACTCTTTTAAAAATTCAAGCTAGCTCAGAATAACAAAGAATAGATGGATACCTATTTCTGAGCTACATTATGTAAATTTGATTTTTAAAATCTCATAAAAACAAAAATCCGGTTTTAAGGAATACAAAGCAAATGTAAGAATTAAGTTATGCCTTCATCTTCTAAGGAATGAATCCAAGTTGCTATCGAGAAATTTATCTTTACTATTAATCAATATAATTTCATAAAGCTGAAAGAGACTTGGGCATCAGATGACCCAAACACTTCATTTCTCAGAACAGGAAATTAAGGGCCTGTGAAGTGTATGACTTGCTCAAAATGGGCAGTTCATTGCTAGGAAAACCAAAAATCTCTTAGACTGCAGTCTCCACCTCCCCCACTTATTTTGTGTGTGTGGTCAGAAAAAATGTTGCATCTCATACTCATTTTCCCTTTCTGTGTTGATCTATCACCTATCTCAATTACTCTTCTGTAACAGATGTATAAGCTCTTAATTGATCCTGAGGGTCAGATTAGGGAACTAACATTTACAGAAGGTGAGCTTTTTGCCAAGATCATGACTAAGCACCTCTATTTGGGCTTTATCATTCATAATTACTTTAAGTGTTTATTGATGGCTCCATTTATCTTCACGGTTGAGAGAACTGCGGTTGAGGGAGGTTAAATAACTCACACCAGGTCGTATGTGGCCAATTTCTTCCCCATGCACTGCAAAATACTGTGATGTTTGCATCTTTTAATTATCTGCTTTTGTTTTCCCTGTGAGGTATATTTTATTTTATTTTATGCTTTTAAATATGTTCAGCGTGGTTCTGGAATGTTGGCTTTGGGTGGCAGGGACTATACGGGGGAAGTAAGAAGGCAACTGTGGAGAAGTCACTGAGCTTAATTCCTCTTATCCCCGCAGAATCCTGTCTGGAAGAGACAATGAAAGCAAAGTCTACTGAAGGGCCAGCATCATGATGGGATCTCCCCGCCCCTGAGTGAGTGAATGAAAGTTGTTCAAGCGTGTCCGACTCCTTGCGACTCCATGGACTATAGCCCACCAGGCTCCTCTGTCCGTGGGATTTCTCAGGCAAGATTCTGGAGCGGGGAGCCATTCTCTTCTCCAGAAGATCTTCCCCACCCAGGGATCAAATCCAGGTCTCCTGCATTGCAGGCAGATTCTTTACTAACTGAGCCATCAGGAAACCCTGACCCAAGACCACTCAAACCCAAAGAATCCTTCATCCAGTATTTCCTCTAAAACGTGTTATCAATCTACGTCTCCCAAAAGAACGTTAGTTTGGCATAGTCCAAGTCACATGTATAAATTCTGGTGATAAGGGAAACTGGGAAATGTAGCTTATTAGATTCTCTGCAGGAAATACTTGGAAATCTCAAAATACAAAGATGGATTTCAACATCCTTTGGTAGCCCAAACTTAAAACTTCCCAACATAGACCAACACTCTCCCAAATGTAAAAAAAAATAAAATAAAAAGGAGAGCTGCAGGCTACACTCCCCCAACCCAGGAAAACAGAATTTCCTTATAAAATTGAAAACAGGTTCCTCTCTGATGAGAGGTCCCACATCTCATCAGCCTCTGGATCAGCTTCAAGTCCAGAATCTCTGATAAATTATTTCTTCCTCATCTAGTTTAGTCACATTAGCACTTTGAGATTCTTCTGTAACATGAGAGAAATATGAAAATTTAACCACTTCACAGGTAATTTACATATAATTAGGGGAAGAGAGTGAAGAGAAAATTGTTAATGTGTGTTATATGCTACTGCTAAGTCATTTTAGTCATGTCTGACTCTGTGCGACCCCATAGACGGCAGCCCACCAGGCTCCCCGTCCCTGGGATTCTCCAGGCAAGAACACTGGAGTGGGTTGCCATGTCCTTCTCCAAAGCATGAAAGTGAAAAGTGAAAGTGAAGTCGCTCAGTTGTGTCCGACTCTCAGCAACCCCATGGACTGCAGCCTACCAGGCTTCTCAGTTCAGTTCAGTTCAGCCGCTCAGTCGTGTCCGACTCTTTGCTTCTCAGTGCATAGGATTTTCCAGGCGAGAGTACTGGAGTGAGGTGCCATTGCCTTCTCCGCTGTGTGTGTGTGTGTGTGTGTGTGTGTGTGTATACAACACAGCAAAGAAATGAGAAAAAGTGAGGAGGAAGTACCTTTCTTATTTCTCTAGGGAGAGCAGCTGGCTGCACTGCGGTCCAGAGTCTTGTTCTCAGGTCTACAGATCCAAGGTGGCAATGTTCCAGAAGCCAGACAGGATTCAGGAAAACTGAATCACTCTCTTCCCGGGAATCTTTTTGATAAGACACACACACACACTCTCTCACTTTTGGAATATACCCCACCCCATCAATCTATTTGGCAATAAATATGCAGATCTAATTTTTAAAGACCAGATGTTTCAGTTCAGTTCAGTTCAGTCACTCAGTCGTGTCCGACTATTTGTCACCCCATGAAGCACAGCACTCCAGGCCTCCCTGTCCATCACCAACTCCCCAAGTTCACTCAGACTCATGTCCATTGAGGTGGTGATGCCATCCAGTCATCTTATCCTCTGTCGTCCCCTTTTCCTCCTGCCCCCAATCCCTCCCAGCATCAGAGTCTTTTCCAATGAGTCAATTCTTCGCATGGGGTAGCCAAAGTACTCAAGTTTCAGCTTTAGCATCATTCCTTCCAAAGAACACCCAGGACTGATTTCCTTTAGAATGAACTGTTTGGATCTCTTTGCAGTCCAAGGGACTCTCAAGAGTCTTCTCCAACACCATAGCTCAAAAGCATCAGTTCTTCGGTCCTCAGCTGTTTTCACAGTCCAACTCTCACATTCATACATGACTACTAGAAAAACCATAGCCTTGACTAGACAGGCCTTTGTTGGCAAAGTAATGTCTCTGCTTTGAAATATGCTCTCTGCTGCTGCTGTTGCTGCTAAATTGCTTCAGTCATGTCCAACTCTGGGTGACCCCATAGACGGCAGCCCGCCAGGCTCTCCCATCCCTGGGATTCTCCAAGCAAGAACACTGGAGTGGGTTGCCATGTCCTTTTCCAATGCATGAAAGTGAAAAGTGAAAGTGAAGTCGCTCCGTTGTGTCTGACTCTTCGCAATTCCATGGACTGCAGCCTACCAGGCTCCTCCATCCATGAGATTTTCCATGCAAGAGTACTAGAGTGGGGTGCCATCGCCTTCTCTGATATGCTATCTAGGTTGGTCATGACTTTCCTTCCAAAGAGTAAGCGTCTTAATTTCATGACTGTAATCACCATCTGCAGTAATTTTGGAGCCCAGAAAAAAAAAGTCTGACACTGTTTCCACTGTTTCCTCATCTATTTGCCATGAAGTGATGGGACCAGATGCCACGATCTTCGTTTTCGGAATGTTGAGCTTTAAGCCAACTTTTTCACTCTCCTCTTTCACTTTCATCAAGAGGTTTTTTAGTTCCTCTTCACTTTCTGCCATAAGGGTGGTGTCATCTGCATATCTGAGATTATTGATATTTCTCCCACCAGTCTTGATTCCAGCTTGTGCCTCTTCTAGCCCAGTGTTTCTCATGATGTACTCTGAATATAAGTTACATTATTTTAAAAGATGCCTAATTTAGTAGTAGCTTGATATGCAATTACATTAAGAATACATTTTTTTTTCTTCAGAATCTATAACTTATTAGCTTTCTTCAGTACAAATTGGAGAGAGGGAGGTGGAAGGGAAGGGGGAGGAAGGCTGAGATTTTAGAGAGACCAAGATGGAGAAAGGCTGAGATTCTTGAACAAGAATCTGTCTTTGTGCCATTGTCAACAGGGACTGAAGCCTCTAATATTTCCACCGCTTGATGTATTTTGTAGGGAACAAGTAATAGAGTGGCTGCCCAATAACTAAGTAAACAAAAGGACCAAAGCAAATTTTGGCAACGTTTATCTCCCCCTTTACTGTATTGCAACTCAGATCTAATTTTGAGGAATTAACACAAAACTACCATTTTTGTGTAAAATCACACAGCAATGGTGCTAAATCTGCCTCCTGCTAAATTTGTCTCCTACAATTACCATGAGGCTTCCCAGGTGGCAGAGTGGTAGCAAATCTACCTGCAATGCAGGAGACCCAGTTTGATCCCTGGGTCAGGAAAATCCCCTGAAAAAGGAAATGGCAACCACTCCAGTATTCTTGCCTGGAGAATCCCATGGACAGAGGAGCTTAAAGGGCTACATACACACACCACTGTCATATGGTTGTTCTTTCCCATATTTCCACATTTAGGGTCCCACAGAATTCCTGGGCTTAATAAAATAACTTTTTATTCAGGAATGCATTTTATCTGATTTAATTATCTTACACACAAATACAAAAATTCTAACTGATTTTTTCAAAGTAAAAACAAAATCAAAGAGTTTAGATGCTTTCCTTCCCATAATATAGACACTGAGTATAAATAGTTTATCATATTTTTGAAATTGAAAAAATACTTGAAGTGAAATGTTATGTTTTCATGTACATATACTGATCTTATCATATCACTGAAGTGAGCTTTTATTTCTTCCCAGAAACCAATTTATCCTCTAAAATTATTTTCTTTACTTAGTATGCATGATCTTTTGACATTTTACTTTTCTCAGAGTTTTACAATTTTGATTTGCATCATCCCTCTCCCTGAGGAAGAATCCCACATCTTCTCCCACATGTTTTATTAAACATGTGCTATACCCTTTGCCACTAATGACAGGAAAGCAGCTTTCTTCATGTCTCCGGCTTCCTAAAATTTCCTATTCAGTGCATTCTTTTCACCATCACATTGATCACCCTGAAGCCAGAGAGGAATATCTAAAATATTAATTGACTTAAAATCAAGCATTCCTGTCTAGAGCAGTAGTTCTCAAAGAGTGTTTCTGAGATTAGAAATATCAGCATTACCTGGGGACCAGTTAGAACTGTAACTTATCAGCCCCACCCAGGTCTCCCAAAACCCAGGGACCCAGCAAAAGCCTGTAGGCTGTTGTGAAACATGTAAACTTTGAGAACCACTGGTGCATGAGACAAATTCTCTTTCTCAGCATGATGCACAGTGTTGTCATTCATGGAAAGGCAGCATCTGGTCAATGGGCACTTGTTAGAAATGCCAGTTCTTGGGCAAACTGGCAATAGCTAATACAACATGCCTACATGGAATTGACATGTTATCTAGGGAAACAATGAGCGGGGGTGCTCTGTTCTAGCAGATAAAGGTATTTGGTATTTAATCTCATACATTTACCTGCTCTTCCCTATGATATTTTTCAGCACACAATCTGGCATTGTTGTAAACATGTAAACACTTTAGATTTTAATTTTTTCTAAAAGCCCTTAACTTTCTAAAAGTTCCCTACCAAGGGAACATTTCATGCAAAGATGGGCTCGATAAAGGACAGAAACGGTATGGACCTATTAGAAGCAGAAGATATTAAGAAGAGGTAGCAAGAATACACAGAAGAACTGTACAAAAAGATCTTCATGACCAAGATAATCACGATGATGTGATCACTCACCTAGAGCCAGACATCCTGGAAGGTGAAGTCAAGTGGGCCTTAGAAAGCACCACTATGAACAAAGCTAGTGGAGGTGATGGAATTCCAGTTGAGCTATTTCAAATCCTGAAAGATGATGCTGTGAAAGTGCTGCATTCAATATGCCAGAAAATTTGGAAAACTCAGCAGTGGCCACAGGACTGAAAAACACCAGTTTTCATTCCAATCCCAAAGAAAGGCAATGCTAAAGAATGCTCAAACTACCACACAGTTGTACTCATCTCACACGCTAGTAAAGTAATGCTCAAAATTCTCCAAGCCAGGCTTCAGCAGTATGTGAACCGTGAACTTCCATATGTTCAAGCTGGTTTTAGAAAAGGCAGAGGAACCAGAGATCAAATTGCCAACATCCGCTGGATTGTCAAAAAAGCAAGAGTTCCAGAAAAACATCTTTTTCTGCTTTATTATTGACTATGCCAGATCCTTTGACTGTGTGGATCACAAGAAACTAGAAAATTCTGAGAGAGATGGGCATACCACACCACCTGACCTGCCTCTTGAGAAATCTGTATGCAGATCAGGAAGCAACAGTTAGAACTGGACATGGAACAACAGACTGGTTTCATATAGGAAAAGGAGTATGTCAAGGCTGTATATTGTCGCCCTGCTTATTTAACTTATATGCAGAGTACATCATGAGAAACGCTGGGCTGGAAGAAACACAAGATGGAATCAAGATTGCCAGGAGAAATATCAGTCACCTCAGATATGTAGATGACACCATCCTTATGGCAGAAAGTGAAGAGGAACTCAAAAGCCTCTTGATGAAAGTGAAAGAGGAGAGTGAAAAAGTTGGCTTAAAGCTCAGCATTCCGAAAATGAAGATCATGGCATCTGGTCCCATTACTTCATGACAAATAGATGGGGAAATAGTGGAAACGGCGTGAGACTCTTTTTTTTGGGGGGGCCTCCAAAATCACTGCAGGTGGTGACTGCAGTCATGAAATTAAAATACGCTTACTCCTTGGAAGGAAAGTTATGACCAACCTAGAGAGAATATTCAAAAGCAGAGACATTATTTTGCCAACAAAGGTCCATCTAGTCAAGGATATGGTTTTTTCAGTAGTCATGTATGGATGTGAGAGTTGGATTGTGAAGAAAGCTGAGTGCTGAAGAATTGATGCTTTTGAGCTGTGGTGTTGAAGAAGACTCTTGAGAGTCCCTTGGACTGCAAGGAGATCCAACCAGTCCATCCTAGAGGAGATCAGTCCTGGGTGTTCATTGGAAGGACTGATGCTAATGCTGAAACTCCGATACTTTGACCACCTCATGTGAAGAGTTGACTCACTGGAAAAGACTCTGATACTGGGAGGGATTGGGGGCAGGAGGAGAAGGGGACGACCGAGGATGAGATGGGTGGATGGTATCACCGACTCGATGGACATGAGTTTGAGTGAACTGAGGGAGTTGGTGATGGACAGGGAGGCCTGGCGTGCTGCAATTCATGGGGTCACAAAGAGTCAGACACGACTGAGAGAACTGAACTGAACTGAAAAGCCCTTATACTAGCCAATATCAATGGTTTCCTATTTACTTTCATTGATAAAACCAAGTATTAGAATTTCTGCACATGGCCTTTTGTTAGATTTATGCTTTTATAACCTTTGTATTATTTAACCTTTTGATTCTGTATCTGAAGGTAAAAATCACCAACCCACCATTAAATATTACCTGTTCAGATTGGCCAGTGAAGAATTTGAAAAATAATATGTTTTCATGGAGTATTTGTTCTTAAAACTTAGAACATTTAATTAGTTTACCCCTGAAAGTAAGTGGAGTCTCTAAAGTGTTTTACCATCATTAAATAAAGGAAATATGAGTGGGTAAATGAGTGAATCTCATGTATATATAATGTCTTTCAGTCCCCAAGTAAAATTGTTAATTATTTTTTCACTTATACATTTCTTTGACTGATTGATATTCTTTAAGAGTGATTTTCCGTTTGGGGCTGTGTTTCCTAAATTTCTCTAGTAGGAATTATAGATTCTATCAATGAATTTATCATTTGGAAGACTATATTAGCATGCTTATAAATTCTGAAGCGTTCCCACTAACAACCATCACCTCTAGTTTCAGTGTTTGAATTTACTATCTTTGCATCCTTCTTCCTCCTGTCTAGTAACTATGTGTGCTGAGTGCTCAGTCGCTCAATCGTGTCCAATTCTTTGTGACTGTAGCCCGCCAGGTTCCTCTCTCTATGGGATTCTCCAGGCAAGAATACTGGAGAATTCTTGGATTGCAATTCCCTTCTCCAGGGACCTTCCCAACCCAGAGATCAAACCCAGGTCTCCTGGGTGTCCTGCAATGGCAGGCCTATTCTTTACCACTGCCCCCCCAATCCTAGTCAGGGGTTAACTCAGCACACTGAGTCTAGCTTGGTAATGTAACTCTGTTTTCACATTTGTAATTATTTGTTTATATTTTTCTTCCTTGAATAAACAGTAACATTTTCAAGGACAGGAACCAGCACTTACTTATTTGGGGACTCTCTAACACTATTGATAAGAAATATACTGTATTATTTAGACAATCTTGGCTCAGACAGCAAAGCCTCTGCCTGCAATGCAGGAGACTGCGGGAGACCCGGGTTCGATTCCTGGGTCGGGAAGATCCCCTGGAGAAGAAAATGGCAATCCACTCCAGCACTCTTGCCTGGAAAATCCCTTGGACAGAGGAGCCTGATAGGCTACAGTCCATGGGGTCGCAAAGAGTCGGACATGACTGAGCGACTTCAATTCACTTTATACTGTAGTATTTAGACCATCTTAGCCTTGCAATAAATATTTGTTAAGTCAGCTCAGTCACATGCCCTTTGCCACCATGTCAGATAACTGCACATACTGTAGTTTTCTTTTTAACTAATCTGACTAGAATATATATTTTTATAGAGACAGTTTCTCCAGAATACAAAACTATCTGGTCAGTTTGGTGGGGAGAAGAATACCCATAAACTGATATTATTCTTGTAAAATTGCCTATGTGTTCTTCACTTTTTTCTCTTTTCAAATGGGTGTTCTGGCATTATTAAAAGAAAGAAAGAAAACAGCTGTGTAAATCAGACTGTGATTTTGTCTCCCTTTCCATTCCTTGTTTAATCTCACTCAGCAAATGAATTTGCCTTGCTTAGAAATGGACTTGCTATAAAAGATATTACCAACTTCACAATGATTCTAGAATCCCATAAATTGTAATAATTAACATGACTTCCCTTTGTAATTCGATTAGCTCCAAAGGAGCACTTCTCTTCAATGGATGACCTCTGTTATTCCTACAGTATTAACTGGGCAAGGCTGTGGATGGCATTGTGAGCCAGTCCAGTGCTTTGTCCAGAAGCACACTTGTCTTGGGCTGAATCCATCTGTATCTATCTAGGGATAGAGATCTAGGGATAGATCTACTTCCTGGATATCTAGGGTCCTTTCTTCCTTTGCTGCTCCTCTCACCCACGGTTAACTATGATGTAGTATTTATATCATAGGTACTGATTATTCTTGTGCGCATGCTCAGTCGCTCAGTGGTGTCTGACTCTTTGCAACCCCATGGCCTGTAGCCCACCAGGCTCCTCTGCCCATGGGATTTTCCAGGCAAGAATGACGGATTGGGATTCTATTTCCTCCTCCAGGGGATCTTCCCAACCCACAAATCAAACCTGCATCACCTGCATTGGCAGGTGGTTTCTTTACCACTAAGCCAGCAGGAACACCTATTGATTCTCTTTAATCGCTAACAATGGCTTACTTAAATGTCTACTGCTGTACTATTCTTGAAGTTTTCTATTTTTATAATCTCATTTCATTCTTTGCATTGGAAAGGCAACCTCTGAAATGATGATAGTTTAGAATTTTGAATTTGGCAAAGATGGTAAGATCAGCAAGTGGAACAGTGATCATTTCCCCAGGACAAAATGAGAGCTTAGCTTACATCACCACTAGAGTCCATTCCTGTTATAAAAATCTGGGGACTGAGAATCAGTAAAAGTGAAGAGCTACTCTGTGATAGTCATGCAAGAAGCCTGCATACACAGACCTCTTTTCAAGGGTCTACAAACCATCATCAGGATTTTGACCACAGAACTCTGTCCACCTGGTCACAGCTGACTGGTTATTATAGCTGAAATAGGACCTTGATGATAGCCCTGGCTACAGAGTGACTCAGTGAGATCCAGTGGCTGGGGAGTTTTTGACTGGGTTAGCTACTAGTGCCAAGAGACATAGAAGCAGAATCATAGAAAAATAATGGCAGAAAACCAGTAAATAAAGATCAAGATTGTCAATATATCTAAGTTCCAGATCTTCATAGAATCTTGAACAAAATTCTAGCTTTCTGTGATGCTCACAAAATACTCTCTATACTTCTCTATTTTCATATACACCCCATGACTAAGACCTTAGCATCTTAGTTGACTTGAAGAAGCCAAATTTTGGTAAAGTAAATGATCCTTAATAATTGTGATATAAAACTATTTATTTTTTAAAAATCTTATATTATCTAGCAATAACTTGAATGTAAAATATTTATAGAGGTTTGACTGTATGATTAGGTAGAATATAATATTTTTATGATTAATTGTAAATTTAATTGTAAACTATTTTTAGACCACTAAGTTTACTGTATGTGCAAAGCCTTGCAAGTAAGAGTCATATAATGCCAACCAAACAGTGGAATTATACGGAGGCACTTTGAAAAACTGAATCCATTTACACCAAGCTCTTTCCTTTCACTTCCTAATAATCTATATGGTTGTAGAAAAAGTTCACATTCTTACAAGTAAAGAGTTTTTCTAAATTAAGTGTATATATATATATGTATATACATATGCATGTGTGTGTATTTGTGTGTAGTTTTCATCAAGATCATGGAAGAATTATTTTATTTGCTTCTAATTCACTTGATTGTTTAAAGTCTATTTAATACCACTATATTCAAAGCTCTTAGAGTCTCACAAGGGCAAGTAACATAATTAAACTGACACTTTAAGGGTCATGTGGTTCAGTACGATTACAGATTAACAAATATTTTCTATGGAAAAAGCAGAATATATCTGCAGAAAATGAAGAAATTATGCTTTTTTTTTTCCTTTACTGCAGTCATTTGATTATATAATTTAAAATGTTTTAAAATTTTAAATAGCAATTACAAAAAACTAAAATGAAATATTTGAAGCTATTGAGCTATACGTATTCAAGAAGCAAAAATGAGTCCAAATTAAATGCACATTGAACAATGCTATTCACAGCACAAGTATAACGCAAAGATAATGGCCTCTAGAAAGAATAACAGAAATTAAGTTAAATAAATGAATGGGGAAAAGTGACCATTTGTATCCATTTTTAAATACTCATAGCTTTTCTTTTTAAATTATGCATATAAAAGTTTTTAATTTCTGATTTTAAATTACTATATACCACAGAAGAACAATGCAAAACCAGTAGGATAAAATATATCTTCATTCTAAGAAATGCACTGTTTTTTCATGAGATGTTGAAACTCTGTAACTGGCAGCAAAGCTCAAAAGAAATAATTCTCTGTTAAGTTTCTTGCGTTGATAACTATTCTTTATTTTTCACAAAAAAGAAAAGTTTTCAAGTTGCCAAAAGGAGAATATAAACAAGAGATATGTGAAAAATTTAGGATGCACTCATGACATTTTGTTCTACCCTGTTGAACTTGGCCTGGGAAGATCCTCATTAGCATGCGCTCTGAATCAGGATCTAGACCACCTCTCACAATACAAGATACCGGGTTCTAGCAAAGTTTCTAATGATAATTTATTCAGGCCAAGGCAACTTCCTTTCCACAAGTTAAGAAAACTTTGGTGGTCTTCATATTTTCTGTCAAATTGTTATTCCTGTCCGTTTAGACAGTGTTAATTAACGACAGAAGAGTAATATTAAATCTATGCACAAATAGTGAAAATGCTGAATTTAACATTCAGGATAGCATTAAAAGTAATTTTAAGGGAAATAATAAAATGATAATCTCTATGAAGTTGATCTTCATTTTTTTAAGTAGCCTTGCTGCTGCTGCTAGGTCGGTTCAGTAGTGTCCAACTCTGTGCGACCACATGGACTGCAGCCCACCAGGCTCCTCTGTCCAAGGGATTTTCCAGGCAAGGGTACTGGAGTGGGGTGCCACTGAAGCTTTTAAAGCTAAATGTTTATCGCTTTTAAAGAAAACAGTTGAATTAATTTTTTATGTTCTATGTTTACTTTTTTCTAATATTCGCAACATCTTTAATCAAAGATCCTTTTACATAAAGAGTCTTTCCCCTCTTTTAAAGGAAGGAGAAACATAAAATCTGGTCTAATTGAAATGTACTATTTGATTTTAAAATTATTTGACAAAAGACTAACATAACTGGAATTATTTTTAACCTGTGGCTCAGCTCTTAGCATCTAAATAAATGGTCCTAACTTTCTCTGTTTTCTTCTTTCTAGCAGGGAGGGGTGTGATTTAAAGAGGCAGATCTCATAAAATTTCAACATTTTTTGTTTAGTTCTCAAACCCTATTTCTGAGATGCACCTGATGACTTGATACAACTTCACGTAGGAGCTAGAAATGGTTCTACACTTATATCTTCTGTTCTTGAAAAAAACTTATTTCCTTTGAAATCATGATAGCCACCTCGATCACATTCTGCCTCTTCTATGGTCCCTAAGGAGCTCATGGTGACTCCTCCTCAGTTCAGTTCAGTTTAGTCGCTCAGTCATGTGCGACTCTGCAACCCCATGGACTGCAGCATACCAGGCCTCCCTGTCCATCACCAACTCCCAGAGTCCACACAAACTCATGTCTGTTGAGTCGGTGATGCCGTCCAACCATCTCATTCTCTGTCACCCCCCTTCTCCTCCTCTGTCATCCCCTTCTCCTCCTGCCCTCAATCTTTCCCAGCATCAGGGTCTTTTCCAATGAGTCAGCTCTTTGCATCAGGTGGTCAAAGTACTGGAGTTTCAGCTTCAACATCAGTCCTTGCAATGAACACCCAGGACTGATCTCCTTTAGGATGGACTGGTTGGATCTCCTTGCAGTCCAAGGGACTCTCAAGAGTCTTCAACACCACAGTTCAAAAGCATCAATTCTTTGGTGCTCAGCTTTCTTTACAGTCCAACTCTCACATCCATACACGACCACTGGAAAAACCATAGCTTTGACTAGATGGACTTTTGTTGGCAAAGTAATGTCTCTGCTCTTTAATATGCTGTCTAGGTTGGTCATAACTTTTCTTCCAAGGAGCAAGCATCTTTTAATTTCATGGCTGCAGTCACTATCTGTAGTGATTTTGGAGTCCAAAAGTAAAGTCTGACACTGTTTCTACTGTTTCCCCATTATTTGTCATGAAGTGATGGGACCAGATGCCATGATCTTCATTTTCTGAATGTTGAGCTTTAAGCCAATATTTTCACCTTCCTGTTTCACTTTCATCAAAAGGCTCTTAAGTTCTTCTTTACTTTCTGCCATAAATGTGGTATCATCTGCATATCTGTGGTTATTGATATTTCTCCCAGCAGTCTTGATTCTAGCTTGTGCTTCTTCCAGCCCAGCACTTCTCATGATGTGCTCTGTGTATAAGCTAATTAAGCAGGGTGACAACATACAGCCTTGACGTACTCCTTTTCCTATTTGGAACCAGTCTGTTTTTCCATGTCCAGTTCTAACCGTTGCTTCCTGACCTGCATACAGATTTCTCAAGAGGCAGGTCAGGTGGTCTGGTATTCCCATCTCTTTTAGAATTTTCCATAGTTTATTGTGATCCACACAGTGAAACGCTTTGGTATAGTCAATAAAGCAGAAATAGATGTTTTTCTGGAACTCTCTTGTTTTTTTCCATGATCCAGTGGATGTTGGCAACTTGATCTCTGGTTTCTCTGCCTTTTCTAAAACCAGCTTGAACATCTGGAAATTCACAGTTCACATACTGCTGAAGCTTGCTCTACTGTGGCATATTCTAGCTAGCCCATTTCCTGCAAACATCCACCTTCCATGGCTTCTCAGCAGCTTGAGCAACACGTTCCAATGAAATTTCCTCTTATCTCCACTTGTGGTCATCCTCTGGACCTTCTCATGATACTATTAATAAATGATGAATTTCTGCATCCTGCTCTGGCTTTCCCCAGTGTCACTCTTGTTCCACCAAAGCTTATTCTCTGAACAGTTGTCAGAGAAATTCCTTTGAAACATAGGTCAAATCTTCCCAGTTTCTCTTCCGAATACTCTCACAGCTTCCCATCACACCAAGAACACAATCCCAGGGTCTTACCAGGGGCCACAGACTGTATCTGTGCGCAAAGGTCTTCAAATCCTCACAACCCCCATCCTAGATGATCCTCAGTCTAACTCAGCACCCCAGACCCCAGGACTGTGCATCCACTGACTCATTGGCCTGGATTTCTCTCTCCTTGTTCCATCCCTTCTTTTGGTCTTAAATGTCACTTCTCAAAGAGGGGTGACAGCTCAGCTTCTGCTACCCCTTAATCCACTTTATTTTTTTCTTAGTATTTATTGCTACCTAACATTATAGACTGCAGCCATGAAATTAAAAGACACTTACTCCTTGGAAGAAAAGTTATGACCAACCGAGATAGTATATTCAAAAGCAGAGACATTACTTTGCCGACTAAGGTCCGTCTGGTCAAGGCTATGGTTTTTCCTGTGGTCATGTATGGATGTGAGAGTTGGACTGTGAAGAAGTCTGAGCACTGAAGAATTGATGCTTTTGAACTGTGGTGTTGGAGAAGACTTGAGAGTCCCTTGGGCTGCAAGGAGATCCAACCAGTCCATTCTGAAGGAGATCAGCCCTGGGATTTCTTTGGAAGGAATGATGCTAAAGCTGAAACTCCAGTACTTTGGCCACCTCATGCGAAGAGTTGACTCACTGGAAAAGACTCTGATGCTGGGAGGGATTAGGGGCAGGAGGAGAAGGGGATGACCGAAGATGAGATGGCTGGATGGCATCACGGACTCGATGGACGTGAGTCTGAGTGAACTCCAGGAGATGGTGATAAAGAGGGAGGCCTGGCGTGCTGCTATTCATGGGGTTGCAAAGAGTCAGATATGACTGAGAGACTGAACTGAACTGAACTGAACTGAACATTATACTTGGAGAAGGAAATGGCAACCCACTCCAATGTTCTTGCCTAGAGAATCCCAGGGACGGGGGAGCCATGATGCCGTCTATGGTGTTGCACAAAGTCAGACACGACTGAAGTGACTTAGCAGCTTAGCAGCAACATTATACTTGTTTACATGTTTATTGTCCCCCTTGATTGTACAATAAATCTCCTGAGGGACAAGGGCTTTATTTGTGTGATTCACTGGTCAGCCTTTAGCACTGAACGTAGCTAGAATACACTTAAAAATGTGAATACAAAGAATACAAATAAAAACAAAAAATCCAAATAACAACTGAAAGAAAGAAAAGAAAAGAATCTTCCCTCCTGAAAACACTGCCTCTTTCAGCTCACTTGTACAGCTGTTTTCTAAAGGCCATTTGTCAGCCTCAGCCCAACGTCAATAGAGAAACTTGCTACACCTCTCCTTCCTCTAGATGCAGCTAGATTAATGATCGGTCATCATCTCAGCACCACCACCACAAACACCAGCCTCCTTGTACTGTGTTCAAGGCAAAAACCTAGTAGTATTGGGTTGACCTTATAATCTGCTTCTTCCAGGAATGATCCCACACATCTCATTGCTACCACACAGAATAAGTGAAAGTGAAGTCTCTCAGTCATGCCTGACTCTTTGCAACCCCATGGACTGTAGCCTACAAGGCTCCTCAGTCCATGGGATTTCCCAGGCAAGAGTACTGGAGTGGGTTGCCATTTCCTTCTCCAGGGGATCTTCCCAACCCAGGGATTGAACACGGGTCTCCTTCACTGCAGGCAAATGCTTTACCACCTGAGCCACCAGGGAAGCCAGTGAAGAGAGCAAATACCATTATTTTAGGTATTCAGGAGATCGAACTGACATCACTTGCTTGAAGATACATTACGGGAGATAGAGAAGTAAACAATGACTGGTATCCTGACTTGTGACTAGATGTACATGGTGGTGGTTTAGTCACTAAGTCATGTCCGACTCTTGTGACTGTAGCCTGCCAGGCGCCTCTGTCCATGGGATTCTCCAGGCAAGAATCCTGGAGTGGGTTGCCATTTCCTTCTCCAGGGGATCTTCCCAACTCAGGAACTGAACTGGGGTCTCCTGCATTGCAGGCAGATTCTTTACTGACTGAGCTACGAGGGAAGCCCAAAGTCACTCATATGTCTCACTCTTTGCAACTTCATGGCCTATACAGTCCATGGGATTCTCCAGGCCAGAATACTGCAGAGGGTAGCCTTTCTCTCCTCCAGGGGATCTTCCCAACCCAGGGATCGAACCTAGGTCTCCCACATTGCAGGCGGATTCTTTACCAACTGAGCCGCCAGGGAAGCCGTGATGCTCCCTAAAATACTAGTGAGGAAGATGGTCAGTTTTAGCATAGGAGGAAATCACAAATTTGAGCTTGGCTTTGTGAATGTTTGTTTCACTTACAAGACATTCAGTTGGTGCTGCTGAGAAAGCATTTGATTTCCTTGACCTGGATATATTAAACTGAGAAATCAAGAATCTATGAATAGCTATTAGAGATATGGACGTGTGTAAGATTGTAGAGGTGGGGAGCAAGGATGGGTAAGAAGATGGTCTGGAAGTTTGAAGTTCCTCCAACATGTAATGATTGCAAAGAGGTGGAAGGAAAAAGCAGGAAAATTGCCATTGTAAGTGATGGTTTCAGGAAGAGAGTGAACAACAACATCACCTGCTGCAGAGATGACAAGTAAGAGGAGACCTGGAAAAGATCTCCAGATGCCACAGTTGCCCTTAGACGGAACACTTTCAGGACACGACCAGATAAGGAAGCAGAAGACAGTGGGTTAAAAAGTTAGTAAGAGGTGAGAAAACAGGCCCACTGAGTGCTGTGCAGAATAGACAGATAATTTCCAGGATCTAAATCAGAGTAGGTTTTATTGGGCTTTCTTGGTGGCTCAAATGGTAAAGAATTTGCCTGCAAATGCATGAGATGGCATTTCCATCCCTGGTTCAGGATGATCCCGTGAAGAAGGCAATTGCAACATACTCTAGTATTCTTGCCTGGGGAATTCCATGGACAGAGGACAGAGTTGGACGTGACTGAATGATTGATACTTGAACTTTTTTCACTTTTACTGGTTGTAGATAAAAGGAGTAATATCTTCCACAGTGTAATCTGAGAACAAGAGAGATTTTGTGTGGGCGTAGGCAGGTTTGCAGATCTTATAGCTGGATGATGAGAGAGATTTTGTTTATTGGTTTAGTTTTCAAGGAAAAGGGAACAATTTCCTCTGCTGAGGGTAAAGAGAGACGTTTGGAAGTAGAGGTGGAGTCCAAGTTTGTAAGAGAATGAAAAAGGCTCATCCTCGTCATGGAAAGAGAAAAAGTCAGCTGCCCAGAGGTGCACAGAAGGACCGCAATGCAGAGAGATGGCCTCTTTCTTCAATCAGGCCACTCTGGACATCTTCACTGTCACCAACATGGTCTAAGCAGCCCCATCTGCTGAGCTACAGCAGTAGACAGCCTCCCTGTACACTCTGTCGTCCATTGTAACTCGTTCTGCTCATGACAGCCAAAGAGAGAGCAAAAATACAAATCTGTTATCTCTGTTATTCTATGGTCAAAACCCTTAATAGCTTCTTATCATTATTAAGATGAAGACCAAAATCTTTAACTCAAATAGTGTGACCATAAAATACATCATCCAACCCCGGAGCTTTTCAAGATTGATGGCACATACCATTTGCAATGATGCTGGGAGAGCTAATGTAAAGTAGGACCACCCTGGGCAAAATGGGATTGAGTATTACCTTGTATATTAGATGGTACTTGGCTTAGCTACGTCATCCCTCTCCAGCTTCTTTTACGTCACATTACCCTCAGCTTTCTCCTTTCCAGGTAAACAATTATTTTTTATTTTTCTCAGATGGTCACCTCACTCCTACTGCAGGTATTTTGCACTTGATATTCCATGCACAAGAAATGTGAACTTATCCCCACTCAGAGCTTGGGAACACATCATGGGTTCAATGTTATCAAAAAAGAGACGTTACCATGTATGACAGTTGTTGTGAAGGGAAGGGAGTGATGAGTGTTCATGCCAGGGACCAGACCACCCCCCGTCCCCCGCAAGTACACTAGCCGGCACAAATGACAAGTCTGCATGAAGATGGAGGCATAGCCAAGATCTCCCACATCTTCCTTGTGGCAATGAGGAAAGGCTTGCTCAGGAAGCAAGGTGAGAAATTCTGACCAACTGTAACATAGTCCTTAAAATGCTGTCTTGACTTGTTTTGAGTTCTTGGCTAGAGGCCAGTCACTTCCCCTTAAGCAGCTTAAATCCACATTCCAACCACCTGTGCTATGGGGTCTGCTACACACTCACCCGAATTATCCCAGACAACAAGGACCCTCTGTCCAGAACCTGCCGAGACGATGTGAACTGGGCAGTGCTAACCCTGCTTCCCCGGCATCACCTGTCCTTCCCCCAGAGGCCAAGCTCAACTCTCGTGTCCACAGCTCTGCTCCCTTTCCCTGCGACCCGCTCACTACTCACCCGAGAGACCCTGCTCTTTCTCCCCAGGGCTCTGGGAATAACGAAGATGGGAGTCTCTTTCCAGTTTCTCTCTCTTGATCCAGCTTTGGCCTAACTGTACTTCAGACGACGGTGCAGTTAAAACACAGACCTCTTGCCTACAGCCTCCCGAGGACCTCTGAGATACGGTATGATGTGGTGGTGCTCCAAGGTACCTGACTCTTTGCAACCCCGTGGACTGTCACCCGCCAGGCTCCTCTGTCCAGGGGATTCTCCAGGAACAACACTGAAGTGGGTTGCCATGCCCTCCTGCAGGGGATCTTTCCAGCCCAGGAATCAAACCCACGTCTCTTGCATCTCCTGTATTGGCAGGCAGATTCCTTATCACTGTGCCACCTGGGAAGCCCTGCTACCAGCTGTTAATCCTCAGAAATTTGGAGGAAATAAACCTTTGATTATTTTTGACTGCCAAGTTTGGGGATAATTTGTTATGCAGCAATAGATAACTAGCATTCAAGCTCATGTTCCTCAAAATTGGCATGATATTTGGGCTTTTTCCCTCTCCATTAAATTAGATTCCTTTTGTCTGAAGGCTAATTTTTTCTGATCTCCCTCTTGCATATATATAGGAAAGAAAGAGTACACACACATACACACTCCAAACAAACAATATATCTAGCAAGAAATTATCCTTCTAATTCAGATCAAATTTTATAAATGATATATCTTTGGAAATGATTCATCCATACACCTGCTTCACAGATTTTCATATAATCAAATCATTTTACCATAATTTGATTCTATCACCATTCAATTCAATGAGTTAAGTGAGTGCAAAGTGTCTGCTTAAAATTCTGGCTGGAAGTGACGAGAATACAAAAGAAGGAAAGTATGCAATTCCTGTTCTCAAGGACTTAATGGTTTAATTAGCTAGTTCTCCAACTTTAATTAGTAAACTTGCTAAATATGCAAATTCTCATTCCCCATCAAGATTCTGATTCAAAAATGATCTCTGGTGGACATAGAAATCTATGTATTTAAAAAGTTTCTGATAGAATTTTGGTACAACTAACTGTATGCTAAATAATGCCTTGAAAAAATGCCACATTTTAGGATGCATATAGAATGGTGACTAAGGAGTTAATATTTTTTAATATCAAAGAAGCAAATCTAAAACATGCATCACTGGATTTGCTTAAAGAGAAATCACATTCTCAACAAGGCAATGGCAACACTGCAGGATGGACATTAAAATCCTGAGTTCTAGGGAATTCAGACTGGGGCTCTGTGATGGCCTGGAGCAGTGGAAATGGGTGTGAGGTTGGATGAGATTCAAGAGGGAGGGGGCATATGTATACCTATGGTTAATTCATGTTGATTTATGACAGGAATCAAACCAATATTGTAAACCAATTATCAATCAATAAAAAAAAGCAAAACTTGAGTTCTGGGGTCCACTTGTCCATCCATCTCTTTCACACTGAACAAATTCGTTTATTTCACTGGATCTCAGAGTCTTCACCTGTAATACCAGTGAAATGCATTCAATATTTTCCTAAAACATTCTCAATCTTTAAAATTAGACAAATTCAGAAAGCAAGTTGCTAGACACCAGTGTACTATTTTTGCCACACTCTCCCAAGATATGTTTTCTCTCCAGAATGTCTCTTCCTCAGTTTTTAGTATACAAAACTGAGTTAATCATGTATTATTTAATCATGCATGATTGATAAAAGGACCAAATGAGGCAACATAAGTAAAACTGCTTTTTAATTGTAAAGAGTGCTCAGTGAACATCCCCCAAACTCTGCAGGAAGGATTTTACCTGCCTTTTCTCATTCAAAATTCTCAACTTCCTATGACAAAATTAGTATTCTCTGGTGGCTCAGTGGTAAAGAATCTGTCTGCAATTCAGGAGAGGAGGGTTAGATCCCTGGGTTGGGAAGATCCCCTGGCAACAGAGGAAATGGCAACTGACTCCAGTGTTCTTACTTGGAGAATTCCATGGACAGAGGAGTCTAGCGAGCCACAGTCCATGGGGTAGCAGAGTTGGACACAAGTTAGCGACTAAACAATTGTATTTTTACAGTTGAGGACAAGGATAGAAAATTACAGAAGTGACCTCATGTCTCACAGCAACTTACAATATCACCTCACAGCTCAGGTTCAAATTCAGGACCATCTCACCATGAAAGCTGACATACATGGGTAACTGGAACTCACACCATCACAGGGAGAGAAGCCGTCTTTATTCTTTCACTCCGGTATCTCTTTCATCTCTGGCGGTATCAATCACTGAATATATCCGCTAAGACACTGATTGCTGATTCCATCCTTGCCCCCGAAATTTGCATGTTCAGCATGGAGAATCACATTACATGCCTTTGGTGAGTCTTACCATCAAGAACTTTTGGAAAGCATGGTTCTGTCCATCTCTTTTCTATTGATTATGAGTACCCAGGAGAGGCTGGCTTCCCTGGTGGTTCGGTGATAAAGAACCCGCCTGCCAATATAGGAGTCGCAGGAGAGTGGGTTTGATCTTTGGAAGATCCCCTGGAGAAGGGAATGGCAACCCACTCCAGGATTCTTGTTCGGGAAAATCCCATGGACAGAGAAGCCTGGCAAGCTACAGTCCATAGTGTTGCAAAAAGTCAGACATGACTGAAGCAAGTTAGCACACACGCATCTATGAGAAGTGATTTTCTTCTTGTATTTGGGGTTTGACTGAATCCTATGATTAAAATCGCTAGCTCAGAATGAGGGGTATGCCAACTGCATGGCCCTGTTCTTTCAGACTGAGCCTCCTCCGTGGACGGCTTCACTGCCTGCTGCGGGATAAGGGCTCCGTCTCATCCCCAGCGGTCCCCAGATAAACAGCTGCGCTGCCGTATTCATTGTTGCTGAATCCCCTCATTGTCCATAGGAAGCCTCTGCCAGCGCAGGGCGCTGGGAAGTCTAGAGACAGGTCAGCAACAGAGCTACCAGGATTCCTTTCTGCACTAGTCATCCGGCGAATTTTGTGCCTGGCTGGACTCCAGGGATTCTGACAGAGGAGGGTGCAGCTCTGAGAAAATGCAAATAGCCTCGAGATATCTTACAAAATGAAAGGTCTTATCCACTTTCTCCGTTCCTGAGTCATTACTGATCTTCCATCCTTGTCAGTTCAAATGTGCTTTTCAACATAATGGACAGCAAGACATAGAGGTGTAGAGGTGCCTTCAAAAGACAAATCTCATGAAGGAGTGATTAATATACAAACAACAGAGTAACATTTGATACCTATTATGACTTTTCATTATGCCTTTTCTGTCCATAAGATTAGATAAGCTCGATTTGGCTAGGATATTTTTTTCCTTGCTCGTAAAGTTTTTCCAAACAGTGCCTGGCAGAATGTCTTATCGAGTACTTTGTGCATATTTATTGAATAAATGGAACAACTTTACATCTCTACAGATATGAATAAGATTATTTGAACATATCATCAGTCTTGGACTATTCCAGACTGAGATGGGTTATAGGAGTAGATAATTTAAAAGAATGGTACTTTTCTCTCCAGCATTAAAAAGGAAGTTGAATTCCTGGAGTGGAGTTGGATGAATGAAGATAGTTAAATCAGAAAATTAATTTTCAGTGCATCCAGCTTCTATAAAGTCACAACCTAGCGTTATATAACCTGAATCCATCTCACAGACGTATTTTGTTTGGTCTTCATGCGTTTTCGAAAAAAAAAAAAGCCATTTAAAAAATCACATTGTTTCACATAAAAATAGAGGTTTCTGTCTGTCCTTGCAAAATCGATCATCTGGCTAGACCTGGTTCTAAATTCCACATGACAACCATCAATGGTTACCCCATAGATATTACTTAAGGAGATGGTGTGGTCCCACTGTGTTTAGGTTCTTTGGAGGATTACAATAGAATCTTTTGGAAGTAACACATGCTGTCATTATCATCAGAAGTATCAGTACTTCAACACCTCAACGTCATCAACATTGTGATACTTACCCACCAACTCTGCACAGATCTAGGATGGGTACCCCGACATAAATATTACACCATCTTTCTCCTTGACTCCTCCTCTGTGTTCTTATCCAACAGAACCTTCTGCAGCAAAGGAAGTGTTCTCTATATGTGCTGTTCAATATTACAACTACTAACCATAAGTGGCTACTGCACACTGGGAAATGTGGATAGTACAATTAAAGAACTGAATTTTTTACTTTATTTAACTTTACCTAACCACACATGGCTAACAGCTACTATACTGGACCACGCAGCTTTAAAGCTTCACTCAAATATAGCTTATTTTTCCTCCTCTGTCTGTCAAACTCTACTGTCTAGACTTGAAACTTATGTTCTATCATAAGAAACTGGCAATATTTTATACATGTTATCTCTTGAAGCAGCAGTCCTCAACCATTTTGGCACCAGGGACCTGTTTCATGGGAAGATTTTTCCATGGATGGGGGACAGGAGATGGTTTGGGGATGATTCCAGTTCATTACATGTACTTTGCACTTTGTTTCTATTATTATTACATAAGTTCCACCTCAGTTCATCAGGCATTAGATCTCAGAGGTTGGGGGCCATTGTCTTCAAGGACAATTTAACAGTTTTGCAATGACAAGATGACATTTAAAAACATGAATTCTTTGGATACCCTTCCCCACCCTACCCTCACGAGTCTAAGCAAGGACTCAGATCTCATATTATATGTGTTTAACAAGTATCTTCTAGGTGATTCTTAGAATCAGGTAAGTTTAATTCAAAGAGGGACAAGGACAAGGAGTGAGTTTGCATCATGCAATGAACTTGTAGGCATTTTTGAACAAGTGCCAACCTCCCGGCCCACCTTCCACTGCCCCACCCTCACCTCGACCTCCCCCACCTCAACTACCTGCCCTCAAGTCCATTCCTTCCAATGGCCTCTAAGAGGGAGTATGGCCCTCTGGTGAGTCATTTCCTAACAGGCACTTTTCAGATATGAGCCAGCTCTGTTCTCTTGTGATGATTTATGCCCTAAACCCACAAATGCTACCCCCTGCAGCAATGTTTGAACTAGGTGACCTTGAACTGCTTTCCACACTGTGTGCGTCATGATAGAACCCTGACTGTGCTGTGCAGCCATCTTTTCTCTCCTGAGACTTTGAATTTGGAGTTCTAAAAGGAGAAATGATGGTAGGATCAAGATGATAAAAACTTACGATGGGGGCAGCCCGGTTTATTCAGATCCCTGTGAAGGATCTGGTAAAGCAATTCCTAGGAAAAGAGAAAAAGAAGCAAGTGCTCAGAAGCAAAGGGAGGCACCTCTGGGCCTTGGATGGAAGGAGAGAACGACCCTCCTTTCATCGAGGGGCTTTTCAGTGAGGACAGGGTGCAGGTGGCTCTGGCCCGGGTGACAAAACTGAGTGGATATCATGGCTGACATCAGACAAGGACCGCCTGCCACACAGGCTGAGCTCTCACTGCTTTCTGGGGAATCCATAAAGAATGGCCAGCTGGCCACTCAAGGACCCAAGACAAACGTCTCTGCTACCTTCCAGTCGATTGTTCTGCCCCAAAATGTGGAATACAAGGTTCACTGTTCCCAGATGGTCTTAATTCTTCTCTCCTCTCTCTTAGAAACCCTCTCTACCGCACTCTTTCCTGTGAGAATAAACAATTAGCATAGTAAAATAAACTCACTGTGAAGTAGTTACCCATGAGTCTCTGGGTTATTCTACAACACTGATTCCCATCCCTAGGTAATCCCTGTGCTCTGGCACCAGCCGAGACACAAGCACAGGTATGTGGGAACAAAAGAACCCTTGTCCTAGAATAATAACTCCAAACTAGGTGTGCACCCCAGGGAGCATTTCAAGGTGTGGACTACTGGATTCTTAATCCATAGAGCTCAGATAGATTTGAGAAACTGGCATGTTTTACAACACCTTGGTCTTTCTGATGCTAGGTGGTACAAGTATTTTAATTTCGAAAGCACTGTCCAAAAGGAGAGTCATCTGGATGGCTCAAGCAGTAAATAATCTGCTTACAAGGCAGGAGACACAGGAGACTCAGGTTCTGTCCCTGGGTCGGGAATATCCCCGGAGAAGGAAATGGCAACCCACTTCAGTATTCTTTCCTGGAAAATCCCATGGACAGAGGAGCCCAGCAGGCTATACTCCACAGGGTTGCAATGAAGCGAACGATATTGAATACATGATGGATGGATTAGCTCTAAAGGAAAAAAAAATCATATATTAAAAAAGATGTTTGTGGGGTGTATGTGTCCATGTGTGTGTGTTCTGATTTTTTAACATCAGAAGGGTATTTCTGATAACCCTGAAGTCATGTTTTTCCCTTACTGTTTTGAGGTCATTGATTTACTGCCAGTTTTGCCTGGAAGCCTAGCCCAGGCTTCCATATGAGGTAAAACAGCTGGGTTCAGCAGTGTCTTTGGTCAAGAGAAGACAAATGGACCCAGCACTGGCTAAACAGAAAGCCATGTGTGAACAAATTAGGTAACAGCTAGCTCAAGAACCAGTGGTAAAGAGCTGACCGAAAACCCAGGGGAGAATTCGGGACTTGAACTGAACAACTACTAACCATTTGCACATAATCAATTTTAGAGTCACGCGGCTAGGGCGAAGTTTCTCAAACTCAGGAGTATTGACATTCTGGGCTGGAAAATTCTTTGAGGTTAGAGGCGGGGAGGTTGTGTGCCTTTTCGGGTGTTGACCAGCCCTCCTGTCCTCTTCTCTCTAGATGCCAGAAGTGCTTCACCCCCAAGGGTGACGGTGGAGCATTTCTCCAGACTTTGCTGAAGGTGCTGAGGGGGCAAACTTGCCCCCAGGAGAGACCACTGTTCCAGATGCACGGGGTGGGGGTGGGGGTGGGGGATGGGTGGAGGGAAAGAGGAAGGGCCCCACGCTGGGCTCCCTTAGTAAGTTTCATCTCCTCTGAAACTGTCTTTCATAGGAAAAGCAGGACCATGGTAAGCAGAAGTGGTAGCAGTAAAATGTCTCATTTACAAACACGAGGTTTTAGTGGACTTATGGGGAAATTTCTTTCCTCAGAAGTTGGCTTTGGTATTTTTGAATTTTCATAAATCCCATAACTGTCATACAGACTTGTACAGCTGAATAAACAAACTCAAAGAACACTCAGACACATCTTCATTAGCAGCTCTGCAGGCAGAATCCCGGTCACTTTGAGATGTTTTGTATTCAAAGCAATTGCAGAAAGAGTATATCCAGATCCTACCGCCTGCTTTAAATCTGTGGTTTTGTCTTTATCATTGGCGTGGCCTATTACTGCTGAACTTTGGTGTCTGGTTCTGTACAGAGCTGCTACCCTCCCAAACTCTGGCACAAAACTAATCACAGCAGTGCTCATGGATCAATACAATACACCTCTGGCCTTGATAAGTGGTTCAAGGAATCTGCATCTGAGCTCACACAGACAAAACTATGCCAAGGAAGAGATGTGCTAAGGGAAGAATAACTAAGTCTTCCCTAGATTCAAACGCTTTAGCTCTGCACCAGCCTACTCCTCGGAGACCTGTGCACAGTCAGCTGCTGAACATAAAGCAATTAGTTCCTCGATATCCTTGTCCCAGTTATTAAGAGTCCACCAGAATAACAGATCACAGACAAATACGATTTCAGTCAAGGGACTTTACGTAGTTCTTGGTTTGTTTTATTACTTGCTGTTTATCCTTCTGTAAGG
Source organism: Nanger dama (assembly GCA_917880005.1). Lineage (NCBI taxonomy): Eukaryota > Metazoa > Chordata > Mammalia > Artiodactyla > Bovidae > Nanger > Nanger dama. The sequence continues at coordinate 3,533,783 of CAKJTW010000069.1, forward strand.
TGATGCAGTATTTACCTATGTTCTAAGGCTCAGAACATGAATTTACTTAAGACATAAAATGTCTTGCAGAAATTCTCCTTAAAATGTTGACCAGCTTCCTTCTGTTTCACTTGAATTAAGTCCCTCCAAGACATAGCTCTGACTCTGTGCTATGGCAAGGTCCTCTGTACCACACCGGGGGAGTAAGAGCTTCTGTTCTACTCAGAACTCAGCCACCCACTGTAGATGTTTAAACTGTTTCCTTGCCTGCCATAAAATGAGGGTGATAATTCATGTTCAACAGTCGATACACACTCGACACAAAGTGCTGGGCTCTGAGTTAGGTGTTGAAGAGTTTAAAAACCGAAAAGAAGAAAAAGAAAAAGTAAGAAAAAAGAAAGAAAGAGGAAGGAGGAGGAAAGGAAACTTCCTGCTTTGGGGAATCTAGTTGAGAAAGCATCATCTCTGATGTAAGTAGGGTGGCTGGAAGTAGCTGCTGCTGCTGCTGCTAAGTCACTTCAGTCATGTCTGACTCTTAGCGACCCTATGGATGGCAGCCCACCAGGCTCCTCCACCCATGGGATTTTCCAGGCAAGAGTACTGGAATGGGGTGCCATTGCCTTCTCTGGCTGGGGGTAGGGTTGAAAGATATTAAAAAAAAAAAAAAGATTTTCATTAAGTGCTTTGAAATTACAAGTAAAATCTCATGTAGATTTAAGATCTTTTTATATAACAGGATATAGCAGGAAATCCCTAGAGTTAGAGCGACAGACTCTATGGTTCTTCTCTTCTATTAAAATAAACTGCTCCAGGGTTCTGAATTTAGCAGCTGTTTGTATATGTGTCTCATGCCACACTCATATTTTTAAAGCGCGATAACATAATACATACCTCATGCCTCCTGTGGATGGATGCATTATTTATAATTAACTAACCGTACCATCTTCATGTGTGGAAGGAGTAATAATTGGAGCTATCCATTTTTAGTTCACAGGAAGCAAGACGCTCTTCATTTTTCACAGAATTGTTTATTTACCACCCGTTCTTGCTGATGATTTGAAACGGTCAGCTGTAGCTCCTGTTTAGTTTCAACAGACTCACAACTGGGAGACGATGCCAATTCAAAGTGAATTAACCTGAAAGTTCATCTGGAAATGCTGAAAGGCCTGCTGCATCCCATAGCTTAGGTGCAGACACTCAGGGTAGACCTGAAAGTCATAATGTCTGTACCGAAATGCATTCATCTGTAAAGTGAAAATGATCATATTGATGTTAAATCTGAAAAGAAAAAGCAAAGGCTTGGATGGAAGTTAAAATATTCTCTTGGCAGATGTTAGTGTTTGTAATAGTTCTCCACGGTTCACTCTGCCTTGTGTCATGAGGCACTTTGGGTTCACAGAATAAAAGAATCCCATCCACACATTTTGTTCTTAGAAACGGTCTGCATATTTACTCACTTTTTTTTACTAACACGGATTCCTAGTCACTTTCTAAAGCTCCTCTTTGCAGAAACTTATAACAGTCTTTGCATCTGGGCAAAGACTCCTCTTTCCTCCAGCTCTACTTTCTCCTGTAAGGGAGGCTAGAAGCCAGGGTCATCTTTCTCCATCATGGGTCATATACAGGGACTGTCCCGATGTTTACAGGAAGTTCTGTCTCTAGAGGTTGGAGGAGGATCCTTGTTTCAGAATGAATCTCAGTGGAGGAGATGAGGCTCTACCTGAGCCCAACTGTTGACGCTTCAACTCATTTCAAACACAGGTACAATCCTTATGAGAGGGGCTCAGTGACTGACCACGACCTGACAGAGCTTTGAGGAGAGCACAGTAGTCAGCCAGGGAAAATATGACACATAAAGCACATGATCTGAGGCTGAATATATTTACAGATAAAAACTATAGCGTGGTTAGGGAAAAACCTAGGGTGTATTTACGGAAGAATTTAAGCATCTGAGCTGGGACAAGTGTAATGAGAGAACTTCAACAGTCAGAAAAACTTTCAACCAGTAAATTGGAATGTCGAGGGCAGAGAACACTATGCAGGAAGGAGCTGGATAAGCATAGTTACAGAAGCAGCAGGCAAAAAGCAAGACTGGCCATTTGGATAGAGGTAGGGTTCCCAAGGGGATCAATAGAAGATTGACGGTGAGGCAGAGGCCATATTTCACATCCAAGGTAAATTATTTTGAAATGTATTCTGCTAGCAATGGTCTACTGTTTGGTTTTACCAGGAAGTGATCAGAGCAAGACACTTATTTTTTAATAGACATATCTGTCCCTTTCTACCAAAATGGAATGGAGTAGGAGGAAACTGAAGGCATCACCAATCCCCAACGGGGTTGAGTTTGTTTATTTGCGACAACTGGTGTTTCAACGATATTAGACGGCAGACTCAGGTTGACACTTGGTCAAGTGTAATCTCAGATGTTAGTGAGAAGTTCCACATGTCCAGTACCACAGGAATTACAGCTGCTCGACGATTTCCAAAGTCTGGAATTGCACACACGTGTCACAGTAACTGAGCCACACAGTCTTTCCTGCCTGTGGCTCTTTACTGAACTGCAGATTCCATTTCTTGAATAAGACAGAGGCTCCTTTCACCTGTTTGTCACATAATTTTCCATATTTACGCTGCCAGAGAAATTATTGCAATCAATAAGGCTGATTAGTCTTTGTCTTCCCCTGATCTTTAGCATCTGTGCTCCTGAAGTCAGTCTTGTATTAATACGGTATATTGATTTTGCATTTCTAAATAACAGCAACCCCAGCCCGGTTGCAGCACATTCCTCTCCTCAGCCCTTGCTCTTCCTGAAGGCTGATCCCAGACATCCCACGGCGTCACCCCGCCCATCCCCACGTCCCCCATCATTTGTAATCCGGCCTAGAACCTCCTCTATCTTTCTCTCACTCCTGGCCCTGTGAGGTCGGCCCTCTCCCCACAACCAAAGGGGTAAGAGCAGCGAGACTCGACCAGCTGGGAGAGGTCCTCGGACCCTCGCACTCCCAAATCCCTCCCTCCCTCTTCTTCCGGCTCCGCCGCCTCCGGGAGCGCGCACCGCCGCGGCAGCCGGGAACACGCGCACTCGGAAGGCCCTAGGGTTCAGAAGCCGGGGGCGGTCGGCCCCGCCCTCTGCCCCGCCCTTATCTCCTTCCAGCCCCGCCCCCGATCCATCTCCGGCGTAGCCTGTGCTCGCTTCCCCGCCAGAGGCTCCGCCCCGCCCATCGCCCGCCTCGCCCTCCCAGGATTCGAGGCCCCGCCCAGGCCCCGCCCCCGGCCGTTCCCGCCCCGCCCCCCGGCCCGCGTCGCCGTCTCTCGCCCTCCCCAGGCCGCGCGGCCGGAGCTGGCACTGAGCACCGGCGGCCGAGGCAGCCCTCCGCTCTGGGCACACCAGCGCCCCGCCGGACACGGCGTCCCGAGAGCGCCCGGCGCGCGCGGATCTGCCTGCCGCGGCCCCGGGCCGCCCGGGGGCGTCCGGCGCTCCCCGAAGGCGGGCGTGTCCGCGCGGCGCCGGGCAGGGCGCGGGCGCGGGGCCTCAGCCTGTTGGAGCGCCGGGGGCGCCGGACCCGGGGGCTTCGGGAGCCCTGCGGGGGCCGGGCCGCCCGAGTCCCACGCAGAGCAGTGTTTTCCAACTCTCCGCCTGCGTCTAATCGGGCCCACCACCACCCGGAGACACCCCGTCCAGATCTGCCGAGGTAAGCGGACTTGGCTATTGAGGGTCTCTTGTCCTCAGATCACTGCCAGGGGTCGGGGATGGGGAGCGGAGGATGGAACTGGAGTGTTCGTAGGAAGCGAATCACAAAATGCAACAGGCGGAGCGGAGCAGGAAACTCCTAGCTTTCATGTTTCCCACAGAGAGGAGACTTGTCCAAGACTGAAACTTGGTGAGCTTCTTCGGAACCCAGACGGGCAGCCGCGAAGCTGCTCCTTGAGTCCGGGTTTGGGTCTGAGCTCCCTCTGGTGGCTTCTTGTAAGGATGTTTTCCATCCAGGCTTTTCGGGAGGGAGACTGGAGCGGAACCGGCGTTCTTCGCTCCCACACATTGTCATGATTTCTCCTTAGACAAAAGTGACTACGCTTAGTATTATAGTTCCTCTGGCAAAGACACCTTGAGCCCTGGAAAGCTAAACCCTCATCGAGAATCATAAAATTGTCCTTTCAACTTTGGGGTTTTGTCTCTGAGTCTTCCGTGATCAAAACAAGAATGACAGCGGTATTCAATCTTCTCTTGACTGTATTTGAGTAAAAACATTTTAAATTATGAAAGCAAGCCACCGTTAAAATAAATACTCTTGGGAAAGTTACATCTTGTAGCCGCTTGTCTTCTACCACCATTGTTATCCTAATATGTGCCTTGAAAAGTATGAGAAAAGGAATCATTTAGTGTAACTTCAATTGTGTTAAAAAACAGATCTTATTGTCATTCCAAAATTTCTATCAGGAGATGGTAGAATGTTTAAATCTTCCATTTATGTCCCAGCATACCTGTAGCCTCAGAGAATTTCTGTTTTGTTTTGTCCCCCAGAACAAAATTTCTGTTTTGTTTTTCCAGTGCCATGAAAAAGGAATGGAAAAGAGACGTCACTGTTGGTGAAAGGGGAGTTTTCTTTCCCAGTTGGTGGTTACTTCATGATTGGAAAAGAAGTACCTAGGTGGTTGCAAAGATTAGATTTTCATAGTTGTACAGATGAAGCTGATTAAAGAAGATGAGAATATGCTTTCTCAGATGGGTCATAATAGGCTGATTAGTAAGTAAGCCTGAACAAGACAGATTTGAAATGAGGGCAGGAATCCGGAGTGTTTTAAAACCAAGTAGGACTTTGAACACTTGCTGAGGATGTTTTTCTCCCAAAAATGGAGGAAGAAAAAAATTCTTACAGCCAGAAGCGTAAAAAGCTGAGCGGAGTAACAACCCAGTCTGCTCCAAGGATTTCAGTACTTCATCAGCTTCTTTGAGAGCACACAGACAAAGGCATCAGACCTGTATGATGATCTTATCACCAGTGATGGTATCCTGTGCCAGGAATGACTTCTTAGTTTGGATTTTGGATGTTTTTTTTTTTTTTTTTTTTTTAAATTTACAGTGTGGGCTTTTGACTCTCCATGTTAGGTAGATTTCTGTCACGGAAGTAACTTTTGAATTCATAGCCTTCTTGACTGTCTCCACTCTGGTTTGCTGTGTGACATGGGAAAATCAGAGGCTTTAACATTCCTTTAAGTTTTATTGGAAGCAACACTGCATCAGGGAGGCAGATTCACAGTGTAAGTTTTCTCTTTTTGGCAACTGTACTTTGAATGAGCCGAATGTCAGCAGGATTTCACAGCACATACAATTTACAGTCTTTGTTTTATCAAGGCCTTAAATGTATGTTTTATACTCAGCAGATGGGAAGCACATTGAGCGCTGCATTTGACATGTATGCCTGAGGAAAGGAGCTCCCCGATGGATCATGGCGTTAATGTTTACAGGACATTGCTTATTTTTAGTATTAGTGATGTTTGCTTTCTCTACTTTGGAGGAATCTGTGAGCAATTACTCTGACTGGGCAGTTTTCACAGATGACATAGATCCATTTAAGACACAGAAAGTGCAAGATGTCAGACCCAATCAAAAACCGAAGAAGAGTATGCTTCATCCACGTTTGTATTTTGATGCTGGAGAGATCCAAGCAATGAGACAGAAGTCTCGCACGACCCATTTGCACCTTTTTAGAGCGATCAGAAGTGCGGTGACTGCTATGCTGTCAAACCCGACATACTACCTACCTCCACCCAAGCATGCTGATTTTGCTGCCAAGTGGAATGAAATCTATGGTAACAATCTGCCTCCTTTAGCCCTGTACTGTTTGCTGTGCCCAGAAGACAAAGTTGCCTTTGAATTTGCCTTGGAATACATGGACAGGATGGTGGGCTACAAAGACTGGCTGGTGGAGAATGCACCAGGGGATGAGGTTCCAGTTGGCCATTCCCTAACAGGTTTTGCCACTGCCTTTGACTTTTTATATAACTTATTAGATGGTCGTCGGAGACAAAAATACCTAGAAAAAATATGGGTTATTACTGAGGAAATGTATGAGTATTCTAAGGTCCGCTCTTGGGGAAAACAACTTCTTCACAACCACCAAGCTACTAACATGATAGCACTGCTGACTGGGGCTTTGGTGACTGGGGTAGATAAAGGGACTAAGGTAAATCTATGGAATCAGGTTGTAGTAGATGTGATGGAAAAAACAATGTTTCTGTTGAATCACATTGTCGATGGCTCTTTGGATGAAGGTGTGGCCTATGGAAGCTACACAGCTAAATCAGTCACACAGTATGTTTTTCTGGCCCAGCGCCACTTTAATATCAACAACTTGGATAACAACTGGTTAAAAATGCACTTTTGGTTTTATTATGCCACCCTTTTGCCAGGCTTTCAAAGGACCGTGGGGATAGCAGATTCCAATTATAACTGGTTTTATGGTCCTGAGAGCCAGTTAGTTTTCTTGGATAAGTTTGTCTTAAAGAATGGAGCTGGGAATTGGTTAGCTCAGCAGATCAGAAGGCACCGACCTAAAGATGGACCCATGGTCCCCTCTACCGCCCAGAGGTGGAGTACCCTTCACACTGAATACATCTGGTATGACCCCCAGCTCACCCCACAGCCTCCATCAGAATATGGCACTGCAAAAATGCACCTGTTCCCTAACTGGGGTGTGGTCACTTATGGGGCTGGGCTGCCAAATACACAGACCAATACCTTTGTATCTTTTAAGTCTGGGAAGCTAGGAGGGCGTGCTGTGTATGACATAGTTCACTTCCAGCCATACTCCTGGATTGATGGGTGGAGGAGCTTCAACCCTGGACATGAACATCCGGATCAGAACTCATTTACCTTTGCCCCAAACGGGCAGGTGTTTGTTTCGAAGCTCTCTATGGACCTAAGTTGAGCCACCTGAACAACGTACTGGTGTTTGCACCATCACCCACCAGCCAGTGTAACAAACCCTGGGAAGGTCAGCTGGGAGAATGTGCACAGTGGCTCAAGTGGACTGGTGAGGAGGTTGGTGATGCAGCTGGGGAAGTCATTACTGCCTCTCAGCATGGGGACATGATATTTGTGAGTGGGGAAGCCGTGTCGGCTTACTCTTCAGCAATGAAGCTGAAAAGCGTGTATCGGGCTTTGCTTCTCTTAAACTCTCAGACTCTGCTAGTTGTTGATCATGTCGAGAAGCAAGAAGATTCCCCAATAAAATCTGTCAGTGCCTTCTTCCATAATCTGGATATTGATTTTAAGTACATCCCATATAGGTTCACAAACAAGTATAATGGCGCCTTGATGGACGTGTGGGATGCTCACTACAAGATGTTTTGGTTTGATCATCATGGCAGTAGCCCCCTTGGTAGTATACAGGAAGCAGAGCAAGCCGCTGAATTTAAGAAACGGTGGACTCAGTTTGTCAATGTTACGTTTCAGATGGAATCCGCAATCACAAGAATCGCATACGTCTTCTATGGGCCATACGTCAATGTTTCCAGCTGCAGATTTATTGATAATTCCAATTCTGGACTTCAGCTTTCTCTCAATGTCAATAACACCGACCATGTTGTTTCCATTGTGACTGACTACCAAAACTTGAAGACAAGGTTTGACTACCTGGGATTTGGCGGCTTTGCCACTGTGGCTGATCAGGCCCAAGTAACCCGCTTCGGTTTGGGCACTGAGGCAGTAGTGAAGCCCATAAGACGTGATAGAGTTATTTTCCCTTTTGGATTTAAATTTAATGTAGCAGTTGGGTTGATTTTGTGCATCGGCCTGGTGATCTTAACTTTTCAGTGGCGGTTTTACCTTTCTTTTAGAAAGCTTATGCGGTGGATCCTCATCCTTGTTATTGCCTTGTGGTCTGTTGAGCTGCTGGATGTGTGGAGCGCTTGCACGCAGCCCATCTGTGCCAAGTGGGCGAGGCCGGAGACCGAGGCGAGCAGGCAGGCACTGGCCCCTGGTGGCCAGCGCACAGACCTGCCAGGCGTCGTCATTACCTCACTTCCTGGTTCTGGAGCTGAGATTCTCAAACAACTCTTCTTCAACAGTACTGACTTCCTCTACATCCGGGTCCCCACAGCCTACCTTGATATCCCGGAAACAGAATTGGAAATCGACTCCTTTGTGGACGCCTGTGAATGGACTGCATCGGATGTCCAGGGTGTGCGTTTCCGTTTACTCCGAGGCTGGTTGCAGTCCTTGGTCCGAGACACAAAACTCCATTTGCAGAACATCCATCTGCACGAACCCGGTAGGGGGAAACTGGCCCAGTATTTTACCATGAATAAAGACAAGAAAAGGAAGTTGAAAAGGAGAGAGTCTCTGGCAGAACAAAGAAGCAGAATGAAAGGCGCCTTTGACAGAGACGCTGAATATGTCCGGGCTCTGCGGAGACACCTGGTCCACTATCCCAGCGCACGGCCAGTGCTCAGCCTGGGCAGCGGGAGCTGGACCTTAAAGCTGCATTTCTTTCACGAGGTGTTGGGAGCTTCCATGAAGGCCTTGTACGTGGTGAGAGACCCTCGGGCTTGGGTTTATTCCATGCTGTACAGTAGTAAACCTAGCCTTTACTCTTTGAAGAATGTACAAGAGCACTTAGCTAAGCTGTTTAAAACGGAGGGACGTGCAGGCCGTTGTACCTTGAACTCAGGCTATGCTGTGGAGTATGAATTGCTGCGGAAGGAACTGTTGGCATCCAGACCTCACCCAGTCTCGCTGCTGGCCCACGCGTGGCTGGCAAACACAGCCGCTGCCCTGAGGATAAATGCAGACCTGCTGCCCACCAGCTACCAATTGATCAAGTTTGAAGATCTTGTGCATTTCCCTAAGAATACCACGGAAAAGATTTTTGCCTTCCTTGGAATTCCTTTATCTCCTGCTACTTTAAACCAAATATTGTTTGCCACCTCCACGAACCTTTTCTATCTTCCCTACGAAGGGGAGATATCACCCGCTAATACTAACGTTTGGAAGCGAAACTTGCCGAAGGATGAAATTAAACTGATTGAGAACATCTGCTGGATGCTGATGGATCGTCTAGGATACCCAAAGTTTATGGACTGAATGCTGCAGGTCAGCAGAGATTTGCACTAATACTTTCCAACCCAATTTGTGGATATGAATTAGAAGTTTGTTTATTCTTGTACTGTGTGTGTTTGTGTGTGTATTTGTGATCAATTCGTTACATGCAGAGAGAGATTATTTTTAAAAAAGCACCGTATTTGGCCTAGCAGGATTTATTTTTATATCACCACTTTCCTTGCCTTTGTTTCTGAGGTTTTTTTTTCTGCTAAGATGTTTCTGCCACAGAGGTGCAGATGAAGTTATATTACCATGGTCAGGGGAGATAGGAGGATTATAAAGGTGTTTGTCTAACTCTCCGCTTCATCTGTAACTCAGCTGATCTAGCCCAGAACCTCATACAGTGCTGAAAGCCTGGCAGTTGATGTTTTACCCAAGCGCCTCTTGCTTTCAAGATGAAATACAAAAGTTTCTTAGTTTTTTAGAAGGTGTCCCAACACATTTATCTTGCACGCCACACATGCACATAAATCCTTTTACTGTGTAGAATGTTCACAGATATCACTGGGGAAATGGTGAAAGCTCCTATCGGAATTATCGGATCCCTTCTGGAAAATACAGATGGAAATACAAAATGGATTTTTTTTTTTTTTTTGGTCAGAAACAGTGACCTGAAAATCCTCTGTAAAGTTTTTTACTTAGAAGTCATAAGGAATCAGTCTTGGAACAGTAGATGCTAAGGGCTGGTAGGGTATTTTAGGCCCTCTTGTCTTTTTAAAACCCTCTCATTCTTGCTTCCTTGAAACTGCAGCTGTTTACCATTACCACTCCCACCCTGTCCTTTCTGCCACTGTCACGCAAAACAGTCAGTAGTTACTAATGGCTAAACTCTGATATTTGTGGGGATTTTTCCTCCCCTGTCCTGATGATTAATTTTGTGTCAAAGCCTGAGACCACCTTAGAATCATATTTATCCTTGTGGAATTATCATTGTATGAGTCAAAGCAGTGCTGCTGCTGCCAGTGATTTTTAGAGTGGAAACAGAATTGGAAAACTGCCTGACTTATCCTGCGTCCCTTTGAATGAGTCTCCAGACTGCCGGTGTCTGCAGAAGTTGAAGGCTAATGGCAGATGATGTCAGAGGCATCTGTTTCCTTTACCATCTGCATCTTATTATAAATGTCGTCGTCATAACACATGGTTCATTTTATTTTGGTAAACGCTGAAGTCAAGATGCGATGCCATTAGAAACCAGTGGAGCAATTACAATGAACTGGATGAAAACCACGAGGCAGTGTGGGGACTTGATGCAAATCTGTCTTGACTGCAGTCTTCTTCCTGATGTTTCAAACCGTAGTTTCACACCACCCCCCTTACCCTCCAGGCTCTAACACTTGGAATTCTGTCATTCTGACCTAGATAAAAGTGGCTTTTTCTCAGTAGTTTGTTGTTATGTCAAAATGTGCCTCCAGGGTGATCAAGCTGTGGGTATGTTACATTCCAGCTGAAGCTAACCAGGCTGTCATTTTTCTTCCATTACAGTAGGAAAACAGCTCTCTCCTACTCCCCCACCTCTACTTCCTGGTGTAGCTCTCCCTGCCCTCTCTCTACAATGTCAAAATGAATGAAAGTCCTGTTGTATTAATACAGGTTGAGAGGGCAACCAAAGACTCAAATCCGCACTATTATTCTCAAGGAAGATTATTCTTCCTATCTCAGGGTTATCGCGATGCATGTAATATTTCTACATGGATGATAACACCATTTCCATTACTGGTCAGAGTCTCAGTGTCTGCTTTCAATTTCCAGGATGTGTGATCTTATATCAAATAAAAGGCTTTGGGTTGAAAATAATATGAGGTTCAATCAAGGTAAGAATTACCAATGTGTGGAGATAGTGGCAGAGAACACAGATTCTGGACCACTGCCTTTCCTTTAACTTTGCACAGAAACGTGCTCACAGGCAGAAGAGAGCCAGGTTGAGTATGCGCAGGGGTTGGGGGAGAGATGTGGAAAATGAAAAAGAGCAGTTCTGTGAATATGGAAACAAGATGAGAATACATTTTTAATAGATAAGGAAAGGGACGCACTTAAGGTGATCTTCTCAGGGTATCTTTTACCACGTAGCAAGGTCAGGGTGAATTTCCCTGTCTACTTCTGACCCAAGAGAAAGTTTGATGGAGGAGAAGACTTATGTTCACAGGTTCTGCTTCTGAGGAATGTTACACGTAGGTGAAGACTGGCTCTGCCATTGCATATGCAAGGACTTGTTCATGCTTGGGATCCACTTATGCCTTAACATCCCAATTATGATCTCAGAACACCTAGGTCATGCACTTCCAGAGTGTTATCGCAGGAAAAATGTGAACTTACTTTACTACATTTTTACTCTGATCATCACAGAAATAATTAAAGCAATCCTGATGACTTTGTGACATTTTCAAAGGAAACATAAAAAGTTCTTTCCATAAAAATAATTTTTTCCTTCATTAATTTCCCTAAGCTTGGGCCCAATTGGAATACAAGCATTTATTAAAATAATACTGTTTACATATTGAAATTCTGAAAGAATGGATTAGTTTTGCTGACATAGAAAGTAACAAGTGTGGTGGTAATGTTGATCTAGTTTTCAAAAGTTAGAAATGATGCAAATTACTTACTTCGGATGAGAGAGGCCATATCCATAGCTGAATTTACTGTAATGACAATTCCAGAAAGAAGGAAATGGGAGAACCTGCTCAGTAGAAAGAAGAGATGTCTATGTTTATACTTAATCTATAGAAACCCAGGAAGGCATGAATTTTAGGTAGATACACTTTAATACCTACACAATGAGCCTAGAACCTGAGTATTAGATGTTTGATTAACTGGCTTTTGGACAAACAGAATAATTAGTACTATAAATGCCTGGCAGGAATGGGGTAATTATGTCTAATTCCCAGGCATGGTATAGGATCTGTCATAAATACATTCATATTTGAAGAGACTCTCCACACACTAGTTATGTTTTTGTTTTTGTTTTTTTGTTTTGTAGAAACACCACCCCTTCTGTCTGCCATTGACTTTTGATTGGCATCATTTATCAGCAGAGTTTTTGGTGATTTGGTTTAGGATCATCACGGATGCTATGTGTATTAATCACTCAGTCATGTGTGTCTGTGACCCTGTGAACTAAACCTTACCAGGCTCCTCTGTTGAAATTTTCCAGGCAAGGATACTGAGTGGGTTGCCATTTCCTTCTCCTGGGTATCTTCCCTACCCAGGGATCAAACCCAGGTCTCCTGCATTGCAGGCAGATGCTTTACCATCTGAGCTAGTATATAAAGTCTATCTCATTCAGTTATCTATAAGTAAACATGGACAATAGTTATAAAATCTGGCAATTCTGATCATAATTAGAAAAATGTCACTAATTTAGAGAAAAGTGTAAGTAGAAGATAGTATGTTACACCACCACTTACAGAGGTAAGGGAGCCTAATATTCTAAGACACATCTAGGAATTTAACATACATATGTGGGCTATCTACTGCTTATTTAAATATAGACCAAAATGTGTCTAAAAATAGCTGCTAAGGCAATGTTTTCCATACTTGACTAGTATCATTTCCCTTCATGTTGGCAGAAAAATTCAAATAACATTTTAAGAACTAGATTGAGTTTTTGTTATTTATTTTTTATTTTTTGCACAAAGAATGGAAGGAACTTAAAACAGATTCTCACATTCTCTAGCTAACTTGTAAATGCTTGAGCTGTAATTTATATGAGCTTATGTTGTGTTTAGTCCAAGTAACATGTTTAGTTCTATTTCCAAAGATAGGTTTGGAGAAGGCTTCCAAACCTTAGCTGGGTGTCCTGTTTTTGTTCTTCATTTTCATTTTTCTTTCACATCTATCCAGTTACACAGCAAAGAAAACCTATACTGGAGACCATAGCCCAGTTTATTCAAACTATATGTATAACGTGACTCCTCTGTTAATAAAAAGCTAAAAGCAACTCGGCTATGGTTGGGATAATTTGTAATAGCCCTCTTCTTTAGGTCTTTGGGTACCTGTGCTAGGGTTTTGTCTGGAACTGAGAAGGCAGAGTTGGAAAATGCAGTCCCATGACTTCAGCTACTAAACTTGCACCCTTCAGTGATGGACAAGCCATGACTCCACTCTTGTAAGTTAATTTTAATTCCTGCCTTCAGTCCATTTCACTCTTCTCTGTACTTTGTCCTAACTTACTAAGTAGCAAGAACATCCTGGTACTGTATACTTGGGCTCCACAATTGCCCCTCCTATCATTGGTGGAATCTCCATTCGAGCAGGAGATCTATGAAAGGAAGGTTGGTGCAGGTCCCTTGAGTCATTCCAATAGGTAGGTGGTGCAGAGGGTTGGCATAGTGGAGACTTTTGTTTTTAAAGAGAGAAGGATCCATCATAAATTAGTCTGTTAGTATATGCTGCACAGAATCTTAAGGTTTTCATGTTCATCATTACAATCTTCACAACAACTCACTGGTGTTGATTTTACAGATAAATCTGAAGCCTGTATTTGCAGGGAATCTGTTTTTGTGAAGGCATTTGGAGCAGGTTTACAATTCAGTTAGCAATTCACAGTAGTTTTGGGGTATCTACATCCAAAATATTGATTTGCATGAGGGAAGAAGACAAAAATGAGTTGACTCTGTGCCTGCCCTGTGAAGAATTGGCATTCTCTCCAGAGACTTCAAAGTCAGTAGGAATTCATCAAGAGGAGAAGGAGAGGAAGGGCATCCCGGTAGCAATTACCACCCGAGGAGAGGCACCGCAAAGTGTCAGCTGCTCTGCCTTAGAAATGGTGGTTATGAGAAAAGGGAGTAGTTTATGGAGCTTTGGTACATTTGGAGCGAGATCACCATCCATGCTTTTCCTAGTAAGATTTGACTCTATCGTCACAGGACATCCCATCAGTAAGTAGTGAGAGGCACAAGCGGAACAAAACTACTGACACCCACTCTCTGCCAATTCTCCCCACTCAATTGCCCCAACGCATTTCTCACAAAGAAATGTGGTCCATAACTGAACAGCAAGGGACGCTCTGAAGAGAAGGCTGTGTGAGTGTGGTCAGACTGGGGTGCATGCAGACTGCTGCTGGTAATAGCAGGAAAGGATAACTCAGGGTATCTCCTCCAGGCTCCAGCAGGCCAGTGGCATCTCCTTTTCCTTCCCCTGCCCTCTCAGTGCCTCCAGATTCACATTACCAGGTGGAGCCGACCAATCCTGAAAAGGCAGCAGTGAACACAACCTATGGAGCTGACAGTCAACCAAATATCTTTTAAAGTAATTCATTTGGTGGTAGTGGTGGTGGGGGACCCAAAAAACAGTTCTTATTCCTACTATGGAAATAGTAGAATGAAGGGAAGGAAGGAAGGAAGAAATAAAACATGGAAGGAAGGAACTCTGAATCTAAATCTGAACACAAAATAAGGTGCATAAGGAGAACTGTTCCTCTAACAATTGAGTTCATTTTTGTATAAACTATTTAAGAATCTCTTTGAAATCTTATTAGAGCTAAAACTTTAGAAAAAAGGATAGATTGTAATCTGAGCAAATCTTTTCTGTAGTACATTGCAGTTGCTCTTTCTTATTTCTTTAAACTATTTCTGTATTGCTGAGACTCTTGAGATGAAATGAATTTTTCCTTTCAAGGGTATTAACACTGGTGTTGAATTTCATCTAAGTGTCAGGTTTTACAGCTTCCTAGATAGTGTGGTGTTTTCCTATATACTGTCTCCTCGCTGTTTCCAAGCGAGGGGTATATACCATGATCCCAGTGATTTAAAGAAGCAGACATTCATACGCATGGGACATCCATGGTGCTCCTCATTCTTTTGGGAGTGAATTCAGCTCCCAGCACCATCACTTTTCTCACTTCATGAGTAAATGGACAACACAGAGATCTCTAATCCCTGCATTAAAATCTGACATCCCTCTATGCACAATGCATAAGACACTTCTTACCTTATTCACTGCATAATGGAAACAATGCTCCCAAACTTTGTTCTACTACAATGAAAGATAACTGTCCAACTTGATTAGTGTTTATTTATTGTTCTGAGTATTCATTTATTCCTTTGCCTTGTTCCAAAAGATTAATTTTGTTTTATATATTTGTTTAAAGTTTCTGGGATTTTAAAATAAGGCTTTTAAAACTATGTTGGGCCATTTTAACTTGATGCCTTAATGCAGTATTCCACAAAACTCTGAAGGGAGATTTACAAGGACACAGTACAACCAAGAAATGATGAGATTGCTTCCATAAAACACTCATGAAAAGACAACTGCATATAAAGAGCGCAGTTAATAAAAGCTAACCCTACACAGTGAAATAGATGGGTTCTGCCTTCATTTTTACTCCAGGCATTAACCTGGGTGTCCTGGCATTCAGTGTTAACTCGAGCACGTCACACTCACAGCAGGCTTATGTGCACCAAGGAACTCATGTTATTTTTCTTTAGATTGACCAAAATAAACTGAAATGTACATGCATTCAGTTATACTTTATCTTTTACTCAACATTAACTATAAATTTTGAGTTTATAGTTACTGACAAAAACCCCATTACTATAAGGTACTTGCTTTTATGCTCAGTCAGTCACTCAGTCGTGTGTGACTTTTTGCCATCCCATGGACTATCAGGCTGCTCTGTCCATGGGATTCTCCAGGCAGTACTGGAGTGGGTTGCCATTTCCTTCTCCAGGACTTTCTTGTGCACTCAAATGAAAATCTAGCAGGATTCCATTATCATATGAGGTGTAAGTTTTTCTGTGTATAATCAACATATTATACTCATGAGTTTTTCACAAGCTATGTTTATGCCTTTCTCCCATTTCCTTGGTTAATTTGAAGAGGGAGATTTCTATTAAAAATATTATATTAACAACACTTTGTATACTATATGAACTTTGAAATTTGATAAAATTTGAATACAAATCCCTAGGTCCATAAATAATGACCAGCTGTGAGGTGTTGGGCAGTTTTCTTAATTTGAAATCATCATTTCCCCATCTGTAAAACTCCCCCAGAGTTGATGTAAGGATTAAATAAAGTCACATGTGAAAATTCATAGAATGATACTTGTTTCCTCTTTGTAATCACCTCCAATTCATTTTCTATCAAACACATATGTAACAGAATACACCATTCTCCCAAGAAGAAAATATTAAAATGTCCCCAGAGAATTTGAGCCTACATAGTTGGCATATAGACTAGATATACAACTATTTTACTATTTCATATATCAACTGAGTTGTAAAAACATGTAAAATCACAATTATGCAATTAATATACTAATTTGGAAATAATTTGGAGCATTTTTCATGCTCACATTTTAAGAAAAAAATCATTCAAATTTTCACTTACTTCAGTGCTTTATTTCTAGAGTCATGGTTTGAGTTATTCCAAAGAATATTGTATTTCCTTCTGAATTTTATTAAGATAGAGACTCTTTTAAGTTTATGTTTAGTCATCCAGGTGTATCTGCCTCTTTGGAACCCCATGGACTGTAGTCCACCAGGCTCCCTCTGTCCATAGGATTTTTCAGGCAAGAATACTGGAGGAGGTTGCCATTTCCTCCTCCATGGGATCTTCCCAACCCAGAGACTGAATCTGCATCTCTTGTGTCTCCTGCATTGCAGCAGAATTATTTACCCACTAAGCCATCAGAGAAGCCTATTGAATTTAAGTATAATGCTATTACTTGAAGTTTTATATCATGTTACAAGAGCTAGTTGTATAATATTAATAATTTTATGTTCCTACAGTAGATACATTATTATGATCTTCTGCATCAAAATCAATGCATTTTTCCTATTTTAATATTTCCATTTATTTATTATGAAATATGCATAAAAGCTGGGAGTGTTGAAGACTCTGTGTGAACATGACATTTACTCCACTGGCTATGATAGAATAAGTGAGGACCAACCTTGTGGCTCAGTGGTAGAGAATCCGCCTGCTAATGCAGGAGATGCAGGTTCAGTCCCTGGGTTAGGACAATCCCTTGGAAAAGGAAATGGCAACCCACTCCAACATTCTTGCCTGGAAAAATCCCATGGACTGAGGAGCCTGGTTGGTCACAGCCCACAAGGTTGCAAAAGAGTCAGACACAACAGCCCCTAAACAACAACAATCTAAGGTAGCAAATCCAAGTTACACATGTCATGATTACATACCTTGACACCGTATGTAACAGATGATTTTGTGAATATAAAATGATCTCTTTATAGAACACTTAATGCACACATCCTTCACACACATTCTTTGGCTCAGGGTTAAGTTCTACAATACGTTATCATCTGCCTGGTGCTTTGTAAGTGTGGGTGTTTTTTCTCTTCTGTGGCTGTAGATCACAACCCAGGAGCAGTTCCAGAGCCTCCAGTTGGAACCTCAGCCTTCCAGCAAGGAGCCCGGGACAGCCACGCCTCTGCCCAGGGAACGGGTGCCACACACCTATGATCACAGGGTTCATCCCACGGAGGACAGGAATTCCTCTTCTGTGACTGGTTTCCCTGGATACTGCGGTCCAAACCCTGACTGAGGTTCACTGTATGCAAATCAGAAGACACTGTTTTGCTGAGCCTTGCACATGTCAGTTCCGCTGCCCCCTACTTCTCCAACTGTAGGTATGATGGATAGGTTATGCTAATATGTGGATGCTGAAAAGACGTGCTGACCCTATCAGAAGCCCTCTTCTGTGATATTGATAAGTTTCTGGGACCAGAGCTGGGACTCAGAGTCAGAACCCCTATACTCACACCCTACCATGTGGTACAGAGCGTATACCTCTGACCTTCCATTACTGTATCCTCCCACCCTTTCCAGCAACCCCAGAGGAAACAACTATCCTGAGTTTTGTGTTTACCATTCCTGTAGCTCCACCACATATGTTTCTATATTTATCAACATGTACATTTTTGCATGTTTTTATACATTATGTAAACCTAACATACTGCATATATTCTTACACAGCTTGCTTTTCTTCACTCAAAATTTTGTCTAATGCATGTTGATGTTTGCAGGTGGAGAGTACTTATCTCCAACATGGTGGATTCCAATATAGACTACTGTCCAAACAGCATACTTTATGAATCTTTCATCTTGTTGGATTTGGGCAATATTTTTAATTTTTGTCATTTTAAACATTATACATAAAACTTTATATATGCTATATAATGCATATATGTTAATGCAAGAATTTTGTCATTGCGGGTTTTTTTTTGTACCCAGAAACCTTCCCACTCAGCCCCACTCCAGCCTAGTGTATGTATTGAGGGCTCAACCTGCATCCTCAAGTATGCTTGATACCAAATAATTATTTGCACAGATTATTTGTACCAGTTGACACTCTAGCAATTGTTGAAAAGCTTGTGTTGCTCCAAAGCTTCTCCTGTACTTGGCATTTTCATAGTTTTAAATATTTTTCTGTCTAGTGGGATAAAAGAGTGCTATGGCTTTTTTTTTTTCAGTTCTGTTAATAACATAGAACACGTGTACAGCACACGCACTAGTGTACACACACACACAGTCGTCCTTATTTTTCCCATTTGTGTTTCTTCTTTTGTGAAAAGAAATTATGTTCCTGTCTTTTATCCATTTTTCCATGGGATTCAGTTTTTTCTCACTGATTCATTGACATTTGCTGTATATTAATAATAGTAATCCTTTTTGGTTATACTTGCTGTGAATAACTTCTTGGCTTATATTTTTATGATCTTTGTACTATGACTTTTATGATACATTTTGATATGCAGGTGTTCTTAATTTGAATGTAGACAAAATATGTTTACAAATAATTTTTCTTTATTATTTATACTTTTTAACATCCTATCAAAGAATCTTAGTGTCTTGGCACTGAAAATGTTCCCCTCTATTTTCCTATCATTATCAATTGCTGCCAAACAATATTACCACACATGTAATGGCTTAGAACAGTACACATTCATGTCTCACAGTTTCTGTGGGTTGGGAAACCAAGCCTGGCTGAACTTGGTCATCTGCTCGTACATGTGGCTGCAGTGACGTTGCTGGGACTTGGATCTCATCTGAGAAGCACCCACTTCCAAGCTCATGTGATTGTTGGCAAGACTGAATTCTTTGTGGGCTATTGGACTAAAAGCCTCAGTTCTTTGCTGCCTATTGGCAGGAGACCTTGAATCACTTGCCATGTGAGCTTCTCCACTGGCAGTTGACTTCACGAAGTCAGGATGAGTCTATAGAGAAACTGCTAACATGCTATCATAATCTGAGAAGCAACACCCAGGCAGCTTTGGTTAGAAGCTAGTCAGAGGTCCCCTTACCCCTACACCCAGGGAAAAGGGTTTCCACAAGGAAAGGTTTCTACCAGGAGATAGAGAGCTTATTTTGCCTTTTATATTTAAATATTTAATCTGCCTACTTAGTTGGGTCAGTCATGTCCAACTCTTTGGGACCCCATGGACTGTAGCCCACCAGGCAACTCTATTCATGAAATTTCCTGGTATTTCCCAGGCAAGAATACTGGAGTGAGTTGCCATTTCCTTCTCCATTTAATCTGCTTTACATTAATTGTTAAGTCCATTTTGAGGTTTTTTGTGTTTTTGTGTTTTTTTTCCCCTTGTATGAATAACCTGCTGTCCTAGACTGAAGAGATTCAGTACCCTCTCCTTTCCACTAATCTTCAATGCCATTTCTACTGCATATCAAGTCTTTATATTTTGTGTGAGCTGATTTCTGAGTTCTCTACTGTACTCCACTGGCAAATTTGATTACCTGATGATAATACTGCACTGTCTTAATTCCTGCAGTCTTTTTATTGGCCTTGAAATCTGGCAAGGCAAGTCTTTTTATTTTTATTTTTTCTATTTCTTAAGCCTTTGTTCTTCCATATGCATTTTAGAATTAGTTTGCATAGTTCCTCAAAGCAAGCAAACAAAGAATAATACATGTTATTGTAAATGCGTTACATCAATTTTGGGAGAATTGACCTCTTTAATTAATCCCAATTCATAAGCATGGCATATCTTTTCTTTTGTATAACATTTGTTAATCCTTTGATAGATTTAAATATGAGCACTTCATATATTACAGTGGATCATATTTATTTTTAATCATATGTCCTAATTGATGATAGTATGTAGAAAATACAGTTGACTTTTGTGTATTTATATTATATCAGGGAACTTACTAATTTAATAATTTACCTGTAAAGTTTTTGGAAATACTTATATAAGATGATTTTGTAATCTGTAATTAATGGAATACATTTCCTTCCTTTTAATTTTATAACTTTTTAATGTTCTTACTGGATTTGTTAGGACGTCTTGTAAGTACTGAGTGGATCTGGCAATGTGAATATTCTTGTACTGTTCCTAATGTGAATGGAGTAATTGTACATTTCACCACTGAGCAGATGAATGGATGCTGTGTGTATTTCCTAGATTCCCTTTATCAGGATGTGGTACTCCCTTCTATTGCCAGTTGATAATTGCCTTTTTTCATCAGTGCATGATGAGATTTATTCATGCTTTTGCTGTATTTATTGTGATAATCATATGTTTCTTTGCCCTAATCTGTTAATGCAATGTATTTTGTGAAGATATTTTTTTCTTTTGAGATTAAACTAAATTTGGCTTGCTATGATGAAACCAGACTGGGAATGATTTATTATATTTGTTGCTGAATTGAGCTTATTAATAATTAAGATGTTTATATCAACATTTGTAATTTTGATTTTCTCATGATATATTGGTCTAATTTTGAAGTCAACAAACTTGTCACACAAATAAGTTGAGGATGTTCTATTTTTATATTCTCTAGATGAGTTTGCCTGGGATTGAAATGACCTAATACAAGAATGTTTGTTAGAACTCATTTGTAAAATTATCTGAGCATTCTGTTTTCTTTGTGGAAACACTTTATCTAAATATAAAATTTCATTTGGTGGTTATAGGGCTATTTTATTTACCTCATGAATTTATTTTGAAGCCTATTTTGGCAAATTATGTTTTTAAGGAATCTATACTGTTCTTTTAATTTTTCACATTTATTGAGCTAAATTTACTCAAAATGCAAATTATCTAATTTGCATTTCTAATTATCCATCTCCCACACATGTATTTTCTCTCCCTAATACTGAGTATGTGTGCCTTATTTCTTTATGTTCTTGATGCTTTTTGGCTGGTGGATATTTACAATAATAGCCCATGTAGTTAACTTACCTTCTATATTGGTGGTGTTTTAGTCTCTAGGTCATGTCCAACTCTTTGCAACCCCGTGGACTGTAGCCCATCAGGGACCCCATGGACAGTAGTCCACCAGTATCCTCTGCCCATGGAATTTTTCAGGCAAAATACTGGAACGGGTGGCCATTTCCTTCTCCAAGGGATCTTCCAGACCCAAGGATTAAACCCTGGTCTCCTGCATTGCAGGAGATTCTTTACTGACTGAGCTACCAGGGAAGCCCTGTTTATCTTCTCTATTAGTAACATAAATTGAAGGTCCTTTACAATGACTAACTTTTAGCTTTTTTGTTCTTACCTAATATTCTATGTTTATTTGCTATTGTATAACCAGCTCCTAATCTTATGTATTTCCTTTATTTCTCTAACATCAGTTGTTTTTTAATCTTTAATTATATGCCCCGTTATTTTTTGTCAATGTCCACCAGCCAAAACCACCATGAAGAAACTGGATTTATTAGAGTAAGAGGGTTTTAAGCAGTACAGCTTTGCTCTGCCCTATATCAAAAACTGAACTAACAAAAACAGCATTAAAAAAGGACCAATTAGAAAATAGGATTTTACCACAAACAAGTAATGATTCAATATCTTTAATGTAGAAAAGATTTTACTTATATGTAAGCAAAAAATGATTACAACTTTAAAAGAGACAGAAGTTAAAAGCAATAGATCAGATAATTGGTTTCACTAATTCAAAGTATAAATATTGTCACTTTTCTTTTCTTTTATAGTTTGTATCTTGGCCTCCAAATTATTTCTGCTTAAGGCCTGTCCTCCCAGTACTAAATAAATTAAAAAAAAAAAAATACAGGGGAAAAAGTCTAAAATTCCTTGGGATTTAATCAAAAGGTTTAGGACTACTTCCAAACATAAATCAAGAAAGAGCTTTAATCCCATGTGACCAATACTTTCCCTGTTTCTCACTGGTATAATGTATCACTGTAGATGACTGGGCCTGTCCAATGCAACAAATGATGCTTTTCTACAGAGGCTAGAATCACATGCTTATATTGTTTCTGCAGAGTTCACATTAGTGACCCATGCACAAAAGGCCAGTTCATTTTAATTCACCTCCCCTACTCCCTTTTTTTCTTAATTTTATTCTTAAAAGACCACTGTTCTTGGGTCTAGAAAATTTGCCTATGTTAGATATGTATTGATATTATGCAGAAATCACTCCCACCTCCCGCACCATCCTTGCCAAAACCATGAGACATTTTTATAGAGACTGGATTACCAGCCTAAAATCCCCTCCCAGGGGAATGTTATTTCAGGTATTTTTAGTCCTTTCTTGAACAAGTAATTGTTTTGAGGGCCATGCTGGACCAACTTTTAAGGCGTCTCTACTTGCAGATTTTGAAAAGAGGTATCATTTACAGGTCACTTCATGTTCACAAATGCCCTGGGCTCCTTCTGGAAAGAAATTGGCAATCACCAAAGAAATTGATTCAGATTATTTCAGGAAATAGAGATATAAGATGGCCAGAAAACCACCTAACCCAGTCCAGTGGGGAAGAAAATTGAAGGTGGATATCCAGCTTCCCCGTCATTGCCAGGGCACTTCCCAGGAGGCCCACTCCAGTCTCACCTCATGGGGTCCCCAAAGAATCCTAGGAGCTCAGTAGCTTGGGAAATGGAGAAGAAGGATGAGACTTAAGAGCAAGCCATGTTCAAATCTCCATGAACTGCATTCCTGCTTCCAGCGGTACCTGAGTGGACAGTCTACCCAGTAGCTCTGTACATGTGCAAAGCCGAACTAATCTGAAAATCAGTAACAGGAAAATCCATAAATACCTGGATATTAAAGCAAGGTAAAGACACTCCTGAAAGACCCACTGGCCAAAGAAAAAATCAAAAGAGATATCAAAAAATATCTTGAGACAAACAAAGATGGAACACAATATATAAAAACTCATGGGGTGCAGCAAAAGTAGTTCTGTGAGGAAAGGTTATATTAATAACTATAAGTGACTGCATTAAGAAAACAGGTCTCAAATAAACAACCCAATAGCATATTTCAAGGGGCTAGGAAAAGGAACAAATTAAGCCCAAATTTAACAGCAGAAAACAAATAATAAAGATTAGTATAGAAATAAATGAAATAGAGAATAAGAAAACAATAGAAATGATTAATAAAACTAAGTGTTCATTCTTCAAAAAGATAAAATTGTTAAAAACTGTAGGATGGTTTACCAAGAAACACAGAGAGAGGGCTTAAAAATAAAGGCAGAAGTAAACGGAGAGAAATTAAAATTAATACCACATAAATACAAAGGCTCTTAAGATATTATGATAAACAATTATATACCAATCAACTGGACACCCTAGAAAAGTTAGATTTATTGCTAAAAACATGCATCCTGCAAAGACTGAATCCTGAAGAAATATAAATCTGAAAAGACCAATTATGAATAAGAAGACTGAGTCAGTAACAAAAAAAATTAAATAGTAATAAGAACTGGAGAAAATAAATATTGGAGAAAGCATTAGTATCAATGTCACCTAGTTATAGTTATCTGATTACTTTAGAATATTTTCTTCAACCTGGGCACAGGAAAAGGCTTTCTAACTAAGACTCAATATTCTCATGCCTGAGTTCACTTTTGATTAAGGACCAAAGAAACCAAGATTGTTTCATCTCTCCCACAGAGAGCAGCATTTAACTCTAGAGAAAATATTTTTAAATAAATAACACACACACACACACAACTACTAGAAGACGCTGGAGAGGGATCCAAAAATTAGCAGAAATGTGAAAGAATTTCACTATTGGAAAAAGGAAGAAGCACTAGTGATTTTCTTGTTTCACCACTTCTAGCTTGAAGGCAGGCCTCACCTGCAGCATAAACGGAAGCTAAAATGCCAACAGACTAGAAAATGCCATTTTCCAGTGAAAAAGAAACTGGGAAAGGGAGTGCGAGAGACTAGGGGCACAAACTCCATGCATAAACTCTACCTAAGTATTTTTGAGTTTGTGCTCCGTCATGTCTGACTCTTTGTGACCCATGGACTGTAGCCCACCAGGCTCCTCTGTCCATGGCATTTCCCAGGCAAGGATACTGGAGTGGGTTGCCATTTCTGCCTCTAGGGAATCTTCCTGATCCAGGACTCAAACCTGAGTCTCCTATGTGTCCTGCTTTGGCAGGTGAATTCTTTACCACTGCCCCTAAATACTTGGCCTATCCCTAAACCATGAGAGCTAAGGGCTTAGTCTTGGCTTAAACATAAAAATAAAATAACCAATCTAAGATTCAATCTGTCAAAAGTCCAAAAATGAGCAGAATTGAAACCATTAAATTAATAAACAGTCTTTAGTAAGAGTTTACCATACATCACTTCAGTTCAGTCACTCAGTCGTGTCCAATTCCTTGCGACCCCATGAACTGCAGCTCACCAGGCTTCCCTGTCCATCACCAACTCCCGGAGTTTACCCAGCCTTACGTCCACTGAGCTGGTGATGCCATCCAACCATCTCATTCTCTGTCATCCCCTTCTCCTCCTGCCTTCAATCTTTCCCAGTATCAGGGTCTTTTCCAATGAGTCAGCTCTTTGCATGAAATGGCCAAAGTATTGGAGTTTCAGCTTCAACATCAGTTCTTCCAACAAATATTCAGGACTGATTTTGTTTAGGATGGGCCGATTGGATCTCCTTGCAGGCCAAGGGACTCTCAAGAGTCTTCTCCAACACCACAGTTCAAAAGCATCAATTCTTCAGTGCTCAGCTTCCTTTATAGTCCAACTCTCATGTCTATACATGACTACTGGAAAAACCATAGCCTTGAGTAGATGGACCTTTGTTGGAAAAGTAATATCTCTGCTTTAAAATATGCTGTCTAGGTTGGTCATAACTTTCCTTCCAAGGAGTAAGCATCTTTTAATTTCATGGCTGCAGTCACCACCTGCAGTGATTTTGGAGCCCCCAAAATAAAGTCTCTCACTGTTTCCACTGTTTCCCCATTATTTGTCATGAAGTAATGGGACCAGATGCCATGATCTTTGCTTTCTGAATGCTGAACTTTAACTTTTTCACTCTTCAACTTTTTCACTCTCTTCCTCACTTTCATCAAGAACTTTCTGCCATAAGACTGGTGTCATCTGCATATCTGAGGTTATTGATATTTTTCCTGGCAAACTTGATTCCAGCTTGTGCTTCCTCCAGCCCAGCATTTCTCATGATGTCCTCTGCATATATGTTAAATAAGTAGGGTGACAATATATAGCCTTGACATACTCCTTTTCCTATTTGGAACCAGTCTCTTGTTCCATGTCCAGTTCTAACTGTTGCTTCCTGACCTGCATACAGATTTCTCAAGAGGCAAGTCAGGTGGTTTGGTATTCTGATCTCTTTCAGAATTGTCCACAGTTTATTGTGATCCACACAGTCAAAGGCTTTGGCATAGTCAATGAAGCAGAAATAGATGTTTTTTTCTGGAACTCTCTTGCTTTTCTGATGACCCAGCGAATGTTGGCAATTTGATCTCTGGTTCCTCCACCTTTTTAAAATCCAGCTTGAACATCTGGAAGTTCATGGTTCATGTATTGTTGAAGCTTGGCATGGAGAATTTTGAGCATTACTTATATTATCATGCATATACGTTTGCAAACCAGGAGCTTTCAAAAGGGGCTTCTTTAAGTTACAAGGATGACTTACAAAGTAAAAACAAAGAAGTTGTTTACCCTTTGGAGAGATTACAATGGGGGTTTCTAGTTGGCAAGGGATTGCTTAAAAGTGATTACTTCATACTATTTTTAGGAAGATGACATAAGTTTCTTTTATGTTTATCAGATTCATTTGCAAGAAATAGCCTAAGCTTTTTCTTTTGTGCTCATGAAATAGACTTAGTTTTGCTTATACAACTTAAATGGTTTTGTCCTCTCAGGAAATTCTCAAGTCTGGTCTTCATTTTGCTTTTAATTTTAATACCTGCTACTCAAAAGACTGAGTTTTCATTTTGAGAACAATTGAACTAGTTGCCTATTAAAACCAAAACAAAATAAAATGTCTCTTTAGGGTAAAATAAAATAATCCAAATTCTCCAACAAAATGGTTTTCATAGCACACAGAACACAGTTTAAAATCACACAACTTATAAAGAAACAGAGAAATGTGACCTATATTTGAAATCAAAGACAATTTTTTGAGACTGACTCCTAGAAGACACAGATTTTTGAATTAACAGACTAAGATTTTAAAGCAGCTGTTATAACCATGCTTTATGGCATAAAGGAAGCTTAATTTGTAATAGCTGAGAAAGAGACTATTTCCATTGAGAAATATAAAATAAGAAGGAAAATTCCATAGCTAAAAAGCACAATATTTGAAATCTTTAAAAAAAATAGTAAACATGCTTGATGGTGATACAGCAAAATGCAGATAGCAAACGCCATGAGCCTGACAGATCCATAGAAATTATTTAAAGACTAAAGAAGATATTAGTAATATTTGGAAGCAATAACATACATATATTTGGAATCCTATAAGAGAGAGAAAAAAAGACTAAATATATTCAAAGAATAATAACTGACATATCCTCAAATTTGTGGCAAGATGCAAATTTATATTCTGTGAGCTCAGAAAACCTCAAGTATATTAAATGTGAAGAAAACTATGCCAAGTCACACCATAGTCAAAATACTATAAATCAAAGACAACAGAGCATCTAAATACAGTGAGAGCAAAGTGGCATCGTGTATACACTGGGAAATAATTCAAATGACTCCTGACTTTAAAAACAATGCAGTTGAGATCTGACAGAAAACAGCAAATTTCTATAAAGCATTATCCTTCAATAAAAAATACATTAATAACAAAATAGAATTTAGAGGATATTGGGCCAATGTCTTCATAGTGCTGAATGAACATAACAACCTTTCAACCTAGAAGTCTCTGTACAATCAACAGGTAGCTCAGGAAAAAATAAAGACATTGTGTTATGCACAAAACTTGATAAACTATATCACCAACCCATGTGAGCTACAAGAAAGGATAAGGGGATGTTCTTTATGTAGAAAAGTAATCAAACAGATGGAACCTTGTATATTCAAGGAGTGAAAGAAAAGCCAATAATATGAGCATAAAGAGGGGATGCAGTACTGTGATTATCCTCAGATGAGAAATGGGGACCTGGAGGCAGGGAAGTGCATATTCCTTGGTGTTGCCTAGTACACACTCCAAATTTCTTTAAGTTTTTTCTCTTTTTTTCTTTTAAGAATCCATCTACATGAAACACTACGTTGTTTAGTTGCTAAGTCATGTCTGATTCTTTGGCAATCGCATGGACTGTAGCCCACTAGGGTCCTCTGTCCATATTTCCCAGGCAGGAGTATTGGAGTGGGTTGACATTTCCTTCTCTAGGTAGAATTGCTTTAAATCTTCATTACCAAAGGAGGTATAATGTCATAGACTATCCCATGATATAGACAGACATGTTTTAATAGTAAAATTATTAAACTATTGTTAACAATCATAAGACAATTTCTCTGCAAAAATATTCACTTAAAATTGAGAAGCAAGAACTAAACCTTGCCTGTTGTGTGGCTTTACATACGAACCCCTTGGCCATTAGATTTAAGACCTGGGAAAATTGAGAACTGATTGTGATATAAGGCATCCTTTTCATCTGACAAAGGCAGAAATAAAAATATTGTTTGAAATTGCCCTTTAACCCAGGAGGGTGGAGGAATATAACATCTAGCATTAACTTTCTATTCTGCAAACTAAGCATTTCTCTGTTAGCATTTTTAGGAATCTCATCCTGCTAATCAAAATGATATATAAAATTAGAGATACCAAGGGAACATTTCATGCAAAGATGGGCTCAATAAAGGACAGAAATGGTCAGGACCTAACAGAAGCAGAAGATATTAAGAAGAGGTGGCAAGAATACACAGAACAACTGAACAAAAATGATCTTCATGACCCAGATAATCATGATGATGTGATCACTAATCTAGAGCCAGACATCCTGGAATGTGAGTCAAGTGGGCCTTAGAAAGCATCACTAATGAACAAAGCTAGTGGAGGAGATGGAATTCCAGTGGAGCTGTTTCAAATCCTGAAAGAGGATGTTGTGCAAGTGCTGCATTCAGTATGCCAGCAAATTTGGAAAACTCAGCAGTGGCCACAGGACTGGAAAAGGTCAGTGCTCATTTCAGTTCCAAAGAAACGGAATGCCAAAGAATGCTCAAACTACCACACAATTGCACTCATCTCACATGCAAGTAAAGTAATGCTCACTATTCTCCAAGCCACGCTTCAGCAATACATGAACTGTGAACTCCCTGATGTTCAAGCTGGTTTTAGAAAAAGCAGAGGAACCAGAGATCAAATTGCCAACATCTGCTGGATCATGGAAAAAGCAAGAGAGTTCCAGAAAAACATCTATTTCTGCTTTATTGACTATACCAAAGCCTTTGACAATAATCTGTGGAGAATTCTGAAAGAGATGGGAATACCAGATGACCTGACCTGACTCTTGAGAAATCTGTATGCAGGTCAGGAAGCAACAGTTAGAAATGGACATGGAACAACAGACTGGTTCCAAATAGGAAAAGGAGTACATCAAGGCTGCATATTGTCACCCTGCTTATTTAACTTATATGCAGAGTACATCATGAGAAACGCTGGACTGGAAGAAACACAAGATGGAATCAAGATTGCCAGGAGAAATATCAATAACCTCAGATATGCAGATGACACCACCCTTATGGCAGAAAGTGAAGAGGAACTAAAACGCCTCTTGATGAAAGTGAAAGAGGAGAGTGAAAAAGTTGGCTTAAAGCTCAACATTCAGAAAACAAAGATCATGGCATCTGGTCCCATCCCTTCATAACAAATAGATGGGGAAACAGTGGAAACAGTGTCAGACTTTATTTTCTGGGGCTCCAAAATCACTGCAGATGGTGACTGCAGCCATGAAATTAAAAGATGCTTACTCCTTGGAAGAAAAGTTATGACCAACCTAGACAGTATATTCAAAAGCCAGAGACGTTACTTTGTTGACTAAGGTCCATCTAGTCAAGGCTATGGTTTTTCCAGTAGTCATGTATGGATGTGAGAGTTGGAGTGTGAAGAAGGCTGAGTGCCGAAGAATTGATGCTTTTGAACTGTGGTGTTGGAGAAGACTCTTGAGAGTCCCTTGGACTGCAAGGAGATCCAACCAGTCCATTCTGAAGGAGATCAACCCTGGGATTTCTTTGGAAGGAATGATGCTAAAGCTGAAACTCCAGTACTCTGGCCACCTCATGCGAAGAGTTGACTCATTGGAAAAGATTCTGATGTTCGGAAGCATTGGGGGCAGGAGGAGAAGGGGGTGACAAAGGATAAGATGGCTGGATGGCATCACAGACTCAATGAACGTGAGTCTGAGTGAACTTCAGGAGATGGTGATGGACAGGGAGGCCTGGCGTGCTGCTATTCATGGGGTCGCAAAGAGTCGGACACGACTGAGCAACTGAACTGAAATGAACCGCAAAGGAAGTTTCCTCTTTTCTGAAATTATACCACTAAGTTTTGAAAAGTACTAGACTTCTGCTCAGTTTCTATAAATTTTGTCTGACTTTCTACACAGCATACCAGATGGTCAAAACTATTTCTTTTTCCCCTTTCTCGATTTTGTTTCTATTCCTTTAGTTATCACTTCCAGCTTGCTGTGATCTACAAATCTTAAAGTTATACCCTTTATCTGTCTTTCTCCTGGGTATTAATCAAATTTTTAACAAGATAGGGATAAGAGCCAACACACACTGTAGAAATCTGCTAGAGACTGTTCCACTTTGCAGTTCAATATTTATTAGCATTCTTTGGGCATCTAGCTGCAGTACAGCTTGGTTTTTCTGTGAGAAACCATTAATCTTCTTTTGGCTTATTTTCATTATCTTTAATATGGAGTGGATTTCATAGCAGTGTTTCTCAAAGCATCTGTGGTAAGGGACAGTTTTGCTTTTTAATTTCTATTTGCCAATTATCTGTATTTTTGTACAATACAATAAAGATGAAATGTAAAAAAAATTTCTAGAAAAATGATAACTAAAAGATAAATGAAATCAGAACTATTTTATTACTAGACTCAAAAGACATAAGACCACATTTCAATAATCCAATCAAATAGATAGGAAAATAAAACTGTTACAAAAACTATATACATTATTCATTGAAATTGTGCACATAGGTAATTAATATAGGAAATATTTTTACAGTTGTCACTTTTTGTTGTTTTTCAACTTTCACCAAATAAGGGTTGTTGTTGAAATAACAATCCCTACATTAAACTGCCAAGTGCACATTTTGAATCAATTCTGTTTTTCAATAATGTTTGTTCATGTGACAGATGAACTTACATTTTGCTTGTTAACTGAGCTAATTTAGATTGGATAAATGACATCACCACTCATACAGGTTAACCTCAGTTCTGATTTCATAGCACTCAGAGAAGCCTGTCTCAGAGACAGGTATGCTGAGAAGACTGGAAGACAAGAATTTGAAGTATATTCAGTAAACTTACTGAATTCACTTTTAACATAAAGTAGATGATTCTATATTTTAAAATTTTACCTTCAATCCTTCATCATCAGTGAGTTTCAGCCATTAATCTTATAAAAGATTAATTAAAGTTATACTTTGATAAAAGAAATGGAGTTCATCTTTTATTCTGTTATGGATATTTGATGAAAAATAAAATTTAAAATATTCAAAATAAAATGCAAAACACATTTGTGTTTGGTGGTGGTGTGTGTGTGTGTTAGTCACTCAGTCGTGTCTGACTCTTTGCGACCCCACAGACCATATCCCGCCAGGCTCCTCTGTCCCTGAGATTCTCCAGGCAAGAATAGTGGGGTGGGTTACCATTTCCTTCTCCAGGGGGTCTTCCCGACCCAGGGATCAAACCCAGGTCTCCTGCACTGCAGACAGATACTTTACTGTGAACTACTCAGGAAGCCATTTTTCACAAATGTACAAAATCAAAATTCACTGAAGTAAGTATGTGTGAATACTTCCTGCCAGGCATGGAAGTATTAAGATGATTTTAAAAATTCAAATACTCTGGTACAGGGCAAAACTATTTTTGGCACCCTGATCAGTTAGCAAAGCTAGACAGGAGATTTTAAAGTAAAATTAGCATTCCTTACCAAATTTGAAAATGTGACTATCTGCTAGGAAATATTATTCCAGTGTTTTCTATGCAGACATTTAGATCGAATCTGAGACAAAATACCATTAATTTCCTAGTCTGTCCCTGTACTTTAAAGAGTTAATCTCCAGTGTGCTGGCTGTCACAGTGCTGAGTCACTAATACGTTTTGACTTCACGCTAGGAGAAACTACTTCACACGTAGTATTTAAAAGTGTTCATGTTTCTTACTTCTTTTGACAGTTCTTAGCAGAGTTTGTTAAATCATAATGTTTATTTAAACATTTTTTTAAAAGATGTGCCCATATTGCTTTTATTTTCATGTAGTTTGTACATAAAATCATCTCATGTAGAAAACCAGAGGATACATAAGATGCAAAAATTACCCATCTATAAATTGCTGCCACTTGAATTTAAATCTTTTAATCTAAATAATGGCAAGAAGGCTTATAACTGTGAAAATCTTAATAAAATCATACCTAAAATGATAGAAAATTTCTGCTTGTGATTGACTTTTGCTTATGGACAATATTCGCTAAACCTCAAGGAGGACTGGGTCCAGGCTTCTTTGGGCTTTAATAAGAGTTTGATTATATATGTATGTATAAGGTTACTGTGGCTGCTGTAACAAATTACCATTAACTTGGTGGCTTAAGACAGCACAAATTTACTATCTTTTAATTACAGAGATCAGAAATCTGAAATAGGTCTCACTGGATAAAATAAATTTATGTGTAGATCTGTGTTTCTGTCTGGAGTCTCCAGAGGAGAATTGTTTCTGTGGATTTTCAAGCTTCTAGAGGGCACTCTTGTTCTCTGACTCATATCTTCATTTCATCACCTGTAGAGACCCTGGGCCATAAGCTTCTCACATTGCCATCTCTTCACGTCTCCCTCCTCTCTCAGCCTCTTTTGATCCTCTTTTGAGGATCCTTGTGATTATACTAAACCCACCCAAATAATATATAAGAATCCCCCAACCCCAAAGTCAGCTGACTGGCAACCTTACTTCAATATGAAACCTTAGTTCTTCTTTGCCATATAGGCTGACACATTCCTAAATAGAGGAACAGGTGACTAAAGATTGAAATGGAAGCTTTATCAGTGAGAATGACTAGGCTGGAGGACTATGGGGGAAATGGGGTCCCTGATCCTTTTTTTTTTTTTAATTTTAATTAAATTTATTTATTTTTTTAATTACAATACTGTATTTGTTTTGCCATACATTGACATGAATCAGCCATAGGTGAACACAATCTCCCAATGCCGAAGCCCCCTCCCACTTCCCACCCCACATCCTCTACTTGAATCATCCTGTGCATCAGCCCCATGCATCCTGCATCCTACATTGAACATAGATTGGCGCCTCGTTTCTTACAGGAAAATATACATGTTTCATTGCCATTCTCCCAAACCATCCCACCCTTTCCCTCTCCCTCAGAGTCCAAAAGTCCACTCTATACCTCTGTGTCTCTTGGTTGTCTCACATATAGGGTCTTCATTACTGTCTTCTAAATTCCATATATATGTGTCAGTATACTGTATTGGTGTTTTTTTTCTGGCTTACTTCACTCTGTATAATCGGCTCCAA
Organism: Nanger dama; assembly: GCA_917880005.1. Taxonomy (NCBI): domain Eukaryota; kingdom Metazoa; phylum Chordata; class Mammalia; order Artiodactyla; family Bovidae; genus Nanger; species Nanger dama. Next base: position 3,566,767 of record CAKJTW010000069.1, read on the forward strand.
TTTCATCCATCTCATTAGAACTGAGTCAAATTTATTCTTTTTAAGGGCTGAGTAGTATTCCATAGTGTATATGTACCACAGCTTTCTTATCCATTCATCTGCTGATGGACATCTAGGTTGCTTCCATGTCCTGGCTATTATAAACAGTGCTGCAATGAACATTGGGGTACATGTGTCTCTTTCATTTCTGGTTTCCTCGGTGTGTATGCCCAGCAGTGGAATTGCTTGGTCATAAGGCAGTTCTATTTGCATTTTTAAGGAATCTCCACACTGTTTTCCATAGTGGCTGTACTAGTTTGCATTCCCACCAACAGTGTAAGAGGGTTCCCTTTTCTCCACATCCTCTCCAGCATTTATTGCTTGTAGACTTTTGGATCGCAGCCATTCTGACTGGTATGAAATGATACCTCATTGTGGTCTTGATTTGCATTTCTCTGATAATGAGTGATGTTGAACATCTTTTCATGTGTTTGTTAGCCATCCGTATATCTTCTTTGGAGAAATGCCTATTTAGTTCTTTGGCCCATTTTTTTATTGGATCATTTATTTTTCTGGAGTTGAGCTGCATAAGTTGCTTATATATCTTTGAGATTAGTTGTTTGTCAGTTGTTTCATTTGCTATTGTTTTCTCCCATTCAGAAGGCTGTCTTTTCACCTTGCTTATAGTTTCCTTTGTTGTGCAGAAGCTTTTAATTTTAATTAGATCCCATTTGTTTATCTTTGCTTTTATTTCCAGTATACTGGGAGGTGGATCATAGAGGATCCTGCTGTGATTTATGTCGGAGAGTGTTTTGCCTATGTTCTCCTCTAGGAGTTTTATAGTTTCTGGTCTTACATTTAGATCTTTAATCCATTTTGAGTTTATTTTTGTGTGTGGTGTTAGAAAGAGGTCTAGTTTCATTCTTTTACAAGTGGTTGACCAGTTTTCCCAGCACCACCTGTTAAAGAGACTGTCTTTACTCCATTGTATATTCTTGCCTCCTTTGTCGAAGATAAGGTGTCCATAGGTATTTGGGTTAATCTCAGGGCTTTCTATTTTGTTCCATTGATCTATATTTCTGTCTTTGTGCCAGTACCATACTGTCTTAATGACTGTGGCTTTGTAGTAGAGCTTGAAGTCAGGCAAGTTGATTCCTCCAGTTCCATTTTTCTTTCTCAAGATTGCTTTGGCTATTCGAGGTTTTTTGTATTTCCATACAAATCTTGAGATTATTTGATCTAGTTCTGAGAAAAATACTGCTGGTAACTTGATGGGAATTGCATTGAATCTGTAGATTGCTTTGGGTAGTATACTCATTTTCACTATATTGATTCTTCCAAGCCATGAGCATGGTATATTCCTCCATCTATTAGTGTCCTCTTTGATTTCTTTCATCAGTGTTTTATAGTTTTCGATATATAGGTCTTTAGTTTCTTTAGGTAGGAATATTCCTAAGTATTTTATTCTTTTCGTTGCAATGGTGAATGGAATTGTTTCCTTAACTTCTTTTTCTACTTTCTCATTATTAGTATATAGGAATGCAAGGGATTTCTGAGTGTTGATTTTATATCCTGCAACTTTACTATATTCGTTGATTAGCTCTAGTAGTTTTCTGGTCAAGACTTTAGGATTTTCTATATAGAGGATCATGTCATCTGCAAACAGTGAGAGTTTTACTTCTTCTTTTCCAATTTGGATTCCTTGTATTTCTTTTTCTGCTCTGATTGCTGTGGCCAAAACTTCCAGTACGATGTTGAAGAGTAGTGGTGAAAGTGGACACCCTTGTCTTGTTCCTGACTTTAGGGAAATGGTTTCAATTTTTCGCCATTGAGGATAATGTTAGCTGTGGGTTTGTCATATATAGCTTTTATTATGTTGAGGTATGTTCCTTCTATTCCTGCTTTCTGGAGAGTTTTTATCATAAATGGATGCTGAATTTTGTCAAAGGCTTTTTCTGCATCTATTGAGATAATCATATGATTTTTATTTCTCAGTTTGTTAATGTGATGAATTACATTGATTGACTTGCGGATATTGAAGAATCCTTGCATCCCTGGGATAAAGCCCACTTGGTCATGGTGTATGATCTTTTTAATGTGTTGCTGGATTCTGATTGCTAGGATTTTGTTGAGGATTTTTGCATATATGTTCATCAGTGATATTGGCCTGTAGTTTTCTTTTTTGTGGTGTCTTTGTCAGGTTTTGGTATTAGGGTGATGGTGGCCTCATAGAATGAGTTTGGAAGTTTACCTTCCTCTGCAATTTTCTGGAATAGCTTCAGTAAGATAGGTGTTAGCTCTTCTCGGAATTTTTGGTAGAATTCAGCTGTGAAGCCGTCTGGACCTGGGCTTTTGTTTGCTGGAAGATTTCTGATTACAGTTTCAATTTCCGTGCTTGTGATGGGTCTGTTAAGATTTTCTATTTCTTCCTGGTTCAGTTTTGGAAAATTGTACTTTTCTAAGAATTTGTCCATTTCTTCTAAGTTGTCCATTTTATTGGCATATAATTGCTGATAGTAGTCTCTTATGATTCTTTGTATTTCTGAGTTGTCTGTCGTGATCTCTCCATTTTCATTTCTAATTTTGTTGATTTGATTTTTTTCTCTTTATTTCTTGATGAGTCTGGCTAATGGTTTGTCAATTTTATTTATCCTTTCAAAGAACCAGCTTTTTGCTTTGTTGATTTTTGCTATGGTCTGTTTTGTTTCTTTTGCATTTATTTCTGCCCTAATTTTTAGGATTTCTTTCCTTCTACTAACTCTGGGGTTCTCTATTTCTTCCTTTTCTAGTTGCTTTAGGTGTAGAGTTAGATTATTTATTTGACTTTTTTCTTGTTTCTTGAGGTATGCCTGTATTGCTATGAACTTTCCTCTTAGGACTGCTTTTATAGTGTCCCAAAGGTTCTGTGTTGTTGTGTTTTCATTTTCATTCGTTTCGATGCATATTTTGATTTCTTTTTGATTTCTTCTGTGATTTGTTGATTATTCAGTAGGGTGTTGTTCAGCCCCCAAATGTTGGAATTTTTAATAGTTTTTCTCCTATAATTGAGATCTAACCTTAGTGCATTATGGTCAGAGAAGATGCTTGGAATAATTTCGATTGTTTTGAATTTATCAAGGTTAGATTTATGACCCAGAATGTGATCTATTCTGGAGAAGGTTCCGTGTGCACTTGAGTAAAAGGTGAAATTCATTGTTTTGGGGTGAAATGTCCTATAGATATCAATTAGGTCTAACTGATCAATTGTATCGTTTAACGTTTGCGTTTCTTTGTTAATTTTCTGCTTAGTTGATCTGTCCATAGGTGTGAGTGGGGTATTAAAGTCTCCCACTATTATTGTGTTATTATTAATTTCCCCTTTCATGCTTGTTAGCAATTGTCTTACATATTGCGGTGCTCCTATGTTGGGTGCATATATATATATTTATAATTGTTATATCTTCTTCTTGGATTGATCCTTTAATCATTATGTAGTGGCCTTCTTTGTCCCTTTTCACAGCCTTTGTTTTAAAGTCTATTTTATCGGATATGAGTATTGCTACTCCTGCTTTCTTTTGGTCTTTATTTGCATGGAATATCTTTTTCCAGCCGTTCACTTTAGTCTGTATGTGTCCGTTGTTTTGAGGTGGGTCTCTTGTAGGCAGCATATATAGGGATCTTGTTTTTGTATCCACTCAGCCAGTCTTTGCCTTTTGGTTGGGGCATTCAACCCATTTACATTTAAGGTAATTATTGATAAGTATGCTCCTGTTGCCATTTACTTTATTGTTTTGGGTTCGGGTTTATACGTCCTTTTTGTGTTCCCTGTCTAAAGTCTATCGTTTAGTATTTGTTGGAGAGCTGGTTTGGTGGTGCTGAATTCTCTCAGCTTTTGCTTGTCTGTAAAGCTTTTGATTTCTCCTTCATATTTGAATGAGATCCTTGCTGGGTACAGTAGTCTTGGCTGAAGGTTATTATCTTTCATCACTTTAAGTATGTCTTGCCATTCCCTCCTGGCCTGAAGAGTTTCTATTGAAAGATCTGCAGTTATTCTTATGGGGATCCCCTTGTGTGTTATTTGTTGTTTTTCCCTTGCTGCTTTTAGTAATTGTTCTTTGTGTTTGGTCTTTGTTAGTTTGATTAAAATATGTCTTGGGGTGTTTCGCCTTGGGTTTATCCTGTTTGGCACTCTCTGGGTTTCTTGGACTTGGGTGATTATTTCCTTCCCCATTTTAGGGAAGTTTTCAACTATTATCTCCTCAAGTATTTTCTCATGGTCTTTCTTTTTGTCTTCTTCTTCTGGGACTCCTATAATTCGAATGTTGGAGCGTTTCATATTGTCTTGGAGCTCTCTGAGGTTGTCCTCATTTCTTTGAATTCGTCTTTCTTTTTCCTCGCTGATTCATTTATTTCTACCATTCTATCTTCTATTTCACTAATCCTATCTTCTGCCTCCGATATTCTACTATTTGTAGCCTCCAGAGTGTTTCTGATCTCATTTATTGCATTATTCATTATATGTTGACTCTTTTTATTTCTTCTAGGTCCTTGTTAAACCTTTCTTGCATCTTCTCAATCCTTGACCCCAGGCTATTTATCTGTGATTCCATTTTGATTTCAAGATTTTGGATCATTTTCACTATCAGTATTGGGAATTCTTTCTCAGGTAGATTCCCTATCTCTTCCTCTTTTGTTTGGTTTGGTGGGCATGTCTCCTGTTCCTTTACCTGCTGGGAATTCCTCTGTCTCTTCATCTTGGTTATATTGCTGCGTTTGGGGTGGCTTTTCTATATTCTGGGAATTTGTGGAGTTCTCTTTATTATGGAGTTTCCTCTCTGTGTTTGGGGTTATATCAGTGGCTTGTCAAAGTTTCTTGATCAGGGAGGCTTGTGTTGGAGTTCTGGTTGGTGGATCTGGATTTCCTCTCTCTGGAGTGTTGTGACATGTGAAGCAATGGGTTATGAGACGTCAATGGTTTTGGAGTATTTTGAGTTGCCTATGTATTGAAGCTCAGGGGCTTGTTCTTGTGTTGCTGGAGAATTTGCGTGGGGAGAATTTGCGTGGTATGTCTTGCTCCGGAGCTTGTTGGCCCTTGGGCAGTGCTCAATTTTAGTATAGGTATGAAGGCATTTGATGAGCTCTAATTGGATAATGTTCCCTGTATTCAGGAATTCTTTGATGATCTCAGGATTTGGAATTACACCTCCTGATTCTGGTTTTCAGATTTATTTTTAGAATAGCCTCATGATTTCTCCATCTATTCAGCACTAATATTAAAACATCTAGGTTAATGATGATAGGTTTCTTCACCTTGAGGGTCATCCCTAGAGGATCGGTGAGTTACTTGGAGGAGAGAAGAGGGGGAGTAGTTAGAGGTGAGTGGAATGGGATGAGGTGGAATCAAAAGAGGGAAAAGCAAGTTAGCCCGTAACCACTTTCTTGTGTGCGCTCCGAAGTCTGGACCGCTCAGAGGTGGTCACAGAGTTATACATGGAAGAGGAGAGGGAGGAAGTAGATAGAGGTGGACAGGAGGATAAAAGAGGGAGATGGGAAGGAGGGATACAGATCCGGTCAGTGACCAGTTCACTTAGAGTTCTCCTTCTGGAATGCACAGAGATTCATAGACTTGGGTAGAGAGGGGGAGGGGGAGGGAGGAGACAAAAGCCACCTGGTGGCGAAAAGAGAGATTCCAGAGGTGGAGAGAGTGGTCAAGCCAGTAGTCTTGCACTCATGTAAAACTGGGTACTGAGGATTAGGTTTTAAAAGTACAAAATTGGCAACAAATACCAAAATGCCAAGATTAAAAAACTGGAGCATAGACTGGATTTTCAAAGATAGATTATTGAAGAGAAGAAGAAGAAGGAGAGAGAAATTAAAAAAAAAAAATAGAGAAAAAGAAAAAAAAAGTAAAATATAATAAAAGACTCCAGAATTATTAAAAGACAACTTCCTTCACCATTAAGACTATATACGGCGTTTGCTTAAATGATAGGTTTTTTTTTTTTTGAAAAGTAATATTAGGTTATAAAAATAATAACTAGAAATATAGAAGACTTAAAAATTTAAGGAAGTTTAGGGAAAAAAGGATGAAAAAGAAAAGGATAAACAAATTTAAAAAGGAAAAAAATAATTTTTAAAGAAAGAAAAAAAAATTCTTAAAAAAAAAATCATGCTTCCACATCACCCCCAAAAAAATTTTTTTTGATCATAAAAGTAGAAACGGCGTATCTGGCGCTTTCTCTGTCATTGAGGACTGTGTGGGGTCGCTACCAAGGCAGTTCCCTCTGTTTGACTTCCTCTGTTTGCTGGTCTCTTCCGTGTCTGATTTCTGTCTTGCCACAGGGAGGGTGGTGATGAGCTCTGCACTGGGCTTGCCCCTTCCCAATCTGCGGGATAACCGTGTGGGGCCTGGCCTATGTTTCATGCAATTCCCGGTTTAAGCCACTCAGGACTGGCGCTCAGGAAGTCCCCTCCGGGTGCCGGGTTTGGTTCCAAGTCCGAGTGGCTAGGGAGTTTGGCACGGACTATTGTTGCATCTTCTGGGCTTTGCGGGTCGCTCAATTTTCTGGGATCTCCGCCGGGGCTCTTTTTAGGCAGATGATGACTATTCAGAGATCCCCAGTAGTCTCAATAAAGAAGCTTGCTTGCAATTTGGTAGGTAATGTCTCTCTTGAGATGCGTCTGCCCTTTTCCAGCGCTTCAGGCTCTGGCTGCCCGTCGCTGGTGGGGGATGGTCTGCAGCCGGCTATTTCCGATCCGTCCTTTGTTCTGTGCGCGGGCCTGTCAGTGCCTTATGTTCGGGCGTTTCACGTGTTAGTTATCCCCCAGTCTCGTTTGCTAGTCTGGGATAATTCATTCTATCCACGCATGGACCCGATTCTGGCCCCGTTACGCCCGATTCTCGAGAAAAGTCCTGCAGCCTACGTCTCCCGCGGCCCAGTTCTTAGAAAGCACTGTCACGGGCGCGCTCCTCCCTGCCCAGCCCCCACTGCTGTCGGATGCAGGCATTTGCGCTGCTTATCTGCTGGAGGTTATACTGTTGAATTCATAATCTGCTGGTTTTAATTATTTATTTATTCTTCCTTCTTGTTATGTTGCCCTATGTGCTTCCAGGGCTCGCCCCATGCACAGCTGTGAGATAGTTCCCCAATTTTAGGAAACTCTCTCTTTAAGAGTCTTTTCCTGGGATGGGATTCCCTTCCTGTGCCGGGGTTCCCTCCCTCCTCCTTTGTCTCTATCTTCGTTCTTTAAAATAAAATAAAATAAAATAATTCCTACCTGGTTTTGAAGCCAATGATCTGCTTTGCTGGATGCCTGATGTCCTCTGCCAGCAGTCAGAAGTTATTTTGTGGAATTTGCTCAGCGTTGAAATGTTCTTTTGATGAGGTAGAGAGGGAGAAAGTGTTCTCCCCATCCTATTCCTCCGCCATCTTTTTTCCCCCGGTCCCTGATCCTTTAGACTAGATATAGGCAGAGTTTTCTCAAAGGTCTCAAGTGGTGCTGGAAGCCTCCCATGAGAATCAACCCTGACAGTACTCTCATCATTGGAGAGGAGATTAGAGCATCCACTGTTGGGGCAACACGAGTGTGGACTATAGGCCAGTTAGACTCACCACCAGTAATGTCATCCCTGGGGAGAAGAAACAGGAGAGTGGTGACCAGCACAAAGCCCCCTCCAGGTGGGCCCACCACAAGGGGTTGGAAGCACTCCCCTCTCTACCCAAAGACCAGTCACGCCATTGGAAATGCAATCTATCTATTCAACTCAATCTGTCAAAAACAGTTGTGGATAAAGACAAACTAGCATTTACATTTGAGTATAAAGAGCGTGGGCGGCTGCAACAGCACAGAGTGCAGTCAAGAGGAGCTACCTCACGTCCGAGGTCAGGAGCAGAAGCCAGGAGGACCCCATGCCCGAGGGGCAGTGGCCTAGAGCAGCTACCCCTGCCCGAGGCCAGGGGTGGAGGCCAGGAGGAGCTGCTCCATGTCCAAAGAGTGGTGGTTGCGCGGGCGCCAGAGGGCCTAGAGGAGCTATTCCACGTTCAAGGTCGGGACGGGGGGAGTGAGGAGATATCTCTCTTCCAAGGTAAGGAGCAGTGGCCATGCTTTGCGGGAGCAGCCGTGAAGAGATACCCCATGTCCAAGGTAAGAGAAACCCAAGTAAGACGGTAGGTGTTGCGGAGAGGTTATCAGAGGGCAGACATGAAACCATGATTACAGAAAACTAGTCAATCTAATCACACTAGGACCACAGCCTTGTCTAACTCAATGAAACTAAGCAGTGCCCTGTGGGGCAACCCAAGATGGGTGGGCATGGTGGAGAGGTCTGACAGAATGTGGTCCACTGGAGAAGGGAATGGCAAACCACTCCAGTATTCTTGCCTTGAGAATCCCATGAACAGTATGAAAAGGCAAAATCATAGGATAGTGACAGACAAACTGCCCAGGTCAGTAGGTGCCCAATATGCTACTGGAGATCAGTGGAGAAATAACTCCAGAAAGAATGAAGTGATGGAGCCAAAGCAAAAGCAATACCCAGTTGTGGATGTGACTGGTGATAGAAGCAAGGTCCGATGCTGTAAAGAGCAATATTGCATAGGAACCGGGAATGTCAGGTCCATGAATCAAGGCAAATTGGGAGTGGTCAAACGAGATGGCAAGAGTGAACGTCAACATTCTAGGAATCAGCGAACTAAAATGGACAGGAATGGGTGAATTTAACTCAGATGACCATCATATCTACTATTGTGGGCAGGAATCCCTTAGAAGAAATGGAGTAGTCATCATGGTCAACATAAGAGTCTGAAATGCAGTCTCAAAATGACAGAATGTTCTCTTCATTTCCAAGGCAAACCATTCAATATCACAGTAATCCAAGTCTATGCCCCAAACAGTAACATGAAGAAGCTGAAGTTGAACGATTCTATGAAGCCCTACTAGACCTCCTAGCACTAATACCCAAAAAAGATGTCCTTTTCATTATAGGGGACTGGAATGCAAAAGTAGGGAAGTCAAGAAACACCTGCAGTAACAGGCAAATTTGGCCTTGGAATACAGAATGAAGCAGGGAAAAGGCTAATAGAGTTTTGCCAAGAGAATGCACTGGTCATAACAAACGCCCTCTTCCAACAACACAAGAGAAGACTCTACACATGGAAAACACAAGTTGGTCAACATTGACATCAGATTGATTATATTCTTTGCAGCCAAATATGGAGAAGCTCTGTACAGTCAGCAAAAACAAGACCGGGAGCTGACTGTGGCTTCGATCATGAACTCCTAATTGCCAAATTGGAGAAAGTGGGGAAAACCACTGGACCATTCAGGTATGACTTAAATCAAATCCCTTATGATTATACAGTGGAAGTGAGAAATAGATTTAAGGGATTAGATCTGATAGATAGAGTGCCTAGGGAACTATGGACTGAGGTTAGTGACATTGTACAGGAGACAAGGATCAAGACCATCCCTATGAAAAAGAAATGCAAAACTACAAAATGGCTGTCTGAGGAGGCCTTACAAACAGCTGTGAAAAGAAGAAAGTGAAAAGCAAAGGAGAAAAGGAAAGATATAAGCATCTGAATGCAGAGTTCAGAAGAATAGCATGGAGAGATAAGAAAACTTTCCTCACTGATCAATGCAAAGAAATAGAGGAAAAGAACAGAATGGGAAAGACTAGAGATCTCTTCAAGAAAATTAGAGATACCAAGGGAACATTTCATGCAAAGATGGGCTCGATAAAGGACAGAAATAGTAGGGACCTAACAGAAGCAGAAGATATTAAGAAGAGGTGGCAAGAATACACGGAAGAACTGTACAAAAAAATCTTCACGACCAAGATAATCATGATGGTGTGATCACTCACCTAGAGCCAGACATCCTGGAATGTGAAGTCAAGCGGGCCTTAGAAAGCATCACTATGAGCAAAGCTAGTGGAGGAGATGGAATTCCAGTGGAGCTTTTTCAAATCCTGAAAGATGATGTTGTGCAAGTGCTGCACTCAATATGACAGCAAATTTGGAAAACTCAGCAGTGGCCACAGGACTGGAAAAGGTCAGTTTTCATTCCAATCCCAAAGAAAGGCAATGCCAAAGAATGCTCAAACTACCACCTGCACTCATCTCACATGCTAGTAAAGTAATGCTCAAAATTCTCCAAGCCAGGCTTCAGCAGTACTTGAACCATGAACTTCCATATGTTCAAGGTGGTTTTAGAAAAGGTAGAGGAACCAGAGATCAAACTGCCAACATCCGCTGGATCATCAAAGAAGCAAAATAATTCCAGAAAAACATCTATTTCTGCTTTATTGACTATGCCAAAGCCTTTGACTGTGTGGATCACAATCAACTGTGGAAAATTCTGAAAGAGATGAGAATACCAGACCACCTGACCTGCCTCTTGAGAAACCTGTATGCAGGTCAGGAAGCAACAGTTAGAAATGGACATGGAACAACAAACTGGTTCCAAATAGGAAAAGGAGTATGTCAGGCTGTATATTGTCACCTTGCTTATTTAACTTATATGCAGAGTACATCATGAGAAATGCTGGGCTGGAAGAAACACAAGCTGAAATCAAGATTGCCGGGAAAAATATCAATCACCTCAGATATGCAGATGACACCACCCTTATGGCAGAAAGTGAAGAGGAACTAAAACGCCTCTTGATGCAAGTGAAAGAGCAGAGTGAAAAGTTGTCTTCAAGCTCAACATTCAGAAAACGAAGATCATGGCATCTGGTCCCATCACTTCATGGGAAATAGATGGGAAACAGTGGACACAGTGTCAGACTTTATTTTTGGGGCTCCAAAATCACTGCAGATGGTGATTGAGGTGATGAAATTAAAAGACGCTTATTCCTTGGAAAGAATGTTATGACCAACCTAGATAGCATGTTGAAAAGCAGAGACATTACTTTACCAACAAAGGTCCGTCTAGTCAAGGCTATGGTTTTTTCAGTGGTCATGTATGGATGTGAGAGTTGGACTGTGAAGAAAGCTGAGCGCTGAAGAATTGATGCTTTTTAACTGTGGTGTTGGATAAGACTCTTGAGAGTTCCTTGGACTGCAAAGAGTTCCAACCAGTCCATTCTGAAGGAGATTGGCCCTGGGATTTCTTTGGAAGGAATGATGCTAAAGCTGAAACTCCAGTACTTTGGCCACCTCATGCAAAGAGCTGACTCATTGGAAAAGACTCTGATGCTGGAAGTGATTGGGGGCAGGAGGAGAAGGGGACGACCGAGGATGAGATGGCTGGATGGCATCACTGACTCGATGGAGTAAGTCTGAGTGAACTCTGGGAGTTGGTGATGGACAGGGGAGGCCTGGAGTGCTATGATTCATGGGGTTGCAAAGAGTCGGACATGATTGAGCGACTGAAATGAATAAAGACAAATTTTAGAAACTTACTAGAGTCAGTTAGTAAATCTTCCCTGGTGACTCAGATTTTAAAGAAACTGCCTGCAGTGCAGAAGATCTGGGTTCCCTCCCTTGGTCGAGAAGATCCCCTGGAAAGAAAATGGCACCCCACTCCAGTATTCCTGCCTGGAGAATTCCATGGACAGAGGAACCTGGTGGGCTACAGTCCTGAGGTTGCAAAAGAGTTGGACACAACTGTGTGACTAATGAACACTTTTACTTTCAAAATCAGTTAAAAAGAAAGTTGATAACATTATATCATAACTATCCGAAATATATATATCAGGAAACAGGCAAGGCCTATCCCAATAAACTGAACTGTAAGAAGTAATTTTCCAAATAATCTGCTCCTCCACTTGTTCAAATACTTTTCATTTTAAAACTATTTATTTTGGTAGCAGCTGTTTTACATACATTTTTGGAATAAACAAACAGAATTTTGGTTTAAAGCATGGAAAATATTGAGAGGAACAATTTTAAAAATAACCTGAATATTTATAAATATGTTACTAATACCTGTTTTTCTTTCCACCAGAATCCACAGGTTGCAAAGTACATTCCCAATAAAACAAGGCATTTGTGTATACAGTGTGTGATAAAAGATTTTTGTCCTCTGGAGTCACTGCTCTTTGACACCAAGGCTGGGACCATGCACGTCTCAAGAATTAAGCACAGGTTTGTTGAGGCAAAGAATAAATGAATCTTCACATCGAGACAGGAACTCATTTCCTTTTGGTAGGAGCCAAACTTCCTGAGTTCAAATCCTGTCTCTACAACAAATGACTTCAGGCCAGTTACTTAACATCTCTCTGACTCAGTTTCCTCAAGCAGTACAAAGATTATAATAATTGAACCTACCATAGGGTTATTGTAAAGTCCAGTTGAGTTAAACACGTAAAGTTCTTAGAACAACAGGTGGCATGTTTTAAACTATTTAAACGTGTTCCTGGTAAAATAAAGAATGACTCAGAGTTGTTTTCTTTTTTTTCATGTCTTATAGTTAGAAATATTCATGACTTGAGCTCAGCATACTGATTCTTAAGGCCAATTCTATTTCTAAAATGTCTGAACTATGTTCAAGATACATAGTTGGGTTCTTTACCACTAGCGACACCTGGGAAGTCTTCACAGAAACTAATCTTGAAATGTGTGTCATTTTTACTGTTCATGGATTTTGTAAGATATTGACTTTTTATCTATCTAGTTACAGAATGATATGAAATAATTCTAATATGAAACAATCAAATTTTGATTGCCTGATAATGATCTCAGCAAGGCAGCAGTGGGCAGTGGCATGAAGTGAGATCTTAACTTCCTGTTCAGGAACTGAATCTGGGTGAGAACCAGGAATCCTTGCCACCAGACCAGCAAGGACTAGAAGCTAGAAACTATTTTTTTCTTGGTCTTTGCCCCCAGTGAAAAATGTATCCATCACAGAAGCAGAAATCATAAATGCAGACATATCACAACAAGTTTATTATTAGAGACATATCACAAGTGGGAGAGCACACAGAGATAATGGTTTGTTTAGTTAAGACAGAAGTAAGGCAGAGAGGAACACCTGGAGCAAAAAGGGTGAGAAGGAGTGCTGTAAAGAGACTATTAAGTCATTTATATAGGTCACTTCTTCCAGCTGTTTGTCTTTCTTCAGGCCAATCATCTGGTTTCTTTTCCCACATCTGACCTGTCCTGGGACACCCTCTTGGGATGCACAAGCATCTCTTAACCAAGATGGATCTCAAAGTGAAGGCTTCTGGGAAGAGCACGCCTCCTTATGGCCCAGCATTATCCGCTGACACTTGACCCACAAGGAGGATTTCTGTCCACTTGTAGTATCTCCCTTGTTTCAAAAGAGAGGTGAGTGGAGATCCCTTAACCCTTTACTCAAACAGGGTTTTACCCCTCTTTGTCCTTACTGTGACTATTACCTTAAGGTGTTTATGAGAGACAAACACTAGCTTTTTACCCTGTTTCTGTTGTTACTTCCAATTTGGAGGGCAAATGGGAGGCTGATTATCAATGCCTCAACTGGGGCTCACCTATCTCTTGTCTCAGGAAATGCAAACAGGAGGCTGGTTGTAACTGTTTAACCTGAAGCCCATCTATCTCCTACATCAATAGGAAAGGGATGGGAAGAAATGGGTTTTACAGTAATGTGACTTTTCTCCATCTGAGAGAAACTTTTATGCATGGGCAAGGAAAAAAAAAAACAAAAAACAAGACTATGTGAATTATTTGAGAGATAAATAGGGTACCCTTGTTTAAGTAAAATGATACATCATTAAAAGTGCTTCAGCTGAGTTTTCAATTCAACTCACAGTATCATTTGAGTCATTCTGGCTGAAAACCAAGATCCTGTCACTACAACCTGAGGCTTTGCTGTTTATAACCATCATTAAAATATTTTTTGAGATAATGTACCCTAGGTACAGATTTTTAGGTAGACGCAAAGAACTCACAGACTGGTGGGAGGCTATGTGGATAAAATGGGGACTAGAATACTATTATGGCTTTGAGTGCAGAGAGGAAGACTGTGATTGGCTTGGGGGAAGGCGTTATGCAACCCACATCAGTGCAGTGACGTTTCAGCCGCACTCTGTAGTCTGGATCTTGGGAGTCAGCACTTCTAAATTTTAATATTTGATTTATTTGCAGCATGACTTGGGGTAAATTACTTAGCCTTTTGAGCCATTGTTTCGTCATCTGTAAAATGAGAATACTAATACACATTGTCAGTTGTTTCTAAAGATGACAAATACAAAGGACGTTAAAGAGTGTACATGTGTTTCCATGTGTTCAAAACTATGTACTTTTACAACTTAGTTTAAGTCCATAAATTATTAATCTTTTCCATCTATACACTTACTTTTTTTCCGGTGCAGTTCAATAAACAATTGCTATTATACCTAATTTTTTAAACAAAGTTCTGCTAATAGTAGCCCGCTTAGAAAAAGGACATACATATATTTGAGGAAATTATGAAACAAGGCCAGTTTAAATTACTTAGAAAGTAAAAATGTAAAGTATGTTAGGCTTAATATTATCAAGAGCAAAGCACTTAGATCTTTTCAATACTTAGCCTTTGTTCAAAGACCAAGTCATTTTCTGATGTTCCACATATGCATTAACTTCTTTCATAAAGATTTCTCTTTATCGCTCCTCCCATTTACTGAACTCCTAGATATTTAGAATAGGTAGTATTCTAGTTCCCAATCAAATACACATTTAGGTACCATAATTGTATTTTCTTTGTAAATGTATGTTGATTTTTTTTCTTTCTTTCAAAGGAAGTCTTTAGAAATATGATAATTTTCTTCTAGGATAATGATGTTTTTGAATGACACACAGAAAACAGCCTCTTTATCACCGATTGTATTTCTGTAAACACGCTTCAGAGGCGCCTACTTCTCCCTTTTCCACCTTAATTCATTCATTAGTGGTGATTTCCTTTGGTCCTCTGGACTTCCTTTCATCAGTGAAGGAGCACCATCTGGTAGCAGACAGCAGTAAAATCAAGCCACACAGACACACGCAGGGAGGACTCCCTTCAACCTCCCTCCTCCCAGCCAACATCTGCTTCCCTCTGCTGTTTGGAGTGACATTTTAAAGGGAAAACTGGGAATCATGGTAGGAATTTGAACTAGGTTAAGCAATTTTGATGTTTGATGAAGACATCTGTAATGAGGATTTCAAATCACCAGTATAATCAGTGTTTGCTTGTGTTAAAGTTCTATGTCTTAGGCGTTGAATTTATGTAGTTCTTGAGAAACATTTTTTAAAATATTTTCCACTAGCTGAGTAAGTGCCTCTTATTTACTGATGGTGGTTAAGTTAAATTTTAGCTAGTTAAGTTTTGTATTGTATCACATATTCTTAAGAAGTTAAGTCTGAGTTAATGGAATTTGTTTATAATTAAGAATACTATGGCATGAGTAATCACATACATCATCAAGTATCCAGTATATAACCACAAGTTAATGTGACACCGTTGGAACAGATAGGACTGAGCAACTGAACAACAGAAATAAACATGCAATTAGTTACCTAAGATCCAAACTGACGAACACTTGGAAATGTCAAGCAATGTTGGATAGCAGAAATTGTTTTGTTTTTACTATAGATGAATTAAATTTTAATAGATTCATTATGTAATTTAATTTTTAATTTAAATTTTGTAATTTAATTTTTAATAGTCCAGAATTTAGACCATCAACTCAATGGACATAGATTTGAGAAAACTCTGGAAGATAGTGAAGGACAGAGGAGCCTGGCATGCTGCAGTCTGAGACTGTTGAGTTAGACATGAGTTAGTGACTGAAAAACAACAACAGACCATTCAAATATGCAAAATCACAAAGTTATGTATGAAGAGAGAAACACGAAAACCAAAAGAATAGTCTTCCCTATTTTATTTAAAAATTTGTCTTTAAACCCATGCCGATTCTCTCATAACCTCCCAGGGTCAGGCCTCAGATTCATGCCATTGGTGTTTTCATAAACAATGGGAGAAACAAAGGCATGGCTTGAAATATTGAGCTTGCTTTCTCAATTAGGAAAGAAATTTCCAGAACTAGGAGTGCTTCCAGCTTCACATAAACCCACATTGCAAGCAGTAGGTTTAATAAATATGGATTTATTTTTTCTAAGATAATAAAAAGTCTTGAGAGAAAGGTAAATACTAGTTGTGATTCAGTTCCATGATGCCAGGGTGGCAGCTCGGATAGTCTCATGGTAACAAAATGGCTGCCAGTATCAAAACATTACATCCACCCTCAGGGCAGAAGGGATAAAGAAAGTGATGGCAACAGATATTTCAATCTTTTTACCAGGAAAGCAAAATCTTCCCAAGAATATTCTAGCAGAAGTTTTATCATGTCTCATTGGACAGAAATGTGACATGTGAACATTCTTAGCCAAGTGAGTATAGAAACAGGAGAATTGATCATTTTATCTCCTTAGGGAGATAGGAAAAGGGGGAAAGGATTAAGAAAAGATGTTTGATAAGCATGTCAAAAATGTTTAACCTAGTTTCCAACCTCCACTTCAAGACACATCAACAGTTTTTTAAAAGTTTGTTTGTTGAATAAATAGTGTGAATGGAAGCTCTGGCACCTGTTTTTAAGAAATATGCATCTTCTAAACCCTTCTAATATAAATTCTGGAACCACTAATTATCCCCCATTCCATTGTCTCCACTGTCAAAATTACTTTCTCTCTCTCTCTTGTGTGTATGTGCGTGTGTGTGTTTGTAAAGAGAGGGAGAAGTATTGATTATTCCTCTTTAATCCTTTAGGAAGGTGTGGTGAAGACTGGCTAGATGTTTATTTTTTCTATTTCATTAATCTGATCAGATCACATCTCTCAACATCCTTAACTTCCCGTAAAATAAAGTGTGAGAAGTGTAACTGGCTTTGGACCATGCCTGCAAATGGTCCAGAACATCACAGAAATGATGTCCTATAAAATCTTTATGCTCTCTCTCTCTTTCCCTCATCCTTGCAACTGTAAGTGCAGGACTTCAAGATGGCAGAGTGATCAGAACGAACCAGCACTGACTCTCTGTCACTGGGGGAAAGGCACTAATCTGCACTCGTCTGTCACATGAGTTAGTCACTGATCTGAGGGGTATTGCTTCTAGCTGCTGATGTTACTTATGCCACTTACCACCAATGGTGTATTCTCATGTGTAGTTTTTCCCAAATGTCCAGATAACTGGGTGATTGCTTGTACTTCAGGGATTATTATCAGCAAAATGACAGGGGAAGAAATATGTGCTGATGTAATTAAAACTAAATACAGCTTTTTATGGTATAATTAATGTCTTTATATGGACTCCTCGGGAGGTTACAACTTAACGAGTAGGTAGGCAAACCTCTTAAATAACTTGGTAACCATCAAGATTAGACAGCTTTTTAATTAGAGAAAGAAGTAAAAATGTCTTTTCACAATCATTAGGCACAATATATCAGAGTATCAGCTAATTGCAAATAGATTTAACAACAGTCTTGACATAATCAAGAAGCAACTATTATTTAAAGACTGTTAATCAAATAAAAAACTCAGTGTATCATCAGAGGCAGCCTAACCTGATAGAAGCTGAGTTCTTCCATGGCAACTAATTCCACCGGGGGTAGAGCAATCCTGATAAAAGTGGATTCTTCCATGGCAGCTAACTGAAGCTGCTACCTTTCCGTTGCTGTACTTGGGTTTTCCAGGTTTCTTACTTGTTCTCTTTTTAATTCTTGAATTTTGTTAAAAGGACAAGTGCTCTTTCTCTCCTTTACTACCTAGAGATTTCCTAATTATTCTCCAAGTCCCAGAGCAACTGCAATCTACATGAACCATTGCTGTTTCCTGAGTTTCTTTAAGCCATGCTGTCTGCTCTCTCCATTGGGCTGTTAAGACAAATTGCACCTGCCTTCTTCAGCACTTCATATTTATACAATCTATGCCTGCCTTTCAGCCAAAGATATTTCCATTTATCCCTGAAATCTGGAACACAGAATAAGTAAATTTATTTGTGTGATTGATTTACAGCCCAAATAAGAATTTGGATCTTTCATAGTCCTTTGACAGAGCAGGATCATATTCAAGCAAAGTATAGAAAGAAAAGCAATTCTATATGTGTGTATATGTGTGTGTGTGTGTGTGTGTGTGTGTGTGTGTATGTATTATGATGAGCAATTTTAAAGTTTACTTTCGTAGCAACTTTCAAATTTTCAATATAATATTATTGACTATAGTCCCCAGGCTGCTACACCACATCTTTACTTATTTTATAACTGTAACCCATTATAACTTATAAGTATGCTTACTTATTTTATAACTGGAAGTTTGTACCACTTTATCCTTTATACCCATTTCATCCACACCCCTAATCTCCCTGTCCTCTGTCAACCACCATATGTTATCCGTGTCTATGAGCTTTGTTTTACTTTGTTTTGTTCTCTAGATTCCACAAATAAGTGAAATCATTCAGTAATTGTCTTTTTCTGACTTATTTCACTTAGCATACTCCCCCTCAAGGTCCATATCTCAGAATAATATCCAAACAAAAGAGGAAAACCAGAGGGGAAAATTAATCGTATGGTGTAGTATATTTTGAGCTTCCCAGGTGGTTCAGTGGTAAAGAATCTGCTTGCAATGCAGGAGATGTAGGTTCCATCTCTAGGCTGGGAATATCTCTGGAGAAGGAAACAACAGCCCACTCTGGTATTCTTGCCCGGAAAATCCTATGGACAGAGAAGCTTGGCAACCTAGAGTCCATGGAGATCTCAAAAGAGTCAAACATGACTTAGTGACTGAACAACAACAACAATAATTTATTTTCAATCCATAATTATACATAACTACATTTTTAAAATTCATTTTGTATTTGATTTTGTTGGAAGGAGACCTCACAATTGCAGTGGTTCATGGCAATGGCCACACTTGGATACACTGCTCTAGCATATTTTTATTCTAATACTGCAAAGCTAAGAAACAGAAAATTCTGTCCAGGAAATAAGTGGCGAGGGTAGTTCTTCAGATGATGAAAAGGTACATTCTAATAAAGTTATTTTTGTTAGGGTTTTCAGTACTTTTTCTAATGCATTCTATTTAAAGGACCATTTAGATCAACAAAACCTGGTTAGTTAATTTAAAAGGAGACTCAAAATAGACCAAATTATTTTGCCAACAACCTATATAAAAGGCATCACTGTTGTGCCCGTGCTCTTATGAGAGATTTGGGAATTAACTTTTACCTAGAGTTTTATAAATTCCTCAGTGTTAAGAAATTTGACCTTTTTTCATTTTCTTTTTGGATTTTCAGCCGAGACTGGATGCCTAAAATGACAAAATACCACAAGGAAAGTGTTTTGTAATTTTCTGGCAGTTGCCCAGAATACAATATAGGAAGTTAAGACTCAAAAATACAGTCTGTGAGGAGGCACTGAAGCAATAATTTTTTTCAGATGTACTCTAGTGGCCTGAGAGACATGATGCAGTTTCAAAAAAGGGGGGTGGTAGAGAAAAACACTCATGTGCATTTAGAGAGTAACATCAATAGAGGCATCAGTTTGTGACTATAACAACAACAACAAAGATTCCAGCTCCCTGTAAGGGAGCTAGAGGTCATTTAGTACAAGTATTTTCTTTTAGTGTCCTGTTACAAAAATTAAATATGTATTTTGTTAACACATATTCTTATATAGTATAGACATAATCCATATTACATAAAATTAATATTCACACTTCTAAGAATTTCATATGTTAAGCCTACATGACAGGGATGAGGGGCTTCCCAGGTGGTACTAGTGGTAAGGAACCTGCCTGCTAATTCAGGAGACATAACAGCCATGGGTTTGATCTTTGGGTGGGGAAGATCCCCAAAAGAAGGAAATGGCAACCCACTCCAGTATTCTCGCCTGGAGAATCCCATGGACAGAGGAGCCTGGTGGGCTAAAGTCCATGGGGGTCAAAAGAGTCGAACACAACTGAACGACTTAGCACATATGTAGGCTACATGACCGAAGTCGACCTATGTCCTATAGCTTCTGAATTTATGCCAAAACCTTCTTTAAAGTTGAACAGTTTGGAATTTTCATTTTTCTTTCAGTTTCATTTGTCTAAAACACTTTCGGTATAAATTTGATTAGGAAAGTTCTGTCTACTACAGGAAATGACTAATTCTGTACCACTTAATGACTTTTGCCTTGAATTTTAGTGCCAGGCTGCATAGGCACAAGAATGGCTGAGAAAAGCTACCCCATGCCCGAGGTCAGGGGCAGTGGCTGAGATGAGCTACCACACACCCAAGGTTAGAGGCAGCAGCCCAGGAGGAGCTACCCCACCCCCAAGGTCAGGGGAGGCCGCAGAGAGGAGCAACACACATCTAAGGAGCGGTGGCTGTGTGGGCACAGGAGGGCCTAGAGGAGCTACTCCACATGCAAGGTCAGGAGAGGGGGCAAGAGATACCTCTCGTCCAAGTAAGGAGCAGTGCCTGCGCTTTGCTGGAGCAGCCCTGAACAGATACCCCATGTCCAAGGTAAGAGAAATCCAAGTAAGGCAGACAGTAGGTGTTGTGAGAGGGCATCAGAGGGCAAACACACTGAAACCATAATCACAAAAAACTAGTCAATCTCATCACGCTAGGAACACAGCCTTGTCTAACTCAATGAAGCTAAGCCATGCCCGATGGGGCCACCCAAGATGGGCGGGTCATGGTGGGAGGTCTGACAGAACGTGGTCCACTGGAGAAGGGAACGGCAAACCACTCCAGTATTCTTGCCTTGAGAACCCATGAACAGTATGAAAAGGAAAAATGATAGGATACTGAAAGAGGAACTCCCTGGGTTGGTAGGTGCCCAAAATGCTACTGGAGATCAGTGGAGAAATAACTCTAGAAAGAATGAAGTGATGGAGCCAAAGCAAAAACAATACCCAGTTGTGGATGTAACTGGTGATAGAAGCAAGGTCCGATGCTGTAAAGAGCAATATTGCATAGGAACCTGGAATGTCAGGTCCATGAATCAAGGCAAACTGGGAGTGGTCAAACGAGATGGCAAGAGTGAACATCAACATTCTAGGAATCAGTGAACTAAAATGGACAGGAATGGGTGAATTTAACTCAGATGACCATTATATCTACTACTGTGGGCAGGAATCCCTTAGAAGAAATGGAGTAGCCATCACGGTCAACAAGAGTCTGAAATGCAGTACTTGGATGCAATCTCAAAAATGACAGAATGATCTCTGTTCATTTCCAAGGCAAACCATTCAATATTACAGTAATCCAAGTCTATGCCCCAACCAATAACACTGAAGAAGCTGAAGTTGAATGGTTCTATGAAGACCTACAAGATCTTCTATAACTAATACCCCAAAAGATGTCCTTTTCATTACAGAGGAGTGGAATGCAAAAGTAGGAAGTCAAGAAACACCTGGAGTAACAGGCAAATTTGGCCTAGGAATGCAGAATGAAGCAGGACAAAGACTAATAGCGTTTTGCCAAAAGAACGCACTGGTCATGACAAACACCCTCTTCCAACAACACATGGGAAGACTCTACACATCGACACCAGATGATCAACACTGAAATCAGATTAATTATATTATTTGCAGCCAAAGATGGAGAAGCTCTGTACAGTCAGCAAAAATAAGACTGGGAGCTGACTGTGGCTCCGATCATGAACTCCTTATTGCCAAATTCAGACTTAAGTTGAAGAAAGTCGGGAAAACCACTGGACCGTTCAGGTATGACCTAAATCAAATCCCGTATGATTATACAGTGGAAGTGAGAAATAGATTTAAGGGACTAGATCTGATAGACAGAGTGCCTGATGAACTACGGATGGAGGTTCATGACATTGTACAAGAGACAGAGATCAAGACCATCCCCATGGAAAAGAAATGCAAAACTGCAAAATGGCTGTTTGAGGAGGCCTTACAAATAGCTGTGAAAAGAAGAGAAGTGAAAAGCAAAGGAGAAAAGGAAAGATATAAGCATCTGAATGCAGAGTTACAAATAATAGGAAGGAGAGATAAGAAAGCCTTCCCCAGTGATCAATGCAAAGAAATAGAAGAAAACAACAGAATGGGAAAGACTAGAGATCTCTTCAAGAAAATCAGAGATACCAAGGGAACATTTCATGCAAAGATGGGCTCGATAAAGGACAGAAGTAGTAGGGACCTAACAGAAGCAGAAGATATTAAGAAGAGATGGCAAGAATACACAGAAGAACTGTACAAAAAGAACTTCATGACCAAGATAATCACGATCGTGTATTCACTCACCTAGAGCCAGACATCCTGGAAGGTGAAGTCAGGTCGGCCTTAGAAAGCATCACTACGAACAAAGCTAGTGGAGGTGATGGAATTCCAGTGGCGCTATTTCAAATCCTGAAAGATGATGTTGTACAAGTGCTGCACTCAACATGCCAGCAAATTTGGAAAACTCAGCAGTGGCAACAGGACTGGAAAAAGTCAGTTTTCATTCCAATCCCAAAGAAAGGCAATGCCAAAAAAGGCTCAAACTACCACACAATTGCACTCATCTCACACGCTAGTAAAATAATGCTCAAAATTTTCCAAGCCAGGATTCAGCACTATGAATTCAGCATGTGAACTATGAACTTCCAGATGTTCAACCTGGTTTCAGAAAAAAGCAGAGGAACCAGAGATCAAACTGCCAACATCTGCTGGATCATCGAAAAAGCAAGAGAGTTCCAGAAAAACATCTATTTCTGCTTTATTGACCATGCCAAAGCCTTTGACTGTGTGGATCACAATAAATTGTAGAAAATTCTGAAAGAGATGAGAATACCAGACCACCTGACCTGCCTCTTGAGAAACCTGTATGCAGGTCAGGAAGCAACAGTTAGAACTGGACATGGAACAACAAACTGGTTCCAAATAGGAAAAGGAATACATCAAGGCTGTATATTTTCACCCTGCTTATTTAACTGCTATGCAGAGTACATCATGAGAAACGCTGGGCTGGAAGAAGCACAAGCTGGAATCAAGATTGCTGGGAGAAATATCAATCACCTCAGATATGCAGATGATACCACCCTTATGGCAGAAAGTGAAGAGGAACTAAAACGCCTCTTGATGCAAGTGAAAGAGGAGAGTGAAAAAGTTGGCTTAAAGCTCAACATTCAGAAAAGGAAGATCATGGCATCTGGTCCCATCACTTCATGGGAAATAGATGGGGAAACAGTGGAAATAGTGTCAGACTTTAATTTTGGGGGCTCCAAAATCACTGCAGATGGTGATTGCAGCCATGAAATTAAAAGACGTTTACTCCTTGGAAGGAAAGTTATGACCAGCCTCGACAGAATATTCAAAAGCAGAGACATTATTTTGCCAACAAAGATCCATCTAGTCAAGGCTATGGTTTTTCCCGTGGTCATGTATGGATTTGAGAGTTGGTTGTGAAGAACTCTGAACACAGAAGAATTGATGCTTTTACACTGTGGTGTTGGAGAAGGCTCTTGAGAGTCCCTTGGACTGCAAGGAGATCCACCCAATCCATCCTAAAGGAGATCAGTCCTGGGTGTTCTTCTGAAGCTGAAAACTGAATGCTGAAGCTGAAACTCCAATACTTTGGCCATTTCATGCTAAGAGTTGACTCACTGGAAAAGACTCCGATGCTGGGAGGTATTGGGGGCAGGAGGAGAAGAGGACAACAGAGGATGGCATGGCTGGATGGCATTACCGACTCGTTGGACATCAGTTTGAGTGAAGTCTGGGAGTTGTTGATGGACAGGGGGCCTGGCATGCTATGATTCATGGAGCCGCAAAGAGTTGGACATGAATGAGGGACTAAACTGAACTGAAGTGCCTGTTTTAATTTGCCTATAAAGTTACTTCTGCTATTTAGTGCCATCGAAATTTGCAGGAAATACAGGATTTTCTGCTTGACCACCATTAGTCAGTTTCTTACTTATTTGTTGTTTAAGGAAAACAAACAACAAACAAGCTGTTTTATTTTTAGCTATTGTTATAACTTAAGTATTCAGGTTAGTTCTAGTTCTGTTACCTACAATTTTTTCTTTTTGCTTTTGATGCACATCCTGTCTTTCCATTACTGTTTTGTTTTTTCTCACTGAATGTCTTGGAAGATATACTTTGTGATAAATTCTACTCTGTGGCTATTGTTTACTTTTTTCAAAGTGATTCATTTTATTATTCATTAATTATTAGATTTAACTATAACTCCCAGAAATTTGTGGTAAGCAGTACAGGAAACACTTAACTTCTGAACGATTTTTCAAAAGTAACTTTCCTTGTTTTAATATATTATTTGAACAAAAGTAAAATGTGATTTTTCAGAAAATATCTGACATTTTATTTAGTTTCAATTATATATACATTAACTGATTTCAAACCCCACAATATATACACTTTAAGTATTTTTAAAAGGATGAACACAGTTCAGTTCAGCCGCTCAGTTGTGTTCAACTCTTTGCAACCCCATGGACTGCAGCACCAGGCTTCTCTGTCCATTACCAACTCCTGGAGCTTGCTCAGACCCATGTCCATTGAGTCAGTGATGCCATCCAACCACCTCACCCTCTGTCATCTCCTTCTCCTCCTGCCTTCAATCTTTCCCAGCATCAGGGTCTTTTCCAATGAGTCCGTTCTTCCCATTAGGTGGCCAAAGTACTGGAGTTTCAGCTTCAGCATCAGTCCTTCCAATGAGTATTCACGACTGATCTCCTTTAGGATGGACTGGTTGGATCTCCTTGCAGTCAAAAGGATGAACACACTGATGCTATATTTTCTGGTCCCTTTATATCTAAGTCTTTAAAAATCATAATGCCTGCCATTCACCTTCACATAAGAATAATTTATTGGTTGTTTAAAATTTTTCTTAGGTCATGTTTTTCATGCAAATTTGAGAATTTTTAATTTTTTATTAAGCAGCTAATTTTTTATTATCTACCTTTCTACTCAAGATCTACTGATTTCTTTTTCCCCAGTTTTATTCTGAAATTATTTTTCTAATTGATTTTGTGTCCCCATACATTAGCTTGAGTTTCAGTAGGAAACGAGTAGCACTCAGAGTTAAGAGAAACCAGTGTGTGTGTGTGTGTGTGGGGGGTGTTCAGTCGTGTCCAACTCTTTGTGACCGTATGGACTATAGCCCACCAGACTCCTCTGTCCATGGATTTCCTTGGCAAGAATACTGGAGTGGGTTGCCATGCCCTCCTCCGGGGATCTCCTCAACCCAGGGATTGAACTGGAATCTTCAAGGTCTCCTGCATTGGCAGGCAAATTCTTTACCATTAGCACCGTTTGGGAAGCCCAAGAGAAACCAGTGAGAGATACTTAAAGGGGTAAGAGGGGAGGGAGATTGCTTGTATCTGTGAGAGCTGAGCTATAGGAGAGGACCGTTTGATGTGGGCTGTGGCCTCTGCAAGCCGACTTATTCGCTGGCAGACTGTGGCCCCACTGAGAGAGGCAGAAAGTAAACACTCCCAACTCTCAGTCTCCTGGTGGTTCTGGCCACCCGGCCCCCACCACCAGATGCCAGGAGACAAGGGAGCCAGTTGTTACGGTCAGCGGGCGTGCATATAGTTCTAAAGAATGAGACCTAAGGGGAAACCTGAAGAATGTTTGTGTAATTATTTTCTTTTGTTGATAAATGGCACCAATGCTCCTTGTTCCAACTTCCCCTCCCCCTTCCCTCTTCTTTCTATCTGGAAAGCAGATGTGAACCAAAGTTCTTGGCAAAGACATTAAGCAACTAACTCTACCAGCCTTGGGTTGCCTACATTTGAATTTTTTTAATATGAGAGAAAACAAACTGGGATATTATATTTAATAATCTTTGTTGCTTTTCATCTCCAATATACTATGATTCTCATAATCCTGTGTTTTCTGTCTTTGAAATAGCTCTCATTTCCACTCCTGTATGACGTCATTATAGGTGAGTAAGTGACCTTTTTCTTTATATTCTCCAAACTCAAAACTATCCTAGGACTTCCTCAGTGTCTCAGTGGTAGAGAATCTGCCAGTGCAGGAGATGTAACAGACTTGGATCTGATCCCTGGGTTGGGAAGGTCCCTGGAAGAGGAAATGGCTATCCACTCCAGTATGCTTCCCTGGAGAATCCCATGGACAGAGGAGCCTGGCGGGCTATAGTCCATAGGGTCACACAGAGTTGGACACGACTTAGATACTAAACAACAAATCCTAGCTATGGAGTAAATTAGTCTTCCCAAAATACCACTTCCACAACCATATTCCCTTGACACCACCCCAGTAATGACTCTTCATCTACAGAATGCATGACAGTGCACCCCAAGGATACACACTATTAGGCTCTGATCTACTGGTTAGATCTTATCTCTCAACACTTCCTCAAGGTATATGCTGTTTTGACACAAACATTTTAATGCCAAGTGCATTTTGACATATTCACATTGATAATGTTATTATAAAGAGGAGAAAAATTGGGTTTTGCCGGATTGGAAAATAAACTGCAATATTTATACACCTTTCTCTCCTTTCAAGTGAGTGTGTGAAAGTCGCTCAGTCATGTCCAGCTCTTCGTGACCCCAAGGACTATGACATTCATGGAATTCTCCAGGCCAGAATACTGAATGAGTAGCCTTTCTCAGTCCAGGGGATTGGCCAGGGGATCTTCCCAACCCAGGGACTGAACCCAGATCTCCTGCATTGGAGACAGATTCTTTACCATCTGAGCCACAAAAATTACCAGTTAAGGAGCAAAATACATACTGTCACCCCATTAAATCATCCTTGAGCCTTAAACATTAACCTGCCCCTCCTTCTGTAGGGAAATAAACTTTGACACAGCTCTTTAAAGGGTTAAAATTCTGAAATAAGCCCCGTGTCTATGCTTAAATGGACTTTCCTCCTGGTTCAGTGGTAAAGAACCCATCTGCCAAAGCAGAAGATGTGGATTCAATCCCTGGATTAGGAGAAGGAAATGGCAACCCATTCCAGTATTCTGGCCTGGGAAATCCCATGGACAGAGGAGCCTGGTGGGCTACGGTTCATGGGGTTGCAAAGGAGTCAGATATGACTTAACAACTAAACAACAACAGCATAGTGCTTAAGGACAATAGAATTAACCTACAGAAAGCAGAAACATTAACAACACAAGTCCCCACGTGAATGCTGCTGCTGAAGGTAACATGTGCCAGATTTCTCAGTGATCGCCAAGGTCCTTCTGTTTCAGCTCCATCAGAGCACGTGTTCTGTTCTCCACCACAAGAATATCTGTGCAGTCCCATGAGCAGGGATATTTTAGGGGCTCATTCTGTAACAACAATGCTTTAGGAGAATCCTTGGTGTATATGATTCACAAAACAACCTGCTGCTCCCACTTCTAAATTGTTGGGATTTTTTTTTTTTTTCCTAATACAAGATGGTGATGAACAGGGAGGCCTGGTGTGCTGAGATTCATGGGGTCGCAAAGAGTCAGACATGACTGAGCGACTGAACTGAACTGAATTTTTATCTAAATGCAATTTAGATATTCTTGTGAATGTATAAATTCAGAAATTCAAATAAAATATTAAAAACCAAAGCCCAGAATAAAAGAAAAGTAACTTTGTAAAAGATTATTGCTATTGCTTAAAAAGTATGATAAGAAGTAAATCTTTTGAACCTTATAGAAGACCAGAAACTGCACTTATTTTTGTTTAATTCCTGTGGCCAGAATAGACACTAACCAAAAGAATATATGAAATTGTATTGGTGTGGCTCAAGAGAAATGTTTCAATAAGACCTGTTCATATAAAAACATTATTAGATTTTTATGGATTCTGATGATGTAATGACAGAATAGAGTGTGTAGTTTTGGTCACATTTTAGAAAAAAATGAATAATTTGGCATTACCTACCATACCGCTATATCTTACTATATATATAATTAAGAAAGTTTACTTTCTAATATATATGAAATTTCTAATAGATATTAAAAATTAAACTAAGCTTTAAAGTTGTCATTCAAAATGTCAGTTATGTATTTTGCTTTACAAAAGTACTGTTTCTGGTGGCTCCGAGGTTAAAGCGTCTGCCTCCAGTGCGGGAGACCTGGGTTCAATCCCTGGGTCGGGAAATCCCCTAGAGAAGGAAATGGTAACCCACTCCAGTACTCTTGCCTGGAGAATCCCATGGACAGAGAAGCCTAGTAGGCTACGTCCACGGGGTCGCAAAGAGTCGGACACGACTGAGTGACTTCACTTCACTTCAGCTATTCAAATCAAAATAATAAGTATATGACTTTAAAAAATGATAAATAAAAGTGGAAGACATAAAAATGGGAACATGTAATATGCTTGAAAGATGAGCAAGAAAGTATTCTGAAGGAAAAAACTACTAGAATAGCTAATATTGTGTGAATATGCATTCAACATAGGTGATAATAAATATTCAGGCTCTTTCATTCCAGTTGTCCTGAAACTAACAAAGTGATGTTTGTGAGCTTCTGTGTAAAAATATGAACAAAAATATTGAATTAAGACAATTGCAAACAGCTCTCACAAATGTGATGTTCTTGTGTGTGACTTGGTATATAACACATTACTCAAGTATGCTTACACAAAGTATATTTACACAAAATATCATCACTGCTATTATTCTAGCAGAATCTAAGAGAGGGTTCAGTATAATGAAAAATACTTCACAGATGATGAAGGCACTGTTCTGTTCATGGAGACTTCATGTTTTCTGAGTCTTTAGGAAAATTTAACATCCTTACCTACGTCAGCCTACTCCTCAGACAGGATCATCTTTTCTAGTGACAGTTGCCTCATACAAAAAATTACATGAACAATTTCTTAAAAATAATTAAATGACTTAAAAGTTACTGATAGACAATCTGTGGTATAACTTACCACTTTGTAAATAAAACTTAGTAATAAATGTACTGTACTTTTAAAATATTTTTGTAAAATTATATATTAATTTTCAAACTTGTCCCAGAAATATATTGAACATTATCCATGGGTATAAGCTAATAAAGGATCACTGATGGCATGGGGATGTTGAGGTTAGAAATGTTATGAGATTTAGTGATATCTGTCAGGTAAAATCAGATGTCAATCATGACTTTCTGCTCATAACTTCTCATAATCTAAAAAAGGTTCATTCTCTAAGCATGTGAATGTTTTAAATAGCTCGTATTATCTGAACTGCTGTTTTGTTACAATTCATTATGCTAATGGTCTTTTAATTAATAATACATTTGGTTGATTACTAATGGAATTAGGAAAGAAGAATGACAAACTTAGTAATTAGGTCTTTGTAATCATAAAAGTAACATCTTCATTAAAGCAAAAAGTCAAAATGAATTTTGTGTCAAGCAAAAGGCTGCTGTAATGGAATGAGTTAGTGTGAGGTAAGAACCGAAATGCCTTTTTCATACATATTGTGCATAAAAATGCCCAAAAGATTTCATTCTGACAGGGTCTTTTGGACCCAGCTATGTCTAAAGAGTGTGAACATGCCTAGAGTAAAATGCCCTGGTTCTCCTCTGTGTGACGAGTCAGCCCAGAATAACTTACAATGCATGTCCCTTTATCCCTGTCTGAACATCCCGATCTTTTCCCAATATACATATCCAGTTCAATCTGTACAATCTCCTTATTACCTTACCTTAGGCTCTTAATAGACCTTGGTGGCGCTGACACTGCTTTTCATCTGCACCATGCATCTTTGCATTTAATCCCATAATACCTCCTACTTTAAAACTAGTCAAGGAACTTCCCTAGTAGTCCTGTGGTGAAGACTTCACTTTCCAGTGCAGGGAGTGAGGGTTCAATCCCTGGTCTGGGAGCTAGGATCCCACATGCATTTTTCAGTCGAAGAATCAAAACATAAAACAGAAGCAATTTTGTAATGAATACAACAAAGACTTTAAAAATGGTTCACATCAAATATCTTAAAAAAGAAAGAAAGAAAAGCTTCCATGATAAAGAAGAAAGGCACAGTATTCGATGGGTTTCTTTGAGTTCTGCAGACAGCCTGTCTCACACTTAGGTGTGTGCCCTGACCTACACAGTCTGTGACAGGAAAGAGCTGGCTTTCAGCGGAGCCAGACTCAGACATGCACCATAGCAAGTCTAGACAGGTGCTTGGACCATATGGCTGATTCCACGTGTAATGTTATCAGAGACGAGAAAAGACACCACATGTAATAAGACCTAACAGAACAATTACTGCATGGACCATGAGAGTTTTCTGATCTAAAATAAGCCAACTGAGATAGGAATTGTATACCTTTTGAAAGCATAGCTTTGGGCTAGTTCCTGAACCCTGGAAGAGTCAGGGATTTTTGACCATGGAACATACTCCTGTTTTTTCAGTGTGTTACTGAGTTTCATTAAAGGACAAAATTGCAAACCGTATGAAAGATTTTGAAAGGCGTTTTGCGTAGAAGAAGATGAGACAATTTCTTTTACATTTCTATAACCTCTACTTTATAGGTAATTGAGATGCAGTTGATGATTCCTAAGCTTTTATATCCAAGCTGCTCATATTCCCACGAAGCCCTATAGTGAATGTCACAATTCAACTTTTATAATAACATGCACTGATGGCCATGCATGCATAATGGATTCCACTGAATGGCGGCCATTCTATTCCCTCAAAGCTCTTTCCTGTTATAAAACATGTAGAAGGTTATTATTATAGTTTATTAGCAATCATTTTCTTCTTTAAAAGTTTAACACTATCTAGAGGAAACTTCATGTAAAACCAGTAACAGTGAAATTCTTCCACAATTCATTAAAATTGCTTTTTTCATACATAAAATAATGATCAGCAAACTGTACCAGGAGACAACTTTGGCATACTTTAAAACAGCATCTGCTATTTAAGTATTTAAACTATCAAATTTGATAGGAAATAATTAACAAATTTCTTTTCCCAGAGATATTCTGAATCTCCATAAAATTTGAGGGTTCTTCCTTGTGATGAGTTCTTATTTTTTCTCCACAAAAACATATTTTATTTGTTTATCCCCACGTGGATAACTATTGCCAGAGAGAATAAGACATTTATTTAGGACAAATAGTTGACTTCTTTGAAGAGTCCTGTGTCAATCAAGCAGGCTCCAGAGAGCTTTTTTCTTTGATGGGTAATGGACAGGTAGTGGACAGACTGCACAGGTAACTGGAAGTCAAGGGATCACCATTTACTACAGACAATATCTCTGATATATGATGGAAGGTTTCTAAAACCTAACCCCCAGAGTCAGATCATGTCCCTGGAGCACTTTGTCTATGACATGTAATATACTAACAACTTTTAGAAAAGCAAGTTCTTCTCTTTCCTTTTCAATGTTTAATGTTCTATGGCCATTACTATGGATTAAATTGATATTTTTAGAAATCTGTTCCAAAAGTTATTATTTATTTCACCCCAAACATTTTTATCTCTTTAGATTCCTTGTGAGAAGTTGAAGTGATCTAACTACTAGTTCCACAAAAGTTTTTCTTAAACCCAAACACTGAAGAGAATAATCTCCCACATAGACAATCCAGAAGCTTCAGAAGAGACGCAAATAACTTATTGGAGTCATAATATATTGTTTCTTGGTGTTATCATGACACAGTTATAGCCCTTATGCATCCCTTATGGAGAGCAAGAACATTTCTTTATCTGTGTGTAAACACAAACATATCATTACAGTACTGGTAGGTTAGTGAAATACAGCACTAATATTATTTGTAATAGTGATAACTAACAGTATCTCATGAAAATTAAATTAGGGTGGTAAAGCTTAAACCTAAGGAAAGTCCTACTGTTGCCAATATGAAAAAGAGGCAAAGTCAGAAGCATATAATTTTAAAACTGTAAAAGGAAATATATAACCAAAGGGATAATAATTTTTTTAAGTGCTACAAATGAAGGTGTGACATGTAGAATAATTTTCCACTGGTCTTATGCAGAACTCTCTGTGGTTTTGTCTGCATTTTCCAAATATCCTGTATTCATCTTCCAATCTCTTCCAAAAATTCTGTGAAGAACAACAGTTTAGGGTGCTTAATAGATGTTATCCCAATTCTTATAGGTTTTGTGGTCATTTTAGTTGAGAAATATGCATCCAAAGATGAATTCTTTGTCATCAATTTCTGTACCGACAATAGAGTCCTTGATAAGATCTTCTGCCAGCAGGTTTTAAAGGTAATCTTTCTGTGATATCTCTTCCAGGATACTAGCTCACCTATTTTTAGGTCACATGAGGAACTGGTTAGGTGGTTTTCTGAGGAAAGACAGCCTGTAGCCATTAATGGTAAGACTGATTATATTTGTTCATTCCCTGACAATGATTAGCTAGAGCAAGATTAAAAGTTGGAACTCAGTATGCATGGTGGCATTTCTAGTTGCAGGGGTCTGCTTATAAATGATCCATTAAGAGACAATCTCTGCATATCCGAGAGGCAGAACCACAAGGCCATACAATGTTAAAAAAAAAAAAAAAAAGAGGAAGTGTTAGTTATGTCCAACTTTTTGCGACCCCATGGATTGTAGCCCACCAGGCTCCTCTGTCCATGGAACTCTCCAGGCAGCAATACTGGGACTGGGTAGCCATTTCCTTCTCCAAGGGATCTTTTCAAGCTAGGGATAGAAACCAGGTCTCCTGCATTGCAGGCAGATTCTCTACCGTCTGAGTCACCAGGGAAGCTCATATAAACTAAGGGTAGTAATTGAAGCCATAGGAATTCAGTGGCATCTGGTCGGTTAGCTAAAAATTTTAGGCTTAATGTTTATTTTTTTCCCTATTTTTCAAGAGTATTGGGAATGACAAGAAAATGAAGTTTCTGAGTAAGTGACAAATCTTTGTATAGTTTACAAATGGCTGGGCCAGTAAAATTTGTTCCTCTATTGCTGGATAGATAAATCTGAATGTCCTAGCAGGAAACACAGCATCTATTTTTGTTTTAGCCACTATGAGGGTGTAGTTCTATAGGAAATTGGTGCAACCTGTTCAGATAATAAACTACTATTAGGATATTGCCATATCCATAGCAGAAGGAAGTGATACAAAATCTCTTTGAAGAGCTGAAAAGATCTTTTACGACATAGTTCCAATTCAGTCTTACCTTTACTTTTTCTTAATTATCTAAGTCACACAAAAGTCATGAATTCCCCAGGCTCTGCTGTCTCAGAAAAATTTCCTTCCGGCTTTCTCACAGTGTTTGCTTAATGGTTACAGTTAGTCTCTGCCGTGTTGCTTCAAGGCGGGTTTTGGCAAATGTGTATCTGAAGTTTTATCTGGGGCAACTGGATGACTATGCTAACATTTCCAAATGTAATTCCCGTGGATTTTACAC
Organism: Nanger dama; assembly: GCA_917880005.1. Classification (NCBI taxonomy): domain Eukaryota; kingdom Metazoa; phylum Chordata; class Mammalia; order Artiodactyla; family Bovidae; genus Nanger; species Nanger dama. The sequence continues at coordinate 3,599,939 of CAKJTW010000069.1, forward strand.
TCTGATCATTTCCAGCGCTCATATTTTGATTTCAGGGCCACATTTCCATATCTATGACAGAATTTTTGATTCTCCTCCTGCTTTGTGTTTGTTTTATAGAAGATTCATGCATAAAGATTCTGCCAGTGTGAGCTATTTAGCATGATAATCTAGTAAGTATTTTCTACACTCAATATTATCTTTTTTTATTATTGACTTTTACACTAATGACAGCAGGCATCACATCAGTATTACTCCAAACACAAACATAGACACTTTCAGTGTATATACTTATTCCTTTATTTACAGCAAACTGACGTGCCCCAGAAAAGTGAAAGTTGTTCAGTCGTGTCTGACTCTTTGACCCCATACAGCCCATGGAATTCTCCAGACCAGAATACTGGAAGGGGTAGCCTTTCTCTTCTCCAGAGGATCTTCCCAGCCCAGGGATTGAACCCAGGTCTCCCACACTGCAGGCAGATTCTTTACCAGCTGAGCCACAAGGGAAGCCCTAGAAAGGACCAGCTTTTACCCTTTGAACCTATTTTGCTCCTGGTTAGGAATGAAATTCTACAGGATACTAACTATGAACAGCTAGGCTGGTATCAACGCTTTTTATTTATAAATAATTGCTAGGAAGGAAAACATTGCTTCCCTGGTCGCTCAGAGGTTAAAGCGTCTGCCTCTGATGCGGGAGACCCGGGTTCGATCCCTGGGTCTGGAAGATCCCCTGGAGAAGGAAATGGTAATCTACTCCAGTATTCTTGCCTAGAGAATCCCATGGACAGAGAAGCCCGGTAGGCTACAGCCCACGGGGTCGCAAAGAGTCGGACACAACTGAGCAACTTCACTCACTTGGTATGAGAAGGGACAAAAGTCTTTCCTGAGCTCCGATACTTCTCTAACTACAAAATTACAATGATGAGATTCTTTTTCTCTGTGTAAACCTCACAGAGTTGCTTGATTAGGGACATTGTAAAAGTGAATGGCAATGTGAGAAGAAAGCAAAATTTATTTACAATTAATTAACTAGAAAAATGTGTGTTTTGCATTAGCCACAGAGACTCAGTAGAGTAGCTTTGGATTTAGAGATGATTCTAGGGACTTTCCTGGTGGTCCAGTGGTTAAAAACTCCCTGCCAATGTGGGGGACATGGATTCAATCCCGTTCCAGGAATTAAGATACCAGAAGCCCCGGGGCAGCTAAACTCTTGGGCCACAGCTGCTGAGCCTGCGCTCTAGAGAGCTGCAAGGAGAAGCGAGAACACTGCAACCAGAGAAAGTCTGTGTGCCCCAAGAAAAACCCAGGGCAGCAAAAGTAAAATTAATTAATTAAAAATAAAGATGATCCTAATAGAAGACATGAAGATGCTTTGATTAATTTAGCTGATCTTAATTTCTCTGAGGGAGGAAGGGTGAGTTTTGGCTACTGGGTCAGAAGATCAGTTTTTATAGACAATAGATCTTTGAGATGGGCCCTGAGTTAGCGCCCTAAGGGTATATTCTTAACCTCTTCATATTCATACAAAAATAAAGATCTACATTAATCTAAGAAGAACAGATCTGAATTCTTATGGATTTTGTTCCAGTTATTCTCTCTATGCCCCATTAGTCTTTTCTCCATAAGGACTCTGGGACTTTGGGTAATTCTTTGCTCATTTTTGGTCTCATACATAATGTAGTGTTCTAATTTCTGGATCAGCTATAATCTGAATATGTGCAGATAAATTAAAAGAAATTTAAATGTATTTTATCAGACAGTTCTATTTGCTGAGTAACTCCTGCTTATTAAATTTTTACGTTATAACAAAAAGAAAAAAGGAATATTCTGTGATAACATTCTCCAAATTGAAGGTCTATATTAGAAATTGAAAAATACTCAGAACTGTTACAAAGTTCTACTACTTGAGTAGTTCTAGTAAAGCAGAGAAAATAAAATTAATTTTCCCTTAAGCTTTCTACAACTTATACATGCAAAAGTTTGCTGATTTTTAAAATATTTTGATACAACCAGATATTTTGCTTCAAGGCAAAAATTACTCTTTTTCCTTTTTTACTTAATACAATTTGTCTTCAATTTTATTTTTTTTCAGACTACTTAGCATTTTCTTTAAAGCTGAAATTAATTGTGGGTGGAGAGCTTCCAAATTTACCAGTGTATTGCCATTTTTCTGTATTTGTAGACAGTACCTCTCAGGAGATAAGAGAAATGGCAGGAAGTTTTGGAGTACTAATTTTTCCTCAAGCGGACATACTAAACAGGTTTTGATAGTTTTTCTTGTTTCCTATCAATATGGTAAATGGAATCTTCCAAGAGTCCTTTTGCTTGCAATTGCTTTACCTGTAAAGCAAAAGTCCTTTGCTTTACCTGTATCCTTCTCTATGAGCTCTTAATTCTTAGGGAATCAAGGAAATTTGGTCTTATATTTCTTTCATGAACTGGTTGTCCTCTCCAGAGTTAAAACAATGTTACTTTTTTATATGGATCTCTAAAATTTGGCTTATTATTCAAATTGTAAATTTCACATTTCCATTTGTATTTTTCTGATGAAATTTTAATTTAACCATTGAATCCATTTGTAGAAAGTACATGACTCCTTTTATTTAAGCTGTCAAGTCCACCTGAACCTCAAGGCGGCCTAAAGTTCTATTTCTCATCCTTATCTAGTTTATATTTTTAAATTGAACTTTGTGAAAAATTAAAGTTTCTTAAATAGCATTATGTGGTGATATTTTTGCCCTTTAACAGTTTAAAAAATAATATGACTGGAGTATTTAAATCTTAGTTTTGCCATGCTGCTTTTTAATACCTTTATCTCTCTAAGAGTCTTATTAACTAAACTAGTTGTTGTGGGTATGTGTGTTCTCAGTCACACAGTTATGTCCAACTGTTTATGACCCCGACCCCATGGACTTGTTACATATCTGCATTACAAAACAATATATGTCTGAAATCTGCAGTTAAATTCTATACTTCTCCTTGTGGTTTAGGAAAATCTGCAATTGTTGTTTTATTTAACTTGATGCCCTGGAGGCCCAGTAGCTGTTTTAAACCATGGGGTAACCTTGGGCTTGTGAAGCAAATAGTAATGATATCAGAGGAGAAAAAAGTCCTTTATTAATCATGTCACAGAATTAGCTGCAATGCCAGCCTTTGACCAGCTACCTCCAGACTTCCTTTTCTTGAAAGAATATACCTGATTTCTGAAGTCACCACAGTTTGGTCTCATTCATTAACAACTGTATCTAAATTCCAACTAATACAGAATTTTGAAGTATAAGTAAACAGAAAGTAAATACAAGCAAGAATAGCAGATTAGTAAGTGGCAGCTTAAGAGGTTAAAAACAAAGCAGCAACAGCAACCAGACAAATTCTTTAGGCAGCATACATGGAAAGGAAGGGAGACACTTTTCAGGCTGCTTCATATCTAGTGACTGACTTGCAAGAAGGATTGAGAAAAATGATATTCTAACAAAATGCCTAAGGAGAGTCGGCATTTAAGAATATTTCCATGATTCTTCTCTTTCTGTGGGTGAGGATATTGTTGCAAAATGCAAAAAGAAGCAAAGAAATGCTATCTCTGCTTTCCTTAATGAAATGAGGTCCTCTTTTCCGAAAGAAGTGGTTTTCTTTGAAGATTATGAATGTGGTATGTCTGAATATTTTTGAAAATCTTCAGTTAGTGTTTTGGTGTAGTAAAAAAATTAAGAGAACAAATGCTGCTCTGTGATGCACAGCATGTATCAGTAGTATCCACAAATAAAAATCACAGTTTCCTTCTTTTTCCTTTCTTGCTTTTTTCCTCATTCTTATTACTGATATCCTTAACTATGTGATTTTGTCTTTTTAATTCTTACCTGTTTCTATTTTTTTATTTGAAAGATAATTGCTTTAGAGAATTTTGTTGGATTCTGTTTCTTAATTGTAAATTTTAGCTTTGGACAAGATGATCTTTATAGACTCTTCCAGTTCTGACATTTTACAATTTTATGCTCCATATCTAAAATTGGGAAATAATGCATATTGTCCCCAGCTTTACTGAAACCTAATTGACATCAGACATTGTATAAATTTCAGGTATATGAAGTATTGATTTGATTCACTTATATATTGCGATATGATTACCATTTTAGTGTTAACTAACATCTTCACTACATCACATAATTACCATTTTGTGTGTGTATGTGGTAAGAACATTATCTCATGTTTGTATGAATACCTAGGTTTAGAGATTCTAGATAATATGCTACCATTGGTTAAGCAAGTTATTTAATATAAAAAAGCAGGATACCAAAGAATTGTATATGTCTGTGTGTGTGTTATTCCCTTTACTCTATAGGCTTTAAAAAATCACCTAGGAAATATGATATTATTTTATAAATCTATATATTATTGCATGTTTTTCAGGGATGAAAGTGAAAGTCACTCAGTCCTGTCCGACTCTTTCCTCATGGACTGTGCAGTCCAAGGGATTCTCCAGGCCAGAATACTGGAGTGGGTAGCCTTTCTCTTCTCTAGGAGATCTTCCCAACCCAGGGATTGAACCTAGGTCTCCAGCATTTCAGGCAAATTCCTTACCAATTGAGTTACAGGTTGGGGGTGGAGGGGTGGGGTTTGAAGTTTCCAAGGGTAAATACAGGTAAATTTTATACTAAAAGTCTTTCTAAAGCTCAGTACTAAAAGTCTTTCTAGAAGCTCCCATAGAGATCTTACTTAACTTCTTAACATTGTTTATGTTTTCAAATAACAGGCTACTAAAATCTATATACAACGTGGCATAAATAAAGCTTTGAAGAATTCTACATTTTTGCTGATCTAATACCCTTTTATTTCACAGTGTCCCATCTTGATAATAATTTCTGAGGGGCAGTAATTAAGCTTTGGACTGAACTAGTGGTTTTCTTCACTATTATAAGCCTGTCTTTGCCGATGCTTCATAGATGCTCAGGCTATACCAGTCTTCTGGGAGCTAATACAGTCCAGTGAAAATTAATCAACAGATTACACAGGATGACTGTAGTTTTCAAGGTTTTTCACACTAGCACTTCTGCGATTCCAACATGAGCTCTAGAATCAGAGCAGGCGATTCTCTACTGTGATTGGTCTGCTGTTTAATTCCCCACACCTAGCTATTCTTTGAATCCGCAGATCTGAGAGAAAATAGAAAATACAGGTTCAGACCCCAGCTGGTCATCATACCTACCAAGGCTGTCAGTGCTGAGATGGACAGAGCTGCAGTAAATTGAAGAGGAGAATAATTCTTCTTTTGTGTCTCCCTATTGAAAGTGTCACTCAGCTGAGCCGGGCAGTTCTTTCAGATCTGCTTTCATCTGCTCTTCCCTGGACGCACACACACTTCTGAGGTGGCTGCATTGGAAAGGGTTCAAGTAGCAGTAGCCAGTAGCCAGTTGTCAAAACATCAGACTGCCCTGTGTTCCACAAGTTTTATTGCTGAATCTTGCTCCTTTATAGCCAGCTTCTTGCTTTGTAATAAGATCATTTTTGAAATCTGGCTTCCCTTACTCTACTCTGCCACTTTCATAAGTGTGTCCCAGTTTCAGCTCTGGCCTTACGTTGCTCTGTGTGTGTGCTCAGTCACTCAGTCGTGTCTGACTCTTTGAGACCCCATGGACTACAGCCAGCCAGGCTCCTCTGTCCATGGAATTCTCCAGGCAAGAATACTGGAATGGGGTGCCATTTCCTACTCCAAGGTCGTGTCCAACAATTTGTAACACTGTGGACTGTAGTCCATGGAATTCTCCAGGCCAGAATACTGGAGTGGGTAGCCTTTCCCATCCCCGGAGTATCTTCTCAACCCAGGGATCAAACCCAGGTCTCCCCATTGCAGTGGATTCTTTATAAGCTGAGGTATCAGGGAAGCCCTATCTTTCAGAGGTAGGAATCAAATCTGCATCTCTTGTGTCTCCTGCATTGGCAGGCAGATTCTTTACCACTGAGCCACCTGGGAAGCCCAGCTTTACATTGCTAATTTTATTTATATCTCTGTTCTTCCAGCACTTGTGTATGTGTGTATGTGTTTGCTTACTAAATATTTTATAGGACCATATGAATTAAGGTCATGTTTTAATGAATTACTTCTTTCATATATGTATATATTCATGTGCTTCATCACATACTATTTAATTTTAAAAGTTTTTTTGATGCTGTCTATTTTTAAAGTCTTCATTGAATTTGTTACAAAATGCTGCTTCTGTTTTTTGCTTTGGTTTTTTGGTCAGGAGGCATGTGGGATCTTCACTCCCCAACCAGAGAGGAACCTGTGCCCCTTGCATTGGAAGACTTAAAAGTATGTGTGCGAGAGGCTGGAAGACAATAAAATGACTTTAGGTGCTGGTTTGTATGTGTGTGTGCATGCCTCTCTATGTGTGTTCTGCTATTCTATTCTGAAAAACATACATTTCTCTAAATGAAACCAACAATAATTAAATACAGTAGCTGAAGGCAGTGTCTTTTATTAAAAATCTATCATTTTTGGTTTACTTATGCTCAAATCTCATTTGAAGAGAAATTTATAGTTTAATGTAACATGTTTATTGTTCCTTAAATTTCAGTTTCTAATCATTACCCCAAAACGTATGTCTCTTACTTCAGAAAAATCTCATTGTTCCTCTTGTGAAAATAGGCACAAATTCTATTTTTCTTAAATCTCTTCCAACAGCAAATTCTCTCTCTGAAAAAAAAAAAGTTAGGTATATTACATTTATTCTATTTTAAGCCAACGGAAAACAAAATAGCACAAGGAAATTTAATTATTTCTTCTTTTTTTTTTCTTAGTCATCCTTATTCTTATAGAGATAACAATATTTCCATTAAGAGCTTTTATGGCTAGCTCCAAATCCTTCACTAGATTCTGAGTCCATGTGTAAGATGATTAGCCAGTAACCACTTGACTGCAAGAAATAATAGAAGTTTGGGGTCTAGTTTGATTCTTCTCAGTGAATCACATAGATAGATATCTCTCTTGTAGCCTAACACTGTCACTCAGGGGCATCCAAAACTCCTCGCCGAAAAGAGAAAACACCCAAGTTGATACGGTGAATCTTTGATCTGGTCATCAGAAGTTATTCACAGTGCTGGGAGCCCATCAAGCGAAGCTCTCAGACCAATGCAAGGCCTCCACATGAAGTGTCCTTGAGACTCTGGGGGTGCTCTATTTCTGGTTAAAAGCTTGTTCAATTTTATGATTGCCTTTTTTATTTAGTAAGGCATAATCCTAGAGAAAACCTGGCAGAGTGGAAGAGACTTCCAATTTAATTGAAATATTTCAAAGTTTCCTGAGCTGTGAATATGAAAGAGGAACACAGCCCATTTGCATAATAAACTTTATGTATGTTGATCTCTTGATTAAAAGCCAAATGTACATGAAAATGATGCTTAATGTTGAATTTTAATCAACCATAAGTTTGGGAAAGCTGAAGCCAGTTATAACGGTCTTTGCCTCCACTGCGTTACATGAAGATCATATGAAAAATTGATAATGTGTCAAAAATATACTGCAGTGGTTTTTCTTCTCTGTTGTCAAATTGTCAAACTTCTTTGCCGTCAAAAATTATAGGGTTCCCTATTCAATCAACAACAGCATTGTAGACTTGAATAAATTAAAATTATTTTTAAAATATGGAACATAATTTGTATAAATATTCAAAATTCTACCCAAGAAATTCCAATTATTTCTGTTTCTAACAACCTCTTGGCAGTCACAAGTTCACACGCAATTTGCTTTCTCTGAAGCCAGACTCCGGCATAGTAGACTATGCTGCTCATTCAGAATGCTTTTGTTTTTACATTTACCAGTATCATTCTAGTATGTCTCTTGTGTGTGTTTCATTTCTTAGATAAATACTTAAATCAATCATGGCACATAGAATTATGTGGAATTTAACAGGAGCAAAAATCAGGAGCAAAAAGTAAAGTGTTAGTAGCTCAGTGTCTGACTCTTTGTGACCCCATGGACTGTAGCCCACCAGGCTTCTCTGTCTGGGCAAGAATACTGGAGTGGGTTGCCATTTCCTCCTACAGGGGATCTTCCAGACTCAGGGACTGAACCCAGGTCTCTTCCATTGCAGGCAGATTCTTTACTGTCTGAGCCACCAGGGAAGCCCATTAAAATTTTCCTTCTTCCATCAAGACCACAGATTATCTTATATTTTCCAGATTCCATACTTCTCTGTCATGATACTGGTGCTGGGACCCTGCAAAGCCAGCTATACTCCCTGTTAGGATGTATCAAAAGGCGATTCTGGGGGAGATAGGAAAGCAGGAAGACATAGATGGGACTTGCTCCTCACTGATCCACTTGCTTCTCTCTGCATAGTTCTTCAGCAGCTTTCTTCCCCACCCTGGCTCTCAGGAGCACTGGCTGATGAGTAGCAAGTAGTTTCAGGGTCCAGGGTTTTTATTCACACTCCCAGAATTGTCCTGCCATTGCCACTCAGAGGGACTAGCACCAGACAAGTAGCTCCTGCTCCTTAGAGGTGTATGTCAGCTCTGCGTGGCCTCTCTGAACTTCTGAGATGCTGGGACCATCTGGGTTGTATCTCTTCTCGGAGGTCTCAGTGATAATACTTTGGGATCCCTCATCCTTATAGCTTCTAGAAAGTAACAGCCCATGCCTCTTCCATCTGTATTCTCATTTATAAAAGTGAGCTCCTTCTTATTGCCTCTTATTTTCAGTATTTCCTTTATGCCTGAAAGTCCTTCCTTCAATATCCCTTAAACAACTCCATATATTAAACTCACTCTATTTCAACAGCATATAGATTCTGCTTTTCTGACTTGACACTGACTGATATGGTGCTGAGTACCAGGAATTGTCCAAGAAACTCAGTCCTCAAAGCTGAGATTCTGGGATTAATTAGGTTGTGCCGTTGGACCTACACACAGTGATCCTCCCTAACTGGCAACAAGATACTGGTAATTTGTGGAATGGTGTGACATCATGGTTAACCATCATCAGCTAATTCAGCTAACTGCCTACTGATTCAAATGCCTTGGGGAACCAAGGGACTATTGCACTTGACTAAATGGCAGTAATAATAATTAAGAGGACTCTGGGTGGAATGAATGCTTACAACTCTGTTGACAAGTTTACAGAAAGAAATTGACAAAGATAAGCCTTTAATCCTTCAACTCAAGTAATGGCAAGGATATTCCATCAGCTGGTCATTTTCACGTGTGTATTTTATTCTTTATCATTAAGCTACTGGTGATCTCAAGAGATGATTGAACTGTGGGGGGAAAAGCGGCACATACTTACGCCTGAAGAAGAAGCAAGCATGTATTGTACATTTATAGCCAATAGGATTAGATTTTCTGAACCTTGAAAAATCAACACAAAAGACCTGGCAGATGTCATTCAGACTCCTTCCACCCTGATACAAAGGCAAAGGGAAGAAGGAGTCTGCTCTGACATCAGACTTGATGGCACAGCAGAGCATCCAAATTCCTGAACACTGGTCCTCTCTGAACACTAGGAGCGGGGAGCAGCCTAGGAGAAAAATGGAGCACATTTAGCTGAACATGCTCTGAAAGATGGTCTTTGCAGACTGCAGAGAAGAGTGGAAGGAGTTACCAAACCTGAGGATACTTGGTTAAAGGCAAGGACATGTGTAAGGGACTATGAGGATGATCGTGAATGTCTGGAAGAGCTGTGATGTCAGTTATCGGATATGTCCAGACTCGGGTCCAGACACTGATCCAAGGACACATGGGCTTCCCAGGTGGCACCAGTGGTAAAGAATCTGCCTGCCAATGCAGGAGACGTGGGTTCGATCCCTGGGTCAGGAAGACCCCTGGAGTGGCAACTCACTCCAGTATTCTTAATTTCATGGACAGAGGAGCCTGGTGGGTTACAGTCCATGGGGTCAAAAAGAGTCAGACATGACTGAGCAACTAACATGTTCACTTTCAGGGGATGGATATGTTTAACCATATAATATAAATTAATTCATCTTCAGAAGTGGACTAATATACTGGTCATTTTCACTCACAAGCAGGTAACATGACTTACCTTGCTCTTATCCTTTGGTTCATATGCTAAAAGTCTTGGTTTGGCACGTCACTGTCTACTACTAAGATAGTCTTATAGCACAGAAACTGTTTGGAGTTATTTGCCTTGTTATATTTGTTGCAGTATTTTAAAAATAAAAACAAGGGAAAAAATTGTGTTTCTGACCTTCATCAAAGCATTCAATTTTCTTTTTTTTTTTTAACAAAATTTTGCAGGAATCTCCTACTTTGTACTTCACTAGTATTGCATTATGATATCCTTTGGGGGCATTTCAAAGCCCATATTCTTATCTAAGACTTTGTCTTTTTATTAACTTTAAATGACTGTTTTATATTATGAAATTCATCCAAGACTTGATCGACTCTTAAAGAAGGCATCCCTTAAGCGCATTGGGTACTTCTTTGAAGTCTGATTTTGCCTTTGAAGACTCTTGCATCTTTGAACGTAGCCCATGCTAATATATTTGTAATCAAAAGAGATTGAAAGTGTCGGTCGTCTTTCATCACTGAAAAAATTTCTACTCAGAATTACTTTTATTGAAACTATAGACAATTCAGACTTTAAATTTCTCATTAATAACCTGGATTTCTGTCTTTAAAAGTATTCCCTTTCACACCAGTCAGAATGGCTGTGATCCAAAAGTCTACAAGCAATAAATGCTGGAAAGGGTGTGGAGAAAAGGGAAGCCTCTTACACTGTTGGTGGGAATGCAAACAAGTACAGCGACTATAGAGAACAGTGTGAAGATTCCTTAAAAAAACTGGAAATAGAACTGCCTTATGACCCAGCAATCCCACTGCTGGGCATACACACCAAGGAAACTAGAATTGAAAGAGACACATGTACCCCAATGTTCACTGCAGCACTGTTTATAATAGCCAGGACATGGAAGCAACCTAGATGTCCATCAGCAGATGAATGGATAAGAAAGCAGTGGTACATATACATAATGGAGTATTACTCAGACATCAAAAAGAATACATTTGAATCAGTTCTAATGAAGTGGATGAAACTGGAGCCGATTATACAGAGTGAAGTAAGCCAGAAAGAAAAACACCAATACAGTATACTAACACATATATATGGAATTTAGAAAGATGGTAACGATAACCCTGTATGCAAAACAGCAAAAGAGATGCAGATGTACAGAACAGACTTTTGGACTCTGAGGGAGAGGGAAAGGGTGGGATGATTTGGGAGAATGGCATTGAAACATGTATAATATCATATAAGAAACGAATCGCCAGTCTAGGTTTGATGCAGGATACAGGATGCTTGGGGTTGGTGCCCTGGGATAACCCAGAGGGATGGTATGGACAGGGCGGTGGGAGCGGGTTTCAGAAGTGGGAACTTATGTACACCCATGGTGGACTCATGTTGATGTATGACAAGACCAATACAGTATTGTAACGTAAAATAATAATAATAAAAATAAAAAATAAAAGAAAATGCAAAAACAAAGTATTCCTCTCTCCATCCTCATGGAGAGTGCAAAAAGTATTCATTATTTCTTCTCTTTTTCCAAATTTATCAGTCATTTTTTAATGAACTTGTTAAAAATATGTTCTAAGGCCACTTTATTAGGTGTGTTTTGTTTTTTTTTTTTTTTGCTGAAAATAAGGGGGACAGATATCAGTGGTCACTGTGGGCAACAAGACAAACAGAAAATTCCAACACATTGTAAAAGCTTTACTTAACTGTGATAGGGCCAGAAGGTCACTCTTTGAAGACTGCATATGTTTGGAGGAATGTATGTCAGGAAGCTGTTCTCTGTGGGTGTCGAGTTTCTGTAGGTCTTGCAAACAGAAGCATTGACTGCTTTTGTTCTGGGCTGCCTTTTCAAGGATTATTTGTACATCCAGCAGCCTTGGGAATGAGAGAGGGTGCCTCCCTCTGGAGTAAAGGGCAAGTGTGTGTGCTGTCCAGGGCTATAAAGACGCTGCTCCTCCCCCTGGTGAAGGTCAGACAGGCTCTCCACTGACCATAAAAGACTTGGGTTCTCCAAGCTCTGGGTTCCTGTCCTGTGACACAGCTCACCGTGTGTGTGGAGGGGTAGTCTGGCCGTGCCTGTTTCGCTTTGACGGAAGAGGAACAGTGCACACGCTGACGCTCCGGCTACTTCTACTGCTGTGCTCCCATCCTTCCGCTCTGACACTGGGCTTCCAAGACTTCTGGCACCTTCCACAGACCCAAGGCATCTGACTAGTTAGCTCAAAAGTCGGGAAGCACCGCAGACGCTTCAGAGATTTTGACAACAGGGCACAGACTCTCCATTTCCGATATTCGCGAATCTAGATATCAAAAATCGCCTATTGAATCCCACCTACTGCTGTTACTGTGTTATACATTTTAAAACTAGAGTATGCATAAACTGCTTTCTTTTTCCCGCTTTAAATTTAGCATTTAAATTGCAAATACTTACAAAAGGGGCACATTTAAACATTAAGGTTTAACCGGTAAGATTTAGGCCACAACTTTTAAAAGCTGGAACAGGCGATAAGTCATTGACTCCAGCTAAACACAGGCAGTTATGCTGACTTTTTGCATTCTCATCTGGGTTACACCCGAGAGTTCATTCATTTTCATCATGAATGCTTCTTTTTATTACTTCTTTAAATTGTTGGTGGAAACATTGATTTGATTCTTTCAGGAATTTATGTCATCAGTTTAATGAGTCAGAAACCAAAGGCACTTTCATTATGATGCCATGCCCAAGGAATTAAGTACCTATTATCGATTAGAAATTGTTTCTTATGCAAAATGTAAATTCAGAATAATTCTTTCATGCCTGGACTATCTGTGGATTGCCTAGTCAGCTTTCTTTTTCAATGAAGTACTGAATATTCCAATATTCCAATATCAGTTGTCCCCCTCCTCCCACTTTTTTCAAGTTGACTCCATTGATTTTAAATTGCTTTTAACTAAACATTCATAAATGATATAAACAGCCCACGAGGATCCTCTGTCCATGGAATTCTCCAGGTAAGAATTACAGTAGTGGCTAGCCATTTTCTTCTCCAGGGGATCTTTCCAACTCAGGGATAGATCCTGGGTCTCCACTTTGCAGGCATATTCTTTACCATCTGAATCACCAGGGAAGCCCTTTTTCACTTTTTAAACTAAACATTCATAAATGGCACATGGGAATTTTTAAGTCCTGTTTGTCATCTTACTTACTCTACACATAAAAATAAGAAATTAGAGTCTCAACCTGAAGTTCAATTATGATGAAAAAGGAATAGTTACCACCCCATACACATTATTTAGGAGCTAATCACAAATTGTTTTTGTTCTCAATGTTATTAAACATCTCCCTAGGGTAGACAATGTCGTTGAGCCTAATTGGTGTCATATTTCTAAAATGAGGATTTTAGGAGTAAAGAAGTCAATGAGAAATTGTTCACTTGTTTCATTTGTAAAACTACTTGGAGGTGTAACACTGAGGTTTATCAGATGCCCCTGAAATTAAGATGGAGTGAGGATGGTGGGCGATACCATATGTGGTTGGAACCCTGATGATATAGACAGATGCTGCTGAGACCACCCTGCTTGTCTATGTGAGACTGACAACTAACTAAACTGTTCATCTTTTCCCCTTTGAGCAACCATCACAGCTCTGGTCCTGGAGATGTCATGCTAGCATTTTACCAGGTACACTGAAGTATGCACCTAGAGCTGGGACAATGGTACAAAATTAAAAGTCTGGGTAGTTGGTGACACTGGTTCTTCCTTTGTTCTTTTTCTAAAACTAGGATCTTTTTTCTTGATCAGATCTGGGGAATGAAAACATTCAAATGAAGATCTACTTGATTGGGCAAAAACATATATGGTGTGTATATACATACACATTTCCCCCGTCCTAATGACAGTGTTTCCACCAACTCAGGGATAATTGGCTCCCCTGGGACCTGGCTACCAGTGTCCTCAGATGCCCCGTGGGACAGCTCTTAAACCTAATATACTAGTCCTGCTTTGAACTCTCCAAGGTCTCAGGGGACTGTGTGTGACATGACTCATGTGGATGCTAATACCATGGAAACCTACATGTACACAGGTGACAAGGCAATGAACATGTAAAACAAGTTACACAGCTTTTGAGTGATCTATACTCTGTTGACTATAAAACTTTTATCTCGTGAATTAATACACACTTTCATTTTCCTTTTCTCCCGTTGTTTTTATTTCTGATTAAAATTCCTCATCATTTAGTAGTAAAATACATAGTATCTAATTTTTTTTTTTTAACCTAACCTGGAGCATTTACCACTTGCTGCAATGGCACCCCACTCCAGTCCTCTTGCCTGGGAAATCCCATGGATGGAGGAGCCTGGTGGGCTGCAGTCCATGGGGTCTCTAAGAGTCGGACATGACTGGAGCGACTTCACTTTCACTTTTCACTTTCACGCATTGGAGAAGGAAATGACAACCTGCTCCAGTGTTCTTGCCTGAAGAATCCCAGGGACGGGGGGAGCCTGGTGGGCTGCCGTCTATGGGGTTGCACAGAGTCGGACACAACTGAAGCAACTTAGATGCAGCAACAACTTCTTAGTACTGTAGCGAAAAACACACAGCATGCTCCATATCTAAGTTGTTGAGCAGCGCTTGACTGCGCCAGTGCAAAAGAAATAGGTGTTTTCTGGTGTTGAGATGATCAGAACATAATACCAGTTCTGGAGAAATGCCTCTCACAGCTGAGCATGCCAGCCAGTAAATTCTTAAGCAAGAAAAGGGAACATTTCATTCAGAGAGACGCTTGCATATGGTGACTGCTAACATTTTTACCTATTTTGTCCGGGTTGAGCAGTAGCGGAGCGGTGATTTATAAATACAATTATTTGGTGATGAGGTGGCTCATCATACTTGATGGGATCTCACAGTGGCATTTGTGGGTTCTGCAACAACTGGCGACAGGGCAGCCCTTTGCTAAGGGCGCATACTGGTTTTGTGTTCCCAAGAGGCAAGGCCAACCAGGAACATCACACCCAATCCTAAATAAATCATGTTTATACCCTCTACTATCGGTTTTGAAACTACTTGTCTATTATCCTTGTAGAGAAACTGTCTAAAGGCTAAGATTAGTTAGAAGTAGTCTAATGGAAAAGAATCAGATTCTTGCAAAGCAAGTAATTCTCTCAATAAATATTAAATTACTTTTTGAGTATAAGCCCTGTTGCTTTTTGTTCATGAAACATTCTTGGTGAGAATGTTCTTCTCATCATCCTTGTCTAATTGTCTTTTCTCTTCGTTCAGATCTCAGATTAAATATCACTCAGAGAGATTAAAGCCCTTCCTCACTTTTTATGTTCTATCAGAGTACCTCTGCTTTTTTTTTCTTTGCTGTATTAGTTGCCATGATTATTTTAATAATTGTAAATTAATGACCCTGCACACTGAAATATGAGCCCTAAGAGAAAAGGGGGCAGCTCTGTTCTGTCCTTTCTTTTCTCTAGACCCTAGGGAGTTACTCTGAAAACCTACCAGGTGTTTAATACATATTTATTGAAAAAAATAAATGAATGAAATACCTTCTGAATACTTTTCTATTTGAACACTGATTATTTTGTAAAGTGATTACTTTGTAAATCAAACTACTAAACAGTAGTTTGATTCTCAAATTTGCTAATCTAGCTATTTCTATGATGAACTACTGTACTCAGTACAAGATTTTGGGTTCTGCAAATGATGGTATATTTCTTACTCTCTGTTGAACACTCTGTGTAAGGACTCTACTGCTATCTGGTGATGATACAATGAGTTATAGGCAAAAGTTCTGGGTGGAGGGCACTTGGGCCACAATAATAACTATAGAGAATTTACGATTTCTCCTTCAATGAATCATTGAGGCATTGCATCATACCTAAATCTATGTATGTTTGTTAACTAGATATAAGATGTGAACATTTATAGAAATTTATTAAGCCACTGCTGTTGATATTAATGATCCACATATAATTAAGGTAAAGCTTGCAAATTAGATACATGAAAAAAGACACCCTGTATTTAGTTTTATGATTTTACACATAGAAATAATTTCCTACAGTATAAGTCAACATATTTTGGTAGAAAAAAATTTTTTTTTACCATGAACAATAATATACTACTATTTCCCCAAATGTGGACCCCATTAAAATCCTGAACAGATACTTATATCATTCATTTTTGTAACCAATCTACAGCTCACATAACACATTTCACATAGCAGGCACCTAAGAATAACAACAAAAATCACTGAGTAAATGCTGAAGGTCAGTCAGAAGCTAAATTCCTTCTTAGTTTATACATATTGTATTAGTCAGGGAACTACTCCATCTGACCAGTTTGGTATGAAGTTTAAAGTATTATGTTTAAACAGAGGTAAAATGAAACCAGCTGTCAAGCAAGTCAAGCTTTTTTTCTTTTCTTTTAATCATCATATAGGAAAGGTTTAGAACAATAAAAACAGTAGCAATTTTTTTTTTCCAATGCACAGTGTGGTAATTCAGTGAACAACAAAACTGAAATCTGACATTGTTGACTTTTAAGATTACCGGTAGTCAGCTAGAGGGGGAAAAACAATATGTAACATGTTTCCCTACCTGACTTATGCTTTTAGTTCCTGTAAAATGTCAAACTGAAGGTGACAAGGAGCAAGCATCCTATCTCAAAATGGAACAAGAAAAGGCTCAGTCATGTGGCCCACAAAGATGTGCAGAACATCATTTTTGTTGACAACAAAAAGGCTTTTTTCCCCCATGGAGACAAATTCAGGAAACCTATTGCATTTTTATTACATTTATTTTCAAAGAAGTCAAACTTAACTGTTAATAGCCTTTTGGGATATAGCTGTTATTCTGTATTAACATATATATGAGATATTTGCCTAGATATGAGAGCCTAACACTGATTTAACAGACTTTAAGGGAACAGTAGTTCTATTATGTTGATAAGTGGATTTTTTTCAACTTGGCTTAGACTTTATTCTTCCTAACATATATTTATTTACATATTCCTCCAAAAACAATAAATAGATCACTTGCTAAGTGTTAAACTTTCTATGAAAGTACGCCAAAGTATAATATAATACGATGAAGTTTCTGTCTCTAAGAAGCCAACTGTCTGTTTAAAGAGAGATGCCATTACGAGGCACGATAAGACATCCTTAAGCAAGACTGTATGTGAGCCCTAAGGACAGGCCCCAACATCTGTGGTGTGTAAAGGAGAGTTTCCCACAGTAAGTGACATTAGATCTACAGAGTGATCATGAGCTGTGCCAGCAAAGCAGCTCCTTAAATAAAGCCCTGGGGTCTATGCTTGGGGGTAGCCTGAGCAAAGCTTGCCACTGGAAAAGTCCTACATCGGGAAGGAGTGGCTTCCACCAGTCCTCCTGCCGTGATCCATCACTGGCTGGGAAGAGGCCAAGCTCCAGCTTTATCTGGGGGCCATCAGCCAGCTGGCTCCCAGCAGTGGGTTCTTTGAAGGAAGTTTGAGTGGAGCACCTTCGTGGCCACTACAGCCTACATCAAGCATTTTCTCCACCTCGTCCTGTTTGTCATATTAGAACTAAGTCTCCGTAATGTGATGTTCTGGCCTCCTCTGCTTCTTGGTTTCTGAGGCTGTCCTTTCCTTGCTTATATCTACAGTGAAGCAATAAGAATCTCAGTCCTTAATCAACTTCCTATCAGCTGCAAAAATCACTCACATGAAACCCTCTAGGACGGCACAGACTTTACACAGGGCATTTTAATGGTCATGAAGCAGGTTAGCTTTAGATAGCCACGCCTACAGGACGTCCCCTTTGGTATCTTTTCTCCACCTCCCCATCGTTAACCTCCCTCTCCAAGCTGACTCTCCTCTCCCACCTCAATTATCTAGAAAATTGTCTCCTCTCAGTGGTACAAACCACAAAAAGAATAGACACATGCTCAAATTCGACCCAAACCCATTATTAAATTATGCTTCTCAGTGAACACTATTTTTTCCCCCTTAGAGGACCTCTGTCACAACTACTAATATAATATATTACTTTCTTTCTCAACCAGAGACTTGCAACTTGAGAATTTTAATCATACTAATTTTCACTCAATAGCACAGCTAATTCAAACTCTTATTCGAGTTTCGACAGTTTCAGGTCTGAGATGTGCATGGAAGCAGAGGTAAGTGCACTTTGTGTAGCTTATTCCAGTCATGAGATAATTATTTTACTAATTAAATTTTCATTCCCAACTCCAAGACCTGTTACTGTATTCCAAACAGCATACGCCCTACTCTCTGACGTGGAGTATCTGCTGCTGCTCTTGCTGCTTTGAACAAATAGCACACACATGGATGATAAGAACATAATCCAACCATCCTATCAGTGAGTTGGGGAGGAGAGCAGAGGTCCTCTCCAGCCATCAGGAATTTGTAAAAACTAAGAGTCCCTGATGACTCTCGGTTGCTCAGTAACCACCTTGCTATGGAAGGAGCATGAAAGTGAAAAGTGAAAGTCGCTCAGTTGTGTCTGACTCTTTGCAACCCCATGGACTGTATAGTCCATTGAATTCTCCAGGCCAGAATACTGGAGTGGGTAGCCTTTTTCCTTCTCCAGGGGATCTTCCCAACCCAGGGATTGAACCCAGGTCTCCCACATTGCAGGCAGATTCTTTACCAGCTGAGCCACAAGGGAAGCCCGAGAATACAGGAATGGGTAGCCTATCCATTCTGCAGGAGATCTCCCAACACAGGGATTGAACCCAGTTCTCCTACATCGCAGGCGGATTCTTTACTAGCTGAGCCACAAGGGAAGTACCTGTAGCATATTCATTGAATCAGAAAAATCGCTTTCCTGGATTAAGCCTCTAAAAATCACCATTTTTTTAACCTAAGTGAATTATGACATAAAAGCATGAAAAATAAAGCTTCTCACCTTTTCCTGTTGTTCTTGAGAGACTGAGGGTTGTTTTGCTTCAGCCTCTGGAAAATCAAAACAAGCAGAGTTAGGATGATGCTGCATCAGACAGAGAAAGAGGCAGTCAGTGCTCCTTACTGCTTGTGTGCCCGCTAAGTAGCTTCAGTTCTGTCCGACTCCGCGGCCTTATATATGGACTGTAGCCTGTCAGACTCCTCTGTCCATGGGATTCTCCAGGCAAGAATACTGGAGTGGGTTGCCATGCCCTGAGGCTTTTCCTGAGGCAGGGATGGAACCCGTGCCTCTTACATCTCCAGCATTGGTAGGCTGGTTCTTTACCACTGAGACCACCTGGGAAGCCCTCTTTATTGCTTGCTGCTGCTGCTGCTAAGTCACTTCAGTAGTGTCCGACTCTGTGCCACCCCAGAGACAGCAGCCCACCAGTTGACCAGTTTTCCCAGCATCACTTGTTGAAAAGATTATCTTTTCTCTATTGTATATATTTTCTCCTTTGTCAAAGACAAGGTGTACATAAATGCATGGCTTTCTATTTTGTTCCATTGATCTGGATTTCTGTAGTATAATAATATTCCTTGACTTAAGATGGGGGTTATGTCAAAGAACTGATGCTACTGAACTGTCTTGCTAGAGAAGACTCTTGAGAATCCCTTGGACAGCAAGGAGATCAAACCGGTCAATCCTAAGGAAATCAGTCCTGAATAGTCACTGGAAAGACTGATACTGAAGCTAAAGCTCCAATACTTTGGCCACCTGATGTGAAGAGCCAACTTATTGGAAAAGACTCTGATGCTGGGGAAAGATTGAAGGCAGGAGGAGAAAGGGGTGACAAAGAATGAGATGGTTGGATGGCATCACCAACTCGATGGACATGAATTTGAGCAAACTTTAGGAGACAGTGAAGGACAAGGGGAACCTGGCATGCTACAGTCCTTGGGGTCTCAAAGAGTTAGACGTGACCTCAGGACTGAACGACAGAACAATAACAAAGCTGAAAATATCATGAGTCAAAATGTGTTTAATAAAGCTAGCTCACCAAACATCATAGCTCAGCCTGGTCTACCTGAAACGTGCGCTGTGCATGTGCATGAGCCTATAGTTGGGAAAATCACATAAGACAAAGCCTATTTTAAAACAAAGTGTTGATAAAGCTCACATAATGTATTGGATACTGTACTGAAAGTGAAAAACAGAATGGCTGTCGGGGGAGCAAGGTGGTTCAAGTGTTTCGACATTTCACCCTGGTTACCATGTAGTGACTGACTGGGAGCTGCCACTCTCCAGCATCAGGAGAGAGATTCAAACCTCATATCACAAGCCCAGGAAAAGCTCAAATTTCAAAGTGTAGTTTCTCCTCACGGTATGTCACTTTTCCATTGTTTTACAGTCAAAAGAACTGTAAGCCAGACTACCATCTTAAGTCAAGGACTGTCTGTATTTAAATGATTAAAGGTCACAGTAAAAAAATCCACAGGGTGTTCTAAACTGGTAACTATTACATAGGTGTCAATATCTATACTAATGTTGACAACTTCCTCCAAATTCTTTGTTATTGTAACAGAGACCCTTCCTCCCTTGGTGTCGCCATTAACTCCTCATGTGAGTAAAATCACCACTTGCTTAAAAGAAAGTTCAATGCAATGAACGATTCCCTTAAAATTGAGACCTAAATCAGAGATACAGATTTGCTCAGAGAGTTATTTAATAATATACATCAGTGCTTTCATTATTTACTATAGATTCACAGTTTTAAAACAGGAAATTGGTTTTTAAAAATTTACTAAGAATAATTGTTAAAGTAAGTCAGGGGTCAGGTATTTTCTACTTATGATAATAAAATATCTGATGCCATCATGATTAAATAATATTTGGACATTTAGCAGATTTTTGAATGTCTGCATGCTGCTCTGAAGTAATATCTTTCTAGATATATTTCCCCACCAGTCATGGGGTAAGTGCTAGAAAGGTCATGGCTGAAGATTATCTCCCCAGATACACGGATTTACTTTCAGGCATCTGACTCAAGTATGTAATTTATAAATGTCTACTCTCACAGACTATTTTCTAAATTAGAAAATATAGCAGAAAATCTTAGTAAACTATCCACCTTCTGGAAATAAGATCACATATTCTACATCATGAGCTCTCATCTGCTAAATACATTTTAAGCATGCTATATCAGAGAGGAAATGTCCATTTCAAGCGTGGAGGAATGGGTTTGCAGTGTGGACTCTATTTCAAGCAGCAAAGGTGGCATGAACTGGTGAGGAGAAGGCGATGCTCAGGACTGGACATTGTTGCATTTGGGTGAGAATATGTCTAGAACACAATTTCCCTGGTGGCTCAGTCTGTAAGATTCCACTTGCAATGCTGGAGACCCGGGTTCAATCCCTGGGTCTGGAAGATCCTCTGGAGAAGGGACTGGCAATCTATTCCAGTATTATTGCCTGGAGAATTCCATGGACAGAGGAACTTGGTGAGACACTGTCCATGGGGTAGCAAGAGTCAGACAAAATTTAACAATTAAACCACCACCATCACAATTTCAGACAAGATATGACCTTAACCATCATGTGGTTCGATCACCTGCCTTAGAGGCCAGAAAACTAAGAGACTTTAGAATTTAGTAAGGAGCCCATTAATGAGCATTTTTAGTTCATAAAATTTGAGGTATAGTAGTAACAATAGACAGAGAAGGCAATGGCACCCCACTGCAGTACTCCTGCCTGGGAAATCCCATGGGCGGAGGAGCCTGGTAGGCTGCAGTCCATGGGGTCCCGAAAAGTCGGACACAACTGAGCGACTTCACTTTC
This sequence comes from Nanger dama, assembly GCA_917880005.1. Taxonomy (NCBI): domain Eukaryota; kingdom Metazoa; phylum Chordata; class Mammalia; order Artiodactyla; family Bovidae; genus Nanger; species Nanger dama. Next base: position 3,621,645 of record CAKJTW010000069.1, read on the forward strand.
ACTTTTCACTTTCATGCATTGGAGAAGGAAATGGCAACCCACTCCAGTGTTCTTGCCTGGAGAATCCCAGGGACGGGGAGCCTGGTGGGCTACCGTCTACTGGGTCGCACAGAGTCGGACATGACTGAAGTGACTTAGCAGCAGCAGTAACAATAGAATTGTAAATAATACAATATACACAAGGTTATGGTTTTCCCAGTGGTCATGTATGGATGTGAAAGTTGGACTGTGAAGAAGGCTGAGCACCGAAGAATTGATGTTTATGAACTGTGGTGTTGGAGAACTCTTGAGAGTCCCTTGGACTGCAAGGAGTTCCAACCAGTCCATTCTGAAGGAGATCAGCCCTGGGATTTCTTTGGAGGGAATGATGCTAAAGCTGAAACTCCAGTACTTTGGCCACCTCATGTGAAGAGTTGACTCATTGGAAAAGATTCTGATGCTGGGCGGGGTTGGGGGAAGGAGGAGAAGGGGATGACAGGGGATGAGATGGCTGGATGGCATCACTGACTTGATGCACATGAGTCTGAGTGAACTTTGGGAGTTGGTGATGGACAGGGAGGCCTGGCGTGCTGTGATTCATGGGATCACAAAGAGTCGGACACAACTGAGTGACTGAACTGAACTGACACATTAGATATCATTTCAGATAAACAGGGTAACAGTTGAAGATCAATAATTTATATCTAAGAAATACCATAGATTTGGGTGAATATAATATTAGAATCCGAGTAATAAAACCAACATTTCAGTAGGAATTGAATATATCATAAGGCTTTATTCAAGAGTCCTTGGATTAGAAACAAATAGTGGAGTTCTAAAAAATCCATGTGTACTCAAAGATAGGCTTGTTACCTCGCCTTATCACTGATGGCAATTAAGTGCCAATTACTCTGCTCATCCACATTTAAACACATGAGTATGCTCACTTCTGACTGACTCTTGCAGCCCCATGGACTGCCAAGCTCTTCTGTCCATGGATTTTTCCAGGCAGGAATACCAGAGTGGGTTGCCATTCCCTACTACAGGGCATCTTCCCAAGCCAGGGATTGCACCCATGTCTCTTGTGTCTCCTGAACTGGCAGGCAGATTCTTTACCACTAGCACCACCTGAGAAGCCCCATTTAAATAAAGATTTCATTAAATACTGACTTGTGCCACTGGCAGCCTCAATCAGGCACTCTTCTGCCTGATTCTAAGAAATGAATCTGGAAGATAACAGAGGTTAATCATAACCAATCTCTCAGAAAAAGATCAGAAGAAACAAATGTGTCCTTAGCTTTATTGTTAAAATTAACGTGAATTTTTCATCTATTTAAACTGATGTCTAATTAATTATAGTTAATCCAATAAAAAAGGTAGCCATGGATAAGTCTTTAATATCCACATCAGAACAATGCAGTCAGTGACGCCATCACTGCTGAAGACTAGGGTCGTTGTTAAATTACTTTGATGTTCTATTGCTTGAAAGCAGTGATAATTCACTTTTTATCTTCTCTCCATGCACAATTTATCTAGGAGAAAGTTAAAATATTTAGCATAACACATTTCAATTTTTAAGTTATTAAAGCACCAGATAATACTTTGAAGAACAGATTAGATCTGTTTATATTATCTATATACGAACAAGAAGGTTCTTTAATTCATAGATGCTTCCATTATAGCAAGAAATAGTTATATATTTAAAAAAGCATTTGCTTGATAAAATATATTTCATTCTTTCCTTCATATTTTTTCAATAGTCTCCAGAATTTCACTTAACAAGATTTCTCTCACTAACCAGAAATAAAATTACACTTCAGTTCAGTTCAGTCACTCAGTCATGTCCGACTCTTTGCAACCCCATGGACTGTAGCACACCAGACCTCCCTGTCCATCACTAACTCCTGGAACTTACTCAAACTCATGTCCTTTAAGTAAAAATGAACATGAAAATGACATTTAATTCCACTAAAAAGTACTGAATAAACATCTGTAGATATGTCAAGTATGTCTTTAAATTATCACATGATACTCAGTGGTGTCACATGATACTTCACCGTAATACCCTACAGTTATTCCAAAGCTTCTGAGAGGAAAACCTACCATGACTGAAACAGGATGGCAAATTCTGTAACTTCATAGTTTATGTGAAAACCTGATTTTGTTAAACAAATCAAAGTTATGACAAACAGTTCGGTTCATAACTACCAGGTACAGTACCAGCTCTCTTGATCTACACTTTTAAATCACATTTTTATCTTATTAAGGCAATAGAGATGGACCTTGATTATTTATATTTTCTACCTGTTTAGGTTTGCTGCTGCTGCTGCTGCTAAGTCGCTTCAGTCTTGTCTGACTCTGTGCAATCCCATAAATGGCAGCCCACCAGGCTCCCTCGTCGCTGGGATTCTCCAAGCAATAACACTGGAGTGGGTTGCCATTTTCTTCTCCAATGCATGAAAGTGAAAAGGAAAGGAAAGTCACTCAGTCGTGTCTGACTTCTTAGCAACCCCACAGACTGCAGCCAACCAGGCTCCCTCCGTCCATGGGATTTTTCCAGACAAGAGCACTGGAGTGGGTTGCCATTGCCTTTTCTGTGTGTGTATATATATATATATATATATATATATATATATAGGAAGTCTCTACCTTGCTTCTGTTTCTTGCCATAAACTCAAGGTGATGCACTTGAAACTTTTCTTCCTATTTCCTGAAAATTCCAGTGTGGGTTTGCCCTTTAAGGATTCCCAGGTTTGGGCCAGTTCAGTGTATGAAAATCTCAAATTTACAGTTTTGCACAGTGGAAAATCACTGAAATAGCCACATCTGAAAATGCCTCACTCAGTTGGTACAGATCTTTTGGGTCTGTACATGGGAAAGTGTAGATACAGTGATACATCAAATGACACATGAAATACAGGGATACATAATACAGTGATGCGTGAGGTGATATAGTTACATGAAAAAATGGTGGTATTCATACCACTTGTTATTAATGGAAGACGAGGCTGGTCAGTTTGGTAAGATCTTCAGAAGCTGGTCGGGGAGAGGCTGGGGCTGGTCCTTTTCTTTAAGGCCTGCTCATCTTTATTGGCTTGCAGAGCTCTTGGCTGGCTGCCATCCCATGTGGCCACCCATGGGTGCATCTTTGCCTGGGCCTGAAATTCTCTCAATCTCTTCTGAAGCTTCTGGAGTTGTCATGTTGACTAGAAGAAGTAAGCCACCTGGCAGGAAGCCACTGTGACTAATGAGGTTGAAAGAAAGTGATAGTCCAAGCCTAGAAGCCGGGTCCAGCTCATAACTGCGTGGCATACAGAACTTGGTATCGCCCAAAATGCTACTGAACTTTCTTGGGTGTCAGTTCTTTCCTCTGTAGTTTAGCTGTAATAATGCATCATTTTTCTAAAGTTCAAAGCCATTTTGAAAGCATAAAATTCTTAGTATGTTTTAAAAAAACTATTTTGAAAGGAGAAAATGATTACTATGTTAAAAAACATTCAAAGTTATGCATTTTCAAATGTGCAATTCCATTAACATTCTGTAGGCAATGCAGTGCTTTTTATTATGATCGTGCCTTATGTCAGCACGAGTTCTATGACCCAGATATGCTAGGGGTGACTCACCCCAAAAGAACAATGAGGGCTGAGAGTATGTTTTTGAGCCTCTCAGAAGTCTGTAAGGTGTTATGCTTAGAGACAGTATTTACACTTGCATTTAAATATATACTTTCTCATTTCCCATAAAATTTTGATTAAACATTTCTATTTAATGAGTAAAGTGAATAAAGTGATACATGGACTTCCCTGGTAGCTCAGTTGGTAAAGAATCTGCCTGCAATGCAGGAGACCCTGGTTCAATTCCTGGGTTGGGAAGATCCCCTGGAGAAGGGAATAGCTACCCACTCCAGTATTCTGGCCTGGAGAATCCCACGGACTGTCCACGGGTTGCAAAAATCAGACATGACTGAGTGACTTTCACTTTAATCTTTTAAAGTGATCCATAAATGTAACAGACAGCATGAGTGTTCAAGAAGATTGTAATATACATGGTGAGACTCTGCTGGTAGTCATTGCACAGTCAAGGATGCACTTCTAAATTAGTGCAACAGACATATTAATAGTTACTTGGCTACTCCAGGTCAGTAATCTTTCTTTCCTGTTTTCTCTAAAATCATCCATGTCTCCTAATTCTAGACTAGCTATGATTATAACCTCTACTTGTTACTTAGATATTTGGTTAATAGTAATCTGTTTCAGAGCTCACAGAAGGAACAAAGGGAAAGAGTATATACAGAAAAGTTTGTCAACAATTTAAGCAGAAAAGTGTGCACTAGAGCTAAAGAAAGAGCTGGAGGAGAATAAACGATGGGCGAGTTTTGTTTTTATCTTGTCTTCATATTGGGTTCAAGCGTGTTTAAAAGAAAATGGACTATGAGCAGATAATCAACAAAGATGAATCATCACAGAATATAAAAATGAAAAGGATGGAACATTTTGTACCAGAAAGGGGAGAGGAAAACTGGGTAACAAGGACTGTTCACTTAGAGAATTGTTACAGGTAAGTGAAGTCACAACTGATATGATTTGCAGCAACCTGGAGGTGGAGAATATCATACATTTGTTTAAATCTATGCAAATGGAGAATGAGAGACGGGCTGGATAGAAAACATAGAAGGTTGTGTGGGAAAGCAAAAGGTGAAATTGAATTTGCCGTCTGTTTTTATAGAGGACCTGACCTGTATCATTCAGTAAGACTCAATAGACATGGAAATGCTGGAGCAACTATATTCATTCAAGGATGATGCATGTGGACATTAGGACATGAGATTTGGTATAGGCCATTAATTTAACTCTTGAGAGGAAAGAGAATGGAGATATAAGAGCCCCTTCTGGTGGATATGGAAGCTCTCCAGTAGGGCTAGTCCTTTACAGAAGACTGGGCAGAGACCTTGCAGACAGTGATCTGTCAGAGGCAGAGAAAGCAGAAGAGTGTAGAAGAAAAGCTACTGAGCTTTGCAGACCTCAGACAATATTCTATCATGGTAGTGAACACATTTTCTTTTTTGTATGTAAAGGATATTTTTAATCACCTCCATGTGTTCCAATAGGTAAATTCAGTTACATTAAAAATACTACACAACTCCTAATTGCACTGTTAGTTGCTCAGTCGTGTCCGCCTCTTTGAGACCCCATGGACTGCAGCCCACCGGACTCCTCTGTCCATGGGATTCTCCAGGCAAGAATACTGGACTGGGTTTCCATTTCCTTCTCCATGGGATCTTCCCAACCCAGGGCTAAGTATTTAACCAAAACTTCTTTGCAAATACTGCTATTGAGGATTACTTTAAAAGGATTGCAAATGTTAAAAGACACATAGTTACTACATTAAGCTATAAATTAAAGTCATCCTTTGTAGCTTGTAGGTTTTTACACTGAAAATAAGGCAAATGGCTTTAAAATTATTTTTAAAGCACTTTCATCACTGAGATAAAGTCTTTTGTCTTATTGACATTTAGTTTATCCTTTTACACTAAAAATATTTACAAATTCAAACTTAACAACATACTCTTTGCTTAGAACAGTCCTTTTCCAGTGTCACTTCAAGTTTTATAATGAGTCACAGAAAAACAGATATTGCTTTGTCTCAAAGGGATTTTTTTGACATTAAAAAAAAGAAAGTTGACATACTTTTATTGGATGCCAAGTCATTTTCCAAAACAGCTGTTTTAAGAAATATCAACTGAGTTCACATGAAATATTTTGCCTTCTAGCTTCAGAAAGCCCCAGGAAGATCTTTCTCTGTCAGTGTGATTGACTGTGGAAATATGAACTGGTGCCAGTCTCCAGGGAAAAGAACAGAGAGAGTCCAGGGAATCAGAGCTGGAATTCTCTGCCCAATTCTATGACGGAGAGACCAAACTACATTGAAGATAGATAGATGATAATATGATATTCAGGAATCTGACAGCATTTTACTATATGCATGCAGCGCACATACCACCACTTAGAATAGAAATATCTACCACGATGTTTCTAGATTTTGTTGGTGTCTGACTTTGGGTATATGTTCTCCTTCCACTAGCTTTGAAGGCTGGATTCTTAATGGTGTTCTACTGCCAAGAAGTTCACCCTCAAATTCCCAAGTCAACCAAAGAGCAGGTTTCCAAAGCTTCTGAATATGCAAAGGAAGGAATGAGATTAACATAAAAAATTAGGTTGTATTGCAAAAAACTACAGAAAATGGTTCGTGTCACTTAAGTACTTTCTTTTGAATAATCAGTACAATACAGTCCAATCTATCCAATTACTCCAACCAGATTTGTACAGTCTCAGTGGAGCCTTCACAAATACAAAATATTTTGATCTGGTCAGAAGCCAAGATGCAAAACAAGTTAGGAAACTTGGTTCCAAGAATTCCAAAGGAAACATTACAGAAATTCAACTTCTTCAGCTCTTCTTGGGAGAAGGCGATGGCACCCCACTTCAGTAAAATCCCATGGGTGGAGGAGCCTCATAGGCTGCAGTCCATGGGGTCGTAAGAGTTGGATACGACTGAGCAACTTCACTTAAACTTTTCACTTTCATGCACTGGAGAAGGAAGTAGCAACCCATTCCAGTGTTCTTGCCTGAGAATCCCAGGGACAGGAAAGCCTGGTGGGCTGCCGTCTATGGGGTCACACAGAGTCGGACACGACTGAAGCGACTTAGCAGCAGCGGCAGCTCTTCTTGCTTATTCTTAAAGTGTGAGTAAATACAACAGTGTTTAAATCAGAAAAGATATCCTCTCTTAATATCAACAGCATTGCAAATATCCCTTTCCTAAAGGAAATTGTGACCCTACGGTTCTTTGTTGGATTTTCTTCTGTTTTCAGCTAAATGTGCTAAGAAATCAGAGATAATTGTAGTCAGTCATAGGGTGAGTCAATTCACTGCAATTTTATTTAGCATTTATACTTTAAAATCTTTTAATTAGAATGCAAAACATATATTTTAAATATCATTTATCATGGAAATAGTAATAAATACATAATGGACTAATTTAACCCTGATTATTGATCTTTTCAGATTATCTGATACTCAAGAGTTTACTCAAGAAATGGTATGGACCTAACAGAAGCAGCAGATATTAAGAAGAGGTGGCAAGAATACACAGAACTGTATAAAAAGATCTTCAAGACCCAGATAATCACGATGGTGTGATCACTCACCTAGAGCCAGACAGCCTGGAATGTGAAGTCAGGTGGGCCTTAGAAAGCATCACTACGAACAAAGCTAGTGGAGGTGATGGCATTCCAGTTGAGCTATTTCAAATCCTGAAAGATGATGTTGTGAAAGTGCTGCACTTAATATGCTGGCAAATTTGGAAAACTCAGCAGTGGCCACAAGAATGGAAAAAGTCAGTTTTCATTCCAATCCCAAAGAAAGGCGATGCCAAAGAATGCTCAAACTACCATACAATTGCACTCATCTCACACTGGCAGTCCACTCCATTACTCTTGCCTGGAAAATCCCACAGGCAGAGGAGCCTGGCAGGCTGCAGTCCATGGTGTTGCTAAGAGTCGGACACGACTGAGCGACTTCACTTTCACTTTCATGCTTTGGAGAAGGAAATGGCAACCCACTCCAGTGTTCTTGCCTGGAGAATCCCAGGGACGAGGGAGCCTGGTGGGCTGCCGTCTATGGGGTCGCACAGAGTCAGACACGACTGAAGTGACATAGCACCAGCAGCACAAGCTAGTAAAGTAATGCTCAAAATTCTCCAAGCCAGGGTTCAGCAATACATGAACCGTGATCTCTCTGATGTTCAAGCTGGTTTTAGAAAAGGCAGAGGAACCAGAGATCAAATTGCCAACATCCACTGGATCATCGAAAAAGCAAGAGAGTTCCAGAAAACATCTATTTCTGCTTTATTGACTATGCCAAAGCCTTTGACTTTGTGGATCACAATCAACTGTGGAAAATTCTGGAAAGAGATGGCAATACCAAACCACCTGACCTGCCTCTTGAGAAACCTGTATGCAGGTCAGGAAGCAACAGTTAGAACTGGACATGGAACAACAGACTGGTTCCAAATAGGAAAAGATGTCCGTCAAGGCTATGTATTGTCACCCTGCTTATTTAACTTCTATGCAGAGTACATCATGAGAAACGCTGGGCTGGAAGAAACACAAGATGGAATCAAGATTGCTGGGAGAAATATCAATTACCTCAGATATGCAGATGACACCACCCTTATGGCAGAAAGTGAAGAGGAACTAAAACGCCTCTTGATGAAAGTGAAAGAGGAGAGTAAAAAAGTTGGCTTAAAGCTCAACATTCAGAAAACGAAGATCATGGCATCTGGTCCCATCACTTCATGGGAAATAGATGGGGAAGCAGTGTCAGACTTTAATTTTGGGGGCTCCAAAATCACTGCAGATGGTGACTGCAGCCATGAAATTAAAAGACGTTTACTCCTTGGAAGGAAAGTTATGACCAACCTAGACAGCATATTCAAAAGCAGAGACATTACTTTGCCAACAAACGTCTGTTTAGTCAAGGCTATGGTTTTTCCAGTGGTCCTGTATGGATGTGAGAGTTGGACTATAAAGAAAGCTGAGCACCGAAGAATTGATGCTTTTGAACTGTGGTGTTGAGAAGACTCTTGAGAGTCCCTTGGACTGCAAGGAGATCCAACCAGTTCATTCTGAAGGAGATCAGCCCTGGGATTTCTTTGGAAGGAATAATGCTAAAGCTGAAACTCCAGTACTTTGGCCACCTCATGGGAAGAGTTGACTCATTGGAAAAGACTCTGATGCTAGGAGGGATTGGGGGCAGGAGAAGAAGGGGACGACAGAGGATGAGATAGCTGGATGGCATCACGGACTCGGTCCTGAATTGAATGAACTCCGGGAGTTGGTGATGGACAGGGAGGCCTGGCATGCTGCGATTCATGGGGTCGCAAAGAGTCGGACATGACTGAACGGCTGAACTGAACTGTACTGAACAAGAGTTTACCAATTTTTTCTTTCAGACCTGAATCTCCTCCTGAGATAGCAATTTAACACATTATGCCCTAATTTATATAAAATCTAAAAGATTCATGTCACCAAATCTATAATGATAGCTGCAGCAGAGTTGCTGAAGCATCTGGTGGTAATTATTATATTGTCAGAAAATTTTCTATCAGTTTTGATAAAAGAAGGGTTTTGACTCTCATGGTGTTCTTGGTTTTAAGATGAAGATTTACTTTATTGATAAAGACACATAGAAACATATATATATATATGTGTGTGTGTGTATACTGAGTAAAATAAGATTCTGGGAATGGTTGCTCTATTCAAAAACAAAACCATTTATTTTGTTCATGTTATGAAGGCCATTCAAATTTGAGACAATCTGAGTGAAACAAACTTTCCAGTGATATTAAGAGCCCACTTGGCAGGTCTTAGTGACACTCACTTAGCTGAATGTTCCTGCAGTATTATTTCCAGCGCTTGGGTGGGGTAAGTTTAAAGAGTTCTTTTAGCATGGCCCTTCCAGAGGAGCAGACTGTGCTATGCTAGGCTGGGCTTACTCAGTCAGTCCTGTGCGACTCTTTGTGGCCCCATGGACTGTAGCCCGCCAGGCTCCTCTGTCCGTGGGGATTCTCCAGGCAAGAGGACTGGAATGGGTTGCCATGCCCTCCTCCAGGGAAACTTCCCAATGCAGGGAGCGAACCCAGGGATCAAATCCAGGTCTCCTGCATTTCAGGCAGATTCTTTACCAGCTGAGCTTCCAGGGAAGCCCTTTCATGCCTACGTGTTGTAAATTGCACAACTCTGATTTCGACTGTTTTACAAACATTAGTGCAATCTGCATCTAGATAACTTTTGTCAGTTAATCTTTGCTTAAAACACGATGTTCCAGTCCCAGTTTGTTACAGAGAGTTACTTTTCTCCAGGTTTTGAAATACATATTGTACATTTTATATTTATGTATATATATATATGTATATATATGTATATATACATATATATATATACACACAATGACATCAAAGTCTATATTGTTTTGAAAAGTATTTTAACTACAATTTCGATGTGTTATTAGTTTTCTTTTTTTTTTTTTGCTTTTCAGTTGTATGAGTTTCTTATGTATCTTGATATTAATCCTTTAACAAATACATGATTTGCAAATATTTTCTCCCATTCTATAGGTTATCCTTTTCTCTGTTATTTCCTTTGCTCCTTTGCTGTGTAGACTTTTTAGTTTGATGTACTCCAACCTATTTCTGCTTTGTGATCTGTGCTTTCAGTGTTGTATCTAAAAATCCTTGCTCAGAATAGCATCAAGAAACTTTGTTTTCTTCTAGCAGTTTTATAATTTCAGTTCTTATATTTCAGTTTTAAATCCATTTTGAACTTATCTTTTTATATAGTATGAAATTAAACTTGTGTTTCTTCTCTAGTGATACATCAGCATTTTCTTTTTATTTTCTTGATTTTTTCTCAAAGTTACTCGTGTGACAATAAGTCACTTTGACATTTCTATTTATGTTTTTCGTAAGAAATCTTAGTTATTAACATGGTTTTGATAATTTGCACATTTAGAATTTTGATCAAACTTTGGTAATGATCTCAGGTGGTGACTCGCTCATTCCTTCTTTTTTTCCTGGTAAGAACTGTCTTCCTAGTGACCACTTACAATTTCAGGTTGGCATTCACTCTAATACATTGTATAACAATCCAGACTATAATTATGACTAATTATTTCCCCGAGTTTTTAAAGATATGATTTTAGAAAAAGTCTGTGAGACAATTTGACCATAGAACAAACAACACTGCAGAGGGAATTAAAAATGTACAGATTCATTGGACATGTTTTTAGTTAATAGATAATATAAATATAGCTCATGGTATATCATAAGTAACTTTACCATCTTTCATGTTTTCCAGTGATAGAGAAGCAAGACTTCCTGCTTGAGTGAGGTGCTGAGAATTGAGATGGTATCTTCAGAAAAATAATGAGGTTTGGAAAAACATACTAGTGATATGTAAGTAAAAGTTTACCAAGACTAGTAAAATTAATATGGGAGAAGGGAGATAGGGAAAAGAATAAAATACCACTGTAATGAAAAGAGGAAAGGAAGAAGGGTTTATAGTCCCTCTCTTTACATGTCAGTTAAAATTATATTCATATAGTGATAATCCATATAGAATATACACATATTTTATTTTTTTAAATTGAGTATTTCACAATGGTTAACCACATATTAATAGAATATTTGAGCTTCCCAGGTGGCACTAGTGGTAAAGAATCCAGCTGCAATGCAGGAGACTCAAGAAACACAGGTTTGATCCCTGGGATGAGAAGATCTCCTGGAGGAGGCAATGGTAACCCACTCCAGTATTCTTGCTTGGAGAATCCAATGGACAGAGGAGCCTGGTGGGCTGTATAGTCTATGGGGCCACAAAGAGTTGGACATGACTGAGTACATACAAACACACATATATATACATACACATTTATAGATCTACTTAAATTTTCAAGTAAAAGTGAGCATAATAAAATGCATTAATAGTTACACTTAAAAATAATGATCATAATTGTTCTTTTATAGATACAAATTCAGCATGATGTAAAGATTATGTTTTTAGAACAAAAAGAAAAATACTTATCAATTCCTAAAATCCAGGATTCATGAGGTATTGAATGATAATAAAATCTTTAAAATCTTCAAACATGAGCTGAATAGTACTGGTAAATGGCATTTTGTGTGCTGTGTGCCAAGTCTCTTCAGTTTTGCCTGATTTTTTGCCATCCTATGGACTGTGGCCTGCCAGGCTCCTCTCTCCGTGGTATTCTCCAGACAAGAATACTGGAATGGGCTGCCATTCCCTTATCCAGGGCATCTTCCCGACCCAGGGATCGAACCCACGTCTCTTGTGCCTCTGCATTGGCGGCTGCTGCTGCTAAGCGCTTCAGTCGTGTCCGACTCTGTGGAGACCCCATAGACGGCAGCCCACCAGGCTCCCCCGTTCCTGGGATTCTCCAGGCAAGAACACTGGGGTGGGTTGCCATTTCCTTCTCCAGTGCATGAAAGGAAAAGTGAAACTGAAATCGCTCGATGGTGTCTGTTAGCGACCCTATGGACTACAGCCCGCCAGGCTCCTCTGTCCATGGGATTTTCCAGCCAGGAGTACTAGAGTGGCGTGCCGTTGCCTTCTCAGGCAGATTCTTTACTACTAGCGCCACCTGTGAAGCCCCTAAATGGTATTTTGAAGCTGATTCAAGCATAAAAGAGAGCCTGCCCTCCTAACTTCCCTATGCCTCGGAACACTGCTTTCTCTAATTATCAGAAGAAAACTCTCTCTTCACGGCTCCTTGGCTTTGCATCAATGTAAAGTGTTGAAATCATTAATTCCACTATATACCAGATGGTACTTAGGATCACTTCCTAATTAACCTGGCTCTTAAATGGCATTCACTCATTTTTGGTTTTGCTGACATTTTATCAACTAAAGCACATTTCATATTTCAACAGCTTATCAGCTGCATTTTAGACAAACTGGTACAACAGGGATAATGTTCCTAACCTATAATGAGGCTTCTTGTGCTTCTACTTCAACCTACTTAATTGCTGCAATGATAAGATGAACACTTTATATCTCTAAAGCTTTTATGATCTCAAATACAGATGACTTAGTGCACTAGTTTGAATATTTTACATTTAAAATAAATTAAAATTATCAAATGTTGAAAGTACAACTCTTATAATTGCATGTATAATTTAATGCAGGTGGATTATAACAGTGAATAAGGCATAAAAATCTGTTGACCAAAAAAATCAACCTACTCCTAGAACGCCGTCTACTTTAGAGGTCAGGGCTCTCACATATTACATGTCCTAGATCCAGTCACAAAGACTTCTTGAACCTTGATTTTTTCTTTTGCCAATGAAGATAATCATAGTACTTTCCTTATGGAATCTTTGAGGATGTTCATCAAAATAGTGCAGTTAAAGTGCTTATCACAGGATCAGATTGTTGTTGTTTAGCTGCTAAATCATGTCTGATTTTTGCGACCCCCTAGAATTTCCCAGGGGATTTCCCAGGAAAGAAGACTGGAGTGGGTTGCTATTTCCTCCTCCAATGGATCTTTCTAGCCCAAGGATTGAACCAGCATTTACTGCATTGATGGATTCTTTATCACTGAGGCACAGGGAAGCCCACGGTATCAGATACTACAGTAATAACTCTAAGCATATTATCTGAAATTGTTTATATATATATACATATATATATATATATAATAGTCTTTGATCTATTATAAAGCTGGAATTGTCTTCCAGGAGTAATAAACAGCTAGATTAGACCTAAGCCATCTGTACCCTCCAATACTGTGCCAAACTCAGTCAGTCCATCTTGAACAATGGGAGGACGATTTACCATGCCAGGAATATACCTGCTTTGACGTTCCTACTTCACTGGACTTTTTCTTAGAACCACACAAGATTTCTCTGAATAGTCAAATGAATCATTTGCTCTATATCATGCTCTATAACAACTAATGTCTGGGGGAATAGCCCTTCATAAGAAACTTTGTAGAGAATAATGTACAGAAATTACATGCAAATACTTAGTAGATGGAAATATAAGGAGTTTTGAAGTCAGTATCACTGAAGTTCTTATTAGATATTGTAAATTTAACTACAGAATTTTAAAAAGAATTTAATTTGGTTTATATCTATGTAGAATATCTTTTATAAGCAAATCTCTCACTATATTTCCTTAAAATGTCATATTTCCAGTGTGCAATTAACAATGAAGTAATACACACTCTAGTGAAAGTTTGCAATCAGTTATTAAGGGTTATAATTAATAATTCACAAAGAACTAACTCTTCCTTTCTGCATTGTTGGAACAGGCAGATGATATATTAGAAATTTCTAGCCTTACAGATAGAAAGTAATTATTCACCTGAACTCATTTATTTCAGAGTGGTGCCATTTCTCTAAATATAGCTCAGTTTCACATCTGCGTGCTGACATTGTAATTTAGTAGACATCAAAGCATTATGAATGGAAGAGTTTTTAATTTGGTGAAAAAAATGATTTTAGATCATTTTTGTGGGGAGCAACTAAGTATAAGCAAATCATGTGGGAACCATGAGCATTTGTGGGGAAGCAATAGAAGCCCTCTGAGCTTCATCTAAAACATTTGCTCAGTCATTCAGTGCCAAATATTGATTAATGGACTGAATCAGTCTTTACCCAGTGAGCAATATAAAGTAAATATCTTTGTAAACAAATGAACATTCTTCACGCTGAAGTGGTATATCAGATTATAAATTAAACAGGCTTTAATGGGCATTAATAAGCTAGCACCGTGCTATGAGGATGACTAAGACCCAGGTCAATCACTGTGTGACAGTGTCAAGGGCACAGACTGCAAAGTAGGGGAAACATTCATTTTAAATTGAGGCTTACTTTGTTCTGTAACCTAGTTGTTACCCTTACCTGATGTAGAATTTTCATATTGTGAAAAACAGAACATGATTATGATACTGTAATACCGCTGTACTCATGGTCCAGGTGCCCAAGATACTGTGAGAGTTCCACAGAAGAACTTGAACCTGAACCACAGGTCCAGGCATACGGACAATCCAATTGACACAATATATATGGCCCGGAGGCCTTCCCAGGTGACTCAGTGGAAAGGAATCTACCTGCAATGCAGGAGATGCAGGAGATGCAGGAGATGCAGGAGACATGGGCTTGGTCCCTGGGTCGGGAAGATCCCCTGGAGGAGGGCGTGGCAATTCACTTCAGTATTCTTGCCTGGAGAATTGCAGGACAGAGGACCTAGAGGGGGTTGAAAATAGTAGGGCACAACTGAAGCGACTGGGCATGCAGGCACGCACGTGTGACCCTGAAAGACAATCCCTCTGAATCGAAGGCCGTTTGAAACAAATATCAATGACTCCATTCAGGCTCCTCTGCCTCCCACACCTTTCTCATTAGATGTACATAAACATTTATCACTATGCCAGTCCTTCTGGTGTTTCAGAACAGAATATCTCTTAAACACCACTCAGGATGCATATAAACATCTCTTCTCATTCTTGTCACTGTAGTTCTGTCTCCACACCATCAGACCATAAATGCAGACATTCTAGCAAAAGCCTTGGCGCCTGCTAACCTCTTGATCTGAGGTACAGCTGAAATGAAGCACTGAGAGTTATGATATGTTTTAGAGTTGGGATTTCAGCACTTGCTGAGAGATTGACTCTAAAGGGTGAACAAAATTAAGGAAGTACAATGAAGGAAGACTTGTAGATTCTGTGGACGGTGGAGCCAGGTACTGAGACAGGAAATCTAGGAGATGGAAACAGGTCTGGATGAGAGGGGGAATCTTGAGTTCTAATTTACACAGTGATTTTGACATGCCTAATATATACTGAGCTGAGAAAAGGTATGGGGGAAAAAAGATTTACAGAATAAGCAAAAGCTTTAGAATGCAACCTCAATTCAAAGAAAAAGAGGTAAACAGAAACAAAATAAAATAATGTGAAGACAAAAACAAGGTCTGACAAATAATATGTGGGGGAATTCTTTACTGAGAATTTTAAATAAACTTATTTATTGAGATGTTATTTTCTTGAGATGTAACTAATGGGAAGGAACTAATCATGTAAATCTTGAGGGTAATAGCATTTTAGGCAAAAGAAACAGTGTCCATAGTCTTGAGTTGGCAAAAAAAAAAAAAAAACAAAACCTGGAATAATCAAGAATAAAGGAAAACCAATGTGACTTGACAGTACTGAACAGGGCACATGGATCCATAAGAGGTCAAAAAGACTGACTAGAAAAAGAAGCGAAGACTCGTAGGTGATTTAAGTACTCTGGATTTAATTCAAAGTAATGAATAGTCAGTTATTCAAGAATTTAAACAAGAGAGCAGTAATTCCTCACATGGGTTTAAGATCTCTTATGCAAGTATGTAAAGAGGCAGTTATTTCTTTTTTAATTTCAAGATCCTTTATTTATTTGTTCTTTCAGCAGTAAACTTCTGGCCCATTCTGCCAATGCACAAGCTATACAAATGCTTGCTCAGCAGCTCAGGGTACGCTTTAGTAGCAAGTTTAAAAGTGAATAAAAATCTGTATAAAACAGATTATTCAAATAGTTTCCATAGGAACACAGATATGTGTGACCCCATCTCCTAGTCTTCCACATTATTGCAACCTTACTCACACAGACATCTCAGAACTAGCAGTAATTAAGTTAAATGGTCCCTCCCAAATCCTTCAGTTCAGTTCAGTTCAGTCACTCAGTAGTGTCCCACTCTTTGCGACCCCATGAATTGCAGCACGCCTCCCTGTTCATCACCAACTCCCAAAGTTCACCCAAACCCACATCCATCGAGTCAGTGATGCCATCCAGCCATCTCATCCTCTGTCGTCCCCTTCTCCTCCTGCCCCCAATCCCTCCCAGCATCAGAGTCTTTTCCAATAAGTCAACTCTTCGCATGAGGTGGCCAAAGTACTGGAGTTTCAGCTTTAGCATCATTCCTTCCAAAGAACACCCAGGACTGATCTCCTTTAGAATGGACCGGTTGGATCTCCTTGTAGTTCATGGGACTCCCAAAAATCTTCTCCAACATCACAGTTCAAAAGCACCAATTCTTCAGCACTCAGCTTTCTTCACAGTCCAACTCTCACATCCATACATGACCACAGGAAAAACCATAGCCTTGACTAGAGGGACCTTTGTTGGCAAAGTAATGTCTCTGCTTTTTAATATGCTGTCTAGGTTGGTCATAACTTTCCTTCCAAGGAAGAGCTAAATACACAGATAACTGCTATAAGAATGGTATCTACAAGAATGGAATCAGGAGAGGAAGTGGGAAAGCAGTTACATTCAAGATATACTTAGCATGAAACAAAGTATATATTAATATATTAAAAATGCTATATAGTTAAAGAGTTGGCACACACTAGCACTAATGAAATTATTTATATAATTTTTGTATTTTTATAGTATGATCACTTTCCTTGAAATATATGTACAGTGGTAAAACTAATTAGGAATACTTTTTCATTGAAAAAAATTGTCTCCTTTGGATACTCTTTTGCATTTAGGTTGATCAAATTAGGATACAAATATCTTTTCTAGGCTTTCATTTTCAGTCTATGTCTTTACTTAAAGCTGAAAGGAGTCTCTTGTAAACAGCATATACAAATACATATTTGGGTTTGTTTTTTCAAATTAATTTATTTTTCATTGAAGAATAACTGCTTTACAATGTTGTATTTGTTTCTGCCATACATCAAAATGAATCAGTCACAGGGATCTATATGTTCCCTCCCTCTTGAACCTTCCTCCCACCTCCCAGCCCGTTCCATCCCTGTAGCTTGTCACAGGTTGAGCTCCCTGTGTTATACAGCAGCTTCCCATTAGCTATGTATTTTACACATGGTAATGTATTTATTTCAATGCTACCTCAGTTCAGCCCACCCTCTCCTGCCCCTGCTGAGGCCATAAGACTATTCTCTATGTCTGAGTCACTATTCCCTCCCCTGCAAACAGGCTCATCAGTACCATTTTTCTAGATTCCATATGTATGTATTAATACACAATACTTGTTTTTTTCTCTTTTGACTGGCTTCACTCTGTGTAACAGGCTCTAGGTTCACCACCTCACTAGAAATGACACAGAACTCTAGGTCTTTGAGGAATGTATTCCATTTACACTAAAAAGTTAATTATTGATAATTATGGACATACTATTGTTATTTTTGCTAATGTTTTCTGGGATGGGTAAATCTATGAAGTAATAGATGTGCTAATCAAATTGACTGTATCACATTGTATACTTTAACCATATTCCAGTTTTGTCACTTATAACTCAATAAAGTTTAAAAATTTTTTTCTTGTTTATTTAGGATTTTGCTACTGTTATAAAATATTCTAATCTTAGTTTTTTTTTTTAATACTTTACTCTACTTTACAATACTGTATTGGTTTTGCCATACATTGACATGAATCAGCCACATGTGTCCACGATCTCCCAATGCCGAAGCCCCCTCCCACCTCCCACCTCACACAGTCTCCCCGGATCATCCCGCACACCAGCCCCAAGCATCCTGTATCCTGTATTGAACACAGACTGGCGCTTTGTTCCTTACATGATAGTATACATGTTTCAGTGTCATTCTCCCAAATCATCCCACCCTCTCCCTCTCCCTCAGAGGCCAAAAGTCCGTTCTATACCTCGGTGTCTCTTTCGTTGTCTCACATACAGGGTCATCGTTACTATCCTTCTAAATTCCATATATATGTGTCAGTATACTGTATTGATGTTTTTCTTTCTGGCTTACTTCACTCTGTATAATCGGCTCCAGTTTCATCCATCTCATTAGAACTGAGTCAAATTTATTCTTTTCTAACACCACACACAAAAATAAACTCAAAATGGATTAAAGATCTAAATGTAAGACCAGAAACTATAAAACTCCTAGAGGAGAACATAGGCAAAACACTCTCCGACATAAATCACAGCAGGATCCTCTATGATCCACCTCCCAGTATACTGGAAATAAAAGCAAAAATAAACAAATGGGATCTAATTAAAATTAAAAGCTTCTGCACAACAAAGGAAACTATAAGCAAGGTGAAAAGACAGCCTTCTGAATGGGAGAAAACAATAGCAAATGAAGCAACTGACAAACAACTAATCTCAAAGATATACAAGCAACTTGTGCAGCTCAACTCCAGAAAAATAAACGAACCAATCAAAAAATGGGCCAAAGAACTAACCAGGCATTTCTCCAAAGAAGACATACGGATGGCTAACAAACACATGAAAAGATGCTCAACATCACTCATTATCAGAGAAATGCAAATCAAGACCACAATGAGGTACCATTTCACACCAGTCAGAATGGCTGCGATCCAAAAGTCTACAAGCAATAAATGCTGGAGAGGATGTGGAGAAAAGGGAACCCTCTTACACTGTTGGTGGGAATGCCAACTAGTACAGCCATTATGGAAAACAGTGTGGAGATTCCTTAAAAATTGCAAATAGAACTGCCTTATGACCCAGCAATCCCACTGCTGGGCATACACACCGAGGAAGAGACACATGTACCCTAATGTTCATTGCAGCACTGTTTATAATAGCCAGGACATGGAAACAACCTAGATGTCCATCAGCAGATGAATGGATAAGAAAGCTGTGGTACATATACACAATGGAGTATTACTCAGCCCTTAATCTTAGTTTTTAAGAAAGCAACATTTGTGATCTTGGGTGGATTATTTTATTTCATTTCACTGTTTTTGAAAAATCTTGTGATCAGCAAAATTCTTTGTTGTTTGCTTAAAAATCAATATCAAGAAATCCATTAACACTTTGCAGTAAAGATATGATTTTTTTCTAATTACTGTGTTAGCCTGAAAACATAGTTATTAGAAACTCAGTCCTAAAATTTGATGCAAGTGAATTTATCTGTAGAATTCATTATTACCAATGCTTGTTTTGAACATGAAAACTCCATTTGGAGTTAAAGAATACTTTCCAGTCTGTATACATTAATTAGGGTAATCAATTGCTCCACTAGAAAGGATATGATATTCCAGGCATTGTTATTCTTAAGTGCCATTCTCCTGATGCTTTTAATAGTATCATTTATTAACAAAAGCAAACAATTATATAAAGAGTATACAGATTACCCCTAGTCTGACCATATGCTACTTTTCTGAACAAGTATTCTAAACAAATGGAGGCGAGATAATTGGGAGAGTTTACACTGGGGAGGATGCAAGGACAAGAGTCCTAAAATCTGTGCCAGTAGATACTTATTTTACAGCATTTTCTTAGTTGATTGATCATTAAATTGATATACTTTTATGGAGAAGGCAATGGCAACCCACTCTGTACTCTTGCCTGGAAAATCCCATGGATGGAGGAGCCTGGTAGGCTGCAGTCCATGGGGTCATGAAGAGTTGGACATGACTGAGTGACTTCACTTTCACTTTTCACTTTAATGCATTGGAGAAGGAAATGGCAACCCACTCCAGTGTTCTTGCCTGGAGAATCCCAGGGACGGCGGAGCCTGGTGGGGTGCTCTCTATGGGGTCGCACAGAGTCGGACACGACTGAAGTGACTTAGCAGCAATAATATAGCAAAAGATATTTGGGGGCATTTCTTTCATGTTACATTACAGTAATAATAAAACATATAGGGTGTGTGTGCTCAGTTGCGTCCAACTCAGCAGCCCTATGGACTGTAGCCCACCAGGCTCCTCTATCCATGGAATTTTCCTGGCAAGAATGCTGGAGTGGGGGTGCCATTTCTTCCTCTAGGGGATCTTCCTGACCCAGGGATTGAATCTGTATCGCCTGCATTGGCAGGTGGATTCTTTACCACTAGTGCCACCCGGGAAGCCCTACTTAGGGTAGTCTAAGAAATCAAAAGCATGGAATGATTAGGCAGTAGAAGCAAGAATTGCCCATGATGAGAGAACAAGTGTTAGAACAAAAGTGTCAGGTCAGTGAGGAAGCTTAGTGGTTAAAACTTACAGGCTTTGAGTCAGACTGCCTGCATCTAGATCTTTCCTGTTATGTTCTCAGTCACCCAGTCCATGTCAACTCTTTTTGACCCCATGGACTGTAGTCCACCAGGGTCTTCTGTGCATGGGATTCTCCAGGCAAGAATACTGGAGTGGGTTGCCATCTCCTTCTCCAGGGCATCTTCCTGACCCAGGGGTCAAACTCAGGTCTCCTGTATGGCAGGTAGACTTTTTACCATTGAACCACCTGAGAAACCCCAGATCTTTCCTAGTAAGCTTATTTTGGGGCAACTTAATTAATATTGCCATAGTTTATTTTACTAAATTTATAATACAGGGATAATAATTATACCAATTTCATAAGGTTGTTGAGAGGGTTTTTAAATTGCTAATATATGTTTGAAAAATAATAACTATGTATGGTAAGTGGTATAGATGTTTCAAGTACTCCTATTATATCAGAAGGTCCCTTCATGCCATCTACTTAAGAAGCTCTCTATATTTCTTTAATCCGGATGTTCTCAGGGAGTGTCTGCATGATGGATTCTGCTTATTTTGTTGTCTGCATGAGATCTGTTGAGGAGAGAGATGATTTATTCCAGTATGCTGCTAGTGTCTTGGATAATTATAGTGATAGTGTGTATCATAATTATTCTTGACTTTAATGAAATTTCTTCTAACATTTCATCATTAAGTATTTTGTTTACAGCAATTTCTGGTGGATAATTTTCAGCAAGCTGAGAAAATATCTTTCCATTTATAGAAAATTAAGAGCTCTTTCCTTGTTTAATCAGAAATGAATACTCAATTTTAACAATATCTTATTAGTAGGTCCATTTTTGAGTCCCTTAAATGAGGATGGCATTCTATTTATATATAGTTGATTTACATATTCTAGATGCTATTTACCTCTAGCATAGATTCACTTAATACTTTTCCCCACTTCTACCATAGAAATTCAGATCTACGGGGTCACGTGTGTGTGTGTGTGTGTGTGTGTGTGTTTGAGTTGCTCAGTCGTTTCCAACTCTTTGTGACTCCATGGACTGTAGTCTACCAGGCTCCTCTTTCCGTGGAATTTTCCAGGCAAGAATACTGGAGTGGGGTGCCATTTCCTTTTCCAGGGGATCTTTCCAACTCAGGGATTGAACCTAGACCTCCTGCATTACAGGCAGATTCTTTAATGTCTGAGCCAGCAGGGAAGCCCCTATTAGGTTGGGAAGCTCTTCTAGAGAAGGAAATGGTGACCCACCCAGTGTTCTTGCCTGGAAAATCCCATGGATGGAGGAGCCTGGTAGGCTTACAATTCACGGGGTTGCAAAGAGTCGGACATGACTGAATGACTTCACGTTTACTTTTCACTTTTCTCTGAATTTCATCCCTTATTTTTTGATCTTGCTAGAGTAGGTTTAACATATTGCTTATTTGTGTAGCAGGATCAACACTAGCCAGGAAGATTAAAGGCAGTCTCTCTGTAAATTCACTGATATATTTTGTATATATGAGTATGCCTTCATAGTTTTTACCCAATGTAAAATCTAAAAATTATGTATTGGTTAATACATCTTCCATCCCATTTTGTTTTGTCCACTCCACACATTCAAGCCTAAGCCCCCTTCTCACCTGAAAACACCTGCCCCACCTCCTCTTACAAAATGTCTCAAGGAGATATATGGCTTGAAAAATAAGCACCAAAAAATAACAAAACAGATTCTGAATCGTAATTTCCTCATCATATCTTTGTCAAAATTGTGATCCTTGTACCACCACCATGCAATCTGCTTACTAAATAAAAGCTCTGGACATCAAAATTGAGCTCTGGTCTTCCCCAAGGCTTCACATATTCCAGTATCCATTGCAGAAAGTCAGGAAGCTTTGTGATTTAATTCCATATTTATCTGAATCTAATCACTTATTTCTCCCTGCACGGCCACTTTCCCACTGCAAACTAACATCTCATTTCTGATCCCTCTCTGCTCCTGCACTTCCGCCTGAACTACTGCAAAGGACCCAGAAGGACTTCTGTTCCCTTTCCATCCAGTCTACACAGCCATCCAAGTCATCGATGTGAAATATGAATCAGATGATGTGTCTAGTTTGCTGAAGCTTTGCCTATAGCTTACGACTGCTGCTACTGCTAAGTCACTTTAGTCGTGTCCGACTCTGTGTGATGATGGCAGGCCACCAGGCTCCGCTGTCCCTGGAATTCTCCAGGCAAGAACATTGGAATGGGTTGCCATTTCCTTCTCCAATGCATTAAAGTGAAAATGAAAGTGAAGTAGCTCAGTCATGTCTGACTCTTAGCGACCCCATGGACTGCAGCCTACCAGGCTCCTCTGTCCATGGGGTTTTCCAGGCAAGAGTACTGGAGTAGGGTGCCATTGCCTTCATATAGCTTATGAAGCCCTGCTTAATTTGGCCTCTATGTAAATTTCTCGACCTCATCCCTTATTTCTCTCACTCATTTGATCATCATCTTCATTTACAGCAAATCAATCCTTGCTGTGTCCATTTCAGCATTAAAAAATGTATTTTGTTACATTTTATTTTCTATTCTCTGCTTTTGTAAACCTGTTCCTACTCTTTCTGGCACTCTTCTAACACATACCCCTTTATATATTACATTTTGCACTGATTTTACTTTCTTTTTACTTGGCATTAAATTTTTGAGATCTGCTCGTATTTATATTAAATTATCAAGTTTGTTACATTTTTAACTCTATGTTTTTTATCATTTGCATATGGCAAATGTTCTGGTGAAATATGCTTCTAGGTCATGCCCTACTCTTTCCTGAATCAGGTCCTCTAGAGTTGCTGTTTTTTCTTTCTAGACTCTAGCTTGTTCGCAAAGACTAACTTGGTTAAGAGAATTACAGTTAAGGTACTGATCTCTTTCATTAATTCCAACCAGATAAGCTGACAGAGGATAATCATAAAAATGTAAATATACATATATATATATATATATATACACATACATACAGTTCAGAGGTTAAAGCGTCTGCCTGCAATGTGGGAGACCTGGGTTCGATTCCTGGGTTGAGAAGATCCATTGGAGAAGAAAATGGCAACCCACTCCAGTATTCTTGCCTGGAGAATCCCATGGACAGAGGAGCCTAATGAGCTACAGTCCACGGGGTTACAAAGAGTCAGACATGACTGAGCGACTTCACTTCACTCACAGCCTTAATGCAAGTCTAAAGCTGAAACTCCAGTACTTTGGCCATCTCATGCGAAGAGTTGACTCACTGGAAAAGACTCTGATGCTGGGAGGGATTGGAGGCAGGAGGAGAAGGGGATGACAGAGGATGAGATGGCTGGATGGCATCACGGACTCGATGGACTTGAGTATGAGTGAACTCCGAGAGATGGTGATGGACAGGGGAGACCTGGCATGCTGCAATTCATGGGGTCGCAAAGAGTAGGACACGACTGAATGACTGAACTGAACTGAACTAAATGCAAGTACTTGGTGAACCATACTCAGATTTTACATTCAGCACTATTTAAGGACAGTAGGATTCCTTTTAAAATAGTTTCCATTTTATATAATTAAAATTTTGTATAGCCTATGGCTGGAAATCAAAACCAAGAAATTCATTGTCACCAAGTTTTATCTACAGAAATTTTAATGCAGGTGACTAATTCTCTTTTGCCTGTCCTCAAATTTGTGAGGGCTTCTGCAATGCCAGAAAGTGACTTTCCCTACTGTGAACGCTTCGAAATATTATACCAGTTTCCTGGGAAGGCACTGGTCCCACAAAGGAATGACAACAATGTTGCACCATAGTTCATGTTCTGAATAAGGTTTATCTTCATATATTACCTCAAGACATAGACTCATTGTGCAATTGACTTGTACAATTATAACCTGACCAAAAAAAGAGAACAGGTTCTTTTTGAATGCAAGCAAATAACTATACTGCTATGAAAAGAAGAGTTACTTCCTACAAGTGTTTCCGTGGGGTCAGTGAGAACACAATGTCAATCCAGCAGTGTTTTACGTCAGTTTATATAAGCATTGTGTACAAAAATTAGAACTAGATTAGGAAGGATGTGAGAGATTGTCTCATTGCCTTTCAGAATATAGACATATTATACTCTACATAGAATATAGAATATTGTGCTATAGTAGCACAATGGCAACAATATTCCAAAACAAATAATCAAAATTATATTCTCATTATTATTATTATTTTCATTCATATTATTTATTTTTTTGTAAGAACCTGGATTTAAGCAGCTCTCATTATGTCTCCTACTGGGGATAAAAGAAATTCATGGAAATCCTCACTCTGTCCCTGGAAGAGTCTTACCATCATCTACCAGAAAGGTGATGTCAGCTCAGACTGAACAGTCTGTGTCCATGAGTCTGTTCCTCTCGGTGTGTGATTACAACTACTTTGTATGGTCTTTGACACTAGTCTCTGAAATCATCCTTTCTTTTCTGGGAGAAACAAATGTATTAATATATTAATGAAAAGATAGATATATTAATAAAAAGATAGATGTGTTAATAAAATACATCTTTGTATTAAGATAGATATGTATTAAAAGATAGATGTATTAATAAAAGATAGATGACTCTTGGTAATGTATTAGAGTTAACTAACACAGTTAGTTGTTCCATTAACAGTTTACTGTTTTCCTTCCAACTATTTGAAAAGAAGACAGTGAAATTGCTGTTTGAATAGGAGTAAACTGAAGGTGAGGGAAAAATCAAAGACTGGAAAAAATGGTTGAGAAATTTTGCAGAGAGGGAGAGAAAACAAATCTGAAGGTAATCCCAGGAGGATGAGGGGTTAAGAAAGGAGTTTAGTTGCAATGTTACTTTTTATTCTTCCGTGAGTTGCAGCAAATTTAATAGCAAGTGAGACCTATCTGAGAGGCTTAAACTCTATAAGAGATAAGGGATATACTTTGGGGGTAAGGTTTATGAAAGAGAGAGAGAGGCAAGTTTCTGAGCAAAGGGATTAGTCTTTGATAGGAAGAAAAACTCCACTACTTTATCAGGTGAAGAGGAAAATAGGTTTCTATATTTGGTTTGAGAAAGTGAGAGCACGCCTGTCTGGACCATCTATTTTTTCTATGCAGTGAGAAGTAAGGTCATTTTCTGCAAAAAATAGATGAGAAGGTTTAGAAATTTGAAGAAGCAGTGCAATGGTAAAGAACCCACCTGCCAAAGCAGGAGCCACAAGAGACAATCCCTGGGCCAGGAAGATCCCCTGGAGGAGCACATTAGAGTGGCAGCCCATTCCGGGACTGTTGCCTGGAGAATCCTATGGACGGAGGAGCCTGGCGGGCTGCAGTCCATGGGATCATGGAGAGTCAGACACAACGCAGCATACCCACACAGTTACACACAGGGAAGGCTTGAAATGGTTTGTATGGAAGCTTAGTGAGTAAACTGAAAAAAAAAAAAAAGATATTAGAAAATCAGAGGCACATATGTGAACTCAAATGAGTTTTCAAATGATGAATTTTCAAATGCATATAGATATTCCAATATGCTCTTCATAGGCAGAACATAAGATATGAAAACAGGCTTCAAAGTATTTAAATATATTAAAATCATTTATAGCAA
Organism: Nanger dama; assembly: GCA_917880005.1. NCBI lineage: Eukaryota > Metazoa > Chordata > Mammalia > Artiodactyla > Bovidae > Nanger > Nanger dama. The sequence continues at coordinate 3,647,743 of CAKJTW010000069.1, forward strand.
GGTCTTTTCCCAAAGAGAATTAGATTAGAAATAAATAACACAAGATTTTAAAATAACCTGCAACTTAAAAATTAAGTATTTTAACTTTAACATATAAATAACAGAGGAAGTATGATAGAGAGTTTTACAAATAATATAAGTACTAACAGAAAGGAGGACATCACTAAACATCTTATAATCATTAAAACTTAATAAAAGAAAATAATGAAGAGCTTTACAGTAACAACTTCAACAACTTGGAGGAAATGGAAAAAATTACCTTAAATATCCAAACGTTTTAAACTGACACAAGAAGAAATAGAAACTTTGTATCTCTATACCTTCAAGAAATTGAATTTCTAGTGAAAATCTTTCTATAGAGAAAATTATAAGCTGCAGTGACTTCACTAAATTAAATTATATCAGGTAAGCTATATCAGGTTTTCCAAAGTGTTCATAATGGCTTTTGAATAACATCTTACAGAAAACCCAGATGAACTTTTGGACCACCCAATAGAAAATGTTTAGGGCAGACTTAACACCAAGCTTACATAAGTACATTAAAAATAGCCCACCTGCAAGAATCCTATTTTCAAATAAGGTCACGTTCTGAGGTGCGGTGAGTGAGGACCTCAGCATATCCTCTGAAGGGAGGTGAAGTCGCTCAGTCGTGTCCTGCTCTTTGCGACCCCTAGACACGACTGAGTGACTTCACTTTCACTTTCCTGCATTGGAGAAGGAAATGGCCACCCACTCCAGTGTTCTTGCCTGGAGAATCCCAGGGACGGGGGAGCCTGGTGGCTGCCGTCTATGGGGTCACACAGAGTCGGACTCGACTGAAGCGACTTAGCATAGCATAGCATAGACTGTAGCCTACAGGCTTCTCCGTTCATGGGATTTTCCAGGCAAGAGTACCAGAGTGGGTGGCCATTTCCTTCGCCAGGGGATCTTCCCGACCCAGGGATCGAACTGAGGTCTCCCGCATTGCAGGAATACACTTTACCCTCTGAGCCATCAGGGAAGCAATTCAACCCATGACAGGTATCTACATGGAGTTCACTCTAAAGAAAACGATTACAAAGTAAAGAATAAAGTATAAAAGTTGACCTTCTTAAAAGAATGCAGGGAGTACTTAGACAAAAATCTTAAGTGGAGATGTAAAATCGCAGCGGCAAACCAGCAGTTCCGGGCAGGCTCCTCGGACCTCTCCTGGGCACTCACGCACGTGTGATCAACTGATGCAGCGACTGCGGCTGCATTTTCTAGGATGGCCTCACTCTCACATGTGACACTTGGTCACCACCTAACTTGCTAGCCTGGCTTCTTCCTACAGTAGTAGGTTCCCAGGAGAAAGCAAGTCGTAAAGGGCAAGCGCTTTTCAAGTCTCTGCCTGCCTTACCCTGGCTGTTATTCTATTGGCCACAGCAGGCAACGAGATGGAGGACAGAATCAAGCCAGCTCCCTTCAGTCGCTCAGTCGTGTCTGACTCTTTGCGACCCCCACGGACTGCAGCATGCCAGGTTCCCCTGTACATAACCAACTCCAAGAGCTTGCTCAAACTCATGCCCATCAAGTCGGTGATGCCATCCAACCACCTCATCCTCTGTCGCCCCCTTCTCCTCCCGCCTTCAGTCTTTCTGAGCAGCAGGGTCTTTGGAATAAATCAGTTCTTCACATCAATGAGTCTGCTTTGAAACAACCCAAGAAAGCAGATAAAGACCTGAAAACCAATTGCAGCCTGCAGCTGACACACCCTCAGTGAAACCCAGTGGATCACACTGGGTGTGAAGACAGGTGACTGGTTTCTTCCCAACAGAATGTGGAAAGGGTGCAAGAAAGCCACTCCCTTCATTAATTTCATTATACAGCAAAAGTGGCGGGGTCACAGGTGATTATGTCATAAGAATCTGCCTTATCCAACTGAAGAGATCTACTTTCCTGTTGTTCTGGAAGCATCAAAACCTACACCAAGGGCCACAGAGCAGGGAACTGTGAATGACCTCCACACCTGAGGCTGGATCCAGTAAGAAGTCAAGACTCCCAGTCATAAATCCACAAGGAAACGAATTCTCCAACAAACTGAATGAGCCCGGAGGGAGACCCTCCCCTCATGTGGAGACTTTAAATGAGAACAAAGCTGGCTGACACCTTGATTACAGCTCTGTGACCCCTAAGCAAACCATGCTCAGACTTCTAATTCATGGAAACTGCAAGATAATGAAAGTGTGTTGCTTTAAGTCACTAGCGAGTGAGTGAATGACTGAGTGAAATTCTCTACTAACTGAGCTATCAGGAAAGCCCTTAAGTCACTAGGCATATGGTAAATTGCTACACAGCCATTGAAATCTAGTATGGGAACACTACTGAAAAATGTCTACCACAGTCAGTGAGCAGTGAAGCCCTCTATATCCTGCACCTCTCTTCTGTCTAAATCTTCACCTTCTTTTCTCTTATCCGTATCCCATGAAGCCTTCTCCACTGAGGGCTTTTTCTCTTCTTCACAATCATTAAGTTCCATATAGATAACTGTGAATAAATCTAAAATGTACTCCTCCATTCCTGCATGTGTAGCTGGAGAAAAAAAAATTGTGCTAACTGCAATCATAATTAATCCATGAACATCAGCATTAAGAGCATTTTTAAAGAAGCCCAGCACGAGTACACATTTCCAGCACCCAGTCTCACCTCAGCTCCTTTATAAACATCCAACAGCCTCTCCCCATCTTCCCTCTCAACAGATGACCTGTTTCCTGTACCACTGAGAAAATAAGAGCAATTGAAAGTTCGTTCATAATTTTCCATCTTCAGATTCTGTGCGCATACAACCTACTTCAGAGAAACAAGTAACCCACACAGTGCCTCTGTATGCTTCAGATTCTTACCTTAAGGGAAGAGCTTTTGGTATTAGGTATTTATTCATTTTTAATGATACAATTACAATCAGAGTAAATAAAAAACATTACTTTTAAGTTAATTTGAATTAAATTATTAAACAAAAATAACATAAATCAAAATCTTAATCATATTTGAAAAAATTTGAAGTCATTGAAGTATATTATTTTTTACAAAATATATTTATGGGTGTTGAATTATCTGTATTTCTTAGGGGGAAAAGTAATAAAAGAGACCATGATTTAGGAATTAATGAATTTTATTTCATTCATGAAATAAAATGAATTTTGCCTTTTTCTAATATTTTGCTCTAATCAGTAGGTACTTATTATTTAGAGTAACTTTTTTATGCTACAGCAGAGGGACATTTGCAAAAGCATCAAGGGCTGTTTGAGTATTTGATATCTCAGAGGCCTGGTCCTAAACCTTTTGGTGGAAAATTCATTAGCAGTTGCTTAGCAACTGAGATATTTGGGTGCACTGAGAATCGCTTGACATGTTTTCAGTGGAAAATATTGCCATAGGGAGTAAAAAACTGAGATTTGGAATTTGTCTCTGAAATTTTAAAAGCATTACTTGTTTTTTGCTAGTAAAATATTATATTTGAAAGACATTTTGAAAAGAAGATTTTTAAGATTGGGTTTCATTGTTTCATTTCACACAACACAACAAAAAAGCAATTATCAAATAATAAAAAGTTATTTGCTTATGAAACTCCTGAATCTAATATAACAGGTTATTTTTTATTGAAAATAACATCTTTAAATCCAAATTATAGCATGGAAGAGTTACTGACTGACTTAGTAAGTGACAGTTGTTTCACATAAAATTAATGGCCACTTAAATAGGGACAAGCTCTCAGAATGCATTTACTAGAAAAGAAATCTTATTGTCAAGAAACACTAGAACTTGATTTCAAAAATATGTGTATACATATAATACACACATACATATATAATTTAGGGGCGACTTAACATGAAATTAGCAATTAACATGAAAAATTAGTTTGAGAAGAATATGAATGTAGAACTAAGGGCCCCAAATTAGAAAAAAATGTTGAAAAAATATAGAGGCTCTTAAAAATTTACTATTTGAGCCCATAGTTGTGTTAGTGAGGAATAGATAATATTTAAAGTGTGCCTTGTTGCTAACTTCAAACTGCTATACTTACCACAGTATCTGCAGTCAGAAGACAGAGAAACTACACAAGTTCAAAAGACCTGTTAGTGGAACAAATAAACATCAGTTTCCAGCAGAGCTATCAGTCGGTCCCCTTCTGTAAGCACCTACAGAGTGTGAGGGGAGGTCACCGGAACAAGAAAAGAAAAGGACAGAGGTCCTGTGACTTAACTAAAGTAATCTCCAAAAAAGAAAGTTCACTGTCAGTGCGAAAATACTGACAAGAGCCCAGGTGGGTCACCTGCGGGGACAGCATCTGACAGCATGCAAGAACCAAAGAGGGAGCCTCGTAAAGGCATCGGTTCTTGGAAAGTGAAAGAGAAAAAGGAATATGGAAAGGAGAAAAATGGTAGGATGGTGCAACACCCCTCCCAACTTTCATGAATTAAATAAAAATTAAATGTTGCCACACTGACTATTCTTGAATAAAGAATATTATATGGCCAATTTTGGTCCACAAAATATAGTCTTTCTCTATACAAAGTTACCATAAGAAGAAAACAGAAAATGAGCATCAAGGCATTTAAGCCAATACAGTTGCTTTCCCTCCAACTAAACAACTCAAAAACAAACAACACCCCCAACTCCAAAACAAACAAACAACGGAGGAGAAGAAAAGTACAAAATGATATGAAACTTTAATTAAACATTCTCAACAAGCAGTTGGGGATATGAAGAAAACCTTGAGTTAGAATTTTGAAATTCAGACTAGAAATGTAAATTGTTAATAAAACAGAAAAATAAAAGGAGAATTAAATGAATTTAGGAACTATAAGGTAAAAAAGACAAATATAATTTCAAATTGAAGACAATTTATATGTTGGCCAAGGGAGAAGAGGGTGAACTGCATATTTGATAAGGGAATCAGGAAGGAAAAACAGAAAACAGGGAAGTGAAAATAAAGAATTTAAGTATTTGAAAAGAAAATGGATAAAATAGAATATAACTATTAATAAAAGAATATAATTAGATGAACTAATCAAATAAATTGAAACAAATACTATTAATATTTACAATCATTATTAAATAAAACTTTCAAAAATTAAGAAGACCTGTATCTTCATATTGAAATGGCTACTGGAAGCAACTCTCCAGACTGTCCTTTTCAAGGATGTTTAGTTAGCATGGAGCTTTGGAAGCTGGAGCCAAGATCTCTCCATAGAAGAGGTAGGAATTGTTCACTGCCCTTTATACAATGTTTCCTCGGGGTTTCTCTCCTGTAACAGTGCCCACTGAATGTGAGATGGCTCCGGGTCCTTGTATCCAATCACTCCCTGGAAACTATACTCATGGGAACCAGTGTAAAAATGTTGAAACTCTACCTTCAGCTATTCCTGTAAGTAATAAATTATCCTCCAGGTCTACCCAGGAATCTTGGGTCTGCTAGTATCTGTGTTAGGCTACTTTGTTAATTTGCATGCAAACAGAATAACATCTCTAGACATCTAGAGTTCTTGATATAATTATTGCAAAACAATTTGACTTTTATAAATAAGAGGACAAATTTTTCCATACTTTCTAAATAAAAATGTCCATTCTGCCTCCTGTTAGCATTCCTCAGGCTGTGATGGTGCTTCAATTGTTTCCTTTTGTAAATCATTCTCACTTCTTCAGATAATCATTTTCAACTATAATGCTTATAATCCTCACCATCAAACTATAGCTTGCCATTACTCTTATTAAAATGGAGTCCAGGATCTTCCCTGGTGGCTCAGGGGTAAAGAGTCCACCAATGGAGGAGACACGAGTTCAAACCCTGGTCTGGGAAGACATCACATGCCAGGGAGCAACTGAGTCCATGCACCACAACTATTGAGCTTGTGTTCTAGATCACGGAGCCACAACTAGTGAGCCCACATGCCTCAACTACTGAAGCCTGTGCTCCTACAGCCTGTTCTCCCCAGCAAGAGAAGCCACCCCAGCGAGAAACCTGCATACCAAAACTAGAGAGTAACCTGCACAGGACCAAAGACCCAGCACAGACAAAATACTTACATAATTAAAAAAAAAAAAAAAAAGGAATACACCAGTCTCAAAGGAAATTGGCCAACTCCTCCAAAAACTTAGTAATAAAAGTAAAAATAACGAAAACAACAAAAGTTACGGTCCACTGGTCACCCTTAGGACCGCAATTGCTGTTTGAAACTGAACCGGCCTGCTTAGGGCGCTCGTGTCATTTCTCAGTTGTGATAATCAATGAGGCCTTGAGTCCCCAGGGCCCCACTGAGAACCTGGCTTATAGTAGAGATGCATTAATTAACATGAAATAGATGAGGACACATTAAGTAAAAATAATGTCTAAAGAGATCTTTTATGAGAAGAGGTACATCCAATAAAATTTTATTTCCCATAGTTTGAAAATCTTTCCTGCACATCCACTGCATTTGGGCTGGGGATATTAGCCTTAAAGAGGTACTAATTTTATTAAGTTGACATAACATTTTTTTCAATTGGCTCAAGCAATTACTCCAGGTGCCACCACCCTTCCTCCATTTAAACCATTGTATCTCCAGTTTGATGTACATGGTTCCTGTCCAATTGCTTTATAATGGATTTTCATTATTCTCTCTCCCTCTTTTTTTAAATTTCAAGGCTGTGGAAAATTCTCTTTCAGATCGCACCTGATAAATATAACAAAGCTTTAGAGCCACTTTTACCCAACACCTGAATTTATCTTGAGCAGCTAGAAGTAAGCCCAGCCATGCGTGTGCCACTCCGCCATCTGGAAGACTAAGTTTATATGTTATAATTGTTGTGTGTGATTGCTCTGAATGTCATCTACAAATTGCCACTTGCCAGACTTCCCTGGTAGCTCAGCTGGTAAAGAATCCACCTGCAATGCAGGAGACCCCAGTTCAATTCCTGTGTTGGGAAGTTCCCTTGGAGAAGGAAATGGCTAACCACTGCAGTATTCTAGCCTAGAGAATTCTATGGACAGAGGGGCCTGGTGGTTTAAGGTCCAGGGGGTTGCAAAGAGTTGGACGTGACTGAGTGACTTTCACTTTCAAGAGCATTTTCCAGCAACGCAGGAGAGCCTAGAGGAGCTATCCCACGTTGAAGGTCAGGAAGGGCAGCAGTGAGGAAATACCCTTCATCCAAGGTAAGGAGCAGCGGCTGCACTTTGCTGAAGAAGCCGTGAAGAGATACCCCACGCCCAAGGTAAGAGAAACCCAAGTAAGATGATAGGCGTTGCAAGAGAGCATCAGAGGGCAGACACACTAAAACCATACTCACAGAAAACTAGTCAATCTAATCACACTAGGACCACAGCCTTGTCTAACTCAATGAAACTAAGCCATGCCCACGGGGCAGCCCAAGATGGGCGGGTCATGGTGGTGAGGTCTGACAGAATGTGGTCCACTAGAGAAGGAATGGCAAGCCACTTCAGTATTCTTGCCTTGAGAACCCCATGAACAGTATGAAAAGGCAAAATAATAGGATACTGAACGAGGAATTCCCCAGGTTAGTAGGTGCCCAATATGCTACAAGAGATCAGTGGAGAAATAACTCCAGAAAGAATGAAGGGACGGAGCCAAAGCAAAAACAATACCCAGCTGTGGATGTGACTGGTGATAGAAGCAAGTCCGATGCTGTAAAGAGCAATATTGCATAGGAACCGAGAATGTCAGGTCCATGAATCAAGGCAAATTGGAAGTGGTCAAACAAGAGATGGCAAGAGTGAACGTTGGCATTCTAGGAATTAGCGAACTAAAATGGACTGGAATGGGTGAATTTAACTCAGATGACCATTATATCTACTACTGGGGGCAGGAATCCCTCATAAGAAATGGAGTAGCCATCATGGTCAACAAAAGAGTCTGAAATGCAGTACTTGGATGCAATCTCAAAAATGACAGAATGATCTCTGTTTGTTTCCAAGGCAAAACCATTCAATATTACCATAATCCAAGTCTATGCCCCAACCAGTAATGATGAAGAAGCTGAAGTTGAACGGTTCTATGAAGAACTACAAGACCTTGTAGAACTAACATCCAAAAAAGATGTCCTTTTCATTATAGGGGACTGGAATGCAAAAGTAGGAAGTCAAGAAACACCTGGAGTAACAGGCAAATTTGGCCTTGAAATATGGAATGAAGCAGGGCAAAGACTAATAGAATTTTGCCAAGAAAATGCACTGGTCATAGCAAACACCTCCTTCCAACAACACAAGAGAAGATTCTACACACAGACATCACCAGATGGTCGACATGGAAATCAGATTGATTATATTCTTTGCAGCCAAAGATGGAGAAGCTCTATACAGTCAGCAAAAACAAGACCAGGAGCTGACTGTGGCTCAGAACATGAACTCCTTGTTGCCAAATTCAGACTTAAATCTAAGAAAGTGGGGAAATCCACTAGACCATTCAGGTATGACTTAAATCAAATCCCTTATGAGTATACATGGAAGTGAGAAACAGATTTAAGGGACTAGATCTAATAGACAGAGTGCCTAGGGAACTACGGACAGAGGTTTGTGACATTGTACAGGAGACAGGAATCAAGATAAATTCCAAGAAAAAGAAATGCCAAATAGCAAAATGGCTGTCTGAGGAGGCCTTACAAATAGCTGTGAAAAGAAGACAAGCAAAAAGCAAAGGAGAAAAAGAAAGATATACCTATCTGAATGCAGAGTCTCAACGAATAGCAAGGAGAGATGAGAAAGCCTTCCTCAGTGATCAATGCAAAGAAATAGAGGAAAATAACAGAATGGGAAAGACTAGCGATTGCTTCAAGAAAATTAGAGATACCAAGGGAACATTTTATGCAAAGATGGGCTCAATAAAGGACAGAAATGGTAGGGACAAAACAGGAGCAGAAGATATTAAGAAGAGGTGGCAAGAATACACAGAAGAACTGTACAAAAAAGATATTCATGACCCAGATAATCATGATGGTGTGATCACTCATCTAGAGCCAGACATCCTGGAATGTGAAGGCAAGTGGGCCTTAGGAAAAATCACTATAAACAAAGCTAGTGGAGGTGATGGAATTCCAGCTGAGCTATTTCAAATCCTGAAAGATGATGCTGTGAAAGTGCTGCACTCAATAGGCCAGCAAATTGGAAAACTCAGCAGTGGCCACAGGACTGAAAATGTCAGTTTTCATTCCAATCCCAAAGAAAGGCAATGCCAAAGAATGCTCAAACTACCGTACAATTGCACTCATCTCACATGCTAGTAATGTAATGCTCAAAATTCTCCAAGCCAGGCTCAACAATACATGAACCGTGAACTTCCTGATGTTCAAACTGGTTTTAGAAAAGGCAGAGGAACCAGAGATCAAACTGCCAACATACACTGGATCATCAAAAAAGCAAGAGAGTTCAAGAAAAACATCTATTTCTGTTTTATTGACTAGGCCAAAGCCTTTGACTCTGTGGATCACAATCAACTGTGGAAAATTCTGAAAGAGATGGGAATACCAGACCACCCGACTTGCCTCTTGAGAAACCTGTATGCAGGTCAGGAAGCAACAGTTAGAACTAGACATGGAACAGCTGACTGGTTCCAAATAGGGAAAGGAGTAGGTCAAGGCTGTATATTGTCACCCTGCTTTTTAACCTATATGCAGAGTGCATCATGAGAAACACTGGGCTGCAGGAAGCACAAACTGGAATCAAGATTGCCGAGAGAAATATCAATAACCTCAGATATGCAGATAGCACCACTCTTATGGCAGAAAGTGAGGAAGAACTAAAGAGCTTCTTGTTGAAAGTAAAAGAGGAGAGTGAAAAAGTTGGCTTAAAGCTCAACATTTAGAAAACTAAGATCATGGCATCTGGTCCCATGACTTCATGGGAAATAGATGGGGAAAGAGTGGAAACAGTGTCAGACTTTATTTTGGGGGCTCCAAAATCACTGAAGATGGTGACTGCAGCCATGAAATTAAAAGACACTTACTCCTTGGCAGGAAAGTTATGACCAACCTAGATACCATATTAAAAAGCAAAGACATCACTTTGCCACCAAAGATCCAGCTAGTCAATGGTATGGTTTTCCCAGTGGTTATGTATGGATGTGAGAGTTGGAGTGTGAAGAAGGCTGAGTGCCGAAGAACTGATGCTTTTGAACTGTGGTGATGGAGAAGACTCTTGAGAGTCCCTTGGCCTGCAAGGAGATCCAATCAGTCCATCCTAATGGAGATCAGACCTGGGTGTTCATTGGAAGGACTGATGTTGAAGCTGAAACTCCAACACTTTGGCCACCTGATGCAAAGAGTTGACTCATTGGAAAAGACTTTGATGCTGAGAGGGACTGTGGGCAGGAGGAGAAGGGGACGACAGAGGATGAGATGGCTGGATGGCATCATCGACTCAGTGGACATGGGTGTGGGTGGACTCTGGGACTTGGAGATGGAAACGGAATCCTGGCATGCTGCGGTTCATGGGGTCGCAAAGAGTTAGACACGACTGAGCGACTGAACTGAAAACGAACTGAACTCTGCTGTGCTTACTCACTCAGCCATGTCCGACTCTTTGCTACCCCATGGACACTGCCCATGAGGATTCTCCAGGCAAGAATACTGCAGTGGGTCACCATGTCCTTCTCCGGGCTATCTTCCCAACTCAGGGATTGAACCCAGGTTTGCCACATTGCAGGTGGATTAGTCTTCTGAAGAATTGTGTAAATTCTGTGACCAAAACTCCTGACACCCCTATAGATTTCTCAACCATGTTCCACAAATTCCTTCTCCTCATCTTGGCTGCTCAAGAACCCCCATGTTAGTCTTACACCTCACACATAGTCAATATTTGAAATCTGAAAAGCCCTCTTTAAACCATTTCTCTTATGCTTGATTTCCTTAATATCCTTTTTTTTCTGAAAATTTTAGCATTGTTTAAAGCTAATCAGTTCAGTTCAGTTCAGTTTAGTTGCTCAGACGTGTCAGACTCTTTGTGACCCCATGAATCGCAGCGCTCCAGGCCTCCCTGTCCATCTCCAACTCCCGGAGTCCACCCAAACCCATGTCCATTGAGTCGGTGATGCCATCCAGCCATCTCATCCTCTGTCGTCCCCTTCTCCTCCCGCCCGCAATCCCTCCCAGCATCACAGTCTTTTCCAATGAGTCAACACTTCCTATGAGGTGGCCAGAGTACTGGAGTTTCAGCTGTAGCATCAGTCCTTGAAATGAACACCCAGGGCTGATCTCCTTTAGGATTGACTGGTTGGATCTCCTTGCAGTCCAATGGACTCTCAAGAGTCTTCTCCAACACTACAGTTCAAAAGCATTAATTCTTCAGTGCTCAGTTTTCTTCACAGTTCAACTCTCACACCCATACATGATCACTGGAAAAACCATAGCTTTGACTAGATGGACCTTTGTTGGTAAGGTAATATCTCTGCTTTCCAATATGCTGTCTAGGTTGGTCATAACTTTCCTTCCAAGGAGTAAGTGTCTTTTAATTTCATGGCTGCAGTCACCATCTGCAGTGATTTTGGAGCCCAGAAAAATAAAGTCTGACACTGTTTCCACTCTTTCCCCATCTATGTCCCATGAAGTAATGGGACCAGATGCCATGATCTTAGTTTTCTAAATGTTGAGCTTTAAGCCAAGTTTTTCACTCTCCTCTTTCACTTTCATCAAGAGGTTTTTAGCTCCTCTTCACTTTCTGCCATAAGGGTGGTGTCATCTGCATATCTGAGGTTATTGATGTTTCTCCCGGCAATCTTGATTCCAGCTTGTGCTTCTTCCAGCCCAGCATTTCTCATGATGTACTCTGCATTGAAGTTAAATAAGCAGGGTGACAACTTATATCCTTGACCTACTTCTTTTCCTATTTGGAACCAATCTGTTGTATATTGCTTTAATATCATGTGTGAAATAATGACTTTACTATGGCAGAATTCTTGCCTAGAGAATCTCAGGGATGGGGGAGCCTGATGGGCTGCCGTCTATGGGGTTGCACAGAGTCAAACACAACTGAAGCGACTTAGCAGCAGTAGCAGCATGGCAGAATCACCTTAATTTAAATGATGTTAATGATGAAATTATAGGTCTCACAGTGGGTTGGAGGGGGCAGTGTGTTGTCCCACATGCCAAGGGCTGGAAGCTTTCTCCACACCATTCTCTATAGCTGTTCACTCTCTATTCTAGACAACTGGGCCTGTGTTAGTGTTGTTATCCCAAATGTATACTGAGCACAGTGACCCCTTAATCTTTTATAATTTCTACTCGCTACATACACAATCACATACTCACTTGCCACTCGCTTTTAAGATTAGCTTAAGAGTGATTGCTAGTGCTGCTGCTAAGTCGCTTCCGTCGTGTCCGACTCTATGCGACCCCATAGACAGCAGCCCACCAGGCTCCCCATCCCTGGGATTATCCAGCAAGAACACTGGAGTGGGTTGTGAATAAGATTAGCTTAACCACTCACCTGAAGCATGTATTATATTATACACATATACATATAATTTAAATTTAAGTGTGTCTTCTTTATGCTTTTCTGTTCACACATGAGAGCTTGAGAATTAAAGACTCTGCTGCCTAATTATATCTACCCATGTGAATGGCTGCAGTCAGATTTTAAAGCAATGTTCTTTGCCTCTAATTGCTTATTGTTCCACACACTAATCAGCCTCTGCCCGAGGACATTTTTCATGAATTCCCTCCGGGCACTGTCTTCTCTTAGCTTTAGCTTCAGTTCATGGCCTCTTGTTTTTCAGTCCATTACCTCCTCAAATAATTTGTGGCTTACCGTGTCCTTTGTCCTTCAAACTTTTATTCAACTCAAAGAAAATATTTTAAACTTTATATTGGTTTGTTGTAAGGTCATTTTCTTTGTGTAGTTCTTGTCTGTAAATAAGGAATAAACTTTCATGATTTTTTTTTCATTTTCCTGTTTTATGTTTAGTAGTCTAGACAACACCATGATCAGATGCCGGTTCTGTGTCTGATGCATTAAGCAGTGATGTGAACAAGAACAGGACATAGCAGATAAAACAAGTCAAACGATTCTTGTGAAAAATGATGTGTCTTCTATTAATGTCATACTTTTGTTTTGTGTCCGGAGGTTGGAAACTAGAGTAGTGGTAAAGACACTCAAGCTCTCGGTGTGTACCTATGTGTGAAAATACCTGACTACAATGCTTTGTAGCAATTAGAGCTCTGTTGATTATGTAGCTCAGTATTCATTTTGCTCATCTAACCAGTGCTGTCCATACTCAGTTGCTCAGTTGTGCCTGACTCTTTGTGACCTGATGGGCTGTAGGCCGTCTGTCTCCCTCTGTCCTTTGGATTCTCCAGTGGAGTGGGTTGCTGTCTCCTCCTCCAGGGGATCTTCCCAACTCAGGGATGGTACCTGCATCTCCTGCACTGCAGGAGAATTCTTTACCACTGAGTCACCTGGGAAGCTAACCAGAGCTGACTGTAATTTTTAGCACTGCTTAACCAAGGCAATGGCACCCCACTCCAGTACTCTTGCTTGGAAAATCCCATGGACGGAGGAGCCTGGTGGGCTGCAGTCCATGGGGTCACTAAGAGTCAGACACAACTGAGCGACGTCACTTTCACTTTTCAGTTTCATGCACTGGAGAAGGAAATGGCAACCCATTCCATTGTTCTTGCCTGGAGAATCCCAGGGACAGGGGAGCCTGGTCGGCTGTCGTCTATGGGATCGCACAGAGTTGGACACGACTGAAGCGACTTAGCAGCAGCAACCTGCTAGAGTCTGGCAAAATGTATACAAACTTAAAGTCGGACAAGGTCAGGAAGTCATAAGGTCAAAATTCTTCCAATGAATGAAGTAACCTAAGTTCTGTCCTCAGGTTAAAACAAGAACCTGGATTCTGGATGGCTATTGCTATTTAGTTGCTAAGTCATGTCTGACTTGTGACCCCACTCCGAGGACTGTAGCCTGTCAAGCTTCTCTGTCCCTGGAATTTCCTAGGAGAGAAGACTGGAGCAGGCTGCTATGTATTGACATGTAAATAATTCACATATAAAAGGAATGGCACACAATGATCACTTAAGCAATTTTCACTTATTTTCTTCCGTGAATGAAATGGCCACTGTGAGGGAGCAAGCTGACAAAGAGGTCAAGAGGCTGTCTCCCTGTCCACCCATCAGCCTGCCTCCCTCACTCGCTCAGATACCCTTCACTCTCTGCTCGCTGGTCTGCTCCGTGGCCTCTACTTTTCTGATGTCTTCACTCCAGTCTGAACAGCGGGCTGGAATTCCTAAGCACTGGTCTTCAAGAAACTCAGGACACCCCAGGAAAACCCAGAGTCACTGCTTGATGCTTTCCAGCAGGTTACGTCTTTTTGCTACTTGGAGAAACTGGACATTTGTGTTGTGCCTCATATTTCACTAATTCACAGTTGCATCAAGCATATTCTGGAGGGTCATACACCCATGTACGTGCCTGTATGTATGCATATGTGTATAGTATACCCAGCTATAAAGTTTGATAGGTTTTCTAAGCAGTTTCCAGTTCACACCATTCCTTAGCAATGCATGACAGCATTTTTCAGATTCTAGTGGGATTTAACTAACTCTATTAGTCAATGTAGCCAAGTGTTTGAAGGAAAAATAAACGTTTACTTCTGCACTCTAGGAAAACATGTTTATAAGCAAGAGTACATTTGCAGTGGGAAAACATATTTGCTACTTTCAAGTACAGCAAACACTGTTAAGATTTACCCCTATTAAAATGTAGCAAGAAGTATCCTTCACAAATTTTACTTCACATCATATAAAAACTCAATTGTAAAATGGTAAATTAAACAAGCATTTTAGAACTGCCATTTAAAACTTGCTTCTGCTGTTACCTGGTGAATTTAAACAGCTTTGGCCATGCAGTGAGGCATGTGGAATCTTAGGATCCCACCAGGGATCAAATCTGAGCCCCCTGCTGCCGTGGAAGTACAGCATCTTAACCACGGCACAGCCAGGAAAGTCCCTTTTGTAATTTTAAGCTGCTAACTTTTGGGGAGTTTGAAATACAGCAATGAATGTGGAACACAGTGACAACATTCATTGTCATCATTTTCAGTAATAACAGAAAGAGGGGGTAGTGCTCAATAAACAATTGTAAGATAAAAAGTCTTGCTAATAACCATCGCAAGGGAGAAGACAGCGTTTGAATTCACTAAAACAATCTGTAGAGAAGAATCCATGTTAAAAATTCAAGGGTGACTCTTAAAGGAGTATACTCTAAAGCAGATAATGAAGGACTTTTAAAAAGTGAACAATGAGGATAAAAGTAGTATGTGGAATATTCTTTTGGGTAGTAAGAAATAATTTAAAAACCCATATTTCTAAGGAAGTGCATGTTGAAATCTATAATCTAGTTTTTCCCCTTCGTGTAATCTTTTCCTGACTTTAATCTTGCCCCACACTGAGACCAACAATCTGCTTTTGTGTGCGGCTCTCTGTACCCCTGATCAAGCTCGGACTTCAGCTGCAGCTGGGGTGAACCGTCCTGTAAACACAGGCTGCTTCCTGCTTGTACCTGCTGATCGCTCAGTGTTCTGCCAGAGTCTCTGCAGACTTTTTCAACAGTTATTAAGGGCACAGAAGTTAAAGTCCTATAGGTCAATTCTCAGACAGAGTGGGGAAGGGGAATGTGAATAAATTCCTAGCTTTCCACCCTTTGGAGAAACAATTCCAAGGTTCATTTGGAATAAAATTTAGAAGCAATTTATTAAGCATCAGTTGCTCAGAAATAACCAGTTCAACAAACATTTCTTTTCTGTTCTTCCTTCTCCGTTTCACTCTCCCAGCTTGCTGCATTCAGGGATTGACCCTCAAACACACCCCCTGTGCCCATGGCCATGTCTGGAATTTACTGTCAGAAAAACTCTAAGTCATCATTAAAGAGATATCTAAACTTTCCACAGCAGCCTTAGCTGATAAACCATTTCCTCCGAGGTTCAGTAGAATCTCCAGCTGGTAAAAACTAGTCTAACTTGATTGTGCCACCTTTCAGTTAATCCCATGAACAGAGAAGGGCTTGGCCGGCTGCAGTCCAAAAGGTTGCAAAGAGTCAGACATGACTGAAGTGACTTAGCACACACACAGCACAGAGACAAATTAAGAAATAAAATCGGTAAGCCAGTTTACTCTGTTTGGGTTGCTGTAATAGCACATCATACCTGGGTGGCTTATAATTGACAGAAATTCATTTCCCACAATTTAGGAAGCTGGGAAGTCCAAAAGCAGGTTACAGGAGGATGCGGTGTTCATAGACACTGCCCATAGACCAGGATGCCTCCTGGTTCATAGACATCTGCCCTCATGCTGCGTCCTCACGTGGCTGAAGGACAGTGGGAGCTCTGTGGGGTCCCTTTTGTGAGGGTGCTAGCTGATCTCATTCATGAGGACTCCACTTTCATGACCTAATTTTCTCCCAAAGGCCCCATTTCCTAATACTGTCACACTGGGGAATTGGTTTCAGCATGTGAATTTGGAGGGGGATAGAGGAGATGAGAAGGCCATGGCAACCCACTCCAGCGTTCTTGCCTGGAGAATCCCAGGGACGGGGAGCCTGGTGGGCTGCCGTCTATGGGGGTCGCACAGAGTCGGACACGACTGAAGCGACTTAGCAGCAGCAGCAGCGGCTGGGGAAACAAGCATTCAGTATTTTTAGCTATTTTTCAAATACACATTCAGTAGAAAGTCTATATAACTATGAATTTTTGTTGTCATAATGAATAACCATGGAATATGTTATATTAAGAATAAGGTTTTGAAATTAATTTATATAATATAAAGTTTTCTCTTATAGTTCATAGAAAAATATTTCTCAATTTCAGATTGATTAAAGACACAGCAGTTATAGTTAAATATCTTCTCTATAAAGAAGGATGAGGAAATAGTTAATTCTCATATTAAATTTGAAAGGCAAATATGATATCAACATTAGTATATCAAATAAAATACAGAAGATGAGTTAAATGTCAGCTGTTTCTTTTCTTTTCTGAAAAACTTTACAAATTTTAAGGGGGATTTGCCAAAAGGAATTTCATAGCAACATGCATGATCACACTTTATAGTTTTAAAATCCTAAACTTCTTTAATATTTTATATATAGGGTTATATAGTGATTGTAAAAATTTCCCAGCATTGATAATACTGTATTCCACTTCTCAATGCTTTTAAGAGAAAAAGCAAAAGTTAATTTAATCATAGCAGTAAAGAATTTGTGTGCCAATGCAGGAAATGCAGGTCTATCTGAGTCAGGAAGATCTCTTGAAGGAGGGCATGGCAACCCACTCCAGTATTCTTGCCTGGAGATTCCCAAGGACAGATGAGCCTGGCGGGCTACAATCCATAGAGGCGCAAAGCATCGGACATGACTGAGCAACTAAACAACAACTTTAATCATAGTGATTAAAAAAGTAAATGCTCTTAAACAATTATTTAAAGAACTATTTGTAACTTCTTATAGCAAAAATTAAAAGAGAAGTATTATTTTTTAATGATCTTCTCACTCTTTCCTGAATAGAACAGGGTTATTAAAAAGAAAAACTATAGCTGAATCTACAGTCTGATGACTAATTTATATTATGTGCATCTAATCTTATAAAATAATTATAAATCACAAAATATTGTAAAACATTAGCAAACATAACTTTTGACTTTGTCTTATAAATATGTGACTGGATGTAAGCAAAATCCACATTGTACATTTGACATAGTACTGCAATATTGAAAAATGTGCAAGTGTGCTTAATCAGGTCCAGCTCTTTGTGACCCCATGGGCTGTAACCTGCCAGGCTCCTCTGTCCATGGGATTTTCCAGGCAAGAATACTGGAATAGGTTGCCATTTCCTATTCTGGGGGATCTTCCTGACCCAGGGATTGAACCCATGGCTCTTGTGTCTCCTTCATTGGCAGGTGGCTTCTTTACCACTGGTGCCAATGGGAGTAAATAATTTACATGTAAGTAATTGGAGAAACTCAAAATTCATGTCTTTTCTTTAGTAGATGGTAGTAAGATGTGGCCAAGTAGAAGAGATAATATTTAGCCCATCAACAAATAAAATAGGTATAACCTATGAGAGTAAAATACTGGTAACAGAAATTTTAAAAGGATTAATCTTCAGGGAGCTGAGGAAAGTTGAAACAGTATTGGAATCAGAACATGCTAAAACAACAGACTTGATGAATGCAAATAATTCTACTATTAATACAAAATCACTGTTTATATTTCAAGAACTGGATTTTCTCACTGTAAATGACAGTTGCAAAAAAGGAACATTAAAAATAGTCTTTATTTAGTAAACACTAAAATAGAATTTTCAAAACTTACAAAAGTTTTTGAAAATTTCTTAAAATTCTTGAAATCTCTTTTCAGATATTTCTGCTCTCAGGTATCCTTATATTAACCACAACTTTAACATAAGATTCAGCACACCATACGTATTTGAACCTTGAAATGTAATGCTCTACTCTTGAATTAGAGTGAAATTTTGTTATATAGAGGATTTGATTGACATACACATAAAACACATTTGATGGCAAACTGAATTGGAAATAGCATTCCTATTACCAAAACTTTTGTGTGTGTCAGTTATATTAAATGTGGAGACAAGTAGTAGTGTTTCTCTGCTCTTTTTCTCTGATGAGATGATTGATACTTATTCCCTGTTTTATTTCATGCTCAACAAACCATTTCACCTTTAGCTCTTCCTAAAACCCTGTTGCATATGGGTTTTCAGAAGCATGCTCTCTTTCTTCAGTTTCACACATTAGTTGGCTTTTGGTAACAAATTCTTATCCAAAGAGCGAAAAGGAAAATAAAAAGATACATGGCAAATCATCTCCAGTGGACTCATCATTTCTTTTCCAGTTTTCATTTTCTGCTCCAAGTACTTCCAAATATTCCGAGTTCCTGAATTCTCAGTCTCAGAATTTATTGTCTGCTTCCTCTAAGTGGTGTCATACAAATTACCTGAAACTGCCAGTACTGCAAGATGGAGGAAATGTTTTATCCTTCAGGAGTTAAAATTCTGACCACACTTTCATAAACATGGAGAGAGGCTGACTCTTTGAACAACTTGTTTCTAGGGGTTTCTGTGCATGGGAATCCCAAATACCCCTCCAATTTTCAGGGCAAGGTTTTCAAGTACAACACATTTTTGCACTGTTTAGATGCTGGGCATCTAAATGCTGTGCATCCGAGTTATTGGCTCTTCTAAAGTTCTCCAATTATGTGGAAAAAGAGAATTTTATTATGACCTGAATGAGTCACAGTGGAATATTTCATCATTTTCCAAACTAAGTGACCTCTCCAGGTTCCAGACTGTTTTTATGAGTCATTCCTTGAAAAGACCCAGAGGTGCGGCTCTGCAACAGACAGTGATCCTGGAAACCGATGAAGTCTCAATGCTTAGGACTAGCTATGGTCTTTCTGTTCCAAGATACAGTTTGTGAAGTAAAAAGCACTATCTTAAGTAAAAACTGATGAACAATAACAGTAGAGGAAGCAGAGCGTCTATGCATAATCCAAGGGTAGCAGTCCTTTGGCCAACTGATGCTTAGAGCCGACTCACTAGAAAAGACCTTGATGCTGAGAAAGGTTGAAGGCAGGAGGAGCAAGGGATGACATAGGATGAGGTGGTTGGATGGCATCACCGACTCGATGGACATGAGTTTGAGCAAGCTCCAGCAGATGGTGAAGGACAGGGAAGCCTGGTGTGCTGCAGTCCATGGGGTCTCAAAGAGCTGGAGACAACTGAACAGAACAGCAACAAAAGGTAGTGGTAAATCCCCTCCGCAATAGCAGAATGGTAAATTATGATGAAATTCCCAAAGCGTCCTTTTCAGCTTATTTTAATATAACAACATAAGTCAGATAGTTTTTCTTAAAGCATCATTCCTGTATTTATCACAGCAAAACCGAACGAGATTATGTATGTATGTATGCGTGTTCAGTCATGTCCTAATCCTTGAGACTCAATGGATGTAGCCCGTGAGGCTTCTCTGTCCATTCTTTTCAGGCAAGAATACTAAAGTGGGTTGCCGAATTCCCAGCAAAATACTAGCTGTTACTGGGTATAATAAAGAAGTCTAAAAAGGAACAATATCTGGAGGGGGAAAAATTGTGTTAACAATGTTAGACTTTTAAAATGTCTTTGACTGCAACTTCAGTCTAGGAGTAAAATAAATCATGCAGATTTTTTGTTTGTTTATCAAGTCGAGTGGGTGGTCTGAAAGATGTCTTAAAAATGAAGCTTGCTGATTAGATTCAATAAGTGTAAGGAAACTAAAGTAGAGTTGATCAAATCGATTTTTCTCTGTAACATACTACACAGACTTTCATTTTAAAGATACATATGTCACAGAAAGTTCACAGAATGCTTAAGCCCTATCTTTACTAATTTAGGAAGCCTATTTGGTAAATAAGAAGACCCTCTGAAAGATCAGAGTAAGTCAATAAAGATCGACCTTCCCGCATAAACTCTATTTGAAGCTTAAAGATCCATTTGCAGCTTTTGGAAGGATAGTAAATTGTTCAGAAGGAGAAATGCAGTTGGAGCTAAGTGGTTTGTTTAGTTGAGGAAAACACTTGATGAGGTTTCTACAAATTGTAATTAAAACAGGTAGCAGTAAATGAGGCACAGTGAATAATATCTCACAGACAGCAGGGTTTTCTGATAGCAATTATTAAGTATACTCTCAGTAATAAAGAGCCCATCAGAAGCTCATCTCAGTTTTCAGTATTATTAAAAGTATATCTAAATAGATTTTAAATACCTGTAATACCACATTTGAGAAATCTGTATGCAGGTCAGGAAGCAACAGTTAGAACGGGACACGGAACAACAGACTGGTTTCAAATAGGAAAAGGAGTACGTCAAGGCTGTATATTGTCACCCTGCTTATTTAACTTATATGCAGAGTACATCATGAGAAACGCTGGACTGGAAGAAACACAAGCTGGAGTCAAGATTGCCGGAGAAATATCAGTAACCTCAGATATGCAGATGACACCACTCTTATGGCAGAAAGTGAAGAGGAACTAAAAAGCCTCTTGATGAAGGTAGAAGAGGAGAGTGAAAAAGCTGGCTTAAAACTCAACATTCAGCAAACGAAGATCATGGCATTTGGTCCCATCACTTTGTAGGAAATAGATGGAGAAACAGTGGAAACAGTGTCAGACTTTATCTTTTGGGGCTCCAAAATCACTGCAGATGGTGACTGCAGCCATGAAATTAAAAGACGCTTACTCCTTGGAAGAAAAGTTATGACCAACCTAGATAGCATATTGAAAAGAAGAGACATTACTTTGCCAACTAATATCCATCTAGTCAAGGCTATGGTTTTTCCTGTGGTCCTGTATGGATGTGAGAGTTGGACTGTGAAGAAGGCTGAGTGCCAAAGAACTGATGCTTTTGAACTGCAGTGTTGGAGAAGACTCTTGAGAGTCCCTTGGACTGCAAGGAGATCCAACCAATCCATTGTGAAGGAGATCAGCCCTGGGATTACTTTGGAAGGAATGATGCTAAAGCTGAAACTCCAGTACTTTGGCCACCTCAGGCGAAGAATTGACTCATTGGAAGAGACTCTGATGCTGGGAGGGATTGGGGGCAGGAGGAGAAGGGGACGACAGAGGATGAGATGGCTGGATGGCATCACGGACTCGATGGACGTGAGTCTGAGTGAACTCTGGGAGTTGGTGCTGGACAGGGAGGCCTGGTGTGCTACAATTCATGATGTCGCAAAGAGCTGGACACGACTAAGTGACTGAACTGAACTGAATACCACATAAACACCAATTTTTAAAAATCTTAATTTTTGTCAGCATTTTCAGTGATCTAACGCATTAATAGTAATTAAAGATTGGGTGATTTTGCAATTAACATGCCTGCAACTTTTATTAGTGGCCCTCCTGGTGGCTTCCTTTGTGGTTCAGCTGGTAAAGAATCCACCTGCATAGACCTGGGTTCTATCCCTGGGTTGGGAAGATTCCTTGGACAAGGGAAAGGCTACCCACTCGAGTACTCTGTCCTTAAGATTTCCATTGACTATATAAGTTGCAGAGTCTGGCATGACTCAGCGACTTACACTCCCTGGTGGCTCAGCTGGTAAAGAATCTACCTATAGTGCAGGA
Source organism: Nanger dama (assembly GCA_917880005.1). NCBI lineage: Eukaryota > Metazoa > Chordata > Mammalia > Artiodactyla > Bovidae > Nanger > Nanger dama. The sequence goes on from CAKJTW010000069.1 coordinate 3,669,854, forward strand.
GACCCACATTCAATCCCTGGGTCAGGAAGATCCCCTGGAGCAGGGAATGGTAACCCACTCTGGTATTCTTATCTGGGGAATTTCATGGACAGAGAAGTCTGGTGGGTACAGTCCATTATTAGCTTTTGGTTACACTAATTCCATTTAGTGGGGAATGTATTACACTATCCTTCTAAACACATCTTAGAAGAATCAATAAAAGATGTTAATAACATCTTTTGGAAAGATTTTGTCAGTGCAATTTCCTCAAGTTTAGAAACTCCTCTAAGCAAAAACTTACACTGTATCATATAATCCAGAACTGCTATTTTGATTAGGGAAAGTATAAGAGTATACATAAAATAGAGCATAAGTTAATCTTTTGTTAAGTTACTTAGTGATAAAGCATAACTGATATACATAACTACATACAGTTTTGATATATATACATTTTATACATATATAATTTCATATATATCAATGAAAAATCAGTGATTTTATTAAATGATCCCCTAAACTTTCTCCCATACTTTCATTCTCTAAATTAACAGTGACCTCAAAGTCAGAATACAGTTAATTCGATGGCACATATATTTCAATTCACAAGTCACACAATTTATCATGTTTTATACCTAAAACTTTCAAACACTGAAATTTCTTGTGAAAATACTGTACTGATTCAACAAATACACTGAATCTAATATTCCCTATGCTTACCTCAGAAAAATAACTCAGAATGTGTTCACATGCAAATGTATATAGGTATCTTTTTATAGGGGTATAGTAAGAGAATAATTTGAAATTGAAGACTTTCCAATATTTTTGAAACTTATTTACAAATTAGGGAAAATAATAATTGTACAAATAGTAAGCTTTTATCTCTAGGTAAAGAGAGCAGTATATTTTACATTATTCAATAAAGTGATTATAAGAGTACTCTTTCTGAAAAACTATAGAAGGACATATATAATATCCATCAGAAGATTGATATTAGTTCACAGAATGATAAAAAGTACAGCATAATTCAGTTTGAGTCACGAAAGTAAATAATTTCATTTTGATCTTGAAACACTGAAATCAATTACATAATTCTTTCCATTAGTTTTATTTGGCTATCATTGGTAATTTTTTTAAGCAATTATTTTTAAATCACTCTTAAGCAAATACCTATACAAATTGTTGCTTTTCCATAACTGTATTTTTAGATAAATTATTTACATGGAGAAAGACAAAGTGAGCAAGTTGCAACATAGTATGAGAGAAAAGCATGTCAACTGATGTTAAAATAGTCAATATTGAACCAGGAATAGTAATGACTTTTACCTTCAGTCATAACACTTACATGCTAACTGCTAACAAATAATTTCTCTAGAAACAGTATCAGAGAAGGACAAAATAGTTTATACTTAGTAAATATATAAAAACAAGTTCTTATCTCCCCTAAATATTGTAATTTTGCAGTTGTTTCTAGACAGAAATTGAAAAAATTGGCTATATTTAAGCCATAATAAATATCTGTGTAATGTTTAAAATTATGCACCATTATGGGCAAAATATTGTTATATTAAACTGTTTATACTTTGTGGATTAATACACTTTCTTTGATAAATCATAATGGAAATATAGTGTGACAAATACAGATTTATAGGCTTGTTTAATTTCCTGTGTTGCCTTTCTTGTATATCTCAATCTTTAAAATATTAGGTTTAGATAATTTTATTTTATTAGCTGCAGTATGATCTGGGATAGTAATTTCTGGAATCACTTCAATAAAGAAAATTAAAATAATGCAACTGCATTAAAGAAATTTAATGAGAATTTTTAGATTTCATTAATTAAATTAGCCAATATCAAGTAAACAGACAACTCTGTAATTGTCTTATAACTGTTTAATTTGATAACAATTTTTAAAAATCATAAAAGAGTCATTTAAGTTCCAGTGTGTAAGAAATACATGACTGCTATTTATCTATACAATGAGGGAGAATACACAGAAGGCAATGGCACCCTACTCCAGTACTCTTGCTTGGAAAATCCCATGGATGGAGGAGCCTGGTAGGCTGCAGTCGCTAGGAGTCAGACACTACTGAGCGACTTCACTTTCACTTTTCACTTTCATGCATTGGAGAAGGAAACGGCAACCCACTCCAGTGTTCTTGCCTGGAGAATCCGGGGATGGGGGAGCCTGATGGGCTGCCATCTACGGGGTCACTCAGAGTTGGACACGACTGAAGCAACTTAGTAGCAGCAGTGGGAGAATATTGGTGTATGCTTTATCTGAATCTTTACTGCATTAAATTTTCTTAAACCCAGTAACCAACCTTTTACACAGGTTTTAGGTGGTTTAGTTAAAATGCATATTATTTTTGGTACATAAAATATTTTTAGTACATATAATATTAAATTTAATGACATATAGGCATTTGACAAATAGAACCTATGTTAACATTTGATTTATTATTTCCTCGTGTTGGTTCCTGGGGAATGAACCTCACTACTCTGATGATTGCTTTAGGAATTAAATCTCTGTTGTTGAATTATCTTTTAGAACACCAGCATACAAAACATTTTAAGAATCAAAAATCTTTTACTATAAATCATGTTCTACTGGGACTTCCCAGGTGGCAGGTAAAGAACCTGCCTGCCAATGAAGGACACAGGAAAGACCTGGGTTCCATCCCTGGATTGGGAAGATTTCTCCTGGGGGAAGAAATGGCAACCGGCTCCAGGGTTCTTGCCTGTGAAATCCCTTGAGCAGAAGAGCCTGGCGGGCTACAGTCCATGGGGTGACAAAGAGTCGGACATGACTGATCAACTAACACCTTCACTTTCACACTTTCTTGTTCTAGTGATCAGCTCATTAACAATCACGTCAACCCTGAAATGATGTAGGATTTTAATCACAAAAAAAACTTGCCTAGCTTTACTGAAAAGAGAATGCAGTCATTTTGGCAACTGTACTTTCTTGAATTAGAGCAAAGTTAAAGTGAGGATGTTCAAACTTCGGTGGCCATCAGAGTTTATCAGGCCAGGGTCTAGGTGTCTGCATTTTTCTGCCAACAAATATAAAAGAAAACCCAAAGGAGAGTGCTGTTATCACAACTGCAGGGGAAAGTGGGGGATAAGACAAGATGACAAGGAATTATCTATGAGGTCAGTTAGAACAAATACGGCATGAGGTCCAGTGGTACCACAGCCAGGCTCACTGAACCAAGACCTGCTGAACCCGAAAGGGGCAGGCCCTGACCGAACCCACCACGGGCGAACTGGGCTGAGCCTTCAGGGGGAAGTTAACATTTCAGACTGGAGGCATCCAGAAGTTACAGGGGCCTGCGTGCATTCAGACTCTTTCAGTCTAGGAACTTTTATTAATAGGAAAGTGAAGTATTATTTGATCAAGACAGGGTATATTTTGAAAAGAGTATTATGAAAGAATGTCTTGTACAATTTTGGTATCTGTTTATAAAAGGAGTATGGGGCTTTCAGTACAATATAAAAGTACAAACACAAAATAGGAAAATTCTAACACACATCCATTAGTTTTGTGTGTTTCAATATGAAAATGTGGTCTTTCATTGCTTAAGAATAAATTATGTTATGACTAATAATAAGTAAATGGATGGAAAAATCAAGAAATATAAAGCTACTGTGATTGACATAAAAATTACAGTAATCAGTGTATCAGTCTTTTGTTTGTTTGTTTCCCAGAAAAGAAACGGTTATTCACGAAAAATCACATTTCATACCGTCCTTGTAAAATTCTTTAATATTTCTTGAAACTAACTTCAGTTACACAATGAGCAAGTATGTTTACCACAAAAGCTAATTCATACTAAGCTGTTGCTTGGAGGATGGGTGAGGTTTATGTTTATGAAATCTTTCTTACAGATAAAAACCATCTGAAAATATCCCTAATACTTTGTTTTACACTGAGCATTATATAGAGTGGATGTTTATTATTATTTATGAATTGACTTCTTCATCTTGACCTTGTTACTACTTTGTTAACCACATAAGGTTTTTATTAAGTAAAAAATGGTTTAAAACGGAAAAATATTACATATTCTTATCATAGACACTTCAAGCAAGATGTTATTTTCATGTTAGGAATTTTAGAAATACTGCTTTGCTTATTTTAATACAGAAAATCTAACAACCCACCCATTTCTAACATCTGAGGATATCCTGCTGTGTTTCCTTCCAGCATTTTCCTACAGTTTTTATTTTCTGTGTTAATTCTGGATCAAACATATTTGTTTCATAAGCATTTTCTACAGCATTAACAATGTCCATAAACATCATAATACCTACATAATTATGCTCTTGCTGTGTGTGATCTGGCCTGCAGTCCCACTAATTGTTGCAGTTACTTTGGCAGAATAGTTGATCAAATGTCCTTAACCCATTCTCTTATAAGCCATTTTTTTAAAGGTGTTTTCTTAGGTACAATCAATATATTTAACCTAATTTCACATCCCCTCCCAGGATGCACTATTGCAAATGGAATGACTACGGACCACTTTTACAGTTCAGGCTGCATACTGCCAGCACTTTCCCTACAGTGGCAATCGTAATGCTTCTCTAGAATGCAAATATCTAAGAGCAGGAACCTGTCTCAGTGTTCCCATGAGCTACTAGCACACAGAAAGAACTCAGTAAACACTTGTGACATTTATGAAAAGCAATGGAGAAACAAAATTGCAAGGCCAATATTCTAACATCTTGTTACTATTAATAGCAAATATAAAAGCATATATCCTGCTACGGTAAACGTGCTATGTCTTTAAATTTTAATCCATTTTAAGTTACAAGTTCCAATTCATTTCACTATGGATTTATAGTCTTTTAATTTTAATACATTTTGCTATTAATTATTTAAAGCATAGTTTATGTCTATTAGTTAGACAAAGCGATTGCTACACAGACGGGTCTGAGTGGAAGGGCCACGGATGCAGACAGAGATTGGGGTTTGCTTGGTGACTCCTGGCAGCCGAGGGGCCGCCTGACGCTGGGGTACCAGGTGTTTCTCATCCCGGGTCTCCCTTGTGGCCCCTGAAGGTCTCCGGAGACCCCTGAAACTGGGCTCCCTCTGGAAGGAGCCGTCAAGGGCAACAGGGCCCTGCAACGGGCTTCAGCGATTCCCTGAGCCTCCAGACTTGCCTAACACCCTCTTCCCACTCTCCCGCTCCCCCATCGGACCGCACTTACACCCCCAACACACCAAGCCACCTGCGGGCTCCAACCGCACCCTGTCTGCCATCTGCGAAACCGCCTTTTCCACCCACTCGCTCAGGGGCCCAGGGCGCCCGCTTGGTGTTTAGGAGGAGACCTCCTGATGGACTGGGTGGGATACTGGAGGGAGGTTGCTCAGGGACCTGAGCTTCCCCCGCCCAGGTGCGGCGGGCAAGCTGGGTCCCGGCTCACGGCTCTGTGGCTGTACCCCAAGGAAATGATGACGACTGAAAACCTGGGCCACGAGCTCTTAGCAACTACAGATGTGGGGGGTGGCTTTGACGGCACTCTCCCTTTCATGTCAAAATCACTTTACCAATGCAGTATATTAACGCATATATGTATGGAATTTAGAAAGATGGTAACGATGACCCTATATGCGAGACAGCAAAAGAGACACAGATGTAAAGAAAAGACTTTTGGACTCTGCGGGAGAAGGTGAGGGTGGGATGATGTGAGAGAATAGCACTGGAACATGTATATTAGCATATATGAAACAGATCGCCAGTCCAGGTTCAATGCATGAGACAGGGCACTGGGATAACCCTGGGGGATGAGATGGGGAGGGAGGGGAAGAGGAGTTCAGGATGGAGAACACATGTACACCCATGGCTGATTCATGTGAATGTATGGCAAAACCACTACATAAAGTAATTAGCCTGCAATTTAAATAAATAAATAAATTTACCAAAAAAAATCACTTTACCTATGAAACAACTTCATTTTTGTCTATAAACAAGTGAATTTGAAATCATGTCAAACCACCACAGCTGCTGCTGCTGCTATCCAACTCCTTGTGACCCCATGGACTGTAGCCTTCCAGGCTCCTCTGTCCATAGGATTCTCCAGGCAAGAATACTGGAGTGTGTTGCCATGCCCTTCTCCAGAGAATATTCCTGATCCATGGATCAAACCCGCATTTCTTGGTTCTTCACCGCTAGTGACACTCGGAGCAGCCCATCAAACCACCACACAATAGAAATCAAATGAGAACTTTAGGAGGACAGTGGAAAAAAACTCTGGTAGCAAACTGCCTGAGAAAAATCATCATGTATATTTAAATAGAATCCACATAAGGTAAAGAATAAAAATATCATCACCTTGTTACGTTTAACAGTGAAAATTTCTTTAAAAACATGAAAGCTCTTCTAATGTAGCTTAGAAGCTGCTGAGCTCCTGGAAGTATGACCAACAGAGAATCTCATTCTGGAAAACTTCAAGCCATCATTTTTTAAATTAAGATCACTGACAAAATCTAGGTGTTCAGGTTATAAAAACCTAATATAAATATTCATTTATTTATTATTAATATGCAACTATAAAGATGTTTTATTTTTATAAGAAAAAATATATATATATACAGGCTTCCCTGATGGCTTGAGCGGTAAAGAATCCTCCTGCTAATGCAGAAGATGCAAGAGATGTGGATTCCATCCCTGGGTTGGGAAGATCCCCTAGAGAAGGAAATGGCAGCCCACTCCAATATTCTTGCTTGGAGAATTCCAAGGACAGAGGAGCCTCGTGGGCTACAATCCATGGGATCACAAAGAGTTGGACACGACTGAGCAAGGAAGCACTTCATACATATTTATGTAAAGATATACATCACTAAATTAAAGAAGTTTGTCTTCAGACATAAACTGCCAATTAGTAACAGAAAATGAATCTCATAGCTCCTGCCTTTCAGACAGAGTCAACCTTTTTTAAGAATCTTAGATGGATTGCTCTATGTGGAATTTATGACTCTTGTAATCTGACAGATGATAAATTGCTTGCATGTATTTTTTGCCTAAATAATTTTAATCCTAATATTTTTACTCTAAAAAGAGTTTTCTGAAGAGAGATGTCAGCACCACTAAATTGAAAGCCATTTCATTTGTTTTAATTTATACAAAACTGAATTATATTTTTGGCTTCCACTTAGAGGAAGGTCATTAGAGTGTAATTGTCCCATTAGCGACAGTCTGAAAATGTAGGCATGAAGCCATAAACTCTAAATTTGTTTCACTGGTCCTTTGGGGTTTGTCTTAATGGCTTCTTGTCTGCTAGTTTTCCAACAGTGTTGGCTATTGTAGACAAAGGTGAATCTTTCTGTATTGTAGGAAGACCAGTGATGACTGGTCATATTCACAGTAAGTTTTTTTTTTTTTTTTTTTTTTTAGTAGGTTCCCAAGTGAATAATAAATTTTAAAATGGTTAACAGAGTTTCCTGCTTAGCATCATGAAGGTGACATTCTTGATTCTGTTGTCGTGGTGGTGGTGATTGTGCTTGCTTTTCTTCTCTCTTCAGTCATTTCTACCTAGATGTGGTTGTGGTTGTAATATAATGAAAGAAGTTAGCTGGCACTTAATAAAATGTGTATGTGTGTTGCTGAAATTCCTGAATATTATTTTTTCTAACTGAACCATCACTGAGCCATCAGGGAATATAATTAATATCATAAGAATGTGAGGTTTTTAGCTCTGCAGAGAACTGCAGCATGTTTAATCTGGAGAAAAATTCTGATACTCATTTTGCCTGATGTGTTTTTCCAGTCTTCTCCTAAAAGAGTGGCCACGAAGGACTAGATCTGATAGATAGAGTGTCTGATGAATTATGGACGGAGGTTCATGACATTGTACAGGAGACAGGAATCAAGACCATCCCCTACGGATGGCTAACAAACACAGGAAAAGATGCTCAACATCACTCATTATCAGAGAAATGCAAATCAAGACCACAGTGAGGTATCATTTCACACCAGTCAGAATGGCTGCGATCCAAAAGTCTACAAGCAATAAATGCTGGAGAGGATGTGGAGAAAAGGGAACCCTCTTACACTGCTGGTGGGAATGCAAACTAGTACAGCCATTATGGAAAACAGTGTGGAGATTCCTTAAAAAATTGCAAATAGAACTGCCTTATGACCCAGCAATCCCACTGCTGGGCATACACACCAAGGAAACCAGAATTGAAAGAGACACATGTACCCGAATGTTCATTGCAGCACTGTTTATAATAGCCAGGACATGGAAACAACCTAGATGTCCATCAGCAGATGAATGGATAAGAAAGCAGTGGTACATATACACAATGGAATACTACTCAGCCCTTAAAAAGAATAAATTTGACTCAGTTCTAATGAGATGGATGAAATTGGAACCGATTATACAGAGTGAAGTAAGCCAGAAAGAAAAACACCAATACAGTATACTGACACATATATATGGAATTTAGAAGATAGTAATGATGACCCTATATGTGAGACAACAAAAGAGACACAGAGGTATAGAGTGGACTTTTGGACTCTGAGGGAGAGGGAAAGGGTGGGATGGTTTGGGAGACTGGCATTGAAACATGTATACTATCTTGTAAGAAACGAAGCGCCAGTCTATGTTCAGTGCAGGATGCAGGATGCATGGGGCTGGTGCACAGGATGATTCAGGTAGATGATGTGAGGTGGGAGGTGGGAGGGGGCTTTGGCATTGGGAGATTGTGCTCACCTGTGGCTGATTCACGTCAATGTACGGCAAAACAAATACAGTATTGTAATTTAAATAAATAAATAAATAATAAAAAAAAAAAAAAAGATCATCCCCATGGAAAAGAAATGCCAAAAAGCAAAATGGCTGTCTGAGGAGGCCTTACAAATAGCTGTGAAAAGAAGAGAAGTGAAAAGCAAAGGAGAAAAAGAAAGATATACCCATTTGAATGCAGAGTTCCAAAGAATAGCAAGGAGAGAAAAGAAAGCCTTCCTCAACAATCAGTGCAAAGAAATAGAGGAAAACAACAGAATGGGAAAGACTAGAGATCTCTTCAAGAAAATCACAGATACCAAGAGAAGATTTCATGCAAAGATGGGCTCAATAAAGGACAGAAATGGTAGGGACCTAACAGAGGCAGAAGATATTAGGAAGAAGTGGCAAGAATACACAGAACTGTACAAAAAGATCTTCACAACCCAGGTAATCACAATGGTGTGATCACTCACCTAGAGCCAGACATCCTGGAATGTGAAGGCAAGTGGGCCTTAGGAAGAATCACTACAAACAAAGCTAGTGGAAGTGATGGAATTCCAATGGAGCTATTTCAAATCCTGAAAGATGATGCTGTGAAAGTGCTGTATTCAATAGGCCAGCAGATTTGAAAAACTCAGCAGTGGCCACAGGACTGGAAAAGGTCAGTTTTCATCAATCCCAAAGAAAGGCAATGCCAAAGAATGCTCAAACTACTGTGCAATTGCCCTCATCTCACATGCTAGTAAAGTAATGCTCAAAATTCTCCAAGCCAGGCTTCAGCAATACAGGAACCATGAACTTCCTGATGTTCAAGCTGGTTTTAGAAAAGGCATAGGAACCAGAGATCAAATTGTCCACATCTGATGGATCATCGTAAAAACAAGAAAGTTCCAGAAAAACATCTATTTCTGTTTTATTGACTATGCCAAAGCCTTTGTGTGGATCATAATAAACTATGGAAAATTCTGAAAGATATGAGAATACCAGATCATCTGACCTGCCTCTTGAGAAATCTGTATGCAGGTCAGGAAGCAACAGTTAGAACTAGACATGGAACAATAGACTGGTTCCAAACAGGAAAAGAAGTATGTCAAGACTATATATTGTCATCCTGCTTATTTAACTTATATTTATAGTACATCCTGAGAAACACTGGGCTAGAGGAACCACAAGCTGGAATCAAGATTGCTGGGAGAAATATCAATAGCCTCAGATATGCAGATGACACCACTCTTATGGCAGAAAGTGAAGAAGAACTAAAGAGGCTCTTGTTGAAAGTGAAAGAGGAGAGTGAAAAAGTTGGCTTAAAGCTCAACATTCAGAAAACTACAATCATGGCATCCGGTCCTATCAGTTCAGTTCAGTTCAGTTCAGTTGCTCAGTCCTGTCTGACTCTTTGCAACCCCATGAATTGCAGCACACCAGGCCTCCCTGCCCATCACCAACTCCGGAAGTTTTTACAAACTCATGTCCATTGAGTTAATGATGCCATCCAACCATCTCATCTTCTGTCATCCCCGTCTCCTCTTGCCCCCAATCCCTCCCAGCATCAAAGTCTTTTCCAGTGAGTCAACTCTTCACATGAGGTGGCCAGAGTATTAGAGCTTCAGCTTTAGCATCATTCCCTCCAAAGAAATCCCAGGGCTGATCTCCTTCAGAATGGAGTGGTTGGATCTCCTTGCAGTCCAAGGAACTCTCAAGAGTCTTCTCCAACACCTCTGTTCAAAAGCATCAATTCTTCGGTGCTCAGCCTTCTTCACAGTTCAACTCTCACATCCATACATGACTACTGGAAAAACCATAGCCTTGACTAGACGGACCTTTGTTGGCAAAGTAAATAGAAAATATCAATAAATCTTCTGAAAGTCCTGAGGTCTAGATATACCAGGTGTATTACTTCTAGCTTCATCTAGTTTGATTAATAATAACATTGTAGACCACAGTCTTTCAAAATAGTGGCTGAAGAATCCCATGGACAAAGGAATCTGAAAGGCTACAGTCCATGGGGTCGCAAGAGTCAGATATGACTTCGTGACTAAACCAGCACCACCATAGAAGATATGTCACATTGGAAATGTCTTATTATAGGAGAATTATATAACTTATAATTTTAGGTGGTTATTTATTTTTTCTTGAAAATATATTTTTAAAATTTTAGAACAAATTTGGATTTACAGAAATTGCGCGGGATAATGATAAGAGCTCCTGTTCACCTCACATCCGTTGTCCCCTATTATTAAAATATTAGTTTGGAACATTTGTTGCAGTTAATAAACCAGCACAAATACTGAAAGTTCAGACTTGATTTGGATTTGCTTAGTTTTCATTTAATGCCTCCTTTTTTTTTGCTCCAGGATCCCAACTGGGACTCACACTTATTAGTCCTGTCTCCTGGGGTTCTTCCCTTGCAGCTCTACCAGGTTCTTTGATGTTCCTTGTTTTTGATGATCCTGCTAGTTTTGAGTACTGTTCAGATATGTTGTAGAATTGGCCTCAATTAGAATTTTCCTGGAGATTTTCTCATGGTGAGATGGGTTTATGGGGTTTTAGTAGAAAGACCACAAAGGCAAAGTGACGTCTAGTTATTTTCTTCTATAAGTGCACTGATTAGGTCTTCCAGCATTGTGTTGGCTATAAGAAATGAGAGAAAAGATTCTTGCCCTTTCCTGCTTTTAGAGGGAATACATCCAAGTGTCTCACCACTAAGGATGATGGTAGTTGTAGGTGTTTTTGTAGTTGAAAAAAATCCCACTTATCTCCTGGATGCTGAGAGTTGGTTCTGTTTTCATTTGTTTTGTTTTGTCTTAATCATGAAGAGATGCTGTATTTTTTCAAATGCTTCTTCTGTATTGATTGATTTTTATTTTAGTTTCTTGATGTGCGTGGTTAGGTGGATTGATTTACAAATGTTGAACTTGCCTTGCACGCCTACAGTAGGCACCTTCTTCCCACAGCAACTGCAGTGTGGATGTTACTCCCTTGATTTCACAGTTCATCTCCTGTTTCCTGAGAAAGACAGTCCTGGGTTGCAAACATGATCAAAAAATAACTATTTAATAGGACAGTCAATTCAGTTATGGCTGACTCTGTGACATGGACTGTAGCCCACCAACCTCCTCTGTCTGTGGAATTCTCCAGGCAAGAGTATTGGAGTGGGTTGCCATGCCATTCTCCAGGGGATCTTCCCAACCCAGGACTCGAACCCATGTCTCTTGCATCTCCTGCATTGGCAGGTGGACATTTTACTGCTGAGACACTGGGGAAGCCCAATAGAAAAATTTATGGGACTCTCAAAGGGGTAGAGAAAGAATTTACCAATTTAGAAAAGATATGTTCTAGGAAAAAGAAGGAGTGTCTCTTTCATTATTTTTAACAGGGGGAAATAATTCTTTCATTTAAAAATGTTAGTTGTCTTTACGGATGTTAGTAATGGAGGAGGAGCTACATAATTCTATTTGAATTGTTTTTTTTTTAGTATTAAATGACTGAATTGGCTGATAAATTTTTGATGCAAGAGTTGAGGAATAATGCACAATAACTGATCTGAGCAAATGGTGAACTGTGGCACTATTCACAGAAATATGAATCCAGGGGAGAGCAACCTGGATGTCTCATTTAGACACCTTACATTTGATTACCCTTTAGGTGTTGAAATGCAGGTGACTTCAGGGCACTGTGGGTTCAGGGCAGAGGTCATAGCACCAGGCATACCTTTTAGAGTGATTTAATGGAGATGATGGGGCTTCCCAGGTGGCACTAGAGGTAAAGAACCTGTCTACTAATACAGGAGACACCTATTCAATCCCTAGGCAGGAAGATCCCCTGCAGGAGGGCTGAGATGAGGTGAGGTCAAGTTGCTCAGTCGTGTCCGACTCTTTGTGACCCCATGGACTGTAACCTACTAGGCTTCTCTGCCCATGGGATTCTCCAGGCAAGAATACTGGAGTGGACTGCCATTTCCTTCTCCAGGGGATCTTCCTGGCCCAAGGATCAAACCCGGATCTCCCACATCTAAGGCAGACGCTTTAACCTCTGAGCCTGCAGGAGGGCTAGACTACCCATTCCATGGATTTCCCATTGCCTGGAGAGTTCCACTGGAGAGAGGGAGGCTGGTAGGTTATAGTCATACGGCTGCAAAGAGTTGGTCACAGCTAAGCGCAGGCAGCTGCAAGCGGCTGCAACCTGGTGCACTAAGCGCAGCCGAGAGGAGTTACCCCATGTCCAAGGTCAGGGGCAGTGGCACATTAACAGCCGAGATGAGCTACCCAAGTCTGAGGTCAGGGGTGGCACCGAGAGGATCTACCCCACGTCCGAGGTCAGTGGCGGCCAGGAGGAGACACCCCGTGTCCAAGGCCAGGGGCAGTGGCCGAGAGGAGCTACCCCACATCAGACACCAGGGGCGGCCAGGAGAAGCCACCTCACGCCCAAGGCCAAGGATGGTGGACCTGAGGAGCTACCCCTTGGATAATATCATAGTTATCCAAGTCTATGCCCCAACTGGTAACACTGAAGAAGCTGAAGATGAATGGTTTTATGAAGACTTACAAGACCTTGTAGAACTAACACCCCCAAAGACGTCCCTTTAATTATAGGGGACTAGAATGCAAAAGTAGGATGTCAAGAAACACCTAGAGTAGCAGGCAAATTTGGCCGTGGAATGTGGAATGAGGCAGGGCAAAGACTAATAGAATTTTGCCAAGAAAATGCACTGGTTATAGCAAACAGCCTCTTCCAACAACACAAGAGAAGACTCTACACATGGACATCACCAGATGGTCAACACAGAAATCAGATTGATTATATTCTTTGCAGCCAAAGATGGAGAAGCTCTATACAGTCAGCAAAAACAAGACCAGGAGCTGACTGTGGCTCAGATCATGAACTCCTTATTACCAAATTCAGACTCAACTTGAAGAAAGTAGGGAAAACCGCTGGACCATTCAGGTATGACCTAAATCAAATCCCCTATGATTATACAGTGGAAATGAGAAATAGATTTAAGGGCCTAGATCTGATAGATAAAGTGCATGATGAACTATGGAATGAGGTTCGTGACATTGTACAGGAGACAGGGATCAAGACCATCGCTTTGGAAAAGAAATGCAAAGAAGCAAACTGGCTGTCTGGGGAGGCCTTACAAATAGCTGTGAAAAGAAGAGAAGCAAAAAGCAAAGGAGAAAAGGAAAGATATAAGCATTTGAATGCAGAGATCCAGAGACTAGCAAGAAGAGATAAGAAAGCCTTCTTCAGCGATCAATGCAAAGAAATAGAGGAAAAGAGCAGAATGGGAAAGATGAGAGATCTCTTCAAGAAAATTAGAGATACCAAGGGAACATTTCAGGGAACATGTCCTTTATGGGCTCGATAAAGGACAGAAATGGTATGGACTTAACAGAAGCAGAAGATATTAAGAAGAGGTGGCAAGAATACACAGAACTGTACAAAAAGATCTTCATTACCCATATAATCATGTTGGTGTGATCACTCATCTAGAGCCAGACATCCTAGAATGTGAATTCAAGTGGGCCTTAGAAAGGATCACTATGAACAAAGCTAGTGGAGGTGATGGAATTCTAGTTGAGCTATTTCAAATCCTGAAAGATGATGCTGTGAAAGTGCTGCACTCAATATGCCAGCAAAGTTGGAAGACTCAGCAGCGGCCGCAGGGCTGGAAAAGGTCAGTTTTCACTGCAATCTCAAAGAAAGGCAATGCCAAAGAATGCTCAAACTACCACACAATTGCACTCATCTCACATGCTAGTGAAGTAATGCTCAAAATTCTCCAAGCCAGGCTTCAGCAATATGGGAACCATGAACTCCCTGATGTTCAAGCTGGTTTTAGAAAAGCAGAGGAACCAGAGATCAAATTGTCCACATCTGATGGATCATCGTAAAAGCAAGAGAGTTCCAGAAAAACATCTATTTCTGCTTTATTGACTATGCCAAAGCCTTTGACTCTGTGGATCACAATAAACTGTGAAAAATTCTGAAAGAGATGGGAATACCAGGCCATCTGACCTGCCTCTTGAGAAACCTGTATGCAGGTCAGGAAGCAACAGTTAGAACTGGACATGGAACAACAGACTGGTATATGCAGAGTACATCATGAGAAACGCTGGGCTGGAAGAAGCACAAGCTGGAATCAAGATTGCCAGGAGAAATATCATCACCTCAGATATGCAGATGACACCACCCTTATGGCAGAAAGTGAAGAGGAGCTAAAAAACCTCTTGATGAAAGTGAAAGAGGAGAGTGAAAAACTTGGCTTAAAGCTCAACATTCAGAAAACTAAGATCATGGCATCTGGTGCCATCATTTCATGGGAAATAGATGGGGAAACAGTGGAAACAGTGTCAGACTTTATTTTGGGGGCTCCAAAATCACTGCAGATGGTGACTGCAGCCATGAAATTAAAAGACGCTTACTCCTTGGAAGAAAAGTTATGACCAACCTAGATAGTATATTCAAAAGCAGAGACATTACTTTGCTGACTAAGGTCCGTCTAGTCAAGGCTATGGCTTTTCCTTGGTCATGTATGGATGTGAGAGTTGGACTGTGAAGAAGGCAGAGTGCCGAAGAATTGATGCTTTTGAACTGTGGTGTTGGAGAAGACTCTTGAGAGTCCCTTGGACTGCAAGGAGATTCAACCAGTCCATTTTGAAAGAGATCAGCCCTGGGATTTCTTTGGAAGGAATGATGCTAAAGCTGAAACTCCAGTACTTTGGCCACCTCATGCGTAGTGTTGACTCATTGGAAAAGACTCTGATGCTGGGAGGGATTGAGGGCAGGAGGAGAAGAGGAGGACAGAGGATGAGATGGCTGGATGGCCTCACTGACTCGAAGGACTTGAGTCTGAGTGAACTCCGAGAGTTGGTGATGGATAGGGAGGCCTGGCGTGCTGTGATTCATGGGGTTGCAAAGAGTTGGACACGACTGAGCGAATGAACTGAACTGAAAGCAACCTGGCATGCACACACAATGGAGATAATATTTAAAGACTGGAGAGTGAACAGTACTTAAGGAAAGAATCTGCCAGAAGGTTAGGCCCCTTGGAACTGGAGCTTCTAGAAGAGTCAGCATAGAGAGTGAGAAGAGGGAAATCAGGAGGAAGACGAGAGAGAGGCCATGTTTGTAGAGCCAAATTATAAAGGAAGTTGAGGAAGAAAGCAGCTATTGCAGTGAGAACCCCTTCCCTTCCTCCTACTCTGTTCTCACCAGACAGCGTGCTTCCTTGAACCCTAGGCTACACCTTGCTTTTGCCGCATTCCTGTCAATTTAGATCTTTGGTGTCACCTCATTTCTCTTCTTCAGCACAACCCAGACACCATCTCTCTCTCTCTCTTTTTTTTTTTAGCTCATCTTTTAGGGCTCATTTAAAATGTTAGTTCCTCAGAATGACCTCCCCAACTCCTCCATATAATATAAGTTGCCCTGAACATAGGTTCATTAAACCTCATAGTTCTCTGTAGTCACACTTAACCTGATTCTAACTGGAAAATGTGTATAGAAACATATGTCTATATACTTATATATGAATATTTGTGTGTATTATGTATGTATTTCTTAATACCTCTTTCCTCCAATAGATTATGAGCTTTATAAATTCAGCAGCCAGATTATCTTGCTCACTTTTCTTTTCTCACCACTTGGCACATGAAACATATTTATTTCATGAATATGAATAAATAAGTAAATGAATAAAAAACAAATTAAACTCCTCTGGACTGCTTAAAGCGATCATAGGCAATGATCTTTCCAACTTGTCCCCAGGCAAACTAAAGGTACATCCTTTAAAATTCCATAGAGGTTAGGGAATAATGAATTCACTCTTTCAATTAAAAAAGAAAGGTGCTTTTGCTTAAAGGAGTCATTATGCAAATGTGTCACATCAATATGCTAGTAATAGCAAATACCACGTGATAATTAAATTGACTCTTGCATCTCATCGATTAAAGCTAGCATTGCCTTCACACATCATTGAGCCCCCATATCATAAACAGCAATTATGATATTAATCATAGAGATATTCACTTGGTATAAGTTGTTTTAGTGGCAAGATTTTCTCTCTTTCTTTTTTCTTTTTATCCATCTCACCTTATTACACCCCTACTGAGAATTATACTTTATATGATCTAGAGATTAAACACACCATACAATCATTTTCATAAAGCCTGCTAACTAGGAATTTTCCCTGGTTTTATTTCAGTAATTTACTTGCATAGCACTGACTTGCACTGTAAACCAGCCAGAACAGCTCTTCTGAAACTAAATGAAATTTTTATAGAATATTCTCATTGCACATAGTAATATGATTACTTCATTAATTGAAATGATTTTGTATTTGCCAGGGAAAGACAAGCAATGGTAACAAACAAAGAAAACCAAAGCAAATTTGGACCTTGACAGCTTTACTTCAGATGGTATTACATTTGAATGCAAGCTGCACTCATCTCAGAGCAGTGGCTAATTCCATTAAACACTATTTTGGTGGCACCACAACTAGTAACACAAAAACGTGTGTTATTGTTGCAAAGAAAGTTGGGCATCATTGCATCTGAACATGAATTTTACCTGGTAAAAATAAAAATTTTCCAGCTGCCATGGGTAGCAGATAAATTCTATAGTATAAATGTTTTAAAATGACTTGTAAATAAAACTATTTTTACAAAATCATTTGGTAAATGAACAACGAAGGGAATCCTAATGTGGCATGAGCAGGTGGAAGCAGTTTTGTGTGGTTGCCCTTATTGTTCATTCCTTTAGATTCTTTTGTTTGTTATTTAGTTGCTCAGTTGTGTCTGACTGTTTGTGACCCCATGGACTGTAGCCTGCCAGGCTCCTCCATCCATGGGATTCTCCAGGCAAGAATACTGGAGTGGGTTGCCATGCCCTCCTCCAGGGGATCTTCCCAGTCCAGGGATTGAACCCGCCTCTCTTACATTTCTTGCATTGGCAGGCAGGTTCTTTACCACTTGTACTACCTGGGAAGCCCATGCTATTTACACAGGTAGCTCCAAACCTGGGACACTTACAGGTTTGTTATTCTAAAAGAAGAATATCAAAGCAATAAGCTAAAAGTTGGTAGAAAAGAGAAACAAAAAATGGAAAGTAATTTTCTAAAGACTTTCTACTAAATTGAAATCAGAAAGTCTTTCAATAACAGACTTCACCATACTTTGCTGTTAATTAAGGACCTTTTCAACAAAATGTTTTTTTCTAGTTGTGGTTACTTGGGATTTTAACATCAGTTTCTTGTCTTTTTCTTACTATCTGCTTTCTGGGTCAATAGTCTAATATAACAGTTTGTAGTTTAGGTGTCAAGAGGACAGCTGTGGGAAAAATGATTCCCACATAAAGACCAAAAAATAAAAATAAAAAACTCTTTAGCCACATACACTACTGAACCCTTTCAGTTTACATTGATCTAAAAACCATGTTATGTGTTTACCAAGGCAAAAAAAAAAAAAGGATAAATATAATTATAGAGCTTTTGGTTTCCTTTAGTTAATAGATGAATAGAATTAGTGTGCTGTTGCCTATTCACTCAGAAATCAGTCCTGAATATTCATTGGAAGGACTGATGCTGAGGCTGAAACTCTAATACTTTGGCCACCTGATATGAACTGACTTATTGAAAAGACCCTGATTCTGGGAAAGATTGAAAGCAGGAGGAGAAGGGGACAACAGAGGATGAGATGGTTGGATGACATCACCAACTCAATGGACTTGAGTCTGAGTCAACTCCGGGGACAGGGAAGCCTGGCATGCTGCAATTCATGGGGTCACAAAGAGTTAAACGCAACTGAGTGATCAAACTGAACTGCCTATTCACTCTGTGTAAGTGGCAAGAAAATACAGAAAAATCCATGAAATATAAAGGTATATTTGACCAGTAATAATAACATTGTTTATTGTTTAGATACTAAATCCTGTTTGACTCTTTTGCAACCCCATAAACTATAGCCCACTAGGCTCTTCTGTCCATGAGATTTCCCAGGCAAGAATAATGGAGTGGGTTGCTATTTCCGTCTCCAGGGAATCTTTTTCTAACCTAGGTATCGAGTCTTCATCTTCTGCATTGGCAGATGGATTCTTTACCACTGAGCCACAAGGAAAGCCCAAATGATAACATTACCTCTCTTGTAATCATCATTCATATTAATAATGGACAATTGATAGCATTCCAGAATCCTCCTCCAACATCTAACTCTTCCACTAACAATCTTTCTCCACACTGGAGCTGTTATATCCTAGAACTACACCCATCCAATAAGTTTCACTAACCACCTGAGTGTACTTAAATTCACATTTTTGAAGATGTCCATACTGTTGATCTTCATACTGTTTTCTGACAAAAGTCTATATAGTCAAAGCTATGGTTTTTTCCAGTAGTCATGTATGGATATGAAAGCTGGACCATAAAGAAGGCTGAGCACTGACGAATTGAAGCTTTTGAACTGTGGTGTTGAAGACTTTTGAGAGTTCCTTGCACAGCAAGGAGATCAAACCAGTCAATCTTAAAGGAAATCAGTCCTGAGTATTCATTGGAAGGACTGATGCTGAAGCTGAAACTCCAATACTTTGGCCACCTGATGCAAAGAACTAACTCATTAGAAAAGACCCTAATGCTGGGAAAGATTGAAGACAGGAGCAGAAGGGGATGACAGAGGATGAGATGGTTGGATGGCATCACTGACTCGATGGACATGAGTTTGAGTCAACTCCAGGGACAGGGAATCCTGGCGTGCTGCAGTCCATGGAGTCGCAAAGAGTCAGATACAGCTTAGCAACTGAACAACAGCAATACAGTTTTCTATGGTGGCTGCGCTAGTCTAAAATCCCACCAGCAATATACTAGGTCTCCCTTTTCTCTACAGATCTATTTATAGATATGTTTTATTTCTTACATAATCAGGCTCTTTGATCTAGATGTAGATCTACATCTCTTTGACCCTTATCATCTGAGGGATTTATGATTATACATAAATGCATTTGGACTTTTTCTGATTATACTGTACCCTCTACTATAGATAGTAAAATCATTTTTAAAAAATCTATCTTAATGCAAATTCAATACACATCTAAAATATTCTACCGTGCTATTAATAGCCTGCTAGACATATTTATATACCAATGATGCACATTATTTTATAACTGGTACCATGAAATCAATGTTAATGTATCATGTGGTGACTATTAATCTTTTAGGAGTAAATAAAGTGCACATAGTTAAATATGAATTTATATATGTTCCACAGTACCAAGTACATTTGCTAAAATAAACTAAGACAGGAGTTAAAAATAGACTTAAAGCTCAAGTAACTTCAAAATTATTGTCAGTCTGATTTTCTTTTCATTGCCAGACATGATATACTGCTACCATAGCAACTGGAATTTGAAGATGGGAGAAGGGAGATTAGTAAAGCACCATAGAATATACTCCTTATAATTAATAGGAATATCATTTCTGTTTAAAGTTTAATTGAATATGTCAATGCTCACCACTCAAAGAAGCCAGGTACACGTCTGCTGCTGCGGAAGCTTGGCTTATAACTCAACTGCAGCGAAGGAGATCACAGTCTGGGGAAGTGTAGGCATCAAAACAAGAGGCTATCAGAAAGCACTCATTATAGGATCTATGTATTTTGGGACAGAGTTCACGGAAGCAAGGTTTCTGTATGGTATCAAATGCTGTCAGGAAATGGAGACAATTCTTTGTTTTTGTATCTTAATTAATTTTATCTAAAAGGTGGGATAAATGAATAAAACTAAAGCTGTAACTAATTAGGAAGTGGAAATCATTATGTTAACCAGGATACAGCTGTTTAATCATTTGGTGGTTTGTACAATATTCACATTTGGATATTTGTTAAAACATGATATGGAGCTAACCTGTTTCGTCATCATCCATTCAGGCTAGAGATGAAGCTTGTCTGATGTAAGATTGGTTGTGTTGAACAGAAGAATACTGAGACCCAGTTGTAAGGACCAAGGCAATTCCTGCTTGCCAGTGGCTGCTTTTCTACCTCTCAGAGTAAATTCATGAAATCATATTATGAACTTACAATGCAAAATTGGAACTTGCTATTTTTCTCTTTAGAAAAACAGTAATACCAGTAAAAGAATTCCATATCATCAATATATATATATATATTTTATATATATACAAGATTCACATTTCTTTTATTCTTTTACTATCATAGCTATGATGATCTGATCATTAAAACCATACACACATGCGACTCATGAGACAGTAACTGTTAGAGTCATTAAAAACTTTAAGAGATTTATTCCTACCTTCTTTGCCTTATCTTAAAAGGAAGTCAGTTCAGTTCAGTTCAGTCACTCAGTCGTGTCCGACTCTTTGTGACCACATGAATTGCAGCACGCCAGGCCTCCCCTGTCCATCACCAACTCCCGGAGTTCACTCGTTTCTCTCATTGCTGTACTTAATATCATGATTTATATTTTACTTCCAGTAAATTAAATTTTAATAACTGATACCTTTTAACAGAACTGGCTCTTGCAAACCTCAAGAAGGGTTCTGCTGCATTCATTCAGACTTACTGGCTCTACCTATGTTTCATGGGTGCGAGTTTAGAACACCACCTCTTTGATTGTAGTGATTATGCTGCTCTTAATGGAATACACAAGATAGTTTCCAAGACCCTAAAGTCCTTGGACTATGATAAAATCAAGTGAATGAGTGAAGTAGCTTTGATTAACTGGGTAATTTCTGAAGAGATTAAGACATATGGAATACACAAACTTGAAAGTACCAATTAACATGCCATCGTCGTTCATATACAAATTGTTTTTTCTTTGCAAATCTCTTAATTAAATAATAAAGTAGGAGATGCTCTATCTTCCAAAAAAGTGATAAAATTAAATATATATGAGATGTGGAAACAAAATTGAAATGTTTGAATAATGTCATTTCACCACACAGGTGACTGTAAATGTTTCAGTTCAGTTCAATTCAGTTGCTCAGTCATGTCCAACTCTTTGCGACCCCATGAATCGCAGCACACCAGGCCTCCCTGTCCATCACCAACTCTCGGAGTCCACTCAGACTCACGTCCATTGAGTCAGGGATGCCATCCAGCCATCTCATCCTCTGTCGTCCCCTTCTCCTCCTGCCCCCAATCCCTCCAAGCATCAGGGTCTTTTCCAATGAGTCTACTCTTCCCATGAGGTGGCCAAAGTACTGGAGTTTCAGCTTTAGCATCATTCCTTCCAAAGAAATCCTAGGGCTGATCTCCTTTAGGATGGGCTGGTTGGATCTCCTTGCAGTCCAAGGGACTCTCAAGAGTCTTCTCCAACACCACAGTTCAAAAGCATCAAATCTTTGGCGCTCAGCCTTCTTCACAGTCCAATCCTCACATCCATACATGACTACTGGAAAAACCATAGCCTTGACTAGATGGACCTTTGTTGGCACAGTAATATCTCTGCTTTTGAATATGCTATCTCGGTTGGTCATAACTTTCCTTCCAAAGAGTAATCATTTTCTAATTTCATGGCTGCAGTCACCATCTGCAGTGATTTTCGAGCCCCCCAAAATAAAGTCTGACACTGTTTCCATTCTTTCCCCATCTATTTCCCATAAAGTGATGGGACCAGATGCCATAATCTTAGTTTTCTGAAAGCTGAGCTTTCAGCCAACTTTTTCACTCTCCTGTTTCACTTTCATCGAGAGATTTTTTAGTTCTTCTTCACTTTCTGCCATAAGGGTGGTGTCATCTGCATATCTGAGCTTATTGATATTTCTCCTGGCAATCTTGATTCAGTACATGAATATAAAGGTATTTTTATTTTCATTTATTTATTTATTTTTGCCCATGCCATGCATCATGCAGGGCACCTTAGTTCCCTGACCAGTGATTGAACCCACACTCCTGCAGTGTGGTCAAGGAGTCTTAACCACTGGACCAGAAGGAAGTCCTAAAGATATTTTTAATTTTACAAAAGTTTTGAAAATTACAGCAACAAAAATAATACATGAGTAAATACCTAACAAGAGACTACATGTTCCTTTTTCACCAAAGCTGCACTTGTTGAATCGTTAACCTTTCAAGCTTTCTTGCTGATTTTTGCAGTGCTATTAATATATTTAAAAGCTATCATTTCTGAAAGTCTGAATACTAATAATTATTGCAACTTGCTTCTATTTGTCTTAAATATCAGCACTCTGATTAATTAAAGCTAAAACTGTGATGACTTTTTGCCTATAATTACCTATGACTTAAAGTCATCTATTTGCTTAATAAACAATCTCCTTTGGAAACTGACTGTTTAAATTTAGGCCCCCACTTCTGAAACTGACAAGGATTCTCTTAAACTGAAACTACCGATAGTGCTTCCCAGACAAAGGCTAAATCACATCAAAGACCTGCTTCCTTGGTGTATGACTCAAAATACACAACACTTGAGAAGTGTGATGCTCCAAGGACAAAGGCTTAATTGGTATTCCATTTATTTTTAATTATGGCAACACCATAAAAGCTGCTCTATATCAAGCTGACACTTTGTGAGTGGATATCAACCTCACCTCAAAGGTGTGTAAATGAGATTTCCTTTGTCATCCTGAGTGCTGGATTCCTGTGGGAAGTGGTTCCCTGTACCTGGTCACTTTATACTTGTCTGGAATCTCACTTCCATGTACAGAAGTTGGTTTTGGAGATCAATGTTTGTTTTGAATTCTCTTTACTTGCTTCTAATGAGTTTCTTTCTGGTAGAATTAGTAGGACCTCTTCCTCATAAATCTCACGAAGAGTTCCTCAAAGTCTCTAGACTTTGATGGTGTTGCATTTGATTCTTCTCCTGCATGTTGTTTAAACCTATTCAGTATTCTCCTTACTCCCTCTTCAAAATTTTGTGATGGGGAAGCCTAAATAAGTAGAATGTTACACAAATTCTAACTAGTTATATATCAGGCATTACAGGTTCTCTGTCCTTCATGACTCCAGTAATTTTCATTCCTATCTTTCTTTAAAAAATGGAAATGGTAACAAAAACCATTATAATATAACATTGACTTCTCTTTTTGTATTCCCCTTGAATTTTCAAACAGAGTTACCATATTGTCACACAACAGAAAAAGCATCATTATTACTCATGTTTACAATAACACCAAGTAGGTACTATTTTTCTGAAGTCCACCCATATATTACTTTTTTTGGGTATCTATGCAGAATTTGATTCAAAATTGTTACATTAAATACCAAATGGTTATAGGAAGTAATGATTCATATGCATTTCTGTCCCTCACAATCTTTTCTTAGTACAATATACATTTAGACATTTGGTTAATTTTTACTAATGAAGAGGTTAGACAAATATAAACACTTTTCTGTTTTAGAAATGTACTTTAGCATAATTTACCATGCTGATGTCTTGGTTTCCCTAGAAACTGTTAAAATGAAGTGATTTTTAATGTAAGGGAAAAAAAATGAGGACATCATTTTGTACTTTAAAGATAAATAGACATAAACACATATATTTTAGTGATAAGTGAACTTTATAATCCTATTTAGGAGAAATTATTTAACATTGACTTTAAACTTTTATTAAGATCAATATTTCTTCAAACATTATCAGTCCGTGGGGAGGCAAACCTATGGCCTGATGCTGAGAGAGAAGAATTGTTGTTTGGTCGCTAAGTCACGTCCATCTCTTTGTGACCACCTGGACTGTAGCCCAACAGGCTTCTCTGTCCATGGGATTTCCTAGGAAGAATACTGGAGTGGGTGGCCATTTCCTTCTCCAGGGCATCTTTCTGAACAAGGGATCAAACCCACATCTCCTGCACTGGCAGGGAGATGCTTTACCACCCAGTCACTTGGGAAGCCCGAGAAAGAAGAATGTAGACAGGTAAAGGGCACAGTGCCAGGAACCCACAGTGGGTACAGGTCTGCTGGAAATAGTCCCAGGCCAGAAAAGACCAGCTGCTGTGCCCCCATATGCTCTGGAGTTCAGCTCTAACTGCAGCTGCAATTGCTCTCCTAATCTTCTCGCTCCTGATCCCAACTCAGATCCTTGAGAAGAACCCTGGTAAGAACTCTCTCCTGTGTACCCATCACTGCCAAAGTCCTGAGGAGCTTAATAAACTCCTAAGCTTGATAAATTGAACTTGAGACTGTGGGTGAGGTCCTGTTGATTCTGATGCCCCAAGCGGTGTGTCCTGGCATTGCAAGAAAGTGAGGGAATGGGAATAGAAAAGAATGAAGAAATCAACCTTCTTCTATCCTACGCCCACTGCATGTATCGAAGCCTAAAAGTCTGCCTAGGATGGGACAGGGAGAAGGGTAGGAGGAGAGAGAAGTTTTGCTGAGCAGGCTTTCATGTTACTAGCTTTATCAATACCTTCATTCACTCAGCAAATATTTATGGAGTACCTAGGATGTCACAGACACTCTTGCAAGGTACTGGGAATATAGAAGCAAATAAAAAGTCAATATGCCTGTTCCCCTGGAACAGCATTCTAGTTGAATAAGAGAGACAATAAACTGTGAAGAAATACAAAACAGAGCAGGGGAATAAAGATGCCATGAACTTGCTATTACTCAGACTGGTCAGGAACTACTTCTCTGAGCAAGAAAGCTGATATTGGAGAAGAAAACTAGTGAAGTCAGGCCTAAATAAATCAGAATGTTAGGATGACTATCAGAGTCTCACTTTTATCATCTTTGAACACCTAGAAAATCAATGGGACTTATCTTGTGATTTCTTTCAAGGGCAGGAAGAAACTGACAAAATGATTTTAACAGGGTGTGCTGGGAAAAGAGTAAAGTTATTTTCTACTTACAATTTATATAGTGAGGTTTATTCAATAAAACTGCTACGTTTATTTAATAAAAACACATCATCATAAAAGAAACCATCCTGTTTTTTAACATGGACTGTGAAAAATATTCTGCTGAGAGGCTTTTTAAGTATCTTTTTATGACATGTATAAAATAAGTATAAAATATTTAATCATACTGCTCTGATCAAGTTTGCATGCATTTTATGAATATACACTGTGTACCTGAGAGACTGCAAGGAGATCAGACCAGTCAGTCTTAAAGGAAATTGACCCTGAATATTCATTGAAAAGACTGTTGCTGAAGCTGAAGCTCCAATACTGTGGCCATCTGATGCGAAGAATCTACTCACTGGAAAAAACCCTGGTGCTGGGAAAAATTGAGAGCAGGAGGAGAAAGAGGTGACAAAAGATGAGATGATCGAATGGCATCAACAACTCAGTGGACATGAGTTTGAGCAAACTCTGAGAGATAGTGGAGGACAGAAGAGGCTGGCATGCTGCAGTCCATGGAGTTTTCAAAGGGCTGGATTTGACTTAGGGACTCAACAACAGAAACAAAAATGACTTTGCACGTATAGTGTGTTCAGTACTGGAAGATCCTATGGGTAAATAAATATGCACGCTTTCAGGAAACATCTTTAATAAGGGGCACGTTTAATGGGAAAACCTAGGTGCTTTCATTTATTCTACAATAATTTTTTGAATGTCAAGGATCCTAGAGTAAGATGACACAAAAATCAAGTGGGGAAGTAAAAGCTTCACTTCAGAGTGATAATGTCTCCATCTTCTAGCAATTAGCAGACAATATATATGTTATGGGCACTTCAGTCCTTTATCAGAAAGAAAAAAATACAAGAAATAATATGATAGGTGAGGAATTAGAGATTAATTAAGAGCTCTGGGCTTCTAAAAAGAGATGGTCTTAGTATTTGCTAAGGAAACAGAGAGCAATATCAGAGATTTATAACTGATAAGTGAGGACTGTGGTCTTAACCCTCTATGAGGCTACAGTACAAAGACTAAGATATAGACAATCTCTGCCTTTACAAATCTTAACCATATTAAAATTACAGAGGAAACATGGCACAGTGTAGTGAATATAAACCTGAGCTCTGTAGCCAGGCTTTCTAAGATAACATCTTAGCCACTCCATTTACTGATTCAAGGCCTCAATTTTCTCACCTGTAAAGTGGATGCTCATGATAGTTCCCATTTCTTAGTGTTATTATGAAGAATAACTGTGTTAATTCTTGGGAATGCCTGAAACTATGTACAGAATATGGTCAATGTTTGCTAAATATTAGCTAGCATAAATAATTGATAGGATAATTAAAAAAACAAAAACAAAAAAAGATTGTGATACGTTTTGTTCTAATGATATATAATTAATGATAAGTGCTATAGCTGAAATACTCTGTGATGAAAAGTTCACAAAATTCAGGAAAGGAGGTTTCTTTATGAAGCTGCAGGAATAAAACACAAAAGCTGGTCCAACTTGTTGGCATAAAATAGAGAATAAAGAGTGATGACGACCTCTGGGATTTCCTTGGCGGTCAAGTGGTTAGGACTCCATGTTTCCACTGTAGGGGGTGAAGGTTTGATCCTTTTTGGAGAACTAAGAAGACTCTTTAGAGTCTCTTGGACTACAGGGAGCTCAAATTAGTCAACTCTAAAGGAATCAACCCTGAATATTCATTGGAAGGACTGTTGCTGAAGCTGAAGCTCCAATAATTTGGCCACATAATGCAAACAGCTGATTCATTGGAAAAGACTGATGCTGGGAAAGACTGAGGGCAGGAAGAGAAGGAGGCAACTGAGGATAAGATGGTTAGATGGCATCACTGACTCAATGGACATGAGTTTGAGGAAATTCAGGGAGACTGTGGAGGACAGCAGAGCCTGGTATACTGTAGTCCATGGGCCTGCAAATTCTTGGAGAGGACTTAGCAACTGAACACCGACAAAAATGAGGAAATAAGATCCCATGTGCTGGGCTGCCAGCCCGCCCTCCCCCTCCCCAAATGCAAACAATAACAATCTCAACTGTTATGGACTGAACTGTGCCCACCCCTCACAAATTTGTATGTTGTATCTCTAACCTTCATTGCCTTAAAATATGACTGTATTTGGAGGTAATTACCTTAAAGCAATTTAATTTCCTTTGAGCTCTTGTACACCTGTGGCTGATTCATGTCAATGTATGGCAAAACCAATACAGTATTATAATGCAGAATAAAGTAAAAATAAAATTAAAAAAATAAAATAAAGTGAGGTCCTGAGGGCGGGGGGATTTAACTCAATCTGACTGGTCTCCTGATAAGAAGTGGTTCTTAGGACAAAGAGAAATAGACCGGATGCACACAGGGAAGACTGTGAGGACACAGTGAGAAAGCCACCTCTGCACACCAAGGAGAGAGCTCCAGAGAAAGCAAACCTGCTGACACGTGGATTTGGAACTTCCAGCCTCCAGAACTGTGAGAAAATAGATTTATTTCATTTGAGCTACTCACTGCAGTATTTTGTTATGGCAGCCCTAGAGGACTAAGATGTCAATAATAAAAAGAACAGCAAATCCTTCCTCTATTGCTGTGAGCTTCTTTCTTTCTCTCAGATACTGGCAAAGACAAAACCAAAAGTAATACCTTAGTTAATTCCTCTGTTGCTGTTCTGGTAAAGAAGCAACATGGGTAACTGGGAGGGAACCTTTCTAAGTTCTGGATTGAAATGGCAACCCACTCCAGTGTTCTTGCCTGGAAAATCCCAGGGACAGTGGAGCCTGGTGGGCTGCCGTCTATGGGGTCGCACAGAGTCGGACACGACTGAAGTGACTTAGCAGCAGCAGCAGCAACGCAGTGGTAAAGAATTCGTCTTTCAAATGCACGAGATGCAGGATACACAGGTTCCACCCCTGAATGGGGAAAATCCCCTGGAGAAGGAAGTGGTACCCCACTCTAGTATTCCTGTGGAAAATTCCATCAACAGAGAAGCCTAGTGGGCTACAGTCCACCAGGAGCTGCAAAGAGTTGGACACAACTGAGCACTCACTCAAAATTCACTGAAAGAGTTAAGCAGGACCAGTCAAGTGAGGAGTGAAATGAAGGCTGTGCCCAGTAGACAAGATACAGACCTGATGGTGTGAGGCGTGAAATGGGTCTGCTCGACAACAGAAGAAAACCAGTTTTGTGACTAAAGTTTAGTGATGCAATGGAGGGTAGAATGAATGGGATAAAGTTGAACTCAGGGAAGACAACATATATATGCATAGTTTTTATAAATATATACATAAAACTATTAATAAGTATAGATGCGAGATTTTTGACAAATTGTAGTTATCATACTAGTTTTATTATTTATCTAAAAAGCTAAAAAATATATATTTTTAAATCCATAAAACAAGATTAAAGTGTCAGACAGAAAACATTAATGTTATAGAAATAAGATAAGACTTTTATTAAAAAATATTAGTCACGGATCATGTAACTATAATAATACTTTTGGAGTGTTTTTTAAGTCAATCTTTTTTTCTCTCAGAGGAAATATAACTGATGACTCATATAGCAGATATTTATTTTAACAGCATAAGCTAAAGCACAAGATTTGATTAGAAGATTTTCTAACCATAACAATATTTTACATAAGAATAGAAACCCTGATGGCTCAGATGATAAAGAATCTGCCTGAAATGTGGGAAACCTGGGTTTGATTTCCGGGTTGGAAGATACCCTGGAGAAGGAAATGGCAACCCACTCTAGTACTCTTGCCTGGAGAATCCCATGGACAGAGGAGCCTGGTGGGCTGCAGTCCATGTGGTTGCAAAGAGTGGACATGACTGAGCAACTAAGCATAGCACAACAGAAATAAAATATATAATTCAATGAATCTAGAGCCAAACAGAATTTTTCTGCTGCATCATTTTACTGACATGAATATGGCTTAAGAATTTGAATTAATATAACAATGTTAATAATTATATTTATCAATTATGGTTATAAATATAATCAGTTATACATAAAATTGTTAATTGTACCTAACATTAATTATAAGGCCAACAATAATAAAAATCACTGATTATAGTAAAATATTTTTATATTATGTACTGAGAATATTTGTTTTAGTTTGCTTTTCTTGTTTTGACAGGATTCCAATCTTTATAACTTTAAAATTATTACTTATAATTTTTTAATTATAATGTTCAAATAAACTTTTACATTATAAAATTATAAGTATGTAATTACAATTTGGTCAAAAGTAGTATGAAGTTTATTTTTATTTCTTGAATTATGAGCAATAAAATCTTCTATCTGAACAGACTTTAAATAAAGCTTGCATGTATTTTTTTCAATGCATTAGAAAACTAAATGAAGTATCTGCAAATGGATAATAGAAAAAATTAATTTTGATGAAGTAATACAGAACAAAGTTGAAATAAATTGTACCTCTATTTATTGAACATTTTGAATCAGTTAATATTAATTTCTAGATAATTAATTCATATAGTACAAAATGCAAAAGCAGTCAGTAAAAAACTGTCTAATCACACTGCTAAATTACCTATAATACAAAATATGTGGGTTGAAACAGCAGATTGAGAGGGTGGTCATGGATATCTTGTAGCTGGAGCATCTACTCACTTTTGAGAAATGGACTCTTCATTGTAGCAGCTTCCAAAGCTATTAACTGTCTCATCATACACAGTCTCAACTTGCACATCGACAAACTGCAGTGTATCTAGAGAAGGTAATGTTTGCTTTTACAGCAATGGTGGCTGATAGTAAAACTGGTATTTCATCTCTTTTTTTCTGTCACATACTGAGAATTATATTCACTACAATATGCTAAATATTCATATGATTGGTACATTTTAATTGAATTGCTATATAGTTAGAGTTGCTAATAGAAAAATATGCCATAATATATTTAAGAAAAAGTACAATAGTCTGTTATAAGATACAATCAGGAACATTAAAATATTGTAGAGTTTATTTGAGCAAATTTTGATTTCAGTTGGGCAGTGCCAAAACAGGAGTGGTTGGGAATGCTGGGGACAGGAGCATTTTATGGGCTTTTGTAAGGCAGATACAGAATCAGCACACGTCCAAGGGGCTGATTTGTAACTTGTTGTCTTTCACTTTCACTTTCTCCAATTTGTTTACAAGAATTCCCTCTGGTTTAGGTTTAGGTTTGCTTCCTAGGGTACTAAGACTAATTAGAGCTATTTCTAAAGGGAACTTGTTGTTTAGTCACTAAGTTGTGTCCAACTCTTTGTGGCATGATGGGCTGAAGCAACCAGCCTCCTCTGTCCTCCACCATCTCCTGGAGCTTGCTCAAACTCATGTCCATTGAGTTGGTGATGCCATCCAACTATCTCATCCTCTGTCACCCTCTTCTCCTGCCCTCAATCTTTCTCAGCATCAGGGTCTTTTCAAATGAGTCAGCTCTTCCCATCAGGTGGCCAAAGTATTGGACCTTCAGCTTCAGCATTATTCCTTCCAATGAATATTCAGGGTTGATTTCCTTTAGGATGGACTGGTTTGATCTCCTTGCAGTCCCAAGAACTCTCAAGAGTCTTCTCCAGCACATTTCAAAAGCATCAGTTCTTCGGCACTCAGCCTTCTTTGTGGTCCAGCTCTCACATTTGTATATGAAAAATCTTAAATACCCAGTTTTCAGGGTCCATTAGAAGTTCAAATTAAAGACTGAAAATAAAGAAGCAAAAAAAAAAGTGTAAAGAAGAAGACACAACTAGTTTTACAAAGATAACAGATTTACAGTCTTGCAGTCTACCCGTGGAGTCTCTAAAAGAGGCAGCCAATTGGCTATGGTTCTGCCTGGTTATTTTCAAGCTCTGTCCATCTTATTCAGACAGAATGTCTAACTGGCTTCTGGGCTTACTTCAAGTACCCTTGAAATACTGAAAGTGATGACATTCTGTAATTATTTTCTCATTTCAGCCCAGTGATACTCAAATTTTTCACTCTTCTGAACTCAATTCCAAGTCTAGTTTTTGTAACTTTTGGAAAAAGACTAAAGGGAATTCTCAGACCAGGGATGGTAATGCTTTCTTTCCTTGTAGTATGCCTGCCATGGTTCTGGGCTGCAGTGATTAATTTTAGAGAATTTTCAGTTCCTCATTCTGTCTTCTATCTCAAAGTTCAAAGTATTTATGCCGTTCATTTAAAAAATACTGGTTTCCCTTGGGTCTAGTAGCTACTATGCAAATCCATGCAAATGTAAATTTAGCTTGCAGTCCTTCGGTAATGCCCTTTCTCATTTCTCCTTGTATTTTTCAGGAAGAAAAAAGAAAGCCCATTTCTATTTGTGCAGTGCTCAGCTCTTTGCTCTATTGTTCTTTCCCTCTGATCATCACTGTTAAGTGATGTTGGAAGTAATTACATCCCACTCTCTTTTGGCCAGAAAGCAGTTTTCAGATAGAGAACAGCTTGAAAAACATTCCCCATTACACAGTAACTGTGTCCCAATCATCCCCTCTGTGCGACGGTATTAGAGTTTTTTCTCCCTAAGCCTGGCAAGGGCAGCTTGGACCATCTAATCATTCCATGCCCATTTACATGTTAGCCACAGAAATACTGTCTCATCCCACACTTCACATCCTGAATCAACCCCCAGCCTCTTGAAACCCTTTGGATCATGTTACTCTGTCCCCACTCTAAATTGCTCTGCTGCTTATGGCTGGTGACATTACATTTTACACCCAGAGACACACTTACAAGTGTGTAAGATGTTTGTGCTAATGATAGCCCCAAGCCCTTTGGAATAAGAGCCGCATTTCAAAGATCAGCATGTTTCCTGGAGCTGAGCTATTTGTAAAGTGTTTTTCACAGAATGTCACTTAATGCATTTTAAATTGAATTTAATTGTACCTAGGAAGCATGGCGCTTTTAAAATCACTCACGAGGAAATAAACTTTAGAAGTAGGTTAATAAATGAAATGCCCAAGGCAGTGTTAATTTCCCCTTCTTTCAGGCCCTGTGCAAACTCTGCTCTGAATCATATTTGCTTGTGCTTGCCTGTTTAGTTATTTGTTTTCCCTGCTGGACAATGAATTTCTTGAGGACGTGGGGCTGTGATCTTGATGTTTTTCTCTCTCTTTTCTCCTTCATGTCTTTATTTCACACACTGACACGCTGCCTAGATACATTTGGCGTTAAGTGCTTCTTGAATGAATGATTAATTTAAATTTTAAGCGTGAGTCTAAATATTTAAGTTCTCTCTGTGATCCCATCTGTCATGCCTTTGTCTACAATTAAAAGAAGAACCAGTCAGTAGCAGTCTTTATTTAAAAACAGGATGCATCTTTGCTTCTCTCCTCACCGAGATAACCTGAGTGGGAAAACTTGGCAAATGATAAACTGAAAAAGAGGTGGTCCTCTTCGTCTTTCTCCTGAGCTTATGGATTCAAGCGATAACAACGGAAATATATGGGAAGTTCTATTTTTCTCTAAATCTCCTTCACTCTGCTTGGGTGCTTTTATGTCTTCTTAAGGGAGAACAGATTACCAATCACTCCACTTTTTCTTTTGTGGAGTAACACACGCTTATAGAATTCTGACTGTGGGCTAGTTCTTACGTGAAACATGAGGGCAGCAGCCCAATCATAAACCAGAGGATGATGTCCTCTTCTCTCTCAGAATGTATGGGTCAGTGATAAATCACACATGATGGTCGATCAGGTCATCGCATTATATCAACAAATATTAGTTCTTTAAAGAATTAAAAATATCCTTCCTTTACAAGATGAAGAAACTGAGTCCAAAACAGACTGGTTCCAAATAGGAAAAGGAATACATCAAGGCTGTAAATTGTCACCCTGCTTATTTAACTTACATGCAGAGTACAGCATGAGAAACGCTGGACTGGAAGAAACACAAGCTGGAATCAAGATTGCTGGGAGAAATATCAATCACCTCAGAAATGCAGATGACACCACCCTTATGGCAGAAAGTGAAGAGGAGCTAAAAGCCTCTTGATGAAAGTGAAAGAGGAGAGTGAAAAACTTGGCTTAAAGCTCAACATTCAGAAAACGAAGATCATGGCATCCGGTCCCGTCACTTGATGGGAAATAGATGGGGAAACAGTGGAAACAGTGTCAGCCTTTATTTTGGGGGCTCCAAAATCACTGCAGATGATGACTGCAGCCATGAAATTAAAAGACGCTTACTCCTTGGAAGAAAAGTTATGACCAACCTAGATAGTATATTCAAAAGCAGAGACATTACTTTGCCAACAAAGGTCCATCTAGTCAAGGCTATGGTTTTTCCTGTGGTCATGTATGGATGTGAGAGTTGGACTGTGAAGAAGGCTGAGTGCCGAAGAATTGATGCTTTTGAACTGCGGTGTTGGAGAAGACTCTTGAGAGTGCCTTGGACTGCAAGGAGATCCAACCAGTCCATTCTGAAGGAGATCAACCCTGGGATTTCTTTGGAAAGAATGATGCTAAAGCTGAAACTCCAGTACTTTGGCCACCTCATGCGAAGAGTTGACTCACTGGAAAAGACTCTGATGCTGGGAGGGACTGGGGGCAGGAGGAGAAGGGATGACAGAGGATGAGATGGCTGGATGGCATCACGGACTCGATGGACGTGAGTCTGAGTGAACTCCGGGAGATGGTGATGGACAGGGAGGCCTGGAGTGCTGCGATTCATGGGGTCGCAAAGAGTCAGACACGACTGAGTGACTGAACTGAACTGAAAGAATTAAAAATATCCTTCCTTTACAAGATGAAGAAACTGAGTCCAAAAGTGTCTAAGACTAGACTCTGGCAAAATACCCAGGTCCTCTGGTTTGACCTGTAACTAGTGCAGCTCCTTTTTTTGTTACACAGAATAGCTCGTCTCTTACATATTTCCTTAGAGACTGTCCTAGCCTCTCACGAGTTTTACTTTTCTATAGTTGGACAGTTTATGTGTATAAGTTGGCTCTTTCCTGCCATCTCTCCTTCCCTCCTTCAATAATGTTCTGAAAGAAAGTGAAGTCGCTCAGTCGTGTCCCACTCTTTGCAACCCCGTGGACTGTAGCCTACCAGGCTCTTCTGTCCATGGGATTTTCTGGGCAGTCATACTGGAGTGGATTGCATTTTCCTTCTCCAGGGGATATTCCCAACCCAGGGATCGAACCCGGATCTCCCGCATTGTAGGCAGACGCTTTATTGTCTGAGCCACCAGGCTCTGAACGCTTACCTTAATAGACATTTGAGATATAGAAATGAGTGAAAACAAACACACAAAATACACAAACATTTTAGTGAGTACAAGGAGTTTTTAAAAATCTACCTCAGTAGATACTACAATAGACCCATATTATACAGGTCAGAAGAAAATAATATACCTATGTCAAATGGATCAAAGGACAAAAGAAACATTAGCCAACACTACACTAATTTGAAAAAGGTAGTCATAGTAACATTGCTTAGAAGCAATGAATGAGTGGAAGCCATATGCAGTCAGTACTTGGCCTTATGTTCACCGCTTACCCAGTTCTGTGCTGTCGGTATTGAGATTCTCATTTACTTCATGAGAATCTTGAGGCTGCAGAGATCTTGTGTAGTTCCTAGTTTCAGCAACACTTACAATAAGCAGAACAACAGTACCTCAGACATCACTGATGTCCCTAGTTCTCCACCTTACAGATGGCAGATCTTGAACTTCTCTACCTGCATAATCACTTGAGCCAATTGCTTATAGTAAATCTCTTTTTCTTATAGATTCTCTCCAGATGCATGCAAATATTGCCTCATTTCCACCATGCTATTGGATAAGAGGCACTAGCAATTAATTTGATGAAAAAGGAAATAACAAAAGGTGAAGATATTAAACTACCATCCTATCCTTGAAGTTAAATTTATTGTTTTTACTGCTCCATTTTTTTTTGCAGTCATTCTCAACCAGAATAAAATATTTCCTACTTTTTCAGGTATACTGACAACATTGTGGCAAACACCCATAATTCTTTGAAAAACTTTAACAAAATCTTCAAACAACCGTTCCATAACTTCTCTGCTCTCAAATTCTCTACATCTGTTCAAAAATGACACCAGGCAGCTGTTGTCCCAGCTAGAAATAACCTTTCTGTTATTTTTTCCAAAACAATACTGCCTGTCATTTCTATAGATCTTTAGCTACATATTTATCCTCTCTTTTGTAACTTGGATTAAAGTAAAAATAACCAAGTATTCTATTTCACATTCTATGCAAAAATTCTTTATCTTCTTTATGGCATGGTGAAAGAAAAAAAAATCTTTACAGATTTCTTTGAAATTTTCATCATTGAGAAAGAACCAAAAATTGTTACAGAAAAATAAATATCAAGAAGCTAGCTTCAGAGGGAAGTTCAAGATGGAGGGGACATGTGTATAACTACGACTGATTCATGCTGATGTATGGCAGAGACCAACACAACATTTTAAAGCAATTATCCTTCAATTAAAAATAAATTTTAAAAATTTAAAATCTAAAAAACAAAACAAAAGAAACTAGATTTACTTATACTTTTCTCCTGTTTTCTCACCCCACCATCTCCCCACCTCCCAATTTTCCCTCAGAGTTGAATTTTCTATAATAGAGAACAAACAGATTATAAGGAGACAATTCAGTGATTGTGAATGTGGTTCCCCCAACTTCTGTCAATTCTCACTTCAAAAACACCTTTCATCTGTCTCCACGCATTTCATTGGCTGCCCTCTGTAAGATTTCCTCAAGCAAACACATTAATATCTTTTCTGCCTTTCAAATAAAGTCCTAATGCCTTGAGTTTCTATTTAAACATCTCTTCAAATTTGCATCAGTTTGTATTTCTGGTTTAAAGGTATCTTTCACTCAAGCTATATTCTTCTGTTTCCTTTCCTTTTTCATTCTTTCTCAGTGGAAAAATCTTTTTGCCTCACATTTGCATGGCATTTATCTCTTTGCATATGCTTTCTCCTTCCATCTAGATTACAAGCCTTTGGGCAGATACTCAGTCTTATCACCTTTTTATCTCCCAGAAGGTCTTTCATTCTCATCCTAGTAAGGACAATTATTAATAATATGGGGTTGTGGCACTTGTATAAATAAAACAGAGACTTTAGAAATGAAGAAAGCTGCCTTAAAAGGAAACAAAACCTTTTTATAGGCCATTCTCTAATGATTTATGATATTCATTCTGTGTTAAACTTAATGGAATTCCTTGGTAGAAGAGAAAGAAGACAATCTCCAGAATGACAAAAATGCCCCATATTCTAATCGCCCAAGTGTTCCTTGTGGCTCAGCTCATAAAGAATCTGCCTGCAATGTGAGAGACTGGGGTTTGATCCCTGGGTTGGGAAGATCCCCTGGAGAAGGGAAAGGCTATCCACTCCAGTGTGCTGGCCTAAAGAATTCCATAGACTGTATAGTTCACGGAGTTGCAAAGAGTTGGACACGACCAAGGGACTTTCATTAATTCACTACTATTAAGCATTTCTTATCAACTAGAACCAGTTGTCAATGATTATTTTTGGCATTTTATACTGGTTCTCTGAATGGTTAGGCTTACTTTAGCTGTGGTAACAGACACCTTGTCAATTCCAACAACAAATTACAAGTCCTTGTTTATTTGTTTTCCTTTATGAATCTAGAAGTTTGGAAGTGGGCAAAGCTGAGAACACTGAGCCTTTCTTGGATTTTTCTTAAAAGTAACAATATACCTGCTGCAGCCACCGTAACTAACCACCATGTTCATGTTTCAGCAAGAAAAATGGAGAAAAACAAGAAAAAAGTATGACACATACTTCACAAAAGAAAAAAAGGACAAATTCATAGGTATCTTCCATATATTTCTGATGATTGTAATTACAAAATACAAACATCCCTAACGCAAATCAGGTTGAGGAATGTCATTCTTCAATGGATAGGTTGCTGTAATGAACAGAATCACTTTTATTAGTAAAGGGAGAAAAAGGTGAATGAATATTATATAGAATATTTTGCATAGGATAATTTTGTCCCTTTCCTTTTTAATTAAATTTACAGTTAAGTAGATAGATACCAATATACAAAATTCAAAGAGGGCCTTCAAGGTTATTAGAACTAACCAAAGTGCACCAATTTAGAAGTGTATTCCATTTTTATAGACTTAATTTTTTAGGGCAGTTTAGGAGTTTTAGCAAAATTTACTAGAAAGTACACAGAGTTCCCATAACACCCTCCCCACACACTCAACAAATTATACACAATCCCCTCCCACCACTAACATCCTACTTCCTGCTCTGGAGTGGTACTGTTTTACAATGGATGAATCAACATTGACATGGTGTTGTCAACCAAAGTTCATGGTTACATCAGTGTTCATTCTTAGTGGTGTATATTGTGTATTAATCGCTCAGTTGGGTCCGATTATTTTGCATGGACTGTAGCTCACCAGGCTCCTCTGTCCATGGAATTCTCCAGATAAGAATACTGGAGTGGTATTTCCTTCTCCAAGTGGTGTATATTCTATGGGTATAAATGAATAATGATATGTTTCCACCATTACGATATCTAACAGAGTAGTCTGAGTGCCCTAAAGGTCCCCTGCACTCCTTTTAATCATCCTGCCCTCACATCAAATCACTGGAAATCCATTATCCTTTCAGTTTTGCCTTTTCCAGAATGTCACAGTCCTGGATTCATACAGTACACTTTTTAGTTTGGGTTCTTGCTTTTAGTAATATACACTTAAGGCTTTTCTGTGTGTTTTCAAGGCTTGATAGTTCATTTCTTTTTAACACTGAATAATACTCCATTGCCTGAATGTACCAGGGTTAGTTCGTCCATTCACCTACTGAAGGGCATCTTGGTTTCTTCCAGGTTCTGGCAATTTTGAATAAAGATGCTATAAACATCATGTATATGTTTTTATGCAGATACATGTTTTCACTCATTTGGTTATATGTCAAAGAGTCCACTTGTGGATCCTAGGTTAAGGGTATATTTATTTTTCTAAAAAATTGTCAGCTGATTCATCATATTTAAAATATAAATGTAGGGTACTTAAGCGGTATTATTATCTGATATCCATATAGGGATTAAGTAAAACTTCATCATCTAATTAGTTGAGAATTTCTTGAGCTACATGAAAATTCAAATTGAATTGCTCCAGTTTAAGCTATAGTCTCATGACTCAGGAGCTTTCTAGACATTTTCTCATTAAAATATGGGTGTAAGATGTATCACCTCAGTATACCACATGTAGGGACATCACAGAGACACAATATTGC
This sequence comes from Nanger dama, assembly GCA_917880005.1. Classification (NCBI taxonomy): domain Eukaryota; kingdom Metazoa; phylum Chordata; class Mammalia; order Artiodactyla; family Bovidae; genus Nanger; species Nanger dama. The sequence continues at coordinate 3,708,601 of CAKJTW010000069.1, forward strand.
TATAGCTGTCTCAGATCATATTTAGATAATACTGCTATAGAATGTATACTATATATTCCTTACAGTGTCTTGTTTTTCTATCATCCTGAAATTCTGCATTGTAAAGAGTTTCATTGAATTACAGAAATAAAAGGAAAAACCCTATCACTAAGAAATTATATGAAATAAATTTACACATGTACGTGTTATATGGGATATTTTTCACTGTTGTTAGAATGCAGTCAAATGCATTTGACTTCATGTTGCCAGAGTATACTGTCATGGGGAGAATAATGTACACTGATTCAAAGTATGTGTCAGCAGAAAATGTCCTGTTTAGAAATGAGCGTGACTACTGATGCATGCCCTGACATGTGTCAAGATGCAAGGTGTGGACTAGGGGTGAAGACCGGTGGAGATATTTATGGCTGCTTTACTTGCTGTTTCCTATCTCATTCCAGTGCTTTCATGTGTGGAATTATGAAGCCACAATGGCTTTTTAAAATACAGAAATATTCAGTCTAGTTTTCACATCCTTTGCTGGAAGTCATGAGTTCTTTCTCAGTAGTATTCTGCAAATTCTTGTTTTTCACTTGATTTTCTAAATTTTTACAAAGTACTTTTCCATTATAGAAACACACAGTGGTTTACAACTCAGTTAATAATAGCATGGTAACTATAAGATTAGGTACTACGATTGAATGTGTATTTTCAAGTAATTCATTTATATAACAAATATACACCATCATTTTTATGCAACACACATACTCTTATGTGCTGTGAATAACAATGAAAAAAAAGCATAGAGCTTAGCTTCAGGAAGACTTTAGTATCCTGGGAAGAAACCAGAAATTAACGCATAGACATTAGGTGATGGACAGTAATAAGAATGCATAGGAAAGGCATTTAGTGTACCTTGGAGGAGAGTGGGAGAGTATGAAGATTCACAAAGGCATCCTAAATGAGATATTCCAGCAGAAATATAACTAACATTAAATATGATACAATATTTTAGTCATTCTGAAAGCAGTATGGAACCTTGCAGTTCCTGTAATAAATAAGTTTTGCAATTGGGTCCAAAGTAATTTTTATCATTGAAATGCTCAATTGTTTTCTAGGAAAATAAGAAATTAGAAAACATGAAATAAAGTTGCATTCAAATGATAAGAAATGTATATTTACAATTATAAAATTGTAAAATGTAGGCAAAAATTACCTTGGTGAAAAAGTCTCAAATCTTTTTTTAATAGGTGGGAATTTTTAAGAGTGCATGTAAAAGATGTGTACAATTGGAAGACATATATAATTGGAAGACATTCAAAGCTTATATAAGTGAGTTAAAAGGAAATTTGCAATCTTCAGTTACTTCAGTGATCTATGTTACAGTTATTTCATGATACAAAGACTTCTAACAGGTGGTATTAAAACAAATATCATTATTAGAACAGAAGCGTTTTAATTTCAAGTCTCATTACAGAGCTCCCTATCCCACCTTTGTCATTATCTGCACTTATACATGCACCCTCTGACTTATTGTCTGATAAGGTACATAATGGACTTCTCAGGTGGTTCTAGCAGTAAAGAACCCACCTGCCAATGCAGGAGACATAAGAGACTCAGGTTCAATCCCTAAGTTAGGAAGATCCCTGGAAGAGGGCATGGCAACCAACTCCAGTATTCTTGCCTGGACAGAGGAACCTGGCAGGCTATAGTCCATAGCGTCACAAAGAGACTTGACTGAAGCAACCTAGCAAGCACCATGCAAGGTATACAACACTTTGAATTTGTATAAAATAATAAATAAATAAATAAAAGAAAGCAATTCTCTAATAGGACATGGACACAATATTATGTAAATAAACCGAGTGTATACATTCTTCAGTTTGTGAAAATATTGAAAGCATTTATATAAATAATCTTTCTCATTTATAACAGGTAAGTAGGTGAAGAGCAGAACTACAAGTTTTCCATCTTGAGTATTTGATACAGGGTTAGGATTTCCCAGTAGTTATGTATGGATGTGAAAGTTGAATCATATAGAAGGCTGAGCACTAAAGAATTGATGCTTTTGAATTGTGGTGCTGGAGAAGACTCTTGAGAGTCCTTTGGACAGCAAGGAGATCAAATCGCTCAGTCCTAAAGAAATCAGCCCTGAATATTCATTAGAGCTTCTGCTGAAACAGAAGCTCCAATACTTTGGTCACCTCATGTGAAGAACTGACTCACTGGAAATGACCTTGATGCTGGGAAAGATTGAAGAAAAATGGAGGAGACGACAGAGGATGAGATGGTTAGATAGCATCACTGACTCAATGGACATGAATTTAAGCAAACTCTAGGAGACAGTGAAGGACAGGGGAGCCTAACATGCTGCAGTCCACAGGGGTCACAAGGAGTTGGACAAGATTCAGCGACTGAAAAACAACAACAAATGACATCATACTGATGCCAAGTTTTAATAAGGAACTGAATTCAGAGAGATGTTATTTACATTTATAATCCTGATAAAGCAAAGTATTACTGAAGAAGAAACTTATTTTAGCTTTAATTAGTTTTAAAAGTAAGCACAAACCAAATACAAGTTCTAAAATTATCATACTTCCTGGGAAGCTAAGTACATTATGAAATATAGTTGCATGAATGTATGGTGACCAAGGTCTGGTAAGTCAATCAGATCAGAAATCCATTGCATGTGCTTTATACTCATATTTCTTTCTCTGAGAAAACATGACATTTCTGGAAAGATATTGAGTAATCTGTTTGCTTTTTATTTTCCTATATAAACTGAACAATAAATGATTTAAAAGTGATATCCTTGTTTACTAGAACATAGAGGATTAAAACTAACTAAATTCAGGCAATTTATTATGCAAGGGGTCATAATTTCTGAAGGACTAAATCTGAATTAAGATAAATTTAGATAAATCCACTTCTCAACACAGCATTTCTATAAGCAAGCATTTGAAACCTGTGAGGAATTGTAATTTATATGACAATTCCAAAACTATGACATGGGTTCCTCTTAAAATGTCTTTGAAGATAGAAATCTGAATTAATTAACTAGGTAAAGTATGACTCAAATAACATTTGAGTCAGCTCCTCTATCTTCCTTAAAAGTTTGATCTAATAATGTTTCTTCCTATGTTTGAAAGATTAAGCAGGCTTTATATTTCTTGGCAAATTAGTCATTACACTTTTGTTGGATTTGGGTTTTATTTTTGTCTTTCAGGTGCATAAATCGCACAGCTTATTAGTCAGAGAAGCCTTTCATGTCTTTAATCAACTCTGAGTTTGAAAATTCTGAAAATGAATCAGACTGGCAGGCCTACTTCTGAAGATCTTTAAAATATTCTCCCATAAAGAGGATAAGTTGAAAAGACGGTCACTTAGCAATGATGCCTTTAGAGAAACATGCCTTGCTGAAAAATGTGTGCCTTAGTACTTTGGAATGTGTGATAAATAGCCTACTTTCATCAAAGATGTACCTTATGTCTGCAACCATATCTAGAATATGAAAACAAAAGAGTGCTGGCATTGCCAACCATTTGTCATCTTTAAGGTATTAACATATATTTCTTAGAGCACCATTAAATAACCACACTTAAATCTATCTAATTTACATACACACAAAACTGATAGCCACCTCTTGTGATGTTAAGTCATTTAGATAAATCTTTTAAATTAAAGGAAATAAATATAAAAAATATGAACGTGAAAGTGAAAGCCTCTCAGTCTTGTCAGACACTTTGCAACACTGTGGATTGTAGCCGGTCAGACTCCTCTGTCCATGGAATTCTCCAGGCCAGAATACTGGAGTGAGTAGCCGTTCCCTTATCTAGGGATCTTCCCAACCCAGGGATCACACCTAGGTGTCCTCCACTGCAGGTGGATTCTTTACCATCTGAGCCACCAGGAAAGATATAGTTCACCTTAATTTTAAAATCAAGATTTGAATATCATATTTGTCTTCTACATGTTCTCTCAGCTTTTTAAACGTATTTTTAAGTTCTATTTATTTTTTGCTGCACTGAATCATCATTGCTGAACGCAGACTTCCTCTAGTTGTGAGTGGGAACTATTCATCATGGGAGGCGTGAACATTGTGGTGGCTTCTCTTGTTGATTGGGATGTGGCCTCAGAAGTTGTGGTGCAGGGGCTTAATTGCTCTGTGGCATGACGGATCTTCCTGAATCAGGGATTGAACCCTTGTCCCCTACATTGGCAGGAGGATTCTTAACCACTGGACCACCAGGGAAATCCCAGCTTTTTTTTTAATCGAGTTTAAAGTAACAGAAGTTTACATCTCAGAAAATGTCAATAGTAAACCTCACATGGTTTCTAAAGAATCTCTATGGAGCTTTGGAAGTTAGACCAAAGTACTCCTGAGGTGTAGGAGTGTGAGCATGTCAACCGAAAAATACTTCAGCCTGGTTTTAATCAGACAAACGGCTCTTCCACAACAGGCGATTCCGTAGCAAATATCAAACAAACAAATTTTCTGTGCTTAAAAACTTGGCACCATCTAGTCAGATCTAGTCTCCATCTGGTTATATGATGGAATCATCAGGGAAATTTTTTAAAGTACTTATGCCTGATTCCCCACCCCTAGAGGTTCAAATGTGAATTATCGTGGTCATAGCCCAGGCATTAGTATACTTTTTCAGATAAAAGATGTTTCTAATATGCAGTCAGGATTAAGAACTGATCTCATCGGAACTTCTTTATTTTTCAAGTAGGACCAGAGAGATCTCGATAGATAATAAAAATGTCACATACAAAATACAACACAATATGAATTCACATTCACCTATTAATGGAAATAAAATGCACTTAGAAAATTAAAAAAATAATAATAATTCAAGCTTGACATTTTACAAGGAGGCAAATTGGATCAGATAATCTAATTAGCCAGCAATAAATCTGACAGAAGGCAGACAAAAGAAGCTACCTGATGATAGCCACATGGGAGGCTTTCACATATTGCACTTTATGACATTCTCCTTTATCTTAGGTTTATTGTATTATCTCCTTGTCTTTTCTCCCTCTGCACTCCTGGGACAAAAGGGCTGCTGGAAATCTTTTTATAATTATTGCAATAGCTCTAGCTTTAAAAGGAAGACAGGTGGGGTTTAAGGGAGCAAAGAGGCAGTGCAGTCTTCCAGGCTGGACACAGGAGTGTCCTTCTTCTCAGGAGCAAGCACAGTAGGTGCTCAGGAACCTCCATGGGCATTTTTGCTATTCAGCAGTAGCACTAAACCTACTTTCTACCCTCCCTCCAAGACATGCACGTGGGACGCTTTGGTGATCACTGCAATTTTCTGTGCATTAGAAGAGGTTTCAACTCTGAGTTCTTTTGATACAGTGGGCTGTGGTTCTTGGTTCCTGGAAGGTTATGTTGATGTTTGGAATAGTACAGGTCTTCTCAAACTCTACCGTGAATGAGAATCACACAGAGAGCTTACTATAATGCGAATGCTGACTCAGAAGTTATGGGAGGGGGCCTGAGATTCTGTATTTCCAATCAAATCCCAGCCTATGCCAATGTGATTGGATTGTGGATCATACGTTTTTATTTTTTACTGAAGCATAATTGATCAACCATGCCGTGATAGTTTCAGGTATACACCAAGGTGATTCACTTATAAATATATACATATTGGTTCTTTTTCAAGTGCTTTTCCCATTTGGTTATTACAGAATATTGAGCAGTGTTCTCTGTGCTATACAGTAGGCCCTTGTTGGTTATTTACTTTAAAATAGCAGTGTGTCCTTTGACAGAGAAAATGGTTTCTTTGCAAGCAGTCCAAAGATGTGCCGTGGAGTTGCAGCCTCCATCCAGGTCTCTGCTCCAGTGCTGTTACACTTATGCAACAGGGTGTGCACCCACATCTTGCTGGGCTTTTCGCATCCTCCTCCTCAATGAAGAGTCTTCAGAGTTCCTGTGCAATAATTAAGCACCAGCCCTGGTTCCAGAGTTTCTTCATGATCTGGCATTGGGATGTATGGAGCATGTGGCCAGTGGCTGCTGGTGACCACATGAGATTGGCCAACTGAGTCCCTGTCGAGGCTGTGCATTCAAGGGACAGATGCGGGCAGCATCTGCTCTGACAAAGCCCCTGAACACCTGCTAGATTTCTCTGTGGGGTCAGGGAAAGACCACCCTCCAGAAGGTGCCGGGAGAAGTGGAATTGTTATGTGGATGAGCAGTTCTAGCCCAGGGATGGCAGGCTGGCGTATGCCAGAGATGGTGGGAGAGGCCCCCTCACTCCTGGTGACAGGCTAGTGTTTCTGCTTCATGCGTCTCATCAGTCAGCTGTTCCACCTTTCCACCATCAGAAGAAATGAAGGGTGCATGTTTGAAGGGAGCGATGCGGGCTGCTTCTCTGTTCTCAAGGGTTCTTCCTCTTTTAGGTCTAAATGAAACTGGCAATAAAGGAACACATGTCAGGAGAAAAGGTTGGGTTCTGGCTTGGCCAGAGTCAAAAGGATAAACTTGAAGCCCCAGCGAATAAACCTGAGGGTTGCTATAGGAACCTTAAGAGTTGGGCCAGAGCTGGGACAGGGGCTCTTTCCTGGGCTAAGGCTGAGGCAGACCCGGGGAAACAGCCCTCCTCTCCTCGTCCAGCTGAACGGAGAGGAAATACAGAGCAGAGGGGGAGGATGAGAGCGTCCCTCCCAGCGCAGCCTCCAGGTGGGCCTCAGGAAGGTGGGCGAGGGGACCTTTGATGTGCTCTGGGATCTGAGACTTGAGTAGGAATGGAGCGAGATGCTACAGCCTCCGGAAAGAACAAGTCTGTGGTGAGTCAGTCATGCAGTCCTTAGCTTTCAGGGGGCACATGATCACTCTTTGTCCTTGCAGTGTAGTAGTCAAGCCAACAATCACGATTGCCTGGTGACATCATCATTATACCGGCTTCCCAGGTGGTGCTAGTGGTGAAGAACTTGCCTGCCAATGCAGAGACATAAGAGATGTGGGTTCGATCCCTGCTTTGGGAAGATCCCCTAGAGGAAGGCACGTTAACCCACTTCAGTTTTCTTACCTGGAGAATCCCATGGGCATAGGGGTCTGGTAGGCTATAGTCCATGGGGTCACAAAGTTGGACACAACTCAGGCGACTTAGCCCCACACACACACCTTTATACATATATATATATGTATATACACATACACTTATATATAGGGGCTTCCCTGGTGGCTCAGATGGCAAAGTGTCTGCCTGCAATGCAGGAGACCCAGGTTTGATCCCTGGGTTGGGAAGATCCTCTGGAGAAGGATGGCAACCCACCCCAGTATTCTTGCCTGGAAAATTCCATGGATGGAGGAGCCTGGTAGGCTACAGTCCATGGGATCACAAAGAGTCAGATGCAACTGAGTGAATTCACTTCCACTTTCACTTATATATACATTATCCCGCCACCTTTTAAGTCCCCCTACTCTCTCCCGTTATTCCACTCCTCCCCCTCCTTTTTCTTCCCATGGACTCAGGGTTGTGATCCAATGTCTTTCTCTCATGGAACAGGAGTTTAATTGTCTTATTTATTTACCTTTCTAATTTCTAGCCCGGAGAGTCTCTGATATATACTTGAAACAGACAGAAACACTTGTTTATTATTATTATTATTATGTGTAAGATATAAAAATGAAGAGAATGTTCCTATGTTTGAAAATATATTCTGTGCTCATAAATAAAATATGTCAGGAGATGCAGATCCTCCTCTGTATTTATTTACTGAAACTGTGCTTCCTCTAATACACTAAGTCACTGATGCTGCACCTAACACTTTACAATACTAAAACTTTACAATAAAGGCCTCTATTATTTTTACCAGGATTGAGAATCTGAAAGAAAACATGGAGTGTGGGTAGAAATCTGGGATTTCATTTGTAAAATAAGTAACTAAGAATCAGATCATAGGCAAAGGTCGGTGTACTCCATGTGAACTGGTGAACAATAACCAAATCCTTATGTAGCTGTTGTTTAGCTGCTAAGTCCTGTCTGACTCTTTGTGACCCCATGGACTGTAGCCTACCAGGCTCCTCTATCCATGGGATTTCCCAGGCAAGAATACTGGAGTGGGTTGCCATTTTCTTCTCTAAATTCGTTCAGAGTCAGGATTTTTACAGAAGCTCTTCCACACTTTTTGCCTTTAATTATATGACCATCTCTTTTTTATTCCCCTTTACTGTTTATAGTAAAAACATTAACTCCTACATCAAGGTCAGTTAGTTTTTAAAGGAGACCAAAGAGAAAAAATTTTTATCCTTACACAATGTTGAATTGATCATTTATTAATTTGACTTTATTGTAATAATGTAGTTCCAACCATATAAAATTTTCATTATTGTGAGTCGAAATGATTGAATATGTTAATAACGTTTAACTACTAATTCCAAAGGAAGAGTTAGGAAGACAGGGATCAGCAATTTGGTTAGTAAACAGCTTTGCCATTTTGTAATCTACTTTACTTTAAAATAGATGTTGATACTTGTTATGCAAATTGTCTCTGAATAAGACCTTAATGAAATTCAGTTCCTATCCTCTATGGGACATTCAAGGGAAAATGACCTTGTTTACTGCACATCAAATAAAAATGTTAACAAAAAACTACTTTACATACCAACTATCAATAACCAAACTATGCATATGTCCTGTTCTGAGGCTTTCTTGCTCTTCTTTCAAGACATTCTAGTCATTGAGTATCAGTCTTGGGGAATCCTTACTTGGAAATCTTGGAGTGTAACCTCAGGCTTCTTAGGTGGTGCTAGTGGTAAAGAACCTGCCTGACAACACAGGAGACATAAAGGGACGAGGGTTAGACCCCTGGGTCAGGAAGATCCCCTGATCCCTGGGTTGGGAAGATCTCTCGGAGAAGGAAATGGCGACTCACTCCAGTATTCTTCCCTGGAGAATCCCATGGACAGAGGAGCCTGGCAGAGTACAGTCCATGGAGTCACACAGAGTTGGATATGACTGAAGCAACCTAGCACAGAATGTAACTCACCAGAAAGTCCTGACTAACTGGTGAGAAGGGCAAGAGGCAGACTAGAGAAAGAATATTTACTAATGATCCTCTAGATTTCACCCAAAGGACCTGAGAATTACTACTTCAAGGTTCTTTGAAGGCAGACAGGTAGTAAAACCTTGACTTTCTCTAAGTCTAAATAAGTCCCCAAGATACAGTATGGTATGGTCCTGGTCTCTATGTACTTTTTATTGCTGTTCTTGAAAGTTTTAAACTTTCTCAAGACAATATTCTTCTTAAAACCTTTAAAGGACTTTATTATCTGTGCATGATGATATTCTTCATTTATAAGAAATTTTATACTTTTATGTCTTTTGTCAGTTAAATTATTTTTCATAACCATAATTCACCCTGGGAATTTTTTCAATCTGATAATGACAACTCAGAGTTGTTAAAGGCAGTTAACGCTTACTCATATTCCTAACAACTACCAAGGTGTGTCCTTATTAGACTCTAATGCTCATACTGTGTTTTATTACCTAAGCAGGGAAGTAAAAATTAGTGCCTAACACAATTGGACAGCTTCATTGGTTTTATGTAGTGAATTGCTCAGAAGATGAACATTACCAAGCCAGGAAATTCTTATTCTCTTTTCAGAAAAAATCTTCACAAAGGGGTAAATGCCAATTTAATAACTAAATGAGGAGAAAACTTTCTGAAAGCAAGCATAGAGGATTACTAGACTCTTTATCATGTCCTTGATCAGTGACGTTTTAGCCAGTCCTGGAGACAGAATGAATGTGACAACTGATAAGAAGAATGGATAATTCTCAAACAGATTTAAAATCCAGTGTTGCCTCCCCTCAATGTGTTAAGTAAATTAATATTTATGAGGGGGTTAAATTTATAGTATGCCAGATTAGCATTCAGCACACAAGATAAACAGATACTTTCTAACATAAAGAAGTCAAGAGTCAAGTGGTTAGTCTGGCGGAGGCAAGTGCACCGATAGGTTTATTTCTAGAAAGAGTCGTCAAGCACTATGGAGTGATCGCAGGGAAATTAGGGGCAAATGGAGATAAGTGTTGAGGCTAGGAACAGGAAGTGGTATTTGAGCAGAAACTGGAAAGCTGTGTAGATACTTCAGCAGCATGAGGTACAGGAAGGTTTGGTACAGGAAGGTTTTGACACAGAAGGAGTTAGGTGTGTGTGCAAATGCACAGGGATGGGAGAGGCAGGCACTGTAGGAGCCAGCCCCGGTGGGCATGAGGGATGAGTCAGCAGCGAGACCTATCTGTGCAGTGCATGTGCGCTCAGTCACTCAGTCCTGTTCGATTCTTTGCATCCCCATGGACTGTACCCTGCCAGACTCCTCTGCCCATGAAATTTTTCTAGGCGAGAATACTGGAGTGGGCTGCCATTTCCTACTCTAGGACTTGAACCCAGGGATTGAACCTGTGTCTCTTGCCCTTCTTACATTAGCAGACAGATTCTTTACCACTGCACCACCTGGGAAGCCCAGCATAGGGACTTTGTTAAATACTTTGCATGCATTATCTTCTTTAATTATAAGAACAATTCTATGAAATAGGTACTAACTTTACCTCTATTTTGCGGCAAGGAAAAAAAAAAGGCTGAAATATAGATATCAGAGTCCTGAAACTCTTAACATGAATGGTGAAAGTTCTTGTATGGCAACAAAGTAAGTTTTGATTACTCTTTTCTCTATAAAGGGATGATGGTAAATATTGTAGGCTTTGACAGTTGCACAGGGATCCTCCCATTTGTAAATTTATGTTGTAAATTATATCCTGTTCCTCCTCCTTCTCTCTGCACACTCCCTCCTCTTTCCTCTTCCCTTTAGGATTGTAAGAAACATTTTTAGGTCATAGAATGTACAATAAGTCGTGAGCTACGTTTGGCCCTAGAGCTCTAGTCTGCCAAGGATGAGTGTGTGTGCTCAGTCACTCAGTCATGTCTGACTCTTTGCAACCCCATGGGCTTTTGCCAAGGATCAGTCAGTCAGTTCAGCTGCTCAATCATGTCCAACTCTTTGGGGCCCATGTACTGCAGCATACCAGGCTTCCCTCTCCATCACCAACTCCAGGAGCTTGCTCAAACTCAAGTCCATCGAGTCGGTGATGCCATCCAACCATCTCATCCTCTGTCATCCCATTCTCCTCCTGCCTTCAACCTTTCCTAGCATCTGAGTCTTTTCCAAGGAGTCAGTTCTTCACATCAAGTGGCCAAAGCATTGGAGTTTCAGCTTTAGCATTAGTCCTTCTGATGAATATTCAGAGTATTCAGGTTCCCAGGGTAGCCTGGGAGGATTTTGAGGTGAGGAAAGAGAAAATATGAATTACAATCTAAATATACAACCAGGGCTAGAATGTGGAAGTTTCCCAGGTGATGCTAGTGGTAAAGAACCCACCTGCCAATACAGGAGATGCAGGAAATGTGGGTTTGATACCTGAGTTGGGAAGATTATTTGGAGAAGGGAATGGTTACCCACTCCAGTCTTCTTGCTGGGAGAATTCACTGGACAGAGGAACCTGGCAGGCTACTGTCCATGGGGTTGCAAAGAGTTGGACATGACTGAAGGAACTTAGCATACATGCATACTGTAAGTTGGCAAAATATGAAATAAAATAGACTGTAAGCAAGCTGTAAGTTGTCCTGGTCAGATATTGTGATGTCAGAACGGAGAGACAGTGAAATTCAAGAGGACTTTAATAGTTCATTGCTTGCAAGATATGAATGAGATGGAAAAAAACAGTGTAGGTCATATATATCTGGACTAGACACAACAGTGGATGAAGGGTGGGTCACACTTGGTTTTCCTCCAGACACTCCAATCCTTGTTCTTAATGGTCTACAGAACAGGATGGGGCTCCCTCAATTTTCTGTGCCCTCAGAATTCAGCAGAGGCTATAAAGACAGTTTGTATTTACTACAGTCTTGTGAAAAGTACATGAATAAATGAGTGAGTGAATGCTTTCTTCCCTAAGGGGGAAAAATTAAATGATTATTCTGAAAAAGAATTGCTAACAAAAATAAAAGCTGCCAAATATGAGGTTTCATATACATGTCTCTTATCCAACCACACTTTTGGTCTTTAGTGGAAACTGTGAACTTAGATATCAGAAAGAGTAAAACACCTGAGTTTAGATCAAAATGATGATTTTAAATTGGAGAAGTACTTACATAAAGCACCGTGGGGCAGCCTTTTCTGATCCACACTTGACATCAGTTTAAAAGATGATTCAATAACATAGGGGACAGCTGACTTAGAGAGTTAGGAAAGGATGTCAATAATTTGGTGAGATACCAAGGTTCCTCTTGTAGCCCTCACTTCAAATTGACAGGACAGATAGAGAGAGAACTGAATGAACATCTTATCAGAGCTCTTGGCGGTGTTTTAATTTATTCCATAAATACTCCTGATATTAACCTCACGTATATAAACATGAAGTCTAGAAATTTGTTAAAACTTGTATCAGTCTTTAAGAGTTTTTAAGTTGAATAAATTTTCAAAATGAAATTCTTCCTCTTTGGAGTAGTGTCCATTTTACTTTTTATCATGTCCTTGGATGTGGGTTTCATTAATAATGTTAACATTCATTTTGTGTAATAGTTCTATATGGTTACTAACCCTGCTTGAAATATGAAATCTTTAAAATGTGACTGTGTTTATTTCAAATTTTGAGACCAGTTGCTTTTCATCTCCAAATCTGTTGAGTTGGATGGATTTTCGTCTGTTTTCAGGTTTGACACATAATGATTAATTTTCTGGATCCCTGTTACAAGAATTAATTGAGATCTTGCCAACTGACAGGCACTGTTCTGTGCAGTGGTGTTATATTTATAAGTAGGATAAGGGTAGAAGAGAGTTCTGAACACATGGATTTTACATGCTAGAGCCAACCTGTTCAATACAGTAGCGACTAGCCACATGCGCTATTTAATTTAAACTAAATAAAGTTAAAATTTTCCTCAGTCATATCACATTCCAAGTGCTCAAAAGCCATGCATAACAAGGGCTATCATATCGGAGGGTGAAGATTTATAAACTTTTGCTGCGTGTGAGCTTACCTATATTATCTCACTTAAAGTTTTTGTAGAGTTTCATGAAGGGAATGAACTATGACATATTTCAGCCCAGTTGCTTTCTGTAACTGCTACATCAGTAGATTTCATATATCCTTACAAATGACTTTTGATTCTTTTCTTTGTGTCTCTTTTTATCTCTTTCTTAAAGTGTATTGGTGGAAACAATTAGCTGTCTGATGTCCTTAGTTTTCATAACATTCACATTAAGCTCTTGTAAACCTTTACAGAGTACAAAATCAATGTTGAGACTTTGTCAGGATTATTTTGTCTGCTTCTTTTAAGTGAGCTATTGAATGCACCTCAAGTAATTCCAGTGCATGTATGAGAGAAGAAACTAAATCAAAGTCTGAGTCTAGAGTCTGAGAGATGAGGCTGATCATTAGTAAACCCATAAAAGGAAGCTGGGATAAAAGGGCAAGTAATCTGAAAAGCAGACAAGCGTGAAGATCTAAAGATAAACATTCTGAGAATGTAAACAACTTGTTTAGAAAAGAAAGAAAGAAAAGACATATGCCAAAAAATTAAAAAGCTCAGAAGCATAGACAGATTAATTGGATTCACAGAGGAAAAGGAATCACAGAGCTGTCATATTCAGTCAAGAGATAAAATGTTGTTTGGATCTATGATAGGGAGAAAGGCATTAAAGCGATAGAAAGGGTCTGTGCATGTCAGCACCGTCCTTTCAAATCTCATGGCTTAGACATAATCACACCAATTTAAAGCAAGTGCCAGTTACAACTCTAGAAATTGACTATTTGGAGATCTCCATCACCCTTGGGTGACATATTCACAGCTTCCAGATAGGGCATTATGTTGAGGGACATATCATAAATAAGAATAGTACTCCAACATGACTCAAATAATTCAACAGTATTCGCCTACACATAGAGGAGAAATTGTCCCCATTCAGACAGGATGCCAAATAATGGAGGCAGAGAGAATGAACATTACAGAGCAGTCATCTTAGGAATGTGAAACATACCCCGGCTTGTGCAAGACAATCAAACCCCATGAGCAAGTAATGTTAGCAGGACTGAGAACATTGTCTCTTACCTCCTTTTAACCTGCTGAAAGAGGTGCTCCGCTAGGTTGGAACAAAAACTTGAATAACACAACCTGAGAATTACAAAATAGCTTCTCTCTTTGTCCTAACATTAGCTTTGCTCAGGCCTCAACACATTATTATGTTCCTTTCATTTTCTTCCCGAGACCTCAAAATTTAAGTACTTTGTAATATCGGTGTATTTTTCACATTTTAGAAATACTGTTGGGAATTTGATGGTGTCCGGGAATTTGATGGAAGTGACTTAGCAGCAGCAGCAGCAGGAATTTGGACACACCAAAAGTCCTATCCTGATTTTACACTCTCCTATATGATATTGTTTTGATCTTCCTTGTAGCTCAGATGGTAAAGAATCTGACTGCAGTGTGGGAGATGCAGGTTCTATCCCTGGACTGGAAAGATCCTCTGGAGAAGGGAATGACAACCCACTCCAGTATTCTTGCCTGGAGAATCCCATGGCGGGCCACAGTCTATGGGGTTGCAAAGAGTCAGACACAACTGAGCAACTCACACTACTACTACAATGATATTGAGTGTTGACCCCAGAATCCTTTTTCCCTTGTTCTGCACATTATGAAAAACACCAGTGATAGATCAAAATCTATTCATACATCCTAATCCACTTAAAATCCATGCCCTGTAGTCATCTCAAGCAAACGTTGCTCATTATCCTCTCACACTAGTCAGAATACTGGCCTTCAAAAAACGTCACATCTTAATCACCAGAACCTGTGAATATACTGTGCATGACACAAAGAGGGACCATGTAGGAACAGTTAATGTTAGGAGGCTTACAATAGATTATCAGAGCTTATCTGGGTGGGTCTGGCCGAATCCCATGGGCCTTTAAAAGCAGAACTTTCTCCAGCGGGAATCAGAGAGATGCAGTAGAAAGGGTAGATTTGAAGCACACATTTTTCTCCAACCACTGTTTCTAGAAAGGGCCGTATGAGAAGGCAGGGAAAGGAATATGAGCAGCTTCTAAGGGCAAAGGCTGGCCCACTGCCCACACCCAGCAAAGAGAGACCTCAGTCCCACAAGGGCTGCAGTTCTATGAATGCGTGGAGATGAACTTGGCCAACGGCCTGAAGATACTTGGGGGCAGATTCAATCCCAGAGCTTCCGCAAGGGAGCACAGCCCCTCCAACACCTTGATTTCACTCTTGTGGGAATCATTGCAGAAGGTTTCCCTGAGCCGTGCTGCACTCATACTTCTGATTTACAGATGACTAGCGTAATAAATACAGCTTCCCTGGTGGCTCAGCCAGTAAACAGTCTGCCTGCAATGCAGCAGACCCAGGTTTGATCCCTAGGTGAGGAAGATCCCCTGGAGAAGAGAATAGCAACCCACTCCAGTATTCTTTCTTGGAAAATCCCATGGTTGGAGGGGCCTGGTGGACTGAACCCCATGGGGTTGCAAAGAGTCAGACACAACTGAGTGACTAACACACGCAGGATAATAAATGGCTGTTGTTGATGTGTTATGGCAGCAACAGAAAGCTGATATACCCAGTTCTCCACTGGATCTGTTCACCCCCCACCCAAGGATCTAGAATTAGGGTGGATATCCTCACTATGAGTGGTAAAAGAATCCACCTGCCAGTGCAGGAGATGCCAGAGATACAGGCTTGATTCCTAAGTTGGGAAGATCCTCTGGAGAAAAAAATGGCTACCAACTCTGATATTCTTGCCTAGATAGTCCCAAGAATAGTCCATGGGTTCACAAACAGTCTGACACATCTTAGCAACTGAGCACGCATGCACATCGTTATTTTACCCTGATGCTTCAAGATCGTTCCAGGGATAATCAGGAATGGCAACCTTTCCTACTCTGAATAGCTGTCATTTTCTCCTATATTAATTGCAGGCTTCAGCACCAATTCCTAGTCTATGCCATCACTCTACCAATAGCATGAAAACTCTCAAATACCACATGCATGACATATCTAGCCTCTCAATTTTCTTATCTCCTTATATCCCCAGTTACCGTCACTCAGCTCCACTTTAGCAACTCACTCAGTTGCCATTCCCTAGGATTCAGATCGCAGAGAACTGTGTCACTGTGAAAATACTTAAAAGTAAAAATCTTCTTCCTAGTCATATTTTCACATCTTTCCTTTTAGAAAATAATTCTTCATGGATCTCTCATATTTCTGCCTACATTTAACAGTTTTTGTTCCAGATTATCTTTTAAGGAGGTGTATATAACAACTTTGGGCTAGAGAGGCAGTGTTCCCTTCTCGCACATCAGGATGATAAAAATGATGTTTGTTTCAGGTTTCTTACCAGCCCTTCCTTCACTGAACGTTTCCTCAGCTGGGGTTTCTAACTAGAGTATGGATCAGCTGTGCAGGCAGCCTTCGCCTGGGTTGCTCCACACTATGCTGTGAGACTTGGGGAGAAAGAGGAAATAATGCAGACATTCAGTTCATGCTACTTGCTGTGCAAAGAGTAATGAGTAATAAGTCCTTCATCTCTTGTCTCTGTCTTTGACTCAGGGCTCTTGTGTCTTCTGCCAGCACCCAAAGATTAGACAGGCTAACCTGTCAGCTTGTACGTAGAGCAAAATCTCAGAGCCTTTATAGTTTTTGACACCTTCTTGTTCCCTTGCAATCTTTGGATACTGAAACTTTCTCCTTTTCTCATCACCTCCTCATATTTTAAGTTACTTCTGTATCCAGGTATATAAGGAAACAGTGAACTTGCTTCTGATCCTGGGGAGAAGTATGCTTATCTCCAGGGACTTCTGGAAGGATGCTGTTGCCTCTTGGCCAAGATTAGGATGGGATGTGCTGTGCGGTGATTTATAATGTGCTGTTTAGTGTTCACATGCTCTGGAGGCTAAGCAATGCTAATTTGTCTACAGTGTTTAGAGAAAATGTATGAACTGATGATTGAACCTCTTGACTTGTTAGACTGATTTTAGCTATGTGACCGGCATGGTACAAAAGACCCCCGTGAACTGGTGCTACTGTGCTGTGTGCTGTGCTCAGTCACTCATTCATGTCCGACTCTTTGTGACCCTCATGAACCGTGGCCTGCCAGGCTCCTTAGTCCATGGGGATTCTCCAGGCAAGAATACTGAAGTAGGTTGCCATGCCTTCCTCCAGGGGATCTTTCCAACTCAGGGATCAAACCCAGGTCTCCCACATTGCAGGTGGATTCCATCTCAGACACCAGGAAACCCCAATTTATGCTATAGCTTCCTTGAAACCAAGATATCTGGCATATTTCTTGATATTTCATAATCTGAATGCAGAGCATGTTGTGCGTGTTAAAGGAGGAAGGAGAGCCTGAAGTTAGAAGCTGTGGGGCCCTCACCGATTGTCTATGTTTATTTTCTCTGTCTCACTGACCATGTATCTTTTTGAAAAACTTATACAAGAGTGTGGAGTCTTATGAGTCCTTTCAATTATCTGAGCCTTGGATTATGGATCAATTATTTTAATCACTTTATTGCCATATTCTTCAATTCTATATCCCATTTTTCTTTCACCTCACTAATTTGGCAAATATTAAGATGGGTAAACAAAGTTGTACATGTACCACCTGACAACACTGGACATGGAACTGACATAGATAAACAGCCTCCGATTGAAACTCAACTCCAAATGCTGCCTTTCCAGCTGTGAAATCACTCCTTTATTCTTCGTATCACTTAGTATTTAGATTTAATAAGTGGAAGTTACATTTCTTTACATTTTGAAATGCATACCCAGTCAGTATCTTCCTAGAATCAGCAAAATTGCTGCTTGTCCACGAAATGAAAATCAAAGACTTCTTTATATATTGAGAATGAGAGTTCCCTTAATTCTTATTATGATAGTATATTTATCAAGTGGAACCCTCCTATGATTAAGGATGAGGTATTTCACATGTGGAAGATTTTCTTTCAAAGATACATACATCTGTATTTGTTAATTCCTTAGAGAGAGAGTGCCCTAAAATGGGTAGAAATGCTACATTCTACATTCTACCTCTTAGCTTTAGGTACATCTTTTTCTATTTTTTCTAAATTCTTTCCCCACTTTTTTCTAGCAGAGGCAATTCATATGTTATTCAATTCAATTAAACACATGTTTTCTGATTATGCATTTAGGGGCTAGACATAATCTTAACGCTGTATATAAATTTATACAAAGACGAATTCTCAAAAAGTTCTCAATCACAGTAATTAGCAATAATGTAAGGGGAAAGGTAGCATGTTGTGGTATGCACAAAATTCTTTAGCATCACATGGTAACAAATTTTTCCTCTGGGTCTTGAAGGATTGAGAAGGGTCTTTGTAACCGGAAGATTTATGATTAAAATACCGCACAGAAATGACACTTGCATTGGACTTTAAAGATTCGGATTTTTCCACACAGCTTTTGGAAAAAGCGGTCTATAAGGGGTCTAATGAGTTGAGAAAATGCATTTCAACATATATATGTAAGCTGAATAAAAAGAATGAGTAGTCTGTCCAATGACAATGTTATTTAAGTGGTGTGAATAGCAGATGAAGCTGATCATTATTATTTCATAAATAATACATAAAGAACATTTAAACTGAAATCACTTGGCAGATGGTGCAATATATTCTAGAAGATAATGTAAAGACAGAAAGGAACAGACATAACAAGACATCATAATGTGTGATAGGAAACTTAGCAAAAATTTACAGTGAAAATGTGATTGAATTTGAAGATTTTACTTGAAAAACTAAGATAAATTTACTTAGAAAATATTATTGGTATTTAAAAGGAAAACTGGCTAAAAGGTTTTGCTTTGCATGAAAGAAAAAGCCATCTTGTCTTGTTGTGCCTATGGATCAGCCCAGGGGTTACTAGACTACATTCAGTAAACACAATGGTTTCTTTCCGGAGGCTGTACTCTTGACCCTTCACCTTTCCTTCAACAGTTGCATGATGATGCCATGAATCTTACTAATAAAATAACTTTCCTGCTCTTTTTTCCCCCTTGTCTCATACCATTATCTGCCCTTGTTGTTAGCATTGTGCCCTTGACTTACTCTGATTGAACACTGAAGATTTTAAAATGGAGTTAACATCCAACCCCCTTGCCCTGATATTGCCTTTATAGTACTTTGTCCAGCAGGGAAAAAAATAAATTAAAAAACTTAGGCATTTTTGTATTGGGCATTTGGAATTTCTTTTGGGGAAGTTGCTATTCAAGACATTAACTTTTTTTCCCCCTTGTCTAGTTTCTTACTAACTTGTAGGAGTCTTAAAATTTTAAAAGGAGACTTTCAGAGTTGAAGATATAATTTGAGAGTGAAAAATATATCTACAAACTTAAAAAATTTAGCATAACCAACAAGAGCAGTAAGCACACATGAAAAATCAAAGTGCTTGGGAAATAGTACTAGTATTACAAGGAAAACTGGCTAAAAGAGTTTACCTTGTATGAAAGTACAAAGTACTGAAAATGGAATATCTTGCAATAATTAACAGAATTCAGACAGTGACAACTTTTATTGTTCTTAATGACGATATATATAATTTTTAATTGAACATATAGATATTTTATGGCCTCTGTTTGTATAATTAAACAAATGGAAGAGAAAAGATATTCAGAGGCAGAATTCATGGAAAATTCCCTGGTGTGTAGGAATAACTGATTAAAAAAAAAATATATGTGCTTCTTGTATTCCAGGAAAAATTGATAGAGAGAAGTTATATCAACTATATTTTATGATTATTTACCCTCTAGGAAAAATAAACACATATTCTGAGATTCAAACAGTAAAAGTGTGTCATCCACAGGAGGAAGAAGTTAGGCTAGCCAGAAACTAACTGCAGTAATTATCCACAAAATACCAGTGCAAAAAAAGGAAGAACAAAATCAATGTTCTAAACAAAAAAAATGTGCGATCTAATAACACTACAGCCAACCAGTTTGTATTTTATATTCAAGACAGTCTATTTCCTTGAATATAGAAGCAATTACCTCTTATCATCAGTTGCCTGAGCTCTCGGATATATGACAGTTATGATTTCTCCTATTAAAAATAAATTATTGACAATAAATTCAGCTCTTCATTAGATAAATGATAGAGAAGATATGTGTAAATTGAATACACTAATTAGATAAATAAGAACAAATAACTAAGGGAATTATTGTGACAGATTACAAATATTATAAGTCTTGAAATAATATGAGTAATGACTTACCTATCCAATGAGTAGATGTGAAATGCTGTGTAGGAGTAGAGACTTTATCATATATGACACAAGATCTATTTGTAGTTCAGCTCCTAAAATTGAAGAAGGCATTTACAAAGCCGTATTATTACAGTGTCCTGATATTTTTGCATATTCTTTATTCAGAGGGAAACTTTAGAAACAAATATTTCATGTATCAAAATATTTATCTGGAAGTTCAGCAATTCTATTCAGCTTTAAAATATAAATATATAATGATTTCAAACGGTGATGTTATATCTGTATCTAATATAAATCTAGCAAAGTAATGCTCAAAATTCTCCAAGCCAGGCTTTAACAGTATGTGAGCTGAGAACATTCAGATGTTCAAGCCGGATTTAGAAAAGGCAGAGGAACCAGAGGTCAAATTGCCAAAATCCATTGGATCATAGAAAAAGCAAGAGAGTTCCAGAAAAACACCCATTTCTGCTTTATTGACTATGCCAAAGACTTTGACTGTGTGGATCACAACAAACTGTGGAAAATTCTTCAAGAGATGGGAATACCTGACCACCTAACCTGCCTCCTGAGAAATCTGTATGCAGGTCAAGAAGCAACAGTGAGAACTGGACATGGAACAACAGACTGCTTCCAAATTGGGAAAGGAGTACTTCAAGGCTGTATATTGTCACCATACCTTTTTACCTTTTATGCAGAATGCTGCTGCTGTTTAGTCACTTGAGTCGTGTCCGACTCTGTGCAACCCTATAGACGGCAGCCTACCACCAGGCTCTTCCATCCCTGGGATTCTCCAGGCAAGAACAATAGAGTGGGTTGCCATTTCCTTCTCCAGTGCATGAAAGTGAAAATGAAAGCAAAATTGCTCAGTCGTGTCCGACTCTTTGCAACCCCATGGACTTCAGCTTACCAGGCTACTCCGTCCATGGGATTTTCCAGGCAAGAGAACTGGAGTGGGTTGCCATTGCTTTCTCCTTCTATGCAGAAAATATCATACCAGATGCCAGACTGGGTGAAGCACAAGCTGGAATCAAGATTGCTGGGAGAAATATCAATACTTTAGATATGCAGATGATACCACCCTTATGGTAGAAAGTGAAGAAGAAGAACTAAAGAACTTCTTAATGAAAGTGAAAGAGGAGAGTGAAAAAGCTGGCTTAAAACACATTCAAAAAGTAAAGATCATGGCATCCAGTCCCATCACTTCATGGCAAATAGATGGAGAAACACTAGAAACAGTGGCTGACTTTATTTTGGGGGCTCCAAAATCTCTGTGGATGGTGACTGTAGCCATGAAATTAAAGACACTTGCCCCTTGGAAGAAAAGTTATGACCCACCTAGATAGCATATTAAAAAGCAGAGACATTACCTTGACAACAAAGGTCCATCTAGTCAGAGCTATGGTTTTTCCAGTGGTCATGTATGTATGTGAGAGTTGGACTATAAAGAAAGCTGAGCACCAAAGAATTGATGTTTTTGAACTGTGGTGTTGGAGAAGACTCTTGAGAGTCCCTTGGACTGCAAGGAGATCCAACCAGTCAGTCCTAAAGGAAATCAGTCCTAAATGTTCATTGTAAGGACTAAAGCTAGAAAGTGAAGAGGAACTAAAAAGCCTCTTGATGAAAGTGAAAGTGGAGAGTGAAAAAGTTGGCTTAAAGCTCAACATTCAGAAAATGAAGATCATGGCATCCGGTCCCATTACTTCATGGGAAATAAATGGGGAAACAGTGTCAGACTTTATTTTTTTGGGCTCCCAAATCACTGCAGATGGTGACTGCAGTCATGAAATTAAAAGACGTTTACTCCTTGGAAGAAAAGTTATGACCAACCTAGATAGTATATTCAAAAGCAGAGACATTACTTTGCCAACTAAAGTCCATCTAGTCAAGGCTATGGTTTTTCCTGTGGTCATGTATGGATGTTAGTTGGACTATGAAGAAGGCTGAGCACCAAAGAATTGATGCTTTTGAACTGTGATGTTGGAGAAGACTCTTGAGAGTCCCTTGGACTGCAAGGAGACCAACCAGTCCATTCTAAAGGAGATCAGCCCTGGGTGTTCTTTGGAAGGAATGATGCTGAAGCTGAAACTCCAGTACTTTGGCCACCTCATGAGAAGAGTTGACTCACTGGAAAAGACTCTGATGCTGGGAGGGATTGGGGACAGGAGGAGAAGGGGACGACAGAGGATGAGATGGCTGGATGGCATCACTGACTCAATGAATGTGAGTCTGAGTGAACTCCGGGAGTTGGTGATGGACAGGGAGGCCTGGTATGCTGCAATTTGTGGGGTTGCAAAGAGTTGGACACGACTGAGCGACTGAACTAAACTGAATGCTTATGCTAAAACTCCAATACCTTGGCCATATGATGCAAAGAACGGACTCATTAGAAAAGACCCTGATCCTGGGAAAGAAATGGACAACAGAGGACAAGATGGTTGGATGGCATCACTGACTCAATGGACCTGGGTTCGAGCAAGCTCCAGGAGTTGATGATGGACAGGGAAGGCTGTTGTGCTGCAGTCCATGGGGGGTTGTAAACGGTCAGAAATGACTGTGTGATTGACATAAACTGAATCTATCTGGCTTTAGAATTATTTACTATAATTTATTTAGGAATATTACTGATGTGACTTTAAGTAGTACCATAAAGCAGGAACTGAGGAATGAGAAGAGTGAAATAAGTCTTAGGAACTGAATAGCTTCAAAAAAATCAGAGGTACATGTGTTAAAGTGCTGCATCAAACCATAACATCTAAAAGACTTCATATATTAAAGCAAAACATGCATACATTTCTCTTTCCTTTACTCAGGACAAAGATATGATGTACTTTCAATTTTGCTTACACATTTCAAAGTATGTTCTAGGATAAAGGATAATCACAAGTGGCTATATTTCTTATTTGTATTAAAATAATTATCCTTTGTAATAACTGTTGTTAAATTGCCACATGACACAGAAAGTTGATTTTCACTTTGTACCTGGCAACACTGATAAATGCTTCTTGAGCCACTTGCCAGTGGGAGGCACATTAAGTAGAAGGTATCTGTGGCAAAGTAGTAGCAGCATCAGCAGAAGATTAATGCTGAAGCTGTGGAACGAAAGAGCTATGAGGCCAGAACCCTGGAGGAGCCATGGGCAGGCTGCAGCTTGTTGGACCGTAATGTGTCCACAACTGCAGAGGCGTAAGTGCAAACGCCCAAGTGTCAGGAAACAGTTACGAAGCAAGATAAGTCATCAAAGTTAATGTGAAAGATAACGTCGTGAGCCTCTGTGAAGATAAATATTTAAGCTTTATCTATGTAGTCTATGCAGGTGGAGAAGTGATGAGCTGTGAAACAAAACATAGGTGTTAGTATCTGAGTTCGGTAAGTCAGTTTCCGATGAGTGCTGTAATAAACTGACCAACTGAGTGAGTGGCTTCAAAGAACATGCATTTATTGTCTTGCAGTTCAGGAAGTCACACATCTGAAAAGGGGTTTCCAGGTTAAAATCAAGGTGATAGGAAAGCTATGTTTCTTTCTTGAGACTTTCAGGGAATATCTGTTTTCTTGCCTTTTCCAGCTTTGGGGCATTACCTGTTTTTTGAGGGCTCATCTCCCTTGGTTCTACCTGCAAAGTCAGGAGTTAAGCATCTTCAAGCTTCCTTCTGTCCATTCTCTTCTTTTCGACTGCCCTCTTTCACTTAAAAAAAAAAAAAAAAAAAACCTTGCAATGACAATGAGCCCACACAGATAATGTAGAATAATTTCTTTATTTTAAAGTCAGCCGAGGAGTAACCTGCTTCCATCTGCAACCATAATTAGTCCTTGCTGTGTAACAGATCATATGCCCAGGTTCCAGGGATTCAGACATGGACATCTTTAAAGGATCATTATTCTGTTTACCACAATGGGTTTGAAACTGGAAATTACAATTTGACGTCCATACTTAATCCATCTCGAATTTTATGGTTATGTTGCAAGAAGGGGAACCCCTTCCAGAAACCCGTGAGTGGACTCTTAGGTCTAACACTCGAAAATGAGTTGTCCGAGGAGACACACTTCCTGATAAATCAAGGCTTTACTGGGAAGGGGCCCCAGGCAGAGAGCAGAATAAGGGGACCCAGGAGAACTGCTCCACCACATGGCTCGCAGTCTCAGGTTTTATGGTGATGGCGTTAATTTTGGGGTTGTCTCTGACCAATGACTCTGACTCAGGGTCCTTCCTGAGGTGGTTCCAGTGAGGAGGATTCTGGGAGCCCTGTGGGACATATGGACAGGTGTCTCCTCTCTCCTTTTGATCTTTTCTGCATTTTTCTGGTTGGTGCTATTTCAATTCTATGTTCCTTACCAGGACATCCTATCACAAGATAATTCACGCAAGTGGTAACTGCCGTGCCCGGCCAGGGCGGGTGTTTCAGTGACTGATTCCCCTAATAGTTATACTTTGTAGGAGAAACTCCGTGTTCCCTCACCTCTACTAGAAACTTTTAAAACCCTATTTTTTTCTAACAATACAGATGTGAAGTCATGAGACTGGATGAGAGCCAAAAATATATGAGTGTAAACACCAACAAGGAAAGGACGAAAGATTTCTGGGGCAGAAAAATATTAGGAGGTCATGTCAAAAGACTTAAGCCAGCCAATAAGACTAGAAAAGGAACTCCCCAAGACTGAGGAGGCAAGTAGAGAGAGCTTCCCCTCCTGGACACAGGCAAGTCAGTGCAGCTGTGCAGGGCTGGAGACAGTGGTGTCAAATGCTGCTGATGAGCCGTTGAGATGAAATCTGGTAACTGAGTTCTGCATTTATCACTGGCCTTCTCCACAACAAAGGAATTGGCTCTGGGTACTTGAGAAAATGGTTCTTATTATCCAAAAGCACTCAGTAAGAGTGCTGCTGTGATAAGCTTTCCCTCCTGCAGCTGTCTCAGCCTTACAGGGTTTAAACAGGTGGGTCCACTAGAAGCTATCACAGGTCACCTAGCTCCTTTGGCTTCCCATTAGATTAAGCATTTTAATAAGTTGCTTCAGTCATGTCCAACTCCTTGTGACCCCTTGAACTGTAGCCCGCCAGGCTCCTCCATCCTCTAGGCAAGAATACTGGAGTGGGTTGTCATGCCCTCCTCCAGGGGATCTTCCTGACTTAGGGATCAAACCCAAGTCTCTTTTCGGCTCCTGCATTGGCAGGCGGTTTTTTTTTTTTTTTTTTTTAACCACTAGTGCCACCTGCGAAGCCCCTTAATAAGAGCTTAATATGTTTTTAACAGACTAATAAGTACTCCCTGAGTATATGAAATGAAGAAGGTCTGAGACTCACTAGTGACCCCTGGCACATAGCATCCCTAGGCTGAGTCATCTTTGATATAGCAGATCCACAGCTTGGTGAGTGGGTTTGGTCTCGTGTAAAATGAAAGTGTCAGTTGCTCAGTCATGTCTGACTCTTTTTGTGATCCCATAGATTGCAGCCCGCCAGGCTCCTCTGTCCATGGAATTCTCCAGGCAAGAATACTGGAGTGGGTAGCCATTCCCTTATCTAGGGGATCTTTCTGACTCAAGGATTGGACCCGTGTCTCCCACATTGCAGGCAAATTCTTTACCACCTGAGCAACCAGAAAAGCCCTTGCTCCTTGACATCCTTCTTAAGATAGACGGACTGTCCACCCTGGGCTGCTAACGTGACACTGGACGCTGACCTACATCCCTGGAAGAGCAGGCTGTGCAGTGTGATGCTCACTTCGCCCTGGCTTTTTCCTTTACTTTGTCCAGCCACTATGACAGGCTACTTGGTGCCTTGGAAACTTCAGAACTGAGGGGCTGGGACATCTTTCCCAACCTGCACCAACCGAAGTTGAAGTAGTAGCCAGGCCCATAGCACAGCCTAATTCACTAAGTAAATCTTCTGAAACATCCTAAATATAGACTCCTGCCCTTCCTCCTTGTCTCTCATTGCCTAGTTGCTGGCACCACAAGAAACTGGAATAGTTCATTTTTTCACTCCCATGTATATACATAAAATTATATTTAGGAAATTTTTCCACCAACAGTCACTCATTTGCTTTCATGTTAGATACATCACTGGAAACAGAAAGTGATATTCCTTAACTTCTTCCTTGTTTTCTGTAACAGAAGAAACAATTAAAGCATTGCCCAGGTTTGTTCTTTCTCTCTCCTTCACAATGGTGTAGCCTCAACAAGGCATTCCATTACATAACCATGGACTAAACTGCAGTGAATTCATAAACTGAATAAACATTCCGAGTACCCCCTTGCTCCAGACACGCACACACATGGCATTCCATCATGCTGATCTCTGCTTTCAAATAACCACTTCACTGTGAGTAACAGGAATCAGAGTGGCGCAGTCAGTCATGAGCTGGTTCTGAAAATACCTACGTGTAATACAATTAACACTAACATGAAGAGGGGATATTACCCAAAGCAACCTCCTCTTTTTAAAAACAAGTTACCGTAGAGGTGTTTTCTTTTATGATTCTAGCATTTTTTGTTAGGATAAAGAGAGAAGGTGATGCTATGAAGGTGATGCTATGAGTCTTCTGGTTCTCAGAAGACGGTGCTATGACTTGTAGCACTGCAAGTACAGGGAACGTGGGCTAGTGTATGAGCTCTGGGAAGTTTGTATTATAGACTGATGTTTGAGCCCCTGTGTGCCACCTGTAGGTGAAGCAAAATAGCTGCCACCAGTTCTGAGTTCTTTTTGTTACCTTCAGCATTAGAGGGTCCCTGAGAAACGCTGGACTGGAAGAAACACAAGCTGGAATCAAGATTGCCGGGAGAAATATCAGTAACCTCAGATATGCAGATGACACCACCCTTATGGCAGAAAGTGAAGAGGAACTAAAAAGCCTCTTGATGAAAGTGAAAGAGGAATGCGAAAAAGTTGGCTTAAAGCTCAACATTCAGAAAATGAAGATTATGGCATCCAGTCCCATCACTTCATGGGAAATAGATGGGGAAACAGTGTCAGACTTTATTTTGGGGGGCTCCCAAATCACTGCAGATGGTGACTGCAGCCATGAAATTAAAAGACACTCCTTGGAAGAAAAGTTATGACCAACCTAGATAGAATATTCAAAAGCAGAGACATTACTTTGCCGACTAAAGTCCATCTAGTCAAGCTATGGTTTTTCCTGTGGTCATGTATGGATGGGAGAGTTGGACTGTGAAGAAGGTTGAGCATCGAAGAACTGATACTTTTGAACTGTGGTGTTAGAGAAGACTCTTGAGAGTCCCTTGGACTGCAAGGAGATCCAACCAGTCCATTCTGAAGGAGATCAGCCCTGTGTGTTGTTTGGAAGGAATGATGCTAAAGCTGAAACTCCAGTACTTTGGCCACCTCATGTGAAGAGTTGACTCATTGGAAAAGACTGTGATGCTGAGAAGGATTGGGGGCAGGAGGAGAAGGGGACGACAGAGGATGAGATGGCTGGATGGCATCATGGACTCGATGGACGTGAGTCTGAGTGAACTCCGGGAGATGGTGATGGACAGGGAGGCCTGGTGTGCTGTGATTCATGGGGTTGCAAAGAGTCAGACACGACTGAGCAACTGAACTGAACTGAACCTGTCTTTAAAATAAATTAGAGCTGTATGAATTATGCTTAGCAGCATCCCACATTAAATTCTCCTCTTCCTGTCAATTCACAGTGCAGCTCCTAACACCCAGGGAAACTGAGTAAACGTCAAGACAGTGACAAATGACAAGTTCTATGGAATCGGCAGTGTAGTATAGACAGGATTTTGACTATGTTTCTCAGTTGCAGTTTATTTTTATAAATGGTGATTTGAATGTAAAAGCCCAAACTTTGAAACATACAATGATTAACAATAGTGACAGTTGTATATTATCTGTAGTTCACGGGTGTATACTGATAATGCAACTAAGGGTCTAATTGCACTTTCAAACACTGATTGTGTATGCTCTTGTATAGTGATGACATGTCCGTCTGTGTAGTATTTATCCACTGCTTTAAAACAAGCTCACAAAAAACAGGTCTGTTAAAGGGAAAACAAACGAGCTATATAATACTACCAAGATCATTATGTATTTACTTGGCTCCAGGCTTTACTTAAAGGTACTTTTCAAACACAAAAATGACCTTCATATATCTTCAAACTGTGGGAACCGAGTAAAAATTATTTGATTAACTAGCCAATTAACTCTGAGTATAGCACTTACTCATCTGCATATTAAAAACCCATTAATAGATCATGATAGAATTTAGTACTTATAAATTAATCAAAAGAAAAAAAAATTGTCCAAAGGGGGAAAAATATTTTCAAGGGTAATCATGTAAAGCAGGATGAAAGTGAAAATAGAGATACAGTCAGTGTAGGGACTTGAAAGAGTACTTAATTTAGGAGTCACCTGGACTCCACTAGGGTCAGGAATTCAAACTCCATCCTCTACAGCGTCCTCATCAGTAAAACAAGATTTAAAGCACCAGAGTGCCAAGATTTTACACTTGTACTTACGATGGAATGGTAAGTAATGGTGACTTTGGACAATGACTTGATTTCATTTTTTCTTGGACTCTGTTACAGCTTCAATCATTTCACCCATCTCATTATCAGTCTCTGTCTTCCTCGGACTCTTTTATCTATTCTCTTTAATATAGAATGAAACATAGGATAGTGAATTATTCAAAACTCCTACCCTAGAATGTTTATTGATTCATTTATTCAACTTAACACTTGGTTGGCTTGAGGAAGTTATTTAACTATCTAGTTCCCAGTTTCTGAATACATAAACTTGATGTATCTGAATTATCATTCCCAGAGAATTTATGTAATAGTTAAGTGAAATTGCTCATATAAAACACTTGATACCATGACTAGGATGAGGTCATCACTACAAAAATATAACTGTATTCTTCTATCCTTACTTTCATTTTTACTTGCATTCATTTTCTTCATACATATCCATTGAGTTCTGTGTATGTTAGGCGTCCTACCAAATTTGGATAAAGTGTGAAGTTAAAACTGGGTTCCTACTTCCAAGTTGACTCACAGTTAACCAATAAATCATTAAATGAGATGATTCTATTATTAAAAATTTAACACATAGAGAAAGGCTGAATGAGTGATTCAATGAACACCTGTTTATCTATCACCTAGATTCTACAGTTGTCAATTTTTTACTAATTTTGTTTGCCTTTTCTACATACACACATATATATATTTGCTCAGTCATTAAACTATATAACTTTGTAATGTTCATCTTTTAAATGTTCAGGATAACAAACACAATGAATTACAGGAGAAGGAATGCTGGCTTTAAAGTCTTGGCTCGGCCCTTTCCTGAGACCTTTCTGACATTCCTGTGCAGCTGTCTAACTGGGAGCCTAACCACAGATGGTACTGTTGCTAACACTTAACACTTGTTTTATGGTTTAGCATTTCTTTTTATACACAAAATCTTTTCAGTGCTTAGAATTCCTAAATATCTTAATCCTTTCAACATGGCATATAATCCTCTTTGACCTGGCATATAAAATTGGAGAGATATCATCTACCTTACACATTGGAAATAATAACTAAGCCAAATAATTTACACTGTGGCTAGCCTATAGTCTATACCTAACAATTTATACTTTCTTAAGTATCTTGGGCTATGGAAGATCATGTAGAATATTTAATAAGACTGGTTCAAATTAGAGTTTAGGAAAGTGTCAGGGCTTTTAGGGTTTAATAGCAACATCTATCCTTTCCTCTGCATTCAGAATTGAGAAACAGAAGTGGCAATCTTCCTTATGGATATGAATTTTTAATTTTTTAATATAAAAATCTGGATTGCAGGATATGACTTAGATAGGCATTTTGGGCCTCACTGTACATTGCTGCCAAATTGAAGCTACCTGCCAAAACACAGATGTCCCTTGCAGGACTAGAGACTTACTCTGGGAGTTTACCTGTTGGGAAGGTAGAAACTGTTTTCCTCTGTTCCCTGAGCATAGACTGGGAGAGAGAGAGACAGATAGACAGACAGACAGACAGAATGGGTCTAACAGAAGAAGCTCCTTAGGTCAACTAAACTGTCATCCTGTTGGACTTCACAGTGGGCTTAAAAATTAGCTTGTTTTGGAAGCTCACATAGCATAAATGTATGATTCCAAGTTTGGTATATTAAAAAACATAATATGCTTTTGTTCTAATAATTTTTTTGCCAATGGTTGACATCATTTATGTTTATGCCAGTTTCTGTCACTATAATTCAATTGAATACAATATGAAATGGATGATACAAGTAATAATTCTTGCTGCTGGGTGAATCATAGTGCTTTGTGACACTGGGGTTGTATAATGAATTTTTGAGTTTTAATCTTCCCAAATTTATTCTAGGAACTTCAAGATGTTTATTTAAAGACAGGTTTTGAGATTTTTTTCTTTGGAAGAGACAAATGCCCTTTATTGTAAATGATTTATTTTAGCTAATAGGTACAGCAAGTTGTCTTGTTTGAATCCAATTCTAGTTTTGATGCCTTGCTGACATTACCCTAATTGAGGAGTATCATTTCTTGCACATTAAACCTGCAAAGAGTGTTCGCAATATTTGAGAGTCCTACCCATCTGTTTATCATACAAATGATTAAACAACTGAGAAATATTGACTTGCAAATAATCAAATACCTATACCTATCTGGCAAGAGATCTGATGACTGACTCACTACATGCAATTTCCAGCCCTCTTTCCTTTATCCCTCCTTCCTGTTAGATAGTTATATTTATGTGCATATGTAAAGATGCTCTGCCATGCTAGGTTCATTTTTATACATCAAATTTCTGTGGAACAGAAGGTCACAGTTCTTTTAGTTTACTCAGTCTTCAAAATGAAAATGCATTGCTAAATAGCAACTATAATTTTCTAATAGTAAAGACTTAAGCGGAGGGAGCTACCAAACAAACCTGTAGTGGAAATTATTCTCTTTCCTTATCATCAATTTCCACCTTTAAACTACTGTGTTCCCTGTAAGTAGTAAATCTAGAATTTGTAGTAAACTAGAGGAGCCTGGTGGGCTACAGTCCACAGGGTCGCAAAGAGTTAGACACGACTGAGCGACTTAACTTCACTTTCTAGAAAAATAATTCATGGATTTAATTCCCTGTTTTCTAACTTCCAAGTCACTGCAGCTTAAGCTTGATCATTCCTATTTGAATGATCAAACAGGTAGAACCTATTTGGCCCTACCAACCTTTTATGTAGACTAATTTAGGGCTTGGGAATAAATCTTCATATTTCAATAATATAATCTTTAGAGAAGAATATTTCTTGGTCTTTAATTTCCAAACATGAAAGAAGAGAGGGCAGATAACCTGTGGAACTTTAATTTCTCTGTAGTTCAAAGTTCTACAAAATGATGCATGAAGGTTTAGTTGCTCAGGGTTACAGTGTAGTAGCAGATTATAGATATTTAACAGAAACCATATCATTTAAGCTGTTCTATGATGAGCTGCCCATTGAATAATCTAATAAAATTGTTAAAGTAATTGCTTCACCTTATATAAGAACAAAAAGAGTGAAATTGCTCCTTTTTCTAATATACTATATGAAGTATAATTTTAAATGGATTTAAAGCTTTGTCTAGATGGAAATCAGAATTTCTTCAGCACAGGATTGGTAAAACATTTATAAATATATTAAAGGACTAGACTTCCTGTCTTATTATTCTCAGAAAAAATACATAAGACTCATAAGGATAATTATGTAAGTGATTCCATTAAGGTAACAAACCATCTCTTACATTTCTCCTCAGAGACATCAATATCTGAATGTTTGGCTATTAAACTCACTGACTTAAAAGAAAAGAAGAAAATCAAAACAGAAAGTGGTGAACTGTTGGTAGTTATTCTTTTCCCGTGCTTTCCACACTCACTCCTAAGTAGGAGGGATTTTTTTGAATAGATTGGTTATAGTTAAGACATTAATGAGGTCCCAGATAATAGGAATGGAACTTTTGCACAATTTATATAGATTAGCATATATTAAGAAAAACTTCTCATTTTATCTTTCAGGAATGTTGTATAAGATGGTGTTTGGGAGATTTTCTTGCTTATTAAGTGGAGCATATTTGCCAGTTTATTTTAAATCCATGCACTGAGGCCTGAACAAAGGTTCAGCCAACTAATCTAAAAAGAGCAAAAATGTTCTCATTTCCCC
This sequence comes from Nanger dama, assembly GCA_917880005.1. Classification (NCBI taxonomy): domain Eukaryota; kingdom Metazoa; phylum Chordata; class Mammalia; order Artiodactyla; family Bovidae; genus Nanger; species Nanger dama. Next base: position 3,741,035 of record CAKJTW010000069.1, read on the forward strand.
AGGTAGTCTAGGGCTGCTCATCAGAGATCAAGTTTTGTACTGAATCTTATACCCAAAGAGACAACCTGTAGGGAGAGGTTTCTTTGCCTATGCATGATATTCCTGAAGATGAGAAGGTGGTGGACAAGATATATATGCTGGTATAAGATACAGATGTTGATGAGTCCAGCTCCATATGCTAAATCCTTCTCACTTTTGAGACTCAGCTTATAATTATAAAGCTTTCAAAACTTGTGATGCATAATCTGATAAAGGAATTCTTAACTTGGCAATCATAGATTTTTTTGGTGCTCACTGAGAGTGTTTTAGAGGCTAATGGATTCCTAAAATAATACTTAAAGATCTTTTTCTGTGCATTTTTCTAGAAAGTTGAGCCTCTCCTACTGCATCAGTAGGGTTGTGACTTCCCCCTCTTAATTATAAGAATGATCATCTGCTAACACAAGACAAACAGAATCCATTGTCAAATGGAATCACATATGTGTTCCTGAGTGACTGCTTCTTGCGAACCCCAGGCAAGTAATACTTAGAACCTGCAGTTTTCAGACTAGGAATCCCACAAATCTTTCAGTGACTATTATTGCTATTAAATACCAAATTCCTTCAAGATAATAAGTGTTTTGGGTAGTACAGTCAGGAATTAGACTCAGGGTTGTCAACAAACATGGTTGTCATGTTAGTAACATTAGTAGTAATAGAAAGAGTAGTCACACTAATGTGATCATTTAAATAATGTTTAATCTGTAGACTCTCAAGACCATTTGTATATACTTCTGTCAATATTAATATTACATGATTAAATCATGTGATAGGTATGATTAGTGGTGAGGTGTCTTAACTTTGGTTTCCATATCTTAAAGATAGAATAAATGCTACATTTTAAAAGGATTCCTAAGAGGCTAAATTAGAAAATCAAGGTAATTTGTACAGTTTTTGGCACAAGGATTCAATAAACAGTAGATGTTTTAACGTTAATCATAATAATGAGGATGCCGTTTATTTGGAAAGTAACCATTCTATTATGTACGACTTTTCCAAAATAATAATTTAATTTTAATTTATGCACTGGATTGAGCTTTCAACATTTCCATGTTAAGACTGTACCCAAAATATAATGAAATTCTAAAGACGATTTTGAAAAACAGAAATGACACTAGTTTTCCTGTGAATTATTTGCTGTATGAAAAGCCCTGGCTATTTTTCTCTTTAATAGGCATTTAGAGCATTTGATGATAGACACAGTGGTAGTTTCAGAGACTCAAGAGTAGGAGGAATTTGTGGGATAGGTCTGCACTTCAGTGTCAATTTGCCTGAATTAGAAAGAAAAGAGATTAATGGAAGGATTTAGAATTCTGTCAATAGTCATATTAAAGGTAAAAAGCAAGTAGTTGTAGTATCTTATATGCACATTTTATTTAAACTTATCAAAAATAAATTATGAAGATGCTTTTATTTTATGACAAAAGACCTAGTCCTCTTCCAGAAATACAATCACTTATGTTACATTAATTTCAAAAGTAATTTTTTCTAACTCATTTACTTCTGTTAGTCAAAAACTAAACTCTTCAACACAAAAATGTACCCACACGCACGCACACACACATTTTCATGCACTATGAGTGATTTTCACTAAAGACACTTCATAATACATGTTGTTTTCAACAGTGTGTTTTAATAATGCACCATGTAAAAAGACAATATCAGAGAAAATTTATTTATGAGAGTTTCTTAGATGAATGATACAAGAAAATGGGAAAGACATCACAGATGTCACAGCAATGATTTTTGAACACAGGAAAGAGATGGTTGTCATCAGAAATCAAGATATCTTCTCCACTGGAAAGTTACCAAAACAATAACAAGAAAATGCCAACTCAAAAGAAAACTGGTAAGCATAAAAACATTTCTACAATCTGTGAGTCCCAAAACATTTGTAATAAAAGAATTCTCTCTCTAGCCCTCCGAAAAGGTAAAGGAAAGGCAGTGGCTTAGTTAGAATGTATCTGGAAGAAATTTCTTACCCATTAATAAGTTTCTGTGTGAGCTACACTTTGAGCTAGCAATAACAGTGGGGTAAACTCCTCCTCCCGCCCCTCCACCATCTATAGCATAAACCTCATGAAAGCAAACACATAGAGCTGAGTTCTGGGAAAGCCAAGAGGTTGTATATTTGAAAAATGTACAAAAGCCAAGAATCTACAAAACCAACAGTGCAGGACATCACCCAGATCCACAGCTCTGCTTACCAGTAAAACACTGAATGTTTGTGAGAAGGAGATTTAAGTACTTTAGGTTATCCAAGCTCATCAAAATTCAAAGTGAGAGTGAAATGGATATTTGAATACATTGTCCCTCAGAAGATTTAATTTCCTTTCCATCTTGTACAGTGTGCAAGTTGCTCTCTGTCTATAAATACTGCACAAAATTGCAACTCTGCGTGCACAATGTGTCCTTCAAAGTCAAGTCAAGTGTATCACTCAGGGCCTACTGATAGAAATAACAGTCTGTTTTGGAGAAAAATTTGGCTGTACAATACTTGGAATTATTGCTAGATGATGTAGTATTTCATGACATTCATATTGGGTGATTTAATAGACTTCCTAGGATAATTTTGCCTAGAAGGAATTTTTGCTTTATATATCTATTAAGAAATACTAATGTCACCATTCACTCTACATTAAGACTCAAATACATCAGTAAAATGCAATAGTAAAATGAATGTTTCTTAAAGACTAAGATTATCTGGGAAATTTTAGTGCCTGTGTATAATCTCTCACACAGTTTTGGATATATGTGATGTATTGTATGCTATGTTAATTCAGTGTCCAAATCTCTGTATTTAGTCAGTATGTTCATTATTTAGAATATTTCCAATGGCCTAGGGAAATGCAGGGATAAAATAGGCTCACCCAGAAATTTTCATGAAATCAATTACCTGTAATAGTTTCTGTGAAAATAATTATGCACTATACACTATTTTGTACTAATTATGTGTCAATACTCTTTAAAAGCAAAGAAAATGGTTATTAATGACTTGTGATATTATGGAGCTAGCAGTGATAGAATATAATATTTAGGTAGTGGTCCCATTAATATGGGCTTCCTGGTGCTCAGATGGTAAAGAATCTGCTTGCAATGCAGGAAACCTGGGTTTGATCCCTGGGTGGGAAAAATTCCCGAAGAAGGGAATGGCTACCCACTCCAGAATTCTTGCCTGGATAATTCCATGGACACAGGAGCCTGGTGGGCTAGTTCACAGGGTCTCAAATGTTCCTTGACATACTATTCTTCTCAGTCAATTCCCCAGAGGAAATTTAAACACAAAAGAAAAAGCTAAGACACACTTTAATGCTAGCTGGATCTTTCACTGAATAAGATCTATAGAGATAGCAGGGTGTGAGAACGTCTATTTTGACCTTGGGTACAAGTGGAGCTATCTGATCCACTTTTTATGGCAACCAAGATGGTATTTTAAACTCTAGATGTCTCTTCCATTTTTTTCAATTGGTTTAGTGTTCAAAGGAAAAACCGTAAGTGGCTTTCTACTCTAGTGTGCAGACTATAGAAGAATAGACTGTACCATCTGAAAAAGTGGGCTCTTTTACGGTCATATAAGTTCAAGAAGCGTAAAATTAAGAGAAGCCAAAAGGTGATGATTTTTATCTTCAATGGTATATCAAAAACAGTGTTTTCAATCTTGCAACTAAAAAGGGACAAGAGGCACAGAGACCCACCAATATCAGGAGACCGAAACAGACAGAAGGGGAGGTATTGCTTGACTGCGTAAGGGGAAGATATTCTAGGTCACAGGCACAGATGTTTGCTCAAGTGAGGTTGAAGTTTCCAATTCAATCTCCACTTTCAACAGAAAAAAGAGAAAAAGAAAAGGAAAACATGAAGAAAAACAGCTGGAAAGCCATCACCTGTGCAGGCACCTCCAGTTAGATTTAAGTTTTCTTTGAAAAGGAAACTCTTGTGTATACAGGTGTCATTTGGTCATCAGGGACAAGAAGGGAAAAATAGCTCTCCCCATATTCTAACCACGTTGAACTAGCAAAGGTCATACCTCCAAAGAATGACAGCCACTAACTAAACATAGCCTTTCTAATCCTAAATAAATAAAAGATATTGCCACATCTCTGAACTGCTTGTAATATGTATGTTAAATAGGACTGATTTGTAATAATTTGAATGATTAATTCTATCACTTTATTGGTTACTTGGATTTTGAAACACGTAACTTTAATTCAGTAGGGATCTTATATTTTCATTGCGTGTAAGCAAGTGATATTGGAAAACTGGGCTTCTTGACTGAGCAAGGGAAAAAAGTCAAATTGAGTATTTTGATAAAGTAAATCCTTAGTTGGTAAAGTATACAAAAGAGGCAAGTTGAATGGCAAATTGTTAAACTGTTTGATAACCCTAATGATCTATTTTTATCTATAAAAAAATAAATTTATGTTTAAAATAGAGTACTGTGTGTTTAAGAGTACTTCATTGACTCAGACCGTAAAGAATCTGCCTACAATGTGGGAGACCTGGGTTTCATCCTGGGTTGAGAAGATCCCCTGGAAAAGTGAATATTTATCCACTCCAGTATTCTCACTTGGAGAATTCCATGGACGGAGAAGCCTGGTGGACTGCAGTCCATGGGGTCACGAAGAGTCGGACCCTACTGAGCAACTAACACACACCCACACATTGAAGCTATGCTGTGAACCTTCATAATCATTGGTCAGCAAAATACAATTCTTAAAACAATCACACAGAAGCTTTTGAAGAAAGTCAAAATGATCCAGGATGCCAATCGTTAAGAAAGAAAAGGGTTGTGACTTAAGAGTCACACTTATTATCTATCCTCTCAAGATACACAGGCTCAAATAGTTAGCTAACATCCCCTAAGCATTTTAGATGGTATTAGGATAATGGGCTGTGATACAAATATGGTCAAGAGTTAAAAAAAAAAAAAATCTGTAGATATAGAAGTATAGAACATGTAATGCGACAAGAGAATACAATACTTTAAAATGTAGGCAATGCCAAATAATTCTAAATCTGACACTTATTTTAAAACAACAAAATGGTTCTTAACTTAAATGATTTTAAACACATCATGCAGCACCACCAAAATTTAACAATATATTAATTTATGTATATATATGTAATGAATGGTAAAGAATTTGAGCATTAAATTAAGTCATATAAGACTAATATAGAGCAATTTAGATTTCTTCTGAATGGCACTTTTAATTATATATATTTGTTAGTTTTAAGATGACATTTAATTACTAAAAGTAATTTCAGGTTAATATGTCATCATGACTTTCTTTCAAGTTAAAAGGCAGATAGTTTAAAGGTCAAATATATTTCTCAGATATGAAACTGATCCAAATATATTGTTCCATGCAACACAATCAACAAGTTAATGGAACTATTTTTTTAAATGCTGTAAATAGTAATATTTATTTTAAAATGAACTTAAAAGATATCTTTCACAATATGGTGAGTTAGTATTGTTAAAATTGATTTTTCCAATTTATATAAAGTCACTTTGAATACTTTTACTCAATTGCTTTTTCAGGTGATTCTAAAGAACCAAAATCAAAAGTATTCAGACCACATATTTCCAACCTATTCTTTGTAAAAGACATGATTTCATAGATTATGGACACCCTTCTGAGTTTTCATGTTTAAGCTTTAAATAGAAATGAGGCAACATTTTCCCTTTTACTTTAGAAGGCTGAATGAAAAGCTTAGAATTTTTATCATGTTGGGCAAGTCTTAACCTTCTAGGTTCAAGAGGCTGATTTCTAATGAAACAGTAACAATAACGAGCGGGTGGGGGCGGGTGGGGGCGAGTGGGGGTGGCGGGGCGGGGGAGGGGGCAACATTTTGAAGGAAGGCACTCTATCTCCCTCTTGTGCTTCACTTAAAAAACAAAGTCTAACAGTTATTGACTTTATGGTTTCTGTCCTTAGACAACTGCAATCAGAGTGGCCAAAGAAAGCCAGTTGCTTCATTTGCTACTAACATCACTTGAAACACATCACAAAAGCAATTAGAGATATGCTGAACAGTTTGCAGTTCACTTTGTGTATGTATCCTGAGATGTTTGGAAGCTAATAAGCAAGAAAAATAGTATTGACTCTTTGTTCTGCTCCTGTTCTCACTAAGCTCGTTTGTCAGATGAAATCTGAGAACATGCCAGCAATATGTCTTACTAAGTAAAACAAACTGAAAGCCTGGCTTAGGTCACCCTGCAGTACAAATGATAGAATTAGCTACAAGGAATCTAAAGAAATAAATTATTTTTCAGTTGAGGATCATAACAGGAAAAATGGTGGCCCCATATGTGCATGATGAGACTGCTACCTTTGGAACTAAAATGGATTACCAGGCTTAACAAAAACCCACTAGTTATTTCAATTTAAGTGCAAGTTCTTTAATATTTTAAAATAAGACTGAATAAATGCATACACATACATTATTCATATAATATAAATCTAAATGTTCACACTTGCTCTAGAGTTGAAGGGAATTATAAATTGGTATATATGTTGATGAACAAAAAATAGGTGATTGCCTGGTGATCCTTCCATGTATTTGTAATCAACTAATGTTATTCACAGATGTTTATTGTTCCAAGATGTTTTTTAAAGAGGCTATCAGTCAAATTCCCTTTATAACAAATTATCCCCAAAATCTAAGGCTGAAAGGAATAGGAACAGTCATTTCTTCTTGTTCATGGGTCTGTAGGTCAGCTAGGGTTCAGATCAGCTCCTCTCCTTCAATCTGCTGGTCCTGAGCTTAGTTTAGGCTCAGGTCTACTGGCCTGTGCATAATGGGAGCTCAGACTGGAGAAGTGGAGGTCATCAGGGGAGAGTTCTCCTGGGAATGCCTGAAGGTCTTGCCAGCAAGCTCAGCTGTTCAAGCACACTTGAGCTTCTGCTTTCCTGACCACTGTTAAAATCCCATTGGTTAAAGCAAGTCACAGGAGCCCGCTTATAGTCAAGGGGGTGGGAATTCTCTGCCTCTAAGGGAAAGAACTTCAAGGTCACATGGCAAAGGACCTGGTTGCAGGAATTGGTGAAATCTTGAAAGACATGCTTTATTCCAAAGAAAAGCACTGTGCTTAATAAATGAGGAGAGCATTTGATAATGAAAAACACAAAACATTAGAGTCTGTGTTTTCAGGACAACTGAGAACTCTTTCCACATTTACGTTGGACACTAAAGCAGCCTTTAAATGTTTTATCATTTCATCAGTTTTGATACACTAAACCCTAACTTTCATTCAGTTGAAAAGATTTTATAATTCCTCATTTCTTTCATTGGTTAAATAATTATTTTGAACAATATTGCTTAATGTTTAGACAGTTGAGTATTTTCTATTTATATTTTTATTATGATATCTACCTTAATTATTCAATTACTTAATATTCTGAGTAATTCCATCCCTTTGAATCAGTATTTCCAAATAGGCTGATGCTTCTTGCATGTATGATAATGATATCTAATAAAATGATATATTTTATATACCTTTTAAAGACCATATACTTTGCACTTACTGACATCAGGTCAAATTTTTGAAATGTGTTTTTAGGTCAACAATCTTTTTCTGTGTTATTTTTCCAACAGATATTAAGATGTGTGTTCACTGAAGCACGGAAATAAATTAATAGAGCTTCAGAATTGGGAAAGAGCACAAAAATCTCTTGCTCTACCTTATTTTTTATGAATAAAAATGTTCAAACATGAAGTTTTCAGGTGATTTCTCACCTCAACTCTGTTTTCCTTTTAAGAGCTGTTTTTCTCATTTGGAAATATACAGTAGTAGCTGCAGTTTGTAAGTCTTACCTCCCTAAGCTTCTTACTGATTTGCCAGTGTGTATGTTTTTAAAAGGATTATGACATAATCTTTAAATCTTAATGGTATTTGTCATCTGATTTTTACTTCAGTAATAAACTGACAGTAAGAAAGGATTTTACAGGATTTTAAAATATGAAATTAATTTTGTAGAATTAGTGAACCATGTTATATTTAATGCCTTACAGTGATCCATAAAGAATCAGGCAAAGAAGCATATAAATATATCGTTAACATTATTATTAAATATATATAATATGTATATAGTATTACCTATGATCAGTGCTCAGTTACTCAGTTGTGTCTGACTCTTTGCAACCCCATGTACTATAGACTGCCAGGCTCCTCTGTCCATGGGATTCTCCCGGCAAACATACTGAAGTGGGTTGGCATTTCCTCCTCCAGGGGATCTTCCCAACCCAGAGACTGAACTCCAATCTCCTGGATTGCAGATAGATTCTTTCACTGCTGAGTCATTGGAAAAGCCCCATAGTATTACCTATATAGACAATTAAAAGTACTGAACATATAAATTTAACAACTACATTGCACAGCATAACAATATTAATAACATATCTAACACAACAATATCTAACACCAAACAATATGTGTTATATATTTTTCTTGGGGTATAAACGTATGTGAAGCTATTTAGTTTAAGAGGTAACTATATCATCTTCATTCTTCAGATGGGGAAAATTATGTAGTTGTATGGAGATTCCAAAGGCTTCCCTGGTGGCTCAGCAATAAAGAATCTGCTTGCAAGGCAGAAGATGCAGGTTCACTCCCTGGGCCCTTAAAATCCCCTGGAAGAGGAAATGGCTACCCACTCCAGTATTCTGGCCTGGAGAATCCCATGGACAGGCGAGCCTGGCAGGCCACAGTCCATGGGGCTGCAAAGCCAGACACAAGATAGCAACTAATCAACAAGAAAATAAACAGTTATGCATATCAATTTGAATAAAATTCACAGGCTATGTTACATAAATAAGTGAAAGATGCAGAACCATACAAACAGCATGATGCTATAATAAAATCCACATAGTTCACTAATGCTGAGGATGAAATTATAATATAAAACTTTCTTGAGGAATAAATGCTCTATATAGTGTGGTAGTTACTTTGAAGATATCACTTCTAGAATGAGGGGAAAGGGAACCAATACGGGAAGGTTTCACTGGGCTTCAATTCTTTCTGTAATATTCACTTAGTTAAAAAAAAACCTGAAATATGGTCATTGTTCAGGTTTGATTAAGTGATATACTGATCATTATTGCTTTATTATCTACATTTTATTTTCTGCACTTTTAAATATTTTATTTTTTAATCGAAAATACCCAAAGGAAACTCTTCTAATATTGAACTCTACGGTTTATAATTTTGAAAGGAAATATATTACTCAGGCAAGGCATGCAAATTCCCTGTGCTTTCCGTTTCCTTATTAAAGCAACAATACCTACCTCTGAGGAATCTTACGAGGGGAAAATGTGGGGGAAAGTGTTCTGAAACTTTGAAAGTCTTATTCAAAGCTAAAATATTCCTGGAAGTGCAGAAACAGTCAGAATTTTTTATATTATGTAGATTGGTGACCTGAAGTATGGGGAATTATAGTAATAGCGATAATAAAATAATGTTTTGGGGCTGTTTTCCTTTTAATTATGATTAATTAATTATTGGGATTTCTGTGGAAGGAATGATGCTAAAGCTGAAACTCCAGTACTTTGGCCACCTCATGCGAAGAGTTGACTCACTGGAAAAGACTCTGATGCTGGGAGGGATTGGGGGCAGGAGGAGAAGGGGCCGACAGAGGATGAGATGGCTGGATGGCATCACTGACTCGATGGACAGGAGTTTGAATAAATTCCGGATGTTGGTGATAGGGAGGCCTGGCGTGCTGCGATTCATGGGGCCACAAAGAGTCAGACACGACTGAGCAACTGAACCGAACTGAACTGAATTATTCGCTAAAGTCAATTTAAACTAGAAATAAAAACTATTTTTGTAAAATATCAAGGATATGTAGAAATAATTCGACTTGTTTTAATATACGATTGATGTTGTAGTGTGTTCTTCCAAAGAAGACTTAGCTATGTTGACGGGATCATTTCAATCCTGAGTAAAATGTTAGGGTCTGGACTATAGTTTGGAGAAGGCAATAGCAGCCCACTCCAGTGTTCTTGCCTGGAGAATCCCGGGGGCGGTGGAGCCTGGTGGGCTGCCGTCTATGGGGTCACACAGAGTCGGACACGACTGAAGCGAAGCAGCAGCAGCAGCAGGACTATAGTTGACTGATTAATAGTGAAAGCTCGCCATCTGGTGGACAAACTAAAAACTGTGGGATGTGGAATAATCTTTCGGTTTAAGCACTCGCTTTCCAATTAGCAGTACCCTCAGGGTATATCCCGTGTCCATGCACTAAAAACGGACACTTCCTGCATCGACAGCATCTTCTCTTAGCTGAATAATTCACTCCCTGTCCCTATCGGTGCCCTTTTTATTCCGTATTCAACACAACCCCATCCGGTCAAATATGATCTTTTTTTTTTCCTAAAAATTTCAGTGGCTTCTCGTACCATTAGATGAGAAGCCTTAGGGCGCTCGTCCACTCCCAGTGGTTTCCTTCTAACCCCGCTTCCTCTCCCTTCACCACACTTCTGTCCTTGGCACGTCATCAGAGAACCACTCCCGCCCTTGGGGGCGCACGCACTTGCTGTGTCTCTGCATCAGTTCTCTCCTCTGACAATTTCAAGACTCAACACTCAACACTCCCTCAACACTCCCCATATCTTTCCTTAAATGTCCTTGCCACACCTCCCCCGACTCATACTTTTAAATTTACAACTTCCCCCACGGATAGTCTCCTTCTATATTTTATTCTTCGTCAATTCACATGTTATTATCTATGAGACTATGTATTTCCACTTTTATTTTCTTGGTTGGCTATTTCCACAATTTAGAATATAAATTACATGAATATATCTCTAATTTTCAGAACAAACCCTGGCAAACAGTAAGTGTTTAAAATTTTTCTGTTGAATCAGAAAAATAAATCTCCGGTTCAACCCTACTAATGTTGAAAAACTAATGTTTTTCAACTAGTGATGGTTTATGAGTTCTCGCTTGACCCACAAAACTGGATATTGTCCATTTTAGAAATCTTTTCTAGTATCCACATATAAATATCACTGTTATTATTCAAAAAATAAAGTGTGACAACTCTGGCAGAAACAAAAATGTTGATTTTCCACGGGAGTTAAACCTTTCTTTTGAAAAAATAACAGCGTTAATTCTGCCAATTGGTTTTCACACTCTGATAAATAGAATTAATTACATTTGTATTGCTCCCAAACGTCTAGATACAAGACTTTTAAGAAATTATGAAATTTTTCTTTACTTTTGAATCCAGAACTATAGCTCAAAGGATAAGCAAAGTGTTAGAAGTTAACCTAAGTATTATTCAATTTGAAAGAAAGTGAAAATCTCTCAGTCTTGTCCAACTCTTTGCGACCCCATGGACTTAACAGTCCCTGAAATTCTCCAGGCCAGAATATTGGAGTGGGTATAGCCTTTCCCTTCTCCAGGGGATCTTCCCAATCAGGGATCAAACCCAAGTTTCCTGCATTGCAGGCAGATTCTTTACCAGCTGAACCACAAAGGAAGCCCAAGAATAATGGAGCGGATAGCCTCTCCTTTCTCTAGTGGATCTTTCCAACCCAGGAATTGAACTGGGGTCTCCTGCATTACAGGCAGATTCTCTAGCAACTGAGCTATTAGGGAAGCCCCTTATTCAATTTAGGAATATAGTAATGATTTATAAAATTTTGACATCTATGCTCTAGTTAAATTATTTCTCATTTCTCATTTCTCATGATATTAGCTGAATGTATAGCTAATTATTTAAATTCAACATTAAAATCAAGTACTTAGTCAACAATTAAGATTTTTCTTGATCATAAACATATACTCATTGATGTATGTAGCCAAATATTGTAATTAACTGTGATATCTGTATTGTAGCCAATTACCTCCAGCCATTAGATTTAATCAAGAGATACATTATAAAAATAATTTATTGAAAGTAAAAATTTATCCATAAGTGTAACTAAACATGAAAGTGAAGTCGCTCAGTTGTGTCCAACTCTTTGCGACCCCACTCTTTGCGGAGTGTAGCCCACCAGGCTCCTCCGTCCATGGGATTCTCCAGGCAAGAATGCTGGAGTGGGTTGCCATTTCTTTCTCCAGGGGATCTTCCCGACCCAGGGATCAAACTCAGGTCTCCTGCACTGCAGGCAGATTCTTTAACCTCTGAGCTACCAGGGAAGGCCCATGAGTAGTATCTAAATGCGAGTCAACTTATTGTTGAATTCAGATGTAACTGTGATTCGTTATTCTTGCTTCTAAGCCTCACTCCCTGTCAAATTTTACATCAACTGCTAAAAAGAAAGTCAAAGTAAATTACAAAGAAAATCAAACCTATATAGCCTTATAGTTATGATTTACTTTAAAACATTATTCATTCTCACATTTCCAAAATCTTAAAACAACTGAAGAAAAAAGTCAGATTTTACACTAGACTCTTCATCAGTATCTTGGCCTTAATTTCTTTTGATTTTTATATATTTCCAATTATATTTTCATGTATCTTATGGAAATTTACTGAAAATTATAACAAAATTACATAAACATAAATAGATTTAAAAAGAAAAATGATATATACCTCATATAATTTTGTGTGATATAACCTGAATGTAACATTCAGGCTCAGTGGTAAAAAATTCTGCTGCCAAATAGGAGACAGGGGTTCGATTTTTCAGTCAGAAGATCCCCTGGAGAAGGAAATAGCAACCTACTTCAGTAATCTTGCCTGGGAAGTCCCATGGAGAGAGGAGCCTGGCAGGCTACAGTCCATGGGGTCGTAAAGAGTCAGATATGACTTAGTGAATAATCACCACCAACAACATACACAACAAAAATACTATTAAAACACCATCGCTCAGTTCTAGGACACTGTCCTGGAAAAGAAAATATTGGTGACATCATTACGAAATAACTTCCAAACCAAACATTTATAATCAGACTATTCCAATCTCGTTTAAACTAGTTTTACCAAACTAGGCAACTAAAACGGAGAAGGCAATGGCACCCCACTCCAGTTCTCTTGCCTGGAAAACCACATGGACGGAAGAGCCTGGTAGGCTGCCATCTATGGGGTCGCACAGAGTCGGACACGACTGAAGTGACTTAGCAGCAACAGCAGCAGGCAATTAAAAAAAAAAAAACACATAGTAAAGATAAGAGAGAAAGAAGAAAAAAGAAGGAGGAAAAAGTGATGGAGAGAAGAAAAAAAATTTTTATAAAAAGCTTGGAAGATTTCCACCTTCTAGAGCATATAATAAATTTTATATCTTTTCTGAGTAAAATATTGAGGAGAATAAAACATCAAGTCTGTTTGGGCTCAGTGTCTCATTTGTTCACAGAGTTTTATATATGGATTAATTTTCTTTAGTAGTTACAAGATTATTCAGTAATATATTCAAATATTATTTGATAGTATACATGTTTCAATGCCATTCTCCCAAATCATCCCACCCTCTCCCTCTCCCTCAGAGGCCAAAAGTCCTTTCTATACCTCTGAGTCTCTTTTGTTGTCTCACATACAGGGTCATCATTACTATCTTTCTAAATTCCATATATATGTGTCAGTATACTATATTGGTATTTTTCTTTCTGGCTTGCGTCACTCTGTATAATCGGCTCCAGTTTCATCCATCTCTTTAGAACTGATTGAAATTTATTCTTTTTAAGAGCTGAGTAATATTCCATTGTGTATATGTAACTGCAGCTTTCTTATCCATTCATCTGCTGATGGACATCTAGGTTGTTTCCATGTCCTGGCTATTATAAACAGTGCTGCAATGAACATTGAGGTACATGTGTCTCTTTCAATTCTGGTTTCCTCGGAAGCGCCAGTCTATGTTCAATACAGGATACAGGATGCTTGGGGATGGTACACGGGATGATCCAGAGAGATGATATGGGGTAACAGGTGGGAGGGGGCTTCGGCATTGGGAGATCGTGTATACCTGTGGCTGATTCATGTCAATGTATGGCAAAACCAATACAGTATTGTAACATAGAATAAAGTATTAAAAAATAAATAAACTTAAAAAATATTATTTGAATATTTTATCTATTTTTATCTATGAGGGTTTCCCTCATAGCTCAGTTGGTAAAGAATCTGCCTGCAATGCAGGAGACCCTGGCTCGATTCCTGGGTCAGGATGATCCACTGGAGAAGGGAATGGCAACCCCTGCAATATTCTTGCCTGGAAAATCCCATGGACATAGGGGCCTTGCAGTCTATAGTCCATGAGGTTGCAAGAGTCAGACATGACTTAGTGACTAAACCATCTGTTTTTATCAGGCTTGCCAGGGATTCATTAATTAATCTTTCAAAAAATAACTTAAAAAAACTATTTCCTTCATTGTTTTTATTTTATCAATTTCAGTGTGCTTTTTTTTTAAAGGAGTTAAAATTGGTAGGATAATTGGTAGGATATTTGTCTATGGTAACTTTGAAACATGCTCATTAAACCTGTGCACATGGACAAGATATTTTTCAGGTAAAATGTTAGAAAGCTAACCTGGTTCCTCATAACTGATAAAATACAGTAAAGAAGTATGCAAGCAGAATTAGAGGACGTATAGAGACTCAGGATCGAAAAACAGAATCATTTTACATCTCTATCCTTTGTAAGCAGTAAAAAATAATTAACTTGAAATACTGACAGGATAAAAATTCAAATTATGAGCCTGACCTTTAAGTCGTACCTTCTGACATTAACCAATTTAAATACATAGCCATTATTTCTTTGTTAAAAAATCTCTGAAGTAAATAAAAGACCCTTGCTATTTTAGGAAAGTACTTTTGAGTCTATCTATAATCTAACTGGTCAGACATGATTTCCTTCTAAAAGAAGGAAAATGGTTTTCTTCAGTCTGTTTTTGAAAAATTATATTCATTTTCCTGAAAGTATTTTAAGATAAGGCTACTGAGGGACTTCCCGGGTGGCTCAGATGGTAGAGAATCTGCCTGCAATGCAGGAGACCTGGTTCTATCCCTGGGTCAGGAAGACCCCTTGCAAAAGGCAATGGCATCCCACTAGAGTATTCTCTCCTGGAGAATCCCACAGACAGGAGCCTGGAGGGCTACAGTCTATGGGGTCAAAGAATTGGACATGACCGAGCAAGAAATTCGTGACTATTGGCTTAAGAAATAGAATTTGAGGAGTCAATGTCTGGTTCTGGTGATATTGCCCAGATTAATGGCTTTGGTCATAGCTTTGGGAATATTACCATTTAAAAGAACAATAAGCATACTGGTACATTTATAAATTAAATTTATAAATTTGAATTGAAGTTAATGTAACACTTTGCAAATTAAATTTACAGTGGTTGTTGCAGCCATAACAAAAGCTTTGGCAAACTTTCACTTTACCTGTTCAAAAGATTTGGGAACAAATACAACAAAAATCAAAATAAAAATTTCAAATAAGAAGCATTCTAATCATAATTGTTTTTCTCTGCATTTAAACAGTAAGAGATTACATATATCACAATAATGTATCTTAATTTTTCTAAATGTTAAAGAGAGCTTCCTAAAGAGGTCAGAAGGGGTCTTGTTGAAAGAAGACAAAAAAATTATCTTTCCCTCCATTATCACATTAATTATGTCTCCATTCACATGGTTTAGATCAAATACAAGATTCAAATATTCAGAAATGTTTAGATATAGCATGAGAGGAAATTTGTCTATTAAATTATGATTCTAACTACTTTAAACTTCAGATATTATGGAAAAAAAGAGTCATAAAAGTTTAATTACTTGCTCTAATATGATATATCAAAAACAAGGACTTAAATAATTTTTAGGGTGGTTTACACTCAGGAAGAAACAGTTAGAACTGGACATGGAACAACAGATTGGTTCCAAATAGGAAAAGGAGTATGTAGGCTTACTTAACTTCTATGCAGAGTACATCATGAGAAACGCTGGTTGGAATAAGTACAAGTTGGAATTAAGATTGCTGGAAGAAATATCAATAACCTCAGATATGCAGATGATATCACCCTTATGGCAGAAAGTGAAGAAGAACTAAAAGCCTCTTGATGAAAGTGAAAGAAGAGAGTGAAAAAGTTGGCTTAAAGCTCAACATTCAGGAAATGAAGATCATGACATCTGGTCCCATCACTTTATGGGAAATAGATGGGGAAACAGTGTCAGACCTTATTTTGGGGCTCCAAAATCACTGCAGATGGTAACTGCAGCCATGAAATTAAAAGAGGCTTACTCCTTGGAAGGAAAGTTATGACCAACCTAGATAGCATATTGAAAAGCAAAGACATTACTTTGCCGACTAAGGTCAGTCTAGTCAAGGCTGTGGTTTTTCCTGTGGTCATGTATGGATGTGAGGGTTGGACTGTGAAGAAAGTTGAGCACTGAAGAATTGATGCTTTTGAACTCTGGTGTTGGAGAAGACTCTTGAGAGTCCTTGGGACTGCAAGGAGATCCAACCAGTCCATCCTAAAGGAGATCAGTCCTGGATGTTCATTGGAAGGAATGATGCTAAAGCTGAAACTCCAGTACTTTGGCCACCTCATATGAAGAGTTGACTCATTGGAAAAGACCCTGATGCTGGGAGGGATTGGGGGAAGAGGAGAAGGGGACAACAGGATGAGATGGCTGGATGGCATCACCGACTCAATGGACATGAGTTTGGGTAAACTCTGGGAGTTGATGATGGACAGGGAGGCCTGGCGTGCTGTGATTCATGGGATTGCAGAGACTCAGACATGACTGAGCAACTGAACTGAACCGAATCCTCCTCTGTACTTTTGGAGCTGATTTATTGCAATCATGTGGACAGGATGTAACCGAACTTAAATGGACAGAGCATAGCATAAAGTGGTGACCACAGAACAAACACAGCCTATGTAATGGCCCCACCAAGGACATAGTGAATATAACTATTTTAAGTACTGAATGTCAACAGAAGTGATTCAAGCCAAAACTACATATCAGGAGTTGGAAGAAATGAGGATAATTGTATTTGTGCTTCTTTGAGAAATCTATATTCCTTTCACTCATGGATGTCTCTAAGAGCATAGAACAATGCATGATGAATAACAGGTTTTCACTATTTATTTGTTGAATTACTGAAGCCACAGACTTGGCTAATCAAAGGACAGATTGATCTAGAGGTTATATTAGTAAACATAATTTAATTGACATGATAAGATCTTATAGAGATTGAATAAGTATTCTTCTTTTGCTCTTAATTGCCCAAAATGGCATCTTGATTGTTTAGGATAGTGAACAATAGCGGCAAAACATGAGAGAAAACCACAAGCCTTGTTTATTGAGCCTCACATCACCTAGAAACAGCTCTGAATAGCTCACGCGTCTACTCTGTGCCACAAAGTTTTTGAATGGCCGTTGGAAGGGAAATATAAGGCCCAAATTTGGAATTCAAGAACTACTATTTCCCTAAATCCATTACGTAAAATTCTAGTCCTTTTGAAAGTGAGTTGCTGGATTCTTACTGTGACCTAGTCGGAGAAAAACAAGTTTTAACGATCACTACTATTAATACCACCACACACACAAAAAAATAATAAAAATAGTCATCAAGGGACTTTGTGTCCATCCAAAATCCAAGACTCCTATGTGAACTGGATCATTTCCACCTCAGCAAAAGAGAGCTGCATTGGGAAATGGAAATAGGACCCCAGGACTTGCATTACAGTTGGCTCTAGCACCTAAATTCCTCCCTAACCCCCAACTGCCCCGCCAAACTATTTGGATTTTAAGCAAGAGCAGATCTTATGTTAACTATTCCAACCACAAAAACAGCATGAATAATAATGGGAGTTGGCAGACATTTTGTGAGGTACTTGGGAATGTCTGTGATCTTTATGGTGGTGAAGGTTTCATGGGTGTGTACTTATCTGAAAATTCACCGAGTTGTGTGCATTAAATATGCACAGACGTCTTACATGTCAATCATGCTTCAAATAAAGTGATTTAAAAAGAAACAGGAAGACACTAGATCATTATCTGAAAGATAGTTTAGAAAAGCAATCAAGATTAAATTTAATATTGAGATATAGAAGATAGCTTTTTCTTTATGACAATATAATGGCAAAACAACTTTTCAATTATATGATGACTGTGTTAAAGAAAATTTCCTCACTGTTCGGCATCATATCACTCTCTAAACATAGCACAATTTAAATAAATAAAAATCAATAACTGAATCATCCAAATAAACTATATTTAATTCCCTGTATCACTTTGTATGTCTATACCACACCACAAGTTAAAGTCATCAGTCACCTGGAATATTCAAAAAGAAATTTTTAAAGCTTTCTACTCTTCTTAAACTTGAAAAATAAGAGCAAAGCTAAAGGGCTACATTTGTCTTGGTATCTTGTTCTCTTCAATTTATCAAAACATGAATGTCATGCCTTTGTTCCATTTTACCCTGATGTGTTATGAAAATTATATACCATATTACTGCTCCTTACTTTTAACAACTTCCATGTTCTAGATTTATTGTAGTAAATAAACAGGTTTATATATTTTGTATATATAACAGGTTTCTTTTTCAATTGTATCTTCTATTCTATTAATTTTTAGTTAGATGGTCATATTATGATTATGTTTTAGTCTCAATATTATTAATTATTCATAGGAAGTTATTATTTTATAGGTATAGCATCCATTTAAATTTCTTATATGAGTTTCCTCTGGTTTTAGCTTGTCTCTGTTTACTGTAGTGCCTGAGATAACAGTGATTTGGATAAATAATCTATTGATTTTTGTTGACTCATACTTATTTTTGAGAAATGTACACTGGCTCTGGATTACTATAGTCAGCTAATTCTGATCGTGGGGGCAGAGGAGGCTGGGCATTTGTATTTGTAAGTATAGGCTGTTCGTAGCTTCTGAGAGGCTTTGGATGAAAGACTGCTTTTGCTTCCAGCCTGGGGTCGTGTTCAGCTCTCCTCTTCACGCCCTGGGCCGTGTCTTGGAAGCTGGTACTGCACTTTAATTTTTGCCATTCAGTGGGATGGGAAGTGGAGTAGGAGCGCACACCTGGATCCTAAGACTTCATTCACAAGTGTCCTTCTGGTTGCTTCAGGAGGCCTACATTCGCCATAGTTTCACTGCTTCTAAGTTAGTGGTTCTGGAACTGTCTTATCTCCTCAGCTAACTGCTCATGTGCATCTCTTGGGTTTTAGCTTGTTTTCTTTCCTGTTTTTAAAAAGCAAACCTAATGATGTTGGCATTTAATCTATTTCAGCAGTTTTTAAAATTATGAAATGCAATCTTAGAAGCCTTTCTCGTGTCACTGCATTCTTTCAGATTGATTGATTTAAAATTCCATTTTCATTCTGCCATGACATTTTTGTCTGAAGAAAAGATAAATGCTGATGCGGATACTGATCATATTATCATAATTTTAATCATGGAGTTGTTCCTTTGAGAAAGGATCATGACTTATTCATCTTTCTATTTCATCAGGCATTTAGAAATGGATCTTGCATATGGCATAGTTTTAATAATAATGTTGATGATAATGGTTAAATTTACTGAGCGTTTACCATACATAGGCCTTTGACAGGTCCTCAATAATCCTGCAAGAGTATTATGAGGTAGGTACTGATAGCATTTCATGTTATAGATAAGGGAACATAAGCTCTAAGAGGTGAAAGAACTTGCTCATGGTTAAATGCCTACTGATGTCTGATTTAGAATGTGAACCCTAATATTCTCACTGTAGAGCCTGTGCCATAACATATTTTAGCCTAAATGCTATTTTCCAAGGCCAGGGCTCTAATTTCCAGGTTTTTCTTCATTTGTATGATATAACTTATCAAACATATAATCTTGTATTCAGAGTATCTCTCCTAGTTCTACCAAAATACAGTCTCCAGGCAAAATGACTTATTTTTGTTTGCTAATTTGTTACTAAATACTTCACCTACAACTATATAAGACTAAGATCTGACTCTAGAATTAAAAGTTAATCATTCTTAAAATTAATTTTAAATATGAAAATACAAATGTTTGATAAAATGCAATACAGAACTTTATACCAATTTATAGTATTGGTTTAGTTTTCACATGTTCTATAGTCACAACATAAATTTATAAACAAATAATAAGCCGAGGCTAAGAATATTTAGAGTAACGACAATCTAGAAACTTAATTCGTTAAATAAAGTTAGTGGTAAACCACCAAATATAGCAAAATAGAAACTCAAAAATTCAAGTGATTATCAGTTAAATATAACTGAAACTTGTGAAGATATAACATTTCACTTTACCAAAGCATTCATATTTGTGGTGACTTTTTATACAAATTTTAAATTGCCACACCCTGAGACTAATCATTTACTGGTCTATAGATTAATAGCATGCGTTTGGTGTCATATTTTCCTGGCATAATGAAGCAATTCACTATCTCACTAGGAGTCCAAAAGTAATTCTCAGAAACATAATTCACAACTCATTAACTCATTATATTTTAACATGACATATTTCAGGGCATACATCAAATTGTCTGCATCTTCATCTCCCCAAGTCACAATTAAAATGAGTTAACAAAATCATTATCCAACTTGCTCATTCTCACCATTAATATATGATGCAACTTGTTATTTATGATATTATTGATCTTCTAATATACACCATAAAAATAAAGTCTTCTCTTTTGCCGTGGTTATAGTGATGAAATATTTTTTAAGAAATGTTACATGTACTTAAAAGCATCAATTTACACAATATTTCCTTAAATATTGAACTAATTTAGTAAGATGGAAAAATGTCTAGCTTCCATTTAAGCAACATTCAGTCCCTTATTATCTGTGATAATACACTAAGGAGAACCATCACACTATGAATAATTTTCTTTGACTGGCCCAAGAAGATAACCTCAAATTAATCTAAAAATGGAAAAGATTGTGAAATATTTGGAAAGATAAAAATTAGGATAAAATTTTATTAAAATATGAAATAGTTTCAAACATATTTCTTTAGACATATTTGAACTTATTTGACAAACTCTGTGAGATCTTAAGTTTTGAGAATAATCTTAATTTGATGGTCTGCCTCCTAGACTCAGTGGGTTGCTCATCCTGCTCCCAGTATCCACTAAAGCTGATGGTATATTAATTAATAAAAGATAGATGAATAAATAAAGAAGATAGGATACATATGTACAGTCAAATATTACTCAGCCATAAAAAGGAATGAAATCGGGTCATTTGTAAAAATGTGGATAGACCTAGAATATGTCATACAGAGTGAAGTAAGTCAGAAACAGAAAAACAAATATCATATGTTAACATGTATATATAAAGGCTGGAAAAGCGATGTAGGTGATCTTATTTGAAAAACAGAACTAGTCTGTGTCTATGGACACTAAAGGGGGAATGGAGGAGGGTGGGATAGGCTGGGGGGGTGGGATTGGCATATATACAGGACTATGTACGAAACAGATGACTAATGAGAACCCGCAAATAGCTCAGGGAACTCTACTCAGTGCTCTGTAGTGACCCAAGGGGAAGGAAACCCAAAGGAAGAGGGGCTGCCTGGATATGTACAGCTGATTCACACTGCTGTACAGTAGGAACTAACACAGCATTATAGAGCGCCAATAAAATTAATTTTATAGAATCTGTTAAAAAGAGACAGAGAGACTGCAGTACTCTAAAGTCTGTGTGAATTTTTCTCAGTCTACCTCATAGTTAAATATTTGTCAGTCTTCATTTTCAATCTTGTGAGCTATGACTTCGCCTGCATCTAATTTGAATTTTAAAAAGTTAAATTTAAGATGCTGATAAATTCTATTTTTAAATGAAAAGCTCATATATATTACTTTATAAGAACAGAATAGATTTTCCCTTTACCATATCAATTAAAATTTTGATAATCATAGATACATAATTAGCATTGTTAAAATATGGCAAAAAATTAAATTTGACTTTTGCTCTGGGACTTAATGTGACTTTGGACATGTAATTTATCTCTTACTGAGCTCTACTAAGCTTTTATAAAATTAAAACTCACCTCATAAGTTTTCATGAAATTCATAGCCTGCCACTTATTAGTATTAAATTAGTGGAAATATCATAATTATTAATAATCATGTACTGTGTTATTCATTGTTATTAATTACTTTTGAAACACTGTTGTAGGCTTAGTCACAAATTATTCTCAATAGTTTCTAAAGTCACATTTTGGAAATGTCATATTGTAGCAATAATTCACCTAATTGGAAGAGTGGGTTATTTTATGACTGTTAGCAGAGAATTAGATATGTCCTTTTTCCCTAAAACTTAGTATGAAAACTGTTTAAACACATATAAGCTGTTCTCATATTGTTTTGCAAATTTACCTTCATGGCTTTCTTTTATTCCTTGATGCAACATAAAAATATTTATTTGATGAATTCCAGGCTTCCAGTATCTATTAGAACATGTTTCATTTGATGTAAATTAATTTATCTAAAATATTAAATAAATGTCTGGAATACATCCAATAAATACATATCAGTTCAGTTCAATTCAGTCGCTCAGTCGTGTCCGACTCTTTGCGACCCCATGAATTGCAGCACGCCAGGCCTCCCTGTTCATCACCATCTCTCGAAGTTCACTCAGACTCACATCCATCGAGTCCGTGATGCCATTCAGCCGTCTCATCCTCTGTTGTCCCCTTCTCCTCCTGCCCCCAATCCCTCCCAGCATCAGAGTCTTTTCCAATGAGTCAACTCTTCACATGACGTGGCCAAAGTACTGGAGCTTCAGCTTTAGCATCATTCCTTCCAAAGAAATCCCAGGGTTGATCTCCTTCTGAATGGACTGGTTGGATCTCCTTGCAGTCCAAGGGACTCTCAAGAGTCTTCTCCAACACCACAGTTCAAAAGCATCAATTCTTTGGCACTCAGCCTTCTTCACAATCCAACTCTCACATTCATACATGACCACTGGAAAAACCATAGCCTTGACTAGACAGACCTTAGTCGGCAAAGGAATGTCTCTGCTTTTAAATATACTATCTCGGTTGGTCATAACTTTTCTTCCAAGGAGTAAGTGTCTTCTAATTTCATGGCTGCAGTCACCATTTGCAGTGATTTTGGAGCCCCCAAAATAAAGACTGACACTGTTTCCACTGTTTCCCCATCTATTTCCCACCAAGTGATGGGATCAGATGCCATGATTTTCCTTTTCTGAATGTTGAGCTTTAAGCCAACTTTTTCATTCTCCTCTTTCACTTTCATCAAAAGGCTTTTTAGCTCCTCTTCTCTTTCTGCCATAAGGGTGGTGTCATCTGCATATCTGAGGTTATTGACATTTCTCCCGGCAATCTTGATTCCAGCTTCTTCCAGCCCAGCGTTTCTCATGATGTACTCTGCATAGAAGTTAAATAAGCAGGGTGACAACATACAGCCTTGACGTACTCCTTTTCCTATTTGGAACCAATCTGTTGTTCCATGTCCAGTTCTAACTGCTGCTTCCTGACCTGCATACAGATTTCTCAAGAGGCAGGTCAGGTAGTCTGGTATTCCCATCTCTTTCAGAATTTTCCACAGTTTATTGTGATCCACACAGTCAAAGGCTTTCGCATAGTCAATTAAGCAGAAATAGTTGCTCTTCTGGAACTCTCTTGCTTTTTCCATGATGCAGTGGATGTTGGCAATTTGATCTCTGGTTCCTCTGCCTTTTCTAAAACCAGCTTGAACATCAGGGAGTTCACGGTTCACGTATTACTGAAGCCTGGCTTGGAGAATTTGAGCATTACTTTACTAGCATGTGAGATGAGTGCAATTGTGCAGTAGTTTGAGCATTCTTTGGCATTGCTTTTCTTTGGAATTGGAATGAAAACACCTTTTCCAGTCCTGTGGCCACTGCTGAGTTTTCCAAATTTGCTGGCATATTGAGTGCAGCACTTTCACAGCATCATCTTTCAGGATTTGAAACAGCTCCACTGGAATTCCATCACCTCCACTAGCTTTGTTTATAGTGATGCTTTCTAAGGCCCGCTTGACTTCACATTCCAAGATGTCTGGCTCTAGATGAGTGATCACATCATTATGATTTTCTGGGTCATGAAGACCTTTTTGTACATTCTTCTGTGTATTCTTGACCCTCTTCTTAATATCTTCTGCTTCTGTTAGGTCCATACCATTTCTGTCCTTTATCGAGCCCATCTTTGCATGAAATATTCCCTTGGTATCTCTAGTTTTCTTGAAGAGATCTTTCGTCTTTCCCATTCTGTTCTTTTCCTCTATTTCTTTGCACTGATCGCTGAAGAAGGCTTTCTTATCTCTTCTTGCTCTTCTTTCGAAATATGAATTCAGATGCTTATATCTTTCATTTTCTCCTTTGCTTTTGCCTCTCTTCTTTTCACAGCTATTTGTAAGTCCTCCCCAGATAGCCATTTTGCTTTTTTGCATTTCTTTTCCATGGGGATGGTCTTGATACCTGTCTCCTATACAATGTCACAAACGTCAGTCCATAGTTCATCAGGCACTCTATCTATCAGATCTAGGCCCTTAAATCTATTTCTCACTTTCACTGTATATTCATAAGGGATTTGATTTAGGTCATACCTGAATGGTCTTGCGGTTTTCCCTACTTTCTTCAATTTAAGTCTGAATTTGGTAATAAGGAGTTCACGATCTGAGCCACAGTCAGCTCCTGGTCTTGTTTTTGTTGACAGTATAGAGCTTCTCCATCTTTGGCTGCAAAGAATATAATCAATCTGATTTTGGTGTTGACCATCTGGTGATGTCCATGTGTAGAGTCTTCTCTTGTGTTGTTGGAAGAGGGTGTTTGCTATGACCAGTGCATTTTCTTGGCAAAACTCTATTAGTCTTTCCCCTGCTTCATTGTAGAACATTTATAAAATGAGTTACATTGTGATAATTATAATTATTATTAAATCTAATATATATAGTCTAAAGGATTTTCACTTCCCAAGCATGGGTATGGTCTAGGTAAGAGAAGCACTTTTTGGTGGCTCAGATGGTAAAGCGTCTGTCTACAATGTGGGAGACCTGGGTTCGATCCCTGGGTCGGGAAGAGCCCCTGGAGAAGGAAATGGTAATCCACTCCAGTACTACTGCCTGGAAAATCCCGTGAACAGAGGAGCCTGGTAGGCTACAGTCCATGGGGTCGCAAAGAGTCGGACACGACTGAGCAACTTCACTTTCGAAATTTACTTCATAAAAATGGAAAATTTTGTGTTTCACAAAAGGCAACTTGTCATATGATGTTATATGATTGATTTTTTGGGAACAGATCCTCATTATTGATGCTATGCGTGTATGTATGCTGAATGTGAAGTCGCTTTATGGATGCATTTTTAAGGATGAACTAGCAACTGAATACATCTTGCCTTTCCTGTCTTTCTGTTGATAAAAATGGAATCTGATAAACTAATAGTGAGATGGAATATTGTACAAGGACCACCAGATGTCGCCACATTACACTGTTTGGAAAGAACGTGCCTCAGCCTCATATGAATAAGTGGTGAATAGCAGTGACAGGGCACAAAATTTTCACTGTGAGGACTGATGCTGAAGCTGAAGCTCCAATACTTTGGCCACCTGACACGAAGAGTCAGTTTATTGGAAAAGACCCCTGGTGCTGGAAAAGACTGAGGGCAGGAGGAAAAGGGGATGACAGAAAGTAAGATGGTTGGATGGCATCACCAAGTCAATGGACATGAGTTTGAATAAACTCTGGGAATTGGTGATGGACCAGGAGGCCTGGCGTGCTGCGGTCCATGGGGTCGCAAAACAGTCAGACACAACTGAGCCACTGAACAACAAAAAGTAAAGTGAAGTGAAGTCGCTCAGTCGTGTCCAACTCTTTGCGACCCCATGGACTGTAGCCCACCAGGTTCCTCCTTCCATGGGATTCTCCAGGCAAGAATACTGGAGTGGGTTGCCATTTCCTTCTCCAGGGAATCTTCCCGACCCAGGGATCGAACCCTAGTCTCTCGCCTTGCAGGCAGACGCTTTAACCTTTGAGCCACCAGGGAAGCCCAAAAAGGGCATCGATAGGGACAGGGATTGAATTATTCAGCTAAGAGAAGATGGTGTCTTGATGCAGGAAGTGTCTGTTATTAGTGCATGGACACGGGATGGATATACCCTGAAGTGAAATCGCTCAGTCGTGTCCAACTCTGCGACCCTGTGGACTGCAGCTTAGCAAGCTCCTCCGTCCGTGGGATTCTCCAGGCAAGAATACTGGAGTGGGTTGCCATTTCCTTCTCCAGGGGATCTTCCCGACCCAGGGATTGAACCAGGGTCTCCCATATTGCAGGCAGACGCTTTAACCTTTGAGCCACCAGGGTACTGCTGATAAGAGCAAAAAAATTATTTTTCAGAAAAGCAATTTAAGAAAATTGATAATAGGAAAGAAATCACGTGGACTCTGTTTTCTCCCAAGAAACATATCTGTGATGGGAAGCGTCTAAGGCCACGGCCACCGTGAATATTGCCCTTCCGCAGCAGTGACTAAAGGATGAGCTGTCTGGGGAAGGCGGCCTTTGGAGTGGCTGCTTGCTGCGATAATCCAGGAGGCCCTGAGTGAGCGCCGAGGCATCAGTACAACTGAAGCCAGAACGGAAGAGCAGCCTGATGTCAGGCTGGAATAGACAGTGAGCGGGTGTAGCACCTCTTTGGTAGGGATCAAACAGGTCGACGCGGAACAGTGAAGTTGCTGCCGGTTTACAAGCTACTATGAGAACACCTGCGTGGGCGGGCACGCACTGCGGTAAGAGACAATCCACGGGAGAAGAAAAATAGGGCTGGATTATGGGGAACAGATCTAGAAAGAATAAGGAAAATAAGACTCTGGCTAAGTCCCTACACAGGAGAAATCTCTCCCAGCGCCTTCACCTTGGATCTTGTCTCATTCAGCGGGCAGGGGCCCCCAGACCAGCCAGAGAATTCACCTCGCTAGACCCTGAGAAGCTCCACCAGCAGGAGGAGCGGCTGGACTTGGAAGTGTCTGTCTTATGCTAAACGTGGGACAGGGGCCACAGGGAGCTTCGTGGAGTGCAGAGCGCTGGAAGCGTCCCTCTGCGCTCCGAATGGCTCCCAGTGCACTTAGCGACACCGGGTGAGGACGGCTCGCTCACTGGAGAAACGCGAAAGGAAAGGGAATGGTCCTGTAACTGTGATTGGTGACTGACAATCTCCTTCTAAAGGAGAAACGGGTATTAAAAAGAACAACAAGACTTCTGTTTAGGGTACAGTACCAGGATGTAAGTTTCTTCTTTTATAGTACATGTTTTCTTGGACTTCAAGGAGATCCAACCAGTCCATTCTGAAGGAGATCAGCCCTGGGATTTCTTTGGAAGGAATGATGCTGAAGCTGAAACTCCAGTACTTTGGCCACCTCATGCGAAGAGTTGACTCATTGGAAAAGACTCTGATGCTGGGAAGGATTGGGGGCAGGAGGAGAAGGGGACGACCGAGGATGAGATGGCTGGATGGCATCACTGACTCGATGGACGTGAGTCTGAGTGAACTCCGGGAGATGGTGATGGACAGGGAAGCCTGGTGTGCTGCGACTCATGGGGTCGCGAAGAGTCGGACACGACTGAGCGACTGAACTGAACTGAACTGAATGGTCACGAACTTGGTGAAACTTCAGGAAATGGTGAGGAGCAGGAAGGCCGGGCATGCTGCAGTCCATGGAATCAGACACGACTGGCCGACTGAGCAACAACAACAAAGTTTATTTTAGAGCCACGTGATTGACAATAAATTTGGTTATTATTTAATTTGATGGTCATCAATTTATCATACATGATGAATCCCAAGTTTCCCTAAACTTACAAAAGGTATGTTAATCACTTATGTTTCTAGCTGAAAACATTTCTCATACTGGAGGTTGAACAGCCCTGAAAGAGAAAATCTTTACAACATGGTATTTGAAATATGAAGTGCTAATTCTCCACTGTGTGTGTGTAAACATGAATTTTAAAATTGGATTTTAAAAGCCTTAATGTTATTTTTATAGCAACCTCATTCACAGTTTCAGATTTTATCAATAGCCAGAAGAATTCACCAATAGCCAACATTTTCAAAAGCCAGAAAATAATTATTTCACTAAAGAACTGCTAAACATGGATTGCCATTTCCTTCTCCAAAACATGAATAAGCATCATTATAAGCTTCTGTGTGTGTGTGTGCATGCATGTGTGTGTGTCTGTGTATGTGTGTGTACTCAGTCATGTGTGACTCTTTGTGATCCCATGGACTGTAACCCACCAGGCTTCTCTGTCCATGGGACTCTTTAGACAAGAATTCTGGAGTGGATTGCCATTTCCTCCTCTAAGGGATATTCCTTGACCCAGGGATGGAACCTGAGTCTCCTGCAATGGCAGGCAGATTCTTTACCTCTGAGCCACCCGGGAAGGTAAGATTCTGTAAGGTATGCCAACTTCTCAGTTGTTCTCACACTTAGATATGGGCAACAGAATGTAGGTATTAAGAAGTTATCTGTGGATATAATCTTTTCTCATATGAATGAAGTAAGCATTTCTCTAGACTACTATTCTTTGTGGTTGTTCTGAAATACTCAACTACGTTTGAGTAGTTGAGTCAATATTCAACTACATTTCTAGTAATTTGAGTATTTATTCAAGTTCCAAACTTTTGAGTTGATCTATAAGATAGCTTTGACTTCACTGATATGACAGAGTAAAAATTATGTACTTAGATAATTAGATAAATACAGATGGAATTCTCTGTTTTAGCCCATAATTTATATCATTCATAGGTATGTGAGATGTGAGGTAAAGGAAAAGAGCATAAACAATGAAAATAAGTGATCTAATGTGTATTGTTGCCTGCAGAATCTCAGGGACGGGGGGAGCCTGGTGGGCTGCCATCTATGGGGTCGCAGAGAGTCGGACACGACTGAAGCGACTTAGCAGCAGCAGCAATGTGCTTCTTGATATAGAGTTCATAAAAAGTAAAACTACGCAAAATACAGTGATAGGGATTATATAGATATTAAAAGTTGGGAGTTAAGAAGATTTTTGCCATGATTTAGCATTATGTAAAGAATATAAATGTGTCAAGAAATTTGAAATAATCAAGATAGTGGTGCTTCAAGAATTCTTATATTTTTCAAAAGAACAGAACTTTTAACTTGGAACCATCATATCAACTTTTCATCCTCTGGAGCTATATTAACCTTTAAAAATTATCATATAAAGTGAAATATACTTTTGTACAACTTAAGTAGGCCAATTTGATCTCTTCTCTTATGAAAAACACAGGTATTATTTTTAAATGACTTTCATCTGCAAATATCATTAAAATTCTGGAAAGGAGTCATTGCTTTTTAGATTCATAAAAGGTTTGGGTATCTCCATGGACACATTTATACTATCTCCAATGTCTTCCTTTATTAACCATGCTACAGCATCTGACTCGTGATGTGTACAATTTATTAGAAAGTAGAAAGAAGTGTGTTATTTATAAACCTGAAAAATAGCTACTTTCAGTCTGTCTAGATCTTTAATTTGTATTCTAGGTAAAGAAATTTTGATTTCTTCTTTAATTTTTATTAAAGAGAAAATTAGTGTTCAGTGACCGTTTTTAAATTTTAGGGGCTTTGTCACACATAATCTGTTTCTATTGAATTCTTATCCTTCCATTTTCAGCAAAGAGGCTGCTCTTGGGAATGACGCTGAACTGGTTGTACTCTAACAGCACCTGGCTAGTCTGTTCATCTGATTGAGGACACTGGAAAAATCTCACCCTCCTACTTTCAGGCTCTGCTAAAAAATATTCCTCTTTAGAATAATAGCTGAAGCAGTATTATGTAATAAATAACATAACGATTACAGAAGACATGCATTTTTCTGTGTCCCTAGGCAGACATACCTTCTTCCCTTTTAAGCTTTGGTTGAAATATTTCTTCTCTTTAATGTGCACATTCTTGGACCTGAATCCTGAGAGATTCTCTGCTTTCACATTGGTCTCAAGCTAGCTAAATCAGTCAGTCCTTCTCTTATATAAGAGTCTTTTATTTTTAATCCAGTAAAAATCTGCATGTTACATACAAATATTGGTACAGAGAAATAACTGCACATTTTCAGTGATAGCTGAGATTGTCCTATCTTTTTAGTTGAAAAAGAAAAACTTTAAGGTATTATATTTGTCACTATTCACAAAGAGCTGAACTTGTAAATCTTAGATTTAAAATTTTAACATTAAAAAATCATAATTTGGCTCCAAGATAGAATATGAGAGGCATATATAACAAAGATACATATATAACAAAGATGCATATATAATAAAAAAATTGATGCTGAAGCTGAGACGCCAATACTTTGGCCACCTGATGCAAAGAACTGACTCACTGGAAAGGACCTGATGCTGGGAAAGATTGAAAGAAGGAGGAGAAGGGGACGACAGAGGATGAGATGGTTGGATGGCATCACTGATTTGATAGTCATGAGTTTGAGTAAGCTCCGGGGAGTGGGTGATGGACAGGGAAGTGTGGCACGCTGCAGTCCATGGGGTTGCAAAGAGTCAGACATAACTGAGTGACTGAACTGAACTAACATAACAAAGGACAATTGAGTTTTTGGTCGTGATGTTATTTTTCTATGCTGTATTATCTATTACCAACTTGGAGTCATCCCCAGCACCCAAGGACGCATAGTACTCAGTATATTGTTGTACTCACAGCTAAGATTTACTACAGTGACTGCGTGAGGATGTGATGCTGGGCCAGTGGTCGGAGAAATGCGTGCACTAGTTTCCTGTGCTTTCTCTCATTCCCTGATGGGAGTCACTCAGAGCATGACCTTTTTACAAGCAGCAACATGCATCATTGTTTGTACATAGTATTTTTGTCCAGGGAAACCCCGTTGTGACTTAATGGTTGAGTTTTCCTGAGGACTAATCATGCAGACAGTCTTCCCGTGTTGTTCAGTGGTGAAGAATCTGCCTATCAATGCAGGAGACGTGGGTTCAGTCCCTGTGTTGGGAAGATCCCTGGTAGAAGAAAATGGCAATCCACTCCAGTATTCTTGCCTGGAAAATCTCATGCCTGAGGAGTCAGGCTGGCTACAGTTCATGGGGTTGCAAAGGGTTGGACACAACTTAGACAACAATCACATAGGGACTTTCCACCCATGAAAATTCTGGACTTCTGGAAGGAAATCAAATATTCACACTGTAGAAACAGTCTGGACAGGCCAGCAACACCCCGTAAGTAAGCCCTTCTTACATCAGACCTGCATATTTTTCCTGCATGCACACATGCAGATACCTGCAAATATATGCAAACATCTGCAAGTATTAAAAATCCTACTGAAAAATAATTTCAGGTGGCTACTGATCCCTGGTGTAGACTGAACACTTGATCATGGGGTACCCTGACATGTCTTTCATGAAACTGATGTGAACATAGTCATAGTATTACTAGGAAAGTCAGGCTTAAGTTCTGAAGGAGAGAGCACAGCAAGTAGTTTAGATTAATATGGCAACTATGCCTGTTACATTGAATCCTGTCCCTCAACCCATATCTACAGCATCACAGGGAAATTACTATGACTCACTGACTCTTGAAGAAGATATTATTTTTTTGGCCTTTGGATGATTCTACAATAAAAGTGGAACACATGAAACTAGAAAGCTTGAGGATTATAATTTCACCTAGTCATGGCCCCAAATGACCATGACAAAAATGCTTTCAATGAGCAAAATTTGAAACAGTGAATTTGGAATTTCCCACTCTCTCTGGAAAAGGTTATGAAGCAAGAGTAGATTAATGTTGATTCTTAACATCTTTCCTGAGGTATGATTAAAATACAATGATCCATACATATTCATACTGTGCAGTTTGATAAGATCACATATGCATCCATTACCACAGTTAAGAGAGTGAACAGATTGATCACTTTCAAAAGTCTCCACGTGACATTTTGTAATCTCTCTTCCTCATCCCTCCCCAGATCTCCCTCCTAGACAACTAATGTTTTGTTTATATGTCACAGTGAATTAGTATTTTTGTTTCCAGTGAACACAGTCACATAGTATACACCTTTGTTGCCTGACTATTTTCATTTGCAATTATTTCAAAGTGTATTTCAATAATTTTTTTCCTGAGTACAACTCTATTGTTTGTATACACTACAGTTTTTATACTTTTTCTGATTGATAAATTTTGAGTTATTTCTAGGTTTTTGCGATAACAAACATAACTGATATAAACACATACAAAATGTATATGAACATATGGCTCCTTTCCTCTTGGGATAAAAGGTTAGGAATGAAACAGCCAGGTCATATGTTAAAAGACTGATTAATTTTTGTGATAGTAGTAAGTGTTGACTGGATCACAAGTCAAGTGATATCTGCTGCTGCTGCTAAGTCACTTCAGTTGTATCTGACTCTGTGTGACCCCATAGACAGCAACCCACCAGGCTCCGCCGTCCCTGGGATTCTCCAGGCAAGAACACTGTTGTGAGTTGCCATTTCCTTCTCCAATGCATGAAAGTGAAAAGTGAAAGTGAAGTCGCTCAGTCGTGTCTGACTCTTTGCAATCCCATGGACTGCATGCTACCATGCTCCTCCATCCATGGGATTCTCCAGGCAAGAGTACTGGAGTGGTTTGCCATTACCTTCCCCGAAGTGATATCTGGTGAAATGTTATTTCCAGGTGATCTCTGAGGGTATTTCTGGGGAGATTACATTTGAATCAGAGAGCTGAATAAAGCAGATGGTCCTCCCCAATGAGAAAGGGCATCATCCAGTGTATTGAGGATCTAAACAATGCAACAACAGCAGCAAAATGAAGAAACATTGGCTTTACTCTTTATGTAACTGCTGAGCTAGAATGTTGATCTTCTGCCCTCGGCACTCTTGGTTCTTAAACTTTTGGACTCAAACTAGAGTCTAGATCATCAGCTTTCAGTCCTTCAAATTACATCTTGGGCTTTCCTGCGTTTCCAGTTTGCAGACTGCAAGTCCTATGACTCTCAGTCTTCACAATCACATGAGCCAATACCTTGTAATAATTTCTGTCTATGTATATCCTAGAAGTGGTTTCTTTGGAGAACCCTGACTAATACAGCTTTTTTTTAATCTGTCAAACTCTTTCCTAATGTGATTACACCATTTTACAGTCCACCAGGATTGTATGAACGTTCCACTTCTGCTCATTGTATGATTGTTAGAACGTTCCACAGTCTCGTCAAACTTCCCAAAAATAGAAGAGGTGGGGACATTTCCTAACTAATTCTGTTGTTGGTATTACTTCATTATCAGAACCAGGTGATGACACCATAAGAAAACTAGAGACTATACCCCTTATGAACATAGACGAAAAATATCCTCAACAAAATATGAGCAAGGTGAATGCAACAAGATATGAAAAGGACAATGCCCATGACTGCATGGGATTTATCTTAAGAATGCAAGATGTTTCATAAGAAAGTCAGTTAATTAACACACTACCTTGGAGGATTGAAAGAGTGAAATATACAACCATCTCAAATGACAAAAGAAAAACGTTTTACAAAAATCTAAAACCCCTTTGCGATAAAATTACTCAGGAAACCAGGAGCATAAAGAAGCTTACTCAACATGATAAAGGGCATGTATGAAAAATCCACAGCTAACACTTCACACAATAGTGAAAAACCTACAGCTTTCCCTTGAGATCAGAAAGTGGACAAAAAAAAATAAATAAATAAAATCTCGCTTTCATCACTGCTATTCAATATTGTACCAGAAGCTTGAGTTAAAATAATGAGGTGATAAAAGGCATCCAAATTAGAAAGAAAGAAGTAAAATTACCAAGAGTAAATAGTGAAGTGGAAAAAATTCTAGGTTCAAGGGCAGGAATTTTCACTATGTGGTTGCCTCAAAAACCAGGGACCACAGCCCTAGAGAAACTACTCATTTTTCTGACAGACTCAGAGCCCTATCCAGAAACTGGAGTAGGGGGAAAAGGAAATTTCTCTTTCAGCATTAGCTTCTATGCTGGATAACTATTGTGATTTTCAATGCAGTTGCATCATTGGTTATCTTCTCTCAGTTTCTGGCAAATTTTTGCTTTTGGTATTTCCAAGTGTTCATTTTCTTAATATTTATTTTTATAGGGATTATTTTTAGATGCTATTAGGTAGTATTTACTTGAAAAAGGACAGGAAACTGATGATAACACGGGAAAGTGAAGAAGATTACTAACTGCTCTCGTTGTAATCGGAACTTCTCTGATGGCTCAGCAAGTAAATGATTGGCCTGCTAATGCAAAAGATACCGGAGAGTTGGATTCAATCCCTGAATCGGGAAGATCCCCTAGAGAAAAAATGGCAGTCCACTCCAGTATTCTTGCCTGAGAAATCCAATGGACAGAGGAGCCTGTGGGCAACAGTGCAAAGGGTTGCAAAGAGTCAAGCAAGAGTGAGCATGCACCTTATATGAAAATTGGAGATGTCAATATAAAAGTGACTGTAGTAATGGAAAACATTTAGTTATTTTTAAAAATGATTTTACTAAAATATTTAAAATTAATATTTTTGTAGTTTGGGGGCCCTTATTAAAGCAATTTCTTTTCATTAACATCATGCAGAAAATAAGTTTTATTTAATTATTTTAATGAGTATTAATTATGTGATCTTAGAATCATGAATTTGTGGTAGGGTGAGGGCATGAGGAATGAGGGAATCCAGAGTTTGTGAACCTTAGTTCTCTATTTCTTGCAAGATAAAAACACAAAGAAATAGAGTTGGCCTAGAATTAGAACCCATGAGTACTGACTTTGAAGTCTACACTTTAAAAGTGACAATAAACATTAGAGAAATTAAGTGCTGTGAGTCCTGGTGTTCATGAGATGAGGGTATTAGGTATAGGAATTGGAATAGCCTTAAGACTATGTAGCCATTAGAAAAGTAGTTAAAGAAGATAAACTGAGCTATTTTTCACTTTTGCTATACTTTGATTTGTGTGTGTGTGTGTGTGTGTGTGTGTGTGTTTTGTATCGATATTGGCTCACTCCATTCAACCGGGTAAGTTGCACTTAAAACACTGTGATTTCTTAATAGATATAGCTGAGTATAAGGATCAGCCCCTCCAATAGCCATTTCTTTGTTAATTGTTTAATACTAGCAGCCTATTGAGTCAATTCTAAAATAGAAACACAAGCCTAAAATGGCAAACTCAGACATATGTTCAAGAGACACAGAGCTTCTTTTATCAAAAGATTCAATACATTTCCTGGAGCTAGCAACAATAGGGATATTCTATAGCAGTACACTTACTTTCTCTGGAGCCAAATTACTTTTGTCATTTAGGAAACATGCACAATATTGTTTAAGGCACACACTCAGCAACCTGATAATGTAGAAATTTTCATCAGTGCTTCCAAGACCCTTGGTAAAGACTTAAATCTTAAGGCAAACCAAATTTACAGAATATTTAAAGTATGTGCTGCCAAATAACTGTGATAAGGACACACCATCTATGCCACACATCAGTACACACCACACTATCTCCAATGGGCAAAGAATTTTGTTGGTATTATCGACTTAAAAATAGCCACAACCTAAAAGTTGAGAGTTATGTTTTATTTGGCAGAAATTTTTAGGACTTAAGCCCAGGAAGCAGCATCTCAAGTAGCCCTGAGAGAGCTGCTCCGAGGAGGTGGGGTGAGGGGCCAGGTTATATAGAAGTTTGTAGCAAAGAGCAGGTCTGATCATTTAAAGCTTTTTATGAATTAAAAAAACAAAAACAAAAACAAAACAAAACACAAAAACCTAGGCATCTAAATTTAAGAAATTTAATGTTTTTCTCTAGAGAAGGCAATGGCACCCCACTCCAGTACTCTTGCCTGGAAAATCCCATGTACAGAGGAGCCTGGAACACTGCGGTCCATGGAGTCACTGAGGGTCAGACACGACTGAGCGACTTCACTTTCACTTTTCACTTTCACGCATTGAAGAAGGAAATGGCAACCCACTCCAGTGTTCTTGCCCAGAGAATCTCAGGGACGGGGGAGTTGGGTGGGCTGCTGTCTATGGGGTCGCACAGAGTCGGACACGACTGAAGTGACTTAGCAGCAGCAGTGTTTTTCTCTATATGGGAAGATGCAAGAGTCTGGGTGCAACTGAATTCATCCCTCTCATATGCATCACAGCTATCTGGGGCCAGTATCCTGAGCTTTTCACATCCTGAGTTCCTCAGTGCTCATTGTAGAGAGTGGATGTAGCCTAGTGGCTGCCGAATCACACTAATCACACAGGTATTCTCCTTCCTGAGTACGGTTAGGGCTCAGGAATTCACTCTGGGGGCTGGAATTGTTGATAACTGTGACATCCTTATTTACTGATATGGCAGGAAATACTCCATTTCTCAGAATCATGCCTTAATAATAACTTTTGCCTTTTTAGTCTGCACAACAAGGAAATCTACAGAGTAGGAGTAAATATTTGTAAACTACATATCTGGTAAGATGTTGGTATTAAAAATATATGAGGAACTCATACAACTCAATAGCAAAATAAAATAAAATAGCCCAATTAAACAATGAGCCAAGGACTTGAACAGATATTTCTCATAAGACATAGTGACAGGTTTGTTAAAAGATGCTCAACATTAATAATCATCAGTGAAATTAAAGTAAAACTACATAAGATATTACTTCATACTTTTCAGGATGGCTATTAAAAAATAAAAACAAAAGATAAATATTGGTGAGTGTGTGAGGAAATTGGGACACTGTTATGCAGTTTATGAGGATGTAAAAGAGTGAGACAACTATGGAAAAGAATGGGGAAGACCCTCAAAAAATTAAAAACAGACTACCAAATGAGTCACAGTCCAATTTCTGGGTATATTTACAAGAGAACTGAAATTAGGAACTTAGAGAGATATTTGTACTCCCACATTTATTGCAGCATTATTCATAGGAGTTAAGATATGGAAGCAATGTGAATATCCATCCACAGCTCCATGTGTAAATAAAATGGTATATACATACAATGGAATTTTATTCAGCCTCATAAAGTAAGACAGTTCTGTTACTTGCTGTAGCGTGGCTGGACCCAGAGGCCATTATTCTAAGTGAAATAGGCCTGTTATAGAAAGACAAGTAGTACATATAGGTAACAGTATGGTGTTGTTCTCTTCACAATGTATTAAAAGGGTAAGTTTCATAATAAGTGTTTTACAACAAAACAAAACAACTTCGAAAAACCAAAAATCTCTCTGTGAGGTGGAGTGTGTGTGTGTGTGTGTCTGTGTGTTAGTCGCTCAGTCGTGTCTGCCTCTTTGGGACCCCAGGTGGAGAGGTGTTGTGTATATGTATTTCCCTGTTTGTTGAGATGGCATCACAGTTGTGCTTATATGTCCAAACTCTTTAAATTGTGCCAGAGTCCAGCTCCAGCAGCCAGGGATTCAACCTGAAGGGGTGAGCGGTGTCGGCAAAAAACTGAGGCAACCTCTGTTTTTTTGGACTGCCTTTTATATCAAGCTTATGATTCTCTTTTACACTTTTACAAAAGCATTAGGTCAGAGGTTTGATACTTTTAGTTCCCATAGACCCAGATTTATTTTTCTCCAAAAATCACTGTTGCCCCTCAAAAGGAGTTCCTTCCTCAGCGATTCTCTTATCTACTTTTTCTCATGTGTCCTTGTGAATACACTGTAACTCATGCTAATGTCTGGGCTCCATACCACATTCTCCAGTTTAATTCTTATCTTTCTAAGTCCTTTTTGCCCCTAGTATCCTAAGCTCACTATTTCTAAGAAAGAGCTTCTAGCTATACATATTTCTAAAGTCCTTAATCTCTATAAGCTATAGTAGAATATGCTAGCATTACAGTATCCCTTAAATCTTTAGCTTCTATTTTAATTATTCCTAAGTGCCAAATTCAGCAAACTCCTTTGCCATAAACATTGTCCTCACAAATAGCCTTCAGATAGGAATCCCTCCCATGGTCTCAAGCTGCAGCCTCTGTGCTCACCCTGGAACACTCTTTTGTAAAAGTCCTTGAATAAATGTCAATGATTAACTTTATGAATTATTCTTTGAGTACAGCTGCAGAAGGATTTATGCCTTCTCATGCTCCTCTCAAAAACACCTTAATATTCTCTTCAGTCAACTCAGCTGAGGAAAGGAAAAACCAAGTCAGAATCACAAAGCCTAACTCCTTCATTCTGGGTCCGTGTCTATGGAACACAAGGAGGGGGTTTAGGGCGGGGCCTCCATTTTGTCAGTGATGCCTAATGCGGCTCCCGACAAAACTGTGCACATTAAATATGTTCCGTTGTTTGTATGTCAATTATTCCTCAAGAAACCTAGGGACAAAAAGGAAAGCAAAAAGTTCGCATATTAGTAAATCAAATATAAACTTACTTCCTTTCTTTCTTACTCACTCTAATTACACTGTGTTTTCCTTGTTTCCTCTTTCTTCAGTTACGGATGTTGTTTAAATAAGCAAGACCTTACTGGATTTTGGGCTTCACTGGTGGCTCAGAGGTTAAAGCGTCTGCCTCCGATGCGGGAGACCCGGGTTCGATCCCTGGGTCAGGAAGATCCCCTGGAGAAGGAAATGGTAACCCACTCCAGTATTCTTGCCTAGAGAATCCCGTGGACAGAGAAGCCTGGTGGGCTGCAGTCCATGGGGTCGCAAAGAGTCGGACACGACTGAGCGACTTCACTTTCACTTTTCACTTTCACTTACTGAATTCTAGAAAAGAGTTGCTACTTTTAGCCAAATCCACAACAGAAGAGAGTCTATTGCAAAACACCCTGGGAAAAATAGTAATTTTTTGGAAAATAGAGTTGCTTGAAAAATGTCCTGATTAGGAAATTCATATACATAAAGGGTTTGGCTATGGCGTTAATTGAATTTTAATATAATTTATGGATGTAGTTTTTATTTGTATTTCTAAATGGAGAATTAAAAATATTAGGATGAATACTTTCATAATTGGTTTTACTTAAATATGCAGTAATGTTTTATATTTGAGACTCTCATAATGACAAGTATTCTTTATCCTCTCTAAGCATAGAATTGTGCGGATGTTTTTTGAGAATTGGTGGGCAAATGCACGGGGGGAATGTTCATGAAGAAATGTATTTCTAAGGATTGTTTGGTACTATCTTTTAATCCTATGATAAACTAAACATACTGTTTGGTAAACAATCTTCTTATCCACAAACTTAAGGAAACAGAGAGTAGCTTTACATTTTCACATGTTTAGGAAATTATCTCTTGTGAAACATCAAGCATATAGGATTTTTTTCCTATTATTATTTTTGAAAAGGTATGTTGAATAATTGCTTTTTTGTTCTAAAGGCAGTCCTTTGACTCAAATTCAACTATAATCATGGAGATTACCTTTTAAAATTAAAACTGTTTACAGATGAAGAAAACTGATGTCTAAAAAGGCTGAGTTGATTAAAATAATAGATTATTATTGGCATGAGAGATAAGAATCTACAATGCCCACCTTATATCTTATCCCCCACTGTGCTACTGCAGTTCCATGAGATAAGTAGATTTTAATATCTAACTGCTTAATTATTTAAAAAGTCTCAGAATTCCTTCCTCAACAATCTTATTAAGAAACATCATCAAAATGGAAGTTTAAACACTTCAAAATGCTTTTAAAACTAAGGCACTTGCCACATATCTTAAATTAGCTTGCCATTATTGAAATGGAATTCTTGATTAAACCAAAAATTCTGGGCAGGGCCATTGCTTGACTCTGCTCACAATGAAGCTAACAGTGATTCAACCAAATATTTCTGCTATACTTGTTCTACAACTTGAATATATCACCTTCATCTTTAAATAATCTTAATTCACCAAACCTTCTCCAAAGTACTTAGAATAAAGTTTTCAAAAATAAATCCTTTAATAGATTATTTATATGAAAGTCTTGCTGTCACCTTTCACTTTGCTGATTATAGATTACACTTATATATCTTAGAAGTGACATCAAATTAATGATATATTACAGAGGCAAGTAATCAGATTGGTGTTTCCTTAATAATATTTTCCCTCAAGTCATCAGCATCATGCCATTACAGAGACATTACATCGACAGTGGTTTTCACCAGCCTATCATCTATGCAATTGGACATTACTCTAGTGATGGAAATCCTAATAAATCACTTGCTGCCACCTTAGTACAGAATATTAACTCAGTGCTGCTATGAGGTAATTGAAGAAATGGATTTTTTTCTTCTACAACTCATTATCATTGAGGTGGAACCCAATGTCTGGATGCAACCAAGTTTTAGTTAGGCTTTCATGAAAGCAGGATAAACCTCTAGCACTTATGAAACTTTTGGGTCTGCATTGCCTCATCTATTGGGGTTAGAAGTTGCTTCAATCAACAACATGCTTTTAATTTAACTAAAAACATTTAAAATAATTTATCAAACTAGAAAATGCAAATAAGTATAGATAAATAATACACACATATATTTATACATAGATGTTTCATAGGTGGTTATATTTGACTATAACAATACCTATTTTTAGGGCTTTCCAGGGGATGCTGGTGATAAAAAACCTGCCTGCCAATTCAGGAGACATTAGAGATGTGGGTTTGATCTCTGAGGTGGAAAGATCCTCTGGAGTAGGGAATGGCTATCCACTCTAGTATTCTTGCCTGGAGAATTCCATGGTCAGAGGAGCCTGATGGGCTACAGTCCATGGAGTCACAAAGAACTG
Source organism: Nanger dama (assembly GCA_917880005.1). NCBI lineage: Eukaryota > Metazoa > Chordata > Mammalia > Artiodactyla > Bovidae > Nanger > Nanger dama. The sequence goes on from CAKJTW010000069.1 coordinate 3,781,705, forward strand.
GACAAGACTGAGCAAACACACTTTTCTAATGTTTGTTTTCAGATTTATTGGTCTGTAAATTTCCAATCCCAAAGAAAGGCAGTGCCAAAGAATGCTCAAACTACCGAACAATTGCACTCATCTCACATGCTAGTAAAGTAATGTTCAAAATTCTCCAAGGCAGGCTTCAGCAATACATGAACCGTGAACTCCCTGATTCTCAAGCTGATTTTAGAAAAGGCAGAGGAACCACAGATCAAATTGCCAACATCCGCTGGATCATGGAAAAAGCAAGAGAGTTCCAGAAAAACATCTATTTCTAGTTTATTGACTATGCCAAAGCCTTTGACTGGGTGGATCACAATAAACTGTGGAAAATTCTGAAAGAGATGGGAATAGACCATCTAACCTGCCTTTTGAGAAATCTGTATGCAGGTCAGGAAGCAACAGTAAGAACTGGAAATAGAACAACAGACTGATTCCAAATGGGAAAAGAGGTACGTCAAGGCTGTATACTGTCACCCTGTTTATTTAACTTATATGCAGAGTACATCATGAGAAATGCTGGACTAGAAGAAACACAAGCTGGAATCAAGATTGCCGGGAGAAATATCAATAACCTCAGATATGCTGATGACACCACCCTTATGGCAGAAAGTGAAGAAGAACTAAAGAGCTTTTTGATGAAAGTGAAAGAGGAAAGTGAAAAAGTTGGTTTAAAGCTCAACATTCAGAAAACAAAGATCATGGCATCTGGTCCCATCACTTCGTGGGAAATAGATGGAGAAACAGTGGAAACAAAGTCAAACTTTATTTTGGGGGCTCCAAAACCACTGCAGATGGTGACTGCAGCCATGAAATTAAAAGACGCTTACTCCTTGGAAGAAAAGTTATGACCAACCGAGATAGCATAGTCAAAAGCAGAGACATTACTTTGCCGACTACAGTCCGTCTAGTCAAGGCTATGGTTTTTCCTGTGGTCATGTATGGATGTGAGAGTTGGACTGTGAAGAAGGCTGAGCTCCGAAGAATTGCTGCTTTTGAACTGTGGTGTTGGAGAAGGCTCTTGAGAGTCCCTTGGACTTCAAGGAGATTGAACCAGTCCATTCTAAAGGAGATCAGCCCTGGGATTTCTTTGGAAGGAATGATGCTAAAGCTGAAACTCTGGTACTTTGGCCACCTCATGCGAAGAGTTGACTCATTGGAAAAGACTCTGATGCTGGGAGGGATTGAGGGCAGGAGGAGAAGAGGACGACAGAGGATGAGATGGCTGGATGGCATCACTGACTCCATGAACGTGAGTCTGAGTGAACTCCAGGAGATGGTGATGGACAGGGAGGCCTGGTGTGCTGCAACTCATGGGGTCGCGAAGAGTCAGACACGATTGAGCGACTGAACTGAACTGAACTGAAATTTGCATTGTGATTTTGGCAATTTATAGCAATTTAAAAAGTAATATATGAGGGTCACATATACTTGAAGTCTTCTATAATTTAAATGCTACTTTAAGGATAATTTTGGTGGCTGTGTGTATCTTCATCATTGTACAGAATGGCATGACTTTTCAATGTTTTGTATGGTGATTACAAAAATATACTCACATCTAATGGGTATTACTTTGGCCGCTTGATAATACTTTGGCTACCTGATGAGAAGAGCTGACTAATTTGTAAAGACCCTGATACTGGGAACGATTGAAGCCAAGAGGATAAGGGGATGATAGAGGATGAGATGGTTGGATGGCATTCCTGACTCAATGGACATGAGTCTGAGTAAACTCCGGGAGTTGGTGATGGACAGGGAGGCCTAATGTGTTGTGGTCCATGGGATCACAAAGGGTTGGACACGGCTGAGAGACTGAACTGAACTGAATGGATGTTTAAACCTTAAAAAATGGATTCCTAGTATTGTTAAGATAATTGTTTTTCTCCCATCATTCCCCAAGTATTATCTAAATATGAAGAAATGCAAAATTATATACAAAACTATAGAAATCAGATTTTTTTACACAATCATATTCAACAGTATATATTATTGCTTTTTACTTCAAATAATTATGTTGTTGTATCATGAATTTTAAGTCAGTAATAGTTTTACAATATTTGGGCGATTGTGTTCACCTATGGCTGATTCGTGTCAATGTATGGCAAAACAAATACAGTATTGTAATTAAAAAAATAAATAAATTTAATTAAAAAAATTAAATTGAAATAGTCATATTTTGTGAGGATTATTTCCCAAGCCATGTTTTATAAAAATAATTATTGAAACATCACTGTTTAAGTTGTGAGAATGGGGAAAACTATGCACAGTAGAAAGGAATGAGCCCATGTTGCTGGAAATAAATCTCACAGAATACTGTGTCAGTCACGTGCTCCTATATGAGGGATAAGACACTGTCACAAGATGTCTGTAATAACTGAAGTTTTAAGGAGTCAATTAGTTTATAAAAAACAACAACAAAGTAAGAGTTAAGAAATGAGCCTGTAGGAGGGCAGTGGATGTGAGTGAAACAGAAGGATCTCAGGAGGGACTTGGAGATTTTGGGGTAGACAAGACCTTGAATTCCAGGAAAGTGCTTCAACAGATGGTACATCAGAGACAAGAGGAGGTGACTGATGCCTGCTGAACAGTCAGGATTGGAAGACACTATGAAGGATACACACCCTGATAATTTACATACAACGGGACTCACTGGGTCCAGGGTGAAACTGCAAAATTTAAGGGCTCTTGGAATTGAGCTAATGGGCTTTGGGGATCAAAGAGGCTCATTTCCAGGAGAACACACTTGTAACCAGGAAACCTTGGGGTAAGGCCCTCTGTGGCTCTACAGTGAGAGCATGATATGCATAATCACACAGGCAAAGGCTTGATGCAGATGGGGCCTGGGCTGTTGGGTACTGGTTTCCAGTTGGCTGAGTTTTCTAACTTACATAGAGGACACAAAAGTCGAAAGAAGCAGATGAAAGAAGATTTGGGTCATTGGATTATGTCAGTAGACAAGTAGTTTCAGCTTGAATGAAGCTTGGATATGACTTTCAGAAAAAAGTTCTCTGGATAAAGGAAAGAAGCTGATTGATTCTAGTATGATGCAAGCTTCCAGTCAAGCCACACTCTCTTCATAATGTATGCTTCTTGGGTTTTGTTGTTGTTGTTATTTATTTATTTATTTTGTAAAATCATCTCAAAATATGGGTATGATATTTTGTCCAATTTATAACCCTCAGATTATTAATATTAAAAAAATGAAATACAATATTAATATTATAGTGAAGATGTGAGAAAGGAATAATGAATTATTATTGTTTCAGTATCAATAGATAATCCTCAGCTAAGTTAGTGGAAAAGAATGGGGGACTAATGCTAATTCTTTCCTGACTGTCTATGCCAAAGAAATCATAAATTTTTGCTCATATATTAAGAGCAAACAGTGCTTCATGTTTAAGAAATTGCAAGGCAGGTGACTCACAGTGGCACTTCATGGTGACTCTCTGTGTAACAGATTCTGCCAGAGCTGTTCCAGTGGAGTGGGTAAGGGCACTAGAGTAAATAATGGGCTTACATTCTGGTCTGAAGTTCAGTTGTGTGCCTTAGTCAGTATTTCTTCATTTATTTCTATGCTGTCTTTTTTCTTTTCCCCTTTACATGTTTACTAAGGCATACAATGCATGTGATAAGCTAAATATTTTAAATTGTTCATTTAAAGTGTACAATTCGATCAATTGTGCCATCGATCATACATTTTTTCTGAATCTTTTTTAAAACGTACATGACTCTACTTAACTTTTGAACATGTAGAATGTGGTAGGAATAATTTTCAATTTTCTTATCTTGGAATTCTTACATCAGTGTAGATCATGGCTCTATTATGAACTTTTTAATAATTATGGGTTGCTTTTCCTGCAGCTTCTCATACTCGGTGATCTTTGATTGGATGTTAGACATGGCAAATTTTGTTATTGGTGTCTGATATTTTTGCATTCCTATATTATTGATCTCTGTTCTGGGATGAAGTTCAGTTATTTGGAAAGTTTGGTGCGTTTGGTGCTTGCTTTTGAAGATTTATGAAGTGAGAGTAGGACTATGTTTAATATAGAGTTGTCTATGCAGGACTAGATAGTGAGGCAGGATCTTTCTAAGTACTCCACCTGTTGTCCTATAAATTATATTTTTCTGTTTGGCTGCTGGAAGTCACCTCTGTTCCTGGCCCTGAGTGGCTCCTTGGTCCTGCTCCCTGTTTCTGTATGGTAGGTTGTTTCTTGCCTCTCCAGATCCTGAAGGTTCTTTCTCCTCTGTAATATAGTCTCCCGTGAATTCTGTCAGTGTTGTTCCTGGAGTCCACTGAGCTGCTATCTGGGATCCCCCTCATAAACTGCTACTTGTAGATGCTCTGAAAGAAGTAACCTCAAGTATGTATAGGACCCATGTCCTTTGTTTCCCATCTCTCAGGAATCAGTATCCATTGCTGCTTGATACTAGTGTCCTGCAGTCCATTATTTTAAAAATATATATTTTATCAAAAGTTTTTTATTGTTCCAAGAATGTGAATCTCTTCTTTGTTGCTCCATTTTTGCCTGAGCCTTAAGCAATTTAATGAGTACCTCTGTGCCTGTGTTTTCTGTCTACAAATTAGAGACAAGTTTAATCTTCTCCTAGATATTTTCTGAGATTACTGCTTAGTTATTATGTCTAAGAGATGTGCAACTTTATTTGATTTTTAGTAAGTGTCCAATAAATATTAGTTTGTATAATCGATATGAAGAAATATATATTGTTTGCATTAGTGCAGCTAGACAGAGTATTTTAATGTTTTGCTTCTTTTAGTTCTACAACCTCAAAAAAGAAAAAAAAAGGTAAAACCATAGGAGTAGCATGAATCTATGTTATGATGCTGTGGGACTTTTTGTAAATTATTTAACCTTCTAAGCTTTAACTTCCTTATTTATTACATACACAGTGAAATAGCACCTAACTCACAGAGTTATCATAAGGAATAGATACTCTTAATTACTGGTTGTAATTCTCACTCTTATCCCTAGAAATGAGTTTGTCAAATAAATATTATGAAGTTGTATAAAAGGACTAATGGTTGGTAGTGATTTAGTCACTTAGTCATGTCTGACTCTTGCGACCCCAGTGGACTATAGTCTGTCAGACTCCTATGTCCATAGAGGTGGGTTGCCATGTCCTTCTCCTTAAAGGACTAATAAAAGTATTTAATTTATTGCAAATTAAACCTACTTTAAATACACATTAAATATCATTCTGTATGTATATATCTGTCAATGATTTTTAAAAATATGTATATGTTTTGTCAATGGATCAAGAATTCTTGAGTGTATAAAATAGATAAGTATACTTTTGTCCAGAAACTGCTGGTCCTGTCATCTCTTCTTCTCATCTTTCAGTTAGTTTGAGCATCAGTCTTCCTAATAAAAGATAAGAAAGCTGCTGCTACCAAAATTCCACGGATTGATCTATTATCTTAGGAAGTGGGGTGCATCAACAATCTGCGTGACTTTATTAGCTTGATTCTATTACATCAGCATTTTAATTAAGGTATTTTGTTTAATTGGACTTTCAAATAATTGTGTGCAGTATATCAGATATTGAAATTATTACTGAATCTATTAAAATGCTTTTGACCATGACTGAAATAACAATGTTATTAAATGACTGAATCATTATTGGATTTAAATGCTTTATGGTTATGACCTACATATATAAAACAAAGTTTCAAATTAGTAACTACTGCATTATTTCACCACTGATTAGCACTTTTAGTTACTACATTCTAAACTTTCAGGAAAGAACAATAAATAAAAACACATAACAACCTTTTTACACATCTTGTTATTAGGAATCTTTTATTAGAAGTGAAAGTGCAAGTGCAAGTCTCTCAGTCATGTCCTACTCTTTGTGAGCCCATGGACTATACAGCCCCTGGAATTCTCCCGATAGAATACTAAAGTGGGTAGCCTTTCCCTCCTCCAGAGGATCTTCCCAACCCAGGGACTGAACCCTGATCTCCTCTTTGCAGGCTGATTCTTTACCAGCTGAGCCACAAGGGGAAGCCCAAGAATACTGGAGTGGGTAGCCTATCCCTTCTCCAGCAGATCTTCCTGACCCAGGAATTGAACCGGTGTCTCCTACATTGCAGGCTGATTTTTACCAACTGAGCTCTCAGGGAAGCCCTTTTTATTAGAAAGAAATGCTTGTTTAGAAAGTGTTTGCAATCCCCATGGAAAACAATCATTGTCTATGTACTTAGTATCTGTTGTCTCACAATTATGTAAACAAATGTTTTAAAAACATTACTGAAGTTGGGGCTTTCCTGGTGGCTCAGATGTAAAGAATTTGCCTGCAGTGCAGGAGATCTGAGTTGGAACCCTGGGTGGGGAAGATCCCCTGGGAGAAGGGAATGGTTACTCACTCCAGTATTCTTGCCTTCAGAATCCCATGTACAGAGGAGCCTGGGAGGCTACAATTCATGGGGTTGTGAGTCAGATATGCAATTACACTTTCGTTGGATTCATGGAGACCATTGTCATTATTCCTTTGTTATTTGCTTTTGGTATCAAAAATTCAACTGTGAGGGTTCATAGAGATATTTGAAGTGTATAAAGAATCTCCTTGTCTGAGATGATTAGATATTTCAGCTTTAGATTATAGTAGAAGTTACAGGACAAATCTAACCTGTTTTGGAGATTTCATAACAGAAATTTCATGGATGTGAAAACAAGGCCACCTTGAATTCGGCAACTGCTATAGTGTATCTCTTTTTGGTCAGTGGCAGAATTTTTCTAAGAATACTGAGCTTAGAAGAGTAACTACTTAATATATCTGGATTTATTAGTAATAGTAATCATATCACAAAGATAGCTATTTCTAACAAGTGTGAACTAAAAGAGTAAGCAACTTCTGTTTGAGAAACTAACCTACAGTGCAGAAAAATAAAATAGAAAACAATGACTAAAATCAAATCACAAGTTCTATTAGTTAAAGGCTGAAACCATGTCATAATGAAATTATTTTCCCTAGAGACATAGTAGGATATATGTGACATACCTTTTAAACTAATCATTTCAGATTTTTTTGCTAACATTGAGAAACATTTTATTTTGCCTATAATTACTGCTTTTCTCTGATGCACATTTGAAGTGTGGTAGGGTGTTATTTTTCTTTATCCAGTTCACCTGGTTTTTCAATTGCTTTTCATATCTTGTTCCCTGTAGCTTTTCATTTCCCCCAATCGAACCTGAGAATGTCTCAGCATGAGAGACTGCTGCTGATTTCCAGGTTCAGCTATTTTCTCTGTGAAAGTGCTTTTCACTTTGTTGTTTGCTTCTTATGGCCCTGATCTGTTGGACTAAGAAATGATGAATGGTAAAATACTGACTTAATGTCATGTTTTATATAATATACTATTGATACCATATTTTTAACACAATTCAAAAACTTTAATAGCAGGTTTTATTAGCAATTTGTATAATTACCTAAATAATCAGAATTGTTATATTTCAGATTGGCTTAATATTGTTGCATCTTCAGAGAACTGTGAATTTACGGTTGTATCAACTGCTCTGCCCTTTTGTGTTACATATGACTAGCTGGGTATATATGAGCTTATTTATCTGAATGCAGAGCTCCCGAGTACAGTCTGATTTATATTTTTGTGACAACATAAAACATATGGACTGGCACATTGAAGGTCATTCATTGGAAATAGACACACGCACACAAGTAAGACTTAACTGGACGTTGCCTATTGAGAGTTTGTGCTTGGTCACTCAGTTTGGTCACTCAGTTGTGTTCAACTCTTTGCAGTCCCATGGACTGTGCCTCACCAACCTACTCTGTCCATGGGAATTTTCAGGCAAGAATATTGGAATGGGTTGCCACTTCCTGTGCTAGAGGATCTTCCCAACCCAGGGTCGAACTCTCACCTCCTCTGTTTCCTGCAGTGGCAGGTGGGTTCTTTACCACTAGCACCACCTGGAAAGCCCTATAGGAAGGTTGCTTCATATATAAAGACACAAAAAAGATGAAAAGATAAAGGATAGACTGAGTTATAATATACTAATAACAATCAGAAGAAAACTAGAGAGCTTGTTAATGCCAGACAAAGTAGGTTTCAGAATAAGGAGTATTTAAAAGGGTAAGTGGATATTTCCTGATGATAAGGGAGTTCACTAATAAGGAGCACATAACTAATGTAAGGGTTTATGTATCTAAAAACAAAGCCTTAATTTATATGAAACAAAGACTGATAGAATATTTTAAACAGAGAAATACACATGTATAGTCAGAAATTTTAACACTTCTTTTTCTGAACAATTGATATAGTAGGTGGATAGAAAATCAATGAGAAAACAGAAGAGTTGAGCAGTGCTTTCAAACGACTTGATGGACATGACTTGGATAAACCTCTTTTAACAGCATCAGGGGAATGAATGCACATTCTTTCCAAAAGAATATGGAGTATTATCAAAATGGGTCATGTATTGGAACACCTACTGAGTCAAAATAAATCTGAAAGGAGTCAGTTCATACATAGTAAGATCTCTGATTACAGTGAAATTAAATTACATATCAAAGCCAGTATATTATTCAGCACTAAAAGCAACAAGTTACCAGTCCAAGAAGAGACGTGGAAGAAACTTAAATGCATATTACTAAGTGAAAGACTAAAAGCCTACATAGTGTATGATTCAGCAGCATGACATTCTGAAAAGGACAAAACTAAACAGAGGGTAAAAAGACCAGTGTTTACTAGGGATTGAGGATGTGCAAGGAGTGAATAGGCAGAAAAGAGAGGGGTTTCAGGGCAAAATTACTCTGTGAAAATTGTCTGTATGCTATTATAATGATGGATACGTGTCATTGTCCATATTTGTCCAAATCCACAGCATGTTCACACAAAGAGTGGAATGTAATGTGATGTAAACTATGGTCTTTGGCTGATCATACTGTGTCCAAATAGGTTCTTCAACTGTAACAAATGTACCTATCACTCTGATGGGGGATGAAGAAAGTTGAGGAGGCTGTGCCTGTGTTGGGCAGGGGATATACAAGATATTATTATATTTTTCCCTCATTTTTTCTGTGAATCTAACACAGGTCTATAAGAAAAGAATTACACAAAATCTGACCATCTGTGTATATATAAACACACATGATATATAGATATTCATTAATTATCTTTCAATACTTTAAAAATTTTATTAAAATTATCAAAGAAATATTTTATGTATTTTAGTTTTTCTATGGATTGTTTTTCTAGTAGTCATGTATGGACATGAGAGTTGGACTCCAAAGAAAGCTGAGGGCCGAAGAATTGATGCTCTTGATCTGTGGTGTTGGAGAAGATTTTTGAGAGTCCCTTGGACTGCAAGGAGATCCAACCAGTCCATCTTAAAGGAGATCAGTCCTGAGTGTTCATTGGAAGGACTGATGCTGAGGCTGAAACTCCCAATACTTTGGCCACATGATGTGAAGAACTGATTCATTGGAAAAGACCCTGATGCTGGGAAAAATTGAAAGCAGGAGGAGAAGGGATTGAGAGAGAATGAGATGGTTGGATGGCATCACTGACTCAGTGGACATCAGTTTGAGTAAACTCCAAGAGTTGGTGATGGACAGGGAGGCCTGGCATGCTGCAGTCCATGGGGCTGCAGAGCTGGCCACAACTGAGTGACTGAACTGATGGATGATATTAGCGCTGATTTGTATGTATTTATATATTTGTTTTTATATATTTTCTAATATAAACACATTTTATTTTCAATATCAGAATAAATTTGAGTAACATAACATTTGTCTAACATTTGTATAGTATTATTTATAGACCTAGAAGCATGCAAATATAATTTAAATAATAGGGTGAAATTACTGGTAAAAAATATAGTATTAGATAAAAGTTAGGACTTTCAGTTCAATTCAGTTCAGTCACTCACTTGTGTCCAACTCTTTGCAACGCCATGAACTGCAGCACGCCAGGCCTCCCTGTCCATCACCAATTCCTGGAGTTTACTCAAACTCACGTCCATCGAGTCAGTGATGCCATCCAGCCATCTCATCCTCTGTCGTTCCCTTCTCCTCCTGCCCCCAATCCCTCCCAGCATCAGAGTCTTTTCCAGTGAGTCAACACTTTCAATGAGGTGGCCAAAGTCCTGGAGTTTCAGCTTCAGCATCAGTCCTTGCAATGATCACCCAGGACTGATTTCCTTTAGGATGGACTGGTTGGATCTCCTTGCAGTCCAAGGGACTCTCAAGAGTCTTCTTCAACACTACAGTTCAAAAGCATGAATTCTTCAGTGCTCAGCTTTCTTCACATTCCAACTCTCACATCCATACATGACTACTGGAAAAACCATAGCCTTGACTAGATGGACCTTAGTCGGCAAAGTAATGTCTCTGCTTTTCAACATGCTATCGAAGTTGGTCATAACTTTCCTTCTAAGGAGTAAGCATCTTTTAATTTCATGGCTGCAATCACCATCTGCAGTGATTTTGGAGCTCCAAAAATAAAGTATGACACTGTTTCCACTGTTTCCCCATCTATTTCTATAAAGTGAAGATGCATGATCTTCATTTTCTGAATGTTGAGCTTTAAGCCAGCTTTTTCACTCTCCTCTTTCACTTTCATCAAAAGGCTTTTTAGTTCCTCTTCACTTTCTGCCATAGAGGTGGTGTCATTTGCATATCTGAGGTGATTGATATTTCTCCAGGCAATCTTGATTCCAGCTTGTCCTTATTCCAGCCCAGTGTTTCTCATGATATACTCTGCATATATTTTAAATAAGCAGGGTGACAATATACAGCCTTGATGTACTCCTTTACCCATTTGGAACCAGTCTGTTGTTCCATGTCCAGTTCTAACTGTTGCTTCCTGACCTGCATATAGGTTTCTCAAGAGGCAGGTCAGGTGATCTTGTATTCCCATCCCTTTCAGAATTTTCCACAGTTGATTGTGATCCACACAGTCAAAGGCTTTGGCATAGTCAATAAAGCAGAAATAGATGTTTTTCTGGAACTCTCTTGCTTTTTCCATGATCCAGCAGATGTTGGCAATTTGATCTCTGATCCTCTGCCTTTTCTAAAACCAGCTTCAACATCTGGAAGTAAGATGGTAGGTGTTGCGAGAGAGCATCAGATGGCAGACACACTGAAACCATATCAAAGAAAACTAGTCAGTCTAATCACACGGACCACCGCCTTGTCTAACTCAATGAAACTAAGCCATGCCATGTGGGGCCACTCAAGATGGGCGGGTCATGGTGGAGAGGTACGACAGGAGGTGGTCGACTGGAGAAGGGAATGGCAAAGCACTTCAGTATTCCTGCCTTGAGAACCCAAGAACAGTATGAAAAGGCAAAATGATAGGATACTGAAAGAGGAACTCCCCAGGTTGGTAGGTTCCTAATATGCTACTGGAGATCAGTGGAGAAATAACTCCAGAAAGAATAAAGGGATGGAGCCAAAGCAAAAACATTACCCAGTTGTGGATGTGACTGGTGATAGAAGCAAGATCCGATGCTGTAAAGAGCAATATTGAATAGGAATCTGGAATGATAGGTCCAAGAATCAAGGCAAATTGGAAGTGGTCAAACAGGCGATGGCAAGGGTGAACGTCAATATTCTAGGAATCAGTGAACTAAAATGGACTGGAATGGGTGAATTTAACTCAAATGACCATTATATCTACTACTGTGGGCAGGAATCCCTTAGAAGAAATGGTCATGGTCAACAAAAGAGCCTGAAATGCAGTACTTGGATGCAATCTCAAAAACGACAGAATGATCTCTGTTTGTTTCTAAGGCAAACCATTCAATATCATAGTAATCCAAGTGTATGCCCCAATTGGTAACACTGAAGAAGCTGAAGTTGAACGATTCTATGAAGATTTTACAAGACCTTTTAGAACTGACACCCCCAAAAGATGTCCTTTTCATTATAGGGGACTGAAATGCAAAAGTTAGGACTTTCAGTTCAGTTCACTTCAGTTCAGTTGCTCAGTCGTGTCCGACTTTTGCGACCCCATGAATTGCAGCACTCCAGCCCTCCCTGTCCATCACCAACTCCCGGAGTTCACTCAGACTCATGTCCATCGAGTCGGTGATGCCATCCAGCCATCTCATCCTCTGTTGTCCCCTTCTCCTCCTGCCTCCAATTCCTCCTAGCATCAGAGTCTTTTCCAATGAGTCAACTCTTCCCATGAGGTGGCCAAAGTGTTGGAGTTTCAGCTTTAGCATCATTCCTTCCAAAGAACACCCAGGGCTGATTTCCTTTGTAATGGACTGGTTGGATATCCTTGCAGTCCAAGGGACTCTTAGGAGTCTTCTCCAACACCACAGTTCAAAAGCATCTATTCTTTGATGCTCAGCTTTCTTCATGCTCAAAGAGTCCAAATCTCACATCCATATAGGACTAATGGAAAAACCATAGCCTTGACTAGATGGACCTTTGTTGGCACAGTAATATCTCTGCTTTTGAATATGCTATCTAGGTTGGTCATAACTTCTCTTCCAAGGAGTAAGCGCCTTTTAATTTCATGGCTGCAATCACCTTCTGCAGTGATTTTGGAGCCCCCAAAATAAAGTCTGACACTGTTTCCACTGTTTCCCCATCTATTTCCCATGAGGTGATGGGACCAGATGCCATGATCTTAGTTTTCTGAATGTTGAGCTTTATCTTAATTTTCTATTTTTTTTTAAATTATTTATATGGGCTTCCCTCCTACCTCAATCAGTTAAGAATCTGCCTGAGTTAGCCAGGATGAAATTGTCAAGATCCTTGGAGGAGGGACATGAATTTAGCCAAGTCCATCACTCTCCATTAATTTTCCATTTGAGACAATTGACAATTCACATGCTATAAGGGGTTCAGGACCTCACTTTCTGCCATATTACAAAAATGGAAGAATGCTGGTGAGAGTTACTAAGCAGGTCTGAGGCTGAGTAGTCAAAAACGTGGAGAAAGGGACCCAGAGAGAAGTCAGCCTGCTAGTCTGCTTCACACTGGGTCTCAGAGCATCTGTAGAAGCTAAGTTGTGTGGAGCAAGAGGCCAGTAACAGAGCATCAACTGAAAGGCCAAAGACCTCAGCAAAACTTTCCACCATCTCAGTGCTGAGAAGGGAGTCCTCATAAACCCAGGATCTACAAAGGAAAAGGTAGCCTGGTTAACAGCCCAAGCTTTCAAAAGAGACCACTTGACACTAGGGGCAAACTTACAAATACTGTAACTTGGTTCAAGTCAACTGAAACATGGATTGCATAAAGGTGATTTGATCATAGGTTTACAATTTGCTAGGAGCAAATATATGTTTATAGGAAGAAGATAACATTACCTCTCTATATTTTTCATATATAATACAATTTTCATACAAAATGTTAAGCAATTTTCATTCTCCCACAGCCAGACAGCATTAAAGCCATTTTCAAACCCAAGTAAAAGAATAGTAGGGAGTAGAACAGTAGAGAATAAGGTAAATATTTATACCAAGAGAGAGCATCTCTTCTTTTTCTGCTAAGCTTCTGAACAGAGTGTGGGTGTGTTTTATTTAATCCATTATACTAGGAAGAAGCTTGACTCACACAGTGCCTACTACAGTGTATACTGGCCTTTCCCAACCTCTGTAAACTTCTCACATAAACACAGTCATTTAGCTTTTGTTCTACTGTTTTAAAAGGGCTTCTCAGTTCAGTTCAGTTGCTCAGTTACAATCCCATAAATCCCATAAATCACAGCATGTCAGGCCTCCCTGTCCATCACCAACTCCCGGAGTTTATCCAAACTCATGTCCACTGAGTCAGTGATGCCATCCAGCCATCTCATCCTCTGTCATCTCCTTCTCCTCTTGCCCTCAATCTTTCCCAGAATCAGGGTCTTTTCAAATGAGTCAGCTCTTCACATCATGTGGCCAAAGTATTGGAGTTTCAGCTTCAGCATCACGCCTTCAATGGACACCCAGGACTGATCTCTTTTAGGATGAACTGGTTGGATTACTTTGCAGTCCAAGGGACTCTTCTCAAGTGGCTCTAATAGTAAAGAACCCACTTGCCAATTCAGGAAACATATGAGATGTGAGCTCCATCCCTGGTCAGGAAGATCCCCTGGAGGAGGGCACAGCAACCCACTCCAGTATTCTTGCCTGGAGAAACCCATGGACAGAGGAACCTGGCAGGCTACAGTCCATAGCTTCACAATGAGTCACACATGGTTGAAGTGACTTAGCATGTATGCTACTATTAAAAAATATATACTTTTATTTTGCCGCTAAGAGGGCATATAGTATAGGGCCTCATATATTATTAGTCATTTGATTTAGAACTTTTTTAACCATAGTTGGAACAGTAGAACTAGAGTTTAAAAGTTCTCTGAGTAAAGAGCTTAAATTATGCCAAGGAAAAGTCAAGAAATCTCCATTTACAGTGTGAATTACTGTTGGGTCTGTTATAAGTTGGCATGCTTGGGGCCTTCTATTTAATAAAAAGAAGTGCAGCTTAACTGGATTGGGAAAAAGAGTGAGAGGAGAGAGAGTGCAAAAGAAGAATGAAGAGAAGAACAAAGTTCTGGAAAAGTATTTCGTGACTTGAAGCATTGTAGATACAGTGCCAGCCACTGTCAAGTGGAGTTATTTTGTGCCATTTGGCATTTAAGATGAGTGCTCTGACTTCCAAGTTGAAAATTACTTCCTTATCCTCAACTGAACAGTGACGTATAGGGAGAGTGTTGGGGAAAAATTTAAAAGGGAAAAAGTGCTCTGTCACAGGGAATCATATTTTACCATTTAGACTCCCGTGTCGGAGTGACAAGACAGACTGATGATTGATTAGGAGATAATAATACAGACACATGACCTAATATCAAAGATGGACGCTTGAGTGATGAAAGCTTTTCTCCCACTAATGCTGACTTATTACAGGCAGAGGTCCCACTGTGATTCACTTTATGATGTTGCCAATTGCCCTGACTTTTCAAATATCATTTATAAATAAAATTTTGACCTTAATATTTCAGCAGCGTTAATGAGACTGAATCAAAGATAACCCTGATTCAAGAAAGGATATACAACAGGGAATGTCAGAACACAGAACTTTTCTCTGACATACTATGACGATGAGGGAAAAGTCATAAGGAATTTAACAGAGTTTCTAGTTATATGCTGCTGCTGCTAAGTTGCTTCAGTCGTGTCCGATTCTGTGCGACCCCATAGACGGCAGCCCACCAGGCTCCTCTGTCCCTGGGATTCTCCAGGCAAGAACACTGGAGTGGGTTGCCATTTCCTTCTCCAATGCATGAAAGTGAAAAGTGAAAGTGAAGTCACTCAGTCGTGTCCGACTCTTAGTGACCCCATGGACAGCAGCCTACCAGGTTCCTGCGTCCATGGGATTTTCCAGGCAAGAGTATCAGAGTAGGTTGCCATTGCCTTCTCCCTTCTAGTTATATAGAGGGATGCTAAGAGCACTCCTAGCCAAGGGTCCCCAAACAGATACAGAGATTCAGCCTGGGAACACAGCGGTAATCCACATGAATAGCTGTCCAAGGATAGTGCAGGTATGGGGCGTTCTCAGATTTGCAACACGTGTTCTCTTTCTCTTACTACATACGATCCCTCACTGTATGTCTCTGTAGAGTCTTGTAAGTCTTTTTAAATATCTAACTTGGGGACAATGCAGTTAGATAATGTAAATAAATTAAAACATGTAGTTAAACCTTTAAAAAAATATCTACAATGACCAAAAGAGTAATGAATCACAACAGGACTCCAGATTCAGGACAGATTTGTTTGTATATTTCCCCACATATTTAAGTAGGTATGATCTCCATCTTAACCTTCCAGAAGACGGAAGAAGAGGTAGAACTTTCTGAGTCATTTTATGGATTCAGCAAGACTGTTGCGCTCTGTGCATGCTCATCATTCAGTCATGTTAGTCTTTTGCAATCCCACGGACTGTAGCCTGCCAGGCTCCTCTGTCCATGAGATTTTCCAGGCATGAAAACTGTAATGGGTTGCTGTTTTCTTCTCCAGGGGGATCTCCCAGACCCAGAGATCGAACCTGGGTCTCCTGCTTAGACAAAGAGATTCTTTACCATGGGGCCACCTGGGAAGCCCAATTATTGTACTGGAATCTGATAAAGATACCATTTTACTACAGATTAAAATGCAATAAAAATGTCAACAAGTCAAATCTTCCAAAATATGACAAGGGAGGTTGCATCAACTGCACTGATTATGTTTAGAATTGAAAGGTGATTTAGCACTTTAAATTTGTGACAATGTGATTTTTCACATTAGCAAGAAGATGTAGAAAAAACCTGTGAGCAATTCAATGGATGCTAAAAACATTACTTGATAGAAAACTAATTTTCTTAATATGGTGAAGTGTCTAAAATGAATGCAAGCAACATCACTCAAATGGCCAAAGAATTGAGAATGTTTCTTCTAAGTTCTTTAACAACTCTGTTTGTATCAAGCATTTTGTAGCTAAAGAAGCAGAGCCTACCACATGGTATATGTTCAAACACTGTTAGCTCTGCAACTATTATTTTGATGGGATAAAGTTATTTTTAGTAAATGACGGACATTAAAATGTTCCATTTTGACACTTGGGGGACAGCCCTAAGATGGTGGAGGAATAGGACTGGGAAACCACTTTCTCCCCCACAAATTCATCAGAAGAACATTTGAATGCTGAATAAATTCCACAAAACAACTTCTGAATGCTGGCAGAGGACATCAGGAACCCAGAAAAGCAGCCTATTGTCTTTGAAAGGAGGTAGAAAAAATATAAAAGATAAAAAGAGAGGCAAGGACAGAGATCCATCCCAGGAAGGGGTCTTAAAAAAGAGATGTTTCCAAACACCAGGAAACAGTCTCACAAGTGAGTCGGTGGTGAGCCTTGGAACTTCAGAGGGCAACATAACCGGGAGGAAAAATAAATAAATAATTAAAACCCACATATTACGTGCCCAGTGGTAACTCCCAGCGGAGAAGCAGCACAGAGGCCCGCATCTGCCACTAGCAAGCACGGGCTGGGCAGGGAGGCGTGGGCTGCATTGCTTAGGGTAAGGACCTGGCCTGAATGCCCCCAGGGCAGTCTAAGAGAACTAACTCGAGATAGCAAACCAGACTGTGGGATAGCTACCCTGGGAAAAGCCCTAACCGAAGACACTGCCAGGCCTATTCACAGAACAAAGGACTGAGCACAGCTAGTTGGCTGCGGACAGGCCCATTCCCCACCGGAGACAGGCAGGCGAGGGCAGCCAGAGCCAGAAGGGGGCAATTGCAGCCCCAGAGAGGCATCATCTACCAAACTGCAAGCAGGCTTCATTGCCAACCAAGACGTCTTGGGATTCTGGATGGTCCATGTCTGCTGGGAGGGTCGCAGCCAGAGATCAGCTCCCCAGAAGACACACATGGGACACCTGAGAAGGTACGCTGGTTGTATACCCAGAAAACCAAGCAGCAGGGATGGGGGAGGCGATAAGTCACAGCGACCGCACTCGCCAAACACCTGGTCACCTGAGTTGCTTGGACCTGGGAAGGGCACAAAATGCAGGCCCAACAGAGTGTGCTCCTCTGAGGAGTACCCAAAAATACCTGAACCTGAGTGCTTAGACCTGGGAGCTGCATACAACCCAGGGCCGGCCTCGGACAGTTCCCAGCAGAGCAACCTAGAGCCCAGGCAGTGTTGACAGGGAAAGCACACACGCCGTGAACAGGGGCAAACCCAGTGTGGCCAAGACAATGCGAGCACACGCCAGTGTTATTTGTTTGCAGCGTACCTCCCTCCTCTCAGCACAACTGAACAAGTGAGCGTAAAAAAATGTCCACCACCGCCCCCTTGTGTCAGGGCAGAAATTATGTGCGGAGCGCACATAAGGAAGTTATTACTGGCTAGCTTGCTCTCGCCACTTTAGATTCCCCCTCGTCCCCTCCTGATCACCTCTATCTCCCTCCTCTCTCTTCTCTTCTCTGTGTGACTCTTAGTACCTCTCTGGGTGTCCCTCACTGTGAAGAAACTTTTCATCTTTAAACTAGAAATTTTATCATTGGTGCTGTATAGATGGAAGAGTCTTGAGGCTACTGTAAGGATAAGACTGAAAACTAGAGGCAGGAGGCTTAAGTCCAAATCCTGAGAACACCAGAGAATGCCTGACTCCAGGGAGTATTAATCAATAGGAGCTCATCAAATGCCTCCATACCTATGCTGAAACCAAGCACCACCCAAGGGCCAACAAGTTCCAGAGCAAGACATACCATGCAAATTCTCCAGCAACACAGGAACATAGCCATGAACTTCAATATACAGGCTGCCCAAAGTCACTCCAAACCCACTGACATCTCCTAACTTATTACTGGACACTTCATTGCACTCCAGAGAAAAGAAATCCAGCTCTACCCACCAGAACACCAACACAAGATTCCCTAACCAGGAAACCTTGAAAAGCCACCCATACAACCCCACCCACAGCAAGGAAACTCCACAATAAGAACTCAACAAACTGCCAGAATACAGAAAAGCCACCTCAGACACAGCAATATAAACAAGATGAAGAGGCAGAGAAATACCCAGCAGGTAAAGGAACAGGATAAATGCCCACGAAACCAAACAAAAGAGAAAGAGATAAGGAATCTACCTGATAAAGAATTCCAAATAATGATAGTGAAAATGATCCAAAATCTTAAAAACAAAATGGAGTTACAGATAAATAACCTGGAGATGAGGATTGAGAAGATGCAAGAAAGGTTTAACAACGACCTAAAAGAAATAAAAAAGAGTCAATATATAATGAATAATGCAATGCAATGCTGCTGCTAAGTCGCTTCAGTCGTGTCCAACTCTGTGCGACCCCATAGACTGCAGCCCACTGGGCTCCTCTGTCCCTGGGATTCTCCAGGCAAGACTACTGGAGTGGGTTGCCATTTCCTTCTCCGAATAATGCAATAAATGAGATCAAAAACACTCTGGAGGGAACCAACAGTAGAATAACAGAAGCAGAAGGTAGGATAAGTGAGGTAGAAGATAGAAAGGCAGAACTAAATGAAACATAGTGGAAAAACAAAGAAAAATGAATTAAAAGAAATGAGGACAATCTCAGAGACCTCTGGGACAATGTTAAATGCCCCAACATTCGAATCATAGGAATCTCAGAAGAAAAAGACCAAAAAAAGAAAAAAGAAAAAAGACCATGAGAAAATACTTGAAGAGATAATAGTTGAAAACTTCCTTAAAATGGGGAAGAAAATAATCACCCAAGTCCAAGAAACCCAGAGAGCCCTAAACAAGATAAACCCAAGACTAAACACCCCAAGACACATATTAATCAAATTAACAAAGAGCAAACACAAAGAACAAATATTAAAAGCAGCAAGGGAAAAACAACAAACAACACACAAGGCTATTTCCATAAGGATAACAGCTGATCTTTCAATAGAAACTCTTCAGGCCAGGAGGGAATGTCAAGACATACTTAAAGTGATGAAAGAAAATAACCTACAGCCCAGATTACTGTACCCAACAAGGATCTCATTCAGATATGAAGGAGAAATCAAAAGCTTTACAGACAAGCAAAAGCTGAGAGAATTCAGCACCATCAAACCAGCTCTCTGACAAATGCTAAAGGATCTTCTCTAGACAGGAAACACAGAAAGGATGTATAAAGCAGAACCCAAAACAATAAAGTAAGTGGCAATGGGATAATACTTATCAATAATTACCTTAAATGTAAATGAGTTGAATTCCCCAACCAAAAGACAAAGACTGGCTGAATGGATACAAGAACAAGGCCCCTATATATGTTGTCTAAAAAAGACCCACCTCAAAACAAGGGATACATACAGACTGAAAGTGAAGGGCTGGAAAAAGATATTCCATGCAAATAGAGACCAAAAGAAAGCAGGAGTAGCAATATCAGATAAAATAGACTTTAAAACAAAGGCTGTGAAAAAAAGACAAAGAAGGACACTACATAATGATCAAAGGATCAATCCAAGAAGAAGAAGACATAACAATTATAAATATATATGCACCCAACCTAGGAGCACGGCAATATGTAAGACAAATGCTAACAAGTATGAAAGGGGAAATTAACAATAACACAATAATAATGGGAGACTTTAATGCCCTACTCACACCTATGGATAGATCAACTAAACAGAAAATCAACAAGGAAACACAAACTTTAAATGCTACAATAGACCAGTTAGACATAATTGATATCTATAGGACATTTCACCTTTTTCTCAAGTGCACACGAAACCTTCTCCAGGATAGATTACATCCTGGGCCATAAATCTAGCCTTGGTAAATTCAAAAAAATTGAAGTCGTTCCATCTTTTCTGACCACAATGCAGTAAGATTAAGTCTCAATTACAGGAGAAAAACTATTAAAAATCCCAAAATATGGAGGCTGAACAACACGCTGCTAAATAACCAACAAATCACAGAAGAAATCAAAAATAAATCAAAATATGCATAGAAACAAATGAAGCTGAAAACACAACAATCCAAAACCTGTGGGACATTGCAAAAGCAGTGATAAGGGGAAGGTTCATAGCAACACAGGCATACCTCAAAAAAAAAAAAAAAGTCAAATAATCGAACTCTACACCTAAAGCAACTAGAAAAGGAAGAAATTAAGAACCCCAGGGTAAGTAGAAGGAAAGAAATCTTTAAAATTAAGGCAGAAATAAATGCTAAAGAAACAAAAGAGACAATAGCAAAAATCAACAAAGCCAAAAGCTGGTTTTGAGAGGATAAATAAAACTGACAAACCATTAGCCAGACTTATCAAGAAACAGAGGGAGAAAAATCAAATCAATAAAATTAGAAATGAAAATGGAGAGATCACAACAGACAACACAGAAATACAAAGGATCGTAAGAGACTACTATTAGCAATTATATGCCAATAAAATGGACATATTCTTAGAAAAGCACAACTTTCCAAAACTGAATCAGGAAGAAATAGAAAATCTTAGCAGACTCATCACAAGCACGGAAATTGAACTGTAATCAGAAATCTTCCAGCAAACAATGGCCCAGGACCAGACGGCTTCACAGCTGAATTCTACCAAAAATTTAGAGAAGAGCTAACATCTATCCTACTCAAACTCTTCCAGAAAATTGCAGAGGAAGGTAAACTTCCAAACTCATTCTACGAGGCCACCATCACCTTAATACCAAAATCTGACAAAAATGCCAAAAAAGAAAACTACAGGCCAATATCATTGATGAATATAGATGCAAAAATCCTTAACAAAATTCTAGCAATCAGAATCCAACAACACATTAAAAAGATCATTTTTCATGACCAAGTGGGCTTTATCCCAAGGATGCAAGGATTCTTCAATATCCACAATCAATCTATATAATACACCACATTAACAAATTGAAAAATAAAAGATATTTGATTATCTCAATAGATTCAGAGAAGCCTTTGACAAAATTCAACATCCACTTATGATAAAAACCCTCCAGAAAACAGGAATAGAAGGAACATACCTCAACGTAATAAAAGCTATATATGACAAACCCTCAGCAAACATTATCTTCAATGGTGAAAATTGAAAGCATTTCCCCTAAAGTCAGGAACAAGACAAGGGTGCCCACTCTCACCACTACTACTCAACATAGTTTTGGAAGTTTGGCCACAGAAATCAGAGCAGAAAAAGAAATAAGAAGAATCCAGATTGGAAAAGAAGAAGTAAATGACCCTGTATGTGAGACAACAAAAGAGACACAGAGGTATAGAATGGACTTTTGAACTCTGAGGGAGAGGGAGAGGGTGGGATGATTTGGGAGAATGGTATTGAAACATGTATACTATCATGTGGGAAGCAAAACGCCAGTCTATGTTCGATGCAGGATGCAGGATGCTTGGGGCTGGTGCACGGGGATGATCCAGAGAGATGAATGGTATGGGGTGGGAGAAGGGAGGGGGTTCAGGATTGGGAGCTCATGTATGCCCGTGGCAGATATATATCAATGTATGACAAAACCAAAACAGTATTGTAAAGTAAAATAAAGTAAAAATAAAACTAAAAAAACAAAAAATAAAATAAGATCAACACACAGAAATCCCTTGCATTCCTATACACTGATAATGAGAAAATAGAAAGAGAAATTAAGGAAACAATTCCATTCACCATTGCAATGAAAAAAAAATTCTTAGGAATATATCTACTTAAAGAAACAAAAGACCTTTATAAAGAAAACTATAAAACACTGGTTAAAGAAATCTAAGGGGACACTAATAGATGGAGAAATATACCATGCTCATGGATTGGAAGAATCAATATAGTGAAAATGAGTATACTACCCAAAGCAGTCTATAAATTCAATGCAATCCCTATCAAGCTAGCAACAGTATTTTTCAGAGCTAGAACAAATAATTTCACAATTTGTATGGAAATACAAAAACCTTGAATAGTCAAAGCAATCTTGAGAAAGAAGAATGGAACTGGAGGAATCAACCTGCCTTACTTCAGGCTCTACTACAAAGCCACAGTCATCAAGACAGGATGGTACTGGCACAAAGACAGAATATAGATCAATGGAACAAAATAGAAATCCCAGAGATAAACCCACACACCTATGGACATCTTATCTTTGACAAAGGAGGCAAGAATATACAATGGATTAAAGACTATCTCTTTAACAAGTGGTGCTGGGAAAACTGGTCAACCACTTGTAAAAGAATGAAACTAGAACACTTTCTAACACCATACACAAAATGTACTCAAAGTGGATTAAAAATCTAAATGTAAGAACAGAAACTATAAAACTCCTAGAGGAGAACATAGGCAAAACACTCTCCGACATAAATCACAGCAGGATCCTCTATGACCCACCTCCCAGAATATTGGAAATAAAAGCAAAAATAAACAAATGGGACCTAATTAAAATTAAAAGTTTCTGCACAACAAAGGAAATTATAAGCAAGGTGAAAAGATAGCCTTCAGGAGAAAATAATAAGAAATGAAGCAACTGACCAACAATTAACCTCAAAAATATACCAGCAACGCCTGCAGCTCAATTCCAGAAAAATAAACAACCCAATCAAAAAGCGGGCCAAAGAAATAAACAGACATTTCTCCAAAGAAGACATACTGATGGCTAACAAACACATGAAAAGATGCTCAACAGCAGTCATTATCATAGAAATGCAAATCAAAACCACAACGAGGTACCATTTCATGCCAGTCAGAATGGCTGCGATCCAAAAGTCTACAAGCAATAATTGC
This sequence comes from Nanger dama, assembly GCA_917880005.1. Classification (NCBI taxonomy): domain Eukaryota; kingdom Metazoa; phylum Chordata; class Mammalia; order Artiodactyla; family Bovidae; genus Nanger; species Nanger dama. The sequence goes on from CAKJTW010000069.1 coordinate 3,804,938, forward strand.
GGGAGAGGGTGTGGAGAAAAGGGAACCCTCTTACACTGTTGGTGGGAATGCAAACTTGTACAGCCACTATGGAGAACAGTGTGGAGATTCCTTAAAAACCTGGAAATAGAACTGCCTTATGACCCAGCAATCCCTCTGCTAGGCATACACACCAAGGAAACTAGAATTAAAAGAGACATGTGTACCCTAGTGTTCATCACATCACTGTTTATAATAGTCAGGACATGGAAGCAACCTAGATGTCCATCAGCAGACGAGTGAACAAGAAAGCTGTGGTACATATACACAATGGAGTATTACTCAGCCATTAAAAGGAATACATTTGAATCAGTTCTAATGAGGTGGATGAAACTGGAGCCTATTATACAGAGTGAAGTAAGCCAGAATGAAAAACACCAATACAGTATAATAACACATAGATATGAAATTTAGAAAGATGGTAATGATAACCCTGTATGTGAGACAGCAAAAGAGACACAGATGTATAGAACAGTCTTTGGACTCTGTGGGAGAGGGCGAGGGTGGCATGATTTCGGAAAATGGCATTAAAACATGTATATTATCATATGTGAAATGAATTGCAAGTCCAGGTTCGGTGCATGATACAGGATTCTCAGGGCTGGTGCACTGGGATGACCCAGAAGAATGGGATGGGGAGGGAGGAAGGTCCCCCTGTACAGGACAGGGAACACATGTACACCCGTGGTGGATTCATGTTGATGTATGGCAAAACCAATACAATATTGTAAAATAATTAACCTCCATTTAAATAAATTTATGCTAAAATAAATAAATAAAATGTTCCATTTCATGTTGCATGCCCAGTCGCTCAGCTGTGTCTGAGTCTTTGCAGTCCCATGGACTGTAGTCCATTAGGCTCCTCTGCCATGGGATTTCCCAGGCAAGAATACTGGCGTGCATTGTCATTCCCTCCTCCGGAGGATCTTCCCAACACAAGGATGAAATCTGCATCTCCTGTATCTCCTGCACTGCAGGCAGATTCTTTACCACTGAGCCAACTGGGAACCCCTTCCTGTTTCATGCTATTAAGTACCCATTACTTCATTTCAGACTCTAGTATGTAAAAAGTTTCTATCCTTGCAACTCTTCCTGTTTGCTAAACTAAGCTTGTTCAGAAATGTCCTGTGAAATATGATTCCCCCTTTTTATAAAGATTTGTCCTGGATTCCGGTTATCTTACAAAGTCTTCACAATCAAATCTTACATATTTTCTTATACTAATTCACTGTATGAACTTCCTGATCAATTTACCTTAGTGTTATATTCACCCCCAACCCTCCTCCCAAACCCTACAAATTCTGACCTTTAATGGCTCATCTTTCCCTGAAATGCAGTGTCCTCCTGGTCACCTTGGTTTGAGTCTTACAAATTCTTAAAGTTTCAGCTCAAGTTCCATCTGCAGAGTAATAACCTCTCTAACTCCTCTGACTCATTTGGATCCTGCTATTGTCAGAACTAGAAAGCAAACTATTTTGTTTTGAATTTGCCGTATGCTCATCCTTATTGTGCGTTTCCATACTATAGTTTATGGATGAAGCTTTATGGAAAAGTCCTTCAGCCCAAGACCATGACTCTGGTTCATATCATCCCCCAGAATGCAGAATGCCCATCTTATTTTGGTCTTGTACATACTTGACCAACGGAATTTTATGGGTTCTCTAATCACAAATACCTTTCTTACTTACAGGGCTGGGGCTTGGAGGAAGTGAATATAAGACTCACTTTGAGCACAAAATTAAGGAAAGGGTAACAACATCAAAAAAGTCTCAAGCATCCAGATAAGCAATGGATGCAACATATTTTAAAAATTACAGTTAATGCAAAATTTATGATGAACAAAATATAAAATTTTAGATAAATACAGGTTCAGTATTACTCAGTTTGCTTTATGTCTCAGGCCCTGTATTACTCAGTATGACAATGCTTATTTATAAGCCCGGGAAAAATTACAAATCTAGGGTCTTTTCATTATTCTTTTATTTTAATCTATTGGTAACTGCAAATACAAAACTGAAATGGAAGAATGACATTAGCAATCCTTTGGAACATCTAGGTGAATTCAAATTTTAAATAATTTTATCATGTTTAGAAATAGTTTGCAGTGATCAGAGCTCAGATATTGAAGTCATACAGATAATTCATAATTGTGGCCCTTAAAAATTATTGTTAACTGGAAACTCTTGAGAAAATAGCTTACACTGAAGATATAGTTTCCTGATTTGTAAAAAAGAAAAAAATACTAATGTCTTTGTAGAGCTTTTAGGAAGATTAAGGGAAAGAAGTAATACATATAAGGCAATTGCTGGAAGCATTGTAATAATCTCTAAATTACAGATATTATGGTTACTAAGAACCATTTATAAGATATGTTCAAAAGAGTTCTTTTTTGATCTGTAAAAATATTCCTGAGGAAATGAATAAAAAATGGTGCTTTTTTGGAATTTATGAGCAGTTCAAGGTAAACAGGGAAGCCAGAATTCATTAAGAATCCAATAGTTCCTTAAATGGGTCATGGATGTTTGTAATATTCCTTTGTCCCTGTCTGACAACATCCTTCAAAATGGAAAACTAGTGCTTATACCTGAAAGACTGACACCCCCAAAAAGAGTAAATTGCAATTTGTATCAGGGCTTCCCAGGTAGTGCAGTGGTCAAGAACCCATGTAAAAGAGACATAGATTCAATCCCTGGGTTGGGAAGATCCCCTGGAGGAGGAAATGGAAACCCACTAGAGTATTTTTCCCTGAAAATTCCATGGGCACAAAAAGCTTGGCAGATTACAGTTCATGAGGTCACAAAAGAGTGGGACATGACTGAACAAGTGTGCACACAGCTTGGATAAGAGGGGCAGATGGAACCAGAAGGGGCTCTGCTGTCTGTGGCTGCTGTGGAGTAAGCTGGGGGAGGCTTCCATTCAACTTTCTGTAGAATTCGAAAAAGAGATACATTAGAATCCTTGAAGAGTGATTTGGACTCCTGAGAAATAAACTTTATTTACAATCTTGCTTAACAAGGAATCAATAAGCACATGCTGTGGGTCAAAAATAAAACAAATAATAAGTGGAAAAAATTTAAATTATAAACTTCTGATAGATGTGATTTCTATATCTAGGAACTCATAATGGAATGGAAGCAATAGATAGATGTTAATGACTATAACTGAGAGAACACTGGAGAATTAAACTATTATGAAAGTAAAAGAAAGAGTCTAAAAAGATAGAGGGTTCTTGGTTCTTTATTTTGATCAGCAGAATTCAGAACAGTGTCTTTTGTATTTTAAAAAAGAGGGGGAAAAGAGGAGGTGGTAGATATAGTCAGACTACATATTTACATACATTATGAATATATACTTTTTAAACTCACATGGAAAATACAATGACCCTATTATGTAACTGAGAAGCCAACACTATTGGTAACTTTTAGTAGGTAAGGTGTTGTATGGTCACAAGTTCAAGGGTGAAGGTAAGACAAATCTCCACATTATCTTTGTCTTTGAATCAAATAAATACACTCAATTTCAAAAAATAATCACAAAAAATATAAATTAAGGGCAGGCACTTGCTAAACAAGAGAGACACAGACAGGAAATCACCTGAGGTGAAGACTAAAGGAAGCAGAGAGGCCCCCTGATATTGGGAAATGGACCACCTGAGACCCTGCAGAAGGGCTTCCCTCATGGCTCAGGTGCAAGGAAGCCACCTGCAGTGCAGGGGCACTGGGTTTGAGCCCTGGGCTGTGAAGGTCCCCTGGAGAAGAGAATGGCTACCCACTCCAGTATTCTGGCCTGGACGATTCCATGGACAGAGGAGCCTGGAGGATTACAGTCCATGGGGTTGCATAGAGTCGGACAAGACTGAGTAACACTTTCACTTTTCACTTTTAAAGACTCTCAGTTCAGTTCAGTTGCTCAGTCGTGTCCGATCTCTGTGACCCCATGAATCACAGCACACCAGGCCCGCCTGTCCATCACCAACTCCTGGAGTTCACTCATGTTCACTCATGTCCATCAAGTTGGTGATGCCATCCAGCCATCTCATCCTCTGCCGTCCTTCTCCTCCTGCCCCCAATCCCACCCAGCATCAGAGTCTTTTCCAATGAGTCAACTCTTCCCATGAGGTGGCCAAAGTACTGGAATTTCATCTTTAGCATTATTCCTTCCAAAGAACGCCCACGGCCGATCTCCTTTAGAATGGGCTGGTTGGGTCTCCTTGCAGTCCAAGGGACTCTCAAGAGCCTTCTCCACTCAAAAGCATCACTCTTTGGCACTCAGCTTTCTTCACATTCCAACTATCACATCCATACAGGACCACTGGAAAAACCATAGCCGTGACTAGACGAACCTTCGTTGGCAAAGTAAAGTCTCTGCTTTTCAATATGCTGTCTAGATTGGTCATAATTTTCCTTCCAAGGAGTAAGTGTCTTTTAATTTCATGGCTGCAGTCCCCATCTGCAGTGATTTTGGAGCCCCTCAAAATAAAATCTGACACTGTTTCCACTGTTTCCCCATCTATATGCCATGAAGTGTTGGGACCAGATGCCATGATCTTCGTTTTCTGAATGCTGAGCTTTCAACCAACTTTTTCACTCTCCTCTTTCACTTTCATCAAGAGGTTTTTTAGTTCTTCTTCACTTTCTGCCCTAAGGGTGCTGTCATCTGCATATGTGAGGTTATTGATATTTCTCCCGGCAAACTTGATTCCAGCTTGTGCTTCTTCCAGCCCAGCGTTTCTCATGATGTACTCTGCATATAAGTTAAATGAGCAGGTTGACAGTATAAAGACCCTACACACAACCAAATCTTGTTAGCAATCCCACCCTTTTGAAACTTTTGCAGAAGACAGAAGAATACAAGACTGTTACTGCCTTGATCTTTATCACATACCCCTGCCTGACTATATAACTTCTTTCTACTCACCAGGGAGAGGGCACAGGTCTTCAGGCAGGAGCCTGCTGTGTTAGACCTTTACCTGGCAAAGTAACAAAGCTACTCTCCTCCAAAAGGAAAAAAAAAAAAAGAAAAAATCCCTCAAAATGAATCCAAGTGAAACAAATCAACCTAATCTTTAGATAAATTTTATAGTATTAACATAGGAAGAAATAATTTACATCAAGTAATGTAATGGAAAGCTGTTGATTGTACTTTAAGACTGTATTTTTGTGATGAATTTGAATGAAAAAAAAGTGCAAAGAAGTTTAAAATTTCACACTATAGTGTTATTTTTAGTAACAAACTTGATATTTTGTTTTGAAGCTACTGTTATATATTGCCAGATAACTTAGTAATTACTATGTTGATGATGTTACAAATCAAGATTTTTTGATTAGGAGGAAATATCATGAATGTTGGGCTAGAAGAAGCACAAGCTGGAATCAAGATTGCCGGGAGAAATATCAATAACCTCAGATATGCAGATGACACCACCCTTATGGCAGAAAGTGAAGAGGAACTAAAAAGCCTCTTGATTAAAGTGAAAGAGGAGAGTGAAAAAGTTGGCTTAAAGCTCAACATTCAGAAAACGAAGATCATGGCATCTGGCCCCATCACATTATGGGAAATAGATGGGGAAACAGTGTCAGACTTTATTTTGGGGGGCTCCAAAATCACTGCAGATGGTGACTGCAGCCATGAAATTAAAAGACACTTACTCCTTGGAAGAAAAGTTATGACCAACCTAGACAGCATATCCAAAAGCAAAGACATTACTTTGCCAACAAAGGTCTGTCTAGTCAAGGCTGAGGTTTTTCCAGTGGTCATGTATGGATGTGATAGTTGGAATGTGAAGAAAGCTGAGTGCCAAAGAATTGATGCTTTTGAACTGTGGTGTTGGAGAAGACTCTTGAGAGTCCCTTGGACTGCAAGGAGATCCAACCAGTCCATTCTGAAGGAGATCAGTCCTGGGTGTTCATTGGAAGGACTGATGCTAAAGATGAAATTCCAGTACTTTGGCTACCTCATGGGAAGAGTTGACTCATTCGAAAAGACCTTGATGCTGGGAGGGATTGGGGGCAGGAGGAGAAAGGGACAATAGAGGATGAGATGACTGGATGGCATCACCGACTTGATGGACATGAATTTGAGTAAACTCCAGGAATTGGTGATGGACAGGGGGCCTGGCGTGCTGCGATTCATGAGGTCGCAGAGTCGGACACGACTGAGTGACGGAACTGAACTGATATACATAACAAAATCACTAAAATATTAAGATTAAGTTGGAAGATCCAGTACAAATTCATGGACTTATGTACTGTGCTGTGCTGTGCTTAGCTGTTCAGCTGTGTCTGACTCTATGCAACCCCATGGATTGTACCCCGCCAGGCTCCTCTGTACAGGAAATTCTGCAGGCAAGAATGCTGGAGTGGGTTGTGATACCCTTCTCAAGGGGATCTTCCCAACCCACGGATCAAACTCAGGTCTCCCACATTGTAGACCAATTCTTTACTGTCTGAGCTAATAAGCGTTTTTTTTTCATAAGCTGTATATTTATAATGTAATATACAATATATATATGCAAAATAAATACAAACATTTTAAATGCTTTTTGGGTCTTAAATTTTTATATGGAGTATAGTCAATTAAGAATGCTGTGATAGTTTCAGTTGGACAGCAAAGGGATTCAGCCCATGATATACAGATACTCATTCTCCCCCAAAATAATGTTTATGTTATATGTTACTTTCTTACTTTTTTACTAGTTTCTAAATGTTTATTGTGCATCCTGGTTTGGAAGTACATAATGTATTTCAACTGAAATATACTAAGGTCCATATATAAACCACTGAGTAAGAGCTAGCTTTCACTATCCTTGGAGTATCAAGCAAGAGCCAAGACGATGGAGAAGAGGTAAGCTCAAGAAATTGACAAAATATGAAACAAAAGCAGAAGCATAAAAAAACTCAGGAGAACTCTGAGGAGAGACACCAGACTGAAAATGTATGGTAGCATAAGGCCAAATGTGGAATAAGAGGTGCACAGAGGCGCAGGACATTAACTACCAATAATTAGCTAACTGACTTGAATAAGTCAGTAAGTTTGAATGGGCCTTGATTTTATCATCTGTAAAACAACATAATACAGTGATTTCTTAGGACTATTTCATCTCTACCACTGTAAAACAATATTCTAAGCATCTGTTACATCTCTCTGTCCCAGCAACTCAGTCAGCTCAGATTTATCTTTCCAAAACTACCTTGCATAATAAAAGCTCTCAGTAAGTTAGAAATAGAGGGAATACAAATAGAGAAATAGAGGGCCTCCCTCATAGCTCAGTTGGCAAAGAAAGGATAGGCTACCCACTCCATATTCTTGGGCTTCCCTTGTGGCTCAGCTGGTAAAGAATCCACCTGCAATGCAGGAGACCTGGGTTGTGAAGACTTCCTGGAGAATGGAAAGGCTACCCACTCCCATATTATGGCCTGGAGAATCCCATAGACTGTACAGTCCATGGGTTGCAAAGAGTTAGACATGACTGAGCAACTTTAACTTTCGCTTTCAGAGGGAATACATCTCAACATAATAAATACCATATATAACATCAGACTCAGTGGTGAAAAGCTAAAGGTTTTTTCTCTGAAAACAGGAACAAAGCAAGAGTGCTTTCTCTCACCACTTCTATTCAACTTAATACTTAATGTCCTGACTAGAGCAATTAGAATGGGAAAAAGAAAATCCTAAAAGGGAGGAAAGAAGGAAAATTGTCTTTGTTTGCAGATTGCACTACCTAATATATAGAAGACCCTAAAGATTACACACGCACACACACACGAACTGGAATGAATTCAGCAAAATTTCTAGGTAAAAAAAAATCAACATACAAAAATCAATTTCATTTCTATACACTAACAACAACATATCTGAAAATCAAAATAAAGAAAACAAGTTGCTTTTACGATAGAATAAAAAATAGAATATTGAGGAATAAATTTAACCAGGAATATAAAAGACTTTTACACTGAAAACTATTAAGATATTGATGAATGAAATTGAAGAAGGCACAAATAAATGGAAATACATCTTTTGTCTGTGGATTAGAAGGATTAATATCTCTAAAATTTCGGCATTGGGAGATTGTGTTCACCTATGGCTGATTAGTGTCAATGTATGGCAAAACAAATATAGTATTGTAATTCAAAAAATAAATAAATTTAATAATAAAAAATAAAATAAAATAAAATTTCCAAAGTACTAAAATGTATTTATAGAGTCAATGTAATTCTTGTCAAAATTTTATTGAATTTTTTTTTTCATAGAAATAGAAAACATTTGTATGGAGCCACAAAAATACCTGAAATAGCCAAAGGAACAAGAACAGATCTAAAGGCATTGCACTTCAAACTATGTTACAAAACCATAATAATCAAAAAAGCATTGTACTGGCATAAAAATAGACATATGAACTATGAAATAAAATCAAGAATTTGTAAGTAAACTCAAGGTCAACTAATATTTGACAGGGGAGCCAAAAATATTCAATGGGTAAAAGAAAGTTTTTCAGTAAATGGTATTGGGATAACTGGTTATTCACGCGAAATAACAAAAGTGGACCCTTGTCTTACACCACTCACAAAAACTTAAATGGATTAAAGGATACAGCGTAAGATGCAGAAACGTAAAATTCCTTCAGGAAAATATAGCTTAAAACACCTTGAAACATTGGCTTTGGCAATTTTTGGATATGACACCAAAAGTACAAACAACAAAAGCAAAAAGAAGCAAATGGAACTGCATCAAACTAACACCTTTGTTTCTTCTACAGAACAAAAGAAATAATCAACAGAACTAAAATGGGAAAAAATATTTGCAAATCATTATCAAATAGGCAGTTAATAGCTAAAATATGTAAGAAATTCATGCATACTAAAACAGAACAAAATAACTCACAAATAATTCAATTAAAAATGGAAATTAAATATGCATTTGTCTACAAAGGCAGAGAATTAACCAATTGATACATTAAAAGAAGCTCAACATTACTAGCCATCAGGGAAATGCAAATCAAAACCACAAGATATCTCCCCACTCTTGTTAGAGTGACTGGCATCAGAAAGTCAGAGACAGGTGTTGGAGAGGACTAGGGAATACAGAAATATATTGATAGGAATATAAATTGCTGCAGCCAGTGGGGAAACAGCATGGAGTTTCGACAATAAATTAAGCGTATAACTACCATATGGTCCAGCAAACCACTTTTGGATATATATACAATAGTATTGAAATCACTGTCTCAAAGAGATATCTACAGTCCCATGTTCACTGCAGCAATTTTTACTGTAGCTAAGATAGGAAGACAATGTAAATGTTTATTCATACATGAATAAAGATGTTTATATAATATATACATAGAATGAAAAATATATATATACTTGACCATAAAAAGGAAGGAAATTTCGATAATGTGGTTAGACTTGGAGGGCATTATGCTAAGTGAAATAAGTAAGACAGCGAAAGACAAATATTATATAATCTCACTTAGCAGAATCTGAAAAAAAGAGACTCCCAGAGAAACATAGAGAAGCTTGGTGGTTGCCAGAGGCTAGGTTGTGGGAAATGAGGAAATGTCAGTCAAAGAGCATAAACTTCCAGTTAGAAAATGAGTAAAAATTCTTGGGACCTAATATTTAATATGGTGATTATAGCAAACAATAATGTGTTATACACCTGAAAGTTGCCAAGAGATGAATCTTAAACCTGAAAGTTGCCAAGAGATGAATCTTAAAGATTTTCATCACAAAAGTTATAATTATGTGATTATGCAATTTTCATGTTAACTAATTCTGTTGTGATGGTCATTTCACAGTATACGCATGTATCAAATCATTAGGCTTCCCAGGTGGCTCAAAGGATAAAGAATCTGCCTGTTATTACAGGAGATGCAGGTTTGATCCCTGGGTCAGGAAGGTCCTCTGAAGAAGGAAATGGCAACCCACACCAGTATTCTAGCCTAGGAAATCCCATGGACAGAGGAACCTGACGGCTACAGTCTATGAGTTCTCAAGAGTTAGATACAACTTAGCAACTAACCAACAATCACAATGAATCAAATCATCACACTGCATACCTTACATCAGTTCTATCCTCAATAGAGCTCGGGAAAAAAAAAAAAAAATATATATATATATATATATATTTCTGCTTGGAGTTAATCGATAGCATCTCCAAGCAGATGAAATTACTGCAACCCAAACGTGTGGCCACTTTGTTCATACTTGCTTGTTTTACTTCTCACAGTGTGTTGCCTTTGCCAGCTTGCATATTTGTCTCCTCTGCGGGCTTGTCTCCTTTCTGAAGCTGTGTGTTCTCATCTTTGCATCTTTGATTCCTGTGTGCCTAGCACACTATCTAGCTCACAATAGGGATTCAGTAAGTGTTTGCAGATAGGATTTAATGATTCTGTAACTAAGCTCCCAGCGTAAAAGATAGAGTCTGTTGTGATTAAATGATTGATAAATGGAACAGATGTAGGGAAACAAAAGGAGATTCCAGAATCACTGCCATGTGTACTGTGAGACGCTGCATTGATTCCTTTCACTGGGTTGCCTGGAAAGTCGTTTTAGTTGGTAATAGAGCATTAGTTGGTGGAGAAGGAAATGGCAACCCACTCCAGTATTCTTGCCTGGAAAATCCCGTGGATAGAGGAGCCTGGTGGGCTGTTGTCCATGGGGTTGCAGAGTCGGACACCACTGAAGTGACTTTGCATGCATGCCTGCATGCATTGAGAAGTAAATGGCAATCCACTCCAGTGTTCTTGCCTGGAGAATCCCAGGGACGGAGGAGCCTGGTGGGCTACCATCTATGGGGTCACACAGCTTTGGACATGACTGAAGCGACTTAGCAGCAACAGCAGCAGCAAAGAATTAATTTTCTACCCAAGCCCCTCTGCCCCCAATATACATATTGATTGTCTCTGAAGTATTTAAAAACAAAATAATCCAAAAGAAGTAAATCATAACTTGGGAGTATTAAGTCAATTCAAAGTAGCTCTGTATCTGCAAATAAAGGAGACAGGGAGTGATAAGAGAATGTGCAGTATGAACAGAAAGTTCTCTGTTTCTCATCTTTGTGTATTCACTGTTTGTTCACTGTGATTTCAAGTGTTACATCGCTGAACAAATCTCCACTTGCTTTTCCACTCTGATGCTAAACTCAGTTCTAGATCTTTGCAAACATACTCCATGTCTGAATTCATTTTAAAAGTGGAACTCTTATTGTTACTTTTTAAAAAAGAATTTAATGTGTAAAACTCATCTGACAGTTATAAACCCATTAATTGCGAAACAAGTGCATCCGTTCCACCCCATAAATATTTGGATGGATTTCTTACATGTTATTTTATCATATTTACATTTGGAGGCTTTATTTAATTTCTTAATTAGAAAAGTAAGTGAAACTGTCATTTAGTAATGCTATAAAATGTAATACTGATTTTTAACTAGCATTTTCTTTTATCCTGTGCTCACTGGGGACTGGATATTGAGACATACTGAAGTGTACAAGACAGAAAAAGAAAGGTGTAAATCTTAAGTCCATTTTGAAGCAGCGATAGAGATGATTCTGTGAGTGTGATATGCATGGAAATGGTAAAGGCCTCAATATGTTCAGAGCTACTTCATCAAGCAAATACATTTACAAAGCATTGGAGCCAGTGGGTTGGCTCCCTCTATATGAGATGTCTGAATTATGTTGACAATCTAATAATGCGGCTGAGTAGCTAAAGGCTGATGCAGGCCTTCAGGAGTTGGTAATGTTGCTGCAACGTTTTACAACATTAATGGCATCATGGAGATAAATGAGACTAATATAGTTTGAAAATGATCATCTCTCTTGTTTTAAAGAAAGATTTAAAATGTATAAATATTATATATTTATATGCTTATGCCTCATCATTCACATTATGAGTCCCAGGAAACTGAGCACTGCATATAAAGCAGGAGAAACCAACAGTAATAGAAAGACTGTGAAATTCAATGCAACATTTTCTTGAAAAGCCTAATTATAATAAATAATAAAAGATTGATTTTGATTTTGAAAATGATTTTTAAGAGTTAAGAGCATGCACATTTCTTTTTCCCCCAAATATCGGCTATATCCTTGTAAAAATACCCATAAAATAATACATGAAAAAGTAATGAAGTGTGGGTGAACACGTTGACAGAGATGATATACACAATAAGATGTTTTATAACTGTATGTGATGGCAATTTAAATATAGTGAAAATACTGCTCAGTAAAGCACTTCAACAAATGGTTGGTGATTTTATTTCATTCAATTTTAAGCAGTAACATATTAAACCACAGGAGACTTGCTGAAACAGAAGTCAAAGACACTATATTATGAAGTGCTTTGTATTCAATATTATTTTCTTAACAAAAGTTTAATGCCCACTAAGAAAAAATTCAATTAGAAGCTAATATGATATATATGAGTGTCACTTAATCCATTTTAACTATTACTTATATATTCATTTGCAGAAATGAGCATTTGCTCTGAATAATTACTTTAACAATGCATTGGCTGCAAGAGAAAGATTCAAGGAAAATAAATATAAAAAACCCTTGTCCAGGCATGAGATAAAGAAACATTTTTGTCTTTCAGTTGATAGTAAAGAAAGGGTTAATGTAACCACTCATTTTCAGAATCTCATGTTTCTTTGTTTTGTTGTTGGTCAGTCTGTCTTGTCTGACTCTGCGACCCCATGAACTGCAACAAGCCAGGCTCCTCTATCCTTCACTATCTCCAGGAGTTTGTTCAGTTCATATCCACGGAGGCTGGAAAAAAATGCATGGTCCAACAGAAAATAGAAAGGTGAAAGTGCTAAGCCCCAGTGGACATCACCAGGGTGATTCGATGCTGGTGAAGGAAGTCTGCAATGGGAGACTTCATGTAATCACTTCTGCTCTGACAAACTGCACATGACAGGAGCTGGAAAGCTGTAGCAGCTAGGACATTTTGAGTATTTTGTGAAAACTTGCCAAAGCAGCAAAAGCATTAACGTTTATTTTGGGACTGACAGAAAGATACAGTTGTCTGGTTTAGAGAGCACTGTTTATTATCCCTGTATTTATTCATTCAACAGTAGTTAGTGTTGTGTGCATCTTTTATTTGGAAAGCATTTTGATCAGATACAGTGAGGAATACAGGTTAAGAAGACAAATTTAATACCTGAAAGAACCATATGAACACCAGCCAGTCTGGCCAATCCACCGAGCCTTGATCACTTCATGAAGACAAATTAAAACTCAAATTAGTGATGCCTTTTCACATTAATTCTTCCATCTTTTACTTCTGATTCACATCTTCTAGGCCTCATTTCCTTGGCATATGGCTTCTAACTTCCATTCTCTTTTTAATCTACTGACAATGTAGTTGTCTTTGTGGTTCGATTGCCATTCTTTGGAAGAGTCACCGTTCTTGCATGGTTTTTGACTTTGTGTGAACCTTTGTTTTTGCTGTTCTCTGCTATTTCAGTTGACAATATTGACCACACTCTGGACTCTTTTCAGCACCTGTAATTAGCCAGCACCCAGCTTGTTAATGTATACCCTACCAAATACTCATCTCATAATAGAGGGGATTTGGATATTTTATTTCAGGTAGAATGAAAATGAACTAAAATATAGTTTAATTTGAGGATACAGATGAAAGGCAAACACAAATGCATATGCATTAAAAGAAACTAAAATGAATCCGACAAAGCATAAACTATGTTTATTTATTTAAATAGGAACTACATGTATTTGTTACGCCATAAATTTTTTATTCTTTACATTTTCTTCACCCTGGTGCCTCTACATTAATTTGGTCATATGGGGAAGCTTAATATTTCATATGGCATATAAAAGCAGCACAGAGAGTAAGTGCTGATTAAAACAGCTGAATGTGTTTGGGAGAAACATATTTGAGAATTGACATTAAATATTCCAGAAATATTGGGCAGTTTCCAGCAACCGTAGACAAAATGTTTGGTTTTAACGTGCAGAACTGGAAGACTAAACCCAGCAAAATACATATTTGACTCTTTCACATTCTTTGGGGGATGGAGTTGTTTTTGAAATCTACAAAAACTTAAGTAAACCCATAGTTACAGGATTTCCATATCTATTTTTAATTCTTAGGTCTTAATTCCTACCCGACACCCCCCACCCCACAATGTCAACCATTTTCTGAGTACCTTGATTACTGGCATTATTGTTAACACACCTTTGTGTTAGTGACAGATTTTTATGGTGATAACATGCTGCTGTTTCATGAGGCCATCAAAAAAAAAAATCTCTATTATTTCCTGTGAAATTTTAAATTAGCATTTTAAATGGAATCCTGATATAAAGAAAAATAGATGCCGTGGATGAGTCATATAGCAATCAACATTAATTAATTATTGAATAAATGACTCATTGGGAGAAATATGACATTAATGTTTAAATACATGTTTTTATTTATGAGAGTATTTTGGCTGGTCTTATTTTTTTCTTGGTAGAAAAATATGACTTGGTACAACCATGTATCTCTACAAGACCTGCACTTTCTATCTCTACCTTATTTTTCTGTTACAAATAATGAAAACTGGCCTTAAGCAAAATAAGTACAGAAATATAAGTGAAAGCAGCAACGGAAACAAACTGTCCATTTTCCTCTTTGTCCCAGGTTCCAGGTGGCTCCCAGCTGCACGGCAGTTGTCCCACTGCCTCTCAAAGTCAGGTGACTGTTCTCTTCTCACATTAATGTAAAGATTTTTAGTGTTGCACCCACAAATAAAAGTGTAGTTGCCTCAGTTTTTGCTTCCTATTTATTGATGGCATGGCTTCAAGCACAAAGAATCAGAAGCAGATGGAGAAGAAAACAAATTTAACACAAGAAGGATTAAATCTCTCTGGAGTCCAGACATGTCTGTGTTTCATTTCTTCCCTTCACTTCTCAATTCACATTTGAATTTATATTATCAGTAGTCTGCCAATACAATAAACATAAAGTCCATTAAGAAACACTTGTGTACAAAATCTAGGAAGAATTTCTTCCTGTTTTTTTTTTTTTTCTTGTTGGATGTAAAGGATGTTCTAAGATAAAAAGTTAGAATTCCATTGTGCTGCACTTCAGCCTGGGCACCAAGTTTCTTACAGTGTGAAATGTATCATTCCCATCTAGTTGCAAGAGGAAAATAAGAAGTATCTAGCAATTTTAGGAAGATGAGCAAAAATTCCTTTGCATGTACTTGCTGTACATGCAAAGAGCTCCCCAGGTGATGCCAGTGGTACAGAAACCGCCTGCCAATGTCAGGAGACATCAGAGATGCGGCTTCGACCCCTGGGTTGGGAAGATCCTCCGGAGTAGGAAATGGCACCCTATTCCAGTATTCTTGCTTGGGAAATTCCATGGGCAGAGGAGCCTGGCAGGGTACAGTCCATGGGGCCACAAAGAATCCTACATGTCTGAATAACTGAGCACACGCACACACACATAAGTTCAGATGTAAAGGAGGCTCTTCCAGTGCAGTTTCTCAAGTGTGGTCCCTCTTAATTTCTAGTCCTATAAACTAAGAAATGAATGATCTTTTCACACTCACAGATATCATGGCTAGACAATTGGTGGATAACTGTAATAAATCTTCATGGCTTAAGAGGTGAAGAATGAGATATACACAGCAGACACCCGTTCACAAAAAATCTGAAATCCCACTGGACACATGGGCCAGGCTCGCTTGCTGAACAGTAGTGTATGCCACTTCCCTTAGTTCTAACTTGTGGGAATTGGTCCATAGTTCATTGTTCTCCATGTCTTTTGGCTCCATCATAAGAGATCTTTACTCTGCTTCCTGAGATATCCCATTTTTTTTTCTTAAGAAATTGCCAACATTTGTGGTTTAATAGCTTTCTCAACAAACTTCCTGCTTATAGAAAGCTGGCAAACCTGAGGGTCTCTTGAGATTTGATTAATCTCAATTCCTTTTGGTCAAAGCCTTAAGAACTTTTGTGAGGATATTATCTTTACAATCCATTATCTTTATAATCTTTATATTATCTTTCAGTTCAGTTCAGTACAGTCACTCAGTCGTGTCCGACTCTGCGATCCCATGAATCGCAGCACACCAGGCCTCCCTGTCCATCACCAACTCCCGGAGTTTATAATCCATTTATTACAAAACCACAAAAACAAAAACCACAGTTCTTTCTGAGATTGGCCTTTCTCTGTTTTGTAAGTTTCAACTTTGTGTAATGCCTCTTATTGCAGCTGAGAGAGTATATTAGGCGTTGTGTTAAATCTTTTGACAGTATTAACACGTACAGCCATATCTTTGACATTAACTATGGTATCAGTCTTTCTTTTATTTCAAGAATCTTTTACTGACTTGGAGACTAGAGGAAAGTAGAGTTTATTTTCCAGCCCAATAATTTAAACCTCTTCTGTAACCATTTTAAATTATTTTTGCGATTTTAGGTTTCTTCCCTTGCTCCTGAAGTTTTTTTATCATATGCAGTTAGGATATACAACTGACATTTTCAATATTCTGTCTAGAGCTCTCTGGAAAAATTCATGTTTATTAGGGAGATTTTCTATCTGCCAAGTTATTGGCAATTGTCTCACAATGACATAAATAAGTTGTCATTTTCTGCCACCTCTCAGTAATAATTTCTGCACCATATCTCTAGCCTTCTTCAACAGTGTGTTTAGTGATTTTTCATTTTCTGACTATCACCCAGTTCCAAAGCCAATACCATATGCTTCAGGATTTACGAAGACAATACTCCTTTCTAGGTAACAATTTCTGTTCTGTGTAGATTTTCTCTTTGTAAAAAACAAACAAACAAAGAGAAAACCGTCAAATAGTTATTTACAACAGCAACATGATATCACAATTTATTTCGGTGAAACAGTCTGTCACTGCTCTGGCTTATCTGCATCATTGCTCTCTGCTGCGTCTGCTCACACCTCCAATAATATGAGGGAGCCAGTTAATCAGATGCTGCTGTCTGGTGTTCAGCAGACTGTTTGTTTTAACTGGGACAGCTCATTATCTGTTTCACGTGGTCTCTCAGTGTCGAGAAGTCTAGTCTGGCCTTATTAATGTGTTTGTCTTAGGGTTTGGCAGAGTGGCAACTGAGTGAGCTCTCCTGTACAAACACTTGTCAGAGCTTCTGTGTGATCACAGTTGGGAAAGGTCTAATTGGTCTTTGAAAACCATTGCATGTGAGTCACTCACTCCTTTGCCAACCTAGACTCAAGGATTGGAGAGGTAGATGACATATTTTGATGAGGGGAAGGATCTCTAGTCATTTTTAACTCTACCAATGCATGTTACTGCTGCTCTTTTGGGCTTCTGCCCTCAGGAGGAGAAAGCTTCTACTGGATACTGGAAGGTCTAACAGGATAGTGACTGTAGCCCATTTCTCCAGCTCAACCTTAAGAGGAATTGTGTTTCATTTGCCTTCTTGCCCTTCTTCTAGCACTATAAGAAACATTTTCTCCAGGTAGCTTCTGCCTCCTTAGCTTGGATTCCAGGGTGCAAAATATGTGGAATGTCAACTACAAATTGGCACCTGCCATCTACGATGAGAAGTAACTCATGAGCTGCTGCAGGTACTGACCTTCAAGACACCCTGAAAGGAGCTCAGTGTGGAAAGCAGGGATGAGGCACTCTGTGCTCTGGAAAAAATTGCAAAACAGGTATTTTATTTCCAGAAAGTTTTATGAGCCCAATTCTCAATTCTAAAATTTAGATATGAGCATTTCCTCATATCTTAAAAAAAAAAAAAAAAGACACCATTAATGGTTACATCTGTGTGACTAGGAGCAAGCCAGTGCCAAAATGCATGCTTGACTGCAGGTATTCCCCCTTCTTTAAAGTCATAGATAACACTGATCTTTCCCCCTACCTGTCGGGAGCAGTTTCTCAGAGCTATCTGAAATGCTGTCTCCCAGGCTATAGTTTTAATTTTGCTCCAAATAATGCTTAATTTACACTCTCATGTTATGCTGTTTTTTGCTTTAAGTCAACAGGAGTATGTTTTATCCAACATATAGTGGGACTCCAGTCCAGCTAGTTCTGTAACAATTTGGCTATCTGGACTATCTTCCTGAAGTAGATAACCCAGACTAGCCCACTGTAGGAGAAGGCAGTGGCACCCCACTCCAGTACACTTGCCTGGCAAATCCCATGGACGGAGGAGCAGCTGCAGTCCATGGGGTCGCTAGGAGTCGGACATGACTGAGCGACTTCACTTCCACTTTTCACTTTCATGCATTGAAGAAGGAAATGGCAACCCACTCCAGTGTTCTTGCCTGGAGAATCCCAGGGACTGCGGATCCTGGTGGGCTGCCGTCTATGGGGTCGCGCAGAGTCGGACACGAGTGAAGCGACTTAGCATCATCATCAGCAGCAGCCCATTGTACCTCAGTAAACCACAACCAGGCACACATATGTGTGAATGAAAGTAAGTGAAGTGATATTCAGTGCTACTGAGGGTGGAGTGTTTTCTAGTGAATCAGTAGCTATAATACATGCAGATATATAGAGATATAATACTTCGATGACTAGGAAGATACACTGAAAAGTTAACCTGTACTAGTGGATTTTCGCAACCCACTCCAGTGATCTTGCCTGGAGAATCCCAGGGACGGGGAGCCTGGTGGGCTGCCCTTTATGGGGTCGCACAGAGTCGGACACGACTGAAGCAACTTAGCAGCAGCAGCAGTGGATTTATTTCCTTAGATAAAGTGATAATCTTTATGATGTTTACTCAATTATTTACCCATATGAAGCAATGCACTTATTTTCATGTTCAGTTATGAGAACTACATGGCATGCTATTGCCAAATAGAGTCAGTGTGTCTTCATTGTCATAAGCCCTCGCAATCAACAAGGAGTGAGTGAGCTTTGTCTCTCAGTTGTGTCTGACTCTCTGTGACTCCATGAACTATAGCCTGCCAGGCTCCTCTGTCCCTGGAATTCTCCAAGCAAGAACCCTGAAGTGGGTTCCCATTTCCTGAGAAGGAAATGCCAACAAGGAACCTGTGGCCAAATCATTTTTTTTCCATTGATGAGAAGAATATCTACAGTGAATTCTAAAAACTATCAGTTTAACATCTTATACTCAGAACACCTGATAATGAAGGCAAGGTCACACATAAATAACAAATGGGCAAGTTTGGGCCCAATTTTAAAAAGCTTTTATTTCTTATTCAATTTCTATGTGATGATTTTGTCTAAATAGTTGCTTAAGTCTTCCAGTTTGGGTATTTATTAATACTAGTTTATAGTGGTCTTTGAAGTCAGAACTTTTGTAGAGCAAAATTTAATGGAAAATATGGAATGAATAATGATGACTTCAAGAATGACCTTTAGCTAAACAACTCCCCGACAAGCACACACACACACACACACACACACACACACACACACACACACACACTCACATACACCATATTCACACACCGACCCAGGAATTAGAGGGCTAAGCCTCCACATCACATCAGTTCACAAATTAGCTTTACAATCTGTGGATTCATATCAATAGTACCTGATTTTTCAATTATATAGTCCTATAATCCAGATATATAAAACTAATTACTTCCTTGATTCAGTAATTATAAGTGCTCTCTATCTTTCTGTCTATATTTTTTTCACATATGATCATTAAAATATAGGAAATCTATTACTTGAAATAATTTCCTATTATAAGGACTAATATAATATGAAGGCCCTGGGGTGCAAACATTTTCCTCTTTAAATGGACTCCACTAACAAGTTTTACAAACACTGTTATACAAATTATAGCTAGATTTTTATATATATATATATATATATATATATATATATATACACACATTGGTGTGGGGAGACAGAGTTTATAAATGTTGATGGCTTTAGGAGCAGAAATGATTATTTGGGGTTTGAATATTGCTTGAGGAATTCCTCACTGTCTCAGAATCAGGTTCTTCTGCTGGTATTTACAGCAAAGCTTATGGATTATCTGGTTACCTCAGCCAAATGGATGGTGACCTTTTAAGTATTTCATACACATATCATGATTATGAGAATCCTGAAAAATGATCCTGGTGCTATCCTTTGCTTTAGTAAGAACTCCAGAGACTTATAGGGCACTGGAAAAATTTTATTTTCTTTGGGTGTTTTATTTCTATGTCCTATTTTATTTTGTAGGTTTTGCTCAAGCATTTATTTATGAAACAGAGGAGTCAAACTTCAAATAGGTGGGAGGGAAGGCTAGAAGGGCAAGTCTCTGAAGTTTCCTAGGCAGTCCAGCATCCCTGCGGCATCTTGTTATTTTTGCCTTCATGTAACTGCAGGTGCACATTACCTTTGATTAAGTAATTGGGTTCAGGGAACTCCCAGGCATGAACACACAATTATTGCTCCTGTTTTCTTTTTGCTCCTCTGACCCACAAAAAAGACATCTAGCTCAACTGTACCATCAGGAATAAAGGGGAAAATACAATTGAACAATTGATTCAAATTGAAATTCTTAAATTTCTTATGAAGTTTCTTTTCAGTCAAGAAGAAACATAGGTATTTGGTCTTCACTGCCCTTGAGAGATATAAAACAGGAAGCCTACAATAAAACATGCAACAATTCAAAACAACAATTTTAACTTTCAAAGGAAGACAGTACACGCTTTCATAAAAAACAAAATGGCCCTTTAGTTTTTGTGACCAACGTGGAATGGAGAGAAATATCCAAAATGAAATGAAAATACTGAGGAGGGATCATAGAGCTGTCAGTACTTTTTATTTTTTCTTTCATTTTCTCCAAAATTGTTGTTAAAACTGTTATATTGGCAATTTTCAATTTTAAATAAGGAAAATATGTTCTAAAAATGGCATGATTTTCAGGCTTGTTAAGTAGCTTATCATATCCTCATGGCAGTGTTAAAACACAGCTGAGAAGGCAGGTGATATTTTCTGATGTCAACTGTTTCATTTTTATTATTAAAATGGCACTTTTTAAATGTGATATCTAACGATTAATATGAGCAGAGAGAAAATCTTGTTTAATTTTCAGTTGGTTACTAGGAAGGACTGTAATCTCAGATGTTGCATCCAGCAATTCAGATGTTGATTGAATTTCCATGCTTTAAAAATGTGCATCAGTGTATGTGTACATGATTGGCTGGCATGTGGCAGGTCATTCACACAGCTTACTGTTTGCTACTGACAAAACTCCAATGATCTATTGTTTTGAAGTTTTTCAAACATCAGAATTACTTCCCAACTTTATTTCACTGCTATTATGTAACATACCCATATAAACAATGTTATTTTGGACTTTTAGAGACTATTTCAGAATATTAAGATGCGAGGAATAAGATCATGAAGAAATGAGAAGCCGTCTTTTGGTATCCTACACTCTGTAACTAATGCTTCATCCTAACTTTGGGTAGGATATAATGGTTACTTCTGGAGGACCATCTGGGATTAAGAAGCAAATGATGAATGCTAACTAGATAATAACAATTTTTTGAGCAAGAATATTATCGCTAAATGAAGTCTTGGTGAAAATTTTAGTTTTAATTATAATTTTGTAAAAAAAGACACATACACAAACTCATATGACTCTGCTCCAGCATTTGAATGGAACTATTTATCAAAGCAAGAAACTGTTAGAGAATTCTGCAGGCTTTCTGCCATTGTGGGAAGATGAATGATGAACCAGATGCAATGTAGGATTCCTTAATAATTTATTGGGTCATGAGTTATGGTTTTGTTCAATTTAAAATTATTAGATGGGTTTGCCTCAGGCGAAGCGCATAGTGTATGGAAAAGGAAAATAGATTAAGCAAACATTCCATGAGTTTAATCATTTCAAATAGTGTACTGGATAAAGGCCCTGATACATTTGTCATTAATTCAAGGGACAATTTTACCTCCACACAACATAATCACAAGATGGGAGTTGTCAGTCCAGTTCTGTAAATGAGATGTTCATAATGAATAGTGGTATAAGTCATTACTTCCATCCAATGCTCTTTCTTGTGAATTAGGATAAGGAACAGTGCAGAAGTCAAAGCTTGTGGTTACTTTTTTTAATTGAAAGGGTTTTTAAAAATCTCTAATCACTTATTAAACATCAACTGTCCTATACATATAAAATATATTTATTAAACACCAATTTTGTGCCAGCAACACTGTTCAGAGTTCATTATAAGAATGAGTTTTAAATAAAAGCTTGGTGACTGACCCTTCTAAACTGAAACTACCTTTCCTGGGCTTTCTTACACTAAAATATGTGTAAAGGTGCCCAGATTTGGCCAAAATAATGAAACTATTGTAAAGTTACAGCCTCGGTCTTTACTTACCTAATACCCTTTTACAGTTTTTGAGGTGTTGGGCTATGTCTGCTCTTATATACTATAAAGCAATGCTATATTAAACAACTTAGCATGAATAATATTTACTTAAGGGATATCAGTCAATGTTCAATCAACCTCTAACCAATAGGTATTTGGTTTCAGAATTTGGAATTTCATTTTGGGAGATTTTCATGATGCTCTGAACTGTTGTTCTTTATTAGTAGCTCCTCATACAATGTATTAGTTCTGGTAAAAAACAAATAGCAATAATAAAATTATAGTAGTCACTTTAGTTTTATGTCTTTCCCTGTTAAATCTCCAACTTATATTCCCAGATATTGGGCTGTAGGAACCTCAAAGAAGGAACAGTTTGGTCATATATTTTGATTATAATGTTTCTCTGGCAGTATGTTGTCCAAGAAATGTGTCTCTTGAGAAATGAAGGCCAACCTCCTACTGGCTTAGAGAGAGACACAATCAATATTTCAGCTACCTATCATCACTACACTTTAGGAGAGACTAGTGAGTGACTGTCCCATATTGTTCAGATGCAGATGACCCTTGTCTGAAGCTGTTAGTGAAATCTGGGTTCATTTATTGTCCCAGATAGAAGGTATACATTCCCTTCTGTAGGGCACTGCAGAGGCCACCTACGAAAGTTCTTGCATAGTACATACATTAACAAAAATCAATTCGATTAAATATGTTTAAAGATCGTCCAATCCCTCTCTTTTCTTTCAAGTATTTATTACATAGTTTGGGCAAGAAATTATGAGCTGCTGGTGTATCCTAACTGAATACACACTCATCAGATCACACTTGTCATGACTCTTGTGTAGCTTTCAACTGTCAGCATCCTCCATTAGAGTGGTACCTTTGCTACAACTGATGAGCTTAAATTGCCACAGCATAATCACCCTGAAGTTCATTCTTGGTGCCCTACATTCTGTGGGCTGGACAAATGTATAAGGCATGTATCCATCCTTATGGTATCCTACAGAGCATTTTCAAGGTGTCAGTGTGCACAGGCCATGCGCTATTACCTGAAGGATGGGCAGTGCCTTCATCCTCATCTTTAGTTGTCACTACACTGCAGTGTACACAGGAACATCCCGAGAAGCTTGTCAGTACACACTGGGCCCTCCCAGAGTTGTTGTTGACTTGTTAGTTGTGTGAGGTGCAGGAATCTGTATGATGTTTAAGTGCCCCCATTGATGTCATTTGGGTGATATGATGGCTTATGTTAAGCTACACTTGTCTAGATGTTATAACCATTAACTTTAAAATAAGATGCTTTCTTTGCATAGATTTCTAGAAAACCTAGAGTCAGATCTGTAGTTAAGTCAACTCTTACAGAATCAAAACAATACTTACATATATACATATATGGGTCAATATAAATTGATATATAATTCATGTCCTTTTTTCTGGAAAAGATAATAGAAAATAATTGGATATATATGTATATATAGATATATACATAAATATTATATACATATATTTGTATAATAGCACAGGTTGATGGGACTATATATCTTACAGCCACAATGTTCAAGAACTGTATTTTTAATTGCATTTTCCAGAGGAAAGTTGTGGGTGGACTTATGATTTAAAACATACTCGTGTTTATGCTCAGTCACTCAGTTGTGTCCGACTCTTTGTGACCCACTGGACTATAGCCCACCAGACTCTTCTGTCCACGGGATTTCCCAGGCAAGAATACTAGAGTCGGTTGCCATTTCCTTCTCCAGTGGATATTCCTGATCCAGGAACCAAACTTGTCTCTCTTACGTCTCATGCACTGCTGGTAAATTCTTTACCACTGAGCTTAGGGGAAGCCCCAGTCCAACATTGCAGTAAGTCAACTTAAAATGACTGGCATAGATAATAATTCCCAAAATAAGTTCATAGGAGAAGAGTGGAAAAGTAAAAGTATTCAGTGCCTCCAAATTCTTGAACCCTGCATGTGCTTAACAAATAAACTAATCGTAGAATACTTGCATCACAACACATTATGACAGATTTTATGGACTGCAACATTAATGCTTCATTTTTGGCTCCCTCAGTAACTACACTGAAAAATTAGAGGGAAAAGTGGAGAAATGACCCCTTCAGGTTAAACAGCAAAACTAAAAACTGATTCGGAGCATCCCCATTAAGAATGAACATATTCTTCCTGATTTCAGCATAGCTTAAGAAACCAATACTTCATTCAGTTCAGTTCAGTTCAGTCGCTCAGTCAGTCTGGCTGTTTGTGACTCCATGAATCATAGCACGCCAGGCCTCCCTGTCCATCACCAACTCCCGGAGTTTACCCAAACTCATGTTCATCAAGTCAGTGATGCCATTCAGCCATCTCATCCTCTGTCTTTCCCTTCTCCTCCTGCCCCCAATCCCTCCCAGCATCAGAGTCTTTTCCAATGAGTCAACACTTCCCATGAGGAAGCCAAAGTACTGGAGTTTCAGCTTCAGCATCAGTCCTTCCAATGAACACCCAGGACTGATCTCCTTTAGGATGGACTGGTTGGATCTCCTTGCAGTCCAAGGGACTCTCGAGTCTTCTCCAACACCACAGTTCAAAAGCATCAATTCTTCGGCACTCAGCTTTCTTCACATTCCAACTCTCACATCCATACATGACTACTGAAAAAACCATAGCCTTGACTAGATGGACCTTAGTTGGCAAAGTAATGTCTCTGCTTTTCAATATGCCATCTAGGTTGGTCATAACTTTCCTTCCAAGGAGAAAGCGTCTTTTAGTTTCACGGCTGCAGTCACCATCTGCAGTGATTTTGGAGCCCCCAAAATAAAGTCTGACACTTTTTCCACTGTTTCCCCATCTATTTGCCATGAGGTGATAGGACCAGATGCCATGATCTTTGTTTTCTGAATGTTGAGCTTTAGGCCAACTTTTTCGCTCTCCACTTTCACTTTCATCAAGAGGCTTTTTAGTTCCTTTTCACTTTCTACCATAAGGGTGGTGTCATCTGCATATCTGAGGTGATTGATATTTCTCCTGGCAATCTTGATTCCAGCTTGTGCTTCTTCCAGCCCAGCGTTTCTCATGATGTACTCTGCATAGAAGTTAAATAAGCAGGGTGACAATATACAGCCTTGACATACTGCTTTTCCTATTTGGAACCAGTCTGTTGTTCCATGTCCAGTTCTAACTGTTGCTTCCTGACCTGCAAATAGGTTTCTCAAGAGGCAGGTCAGGTGGTCTGGTATTATTCCCATCTCTTTCAGAATTTTCCACAGTTTATTGTGATCCACACAGTCAAAGGCTTTGGCATAGTCAATAAAGCAGAATTAGATGTTTTTCTGGAACTCTTCTGGTTTTTCAGTGATCCAGCAGATGCTGGCAATTTGATCTCTGGTTCCTCTGCCTTTTCTAAAACCAGCTTGAACATCAGGAAGTTCACAATTCACGTATTGCTGAGGCCTGGCTTGGAGAATTTTGAGCATTACTTTACTAGCATGTGAGATGAGTGCAATTGTGTGGAAGTTTGAGCATTTTTGGTGTTGCCTTTCTTTGGGATTGGAATGAAAACTGACCTCTTCCATTCCTGTGGCCACTGCTGAGTTTTCCAAATTTGCTGGCATATCATTAATGATTCAGAAAACTTCCCATTCACATATATTTAAATTACTTTTAATAATAAACTGATAATGATTTTTCAGTATATATATGTAAAATCATCTTCTTGTCTACCTTAAATTTATACAATGTTATATGTTAATTATACTCAATTGGACTAAAAAAAAATTCGATCTAAAAGCCTTTTGAAAATGTGGGCATGTTCTTGGCCATCAGAATGAAAGAGTATAGAAAATGATCAAATCCCCAGAAGATTTGGTGTAAAGAGTTGAGAATTATTTATTTGAGTATATGTCATCTCTACTTTATATTTAAAACTTAAGCATGGAAATAAAATATTCATTTAGTACTTTTTAAACATAGCCTGAGGCATTTATTTTTGTTTATTTTGTTAGGGAGAAAGATGTACTTCTCAGGGAACTTGAATGTATAATTTTCTTCAAAATTATGCATTCTCATTTCAGGTAAAGCAAAAATTGTTTACTTCTTTGTAGTCCAACAACCTTGCCCTAAAATAGTCATCCTGACATATTTTCCTTCTGAGAATTTGTTTCTCAGCTCTACGATCTTTACATTAAGGAAAAGGTACAGAGGAAAGCTGTCCATTATAAGAGGAGCATAGGGCATATTTGCATAGGACTGTGACTGAGGGCATTACTGTTAGGCTGAAAGGAGAAACAAATTGAAGAAGTGAAATCACAAAAAAAAGTCAAGACATAATGTAAATTAAAAGCTTCTCAAAAGGTACCAATTAAAAGTGTCAAATCTTTCTATTTTTAAGCTTTTTTGAAGAATCAGAAGAAATTTTATGAGAGTGTGACAGTCTTCCTACAAATTTGCTGTAAACCCACCCTTAATTTTTCTATATTTTTAAAGAGCAAAAATTAGTCCTATAAATTATATATCTCATGAATTTCTAGATTACAACAAAAGCTGAAATCATCTTATTGGAAAATATTATATTGGGATGCCCTTTACCATATATGCATGACAGATTTCTTATTACTTTCAGACATTAAATCTTTAAGTTATAAAAAGTCTCAACATTCAAACTGAGATCATGGCATCCAGTACCATCACTTCATGGCAAATAGATGGGGAAACAATGGAAACATTCACAGACTTTCTTTTCTTGAGCTCCAGAATTACTGCAGACAATGACTGCAGCCATGAAATTAAAAATACTTGCTCCTTGGAAGGAAAGCTATGTCAAATCTAGACAGTATGTTAAAAAGCAAAGACATCACTTTGCTTACACAGATCTGTCTAGTCAGTGCTATGGTTTTTCCAGTTGTCATATACAGATGTGAAAGTTGGACCATAAAGAAGGCTGAGCAGGAAGAACAAATGCTTTGAACTGTGGTGCTGGAGAAGACTCTTGAGAGTCCCTTGGACAGCAAGGAGATTAAACCAGTCAATCTTAAAGGAAATAAACCCTTGAATATTCATTGGAAGGACTGATGATGAAGCTGAATCTCCAATATTCTGGCCACCTGATGCAAAGAGGCAACTCACTGGAAAAGATCTTGATGTAGGAAAACACAGAGGGCAGGAGGAGAAGGGGGTGACAGAGGAGAAGATGGTTGGATGGCATCATTGACTTGATGGACCTGAGTTTAAGCAAATTCCGGGAGATGGTGAATGACAGAAACTCTGGTGTGCTGCAGTCCATGGGGTCTTAAAGAGTAGGAAACAACTGAGTGACTGAACAACACCAAATTTTTTAAAGAAGTACTAAGGGACAAAACATACATAGACAGTCCCAATTTACAATGGTTTAATTTACAATTGTTTGACATTATGACGGTATAAAGGCAATATTCATTCATTAGGAACCAAGATTTGAATTTTGCTCCTTTCCTGGGCTATAATTCCTCTCTTGTGATGCTGGGACACAGCAGTGAGTACAGAGCCCTGATCATCACATGATTAGGAGGGTAAACAACTGATACAGTGACAACCATCCTGTAACCAGACAATCCTGTTTTTTCACTTTCAGGACAGTACTTAGCAAACTATATGCAATATTCATCACTGCGGTGAAATAGACATTGTGTTAGTTTTGTCCAGTTGTAGGCTAATGTAGTATGTTGTGTAAGTGAGGCATTCTGAGCACATTTAAGGCAAGTGAGGCTAAGCTAAGATGGTTGGCAGGTTGTCTGTACAGTCTTCCCTGGGTATTTAAGAGAGATTGGCTCCAGAGCCACCCAGGGATATCAGAACCCACAGATGCTCAAGTCCCTTGTCTAAAATGGTGAAGTATTTGCAACCTATTCCAGTATTCCTGCCTGGTGAATCCCATGAACCCAGGAGCTTCACAGGCCACAGTCCAGGGGGTCTCAAAGAGTGGGACATGATATAGTGACTGAAGAAAAACATTTTCATATAACCTGTGCTCATCCTTCACCTCTACATTACTTCTAACACCTAATACAATGGAAATAATATGTAAATAGTTGTACAATGCAAATGCAAATTTATGCAAATAGTTGCCTTAGGCATGCTGGAAACTGAAGTTTGCTTTTTAAAACTTACTGGAATTTTTTTTTCCCTCAAATATATTTGATTCATGCAGAAGAAATAAACACAGGTTTGATCCCTGGGTCCAGAAGATCCTCTGGAGGAAGGCACAGCAATCCACTCTAGTATTCTTGCCTAGAAAATCCCTTTGACAGAGGAACCAGGCAGGCTACAGTCCATAGGGTCACAAAAAGTCAGACATGACTGAAACACTCAGAACAAATACACACACTCATGTTTGAGTCACTGTTGGTTGAATTAAAAGATATGTATTCATGAATACAGAAGGCCAACAATCTTAAGTGCATTCAAAATTTACGATACACTAAACTAATGATGGATTTGATCATCCTATTGTAGGACAATCTGGAGAGTTAATGAAGAACTTCTGTTCAAGAAGGAAAACCTAAGGACAGTAAAGATGCAAAGATGTCTTTTAAAAGTTGAGTTGGGTAAACAGTCTGTTCTCTAGAAGTCTCTTATTTGTGGTTACCTGTATCTGTGGATTTGGGGAAGGAAAAGCCAAAAAAAATTGCAAATTTAAAGTTGATATTTTCTTCACAAAGTAAACATAGGACAAGCAAGACAGATTTTAAATTAACATTTAGTTTAACATAGGAAATCAGTAGTAGATTCAGCCAACACTGGTTTGAGGGGAAATGGATTTGAGTCCCAGATGCAAGAAGGTCATCACTTTTTTTTTTAATGTGAAAGTCTTTAATCTAAGAAACAATATTTTGGAAAATGCCTTAGAGACTTAATGAGAGGTAATAGTGTACAGAGCACAGTCACTAAATCAAGGAAAGGCAGAGTATGAAAAAATAACTGAAATGTTCCCAGAAAATGTCTAGTTTAAGACTACTGTAGCTTGAAATCCTCTTCAGTGTCTAGAACATAGTTTCTGTGAACTGCTGGATGAATAAATATCCACTGACAGAAGTGGGAAGAGTGCCTGGCAAGCCAGTGGCTTACGGATGTGAGAGAAGGGGCGAGAGGAGAGGTAGGCAGCCTGAGCTGGATGATTAATCACCTCTATTTGCAACTTGGGAACAAGAACAACAGAAAAGTAGAGAAAACTGAGCATTGTTGTAGAGTTAGGATATTCTGGTTGGCTAAGGTTTTACAGAAAATACTATGAAACAGAAATTTAACTCAATATTTTCTTTATAAGATGGCATATCAAATCAGCAGCTTCCCAGTTGGTGCTAGTCATAAAGAATCAGCCTGTGAATGCAGGACATGCAAGAGGCATGGGTTAAATCCCTGAGTTTGGAAGATCTGCTAGAGAAGGACATGGTAACCCAGGCCAATATTCTTGCCTGGAGAATCCCATGGAAAGAGAAGCCTGGAGGGCCACAGTCCACGGGGTCGCAAAGAGTCAAACAGGACTGAGCACAGAACACTATTAAATCAGAGGTATAAAAGTTTGACAGAAAACAACTAAATTCTGTAAAGCAATTATTCTTTAATTAAATAAGTAATTTTAAAAATTGGAAAAAACATTTTAAATAAATCCTTCGTTCAGTTCAGTCACTCAGTCATATCCAGCTATTTGTAACCTCATGGACTGCAGCACACAGGACTTCCCTGTCAATCACCAACCCCCAAACCTTGCTCAAACTCCTGTCCATCCAGTCAGTGATGCCATCCAACAATCTCATCTTGTCATCCCTTTCTCCTCCTGCCTTCAATATTTCCCAGCATTAGGGTCTTTTCCAAGCAGTCAGTTCTACACATCAGGTGGCCAAAGTATTGGGGTTTCAGCATCAGTCTTTCCAATGAATATTCAGAACAGATTTCCCTTAGAATTGAGTGGTTGGATTTCCTTGCTGTCCAAGGGACTCTCAAGAGTCTTCTCCAGCACCACAGTTCAAAAGTATCAGTTCTTCAGCACTCAGCTTTCTTTATGGTCCAACTCTCCCATCCATACATGACTACTGGAAAAACCATAGCTTTGTCTAGATAGAACTTGTTGGTAAGGTAATGTCTCAGCTTTTAAATATGCTGTCTAGTTTGGTCATAGTGTTTCTTTCAAGGAGCAAGAGTCTTTTTAATTTCATGGCTGCAGTCACTATCTGCAGTGATTTTGAAGTCCCTCAAAATAAAGTCTGTCACTGTTTCCATTGTTTCCCCATATATTTGCTATGAAGTGATGGGTCCAGCTGCCATGATTTTAGTTGCCTGATTGTTGAGTTTTTGGAGATGAGTGGAGAAATACTCTAGAAGAATGAAGGGATGGAGCCAAAGCAAAAACAATACTCAGTTGTGCGTGTAACTGGTGATAGAAGCAAGATCCGATGCTGTAAAGAGCAATATTACATAGGAACCTGGAATGTCAGGTCCACGAATCAAGGAAAATTGGAAGTGATCAAACAAGAGATGGCAAGGGTGGACATCAACGTTCTAGGAATCAGTGAAATAAATGGACTGCAATGCACGAATTTAACTGAGATGACCATTACATCGACTACTGTGGGCAGGAATCCCTCATAAGAAATGGAGTAGCCATCATGGTCAACAAAAGAGTCCGAAATGCAGTACTTGGATGCAATCTCAAAAATGACAGAATGATCTCTGTTCGTCTCCAAGGCAAACCATTCAATATCACAGTTATCCAAGTCTATGCCCCAACCAGTAATGCTTAAGAAGCTGAAGTTGAACGGTTTTATGAAGACCTACAAGACCTTTTAGAACTAACACCAAAAAAAAAAAAAAAGATGTCCATTTCATTACAAGGGACTAGATTGCAAAAGTAGGAAGTCAAGAAACACCTGGAGTAACAGGCAAATTTGGCCTTGGAATACGGAATGAAGAAGGGCAAAGACTAATAGAATTTCTCCAAGACAATGCACTGGTCATAGCAAACACCCTCTTCCAACAACACAAGAGAAGACTCTACACATGGACATCCCCAGATGGTCAACACTGAAATCAGATTGATTATATTCTTTTCAGCCAAAGATGGAGAAGCTCTATACAGCCAGCAAAAACAAGACCAGGAGCTGACTGTGGCTCAGATCATGAACTCCTTATTGCCAAATTCAGACTTAAATTGAAGAAAGTAGGGAAAACCGCTAGACCATTCAGGTATGACCTAAATCAAATCCCTTATGATTATACAGTGGAAGTGAGAAATAGATTTAAGGGACCAGATCTAATAGGTAGAGTGCCTGATGAACTATGGACTGAGGTTCGTGACATTGTACAGGAGACAGGGATCAAGACCATCCCCATGGAAAAGAAAGAAAAGCAAAGGAGAAAACGAAAGATATAAGCATCTGAATGCAGAGTTCCAAAGAATAGGAAGAAGAGATAAGAAAGCCTTCTTCAGCGATCAATGCAAAGAAATAGAGGAAAATAAGAGAATGGGAAAGACTAGAGATCTCTTCAAGAAAATTAGAGATACCAAGGAAACATTTCATGCAAAGATGGGCTTGATAAAGGACAGAAATAGTATGGACCTAGCAGAAGCAGAAGATATTGAGAAGAAGTAGCAAGAATAAACAGAAAAACTGTACAAAAAGATCTTCACGACCTAGATAATCATGATGGTGTGATCACTCATCTAGAGCCAGACATCCTGGAATGTGAAGTCAATGGGCCTTAGAAAGCATCTCTATGAATAAAGCTAGTGGAGGTGATGGAATTCCAGTTGAGCTGTTTCAAATCCTGAAAGATGATGCTGTGAAAGTGCTGCACTCAATATGCCAGCAAATTTGGAAAACTCAGCAGTGGCCACAGGACTGGAAAAGGTCAGTTTTCATTCCAATCGCAAAGAAAGGCAATGCCAAAGAATGCTCAAACTACCGCACAATTGCACTCATCTCACATGCTAGTAAAGTAATGCACAAAATTCTCCAAACCAGGCCTCAGCAATATGTGAACCATGAACTTCCAGATGTTCAAGCTGGTTTTAGAAAAGGCAGAGGAACCAGAGATCAAATTGTCAACATTGACTGGATCATCAGAAAAACAAGAGAGTTCCAGAAAAGCATCTATTTCTGCTTTATTGACTATGCCAAAGCCTTTGACTGTGTGGATCACAATAAACTGTGGAAAATTCTGAAAGAGATGGGAATACCAGACTACCTGACCTGCCTCTTGAGAAATCTGTATGCAGGTCAGGAAGCAACAGTTAGAGCTGGACATGGAACAACAGACTGGTTCCGAATAGGAAAAGGAGTACGTCAAGGCTGCATATTGTCACCCTGCTTATTTAACTTCTATGCAGAGTACATCATGAGAAACGCTGGGCTGGAAGAAGCACAAGCTGGAATCAAGATTGCCGGGAGAAATATCATCACCTCAGATATGCAGATGACACCACCCTTATGGCAGAAAGTGAAGAGGAACTAAAAAGCCTCTTGATGCAAGTGAAAGAGGAGAGTGAAAATGTTGGCTTAAAGCTCAACATTGAGAAAACGAAGATCATGGCATCTGGTCCCATCACTTCCTGGGAAATAGATGGGGAAACAGTGGAAACAGTGTCAGACTTTATTTTGGGGGGCTCCAAAATCACTGCAGATGGTGACTGCAGCCATGAAGTTAAAAGACACTCCTTGGAAGAAAATTTATGACCAACTTAGATAGTATATTCAAAAGCAGAGACATTACTTTGTCGACTAAGGTCAGTCTAGTCAAGGCTATGGTTTTTCCTGTGGTCATGTATGGATGTGAGAGTTGGACTGTGAAGAAGGCTAAGCACTGAAGAATTGCTGCTTTTGAACTGTGGTGTTGGAGAAGTCTCAGGAGAGTCCCTTGGACTGCAAGGAGATCCAACCAGTCCATTCTGAAGGAGATCAGCCCTGGGATTTCTTTTGAAGGAATGATGCTAAAGCTGAAACTCCAGTACTTTGGCCACCTCATGCGAAGAGTTGAGTCATTGGAAAGGACTCTGCTGCTGGGAGGGATTGGGGACAGGAGGAGAAGGGGATGACCAAGGATGAGATGGCTGGATGGCATCACGGACTTGATGGACGTGAGTCTGAGTGACCTCCAGGAGATGGTGATGAACAGGGAGGCCTGGCGTGTTCTGATTCATGGGGTCACAAAGAGTCAGACACGACTGAGTGACTGAACTGATTGACTTTCCCCTTTTACTTTCATCAAAAAGCTCTTTAGTTCCTCGCTTTCTGCCATAAGGGTGGTGCCATCTGCGTATCTGAGGTTATTGATATTTCTCCCAGCAATCTTGATTCCAGCTTGTGCTTCATCCAGTCTGGCATTTTGCACAATACACTGTGCATATAATTTAAGTAAGCAGGGTGACAATATATAAACTTTATGTACTCCTTTCCCTATCTGGAACCAGTCTGTTTTCCCATATCTAGTTCTATGTATTGCTTCTTGACCTGCATACAGATTTCTCAGTAAGGTGGTCTGGTATTCCCATCTTTTTAGAGAATTTTCCACAGTTCGTTGTGATCCACAGTCAAAGGCTTTTGCATAGTCAATAAAGCAGAAGTAGATGCTTTTCTTGAACTCTCTTGCTTTTCAATGACCCAAAGGATGTTGCCTATTTCATCTCTGGCTCCTCTGCCTTTACTGAATCAACTTGAACCTCTGGAAATTCATGGTTCATGTACTATGGAAACCTGGCTTGGAGAATTTTGAGCATTATTTTACTAGCATGTGAGATGAGTGAAATTGAGTGGTGATTTCAACATTCTTTGGCATAGCCTTTCTTTGGGATTGGAATGAAACTGACCTCTTCCATTCCTGTGGCCACTGCTGAATTTTGCATATTTGCTGGCATATTGAGTG
Organism: Nanger dama; assembly: GCA_917880005.1. Lineage (NCBI taxonomy): Eukaryota > Metazoa > Chordata > Mammalia > Artiodactyla > Bovidae > Nanger > Nanger dama. The sequence goes on from CAKJTW010000069.1 coordinate 3,839,134, forward strand.
CAGCACTTCCACAGCATCATCTTTTAGGATTTGAAATAGCTCAACTGGAATTCCATCACCTCCACTGGCTTTGTTTGTAGTGATCCTTCCCAAGGCCCACTTGACTTCATATTCCAGGATGTCTGGCTCTAGGTGAGTGATTATACCATAGTGATTATGTGGGTCATTAAGATTTCTTTATATAGTTCTTCTGTGTATTCTTGCCACCTCTTATTAGTATCTTCTGCTTCTGTTAGGTCCATACTATTTCTGTCTTTTATTATGCACATCCTTCCATGAAATGTTCCCTTAGTATTGAATTTTCTTGAAGAGATTTGTAGTTTTTCCCATTCTATTGTTTTCCTTTATTTCTTTGCATTTATCACTGAGGAAAGCTTTCTTATCTTTCCTTGCTATTCTTTGGAACTCTGCATTCAAATAGGTATATCTCTTCTTTTCTCCTTTGCCTTTTGCTTATGTTCTTTTCTCAGCTATTTGTAAGGCCTCTTCAGACAACCATTTTGCATTTTTGCATTTCTTTTCTTGGGGATGATCTTGATTCTTGTCTCCTGTACAATGTCATAAACCTCCATACATATTTCTTCAGGCACTATCAGATGCAATTCCTTGAATCTATTTGTCACTTCCACTCTATAATAGTAAAGGATTTGATTTAGGTCATACCTGAATGGTTTAGTGGTTTTCCATTATTTCTTCAATTTTAGTCTGAATTTGACAATAAGGAGTTCATGATCTGAGCCATAGTCAGTTCCTGGTCTTGTTTTTGCTGGCTGTATACAGCTTCTCCATCTTTGGATGCAAATAATTTAATTGATCTGATTGCCGTACTGATCACTGATGATGTCCATGTGTAGAGTCTTCTCTTGTGTTGTTGGAAGAAGGTGTTTGCTATGGCCAGTGCATTCTCTTGGCAAACCTCTGTTCGCCTTTACTCTGCTTCATTTGTACTTCAAGGCCTAATTTGCCTGTTAGTTCAGGTGTCTCTTGACTTCCTACTTTTGCATTCTAGTCCTCTATGATGAAAGTTCAGTTGAGTCACTCAGTCGTGTCCAGTTCTTTGCAATCCCATGAATCACAGCACACCAGGCCTCCCTGTTCATCACCAATGCCAGGAGTTCACTCAAACTCACGTTCATCTAGTCAGTGATGCCAACCAGCCATCTCATTCTCTGCCGTCCCCTTTCCTTCCTGCCCCCAATCCCTCCCAGCATCAAGGTCTTTTCCAATGAGTCAACTCTTCCCATGAGGTGGCCAAAGTATCGGAGTTTCAGCTTCAGCATCAGTCCTTACAAAGAACACCCAGGACTGATCTCCTTGAGGATGGACTGGTTAGATCTCCTTACAGTCCAAGGGACTCTCATGAGACTTCTCCAACACCACAGTTCAAAAGCAGCAATTCTTTGGCACTCAACTTTCTTCACAGTCTAACTCTCATATCCATACATGACTACTGAAAAAACCATAGCCTTGACTAGATGGACCTTAGTTGGCAAAGTAATGTCTCTGCTTTTGAATATGCCATCTAGGTTGGTCATAACTTTCCTTCCAAGGAGAAAGCGTCTTTTAGTTTCACGGCTGCAGTCACCATCTGCAGTGATTTTGGAGCCCCCCAAAATAAAGTCTGACACTTTTTCCACTGTTTCCCCATCTATTTGCCATGAGGTGATAGGACCAGATGCCATGATCTTTGTTTTCTGAATGTTGAGCTTTAGGCCAACTTTTTCGCTCTCCACTTTCACTTTCATCAAGAGGCTTTTTAGTTCCTTTTCACTTTCTACCATAAGGGTGGTGTCATCTGCATATCTGAGGTGATTGATATTTCTCCTGGCAATCTTGATTCCAGCTTGTGCTTCTTCCAGCCCAGCGTTTCTCATGATGTACTCTGCATAGAAGTTAAATAAGCAGGGTGACAATATACAGCCTTGACATACTGCTTTTCCTATTTGGAACCAGTCTGTTGTTCCATGTCCAGTTCTAACTATTTCTTCCTGACCTGCAAATAGTTTTCTCAAGAGGCAGGTCAGGTGGTCTGGTATTCCCATCTCTTTCAGAATTTTCCACAGTTTATTGTGATCCACACAGTCAAAGGCTTTGGCATAGTCATTAAAGCATGTTGTTCATAGTCAATAGAGGTTATTCTGGAACTCTCCTGGTTTTTCGATGATCCAGCAGATGTTGACAATTTGATCTCTGGTTTCCCTGCCTTTTCTAAAACCAGCTTGAACATCTGGAAGTTCACAGTTCACATATTGCTGAAGCCTGGTTCGGAGAATTTTGAGCATTACTTAACTAGCTTGTGAGATAAGTGTACTTGTGCGGTAGTTTGAGCAGTTTTTGGCATTGCCTTTCTTTGGGATTGAAATGACAATTGACATTTTCCATTCTTGTGGCCACTGCTGAGTTTTCCATATTTGCTGGCATATTGAGTGCAACACTTTCACAGCATCATCTTTCAGGATTTGAAACAGCTCCTCTAGAATTCCATCACCTCCACTAGCTTTGTTCGTAGTGATGCTTTCTAAGGCCCACTTGACTTCACATTCCAGGAAGTCTGGCTCTAGGTGAGTGATCAAACCATCTTGATTATCTTGGTCTTGAAGATCTTTTTTGTACAGTTCTTCTGTGTATTCTTGCCACCTCTTCTTAATATCTTCTGCTTCTGTTAGGTCCATACCATTCTGTCCTTTATCGAGCCTATCTTTGCATGAAATGTTCCTTTGGTATCTCTAATTTTCTTGAAGAGATCTCTAGTCTTTCCCATTCTCTTCTTTTCCTCTATTTCTTTGCATTGATCGCTGAAGAAGGCTTTCTTATCTCTTCTTCCTATTCTTTGGAACTCTGCATTCAGATGCTTATATCTTTCGTTTTCTCCTTTGCTTTTTGCCTCTCTTCTTTTCACAGCTATTTATAAGGCCTCCCCAGACAGCCATTTTGCTTTTTTGCATTTCTTTTCCATGGGGATGGTCTTGATCCCTGTCTCCTGTACAATGTCACGAACCTCAGTCCATAGTTCATCAGGCACTCTACCTATTAGATCTGGTCCCTTAAATCTATTTCTCACTTCCACTGTATAATCATAAGGGATTTGATTTAGGTCATACCTGAATGGTCTAGCGGTTTTCCCTACTTTCTTCAATTTAAGTCTGAATTTGGCAATAAGGAGTTCATGATCTGAGCCACAGTCAGCTCCTGGTCTTGTTTTTGCTGGCTGTATAGAGCTTCTCCATCTTTGGCTGAAAAGAATATAATCAATCTGATTTCAGTGTTGACCATCTGGGGATGTCCATGTGTAGAGTCTTCTCTTGTGTTGTTGGAAGAGGGTGTTTGCTATGACCAGTGCATTGTCTTGGAGAAATTCTATTAGTCTTTGCCCTTCTTCATTCCGTATTCCAAGGCCAAATTTGCCTGTTACCCCAGGTGTCTCTTGATTTCCTACTTTTGCATTCCAGTCCCCTATTATGAAAAGGACATCTCTTTTTTTTTTTTTTTGGTGTTAATTCTCAAAAGTCTTATAGGTCTTTATAGAACTGTTCAACTTCAGCTTCTTCAGCATTACTGGTTGGGGCATAGACTTGGATTACTGTGATATTGAATGGTTTGCCTTTGAGACAAACAGAAATCATTCTATCGTTTTTGAGATTGCATCCAAGTACTGCATTTCGGACTCTTGTTGACCATGATGGCTACTCCATTTCTTATGAGGGATTCCTGCCCACAGTAGTCAATATAATGGTCATCTGAGTTAAATTCACCCATTCCAGTCCATTTTAGTTCGCTGATTCCTAAAATGTCGAAGTTCTCTCTTGCTATCTCCTGTTTGACCTCTTGCAATTTACCTTGATTCGTGGACTTAACATTCAAGGTTCCTATGCAATATTGCTCTTTACAGCCTTGGACCTTGCTTCTATCACCAGTCATATCCACAACTGGGTGTGGTTTTTGCTTTGGCTCCATCCCTTCATTCTTTCTGGAGTTGTTTCTCCACTGAGCTCCAGTAGCATATTGGGCACCTACTGACCTGGGGAGTTCCTCTTTCAGTATCCTATCATTTTGCCTTTTCATACTGTTCATGGGGTTCTCAGGGTAAGAATACTGAAGTGGTTTGCTATTCCTTTCTCCAGTGGACCACATTCTGTCAGACCTCTCTGCCCTGATCCGCCTCTTTTGGGTGGTGCCACAAGGCATGGCTTAGTTTCACTGAGTTAGACATGGCTGTGGTCCGTATGATGAGATTTACTAGTTTTCTGTGATTATGGCTTTAGTGTGTTGGCCCTCTGATGCCCTGTCACACAATTACCATCTTCCTTGGGTTTCTCTAACCTTGGACTTGGGGTATCTTTTCATGGCTGCTCCTTACCTTGGACAATGGGTATCTTCTAGGGCTGCCCCTTTTTACCTTGAACATGGAATTGCTCCTCTATGCCCTCCTGCCCCTGCGCAGCCACCCAGGGTCATGTTCAGTAAATCTTTAATCCAATTTTCTGTTGATGGGCTGGGCTGTGTTCCCTTTCTGTTATTTGACCTGAGAGAACACTGTGGTGGAGGTAATGAAGATAATGTTGACCTCCTTCAAAAGGTCTTGTGCATGCTCTGATGCACTCAGTGCCCCAGACCCTGTAGCAGGCCAACGCCAACCCATGCCTCAGCTGGAGACTGCTGGTCTCTCACAGGCAAGTCTTAATCAGTTTCTTGTGAGGTCACTGCTCCTTTCTCTTGGGTGCTGGTGCACACAGTTTTGTTTGTGTTCTCCAAGAGTCTCTTTCTCAAGTTGTATGTAAGTTCTGCAATCAAATCCCACTGGCCTCCAAATTCAAATTCTCTGGGGGCTTTCGGTCCCTTTGCCAGATCCTCAGGTTGGGAAACCTGTTGTGGATCCTAGAACTTTCTTAACAGTGTGAAAATTTATTTGGTATAATTGTTCTGCAGTTTATGGGTTTCTGCTCAGTGGCTCTATGGTGTGGTTAATGGTGAACTCCTCCAAGAGGGTTTATGTCACACCCAGGACTGCTGTACCCAGAGCCCCTGACCCTGTAGCAGGCCACTGTTGACCTGTACCTCCACAGGATATACTCAAACACTCAAAGGCAGGTCTGGATCAGTCTCTGTGAGGTCTCTGGGTCCTGCTGCCCATAAGGTGTTGTCTGAGCCCTCTGAATATCTTTGGTGGGTATGGGGTTTGATTCTAAACATGATTTCACTCCTGCTACCATCTTGCCAGAGCTTCTCCTTTTCCCTTGCACATGGGGCATCTTTTTCAGAAATCTTTCGGAAACTAGACAAAAACAAAAGTGGCTCCTCTTCTGTTGGAGAGGAGTTGTAGGCTCCAGAGCCCAGGTGATGTTTCTGTTCCTTTTGCACAAGTAGTGGTGATTAATCAGGCTCTCATTTGGAATGTTCTAGAGCCCTTTTGATAATACTTGTCATATCACAATCTCATGAACAAATTTAATCCTCCATCAAGAGAGTCCCCTTAATCTCTTACCAAACAACAACAACCACAGATGTTAAAATATATTTGAATTTTTGAGCTCTTCAAAACTCTTTATATGTACAGAGAGTATAGACATCATGTACCAGTTTTTCTGTGCTTCCCTGGTGGCTCAGATGGTAAAGAATCTGCCTGCAATATAGGAAAACTGGGTCTTATCCTTGGGTGGGAAAGATCCTCTGTAGGAGGGCATGGCAACCCACTCCAGCATTCTTTCCTGGAGAACCCCATGGACAGAGTAGCCTGGTGGGCTACAGCCCATATTATCACAAAGAGTCAGACATGACTCAGCGATGAAGCATGCATGCATGCACGCATCAGTATATCTGTATTTGTTTCATGCCAGCACATAGATCAAAGAACCAAAAGTGAATCATGATGAATGAATCATCATAAATAAGAAGACACTGCCCCAACTCTAAGGAGTTTAATATCTGTGCAAGTTTGATATAAACTAGTCATTTCATAGATCCCTGGAATTCAGTGAAACAATTCTCTGCTGTGTAAAAGAACCACACAGTGTGAATTCTAGGTTAGGTTTTTATATTGAGTTGGCCAAAAATTTCATTAGATGTTATGGAAAAGCCTGAATGAACTTTTTAGCCAAACCAATATTTTCATGACTGATGCAAAGTGAACTAAGTATATAGGTTATGGAAACATTCATTTCAATTCTGAGACCATAATTCAGAGACTTAATAGCCTATTGCTCTAAATTACAATTATACATATAGCATTAATATAATATTAGCTAAAAGGCTTGCCATATAGCTATGAAGTTAAGGGAAATTTTTCATTTATATTTTAATTTTAGCTTTAAATAGATAATTCTAGGAATATTACTCAATCTATATTAACTAAGACTGAAAATCAATGCTTTCATTTAAACTTAAATACTAATGCATCCAACAGAATTAAATCCAATGACTCTGATTCTTTTTCCTGGAGCTATTGTGAAATTATTTGATCCATCTTTCTTAACATTTTGAATCTGGTCCATTAAGACTTTGAAAAGGCAGAGAAATGCTGCATTAAAATTAAAAGCTCATATTCTGAGAAGCAGCTAGCTAAACTTTAAGGCATTAGTGTCTAGACATAATATGTCTATTGTATATGAAGGGAAATAAGCTTCTATTTCTTTTTCCCTTTCAGTTGTTGTGTTTTATATGTAGTTAAAATAAATAAACTCCTGTTGTCAGATCAATAAATGAAGCTGTTTTTGGAGTCAGTGGAAATAATTGTGTGTATACATGAAATTTTAGAGAGGTCTAAACTTTGTATCCTCTAATCTGCTCTACCCATTTTTATTGTGCCAGATTCAATTATAGACAATTATTTATGTACTTTTACCCATCCATCTAAACTAATTAATTTCTTCCCTGATTTTTTTTTTTTTAGTTTACAAGTTTGCTTGACTAGTAGAAAAAAATCTGTTGCTTTGCTGCTGCTGCTGCTGCTGCTGCAAAGTCGCTTCAGTCGTGTCCCGACTCTGTATGACCCCATAGATGGCAGTCCACCAGGCTCCCCATCCCTGGGATTCTCCAGGCAAGAACATTGGAGTGGGTTGCCATTTCCTTCCCCAATGCATGAGAGTGAAAAGTGAAAGTGAAGTCACTCAGTCGTGTCCGACTCTTAATGACCCCATGGACTGTAGCCCACCAGGCTCCTCCATCCATGGGACTTTCCAGGCAAGAGTACTGGAGTGGGGTACCATTGCCTTCTCTGTTGCTTTAGGTTCCAATAAATTATATTCTTTATTAAAATAAAAATTTCTGATGAAGATATTTCTCTGACTCTTATCAGAGTTTTGTGTCACATTTTAATGATTATCCTTAAACACCTTAACACATCCTGTCTGTGGCCCTTCCAGAAGTGTCATTTTCAGTTGAGATTTTTAGGATATGATGATGCTTGACTGCATTTACTTATAATGAGCATCTAGGAATAGATTTCCACTCAAGTGCTGTACACCTTGCCAACCAATTAGAATGAAAAGACAGAAATCCTGTTACAATTAGTGAATTTATACTTTGGCCAAAGTCATTCCTACACACCTTCTATATAATTATCATTAGTTCTAGTCTGTCCTTTTCATTCCTTATGGTGAGGTATGTCAATTTACAATGTGGAAAGTTCAGTATTTTTTAAAACAATACTAAAATCATTAACAATTAGATCATAGATTTAATAAGAAAACACACTATGTCATTTCATTTGAAAATATTTCTTTCTTAAGTAATTCTACATTTATTATAGTTTGAGGATAATATACTGTTAAGATAATGTTTCAAATGTAAGCATACCTTATTCATATTTTAGAAGTTTTAATTGGTTTTGACACTTCTCTAAAGATTCATAGAGATTTTTAGATATTATATAAATATTAAGTAATAATTATGGATAATAGGGTATATTCTAAATTAAGAATATCAAGGTATCTTAGTAATTGATAGTCACCCTGAAAACATGGTCAAAAGCTAGAGAGGATATACAATAAAAATCTACATTGATATCTTTTTAATTGTATACATAACTTAAAAAGGATAAAATGGAATATAAACTGCTTCACTCCACTACTGTTTTAGAGAAGAAATTTTTAATCATTTTTTTAACGTTTGCTTTAAGAATCAAATGTCTATTAAAATTAACAATGAGTTTTTATCCAGAATGAACAGACTTTTTTTTTCCCATAGGTATATGCTTAACTATGAACTTGAGACCCCCAAAATTCAAAGAGTAAATCCTTCGACTCTTATGAGGGAGAAACTGCTGCCTTGGCATCCTTCAATCTACAGTTCAAGCTAGAGGTTGAATTGCCATTTCTTTCTTCTTTACAATTAATTTATCCCCAAGATAAAGCCATAATCATCAAAATGATTTGCCGCAATCTATAAGGAAAAGGATATAAGAGAGTGGCCTTTCCAAACACATTGCTAAAACCTGAATTCTGGATTTGTGACCTCAGCATTTACCCTCTATGATGTGCTTCTTCATGCTAAAAAATGGGATATCAGATATTATACTATTTTATAGTGTTTTCTATGATTTCTAAATGGGTTACAATGGGAGAGCTCTTAGACCTCTACCTCACACATAGTATGACCTTCTTGCTGTTGTTCAGCCACTAAGTCATGCCTGATTCTCTGCCACTCCATGGACTGCAGCACACCAGCCTTCCCTCTGACTCCTCCTAAGCCCATGGAGTGCAGCACACCAGCCTTCCCTGTCCTTTGTGGTTGGACTGCCTCTGAATGCCAACACAGGATTGGGAGAATGGCGACCAGGCAAGTATATGTTGGGTTATATCGATGAATGGAAACAAACATACAAAATTTTAACTAAGAAACAGAACAAAGACCAACTTAAAATAGAATATGTTTTTATAGACAGAAATAAGGTTAGAAGCTAAGGAAATAAGTAATAAATACCTAAATCAAATCTTTTCCTATAACACAGGAAAAGCAAAATACCTTATGATTCAGCTATAAACAAAAAGGGGTGCCGTCATTTTGTTACCTGTTGCTGCCCTTGTGGCTCAGGATGAAAGGAAAATTTTATAAAGGCGAGTTCAGGGATTTAAGGAGGAGATTTTTTGTATCTTTCCAACCATGAAATCATAAAATTATGGATCAGTGTGATCACTATGGTAATATAAATGAATTGATATTTTAAAAATAATTTATGTAAAAGGATTAACTGACATGATATTAACCACAGGACTGCTCTAGATATTAAAGAAGAAGTTAGGATAACATACTAAAATTGTGCCTTAGAAAATCACTGTATCAATGAGAGAGCAAAGGAATTTAGGAGGGAGAGATTGTCAGCTCTGTAAATTTGCACAGGTTTACACCATCCTGATTACGGACATCTAGGAAATATGAGTTGAAGCTATTAGTTCCAATATGTCTTGTGAAGTTTAAAGATCTGAGGTAACACGATTGAGGACAGGCCATTAGGCCCTCGATTACCACTCTAATTCTACATCTTAGAACAGTTCTTCACATCCTCTAGGTACTCAACAAATATGTGCTGAATGAGTTTTTTTAAAAAGGGTGGGTGTTGAAATTTGCAGAAAAATATAGGAGATTAAAAACATGAAAAGGGCCACTGGACTGGACATACCAAGATAAAGTCAAATTTTCATAACAGAAAAATAGCTTCTTACAGATTTTAGGGTGTTTCCACATTGTTTCTTTACTGTGGAATTAGGACAAAAGAAAAGAACAAAATAACTCAGGCAGAATAAAATTTGTAATAGTTGAAAAGATTTCCCAGAACACAGATGCTCATATTACTTTACGAAAGAGCTTTCTATACTGCATTAACATTTGATGTACTTCTGAAATGAAACACACCAATTTGTAATTCTTTATCCATCGATGTTCTCAGTGAGAAGTTCAGAAAAAAAGATGTTGGCATAAAAATGATAATAAACTTAATTTGCAATTATATTCTTCTATTAACAATGTCAAAAACAAATAAATCCTTCTCTGGGCAAAATTTATTCTATCTTAATATTTTGCATAATTTTAAAAACACTTTTGTTTTATCTTCACAGTAAAAGTCTTCACAGAAGAGTCTATTTTACTCTTTACCCTAATTAATAGGCTAATAGTCAATTAAAAAGTTATTCAAGGGTGGGTGGAGATATTTTTTAATATGGGATCAAATGACTTTCTTAGCATGTCCTAAAGCTGTTTTGCTGTAGCTTTATTTCTATACAATTATATCAGTCTTGGAACTTCACAAATGTTCTGCGTCATTTTTCCTAGTACTCTGATGTAAATCAACTTTAGGATGCAATTAAGACTTTCACTCTTCTCTCACAGGCTTAAGTGTACAATATTGACACCATAAAGACAGTTGTCTTCTAGGCACTGAGATGATTCTGTGAAAGCTGCTTCTAAAGAGAGTGCCATGTTTTACTTGGATTCACTGTATAATTAATATATTTCTCTCAGATACAGACAATTGAAATAGCACACTCAATGTACACGTTTGATCTATTTATTTCTTAAAAGGAGAGAAATCTATACCGCAAAGGTCTAGTCAGAGTCTCCCCCATTCACCATTCCTTTCACACATGAAATTTTAGCTATTTTTAAATGCCTGTGATTCCTAGAACATCTCAGGGTGCTTCATAGTCATTTCTTATCTTTGCTTATTGTTGTTTGGTTTCTAAAGCATGTCCAACTCTTTGTAACCCCATGGACTGCAGTACCCCAGGCTTCCTTGCCTTTCACTATCTCCTGGAGTCTACTCAAACTCATGTCCATGGAGTCAGTGATGCCACCCCAGATCCCATCCTCTGTCATTCCCTTCTCCCTAACCTCACTCTTTTCCAGCATCAGGGTCCTTTCCAATGACTTGGATCTTCACACCAGGTGGCCAAATTATTGGAGCTTCAGTTTCAGCATCAGTCCTTCCAATGAATATTCAGAGTTAATTTCCTTTAGGATTGACTGGTTTGACCTCCTTGCAGTCTAAGGTATTGCATTACCACAAATTAATAAGATTAATGGTGGAAATACACAACTTTTGGAATGTGCAAAGGTGTCTTATAAATACTGACTGATGCTGACATTTTAGGTAAACTAAATAAACTTTTTTCCAGAATTTTAATTTCAACATTTTTTTTTCAGTGTTAAAACATAGCATTGAAATTAACACATTTGTCTCTAAGAATCTGGACAGATTTATATCGACACCCCATCAGTTCAGTTCAGTTCAGTTGTCACTCAGTCGTGTCTGACTCTTTGGACTCCATGGACTGTAGCACACCAGGCTTCCTTGTCCATTACCAACTCCAGAGTTTGCTCAAACTCAAGTCCATCGAATCAGTGATGCCATTTAACCATCTCATCCTCTGTCATCCCCTTCTCCTCCTGCCTTCAATCTTTCCCAGCATCAGGGTCTTTTCCAAGCAGCCAGTTCTTCATATCAGTTGACCAAAGTATTGGAGTGTCAGCTTTAGCATCTGTCCTTCCAATGAATATTCAGGTTTAATAGTCCATGCAACATTCTTAAACTGAATTTATTGACTTTTTTCTCCAATGACCTTCAATTTTTATCTATGTTATCCAAACTTTTTTTGATAATTGTCCAAATTTTGTCATTCATTTGAAATGATACTTTTTATGAAACTAAGTCAAATAGGCAAGTTTCTGACCACATTTCTCTATCACCCAGGGATTATTCAATGAATGTTCTGAGGCCTCAGACATATCCCCAGTCTCTTGACCCTCATTTTCTCCTTACCATACAGTGTGCTCTGTGAACATCCCTGTGTTAGACTCCATGATTAGGCTCTTCTGCCTTATACTGGGAGTACCTTTGGATTCCCTGATGACTCAGCAGTAAAGAATTTGCCTGCTAAGTAGGAGATGCGAGTTTGATCCCTGAGTTGGAAAGATCCTTGGAGTAGGAAATGGAATCCCAATCCAATCTCGTGAACAGAGGAGCATGGCAGGCTACAGTCCATGGGGTCACAGAAGAGTCAGACAAGACTTAGTGACTAAAAAACAACAGAATTACTTTTACCCTAGATTAATCCACTCAGCTAGCTTCTCTAGCAACTCTCTGATGAAGTGAAATGGAAAATAAAGTCACAGTGCTTCAGATTTATCTCTATTGATTTCCTAACTCTGCATCAACTGAGCCCTGATTAGTGCCCCCAAAACCTTTGTTCCTAATTGGTTTTACTTTTTTCCCCATCCTCTCCATAGTGGATGTTTCAAATGTTTTTCTTTTCTTTCTTTCTTTTTAACCTATGGCACTGCTATTCATGCATAATTTCAATGAACTCAATCTCTAGTAACAAAAATATAAACCATCAACAAGAATTTCCCACAACATTATGCCAACAACCCTTAAAATGATCTTAACCTATACCTTTACTGTCCTGCATGTGTCAGACTCTAATGAACAAGGAAAATGTCCTACAGAATAGGGGTTACTCTTCCCCTAGTGTTGGGGCTACCTCCACCCTCCCTCCCTAATCCCCAGAATTCACATGCAGTATAGAATACTGAAGGAAAAGTGAGTGACAATATTTATATTCATCCTCCATTATTATGAAACAATAGGTGATCCAGAGAGTATTGTGAGAAACAGCATAGAGAATGCTTTTAAAATTATTGAAGGTGGCAGCATCCTATTTCATACAAGCAAACAATTACGATGATGTTTTATGCCATATTTCTTTCAAAAAGAAAAGAATTAAGACTTTTTCAAAAGTGTGTAAGATGACCCCATCTTTGCAGTTTCATCATTCTCAGTAATGAAAGAGTGCTTAGGGCACATTCTCAACCATCCTCCTCTCATCTGGATCTTAGCTACATGCTTGCATTTTTTCAGGAAGGCACATGGCTAATTCTCCACTTTTAATTCCAACAGATAAATTATATATCTTCAAATGAAATATCTGACAGAGTTAAAGTGAAAGTGAAGTCCCTCAGTCGTGTCTGACTCCTTGTGACCCTGTGGACTGTATGTAGCCCACCAGGCTTCTTTGTCCATGGGATTCTCCAGGCAAGAATATTGGAGTGGGTTACCATTTCCTTCTATGGGGATCTTCTCAACCCAGGGATCAAACCTGGGTCTCCTGCATTGGAGGCAGACGCTTTGACCTCTGAGCCACAGAGAAACCCTACAGAATTAAGGTGATGTTTTATCATCTTTTCAGATTTAAAGAAGACTAATTTTTCATTGATCTTGTCAAAAGATTATTGGAAACTGAAGATCCATGCTTTCTACTTACATAGCTTTATAGCATGTTCTTCTATTAAACTTTATTCCTATCATGTACTTATTATGTTTAATCTTATGTGTTCTATAGATCATACAGTGAGCATATGCTATTCAATATAGAATGTTATAGATATCTACCCTTTCTAAGGCTTGCATCACATTTAAGTAGGTAGCAAAAAAAAAGAAAAAAACCACACACACACATAAATGATGATTACTTTCACTCAAATACTATAGTCATTAGGAAAAATAAATTATTAATTTATAGTTAAACTTTATTTAAATCACAAATATCTTGTGGTCTTTCTCTCCATGAATTATAAATTATAAAAGGCTGACATAATTCCTTAGAAAGTCTCTGTAAAATTGGGATGAAAATATTTTTCATGAGACCTATTTTGTATTTGGGAAATTCACTAACTTTTGCACTGTTCTTATTTATGTTTGCATGTAATTATTTTAAGATAAAATACTGTCTCGTGATTACTGTAAACTTCCTTTGTTCTTATGTGTGTCAAAGAAGTTTTGTAAAAGATATAGTTTAAATAATTGAATCAAATTTCACATACATATAGCATGTTTTACAGATAGTACTAAACTGGATGGAAAAAACATCTGATAACATCTTTTTAGACAGCCATATTTAAACAGTATGACAGCTCTGTTTTTCTTTAACTTTTCATTAATAAAAATAAAGTTTAAATTCACATTAGAATGCTTGTACAATGCCTGGACCTTGTTGAAAAATTAAGACTGGAAATGACTGAAATACAATTAATCAGAAAGAATCTCCAGTTTTCCCAAACCCAGACCCTAACTATTAATAAGGAGAGAGAGAGGGAAACCGTACCAGCAGGCAGGTGACACTGAGCTAATTGCTACTCATGGGATCAGGGATCCTGCAACACCAACAATGACTAATAACTGATTTTCATTATAAGCTAACCAAGAAATATTTAAAAGTAAGTAGCATGAAAATATCAATAAAATAAAGATTGCTACAAATTTTACCTATATTTGTTAAACTTCCCTCAACTGCCTTTTACTTATACTCCCTTCTGATTACCATTGTTCCTCCTAAAGTTAGATTGGAATGTCTTTATAATTACAGGCTGATGTTTATTTTCTTATAATGTAAAAGTTTTAGTAAAAGAAAAGAACACTAAAATCATAGTAAGGAAAATATCCAATAAATTCCTGAAGTCTTTTGTAGGAATCAAAAGAAGGGGAGGTTTAAGAAAACAGTACTGCCCACTCCCAATCCTCAGTTCACTCTAACTGTAAACTTGATAATAGATTTCTTTGGGCATTTTCTCATCTAGCAAAACAAAATGAGAATTAAGACTGTAGATGCATGAAAAAAATCTTAACAGAATTATCACTGAGCAAATATATCATTTTTTGTTTCAGATATATATTACCCTAAAGAATATATTAATTTTGTTATTAGTCTTTTCTCTTCGAAATGGAGTATTAAGCAAAACCTAAATGATAGGTGAAATATGATCGTTCAAAATATTTTTGTAAACCTCTTTAACAAATTCTACCATCACAAAGTTATGATAATCACTGAACCTGGGCTATATTGTTTAGTAGCTAAGCTGTGTCCGACTTTTTGTGACCCTGTGGACTGTAACCCCCAGGCTCCTCTGTCCATGAGATTTCCCAGACAAGAATATTGGAGTGGGTTGCAATTTCCTTCTCCAGGGGATGTTCCTGACCCAGGGATCGACCCCACGTCTCCCGTGTCTCCTGATTTGGCAGGCAGGTTCTTTACCACTGAGCCACCCAGGGCAGTGCACCTGGGCTGTGACAAAGTATTTATTACAAAAATACTGTCTCAAGTATTTAAGTCAATCACAAGTAGTTTGTAATGGGCTTGTTCAAACAGGAGGCAGGGGGACACTTTCTCCTAGCAGTATATTGGATCGTGAAAAGAAGTAGGGAAGAAAATAATAGGAGGAAAAAAAATATTCTAGAAAGTTATTTCTGGGATAATATCACTGGAGATTATCCTAGTGAAAATGACATTTTCCTCACACTTCTTTATCGTCTCTGTTTCTGGGATAAATAGAGGTGGTATTTTGACATCAGCAGTTAACATCATAATGATATTGCCAGAGAGAAAAACTTAAAGTAGAAATGCAATTTTGATAGGAGGAAATTGATGCCAGCAACATATCAGCTGAGAGGACACAGATTGTATGGAAAGAAACAATTATGAAGAACTCAAATAGTAACATCTAATATGTGGGGAAAGATGCTGTAATTCCTGCCATATTTCCTCTTTCTCTCTAAAATATCCAATGCCCTCTTTAATTACCAAAATTGATAAATTAGGCTTGATTGGAACAAAAATAAGTTTAACTTGGAAAAGGTGGGTGTTTGTATATTACAATGTAAGATAATGCAGTTGTTCAAATAAGTGTTGAATAACAGCATTAGTCAAGCTACAGTTAACATGGATTTATCTACCATATTTTGATTCTGCGTATTTTCTATTGATTTGTTTAGTATTCATGCAGAGACCTTGAAAAAAGATTCATTTTGCTGATGGATGTCGGGGTGGAACTGCATCACTGCACAGAAAATGCATTAACTGATATAATACAGTCATAAATGTAATAGGATTCATCACTACCAATAAATAGTGCTATGATGACTACAAACTTTTTCTCTGGTTTTTAAAATGTGTATAAAATAGAAAATTCACTAAGATTTTAAACCTATAGGGATTCACTGTATACTTAATAAATAAACTGAAGCTAACCAACTTTGGTGGCTCAGACAGTAAAGAATCTGCCAACAGTGCAAAAGACCTGGGTTTGATCCCTAGATCAGGAAGATACCATGGAGAAGGGAATGGCTACCCACTCCAGTATTCTTTCCTGGAGAATCCCCATGGACAGAGGAGTCTGGCAGACCACAGTCCATGTGGTCGCAAAGAGAGTCGAACACCACAGAGCGACCAACGGTTTTGCTTTCTTTCATGATACTAGAAGGTTAGAGGGGCAGTTGATGTGATACAATAGACACTTTTATTTAAGTCAAAGTGGAAAAAACTCTTTCTTTGGAGAAAAGAAAGTTTTCCTTACTTTCTTTTAAAACAATGACCCAAATAATATAAATATAATTTGTAACTTTCTTTGTGAAATCTATTTCAAATTACTCAACCTTAGTTGTAAATTGAGCTTATTTTTTGCTGGCTCTCTTAATTCAAGGGAAAAATACATAAACATATCAGAATAAGGAAATTCACAAGTTTCCTTCTGGCAGATATTCCCATGTACTACCTCAATAATTCTTATGAGTAAGGTCTGCTTGCTTATGAATCAGATGATAAATGTATTTTGCTTAAGGTCCACCCTGTACAATCATGAAATCTTCAGTTGGGAAATGGATTAGTAGTTATCTCATTTAATCTTCTATTAGTTAAAATAGTTGCTCCTTTAAGATTCTTTTCAAGCTATCATTCAACCAACCCTTCAAGTTAAGTGGAAATTTTTCTTTTATATGGCAACATGATAAATATCCAACAAATGTGCTGAGAAAACCCTTGCCTCATATTTTCTCTTGGTTCTGAACCAAATTAAACAGTAAGTACTCATATTTTGTCAGTAAATTATTTTAGTCATAGTGTATAAATTCCTCTCCATCTTTAAGTATTTCATAGATACAAAATCAGAACCTGACACATTACCATCAAGGAAAGAATATCATTACAGATTTATTAAGGGAGCACACACAGTCTTCATCTTACTCATTTCCCAGATATTTTGAAAGAAATAGATATGCATCGTTTGTTAAATATTAAAATGCACATCAAATTTACAGCAAAACTGATCTAGCCATATTCACCCATCTAAATTATATAGCTACATTTATTTATTTTTCCTCCTGGTGATTCATCCAGCCTACCTTACAAAAGCATGCTTATTTATGCTTCACCCTACAATATAATAGGGCAAAAATATCTATTTATATACTAATTTACATAATTAATAAATGTTTTTAGTGTATCTTTCAAGGAGTTTCATTGTAACTGCTTTGACCTATATATAAACTGCTGTCCTCATTAGTACAGTGGTGAGGATCCCCACCTGTCATGTGGAATACCAGGGTTTGATTCCCCATTGGGGAATATATAAATTACATGCAGCTACTAATTAATGATCATGTTACTAAAGGTGCAATAGAATTACTGAATCCTTTTTTAATTAGAGCAATTAGGCATCTTAACAGCAAGCTTTTTAATGTTTACCCAGAAACATTCCTTCTTCACTTTAAATACTTGAGATTTTACCGTAGGCACTATTTGAGTGAATCAAAGCGAAATATATGCAATGCAAAATAGAATTTTTACTATTGTAGATGGCATTTATGTATTATGGGTCTAGGATTAGTAGTACATTTAATAACTTGTAGAAGTATTGTTTTCCTTTAAACATATTTACAGACATTCTATTTATTGACAGGAAAAAAAAGTCACAGCCATCAAACTATTTTTATGTTCATGTATTAAATGAGTCCTGATACTGTATTTGATATTTTAACTGCCACTTTCTCAGAATTTCACATTATAAAGTTGTATACCATGACATTTTTATTTCCTAGAATATATTTGTTGATGCCACACAAAAGTTAGCATTGTTGAAATATCAAATATTTTTTCACTCTAATATTAACTCTTAAAATTCACCATAGAAAAATTCCCCAGAATTCCGTTTTTTAAACTCTTCATTTATGGCAGGAGCATTGGAGAAGGAGGTGGCAGCCCACTCCAGTGTTCTTGCCTGGAGAATCCCAGGGACAGGGGAGCCTGGTGGGCTGCCCTCTATGGGGTCGCACAGAGTCAGACACGACTGAAGTGATTCAGCAGCAGCAGCAGCAGCTTATGCCATATTTTCTTCTAACTTAAAAAAAAGGATGAATGAAATACGTTAATTAATGGATGAAAGGTAAAACCACAACAAATGAAAGCACTTTGATACTGAAATATGACTGGAATAGCAGTCAGTCCCAGCTTGTGATAAAGTTGTGTAACATGTAAAGCAGGATGGGTGAGACGGACAGTGTCACTGGATCACGTTGAGAAATATCCATTCTGGAGAAGCAATAAAAGATTATCACCAATAAAATGCATTTTCCAAAAATTTAATAATGACTTGAAGTAATCTGTAAATTGAGGACAAGAGCTTTGAAGCAGGACTCTGATATATTTAACTGGATAATTCATTTATGAAAACAAGGCAACAAGGTAATGCTGCCACTTGTTACCCTATTCATTGCAATTAGCTTCTGAAGCTTGTCCCAGGATAATTTAAACACTGTTCTCTAACATATAATATCTTAAACATAAGCATTCAGTGTAAACACTGGATATGAAAAAATGGAATTTGCCACAGGTAACCTGGCTATCTGGGGAAACACAAGAATCACTACAGGATTAAAAAAAAACAATCACTGATGCACTTTGAAAGGAAATTATCCATCACCATCTTCCTTCCCTTCTTCCCACAACATCACCAGGATCAGGGCTTTGTCAACATAATTCCTCATTTAGTGACAACCCAGGGGTAGAATTGGGGGTTTCCTGGGTGGCTTAGTCAGTAAAGATCTGCCCTCAGTGAAGGAGACTGCAAGAGACCCAGGCTCGATTCTTGGGTTGGCAAGATCCCCTGGAGAAGGAAATGGCACCCACTTCAGTATTCTTGCCTGGAGAATCCTATGGACAGAGTAGCCACGTGGGCTACAGCCCATGGGGTCAAAAGTCAGACACAACTTAGTGACTAAACCACTACTACCACCAGGGGGTAGAAGTGACATTTTGACCTGACTAGTACATTTAAAACTTTACCAAATATTAGAACATAATAAATGATTAATTTAGGAAACAAAATCTAACCACTCATTTGGGGGAAAAAAAAAGTTGCCTCAAAAAAATAAGAAATATTTTAAGTATAATTAACCACATCTGAAACATCTGAAAATATGTCTAATTGGAGAAGAGGATTAGATCGGACAGAGTGCTTCAAGAACTATGGACAGAGACTTGTAACACTGTACAGGAGGCAGTGATCAAAACCATCTTCAAGATAAAGAAATGCAAAAAGGCAAAATGAGGTTGTCTGAGGAGGCTTTACAAATAGCTGAGAACGCAAAGGAGAAAGGAAAGATATATCCATCTGAATGCAGAGTTCCAAAGAGTAGCAAGGAGAGATAAGAAAGCCTTCCTCAGTGATCTACGGAAAGAATAGAGGAAAACAATAGAATGGAAAGACTAGAAATCTCTTCAAGAAAATTAGATACCAAGGGAATATTTCATGCAAGATGAGCACAATAAAGGACAGAAATGGTATGGCCTAACAGAAGCAGAAGATATTAAGAAGAGGTGACAAGAAAACACAAAAGAACTATACAAAATAAGATCTTCGTGACCCAGATAACCATGATGGTGTGATCACTCACCTAGAGCCAGCCATCCTGCAATGCAAAGTCAAGTGGGCCTTAAGAAGCATCACTATGATCAAAGCTAGCAGAACTGATGAAATTCCAGCTGAGCTATTGAAATCCTAAAAGATGATGCTGTGAAAGTGCTGCGCTCAACATGCCAGTAAATTTGGAAAATTCAGCAGTGGCCATAGGACTGGAAAAGAACAGTTTTTATTCCAATCCCCAAAAAAGGCAATGCCGAAGAATGTTCAAACTACCACACAATTGTACTCATCTCACATGCTAGCAAAGTAATGCTCAAAATTCTTCAAGCTAGACTTCAACAGTACGTGAACCAAGAACTTCCAGATGTTCAAGCTGGATTTAGAAAAGGCAGAGGAACCAGAAGATCAAACTGCAAACATCTGTTGCATCATAGAAAAAGCAAGAGAATTCCATAAAAAATATCTATTTCTGCTTCATTCACTACACTAATGCCTTGACTGTGTGGATCACAAAAAACTGGAAAATTCTTTTTTTTTCCATTGATTTCTCTTGATTTATTATTTATTTTATTTCATTTTAATTTACAGTACTGTATTGGTTTTGCCATACATCAACATAAATCTGCCATGGGTTCACGTGTTCCCAATCCTGAACCCCCCTCCCACCTCCTTCCCCATACTATCTCTCTGGGTCATCCCAGTGCACCAGCCCCAAGCATCCTGTATCCTGCATCAAACCTAGACTGGCGATTCATTAATTATGTGATATTAGACATGTTTCATGGAGAAGGAAATGGCAATACACTCCAGTACTATTGCCTGGAAAATCTCATGGACAGAAGAGCCTGGTAGGCTACAGTCCATAGGGTCGCAAAGAGTTGGACACGGCTGAGCAAACTTCATTTCACCTCATACATGTTTCAATGCCCTTCTCCTGAATCATCCCACCCTCTCCCTCTCCCACAGAGTCTAAAAGACTGTTCTATACATCTGTGTCTTTTTGCTATCTCGCATACAAGGTTATTGTTATCTTTCTAAATTCCATAAATATGTGTTAGTATACTGTATTGGTGTTTTTCTTTCTGGCTTACTTCACTCTGTATAATAGGTTCCAGTTTCATCTACCTCATTAGAACTGATTCAAATGTATTCTTTTTAATGACTGAGTAATACTCCATTGGGTATATGTACCACTGCTTTCTTATCCATTCATCTGCTGATGGACATCTAGGTTGCGTCCATGTCCTGGCTACTATAAACAGTGCTCTGATGAACATTGGGGTACACATGTCTCTTTCAATTCTGGTTTCCTCGGCCTATATGCCCAGCAGTGGGATTGCTGGGTCATAAGGCAGTTCCATTTGCAATTTTTAAGGAATCTCCACACTGTTCTCCATAGTGGCTGTATTAGTTTGCATTCCCACCAACAGTGTAAGAGGGTTCCCTTTTCTCCACACCCTCTCCAGCATTTATTGCTTGTAGACTTTTGGTTAGCAGCCATTCTGACTGGAGTGAAATGGTACCTCATTGTGGTTTTGATTTGCATTTCTCTGATAATGAGTGATGTTGAGCATCTTTTCATGTGTTTGTTAGCCATCTGTATGTCTTCTTTGGAGAAATGTCTGTTTAGTTCTTTGGCCCATTTTTTTGATCGTGTCATTTATTTTTCTGGAATTTGAGCTGCAGGAGTTGCTTGTATATTTTGAGATTAGTTGTATGTCAGTTGCCTCATTTGCTATTATTTTCTCCCATTCAGAAGGCTGTCTTTTCACCTTGCTTATAGTTCCTTTTGTTGTGCAGAAACTTAATTTTAATTAGGTCCCATTTGTTTATTTTTGCTTTTATTTCCAGTATTCTGGGTGGTGGTCATAGAGGATCCTGCTGTGATTTATGTTGGAGAGTGTTTTGCCTATGTTTTTCCTCTAGGAGTTTTATATTTTCTGGTCTTATGTTTAGATCTTTAATCCATTTTGAGTGTATTTTTGTATATGGTGTTAGAAAGTTTTCTAGTTTCATTATTTTACAAGTGTTGACCAGTTTTCCCAGTACCACTTGTTAAAGAGATTGTCTTTACTCCATTGTATATTCTTGCCTCCTTTGTCAAAGATAAGATGTCCATAGGTATGTGGATTTATCTCTGGGCTTTCTATTTTGTTCCATTGATCTATATTTCTGTCTTTATGCCAGTACCATACTGTCTTGATGACTGTGGCTTTGTAGTAAAGGCTGAAGTCAGGCAAGTTGATTCCTCCAGTTCCATTCTTCTTTCTCAAGATTGCTTTGCCTATTCGAGGTTTTTTGTACTTCCATACAAATTGTGAAATTATTTGTTTTAGCTCTGTGAAAAATACCACTGGTAGCTTGATAGGGATTGCATTGAATCTGTACATTGCTTTGGGTAATATATTCATTTTCAATATATTGATTCTTTTGATCTATGAACATGGTATATTTCTCCATTAGTGTCCTCTGATTTCTTTCACCAGTGTTTTATAGTTTTCTATACATAGGTCTTTAGTTTCTTTAGGTAGATATATTCCTAAGTATTTTATTTTTTTCGTTGCAATAGTGAATGGAATTGTTTCCTTAATTTCTCTTTCTATTTTCTCATTATTAGTGTGTAGGAATGCAAGAGGTTTCTGTGTGTTGATTTTGTATCCTGCAACTTTACTGTATTCGTTGATAAGCTCTAGTAATTCTCTGGTGGAGTCTTTAGCGTTTTTATCTGCAAACAGTGAGAGTTTTATTTCTTCTTTTCCAATTTGGATTCTTTTATTTCTTTTTTGCTCTGATTGCTGTGGCCAGAACTCCCAGAACTATGTTGAATAGTAGTGGTGAAAGTGGGCATCCTTATCTTGTTCCTGACTTTAGGGGAAACGGCTTTCAGGTTTTCACCATTGAGGATAATGTTTACTGTGGGTTTGTCATATACAGCTTTTATTATGTTGAGGTATGTTCCTTCTATTCCTGCTTTCTGGAGAGTTTTTATCATAAATAGACGTGAATTTTGTCAAAGGTTTTCTCTGCATCTATTGAGATAAACAAATGGCTTCTATTTTCAATTTGTTAATGTGGTGAATTACACTGATTGTTTTGCAGATATTGAAGAATACTTGCATCCCTGGGGTAAAGCCCACTTGGTCATGGTGTATGATCTTTTTAATGTATTGTTGGATTCTGATTGCTAGAATTTTGTTGAGGATTTTTTTCATTTATGTTCATCAGTGATATTGGCCTGTAGTTTTCCTTTTTGTGGCATCTTTGTCAGGTTTTGGTATTAGGGTGATGGTGGCCTCATAGAATGAGTTTGGAAGTTTACCTTCCTCTGCAATTTTCTGGAAGAGTCTCAGTAGGATAGGTGTTAGCTCTTCTCTAAATTTTTGGTAGAATTCAGCTGTGAAGCCGTCTGGACCTGGGCTTTTGGTTTCTGGAAGATTTTGTGCTTTTGATGGGTCTGTTAAGATTTTCTATTTCTTCCTGGTTCAGTTTTGGAAAGTTGTACTTTTCTAAGAATTTGTCCATTTCTCCTACGTTGTCCATTTTATTGGCATATAATTGCTGATAATAGTCTTTTATGATCCATTGTATTTCTGTGTTGTCTGTCGTGATCTCTCCCTTTTCATTTCTAATTTTATTGATTTGACTTTTCTCCCTTTGTTTCTTGATGAGTCCTGCTAATGGTCTGTCAATTTTATTTATCCTTTCAAAGAACTAGGTTTTGGCTTTGTTGATTTTTGCTATGTTCTCTTTTGCAATTTCTGCCCTAATTTTTAAGATTTCTTTTCTTCTACTAACTCTGGGGTTTTCTATTTCTTCCTTTTCTAGTTGCTTTTGGTGTACAGTTAGGTTATTTGTCTTTTTCTTGTTTCTTGAGCTAGGCCTGTATTGCTATGAACTTTCCCCTTATCAATGCCGTTACAGTGTCTCACAGTTTTGGGGTTGTTGTGTTTTCTTTTTTCATTCATTTCTATGCATTTTTAAATTTCTTTTTGATTCCTTCTGTGATTTGTTGGTTATTCAGCAGCATGTTGTTCAGCCTCCATATGTTGGAGTTTTTAATAGTTTTTCTCCTGTAATTGAGATCTAATCTTACTGCATTGTGGTCAGAAAAGATGGAACGACTTCAATTTTTTTGAATTTACCAAGGCTAGATTTATGGCCCAGGATGTAATCTATCCTGGAGAAGGTTTCGTGTGCACTTGAGAAAAAGGTGAAATGTCCTATAGATATCAATTATGTCTAACTGGTCTATTGTAGCATTTAAAGTTTGTGTTTCCTTGTTGATTTTCTGTTTAGTTGATCTATCCATAGGTGTGAGTAGGGCATTAAAGTCTCCCATTATTATTGTGTTATTGTTAATTTCCCCTTTCATACTTGTTAGCATTTGTCTTACATATTGCCGTGCTCCTAGGTTGGGTGCATATATATTTATAATTGTTATGTCTTCTTCTTCTTGGATTGATCCTTTGATCATTATGTAGTGTCCTTCTTTGTCTTTTTTTTCACAGCCTTTGTTTTAAAGTCTATTTTATCTGATATTGCTACTCCTGCTTTCTTTTGGTCTCTATTTGCATGGAATATCTTTTTCCAGCCCTTCACTTTCAGTCTGTATGTATCCCTTGTTTTGAGGTGGGTCTTTTTAGACAACATATATAGGGGCCTTGTTCTTGTATCCATTCAGCCAGTCTTTGTCTTTTGGTTGGGGAATTCAACTCATTTACATTTAAGGTAATTATTGATAAGTATTATCCCATTGCCATTTACTTTATTGTTTTGGGTTCTGCTTTATACACCCTTTCTGTGTTTCCTGTGTAGAGAATATCCTTTAGCATTTGTTGGAGAGCTGGTTTGGTGGTGCTGAATTCTCTCAGCTTTTGCTTGTCTGTAAAACTTTTGATTTCTCCTTCATATTTGAATGAGATCCTTGCTGGGTACAGTAGCCTTGGCTGAAGGTTATTATCTTTCATCACTTTAAGTATGTCTTGCCGTTCCCTCCAGGCCTGTAGAGTTTCTATTGAAAGATCTGCTATTATATTTATAGGAATCCCCTTGTGTGTTATTTGTTGTTTTTCCCTTGCCACTTTTAATATTTGTTCTTTGTGTTCGATCTTTGTTAATTTGATTAATATGTGTCTTGAGGTGTTTAGTCTGGGGTTTGTCCTGTTTAGGACTCTCTGAGTTTCTTGGACTTGGGTGATTATTTTCTTCCCCATTATAGGGAACTTTTCAACTATTATCTCTTCAAGTATTTTCTCATGGTCTTTGTTTTTGTCTTCTTCTTCTGAGACTCCTATAATTCGAATGTTGGAGCATTTCATATTGTCCTGGAGGTCTCTGAGATTGTTCTCATTTCTTTTAATTCTTTTTTTTCCCCCTCTCTGATTCATTTATTTATACCATTCTGTCTTGTACCTCACTAATCCTATCTCCTGCCTCGTCACTTTACTATTTGTTGCCTTTTTTTTCAAAGAAGACAATGGCAACCCACCCCAATACTCTTGCCTGGAAAATCCCATGGACGAAGGAGCCTGGTAGGTTACAGTCCATGGGGTCGCAAAGAGTAAGACACGACTGAGCGACTTCACTTTCACTTTTCACTTTAATGCATTGGAGAAGGAAATGGCAACCCACTCCAGTGTTCTTGCCTGGAGAATCCCAGGGATGGTGGAGCCTGGTGGGCTGCCGTCTATGGGGTCAAACAGAGTCGGACATGAATGAAGCAACTTAGCAGAGTGTTTCTGATCTCATTTATTGCATTATTCATTGTATATTGACTCTTTTTTATGTCTTCTATGTCCTTGTTAAACCTTTCTTGCACCTTCTCAATCCTTGTCTCCAGGCTATTTATCTCTGATTCCATTTTTATTTCAAGATTTTGGATCATTTTCACTATCATTATTTGGAATTCTTTATCAAGTAGATTCCCTATCTCTTCCTCTTTTATTTGGTTTGGTGGGCATTTATCCTATTCTTTTACCTGCTGGGTATTTCTCTGTCTCTTTATCTTGTTTATATTGCTGCATTTGGGGTGGCCTTTCTGTATTCTGGCAGTTTGTGGAGTTCTCTTTATTGTGGAATTTCCTCACTGTGGGTGGGGTTGTATCAGTAGCTTGTCAAGGATTCTTGGTTAGGGAGGCTTGTGTCAGTGTTCTGGTTGGTGGAGCTGGATTTCTTCTCTCTGGAGTGCAATGAAGTGTCCAGTAATGAGTTATGAGATGTCAATGGTTTTGGAGTAACTTTGGACAGCCTGTATAATGAAGCTCAGGGCTGTGTTCCTGTGTTGCTGGAGACTTTGCATGGTATGTCTCTCTCTGGAACTTGTTGGCCCTTGGGTGGTGCTTGGTTTCAGTGTACGTATGGAGGCGTTTGATGAGCTCCTATCAATTAATGTTCCCTGGAGTCAGGAGTTCTCTGATGTTCTCAGGATTTGGACTTAAGCCTCCTGCTTCTGGTTTTCAGTCTTATTTT
Source organism: Nanger dama (assembly GCA_917880005.1). Taxonomy (NCBI): domain Eukaryota; kingdom Metazoa; phylum Chordata; class Mammalia; order Artiodactyla; family Bovidae; genus Nanger; species Nanger dama. Next base: position 3,865,279 of record CAKJTW010000069.1, read on the forward strand.
TACAGTAGTCTCAAGACTTCTCCTTCTATACAGCACCATTGATAAAACATCTAAGCTAAAGATGAAAAGTTTCTCCACAGTGAGGGACACCCAGAGAGGTTCACAGAGTTACATGGAGAAGGGAAGAGGGGAGGAAGGAGTTAGAGGTGACCCGAATGAGATAAGGTGGAATCAAATAAGGAGAAAGCAAGCTAGTCAGTAATCACTTCCTTATGTGTGCTCCATGGTCTGGACCACTCAGAGATGTTCACGGAGTGATACAGAGAAGAGAAGAGGGAGGAGGGAGACAGAGGTGGTCAGGAGGATAAAAGGGGGAATGAAAAGGAGAGAGACAGATCCAGCCAGTATCAGTTCCTTAAGTGTTCTCCACCATCTGGAACACATAGAGCTTCACAGAGTTGGGTAGAGAAGAGAAGGGGGAGGGAGGAGACAGACGCAATCTGGTGGAGAAAAAGGAGATTCCAAAGGAGGAGAGAAATGAAATCTGTATGCAGGTCAAGAAGCAACAGTTAGAACCAGATGTGGAACAAGGAACTGGTTCCAAATTGGGGAACCAGTACAGGGCTGTATATTGCCACCTGCTTATTTAACTTCTATCCAGAGAACATGTGAAATGATGGGCTGGATAAAGCACAAGCTATAATCAAGATTGCCAGGTGAAATATCAATAACCTCAGATATGCAGATGACACCATCCTTATGAGAGAAAGTAAAGAAGAACTTAAGAGTCTCTTGATGGTATTGAAAAAGGAGAGTGAAAAACCTGCCTTAAAACTCAAAATTTAAAAACAAAGATCATGGCATTCAGTCCCATCACTTCATGGCAAATAGATGAGGAAACAATCAAAACAGTGAGAGACTTTATTTTCTTGGGCTTCAAAATCAGTACAAATGGTGACTGCAGCCTTGAAATTAAAAGATGCTTGCCCCTTGGAAGAAAAGTTATGACCAACCTAGGCAGCATATTAAAAAGCAGAGACATTACCTTGAAATGATGAAAAAATAAATATTGAACTTATTATACAAGTAATAGACAATCAAAGGACACTTTGTTGTTTGAAACCTTGTAGGTGAGACCACCTCTTTTGTTCAGGGAATACTCTAGAGAAGTGCTGTCCAAGAGAACTTTGTGTGATGAGAGACATGTTTACACTGCACAGACCTATGCAGTAGCCCAGGAGCCACCTGTGACTTTTATGCAATGGAGGGATTGAATTTATAACAGTTTTTTTCATTTCAAATTATTTAAAATGAAATAAAGTATAGCTCCAAGAAACTCCTGGGCTAGCAGAGGCTGGAAGAGTCAAGGGAGGATTTTCCTCTAGAATATTTTGTGGGACATGAAGTCCTGCCAGTGCCTTAACTTTGGACTTCTGGCTTCTGGAACTCTGGGAGAATAAACTGCTCTTCTTTGATCCATCAACCTTGTCATTTGTTACTGCAGCCCTAGAAAACTGATCAGATTGGTTCAGCGAGGAATTTGAAACTGGAGCAAGGGGAGAAAGGGTCAGAAGCAAGGAAGCATTTGCTCATAACAGAGGTCCAGTGGCGTCATCTATTAATAACTGCCAGGTCTGAGTGCTGGCAGCTGCGGCACCCTCATCAGGCTGCCTGGGTCCTGCAATTTCACTGACGTTCCGAGACCTAGTCTCTATGGATACTGTCCTCACTATAAGCTTGTTCCTTCAATCTTCCATTAATGCTATGACTTACCCAGTATCATCTATCATCCGGTTTAGGTTAGCGAGAATTGATTTCTGTCATCTACAACTAAGATCTAATACCTCAGTGGCTTTGAACACTTTCCCCAAACTCAGTAAGTAAAACTATGTATATTCTATATCTAAATAAATAAATGAAATGTGTGTGCTCGTCATCTCTCAAAACTTGAGGCCAGTACAAATAAAATATGTCTCAGAAATACAATGCCCTTTTCAAAATAAAGCACATGATGAGTTGTCCTGTTGTTTAGGGAAAAGCAGAGAAGTGTCTTTTTTTCATATTGAGAATTATGATTGCCATTAGGAAGCCAGAACTGAGAACACAAAAGCTGCCACAATAGACATGTAAATTGAACTGAACTATTTCTTTTGGCAGCAATTCAATTTTAAGAGTATAACATAGTTATCAGGGAAAATGACATATATATTAGTATTCTTATTTAACAATGACTGTTATTTAAACGGCTTATTGCATTAGAGAGAAAAAAGCATTTTTCACACTGTAAAGGCTTAACATTCCAGTAAGCTGTAAGAAGTGTTACTTCACATTATTGTGGATAATTCATATATTTTTAAACTATTTCTTTTCAGTTAGAATCCAGAAACTGATAGGGCTAAGTAAACATCTTTATTATTTTCCTAGTCTAAAATTTTAAAAGCCATTTACATTTAAATGATTTCACGAGTGAACTAAATGCCTTGAAATAGCCCAGAAAGTTATAGACATCATCTAGTTTATAGAATATGTGAATGAATGTATATATATGTTTTCATTTATTATACCATGTTTGCTTTTTTCAGTATAGACATGTTTTTCATATAAGTATAGCTCTAGTGGAAACAGTGTCAGGCTTTATTTTTGGGCTCCAAAATCACTGCAGATGGTGACTGCAGCCATGAAATTAAAAGACGTTTACTCCTTGGAAGAAAAGTTATGACCAACCTAGACAGCATATTGAAAAGTAGAGACATTACTTTGCCGACTAAGGTCCGTCTAGTCAAGGCTATGGTTTTTCCAGTGGTCACGTATGGATGTGAGAGTTAGACTGTGAAGAAATCTGAGCGCCGAAGAATTGATGGTGTTGAACTGTGGTGTTGGAGAAGACTCTTGAGAGTCCCTTGGACTGCAAGGAGATCCAACCAGTCCATTCTGAAGGAGATCAGCCCTGGGATTTCTTTGGCAGGAATGATGCTAAAGTTGAAACTCCAGTACTTTGGCCACGTCATGTGAAGAGTTGACTCATTGGAAAAGACTTTGATGCTGGGAGGGATTAGGGGCAGGAGGACAAGGGGACAACAGAGGATGAGATGGCTGGATGGCATCACTGACTCGATGGACGTGACTCTGAGTGAATACCAGGAGTTGGTGATGGAAAGAGAGGTCTGGCGTGATGCAGTTCATGGGGTTGCAAAGAGTCGGACATGACTGAGCGACTGAACTGAACTGAACGGATAGTTCTAGTAATACTTTAAAACATCTTTTAATAATATAGTTCTGTGATACCAACTTTTCATTCTCAAAATTAAGGAATTGAGATTAGGACTGTCCGTTGTGCTTCTTGTGTGGTACCTGGTTTATGTTATCCATTATTTTATAATTATCTGCATCTGCCTTCACCTGTGCAATGATCTATAATTAGCTTTGATATGAAATAATGGGGCATATTAAATTTAGTATTGTGTAACTGTAGAATATGACTCTCTTTTGCTTGCCTTTTCCTACATGTATGGTTGTCTTATGGTGAAATGGGCTTGTTTTTATCTCACTCTAGGGTGGCCACTAAATAATCTCAACTGAGGTTGGTGTTTTGTGAAATGATCTGTTTTACATGTAAAACACCTTAGCCTAGCTGTGAGTATCCATACAACCACAAGCTGAGAGCTTCCAGGATTTTTGCTATTTTCTTATCTTCTACAGGCTATATCCTTTGCAAGGGGAGGAATGCTCATCCATGCAGGTTGTCATGGAGATGCCCATCTGAATTTTATACTCACTGCATTTAGATCATATCTTCCATGAAATGTATATGACCAACTGCTACAGTTGTGGCCATTCTCTACCTCTCAGGGAAGGAGGCTCCAGGACACAACACCTTGTGACATCACATAAGGAAACACATTTTTTAGGGGGTATTTTCTGAATATACAGAAGGGACTGTAGGAGAATGTAATATAGGACAGTTTGGATATTTATCCATGTGCTTTATTCATGTGTTTGCTTATTTTCTGATTCACACACTACTCTTATTTTTAGGTACTTGTTTTGAATGGTGTTACGTTGGATATTTTCTGGAAGTTTTGGTAGTTTCTTTTAGGACATGCCAGTCGTGACACTTCAGGATATGAGATCTCTGCCTCAATTAGGATACTTCGTTAGAGTCAAAGACATTACTCTGGTAGGAGACAGTGCTATTATAGCCCTCCCAGTGCCAAGAGGAAAGAGACCCAAGTCACTTTTCTGTTTTTGAATGTCTGCCCCCAACTAGGTAAAAGTACCAGTTCACCCCAGCGACAGCCTGAAGGGCAAGTGGCAATAGAAACATTGGTGTTATCCTTGCAGTGATATAAGAAAGTTATATCCAGGCTCATAGTTCATCTGCTTGATGCAGATAATAAGGATTCTGCTGATGCATTAAAAAAAAAAAAAGAAAAACAGCAACAGAAAAGGGAAAGGCATATAGAATATTCAATATTAAAGAAAGAAAATATGATTTACAAGTAAGTGCAATTATATGTTCAGGTACTTAGATAATTCACATTTACTTAAGAAGTCTTCTAACTGGACCCTTTTGTTGTTGCTTTTGTTCAGTTGCTCAGTCGTGTCTGACTCGGTGAGACCCCATGAACTGCAGTACATCAGGCTTCCCTGTCCTTCACTATCTCCCTAAGTTTGCTCAAACTCATGTCCATTGTGTTGGTGATGCTATCGAACCATCTGGTTCTAGGTGTGGATCTTTCAACTTCATTAAACAGTTTGTCATGGAGTTGTAATAAAGGCAAAAGTTTGAGATTTTTTTCCCCTAAAAACTAGACAGATTATCTATAAATTACCTGAGAGAAAATGCATCTCAACTAAGAACACAAAGAATCTAAGAGCAGTAAGACTTCTGTTATGAGAAAATAGAGTGGATGTTGAACTTTACCAAGTTGGAGATGTTCCTATTGGATTAAGCTGAACAATTAAAAGACAGTCATGGAAACAACACTGTAGTCAACAGACATTGTTATTATTGCTGCATTTGGGAGGGTGCTGCATGTAATCATTGTGCTTATGTGTCTAATTTTAAAAAGGGTTTGCAGCATTGAAGAGAACCCTGCATTATGACTGTATAAAGTGCTGGGCCTGTGGAAAGCTAAATTTATTAAGTTTACAACCAGTGTTAAATGCTTTGGAAAATCTGAATCATCATATACATACATTCAAAAAAATGTGTTAGTTTGTGTAAACAATATTTGAATAGTAAGAGGTCAGGTCTAAGTAGCCCTGACTTTAACATTAGACTTTATTCCTGAAATGTCTTCTGAAGATGTATTTTTCACATTAGAGCTATTGATTCCTGATCTTGATTTGTCTCCATCTATTACGGCACCCCTTTTCACTTCAGAGAATCAGCAAGAATATTTTCTCAGGCCCAACATGATTAATGTCAGGCCCCTTAAAATTTGCTGAAGAATTGATGCTTCTGAAATGTGGTGCTGGAGAAGACTCTTGAGAGTCCCTTGAACATCAAGGAGATCAAACCAGTCAATCCTAAAGGAAATCAACCCTGAATATTCATTGGAAGGACTGGTGTTGAGGCTGAAGCTCCAATACTTTGGCCACCTGATGTGAAGAGACAGCTCGTTGGAAGAGATCCTGATGCCGAGAAAGACTGAGGGCAAGAGTGTCAGTGGGCAGCAGAGAATGAGATGGTTGGATGGCATCACTGACTCAAAGGAGATGAGTTTGAGTCTATTCTCAGTCTCTGTCTCCACTCCTTCCTGGCAGATAGCTTCATCCGTACCGTTTCTCTAGATTCCATATCTGTGCATTAATATATGGGATTGGTTTTCTCTTTCTGATTTAATTTTTAAAATTAACCTTTCAAAGAATAACATTTTTAAAAGTGATTTTTTTTTTTTTACAAAAAAGGATGGAATTCATTGGGTAATTACTAAGGAAGATTTAAGATTTATTTCTTTTTAAGTGCTAGAAAAGTGAAAATCATGATGACTCAGCTAATTAAGCATTCAAAGAAAGCACTTGGGATAAGCTAGAATTAGTCCTGTGTATATACAGTCTGTTAAAATAAGTCTCTTTGCTCACTGGATAGAAAAGTGCTCTCATTTCATTCACATAAGTGCAGTAAGAATCTGACATCCTGAGGTCACCTAAAACCCATGGTCTTTATCAGGTTGTTTATTAGGACCTGTTGTGGAGAAATATGATGTCAGTTTTTAAATCTTCTGGGCAAGAGCTGCTGTAATTGGAAATGTTTACTTTATGATTCCCAGTCTTTGAAAAGCAGTAAAAGAAAAATAAAGCTATGTTTCAAGTTATATTGGGTCCTTTATATATTAATTTCATAAAGGAAAAAATATGTATATATACCTGAGCTTTGATTTGGACTCAGAAAGACTATATGCTAAAGGCTATGGACTATGTGCCTGGAGTGTGGAAAAAAACTCAACTTATTGGAAGCATATGGACACTGATGATGATGATGATGATGATGATGATGGCGGTGGTGGTAATGATGGTGGTTTCTTTGGCATACCCTGAGTAATAAGCACTGTTCGAAGATCTTTGCATATGTTGAGTCATATTTTGTCATTGGAACAACCTTGCAAATTGAGTGCTGTTATTTTCTCCATTTTGTGGATCATTAAACAAAACATAATAATATTGGGTGGCTCCCCTAGGTTTATACAGCTGGTAAATGGCAAAGGCTATTCATTAAATGCAATTATATCAAAATAAGAGGTCAGAATCTTTATCCAGAGCTGCTAGTTTATCAAGAAAAGAAGTTACTCAAGTTTTCGTAATAATAAAGACAGCTTATGTGTATGTAAAATTAATTACAAAAATATAGTTTAAACTATTTTAAAGCATAATAATATGCTAGCTTCTTCGCTATCACTTTTAACTGAGTTTATTTTCTTTAAACTATGTCTACTAAATATTTGTTTTATAGGTAAATCTTGCTTAGAAATGCTATCATTTGTATAATAAATAAAATTGAAGTAATTTAAAAATATTTGGAGACCCAGAAATGTTTCCCTTCTTAAGATAATACCTCTTCAAGAAAACCAAAAGTATTAAACTGAAATCTGAACCTTTTCAGATAAAAGTAGTGAAAATAATTTCTTGAGAAAAAAACCCAGAAAATGTTTGTGTTAAATTTATATAAATTTATGTGTTATCTGGACTATTTAAAGCAGTCACCAAATTAAATATGCATAGAAATTGACACTAAAAATGCCATTATTTTCAGAACTCTCTCTGATCCTTAACAATTTAAAATTTGATTGTGGTAATTTAAGAAACTGGTGGACTTTTCTATTTCAGATAATTGTTTTTCAGGTAAAAATCTATCTTCTTAGGTAAAACAAGCAAATCCAGCATCACTTTCAGAGTCATCAACATTTTAGAATTTACAGGAAAAACAGTTTAGGTTAGCTTGGTATCTTGCTTATGGCCATACATTTGGTGGTTTCTAAACTGAGAAAGGAATTAGATGGAAAGGACAGTATACAATACAATATTTCAGCTTTGAACAGACATGAATAATCAGAAATCATGTTAACAAATTTATCCTCACGATACTAGGAACCAGGATTTCAAGCCGATGCAGCAGAAAAAGTGAGAGGCCTGAATTCCACCAGATGGCGCCTGTCCACTGCTTCCCGATCAGGCACTACCCAAGCTCAGCTAGCTGCGAGGAGTATCATAAACTGGAGACAATCTGATGAATGCCCAGGTGGAAGAGGCCATTAAAGAAACACAGACTCAGAGAAAGGCTGCTGAAATAAAAGTTGTGCCCTTGAAAGGGAAGGGCCACACAGTTAGGCTCAGGAGAAAACAAAGATTAAAAAGAGCCCGTAGAGGCAGGGTTAATCTGTGCCCCACAGTTTTAGGGATAAGATCAAGGTATTTTTGGCTTTGGGCTAAGGAAAAATAGCAGCCCTTCCTGAAATTAAAAATGATAGTATCTCTCGAGAAACTACTGATCTCTCTTAAGATCCCATAAAGTATGAAGGTAGTGTTTCGTATCTAAAGAGACTTGCTAATTCCATAGGTAATGTGAAAAAATGAGATTGCCACAGAAATCGTCAATCTAAAATTCCTAGAAATTTATTGGATGCGATTTCATTAATTTAAAAATATATTAATGGCCTCTTTTCAGATATGTATTTTTTTATTTTGATTTTTAAAAATTATATGTGATATTTAAGGAATGCTTTAGAGCCTATCAACAGGGCAAATTCAAGTGATTGTGTTCATTTTCTGTGTTAATTGTGCAGACCCAACAGAATTGGAATCGGGGGACCATGATGAGTTTTGAAAGTAAAACTGAACGTCGCTCAGTCATGTCTGACCCTTTGCTACCCCATGACTGTCCATGGAATTCTCCAGGCCAGAATACTGGAGTGGGTAGCCTTTCCCTTCTCCAGGGGATCGTCCCAAACGAGGGATCAAACCCAGGTTTCCGGCATTGCAGGTAGATTTTTCACCAGCTGAACCACAAGGGAACTCCAAGAACACTGGAGTGGGTAGCCTTTCACTTCTCCGGGGATCTTCCCAACCCGGAAATCGAACTGGGATCTCCCGCATCGCAGGAAGCCCCTGACGAGTTTTAACTGATGTAAAAATGACTATTTCTAATAAACTTTCTATACCAATAATTCCTAAATTATGTGTTATTCTATGTAAAAGTTAAAATATACATGCAGGAGGTAACTATCTGAACCCTATTTGTAAATACATCAAAAGACTTCTAAACATAATTTAAATGGAATTGAAACAATGTTTCGATGCTAGTTGACATAGTTTTTAGGAGTTTGTTCTGAAGTTGAAAAGATGACTTAAAAATATTGACCTTTAGTACTCCTCTTGCTAAAGTCTAGATTAGTAATGGGTTTCTTTAAACATCGAATATCCATGAACATGACTATTGTAGGACTATTGTATTTTTTTCCAAGTTATGTAAAACATCTTTTCATTCAAGATATTTAAATTGAAGTTAATGGGAAACTTTTGAATGGCTTGATTCTGCTACAGATTTTGTGTTCCTATTGTCATTGTCTAAAGAAAACATTTTACTGTTTAGGTAATAAGACAGATCTGTAAAATGTATAATAGATAGTTCCTTTATGTTTTTACGTCCTTAACAATGCTGGAGCAATAGAGGAAAGAAATAGCTTTTGAGGAAAGAAAAAACACATTGACTATACTTTGTGTATTATTAGTCGGTGTTCTCCAAAGAAATAGAATCAATAGGGTGTGTGTGTGTGTGTGTGTGTGTGTGTGTACACACACATATATAAGAATGTGCTTAGTCTCTCAGTCATTTGACTCTTTGTGACAGTTTGAACTATAGCCTTCCAAGCTCCTCTGTCCATGTGATTTTGGGGGTAACAATACTGGAGTGTGTTGCCATTCTCTCTTTCAGGTATATATATATGTGTGTGTGTGGGGGGAAATATATTTATTATAAGGAATCTATTCGCTCAAAGTTTGAGAGTCTTATGATATGCCATCTGCAAGCTAGAAGCCCAGAAGAGTCCGTGGTATGAGTCAGTCCAAGTCTAAAGTGCTTCGAACCAGGAGCACCAGGGGAAAAAAAAGATAAATGCCTCAGCTCAAGCAATTAAGCAGGAAGAAAAAGGGTCAAATTCCTCCTTCCTCTGCCTTTTGTTCTATTCAAGTTCTCAGCTGATTAGATGGTGCCCCCACTGGACAAGCCAGTCTACTCTATGGATTTCACTAATTCAATTGTCATCTCCTCCAAAATACCCAGCGTTTCCCTGGTAGCTCAGCTGGTAAAGAATCTGCCTGTAATGCATGAGACTCTGATTCAGTTCCTGGGTTAGGAAGATGCTTTGGAGAAGGGATAGGCTACCCATTCCAGTATTCTTGGATTTCCCCAATGGCTCAGATGGTAAAGAATCCTCCTGCAATGCAGGAGACCTGGATTCGATCCCTGGCTTGGGAAGATCCACTGGAGGAGGGCATGGCAACCCACTCCAGCATGCTTGCCTGGAGAATCCCATGAACAGAGAAACTTGCTGGGCTACAGTCCATGGGGTTGCAAAGAATCGGACACGATGGAGTAACTAAGCACAAGCACCAAAACACTCTCATGGACACACCCAGAAATACTGTTTATCCTAAGCATCCAAAGGCTAGTCAAGTGGCCATCCATCTCTGTGACAAGATGAATTCGAATTTGGATAAGCTTCACTTTTATCCTAATGTTGTGGGGCAGAGGCATGCCACAGGGGGAAGCTCTGGGTGGAATTCTGCTTGGTTGTCATTCACCCTTCCAACCTTCTTTAACTGCCAGACTTGCAGCTCCTGTTCACCTCTAAACAGCTTCCAGAAGTTACCATGCCGTTTTGTGCTTATATTGTAGTAAAACTTTTGGGGCCATTTTCCTCCTGCCTGAAATGTGCTTTGTTATTATCTTCTGGGTTGAATGCTGGACATTTCATAACTTAGCATAGCCTCCCTTGTCTTACTGAAGCTCTTTCTAAAGCCTTCAAATAGAACTAAATGCTCCATTTTCCATGGTCCTATAAAACCTATAAGTACTGGTAATGATGGGAAAGAGATGGGAATACCAGACCACCTGACCTACCTCTTGAGAAACCTGTATGCAGGTCAGGAAGAAACAGATAGAACTGGACAGGGAACAACAGTCTGTTTCCAAATAGGAAAAGGAGTACGTCAAGGCTGTGTATCATCACCCTGCTTATTTAACTTATATGCAGAGTGTGTCATGAGAAACGCTGGGCTGGAGGAAGCACAAGCTGGAATTAAGACTGTAGGAGAAATATCAATAACCTCAGATATGCAGATGACACCACCCTTATGGCAGAAAGTGAAGAGGAACTAAAGAGCCTCTTGATGAAAGTGAAAGAGGAGAGTGAAAAAGCTGGCTTAAAGCTCAACATTCAGAAAGCTAAGATTGTGGCATCCGGTCCCATCACTTCATTGCAAATACATGGGGAAACAGTGGCTGGCTTTATTTTTCAGGGTCCAAAATCACTGCAGATGGTGACTGCAGCCATGAAATTAAAAGACGCTTACTCCTTGGAAGGAAAGTTACGACCAACCTAGATAGCATATTCAAAAGCAGAGATTTTACTTTGCCGACTAAGGTCCGTCTAGTCAAGGCTATGGTTTTTCCAGTGGTCATGTATGGATGTGAGAGGTGGACTATGAAGAAGGCTGAGTGCCAAAGAATCGATGCTTTTGAACTGTGGTGTTGGAGAAGACTCTTGAGAGTCCCTTGGACTGCAAGGAGATCCAACCAATCCATTCTGAAGGAGATCAGCTCTGGGATTTCTTTGGAAGGACTGATGCTGAAGAGGAAACTCCAATATTTTGGCCACCTCATGCGAAGAGCTGACTCATTAGAAAAGACCCTGATGCTGGGAAAGATTGAGGGCAAGAGGAGAAAGCAATAACAGAGGATGAGTTGGTTGGATAGCCTCACCAACTCAATGGACATGGGTTTGGGTGGACTTTGGAAGTTGGTGATGGACAGGAAGGCCTGGTGTGCTGCAGTTCCTGAGGTCACAAAAAGTCAGACACGACTGAGTGAGTGAACTGAATTGAACTAACTTTTAATGTCATTTTAATGTCATTTTAATGTCATCCTATCTCCTCCCTGAGGAATATGTATATGTGTTCAGTTGCATCTGATTCTTTGCAACCCCATGGACCACAGCCCATCAGGTTCCTCTGTCCATTGGATTTCCCTGGCAAGAATTTTATATATATATATATATATATATATATATATATATATATACACACACACACACACACACATACATACACACTCAGCATTTAACAAGAATTATCATTTAGTGAATAAATGAATAAAGAGGCAAAATTAATCACTAAGCTAGCCCAAATGAAATCAAAAGAGAATCAAATAACAAAGCACAAAAAGAATAAACTCAGAGGTATAGGATATTTTTTACCAAAAAGAAATACCTAGAAATTCTCATTTAAGAAAAGAGTAAAAGATGGCAAAGGAGGGAGAATCAAAAATAGAAATCAGAAAACATTTATGAATTAGTGTAAATAATACTAAATGGAGAAGAGCAGAGTGAGCATCTGAAAATATATTAGTCTTCATATTGCTAACAGATGAGTGAGCTTGTGTGATAAACTGAATCTAACACATATAAGGTAGATGGGGAAAGTTTTGTAAAAGTAACTCAATTCAAGAACTTCTTAATTGCTAATTAAAATTCAGAAGAGTAGTTTGAGATAAAATTTATCTTAGTAGGATAGCGTTAAAGGCTATGCAAATTGTAAAGGGTTACCTTCTGCTACATCCGATCAATGGAGGAGGTAACTGGTGATGGTGGACCAGAATCATAAGTCTCCCATCCACTTAATAATGCTTCCCAGGGACACTTGAACTGAGTAAACTGCTTTGGGCAAAGAGAACATGTTTGAAGACAAAGGGAATTCTTAAGGTTAAAGAATACTTAATAGAACACTTTCAATATATGAAAAAACAACTTTCACTTGAGGAACATCATCCATAAGAGTAGATGGGGCCTCCATGAAGAATATAAGTGACAAGCTCCTTTACATTGACATGTAGCTTCTTTGCTTATATATGAGATCTTTCAGGTATGTACAAGGCATACACAACATAGAAACATAGAGTCACAAATGTCTGAGCAGAAGATGTAATATTCTTCATCTTGTTATCACAACCTTAAAAAATGCAAGATTAGGTAATATCTTGCCTGGTTGTGGTGAAATTAAGCGAAATGCTGTATGAAAAATGCTTGCTAAGTGTGATGAAATAATGTGAGTGAAATTTATAGTAGAAGCTTAGCAAATATTAAAGCATATTAAATGAGTTCTCCTTCTGCCGCCATTTTTATTGACCTGTGAGAGAAGCTAATCTGTCTCCCTCTTTAGTGCCTCTCTCCACTTAGAAACCTGAATCCTGAGAAAGAAAAGATACACAATTTTATAGCAATGGCAGATTTTTAAATTTTAAATTCAGTTTATGATGAAGAAATATTGGCATGTCATAAAAATATATATGTATATATAGTTATAAACAACATGTAAGTTGCTTTCTAGGAGTCCACAAATCTCCAATTCTTAATTATTTAATGGACATTTTTGTGACAAGTAGAACATAAAAAGAATTTATGGAAATTAGAAAAGTCTTGCATTATTATTATTACAATAAAATACTTTTTATCAGTAAAGTTATTTAGTTTCTGAGAGGACTCCAGATGAAAGAAATTTGAAGAACCAATAAAACATAGTTAAACCTCTGAACCTTTTAGTGCTGAGCTATTATTTTTACTCACACTAATAGACAGCAGGAAATTTAGATATGATATACATAGACTTCAACATTATAATGAACCTGAAATTATTCTCATTGTTTCAAGGTCATCCATCAGACTGGCTGTGTAAAACAGATGAATCAATTGATGAGTTTTGTTACTTATGGCAAATCTTTGTGTTTCAACTAAAAAAAAAAAAAAAAGGAAGAAATGGTTGCAGAAATTAGAGTGTGTTATTAATACAAGAAGTTTTTAATCAGCTACATTTAATTAGACAGCTTATTATTTGCCATTTCCTTCTCCAGGAGATCTTCTCAACCCAGGAATTGAACCCAGGTCTCCTGCATTGTAGGCAGACGCTTTACCTTTTGAGCCACCAGGGAAATCCTTATTATATGCAAATGTCTTTAAAGTCCAAGAGAAACCTTGGCACCAGATAGTTGATTAAGTTTATTGATTGTGTTATTTCCTATTATTAATTATGTTTTCATGTCAAGGATCAACAATCTTGTGCCTAATTCAACCTTATGATTTTCATTGTAGGATTTCCATGGTTATTTGAAGAGAGTAATCTTTAGCATAAACATATATTCATAATGAAAATATTAAAAAGAGATTATTTAAATTTATGCCATACAATAACCTAAAATCCCCTAACAATAACATAAAACTATTTTTACTATATGCAAAATAATTTTCACAACAAAATGTGATTAACATACCTTATATAAAATACTGAAAATTCAAAACCCAAAGTAACAACAACAAAACATCACCTCTCTGTTTTTTAAATTCCTTGATTTATGCATGTAATATGTTAGCAAATTTGGAAAGCTCAGCAGTGGCCACAAGACTGGAAAAGGTCAGTTTTCATTCCGATCCCAAAGAAAGGCAATGCCAAAGAATGCTCAAACTACCGCGCAATTGCACTCATCTCACACGCTAGTAAAGTAATGCTCAACATTCTCTATGCCAGGCTTCAGCAATATGTGAACTGTGAACTTCCAGATGTTCAAGCTGGTTTTAGAAAAGGCTAAAGGAGATCAAACCAGTCAGTCCTAAAGGAGATCAGTCCTGGGTGTTCATTGGAAGGACTGATGATGAAGGTGAAACTCCAATACTTTGGCCACCTGATGTGAAGAACTGACTCATTTGATAAGATCCTGATGCTGGGAAAGATTGTGGGCAGGAGGAGAAGGCGACGACAGAAAATGAGTTGGTTGGATGGCATCACCGACTCAATGGACGTGAATTTGGATGAACTCCAGGAGTTGGTGATGGACAGGGAGGCCTGGTGTTTTGCAGTCCCTGGTGTTGCAAAGAGTCGGACATGACTGAGCCACTGAACTGAACTAAACTGAATGTTTTAAAACTTCTGAAACTTGAATTTTTTGTTCAGTTGCTCAGTTATGTCTCTTTGCGACCCCATGGACTGCAGCATGCCAGGCTTCCCTGTCCTTCACCATTTCCTGGAGCTTACTCAAACTAATGTCCATTGAGTTGGTGATGCCATCCTAACATCTCGTCCTCTGTTGTCCCCTTCTCCTCCTGCCTTCAATCTTTCCCAGCATCAGGGTCTTTTCCAATGAGTCAGCTCTTTGTATCAGGTGGCCAAAGTATTATAATTTCATCTTCCACATCTGTTCTTCCAATGAATATTCAGGGTTGATTTCCTTTAGGATTGACTGGTTTGATCTTGCTGTTAAAAGGATTCTCAAGAATGTTCTCCTGCACCACAGTTGAAAAGAATCAATTCTTCATTGCTCAGTCTTTTTTATTGTCCAGCTCCCACATCTGTACATGACTACTGGAAAAACTTTAGCTTTGACTATACAGACCTTTGTTGGCAAAATAATGTCTCTGCTCTTTAATATGCTGTCTAGGTTCATCAAGCTCTTCTTCCAAGGAGCATGTGTCTTTAATTTCATGGCTGCAGTCACCATCTGTCATGATCTTGGAGCCAAAGAAAATAAAGTCTGTCATGGTTTCCACTGAATACATGTCAATAAATTTTAGGTCTATTGGAAGTTGTGTCCCCCTTCCTTTCATAAAGATATTGTATAATCAATATACGACTTACAATCCAAAACACAATTATTACACCAAATGAGGAATGTCATTTTAGTAGAGTGTATCCAATATGACAGGTGCTGCTAGTGGTGAAGAATCCTCCTGCCACTGTAGGAGACATAAGAGAGGCTGGCTCCATTTCTAGGTCAGGAAGATTCCCTGGAGAAAGGAACAGCTAACCACTCAGTGC
This sequence comes from Nanger dama, assembly GCA_917880005.1. Lineage (NCBI taxonomy): Eukaryota > Metazoa > Chordata > Mammalia > Artiodactyla > Bovidae > Nanger > Nanger dama. The sequence continues at coordinate 3,880,798 of CAKJTW010000069.1, forward strand.
TCTTGCCCTGAGAATCCCATGGACAGGGGAGCCTGGTTGGCTCCAGTCCATAGGATCACAAATAGTGAGACATGACTGAAGTGATGTAGCATGAACACACCCATTATGACACTCCTAGGTGGGTATCAGCATTCTGGGGGTTCCTCTATAATATTAAGACACTGAACTGAAACATTATTTTACATGCTGTGGAGATTTGTGATAACCAGGGCTTTGTGAGGAACAGATAGGAAGTAAGTTTAGGATGTGGTAAAGTTTAGGATCAGCCAGACTATGAGTTATTCTTCCTATTTTATCTGCCCTTAGTCACTGCTTTGGGTTTTGGGTCCTGGTATTGTCTTTTGCCAGTTACCTTTGTTGCACACTCATGCACTCACTTTTCCCTAAACCCTCGAAGATTTAACTATGAAGAATATCTTTATTGAAATATATGGACATAATTGGGGGCGGTCCTAAGATGGCAGAGGAATAGGACAGGGAGACCACTTTCTCCCTCACAAGTTCATCAAAAGAACATTTCAACACTGAGTAAATTCCACAAAACAACTGAATGCTGACAGAGGACATCAGTTCAGTTCAGTCGCTCAGTCGTGTCTGACTCTGTGACTCCATGAATTGCGGCACGCCAGGCCTCCTTGTTCATTACCATCTCTCGGAGTTCACTCAGACTCACGTCCATCGAATCAGTGATGCCATGCAGCCATCTCATCCTCTATCATCCCCTTCTCCTGCCCCCAATTCCTCCCAGCATCAGAGTCTTTTCCAATGAGTCAACTCTTTGCATGAGGTGGCCAAAGTACTGGAGTTTCAGTTTTAGCATCATTCCTTCCAAAGAAATCCCAGGGTTGATCTCCTTCAGAATGGACTGGTTGGATCTCCTTGCAGTCCAAGGGACTCTCAAGAATCAGGCACCCACAAAAGCAGATCATTGTCTTCAAAAACAGGTAGAAAAAAATATAAAAGATGAAAAAGGGACAAAGGTGGTAGGGAGGGAGCTCCGTCCCAGGAAGGAAGTCCTGTCCCAGGAAGGAAGTCCCATCCCAGGAAGGGAATTTTAAGAAGAGAGGTTTCCAAACACCAGGAAACACTCTCACTGCTGAGTCTGTGGCAGACCTTGGAAGCACAGAGGGCAACATAGCAGGAAGGAAAAATAAATAAATAATTGAAACCAACAGATTATGAGCCCAACAGTAACTCCCCCAGTGGAGAAGCAGTGCAGATGTTTGCATCCGCCACTAGCCAGTGGGGGCTGGGCAGGGAGGCGTGGGAGGCGTGGGCTGCAGTGATTGTTAAGAAGCAGTGGGAACATCCCATGCATAATCAGGGCGAAGTAACTTGGGCTAGCAAACCAGACAGTGGGATAGCTACCACGTGAGAAGCTCATATAAGATACCACCAGGACCGCACACAGAACAAAGGATGAAACAGAAATAGCTGGCTGCAGACCATCCCCCTCCAGTGACAAGCAGCCAGAGCCCTAAGGGCTGGAAGGGGGCAATCACAGCCCAAGGGAGACATTACCTACCAAAACGCAAGCAGGCTTCTTTGCTAACTAAGACTTCTGGGGGTTCTGGACAGTCATCATTCGCCTGAGAAGGAACACCAGCAGTACTCCCAGAAAACTGAACAGCAGAGACAGGAAAGGCGGTAAGTCACAGCGACTGCGCTCACCAAACACCTGAGCTACTCGGACCTGGGAAGTCCAATGGAATCTGCACCTCTGAGGGCTACCCGAGCGCCGAGCCTGAGAGGCTTAGACCGGGAAGTGCATGCAGCCTAGGGGCCGGCTCAGATGGTCCCCGGCGGAACAACATAGAGCCTGAGTGGAATGCGCCACGAGTGAGGGCAGGCCCAGCAGGGCTGAGACACTATGAGCACACACCAATGTTATTTCTTTGCAGCATCCCACCCTCCCCAAAGCGAGACTGAACAAGTGAGCCTTAAAAAAAAAAAAGTGTCCACCACCGCCCCACTTGGGTCAGAGCAGAAATCAGACACTGAAGAGATCAGCAAACAGAAGTTAAACAGAGGGAATCACCTTGGAAGTAACCCCACAATGCCCACAACACCAGAGAAAGAGCCAGATACATCTTAGCTATTTTTATGATCATTCCTTTTTTTTTTTTTGCTAATGTTGTGCGATTGTTTTTCTTCTTTTCTTTTTCTTCTTCTTTTTTTAACTTTTTAAAAATTTTAAGTCCTCTATTTCTCCTTTAATTTTAATTTTTATAACCTACTATTGCTTTTCAAAAAAGATCCTATTTTTAAAGCTAATGCTGTATATAGTCTTTTTGTGGTGGTTGTTGTTGTTGTTTTAATAATTCTCGTGGCTTCTTTTTTCTTTTTCTTCTTCTTCTTTTCTTTAATATTGTATTTTTGAAAATCCAACCTTACTCTAGATTTTTAATCTTTGCTTTTGGTATTTGCTGTCAATTTTGTACATTTAAAAAACCTAAACTTCAGTACCCAATTTTTTCTGAGAGCGAGATTACTGGCTTGACCACTCTCCTCCTTTGGACTCTCCTTTTTCGCCACCGGGGGGCCTCTGTCTCTTCCCTCCCCCTTCTCTTCTCTACCCAACTCTGTGAAGCTCTGTGTGTTCCAGACGGTGGAGAACACTTAGGGAACTGGTTACTGGCTGGATCTGTCTCTCTCCTTTTCATTTCCCTCTTTTATTCTCCTGGCCACCTCTGTCTATTCCTCCCTCTCCTCTTCCCTGTATAACTCCACGAACACCTCTGAGTGGTCCAGAGTGTGGAGAGCACATAAGGAAGTGATTACTGGCTAGCTTGCTCTCTCCTCTTTTGATCCCATCTCATATCATTCCAGTCACCTCTTACTACCCCCTCCCTCTTCTCTTCTACATGTAACTCAGTGAACCTCTCTGGGTATCCCTCAATGTGGAGAAACTTTTCATCTTTAACATAGATGTTTTATCATCTGTATAGATGGAGAAGTCTTGAGGTGACTTTAAAAATAAAACTGAAAACCAGAAGCAGGAGGCTTAAGTCCAAATCCTGAGAACATCAGAGAACTCCTGAATCCAGGGAACATTAATCAACAGGAGCTCATCAAACGCTTCCATACCTACACTGAAACCAAGCACCACCCAAGGGAAAACAAGTTCCAGAGCAAGACATACCACGCAAATTCTCCAGCAACACAGGAACACAGCACTGAGCTTCAACATACAGGCAGCTCAAAGTTACTCCAAAACCATTGATGTCTCATAACCCATTACTGGTCACTTCATTGCACTCCAGAGAGAAGAAATCCATCTCCACCCACCAGAACTCCAACACAAGCCTCCCTAACCAAGAAACCTTGACAAGCCACTGATACAACCTCACCCACAGTGAAGAAACTCCACAATAAAGAGAACTCCACAAATTCCCAGAATATAGAAAGGCCACCCAAAATGAAGCAATATAACCAAGATGAAGAGACAGAGGAATATCCAGCAGGTAAAGGAACAGGAGAAATGCCCAACAAACCAAATAAAAGAGGAAGAGATAGGGAATCTACCTAAGAAAGAATTCCAAATAATGATAGTGAAAATGATCCCAAATCTTTAAATAAAAATGGAATCACAGATAAATAGCCTGGAGACAAGGATTGAGAAGATGCAAGAAAGGTTTAACAAGGACCTAGACGAAATAAAAAGAGTCAATATATAATGAATAATGCAATAAATGAGACCAGAAAAACTCTGGAGGCAAGAAATAGTAGAATATCGGAGGCACAAGATAGGCTTAGTGAAATAGAAGATAGAATGGTAGAAATATATGAATCAGAGAGGAAAAAAAGAAAAATGAATTAAAAGAAATGAGGGCAATCTCAGAGACCTCCAGGACAATATGAAACGCTCCAACATTCGAATTATAGGAGTCCCAAGAGAAGGAAATGGCAACCCACTCCAGTGTTCTTGCCTGGAGAATCCCAGGGATGGAGGAGCCTGAAAATAGAACTGCCTTATGACCCAGCAATCCCACTGCTGGGCATACACACCGAGGAAACCAGAACTGAAAGAGATACATGTACCGCAATGTTCATCACAGCACTGTTTATAATAGCCAGGACACGGAAGCAACCTAGATGTCCATCAGCAGATGAATGGATAAGAAAGCAGTGGTACATATACACAATGGAGTATTACTCAGCCATTAAAAAGAATACATTTGACTCAGTTCTAATGAGGTGGATGAAACTGGAGCCTATTACACAGAGTGAAGTAAGCCAGAAAGAAATACACCAATACAGTATACTAACACATATATATGTGATTTAGAAAGATGGTAAAGATAACCCTGTATGTGAGACAGAAAAAGGGACACAAACGTATAGAATGGACTTTTGGACTCTGTGGGAGAGGGAGAGGGTGAGATGATGTGGGAGAACGGCATTGAAACATGTATACTATCATGTAAGAAATGAATCACCAGTCTATGTTTGATACAGGATACAGGATGTTTGGGGCTGGTGCACAGGGATGGCCCAGAGAGATAATATGTGGTGGGAGGTGGGAGGGGGGTTCAAGATTGGGAACTCACGTACACCTGTGGCAAATTCGCATCAATGTATGGCAAAACCAATACAGCATTGTAAAGTAAAATAAAGTAAAAATAAAATTAAAAAAAGAAATATATGGACATAATTCGAATGTAATCTTATTCCATTCAATAAACAACTTCAAATTTAATGTAACCTCTAAATCCAGTTGTAATTTTTGAATGCACAGTATTTCTTTCTTTTTTGTTTCCCAGTATTTCTTAAAATCTTGGCATGCTTCTAGGTGCCTAGCATCTTTCTTTTGTTACCGGGTTCCTTATTCTGTCTTTTCCTTTGTTTCCTCTATAATTTAAGATTTTTCTTATAATAATTTATTTCCTAATCGTCTCTTCCATACATGTAATACAGACAGGGTGAAAGTACTAATTCTCACTATACACTATCTCCCTGAAAAATTCTTTGTATATGAAGATATAAATAAGCTAAAGTAAAGAGATGAAACAAGATATACTGTGTATACAGGAATCTTAGCGCTGAACAACCTAAATTAGTATCAGGCAAAGTAGACTGCAAGAAAAGAAATATGAACAGAAATGAAGATATATTCAATGATGTTGAAAGATATATTCAATGATGTTGAAAGAGCCTAGATGCTAGATGAATGGATCAATTATAAATGTATATGCATCTTGTAACAAGGCTTTCAAATATATGAAGCTATATCTGATAAAATTAAAAATACTTAAGTAATTTCCCAGTTACACTCAAACATTTCAACTTGGCAATCTCAATAAATGAAAAAAAAAGAGGTAGAAAACCAGAATTTTATAGAAGTCTTGAACAATAGTTTTTTTTAATCAGACATTTATAAAATATTCCATCCAGCCACAGTCACTGAACGTGCATCCTTTTCAAGTATGCATAAACCTGACCAAGGAGAGAACTAATGCTAGGCCATAAAATAAAGGTCTATGAATGTTAAAAGGATTCAAATCTTACAAAATATATTACCTAATCACAAAGGAATTTAATTAGGAATAAACACCAGGAAAAAATTAGGAAACCTCCATTTAAGAAATAATAGAAAATATATGTTCAAATAACCTGTGTGTAAAAAAACAAATTTCCAGAAAAATTAGAAAATATCATGATAAATTTCAACATATTAGAACTTCTGTGATGCAGCTAGAGAATTTGATGAGATTTTAGTGTTTGAGATGCTGATATTATAAAGGATGCAAGATTTCAGATTGATAATCTAAATCCAAAGACATTTTATTAAACTGCAAGATGTTAAATATAAGGCAATATCCTTAAGGTATCTAGGCAAAAGGCCAAATAGCATGCATACAAAAGGAACTAATCTAGAATCAGACTTTTGAAAATCAGCATACCAAGCAAGGCAACAGTAGAACAGCATTTTAAAAATTAGTCAAAGAAGGTGTGAACCAATTTTCTTCCAAATATCAAATTTACAGAAAATATTAACATGTCAAGTTTTAATATGTAAGTCCTTAGGGAATTCTGTATCCATAAGTGAGATTCATGACAAGATGATAACTAGGAAAAACTAAGCAAAAGAAGGATGGGTACCATTTCTAACCTTCTAGTCTAGAAATGGACACATATAACAAAAGAATAAGTGAAGATGAACATGGATGAGTAATTTACAAATATTATGCATTGAAATAAATGTTAATAATTAACAAAGGTTATGTATTGTATATGGGTGATATATAGGTTTAAGGATACCATATAAAATGCATAATCCACAGAGCAGAATGCACAGAGAGTAGACAGAGAACTAATGGCATCAAAAATTTATAAATACAATGATAATTCCAGAACACCAATACAAACTACCTAAATTAAAAATAAATGAATAAAAGAGAATGCACAATTAATAGAGAATCATAGAAAATGTCACAAATGAATCATGCAAAATGTTACAAAATATACATAAGGTATTACTGGCTTCCCTAGTGGCTCAGTTGGTAAAGAATCTGCTTGCAATGCAAAAGTCCTGGGTTCAATTCTCAGGTTGGAGATATTGAACCTGTGGAGAAGGAAATGGCAACCCACTCCTTGAGAATCCTTGAGAATCCCATGGACAGAGGAGCCGGTTAGGCTACAGTCTATGGGATCTCAAAGTGTCGGACATGACTGTGTGACTTTCACTTTCACTATCAGTTCAGTTCAGTTGTTCAATCGTGTCCGACTCTTTGTGACCCCGTGGACTGCAGCATGCCAGGACTCCCTGTTCATCACCAACTCCCAGAGCTTACCCAAATTTATGTCCATTGAGTCAGTGATGCTATCCAACCATCTCATCCTCTGTCATCCCCTTCTCCTCCCACCCTCAATATAAAGTATTATAATAATCGTATAGTATATATTATACATGAGACTTCCTTGGTGACTCGGATGGTAAAGAATCCACCTGCAATGCAGCAGCCACCAGAAATGTGAGTTCAATCCCTGGGTCTGGAAGATCAAGGAGGGCACAATAATCCATTATAATATTCTTAACTAGAGAATCCCATGGACAGAGAAGCCTAATGGGCTACGGTCCATAGGGTGGCAAAGAGTCAGACATGACTGAAGCAACTGAGCATGCACACACAATATATTATACATAGCATTATATAACACATACAACCTTTTACATAATACAGTACTTGTTGTCGTTTAGTTGCTGAGTCGTGTTTGATTCTTTGAGACCCATGGGCTGTAACCTGAGACCCCTCCATTCATGGGGTTTCCCAGGCAAGAACAGTGGAGTCTGTTGCCATTTCCTTCTCCAGGGGATCTTCCTGACCCAGGGATCAAACCAACCTCTCCTGCACTGGCAGGCAGATTCTTTACCACTGAACCACTTGGAAGCCCACTATAGTATTCTGTTCAGTTACGACCAACCTAGAGAGCATATTCAAAAGCAGAGACATTACTTTGCCGACTAAGGTCCATATAGTCAAGACTATGGTTTTTCCAGTACGGATATGAGAGTTGGACTGTGAAGAAGGCTGAGCACTGAAAAATTGATGCTTTTGAACTGTGGTGTTAAAGAAGACTCTTGAGAGTCCCTTGGACTGCAAGGAGATCCAACCAGTCCATTCTGAAGGAGATCAGCCCTGGGATTTCTTTGGAAGGAATGATGCTAAAGCTGAAATTCCAGTACTTTGGCCACCTTATGCAAAGAGTTGACTCACTGGAAAATACTTTGATGCTGGGAGGGATTGGGGGCAGGAGGAGAAGGGTACAATAGAGAATGAGATGGCTGGATGGTATCACTGACTCAATGGACATAAATTTGGGTAAGCTCTGAGTCTGAGTGAAATGCGAGAGATGGTGATGAACAGGGAGGCCTGGTATGCTGTGATTCATGGGGTCGCAAAGAGTTGGACACGACTGATTATGATATGTTAAATATTACAATCATATAACACTATGATAATGTTGAGAACAAACATGTAAGTGAGAAGAATAAATGTTAATAGACTTAACCCACATATTAAAAAACAAAAATTTTCAATATGTCTTACAAAACAAAATCTACAGCAAAGTGATTCAGGAAGGCCGAACTATAATAAGATAGAAGGCAATGGCAACCCACTCCAGTACTCTTGCCTGGCAAATCCCATGGACAGAGGAGCCTGGTAGGCTGCAGTCCATGGGGTCGCACATAGTCGGACACGACTGAGTGACTTCACTTTCACGCATTGGAGAAAGAAATGGCATCCCACTCCAGTGTTCTTGCCTGGAAAATCCCAGGGATGGGTGAGCATGGTTGGCTGCCATCTATGGGGTCACACAGAGTCGGACACGACTGAAGTGACTTAGCAGCAGCAGCAGCAAACAAATTCTACCAGGTGCAAGGAAAACAAAAGAGAATAGAGGTTCTCGTATCAGTAAAAGTGAAATTCAAATCCTAAGCCATTAAATATGAAAAGAAGAGCATTTGTTTTCCTTGGTGAGGGACTCTGAGTTGTCTACACTTTGTGGTACGTAAATTTATTTATTATATTAGCTATTTCTGTGATGGGCTTCCCTCGTAGATCAGTCGGTAAAGAGTCTGCCTGAGGTTCAGTTCCTGGGTTGAGACGATCCCCTGGAGAATGGAATGGCAACCCACTCCAGTATTCCTGCCAGAGAATTCCATGGACCAAGGAGTCTGGCAGGTTACAGTCCACAGAGCTGCAAGAGTCGGACATGGATTAGCAACTAAATCATCAATCATCATTATCATTTCCATAATATCCTAAAGTTGCACACTATCAGAATTTAGAAGGCAGAACACTACCCTCTAGTTCTGTTTATAAACCCCCTCCATTAATTCAGCTTCTCCCAACTCATGGAGAGAAATGCACATACAAGGCTCAGGAACACTTTGCCTTGTTTTTTTAATTTCTTCAAGACAAAATAGTATGTAAATAAAAAGATTATATATTTCACATATGTATATGTGCATATACAATGTACGTGTATACACAATACATGTGTATACACATATACATAGATGAAATATATATATATATATATATATATATGAAAGTGTTAGTAGCTCAGTCGTGTCCAACTCTTTGAAACCCCATGCACTCTAGTCCACCAGTCTCCTCTGATCATGAGATTCTCCAGGCAAGAATACTGGAGTGGGTAGCCATTCCCCTTATCCAGGGGATCTTCCCAACTCAGGGACTGAACCTGTGTCTCCCGCATTCTTTACTGTCTGAGCCACCAGTGACGCCTTATGTGTGTGTGTGTTTGTGTTTGTGTGTGTGTGTGTGTGTTGTGTTTGACAAGCATGGAGACTATATTCAATTTTATAAGTCATTAAAAATTTCCATAGTGGATTTGCCTGTTATTAGTTGCATTTTGTGGGGAGTATGAGGGATATATTACAAACTGGGGTGAAAAAAATTAGCCTATTGCTTTCTACAAACTAGGTAATACAAATACAAGACAATCAAGATCTTATATGATTAAGGGGAACATTATTTTTATAAACAGAAGAAAGTAACATTATTGTAAAACTTGAAGAACAACTGCAGAATTTTTTGTTTTCTAACTTCTACATCACAAGTAAGTATTTAAGTCTAGGGAGATTTGTTACTATGTAGGATTTTAATTTAAAGACAAAGTTATTACTCTTAACCAAAATAAATTTAAAGCAGCCTCAGCAATCCAAGTACTGAACCTCACTTGGGCAAATTTTTGACAAGCGGTCAAAATTGTCCTGGAATTCTAAGAAGGAATTAGACTAAGAAGGAATTGGAAACAGCATACTTCATGATTTATTACTATTAAGCACATAAATTTACATAGCATACCCACATAAAAAAACACTCAATGATGGCAGCTAATGATGAGCCTCAGTACTATGTGTTTCAAATGGGGAGCAGCATCACGCTGTGTTTCTACCACAGCTAAAATATTCTGTCAGCTCTTCTGCTCTAAACCACTCCCACTACTTTCCCTTAGATTAATGAGGAAAGCTCACTTCAAAGTGAGCTCTGCTTAGAATTTTGACCTGACAAGATGCTTTCTGTACAGTGGATTTTGGATTAGCTGATTTACTGTCTTTAATTTTCAGCTACATTATCTACAAAAGAAATAATTTCAGTTGAATATTTTCAGTGAAGCCAGAAAATGTATATAAACTCTTATTACTGAATCTGTGTAATTTTGATTCTCTTAAAACATCCTTCAAAGAATTACCAAGTTGACACACTGTCTTGTTGTTAAGTCATTAGGTCATGTCTGACTCTTTGTTACCCCATGGACTGTAGCACGTCAGGCTTCCCTGTCCTTCACTATCTCTGGGAACTTGCTCAAACTCCATGTCCATTGAGTCGGTGATGCCACCCAACCATCTCATCCTTTGTCATCCCCTTCTCCTCCTGCCTTTAATCTTTCCCAGCACTATTTTGATGGTAGATAGGAGAATTTTTTCACTGCTCCTTTAACCTTACAATGGAAACCTATTTGCAAGTTGGTGAAAGAGGTCAGTTCAGTTCAGTTCAGTCGCTCAGTCATGTCCAACTCTTTGTGACCCTATAAATCGCAGCATGTCAGGCCTCCCTGTCCATCACCAATTCCCGGAGTTCACTCAGACTCACATTCATCGAGTTCGTGATGCCATCCAGCCATCTCATCCTCTGTCGTCCCCTTCTCCTCCTGCCCCCAGTCCTTTCCAGCATCAGAGTCTTTTCCAATGAGTCAATTATGTATTATTAAAAATAAAGAACTGTTTCCATAGTTGATTGATTCAAGGAGAAATAGTTCCTATATCTTTCTCTTCAGCTCAGAATAAACATTAGAGCTAGGAGTGCTCTCCCCAGGTTGACTATCTAGCAAGTCTACTGCTTTGTAAATGTACCTATTCCTGTATTTCATCAGCTGAAAAACAGCAATAACATTATGCCTAAACCTAGCAATTAATGTTCATGTAAACTAAAGACTTCTACCCCCAAACATGAGACAAAAATCTGTAGCTGTGTAATTCTGCAGTTATTATTCATATTTAAGAGCTCAATCACAGCTCTTCTTTTTATACCCTGAAATTAAATTTATATAATTCAATTTGTATTTAACTATATAATGTATTACAATTTCAACACAATTTGCATTAAATAGGGTAATATAAAAATGGAAAATATGGTTAATATATAATAACTTACTATTATATACACACACACACATTTAAACATGGCTAGTGTGCAAAGCTTTTCATTTCTGTGATTGCAGTTTTGAGTATTTACAGCTTGAATCTCCAAAAATCTTGCCATGTTCTTTTGGCCCATACCTAGTACTTTAACTTGTTTTGGTTATTTACTGGACATATGAGTCTTCATTTTATTCATGGAGGATCTGTGTAATTAGTGTGCCCTGTCCAAAATGATATGCTATAAACTTCTATTAACCTTTACCATTGAACAGGGTAGTACTTAGAGACACTTCGATAATTCTCTGATTTCAGATGTACTCCTTCATGACCTCACATTGTAATAGTCCTTATCTTGTCTAAACAAACTGGATTCATCAGTTCAGTGAGTAAGATGCTCTCTATTGCTCCATTGGCACAAAGAACCGATTGTACTATCTCCACTTCCTTCTAGTCACTGATTTTTTGAGCAGTAAGATATCTGAGCCAGCAAAGTCAAGGTTACTGGAATGGAAAGTCAATATTTCTATAAATATATTAGGGGAAATACAAACAGAACAACAAAAAACCCATGCATATCAATCACTTGCTCCCCAGACACATGTATTCTAGCCATATGTAGATCACCTGTTCTGAGTATATATTGCAACACAAAAGGAAGTACCTTAGCCCTTCAAGTTGTTGTTTCATGGCTAATGCCGGAACTGGATTTGAACAAGCCACCTCACTTTTTATTTGGAGAGATACTGCAAGGTGATAGAATACACAGTGAGATCTGTGAAGCCCAGGAGTGTGAGGTCATTCATTCTTCACCCTTTTTTTTTCCACTGTGAAAAGCATTCCCAGGTAGAAACAATGGTGTGTTGAAGATAGTAAAATGACTAATATATGTTCACAGATGGCACTGGCAGAAGCAAATTAATGTCAAGAGTAAGTGCTTATTTCCATGAAGAAGAAAATCACTGCTTCTGCTGGAACGGATCCATTACAATCAACGTGCCCAAGGCACTTGGCTAGTCCTCTGGGACCTGCGCCATCTGGAGAGCTCAGCATTTCTTATCTCTTCTGTCAAGCTGTAGTTCCACAGGTGTCACGTCCAGATCAGCCTCAAAAAGGTTAAGTCCATTTTCTTGAGCCCATAGAGAACTTCCATCCTGCAGCCAAAACTTTTTCTCTATTAGCCACTGAACTTCACTCAGTAGCCAGCAAAAACTGACTGATGTTCACAAACCAAACTAATTCACTTACTTAGATTGATCTCTACAGTTGATGTGCTTTGTAAAACATTCTCATAACACACAGATTTATCACCATTCTATGTTTATTGCCCTGGGATGATACCACACGGTTTTATAACTTCTGATTTATAATTCCTAAATATCTTTCAAGGCAACCTCGCTCACCTCCACATTTGTAGCTCTTTTCATTAGAAGTGCTTTAGCTTTCAATGCTCTTTGTTCTTGCATATAAAATTTTTAAATGATTTTATCAAGTATTTTGGAAAAATCTCATAATTTTTATTTTTTAAGAGGTATAATAGAAAGTCTTTAGTTTTATTTGCTTATATTTATTATTAAATATTGATAAGCTTTGATACTGCTGTAACTGTATAATCCAATTTTGTCGGGCTTCCCAGGCAGCTTGGTGGTAAAGAATTTACCTGCCAATGCAAGGATACAGGTTTGACACATGGGTTGGGAAGATCACCTTGAGGACAAAATGGTAACTCACTCCCAGGATTCTTGCCTGGAAAATTTCATGGACAGAGAGGAGCCTGGCAGGCTACAGTCCAGGGGCTGCAAAGAGTCAGACACAGCTGAACGTGCATGCAATCTAATTTTCTTAGCTCTGTTTCCATACTATCTTTCCTTGTTTCCTTGTAGAACACTCACTTTTGTAGCTACTTTTAAGTAAAAATTCTTCAAATTTTACAAATTGGTATGTGATCAGTTTCCTGTTGGGTCCACGACAAACACATGAAAGTTATATATATGTGGAGAAGGGATAGGCTACCCACTCCAATATTTTGGGGCTTCCCTTGTGGCTTAGTTGGTAAAGAATCTACCTACAATGCGGGAGACCTGGGTTCAATCCCTGGGTTGGGAAGATTCCCTTGGAGAAGGGAAAGGCTACCACTCTAGTATTCTGGCCTAGAGAATTCCATATAGTTCATGGGATCCCAAAGAGTTGGACATGACTGAATGACTTTCACTTTCATATTATATATGCTTTTCTTTTGGTAAGATTATTAGTTCTAGTTATATTTAAAATAGCAATCAATTCTTAGATCGTTAACATAAATATGGCTTTGATATATTATCGCTTGTGTATAATTACTAGGTATGCTAATATTTTGATTAGGATTTTATATCTATACTCATGACTATAATAGCCCTGGAATTTCTCTTTTTATAACCAGTATAATTCCTGGCTTTTATTGTTGCAATTATGCTGATTTCATAAAATAAACTATTTATACTTTATTTATTGTCAAGATAGTAGAAGACAGAGAGCACTACTCTGTTTAAATTTTATAAAACTTGTCTCTAATATTATCTGAGCATTTTAAATTTGAAAGACAAGATATTTAACCACTGCTTTAATTTCCTTATTAGCTATAGTATTATTGAATTTTAAAACATTTTCTGGAGTCAGTTCTGCTGGAAAAAAAAATGTTCGAGTAGCATTTTGTTGGTTAGGTTTCAGGGTTTGATTTGTTGGTATAGCTACTCATTTGTTGTTTTGTTTTGTTGCTCAGTCATGTCCAACTCGCTGCGATCGCATGGACTGTAGCCTGCCAGGCTTCTCTGTGCACGGAATTTACCAGGCAAGAATACTGGAGTGGGTTGCTATTTCCTTCTCTCTAGCTAGTCCATAAATAATTTTTTCCCCATTGAAGGCATATATATTTTGCTTCAAAATCGAGGGGGAAATCATCATTCCAACTGAATTATGTGTTCTTCTGTTTGAGGCTGTGTTATACTTTTAGTTCAACTCTGTTCTGTTTCTCTTTGTCTTGAGGATGAGATTTATCCCAAATATTATTGATTCTCCACAGGCAGGACTTTGGGCTAAGGGATTATAAAGACATTTGTGCATGCCTAAGAAAATACTGATTTTTCTGTAGCCATGATAACAATTAACCGATTAGGAAATATGAAATTCATTTAATTGATTAAACCAGCATCTCAACTGCAGTTTTGTCACAAGCACAGCTCAGTTATGAAAACCTGTCTACCAGTGATAGACCCGCACTTCTGAAAGTCAGCCAACTGTAAAAGCTTCACTTCCATATCTAAACTTAGAAATTCAGTCATTCAGCAACTTCCACAATCTAGTGATCAATGTGTAAACATTCTAACCTCAAAAAAAAAAAAAATACACACCTTCAAATCTCCAAACTTCATACTTCTCCAGTGTATGCTTTGCTGTGTCTAATGCTGATAGCATACACTTAAGAAAAAAAAATCAGTTTTTGTTTCATGGGTCTTCCTACAACACTTGTTAATGTCTCTTCTTCCAGTATTTTTACTAAGTATCACAAGAATACACCGATATCTCTGCAGAATACCCATTAGAAAGCTTCCGTGAAATTTGTAAAAGTGCTTTAAGGATGTTTTCATCAATAGGAATATCTCTCTAGATGGTACTGCTACAGAAGTACAAAGGAATAACCAGCACAGAATTAAAAGTTCTCTGTTTCCTTGCTAATTACATCAGAAGCTTGTGTCTGACATACTTAACCATCTGTTCAGCTGTGCCCAGATATGACATCTGGGCTATAGGATAGAAAGCCATTTGTCTCTGGGCTCCTACAAGGGTCTCTTGTCTTTTGAAATTTAATTATCTTGCATTTCTTTGCATCCCCGTATACAAAATGGTTTACTCATTTTGTCTAGCTATTCCTGAAGGAGCAGTGGAGTGTAAGAGGTATATCTGTAAGAGGTATATTTGTCTTTTAATGAATAAGGCTAGAATTTTATTTAAATTTTCAAAATTATTGCTAGTCTGGACCTTTTTAACACAACTAAACTTACATTGCAGTTGGGCTTATTTTTTAATGGCTTTTAAACTCGACACTATCTTTTAAAATTATGTATCTCCTCCTTAATATGAAAATAAATTTAGCATGTCCTCAGGTCTGTTGTTTCAACAATACAATGCCAACATTATCTGTACTCCATCTAAATGTTAAATGGGTCATTTAACTTAATTCTGGGTCATTATGGCTGTATTTCCCCCTTTTCTTCTCCCATCTTCAGTTAAATTCATGTCTGAGTCTGCAACCCCATGGACTGCAGCATGCCCGGCTTCCCTGTCTATCATCGATACCTGGAGCTTGCTCAAACTCATGTCCATTGAGTCGGTGATGCCATCCAACCATCTCCTCCTGCCTTCAATCTTTCCCAGCATCAAGGTCTTTTCAAATGAGTCGGATCTTCACATAAGGTGGCCAAAGCATTGGAGCTTCAGCTTCACCATCAGTCCTTCCAATGAACACTCAGGGCTGATCTCCTTTAGAATGGATTGGTTGGATCTCCTTGCAGTCCAAGGGACTCTCAAGAGTCTTCTCCAGCACCACAGTTCAAAAGCATCAATTCTTCAGTGCTCAGCTTTCTTTATAGTCCAACTCTCACATCCATACATGACTACTGGAAAAACAATAGCCTTGACTAGATGGACCTTTGTTGGCAAAATAATGTCTCTGCTTTAGGCAAAGTAATGTCATTGCCTTATTCAAAGTAATGCTTTAGGCAAAGTAACACTTTGTTGGCAAAGTAATGTCTCCCATCTTAGGTATTATCTTAAAGACAACAAACCATTTACCAAGTTACTGTCATCTTGTTGCACATCTTACAGCACATTCTGAATTTCATTGCTCTCTTCCTAAAGCATGTCATCCAAAGCTCTTTTCAATATGGTTGTGCTGGGGCACATTGCTGGAGGTTTTTATGTTAGACAAAAAGAACATACTTTGAAATGGGCTTCCTTCCCAGTGTTCTGATTCTGCCCTCATTGCTGAAGTCATAACCGGGACCCTCTAGAGGACAATGCATTTCCAGGGTTTCCCCAGGCAGAGGTGGTCCACGACTGTGAGCAGGCTAGCCTGTTCTGGTCAGTGGGCCTGCAGAGAACCTGGAGCCCACTCACCAGCTGGGTGGTATGGAGTTTGCATGCACAGTAACTGCACAGGAAAGTGCAGGTTGGCTATGGCTGGCAGGCAGCGTGAGCACAGAATGAGGCTGTTAGAAGCCTGCTCATTGCACTGGAAGTCTAAGATGCATGTCTATGTCAGAGGTTGGTGGCAGGGTGAACCCAGGCAGGTAGGTCGTTTCCAGGATGGTACATCCTCAGTTCAGTTTAGTTCAGTCACTCAGCTGTGTCTGACTCTTTGTGACTCCATGGGCTGCAGCACACCAGGCCTCCCTGTCCATCACCAACTCTGAGAGTTTATTGAAACTCATGTCCATTGAGTTGGTGATGCCACCCAACCATCTCATCCTTTGTCATCCCCTTCTCCTCCTGTCTTCAATTTTTCCCAGTGTTAGAATCTTTTCCAATGAGTCAGTTCTTCACATCAAGTGGCCAAATAATTGGAGTTTCAGCTTCAGTATCAGTTCTTTCAATGAATATTCAGGATTGATCTCCTTTAAGATGGACTGATTGGATCTCCTTGCAGTCCAAAAGACTCTCAAGAGTCTTCTCTCAACACCACAGTTCAAAAGCATCAGTTGTTCAGTGTTCACCTTTCTTTCCTACATCCTCTGTGGGATGAATATAATCCCACCTCTCTAGCCACTCTCCTTGCCAGAATCTTTCCTAATAGGAACTCTTCCCCTTCTATCTGTTTTCTATGGAAAGTCACTGTTTACAACATGATACTCTGTATTTCTAGAGATCACTGACTTTGCTGGCACCTTTCATATTAGAGCTTAATGGTGGAAACTCACTTTTCAATTGTGTTGTCAAAAATAACCTGACTGTTATAAATGTGCCATATAGATCTATCATATTTCATTCTAGAAGATGAAATTCTTGACATAGATGCTATGTTGTAACATACTGCCAACATCTTCTCTGACAGCCCCTTTAGAACGAGAGAAGTGACAAATGTTGTTGTGGCTATGTGAACAAGGGGATGAAATGCACTCCTTCTATCTTCTCTAAACAGAGAAGCTTTACATTATGGTCTGAAAAGAGAAATAAAACACCTTGGAACACACTGAGAGTCGGTGTTTATGATTTTTGCATTCTTGAAATCATTCATGATAATAGCACTAGTACATTCTCTTTGGAATCAGTTACTTAAGGCAGATGTAAAAGTTCCATATATATTTTAGTCAAGCTAAATCTGAAATAAGAGGTGGATAGGGATTTTAGACAACTGCGTAAGTTTACTTCCAACATGTGACTTAAGTACCCAAAGAACTGATTTTCTCATCCATAATTTGAGTTTGATGTCTAAAGTCTACCAACATGTTTTAATAAGCCTATAAAATATTTTAAACAAAGATCAGTCAGAACAAGTCAGGAGAATTAAGAAATACATGCTCACTATCAAGAATATACAAGTTTAGTATCTTTTACATCCTTGAACACTTATCAAGATTTAGGTCCAAATACATAGGCTCTTTTAACTATGCTAAGCCAATTAGTAGAACAAAAGAAAATTAAGCTGAATTGCTGGCAGCAAGTGTAGAAGAGAACAGAGAAAAGCTTAATATTCAAATCATTCCATGACTTCAAGGTCAACTGTCTATAATTTTCAGCAGTGCTGCGAGCAATGGTCGTCATCTTCCAGAGTCATTCTGGCTCTCTGAAAATATTCTGAACTGTCAAATGCATTTGCACATTTATGACAGCATTTTTACTAGGTACTAGCACAGTTATTGAATCTGTAAACTGTGTGATTACAATTTTTGTGTTTTATTATTTGTGCATTCTATACCTTTCCTCTTTTATAGGCATATGGTGAATATTTTGTTCGTTTAACAAAAAGAGATAATGAGCACAAAGATGTTAAACAATGAGCAAATTCATGCAACTAATTTGCTAAACAGCCACCTAATATGATATGAGGTATTAGGAGCTTTAGTCTTCGAGGTGAGACAACCAGCGTTTGACCTCTGTCTGCAATAGACTATAAGATAATAAGAGAGTTATTAATACCTCACTTCAAGGCCCAGAATTCTGAAGAAATGGTTATAAGAACAGAATTTAAGTCATATGGTTGTTGATTGGACAAGGAGTTCCATTCAAAGCAGCAGTAAATATTTGGATGTACTTCTGCTAACATTCTTGAAAAATTAATATTTATCTATCACCTAGTATTATAGTTAATTGTTTATAAAGGTTTCTCTCCTCTAGATTATGCATTGCTCCAGAGACCACAGCATATTTGCACTTTCATTTGGCACAATAATTAGAACTTTCTTTAACACATAGTATTGGTGGTTCATTAATATTGTTGAATAATTGAATGGCTAAATGAACACAATATCATGAATACTGATTCCCCATCTAGGAATCAGAGTTGATTCCTTTAATGCTTCAAAGTATATGAACTGCTCAGTTTCACAGAGCATCTGTAAGTATGACCTTTAGAATTTCTGACAATAGTGACAGCTTAGGCAAACAAGATAATGGAAAACAAGATAAAATAAAAGATTATATAAAAGATGAAGAAATGGGAAATTTAACAATGTTAACAAAAATAACTGTGACATTAAATTTACTAAAATAACATGCTTGGTGTTCATGAACTTGGACATAGGCACAGACATCATTCAGTAATTAACCCCAGTTGCTAATTTAAAACTGGCAACCAAAAGTAATTTATTATAAATAATTAAAAGACTTTTCCTATCATAGTCATTTACATCATAATGAGCCAATTATTCTTTGCTATATAAATTTACTGAATCTCAATGCAAGCACAGAGAGGATACTTAAAATTATAGTCACAGAGAAGCTAGTGTGATGTTTGCCTTTGTAACTTTCCATGATACATTTTGTAAATTATTCAGAATTTTATACAGCCATAATAATATTAATGATTAACCATTATATTTTATAATGTTAATAAAAACTATATATAAAATGCTTATAGTGAAACTTTACAGTGTAGCAGTTAAGATGTGGCCACTGAAGTCATTCCACATAGTTTTATAAACAGAAAGTAATGTATAATTTCTTTTCTTTAGCTTTCTCATCTATAAAATGGGGATATAATTTCTAGCTTCCTGATGGGAACTTCTGAGGACTAAAACCAGTAACAGGCAGAATTTTACCTGAGTCTGACATTAGTAAGCACTGAATAAATACCAATGATTATATTGGTATTTATTAAATTCATCTACTCAGTTGAAAGGAAAAAACAAAACATAGAGATATACAATTTCAAGATGATAATATGAAGCTGTACATTTATTCCTTTATTTCTAAAAATCAGAATTTAAAAATGTTGCTTGTTTTCAATTTGGAGAACTATGAGTGTGGAAGGATGCATCACGGGGCTTCCGTGGGGGCCCAGCGGCAGTGAATCTGCCTGCAGTGCAGGAGACCGGAGTTGTGTTCCCCGAGTCAGGATGATCCCCTGCAGGAAGGCGTAGCAACCCTCTCCAGTAGTCCTGCCTAGAAAATCCCATGGACAGAGGAGCCTGGTGGGCTACAGTCCATGGGGCCATGGATTTGGACAGAAGAGATTGAGCACCGGCAGTACCAGCAGGATGAATGAAGCTCCTTATACCTAAAATGCATTCAAAATACACACAGAATGGAACCTGAGAATGTTACCTTATGTGGAAAAGACTTGGAAGGTGTGATAATTAAATATTTTGCAATGAAGGATTATCCTGGATTACCTGGTTGCATCATACATGCAATCAGAGACGTCCTTATAGGAGAGATACTAAGGGAGCGCAAAACAGAGGAGCAGGATTAGCATAATATTACCGCCCAGGGAGCTAGGATTAGGTGATCCGGATGCTGGACAAGCAACACAGCAGCCTAGTGGAAGCTGGAAACATCAGGGATGAGACTCTCCCCCAGGGACTATAGAGGGAGTATGGCTCACTGACACCTTGACTTTCTTTTCTTTCTTTCTTTTCTTTTCTTTTTTTTTTTTTTTGAACGTTTTATTTTGGATTGAGGTATGGAGAAGGAAATGGCAATGCACTCCAGTATACCCTTGCCAGGAAAATCCTATGGGTGGAGGAGCATGGTAGGCTACAGTCCATGGGGTTGCAGAGTCGGACATGACTGAGTGACTTCACCATAGCCGACTAGCAATGTTGTGACATTTCAGGTGAAAAGTAAAGGGACTCAGCCATCCTTACGCATGCATTCATTCTCCCCCAAACCCCTCTCCCATTCAGGCTGCCACATAACATTGGGCAGAGTTCCACGTGCTATATAGTAGATCCTCATTGGTTATTCATTTTAAATATAGCAGTTTTCATCTTGATTTTCACCAAGTGAGACTGCTGGCTTCTGGAATTGTGATAGAATAAATTTCTCTTGTTTAAATCTACCAGGTCTGTGGTTGTTACAGCAGCAGCAAGAAACTAATACAATCAATTAATCTGCTATAAATATTCCTGTATAGGATTTTTTATGAACATGTGTTAATTTATCTGGGACAAATCCCCAGGGTGGGGGTGTTAATTGCTAGGTTATATGAAAATTGCATATTTAGTTTTATAAGAAACCCCTAAAGTTTTCCAAATGGCTTTATCATTTTCACATTTTCATCAGCAATCTATGCATGATGGAGTTTCTTTGCACCCTTGCCAGAAAATAAGCATTTCACCATTTTAAACCGTCACTTTTGTGTTGTGTACTGATGTCTTGTTACAGTTTTAATTTGCAGTTTCCTAATGGCAGCAATATTAAACATGCTTGTAAGTGCATTATTTACCATTTCCTGATCCTCTTTTTGTGATGTCTATGTAGCTTGGCCATTTTCTAATCAGACCACTATGGACTGTTAAGTTGAAAGCTCTTTAGATATTCTCGATATTGATCTTTTCTTAAATATGTATCTTACAAATATTTTCTCCAGCCTGTAGCTTATCTTTTCGTATTCTTAGTGGAGACTTTCACAGAACATAGTTTTCATTTTGATGAATCAAATTTATCATTTTTAAAAATTAAAATTGTTTTTATTGTCAAGTTTACAAATTCTTTTCCCAGTCTTTTCTCCTTTGAATTGCTTTTCACCTTTATCAAAAATCAGTTGATCATACATGTATGGATCTATTTCTGGGTTTCTATTCTGCTCTGTATCTGTGTCTGTATCTGTGCTGACACCACACAGATGTATCTTAGATATAAAATAATCATTAAGATTTAGTTGAGTGATTCTTCCTACCTTATATTTCTTTTTCAAGATTATTCCAGTTATTCTACAGCTTGTTACTTTCAGTAATGTTTTAGAAGTAGCTTGTCTATATATGCAAATATCCTCTGCTGTTCACTTCTCCGGGAGTTCTTCCTAACCCAGGGATAGAACCCAGGTCTCCTACCCTACAGATGGATTCTTTACTGTCTAAGCTACAGGAAGCCCCAAAATACTGGAGATGGTAGCTTATCCCTCTCCCAGGGGATCTTCTTGAACCAGGAATCAAATCAGGGTCTTCCGTATTGCAGGTGTATTCTTAACCAGCTGAGCTGCCAAGGAAGCCAAGTTTTTAATAACAACTGCACTAAAAACTGACAGGTAAAATTTTTTATTATGTTGAGTCTTCCATTTCATGAGCAGAATATATCTCTCCATTTTGTTTTATTCTTTTTATTAGCATATTATAATTTTCAGCACACAGATTCTATGCAGTGATTTGTTAAGTTTTTACTTAAGTACTGGTTCATCAATTGTAACAAATGCACCACACTTTCAAAAGCAGAGACATTACTTTGCCCATTAAGGTCTGTCTAGTCAAGGCTATGGTTTTTCCTGTGGTCATGTATGGATGTCAAAGTTGGACTGTGAAGAAGGCTGAGCGCCAAAGAATTGATGCTTTTGAACTGTGGTGTTGAGAAGACTCTTGAGAGTCCCTTGGACTGCAAGGAGATCCAACCAGTTCATTCTGAAGGAGATCAGCCCTGGGATTTCTTTGCAAGGAATGATGCAAAGTACTCTGGCCACCTCATGAGAAGAGTTGACTCATTGGAAAAGACTCTGATGCTGGGAAGGATTGGGGGCAGGAGGAGAAGGAGACGACAGAGGATGAGATGGCTGGATGGCACGACGGACTCGATGAATGTGAGTCTGAGTGAACTCCAGGAGTTGGTGATGAACAGGGAGGCCTGGCATGCTGCGATCCATGGGATCGCAAAGAGTCGGACACGACTGAGCCACTGAACCGAACTGAATGCAGGGTGTAAAAACAAGAATCAAACTGATATTGTTTAAGCATGATACCCATATCTAGTTGAAATAATAGCAAAACTATTAACAACAGCAATAATAATACCATGTGTAATAACAAAAATATGATAATTTTAGTGGTACTTGTTATGTACTTGGCAATTTTATGGAATATATATACATATACACAGACACACATTCATTTAATCTTCACAACGAATCCATCAGGGTTTTACCTTTAACTCATCACTTCCCTTCTTTTTCCAACTTACATGCTGCAGGAAAAATTCATGAAAATATATTTTAAAGCATCTTCTAAACTTTTAGCACAGAGTAAAAGTTAGTAGGTTTATCACAATCATTGTGCACTGTATTTCATAATTTCTAAAGATATCTTTCTAAATTTCAGAGATCCATTAATAAATCATAAAAAGATTGAGATCAAATGGCACACAAATACAGCAGAAGCCATTTCAAATTATTTGCCAATTTTTCTTATTTTAATGATTAAAAAGTTAACAAATGGCTGATAAAAGATAAATCCATATGCACTGATTGACTCTATTAATGGTAATCTGCTTTTTAGTAAACCAAGTGTCCTGATATACATACAGTTTCTTTGTATTTATAGCCCTCATATGATTAATATTATTTCACAATAAGTTCCGAGATAATTGAATACTGGTGTTGAATAAAGGCTGCTTCCATTCAAGCACAGTGACTATGCTTTTCTCCTCCAACCAGGCTAGTTAAACATGAAGACTTGAAAGAAAATTTCATGTGGTTAGGTTGTTAGAAATTAGGGGCTTTTGGTAGAAAATTCCTATTTCTTTAGCACTTCTATGTACTTTTCAAAGTAGGAAAAAAACCCCACATTATTATAACCCTTAACTCATTGCTACTCAGTGGAACACAGTACCTGCCACAAATTTGAAATAGCTAAATACAGCTCTGATGACAAAAAATCTTCTCCATGGGTTTATTACCAAGTCTTTTTCTTTACACACTTCATTCCCTGTTTCCTTTATGGTTTCATTTTTTTTTAAACCTGATTTTAAAAGTCTTTTTGATAAAGAAATCACTAAACACCATTCACTCACTACACTTCTGGGGAACAGATCTGTCACCAGCTTATATATGCTTTTGCTCAGCACGGATTTTGATTCATGCATTAGAATGCCTGAGACTAAAAGGGCAATTCCACCTTCACTTTTCAGAGCCAGTTTCAATATCAACTTTAACTGAGTAGATAATATTTAATATAGTTCTCCTCCAGAAGGCAATAATCTTTTGCCCCAAGGTTCTCTGTCTTGTACTGAACAGAAAAATGCTAACTCAGGGGTTTTCGTGTTATTTTCTTTTTCCTCTTGCTACCACTTTAACTTGGCTTGAATTTAACAAGTTGAAATCCTCATACTAGTCTGGAATACACACCTTTTTTAAAAAAAAATTATTTTGTATCTCAAGGTAATTGAGCCTAATTTTTAAACTTCTATATTGTTAAAGTCATAGGGATACAAACAGTATCAGTTACAGTTCAGTTCAGTCACTCAGTCATCTCTGACTCTTTGGGACCACATGGACTGCAGAACGCCAGGCCTCCCTGTCCATCACCAACTCTCAGCATCTCAAACTCATGTCCATTGAGTCGGTGATGCTATCCAACCAACTTATTCTCTGTCATCTCCTTCTCTTCCTGCCTTTAATTTTCCCAGCATCAGGGTCTTTTTATCAGGTGGTCAAAATATTGGAGTTTCAGCTTCAACATCAGCCCTTCAATATCAGCCCACCAACACTCAGGACTGATCTCCTTTAGGATGGACTGGTTTGATCTCTTTGCAGTCCAAGGGACTCTTAAGAGTCTTCTCCAACACCACAGTTCAAAGGCATCAATTCTTTGGCACTCAGTTTTCTTTACAGTCCAACTCTCACATCCACACATGACTACTGGAAAAACCATAGCCTTGACTAGATGGACCTTAGTTGGCAAAGTAATGTCTCTGATTTTTAATATGCTGTCTAGGTTGGTCACAACTTTCCTCCAAGGAGTAAGCATCTTTTAATTTCATGGCTGCAGTCAACATCTGCTGTGATTTTGGAGCCAAAAAACTATAGTCTGACACGGTTTCCACTGTTTCCCCATCTATATGCCATGAAGTGATGGGATCGGATGCCATGATCTTAGTTTTCTGAATGTTGAGCTTTAAGTCAACTTATTCACTCTCCTCTTTCACTTTCATCAAGAGGTTTTTTAGTTCTTTGCTTCCTGCCATAAGGGTGGTGTCATTCCCATATCTGAGATTATAGATATTTCTCCTGCAGTCTTGATTCCAGCTTGTGCTTCCTCCAGCCCAGAATTTTTCATGATGTACTCTGCATATAAGTTAAATAAACAGGGTGACAATATACAGCCCTGATGTACTCTTTTTCCTATTTGGAACCAGTCTATTTTTCCATGTCCAGTTCTAACTGTTGCTTCCTGACCTGCATACAGATTTCTCAAGAGGCAGGTTAGGTGGTCTGGTATTCCCATCTCTTTCAGAATTTTCCACAGTTTATTGTGATCCACCCAGTCAAAGGCTTTGGCATAGTCAATAAACCAGAAATAGATGTTTTTCTGGAACTCTCTTGCTTTTCGATCATCCAGTGGATGTTGGCAACTTGATCTCTGGTTCCTCTGCCTTTTCTGAAACCAGCTTGAACATCTGGAAGTTCACAGTTCAGTTACAGTACAATTGACTAAATGTTTGTTTCCTCTCAAATTCATATGCTGAATCTTAATCCTCAGTGTGATGATTTTGTGGGGGGTTGGGGGGCTTTGGAAGGCGACTAGGTTCATGAGGGTGGAGCCCCCATAAATAGAATTGACACTCTTATAAAAGAGCCTCTAGCTTTTATAAAGAGCCCTCTTGTTCATTCTGCCATGTGAAGAGAGAGTAAGACCTCCCCAGACATGTCTTCATCTTGGACTTTTCTCAGCCTGCCAAACTGCAAGTAATACATTTGTTTTGTTTATGAGTCACTTAGTCTATGATGTTCTAGTCCAGCATATTGAACAGACTTATAGAGTGACATATAAAATAATTCGAAATAGAGACTATATATATTTATAATTTTAATATTGACTAGATACATAGAAATTATTTGATTAGCTATCCAGCATTCTCCAGTTCAAAATGTATCGCCAAACTTACATACAAATTAAAAATTAAATCCTTTAAAATAAATACATTTCTTAACTGTCACATCAACTCTGCCTTTTATATACGAGCCAATCACTGACTCAATGGAATGAGTTTGAGCAAATTCTGGGACATAGTGAAGGACAACAAAGCCTGGTGTGCTGCAGTCCATGGGGTTGCAAGAGTCAGACAATGCAACAAAACAATGCAACAGTGATTTGTTTAGCATGATCTCCACTCATAAATTCTGAAAAATTTATTACTCTAAACTGCAAAAATTGTTGTGCAGAAGCTTTTAGGTTTAATTAGGTTCCATTTTATTTTTGCTTTTATTTCCAATATTCTGGGAGGTAGGTCATAGAGGATCCTGCTGTGATTTATGTCGGAGAGTGTTTTGCCTATGTCCTCCTAAAGGAGTTTTATAGTTTCTGGTCTTACGTTTAGCTCTTTAATCCATTTTGAGTTTATTTTTGTGTATGGTATTAGAAAATGTTCTAGTTTCATTCTTTTACAAGTGGTTGACCCGTTTTCCCAGCACCATGTGTTAAAGAGACTGTCTTTAATCCATTGTATATTCTTGCCTCCTTTGTCAAAGATAAGGTGTCCATAGGTGTGCGGATTTATCTCTGGGCTATTTTGCTCCATTGATCTATATTTCTGTCTTTGTGCCAGTACCATACTGTCTTGATGACTGTGGCTTTGTAGTAGAGCCTGAAGTTAGGCAGGTTGATTCTTCCAGTTCCATTCTTCTTTCTCAGGATTGCTTTGGCTATTGGAGATATTTTGTATTTCCATACAAATTGCAAAATTATTTGTTCTAGCTCTGTGAAAAATACCATTGGTAGTTTCATAGGGATTGCATTGAATTTATAAATTGCTTGGGTAGTATACTCATTTTCACTATATTTCTTCTGATCCGTGAACATGGTATATTTTTCCATCTATTAGTGTCCTCTTTGATAAGACAGCCTTCAGAATAGGGAGAAAATAATAGCAAATGAAGCAATTGACAACTAATCTCAAAAATATGCAAGCAACTCCTGCAGCTCAAATTCCAGAAAAATAAATGACCCAATCAAAAAATGGGCCAAAGATCTAAATAGACATTTCTGCAAAGAACACATACAGATGGCTAACAAACACATGAAAAGATGCTCAAGATCACTCATTATCAGAGAAATGCAAATCAAAACCACAATGAGGTACCATTTCACGCCAGTCAGAATGACTGCAATCCAAAAGTCTACAAGCAATAAATGATGGAGAGGGTGTGGAGAAAAGGGAACCCTCTTACACTGTGGTGGGAATGCAAACTAGTACAGCCATTATGGAGAACAGTGTGGAGATTCCTTAAAAAACTGGAAATAGAACTGCCTTATGACCCAGCAATTCCACTGCTGAGCATACAGACCGAGGAAACCAGAATTGAAAGAGACATGTATACCCCAATATTCATCACAGCACTGTTTATGATAGTCAGGACATGGAAGCAACCTAGATGTCCATCAGCAGATGAATGGATAAGAAAGCAGTGGTACATATACACAATGGAGTATACTCAGCCGTTAAAAAGAATATATTTGAATCAGTTCTAATGAGGTGGATGAAACTGTAGCCTATTATACAGAGTGAAGTAAGCCAGAAAGAAAAACACCAATACATTATACGAACACATATATGTGGGATTTAGAAAGATGGTAACGATAACCCTGTATGAGAGACAGCAAAAGACACACAGATGTATAGAACAGTCTTTTGGACTCTGTGGGATAGGGAGAGGGTAGGATGATTTGGGAGAATGGCATTGAAACATGTATAATATAAAAATGAAACGAATCACCAGTCCTGGTTTAATGCATGATACTGGATGTTTGGGGTTGGTGCACTGGGACGACCCAGAGGGGTGGTACAGGGAGGAAGGAGGAGAGGGGTTCAGGATGGGGGAACACGTGTACACCCGTGGTGGATTCATGTTGATGTATAGCAAAAGCAATACAATATTATAAAGTAATTAACCTCCAATTAAAATAAACAAATTTATATTAAAAAAATAAATAAACTGCAAAAATTCCCCACCTTATCTTTAACTTCTCCAAGCCACTGCTCTTCAAGTTTCTGCATGTATTTTCATATGCAATAGCAAACTGAGGCTACTACTTGGAGGCAAAAGATATTAAAACTAGAGTCGAGATTTTTGGTTTCTGGTTCTGTAAGGAACTTGGCAGTTACCACTTCATCCTAACAATAGATAAAAAAACTGAACAGACTGAAAAACCAACAACTCTTCTTCTAACTATGAGAAAAGAAAGACATGCACAAATTGATGCAGCCAAGATCAGTGAGAGACAGGCAGATACAAGGAATCTCAGCTAACCAGAGCAGAGACGCATGACATCAGTGCTGGACAGAAAAACCTGAATTGTATTGACAAATTGTTGAGCCCTGTGGACAGGGCTCAGAGTCAACTACTCCAGAGCTGCCAGCCGGGGGTGGGTCACCCCAAGCTGAGAGAGTCCTTCCAGGAGTTCAGTCAGGTTTCCACAGTAAATATCAGAGAAAAAATATCTGGGTTTTTGCAGAAGAGGAGGAAACAGTTTAAAACTTACCAGAGCACTATGTCCTTTATATTAAGTCCTGCTGGCAGAGGAAACTAGTTAACCAGAGCCTAACCTGCTGTGTTACTGAGAGAGCTTGACTATTGTAGGGGAAAGAAAATACCCAACTCTGGCCTGCTCTCGCCATCCACATAAGAGAAGGGATGGACGCAAATCCTCCCAGTCTGTGTCACTTGAGGGAGGAGGAAGAAACAAAACTGAGAAGCACCTGAAGTTCCCAGTCCAGGGGTGCAGGCTTACTGAAAGGCTGAGACCTAACTGTGGGGCTACAGAACACTTTCCTCCTCTCATTTCTGACCACCACATTACTAAAGGCCTATTTACAATAGCTCTTTTAACCAGTACATTATGCCTGTTCATTAAATAAAATAAAATAAATTGCAAAACATACCAAAAGGCAAAAAAACACAATTTGAAACTAAGCAGGCATCAGAATCAGACATGTCAGGGATGTTAGACTCACCAGACGGAATTTAAAACAACTGATTAATACGCTAAGAGTTTTAATGCATAAAGTGGACAACGTATATAAATGAGTATTGTAAGTGGAGACATGGTAATCTTAAGAAAGAACCAAAAGAGATAATGTTGAAGATCAAAAACTGTGAGAGCTTGACTATCCTAGGGGAAGGGAAATACCCAGCTCTAGCCTTCCATGTAAGAGACGAGACAAACTCAGATCCAACCCAGTTTATAGAAAAGGTAGAAATATGTGGGGTTGTCAGAGGGAGAGAGATGGAAGGGATGAAATATTTGAATTAATAATAATTCCTCAAATTAGTGCCAGACACCAAACCACAGGCCTACAAAATTGAGAGAACACCAAACAGGATAAAAGACAACTAAAACTACACAGAGGCATATCATTTTCAAACTGCACAAAATAAATGAAATAAAATAGGAAAAAAAAAAAAACTATAGAAGAACAAAGAAAAGAATTTTGTTCTGCTTCTCTTTAGAAACCATACAAGCAAGAACAAAAAGCATGGAAAATTTGAGCTGTTGAGGGAAAAAAAAACAGCAATTTAGAATTCAGTACCTTTTAAATTAACCTTCCAAAGTCAAGGAAAAATAAAGTCTTTTTCAGACAAACAGAAATTGAGTGCATTTGTTGTCTGTAGAGATGACTTCACTGTCCAAGTTTCACATCCATACATGACCACTGGAAAAACCATAGCCTTGACTAGACAGAACTTTGTTGGCAAAGTAATGTCTCTGCTTTTCAATATGCTATCTAGGTTGGTCATAACTTTTCTTCCAAGGAGTAAGTGTCTTTTAATTTCATGGCTGCAGTCACCATCTGCAATGATCCTGGAGCCCGCTAAAAATATAGTCTGATACTGTTTCCCCATCTATTTGCCATGAAGTGATGGGACCAGATGCCATGATCTTTGTTTTCTGAATGTTGAGCTTTAAGCCAACTTTTTCACTCTCCTCTTTCACTTTCATCAAGAGGCTTTTTAGTTCCTCTTCACTTTCTGCCATAAGGGTGGTATCGTCTGCATATTTGAGCCAAAGAATTGATGCTTTTGAGCTGTGGTGTTGGAGAAGACTCTTGAGAGTCCCTTGGACTGCAAGGAGATCCAACCAGTCCATTCTGAAGGAGATCAATCCTGGGAATTCTTTGGAAGGAATGATGCTAAAGCTGAAACTCCAGTACTTTGGCCACCTCATGTGAAGAGTTGATTCACTGGAAAAGACTTTGAAGGTGGGAGGGATTGGAGGCAGGAGAAGAAGAGGACGACTGAGGACGAGATGGCTGGATGGCATCACGGACTCGATGGACGTGAGTCTGAGTGAACTCTGAAAGATGGTGATGAACAGGGAGGCCTGGCATGCTGCGATTCATGGGGTTGCAGAGTTGAACATGACTGAGCGACTAAACTGAACTGAACTGATGCTTATAAATTGAAATATACAATAGCAGTGATACAAGGGGAAGGAAAAGAGAGGGACTGGGGTTATTTTATTATAAAAGGTACTCTGAAAATGGACTTACATTAGCTGGAAATGTATATTGCAAATTCTAGGGCAACCACTTAAGAGAGTGAAAAGCAAAAGTAAAACTAATATCATAAGAAAGGAGAATACACGTAACTGTATGTCAATAAAAGTACAAAAAATCAGAAAAAGACCGGAAGACATGCTAGCAAAGAACAAGGACACTAAATAAGAAACAGTAACAGATACGGTAGATGTTAATCCAACTATATCAATGCTCATTGTCAAAGTCAGTTGTCTAAAGGCACCAGTTAAAGCACAGAAATTGTCAGAATGGATCAGAAAACAAAAGGATAAGTTACGTGTTGTCTATAAGAAATCTACTTTAAATATAAAGGTGCTATTCTGTGCTGTGCTCAGTCACTCTGTTGTGAGAATCTCTGAAACCCCATGGACTGCAGCCCACCAGGCTCCCCATCCTTGGGGATTCGCCAGGCAAGAATACTGGAGTGGATTGACATGTGCCCTCCTCCAGGGGATTTTCCCAAGCCAGGAATTGAACCTAGGTCTCCCACATTGCGAAAGAATTCTTTACTGTCTGAGCCACCAGGGTAGCCCATAATAGTATATAACTTAAAAGTAAATGGATGGAGAAAAAATATGTAATTCTAACCTAATCAAAAAAGCAGGAGGGGCAATATTAATTTCAGAGCAGATTTCAAAGCAAGGAATGTTATCATTAAGCAATAATAAAGGGCCAGTTCTCTAAAATACATAATAATCCTTGACATGTATGAACCTAATAATGGAGGATCAAACTAAGTGAGCCAAAATCTAATAGAATTGCATAGAGGAGAAACTGAATCCACTTGCATATTCAGAGACTAACACCTCTCTATCAGAAATGGACAGATCCCTCAGGCAGAAAATCACTAACAACATAGTTGAACTCAATTATAACATCAGTCAACTGGATATAACCAATACCCATAGACCACTTTATCCAACAATACCAGAATACACTTTCTTCTCATGCCCACATGGAACATTTACTAAGACCAATTTCTGGCCATATAAAATAAACCATAACAAATTTAACAGGATCGACAATGGAATTTTACTAGGAATCAATAACAAAAAGATAACTGGAAAACCCCCAAATATATGGAGCTAACAAAATGTTTTATGTAAAACACAACTCAATGGCTGCACATTTGATAATTTAGATAAGAGAGACCAGTTCCTTGAAAGACAAGATCTCTCAAAATCTCACAAAATCAACTGATAACGTCAATAGGCCTATATCTATAAAATAAGTTGAATTAATAATTAATATCTTTCCCTCAAAGAAAACACCAGGTTCAGATCAGGTCAGTGGTGAATTCTATCAAACTTTCAAGGAAGAAATTATACACAATACTCCATAATTTCATTCAGTGAATAGAAACAGAGGGAATACTTCATAACTCATACTATGAGGCCAGCAATTCCAAAATACCAAAACCAGGCAAAAAAATTACAAGAAAAGAAAACTACAGACCAAAATATCTTATAAACACAGATGCAAAAATTTTCTCAATAAAATATTAGCAAATCGAGCCCAAGATTGTACAAAAAGAGTTATTTCACCAAGTAAGATTTTTGGCAGTTCTGCAAGGCTGGTTCAAGATTTAATAATCAATTTATGTAACAAATCCATAGGAAAATCACATGATCATATTAACAGATACAAATAAAAAGGATTTAACAAAATTCAATACTCATTCATTCATTAAAAAAAAAAAAAACTTTTAGTAAGCCAGAAATAGAGATAAATGTTCTCAATTTGATAAATGTTCTACAAAAACCCTACAAGTGATATCACACTTAATGATGAAAAACAAAGTTTTCCACTAACACATCCCTGTCTACACTACTTTTCAATGCCATACTGAAAGTTCTACCTACTGTAAGAAAACAAGAAAATAAATTTAAAGATATGCAGATTAAGAAAGAAGAAATAAAGCTTGTTTGATTTGAAAATGGCATGATTGTTTAGAAAATTTTAAAGAACTGACTAAAACTTCCTGGAACTTAATTACCAATTAGAGCAAGTTTGTAAGATTATAAAGTTATTCAGTTCAGTTCAGTTCAGTCACTCAGTCATGTCCGACTCTTCGCTACCCCACGAATCGCAGCACACCAGGCCTCCCTGTTCATCACCATCTCCTGGAGTTCACTCAGACTCTCGTTCATCAAGTCCATGATGCCATCCAGCCATCTCATCCTCAGTCGTCCCCTTCTCCTCCTGCCCCCAGTCCCTCCTAGCATCAGAGTTTTTTCCAGTGAGTCAACTCTTCGTATGAGGTGGCCAAAGTACTGGAGTTTCAGCTTTAGCATCATTCCTTCCAAAGAATTCCCAGGGTTGATCTCCTTCAGAATGGACTGGTTGGATCTCTTTGCAGCCCAAGGGACTCTCAAGAGTCTTCTCCAACACCACAGCTCAAAAGCATCAATTCTTCGGCACTCAGCTTTCTTCACAGTCCAACTCTGACATCCATACATGACCACTGGAAAAACCGTAGCCTGGACTGGACGGACCTTAGTCGGCAAAGTAATGTCTCTGCCTTTGAAAATACAATCTGGGTTGGTCATAATTTTTCTTCCAAGGAGTAAGCGTCTTTTAATTTCATGGCAGCAGTCACCATCTGCAGTGATTTTGGATTCCCAAAAAATAAAGTCTGGCACTGTTTCCACTGTCTCCCCATCTATATCCCATGAATACATAGAAGAACTGTACAAAAAGATCTTTATGACCCAGATAACATGACGATGTGATCACTAATCTAGAGCCAGACATCTTGAAATGTGAAGTCAAGTGGGCCTTAGAAAGCATCACTATGAACAAAGCTAGTGGAGGTGATGGAATTCCAATTGAGTTGTTTCAAATCCTGAAAAATGATGCTGTGAAAGTGCTGCACTCAGTATGCCAGCAAATTTGGAAAACAGCAGTGGCCACAGGACTGGAAAAGGTCAGTGTTCCTTCCAATTCCAAAGAAAGGCAATGCCAAAAAATGCTCCAACTACCACACAATTGCACTCATCTCACATGCTAGTAAAGTAACGCTCAAAATTCTCCAAGCCAGGCTTCAGCAATACGTGAACCGCGAACTCCCTGATATTCAAGCTGGATTTAGAAAAGGCAGAGGAACCAGAGATCAAATTGCCAACATCTTCTGGATCATGGAAAAGGCAAGACAGTTCCAGGAAAACATCTATTTCTGCTTTATTGACTATGCCAAAGCCTTTGACTGTGTGGATCACAATAAACTGTGGGAAATTCTGAAAGAGATGGGAATACCAGACCACCTGACCAGCCTGTTGAGAAAACTATCTTCAGGTCAGGAAGCAACAGTTAGAACTGGACATGGAACAACAGACTGGTTCCAAATAGGAAAAGGAGTGTGTCAAGGTTGTATATTGTCACCCTGCTTATTTAACTTATATGCAGAGTACATCATGAGAAATGCTGGACTGGAAGAAACACAAGCTGGAATCAAGATTGCTGGGAGAAATATCAATAACCTCAGATATGCAGATGACACCAACCTTATGGCAGAAAGTGAAGAGGAACTAAGAAGACTCTTGATGAAAGTGAAAGAGGAGAGTGAAAAGGTTGGCCTAAAGCTCAACATTCAGAAAACACAGATCATGGCATCTGGTCCCATCCATGAACAAATTGGATTGATGTTGAAAATACAATACTATTTATATTAGTATCGAATCAAATAAAATATTTAGATATGAATTTAATGAAATACATACAAGACTTAAATGAAGAAAACTACAAACCTTTGATGAGTGAAATACAAGTGAAAATTAAAACAAGATACCTCTACACAACTAGTGTGTGTGTGTGTTTGTGTGTGTGTGTTTGTGTGTGTGTGTGTGTGTGCGCTAAGTCGCTTCAGTCATGTCTGACACTTTTGACCCTTTGTACTGTATCCTACCAGGCTCCTCTGTCCATGAGATTCTCCAGGCAAGAATACTGGGGTGAGTCAACATGCCCTCCTCCAGGGGATCTTCCCAGCTTAGAGATTGAACCTGCATCTCTTATGTCTCCTGCATTGGCAAGAGAGTTCTTTATCACTAGGGCCACCTGGGAAATCCTGTGTAACTATTAGGATGGCCCAAACCCAGAACATTGATAGCACCACATTCTGGAAAGAATGTGAAGCATCAGGGATATTTATTCATTATTATTTAGCATTATTTATGCACTTCACTAGCTAATAATAATTTTTCAGAAATATTCATATTATACATGAGGCCATGGCTTTCATTCCCAGAGGTGAGCAGAAACTGAATTAAAATGTTAAAATGATTTAAAATGTGCACATTTTTCTAACAAGAAGCTATAGTCTATAGAAGGAAAAAAAAAACATTACTTTTCAAAAAGCTAAAGGTAACTTCTAAATATTTAAAGTCATCAATAATACATTTAAGTATCTATTATAGCTTTGTGAACTAAAAAAAAAGATTTAACACATATGACACCAATAAATTGACACTTTATTACAAGGAAAGTAATGATAATATTCTTGAGGAAAAATTGTAAAACATATTTCATAGTTAGTGTGATGATATATTTTCAGCTATATCTGGTCTAATATATATGGTCTAATTATCAGTGGGGCTTCAATATAACAAAGAAGTATGCAAGTTTAGAAAATAAAACTCGTGTGTTTTACTTTAACCTTCACATACTGAAAAGGAAACTACCAGAGAGTCTCCAAGGAAAACATAAATACTTTGAAAGAAGCTTTATTGAAAATATTTGAAGGCATTTTTCTCCATGGCACATTGCATTTGAAGTGCAATTTAATGAAAATAATTAACGCTCTGTTTGAGAAACCAAACCAGACCTGATCCACTGACTCATTTTTGTCCAGGACTGCATCTAATAGAATGTAAAACAGAATCAATTTGTAAAATTAGCTGAAAAAAATACCACTAATAATTATCTCAAACTTATCATGGCACAAACTAAGATTTTTATATTTCCTTCCAAACTTGTTTCTTTCCTTGTCTTTTTCTCTGTAACTATCAACTGAATTCCTTCCCTTGTAATGATCAAAACCCTTGGAATTATCCTTTTCAAATATTTTTTTCTCACACTCTACAAACTACCTGTCATCAGTCCTTGACCTTCAAAATATAATCCAAATTTTACCCTTTTATACCACTACTACTGCTACTTGCTCTGGTCGAAGTCCCCATCATCTTTGGCCTTGTTTATTACAACTGTTTAATGCATTAATGTCAAGGTAGAAAAATGGAAATCACACGAGGTATTTCAAACACAGTGTATTTCCTAAGTGCAAGCTGGAAGGTCAAAGGACAAAAACGGGAAACCTTAATTTGGACTTTAATAACTGCCAAGCTCATTAGCTCTCCTAAGGCTGGGGAAACAAAAAGAGAATATACGGTATTATAAGGCATTAATATATCAGAATAAAGGTCCCTATGAGGCTGGGAGTTAGAAAGGTTCCGCTATCACCACATCAGTATTAACAGATCCTCTGAGGAAGAGCCGTGGACCGCAGGTGTTGGAGAAACTGAACAGTTTCTCACAGCGCAGAGTCGGTGCTGTCTGGGTGAAGTTGCATCTGTAGTGGGGAACAGCAAGGCAAGCCGCTGCAAGAGCCGAAGGTAAACTGTCTGCTGCTCTGGGTAAGCACAGACCAAACAGGGAGATGGATGCTGGCGTCTTTTGGCATTTTCTGCCTTCCAGTCTCCCAGTGAGCCTCTGCTGATGTACCTACACAGGGGTAGGATGAGGAAGGCTGATGGAAGATTCGGGATGCCAGACTTAGACAACAAAAATGATTAGTTTAATAAGAATTTAGCAAAAATATAATTTTGCAACTGTTTTTCAAAAGTATATAGGATGCACTTTGTCTGCTTAACTCCCAGCACTTAAAATAGTGTAGGACATTAATAGGTAAAAATGAATTTAATGAATACATAAGGTTATACGATGGTGAGGTCACTGAGATTACTGAAATCTATAGCTTTTATACTTATTAACTATCTGATATTCACTGTAGAAGGATAGTATGTTCATACGACAATGATGCTCCTTGCTATAATTTTAGTCTACATGTACTGATAACACAGTCAGTTTTTTTAGTGTAGCCAGTTGCATACATCTTCACTGATATTGTGAAGTATATGTCATCAAGCATGTATCAGTCATCTCTTCTTTCTTCTCCACTTACACACTATTAACCCTAGTCCAGGTTCTTCAACACAATTTTAAATCAGCTATAAGTTGGTGATTTTAACCTTGGATGCATAAAATATAAATGTAGAAATAAATCATAAGCATATCTTACCTACCATTTTTGAGATGATTAGGAAAGATTGAACATGATGTATTTTATTCCATTAATCATTATTTGTTGTCATTCTGAGAGTGGCTTTTCATAGAATAAGCATCTGGCAAGTGTTTTTGGATGAATTAAAACAGGATATAATTTTTGGCAGGGTTTTCACAGAAGTACTTGGTGACTACAAAAGATTGCTACTTAAATCAACAGAACAGACAGCAGTCAGTTGCAAGATATACAATTAGAAGGGAAAATTTGGCTGCCTGAGGAATATTTAATAAAAATTAAAACTGTTGGTAAAATATATGAAATGACTTCAGCCGAGGATATTTTTTTTTCTCTGTGCCAGATTGAAAGCTAGGATGTTGAAGCATATTATCCAAGATAGGTGAATATTCAAGTATTTTCTTTAGAAAGCACCCATTTTCCCCATGCACTTTCTAAACGGTACTATTTTCATCATGTTTTCTTGTTGTACAAAGTACAGAGGAGAGATTGCATAAAACAAAACTAGAAATGGCTTTGATTTTACAATCCTTTGGAAGGAACCCCATTTCAATGGAGAAAAGGTGGCCACTTGCCTTTTATCTTTACACTGTAATAGAACTTATTAGTACACCAAAACTGCAGTGTATTGGTGAAAGTAACCTTCTACAGAGGTGTCTTACTGCATTGAAAGCACTTGGCACCTGTGGAGACAAAGCAGTATTTTTAGTTGTCTAAAAAGTCATAATGTATAATGATGATAGTGATGTTTCTAAGAGTGAACTACTTGACTATTTCAATATTGTGTGTGATGCATTGAGTTCTAGTTTGATAAATTGCACTCCTTGTCCAATTTTATGAAAAACTAAATACATTAGAAAGGATAGAAAGGATTGCTGAGTTATTGATGATGTGAATTAAAACAGAACTTTGGGCAGCATTGCATGCATCTAAAGTTTTTTTATTATTTTCTGCCTTTTCATAGAATAGTTCTCATGGAAGGTTAATTCTTGGTTTAAAAGGCTTTGGTGTGATATTTCAGTATACTTATGTCTTAGTAAAAGTTCAATCATAATTACTTTTACTCTGTATAATTTTAATATCTATTCTGACACGCAAAACATAGGTTTAAATATTCAAATTTTGAATTAGCTCTGTTCATTATGCATACATCATACCAACTAAATATTACTATATTTTACCTAGATTTATCAAAACAGGGTTCTGACTCTTTTCATTATAACTATTTTTGTTTGTCGGTAGAGTTGGGCACAATCCAAATAGCAATAATATGTTTTTGTATCCATTATTCTTCTTCCAGAATAAACTTTCCAGTTTCAAATAAAGTTTTTGGCCTCATGGCATTTGTATTCACAGAAGATGCACTTCGACTTGATAAACATACTGGTAGTTGCATAATTTAAAAGATAATAATACAAAAAGATTAAGGATTTGAGGCATTATGCATGTTTTTGATGAAACAAATCATATTGCTATAGTTATCACAATACGACCCTTGCTGTAATGTATTTGACTGCTTGTGCTGTATTCACAGTTACACACATATGAAATTAACTATACGGAGCTCTGGATATTTAAGAATGAAAATTGAATGGCTAATACATTATATGATATTTTACAGAACATGTTTAAAATGTCTAAGATAAGTTTATTTGACCAGTTTGCATCTCTTTAAATTAGTGAAATTTGTTTCTGTATAATATAATAAATTCACAGGAAAACTATGTAGCATTTAGATTTGTTGAAGATAATTGAAATAAAATTTTTAACTTTCTTATTGAATATTAATTATACTATTTTCAGGCAAAGGAGAATAAAGACCCATACCTTTGAAAGAATCTACTGTAAAATATGGATATTTTTATATCCACATATATATCTATCCAGATGTTAAATTATCTCTTCATATAAGTCTTATCACTTAGGCTGATTACCTATTTGTCAGAAGCACACGCTCAGTCACTCAGTCACATCTGACTCTTTGTGACCTCACAGACTGTATCTCATGAGGTTCCACTCTCCATGGAATTTTCCAGGCAAGAATACTGGAGAGGATTGCCACTTCCTTCTCCAGTGATTGTCCTGACCCAGGGATCAAACCTGCATCTCCTATATCTCCTGCATTAGACGGTGGATTCTTTACTGCTGAGCCACTGGGGAAGGCTGATTGCACATTTAATCATTTCTATATATGCTATTTTTAAGTTGTTACGGCTGTGCACAGTTTATCACCGTAGAGCCATATTTTAATAAAAATGATTTCATACACATTAAAAATGCTGAAATGAACAAGGATAAAAAGATTAAGAATACATGATATTGGTGTTAATTAGGATAATGTTATAGCTTCTGGGTTAAATCTTATCTTGGGAAATTTTATCAACAAGTTCAAGCAGAACTATTACCAGACATGTAATTTTTTTAAATAAGGGGGAGAACAGTGTTTAATTGCATGAAGTAATTAATTATATGTTACTTATATAGTAAAGGATTTTTTTTTCTGGATACAAATTTTCTTCCAAGTTGAGAGTCAGTTAAATACATTTAATATTATTTTGTTATAACAATTCTCAAACACATGTACATTCTTACTACAGTGAAAAGACAAATTTAAAATAAAATCATTTAGAAAAGCTGTACCAAATGCTGCTGCTGTCACTTATCAAAGTGTATTTAGTTGATTTTATTCCCTTTCTTAGTATACAAATATGCAATCTGTGAAACAAGACATTCATTAAAATTTTAGAAATAGATTTTAGATTCAGATTTTAGAAATCTTTGAATCACAATCAAATTATTTA
Organism: Nanger dama; assembly: GCA_917880005.1. Classification (NCBI taxonomy): domain Eukaryota; kingdom Metazoa; phylum Chordata; class Mammalia; order Artiodactyla; family Bovidae; genus Nanger; species Nanger dama. The sequence continues at coordinate 3,920,252 of CAKJTW010000069.1, forward strand.
ACAAAATTATAATTGATATTGTGATATAATTTTTGCATGAGTTAGCAAGAGTATAAATGCAATTAAAAATAATAGACATTACTGAGCCATCCACATCTGTCTACTTTTATTTATATGAAAAGATAATAGGTTCTCCCTATTGGCTCAGACTTTTCAAAGTGTCTATAATTTTTAGCTATAACTGATGTCAGTGGATAGCTATTAAAATTATGTTTGAGTGTCTGGCATAGAGCAAACATAAATCAGTAATGACATATTCTGGAAAATAATAATGACTTGCAGGAGAAAGATTCCAATGTGAAGCCTCTATAACAAGCAAACTAAAAAGAACATACAGACCAGCAAAGCCGTATTCCAGTGAGAATGTGTTATAAAAGCATCTGCTCTTCCATGAAGAACATCATGTTGGCTACTGTGATGTCAACTACAAAAATATATCCCTCATATATTACTATATCAGACATCCAGAGGAAAAGAATACAAATTACTCTTTTCAAAGAATAGATGGAATATCATATAAACTGTTGTTTTTGTTCCCTCTGCTATTGAGCAATTTCCTTTCACCTCCAAAGTGGATTTCATAAAGTGATCATGAATATTTAAATGTGTGTTAAGATAATACTCAGCAAATGATTGAGTGCTGTCAGACAAAACTAATAATTCAGTATTTTGATCCACTTCTGTTGACAAAGCTTTAATTTTTTTTTTCCTGACTCACTATTGATCAACCTATGATTTCAGCCATATATAATACTCTCCTCATCCTTGGAATTTTTTTCTCTTAAATTTTTAGTCAGTTTATTTTTTTCTAGGGCCTTATTGAGCACATTAATAAAAGATTAATAGACTTAACAATAAATGTTTTTGCTTTATTACAAAACATAGATCAATTTTTATTATGACAGTATACATTCTAAAATGCTTTGAGGAACATGGGAACTTTCTAATGTATTATACTTTGTATTTCAATTTTGAGCAAGGCTAGATCTATAACATGGTTAACAAATTAAATATATTTCATATAGATGCTCATGGCAAAGAATCTATCTACAATGCAGGACACCCAGGTTCGATACCTGGGTTGGGAAGATCCCTGGAGAAAGGAATGACTACCCACTCCAGCATTCTTGCCTGGAGAATCCCACAGACAGAAGAACCTGGCAGACTACAGTCCATGGGGTTGCAAAAGTTGGGCGTGACTGAGTAACTAACACTTTCACTTTCATGTAAATGCTCATAATAGTTCTATAATATAAAAGCAATTAATAGAAAATTATATAGCATAAGTAGCAGCAGCATAGCATAAACATCTGGGTATGTTTTCAAATTAGTTTCACTCAAAGATCATCAACTATTCATCAGACATATAACAAAACATCCCTCATGCTGACTACATAAATGAAATACTTAGCCAAATTCAGTTCATTTAAGTGCAAAAACAAGACATTCCATGTTATTACATGACCTGTAGAAACTGATTTTGATTTGTATACACTATTTTTAGATATATACTGGTTATTTAAAATGAAAGGAAAAGGAAAAAGTATGGAGAAAGGAAGAAAAGATAGGAAAAAAATAAACCAAAGGAATTATCTTGATTAGGCAATAGCATTTTAGAAGTTGAATTTAACCTGAGATAGACTTCCAAGAGATAATTTTAACATAAAAGTTAGTTTCTTTTAGAAATGGTAAATCCTATCTGGAATCTAAATCCAAGATATTAAGACATGAACAGTTACAACCAAGTCTCTCTTTCTGTGTGTATGTGTGTGATGTGGTTGCCATACTTAAAAAAAAAAAAAAAATCAAAACTAAAATAGTGAAAACCTGTCGCCTGCAGTTAATCTCGCCTCCATTAAAGTTTTACCTGGAAGCAATTGCCAAAATTGTTACCTGTGTTGTATCACAGGAATAAATCAGCAAGCATAATCACAAAACCTTTAAGGAAATAAGAGTTATGCAGAAAATGACAGTTTTAACAAGGAGAAGAATTTAAGAATACAGAGTGCTTCTATGGAGCAGGGTCTGCAGGGTTGAGTATTAGAAAAGTGAGGTGTTATGAAATCTGAAAGTGATAAAAAGCTCCTCAGTGGCTCATCTGCCTGCAACGCAATGAGAATGACCCATGTTCAATCCCTGGGTCAGGAAGATCCCCTGGAGAAGGGAAAGGCAACCCACTCCAGTATTCTTGCCTGGAGAATTTCATGGACAGAGGAGCCTGGAGGGCTACAGTCCTTGGGGTCTCATAGAGTCAAACATGGCTGAGTGAGAAACACTTTAAACAGAGAAATATATTTACATGTTGTCTAGTCACTCAGTCTAGTCCTACGCAATCCCATGGACTGTATAGCCCATCAGGAGCCACTGTCCGTGGGACTTTCCAGTCAAGATTACTGGAACAGGTTGCCATTTCCTCCTCCAGGGATCTTCCGAACCCAGAGATCCAACTCACATCTTTGAATCTGACTGAGCCACCAGGAAAGCCCTTATTCAATTGTGAAAATAAAGAAGAGTCATCATAGATAATTATCTTTAGAAAGACAACAGAAACAAAGGTAAGCAAATTTTTAAAAGATTTCCTAGGACTACTTTGTAGACTATTACAAGAATTTACTTTAGAGTTTAATGAACATTTTACAAACTCAACACTTAAATTTCTTACTGGGTGTCTCAATATACATGAGTCATAGTCTTTGCAAAGATATTGTTTCAAAAGAATTAATCATCATAATCTATTAGTTGAATCACTTTTTCAGTAATTCAGGCTTTTTTTTTTTTCTTAAAGATCTTCTCTCTTCTTTTTGTCTTCTGAAGTTTGCATTGTAGTTAAATCTTCCCAGGTGGCTCAGTGATAAAGAATCCACCTACTAGGAGATGCTGTTTCCATTTCAGGGTTGGGAAGAACCCCTGGAGGAGGAAATGGCAACCACAACAGTATTCTTGCCTGGAAAATTCTATGGACAGAGGATCCTGGCAGGCTGCAGTTGGACACAACTGAGCATGCATACATATATATTCATATATTAAGTTATATATATATATTAAATAATGATCCTTATGCATGATGGATTTTTTTAATGGAAGGCATACAAAATATTTTTGTGCTTAGCTCTTGTAATGTTACCCCTTGGATGATTAACATCAAATATGATTTATCATCAAATGTGATAATATTGATAATTGGAATCCTTTTAACTTTTATGGAGAAGGTAATGGCACTCCACTCCAGTACTAACTTTGTTTAAAAGTCATCTTATCTATAAAATATCTGAAGGTATTCCCAATGAGCAGTAAAATGTCCATCATCGAAAGGCTGCAGCCTACTTCATATTAAATATATATTTTTATGGTATTTGTGTCAGAGCTGATTGCACATTGCCTTAAGCTTTAATTTAGAATGTTCCTTTCTAAGAGACCTTGTACAGGCTTTGCTGAACACCTATCCTCACTATTTCTTTAGAACTGAGTGCCAAATGCTAGTAAAATTCACTGCATTAAATGGAAGATATCTGCTAATGAGTCTTTAGTCTCTGTCATGTTCAATTCTTTTGAGAGCCCATGGACTGCAGTTCACCAAGCTCCTCTGTCTATGAGACTTCCCAGGCAAGAATATGGAGTTGCCATTTCCTTCTCCAGGTGTTATTCCTGGACCCAGGGATCAAAACAGTATCTTACGCATTGCAAGTGAGTTCTTTATCACTGAGCCACCAGAGAAGCCTCTGATAATGAGTATATCACTCTAATAGATGTAAGAATTTGAAAGAGCTTTATTCAGCCATCTATTTTCCTACATACCAACTAGTTTGGCACAGGGAAGGCAATAAACAAATATTTGCTGACTGAAGTAATCCTAACCTAAAGTCTATCTAATTTCTGACTTACAGGTCTGTTTTAGGTTAAGAAGACATTGCCTAATGTCTTCAGTCATAATAGTAATATACAAAGCACTAACAGGGTATTATGAGCCTTCCTTCGTGGCTCAGATGGTAAAGAACTGGCCTGCAATTTGGGAGACCCAGGTTCAATACCTGGATCAGGAAGATCTCCTGGAGAAGGAAAAAGCAACCCACTCCAGTGTTCTTGACTGATAATTCCATGGAAAGAGGAGCTTGGCAGGCTATAGTCCATTTGGTCATAAAGAGCCAGACACAACTGAGCAACTAACACTTTCAATAGGATATTATACGGTTGTTTAAATTTTTATACAGGATTGTCAATTATTTAAGGATAGAGACTCTTTCTTCTCTTATAGTGTCTAACACATGTTGGAACCAAATAAACATTTCTTGAATGAAATTGAGTACATATTAATGAGATGATTGAACTACGTGATTCATAATGGACTGTAGACACCTTTACAGCGTTCAGTTTTTCATTTCCCATGCAAAATATAAGAACAATAATTACCCGTTGAAATAATACATTAATTCTATGATTATATGTTGCTATAACCATGAATTAACCTCCAAAAATCAAGATTTGGGGCCAGAAGACAGAAACTGAGAGTTTAAGGGAACTCAGTTTCTGGGCTAAGCAGTAAAGATTTCACTTAACAGAGGGGTGGGGGTGGGGGGAGGGGGCGGGGAAACGTGAAGCAAGAAGGAGAATCCTGAACGAAAAATAAAAGAAAAATGTTATTTCCTGTGTGCCTCTGATTTCTTTTTTAAATAGATTATGTTTACTGAATAGAGGCTCAGGCAGTAAAGAATTTGCCTTTAAAGCAGAAGACGAATTTGATCCCTGGGTTGGGAAGATACCCTAGAGAAAGAAATGGCAACCCACTCTAGTATTGCTGCGTGGAGAATCCCATAAACAGAGGTGTCTGAAGGGCTACACTCCATGGGATCACAAAAGTCGGATAAAACTGAGCAACTAACAGTATCACTTTTCACATGTATAATGCACACAATAAATGGCACCCCACTCCAGTACTCTTGCCTAGAAAATCCCATGGACGGAGGAACCTGGAAGGCGGTCCTCCCCCTCAGCTAATGGGGTCGCTGAGGGTCGGACACTACTAAGCGACTTCACTTTCACTTTTCACTTTCATGCATTGGAGAAGGAAATGGCAAGTGTTCTCGCCAGGAGAATCCCAGGGACGGGGGAGCCGTGGTGGGCTGCGGTCCATGGGGTTGCACCGAGTCAGACACGACTGACGCAACTTAGCAGCGGCATTACTTTACTCATAAAAGGAGAATATATTTAATATCACTAACATCATTTAAAAAGGGATGGCAAGAACATGGAAGAACTGTACAAAAGATCTTCATGACCCAGATAACCTAGATGGTGTGATCGCTCACCTAGAGCCAGACATCCTGGAATATGAAGTCAAGTGGGTCTTAGAAAGCATCAATACAAACAAAGCCAGTGGAGGTGATGGAATTCCAGTTGAGTTATTTCAAATCCTAAAAGATGATGCTGTGAAAGAGCTGCACTCAATGTGCCAGCAAATTTGGAAAACTCAGCAGTGGCCACAGGACTGGAAAAGGTCAGTTTCATTTCAACCCCAAAGAAGGGCAATGCCAAAGAATGTTCAAACTACGGCACAATTGTACTCATCTCACATGCTAGCAAAGTAATGCTCAAAATTCTCCAAGCCAGCCTTCAAAAGTATGTGTGCCATGAATTTCCAGATATTCAAACTGAATTTAGAAAAGCCAGAGGAGCCAGAGACCAAATTGCCAACATCTGCTGGGTCATAGACAAAGCAAGAGAATTCCAGGAAAACATCTACTACTGCTTTATTAATTACACCAAAGCCTCTGACTGTGTAGATAACAACAAGCTGGAAAATTCCTCAAGAGATAGGAATACCAGACCACTTGACTTGCCTCATGAGAAATATGTATGCAGGTCAGGAAGCAACATTTATAACCGAACACGGAACAACAGATAAGGATCCAAATCAAGAAAGGAGTACATCAATGCTGTATATTGTCACACTGCTTATTTCACTTATATGCAGTACTCTGTGAATATATCATGTGAAATGCCAGGCTGGATGAAGCACAAGCTGGAATCAATATTGCCAGGATAAATACCAATATGGATATGCAGTATGCAATATGGATATGGATATGCATATCAACCTTGGATATGCAGATGACACCACCCTTATGGCAGAAAGTGAAGAGGAACTAAAAAGCCTCTTGATGAAAGTGAAAGAGGAGAGTGAAAAGTTGGCTTAAAGCTCAGCATTCAAAAAACAAAGATCATGACATCTAGTTCCATCATTTCATGCAAATAGATGGGGAAACAGTGGAAACAGTGACAGACTTTATTTTGGGGGTGGCTCCAAAATCACAACAGATGGTGACTGCAGCATTAAAATTAAAAGATGCTTGCTCCTTGGAAGAAAAGCTATGACCAACCTAGACAGCATATTAAAAAGCAGAGACATTACCTTGCCGATAAAGGTGCATCTAGTTAAAGGTATGGTTTTTCCAGTAGTCATGTTGTGAGAGTTGGACAATAAAGAAACTTGAGTACTGAAGAATTGATGCTTCTGAACTGTGTTGTTCTAAGGCTGTTAGAGAGTACCTTTGATTGCAAGGAGATCCAACCAGTCCATCCTAAAGAAAATCAACCCTGAATATTCATTGGAAGGACTAATGATGAAGCTGAAACTCCAATATTTGGCTACCTGATGTGAAGAACTGACTCACTGGAAAAGACCCTGCTACTGGGAAAGATTGAAGGTAGGAGGAGAAGGGGATGACAGAGGATGAAATGGTTGGATCACATCACTGACTTGATGGACGTGAGTTTGAGCAAGCTCTGGGAGTAGGTGATGGACTGGGAAGCCTGGCATGCTGCAGTCCATGGGATCAAAGAGTTGGACACGACTGAGCGACTGAACTGAACTGAACATCATTTATCTTCCTTGGTAGTTTTTCACAATATAAATCTCAAACTCATTTGTTTTGAAAACAGAGTAAGACTGAAATCAGTTTAGACATTGAGCATCACTAAGCCAGCCACAGGCTTCCCAGGTGGTGGTGCTAAAGAATCCACCTGCTGATGAAGGAGAGATAAGAAACACGGGTTCCATCCCTGGGTCAGGATGATTCCCTGGAGGAAGGGGTGGCAACCCACTCCAGCATTCTTGCCTGGAGAATCCCATGGGCAGGGGAGCCTGGCTGAGTACAGTACACAGGGTTACAAAGAGCAGGAATTGACTGAAAGGACTTAGCATGCACACACATGCAAGCTAGTCACAACCAAGCCTCCATATGCCTTAGGATATGTAAGTACCCATCTACCTGGATATGTTGTCAATATTATACACTGCCTACAAGCAAATAGTGGGAGTTTTCTGTAAAACATAAACCACAAGTTTGATACTATTCTTTCTTGCTATGTGTAAAAACATCTGATTCTAGTCATAGCAGTATATACTGATATGTTTCCCAATCTCATAAAGCAGCCAGATGAAATGAGACATTGACATCTTTATAATGGTAAGAGGAAGACAATTCATGGTGGGTGTATTGGAAATTTGATAGAATCAAGGCTGTCTTTTAAAAACAACCCTGTGCCTGGTAGCAAATCCATAAAAGTGGCATTTGTGTGTGTGTCTCAGTGTGGTGGCTTCTTGACCTTTAAAGTCCAACATTAGTAATGTGGATCAGTGAATCTTAGTAATGACCTCAATTAAGATCACTGTGGCCTTATTATGCTTACAAGACAGACCATAAAGTTTGCTGTAAAGCCTTCTGAATGAGTGGAAGCTTTCTCCTTTATACGGAAAGGACCATCTGTGTCAGAAGTTACTGAAAGTCCAGTTAACCACTTGGATCAAGTTAGAGAACAGACATCCTGTAGAAAGATGAAAATATGTTGGGATTCCAGAATCCACTTTGCCAAGATATACAGTGAAAGTACTTAGTTTTTAATGGTAAATACATATACAAGAATCAGACCAATAACATGTATGAAATAGTGAACTCGGCTATCTTGTTTTACCTGCTTCTAAGGTGAATTCATTTATTCAGCAAACATAACATTAATTCCATCTGCCTGACCAGCAATGTACTGAGTCAGCGGGGAAAAAGATGAATAAACCCGTCTCACTACTTTAAGAAATTCATGGATTCTAAACTATTTTGTGAACTATTATAATATGATAGGCATTTATATAGATACAGTTTTTGAGTTACGGTGGGATCACAGAAGAAGAACGGATTTTTGTCAATTTGCAGTGGTGTAAGGAAGTCTCACAGAAAAAAATGACTCAGAGAAGACACTGAAAAACAAACAAACAAAACTATTTGAAGAAACTCAGGGAGTATGTGAGGATATAATATACAAGGAGTCTGGAGAGGCCATTCATATCAGAAAATGATATGATCCTTGGGGGCACAGAAGGTTGTGATAAATTGCAGAACATTAGGCTGAGTATACTCACTGATTTTAATATTGGTCTGCCAGGTAATATAACATTGATAGTTTTTATAGGAATCTATCCACAGAATCTAAAGAGCATGGACTTGGAAGTCACACAGACTAGAAATGCTGCCTAGTATTAAAAGAAGCATGATATAGTGGTTAAAATTCAAGGCTTTTGAGCCAAACTTCCTGGGTTCAAATCTGGACTCTACCATTTCCTGGATGTGTAGGACTGCTTAAGTTAGAAACGATACCTGCCAACTGGGACAGTAACAAAAGCACTGTCAGGGACTGTGTTTCTGTTCCCTATGATTCACTCCCTTTTCTTCGTGAGAAGATAATAGATTCTTACCCACCATCAGGGAACCTTCAGACTCAATCGTGTGCGAACAGATGTCGCTTTTATCAGATCCAAGGACACGCTTAGGAGCCAGTGCTTATTTCCAGCTGCCCTATTTCCTCCTACCCTGAGCATAATAGCTTTTCTTTACTCTGAAATCTGGAAGAAAAAAAAAAAAAAGACTTACACTTCAAAGGTAGAGTCACTATGATTCCACAACGGACAGTTAGCCTGAAGGGGAAAAGACTGACCCAAAAGTCAAGCAAAAGTGAAACTCTTAATGATATGTTAGTTACCTTCCTTACACTTTACAAATTTTCATTGACCATAGGTGTCGTCTTTAGATGAATTGTCCTGTAGCCTTATTCGTCATTTTGTTTTCATATTGGCTATTATATTTATCAGATTTGTTCAATTGCATGTTTCAATTGTTCATCCGTTTTTTTCCTGGCTAAGCTTCTTGTTCCTGCTTTTAGAAATACTAGAAAATTCTATGTCTTCCTCCTGATACTTTGGGGGGAAAAAAAAAAAACTAGGGAAATGTCTGAGAAATATTATTTATATGAAAATATAAAACAAGACCCAAGTAATAGCAGCACTGTGCATTGATAAGTTTAAAACTTAATGAATGGGTAAAATGGTATATTATCTGAAGTTTGTGAATGCTTCTGGGTCACATAAAATGAATTAATATGTTAATATACACTATCTCAGAGAGTTCAAGTATAAGCACCTGAAAAAATAGATTATAATTATAACTATTTTAATCACATTATAGTATGTATGTAAGAAAGCATGCTACATTTTAGTTAAAAATTATAGAGATAAGATTTGAATATTAAAATGTTATGCTAATGCAAATAAAATACCATTTAAAACTTCAGTATAATGAAGAGCCTAATGTTACTCTGCTTTTTAAATATATACTTATATAATGAAATTCACGTCACATTTTTTTTCGACTCCACTTCAAATTCTTTGATGTCTAAAATACAGTTCACTTTCTTATGAAAGTTAAATGATTTCCTTGCCTGCTATCATGTGCTGAGTATTAAGATGCTTACTCATTCACAAGCAGCTGTGCAAATTCATTCAGAAGAAGTATTACCCAATGGGCTATTTATACATAATAAATGAGATTCTTAATATATAACTACATCTTATCTTGCCAGTAGATATCATCATCAGTAAAATTTAGTAGCACAATTGAAAGTTCAGTGGTCAGATTAAAAAAAAAATTATGTACAATCACTGTTGGATTTTAAGGCTACTGGGTTATTTCCAGAATTCTCTGGCAGAAGCTAGAAATTCAAAAACTAATAAAAGTATTCAGAAGAATCCAATGGAAAATACATTAATATCAGCAAGAATCTTAACTTTTACTGAAACTAGCTTAAGTAAACTGATATAATTTAGTATGAAATAATAATTCATTAGATTCAGGACTTATTATCAATATTATTTGAGGATATCTCTGTTAAGATGTTTAAATATGCATTTCTCAAAACATATATAAAAGTTATCTCAAGTAAAATGAGACATGGGACAAAGATCCTTAATGTTTTATTCCTTGACTAAAAGGAATTGTGTCAGTTTATTATAGCCCATTTTCTTTTTAAATTGTAAAGGTACTTCATAGTATCATTATCTAGTATGCCATTTGCACTGAACATGACAAACTGCCGCATATGCTACAATGTTTTTCAAAGAATACTAAAATCACTGAATTGTTTAAGAAATCAGTTTCTCCTTCATGAATTATTAACTCATTATTGGAAATGCTATATAATAGGAAATGTATTTAGGAATATTGTAAGCATTTGCCTCTTTACTTTTTTAGGATTATTAGAAACATCATTCAACAATTTTGTGTATATATGATTATATGAGAGTATTGTTAATAGACAATTATTACATTACTTAAATATGAATTATAAAGACTAACAGTGGCTTCTAGTTCCCAGTAACTGAAACTAAAAATTCTTAATTTTTCAAAATCAATATTAAGCTACCATGATGCAAAAGATCATCCATTTATTAACATCTGGATAATATCCAAAACAGCTCCACAAACTGCTTTTTCCAGCAATGACTTCACAAAGTAATCTGACTGAATTCAAAGAGAGAAGAATTAAAATGAATGAAGGAAGAGGTGAACTATCTGTGTTTAATCTCCAGTTTCATCAGAAATCGATTAACTAGCTGACTTTGGGTCCAAAGGAATTAATTATATTCAGTCTCCAGTATAATTAACAATAGTATGGCCATCTCCCCAAATATTCATTAAACAGTCAGGAACAATATGAAATTCAAATTAAAATTGAAAAAGAGATTAAATAGAAGTAGTCATCTCTAAAAAGAATCATACTACATCTGAGATGAAATCATTTGAGCAATACAAAATATGGAAATACATTTTGTGTTACATTTAATTATCATTAATTCCAGCACTGCAAGCTGGCAGCTACTTTAGGCTCATTACAAGGACCGAAATGGGCTGGAATGTTAAAATGAATCTATCCTCACTGGAATAATGGGAATATGCTTCAAAGTTAAAGAAAGTTTAAAAATAAAGTTAGAGTCTCAATTAATTCCTTATATTTTCAATTAGAAATATGCATTATACATTAACTGCCAATAAGGCATTGATTACAATACAGTAACAAAAATACATCAAAAAATCCAGCAATGAGTCTTCTCATAAAAATTATATATATATATGTATATACACACACACACATATATATGTGTATATATACATATATATGTATATATACATATATACATGTATATGTATATATACATCTATATGTATATATGATGGAGAAGGAAATGACAGCCCACTCCAGTATTCTTGCCTGGAGAATCCCATGGACGGAGGAGCCTGGTAGGCTACAGTCCATGGGGTCGCTAAGAGTCAGACACGACTAAGCGACTTCACTTTCACTTTTCACATATTGGAGAAGGAAATGGCACCTCACTCCAGTATTCTTGCCTGGAGAATCCCAGGGACAGAGGAGCCTGATGGGCTGCCATCTGTGGGGTCGCACAGAGTTGGATACGACTGAAGCGACTTAGCAGCAGCAACATATGTATAAATATATATGTTCACTCATTGTGTTTTTTGAACTATTTTTGCTTTTGTATTTGTGGATTTAAATTGAAACTCATGGTATAAAATCCCTATTGCTTAATGAGTCAAATTTGAAGTGTGCATCCAAAATTCTGGAGAAATTATTGGTATATTTTGTAAAATTATACAGTACTATAATATTTGGGCTTTGATATGCATTATTTCCTGGTATGGTTGCAGGCATACTATTTTATTAGATAAATATAGCAACCATAAGGATGATGCATGCATATATGAAGTAAGATGTGCATTAAGTGGCAAATACTTCAAACATAGGCAGAGCTAGTCACATAGTATGCAATTAAAATGTAAAATTGCAAGTGTGGAAAATACTAGTGTAACATGTTTACAAATGTAACATATATTTATCTCTGTTACTAGGAATCAGGTTTCTGCCATCCAAGTTATTAGTACAGAAGTAAATGTTCAGGAAAAATAATCATATATGCTTTATAGGAAAATATATTTCATATATATGAAAAGTATATGTGGTATGATGATTAACAAAATATTTAAAATATATTGTTTTACTTTTACAAAAAAAATTCAATTTTGCTCTCTTCAAAGGCATAAACAAAGTTAATATTTGCAGTTTGGAAGTTGCAGTTTTGAAATGTATGAGTATGCATATGTGTGTGTGTGTGTGAGCACAATTTAAGAAAACCTTGTGAATAAATCTTGTGAAAGCTTTGCAAAATCCTTTTTAAATGTCTGTTAACTTTATTTTTAAATTCAATACATATGTATGTGATTAGCTGGTTAGTCGTGTCTCAGCCTTCATGGACTGTAGTCTGCCAGGCTCCTCTGTCCATGGGGATTCTCCCAAATAAAGTGATTACTGTTTTTAAAAAATGAGAACAAAATCTTTTCGACCCCACGGACTGTAGCCTGCCAGGCTCCTCCATCCATGGGATTTTCCAGGCAAGAATACTGGAGTGAGTTGCCATTTCCTTCTCCAGGATATCTTCCCAATCCAGGATCGAACCCTGGTCTCCCACACTGCAGGCAGATTCTTTACCGTCTGAGCCACCAGGGTAGCCCCCTGACTTTGAAAGCTGAGGTACCTGGAATTTGCCTTAGGATAACTTATGAAGTTCACATATAATTGATAGTGTTTGCACAAAGTGAAAAAATACTTAATTTCTTTAAGTAGAAATTTGGGAAGAGAAATATAAATATAAAAAGACTCTGATAGTCCTTGTATACACCTATGTTCTAAGATATGTCAGTGTATTTTAGAGTTCATGGAGCAAACTTCTAAGCTGTTTATTTTCTGAGCCATAGAGGAAAATATAAACTATTCCTCAGGTCACCAGAAGTGCACCTTCAAACACAGTTCAGATTTGAATTTCAGATAAAGAAGAAGTCATCTCAAATGCAACTGGCTTAAAAAGATTACAGAAAAACTGAAGAATTTCAAAAGCAAAGAATAACACAAAATACAGGACAAAAATTAGTTAAATTAGTTTTGAAACATCAAGAAAATGTGAGATAGATGTTAAGAATAGCCTAAGCAAACATACTCCTGGAATAACATGTGATTATTAAACTAAACTGAATATTTGGTAAAAAAAAAAAAAAATTCTGTAAAACTGTGGAAAAATAAATGAATCTATTGACTACAAGAGGAAAGGTGCATTGAAGCTAATCCAATATTCTGCAAAGAAGAAAATGAGAGACCCAGTCTTAAATTTCAGTCTTTATATAATGTTTCATGTTAGGTTCTAAAATGGTCTCAGAGATTCCATTAATTCTTCAAGGCAAAATCTTACCTTTCTATCAAAGTATTGATTAGACAGGCTTAGGAATATCATACCTTGTTTCCACAGGGAAGATGGTGCATTAGTATACTTTTCAGATAGGGTCATAAAAATGCTGTCTATTCATATTATATGTGTGTGTGTAAATATATATATATACACACACACATATTACACAAACATTAATTTTTGTGTGTGTGTGTGAAAGAACACTCAATGGGAGCCTAATTTTAAAGTCTATTAAAGATATATGAAAAGATATGTAAGAAATGATGTCATTTTATATCTCCATTTTTATACCCTAAGACTCAGCTATTACACCAGTCCAAGGGCACTGAGCATATATGGTTCTATTTTTGAAAACAGACCATATGTGCCTGAATGAAGAATGTAATGAAGAATGCACATTTCATCTAGGAGGTTGTGGGTAAATGCATCTGCTGGCACCAGCCACTGTTGCCAGGGAAATTTTTAAAATTTTTAATTTAAGAATTGATTTCCACATGAGACAAATATTGTGCTGAGTTGGCAGAATTCTCAATTTTCAAAATTTTAACAGTTATAAGTATTAAGTCAATAGTAGCCGAAATTATATATTAATATATAAAATTTGTAAATGCTGTTCCTTCATGTAAAAACGTGTGCATGTGTGCTAAGTCACCTCAGTCATGTCTGACGCTTTTTGACCCTATGGACTGTAACTCGCCAGGCTCCTCTGTCCATTGGACTCTTCAGGTAAGAATACTAGAGTGGGTTGCCATTCCCTTCTCTAGGGATTTTCCCACCCAAGGATCGAATCCAGGTTTCCTGCTTTGCAGGCAGATGCTTTACCACTGAGCAACCCGGGAAGCCCTTATACAAGACCATGTGTTTTTTACTCATACGTATTAAAATTATATGCTTCATTGTGCACTGAAATTAGAAGAAATTTTGTCAACATGCAAAAAAATAAATAACTTTTACTGTGGTGCAGTTTCTGAAGAAATCTGCTTTTGATCAAGACTGGAATTAGCAAGTGATAGCCAAGTGAGTGGAAACATAATTTTAACAGCATAAAGTCATTGAAAGATATATTCTGAAGCATAAAAGCAAATTAACAAGTTTCCTATTATATATGATATTATCAAAGGAACCACTAAATCGATTTAACTAGTGTGAATTTCTAAATAGCTTTCAATGCTATAAAATAGTGGTATCTTGGGAATTTATCCTACAAAATTATAAAATATCTTTTTTTTTATTTTTGTAAAAAAAAAAAAGAGTGGCTACATGTATGTTTATAACTGATTTCACTTTGCTGTACACCACAACTAACACAACACTGCAAATCAACCATAGTCCAATATGTTTTTTTAATTATAAAGAATTAAACAAGAGGTTGTCTGAACTGTGATAAATAATTGTGATTCAAATACTCAAATACCAGAATCAGCATCAGTTCATTTTACTGGAGGAGCAGATAGTACAAACTAAGAGAAAAGCAAGTGGAAGGCGGAAGATTATAGATTAAGAGGCGTGAAAGTCAAGGGTCAAAAGAAACCTGCAGTTCCACCTACAGCTGCTGTATCAACTGGGTTTTATCGTCCTACAGTCAGTGTGCATCTAATAGGAAGTGAGACCAGCAGGCAGCCATTTCCCAGGCCCTAAACGGGTGAATCATGCTGTCAGCATACCACAAATATTCTTTGTGTGCGGTGTCAGCTGCTTTCCTTCTAGTAATCTCAGCATCCCATAAACTCAGCATACACTGAGTTGGCTTCATAAAACTTTGGAGGAATCAAACCACTCTCCCATCTTAGAAACAACAGGGCGGACTTTTGTGTTGTGCAACAATAACAAGCACAGCATCGAATTCAAGAATACAAATACACTTGTATTTGAATTCCAGTTTAATGCCTGTTCTGTCATTGTTCTCAACTGACCTTCAGCTCTAAGTGTTTGCTGAATTTTTCGCTCAAGAAGTATTTCCTCTCATGGTACTTGAAATATTAAGTATCTAAAAATGTTGTTGGAGATATGGTATAAATGTCTATCAGGGCTCAGTAAATTACAGCTGATGGGCATATTTTTTTTTTAAATAAAGTTTTATTGGAATACAGTCAAGTCCATTTGTTAACATATTTCTCTGGCCACTTTCCTGTTAAGATGGTGAAGCTGGGTACCTATGACAGGGATTTCTCAGCCTCAAAGGTAGAAATATTTACTAACCGAGTCTTAGGAGAAAAATTTTGCCAACTTTCAGTATAGAAAAAGAAAATCTAAGTTTTGAAAGGAAGTTTAATCTTCACCTATTTCATAAGACATTCCACTTCACAAAGCTTTAGTAAGAATACATATTGAATAAAATAATAACCATTTCTGTATCTCTCTCAAAGAGATGAATGTTGAAAATTACTTGTAAAATATAAAATATTGTATACTCAAGTGCTTACTGTATATACTAGGGGATACTTTCTGTTCATTTGTTGCTTTCATTTCCTATTGATCATTCAACAATCATGAGCATGTACCAGGCATCCTCTTAGCTACTAGACATACAACAACAGATAATATAGAAAGAGTTTCTGATCTTAAGGGATTCAAAATCTTGAATATCCTAAGATGATTTCAGTTCAGTTCAGTTCAGTTCAGTTTCTCAGTCATGTCTGACTCTTTGTGACCCCATGAATCATAGCAGGCCAGGCCTCCCTGTTCATCATCAACTCCTGGAGTTCACTCAAACTCATGTCCATCGAGTCAGTGATGCCATCCAGCCATCTCATCCTCTATCATCCCCTTCTCCTGCCCCCAGTCCCTCCCAGCATCAGAATCTTTTCCAATGAGTCAACTCTTCACATGAGGTGGCCAAAGTACTGGAGTTTCAGTTTTAGCATCATTCCTTCCAAAGAAAACCCAGGGCTGATCTCCTTCAGAATGGACTGGTTGGATCTCCTTGCAGGCCAAGGGACTCTCAAGAGTCTTCTCCAACACTATAGTTCAAAAGCATCAATTCTTCGGTGCTTAGCTTTCTTCACAGTTCAGCTCTCACATTCATACATGACCACAGGAAAAACCGTAGCCTTGACTAGACATACTTTTGCTGGCAAAGTGATGTCTCTGCTTTTCAACATGTTCTCTAGGTTGGTCATAACTTTTCTTCCAAGGAATAAGCATCTTTTAATTTCATGGCTGCAGTCACCCTCTGCAGTGATTTTGGAGCCCAAAAATAAAGTCTGACACTGTTTCCACTGTATCCCCATCTATTTCCCATGAAGTGATGGGACCAGATGTCATGATCTTCATTTTCTGAATGTTGAGCTTTAAGCCAACTTTTTTATTTAGGATAGGCTAAATACAGAGTTTAGATTAAAAAGGATATAAAGTCTTTTAGATGTGCCAATTTTCCCCTTAACATGATTCCATTACCTCCCCAATAGATCCTTTGGTGCACACTGATATACTGTTCTTATTAATTTTGTTAAATAAATCTGTGTTGTTTCATGTGAGTTAAATATAATACTAACATTTCCTGAAACTTTTGACAACAGCTCTTAATTATCAATTATAAGATATTGTAAGAATTTTATTCTTTAGGAAAAATAATATGAATAGAAACTACCCTGCTTACAAAAGAAAATCTGTATTGAATCACTGTGTTGTACACCTGAAATGAATATATTACAAATAAATTATACTTTAATAAAAAAATATTATAATATATTTGATAGCTACTAATTGGCTATCCTCAAGTATGATACCAAAATATTGAATCTTTGGATCATGATAGTAATCTCAGAGACTGTATTCAGAAGACAGAAGGAAGCTTATTTATTTTTTTCTTAAATTGGAATTCAATGCTACACTACACAGCTCTATGATATATAGAATTAATACACATTAATGAAAAGCATTTCTTTTTAAATGTATTTATTTATTTGGAGCATTTGAAAACATAGAAAAGTAGGAAAAAGAACTTTTTTTTTTCTATTCCAGAATCCCAGTCGAATATACATACATAACATTTAGATGTTATGTCTCCTTGGGCTCTTTTTGATTTGTTGCAGTTTTTCCCGGTTTTCCTTGTTTGTGATGACCTTGATAGTTTAGGGAAGGAATGGTCAAGTGCTTTGTAGAATGTCTTGCTATTAGGATTTGTCTGACGTTTAGCTATAATTAGACTGGGCTTATAAATGTGAGGGAGAAAGACCATAAATGCAGCATGCTACTTTCACTGCACCATATCAAAGGTACATGCTATCCACATCACTGGCTGAGGTAGTTTGTCAGGTTTCTCCACTGCAAAGTTACTGCTTTCTTGTTCATCTCCCGTTCCATGGTGTACCCTCTGGAGGGAAATCACTGGGCACAGCCCACCGTCAAGGGGTGGAAGGTTGTGCTATCTCTCCTGGACATAGAATATTTATGGAAATTATTAGAGTTTTGGGGCTTCCCTGGTGACTTAGATGGTAAAGAATCCAACTGCAGTGTGGGAGACTTGGGTTCAGTCCCTGGGTTGGGAAGATCCCCTGGATAAGGAAATGACAATCCACTGATAGAGGAATTTGGCGGGCTACAGTACATGGGGTTGCAAAGGGTCAGATACGACTGGGCAACTAAGCAAACTGGAAGTTTTTGCAAAAATTTTTCTATTCATCATGATTTTTGTTTTAAGTCGTTTATACTCATGAGAATGAACTTACAGATTTTTTAATACTTTTACTTATAATTTAGTAATACTTCATTTTTTGGTCAAATTATTCCAGCATTTGTTATTGAGAGCTCTTTCAGTTGACTCTAGGCCTCTCATAATTTTTTTCTTTCATTTTCTTACTTTAGGGAACTATAAAATGCCCCAGACTAATGTTGCAGATGTCCCTCATGTGTCAGAATCCACCATTTCTTTAAGGAATCTCTTTTCTTTTTCTGTTTTTTTTTTTTTTTCCCCCAGAATGGTATTAGAAACCAAGATCTGGAGTAAAATGTATTTGTTGCTATTGGGTTTTTATTTCTTTTGTTGTTACTGGGGATTTACTTCTTCAAGATGCAGCATAATTACCAATCTTCCAGAAAACTTTGTCGCTTCCTTTGTTTTCACATCAAAATCTCTGAATATATAAAGGAGATAAAAGTATATTGTAATCATCAATTTACCTCCCTGGTTGTGAAAGAGTTGAGTATTGAGTTCAGACCCTTAACACATATAGACAATCAAATTTAGAGACATAACAAAACAAGAGGAAATTTAGTTTGGTTTTCCAACCAGGTATTAATGACAAAATGTAACACATAAGAAATATAATGAGGGGCAATCATGAAAATTTTGCTGCTTTAACTGATATACCTGTAACATGAAATATTAATATTTTTTTGATCTGGAGACAAAGAGGGTAATTGTATTTATATTGGAATAAACTGTTTTTGGAAACACTTAAGTCTTGGAATTCCTAACTGACTAAGATACAAACTATTTTTTTTTTTCCCAAGGTGGGAATAGAGTTTCCTTGTTGGCTCAGATGGCAAAGAATCTGCCAGCAATTCAGGAGACCTGGATTCAGTCCCGGGTTGGGGAAGATCCCTGGAGAGGAGAATGGCAACCTGCCCCAGTATTCTTGCCTGAGAAATTCCATGGACAGAGGAGCCTTGTGGGTTACAGTCCATAGGGTTTCAAAGAGTTGGAAATGACTAAAGCAACTTGGCAGGCATACATATGACTACTAATTTTCTTTTAATTTCTGTACCACTTGAAAGAAGAAAGGTTATATTGAACTTTTAAGATAAATACATAAACACTTCAGATCAGTTTAGTTCAGTTGCTCAGTCTTCTCTGATTCTTTGTGATCCCATGGAATGCAGCATGCCAGGCTTCCCTGTCCATCACCATACCAAGAGCTTGCTCAAACTCTTGGCCATTGAGTTAGTGAGGCCATCCAACTATCTCATCCTCTGTCATCCCCTTCACCTCTTGCCTTCGATCTTTCCCAATATCAAGATCTTTCCAATGAGTTAGTTCTTCTAATCAGATAGCCAAAGTATTGGAGTTTCATTATCAGCATCAGTCCTTCCAATGAACATTAAGGACTAATTTTATTTAGGATTGACTGGTTGGATCTTCTAGCAGTCCAAGAGACTCTCAAGAGTCTTCTCTAACATCACAGTTCAAAAGCATCGATTCTTTGGCACTCAGCTTACCTTATAGTCCAACTCTCACATTCATACATGACTGCTGGAAAAATCCATAGGTTGGAATAGACAGATGTTGGTTGGAAGAGTAATGTCTCTACTTTTTGATATGCTGTCTAGGTTGGTCATAGCTTTTCTTCCAAGGAGCAAGCATCTTTTAATTTCACGGCTGTAGTCACCATCTGCAGTGATTTTGGTGCCCCCAAAATAAAGTCTCTCACTATTTCCATTATTTCCCTCTCTATTTTCCATGAAGTGATGGGGCTGTGTGTCATGATGTTTGTCTTTTTGAATGTTGAGTTTTAAGCCTTTTCACTCTCCTCTTTCACTTTCATAAAGAGACTCTTTAGTTCTTTGCTTTTTGCCATAAGGGTGGTGTCATCTGTTCCAAAGAATATCAGGGAGACATAAGAGAAACATCCTCAGTTATCAATGCAAAGAAATAGAGGAAAACAATAGAATGGGAAATACTAGAAATCACTTCAGAAATTTAGAGATACCAAGGGAATATTTCATGCAAAGACGTGCACAATAAAGGAGAAAAATGGTATGGACGTAAGAGAAGTAGAAAATATTAAGAGGTGGCAAGAATACACAGACGAGCTATACAAAAAGAGCTTTCTGATCCAGATAACCTAGATGGTGTGATCACTAACCTAGAGCCAGACATCCTAGAATGTGAAGTCAAGTGGGTCTTAGGAAGCATTGCTACAAATAAAGTTAGTGGAGGTGATGGAATTCCAGTTGAGTTATTTCAAATCCTAAACGATGTTGCTGTGAAAGTGCTGCACTCAATATGCCAACACATTTGGAAAACTCAGCAGTGGCCACAGGACTGAAAAAGTCAGTTTTCATTCCAGTCCCAAAGAAATGCAATGCCAAAGAATGCCCAAACCACTGCGCAATTGTACTCATGTCACATGCTAGCAAAGTAATGCTCAAAATTCTCCAAGCTAGGCTTCAACAGTACGTGAGCAGTGAACTTCCAGATTTTCAAGCTGGATTTAGAAAATCCAGCAGAGGAGCCAGAGATCAAATAACCAACATCTGTGGGATCATTGAAAACGCAAGAGATTTCCAGAAATGTATCTTCTGCTTTATTGAGTACACCAAAGTCTTTGATTGTGTTGATCACAACAGTCTTGAAAATTCTTAAAGAGATGGGAATACCAGACCACCTGACCTGCCTCCTAAGAAATCTGTATGCAGGCCGAGAAGCAATAGTTAGAACTGGACATGGAAAAAGTGAGTTGTTCCAAATCAGGAAAGGAGTACATCAAGGCTGTATATTGTTACCCTGATTATTTAACTTATATGCAGAGTACATCATGAGAAATGCCAGGCTGGATGAAGCACAAGCTGGAATCAAGACTGCTGGGAGAAATATCAATAACATAGACACTTATATTCTGGACTAATCTCAGTGGGTAGATTACAGACTGTTAGTAAAAAGAGATATAACTACTTGGCTTTTAAAAAATGATTAATCTTGAAAGTCAGGTAATTTTGTCAGAGTTAGCCTCAGTCAATTTTCATCACTTATTGCATAAATTGTGTCAATCATTTCTGCATTAATGTAAAAGTGCTATTGAGTAAAGTTCAACCTTTTGATTCTTTATACAACTGGTCTCAGTCTAGAAAACAAACTCAGCTTGGGAAAAAAATAAACTCAACAATTTATGTTTTCTATTACTACTGATAAAATTTTTGTGAATCACTTGAAAATGTCTAAGTGAAATTTCTTACTTTATTATGTATAAACATTATGGTTTGAATTCTGTTTAATTCTGGAAGAATTAGTCAAATTGCACATTGAAATCATTTATAAGATTTGAAAAAAAAATTGAAGAGAAAATTTGGGACAGTTCTTTTATGTTTAATCAGTCCAGCAACAGATCACAGATGAAGCTCAGTGATACCATTACTCCTCAGTGTGTCTGCTTAACATATCAATGAGTAAAGTGAGTAAGGTCCACAGTTTTTAAATGTTGTGGTATAGGATATATTTTATTGTCTCAAAATGCTCCAAAGGCATGAGCACATGTAACTTTGTGAATGGTGATATTAATTATTCAGAGTTGGTGTTTTTGATGTGTGAATTTGGTCATTATCAATTCATGGGTTTCAAGAATACTGGAAACTGGATGCAGTGTTTAGCCAAACCACGTGAAGAAAGAGGATGCTCGATGGACGTGACAGTGTCTTGACCACTGGAAAAAATGAATCTGGTCAAACTTTCAGGGTGTACTATGGACAGAAAATTGTGCTATGACGGGAAATTGAGTGTTGTGCTTTTCCAGCATTGATTCTAGCATCAGACAACCCCATATCTGGTGCCCCGTCTTATTATTTCCTGTGTTTAGAAACATGGGAATTCTATGTAACTTGCCCCAGTGTGCTCATTGGAGGCAAAGATGCAAGACCTCATGTAACAGTTTTCTAGGTAACAGCATAACAGATGGAAAAGCCTTGCACAGAGGAGAGTAAAAATGCATCATATCTCAGTAATCACGTTCTATTTAGCTTCTCTATTTTAATATAAACCCAGGAAATAGTGAGGGGATGAATGAGTGGTGGTGGTTTAGTTGCTTGGTCATGTCTGACCCTCTGCGACTCCATGGACTACAGCCCACCAGGCTCCCTTGTCCATTACATTTCCCAAACAAGAATACTGAAAGGTTGCCATATCCATCCCCAGGGGATCTGCCAGATCCAGGGATCAAACTCCTGGCTTCTGCATCTCCTGCATGGGCAGGGGTATTCTTTTTTTTTTTTTTTCATAATTAAATTTATGTATTTTTAAATTACAATACTGTATTTGTTTTGCCATACATTGACACGAATCAGCCATAGGTGAACACATTCTCCCAATGCCGAAGCCCCCTCCCACCTCCCACCCCACAATACTGTATTTGTTTTGCCATACATTGACATGAATCAGCCACAGGTGTCCACAATCTCTCCTGACTGAGCCATCAGGCAAGGCCAAGGGGATGAACAGCAAGCTTAAAATCTATACCTCTCAAACACAACTGCTTTAGAGGCATGCCTCTGATTAGCTGACAAGAAAACTTGTATAGAGTAGTAGGTAGCTACTTAGCAGTCTAACAGAGTCTGTGATTTAGGGAGAGTGGTTTATCACTTTTAAAGAAGATAAACTTCCTATCAAAAACTGTCCTTGAAAAACTCATCAAAGTACGTGGTTTTTCAAGGAATTAAAATCAGAGCTTGCATTATAGTGATTTTCTGACCCAATAATGCACTTTTTAAAGGCTCTTATGATTTGCTAATTATATATTTAATACCAATAGGAGTTGCAAAATGCCCTGGAAAAAAACATGTGTGATCTATAAATAGTAATACATCGCTGCAAAATTAAAAACTGTTTAGAATGCAAATGATGGTATGCATTAACATCAAATAACTGACATATTTGTGTATTAACTGACATATTGATTTTATTATATTTGCAGATCTATAAAATAACTATATGCTAAAGCATTTTGAAACGATATTGTTTAAAATATTAAATAATATCTGTTTTCATTAAAGAAAAATAAACCCTTAATAACATCAGTGATTTATTTTATTGTTACAAAATTTAAAGTTTTAATAACTTCAATTAAACCTTGCTATAGACCATAATTGGGACTTTTCTAGTGGCTCAGACGGTAAAGTATCTGTCTGCAATGCAGGAGATCTGGGTTCAATCCCTGGGTTGGGAAGATCCCATGGAGAAGGAAATGGCAGCCCACTCCATATTCTTGCCTGGAAAATCCCATGGATTGCAGAGCCTGGTAGGCTACCATCCATGGGGTCACAAAGAGTTGGACACGACTGAGTGATTTCACTTCACTATAGATCATAATGGATTTCCCAGGTGGTGCTAGTGGTAAAGAATCCACCTGGCAAAGTGGATGTAAGAGATGCAGGTTCGATCACTGGGTCGGGAAGATCTCCTGGAGAAGGGCATGGCAACCCATTCCAGTACTCTTGCTGGGGGAGTTTCATGGACGAGGAGCCTGGCAGGCTACAGTCCATGGGGTTACAGAGTTGGACATGACTGGTGACTTAGCTGGCACCATGACTAGATCATACTATTTTTAATTGAAAAATACTCTTATACCAATTGGAATTTTCTAAAATTCTCCACTTCCACCAAGATAGTAAATAAAAAGCAACATTAAAATCTAGAAGGAGTGGTAGAAATCAATCCCACCCTTAAAGGTCTATGGAAGGCAGGGGTGTGGTACCCACCATACAGGCTTGTTAGTAAGTGACATAATTCACAGAAAACAGTGGTGTGGGATATGATCCATAATAGGACTAAATGAATGCTAAATATGTTAATACATTTTTATATTTCACTTCTCTGTATGACATTTCAACCAATGGTTGTTGAATTTGTATCTACAATATCACAAATAAATTTACCACAAAACCAACATGTCCACAAAAGGAACCGTGGATGTAGTTCATAAAGACAACCAATAAAGACAACCCTTACTTGCAGGTGCCATAGTATGGTATCTTTGTTATTATATCTTCAGTAGAGAAAATTAACAGAGTCTAAGATACAAAATTCTATGCAACTATCTCCACAACTTTATCCTTTGTAGATTTAAAGAATCTTGTTCCCAAATGAAACAAAACAAACAAACAAAAAACTAAACAAAATCTTTCAAAGGAAAAAATACACAGAAATCTCTTGAAACGTACCCTTAAAAATATAAGTTCAGTAACCCAAGAAAGATTTGAACAGCATGTGAGATCTTATTCACATCCTCATATATGTTCTTAGAGTTTCTCCTTATAGTCTTTCTCTGTTGTCCATTCTAGAATTCTGAAACTCTAAACAAATACATCTGTTTGCCTCTGGGATTAACTGGTACTGTGACTCTGAACCTCAAGCTTGGTCTTTCCCAGGCCAGAATGTGCTTGTTTTTTTACCATCAAATTTGGTCAACTGAGTATCAAGTTCAGTTCAGTTCAGTTGCTCAGCAGTGTCTGACTCTTTGCAACCCCATGAACTGCAGCATACCAGGCCTCCACGGTGTGGTCCATCACCAACTCCTGGAGTTTCCCCAAATTCATGTCCATTGAGTCGGTGATGCCACCTAACCACCTCATCCTCTGTCATCCCCTTCTCCTCCTGCCTTCATTCTTTCCCAACATCAGGATCTTTTCAAATGAGTCAGCTCTTTGCATCAGGTGGCCAAAGTATTGGAGTTTCAGCCTCAACATCAGTCCTTCCAATGAACACTCAGGACTGATCTCCTTTAGGATGGACTGATTGGATATCTTTGCAGTCCAAGGGACTCTCAAGAGTCTTCTCCAGCACCACAGTTCAAAAGCATCAGTTCTTTGACCCTCAGCTTTCTTCACAGTCCAACTCTCACATCCATACATGACTACTGGAAAAACCATAGCCTTGACTAGATGGACCTTTGTTGACAAAGTAACGTCTCTGCTTTTTAATATGTTTTCTAGGTGATGGCACCCACTCCAGTTTTCTTGCCTGGAGAATCCCAGGGACGGGGGAGCCTGGTGGACTGCAGGCCATGGGGTCACACAGAGTCGGACATGACTGAAGCGACTTAGCAGCAGCAGCAGTAGCAGCAGCAGCAGGTTGGTCATAACTTTCCTTCCAAAGAGTAAGCCTCTTTTAATTTCATGGCTGCAATTACCATCTGCAGAGATTTTGGAGCACCCCCGCAAATAAAACCAGCCACTGTTTCCCCATCTATTTGCCATGAAGTGATGGGACCGGATGCCATGATCTTAGTTTTTTGAATGTTGAGCTTTAAGCCAACTTTTTCACTCTCCTCTTTCGCTTTCATCAAGAGGCTTTTTAGTTCTTCTTCACTTTCTGCCATAAGGGTGATGTCATCTGCATATATAAGGTTATTGGATATTTCTCCCAACAATATTGATTCCAGCTTGTGTTTCTTCCAGTCCAGCGTTTCTAATGATGTACTCTGCAAAGTTAAATAAGCAGGGTGACAATATATAGCCTTGACGTACTCCTTATCCTATTTGGAAAGAGTCTGTTGTTACGTGTCCAGTACTAACTGTTGTTCCTGACCTGCATACAAGTTTCTCAAGAGGCAGATCAGGTGGTTTGGTATTCCCATCTCTTTCAGAATTTTCCACAGTATCAAGAGCATCCAAATTGACCAAAATGGCACCAACCATTTTTTCCCCCATCTTCAATGTGTAATAGCAGCCCTGTCTCTAATCAACAGAGTATCAGGTAATTCCCAATGCTTCACCTTCCTGCCTGCTAGTCCAGTGGGCACGAGTTGTCCAAAGTGTCCTATTATCATCTGTATATTATGAAGAGAATGACATGGTTAAGATGCTAGCTTTTAAGAAGACTTGTGTGTTTCCACTTGTCTTTTAATGTCTTCATCTTTGTCATGGACCTTTACACAAAGTTGCTCCCCTGAACTCATTTTGGGCCCCAGACTGAACATTTGGAGAAGATCTGAGCCCAAACTCAGAAAAATCTCTTGAAATTTCTAAGCCCAGAAAGCACATAGCATAAAGCAGAGCTTATATGTTGGAGTCATCCTAGATCATCCAATCCCAGCCAACTCAACATTTCATGAATGAAAAGTGATGTGTTTTAAGTCTCAGAGGACAGTCAACCAACTATACTACAATAAAAATAGAAAAGATGTTTGAAATAATTTCTCTACTCTTCATATTTGTGAGGATTGAGAAAATAAAAAGGAAAAAATGGTTGAATATATGAGGAATAAGATGCTCTGAGGTAAACCGTATCAGGGAATGTGAAGGCCATTTGACCAGAGAAAGAAGTATGTACTATGGGAAAAGAGGATTTGGGAAAGAAAAACTTTTGGAAAAGTTGTAGTAGTGTAGTGTTAGATGCTCCATCACGTCCGATTCATTGTGATCCCACAGACTGTAGCTTTCCAGGCTCCTCTGTCCATGGGGATTTGGACAAAAGAGAATTTGGGAAAGCAAAACTTGTGGAAAATGTCTTAGGGGAAAATGAAGTGTTGTAAGAAAGGTGAAGGAGAAGAGTGATTGATATTAGTGAACATTCTATACATTTGGGAAGGAATAAATTCATTTAATCATATTATAAAATATCATAGGGAATTTACATTGAAACAAAGACTGATAAAAGTCAACTTTTAGAGCACTTAGATTTTTGTAAAATAAATATCTTATGTGCTAAGAAAGGCAAAACTTCTCCTTTTAAGTCTAAAACTAAGTTCACAAGTCACAGCCCAAATATTAAATTAATGCAAACAACAGAATGATCAGTTGCTTGCAAAATAAATACATGTTTTTTTCCCAGTGTGTTTCTTCTTACTCCCAAACATTTTATTTTTTTCCTAACATAGTAACCTTTATAAACATACAAATTCTACTCTGTCCTTGAAACAACAGTAACACAACTCAATTTTCCTTTCTCTCTTTTTCTCTCACTGTCTTTCTTTCGCTTTCCGTCCATACATAATACATAAACCGGATATTAGATTTGTTGCAAAAGTATTTAGATTAAACACCAGCATGTAGCCTTGATTGTTCTTTTTAAGTTGTTCAAATGATTGATTATGGATGTGCTACGAGCATCTTGCTTTCTGTGGACTCTGATGTTTCCAAGGAAGTTTAAAAATAAATAAGTAACAGGGAAACTTTTAAAAATGCATTGTCCTATCGCTCTGGGGTTTGGAGTAATCATAGCAAAAATGCTTTGCTGGCTGATTCCATGTTATGGACTGGGCTTTTTCTCTGAGCACAGCCATAAAATTGCTTTGCCATTTTGTTCAATTACCAATAAAAACTGTCAAAGAGCCATGCTCAAAAGTGAGTCGTTAGCTGAAGTCAGCTCTTTTATTTATATTTAGTGGCCCATAGTACCTCCAGCATTTAATATACCAACCAAGATATAAGTAGCTGAATAACTATCAGCAACTCTCATGCCACATAATACTTTAATTATCTTTATTCACCTGTCCCCAACATAATTGATTTAGACAATTTTTAAAAGGAGAAATATTAATTATTTTTGATCCATAGATATTATTCCAGGAAAATGCCTTTAATGCAACAAATTACCATAATATCTGATGCACAGCATGTACGTAAGAATTTGTCAATCTAATAAACCTGTATTCATTATGACATTAAAAGACTTTTTGGTTGCTTCAGTGGTATAGAGAATGTGCAGCTAAATTATATAATATAAAGGTTTTCTAATGACAAGCATGAGCACAAATAGCTTCTGTTCTTAATCAATAGTGGTGATGGCAAGAAACATTGTCACCCATGACTGGTGGGATTCAAATAATAATACAAAAACAGGGAAGAACAGTTCTAGATTAAACAATGACTTTACAGGGGAGCAAAAAAATAACTGGGGATGTGCCATTTATGGGACAAAAGGGTATATGCGATGGTGGCTCAGAGCCTGAATGATTTCTTCATTGAAAGAACAACTCATGAGATGCACTGAACAGATGAGTGTGTCTATTCAGCATATATGTGAACCAGACAAAGTTATGGCAAAGAATGTCTTCTGCTCCTTACGAATTTCAAAGAATTGTAGATGCCTAGATGAGGGAAAGGACTTGACACCAATTCAATCTCCATATTTTTAAGAGATTTTCATGGAGGTGAAATAATATGCTTTGTTAAACCATTAGACTTACTCAAGTATAATGTGACCTGTGATTATATGAAAGCTGGAAAACCCAAGAGGCCAAAAATATGTAGAGTAAAATCATTTAAAAGCACGGGCAGGCTTCCACTGTGATCAATTTTGTCTCCATCTGTACACTGCACAATGAAACTGTTGTACACCATCCATACAGATCAGAAAACACACTGCTTTAGTGAAAAGTGCAGAGGCATTGGAACAAAGCAGAACAAAGTACAAATCACCAGCTACAGTTGGAATGTGCAACCTTTTCTCCATCTGTGAAATAAAGCTAACAATACATGTTTTACAAGCTTCTTGGATGAAAGGAAAACAGTAATGTGAAAAGTTCTTCCACATTCTGGGAAAATAATACTCTACAATGGTTGATTCACTTTACCTTTTCTTAGTTCCCACAAATAAAATAAATGTGATGAATCTTATATCACCTCTTAACTGTGAAATTAAAGATGTTAATAATTTAAAATTTTGCTTTGAATTCCTGGGAAGTTTAGCATTATTTTTGACTGGACATAAATTCACAAATGTTTTAAAAACAACTAAGTAAACCAGGGTAAGATTGTGGGCTGGTACACAGTACTACAGACAGTGACTGCAACCATGAAATTAAAAGATATTTGCTCCTTTGAAGGAAAGCTATGACAGACATAGACAGTGTGTTAAAAATGAAGACATCATTCGCCAACAAAGTTTTGAATATTCAAAGTTATAGTCTTTCCAGTAGCCATGTATGGACATGAGAGTTCAGTTTAGTAACTTCCTTGTGTCCAACTTTTTGAGGCCCCATGGACTGCAGCACACCAGGCCTCCCTGTCCATCACCAACTCCCAGAGTTTACTCAAACTCATGTCCATTGATTCGGTGATACTATCCAACCATCTCTTCCTCTGTCATCCCCTTTTCCTCCTCCCTTTAATCTTTCCCAGCATCAGGGTCTTTTCCAATGAGTTAGTTCTTCGCATCAGGTGGCCAAAATATTGGAGTTTCAGCTTCAGCATCAGTCCTTCCAGTCAACATTCAGGACTGATTTCCTTTAGGAATGACTGATTTGAACTCATGGACATGAAAACTGAACTACAAAGGATGCTGAGCAATGAAAATAGATGCTTTTGAATTGTGATACTGCAGAAGACTCTTTTGAGAGTCCTTTGGACTGCAAGGAGATTAAACCAGTCAGTTCTAAATGAAATCAGCCCTGAATATTCACTGGAAGGACTGATGCTGAAGCTGAAGCTCCAATAGCTTGGCCACCTAATGTGAAGTGCCGACTCACTGGAAAAGACTCTGATGCTGGGAAAGAGTGAAGGCAGTAGAAGAAGGGGGATGACAGAGGATGAGATGATATGGACTGACTCAATGGATATGAGTTGAAAAACTCTGGGATATTGTGGAGAACAGAGGAGATTGGCCTGCTGCAGTCATGGGGTTACAAAGGGGTGGAGATAATTTAGCACCTGAACAACAACACAGTGTCAAAGATGGTGAAGCTATTCAAAGAGGAACATAAATTAGAGTAGTATCTCTGACATCAAGGGAAAAGTTAGTGAGGCAAGCAATAGAATGGATGAAAGCAGAGCTGATCGGTCAGCACGCTTTCTGAGATGAGCTTCACTGCAGACCTGCAGACCATGGCATTAATTCTTAAAAGGACTATTGATGCATTTTCAAGGCTACCCTCTTGATAAATTCTGAGGATAGGAATTTACATAAATAAAAGTAAGAAACTATTGATGTTTGCAATCTCAGAAGGACTCCTACACTTTTGTGGGGATTTCCCCATGAACCACTATGTTCTCACAAATTTAAAAAAGAGAGAGAGAGAGAAGGAGAATCCCCTATATCTAACTTTAACCAAAGTTTTTCTAAATAAATGGAGAAATCTTCCATGCTTTATGAATTAAAAGATTCAACATTGCCAAGAAGTCAATTAAAGTTGATCTATAGATTTAATATAATTCCAATGGAAATTCCAGAAATCTATTTTCTAAATATTGACAAACTGATTCTAGTGTGTATGGAACATAAACAGATGTAGAATAGCCGACACTATACTGAAAAAGAACAAAGTTGGAGGATTCATATTACTTGATTTCTAGACTCACTTTAAAATTGACTGTGATCAATATGGGATTTTTTGGAAAAATAATATACACATATTTCAGCAGAATGCAACAGAGGCCTGGAAAGAGCCTCATGTAAATATCGACAACTGAGCTGTGACAAAAGATCAAAGGCAGTTTGATGACATCTGATATTCTTTTCAACCTGTGATGGTGGAAAAATTCGATGTTTATATGTGAAAAAAGCAGTCTAAACACAGATTTTACACTTTCACAGAAAATAATTCAAAATGGATCAAAGAACTAATTGCAAGATGCAAAATGATAAAGCTTCTAGAAGAAAATATAAGACAAAACTGTATGATTCTGGATTTGATGAGAAAACAAATGAGCAAGTAATGAAAAATGAACCGATATTTTTAAGTTTATTAAAACCAAAACTTCTAGTTTTTTTAGCATCAGCCAAATATATTATTTTATTTTTAATATAAATTTATTTATTTTAATTGTAGGCTAATTACTTTACAATATTGTATTGGATTTGCCATACATCAACATGAATCCGCCATGGGTATACACATGTTCCCCATCCTGAACACCCCTCCCACCTCCCTCCCCAGACCATTCCTCTGGGTCATCCCAGTGCACCAGCCCCAACCATCCTGTATCATGCATCGAACCTGGATTGGCGATTTGTTTCACATATGATGTTATATATGTTTCAATGCCATACTCTCAAATCATCCCACCCTCGCACTTTCCCACCAGAGTCCAAAAGACTGTTCTATACATCTGTGTCTCCTTTGCTGTCTTGCATACAGGATTATTGTTACCATCTTTCTAAATTCCATATATATACATTAGTATACTGTATTGGCTGGCAATCTACTCCAGTACTCTTGCCTGGAAAATCCCATGGATGGAGGAACCTGGTAGACTGCAGTCCATTGGGTCGTGAAGAGTTGGACACGACTGAGCCGACTTCACTTTTACTTTTCACTTTTGTGCATTGGAGAAGGAAATGGCAACCCACTCCAGTGTTCTTGACTAGAGAATTCCAGGGATAGCGGATCATGGTGGGCTGCCATCTATGGAGTCTTACAGAGTTGAATATGACTGAAGAGACTTTGCAGCATTAGCAGCAGCATACTGTATTGGTGTTTTTCTTTCTGGCTTACTTCACTCTGTATAGTAGCTTCCAGTTTCATCCACCTGATTAGAACTGATACAAATGTATTCTTTTTAATGGCTGAGTAATATTCCATTGTGTATATGTACCACTGCTTTCTTATCCATTCATCTGCTGATGGACATCTAGGTTGCTTCCATGTCCTGGCTATTATAAACAGTGCTGCAATGAACATTGGAGTGCATGTGTCTCTTTCAATTCTGGTTTCCTCACTGTGTATGCCCAGCGGGGTGATTGCTGGGTCATATGGCAGTTCTATTTCCAGTTTTTTATGTAATCTCCACACTGTTCTCCATAGTGGCTGTACTAGTTTGCATTCCCACCAACAGTGTAAGAAGTTTCCCTTTTTTCCACACCCTCTCCAGCATTTATTGCTTGTAGACTTGGATCGCAGCCATTATGACTGGTGTGAAATGGTACCTCACTGTGGTCTTTATTTCCATTTCTCTGATAATGAGTGATGTTGAGCATGTGTTTGTTAGGCATCTGTATGTCTTCTTTGTAGAAATGTCTGTTTAGTTCTTTGGTCCATTTTTTGATTGGGACATTTATTTTTCTGCAGTTGAGCTGCAGGTGTTGCTTGTATATTTTTGAGATTAATTCTTTGTCAGTTGCTTCATTTGCTGTTATTTTCTCCAATTATGAAGGCTGTCTTTTCACCTTGCTTATAGTGTCCTCTGTTGTGCAGAAGCTTTTAATTTTAATTAGGTCCCATTTGTTTATTTTTGTTTTTATTTCCAATATTCTGCAAGGTGAACATAGAGGATCCTGATGTGATTTATGTCACAGAGGGTTTTGCTTATGTTTTCCTCCAGGAGTTTTACATTTTCTAGTCTTACATTTAGATCTTTAATTCATTTTGAGTTTATTTTAGTGTATGCTGTTAGAAAGTGTTCTAGTTTCATTCTTTTTAAAGTGGTTGACCAATTTTCCCCACATCACTTGTTAAAGAGATTGTCTTTAATCCATTGTATATTCTTACCCCTTTGTCAAAGAAAAGGTGTCCATAGGTGCATGGATTTATCTCTGGGCTTTCTATTTTGTTCCATTGATCTATATTTCTGTCTTTGTGCCAGTACCGTACAGTCTTGAAGACTGTGGCTTTGTCGTAGAGCCTGAAGTCAGGCAGGTTGATTCTTCCAGTTCCATTCTTCTTTCTCAAGATTGCTTTGGCTATTTGAGGTTTTTTGTATTTCCATTCAAATTGTGAAATTATTCGTTCTAGCTCTGTGAAAACTACCAATGCTAGCTTGATAGGGATTGCATTGAATCTATAGATTGCTTTGAGTAGTATGCTCATTTGCACTATATTGAGACTTCTGATCCATGAACATGGTATATTTCTCCATCTGTTAGTGTTTTCTTGAATTTCACTAGTGTTTTATGGTTTTCAATATATAAGTCTTTAGTTTCTTTAGGTAAATATATTCCTAAGTATTTTATTCTTTCATTTGCAATTGTGAATGGAATTGTTTCCTTACATTTTCTTTCTATTTTCCCATTATTCGTGTATAGGAATGCAAGGGATTTAAGTGTGTTGACTTTATATCCTGAAACTTTACTGTATTCATTGATTCAATTCAGTTGCTCAGTTGCGTCCGACTCTTTGCAACCCCATGAATTGCAGCACGCCAGATCTCCCTTTTCATTACCATCTCTGGGAGTTCACTCAGACTCACATCCATTGAGTCCGTGATGCCATTCAGCCATCTCATCCTCTGTCGTTTCCTTCTCCGCCTTCCCCCAATCCTTCCCACCATCAGAGTCTTCCAATGAGTCAACTCTTCTCATGAGGCGGCCAAAGTACTGGTGTTTCAGCTTCATCATCATTCCTTCCAAAGAAATCCCAGGGTTGATCTCCTTTAGAATGGACTGGTTGGATCTCCTTGCAGTCCAGGGGACTCTCAGAAGTCTTCTCCAACACCACAGTTCAAAAGCATCAATTCTTCAGTGCTCAGCCTTCTTCACACTCCAACTCTCATATCCATACATAACCACAGGAAAAACCATAGCCTTGACTAGATGGACCTTAGTCGGCAAAGTAATGTCTCTGCTTTTGAATATACTGTCTAGGTTGGTCATAACTTTTCTTCCAAGGAGTAAGTGTCTTCTAATTTCATGGCTGCAGTCACCATCTGCAGTGATTTTGGAGCCCCCAAAATAAAGTCTGACACTGTTTCCACTGTTTTCATCAAAAAGTCAAGTGAGTTCCAGAAAAACATCTATTTCTGCTTTATTGACTATGCCAAAGCCTTTGACTGTGTGGATCACAATAAACTGTGGAAAATTCTGAGAGAGATGGAAATACCAGACCACATGATCTGCCGCTTAAGAAATCTGTATGCAGGTCAGGAAGCAACAGTTAGAACTGGACATGGAACAACAGACTGGTTCCAAATAGGAAAAGGAGTACATCAAGGCTGTATATTGTCACCCTGCTTATTTAACTTATATGCAGAGTATATAATGAGAAATGCTAGACTGGAAGAAACACAAGCTGGAATCAAAATAGCTGGGAAAATGTCAATAACCTCAGATGTGCAGATGACATCACCCTTATGACAGAAAGTGAAGAGGAGCTAAAAGCCTCTTGGTGAAAGTGAAAGAGGAGAGTGAAAAAGTTGGCTTAAAGCTCAGCATTCAAAAAACAAAGATCATGGCATCAAGTCCCATCACTTCATGGGAAATAGATGGGCAAACAGTGGAAACAGTATCAAACTTTATTTTTGGGGGCTCCAAAATCACTGCAGATGGTCACTGCAGCCATGAAATAAAAGACTCTTACTCCTTGGAACAAAAGTTATGACCAACCTAGATAGCATATTCAAAAGCAGAGATGTTACTTTGCCTACTACGGTCCGTCTAGTCAAGGCTGTGGTTTTTCCAGTAGTCATGTATGGATGTGAGAGTAGGACTGTGAAGAAGGCTGAGCACCGAAGAATTGATGCTTTTGAACTGTGGTGTTGGAGAAGACTCTTGAGAGTCCCTTGGACTGCAAGGAGACCCCATCAGTCCATTCAAGGAGATCCAACCAGTCCATTCTGAAGGAAATCAGCCCTGGGATTTCTTTGGAAGGAATGATGCTAAAGCTGAAACTTCAGTACTTTGGCCACCTCATGTGAAGAGTTGACTCATTGGAAAAGAGTTTGATGCTGGGAGGGATTGGGGGTAGGAGGAGAAGGGCAACAGAGGATGAGATTGCTGGATGGCATCACTGACTCAATGGACGTGAATCAGTGAACTCCAGGAGTTGGTGATGGACAGGGAGGCCTGGCATGCTGCGATTCATGGGGTCACAAAGAGTCAGACACGACTGAGCGACTGAACTGAACTGAAGTGAATTGATGATCCGTTGCCAGTTACTTTATTGTTTTGGGTACAAGTTTATATACCTTTTTGTGTTTCCTGTCTAGAGAAGATTATTTAGCATTTGTTGAAGAGCTGCTTTGGCGGTGCTGAATTCTCTCAGCTTTTGCTCATCTGTAAAGCTTTTGATTTCCCCTTCATATTTGAATTAGATCCTTGCTGGGTACAGTAATCTGGGCTGTAGGTTAATTTCTTTCATCCCTTTAAGTATGTCCAGACATTCTCTCCTGGTCTGAAGGGTTTCTATTCAAAGATCAGCTGTTATCCTTATCAGAATCTTGTGTTTTATTTGTTGTTTCTCCCTTGCTACTTTTAACATTTGTTTTTTTGTGTGTGTGTTTGATGTTTGTTAATTTGATTAATATGTGACCTGGGGCGTTTCACCTTGGGTTTATCCTGTTTGGGAATCTCTGGGTTTCTTGGACTTGGGTGATTATTTCCTTCTCCATTTTAGAAAAGTTTTCAACTATTATCACCTCAAGTATTTTCTCATGGTCTTTCTTTTTGTCTTCTTCTTCTGGAACTCCTATGATTCGAATGTTGGGGCATTTAATATTGTCCCAGAGGTCTCTGAGATTGTCCTAATTTCTTTTCATTCATTTTTTTTCCCTTTATGATTCATTTATTTCTACCATGCTATAAACAGTGGAAACAGTGTCAGACTTTATTTTTTTGGGCTCCAAAATCACTGCAGATGGTGACTGCAGCCAAGAAATTAGAAGATGCTTACTCCTTGGAAGAAAAGTTATGACCAACCTAGATAGCATATTCAAAAGCAGAGACATTACTTTGCCGACTAAGGTCCATCTAGTCAAGGCTATGGTTTTTCCTGTGGTCATGTATGGATGTGAGAGTTGGACTGTGAAGAAGGCTGAGTGCCGAAGAATTGATGCTTTTGAACTGCGGTGTTGGAGAAAACTTCTGAGAGTCCCCTGGACTGCAAGGAGATCCAACCAGTCCATTCTGAAGGAGATCAACCCTGGGATTTCTTTGGAAGGAATGATGATGAAGCTGAAACACCAGTACTTTGGCCACCTCATGAGAAGAGTTGACTCATTGGAAAAGACTCTGATGGTGGGAGGGATTGGGGGAAGGCGGAGCAGGGGATGACCGAGGATGAGATGGCTGTATGGCATCGGCATCACAGACTCGATGGACGTGAGTCTGAGTGAATTCCGGGAGTTGGTGATGGACAGGGAGGCCTGGCGTGCTGCGATTTATGGGATCACGAAGAGTCGGACACGACTGAGCGACTGAACCAAGCCGATCTTCTATCTCACTAATCCTATCGTTTGCCTCCCTTATTCTACTAGTTATTCCCTCCAGAGCATTTTTTATATCACCTCTTGCATTATTCATTATATATTGACTCTTTTTTATTTCTTCTAGGTCCCTGTTAAGCCTTTCTTTCATCTTGTCAATCCTTTTCTTCTAGGCTATTTGTCTGTGATTTCATTTGATTTCAAGATTTTGGATCATTGTCACTATCATTATTTGGAATTCTTTTTCAGATAGATTCCCTATCTCTTCCTCTTTTGTTTGGTTTGGTGGGCATTTATACTGCTCCTTTACCTGCTGGATATTCCTCTGTCTTTTCATCTTGTTTACATTGCTGTATTTGGGGTGGCCGTTCTGTATTCTGGCAGTTTATGGAATTCTCTTTATTGTGAAGTTTGCTCGCTGTGGGTGGGGTTGTACAGGTGGCTTGTCAATGTTTCCTGGGTAGGGAATCTTGTGTTGGTGTTCTGGTGGTTGGAGCTGGATTTCTTCTCTGCAGTGCAATGAAGTGTCCGTTAATGAGTTATGAGATGTCAGTGGGTTTGGAGTGACTTTGGGCAGCTTGTATATTGAAGTTCATGGCTATGTTCCTGTGTTGCTGGAGAATTTGCATGGTATGTCTTGCTCTGGAACTTGTTGGCCCTTGGGTGGTGCTTGGTTTCAGTGTAGGTATGGAGGTGTTTGATGAGCTCCTGTCAATTAGTACTGCCTGGATTCAGGAGTTCTCTAGTGTTCTCAGGATATGGACTTAAGTCCTCTGCTTCTGGTTTTCAGTCTTATTTTTAAAGTAGTCTCAAGACTTCTCCATATATACAGCTCCATTGATAAAACATCTAGGTTAAAGATGAAACGTTTCTTTACAGTGAGGGACACCCAGAGAGGTTCACAGAGTCACGTGGAGAAGAGAAGAGGGAGGAGGGACATAGAGGTGACATGAATGAGATGTGGTGGAATCAAAGGAAGAGAGAGCAAGCTAGCCAGTAATCACTTCTTTATGTGCTCTCCACAGTCTGGACCGCTCAGAGATGTTCACAGAGTTACACAGAGAAGAGAAGAAGGAGGAAGGAGACAGAGGTGGCCAGGAGGATAAAGGGGGAATCAAAAGGAGAGAGACAGATCCAGCCAGTAATCATTTCCCCAAGTGTTCTCCACAGTCCTGAATACATAAAGAGATTCACAGAGATGAGTAGAGAAAAGAAGGAGGAGGGAGGAGATAGAGGTGACCTGGTGGAAAAAATGGAGAGTTCAAAGGGGGAGACAGCAGTGGAAGCCAGTAATCTCATTCTGAAGTAAAAATGGGTACTGAAGATTGGGTTTGTAAAGTACAAAAATGATAACAAATATCAAAAAGCAAAGATTAAAAATCTAGGGTAGAAGTTGGATTTTCAAAAATACAATATTAAAGGAAAAAAGAGTCACAAAATTATATATATGAAGTTTGCTTTAAAAAACAGGGTCTCTGAATGGGAGAAAACAATAGCAAGTGAAACAACTGACAAACAACTAATCTCAAAGATATACAAGCAACTTATGCAGCTCAACTCCAGAAAAATAAATGAACCAATAAAAAAATGGGCCAAAGAACTAAATAGGCATTTCTCCAAAGAAGACATACGGATGGCTAACAGACACATGAAAAGATGCTCAACATCACTTATTATCAGAGAAATGCAAATCAAGACCACAATGAGGTATCATTTCACACCAGTCAGAATGGCTGTGATCCAAAAGTCTACAAGCAATAAATGCTGGAGAGGATGTGGAGAAAAGGGAACCCTCTTACACTGCTGGTGGGAATGCAAACTAGTACAGCCACTATGGAAAACAGTGTGGAGATTCCTTAAAAAATTGCAAATAGAACGTCCTTATGATCCAGCAATCCCACTGCTGGGCATACACACCGAGGAAACCAGAATTGAAAGAGACACATGTACCCCAATGTTCATTGCAGCAATGTTTATAATAGCCAGGACATGGAAGCAACCTAGATGTCCATCAGCAGATGAATGGATAAGAAAGCAGTGGTACATATACACAATGGAGTACTACTCAGCCCTTAAAAGAATAAATTTGACTCAGTTCTAATGAGATGGATGGAATTGGAACCGATTATACAAAGTGAAGTAAGCCAGAAAGAAAAACACCAATACAGTATACTGACACATATATATGGAATTTAGAAGGATAGTAATGAAGACCCTCTATGTGAGACAACAAAAGAGACTCAGAGGTATAGAACGGACTTTTGGCCTCTGAGGGAGAGGGAGAGGGTGGGATGATTTGGGAGAATGGCATTGAAACATGTATACTATCTTGTAAGAATGAAGCGCCAGTCTATGTTCAATACAGGATGCAGGACGCATGGGGCTGGTGCACGAGATGATTCAGGTAGATGATGCGGCGTGGGAGTTGGGAGGGGCTTTGGCATTGGGAGATTGTGGACACCTGTGGCTGATTCATGTCAATGTATGGCAAAACAAATACAGTATTGTAATTAAAAAAATAAAAAATAAAAAAATAAAAAACAGGGTCTCTCTCTCTTTCTCTCTCTCTCTCTTTTTCTTTTTGCAAAGTAATAGTAGGTTATAAAAATGAAAATTAAAGGAGTAATAGAGGACTTAAAATTAGAATTAAAAAATAGAGAATAATAGTAAAAATAAGTAATATATATATCTAGGACTTTCTCTGGTGTTGTAGGCAGTGTGAGCTCAGTTCATTTTTTGGATGGTTCCTTGATCTGGCTTATATTTCTCAAGATCTATAGGCCCCTTCCTATGTAGTTGGTGCTAACTACCGAGTTTTAATCTATTGCACTTGTCACTTCCAAGGCAGTTTGCTCTGTTTGTTTTATCGTCTGTTTGCTGGTCTCTTCAGTGTCTAATTTCTGCCCTAACACAAGGGGGCGATGGTGGACACTTTTTAGGCGCACTTGTTCAGTTGTGCTGTGAGGAGGGAGGTATGCTGCAAACAAATAACACTGGCGTGTGCTCGCATTGTCTTGGCCACACTGGGTTTGCCCCTGCTCACAGTGTGTGTGCTTTCCCTGTCAACACTGCCTGGCTCTAGGTTGCTCTGCCGGCAGCTGTCTGAGGCCGGCCCTGGGTTGTATGCAGCTCCCAGGTCTAAGCACTCAGGTTCAGGTATTTGGGTACTCCTCAGAGGAGCACATTCTGTTGGGCCTGTGTTTTGTGCCCTTCCCAGGTCCGAGCAACTCAGGTGACCAGGTGTTTGGCGAGCACGGTAGCTGTGATTTATCGCCTCCCCTGTCCCTGTGTTCAGTTTTCTGGGTGTACAACCAGCGCACCTTCTCAGGTAGATGTTGACCTTCCAGAATCCGAAGAAGTCTTAGTTAGCAATGAAGCTTGCTTGCAGTTTGGTAGATAATGCCTCTCTGGGCCACGATGGCCCCCTTCCAGCACTGGCTGCCTGTCACGAGAGGGAGGGTCTGCTGCCGGCTAGCTCTTCTCAGTCTTTGTTCTGTGAGCAGGTCTGGTGGTATCTTAGGTTAGGGCTTTTCGTGTGGTAGCTATCCCACAGTCAATTTTCTATCCCAAGTTAGTTCCTTCAGGTTGCCCTCAGGGGAATCTGAAGGGCCCAGTCCTTACTCTAAGCAATGCAGCCTGCGCCTCCCTGCCCAGCCCCCGCTTGCTAGTGGCAGATGCAGGCGTCTGCGCTGCTTCTCTGCTGGGGGAGTTACCATTGGGCACATAATCTGTGGGTTTGAATTATTTATTTATTTTTCCTCCCAGCTATGTTGCCGTCTGTGGTTCCAAGGCTCACCACAGACTCGGCAGTCAGAGTGTTTCCTGGTGTCTGGAAACTTCTCTCTTTTTAAGACTCCCTTCCTGGGACGGAGCTCTGTCTCTACCTCTTTTGTCTCTTTTTGTCTTTTATATTTTTTCTTACCTCCTTTTGAAGATAACGGGCTGCTTTTCTGGGTGTCTAATGTCCTTTGCCAGCATGCAGAAGTTGTTTTGTGGAATTTACTCAGCATTCAAATGTTCCTTTGATGAATTTATGGGGGAGAAAGTGATGCCCCCTTACTATTCCTCTGCCATCTTTAGGCCCGCCTCCAAAGCTTCTAGTATTATTTACTTCTCTTTTTTTTTTTGGCTGGACCATGCAACTTGCAGGAGGGGAAGTCCAAAAGAGAGAGGATATATGCTTTATATGGCTGATTCATTTACTGTACAGTAGAAAGTGACACAATATTGTAAATCAACTATACATCAATAAAAATTAATAAAAAATCTAAAACCTTCTGTTCTATAAATAACACTGTTAAAGGCAAGCCACAGAATGAGAAAATACTTTCAAAATACACATTTGAATGACAACATACAGTGAGAATACATAAACTATTTCAAATAATTTTTTAAATAAAAAGAAATTTTAATAAGATGAAATTTTTTAAATTAAAAGTGGGCCAAAGATAAAATAGATGGCATGCATAGTAAAAGATATGTAATATTATTTGCCATGAGAGAATTTAAAAATAAAAATGAGATACCACTCTATAGCTATTACAGTTGCTAATATCCTAATATCTGACAATACAAAATCCTGTTGTGAAAGCAGACCAAGAAAAATTTCATTCATTTCTAGTAGAAATGAAAAACGACACAGCAAATTTGGAAGACAAGTTGGCAGTTTTAAAATCTTTATCGTATGATCTAGCAATTGTACTTTGAGGTATTTACCCAAATGATTTTTAAATTTATGTTCACACAAATATCTGCACCTTACATTTACATATTTTTTCATAATGAACAAAAACTGGAAGCATCCAAGAAGTTTTTCAGCAAGAGAATTGTTAAACAAACTAGTACATGTGTGCAGTGCATTTTTATTGTACAGTGCATTATTATTTTTATTGGACAACTATTTATTATTGGGCAATAACTAATGAGATGCAAAAAGATATGAATGAGTCTTAAATGCCCTTTGCTAAGTAATATAAGTCAATTTGGAAAGGATGGCAGTTACAGTCTATAAAGAGAAAACTGCTGCTGCTAAGTCGCTTCAGTAGTGTCCGACTCTGTGTGACCCCATAGATGGCAGCCCATCAGGCTCCCCCATCCCTGAGATCCTCCAGGCAAGAATATGGAGTGGGTTGCCGTTTCCTTCTCCAATGCATGAAAGTGAAAAGTGAAAATGAAGTTGCTCAGTTGTGTCTGACTCCTAGAGACCCCATGGACTGCAGCTTACCAGGCTCCTCTCTACATGGGATTTGCCAGGCAAGAGTACTGGAGTGGGTTGCCATTGCCTTCTCCGAAAGAGAAAACTATTGATCCCCTAAGAGCAGTGATCCTCAGGCATTGGCAAGAGGGTTTTAAAAGGAAAAACAAGAGGATTTTTATAGAAACAATTATCTATGACACAATTTAATGTATAAGACAATGTGAATGATTCTGAGGGAATGTGGAGGGTCCAGGCTGGAGGCATTCCTGGTAGCTCAGATTGTAAAGAATCTACCTGCAATGCAGGAGACGTAAATTCAATCCCTGGGTTGGAAAGATCTCCTGGAGAAGGAAATGGCAAACCACTCCAGTATTCTTCCCTGGAAAATTCCATGGACAGAGAAGCCTGCTGGGCTACAGTCTATTTCTCCAAAGAGTTGGACATGACTGAGGAACTAACATTCACTCACTCACTCAGGCTGGGGCAGGTGATATCCATCCTATTAAGCAACTTGCATTTTACCTCCATATCCAGAATTATTTGCTCTTTAAGTGTATGACTTAATTCATCCTGTATCCTCAAAAAAATTACTTTTATTTTAAAAGTCAACATAAAAATCAAAATAAGTACTTTTTTCTCTTCTGCTTTGATGCGATTGTTTAGCGTGAACATTTTAGTGTAGAGTTTGACTAACATCTGGATGTTATTGTAAATTTGCCTTCGGGGGATGCATTGCTGAATGGCTGCTTTGAAGAATAAACATATAACTTTTCTTATTTGAAAGAACACATGAGATTTGTATTTTCCCAAACAGAGAAAAAAACAGGAGGCGACGGAATTAGGCAGATGTCAATCATTCATTAAACATAATCCCAACCACTTTCTCTAGCACCAAAGGAATGTTGAACGTGTTTTTTCATACATACATGTCATATCCCTTTAGCACACTTAAGGAGCTTTGCATTTATTCATAGCTATTTTAAAAAATATTTCAGGGATTGATTTCTGCTCATGTTCACAGAATGTTAGAGACAATAAGAAAGTCCTTGAACATAACTAAAACACAAGATGTTGATTTTGTAATTCAGAAAGTTTTACATAGACAATAGATTTTCATCAAATATACTTGCTTCCCATTACTTTACTGTGTTCCATAAAGGTTCAATGCATAACTCTTTTTTCCTAATTGTAATTTCTTAATTCAGTTAATAGAGACAAGCACTAATAATGTGCATCTCATGGTGTGAAGAAAATATCACCCCCAAGTAACACATCCCCTACTGAGGTGATTAAATTAGCAGAACTGTAATTAAATGAACAGAAACTGTTGGTTTCAGAAGCTTTGTCATATACAGTTTTTCATAAAGTGATGAAAGGCTCTCTTACATGGCCATATAATTGAAATAAATTCTACAACAAAAGTCATTTTGCTAATGTTTCTTTGCATAACAGTAACTGTTAGAGAAACCAACTTAGAAAATATCTAAGACATATATTCAGAAATAAGTTCATGCTCACTGAGGTCAAAGTGAAAGGACACTTATATTACTTGACCCTAACAGTTGCATTATGATCTGTGTAAAACTGTTTGTGGTTCTTGAATATTTAATAAAAAATATATTTTCCCAAATGATTGTCTTCCACAGTTTTGGAAAAGTTTGTATTTAGCTCTTTTTGATAGTAGTTCATTGAGGAGAGGCTCAAAAGAGTTGAACATATGGGCTCAATAGAGTTGAGTATATGGGAGTTTATGAAGTTTATAGAACAGATTAACTCCAAGTCTTTTAAGTAAGGTAAATGAGGATGCTTATTACAAGGTTAGATTACTGGCGAATGTATCTGGATTCAAATATTGGCTCTGATAACTTTTTCCTGTTGAGATCCCAATGAAGATGAGCATTTAAAAACATACCCCCCCAAACAGGTCATATACTCCTGTCTATGGGGGCCTCAACCTTCAAATAGATACAAAACTGGCACTAGTTGGCATTAGTCACGCCTCACTGTGAGCAGCCAATAGGAAGAGTGGTCTCTTTTTCTGCATCTACTTCATCCCTCCTCCCCTACCTCTCACAGGTCTAACAGCATTGTGATTGTCCTGTTAGGCAAGAGTATGTTGGCTTTGGCT
This sequence comes from Nanger dama, assembly GCA_917880005.1. Classification (NCBI taxonomy): domain Eukaryota; kingdom Metazoa; phylum Chordata; class Mammalia; order Artiodactyla; family Bovidae; genus Nanger; species Nanger dama. Next base: position 3,963,932 of record CAKJTW010000069.1, read on the forward strand.
CTACAAAAGTGGCTTTGAACTGGGCAGTTAGGTAAGTCAATTAATCTATCTGAACCTTGTATCCTCTGCACATAAAAATAAATAACACATGTCTTAACATGGGTTCTCCCCCAAAAAATCTTAAAGAGGATTATGAGCAGGAATTTTATGTAGGAGGTGATCACTGAATGAGGGTGTAAAGCTGTGAAACAAGGAATGAGAAACAACCGATAGGAAAACTTCATAAGCATAAAAAAAAAGTTCAACTTCACAAGACTTTTGAGAAACGTACACCGTGCCTCCCAGAGCTGTCCAGTTATGGAATTGGAAACTGGGAGCTTATTTATCTGCAGACTCATTAGTTAAATCCCTTTAAACTGAAAAACACTCCGTGCATGCTGAAGGGAGCAACTGTCATGAGCATCTGGGCTCTGTAGGAACCACACACCATAGGATTCATTTTTATTGTCCTTATTACAATGATGCTCATTTTATTATTCCACAATGAATTACATGCTTTGAGACCATTCATCGTCTATTCACTCTCTCACATAAATTGGAAATAAAAGCCAGTTTATAACCTGTCCCAAATACAGGCTGTGCAGAATGTGAAAGAACAGAGATAGCTATGTCACTTTCTTATCTTATTGCTAGTACCGACCAATCCGTCTTTAATTTCCAGTTCTAATTGGCTATGATAATTACCTGCATTAAATTAGTCTCGTTTAAGTTTGAAGAGCATCATACATTCTGCTTGTCAAATACTTATTGAAGCCCTCTTATGGCTGACTAAACTACCTTCTCTCTCTCTCTCTCTCTCTCCAAGTCCCACTCCTTCTAGCATTGCCCCCATCCCAGCCCTGGCTTTGTGAGATCTTTTATAATTCTGACTATACTCTCAGTGCAGAAGTGTTGTTCTACTTTCAGCCTTGTGCTTTTTCCCTTGTCCCTCTCATATCATAAATCTCAGTCACAATATTTTTGCAACTATTTTTCTTTTAATTTCTTTCTTTTGTTAATTTATTCTTTCATTCGACTGTATTCCATTTATTCTGCAAATGCAGAGTTTTATCCATCTTTGCATAATTATATTCTCTTCCTGGTTCTTTTTTAAATAAGTAGTAGATCAATTGCTAATCTACTTTTCTCTTTTATTTATAATATTCTTATTATATATTGCAACAGTTTTTATATACTAAATGAAAGATATTGTTCACTTCAGTTCAGTTGCTCAGTCACGTTCGACTCTTTGTGATCTCATGGACTGTGGCATGCCAGGCTTCTCTGTCCATCACCAACTGCCAGAGTTTGTTCAAACTCATGTCCATTGAGTCAGTGATGCCATCCAACCATCTCATCCTTTGTCGTCCTCTTCTCCTCCCCCCTTCAATCTTTTTCAGCATCAGACTCTTCCAGTGAGTCAGCTCTTCACATCAGATGGCCAAAAATTGGAGTTTTAGCTTCAGCATCAGTCCGTCCAATGAATATTCGGGAGTGATCTCCTTTAGGATGGACTGGTTGGATCTCCTTGCAGTACAAGGGACTCTCAAGGGTCTTCTCCACCATGACAGTTCAAAAGCATCAGTTCTTTGGTGCTCAGCTTTCTTTATAGTCCAATTATCACATCCATACATAATTATTGGTAAAACCATAGCTTTCACTAGGCAGACCTTTCTCAGTTAAGTAATGTCTGTGTGTTTTTAATATGCTATCTACATTGGTCATAACTTTCCTTCCAAGGACCAAGTATCTTTTAATTTCATGGCTGCAGTTACCATCTGCAGTGATTTTGGAGCCCAAGAAAATAAAGTCTCTCACTGTTTTCATTGTTTCCCCATCTATTTGCTGTGAGGTGATGGGACTGGATGCCATGATCTTCATTTTTTGAATGTTGAGCTTTAAGCCAACTGTTTCAGTCTGCTCTTTCACTTTCATCAAGAGGCTTTTAGTTCTTCTTCACTTTCTGCCATAATGGTGGTGTCATCTGTATACCTGAGGTCATTGATATTTCCCCTGGAAATCTTGATTCCATCTTTTGCTTCATCCAGCCCTGCATTTCCCATGATGTACCCTGCATGTAAGTTAAATAAGCAGGGTGACAATATACAGCCTTGGCATACTCCTTTCCTATATTTTGGCCTTAGGAGTACAGAATGAAGGAGGGCAAAGGCTAACAGAGTTTTGCCAAGAGAATGCACTGGTTATAGCAAACACCCTCTTCCAACTTGTTAGACATGATATATTTGATGTATATAGAAGACTTCCCTGGTAGCTCAGTGGTAAAGAAGTTGCCTGCCAATGCAGAAGACCCAGATTCAATCCTTGGATTGGAAAGATCACCTCCAGAAGAAAATGGCAACCCACTCTAGTAGTCTTGCTTGGGAAATCTCATGGACAGAGGAGCCTGGGATCTCAGAAGAGTTGGACATTGCTTAGCTACTCAACAACAACAATATGCAAATAAAGAAGTGTGAATGTTTCAGGATTAATAGAAGAGAACTCACTGGTTATAGCAAACACCCTCTTCCAACTTGTTAGACATGATCTATTTGTGTTTCATTGCATTTACTTTTTTTTTTCTTTATGGGTATTTTTCATGTTTACTGATATATAACTTATTCAAAATGAAATATTCAAGTTTAAATTATATTAATAATGATTAATTTGCATTTCACATTGATGTTAACATAATTCTGATTAAAATGTACAACTTTTCTCATATTTTTACAATTTTAAATATATATATATTCAAATACATACTTGCATAGTGATATAAATATTATATTTTCAATTCTTAATGATCCTAATAAAATTTGTTCTTTAACATTTTTTCCAGAATTTTATGCTCCAGCATTTATGCACTAGTAAATTTTCATATTGTATTTTCATTTAATTTGAACCTGAGTCCAACCATTGAGTCATTTACTGATTTTGCATCATGTTTTTCCTTTCAGATTCTAGGAATGTGAAAAAATCTTTAAAAGTCCTTATATAAAAAAACTCGAGGTTATAATTTTGATATACCAATTCCAAATTCTATGCTATGACCATTTACCCATCATTTATACATGATGAAAGTTAATTAAGATAGTAGTTCTTATACTCACTGTTTAGAAATTTTAAAATATTTGTGCTTTATTTTTGGTATAATATATAAGAAGTTGATATAGTTATTCCATAATGCCAAATATACTCTTGCAAGCTTTCATACAATGTTTTCTACAAAAATCTTATCTAATTTTTAATACTTAAAATATTTTATTGTTACCTCATTACCCCCTTCTCCACCCCTCACACAAAAAGTTCATTCTTCACATGGTGTCCAAGATAATTTTTGCCTGGTCCTCAAACTAGGATTTATGTTCCCTCATACCTCAGTCAAGCAAATGTACCTAACTTCTCAATTAAATGTTTTTTTCTGCATTCAATATTTTCTCCCTTACATGTGTTTACATTTTATTTGCTGCTCCTTTGGCCAAAGACAACATGCTCCAATCTCTTTCTCCCTCTGTCTTCCTCTCTCTCTCTCTCATTTTTTTTTCCCCTGCCTGAATGTATGATCCAGCTCTCAGGCTGAATCATCTGTGCAACTTCTTTAGACAACACAGTCTGCTACTTTTCTCTGAGCACATACACGATACACTATCTGGCTCCATTGAACATATCCAGTATTAAGTTACAACCATTTATTTACCTGACTGCATTTCTAAGAGAATATGAAATAACTTAGGGGAGTTTCTGTGCCCCCAGGTCAGTTCAGTCGCTCAGTCGTGTCCAACTTTTTGCGACCCTGTGAATCACCGTACACCAGGCCTCCCTGTCCATCACCAACTCCCGGAGTTCATTCAGATTCTTGTCCATTGAGTCAGTGATGCCATCCAGTCATAGTCACCCGCATATTCCTAGATGCTGTTAGGATGCAGTGAGTTGACTGAATAAAAGAACAAACGGATATATCCCTGGGTGCTAGTGAATTAGGCTGATGTGTCCCAGTGCTACTTTCTGGCAGAATTTTCTACATGGAATGTGTATTTTCTTCTTGATTTTCCAAGTGATTTTGAACAAAATGTGTATCTAACCATGAAATTGTTTCTGACCAAAAAAATCCTTCATCTAAAGTGGGTCATAATCAAACTCGCTATTTTAAGGATGAAAGAAGCATATTGGAGCAGCACTTCTTGCGTAGCATTCACTTACGGACTTGTTTTCTAAGTATTTGAATTAATACAAAATGTCCCAAATGATAGGAGATTAGGTTCTCTGCATTAGCTAATCTTTTGTGAAGTAATACCACGTCTAAATGTCATTTAGTTCAAATTAAAGACCTCAGACATTTGGTGAAATATAGCAAAAGGGAGGCTGCTTTGATATGCTAATGATTCAATGTGTTATTCATGAAGTGTTGCTCACCCTGGACACTGATAGCAACTCTAGGAGAGAATACAGCTATTTTACTTTGTTTCATTTAATATCCATGGTTTACTTGAAAAGTGAATATGAGTGAAGAGAATGCTAATCTTTGTTTTTGGAAAATCAAATTTTCAGGGGAACAATAGATTTTTCTTTCTTTTTTTTTTCTTAGATCCATTTCAGATTTCTAAGGGATACATCACTCTTCATAGAAGTATACATTTACACGCCTAACATGATCTTCTGCATCCACACTGGCCTATTTTATTGAATGTATGTGTCTAGTGCTATACTGCAGACAGTTTTCTGCTTCTAATAGATACATCTGATTGAATGTCTTCTATACTGAGTGCTTTGTGTAAACTGGGTATGCTGTTGTTATTTAGTTACTCAGTCATGTCTGACTCTTTTGTGACCCCATGGACTGTAGCCTGCCAGGGTCCTCTGGCCCACTGGGTTTCCCAGGCAAGAATTCTGGAGTGGGTTCTCATTTCCTTCTCCAGGGGAATCTTCCCAACCCAGGGATTGAACTCATGTCTCTTGTGTCTCCTGCATTTGCAGGCAGATTCTTTACTACTGAGCCACCTGGGAAGGCGTATTAGCTGTGTACTATGACCAATAATAAGAACAATCCTTAGAAAACTGAAACTCAGAGAATATACAGAATTTCTTATAGTTACACACATGAAAATATATAAAGGACTGAAACTCATAGTGACCTTGTCCTAATGGCCATTCTTTCAACATTATTATATTAGGATGGGCTAGTTTTTAATGTAGACTCCAACAACTGCTCAGTCTCGGTAAAGAGCTAAACAGAAGTTTATCACTTGCTTACATTATATCTCCTGTGTGGGTTAACAGAGGGCCACTGCTAATGAGTATGACAGGTTTCCTGAATCATCACAGCAGTGGGCAGAAAATATGGTCAAAGGCATTCTGGTCCTTTAAGTTTTAGCAGGGTAAGAGCACATTTTTGATTATAAGACATTGATGAAAGCAGCTCCCAAAGTTACTACAAACTCTGGAGAGTGCTGGAAAGTTCAATTTTTCCATTAGCCTGGAAAAACAGAGCTGTAAATATTTGTTAAACTGTACTGATGAGTGTGCACCATGTTATGTCCCAAATGCATTCAGAAATACTGTGGTATTAGTAGCATAGTTCGGATTTATATATATATATATATATATATATATATATATATATAGTTTAAACTTGACACAAAATATCTGCTAATATACAGTATGTGGGGAAGAGGGGAAGTATGTACAAAACACGTTCCCAACACTTCCCAGTAGTGATCTTTGAATGCTCTGTGTTAATTTCCTTATTTTACTCCGCCACTTTAATTTTTTTCCATTTTTAAAAGTGAAAATTGTGTCTCATTCTGTGTCCTCCACACTTGAAATAAGGCTGAATACGTACTGCCATGGTATCTGCCCGACACTTTTATGTATATAACTTTCAAGAGTCTCATTCATAAGGTGATTGGTTTGTGCAGGGACTACAGACCAGACACGTGCTCAACATTGCCTGACCTTTGTCTACCCAGCACTAGCACTCCTGTAGAAGATTCTTATATATGTCTTCTGAAGTCATATCCACTGTGGTTTGACAATGAGAGAAGCTCACAGATAATTTGCGAGGAAGCGAAGAAGGCAACGGTACCCCACTTCAGTACTCTTGCCTGGAAAATCCCATGGACGGAGGAGCCTGGCAGGCTGCAGTCCATGGGGTCGCTGAGGGTCGGACACGACTGAGCAACTTCACTTTCACTTTTCACTTTCATGCATTAGAGAAGGAAATGGCAACCCACTCCAGTGTTCTTGCCTGGAGAATCCCAGGGACAGGAGAGCCTGGTGGGCTGCCGTCTATGGGGTCGCACAGAGTTGAACATGACTGAAGTGATTTAGCAGCAGCAGCAGCAGTGAAAAAGAGGTGGTAATTCTTGACCCATTTTGGTGCACACAGCTGCTGACTCAGGCATGGGGCCGCCATTCACTCCCCTGTGAACCCCTGTCACAGTCAAGGCAGACTTCACAGACACTCCCCAGATTCCACCTTGCCTTCCCAGATAGTCTAGCAGACTTGCCCAGACTCTCTTTCATCTCCACCTGCACTGGTGTTTGAGTCTGGAAAGCTCAGTGACTGTTTCCATGGCACTCTAAACACTTTGCAAATTTCTCTCACAGCTCCCCCACCTTGCTGTGGATGCCTCATTTCCTCATTAGGGTTTTGTCTGACTCTTGTTATCCCCTGGACTGCAGCCCACCAGGCTCCTCTGTCTACAGAATTTTCCAGGCAAGAATACTGGAGCAGGTTGTCATTTCCTACTCCAGGGGGTCTTCGTGGCCCAGGGATCGTACCCATGTCCCTTGAAGCTCCTGCATTGGCAGGCTGATTCTTTACCAACTGTGCCACATGGGAAGCCCTCATTCCCTCACTGGGCACCCAGATGTGTGTTTTCTAGTCCAATTACAACTTGTTATAAAAGCCACATCATCTAAGCCTAGCATGCATGGTCTTCTATACTCAAGCATAACCATATTCTTCCTTTCTTTCCTCATGCTTCTCATAAACATGTTACATTCAAAATAGAATATTTATTGTACACCAATTCATATTTTCCTTCAGGTTGTATTGCAATGCTAGTTATTGCTTCCTTTCTTGGTGATAATTTTTCTCACTTCCATTTCTATTTCTAGAATTCTTACTAATTTCCCATGAACTATTTCAAATACTACCTCATTCCCAATATTCATTAATCACTTCCATAATCACTTTCAATATCTCTTTAGATATTCATAATTCATCTCATATGCTGCTTCTTCTTTGCATCATCACATTAATCATGTCCTTGAAATAATCATATGCATATTTGGTAAGAATAAAAATGGTAACTAGCATTCAAGATCTTGTGTTTCCATTCTTTTTTTTAAGTTTTGTTATTGTTGGGCTGAGGTATACAGTGGTTTACAGTCTTGATTAATGAGAAAAATGTTTGAGATAAAATAATTTTGGTGATTCTTGCCACTTTGATTCATCTCTAACCTAGAGACATACTGTGTTGTCAGTAACAGTAATTAGTTGTAAAAGAGAAAAAAACAAAAACAAACATTAACCACAGTCAGCCTTTTCACAAGACCTGGAGTGAATTCTGAACGTAAAATTACGTCTTTTAGTACATGTTCCCGTATCCTTTATGGATATGACACTTCACAGATCTTAGTTTAGTGGGTTCTCAATAGAATTTGACACTTGTGATCAATTAATTTTACTCAAAAGACTCTTATCTTTACCTCAAAAATAAGTCTTTGATCAGTCATTTTCAATTCCTTCCCTAGAATTCTCTTTCCTTCATAAACATTAATGAGTTTAACAGTCACATATCTATACCCTAATGGTAGCTTGGGGCTTCCCTGGTGGTTCAGACGGTAAAGCGTCTGCCTGCAAGGTGGGAAACCCAGGTTTGATCCCCTGGGTTGGGAAGATCCACTGGAGAAGGAAACTGCAACCCACTCCAGTATTCTTGCCTGGAAAATCACATGGATGGAGGAACCTGGCAGGCTACAGTCCATGGGGTCGCAAAGAGTCGGACATGGCCAAGCAACATTACTTTCCTTTCCTTTAAAGGTAGGTTATGCCTTGCCTCCATTCTCCCAACATACATAACTTGATGACTCAAGGCTCATAAATGTCATGCAGACACGTTAAGTTCAAATAGCACATGTTAAACCTGGACCTGGCCCTACTTTAGTATCATTATTTTAGTAAGGAACACCAACATTCAAAATTGTAAATTCCAGTTGTACAAACAAATTCGCCTTCTATCTTTTCTCCTCTCATTATCCACTCCTCCCAAATAACTAATGACTTCCAAAATTGTATAAACTTTACTTTATAAATATTCTATGAAATTATCCATTTCCTTCACCTTTAGTAGAAACACCCTTGGTTCTCCTGAAATACAAGAGCAACAGATATTTTACTGCATCTATCTAAAGGTGAAAATATATTTTGTAAATAATTGAGGACATTCAAATATCTGCTGGGCACTGAATAATGTTTGGGAATTATTTTTAAATTGTTAAGCATGGTTTGACAATCTGTCATTATTTTCCAGTGTTTCATACTTTTATGATGAATACCCTTATGATCCACAAATAATTCAGAGAAAATTACAGCAATTGGTCATTAACACCGGAAAAAAAAATATGTATAATTCTCATTATATTAACATGTATCCCCCATACTATCTTGGTTGTATTTGTTAGTAATAGTCTCTAATGGAATATTTTACTGAATAAGCCTATTTATAAGTTTATAAAAGCCAAGTAATGAGAACAAGGATTTGATAAGAAGAAACTCTGAAGACAAGGAAGGTGGTTAAGTCAAATCATGTTTATGTGAGATGAGAAGTGAAAGCAGAAATAAAAGTCAGGAAATCCATGGCAGGTCAAGAATTATTTTCTATCAAAAAAAAAGTTCAAATTTAATTAAATGAAGGAGGTTTTAAAATTTGTCTCGAGACTGTTAAAGAGTTAAAAAGTTCAAAGGCAGAGGAGACTGTATTTACACAACAAATATGCATCCTTCCAAAACCTATATTTATTGTATAATTTCTTTCATCTGAAGTGCTTTCCAAATTGATTTACAGACTGGGTATACTGCAATCATTTTCATTTCTGAAATGCACCTCATCCGTTATGCACACATATATTGCATTTTATGAATTTCAGGATGTGGCACAGTAATCCCCAAATATCACTTTGAGTCTGAAATACTGTTTTATGGCTTTATGAAAACAACATGACAAATTGCGTACTCGGGTTTCAGTGACAAATCCGTCTTCTCAGTAAGTGGAGCTCTAATTGAAATGTACACTTCAACTTGTAGGCAGCAAAAGACAAAAAATAGCAGCTGAGGACTCATGAACGGATGATGCATAAGTTAGCAGGAAATTTATTGGCTTACCATTATGTATAGAAAACCTGTTTAGGTACTATACGGGGAAATAAAAGTGCAGCCTCTGGCCTTAATGACCCTATGAATTAATTTGCACAGACAAAATATATCCATGCTTAGATTTCAGGGTTTGCTTTATGTAGCATGCCAACAGATGTGAACAAATGTGTGGTTCAAGCTCAGCTCACAAGTGCTAACTTAGTGTAGTGAGACTAGAATAATCATAGCAAGACTGACTTAGATTCCTGAAGGAAGCAAATCTGAACCAGGTTTATACTGGTAGAAAGATAAAAACATTTCTACTGTTCACTGGTCCATTTCTTAATATACAGGGTACATTGATTGTACAATAATAACACCATAAAATTAGCATAGTACAGTTTCTGTAATTTATTTTTCAGTTCAGGAGATGATTTACTCATTTATTCATCTACATATTCTATCAATCATACACTTAAAACATCATTTGTTGAACACTGTGTGCATGCATGCTAAGTCGCTTCAGTCATGTCTGACTCTTTGCAACCCCATGGACCATAGCCCACCAGGCTCCTCTGTCCATGGGATTCTCCCAGGCAAGAATACTGGAGTGGGTTGCCATGCCCCCCCTCCAGGGGATCTTCCTGACTCAGCGATCAAACCTGTGTCTCTTATATCTCCTGCACTGGCAGGCAGGTTCTTTACGAATAATGCCACCTGGGAAGTCCATTGTACACTGCACACTATGAAAGGAGTCAGTGACAAATTTGGGAACAAAATACAATCTCTGTCAAGAAATGATTATAAGTATTAAGATTTTTTTGCTCTTTGATAACATACAGATTAAAAAATATAATGTATATTTAAAATCTTATTAAAGCCTCATTTATACCTGTTTGTACTTATGAATGTAGAATAGGCTGAATTATGTGCCTCCTCCCCCAATTCATACATTGGAGTCCCAATGCCTATATCTTAGACCGTGACTATATTTGGAGACGGGGCCTTTAAAGAGGTAAGGAAGATAAAATGAAGTCCTATGGGTGAGCCTTAAGCCAGTGTGACTGGTGTCCTCATAAGAGCAGATATTCAGTTCAGTTCAGTTCAGTAGCTGAGTCATGTCTGACTCTTTACAACCCCATGAATCCCAGCACGCTAGGCCTCCCTGTCCATCACCAACTCCCGGAGTTCACTCAGACTCATGTCCATCGAGCCGGTGATGCCATCCAGCCATCTCATCCTCTGTCGTCCCCTTCTCCTCCTGCTCCCAATCCCTCCCAGCATCACAGTCTTTTCCAATGAGTCAACTCTTCTCATGAGGTGGCCAAAGTACTGAAGTTTCAGCTTTAGCATCATTCCTTCCAAAGAACACCCAGGACTGATTTCCTTTAGAATGGACTGGTTGGATCTCCTTGCAGTCCAAGGGACTCTCAAGAGTCTTCTCCAACACCACAATTCAAAAGCATCAATTCTTTGGGGCTCAGCCTTCTTCACAGTCCAACTCTCACATCCATACATGACCACTGGAAACAAACATAGTCTTGACTAGACGGACCTTTGTTAGCAAAGCAACGTCTCTACTTTTCAATATGCTATCTAGGCTGGTCATAACTTTCTGTCCAAGAAATAAGCGTCTTTTAATTTCATGACTGCAATCACTTAGACACAGATAACACACAGGACATGTGAAGACACAGTAAGAAGACAGTTGTCTGCAAGCCAGAGAGAGAGGCCTCAGACAAAGCCAAACCAAGCCTCCAGAAATTTTGGAAAACATATTTCTGCTGTTTAAGCCATATGATCTGTAGCATTCTGTTTCGGCAGCCCTAACAAACTAGCAATTTATTGTTGTTTAGTCACTAAGTCATATCTGACTCTTTTGTGACCCCATGGACTATAGCTCACCGGACTCCTCTGTCCATGGGATTTCCCAGACAAGAATACTGGGGTGGGTTGCCATTTCTTTCTTCAGGAGATCTTCCTGACCCAGGGATTGAACACATGTCTCCTGCACTAGCAGGTGGATTCTTTACCGCTGAGCCATCAGAGAACCCCAAAAACTAATACAGTAGGTTATATCAATATGTAAATAAAGTTCAATATGATTACTTTTTCCAGACCCCTCTGCACTACATTGTTTTTTCAGCAGTTGACAAAATATTATAAGGTAATTACATTTTTAAATTGCATCTCTGAAGAATGTCTTTTTGTTTTTCCTCCAGAGGCAATTTATTTATTTAACTGAAGGGGTTTATAGTTGCTCTACAATGTTGTTAGTTTCTGCTGTATGAGGAAGTGAATCAGCTATCTGTATACATATATCCTCCTCCCTTTTTTTTTTTTGGTCTTAATAACAAACTCTTTCAATATCATGAAAATATTAGTGTAAATATTCTTCCAAAAGCTTTAGAGGAAATTTTAACAGGTGTGTTGTATTTTCAAATTGATTATCATTATTAAAGTGGAGTTATATTGCTATAGAAAAAAATTTTGTCCTCAAGATACAATAAATTACATTTTAAAATGCAGAGGAATGAAAAAAGGGAGCCCAGAATCAAGTAAGAAATAGGAGAAATAATGTATATAGACCTTGATAACAAAAAACTTGTAAAATAAATGCCCAGAGAAAACATGATTAATACTTATGATTATTTTTTCTAAAATAACTAGAAAGATAGAAGATAGAAACAACAAAAAGATAAATTTCCCTAGATATATTTTAGTCTTGAAATATATCCTCCTTTCATTATTTCCCTGCTTATATGTTTATCTTAAAACCATATCTCTTTTTCTTTTCAATTTCCTGAGTATACAGAGAGCTCTTTGCTTCTACATGAAGGGAAATATACTTTCAGGTATCATCGGAAATTTGGTATGCCTGCTATCAAATTTCTGAAAGTCAGTATATTATATATATATATATGATATAAACATTCATGAACAAATTCATTTATATAATTATATTCATGAATATAATTAAATAAATGTATACATTATAGAGTTAAACATGCAAATTATGTTTATAATATTTTATATTATTTAAAATAATAATTTTCTGTGAAATTTATAGATTATCTGTTTAATCTCCATTAGTATGCAGCTAAGATGTTCTTAGAGATCACTTGAAGATTTTGCAACTTTCAGAAGCCTGAAAATTTGCTGCAGGTCACAAAAGCAATAACAGGTCCAAAACCTAAATGCAACTTTGGTCTCGGCCTCAGCACCATCTTTTGAGAAACCTCCGTACATGAGAGGGAAGTGAAGGAAGGAGCAAACACGCAGGCTGAAGTGCAAAAGAAGAAAGGTGAGGCAGAGGTCCAAGTAGACTTGTACACTCACAGGAGCCACAGAAGCAGAACAAGGGAAGCCTGAGGCCAGGGACACCAGTACAAAAGCTGGACTACATGCCTACCACCTAGAACTTGTCTCAGGGGGTCTGGAACATCTCTGTGGCCATTCTGATCACCTCTCCTACTTTTGAAGGCCCACCTTGCTCCCATCAAAGCAGTCCTGTTTGACCTTTTACCCTGGACCTGCGATATTATGGACTAATTATCTTCTCAGTTGTGGGTGAATACAACATGTGTACAATAAATCATTTCCTTCGTGGTCTTAGCTGAAGAAAAAAAATGAAAATTTAGATAGATAAATTGATACAGATTTGAGGAGATAAAGATCTAGACCACATAGATATAGTAAACTAATAAAGAGTATACTAAATAATGTATTTGAATGTTATATGTAAAATGATCCTACATTGCTATGAATACTTTGTTTACAGATCCACAAAAACATGTATATAAAATACCATTTACATATATACACAAATATATAACCTCTATCCATGTATTATATCTGAATATTCCACATTTCACAATATAAGAAAGTAATTCATTTTCAAAAGTTAGCTTATACCTAAGTAAAATTAATTCTTTTTTAAGAGGAATATATACTTTAACCAAGAGAGACAGGTTATATGTTCACTCATATAACAAGAGAAAATTTATCTCAGATATAATTCAGTAGACCCAAAAGCTTTCTTGGTTTGGAAAAAATTACTAGTTTCTTCAACTTCTTGACAGGCTTACATAATGAATGGTGATTAAAGGACCACTGAATGAATGTGAAGGATAATAGAAAATGTTAGGTGACTAGAAGAGGAAATTAAAGAGAAATGGAATTGCAGAGAAATCAAAAAGTAAAGAGTGGATAATTAGAGTGAAGACAAGTAGCAAAAATTGAGCCAAGAAAGGGGAGATGAAATACAAATTTAGACAGAAAACTTCATAGATTGTCTTCTTAATATGAAGACTAAACTCATTGTTAACATGAATATTGTGACTGAGTCTTTTCTGTTAAAAACTAAATGAGAGGTGTTTCTTCTGTATTTTTAAACATGCCACAGTTTGATAAACATCTCATTTATGTCATTTAAATTTCCAAATAAATTACATATTTCCAGGGAAATTCAGCTAAAGAAAGAAATGTTTACTACAAGTTTTAATATAGTTCATTCTTACTATCTGTTTACTTTGCTGTCTGAGGTGAATCTCCATGTGTGTCTATTCCAAAGAGCAGCTTTTGGCAGGAAAAAGCTCTTTGCTGGAAAGAACTCTCTACAGGAGGTATTCTTTAGTCTTGTCACTAACCTTAAACCGGGTGCCCTCATCTCAGGCCCCAGCACACCTTTCAGATCTCTTACTCACACAATACCTTGCCTAATTTGTTGGTTCTTCATATAGATTAAAGACGTACAAAAGATGTGGAAGAATAATTAACAGGTGACAAGATCTTGTCCCTAGCTTCTGCTTCAGTAATCTCACGAACAAACTGTGACCATACTGTGTGAACAAGATAACATCAAGAGGAAGATCACAAGAAACTGAGGAGTCTTCATGCAGTGGGGGATGATGTTGTCTCTGATCCCCCATCTTTGTGATTAACTGAGATTACTTCCCCTCTTCCCTTTAAAATTTTCATGGCCAAGCAGAATCTTTGGAGGTGGTTTTGGAGGAGGCTTGAATTCTCCATTTTCCCAGATTGCCAGCATTTTGATTCAAAGTACTTTTCCCTTCTACTGACACTTGTTTCTTTCTCAAGTACTGACTTTTTGAGCCAAAAGCAGGTGGATCTGATGTGGTAGCATCTAGTCCCTTACCAAAATCACTGCGGATGGTGACTGCAGGCATGAAATTAAATGATGCTTACTCCTTGGAAGAAAACTTATGACCAACCTAGATAGCATATTCAAAAGCAGAGACATTACTTTGCCGACTAAGGTCCATCTAGTCAAGGCTATGGTTTTTCCAGTGGTCATGTATGGATGTGAGAGTTGGACTGTGAAGAAGGCTGAGCGCCAAAGAATTGATGCTTTTGAACTGTGGTGTTGGAGAAGACTCTTGAGAGTCCCTTGGACTGCAAGGAGATCCAGCCAGTCCATTCTGAAGGAGATCAGCCCTGGGATTTTTTTTGGAAGGAATGATGCTAAAGCTGAAACTTCAGTACTTTGGCCACCTCATGAGAAGAGTTGACTCATTGGAAAAGACTGTGATGCTGGGAGGGATTGGGGGCAGGAGGAGAAGGGGATGACAGAGGATGAGATGGCTGGATGGCATCATGGACTCAATGAACGTGAGTCTGGGTGAACTCCGGGAGATGGTGATGGACAGGGAGGCCTGGCATGCTGTGATTCATGGGGTCACAAAGAGTCGGACACAACTGAGCGACTGAACTGAACTGAGTCCCTTACCACTGACTAGCCAGTACAATAACACTAAAAATAAGGTGCAAATGATGAGACCCTCAGCATTTATATTTGTAAAATGCTTTGTCTTGTCTTCAGAGCTGGAAATAGAGAAATGAGCTCCATCACTGGATCTAGATGGAAATAAAGAGAAAGTGCTGGAGAAGGGCATGGCTACTCACTCCAGAACTGCCTGGAGAATTTTATAGACAGAGGATCCTGGAGGGCTACAGCCCATGGGGTAGAAAAGAGACAGATAAGACTGAGCAACTAACACTTCCATTTTTTTCAAACAGATAATGATTCATATAATCTACTTACTTCACCTGGAGTAAGCAAAGAGATAGATACTATAATTTTTCAAAGTACTTTTCTAGAATTCACCCTTGAAAACAAAATTAAAGGAATTCCTGAAATTCTCCTATGAGATATTTTCACAAAGACATAATAGTGCATGCCTATAAACAGGATTCTCAATCATGACATAAAGGAGACATTGCCTTAACTCATCCTCCAGAAAGAATAAATGAGAGCTAAGCTTTCCTTCAAATAATTTTCAAGAACCTGGGGCTTGAGTGCCTTATCAGTTTGAAGATGTAAAGAAACACTTTTAGAACCAATTTGCAATGTCAATAACTGGAGTTTGTCATAAATACTTGAAGTATATCACACAGAAGAGTGATAAAAGTGTTTCCTTTATAAAGTTTCTAGCTCACTGTATTCAAAGCTTCAAATATAGTCTTCACCTATAATACATTCTTCTGAAAGATGTATTTTTTTAAAGAAAGAAGCAGTCACTTCCCAGTTATTCCAAAACCATGTAAACTTCTACCTTAAACTCGTAAACTCATCAAACAAAACCTCCTTTTGACAGTCAAACACAATCCATGTGAAACAGGTGAGAAAAAAAATCTGTAAAAAAAAAATCTGCTTAACATTCAAACATTAAGCCAAAAGTCAAACCTAAATTACGTTATTTTTCTTTAAAAATTAGATAAGGTACCAGCATTTCTCATTAATCATATTATCAGTAGTGATGACACAGTTCATCTGAGAAATATATGAGGTTTTTTTCCCCATTTTTGCTGATAATCTTGATTATGAGTTTAAATTTGAAAGATAGCATATATTCTCTACTTTTACATTTGAACATCTCACAGTACAATAACCATCATCCCAAGTTTGATTTATAATTTCTTAAAGGTTTTGTTTTATTACCAGGAAATGACCAAGGGAAAATGAAGTAAATGTACTGACTGCTTCCTTAAATATTTCAGTCATCTCCATTATGCAGATAATGAATCCAAAGACCAGAAAGGAATATGGAGTAAAGACAGCCAGGCTATAATCCCTGCTTTCAATTGTCAATATTTATATTCTTGATATTTCAATATTTATTTTATATACACTATATAATATATATTTATGTTAACGTGACCACATTACAAAATTCTCTTCCCTGAAAAAGAGTTACGATTAGATAGATGCTTTAATTTCTTACTAATCCTTATAAATCTCTTTTGTATAGGTCTTAGTATCATCTAAACACACTTAACACATCATATTAATGTTATAACTAATTTTCTGAAGTCAAAGTGTTTCATATATGTATCTGTATGATATTGGCATAGTATTTGATGCATATTTTTGTCTATTGTTGGCTAATTACATGTCTTTATCCCCAGTTTTTGATGAAGTCTTTTTAAATTCTAATATTACTCCACTTATATTCACTCTGTAATTCTGAAAATTCTGATGTTTCAAACAATAACCCAAAATTGCTGTGTGCTTATAAAATATGAAAGCTATCTGCCATCTAGGCTACTTGTCATCAAATTCATTTAATAGCAGAAGCACATTTTAAAATTTGAAATTTGCTTTCTGTTTATAATTGATATTTTCTTGAATAAATACTTGATAATAGTAAGATGATAACATTTACCCACTGTAAATACCAAATTTGAAAACCATGCAATTGTTGCATCAAATGTGTTTTTGAAATAAGAATAGTAAATGACATTTTATATCAAAATCAATTTATTTCTTCAATTTCACTCAGTTAAAAGAATCACAGTGTAAGAATTTACTTAAAAAATATTTGTGAATATTAGGATATGAAAATGACTCCCTTAAAATTCTATATAAATTTCATTAAAACTTGATAAGAAAGCTTAGAGAAAGAATGATTTGCTTTTGATTTTGCATTTGTTTAAAAGTTGTATCACCATCAAACTCTAACAACTCACTAATTTATTTATTTTTTTAATTACAATACTGTATTTGTTTTGCCATACATTGACACAAATCAGCCATAGGTGAACACAATCTCCCAATGCCGAATCCCCCTCCCACCTCCCACCCCCACCCCCCACCTGAATCATCCTGTGCATCAGCCCCATGCCTCCTGCATCCTACATTGAACATAGACTAGCGCCTCGTTTCTTACAGGAAAATATACATGTTTCATTGCCATTCTCCCATACCATCCCACCCTTTCCCCTCTCCACTACCTTAAAGTGAGCATTCAAAAAAAAAAAGGTAGTGGCTAAATATGCTACTCAATCAAATTGAATTTTCACTATTTATCACAGTACTTCTTAAAACCTTAGTGGATATTTAAAAGTGTCTTTTAAAAATGTCAGACTTTAATAAGTATGTCTGTCATTCAAGTTTAAAAATATCTATCCTGTTTTTAGTTTTAAAATATTTTCCATATAATATTTATATAATATTTTATCATGTACAAGCTTGATAACCTATCATATGTTGATAACCTTATATGCCAATAGGTTATCAATAACCTATTGGCACATAATCAATTTACTAATGTAGCACAACAATCAAATACAAAAAATGATCATCAAGTTAAGAAATTTAGAGAGTAAAAGAAGTCAAAGCCACAACCAATGGGCAGCTTCTAATTCTATCTTTCTAACTTAATTCAAGTAAGTAAGAAATCACTGAAGCAATTTGAATAAATAACAATTGAATTAATGAATAAAAATAGGCCATGCTCTAATTTTCTTAAAAGACATTTATTTTATGGCCACAATTTAAAATAAGAGACAATTGCTGTAATCTGTTGAAAGATAATCACAGTTTGGATTAGGAGTGTTATGGAGGAAATGGAGCAAGCAGATTGACACTGGATATATTTCTGAGGTAAAAGTGAAAGTCAATCAGTCATGTCCGACTTTTTGCAACAGCATGGACTATAAAGTCCATGGGATTCTCCAGGCCAGAATGCTGGAGTGAGTAGTCTTTCCCTTTCCAGGGGATTCTTCCCCACCCAGGGATCGAACGCATGTCTCCCACATTGCAGGCGGATTGTTGTTTTTTTTTTTCCCTGAAAATTTTATTTATTTATTTTATTTTAATTGGAGGCTAATTACTTTACAATATCGTGGTGGTTTTTGCCATACATTGACATGAATCAGCTGTGGGTATACATGTTCCCCATCCTGAACACCCCCCTTCTCTTCCCTCCCCATCCCATCCCTCAGGGTCATCCCGGTGCACCAGCCAGGTGGATTCTTTACCAGCCTAGCCACCAGGAAAGCCCTTCTGAAGTAGAAACCATCCCTTACAAATGATTTGAACCTAGAGAGATAAAAGTCAAAGATGTCTCCAGAGTTTTGCACTGGGGGCTGGACTCTGGGGGAGTTGACAGTCCTTGAGATAGAGATGTCTACGGGAGGCACATTCTAAAATGTGTGAAAAGTGGATTTTAGAAGTTTGAGATTCAGATACTTTTAACACATTCATGGTTAGGTGATACCTTGGACTTCAGGCTTAGAATCTAGGGAAAAGTTCTGGGGTAGTGTTACTTCATAGTTGTAGCATCACAGATGTCTGAATTATCGAAGCAGATGCACAAAGATAATAGATCTAACTCAGCATCAAACTTCCCAAATGCTTAGTGAAAGATACAAGCAAAAAGTAGGGAGAATCATAGCCTCACAATACTAGTCTCTCAGATAGCCACCAACTCAACAGATGCAGCTTCCAACACAAAATAAAACCAAAAGCAAAGCAAAACAAAACCAGGCAAAACCAGGCATGCTTCCCACCCTGTGATGAGTTTTGATTCTGAAGGAAGAAACAGATACTATCTATGTGTACTTGACAGTTTAGGAAGTAGTTTTAGTATGAGGCCTCCTGGTTTCTGTACTCCATTTAATCACACAGGTACAGTCTGCAGTTAACTTCTATTGTCCAGCCAGTTTTGTCCTATACGTCTCTTCATTTCATGTTTATTTTGAATGATAATTGTAGAGAAATGGCATACTCTGCTTTAAAAATTCTTAGGTAAAAATTCGCAGTAATCTTGAGACTATAAATCACACTGGAATATTTACTGGTACATTTGGTCAAGATCAGATCGCCACTTGCATGCCCAGAAGAGAGGAACAGAGCTGCAGACCTGCTGTTGACTCTTTTGTTCCTGGAGTCATCAGCTTGGAAACATTTGAAACAATGAAATTGTAGCTACTCCCATAAAAATGTTTTCTACCAGAGCAAGAAAGTATGTGTTGCAGTATTCTCTTTCAGCTACTCTTATCCATGTGCAGAGTAGAGGATGCTTTGGATTCGACAGGGTTTGGGTTTTGCAAGGCTAATGCATTAGGGGGAAAAAAGGTTATCGCAGTGTGGGTTTTTTGGTGGTGATTGTTGTCCAGTTGCTAAGCCATGTCAAACTCTTTGCAACCCCATGGACTGCGGCACACTGGGCTCCCTTTCTTTACCTGTATCCTGGAGTTTGCTCAGATTCATGTCCACTGAGTCAGTGATGCTATCTAACCATCTTATCCTCTGTTTCCCTCTTCTCCTTTTGCCTTCAGTTTTTCCCAACATCAGGGTCTTTTCCAATTAGTTGGCTCTTTGCATCAGGTGGGCAGAGTATTGGAGCTCCAGCTTTAGCATCAATCCTTCCAACGAATTTCAGGATTGATTTCCTTTAGGATTCATTGGTTTGATCTTCTTGCGGCCCAAGGGACTCTCAAGAGGTTTTGGTGGAGGGTATGAAAAAAATATATCAAGCAATAAAAAACTTGCTTGTCACATGTCCTGAATATCTGAGACTCAAAACACAGGGGCCTTTAGTAAGAAATGACAAGAGACCTCAAACAGTAACTGAAGTCTAACTATATGGATCCTCAAAAAGAATGATAGGAGAACTTGAACAAAAAACAAAAGTAAACTGCATTTATACTGCCAGTCAAGTTGGTTGGTAATCTCTTATTTCATGAGATATACCTTGAAGACCACAATTCTTTATTGCTATTGACAAAAAGTTTAATTCACTACATTCTATAAGGAACTTGACTGGCATTCTTGGTTTGCAGTAATGCTATGAATTATTTTTATATGAAAAATATATATCTAATATAATATTATATATGTCTATACATATACAGTATATAAAAAGCTTCCCTGGTGGAAGTAAAGCATCTGTGTGCAATGTGGGAGAGCCGGGTTCGATCCCTGGGTGGGGAAGATCCTCTGGAGAAGGAAACGGCAGCCCACCCCAGCACTCTTGCCTGGAGAATCCCATCGACAGAGGAGCCTGGTGGGCTACAGTCCATGGGGTCACAAAGAGTTGGACACGACTGAAGTGACTGAACACCATACATAGTCAGTATATACATTTCTGTAAGAACATGACAGAATTTACTTCATAAGATTTGCTTGCTTCCAATTTCAAACAAACATCCTCCTTTTAAAATTTCATAACATAAAATTCTTCTACTGCGAAAATCAGTTCATCTGAATAGAAACAGCTTTACTCAATATACCTCTTCTGACAGATACTGTGAATTGTGTCTTTCCCAGTCTGTGTGGCTAAATTTAAAGGCAAAAGTAAGGTTAGTATACCAAGTCCACTTATCTCAATCGTAAATACAGAGCTCACTGGACTTCATGAAGATTATATTAACTAAGAAAGGAAATTTTGCCATTGAGAATGAGAACAATACCTATTTAATTTCAATACTAGGTTAGGCATAACTATATGCAAATATGAGAAATTGTATTATAGTCACCATCTGTTAAGTGCACCGCCCAAAACCTCATCTTGGTATTTCTCTACATTATCATACCTTCCATTGGTTGAATCAAAGAGTGATGTTCTCTGGAAGCTGTGTCATGAGACAAGGACAAGTTTGAAAATTGGAGTAAAGACAGAGTATACCTTCAGCTCTCTTAGCCCTGTTCACTGTGGAAGTTATTGCTTTGTCCACAGCATCTTTGACAAAGATCCTCACTGACTTGTATCTGGCCCCTGGCCTTTTGAATGCCTAAGGTTATGCAGTGGATCGGATTACTTTGCCTAAGAAATTGTGCTGTTTGGACACAAGTCCTGGCTGTGTGTCACAAAATGTGATTTCCTGGCCCTTCCAAAACTGTCAGCCAATAAATAGCCTATAATAAGTCCCTTTCCATATAAGCTAGATGAAGTAGATTCTGTAACTGCATCTTGGCAAAGATATAATAGTCACATCCATTCAGTGCTAAGCGACTGGCAAAAATACTTAGCCATATGTGGCAGAGGTAATTGTCTTTGTTTTTGCCTAGTGTGACTTCATAAACTGTGTCCAAAGAATTAGAGCTGCTAATTCACTGTTCCACATTCTTAGATGTACTTGCCTTCCATTTATATGCACCAAGATGATCTTTCCTCATCATGGTTCCTTGAGTTTGTTTACGTTCACTTTAAATGTCCCAAATTTATTAACTATTTACCTACAATGTGCTTCTTCTTTGCTCTGTAAAATGTTTGATACCAAACACCTAACTTGTCAAGGAGGTTCTCCGTTTGCACAGGACTGTAGCTCATCTCACAGAACCGGGTGATCTCTGGACAAATGGCAGGTGGGTCCATGTTTTTGGCCAACTTTCTTTGTGGTAAATATCTGCTGCTCATTAGACCTCCAAAATTTATATACTAGTTCCAAGTTTATACATTTGACCAAATTCTCTCAACCTCCAGCCCCATGTAACCACCAATATATTCTTTTTTTTTTAAGTTAAGGTTTTTTAGACTCCACACATAAGTCATATCATCCAGTACTTTTCACTTTATGTCTGACTTATCTCACTTAGCACAGTGCCCTCAAGGTTCATCTATACTGTAGCAAATGGCAGGATTTCCTTATTTCTCATGGATCAATAATATCACATTTACAAATATGCCATAACTTCTTTATTTATCAACTAGCATTTTGAAAAATGTAAGAGCTACTAAATATGAGTAAAGATATAGAGCTAACGTGAGTGAAAGAAGCAAGTTAGAATACTGGGAATGACTTCAATTTGGAGGAATTTCTTTTTATAGACACAGATCTAAATTATTGATTTAGCTAAAGTTAGTGGATTAGCTTAGGGTACCAGAGTTTTCTTCTATGAAGTTAAAGCACACTTTCCTAGTTGAAGAAACTATATCATAAAAGTTGAGTTATATGGTGCCAGTGAGAAGGGAATGGGGGTAATATGTTAGCATTGAAAGTGAAAGGGAAGTCGCTCAGTCGTGTCCAAATTTTTGCGCCCCCTGGACTGTAGCCTACCAGGCTCCTCAGCCCATGAAATTTTCCAGGCAAGAGTATGGGAGTAGGTTGCCATTTCCTTCTCCAATATTAATATTAAGTATTCACAATAATATGAAGTATATAGTAAAAGTTATAAAAATAGTAAAGTTATATAATTCCCTGACGTTTTGGACAAGATTAAGACATTCTCAGATAATAACTGATATGCAAATCATTTTAAATAGAAAAATGCCAAATATCCCTTTATTGAAAACATGAATCTATGATCCATTTACGTTGAACAAGATTTAGTTGTTGTTGCAAAGTATGCATGAAAATTTGGTTCATTTTTTTCTCCATAAAACTGTTAAGTTAGTCTAGAACCATTTGTCTAAAAGACTATACTCCCATTAAGTTTCCTTGGTATCTTGGTCATAAACCAATTGGTCACATATATTTAAGTTTGTCTCTTGATTTCACGCATAGGTCAACACAGTGGGTCTAAAGGAATGTCTTATTTGTTCTGTCTACAAGGCCAACCTTATTGTAAATAAGTCAAATAATTTAATTATGTGGATTTCAGAGTTACAAGGTAATTTGTTAAGTCTCTCATGTGAATGTTAAGGAAGGAATATGGTCTTAAAATTATAATTCAAAACTCTAAAAATCTACAGTTTGCTAGAGTTAAGAATGTATTCTTGTGCAGACAGGAAAATTGAAAGAAGTTGTGCATTTTCTATTGATTCAAAATATTACACACAGGTAAGAGATAACGTAATTGAATAGACTTTTTCCAAAAATAAATGACACAATTGATTGTCAATTCTTTACTGTATTTGGAATAGAATTCTGCTTTTATTAGACTGTTTCCTTAATGTAAGGAGCCTGGTTGCTCCTTGGGGTTGAAAAATCAGTTATATATGAGTCTAACAAATACAGAGGAAACATTGTTCAAAAAGAGATGAAGATTAAGGCCAAATATCCTGCAAAAAGACATAGGACTGAGAAGACCCAGAGAGCTGAAATCTACACCTGATTGCTGATGATTATTTCATCCTTCCTAAAGAATTAAAACATATTTAGACTTGATCACTCTATGAAATATCTTTGACACCACCATACCACAAAGCCTATTAAATGTCACCTAATCAAGAGATCAAATTGTCAATATCCACTGAATCACAGAAAAAGCAACATAATTCCAGGAAAACATCTATTTCTACTTCATTGACTATGCTAAAGCCTTTGACTGTGTGGATCACAACAAACTGTGGAAAATTCTGAAAGAGATGGGAATATCAGACCACCTAAGCTGCCTTCTGAGAAATCCGTAAGCAGATCAAGAGGCAACAGTTAGATACTGGACATGGAACAATGGACTGGTTCCAAATAGGAAAAGGAGTATGTCAAGGCTATATATTGTCATCCTGCTTATTTAACTTCTATGCAGAGTACATCATGTGAAATGCTGGTCTGGATGAAGCCCAAGCTGGAATCAAGGTTGCCAGGAAAAATATCAATAACCTCAGATATGCAGACGACACCATCCTTACAGCAGAAAGAGAAGAACTGAAGGGCCTCTTGATGAAAGTGGAAGAGAGAGTGAAAAAGCTGGCTTAAAATTCAACATTCAAAAACAAAGATCATAGCATCCAATCTCATCACTTCATGACAAACAGATGGGGAAACAATGGAAACAGTGACATACTTTATTTTCTTGGGCTCTAAAACCACTGCAGATGGTGACTGGAGCCATGAAATTAAAAGATGTTTGCTCCCTTGAAGAAATGCTATGACCAACCTAGACAGCATATTAAAAAGCAGAGACATTGCTTTGCTGATAAAGGTCCGTCTAATCTAAGTTATGGTTTTTTCAGTAGTCCTGTATGGATGTAAGAGTTGGAACATAAAGAAAGCTGAGTGCTGAAGAGTTGATGCTTTTGAACTGTGGTGTTTGAGAAGACTCTTGAGAGTCCCTTGGACTGCAAGGAGATCAAACCAGTCAATCCTAAAGGAAATTAATCTGGAATCGTCATTGGAAGGACTGATGCTGAAGCTGAAGCTCCAATAATTTGGCCAACTGATGTGAAGAGCCAACTCATTAGAAAAGCCCCTGATGTTGGGTAATATTGCAGGAGGAGAAGGGGAAGACAGTGGCCAAAGTGGTTGGATGGCATCACTGACTCAATGGACATGAGTTTGAGCAAGCTCTGGGAGGTGGTGCAGAACAAAAAGCCTGCCATACTGCAGTCCATGTGCTACCAAGAGTCAGACACAACTGAGTGACTGAACAACAATCAAGACAAGGAAAAAGAACAAGATAAACAAAAAATACCTAAAGTGTAAGGAAGGATTGGTTATAAATGGCAGTGATCATAGTTATTAAAATAGATTTTACAGGGAAGTCATATCAGCACTAGAGTTTTGTCTTGGTACAAGATGGCTTTACTTTTGTTTATTCCTGAATCTGCTAATGATCAATTGAAAATATATGTATGATGTAAACATATAGGTGTGTGACTGATATGCCTCGATGATTTCCTCTTTTCTGATAGAAGGGCATCCAATAATGCCCTTACATTACAATAGAGGAAATAACTGTGCTCTCCCAGAACCTAATCTAATATGTATTTTCCAGTCTTAAGTTTTCTACTTAACATTTTGTTGTTGCTATCAGCAGCGGGGTAAGTTCTCCTTACTTATGCCTGTGAGGCAGGTCTATGAGATTTTCACTTCTATCTACTTATTTTTTGAGCATGCCTACCAATAACTAATGATGTGAGCAAGAGTAGAGATGGCAAGAAATTGACCCAAGTACACTGGAAGAGAAAGAAATAGTAAAAAGAGAAGAAAAACCTTCTGTTTTTGAAGGGCAGAGATCATTCAATATATACTGTCAAAAAAGAAAAGAGTTTTATTATCCACTCTAGAACAGAGAAGTCTATTTTAATAATTAAAGCAAAAGAGAAAGCACATATTAAAAGTTTTCTGAATTACAAATGTAATTTGAACATTTTGACACAGAATGTATGATAATTTTTTCCCTAATAAACTTCCAAATTTCATACTTGATAATAGGCAAACATCCCTAAAAATGTTTTCTATCTCCTCTGGTGAAAGTGCAATTACAAAATAGAAATCAGACCTGATGTGAATTGCATTGCTTTAAGGAATACACTTTCTATTGTGTGTAGTGACATTGCTCCTTTGTGTAGAAGGTAGGAGGAGTAATAATCTCAGACTAATTTCAATGCATGATAGTTCAACTAACCAGAGAATATATGAATTATAGTATTAATATCCATGGGAAAGAAAAACAAAGTAAAAATGAACAGTCTTATTGTTGAAAAATCAAAAGAAATACCTCTTTGTGAGAATGCAGGTGGTATAAAACTGCATACAATCAGATTTTTACTGTACAACATTTTGGAACAAAATTGAATTCTGTCACATATGGTAGTTCATTGTATTATGATCTGCTACTCTCTACGGTGTAGGTAAACCACATTTCCAGATGGCAGGAGTAAATATGGACTCCCCATGATGAAAAAACACAAGGCAATTTTAGTTTTGGCATACTACATAATTGTCGAACAGCAAACAAAGACGAGAACAAAGAGAAATTTTGGAAAGCTTATTGATTGCTTTTATTGTTTCCTGCCTCAATAAGTAACACATGCTCATGTGGGATATTTTGGGAAATGGAAATATTTGGAATTCTCAGAAACATAGTAGACATGAAAGAGAAAATTAAAAATGACCTGTAGTCACACAATACAGAATGTATTGTGAGGCATTCAGGTGTCTGTGTTTGTGAGTGTGGTTTGCATATTACATCCAACTCATTTGTATATATTTATCAAACATTTGGGACATAATGAATACAGTTTTATACAGCAAATATTTGCTAAATATCATGCCATACAGTGTCTGGAAATATAATTCAATAGTTAAGTTTCATATGATATTTTCGGTAGTGTGACAGTGAAGCATATTAAGGAATCCAATAAGGTATTAATAAATAAAATTATTATCTCTACTTTGTTGATGTCAAAATGGAATAAACTAGTTATATAATATCACACAGCTAAATGGTAAGAGTCTAGCGGAGCTAGCTTCCTTAATAAATAGACTATAATATATCACATATGCTGCTGCTGCTGCTGCTAAGTCACTTCAGTCGTGTCCGACTCTGTGTGACTCCATACACAACAGCCCACTAGGCTCCGCCGTCCCTGGGATTCTCCAGGAAAAAATACTGGAGTGGGTTGCCATTTCCTTCTCCAATGCATGAAAGTGAAAAGTGAAAGTGAAGTCACTCAGTCGTGTCCGACTCTGTGTGACCCCATGGACTGCAGCCCACCAGGCTCCTCCATCCATGGGATTCTCCAGGCAAGAGTACTGGAGTGGGGTGCCATTGCCTTCTCCGATATGTATAAAGTTGTATAACTAGCTCAAACAATATAAAAATTCTTGAACTAGGTCTTAAAGGATTATGCATACATTTTATGTAACCAGTTACAATAAAGTTAAAAATATCACAAACAATTTGAAGAAGTTTAACTTTTATTTAGTTCAATCAGCCATTTTTATACTTGCTTTAGAGACAGGAAAAATTCTTTACTTAATTATTTATTCATTTATTATATAGTACAAGTGCTGAACTTTCTTAAGCTTTTTAGAGCTATTTACATAATAAAAAGACTTTTTTTTTCTGTTTTGGCTGTTATAGTTATCTAATCTTAATATTTCATTTAAACGTGCATTGTATTTTGTTTTTTTCTCACATAATTGGAAAATTTCCCAATTATCCCTGTTGAATTTCCTTATTGTTCTTATATTTAAAATAATTCCTTTTAGAAAATGGTATTATGTTATATTTCTGGGGGAGATATGAATTAAAATATCATTTCAAAATTAAAAAGAAAGAATTCCTTCATATTTCAAAATCTTGCTCAGTTCAGTTTCAGTTCAGTCACTGAGTTGTGTCCGACTTTTGCGACCCCATGAATCGCAGCATGCCAGGCCTCCCTGTCCATCAACAACTCTCGGAGTTCACTCAGACTCACGTCCATTGAGTCAGTGATGCCATTCAGCCATCTCACCCTCTGTCATCCCCTTCTTCTCCTGCCCTCAATCCTTCCCAGCTCTTGTTACAGTATCCTTAATTTTTCCCTAGTTCTTCACATTCATAGTTGACCATTATTGACCTCAAAACTATTTAGCTCTGAAGCAAAATCCAGTTGTCATAATTTTCTAAATATTAATCATTTTTCACACAATTGAAAAATAATTTATCCAATAATTTCTACTACTATATATTTATTTAAATATAGAGAGAATTTTTTTCTGGGCTGTGTTTCCTGTTCTATCATTTGCCTGCTATTTAATTTGACAAAAATAAGCCTTTATTGAATATTCAGGGTTTATTTCTTTTAAGATTGACTGGTTTGATCTCTTTGCAGTCAAGGGACTTTCAAGAGTCTTCTCTAGCACCCTAATTTGAAAGCATAGATTCTTCATTGCTCAGCCTTCTTCTTGGTCCAACTCTCACATCTGTATGTGTGTATATATATATATATATATGTACATATACACACACACACACAGTATCATATAAGTGCAGAAAAATACACTCTAAGTTGAAAAGGATATTAAAAAAATCCTGTCTTGGAAAACTGTCAACAATATCAGTGCAGTTACATCTCTGGGCTTCCTTTCTGCCTCATGTATCCCAGATTTAGAGCTGAAGAAGCCAGCATACCAGCACAGACAAATTAAAATAAATAAAAGCCTATTCTCTCTAGCCAAAGGACCAGGAAAGGGAAAATCTATCAAGGCAGGAAATCTTCAGACAATAACAGCTTGACCCTGACCAATACCAGGAAAAAGTGTGCTGAAAACCTGGCCTCTGCCAGCCAGGGCTGAATGAGGAAGGCAGACTCCCGCCATCGCCCAGCTGTAATGAGGCATACCTCCTGTGGCATCAGACACATCCCAGTGGGACCTGGAAATGTCTTCCCTGCCCAGTAGTAATGAGATTGCCCCCAGCAAGACACAGACACACAGACACACAGACACGAGAACAGTTAAGAAGCCTGACTTTCACATCCAACCAATAGCACCAAGAAATCTCTCCACCCTACTCCCCCACATAGAGCCTGGGTGGAAACCAGGACATTCAACACTGCCCAGAGGTCACTAAACCCTCAACCGCCATGCTGTTAGCAGAAGCCACAAAAACAGTGGCAATTGGATGACCTTCCTCCTTATAACTGGGGTGCCCTGGTAGTGGTTTAATGGGAAACATAGAATTTTACCCTTGGACAGCAAATAAGAAGTGCTCCAAGGGTGGGAGGTGTAAGGGGGGTTCAAGAGGGAGAGAACATGTGTACACTTACAGCTAATACATGCTGATGTATGCCAGAGATCAAACTAATATTGTAAAGTAAATGTCAATTAATTTAAAAGAAATAAATATCATTATCAACATCCAGGAAAATATCAGCTTGGATGATGAAAAGAAAATTAGCAGATGTCAGCATCATGAAGACACAGATCCTGGAATTATTTGACAAAGATAAAATGAAATACTCCAGTGAACATGCTTGAAACAAATGAAAAGTAGAAAGTCTTAGCAAACTAATAAATATAAAAAGAAGAACCAAAATGAAAATTTTAAAAGTGAGAAATAAATTATAGAGAAAAAGACAAGACCAAAAAAAAAAAAACAAACTCCAGTGGTTGGGCTCATAAACACAATAGAGATACAAAGGAAAAACTCATTGTGCTAGGAAATAGCAATTACTCGACTTGCAAAGTAGAGAACAAATAAACTGAAAAAAAAAATACAGATTGCAATAACTTATATGAAAATAGAAAAGGATCTAGCATTCATGTCCTGGAGTCTTAGAGGGACCAAAAAGGGTTGGGGCATGAGTTTAAAAACGTGTTTGATAAAATAAAGATTGTAATTGTTTCCAACTTGACAAAAGTATACACTTACACGTTCATAAAAGTGAGTGACATTTTAACAAGAAAAGCAAAAAAAAAAAACCAACAAACAAAACTACCCTTCAGCACATCATAATCAAGTCACGGAAAACTTTAAGAGAAAAACTAGTCAACAGACAGATTTCTCATCAACAAATGCAGAGGACAGGGAGACATTCTTTTTGAGTGGTATTGAAAAAACAGAAATCAAACAGTTCTTAGATGAAGGATAATTGAGGCTTATTGCCAGAAACAATTCTAAAAGAATGGTTAAATCACATTTTCTAAAAAGAAACATTTTCTAAAAAGAAAGGATATAATAGAAGAAATACAGGAGCATTATCAAGTTTGAAACTACAACAGAGTAAAACTCTGAATACATACAACAGATTTTTTTCTCTTGATTTTTCTAAATTTCACTCAACATTTGAAGCACAAATTATAACATTGTTTAATGTAGTTTCAGTACATGTAAAAGAAATATTTGAGAAAATATTATTATTAGTGGGAGTGAGTAAAGGGATCTAAAGTCATGTTTTATGTATTTCACTGGTAAAACATAACACCAGTAGACACTGATATCTATATTAACTGCTAGAAATACAAAGAAATACAAATATACATACCAAAAAACACTATTAGTACTTCAAAATGTAATTCTGAAAATGTTCTGTAGCCCTCAGGAGGCAGAAAAATACATAAGTGGAGAAATACAAGAGACAGTACAAGAAGAAATCATAAAACAACAAAGAAAATGCCAGTTATATGTAAGTTTTAAAAGTATCATTAATAATATTGAAGGCAAAACACTAAATACACTTTTGATGAAACAAAGTATGGAAGAGTACATAAAAAATTACCTGTCTCAATTATAAGCTGCCTGTAAGAAGTACATTTCAAATATTACAACAGAGAGGGTTAGTAAACTAATTGGAAGGCTTAACTTGCATATATTAATGAAGAAAAGAAGGAGAGTACATTACAATCAAACTTCAGAGCAAAGAGAATCACCACAAGGAACATTACGCACTAATAAAGTCCTGTGAGGAGACCAATAATCCTAAATGCATGTGTATATAACAATAGAACTCATATGTAGAAACAAACTTCAAGAAATGAATATATATATATATACATATATATATATGCCCACAATTTTAATTTGAGAATGCCTTAGCATTTTCCTCAACAATTGGTAGAACTATCAGACAGCTCACAGTATATAGGTAGAAATAGAAAAACTGAACATTGTCAACAAATAGTACCTAACTCCACCTAACAGTAGGAGAATGAACATTCTTTTCAAGTTTCTAAGGATCATTTATTAAAATAGCCCAAATCTCTTGCCTTAAAAAATATTATCAACAGACATAAGGTATACAAATAATGTGGAGAGTATTCTTTGAGCACAATGGGAAAAAAGCTGGAAATCAGTAGAAAAGTGACAGAAAAATCTCCTAGGAACTGAACAAAACAAGGTTGATAAAAAATTGTCAATGAGGAAGTGTCAAGGGAAATTTTAAAATGTATTAAACACAAGTGAGAATGCATCATATTAAAATGTATTAGGTGCAGCTAATGCAGTGCTGAAAGAGAAATTAATAGTATTTAAAACATACATTTTATAAAGGCAAAAATCACAAAATAATAATACAAGCTCACATCACAGGAAACTAAAGACGAGCAAAATAAGCCTAAAGCAAACAGGAAAAGAAATAATAAAGATAAGAGAAGAAATCAATAGCATAAATAGAGAAAAAAAATATACAGAAAAATAAATGAAACACAAAGGTGGTTCTTTGAAAGGATCAATAAAATTGACAAAATTTTAGAAAGACTGACACATGAAGGGACAAAGGACAGTAGTAACAAGTTACTAATATTAGGAAAGAAACACACTATATCATTATATCCCTGGATATATCAAAAGCTTCATAAGAAAATCTTATGAATCCTGCATTGCAGGTAAATGCTTTACTGTCTGAGCCCCCAAGGAAACCAAGTAAGAGAATACTATGACCAAAGGACTGAAATACACTTGACAGACGAGATGAAACACACCAAATCCCCTCAAAGCACAAGCTACGACTACAACTCAATATTTTAAATAGCCTTAAAACTCTTATAAAAATTGATTTGAAATTTTTAAAAAAATTTAAAAAGAAATACCTGGGTTTTGATGGTTACAATGAAGGATTCCATCAAACATTTAATGCAGAATTGATAATGAAACTGTACAGTCTCTTCTAGAAAATATAAAAGAAGAGAATGTTTCTTGTCATTTTCTGTGGCTAATTTCTGATTCCATAACCAGACAAAAAGAACAAGAAAAATAATCCATGGAGAAGTATACTTCATGGATATAGAAATAAAATTTTAACAAAATATTATCAAATCAAATTCAGTAATATATAAAAATAATTATCTGTCACAGTCATTGGGGTATCATTCCAGAAATGCAAGACGGATGTAATTTTAAAAAGTTAATCAGTGTAATCCATGATTTAAAAAAAAAAAGGCTGAAGAAAAAACAATACTATGGTCCTGTCCATTGATGCAAAAAGAGCTGACAAAATTCAATACACATTCATGATAAAAATTTTCAGAAAACTAGGAATAGAAGGAAATGATCTCAACTACTTAAATAACATCTACATAAAACCAACAGCCATCACTACACTTCATGGTGATAGTTCAGTGCAGTTCAGTCGCTCAGTCATGTCCGACTCTTTGCATCCCCATGAATCAAAGCACGCCAGGCCTTCACGCCAGGCCTTCTTGTCCATCACCAACTCCCGGAGTTCACTCAGACTCATGTCCTTCGGAGTCAGTGATGCCATCCAACCATCTCATCCTCTGTCGTCCCCTTCTCCTCCTGCCCCCAATCCCTCCCAACATCAGAGTCTTTTCCAATGAGTCAACTCTTCTCATGAGGTGGCCAGAGTACTGGAGTTTCAGGTTGAGCCAGGGCTGATCTCCTTCAGAATGGACTGGTTGGATCTCCTTGCAGTCCAAAGGACTCTCAAGAGTCTTTTCCAACACCACAGTTTAAAAGCATCAATTCTTCCGTGCTCAGTTTTCTTCACAGTCCAACTCTCACATCCATACATGACCACTGGAAAAACTGTAGCCTTGAATAGATGGATTTTGTTGGCAAAGTAATGTCTCTGCTTTTCAACATGCTATCTAAGTTGGTCATAACTTTTCTTCCAAGGACTAAGCATCTTTTAATTTCATGGCTGCAGTCACCATCTGCAGTGATTTTGGAGCCCCCCAAAATAAAGTCTGACACTGTTTCCACTGTTTCCCCATCTATTTCCCATGAAGTGATGGGACCAGATGTCGTGATCTTAGTTTTCTGAATGTTGAGCTTTAAGCCAACTTTTCCATTCTCCACTTTCACTTTCACCAAGAGGCTTTTAGTTCTTCTTCACTTCTGCATATCTGAGGTTACTGATGTTTCTCCCAGCAATCTTGATTCCAGCTTGTGCTTCTTCCAGCCCAGCGTTTCTCATGATGTACTCTGCATATAAGTTAAATAAGCAGGGTGACAATATACAGCCTTGACGTACTCCTTTTCCTATTTGGAACCAGTCTATTGTTCCATGTCCAGTTCTAACTGTTGCTTCTTGACCTGCATATAGGTGTCTCAAGAGGTAGATGAGATGGTCTGGTATTCCTATCTCTTGAAGAATTTTCCACAGTTGACTGTGATCCAGACAGTCAAAGGCTTTGGCATAGTCAATAAAGCAGAAATAGATGTTTTTCTGGAACTCTCTTGCTTTTTCCATGATCCAGCGGATGTTGGCAATTTGATCTCTGGTTCCTCTGCCTTTTCTAAAATTAGCTTGAACATCTAGAAGTTCATGGTTCACGTATTGCTGAAGCCTTGCTTGGAGAATTTTGAGTATTTCTTTCCTAGCGTGTGAGATGAGTGCAATTGTGCAGTAGTTTGAGCATTCTTTATGGTAATAGACTTCCCCCTAATTTGAGGTATCAGATAAGGATATTCATTTTCATGATTCAAATTCAACAAAGTACTGGAAGT
Source organism: Nanger dama (assembly GCA_917880005.1). Taxonomy (NCBI): domain Eukaryota; kingdom Metazoa; phylum Chordata; class Mammalia; order Artiodactyla; family Bovidae; genus Nanger; species Nanger dama. Next base: position 3,997,573 of record CAKJTW010000069.1, read on the forward strand.
ACTAACCAGTAAAAGGCAAGAAAAGGAAATAGGACCATACAGATAAAAGAGAAAAAACAAAAACAAAACTCACTCCTCTTTGCTGATGGTAGCCATAAAACTTTAGAAAGATTTTAGGAGAAAAAATCTTTAAGAACCAGTGCTTGGTAAAGTTCTTAGATACTGCACGAAAAACATGATCTATAAAAGGAAAAGAAATGGACTTCATTATAATCTAACAAAGGTCTGTCTAGTCAAAGCTATGGATTTTCCAGTAGTCATGTATGGACATGAGAGTTGGACTATAAAGGAAGCTAAGCACCGAAGAAAATGAAAATTAAAACTATGATATCAGTTGAGAAATGCAAAATGGTACAGCCAGTCTTGAAAATAATTTGTAAGTTCCTTGAAATTTAAATAGGGCCATCAATTACACCCATGTGTTTCAACACCCGCCTCCCACAATTGACTTTTATCTTAGAACAAAACTTATATCAACACAAAAATCTGAGTCCGTTGATGGAGATGAAATTCTTCTAAAATCATTAGTTGTTTTTCTTAGATATCTTAGTAGTGAGGTAAGACAGGCATTCATTAAATTATCACACAAATATATTAACATGTGCAGCATATTCTGTGAGGCAGAAATACATTATTCATAAATAATACAACAGCATTAACTGACAAATCCCAGAAAGTAAGAGAATCGTTCCTGAGGAAGAGGTGACTGAACTGATATCTGAAGCAATATTTAAAAATTAATGTGACAAAGAAAAGGTATAAGGGCAAAAATTAAGCTCATGGAGAGATATTTGTTCTCTATAATGTAACTGTATGAAGCAGGAGGTGTGTGTGTGTGTGTGTGTGTGTGTGTGTACTATATCATACCTCACATGATTAGTTAAGATATCAGTTAAGGTAGAAAATACTGATACCATGGATAAGGCAAGGTTGATGGGTATTAATGAGAAAAGTAGAGGTATTTCAAAAGATAGGAAGTGAAGAGGAAAACTTTTCCAGAATCCAGAATTCTCAGTGAATGTCTTTGGTTGTTGTGTTGATTTCTTAATATTTAGGATGTTTTCTGTTCCATCTGAAGAGAAGAAAAAAAAATCACTGAAAATGTGAGGCACCTGCCCTTCAGAGAACACTGAAGTATAAAGGATTGAGGAATGCTACAAAATAACCTATGAACTTTTAATGAAGCAACTTGTTTTAATTTAATTTTACTTTGTCTTTTAGCTTTCTGCCATCCATGTCACCCTAAAAATAAAGCAAAAATGAGTATCAATATAACAACTAATACTACTACTTCCTGTTTAAATTTCTTTCTAGGAACTCAGGGTATTATATATATATTATTCCATCAATCTTCATAACATTGCAAATAAGACATTGACATTCCAGAAGCACTGGGAAAAAGAATGAGTATTATAAGTGCAATAATGGTCAATTGAAATTTTAGATTAGTTCTAGTAGTTCAGTGCAAGCTCATTAGGCAAAGGTTTGGTTTAAGAACTATATTTTAGTAACTCTGTTATGAGAGTTGAACATTCATGTCTATTAATTCACACTCTTTTTAGTTTCCCTGTCTCACCACTGATTATAAGAGAAGATTTCTGATATAGGGTATATATTAAAGAATGGATTTCTCTTGGGGAAGAAAAAAATTAATTGATTATTTTCCATGTGTTATTTTTTCCCCTTTTGATGAGTTCTTTAAGACATTCTAGTGTCTAGAACACAGAAAAGGACAAATATCATACACAGGTGAGGAATTATAATTTAATTTGGGTTTTCCTGAAGCATGCATTAAGATGAGGTGCTCCACACAAATGATTTATTATAGAGAATTTTTAAAAGCAGCCAGAAACGGCAAAGGGTAGAAAGCCAAGCCAGAAGGAGGTGCCAGGGAAAGGTCCTTCAGAGGGCAGACATGAGCTTGATCACAGACGAGCTAAATGTAGAGTGTAAATTACACCTCTTGGTTTCCAAGGAAGAGGAGCTAGGATCTCACAGGAAGGCAGTGCCATCGTTGGTTAACTGCTACCCAGGAGCAGGTGTAGCTATGAAAGAGGGGCAGAGATGTAAACTCCTGAAGCATATCAGCTCCCTGTGGCTTCTGGAAAAATATCCCAGGGCCCAAGCCAGTCTTCCGAAAATGAAGCTGAGAAGCTGGCTTCCTAAGGAATGTGGAAGCACTGGAGGTTACAGAAATGGTGAAATGATCAAATCTCCAGGAATGTGGGCAGAGTAATAATATGGTCTGCCACATGTAAACCTGACTAGGTGGAATAAGGAAATGTAAGAGAATCACCTTGAGAAAAATTGGGATTTCTGGAGAAGTAAGCAGAACAAATAAAACAGAAAAATAAAAACAGGAAAGAAAAATACAGTGTAAATACAAAGACTCTCAAATCTGTAAACACAAAACACATATCTACTCAAAATAATAGAAATAATCATGGTTGAAATATTCCAACAAATAACATTTATAAACTTACAGTAACCAAGTGTAAGAAGTAGGTCAGATTCATAGGAAAGGTAAAAATATTTTACATTAATTTTTGAAATCTTTGTAATATTAAGTGACAAAAACAATGGTGTAATATACCAGATAGCATCACATATCAAAACAGAAGAAAGCATTTTTAATTATCTAACATAACATAGACATTTAATATTTAATGAAATCTTTTTTCAAAAAAATACCTGAAGATATAATCTTGCCAACTGAAAAACAAACAGAACTCAAAAGTCACAAAAAGAGTTTTGAAATGAAATGACTGATGGACTAAGGGTCTAAGATAAAAAGAAAACCATGTATTTTTATCGAAAGTATAACTATATGAACAATGTGATTGTTAACTGTTGTATTTTGGCTGAAAAATTATATGATTAAAAATGTTTCAAACATGTTATATGGTCCATGAAGAACATCAATCTGTTAATAAACCCTGTGCCACAAAAATAGCCCACAGGACCACAGATCTAGATGGCTACCCTGCTGAATCCCAAGCATATGGTACCAAGCATATGAAAACTCTCAGTAAAAGGGGATGGAAGCTACACTCCTGAATTCGGTTTTTGAGGCTTTTGCAAACTAATTAAAAACTGAGCAAGTCTGTGACAAGAAATAAATGGTATATGGGGGTTTTATAATGAATGCAGATGCCCCAAGAAGCAGAGCATGCATATGGAGTTTTGGATCATGTTTCTCATGAATTTTATGAGCACAAGGAAGTCTTTTGTTCCCAATATAAATGTGACACTAGCAATCTGTATCAAACAGTGTGGTCAGAATCCCTTATGCTCACCTTCATAGTGGGATAGCATATTACTAGTTTACTAGAAAGAAGTGTATTGGAAGACTAAGGGAAAAAGGAAAAAAAAAAACATATAGTGACTTGAACTCTCAACTATGAGCATACTGGAAAAAAAAAAACAAACAAAACAACCTTGTGTATGTTCGTGTGTGTGCAGACCTGAGATTACTCACCATAATTAGATCCAGTACCTGAAAGTTTGGCTTCTTGACTCATATAGCCTGTTAAAGACACACTCTAGTGGCAACCCACTCCAGTACTCTTGCTTGGGAAATCCCATGGACGGAGGAGCTGGTGGACTACAGTTCATGGGGTAGTGAAGAGTTGGATACGACTGAATGACTTCACTTTCACTTTTCACTTTCATGCACTGGAGAAGGAAATGGCAACCCACTCCAGTGTTCTTGCCTGGAGAATCCCAGGGATGGAGAAGCCTGGTGGGCTGCCATCTATGGGGTCACATAGAGTCAGAAACAAATGACGTGACTTAGCAGAAGCAGCAGCAGACATGTGTAGTCATCTGGAAAAATCAAATAGACCCCTGATTTTGGGGATGGGCCTTTTTTGATACAAATAAACAAATCCAAAAACCTTGAAAACCCAAGCTTAACAATTAATGTCTGTCAGAGCAAGACATACTCTAAACTAAAGAAACTATCATTTTGATGGGGAAAAAATAGTGTGTATCTATTTTTCTCAGGACCCACCACCAACATATCACATTGTTCCTAGAACCAAAACACAAACTCAGCAGAGACCAGAGAAATAAAAGAACTTTCATATATTAAGCCACAGTTGGAAAATTACCTTGTGAAAAATCTAATAAAAATCACAATAACACATTTGAAAAGTTTAATTTCTTCAAAACCAGCAACAGTAGTTAAAACACTGCAACAGCCATGAAATTAAAAGACTCCTGCTCCTTGGAAGAAAAGTTATGACCAACCTAGGTAGCATATTCGAAAGCAGAGACATTACTTTGCTGACAAAGATCCGTCTAGTCAAGGCTATGGTTTTTCCTGTGGTCATGTATGGATGTGAGAGTTGGACTGTGAAGAAGGATGAGCACAGAAGAATTGATGCTTTTGAACTGTGGTGTTGGAGAAGACTTTTGAGAGTCCCTTGGACTGCAAGGAGATCCAACGAGTCCATTCTGAAAGAGATCAGCCCTGGGATTTCTTTGAAAGGAATGATGCTAAAGTTGAAACTCCAGTACTTTGGCCACCTCATGTGAAGAGTTGACTCACTGAAAAAGACTTTGATGCTGGGAGGGACTGGGGGGCAGGAGAAAGGGACAACAGAGGATGAGATGGTTGGATGGCATCACTGACTCGAAGGACATGAGTCTGAGTGAACTCCGGGAGTTGGTGATGGACAGGGAGGCCTGGCGTGCTGCGATTCATGGGGTCGCAAAGAGTAAGACCCAACTGAGTGACTGAACTGAACACTAAATTGATATTTACCAATAGATGTATATTTTCTTAATACATGTAATTATAATGTGGGTTTTTTGTGTGTGTGTTTCCTATAGTTTAAAATACTAATGCTAATGTACTTAGAAATTTGGATCCATAAAAAGTTGTTTTAAACAAGATCATAGTTTTTATTACTAAAGATAATTACTAATAATATCATTAAACAAGAAAAAGAAGAGCTTTAAAGAGTGTATAGTCATTCTAAAATGAACATTAGAATGACTAGCAAGGAATAAGAATGATGAAAAATTGTAGTTAGTATTAGAAATAAGGAGGAAATAAAGTAACTATTATAATAGAGGAGATCAAGGAGAAATCTATTTTGTACAAATTCTTCCTAGGGAAAAATAGCAGTTTTCAGGGCAAAGTAGAAATTAAGAAATGAATCTATGGACTCCTGCTTGACCTTCTTGCCTCTTCTGACGTTGAATCTAAAGTTCATGTATTTAGTATCAAAGTCCCTGTGTGGATTAAACAGGCAAGAAGATATTACCTTGACGTTGTATGTTACAGTGCATAGCTCTCACAATGACTCATAAATCAGAACCAGCACAAACGCATTTACATAGAGACAGTGCTAGGTGCAAGGGCAAAGTTAAGCTCTGCTCTCAGGGAAATCAGGAAGAATTTGAGAAAAATTGTATATGTAAGTTAAGGCTGAGCGCCGAAGAATTGATGCTTTTGAACTGTGGTGTTGGAGAAGACTCTTGAGAGTCCCTTGGACTGCAAGGAGATCCAACCAATCCATTCTGAAGGAGATCAACCCTGGGATTTCTTCGGAAGGAATGATGCTAAAGCTGAAACTCCAGTACTTTGGCCACCTCATGCAAAGAGTTGACTCATTGGAAAGACTTTGATCCTGGGAGGGATTGGGGGGCAGGAGAAGGGGACGGCAGAGAATGAGATGGCTGGATGGCATCACTGACTTGATGGACGCAAGTCTGAGTGAACTCCGGGAGTTGGTGATGAACAGGGAGGCCTGGCGTGCTGCTATTCATGGGGTCGTGAAGAGTCGGACATGACTGAGTGACTGAACTGAACCGACTGAAGTTAACTTATTTAGTTTTATGCTGTTGATACTAATAATTGATATATTGTAAAAAACTTAGACTTTTGTATTTATAAATATGTCATAAACATGTAAATGGAACTTCTATTTTTACTATACTTTCCTAAGTAATGGTGATCATTGGCTCAATGGATGATTCATTTGAATGTATGGCAAAAACCACCATAATACTGTAAAGTAATTAGCCTCCAATTAAAATAAATAAATAAAAGAAAAAAATTATTGCTATTCTTTTATTAAGGGAAAATTATCAATACATAAAACTATTTTGTCAATTAACAAAAATATTGAGACTTACTTCCGTTTGACTGAACTATATAACAAGCAAAATGTAGCAGATTTTAAGCTAAATACCGCAATAAATATAGATTTTTCTTCTCTCAATAGTTATTAATATATTAAATAACTTCTCAGGCATTTGAAATTCTTTGATCTGTTTTTAATCTTTTATATTATTTTCATTTAATATTTATTACACTTTCATATATCAGTTACTTTAGGAGCAGTTCACTCCATTCCAGTTTGGTTTTGATATAAGCATTTTTTAAAATGGAGAAAAAAAAAGATACAGCAGTTTGTTAGATTATACAGCATGGCTATATAACACAGCTATATGAGAAAATCATGCAGGTTTTAGCTTTTGTATCTTTAATCTCTGGTGGGTAGGAGTGTGTGACTTTTTGGCTCACATTAAATTATATTTTGAGTTTTTGCTACTTTAGATAAAATATATACCTTTTGAAAACTGATAGGTTATAGTTTGCAAACTGAGTTTTCTTTCTGTTGATTGTATCTAAATATGTTTACAAGAGACCTACAATGGAATATTTTCCCTGGCAGATAATATATTAAATGGAGTCCAATATTTTGGATGATTTTAACACCTGTTAACATTTGGAGTAGTTTTAACTGATTAAAAATAGATAAAATATTTTATTAATTTAACTCTAACTTTAGTGGTTTGTGTTGCATCATATAATTTACTCATTAAGGTTAAAATTAGGTTATTTTTTTATAAAGTCTATACAAGTATATCAACCTTATTATTAAAACAGATTATCACAGTTTATGTAAATGTTAATGTTTCCTTCTGATTTTACAATGGAAGCATCAGAACATAATTCAGGACTGTTCTACTTCCTGATAATATTGAAAATATATTTTAAATACATTAATATAATATGTTCCCATTGTTTAAAAAGAACCAGTCTTAAAATGTGTACTATGTAATGCAGGTATTTAGTGTATTACTCTAGCTACAATCAGAAACACATGACCTCAGTTACCTTCTCAATATTCTCTTGACAGTCTCATGTAACTTTGAGTACATCTCAGCTTTTAAAGAAAAATGACTCATTTGTATGCAACAGAGAATAAAACAAAAATAAGGAATGCAAATAACGTCTGGACTTTAAAACTAGTTGTAAAATATAAAAATAATAATTAACACATATTTAGCTTGTTAAAAACTGTGGATAACATAGATGATTAATGTGTGAATAGATGACAGATGGACAGCCAGACAGATGAGGATCATCAGTAGGTACTATAGATAATCAAGCATAGGGATAGAAGAGAGGCTTTGAGGATTAACAGTCCCAAGGTTTATTTGAAATCAAAGTGGTCGCTTTGATAGTCACGCTACAGAGGCAACTTTAATTAGTTGTATTAAATATATTAAATGACCTTTTTCATGAAAGTTAATGGAAAAATCTTGTTAAACAGAATGAAGAAACAGACTCAAAAGTGAACAAATGTTTTGTATTGAGGATAGAAATATCCAAAATTAGCATATTTGTCTATAATAATAAATAATGGAAAATATTGGTATTATAAACAGGAAATCTTCAGAAAGATCATTTCTTGTCAATTTACAATGCACAAAGACATAATAGTTAAAGATGTAGAGCTTACCAATACAAGTACAAATTGATCATCTTAGCAAGATGATATTAAATACGACATTTGTGATATGAGACAAACATGCTCCCAAACTTCAAAAATCATTTAACAGATACTGCTACTTGATCTTCTGGCTCTTCCCACAGTAGCTAGTGTCTATATATATTCTTTGAAAGTGAAGGTGAAAGTCGTTCAGTCATGTCCAAGTCATTGTGACCCCATGGACTATAGAGTCCATGGAATTCTCCAGGCCAGAATATTGGAGTGGGTAGCTGTTCTCTTCTCCAGGGGATTTTCCCAACCCAGGTCTTCTACATTGCAGGTGGATATTTACCAGCTGAGCTACCAGTGAATCCCTACTCTGACAAAAATTATTTTTATTCAGTGAGTCATATAATTTTTATTTAATATGGATTCTGAGCCAGGCACTCTCGTAGGTACTGATCATGGGGGAATGAAAAAAAAAAAAAAAAGAAAAGAAAAAAATATATATTTCTTAGTTTGGGGAAACCCACATCTTTGTTAGGGAGATAGACTCCCTTTGCCTTGTCAATGAACATAGAAAGATGTACTTGAATCCATTAGCAATTGGGTAACTGAAAGGTTGTTGTTGAATCACGACGCCGAGATTCTTGGCCCCCGGAGGAGAAGAATTCAATCCGGGGCCAGAGACGAGGCTGGATCGCTCAGAGCTTTTGTGTAACAAAGTTTTATTAAAGTATAAAGGAGATAGAGAAAGCTTCTGACATAGGCATCAGAAGGGGGTAGAAAGAGTTAATTTTAGCAATGAGTTTATATATTCTCCAACTAATCCAATGAAGGTCTGGAGGCTGTAAAGACCTCACCAGACCTACTCCCATAATTTACATTTTAAGATAACAGAATTAGCCAGAAGGTTTAATCCAGAGACTGTCCTCAGGCAGAATACATAATACATTGCTGTTATATAATCCTTGTAAAGAGAAAGTTTAATCCAGAGACTGCCCTCAAGCAGAATACATTGTTGTTATATAATCCTAAGGAATGTAGAGAAATAAGTTTGTCCTTTCTTCCTCCTTGAGAATTCCAGACCCCTCTCTCCTTGGGGACCCCTAGACTTCTTATCAACCTGCCTAGGAAATGACTCTCTCATAACTAAAATTAAAGCCAAATGTGATAGATGAGAGAGTGTGATACTTCACATCCATCAGTATGGCTAAATTATTTTCAAGTGATTAAAAAATGCCAAGCTTTAGTATGGATACAGAGGTGATGAAATTGTGAATTGGTAAAACCACTTTGGAAAATTGTTTGGCAAAATCTGTTAAAGCTGAGCTGAACACTATAGAGCACATCACCACATCATCGGACCATTCTTTTCAATTACATTTGGTGTTAAAAATAATCAGAAATTACTTTTTGTATACTTACATAAATTCTATTAAAACAGCAGTCTGCATTTTTACAATATACTGAAAGTCAGGAAATAAGGCATATTCAGATGTTTGTTACATGCAGTCCTAATTGTTCTTTAAAATTTATTTTTTGAATATTCCTTTTTGACAACTGTTGCTGCTTTTGCCTTCCTAAGACTTTCTGTATTCCCATTTTATGTGCATAAAACTTGTGTTCTTTTACAGTCATTAAGCTTAGAGTTTTATCTGGTTCTTCTATTCCAAAGAAATCCATTTATTGATTATAGAGACATTATGTCTCATTTTGGTAAATACATAGAATTGGGGAATTAACTAGTGAGAGTTTCAGGTGGAAATGGTTTAAAATGCTATAAAGTTACATTTTTAAAAAACATGCTGTATTCAAACAGAGCTGCTGCTCATGTATAAAAAGCAGAGATCTAATTTTCATGAAAATATATATGATTATACAGGTATCAATGTACATACATAAGAATTGCATTTAAGAAGTTTATATACACATATTTTGTGTGTGTCTGTGTGTGTGTACTCATTTCATTTATGAACATGCAGAAAAAAAAAGAGTCAATAAAATCCTCGCAATATACTCATACTCAACATGAAATATTTTAAAATTCACTAATTAAATTTTCTGAATTATTGGTAAAGAGAACAATGGCATGGTCATTTCAAAAAATGTAGAAAAAGCTTTCAATAAAATTCAACACTAAATCTCCTAGCAACATAACAAAATGGAGTCCTTTCTATATCATCACAAAATATTTACCACCAATGTCAGTCCTTTAGTGACTATAAAATCAATAAGTGATAAAACATGACAACTTCAAATAGATTTCAACCCATGTGCAAAGCTTTAATAAGAAATGTAATTATCTGGGACAACGTCGAGCTACATAAATTCTTAAATTTATACATAAGTTATATGCAGAGTACATTATGTGAAATGTTGGGTTGGATGAAGCACAAGCTGGAATAAAGGTTGCCAGGAGAAATATCAATAACCTCAGATATGCAGATGATACCACCCTTATGGCAGACAGTGAAGAACTAAAGAGCCTCTTGATGAAAGTGAAAGAGGAGAATGAAAAAGCTGTCTTAAAACTCAACATCCAGAAAACTAAGATCATGGCATCCAGTCCCATCATTTATGGTAAATACATGGGTAAACAATGGAAACAGTGACAGACTTTATTTTGGGGGGAAGATGGTTAACTTCTGTCATGAAACCCAGCAGATGGTGACTGGAGCCATGAAATTAAAAGACACTCGCTCCTTGGAAGAAAAGCTATGACTGACCTAGACAGCTTATTAAAAACAGAGACATAACTTTGCTGACAAAGATATGTCTAGTCAAACCTATGGTTTTTCCAGTGGTCATGTATGGATGTAAGAGCTGGACTATAAAGAAAGCTGAGCACTGAAGAATTAATGCTTTTGAACTGTGGTGTTGGAAAAGACTCTTGAGAGTCCCCTGGACTGCAAGGAGATCTAACCAGTTCATCCCAAAGGAAATCAGTCCTGAATATTCATTGGAAGGACTGATGCTGAAGCTGAAGCTCCAATATTTTGACCATCTAATGCAAAAACTGACTCATTGGAAAATACCCTGATGCTGGGCAAGACTGAAGGTGGGAAAAGAAAGGGATGATAGAGGATGAGATGGCTGGATGACACCACTAACTCTGTGGACATGAGTCTGAGTGAGCTCTGGGAGTTGGTGATGGACCGCGAAGCCTGGGGTGCTGCAGTCCATGGGGCTGCAAAGAGTCGGACACGACTGAGCGACTGAACTGAACTCAGTCTCAAGCTGTATAAAAGATATTAGCCCCAGTTTAAAATTTAATGGATAGTAAGGCTAAGCTGGATTCTAGTTGTATAAAAAGCAGTGGGCATATAAGGATTTAATTTGTGATTCTTCTTAGGAGGAAGTAGGATTAGAAACTGGGAGATAAAAGGGGAAAAGGTAATTTTACATCATACAACAGTTTAAGATAATTATAGTATAATATCTGTAAAAGGTAAATTAAGGAAGATTTACAGATGGTTGTACTTGTAGTCACCTTAAAATTGGCAGTTGCTGCAGGTGGAATTTTTATGGTCTCCAGCACCACAGAAGGCACCCTGAATAATTTCCTTATCACCACGAACAAAGATGTAGAAATGTACACTTATGATTTATTTTATAAAATCAAGATATCATTCTTTTCCAAATGCCTCATGTATTTATCACACTACTGTTGCTCTACAAAACATAATCATTCAGTTGCTTGCATTTTTGTTAGTCTATCAATAGATAGTCTATCAATAGATAGAACTGAGTACTTCAGAAAACATTTAATTATAACAGCTAGCCTACTTTGATTTCAAGTTCTTGAATATTGTCTTTCACAATGCTTTCAGTTCCTTTTATAAACTTCATGGATGACTAGTTGCTATGTTTAATAAAAGAACTAATTCTTATGTCCTAGATGTATAAGTAGAACTCATAAAAATATTCTGAAGAACATGACTTTTACAGATCATTATTCTCTAATATTACTTTATGGTATCTTAGTGGACATTTGCATTTGACCACTACGTTTATCTCAGTTCTTGTGCATACTTAAATATAAATGTATCCACTTGGGCTGTATGCATATAACCATATATTCATTACTGTTCAGCTCATAATTTTTCACATTTGTCACTGATTTAGAAAAAAAAGCTCACATGCTTTAGACTTATAACTATTATTTTAATATAGATAAAATTTTATATTAATATGTATAATTTTTAATCTGGATACTCTTTTTGATTGCCTTTTTATCAACTATAAATAAATAATAATTTTGCTATGGAGATTTCTTTAGAAGAGCAATTCTTATAATTTATTAACAAAAGTTCCTTTATCTTATTAACTATTTAGAATTGACTTGAAATAACCTGAAAATTACTAAATCAATCTGATTTGTATTTGAACTGACCATAGAAAGCATAACCAGCCAAGTACTGACTAATTTATTCATTCAGCAAATCATCACTGACTCCTTACACTGTTCTAGAACTAGAGTCTGGAGAATACAGTAGAGAATAAAACAGAGTTATTGTCCTTATTGAGCTTATGAAGATAATAGGTAAGAGAGAAAGAAAAAAGGTTTATAATAGTGAGTATCTCAGATCAATATTTTTCAGATGAGGAATCAGTTGAGAGACTCTGTTAATCACATGTGATGAATGCAGTGAATTTAAAACATTTAAAGATTGTGAACCTGGTTGCTTCGACTTAGGGAACTACTATTATCCAGATGATAGGACTTTGTACTAGTCTTTTAAACATATTGATAGACTCACTTTCCTTATATTAAAACATATCAGTGGAATGAATGGACTCAGATGTACAGCATGCTTTCAATTTTAGCATTGGTGAGTAAGGATAAATACATTAGTGCTTGAGAAATTAGAATTTATCTAAACTACCCCATCCAAAATAAATTGAATTTCATTTATGTAACAGTGTATCTGTATTTTTACATAAATATTCTAGATAATTATCTGAGGCGTTCTTTTTGTCCTTGTTGAGTCATGTCCGACTGTTTGTGATTCATGGGCCTCATGGACTTCAGCATACCAGGCTCCCTAGTCCTTCACTGTCTCCCAGAGTTGGCTCAGTAACCATAGTTTTGACTGGAATGACTTCTGTCGGTAAACAGATGTCTCTGCTTTTTAATATGCTGTCTAGGTTTGTCATAGCTTTCCTTTCAAGGTGTAAGTGTCTTTTAATTTCATGTCTTCAGTCACTATCTGTAGTGATTTTGGAGCCCAAGAAAATAAAGTCTATCACTGCTTCCACTTTTTCCCCTTCTATTTGCCACAAAGTGGTGGGACCAGATGCTGTGATCTTAGTTTTGTTTTTCTTTTAGTGTTGAGTTTCAAGCCAGCTTTTTCACTCTTCTTTCACCCATTTGAGAGGGTAGGGGATGTTATACCTATTTTCTTATTTTCCAGAATTTTCATTTTAAAAAACGAAAGATCATTTTTATGGATATGCAAAGTAACTTCAGAAATACCTAATGACATTTAAATAAGCAGTAGTTATCTGTAGTCTGGCATGCTGCAGTCTATGGAGGCGCAAAGAGTTGGACAAGACAGGACTTAGCAAGTGAACAACAGCAACAAATTATATGCACTGCAATCAACTTACTTCAGGCTATTGTAGTGTTAACTTTGGTATTCTCATACTATCAAGTCAAATTATAGGGATAAAGACTTAGAATTTCCTTTAGCTCAAGAAATTCTGTTCTGAATACCAATATTGCCTACTATCTACATTTCTAGATTCCACAGGGCATGTCCTAATCATCAGTGGTCTCAGCTAAGATGTTAAGTATTAATAGATGTGTCATATAGTAGACCAGCACCTACTACAAAGCACAGTCACAAAAATTTGTTACATTAAAACTGTAGATAATGCTGTAAACAAAAGGAAGATTGCTCTGGTTTGATGATTCTCTGCTTAGAAATGGATAAGTTGTTAAAATATGTATCCATGAATCAAAAATAAGAGTACATGGTCATGCTTCCCTGGTGGCTCAGTGGTAAAAATCCCACCTGCCAATGCAGGAGACCCAGGGTCGATCCCTGATCCAGGAAGATCTCACATGCTGTGGAGGAAGTAAGTCCAGGAGCCACAACTACTGAGCCTGTTCTCTAGAGCCTGGGAGTCAGAACTTCTGAAGCCTGTGTGCCTAAAGCTTGTGCTCTGCAACAAGAGACACTACCACAGTGAGAAGTCCACACAGCAAGGAGGCATCTGTTCGTCACGACTAGAGAAAAGCCCGAGCAACAACAAAAACCCAGCACTGCCAAAAATAAATAAATAATTTAAATTCTGAAAAAAACAAAAGACATGGGGCGGTGAAACTTCTGCTAATTATTATGAGCTGAATTGTGCCCCTCTCCAGCTCAAATGTTAAAGCCATAACTCCCAATAGAATTATATTTGGAGACAGGGTCTTAATAAAGGTAATTACAGTCAAATGAAGCCATTGGTGTGAAGCCCCAGTTCTTAAGAACAGGGGCTTCTCAGGTGGTGCTAGTGTTGAAGAACCCGCCTGCCCAAACAGCAGACAAGAGACCCAGGTTCCATGCCTGGGTTGGGAAGATCCCCTGGAGGAGGGCATGGCACCCATTCCAGTATTGTTGCCTAGATAATCCCATGGACAGAGGAGCCTGACAGGGGTCCAAAGAGTTGGACATGACTGAAGCAGCTGAGCACACAGGCAACCCGTATAACAAGAGAAAGAGACACCAAAGTTTTCTCTGTATGTAGAGAAGAGGCCGGAGAAGGCAATGGCACCCCACTCCAGTACTCTTGCCTGGAAAATCCCATGGACAGAGGAGCCTGGTAGGCTGTGGTCCATGGGGTCGCGAAGAGTCAGACACGACTGAGCGACTTCACTTACACTTTTCACTTTCATGCATTGGAGAAGGAAATGGCAACCCACTCCAGTGTTCTTGCCTGGAGAGTCCCAGGGACAGGGGACCCTGGTGGGCTGCCGTCTATGGGGTCACACAGAGTCAGACACTACTGAAGCGACTTAGCAGCAGCAGCAGCAGCAGCAGCAGAGAAGAGGCCTTGTGAGGTCACAGCCAGAAGGTGGCCGTCTACAAACTAGGAAGAGAGGGCTCATCAGAAACAAAATTTGCTGTCAACTTGAACATGAACTTTCAGCCTCCAGACCTATGAGAAAATAAATGTCTGCTGAATTTAAGCAAACCAGCCTGTGGTATTTTACTAAGACAGCCCAAGTTGACTGATACATTGACCTACACATTCATTTACATTAAAAAGTATTACATATAAATATAATTAGCTATTCTTTTGTGGCTAATTACTAAATGTATTCTACTTTAAAAGGGACCATGAATCCACTATGGCCATGGAAAACAGTATTTTGTAAATTTTCCAAAAGAAAAAAAAATAGGACATAAGCTGGCATACTATGGGATTTCAAAGCTGGCTGATAGAACTTCTTGATGAAGACATGAAGAAGGGCTCTGGGGACTAAGTTTGGATTTGATTTAGACATTGACAAATAGAGGGCATTTTGGCAGCTGGGTATTGTGGTAGGAGGATCTGTCAGAGGGAACAGGATAAACAAAAGTTTGGTTGTGAGCAAACAGAAAATATGTTCAAAAACAGCAAGGAACCTAATCGGCGTATCTTGGGCTCACTGTCCTTCACAGCAGCGGACAAGAGCTTATGCATTCAGTGTTTGGCCTGCTTTTCTGTGTTTCAGCAACAACAACCATTTAGCACTCACTCACACCGACACTAAATATTTCAAAATCGGATTGTGCTAGTGGTTAGGTATGCCAAAACTAATCAAACTGCACACTTTAAACATGGATTCTTGTTGTATTTTCTACTTTAATGCTTTCTAACCTCTAAAGATTCAGATGTGTTAACTTTACACATGCCTAATTAATAGAATATTTACAATTCTGTAAGTTCTAAAGATTAAAAGAAATTACATAAAAATGGACTTTTGTGCTCAAATACGTAGTATCTCAAACTCCATATACTTACATTTCTATAGTCATGAATGTGCTATAAAAATTACCCAAGTCTAATTCAGAATCATTTTTCTTAATCTGTTAATAAAAAGAAAAGCATGAAGTCTCTATCAAATGCCAAAAGAGGACTCCCTTCTGTAATTGCTATTTCTGTGTTAGAGAAGAAAGATGAAGCAAAACAAATTGTAGGAAATTACATTAAATTTGCACAAAGTCAAGTCTGAGACTTTGAGATTAAAAGAGAGTGAACTTTATTCAGCAAAATTATCAGGGAAAGATTTACATTTTTTAAAATATTGTCAGTGTCTTAAAATATAGATGAGAAGTGAGAGAAATAAGGTTAAGTCTTAAGTATTCACATCCTAAATAAGAAGTTGAAGCAAAATGTATCTGAGACATAGATAAATGTATACAGTTTGGGCAGCATGTTAGGTTAAGAGAGAATCATGAGAGACAATTTTCAGTGACTGGTTGGAGGTAGATTCTGCAGGCTGTTAAATGCTTTGTAGTGATAACTATTCAAATTGAAGGACATTAAGATTTATAAAAGAGTTTTAAGGGTAATAGTTGACAAAAAAAAAAAAAAAACAGGAGATTTCTAAAGTATTTCTGAAATAACATGAAAGAGCTTGTATCACAGTAGTAGATACATGGATTTAAAGCCAAAGAGAACGAGATGTGTAAATGTATAATTCATCATGCAAGAAATACTACTTGAATTCTTCACGTGTGAAATATCACACAGAAAGAAAATCAAGCAAAAACAGACAAAAATCAGAGGCAGAATCTTCAAATGCAATAATGGTTAGGAAAAATATGGAGAAAGAGGGAAGCGAAAAAAGAATGATGAAGACAGAAATTGGGAAAATCCTCCCAAGCATCTACGTTTCCTTTGTTAAATCTGACATTTGATAACAGCATACAGAATAATAACTTGTTTACTCTTTTTTATTAAAAATCAAAAAAATTAATAAATCTTAGATTGCAGGACTTTTATATGCCTTCAGCCTGCAATGCACATTCCTGATTTATACTTATCACTCAAGTTTGCAAAGCTATATTACAACAGGCCAAATTATAACACAGCTATATTGCTTAACTGTAGCTCAATACAGATCATTAAAATTATTTAAAATCTCTTCTGAGAACAATAGATTTAAATAAGTCATTGTCATAGCATTTACCTGGATGCTTAGTCGCTCAGTTGTGTCTGACTCTTTGTGACCCACTGGACTGTAACCCACCAGGCAATGCTCTTTCAACAAATGAAAGTATGACAATGCAAGATGATTTTGAGAGAGATACTAAAATAAATACTGTTATCACAGAATGAAAGGGAGAGGAGAGAATAATCTGACTTAAAATATGGTTGGCTACTATTGGCAGTGCTTTGATTAAAATTTTGGACTATTTTAAAAAACATAACCAAATTTAATCAAATTAGCCAAATATCCTCAGTTCTTTCTTGGGTATTCCAGTCCTTAATAATGAAAATTAAATATTTTGGTCATGAAAATTAACACCCTGCATATGCAGGCATTTTGATGATGATTGCTTCAGATTTTTTGTTTGTTGAACTTTGGTATCACCAGTTATTTCCAATAGACAAGAAAAATAGCCAAGAATTACTTATTATTTAGTAATTAAAATAGGGATGAAAGTGTTGATGATTATATGATGACTGGTGGCTAATAAGCTTCTTGAACTTTATGCTATTCTGCTAGGAATTTTTGAAACTAACACTTGTTAAATTATTATTATATTTGACTGCATATAAATACATTACTAAAAATAACAGTACAATATATGGGTTGAAAAATTTAATGAAATTTGTCTATTACAAAATCCAAGACATTTTAAAAGTTTGATGCAGATATAAAACTAAAAACATGTAAAAAATCATAAAAAAAGAAAGAAGAGGGAATATGAAGATCAATAAATTAGTAACAAAGCATTTTTTGTCCTTCTTGTCTATCACCATTTGCAAAAGTCCATAGCATTCTCAAGATCTTACTAATTGTGTTTTGCCTAACTCGAGAGTGGGGTGATTTGAGAGAATAGCATTGAAACATGTATATTACCATATGTGAAACAGAGCGCCAGCCCAGGTTCAGTGTATGAGACAGGGCACTCAGGGCTGGTGCACTGGGATGACCCAGAGGGATAAGAGGGAGAGGGAGGTGGGAGGGGGTTTGAGGTGGGGAACACATGTACACCCATGGCTGATTCATGTCAATGTATGGCAAAACCCACTCCAATGTTATGAAGTAATTAGCCTTCAATTAAAATAAATTAATTAAAAAATACTTTTTGACTCTCTTTGCTCAAATTTCTTAAAAAATTTTCAATCTTTAAACAGCACTAGAAACAAATGTGATGACTAAACTTCTTTCTACAGTGGTTGAACTAACAAAATGAAAATATTTTTATTGAATTATTTCTAAATAATCTTATTTTAGAGAAGAGTGATTCTTCCATCCTGGTCTTTTTATATCCTTTCAAGAAAGATGTTTCTTAATTGTGTCAATTAGAACATTTAAATGTGTTTAAATTCATCTAATGTCCATCTTGGAAAATTTAGAATTAAGCTTGATATCTATACACTTTTCTTTACATCTTTAACACCAGATCTCTTCTGTCTAAGATTTATTAGAAGACTATTTCTGTTTTTACAAGATATATATATTGTTTATTTTTAAGATTGAGTTAATGATTCTAAATTATTTCCAATAATGATACATGAGCTGTATACATCTCCTCTCAATCACTAGAATATTTTCCCTTTCTTCAGAATAACTTTTCTCCAACTGCTATTTTTATTAATCTATATTAAAATGTATTTTTGTAGAATACTGTGTGATTTTCTCTTGCTTCTACACAGAATCCAGTTAGAGGCTTACAAAATTGCCTCCTACATCTACAATATACAGGACAGTTTGATGCTGAGCATGCTGAAATCCCAAATTTCTCCAGAATATTTGCTTTGTTCTTGTCATAGAAGCACAGACATCCCTTGTCTATGGACCATACACTCTCACTTAAAGCAGGTGCTCTCTAAACGATTTCTCAAAATCCATCAGTTTTTGTCCCTTGTTGCTAGAGCCAGTACTTATAACTTAGTTTAGCCAAAGCAGAGAAAAATAAAACCTGCTCTAAGAGATACAACCTTATCACCACAGAAATGTCTGGGACTATCTTCCATAAGCAAGAAGGATTTATGGGAACATACATAGAATTCAGAATTAAGGACTACATAAAGGGGATCAAACCCATCAATCCTAAAGGAAATCAATCCTGAATATTCATTGGAAGGACTGATGCTGAAGCTGAAGCTCCAATACTGTGGCCACCTGATATGAAGAGATGACTCACTGGAAAATATCTTGATACTGGGCTTTCCCAGTATCAAGAAGGGAACGACAGAGGATGGGATGGTTGGATGGCATCATTGACTCAACTGACATAGGTTTGAGCAAACTCCAGGAGATGGTGAAAGACAAGGCAACCTGGCATGCTGCAGTCCATGGGTAGCAAAGAGTGAGACATGACTTATTGACTGAACACGACTTACCAGTTGAACAGCAGTAAAAATATGTTGTTAAAAAAAAATAAAGAGGAGAAGGAGGAGGAGGGGGGAGGAGGCAGAAGACAAGTGGTCGCTCATGAAAGTTCTGGCAAAGATACCTGCAGCTGGGACCAAGAGTTTGCTGGATGGTACTTAAATCATGGATCCAGGGAGAGTCCTTATTAAACTAAACAGAAAAATCAGAACTGTCTTACATCAGCATCCAGTAAGGGAGCATTCAACCCACTCCAGTGTTTTTGCCTGGAAAATCCCAGGCATGGGGGAGCCTGCTGGGCTGCCATCTATGGGGTCGCACAGAGTCGGACACGACTGAAGCGACTTAGCAGCAGCAGCAGCAACTTCATGAAGTGGATTATCAGGCTTGATTTATCATATTTGGCCTGAGAACCCACCATCTGATACACTTATTTGGATGGCCCAGAGAACCCCCTATTTTTATTAAAGCAAAAACCAATACACTATTGAGGAAGTCACCAGGAGTCCTAAGAAGTTTAGGACTAGTTTTCCTTACTATGCCAGATATTCTGTCCCAGAAGTAGGCTCAAAAATAGTAGAGGGAAAGATGTCCTCTGGCCCTGTACCGGAAGGACAGAGAGGAAATGCATCACATACAGTACAGTTAAGGTGGGCATCATTTCAAAATGGCCATCCAGGCCTGGAGTGGGAAGCAGGATCTCTTGACCTGCAACAATTTATAGCAGTATTTGATAGGTCTTGAAGTCACTAGTGTTCAGATAGATAAATGGCTAATGACAGTGTTGCGTGATTTATACAAGAAAACAAAAAACAGAAGCTGGCAGACAGGTTAATGAGTTAGCCACTACAATGATGAATGATGACCTCTTACCCAGTTTCAGATTTAAATCAAGTTCACTGACCCAGAATGACGAAAAGGCCACAGCAGCTTGAGGTGAGAGGCCGCAAAACCATAATAAATATATTCAGTGTGCATTCCTTCCCCAAGAGCTTCTAAAGTTGTTCACCAAGGTAGAAGTCACTGAGGAGAGGAGGCTTCCCAGATTTTCACGGTCTGCTGCTTGCAGGGACTGACATGGAGTTGACACTTAGAGACCTAAAATTCCATCGTGGTTTTATAATGAGAGTGGAAGTAAAAAAAGCCAGGAGATGAATGGAGTTGGGGCACAGTTCAGTGAATCCTATAGGTTCAATGTAACTACTGTGGTAGGCAAAACAATGCCCCCTCCCCAGAGTCCTTGTTCTAATCTCTGGAATTTGTGGCCCCTTACCCCACATGGCAAGCAGGACTTATTTGATGTGATTAAAGTACAGCCTCTCAATAGTGAGATTATCCTGGTTTATTAGAGAGCAATCAATGTAATTCAAAGAGTCCTTATAAGGAAAAGATGAAGCAGAAGAGGCAGAGTTAAAGGAGTGGAGAAGAATTAGAACTGACATTATTGTTGTTCAGTCATTCAGTTGTGTCCAACTCTTTGCGACCCTGTGAACTGCAGCACACCAGGCTTCCCTGTCTTTCATCATCCCCCAGAGCTTGCTCACATTCATGTTCATTGAGTCGGTGATGCCATCGAAACATCTCATCCTTTGTCATCCCCTTCTCCTCCTGTCTTCAATCGTTCCCAGCATCAGGGTCTTTTCTAATGACTTGGCTCTTAGCATCAGGTGGCCAAAGTATTGGAGCTTCAGCTTCAGCATCAGTCCTTCCAATGAATATTCAGGACTGATTTCCTTTAGGATGGACTGGTTGGATCTCCTTGCAGTCCAAGGGACTCTCAAGAGTCTTCTCCAACACCACAGTTCAAAAGCATCAATTCTTTGGCATTCAGCCTTCTTTATGGTCCAACTCTCACATCCATACATGACCATGAAAGCTATGGAAAAACCACAGCTTTAACTATATGAACCTTGGCTGGCAATGCAATGTCTCTGCTTCATAAGAGCTACATAATGAATGAAGGAAGAAATTTCCAGAAGTTAGAAAGGCAAGGGGAAAAAAAAATTGCCCAGAAACTTCAGAAAGGAACTCATCTTGATGTCAGCACCTTAATTTTGGACTTAATAAGACCCACTTGAATTTCTAACCTCCGGAAATGTAAAATAATAACTTTGTTTTGTTTTAAGATGCAAATTAAGTTACAGTAGCAGTAGAAACTACCTTGCAGTTATTTTATTTTCAAAGTATAATGGGATAGATACACTTAACCTGATGGAAGCCTCGCACCAGTTCCCTGGCCTGTGAAATAAGGGCATTACCTTGCAAAACATCAAGTGAAAGCCCATTAAACGCTTCCCTCCTCTTACCCACCACCTAATACACACATGTACACCAGTGACAGTAAATCAGAAGTAAAGTCACAGAAATTAGTGCACCTTCGAATATTTGAAAAATGTAGTGAGAGAGGCTTCTATCTTCCCCTGTCTAATTTACCTCTCTGGACACTGTAGAAACAGATGGATCCTGCTCAATGGCTGTGCACAATGATAAGCGTAAACAGGTCATAACTCAATGGCACTTGCTCTCCTGGATGCTTTATGCTCATGAGAGCAGAGAAGCATGGCTTCAGACACCTGGCAGAATTTAGTAAATATTTTCTTCTTAGTGCACATGAAGATCAAAAGCAGGCTGAGAAGAAAATCTTTGCTCTCTGGACTCAGGGATACTTTGTTCTACTTTCTATAGTCATATCATATAAAAGGATCTTAATTATGTCGACCTTAGGAAGAAGACTATGCTGGTTAATATACTGATGTGTGTGTACATGCTAAGTCACTTCGGTTGTGTCTGACTCTGTGACCCCATGGACTGTAGCTTGCCAGGCTCCTCTGTCCATACTGGAGTGGGTTGCCATGTACTCTTCCAGGGAATACATTGATGACAAGAAGCAAATTCCTGGTAGACAGGAATGGGCAAGAAAGACACACGAATGCCAGGGGTAGGAGGTAAGACCCATATTTGGTGAAGTATTCAGGATCTTAGTTTCCCCAAGGCATCCTAGCACATCACTTCTTTATAAAACTTAAGATGCTGTACGTCATGCCTTCTACAAGTAATAACAAGGCACAGAGTTGGCTGGCACTTCAAACATTTTGGAAGCAGCACACAGTGCACTTGGGAACAGAACTTTGATTCATTTTTTCAAAAACTCAGGAAACTGCCATTTACAAAAAAGTAGCAGGGAAAGCTTCAAGCTGCGGTAGAAGCTGTACCACTCCTCTGGGCGGGTGGTTCCAGAAACAGAGTGATGGCGGATGTATTTAGAAAACATAGAATTGAAGAATCAACACAGACTCTCCAGGATTCTGTCATGTCTTCCAAAAAGAGTACTGTTCAGCTTGAAAAACAGTTCAAGACTTCTGATTTCAGTGAAGTGAAGTGAAGTTACTCAGTCGTATCTGATTCTTTGCGACCCCATGGACTGTAGCCCCCAGGCTCCTTGGTCCATGGGATTTTCCAGGCATGAATACTGGAGTGGGTTGCCATTCCCTTCCCTTCTCCAGGGGATCTTCCCAACCCAGGGATCGAACTCAGGTCTCCCTCATTGTAAGCAGACGCTTTACCGTCTGATTTACCAGGGGAGGCTGTCTCTCCCATTATGAAAACCAGCAACAGCAGGACAAACTAAAAATGAATGAATTTTCTTTTACCCATCACAGAAATGAGTTTGGAAGGTAAACAGCCACCCTGAAATCTGGAGAAGCACGTACATTTATGGTGATCTAGCAACTGAAATCTGCTTATCTGAGTCGGAAACCACTGGTGCTCTAAACTGCTGGGAAAACATAAATGGCAATTTTGACAAAGGGATGGAGGCTGATTGTGGACTAGTGCTAAACTAAGAAATTCCTAGAGGAACAGTCTTATGGGAGACCTCACATTTCCCTGGGCTTTCCCTTCATTAACCCCACATGGAAAAATTCCCTTTGAGGCCCCACAGAGAAAAGGAAAAATAGTTGTAAATATACCTAGAGCCATCTTCACAGCAAAAGCCTATGCTCTAGGAAAAAATAATTCACCAGACTTACCAAAGCATGTTCTGAAATTTCATCCCAGATGGCTGTAGGGAACATCTCTCCACTCCAGCCTCTTTCAGCTTTCCTGCCCCCTCTAAGTGTGACAACAAGAACCTATTAACCCAGGGTTGAGACTTTAATAATATAAACTAATAATACTGTAGATAGCTAACGGAGTAGGGGATAAGTGGCATAAAATTATATGAGGGAAGAAGACAGGAAAACTCATTAAGTCACTAGCAAAGACAGAATGCAACTAAGAGACTGATAATTAATCAGATTGTTATTGAATACTCTAATCCACTACCCCTACCATCACATCACAGGCTCCAGTTCAATAACAGTGGGTTAACTGTGGTGTTAGAGAAGACTCTTGAGAGTTCCTTGGACTGCAAGGAAATCCAACCAGTCCATCCTAAAGGAAATCAGTCCTGAGTGTTCACTGGAAGGACTGATGCTGAAGTTGAAGCTCCAGTTCTTTGGCCACCTGATGTGAAGTTGCTGACTCATTTGAAAAGACCCTGACGTTAGGAAAGATTGAGGGCAGGAGGAGAAGGGGACGGCAGAGAATGAGATGGTTGGATGGCATCACCGACCCAATGGACATGAGTTTGGGTAGATTCTGGGAGTTGGTGATGGACAGGGAAGCCTGGGGCATGCTATTGTTCAGACATGACTGAGTGACTGAACTAAACTGAACATGAAAAGAGCTATAACACACAGACACTTTCCTAGAACCAAGGCTCCACCTTGAACATAAAATTACAAGATATAACCAAAGATAAGGAGTTAATGGGCATAAGAACACAAACTAAACATCCAGCCCAGATTCAGGTATGACACAGATGTTAGAAAGATCAGATAAGGAATTAGAATAATTATTTTTTAATGTAGCAAGTAGTCTGAAGAAGAAAGTAAATAACATACAAGAACATACAGCTAATATAAAGACTAAACCTCTGAGAAAAAAATCAAAAGGAACTGGTAGAAGTCAAAACTCTGTAACTGAAATGAAGGCTGTCCTCCAGCGTGACATGATCAAGCAAAGAATAGTGAGTTTGAAGATATGTCCATGGGAAATATTCTAAACTGGAATGCAAAGGGGAAAAAGAGCAAAGAAAAAATGCTTAATTCCTGGGAAATTTCAAAAAGTATAACATCATACAAGGAACATTAAAAGGAGCAGACAGAAAATAGAGCAGAAGAAATATTTGATGTAGCAATGGCCAACAATATTGCAAAATTGACTAAATGGTTCATCTAAAAAGCTATAACAAAAGTAAGAACAAATGTCAAACACACATACGCAAATGGACTTTTATACAAAATATCAGTCGACAACAACATCAAACAAAGCATTAAGAAAATAAATCATTCTTAAGCACACAGTGGAACATTCATGGAGACAAGTTATATTCTGAACCACAGAATACGTCTCAACAATTTTTTTTATCATAAGAAGTATGTTCTTAGACCACAGTGGAATTATTCTAGAAATGAATAACAGAAAGATAACTAGGGAAAGTTTTGGAAAGTAAATAATATACTTTAATAAAACACGTGATCTCATATGGCATTTTATAAAAATTGAACTGAGTTAAAATGAAAATGTAACATCAAAATTTGTGGAATGCTGATAATCAGTTCTTAAGGGAAAACAAACAGCATTAGTGACACATATAAGAAAAAAAATAGAATGAAGTAGAAGTCATATCTAAATTTCTAACTTATTAAACTAGAGAAAGATGAGCAGTTAAACATAAAGCAAGCAGAAGAAGGAAGCAAAAATCATTAGAGAATATATCAGAAACAAGCCAGAGAGACACACAGTGTATGGTAACATGTGGAACATGAACACAAAAAGACCCACACTGAACTCATTGAAACAGAGTATAGTGGTGATTGCAGGGACTGAGGTTGGGAGTGATGAGGAGAGATTCATCAAAAGATGCAGATGTCCAGTTATAAGATGGATCCATTCTGAGGATCTCATGTATAGCACAGAGACCATATTTGAAATGTGCTAAGAGAATGGATTTGAAGCATTCTTACATACACACCCTCCCCCAAACATAACTATGTGAGGTGATGGATGTGTTAATTAACCTGATTGTGGGAATCATTTCACAATGTTATCTGTATATCAAATTAAGATGTTTAAATATATTACAAGTTTTCTGATTATAACTCACTAAAGTGCAAAATAAAATAAGTGTTTACATATTTTAAAAAGCAAACAGAGAAACAATCGAGAAAAATGATTGAAATCAAAGTGGTTTCTTTTGTATCAATAAAATTCATTAAATTCTAGCCAGACCAAACAAAAAAGTAGTTTTTTAAAAACTTACCAAAATCTGAAATTTAAAAAGAGTCTTCACTACTATTCCCATGAACGTGAAAGATTAAAAGTGAAGTTAAAGTGCTGAGTCACTCAGTTGTGTCCGACTCTTTGCAACCCCAAGGACTGTACCCTGGAAGGTTCCTCGGTTTATGGGATTCTCCAGGCAAGAATACTAGAGTGGGTTGCCATGCCCTTCCCCAGTGGATCTTCCCCACTCAGGGATTAAATCCGAGTCTCCTGAATTGCAGGCAGGTTCTTTACCATCTGAGCCAGGGAAGCCCATGAAAAGATTAAAGGAATAGTATAAAAATCTCTATGCCTACACATTAGATATTTAGATGAGATGGAACAATTTCCTGAAAGACATAAACTGCCAAAACCCATCAAAGGAGAAATAGATAATATGATAAGTATTATATATATATATATATATATATATATATCAGAGAAATAGAAATAGCAATTAAATCCTTCCAACAAGATGGATCTTCTGTTATATATAAGCCCTGGCATTTCTTCAGAGCAGGGGAGAGCTTTGGAGCCATTACCTGCAAGGCTGATAGCCGGAAAGGGAATGGGTATGCCAGCCTGTGGTGCGGACCTGGGCAGGGCACACATACCATCTCCTACTTATACAACTGCGGGGAAATTGTCACATCTCCAAGGCGCCCTTCAGTTGTTTGAACATGGTGATTTTATCTCAGCTTTGTCTGCTGTCACCAGGGGCTGACCAATCTGTGTCAAATTCCAAAATCTCCCCTATAGATTGTAAAGTGAGTACATCAAGGAGACAACGGGATACATAAATCTGGAGCTTAAATAAATTCTTGGGAAGAAACGAACAATAAAAAACACTACACCTAGAAGGCCGAAAGAAGCCCAGATCAGACTCTTACTGTAACTATTAGCAACGTTTTCTCTCTCTCTCTCTCTCACACACACACAATAATAATAATTCTGCATACATATTTTCATTTTAAAATTTCTGTGGCAACTCTTTTATTTTCTTACAAAGTGTGCAATAATTTTGAATGTCATGCATAGTTGATGACAGAGCTGAGGCAATCATCATTTAAGTGACAGCATATCATTCAAAATCAGTGAGACAGTGAAGATTCATGGCTTATCTGCAGTGGGATGAGGGACTTCTGATACGAGAAAGATGCCTTTAAACAAAATTTTTAAAAATAAGATCAGAAACTAAGGCTCTTTTATAATAATGTCAAAATTATTCAACACATGCTTTAAAAAAGCATGTACAGAAAATGCATAATGCAAAGGATTTTGTTATTATGGAAATTGACACACAAAGAAACTAATATATATTTATAAAAACTAACTATAAACCAATACCAGTTAGAATAAAGGTACCAGTTAATTTTGGGGTAATCTAGTTTATGCCTATTAACCAGATATTGTTTATAAACCTCAAGAAGCATGTTTGCTTTCTTTGTTTTTAAATTATTTGTCAATAATGATTGGAAGTGTGAACTCTTAGAGAGCAAAACAATTGAGAACATCACTTTAGGCGTCAGGGCATGAAGCCTCTATATATTTTGTGTCATAGATGACTAACTTCACTACCTCAATTTTGCCATGATATCCATTAATAGTAATCCCTAGTGGCTAAAGGAAATCAATCCTGAATATTCATTGGATGGACTGATGCTGAAGCTCCAATACTTTGGCAACCTGATGTAAAGAGATGACTCATTAGAAAAGACCTTGATGCTGGGAAAAATTAAAGGCAGGAGAAGAAGGGGACGATAGAAGGTAAGATGATTGGTTACAGGGTAAGATGGCTGGCAGGCTATAGCGCATGGAATTGCAAAGAGTTGGACATGACTGAGCGACTGAACAACAATTGGTGACTGAGACAGTAAAGAATCTACCTGCAATTCAGGAGATCTGTGTTCAATCCCTGAGTCAGGAATATCCCTTGGAGAAGGGAATGGCTACCCACTGCAGTATTCTTGCTGGAGAATTTCATGGACAGGGGATCCTGGCAGGCTACAGTCCATGGAATTACAAAGAATCTGACATGACTGAGCTACTGACCCTGAATGCAATAGGAGATTTTACCAAGAGGAAGAATGATTTGAAATCTAGATGAATAATATAAGACTGATTTTATTATTTTAAAAGAAAGATTACTATTTTTAAATGGTTTTGGGCCACATAACATGGCATGAGGGATCTTAGTTCCCTTGGCCAGAGATTCAACCAGACCTCCTACAGTGGAAACATGGTCTCTAACCACTGGATGACCAGAGAAGTCCCAAAAGAAAGAAAATTATTAACAAATATACATTACTCATGTAAAGTACAAAAGTACATTACAAACTTCAGCTATTTCATTATGTTTGCCAGCTAGCTCCAAGGTTCTAAATTAAATGTAAGCAATATTGTATATTCCTCTAATAATTTTCAAGCTTTTTATTAGTTGTGATGAACTATTTTCCTTGCTTACTTGACCAAGGTTTGCCTTTGTTCAGGATTATAGAGTGGTTTTCAAAGATGCCAAATTAATTTTATAGCAATCCTCTTATTAAAGAATATGAAATTTCAAGCTTCATTTCTAACCAGATACACAGTCATTCAGTAGAATAATAGGTGCTAATGGGACTCTGGGCCACTAAGGGGTCAGAGCAAAGACACCAACCATGCAGTCCTGTTACAAAAGATAGGACATTTGTAAACCTTATCATCAAGCAACTACCCAGTGATCACATACACAGCCTAGGAGACCTGGGATCCCCAAATACTGAAACCATTTCAATCCGTCTTTCCTTCAAGAAGAGAAGAGATGAAGTACAGATTTGCCTTCAGTCAAATTTCAGCTATTGAGAATGGTTACCCACTCCAGTATTCTTACCTGGAGAATTTCATAGACAGGGGTGCCTGGCGGGCTACATTCATGGGATCGCAGAGTCAGACACAACTGAGCGACTGACACTACATGGAATAGATTTTACCAAGAGCAAGAATAATTTAAAATCTAGATGAAATGCATTAAATATATGTATATGCCATTTTTGGATAACATTTTTGGTATAAAACCTTATTTTTGCTCAAAACCACACAATATAAACAAATTTGCTAAAATTTTAGTGCTGTAGACAAGAGGAAGGAAAAAGAGCCCACAACTGAGGCAGAATGATGCCCATACCCCCATATGCAAAATCTGAGAAGTAAGAAGCATGTGCCTGATACAGGGATCCACACCAGAAACTACAGGGTGACCATGATTAAAGTCAGAGGTTAAGCAATCTCAACGTTTTAAAACTCCCTACTCAGTACCATCAGGGAAAAGAGAGGAATTACATGCTGAAAACCCGGGTTTAGTCGCAACTCTGTAATTCGTCATGTTTACTGCAACATGTTGGCCTTAGAAGCTCATCAGGGCTTACCTAAATGATGATGTTTTAAAAAACTATGGTATTCTGCAGGACTGAACCCTCTGGGCTTTATTATCTTATAAGGAACTCATGTTTGGTGGGTTTGCTGCTTATGTTGCCATTATATTCAATGTCCTCCCCAAATACAAGCATTTTAAAAACTGCATTTAAAAATATTTTAATTGTCCAAGACAATCTGGATTAAGGGTTGTTGTGATTATTTTGCTTTTTGGCTGGTATTATAAGAGGGACTAGATGTTACATTATTCCTAGAGGTTGATGATATATTCTTTCAGATTCCCAGTAACGTAAACCTTCCATAATTAGCAGCACTACAGTTTCCATGAATATAAAGAAATTATATGCATACTATATGCATGCATATATGTATAAGCATGTTGAATATACGAGTCTGAATCACAATAACTCAACATCTGTCCAGAAGTGCTATCTTTTCCTGTTCCCTCACTGCCCTCTCGGTGTCCAAATCTTTTCCAGTTTCCTAAGCCATTCTCTAAGAAAGAGACTTATTTTGGGGGCTTTCTTGAGCATGAATAAATCTTCTTGCCACTCAAGAATCACCAGATGTATTTAGATATTTGACCTTCATTTTTTGTAAGATTGAATTACTCATGTGACATGAGGAAACTGAAGTTATTTTCTCTCTCTTATCATTTTCCATTTTCCTTCCTTCTATCATACATTAACATTATTTTATCTAATTCAGTTTTATTTCATTTTATATCATTGCTGTATTTATTTAATAGCAATGAAGCATCTCATTCTCAATTGCCCAATGCAAAGAGTTCCATGAGGTTTCAGACAGTTCTTCACTCCTTGTTTACGCTTGATTAAACAGAATCCAAAACCTTTAAAAGCACATGTGATTTTCAGAAGAGCAAAGGAATACATCTCCTCCTAATATTTATCAGGAGAATGTTCTTAGTAAAAAGCCACATCTCACCTTCTCACACATATGTATTACCCTGATGTCAAGCCTAATACAGTTTATATTCACAATTATAACTATTCATCCTTATACCAAGTTTTATTTAAAATATGTTCTAGATATTGTATTAAAACTGAGAATTCAAAGCTAAGCAACCAAAGTAGTATAAGATGCTGCAAAATTAATAAGAAGGTAGGTTTTAAAAGGCTTTGGCTTTTCAAAATATGAGACATCCAGTTAAAAGTGGGACTATTACAGTATTTCAGAGAAAAATCTCTTACTAAATGATAATAAGGATAGCTAAGGAATGGTAGAATTAAAAGCACTAAAAATGATCCAAGCAAAAAATTATAAACATCTCGCTTTTGACATTGACATTGGAGAGTCTAGGAAAACAGGACAAGTTCACAGCAGCACACACAAGCTTTACAATTGTGTGTGTGTGTGTGTGTGTGTGGAGGGGGAGTCCCTCACAGCTGGAGTCAGTTCAGAGGAGGGAGCACTGGTTTTGGGGGAGTGGTCTATGCTACTCAAAAAGACAGGAGGGCAGGGACCTTCCGGGAGAGAGGGAGATTGAAAAACTGAAAAGGAGACTCAACTGTCTAGGTGACACCCCTCAGCAGCAGCTTGGTTGGGAGTCTTTGGGTCTCTGAGTTTGAAAACTCTGAAATACAGTTCAGCTTAGACCCCTTATAACCACAAAGCCTTATTTTATCAGTGCCTCACAGATATTGGGTAAGATTTCCCATCATGTGAAAAGCAGTCAGGTTTTAAGCGTCAAAACATTTGCCTGTTTGGGCTCATTTTGAAATAATTGGATGTGTAAAAATTGGAGTTTCTTGGAGGTGGGCTTTTGGACTAATGGGTCTCAGCCAGCATTGAATAAATAATGAGGGCCTGGCATACTGAGCATCTATAACAACACTTATCAAACTCACTTATGGAACCACAATGAATACATATGGGTGATTTATTAGATAAATGGCCATGTGCTACCTAAATATATTTTCCTTTAGAAGTAGGATGTTAATTAATGCCAATTTTCTGATTTTATTATTTTATCTTTTGTTTGTTGGCCTTCTGTTGCTTGTGTTTTTTTAATATGTTGCATCTATTTGTACATGATGTTTTTAGTTAAAATTACCAGTGCTGTCTAAAATATGTCAATATTTTTATATTAATTACTTCTAAAATGTAATATATCAACAATAAAATTATTTGTATTATGTGAAAGTCGAAGTCAGTTATCCATATTTGAGCTTTTATACATATATACATATGAATGTATATATGTAGGTGTGTATACAGAGAGAGAGAGAAAGAGATAGAGAAAGACAAGATGTATGTGCATGAAAACACATCATTGTTCAGTCTCCATGTCTGACTCTTTTGTGACCTCATGGACTATAGCCTACCAGGCTCCTCTGTCCATGGAATTCTGCAAGAAATAATACTGTACTTAATCGCTCAGAAGTGTCCAACCCTGCGACCCGATGGACTGCGGCCCATCAGGCTCCTCTGTCCATGGGGATTCTCCAGGCAAGAATGCTGCAATGGATTGCATTTTCCTTCTCCAGGGGATCTTCCCAATCCCGTGATGGCACCGGTGTCTCCTGCATTGGTGCTGGTTTAGTCGCTAAGTCGTGTCCAACTCTTGTGACCCCATGGACTATGGCCCTCCAGGCTCCTCGTCCATGGGATTTCCCAGGAAGGATACTGGAGTGGGTTGCCATTTCCTTCTCCAGGGGATCTTCCTGACACAGGGATCAAACCTGGGTCTCCTGAATTGCAAGCAGATTCTTTACTGACTGAGCTACCAGGGAAGCCTGCGTTTGTAGGTGAGTTCTTTACCACTGAGTCACCAGGGACTACACACATATAAAATAACATGGAATAGTCATTACTTTCAAATTTGTGTAGGGCTTATTTCTGCTTGTATGTTTTCTTCAGTAAATAAAAAAAAAATGAATTTGGTTATCACTTTGGAAGAGAAGTGAACATATCTAAAAAATTTACATTTTTCTCTAACTTCTTCAGCAGATCTAAAGAAGGCAATGGCACCCTACTCCAGTACTCTTGCCTGGAAAATCCCATGGATGGAGGAGCCTGGTAGGCTGCAGTCCATGGGGTCACTAAGAGTCGGACATGACTGAGTGACTTCACTTTCACTTTTCCTTTCATGCATTGGAGAAGGAAACAGCAACCCAGTCCAGTGTTCTTGCCTGGAGAATCCCAGGGACGGGGGAGCCTGGTGGGGTAGCACAGAGTCAGACACAACTGAAGCAACTTAGCAGCAGCAGCAGCTTGAGCAGATCTAAATATACTCTTTGTGCAGTCACCATTTCAATTTTTGTCTTTAGTCACACAAGGTTTCTGTTTCTGCTTTAATTAATACCACAACTCAATAAAACTGTTAAGAAATAGTAGAGAGGATGAAGTTTTAGCAGATGTCAAGAAAATTAATATTGTAAGATTTTCAGTTCCAGAAAATCTAATAAACAACTTCTACTCTGAGAATCATATTTGTTCAATGCTGAGTGGATAAACTAGAAAGATTCTAAAACTGAAACACATTTAATTGTCAATATTTGTTTTGTTCTGCCTCACAGCTTTGTTGATCTCACAAAATTTTGCTTTAAATTTTTAAAGTCATTTTTCCACTTAGCAAAATGTTGGAAATCTTGCTGCAAATGTCATTTACCAAACTAAAACATACCAGATGTAGAAGAATATAGGGAATAGACAACTCTTCTAAGAAACCTCTTATTTACACAGATTTACACAGATTTTTTTTCTGTGGGAAGCAAAATAGTTTGGTCACTTTTCATATAAGACCAATAATAGCCCTTAGTATGGAATTTCCCATTTCCAAAAGACAAGGAACTAAGTATAATGATCAGTACTCAAATCTCAGTCAAAGATAATTTTCCTGGGAAGGATAGGAGTGATTTTTTTGTAATAGAGATTCGAACTACCCATTTAACTCATGGGACCAATATCCTCCTTTTATATAGTAGTTAGATATTTTGAGTTGTTTCGACATTGCGAGTTGAAGAGAGAAATTTGTGTAGATAAAATGGACCATATGAATAAAGATGTTATAAATATAAAGACAGGTAATTAGAGAATTCAGAATTTATAAAGATGTGCTATTTATTAATTATCATAAATTATAACAGAAACAAAATGGCATGGAAAATATTTAATTTCCAACATATAAAAAATGTTTTCATTTACCAAACTTAAGAATTAATGAGGTGTCAG
Organism: Nanger dama; assembly: GCA_917880005.1. Lineage (NCBI taxonomy): Eukaryota > Metazoa > Chordata > Mammalia > Artiodactyla > Bovidae > Nanger > Nanger dama. Next base: position 4,030,822 of record CAKJTW010000069.1, read on the forward strand.
TGAAGCAATATTTGTGATGTATTTTGCAGAAAAACTTAGTAAACAGGAAACATTTTTCAGGTGGAGGCTCAAAAGGACTTGACAGAAGAGGAAGTGCTAGCCAGAAGCTAAAGAATAATTTTAACAATTACAAGTTAAGAAAGAGTAGAAGCAAGTGTTGTCCTACACTGTTTTAAATGTATTTGTATCACATCATAATGTACCACTCATCAGTGAGACAATAACATGAAGCTTCAGGGAAAAGAAAGTAAATGGTCACGATGGGCTGTTCAGTCAGAATTGTGAACTGTTCACTTCACGTCTCTGCTTTTGCATTTGTAAAATACTAGAGTGTGTAACAACAAACAGATATACATTTAGAGTGACAATGTTGTGTATCTATATATATATTCATCATTTTCATTAAATTACCTTTATATTGCTAAGGTCAGGAAAATAGAAACTGCTAAAATATTTGTCAGGTTTATAATTTCAAGCTGGTGGATATTTTATATATTTGAGATTATTTTCACTGATCCACAGAAAAGATTAATGTATAGTGATTAACTTCTTATTATAGGGGGTCAGTATTTTCAATTTTGTAAATGGAATTCAAAAGTTATTTTTAAAATCATGCAAGTTACAATTTTAAAGTGTTTGGCTTTCTCTTTTCTTCTAAAGAAAATTATTCATGTGATTTATGGTTGTAAATATCATCTTATCAATGTTTTTATGCTTAATAGTCACAGAAATTAAATGGCTTACTTTCTACATGACCTGAACACTAATTACATAGTGAATACATTGGGGAAATATGCATGTTAGTAGACATACTTAATTGGTTACTGAAAAAGTGTTCTAATATTTTGTGTATGCTCAGAAAATGTATACAAGTAAAAGGCTATCCATAACTACTATAATATAATGTAGAGAGATTTTCAAAAAAATATTGAGATAAATCTCTGTAGAAAACTAGGTGACACACATAGATATTCTTTATAAAAGTAAAGTTTTTACAAAATTAAATATGAGGGAAAAAGCATGGGAAAACGTTCTCCTTTATAAAATAAAATCAACAATGTGAAATACTTGTGGTTTGTAGACACTTTTCAAGAGGTGTGCCTTTACAAAAACACTATTACAAATGGGTTACAAATTACAGACAACCAAAATGTATTACATGTTGTCATTATAAGCACTTATATCCTATGTGCCTTTAAAAAAATCTGTCAGTCTGTCAGTTGTGTCAAAAATATTTCTTCTCAGTTTTTCACAAAATAGCTTCCACCTTCATGATTTGGCTTAATTTTGCAATTCACTAAAATGTTTCGCATAATATAGAAAAGATACCTTATAAACACTAAAGCTTCTCTATCACAACAATTTTTCATCAAACATATGATTTAACTGAGTTATAAATAAATTACACAAATTTATGTGCTCAGTTGGGCTTTCTTGGACTTCCCTTGAATTCTTGAGAGTCTCTTGGATAGCAGGAGATCAAACTAGTCAATCCTAAAGGAGATTAACCCTGAATATTTACTGGAAAGACTGATGCTGAAGCTGCAGGTCTTTTTGGCCACCTAATGAGAGACAACTCATTGGAAAAGACTAATGGGAAAGAGTGAAGGTAAAAGAAGGGGAGACAGAGGACGGTATGGTTGGATAGCATCACTAACTCAGTGGACATGCATTTGAGCAAACTCAGGGAGATACTGGAGAACAGAGCCTGGTCCATGGGGTCACAAAGAGTTGGACATGACTTGGCAACTGAACAACATTTATTATCTTACAGTTCCGAAGGTCACATGTTTAACACAGCTCTCAGTGTGTTAAAATCAAGGTGCTTGCTGGCTGTATTTCTAGGTGTTCAGGGGAAAATCCATTTTCCTGCTTTTTTCCACTTCTAGAGGATTCCCACTCTCTTTGACTCATGATTTCTTCCTCCATCTTCAAAGTTAGTCTTTTCCATGCCGGTTTCAACCAGTCTTTTCTCTCTGGTTCTCCCTCTTTCACCTCTTCTTTCATTTGCAAGGGCTCTTGTGGGTACAATAGAGTCATCCAGATCATCCAGGACAATATTACTATCTTATAATTTTAATTATCTTTTGCTGTGTAACCTAACAGAGTCATAGATTCTATGGGTTAAAGCATGGACCTCTTTGGGGTGGCCATTTTTCTACCTACCACAAGATGAAATGTTTGGTTATGATGAGTTTTTATATTTTCTACCTGCACACCATCTGTAGTAAGTCCCATGACATGTTTTGTTTGTTTCAAACTAACATATCCACTGCCAACTACCATGAAACTAAAATTAAAGTGATCCTGTGAAGGAGAAAATAATTGGGTAAAGGTAGAAACACATAATTTTCACATGATCTACATTGAGCACAATTAAAATGATAAAATTTAAAAAAATGATAGCAGCACTTGGTCCCTCAGGATTACATAATGCACATTCTATAATTATTTTTTGTTGTTTAATCACTAATTCATGCCTGACTATTTGTGACCTCACAGACTGTAGCCAGCAAGGCTCCTCGGTCCATGGGATATTCCCAGACAAGAATACTGGAGTGGGTTACCATTTCCTTCTCCAGAGGATCTTCCCAACCCAGGGATGGAATCCATGTCTCCTGCATTGACAGGCAGATTCTTTTACCATTGAGCCAGCAGGGAAATCCCTCTCTAAGTATACAATAATGTAAAACCACAACACTGTGTCTAGCACTTTCTTTATGTTTTAAGAAATATTTAAATCTCATTTTGATATGGATTAGGGATTGCCAGATATGAGTTACTGGTGCTTTCATGATTTTACCAAATTTCATTTTATGTTAATAATTATCCAACTAAATAAAGTATATGGACTAAAACCAATGACTCCTGAGTTTTAGGAGAAAATATGACTAGTATAACAGGTTTTTTTTTTTTTTTTTTTTCAAAAACTAAAGATATTTAGTATCTCTCAGAAGAAGCTGCACAAGATCCAATTGCAGAGTTGATTAAACCGTGGCTCAGCAGCAGTGGCAGGAGCACCAGCTGGAGTATCACCACCATTATCATAAAAAGACCCAGGTTTTGCTGGTGGAAATATGCATTACAGCTACAGTAGCTCAGACCTCACCTCTCTATGCACCAACTGCCACAGACCATTTTCCAAACATTTTCACCTATACTAGCTTAGAATAATCAGTATTTATCCTATGAAACTGGACTTCCCAGGTGGCGCTAGTGGTAAAGAACCCACCTGCCAAAACACGAGATGAGAGATGTGGGTAGGACCCTGTATCAGGAAGATCCCCTGGAACAGGGCATGGTGACCCACTCCAGGATTCTTGCCTGGGGAATCTCATGGACAGAGGAGCCTGGCAGGCTACATTCTGTGGGGTTGTACAGAGTTGGACAGGACTGAACTGACTTAGCACGCACACACGCATCCTACAAAACTTGGGACAAGGTCAACGTTCACAGAACCGATGGAAGAACATATAAGCAAAATTCTTTCCTGTCATCAGGAAAGAAGGAAAGCATGGCTTTGTTGAGGCACCCAGTTGTCTGTGATAACGCTAGTACAAAACAGTATGAGAGTGTGCTCATGTTTTAGTTTCAACAGTTATTTGATATTTGTTTATGTTTTGAGATTTTACCTTAAAACTTTTCTAAGTTCATAGTTATCCGTTTCATTGAACTTAATTAATTATTGAGTTTATATGATCTGCAAAGCATGGTGCTTTTCTCAAAAATGTATCTATTTTGTAAAGTAACAGAACGGAAACAGGAGCATATTGATTTTTGTACTTGTAACATTAGGTTCATATACTTCAAAACTAATGGACTATTGGCAAAACATCCCAATTATTTGAATATGGCATTTAAGTAGGTTCAGTGTTCAGAAATAGAGTCAAGGGATATGCTACAATTACTTGCAATATAAACCTTCTAAAGGTGATTGGATATCTTTGAGATCTTGAATTATCTAGAATATTAAAGCTACTATTTTGTGGTATGTATTAAACATATGTACATACACTTATATGTATGTTTGATATGTCTATAAACACTGAATAGGAAAACAAAAAAGTAACTTCCAAATATTCTTACTCTTTGTGCCAGTACCATACTGTCTTAATGACTGTGGCTTTGTAGTAGAGCCTGAAGTCAGGCAAGTTGATTCCTCCAGTTCCATTTTTCTTTCTCAAGATTGCTTTGGCTATTCGAGGTTTTTGTATTTCCATACAAATCTTGAGATTATTTGATCTAGTTCTGAGAAAAATACTGCTGGTAGCTTGATGGGAATTGCATTGAATCTGTAGATTGCTTTGGGTAGTATACTCATTTTCACTACATTGATTCTTCCAACCCATGAGCATGGTATATTCCCTCCATCTGACTTCAGGCTCTACTACAAAGCCACAGTCATTAAGACAGTATGGTACTGGCACAAAGACAGAAATATAGATCAATGGAACAAAATCGAAAGCCCTGAGATTAACCCACATACCTATGGACACCTTATCTTCGACAAAGGAGGCAAGAATATACAATGGAGTAAAGACAGTCTCTTTAACAGGTGGTGCTGGGAAAACTGGTCAACCACTTGTAAAAGAATGAAACTAGACCCCTCTCTAACACCATACACAAAAATAAACTCAAAATGTATTAAAGATCTAAATGTAAGACCAGAAACTATAAAACTCCTAGAGGAGAACATAGGCAAAACACTCTCCGACATAAACCACAGCAGGATCCTCTATGATCCATCTCCCAGTATACTGGAAATAAAAGCAAAGATAAACAAATGGGATCTAATTAAAATTAAAAGCTTCTGCACAACGAAGGAAACTATAAGCAAGGTGAAAAGACAGCCTTCTGAATGGGAGAAAACAATAGCAAATGAAACAACTGACAAACAACTAATCTCAAAGATATATAAGCAACTTATACAGCTCAACTCCAGAAAAATAAATGATCCAATAAAAAAATGGGCCAAAGAACTAAATAGGCATTTCTCCAAAGAAGACATACAGATGGCTAACAAACACATGAAAAGATGCTCAACATCACTCATTATCAGAGAAATGCAAATCAAGACCACAATGAGGTATCATTTCACACCAGTCAGAATGGCTGCGATCCAAAAGTCTACAAGCAATAAATGCTGGAGAGGGTGTGGAGAAAAGGGAACCCTCTTACACTGCTGGTGGGAATGCAAACTAGTACAGCCATTATGGAAAACAGTGTGGAGATTCCTTAAAAATTGCAAATAGAACTGCCTTATGACCCAGCAATCCCACTGCTGGGCATACACACTGAGGAAACCAGAAGGGAAAGAGACACATGTACCCCAATGTTCATTGCAGCGCTGTTTATAATAGCCAGGACATGGAAGCAACCTAGATGTCCATCAGCAGATGAATGGATAAGAAAGCTGTGGTTCATATACACTATGGAATACTACTCAGCCCTTAAAAAGAATAAATTTGACTCAGTTCTAATGAGATGGATGAAATTGGAACCGATTATACAGAGTGAAGTAAGCCAGAAAGAAAAACACCAATACAGTATACTGACACATATATATGGAATTTAGAAGACAGTAATGATGACCCTATATGTGAGACAACAAGAGACACAGAGGTATAGAGTGGACTTTTGGACTCTGAGGGAGAGGGAAAGAGTGGGATGGTTTGGGAGAATGGTAGTGAAGCATGTGTATTTTCCTGTAAGAAACGAAGCACTAATCTATGTTTGGTGTAGGATGCAGGATGCGTGGGGATGATGCACAGGATGATTCAGGTAGAGGATGTGGGGTGGGAGGTGGGAGGGGGCTTCGGCATTGGGCGATTGTGTTCATCTATGGCTGATTCGTGTCAATGTATGGCAAAACAAATACAGTATTGTAATTTAAAAAATAAATAAATTTAATTATAAAAAAAAACAAATATTCTTACTCATTTACCCATTTCAGGTAAATTATCACATTAAATGTATTTATAGAAAATCAACTAATATATAATATAACATCCCACATTAGTCACCATAAGAACTTTCAAACTGAGCACAGTCACTACCTGATCTGTTAAATTCAGAGTCTGTAGCAGCTTCGAGAGGACAGGACACACAAAAACTTCCCAGAATGTAGGCCTGTAGGTGAGTCTACTGTAGTCTCTCACACTCAGAATCAAAAGTCAAACCAATTGGTTTACATTCAGAAACGTCTTTTACCTTAATAATAAGAAATTAATTTCAATGAAGTGTTCATTCATTACTTTAACATGTTAATTAAATTAGTAAAATGCCGTTATACTCTGAAGAAAACTGTGTGCCTGGAGATCATATTATACACATCACCGTATTTAATTCCCTAAACCTTTCTGAGAGGCACTTCCATTTGAGGAAGCTGACTGTTGACACATCCCGCACAATGTCACACAGCAGCTGAGCTTCAGAGGTCAGCTGTGATGCCAGTTGGTTTGGATACCGAGGTCATGTCTTTTTTTTTTTTAAAATTAATTGATTGTTCTTAATTGGAGGATAATTACTTTATGATATGGTGATTTTTTTTTTTTGCCAAACATCAACATGATATTGGCCATAGGTATACAAGGAACCCCACATTCCCGAGCCCCACTCCCATCTCCCTCCTCACCCTTTCCCTCTAGGTTGCCCCTGAGCACCAGCTGTGGGTACCCTGCTCCATGCATCGAATGTGCACTGGTCGTCTAGTTTGCATATGGTCATGTGTATGTTGCAATGCTAGTCTCTCAAATCATCCCACCCTCGCCTCTGAGGTCATAGTCATGAACATCATTTTTTTTCAGTCTGGCTTTGCAGCTTCTTCTCATGCAATAATTTCTTGTATTTTTTAGTCCCTAACACCACAGTTTTTGCTTAAAAATTAAAATTATATTTAATTATTTTCTATGAGAAAAAAAAATAATTATGCTTAGTTCTCTTCCCCTGAGATGTGGAAACCATGAGAAAGTTCAGGATAGACAGTTGATGGAGGAATTAGAAAAAGAAATGTAATGATTGTTCTCAAAATTGATTTAAGAAACTAACTAAAAATCCAGACTATTGAACTCTACTCCAGATCTACTGAATGTATTGAAATCTCCAGTTTATTCAAGTTCACACAGACTCTGAGACTCCCTACTACATTTATGTTGCTGCTTTGCCTATGGCACATAATGTGAACAAATTCAATGAAATGTGACATCAGCTCTACTTCATCTAAGAGCTGTGTGATAAACAACAAAATTATTTCAGTCAGTTTTTGGGGAAAAAAGCCAAAAATTGCTACCTCAAGGTACTGTTTCCCGCTCCCCCGCAACGAAGCAGATACTCCAAAGTTGGCTGCTATTTTCTTATTTTCAGATACCAAGTCAGATTACTTGGGGTGAAAAAGAAGGTTGGGGCAATTAGATAAATTCCTGGGTATGCATTTTTCAAAAATATATTAGATGTATATCTTCAGGTTTACAGAGAAAGGTAAATAAATTTGAGTCACTTGAGCAGGACTTAGTAACAAGAGTTGTTGTGCTTATTCAATTCTGAAAAACAACCGAATTTTAAAATGTTGTGTCTAGTCTTCTAAACAACATAATTTAATTTTGCCCTTTTGGTCAATATCCATTTACATATGAATTAAACATATTGCTTACTTATTTCACTTTTAAATATTTTATTAAAGATGTCTTCTGCAGACTGTATATATCAGATTTTTTCAGCAATAAATATAGACTTAAGCTTTGTTTCTAAGAAAACTACTTACCAAAACAGTCTGAGAATAATATGTTCATCAAAAAATGAAAATCCTACTGAAGTAGCTTACGATTTTTAGGCAATGAAATTTGTCAACATACAGTCATTCTCACCACTATAATTTACCCCTTTTAAAACACATATTTGAAATATTTACTGAGGTTATTATCAATGTATAAACTCAGTCAATAAAATCTTGTCATTTTGACTATTGCTCCATAACTGAAAAGTCCCCATAATTTTCTAGACACTATATAGAGCAGCAACATGGAAAATAGCATTTGCACACTAAATCTTTTGAAATGAAATCGCTAAGGAGAAGACGACATGATCAAGTCAGACGATGAGATCAGTGGGGTAAAAAGGAACACTGGACAGGATATAAGTAGAGAAGATGACTCAGAATCATAGTGGTGATGGAAATGTATTCTCCAAGCTCCGGAGTTTCTTCTTTCATTAGTCTACATGATTACTCAGTTCACATTTTTTATCATTCTTTGGTTCAGTGTCACTTTGGTAAAAATAAAACAATAGTAACTTAAGCACACAGGATATATTTATTATTCAGTCACTAGATGGCAGTAAATGTGCAACTCTAAGGGTGACTCTTCTGTATACACAGGAAAAGCTCAGAGCACAGGCCAGACTATCACTGTATGACAGCTTGCCTTCAAAGGTTAGCTCGAAGGAGAACATATATGATCATAAGAAATCACCACAGAGTATAATGAGAATCAAATATTGTAGCTCAATAGTATAATAAGAAATATCTTCAAATAGTAATTTAAAATAATTTATCTGGGGCAAACAGAGTTGATACCTTCCCATTGAAAACTGCAGAGAAGAAATAAATAAAAGCCATAGATCTGGGCGTGTAAAAGGATGCAAAATACCACACACATTACTTGCTTCTGCTCAGTAAACAGGATACTATATATATGTGTGTGTGTGTGTATATATATATACACATACATACATACATATATATATATATACATATATACATACATATATATACACACACACACATACACACACACCAAACTACCAAGAAGTTAAGTAAATTCAAATTAAATTATCCCATTGAAAGCAACGGTTCAAGAAACCCTGTTCCAGTACTTTTAATGTGATCATGTCTGTGTTGGCCACAGTAGTACACTCTGCATAAATGGAACAAGCTTCTCAGCATATCCATGTAATGAATGAGAAAAGGAAATGAGAATTCTGCTAAATAAATTTCTATTCCAATTTCATGTAAATTCCGCTTGTCATCAGTTACTTGTAACTTAATTCACAGCTACATATATCAGCAATATAGTCACAATAATTTGTCCCTCTTTCATCTAAGGGCTTCTCTGGTGCCTCAGTGTTAAAAAAAAAAAAAAACTAACAGTGCAGGAGACACAGGTTTAGTCCCTGAGGAAGAAAGTGGCAGCCCACTCCAGTACTCCTGCTTGAGAAATCCCATAGACAGAGGACCTGGTACAGTCCATGGGGTAGCAGAGACAGACACAACTTAACAACTAAACAAATAACACCGAACTGTTTATCTAAAGCATATACGGCAGAAGGGTGACAATTTAATTGTCATTATTTGTAGATTAGTGTGGCACTGACTATGCCAGCAAGTTTGGAAAACTCAGCAGTGGCCACAAGACTGGAAAAGGTCATTTTTCATTCCAATCCCAAAGAAAGGCAATGCCAAAGAATGCTCAAACTACTACACAATTGCACTCATCTCACATGCTAGTAAAGTAATGCTCAAAATTCTCCAAGCCAGGCTTCAGCAATATGTGAACCATGACTTCCAGATGTTGAAGCTAGTTTTAGAAAAGGCAGAAGAACCAGGGAAGAACCAAATTGCCAACATCTGCTGGATTATGGAAAAAGCAAGAGAGTTCCAGAAAACATCTATTTCTGCTTTATTGACTATGCCAAAGCCTTTAACTGGGTGCATCACAATCAACTGTGGAAAATTCTTCAAGAGATAGGAATACCAGACCACCTCATCTGCCTCTCGAGAAACCTGTATGCAGGTCAAGAAGCAAGAGTTGGCACTGGACATAGAACAGCAGATTGGTTCCAAGTAGGAAAAGGAGTGCATCAAGGCTGTATATTGTCACCCTGCTTATTTAACTTATATGCAGAGTACATCATGAGAAATGCTGGGCTGGAGGAAGCACAGGCTGGAATCAACATTGCTGGGAGAAATATCAGTGACCTCAGATATGCAAATGATACCACCCTTATGTCAGAAAGTGAAGAAGAACTAAAGGGCCTCTTGATGAAAGTGAAAGAGGAGAGTGAAAAAGTTGGCTTAAAGCTCAGCATTCAGAAAACGAAGATCATGGCATCTGGTCCCATCACTTCATGGCAGATAGAAGGGAAAACAGTGGAAACAGTGCCTGACTTTATTTGGGGGGCTCCAAAATCACTGCAGATGGTGACTGCAGCCATGAAATTAAAAGAGGCTTACTCCTTGGAAGGAAAGTTATGACTAACCTAGAAAGCATATTGAAAAGCAGAGACATTACTTCGCCAACAAAGGTCTGTCTAGTCAAGGCTATGGTTTTTCCAGTGGGCATATATGGATGTGAGAGTTGGACTATAAAGAAGAATGAGCACCAAAGAACTGATGCTTTTGAACTGTGGTGTTGGAGAAGACTCTTAGTCCTTTGTAATGCAAGGATTTCCAACCAGTCCATCCTAAAGGAGATCAGTCCTGCATGTTCAGTGGAAGGACTGATGTTGAAGCTGAAACTTCAATAATTTGGCCACTTGATGCGAAGAGCTGACTCACTGGAAAAGACCCTGATGCTGGGAGGGACTGGGGGCAGGAGGAGAAGGGGACCTCAGAGGATGAGAGGGTTGGGTGGCATCATCGACTCGATGGACATGGGTTTGGGTGGACTCTGGGAACTGGTGAAGGCCTGGCATGCTGCGGTTCTTGGGGTGGCAATCGGACACAACTGAGCGACTGAACTGAACTGAAAGGAAAATATATTTTAAAATATTTTGAAGTATATATGTATATTGTATTTCAAAAAATACATGCAGACATCTTAGACATTCGGAAGACAGGGAGGCTTCTAAATCTGTCTTTTATATCTCAAGTGTTGACACATATCAAAGTTGGTTGAACATTATTGACAAGGGTAATTTTCAGATAGTAAACTATATTTATCACAGGAATTGTATGGTTGTCTACAATTTATGGCAAGTGAAAAGCTTTGTAGAAAAGAGGTCATGAAGACATGGACTCCACTAAGCATCAGATTTGGCTAGAAGAGACTGGTTGACCAGTTCTGTCAATTGTATAAGCCCTAGAAACAGGAATGGGAAACACTTCAAGCTTCCTAATTTTGAGCCTTGCTTGAGTAACATACTGACAATGGTTTGTACCAAAGAAAAACAATTTGAATGCCTCTTTCATAGAAATTCCAAAGTGATTAACATTTATTTGTCCTTCTATTTAAAACAAAACAATCCCCTCTAAGGTTGCTCACTATGGTCTCAGTGTGTTTGAATATTTTTAGGCACTATTTTAATTACCTGCTGAGTTTTTCAAAATATCTAGCCTATAATGCCCAAAATATTTTTGAAACATTCTGGGTGGGGAAAATAGAGAATGAAAAACAAATGGGCCCATGAAACATGTGGCTTAGTGGACTTTTGAATTCAGGCTAGTTTCAAACCTCTAACTGAGTGATCTTATAAAAATCATTTATCTCTCTGAGACTCATTTTAGTTTAGTTTTGGTCTAGAAATAAGTACCAAATGATGGTTGTGAAGACTAAGGAAATGTTTATAAAATCAGCTGAAGTACCTGAGTTAGAAAAGGCTGTGGTCCATGTGATGAGATTGGCTAGTTTTCTGTGGCTATGGTTTCAGTGTGTCTGCCCTCTGATGCCCTCTTGCAACACCTATCATCTTACTTGGGTTTCTCTTACCTTGGATGTGGAGTATCTCTTCACGGCTGCTCCTTACCTTGGACAAGGGGTATCTCCTCACCACCACTCCTCCTGATCTTGGAAGTAGAGTACCTCCTTTAGTCCCTCTGGCACTCACACAGCCTTGGACACGCTCCTTGGACATGGGGTTGCTCCTCTTGGCCACTGCCCCTGACCTCGGGCTTGGGGTAGCTCCTCCCGGCAGCCACCCCTAGTCTACGGTGGAGGGTAGCTCCTCTCAGTTGCCACCCCTGACCTCGGATGTGGGGTATTTCCTCCTAGCTGCCACCCCTGACGGGAGAGTCATGGAGGAGAGGTCTGACAGAATGTAGTCCACTGGAGAAGAGAATGGCAAACCACTTCAGTATTCTTGCCTTGAGAACTCCATGAACAGTATGAAAAGGCAAAATGATAGGATACTGAAAGAGGAACTCCGCAGGTCAGTAGGTGCCCAATATGCTACTGGAGATCAGTGGAGAAATAACTCCAGAAAGAATGAAGGGATGGAGCCAAAGCAAAAATAATAAACAGTTTTGGATGTGACTGGTGACAGAAGCAAGGACTGATGCTATAAAGAGCAATATTGCATAGGAACCTGGAATGTTAGGTCCATGAATCAAGGCAAATTGGAAGTGGTCAAACAGGAGATGGCAAGAGTGAATGTTGACATTCTAGGCATCAGCAAATTAAAATGTACTGGGATGGGTGAATTTAACTCAGATGACCATTATATCACCACTTTGGGCAGGAATCCCTTAGAAAAAATGGAGTAGCCATCATGGTCAACAAGAGTCTGAAATGCAGTACTTGGATGCAATCTCAAAAATGACAGAATCATCTCTGTTTGTCTCCAAGGCAAACCATTCAATATCACAGTAATCCAAGTCTATGCCCCAACCAGTAACACTGAAGAAGCTGAAGTTGAACAGTTAGTTCTATGACACGTCCTACAAGACCTTTTAGAACTAACACCCAAAAAGATGTCCTTTTCATTATAGGGGACTGGAATGCAAAAGTAGGAAGTCAAGAAACACCTGGAGTAACAGGCAAATTTGGCCTTGGAATATGTTATAAAGCAGGGCAAAGGCTAATAAAGTTTTGCCAAAAGAATGCACTGGTCATAGCAAACATTCTCTTCCAACAACACAGAGAAGACTCTACACATGGACATCACCAAATGGTCAACAATGAAATCAGGTTGATTACATTCTTTGCAGCCAAAGATGGAGAAGCTCTATACAGTCAACAAAAACAAGACCAGGAGCTGACTTTGGCTCAGATCATGAGCTCCTTATTGCCAAATTCAGACTGAAATTGAAGAAAGTAGGGAAAAGCGCTAGACCATTCAGGTATGACCTAAATCAAATCCCTTATGATTATACAGAGAAAGTGAGAAATAGATTTAAGGGCTTAGATCTGATAGAGAGCGCCTGATGAACTATGGACTGAGGTTCATGACATTGTACAGGAGACAGGGATCAAGACCATCCCCATGGGAAAGAAATGCAAAAAAGCAAAATCGCTGTCTGGGGGAGGTGCCGGGAGCCAGGACAGGAGATCCCATCCATGACAAGGTCATGCGGGAGAGGCCTGATGGGCAAGGCAAAATCAAGATTCGAGGGACTCCCTGGATCGATCCCACCCATGACAAGGTCATGTGGAGAGACCTGACAGACAAGGTGGATCAGGACTCAAGGGATCCCGTGGACCTGCTGATATTAATGGGGGCTGTCCCCGTCCACCTTTCTCTGACAGAAATCAACTTTGAACTCTAGTTAATAAGTTTCCTGGGCATAAGAGTGTTTCAATTCAAACCCCTCTGATAGCTTTCTAACTTGCCTGATAGGTTTATCTGGACACTTACAACTACCCATGTGATTGTTTACAGCTTCACAGCCATGAGAGGCATGGGGAGCTTAAAACACTCTAGGAATGTAGAGCCTTTCGAGGAGTTAAAAATTATTAGAATAGAACTGGCTAAGGGTTTCATTGTTGAGCCAATACTTGCCACCAAGTTTTCATATCTTTCGTTGTGTACCTGGGAGTGCATTAATTAATATAGTTGATATATAGAAATATAAGTAAGTAGCCTTGATATTTACAACATTAAACCTTGAGTTAATAAATTTCTTCCTTGTTATAGCCCACCACACCTTTGCTCTATAGGAATGCAACTTTATCTAGTGCTTTCAGGGAGTGTCACTAGACTTTAGAAGAATAACCTTTAGAGAAAATAAGTTTTCTGGTTAACTAACCTTTATCAGAAAAAGGGTCATAACATGTTAGCAGGCCTCCTGGCCAGAAGATGACATAAATCATGTAAAACTTTTGCATATGGAAAAGTATGCAAAAAGAAAGCCTGGTCTTGATAATGATCAGGACTGCTGATTCTGCATGACTCTGCATCTTCCATTATTCTCTATGTACAGCTCCAGGTCTATAAGCTCCCTGGAAAATAAAGTTTTGGGCCTCGCTCAAAGAAGCCTGGTCTCCCCGTGTCTTTCTCTTTATTTTCAGGCTGACTCCCTGGGGCCTAGGTGGCCTTTGAGTTCACTTTCCTGTGCAGGCTTCTAAGAGCCACGCAAGAGGGAACTCAAGGTGGGGCACCTTCAGCTATTCAAGAGGGTGCCTGTAGCCTGTGTGAACAGAGCAAGTCTCTTTTCTGAGGCATTATTGGCTTTCTGCATAAACCAAGGAATATCAGCCTCTTTTCTCTCCTCTATTCTCTTAACTGCAAATTCTTTCTCTCTATATATCTATATATCTCTCTCACCTCACCGTCCACGCTTTGGATGCCCTGGATCCAACTGGTGCTGGTGCCTGGTAGGAGGCCTCACCAATAACAGTGAAAAGAAGAGAGGCAAAAAGCAAAGAGAAAAGGAAAGATATAAGCATCTGAATGCAGAGTTCCAAAGAATAGCAAGAAAAGATAAGAAAGCCTTCCTCAGTGACCAATGCAAAGAAATAGAGAAAAACAACAGAATGGGAAAAACTAGAGATCTCTTCAAGATAATCAGAGATACCAAAGGTACATTTCATTAAAAAAAAATGGGCTCGATAAAGGACAGAAATTGTGTGGATCTAACAGAAGGTGAAGATATTAAGAAGAGGTGGCAAGAATACACAGAAGGACTGTACAAAAGATCTTCATGATCAAGATATCACGATGGTGTGATCACTCACCTAGAGCTAGACATTCTGGAATGTGAAGTCAAGTGGGCCTTAGAAAGCATCACTATGAACAAAGCTAGTGGAAGTGATGGAATTCCAGTTGAGCTATTTCACTTCCTGAAAAATGATGCTGTGAAAGTGCTGCACTCAATAGGCCAGCAAATTTGGAAAACATAGCAGTGGACTGGAAAGGTCTGTTTTCATTCTAATCCCACAGAAAGGCAAGGCCAAAGAATGCTCAAATTACTGCACAATTGCACTCATCTCACACGCTAGTAAAGCAATGCTCAAAATTCTCCAAGCCAGGCTTCAGCAATACATGAACCATGAACTTCCAGATGTTCAAGCTGGTTAGAAAAGGCAGAGGAACCAGAAATCAAGTTGCCAACATCCGCTAGGTCATGAAAAAGCAAGAGAGTTCCAGAAAAACATCTATTTCTGCTTTATTGACTGTGCCAAACTCTTTGACTGTGTGGATCACAATCAACTATGGAAAATTCTGAAAGAGATGGACATGCCAGACCACCTGACCTGCCTCTTGAGAAACCTTTATGCAAGTCAGAATGCAACAGTTAGAAACGGACATGGAACAACAGACTGGTTCCAAGTAGGAAAAGAAGTGCGTCAAGGCTGTATATTGTCACCTTGCTTATTTAACTTATATGCAGAGCACATCATGAGAAACGCTGGGCTGGAAGAAGTACAAGCTAGAAATAAGATTGCTGGGAGAAATATCAATAACCTCAGGTATGCAGATGACACCACCCTTATGGCAGAAAGTGAAGAGGAACTAAAAAGCCTCTTGATAAAAGTGAAAGAGGAGAGTGAAAAAGTTGGCTTAAAGCTCACCATTCAGAAAATGAAGATCACGGCATCTGGTCCCATCACTTCATGGGAAATAGATGGGGAAACAGTGGAAACAGTGTCAGACTTTATTTTGGGGGGCTCCAAAATCACTGCAGATGGTAACTGCAGCCATGAAATTAAAAGACACTCCTTGGAAGAAAAGTTCTGACCAACCTAGATAGCATATTCAAAAGCAGAGTCATTACTTTGCCAACAAAGGTCCGTCTAGTCAAGGCTATGGTTTTTCCAGTGGTCATGTATGGAGGTGAGAGTTGGACTGTGAAGAAGGCTGAGCACCGAAGAATTGATGCTTTTGAACTGTGGTGTTGGAGAAGACTCTTGAGAGTCCCTTGGACTGCAAGGAGATCCAACCAGTCCATTTTAAAGGAGATCAGTCCTGGGTATTCTCTGGAAGGAATGATGCTAAAGCTGAAACTCCATACTTTGCCCACCTCATGTGAAGAGTTGACTCATTGGAAAAGACTGTGATGCTGGGAGGGATTAGGGGCAGGAGGAGAAGGGGATGACAGAGGATGAGGTGGCTGGATTGCATCACCGACTTGATGGACGTGACTTTGAGTGAACTCTGAATGTTGGTGATGGACAGGGAGGCCTGGTGTGCTGCAATTCATGGGGTCACAAAGAGTTGGACACGACTGAGTGACTGAACTGAACTGAACAGTACCTGAAACAGTAAATAGTAAATAATCTATGAGTATTCTCCAACACCACCATAGAAATAGTAAATAATCAAATCAAGAGTTCAAACTATTGTTCCCACAGTTATCATCTCTGGTTGTAAATAGCTAATGAATATCCAAACATGAAACTTTCTCTGCGTTAGATTGACTGCCACCCGTTAACTGTGTGAAGTTAATTTAGAAATACTGTTCTGGGTCTCAGACTTTGTTTAATGAAGAAGCAGAATTGGTACTCAGAGGATAGGAACTCAACAAGCTTTGTAATGAACAGAAAGGAAGGAGGCAGGAATTGAGCCCAGTAAAGAAGAGTAAACTGAGTCCCTCAGAATTCATTCATTCACCATGTATTCATGCCAGAGTATTTATTGATTCTTTAATATCATCAGACTCTGTGATAAGTCCTACACAATTACCTTGTGTAATCCTCACAATATCTATGTACAGTTTGACTGATTATTCTTATGGTATCCATTTGGAAGAAGAGAGTACTGAAGCTAACAAACTTTACATAATTTGACCATATCATCCTAAAGCTAATTCAAGACAGAATCGGTTGGTCCATTCTGATAATACAATACAAATGTGATGAACACAAAGAAAGTATTACGCACCCAGCTATGTTAGAAAAGGTATATCATTCTCACAGGTATTGGGTAAAGTAAGGAAAAACTTTTTGGAAGAGGTGACTTATAGTGTTTTGAAAAGTAAGTAGGAGTAGGTCAAATGAAGAAACTGCAGTTATGCGATAGGATGAGCTTTACCAGTAGTTGTAAGTCCTGTTTGAAAGTGAAAGTACGTGAAAACGAAGTTGCTCAGTCGTGTCCAACTCTTTGCGAACCCATGGATTATAGCCTACCAGGCTTATCCATCTACAGGATTTTTAGGACCTCTACTGGAATGGGTTTCCAAACCAGGCGTTTTACTCCTATAATTAATTTTAAACCATTTTATTTCAAGAAAGGAGACTTATGCTTGTTATATAAAAGGTATTTTATAAATATGTGACTTTTTTAGTATATAGCATCAATTATGATATTTATATTAATATTTGCTAATTGATTAATAATAATTACATTATATAACCACAGCCTGTGGGACATTCCTTGGCTTCAGCAGTCTCACATTCAAAAGTGACTATGTGAATTATGCTGGTCAAGTTGAACAGGAAAACCTAAAAGTACAAGGAATAACTACAAAGTCATAAAAACGCTATATCCTACTGGCAAGAATGCTTTCCCAAATGTAGTAAAATAAATATATAGTCTTACTAAAATGAAAGAAAATATAGGCTTTTTTGTTCAGAAAGTATAAATACACTGAAGATACACACAGACACACACACAGACACACACACCCCTATCTATGTATATTAGATATCTTGTTTAACACTAAAGTTTGTGAGACTTACCTTGACTTCTATAACTGGAATAATTTAGTCCTCTAAATTCTGACAACAGTAAATACTATATATATAAAACTTTGTTTCTTCTTTATATTTAAATTATATATGCCTTACATCTCATGCTAAAATTGCTGGCTCTTTGAAAAAATATTTTTTGAATCATTTTATTTTTCTCTTTCTTTTTCGCTTATAGGAGATTTTTAATTAATATTTACCAAATTCATTATTATCTCCTGTGATGTTACATGGAAGATATGAACAAGATATATAAAAAAGAATCTATGCAGTCAATAGCCTTCCTGATTTTTCTTTTGTAAGCTAAATTTACCAAAACCAGCCCGACGGGGAGTCAAGCCCTTTAATATAAGAAGAGTTAAAATCCATGGACTCTGTGAGCTTCATCAGGTTAACGATAATTTCTGCAGTATCTAGTATTCAGTTTGGTAGAGTCATTATTTAACAAATCTTAATTGAGAAAACTATGTGCATGTTGGAATGGTATGCTGCCATGTCACTTTCCAGCCTACTGGGGCAATTGTCTCACCAAAAACAGGGGTGCATTTTATGTGACTTATTATTACATGAAGAACATACGCTGATTTCAGCTGTTACTAATTAAATGGCAAAACATCATCTTTCTTAGGTAGCCAATAATGATGTGAACGCATTCATTCCTTGTATGAGCCAGTGCAAAGAAAATAAATGTTTAACTTAATATTGTACAATTGTTATTTTAAGTCTATTTAGGATTTCTACATACATTGAAAATTCCCTTTACCTTACAGAAAGGGGGGGGGGCAAACATAGACAGAGTCTTTGTATATGTCTTTAAAAATGTAGATTTCCAACCTGAATATCATCCTTGTCCAAGCAGTCAAGTGGTTTTCTCTTTGGGTTAGTTAATGCAATGCAGAGAAAAATGTTCAGGCAGTCACTTCCTCTAGGTACAATCTGGAAAAGGCATTTTCCCTTAACAAACCTCTGCTTGACTGCAAATATTGTTCTGTTTCTAATTCAGATTTGCTTCTGTATTAGTACTAAAGAAACCAGTTATCCAAATAGGTTTCCTATTTCACACTGGTTAAGACCAGAACTTAGAATCTCACAGAATGCCATGGTCTGTACCTAACAGGATGATATATTTAATATCATCGGTGAGCACTTTTCAGTTGGTGAGCAAAAGTCACCCAAAAGACTGCATTCTCAGATGCTCATTTACTTACTGCCTTTCTTGATGGTATTAATAAAGGCTTTTAGGTGGTGAGAAAAACCATTGCTTTACTGAGGTCAGGTTATGTTAGGACTGTGTGTTCAAAACTAATATGTGTTTAAAGACGTAAGTCTGAACATCACAAGCCTGAAGAGATAGCCTTTTACTAAGAGTATGCAATTATACAAAAATTAGGAGTGTTGTGTTACAGACTTTATTAAATAATTTGTGAAGTTAGGGTCTCAAAAGTATTAAGGATTTCTGATTCCCTAGGGAAGGCTACATGGCCTACCTTTTTTCGATGTACCATTTCTATTTGAAGTTTGAGATGAAAGACTTCTTTACTGTTTCCATCAACCATATTTGAGGACTTTTAGATAATTCTATCCAGTTAAATCAACCTTAAATCATAAGACAATTTTAAAAGTGTTAATATGTTCTCTAGACCTAGTTTTGATTCCTGGTGGTTTTTTCTGTCAAATTAAGAAAATTTTTGGAAGTACATTTTAAAACATTACCATTTTTCCATGATATGTGTATTATGTAATTATTTTTTCTGAGTAACAACTAGAAGTGAATAAGATAATGCCTTACTATATTTAAACTCTTTCTCCTTATTTAAGTAAAAGGATTAGAATGTTTGATTGGCCCATTCATAACTAATACATAGTCACAGGTACAGAAAATTCTTTCCAAATTTAATCGCCATATACATTAGTTCAGGGAATCAGATCACAGAATTCTTTGCATTTTTAATAGATAAACCCTGATTTACCATAAATAAAGGAGAGGGTATTAAAATAGCCACAGTAAACACTGCAACATATGTGTTTTATTCCTCTTAACAACCTCATGAGTTTAAATGACATCTTGGCTTTACTTAACTAACCTGAATATAAAATATAATTAACAGTCTACACATCAGAACTCAGCTCACCTCATCCTGATTCCATCTCATCTGATTATACACAATAGACAAGTATATTTACACAGATAGATGAAATTACATAACCTCTAAAATTTAGAGATTGTAGCAATATGGGCAAATGGAAAGAGCACTTGAACTTGTTAAAATCTGTGTTTTTGTGTGCAAATAACCACAAATACGTGAATGTTAGTGCAAAATGAAGCGTAGTCTTGGTGCTGCAAGTGCATCTGGATTCCCTCTGGCTGTAGTTGACATACTTGGAATGGAAACCACAAGACTCGGGCTGAACTAACACACAGCATGGGCAACCTGGTTACATGAATATGGAGTGAATGCTTCCAGAAGCAGTGGCCATGCATCTGTAATGATCCTGCCGCTGAGAAATTTACACAAGCACTCACTGAGCAAAGGCTCAGCTACAGCAGAGTGGGATCTCAGAAGACACGGCATGGGCTTCTGTTAAACACCCTTGCATTTTCGCAGAGGCTCAGCTACAGCAGAGTGGGATCTCAGAAGACACAGGGCATGGGGTTCTGTTAAACACCCTTGCATTTTCTCCTTTTCTAGATGATACCCCCTTTAAACTTTAAAGTCTTCGGCTTTGCTGTCTTACCTATCTGGAACCTCTTCCTTCTGTTCAGAGTTTCTAAATGAGGTGTTTCAAAATTTTCATATGTGCCAAGTCTCCTCCCCAAATCATGCATTATATTTGGCCATATATTCTCTGTAAAATTTATAACAATTAATATTTATTTATATTTTTGTTCTTTGCTCTTCTCTCCCCATACTAGACTCTAAGTTCCAAGAGCATGGTTTTCCTGAAAGTTTTCCTCATTTTGCTTCCCCAGTGTCTACATCAATTCTGAGGCACAGCTGGCACTCAGTAAAGGTAACATTTTATTTTCATAGTAACCCGAATGATTCTCTCTCCCAGGTTGGATGGGGCTGGATTTGTAGGATTGTGCTTGCTTTTTGGTGGCAGGGCTCTGGATAATGAGGAAAAGAGAGTCCAAGTTCAGGGCGGGCCTTCAGTTCCTGGCCAGGATGGACTGGAGTCACATGTGAAATGGCACAGTTCAAAGCAGCAGACAAGCGGCCAGAATAGAGGGACAGATAACAGGAAAAAAACTGGGATAAGAAGAATAAACCCGGGGAAAAGGGGCTAGAAACTATGAAGAAGGTGAAATTCTGCAAAAGAGTGGTATGCAGTAGATTTGAGAAAAACAAAAAACACTAGCATGTCCAAAACTTACTCATAGAACCAGTCCACAAAGCAACATCTTTCCTTTCTTAGTAAACTGCAAAAGTTAAGGAAAATAGAAAGTGATATTTATCAGGATATTGCTATATCTATCAAATCTATTGCTACTCTGTAAGTTTCATATAATCACAGTATGTAAAGAAGATAAACCATTTCAGGCAGAAAAAGATGAGAAAGCAGAATGCATTTGCACATACTCATTAAAATACAAAATTAAATTAATTTTTGGAAGTTAAATGGTTCACAAGCACTGGAGATAAAACTGAGTTTTAAGTGAATGCTCTAAAGAGATATAGTCTTCATGTTTTTATCCCTTTATCTAATCATTCTTTACAATGTGTGTGTGCACGAAGTCGCTTCAGTCATGTCTGACTCTGCAATCCTATTGACTGTAGCCTGCCAGGATCCTCTACTCATGGGATTCTCTAAACAAGAATACTGGAGTGAGTTGCCATGACCTTCTCTAGGGGATCTTCCCAACCCAGGGATGGATCAAATCCACATCTCCTGGGGCTCCTGAATTGCCAGTGGATTCTTTTCCCACTGGTCCACCAGAGAAGCTCATTCCTTACTACACCAAAGAATTATTGTGCAGTGGACAGGTACAGACATTGTATGAGGCATTTCACTAGTCATTTCACATTCACTGTTACTCTTAGTGAAGTAAGAGTAAATGAAACAATTTCAAATATCTAAAGGTGTATTGGTACTCATCTGAGAAAGTTAGGTTATTTATACAAATTACTGTTATATAATGCAAAAACTGCTGGGCTTCCCTGGAAGCTCAGTTGGTAAAGAATCTGCCTGCAATGCAAGAGACCCTGGTTCTATTCCTGGGTTGGGAAGATCCCCTGGAGGAGGGATAGGCTACCCACTCCAGTACTCTTGGGCTTCCCTGGTGGTTAAGTTGGTAAAGAATCTGCCTGCAATGTGGGAGACCTGGGTTACATCCCTGGGTTTGGAAGATACCTTGAATGAGGGCATGGAAACACACTCCAGTATTTTTGCCTGCAGAATGTGCATAGACAGATGAGCCTGGTGGGCTATAGTCCATTGGATTGCAAAGAGGTGGACATGAGTGACTAAGCACATGTGTTAATAAAAAACTTTACTGCCTATAAATGTAGGGAATGCATAGAAAAGTCATCAAAGGAGCCTTCAGAGAAAGAGAAATGTTCAACCTGGTACTTGGAAAGAGAGGACTGCCATGAATAAGAACAGGGAAAGTCTAAAACCTCCTTCAGTTAACAGAAGCACACCCCTATTATCAACTTCAGGGTAAATGGAAGCAGGGAAAAGTAAACTTGAAAGAGGCATTTAAAGTAAGATTTACTATTGTGCTAAAAGCCAAGAATTTTGTCTTAACAAGAAAAAATTATAGATTCTGTAGATTTTTAATTGCATGTGACAACATTCTCAGACCCCTTACAAATCACTCTCCACTGTTTCACCTTTCAATATATTTTTCTATGAGTTTCTCACTCTGAATGCAAAAATAAAACATCCAAATAGCAAAATAAGAAAACAAAAGAAACCCCAGGTGATACGGGAATGGAGGTGATGTATCATCTGTCAATTACTGCCAAGACTTCCACTCTATCTTTGAAAATATATTCAAAAGGCCTCTCTCCTCACTAACATTTGTAGCAATCTGCCAAGATTTCCCAAAGCCTTTCATTATGCTAATGTCATCAGGAAGATGCATTTGATATTGAAAGGAACATAATGACAAAGAAGTTTGATAGTAATTCTCTACATAATTTAAACTTTACAAAATATTTCTTTTAAAAATTCTCCCTTAAGAACAAGCAATGAATATGTATAGCTGAATCATTTTGCTACACACCTGAAACTAAAACAGCATTGTTACTTAACTATGTGTCTATTAGTTGCTCGTTCATGTCTGGCTCTTTGTGACCCCATGGACTGTAGCCTGCCAGGATCCTCTATCCATGGAGTTCTCCAGGCAAGAATACTGGAGTGGGATGCATGCCCTTCTCCAGGGGATGTTCCCCAACCCATAGGTCGAACCCAGATCTCCCACATTGTAGGCAGATTCTTTACTGTCTGAGTCACCAGGGAAGAAGGAAAAAGAGGAAAAAGAAGCTAATGCATATAATTTATATGTTTGGGAATGTAATATTGTTTGAAATGCCAAATGCATTTTACTTCTTTTAGGCTACAAACATACTCCAGTTCAGTGGCTCTCAAATACTGGAAGAAACTTTCAATATGACTAAGGGAAGGTGAGTAATCTTAAACAGAAACCTCATGCAATTTAACTGTTGGCCCATGTTGTGTGCTCAGACTCTAAAGTCATGTTTGACTCTGCCACCCCATGGACTGTAGCCTGGACAGGCTCCTCTTTCCACAGGATTCCCCAGGTAAGAATACAGCAGTGGATTGCCATTGCCTTCTCCAGGGATCTTCCCAACCTAGGGATCGAACCCACGTCTCCTGCATTGGCAGGGGGCTCTTTACCACTGAGCCACCAGGAAAGCAATTAGCCATGTACTTCTTTTTAAGAAATGCTTGGTAATCGATTCCACAAAATGTGAAAAGAATTATATAGAGTATTAGTGGAACTCACCTAAGAAGCTAGTTATTCCCCAGATGAAAAACAGAAAGAGCAAAACAGAAATCTGACATATTTTGTCAAATAAAACTGAAATTTCATAATGATATTAAATTTAATAAAGAATCAAGATACAGAAGGGACTATTCTGTGTATAGCTAAAGAAAGTATGTCAGGGAAAACTAGTTTGTCAGCATCATTGTTGAGGAATGAGGTTTAACAACAATTTCTACTATGATGACCAAGCATGTCCCTCTTGCAGATAACTATTTCAAGAGATGACAATGACCAGATAATCCAGGCAGGTCAAAGGCCAATTAATTCTACCTGCCTGGGTTATATTTTTCCCCAAACGACTACTTCATAATTTACTTCCATCTAGATTTCTCCATTTTGTGACCATGAACTTCTTTTATTGTTGCTCTAGTTTTTATATTAAATTGATAAGCTGTCACTGTGGTTTTTATATCTGCCTCTTGTGAATAATACCATTTAAGTGAGTTAAGCATATAAACCAATTCAACAGATACAGTAACAAACTTTATTTTTATTTATTCATTTAAATTATTTAATTTATTTATTTTTTTAATTACAATACTGTATTTGTTTTGCCATACATTGACACGAATCAGCCATAGGTGAACACAATCTCCCTCCTTTAAGCCTCTGGCTCTTGGAACGAAACTCAAACTGCCCGCTGGTACTCGGTGCCGCGCAAACGCACAGCTGCACTCCCGGAAGGCTGCTCCAAACTTTACTTTTATATTCCTGCAAATCTCTGAACCAGACTCTGGATTTTCATGGTCCTAGGAAGGCTCAACCATCTTGTAAGTTAAGTGGTAAACTGCCTTCTCCAGACTGTTCTGCTAATGCAGTTGTTAAGACTTAAAATTCTCATTCATGTAAATCTCATAGCTTATTTTCCTATCATTTGAGTTGTATCTGTGTTTCACTATACAAAAGCATGGCCTTTTTTTCTCTGAAAATCAGATTAAATGTTTGGAAATTGTTTCAAAGGGTCAGACTAAATTTAGCTTTGCTCACCCTACATCTAGTAAGAGGGTGGAACTCTCTGTATTCTCTGAGTGTTTGATGTGCTTGTTAGGTGACATTTAAATTGCTAAAGGGATCTCAAGACTTAGCCTTGCAGCTGAAACTAATTTTTCAACAAATGACAGCATTCATCATGGTGGCAAATAGCAGCCTCTAGTATTAAAAAGAGAAAAGCAAGGAAATTACCTGATCCTTCTGATTCTAAACTGTGTCTTGGTCAGCCGCGATGCAGAGCACTTGTACTCAGGGGAATAAGCTGCGAGTGTGGGTTTTCTCAGGGCTATCGAGTCACTGCAGCCGTGACAGTGACAAGGTGCCATTTTCCACGCTTGTCTGGACGTTTCATTTCAATGTCCGTTTGTGTGAGGATTGATGGCTCTGCAAGTGAGTGGAAAGATCAAGGTGGTTTATAATGCTGTGTCAGTCAAATCTCAAAGTTTAGCAACATTTTAATGTGAGATTTTGCCCTTGGATGAGCGCCCCTTATCAAAAGCAAGGGAGAGGAATACGCAGCTCAACATGCAGGACTAATGAGTCTCAGGGTGGAAAAGAAGAAGACATCGGGCTTTAAAAGGCAGTGCAAACGCACTGATTATCATTGAACAACTGAGACATTTAAGAATGACATAACTCTTGAAACATTAGATTACCTGAAAGGATTTGTTCCATTAATTCTCAGACAGTTAACATTTCATAAAGAAAAAAAAAGGATAATTAGCACCAAAATTGTCTTCAATCCCACGAGAAGTTTTGGCCTTAATATCTCATGCTACACAAAGGTTACTGTTATTTATTGCTATGCCTTCCATCTTTAATAGGAGTCTACTCAATAAAATTACCAAGAAGTACTTTCTGCTGCTTTCTTTAAAATCTCAAAATCAATGACTTGAAATAAGTCCATCTGTTAAAGGCTACAATGTCTTTTGCACAGATATACTTTTGTCCAAAATACAAATTACTTTATTTTATCCCCAAGAAAGATCTGTTGTAAATAATGATTTATTTCATTTTAAAGGGGGAAAAAGTGTTTAAGGACTAAGGATAGAATAATTATAGGCTATACCACTCATTTGTAGTGAAAATAATATATATTTAAATAATTGAAAAAGAGTACATAATATGCTGTAAGCTTTGTGACCAAATATAATTTAAACAAAAAGTACGTAGGGGTATAATTTTCATTTGTTTCCCTATAGACAACAAATAACCTGAGAAATAAATATTCAGATTTAAATTATACTGTATTAAGTAATTAGGCCTGTGTCATCCAGTGTCAACCCAATGTCATCCAATGTTAATGCACTCCAGTATTCTTGCCTGGAAAATTCCATGGGCAGAGGAGCCCATGGTGGGCTACAATCCATGGAGTCACCAAAAAGCCAGAAACAACTAAGCACACACACATCCCCCTATTTATGTTGAAATACACAAAGATAGAAGTTCATTTGGCATTGCATTTCTACCTCTGCTGCTGCTGCTGCTGCTAAGTCACTTCAGTCGTGTCTGACTCTGTGCGACCCCATAGACGGCAGCCCACCAGGCTCCCCTGTCTCTGGGATTCTCCAGGCAAGAACACTGGACTGGGTTGCCATTTCCTTCTCCAATGCATGAAAGTGGAAAGTGGAAAGTGAAAGTGAAGTCGCTCAGTTGTGTTAGACTCTTAGCAACCCCATGGACTGCAACCTACCAGGCTCCTCCATCCATGGTATTTTCGACCTCTATTTCACTACAAATTATTCATTAATTCTGCAAAACATATGCCACAGTAAAACACAATGACAAAAAAGTTTTCAACTTCCATAAGTTTTTAATGTAGTACATAGACAAAAGCTAAAATCCATTTAGAAATAGGTAAGAAATATGCAATGCTACACACAATGAAAGACTTGGCATAATTTTTTGAAATCAAATTCTCCCATGAAAACCAGTGATGTGTAAAATTTTTCTGATATTTAAAGAGGAGTTGCAGTGCAAATGTAATGACCAACTATATTACAATACTAACTTTTGCAGATTTTTTCTCTTCAAAATTTTATGTAATTTGCAGGTTTTTAGACTATAATGTTTTGCTTTTGTTTTATTTTTGGATAACCTCAGGAGAAATGATAAGTGTGCTCTTAAAAGGAGAATTGAATTTTAACTGAAAAAAAAATTAAATGGCAACAAATTACTGAAACATATTTAGATTTTTTTTTCTGACATAGTTCTCTATTACAGTGTGCACATTGTTTTATACTAAGTACAAGTAAGGGAAATGAACCATTGCCATCTCTAATAGGCAATAGTTATTCAATGATCACAGGCTGAATTTAAAGTGTATATTGTTATCAAGGAAAAGACACTTGATTTATTGATTATTATAGCTGGAAATGCTTTATGCATTATTAACTAAAATTTTTCCTTTGTTCAGCTTATTATATTGCGGCTAAAGGCTGGCTTATAATATATGCTCATGGTCACCCCTAAGGAAGCTTCTTCCTCCTTGAACAATGTTTCTGAGATTCATCAATGTTTTCCATGAATCCCTTGGGTATTCTTCTTGTTTAGTAATATTCCACTGTATGGAAACAACAGTTTCTTTATCCTTTTATTCTAGATGAACAGCTTGATTGTTTCCAGTGCCCAGATCTGTGCATAAATTTAAGGTATTAGTTCACCAGGGCTGCCATAGCAAACTAATACATTCATTTGGCTCAAAATCACAGAAATTCAGAGTCTATAAGTCTAAAATCAAGGTGTTGGTGGGAGCACACTCACTTTGCTGCCTCTGGGAGGATCTGTTTTTGACGCTACTGCTTTCTGATATCCTTAGGCATCCCCTGACCTGCAGATGCCTCATTCCAATCTCTTTCCTCACATGGTTCTCCCTGTGCAGCTGTGTCTTCACATGATATTTTTCTCTTATTATAAGGGCACCAGTCATATTCGATTAGACACACCCTAATGAACTCATTTCAATTAACTTGATTCATCTGCAAAGATCCTATTTCTAAATGAGTCACATTCACAGGTTCCCAAGGTTTAGAACATCAACATATTTTTCAGGGGACACAATTTAACCTGTAGCAAAAATTCTGTATAAGTCTTTACATGACATATGCTTTCATTTTTTCTTGTTTTAACTCCTAAATATAGAATTGCTGCTTCATATAAAGTATACACTACAAGCAGTTTTTCCATTTCATAGCCCTCCTATTAAAATATGAGAGCTTCAGTTTTCTTGTCTCCTTGAAAACACGAAGGGCTACAGTACCAGTTCGAGTAAGTGAAGTGACTAGATGGTGGTATATCATTGTGACTTTTAATTTGAGAGCAATGATGTAACAATTTCACAGCTGTTTAGTGGTGATTTATGTATTTAGATCACTTAATGTTGAGCTACATTCAGTTTACTTCATTCTAGTTGCTCAGTCGTGTCCGACTCTTTGCGACTCCACGGACTGCAGCACACCAAGCCTCCTTGTCATCATCAGCTCCCAGAGTTGACTCAAACTCATGTCCATTGAGTTGGTGATGCCATCCAGCCATCTCATCCTCTGTCATCCCCTTCTCCTCCCACCTTCAATCTTTCCCAGCATCAGGGTCTTTTCAAATGAGTCACTTCTCATCGGGTGGCCAAAGTATTGGAGTTTCAGCTTCAACATCAGTCCTTCCAATAAACATTCAGGACTGATTTCCTTTAGGATGGACTGGTTGGATCTCCTCGCAGTCCAAGGGACTCTCAAGAGTCTTCTCCAACACCGCAGTTCAAAAGCATCAATTCTTTGGTGCTCAGCTTTCTTCATAGTACAACTCTCACAACCATCCATGACCACTGGAAAAACCATAGCCTTGACTAGATGGACCTTTGTTGACAAAGTAATGTCTCTGCTTTTTAATATGCTGTCCAGGTTGGTCACAACTTTTCTTCCAAGGAGTAAGCATCTTTTAAATTCATGGCTGAAGTCACCATCTGCAGTGATTTTGGAGCCCCCAAAATAAAGTCTGTCACTGTTTCCCCATCTATTTGCCATGAAGTGATGGGACCAGATCCCATAATCTTAGTTTTCTGAATGTTGCGTCTTAAGCCAACTTTTTCACTCTCCTCTTTGACTTTCATCAAGCTCTTTAGTTCTTCACTTTCTGCCCCAAGGGTGGTGTCATCTGCATATCTGAGGTTATTGATATTTCTTCCATTAGACTACTACATTTCTATTGTTCTCAACTTTTAGCATACTTTTAGAACTACAGTGTATATGATCAGAATACTTGTTTTATCAACTGGTTCTCTATCTTATTTTACTTATTGCATTTATTTGTAAGAAATGGGTTAAAAACAAACAGAGCTAGCATATTATCTATATTTTCTTGTTTCATTTTTACTTTATGAATTTCAACATTGTATATTCATTTGTATAATGTATTATATTGGTTATATCTTCATTTTGATAATAGGTTAATGTTTACACATTTGGTATTGTTCTTAAAATATTTCCCCACTTTGTTCCTTCATGCAGGAGAGAATTTTTCTTACAACACTGGTTTTAGTTTTCCTCACCTTTAAAGGGATCCTGATCAATACTTTGTTCACCATCAATCTCATTATTTTCATTTCAACTCAAGACATCCATCATTTGTTCTTTTCTCAAATGTCATTATTATCCTAATTCTTTGGAGTGTGCTTAGTCGCTCAGTCATGTCCAACTGTCGTGACACATGAACTATAGCCTGTCCAGCTCCTTTTCCATGGGGATTCTCCAGGCAAGAATATTGAAGTGGGTTGCCATACGTGCCTTCAGGGGACCTTGCATCCCAGGGATCCAACCCAGGTCTCCTTCATTACAGGTGGATTCTTTACCATCTGAACCACCATGGATGCCCATGAATATTGGAGTGGGTAGCCTATCCCTTCTCCAGGAGATCTTCCCGACCCAGGAATCAAACTGGGGTCTTCTGCACTGCAGGTGGATTCATTACCAACTGAGCTACCAGGAAAGCTCGATTATTTTAATATCTATAATTAAAAGTCCATGCTGTGCTTAGTCGCTCAGTCATGTCTGACTCTTTGCAACTGCATGGACTGTAGCCCCCCAGGCTCCTTTGTCTATGGAGATTCTCCAGGTAAGAATACTGTAGTGGGTTGCCATACCCTCTTCCAGGGGATCGTCCCAACTCAGGGATCAAACTGGGGTCTCCTGCATTGGCAGGCGGATTCTTTACTGACTGAGTCACCAAGGTAGTGCAATTAAAATTCTGCTAGGACATTATTCAGGACAAGTAAATATATTTTCCTGTTAAAAGTTTCTCTATAGAAATAACAAATTATTGTGAATATCAAGAAGTTAATATTTCAAAATATAACATCTAGCATCTCTATAACCAGTGGTGCCTTATGATTCTGTATAACTATCAAGCCCTCATAATTATCAATTACACCAATTTCTTTGACATGAAGCTTAATTCTAAACTTTTTAAACCCTTTCCTATTCCTTTGAAAATAGAGTTTAATAGAAACATTAGTACTGTAGTTATCAATTTGACATTTTAACTATATACTATATATAAAAGAGGAATGTTTATTTCTCTTTAGTTTCAAGTCAGTTTTTATGTTACATAAAAATTTTCTAAATACATTTTAAAAACAAAATCTTGCTTGTCAATTTTTTTTTATAGTTACACTATGAAAACTAGCAAAAATCATTTAATTCTGGGTATTAATGCTAAACATTGTCATTTTTCTAGTTAAAAGACAAATCATCATGCTATCATGAAATGCATACATTTCCAAATATCAGGTTTTATGTATACCTTCTGAAGAGGCTCAACATTTATATTTGAGTTACACATCCTTTTGTTCTTGTTTTCTCCCCCAAAGAAATGCAGCTGTTACATTGTTCTTTTTTAATAAAGTCCTTTCCCTGAAATAAAGTTATCCAGAAGCCACAAAGATCTTTCCCCAGACAGACTGTAACTTTTCACCAATCCCCAACAGCACAGAAAATGGTAACATCTGCATTTAAATGACTTATTTATTCAACTCCTTCATATAAAAGTGCACTAAACCTAAAATTCAGTTCTGGAACGCTGCTCTGAACCTAGAGGACATCCCATTTCATACAGTGGCTCCACAACTTGTCTCTGGTAACTGTCAAACCAGTAATCTATACAGCGCTGCATTGCAGCATCATTCCAATGCGGCATCCTGGAAAGCCTAATAAGAAACTAGACTGTAAAGTAGGCTTTTCTAAAATGGAAAAAAAAATCTTATTACTTTGTGAGACTATCTGCCATCCTTTCAAAACCTCTTCACTAAACTCATTCCCTCTGGCTCCAATGATTGTTCCTTACCATCTGTTCATTAAAACGGGTGCTAATCATTAACAGTTAGTAGCCACTTTGGAGACAATTTCAAAATATATTTTCTATAATTTCCAGTACATTCAGTCACACTTATTCAGTTGAGCAGCCTCTGTCATAAGTAAACCGCATTTCTATGTATAAAAATATCACTAATTACCAATTTAGTTGAATTAAGCAAATATTGAGAGCTTACTATATGTGCAGAATTTGGCTATAGTTAGTGTAACAGCTACAAAAACAATTAAGATTTGGACCTTTCTTAAGGAAATTTCCAAGGCATAGATTATGACAAGACAGAATTATAATCAGGAAGAATGTCCTAACTCAGTAGTCCAGAATATTATCACTGGATTCAAGGTAGCTTTGTTATTATTCAGGTAATCGAAGAAGACTTCATAAAGGAGAAAGTATTTCAGCTGACATCAAAGGTATTTTAATAGTCTAGCTTATAAAATATAGATTTTAAACCTTACAATACAGCAATGGTGTCGGAATGGGAGTAGAAAAACAGTTCAGAAAATAAGTCATCCCTGTGTCAGAGTGGAGAATTTTTGGAACAATGTTGAAAATTCCGAATAGTTTATCTATATTAGGTAATAGTGGGATATTAAAGCTACACTAAAGAGACACTTGTATTCTATGGAAAATGCGTAAAACACCACAGGTTACTGAGTTTATACAACCCTTGTTTTAAAACATAACTTTCAGTAGGTGACAGAAGCTATGGATATAAAACAGCTAAGAAGACTATAGGGCCTCCCTGGTGGCTCAGACGTAAAGAGTCTGCCTGCAATGTGGGAGAGCCAAGTTCGAGCCCTGGTTTGGGAAGATCCCCTGGAGAAGGAAATGGCAACCCACTCCAGTATTCTTGCCTGGAGACTCCCATGGACAGAGAAGGCTGGCAGGCTATAGTCCGTGGGGGTCACAAAGTCAGACATGACTGAGCAACTTCAATAATTAAACCATGGCACTAGTGAGATAAAGTGAAAGCTAACATTGTGATGACATGAGGAATATATATATTATAGGCATTCTGTGTTTGTGTAAGTGAAAACGGCAATTACTGCTCAGAAGTATTAATTTCCACCATAAGTATGCTAAAAGCAATATAGGAATACTAAGGAATTGCTTTCATTTTTATCTGCAGGAAGTTTACCTTCCTTTATGTCTAAAACCCATGAGACAGTATTTTGTGCCTTTACAATTCACGGTATGAATGGGTTCCATGCAGATTCATATCCATCATGATTTAAAAGTCCGTCTTTCCAGAAGTGTAATTTTGTCTCGTTTTTTTCAACTCTACGAAGAGCTCTGTATTTCATAATCACATACTAATCCCTTCCTCTTCTTCTCCCATTTGTTGCAAAGTCCAATCAATGTTTCTTTAAAAAAAAAAAAAAATCTCATAAAGAGTGTCACTTTTCTTCATGTGACCATATTAATCTTCCAAAGGGGAAAGTGCGGGAGGCAGTGCGGCGTTGCGAGTGGCATCCATAAACCTAGGAGGCAGGGAAAGCAACTGAGCTCCTAGTCCAAGTTCTGCTACATTCTAACTGCAACATTGATCTAGTTGATTAACCTCTTTTACCTTGATTTCTTTTTATTACCAGGAAAATAATAATAGTTTGTCTTTGCAACAATCAATGTCAGACTGCCATAAAAATGCTTCATAACAAATGACACTAATACCCTGTGTTATACCTCCCATGCAGGTATTTCTTATTCACGTGTCCCCAGAAGAACAACATTTCAGCTGCCTTAGACTGGTAGCGCCTGCAAACTGCACATTTTGGTCCTGACCTGCTTTGTGTATCTTTTGTAGGTTTTTTTTCTATCGTAACAATTTCAACAAACTTAGAGCCTTAAAACAACACAGTTTTTCATCAGTTCTGTGGGTTAAAAGTATGGGCAGGCTCTGTGTTTCTCTAAGGGAAAAGCTGATTCTCTACCACTCTAATCGTTGGCAGTTTTTTCAGACACAAAGAGTGATTGAGGGCATTCAAACCAAATTTAGTCATAGGGTATAATTCACAGACAGGTACCAAACAAAACGTGGAGGTTTACTGTCAAGATTTACAAGTTGATATGTTTTACCCTGATGTCAGGGCACTCCACAACAGGCCTCTAGTATGCCTACAAATCTTGCTTGGTGGTGGTGGTTTAGACGCTAAGTCATGTCCAGTTCTTGCAACTCCATGGACTGTAGCCCACCAGGCTCCTTTGTCTATGGGATTTCCCAGGCAAGAACACTGGAGTGGTTTGCCATTTCCTTCTCCAGACAAACCTTGATAACTGAAACCAAATAACAAGGGCTGCACTATTATTTTCATCCAGAAGAGGATCATTTTATACTTCTGGACATTTCAAAAAATAAGATAATTATGCAAAAAAACGAACAGGATTCCTGTTTGTACCTGGTTGCCTCCCCGGCAACAAAAAGAAGGTATTCTTTCAAGGCTTGCCACGGGCTTCCCAGGTGGCCCAGTGGTAAAGAATCTGCCTGCAATGCAGGAGACACAGGGTCAATCCCTGGGGAAGATGGATAGATCCCCTGGAGAAGGAAATGGTAACCCTCTCCAGTATTCTTGCCTGGGAAATCCCACAGACAGACGAGCTTGGTGGGCTACAGTCCATGGGGTCTCAGAGAGTTGAACATGACTGAAGCGACTGAAGAACAAAAGCAATAACAAAAGGCTTGCTGTACAATACAAATCCCTCAAGCTTTTGGCTCCTCAGCTGAGATTTTGCCCATCCAGTATATGCAGCATCCAGCTAGATATATCACATTGCCACATGGGTTAGGGGAATCTAGTACAAATATTTTGATGTTCCTGCTGCTTGTCATGCTGTGATTGATTAATATGTTTTATTTCTGGCACAGAAATCTCTTGGTTTTTTGCCAGCGTCCGTGGAACTGTGGTAGGTTAACATGTCAGAAAGCAAGGTTATTTTGCTGAGCATTCTATTGCTTCTAGAATCTCTGCTTTGTCAAATTTATCTGAGTGACAACCTCACAGCAGGTCACATAGGTAACACATTGCTGCAAATATATTATACACACGTTTTTGGCCACTCAGTGCAGCTTGCAGGGTCTTAGGTTCCCTGACTAGGGATTGAATCAGGGCTCTCCACAGGGAAAGTGTGAGTCTTAACGGGTGGGACCACCAAATGTATCATTGAATATTCATGTTATGGCCAAAAAAAGATGTGGAAGCCAAGGCAGTGAGTGTTAAGTAGTTCACCTTGTTTACAGGGCTTATAGAAAGCAGATGAAAGACTGGGATTCAGGCAGTCTGGCTCCAGAGCTATACTCTTGACCAATGGTTTCGGTATAATGAAAAGATTATGAATGTTGGAAACAGACACACCTGTGTTAATATCTGGGCTTACAGCTATTCTATTTTTGGATCTAGACAAATTATGTGAACTTCTAAGTCTCATTTCCTGCAATAGTGGAGGATTTTGCCTACTTTGAAGGGTGTTTATGTGAATTAAACCAGATCATAGAGGTGGCATCTCTTTGCACAGTACTTGGCCTATTATTGGCTCTTGGTAAATTTTAATGTCCTTTTTATCCAAGACTTCTAAAAAATGTATGTGGCTTCAACTATTTTATGTTTAACCTTGTAGGTCTTACTTTAAATTGTTAAGTTTATGTTCCCATTTTGTATAACAGCTTTTTCAAAATTATTTTGCATTTCAAAACTCATTTTTTCCACTACCTAGTTCAACGATAAAAGTGAAAAAGTCTTATATTATCACATTCTGTGCTTTTTGAAATAACTCTCCAAATAGAGGATTAAATGAAAATTTCCTGACTCTCAGATGTACCTAAGAATAAATGTTAGATGTGGTCATATAATTTAATGTTTGAAAAATGACACTTTCTGCAATCATTTACTTAGGAGGCCAACTAATTCTTAGGAGATAGGTATATAACTCTTCATTACTGATGATTATAAATTCCAACTTTTTATAACACACATATAAAATCCTGACTTCATAATGCTTTTCCAATCAGTTAACAATGTGTTTGTTATAAAGGAAGCTATAATGCCTTGATGAAAATACTGAATAGTTCATAAAATCCATGCAGCTTGAATGGTCTCATAATCTCTTTGCAGTTAGGGAACAAAGTGGTTTATGTTATTGCATGTATTATTACTGATTCTGATCATTTAATTATCAGTTAAGTTTAATCCAAATATTAACTTTGAGAGCTCATACATATTTTAGAACAAATATAAACAAGAAGATACCTTGGGGAATGGTTTATTATATTTATATAATTAAACTGCAGGCTGCCAATTAAGAACACGTGTATTATTGTGAATTCCTAGGCTTCAAGACAAATAAAACTATATAAATTCAAAGAAAACTGCCTAACTGAAAATTGAAAGAAAAAAAAACTTTCAAGTGATGGTTTATAAGCAAACAATGCAATTAAAATTTTTTCTGTATTAAAAGAATGAAGTCTTAGACCATAACAAGATAAATAATTCAATTAAATAATTAATTATTAAATAATACATTGCTCTACTTTTAAATTTGGGACTAAGTTTTTATGCAATAGATAAGGGAAAATTTGAGAATTGCAGAGCACAGAAACGATCTCTCTGCATCTTTGTACACAGTGAGTGCATATGTCTGATACAGACTTCCTTCTCACAGGTAGCCAGCTTTCACAACAGTTATAGAAGGGCAGGATAGCAGAAGTTCATGGCACACTATGAGAGGAAAAACAGCCCTGTTTTCTTTCTTTCCCATCACCTAACTTTAGGATCTTCACTGAGAATCCCAATATTAAGCATAGAGGAGTCTTTAAATAAAATAATTCAGTTTGCATCATTCACTTTTCATGTCACCTGACTTATGCTGCTAAATATTTTTATCTGCTATCTTAAAAGTTTGCCATGTATTTCATTTTGTCCTTATCCTGTTAAAGTTTAGCTTTCTTACAAATTGGGCTTTCCAGGCTAACTATCTAATAAGCTAATGACTACTCTAAGAAATCACAGTAACCAAGCAACAATCTTCATATATATTTGAAGTACAAGACAATAGATATGGGGTCTACATCTTGTTATAGGGAATTAGGGAGTAAATGGTTCTTGAAGAGTGGCATTCCTGCATGGAGCCAAGACCGACCGTCACGAATACTGTGGTTGACTCAATTTTGAATTAACTATGGAGCCATTGTGAAATGCACAGGTAACACAAGGAATCTATAAATTTAAAAATGAGATAATTTTTCTATTACCTTCCACATTCATTTAAACAGAGTCCATTAGGCATTAATTTAAAAATGAATACATCTGCCTTATGGTGTCTTTGAATTGCTTATTTTTCAGAGTTTTAAGATATCTGAATTTGGAAACAAAATTTTAGTTTTGAATGATGTTCTTCTACCAAGAATTGTACTGCTACTTAGCTAAACATTTTAAAATTTATTCTTAAGTGATAAAATTGTAAAGTTTGTATAATAATCCTAGAATAGAAGATCTTATCTTTTTATAAGTGTCAGCTGTGAATAGTTTTCTTGGAAGAGCTTAATTGTTAAAACAAATTTGAGCAAAGACAGATAGGCCTCAGGTTTAATTGGCATACGTTCATCTAAGCCTTCCAAACTCTGTAGTCAGTACACAGTGATAGTCTAAATATGAATGTACCTAATTGGTAGAAATCTCTTAATTACTGAAAGTTTTGGTTCAAACAGATGCAAATACAAAGGTCAGTGTGACCAACTGGGTGAACAATTTAAATCTGTGTGAAGTACAAGAGAATTAAAGGCCTAGACACAGGTATGTGGAAGGAAAAGTCAGTGGCAAAAATCATGATTTAAAAGTGTGCTCAGGGTGTCCTAGAAACTTACTTCCACGACAATACAAGAATGCAAATGGCATGCTTTAAAAATGTCACAATAAAACATCAGGAAGACTAGATCAGACTTGTGATGTCAAAATCTGCCCTTGTTAATGGGATCTGGATACTTATGATGAAAAAGCTTCCTAAGCTGAGCTAAGAGAAGTTTTGTAATTAGACATGTTTGACACACATTAATAGATATTCAAATTATGACCCTTAAGAAGAGCAAAACTGCTCTCTCTCTTGCTCTCTCTCACAAACACACACACACATACACACTTACCTCTGTGATAACCTGCATCATACTTAAAGATGCAGCCTTTATTTTTATATGGAAATAGTAGGAAAAAGTAAAATTAAATGAATAATACACAATTAAAACCTGACAGAAATATTTAATTCTGTAGAGTCTGATGAGACAAAAATATTTTTGTCTAAACTGTACCAAATTGAACTTAGACTTTGCAGAGAAGTATACATTATTCAGTTGAAGGTTTACAAATGAGAAGCTTCTAAGGCAAACTTCTTGATTTAATGTAATAGGTTTATCAACAGGAACAGAACTTGAAGAACAGTAACTGTGCAGTCTCATCTTCACATGGACTCAGTTTTTATTTACATAGCAAGATCTTGGACTGTACACCAATAAAATAATAGGATGAGTCTTTTTCAAGGCTCTGGAGACGATGAATATATTATACATGTGGAAATAACAGAACTGTGGCCAGCCAGTAAAACTATAGTAGATTAAAAATTGTCAAGCATATGTTTTTTGCTACTTTTCTCACTGAGTGTTGGAACTCACCTTGAACCTGGGTTGGTCTGGGTGACTAGTTTGACCAATAGAATGGTGGAGAGTGTTACATAAGGGACTTCTGAGTTTAACCCAGGCTTGGAAGGTTCATCCTGGGACCCCAGTTACCTTCCCACTGGAGGATGCCCAGGCCCACTCAGCTCTGTGCAAAGTTCCAGGAGGAAAGGACATGAATCTTCCAGCTGGTGCCTCTGGCTGAGCCATCAGTTAACCACCGTCACCGTGTGAGAGCCTTGTAGACAAGGGCTCCTGAGCCACATGTCAGCCACGTCTGCTGTTACTCTGTGCAGGTGAGAAGGGCTGCCCTCCGAGCCCTTCCCAGTTGCAGGACTATGGGCAGAACAAATACTTCATGTTCTTTTAAGTTACACATTTGCCAAACACAGTAGATAATTGACATACTTCTCAGATTCATCCACACTGAAATATATGTGTCTTTATATTCTCAGGCCTCGTATCCAAAACATTCACTTGATTTTCTTCTAATCTTGTCTCCAAAGCTTATCCAGGTCTATGAGGACATTCTTACTGAAGTTCAGGAAATTTG
This sequence comes from Nanger dama, assembly GCA_917880005.1. Classification (NCBI taxonomy): domain Eukaryota; kingdom Metazoa; phylum Chordata; class Mammalia; order Artiodactyla; family Bovidae; genus Nanger; species Nanger dama. The sequence continues at coordinate 4,069,233 of CAKJTW010000069.1, forward strand.
AAGAGGTTCTCAGGCCCATTATTTAGACTCTCAGCTCAGTGAAGTTCTGAGGAACATGAATCTCTCTAGGACACTGACAGTCTTTCTGGAGACTGTGTTTAGAAGAAAGTTGATAATTCCTCTATTCTCAGAGTCCCAAACATAAACAGACCCATGCTCAGTTATGTTTGACTCTTTGAGAACCCATGTACTGTAGTTAGCCAGGCTCCTCTGTCCATGGAATTTTCCAGGCAAGAATACTGGAATGGGTTGCCATTTCCTACTCCATAAACATAAATGGAGGGTTTTTTTTTTTTCTCTCTAGATTCAAGAGCTACAGATTTTACACACACACTGAAGCCCAGGTTACACTCTATCCATTTCTCATCAGCTAGATTAGATTTAATCCTCTCTGAGGAAGGGCTTTTCTTTCCATACATCATTCTACACTATCCCTTTTTTCTGTGTTCTAAATTTTGGGGGCAACATTTTCAAAATTCGCAGCCCATGGGGCTAAAAACATATTTAATAAAATTAAATCTTGAAGTTGAAGTCCCTCTTTAGGTAGAGCTTTTCTTTTATGCATTGCCAGAGTCTCTTTTTGGGGCTTCCCTGGTGGCTCAGAGGTTAAAGCGTCCGCCTCTGATGCGGGAGACCTGAGTTGGGAAGATCCCCTGGAGAAGAAAATGGTAACCCACTCCAGTATTCTTGCCTGGAGAATCCCATGGACATACAAGCCTGGTAGGCTAAGTCCACAGGGTCGCAAAAAGTCGGACACGACTGAGCGACTTCACTCACTCACTCACTCACTCACTCACTCACTCAGAGTCTCTTTTAGAACTCATTATTAGGAAACAGATTCATTTTCAACTATATCATTCTTCACTAGACAGTATATATAAAAATCTTGCTTATTGAGTCAACAATGGGAGCACTGTCATGAGCATAGGGAAGTAAAGGTAGATCAACTTTGATTTTTACTCAAAATAGTCTTAATAATAATAGTAATAACAGCCTGTCTGCTTTTATAGACAAGCTTATAATAGAAATTTTTTGTAAACCAGGAAACAGTGTCTTGTATTAATGTTACCAGCTAATAATCAAATCACCAGGAGTACTTAGAGCCTCAAAAATGTTTTATCTATTTAATTCTCATCCTTACCCCCAAATGTCATTGGCTTTTTGTACAAGCGCAATTACAGGAAATTGCTCTAGCAGAAAGATTTTTGGCAATCACTGTAAAAACCGATCAATAGTACATCAAGCTCACGGTGGTGTAAACTTTAATGGAAGGAGTGAACATGTTTGCTATAAATGATTCTCCACAGAAATGCTGGCAATTATACAAAATATTTAAACCTCAGGTGTCACTTGAGCAGCAATGGGGGTAGGTTATGAGAAGTAAGCCTAATAGATTTAACTCTCAGAACCTAAGTATAGCAATATTCAGGATGATATTTTGTGAAAATAAACACTCTCTATAGTTTATATATTCTATATAATCTCTCCTTTCTATATTTTTATGTTCTAATTAATTTTAATCAGAGAATACTTACTTTACGATATTGTGATGGTTTTTGCCATACATCAACATGAATCAGCCACAGGTATACATGTGTCCCCTCTTCATACTGAACCCTCTTCCCACCTCCCTCCTCACTCTATTCCTCTGGGTTGTCCCAGAGCACTGACTTTGGGTATCCTGCTTCATGAATCAATCTTGCACTGGTCATCTGTTTTACATACAGTAATGTACATGTTTCAGTGCTTGCAAATCATCCCACCCTCACCTTCTCCCACTGAGTACAAAAATCTGTTCTTTATATCTGTGTCTCCTTTGCAGCCCTGCCTTAGTCAATAGCAATCTTAAAGTCTAAACTTTCTTCCGCAATTTGGGAGGCTTTTGTCAGACGGGGGCAGTACTTCTAGAGTTCTTCCAACAATAATGAGTAACCAAGTCAAATAAGTAGAAGAAGGTTGCCTGGAGGGTGAAGCATCTATATAAATATGCCTTTCCTTCAGTTTCTCTTCTCTATCTCTGGTCTGATGTCCTTAACCCTTATATTTGTGTACTACGTTTAAGATATCTAATCTATGGCAGTGATGTAACTAAACTTTATTTCTTTTTAAATTTGACATCACACAGTACCAGTGAGCTAGTATCCTAAGGTAAGTCAGATTCTAAAAAGGCAACTCTAATATACATCATGCATTGAAGATATAATTTTGTTTTGGTGAATTTTCTGCTTCTCCTTGACAACTGGTGGTCATTATCAAAGGGGGAAAATAAAGAACATATATGGATGGTGGGTGTTCTAATACTGGCTGATAATTAAATGTTTGAAACTTAGAACATTTTCTTACAGAAATAATATTCACAAGTTTTTGAAAACTTGTACTTTCTTAGTGTGACAGGATTAATGTTCAATGTTGCTATTTGACCAGTGATTTCTGAAAACCACTAGAAGGTCACCTTTGAGTCAATGAACACTTATCTATAACAGATTAAAGTGTTTAGTTCACAAGAAATAAAAGGATAGTTTTAGAAAACTTAAAAAAATACATGATTTCCAAATCAACAGCCAACATGATGTCCATTGATAAAGCTGTTCTATTAAAATAAGCATTATAATTTCCCTTAGTCTTACTTTTGAAACTTTTATTATTTTAAATAAATTGGAAAGAGATATGATATTAATTTATTCAAGGATACTTACTGATAACCTGCCATGTGTTGGGACTGTGACTTAGTCTAGAAACTTGAAATGCGATTATGAATGGTGAAAAAGAAGACTCTGCCTTTGTGCAGCTGCATTTCATTTGATAACCTAAAATAGAGACAGGTGATTTCTGATTTGGGCAGAAAATGTCTCCCTGGATAGTGATATTTAAGTTAGACATTTAATGCTGAGAAAGTACTGTCCACATTAATATACTGAAAAATAATGTTCCCAAAAGAATCAACATCTTGCTTGTGTAATGGTACTCACTGAGAATGAACTTGATATATCCAGGGATAGAAAAGAGTTACTGGAATACCAAGAAAAGAGCATATAAGGTAAAAGATGACATCAGTAGGAAGGTCTAAATCATTTAGGGTTTTGAAGGTCATTGTAAAGAGTTTGGGTTTTCATCTAAACACAGTTATTTGGGAGGTTTTAGAAGATCCCCTTTATTACATGGCAAGATATTTAAATAGGAATTAGTTGCAATAATCATGAGGACTATGAAAACAGCAAAATAAAAGCAACAACCTTCAAATTCATAGCTTTTATATATACATCTGTTAAATGATTTTGAGAGAAAATTCCAGCCAAAGTGCCAACAATAACATCAGACTTCTTATGAAATAGAAGAACAAGAGACAACATTTGTAAGGATACAGAACATCTGCTATTTAGAGCATCGTTCACCAGGAATAGCTTTATATTGAAACACAGTGAGAAAAAAATAAAAGGCAGAAAAAAAAATGTCAGAACCTCAGTATCGATACAGTAATTATTGAAAGCAGGAATATGATCTTGAATGAGAACCAAAAAAATCAGTAATTCTTTCATGCAATCGGATATATTACAGTGGACTGCTTTTCAATGTCTATGTCTTGGGGTAATCAGGGCTGTTTTGTTTATTTCTTTCATTTTGCAGTTGATGAATAAAATGAACCTATTTGTGTCATTCTAGAAAAATTTCCAAGTCAGTTCACAGGTGAACACTTTTGTGATTGAAATCATGGCTCATTTAAATTTGTGAATATTTTCACACAAGGAAAATAAATTATGATTTTATTAATTCACACCAGTAAAACAGACAAGGAAACTCATTCTATTGCTGTTATCCTTCTGTGCTTAAACAGCTTTTAGAAATGAAATTGTGATCCACTTTCCCAAAAAGTAGATGATTAAAGAAAATCATTTAATTTCAACCTTTACGACTTAACATTTTTCAGTTCATTCTTCTCAATTATTATGGAGTGTGAGTGAAAAACTACTAGAGGAAACTATTAAAATGTAGTGAAAAAGAATACTAAAAATTACAAGATTTCAATTTCAGTTCAGAGACAGAGCTAGAAAGATGTCACTCTCTCACTTATGAGAATAGAAATTAGAGAAGTTAAATATATATATATTGACTTAGTATTTATCTCTTATTCAGTTTTTAACTTAAAACATGATTGCTAAAATCAAACATATTTGCATTACAGCACATAATATTTGTATGTGTGATGATACTGTGATTTATAAGACAAAAATAAATATTTGGTCTTTATACCCTTTTCCAACACAGAAATCCTAAAAGCTACCTTTTGTTATATTAATAAGGTGAGTTTGTGACCCCCACCTAAGGATGGAGTCGGTTGCCAGAAGAAGGAACCTTGTGAAATAGTTGGAAACTTCAGTTCCCTTTATCCCCACCAGACACCACCAGCAAGTAGGGAGGGGCTGGAAGTTCAATCAATAACCAATGGTCAATGGTTTAATTAGTCACACCTATATTAAGAAGTCTCCATAGAAGCTGAGAAAGAAAGGGTTTGGAGAGCTTCCAGGTTGGTGAACACGTGGAAATCTGGGAGAGGGGTACATTCGGACAGCTCAAATAATCTCTGTGTTCTTTCCCCACACCTCTTTTTGTGCATCTCTTTCATCTGGCTGTTCTTGAGTTTATATGCTTATGTAACACATCAGTGACCTAGTAAATAAAATATTTCTTTGAGTTCTATAAGCTGCACCACCAAATTAAACCAATCCAAGGAGAAGGTTGTCAGAATCACCATTCTATAGCTAGTACGTAAGAAGCTCAGATCATAATCTGGGCTTGCAACTGGCATCTGAAGTGTGTGCGTGTGTGTGTGTGTGTGTGTGTGTGTGTGTGTGTGTGTGTGTGTGTGGAGTTGGGGGAGGTTTGGAGGCACTCTTGTAAGACTGAGTTCTTAAACTGGAATCTGTTGCTATCTATGGGTTGTTAGTGTCAGAAATGAGTTGAAATGAGTTGGCCACATAATCAGAGAGGTTAGCAATCCTCAGCTGCAAAAAGAGGGGCAGATGAACAGATCTGTCACTGGGACTTCCCAAACTGCAACATGTCTTGTAGTATAATTTGTATCAAAGAAGCATTGGAGTAGCACCCATGAAAATAAAGGTGAGAGAGATTACTGCATCTGAGAAGGGAACAGGGGACGGATTAAGGACAGTTTAGGGGATCACGGTGAGCAAAGGACAGTGAAGATGACTGGGGGTACATTTGGTATTAGGTAATTTTGCTATGAAAACTGAAGACATTTTACTCCTCTACTTTTTCTTTTCCTCTAATCTCTTTTTCTTTTCTTCTAATCTCCAGTGAGATTATTAGTGAGAATGAGATACTGTGGTCAGGAGATTAGTATCTTGGGAGACTAAAGCTAAGTAGAGATATTTTTGTGCTATTTATAAAAGTATTTTTTTACCTAATAAAGTGGCCATAGTTAGAGAAACAGATAGTTCTCAGTCTTGTAAATAAATGGGAGATATAGTATATGAGCATAATTTGTTATAAGTCTACTTATTTGCACCTTAGGGATATCAGTTTTGGTTTACGTTCTTGCTTGCTTTGTGTCCTTCTAAGTTCCCACAGTAACCACCAAACTTTTATTCTTAAGTCTCTCATCCACAGTAATGGGTAACAGACTGTGGAAACCAAACACCAAAGTTAAAGCAGAAATTGCCACTCCATAATCATTTACTTTTCAAAGGCTTAGCCAAGCAGTCCTGCACCACAATCAGCAATAAAAATGTTCAAGATTGATGGCCTTAATTATGAAAGCAGTACAGAGGACCTTGGACAAGTGAAGAATGCCATAGTGTTTTTCAAGTAAAGCAAAGGGTATTTTCAAATCAAACTTCATTCAACTCATTTAAGAAGTTTCTTCCAAAACAAGTACCTTCAGAAACAAAAATCACAGAATGGTATCTTTCCTATTTTTTGTATACTTAATAAATACTGGTAAAACTATTTTTATGAGCTAGTCTTGATATTTTATTTTACAAACTGTATTTGTGGAAGAGTACCAAATTGTCTAATAATAAACCATCATTGTAGGACTTGCCTTTCAAAAGCTCAACTGTGGCTGTTTAAATGAATGCTTTCCAAAGTAATATACTTACACCTATGTGAAAATATAAAACCATAATAGAGGTGTAAAAGAAGAAATTATAAGTTTTATATATGTATACATATATATTCTATATTTTATACTTGTAAATATATACAATCTACAAAAAGAAAACACAAGGTTTTGTAATGTAGACTATATAGATTCCATCTCATACCATCATTTGGTCGTGATGTATCAGGGCCCTGAAGGAAATAACATGGTGCACAGAGGGTGCACATGGCCTATGAGGGACTTTTTAAATGAAACTGTTTTGAGATATGTTTTAATTTGTTGTTGCTGTTCAGTCACTAAGTCGTGTCTAAGTTTCTGTGACCCCATCAACTGCAGCATGCCAAGCTTCCCTGTCCTTCACTAACTCCCAGAATTTGTTCAAAACTCATGGCCATTGAGTCGATGATGCCATCCAACCATTTCATCCTTTGTTGACCCCTTCTCCTCCTGCCCTCAGTCTTTCTCAGCATCAGGGTGTTTTCCAATGAATCAGCTGTTAGCATCAAGTAACCAAGTATTGGTGCTTCAGCTTCAGCATCAGTCCTTCCAGTGAATATTCAGGGTTGATTTCCTTTAAGACTGATTTCCTTTAAGACTGACTGATTTGATCTCCCAGGGAGTCCCATGCATACTCTCAGTCCCTTAGCTTCTCAGGGACTACAAGAGATAGAAAGTCCCTAGAGGAAGACTGGGCCTTCATTATAACAGTAAAGCTAATTTTTCCAATTTGTTTCAACCCACAAATCAAAAAGAATATTAGAAAGAAACATATACACATCCTAAAACTATTAGTAACATGAATCAAGAGAATATTCAAAGACATTTATCTATGTATCTATATCATTTACCTATATGTTTCTCTGGACTAAAACAGAAACTCTGAACCACAATCAATTAGCCTGATGACAGGCTTCAATCAGTTACCATTCACAGTCGGTGAATTCTTTACCTGGTGAAAAAGAAGATAATTAGAAGACTGATAATAGCAAGGCTACTTTGACAGGAAGACTAAGCCCTCCATATTCTTACTGAGGGAAAAGTGCTTTCCAGATTATTAGTTGGCTAAAAGGTACGAAGCTTTTTCTCATAATAAATGATGAAACCTAATAGAAAAGTTATGTAATCTACATTACATGTGTAATGTATAATCTACATTCATTAATAGAGTAGCAGATATAAATAGTACCCCAAAATCGAGCAAGAGGTTGTTGAGGAAACAAGAAATTCACTGAACGTAGTACTCTCCTTTGACTGTGCTTAACTTTCACCCACTCTCTGCACCCTATAGCACAATGAAAACAATATAACCTTACATAAATGTTCATTATGCAATATTATGATTTGCTGCATATTCCTTTTCTTTTCTTTTTATTTTTTTGTCTGCCAATACGTGCTCCTATTTCCTTCAAAGAACAGCTGGAGTTCTGTCAAATTTTCATAGAGTGAGATACAATGAGATGTAGGAATAAAAATGAAGAATCAAAAAGACTGCTTGTAAGATTTAAAATGCACCTTATAATGTGTTTCAAATTTTGCATTTCATAATTGATATTTTTATAAAATTCCACTATGAAACTGGGTGAGAAAATTTATCTGTATTTATTTTAAGATATCTCCTAGCTTTTCAGTTAAGTTCAGTTCACTTTCTCAGTCATGTCCAACTCCGCGACCCCATGAACTGCAGCACACCAGGCTTCCCTGTCCATCATCAACTACCAGAGCTTGCTCAAACTCATGTCCATCGAGTCAGTGATGCCATTCAACCATCTCATCCTCTGTCGTCACCTTCTCCTCCCAGATTAATCTTTCATAGCATCAGGGTTTTTTCAAATGAGTCAGTTCTTCTTAACAGACGGCCAAAGTATTGGAATTTCAGCATCAGTCCTTCCAATCAGGACTGATCTCCTTTAGGATAGACTGCTTGGATCTCCTTGCTGTCCAAGGGACTCTCAAGAGTCTTCTCCAACACCACAGTTCAAAAGCATCAGTTCTTCAGCAGATTCCTTTCTAGTCCAGTTCTCACATCCATACATGACTACTGGAAAAACCATAGCTTTGAGTAGACAGATCTTTATTGGCAAAGTAATGTCTCTGCTTTTTAATATGCTGTCTAGGTTGGTCATAGCTTTTCTTCCAAGGAGCAAGTGTCTTTTAATTTCATGGCTGCAGTCACCATCTGCAGTGATTTTGGAGCCCCTCTCTCAAATAAAGGCTCTGTTTCCTTTGTTTCCCCATCTATTTGCCACGAAGTGATGGGACCGGATGCCATGATCTTCGTTTTCTGAATGTTGAGCTTTAAGCCAACTTTTTCACTCTCCTCTTTCTCTTTCATCAAGGGGCTCTTTAGTACTTTTTCATTTTCTGCCATAAGGGTGGTGTCATCTGCATATCTGAGGTTACTGATATTTCTCCCAGGAATCTTGATTCCAGCTTTTGCATCATCCAGTCCTGCATTTCATATGATGTACTCTGCCTATAAGTTAAATAAGCAGGGTGACAGTATACAGCCTTGACATACCTCTTTTCCAATTTAGAACCAGTCTGTTGCTCCATGGCCGGTTCTAAATCTTGGTTCCTGACATGCATACAAATTTCTTAGGAGGCATGTAAGGTGGTCTGGTATCCCCATCTCTTGAAGAATTTCCCACAGTTTGTTGCAATCCACAGTCAAAGGCTTTGATGTAGTCAATAAAGGAGAAGTATATATTTTTCTGTAATGCTCTTGCTTTTCGATGAGCCAATGGATGTTGGCAATTTGATCTCTGGTCCCTCTGCCCTTTCTAAATACAGCTTGAACATCTGGAATTTCATGATTCACATACTGTTGAAGCCTGAGCATTACTTTGAAAGCAAGTGAGATGAGTGCAATAGTGCAGTAGTTTGAAAATTCTTTGGCATTGGTTTTCTTTGGGATTGGAATGAAACTGACCTATACCAGTCCTGTGGCCACTGCTGAGTTTTCCAAATTTGCTGGCATATCGAGTGCAGCACTTTCACACCATCATCTTTTAGGATTTGAAATAGCTAAACTGGAATTCCATCACCTCCACTAGCTTTGTTCGTAGTGATGCTTCCTAAAGCCAACTTGACTTCACATTCCAGGATGTCTGGCTCTAGGTGAGTGATCACATTATCATGGTAAGCTAGGTCATGAAGATCTTTTTTTGTATAGTTCTTTTGTATATTCTTGCCACCTCTTCTTAATATCTTCTTCTTCTGTGAGATACATAGCATTTCTGTCCTTTATTGTGCCCATATTTGCATGAAATGTTCCCTTGGTAGCTCTAATTTTTTTGCTTTGGAAATAATTAAACAGCAAAGTGTATCCTAGGTAACTATTCATAGAATAAGGCTTTTCTCTCTTTCTTTCTAATGCAAAAATTTTCTTTGCTCAATGCCATTAAAGCAGTAGGGTAAAAGTCATACCCAATTTGTACACTTAACTGGGTAAAGAAAATTATTTTCATTCAGCTTAGGGTCTCCCAAACTCTACCCCCCATATGTTTGTGTATAAATCTTTAATATTTGAGAAAATTGAGCTTTCATTTGTAAATTAAGCAAAATAATACCTGCAATCACTCTCATACATGTACTGCCTTATTTTTCTAAGACAATGAATAAATGAATCATTATAACACTTTGCAGATTTTGGATATTTTAAAAATATAGGCTATTTTAATTCTGTGCAATTAAGGCTAAATTAACTGTTTTCTATCAAAATAAGTACAATATCTAATGCTGTTTTAAAGCTTATTCTCCAAGAAGACTACAAAATGTTTTATATAATTTCTCATATTTAGTCCTTATAACCATCAAATTTTGTACATACTAAAATGACCTGCATTTGCACATAGAGATACTGAGGATTAAAGATGCTATTTCCTGCTAAAGATGACACCAATAAAAAGTGAAAAATGTATGATTCAGGAAGTTTGACTCCACAGAACACACTCTTCATATTTTGCATAATTACCACCCTAACACATCATTTTAAAGCTAACAAAATATCGAGACAGAAGAAAGCAATATGTAATTCTTTTCATAAAGACATTCATTTGAATGCTGCGTCCTAGTTACAGGCAAAGTAGGTACTGTGAAATTTTATTTGGTCTGCAAGGTGAATAATATGTGTCTGTTTTGTCCATAAATATATATTCTGTATCAATCTCTGTGCAAAAATCTCTACAGAAATATTCATAGCAGTATTCTGACAAAACTCAAAAACTAAATACAGCCTACAACTGATGAGTGGTTTAACAATGTGTGGCACATCCTTGCATGGAATGCTACTCAGCTATAAAACGGAGCAACTTATTAATAAGTGCAACTTTGATAGGTCTCAAAGGAATTCTTCTAGGTAAGCAAATAAAATCTGTTAGTTACATACTGTATGATTGATTCTGTTTACACATCTTAGAAACTACAATATTAAAAATTTGGAGAGCAGATTAGAAGTTTCTAGGGTTCTGGCACCCCACTCTAGTACTCTTGCCTGGAAAATCCCATGGACAGAGGAGCCTGGTGGGCTGCAGTCCATAGGGTTGCTAAGAACCGGACATGGCTGAGCGCACACATGTGCTATAAAACTATCCCCAAAACAGTTTGATGTAAATTTAAGAAGTAAGATGATAAGTCATAAAAACTGTAGTATAAAAACTTCTAACTCCAGGTTAGACAAATATTTCTTCATATTCTCAATGAAAAAATGTATAAATAAAAATTCTAAGTTTAACTTTATAAAAATGTAAAACTTTTGCTAACTTCCAGCTATAAGAAATATAATTTCTGGATATTTAATGTACAACATGATGACTATAACTATGATTAACAATATGTATTTAAGACTTAAAAGTTTTAAGACAGTAGGAAAAAAGTTCTGCCATTTTGGAATAAAAAACAAGAACTTGCTAATGATAAGAAGCTGTTAAAAAACTAAATAGAAAGACATAGGCTAGGAGAAAATATTGGCAAAATATACTATATAAAGAACTCTGATATCAACTCTAATGACAAATAAGTCAATTTAAAATGGGCAAAAGACTGAATAGATGGGTCATAAAAATGATACAAATCACCAATAAATATATGAAAATTACTCATCATCATTTGTCATCAGAAAAATGCAAAGTAACACCACAATGATATTAATATGATTAAAATTTTTAAAAAACTGGGCTAAAATGTAAAAAGCTGGACAATGTCACATTTAACAAGCATGTGGAACAACCAGGTTAACAAACACCTGGTGAAGCATGTATTTTTACTATCACATTGAAAAACAATTTAGCAATTTCTTACAAAGTTAAATAAGTACTTCCCATATTATCGTGTTCATCTCATTCTTTTATAAAGAAAAATAAAAGCATATATCCACCCAAGACTTACACAAATGTTCATAGAAATTTTATTCATAATAACACAAACTAGAATAATCTCTACTGCCCACCACCAATCTAAAAAATTGTAGTATATATATATAATGATAAATTACTCAAAAGGAAAAATAAAGAACTATGAATACACAAAATAACTTGGGTACATCTCACAAGGATTGTGATAAGGAAAATAAATTAGACTCAGAAGACTGTATCTTATTTAGTTTCATTTATATAAAATTCCACACACAAAAAACAAGGCTACAGATATAGGAAAAAATGATCAATGGTCACCAAGAGTTGGGGAGTATCTAGAATGCAAAAATATATGAGGGGACACTTGTGACAAAGTAATTGTTACATGTTATACTTGTGGTGGTGGTTCCTTTCCTGTATATATGTTTTGAATTTATCATATTGTACATTTAAAATTGATAAACACCACACACACACACACACACTGAGTTTAAAGATACAATCATTAACTTTTCCTAGCCTTTATAAATGGCAATGATACAAAATTAACATTTGGCTTCCAGGCAGAAATGCATTCTTAGCTGCTCTTTAAAAAACACATGGTCTCAAAAGCCCTAAAAACTATGAAGTATGGGGTGGGAAGCCTCTAAATATCTTACAGACATGCATCCTAGATCCATCCATAAAACCATGCCCCTTAGTTATTTACCATTGTTGCCTCTTAATATTTTTACAGAAATCTCAAGACAGAGAAGCGTTTATCTAAATGATATATGTGGGCTTGGCTTTTATCTACAGAAGTGGGTATTTCTTAGGGAAAAGAAAGGACTTTTATCAGTTATTAAATGTACTACCCACTTGAGTCATTAGCACTTCTGCCTGAAAAGGGTAACAGAACCATATAATGGTACTGTTTTGGCTTGGAATCAAGAGAATTACTGCTAGTAAAGCTCTCTCTGTCCAAAAGACAAATCTTTGCCCATTGGTAGCCAGGGAAGAAATACAAAATATATATATTAGGGAGGAAATACAAAATAAACACATTAAACTTTCCTATGTCTGTAAACTGGTGACTTTTAGAAAAATGCTTTTCAAGAGTTTGCCACACGAACTTAATAGCAAGAGTAGTGGCTAAGCTCTTCGACGTTGTAATCCAAATGACTAGATTCAAATCCTGAATCTGCCACTACCTATAAGCATATCCTCAGGGTAATTCACTCATCCTGCACAGACCTCTGCTTCTTCATCTATAAAGCGAAGCTAAAAATAGACCTACATCATAGGATTGTTATACATTTAGAAAATCTTCTCAAAAAGTATTAGCACATTATCAGAGACACGGTATTATTTAACAAATATTCAATTGAGTTCAGTTCAGTTGTTCGGTCATGTCTGACTCTTTGTGATTCCATGGACTGCAGCACACTAGGCCTCCCTGTCCATCACCAACTCCCAGAACTTACTCAGACCTGTGTCCATCAAGTTGGTGATGCCATCCAACCATCTCATCCTCTGCCATCCCCTTCTCCTCCTGCCTTCAACAAATCTTAGGAGTTATTAACACCATGGAAGACAGTTCATATCATATATTGGGCATCCAACAATCTGTTTTATTTTATTCAAATAATCTTGAAAATGTAAAGAAAAGGATTATAAAAATAAAATGATAAAATGACATTGGCCAGTATATACATTAAATGAAGGTCCTATATGACATATGTTGGGCTTGCCTGGTGGCTCGGACCTAAAGAATCTGCCTGCAATGTGGGAGACCCAGATTTGATCCCTAGGTGGGAAAGATCTGCTGGAATGGCAACCCACTCCAGTATTCTTGCCTGAGAGAATTCCATGGACAGAGGAGCAGTGGCAACAGTTCACGAGGTCTCAAAGAGTTGGACATGACCAAGTGTCTGAGCACCATATATTACTACCTTCTTTCTGATAGCCACGTTACTACATTATGATAGTACCAACATTTTTCGGACAGATAGTCAGATAGATAAAATTACTATTGCTAAGGACTTAACACTGAAGAAAAAAATCATGTAAAATAAATACGGATATTACAAAAGACTATATAGAAACTGACTTTATAGTTTTTCAACCTGCATGAAATTATATCTGCAATGTAACATTATCTATTTTAAATATTTTGAAAAATTTTCTAAAACTTTTAATATAAAATGTTAAGATACTAAACTTAATAAGACACTGAATGTCTTCATAAAACTTCATCCCATATACATTGCTGATACTTCAATCTTTGCTGTAGTTTTAGTTCAGTTCAGTCTCAGTCCTGTCTGACTCTTTGCGACCGCATGGACTGCAGCACACCAGGGTTCCCTGTCCATCACCAACACCTGGAGCTTACTCAAACTCATGTCCACGGAGTTGGTGATGCCATCCAGTGATCTCATTCTCTGTCCATCCTTTTCTCTTCCCCCCTTCAATCTTTCCCAGATTAGGGTCTTTTCCAATGAGTCAGTTCTTCACATCAGGTGGCCAAAGTATTGCAGTTTCAGCTTCAGCATCAGTCCTTCCAATGAATATTCAGGACTGATTTCCTTTAGGATTTAGGAGATCCTGGTTGGATCTCCTTGCAGTCCAGGGGAATTTCAAGAGTCTTCTCCAACACCACAGTTCAAAAGCATCAATTCTTCACCACTCAGCTTTCTTTATAGTCCAACTCTCAAATCCATACATGACTACTGGGAAAACCACAGCTTTGACTAGATGGACCTTTGTTGGCAATGTAATGTCTCAGTTTAGATAGATAAAAACAATTTGATAGAAAAACATGCTGTATATTTTAGTATTTTTAGCTAAATTCTTGGGCCCCAGAGTACTGTGAGACATGGCAGAGGTAATGATGTGAACAGATTGAAAAGTGTGATACTGATTAGGCAAATAAAGAAAGATATCACTGCTCTGCATGAGTCATTACTAAACCATTTGATAATGTTCTCAAGCATTATCCACTGACAGACTTTTATCAATGGGTAATTAGAGCAATACAAATAAAAAAACAAACAGAGCTTCTAATTGGACCAATACAATAATCATTTATTTCAGAAGAAACCAGATATAAAAATATTTTATGAAATTAGAAATATATAATTATACATTTTAACAGTGGTACACTTTTTTTGAAAAGTTACAGGGACTTAGAAAAGTCTGTAAAATTCAGGATTTGAAGCAAGAATCATCATCGTCTGCACTTCCCTTTGGGTATCCCCTCGGTTCTATTTCACTCTTCACAAACGTTCTATGTAACCTGGCTATCATAACTGCATGTACTGTCCAAAGAAAATAAGAGCCACAGACACTTCTCCTAGCCTGTCAGTCAGTGAGCTGAAAAATAACAGGAGAAGAAGATACCAAAGTATAGTAAGATGGGATTCTTGTTTACATATTGAACAGATTAATGCTACAAAGGAGCATGTCTAGACCGTCTTTCAGATGCCATCTAATATTAACTAAATGTGATTTTTAGAAATTTACTTTGTCAAATGGTCGTTAGCCAGTATGCATTTGTCATCACAGCTAACTAGGCTTGTGAAAATATCTAACATTATATTTACAACCTGTTTATTTTTCTGCTTCTGTTATGGACAAAATAGAGATAAGAGTTACTGACAGAGCTTTGTAAAAATACACATGATCAGATGTTATGAGAGATTAAACAGAAAAATCACAATAGAGAAATAGAGAAAAAATAAGAGAGAGAAATAAAGATGACAAAGAAGAGACTAAGGTCAACAATAAAACAGAGGTGATAATTATAAATATTAAAATATATTGTTATGTTATAAAACTTTGTAAAAATTTTATAAATATATATATAAAACATTATGTAAAAATTATATAAAACTTTGGCCACCTGATGCAAAGAGCCAACTCACTGAAAACAATCCCTGATGCTGGGAAAGATTCAGGGCAGGAAGAGAAGAGGCTGACAGAAGATGAGATGGTTGGATGATATCAGCAACTCAGTGGACATGAATTTGAGCAAACTCCGGGAAATAGTGAAGGACAGGGAACCATGGGTTGCTGCAGTCCATGGGGTTGCAAAGAGTCAGATATAACATAGTGACTGAATAATGATATAAAACTTTAAGATAATAGTTTAAAAGATAGATTGTGTTGATAAACTTCTCAAAAGGTAAAAATGCTACAACTCTGTTCAATTAAAGAGATTAACTTGAAGAGCTCTATATGTATTAAAGATATTAAATTGATAAAAGTATCCTCAGAAAGAAAACTCCAGTCTCAAACAACCTCCTGGTGAATATCTAACAATTATGAAGAAATAAAATACATTTTTTGAAATTCTAAGTAAATAGAAAAAAATGTAATAGCAGAATAGGGAAGATTCTCAACAACCGTTATGAGGCTAATAGTATCCTGATAGCAAATGACATATTACAAAAGCGTTTCACTGAGTTTTAAGGACAGAGACTGATAACACTTTATTGCACTTTAAGTGTCTATATACTAGGATCTGACATATACAAAATATCAACGTAGTTGAAAACTCTGCATTTATATAAGTAAAATAAGAAATTTTCTACATGCTGTATGAACTCTGCACAGTTGTATGCCATTTAAAGAGCCCCAGGCTTGCTCATGCAAGAAGCAAAGTACAGGACTGTGAATAGATTATGAAAATGTGTGTGTAACAAAATTAAAAAAAAAAAAAAGAAAACTATAGAGAGGTATCCAACTTTGTTTCTGGATGCCTTTTTAATTTTAAAGAAACATTTTAATAAGCGATGAGAAGCAAAAAAAAAAAATTAGTTTATTCAGTGAAGATGGGAACTAGATGATGCAGGGTTATTTAGAATAAACTTACCTGAGCAAGTGATAATCAAGCTAGGATCTGGAGAATTTGTAGAAAATTGTCAATTGGAAAGAAAGGAGAATTCTTTCAGGATGATGTTGAAACATTTGCAAGAGAGTGTGTGACAGAGAGCTTGGCACTGGTAAAACCCACCGTAGCAGGTAGAAATCAAAAGAAGTGAAGAGGTGACCAGGAAATCAGGTCTGCTTAAATCTGGAAAACCTGTAATCAGCCTCTGTATATTCATGATTACTTTGCAGAATGACAAGATTCCTTTCCTGAGTTGAAATTCAGCATTATGATTAGTCTTATGATTTTACAGCAGATGATTTGATGATTTTTATTAGGTTTTTGAAGCAACAAGAAGTGCAAATGAGCAATATTCTTACAGGCACTGAAAAGTCCCCAAACCAGGAAGGAATCACTAGTTTCCACGGATACAACAAAATATTTTACTGATTTTTGGCAAAGAGAAAAGCAACTCTTTGTGTTCACAGAATGCTCAACTGGCAGATTCCTGAGAGTCTTTCTGGCCCTGCAATCTCATCTCATGTGTAAAAATACTAAAACAGTTAAGATTTGCTCAAAGTTCCAGCTTTAAAACTGGAACAAACACACTGTTCATGACAATTAGTCTATGGGCTCTTTGCTCTAGAACATTCCAAATTTCTAGAATTAGTTGGAAATTTTGTCAAACACATGATCAAGAAACATATAGTTACTATGCAGATCTACATACAAAGTCTAAACAAAACATGTGTTGCCCCCTCAAATTAACTATCTTAAATTAGATGGAAATCAAATTTGTGTTTGGATAGAGCTTTATTCTCAAGCAAATACAAATTGCCTCACCAATAAACACATGGTCAGACACCCACATTCCTTTCCCAGGCACTGAATAATGAAGAATCATAATTTTTCTAACATAAATAGAATTTCATAAGAATTTTAGAAGTGAAATATTGAGATCTATCTTTCACTAGTAGAAAGAATGTGAAGTATAAAAAATATTTAGAATAACTTTTATAAAATACTTTATTTTTAACTAGTGGGAAAATGGCTTGATATTTGAGATTTAACTTGACCTACTTTTTCACTATTAGAGAACAAAATTAGAAAAGCACAAAAACCAACTATGTCTGTGTTTGGGTGATAAAGCTTTTGTTTTAAAGAGAGTATTTTTAATTTTTTTTTACTTTTGATTTTTTTAACTTTTATCTTATATAGGAATATAGCCATTTAACAGTGCTGTGATAATTTCAGGGACTCAGTCATACATAGACATGTATCCATTCTCCTCCTCCAAAAAAGTGTCTTTATTTTTTTAATTCTAAAGTGCTTTACAGAGTATTTTTAAGTGCTTTAAAATACCCCTAGCTTAAAAGTTTTATGAATATCTTTGAACATAATAATTTTCTCACTAATTAGTTGAGATGCAAAAAAGTTTTATCAGTAATTATAATGTCATAGGACAGTTAAGTCAGTCTTCAGGGAAGTAATTCAAATATGAACACAGTATTCCAAATGATACCTGATGGTCTGAAAGGTAAAAACTTAATCTTCAAAATCTTTTCAAATCAATTTCCAAATTTTCTTCTATGTTTAATAATAAGTAAGTGGGGGCAAGAACAGTTACATGCTTCCTCTCCATTCTTTTTGCCCCAGACTTATTCATCTATAGTTGACATATACCAGCAGCAAAAAAATGGGAGTGATGCGGCATGATGGAAACGTTAGCTACCTCTATTGTGGCAATCAGTTAATCACATGTAAGTATGAAGTCAACATGATGTATGTGGTGACCCAAGGACATAAGAGCAAAAACCAAGGAGGGTCTTGGGATGCAGGAACAGAAAACCAGACCCTTATCGTCCTTCCCTTCCCCGTGTTGTCACTACTAATGGATTTCAGGTCCTCCGGAGCAGTATAACCTGTCTCCCCTCCTACCCCAGAGGGAGAAGGTATTTGCCTTAATCTTTCTCCCACCCAGTATATGTGCCTCTTCAATCAGTAAATGACGGGCAAGGCCCCTATCCCATTGCTTGTACACTGGGTATAACAGTGAACTAAGGACCCCTGCCTAACATCGGTTCTCTGTTGAGCTGGCCCGCTGTTCTAACAGTGTCTCCCACTCTAATAAACTTTATTTCCCTCTCATTCTGTCTCATGTATGGAAATTCTTTGCCAACCCACTCACAGACTACGACATTTTTGGTGGCCCACACAGGGCACAGACCAAGGGCCACTACAATATACAGTTTGCCATTCACTTTTTATAAAAATAAAATACATTTCTGAAACTTATATCAACTAAAAATCCCATCTTACTATATTTATTTTAAATTGAAACAATTATAATCTCACAAATGAAAGGTAATCCCTTCAATAAAATGTAGTTATAAAATTTACCAAAAACATTTTTTCACATGTATCACCAAATTTACACAGTTCAGTTCAGTTAAGTCGCTCAGTCGTATCCGACTGTGTGCGACCCCATGAATCACAGCACGCCAGGCCTCCCTGTCCATTATAACTCCTGGAGTTTACTCAAACTCACATCCATTGAGTCAGTGATGCCATCCAGCCATCTCATCCTCTGTCGTCCCCTTCTCCTCCTGCCTTCAATCCCTCCCAGCATCAGACGCTTTTCCAGTGAGTCAACTTTTCCTATGAGGTGGCCAAAGTACTGGAGTTTCAGCTTAGGCATCAATCCTTCCAAAGAAATCCCAGGGCTGATCTCCTTCAGAATGGACTGGCTGGATCTCCTTGCAGTACAAGGGACTCTCAAGAGTCTTCTCCAAAACCACAGTTCAAAAGCATCAGTTCTTCAGTGCTCAGCCTTCTTCTCAGTCCAACTCTCACATCCATACATGACTACTGGAAAAACCATAGCTTTGACTAGATGGACCTTAGTCGGCAAAGTAATGTCTCTGCTTTTGAATATACTATCTAGTTTGGTCATAACTTTTCTTCCAAGGAGTAAGCATCTTTTAATTTCATGGCTGCAGTCACCCCCTGCAATGATTTTGGAGCCCCTCAAAAATAGCTTGACACTGTTTCCACTGTTTCCCCATCTATTTCCCATGAAGTGATGGGACCAGATGCCATGATCTTCGTTTTCTGAATGTTGAGCTCTAAACTAACTTTTTCATTCTCCTCTTTCACTTTCATCAAGAGGCTTTTTAGTTCCTCTTCACTTTCTGCCATAAGGGTGGTGTCATCTGCATACCTGAGGTTATTGATATTTCTCCCAGCAATCTTGACTCCAGCTTGTGTTTCTTCCAGTCCAGCATTTCTCCTGATGTACTCTGCATATAAGTTAAATAAGCAGGGTGACAATATACAGCCTTGACATACTCCTTTTCCTATTTGGAACCAGTCTGTTGTTCCATGTCTAATTCTAACTGTTGATTCCTGACCTGCATACAGATTTCTAAAGAGGCAGGTCAGGTAGTCTGGTATTCCCATCTCTTTCAGAATTTTCCACAGTTTACTGTGATCCACACAGTCAAAGGCTTTGGCATAGTCAATAAAGCAGATGTTTTTCTGGAACTCTCTTGCTTTTTCCATGATCCAGCAGATGTTGGCAATTTGATCTCTCTGGTTCCTCTGCCTTTTCTAAAACCAGCTTGAACATCAGGAAGTTCATGGTTCACGTATTGCTGAAGCCTGGCTTGGAGAACTTTGAGCATTACTTTATTAGCATGTGAGATGAGTGCAATTGTGCAGCAGTTTGAGCATTCTTCAGCATTGCCTTTCTTTGGGATTGAAATGAAAACTGACCTTTTCCAGTCCTGTGGCCACTGCTGAGTTTTCCAAATTTGTTGACATATTAAGTGTAGCACTTTCACAGCACCATCCTTCAGGATTTGAAATAGCTCAACTGGAATTCCATCACCTCCACTAGCTTTGTTCGTAGTGATGCTTTCTAAGGCCCACTTGACTTCACATTCCAGGATGTCTGGCTCTAGATGAGTGATCACACCATTGTGATTATCCAGGTCATGAAGATCTTTTTTGTACAGTTCTTCTGTGTATTCTTTGAAACTAAGCTGTGCCCGTGGGGTATCCCAAGACAAGCAGGTCATGGTGGAGAGGTCTGACAGAATGTAGTCCTGGAGAAGGGAATGGCAAACCACTGCAATATTCTAGCCTTGAGAACTCCATGAACACTATGAAAAGGCAAAATAATAGGATACTGAAAGAGGAACTCCCAGGTTAGTAGGTGCCCAATATGCTACTGGAGATCACTGGAGAAATAACTCCAGAAAGAATGACAGGATGGAGCCAAAGCAAAAACAATACCCAGTTGTGGATGTGACCAGTGATAAAAGCAAGGTCCGATGCTGTAAAGAGCAATATTGCATAGGAACCTGGAATGTCAGGTCCATGAATCAAGGCAAACTGGAAGTGGTCAAACAGGAGATGGCAAGAGTGAACATAGACATTCTAGGCATCAGCGAACTAAAATGGACTGGAATGGGTGAATTTAACTCAAATAACCATTATATCTACTACTGCGGGCAGGAATCCCTCAGAAGAAATGGAGTAGTCATCATGGTCAACAAAAGAGTCTGAAATGCAGTACTTGGAAGCAATCTCAAAAGTGACAGAATGATCTCTGTTTGTCTACAAGACAAACCATTCAATATCACGGTAATCCAAGTCTATGCCCCAACCAGTAATGCTGAAGAAGCTTAAGTTGAATGGTTCTATGAAGACCTACAAGACCTTTTAGAAGTAACACCCAAAAAAGATGTCCTTTTCATTATAGGGGACTGGAATGCTAAAGTAGGAAGTCAAGAAACACCTGGAGTAACAGGCAAATTTGGCCTTGGAATGTGGAATGAAGCAGAGCAAAGACTAATAGAGTTTTTCTAAGAAAATGCACTGGTCATAGCAAACACCCTCTTCCAACAGCACAAGAGAAGACTCTACACATGGACGTTACCAGATGGTCAACACCAAAATCAGATTGATTATATTCCATGCAGCCAAAGATGGAGAAGCTCTATACAGTCAACAAAAACAAGACTAGGAGCTGACTGTGGCTCAGATCATGAGCTCCTTATTACCAAATTCAGACTTAAATTGAAGAAAGTAGGAAAGCCACTAGACCATTCAGGTATGACCTAAATCAAATCCCTTATGATTATACAGTGGAAGTGAAAAATAGATTTAAGGGATGAGATCTGATAGATAGAGTGCCTGATGAACTATGGAATGAGGTTCGTGACATTGTACAGGAGACAGGGATCAAGACCATCCCAATGTAAAAGAAATGCAAAAAAAGCAAAATGGCTGTCTGGGGAGGCCTTACAAATAGCTGTGAAAAGAATAGAAGCAAAAAGCAAAGGAGAAAAGAGAAAGATATAAGCATCTGAATGCAGAGTTCCAAAGAACAGCAAGAAGAGATAAGAAAGCCTTCCTCAGCAATCAATGCAAAGAAATATTGGAAAAGAACAGAATGGGAAAGACTAGAGATCTCTTCAAGAAAATTAGATACACCAAGGGAACATTTCATGCAAAGATGGGCTCGATAAAGGACAGAAATGGTATCGACCTCACAGAAGCAGAAGATATTAAGAGGTGGCAAGAATACACAGAAGAACCGTACAAAAAAATTTATACAAGTCATCATGAATTCAGCCTAATTTCAAAGGAAGTATGAAGATATATTGTAAAATGTAAATTACAAGCATTTTTCCTCCATATCTGAAATATATTACTTAAGATTAATGGTAGTTACTGGTACAAGTCTAAACTCTAAACTTAAGCTGTAGTTTAATAACTGAAGATGACATTTCATATGATCACCATCACAAAGCATAAGCCTAAACCACAGAGAAACTGTTTACTGGAACTTCCTGAGCATCACATGAAGTCAGAACACTTTCTCTCAATGTCATTCAAAGTATACATCTAGAGTGGCAAGGCACCCAACTGTACAATGTACAGGGAATGCAGAATATTGCTTCTTAAGCATCAAGAATCAATTATCATCAGATTTTTTTATAAAGTGAATGCTACCAAGGTTTTTATAAAGATTGTCAATATCAAGCTGGATTCATTACAGCTTTTGTTTTTGTTGCTGTCATTGGTTTGCTGTAGATTATGTGTGTGTGTGTGTGTGTGTGTGTGTGTGCATGTGTGTGTATTTTAGTGTAACTGAGTTTGTCCTGTCAGAGATTTTGATTCAGAAGATCTCTCAATAGACATGTGAAGAGCTGTGTGCATTTTCCAAGTTAATCAAATAACTGACATCATCAGCTAGGATTAGAAAATTTGTTCTAAAATAAAAAAGAAAATAAAATGTTCACGGTTAATCAAGTTTTTATTGCAACTTTCTTGTGTAAATGAATAGATCTGACTTCCTGAATAAGCACTTTTTCTTTACAAAGGAAACTTTCTCTTCCTGCCTTGTGTATTTGATCAGCATACCTCTTTGGCTTCCGAAAAGACAAGCTATTCTTTAGTAAATTAATAAGATCTTATTGTAAGGACTTATCTCATTTCACTGAAAAACTTTTGAAGTCCTGGATTATAAGTTATACAGAAAACTGTGATCTGCATTTTAAATTGATTACTATAGCATGTTTTCATTATAAGAATAAAATGTAGAGGAAGCACAGAGTAACTGCCAAAATTAATGGGAGAAGATAATGTGATACACTTACATCATGTGTTGCCATTAAGGACTCTAAAAAATGAGCTAGTATGTTTATAATCTTAAAATAGACTAATAAAAATATCTACCTCATGAAATTATTGTAGGAAATACGACATTATATATTTGGGGTGGTTATAACAGTGTCAGAAAAATAGTAAAATCTCAATAAGTAGTTACTAAGAACCAGGAAATCATCATTAAATCAAGTGTAATTAAAGACAAAGCATGGATTTTTAATAAGGAAAAAGCTCAAGAATAGAAAATAAAATTCCATTCAAACTGCCATTACTGCCCAGTTATGACTAGGTTTATCTATGAGCTATAAAATACAAGATAAAAGATAAAATACAAACTACAATATCCAAACAATTCTTTAATTCATCCCTCTTTCATTATTCCAGATGAAGAAAAATGAAAGTACCATCAAGGCAAAATTAGAAAAACGGCTCATGAGAAAATAAATAAAAGAAAATGGTGACCAAAGCTAATTAGAATATCAGGTGACCAAAAAAAAGAACCAGCCAACATCTCAAAAGTATCAGAGATATGAAAGAAAAATATTCATTTCCAATATACAAGTATTAGCAGAGAAGCAGGGTAGTTATCATGGCAACAAGGACATTAGTAATAAAAGATTTGGCTTTCATGATGGCAAAATGCATATGGCACATGCTCCCTAGGATGCAGGAATCTGGATTAGCACTTTCAACATCTTTTAAATATGTCAATTATATTTTATATTATGTTTATTTGCATGGCTCTCAGGGTGCTTTCATAAGAATAAAACATACCATGAATGTATTAGTAATATAATTACCAAATAATGGGATGGGCTATTATGCAGCTTTCATGGTCCTGATAAACAACACATTGTATTCTCTTTCGTGTGCCTTATTTCTCTTTTCTGCTAAAGCAAAGATGAAATACTGCTCTTGGCAGGAAATATTTACTGTATCTGCCAAAATTACTCTTGGTAGACAGCAATTCAAGTAGTAAATATTTTTTTATGGATAATTAGTTGATTGAATGTCTGTGTGAATTAGAGGCTTTTTAATATTCATGACTAATTTATATCTATGAACATTTTACTAATTTCTGTTTTGTTTGAAATAATGATGCTACAGTAACACAAAACCCAAATACTTAACATTAATAAACTCTAAATAATAAAGTAAATGACAATTCTGTGATTATTACCCAAAGGTTCCTCGACAAAACAATATAATATGCAAAATACAAATACCACGGCTAAGATATAGAGACATGCAATCCATTATTTTCCTTATAAATTAGAAACTGTAGATGTAGAACCACCATCATTATTTTCAACACTTTTTATACGATAACTTGATTACAGAAATTTGTCTATTTTTTTAATTTTGGTAGCAGAATACTCATCTGTAGAATGGGTTTAAGCATTCATCTGAGAAAGATATATTATGCTGAGACAGACTTTCATTTGTTGGATTTACATATTACCCTACATGGATTGGTAGCTGTCTATGGGGTCGCACAGAGTTGGACACGACTGAAGCGACTTAGTAGTAGTAGTACTTACATCAAAGTGTTGCAATTGTTTACTTTTTTGTAAACAAACTTTTTGTGTAAGTTTTAAAGGACAGAGTACATTATATTTTATTTTCATTCACGTCTTCATTTCCTGGCTAGAAAACAATGAAAGTTTTATATGAATAAATAAATATTAATTTGCTCTGAAATACTAAACCTTCTCCGAAAGAGTCATGGAAGAAAAATGTTTAATTCAAAATTATCTAAGCATAGGATGATGAACTAGAATCATAATTACACAATTTATTCTGGTGTCTTGCAAAATAATGTTTCCTATTGTGGACTTCATCTTTAAGATCCCTGCAGCTCAGATCTGATTAGAGTCATAGCTTCTCTGCCTATAACAACTAAAACTTTTTCACTATGGCCTAAATCTGAAACAACTGCAGCAGAAATCCAAGCAGTTGCCCCTCATGGAGGTCAAATCTCTAGTCATCCCAACTAAACAACCAGAAAGAAATTTTTGAAGAAACTGAGGAAATGAAAAGGACAGCTCCACCTGAACACTGTCTGTGTATGTCACCCATCGGACTCATGTCAGTATCTACAGAAGCGATATTTCTACGCAGAAAGCCTACAGTGTGAAACCTAAAACAGACCAACCATTTAAGTGAATGTATTTTAAGGGGTTTTGTCAATTTTGGACCTCATTAAAACTACAAAATTACATAGTTAAAAAACAAAACTCTTCTCATAATTTCTCCATGTTCCACTTTCTCTGTTGAATACAGTTACTTCATTATCACAGAGCAACTGACTCCAGACAGTCAATCAAAAGGAAACAAGCATATACCAATAATCTAAACTTTGATATCTTATATTTTGTAAAACAAAAAAGCAAATTCTTTTTGAGATCTCTAAACAATCCTTTAGCTTTTGAAGTCATTATTACTACAAATGCATTGATCAAGAATAGAAACATGACTCAGGTCAAACTCAACATCCACTGTACATGTTTTGTGTTTTGGAAAATTTTTATATACCAATATAGTAAGAATAATAAAGGACCTCTGTGATGAGCCTTTATCCATAGAGAATTATGCCTGAATACCATAAAACTTTAGGCATTCAAATTTCTAAAATGTCTTAATACTAAATTATAGTAAGAATGTTATAATTTAAAAAATGGAAGTTTAAAATATTCAGTTTGAGTCTCTGCTATTCCATACATTAGTATGCAAACAAATGTTAGCTATAGTGATCAAAACAGTATGGCACTGGCATAAAAACAGACACATAGACCAATGGAATAGAATAAAGATCCCAGAAATAAACCCACAATAAACTAATCTTTGACAAGGGCATCAAGAATACAAACCAAGAAAGGGCAGTCTCGTTAATGAACAGTGTTGGGAAACCTGGCTGCTCACATGAAAACGACTGGATTCCAATGCTTTTCATATACCATATGTGAAGGTGCAAAGTCGCTTGTCATGTCCAACTCTTTGGGACCCAATGTGACTGTAGCCCTCCAGGCTCCTCTGTCCATGGGATTTTCCGGGCAAGAACACTGGAGTGGGTTGCCAGGTCCTCCTCCAGGGGATTTTCCCAGCCCAGGGATTGAACCCATGTCACCTGTGGCTCCTGAATTGCAGGCAGATTCTTTACTGCTGAGCCACTGGGGACTCCCCTCATCTTATACCACACATAGACATTAACTCAGAATGAATTAAAGATTTAAATGTAAGCTCTGAAACCATAAAGTGGCTGGATGGAAACAGGAAAAGCTTCTTTCCAATATGGTTTTGTTGCCTGTGCTTTTGATATTACATCAAAATACAGGCAACAAAAGCAAAAAATAAACAAGGGGGACTATATTAGACCAAAAACACAGGGTTTAACATTCAAAATTTATAAGGAACTCATAGCACCGCTAAGGAAGGAGAACATTAGACTCAGGTGGCTCTAACCAGGTGGAAATCTACGTCAGCAAATCTGAAATCTTCAAGACTGAGAAATTAAGGGAAGTGAAAGTCGCTCATTCGTATCCGACTCTTTGCAACCCCATGGAGTATACATTCCATGGAATTCTTCAGGCCAGAATACTGGAGTGGGTAGATGGTCCGTCCTCCTGGTGATCTTCCCAACCCAGGATCCAACCCAGATCTACCCGCATTGCAGGCGGATTCTTGACCAACTGAGCCACAAAAATTAAAACCAATCACAAACAGCCAACCTGGCTTTTTGCTGCATCCAGTTACGTTCCTACTTTGCTTCTGCACTTTCTGTATAAAAGCCTCGCCTCCCTGGCGCCCCCTTAGCTTTTGGTTTTGGATCACGTGATTTCAAAGGTGTGTGTGTGTGTGTGTGTGTGTGTGTGTGTGTGTGTGTGTGTGTGAAAATAAACTTTCAAATTTGAATACGTTTCCTTTTATCATTTAAAAGTTCTACCATCAGAAAAACAAGCCAAAGGAACCCCAGCGGCCCCAGGAGCCCCGAGCGATCCGGCAGTTGTCCCGCAGGCGCCCCTCGGATCTCCGCCCTCGTTTAGTGCCTCTGCCGGAATCCGGGTCAGACTGGTTCCGGCTCAAAACCCAGACTGGCCCAGGTTCAGTCAGGGTCAAAGTGAAACTTTGCTGGGTTTCTGTGAGGCTACAGGGGAATAAAGCTTTCTTGTAAGGCTGAATAGCAGATAACTTCACCAAAGATGATCATGAGTTACAGTGACCACAGCGGAGAACTTGTATCCGAGAGGAGCTTGACCGTTTAGGAGCAGCCTTTCGAGAAAAAAGGGCCTTAGCCTTGGCATCACTGCGAAGAGTAGAGGAAAATTATTTTTCCTCCCCTACGATTTATCATGACCAATGAGACACGGAGGAACACCCCACTCACTGGGGGCCCGCTTACCGCCTCCTGGGAAAACTGGTGAGGCCGACAAAGGGAAGAATTCTTACTGAAGTCTGCTCTCCGAAACCTGTCTGGGTGCCTGGCTGAGAAGACGCGACTATAAAATGGAGTCGTCTGACTCTTGCGACCCTGTGGACTGTAGCCCGCCAGGTTTCTCTGTCCTTGGGATTCTTCAGGCGAGAAGACTGGAGTGGGTTGCCATTTCCTCCTCCAGGGGTCTTCCCGCCCCAGGAATTGAACTCAGGTCTCCCACATTGCAGGAAGATGCTTTACTGACTAAGCTATGCAGGAAGCTTTAAAACGGTGCAGCCCCTCTGGATCATGTTAATCTTTTGGGTTATTAACAATATTATTAACGCTTAATAATATTATTAATTATAATAATATTAATGTTATGGAGACTGCACAAAACCTTTAAAGAACAACTAGTATATAATCCAGAATCCCACTTCTAGGTATATATCTGAAGGAAATAAATTCAGTTATTTCACAGAGCTATCTGCACCCCCATGTTCTTTGCAACATAATTCATAATAGCCAAGATACGGAAAGAGCCTGAGTATCTGTCAATATATGAATAGGTAAAGAACATGAAAATGTGAAATACATATATACTGTTGTTTTTTCTCGGGTGGGTGGTGTGTCGGGTTCCCTGGAAGGTGCAGTTGGAGCCCAGAGGGTGCACTGCGTGTCTTGAGGGTGTGTGTGTGTCTAGGGAGGAATGCTGGTCCTGATGAAGGAGTTGGAGAGGATGGCTAGGATGCACCTTGCATCAGGGCTGAGTCCGAAAACACTACGTGAGGCCCGTGTCACTGCAACCACAACCACTCTTTGCAGCAGGAACCTTGTCTTGCGGAGATCTGCACAGAGGGGTGCTGGGGGAGGTGGAGTGAGGGGGTGGGGAGGAGTGGGAGATGGAGTGGATGAGGCAGGTGGCAGCATGGGGGCGGAAGGCGGAGGCAGAGGAATCCTGGGATTTCTCAGAAGAGAAATTGTATATCTCCACATGAAAATCTCAACATTCAGAAAATGAAGATCATGGCATCCGGTCACAACACTTCATGGCAAATAGATGGGGAAACAGTGGAAACAGTGTCAGACTTTATTTTGGGGGGCTCCAAAATCACTGCAGATGGTGACTGCAGCCATGAAATTAGAAGATGCTTACTCCTTGGAAGAAAAGTTATGACCAACCTAGATAGCATATTCAAAAGCAGAGACATTACTTTGCCAACTAAAATCTGTCTAGTCAAGGCTATGGTTTTTCCTGTGGTCATATATGGATGTGAGAGTTGGACTGTGAAGAAGTCTGAGCGCTGAAAAATTGATGCTTTTGAATTGTGGTGTTGGAGAAGACTCTTGAGAGTTACTTGGACTGCAAGGAGATCCAACCAGTCCATTCTGAAGGAGATCAGCCCTGGGATTTCTTTGGAAAGACTAATGCTAAAGCTGAAACTCCAGTACTTTGGCCACCTCATAGGAAAAGTTGACTCACTGGAAAAGACTTTGATGCTGGGAGGAATTGGGGGCAGGAGGAGAAGGGGATGTCTGAGGATGAGATGGCTGGATGGCATCACTGACTCTATGGACGTGAGTCTGAGTGAACTCCAGGAGTTGGTGATGGACAGGGAGGCCTGGCGTGCTGCAATTCATGGGGTCGCGAAGAGTTGGACATGACTGAGCGACTGAAATGAACTGAACTGAACTGAACTGACCTGAAAATCAGGAGAAATGTCTATAGCCTTAACAATATTATGAGCTTAGACTTGGAGGGACATGTACTTGCCTGATCATCTCATTTGGGATTTTAACCATTTGTATTTGCTTCTAATCAGTTTCTGCTGCCTATGGTATTGAGGAATTTATAGCAAGTAATGGTCATGAAAAAATGAAAGTCACTCAGTCGTGTCTGACTATACACTTCATGGAATTCTCCAGGCCAGAATACTGGAGAAGGTAGCCTTTCCCTTATCCAGGGAATCTTCCCAACCCAGGGACTGAACCCACATCTCCTGTATTGCAGGCAGATTCTTTACCAACTGAGCCACAAGGGAAGCCCAAGACTACTGCAATGGGTAGCCTACCCCTTCCACAGTGGACTTTCCCACCCCGGGAATGGAACCTAGGTCTCCTGCATTGCAGGTGAATTCTTTACCAACTGAGCTATCAGGAAGCCTTATTGGTCATGAGAAGACTGTATTGGTTTGGATCAAGTTTTTCCTTTGTCATCAGGTCAGACTCAGTGGTATCTCTAATTCTGCATCCCTCATGGATGCAAAGCAATTCAAATCATTTTGTTGTCTTTTTGAAAATCAGGGCTTAAACAAAAATTGAAAATTACTACTGGCTGGTTCTCAGAGTATAAAATCTTTATAAAGAAGTCAAATCTAATGCTTCATTTTTCTATTTTTGTTACAAATAAAATCCATACAAATACCAGTATATCCAACGGTAAGACTCACCTAAAATTCTACTTTGTGCAATATTGGAGAAAAAAAAAAAAAAAATCTTGTTTGGGCAGAAAAGAAGAGGCTTCAGTTCATTTCTTTACAGTTGCTGAGTCGTGACCGACTCTTTTGGACCCCACGAACCACAGCACACCAGGCCTCCCTGTCCATCACCAACACCCAGAGTCCACCCAAACCTATGTCCATTGAGTCAGTGATGCCATCCAACTATCTCATCCTCTTTCATCCCCTTCTCATCCTGCCCTCAATCTTTCCCAGCATTTTTCCCAGTCCCAGTTCTTTTCAAATGAGTCAGATCTTCATATTAGGTGACCAAAGTATTGAAGTTTCAGCTTCAGCATCAATCATACCAATGAACACCCAGGACTGGTCTCCTTTAGGATGGACTGGTTGGATCTCCTTGCAGTCCAAGGGACTCTCAAGAGTCTTCAACACCACAGTTCAAAAGAATCAGTTCTTCAGCACTCAGGTTTCTTTATAGTCCAACTATCACATCCATACATGACTGCTGGAAAAACCATAGCCTTGACTAGACAGACCTTTGTTGACAAAGTAATGTCTCTGCTTTTCAATATGCTGTCTAGGTTGGTCATAACTTTCCTTCCAAAGAGTAAGCGTCTTTTAATTTCATGGCTGCAATCACCATTTACAGTGATTTTGGAGCCCAGAAAAATAAAGTCAGCCACTGTTTCCACTGTTTCCCAATTTATTTGCCATGAAATCTATATCAAATGTTATCTAAGATGAATGCCTCAGTTTTTCAAAAATTCTTCTCTCTACATTTGTTTCTTTTTCACCATAAAATAACTCCCATTGAAGCCAGACTTGAATTTTAAAGGTTTCCAATGGATATCTCACCAGCTTTAATATTCATTAAAAGCATCAGTTCAAACCAACTCAAATGAACTCTTGTAGTATAATTATTTTTGGTTCCAAAATGCTCCATCATAAATTGTATCCCCATACTCCTGGAAGAAAACATCTATGACCTCTATTTACTCACTAATACAAAGTGAAAATTAGAATCAAAATTCTTTAAGTGAAGAGCGTATTGCTCCACAGCTTGTTAGAGCAATGTCTTATTGATAATATTAGTCACTATATTTTAGGTAATAGATTCACAGAACTCTTCAAGTGCTCTATACTTGTAAACTACAACAGAAAAAATATGTCTGTGGACATATTTTCATTGTGTATACGCCAGTATATGTGTGTGTACATATGTTGCTATTTACATTTTTATGTACTTGACAAATACCTACCAAGGTCACTGCTTCCAGATTTATCTTGTTTCAGGATTACATCAGGAACAATATACATCTAAGTATTATGCTCTGCATCCTCAACATTTATAATTGGTTTCCTTTGTCAGTTGATTACACATACCTAGAAAAAACAAAGGCTATTCTTATATTTTTGCTTTAGTTTTGTCAATTGTTGTCAAAGGACATGTTTCAATATAATAATTATTAATTATATATCCAAACACAGAGTTCCATGATTATTTTAGCAAGCATTGAATGATTTGCTTAGTTCTAATTGTTTTAAGTATATTGATTTAGTTAATATATCCCTTGTTGTTTTTTGTTTTTAGGTATTTATCTGAAAATAAAATGCACTCTAGGAAATTGATTTCAGCTTCAAGAGAAGAAAAGTACCTAATATTCAGACTGAGAAAAAGAAAATTAAATTAAAAGAACCATTTTGAAGGTAAAGCTCAAGCCTTTAAATTCCCATTTATAATCCATTATTTTTATAACCCTATACCTCTTTAATAATTCTGAGTAACAGTCTATGAATTTTGCCTGAAATCAGCTCAAATGCTTTTCACATTTGAGATATGTTTTACAACAATAGGACTCAGTTAAACATATTTAACCACTAATCTATATGACAATGTACACTGACCATTAACTAGATCCCAGATAAAATCTGGAGTTGATTTTTACTTTAATCAAGAGGCCCTATAAAGCCATGGATTAAGTACAATTAGATTAAACATAACTAGTTATTAATAAGATGTAAGGACAAGTAAGAATAAATTATTAAGAAGAAAGAGAAACAGACTGACAGAGAGAGTTCTTTTACATTCCAAAGAAAGACTGAATTTCAATAAAGGTAAGTAAAGTGCAATGTAGCAAGAATTCTTCACAGACCTTTTAGCATTCGAATTATAGCATGCATGGTGCATCGTGCAATTTTACAAGCCTGCAAAATAGTAACATTAATGGCCCAGCATCTTTAAAAATCATAAGTCTGCAAAATGGTATCACTTGCCATGCATATTGAATATTAATAATATTCAAGTAGTTGCGTTTATTAACCTTTTACATTAATGGTCAGAAATGAAACATGCTGAGAACAATTGAACGACAGAAGGGGAGAATGTTTCTGACGACTGTTGGGTTTCATTCGACAGTTAATAAAAACCATCCAGTACATATTATGTTAGATTAGCCGAGATCTGGATTCCGTACGACAAGTCATTATTATTAAAGGCAAATGGAGGGTATTTTCAAATACACCCTGGAGTGAGGTAGACTAAAATATGATAGTGCACTCTTGAATGTCAAGGACATTCTGTGCAGTATGTAATGGAAAGCTACAAGTAATGTGCAGTTTGGGAACTATTTCATGTTCCTCTGAAGACCTCAAAGCATCACACTGAATATTTTATTGGAATCTGTCACCCTTTGCCATAGGTTCAAGTGCATAACAAATATTTATGGACACTCATGGTTTTGATGACGGAGATAATATGTCAGCGAGAACCTCATCATTACACTTAGCATATGAGGAAGTAGATAATGTCTGACTCTTCCTGTTTCCCCTTCTTTTTCTTTTATTTAAAAAATAATCAGTCAAGATTTACATAATCTGTAAGTCATTCCCAGTTAGAAAATCCGAGTCATAAATGCCTGAGTGATTTTTCATCATGTAGTAAGTGATAAGCTGGCTAATTATGCCTTCCTAAATGTCAGCTATACTTATTAGAAAGTAGAAAGACCATTGAGAGTAGGAAAATTTTAAGACTATTAAACTTTCAAAGTATGCAAATACTGGTAACCTCAGAAATAAGTGCTTTGTCACAATACAGAAAAGCTAAAATTTTGACTAGGGAAAAATGTTATTGTTCAGTGTGAGACTTCTTTTGTGTAATAAAAGCAAAAACTTGGAATCAGAAGACCTGAATTCAGCTATGTTCTCTGTGTGCAGTGTGCCTTGTAAGTTGCTTCAGTCATGTCCAACTCTTTGCAACCCCATGGACTGTAGGCCACCAGGCTCCTCTGTCCAAGGGATCCTCCAGCAAGAATACTGGAGTGGGTTGCCATGCCCTCATCCAGGGGATCTTCCCAACCCAGGGATCAAACCTTCATCTCTTTACATCCCCCCCCCCACCCCCCCCCCCCACACCACCCCCACCCCCCGCATCGGCAGCAGTTTCTTTCCCACTAGCACCATCTGGCCTGTTATTGAATAAAGTAACTTAAGTACATGGCTTAACCTTGCTGAACCTCTGTTTTCTCAATTAATCTTAATCCAACCCATGTCACAATGTGTCCAAAATTACATGTAAATAAAATTTTCTAAACTGTGAAAAAGTTCAGGAAATGCAATACACTGCTATTAACAATTGCAATTTAAATAGCAACAGAGTGCTGATCATTATTTGCCTGAGGACAGGATGGGGGATTAAGGGAAGAGGGGTGCATTATGAATTACAAAGGGGAATAAAAAAAACTGTTAACAATTGCAATTTAAATAGTAACAGAGTGCTGATCATTATTTGCCTGAGGACAGGATGGGGGATTAGGGGAAGAGGAGTGCATTATGAATTACAAGGGGAATAAAAAAAACTTTGGGGACTGTATACATGTTCATTGTCTTAATGGTTTCATGGGTGTAGACATGTGACAGAGCTCATAGTACACAGTATTTGTACTTTATTATATGTCAATTGCATTACAACATATCTTTTTTTTAATTTTTTTAATTCAGGGGCTACTACCATTACAAGGAAAAACTGAAAGGGTTTCATAAATATCACATTTCATAAAAGATGGGTAGAAGAAATATGCAGTATTCTTAATTCATGTACAGTTCAAAAACAGGCAAAAAATTATAGAATTTTGGAAGTCAAGATAATGAATACTGTTAGAGAGAGAGAAGAAGCAGTAACTGAGCAGGAGCAGAAAAAGATAATCAGTATTGAACATATTCTATGCCCTCACCTCGGTTGTTGTTACATGAGTTATGTTTGTGATAACTTCTTGAGATATACATGGTAATATGTGCATATTCACTTCCATGAATTATATTAGAAAGATTAATTAAATTATATAATTAAAAAGATCATTTTAAGAAAGGAATGATTTGTGAGCAAGAAGAGTCACTTGAGTTAAAACTCCTTGACCACTAGTTTCATACTTTACCAACTAATTGAACTGAATTATTTACCTGGAGAAGTAAAGATCTCTATGCCCATGGGAATATATCTAAGCATTTTAGTTCTAAAGTTTCTACTAACTCATTAAATAATAAGAGACTTCTCGCTCCCACACAGCATATCTTAGAACAAAACAGCATATGATCTTGTAAGCTTATAAGTCTGAGTTCTCCACAAAAAGAAATCAACACAGTGCATACACATAGATTTATTATAAGGGATTGGCTCACAGTTATAGAGGCTGAAAGGTCCCAAAATCTACAGTTGGCAAACTGTACATTCAGGAGTGTTGGTGCTAATAGTTCCAGTTTGAACACAAAGGCCTGTGAACCAGGAGAGGCCGTGGTGTACATTCTGGTCTGAGTCCAAGTCCAAAGGCAGGAGAAGATGGTTGTCTCAGCCTGCGTTTAAAAACAATCAGTCAAATTCTACATATCAATGGTTTATCCCCTGTTAAGATATTCAAATCATTTAAAATTTGAGTTTTATGTATTTATCTTTTTCCTGGTCAGGCAGAAAAAAAACAAACACGTTCTCTCTTCCTCAGCTTTTTTGTTGTATGGAGGTCCTCAAAGCACTAGGTGAGGTCCACCTGCACTGGAGAGGGCAATCTGCTTTACAGTCCCTTGATTCAGTGCTAATCTCACCCAGAAACACCCTCTCAGACACAGCCAGAAATAATGTTTAATCAAATCTGTGAGCACCCCAATATCTGGATAATGACCAGCCAAACTGACACACAACATTTACCCTTCACAATAAGAAAGGGCAAAAGGTCAGAGGAATTTGAGATAAAGCAATGAAAATGGCATAGAGTTCGGGGCCAAATAGAATGGACCAAACTGAATGGAATCACAGGGATACGATTTAGTGTCTCAAGCTTTGAATCCCAAAGACCTTGGATCTTTCTTAATTTCTTCCCATAAATCATACCAGTTTCATCACCAGAACTGCCCATACTACTTAAATATTGCTGAATTCCTTCCTACTAAAATTCTGCTACCAACAGTCTAATTCAATTTGGTATCAATTTGGTATATATTGGATCAATTAAAGTGACTTCTGCCAGTTTTCCACTGTACTTAGTGTAAGAAAACGCCTCGGGAAGGAAAAAGCCACCTCTAGGGACTGTTAGTGGAAAGGCCTTTATTGGGCGGTCGCTCCCAGGCAGAACTCCCGGGGGCAAGCGAGCGAGGAAACAAAGGGAGTCTGCAAAGCATGAGGGGGTGAGGAAGGGGTTTTTATAGCCAGGGCTGGCATTCAAACCCGGTTCTTCCATATAAGGTAGAAAGCGCGGGCTGTAGCAGTGATTGGCGTTTGGAGGGCTCCGTGCCAGCACCTGATTGGGTCAGGATACAGGGGCCGGTCCCTGGAAGTTTGGTCCGCCCCGGTTCCTGTTTGGGCGTCGGCAGACTGTCGGGCTTGTCCAGGGCATGTCTCGACATGCCGACCTCTCACTTAGAATAACATCAATTTCCTATAGGGAGAGCCCTGCATAAATTTGATGACCTCCACCTTCCTCTCAGGCCCCATATTATACTCAGATGCTGAAGCTGAAACTCCAATATCTGATGCAAAAACTGACTCTTTGGAAAAGACCCTGATGCTGGGAAGGACTGAAGGTGGGAGGAGAAGGGGGCGACAGAGGATAAGATGGTTGGATGGCATCACCAACTCTATGGACATGAGTTTGAGTAAACTCCGAGAGTTGGTGATGTGTGGGAAGTCTGGTGTGCTGCAGTCCATGGGGTCACAAAGAGTCAGACACAACTGAGTGACTGACCTGACTGTACTTGCTCTGTCCATGTCAACACTAGCCTTCTCTTTTTGTGGGGGTATTCTGCAAATTCTTGTCTTTCAGAGCAGTCCACAAACTGTGCTCCTTCCATGGAATGCTCTTGAGTTATTCCTACCTAAGATGACTCCTTCATATCCTTAAAAGCTCAGCTTTAATGTTACCTTTTCAGAGAGAATACCTATGTCAATCTTTTCCAAAGGCAACATGGCTCACAGTTTTGACTGATCACTACGAGACAGTATTTATAAAAGGTATTAACCATCCCAACTCATCACTTTCTTCCATTGCTAGTTTTTTCTGTACCTGTTTGTAGCCAATTTGGATAGGCAAAAGTAGATGAAAAAAATTAAGGAACACTTGTGCTATCTTTTATCTCTCTGTATTAAGCACTAGCTGTAGCAGCAACAGTAATATTTCACTATTACTTGATATCATACTATCACTTGATATCATAGTATACTCATAAATAAAATGTTGAATTTTCATTTTCTTTATGATTTGAAATTTATGTCTATTTTACTGGTCATTAGTATTTATTGGTATCACTTTTATTCCATAACTGAGTATGAATTAACTTTGATATATGTTATTCTAGTAATTTCTCTGATGAACTAAAATCCAGATGGGGAAATAGAAGAAAATGAGTCTGAATATCTATTTGAAGGTGTAATTATTATCTAAATGTCTAAATGAGCTATTCATTGAAAGCACCTTCCTAAAGCTACTGCTTCCAAAACGTGTTGAAAAGAGTAGGAAGTAAATATACATTGAGATGTAACACTCCTACCATTAAAAATGCTTCTGTACACACTTCAAACTCAAGGCTTTTCTTAATTCTCTGCATAAAACCATGAACACTTTGAGGCTGCTTGTTACCAACTGTGAATCAGAAATATAAGTAGGTTGATTGAATCAGAAATATAAGTAGGTTGATTTATTTAAAATATGTGAGGTGAAGTCACTCATTTGTGTCCGACTCTTTGCGACCCCATGGACTGTAACCTACTAGGCTTCTCTGTCCATGGGATTCTCCAGGCAAGAATACTGGAGTGGATTGCCGTTTCATTCTCCAGGGGATTTTCCCAACCCAGAGATCGAACCCGGGTCTCCTGCATTGGAGGCAGACGCTTTAACCTCTGAGCCACCAGGGAAGCCCCTTAAAAGATGTATAAAGACAAAAAATATGTATATGGGAATAATTGTATTTATGGATCAGCAATCCAATATGAAAGAGAAAAATGAGTCTTAAGGAGCAGGTTATGGTGGAAATAAATAAAAAGAACTTCTATGCATAGATATAAATATAATTACATGTATAGTGTGACTTGGGTGTCCCAGGTGGCTCGGTGCCAAAAGAGGAGTCACAGGAGACACATATTCGACATTGAGTTGGGAAGATTCTTTGGAGGAGGAAATGGAAACCCACTCCAGTATTATTCTTGCCTGGAGAATCCTATGGACAGAGGAGCCTGGTGGCCTATAGTCCATGGGGTCGCAAAGAGTCGGACACAACTGGAATTGAGCAGGCCCACAGTGTAACTCATTCCAATGCTGCTTATATGTCTATATTGGGGGACATACTTGAGTCATAAGGATCAATTTAGTCTTATATTTTAATTGTGGCCAAGGTAATATAAAGAAAAGGACAAAGAGTGCATGCCAGTTTTTAGTGACAAAATATATATAATTGCCCCCGAGAGAGGGAAAAAAGATGAAGGCTGGACTATGTGAATGAATAGGAGTACTCTAAGAAGTGAAACTTCTCCTCCAAGTCTAAGATAACACGCTGCTTCCTGTCTCTGAATCAGAAGAGGAGATTTCACTAGTTTAGCTGTAACAACAGTCAGTTAGAGCATAACAGCCTTTTATAATATTTATCTCTGTGTTATAGAAACAATTTGAGTTTTTGATTTCACAATGCCCCTGTATTTGTATATATTGCTGTTACAAGTAATCTATTTTGTAGCATTCCATATAAATAACAAGCTGTAACTTTAAATTCATTGTTTCCCATTCTTGAGTTACAAGTTCTTTTAATTTGTTGATGAAAATTGATGTATCAAAATGGAATTTTGATGGTAAAGCCTCAGGTCATAAAATGCTTCATTAACATATCACATAGAATAGCACTTTCAATTTCTGCATTATTCTCAAATGTAACTGAGTTTATAACAACATTATTCTTTGCTGTGATGGAAGTAGCACAGTACATTGATTAGCATGATTGTGGATTGATTAGATTTCATTTTACATTGATGAGTCAAAAGGGAAAAGCAAAGCAAACTGTGCTGACTCTGAATTTTTGAAACGGCAAGTGAAACAGTCTCTGTTAACCAAGCGGTATTGAAAGTTATTTCCTATTCCCTAAAAGTCAATTCTAAACTCTATATTATAAATACCATAGGATAGTGAACCCCTAGTAAAATAAAGCAATAAAACTTGAATACCTCAACTAGAGTGATTTGGGGAGGATTACCTCAAAGGAAAATAAAAGTTATTTCCCATAGGAAAAGAAGGCATCAGCCTTTACCATGAGATATCAGAAACTTTGCCAGAAGTGATAGAGAAATCAGAACAGCGAGATTATATTTGATGTTTTGATGATCACCAACAAATCTATATGAATACAGGGCTACTCCAGTTTACATGTCTACATTCAGCAACCGATTCTTGAATACTGATGGTATGCCAGGCACTCTGTTGGCCTCTGAGGATACAATGAAGAGCAAGATATTTTTTCCTAGAACATTTTTTCATAGTCCAGTATAACTTACTTTCTCAGCAACAGTTGACCATTTCTTTTTCTATTCCCTTGCTCTCCTTTGGTTTCAAGGTCATAGCACTGTCTTGTTTTCCTTTCTAATCTCTCCAACTTTTTTGTTACAACCTCAGTAAATATTTTCTTTTCTCCTAATTTTAGAGTTTTCAAAGATTCTGCCTCAGAATAGCTCCCAACAGTCAAATACAAAGAGATGAATCCTGATCTGTGTCTCAGGATCTTATTTACTTTTGATATCTTTACCCAGACACAAGACTTAACCGGCATTCCAAAATAGTATATTATTTCCCCACAAAACTTGTCCTTTCTAGTTAGTTTTATAACTGGCATCACAACTTTGCTTTCACTTAGTTTCAGATCTTTGGAATTAACTTTGATCCCTCCCCACCCGTTGGATTACTTGTAACTAATTATCAATCATGGCAAATACTATCTAATTTCCACTCAGAGATTCTGTTCTAATCAGGTCTTAAATAATCTTGGTTCAGTCTATGGCATGATAAAATATTAGTTCTTTTTACACACATTTTTTTCCTTCCCACTTTAAATTCAAACATCTCAAATCTTCATTTTTAAAGCACAATTTGTCATATCATTTCCACATACTTTTAAAATACATTAAAAATAATAAAACTCCTAATAGTGATCCACTGTCTCCTGAAATAAGTGGTTTTCCTCACAGCAGGTAAGACACGCTATAATATAGTAACTCAGTGTTTTGCCCAAGTCATATATCGAGAGCTGTGACGAGTCTGAAATTTTACCCTAATTTTAGTGGCAAGTCTTAAGAATGCCAGAGAAACACCTAAAACTTTTGCTGCAGACAAAGGACTGTATTACCCGGGGCACAGCAGGAGCATGGACTTCTTGTCCCGCCTCCCTTTCAAGTCCCCAGGGCGACGTGGAGCTGCCCAGCTGGGTGTTGTGCACACAGGGGACTCGCAGCTGAGAAACTCTGAGTTTAAGGAACCCTGCACTTCTGAAAGAGGAAATTTTGCTAGCAAACCTGCTCATAATTTGTTCCTTCCTTCTATATAGCTGGGAGTTTCTGTTCTAACTACAAGCCAGTTCTAACTAGAAGACTGTGGATACAAGCCACACAGATCAGTCTCCCAATAAATCCATAGATGATAGTGTTGGCAGAGCATTGCAGGCAATTCATGCAAAACATATCCTTCTACTACTATCAGATGGTCAGCTCATAATCTTGGAGTGGTGAAAGATTAGTGGCTCAGTTGTTGGCAGTGGGAGCAGACAAATTTGCTGGGTGAGAAGACATTTTTAGTCCGTTCACACCATGCATAGTCTTCATCTGTGCTGCTATTGCCATTTTGTAAGTGGACTCATTGGGTAAATGTCGGGTTTATTTGGCAAAGTTACTGACAAATTCACGGATGTCCTCATGTCTCTGACTGTCATGAGCATCCACTGCTCTTAGTACTCTGGGTGGCATGTTTCTGAAACATTAATATTTCTCATAAGGGATTCCCTGGTGGCTCATATGGTAAAGAGTCTGCCTGCAATGTAGGAGACCAGAGTTTGATCCCTGGGTCAGAAAGATCCCCTGGAGAAAGAAATGACAACCCACTCGGGTATTCTTGCCTAGAAAATCCCATGGATGGAGGAGTCTGGCTGGCTACAGTCCATGGGGTGGCAAAGAGTTGGACACAGCTGAGAGACTTCACTTTATTTCTCATACTGTCTTGTTCCAGGAAGTCATCACACCTACTCCCCATCTCCCAATCACCAATTTTCCTAGGCCCTTGAGTCCCCTGCCAATCAATAGTCATTATCCATTAGTCAGTCTACTATTGATCTGTGACTTAGATTGATCTTTCACACAAAGTGCACAGTCAGGCGTACCTGTTAAAATTCTATCCACTGGAAGAATAGTCATACATCAGTGTTTTTTGAAGCTATTCTTTATTAAAATAAGAAGCAGAGCTGTCTACTTACCAACATACAGTGCAGAGCCCTCTGTAAGGCAGGTTGATGGTTTTTCCTCTTCAGTTAGCTTATTTATTATATGTACTCAAAATAAGGCCCCAGGTGTGGAAGAAAAAGGCTATGTTGAGGTAGGAAGACAAAGTATCATCCATCTGCTCTGGCAATTTGGGGCACCTTATGCATGTTTTCAACCCTCTCATTTATATTATCCTTCTATTTTATGATAAAATGTGGGTGCTGTGCATGTCCAAATTTATGGTTCAGTGGGTCAGATAATATCCCATAAAGGATTGGCAGTTTAAATCACATAGTTATTTTTTCTGTGATCAAATGTTCAGTCTCTGCTAGGGTCTAGCAGCGGGCCAAAATTGCTTTAAAACTGGATATTAATCAACAAAGAAGAGGGTAGACTTATTCAAAAATCTTGGAATATATTTTGTGATTCTCTTACTGGAACAATTTGCCAGAACTTTATTCTACATTACTATCTGCCTCCTACACTATTGAAACTGATGTCATAAATTCCAAGTGAGAGGGACACTCACATCAGTCTAGACCCCTGTGGAGCTTGTTTTTATGTTGATTGCCATTTAAAACTGGCAACCTCACATAGTATCCCACACTTAGTTTCTAGAAGCAAGTTCAAGTAGGACATATATCACCTCCAAATCCAAAGAGGTCAACTGAGAGTCGTGTCTTTCATCCTGATAGGTAAATGCAGCAACTTGGCTCTTGTTTTAGCTATTCACCATACAAGTAGACATTCGAGAAATTTCACAGTTTTATCTTCTACTTTTGGGAAAAATATGTATTGATAAGACCTCTGATGTGCTTACTACTCTTTGCTGAAGAATTGGTGCTTTAGAAATGTGTTGGAGGAGACTATTGAGAGTCCCTTGGACTACAAGTAGAGCCAACCAGTCCATCCTAAAAGATTAAACCCTGAATATTCATTGGAAAGACTGATGTTTAAAGCTGAAACTCCAGTACTTTGGCCACCTGATTCAAAGAATTGACTCGGTGGAAAAGACCCTGATTCTGGGAAAGAGTGAAGGCGAAAGGAGAAGAGTGCCACAGAGGATGAGATGGTTAGATAGCCTCACTGAATCAATGCACATGCATTTGCACAACCTCCAGGAGATATTTCCATTTTCTTAGGAAATAATCACTTTTTAAAACTTTGAAGAAGATTTATGTTCTATATATATTTTCCCCAAAAGAACCTGGTGTTCCAATCAATATAGAGTCTAGTGGTCTCCAAAGTGCTTCCATCTAAGAGCCAAGTAAAGGCAATGCAACCCCATTACAGGGACTTCAGTTGTGCATTTGTCCAGCAAACTTAGAGGTTTTTCCTTGTAAGTATGTCATGGAAAAATCCAAGAAATTTTTCAATAATTTATTCTCTAAGTGAGCCACAGAGGAATGAGCAAATGTAGCCCCCATGCCTCCAAAGGCTCAATTGTTCTTTCAGTCCTGCAGCTCACTGTGCCAGCCTTGTCTCCGATTCTTAAGTGCCGCCTTCTATTTGCCACTACTACAAGCACTTCCGTTGGTATCAGCGAACTTAATTCCATTCATAGCATCCATCACCACAATCTTCAGCCCATAGAATTCAGCCATAAAAGTACACTTTATGTTGAATACAGCTGATTTATTTTCATTAAAACTTTGTAATACATATGATCAGAATCTAGGCTTGCTCTTAATCATACTTTTCTTATGAGTTAGACAGAATCTCTTGAAAAACTGTCTGTCTTTTTACTGAACCCCTTCCTTAACAATTCATTTTCCCTGTGTCTGCTCCCAGTGACTATAAGGAGAAGCATGACTATTGCCTTAAAAGTTAAAACCTCTACCACCTGATGTCACTCTACCTTGCCTTCTGAACACTCTTCATTCCGTTTCATAATCAGTGATATTCTGAAGAACTTTTTTGACAGTGCACGCAATGGATCATATATTTCTTATTTACCAAAGCAAGAAGTTAATTATTTGCACTTTGCATATATGAACATGCCTATTGTAGAATCCCATGTTGAGATCGTGCTTCCTAGTAGCCTCCTAGTGCCCTGGTATCTAAATATGTATCAGTCTCATCCCAGAAGGAGGCAATAAGCTCAAAATAGGATAATCTGAGGATAATTTATTTACCAAGAAACAAACTAGAAAATTGTGGATATACTGTATTTGAACTAAAACCAATAGTGCAAGAATTCAGACCAGAGGCATTGACCTGTCATCATTTTTGGCCCAATCAAGACAGAATCATTGAGGCAGACCACACTGAGAGGCAGAGCAAAGCACAGTCAGTACAGACAGCCCCAGATAACTTTCTAGAGAACCAGACCCGAAACGTTCTCACTCACCTTTTTTTTTTCATCTGATCTCTGGCTTGGAATCCTCATGGGGCTGAATACAACAGTATTCCAGAAAGCAAATAGCTTTTTGACATAATCCATGCAGTTTAGCCTCCTATCACAAAAAGACAGGCAGAGAAGAAGAGGACTACCATTAACTAATAACAGTTATTAAACCTCCTACCCTGTTCACCTCAAGGCTGTTTAAGAGGAAAAGAAAGAAAGACTTTTGAGTAGTTCCTCTCAACAGGAGATTCTTAAAATGTTACCCACTCCAGTATCAGATATTAAGGCTGCAGGTTAGCTGCATCAGATCTTGTTTCTGGAATGAATCATTTAAATTCCCCCAATTTTATGCAAATATACAGCAATAAGACTGCTATTCTATTCAGACTAAGTATAAAAGAATCTTTGACTTAATGCTAATGCCTCTCCTGATACTATAAGTATTCACTGAATTAAGTATTCAGGTGAATTAAGAGCCTGGTTGTCAGTAAGTACTGTGAGTATCTCTGGGAGAAAGAAAATTGATCACTTTCTTACCCACTCCTCTCCAAGATATTGTATTTTGAAGATGTCTTGGGATAAACCTGGTTTACCCCCAGCTGAAATTTAAAAGTAGGAAAAGTCAATGAAGACTCTGAAATAGAAATACACTGAAGGAGTTTAAGCTTGCTCCAATGAAAGGATCCAAAGTTTTGTGAAGGGTATTAATTAGCATATAACTATTTTGATCAGTGACCCATATAAGGGGGCATCCCTGGTGGCTTGGTAAAGAATCCTCATGCCTATGCAGGAAGCACGGGTTCAATCCTAGGTCAGGAAGATCCCCTGGAGAAGGAAATGGCAGTCAGTTCAATCAGTTCAGTCGCTCAGTCGTGTGCGACTCTTTGCGACCCCATGAATTGCAGCACGCCAGGCCTCCCTGTCCATCACCATCTCTCGGAGTTCACTCAGACTCACATCCATCGAGTCCTTGATGCCATCCAGCCATCTCATCCTCTGTCGTCCCCTTCTTCTCCTGCCCCCAATCCCTTCCAGCATCAGAGTCTTTTCCAGTGAGTCAACTCT
The DNA here is from genome assembly GCA_917880005.1 of Nanger dama. Taxonomy (NCBI): domain Eukaryota; kingdom Metazoa; phylum Chordata; class Mammalia; order Artiodactyla; family Bovidae; genus Nanger; species Nanger dama. The sequence goes on from CAKJTW010000069.1 coordinate 4,113,495, forward strand.
TCGCATGAGGTGGCCAAAGTACTGAAGTTTCAGCTTTAGCATCATTCCTTCCAAAGAACACCCAGGGTTGATCTCCTTCAGAATGGACTGGTTGGATCTCCTTGCAGTACAAGAGACTCTCAAGAGTCTTCTCCAGCACCACAGCTCAAAAGCATCAATTCTTCAGCATTCAGCCTTCTTCACAGTCCAACTCTCACATCCATACATGACCACAGGAAAAACCATAGCCTTGATTAGACGGACCTTAGTTGGCAAAGTAATGTCTCTACTTTTGAATATGCTATCTAGGTTGGTCATAACTTTTCTTCCAAGGAGTAAGCGTCTTTTAATTTCATGGCTGCAGTCACCATCTGCAGTGATTTTGGAGCCCCGCAAAATAAAGTCTGACACTGTTTCCACTGTTTCCCCATCTCTTTACCATGAAGTAATGGGACCGGATGCCATGATCTTTGTTTTCTGAATGTTGAGCTTTAAGCCAACTTTTTCACTCTCCTCTTTCACCTTCATCAAACAGTTTTCTTATCTGGGAAATCCCTTGGACAGAGGAGGCTAGCAGACTACAGACCATGGGGTCGCAAAGAGCCAGAAAGGACAACAACCGCCACTACAAGAGCAAATACACGTTGAAAATAGAAATCTTAACTCTCTTTGTTGAAAATAAGGGAAAAACTTTTCCTTTCCCCTTTCTTAGAGGATTTACTTTAGAAAACTTTATAGTTCTGTGTCTTTCAACTATATATAAATATTTTAAAAGATAAATAAATCTCGCCAGCTTTAAGGCCTAAGAAGGGCTTCCCTGGTAGCTTAGCAGTAAAGAATCTGCTTGCAAGGCAGGAGATGCAGTAGACTCGGTTAAGTCCCTGGATTGGGAAGATCCCCTGGAGGAAGAAATGGCAACCCACTCCAGTATTGCCTGGAGAATCCCATGAACAGGGAAGTCTGGCTGGCTGTAGTCCAAAGGGTTGCAGAGTCTGACATGACTGTTGAAACTCAGAGAAATTGAAGGCCTAGGAATACCTCTCTCAAAGACCTGGGATCCATCTCTTCAAAATGCACTTATCGAGGAAAATAATATATGCTCTGTCTTCCAATTTCCATGAAAGGAGAGCAGAAACCTAACTCAAAAGAGCCATCTTACTCCAAAACTGTCATAAAATCTTGGGATGCTTGATTTTCCTTTAGGTAAAGCAGTTAACTAACACACATGGTCACTATAGTTATTGTATGAATGTAAGAGAAACTATACTTGAAGAATGGTACTGGTAAATTATCTTACTTTGGGACTAATTATGGTTTTCTTGAGAACATGTATACATATGCTTGCATCTATAAAGAGTGATGATCTCAGGTGGCCATGGAGTGCTATAACTTAAAGTGAGATCTTAGTTCCCTGACCAAGAATTGAACATGGGTCACAGCCTTGAGAACTCTGAATCCTAGCCACTAGACCACGAGGACCAGTGGCCTTGACAGAGGACTTTCACCTTTTTCTTCTCTGAAGAAAGAATTCAGCAAAGAGAAAGTAGTGAAACAGGTAAAGCATTTATTAAACGGAAAGCTGTGTGGGAAAACACTGGGTGGGCTTGGAGATAGAGTCATGTGTTTTGGGGATGGTTTAAGTTGTTTATACAGAGGCAGTTTTCTGGAGTCCATCTGACCAATCATCTGGCTTTGACTTGCTTCATGCCCTTATGTGGTCTGACTCAGGGATCTCCCAGACCTTCACGCAAATGTTTCAGCCAAGATGGATTCCAGCTCAAGGGTGTCTGAGAGTTTGAGGACATATGATAAGCTAGTGTCCTTTCTCTTTTTGACCCTTGAGGAGACTTTGGAGCATATGTAGTTAAGAAGCTCTCCTTGACCTCAGGAATGAAAAATGTGGTCATCTTATCTTTACACAAGCAGAGCCAGCTCCTCTTTGCTCCTGCTTTTTTTTTTTTTTTTTTTTTTAACCTTGAAGTACTGGCAGGAGATGAGTTTCAACTGCTTACCTGGAGCCCATCTACCTCCTACCTCAGTGAGATTTCTTTCAGTCTTTGCAGTCTCCTAGAAAACTGCCTATGATGCATATCACATTCTGGTTTAATGCTTATTCAATAACAAAATTGTTTTCTTCCTTTTCTACCTTTGTGGAAAGGTGTTATAGGTTGTAAGATTTTGTTTTTAATTACATTTCTGCCACACTTGTTATCAAATAAATTGGGTCTCGCTGCCCCTTGCTTTACAAAATCCATACTCAGAAATGTCAGTGAAAGAAAATGTGTCTTTAATCAGAATGCCAGCAGTCTGGAAAGATGGTGGACCCAGCTTCCCCAGAAACCACGTCTGAAGAGTCTGCTCAGTCATGAGAGTTTTAAAGGGAAATAGAGAAATATCTCATGAACAAGATAACACATCAAGGAAGATCGCAAGAAGTCTAGGAGACTTCAAGCAGTGGGGATATTGATGAGCCTGACCAACAATCTCAGTGATAAATTGAGGTTACTCTCTGTGTGTTAGTCACTCAGTCATGCCTGACTCTAGTCCATGGGGTCACAGGGTCAGACACAACCAAGCAACTAACACAGAAAGAGATAATCTAAGTTTATCACTGAGATAGTGGATCAGACTCGTCATTATCCTCCACTGCGTGAGGGCTTCTCAACTTCTTATGCTCTTCCCTTACCCTGTGTGTTTTCTTGATCACACAGTTTGGTCACACACTTGCTCAGGAGATTATTAAAGATGAAGATAGGGAAGGGATCTGGTCATTTGTTAAATACTTATTCTTCATTTCTTCTCCTTTGATCTATGCAATAACCTAGGTTACGCAAGGTACTGGGTGATTGAAAAAATTGAAAGGTGTGCCTGGGCAAGAGATGAGTACAGCATGGGGTGCCTGGTTTAAAAGTTAGTTACAATATAGCTTTGCTAAAGTGGCAAGAAAAAGGGCTTTCTGCTGTGGACTCTCTCCTGTAAGGAGGTGCTTAAACATCCCCATGTCAGATGTCAGAACATGATGTCAGAACATCATTCCCTTTTATGGGACTGAGGCAAAGATCCATCTTTTGTAATTTCTCCATGCTGACATAGGGTGCCATAGTCTCAGAGTGGAAGATGCTAACGTTGATCTGTAACATCTCTTTGCTGATAACTTTAGTTGCCCATCTACATACATGAACAGAGCAAGCTACAATTATTTTAATCCCTCAAATATATTATGAGCAATGGTAAAGAACCTGCCCGCCAGTGCAGGAGACATAAGAGACTTGGGTTCAATCCTTGGGTTAGGAAGATCCCCTGGAGGAGAAGACAGCAACCCCAGTATTCTTGCCTGAAGAATCTCATAGGAGCCTGGTGGGCTACAGTCCATAGTGTTGATAAGAGTCGGAGGCGACTGAAGCAACTTAGCATGCATGTTAATCTCATTCTCTTGAAGCCAGTTCTTGGAACTGCAGTTGCCATAGATTCAGTACTGCTCAAGTTGGAGCAACTCATGTCATAGCTACAGTCTGGTCATCTTGCAGCTAGCTTCCCACCCCCCTACCCACTCCCCCCACCACGGTGGCAGTTATGGTATCTGTAAAACAACTCAGGAATGTTCATCAGACCCTGAGTCTGTGACTATATTGTTCTAATCATTAACTGCTAGGTTCCACATTGCAATTGTTCTTTGGAGAATAAGTGCTGATAATAATGGTATAAACTTAAAATCTGAAAAGCAAAGAGGGAAGCACCTTTAGCCAAATCATAGTAATTCATTTCTGTGAAGAATGACAGTACCTCTACAGGAGTCTAGAAATAAGACACTCATCTCATATTTCTCCAGGTGCAATAACAGAATTTAAGAGTGACAGCATGGTGTTGGTAAATGAACAAATTGAAATACTTTGGAAGTAATTATCCCTGGCTTTGGGTCATTACAAGAAGAAATAAAAGGAAAAGAAAAAGAATAATTCTGTGAGACTGGATAAGCCATTTCTGGGACAACTATGGACTGAGAGGTTTCAAGGCAAAAGACACCTGACTGTTTCTTAACAATAGGTATCTGTTCCAGTGTGTAATTGATATTTGGGAAAGTGATGGAGATATGGATTTATTTTCTGCCCAGAACTATAAAATGATACATATTAGCTAAAACTGACAAATGAGTTTTTCATCTTTGGACCTTTGATTCTGTTTGTCTTCAACCTGGAATCAGCTTCTGTTTCCAGCTTTTCATTTATGCATTGACATTCTTTCATTTATGTAAGTTTTAGATAACCGCAATCCTATGACACTTTCTCTGGTTTCCTACTTGGAAGTGATCTTTCTACAAGACCCAACGTGGTATAAATTTTCTGTGCGCTATTTTCATAGTCAAGTAAAGTTAGGTTTATTTAACAGGCTGTAGCATGGGAGAGGGCTTCCCCAGTAGCTCAGCTGGTATAGAATCTGCCTGCAATACCGGAGACCCTGGGTCAGGAAGATCTGCTGGAGAAGGGATAAGCTACCCACTTCAGTATTCTTAGGCTTCCCTCATAGCTCAGACAGTAAAAAAATTCACCTACAATGCAGAAGACCTGAGTTTGATCCCTGGGTTGGGAAGGGGGAGGGCATGACAACCCACTCCAGTATTCTTGCCTGGAAAATCCCCATGGACAGAGGAACTTGGCAGGCTACAGTCCATGGGGTTGAAAAGAGTTGGACACGACTTAGCAGCTAAGCACAGCACAACACAACATGGGAGAAGGTACTCTCAGAAGAGCCTTGATATTGTCACATAAAGGGTTTGGGGTTTGTGCTTAGTGATTCCAAGAAGGCAAGAGCCAGTTCTATGTTGGACAGTGCAAGAAGGGGAAATATTTATGATGGTTTATCTGAGTGCTTATGTAGATAGCAAGGGGATTAAAGTGGAGCTACAGTTGTTTTCAGAAAAGGGTCATATTTATCATTTTGGGGGAATCAAAATATCCTTGTCTATATCATCTTCTGAGCCTTGCTTATGTTCTATTGGGAATATCAGGGCCTGATAGTAAATGAGGTTTATTTTCACTTTCTTTGGTTGTCAGTAGGGCCTATTTCACCTCTTTAACTAAAAAGCTCAGTTTTGAAATATAGTACTGAAGGTCTTAGAAGGGAAAGGAAATGATGAATTTGAGGTCCCACAATTATAATTAGCAGTGTTGGTACAGACTCTCAAATTCTGGATCCTGACCATATCTCCCTTCAGTATGAAATTCTATTTCCATGTTTCTCTGGGTTTGTTTTACACTTAACCACTTAAGCCAAATTATCCCTTTTTTGACATGGTGCAATTTTCCAGATATTTTCAAAACTCAAGACTCTGATTAAAATAATTTTTTAATGTATGAAAATCATCCTAACTGCTTAGGTGAAAACTTTACCTATCTTTGTCATAAGTATCTAGATATTCTACAAACAGAGCATAAGAAGGATCCACTACAGTGAACCTATAATGTAGCCATTACAACTCTCTAATATTGATGGTAAAAAAAAAAAAAAAAAAAGATACATTTTCTATTTCTCTACTGGGTATTTTCAACAGCTCGATCAGTATAATGGTTCTGGGTGGTTGACAACTTGATTAATCTGCCGTAGTCTCTGATCATAAACACACTCAAACTCTTTTTACTCTAAAGGATTTTCTGTCTCCTTTGTGGATAAGATCAATCAAAATCAGGATAAATTGAGTAGCTTATAGTGAAAGAGCCATACCTCAGTACTGAGAAATGCTCTGTCTTTTCTGGCTCATCTTAGCTTTTCTCAGCAAATAAAAGCTAATAAAATACCCTTTAAAATACATAAGAAGTAGATCTATACTCTGGTATTTTACATGGTTTCCAAAAAATATCTGGAATAATTCCTTGTCCATTTCTTACTCATAGTTATATGTTAAAGATTAGCAAAATAAATGTTTTGTGGTATCATAATGCAAAAAACAATGATTTACTTAATTTTTCCCATCAAAACATTTGTTTTAATCAGTTTGATTCTTCACTATCTCTTAACTGCTATATCCAATAAACCATTAATTGCTTATGATCTGTCCCAAGCATTTTCTAGAATTCATCATTTTCCTAAACATGTCTCCTTCAGGCATATTATTCTTACTGATTTAATCTCTCAGCTTTTTCTTTGCAATGTTGTTGTTTAGTTGTTAAGTCATATTTGATTCTTTATGACTCCATGGACTGTACCCGGCCAGGCTCCTCTTTCTATGGTACTTCCCAGGCAAGAATCCCGGGGCGGGTTCCATTTCATTCTCCAGGGGATTTTTATGACCCAGAGGTCAAACCCATGCCTCCTGCATTGACAGATGGAGTCTTTATCACTGAGCCCCTAGGGAAATCCTCTCTTAGCCATGACCCCACATCAATCTATCTTCTAAAGAAATGCATCCTCTACATTAAAAATATCAGCATCACTTTACTCCCTTCAGATTAAAGTCTAAAATTAGTTAGGCTTCATAACAGGCACATATCATGTCAAAACTTCATTCATTCCTCATATTCAGTCTCCTCTCTTTTTGCACTTCACATTCTAAAGATACAAAACTGCTCCAGGGTTTCCTGACAGCATTACACCAACTCACACCTTTCTATCTTTGTTCACTGATATGGCTCTAACAGAAGAGTAGTTTTTCACTTTTTCCTTTTTTAATCAACCAACTTCTACTCATCTTTGAAAATTCCAATTTGGTATTATTCCTTTGGGGCACTGTATACAAATGCATCTGGAAGTGACTCTTTTCCTGCTACTCTAAATTCACGCATAATATTGGCCTGGTATGTTTTGTTGGCATGTCTGTTTCTCTGTTACATGTTGTGAATCATGTCCTATTTATTTATTTATTTGATGTTGTTCAGTTGCTAAGTCATGTCAGACTCTCTGTGACCCCATGGACTGCAGAATGCCAGCCTTCCCCTTCCTTCACTATCTCCTGGAGTTTGCTGAAATTCATGATGCCCACTGGGTCGGTGATGTCATCCAACCATCTCATCCTCTGCCACCCCCTTCTCCTCCTGCCCTCAGTCTTTCCCAGTATCAGGGTCTTTTCCAATAAGTCGGTTCTTCTCATCAGGTAGCCAAAGTATTGGAGCTTCAGCTTCAGCATCAGTCCTTCCAATGTATATTCAGGAATGATTTCCTTTAGGATTGAATGGTTTGATCTCCTTGCTGTCCAAGGGACTCTCAAGAGTCTTCTCCAGCACCACAGTTCAAAAGCATCAATTCTTTGGTGCTCAGCTTTCTTTATGATACAACTCTCACATCCTTACATGACTACTGGAAAAACCATGGTGGTGGTGGTTTAGTTGCTAAGTCTTGTCTGACTCTTGCGACACCATGGACAGTAGCCTGCTAGGCTCCTCTGTCCGTGGTATTATCTAGGCAAGAATATGGAGTGGGTTGCCATTCTCTTCTCTACGGTATCTTCCCAACCCAGGAATCGAACCCAGGTCTCCTGCATTACAGGCAGATTCTTTGCCAACTGCGCTATTAGGGAAGCTGTTTTCATTTTTCCCCTTCTATGTATTATAAAGTGACTGGACTGGATGCCATGATCTTCATTTTTTTAATGCTGAGTTCTAAGGAAACTTTTTCACTCTTCTTTTTATATATTTATTTATTTCAGTATCCCTTATTTATTTATGTTATCTCTACTTCAAAGCACAATGCCTAAAAGAGAGGAGGCATTCAGATATTTATGAACTTTACTAAAATCAGCATTTTCATAGCATATTTTACATGCATGTTATTGTGTGTACTTATCATTTTCACTGTTACTAATATATTTTAATATATATGGTTCATAATACAATCGAGTCCTTTCTTTAAGTTAGATACAATTTTCCCAGCAGAGCATATATATCATATACTCAATGAATATATGCTATATGAACTTATGAGGAAGAGAATCACAGTGCCAGAATTATTGAAATAATGTGTAATTATATAAGTGAGATCTAAATGAACTATTTTAGAAATACAAAGTAAGGAAAGAGACAATAATTGAGACTAGTGATATAATTTCCATAAAAAAATCAGAAGAGAGTCACATTCTTATTTTTACTTTGTTTCGTTTATAGTTTTTCTATTTTATTTCTTGCTTCTTTGCTTTTCCCACTTGTTTTGTAATGAAATAATGGAAGACATTCAGGAATCCAACTGTTTGAACTCAAAAAGTAATTTAGCTCCTACGGATTTCAGTTTATTCACCAGTTAAATGAAAGAACAAAAATTTTGTCTGAACTTCCTTGATGTTCTAACCTTTTTCTAAGTCTTGACTCCATCTCACCATTAGTAGTGCTGAGAGGTACTTTTCTTTTAATGGGATAAAGAAGAGGAAATAAATAAAAACTATCAAAAATAAAAAAAAGACAAATATTTATCTATTTATAATTATTTACAATTAATGTATTTAATATTAAAATCTGTGCATTTAACTTCTTGACAATAAAGCCCTCAATAATTAAGTTCATTAAATTTAAGTCCTTCTTTCTCTTAAACCGACTAGGATATTAAATTTTATATTTATCATAAATTATTCTGGTGACTGCTTTTTCCTGCCCAACATAAAATACCCCATATTTGCATCCAACTGAAAGATGCATATTTTTCCTCCAAACGTGACATGGGTGCTGAAGTGAACATGCTCATTGGATTTGGCTGCCTAGGCATTATAGTCAAAAATGTGGAAAATATTTTTTTTTGATGATGTAATCTTTCCATCATCTTTAGGTTGTTTAGCTAGTTCTTTCAGAGTTCTACAAAAAAAAAAAAAAGGATAGATTTTATATTACTGCAAAATATCTATATTACTTAATGGTGTGGAACCAAGTTATGCCAGACCGAGTTTGTTAATGAGGTCACTCGACCATCAGTCATGTGACCTGGTGCCTATGCTCTCTCAGGTTCTGTTTTACATGACATAAGGAAAGAAAACAAATGCTTTTCATAGTGTTTATTTCATTGCCAACACCCATGGCCACTCAGTATAGAAGGAGAAATGGAAATGAAGCTTCTCACTCGCATTTGGTGAAATGAAATGGAAGAGGTACTTGCCTCAAAGCCCGCAGCTCTTCCTGACATGTGAGATTATATTTTCCTTCTAATCAGGGTAGAGATGGCGTTTCAGATGACTGATCTCAGAAGTGGTAGGTTACAAGCATAGCTGAAGACCATGGATTCTGTCATTCCAAGCAGAACTATGCTTCCACCCCCTTGTTGGTCATATACTCAACTAGGTTAACTTTTTGTGCCATCCCAGTTAATTATACTTTTTCAAATTTGAAGGCAATACCAATATTCATTTAACACAAGAAATTGTATTAAATGTTGAATATTCTTGATGACTATATAATATAGACAGATCACAGGTAAAGAAAGTCAGGCTTTTAAATAACCCCATCCTCACCACACTCCAGAACTTTCTGTCTGCACTAAGGACATAGCATATTATCAACAAAACCATATAGACACAATGGAGTCCTTCTTATTAGGAAGAGACTTTAGTGCCCAATCCATACAATATTGGAAATAAAAGGGTACATTTGGGGGAATGAGTGATGGTAATCCCAGCATTGGATCCAGAAAAATAAAAATGAAAATAGAAATGTCTTTAACTCAAAAGAATTTGGTTCTGACTTTAAGAAAATATTCCTCTTGATTGTGGTGTCATTTTTTAAAAAAAATTAAACACCAGGACTATGAATTTTATATGCTTTGACTAAACCTGACATAAATTGGAAGAGCTAGTATGAAGTAAGTGGATACAGTGGTGAGAGATCTTTATAGTTTTTGTTCACATACCTTCTTTCAAATTGAAGGATGACTATGTTGACTTTTAGGCTAATTAGCTGCATTTTCTGAGCCTGTTTATTTAAGAGCATTGTAAGGATTATAATACAGTCTTACTGGGAAATTGTGAGGCTTGAATAAAATTGAATGTAGATTGTGGTGTAAATTGTTAGCTTTCTTGATCCAATAGATAAAATGTGTTCAGTAGTCACTGGTGGTGATTTCCTTGAGAAACAGTGAGGAATGTAAGGAAACGCCAGTTTTGAGGAGAAAGTCATGAATTTCATTCTCACATAGCTGTCCATAGACAGCAGCCCACCAGCTCCACCATCCCTGGGATTCTCCAGGCAAGAACACTGGAGTGGGTTGCCATTTCCTTCTCCAATGTATGAAAGTGAAAAGTCAAAGTGAAGTCGCTCAGTGTGTCTGACTCTTGACGACCCCATGGACTGCAGCCCACCAGGCTCCTCCATCCATGGGATTTTCCAGGCAAGAGTACTGGAGTGGGGGTGCCATTGCCTTCTCCATTCTTCCTCTACCCTGGTTCAAAAATATGTAAGAAAATTTTGAGTCGTTTGGTGAGAAATGATCAAATAAATAGAGTAAAAATATATGCTCTACTCCTTAAAGAGTAATTCAAGGGGTGTGAACAATAAATATGGTTAAATATACCATTTCAAAAAATTGGATTTTTCTCTTGCTTATAAATACACTGCTTCCATTGATACCTATTGATTTAGGGCATTCTATTTATTTCTAAAATATTCAGATATAGCTAACAGATTCTGATTTTTGATGCAAAAATTCTTCCATGTATAAATATTAACATGCTTTTAAGGTAAAATATGGAAATTAATCAAAGTAAAGATATAAAATAATATACATATTAATATTATGTACTATAAAGAATTTATATTATATTTTAGGAGAAGGCGATGGCACCCTGCTCCAGTACTCTTGCCTGGAAAATCCCATGGACAGAGGAGCCTGGTAGGCTGCAGTCCATGGGGTCGCGAAGAGTCAGGCCCGACTGAGCGACTTCACTTTCATTTTTCACTTTCATGCAATGGAGAAGGAAATGGCAACCCACTCCAGTGTTCTTGCCTGGAGAATCCCACGGCGGGGGAGCCTGGTGGGCTGCCATCTATGGGGTCGCACAGGGTCGGGCACGACTGAAGCAACTTAGTAGCATATTATATTTTATCATGTTAATACTCAAATTATTGGAAGTATACATAATAAATGTCTGTAATATTATAAACATTTGGTGGATTAATAAAATAGCAAGTAAGTTCAGTGACATTATCCACATGGAAATATATTTTCTATGAAATAATTAGAAGCATTTATTTTGTTTTCCTTTTTCTGTCTTCATTTTTAATCTACATAGTATTAAAATCTGTTTATTTCTCCATCAAAAACTGTATCAGTATGTTATTAAAGCCATGTATGGTATCATATTGATTGTATTTATAAAATGTTTGCATTTTTGTTAAATTCAGAGACAGCTCTGTGTGGCATGGTAGTGGAACAGATAGTTACAAAGTTGGGAGAGTAACACTCCTTAAACTTGCCCTTCAAATTTCCCTCACTACTTTATTTACTTTCACGTTTTACTGATTATTTCTATCTTTATGAAAAATCTATCAAATTCATATTATTGACAAGTGACCTTTGTAATAAAATTCTTATAATGAGAAATGTATTTTATTGTGACTAGTAAATTTTATGCATTATACTTCATGTACTATATATCCAAAATGAAATTTATAAAGTTATTAATGTGACTTTACACTATTAGTAGTTGAATGTTACTAAGGCTATAACAATAGGCTTATGCTTCTTCTACTGCTAAGTCACTTCAGTTGTGTCTGACTCTGTGATTTCATGGAAGGCAGCCCCCCAGGCTCTGCCATCCCTGGGATTCTCCAGGTAAGAACACTAAAGTAGGTTGCCATTTCCTTTTCCAATGCATGAAAGTGAAAAGTGAAAGTGAAGTCACTCAATCGTGTCCTACTGTTGGCGACCCCATGGACTGCAGCCCACCAGACTACTCCGTTCATGGGATTTTCCAGGGAGGAGTACTGGAGTGGGTTGCCATTGCCTTCTCTGAATAGGCTTATGAAATGATAGCAAATAGTTTATCTACTTTTTTATAAATTCAGATTGGGAGAATTTCTTGATTTGCTGTTTAATAAATATTATAAATTAAATGTTCACTGAAAAGTAAAAGAAAAATGCAGTTAAAATGAGATTTATCTAATAAAAAATATAAAAGGAGAGTTTAAGATATCTGTCATTCTTTGCTTACCTCAAAAGACCTCTCTACATGGTTATTAAAGTGTACAGTACTAGGTGAGTCTATACAGTATATTGCAGATTTTTTATTGTTCCTAGACATCAACTGATAATATTGTTCTGGCATTTTGTCTATTCTGTAAAGAGAATTTAACCTGAATATTTTACACTCTGCAGTCAGTATCTTCACATAGTTTAATATTTCAAGAATATAAAACAGAAATCAGTACCAAAATAATCTGGACTGAGAAGAAACTTTCAAGCACTATCTTGTATATTTTTCAAACATCTGTCTTCATCTAATCCAACACTTGTGGTATGATTATCTGATTTTTCCCTTAACAAATTACCCCGGTATTTAACGTCATAAAGCAATAATCATTTTATTACATACCATAGTTTTCATTTTGTCAGTTTTCTGTGTTTTTTGTTTAGAAATTTAGATGTGTCTCACTTGGCCACTCCCTCACTCTGTGAAGTATCCACTGGTCACTTACTGGTATTCAGCGGGCTGATGGATTGGCCACGGAAGGTGTAAATTGGCTCTGTTCACTACTTGAGTGCCCTGGGAGGGCTAACTGGAACACTGAACTCAACTTGGATTATTGATTGGAATGGCTACACATGACCTGTTCATCCAGATGGTCTCAGGGTAGTTGAAATTCTTACATGGCAGCTCTCTAACTCTGAGCTAGCCTTCCAAGTGACAGTAAAGGAAAATTGCCAGATTCTTAAGGCCTAGTCCAGGAAACTGACAGTGTCACACCTCTAGTGTTTTATTTGTAAATCAATGACAGAACCAGCAAAATTTATGAAGAGAAAAATTAAACTCTATCTCTCAGTGAGAGAAGAAGCAAAAATATTGCGGCTATTTTAATATACTAGTCTTTACACTGGTTACAAATCTATTTATATCCCTCCCACATGAAAAATAATTGTTATTATTTTGAGGTGGCATATCCTACTATGCTTCATTCTTTTTTAAAGTACATTTGACCCTTGAACAACACAGCTTTGAAATGCATAGATACAGTTATACATGGATACTTTTCAGTAAATATGGTACCTGTATTTTCATTTTACAGATCTTTAAATCACTACGGGGAAATTTGTTGTGTTTTCATTCCATCAGAGATCACAATATATGGAGTAAATAGAATTGGGGTTTGAGTCTTGATGTTATCTAAACTGTTTCAGTGTCGTGCCCTTGGGTGAGTCATTTGTCAATTCCTTTGTTTTTGAAGCAGAGAAAGCAGTTTGAGGATTTTCTGTTGAATGAGGGGTTAGCATTCGTAACAGACTGCTGTAGTCTAATCGTTCTTTTGCAGGTAATACCTGTTTTAAACAGGTTTTATCCAGGGAAATGAATCTTTGCCTTGTCTGCTCTAGGCTCATCACTCTTTTGGAAGGGAACTGGGGTTCTTGTTCTGAAACTTTTCTTTCAGAGTAAGCCTTGGTATTTTTACACATATCATATGTTATGTGTTTGTATGACTTTTGGCAGAAACCAACAGAGATTATGGAAGGAAATGCTAAATAAAAATAGGAAACAAAACATAAAACCGGTGGCACACTGCTTTTTCTTTTTGAACTCTAGGGTACATAAACCATGAGCCGTGGCAGGTTTATGCCATTAAGCGGGTATAATATGCATCTTGTGGTTAGAAGTTCTGCATTTGTGTATGGCTGGGAGCACAGTTATGCAAATAATTCAAGTCTCAATTCTTTTCTTGATAGCACATGAATTGAGTTGGGATACACATAAGAGTTCTCCCCCAGTCATAGACCCTGCTATGCCCTTCTCTCTTACAAGAAGAGTTTAAAGTTAATACCGAATGCAGTTGGATTTTGTAAATGATAATTAGCATCATCTGTACCATGCAAGTCTGTATTTTGGCATTAAAAGGCTACTGTGATCTAATAGTATGGAGGGCAAAATTAAGCCCCGTTTAACAAAGAGTTAGGTATGCAAATTTGGGGTGCTGAGACGAGCTTGAACAGATGTTTGAAAATATAGCTGAGTGTGTTTATTCATTCTAAATATGTTTACATAATGTATTGTATGCTATTTTCTCAAGCACATTTGCATGGAAATGTATGTATGGTCCTGATTCTGCCATCTTTAATCATGCAAAACTGCCACTGGCTTCTGGTGGAATTATGCGCATGTCAGTTGTGGCAGAATCAGGCCCATGGAGAAGGTCTTGCAACCGGCGGAGCAAATGTGGCCATTACCACTGCGTGTTCAGTTACACAGCAGCGCCTGCAGGCAAAGGTTAGCAAGGACTTCACAGGTCTGGAAGGAGATTTATAGATAGTGCTCTGAATTACTCAAAGAAATTTAATTGTTAATTAATGTACACTTCAGTTGTTTCAGGTACATTAATGCCATGCTATTTTTTTCCCCTAAATCCATTTCTAATGTTAAATTTCTCTCTCACTTTAGTGTGAGATCTCTCTCTCTCACTTCTAAAGACACCCACATACATCCTTCCTATACGTCTTAGTTAATGACTTGCGGAGTGGAAGAAACACGATTAACCATCAAAATACTCAGGATATCTCCCACATATTATGTATAGAGAACATATAGCAAGGAAATGAAGAAACTGCTATATTTAGTTATTTCTTTCTCATATTTCAGTGACTCTTACTTTGAGAGATTGAGATTTTTTTTTTTACAACTCTGAATACATCATTTTGAAGGCTGGATAATATACATTGTTCAGTAGTGATTTTAAGTATTTGTAATAGATTTTTATTTAAAAATTGTCAGATTCATTTGCTCATTTGCACAATATTTAGCACCTTCCACATCCTAAGCTTTTCTTTTCCCTTTTTTTTTTTTTTAGATTGCAGAGATACTCTGGTGAATGAAGCAAAAAAAAAAAGTATGCCTTCATGAAATTTATAATCTTATGAAGCATAAAAAAACAGACATTAAGCAAATTAGATCAAGTGGTTATTATATTCAATTATGAGAAAAAAATGGTACAGGTGACCTTGAAAATAATTGCCAAGAAGACTTAATTTGGATTAGGATATCAATATAATCTCCTTGCAGTAGGTGAACTTTTAGGCTGAGACCTGAAGGACAAATTTAGATTTAGGCCTTGGGCTCCATGTTGGCTGAGATGGTAAAGACTCTGCCTGTAATGCAGGGAGACCCAGGTTCAATCCCTGGGTTAGGAAGACCTCCTGGAGACATGAACAGCAACCTGCTCTGGTATCCTAGCCTAGAATATTCCTTGGACAGAGGCTACTGTCCATGGGGTGGCAATGAGTCAGACTTGACTGAGCAACTAACGCTTTCACTTTCAACATTTTCTATGGCGAATAGGTCCCATCTTCCAGGCAGATAGAATGATACATGTAAAAGTTTTGAAGTGAGAAAACTGCTTGGAGAATCTGGGGAAGTGAGGAAGCAAATGTGAATTCTGAATTCATACTGCACATACTTATCATCCTGTTTTAGAGTCTGATTTTTGCCTGAAAGCAATGGGAACTAAGAAGCTTTTAAGTAGAGAACTGGCACAATTATATTTCCATTTTCAAAAGATATGTGTGACTGTTGTGTTGGAAATCAATTTGTGTTTCACAGGAGTAGAAGTAGGAAAACCAGTTTGGTAGATATTGCTATAATAATGACAACTTAAGCCAGTATAGTAAAAATGGCCAAGAAAAAGAAGCAAATTGTTTTCAGAAAAATATTGAAATAAAAATGAGCAGAACACAGAGATGTAAAAATATGCAGGGTAAATGATTCAGAAGGGTTACGCTGTCAGCTAATATACTGGTTTAAACAACTTGGCAAATCAATAAAGGCCTTATTTAGTGAAAAAAGGTGAATGAGAAAGAAAAACTCAAGAGCTGACCCTTGTTTGAGAAATTTGTGCTCGCGTATCCATGAAAAAGTACTTAAGAAAAATGGGATATGCAGGTCTGTATGGTAGTAAGGGTATTTAGTTGGGGTTGTGAGTTGTCGAGTCTTTGGCAGGTAGCTGGCTATATGGATTGGCTATGGTTGTGATTGAAGATCAGCTGGAAGGAAAAAAACAGCAACAACAATTAGAGACAAATCAGGAGTTGTTTTGGACTGAATGGTGTGTCCCTTCAAAATTTACATTTTGAAGTCTTGGTGTTTGGAGATGGCAATTTGGAGGTAGGCAAATTTATATGAGTTCTTGATAGTGGATTTCTCATGATGGGATTAGAGTCCTTTTTAAAATTTATTTTTAATTAATTTTTATTGGAATATAGTTGCACTACAATGTGATCATTTCTCTTGTACAACAAAATGCAACAGCCATAGATATATCCATCGTTTTTGCACTTCCTTGCCATTCAGGTCACCACAGTGAGTTAAATACTATTCCCTGGGCTACAACATTTTCTAAATAGTTATGCATTTTATACATAGTATCAGTAGTGTATATGTGTCAATTCCAGCCTCCCAATCCCTCCCACCTGCCCTTTACCCCTTGGTATCCAAATATTTGTTCTCTAATTCTTTCTCTATTGGCTTTGCAAGTAAAGTCATCTATACATATATGCAGCACAGTGGTAAAGAATCCACCTGCCAATGCAGGAGATGCGAGAGAGGTGGGTTCAATCTCTGGGTCAGGAAAATCCCTGCAGGAGGAAATGGCAATCCACTTCACTATTATTGCCTGGAAAACTCCATAGACAAGGAGCCTGGCAGGCTCCAGTCTATGCGGTCACAAAGAGTTGGACACTACTGAGCAACTGAACAACGGTAACAACAAATGTAGAATAACAGACACACAGAACTGGAACAGAGTCTACGTCTGTCACCGCTATCCCTAAGAAGTAACATACTTATTCCAAGGTGGCTCAGCTGTAAAGAATCTGCCTGTCAAAGCAGGAAATGCAGGAGACATGGGTTTGATCCCTGGATTGAGAAGATCCCCTGGAGAAGGAAATGGTAACCCACTCCAGTATTCTTGCCTGGAAAATCCCATGGACAGAGGAGCCTGATGGGCTACAGTTCATGGGTCACGAAGAGTCAGACATGACTGATCATGCATGCACATGCAGACAAGAAAAAAAAATTCTAGTTATCTGGATTTTTAAAAATTGAAGTATAGTTGACCTATGGAATTCATTTCAGACATATAGCAAAATGATTCAATAATATATATGTATATATTGTATACACACACACATATTTCAGATTATTTTCCAGTATAGATTATTACAAGATATTGAATATTATTTCATGTGCTATGCAGTGATACTTATTAATTTTCTATTTTATATGTAGTAGTTTGTTGATCCCTTACTCCTAATTTATTCTTCCTCCCCTGCTTTTCCCTTGGATAACCATAAAATTGCTTCCTTTTTCTGTGAGTTTATATGTGAGTTTTACATAGATTCAATTGTATTACTTTTGAAATTTCATACATAAGTGATATCCTATGGAATTTGTCTTTCTCTGTCTGATTTATTTCACTTAGTGGGATAATATAATCCTACTTAGGATAGGTCTATCCATGTTGTGGCAAATTACATGATTCATTCATTTTTATGGCTGGGTAATATTAATACAGATGGAAATACCAGACCACCTGACCTGCCTCTTGAGAAACCTATATGCAGGTCAGGAAGCAACAGCTAGAACTGGACATGGAACAACAGACTGGTTCCAAATAGGGAAAGGAGTACATCAAGGCTGTATATTGTCACTCTGCTTATTTAACTCATATGCAGAGTACATCATGAGAAATGCTGGGCAGGAAGAAGCACAAGCTGAAATCAAGATTGCCAGGAGAAATATCAATAACCTCA
The DNA here is from genome assembly GCA_917880005.1 of Nanger dama. Lineage (NCBI taxonomy): Eukaryota > Metazoa > Chordata > Mammalia > Artiodactyla > Bovidae > Nanger > Nanger dama. The sequence goes on from CAKJTW010000069.1 coordinate 4,131,381, forward strand.
GATATGCAGATGACACCACCCTTATGGCAGAAAGCGAAGAGGAACTAAATAGCCTCTTGGTGAAAGTGAAAGAGGAGAGTGAAAAAGTTGGCTTGAAGTTCAACATTTGGAAAATGAAGATCATGGCATCTGGTCCCATCATTTCATGGGAAATAGATGGGGAAATAGTGGAAACAGTGTCAAACTTTTATTTTGGGGGCTCCAAAATCACTGCAGATGGTGACTGCAGCCATGAAATTAAAAACACTTACTTACTCCTTGGAAGAAAAGTTATGACCAGCCTAGATAGCATATTAAAGAGCAGAGATATTACTTTGCCAAAAAGGTCTGTCTAGTCAAGGCTATGGTTTTTCCAGTGGTCATGTATGGATGTGAGAGTCAGACTGTGAAGAAAGCTAAGTGCTGAAGAATTGATGCTTTTGAACTGTGGTGTTGGAGAAGACTCTTGTGAGTCACTTGTGCTGCAAGGAGATCCAACCAGCCCATCCTAAAGGAGACCAATCCTGGGTGTTCATTGGAAGGACTGATGTTGAGGCTGAAACTCCAATACTTTGGCCACCTCATACGAAGAGTTGACTCATTGGAAAACACCTTGATGCTGGGAGGGATTGGGGGCAGGAGGAGAAGGGAACGACAGAGGATGAGATGGCTGGATGACATCACCCACTCAATGCACATGAGTTTGTGTGAACTGTGGGACTTGCTAATGGATAGGGGGTCTGATGTGCTGCAATACATGGCGTAGCAAAGAATTGGAAACAACTGAGCAACTGAACTGAACTGAACGGAACTGAATATTAATAGAATAGGCCCATATAAATCAGTAATTAAAACAAGAATTTATTCAATTCTCAAGCAGAATTTTTATATTCATCATTTAAAAACAAAAAAGTATGCTTTTAAGAGACTAAAACTATAAATACAAGGAACAGGTACCATATATATATATATCTGTACATAAATACATGTATACTTACAAAGGTAAGTAATAAAATAGCATGCTAATAAGCATGATTAGGATGGTTAAAATACATAGCTAGAAGCATTAAATAAACCAAGTATTACATGAGATTAATAAAGGCATATTTTTACTGTTGATTTTTGTCTCCCAAAGGGACCATCAATAAAAACATATTGATAAGGATAAAATTAAACTTGTCAGACATGCTAAGATATGGAAGAAAAACCTCCTTAACATAATCCTGGTAGTGCTTTCAAGTGATGAAATTATGGAAAGATTGATATAAGATTTCAGGGCCTTTGTTGGGTGGTTTTAAGGCAGGCCTTGCAAGCAAGGGAGTTGGTTGGTATTGGACAGTTTTATAACATTATTTTTGGATTGAGAAGAATCTTCACTGCAAGACTTCATGGAGCTAAAATGTATTTCTTTCATCTCTAGACCTTAGGTAGTTTAAAATAAGGAGATCAAACAATGTCTGGTCACAATTGATTAATAAAGGAATAAGAAATGTTCATTATCAAGAAGCTAATAGGAATTATTAAATTTTTATCCAACAAATGAGGATTACACATTTCATTGAAAACTTAGAAGTATTCATTTTAATTTAGCTAGGAGGAAAATTTCTATACTTTTTTAAAAAATGCAGTGCAAACTATTGGACTACAGTATAAAGTTAAACTAAAATATTTATTTACAAAACATTGAAAAGTTTAACAAGCAAACCTAGTTATTTTATAACTATTAGTTATAAGTCACAGGGATGTGATATATAGCACAGAAAATATAGTCAATATTTTATGATAGTTTTTATAGTGTCTATAAAAATATTGAATCAGTATATTTATACATGAAACTGAAAAATATTATAAATCAAATATACTTTAATAAGTAAATAAGGAAATAAATTAATAACTATAATCTTTCTGAATAACCTCATTGTACCTTTGATTTGAATTTTTCTAACAATAAGCAATGGTGAGCATCTTTCATTTATTAGCCATCATGTCTTCCTTAGATAAATGTCTACATAGGTCTGCCTATTTTTTTATTGGGTTGCTTGTTTTTATGATACTGAGCTGCTTGTACATTTTGAACATTTATCCTTTGTCAGCTGCTTCGATTGCAGTTATTTTCTCCCCCTTGTAAGAGTTGCCTTTTCATCTTGCTTATGGTTTCCTTTGTTGTGAAAAGCCTTTTTAGTATAATTAGATTCCATTTGCTTATTCTTGTTTTTATTTCCATTAGACTAAGAGGTGGGTCATAGAGGATCTTGTGATTTATGCCAAAACATGTTCTGCCTATGTTTTCCTCCAAGAGTTTTATAGTTTCTGAACTTATATTTAAGTCTTCATTTTGAGTTTATCTTTGTGTGTGTTGTTAGGAAGTGTTCTAATTTCCTTCTTTTGCACATAGCTGTTCAGGTTTCTCAGCACCACTTATTGAAGAGACTGTCTTTTCTCCATTGTGCATTCTTGCCTCCTTTCTCAATGATAAGATGTGCATGGGTGCATAGGTTTATCTCTGGTCTTTCTATCTTGTTCCATTGGTCTGTATTTCTGTTTTTGTGCCAATATCGTACTGTCTTGAATGACTACAACTTTGCTGTATAGTCTGAAGCCAGGAAGATTGATTCCTTGACTATTCAGAGTCTTTTCTGTTTCCATACATATTGTGAAATTTTTTGTTCTAGTTCTGTGAAAAATGTTGGTCAAGATGGCCATCATCAAAAAATCTACAAACAATAAGTGCTGGAGAGGATTTGGAGAAAAGGAAAACCTCTTGCACTGTTGATGGGTATGTAAATTGATACAGCCACTATAGAGAAAAGTATAGAGATTTCTTTAAAAACTAGAAATAAAACTAACATATGATCCAGCAATCCCACTACTGGCATATATCCTGAGAAAACCATTCTAAAAGACACATGCATATACCCCAGGGTTGATTGCAGCACTATTTACATTAGCCAGGACATGGAAGCAAACTAGATGCCCATTGATAGATGAGTGGTAAAGAAGTTGTTGTACATACATACAATGGAATATTGCTCAGTCATAACAGGAACAAACTTGAGACAGTTCTAGTGATGTGGATGAACTTAGAGCCTGTTATGCAAAGTGAAGAAAGTCAGAAAGAGAAAGCAAATATCATGTATTAACTCATATATATGGAATCCAGAAAAATGGTACTAATGAACCTATTTGCAGGGCAGCAATGGAGACACAGACATAGAGAACAGACTTGTGGGCAACAGGGAGGAAGGAGAGGGTGTGGCAAACTGAAAAAGTAGCACAGAAACATATACACTACCGTATGTGAAATACATAGCTGATGGGAACTTGCTGTATGTATGACTCAGGGAGCTCAACCAAGAGGGATGGGATGGGGAGGGAGGGACGATCAAGAGAGAGGGGACATATGTATACCTGTGGCTGATTCATGTTGATGTATGGCATAAATCAAAATAAATTTGTAAAGCAATTATCCTCCAATTAAAAATAGATCAATTTAAAAATCCCCCTAAATGATAGCCCTTTGATCTTACATTTGGATCTTTAATCCAGTTTGAGTTTATTTTTGTGTATGGAGTTAGAAAGTGTCCTAGTTTCATTCTGTTACAAGTGGTTGACCAGTTTTCCCAGCACCACTTGTTAAAGAGATTGCCTTTTCCCCATTGTATAAAACTCCTAGAGGAAAACATAGGCAAAACACTCTATGATATAAATCATAGCAGGATTCTCTATGACCAACCTCCCAGAGTAATTAAAATAAAAGCAAAAATAAACAAATCAGACTAATTAAAATTAAAAGCTTTTGCACAACGAAGAAAACTATAAGCAAGGTGAAAAGGCAGCCTTCAGAATGGGAGAAAATAATAGCAAATGAAGCAACTGACAAAGAATTAATCTCAAAGATATACAAGCAACTCCTGCAGCTCAATTCCAGAAAAATAAATGACCCAATCAAAAAAAAGCGCCAAAGAGCTAAACAGACATTTCTCTAAGAAGACATACAAATGACTAAAAAAATGAAAAGATGTTCAACATCACTCATTATCAGTTCAGTTCACTTCACTTCAGTTTAGTTGCTCAGTTGTGTCCGACTCTGCGACCCCCGTGAATCGCAACATGCCAGGCCTCCCTGTCCATCACCATCTCCTGAAGTTCACTCAGACTCATGTTCATCGAGTCAGTGATGCCATCCAGCCATTTCATCCTCAGTCATCCCCTTCTCCTCCTGCCCCCAATTCTTCCCAGCATCAGAGTCTTTTCCAGTGAGTCAACTCTTCGCATGAGCTGGCCAAAGTACTGGAGTTTCAGCTTTAGCATCATTCCTTCCAAAGAAATCCCAGAGTTTATCTCCTTCAGAATGGACTGGTTGGATCTCCTTGCAGTCTAAGGGACGCACAAGAGTCTTCTCCAACACCACAGTTCAAGAGCATCAATTCTTCAGCGCTCAGCCTTCTTCACAGTCCAACTCTCACATCCATACATGACCACAGGAAAAACCATAGCCTTGACTAGATGGACCTTAGTCAGCAAAGTAATGTCTCTGCTTTTGAATATGCTATCTAGGTTGGTCATAACTTTTCTTCCAAGGTGTAAGCATCTTTTAATTTCATGGCTGCAGTCACCATCTGCAGTGATTTTGGAGCCTAAAAAAATAAAGTCTGACAATTCATTATCAGAGAAATGCAAATCAAAAAAAATAAATTCTCACGCCAGTCAGAATGACTGCTATCAAAAAGTCTTTAAACAATAAATGCTAGAGAGGATGTGGAGAAAAAGTAAACCTCTTACATTGTTGGTGGGAATACAAACTAGTACAGCCACTATGGAACAGTGCAGAGATCCTTTAAAAAACTGGAAATAGAGCTGCCATCAATTCAGTTCAGTCTCCCAGTCGTGTCCGACTCTGTGTGACCCTGTGAATTGCAGCACGCCAGGCCTCCCTGTTGATGACCAATTCCCGGAGTTCATTCAAACTCATGTCCACTGAGGCGCTGATTCCATCCAGCCATCTCATCCTCTGTGGTCCATTCTCCTCCTGCCCCCAATCCCTCCCAGCATCAGAGTATTTTCCAATGAGTCCAGTTCTTCACATGAGGTGGCCAAAGTACTGCAGTTTCAGCTTTAGCATCATTCCTTCCAAAGAGCACCCAGGACTGATCTCCTTTAAAATGGACTCTCAAGAGTCCATCCAACACCACAGTTTAAAAGCATCAATTCTTTGGTGCTTAACTTTCTTCACAGTCCAACTCTCACATTCATACATGACCACAGGAAAAACCATAGCCTTGACTAGACAGACCCTTGTTGGCAAAGTAATGTCTCTGTTTTTAATATGCTGTCTAGGTTGGTCATAACTTTCCTTCCAAGGAGTAAGCCTTTTTAATTTCATGGCTGCAGTCACCATCTGCAGTGATTTTGGAGCCCCCAAAATAAAGTCTGACACTGTTTCCACTGTTTCCCCATCTATTTCCCATGAAGTGATGGGACCAGATGCCATGATCTTCGTTTTCTGAAGGTTTAGCTTTAAGCCAACTTTTTCACTCTCCTCTTTCACTTTCATCAAGAGGCTTTTGAGTTCCTCTTCACTTTCTGCCATAAGGGTAGTATCATCTGCATATCTGAAGTTATTGATAATTCTCCCTGCATTCTTGATTCCAGCTTGTGTTTCTTCCAGCCCAGCGTTTCTCATGATGTACTCTGCATAGAAGTTAAATAAGCAGGGTGACAATATACAGCCTTGATGTACTCCTTTTCCTACTTGGAAACAGTCTGTTGTTCCATGTCCCGTTCTAACTGTTGCTTCCTGACCTGCATATAGATTTCTCAAGAGGCAGGTCAGGTGGTCTGGTATTCCCATCTCTTTCAGAATTTTCCAGATTTTACTGTGATCCACACAGTCAAAGGCTTTGGCATAGTCAATAAAGCAGAAATAGATGTTTTTCTGGAACTCTCTTGCCTTTTCCGTGATCCAGCGGATGTTGGCAATTTGATCTCTGGTTCCTCTGCCTTTTCTAAAACCAGCTTGAACATCAGGGAGTTCACAGTTCATGTACTGCTGAAGCCTTGCTTTGAGTATTTTTAGCATTACTTTACTAGCATGTGAGATGAGTGCAAATGTGTGGTAGTTTGAGCATTCTTTGGCATTGCCTTTCTTTGGGATTGGAATGAAAACTAACCTTTTCCAGTCCTGTGGTCACTGCTGAGTTTTTCAAATTTGCTGGCATATTGATTGCAGCACTTTCACAGCATCATTTTGAGGATTTGAAATAGCTTAACTGGGATTCCATCACCTCCACTAGCTTTGTTCGTAGTGATGCTTTCTAAGGCCCACTTGGCTTCACATTCCAGGATGTCTGGCTCTAGGTGAGTGATCACAGCATCATGATTATCTTGGTCATGAAGATCTTTTTTGTACAGCTTTTCTGTGTATTCTTGCCACCTCTTCTTAATATCTTCTGTATCTGTTAGGTCCATACCATTTCTTTCCTTTATTGAGCCTATCTTTGCATGAAATGCTCTCTTGTTATCTTTAATTTTCTTGAAGAGATCTCTGCTGCTGCTGCTGCTGCTGCTAAGTCACTTCGGTCTTGTCCGACTCTGTGCAACCCCATAGATGGCAGCCCACTGCTCTATCCCTGGGATTCTCCAGGGAAGAGTACTGGAGTTGGTTGCCCTTCCTTCTCAAGGCATGAAAGTAAAAATGAAAGTGAAGTCACTCAGTCTTGTCTGATTCTTAGCGACCCCATGGACTGCAGCCTACCAGGCTCCTCCATCCATGGATTTTCCAGGCAAGAGTACTGGAGTGAGGTGCCATTGCCTTCTCTAAAAGAGATCTCTAGTTTTACTATTCTGTTGTTTTCCTCTATTTCTTTCTGCCATACCACCCAGCAATCCCATTCCTGGGCATACACATCGAGGAAACCAGAGTTGAAAGAGACACATGTACCCCAATGTTCACTGAAGAACTGTTTACAATAGCAAAGAATATGGAAGCAACCTAGATGTCCAACAGTAGACAAATGGATAAGAAACCAGTGGTACATATACACAATGGAATATTACTCAGCTATTGAAAAGAATGCATTTGAATCAGTTCTAATGAGATGGATGAAACTGGAGCCTATTTACAGAGCGAAGTAAGTTCAGAAAGAAAAACACCAATACAGTATCTTAATGCATATATATGGAATTTAGAAAGATGGTAATGATGACCCTATATGTGAGACAGCAAAAGAGACACAGATGTAAAGAGCAGACTGTTAGACTCTGTGGGAGGAGGCGGGAGTGGGATGATTTGAGAGAATAGCATTGATACATGCATATTATTATATGTGAAATCCATCACCAGTCCAGGTTTGCTCCATGAGACAAAATGCTCAAGGCTGGTGCACTGGGATCAGCCTGAGGGATGGGATGGGGAGGGAGATGGGAGAGGGGTTCAGGATGGGGACCACGTGTACACCTATGGCTGCTTCATGTCAACATATGACAAGACCACCACAATATTGTAAAGTAATTAGCCTCCAGATTTAAAAAAAAATAGCACTTTAAGAGAATACTAAAATTAATTTTAACATACATGAAAAAACAGTAAGAACACTGTAAGTGGAAACCTATAAAGTCTGACATTATTACTTCTAAAATATCCATATTTTTAAATTAATATGTCAGAAAACATTTAGAATATGTTTCTCTCCTATTTCACTGATTCTAGAAAATAGTAGAAAGGTAAATTCCACAGCTTTGGGCTAAATTATTTAAATAATAGTAAAGACTAAGGATAACTTCAGCAGCATTTTTAAAACCTATATCATCTATCTATTTATCCATTAGTGTTTGACACATTTTCTGATCTTATTCTCTCTAGCCATGTCAGCATTTGTGTTATTATGTAAATAAGTTTAAAACAATGAAATGTAAAGAGACTTTATAAACATTTCTAAAAGTGCATTGGCTTAATGAGAATCTTGATATCCTATTATACTCACAGGGTAAAAATTGCAGTTATTTACAAAATCTTTTAAAATAAGGAAGAGCATATGGTTAAATCACAGATGTATGAATACATCTCTTAAATGCTTATGAACATTGAGTCAATAATGATGTTTAGTATTATTTTTATTTAAAATAAATAAAGCAATCATGCTTAACAACAGCAGTATACAATATTAATTTTAACTAAAGAGCAAGTATATTGCTAAATTATTTTATGTATCTATAATTTTATTCCTAAATGGATATATTAAGAGTCAAAAGACAAGTCAGCTGTCCTTGTCAAGAAGAAAATTATATTTTTGTTAAGCTGTACAGACAAAATATGAATTTTCAAAAAATGAAATAGTTAAGTGGTAATAATTGAGGATAATCATATCTATTATTAATGTAGAAATAAATATAGATACATCCGTTGCATACTGAACCCTTGAATTAACACAGGCATGTCCATTCTATATTTACTATATGCCCACTGTAGAGTAGATTCTATTAAATGAGCAAAATCTAACAATTATCCCCAGGTTTCTTAAATCCTTAAGCTCCAACAGAGCTGAGCACTGCAAAGCAGAGAGCTGAGGAGTTGAAAATTATCACAAAGTCAAGAGTTCTGAGTCGAATACGCTATCCAATTTATCCCTGCTCTTTTTGTGTGAAGAATTTATTAACAATGACTTAATTTAGTCTGTTATCACTGGCAGCTACTAAACTCCCTGTTGCTCAAATAAGGCATGTTCATGTTAATTTCACTTTGCCTCAGTTGTTTCATGGAACAACAACATTCTGCTTTGGCTGTCAATACTTTTTGAATAGTCTGTGATGCTGGAGAAGAATGGATACTTTTTAGAAATTTTTAGGATTTAGTTAACAAAGAGCATAGAAAAGTATAGAAATAGAAAAGGGCAAAAATGTGTTGGATTTTAGGGAGGAAATGGAACAGGATATAGAAAAATGTTGGAAAGGTAGTACATAAAAGAATTCAATGTGAAATGAGATTAAACAAGAAGGGAGAAGAAAGCACGATATTCTTTCACACTGTATCTGTAATGTAACACAATAAACCATGATGTTCATTTCCAAGATTAAACTTGTTTCTCCAAATTGTCAATATATGGTGGGTTTTTTGCCCATCCCTTTTCCCTCATTAAAGCAAAATCAGTTGTTACATTGTATGAATTTGTGTGGCTGATAATGGCATTGTTAGAGTGTATCAACTCTGGCTGATCCCTGATAAAGCAAATATTTGGCATACTAGCTCAAAATACATACAGTTAAATTTTGCCCTTGCCCTTTTAGAATTCATCTTTGGTATCTACTCTGTGGGCTTTACAGAACAAAATTTTAGCCACACAGAAGCATTGTCACTGTTTTTCCAAAGTAGAGAAGTGAAGTGGCATGCCATAAATCACAGATTCCCTAACTTGGGATGTTATTAACTTTATGGGAATCTTGAGAAGCATATGGTTTTCAACATTTTATTGTTGATAATCAAAGATGTTTAACATTACCAACTTCATTTTTTAAAAAAATTTATTTTTGGAAATTCAATTTTTAACTGACAAGAATAAAATAGAAATATCAAAGTTTTAAGTTAATTAATTTTCATACATACCCTAAAAGCTAGGAAAGATAAACTTATGAACTTATAATTATAAATAGTTCTTTATATTAAGAAACATTAGCTCTATATTGGAGTTAGAAATGCCAGATATAATACTGAACTCTCTTTAAATATTAATTTGCATTTGACATTTGGAATATATTTATACTAAAAATAACATTTGTTATCAATAACCTCAGATATGCAGATGACACCACCCTTATGGCAGAAAGTGAAGAGGAACTAAAAAGCCTCTTGATGAAAGTGAAAGAGGAGAGTGAAAAAGTTGGCTTAAAGCTCAACATTTAGAAAACGAAGATCATGGTACTGGTCCCATCAGTTTATGGCAAATAGATGGGGAAACGGTAGAAACAGTGTCAGAATTTATTTTGGGGGGCTCCAAAATCATTGCAGATGGTGTATGCAGCTATGAAATTAAAGACGGTTACTCTTTGGAAGGAAAGTTATGACCAACCTAGAAAGCACATTAAAAAGCAGAGATATTACTTTGACAACAAAGGTCCGTCTAGTCAAGTCTATGGTTTTTCCAGTGGTCATGTAAGGATGTGAGAGTTGGACTGTGAGGAAACCTGAGCGCTGAAGAATTCATGCTTTTGAACTGTGGTGTTGGAGAAGACTCTTGACAGTCTCTTGTACTGCAAGGGGGTCCAACCAGTCCATCCTAAAGACCAGTCCTGGGTGTTCATTGGAAGAACTGATGCTAAAGCTGAAACTCCAGTACTTTGGCCACCTCATGCGAAGAGTTGACTTATTGGAAAATACCCTGATGCTTGGAGGGACTGGGCACAGGAGGAAAAGGGGATAACAGAGGATGAGATGGCTGGATGGCATCACTGACTTCATGGACATGAGTCTGGGTGAACTCTAGGAGTTAGTGATGGACAGGGAGGCCTGGTGTGCTGCGATTCATGGGGTCACAAAGAGTCGGACACGACTAAGCAACTGAACTGAACTGATGTGAAATTTAAATTGATCTGGAAATTCTCCTTTATTTTTATTTGCCAAACTTGGCAACCAGAGTGTAACTTATGTACCATCTAACCTTTATTTGGAGTTAAGTATTGAAGCTGATCATTACAGACCACAAAGCAAAACTGGACATATCAGCATTTGACAGACTTATAAAATGACTGACACGTTTCCTAAAATTGTACCTGTTTCTATACAAATTTCAAACTTGTTTTTTATACGATTATAGGAATAATGCTTTTGAAGGCAATGTCAAAGATGATTTGAAATAAGATTTTAGTAAAATGATCAAATACAATATAATTATATAACTATATTTTCAAATTTATCTTAAGAAAAAATGTACACAATTATGAAGGGAGCTGGGAAAACTAATGATAAATTAGTTTTTGAATGATAAATTAGTTTTTACTAGAAAACTAGTATTTATTAGAAAACTAATGATAAATCAGTGATAAATTCTAGCTTGCCATGCTAGAGTTAAAGGAAGTTGATACTAACGTATAAAACAGAGTAGAGAATCAACATATGTAAATATACTCCACATCATATATCAACAAGCAATGTAAATCAAAATAACAACAAAATCCCACTACATACCTGTTAGAATAACCAAAATTGACATCAAATGCTCACAAGGGTGAGGAGCAATAGTAAATCTCATTCACTGCTGGAGAGATTGCAAAATGATGCACCATTGATGCTTTCTTACAAAATTAAACATGCTCTTACCATATAATCCTGCAATCATCATGCTCTTTGGTACTTACTCGAATTAGTTGAAAAATTATGTTCACACAAAACCCTGTAGACAAATACATATAACAACTTTTTTCATAATTGTCAAAACTTGAAAGTAACCCAGATGTCCTTCAGTACGTGAATGAATAAATACACTATAGTCCATACAGAGTGAAATATTAATCAGTGCTATAAAGAAATCAGCTATCAAGACACCAAAATATATGGAGGAACTTTAAGTATCAGTTCAGTCACTCAGACGTGTCCAAATCTTTGTGACCCCATGGACTGCAGCACAGCAGGCCTCCCTGTCCATTACCAGCTCCCGGAGTTGACTCAAACTCATGTCCATTGAGTCGGTGATGTCATCCAACCATCTCATCTTCTGCCATCCCCTTCTCCTCCCACCTTCAATCTTTCCCAGCACCAGGGTCTTTTCAAATGAGTCAGTTCTTTGCATCAGGTGCCCAAAGTGTTGAAGTTTCAGCTTTAACATCAGTCCTTCCAATGAACATTCAGGACTAATTTCCTTTAGGATGGACTGGTTGGACCTCCTTGCAGGCCAAGGGACTTTCAAGAGTCTTCTCCAACACCACAGTTCAAAAGCATCAATTCTTCGGTGCTCAGCTTTCTTTATAGTCCAACTCTCACATCCATACATGACTACTGGAAAAACCATAGCCTTGACTACATGGAACTTTGTTGGCAAAGCAATGCCTTTGCTTTTAATATACTGTTTAGGTTGGCCATAACTTTTCTTCCAAGGAGTAAGTGTCTTTTATTTCATGGCTGCAGTCACCATCTGCAGTGATTTTGGAGTCTAAAAAAGTCTGTCACCGTTTCCACTGTTTCCCCATCTAATTGCCATGAAGTGATGGGGCCGGATGCCATGATCTTCGTTTTCTGAATGTTGAGCTTTAAGCCAACTTTTTCACTCTCCTCTTTCACTTTCATCAAGAGGTTCTTTAGTTCCTCTTCACCTTCTTCCATAAAGGGGCATCATCTGCATATCTTAGGTTATTGATATTTCTCCCAGCAATCTTGATTCCAGCCTGTGCTTCATCCAACCCAGGTTTTCTCATGATGTACTCTGCATATAAGTTAAATAAGCAAGGTGACCATATACAGCCTTGATGCACTCTTTAGAACCAGTCTGTTGCTCCATGTCCAGTTCTAATTGTTGCTTCCTGGCATGCATACAGGTTTCTCAAGAGGCAGGTCAGGTGGTCTGGTATTCCCATCACTTTCAAGATTTTCTACAATATTTTGTGATCCACACAATCAAAGGTTTTGGCATAATAAATAAAACAAATAGATGTTGTTCTGGAGCTCTCTTTCTTTTGTCTGATTTAGCTTCTTTTTTAAATATAAATTTATTTATTTCAATTGGAGGCTAATTACTTTACAATAATGTAGAGGTTTTGCCATACATTGACATGAATCCACCACAGGTGTACATGTGTTCCCCATCCTGAACCCCTCCCCGCCTCCCTCCCCATCCCATCCCTCTGGGTCATCCCAGTGCACCCCCTACCCGAACACCCTATTCCATGCATTGAACCTGGACTGGCGATTCGTTTCACATATGATAATATACAAGTTTCAATGCCATTATCCCAAATCATCCCACCCTTTCACTCTCCCACAGAGTCCAAAAGACTGTTCTATACATCTGTGTCTCTTTTGGTGTCTCACATACAGGGTTATCATTACCATTTTTCTAAATTCCATATATGTGTGTTAGTATACTGTACTGGTGTTTTTCTCTCAGGCTTACTTCACTCTGTATAATAGACTCCAGGTTCCTCCACCTCATCAGAACTGATTCAAATGTATTCTTTTTAATGGCTGAATAATATTCCATTGTGTATATGTACCATACCTTTCTTATCTGTTCATCTGCAGATGGACATCTAGGCTGCTTCCATGCCCTGGCTATTATAAACAGTGCTGCTATGAACATTGGGGTACACGTGTCTCTTTCAATTTTGGTTTCCTCAGTGTGTAAGCCCAGCAGTGGGATTGCTGTGTCCTATGGCAGTTCTATTTTCAGTTTTTTAAGGAATCTCCACACTGTTCTCCATAGTGGCTGTACTAGTTTGCATTCCCACCAACAGTGTAAGAGGGTTCCCTTTTCTCCACACCCTCTCCAGCATTTATTGCTTGTAGACTTTTGGATCGCAGCCATTCTGACTGGTGTGAAATGGTACCTCACTGTGGTTTTGATTTGCATTTCTCTGATAATGAGTGATGTTGAGCATCTTTTCATGTGTTTGTTAGCCATCTGTATGTCTTCTCTGGAGAAATGTCTTTTTATTTCTTTGACCCAGTTTTTGATTGGGTTGTTTATTTTTCTGGAGTTGAACTGCAAAAGTTGCCTGTATATTTTTGAGATTAGTTCTTTGTCTGTTGCTTTGTTTGCTATTATTATCTCCCATTCTGAAGGTTTTCTTTTCACCTTGCTTATAGTTTCCTTTGTTGTGTAGAGGCTTTTAATTTTAATTAGCTCTCATTTGTTTATTTTTGCTTTTATTTCCAATATTCTGGGAGGTGGGATCCTGCTGTGATTTATGTTGGAGAGTGTTTTGCCTATGTTTTCCTCTAGGAGTTATATAGTTTCTGGTCTTACGTTTAGATCTTTAATCTATTTTGAGTTAATTTTTGTGTATGGTGTTAGAAAGTGATCTAGTTTCATTCTTTTACAAGTGGTTGACCAGTTTTCCCAGCACCACCTGTTAAAGAGACTGTCTTTACTCCATTGTATATTCTTGCCTCCTTTGTCGAAGATAAGGTGTCCATAGGTGTGTGGGTTAATCTCTGGGCTTTCTATTTTGTTCCATTGATCTATATTTCTGTCTTTGTGCCAGTACTATACTGTCTTGATGACTGTGGCTTTGTAGTAGAGCCTGAAGTCAGGCGGGTTGATTCCTCCAGTTCCATTCTTCTTTCTCAAGATTGCTTTGAGTATTTGAGTTTTTTTTTTGTATTTCCATAAAAATTGTGAAATTATTTGTTTTACTTCTGTGACAAATGCCATTGGTAGCTTTATAGGAATTGCACTGAATCTATAGACTTCTTTGGGTAGTATACTGATTTTCACTCTACTGATTCTTCCAGTTCGTGAACACTGTATATTTCTCTATCTATTTGTGTCCTCTTTCTTAAAGCTCAACATTCAGAAAACGAAGATCATGGCATGTGGTTCCATCATTTCACAGGAAATAAATGGGTAAACAGTGGAAACAGTATCAGACTTTATTTTGGGGGAGCTCCAAAATCACTGCAGATGGTGACTGCAGCCATGAAATTAAAAGAAGCTTACTCCTTGGAAGAAAAGTTATGACCAACCTAGATAGTATATTGAAAAGCAGAGACATTACTTTGTTGACTAAGGTCTGTCTAGTCAAGGCTATGGTTTTTCCTGTGGCCATGTATGGATGTGAGAGTTAGAATGTAAAGAAGGCTGAGCACCGAAGAATTGATGCTTTTGAACTGTGGTATTGGAGAAGACTCTTGAGAGTCCCTTAGACTGCAAGGAGATCCAACCAGTCCATTCTGAAGGAGATCAGCCTTGGGATTTCTTTGGAAGGAATGATGCTAAAGCTGAAACTCCAGTACTTTGGCCAGCTCATGCGAAGTGTTGACTCATTGGAAAAGACTCTGATGCTGGGAAGAATTGAGGGTAGGAGGAGAAGGGGATGACAGAGGATGAGATGGCCGGATGGCATCACTGACTGGATGGACGTGAGTCTGAGTGAACTCCGGGAGATGGTGATGAACAGGGAGGCCTTGGTGCTGCGATTCATGGGGTCGCAAGGAGTCGGACATGACTGAGTGACTGAACTAAAGTGAACTGAGTTCTTTCACCAGTGTTTTATAGTTTTCTGTATATAGGTCTTTAGTTTCTTTAGGTAGATATATTCCTAAGTATTTTATTCTTTTCATTGCAATGGTGAATGGAATTGTTTCCTTAATTTCTCTTTCTGTTTTCTCATTGTTACTGTATAGGAATGCAAGAGATTTCTGTGTGTTGATTTTATATCCTGCAACTTTGCTATTTACTGTATACATTGATTAGCTCTAGTAATTTTCTGGTGGAGTCTTTAAGCTTTTCTATGTTGAGGATCATGTCATCTACAAACTGTGAGAGTTTTACTTTTTCTTTTCCAATCTGGATTCCTTTTATTTCTTTTTCTGCTCTGATTGCTGTGGCCAAAACTTCCAAAACTATTTTGAATAGTAGTGGTGAAAGTGGGCACCCTTGTCTTGTTCCTGACTTTAGGAGAAATGCTTTCGATTTTTCACCATTGAGGACAATGCTTGCTGTGTGTTTGTCATATATAGCTTTTATTATGTTGAGGTATGTTCCTTCTATTCCTGCTTTCTGGAGGGTTTTTTTCATCAATGGATGTTGAATGTTGTCAAAGGCTTTCTCTGCATCTATTGAGATAACCATATGGTTTTTATCTTTCAATTTATTAGTGTGGTGTATTGCATTGATTGATTTGCTGATATGATTGGAATGAAAACTGACCTTTTCCAATCCTGTGGCCACTGCTGTGTTTTCCAAATTTGCTGGCATATTGCGTGCAGCACATTCACAGCATCATCTTTCAGGATTTGAAATTGCTCCACTGGACTTCCATCACCTCCACTAGCTTTGTTTGTAGTGATGCTTCCTAAGTACCACTTGACTTCACATTCCAGGATGTCTGGCTCTAGGTGAGTGATCACACCATTGTGATTATCTGCATTGTGAAGATCTTTTTTGTACAGTTCTTCTGTGTATTCTTGCCACCTCTTCTTAATATTTTCTGCCTCTGTTAGGTCCACACCATTTCATGTCATTTGCATGAAATATTTCCTTGGTATCTCTAATTTTCTTTAAGAGATCTTTAGTCTTTCCTATTCTATTGTTTTCCTCTATTTCCTTGCACCGATTAACTGAGGAAGGCTTCTTATTTCTCCTTGGTGTTCTTCGGAACTCTGCTTTAAATGGGTATATCTTTCCTTTTCTTATTTGCTTTTAGCATCTCTTCTTTTCACAGCTATTTGTAAAGCTTCCTTAGACAGCCATTTTGCTTTTCTTGCATTTCTTTATCTTGGAGATGGTCTTGCTCCCTGTCTCCTGTACAATGCCATGAACCTCCATCCATAGTTCATCAGGCACTCTGTCTATCATATCTAGTCCCTTAAATCTATTTCTCACTTCCACTGTATAATCATTAGGGACTTTCTTCAATTTAAGTCTGAATTTGGTAATAAGGAATTAATGATCTGAACCACAGTCAGCTCCCAGACTTGTTTTTGCTTACTATATAGAGCTTCTCGATCTTTGGTTGCAAAGAATATAATCAATCTGATTTTGGTGTTGACCATCTGTGACATCCATGTGTATTCTTCTCTTGTGTCACTGGAAGAGCATGTTTGCCATGACCAGTGAATTCTCTTGGCAGAACTCTATTAGCCTTTGACCTGCTTCATTCTGTACTCCAAGGCCAACTTTGCCTGTTACTCCAGGTGTTTCTCGACTTTTGCATTCCAGTTACCTATAATAAAAGGGATACCATTTTTTGGGTGTTAGTTCTAAAAGGCTTGTAAGTCTTCATAGAACTATTCAACTTCAGCTTCTTCAGCATTACTGGTCATAGAGTTGTATTACTCTGATACTGAATGGTTTGCCTTGGAAACAAACAGAGATCATTCTGTCATTTTTGAGACTGCATCCAAGTACTGCACCTCAGACTCTTTTGTTGACCATGATGACTACTCCATTTCTTCTGAGGGATTCCTGCCCACAATAGTAGATATAATGGTCACTTTACTGAAATTCATCCATTCCAGTCCACTTTAGTTCTCTGATTCCTAAAATGTCGACGTTCCTTCTTGCTATGTCCTGTTTGACCACTTTCAATTTGCCTTGATTCATGGACCTAACATTTCATGTTCCTATGCAATATTGCTCTTTACAACATTGGACCTTGCTTCCACCACCAGGCACATCCACAACTGGGTGTTGTTTTTGCTGTGTCACAGTATGATAAGTGGAGGAACTTTAAAGGCATATTACTAAGTTGAATAAGTGATACTGTTATGTATCCAACTCTGTAACACTCTAGAAAGGAAAGAAACTATGGAGAAATCTAAAAATCCGTGGTTTCTGAGCATTAAGAAGGAAGGTGGGATGAATAGGCAGAGTATAGAGGATTTAGGGAGCAGTGAAACTACTCTGTATGATACTATTAATACTATACTATCATATGCATTTGTCAAACTCCATAGAAGGTACAGAGATCAGTGTGAGAGGTGGGAGGCAAGGTCTTAGAGTATGAACTCAGGGTGTAACCTTGGGGGAGGGGAGCACATCATGATGGGCCTTAAAGTTTATCAAAATGATTGGCATTTTCTCTGGGGAAAAGGGCAAGTGCTAAAGCATGTTCAGCAAAACAGTGACCTGACCTTACATATGGTTTAACAGGATCACTGCCAGCAAGGAGAAGACACCATGCTTTGATAAGATAAAAAGGGGGGAGGCAGGCAGCCTAGTGAAGAAGTTATTCACAACAATCCAGGCAAACAATGATGACCTGTGTCACAGTAAGGAGGGAAGTGAGAGATGATCAAAATTTGAATATGTTTTAAAGGAAGAAAATATTTTCTACTATATGAAATTTGGAGAGAAAAATAGAAGGGCAGGAAGGGGAATGACCTGTTAGGAGCTCACTTCTGCTGTATTAGTTTTGAAATCAACTCTACTTATATATAAGTATGTTTGAATTTCTATGATCGAAAATGTAGTCTAGAGTGTGACTTGGAGTTGAGATGTCTAATCTGTATAAGTGCAACGGTTGAGGAAATTGGACTTGTTTAAATGGTGGCATTAGAAGCCATGAGTGTGTGCTTGTGCAGTCACTGAGACATGTCTGACTCTTTGCAGCTCCATGGACTGTAGTCCACGAGGCTCCTCTGTCTAAGGGATTTTTCATGTAAGAATATTGGAGTGGGTTGCCATTTCCTCCTCCAAGGGATCTACCTGACCCGGGGATTGAACCTACATCTCCTGCTTTGGAGGTGGATTCTATACCACTGGGCCACTAGGGAAGTCCAATATTGGAAGCCATAGAAGCTTCCAGACTTTGATGACCTACTATTTGGTATTCTTGCCCAGAGAATTCCATGGACAGAGGAGCCTGGCTTGCTACAGTCCATGTGGTCGCAAAGAGTCAGATATGATTGAGCGACTCTCACTCACATTTGGAAAAGGTCCCATAATTATTTAAAACAATCCCATAAGATGGACTTATGAAAAATGAGAAGAACTTATAGATCTTGGCTTAAAATATTGAAAAAAGGATAGCAGTTCTGTAACATTGGAACAGCCAGCTAGTAAGTTCTCCACTATTAGCAGTTCATAGCAGTTCATGCTTAATGTGAATGATCATCTATCTACCTGGAATATTCTTGGATTGAAAGAGATGTGGGATCTTTAACATCCCATTTTCCCTAAGTGAGTATGAGATGGAAAACACATTTTTATCTCCTTCAAAGTTGTTCCCAAGTCATTAATGGAACACACCCAGGTCCTTGGCTGTAAATGCATCTGGAAGAGATAACAAATTATTTTCAGCAATATGTAACTACAATGGAATTTAACACATGTTAGTTTGAATTCTAGTTTCAGCAAGTGACTCAGGTTCGATAAACCACATTAATCTATTTTGTTTCATTCATAGTTAACAGAGACTGTTTTCCAGAATTCAGTACATAATATAATTTTCACTCAAATACAATGATCTTTGCAGTTTTTTTCCCCAAGTCCTATTGTTACAGATGATTATGCCTTCTAGAGTCAGAACTGTATGAAGAAATCTGTTTTTGTCAGTTCTCTCTAGTCAGCACATTTAGCAATTTCAGTCAAAGACAGATATTTTCTGGAGGGCACTGTGCATTTGTTCTCCATTTTAAAATGTGCAAATATGAGACACTAGTTTCTACTTTTTGTAATTATTAACTGCTTTTGAATAAAAAGATGATTACAGCTAAATTCAAAACACTTATCAGTCAGGAACTTAAGAATGCCTGAAGTGATCTGAAACAACTTGAGCTGCTTTGAGCTATTTTAGAAACTAATTTGATTTTTTTTTTTTTTTTTGATGCATGCCAGAGGGGTATGACCATTTTCTTTAATAGCTACAACTTGAACTCTTATGAGAACTTTGGTATGGAGTTTGCTATCAAGTCTGGGTGAATACATGAAGAAATGAGTAATTAATAATCATCAGCATTCTGATTTCCCCTTGTATGCTAAGTTGCTTCACTCGTGTCCAACTCTTTGAGACCCCATAGATGATAGCCCACCAGGCTTCTCTGTCCATGGGATTTTTCCAGGCAAGAATATTGGAGTTGGTTGTCATTTCCTTCTCCATGATTTCTCCTTATTTTTTTTTTTTAAATTTTAAGAAACTGTTATAAAATAGACATTTTAAAAAGCTATTGCTTCCATTATTTTCAGGACATTCTTCATTATAGTACTTCCTGAGCATCTTGTCCTGCACTTGGTTTTCCTTCTTTAAAGTAAGGACCATAGTTGGCTGATAAGGAAAGACTTGAGGCATTTTTATCAGCTTACATTTTGGGAGGACAGACTGTTGTGACAGGTAAAACAAGATATCCCCTAAATGCTGATTCTCCTTGCACAATTGGTTCATCATCTTGACAGGCAAATCAACCCAAAAGGCAAGAAAACTATTTTTGGACAGTGCTAACATTTTGTTGTTGTTTTTTGTTTTTATGACAGCACATACCATCATTGTTGTCAAAGCTGGTTGGAAGCAGACAAAACCTATTGTAGACTTTTGTTTTATTTTGCAGAGCCAGAATAATTGCTGTTATGTAGAAGCATATTCACCTAGCCTATTCCATTATTGAATTTCTCACAACATGCAGAAAGCATTCACATTCAATTCTCCAACTGAATCAAATCTTAACCTTTTCTACAAATAAAGAATTCAAAAAAGTGATTAAATGATCCATTTACACAACTTATCTGCTAATCATAGATGTTCTTTAAATGAGTGAGCTTGAACAAGGATATTTATCTCTGTTTGCCTCAGTTTTCTCATCTATAAAATAGGGGTAGTAGTAAAATCCCTTTTATGTCTGTCATAAAGAAGGAGCACAAGACATACCAAGTGTAA
Organism: Nanger dama; assembly: GCA_917880005.1. NCBI lineage: Eukaryota > Metazoa > Chordata > Mammalia > Artiodactyla > Bovidae > Nanger > Nanger dama. The sequence continues at coordinate 4,151,874 of CAKJTW010000069.1, forward strand.
AAGTGAAGAAAAAAATGAACATATCTTTATTAATCTAAGTTCATTTGCTATTAATATTATCCGTTACTACTCAATAGTGCATTGCTCTCTTCATAAATCCTAGACACAATTCCTCTAAAGATAAGAGTCTTTTCCCTGGGTCAGTCATTAGATACCTTTATTGTGCCAAATATAGTTAATGAAGGGGGTTAGAAAATTAGACAAACCCCAGAGGACAAGATACTACACCAAACAGGTAATATGTGATCAAGGAAGGGGGCTGAATGAGTGTCACCTTAAATGGAATTAAAGGGAGAAGTGGTGTGTAGGGAAGCCTGTATGAGAGAGAGATGTAGTGTCCACCAAGAGTAAGAGTTTGGAGAGGTTGTTAACATATGTGTGAGAGAAGAAGTAGGAGAAACAAAAGAGCATGGACCAGAGGAAAGTGAGTTGTGTAAGACTGGATCCATCCTTCTGCAAAATCTCAGTATTTTGTTCATCATGATTTTCTTTGGCATTAACTTAGACTTTTCAATAGTGCATTGAAATAAACACAGTGTATGCTTTTTATTGAGATTCTCACTGTCTACTTTAGACCGAAGGCTTGTAACTCACTTGCCTCACCTTGGTCTTTACCCTAACTTGGCAACAAGGACTGAGAAAGGACTTTTAGAAGTTTTCTTTTTTTGATGTGTATAAAAACTCAGTCTCTCCTGAGGATTTTCTCCATAGACTGAGATCAAATAAGAGAAATTTGTTTCAAATAATATTTGGAGGTCAGACTGCCATTTCTTTTAATGTACCTCCCTTTAAAGGTAGAGTCATAAGCCAGCTTTTTTTTTTTTTTTTTTTTGCTGTTGATTTTTGTGTGGTTTAGTTTGTTCATAAGGAGTTTCATAAAGATACATTAAAAAACTCCAGCTCAGAAATCAGAAGAAAACTGAAATATAGGGTTTATTTTCAAGTCATCTTTTGGTTAAAGAGAATCTAATCATGCTTTTCTTTTAAAGAAAAAAAAGAAGGAAGAGAGGGAGGGAGGAAGGGATTTAGGAAGGGGTGGAAAGAAAGAAGAGGGATAAAGGAGGGAGAAAAATCCTTTCCACGTGCTCACCAAGACTAGATTTAGAAAGTGAAAAGTAATTCCCTACTTCTTCATGCTATATGCGATGAGAACAGGAAGTGAAAATGGACAGTAGAATTTGAGGAATTCTGGGTCCAAGCACCACCTCATTTTTGACATAGAGATTGCACATTGAAACAGAAGTAGCTTATGGGTTCAACCCAATTTCTTATCGAGTCTTGGGTCTGTTCCTTTGGGAGATATTTAACAACATTCTAAGGGACAGCTGACGGTTCTCTGTGAAATGATACTTAAGTTCTTTAACTTTCTTCGTTACCTTTCCCCCCCCAAAAAAAAAAAAAAAAGTGAGACTATTACCTTAATTTATAGAAGGAGAATTTTAGGTTTGACAAAGGTTAACTTTCTGGTGGTTCTGAAGTTAGAAACTATCAAGCCAGGCTTTAAGTCTAAGCCTTTTTGTCCCCAACGACAGTGTGTCTTGCAGTACTCAGCACTGTGCACAGTTATGTTTTCATTTCTACACCAAAGGGCCCTTTCACTTGTTCGCTGATATTAGATTCTGCAGTAAGGGGATTGGGTGAATCATTTCCTCCTTCTGAAATCCTCATTTCCCATGACTGGCTTGACATCATTCTCTCTTATGATTTTTTTTTTTCCTCTACTCCATGGCCTCCCACCCTCAACCCCTGACCTTTTGTTTATTTTCTTATCTTTACTGCAAGCTGGGATTCTCTTGTAAGCTCTTTCCTTTTTCTCTCTGCATGCACTATCAGATGGCCGAGGACTTATCCCCTCCTGTAGAACATATTGGAGTGCAATTCCTACTTCTGTGCTGAGTCTTGATTCTCCAACTTTCATCCACTTACTAAGTTCTGTGTATTCACCGGTATGTTGAAGTGCTTGAATTTGCTTTTCCAAGCATCCAAAATGCAAACCTCAAGCTGAGTTATTCTTCACTCCAACTCTTTTTTGTAGCTATATGCCCTCTATTAATGATGGTGTCAGCTCACACAGCCAAATGTAGGAAATGGGTGTTTCTCATCCTGGATCTTTCATCCTAAAAATTTCTTTGGTGATTTTCTTCCTTTGTAGTCTTAAAATAGGTGCCTTTTTGAAAGGCACAGGTAGCTTCTCCTAATTCCTATGAGGACTAAAGAGAATATTTCTCAAATGTAATATTTGACCTATATCATCACATCCAAATGAAGAAATCTTTTTTTCTTTTTCTATGTGGGATTTTACAAATAGAACAGAAGCCCGCACTATGACTTAACAGGAGGATTTCTATGCCGGCTGGAATGCTCAGTAACTTGAGAGAACAGCAGTCTCACCTCTGGCTTCCTCAGGCACCATTTGTTGCCTGGATACGTGCACATCCTTGTTTCTGGCTGTGCTGTCTGTGTGGGTCTCACGTCTAGCACCCACCATGCTGCAGGAAGAGGAAGTATGGTGCCACCATTCCAAAGGCAAGGTAATACTTGAAGCTAAGGTCTTTGACTTTGGTAACTCCAATTAATGTCTTTGCTAAAGGCAGTTGTAGATTTTATAAAGCCTGAAAACTGCTGTCTAAAATTTTGCCGAAAGCACTTAATACTGAAAACATGAACAAAGTCCTTTCCCCACCGTCCCTACACACACAGTTGCCAGAAAACGATAAGTGAGTAGTAAAATCAGCCACTCACTTGACTTCAGGTAGCAGACATCATCGGCAATTTCCAGCTGTGATTTCAATATTGGCTAGTTTGTCGTGTAGGGCATGGGAAGTACCTTGGAGTAATATTAGCAAGGAATAAATCGTTAGTGGTGATGTGGAAATGCATATGATTTTCATGACTTACTCCAAAACACCTCTCAAGTCTGAGAGGCAGGATTCGTTCCCTAGTGATAAAGGTTCACTCCACAGGACAGTGCAGAAGGCACCATGCCTCTCTGGTTGATGTCTTAACTTGTGGAACATACGTAGTAAGCTAATGAGATGGACCTTTAAGGGACTCTAATGCTGCTGACGAAAGACTCTGTTTTGGGAATGTGCATGTTACCTTCTTCTATTCAGATCACTAAACAGTGGTCTGGGAAGCGGTGTTGGTAAATCCTGCATACCAGTTCATCAGACATTTCTCAGCATCACCTATGAATACAAATTAGATTCCAGCTGTTTCTCAACCTGATCCCAGGCTTCAGCACTGGACACAGATCATGGAACTCTTGTCAGTGTCTTACACTGGACTGTATGTGCCTTGAGGACAGCGATTATGCTTAATTAATCTTAGCATTTTTAGAATCTGCTACAATGCCTAAAAATATTTCACATTAAATGAATGTTGCTAACCCAATGGCGTTACTTAGGCTAACATGAAATTACTTTTTAAACAATTTTGAATTTTGTTTTAGCTATAAATCAATAGTTATAATCCAAATAAATAAAGATTTTGAAAATAAAGTGGCTAATCCAAGCAAAAATACTTAAATACAGATCTTCTACTTAAAATGAGTGTATGTTCCTATAACCCCATTATGAATTAAAAATGGGTTTCCCTGGTGGCTCAGCAGTAAAGAATCTGCCTGCCAAACAGGAGATGAGGGTTTGATTCCTGGGTCAGGAAGATTCCCTAGAGAATGGAATGGCAACTGACTCCAGTATTATTGCCTGGGAAAGGGAAATCCATATAGTCCTGGTGGGCTACAATCCATGACTTGTGAAGAGTTGAACACGACTTAGTGACTAAACAGCAACAACAAAATTGAAAATATAGTAAGTTTAAAATGCATTTAATACACCTGCCCTAGCTAACATGGTAGCTTAGACTCACCTTCCTTATATGTACTCAGAACATTTTCATTAGCCTCCAATTGGTCAAAATTAACACAAAGCCTAGTTTATAGTGAAGTGTTGAATATCTCATGTAATTTATTGAATACTGTGCCAAAGCTGAAAAACAGATTGGTTGAAGAGTATTAGTTATTTACCCGCATGATCCTGTGGCTCCTGAAATCTGTAGGTCACGGCCACTGCTCAGCATCACTCGAGAGGATCATACCACATGTCACTAGCCTGGGAAAGATCAAGTTTCAAAATTCAAAATAGGGTTTCTACTGAATATGTATTGCTTTTGCACCATTGTCAAGTCAAAAAAATCAAAAGTCAAGCAATAGTTAAGTCAAGGCTGTCTATACTGAGAAAAGTTAAATGCTGCATTAGTTTGTTGGGGTTGTCTAAACAAAATACCACAGACTGGTTAGTTTAAACAACGTACATTAGCTTTCTCATGGTTCTTGAGGCCAGAAGTCTGCATCAAAGTGCTGGCAGATTTCATTTCCCCAGGACTTCTGTCTTTGCTGCAAATGGCCACCTTGCTGTGTCTTCACATGGCCTTTCCTCTCTCTCATGCCTTCCTGTGACTCTTCCTTTTGTGATAAGGCCAATCATCCCATTATTGATTAGTTAGGGTTACACCCTTATGACCACATTCAGCCTTCACTAACTTGTAAAGGCCTTGCCTCTAAATTCTGTGGCATCGAGGATTAGGGATACTGCATATGAATTTTTAGAGAACACAATTTAGTGCATTAAAATAACAAAGAATGATGTATCAGTCTTAGTTCATTTCAGATGTATTTTTATTCAAGTACATTTATATTTAGGTATATTCATTTTCAGAACATTTAGAAATGAAATATTTTCCACCTTTATTTTAAAATATACTTTATAAATTTTCCATCTAAAAGCACTGTATCTGCTGCAAGCTTTTTGATCTCTTCATAACAAACATTTGTCAAACCTGTTTAAGTCACAGTAAATATATGATGCCCAACAGTGAATGTAATTTTACAGTGCCTGAATTCAGCAGAGGAACTGGAAACAAAAAGATGTGATATTTGAATTGAATGTATTGTTTTGTTAACGATGGTCTGTTACTTTTCATAACTACTCTCATACCAAAAAGTAAATAGCTTTGCCTTTGCTCTGTCTGAAAATCCCACATATAAGAAGGGTGTGCTTAGATATCTCCAAGTAAGACTAGTGATATTGTCTTATGATTGTCAATGATATGTGACATGTTAAATTGCATAACACTCAGAGCAAGTTTATCTTAATATTTTATAATAATGACATTTACAAAGAATGAAACAGTTTTATTGTTCTGGTTTCTCAGATTTCAGAAACATTAATATAGCTTTCTGAATCAATATAAAACTGGAAAGCACAGACATTTAGATTTTGCAAAAGCTAAATGGATTTAGTATGCTTTAATTTCCAAAACATATATTGCATCTCAGATTATATACAAACAAGAAAATTGTGGCTTTTTAAAAACATACAAGCAACAAATATGCTAGTGGAAGAAGACCACATAAAAACTTTAATTTGTAATAATTTTCGACATATGTTCAGTAGCAGTGTCTAGTTTTAAGTGTCATCCAAACAGCCTTATCTAAGGGTTGATTTACCAAACTTTGTATTATATTTCTTACATCACTTTAAGAATTATGATTTTTCTTTAAAACTAGGTAGGGGGGTCCCTGGATGAGTTAATTTGTAAAAGATACAAATGATTGACTTTCTCAGCAGCTATAAAATTCTGTAGACATGAACTAGGTAATTTTGAAAATAATAATGCTCATGTAGATGCATAAAATAAACAGAATCTTAAATCTATAATAAATAGGCTAAACATAAATAAATTCATAATACTTAAAGTCTCAAATCAGTGCAACAGTTAGTAGGCATACTTTATAGAGAGATTTGCACAAAATGAAGGAATTTGGTGTATTTGTTACTGATCTAGTTAATAGTACTTATATTATTTTCTATCCTTGCAACAATCATTTGATAGCGAATCTAATATTCTTATTTTAATGATAAAATGTTATAAAAAATATGTTCCTTAAATGCCAGCTACACAGTTTGTGGGAAGGTGAATTTAGATTCAAATTTAGGTCTATCAGACAGCACAGGCAATGCATCTTATATTAACTTTAATATTTTGTCCTTTATTTTCACTGGACAGGTTGCTTCAATAGCAGCATGGCATGGCACATGACATTCCACCAGGCCCCTTGTTTATTTCAGAGAATCTGACTAGCTCTCTGGGCAAGCACCACTTTTCTTTTCTTTTCTTCTTTTTTTTTTTTTAATACTTTATTCTACATGACAGTACTGTATTTGTTTTGCCATACATTGACATGAATCAGCCACAGGTGTATATGATCTCACAATGCTGAAGCCCCCTCCCACTCCCACCCCATATCATCTCCCTGGATCATCCGTGCACCAGCCCCAAGCATCCTGTATCCTGTATTGAACATAGACTGGTGCTTTGTTTCTTACATGATAGTATACATGTTTCAATGTCATTCTCCCAAATCATCCCACCCTCTCCCTCTCCCTCAGAGTCCAAAAGTCCGTTCTATACCTTTGTGTCTCTTTTGTTGTCTCACATACAGGGTCATCATTACTATCTTTCTAAATTCCATATATATGTGTCAGTATACTGTATTGGTGTTTTTCTTTCTGGCTTACTTCACTCTGTATAATCAGCTCCAGTTTCATCCATCTCATTAGAACTGAGTCAATTTTATTCTTTTTAAGGGCTGAGTAATACTCCATTGTGTATATGTATCACTGCTTTCTTATCCATTCATCTGCTGATGGACATCTAGGTTGTTTCCATGTCTTGGCTATTATAAACAGTGCTGCAATGAACATTAGGGTACATGTGTCTCTTTCAATTCTGGTTTCCTTGGTGTGTATGCCCAGCAGTGGGATTGCTGGGTCATAAGGCAGTTCTATTTGCAATTTTTTAAGGCATCTCCACACTGTTTTCCATAGTGGCTGTACTAGTTTGCATTCCCACCAGCAGTGTAAGAGGGTTCCCTTTTCTCCACATCCTCTCCAGCATTTATTGCTTGGAGACTTTTGGATAGCAGCCATTCTGACTGGTATGAAATGATACCTCATTGTGGTCTTGATTTGCATTTCTCTGATAATGAGTGATGTTGAGCATCTTTTCATGTGTTTGTTAGCCATCTGTATGTCTTCTTTGGAGAAATGCCTATTTAGTTCTTTGGCCCATTTTTTTATTGGTTCGTTTATTTTCCTGGAGTTGAGCTGCATAAGTTGCTTGTATATCTTTGAGATTAGTTGTTTGTCAGTTTTTCATTTGCTATTGTTTTCTCCCATTCAGAAGGCTGTCTTTTCACCTTGTTTATAGTTTCCTTTGTTGTGCAGAAGCTTTTAATTTTAATTGGATCCCATTTGTTTATTTTTGCTTTTATTTCCAGTATACTGGGAGGTGGATCATAGAGGATCCTGCTGTGATTTATGTTGGAGAGTGTTTTGCCTATGTTTTCCTCTAGGAGTTTTATAGTTTGTGGTCTTACATTTAGATCTTTAATCCATTTTGAGTTTATTTTTGTGTGTGGTGTTAGAAAGAGGTCTAGTTTCATTCTTTTACAAGTGGTTGACCAGTTTTCCCAGCACCACCTGTTAAAGAGACTGTCTTTATTCCGTTGTATGTTCTTGCCTCCTTTGTCGAAGATAAGGTGTCCATAGGTGTGTGGATTTATCTCAGGGCTTTCTCAATTGCCTCTCCCCAGTTGCATAAGAATCCGACTCCACAGCAGAAAGACAACAAGTGTGTGCAAAACAAAATGAAATAGGAAAGAAACAAATGCTGGTTTCTACTGACTTTGCTGGACTAAATAGTTTAGCCAAAGTGAAATGCTGCTCTCAGTCCCATATTAAGAATAAAGAGTTTATAATCCATACAAATGGCATACTCCATTCCACACAAAATCCATTCCTGTGTTTTTTCTCTAAATGTACATGTCTCTTCCCTTCTCTATCACTCCTTGCTAGCTGAAAATATATTTATCAGTAGAGTAGATATTTTTTGTTTAAATTAACTGAGCCTTCTTGGTTTCTTCACTCCAGTTTAGAAAACATGATCTTTCTATTAAATTTGAGCCTTTAATTCAAAGAGTATGCTTTTATCTTACTGGCTGAAGAGTGTTATGAAATCAGTCACTGAATTATTAGTTTTCACATATAGCTAGAGAGAATGATCTGTCTTAGGAACATGATTTGTAATCATCCCGTTTTATTTTATATTGCACAAAAATGAAGTTGATGCCTGCCATGGCTGAATAGTGAACATATAAACAAACTTCTTGAGAAATCAGGATCCCGTTCGGCTAGTGGTCCCGATTTCACATGTTATAGATTTAAGAAATACGCTCAAGCTGACTTTTGCAGTATTTCACTCTGTAAGGAATATTGATTGTTATTTAACTTAAAGTAGATAATTATTATCTGAACAGGCAAGAAAATGTTAGTTAAGGGAATTTAGTAGGATAATACTGAAGTGTGGACCAAATGAATGTGGCTATGAGTTTGGAGAAGGTAATATTACTGGGCAAGTAATTCATAAAAGGCAGAGCACAATGCAGCGTTTGAGAAGACTGGCCATTGTGAACCAAACCTGAATAGTCCCAATGTTCCCAAGTTGCTGATTTGGAAACATTAGGGGTTTAGATCACAAAAATGGCATTTGGAAACAAATTTGTCTTTATTCTGTCTGGGCACAGCCTTAGGATATGAATCATTTTCCAAGCAGTGTTACAAAATAAGGGTAATGTTCATCACAAGATGGAAAACAGAATCGAAAATGAGTGGAGTGACAGGAAGACGTGCATGTAAAAAAAAACAGCAGCATGTTGCTTATAACATGTTTTGTGGCTACCTTTTTCTATCAGTGTAAAATATAAGCACATAGACTGAGAAATGTGGCCCCCAATATTAATAGCCCTACACTACTTTAAATAGATGGTGTAACATCACTGATGAAGGGAAATGAGGTAGCAAAAGCAAGAAGAAAAGAAATCACAAGTGGGGTAGGGTTCTGGTAGGACAGTTTCCCCATAAATTCCCAGAACAGTGTGATTACTATTTCTGAACTGCCCCCTATACTTTTTCCTATCCTTATTAATTATCCTGGATGTCCTCTGAATCAGTGCCAAACTTACGTTTTCAAATATAGGATTAAAAAGGGACAACATGAAATTGCAGTCAAAGTGGAAAAACGAATAACTCATAGAGAACAAATGAAAAACTAGGATAATTTTGGTAGGTTATCCATATTTACCTACTGACTAGTTGATAGATGAACTCAGAATATAATGGTCTCATTTCTAGTTCTCATGCCAACTAACTATTGGGCAAATTGAACAACATCATCAACTTTTTGTCTGTTATGGAGGGAGATAAATTTAATGGTCTCTGAACTTCTATCTAGTGAAATGTTTTCTAAAGTTTACAAGTAACACTATGCATTGACTGATATGAAATATTATCTCTATTATGGAAAACAATATGAATTCTAGTCAAAACTAGTAAGGAAACCCTAAAATAATTCTATGAAAAACAGAGATCTATCTCTTGTTTCCCTTCTTTAAAAGTAACTGAGAGGAAAACAGAGGAGAAATCTAAATTATACCTTCAAGATAGTAAATATTAATCAGACATTATTTAAAACATATAGAGACTAGAGAGGTGGCCTAAGATCATGTAAAAGAGAAATGAATGATTCTAGAAAAAAGTAACCTTGATGCCATACATTTCCCTAATATAAGATTTGCTCTCCAATTATATAGATTTTTGAATGAATGAAGAACCTCACAAATTATTCTATTATAAAACTAGACAATTAAAAATGGATGTTGCTAAAATTTTTCTGAAAGTGAAGAAAAATTCTATTTTTTTGTATGCATTAGATATAATCCTGCAGTAGGCTGCCGTTTTTTTCTCCATGGGATCTTCCTGAACCAGGAATGGAGCCCAAGTCTCCTGCATTGCAGGCAGATTCTTTACTGACTGAGCTACGAGCAAAACCCTGATTTTTGAGTGTGACAAATATTTAGGGCATATCTAGCCTGGACATATTTTGATTATCATATATATATATATATATATACATATGATAAAAATGTTCTATCTTGAAATACTGAAGCATTTATCAAGATGTCAACACCAACCATATGGTCATTAGTTTTTCCCCATGAAGCAGTATAAAATATCTTCAAACAAACTGGTGTGAGAAAATACTTGTTACAAGATGATAAACTTGAATATAATAAAAACACAGAAGATGTTTCATCATAGACTCGGTGAGTGGTGTAGCTTAAGGCTGTCAAAAGCAAGATCCACTGTTACACTATCTTGCTGTCCAGCCTGCTGCTGCTAAATCGTTTCAGTCGTGTCCGACTCTGTGCGACCCCATAGACGGCAGCCCACCAGGCTCCCCCGTCCCTGGGATTCTCCAGGCAAGAACACTAGAGTGGGTCGCCATTTCCTTCTCCAATGCATGGAAGTGAAAAGTGAAAGTGAAGTCACTGAGTCGTGCCCAACTCTCAGTGACCCCATGGACTGCAGCCTACCAGGCTCCTCCGTCCATGGGATTCTCCAGGAAAGAGGACTGGACTGCGGCACGTTGCCTACAAACTGCACTCTTTTATATATCAGTTTTATATCACTCTTTTCTATATCAGTTTCCTGCTCTGAAGTAGGATCACCATTGTACTTAGGAAACCTTCATATAAGTGGACTCTCAGCTATTCCAGTGAAAACGTCCTTCAATACGGTCTTGACTTCTATGCTAGGGAAAGTTTAGGCCCCTTCTGCTACTCAGATTCTTTTATTTTGAGTAAGCTTTGGCATTATTTTTTAACTTACTCCAATCTGAACTGAAAAATCAGATGATTCTTGATCTCTTACACACCACAGTATCTAAGAAACTGGTAAAATTTGCTAAGCATTGCATATTTTGCATAGGTTGCATATCTATTTACATGGATTGTATATTTATTTTCTCCAATGCTGTGTGTCCTTGATACCTATTCATAGGGCTATATTAGTCACATACTACCTTTACCTGTAATATACTTAGAGTAATGCTGCTGCTAAGTTACTTTAGTCGTGTCTAAAACTTTGTGACCCCATGGTCTGTAGCCCACCGGGCTCCTCTGTCCAAGGAATTCTCCAGGTAAGAATACCGGAGTGGGTTTCCATTTCCTTCTTCACTTAGGGTAATATATGCAAACCAAAGACCTACACATGCATTTTTGTTGCTTCCCAAATTAAATTTCTCTGTGTGAATCTTACTCTTCCAAAACTGCTTCTAATCTCTGAAACTTAATTTACATATACATCCTCACAAACATATATAGAAACACCTATCTGTACAACTTGCTGAAAAATAATAATGGTCAAGGTTCATTGAATCCCTTGTGTGACCATACATTAAGCAATACGGTCATCTCCAGTTTCATGTAAAGCAAATGAGGCTTTGGTTAAGTGAGTGGCTGGAGGTCAGATGCCAGCAAAGGCGAAGTGTGATTTTGAACACGGTTAGACTTCAAGCCAGAACCTGTCATTCTGTGTAGAGGTATTTATTTCAGCTGAGAGAATCAGAAGCCTGTAATTTGGATCCAATTTAACTTTTCAATATTTTGTCTTATCACTTGTCCTCAGTCATTGTGAATGTGTCCTTTAGAATATATGGTTTGTTCAATGTGTTGAACGTATGAATTTGATCAGCAGCAGACAGCCTGTTCTCTTTGTAGGTGGTTATATCCCATGTATTGCACATGTGTGCTCCACGCTCCACTTATCTGCAGTGTCAAAAGATAGTGAAACTGTGACCAGGGTTTAACTCCATTCAAATACAGAAGGTTTTGCCCTTCATTTTCCCTAGCGTAACATTTCATAACATTGTGTTGGGAAAGGACAGACAGGCCAGAAGAGAGCTTGACTTCTGAGAACTCAAATTTAGTAGGAAAGAAAAGGCAAAACCCGTAGGTAGGTTAGGGAATAGAACAAAACAGCAACAAAAATGCAGTGGAATCATACATGCCCTGGGGAGAAAAGGAATCCCAATGCCCCCTCTCGTCCATCACATCTTTCCCTTGAATATCTGCTTCAGATGCTTTTGAGTCTTCTGCTTTATTGCCCATAAATTTCCTGATGTATCCTACTCAGGCATATAGAAACCAGAGCAGAAGCTCTCAGGTGTTCCTGGTTTGCTCAAGGCAATATTTCCAACCATCCACTTCGAATTATCATTTGAGTGCCAAGGGCATATGTAAGCACAATTTTGAATGAGACTAAATGGGTGAAGCTACCAGTTGGCTTGGTAAACCATCTGGGAGTGTTTATCAAGCCTTGATCTACCTACAAGGGGCTCAGATTCATGGGCACCAGGCACTTTCACACATATGAGATTACACCATTTCCACTCCAATGAGACCTCCAAGCTTCCCCACTTACTCTTTTGAATATTTTTGTCATTGTTGTTGTGTAGTTGCTGAGTTGTGTCTGACACTTTGCAACCCCATGTAGCCCGCCAGGCTCCTCTGTCCATGTAATTTCCCAGGCAAGAATACTGGAGTGGGTTGTCAATTCCTTCTTCAGAGGATCTTTCCAATCCAGGTATTGAGTCTACCAACTCCAGCACTGAGCAGGTGTATTCTTTACCACTGACCCCCTGGTTCTTATCATAGCAGTAACCAATTTTGTTATTATCCCTTAAAATATAGGAAACTTTTAAAAACCTATTTGTGTAGCAAAATATTACATGGGAGTGACCCTGAACACTCTCCTGGTGGTTTGACATAGTAGGTATTCTTCTCTGTATTCCTCTCACAGGACCCTGTGTGTAAGCCAAGTGTGTCATTTACCAAAACATATAGAAATGCTATTGTTCAATTGCCCGATTAAATGACTTGAATTTGTTTTCTTTGCAAAATAGGTTGAGAACAATAACTAATTTCATTCATCTTTGTAGCTTTATTATAACACCAAGCCCAATGTCTGCAACATAGCAAGTACCCTTAAAAACTTGAACTAGCTATATTTGGAATAAATTTAGACAAAGTTATCTATCCTACTGATACTTCAGAGGGTTCTCTACACGGAATTTTCAAAATCAGTGACAACTCTGTGCGTTAGTGAGAAAAATTCTACAGTAAAGCCCCCCATGTTTTACAGTAAACAGTTGCTCCAAAAACAGATCTCTGAGCCCAGTGAATGAGCTGTCCTGGAGCTTTGCCTTGCAAAGCCAGCTACCACTGGCACACCTACCTTCTGTGTTTCTGCTTCACTTCTGATTGAGACATGCCAGCATAAATTATCTCCTCTTAGTGACTCCCAGCAGTTAATAATTATGCCACATCGCTTATCTTTCTTTGCAATTTTCTGTCCAGCTTGTAAACTTCAGGACAGCATGTACTGAAAGTGACAATCAGTGACACAAGCATAGCTTCGTTCACACACAGTGCAACCATACATGCAATTCTCCGCTTTCTGAAATTGTATTTCTTTCTCACTTCATTTTTAATATTTGTTTAACTCACTCATTTTGGGAAAAAGAACAATTGTAGATAATCATTTTTTTTTCTGAAAGACATTGTTCATCTCGTATGATAATGTTTTTGAGGGAGAAAGGGGCATTTTCAATGAAGATAATTGCTATATAGCAATTTAAGTGTTTTGAATAAAATGAAATTGGAAAAGCCATCTCCCTCACAAAAAGTCTGACCATCTATTGACAGTATAAACTGAGGCTGAGAAAGAAAACTTTTAATGGGATTAAACAGCAACAATTTGCTACCCTTTGGACCGTAGCCTGTCAGGCTCCTGTGTCCATGGGATTCTCCAGGCAAGAATACTGGAGTGGGTTGCTGTGCCCTCCCCCAAGCTTCTTCTCAATTCAGAGATCGAACCCACTTCTACATTTGCAGGCCAGTTCTTTACCACTGCTGCTGCTGCTGCTGCTAAGTCACTTCAGTCGTGTCCGACTCTGTGTGATCCCATAGACGGCAGCCCACCAGGCTCCCCCGTCCCTGGGATTCTCCAGGCAAGAACACTGGAATGGGTTGTCATTTCCTTCTCCATCATGAAAGTGAAAAGTGAAAGTGAAGTCGCTCAGTCGTGTCCTACTGTTGGCGATCCCATGGACTGCAGCCTACCAGGCTCCCCATCCATGGGATTTTCCAGGCAAGAGTACTGGAGTGGGGTGCCATTAGACTAGCGCGACCTAGAAAGCCCAAAACAACCAGAGTTATTCTTTAATGCAGCAAATATTAGTTAACTTTTTCTAATTAGTCATGTTTCTTTGTGGTTTGTAGCAGAGATACAGTGCAGTTGTATTTCCATTTCATTTCACAGTTTAGAGATACAGATAGTGTAAAAGATTTTCGTAATCGTGCTAGAGTCTCACCATTGCTGAATGGTGTATACTTCCTTAAACTCCTACAACTTTCCATTTTCTCCAATGTACTTTGACTCTTCAGATTGTAAATCCTTTTATCTTAAAGGAAGAAGGCAAATCCAACCTCCATGCCATTTAAAGCATCAACTTCAGTCATCATTAACATACTTAAAATCGTGACAGAGTTGTTGAAGGGAGCACACTTTCTTAGGTATAAATTCAGTAAAGGTTCTTTTCAAATGCTAATGTTTCACATACTGAGCAGACTGAAGGAACACCACTCATCAAGGAAAACTAATGTAGCTAATAACATTATAATATTATAATAAACAAAACATTGTAATAATAAGTATGTACGGCTTGTGTAAGATTGTAAAATTGCAAATTCATTTGTCTTTCATTTTACTCACTTAGAGGAGGAAACATTTACACCCGGCCTCAGATGAAATATCAGCAAGCTCTTTGAATTTACAGCACAATCAAAGATAAACTGGTAAGATGTATCTCCCTCTGTAAGGTGTCTCTGGGTTTTGATTGGTCAGTTGAAGAGAACTTGATTGGAATAACTCTTTGCTGATCTCTGGTACCATTTATAATATAGCTGCTATTTCAAACCACACCAGGGTGAAAGCAGGGAGAATCACGGTGAAAGTCCAAGTGTTCTTTTCTCGTGTCTACTGACTGTCATCTCTAAGAAAGATATTTTAAAGTTTGAATAATAAGTTTGCAATTCTCTTTTGAATATGTCTAATATGTGTTAAATTAAAAAATTAACTAGATCATTTCAAAGAATTTTAATTGTGCCAGACATTTAAAGACATTATTTAAAGAACAAGCAATTTTCCTTGTACGTTTAACAAATCCTTCCTTATTTTACTGTCTTCCACTCAGTCCTTTCTTTTCCATTTTCTTTCCCTTCACTGAATTCCATTCCTGTTCTCAGCTGCCTTTGGTGTTCTGGCCTTTGTTCCCTCAACTAAAGAGTCACTCACTTTCTCTGAGACTCTTTACACATAATTTACTCCCAGTGGCCTGTGAGAAGGCTGAGAGATGACTTGTCTGATTGAAGCACCAGACAGGACAAGCGAGTCATAGTCGAGTGAACTAAATCATGGAGTGTCTTGGAAAAACAAAAACAGCTCAGGTTTAACAGACAAGCAATGAGAAGCCGTTGCATAAATTCTAAAGCAGGAAAAGGCTTGATCTTCTTAGATATTAAATAGAACTCATTTTTGAACACTTCTTTCACACTATGAAAATTTACTCTCAGTAATGATGTTAAAGTTCTGTTAAAACAAAGATGTTGAAACATTTAAAAATACTGAACAGAAATCAAAGACCTTTTATCAATAATTTGGTATGATGCCTAGTAAAAATTTCAAAAGGTTTTAACATTTATAGATGGTAACTGCAGTTCCCTGATGCTGATTGTGAAACCTGAATCTTGAAATTTGATTTTTTATTTACTGATATTTCAAAGATACAGAAGAAGTATTTGTGAATTATGAGTAATTTTGAATCTATTCCTACAATTAAAGAAACTTCACCTATTTTTCTGTGACTAAAAAGACACATAAATTTACATAGCCATTTATTGTGCCCAGAAAAACTCACACATATACACACAACCTATCTTTACCTAATTCGGTTTGAAGGATCTCATATTGCACTGATTTCTTTCTAAAATCTTATCGATGATAATTTGAAATAATTTAGTCATTCAGAGTTGAAAATTAATAGGGATCAGTTCTGCTATAAAGAAGTACAATTCTATATTTCAGTAAGAATTTTGTGATCCCAAATAAAATAATATCATTTAAACTTGAGTTTGATTTTTTGTTGTTTATAATACTGGCTACTTGTTTGTTGAATTGGTTTGTATTATTCAAAAGTACTGTGATGTAAGTGTTCTACTAAATGATAAAGAAAAAAGTATAGTCCAATTCTGGAATGTTTTACTCATATAATTGAGAATTATTTTAAATCTGTTGCAAAAGTGAAATGCTTAGTCTTGTATATACAGGACAGGCATTCCATTTTGACAAGAGGTTGGGTAGTTATGGATACAGACAGAGGAAAAGAACTGACAATGGAGAAATGAACTATTCCTTTTGGTTGCTTCTCCTTCACTAGCAAAATAAGTCAAGGACATCATCTTTGAGTGTGAAAAGAAGAGGATATGATGGACAAGTAAAGAAGGAAATCCTTTTAGAAAGTGGGGGAGGGGGTATTTTACTAGAGAAAGCTAGAAGATTCATTTACCCATAATGAGAAGTTGTGGTGATAAATTTCACTTAGATAAGTCAGAAAGGTCAACATTTCAGCTTCAAATGCTCAAACATAGACACTGAGTTAGAGGCAGCTTTCAAGATAAATGTAACAGAGAGAGATAGAGATAGAGGAAATAAAGTTGTGTGCAAAGGAATGATTGACTTTAGAAGCTTTGGAATCCTAGATCGAAAAGGAGGACTATGAAGATATGAGAGAGGATCTAGATGGGCAGGATCTCAATGGATCAGTGGTCCTTGTAGAGGAAAGGAATATTTAAGAATGCATTATTCGAATTTGGCATTCCATTTTAATTTTTGTTTACTTTTAATATGACTGCATTAACTTGATTTTTACTTCATTTTCTCAGTGATTGCTCTAAGAACTGTATCGCACATTATTAACATACCAGAGTCCACTTAAAGTTTCTATTATACTATTTCATATAAAATAAAGAAAATTGAAATAAAGTATTTACTGCTTTCCCACCATTTGTGTGTGTTTGAGTGTGTATACTAACTACTGTGATATAGAGTATAATATTTGCTTTAAATAATTATACATAAGTTAAATAAATGAAGACAAAAATGAGTGTTAAAAATATCTTCCCACATTTTCCCTTTCTTGTGCTCTTTATTCCTTGATACACATCTGAGTTTTTGTCTGAAGTCAACACTGCTCATACTGGAGGTGTTTTTTTTTTTTTTTTTTTAATGTTTCTGGAAGTACAGATATGTTGGTAAAAACAATTCTCAATTTTTATCTTTAAAATGGCATTTTGCCTTACTTTTGAGAAACTTTTCTTCTGGATAATTTTTTTTTTTTTTCCCAGAACTTTACAACTGTTATTCCACTCCTCTGGTCTTTATTTCTGGTGGGAGGAGATGGTTAGTTTATATCATGATGTTCATGTATGTGATCCATCATTTTCTTCATTTGTTGATTTCAGGATTTTTTTTCCTTCACTTTCTTCATTACACGTCTGAGAGTAGTTTTCTTTCCATTCTTCTTTCTTGAAGTTGAGTTAGGAAGTTTATGGTTTTCATCAAATTTGAGAAAATTTTCTACCACCAATTCTTGAAAAAATATTTTGCCCCATTTTCTGTTGTCTGGACCTCCATTTATATTGTGTGAGTCTCCACTAATGCTCTCTATTCAATCTTTTCTTTTTCTCTCTTTTCTCAAAGTAAGTGATGTACATTATTCTATTTTCATGTTCATTGATCCTACCTTTTGCCATACTTAGCCTGATCTTAAGTCCTTTCACTAAATTTTGCAGTTGAAATGCTGCAAATTTTATTTCTAAAATGTTCATTTGTTGGGATTTTTCTATTACCCTGCTGAGATTCATCCTCTGTTCCAAAATTTTAACTTTTTAAAAAACTGAAATGGCAGCCCACTCCAGTATTCTTGCCTGTAAAGTCCATGGATGGCAGAGCCTGGTAGGCTACTGTCCATGGGGTCACAAAGAGGTGGACATGACTGAGCAACTTCACTTTCACTTTATACATTTTAAAAAGTTGCTCTATAGTTTTATGTGTTCATTGCAATATCTGGACCATCTTCTGGTTGGCTTCCATTGATAGTCACATATCTCACTTTCAGCAACTACAAGGGGTAAAAATGCTGGAAATACACAACAGTGACTCTAACAGTCCATCTGAAAGCAGTGTTCTAGGACACTTGCTGATCAAGATCATAACTCTAACTAATGTTGCAGAGTTGATGAACTGAAGGGTTTGAGTCATCAGAGAAGAGAAGGATTCTTAAAGGTATGTAGGAAAGCTTTATCATTTCTTTCTCTCAGGTACATTTTTCTTTCATATCTGTAATTTAGAAAATGCTCTATTATAATTCCCAAAGACTGACTGCATGACATGGGAATTATGATCACACTGTCTAACTAAGTAGCTAACGCATGAATTTTTCAGCAACAAAGACCTTAATCTGATGTAATTGACTTCAATAGGAAAGAAAAGAGGACTTTGTGGGAGAACTGTTTTCAAATAAAACCAAAGTAATTTTCTCTGAGAAAGATATTTGCTAATGTACAAATTGAACCACTTCAAAAGTGCAATGCAGAACATGTTTTGATGGAAAAGATTAAATGGTTTTCCTGATGTTTTAAATAGATAAAATTCAAATAATAACCTAATTTGGCTGTCTGCTTCATTGACTCTGCTAAAGCTTTTGACTGGGTGGATCACAACAAACTGTAGAAAATTCTTAAAGAGATGGGGATACAACTACCAGTCTCCTGAGAAACTTGGATTCAGATCAAGAAGTAATAGTCACAACAGGACATGGAACAATTAATTGGTTCAAAATTGAGAAACGAGTTCATCAAGCCTGTATATTGTCACCCTGCTTATTTAACTTATATGCGGAGTACATCATGTGAAATCCTGGGATGAATGAATCCCAAATGGAATCAAGATTTCTGAGAGAATTATCAACAGCCTCAGATATACAGGTGATATCATCAAGTGGCAAGAAAAGAAGAGGAACTAAAGAGACTCTTGATGAAAGTGAAAGAGAGAGTGACAAAGCTGGCTTAAAACTCAACATTCAAAAAATTAAGATCATGGCATCCAGTCCCTTCATTTCATGGCAAATAGATGAGGAAAAAGTGGAAACGGTGACAGATTTTCTTTTCTTGGGCTCCAGTATCACTGCAGATGGTAACTACAGCCATGAAATTAAAGACACTTGCTTCTTGGAAGGAAAGCTATGACAAAATTAGACAGCATATTAAAAGGCAAAGATATCATTTTGCTGACAAAGGTATCATATTCAAAGCTATGGTTTTTCCATTGGTCATGTACGGATGTGAAAGTTGGACCATAAAGTAGGCTGAGTGCTGAAGAATTGATGATTTCAATTTGTGGTGTTGGAGAAGACTCTTGAGAGTCACTTGGACTGCAAGGAGATCAAACCAGTCAGTCCCAAGGGAATCAACCCTGAATATTCATTGGAAAGATGGATGATGAAGCTGAAGCTTCAAAAATTTGATCACCTGGTTGAAGGACCAACTCATTGGAAAAGACTCTGATGCTGGGCAGGATTGAAGACAGTAGGAGAAGGGGGCACCAAAGAATGATCTGACTGGCTGGCATCACTGACACAGTGGACATGAGTCTGAGTAATCTCTGGGAGCTGGTGAAGGACAGGGAAGCCTGATGTGCTTCCCAAAGGGTCAGACACTACTTAGAGACTGAACAGCAACAACAATTCAGCTCTTGTCATTTTCCTTGTGAACTTTGCACTCTTGTCTTTAAAATAGAGAAATACATTTCTTCACTTTTTGTTCTTTCAAGTTTAGCAATTGTAAAAATTTTATATATGTTTATATGTGAGAGAGAGCACATTGGATTTAAACTCATGAATAGCATTTTATTATATTTCATATATTCAGTTCAGTTCAGTCACTCAGTCATGTCCAACTCTTTGTGACCCCATGAATCGCAGCACGCCAGGCCTCCCTGTCCATCACCAAATCCCAGAGTTCACTCAGATTCACGTTCATCGAGTCAGTGATGCCATCCAGCCATCTCATCCTCTGTCATCCCCTTCTCCTCCTGCCCCCAATCCTTCCTAGCATCAGAGTCTTTTCCAATGAGTCAACTCTTTGCATGAGGTGGTCAAAGTACTGGAGTTTCAGCTTTAGTATCATTCCTTCCAAAGAAATCCCAGGGCTGATTTCCTTCAGAATGGACTGGTTGGATCTCCTTGCAGTCCAAGGGACTCTCAAGAGTCTTCTCCAACACCACAGTTCAAAAGCATCAATTCTTCAGCACTCAGCCTTCTTCACAGTCCAACTCTCACATCCATACATGACCACTGGAAAAACCATAGCCTTGACTAAACGGACCTTAGTTGGTAAAGTGATGTCTCTGCTTTTGAATATGCTATCTAGGTTGGTCATAACTTTTCTTCCAAGGAGCAAGCTTCTTCTAATTTCATGGCTGCAGTCGCCATCTGCAGTGATTTTGGAGCCCCTAAAAATAAAGTCTGACAGTGTTTCCACTGTTTCCCCATCTATTTCCCATGAAGTGATGGGACCGGATGCCATGATCTTCGTTTTCTGAATGTTGAGCTTTAAGCCAACTTTTTCGCTTTCCTCTTTCACTTTCATCAAGAGGCTTTTTAGTTCCTCTTCACTTTCTGCCATAAGAGTGTTATCATCTGCATATATGAGGTTATTGATATTTCTCCCAGCAATCTTGATTCCAGTTTGTGTTTCTTCCAGTCCAGCGTTTCTCATGATGTACTCTGCATATAAGTTAAGTAAGCATATATTAAATGTATTGAATAAAATGTATGGTCATAGTCTTGTAATCTAGAAGTTAATTTTATGAGGTGATATTTATGCTTAAGTTTGCAGAACATCATTAAAGCTTGATGTCTACACATAGAACTTTATATAATATACAAATATGTGTATAGTTGTCAACTTTTAACAAGCCCATGTATTGGTTAATATAATATGCAAAAACAAAAAAAAATCTTCCTTACAAATATGTGAAAATTAAGAAAGTCCCTTACATTAGAGAGTAGACTCATAAATGAAATTTTTAGCCATAATTGCTTACTTGATAAAAGATAAATTATTTAAAAAACATTAACATTATTTCAGTTTATCAATGTGCTTTATATCTGTTTCTAATTAGAAACATGTATGCCCTAACTATACATTTATGGCTTCCCTTCTCTGAAAAATGTCCATCCTCTGTTTCTCAGTACTTCCCTTGTAAACCGTAGCAAATGCAATTAAACAGTTCTAAACTTTAGATTTTATTGATAGAAATTACATGAAGTCCCTACACTGGCTTTCCTAGTGACTCAGTCGGTAAAAAAACTGCTTGCGGTGCAGGAGACCCAGGTTCAGTCCGTGAGGCGAAGAAGATCCCCTGGAGGAGGGCATGGCAACCCACTCCAGCCTTTTGCCTGGAGAATCCCATGGACAGAGGAGCATGGCAAGCTACAGTCCCTGGGGTCATACAGTCAGACACGACTTCATGAGTGAGCACAGCACAGCTCCCTCTGCAGACTTATTATTGCCAAATTCACGTATATTAATTGTTGCTAGATGGACTTAAAGTATGGTAAAATTAATTTATCACTGAAGCCACGACATTTTGAAGTGTGAAAGTTATTGCTGTTAAACATACTACAAGAGAACTGTATAGGACAAGAATAATGATGACAATTCCAAGCACATTTATTAGCAACTAGTTTAACTAGTATAATCCTTGGTTGGCAAGGCCAATGAAAATGTTTACTTAGGCAGATTTTCTGATGAGAAGAATTAATATTCTGGAGTACATTCTACAGTAGACCTTGAACCAACTTAACTTCTTTCTTTCCAACTAGAAGCAAATTACTGGGGAAGCTCAAGAACCAAATTGAGTGAGAAAGCATTACATTAATCCTGTATGAAGCTAAGAGGGATTTATATACACACCTGATCGTATAAAACCTTAAAATAGCACTTGGTTGTCTCTTCTACTTGAAACAGAGTCATAAATTTAGAATCCATCTGACTCATAGGGTATGTCATAGGCCTTAATACTGCAAAATTGGTGAAAGCAGCAAAGTGTTTCTTAGCATTCACTTCAAATGAAGCTATCTTCTACCTGCTAAATGCCAGGCCTCTTTGAAATTCATAGAAATGCCAGAAGCTCTTTCAAGACTGCATAGAATAGTCCTGTTTCTTTAAGACATCATTTTTCACAGTTCTGAATACCTCAGCTAGATGCTGTTCTCTTCTGATAAAAACAGGTTTTTTTCTTTTCTAATAACATTTTCCAGACCTTAGAATTAGCTCCCTTTAACTAAATTTTCTTCAACTGATTGCACTAAATGAGGCACAATGAAGACAAAAGTGGACCATACATAGTCCTTTGTGGCTCATACTTAGTATAGGACATATGCAAGATAAAAACAGCACACCTTTTCTTTTCTCATATACAGCCAATGCATTTTCATACCTGAAGTTCTGCAATGTATTCTAACAATTGGTTGCCTCTTTTCAAACACGCTTTTGAACTAAGCTACAGTGGCAGAGTTTAAAAGGAAACCAAAAATAATAACAAACAAACAAAACTCTCCTTGAAAATGACAAATGTCAAAGATGGCGGGGAATTAGAGTAGCATGCCCCCAAAGTACCTATTTTCACTTGTAGGATAAATGATCACTTAGGGATGTAAATACAACATGATGATTACAGTTAACATGTCTGTTAACACAACTGAGTAACTGAGCCCACACACACACACACACACACACACACACACGGAAGGTATGAAAGTTAAGAGAGTAAATTCTGAGTGTTCTCATCACAAGAAAATTGTTTTTCCTTTTCCTTTTATTGTATTTTTTCTATTACTCATATATTTATTTTTATTGTATATGAGATGATGGATGCTAACTGCACTTGTTTTTGTAATCATTTTGCAATATATATGTCAATCCATTATGCTGTATACTGGTGGTTCCCAAACTTTTTAGCACCAGGGACCAGTTCCGGGGAAGACAATTCTTTTTACATGGATTGGCAGGGAAATAGTTTGGGGATGTTTCAAGGGCATTATATTTATTGTGCACTTTATTTCTATTATTATTATATCAGCTCCACCTCAGATCATCGGGCATTAGATCTCAGAGGTTGGGGACCCCTGCTGTATACCTTAAATTTATAGTTATTTATGTCAATAATACTTCACAACTAGAAAAAAGACATGTACTTATTTATAACCAATGCTTATTTTCCCTCTCGTTTATGTGCTAGATAGGGTATCAGCTGTGAGGACATTTTCTGAAAATGTGCAAAATTATTGGTATTTGTATTTTACTATTCGATGTTGTAGTTAGCTGGTGCTAGCAACTTTTATTGCCGTACTTGATATAGCATGAGTGCAAACCATCAAAATAAATCTCCACTAATTATCTCTTATGAGAGAAATCTATTTGATATTTGGATTTCAGAGAAGAGCAGGGTCATGATTACTACTTTGTGACTGACAAACACGCATTGCTGAAATAAGTGAAGTATGATTAAATATCTCACCATGCCTGTGTTTTGTTCACTGATTACTGGATTATAGGGACAAAGTTTTAGGCACTGGCTGTATGAAGCCAGACACATTAAGTAACATTTTAACTAGGGAAGCAATAAACTGTATATAAGTCTTATTACTTATATAAGTGTATATAAGTCTTGTATAATATGCCATTGTGTTTTTCAGTCGTTAAATTGTGCCCAACTCTTTGCACCCCCATGGACTGCAGCATACCAGGCCTCTCTGTCCTTCATTACCTCCCAGAGTTTGCTCAAATTCATGTCCATTGAGACAGTGATGCTTTATAGTATGCATAAGAGTATAGATTGTAGACATAGCTATAAAGAGAGTGATTGATACAAATTTAAGATTAGATAAAGGATATAGATACAAATATAGACACATATAAAATGAAAAATAGAAAATCACTATATAACATAGAGATCTGAAGCAGAGACATTACTTTGCCAACTAAGGTCCATCTAGTTAAGGCTATGGTTTTTCCAATAGTCATGTATGGATGTGAGAGTTGGACTGTGAAGAAGGCTGAGCACCGAAGAACTGATGCTTTTGAACTGTGGTGTTGGAGAAGACTCTTGAGAGTCCCTTGGACTGCAAGGAGATCCAACCAGTCCATCCTAAAGTAGATCAGCCCTGGGATTTCTTTGGAAGGAATGATGCTAAAGCTGAAACTTCAGTACTTTGGCCACCTCATGTGAAGAGCTGACTCATTGGAAAAGACTTTGATGCTGGGAGGGATTGGGGGCAGGAGAAGGGGATGACAAAGGATGAGATGGCTGGATGGCATCACTGACTCGATGAACGTGAATCTGAGTGAACTCTGGGATTTGGTGATGGACAGGGAGGCCTGGTGTGCTGCGATTCATGGGGTTGCAAAGATTCAGACACGACTGAGCGATTGAACTGAACTAAATGTTGAATATAAAGAGCATTAACCAGTCTAAGAGGTTGGAGAAACATGGAAGCTAGTTCTATGATGTTGTTAATTTTCCTTTTCATAGAATTTTTTCTTCATTAGAAAGGTATGGTTGCTAAATTGAATTACCAAAGAGAATATCTAAAAAAAATTTACAAGCTCTCAAAAAATAAAGGAATTATCCATAAACACATTTGTCATTTTTTTTTCAGATTGTTCAAAGAAGATATGTCCCTGCTTTCTAAAAGCAGTTGTGTCTTCTTTTGTCTTCAGATACTTAGGCTTTACTGTACTTTATATTTGTTTATGCATTACTCCCTCTCTGCTTCCAAGCCATAGGAACTTTTTAAAATTTGACATCATACATCATGATCTAAGGGGGTTATCCCAGGGATGCAAGCATTCTTCAATATATGCACTTCAATCAATGGAATATACCACATCAACAAACTGAAAGATAAAAACCATATGTCATCTCAATAGATGCAGAGAAAGCTTTTGCAGAATTCAACACCCTTTGATGATAGAAACTCTCCAAAAGTAGGCATAGAAGGAAACTGCTGATGCATTACCTCAGCATAATAAAGGCCATATCCGACAACCCCACAGCAAATACTATTCTTAATGGTAAAAAAGTGAAAGCATTTCCTCTAAGATCAGGATCAAAACAAGGGTGCCCACTCTGGCCACTATTATATGACATAGTTTTTAAGTCCTAGGCATGGTGATCAGAGAAGAAAAAGAAATTAAGAAATTCAGATTGGAAGAGAAGTAAAACTCTCACTCAGATGATATCTCAGATGACATTTCATTTGTTTTTAATTAAAACTTATACTAACTTCAGTACTGACCATAAGTTATATACCCAAGAAACATCTGATGAATATCTACTCAAAATAATTTTAATTCAATGAAGCAATCCCATTATTTGAAATGTAGGGAAAATAAGTCTAATAAATTTGGAAAAGAACACATATAAAATTTGTTTCAGCAGTTATGGAAAATGATATTCTATGGAAATATTAAGGGTGGTTACATTTAGAATTAACTTTGAGCCATCACTTTAATAAGGCCTCAAGTTTCTGAAAATATTTTGACAAATTTAGCAATGCCACAGCCATCCTATAAAATGAGAGAAGTTCACCCTTGGCTTGCTTATTAACTTGGAAAACAGATCCCAGATAAGCTTGGTTCATAGAGTATTGGATCATTCTTCGTTAGTCTTTAAGATGTGCTGGGACTACAGTGGCAACCCAGAGAAGTTAGCACCATGAGGAACCAAAAATATTAGGAATTATAGTGCCACTGAAAGTGCAAGCAACTGCATCTTATGTCACTAATTGCCTTACTGTTCAGGATTTAAAATGTAATGCACAATTCTTTATCATATCATCCATCAAAAACTGGCAGTGGAGAGGTATAATGTATGAAAATTAAAACCTGCTTGTTACCGGAAATCTACAAGCTTGAACACCATCCATCAAAATCAGAGAGATGCTGGATAAACTGAGTTTAGAGAAATAAATATGTGTACAGGTTATTAATGCTTTTTATTAAATATGTTAGCAATATTAATTCACTTAATATTTGATCTTTTATGATGTGGAGAACAGAAAATATAAACAAATAGGAATGCCAATTGAAAACTTATATTTTAAATATTTCTTTAGAAAATAAGTTGTTTATAAAACGTGTTGGCTAAAATAAAAGAGGAAAGAAAAACTGTGCCATTAAAAGAATGTTAATATTTCAGGAAAGCATAGAATAAGTTCCCTTTTTTTCTTTTCAAAAAGCTGCTTTTGATTTCACTAGAGTTAAATTTATACTTCATTGTTGCTTTTCTTTTGAGAACTATGACCAGAACATTGATTTGGCATCTTGCTCAAGACATTCCGCTTTCCCCCATAAGTGGAGGCAATGAAAGAGCAAAGTGATCGGTGCTCTAAAGCACAGAAATATGATCCATGCCATTTGAGAAACAGTTATTGAACCATCGAATTGATCATTAGTTGAAATTGTTCCTCAGGTTGAAAGACATAAAATAATCTTGTGCATAGAGTCTTGGGTAACGTAAGAGAAACACTCTAACAAGAAATGCAGTGCCTGAAAGAGCTCCATAAGGAAATGGAAATGGTACAGATGGAAATGTACTACAGAAGGAAGGCATGACAATGCTCACTGTGAATGTGAGTATGGAACCAGCTGCATGGAAACAGCTCAATTTTTGAGTATGAGAGAATTTCTCAGGACTTTATTTAACAGAAATGCTACTATCCTTAATGTGAAATCAAAATATAACTGTAACTATAGATTGACTTCGTGATGGCTCAGTTGGTAAAGAATCCATTTGCAATGCAGGAGACAATTATAGGATGTCAGGGAAAACAAAAGACAGTAGTTTAATACCTTTCAATGGCACTGATAACATTACCAACAGCAATTCATATTCACTTGAAAAATATTTTGCTCTATTTCCAGTTCCCCTGTGCACTCACTGAACTCATATTCTTCTATTCCAAAATGTCAGAAAACTCTCCCCACCAAAGTAGGCAGTCTGTAACCAACCTCAGATACATGGAGCACAAAGCCATCTATTAACTCATTTATTCATTCAGCATTTTCTGTGTTAGGTATTGGGAAGATTAAGTGATTAATAAAAGAAACAAAACATATATCATTGACCATAAATATTGACATACTATTACAAACATAATGTGAATCATAGGCATTAAAATCAGTTTCACTTAGTTGAGTAATTTAGAATTCTATGACATAAAATTTAATAAATTAAATAAGCCATCGATTTCTCTCAACCTACCACATGCACATTGACAAATAATATTTGTCATTATTCTTTCTTTTATCCTTTCTTCAATTTCTTTGCAATATCAAAGGAGATATCAGAGCTTGACCAACAGTTCACTGCTTCTTTTAAAGGGATAAGACAAAGTAAATAGAGTATTTCTTCTAATTAATGTAATCACAGATTGCTTTGATATGTAGCTGGTCAGAGAAACAGGGATCCCACCAGAATTGTGAGAATGTTACAAACAATTTTATTTGCAGGTGATAGTTCAAGACATTCCGCTAAACTGAGAAGAGAAGTATATTTGGGAAGGAAATAATTTCAAATATTGAACTCTTTTAGTTGGGCAACAGCAAATTCATTTTTGTATATAATATTCATAAAGTTTTTCAGGCAAGTTAATAGGACATATCAATATAATTATTTTATAATTTGACACAAACTTTTAAAAATATATTCATATACTTGCAAAAGAAATGCCTTTCCTTTGTTATGATTCATTTGGCATAGTAAATCACCAAATTTAGTATAATATGAAAGTCATTTTATTTTAAGACAATCTTGAGGAGTTAGCTACAAGAGAGACATTTTCATTTAAGTCTCTGAATGCTGTTCACTGAGGAAGCTGATCTATATATTTGTCTTTTTATATATTTTATATTTCAATCTTATATTGAGATATTAAAAATTGCATGAAAACATGCATCTTTAAAGTAGCTGGAATTTGTCATTGCTCTTTTATTGAGGCATGTCTAATAGACTTCAGGGACATATTAATTGATAAAATGAAAAAGAGAGTTAGAAATAGACTATTTCCCAAAGCAGTTGCACCATTTTAAATTTCCACCAGGTGTGTAAAAGGGTCCCAGTTTCTCCACATACATTTGCCATCCTCTCTCTTTTTCTACTGTCACAATACTGGAGGGTGCGAAGTAGTATCCCACTGTGGTTTTGATTTGTATGTCTCTAGTGCAGGGCGCGGGGAGCCTGGTGGGCTGCCGTCTCTGGGGTCGCACAGAGTCAGACACGACTGAAGCGACTTAGCAGCAGCAGCAGCAGTGCAGTGGCACCCCACTCCAGTCCTCTTGCCTGGGAAAATCCCATGGACGGGGGAGCCTGGTGGGCTGCAGTCCATGGGGTCGTTAAGAGTTGGACATGACTGAGTGACTTCACTTTCACTTTTCACTTTCCTGCATTGGAGAAGGAAATGGCAACCCACTCCAGTGTTCTTGCCTGGAGAATCCCAGGGACGGGGGAGCCTGGTGGGCTGCCATCTATGGGGTCGCACAGTCAGACACGACTGAAGCGACTTAGCAGCAGCAGCAGCAGCAATGACTAACAAGAGCGTCCCTCATAGCTCAGTTCATAAAGAATCTGCCTGCAATGCAAGAGACCTAGGTTCGATTTCTGGGTAGAGAAGATCCTCTGGATTAAAAAATGGCAATCCACTCCAAAGTTCTTGCCTGGAGAATCCCATGGACAGAAGAGTCTTGCGGGCTACAGTCCACAGGTTCGCAAGAGTCGGACACGACTGAATGACTAGAGAGAGAGAAAGAGAGAGAGAGGAAGAGAGAGAGACTACCAGGGATTCCCAGGTGGCATTAGTGGTAAAGAACTTTCCTGCCAATGCAGAATATATGAGACAGTTTCATCCCTGTGTTGGGAAGATCCCCTGGAGGAGGACATGGCAACCCACTCCAGTATTCTTGCCTGGAGAATCCCACGGACAGAGAAGCCAGGTAGACTATGGCCCATAGGGTAGCTAAGAGTCAGACATGACTGAAGTGACTTAGCATGCACATATGGAATGACCAATAATGTTGAGCATGTTTTAGTGCCTTTGCTGGCTATTTGCTTATTTTATTGGTTGCTGTGTTGTTCACTCTCTAAGTCATATCTGATTCTTTGAGACCCCATGGCTTGCAGCATGTCAGGTTTCCCTGTCCTCCACTATCTCCTGGAGTTTGCTCAAGTTCACATCTATTGAGTCAATGTTGATCTCGAACACCTCATCCTCTGCTGCCCTCTTCTTTTGCTTTCAGTTGTTCCCAGCATCAGGGTCTTTGGAGGTCTTATTTGGAGAAATGTTTATTTAAATTTTTGCTCTTTGTTTTACATGGATATTTGTCTTTACTATTGAACTGTTAACATTTTAAAAATATCTTCTGGAAACAATTCTCTTTTATGATACATTTTTTCAAATATTTTTACCATTCTATGGATTGCCTTTGCACTTTCTTGATAGTGTCATTTGAAACACAGAAGTTTTGAGTTTTGATGTAGTCCAGTTAATCTATTTATCCTTTTGTTATTTGTGCTTTTGATACTGTATCTAAGAAATAATTATTTAACCTAAAAATCACATAGATTTATTTTTACATTTGCTTCTATTAGCTATCATTTTAGCTCTTACATTAGACCTTTTATCTATTTGGAGAGAATTTTTATATAGGGTTTTAGATAGGGTCTCACTCTATACTTTTACATGTGGATATCCAGTTGTCTCAGCATTATTTCTTCAGAAGACTATTCCTATCCCCCCAACCCCTATCCCATGTTTAACTGTTCAGCAAGCTCACCAAAAATCATTTGGCTGGCCACAAACACAAGGCTTTATTTCTGAACTCTAATTTTATTCCACTGACTGATCTATTTTTCTTTATACAGGTATTACACAATCTTACTGTATCTTCATAGCAAAATTGGAAATAGATGTGAGTTCTCAACTACTTTTTATTTCCACAAATATTTTAGCTGTTCTGGTTCTTTGCATTTCCCTATGAATTTTAGGCTCAGCTTGTATTTCTAAAAAAAAAAAAGCAAAGCAATTTTATTTAAGTATAATTGAAAAATAGATTGTAATAAATCAAGTTAGACAAATCCTCAAGTTGTATGGATGGTTATGCAACAGCAAACTCTACTTTTTGTGTTTTCTGAAATTTTTTTCTTTCATTATCTAGTTTTTTTTTTCTTCCTTTGTTCTTAGTGGTAGATATTTATCAGCATTTCAAAGTGAAAATTGTAATGAAACAGTAATTAAAACCATCTGTTACTAGCAGAGAAAAAAACAGATGGAAGGTTGGGACAAAGTAGCCCCAAAAAGCACACAGAAAAATTCACTGTGACAAGAAGAGATAAAATGAAATTATTAAGATAAAGAAGAGTTATTCAATACACACATTTGAGATGTTTGGTTACAATTATGAAAATAATAGATTTAGTACAGATCCTTCAGCACATTATAAAACAAAGAACAGATGAATTAATTAACATAAAAATATGATTCATTACCACAAAATAGCAAAATGGCCAAACATGAAGCTTATTATAATTACTGAAAAAATATCATTTTATAAAATTGAAATGAATAATGAACATAAGAAAATTTTAAAAACAGAACAAATAAATATGGGTCCATAAAAGTTGTTTCTTCCTCTAATATTTCCATAACAGTAAAAACACAAAATGAAAACTTTATCTAAAATATATTCATTTTTCAATGTGTTTACAACCAACAAGGAATAAAAAGACTATTGAATAGATAGGAAAAAAATAAAATTACTTAGTTTACAAAGGAAAAAAAAGAAATATGTTTAAAATAATTTTGATTCAAAAATATCTCAAGAAATGGAAATATAATCAAGATGAAGCTCCATTTATTTGTTCTAACAACTAAGCATTTAAGTATAGTACAGAAATTACTATAGTCGGAATTGAATCTTTTATAATTTTATAAAATTATAGAATGTTTTAGAATATAAATATAGGGACATTCATGGAGTTATAAAAATAATCATTTTGTTAAGTAGTTAATAGCTTGAAAATTGTTCAAAAGGGGAAATTATTCTTAATGTTATTACTGTATTCTTAACTTCAGTAAGAAAGAAGTAGTCATAATATCGGTAGGAAGCTATTTAAATGAACATTATGAATACCTATTAATTACATAATGGTAATGGCAATGATATTAACATATATTGGTATATCGTAAATAAAAGATTGCCTAGGAAAGAAAGAAATGAAAGTGTGAGTCCTATTTAACAGAGTCAATTTTGACATTCTTAACACATTTTTCAAATTAAATCCAGAAATATACAAAAAGTATAATGCATCCTGACCAAATATAATTTATTTCCAAATTGCAAGACTGATTTAACAGTTTTAAATTTAATCCAATGTAATTTATCATATTAAGAGACTGAAAATAGTTCAGAGATGCTTACACAGCTACTTGAATATCTACAATTAAAATAATTGATCATAGCATTTGTTTTTGAAGATATGGGTCAAATGGAAAGCTAATGCAATGCTGTTAGGAATGTAAAATGGTAAAACCACTTTGGAAAATAGTTTCCTACTTTCTTAAAATGTTAAACATATACCTACCAGACCCTCTAGGTATTTACCCAAAAGCACGTCTCTGTACATACAGACAATGGAATATTATTCAGTGCTATTAATACAAATAAATGAGCTATCAAACCGTGAAAGGACATGGGAAAATCTTAAATGCATATTACTAAGAGAAAGCAACCAATTTGAAAAGACGGCATACTGTATGACTCTGACTAGATGGCATTCCAAAAGAGAACGGCGGAGACAGTAGAGACCAGCGCTTTGAGGAGGTTGGGGAGAGGCTGGAATGAATCGGAGCGCCCTGAGCGAATGAGCGCTACTAACTGGGCTGACATTGGCGGTGCTGCCGTGCCCCGCCACAGACAGGCATTGCAGATGGCTGCCGTCGTGAAAAGGAATTGGTGATGTTGCGTTACATCAGAAAATTGAAGGGGTTGCAAGCCAGAGACTGCCCTGAAAAAGAAGTGAAGTACAAATGAAGGAGTAGTTGCAGTTATCAATAGTGTCCAGAGGATAAATGAAGGCTTCGTTGATGGGTTTGACCAAGTGCCCTGAACGGCACTCATCGGGTTGAACCATCTCAAGTTCTGAAATCCTTTGACCGTTCTCTTTAATTTTCTTGACTTTGACCTGATTCATCAGACTTTGGAAATTATAGATGACTCTGCCAAGTAGAAATCTATAGACTGCCGTACAGCCTTAGATGTTACTGGAAAAATCACTGCCTCCTGAAGGACAGGAGTTTGATGAAAAAGGTTGACTGGCTTTATGAAATAGAACATGGCTATTAGAATCCCAGTGATCCTTCCTATTATATTTTACAGTAGTTCCTGGGGATGCATCAGGAGCTTGGGAAAGCTGTACTTATGTTCCAGCTACAGTGAAGGGAGCATATAGTCACTCTGTTCTCCCTGCAAAGCATAGTAAGATTATGGGTGTAACTCAACTATTTGCCATTCAGAATCATCTAAAATCAGGTGTTTTCTATATTTGAAAAATTGAACTAAACAAGAAATATTGAATAATATAACTATCAGCAAAAGTCCATTAAAGGTACAGAAAATCATTTGTCACTTTCTCTGATCTTATATTTATTATCATTGTACTGATAATAGGAAACTATTTGAGATTTTAAAAATGTAACATGGGAATTCTCACAAGTTAGCTTTTGTTCACTCAAGAGCATTTCCACTGCACTTCCCACACACTCAAAGCAAAATAATTGCTTAGCTCAATAACATGATTTAGTAATGTCTCATGATTTAGCATTTAAAAAATTTGTTCCTGTAAAATTGAATATCGATCAGACCCTTCTTGTTAATTGTAAGTGTTAATTCCTTGGCAACTTAAAGAATTGAAATTACATCAAGCTTTCTTTAAAGCTCTTGAAATTGAATTTATAATCTATAGACACATTTCCTTTGTAAAATGTGTGAATCACTGACATAAAGATATATGTAAATAATGTTATGCATAGAGTTACATGGTAAAATCAAACAATAAAAATTAAACACATCATATTTCACACTTAAAGACTGGTTTAAGTGTATGAATTTTAACATTGACCTACTACAAATTAGTAAATTCTACACTAGATTTAGATAAAATCTAAATTGTTTTAACTGAACAATATAAATTTGATGTAATGAGAAAACATTATTATATGGAATGTTTGAAAAATTAATAGAAACATCTGATCATTTTCCACTTTAAAATATGAATTTCCTTTTTAAACAACTGAGTGTATTTCTTATTTGGGGAGAGTAAGCTTTTACTTTATTTGTGAATTATGTAGAGAAACTGTAAAAGGACACAGGAGGAATTTTCTATCTTCCTGCTATCATAGTCCCAACTAGTCAAGCACTTACTGCTGCTGCTGCTGCTAAGTCGCTTCAGTCGTGTCCGACTCTGTGACCCCATAGACGGCAGCCCACCAGGCTCCCCCCGTCCCTGGGGTTCTCCAGGCACTAGACAGCTATAAATAACAACAAAGAGACAGTAGACTCTAGGAAGACAATGCAGAGCAGTGAAAACTTCGACCACTGAATCACTGTGCACACACATCCCTTCTGTCCAGAGTATCTGCCCATGGGACTCACACCAAATGCACTTGTTGGACTATACACATTTCCTCTATCATGCAGATATCCCTCTCCAGTAAGCCAGCAAATTAGGGGTGCTACATTAAAAAAAATTAATAAATAAAAACCAAAGTGAAAAAAATTTTGTTAAGGCATTCAACTCTTACCCAGTTGTTTTGTTTTTTTTTTTTTTTCTGCTTCTTGACATCAGACTTTTGCCTAAGCACAGGTAAAGTGTCAGTGTTGAGGACTCCTACATGTAAATTTAATATTATGTCTGAGTAGAAGAGAAAGATAATACGTTATTTAGTATTTAATGAATTCTCATCCTATTATATAGAACACACATACACATATATATATGAAAAAAATGTCTGCAGTTAGAAGTTTAGATAAATGATAAGGCAAGTAAGTCTATTTTGAGGCAGAGAGAGAAGAAGAAAGTTGTATAGAAAAGAAGTAGAAATTGGGATAATAAATGAGGAATATGGACACATGAGTTTATGTACTTCTATGTGTAGATGATGATGTATATACATATATCTTAATATATAGAATCTATAGTGAAAAAAAGTTCTGAGAATATATTTCATTCCATTCACTGATTAGAGCAAAACCTATTCCTGTGATTTAAAATATAATTCAAATACACCCTCAGTTTTTATTTTAAACATTTTGAATCATAAATTATTTTATGAGACAATAGTCCAACATAAACCACCATTTAGTGACTTAGCCCTGTGATACGCACATTTGTATCACAAAATAGATGAAAACCTAGCATGGTCAGTGAGTGAGTCACCCAGAAATGTAACTTCTATATTCTATTTGAACAGTACTGCTTGCTGTTTTCCTCTGCAGAAATTCCCTGGGAGAGTGAGTTTGTTTGTTTTTCCAATAAACAAGAATTTTTTAAAGAATGATGAATATTAGTTCCAAGAGGGAAAACAAATATTAAAGGAGTTTAGCTACTCCCGTTGAATTTTTAGGCATGAAAATCCAAGGGGTATTTTGGGAAAGACAACCAATATGTGCAATAAAGAAAAATGGGTATAATGGGGTAGAAAAAGTCCTATTAAATGATGAATTTTATGAACGACCTACATAAATACAGGAGCATTCTCAGATCACAGTTAAATTCTTAGGTTTTATAATATTCTGCTGATCATCTTCTCTCTCAATAAAAATAGAAACTTGATTATATAATAATGTTTAGACTTTGAGAATGGGATTCCACATAGTTGGATTTCATATATTACAGCAACATGAAAATTTCACGGAAACTCATCAATATAATTGCGACTCTATGATAGAAAGCATCTTCTCCTTAATTACACTTACCAGGAGCTATGCTTTTAGCCGGCAAAGCCAGTGCCGCAAATCTGTTTCTAAGGCTGCATTGTTCTAATCCTCAGTTCCTGTGTTTGCATTGATAACTGTGCGGCCTGAAAACAGGAAGTCTTCCCCCTCTGCGGCTGCTTGGAATTGCTCTAATTTGTTCTGGTAATGGGTGCCAGATGTCAGGGTCTAAAAGGAAGCCAGAGCAGGCAAAAGATGGCTCTTCTGACCTTCTATTGAATTCCAGAGCTCTTACCCTCTTTTGTCTTCTGCAAAAATCATTCACAAACATACTGAACCAAGTTGGGCCAGGCGGCCTCCCTCCTGGGGAAGCAGTCACAGCAGAAGAGAGATGGCAGCTTGGCAGTATCCGGGAAGGGGCGACACCTGCCCCAGTTCTCCAGGCTGTCTTGTGGGGCAAGGGGTAGGGGGAGCAGAGAGAAAAAGGAGAGAAAAAAAATGAACCTATGTCATCCGCGTCCACAGAAGCATCTCCTGTATCGTGACTGCTGCTTCTTCAAAATTGCACTCTCCCCAATGGGGTCTTTGACATCTCCTTTTAGTAAAGACGATGCATAGGGTTTGAGGTTTTGTTTCCCTCTGCCTTTTATTTTTCAGTAACTCCCGGGATAAAATGTCTTTGCTGGCATACTGTATATCTAATTTATTGCATTTGTCACTCCATTTGTCTGGGTAAAATACATTTAAATCTGGAAGTCTCAGCAGAGTAAATCAAAGTGAATACAGTCAGATGCCTGCTGCTGTTGATAAGAGTACAAACTGGCAATAAAGTCAATCAACTAGTACAGGATTTACATGTCTGAGCATTTAAATCACATTCGTGTTAACTGATTTTCTACAGGTTCACAGGACTGCATGCAACTCCTTTCCTACTTGTAATGAAATTTCTATCCCCCAAATTTTCATGCAGATTTTTTTTCTTGGTGTAAATGGAAGATTTTTGTTCGCAAGGAGTGATCCTACAGGAGGTGTCTTTGCTTTCTTTTGTAAAGGTATAGTTAGAGAATAGAAATGTCATCCTGAGGGAAAATCAACCATTTTGTTTCCTCAGAGAAAGTAAGGAGTGATTGAAAAAAAGCAATTCAACTATTTATTCTATTAAACAGCTTTGTCATCCAAGCAGCACATGAGATCTGAGAATTCAGATAAATATCTAAAGTTATTTTAAAAGTTGCCATTATTCAGTATTTGCCTATCAGAGCTGGAAAAGCTAAAATTTAAAATCAGTAGGAAATGTTAAGCTTATTCAAGGTTCACTGTCCCAATGAAATGACACTACTGTCTGGACACCTCCTTACGATTAAGCGAGTCTGAGTTTCTGTTTTTCTCCTCTTTCTTTTCCCACAAATGACAGAAAATTCAAGTCTATCTTAGTTTTTCTTGAGATTTTCAATAATTTGATAATGCAATTTTATTTTTTTCTACAGTAATTTGCTTTATCTAAGATTTCTTTGAGAATAACAAATATTTGAGTTAAGTTCTAAATAAATACACCGAAAGCCTGTGGAAAAACCCAGATACATTTCTTGGCATCCTTAGTTTCTGATCATTGATAAGGTAGTTATAAATGGTAACTGACTTAGTATATGCCCCAGAAACACCTTCTTAAGTTTGTCCAGACCATTCCTGTAAAAATCTGAGCATGATGGGGGCACAGGACTCTCAGTAAACGGGCAAAAGCAAAAACAGTTCTCAGTGACAGGGGTTGTTCCCTCTGTCAGTGGAGCTCATTTGACCTCTTTGATACCCATTTTCTCATCTTCAGAACAGGATTAATATCTCTTATTTTGTAAATATTCAATATGATAATCTTGGAGAAAGCACCTGCAACACATCAGATGTTCTAAAAATTTCAATGTAAACTATATTGTATTTCAATGCATTAGCTTAGGAGTCTCAGACTATTAGCTAGATTTGTACTATTAATTTTATATATTTTATAAAGGTTGCATATATAATTACTTATGAAAAATTACAGTGTTGCATCATTCCTTGATGTCTCTTAAGGCATGTTTACTGAACCACACCTAAATGTCTTTTACCCAGGCCCACAAGGCCTCTTTGGAATGCAGTCACATTAATACACCTATGAGAGTCCTTGCAATTTAACAGCAGACAGAACTTTCTAATCTCAACTAGGTTCATCAATCTAACAATAAGAGAAAATCAGCTGGACTAAAGTAACCCTGTGCTGTTTCTTATCAGCTCTGGTCTGGACGCTTCCATTCTTCCTGACTCGTCTACACAAGCACCTCAGCACTCAGGGACTGACTTTTCTCATCACCTGCTCTTCAGGCTTTGGCTGCTCTAAGTATTGACTGAGTAGCTGGTGATCCTCGACCTATATTTGAGATTTCTCTACTGACTGTACTCTGAGGTAATAATGACTCTAGTCAGAGGTCCTGCTCTTCCAGCTTTTTCTAACTGCAACAAACAGACACACTTCCAGTAGCCCTAACGTTTGCTTTATAAAGAGAATATCCATATATTAGATATGACTTTACTATTTCCCTTTTTCTTTCTCATTAACAATCGGTTCTGATGGAAACAAGATAACCAGAGAAGAACTGACTCAATATAATAAATTTTTTAGAACTTGATAACTATGTTTGAAGAGATACCATAGGGTTGTTTACTCATTTCTACAAATACTCAGGATAGCAATTTTACTTGGTAGTATCTTGGGTAATATTTAAAATGACATAAGGTCACTATGGTAAGGAAGCATTTGGGAGATGGTAGGTTTTTCATTTAGAAGGAGAATATTTATTTATTGCCTGCCTGACTCTCTAGGTACTATTTAGCTCAAATGAAACTCTAACATGAAAATTTTGACTGGCAAATATTAACCATTATTCCTTTCTTCTCTTCTTATAGTCCTTATAAGTCCTTATACCTCTCAGTTAACTGAAAAGCAGAGAGAAAATACAGAACATGAACTATAAAAATAGCTGAAATAGCTGATACATGGAATTCTATCTCCATAACTCTGACAAACACACAGGGGTTTCTTATGCTTCAGTCGCTTATGGTTAAGCACAGAAAGGTCAACCATTAACTCTGATTCTTGAGTTCTAAAAAAAAAAGATGAAGATACTTTAAAAAATATAGTCACTCATTAAAGTTGAAAACATACTGTGCTATGTATCCAAGAACTAATTCAGGAATTTCCTCTTTAAATAATGTACATACCAGAAGGCATAGTGATCAGTCACTCAGCTGTGTCCGACTCTGTGAGACCCCATGGACTGTAGCCCACCAGGCTCCTCTGTCCATGGGATTCTCCAGGCAGGGATATGGGAATGGGCAGCCATTTTCTCTTCCAGAGGATCATAGGTTCAGATAAATAATGTTGTGGAAATAAACTGCTCATACACAAAATCCTGTATAGTGGGATGAGCAGTGAGCTTTGGATTCTAGGTGTAACTATAAAAACCACTAACCATATACTCTTGAACACATTACTTGAAGTCCTTTGTCAAAGTTTCCTCATATAAAATGAAATATAGGAGGATATTCTATTTGTGGATGAGATTAAGATAATGCATCTAATTGTCAGCTAATTTACAATTAAAATTTGATAGGGAAAACTGTCAGATAACCAGTAAAAAATGAAAATGTTTTTGTTTATTTTTAATAGAAAAAATATTCCCCAGCCAATTTGCCCTTAACAATTACCATGTTTCATTTTACACAATTAAAAAAAGAAGCCCTTGTTTCTCATTGCCCTTGCATATTTTACTGCTATCTTTTACTTTCCTCTCTGAAGGCAGAAGTATTCTTAGAACTTGAGGATTTTCTCTAAACAAACATACAGGGACATTTTTCCCACTGCACAACAATGATGGAGTAAGTTACCACCAATGGGTAGAGGCTTTCTTCCCATCTAAGAAGGCTTTGTTGAAATGTACTTTTATTGTTTTGAAAAGTTAGAATCATCTATTAGCATTTAATGATGACAGTTTTATAATCCACATGAAGAAGGCATTAAAATTCAGCATGAACAGGGCATTAAAATTCAGTCAGAACATACCTCAGTACTGCATGTTGGCAGCAATTTTTACTCTAAACAAATATGGAAGATGTGAATCGTAGGCCTGTCTTTATGATTATTGGTAGGTACATGACACTGGACAGGCTAATAATAGCTCCTGTCCCTACCCATCACCACTGAAGTAAATCCAAGAATGAGGGTGAAAGAGTTGCATTCCTTTTCTAGAATTTTCTAGTTTGACTTTCCTGTAAAAATAAACTCATTTAACTTTCTTGCAGTTACCTTGTAAGGTTAACAATTGTTTGTGGCTGTGTTAGATAACCCTTTCATATATCCATATACACATGAATACACATAACCCTGGAACTTCCCAGATGGCCCAATGGTAAAGATTCTGCCTAGAGTGTGAGAGGCTTGGGTTTGATCCCTGGATCAAGAAGATCTCCTGGAGAAGGAAATGGCAACCCACTCCAGTATTCTTTCCTGGAAAATCCCATGGAGAGAAGAACCTGCAGATTACAGTCCATGGGATCACAAAGAATCGGACTCGACTGAGCAGCTAAGCTTGCCCGCATAAAGCTACCTGTGCAAAAGCAAACGGGCTAATGTCCATGGAAATAGATAAACAATGAGAATTATGAATTTGATTTCCAAAATAAGACTAATTTCACTTCTTTCTTCCCCTTATGAAAAATTAAATTGCTTAATCTTTTTCTAGTTGGCTTTCAGTCATTAGCAAAGGAAATCCTGGATGGTACAATTCTATTCTCTGTCCATGGGATTTTCTAAGCAAGCGTACTGGAGTGGGTTGCCATTTCCTTCTCCAGGGGATCTTCCTGACCCGGGGATCAAACCCAGATCTGCACTGCAGGCAGACACTACACTCTGAGCCACCAGGGAAGCCCTAAGCATAATATTGGATACCTAGATAAATATAAAATAT
Organism: Nanger dama; assembly: GCA_917880005.1. Classification (NCBI taxonomy): domain Eukaryota; kingdom Metazoa; phylum Chordata; class Mammalia; order Artiodactyla; family Bovidae; genus Nanger; species Nanger dama. The sequence goes on from CAKJTW010000069.1 coordinate 4,192,005, forward strand.
AAAGCCTCACTTCTAGGTGTTATGTGCTAATTAGAGCAATGTTTTACAAAGATATTTCTGTACCTGTGCTGGTGTAAAGGTAAAGGGGATGTTTTTTGCAGTGGTAAAGTATTTCATGGAGGAAATCCCCAGGCAGTCAGGAGCCTCCATGAAAGACATGAAATTTGATTTAAGCTGACATGATAGCAATATTAAGATTGGGCTAAAAGGAGATAGTTATCTTATTATTGAAGTCATGGCACTAAGGAATATATTCTAATAAGAGTGGAGAAGGACTAGGTACAGAGAAGCCATGGCAATCCTGGCATCTATTGCAAGAGAAGCCTGATGGAAGAAGAAAACAAATAATCTTATATAACTGTGAGGTCTCAGGACAGCGCCTTAGGAAACAACCTCTGTGGAGTGCTGAGGCTCTCAGCACAGCCATGAAGTTGGAGGTATTCAATTTAATCCTGAGAGAAAGGGAAAAGAGGATTATCTACTGGAAGGGTATTGACAGTCAAGGCACTTGGACTGCATTGGCTGCCCCTGGACCTTGCTCTAAGGAAGGGCATGTGGGAGCACCATGGTGCAAAGCAGAGAGCAGGCAGAAGGTAATACACACTGGCTGGAGCAGGCTAATCAGGACAGAGGGACAGAGGAGGAACCGGGCTTGTGGGGGCTCCAGCTGGGTGCCTGGGACTCTGAAGTGAGACTGACTCTTTCTGTTACTCTTGGTCACTCCACTGAATTGTTGAGTGCCAACAAATCATTTCAACTCATATCCCTCATTTCAATGGAAGATTCTGAATTTTGTGTTATCTCAAAGAGGTGTACTTGAAATATTTGAAAATATGAAAATTTCTCATATTAACTTCCCATTTGGGAATATGCACATATGTACTTATCCAGATGATATATACACATGTAGTGGGTGTATAAAAGCGTAGAAAAATTCCAAAGTCCTTATAAAAATATTAATAGCAGTCATTTATGAGTCCTGGGTTTTGGGCTTACTAACACTGCATTTTTCATACTTTCCTGTATAAGGTAAATGTTTACAGTAAATGTGTTGTTATTGTTCAGTCACTAATATGTGTCTGGTTCTTTGCAAAGCATTGACTGAAACACACCAAACTTCCCTGTCCTTCACTGTCTCCCAGAGTATAGCCAAACTCATATCCATTGAGTTGGTGATGCTATCCAACCATCTCATTTACTTTCACTCCCTTCTCCTTCTGCCCTCAATTTTCCCAGCATCAGGGTCTTTTCCAGTCAGTTGGCTCTCTGCATCAGGTGACCAAAGTACTGGAGCTTCAGCTTCAGCATCAGTCCTTCCAGTGAATATTCAGGGTTTATTTCCTTTGGGATTAACTGGTTTGTTCTCCTTGCTGTCCAAGGAACTCTCAAGAGCCCTCTCTAGCACCACAATTCAAAAGCATCAGTTCTTCAGCACTTAGCCTTCTTTATGGTCCAACTCACACTGCTACATCACTACTGGAAAAGCCATAGATTTGACTATACAGATCTTTGTCAGCAAAGTGATGTCTCTGCTTTTGAGATGCTGTCTAGGTTTGTCATAGCTTTTCTTCCAAGGAGCAAGTCTTTTTTTTTTTTTTTAAGTTCATGGCTACAGTCACTTTCTGCAGTGATTCTGAAGCCCAAGAAAATAAAATCTGTCACCATTTCGATTTTTTTATTTTTGAAATATATGTTTATAACAAAATATATATTCTTTTCTCATATCAAGAAATAAAATTATTTTTGATAAATACAATTAGAATTAATGCTGTGCTCTTGGACATCTTGAGTTTACATTTATCCATAACTAATTTTTCCATGAACTTTTGAGTAAGAATGTCCCAATATTTCACAATAACAATATATCTAAAACTCCAGAATGTTCATCTAACACTTAACAGATTCTCAATAAATATCTATTGAATCTAATTCAAATCAAGCTATATTTTCAGATAAATCAAGTTGTTTCCCCTCCCCCTGTTAGGACCTAACTGGAGCCCAAAACAGGCTCTAAGGGGCAGGCTAGGTCTGAAGTTTAGCCTCAAAAAAAGCTGAGGCACTGGGAACTCCCACAGGCGGTGTAGCTTGACCAATAGGAGAAATCCCTTGAGAGAGCCCACACGTGTGGGAATCTAGCCAATTAGTAGATGCCAAGAGACCCTTGTAATCAATCCGTCCATGCCTACTCCCTGTCTTTGTTCTAAATTTATAAATACTGCTGTAATTCAGGGCTCGGGGCCCCTTACCTTACCCCACTGTATGGGATGTGGCAGGGTGCCCTAACTCGAGTTAGCAATAAATAAACTCCTTCTTGCTTTTGCATTGCTTTGGTGGATTTGCTCTCTCAGTTTATTCGGGGACTTGGACACGGAGCATAACATTTGGGGGCTCATCCGGGATCCCCTTGACTGCGCAGAACAACTCCCCTGGTAGGAGGGAGACCTCACTAGGAGGTAAGATTTCTGAACACTGGTGTTAGTTCTGGAAAAGCCTAGCCTGAGTCCTAGCCCCAATAGCATATTGGGGGGCTGCTAGGTGGGAATACAGGAATAAGTCCAGTCTGAGTCCTGGGCCCTGATATCACATCGGGGAAGGCAACTGGCACTGTGGATATCCGGCAGGTAAGAATAAAAGAGCCCAGAAAGATCTAGTGCTGGGCTACAGGTGGCCATCTTGTGTTTGTGGTCTGTGTCTGGTCGTGGTGTGTGTGTGAGTGCCGGCACCATCTCTGTGTTCTTTGTTTAGTCCTAGAAACTCCCAGGGCAAACGCCCCGCATCTGCAAACATGGGACAAAGGGCTTCTACTCCTCTGACTCTTGTGACTGACCATTTCTCTGATTTTAAGTCTAGGGTGCAGAAATTGTCCCTGCTGGTAAAGAAAAATAAGCTGGTAACGCTCTGCTCAGTTGAATGGCCCGCCCTTGACGTCAGCTGGCCTTTGGAAGGCACCTTTACTTGCCTATTGTTCCAGCGGTCAGGGAGAAAGTACTTAGTCCCAACCCATTGGGGTACCCAGACCAAACTCCGTACATAGTGGTCTGGCAGGATCTGGTGGAGGATCTGCCAGACTGGCTTAAACCTTGGCTTAAACCTTCTATCTTTTCACCTTCTAACCCCCCTTGTCCCTCTTCCCCATCACAAGCCTCTTCATGTCCACAGGTGTTAATCGCGGAAACTACCCAAGAAAAGGAAGATGAAAAGAGCAAAACTCAGGCAAAACCGGTGCTCCAAGAATCCTCACTGTACCCCAATCTATTAGACCTAGAGACTGATCTTTTCCCCACCCCCCTATGCGGACCCGCAGCCACCTTTGCTTCCGCAGGTTTCTCAGATCTCGTCTGGAGAAACAAGGAGGGGTGTTGAGCCTTCGGCCCCTATCCGAGAAGGGGGCCCCGCCCAAGGAACTCAGAGAAGAAGCAGAGGAGTTGCCAACGTGGTGGAGGATGACTTGGAAGTCACATCCTCCACGGTCCGGGCATTTTCGGTGCAGGCGGGGCCGGTGCGAGCAGGGGAAGACTGGGAACTCACTCCCTCCGCGGCTGCGCGGGCGGGACCAGCGCGGGCCGGCGGGTGCGAGTGGAGGAAGACTGGCAGCTTCCTCCCTCTGTGGTCCGGACGTTTCCAATCTGGGCTGGGCGGGACCGGCCCGAGCGGACGGAGAGCAGACATTTCAATACTGGCCCTTCTCTACCAGTGATTTATACAACTGGAAAGCTCAGAACCCTGCGTTTTCTGAAAAACCTCAAAGTCTTATTAACCTTTTAGATTCTATCCTCTTCACCCATAACCCCACCTGGGATGACTGTCAACAGTTGTTACAGGTGCTCTTTACCACGGAAGAACATGATAGGATTATATCAGAATCTCGGAAAAATGTACCCAGGGTGGATGGGAGACCCACTATGCTGCCTAACCTGATCAAAGAGGGGTTTCCCTTGGTACGACCCTCCTGGGACTTCGAGCGTGCTGAAGGTAGGGAGCGTCTCTGAGTGTACCGCCAGGCTCTCATGGCCGGCGTTAGGGCAGCTGCCAGGAAGCCAACTAATTTGGCTAAAATCAAACTGGTTAGACAAGAGCCAAATGAGAGCCCAGCAGCTTTCCTTGAAAGATTAATGGACACCTTCAGACAGTACACCCCTCTAGACCCCCAAGCTGATGAGTCAAAGACAGCAATAATGTTATACTTTGTAAACCAGGTGGCCCCTGATATCAGGAGAAAGTTGCAGAAGGTAGAGAGGTTGGGTGAACAGACCTTGCAGGATTTAGTAAGGGTGGCGGAAAGAGTTTTTAATCACAGAGAGACTCCGGAAGAGAGAAAAGAATGTATTAGACGGGAAGAGAGAGAACTCAGGGCCAAAGAACGAAAAGAGTTGGCCCAGATATTGTTTGCAAAGATAGAACAAGGAAGTAATTCTCAGAAGGCAAAGAAAGTTAACTCGAAGGGTGAAGAGAGGCCGGTAAAGCGAGGACTTAAGAAGGTTCAGTGTGCATTTTGTAAGGGATTCGAACACTGGAAGGATGAGTGCCCCAAGAAAAATCTAGGAGAAAAACCCACCAAACAGGAGAGGTCCTCAACGTCTTCTATGGGGGCCCATATCCTCTATGCAGGAAAAAATAGTGACTAGGGGGTCAGGGCCCGGCACCCTTCCCCGAGTCCTGGATAACTGTAAAGGTGGAGGGAAAACCGGTTGGCTTCATGGTAGATACGGGAGCCCAATACTCTATTTTAAATCAGAAAGATGGACCTATGTCCAAAAAGAACAGCTGGGTACAAGGAGCCACCGGGACTAAACGATATGGATGGACCACAAAACGACACGTGAACTTGGGGGCCCAGCAGGTGACCCATTCCTTTCTTGTGATACTTGAATGCCCAGAGCCCCTGTTGGGAAGAGACTTGCTATCCAAGGTCAATGCTCAGATTCACTTCGACCATGGACAGATATCAGTTCTAGATGGGACCAGACATCCTATACAAGTTCTGTCTTTAGCACTGAGGGACGAATATAGACTGTACTCACCAGAGCCCCCTACAGCTATAGACCCTGCTGTGCAACCATGGGTTCAAAGATACCCCCTGGCCTGGGCAGAAATAACGGGAGTGGGGCTAGCCAAACAAAGACCTCCCATCGTTGTTGAACTAAAGGCCAACACTCTTCCTGTGAGGGTAAGACAATATCCCATGAGCCAAGAGGCCCGGCAAGGAATTATGCCACACATACAGCGCCTCCTGGAGGCAGAGATGTATTCCATGCCGGTCCCCATGGAATACTCCCCTATTGCCAGTGAAAAAGCCCAGGGTACTGACTTCAGACCAGTCCAAGATCTACGAAAAGTCAACAAACGGGTGAGTGACATTCATCCCACCGTCCCTAACCTTTATACTCTACTAAGCAGCCTGTCTCCAGACTATGTTTGGTATATTGTCTTAGATTTAAAAGATGCCTTTTTCAGTTTGCCCCTGGCCCCCACGAGCCAAGAGATCTTTGCATTCGAATGGATAGAAGAAGGCAGTCAGACCTCCGGACAGTTGACTTGGACTCGACTACCACAAGGTTTCAAAAATTCGCCCAAGCTGTTAAATGAGGCTCTAGGTGAAGATCCCCGTGAGTATCGGGTTGATCACCCCACCGTTGTTCTCTTACAATATGTTGATGATCTTATGCTAGCAGCAACTACAGAGGAAGCATGCCTAGAGGCAACAGGCGATCTTCTTCAAACTTTGGGGACTTTGGGGTACCGGGCCAGTGCCAGAAAGGCCCAAATAGCTAAGCAGGAGGTCGTGTACCTAGGGTACAAGATAAACAAGGGCAGAGATGGCTAACGCAAGCCATGAAAAAAACTATATTGCAGACCCCTGAGCCTGTAACTCCAAAACAAGTGAGAGAGTTTCTGGGGACTGTTGGGTACTGCCGGTTATGGATCCTGGGATTTGCTGAGAAAGCTCGCCCACTATATGAGGGGAGCAGGGAGAGTAAGAGCTGGGAATGGACGGAGCCGATAAAGAGGGCTTTTCAAGAACTCAGGCGAGCCCTGTTGGAGGCCCCAGCCCTCGCTCTCCCTGACCCATCTAAACCCTTTCAATTGTTTGTAGATGAGAAACGGGGAGTAGGAAAAGGGGCTTTAACACAGAAGTGGGGGTCATGGAGGCGACCAGTGGCCTACCTCTCCAAGCGGCTAGACCCAGTGGCCGCCAGATGGCCACCTTGCCTTCGAATCATTGCCGCCACTGCCCTCCTGGTCCATGACGCTGGGCTACACTCCCCATGCCATCGAAGGAGTTTTAAAGCAGCCACCGGGTAAGTGGATTTCTAATGCCCGCTTGACACACTATCAGGCTTTGCTGCTTGATACCCCACGGATAAACTTTCAGACACCTTGCTTCCTGAACCCGGCTACTCTATTACCCAACCCGGAGGAAGATAGCCCCCTTCATGACTGTGGTGAGATATTGGCCGAGGCGACGGCAGTACGAAAAGACCTAACAGATGTGCCTTTAAATAACAGTGAGCTGATATGGTTTACAGATGGAAGCAGTTTTATTAAAGATGGACAGAGAAGGGCAGGGGCTGCAATAGTTGATGACTCTGGGCAGACAATATGGGCGGAAGCCCTTCCCCCGATACCTCCGCACAAAAGGCGGAATTGATTGCTTTTGATACAGGCCCTGGAGAGGGCCAAAAAAAAGAATTACCATTTTCACTGACAGCCGGTATGCATTTGGTACTGTGCACATTCAGGGCCCAATATATAAAGAGCGGGGGTTTTTGACAGCTGAAGAGAAGGAAGTTAAGCATCTGCCTGAGATCCGTAGACTCTTGGAGGCCGTCCAGCTGCCTCGAGCAGTGTCAATAGTGCATGTCCCTGGACATCAAAAAGGAGAGGACCCCAGGGCACGGGCAACCGGGCCGCCGACATGGCAGCTCGAGAAGCAGCTAATAAAGACTATACTGCCCCCATACTGACAGTAGGACTACCACCTCCGGGTATGGGGACCTTACCCCCTGGTCCCTGAGTATTCCTCATCTGATCTTGCCTGGATTCAAAAAAATGCCGACCTTCGAGAGGGCGAAGATGGATGGTATCGAGACCCAGATGACTACTTGATGCTTCCTGCCAACTTGGGTCGACACTTGTGTGAACATCTATACCTGACCACCCATCTAGGAGAAAAAAGACTCTAATGCTTCTCCAGACAGCACATCTGAGGTTTCCTCGACAACAGGGGACTGTGCAAGACATAGTCCAAGCCTGCAAAGCATGCCAGCTGATGAGGCCAAGAAAAGGACAGCATGCAGAAACAAGGTACTGGGGAGAAAGACCAGGGCAGCACTGGGAGATAGATTTTATAGCGGTAAGGCCAGGCAAGTATGGATACCGTTATCTGCTAGTCATGGTGGATACTTTCTCAGGGTGGGTAGAGGCCTTCCCTACTAAGGGGGAAACAGCTATGATAGTGGCCAAGAAGATCCTAGAAGACATAGTACCTAGGTTTGGACTGCCGGTGACCATTGGCTCTGACAATGGGCCTGCTTTTGTGAGCCAAATTGTTCAGGGGCTGGCCCTAGCCCTGGGGACAAAATGGAAATTACACTGTGAGTACAGTCCCCAAAGCTCAGGGCAGGTTGAGAGGATAAATTGGACCCTAAAAGAGACTTTGGCAAAGTTGGCAATAGAGACTGGCGGGGACTGGGTGACCCTCCTTCCCTTCGCCCTCTTCTGTGCACGTAACACCCCCTACAAGCTTAACTTGACCCCTTTTGAAGTTATGTATGGAAGACCCCCTCCCGTGTGCCCTATTCTCAAAGGAAAAAAACAACCTTCCCCAAGTTTAGGGCGGCTCCGAGAAGATCTGATGGCATTGAGCAAGGTACATACTCACGTCTGGAAATTGGTCCAGGAAATACACGAGAGCCAAGACAAGGGAGCCTTCCCTTTGCATAATATCGGCCCTGGAGATTGGGTGTGGGTTAAGCGGCACCATTCTAAGGCACTAGAACCTAAATGGAAGGGTCCTTATGTTGTGCTTCTTACCACCCCCACTGCCCTCAAGGTAGACGGCATTAGACCTTGGGTATATTGCAATCACATGCGCCGAGCGACTCCTGAAGAGCAACAACAGGTGCAGGCAGAATGAAAGGTAGCTGTCCATCCATCAAATCCTTTCAAGCTGAAGCTCAGCCGTCAAAATACTTCTGGTATTTCCATCGTAGGACTGACGGCCCTATCCACATCCTGCCATGGCAACTCTAATCTGCATCAACCCTTCCAAATCACCTAGATCATCAAAAATGGAAAAACCTATGAAAAATTAAACCAGAACACCGCTATCCATCCCCTGAACACCTGGTGGCCTGATCTGTATTTCTCTTTACAGCAGTTGACAGAGTTGACGGAGACTCTGTGGGCCACCAAACCTTACCTCCGACGGACAGGCTTCTATGCATGCCCCGGACACCAAAGGGACAAGATAAAGACCTGTGGAGGAGTGGTAAACCGGTTTTGCAAGGCTTAGAGCTGTGTAACATCAAATGATAGATGGTGGAGATGGTCAGTGACTATACCCGATGACCTGATTCACCTGACCTTTGCAGATCCCAGCCTTGAGCAGCCAGACGGGTGTCAAGAATGTGATAAGGTCAAGGTTTCCTTTACTGAACGAGAAAAAAAAAGACGAGAGGTGGATTTCAAGACTGAACTGGGGAATCCAAGTTTACTTGACTTTGGGCCCGAGTGTGATACTCCTCATTCAGCAGGTTGTGGCGCCCATTCAGACTCAAGCGGTGGGTCCTAATCAGGCCGAGGGCGGGGGACGGGCTCCGCCGACCCAGAGCATGGCTAGGCCAGTTCCTACTTTAGCAACTGACTCCTGTAACACCTCGCTTGATGTTTCTTACCTACCGGGGACACTGGGAGGCCCCCCACCCCACTACCTAGGCCCCGGAAGAACAAGACCCTTTATGGTCCTTGGTTAGAGAAATGTATGCTGCCCTGAACTACTCCAATCCAAACACAACCCAGTCCTGTTGGCTCTGCTATACTCTTTACCCTCCCTTTTATGAGGCAGTAGGCCTAAATGTATCTTACAACCTATTCACCGGCCAAAACCCCCTCAGTGTCAATGGGGAGAATGTAAGGTCGGGCTCACTATGAGAGAAGTATGGGGGAAGGGACTTTGCCTCGGTGCTGTTCCTCCTGAAAAGACCCCCTTGTGTGCCCAAACTGCTAACCTCACCGGACTTAATGCAACAACATGGGTTGTGCCTGAGGCCGGGGGCTGGTGGGTTTGTTCCCATACCGGGCTGACACCTTGCTTACACACTTCTATTTTCAATCAAAATAAGGAATTCTGCCTTCTAGTGGCGGTGATGCCCAAAATCCTGTATCATTCTGAGGAAGTAATGTACAATTTTTGGGATAGAGAAGCCCCGTCTCCCCGGTACAAGAGAAAACTTGTCACGGCCATCAACTTCAGCGACCCTATTCACCCTTGGAGTAGCAGGAGCAGGTATAGGGATCGCCTCTCTGTCTACACAAACTCAGGGCTTTGCCTCCTTGAGAGCAGCTATTGATGAAGATATCACCCGCATAAAAAGTCTATGATGGCCCTGGAAAAATCTTTAACTTCTCTATCTGAGGTAGTGCTGCAAAATAAGAGAGGCCTGGACCTAGTTTTGTGTGCAGCCCTAAAAAAAATAAAAGGTTGTTTCTATGCTGATCATACTGGGGTGGTGAGAGAGTCCATGGCAAAAGTAAGAGAGGGGCTAGCTCAGAAGAAGAGGGAGCGAGAAGCCCAACAGGGATGGTTTAAATCCTGGTTCCAGAAATCTCCTTGGCTGACCACCCTACTCTCCTCCCTAATGGAGCCGCTCATTATCCTCCTGATACTCCTCACCTTTGGGCCCTATATTATTAATAAGCTGGTGACCTTCATTAGAGAACGAGTTCACTCTGTACAACTATTCGTGTTGAGGGCAGCAATGCCACTCCGTGCCTAGGGATATAGAGGAAGATTCCTCTATGTAGCTGAAGACAGGGGGAATGTTAGGACCTAACTGGAGCCCAAAACAGGCTCTACGGGGCAGGCTAGGTCTGAAGTTTAGTCTCAAAAAAAGCTGAGGCACTGGGAACTCCCACAGGCGGTGTAGCTTGACCAATAGAAGAAATCCCTTGAGAGAGCCCACACTTGTGGGAATCTAGCCAATTAGTAGATGCCAAGAGACCCTTGTAACCAATCCGTCCTTGCCTACTCCCTGTCTTTGTTCTAAGTTTATAAATACTGCTGTAATTCAGGGCTCAGGGCCCCCTTGCCTTACTCCACTGTATGGGATGCGGCAGGGTGCCCTAACTCGAGTTAGCAATAAATAAACTCCCTTCTTGCTTTTGCATTGCTTTGGTGGATTTGTTCTCTCAGTTTATTCGGGGACTTGGACACGGAGCATAACACCCCCATTTTAGATTCATAGCTTGAAACTGCATACAGATAATCAAAATTGATCTGTCCAAAATACATGGAACCCATTTACCTCTCCTGTGTCACTTCATGCAGTTATCCCTCCCAGTGCCCTCTGCAGCAGCGACTAATGTCTGTCTGAAACAGGCTTTCTCTATCTTTCTGCATGATCAGGGCTGCCATTTCAAATCCCATTGAAAACCATATTTTTTTTTCTTTCTACCTCTGTTATTGCATTCCATAATTGCATTATTTAACTCTGTCAAATGTATGGGAACACAGTTTTCCACAAAAAGAGCTCACACACAAATACAGTGTAGTAGCACACTATTTTGAAGTTAATTTCCTAGAAATGATTGCCCCCCAGGTTAGAAATAGTCTCTCATTTGTTGGTATTTAGCAAACCAGCTATATACAGGCAAGCAAAAAATGTGTTTAAATATTTGTTTAAACAGATTTTTAAAAATGTTGGAAGGGTAGGAACAAAAGGTAATTTTGTTAATTCTTAAATGCTCTTAAAGTACTGTGTTAATGTATCTACGATCTGGCTACATAACTCAAAGATTTATTTGGCACTTAGAGATAATTGAATTCTGGACTGAGAGTTCTCAGTTTTGAGAGAAAAACACTGAGAATAATAGAATCTCTGTGTACTCCTTTTGTTGTTATTTCTACCACACTAAAGGAATTTCACCTAAGATAAAGAAAAAAAAATTCAGATCATTAAGTTAGTAATGTGGAGGTGAACAGAACTGATCCAAATGAGAACAAACAAACAAAAAAGCACAAAAGCTATTCATTGTGAGCTTGCTATAGCAAGGTCAGCCATCACTTGCCTTTAGCAGAGACTCAAAGGCAGGCAGGGAATTGAATAAAGTTTGCAGTAAAATCAAAGGAAGGCTCCAGGTACACTCTGATTGGAAGATGCAGGGAACTGCAGGCAGGCTATGTAGGGCACACTCTGCCATTGGCTGAGTGAGCATATTTGGCTTTCCCTCTTTGGTCTTGAACTTTCTTTGTGGTTCAGCTGGTAAAGAAGCCACCTGCAATGCAGGAGACTTGGGTTCGATCTCCAGGTTGGAAAGATCCCCTGGAGTATGGACCCACTTCAGTATTCTGGCCTGGACCACATAGTCCAATGAATCTCAAAGAGTCTGACACAACTGAGTGACTTTCATTCATACACTCATTCATTTATCTTAAACTGGAAGCAAGGATAAACTTTAGGCAACTCCCTGTCACTGACCAAGTCCTAATCATGGATGTATATCAGTGAAAGGATGTTTGGCTTCTTGACTGATTTCTGCAGATTGTGGGTTGACGTTTTATCATATGTATGGTCTGGCCAATGTCCATTAGTATATTAAATTTCTCAGTAAAAAAAAAAAAGATATAATTTAGAACATATCAACTTTTAAAATAAAATACAAAATATTAAATACTCATATTTAAAGAAAACTTTTCTTAAGGAAAATGTATTTGAGTTCATATTTGAATCAAAAAAATAAGAACTAGCAAAATTAAGAGGACTGGGTTAGGGGATGGAAAAGAGCTTTTGTATAATTTCATTCATCTATTTATTTTTGGTTGTGCTGAGTGTTCATGCTGTACAGGCTTTTCTTTAGTTGCTGCAAGCAGCGGCTACTCTCCAGTTGTAATGTGCAGGCTTCTCATTGAGGTGGTTCTCTTGTATCTGAGCACAGTCTCTAGGGCACACAGGCTCAGTAGTTGCAGCTCTGTAGAGCACAGGCTCAATAGTTGTGGTCCACAGGCTTAGTTACTCCGTGGCATGTGGAATCTTCCCAGACCAGGGATCAAACCCGTATCTCCTGCACTGGCAGGCAGATTCTTTACCAATGAGCCACCAGGGGAGCCCCAAAAGGGTTTTTGAAATGAAGTGAACAGTTCTGGCAAAGACTGTGAAATAAGAAATAGTACAGAATGTGGATAAACAGAAATCTCAGAGTTGTATTCACAGCAATCTAAATTTGCCCACAATGAACTGGATGAGGTGTGCTGAGACTAGGTTCCACTTGGCCTTTTGGTAAGAAGAAGGGTCATGTATGGTCAGATTGTGATTGTTTTCTTAAGAATACCCAGATGCCATTGAAAGAATCAGACAAACTAGAGCTTTTCTTTTAACAAAAGAATAATTTCTGCTTTTTGAAGAGTGCGTAGAGGGAAACATAAGTAGAAAGCACTTAAAACTTTTGATGAACTCTTAATAAAATATAAAGGACTAAACTATTAGCAGAGGTAAAGGATGGGGGAGGGAATAGTTGGGTTTCAACTGTGCTTCTCAAATACCAATGTGAATATGAATGCCCTACAGATGTTAAAATACAGATTCTGATTGGACAGGCCTGGGGGAGGGTCCTGGAACTACACATTTTTAACAAGATTCCAAGTGCTATTGGTCCAACAACCAAATGTTGATGTTTGAAGTGCAAAGGATAAGAGACATATTTCTCCTCTCTGTGATGCTCAACTGTTTAGACAAAATTTTGCAACACTATTTTGTATCCTGAAACAAAATTCATTAATAAGATAATCTAACAAAATATGCACATAAATTTAAAGGGCTTGATAATATGCCCTAAGAATAATTACAAAGGGAGAAATAAACTGAAAAGCAATTATAATAAATGAATATGGATTTCAATATGAAAGTATTCAAACATAACCAAACTAGAAGACATATAATCATTTCACACCAGTCCTTAAACTCAATGAATATCAGTACAAATACAGACAACACTAAAAATGCTGTTTTTGCAATAATAAAACCTGCAGTGTTGACATTGTGACACATCTCTACTAAATATTTAAATTTTTTGGAAAATATCCTAAATAGAATAAAGTATCATATTCTTTCAGTTTACATAAGATTTATATTTCTGAAAGAAAAATATATATAGTGTGTGGTTAAAATCATATGAAATCTCAATTTGCAAAAGGGAGTAAGCGTCAGAATTTTAAAAATTATCATCATATATGTCCTAGGGGACATATACACTTTGTGCAGGGCAGCAAAAATTCTTCATTTTGTGTACTGCAGATATGGAATGTCCACAGGCCTAGCCATGTATTCTGTTACTCCATATTCCATCCATAGCATTATTTGTTTCCAGGAAATGTTGCTACCACAAAACAATGCTGCAAGGAAAATTGTGAGCACATACTTAGTTGTAGCAAGAATTGCTCTGTGAATGTGACAAATATTGTCAAACCATTCCCACAAAATGGTACCAATTTATACCTTCAGTATTAAACAATTTATATTTAGAGGACAGCTTTTGTAGTGCCTTTTTTTTTTTTTAATGTTTCCTATTTTTGTAGCAACAATGACAATCATGGAAGTTGACTCAGAGAAAAGACTTGGGACTATAGAGAGACTGAGCCACGTGAATCTGGAGAGGAGGAACATTCCAACAGGTTAAAATGCCAAGGCAAAGACTCTGAGGTTAATATGCCTGGTGTACACTGAGACTACCTGCTCTGAGGCAAGGGGGCAAGGAGTGGGACTGGATTGATTGGTGAGTTGGGAGGGAGCTTGGTGAGAGCAGAGGTTGTAAAAGAGGCAAGCACCAGATCTCTAAGGTCTTGGCAGGGCTTGAAAAGGACTTTGGAGTTTACCCTGCATGTAGTAGGAGCCCTGCAGAGACCTGAGGGTCGACTTTGAATTCTCATCATGGATCTAAGGGTCTAGCATCATGCAGTATTTTTTTTCTGAGGTTATCAAGAGTTTTTTCAGAATTTTGCTTCCTAATATGAAGCTACATATCTTTCTTTTTAAGTTCATATTATTTCTTCATGTTTCAAAGATATCTTTGCATGCATGCATGCTAAGTCACTTCAGTCATGTCTGACTCTCTGTGACCCTATGAACTGTAATCCACAGGCTTCTCTGTCCATGGTATTCTCCAGGCAAGAATACTGACTGGAGTGGGTTGCTGTTTCTCCTCCAGGGGATCTCACAGACTCACTGATCGAACCCTTATCTCTCATGTCTCCTGCATTGGTAGGCGAGTTCTTTACCACTAGCACCACCTGGGGCATCGAAAGATTTCTTTATTATTAAAAGCAAGTACAACTTGATTAAAAAAACAACAACAACAACTTTTGTCAACTCCAGAAAATCATTCACCCAGAAAACGTGAAGACTCTTGATAAATTAGTTATATATTTTCAGATTATTTTTTTCTTTTTAAGCATGTGTGTAATAATGCATTTGGTTTAATCTGTATGGAGGTAACATAAAGTGATGCAAACTATTACAGATACTTTTCTTTAATGTTTGAAAAAGAATATTTGACCCACTTGACAGAACTCATACCATTTTTAAAAATAATTTCTGAGAACAATAATAAAATCAAAATTAGTTTACCACACAAATTAAGAAAGTATATTCAACACTCCAGATACTCTCAGATCTGGAACAGGCAAATCTGGCACCAAAACAGCAACAAAAAATGTGAGAAAGGTGCAGAGATAAGAAACAAACATTCTAGGTTAAGGTAGTTAAACATAATTTTGCTGTGAAATGAAAAGAATTAAAGAATTCTTAATTGTTACTAAGGAAACTTATGGAAACCTGATGGATATGTTGGAGACTAATTTCTAATGAAGTGGGTGTGGTCAGAAAGGTTAAGGATGAGGAAGACAGGCTAGCTTTGAGTTTAGTTCTAAGTGAAACAAGAATATATTAAATCTGGTAAAGTTAGAAAGCATACGGGTTTGGGAATTCAAAGGGAAAAGAGGCAATCACATGAGGCTGGGAAAGAAATGTTGGGTTCACAAATGTTTGTTGTGCCATGCTGAGGCAATGGGATGCAGTGTGGACTCTGGTCTCCAGGCTCTGCTGAGCTTCCCACCAAAAACACCAGCCCATATTTTTTGCAGATATCTCTAATAATAATGCCCTTCCTGAACTGGCCCTTTATCTAAATTTTTTTATGGAGACAAAAGGGAAGCAAAAAGAAAGACTTCCTGTGTCTTCTTGTTCTTAAAAATCATCCACATATTTTTAATAATGTGTATTATAACCCATGATAATCCATGCCAAAGAGACATATTTTATGGTGACACATTTTCTTCCCCTACACCTGTCTAGTCTTATTTTAAAGTTTTATGTTTCTACAAATTTTATTATGCAATTATTTTTTACTAAATTAGTAAAACATAAATCTCTAGTATAGGATTTTTAATTTCATTTCTTTAAATAGGCTTAAATTTGGGTAAGCAGTATTTTTTTCATTTATACAATATTGGAAATATAATTACATCAAGGTTAATGTTTTTTGCTAAATTTAGATATCAGGAAAGCATTATTGAAAAAGAAAACAAGACTGGAAACAGAAAACAACTCTCTTCCTTTTTAACAAATATGTATGCACTGTTGTCATGGTTACTGAAACCTAAAAAATGTTTTCGGTATATGCTTGGTAAAGAATCCACCTGCAATGCAGGAGACCCTGGTTTGATTCCTGGGTCAGGAAGATCCACTGGAGAAGGGGTAGGCTACCTACTCCAGTATTCTTGGGCTTCCCTGGTGGCTCAGCTGTTGAGAAATCTGCCTGCAATGCCGGAGATCTGGGTTCAATCCCTGGGTTGGAAAGATCCCTTGGAGAAGGGAAAGGTTACCCTCTCCAGTATTCTGGCCTGGAGTGCCAGGGTCCAGCCCTGGTGGATCCAAGGAATTTGAAGCAGGGATGGAGTTGGCGAGGAGAGATTTATTTATTTAGAGATATAAAGAAAGATTAGGAAATAATAGTGTGGTGGAAAAATAGAGGAGAAAAGAGGCTGTATACCTTGGTTTACATAGAAAGCCAGTAAGGCCCGAGACAAGGGGCTTGCACCGTCTATGTAGGCCACAGGCGCCCGCTTGAATAGCAGAGGGTGCCCCACCTTGGGCTCCCTCTCACGTGGGTCTTAGAAGCCCAGGCAAATAAGTAGACACGGCGAGCCTCCATGTTCTAGATGGGAATTCAACCTGAAAAAGGAGAATAAGAAAAGAACGACATGGGGCAGCCAAGCATTGGAGCAAGACCCACAGCTTTATTTTCAAAGACAGCTTATATACCCCAAGTTGTACATAAAGAAATAATGGAATATGCAGAGTTATGCAGGGGCAATAGTCCTAACCCTTAATGAGACCAGGCTTTCTTTTTGCATACCTTTCCATATACAAAAGTTCTCAGGTGATTTACATTATCTTCTGGCCAAGAGGCCTGTTAACATTTTTATGGCTCTCTTCCTAGATATATGTCTATCAACCAGAAAACTCATTTTCCCTTGAAGTGTTTTTTTCTTTAATCTGCATCACTCTCAAAGTACTAAATAAAGTTACATTCTTGTAGAACAAAGGTGCAGTGGGTTATAACAAAGAAAGTACTTAACTCAAAGATCTAATGTTGCTAATGCCAGGGTTACTTACCTGTTTTTTCTACATACCAACTATATCAACCAATAAAAGATATGAAAACTTGGCAGCAAGTATTGGCTCAACAATGAAACCCTTAATCAGTCCTATTCTAATGATTTTGACTCCTTGGAAGCCCCTACATTCCTAGGATGTTTTAAGCTTCCTGTGCCTCTTGTGGTCAGGAGGCTGTAAACAATCACATGCGTAGCTGTAAAAGTCCGGATAAACCTGTCCGGAAGGCTAGAAAGCCATCAGAGGGGTTTTTGGATTGAAACACTCTTATTATGTCCAAGGAGACTTATTATCTAAAAGCTCTAAATTAACTTTTGCCAGAAAAAGGTGGTAGGGGGACAGGCCACTGTTAATGTCTGAAGAGTTGGTGAAAGGCATAATATAGTAAGGCAGACAGATTCTGGTTTTGGGGTAGATGCTCAAGTAGGTCCAGTGAGGTTCCCTCGAGATCCGACTCGCCTTTGCCTGTCAGGTCTCTTCCTCATGACCTTTGCCACGGTCAGGATTCTCCATGCTGGCTCCTGGCACTGGAGAATTCCATGGACTGTATAATCTATGGGACTGCAAAGAGTCAGACATGATTGGGTGGCTTTCACTTTCATGCATAAGTATTTTGCTAAATATCATCTTATAATGAATTTCTTTTATAAATGAAATTTCAATGCATCTCACAGATGAAGAGGAGTAGAATTTGTCACTCCATAATATGGCTTCTTGTCATAATGATTATTTTGAATCAATTATTTAAAAAATTAAAAATAAAAGCAGCAGACACAGTAGAAGCTCTGAACACTAAGTAGAAGTTACCCTTTTGTAAGAGATAGTTACCCGGACAAGGAGAATCTCCTTTTGTACAGGTATCTCCCTTAACCATACCAGAGAGGGATGACAAAATTTCTAGAAAGTCACCAATGGAGATGATAATGATTTAAATCTTTGTAACAACCATATCCTGTTTACTGTGCTTTAAGTGGCTCCTTGACCTGAACACCTTTCTTTTGTCTTCAGAGGATGATGATATTTAAGGTGGTAGCCTAGTTGCACGAAAGTGGGGTGCAAGAGGATAGTCACATCCCAGTTCTCAGGAGAGTCCCTGGGACAATTACTGAGTGTATGTTCTTGGCGGGAAAGAATTCAAGAACAATACATAATAAAATTAAAGAAGATTTATTCAGGAAGACACACTCCAAAGAGTGAGTGAGGGCCATCTTGAGGCACCAGGGTGTGGGGTTTTATAGGGGTGGGTAATTTCACAGGCTAATAAATGGGCAGACTATTCCAGCTATTTGGGGGAAGGTGGAGATTTCCAGGATTGGGTCATTGTCTACTTTTTGACTATTATGGTTGGCCTTGGAATTGTATTTTGGTGCCTGTGGGTGGGTCATTTAGCTTGTTGATGTGTAATACTGAGGTTCAAGGTTTAGTAGAAGTTGGCTTGCCCCCAATCTTAGATATGTTTGGTTCTAATCAGCTTATGTCATATCCTTAGAATGTGTCATTTTTTAATGGTTGTTTCTTGCCTCCTTCTTGTCTCAACCTGGGTCATCTCAGAGAGTTACTCAGTTTCCCTCTCTATCTTTCATGTATATTCAGTTTAGTTCAGATCAGTTCAGTCGCTCATTAATGTCAGACTCTTTGTGACCCCATGAATCACAGGACACCAGGCCTCCCTGTCCATCACCAACTCCTGGAATTCACTCAAACTCATGTCCGTCAAGTCAGTGATGCCATCCAGCCATCTCATCCTCTGTCGTCCCCTTCCCCTCCTGCCCCCAATCCCTCCTAGCATCAGAGTCTTTTCTAATGAGTCAACTCTTCAAATGAGATGGCCAAAGGAATGGAGTTTTAGCTTTAGATAAGTTTTTCCAAAGAACACCCAGGACTGATTTCCTTTAGAATGGACTGGTTGGATCTCCTTGCAGTCCAAGGGACTCTCAAGAGTCTTCTTCAACAGCACAGTTCTAAAGCATCAATTCTTTGGCGCTCAGCTTTCTTCACAGTCCAACTCTCACATCCATACATGACCACAGGAAAAACCATAGCCTTGACTAGACGGACGTTAGTCGGAAAAGGAATGTCTCTGCTTTTGAATATGCTATCTAGGTTGGTCATAACTTTCCTTCCAAGTAAGTGTCTTTTAATTTCATGGCTGCAATCACCATCTGCAGTGATTTTGGAGCCCCCCAAATAAAATCTGACAGTTTCCACTGTTTCCCCAGCTATTTGCCATGAAGTGATGAGACCAGATGCCATGATCTTCGTTTTCTGAATGTTGAGCTTTAAGCCAACTTTTTCACTCTCCTCTTTCACTTTCATCAAGAGGCTTTTTAGTTCCTTTTCACTTTCTGCCATAAGGGTGGTGTCATCTGCATATTTGAGGTTATTGATATTTCTCCTGGCAATCTTGATTCCAGCTTGTGCTTCTTCCAGCCCAGCGTTTCTCATGATGTACTCTGCATAGAATTTAAATAAGCAGGGTGACAATATACAGCCTTGACATACTCCTTTTCCTATTTGGAATCAGTCTGTTGTTCCATATCCAGTTCTAAATGTTGCTTCCTGACCTGAATATAGATTTCTCAAGAGGCAGGTCAGGTAGTCTGGTATTCCCATCTCTTTCAGAATTTTCCACAGTTGATTGTGATCCACACAGTCAAAGGCTTTGGCATAGTCAATAAAGCATAAATAGATGTTTTTCTGGAACTCTCTTGGTTTTTCCATGATCCAGCGGATGTTGGCAATTTGATCTCTGGTTCCTCTGGCTTTTCTAAAACCAACTTGAACATCTGAAAGTTCACAGTTCACGTATTGCTGAAGCCTGGCTTGGAGAATTTTGAGCATTACTTTACTAGCATGTGAGATGAGTGCAATTGTGCAGTAGTTTGAGCATTTTTTGGCATTGCCTTTCTTTGGGATTGGAATGAAAACTGACCTTTTCCAGGCCTGTGGTCATTGCTGAGTTTTCCAAATTTGCTGGCATATTGAGTGCAGCACTATAGAACAAATATATGTTATAAAACTTTTGTTTTTCTCCTGTTAATCAACCTTCTTATTACAGGAGTGTTGTCTCAGTTCAGAAGCTAGACGAATAGAGGGTGCAGAGGGAGAAAAATTTCCTCTCCACACTTCCCAATTCTTTGACTGATTTAATAATTAAATTGATATAAGATACCAATAGAAAAAAAAAAACAAATATAATTATGAATGCACGGGAGTCCCGAAGACTTGATACCCAAAGTTCAAGTTTTGCAGGTGAATTTTGTATTCTGAGATAAGGATTGAGTTAGGGGCCTGGGGCTTCAGTTGGTAGAAGGAGAGTTTACAAGACAGTGGAAGAGCCAATGTTTCATAATTAGACCTTTGCTGGGTCATACAGTCAAGTCATTCAGATAAAAAGTTATCCTTAGTAATAGTCTCCCTCTGAGCCAAGTCTCTTTCTCAATTATTTCAGATAGTTAAGGGAGAAAGAAGAATTTTTTTCTGATTCTTTTAAGCCTTATTTTCTTCAGGTTAAAATAACCCACATGCCTAAGTGGCACATTTTGGGGAGGCTTGTTCTGAACTCCAAGGGAATTTTTTTCTTGTACCCTGAGCATGTAAATGTATCATTTGCTATCATATATAATTATTAATGTCATAAATAATTGGATAACATACTAAAAAGGAAACAATGACATGAAAATATTTGAGTTGAGTATATATAGGAAGTTTAGTAACCTCACAATTAAGAAATTGCTTTATTTTTTACTGACATATAGTTGATTTGCAATGTTAATTCCTCTTGTACAGAAAGGTGATACATTTATACATACAAATATATTCTTTTTTAATATTATTTTCCATTATGGTTTATTATAGGATATTGAATATTGTTCTCTGTGCTATATAGTAGGACTTGTTGTTTAAAAAATTGTTTTAACTTCTCACAAAAAGCAAAACAGTATTGATAGGTTAATTCTGTGTGTCCAATTGATTGTGCCATAGAATGCCCAATTATTTAAATTACATAATTATTTAATTATTATTAAATATTTAAATATTATTTCTAGGTGTATTTAGCAGGTGTATTATTTCTACGTGTGTTTCTGAATGAGATTAGTATTTGACTCTGTGGACTCAATAGATGTTCCTCCCCAGTAATGGTGGACATCATTCAACTCACTGAGGGCCAAAACAAAATGAAAGACAGAGAAGGAATAATTCACCTCTTTTTCTTTGTCCCTGCCTTTAGAGCAAGGACATCGGTCCTCTCTTGCTTTTGGACTATAAACTGTACCAAGGACTCCCTTAGTTCTCAAGCCTTTGGACTTTACTATTATTCTCAGGGACTGAACATTTAACTTGTGGATTCAGATGCTATTTCCACATAGAAAGTGTCAGTAATGAGTTGAATTGTAGAATACCCAGCTGGAGTCCAGAGAATTACTTGTTGGAGTGAGGAGAACACCAAAAACATTGAAATTGGCTCCAGAAACCTAATAGGGAAATCTTGTCAATTTACTCAAGGATTTAATTTATTCCAACTTTCTATGCAGTCTTTGTATTTATAACCATACCTATGAGTCGTATCACTCTCAAGTGAGGACCTTTACAGAGTATCAAGTGAGAATATGGGATAATTATCAGTGTCTACATTCCATATAAGGTTATGGATTCAAATTTTCTTTTTTCAACCCTAACCAAGTTAACAATACCCTGATGATTTTCAGCAACTTTTCTGCTTGACTTTTATCTTCTGTTCTTATACAACTTAAGCATCTCAAATGCCTCAAAGATGTCAGTGATATCTCTCTCCTCTCCATGTTCTTGCCCTTTCAAGCCCTACTGCCTCAGAGTCCATCAACTCTAGTGTTAGTCACTACAGATCATGGGATTGCTGAAAGCTCTGCTAGTTTCTCTTCCCTGAAATCACCACCTGCCTGGCTTTTGGATTCTTTCCATTTATGCCAAGAAGTAAGTCATGCCCTGGGTGGGAAAATACTGTGGGCTCACTTCAGTCAGCTTAGCTTTCCTCCAGAATCTTGATCCCTAAGTCCTAGGTGGCTTCCATCATGTTTGCTTTTATTTGATGTTTTTATCAAAGTTCTACAGAGACTATCAGAAGAGCTACTCCCATCACAATCCATGCTACATAGACTAAAGTAATCACTGCCTGTGTTTTTAATGAGATGAAGGTGAAGGAGAAGTCTCTCAGTCATGTCCAACTCTCTGTGACCACGTGGACTGTAGGCTACCAGGCTTCTCTGTACATGGGATTCTCCAGGCAAGAATATGGGAGTGATTTACCATTTCCTTCTCCAGGGGATCTTCCAGACCCAGGGATCGAACCTGGGTTTCCTGCATTGGAGGCAGACGCTTTAACCTCTGAGCCATCAGGGAAGCCCTTTTAAATGAGAGGTATTAGTAAAGTTCCCATCCTTTAATTGCATTTTGAATCATAATTAAGTGGAAATTAAAAATCGATAATAGTAACTAAACATAATCTGTAGACATAACTAACATTTGCATATAAGTACACAATCCATTTTGAATAAAACAAAGAACATATATGAAGCCTTGTTTATATCATCCCCAACAAGGTTTATAATGAAATGGTATGCAGTGAGTTGACCTACTGTCAGCTGTGTTCACCAACACAAAAATTTCTACATATGCATCCATATAAGTTATGAAAAGTTAGTAAGGCCATTTTCATTAAGTTTCTGCACCTTTGTCCATCTTAGATGATCATAAATACAAAACACCTATAAATCAGAAAACTTCTTTGTAATGCCTTATTAAAATGAAGGAAGGCAGATAATGCATATGTGAGGGGGGCTGCAATTTTAACTTCCATCCAATGCCAATTTAATTTCAGTTTCCTTCCCACACCAGTTTATGGTTTGTACAAATTACAGCAGTGATGTGTTTGCTAGGGTAATGGTGATGATATGTCATTAATTCCCCAGAGCGTATCATATTTTCTGAACACATGGTGTAGGCAAGGTCACATTGAATTCATCCATTTTACACTATTGAAAATAAGCCATCACCACTAAGCTACTCTAATAGAGAAGGATACAGAGCAAAACTGCAAGTGTACTGTCATTATGAGAATATTTATGTCTTCTGTAACGCATCACAACTCGTTTGCACTTACATGAGTACTTCATAAATGAAGTTGTATTAAGTTTTGAAAATTAAAAAAGTAGGAGAAAGAACAGGGAACAAGGAACATTGGCTAATAAAGTTTTCTATGTTAGAATATCTCTATATTTTGGTAAGAAAAAGATAAAGTGACCATCTGTCTCATCAACTTTTTATCCTGACAATAGCAGGTTTCCTTGCTGTTTCTGTAGGACTGCTAAGTTTCTCTGCTGGTCAGCTTTTAAATAGCATATGCATTGGGAACCCCTACCATATTGCAACTCAGGAATTTAGGAGGTCTTTGTTAGCTTAAACATGGGTCTTCTCTAAGCCCAATAAAGAGAGTTTGTAATGGGATGTTTACATTCAGATGTCCCAACCGCATGGGTCAATGTAGTTCTCACTAGTGGTCATTTGTGTGCCCCTGGTTCCCTAGCTATTAAGTAGCAAAATCCTTGCTTAGATTTCCCAGTCAAAATTGAGGTGTGTGACCTTGAGATTACACTATTTCTCCATCAGAAATTCCAGTCTTGGCCCCGAAGGGTAATCCTTCCTAACTCAAACTCAAACTTCCAGGAGTTCCCAAAAATGGCAATGAATGAACAGCAACAGGAGATCCATTTCAGGTATAAAGGACATTGCTTACAGACTTACCTCTCGGTGACTTTGCTGAGATAAAGTCAGTGTCACTGTGTTGACAGTGGTGCCTGATGTTCCTTTTGATATTGCAGGTTTTCACTTGTTATTATTCTTATGTGTTCTGCAATAAGAGAAAGCAGATAGTTAAATCAATTCAGCACTTCTCTGCCACTAGCCCATATAGTTTATATGGATAACTGTTTTTGAGGAAGCTTAGGTTTCTGCTGGATTGTGGGGTCTGTGGGCATTCACAATCTTTGGGCTCCTCTGTTGTGATGGTCCAGTTGTGACAGTCAGGTTGAGCTGTCTCAGCTTCATCATTTCTTTTGGCACTCACCCAAGGGAAGTTTACTGCTTACAGAGAAAGACTTTTGTGCTGATGCCTCTTTGAGCACCAAGGAGAGTTCCACGATGATGCATGAGTGAAGGAAAGTGTCAGCTGAACCACATAAGCCAACAAGGACTGGGCAGAGAAAAAGAAATGACTGAATGATGCTGCCTGTTGGCAGAAAATAGAGTGACACAGGTAAGAAATACAGCATGTCTCAGAAGGTCCTAGGGCTATACCCTAGGTCCTAGTTTTGAGTTGTTGGTCAGGATGGAGGATCAAGCTCTGGAGCTCATGGTTAAAGCAAATTGGTGCTGGCTTTATGTTTTTAGGGCCTCCTGGTGGCTCAGAAAGTAAATAATCTGCCTGCAATGCAGGAGACCCAGGTTTGATCTCTGGGTTGGAAACATCACCTGGAGAAGGGAGTGGCAGCCCACTCCAGTATTCCTGCCTGGAGAATTCTGCAGAGAGGGAACCTGGCTGTTTACAGTCCATGGGGCTGCAAAGAATCGGACATGATTGATGTTTATGTTTTTCAGATGAGACCAAAAAGATTTTAGCGAAGGGCTAGATAGTCATAGTTAGATAATACCATTCTGGGTACTAAACTCATGTCCCATTAATTACAAGTTTTCCACTATAACTGCTGGGGACACAATACATTCCTGGCCCATACGAGAGCTGTGACCCCTGTGGTTGGCTATTTCCACTCACATATTCTCTCCTTGGTCCTTAACTAAAGATACATGAGACCCTCTGGTTACAAAACTGCAGCAAATCTATCCAAGAGCCAGACACATTATTCCTTTTGATAAGAAACAGAAAGTATTATTCAGAAAGTAATTTATCCTTGAAACTTGCCTTTCAAAGTATGTATGTGCTCAGTCACTCAGTTGTGTTCAGCTCTTTGTGATCCATTGGACTGTGGCCTACCAGACTCCTCTGTCCATGGGATTTTTCGGGCAAGAATACTAGACTGGGTTGCCATTTCCTTCTGCAGGGGATCTACCCAACACAGGGTAGATCCTGTGTCTCCTGCATTACAGGCACATTCTTTACCCACTGAGCCATCGGGGAAGCCCCCTTTCAATGTATATTTAGTATTCTTTTTCTTTCATGTTCACTTTAGATTAATTTGTTATTTTATTTCTGAAATACATGACTAATACCTTTAACTTTTAAACAATATAATTTTAAGAAGATAAAAAGAATGGTATTTTACTTGTATTGCATACAACATACACATGTAAAATTTAAATATAAATGATTCATGCATGTAAATTAAACTGGTAAATAAAGCAACAAGAGATAGTCCAGAACTATACATTTATAAACCTTTTAACTCTTTATAATATGAAATATCAATAAACAGTGTCCACTATTTTATATTATATGCTGTTTATATGAATCTTTAATTCCATATTCACACTCATATGTCTGTATCAATTTGCATATGAATGAATCCACTTAGGAAACTCACATCTTTGTTTTAGTTGCATAAAATTAGAGTTAACTTTCCTATATTATTCTTAGTATCTTGTATTTTATTTCCTAATTATACTCCACAATTATTTATCTTCCAATAAATAATCCATCTTATACTTGAAAATAGTCTATCAAAATATTGTACAGGCATGCACGTTTAAAGTTCAACCTAAGGACAAAGAGAATAGTGCTAATTGTTCCATATTTAACTCCTAGTTTTATCCCTAGAATTCTATCCCTCCCATTCTATCCCTAGCATGATGAAAGTGAAAATGTTAGTTACCCAGTTGTGCCTGACTCTTTGTGACCCCATGGACTGTAGTCCTCTAGGCTCCCCTGTCCATGGGATTTCCCAAGCAAGAGGAGTGGAGTGGGTTGTTACTCTGTTTTCCTAGGAGAAGGGAATCTTCCTAACCCAGGGACTGAACCTGGGTCTCCCGCATTGCAGGCAGCTTCTTTACCATCTGAGCCACGAGAAAGAATGATACATGAATGTAATTCCTTTTGTAAAATTTGTAAATTCAAAGCCACTTAAATTTACAATATAAATCACTTCATAAACAGAGTACTTAAAAGATAAACTAGCCTTTATATTGAACTTTTTGTTTATTTAAGAAGTTGGATTCAATGGAATAATGATACAATTTCTTTTCTAATTAAGAAATAATGCATAGACTGTGTCATGAGGGAGCTATTACATCTCATCCTTCAGCATGGAGCAGTGGCTCTTAATCAGGAAAGATTTTTGAAAAAGAAACTGCCAGAATGTGATGTCAACATTCACAGAGGAAAAATTGGCTATTGCTTCCTAGTGCAGAATGAAGACCTAAGCCTGGAGCATTTCCCATGCTGAGTGAGGGCTCCTGCTCTGCTTTCATGGGAGAGTTCAGAACTGCCATGCATCAGTCACTGCTCTGCGTGCTCGGTCTTCTTCCAACTCCAAAAATGTCAACTTAAAAAAAAGCACAATGTGAGAGTTGTAAGTTAAATTTTATTTGAGGAAAAATGAAGACTGCAGCATATGGGAGACTGCACCTTAGATAGCTTTGAGAAACTTCTTCAAAGAGGCAGGGAGGAAAGTTCAACACATATGTGATTTTGGTGAAGGGGGAATATGTGTAATCAAGCACATATTTTTCCAAAAGGTGTCTCCTAGTCTTGTGAAGCTTTTGCTAATCATAAAGAACAGCCATCACCATGAAGGACTTTAGTGCTTTGCCACATATGAGGAGTTATAAGAATTGGGCTCATAAAATCAGCTCCTGAAAATATCTAACTATCTGAAGATCTGTCCTGTCAGATTTTTTTTTCAGAGTACAGAGTGCCTCATTTCTGCTCTCCACCCTCTACTGTTTTCAAGGGTAGTTGAAGGTCAGCAGCTGCAGCAGTACATGATTTAATCCTTGTAGATGCAGATGGAAAATGCCCATGGCAGGTGCCAATTTGTAGTTGACACCTCTGCTATCAATTGCGCGTTGAGTTTTGAGAAAACTTGTCTTTCTAACACGTACATCTCTAGACCAAGAAGAATCACATTTGAACATGATAAAAATTCAAATACCACTCAGAATTTTTGGAAGTTGGGTTGGAACATAAATAACCGGATGGAATTTCTGCGTGGTTCCCTAGAGGACTGAGTGAGTGTGTCTGCATGAGGCAAGGAGAGGAACTCAATTTTTGGAAAGGTATTTGCCCTGCAGTGGTCATTAGTATTGTCAGTCTAATATTGCTGTCTCTCCTTCTATTATGATTTCACTGCTCTGCCCCATTGAAGGCCCATAGAACACGAGCAGAAGTGACATTTGTCAGGTCCAGGTGGAAATTGAAAGAACCAATGGACAACCCATCAATCTTCTGTTACCAGATCCTGACAGCAGGTTATCAACTCAATGCGATGCCTGCCCCAATAACTTCAGTTCTGGAGCAAACATACACAAAGTAGCATCCCGACTATCTCCCATAAAATGTAGGTTTCAGAGAAAAAATTATTTAATTTTAAACCACTAAGATTTTGTGATTGTTTTAAAACATAGCTTGAGTTAGCCTATCCTGATAGATATAACCATTTGCTAAAAAGTATTCACTCAGCATAGGAAAATAGTGCATATTTTTATCCAACATGATTTCCATGTTAATTAATTTAGGTCTTATTGTTGCTTAGCTGCTTAGTCATGTGCTACTCCTTTGCAACCCACAGAGTGAAGCCCACCAGGCTCCTCTGTCCATGGGATTCTCCAGGCAAGAATACTGCAGTGGGTTGCCATTTCCTTTTAGGGGAACATGATCCACAGATTGAACCTGCATCTCTTAAATCACCTGCATTGGCAGGCTGATTCTTTACCACTGATCCACCTGGGATATAGGCTTTAGTCATTTTTTTTTAAAAATTCAGAATATACTTTTTGAATTATCATTACCTGTAACTGTTAACATAGGACCCATATTTTTTGTGGTTTGTGTTAAGGAAAATACAGCCGTTGTTCTTATTGTCATTCAGTTGCTAAGTCATGTCTAACTCTTTGCAACCCCACGAATGGAACACGCCAGGCTTCCCTGCCCATTATCTCCTAGAGTTTGCTCAGATTCATGTCCATGAAGTCCGTGATGCTGGCTAACCATCTCATCACATAGTCATAGTGAGGGAAAATTTTTGTTATGTAAAGAGACAAAGTGCAGTACACTGTGGGCCTGAGAACAAGCAGGCATCCCTGATCTTGTGTGCCAGTTCTTCAAAACACATGTTAAAGTAATCCATCTTGCACACTTTCTTCCTCCAGTGACAATGTTGCTTTCCTCACAGAAACTACCTAGATCGTGCATTTCCCATTTAAGTGTGCTTCCCGGTGAGAAGCAATCAGTGAAGCAATTGCTATCTCGTTGCAAAAATACCTACCAAGAGAGTACAGAAGAGAAAACATAGCTTGCACCATAGCCATCAATTTTGTTGGTGAAGAAAACAACCGCTTTTCATTGGTTTAGGTTAGAAATACTTTTGTTACAGATTTCCTTAACATGAAAATGCTCTCCTTGGGATTTTTCTAGAAAAAAAAAATGTGTTGAAATGGAAAAAGTCAGCGTTTGGACATAAATCAATCTCTAAAAGTAAGTTGTTTCTTAGGAACGGAATTTACTATTTATGATGTATAGTGAAAGTAAAAATTAACTAAGACAGATTAAAATTGTTTTGAGCAGTGAAGCTTAGTTTATCAAGAGACTGCCAGTTTTTTTAATTAAAATGATTTTATAGGTTTCTCCAATAAGACCATATGCCAAAGGATGTTTAAACTGACCAGATAGTTAACATTAGAAGCTCTTCAGATGCTCTTTGATTTAGTATATTTGAAAAACAGTTCCATGTGAATGAGGTTGAGATCCAGTAACACTGCATAAATTCATCATATATATGTAATTATATATCAAATTTCAATGTTTATATAAATTAACTATCGATTTTATTCAAACATGAATGAAAAACGTGCCACGGTAATCATTTCCTTCTCACACATTTGAATTAATTTTTTGTGCTATTTTTTGTGCTGTATAATCATGCAGTTGTGTTCAAATCTTTGTGGCTCAATGGACTGTAGCCCTCCAGGCTCCTTCTGCCCATGGATTTCTCAGGCAAAAATACTGAAGTGGGTTGCCATTTCTTTCTCCAAGGATCAAACCCATGTCTCTTGTATTTTCTGCTTGGCAGGTGGATTCTTTACCACTGAGTCACTTGGGAAGCTCAAGAATACCAGAGTGGGTTGCCATTCCCTTCTCCAGAGGATCTTCCAGATCCAGGGATCAAACCCAGGTCTCTTGCATTGCAGGCAGATTATTTACTGTCTGTGCCACTAGGGTAGCCCATAAATTTTTAGAGAGTAATTTTATATTTGATTTTGAATATTCACATCCCCTTTCATCTTAATATGGAAATACAAGAACATCAACCCCAAATTAGAGCTTGAGAGTACATTATGTTGGATTACCCTGTAATATTTCCCTGTGAAAATGTGCACAGTGTCCTATGCCTGTCTTAAAAACAGCAGCCTCATAACTTGTTACACAGAGCTGCCTTTATCATGTCTCATCGGCTTTCATACTTTTTATTTGCTATCAAATATCCAAAATGCCAGGAAAGCAATTTCATTCCAACTAAGTCAAGTGCGTCTTATTTACTTGTATAGTTCAGGTACAAATATCTAAACTAATATTATTCTTACAGGTGGAAACTTTGGTGTGTACATGTTTCTGAAATGCACTGTAATGATTTTAATATGAAGTGCAAGTTAGGTTGACAAAAGTACCATTGACAGTAGAGAGATGCATTTGACAGTTCTCCAAACAAAATAACAATAAATGAATCACAGCACAGGCAAAAACTTGAAAAGATTGGAGCTGGATCAGACATTAAAAAAAAATAATAAGATAGCTTACTTGGGAAGGACTAATTATTCATCTTTCAAGGAAAATTCCAAGATTTTTAGATTCTTCATCATTCAAAATTTTAATTCTTTAGTAAAATTTTCCTTTAAGATATGCTTGTAGCAGTACTCTTGCCTGGAAAATCCCAAGGGCAGAAGAGCCTGGTAGACTGCAGTCCATGGGGTCGCGAAGAGTCAGAAACGACTGAGAGACTTCACTTTCCTTTTCAGTTTCATACATTGGAAAAGGAAATGGCAACCTACTCCAGTGTTCTTGCCTGGAGAATCCCAGGGAAGGCGGAGCCTGATGGGCTGCCATCTATGGGGTCACATAGAGTCAGGCATGACTGAAGCGACTTAGCAGCAGCAGCAGTAGCTTATGTATCTTTTATCTTAGTGCTAAAGCAGGCTTATGAGGAAATGGCTTTTCCTGCCTGTTTCTCTCATATTTCAGCAGAAAAAGAGTGTCAATTCAGTTGACACAGTAGAGTTTTGGATAGAAAGTGATGATCAGTAGCAGCAGAGTTAAGACAAGATTAGTGGGGAGTTCACTCTCCTGGAGGAGCTTTCAAATTAAGATATATGTAAAATAGACAATGCTGAGAATACATTCTGATTACCCTAGTTTAGTCCATGCTACCATTGGCCAAATGTTGATGAAGTTAATGATTTGATTTTATAAATATATACCAAAAATAATATTTGCTATTTAAAATGTATTATTTGTACATTTTGAATAGGGATAAAAATGTCTCTTTGCAAACCATTTTAGTATAGCAATTGCAGTAGCCATGGGTATCACACCTGTGCTCTGCTATGGGGAACATTGTTGAATGACAGCCCCCACTAATATCCCACTGAACTCCGGATCCACGACTATGCTGGTGTCAAGTGGTCATAAACAGGTTGTTTAGCAATCAGGATTAGACCTGATGCCCCCAGGCAGATAGTGGTGCTGAGGCTGTCAGCGAGTTGGGGGAAATGGAGAAGTAGAGGTCCTTCCAGGCCACACAAATATGGGCTACCCTCTTCTCCACTGCAATGTTGTGGTGGAGGATGAAGGGAGGGGCCTTCACGCAGAGCATGATGGGCTTCTCTTCAGTCCTGTGATTGGAGGCACAGAGAAGGTGGGCGTGGTTTTAGCCACAGAACCCACCTCACCACTTTTCCCCTCAGTGATGGATATTTATAAATAATAACCTCTCAGGGTTTTAAAGCAAATTGGTTTGAATCAATTTGCAGCATATCCAGTTTTCATAGTATTGGCAGGCAAAGTCTTTGCTTTTAGTAAAGGAAAAAGTGACAGTTTGCCAACATGAACAATGTACCTAGAAAACCTTTATTTATATTACATAGTTGAATATTTGTGGCAACCATGTCTGTTTTGTAGATAACAAAGGCAATGAGTAGTTCTTAATTACACTTCTTCAGTGTGGAAGAGACACAGTTGAAATCTAGTCGTATCTTACTTCAGAGCTTTTTCTCTCTCTCATACTGCATTTCAGAGACTGATTATCCTTGTTGTTGAGGTGCTCAGTCATGTCCGACCCTTCATCATCTCCCAGAGCTTGCTCAAACTCATTTCCATTGAGTTGGTGATGCCATCCAACCATCTCATCCTCTGTCGACCCCTTCTCCTCCCGCCTTCAATCTTTTCCAGCATCAGGGTCTTTTCCAATGAATCAGTTCGTCCCATAGGTGGCCAGAGTATTGGAGTTTCAGCTTCAGCATCAGTCCTTCCAATGAATACTCAGGACTCATTTCCTTTAGGATGGACTTGTTGGATTTCCTTGCAGTCCAAGGAACTCTCGAGAGTCTTCCCCAAAACCACAGTTCAAAAACATCAGTTCTTCAGCACTCATCCTTCTTTATGGTCCAATTCTCAAACTCTCACATCCATACATAACTCCTGGGAAAACCATAGCTTTAACTATACAAACCTTTGTTGGCAAAGTAATGTCTTTGCTTTTTAACACATTGGCCGGGTTTGTCATAGCTTTTCTTCCAAGGAGCAAGAGGTCAAATTTTTCAGCTGTGGTTCTACATATTGTCTTAGTCTTTAAAGAGACAGACAATTGGTTTCATGATATCAATCATCAAAAAAAATGCATGAAAAATGAAAATATTCTGGAGGTCTTTTAACAATTTGATAAGCTATATGTGAAAACTATTACTGACCCTCTTTCTTCACAAATATACAGTGATAAATCCTTCCTTTTTTCAATTTGGCATACTTATTTTACTTCTTAATGCATTTCTTAATATCTATGGTCCCTTTAATCAAGAATATAAAGTCATTTTTTAAAGAAGATAATCCTAGAAAGAACTATTAATAGGAGAAAATTATGAGGTCATAATGAGATTCCCTGTAATATTTTAATGTGTTACCAAGTTTCACAGAACTGCCAAAAATGATTTCCATGAAATATTTGTCACAGGAGCCACAGTTCTGTCATCTACTAATCAGTGTCCAGAGGACAGAAATATTCTTCATTAAGTTACCTTGGGTGGATCCCTTTGAAGGTTTACACATTATTACACAATATCATGTGAAAGTTCTGAATTTTAACTTTTAACACTAAACTTACATATCTAAATTAAAGTTACCTTTGTTGTCCTCAGCAACATAGCCTATTTCATGTCAAATAATTTTTTTTCCCTTAACATTGTTTTAGAAGCACAGGGAGATTTTCAAATTAAGAACTACTTTTAAAGCATAATCTTGCCTCAAAAACCCACTTTGCTACTGGCTGGCTTCTCACCACCTCCACTAACCATGGTACTACAACTTGGCCATAAAGGAAGACCCCAAAAGACAAATTGCCTTCTGGATGGGAAATAATTTACACTAAAAATATAGTCATAAATATTTAGAATAAAATTAATATATAGGGTAAACAGCATTTATTAGGTGAACACTAGGTCTGAATAATATTAGAATTTGAGTACATTTAAAGTGAACTAAGAAATGTATTTTTTCACAGGTCTATCTTACATGATTTAGCAGCAGTGTGACCATGATATGTCTATAAGTGGCATAAATGCAGCTGATGCCATGTACTAAACTTAATGTTTTGAGTTATTTTACTTGGGTGACACAGGGGTGGTTCTCACTCTGGTGAATGCATGGTTTTTCTCTATTACTTATTTCATTTTAGCATTATATTGGGTACTGAGTCAGAGAGGCCTTACAAATAGCTGAGAAATTAAAAAAAAAAAAAAGTGGAAGGCAAAGGAGAAAAGGAAAGATATGTCCATCTGAATGCAAAGTTCCAAAGAATATGAAGAAGAGATAAGAAAGCCTTCCTAAGTGATCAATGCAAAGAAACAGAGGAAAACAACAGAATGAGAAAGACTAGAGATCTCTTCAAGAAAATTAGGGATACTAAGGGAACACTTCATGCAAAGATGGGCACAATAAAGGACAGAAATTGTATGGACCTAACAGAAACAGAAGATATTCAGAAGAGGTGGCAAGAATACACAGAAGAACTATACAGAAAAGTTATTCATGACCCAAATAACCATGATAGTGTGATCACTCACCTAGAGCCAGACATCCTGGAATGCCAAGTCAAGTGGGTCCAGAAGCATCACTATGAACATAGCTAGTGGAGATGATATAATTCCAGTTGAGCTATTTCAAATTCTAAAAGCTGATGCTGTTAAAGTGCTGGAGTCAATATGCCAGCAAATTTGGAAAACTCGGCAGTGGTCACAGGACTGGAAAAAGTCAGTTTTCACTCCAGTCCCACAGAAAAGTAATGCCAAAGATTTTCCCTCATCTCACACACTATCAAGATAATGTTCAAAATTCTCCAAGCCAGGTTTGAACAGTACATGAACCATGAACTTCCAGATGTTCAAGCTGGATTTAGAAAAGGCAGAGGAATGAGAGATCAGATTGCCAACATCCGTTGGATCATAGAGAAAGCAAGAGAATTACACAAAAACATCTACTTCTACTTTATTCACTGTCCCAAAGCCTTTGATCACAACAAACTGTGGAAAATTCTTAAAGAGACAGGAATACCAAAGCACCTTACCTGCCTCCTGAGAAATCTGTATGCAGGTCAAGATGCAAGTGTTAGAACCAGACATGGAACAACTGACTGGTTCCAGACTGGGAAAGGAGTATATCAAGGATGTATATTGTCACTGTGCTTATTTAACTTATATGCAGATTACATCATGAAAAATGCCAGACTGGATGAAACACAGTGTGGAATCAAGATTACAGAGAGAAATATCAATAACTTCAGATATGCAGATGATACCACCCTTATGGCAGAAAGCAAAGAGAAACTGAAGAGCCTCTTGATGAAAGTGAAAGAGAAGAATGAAAAAGCTGGCTTAAAACTAAACTTTCAAAAAACTAAGATTATGGCATCTTGTCCCATCACTTCATGGCAAATAGATGGGGAAACAATGGAAACAGTTACAGACTTTATTTTTGGGGCTCCAAAATCATTTCAGATGCGGACTGCAGCTATGAAATTAAGACACTTGCTCCTTGAAAGACAAGCTATGACCAACATAGACTATATTTTAAAAAGCAGAGACATTACTTTGCCAAAAAGGTCTACCTAGTCAAAGCTGTGGTTTTTCCAGTAGTCATGTGCAGCGTGAGAGTTGGATCATAAAGACAGCTGAGCACCGAAGAACTGATGCTTCTGAACTTTGGTGTTGGAGAAGACTCTTGAGAATCCCATGGAGAGCAAAACAGATCAAATCAGTCATCCTAAAGGAAATCAGTCCTTAATATTCATTGGAAAGACTGATGCTGAAACTAAAACTCCAGTGCTTTTTCCACCTGATGTGAAGCACTGACTCATTGGAAAAGACCATGATTCTGGGAAAGACTGAAGGTAGGAGGAGAAGGGGACAACAGAGGATGAGATGGTTGGATGGCATCACTGACTGGATGGATGTTAAGTTTAAGTAAGTTCCTGGAGTTGATGATGGACAGGGAAGAAAGGATTGCAAAGAGTCAGATACGACTGAACAACTGAACTGAACTGAACTGATTGAGTGACAAGGCACCAAACACAATGAGATATCAGAACACGTCTTGACTGATTTCATGTGAAGTTTGAAATGTGGGTCCCAGCACTCAAACTGGTCTGTCAGATATCAGAGACAACCACAAGGAAGAGCAATTTTTGCTCAAGAACAACGTATTATCTCTCAGAGTCTTGAGAGCATTGAAAGTGTGTAACACCTAACATCTGACAGTTCAGTTCAGTCGCTCAGTCGTATCTGACTCTGCGACCCCATGAACCACAGCACGCCAGGCCTCCCTGTCCATCACCAACTCCCGGAGTCCACCCAGACCCATGTTCATCGGGTCGGTGATGCCATCCAACCATCTTATCCTCTGTCATCCCTTTCTCCTCTTGCCCTCAATCTTTCCTAGCATCTGAGTCTTTTCAAATGAGTCAGCTCTTCACATCAGATGGCCAAAGTATTGAGTTTTTTTTTTTTTTTTAATATGGTTTCTGACACATAATGACATTTTGAAATTATAAGAAAAGAAGACCAGAGAGTTGGCTTATGCTAGACACAGCTCGACTGCATCCTCCATGACCATTCGTCTAGTGGGGAGAGATCTCACCCTCTATGCATCATGTATCATTAAGCAACTTCCATGTGACTACACTGCAAGGGAAGTTCATGATTAAAGCTGTGATCTTGTTAGAAAAGAGACTTAAAGTTCTAAGGGTCTTGAATCTGCCTATTCTGTAGCTGATAAAACTCAGACCTGCTAAGTCAGGACTACATTAAGTGACAGTTATGGGGGAAAAAAATTGAGCCTCAGCGGATGTTTCTCTTCAGCTCAGAAGCCATAATCAAAGATACAGAGTAGCTTTTTAAAAGAAGGCCCTCAATATAGCAGATGCCCTTCTTAATCTCTCAGTAAGTGGCAGGCAGTAATTTACATACAGCAGTTGATCTCAACCATTTCCATTTTAAGTATTTTACTGATGTAAAAATTATGAGGAGCTCTCATCCTTAGCCCAGGCTATTCTATTATTTTACTAATATCAGTTGATGACCACCTTCCTTCTGCTTTCTGTTCCCTTCAAGCTACCACCCAATTCCTCCACTCTATATGCAAAATTCCTCAGAAGACACATTTATATTTACTCTCATTCTTCTCGCTTCAATTAGTTTGTTAGCATCACCATGCCATGGAAATATCTGTTGACCTCCTCAGGAATGCTTTTTACCTATGCAGTCTATCAACAGCAATTGATATATTGTTTTGTTTTTCATTTGACACTCAAGACCGCACTCTTTATTAACTTCTTAAAACTCACTGGACACTTTTTCTCAATATTTTGTTAGTTCTCGCAATATTTCTAAATGGCATTGTTGTAGAGCCCCAAATTCCCAAGGTCTCTTTTTCTTCCTTAATATAAGAAAACACCTCTAAAACTAAAGAAATGGGTAAGGTCATCATAGCTTGAAAATAGAGTGAAGGACCACACTAGATAAATCATGCTTTGCACAATATCCATAGGTCGTCTACTTTTTCTCTCCTTCTGTTTCATATGCCAGCTTTCCTCCTGGCAATGTGGTGATAAGGGTTGAATTTGAGCACTGAGTAAGGAGGCTCAAATGACGGAAGGTAGCTGGGACTAACATATATACTGTATTTATCAGAGACACGCAGGGACACACACACACCTGAATTTAATGTAATGGGCCATTTAGTATGTATTTTGTTTGTGTATCTTGAATAAAAGACACTTCAGGAAAAAAATAGATATCACCAGGGAGATGATTTTAAACATCAAGTATTAGGAGTATCTCATGTTCCTCATATGTAGTGAGTACATGATGAATACTGAGGCTGTGGTGTTTCAGGTATACTTAGTATAATCAATACAATATACTTTATTAGTCTTTTCTTCTCACTATATCTATGCTGAGCACAAATTCATATTTTACTTACTTTATCTAGTGGACCAGGTCTCAATAGTTACTACTTCATCTTATCTTATATCCTGTACAAATTATTCTAGTAATTCATAGGATACTTGCTTGCTTTAGTTAGGTTCATCTACCCTTTTTACTAATTTTCTTCTCTTCTAAAGAAATTAATGTTGCCACAGAAAACAGTAAGTGTATTTTAAATCCAAATTGCACAATTTCTGATGCAAAAAAATATAATTCCAAGGATGATGCTTCCTTTTATCTTTCAACTCTTTTTCTATTTCTTTTATTAAACTTTTTAAATTTAGGAATGATTGTTTTGAAGTGCTGTTAGTATATTTCAGGCAGTGAGTTTGGCAAAGTAAACATAAATGATGAACATTTCAGGACCCTTAGCACTGTTTTTGCTTTGGCTTCTTCTCTTCATTCTTTCTGGAGTTATTTCTCCACTGATCTTCAGTAGCATATTGGGCACCTATCAATGTGGGGAATTCATCTTGCAGTGTCCTGTCTTTTGCCTTTTCATATTCTTCATGAAGTTCTCAAGGCAAGAAACTGAAGTGGTTTGCCATTCTCTTGACAGTGGGCCAAGGTCTACTTTGTCAGGACTAAGTGGTCAAACAGGAGATGCCAAGAGTGAGCACTGACATTTTCGGGTTCAGTAAACTAAAATGGACTGTAATGGGTGCTTTAATTCAGATAACCATTATATCTTCTATTGTGGGCAAGAACCCCTTAAAAAAAATGGAGCAGCCATCATAGTCAACAAAAGAGTCTGAAATGCAGTATTTGGGTGCAAGCTCAAAAATGACAGAATGATCTCTGTCTCCAAGGCAAACCATCCCATATCACAGTAATCCAAGTCTATGTCCTGACCAGTAATGAAGAAGCTAAAGTTGAATGGTTCTCTGAAGACCTACAAGGCCTTCTAGAACAAACATCCAAAAAAGGTATCCTTTTCCTTATAGGGGACTGGAATGCAAAAGTAGGAAGTCAAGAGCTTCCTGTATTAACAGGAAAATTTGGCCTTGGAGTACAAAATGAAGCAGGGCAAAGGTTAACAGAGTTTTGCCAAGAGAACGCACTGGTCATAGCAAACACCCTCGTCCAACACTTAAGAGAATACTCTACACATGGACATCACCAGATGGTCAATACTGAAACCATATTGATTATATTCTTTGTGGCCAAAGATGGAGAAGCTTTATACAGTCAGCAAAAATAAGACCGGGAGCTACTATGGCTCAAAACATGAATTCCATATTGCCAAATTCAGACTTAAATTGAAGAAAGTGGGGAAAACCACTAGACCATTCAGGTATGACCTAAACCAAATCCCTTATGTTTATATATTGGAAGTGACAAATCGAGTCAAGGGATTATATCTGATAGACAGTGCCTGAGGAATTATGAACAGAGATTCCTGACATTGTGCTGGAAGCAGGAATCAAGACCATCCCCAAGAGAAAGAAATGCAAAAGGCAAAATGGCTGTCTAAGGAGACCTTACAAATAGCTGAGAAAAGAAAAGACATGAAAGGTAAAGGACAAAAGGAAAAATATACCCATTTGAATGCAGAGTTCCAAAGAACAGCAGTGAAAGATAAGAAAGCCTTCCTCAGTGATCAATGCAAAGAAATAGAGGAAAACAATAGAGTGGAAAGAACTAGAGATCTCTTCAAGAAAATTAGAGATACCAAGAGAAAATGTCATGCAAAGATGGGCTCAATAAAGGATAGAAATGGTATGGACCTAACAGAAGCAGAAGATATTAAAAAGAGATGGCAAGAATACACAGATGAACTATACAAAAAGATCTATCTTCATGACCCAGATAACCATGATGGTGTGATTACTCACCCAGAGCCAGACATCCTGGAATGCAAAGTAAAGTGGGCCTTAGAAAGCATCACTACAAATAAAGCTAGTGGAGATGATATAATTCCAGTTGAGCTATTTCAAATCATAAAAATGATGCTGTGAAAGTGCTATACTCAATATGCCAGAAAATTTGGAAAACTCAACAGTGGCCACAAGACTGGAAAAGGTCAGTTTTCATTCCAATCCCAAAGAAAGGCAATGTCAAAGAATGCTCAAAGTACCACACAATTGCACTCATCTCATGCACTCATCTCATATGCTAGCAAAGTAATGCTCAAAATTCTCCAAGCCAGAATTCAACAGTACATGAACTGTGAAATTCCAGATATTCAAGTTAGATATTTAGAAAAGGCAGAGGAACCAGAGATCAAACTGCCAACATCCATTGGATCATAGAAAAAGCAAAAGAATTCCAGAAAAGGACTACTTCTGCTTTACTGACTATGTCAAAGCCTCTGACTGTGTGGATCACAGCAAACTGCAGAAAATTCTTCAAGAGACAGGAATACCTGGTTGCCTTACCTACCTCCTGAGAAATCTGCAGGTCAAGAAGCAACAGTTAGAACTAGACATGGAACAACAGACTGGTTCCAGATTCGGAAAGGAGTACATCAAGGCTGTGCATTGTCACCCTGCTTATTTAACGTATATGAAGAATACATCATGAGAAATGCTGGGCTGGATGAAGAACAAGCTGGAATCAAGACTGCAGGAGAAATATCAGTAACCTCAGCTATGGAGCTGACACCACCCCTTATGGCAGAAAGTGAAGAACTAAAGGGTATCTTGAACGTGAAAGAGGAGAGTGAAATATTGGTCTTAAAACTCAGCCTTCAGAAAACTAAGATCATGGCATCCAGTCCTGTAATTTCAATGCAAATAGATTGGGAAACAATGGAAACAGTGACAGACTTTATTTATTTATTTATTTTTGGCTCCAAAATCACTGTAGATGGTCAACATCCACATGAAATTAAAAGATGCTTGCTGCTTCTAAGAAAAGCTATGGCTAACCTAGACAGCATATTAAAAAGCAGAAACATTACTTTTCAACAAATGTCCACCTAGTCAAAGCTATGGTTTTTTCCAACATTCACGTATGGATCTGAGGGTTGGATCATAAAGAACTGATGCTTTTGAACTGTGGTATTGGAGAAGACTCTTGAGAGTCCCTTGCACAGCAAAAGTTTCCAACCCGTCCATCCTAAAAGAAATCAGTCCTAGCTATTCATTGGAAGGACTGATGCTGAAGCTGAAACTCTAGTACTTTGGCCAGCTGATGCAAAGAGCTGACTCATTTGAAAAGGCTCTGATGCTGAAAACGATTGAAATGGTAGAAGGGGACGGCAGAGATGAGTTGGTTGTATTACCTCACTAACTCAATGGACATGAGTTTGATTCACTCTGGGAGTTGGTGATGGACAGGGAAGCCTGGCATGCTGCAATCCATGGGGTCACAAAAGTCTGTTATGACTGGATCTACTGAACAGAACTGAACTGAGCTTTGTAGATACACTGAATCACTCAGTCAACAAATAGCAAGTCCTCCAATCCTAAGATCTGGCCTAGGTACTGCAGAAGAATGAACAGTGAATTATATATATTCTCCCAGTTCAAGTTTGGGAGAGGTGAATGTGGCATGAATTAACCACATAATTTCCTGGCTCAGAGGTTAAAGCGTCTGCCTGCAATGCAGGAGACGTGGGTTTGATCCCTGGGTTGGGAAGATCCCCTGGAGAAGGAAATGGCAACCCACTCCAGTATCCTTGTCTGGAGAATCCCATGGACGGAGGAGCCTGGTGGGCTATGGTCCACGGGGTCGCAAAGAGTCGGACACGACTGAGCAACTTCACTTTCACTTTCACTTTTCTTCTTCAATCATATTGAGAACCAAACAACCCAACACTGACCCGTAAGTTTTGAGTGAAAGTGATATAAGCCACTTCCAAGTCTTGACAAAAAAATATTCTGCAGCCATTCATTTTCTCTCTCTTCTGCCACAAACTTAAGTCATTGAAGTTTTCCAGAAAGCAGAGATGCAAGACAGAAGCAACCTGGATTCTTCATCTATGCTTGGAGGTGAGTTAAGCTGTGTAAAACAAGAAATAAGGCCTCCCATATTTAGAAAAACCTAGTGTAAAATGCAATCACTAATAGATACTCTAATGCAATGATAAAATTGATATGCAATGATTCCTGTTGCTGGAAAATTGGGATCAAGGAGACGCACTTTCAGCATGGGAATCAGATATAGATACATTAAGAAGGTGTCATTTAGGATTGTATTTGACAGACTTGGACACAGAAATAGGTTAAGAAGCATTGCAGACTGATAACAAAATGAATTAAAACATTATGTTGGAATACATGAGGCCTTGTATTGAAGCTCCTAGGAGCCCAATTAGGCAATTGCAAGGATATACACATAGAAGTTGAAAATGTAGTATAGAATTCTGGAGAGTATTTTTGTTTAGTATTTTATAAACATGAATTTTTGCATGTAGAATTTTTGAGAAAAATAGGATAGAATTTTCATTAGTCAAAATAGTCTAATACCCTCAGAATGACTTTTTTTTTTTAATTTTGTGAGACCCAGTAAAAATGAAACTATTGGGCCTTCTGTTCAAACATTGTTAACAATTTAAAGATGGCTAGAGCAGAGTATTGCATCAAAATGTGTATGCTTAATCACTCAGTTGTGTTCATTGTGACCCCATGGACTGTAGCCCCCCCAGGCTCCTCTGTTCATGGGACTCTCCAGGCAAGAATACTGGAGCGGATTGCCATTTTCTCCTCCAGGGGACCCTCCTGACC
Source organism: Nanger dama (assembly GCA_917880005.1). Classification (NCBI taxonomy): domain Eukaryota; kingdom Metazoa; phylum Chordata; class Mammalia; order Artiodactyla; family Bovidae; genus Nanger; species Nanger dama. The sequence goes on from CAKJTW010000069.1 coordinate 4,233,514, forward strand.
CAGGCATCAGACCTGCGTCTTTTGCGTTGCACGTTGATTGTTTATGACTGAACCACCAGGGTAACCCCTTGCATCGAGTGCAGGATCCTCCTAAGAAAGGGCCATTGCTCATGGAGCCCTGTCTGTAGTGGGTGGGAAAAAGAATATGACATGTTCGGGTGGAGTTACAACGAGGGATAATATAGACATCACCCACAGTCCTCAGAGAGAGGACAGTATTTTCAGTAAGAAGTCTTTATAGTCACTGAGAATGGAAGATACGGCCATTAGTGTAAAGGGCAATGTCTAAACATGAAAATTGCTGGTGCAAAATAAAAATTTCTGATCCATGTATATATAGTATCTGTACAGTGGAAACAAAAACCATGACTTTATTATGAAGGAAAAAAGAAGAAAAAAAGTATTCTGCAGCTATAAAATAGAACCTGCAGCTTCAATGTATTTGGGTTTCACATTGAATTACTTAGTTGATTGACTACTGAAATCCATTTCACTACTGTATCCCATGAGTGTCTCAACTGTGTTCTAGTAAATGGAAATTCTATAACATTTACAAGCATTCTGCAACACTACAAGGTCCTAAAGATGACCCTCTTATATTTTGGATAAAAGCTTCCATTATTATCCCAATAAGGATGAATCTGTGGGGCTAGTCATCCTAACAGACAAAATCCACCATCACTAAGAAAACAAAGGATTGAGACATTAACACACATATCTTTAAGAGTATCTTTTGGGCTTTACAAGAAAGCATTTAATTCATTATTTTCTGTATTAGTCTTGCCAAATTGTAGTAAGTATTAATAATGCAATAACTTTACAAATATAACTTGAGGTAAAATAAACATATAGCTCCTCTATATGTCTTCATTCAATCATAAAAACAAATATAAGATTGATCATATAAATTTTTAAATGAACAAAATCAGTTTAGAGGAAGCATGCTTTGGGCAGACAAAAACATTATAAATATTAATATTTGCTTTAGCCATATTGAAAAGTCTTACATTAGCATATGGTCCCTTCTTTTTATATTTTAATTCAAAATATACTTACAATACTTTTTGTTTGCTCACCATGACATCTTTTATTCTGTCTCAGTCACTAATATAGTCTCATTCTTGGATAGTATCATGGGAGAATTCAGAGGGAAAAAAATATAGAAAGGGAAGGACAGAGTAATTCTCATGTTTTTTTTTCCCCCAACACAAAAGTTTATGACATGTAAAAATAAACATCTAATAAAACGTAAAAGTAAGCTTTGCATTCTATTAGAATTGGATCCAAGGAACAATAACTGACATGATTTCCCACATCTTGCAAGATTTCTAGAAACAACTTGATAAATTTTCCATAATAGATAAAACAGTAGTCATTTTAGTGCTTTAGTTTCAGTTGTGACAAGCTTACATACAGAAGAGATTCCACTCATGCAGGTGGGTGTATTCTCCAACAGCCTCTGAGGGAGCACATTTATTTCACCAAGTGGGCAGCATAGTATTTTGCTTCTGTCACTGATATTGAGCCTTTCGTTGCTTTGTTTTATTCTTTCAGACTCTTCTAAAGCAATTTTAGGTATTCCCCCAGATATGCAACCTTCTCCATTATCAGCATCCTGAGAGGGGCACACGCATCACAATCAATGAAACAACATTGACACATCCTTATCACCCAAAGTCCATGGCTCACAGCAGCACTCACTCTCAGCGCTGTACATTCTGAGTTTGGACAAATGTATAATGAATGATGTATGCCTGTGATTATGCAATAGTATCATAGGAACTATTTTAGAAAACTGTTTGCCTTCTTAGGGTGAATTAGAAGAAATTATGAAACACAGGACTATTTCTTCCTTACTTAAAGTTTTTAGTCTTTTTGTATTTATGGGGTATAAATTATTTTACTGTGAAAGTTAATTAAGGAAACAAAAAAACACATTGCTTTTTGTTCCTCCTCCACTATTTTATTTTTTAAATTTTTAGGACACTGTTTGCTCACTGTTTTTACCAATATTTGCAATTAATTATGCAGTATGTTATCTTCTGCCTTATTTGGAAGAAGTGAGGATACATTCTTAACTCAATGTTTCCTTTCCATTTCTAGTGTCTTATTAGAGTCTACTGTAAAAATACAAATCTTCCAGAGAGGATTAATTAAAAAAAAAAGTGAATGAATTTCTCCTTTAAGGAAAAAGAGTATTTTGTTCTCTTTGAGGAAAAATATACTATACAAAACACTGATGAGCTGGATGAGAGAGAGATATTAAAATCCAAGAAATGCTCAGAAAGGAAGTTAGACAGCAAAGCAATGGCATCTGCTAATAAGTCAAGGCTTGGAGTAGACACGAAGCTTGTGTTCTTATGCCAGATAGGGTAGAACTTAGATTTAGACTGTCCAATTAAAAACAAATCCAGACTTAGATTAGGAGAGACTGCATCCAGAAGTATGACTTCTGTCCTAAGGTTGGTTGGTTGGTTAATCACTCGGTCAGGTCTGACTCTTGAAACTCCATGAACTGTAGCCCACCAGCCTCCGCTGTCCATGGGATTGCCCAGGCAAGAACACTGGAGTGGGTTGCAATTTCCTTCTCCAGGGGATCTTCCCCTCCCAGTGATTTCCTGCTATGCAAGTGGTCTATCATAGGAAGCATGCTCCAACTTCAGAAATATGTCCCGGTCTCAAATCAAATGGATAAAGGCTTTGAAAAGACAAAGTTGAAGAAGAAGGGATAAGCAAAAATTGACAGATTTTTTTTCCGGAAAATTTGGACAGCCACATGATAATGACCTGCGGAGTCTGATGGGAAACACATCTTATGGTGGTCAGTGGATCTTTAGAAAAAGCTGGAAAGGGGTTGTGCTCCACCCCACTTAAGGAAAACCTGGAAAAGAAAAAGCTGTCCAGAGTCAGTGACCTGTAGGTAGCAGAGAGAAGTTTGGTTGAGACAGAGTAGAGGGCAATAAACGGATAGTTGCAAACACTGACCACTGCTATTTCATCATTTTAACAAAATCATCTTTTTTAAGAAAGAAAATGAGAATTCTTGGAGTTGAGCTATCACTGCTGTGACCCTCTCTCATAGTACTCCTCTCAGCCACCTGTCCAGACCTTTTAATCTCTAGGCCTAAAATAGAGGATTGTCGTTTTGAGTGTCATTTGAACTATTTTACCTGCTAAAATTGTACTGTCTTCAATTACTTTTATTTATTTTCTGATATTGATTTGGCACATAATATAATCTTTCAAAATAATCATGAATGATGTGTTTTTAGAGGAAAGTGTTTAAAAAACAATTCCATTCTTTGATATTTATGATAAGGGCTACTGCTGCTGCTAAGTCGCTTCAGTCGTGTCCGATTCTGTGTGACCCCCACAGACGGCAGCTCACCAGGCTCCCCTGTCCCTGGGATTCTCCAGGCAAGAACACTGGAGTGGGTTGCCATTTCCTTCTCCAGTGCATGAAAGTGAAAAGTGAAAGTGAAGTCACTCAGTCATGTCCGACTCTTCAGGACCCCATGGACTGCAGCCCACCAGGCTCCTCCATCCATGAGATTTTCCAGGCAAGAGTACTGGAGTGGTGTGCCATCGCCTTCTCCATGATAAGGGCTAGCATTGGAATTTGATGACAAAGTTCCATACAAAGCTGATGGGGTCTATTCACAGAATGTTAATGTAAAAGTGCCCCCAAAGTATTTATTACACAATCTAAGAAGCTGAATGTGGTAGCTTAGCATTAACCATAGACATGATAGAGGGAAACTGTGTGTAAAGCAATAAGACTGGTTTCAGAGCTAAGTACATAATATGCCTATTTATTATCATTAGTATGTTATTTCTCATCATCCTGTTAATTATTGTTTATTATCCTTCTGTGGTTATTGTGCAATATATTATTCACATATATTATTAACATCTGTATACAGATTTATTGTCTCCCTGATAATTTAGTAAAGAGAAACCTTTTGAAAAAAATCACTTGTGTCTGCCACTCACTCTTGCCAACTCAAGCTCATTTCACACTATTTAATCACCCTCAATAGTCCACAAAGGTAATAGTGAAGATGACAGGGACTGGTATTGTACTTCATAAGCTTGAATTATAATTCTATCATTTACTCTGTGTATAATTTTCAGGAAGTTACTTGAGCTCTCTAACCTATAGTCTACTCATTCCTCACATGGGAAAACTGTCTACCTACTGGGGTTGTTATGAGGATTAATTAAAACAATTATGAGAGGAATATATAAGAATAGTTGAGGTATTAATGAATAAATGTATCTTCCTTATCTGTATGCTTATATCATGTAGTACATAAATATAGGGAAATTTAAAGTGCTAGGCTTCCAGTAATTTAATCCAGAAATTCAGTCAGTTCAGCTGCTCAGTCATGTCCAACTCTTTGAAACCCCATGGACTCCAGCATGCCAGGCTTCCCCATCCATCACCAACTCCTGGAGCCTGCTCAAACTCATGTCCATCGAGTCAGTGATGCCATCCAACTATCTCATCCTTTGTCCTCTTCTCCTCCTGCCTTCAATCTTTCCCAGCATCAAGGTCTTTTCCAGTGAGTCAGTTCTTTGCCACAGGTGGCTAAAGTATTGGAGCTTTAGCTTCAGCATCAGCCCTTCCAGTGAATATTCAGGACTGATGCCTTTAGTTTTGACTGGTTGGATCTCCTTGCAGTCCAAGGAATCTCCAGAGTCTTCTCCAGCACTGCAGTTCAAAAGCATCTATTCTTTGGCACTCAGCTTTCTTTATAGTCCAGCTCTCACATCCATACATGACTTCTGGAAAAGCCATAGCTTTGACTAGATGGACCTTTGTTGGTAAAGTAATATGGTTGGGTAAAATCTCTTGCAAATAGCAATTATAAATTCTAAAATTAGAATATAAAGCTATAAGTACATTTCCAATATTTTTATTGCTTGCACATAAGATATTTAAAGCATGCAAGTGTGTATGTGTGTGTGTATACTTTAAATGCTTGCACTGAAAATGGTTGGTCTAAAATTAATAATGTAAGTGTCTTACTTTAGAAGGCCCCTCCAAAAAATGGCAAACCAAATAAATGTAAGCAAAGAATAGTAAATAAGAAAGATGAAAAACCAATAAAATAGAAGCAATAAGTAAATCAATAGAAAAAAAGCTACTTTTAAGTAGTAAAATTGATAAACTTCTATTTATAATGAGAGAGAGGGATCTAGTCAAATTATCCTTTTCTCAATGACTTTCATGCATTCAGAACTAAGTCAAACACCTCCACATTCTTGTTCTGCCTGTATTTTTATGCCTAACTCTTAACATTTCTCAACATCCACCTTAAGATCCAAGTATGCCAATTTTCTGTGCATTCCATTAAGATGACATTCTTTCTCCTCCTCTTGCACATAAGGGTACTGTCCTTGATGTAAGTACACCTAATTTCTCATCAAGCTCAAAATGAGCACCATGTCTTTCAGAAAAGTTTCCCCAATTTCCTCCACACTTTCATCTGTAAGATGTCAGCAGAGTAAGCCACATCCTCTTGTGGTCTTGTAGTACACTGTTATAAAAATATCACAGCATTTATTAAAGTATAAGAAATGCAAGGTTCTTTAACAGATGCCATGGTTCTTGCAGGGAAAGGCAGTAGGGTTTTTTTGGTTTTTTTTTTTTTGGTTTTGTTTTTGTTGTTGTTTTCAACTATTTGTAGCCTAGTGCATCACACAGAGTAGTACTCAATAAATTATTTGAATGAATGAAAGCTGTGTATCCACTTGCATTCCTAAATATAAGGCAATGTGACTGAGTGGAAGAATCTGTGTCATTTTGGCAACAGATAGAAACTTGAGATTTGGCTGCAAAATGTTCTAGTTGCATGACATTTTCAGAGCTTTAGTTTCCTCATGCCTTGTAGAGGATGAAGATAATACCAACCAGCATATATTATGATGCCTGACAATTGTGTATCACCTAAGAGTCACAGCATCCCTTGCCTTACTGCTATTGGAAGGCCTGCCCTGGGAAATTACCATTTGTCGCACACAACACCATCTAATCCCTTTGCCAGAGAAATTAGGCAAGAGATGTGAATCCAAAAATAAGAGATCATTGCTGATGTACATAGAATACTTTACCCCTTAGAAGTTTCAACAGGAAAATAAGAATAGGGCTTTACTCAGTGGAAGTTGAAAATCTGTCACTAAGAGTTTATAGGTGTTAACAATCAGCCATAAACAAGATAAATTATAAATAAGCACAAATTCTGAGTGAAAGAAACCAATACACAGAGAGAGGAGGTTAATGACATAATCTAATATTAATTGGAAAAGGCACAAAGAAAAAGTAGTCAGGTCATTCCTGGAGACCTATGAACTCACATCACTGCCATCACCAGATCTATTATTACCCTGCCACGGCTTCTCTTCCCTTATTTCCATGAAAGTCCATTTAACATAACTACAATGAATTTCTTTTCCTTACAACCCAAATTGCCTGACCAATCACTACTTGCTTCGTAAATTTGCTATAATCCAGAGGACACTGAGTTTTGCAATAGTTCTTTTTTTCTTTTCATTTTATTATTTTTATACTTTATTTTACTTTACAGTACAGTATTGGTTTTGGCATACATTGATATGAATCTGCCACTGGTGTACATGAGCTCCCAAACATGAACCCCCCTCCCACCTCCCACCCCACATCACCCCTCCAGATCATCTTCATGCACCAGCCCCAACCATCCTGCATCCTGCATCGAATATAGACTGGCAATTCGTTTCTTACATGATAGTATACATGTTTCAATGCTCTTCTCCCAAATACAATAGTTCTTAATATGTCTCCCTTTCTTCAGTCATCACCCCTGGCATTCTAATCTCAACACACAAACTAGATCAAGTCTTTAAAATGTAAGTAAAGTCACATTGTTTCTCATTAAAACTGTCCAATACTTTCCATTTCATCCTTGTAAAAGCCAAATAACCTGAAATTGCCAGCAAGATCTTTTATGTTCTGCTGCCACGTGTAGAAGTAAACACACAGGCACACTCGCGATCTTTGTCATCATAATCACCGTATCCTTCTCTTCCTTCTCCTTCTCCCCTTACCCTCCTCTGCCTTCCCACCTTCCCCTTCCCCTCCTTCTCCTGCTTTCCATCTTTCTGCACTGCACCATGAAGAATGCCTTGTTCCTTGAGCATTTCCAGCTAACACTTTTCCGGCTAACTCCCTCATCTTAGTGATATATTTCAACACTATCTCCTCAGTTGGACTTTTTCTGAACATTCTGTATAAAATTTTGTGCTTCCTGCCCCATGAGAATACTAACTACCCCCCATTCAGTATAGTTCAGTTCAGTCGCTCAGTCGTGTCCGACTCTTTGAAAACCCATGAATTGCAGCACGCCAGGCCTCCCTGTCCATCACCAACTCCCGGAGTTCACCCAAACTCATGTCCATCGAGTCAGTGATGCCATCCAGCCATCTCATCCTCTGTCGTCCCCTTCTTCTCCTGCCTCAATCCCTTCCAGCATCAGAGTCTTTTCCAATGAGTCAACACTTCTCATGAGGTGGCCAAAATACCGGACTTTCAGCTTTAGCATCATTCCTTCCAAAGAAATCCCAGGGCTGATCTCCTTCAGAATGGACTGGTTGGAACTCCTTGCAGTCCAAGGGACTCTCAAGAGTCTTCTCCAACACCACAGTTCAAAAGTGTCAATTCTTCAGTACTCAGCTTTCTTCGCAATCCATTTCTCATATCTATACATAACCACTGGAAAAGCCATAGCCTTGACTAGATGACCTTTGTTGGCAAAGTAATGTCTCTGCTTTTGAATATGCTATCTAGGTTGGTTATAACTTTCCTTCCAAGGAGTAAGCATCTTATAATTTTATGGCTGTAATCACCATCTGCAGTGAATTTGGAGCCCCCCAAAATAAAGTTTGATACTGTTTCCACTGTTTCCCCATCTATTTCCCACGAAGTGATGGGACTAAATGTCATGATCTTAGTTTTCTGAATGTTGAGCTTTAAGCCAACTTTTTCACTCTCCTCTTTCACTTTCATCAAGAGGCTTCTTAGTTCCTCTTCATTTTCTGCCATAAGGGTCATGTCATCTGCATATCTGAGGTTATTGATATTTCTCCTGGCAATCTTGATTCCAGCTTGTGCTTCTTCCAGCCCAGTGTTTCTCATGATGGACTCTGAAATTAAGTTAAATAAGCAGGGTGACAATATACAGTCTTTACATACTCCTTTTCCTATTTGGAACCAGTCTGTTCCATGTCCAGTTCTGTTGTTTCCTGACCTGCATATAAGTTTCTCAAGAGGCAGGTCAGGTGATCTGGTATTTCCATCTCTTTCAGAATTTTCCACAGTTGATTGTGGTTTACACAGTTAAAGGCTTTGGCATAGTCAATAAAACAGAAGTAGATGTTTTTCTGGAACTCTCTTGCTTTTTCCATGATCCAACAGATGTTGGCAATTTGATCCCTGGTTCCTCTGCTTTTTCTAAAACCAGCTTGAACATCTGGAAGTTCATGGTACATGTATTGCCAAACTACTCCTCATACCTGCTTTTATTTCTACTTAGCCCTTTTGTTTATCTAGTATACTCTATATTCTACTAATTTACCTTGTCTATTCACTATGACCCATCACTAGAACATGAACTTCATCCAGATACAAGCTTCTTTTCCTGGATCATTTCTAATTGTACCTCCCACACTAAGACAGGAGCCTAAGAAATAGTATATACTCAAAAGTTTCAAGGACAAAAGAGGAATCAATAAAGGAATAAAAGGACCTTAGTTTAAGTCCTAATATGGTTAGTTTTATTGCTTTACAAGTGATGCTTACTATAACACTACTAAGACTGCTGATCATATTTTTAAATGCTTCTTTTAAAAATTGTAAGTTTTCTTCAGTAAAGAGGGAGTGTGTTGCACTGAGTACAGTATAGACTCTGGAAAAAGAAATCCTCTGACTATTCAAGACCTTGCTTTGCTATTTGTCTCATGTTTACTCAAATATAATGGTAGCTGATGACTTCCTGGAAGAAGTGTGATAGGTATTAAATAGTTTCTATCATAGCACAGCCATGCTGTGTGTGTTGTAAAATGAAATAACTACAGCTTTCCATTTCTTCTGCAAAACAGAATACTCTGAACCTGCCATAATACTCTCTAATATATGAGCACATGTTCCTTTCAACCATGCAAATATATTATTACAAAAGCTAGCTTTGTTTGTTTGCAAAACTATTTATGCCAAGTTTTCTAATTATTAAAAACATGGATTTACAGACTATAACAAATGAAATATGTCTAAAAAATAGAAACCATGATTTTTCTATTAAATCTAGGATACATATTCCAGAAACGATAATCTGTTAAATAAGATCAGGTGCGAATAAAAACCTTTTTTTTAAATAGATATGAAAAAACTATTGAAAGCAAATAGGGAACATTTCTGTCCACATGAGAACCTGTACATGGATGTTTATGGCACTTTATTCATGGTTGGTAAAACTTGGACATCAACCAAGATGTCCTTCAGTAGGTGAAAAGATAAAGCGTGGAATATTATTCATGAATTAAACAAATAAGCTATCAAATCATAAAAAGTAGAGGAATACTAAATCCATATTGTAAGGAAAAGAAGTCAATGTGAAAAGGCTACCAACTATATGCCATTTTCTAGATCTGTAGGTAAAACTAGAGAAAGAATAAAAAGATCAGTAGTTGCCAGGAATTAAGGGTGAAGGTGGGATGATAAGCAGAGTGCAGAGGATTTTTAGAGCATGATACTCTACATGATACTCTAATGATCGGTACACATCCAAACATTTGTCCAAGTCAACAGCATGTAAAGCACCCAAGTGTAAATCATAAGGTAAACTATAAACTTTGAGTGATAATTACATATCTCTGTAGGTTCATCAATTACAACAAATGTTCTACTCTGATGGGGGACATTTACAGCAGAAGAGGCTCTGTGTGGGGAGGGGTGAGGAGAAGATGGGAACTATGTGCATTTTGTATTCAATTTCACTGCAAACCTATAATATTTCCTGAAAATTACACTATATGTTTATTATACAATACACTATATACTAGACACTATATGTCTATTACAGTATATGTCTTCACAAGTTTGTTTAAATTCCTTCTTTATTCTTCAAAAGCAAACTAGGAAATATAGCTACATGATGAGCATGTTTTATAAAAAGAGGTGCAGAGACCCATTCTGAGGATAATATTGTGAAGAAAATCCTTAATACGCTAGGGTAAAATATATGCATGAAATTAACATGAATGTATTGGGAGTTGGTCAAAACATTCCTTCAGATTTTCCATAAGACATTAGAGTTAGCTAAAAGTTCATTCAGATGTTTTCATAGATGTTAGGAGAAAATCCAAATGAACTTTTTAGGCCAATCTAACTCCAGTAGTCATGTATGGGTGTGAGAGTTGGACTGTGAAGAAGTCTGAGCACTGAAGAATTGATGCTTTTGAGCTGTGGTGTTGGAGAAGACTCTTGAGAGCCCCTTGGACTGCAAGGAAATCCAACCAGTCCATTCTGAAGGAGATCAGCCCTGGGATTTCTTTGGAAGGAATGATGCTGAAGCTGAAACTCCAGTACTTTGGCCACCTCATGTGAAGAGTTGACTCATTGGAAAAGACTCTGATGCTGGGAGGGATTTGGGGCAGGAGGAGAAGGGGACGACAGAGGATGAGATGCCCGGATGGCATCACTGACTCGATGGACACAAGTCTGAGTGAACTCCGGGAGTTGGTGATGGACAGGGAGGCCTGGCGTGCTGGGATTCATGGGTTTGCAAAGAGTCGGACACGACTGAGCAACTGAACTGAACTGAACTGAACATATATTTTCGGAGAAGGCAATGGCAACCCACTCCAGTGTTCTTGCCTGGAGAATCCCAGGGATGGGGGAGCCTGGTGGGCTGCCATCTATGGGGTCACACAGTCGGACACGACTGAAATGACTTAGCAGCAGCAGCAGCAGCATAAAATATTTAAATTGTCTTGGGACTTCCTTGTTGTCCAGTGGTTAAGACTCTGTGCTCCCAATGCAGGGGGTCCAAGTTCGACTCCTGGTCAGGGAACTAGATCCTTCATACCACAAGGAAGAATTCACACACAGCAACAAAGAACCGTTGTAGCCAAATAAGTAATTTTTAAAAATTTAAGCTGTCTTTTAATTAAAAAAGCTAACATTTTAGTCTTAGCAATTTATTGACCCACAGATAAGCAAGATAATGTAGTGTAAGATGATGCTGCTGTGTAGACTTTTGTATATTTGTGTGTGTGTTTATTCATCTATTGATCATATGCATGTAATTTAATTTTTAAGTAAAATGTCCTATACATATTAATTAAAACCCTACACCACATGAATATAAATCAGATAATGGTAAACTTTTCCTGTAAATGACTAGGTATGAAATAGTTTCTATTTTGCAGGTTGAGTCTCTTGCAATTACTCAGTCTTCCTAAAGAACTTGAAACATCCGCAATTTGGACAATATGTAAGCAAGTTAGTATGGTTGTGTTCCAATGAAACTCGTTTTTTTTTTTTTTTTTTTTAAGCAGAAAGCTGGATTATTTGACATGTTAAGGGTCTTATTTTGCATATGTGGATAAAATATCATTGAATTAATATTTAAGCACTACTAATTTCCAATGACTAGTTTCTATTAATTTAAATGCATGCCATTTAAGCAGAGTTTTTCTTTATATGCTCTGTGCTCGGTCACTCACTCAGTCATTCATTTTTGTCCGACTCTTTGCAACCCCATGGACTGTAGCCCACCAGGCTCTTCTGTTCGCGAGTTTTTCCAGGCAAGAATACTGGAGTGAGTTGCCATTTCCTCCTCCAGGGGATCTGTCTGACCAAGGGATCAAACCCACGTCCTCTGCATTGGTAGGCAGATTTTTCTCACTGAGTTACCTGGGAAGCCTCTTTCCTTATAAAAATATATGAAAAATCTTTAATAAAATGTCCTTCGAATTATACTTGAGGGAACTTAAAGGAAATGGCAACTCACTCCAGTATTCTTGCCTGGAAAATCCTATGGACAGAGGAGCCTGGTGGGCTACAGTCCATGGAGTTGCAAAGAGTTGGCCAGGACCGAGTGACTGAGCAGAAACAATAGGCCATCTCCTACAATGTGGCTCAGTCTGCAAAGAAGCTGTTTTGTTCTAAAATTCTCTCCTAATCAGCTATTGATTAAATACGTATATCTCACATATCATCACATAGTCTGGAGGTTATCATTCCTCTTTTACAAACTGATTTTATTGGACTTTCATTTTGTTACATTTCATTTGGTTAAGCATCTTGTTTGATGCTTAAAAATGATGTGTGCTTTTTATTTTCAAGAGATGGTTGGTCAGAGTTTTATTTGTCTTTGTATAACTGTAACCTCTAATGAGATGTCTTACAAAAGGAAAGATATGGATGACTAATAAGTAGATAGATAATTAGTTCAAGAACCAGGGTTCAAGGGTGCTAATGCTATATTTTGGAGTTGTGATTCTGAATTATATTATTTTAAATTGTTAATGTATTACCAATTACTAATATATATATATATTTATGGAATAGAACTTTTTAATTTATGCATTATTCAATCATTTTTCTCTGTCTTGGAGTTTATGTTGCAGTTTAACCAGAGAGAATTATTCCTTAGATACAAAGCTCCAAAGCACGGTCTTCCCACAAAAAAAGAGAAAAGGAACAAAACAGAAAATAAAATAATAAAATGTGGGTATATATGAACAGATACATTTTGTTTATTTGTTGGTTTGCTTTTTTATTTAATTGATTTTTATTGGAGTATAGTTGCTTTACAATGAACACACTGTAACTGTACCAAACCTATGGCTGCTGCAACTAGAATTTAAAAGATAAATCTTCTAAGACTATGCAAAATGTATCCATGTTCAATAGAATATTTCTTTATTAATATTCAAGTTTTCTGAGTTTAACACAAAAGGACTGATGTTATTTGAAATATATGGATTAGCTAGTGTTTTAGTGTTTATCTTCTCTTATTTATCATTGTGATATATGATCATGATTTTATTTTAAAAGATAAAATACATCAAACTGGACTATTAGAAAAGAATAACATCTAAAGGTCACTCTAGGAAAGAAATTACTTTTATTTTCAGCTTTTTGAAAAGCTATTTTACATACTTGTCTATAGTAAACACCAGATTCAATAATCTAAATTTTATTTGTTCACATAAATCCATTTCTCTACCAAGCAGTTCTTCCTACTAGGTGTAGGAATGGCTTAATGGTTCTAATCTTTTCTCTTTGGGGTAACTTTTTCAGATATGGACAAAGGATTATATCAGTCAGTAAGACAAAAGTGAAGTTTTGGGGGCACTCTTGGAGTGATAAATTACTCTTAAGCACAAGATGAGAGCAAATGAACTTGAATAACTGATTGCAGGGTGAAACCACTGGCTCCAACTAACTCTCAGCCGACTTGATCTTTTATGTATGTTTCACATTTCTCCACAGTTTATTCCATTCTCTTAACTTTATTTTGTACTGTTGTCTCTATGGCAGCCAAAAAGAATCCTAATTGACACATGATTTACAGTTAATATATTTTAAATTATTTCTGTAAATATATGTGTTTTTCTAAAATCAATCATGAATATTATTTTATTATATTATAAAAATATGTTATTATAATATATAATACATAATAGTGTTCTCCAAGACTGCAGTGATCAGGAGATAGACCTTTAATTCTGTCAAACAGACCACAGCTGATTGGAGTCTTAATATCTTATTAAAGTCATCTGGATCATCTATGCTGAGATATATGTACAGCTAAACTTTCCGACTGAAGTTTTATCTCCAGGGATTGAGCCTGAATAACATTTGAATTTGTCCTCTGCCTGCTGTTATGTCTGAACTTCATTAGCTGCTCCATTCTGCAGCTAGTCATTAGATTTACATTTCTTAATTATATATTTTTTAAAAGAAATTGGTGGCTCTTCAGAGCATTAGTGAATTGTAATATGTTCATTTAAATCTTAGATTAACTCAATTCAATCCTAGTTTGAATTCTTCTGAAACTACACGCTCTTTTCAACAGCCTGCTGTCAGATGACATCTGTAGAATTCTCCCAGACTGCATGTGGAAGCTGATGATTGTTTGCTAGAATGTTTCTGTGTAGTTATGAAACAGTATCTGTGTCTCAGGAATGGCCCACCCTCCCTACATTTGTTCTATGATGTGGAGACCTCCAGTAACCTGTGGTGTACCAGTGGCTCTGTCTCTCCTATGGATAGTGCTGTACTTAATTCTGAGCTCTTCCTTCTATATAACAGTCATGTTCCACCCCCTATTTCTTTTCTCTCCCACACCTAGAAACAACTTTTCTCCTGATGTGAGGAAAATGAGGTAGAAGTAATCCGTAGCCTTTTCCTATCAGTCCAGTCAAGTCTACATTCTTGGTTGTGAAACACAGACTTGCTGGATTCCCCAATGTGGTATTAAGAAACTTTCTTCTTCCAGGGACTATAAACTCTTAAATATTTAGAGCAGTTTTTGCCTAGGTGAAAAATAAATCTAGTTGGTCACGTTATATAGGTGTTTTATAACAGATCTTTAGTTAATGAAATAAAAATTGCCATTAATGGTATTCTACATAAAACACATAGTTTCAAACTGTACACTATTTAGAAAGATTGTTCCTATCTCAGTAGATTTTCTACAGTCTGGATTGCCCCTTTAGTGGTTTCATAACAATCAGTGTATAAAACGCTGACCCACACTTGCTCTCTTTTGCCTGAAGATAAGCCCTCGGGACATCGTGTTGAATAGGGCTATTGGTTGGAAAAGTGTAATTGCAGTTCAGAGTGGAGCTGAAGACTGTACCAATGCAGGAAACTATACCCCGTAAAATATTAGATTCATACTCCAAAACTGGAATATAGATGAATTGGGAGTTCATTATGCAAGTGAAATAAGGCTTTCACAGAAGGATGTGCTGCTTGAGTCCACACACATGAGGTTTCTAAAGTCCTAAAACTCAGAAGCAGGGGGTAGAATGTCAGTTGACAAGGCCAGGGGACAGGTGGAAATGGGGAGCTATTGTTCAATGGGGGCAACATTTCAGTTACACAGAGGAGTGATTTCTAGAGATCTGCTGTACAACATCATGCCACTAGTTTGCAGTCCTGTACCATGCACTTTGAAGAAGTTGTCAAGAGGGTAGCTCCCATGTCAAGTGTTCTTACCATAATTTAAAAAAAAAAAAGCTAACAGGGGGGAAAAAAAGGAAATTTTTGTTTGGTTTTGCTGCACCTTACACAGGCCTTTAACATTTATTTAGCAAATGGTAACCAAGAGAATTGTTTTATATGAACTCAGAAATGAAATAAGCATGAATCAGATAATCTATATTACATAATCTATACTGTTCTCATTAGCATTGGTTGTAACCTCTTTCCTCTTCTTCCATTGTTATGATGAAAAGAATGAACATACATATCCTCCAGATAGTGCAGGATTTAAGTCTATTTCTGAACTTGAGGTTGTTTCCTTCAATGCTTGCATATGTAAACCATAAAAGTATTAAAATTTATAGACATCGGTCATGGTATTAAACACTGTTCATATTTTTTAACCTTTCTCTGATTTGGTTCAAAAAATGATTTTTAATTAAAAATAGCTTGAGTAACAAAATATAGTGTAAATAGTATAGAGTGTAATATTATGTAGTTCACTATCTGCTCTCAGCTGCTCTGCTAAATCTCTTCAGTCGTGTCCGACTCTGTGCGACCCCATGGACGGCAGCCCACCAGGCTCCGCCGTCCCTGGGATTCTCCTGACAAGAACTCTGGAGTGGGTTGCCATTTCCTTCTCCAATGCATGAAAGTGAAAAGTGAAAGTCAAGTCGCTCATTCATGTCTGACTCTTCGCGACCCCATGGACTGCCGCCCACCAGGCTCCTCCGTCCACGGGACTTTGCAGGCAAGAGCACTGGAGTGGGGCGCCGTTGCCTTCTCCAGTAGTTCACTATAAACAACAGTAACTATTTATAACAAAACCTAACTATAAATTTGATAAAATAAATAAATTTAGGTAGTTCATAAACCAAGGGAAAAAAGAGGCTTATAATTTAGACATTGCCCTCTCTGTATTTTACTTCATTCCTGAGTAGAAAGACTGAATTTAGGAACAGCCAGAAGTCATAGAGACAGAGTTTAAAAGCTCTTCTCTTTTTAGCAACTTTTGTGCCTGCTTTAAATTGATCATTTGTTTCATCAGCTAATCCTCAAGTAGAGGGCATGTCCTTTCCACTTGCAGAATTCTCTTACATAAGTTGAATTCCCTCCTTATCATCTCAAGCCAATAAGCACTTTATTTTCTTTTTGTTTGTTATTAGGAAAAAGAAGGGGGAAAAAAATCAGCTCATAACTATTTGCTGGAGCTGTCTGCATTTTAATCCCAGACTATGAACGGACATCAGAGTGCCCTTATGATATTTTGCACAAAGGCTCAGTGTTCATGGCTCTACTCAGAGAACCCAAAATAGCATTCAGTAAGCAGTGACACACTGAGGGTCTTGGTACTACAAGCACAAGTGTCTGTAACTCAGAGCAATGTGCCACATGTAAGGTTCGATGAGAAGCCTGTGAAGCAAAATCGGGGCAAACTCTCCTACTATTCTTCCTGTGTTTCACGTGAACTTTGGATTTCAGCTCTGCAGACCTTATTGCACTTGAAGATACACAGGTAAGACTGTGATAAACAGGCAAGTATTGCTTATATAAGCTAACTCAGTGAAAATAGGGCCAAAAAGTACTTGAAAAACTCTCTAATTTTCACTTCATAAGCAAAAATTTCTAAAACTCTAAACTTGACATGTACATTGAACATTCTCTAAAACAAAGATCAATTTATCACCCCTGCAATTCAGATTCAGGAAAATAAAAGTTCTGTATATCTAGAAAATTGAAAACAAGTTTTTGGGAGGAATGATGCATTACTGCATCTTTCTCCAGGATTTTGTTTCTTAATTTTTAAAAATATTTACCATTCTACTATCAGATGCCATGAGCAATAAAGTTATAAATTTTAAAGATATGTGGAAATATTTATTACAGAGTAAATGTTTTTAAACTAATGAATTATTTCTTAGTAAATTACATGCAGTATAGAGATTTCCACATATCTGAATAAAACTATATGCCTCTTTGAAGGATAATTTATTAAAGTTGATATATACTTATTTTACTTTCTTTTTGTCAGATATTTTTGGTT
Organism: Nanger dama; assembly: GCA_917880005.1. Taxonomy (NCBI): domain Eukaryota; kingdom Metazoa; phylum Chordata; class Mammalia; order Artiodactyla; family Bovidae; genus Nanger; species Nanger dama. The sequence goes on from CAKJTW010000069.1 coordinate 4,250,814, forward strand.
ATCAAATTTTTCATTGGCTTTCAAAAATTCTTTAAGTGAAATGCTAACGTAATTAAGAATGTTACAATAATAATAATAGCAAACTATTGAGCACATTATGAATACAAATATGTACATATAAAAACATGTAAACATATTAGCTTTCAATCTATTATAACCATTATATGAAGGTTAATTCATCAAATATGAAATACACAAAACTGTAAACTAAGAAAATGTAAAATGTGAAAAGTATTTATTATTGTCTCAATTCTGATTTGTTGCAAGTAATTTTAATTGGGTTACTAATTTTTATAAAATATTTCCATGTAAATTTGTCAAGCATTTAGTAAATCCATAACTAGCATATGAAATAACTGCTGAAGAAGTTAACAAAATGTATCGGTAGAATATCAAATGTTTTCTCAGATTATGTAAATTTATAGTTCAGTTCTATCAGTTTATTTTTTTAATTAATATATCTGAAGAGAAGACTTTGTATAAAATGTTTGCTAATTTATAATTATGATTGAGACATTTATATTTCAGATGTATTTGCAAATAATGTAATAAAATTATATGCTTTCATATTACATTATTTCAAATTTTAAATATTTTAAATGTCTAAATATAACTAATATGCACATACATTTAGAATTTTAAATTTGAAAATATTTTTATTTCAATCTGAATATGTTTACCAAATGTTTTTAACAAAATATTTAAAAATGTTTCCAGTAAGAACAAAGATACAAATTTATAGCCCTAGAATTGCTTAAAATTTTAAATAAAGTGTTTATGAAATCTACCTGGAAAATCCCATGGATGGAAGAGCCTGGTAGGCTTCATGCTGAGTCAGACAATGAGCAACTTCACTTTCTTTCACCTTTCACTTTCAAGCATTGGAGAAGGAAATGGCAAGTCACTCCAGTGTTCTTGCCTGGAGAATCCCAGGGACAGGGGAGCCTGGTGGGCTGCCATCTATGGGGTCACACAGAGTCAGACACAACTGAAGTGACTTAGCAGCAGCAGCAGAAATCACTTGCTCTCTTATTCTTTATATGTGTTTTCTTTACAAACACTTTTTACCAATGACTGAAATGAATCAGATCATTAGGTAAATTATATCAAACTTTTACAGGTTCAATTTTAGCATGTTTTTTGTTTCCTTTTATGGTTAAAAACACACACACTCTCACACAATTTGTAGAAATCTTAAAGCATAGATTATCTACTTATGCATTTTGTGTTATTTTGTTTTCTCCTTTGAAATATTTCTAAGGTGCTTATCTCCAGAAAAATTTTAAAAATTATTCAGTTAAATTATCATAAATTGAAGATGCTTTAAACTGATGTACACAAATTTCCCCCATGCATTCATAAGAAACCTATTGTTTAGAAATTTATCATAATATATGACATATAATTTGGTAAATAATAATCAATAACTAATTATGAATTGGTAGTGAACTTTTGCCAGTCATGCTCTTCACATTATTTTATAGACAAAGTGTTATAGTATAGTATCTAATAAGTTATTGTGTAGTAATACAATAAGAATAAATGCATGACACAGTTTGAAAGAACGTATTGATTTTTCATGTCCCTTTCTTTAGGATTTATTGATATTGACCATAATGTTTGAGGACTATGCTGATGAACATGAGAAACTGGAACTTTTGTATTTTGTTGTCATGATGACTTTCCTTAATAACTGTGATCATCTAATACCTGTATCTTTGCTTTGGTGTAACAGATTAAAGATAAAACACAAATACAAAACTTCATAACCCATATGAATCCTTTTTTTCTGCCAGTGCAGGTAACAACTCATAATTTGAGAAATGAATGAGTTACTTTTGCCATAGTGACCAGAAAAATGTTTGACCTTTCTTTTAAAGACTCACACTGTTAGAGTTTTGTTGGCACCACTCAGTTGAGAGAATTCGGCTTAAATGCTCTAAACATCTACCTTTTCACAACTTCTAGAAAATCAGTTTCTTTTTGAGACAATGCATGCCCTTTTGAAATAATACATGAATATTCAGAAGTGATCCAGTCGGACAGTTCTTGTTTCAGATTTTTTAAAAAAAAATGGCTCTAGAATTAGTAAAGTAGAAATCCTTTTGTCAGAAGTTTGTCTCATTAATTAGTACTTAGTAAAAGACATTCAAGATCATTAAAAAATATCCTAAAGTTAAAGGAAAACATATAATTTTTCAAAGGCTCTGCTTTGGCATTTGAAATCAAGTTTGAAATGTTATCATAGAAAAGTGACTTATACGAGATCGGTACATTTATATTTTATCTGCTCCTTCCTTCTAAGAACTTACACGATAAATGAATTTCGTAAATTAGCAGGATAGTATATTAAAGTGGGAGTACTTTTGGCACATCAGTTATGGCTAAAAATAACCTAGGTAATTTTCTCTAAGTGAAAAATTTAGAAATGTCATTCCTGTGGAAATAAGGAAATTGTACATAAATCATGGGAAATGAAAATGCCACCATTTTTCTGCCTTTAAATTGAATTATAGCTGAATTGTTTTCAAGAGTTTGCTATCTATTTTATTCTTCAAAATCTCTAGTGGAGCATCAGTGACCTCCTTTTAAAGAGATTTGGGTTTGTTTTTGTTTGTTTGTTTGTTTTGGTTTGGTTTGGTTTTGGCCACGAGGTTCATGGAAAGTTAAGTTTGCTGAACCCAGGCTCTGAATAGTGAAAGTGCAGAGTCCTAACCACTGGACCCCTAGAGAATTCTCATTACCTCTTTTTTTGTTTCTTTGAAGTTAGTTGATTTACGCCGTTGTGTTAATTTATATTGTACAAAAAGTGATTCACACACATTCCCTTCTCTATTCCCGTCTCCAGAAGATCTTCCCGACCCATTCTGTATTGCAGGTGAATTCTTTATTGTCTGAGCCACCAGGAAAGCCCTCTTTTTCATGTTATTTCCCTTTATGGTTTATCACAGGATATGGAATACAGTTTCCTCTGCTATACAGGAAGACTCTTTTGTTCACCTGTTCTCTGCATGATAGTTCACATCTGCTGATCCCAAACCCCCAATCCATCCTTCCCTCACCATCCTCCCCTGTCCGTCACAAATTTCCTCTCTCATATCTCTGAGTCTGTTTCTGTTTCATAGATAAGTTCATTTGTGTTATATTTTATTTTTATATTGTTTATTATTTCTTTGTAGCATCTTTATGTATCACTCATTTAGTTGCCCTACAAATGAGCTCTCAAACACTGTAATTTCTATGTTAAAAATTGTTCATTAATTCCAAATAGGCAAAGACATGTATCTGTTTTCCCATCATTTGCTACTACTTCGAGAGACACATCTACCATTGGAACTCATCTCGACCTTTAGTGACTCTTCAATTCACTCTTTTCTAATTTTTGAGAAACACATAAAATTCTTGAGCTATTCATCATGAGGCACCAGCCTTTGGTTTTTGTTTTTAATTAACGAAAAGAGGTCAAATTTCGACCCTTCAGGTACACATTAGCACTTATTATGGACTCTTCTGGTGATAAGTTAAAGAACATATCTATTTTCATGTTTATTTGTAATACTGATTTTTCTTATTAAATGTAACTTACTATCAAACTCTACTTTCTGTATAGCATATAATTTCTCTACCAAGAAACTAAATAACTGTTATTGTCATAATTCTGTTCAAAACCTCTTTAAACATTGACTGATTGTATATGTCAAAAATTGTTTAACTAGCTTCATCAATTAGATTTGCAAATTTTTTACACAGTAAACAATGTATTGCAATAATGCATTGCATTGCTAAATGTCTGTTTATTTCTGCAGGACAGAGTTTTGGAACTGAGTTTAGTAGATTCAGTTCAGCTCAGTTCAGTTGCTCAGTCGTTTCCGACACTTTGTGACCCCATGAATAGCAGCACACCAGGCCTCCCTGTCCATCACCAACTCCCGGAGTTCACTCAGACTCATGTCCATCGAGTGGATGATGCCATTCAGCCATCTCATCCTCTGTCGTCTCCTTCTCCTCCTGCCCCCAATCCCTCCAAGTATCATAGTGTTTTCCAATGAGTCAACTTTTCACATGAGGTGGCTAAAGTACTGGAGTTTCAGCTTTAGCATCATTCCTTCCAAAGAACACCCAGGACTGATCTCCTTTAGAATGGACTGACTGGATCTCCTTGCAGTCCAAGGGACTCTCAAGAGTCTTCTCCAAAACCACAGTTCAAAAGCATCAATTCTTCGGCGCTCAGCTTTCTTTATAGTCCAACTCTCACATCCATACATGACCACAGGAAAAACCATATCTTTGACTAAACGGACCTTTATTGGCAAAGAAATGTCTCTGCTTTTAAACAGTCTGAAATTCTTAACATTCCTGAAAGATATTTTCTAATTTTAAAATATCACTCCAAGTTAATTTGCTGGTATGAAAAACAATTAATAACAAGAAGCTGTGGATTAGGAATTTAGAGGTCATGGGAGATAAGTGCATATCTTTGAAAGGTTTATGAGGTAGAATTGACCATAGATGAAGCTTGAATATGCATAAGAGGTAAAGGAGGAAAACATGAAACAGGGAATTTTTATTCAACTGAAGAGTTTCTAAATAGAAGCGGGTTTTATTTGGTGAAAGAAACAACATAATCATGATGTGGAGGGCCCACTCCAGTATTCTTGCCAGAAGAATCTCATGGATGGAGGAGACTGCTGAGCTACTGTCCACAGGATCAAAAGAGTCAGACACAACTGAAGTGAATGAGCACACATGCATGCAATGATATAGAATGAAGAATAAAAGAGGATTATTGAGGTGCCTCTTGGAAAAGAGGTTTGTAGATCAGGAAATAGATATGTATAGACTATTCAGGAGATTGCTTTGTGATGCTTCAGTATATAAATATTAATTGAAGTTGGAAAACCAAGAGATAAACATGTACCAAATGAGCAAATTTTTTTTTTTTAAATAATGGACCTTCAGAATTTAGGGCAAGATAATGAAATGGAGATTCTACAGGCAAAAGAGAAACACAAATGTGTATGGAGATTTGCAAACCAAAAAGGGAGCATTTTTAAAAGGAATGTGCTTATTGTGAAGGCAACAACATGTAATGCCACTGTGAAGCTAATTTTACAGTAATAAATAAGTGATTTTTAGATTTTTTTATAATAATGGAAAATCCCTTTTGATCTTGATAGATTGGCTGCATTGCAGTATTAGGGTGGGGGAAACCTAAATTGCATCTTTCTGTAGACTGAAGGAGAGAACGTGAAGACAGTGAGTGGACATTTATTCTGCAACATTTCCCCTCCATTTGCTTTAATATTTATTTTTGGATGTTGTGCCTTTTGAATTAGTGTTCTAATTTCCTGATCTTTTGTATCCAATTTTCTATATCGATGCCTCATTATTCTAGTACCTAAGAGATTTTCTCATATTTATCATTTAACCATCCCTCCCCCTATCTTTTAAAAACTAGTCATTAGATTGGACTTCATCAGATGTTTTTTTTCTGGCAATGACTAAGGTGATTGATTTAGACGTCCCCAAACATCATTACAGGCTTCCCTGGTGGCTCGGTGGTAAAAATCCTCCTGCCAATGTCAGAAATGCAGTTCGATCCCTGGGTTGGAAAAATCCCCTCGAGAAAGACATGACAACTCACTCCAGTGTTTTTGCCTGGCAAATGCTATGGACAGTAAGTTTCTACTCCAAAACCTGACTTTTCACATAATAGAAACTGTATACATTAGTCTTGGGTGTATAAACCTGCTAGGATGCACACACTCAGTTGTGTCTGACTCTTTGTGACCATTTGGACTGTAGCCTTCCAAACTCTTCTGTCATTTGTATGCAGTCTGCAGCAAATATTTGCTATTATTCTTGCCCTGTCTTGGAAGGAGTTATTTTCTCTACGATTTAACCAGGATTCATATTGACAGTTAACTCCTTTGATTTTTTATTCATGTGGTAATGGGGATTTACTAGTGATTCTCTTATACACTCTAAGGATGGATTAATTAGAGGGTTCTGAAGAAATCTGGGATTATAAACGTTTAATGACTTGTTTTATAGCCTAATACTAACTACCTTTGTTTTGCATTTGGCATGTTCTAGGTGGAGTCCCAATTCTTTTACCTGACTTATCACAACATATACAGAAGTCAGGTATGTTATCTCATTTTGCGGTTGGAGAAACTCAGTCTGAGAGTGTTTAAGTACCCTAGTGCACGCATGCCGAATTGCTTCAGTCATGGCAGACTGTTTGCGACCCCAGGGACTGTAGCGTGCCAGGAACCTCTGTCCGTGGGCTTCTCTAGGTTAGAATACTGCAGTCGGTTGCCATACCCTTCTCCAGGGAATCTTCCTGACCCAGGGATCCAACCAGTGTCTTCCATCACCTGCATTGCCAGGCAGGTTCTTTATCACTTGAGCCAGTTGGGAAGCCATACCTCAGTTAGTATCATGCAACTATTATCTATAGATGTACAAGTCTTTGCATTTTATTCAAATTCTTCTTAATAGCATTAATTTAATGTTACTAAATGAGAATTTAAATAAGTAATATAATGAAGAAAAAGAACCAGTTGAAAATTACACAGTTGATTTGATTTAATTCTTTAATTCATGTCATACCTTTGTCTACTATTACACATTCTCAGTCATTATTATTCATAATAACCATCGATTCTAGATATAATTTGGCAACTAAATTATACTGCTACATGATCAGAGCCATACAATAAAAGTCTAGCTGAGAAATAGAGCACATTGTTTTCTTGAAGAGAAAGGAAGCAGGATAAGGTGAGAAATGTCTGTTTGGGACATCCACCCTACCACGTAGTGAACGGTCTCCAGACGAGTGCTTAGATAACACAGGGCATACACAAGACCATCAGCTGAGCTGTGGGAAAATATAAGAATTTCTATTTTTATTGATGCTTTATCTCCTTCTTTTGCATTTCATTTTTCCATATGTCTTGTGAAATATCTGTATAGTCATAGAAGTTGTAGAAGTAAATGATTAGTACACAGATGCACAGCAAATATTGGAGTCCACCTGAATCTTTTTTTTTTTTTTTCTGATAAGAGTGTAAAACATGAAAGTTGGGAAACCACTGCTCTAAAAATAAATCCTGGCCCATATCTACACACATATTTCTTTTCCAAATATCATCCATATTCCAAAATCCTTCAAGCACATTGGTTAAAAGTACTCACTCGGAAGGAAGCAAGTGCCCTGAGTTTAACTCCAACCCCACACGACATGGCTAAGCAAAGTTGTTAACCTATATGTGCACATTTTCTGCATTCATAAAATAGCAACATAGATAGAATGCATACCATAGAAATGTTGTAAGATGAGTCATTTTAAAATGGCATAGTATTTGCATAGTTATAAGCATAGATTAAGCATTCGATATCAGTTAGATAAGATGATGATAATCATGATGAAGGTGATGATGGTGATGGTAGTGTCCTCAGTCTATTTGCCTTAGAATCACCTTTCAGTTCAGTTCAGTTCAGTTCAGTTCAGTTCAGTTGCTCAGTCGTGTCCGACTCTTTGCGACCCCATGAATCGCAGCACGCCAGGCCTCCTTGTCCATCACCATCTCCTGCAGTTGACTCAAATTCATGTCCATCGAGTCGGTGATGCCATCCAGCCCTCTCATCCTCTGTCATTCCCTTCTCCTCCTGCCCCCAATCCCTCCCAGCATCAGGGTCTTTTCCAATGAGTCAACTCTTCCCATGAGGTGGCCAAAGTACTGGAGTTTCAGCTTTAGCATCATTCCTACAAAGAACACCCAGGGCTGATCTCTTTCAGAATGGACTAGTTGGATCTCCTTGCAGTCCAAGGGACTCTCAAGAGTCTTCTCGAATACCGCAGTTCAAAAGCATTCTTCAGCACTCAGCTTTCTTCACAGTCCAACTCTCATACCCATACATGACCACTTTAGAGACTGTTAAAAAACCTCACTGAATCAGAAACTGTGGAGTGGAAAATCCACATTTTATCCCAGTTTTCATTTCAAACTAATGTAGAGTAAGTGTGTAAATCATTTCTTGAAGCTAGAGGGAACGAACCAAGCAAGTTACTGTTTACTTTACACACAAAAAGATTAAGGCATTCTCTTCATGCATAGTAAAAAATTTTCAACTAGAGAACTTGTAATCAGGTCCAACATAAAATAATAATAGAATTGTCACATATGTTCACTGTTTAGTATAAAAACCATTACTACCATTTTCAAAAAAGTATTTTTGCTTAAAAGCTTTTTATTATTTCACCCAGTTCATCTGAGTCCAATACTACATGGTTCTATGAAACTATTTCATGAATTTTAAAACTTTGCTTTGATCCTACACACATTGATACACATACACACACAGACACACACACATAAGCAAAATAGCAGAGTGTATGACTTTAAACTTTCTTTTCATTCACTAAGATTTGGGCCTTTAAAAATCCATGTTTATATTATGCCTTTTCAATAACAAAATCATATTTTCCACACCATTTGGCAGTGGTGCTTACTAAGTATTGCTTTTGATGGTAGAATAAATTTATAGATATTATAGTTATAAAGAAGATGTACTAAAAAAATTGATAATTGAAGAAAGGAACATTTGGTTGATATATTTGACTAGGCTTTATGTAGCTACTAATACAACATCAGCAAAAATTGTCAGAGTACAACTATGTCTTTATTTGCTATAGTAAGAAGTGGCTAAAAGATTTCCAATAAGTAGAAGATAAAATAATATATTTACAATGGAAATTGAGAACTAAATAATAAATGTTGCAATAAATTCTTGAGAGACTAGAATATATTTTTGATAAGAAGGAAAATATTTTTACTTTATCTTGTCTTTGTAAAGATATATAAGTTCAAATCAACAGGTGGGATTTATGTAATGAAAATAAGTAACCAATAATGTCATATAATCACACAAAACAATGTTTTAGGTGAAAAATGCCTCATTTGCATGATTCTATGATTGTGGAATTCCCAACTCTTTAATTTATGGGCACAAAGCTTTTCATTAAACATTGATGGTAAATAAATAAAGAGAAAACAACTCAAAGCTCCCTCAATAGGCAATGAGTATATAATTGAGATTTCTTCAATGTCAGTATAATCCTAATAAGTGGTAGAGAATGGACTGGGTCTATACATATCAATACAGATGAGTCTAACTCATAGATTAAATATTCAGTTTGAGAAAGACTTTACATGATATCTCATTCATGCAGATTTTTAAATGCTGAATATATGTTATTTATAAACATCTGTAGAGTAGATTTTTATCTATAGAAAAAAGGTCTTTATATTCAAGATAATAGTTATCTTTTTGGTGGAAAAGGAGGAAGATTCATAATATTTCATTATGTAAATATTAACTTTAAAATACAAAAAGTTAATACTTCAAAAGTTTTATAACACTTTTTGCTCAAAGGAAAAAATACTTATCAAAGTAGACTAATAAGTAATTGCTGAATTTTGGATGGAATTCCAATTGTTTTTAATATGTTTATATGTATAGATATGTAGTATAATTATGTATATACATTTTAATTACATGAGAATATAATATGTATTATAATAATATTCACATGTTGCTTTAATGTGTGTGTTTGTGTGTGTTTTCTGTGTGTGTAACAAATTTCTGTGTGACAAGCTTTTGTATGTGTTTGAGTCTAGGGATTTGATATACAATGCATAATTGAGAATAATTCATGCATAGGTGCATTTTCTTTTTGAAAATTTTAGACCTGTCACTGTTTTATGAGTGTATGAAGGTAGATTTATCTATTAGTTATATGGTTCTTTTTGTATATGCTGCTCTCAATTACCTTTCATCTTTGTAATCATACATAAAGTAAAATCAATAGTAAAATATTTAATTATTTGCAGTAAAATTATTATATCTACTTGTCCTGTTTTAAATGTTAATTAATATCATAAAATATAAACAGCCAACAAAGAAATATTTTCTGCTTGCCACCTCAAATCATAGGAATGGTACCAGAGGGAACATCAGTCTATCTATCTATATTCAAATATAGCTCCAAACAAAAAAATTAATGCCTTAATTAAATTATCTCAGAAAGTAAAGATATATATTATACACCCCCCGGGGTGGGGAGAGGGTGGGAAGACTAAAATCTGTTATTTTCCAGGAAATTCATTGTCCTAGCTAACCTTAAGTTTAAAAGTCATTCATTATAACTTTGATGAAATGAAGTTTCCTTTCAAGTTTTTGTTTTTAATGAAATACCCCAAGCTGATTTCAGTATTTCATAGACTGCAGTCATGCATGTAAAATATACTAGTATTAAATGCTTGAGAAATGTACCAAAATCAGAATGCACCAGATAGATGAGGAAAAGTATACTCAGTATAAAATATTTTAAGCATATGCTTTAAAAAATACTGAAGAAATGGCAGAGGAATTAATTCAGCACCTAATATTGTGGAGAAAATATCCCAGAAAAATGAGGACTGAACTGAACTAGAGAAACCAAGATTTGATATAATGCACAAGAAGTTAACTGAATTATACAAGCTATGGGGATTTGTGGCCCATCTGACTACGCTTAATATCTTAACTTGAAAATTACTTAACTTGGGCAGCTATTTGAAATAATGTTTTTGAAATTAATATGCAAATACACTTGTCCCTGGGCACATCATATTTCTCTCCATCTCTGACCTTATTCAATTTTTTGTATCCTTTTAGGTTAGGCATTTTTATCTCTTCTGTTACTCTGACAATTCTTTATTCCATTTATTATCTATAGCTGGCCTCTGTGACCTCCTTTCTCTTATTAGTTTCTATAAGCTCACTTTCATCTTTCTTTTCTTTCTAAATGGGAGTTAATAATTAGTATCTCATTGAATTAAAGGAATATTAACTGAAAAATACAGGGAGTACCTCCTATGGTGTTAAGAATCTAGTTGGTGATTTTATGGGGGTGATAAGCAAGGTAACTAAGTTCTCAGCAATCTCATATCACAAATGCTTGAGTCAGTGGGGGGTGCAGTCACTCATTGTCTCAAGCTTGATTGAAACTCCATCCTCTCATAACTACAGGAACTGGTTGCCTAAAAATGGAAAGATAAAGACAAGACAGCTATATAAATGTCTTTTACTGCTTCTGTTCTGAAACATAAATGTATGGTTTTTACTTATATTCATTATATTTCATTAACAAAATAAAATGCATCTCCTTGTAGTCCAAGGGACTCTCAACACCACAGTTCAAAAGCATGAATTTGGCACTCAGCTTTCTTCACAGTCTAACTCTCACATCCATACATAGCCACTGGAAAAACAATACCCTTGACTAGACGGACCTTTGTTGGCAAAGAAATATCTCTGCTTTTGAATATGCTATCTAGGTTGGTCATAACTTTCCTTCCAAGGAGTAAGTGTCTTTTAATTTCATGGCTGCAATCACCATCTGCAGTGATTTTGGAGCCCCAGAAAAAAAGTCTGACACTGTTTCCACTGTTTCCCCATCTATTTCCCATGAAGTGATGAGACCAGATGCCATGATCTTCGTTTTCTGAATGTTGAGCTTTAAGCCAACTTTTTCACTCTCCTCTTTCACTTTCATCAAAAGGCTTCTTAGTTCCTCTTCACTTTCTGCCATAAGGGTGGTGTCATCTGCATATCTGAGGTTATTGATATTTCTCCAGGCAATCTTGATTCCAGCTTGTGTTTCTTCCAGTCCAGTGTTTCTCATGATGTACTCTGCATATAAGTTAAATAAGCAGGGTGACAATATACAGCCTTGACGTACTCCTTTTCATATTTGGGAGCAGTCTGTTGTTCCATGTCCAGTTCTAACTGTTGCTTCCTGACCTGCATATAGATTTCTCAAGAGGCAGTCAGGTGGTCTGGTGTTCCCATCTCTTTCAGAATTTTCCACAGTTCATTGTGATCCACACAGTCAAAAGCTTTGGCATAGTCAATAAAGCAGAAAAGATGTTTTTCTGGAACTCTCTTGCTTTTTCCATGATCCAGCGGATGTTGGCAATTTGATCTCTGGTTCCTCTGCCTTTTCTAAAACCAGTTTGACCATCTGGAAGTTCACGATTCACGTATTGCTGAAGCCTGGCTTGGAGAATTTTGTGCATTACTTTACTAGCATGTGAGATGAGTGCAATTGTGCGGTAGTTTGAGCATTCTTTGGCATTGCCTTTTTGAGATTGGAATGAAAACTGACCTCTTCCAGTCCTGTGGCCACTGCTGAGTTTTCCAAATTTGCTGACATATTGAGTGCAACACTTTCACAGCATCATCTTTCAGGATTTGAAACAGCTCCACTGGAATTCCATCACCTCCACTAGCTTTGTTCATAGAGATGCTTTCTAAGGCCCACTTGACTTCACATTCCAGGATGTCTGGCTCTATGTGAGTGATCACACCATCGTGCTTATCTTGGTCATGAAAATCTTTTTGTACAGTTTTTCTGTGTATTCTTGCTACCTCTTCTCAATATCTTCTGCTTCTGTTAGGTCCATACCATTTCTGTCCTTTATCAAGCCCATCTTTGCATGAAATGTTCCCTTTGTATCCCTAATTTTCTTGAAGAGATCTCTAGTCTTTCCCATTTTGTTGTTTTCCTCTATTTCTTTGCATTGATCGCTGAGGAAGGCTTTCTTATCTCTCCTTGCTATTCTTTAGAACTCTGCATTCAGAGTTATATCTTATGTTCAGAGTTATAGCTGCATTCAGTTGCTTATATCTTTCCTTTTCTCCTTTGCTTTTCACTTCTCTTCTTTTCACAGCTATTTGTAATGCCTCCTCAGACAGCTATTTTGCTTTCTTGCATTTCTTTTCCATGAGAATGATCTCGATCCCTGTCTCCTGTACAGTGTAGCAAACCTCTGTTCATAGTTCATCAGGTGCTCTGTCTATCAGATCTAGTCCCTTAAATCTATTTCTCACTTCCCCTGTATAATCATAAAGGATTTGATTTAGGTCATACCTGAATGGTTTCATGGTTTTTCCTACTTTCTTCAATTTAAGTCTGAATTTGGCAATAAGGAGTTCATGATCTGAGCCACAGACAGCTCCTGGTCTTGTTTTTGCTGACTGTATAGAGCTGTTCCAATTGTGATAGGGATATTGGTAAGTTATGATAATGTTTACCATAGCAATCAAAAAGATTTTAGTTCTTTTTACTCTTATTTCACATGCCAGTCACAGCCATTTCTGCTTACTAATTATCTATATGTTAGAGATGGTTAAGGCAATCCTACAGAACTAAAGGTAGGCTTTTCTTAGAAACAGCGTGAAAGAGAAGATACCTTGTGAACAATTACAATGGTCTCTGAGACTGGAATCACCTCGTGCTATTCAGAACCTTTTCCTATAATTTTTGCAGAAATCTCATCCTCAGTATTTCCAAACCTACCTAATCTCTTTTTAATTCCAGTTAGCCATCATGTTTTGTTAATCCTTTTCCATATTATTTATTGTGGTCCTCATTCATATTATTTGTTTCTGGGAACTGAGATTGACCTGACTGTTGGAATGCACTGGAGTCTTCAGTTGGGCAAGAAACTGTCATGGTAGATGAGAGAAAGAGAACAACCATTTCAAAGTCCTGGAATTTCAGATGCTTTTCAGCACTCTTAGAAAATTAAAATCAAACTGACCTCATATTAACTAATGGTTAAAATAAATAAATATAAATGTGAATGAAGACATTGAGCTGGGAAACAATACAGTAGGTAATAATAGAGTCCCCAAGATACTTCAACTGAAATAGTTCAAGAACCTTACACTTTTAGATTATTAATACCCTTCTTGCTTCTGCATGTAAGTAAGTAGTAGTTGTGGTTTAGTTTCTCTAGTGACTCCATGGACTGAAACCCTGTAGAGTCCTCTGTCCATGGAATTTCCCTGGAAAGAATACTGGAGTGGGTTGTCATTTCCTTCTCCAGGGGATCTTCCGATCCAGGGATCAAACCCCAGTCTCCTGCATTGCAGGCAGATTCTTTACTGACTGAGCCACCAGGGAAACCCATTTAAGTAAGTAGAGAAGCTTTTAAGTAGATTCACACAAATGCAGAGTATCTTCTGAAATGCATATTGAGGCAGTTCCACAACCTTGGAAAAAATGAACTTCAAGGTACAGTCTGTAACCTCCCCCCAACCGTCCTATAAGGAATGATAAAGTTGCTTATGGAATAAGGGGGTGGTTAAGAGGTATTCCTTGTTTTTCTTTTGTAAAAAGATCTGTCAAGTTAAAAGAGAAAAAGGAAAAGGATTTCAAACTCTGTGATAATATTACCACTCACAGCCCCCAGAGCCTCATTTTACTGCCTGTCCAGCCCTAAGGTTTTATAGAATTTGCTTGCTTCGTATATTTAGATCCTAATATGAAACATTAGACGTGCTTTTTTAAATTAATAAAGAGAAATATGTTATCTTATTTTTAAGTAGCAGTTTAGAAACTAGGACTTTAACAGTTTATTTTTTTAAGCTTTGGAACTTCCTAACCATTGTAAAGTGTGTCTTTTGATATACTATTTTGGCCAAACCTACTCAGTGATTTTCGGAAGACAGAGACACTGTATTAATTGCCATCTGCTTCTCTTTGAGGAGCTGGCTAAGTTGAGCTTAGTTTCAGCTTTACACAAGCCTTTCAGAATATATTATATTTTATGTTTTCACAGATGGAATAATTATCTTTATACAACCAGGAAGAGGTCATAGAAAAGATAATTTGTAATTAGATTCAGTAACAAACTGTATAAGTGCATAGATTATCATATTTTTCATCCCTTAAGTCATAATTAGTCTTCTTTGAAAACGTAATTGCTCTGAGTCACAGTGGGATCATTTTCAGCCCATATATGCCCATCCAATATCACACATTGCTTCAAGCATGACAATGTTTATCTGTCATAGTCACTTAGCATTCTTGGAAAAAAATAATGATATTCAAATCCTTTGAAAATACTTGTAGAACACATACATTAGGAACAATGTATCCTACACTGTGTTTGCAATAGTCATTTATAAAGTTTTTATATGTGCATGAAGTTTGCAGAAATAATAGTAGTTGACTATTTCAAAGTTTAGAAATAAAGAAATCACTAGGTATTTACTACCCAGGTATAGGTTGCTATTTTTATAGAATTACTTTAAAATACTTACATAACATATAGCGTGCATCAGACAGTATTCTGTGTACATTGACTCATTTAATCAAGATAACCCCAAGTGATGTGCCTTATTTTCGTTGTCATTTTTCATATGACAAAACTGAGGCATGTAGTTAGTGTTAGTCGCTCACTCGTGTGCGACTCTTTGTGATCCCATGGACTGAAGGTCCCCAGGTTCCTCTGCCCGTGGTATTTCCCAGGCAAGACCGGCGGAGCAGGTACGGCCCGTCACACAGTAGAGGGTGGTGGGGCTGACCTTGTCATAGGCATCTTTCCCCACAGGTGGCGCTGTTAACCCCCCTGAGCGGACTTAGAGCATTGCATTTCAACATATTTGGGAGAATCACCCCACTCAGGAAACAGTGAACTCTTGATCTTCATTATGGTGCTACATAATCTTACTTTATGTAAAACAGCTTCATAATTCATTATCAAACGTGTGTATATCTGTATAAACTAAATATTAATACTGAACAATAGAAATGCATATTCTTTTCCTCCATTTATAATTCCTCAATTCAGAGAGGATTTCTATTGCATTTGAAGGCATAGTCTTCCAGTCTTTCTTCTCTGAATTTGTCTACATTTATGGTCAAATTAATGGAGTCATTTTCTACATCCTTTCTTTCTTTCACCTAGCAAAGTGTTGCACCATATTTCCATTTCATTAAGTACCTTTACAGCATAACATTTAGTAGCTGAATAGCATTATGTTAACATGAGCTTCAGGCTTCCCTGGTAGCTCAGTTGGTAAAGAATCTGCTTGAAATGCAGGAGACCTGGGTTCGATTCCCGGGTTGGGACGATCCCATGAAGAAGGGAATGGAAACCCACTCCAGTGTTCTTGCCTGGAGAATCCCATGGACAGTGGAGCCCGGCAGGCTACTGTCCATGGCCTCACCAAAGTTGGACACAACTTAGTGACTAAATCACCACCAACATGAATTTTGAAAGTAATTTTTTATTCACTTCTTTCTTTGTCATCTATGAGAGCAATTTTTATATCTTCTCCAAATAATTAGATACAAGGTATTCAGGCATTTTTCCAGTGTTTTGAAATTACACAATGATAGAAAAATATAGAGAAATATATATGAGTGTATCTCCTGAAATACTGCATTAGAATATCTTTTAGGTATTAGAGCACTGTTTTATTCATCTATATTACGTGTTTTCATGAGAATGTTATATAAAAAAATTCAGAAAATAAAGTTTTTTGACAGTAGTCACACAAGAAAATGCATATGAGAAATAGCCGGTGGACCTGCAATGGTTAAATTAAAATTAGATTACAAAACTGGTAAAGACATAGTTAAGTTTTGTATGTATTGATTGCATTGGCAACATGTAGTGAGGAATATAGTCCAAAAGGAGTTCAGGTGAATCTTCAGTAGAGAGTTATACAAAGATTTAGCCTTGAAGTCATAAGTGTGAATCCCATTTTGGTAGCTTGTGGAAGGGAAATAAAAGGTGGGATACAAGATTTTTTTAAATGAGATTTTGCCAATGTGTATTTCATCAACTGAAATCTGTATCTTCCCATTGTGGAATATTTTGCATGGGCATTTTCAATCTTATCAGTGTACAGCCTTCACATGGGGCTCATTAATCCACAGCCCTCCCTGAAAGTGAGTGAAAGTCGCTCAGCTGTGTCTGACTCTTTGTGACTCCATGGACTCCCTCCCTGCTGCTCCAGAACAGAGTTCACAACAGCCAGCCCAGGAATGGACTGACTCTACATTTTAGGACACCGCACAAGTAGTGTTGGAGAAGGCTATAATGTCAAAGAGGGCTTAGGCGATTTCAGCCACTACATTGCTTCATCTGTAGCATACACTGTCAATTCCACAGTAAATAAGTAAAATATAAGTCTAATGAGAATTTTTTGGGGATCCAAAATCACTGCGGATGGTGACTGCAGCCATGAAATTGGAAGATGCTTACTCCTTGGAAGGAAAGTTATGACCAACCTAGATAGTATATTCAAAAGCAGAGACATTACTTTGCCGACTAAGGTCCGTCTGGTCGAGGCTATGGTTTTTCCTGTGGTCATGTATGGATATGAGAGTTGGACTGTGAAGAAGGCTAAGCACTGAAGAATTGGTGCTTTTGAACTGTGGTGTTGGAGAAGACTCTTGAGAGTTCCTTGGACTGCAAGGAGATCCAACCAGTCCGTTCTGAAGGAGATCAACCCTGGGATTCTTTGGAGGGAATGTTGCTAAAGCTGAAACTCCGGTACTTTGGCCACATCATGCAAAGAGTTGACTCACTGGAAAAGACTCTGATGCTGGGAGGGATTGAGGGCAGGAGAAGGGGACGACCAAGGATGGGATGGCTGGATGGCATCACTGACTCGATGGACGTGAGTCTGAGTGAACTCCAAGAGATGGTAATGAACAGGGAGGCCTGGCATGCTGCGATTCATGGGGGTCACAAAGAGTCGGACACCACTGAACTGAACTGAATGAGAATTCATAAACAGAAAAAAGAAAAAGGTCTTTTACATTCTAAATCTCTTAAGAAAGAGTTAACACATGGTTAATTATAATTTTTGGTTCAAAAATTGTCTTCCTTCTCACTTATGTCTGCAAGCTATATGCACTCATTTTTTATTATATTCTTATTAGCAGTTTTTAGAAAGCCATTTAAAAGCCTTTATTTACAATGTCACTCTAAGAGACTGCCAAGTTTCCCTGATTTTTAAGAGATCACAAATAGGATTAAGTTTCTATATTTATCTGATCCACACTTCCCCAGCTCCAAATTTTATCTTCCCCCACACAGCCACCAAATCCATCATTCTGACTTATTCTTTCCTTTGCTTTGTGACCTCAAGAATCTTTAGAGTAAGAGGGAAAATGATGGTCTAAAAGGAGATAATAGAAAACATTTTATTATGTCTAGTTTCAAGACTGGTGCAAAAGTTAAAATGCAATTTAAAGAACTTTATTCAGCTTTAATAACATGAACTACCCAAGACAGATATCATACACAATGTTAGAAATCTATGCATTTCCTTTCTTCTATTCAGGAAAAAGCAAAATATATTGTAGATTCAATGACCTAAAAATTAGATATACAGTCCTACCTCTATTTGGCATTATGTAGATCACTTAAAATTTCTTAGTAGACATCCCTTCATATGTGAGTATAATATATTATATGAAATATACTTTTCTATATTAAAATCACATGATTCTACTTGGATATATTATATTGACGCTTATAATAATGTTATTTGAATATTAATAACTATTAGATAATATTGTGTTAATATCAATGCCACCTTATTTTAATATATTATATATTTTGAAAAATACTATACTATACATTTTATTTAATATTTACACATATGTCTAGATACTGGCATTGATATTAAATCCAAACAAGCTAACATGATTCAGAGTAATGGCATGGTTTTCTCTATATTGACATATTATGCATGGGGGATAATATATGTATATACCGTATAATATATACAGTATTTTACACTGTATATTGGAAAAGGCAATGGCATCCCACTCCAGTACTCTTGCCTGGAGAATCCCATGGATGGAGGGAGCCTGGTGGGCTGCAGTCCATGGGGTCGCTGAGGGTCAGACACGACTGAGAGACTTAACTTTCACTTTTCACTTCATGCATTGGAGAAGGAAATGACAACCCACTCCAGTGTTCTTGCCTGGAGAATCCCAGGGTCGGGCGAGCCTGGTGGGCTGCCATCTATGGGGTCGCACAGAGTCGGACACAAAGGAAATGACTTAGCAGCAGCAGCAGCAGCACACTGTATATAGTATGAGTATAATAATACATAATTATCATACAAATAAAATAAAAATTATATACATGTAATATACTGTGTATGTATATACTGTATATAAGGGGAGGTACATGTAAGTACATGTATACTTATAGCTGATACATTTTGTTGTACAGCAGAAACCAACACAACACTGCAAAGCAGTTATCCTCCAATCAAAACTAAAAATATAACAAAGAAAGAAATGTTATACATATTCATATCCCTGTATTCACCTGATTGGAAAAGGAAACCAGGATTGCCGACGTAGGTCAGAAATGTCACTGGCTATTTCCCTAGGGCCCATTTCAGACATGTTAATTGATAAAAGTTTTCCTTATTAGCCTGAACTCTGCTCTGGGTGTCTCTCAGTCTGACACCGCTGACAGCTGCCAACACTCTTCATTCAAAAATAGACCATTATTTGCAACAATTTTTCCCTTCTCCTAAAATGTATGACCACTATAGAAAATTTGGAACATGGAAGATCGCAAACAAAGCTATAATGGTTCCTCATTCAAATATGCTTACTGCCACCATTTCATTCTATTTTTATACTGAGTTTCAAACGACAGGGTATTGTATTCCTATCTGTTTTGTTATGATACAGATGCATGAAATAGTGATAACTTAACTTTTAAATATTTCCATCATACACTTAAGCTGAAAAAAATAACAAAAGGTAGAACAATCATTCAAGTTTAATGGATATTATGTTTTGATAGCTCTAGGTTGTATCAGAGGAAAAAAATTGCCACAGATATTTCTAAACCTCAAATGTTAACCTGATTTCTCTTTCTCCTATCATCTTAACTATCATAATGAATTCTGTGTA
Source organism: Nanger dama (assembly GCA_917880005.1). Lineage (NCBI taxonomy): Eukaryota > Metazoa > Chordata > Mammalia > Artiodactyla > Bovidae > Nanger > Nanger dama. Next base: position 4,270,615 of record CAKJTW010000069.1, read on the forward strand.
TTATTTTCTTTTCTTAGACTTAGTTTAGAAAGCCAATTTATGAGAATAATTTATTAATGCATCATCTTATAATTTTGAAACATTTGGTAGCATATGGTGCTTTAATTTGAACTTCAATTTTTATACATTTTCTCCTACATAATTCAGTTTATATTTGCCTCTAAGTGGACAAATTTAAAAAATTTTTGAGGTATAAGTGGTAAAGAAAATAGCTGTTAGTTTATAAAGTAAACTAGCTTTTAAATATATAGTAAATTTGGACAAATTATCTCCACTGTGTCCATGTATGTGCTCAGTTGTGTCCGATTCTTCATGACCCTGTGGAATGTAGTCTGCCAGGGTCCTCTGTCCATGGAATTTTCCAGGCAAGCATATTGGAGAAGGTTACCATTTCCTTCTCCAGGAAATCTTCCTGATGAAGAGATCAAATCAGAACCTTTTGTGTCTCCTGCACTGTAGGTGAATTCTTCACCTTTGAGCCGTCTGGTATGTCCATTCAGTGGTTGCCCAAATTTTTAATTTCATTAACTTATTATGGAGTTCTGTTTTTTGTATATTTTCATCAACTGCTGGTACTAAAATATTTAATACTTTCTCTGCATCATTGATTTTACAAATATAAAATAAATTATTGTATTTTTATTGTTGAAAATATGTTTTAAATACAGTTAAAAATGCACTGCAAATGCTCATTAACCAATTGTAAGCATATTAATTATCAGGAGGACCAAAAATTATCAATTGTTGACCAGAAAAACAATGACTAGCAAAATTAGCAATATTTTTATCACCTAATAACCAATTCATATTAAATATTACAAATTTATAAAAATGTAAGGATAAGAATGTATTTCTATAAATCAAGATCTAGACAATGTCCTCACTTTACACTTGCTCTTGTATCTTAAACAACTTTTAATCTAGCACAATATCTTCTTTAAAACCCCACACTTTTTTTGTCAAACTGCTAACATGTTGAAGCCTCCCCAATCCTGTCCCTCTACGTTGTCACAGAGCACACAGGCTTTGGATTCCCTGCTTCATATAACAAATTCCCACTGGCACTTTACATGTGGTAATACATACATTTCAATGCAAAAGACAGACTTTTGGACACAGTGGGGGAAAGGGAGAGTGGGGGAAAGGAAGAGTGGGGATCTTCCCTACGCAGAGATCGAACTTGGGTCTCCTGCATTCCTCCTTTATTCTTTACTGTCTGAGCCGTCAGGAAGCCCCGATGCGTATGTTTGAGTGCAAAAGAACAGATTTTGGATCCAATGGTGGGGAGGAAAAGGCATTAAGATTTGAGAGAGTAGCATTGAAATAAATCAGATTTTTTTGGCAGCAGTAATGAGGGATAACTGACAGAACAAACCACACATATTCAAATTGATTTGGGTTTCTTTGGCATATTTATTCTTCTGTGAGACCATAATCACAGTCAAGATAATGAACAAAGACATCACCTTTCAATTTTCTCTTAAGACCCTTGGTATTCCCTCCTCTTCTTCTTCTTCTCCAGCTCCATGATCTCTCAAGAACTTACCTGTTTCCTGTCATTGTAATAGGTTTGAATTTTCTAGAATTATATACAGATGGAAACATGCAATCTGAATTATCTTTTGTCAAGCTTCTTTCATTCAGCATAACTATTGGGGATGTTACTTTGTGCATCAATAGTTCATTTATTTTTATTACTGAGCATGATTACACTCCATGGATGTACCACACTTAATACTTTGAATTGTTGCTAGGCATTTGATTTGTGGTCAGCTGGGCTATTTTAAATAAAGCTGCTTTAAATATTCTGAAGGAGATCATCCCTGGGATTTCTTTGGAGGGAATGATGCTGAAGCTGAAATTCCAGTACTTTGTCCACCTCATGGGAAGAGCTGACTCATTGGAAAAGACTCTGATGCTGGGAGGGATTGGGGGCAGGAGGAGAAGGGGACGACCGAGGATGAGATGGCTGGATGGCATCACGGACTCGATGGAGTGAACTCCGGGAGTTGGTGATGGACAGGGAGGCCTGGCGTGCTGCGATTCATGGGGCTGTAAAAGTTGGACATGACTGAGTGACTGAACTGAACTGAATTGAAACATTCTGGTAAATATCTTTGCATGGATGTGTAATTTTATTCACCTGGGGCAAATATCTGAGAATAGAATGGCTGGGTCATATGGCTGGTATATATTCAAGTTCTTAACTTAAAATCCTGTTTTCTACACTAGTTGTGCCAGCTTCCATCCTCACCAGCAGTGCATGAGAACTATATCCCATTTGGTAATGCAATCTATAGTCTTAATTATTTTATGTTGATTGACTGTGCTTTCAATTTTTTTTTTTTTTATTCTCAGGGATTTTTATTGTTCAATTCGCATTTCAATAGAGGAGGCCAGTGTTAACTACTCTACAATTTTAACTATTTACTTCTCCTTAGTTCTATTGATATTTGCTTTGTGTATTCCAGAGCTCTGACATTAAATTCACTTATGTTTGGGAATGTTAGGCCTATTTGATAAATTTCCTTTATAATCTTTATAAGTTCTCTTGTTATGTCAAATGATATACCTCTTATCTCGAGGTCTTGTTTCTGAGATACTGATACATCATTTCAGCTAACTTATGATTATTATATTCTGGTAGATTTTTTTCCTCCTTGTCCTTAGAGCCTATCTGTGTGTGTATAATTACATGATTTGTTTAGTACATTGTTGGGTTAAGTTTTTAAATTCCAAACTGACAAACACTGCATGTTATTTGTAGTGTTTTATTAATCTCGTTTTATTGCAGTGACCTATTTGGTTGAATTTGCTATACAATCTTGAGTTTACTTCTTCTCCTGCATTCTCTTGTTTATTATTGCACTAATAAAAATTTCTAAAATCTTACTTTCCCTTTCTTGGTCACATGGCGTGGCATTTTATTTATTTGTAGTGATTGCTCTGGTGAATTTGGTGTGCATCCATCATTTCTCATAGCAGCCTACTTGAGCAATTGCTACATCACTTTATCTATAATATAATAAATTGAATAATAGATAGTATAATTTCCCACATCCCTTTATTTTCACCATTATCAGCATTGATTTTATTCTACATGTTATATACCCCATAATATTGTTATTAATTTATAAATAGATATTTTTAAAGTATTAATAAGAATACAAAATAGCCTTTTATATTTATCTATATATATTTAATATTTCCTTCTAATTTGTTATTTTGTGTTGGTCCACATGTCCTTCATTCTGAAGAGTTTCCAGTTAATAGTTTTACAGTGCAGTTGTGCTGTTGATTAATTCTAATGTGCTTTATATGACCATGATTTTGAAGGATATATAATTATAGGTTGAAAGGTTTTCTCTCAGAACTTTATGTGTGTCACTCTCTTTTCATCAGTTATTTCTGATGAGCATTTAATGGACATTCTCATTGTTTCCTTTTATCTTTACATTTTATTTTTAGTAATTTTACAATAACATGATTTTATTTGATTTTTTTCTTACTTGTTTGTTGAGTGTCTTTTAAAGTGTGATATTGTTCTGCACATTTGAAAAACCATTGGTTATTATTATTTTGTCTCCCTTCTCTTTTGGACTCCAATTATATAAATGTTATACTATTTGAAATTGTTCCATAGTTATTAAAATTCTCTTTATTGTTAAAAATCATTTTTTCTGCTGCTGCTATTATCTCTCTACTTTAGTTTGAATAATTTAAAAAAACAATCTTTAAAATCAATGGTATTTTCTTCTATAATGTTCAATCTTTTGATATAACCATTTTGATCTTATATATTATATCATTCAGTTCTAGGAGTTTCATTTTTTTCTTTCTTTGTTGTGTTTCATTATGTGGTCACTAAAATACTTGATTTAGACAGTTATCATCAATAACTGGCAAAACTTTAAAAGAAAGAGTGATGAGGAAATTCATAATAAATGGTTCACGTGCCAGTACATGAAGCTAATAATGAAACTTAGGAACAAGAACACATCAAGATTGAAATAAAATGTGACAAAAATAAGAAATTTTTGTCTTCAGATATGAAGGAATATTAAATGTAGAGTATCAGTTATGAGTATTGTTGACAAATATGTAAATTGCATCTAATCAAGATTCTACTAATTTAAAATAAATTTAAAAATATATTAAACCACACTGTGGGGATGCAGTCAGAAAAATCCATAGTGTGGATCAATTACTTTTCTCAGCATATAAATGGAAAGAAAAGTTAAATTTAATGTGATGAGACTTGTGGATTAACTGAGTTTTAACAAATGTCTCAACAAACTACATTGTGTGGAAATAGCTGAATCTTGACTCAAAGATGTTTAAATAATTTTAATTTGAGTATTGTTTGAATATTTGTATTGAAGACATTTTTAATTTTTAGTAGTCAATTTTGATTTTTAAAAAGGTACATACATACACACATATATACATATGCCAAGTGTGCCTAAGTCTGCTTGTATGTGTAATGAATCATTAAAATGATAGGACATTTCAAATTATTTTTAATATCAGGAAATAGGCATGTATACAGATTAAGCAAGACTGATCATGTCTTGATAATTTTGAACCTAAATGATGGCATATAGCTGTTCATTATACTGTTCTATGCTTAAATGTATGAAGATACTATAATATAAAGTTAACTTTGATGGTATTTACCTGACATTTTTAGTGTAATACATATCACTGTTAGTGATAGTCTTCCAAATTTATACAAATTATCTTTTCATAAAGAAAACTGTACTTGTTCCAAATGTTTTCATTGTTCATTGCTATCAGAAATATGTGTTTTATCAATTTCTAACCAACAGACATAATTAATATTTCAAATATTGAACATAGGATAAAATTAATTTTTACCTCTGGTGAATTTTTTATTTTCATTAAGTAAACTTATAAAAAGAATATATCTGCTTCAAGGAATTACAGAGGGACCGTGGAATTCCTATTAACAACAGTATGTATTTTGTTAATTAGCCTTTTTAACAACTCTTACTAACAGGAGCCAAAGACCAGAGAAATCTGTCAGGGACAATCAAAGATATGTGGAGAAAATTCAAACAAAGTCATATGAAAAACTCCTAACTGAAAAAGATTTTATGACTTTTCTGTTGATTAAGACATTGTTAGATCTGACAAAGCTATTTTTTCTTCTGTGAAAGTGAAAGTGAAGTTGCTCAGTCGTGTCCGACTCTTTGTGACCCCGTGGACTGTAGCCTACCAAGCTCCTTTGTCCATGGGATTCTCCAAGCAAGAATACTGGAGTGGGTTGCCATTTCCTTTTCCAGGGATTTTTCTTCCTTAATCCCAAATAAATCCAATTTGGTTACATGGAGACTATATAAATTGGGAAATGCAAAGTTATTCTGTTTCATTTAAAGGTGAGAATTACCAATCATGTCATGAAGAGTTGGTATGATCAGTATCAGGTAAATGGAAAGTTCTAAATGGAAAAGTCTCTAGCTTGTGTGTGTGTGTGTGTGTGTGTCTGTGTGTGTGTGTTTTGTCTTAATTTTTTAAATTGATTTTTATTTATTTATTTTAGCTGGGGACTAATTACTTTACAATACTGTATTGGTTTTTGCCATATAGTGACATGAATCAGCCATGAGTGTACACACGTTCCCATTCCTGAACCCCCTTCTCTCTCCCTCCCCATCCCATCCCTCTGGCTCATCCCAATGCACCAGCCCTGAGCACCCTGTCTCATGCATCGAACCTGGACTGGTAATCTGTTTCACATATGATAATAAATATGTTTCAATGTTATTCTCTCAAATCATCTCACCCTCACCTTCTATTTAAATACTGAAAGATATTTTACATCTCCATTTTATTTATTATAAACATTTAGCCATGTTACCCAAGAGCTGTAATTTTTATTTTATTTTATATAAATGGTTTTGTTTCTTTGTTAAGATGAAAAACATTTCTTTGGTATATATTTGCAATATAAAAATATCTTAGAGTTTCTATTCACAAAGTATTTCATAACATCAATACTATGAATCATTATAGTATTTTAAGTCCCCCAGGTCTTAAGCTAAATTTTCTTTTTTTTTTTTTTCCCTATATAATTAGCTATGTAAAGTATCATAATTTAAGAAATTGAATAAGAAAATATTTCTATTGAAAAAGAGAAATGTCACATTTTCACCTGGTTTAATAGTTGATTTAATGGAGTTTGAGTTTTACTGAAATATAAAGAAGTAAGCAAGTTAAACTTAAAAATTTATCAGTGCCAGTTATCAGTCAAGAAGATTGGTAGGGCAACTTTTACACCTTCAGGCAGATTTCTGACAATAACTAGGCAGAAATTTATAATTGTTCCATTCAAATTGAGAGATTGTGTTCACCTATGGCTGATTCGTGTCAATGTATGGCAAAACAAATACAGTATTGTAATTTAAAAAATAAATAAATTTAATTTAAAAATATGATTAACTAGCTTACCTGGAAAATAAATGCATATTTTGTCCCATTTTTACAGATGCAAAAGTTTTATCCTGCCTTCAATAATTCTGTGAGAAAGTGTTTGTTTGTTTTTAGGTGATTCAGAATTTATTTTTAATTTATTTTTTCTAATTGGAGGCTAATTACTTTACAATATTGTAGTGGTTTTTGCCATATATTGGCATGAATCCGCCATTGGTGTACACGTGTTCCCCATTCCTGAACCACCCCCCACCACCTCCCTCCCCATCCCATCCTTCAGGGTCATCCCAGCGCACCAGCCCTGAGCACCCTGCCTCATGCATCAAACCTGGACTGGCGATCTGTTTCACATATGATAATATACATGTTTCAGTATTCTCTCACATCATCCCACCCTCATTTTCTCCCACAGAGTCAAAGTGTTATTTTTTAAATGTCAAAATATTGTTTTATTCTGTTCTCTAGGAATATGGAAGATACGTAAGAGCTGAAAATATTACAAGAGAGCTTAAGAGTTTTGTTTGCAGCACACTATTTCCCCTGAAGAGTACCAGTTGGAATCCAGAGCAAAATGAATTGTTGGTTATTGCTGCCTTTTATGTTGGGAATTCCTCTCCTATGGCCTTGCATTATAGCAGCAGAAAACTCTAAAACAGAGGAGGTGAGGCACCCAGCGGGATCTCACGTGAGAATCAGGCGTGGCTGGATGTGGAACCAGTTTTTTGTACCAGAGGAAATGAATAAGACCAGACATCACATTGGCCAGGTACTGATTTCTGAAAGTGCTACTGGAAATAACCTTGTAAATCTAATCGAATGAGGCTTCAATATTTGATGAATTTTTCATTTTCTCAGTGAAACTATTAGAAAGGCTCAAACAACAGCATAACTGATTGTTTCATATTTGCAAACACCTGAAATATTCACAAAACTTGAAGAAGAGGGAAAGCTCTGCTTTTCAAATTTCACTTTAGTCTCTGATGTGAAAGTGCAGCGTTTATCAACATCTGGAAATCTGATGGTGTTATTTTCTGGTAATGGATCAAAGCAACAGTAATGTTTACCAACAGTATTTAGCTGTATTTTCCATTATGCTAAGTGGCTGTTGATTTACCCCTCATTAATTTTTAATGAAAAAGACTAATACCAAATTTTTACAGTCATGTAGCTTCAACAACCTACACACTTCATTTGATTAGTGAAGTTGGAGTAAAATGAATAATTATTTCACTTCTCTCTATAAAACATTTTAAGAAAATGTCCTTGATGACACAAAACATTTCCTACTCATGTTTTCAGTTTTTATTCTTAGTTGATTTTCTTTAAACAGAGGTAATTATAATATCATGTCCTTCTTCTCCGTAAGGCTCTTTCTCTGGATGAATGAACTCAAATAAGTTTAACCGCTAATTAACTAGCACTAAAATTTAATTGGGCCCAAAGGGCGAAGCACTCAAAATTCATTAACCTCCTCCTTCTAGCCCTTTCAGGAGAACTTCTGTGTTAGTGTGCTGTCTGGATTCCACACGATTTCATCTAGCCCGTCAGCCAAATATATGAGTACATTCAACCAATAAGCTCGGTTAGGATTTTAGGCCGATCTCAGTCATTGGTGTGTGTGTGTGTGTGTATCTGGTATAAGTAATATTTCTCACGCCTTTTTTGACTTTTAGTGGTAAGGCGCTAAAGGAAGTGCATCAGTATAATCAAAATGAGGACTAGTGATGTGATAAATTCACATTTTCTTGTTTTTTTTTGCTTCTGCTCACTACAGATAACTTTTATTTCCTCCTTTTATATAGCATTTAGCTTTTACATTCTGTACAAATATTTATGAAAATATTATAACAGACATCTTTCCTCTAAACAACCTCATTAGGCTTAAACAGCATACAGGTAACTATTTAAAAGAGGGTAATAGTGAATATTTACATGTTTGTAGTGACAGAGCAGGTAAAAAGACAATGTAGCTGATATGTCCAAAAATCACTTTCTTTTAAATTTGTTAAAAGGGGTTAAAATTTGGGAGCACAATTAAGTAAATATTTAGTCATATAAGATTTGCCAAATTGATAGTAAATACACAATTGAAAAAATGGTTTTGAATGGAAATATAGAAAATGTATAATGATGAAATTGACATGTGCTTAACTTATGCATTTTGTGACATAAATAGGAAGATGTTGAAATTATGGTTCTTTCAATTAAATCTGAATCCTAAAAGATCAAGCTCATTGATCTACGACAATTAAACTGAATATACTAGAAATGCATTTATTCATGACTAAATCTGACTTTCCTTCATTCTGATATTCAAGCTATATTGAAATGATATTGGAAACTAGGGACTGTGATTCTTCTCATTTCTAATACTTATTTTAGAAAATACATTTGTTTCCCTTAATTTCTTATCATTAAGGCATGTGGACTTCACTTTTATGAATAATTAAGGACATTCAAAATTTAAAAGCTGAAATTCTTTTTCATTATTTCCAATTTGTTTCTTTTATTGTAAAACAATGATTCAAGACAGCATTATAATGTTAAATTGTTCATTTTGATATCTTCAGATATTCTCCCCACATAGAAAAATGTATTAATTAGTCCAGAATAATGATACATACCTTGAGCTGTCAGAAAAATTATGAAATTAAGCTTGTGTCTATTGGTTTACTGTATAAATTTTCAGAGAAGCTCTTACTTTGAAGAAGGGCATATTCGTAAATAGAGCTCCCCAGCTGGCACACTGGTAAAGAATCCAACTGCCAGTGCAGTAGATGTGAGTTCAATCCCTGGGTCAGGAATATCCCCTGGAGGAGGAAATAGCAAACCACACCAGTATTCTTGCCTGGAATAAGATGGACAGAGGAACCTGGTGGGCTATATTCCATGAGGTCACAAGGAGTCATACATAACTAAGCATAGACACACATTCATAAATTGGAATATGAATAAGGAATCAAGAAAACCATGGATTCACAATACTTAGGAGGTTACTTTTAATGCTTCTTTTCTTTAAGTAAAATAAGTTAGATATGAAAAGTCATGTACTATATCATAACCCTTTGTAATGTATAAGATTCAAAATTCCATTAACACTATGATGAATAAGCTATTTAGTGAGAGCCAAAGAATAGGTTCATTTGAGAATTAAGTGGACTATATTGGAAAGAAAGAATTAGATCTAATTTGGCTTACATTTGAGGACCAAAAGACCATGCTACATAGTGGTTTGTAAGAGGGGAGGGGCTGTGTAGGTGAGGGTCTGGGGTCAAACATGGCTTTGGTCCAAATCATAATTCGACCCCGAAACCATACAACTTTGTGAAAGTTTTTATATTTTTAAATCTCACTTCTTTTCTCTATTCAAAGAATTTATTAAATCAACAATATGTATTTCACAATATTAGTATGAGAATTAATTGAAAAACTAATATAAAGCAATTTTCAGATTTTATGGATGATTGAGAATATTATCATAGTCTCAACATGCTCCCTAATTTTCTTACTAATATTTCCATGTCTTCTATGTGTTTTTAGCCTAGAGATAGAACATCACTATTTAAATTTATGTAAGTCATTATCTCTTTAACTGTCTCTAAATCCCGATCTAATATAAATATTTGAGAGTATGGTTTTAATGACTAAAAATGTAATCATCTGAGTAAACACGAACCGACTGTGTTGTGCATAATGTATAAAAGAGACTTTGTTTTTCAATCATTATAATTTCTAATTGGAATCATCTATTTAGAGTAATAAAATTTGTATATTGCTTTACAGTGAAATTTGAGTCATCTTCCTGGTGATAGATTTTAATCTTAAATTTAACATTTCACCTCATTTAATACAATATGGGAGATATATGAAATTATTAGTTTGGAGAATAATTAACAAACATGAAAATGAAACAGTTAAAAAATATCTATTTTAACATGTCTAGACAGTAAATGATATCTCTTTGCACTTGCAGCTAAAGTCTGATTTAGACAATGGAAACAACTCTTTCCAGTACAAGCTTCTGGGAGTTGGAGCTGGAAGTATTTTTGTCATTGATGATAGGACAGGTGACATATATGCTGTAGAGAAGCTTGATAGAGAGGAACGGTCCTCTACACTCTCAGAGCCCAGGTAATCGACAACACTACTGGAAGGGCTGTGGAACCTGAGTCTGAGTTTGTCATCAGAGTGTCGGATATCAATGACAATGAACCAAAATTCCTAGATGAACCTTATGAGGCCATTGTACCAGAGATGTCTCCAGAAGGTATTGCATATTAATTTACATCAAAGATGTACCTGTTAACAATGAAAACAGATCTAAAATTTCAAGCATATGTTTTGAACATGAATTATTTAAAGTTCTACTTGGATACTTCTTTCTGCAAATCTGTTAAGTAAAATACTTGAAAAGTTTGACTATACACTAAAATTTTATAAGCAATGATACTATTTATTAATAGATAATTTGTCATGTTAAAATATAATTTCAGTCTTCAATAAAAAATGGTTAAACATGTTTGAGTGATACATGAAATTATTTAACTTGCTCACTTATTAGTTTCTTCAATATAAGAATTTACTTTCCAAAATAAACTATACTTTTGAATCTCATAAAAACAAATAAGATCATCTCCATTTAAAAACAGGAGAAACCATTTTATAAGAGAAAAAAACTATAGTCATCCAAACGAGGGAACATGAAAATTAAAAACAAAACAGTTGAAGATCTCTGTGTAGCCACATCCATTTTTAATTTCTTTTTCAAACCCAATGTCACTTTAATAAATACTTTAGTATAAATATTTGTAAAGGAAAATGCTTTCCATGAGATATAATAATTGACTGCCTTGGAAATCAGACTTGATTCCAATAGGGGAAAATTATCATACAATCATAAAATTTGTCCACTCTTTCTTTGTCAGAAAATTGTAAAAAAAAACAATGAATAGTATATAAATTTTAATTCATAAAATGGATTTAACTGTGATAAACTTGAATTTATTTAAGTGTGATTCAATAATGATGATTTTTAAAATTATGCTAAGGTGCTTTAAAACTGCCTTATCTGAACATTTGATCCATTATCTAGTATGTCTAAAAATGTAGATTGCAAAATATACTTTCCTGATTCTTCACCCTTTAACAACTAGCAATTTAAAGACCCATTTCTACATGTATTCAGAACATAGATTTTTAACACTAGCATAAACAAATTTAGCTGTGTAACATATATCAAGGCCAATTATCCTTAGATATAAATGATGAATTAATATTGTCCTGTCTGATCACTAGGCAGAGATATATTTATTTTTCTCCTTTCATCCTTCTCATTCTCCTCCTCCTTTTCCTCCTATCTCTGTTCTTTTCCTTCTTCAACAAACATATGTTCTAGACCTCACATGTTCTAGGAATTTTTTTGTGAGACTGGAGATTTGGTTGTAATGGAAACATATGAAGTAATTGCTAGTTAACAGAGCTTGTATTTTAATCATTGTGTACAAACTGTAAGCAACTAAAGAGGCCAGGTAATGGAAACATATGAAGTAATTGCTAGTTAACAGAGCTTATATTTTAATCACTGTGTACAAACTGTAAGCAACTAAAGAAGCCAGGTAATATTTGGCGTTATATGTTATTAAACTGTTAAGTATAAGCAAAACATGATGATGGCTAATTGACTGGACAAAGTGGGGTCATTTAGGAAGTAATATTTAAAGAAAATGATCCGAAGAGGCCAGCCATGCCATGTTCTGGGAAAAAAAATTCCCATGGCACAGTGAAGAGAGCTGCAGAGCGCATGGCAATGGATGAGATCTCCTTAATGTAGATAGGGGAAAAGGAAAAGATACAGGGTCACAGAACTGCTAGATATAAAGGAGTTGACTGGTGAAGCACAATCAGTGGAATTAGACAGTCATGTAAGAAAAGAAAGACATGAGAAGCGATGTTGCAAAAGAAGAGATCCTCCAACTCTATGGAAGCTGCTGTGAGGTTGAATAAAAGCAACAGAGAAGAGTGATTTTTTTTTCAAGCATTTGTACAAGTTTACATGTAAGTTTACATACACAAAATAAGTTTTTGCAATATGTCTGATAAAGTGGGCAAAGTCAAATATCATCTTAAATTTTATTTTCATAAAGTCCTTTGCAAAAACTACCTTGAAGATTAAGAGGCTATTCAGAACAACCAAGTTGATTTAAATTTTGCATGTTTGAGAAAATCTCTAAAGAATAATATAGGAAAACAATATCAACTATCAATGTAATGGATAGAATGCAGACTTACTATATTACATATTTTATTGTTATAAACTCCTTCCCAGGTGGCACTAGTGGTAAAGAACCTTCCTGCCAATGCTGGAGACATAAGGACACAGGTTATTATACTACATGCTATGTTGTATGCTTATTAAAGGAAGAAGTAAACTGAGAAATTGCTCTTATTAAAATCTGAGAAAATGGTTTTTTGTAATATTACTTTCTTCACATAACAAGATAGATAAAAATTGATTTAAGAGGTCTTAAGACTTCAAGAGTCCAGTCATCGGCTCTTTGCATTTACAAATAATTTGGTCATCTGTGACCAAGCTGTGTTGCTAGTTCAGAAATTCAGTGACCTTTAGCTCTTTCAGTCACCAAATGAAGGCTTTCCCACTCTCTGGTATACATTCCTTGCTAATTGAACTTCAAGAAGTTATTCAATTTAATTTTGTAAGAGTTTCCATAAATTACCCAATTCTAATTACAGAATGGTGTCATAAGATAGCATAATAGGAAATAAGGGTGAGAGGATTCAGTGTACACATATACAGGTTTTGGGTTATTGCTCCTGTCCTTAGCACACAATTTTCATGATCATTGTGCATTGTCACAGTGGTTCTAAGCAGGGTGATCAGCTCTCCAGTTCTACCAAGGACCACCCTACTCAAACTTATATATATACATTTGCAACTTGTACTAGAAGCATTTGTCACTGATTTTTAATTTTTTAAAAAAATATTAATTCTTATATTACAATAAACCAGAGTGAATTTTGTACACATCTATTGTTTTACTTCCAGTTTCTTTCATAATGTGTGAGACATATGGGCAGTGAATGCAGTTCTTTTAAGACATGATTAAATCTGAATGAGGGCTATATGATAAAACACAGTTAATCTGAGAAACTGATCAAATGATCCAAATATGGATGAAGAATATCCTGATAATATACTTCAGGTTAAAATACTCTGCATAATATATCTTTCATTAATGTACATATAGATCATTTATCCTTTAGAAATATATATATTTCTAATATAATTTAGAGAGAATTTAATTTTGACCTATTAATGTTGTAGGGTCAACCTTATCAGTTTTAGTGAGAGTACATTAAAATGTTGATCAAATGAATAAATAGAGGCTAAACAGTTTAGATTATATATATATTACATCTACCATGCTTCATACACTGACTGACTAACACACATTAAATATGATACTCAACCACCAACTGTCTGTTATCTATCTTTACTGGTATTATAAGGAAAGAGACACTTTAAACAATCATTGATTATTTCCATGAAAGACACATCATTGGCCTCGTGGTGATGTTGTCAACATTCTGTGTACTGTATAACATTCCTAACTGTGAGCTCTTCATGACCCAGATAACCACAATGGTGTGATTACTCAACTAGAGCCAGACATCCTGGAGTGAAAAGTCAAGTGGGCCTTAGGAAGCATCACTAGGAACAAAGTTAATGGAGGTGATGGAATTCTGATTGAGCTATTTCAAATCCTAAAAGATGATGCTATGAAAGTGCTGCACTCAATAGGCCAGCAAATCTGGAAAATGTACCAGTGGCCACAGGACTGGAAAAAGTCAGTTTTCACTCCAATCTCAAAGAAAGGCAATGCCAAAGAATGTTCAAACCACTACACAATTGCACTCATCTCACTCACTAACAAAGTAATGCTCAAAATTCTCCAAACCAGGATACAACAGAATGTGAGCCATGAGCTTCCAGATGTTCAAGCTGGATTTAGAAAAGGCAGTGGGACCACAGATCAAATTGTCAACAGCCATTGGATTATCAAAAAAGCATGAGAGTTCCAGAAAAACATCTACTTTTGCTTTATTGACTACAGCAAAACATTTGACTGTGTGGATCAAAACAAACTGTGGAAAATTCTTCAAGAGATGGGAATGCCAGACCACCTGACCTGCATCCTGGTAAATCTGTATGCAGGTCAACAAGCAACAGTTAAAACTGGACATGGAACAACAGACTGGTTCCAAATAGGGAAAGGAGTACGTCAAGGCTGTATATATTTCCCTGCTTATTTAACTACATGCAAATAACATCATGCAAAATGCTGGGCTGGAAGAAGCACAAGCTGGAATCAAGATTGCCAGGAGAAATACCAATAACCTCATATATACAGATGACACTACCTTTATGGCAGAAAGTGAAGAAGAACTAAAGAGCTTCTTGATGAAAGTGAAAGGGAGGGTGAAAAAGTAGGCTTAGAACTTAACATTCAGAAAACTAAGATCAAGGCATGCTGTCCCATCACTTCATGAAAAATAGATTGGGAAACAATGGAAACAGTAACAAACTGTATTTTGGGGGGCTCCAAAATCACTGCAGATGGTGATTGCAGCCATGAAATTAAAAAACACTTGCTCCTTGGAAGAAAAGTTATGACCAACCTAGACAGCATATTAAAAAGCAGAGACATTACTTTTCCAACAAAGGTCCATCTAGTCAAAGCTATGGTTTATCCAGTTGTCATGTATGGATGTGAAACTTGTACTGTGAAGAAAGCTGAGTGCCAAATAATTGATGCTTTTGAACTGTGATGTTGGAGAAGACTCTTGAGAGTCCCTTGGATGGCAAGGAGATCCAACCAGCCAATTCTAAAGAAAATCAGTCTTGAATATTCATTGGAAGGACTGATGCTGAAGCTAAATTTCCAGTACTTTGGGCACCTGGTATGAAAAATGAACTCACTGGAAAAGACCCTGATGCTGGGGAAGATTGAAGGCAGGAGGAGAAGGCGTCGACAGAGGATGAAACGGTTGGATGGCATCATTGATGAGATGGACCTAAGTTTGAGTAAGCTCCAGGAGTTGATGATAGACAAGAAAGCCTGGCAAGGTGCAATCCATGGAATCTCAAAGAGTTGGACATGACTAAGCAACTGAAATGAACTGCGAGTCAATGTACAATTTCTCTTATACATGACAATTTCTCACAGAAAATATAAATATACAAAATATTATCAAATGATGTATATTTCTTAATTGCTTTGATGCTTATTTATTATTGCTGTTTATGTTACTGTACTATTTTTGAAGATTTCTACAGTTTTTAAATTACTGATTAAGAACGTATACAGGCTTACTTCTGTCTACTGACTTTTTAGAAAAAACATTTAGAAAATATTTAAAGGTTTTAAAGTTAATTAATCTGTATTTAATGAAATGTTATGTTAATAAAACTAAAGCAGAAGAAAAGAAAGACAGAAACTGAAGAAAATATAATCAGATAATCAGAGTGATGTTAGAATTGACCATTCCTAAAGCCCTTCTAAGTTTTATAGCTGATATTTACAAATTATGAGTAAGAATAAAGCAATACTTTATGAAATTTATTTTAGGTTCTGCCTCAAATTTGTATCATCTTAATTTATTTTACATTTATTATTTGCATGGTAAAAACACAGAACACAGAGCTTCAAAAATCTGTTTCCAACAAGAGTCATAATGCTAGATTCCATATTTACATAAAAATCATTAGAAAGCACAATTAAATAAAGATATTTAATTTAACCGTTGATTTTAAACTTACAAGTATTTATTTCCCATGAATTTTATTGACTGTTACTAAATTAGATTAAGAATGTTTGCCTTATCAAACTGGTAGATTTTTACATTGCACTTTAAAAGAAAATTTATTAAAGTAGGCATTTTGTTGAAGAGAATGATATTAGTCAAATAATTCTGCTTATTTTCAGCTTGACACTATGTCAAGATCATTTTAATAACATTTATTAATATTTTAAAATTTTATAAGTTTTTAAAGAACTGCTTACAAGATAGTTTTTGAAGAACTGCTTTTATATCTTCCTTCGATTACTCCACTAATAAAACATCTTTGAATAATCCTTAATTATATATTTTAGTGGGTTATTTAATATTTAGGTTGCATTAGATCTACACATTTAAAATTCTATATTGTATTTGGAAATAAGGGCTATTTTTTTATAAAGTTATATTTTCTTATCTAAACAAAAGTATATTTGTTTCATAATTTAGAAAAAGGAGAGCAGGTCTTTCATTGCATATCATCATCTTTCTTGCTAAAAAAAGAATCTTAGAGAACTAGGATCCATTTTTCAAAAAGACCAGTGTCTTAATTTCTTGTAACTATTTATGTTCTCTTCAGGAACATTAGTAACCCAGGTGACAGCAAGTGATGCTGATGATCCTTCAAGCGGCAACAATGCTCGTCTCGTGTACAGCTTACTACAAGGCCAACCATATTTCTCCATTGAACCAACAACAGGTATTCCTGGATGAAATAACGTGCAATTCAACATGATTCTAGGTTGGCAAACATCAGAGCAAAAATTACCTGCCTACAAATGTGTTGTAAAGTGGATCAAATGTTTCCATCAACAAGGAGGTTGTAATGTAATCTTAAGCATTTAATTGTTTTTATTTTTTAGCTGATTTTTCTAAGGTTGGGAGATTAGATTTTTCTCATCCATACCACAAATGATTTGTGTATGGGTACTTAACTGAAATGGTAAAGCATACTGAAGGATTATTACATTTTAAAAATATGGGAAAGATACATTTACAAACAATTGACAAAAAATTGATACAAAGAAAGCCTGCAAGCATATTAAAATTGTGCAACCTGACTAGTCATCATGGAAATGCAAATTAAAATCTCAGAGTTCCTTCTGTACACCCAGCCAGAGTGAGGTTAATCCTGACTTTATGACTGGGTGTGGGAACTTAAAAATAATAGCTCTGTATTTTATATACTTTTGATTTGCATGAATATAGCATTTGGTTTTTCTATCCTTGTTTCTTCAACTTCTGTTAATCAATTGAATATTTTATAAAATAAATAAAACAAAAGTTTCTCTATATCTATTGAACGTATAAGATTTATATAACATTGGTCATTTAACAAGTATGATTTCTTTGGTCATTGCAAAGATTAAATACACATAAAGAAAATTCTAGTCTCTAAAGATGAAAAAAAAGTACCTAACTAACCACCCAAAAAATGTGGCAAGTGCCAAAAGGAGTAAAATTCTATGGTTGTTAATGAGGCAAGTATTATATCCATCTCAACACGAAAAGCTTTACGCAATTAAGCAATTGTTGGGTCTTTAAGCATTTCTTATTGATTCATTCATTCATTTAGCAAATACTAAATGTCTCACCTTTTATCAATTAGTTCTCTTGTGAGAATCAGATTTTGAAAAGTATGCTTTGAGTGACTATATTCTTAATTCTCCCAGAATAATACCTAGTTTCTATTATCCTGAATGTACAAGTTAAAGTTATTTTAATACATTCAATGAATGGATGCCTTAAGACAATTTGGTTTTCATTCTCTTACATGATCTTGGTTAAGAAGGGTCGAATATATGTAACAGGCATTATGTTTACAACATACTATGTTTACAGCAGTGCAACACTGCAATATTAAAAAAAAAACAATAAAAAGGAAGCAACAAGAATTCTTTTCTCTTGTAATTTAAATATAAATATTAAACATTCACATATTGATAAATGCATGCATTTAGTTTGTATATATCATGAAGTAAAATAAACAAGGTTCAGTAGAAGAAAGTAAGCACTATTTCATATTGTCTGGCAAGGCAGAATGCACTGAAAACAGGATGCTGAGCCTAGCCTGCAACCAAAGTGAGGAGAGGAAGGCATTCCAGGTTATAGGAAGAATGTACAGGAAATCCCTGAGAAGGGAAACTGTTGAAGCTCTTAGATTATCCAGGCACCAGGGTAAGAAAACACAAGAGGAGGAAAGCAGAAAGTGAGTTACCTGTGAAGGAGACGTGTGCCAGGTGGCACTCGATCTTCTTGGCCTTTTGAGCCTTGTCCTTCCCTCTTATTCCTCGCTGGCTTCTTAAATATTATATATTGAACAAATCTGCTAAAGCAATTAATTTCATTAGTGGAGGAGCAGTAGAGTGAGCAACAAGGCAATTGAAAGCCAAAACACAGAAGAGGTAAGTTTGGAGTGTGTAAAAGAATTAGGGATATACTTAAATTTGTTCATTCTGAAGGTGAGAAGAAAAATAAAGGAAGTAGACAAAGTTAGTTGAAGCCTCCACACATGAGAAGTGAAGGTCTTTGTGTTCCTCTCAGTCTCTACTCCTTTGGATATATGATTCAGAAGGTCTAATACTATCCACCTTTGCTAATAGCAAACATGATTCTCTGTTGAGTCACATCTAGGGAAGACAGTAGCAGCATCTGTTTCATATATTCTATGAAATATCTATAATATGAATATCTATTTCATATATTGATTACATATACTAGAACATAATTGTGAAACACCAGTCCCCAGTTAAAATATCATCAGAGTGCAGTCCAATTTATCCTTCTTTTATTTTTGTTCAGGTATCACAGTTTTTAATAAATACCTTTGCCCAGATGTTGTTGATGATTAGCCATTCCCTTTCTTATATTTGTATTATGTGTTCCCCAGTCTTTAGGATTGCATTTCGCCCTCCTATTCACCATCTTAAGTTTCTCCTAGGTTTCTTCAGTGATGAATAACTTTTTATTGAATAATTTTATAGAAAGTGGATACAATACTACAATTTCATGGTCCGGTGTGGGTTTGAATATCTCTGTTGGTGGATTATGAGTAACTGTGAATCAAAAATCAGCCCTTCTTCACATGTTATGACTCAAAATAAATTTTAACATCATGGGTGCACAGTATTTTTGCATAAATTTAGCATTTTTATTTACACACACATTTTTATTTATCTATAATAAATCAACTTCTTCCAAGTTTAGGGGGACAGTTAATTGTAACACCCTAGTATCAGGTCAGAAAAGAAAGCAGAAAAATGACTTTCTTCCTCTCTCCCTGTGGTATATCTTTACATAGTATTTTATTAAGGATCTGCTACTATCAGTATTGTGATGACTAAACTCTAGGCAGAGATGATGATTGGTACATTGTCACCTTTTTATCTCCAGGGCAACATCTGCCACATTGTAGTGATTCAAAATGTGTCAAACAAATGATCTTATGTTTGAATTCTTAAGAAATTAATTAGGGAGAAGCCATGGTTAATCACGAAATAATAATTGTAGTTTGTTACATTTTTAAGGAAAAATAAGAATATCTTCTAAAATGGATAGAGAACTGCAAGATGAGTACTGGGTGATTATTCAAGCCAAAGACATGATCGGTCTGCCTGGCGCACTGTCTGGAACAACAAGTGTATTAATCAAACTTTCTGATGTCAATGACAATAAACCTATATTTAAAGACAGTAAGTAAAAAGTACCCTAACAAATGATTTTTGAAAGTATGGGAAACAGCATAGACTAAGTCTTGATTTGGCAATGTATTAAAGCATCTGCTTTCAGATTTAGGATAGGGTCACTCTCTCCTCAAGAGTAATTAGTTGGCAATTTTTAATTTGTGCAATTGAATAAATGATTCTTTTAACTTCACCACAATGACAGATACATGGTAGCACACTTAAACTCTTACTTCCTGAAAAAAGCAAAATATTACCAATTTTAAAGTGACATTTCTCCCGCTTAAAAAAGAGAAAGATCTCACAAGACAGTCTATGTAGTGACTCGCTCTGTGCTTCTAAGGAAATCATGAATCCCTTTAAAGAAAAATTATATTGAACGTGCTCCTTTTTTATTTAAGATTTATTCTTTAGGATGTTATCATTCCTGATGATTTTTACATTTCAGCATAAATTGCAAATGATATATGTGTGACTAATTTTAATAAGTTTTATGCAAGTTACTTCTGAAAAGTAAAGAAAGAAAGCTTATTTATTTTTATTTCTGTTAATGTATTTCAAATATCAGAGAAGGCAATGGTACCCCACTCCAGTTCCCTTGCCTGGAGAATCCCATGGACAGAGGAGCCTGGTAGACTGCAGTCCATGTGTTCGATAACAGTTGAACACAACTGAGCGACTTCACTTTCACTTTAAATAACTGCCATTATATAAAAAGAATAGAGTCATCTGATGCCAGCGTGGTTTTTCACAACCAACCAACTGTTGCGGCTCCATCTTTTGTTTCTTTTACAATTATTTTATTGATGTATATTTTGGGCTTCCCTGGTGGCTCAGATAGTAGAGAATCCGCTTGCAGTGCAGGAGAGCTGAATTCAGTCCCTGAGTTAGGAAAATCCCCTGGAGAAGGGAATGGCTACCCACTCCAGTATTCTGGCCTGGAGAATTACATGGACAGAGGAGCCTGGTGGGTTTCAGTCCATGGGGTTGCAAAGAGTTGGACATGACTTAGTGTCTTTCACTTTCATAACTGATTTACAATGTTGTGTTAATATCTACTATACAGGGAAGTGATTCAGTTATGCATATATATACATTCTTTTTCATATTCTTTTTTTTTAATACTTTATTCTGCGTTACAATACTGTATTGGTTTTGCCATACATTGACATGAATCAGCCACAGGTGTACACGAGCTCCCAATGCCGAAGCCCCCTCCCACCTCCCACCCCATATCATCTCTCTGGATCATCCTGTGCACCAGCCCCAAGCATCCTGTATCCTGTACTGAACACAGACTGATAGTATACATGTTTCAATGCCATTCTCCCAAATCGTCCCACCCTCTCCCTCTCCTTCAGAGGCCAAAAATCATATTCTTTTCCTTTATTATTTATCACAGGTTATTGTATGTAGTTGCCTGTGCTCTACAGTAGGACCCGTTTATCTATTCTCTGTATAATAGTTTCCACCTGTTAGTTCTGAACTTCTAACCCATCCTTTCCCCCACTCTCCATCCCACTTGGCAACTACAAGTCTGTTCTTCATATAGTAAGTCCGTTTTTGCTTTGTAGATATGTTCATTTGTGTCATATTTTAGATTCCACATATAAGTTATAGCATATGGTATCTGTCTTTCTCTTTCCAACATAGTTAACTTAGTATAATGATCTATATGTCCATCCATGTTGCTGCAAATGTTCTTATTTCATTTCTTTTATGGATGCATACTTCCACATCTTTCTATTTCTTTTCAACTATGGTTAATGCAATCCAAGCTCATATTCTCTTAAATCAAACTATTACATTTAGAACTCAAATATTTGCTTTTAGACACAACTTTCTTAAATTCATACTTATATTTATTGGTAATTTTAGGCATCAGAGAATGCCTGAGTGATATTGAAAAACTTTGTATCAAATATAATTTGGCATTGTTGAAGGATACAACAGAAAATAAATCCATGAATAGTGAGAAGGTATGAGTATGAATGGGCTTCCCTGGTAGCTCAGACAATAAAGAAGCTGCCTGCAATGCAAGAAACCAGGGTTTCATCCTTGGGTTGGGAGGATCCTCTGAAGAAAGAAATGTCTATCAATTTCCCTGGAGAATCCCATAGACAGAGGAGCCTGGCAGGCTATAGCCCACGGGGTCACAAAGAGTTGGACATGATTGAGTAGCTAACACACACACGAGCATGCATACACATACAAATATGTATTGAAATTTGGAAATTATATGTAGTGGTGAAAGAACTTTCTAAGATATATTTAAATAGAAAATAATAGATATTCAAAAAGATAGGAAGGAAATGTTTAGACTGCAAAATATACAGGGAGAGAGAGAGAGAAGTGTATTTAGAATAAGCAGTTAGTGAGAGTGGGTATGTTTTTTTCTGACAGCGCATTAAATAAAGGAGGATGCTATATTTGGAAGTTCTTTATGTTGATTATCTGTGCAAAATATCCTGAATTTTATTTTTGAAGGTTTATACCGCTTGACTGTCTCTGAATCTGCACCTGTTGGGACATCTATAGGAAAAATTATGGCATATGATAGAGACATAGGAGAGAATGCAAAAATGGACTACAGCATCGAAGACGATTCAGGAACGTTTGATGTCATTACCAATAATGAGACCCAAGAAGGAATAATTATACTAAAAAAGGTAGATGCATTAATTTTTTTGCTTTGAATAATAATGCAAAATCAAATCAGAAATACATATAATTATTTTGTGTAACCAGTTAGTGTTTGTTTCAATTAAATTAAGATTTTGTGATTTATAGTTTACAGAAAAAAGGAAAGATATGTGTGCTTTTAAAAAAAATTCTAAGATGTTTCATTTTTTAGAATATTAACATAAATTGTCTACATTTTAGCATAAATTACAAAGCATAATTTAAAAATAGCTAACTCTCAGTTTTGTGCAAGATACTTCTTAAAAATTTAAGAAAAAAGTTCAGTTTTTTATATTTCTATCTATATATTTCAGATGAGAGAGTTATTACAGAGCTCCTTGAATTACACTGTAGGAGAGTTTTTGAAAAGATTTTAAAACAGAGGGCAAACTTTTGAAAAATATCTTAAATAACAGGAAATTAAATCTCAACTCCCTAAGATACTTATACTCAGAAAAGTATAGTTTTAATCCTAAAAACTGGTTATTAACCAAAAACATTTTTTAATAGTTGTAAATAACAACATACATATAATATAGGGATTTTCTCCACAACTGCTAAATATTTAATAACAATCTCATAGGGATCCAAGAACATAAATAGTAAAACCTAACTGGAAAGCACCTGAGACTTAATTTATCAACAAAACCTTTTTTTCTCCCTAAGTAATCCCTTGGGTTTTCTGTGTACACTGTATTACTTTGCAGAAAGTGAACTTTGAGGACCAGAACCACTATCGTATTAGAGCAAAAGTTAAAAACCCCAAGTTGATGAGCAACTCAGGGAATACCACACTGAAGCTTCCACCACTGTCATCAAGATCCAGGTGGAAGATGTTGATGAGCCTCCTGTTTTCCCTCCTCCCATATTACATCTTTGAAATATTTGAAGAATGCC
Source organism: Nanger dama (assembly GCA_917880005.1). Classification (NCBI taxonomy): domain Eukaryota; kingdom Metazoa; phylum Chordata; class Mammalia; order Artiodactyla; family Bovidae; genus Nanger; species Nanger dama. The sequence goes on from CAKJTW010000069.1 coordinate 4,294,185, forward strand.
CTCATGGATCCTCTGTAGGCACGGTCTCTGCCACTGATCCTGATCAGAGGAAATCTCCTATTGGGTATGTCTGGAAGCCCAGCTTTGCATTAATAAATGAGGGAACACAGCTTAGTTTGAAAATGAAATTTTTATAAGTGAAACAAGGATATATCCAGACCTATATTTCTCTCTATGGTCACTTATAAAATTTGCAAAAGTTTAAACAAATCAAAACAGGAAACCTCACTGTTGGTTAAGATGCAAAGAAATAAGCACTTGCAAACATGGACAAGAGAGAGGCTGTGCACCGAAATTTGATGCAATCAACTCTATTAATTGGGATAAGGATGTTAGGGAAAAGAAACCCTTGATTATGCCAAGTCAGAGGAGAAACAAAATTGATGACAATGTGGTTCATACAAATACTATTTGATCAAGTTAAAGTAAAAGTCGCTCAGTCGTGTCTGACACGTTGCGAATCCATGGACTTACATACAGTCCTGGAATTCTCCAGGCCAGAATACTGGAGTGGGTAGCTGTTCCCTTCTCCAGGGGATCTTCTCGGCCCAGGGATTGAACCCAGGTCTTCCACATTGTAAGCTGTTCTTTACCAGTTGAGCCACCAGGGGATGATATTCAAAAGTTAACCAAGCTTTTACAAGGTACCATTAAAGGCATAAAAATGAGTCCAATCGGTTAGAAATAAGTTTTTTTATTGCAATTAAACTATATTTACCATCCATTAAATTAGTCTGTTACATTCAGGTAATATACTTTCCGCCTTTAAAAATTTTTTTTCTCTTTGTAGTTCTTATTAAAGATAAAAACAAAAGCTTTTATTATATTTATTATATTTGGCTGTGGTCACGTTTTTCTCATATATGTTACATAATATTTTGCATATAATCATCAACTTTAATGCTTTTGTATTTTTAAAATGTCATATTTTCAGCTATGTTTTTACCCATTATTATTTCTGGTAGCTCGGTTGGTAAAGAATCTGTCTGCAATGCAGGAGACCCTGGTTCGATTCCTAAGTCAGGAAGATCTGCTAGAGAAGGGACAGGCTACCCACTCTAGTATTCTTGAGCTTTCCTGGTGTTTCAGACAATAAAGAATCCTCCTTCAATGTGGGAGACCTGGGTTCGATCTCTGGGTTAGGAAGATCCCCTAGAGAAGGGAACAGCTACCCATTCCATTATTCTTGCCTGGAGAATTCCATGGACAGAAGAGCCTGGCAGGCTACAGTCCATGGAGTTGCAAAGAGTTTGACATGGACTAAGCAACTTTCATAAAGCATTCATCAGTCATTGACTTATTTACACAACTGACATTAGATATTTAAATTGTTTCTACAATTTGTCATTATAAATGATAGCATAATGAAAACTTTAATCATGAAAGTATTTATTAAGTTATGTGTTCTTTACTATTGTCAGAAAAATAAGCAGGTTAATAGACATGCTATTTAAAATGTAAACAATGTACTGTGCTTTGATTATACACACACACACACATATTGGAAGTCTTCCCTGGTGGCTCAGACAGTAAAGAATCTGCCTGCGATGCAGGAGACCCAGGTTGGATCCCTGGGTTGGGAAAATCCCCTGGAGAAGGGAATGGCAACCCACTCCAGTATTCTTGCCTGGAGAATCCCATGGACAGAGGAGTCTGGCAGGCTACAGTCCATGGGGTCACAAAGAGTCTGGCACGACTGAGCAACTGACATACTCACACACACATATACTACACATATACTTATATTCATTACATGTTAGAAGGCAGCATTTTGTGATTAAGAATTACAGTGGGAAACTGGAGCATCGTCTGTCTTAAAAATTCAAAGAAGCTTCTTTGTATCAGTAGCCCTTCCACAGAGCAAACAATACCCAGCATCTTGGAAGCCCGTGTAATTCTCTGGACTATAAATATGGAAAATAGATGAATAAGGGAAGGTGGTGGAGGAAAACATGTATTAACAGTTGTTTTAAGGAGTCTAGTGTGCTAGGAATTAGAACCTCAAAATTATCTGTAATAAAAACTCCATCATAAAGTTATAAGAAACTGCACAAGAAATCTTCCCAAAGTTTTTCATCTTATCCCTATTCTCTATATTACTGCATTGTTTAGATGACAGATAGAGGGAATAAATTCTTTTGCCACTACTGTGGATGATTTATTCCTTGGGCATTATTAAAATTTCCTTTCTAACTAAACCTAGAGTCAAATTTTATAATTTTTATAAATATGGGAATGGCACTAAAATCTTTTCTGTTATTTAAAAAGAAAGAAAGTTAAAAACTTTAGAGTAGAAGCAGTGAAATTGAAAATAGAGATATACAATGGGGTGATAGCTGGTTCTTCCAAAACACGGGTAGAAGTTATCCATCTAACCAGACTACCAAGGGGAAAAAATAAGAGGCAAAAATTACCATTACTAGAAATGAAAGAAGGAAGGCAATTACTGAACCTGTAGACATTAAACAGTATTATAAGGAGAAACTAAGAACAACTCTATGAATTCAGACCAGTTCCTTGAAAGATAAAAACTGCCTGCATTCACAGCAAAAGATAAATAATCTGAGTAATCAGGCTTATGGGAAAGAGGCTAGCTCACTAGCTGGAAGCAGGTTTGTGTTTCATTCAAGAATGACAAGGATTTATTTCACCAGTGGAAGAAGCTATCTTTAAACACCTTTCACCAAATCAGAGACTTAGAGAACAGAATTGTAGTTCCCAGGGGGAAAGCTGGAGGAAAGGGACAGTTAGGGAGTTTGGGATGGACATGTACTACTACTACTAAGTCGCTTCAGTCATGTCTGACTCTATGCGACCCCGTAGACAGCAGCCCACCAGGCTCTCCGGTCCCTGGGATTCTCCAGGCAAGAACACTGGAGTGGGTTGCCATTTCCTTCTCCAATGCATGAAAGTGAAAAGTGAAAGGGAAGTCGCTCAGTTGTGTCCGACTCAGCAACCCCATGGACTCCCCCACCAGTCTCCTCCCTCCATGGGATTTCCCAGGCAAGAGTACTGGAGTGGGGTGCCATTGCCTTCTCCGTGGACATGTACACACTGCTATTTTTAAAGTGGATAACCAACAAGGAGCTACTGTGTAACACCGCTGTCCATGGGATTCTCCAGGCAAGAATACTGGGTTGCCATTTCCTTCCCCAGGGAATCTTCCCAACCCAGGGATTGAACCCAGGTCTCCTGCATTGGAGGCAGGATTCTTTACTGACAGAGCCACCAAGAAAGCCCCATAGCACAGGGAACACTGTTCAATGTTATATAACAGCCTGTATGGGAGGGAGTTTGGGGAAGCAAAGGTACATGTATATATATGGCTGAGTTGTTTCCCTCTTCACCTGAAATGATCACAACATTCTTTGTTAATTGGCTATACTCCAATACAAACTTAAAAGTTAAAAAAAAAAAAAAAAAGTCCTCTATTACTTGTGCATAAAAGCATCCTTGAAAGATCTGGTGGCTTTGCACCTACTTGGGAAGATTTAGCCTTTGTTATGGGCTTCGCTTTTATGTGTCTCAGTTCTTCTGGGAGATGGGAATAGTACTTTTGTAGAGGTGTATGAAGATTAAGAACAGACTATAAAAGCATTCTTATATGCATGGAGAAATCGCTTGTTTATATCATTCTGTCAGGAACCCTTCGCAGTGAGAAAACACCACACAACCACATTCTATTCACACTCAGCACTTTTAGTGGAATGAAGAATCTTTAAAAAGGAATTGCAAAGAAAACCAAAGATTAATCTGAACATCTAAACTTTATGTTTTTGGCTTTTTTGTCCATACTCTTTCTAATATATATTACACACTTATTTTTTACACGGAGAAGTGAAGTGGAAGTCGCTCAGTTGTGTCTGACTCTTTGTGGTGTTGGAGAAGACTGTTGAGAGTCTCTTGGACTGCAAGGAGATCCAACCAGTCAATTCTAAAGGAAATCAACCCTGAATATTCATTGGAAGGACTGATGCTGAAACTGAGGCTCCAATACTTTGGCCACCTGATGCAAAGAGCTGACTCATTAGAAAAGATCCTGATGCTGGGAAAGATTGAAGGCAGGAGGAAAAGGGGATGACAGAGGATAAGATGGTTGGATGGCATCACCAATTTACTGAACATGAGTTTGAGCAAGCTCTGCGAAATGGTGAAGGACAGGAAAGCCTGGGAGGCTGCAGTCCATGGGGTTACGAAGAGTCAAACACAACTAAGCAACTTAACAACTGTTTCATTTTGTCAGAAATATCTAAGTAGGAAATGTGACCAATTGATATGTAAGCAAATTGCTTATAAAGATTTAACAATGAGCAGAGCTAAAACTTGGAGAAGGCAATGGCACCCCACTCCACTACTGTTGCCTGGAAAATCCCATGGACAGAGAAGCCTGGTAGGCTGTGGTCCATGGGGTCACTAAGAGTTGGACACTGCTGAGTGACTTCACTTTCACTTTTCACTTTCATGCATTGGAGAAGGAAATGACAACCCACTCCAGTGTTCTTGCCTGGAGAATCCCAGGGACGGGGGGAGCCTGGTGGGCTGCCGTCTATGGGGTCACAGAGAGTCGGACATCACTAAAGTGACTTAGCAAGAGCAGCAGAGCTAAAACAGAATTTCCTTAAAGCTTAATTCTCTGTAGCTTCTATTTTCATTTTCCCCAACATCAACCAACAAATTAATGTGATATTTTTACAGACCTTGTTAAAATTCTCTCTTGTGAGTGAGAATGAGTGGCATGTCCAGATTTAGCACATATTATTGGAAAACTAGAGTTTGTTTCAGGTTTTTCTCCTCTGTTTCCATCAAGTTGAATCGTAAATGTAGAAATTGTCTTTTTGAAATTTTTTAGCATCATACCAGCTCTGTAGAATGTGGATTTGATATCTTTGTGCTTAAAAAGAACAATGTATACACTTTAAAGTTGTACAGAGAAAATAATACTTTAAAGGAATTATTTGTGTCTGTGTGTGCAGATATTCTATTACCAGAAGTGAAGTGTTCAGTGTTGATGACAATGGCTCAATCTTCACAACTAACCCACTTGATCGAGAGACTAGTGCTTGGTACAACCTGAGTGTTACAGCCACGGAAAAATGTAAGTATTCATTTGAGAACCATATATTGGTTCACCATGTTTTTAAACCCACTCAACAATCTCTAAACATAGGGACAAATGGTAGCTTAAAGTATTGCTGAAATTAGAATTAAATGGTATTTTATATATCAAGTGTATATCGTTTATTTATCATGTATATCATTTATATATCAAGTGTTTATATATACAAGTGTATATTATTTTCATTTATTATTTAAAAGTTAACAGTCTGTTCATTCTTACTACAGCTTATTTATATACTTACCACAAAATATCTCTATTTTATTATGGCAATATGTAATGTTTAATATAAGAAATGAATGATAGAAAATTCAGAAAAACATAAGAAATGAACCCAAATTACTTGAAATTTAAAAATCTTTATTTATTATATGCTCTTACAATACTGTTCATGAATACGTTTTAAATCAATTTTTAAACATTTAAAATAAATTTTGCAAGTTTTTTTTTTTCAAATTGAACATGTAAATATCGCCCAGTGAAGTTTTCTCAAATAAAACTCATGTCAGCTGTGCTAATGGTCACATCTTCAATAATCAGTAGTAACCAGGTTTTTTTTTAATTTTCAGGTTTCAAAACATAGATAAAATTATCCAGTTTACCAGTTAGTTTGTGTCTTTAAAATTTCAATTAATCAATTATTAAATCAATCAAGCTCAAAAGAATAGAGAGAACAGAACGGAAAAGACTATCAAAATCATCACTATTATAGTCAATGGATTTCATATAATACAGTAAAGGATTCAGTTTGTGAATTTGAAATGTATCAGAATGCATCTTTTCCAAACTGATTTTGCATAGAATTTTAATAATCATGTTTACCTACTTGGTTTGTTCTTTGAAAGTCTTTAAATACATATCTTACTCCTCACCTTATTGAGCAGTTTGCTGATGAGATGCTGGAGTAGAAAGCATCACTTAACATACTTTTTGTTATACACTGAGTGGCTCTTTGGCACCCAGGAAGATTGGGGCTGAGTCTTGAATTTTCTATTTAAACACTAAATGGATGGGGAGCAAATGTTTCAAGGGAATAAATATCTGCTGCACAGAAGAAATGCCAAAGCTTTTGGTATCAGAAAACACAAGGATGTTTAGCCTAAAAGCAAAAAGCTTTTATTCACTGGATATTTGTGAGAAAAAAATTTATTGCTGTTTACAAAGCTATTGAAGAAAGAATTCAAATCAGTTCAAAGGATGAGTGAACATCTTTGAAAATGTGTTTCTCCATGAAGTGGTTTTAACTGTTAAAAGAGCATGTTTTAATGAAATTTATGTAAATAATTATCCACTGTAATTTTATTTTATATATAAGGATAACTTAAGAATATTTCATTAACTTCTGTTAAATTAGAAGCATTCTTAAATTAGAATTTAAGTTATTAAAAAACAGTGTCTTTAAAATGGATTATATGTATTCTAAGACACAAATATTGTAAAAATTATAAAACACTTTATAAACAAAAGAAGATTAAAAATATGGTTAATGAAAAATGCCTGTGAAAGGCAAATTGAAAATAAACAATATATTTATATTATATGAAATTTATTACTGAGAAGTTAATCATTGTTCCAGAAATAAGTAATTAGAAGTGTTATAAAGTTTAGAAACTACACATTTCTTGCTGATCTGCTTCTTGTGCTATAAAATTCATTTCTGAGAGTTAAAAAAACTCATTTAAACTCATCTTTGAAAATACATTTTGTAAAATATCTGTTTCACTTATGTTACACCAAGCTTCCAATTTTCATGCATTTTTTCCTTTATCTCTTGATTCATTTTTAATCCACATTATTAAGCTCACTTTAGAACAATTTTGGAAAAAAAATTGCAAGTGCCAGTTTTTTATTATGGTAATATCAATATCAAAAATAATTTTTGACCCATTTCAGTCACTTAAGACATATGAATATAAACAAAAACACCCAGATGGTGGAAAATAGGGCTTCATATAAAATTGTTACATAAAGCACTTGCTGCATGTGTTAACTATCTGGAAGGTTTTGACATATCAGTTACGTTGATTATAGGAAAGCCATGCTCCAAATTAACATGTGTTTTCCCGGTGAATGAAGTTCATGTATGCTTAGTCTTTTTCGTGGAAAGTTTCCCAAGTTAAGCATCAAGCTATTTATCAACATGACAGCTAAGTGAATTGTCAGGGAGTTTGTAATTTCCTCAGTTCTGTCTCGCTGCAGCAGAAATTTGAAGCAATGAACAGACTATTGTTACAGCTCAGTATATTTTGGCAAGCAAAGGAAAACACATCTTCCAGGAGTAAGGGTGGGCCACCTAAAATTCATGAAGAGAAAAGAGGCCCCCCAGCTCAATTTTGGCTCCTCTTTTTGTATGGTTTTTCTCCTCCCAATGAACCTGCCCTATGTAAATTGGGCTAGGTAGGAGGGCTGTTTGTTTTACCTGAGGTTCTCACTTCGGTCCTTGGACCTTCTTTTGTTCTATTTTCATGGGCTTTTCCCTTTCTTTGTCTTTTAGCCACCACCATTCTGGACTTCTTTTTTCCTAATCCAACTATATAACAGAATAAAACAACTAACTACTTTTAACTGAAGCTGCAAAGATATGGGTATGCTTTGTATAGTCATGTCAAAGGTTTCATTTGAACTTAATTTTTTAATTTTAATTTATTTTTTTCTAATTGAAGAATAATCACTTTACAGAAAAATGTGGTTTTCTGTCATACATCAAGAATCAGCCATAGGTATACCCATGTCCCCTCCCTCCAAGGCCTCCCTCCCAACTCCCTTTCCACCCCACCCTTCAGCCTGTTGCAGGGCCCCTGTTTAAGTTCCCTGAGTCTTACAGCAAATTCCCATTGGCTATCCGCTTTACACATGGTATTGTAAATTTCTGTGTTGCTCTCTCCATGCATCTCCCCTTCCCCCTCCTCTCCTCCCACCTTGACCGTAGGTCTGTTCTCTATGTCTGGTTCTCCACTGCCACCTTGAAAATAAATTAATCAGTGCCATCTCTTCAGATTCCATATATGTGTGTTAGTATATGATATTTATATTTCTCTTTAGACTTACATCACTCTGTATAATGGATTCTAGTTTTATCTACCGCATTAAAATAGATTCAAATGTGATCTTTTTATGGATGAGTAGTATTCAAGAGTCAGATACTGCTGGGATCCAAACCCAGTGGATCCAGGGTAATTCAAAGTGGGGGCGGAGTCAGCATCCTAGGAATTGATTGTTTAATTAAAGATATAGAGGGAGATTAGAAAGAAATAGTATAGTAGGAAAATTAGTGGAGAAAAAGATGCTGAATAACTTGGTTTATGTGGGATACCAATAAAGCTTCAAGACAAGAAGCTTGCACCACCTATGTAGGGCCACGGGCACCCACTTGAATATCAGAGGGTGCCCCGCCTTGGGCTCCCTCTAGCGTGGAACTTAAATGCCAGGGAAAAATTAGGAAGCTTGGCGAGCACCCATGCTCCAGATGGGAATTCAGCCAGAAAAATGGAGAACAAGAAAGAACAACATGGGGGAATCAGTCTTTCCAGAAACTGATCCGATTTCTTTATTTTTAGGTTTACTTATATACCTTTTGTTACACATAGAGACAAATGGAAATTTAAAGTCATGCGGGGTCAGCATTCCTGACTTTTATCAAAATCAGGTGCTTCATATAAAAGTATACATGAAGGTTTTAGGGGTTTTACATCATCTTCTGGCCATGAGGCCTGCTGACATTTTGTGATCCTTTCTTTCCGATAACCAAAAACTTATTTTCCAGGGGTGATTTTTCTTAAACCAGGCACCACCCTCCGAAGGTACCAGATAAAGTTGCATTCCTATAGGGTGAGGATGTAATGGGTTACAACTAAGAAAGGAATTTATTAGCCTAAGGTTAACACGATTAATCTAAAAGTTAATACTTATTTCTCCTATATGCTAGTTATCCATTCATTAACATGTATAAGGGTAGAGGATTTAGCAGCAAACATTGGCCCAATAAATAAAAAAACCTTCACCAATATAATTCCTAATCAACCCACTATACTAATAATTTCTAACTTCCTAAAAGAATCTTCTTTTAGTAAGTCTAAAACATCTCGTGCCTCTCACAGGTGGGGAGGCTGTAAACAATCACATGTGGCCAGACGAACCTGTACAGGCAGGCTAGATAACTTCAGAAGAGTTTGTAAGTCAAAACACTCTTGTCACGCCTAGGAATTTTTATTACCTGGAGCTGTAGGTTAACTCCTTCTCTGAGAGAGGTGATAAGGGAGAGCCCCCTGTAAATCAGAGATGTAGATGAGAGCATAAGACAGTAAAGTAGGCAGACTCTGGTTTGTGGGGGTAGATGCTCAGGAATAGGGGGTTTCCTGAGGCTCGATCCCACCTTTGCATATGCCGAAGCCTCCTTCCTCATGACCTTTGCCATGGGCGGAGTTTCTCACGCTGGCTCCCTGCAGGACAGGACTGAGCGACTTCCCTTTCACTTTTCACTTTCATGCATTGGAGAAGGAAATGGCAACCCACTCTGGTGTTCTTGCCTGGAGAATCCCAGGGATGGGGGAGCCTGGTGGGCTGCCATCTATGGGGTCACACAGAGTCGGACACGATTGAAGTGACTTAGCAGCAGCAACAGCAGTATTCAATTATATATATATGTGTATATCTGTGTGTGTGTGTGTGTGTGTGTGTACCACAGCTTCTTTATCCATTCATCTGTCGATGAATATCTAGGTTGCTTCCATGTTCTACATATTGTAAATAGAGCTGCAGTAAACATTGGGGTACACATATTTTTTTGTTTTGATTTCCTTGGAGTATGTGCCTAGCAGTGGGATTGCTGGGTCATATGGTGGTTTTATTTCTAGTTTTTTAAGGAGTCTCCATGAAGTCTTCCATAGTGACTTTATCAGTTTACATTCCCACCAGCAAAGCAAAAGTGTTTCCTTTTCTCCACACTCACTCCAGCATTTATTGCTTGTATACTGTTTGATGATGGCCCTTCTGACTGATGTGAAGGGGTATTTCATTGTAGTTTTGATTTGTGTTTCTCTGATAATGAGTGATATTGATCATCTTTCCATGAGTTTGTTAGCCATCTGTATGTCTTCTTTGCAGAAATGTCTCTTTAGGTCTTTTTCCCACTTTTTGATTGGGTTGTTTGTTTTCTTCTGGGACTGAGCTGTATAAGCTGTTTGTATACTATGGAAATTAATTCTTTATTGGTTGTTTCTTTTGCTATTATTATCTCCCATTCTGAGGATTGTCTTTTCACTTTGTTCATAGTTTCCTTTGTTGCGCAAAAGCTTTTAAATTTAATTAGGTCCCACTTATTTTTGGTTTTGTTTACATTACTCTAGGAAATGGATCATAGAAGATCTTGCTTTAATTTATGTCACTGAGTGTTCTCCTCTAAGAGTTTCATAGTTTCTGGTCTTACATTTAGGTCTTTAATCCCTTTTTTGTTTATCTTTGTGTATGGCATTAGGTAGTGAACTAATTTCATTTTTTTGCATGTAGTTGTCCAGTTTTCCCAGCTCCACTTATTGAAGAGACTATCTTTGCCACATTGTCTTTCCTCCTTGTCAACAATAAGGTACCCATAGATGAGTGGGTTTATCTCTGGGTTCTCTATCTTGTTCCATTGGTCTATATCTCTGCTTTTGTGCCAGTACCATACTGTCTTGATGACTGCAGATTTGTAGTAGTCTGAAGTCAGGAAGTTTGATTCCTCCAGCTCCATTCTTCTTTCTCAAGACTGCTTTGGTTATCCGAGGTCTTTAGTGTTTCCATATGAATTGTGGATTTTTTTGTTCTAGTTCTGTGATAAAAGCCATTGGTAATTTAATAGAGATTGCACTGAACCTGTAGATTCCATTTGGTAGTATAGTCATTTTCACAATATTGATATTTCCCACCTAAATACATGGAATATCTCTTCATCTGTTTATGTTGTCTTTTATTTCTTTCATCAGTCTCTTGCAGTTTTCCATATACAGGTCTTTTATTTCCTTAGACAGGTTTATTCCTAGATATTTTATTCTTTTTGTTTCAATGGTGAATAGTACTGATTCCTTAATTTCTCTTTATAATTTTTCATTGTTAGTATATAGGAGTGTAAGTGATTTCTGTGTATTAACCTTGTAACCCACAACTTTGCTGATTTCACTGATTAGCTCTAGTAATTTTCTGATACTTTCTTTTGGGTTTTCTATATTTAGCATCTTGTCATCTGCAAATAGTGAGAGTTTTACTTCTTTTCTGATCTGGATTCCTTTCATTTCTTTTTCTTCTCTAATTGCTGTAGCTAAGATTTCCAAAACTATGTTGAATGATGGTGGTGAGAGTGTCTTGTTCCTGATCTTAGAGGGAAAGCTTTTAGTCTTCACCACTGAGAATGTTTGCTGTGGGCTTTGCATTTATGGCATTTACTATGTTGAAGTAGGTTCCTTCTGTGCCCATTTTTGAAGTGTTTTTATCATAAATCAATGCTGGATTTTGTTGAAGAACTTTTCTGCATCTATCAAGATGATCATATGGTTTTTAATCTTGCAACTTCATGTTATGCTGTATCACATTGATTGATTTTGGTATATTGAAGAATCCCTGCATCCCTAGAATAAACCCAACTTGAAAGTGGTGCATGGAAATTTTGATGTGTTGTTGGATTCTGTTTGCTAGAATTTTGCTAAGGATTTTTGCATCTATGTTCATGAGAGATAGTGGTCTGTAATTTTTTTTTTTTTTCATGTTGTCTTTTCCTGGTTTTGGTATCAGGGATTATGGCCTCGTAGAATGAGTTTGGAAGTGTTCCTTCCTCTGCAATTTTGGAGAAGTTTCAGAAAAATAGGCACTAGCTCTTCTCTGAATGTTTGATAGAATTTCCCTGTGAAGCAAACTGGCTCCGGGCTTTTGTTTTAGGGGGAAATTTTTTTATCACTGTTTCAAGTTCAATGTTTGTAATTAGGCTGTTCAAAATGTCTATTTCTTCCTGGTTCAGTCTTGGGAGGCTGATTTTTTCTAAGTATCTGTTCATTTCCTCTGCTGCTGCTGCTGCTGCTAAGTCACTTCAGTCGTGTCCGACTCTGTGCGACCCCAGAGATGGCAGTCTACAAGGCTCTTCTGTCCCTGGGATACTCCAGGCAAGAACACCAGAGTGGGTTGCCATTTCCTTCTCCAATGCATGAGAGTGAAAAGTGAAAGTAAAGTTGCTCAGTCGTGTCCGACTTCGCGATCCCATGGACTGCAGCCCATCAGGCTTCTCCATCCATGGGATTTTCCAAGCAAAAATATTGGAGTGGGGTGCCATTATATTTCCTCTAGATTGTCCATTTTGTTGGCATATAATTATTCATAATATTCTTTTATGATCCTTTATATTTCTGTGTTGTCTGTTGTAACCTCTCATTTTCATTTTATTGATTTGATTTTTCTCCCTTTTTTTCTTGATGAATCTGGTTAGTGGTTTGTCAATTTTATTAATCTTCTCAAAGAACCAACTTTTAGTTTTATTACTCTTTGCCATCGTTTTCTTCATTTCTCTTTCATTTATTTATGCTCTGATTTTTATGATCTCCTTCATTCTGCTGACTTTGGGGGTTTTGTGTTCTTCTTTTTCCAGCTGCTTTAGATGTAGAGTAGGCTGTCTATTCAATGCTTTTCCTGCTTCTTGAGATATGATTGTATCACTATAAACCTTGCTCTTAGAACTGCTTTGCTGAGTCCCTTAGGTTTTGGGTTATCATATTTTCTTTGTTATTTGTTTCTAGGAATCTTTTGATTACTTTTTTATTTCTTCAGTAAGCTCTTTGTTATTTAGTAATATATTATTTAATCTCCATGAGTTTGTGTTTTTTGCTGTTTCGTTCCTGTAGTTGATATCTAGTCTCACAGTGTTGTAGTCAGAAAAAATGCTTGACACAATTTAAATTTTCTTAAATTTACTGAGGCTTGATTTGTGGCCCAAGATGTGGCCTATCCTGGAGAATGTTCCATGTGCACTTGAGAAGAAAGTGTATTCTTCTGCATTTGAATGGAAAGTCTTGAAGCTATCAGTTAGGTCCATTTGGTCTAATGTTTCATTTAAGGCTTGTGTTTCCTCATTGATCCTGTGTTTCGATGTTCTGTCCATTGACGACAGTGGGGTGTTAAAGTCCCCCACTATTATTGTGTTGTCTGTTTCTCTTCTTATGCTTGTTACTGTTTGCCTTATGTATTGAGTTGCTCCTAAGTTGGTTGCAAAGACATTTACCATTGCTATGTCTTTTTCTTGGAGTAATCCCTTGATCATTATGTAGTGTCCTTCTTTGTCTATTATGATATAGTTTATTTTGTCTGAAATATGTATTGTCACTCCAGCTTTCTTTTGGTTTCCATTCTCATGGAATATCTTTTTTCATTCTTTGACTTTCAATCTGTATGTGTCTCTAGGTCTGAAGTGGGTCTCCTGTAGGCAGCACATATATGGGTCTTATTTTTGTATCCATTCAGTCAGTCTGTATCTTTTTGTTGGTGCATTGAATCCATTTACATTTGATGTAATTATTGATACATATGCACCTATTGGTATTTTTTGATTGTTTTGGGTTTGTTTTTGTAGGTTTTTCTTTTCTCTTGTGTTTACTGTCTATGTAAATCCCTTTAGTACTTGTTGTAAAGCTGATTTGGTGGTGCTAAATTCTCTTAATTTCTGCTTGTCCATAGAGCTTTTGATTTCTCCATAAATTTTGAATGAGACCTTTGCTGGGTATAGTAATTATGGTAGTAGGATTTTCTCTTTCAGTACTTTAAATATATTCTGCCATTCCCATCTGGCCTGTTGAGTTTCTGCTGAAAGATCTTCTATTAATTATATGGGTTTTCCCTTGCTGCTTTTAATATTCAGTCTGCTTAATCTCTGTTAGCTTGATGAATATGTGTCTTGATGAGTTTCTCCTTGGGTTTCACCTGTAGGAAACTGTGCTTTTTGGATTTGATTGACTATTTCCTTTCCTGTGAAGTTATCAACTATAATTTCTTCAAAATTTTTCTTAGTGCCTTTCTTTTTTCTTCTTCCTCTAGGACCCCTATAATTCAAATATTGGCACATTTAATATTGTCTGAAAGGTCTCTGAGGCTTTTCTCAACTCTTTTCATTCCTTTCCCTTTATTCTGCTCTTCAGCAATTTGTTCCACCATTCTATCCTCCAGTGCACTTACCCATTCCTTTGCCTCAGTTATTCTGCTATTGCTTCCTTCTACAATATTTTTAATTTCAATAATTGTGTTATTTATCTCTGTTTTCTTATTCTTTATTTAGTCTATGTCCTTGGTGATTGTATTAACTGTGTTAAATGCTTCTTGCATTTTCTCCATTCTATTTTCAAATTTTAGGAGCATCTTCACTATCATTATTATGAATTCTCTTTCAGGGAGATTACTTATTTCATCTTTTTTATTTGGTCTTGTGAGTTTCAACCTTACTCTTTCATTTGTGTTGTATTTCTCTGCCTTTTCATCTTCTTTTTTTTTTAATTGCTCCAATTGAGGTCTCCTTTTTCCAGGCTTTAGAGGATTATATTACTTCTTCCTTTTGATTTTTGCCCTTGGAGGGAAATGTTGGCTGCGTGGTTTGTGCTGATTTATTGTTAGGGGTAACTTGTGCCTGTGTTCTAGTGGAAGAAGGTCAACTAGGTAATTACAGAAAAACTGGGACATATACACACACACTTCCACACATACAGTTATAATCAAAGTATTCTAAAGAAAAGAGGGATATTGACTTGATGATCAAGGGAAATCAGAAGTGATATCAACCAACTGAAAGAAGAGTTAGCTAATGCTCAATCTGGAAATCTGAGTATGAGCAGAAGGCCAACTGGGGAATATAGCATAGAGAACTCAACAGTTTAACTTGCTTGGTCAAAGAAGAAAGAGTGATGGAATAAAAGGAGAATTTAAAAAGAGAGAGAGAAAAGAAAGAGAAGGAAAGGAAAAGAGCAAATGAAGGGGTGAAGAAGAGCTTTAAAATTTTTTTTAAAAAGAGGGAGAAAAAATAGAAAAACAAAAATTAATAGATGTGTGTGGAAAAGATTTATATACATTTATGAATAGCTACAGCTCATAAAGCACAGTAGGAAAAGCAGTTGAATACATCCAAAACAAAATCCAAAAACATTCATCAAGGGCAGAAAAAGTGAGAAGGAGAAAAAAGAAACAACCTAAAATGAATGCTTTTCTTGCCCCCCCTTTTTTTGACAAGAACACAAAGAAGAAAACTCTACAGCACTGCCAAAGGCTAATATTGAGGTGGAAATATTGAGGGGGAATAAACCGTGTGATTTATAAGGAAAAATGAGAAAAAATCTTAAAATGATTTTTTTTAACAAGGAAAAGAAGAAAACACAGCACCACAGAAAGCTAATATTATGGTGGAAATATGTTGGGCAATAAGCAGCATGATTTATTAGAAGAAAGAAACATAATGATTTTAAAATATATATATAACAAGAAAAACAAAGAGGAAAACTCCACAGCACCACTAAATGCTAGTGTGAAGGTGGAGCTATGTTGGTGGAATAAGCTGTAATTTATAAGAGAAAGAAAAAAAAAAAGAAAAAAAATGAAGCATGAAAAAAATTAAGATTTTCAAGATCATAGCTCTTGGATGTGGAGTCTGCCCCTGTGGATGGGGTTGGGTTAGTGTTCTGTGATGCTTTCCTGGTTGGTGGAGCTTGTGTTCTGGATGGAACTGGATCTCACCTCTCTAAAGGGCAGTGCAGGGTCCAGGAGTAAGTTTTGGAGTCTCTGTGGGTTCAGCATGCCTCTGGGCAGTTGTAGCTTTCAAGGTGTTCAGTTCAGTTCAGCTCAGTCGCTCAGGTGTGTCCGATTCTTTGCAACCCCATGAATCGCAGCACACCAGGCCTCCCTGTTCATCACCATCTCCCAGAGTTCATTCAGACTCATGTTCATTGAGTCAGTGATACCATCCAGCCATCTCATCCTTGGTCATCCCCTTCTCCTCCTGCCCCCAATCCCTCCCAGCATCAGAGTCTTTTCCAGTGAATCAACTCTTCGCATGAGGTGGCCAAAGTACTGGAGCTTCAGCTTTAGCATCATTCTTTCCAAAGAAATTCCAGGGTTGATCTCCTTCAGAATGGACTGGTTGGATCTCCTTGCAGTCCAAGGGACTCTCAAGAGTCTTCTCCAACACCACAGTTCAAAAGCATCAATTCTTCGGCACTCAGCCTTCTTCACAGTCCAACTCTCACATCCATACATGACCACAGGAAAAACCATAGTCTTGACTAGACAGACCTTAGTCGGTAAAGTAATGTCTCTGCTTTTAAATATACTATTTAGGTTGGTCATAACTTTTCTTCCAAGAAGTAAGCATCTTTTAATTTCATGGCTGTAGTCACCATCTGCAGTGATTTTGGGGCCCCCAAAAATAAAGTCTGACACTGTTTCCACTGTTTCCCTATCTATTTCCCATGAAGTGATGAGACTGGATGCCATGATCTTTGTTTTCTGAATGTTGAGCTTTAAGCCAACGTTTTCACTCTCCTCTTTCACTTTCACCAGGAGGCTTTTTAGTTCCTCTTCACTTTCTGCCATAAGGGTGGTGTCATCTGCATATCTGAGGTGATTGATATTTCTCCTAGCAATCTTGATTCCAGCTTGTGCTTCTTCCAGTCCAGGGTTTCTCATGATGTACTTTGCATATAAGTTAAATAAGCAGGGTGAGAATATACAGCCTTGACATACTCCTTTTCCTATTGGGAACCAGTCTGTTGTTCCATGTCCAGTTCTAACTGTTGCTTCCTGACCTGCATACAGGTTTCTCAAGAGGCAGGTTAGGTGGTCTGGTATTCCCATTGCTTTCAGAATTTTCCACATTTGATTGTGATCCACACAGTCAAAGGCTTTGGCATAGTCAATAAAACAGAAATAGATGTTTTTCTGAAATTCTCTTTTTCCATGATCCAGTGGATGCTGGCAATTTGATCTCTGGTTCCTCTGCCTTTTCTAAAACCAGCTTGAACATCAGGAAGTTCATGGTTCACATTAGGCGCGTCTATTTCCACAGCAGCTTCAAAGTGGCCCTCCTGTCTGCACCTCGTGTTTGTGCACCTGCTACCTGACCCCACGCTCTCTACTGCAAGGGTTGTGTGCGCTGGCTGGGTTTGTCTGCTGCACCACTCTCGGTTCCCCTGAGCCCGCCTGTCTGTTTGGGATCACAGTCCATGGCCTGTTAATGAACTGAGAAGTACAGCTTTCTCTGTTTACTGCCCTCCAGGTCCCTGCTTTGCCTTTTTCCAAGACTCCACAGCTCCCCCTTAGGCCGGCCTATAAGGGAGATGCCCAGTGCTTGGGAACTCCTGTTTCAGGTCTCCCTCCCCCCATCTCTTGGGGCACAAGTTCCTGCCCAGAAATTACCCTTTTTAAGTCTCCCTCGTCTCTCCGACCTTATTTCAAAGAGCTTAGCCTGTCTCCCGGAGGCCTGGGGTCTTCTGCTGTCTCCTAGAGCTTGTTTTGTAGGAGTTGTTCCATATCTTGATGCGTTTTTAATGTATTTGGGGGAGGCTGGTGATCTCCCCATCTTCCTCTTCCTCCATCCTCTCTGATTCCTGAACTTAATTTTAAATAGCTTTTTCAGGAAAAAAAGATAAAGATTTTAAATGATTTTTTAAACTAATTTTCTTAAATTTATTTGTAACATATACTTTTTCCATTTTACTTAGGCAGAAAGTTGTTCTACAGCAATGTATAGTTAAACCATAAAATATAAATCTTAAGTTTTGAATAATTTCATCTTGAAATTTCCAGAAATATCTTTTCATATTTTAATGTTTTTAATCTATTTGATCCTGAAAATAACACAATAGAGTCACCAAATAATAATTCTTAGTGGTTTATGCATTTCCTAAAGAATGTGGGTTTCTTTCATATGCAATAAAAACTGCAAGTTTTAATTTTAACTAATTGATTATGTATTGGTTAGAATATTACATACAAAATCTCACCCCAACCTGGAAAATTTCTTCACAAGGTGAAAGAGATATGAACAGTTTTATAATTAAAAAGCATTAAACCAGAATTTGATGTGCCTCATAGTTGGAAAGAAACTGCCAAGTTACAAAGAAACCTGAAGCCTTTTACATAGTCACCCAAACAGGTTCTGCTGCAGGCATGTCTCAAGATAATGGAGTGAGTAGCCATTACCTTCTCCAGGTGACCTTCCAGACCCAGGGATCGAGCTCAAGTGTCCTGCCTTGCAGGCAGATTCTTCACCACTGAGCCACCAGGAAGACCAGATGAACAATTACTGGTATTAAAGTAGGAGCACTTAGCACCACCACCTGTCACACGGTTTATCCTAAGTCCACTAAGTAGTTGGAGTGACCATTTGTGTTTGCTTTATTCATATGAAAACTAAACTTTTTATATGTTTATGACAAGAAATAGTTTTGTATTTTGGTCAAGGTTTTTGCTGAAGTTAGGTGCCTGCCCTCCCACAGGAAATGGGGGAAAATATGCTATTAATATCTTCCTTGATGATTAATTACATTCCAAAGAATTGGCTCCCAGCACCGAAAAAAAGACAAGCTTGGGTTGTAAAGTTGGCAAGAGATTTGTCTCAGTTTTAAAAGGTTAACATACATTTCAAAGAGATAGATATAAAAATAATTTACAAGCTTTTCTAAAGTAAATACTCTAAGAAGGGGAAGGAAGGAAAGACTTTTCCCTAATTTTCAACAGAACGAATTCTCTCTCTTTTTTAAAAATTGTTCTTTGCCTTTACACATTACAACTTCAAATATAATGCTTTTTTATTAAAAAAAAAAGAGCCTGAAAGATTATAAAGGCACTGAGACAAAAGAAACTCCTCCCCACTCTTCAATGTATGTACCTTCCGGTGGCTTTTTAAATGAACAAAGAAAGATTTAAAACAATGATATACAAATATGCAATACCATTGCCTGATGGCTCAGTGGGTAAAAAAATCTGCCTGCAATGCAGGAGACCCAGGTTCTATGCCTAGGTCAGGAAGATCCCCTGGAGAAGGGAATGGCAACCCACTTCAGTATTCTTGCCTGGAGAATCCCATGGACAGAGGACCCTGGCAGGCTACAGTCCACGGGGGTCACAAAGTCAGACACGGCTGAGTGACTAGCACTTTCTTTCAACAGGTCACAACTGTAAACAGTTATGACTCCTAGTACCTTAGACCATGTCTGAAGACAATTTAGATATTCACAACTAGAGTGGACAATGCTACTGGCATTTAGTTAATAGAGGCCAGGGAGAATACAAATATGTTTGACAGTTCCTGGATTAAAAAAAAAAAAAAAAAAAAGTGTTCATATACCTGACTGTCTTCTTTACTTTTACTGCATTTCCTCATCAGCTTCCTACAGTCCATGGCAGGTACAAGGCACCCGGTAAACACTGATTGAGCTGAATGTTCTGAGAACATTTTTTGTAAGCTATGTTGTTGTATATGAAATATATAATGATCCTGTCCTTGGCTTTTATTCATGTGAAATAAAAATATACCACATAGCCTCTAATGCAATTTTCATGACCATGTTACCCCTAACAACAGCATTATTCTTTATTTTCATTCTGTTTACTCAATTTGAAGACAATATAGCACAGATTTCTTCAGTCCCTGTCTATGTACAAGTTCTCAATATCAATGATCATGCTCCTGAGTTTTCCGAATACTATGAGACTTACGTTTGTGAAAATGCAGTCGCTGGTCAGGTAAGAACCCATCATAAATCGTCAATATCTAAACAGTACTTTGTATTATATAGAATAGCATTTTCTATGTATTCCTCTATCTTTGAAATGATATTAATAAAAATAACCTTTATTTAGCTATATTAATTATAGGCTTTAATGTTGTAAGTTATGTATAATTTAAATTTCTTTCTTTCAAAAAATATGTAAACTTCAAATTTTCTATTTCCAAATTCCTCACGTTTGAAAAATCTCCTAACCCTTAGAATTTAATAGTAAATCATTTGTACTTTGACAATAAAGAAGTTATTTTTTGTGATTCTGTAAATAATTTTTTTAATTATTCCATCCATCATGCAAATAAAGATAAAATGATATATAAAATACATCAGACATCAACAGATGAAATTCAATATGAAATGATTTATTAAATATATAAAGACTTAAAGCATACTCATTTTGAAATACATTATCATTACTTCACAATTTTTTCACACATTTTCTTATATGAGGTGAGGTGAGGTGAGGAAGTCGCTCAGTCGTGTCCTACTCTTTGCTTACCTTTTTACGTTTGTAAATGTAGAGTTTAAATTAGATTCTCCTTTGAGTATCTCGGTTCCAGTACACAATAACTTTACATTTTTAGTCATCCTATTAAGTCTCATAAAACATTTTTTAAAAACTACTTTTTAAAATACTGAATAAGTATTGCAGCTGTTTAGTCTCTAAGTCAGGTCAGCCTCTCCGTGAACTGCAGCGCGCCAGGCTTCCTCTTTCACTCTCTCCCTGAGTTTGCTCAAGCTCCTGTCCACTGTCTCAGTGATGCCACCCATCCATTTCATCCTGCTTTCCCCTTCTCCTCTTGCCCTCAATCTTTCCTAGAATCCAGTTCTTTTCCAAAGAATCAGCTCTTCATATCAAGTGGCCAAAATATTGAAGCTTCAGTTTCAGCATCAGTACTTCAAATGAATATTCAGGGTTGATTTCCTGTAGGATTGACTAGTCTGATTTCCTGACTGTTCAAAGAACTCTCAAGAGTCTTCTCTAACAACACAATTCGAAAGCATCAAAAAAAAAAAAAAAGTACTGACAAAACTATAAAACAAAAATTGAAGGTTACAAAAACCAATATAAATGCATTACTGGTATTGGTTTTGTTTTCATTGGAGGTTTTTTTACTTAGATTCTTGATATATTCTGGTTGGTTTGAAATATATTATGTTGTTTTTATAAAATATCTCAGAAGCAATAACTCAATAAATTTCATTTTCCTTTCTTAAAGTAAGTTAATACTTTTTAATTTATCAGATTATTTTATTTTGAAATTATTGTTTGAAAGACAATGAAATGATACCTTTGAGTATGCATATCAAGAAAAAGAAAGAAAAATTGGATAAATTATAAAAATTAAATCCCTATTTTGTAATACGATATGTGTGTGTTCTAATAATTTGAAAATCTGAATGATGTGAACAGTGTTGGGAAAATGGTACAGAAATATATTAAAATTCTCCAGTCTTTTTGACAAATTTTGCTGTAATAAATGGATAAGAAGGAAACAGGGAGGAAATGGAAAACTCCATCTAAACCTCATACTTTATACAAAGATTACTTTATAATGTATCATAGATTTAAACATAAACCTAAAACTAGAGACAAGCAGAGGAGAAAACATTATGTTTTGGCTAGGCAAAGAGTTCTTAAATATAACACCAAAATACCAATCCATAAGAGAAAACATATATTAATTTGATGTAATCAAAATTAAGCCAGTGAAAATCCCTGTTAAAAGAATAAAAAGACAATCTACAGAGTGGCAGAAAATATTTGAAAATAAGAATGAAATGATATAACTAGTACTCAGTCTAGTAGTCAAAATCTCCCTTAATACCAAAACATATTTGGTAGTATATTTTAAAATAATAATGAGAATAAAATCTCTACTTCCCATATTATTAATTCATAGTGTTTTGAAGCTTAGGTCCATACAATAATACATATAATTCATACAAAACAGAGTTACCAAAAGAAGAAAATATATTTGAGAACATAAGATTATCTAGTAGAGTGAGTAAAGTGCTGACAAATAAATAAGATAGAATTTTAATTTTTCTGAAAGCATTAAAAAAAGAGAGAGAGAAGAGGAGGTTGCTGTTCAACACGCGTAATATTTCCATTAAGCTGGGTGAATAAGCCTGTGACATCGTCACTGTGGTTAAAAATGCGTTAAGAGGGTAGATCTCATGTGGTGCTTTTGCCACAGTTTTTAAAATGTAGAAGAGAAAGAGGTAAAATTAATTTTAACATTCATTTGACAGAATATGATGATTTTCACATGTAGTAAAAATATAGGGAAATATTTTATGTATTTTCTCATACTATGAAAATCACTCTTGTTTCATTTCCCACATTGTCTCCATGTAAAAATTTTCTTTGCCTAAATTTCTGTGATCCCACAGTGTAATCCCTGGTTTTCTCTTCATCTTCCTTTCTTTCTCCTGTCCCTTACCTTTTATTTTTTTCAGACTCACTCTTTCTGTTATCCACAAAATGTCTCAATTACAGTTTGTATGCAAATGACTTCTAGATCTTTATGCCAGTTCTTTCTCTTATATTTAATGCTATAAATCCAAATAATTAGAGAAAATTGCTACATTTTTCTACTGGAATGTAAACAGTGGTGATAGAAATACTCTTGGCCCCAGCCACCATGGGACACCCAAGCTTGAGATGACTTGGCATGCTCCAAATGCCAATGAAAGATTAACTGGATACCTTTGGGATATTCATTATATACATTCATAGTTTAAATTTATAAGTGATGATTTTCTGTGAACTTTTATAATGAATTTATTAAAAATTACAAAAGTAATTTATCAAAGGAAAATGAGAAAATATGTATTGAGATAAAATCTAACACTATTTCATTTTTAACAGAATAAATGTACATCTATACAAGTTAATGGCAAAACATTACATTTAATGTAATTTAAATACATCTAATAAAATTCTGTGAAAACTGTTTTTTGAAACAGTAGTTCTGCCTTTGTCTACTATCAAAATGTTAAGATATCATGAGCTTCTCAATATTTTTTCTTTAAAAACATTCTAAACAAAGAAAGAAAACAGACTACAATTTTCTTGTAGCTCTATTGTTTGACTAGCACTTTGACATTTAGAACAGATGTTCACAACCTTTTTGAATACTACATGTGCATCCTAAAAATAAATAAAAATAATCCTAAAATTTATATCTCCATATTTAAAAAAATATTGGAATATAGTTGATTTACAGTGTTGTGTTAGTTTCAGATATACAGCAAAGTGAACCAGTCGGTGCTCCAGTGGTTAAGAATTTGGGCTTCCATTGCAGAGGGCACGGATCTGATCCATGGAGTGCATGCATGCTAAGTCGCTTCAGTCATGTCCCACTCTTTTGATCCTATGAACTAGAGCCTGCCAGGCTCCTCTGTCCATGGGATTCTCCAGGCAAGAATATTGGAATGGGTTGCCATGCTCTTCTCCAGGGGATCATCCTAACTCAGGGATCAAACCCGTGTTTCCTACATCTTCTGCAGTGACAGGTGGATTCTTTACTGTTAGTGCCACCATCCTGGGAACCAAGACCCCACTTGCTGTGCAGTGTAGCCAATAAACAGATAAATGTTTCTCCAAATTTTAAACTTAGAACATTAAGTGGGAAAAACAGAATTTAGAATATTAGACTTCCAAGCCCATAACCTTCATCCTGGCTATACAAAATCTGGTAATAACTCAAAAGCATTATCCTGATACAATGCACATTTATTATTGTAGGCATGGATTGAGTAAAAATGTTTTATTTTACTAGATTATTTAATTAACACTCCATGATTGTGATTTAATTAGGAATGTGTTGTAAGGGAAAAGATAAATCAATGTAGAGAAATAATGTACAAACTGCATTAGTTTCACAAGGTTCTTCACGCATGTGTAGAGATATTCTTTGAAATATAAGATTATAAATCATATCTGTCATCTTGCAACTAAGGATATTTTTGTTTAACACATTGTTAAAAGCAATTTAATTCTAGAAAATTCAAAACAATAACTTCTATAGTCAATTTACTTTAATTTCCAGAATTAATCACAGTCTCACTATTTGATCTTGACAGCACATCTCTTTTTGACAGTAATTAACTACTTGACTGACACTTTCACCTCTTGAAAGCAAAGGACTAATTGTGAACTGATTTGTTCCTAGTTGCATTATTTCACTTTTTGATAATCTGAGCTAGAGAGAGGAATTTATTTGACATGTAATACCTTTGCTCTAATCTTCTGAATGAAAGGAAATCTTGTACATCACCCCCAAGCTTTAAACACACTATTCCTGAAATCAATTTATAAACTCATTACTTTAACAAATACACAAGTAAGACAATAATGTTTATTACAGTTATGTCACCAATATATGCAGGAACTATTTAACTTCAGCAAATCGTAATGGTTAGTATTCAGATAAGAGAGAGAAGGAGAAAAGGACAGAAAAGAGAAATCCAGGCAGGAAGGATCGGAGGATGTTTTCTGACAAACTTAGCTTACGGAAATCATCTCATCGATTAATAAGAATTTACTTTCTATGTAATATCAACACATTCTTCTGAAAGGAGCAAGTAAACATGTTTTTAACCTCAAAAAATATTTTCATATTTTCCACCAATTTTGAGAATATCCATAACAATTTTGGTAAAGCAATTTTAATAGAAGCTAATAATAATTTAAAATAAAAATAAGAATATTATAGAGAGAATGATCAAACCTTATCCTTATTTTTTTTCCTAGGTGATTCAGACCATCAGTGCAGTGGATAGAGATGAATCCATAGAACATCACCATTTTTATTTCAATCTATCTGTGGAAGAAAATAACTCAAGTTTTGCAATCATAGATAATCAAGGTAATGCCATTCATTTATAACAGCTTTCTATTCATTCTTCAAGATCTTGTTTAATTTTAAGAAAATTCATAGCATTACTTTTATATTGTTCCTGCAATATGATAGTGTTGAGAAATTATTCAAAGAGTAGCAATGGAAATGGGAAACAAAACCCAAAGTAGCATTCTGGGAATAATAGCCTCATTTCCCACTGGATTTCTTTAAATTGGAAGCAATTCTTCAAGTAATTATTGGCTATAAGCCCTTGCAAAGTCTGAATGACCTTGAAAATATAATTGCAGTTCCTCTCATGTCTTCATATCTGGAGAGGAAAATTATATATACTTACCTGGTAGTTCAGACAGTAAAGAATCTGCCTGCAATGAGGGAAACTCGAGTTCAGTCCTGGGTTGGGAAGATCCTCTGAAAAGGGAATGGCAACTCACTCCAATATTCTTGTCTGGAGAATTTCATGGACAGAGGAGCCTGTAGGACTACAGTCCTTGGGGTCCCAAAGAATTGGACACAACTGAGCAACTAACGATCAATGCAAAGAAATAGAGGAAGACAACAGAATGGGAAAGACTAGAGATCTCTCAAGAAAATTAGAGATATTAAGGGAACATTGCATGCAAAGATGGGCTTGATAAAGGACAGAAATGGTCTGGACCTAACAGAAGCAGAAGATATTAAGAAGAGGTGGCAAGAATACACAGAAGAACTGTACAAAAAAGGTCTTCACGACCCGGTTAATCACGATGGTATGATCACTCATCTAGAACCAGACATCCTGGAATGTGAAGTTAAGTGGGCTTTAGAAAGCATCCCTACAAACAAAGCTAGAGGAGGTGATGGAATTCCAGTTGAGCTATTTCAAATCCTGAAAGATGATGCTGTGAAAGTGCTGCACTCAATATGCCAGCAAATTTGGAAAACTCAGCAGTGGCCACAGGACTGGAAAAGGTCAGTTTTCATTCCAATCCCAAAGAAAGGCAATGCCAAAGGATGCTCAAACTACCACACAATAGTACTCATCTCACATGCTAGTAAAGTAATGCTCAAAATTCTCCAAGCCAGGCTTCAGCAACACGTGAACCATGAACTTCCTGATGTTCAAGCTGGTTTTAGAAAAAGCAGAGGAACCAGAGATCAAATTGCCAACATCTGCTGGATCATGGAAAAAGCAAGAGAGTTCCAGAAAAACATCTATTTCTGCTTTATTGACTATGCCAAAGCCTTTGACTGTGTGGATCACAATAAACTGTGGAAAATTCTGAAAGAGATGGAAATACCAGACCACCTAACCTGCCTCTTGAGAAATCTGTATGCAGGTCAGGAAGCAGCAGTTAGAACTGGACATGGAACAACAGACTGGTTCCAAATAGGAAAAGGAGTACATCAAGGCTGGATATTCACACCCTGCTTATTTAACTTATATGCAGTGCACATCATGAGAAACGCTGGACTGGAAGAAGCACAAGCTGGAATCAAGATTGCCAGGAGAAATATCAATAACCTCAGATGTGCAGATGACACCACCCTTATGGCAGAAAGTGAAGAGGAACTAAAAAGCCTCTTGGTGAAAGTGAAAGAGGAGAGTGAAAAAGCTGGCTTAAAGCTCAACATTCAGAAAACAAAGATCATGGCATCCGGTCCCATCACTTCATGGGAAATAGATGGGGAAACAGTGGAAACAGAGTCAGACTTTATTTTTGGGCTCCAAAATCACTGCAGATGGTGATTGCAGCCATGAAATTAAAAGACGTTTACCTCTTGGAAGAAAAATTATGACCAACCTAGATAGCATATTCAAAAGCAGAGACATTACTTTGCCAACTAAGGTCTGTCAAGGCTATGGTTTTCCCTGTGGTCATGTATGGATGTGAGAGTTGGACTGTGAAGAAGGCTGAGCACTGAAGAATTGATGCTTTTGAACTGTGGTGTTGGAGAAGACTCTTGAGAGTCCCTTGGACTGCAAGGAGATCCAACCAGTCCATTCTGAAGGAGATCAACCCTGGGATTTCTTTGGAAGGACTGATGCTAAAGCTGAAGCTCCAGTACTTTGGCCACCTCATGAGAAGAGCTGACTTATTGGAAAAGACTCTGATGCTTGGAGGGATTGGGGGCAGGAGGAGAAGGGGGACGACCAAGGATGAGCTGGCTGGATGGCATCACGGACTTGACGGATGCGAGTTTGAGTGAACTCCGGGAGTTGGTAATGGACAGGGGAGGCCTGGCGTGCTGCAATTCATGGGGTCGCAAAGAGTCGGACACGACTGAGTGACTGAACTGAACTGAACTGAGAAACTAACACTTTCACTTTTCATAGTTACTTGATTGATTCAAAGATATTTGGAATCATTAATTAGAAGCTATAAATATATAAAAAGTCTGTTCTTTTCCCTTCTAAACAAAATGGTTGTATCAGCCTAAGAACAAGATGTTCTAAAGGATTTTGTATGGATAGACGGAGTCCCTTTTCCTTCCATACAGAAGTAGATCAACTTTGTACAAAGCTGCAGTGTTCTTTTTCCTTCAGTAAAATATTTTTTGTCGTCATATATGTTTCTATTCTAAGTTTGCTTCATATCACAAAGACATGTAGCACTGTAGGAGTCATATTCAGGCATCTATAATCAAACACCTGCAGCTGTTCTTTCTTACACCTGAGTTTAAGCTCCCATCAAGGGGAGATCTTTCATGGAAGGATAAATGCAGACACATTCTTTCCCCTTTTCCTTTGTCAAACTCCCTAGTGAAAGAAACTCAAATAGATTTATGATTTTTAAAAAAAGCCACCTCAAAATAGGAAATAAGCTATAGATTTGTTTATATTAATATAGAATAAATTAGTTGGACAAAATAAATATATTGAAACATAAAGGGAACAATTTAATATTGGTTTAATATTTGTGGTTATAAGTAATTTTAGAAAATACATACCAAAAAGTATAAACTTTCTCACCTGTTTGATCTGTCCAGTGAATAAAATCACAAAAGGTTTATAGACTTCAAAAGCATAATGGAGAGTTTGTTTTTATTTTTTTTTAATTTTTTTAATTAATTAATTTATTTTTTTAAATTACAATACTGTATTTGTTTTGCCATACATTGACACGAATCAGCCATAGGTGAACACAATCTTTCAATGCCGAAGCCCCCTCCCACCTCCCACCCCACATCCTCTACTTGAATCATCCTGTGCATCAGCCCCATGCATCCTGCATCCTACATTGAACATAGATTGGCGTTTCGTTTCTTACAGGAAAATATACATGTTTCATTGCCATTCTCCCAAACCATCCCACCCTTTCCCTCTCCCTCAGAGTACAAAAGTCCACTCTATACCTCTGTGTCTCTTTGTTGTCTCACATATAGGGTCATCATTACTGTCTTCTAAATTCCATATATATGTGTCAGTATACTGTATTGGTGTTTTTCTTTCTGGCTTACTTCACTCTGTATAATCGGTTCCAATTTCATCCATCTCATTAGAACTGAGTCAAATTTATTCTTTTTAAGGGCTGAGTAGTATTCCATAGTGTATATGTACCACAGCTTTCTTATCCATTCATCTGCTGATGGACATCTAGGTTGCTTCCATGACCTGGCTATTATAAACAGCGCTGCAATGAACATTGGGGTACATGTGTCTCTTTCAATTCTGGTTTCCTCGGTGTGTATGCCCAGCAGTGGGATTGCTGGGTCATAAGGCAGTTCTATTTGCAATTTTTAAGGAATCTCCACACTGTTTTCCATAATGGCTGTACTAGTTTGCATTCCCACCAGCAGTGTAAGAGGGTTCCCTTTTCTCCACATCCTCTTCAGCATTTATTGCTTGTAGACTTTTGGATCGCAGCTATTCTGACTGGTGTGAAATGGTACCTCATTGTGGTCTTGATTTGCATTTCTCTGATAATGAGTGATGTTGAGCATCTTTTCATGTGTTTGTTAGCCATCCGTATGTCTTCTTTGGAGAAATGCCTATTTAGTTCTTTGACCCATTTTTTTATTGGATCATTTATTTTTCTGGAGTTGAGCTGTATAAGTTGCTTATATATCTTTGAGATTAGTTGTTTGTCAGTTGTTTCATTTGCTATTGAGAGTTTGTTTTTAAAAGGAGATTTGGGAAAAGTGATAAGTAGGCATACATTTCAAAAGACTTCCATTTATTTTCATTTGTCTATTTCAAAGACTTCCATTTATCTATCTCCTCTTATTTGTTTGCATCTTCTAAAATTTGTTTGATTGCTACAGAATATGTTTCAAGGAATGCCAAGAAAAAAAAAAGTATCTGGGGGAAACATATTGTGTATCATAGACTGATACACAATAAACTGCACTGGAGAAGACCATTTAGCATATTGGGGGAGTCAAGGAAAAAATTAAATATGTTGAAGTATATATGATTTATTTTTGTTAACTCTTTGAGTGTTCTAGCCAGGTGAATTAATCAGTACTATTAAGGTTTAATGATTCTCTGAAATATAAGTAGAAAATAGGTTAATAATGTCAAGGTGAAGTGAAATGTTCTAAAAGAAACTTTACTCCAAGTAAAATTAATTATTTTGGCTTTTAATACGTTATTTGAGATCACTTACTGTGACACAGAGATGACTTTGAAAACCTCATGTATTTATATTATTTGTGAAAGTAATGAGTTTCTGTTAGAAAAATGAGTCGAGTATTTAATTCAAATGAAACTGATGTGTCTTTATACATTTGATGCTAGTACCCCCATATACTGTCAATGGCTAATTAAAAAGCAATTTCTTTTCTGTGTTCCATATGTATGTTTCCTATCTTTACCAAAAAAAAAAAAAAAAGAGAGAGAGAGAGAGAGAGAACTGATTCATATAATTCATCTAATTTTGTAATTGAGATTTAGGCAAAGTCAAAATCAGTAATGACTTTTGAATTGATCTTTTAATTTTCTTTTTCATCAGAAATGTACTCTTTCTTATTTGAGCTTATTTAATCTCTACATTCCTGCCTCTTCTACACTTAGGGCTATGAATTTCTTTTGCATTATTAAAAATTATGCCTGTGGATTTTTGTTTTAGATAACACAGCTGTAGTTGTGACCAACAGAACTGGTTTTAGCCTTCAAGAAGAACCTGTTTTCTACATATCCATCCTAATTGCTGACAATGGAATCCCATCACTTACAAGTACAAACACCCTTACCATACATGTGTGTGACTGTGGTGATGCTGACAGCACCCAGACCTGCAGTCGCAGGGATTTTGTGCTTTCCATGGGATTCAGGGCGGAAATCATAACTGCTGTGCTGATATGCATTATGATAATATTCGGTAAGTCATGTGAATTGAGCGTATATTCATTTATTGACAATATGACACATATAGAAAAGAGTTCATCCCATTAAATGATATAATGTGGACTTGTATGTGTGTGTGCACGCCTGTTTGGGTGTGTTTAATTGCCCTTATGAATGTGGTACAATTCTTAAATCAAGTGGCGTAAATGAAAAATAGAGTGACTATGCACTTTAAGTTGAAAATTGATGACTCTTGAATTTGATGAGTATGTGAGTACATATGTGCACGTCCTTTTAGGAGTGGTTTTGACACACACACTGCAACATATGCAGTAATATAAAAATTAGTAATAATAATGGCCAACTCCTGTTGTGCACTCATTATATTCCAGGAGACTGTCTTAGTGATTTGCAGAAACTGCGCAGTTTACTCCTCAGGATAATCTCAAGAAGTAGCAATTGTTATCACCTATATTGTACGGATGCAGAAAATGAAAGTCAACGAGTTGCCTAATTTACAAAGGGTCATGTAGCTAGTAAAAGAAGCGCTGAGGTTTCATAACCATAACACACCTCCATCCAACCCTTTACTGCAGCACACTGAAGCCTAGGAGCACTGGGGAGTAAATATTAGGATGAAACAAATGTCAACGAGAAGTAACAAGGATCTACTGCAGAGCCCAGGGAACTTGTCGATACTCTGTACTGGCCTATGTGGGAACAAGTCTAAAAAGAGTAAATACGTACATATGCGTAACTGATTACTGTACACTTAAAACTAACACAATACTGTAAATCAACTTTAGTCAAAAAAGAAAAAAAAAAGGAAATTCCAGCTGATCAGGACACACATAGTTCTGTCGGTCACATATATCTCAGGTTTCCAACTTTCCAGCATACATCATGAGCAACTAATAGAAAGGTTCCTGCTTTAAAAACAAAAAAAAAAAAAACACTTGTTTGTGATGGGTAATTATGCTTAAGCTAGCTTTGTAGTTAAAAATAAACATAATTTCCATTCTAAACATGTAGAAGAGAGAGTCTTACTTAAAGCGTTAAACACAAAGAAATCTCAGTAAAATAGCTCCACTTATTTTCGTCTGTTTGCTATTGTTGCTGTTGTTTTTACAAGGAAATAAGTTATAGTCATTTTATAGATGAGGCAAATGAGGCTCCAAATGTTTTAGCGAGGCTTTCAAAACTACACATTATGCATTAAGCGCAACTTTTACTTTTTCTTAACATACCAGTCTATATACTCTATATAGTTCTGTTGCTTCCCTCATAACTTCACATCAAAGGCAACAAAACTGTATTGAATGTTGACAGCAACTGTATGAGCCATGGATTATGAAATCCCAAACTCACTACTCTAACTGACATACAAAATGTTTCAGGATTTGCTTTACCTTCACTCTTCTCATCTTTCTCAAAGCTTTAAGAACCATGCATTTCTCTTTTACCAAAGTTACCCTTCTTTTCTACCTAGCTTCAGTTTTTCAAATTATTTTTGATGATCTTTTATCATAAAACTGAATTTAGAGCTATATAGCTAGATATCAGAAGCAAGAAGCAGTAGAAACAGTATGATGTTTGCAGGTTACAAATACAAAATTACTCACTGGTACAGACCCAAACCTAGTCCCAAGACCCTGCAGGTAAACCAAGGGCAACCTCAAAGTCAAGGGCATGAGTCATATTGAAAAGGTGGAATGTCAGGTTCAACAACAGTCAGCAATTTCCTGTGAAAGTTTCATGAATATGTGCTTCAATTCATAGATTGAAAAATTATTTATTAGCTCCTTTCTATTTCAACCATATATCTCAGCTTTATTAAATTACTGTTCCTGGATTCAGGCACAGTGAGCTTATTTCAGGAACACTATTTCAATTTATTTAAATCTAAGATTTACCTAAAACACTGCCTAATGTATTTCTCTTTTGATAATATTAATAACATTACTTTCTGTTTGTTTCAGTTCCTGTAGATGAAATTCTGAACAGATACATAAGATCTGAAACTGTGTAAAGGTTGACTATGCATGAAACACACACACACTTTTCTCCAAAAATTTTTAAAAAGCATTCTGAAATTGTTCTATTTCTACACAATTTTAAAAGTATTTTATATTGATACAATTGATTGATGTGAACATACTAGTGTTATGACCCAAAAACCTGATAAGTTTGGAATTTCTGAAAATAATATGATATAGCAAAGCACAGATTGTGAACCAACTTTCTGGTTTTGAATGCCAGCTCTTTGTTTCCTAGGCATGTGATTTAATCTCTCTGCACTTCATTTTCACCATCTTTACTAGAGCACTATAATAAAATATGGGTATCACAGCAAATCAATGAATAAATGTGGAGCTTTTAGAAAAATGACTAGTACAGACTTTGTAGTCAATAAACACTAACTTAGAAAGAAATTACGCCACAGAATGTGTCTCAGTGGCAAAAATCAAACCGCCTCAGTGTGCTTAACTTCCTCTAACACGGATCACTGGCTCCTGAGATTGACAGAGGCACGCAGATTGGAAAATCTTATTCCTCATCTTTGTTCCATTTTCAATAAAGAAAAAAAAATAAAATTTTGTCATAAATTGATCATCATATAGAGTTCACTATATTTCTCTGATGTTTTTCCACTCTAAATCATCAACCAGTTAAGACTGCTATACTGCCTTATCTTTCTGCAAGTCCCTTTGGTAAATTTTCAATGACAAATATATCTTTGCTTTATAATCAGAAAACTGAAGCTTTTGTCTTGAGCTTGTAACAAAAGCAAGAATTTATAGCTTATTATAAATAACATACTATTTAACAATATATTATAATGTAAATAGATAACATTATATATTTAATTATAGTACGCATTAATAGTATAAATGTAACAATATTTGATAATGTGTTTCAATACAAATAGAATGAATATATAGTATAACATTATTAGGCATTATTGTTTATTTATAATATAGTAATATAAATATAAACATGCATTATATTTATAATGGAAGTAATATGAAGCCTTAATAATATTGTATTTGCGTTAATGTTTGATATGCTTTTTTTCACAGGGTTTATTTTTCTGAACCTCGGTCTGAAACAACGGAGGAAACAAACGCTGTTTCCTGAGAAAAGTGAAGAATTCAGAGAGAATATATTCAGATACGATGATGAAGGTGGTGGAGAGGCGGACACGGAGGCCTTTGACATCACGCAGCTACGAGGCAGCGCGGTAATGCGGGGCCACAAGCCCCGCAGACACGCCAGGGCGGAGAGGCGCAGCCTGTACAGGCAGTCTCTGCAGGTCGGCCCGGACAGTGCGGTGTTCAGGAAGTTCATTCTAGAAAAGCTGGAAGAGGCTGACACTGATCCCTGTGCCCCACCTTTCGACTCCCTCCAGACCTATGCTTTTGAGGGAACAGGGTCCTTAGCTGGATCCCTGAGCTCCTTAGACTCCGCAGCCTCTGATCACAATGAAAATTATGATTATCTTAACGAATTGGGACCTCGCTTTAAAAGATTAGCTTGCATGTTTGGTTCCGCTATGCAGTCAAAGAATTAGGGCTTTTTCATTAATATATATTTTTTAAAAATGCTAATGTATGTTTGGGCAAACTGGTAGTCGCTTGGTGAAAAGTTGTTTACTCCAGTTCCCTGGGAAAAGAAACTTATACTATTTTCTGATTTTCTTGGAGTAAATATCCCATATTATCCCTGGCTGCAGATAAGGGAAATGAAGCTAACTGCAGACTCCCTCTAGCAGGCCCCTGAAATACTCTTTCAGACTTTTTTTTTTTAATGCCAAATACAAATTCTCAAAATTTTTGACTGTTTAATGTGAAAAGGGCAATGAACTAGATCGTCTTAATTTTATTTCATTTATTCACATTGTAAATCTTGCAAAGTAAGAGTAAAGTGTTTCTGTGTGTTAACTTCCTGATACTCTACAGAGGAAAACATATAGGAGAATCTGGGTGGTTATATACAACTTTGAAAAACTCTTTTCTATGAATATGCAAGCTTATGACTGAGAGTCTATGATTCATTCCAGTTTGATATTTTAAAATTGTCTTCAACATCACATTTTAAAACTGTTTTCAAATTCAGACAGATGCTTGGTATTTGTTTATGAATCAAAGATATAGTGTAAATTT
Source organism: Nanger dama (assembly GCA_917880005.1). NCBI lineage: Eukaryota > Metazoa > Chordata > Mammalia > Artiodactyla > Bovidae > Nanger > Nanger dama. The sequence goes on from CAKJTW010000069.1 coordinate 4,328,375, forward strand.
ATATTCTCTTTGATATTACAGCTTTATAGAAAAAGGGCATAGACTATGTTTAGGAGATTTTCATAAGTTATTTTCTTATGCATTCAAAATACTTCTTTATCATATCACAATTCAATCACAAAGTACATATCAATATTTCCTCAAGATTAAATTAAAACTTTTTAAAAATAATTGTGTGAAATTTTTTTCATTTTAATTCTTAATTTTATTGCTACCAAAATGATAGAAGTAAGTGAAAGGAGTACTGGGTTCAAACTGGAATTAGTATTCATCCTAAATATCATGATCAACTGTGCCACTCTTACTGTGCATAAAATAAAACATGATAAAATTCTCAGCATTTCCTTTTTATCGATGCTTAGACTGTAACTGATTCTTCTATGTCATTTTTTATTATTATTCAGTATAAAATTAGGTGCAATAGTTACTTTTATTGTAACATTATGGAGGAAATATGCTAAGCTGCTGGACATAAAGCTTGAAGGTAACATTAGATAGTAAGATAATAAAACACTGATTTTAATCAGCCTTGTAAGAATGATTCTTTTTCTATCCAAATCAAAGTGAAATTCGAAATTCACAGATTGAACAGAAAGTAGTGAATACTGTGTGCTCAAAATTGCTATAAGTGTTCATTTTTTTATTAATAGGGTATGAAACTGAACTGAAGCAAACTGATCATATATGTTCAAATATTTCAAATAATTTTGAGCTGAAGTTGGAACAGCTGAATACCTATAATCTCTCTCTCTGTATTTTGAGATATAAACATCTAAACCATGTAATAGAAGATAATTTTTTTATCAATATCAATCAGGTATCATTCATATCATTTTGTGTCAGCAACACAGATATAATTTTACAAAAGCCAGAGAAAATCAGACTTGAAATACAAGTTCGGAAGATATTAAAAGCAGTTGGAGAGGACGTAAACTGTAGTAAATCCTTGTACATGCATATCATTATTTACTTAGGGAAAAGTAAGAAAAGTAAATAAAAGAAACTTCCAGAAGAGCAAAAACTTGCAAGTAAAAAAAGTATGGGTTGAGAGAACATTTACATTCTTATCATATTGACATAAAAATTGAAAAAGTATAGTTAGGGAAATTTTCATGAATCATTCCATGAATGGCTGCTCCCTGTATTTAGAAAATAGTGTATATAATCTTGGTTAAAGAAATTGAAAGTGTGATAAATAGCAGGTGAAGCAATCCATGGAAGATAGATTAGAAAAAAAAATAGAATCTTTGGGGCTCACAGTTAGTTCTGTCATGGATGGAAGCCTTATAAACAGCTTATCAACTTGAAAAACACCTTATAAAAATGCACATTGATGCAATATCTGCATCAATAAGGTTTAATGTTTGAGTCCAGTGGCATTAAGCAGACGTGTTAACATAAATTCTAGTTTAATTAATGATAGGATTGTCAATCATAGCATACATATAAAAAGAGATTCAGGGATGGATACCTATATGTTAGTCTAGAAAGTGTTCTTTTAAAATTATATATTAAAAAATGCAATCAGATTTTAGTAGATAAGTTGCAATTTTCTAGAAATTATACTCAGTAATATTTCAAAAAACTATTTAAATTTTTTTTCTAGTCTCAGAGGTGTTGCAAGAATACAGCTGTATCCCAAGCAAAAGACATGACATTAAGATCTCATTTTTTTAAATTTTAATAAAGGTAAATCAGTGTGGATACTTATGAAATAGCACAGCTTCACATTATTACCTGCACTACAGTGTTCTTGCCTGGAGAATCCCATGGACGGAGGGGCCTGGTAAGCTACAGTCCATGGGGTCACAAAGAGTCGGACACGACTGAGCGACTTCACTTTTCTTTCACTTCATTAACTTAGAGGTTGATGCCTAAGTCTTAAACTACTGGTGGTTGATACAGGAAGATGTTAAAAGCTTTTACACTAAGCCCATGGCTTGAGCCTGTCAAATCTGAGTTTGCATTATTTCACTTTCATTTAGGTAACTGTGTGAACTTTGTTGAACTGAATAATCTTTCCATGTCTGAGGTTGTGATTGCTAAAGTGAGGTCCAATCTACCTATTTCACACAATTGTTATGAAGAATAAGCAAAACAGGAAGAGTGTGTAGTACCAGACAAAACGCAAGAGCTCAGTAAATAACAGCCCATCATCACAAGGCTGACACGGCTCTGCTGGAACGCACTGAATGATCCCAAGGGCTTCCCAGCCCATTTGAAATATAAGTCAGCTTTCTGACTTGACATACAAGGTCCTGTATCATCCTGTGTTCTGCTTATTTCTGTGTGCTCTCCACTCTTCCAATGTCATGCTCAAGGCCTGAAACAACCTTTCTCCAAACATTTCTATTTTTCATTCCCTCACTTCATTCAAGTCCATGATCAATTCTGACTTCCCCAGAAAGACCTACTGGTCCACTCTTCCCCAAATGTGGGTCCCTTGCTTTGCTTTCTTTCCATCAGATCACTCAGTTACTTGGTATTTCATTGTATATATGGTACTTGCTATTGTCTTTACCCTTTTGTTACAATGTAAAGCCTAATTGGACAAGAAATTGTCTGACTTTTTCACTTGTTCATGTCTGAAATAGCTTCTGGAACACAGTATGAGACCAATAAATATTTCTTGAATGAATGCAGTAATGAATTCCAATCTATTTTTCTTGGTCATGTATTATAGAAGCAACTTTAACTTTGTTGAATATTAATATGGAATTAAAGTATTTGTCAAATGAGATTGGCACTGGGTAGTTCTAAGATACAAATAATGTTCCAGAACTTTGAAAATACCCCAGATTTTCAAAATCTTTCTGTAAATTATGAGTTTGCTATTTTAGCTTGTTTGTACTTAATTATATCACTTCCTGTTGTGGGGAGGGGTAATGGCAGTTACCCAGCATGGTCGAAACACATCCTTTGATGATTGCTGCACAAATTCTCATATGGATAAGTTCCCATGAAGTGTGATGTGCAGGAAAACATTTGTGATGCACGGCAATTCTGCTTCACATGTTAGAAAACAATCTGGGAGCAAATGTATTGTTAAGTCCACAGGGCTACACAAAACCTTCAAGGCAGCTTCATGTTCTTTTTATGATATAATAGGCATCACGTATCAAAGGCACTAAAAGCTGGGAGACACATAAGCGAGAGAAATGTAGGAAAGGATTATGTGGCTTTTTTTTTTTTTTTTTTTTTTTTTTTTTTTTGGCCACACTGAGCAGCATGTGGGATCTTAGCAACCTGACCAGGATTGAACCCACTCCCCTTGCAGTGGAAGCCCAGAGTCCTAACCACTGCACCACCAGGCCAGTCCCATATGTAGTTTTTATATATCTACTTATGTCTGTCTTCCATATCTGCATACCCATCCAACCATCCTTCCATCCACATATCTATCTATCTTCTATCTCCTGACTATTATCTATCTCCTCCTCCAGGAAATTGTAATTTCACAATTATATTAGAGATTAGCATCTCAATCACAGGTTAGATCCTTGGGACCTGTTAGCACTTGTTGTCTTCTTTTCCTAGAGAGCTCTGAGGATGGGAAGCTGCCTGGTATGAAATGGCAGAGAGAGAGGACAAGAACTGGCAAAACGCAGTTCCTACCCTTGGACAAGGCTGCTGCTGCTGCTGCTGCTGCTGCTAAATCCGCTTCAGTCGTGTCCGACTCTGTGCGACCCCATAGACAGCAGCCCAGCAGGCTCCACCCCTGGGATTCTCCAGGCAAGAACACTGGAGTGGGTCTTTGACAAAGCAAAACTCCGTAATTTCCCAGAGATTAAGTCATTGCACCTGCAGATATTTTGCACAGAAGGAAGAAGCTTCGGGAGCTAAAATCAGTCATTCAAAGACTGTGTGACACAGCTAAGGAAAAACAGAGACCTCTGGTCCTTAAAACGTCTCCAAATCCCCCTGCATGAAATCCAGAACAGAGGGGCAGCCATCAGATATGCCTGTCATCACTCAGGACTCTGGCTGTGAAGTTCTGATAGTGCCAGTCCTTTGTCTTTCACCTTTCCATCCCTACCCAGAAACCAGAGGTCCTGATGCACAGAGTGGAAGAGGAAGAGAGAGCCATCTTGGCCAAGGTGGGCATAACAAAGATCAATGGAAATGTCTCTTAAAAACTGAATAAAATAAAGCATGTTCATGATGTTTCTTTCACATGGCAAACTAATCAATAAAGTGGATACATTAAAGTATCAAATCCATTTGGCATTTCATGTAGTTTGAATAATTTGAAATTCACCTTGCTAGTATGAAGCAGTAACAAAATACAAAAAGTAAATATAACTGATAGTTTTCTTAGGCCACTTAAAAGCATATTATAATAGTTTACACAACTTTATTTTATGTTATTTCTTTGTGCTTATTTATTTTAATATTTAAATTGTGATCTGTTCTTTAGGTTTCGAAGTGTTAAGTGGTTTATCTCAGCCAGGCATAAGGCTGGACATGGAAATGACCATATATTCACGATGACACAGAGGTACAAATCTGTAGAATGTTTTGCCCTAAAAAAAAGGGTAGAGATGATATATGGAAAACACATGTTTCTGTAATATTGCTTCATTTACATGGTAAAGAGAATAAGTGGTGTATGAAGTACATTTTATATTGTTTTCCAATTGCTAATGTTTCTTTCTTGTGTAAACTTTGGAAGTTACTTAAAACATTGTCTTTTGGTACAGTGGTAACATTAAGGATATATACCTCATCATATTATTAGAGGAAGTAACCGAAATAATACATATAAAGAATTAATTGAGCTTAAAGGAGTACATCAAAACTGTATATTGTCACCCTGCTTATTTAACTTATATGCAGTGCACATCATGAGAAACGCTGGACTGGAAGAAGCACAAGCTGGAATCAAGATTGCCGGGGAAATATCAATAACCTCAGATATGCAGATAACACCACCCTTATGGCAAAAAGTGAAGAGGAACTAAAAGCCTCTGGATGAAAGTGAAAGAGGGGAGTGAAAAGTTGGCTTAAAGCTCAACATTCAGAAAACGAAATCATGGCATCCGGTCCCATCACTTCATGGGAAATAGACGGGGAAACAGTGGAAACAGTGTCAGACTTTTAATTTGAGGGCTCCAAAATCACTGCAGATGGTGATTGCAGCCATGAAATTAAAAGATGTTTACTCCTTGGAAGAAAAGTTATGACTAACCTAGATAGCATATTCAAAAGCAGAGACATTATTTTGCTGACTAAGGTCCGTCTAGTCAAGGCTATGGTTTTTCCAGTAGTCGTGTATGGATGTGAGATTTGGACTGTGAAGAAGGCTGAGTGCCGAAGAATTGATGTGTTTGAACTGTGGTGTTGGAGAAGACTCTTGAGAGTCCCTTGGACTCAAGGAGATCCAACCAGTCCATTCTGAAGGATATCAGTCCTGGGATTTCTTTGGAAGGAATGATGCTCAAGCTGAAGCTCCAGTACTTTGGCCACCTCATGCGAAGAGCTGACTCATTGGAAAAGACTCTGATGCTGGGAGGGATTGGGGGGCAGGAGGAGAAGGAAATGACAGAGGATGAGATGGCTGGATGGCATCACCAACTCGATGGACGTAAATCTGAGTGAACTCCGGGTGTTGGTGATGGACAGGGAGGCCTGGTGTGCTGCGATTCATGGGGTTGCAAAGAGTCGGACACGACTGAGTGACTGAACTGAACTGAACTGAATGTATAGGGAAAGTGACATTATAACTTGTTGTGACTGTTAAAAATAGTAATTATTATAATTATATGAAGTTAATCTTTAGGAATGCTCATAGACTCATCTTACTCTGAAAATATTATGGGCAAAAGAAAATGAAGTGGAAATGAATGAAGATGGCTGAAAGCTATCTACAAACTTCCGTTTATAAAATAAGTCCTGAGAATGAAGTGCATAGTATGTTGACTATAGTTAATAATACACACAAAAAAATGTGAGAAGAATATGAATTAATTTAGGACAATAATTAGCTTGCTGTTACGTCCTGCCTGCCCACTTTGACCCTTCCATGGTAATGTGCTGTTACTACCAAAGGAAAAATTAATTGCTCGAGTTATACATTATGTATGAGATGTTCTGATTGAACATCCCTCCTCTGTGACATTTACTTGGCAAAAGATCTGCTAAATTAAGTAGTAACTGCACTTGGTGGTGACTTTTTCTAGGTTTATTTGTTTTAGGGGGAAAAAAAAAACCCGTGAACAAAGAAAGAGTTGATTTTGCTTACTTTTGTAACCCTGACGAAAAAGTGAAATTATTTCTATGTTATGTTAATACTGGAACTACACAGAAAACAAAGTAAATGGGCTAAGGGCTCCAAGAAAAAGCTTTCATACCTTTTGTAATATCTAAGGTCTGATACCTAGAGTTCTAATTTTACTTTAAGAATTTAAAGTACAAAGCAGATTGTTCTTATCACCTCTGAAGATACAAAATGAAAAGCTGCACCTTGGCTGCTCTCTATATTCCACTGTCCTTTCTCATTAAAAATAAAATAAAACAATGACATGTTGCCATATATTCTCTGACGAAAACGTTTTTTGTCATCTTTTCTCTTCTATCTATTCTTAGGGCTCAGGCAAGTACTAGCCAATTATCCAGCTCTTACTGACACCTCACTTTTCAGAAGCTTCTTCTCATCCCAGAAGACCTCTGCATTATTCTGGAAGCTTCTTTTGCAGAGCTAATTATCTAAGTTTAACTCTTTTTAAAACTTAATACATACCTGCACTTGACAAATTCAATTTACATAGAATTTCATCTGATCACTTGAAAATGTCAAGTTTCAGGGACTAGATAAATAAAATTAGAAGTTCATAAATCTTGTATTTATTCATACTCACCCATCACCATATATCATTAAAATAATTTGTCCAAATAGCACAGTGTTTAAGAACAAACATTTCTCTCCCTTTGTAAAGTATTCTACAGTCATGTTACTTTATCTTTTAAGTAAGTACTTGAAATTGAAATCTATACCGAAGAACATGCTGGGAAAATGTGTTAACTGTGCAAATCCTATGTATTTCTCACTCTTGTGTTCACTCACCTTCTGGAAATAAATAGCAAACATCAAAGACTTTATCCACTAGTATTATCTACTGAACAACACCACGTTGAGTGCTGAGCAATGAATCCTGATTGGAATCCCAACAAATGCTATATGTGCGTCCTCGCCTGAAAAATAATGAGCAACACATTGAGGTGGAGTTGAGGTTGAGTTGACTGTGACCTGGGTGTCAGGCTGGCACCCAGGTGAGACAAGGTGCTGAGTCACTTCCCTCTGTGCTTCGAAAAGGAGCCACTGCCTCTTACAGATCTTCATTCAGTTACACTTCTGGCCAAAACCAAGAAAGTATTCATGATGAGATTTGTATTTCAAATGTTTCTGGATATGACAAACAAAGCTATTCCTTTAAATCTCACTCACTCTTATTTTGTTTTATTTTTATTTTTATTTTGCAATTGCATTTGCAGGTGTTATTCTAAGTGTTGCTTTAAGTGTTATCTCATTTAAATCTCTATTAGCAAAGTAAGGTACTGATATTATTCCTGGCATACTAATAAGGAAACTGGGACAAAGAAAAACTGATTTGCCTAGTCATACACAAGATCAAGTTAGTTCTAGATTCCAAGGTTTAATCCATCATACCATATTAGCTCCTAAATCTGTGTCACTTCCTTAGATTATTAATCTGGGGCTTTTTCTTTTGGTTACTGATGATTTTTACTTTAGGTGATATGGTAATATTTATAAGTACACATGGATAGAATAAAGAGCTGATTAGTATTCTTTTTCAAAACGTCTTTAGTCATTTTTATGTTATTATTACTGAAACTGAGTTTCTCTCAAAATTAAATGGCAAACACTCTTCCTATTATTATTATATATCATTCCTTATTGCTACTAATCAACCATAGAAATGACACATTCAAACCATATGTGAGAACAGAAAAAAACCTTGATTATTTAAGGATATGCATTCTTAAATGATTGTTATATTAAACTGGTGTAAAAATGCAGTATATTAATTTACTTAATATGACACATTTTCCCTCTGCATATTAATGATCATCCACAAAGGGCATACAAATAAATAATTGTGTATATGTTGTCATGAATAGCAAGTATGTAAGAGCAAAAGAAAGAAAGGAAATTAGGCCAGAATATGAAAAAGCACTAAATTCACATTGGGGAATTCAGCGAAACTACTCTTTATTTGCATTGCTTATTGTCACATCCCCCTGCTCCTGTCTTGGCTGTTTTTTGTTTGTTTGTTTGTTTGTTTTCCTATGTGGGCATTTTCTATATCTTTTAAAACTTATAATAGAATGAGTTGATTTTTTTCATAATTTAATCCTCAACCAGAGAGAGGGATTAGCTATTTTTAAGCAATGACTTTTGAGATTCACAGAGACAGAGAATTGAACCCAAGCCTCACAGGATTCTTGAATTATTCTGATGTGTTTGGGTAGCACAAAGAAAGCTTTCATAAATAAACACACATGATTCCCTGATGCATTTTTCAGCAAAATGATATGTGCCCTAGGAACAAAAGAAAGATAATAAGCCTGACGTGTTCTTTTAATTCTCCTCTTCTGATATCAGAGATCATGGTCTGTATTATATCAAAGAATGTAGTTCTCCTTGATTAAAGAAGACAGCAACTGACCAAGGGAGGACCTGAAATACCGAGATAATAGCCACCATCACTACTGAGCACCAGGTCATCTACCGATTTCTCTAGCACACACCCACTTCACTCAGGATAAAGACAAAATAGAAGTTTCCATTTTATCTACAGTGACTATTCTGTATGTTCTCTTTCTACTCTCCTTATGGAAAGAAAGTAACCTAAAATCCTTCTTTTTAATATTTTTAGAGTAAATATTAAAGCATGGTGGGCAGTTATTAACATTGAATTATTACTGAATCGTTGCCAAGCAGTTAAAATGCCTGCTTCTATTGATGAAATAAAGCTTGACTGATCTGGCAAAGGCAAAGTAGATACGACATCTATAAAGTCTGCCGCTGGAGGGGGGTGCATTCTACCCACTTTTAGGTTGGATGGGTAGAATTAAATAAAGACTATGGGCCCTTCTGTATTTTTGTGCCAAAGCAAAGATTATCATTATTGGCTCAGAAGAAGAGAATATAATTGAATATGTATGAGGAAGTAGCACCAACCCACATGGAATTTTATATTACATTAAAATCCTAAATTTTTCTTGTGATTTCCAGCTTTAAAATGTTTGGTTTGCAACATTAATAAAAACTATCAGAGCTATTAAAACACATAGATAATTAGAGCTAGAAGTCATTTCTTAGGTTTCTATGAGTGAACCAACTTAGTGTATTTAACATTCGGATGGCAAAAGGGTTTCCACCCTTGTAAATCATTTGCTGCCTTATAATGTATTCTTTTTTCTAATTAAATTGATTGCACAAAGCATGTGGAACCTTGGGATTTGAACTCAAAAAGCCTTGCAGGGGAAAAGCAATTCATTTCCATGCTGAGCCTTCTTTTGCCTTATACTTCTAAAAGCCAAATGCTACGTTTTGTCGCATGTATGCTAATCCCTGAGGCTGGTTGCAGCTCATAGTTTACCTTCCCTAAGCACTTCCATTGACTTTCATACTGTCTACAACATTAAGTTAATCAGAATATTCCATCATGACCTCTAATTGCATTTCTGAAAGGTAGGATACTTAAATGTATCAAGTATGTTAAACATGGCATCAGTTCCACTGAGAGACTGGGAATCTCAGCAACATCAAACCTTTATAAAGCAACCCAAGTTGCCTCTCTTCTTCAGACAGTCCTTTCATTCAAGCAGAACTGATCTGAGTTGTAGCTTTTACAATTAGCTTTTGACTTAAGACATTACCCCAGGTGAGAGAGCATCTGAACAAGTAAAAGAGGATCAGTATAACAATGAATTTTAAAATGACATACTTGTACTGCTTTGCATTAGTAATAAAAGAGTCAAGCGATACTGGTTTGGAATATGCAGGTATTTAGTAGGTATTCTTTGGGAAAAGGTACTATATTGTTAACATTGTTAATCTTTTCAAAAGTTAAATCTCATACAGTTCAACCACTATTAAACTGCTTGTAAGTTACAATGACACTTAAGTCACAAAAATGTCATTCACTACTGAAAGTAGGAGGAAAATGTGAAAATGCATATGTTAAAAGATTTTGTTACTTAGCAATTATCTTCTTCAAAAGATCCATTTGAATATTACTATTAAATGTGATAGCTACATGATCCCTATATTGTTACTTTTAGGATGATTTGGTTCTAGTTTACTTGGTGTCATGCAGTGAAAAATTGTTGTTTAGTCACTAAGTCATGTCCAACTCTTTGCAACTCTTCTGTAGCCCACCAGGCTCCTCTGTCCATGGGATTTGCTAGGCAAGAATACTGAAGTAAGTTGCCACTTCCTTCTTTAGGGGATCTTCCCAGCCTAGGGATCAAATCTGCATCTCCTACATTGACAAGTAGATTGCTTACCACTGAGTCATTAGGGAAGTTCAGCAATATAGCAACCCATAGTAACATACATCGTAAGGGGCAGAAGTCACACCGTAAGATAGTGGGAATCCACACTGCTGTTCTCATCCTTGGATCTTTCTAATGACATATAGACAGCATATTTATTCGATTTTCCCTTTTAAATCCTAATCAGTAAGTATTTATTGAGCACTGATTACATGCCTAAGTGTCTTTAAAACCAGAAAGAATGGCACAAGGTCTCTTAAGACCCCAAATATACTCTAAACAAGAGAGAGCCATGCAGCTCCAGTTCTCATAAACTCAAAGAGGTCCCCAGGAGGGGGTAGGGCAGGGAGATGTGGTAAGAAAACTTTCTCTAAGCAGATAATATTTGAACTGAGCTTGGAAAAAGATTGAAAAGGAGGTGGTTGTTTATATGATGTTTGTAGATCATGTGAACACATGTACCTACAACACAGTGGAATTTCTTCAGACGTTAGAAACTTTGGTGACACCCTTTAGCTTGTAGGTATATAAGAACTTCCTCAAAGCTAGTAGTGAATACCAAGTGTGGTGCAAATGCAAACACTAGGTAGAGAGCCTAACTATGCAGCAGAGAAGGAACATGGTTGCATAACTCTACAGGCACTATTTATTTGCAATCAATGTTGCAATAGAATTTGACTCATGTGGCAATTCTGGTCACAAATGTTCTCCCAAGAACACTGTGAATGTACTCTAATTTTTAAACCATTTTAGATTTATGTTTGCTACATTGCTTTTAGATTCACATTTTATTTTTTGAGTATTAATTACCTATGTTTTAGGACTTTTCTGGTGGCTCAGATGGTAAAACATCTGCCTACAATGAGGGAGACCTAGGTTCAATCCCGGGGTTGGGAGCTCTGCAACTGTCTTCTGGTGAATGATACTAGAAATGAAGATTTGGGCAGTAAGAGTGATTATTGCTACTGAGATAACGGTTTTTCTTTTCTTTTCTTTTCTTTTTTTTTTTTCTTTTTAGGCTTTGGGGTATTGCCATCGTAACTCCCTTGCTGTGTTGGTTTTTCAAGTTGGGTGTTTGGGGGCTCATCTCTCGGGTGTCTCAATGGGCTTAACCCACTGAATAAGTTGGATGCTCCCTGTAGGCAGTTAGAACCATTCTTTGGGAAAAGCTACCGTTTGAGTTTCCTTCTGATTGTGGGTTGCATTCTCCCTACTGTTGTGTTGTAATTTGAAATTGTGGCCCTTCTGAATTCTAGTAAATGGGCAGCAAATCTTTCTTAAAGGCTCAGAGGGTAAATATTTTAGCCTTGCTCTGCATATAGTATTTATTGTAACTTCTCAGCGTTTGCTTTTATAGAGTAAAACAGTCACAGATGATACATAAATTAGTGGCACAGCTGTAAGACCTCGCGGCCTTTCTCAGGATCTGTCGCTTCAAAGACCACAGTGACTCGAATTCGATGCAATAAGCAAGAGGATTTATTAGGCCGGCACGCCGGGGTTCAGTCTCCTCGGGAGGAGTGAACCTCGAACGCTAATCGTGAGGGACTTTTATACAAAAAATCACAGGCAGGTGGGAATGAGGTCAGGATGTAGGAAACAATGTAATAGGGGGCCATAGGTGGGGTGGAGACACTTGATTGGTGGGAAAGGTCTACAGGTAATTAAGTTGAAACAGTTGGCTGACCACCCTGCGGCGTTTGGTCAATTTTTTACCCAGAAAAGTCTGACAGAGAGATACATTCTTGGGAGGGGGTCTCCTACACTAGGTCATAAGTCATCTGTTAAGAATCAGTCAGGAGGCTCTGAGTCACCAGGTAAGGAAAAAGCTATTTTCCATGAGGCATGGCCTGCTTCCCGGGCTTAAATTTTAACCTAAGTTCTTCATTCCCTCTTCTTCTTGTTCATGATTTCAATCCTGAAATCATAGATCGAGGTCTCCTTGGGGAATTGTTGGGGCAAATATGGGTTTTGGTTGGATCCACTCACAGTCAGGAGGTTTATGTAGAAGGTGATTAGGCATCCGGTGATCGACAGAGCTTGAGCCTTAAAGGGTGAGGTGTACGGTGAGCCTTCCATTGAGGCGTCGATTCTGGTGCAGCTTTAGCGTGAGAGGCGTGGATCCAGGATGAGATTCCATCAACCTTGATGGCAGTGGGGGTCATGAGCATGACGATGTAGGGTCCTTTCCACCTGGGCTCTAAATTGTGTTGCCGATGCCGACGAACGTAGACGGAGTCTCCCACCTGGAACGGATGGGCCTCTTCTAGGGTACCGGGTTGGTAGGCTGCAGCAAGCTGAGTCCACACCTCTTTCTGAACCAGCTGGAGTCCCTTTAGCCTAGCACACAGATCACCATTGTTAAAATTTCTGGGGTCGAATTCCTCTCTAAGTGTCAATATGGGGGGCGCCCCATACAGGATTTCAAAGGGGGTGAGACCAAAGTGAGAGGGTGTGTTTCTCACTCGAACAGAGCCAGAGGAAGGAGCACTGTCCAATCAGTACCACCAGTCTCTAAGGACAATTTAGTTAGGGTCTCTTTTAGAGTTCTATTCATCCTCTCTACCTGTCCTGAACTCTGGGGTCTGTATGCACAATGTAATTTCCAATCGGTCCCCAGAAACTTATCTAACTCCTGGCTTATTTGTGCAGTAAAAGCCGGCCCATTATCTGACCCTAACATCTTTGGCGCTCCAAGCGTGGAAAAATTTCTTCTAAAATTTTTTTTGCTACTATGAGGGCACTTTCATTTTTGGTGGGGAATGCTTCCACCCATCCTGAGAAGGTATCTACAAAGACCAGCAGATATTTATTGCCGTACCAAGCAGGACGTACCTCGGTGAAGTCTACTTCCCAATAAGTCCCCGGCCAGTCTCCACGTAGCCGTTTACCTTGGCCCGTCTTGTTCCGGGCCGGCATTTACCTCTTGACAAGGCCTACAGCTCAGGACCACTTGCTCAGCCAATTTGGAAAGTCCTGGCACCTTATATCCTGCTTTAATTAAAAGAGAGACTAATCTTTTAGCTCCTAAGTGAGTCCAGTAATGCATTTGTTTTAACATCTCTCTAGCCTCCCCTTCCACCATAGTCTGTTCTTTTTGCTGCGGAGAGGAACTACTTTCATCATTTGAGCATATCACCAGCAGTCCCGATGGTTTATCTTTGCCGCCACCTCTTGTGCGGTTTGATCAGCCATATTGTTGCCCTTTGTTACCAGAGATTGGTCTTTTTGATGTCCAGGGCAGTGGATTATACTGACCTTTTTGGCAACATCAGTGCGGCCAACAATGCCAAGATTTCATCTTTGTTTTTAATCTCTTTTCTGGCCGATGTGAGTAACCCCCTTTATTGGTAGATAGCCCCATGGACATGTGCAGTTGCGAAAGCATATCTACTGTCAGTATAAATATTGGCCTTTTCCCTCGTGACAGTTCCAGGGCCTTTGTAAGGGCAATCAGCTTGGCTTTTTGGGCTGAGGTGCCTTGAGGAAGGGCAGCCGCCCAGATTACCTCAGTCCCATCGACCACCGCTGCCCCTGCCCGCCGCTTACCTTCTGCAAGGAAACTGCTTCCATCCGTGTACCATGTCACCTCAGCATCCTGGAGCGGCCGGTCTGTCAGGTCTTGGCGAACTCCGTGTACCCCCGCCAATATTTCTTGGCAGTTGTGTATCATCTCGGATTGGCTGGGGTCAGGCAGCAGCGTGGCAGGGTTGAGTCCTGTAGCCGGGCGCGAACCTAATTCGCTCAGGGTTTAGGAGCAGTGTCTGATAGTGGGTCATCCTGGCGTTAGTCAACCATCTCTCGGGGGGTTGTCGAATCACACTTTCTAAGGCGTGGGGCGCGGTGATGATCAGGTTCTGCCCCAAAGTCAGCTTGTCTGCATCTTTCACTAGAACTGCCACGGCCGCCACTATTCGTAAGCAATTTGGCCAACCGGCAGCCACAGGGTCCAGTTTCTTTGACAGATATGCCACAGGCCAGTTCCATGGTCCCGGTTTTTGAGTGAGGACCCCTTTAGCAATGCCATTATTTTCAGCCACATAGAGATGAAATGGCTTGTTCACATCTGGGAGTCCCAGGGCAGGAGCTGAAAACAAGGCACGCTTTATGTTGTCAAAAGCCTTTTGCTCGCTTTTCCCCCAGACGAAGGGTATATTGCCCTTCGTCAGGGGGTACAAGGGAGAGGCCATCTCTGCAAACCCCGGGATCCAGAGCCTGCAGAACCCTGCAGTACCCAGGAACTCCCTGACTTGCCGAGGGTTCCCGGGGCTGGTATTCTGGCCACTGCCTCTTTCCTGGCCTCTGAGAGCCATCGCCTTCCGTTCCTGAGTTGGTATCCCAGGTAACTGACCTGCTGCCGGCAGATCTGGGCCTTCTTGGCAGAGGCACGGTAACCGAGGGTGCCAAGCTCGGTTAGCAGGGTCTCAGTCCTCTTATTGCATTCTTCTGCAGTATCAGCAGCCAAGAGCAAGTCATCTACATATTGGAGTAAAGTTACCTGGGGGTTTGTGGCACGGAAATGTGCGAGGTCCTGGTGGAGGGCTTCGTCGAAGATGGTTGGCGAGTTTTTGAACCCTTGTGGCAGTCTAGTCCACGTTAGCTGTCCGGAGAGTCCTGTTATGGGGTCTTTCCACTCAAAGGCGAAAATAGGCTGGCTAATGGGGCTAAGTCGTAGGCAGAAGGCATCTTTGAAGTCTAAGACAGTATACCACTTCCGGCTAGGGGGAAGTGTACTCAACAGGTTGTAGGGGTTGGGCACCATTGGGTGTAGGTTGGACACCCGCTTGTTGACTTCTCTCAGGTCCTGTACAGGCCGGTATTCGCCCGTCCCAGGCTTCTGGACCGGAAGCAACAGGGTGTTCCAGTCCGATTGGCACCTTATTAAAATTCCCAGGTCAAGGAACCTTTGGATATGTGGGCGAATTCCGTCTCAAGCCTCCTTACTCATCGGGTACTGGCGGACAGAGATGGGGGTGGAGGAGGCCTTGATTTCCACCACCACTGGGGGCTGGTGGACGGCCATTCCCATGCCCGAAACTTCAGCCCAGGCTAGAGGGGTCTTAGCCATCCAGTTCTGCATATTTATGGTTTCAGGGGAAGGGCTCTCATACAGCCTGTATTCATCCTCTAGCCTCAGGGTCAAGACCTGTAATGGCCTTCCTTCCCCATCTGTCACCGTGGTGCCCTCGGTGTGAAAATGGATCTGAGCCCCCACTTTCGTGAGCAAGTCCCGTCCCAGTAGGGGGTAAGGGCATTCAGGGATCACAAGGAACGAGTGGGATACCCGGCCCACGCCGAGGTCCACTGTTCTTCGGGTAGTCCATGGGTATTGTCGATACCCTGTAGCGCCCTGTACCCATGCCCTTTTTGTAGACAGCGTCCCTCCGGACTGTAATAGGACGGAGTGTTGGGCTCCCGTGTCTACCAGAAACTGTACAGGCTTCCCCTCCACCTTTAAGGTTACCCTAGGCTCAGGGAGGGGATCCAAGCCCCGTCCCTCCTAATCTTCAAGAGCTAAGATTTTGTCTGGGGTGGAGGACCTTCCCCTCTTCTTCTTGGGGCACTCCCTGAGCCAGTGCCCTTTTTCTTTACAGTATGCACACTGATTTTATTTAATGGTGGTTTGGCTCCTGCCTTGTTTTTGTTGTGGTCTCTTGGCTCAGCTCTATCGTCTCTTCTTCCTTCTCTGATCACTGTAGTCAAAATTTTTGCTAGGCCTTTTGCCTGTCTTCTTTCTCTCTCTATTTCTCGTTCATTCTGCTCTCGCATCTTTCTTTCCTCCCTCTCTTCCTCTGTTTCCCTTTTATTGAACACTTTATCTGCTTCTTTGATCAGATCTTGAAGAGAGAATCCCTGTAACCCATCTAATCTCTGCAACTTTCTTTTAATGTCTAAAGCTGACTGATCAATGAAAGCCATGGCCACTGTAGCCCTATGTTCCTCAGATGTGGGATCATAGGGAGTAAATCTCTTGAATGCCTCCATCAATCTGTCTAGGAATACAGTAGGTGACTCGGTAGGCCCTTGAGTCACTTCTCTTACCTTAGCCAAATTGGTGGGGCGCCTTGCTGCCCCTCGGAGACCCGCCACCAGAGCCTGGCGATAGACCCTCATGTGCTCCCTACCTGCTAGGGAATTGTAGTCCCAATTAGGTCTCGTCAGTGGGAAGCCAGCGTCTATCTCATTAGGAAGCGCTGTGGGACGTCCGTCATCCCCTGGCACATTTTTTGTGGGCCTCCAACAGTACTTGCTGTCTTTCTTCTGTGGTGAGCAAGGTCTGCAACACTGCTGACAATCATCCCATGTGGGCTGATGTGAGAAAACAAGAGATTCTATCAAAGAGGTCAGCGCCTGGGGGTTATCAGAAAAAGAGGGGTTGTTATTTTTCCAATTGTAAAGGTCAGAGGCAGAAAATGGCCAGTATTGAAGTGGCCGAATCCCGTGGTCGTCGGGGGCCCATTCTCTCAAAGGGGAAGAGCAGTGGAGTCTGGGGTAGCAGCTCTACGGCTATGCGTCCCTGCCGCTGGGCCCATCTCCCCCACTTCTCTTGGCTGTTCAGGCGGGGCAGTCGGTTGTGCCATCTGGGGTGCAGGAGGCGGGACCGGTGGCGGGACCAGTGCCGGCGGATATGGTGGGGGAGAATCTAGAAGTAAGAGATCAGTCTGCATATCTGGGTATATATTTCCGACAGGAGCCTTTATCTCTTTTTTTTTTTTGCTGTGGATTTTAAGGCAAAGATTCCTGTAACTGGCTCCGGCAGCTTTCCTGTGGGGAAAACAAAAGGTCGGACCCACGCTGGGGGTGAACGGATTAGGTCTTCCCAAACCATAACATATGGCACTTGGTCCAGGTGTCCGGCAGCAGCAGCAGGTCCAGAGGTGAAAATTGCAGTTTTGACCTGTTTAACCTGTTCTAAAGAAAACGAGCCCTCCAGCGGCCAGCCGGTGTTACAGCTGGGCCAATCTACTGCACACAAGCTCTGCCATTTCCCTTTTTCACTGCCATTGAGAGATCATGGGCCCGATTTTTCACTTCTGTCCAATGGTCTATTGTCAGAGACAAAGGGGTCGCTACAGTCCGTCCCATCGTCTGTTTGTCAAAACAAAGAACAAAAAACAAGCACAGAGTAAGGCAAGTAGAATTTACTGAAGTGGCAGAAGAATTAGACAAAAGCAGCTGCTGCAAGTTTCGCCCTCGGCAAGCCTTTTAGACAGACGAGCTTCTCAGCTCCACGGACAGGCTATTCCAGAGACTTTGCTTAATTCAGATTCAGATGGAGGGGAGTCGTTACGACCCTTCTCCCAGATTGGCGCCCCGGCATCCCGGAGTTCGCCGCAGATCTGGCAGCGGACAGACAGATGCGTACGCACAGAACCTTGCTTCAGCAGCTGGAGGAAACTGAAGGAGAAAGAGGGATTATTGAGGATAGCCACCAAAAAAAATCCTACCGGGAAGGGTGGCGGCCAGGGAGGTGGACTTGTGGCGTGCTTTAAGACCACTTGTGTGCCTATATCGTTGCACGGAAGTTTTCTTGCTGGGGGCGGGGCGCCCTAGCGGCTTCTAGCCCATTCCGTGACCCCCTTATCCTGTCACGGGAGTCTTCAAGTGGCAGGCGCCCTAGCGGCTTTTAGGTGCCTGACCCGTGCCCACAATAATATTAGGCCGTATCCTCAAATGAGAGAGATAGGGAAGTTTCACCCAGTCGGGCGGTAGTTACTGGGGCACACTTGTCGTGAGGCCTTCAAAGTCCACCAGGGAGTAGCCCTGGCCGGGACTAATCAGTTGCCCCACAACCGTCTGCCTGTTCACTGAAACCTCTGAAAGATAAAGTCAAGCAACAAGAGAGGAAAGTGACACAATACAGATTAACACAGAGCAGGCAGACTCACACAGAGACACAGAACAGAATCGCTCGAGCGCACCTCCGAATTCGGAAGCCGAAGAGTCTGAGTGAGCGAGGTAGATCCCGGACGAGCCCCCAAATGTAAGACCTCACGGCCTTTTCTCAGGATCTGTCGCTCCAAAGACCACAGTGACTCAAATTCGATGCAATAAGCAAGAGGATTTATTAGGCCGGGCGCGCCAGGGTTCAGTCTCCTCAGGAGGAGTGAACCTCGAACGCTAATCGTGAGGGACTTTTATACAAAAAAATCACAGGCAGGTGGGAATGAGGTCAGGATGTAGGAAACAATGTAATAGGGGGCCATAGGTGGGGTGGAGACACTTGATTGGTGGGAAAGGTCTACAGGTAATTAAGTTGAAACAGTTGGCTGACCACCTTGTGGCGTTTGGTCAATTTTTACCCGGAAAAGTCTGACAGAGAGATACATTCTTGGGAGGGGGTCTCCTACACTAGGTCATAAGTCATCTGTTAAGAATCAGTCAGGAGGCTCTGAGTCACCAGGTAAGGGGAAAGCTATTTTCCATGAGGCATGGCCTGCCTCCCGGGCTTAAATTTTAACCTAAGTTCTTCACAGCTATGTTCCAATAAAAATATTATTTGTCAATTCAGGCAGCGAGCCCACAGGCCCTAGTTTTCTAACCCTTGTTTTAAGATATTTGCAAATCCAATTCCTGCTCTATGTTAGTATTTTAGTGCTTTAAGTAATGATTTTTCTCCCAGTGTCCTATGAATTAAGCAATCTGGTGTGGAATTTGCCTGGATTATGCATGAAGAACAGTTTTTATATAGATTCTATCATATGTTGTCAAGTAATTATAGTCTCCTACTTCAGTTTATTCATGTGAAAAAAATCAAATATAGCAATACCTCTATGGCAAAGGAGGACAGAGTTGAGGAAAACAAATGAAATTGTCCTACCTTCCCTATGCCTATTTTAGTACTTTGTAGAGCTCATTAAATATGCCTGCTTTATACACTTGGTCAATTGTTGAGGATCAAATTAGAAAATGTATCTGAAAAATATAGTACATGATGTGATACTTCATATTTAAGGGTTATTATAAATGTAAGAGAAGACTCTACACATGGACATCACCAGATGGTCAACACCAAAATCAGATTGATTATATTCTTCACAGCCAAGGATGGAGAAGCTCTATACAGTCAACAAAAACAAGACCAGGAGCTGACTGTGGCTCAGACATGAACTCCTTATTACAAAATTCAGACTCAAATTGAAGAAAGCAGGGAAAACCACTAGACCATTCAGGTATGACCTAAATCAAATCCCTATGATTATACACTGAAAGTGAGAAATAGATTTAAGGGCCTAGATCTGATAGATAGAGTGCCTGATGAACTATGGAATGAGGTTCATGACATTGTACAAGAGACAGGGATCAAGACCATCCCCATGGGAAAGAAAGGCAAAACTGCAAAATGGCTGTCTGGGGAAGCCTTACAAATAGCTGTGAAAAGAAGAGAAGCGAAAAGCCAGGAGAAAAGGAAAGATATAAGCATCTGAATGCAGAGTTCCAGAGAATAGCAAGAAGAGATAAGAAAGTCTTCTTCAGTGATCAATGCAAAGAAATAGAGGAAAACAACAGAATGGGAAAGACTAGAGATCTCTTCAAGAAAATTAGAGATACCAAGGGAACATTTCATGCAAAGATGGGCTCGATAAAGGACAGAAATGGTATGGACCTAACAGAAGCAGAAGATATTGAGAAGAGTACATAGTACATAGTATATAGGAAGAATACACAGAAGAACTGTACAAAAAAGATCTTCACGACCTAGATAATCATGGTGGTGTGATCACTCATCTAGAGCCAGACATCTTGGAATGTGAAGTCAATGGGCCTTAGAAAGCATCTCTATGAATAAAGCTAGTGGAGGTGATGGAATTCCAGTTGAGCTGTTTCAAATCCTGAAAGATGATGCTGTGAAAGTGCTGCACTCAATATGCCAGCAGATTTGGAAAACTCAGCAGTGGCCACAGGACTGGAAAAGGTCAGTTTTCATTACAATCCCAAAGAAAGGCAATGCCGAAGAATGCTCAAAGTATCACACAGTTGCACTCATCTGACATGGTAGTAAAGCAATGCTCAAAATCTCCAAACCAGGCTTCAGCAACACATGACCCGTGAACTTCCTGATGTTCAAGCTGGTTTTAGAAAAGGCAGAGGAACCAGAGATCAAATTGCCAGCATCTGCTGGATCATGGAAAAAGCAAGAGAGTTCAAGAAAGACATCTATTTCTGCTTTATTGACTATGCCAAAGCCTTTGACTGTGTGGATCAGAATTAACTGTGGAAAATTCTGAAAGAGATGGGAATACCAGACCACCTGACCTGCCTCTTGAGAAATCTGTATGCAGGTCAGGAAGCAACAGTTAGAACTGGACATGGAACACCAGACTGATTCCAAATAGGAAAAGGAGTATGTCAAGGCTGTATATTGTCCCCCTGCTTATTTAACTTATATGCAGAGTACATCATGAGAAACGCTGGGCTGGAAGAAGCACAAGCTGGAATCTAGATTGCTGGGAGAAATATCAGTCACCTCAGATATGCAGATGACACCATCCCTATGGCAAAAAGTGAAGAGGAACTAAAAAGCCTTTTGATAAATGTAAATAGGAGAGTGAAAAAGTTGGCTTAAAGCTCAACATTCAGAAAACGAAGATCATGGCATCTGATCTCATCATTTCATGGGAAATAGATGGAGAAACAGTGGAAACAGTGTCAGACTTTATTTTGGGGGCTCCAAAATCACTGCAGATGGTGACTGCAGCCATGAAATTAGAAGATGCTTACTACTTGGAAGAAAAGTTATCACCAAACTAGATAGTATATTCAAAAGCAGAGACATTACTTTGCCGACTAAGTTCGTCTAGTCAAGGCTATGGTTTTTCCTGTGGTCATGTATGGATGTGAGATTTAGACTGTGAAGAAGGCTGAGCACCTAAAAATGGATGCTTTTGAACTGTGGTGTTGGAGAAGACTCTTGAGAGTCCCCTGGACTGCAAGGAGATCCAACCAGTCCATTCTGAAGGAGATCAACCCTGGGATTTCTTTGGAAGGAATGATGCTAAAACTGAAACTCCAGTACTTTGGCCACCTCATGTGAAGAGTTGACTCATAGGAAAAGACTCTGATGCTGGGAGGGATTGGCGGCAGGAGGAGAAGGGGATGTCTGAGGATGAGATGGCTGGATGGCATCACTGACTCAATGGACTCAAGTCTGAGTGAACTCCGGGAGTTGGCGATGGACAGGGAGACCTGGCGTGCTGCGATTCATGGGGTCGCAGAGAGTTGGACACGACTGAGTGACTGAACTGAACTGAACTGATAAACACAGATAGTAAACATATTTTGTTCTTTATAGCCAGGTACATGTTTTCTGGGGCTTCCCTGTGAAAGGTTGTTGTTGAATCGCGACGCCGGGATACTTGGCCCCTGGAGGAGAAGAATTCAATCCGGGGCCAGAGACGAGGCTGGATCGCTCAGAGCTTTTGTGTAACAAAGTTTTATTAAAGTATAAAGGAGACAGAGAAAGCTTCTGACATAGGCATCAGAAGGAGGTAGAAAGAGTGCCCCCTGCTAGTCTTTAGCTGGATGCTATATAGTCATCAGCAGTTTGTTAATAAGAGAAAGGAATGTCTCAAAACTTAGAATGGCACCAGGCCCCTCACCCATAAGATGTATTTTGGGATAACCTTGGCTCTAAATGGTTTATCTGGGGCCAGAAAATGATTAACTTGAATCTTGAAGAAGGGCAGATCACCATACAAATAGTTTCATTTACATAGATTAGAGGAACAATAGATTAGAGTATAACATATTGGTTTATCAAGTAGGTTCCGAGCCCAAAAGGTGGAAGGGACTTGAGGACAGAGCTTTGGGCAAATACATAGTACATTAGCATAGCTTAAGATAAACATTTCCATAAGAAAAAGGCAATGGTTAACTTCAAGTTTAACTAGGTGTCATTATGGCAACACAGAATTTTAAGAGAAACCTTCTTTTAAATTTGTATAGAGAAGGAAGAAAATATCACTAGTTTGTTTCCTCCTGCCGCTTAAGAGAGATAAAATGTCTGACACTTGCAGGCTATTTCCTCTGTTTGGAGACCCCTGGCCTTCCTGCCTATTACCCTCTCACCTGGTGGCTCAGTGATAAAGAATCCTCCTCCAATGCAGGAGAAGCGGGTTCCAACCCTGGTTTGGGAAGATTCCCTGGAGAAGGCAATGGCAACCTACTCCAGCATTCTTGCCTGGAGAAGCCCTTGTACAGAGGAGCCTGGAGGGCTACAGGGCACTGGAGTCGCAAAGAGTCAGACATGAACTAGTAACTGAACAAAATATTATCTAAGCTTCTAACTGGGCATATTCCTGTGGACTGAAACAGTATCTGATCGATTAAGCAATTGATCAATGATGACTTTTTTATCCCTTGTCCTCTGTTGTTAAAGGAGGTGCTTTAGCTCAGGTTAAACGAGATGCTTATAGCATAGCTTTTGTCATTCAGCTCTGTTTTAACCTGCATGCTTCAGAGAAGATTGTATGACTTTGAAATAACCTAGATTTTCAGCATTTAACTCTACAATTCATCCATAATCTCTCCCAATGCAGCCATTCCTTTGAATGGACACTTTTCCTAAAGTGATTATCATATACAGTACTTCTCATAAGATTCAGATCTTGTTTTAAGTAGTGGCCATCCCTGTCATTTCTTTAAAACAAAAGCCTGTAAATCATTTTTTCTTATATAATTTAACAGTGAAGTAAGTTTAATGCTTTGCTTAAGAATTATGGAAAATTCTCTAAAACACAAATTTGTCAGGGTGGAACTACAATATATTTATGGGCAATTTTATTTTGAAACATAGTCTGATGTGAATCAGCCTTCCTGATTTCAAAATTAATACAAGCGGAGTATGTTCTGAAATAGTTTTAAAGCACTACCCTCTCCATCCACAGTCACTTTTTGAGAAACTTGTAAGTGCAGAGAGATGCACATTTAGAAAACGAGCTAAATGCAAGTTACTTCATTTGTAAAGTCCCATAGCGACACTTTACAGAATATAGGAAGATGGAGTGGTCACTTATCTTTTCATCTCTAGTTAGCTTAGATTTTAAAATTCTTATCTGTTGCTCCTCTCTGAATTGATCCTAATTTATCATGCCAGAAAGTTATCTCTTTAATAATCACAGAACACAGTACGGAGTTGCCTGCTTAATAGGTCATCAATGAAATCATAAATTAGACTCTTAAGATAGGTACAAATTATCTTTACAAAATTTACTTATCCAAAAGAGAAATAGTTAGAGTTGGGCTGAGAGAAATGATTGCTCTTTTGGGGTCATAACAGCTTCCTATTTCAAGTTAATAAGAATTAAATGAACTGCTGCAGCTTGTGTGCTACTGTGCATTTATATTGCATGACTTTGCATAAATGTTATTTTTATATGGCCTCATGTCAAACATGAGAACAAATGCCAAGTAGGTGAAAGAACTCCTGTGACTTCTTATAAGCTAAAGATTTGGATTTGACAAATGTCAAATAAACTTAAGCAGCAAACTGACTAAAATCACTAGCCAAAGAGAATTTTCAACAGTATACAATTTATTCTTTGAAGCTCTCAGCTTTATTGAATCTGATAAGATGATACAATGTCTTCTGTTTTTTAATTGAAGGCTCGAACCAATGTTTTGAGAGCTTAAATTTCACTGTTAACCTACAAAAGATTATTTAGTATTGTAATTTAAGGTATCGATTCTGGTGAGATATCTTCACTAACATATATATATATATATATATATATATATATATATATATATATATAGTCTGAAAAGAACTATCACAAAATCTGCATTATTCAGCGGTATCAGTAAAATATCATGACAGAATTTCAAGTTTGTTAAGATTCAAATGCGTTTTTTTTCTTTCCTGAATTTATGTCCTAATCTTGCACTTGCAAAGTATCATTTACAGGTCTGAGTATGTGCCTACTGAAGTTTGATTTTTATCACTCTGCATAAGTCAAAAGGTTCAAAGTAATTGAAGAAATTAAATATATAAGAATTATTGGAAGATTTGATTTACAATAGTCTAGTAGAACATTTTCTAGGAGGAGTTTTAGGAAATGAAAAGAGTCATCAAACTAGCAGGAAAATGCCCATGATCATAGATGCCTATAGCAGAGGACAGGAAATTTGCAGGAAAACTTTATTAAAGCCTGAAGAGTTGGCAGTATATTACTTCCTCAGGAACTTGTAGGTCCTACCCACCCTGAATGAAATAATTGCCTTTATTTTTCTGTTTCATTTTCCAGGTCTCACACAACTACTTCTTATCAGTAGATTTAAACCTGAAATAATGCAGACTGGGGGGAGGTTCAGCACATTTCTCACATCAGGCACAACTGGGCCCGAATCAGACATAAAAATAGAAACCTGCCTTTTCTACAGGTAGGTGTTTAATACAAGAAATGATAACCTTAAAATTCTGTTAAAGTGCTGGAGGAGTCAAGGCCTGAAAAATTATTACTAACTCTTAATTTCATTCTTAGATTTTAGAAAATCAGCTTTGCAGAAATAAAGGAAACTTCAGACAATAAAAAGAACTGCCTGTAACAGCAGACAGGGAAATTATCAAGGAAACACTAGGAGAGCTACATAACTTCATGTCTTCCAAAGCCCAAGCTTACACCTGAAACTCTGCAGGAGACGCAAATGGTTTCTGCTTCTATTCTGCCTTCCAAACTGGCTTTGCTTTTCTCCTTTTCAAAGTTTCGTGTTGGTGAAACCTCAACCAGAAATTTGCTCTCAGTGTTTCCTGTCCATAATTCAGCAAGGGCCGGAAGATGATGGTGATGATTAGTAGTTGAAATAGGTAGTTTTCCACAGTTCTTACTCACTCATATGCAAACTCTCATCAAATTATGTGGATTCTACTTGTTATACAGATCTCAAATGCATTCACTTATCTCCACCTTTGTCCTTATCTTCCTGTTGTGTGTGTGTGCTCACTCACTTGTGTCTGACACTTTATGACCCTATGGACTGTGTAGCGTGTCAGCATCTTTATCTGTGGGATTTCCTAGACAAGAATACTGGCGTGGGTTGCCAATTCCTCCTCAGTGGATCTTCCTAACCTAGGGACAGAGTGCATGTCTCTTGTGTTTCCTACATGTACATTTCCTACATTCCTACATTTGCTACATTGGCAGATTTTTTTTTCTTTTAACTACTGAGCCACCTTGGATGTCACTGTCCTCCAATTACATGCCATCATTCTTTCTCACCTGGGCT
Source organism: Nanger dama (assembly GCA_917880005.1). Taxonomy (NCBI): domain Eukaryota; kingdom Metazoa; phylum Chordata; class Mammalia; order Artiodactyla; family Bovidae; genus Nanger; species Nanger dama. The sequence continues at coordinate 4,354,118 of CAKJTW010000069.1, forward strand.
ATCACAATGATAATTAACTGGTCTCTTCAATTCACTTGCTAAGTCATGTCTGACTCTTTGTGACCCCATAGAATGTAGCCCACCAGGCCTCCCTGTCCATCACCAACTCCTGGAGTTTACCCAAACCCTTTTCCATTGAGTTGGTGATGCCATGAAACCATCTCATCCTCTGTCATTCCCTTCTCCTCCTGCCTTCAATCTGTACCAGCATCAAGGTTTTTCCAGTGAGTCAGTTCTTCCCATCAGGTGGCCAAAGTACTGGAGCTTCAGCTTCAGCATCAGTCCTTCCAATGAATATTCAGGACTGATTTCCTTTAGGATGGACTGGTTGGATCTCCTTGCTGTCTAAGGGACTCTCAAGAGTCTTCTCCAACAGCACAGTTCAAAACCATCAGTTCTTCAGTGATCAGCTTTCTTTATAGTCCAACTCTTACATCCATACATGACTATTGGAAAAACTATAGCTTGACTAGACAGAATTTTGTCCGGTAGAGTAATGCTTCTGCTTTTTAACATGCTGTCTAGGTTGGTGATAGCTTTTCTTCCAAGGAGCAAGCATCTTTCCATTTCATGGCTGCAGTCACCATCTGCAGTGATTTTGGAGCTCCCCGCCCCTACCAAAAAAATAAATAATAAAGTCTGTCACTGTTTCCATTATTTCTCCATCTATTTGCCATGAAGTGATGGGGCCGGGTCCATGAATTTAGTTTTCTGAATGTTGAATTTTAAGCCAACTTTTTCACTGTCCTCTTTCACTTTCATCAAGAGGCTCTTTAGTTCTTCTCTTTATGCCAGAAGGGTGGTGTCACCTGCGTATCTGAGGTTATTGGTATTTCTCCCAGTAATCTTGTTTCCAGCTTGTGTTTCATCCAGCCTGGCATTTTTCATGATGTACTCTGTATATAAGTTAAATACGCAGGGTGAAAATATACAGATGATGTACTCCTTTCCCGATCTGCAAGCAGTCTGTTCTTCCATGTCCAGTTCTAACTGTTGCTTCTTGACCTGCATACAGATTTCTCAGGAGGCAAGTCAGGGGGTCTACTGTTCCCATCTATTTAATATTTTTCCACAGTTTGTTGTGATCCACACAGTCAAAAGATTTGGAGTAGTCAATAAAGCAGAAGTACATATTTTTTCTGGAATTCTTGTTTTTTTGATGATCCAGCAAATATTGGCAATTTGATCTCTGGTTTCTCTGCCTTTTCTAAATCCAGCTTGAACATTTGGATGTTCATGGCTCATGTACTGTTGAAGCATGTTTCAGAGAATTTTGAGCACTACTTTGCTAGCACATGAGATGAACGCAATTGTGCGGTAGTTTGAACATTCTTTGGCATTGCCTTTCTTTGGGATTGGAATGAAAACTGACCTTTTCCAGTCCTGTGGCCACTACTGAGTTTTCCAAATTTGCTGGTATATCGAGTGCAGCACTTTCACAGCATCATCTTTTAGGATCTGAAATAGCTCAATTGGAATTCCATCAATCCACTAGCTTTGTTCATAGTGATGCTTCCTAAGGCCCACTTGACTTCACATTCCAGGATGTCTGGCTCTAGGTGAGTGATCACACCATCATGGTTATATGGATCATGAAGATCTTTTTGTATAGTTCTTCTGTGTATTCTTGACACCTCTTCTTAATATCTTCTCCTTCTGTTCAGTTCAGTTCAGTTCAGTTCAGTAGCTCAGTCATGTCCGACTCTTCACGACCCCATGAACTGCAGCACGCCAGGCCTCCCTGTCCATCACCACCTCCTGGAGTTCACTCAGACTCACGTTCATCGAGTCAGTGATGCCATCCAACCATCTCATCCTCTGTTGTCCCCTTCTCCTCCTGCCCCCAATCCCTCCCAGCATCAGAGTCTTTTCCTATGAGTCAACTCTTCACATGAGGTGGCCAAAGTACTGGAGTTTCAGCTTTAGCATCATTACTTCCAAAGAAATCCCAGGGCTGATCTCCTTCAGAATGGACTGGTTGGATCTCCTTGCAGTCCAAGAGACTCTCAAGAGTCTTCTCCAACACCACAGTTCAAAAGCATCAATTCTTTGGCACTCAGCCTTCTTCTGTTGGGTCCATACAATTTCTGTCCTTTATTGTGCCCATCTTTGCATGAAATGTTCCCTTTGTTTTTCTAATTTTCTTGAAGAGATCTCTAGTGTTTCAAATTCTATTGTTTTCCTCTATTTCTTTGCAGTGATCACTGAGGAAATTTCTCATCTCTCTTTGCTATTCTTTGTAACTCTTCATTCAAATGAGTATATCTTTCCTTTTCTCCTTTACCTTTAGCTTCTCTTCTTTTCTCAGCTCTTTGTAAGGCCTCATGAAACAAACATTTAGCCTTTTGGCATTTTGTTTTCTTGGGAATGGTCTTGAACATTGCCTCCTGTACAATGTCAGGAACCTTTGTCCATAGTTCTTCAGATACTCTGTCTATCAGATCTAATCCTTTGAATCTATTAGTCACTTCTGCTGTATAATCAATCATAAGGGATTTGATTTAGGTCATACCTGAATGGTCTAGTGATTTCCCCTACTTTCTTCGATTTCAGTCTGAATTTGGCAATAAGGAGTTCATTATCTCAGCCACAATCAGCTCCCAGTATTGTTTTTGCTGACTGTATAGAGCTTGTGCATCTTTGATTGCAAAGAATATAATCAATCTGATTTCAGTATTGACCATCTTGTGATGTTCATGTTTAGAATCTTCACTTGTGTTGCTGGAAAAGGATGTTTGCTATGACCAGTGAGTTCTTTTGGCAAAACTCTGTTAGCCTTTGACTTGCTTTATTTTGTACTCCAAGACCAAATTTGCCTGTTACTCCAGGTAGATCTTGACTTCCTACTTTTGCATTACAGTCCCCTATAATGAAGAGGACATCTTTTTTGGGATGTTAGTTCTAGAAAATTTTGTAGGTCTTCATAGAACTGTTCGACTTCAGCTTCTTCAGCATTACTGGTCCACAACCTCATCTAATCTGTGACTCTGAAGATTCTGTGCACAGCCTCAAAAGCTACCTTTTCTTTTAATTTTTCGGGAGAATGTTGTTCATATCTTTTCACATCAAAGTTTAACTATTTACCACCAGTTAAATGAAGTCTCACTGTCAGAAATAATATGATGTCAAGGTTTATTGCTATTATATTTATTCCATGTCAATAAGGGAGATACACATAAGTTAAAATGGATAACAAAAGAATAGCATGACTGATTTACCATATTTTGACAATACTTTATTTCAACATAAAAGTACTTTAATCAAAATATTCTTGTAGTCATTCCTTCATCCAGAATATATTTTAATTATTATTTGTTGTTGTTCAGTCACTCAGTTGTGCCTGACTCTTTGTGACTCCATGGACTGCAAAACGCCAGGTTTCTCTGTCCTCCAACATCTCCTGGAGCTAGCTCAAACTCATGCCCATTGAGTTGGTGATGCCATCCAACCATCTCATCCTCTGTCATCTGCTTCTCCTCCTGCCTTTAATCTTTCCCAGTATCAGGTCTTTTCTAATGAGTCAGCTCTTCGCATCGGGCAGCCAAAGTATTGAGACTTTGGCTTCAGCATCAGTCCTTCTAATGAATATTCAGGACTGATTTCCTTTAGGATTGCCTGGTTTGATCTCTTTGCAGTCCAAGGGACTCTCAAGAGTCTTCTCCGACACCACTGCTCAAATCATCAATTCTTTGGCACTCAGCTTTCTTTATTGTCCAGCTCTCACATCTATACATGACTACTGGAAAAATCAGTACTTTTGACTAGATGGACCTTTGTTGGAAAAGTAATGTCTTTGGTTTTTAATACTCTGTCTAGTTTTGTCATAGATTTTCTTCAAAGGGGTAAGCATCCTTCAGTATCATGGCTGCAGTCATCATCAGAAGTGACTTTGGAGTCCAAGAAAATAAAATATCTCACTGTTTACATTGTTTCCCATTTATTTGCCACGAAGTGATGGCTTTTAAGTTAAACTTTTAAACTCCTATCTTTCTTGATCTTAGTCATTTTTAGATAGCTTTTTAAAATAAAGTTTGAAAATAAAAATGTATTTACTCATTGGCACTAGAAACGCATTTCCAGGGCTTTATGTGAAAGATGTAAATGTACTGTATGAAATGATATGTATGTGTATAAAATGTATATGCTGTATTATTTCCAGATTTTATTTTTAATTCTATCTATATGGTATGACACCATACCTCTGAGTAACTTGTCAGTATTCTTTCCACTACTCATATTCAGTATAATACTCATAGTCAATACAAACTTATTAAAATGTACACATTATGTAAGTGTAATTTATTATTCAACTACACATCTTATGTCTTTGCTTTTTCCTTTCTGTCTCTGATGATTAATTTTGTGTATCACCTTGACTAGGCCATGTTATTCATTATATATATATATATATATATATATATATATATATATATATATAAAATATCAGAGACAAGACTAAGGTGTTGCCAGGAAGATATTTTTCAGACGTGATTAACATTTAGATCAGTAGACTCTGCATAAAGCAGATTGTTAACTCACTTCAGTTGAATCTGACTCTGCAACCCCATGGACTATAGCCCATGAGACTCCTCTGTCCGTGGGATTTCCCCAGGTAAGACTACTGGAGTAGGTTACCTTGTCCTACTCCATGGGATTTTCCCAACCCAGTCTCTTATGTCTCCTGCATTGGCAGGTGGTTTCTTTACCATTAACTCAATTTAATCCAATCAGTTGAAGGTCTTTAAGGGCAAAGACTGAGGTTACCCAAAGAAGGGATTTAGACTCAAGATTAAGACATCAACTGTGACCTGAATGCTAGCCTGCCAGAACTGTCCCACAGATTTTGAACTTGTCAAATCCCAGGTTCCTCAAAATAAATCTATTTGTCTATCTATCTATTATCTCATATTAATTCCATTTCTCTGGAAAACTTTGACTAATACAATTTTTTTATGATTTCAAATGTACTTCTAAGTGGGGGCATGATGAAAAATTCAGGAATAAAAGCAGAGCTAGTTCATGAAGCATGCATGCTATATTGAAAAATTTTGAAGAGTTTCTCTAGAGCTTCCCTAAGTTACAATGAGATAATTTTGATAATTGTATTTAGCTTTTAGAACTATTATTTCAACTGTACTCTACAAAATGTGCTGCATTTTTAAAGGTAGATCTCTGGAAGGTGAATTAGATTGAGAATCTCTTAGAAAAAGTTGATGGTGTTCATCATAGGAAAGTTATATGGTGACCTCAAAAATGGGATGTTTAACATACAGATGGCCAACAAACATATGAAAAGATGCTCAACATCACACATTATCAGAGAAATGCAAATCAAAACCATAATGAGGTACCATTTCATGCCAGTCAGAATGGCTACCATCCAAAAGTCTACAAGCAATAAATGCTGGAGAGGGTGTGGAGAAAAGGGAACCCTCTTACGCTATTGGTGGGAATGCAAACTAGTGGAGCCACTATGGAAAACAGTGTGGAGATTCTTCAAAAAACTGGAAATAGAACTGCCATATGACCCAGCAACCCCACTGCTAGCCATACACACCAAAGAAACCAGAATTGAAAGAGACACGTGTACCCCAGTGTTCATCGCAGCACTGTTTATAACAGCCAGGACATGGAAGCAACATAGATGTCCATCAGCAGACGAATGGATAAGAAATCAGTGGTACATATACACAATGGAGTATTACTCAGCCATTAAAAAGAATACATTTGAATCAGTTCTAATGAGGTGGATGAAACTGGAGCCTATTATACAGAGTGAAGTAAGTCAGAAAGAAAAACACCAATACAGTATACTAACACATATATATGGAATTTAGAAAGGTGGTAACGATAAGCCTGTATGCAAAACAGCAAAAGAGACACAGATGTATAGAACAGTCTTTTGGACTCTGTGGGAGAGGGAGAGGGTGGGATGATTTGGGAGAATGACATTGAAACATGTATAATATCATATAAGAAACTAATCACCAGTCCAGGTTTGATGCAGGATACAGGATGCTTAGGGCTGGTGCACTCGGACGACCCAGAGGGATGGTATGGAGAGGGAGATGGAGGAGGGTTCAGGATGGGGAACATGTGTACACTGGTAGCAGATTCATGTTGATGTATGGCAAAACAATACAATATTGTAAAGTAATTAGCCTCCAATTAAAATAAATAAATTTAAATTAAAAACAAACAAACAAGAGCAAGGTTGAAACAGAAAAAAAAAAGAACATGGGATGTCTAAATTTCCTTTGTATTTAGGAATCAATTATTTATGTTGACAGGATTCAAAGTATGATCCTGAGAGTGGGTGGGTAAAGAAGAGAGGGTGAATCATCCTTATTAAGATTATAGATATTTATACTGAAGGTAAGATTTGGATGGAGAGAAAGATGTGATGATAAATGGGAGAAAATGACCGTAAAGGTGGTAGACAGAAGTGATAGGAAGGGTGAGAGTTCTACGGGGGCAAATTTCTGGTATAGAGCAGTGTTACAGGAAATAAGTGGCATAGGTTATAGGAGACACACACCTCAGGGACAAGGCAGGGAGAGGGAAGTGTTTCTGAACAGCTTGATAATTTAGTTTGCTTTTTCTGTGAAACAGAGATTAAAAGGAAACTGTGGACTCTGTTCATGATTTAAATATTCCACATCTTGGGTCATCATTATTGCTAAAAAGGGTATGAGTTTCAGAGTTAAAAGTAAAAGTGTTAATCACTCAGTCATGTCCAACTCTTTGTGACTCTGTAGACTGAAGGAGCCTGTCAGGCTCCTTCATCCATGGGGTTCTCCAGGCAAGAATACTGGAGTGGGTTGCCATTTCCTTCTCTAGGGGATCTTCCTGACTCAGGGATTGAACCTGGATCTCCCACATTGATGCCAAATAAATGTTGGGTAAGTGAATAAATCCGTGAACTTACTGCCACGTGTTTATCTATTTTAATCTAATAATTTAGGTTATTCCTTTTGATCTAAAATTGCATACAGTGGCCTCACTGATACTTGGAAAGTTCTTATAAATGGTATTGAGAATTATTATTGTCCACATAATGGAAAGCACTTGAAGGCAATCTGATGTTGGAAACCCTCTAATAGTGGTTCCGTTCAGTTGCTCAATCGTGTCTGACTTTTGTGACTCCATGGACTGCAGCATGCCAGGCTTCCCTGTCCATCACTAACTCCAGAAGCTTGCTCAAGCTCATGTCCATTGAGTTGGTGATGCCATCCAATCATCTCATCCTCTGTCATCCCCTTCTCCTCTCGCCTTCAATCTTTCCCAGCACTAAAAATGGTACCCAGTTTGTATAGCAAAAATATTGGCTATTAATATTTAAATTGGGATTTCAATTTGAAGTTTGAATTTAATCACAAATATGAAAGGAAAATTAATGATAATTCCTTTTTTAGAGTTAAGGGATACCTTGATATAGTATGGATACTGAAACAGTTTACAGTAGTGAATAGCTGTTCATATTTGCAGTGAAATAGAAAAAACTGCCTCAGTTAAAACATGGAGCTGATCTTTATATAAAATTCTCACATTCAAATCCTTTATGATGAGAATTTCAATTTTAATTACATAAAATGAATTCCATAAAATACAAAGTGAACAAACATATTTTTTTCATTTTAATAAGAAGCATTATAATATGATGGGAATTGAAATTACTTTCTAGGGAAAACTATCACCTCATAGACTGAGTATGCAACCAACCAAGCTATATCCAGCTTGAACAAGTTTCTCTATGCCTTGTTTTCTCATAGGTAGGATATAACTAATAAACCTATAACCACTTAGTGACTTAAAGTACGTTAAGCAATTCACATGTTTCCTGAGAAAAATAGTTTTATGAGCATTAGTTGTTTGATGGAGTCTCGAAAATGAATTATGCTTAAATTCACCTAAATTATTGCTTCATCTCTATATGTTATTTGATCATTGTGTATAAGGCACTGTTCACCCCAAATTTAGTCAATCATGGTGTTTATTTCATAAACCTAATCAAATTAATTTAATCTAAATATAAATGAAGTGTAAGAACCTGAAAGAGCACTCAATTTTCCCCCTTTTTATTTTAAAAATTTGCTATTTGAAGTATATTTGATTTACTATTAATATATTAGTTTCAGTTGTACAGCATAGTGTGGAGAAGGAAATGGCCACCCACTCTAGAATTCTTGTCTGGAAAATCCCAAGGATAGAGGAGCCTGGTAGGCTACAGTCTATGGGGTCATGAAGAGTCGGACACGACTGAGCAACTTCACTTTCACCTTTTCACTTCCATGCATTGGAGAAAGAAATGGCAACCCACTCCAGTGTTCTTGCCTGAAGAATCCCAGGGACGGCGGTGCCTGGAGGGCTGCCGTCTATGGGGTCGCACAGAGTCGGACACGACTGAAGCGACTTTAGCAGCAGCAGCAGCAGCATAGTGATTCAGTATTTTTATAATTATATTCTCTTCAGTTACTAAAAGATGTGTGTGTGTTAGCCGCTCAGCCCTGTGGGGTTGCGACCCCGTGGACTTTAGCCCACCAGGCTGCTCTGTCCATGGGATTCTCCAGGCAAGAATACTGGAGCGGGTTGCCATTGCCTTCTCCAAATTACAAGATAGTACCTGTAATTTTCTGTGGTATATGATATATCCTTGCTGCTTACCTATTTCATGCATAGTAGTATGTATCTCTTATCCTTATACCCATAACTTGCCCTTTCCTGCTTCCCTCTCCCCACTGATAACCATTAGTTTGCTTTATCTTGCAGTGAATGTGTTTCCATTTTGCCATATATATTTGTTTATTTTTTAGATTCCATGTATTAGTGATGTCATACATTTTTTTTTTCTTTTTCCCTCTGTCTGAGTTATTTAACTAAGCGTAGTATTGCCTCGGTCCATCGCATTGCTACAAATGGCAATATTTCCTTGAAAACTAACTCAGTTTTAATCATCTGTAATACTTAAAGAGAGAAAACGTAAACCTCCCTTAAAACTGACCAGTCACTTTTCTAGTGAAAATAAAGCTATTTCTTTCAGTTATATAGTGTATTTAATGTAAAACTTTAAGAACTTAGGTTGTAGAAAAATCATTAAATAAAGAGAACAAAGAACAACTTTAAAAAGTGTATTTACTGTTTTATATAAAAATTTAATTGTGTTCTGCTGTGAAAATAATGTCTAAATAAGAACAAATCCCATTCCTCTGAATGTGATAATTTTAGTAGTGTTATTCAAGCATTTCTAATAAAAACTGATAAATAATTCATGGTACAAACACTGCCAACTTGCAATAATTTTTATCTCAAATTTATTTACCAAGAAGCTGAAAAGTTTTAACTCGCCAAAAATAAATTAGAGAAATAGCAATATTAATGATCCTCTCTTCTAATAGTGAAAAGTAGAGCCAAAACATTGTCACCAAGACCAATGTGTGAAGTATGAATTTAGGATTTTTCAGTTGTGGATTAGTAATGGGTCCAATACAATCATATTGAAACCCTGAAGGCAAGTGAATTAATAAAATGTGTTCCCCCCATGATTTGCTGAAAGGCACACAAAGCCAAGTTGATGGGATGGGAGGCCAAGTTTTCCATGTGTAGGCCCTTCGGATATCAGGAGCCATTACCAGCTGTTACACGAAAATATTCTTCTGTGCTCTCATATTTTTGTTGTAAGTTTTCTCTCATGACGCATAATTCTTGTCTATACTTTCATCACCATATTGGATTTGCTTCCAGAAGATAGTACTATGAATTTAAACCAGAAAAATCTCTCATCCTAAACTAATCTTCTTTGAAATAAATTGATAACTTAGATGTTGGTTCAATAAGTCTGTTCCTTCCTTGGGTTCCTCAACACCATCTAACTTGGTAAAATATAATGAATGAAACTGCATTCATGTGCATCACTTAATCTGGGCTTGCCCCAGTAAATGTATTTCCAATTTTTGACATCTGCATAAGGACCACATTTTTCTCCACATTTTGATGTACCTTTAGTTCCAATAATATGCAGTGTACACTGAGGAAGTTTGAGAAGTTTCCTTTTCTCTCTCTGTTTTATATTTCTTCATTCTTCATCTTCCGGACTTGTTATTTATTTATTTTTATTTATTTTTTTAATACTTTAATCTACATTACAATACTGTATTTGTTTTGCCATACATTGACATGAATCAGCCACAGGTGTACACGATCTCCCAATGCTGAAGCCCCTCCCACCTCCCACCCCATATCATCTCCCTGGATCATCCCCTGCACCAGGCCCAAGCATCCTGTATCCTGTATTGAACATAGACTGGCGCTTCGTTTCTTACATGATAGTATACATGTTTCAATGCCATTCTCCCAAATCATCCCACCCTCTGCCTCTCCCTCAGAGTCTTAAACTTTTTATCTTTCTCAGAATTAAACTCATTCTCTGTTTGTGTGTGTGCATGTGTGTGAGAGAGAGAGAGAGAAAGAATCTGTAATCTATATAAGCAGAAGTATTCATGAAGTTCTACTTTTCTTCTCAAGCAGGGTAATCGCATTCCAACAGCGTAAACAAAATCTATGTTTGCCTTTGGCAGTGACAAAATGGCTTCCCAACTGCTTCAGGTCATGAAACAGACATTTTAATATTTTAGCTTATGGTGTAAAAAAGTGAAAGAGCAGTGCTTTGGGTACACTTGGCTGATTTCTTTCACCAAAAATTCTAATACCAACTTCCCTGATTATTAGTTCAATATTTATATAGCTCTGTTTCTTCTCATATTATCTTCCCTCCTCCAAATTAACAACAACAAAAAAGAGAAAATTACCAGGCAATTACTAACACTAGTTCCTCAATACACCTACTTAATTGCATCCCACACAGTAAACTAATGGAAAGTTGAAGAAATGTTTATACATTAGTAAAACATTATATAATTTTTAGTCACCGTTTATTATTTAGAAGCAAAAGTTTAACATTATTCACCAGGATAATTACTTCAAATGATAAAATTTACATTGACTTACACATCTATACATTTCCTCAAAAATAATATTAATTATAGCAATAGTGTATTTCACTTGTTGAAGATTCAGCTTTTGCACCTCTTCCCATAAAGAGACTGGGAAAAAAAGCTTTAAAATGTTGTCTTAAGGCAAGTCATTTTCAATGTATTTTATACCTTCCAGGAATTAAATTAGGAATTAAATTAATTATTAAATTAGTAAATAAACTTAGTGAATGTTCAGACCACTTGTACCAGTGTTTCTTTGAATAGTCTACATATGGGGAAGAGAAAACTGACGGTGTTGGGAGTAGCAGGTGATTAGTGTGGCAGAAATATTTTGGGCTTTTTAAAAAATTATGCTTTTTTGCTTTGATCATGTGTTTGGATTGAGCTGAATTTGACATTATCATATTTGTATGTGTGATTAATATAACATGACTGGAGAAACAAACTGCTTTTGAAAGAAACCTCTTCAGGCAGGTAATGTCATGCAGACTGCAGTTGAAATATCATACCATCCATCTAGCAGTTTTCTGCCCTTCTATCCACATTCATGATTTCCTTTTAAGTTTTCCTCTTTTAGTGCTCAACACGTCAAGGATATGGGCAAAAAATAGATAATACTATAAACATGTTCTTTTCAAAACTCTATGATCAATTCATGTAGAATCATTGAAATGAGTATATTAATTACCTCCCTTGCCACAAAAATCCCCCTAAAATGACAATATTACATCAGTAATCAGCAATTGTTTAAACACAGTCTTGCAGCATTAAGACTGTTCATACTTGAACTATACATGGACCCAAATTAATGAAGGAAGACAGCCTTTAGTTTATTAATGGCTCCAGTTTCATTCTTTGGATTTTGTAGAATTTTCCTGCTCTCACAGCAGTGATTCATATATGGTATTCTGGAGACTAACAAAAAGCAGTTAGATGGAAATCAGAGATGTAGTATTAATAATTTTTATTATATTGCTGCCTTTGCTCATTTGAGCTGCTATTGCAAAATGCTGCAGGCCAAGTAGCTTGTAAGCAACAGAAACTTATTTCTTACTGTCTTGGAGGCTGAAAGTCGGAGATCAGGATGCTAGCATGATTGGGTGAGGTTCCACTCCCAGGGGCAGGATTCTCATTGTGTCCTCACATGTTAGAAGGGGTTCCAGAGCTAGACGGGATCACTGTCTCTCTCTTTTTAGTAATTTTATTTCTATTTATACACAATTCTTCAAGTTTATTGAGCTGTAATTGACATATAACATGTGTAAGTTTAATGAGTACAATGGGTTGATTTGATACACATAATATAGTGCAGTGTGTTACTTAACATCACCATCATGTCACATAATGCCATTTATTTTCTGTGGTGAGAACCTTTAAGAATATACAACTGTATGGTAGACTGTATCCACAATGCTGTGAATCCAGTCCTCAGAACTTTATCGTCTTGTAGGTGGAAGTTGGTACCTAGTGACCAATAGGATTCTAACTTGTGAGTTTATAATATAAAGAGGCCATGACCATATGTCACAGCATTTTATTGCTTCTTTTTACAATTAATAAAATTTTATTTTTTAACACTTCTGGGCTTGTTTTAATTTTCACTAAACAGGAAGAATTATATTACCTATCTTTGAAACTGTTGTGAGGATTAAGCAGGATGTTGGAAATAAGACATTTAGAACAGTACCTGGCACAGAGCAACTCTCCAGCATGTGAGTGAAAGCCTTTTCCCTTGGTGAGAGCTGAGTTACAGTGACATTTAGAATCAGGAAGGTAAGTGCTTACTTCAGCAACAGATAAACTAAAATTGAAACAGTTCAGAAAATCAGGAAGCTGTGGCAAAGAAGCTGCGGCAAAGAATCTGCCTGCTGATGTAGGAGAGGCAGTAGATGCATCTATAGATGAGCTCTATCCCTGGGTCCGGAAGATCCCTGGAGTAGGAAATGGCAATCCATTCCAATATTCTTCCCTGGGAAAGTCCAGGTGCAGAAGAACCTGATGGATTCATGGCATTGTAAAGAGTCCGACACGACTGAACACTATCCAAACACATAAAGAATCAGGAAGGCGAGGACTAGATCCCACATCCCCCACTTTCTAGCTGTGTGATCTCTGAAAACATCCTTTAACCATCTTAACTCAATTTTTTTCATGTGTAAAACTGACATCACAGTTACTTGCTGAAGAAGTTGAATTTTAAAAATATAATTTATACAGCAAAGATTATATTACTTCCAAGTATTGGAAATAGATGTATTATATTAAATATTTTCTTGATCTATACAGTCATTGAATTTCAAAAATGTAGTCAGTCTTAAGGGGTTATCTTTAGTTTCCTGTGGGATTGCTTGATAATAATTTTCATTGATATTCTTAAGTGATATTGGCCGAATGTATTGCTTTATCATTTACATTAATTACACTTCAGTATAACTCCAAGAAACTGAAAACAAAAATCTTTTCTTTTCTCTGAAACAGTTTACATGTGAATTTACTCTCTCTGATCTTTAAAAATTGGGTACAGTTACCCTCAGAAAAAAAATCACAAGTCTAGGGTATTTTACTGGGAATTTTTTTAATTGTTTATATTCTCTGTATCTTCTGGCTGCAATTTTTGTATGCTATATTTTCTCCAAAGCATACATTTCATCTGAATTTCCAAATTTTTAAGAGAGATATATTTTAAATTGTTCCTCTTTTTAAAATTCCTTTGTTCTGTGTTTCACATGCCTTTTCTTAATTTTATGTTTGTATGCTTTTAAACACTTGTTGAGTATTCAGTTAGCTAGAGTGTGTCTAGTTTGTCGGTCTTTATTTTAATTTTAAAAATAATTATTTTTAGCAAAAGTGTAACTATTCTATATTGTAATTGTTGTTTAATTTTTCCAAATTATTTCATTCACCTTTTATGGTACTTTATAATTTTGTGACTAAATGGCATATGTAAATATTTTATATTTTTAAATTTCTAGATACTTATCCTTAAGATTTGTCAACTTTTCTAATTAAAAAAATTCAGAAATTATAAGAATTGACTGTCCAAGATAAATTGTGGATAATTCAATCTATTTCTAAGCAATTATTTATCCTGTGAAAATAGTGATAAAATATGTAATTTTGTCAATATGCATAAGTCAAAGAACATGTTTATTATGAAATTTGTGATCTCTCCTTATTCGTTCATATCTTCAGCCATTCAAAAATCTTTGCTGAGGACTTATCCATTTCCTTAATTTGTTATATGATTTTTAAAAGCCTGGAAAAATAACAATACTCATTAAAAAGTCAGTTTTACAGCACTCCCTGAGCCATCACTCAGTAGGCAGGCAACTCATCTTCTCCAATATGCAATTAGCTTTTTATACAAAAATTGATTCATGGTTAGATTTTCCATTATCTGAAATGTGTACTTTTGAAGCAAATTTTCCTAAGCACAAAAATTCTGAGACCTGGACTTCAGATAGCTTTGAAAAAATATTCACCCTCTTATCCTTGTATTAAAAAAAAAAGAAGTATTGCATTATCATAGAAATGTTGTTTGACTTTTTATAAAGTATTTCTTTGAAACAAACTCAATGTGTCTCCACAGATGCAAATTATTTTCTTGAGAATGAACATTTCTTCTTTTCCTTTTTATTTCCATCAATGAGATAGAAACAAATAAGAAAGTGACAGACATATCCTGGAACTCATTATACAGTAAATAGAGTGCAACCATGCAAATGCAATTCACTGGTTCACCTGACTTGATAGAGGGACAGGGAGGCCTTCTGAAGACTCTCAGTGTCAGCTGAGTAATAATACAAATGGGACCAGGGACATGTTCAAAATTCTGCATATATGCTTAACCAGTGTTCAAATATGTCGCTGCTTTTCCCATATCCAGGATTATATATTCAGGAATCAAGAGCGGAAATGTGAGTGGCTGACTTATACTGATGCCTACAGATCTACAAGTGAATCATTTGCTCCCTACCCTTGTGAACTTAGGCTCTCCTAGCTTCAGTTCAGTTCAGTTGCTGAGTCATGTCTGACTATTTGTGACCCCATGGACTGCAGCACTCCAAGTTTCTCTGTCCTTCACCATCTCTCAGAACTTGCTCAAACTCATGCCCATTGAGTTGGTGATGCTATCCAAACATCTTGTCCTCTATAGTCTCCTTCTCTTCCTGTCTTCAGTCTTTCCCTGCATTAGGTCTTTTCCAGTGAATCAATTATTTGCATAAGGTAGACAAAGTATTGGAGCTTCAGCTTCAGCATCAGTCCTTCTGATGAATATTCAGGACTGATTTCCCTTAGGAATGACTTGTTTGATATCCTTGCAGTCCAAGGGACTCTCAAGAGTCTTCTCCAGCACCACATTTCAAAAGTATCAGTTCTTCAGTGCTCAGCTTTCTTTATGGTTCAACTCTCACATCCATACATGCCCACTGGGGGCGGAGTGGGGGTGGGGGGGGAATAGCTTTGACTAGACAGACTTTGTGGGCAAAGTAATGTCTCTGCTTTTCAATATGCTGTCTAGGTTGGTGATAGCTTTTCTTCCAAGGATCAAGAGTCTTAATTTCATGGCTGCAGTCACAATCTGCAGTGATTTGGAGCGCCGTCCCCCCCCATTAAAATCTCTCACTGTTTCCATTGTTTCCTCATCTATTTGCCATGAAGTAATGGGACAAGATGCCATGATCTTTCTTTTTTAAATGTTGAGTTTTAGGGCAGCTTTTTCACTCTCCTCTTTCACTTTCATCAAGAGGCTCCTCACTTTCTCTTTGCTTTCTGCCATAAGGGTGGTGTTATCTGCATATGTGAGGTTATTGATATTTCTCCTGGCAATCTTGCTTCTAGTTTGTGCTTCATCCAGCCCAGCATTTCTCATGATGTACTCTGCTTGTTTAGAGACTTCCAAAGGAAGGAATGGGGTTTGCCACTGGTATAGTGGTAAAAGAATCTGTTTTCCAAAGTAGGAGATACAAGAGACATGGGTTTGACCCTGGGTTGGGAGTAGGAAATGGCAACCCACCCTAGTATTCTTGCCTGGAAAATTTCATGGACGGAGGAGCCAGGCAGGCTATACAGTCCATGGGGTCACAAAGAATTGGACATGACTCAGCATGCACGCTGGCAAAGGAATGAATGCTTCCTTCAAAGAGACAAAATGTCTCCACTAGTAAGAGGTTACTACTGTCTCTATGCATTTTGACCTCCTCATGGCTCTGATTCAGGCAAAGAACGGAATTTAATTTACTGGGTAGGATACTGAACCTGATTATTGAGGGGAAATTGAGCTGCTTATAAAACTTTATTCACTATTATACCCAACAAAGACAAGTTTCTTAAAAACAAAACAAAATGAATAATGCTGGTTTAGTTTAAGTTGCATTAACATTGATTAATAACAGTAGAAAAGTAAACTTGTAATAAATAAAAGGTGAAAAGAAATATCATAACCATGACTTTCGGTAGTACCGTGTGAGAAAGCACTGTAACATTTCATACATAATTTTGTAAATGAATCCTTACCTCTAGGCTGTTTTGAATTTGTCAGTAATCATTTATTTTTTTCCAATGAAAGTGTTATATGTATTATGGTACAAAGCTTTATAATAAACAAATGCATATTATGCATATTAATGTCTATTAATACTCATATTATGTATATTAATTCTGCTACTGGATATTCCATTAAATATAATCATGAATTAACTATAACTTATTATGGGGCTAGGATCTCATAATCAAAATTAATTGCTTAGCATATTGTCCTGAAGAGCATAAATTCATTCAACATATTGGGCAAATGCACATCCCACTCTGCTTAAAATATTCACAGAGGTAAGAATAAGCCCATTCTAGAGAAATTTTAGTCCATTTTTCTATAGTTTTTTTATAGAATATTGTCAGCTTGATACAGAATCTTCCTCAGCATAATTTCTATCCATTATTTTTATTATACTTCTCTCATCTGGGGTTTTATTCTATACATCTAATTCCTCTTATGAGAGTGTCCTTTTAATAACTTAAAGACAATATTCATGCCCTCTTCCGATTTTTTTCCTTCTACAGGCAAATTTAATTTCACATACATAAACTTTTCTTTTCCTCAAAATCCTGTTCTTCCTCTTTGGGAGGCATTCTACTTTAGATGGTCATTTATTTCAAATCTAACACTCAGATTGTATATGAGAACTCCAGCAATGAGTTAATGCTCATCTCTTTCATATATTATATATATATTATATTTTGCATGTATATATATGTAAGGGAACCCTCTTACACTGCTGATGGGAATGCAAACTAGTACAGCCATTATGGAAAACAGTGTGGAGATTCCTTAAAAATTGCAAATAGAACTGCCTTATGACCCAGCAATCCCACTGCTGGGCATACACACTGAGGAAACCAGAACTGAAAGAGACACATGTACCCCAATGTTCATTGCAGTGCTGTTTATAATAGCCAGGACATGGAAGCAACCTCGATGTCCATCAGCAGATGAATGGATAAGAAAGCTGTGGTACATATACACTATGGAATACTACTCAGCCCTTAAAAAGAATAAATTCGACTCAGTTCTAATGAGATGGATGAAATTGGAACCGATTATACAGAGTGAAGTAAGCCAGAAAGAAAAACACCAATACAGTATGCTGACACATATATATGGAATTTAGAAGACAGTGGTGATGACCCTATATGTGAGACAACAAAGAGACACAGAGTTATAGAGTGGACTTTTGTACTCTGAGGGAGAGGGAAAGGGTGGGATGGTTTGGGAGAATGGTGATGAAACATGTATATTTTCCTGTAAGAAACGAAGTGCCAATCTATGTTCAATGTAGGATGCAGGATGCATGGGGCTGATGCACGGGATGATTCAAGTAGAGGACGTGGGGTGGGAGGTGGGAGGGGGCTTCGGCATTGGGAGATTGTGTTCACCTATGGCTGATTCATGTCAATGTATGGCAAAACAAATACAGTATTGTAATTTTAAAAAAAAATTAATTAATTAATTAATTAAAAAAAAAAAAGAACCAGACCTGGAGAGGTTCCTATCATGGTCAAAATTCACACGCCTGCTAAGAGGTAGAACTGCAGGACTCAGGGAGAACTGTGGGTTGACATATCACAGTATCTATCCAGGTTTTCCTCACTGGGCTTCCCAGGTGGCTCAGTGGTAAAGAATCCTCTGCTAAAATGCCAGAGAATCCCACTGACAGAAGAACCTGGTGGGCTACAGTTCATAGGGTTGCAAAGAGTTGGAGATGACTGAGCCACTAGACAACATTACAGTATTGATCCCTATCCAGATTTTCCTCACTGGCTATATCACGTCTACCCTAAAATTATGAGACAGATGGATTGCACGATGGTACTTACCTCTCCTGCCCATAAGTCCAGTCATGAGGTCACATTTCTGCTTGACTGAGAAAGCTGTGTGCAAAATAGAAGATGTCAAATTGTATCACTTAAATTTTAGAGGCAAGGTGGATTTCGTTACTGTAAAGATGGAACAGTAATCAGAAGTTAATAAATTTGGTATTCTAAGTGGCAAAATAGATGAAAATGGTTTAAAGAATTAAAGAGTTTTTTTTTTTGTATAACGTAAGTATTTTCTTGCTTGAAAACCTTATATCTGTTTTGATTGCCTACAGCAGTATGACAGAGTTACTGCCAGACCAATATTAAAATTAAATCTACAATGAAGACCAAAGAGCAAATCTAATAGAGAAAATAAACATATCTGATGGAATTGCTCAGTATTATTAAGACAGTGTAGATAGCTACTTGCAGAGATAAGATGTGAATATTATTGTAAAGTTTGTGAAAAATTATCTGAAGGAATTTAGTGATGCATGCATGGAATATGTAGGCATAACTGCTGAGGAAATATGTATCAGGCAGATGAAAAAAATAAAACCTACAAATGAAGAACTGCATCAACATAACACTTTCACCAGAGTGAAAGGGCAACCCACAAAATGGGAGAAAATATCTGCAAAAGAATTAATATCAGAAACACATAAAGACTTCCTACCTCTTGGTAATACACATATAAGAACAAAATCAATTAAAAATAAAAGAGAAAGGACTTGAATGGAACTTTCCCCAAAGAAAGCAATATATATGACTAATAAACACATGAAACGATGCCCAATGTTACTAATAACTGGGGAAATGCAAATAAAAATGACAATGAGATACCCTTTCACACTCATAAGTATGGCTACTCTCAAAATATAGGAAATAAGAAGTGTTGACAAGGATGTAGAGAAATGGGAAATTTTATACACTGTTGATGAGAATGTAAATGGTATGGCTGCTATGGAGAACAGTATGGCAGTTCCTCAAAAAATTAAGCATAGAATAACCATATGATATAGCAATTTCACTTCTGGGTATATATCCAAAAGAATCTGGAAATTCTTAAAGAGACATTTGGTACTCCCATATTATTGCAGCATTACTTTGCATTAGCCAAAAGGTGGAAGTAACTCAAGCATGTATTGATGGGTGAATGGAAAAACAAAATGTGCAGTAAGCATACAATGGGATACTATTCAACCATAAAACGAGAGTAAATTCTGACATGTGTTGCAGCGTGATTAACCCTAAGCACACTATGCTAAGTGAAATATGCCAATCACAGAAGAACAGGATTCCATTTATATGAGGTACCTAAAGTAATCACATTCATAGATATGGAAAATAGAATAATGGTTGACAAGAACTGGGAGTAGATGGGAGTATTTTACTTTAGGTATAAAATTTCACTTTTGCAAGATAACAAAGCTTCTGTGGATGGATGATGGTGACAGGAGCACAGCAATGTGGATGTACTTAATGCCGTTGAATTGTACTTAAAAATGGTTAATGGTTGGAACTTCCCTGATGTCTAGTAGTTAAGACTCTGCACTTCCACTGCAGGGGATATGAGTCTGATCCCTGGTTGGGGAACTAAGAAGGTGCGCAGCAGAGCCAAAAAAGGAAAAGCTTAATGGTAATTTTTATGCTGTAAGTATTTTGCTATAATTTTTAAATTTTCCAGTTATTTGAAAATCAAAGATGCCAATCATTGCTGCATAAATACAGAGAAGTAGTAGCAAGGGAAGTGTGGTGATATGTTGCATTATGGGTTATGAAGTCAGTTCAAGACAGATATTGATGATGCATGATGGATACCAGCTCATAGATTTCTATTCTATTAATCACAAAATGCAAATTAAAATTAAGTGCTTTGCATTAGGTAAATGATTATGAAAATATTTTTAGTATGTTTATGTTTATTTTGTTTCCAACATTTTGCAGATATCAAATGAACTACGTTTATTTCCACAGAGTTAGAATAGATACTCTCTGTAGCTGAGCCAAGGACAATTTATTGAAAATCAAAGAGAAATGCCTTTTATAGTTGCTCCCATATGCTTACATATTTTATGCTTTTGTTTGCATTTTATTTATTTATTTATTTATTGTTAACAGATGCTTTTCTTCAAGTGTAAAGATTGTTTGATACACTTAAAAAGGGCATTATTCCCCCAATGATTTGGAGAATAGAAGCCCTTGCAGTGATGAATGTGATGCAGCTTTACTCATTTGGCTTTATTAATACTGTCTGTAGTTATAACTCAGTTAAAATTCAAGGCAAGGGTAAATAAAATAAAAATAGTCTGTCAATTTTATGATATTAAATTTAATGATGGCAATTTGATATAAATTTAATATTTGGCAATATGATTTTGCTTATTTATTTGAATGACTGTACTTTCTCATTCAGCAAACCAAAAGTTGTTCATCAGAGAGAAAGCCTTGGATTCACAGGTTTATTGAAATATTTTTCTATAATATAATTTTGTTTGAATAATGTTCCATAGTATGTGCATACCACACTGTCTTTCTGCATTTACCCATCAGTGGACACTTAGTTTGCATATCTTGGCTACTGTGAATAATGCTGCAATAAATATGAGAATGCCAATATGTCTTAAAGATAATGATTTCATTTTCTTTGGATACATACCCAAAAGTGGAATTGATAGACCATATGCTATTTGGTTTTTAATTTCTTGAGGAAATTCTGTACTGTTTTCCATAGTGGTTGTTTCAATTTACGTTCCTACAAATAAGGCAAAAGAGTCCTATTTTTTTACACATCCTAATCAGCATTTGTTATCTCTGGACCTTTTGATAATAGCTATTCTAAGTAGTGTGAGGTGATATCTCACTGTGGTTTCCATTTGCATTTCCCTGATTAGTGGCCTTGAACTAGGTGTTTTGGAAGCCAGAGCCTGCAGTGGGAGTCTTAAAAGTTGAGGTCTAGATGTGGAGTCCAAACCCTTTGCCCTCAAGCAGAAGCTAGGTGTTGAGAGTCCCTCCTAGTCATATGAGGGCTTCCCTGATCGCTCAGATGGTTAAGAATCTGTCTACAATGGAGGATACAGAGGTTTGATGCCTGGGTCGGGAAGATCCCCTGGAGAAGGGAATGGCAACCCACTCCAGTACTCTTGCCTGGAGAATCCCATGAACATGGAGACTGTTGGACTACAGTGCATGGGGCCACAGGGCTGGACATGACTGAAATGACTTAGCATGTGTGCATGCCCAGATGTATGGTGCCATGTTAGGACTGGGGCTTGTGTCTCTGCCTCTCCTAAACTTTTCAGTGAGGATATTTTCTCACCTGCATACTGTGTTGTGTAAGAGTGCCTCAGCTAGCTTCTGGGTTTCTTTCAGAGGGAATTGTCCCTCCTGCAGCTATACATTCAATGGTTTTTTGTGGGAAGAAGGAAGCTTAGTAACCTTCTGTGACCATCTTGGTGGCCTCCTCTTGCTATATACTGGACTTCCCTGGTGGCTCAGATGGTAAAGTGCCTTGCTTACAATGCAGGAGACCTGGGTTTGATCCCTGGGTCGGGAAGATCCTCTGGAGAAGGAAATGGCAATCCACTCCAGTACTCTTGTCTGGAAGTGACTATACATTTGACTATACAAATGACTATATATCCTGGTGGGCTCCTCTTGATATATATTAAAATTACTTATTTAAATTCATGTTAAAAACTTCTAGGCTCCCCTGGTGGTTCAGATGATAAAGAAGCCATCTGCCAATGAGGGAAACTGGGGTTCAATCCTTGTGTCAGGAAGATCCCCTGGAGAAGGAAATGGCTTCCCTCTCCAGTATTCTTGCCTGGAGAATCCCATGGTCAGAGGAGACTGGCAGGCTACAGTCCAAAGGGTTGCAAACAAATTGGACACAACTGAGCAGCTAACACTTTCACTTTACAAACTTCTAACCAAAAATATAGATTTCCTTTGGAGTTCCAGAAACAGTAATACATGTTTCTTTGAAACAGCTGTCACATTCTCATGTGTTTTTTTTTTCCTATAAGCTGATTAGTCATAATTCAGCTATCATTCTTCATATGACATGGCAGTGAACTAACTAGTACTTCAAATGAGTCAGTCTTTATCAAGTTGCTTTAAGTGGGCAGAGCCTCTCATTTACACATATTTTTATTTAAATTTAGTGTCAAAACAAGTGACAAATCACCAGGGTCACAATCAAATGCAATTAGTTGTTAGTAATATTTCCATCTTTATAAATAATAAAGCCATCTTAATTTTGCCTGGCCACCATTTTTCATACCATAACCAAGGTGTTGAGCACTTTCATCATCTACTCCAGCCTCCTGGTGCATCCTGAGTTTACAAGGCACCTCTGCCCTCTGGGAGCCACTGTTTGGTGAGGAGAACAGATTGAATACCTGAGGGAATAATACCTGAATCACTTGATTTTGATTTGTTATCAAGAAGTAACAGAATGAAATATTGTTGAGCATTCTATTTCCCATCCAAAGAACTCCTAATGATACCTGGAATACCAAATAAGAAATTTGTCATAGTGAAAGCTAAGGAAATAATGGGGTGGTAGAGACTATTAGCTAACTGTCAAAACTTCCTCAGCCACCCCTTCATCATGGGTGCACATCATTTCTCCACCACTCTTTCACTTAGGTCTGACCTTTTGGTAAAGAAATAGGATGTATGCAGAAGTGTTCTGACCAAAGTTTTTAAGTCAGCAGCATACCAGCTTCACACATCCCTTTTGTTTTGTCATCTGCATCTTATACATGGCAAGCAGGTGCCTATCAGGCAGATGGTGAGTAAGCCTTAACAGATGGAAGGGTTCTGAGTGTGAACCAACAAATGAATGAGAATTACACACAGACCTGGAACAGCTCCCCTCAATTATCAGGTAGAGAGAAATACACTCTTAAACCAAGTTGTCTTGAGTATCTCATGTCATAGCTGGTTAGTAATTAACAGAATTAACAATAATTAACAGAAAATCTGCAAATATATGATAAACAAACTGTAGATTATATGACATAATTATAAGCCAAAACAATAGTTTCATAAGATGGATTCTGAGACCTAGGGGTTAAGTTAATGCTAGATGAGAGGACTAATTAATTGGAAACAGGCAGAGTTTCTCTAGCATAGGACCATGGTCCTTTATGCAAACTTGATTATATATACTGACATTTTAATTTTGTAAATGACCCAAAATGTTCTATAGGAATATCATGTACACTAAGTCATAGGAGAGTCCCATTTATCCTGAGTAAACAATGAAAACCAGGATTTTGTATGAAAACTTAAATGCAAATATATAGTATTACACTTGTACTGAAACTAAAATGAACAGCCCTGACAGTCCTCAGTGAAAGAGAAATACAACATATGGATACAGTTTAAATTCATATTAGGAAATACAAATACAAAATACCCTCTTAAGAAGTTTTTGATTATAACGCGATTTCATCCATTACTTGTCAATATATCTTTTCATAGTTCTCCAAAGAATATTTCTGTAAATGCAGTTTGGGGGACTGGTTGTACCATCTAAAGTGATTTTACTGTAATTGTTGCCTTTATCTCTCATGAGATTCAATTTCATGTTTCATCTGCTTCCCCAATTTCCTGTTGTTAAATAGAAAAATATGTTCTGATCTAAAAAATGCATGGAAATCGACTTCACCAAATGGATAGTTTTGCAGGATACAATCCATCTGTTAAGGAAAGAATTTGAAAAGCTAAAGACTTTAGTAACAATTTTTGTATCTGCAGTGCCTTTCTATCATTAAAAATACTTCAAACAGTCAGCTAGTTGAATACATTAATTTTATATTCTAGATTCTGTTGTTTCCTATGTTTATTCTGAAGTAAACTATTTTGTAAGTGAGTTACCAGGTAATTTCTTCTAAAATGTTAGGACTAACTATTAACACAATAATTCTTGATATCAAATAATAAGATATGGATATACTTTTATTCCAGGTACAGTTGTATGCAGTCAATACTCAAGTATTCCTGTCATAAATATGACAGTTTAGATAACTTATCAAATTCACAGATATTGAAAGACAGAGTCGCAATTCAAAACCAAGCCATTTGCCTGCTGAGTCCATGATTTCAAAACTACTCCATGTAATTCTCCACAAATCATACTAATTTAATACAGGACTATCATTTAGGCAAAGGAAATTAAGGTTCAAATAAGAAATATGACTTATCTAAGAATGAACAACAATACAATAATAGTTTATTTCCGTCTAGAATAGTTCAGTAGGTATCAGTGTCCCAAAATATCAGTTTAAAATTATCCTTTTATTTAATGAAATAACAATAATAATTTTAATAAATTATTGACATCTACTTAGTGAAATGCAGTATTGGAATTGAGATTGAAATATAAATATGCCCAATACCAGTGTCTGCACTTAGGCATAGATAGTTTACCATAAAATATGCAGTGAGGTGTGTAATAATGTTGAAAGTGTTTAAAAATAAAATCTAGGAATTTCCATTTACACAGTGAGAACACAGGGAAGAAATCATTAATATTGTTTCAATATCATAAATGACTTGTGTCACTACACCATATATAGACCGTCACATAATTGTCTAGTACTGAAAATCTTTATTTAGAAGTGATCAACTCTAGATTTGAATAGAAGCAACCAAAAACAAACACCTTACTGTGAAAACTATGAAATTATTTGGTGCCTATATAACGTTTTTCTCTTTGACGTCTTTACTCTTCCCTGAAGCACAGGAGACATGGGATTCAATGCCTAAACTGCCATCTTGCTGGACATGAGTGGATGATAACTCCCTTGAATGGGCCTCAGTACCTACCTACACATGATTTTGTTATAACCTGGCTTTTTGATACATTTCACTTTCTTTTAACAGACAGAAAATTTTCAGTATTCTCAACATTTCCAAAATGCATGCCTCTAATTCTGACTGTAAATTTATCCAATAACTCCCCTCTGCAAACTAACTGCCATTATGGGTATAGAGAAATGAAGGACTCCATAGCAGACATCTGGCTGGGATTATGGTCAAGGTAGCAAAGTTAGTTGGCCTACCAGTTAATAACCCTCAGAGGACATTTTAGCCAGGATGTTTGCAGCTCCATTTAGAATGTAGGATTGAAATTTTTTTCAGCTTAGCTGTGTTTTCCCTTGTCAATTATCAAAGTCATACATTCACTCTCATTATCCTGCTATATTTACTTTGATAAGTTATGACAAAATATCCTTTTTGAAATTTTATATGAGATCAATATAGGTTGAAAATATGGTTTCTTTTAATGTTCAAAGTTTGTCGTTCAGTCACTCAGTCATGTCCAACTCTGTGACCCCATGGACTGCAGCAGTCTATGCTTCCCTGTCCTTCACCATCTCCCAGAGCTTGTTCAAACTCATGTCCATTGAGTTGGTGATGGTATCCAACCATCTCATCCTCTGTCGTCCCCTTCTCCTTCCGCCTTCAATCTTTCCCAGCATCAGGGTCTTTTCCAATGAGTCAGTTCTTCCCATCAGGTGGCGAAAATACTGGAGTTTCAGCTTCAACACCAATCCTTCCAGTGAAAATTCAGGGTTCCTTCCCTTTAGGAAATACACACATGCTTTTTTATACATAGGGTATTTTTTTATGTGCTTGCAATTGTTAGTCTCACTCTGAAAAGCAGAAGCATCCTAACATATAATTCACATAATTTAGTTGGCTGAGACTGAGGATGACATACACACACTCCAAGAATATGTAAACTGTTCTTATGAACAGAAATGAGGTCTCTGGTGAAAGCTTCTCAAAAGCACATCTGAGATGCCTTGAGTGTAAGAGCACTGGCTGGGCTTTGTTCTTCTTCTTCTTTTTTAATGTTAAAGGGTTAGGATAAGGTTTCCCACACATAGGCAGAGACTTTCTATTTGAATTTCCTACTTGCACCAAAGAGGTGAGAACCCAGACTTTCTATCAGCTTGTCCTGATGTGGGACCTAAGTGAGAGTGGGGTGGGGTTGAGGCTTCACACTGTTAGAAAACAGTAAAAAATGGAGTCAGATCCCTTATTTCATTTTTTAAATCATTTAAACAAATAGAAATAGTAGTACCCTTGATAATGTCATCACTGAGATATAAGAGAGTGAACAACAAGGTGTTAAGATGACATGCAGAGCTGTGTGTCTGTAAGAAGGATCATTCCCTGGTAACAATATATACCAGATGCCTGGAGGTTTCAGGTGCTTGGATACATGGGCTTGTCTCTGGCCAGGACTTGCCCTACAGGAGGACGTCAGGGACGTCCATGAGAGCACTGCATGTTCCTATCACACCCTCTCTCTTTATTTTGACCAAAAGGAAATCTCGTGGGGTGGAGAGAAAAAAAGAACCCATAGAGTTAACATTGACCCCACCCACACATTTCCCCCAAGACATCATCATAGTGGATCTCATCATGCCCTACAGATCACTGGACCTCAGTTGTAGCAGAAGCTGAAGCTTCTAGGGATGTCATCATCCAATGAGTTCTGTGTATATTCCTAGGTAACCCATCAATGAGATCCCACCTGAGATGCCTTTCTGATCCTCCAAAATCTTCCACCATTCTCGTTCATACTCACAGTCAATTACTTGCAAAATTTCCTTTATCTTTTCTTCTTTATCTTTCTCCAGGGTGAGTGTATATCCTTCTTATTGAACCTAATTATTTCCTGTGACTATTACTTCACTCTTACAACCTAATCAAAATACCTTTTAATGCTCCTCTGCATCACATCTATGCCTCACATACTGTAGGAAGTTGGTAAAGGTTCTACTTGTTCTTTGGTAGTATTTCACGTGACTGTGTATACTCCTTGTTGCCATCGCACATATTCACACGACAGTGTCTGTACCATCTACTATCCCTCATAAGATGGATGATGTCTACTGTGCTAAAGTTGGCAATTTTTGTATGCTGGAAATAAACTTGATTCTTTTGAACTTGCTCCCATCTTTTCCTATATTCTTGACTTCTTAAATTTCCTAATTAAATTTTTTTCCCTTACAATATAACACATTTTTATTCTTTCCAAAATAGATATAGAATAAACAAAAGCTAAATGCTTAACTAGATTGTTTCTGTATGTGCCCTTAAAATATAATTGGGTGCAATTTTTCATAGTCTTTTAAACAACTGATAGTTAATAAGCACAATGGAAATAAAGATTAACTGCCTTAAAATTTACCAAATCTTCAGAGAATTTGTAAGTTTCATTGATATATCTTCTGCCTTCTTTCAAAAGTTCTAAATGTACAAGAGCTGAATGAGGCTGCATTTGGAAACTTATTTTTCCTTAATTTTTGTTGGGTATACAGTTTATTTCTACGTCACAATCTAAATATAAAAGGTCATATATTTTAAAACATGTTAAAAATTCTGTGTTTTGGGCTTCCCACTACTAGGTGGTGCTACTAGTGAAGAACTCACCTACCAACACAGGGGATGCAAGAGACTGTGGGTTGGATCCCTGGGTCTGGAGAATCCCCTGAGGAAGGAAATGTAACCCACTCTAGTATTCTTGCCTAGAAAATTCCATGGACAGAGGAGACTGGCAAGCTACAGTCCATGGGGTGGCCAAGAGTCAGACACAGCTGAAGCAACTTAGCACCTTATGGAAGACAAATATTGCAGACATCCTCACTTTCATAGTTCAGTTGGTAAAGAATCCGCATGCAGTGTAGGAGATCCCGGTTAGATTCCTTGGTTGGGAAGATTTCCGGAAGAAGGGAAAGGCTACGCACCATTCTGGCCTGGAGAATTCCATGGACTTTATAGTCCATGAGGTTGCAAAGAGTTGGACACGACTGAGTGACCTTCTCTTTCACTTTTCACTTTAGAGGAACATATGATACATATTTCACATGTGTAACTGACAGTGCTCCTTTGATCAACATATGTGCAGTCTCAAATGTGGAACGTGAGACTTTGACTGCTCCTGTGCTTGGAACATGGCATCAGCATGCCTCACACCCACTGGAAGAAACCCTGTCTCGTGCACTGACACCGACTCAGATAAATACACAGCTCCCACCTGCTTGGCCTCAGAAGCCATCCAAGCAATTTTAAAATCAATTTGGTGTTTGACAGGGAGCCATCGCAGTTCCCACAGGAAAGCAGCGGCATGCTGAGGCCATTTAGTGTGAATAAAATTCTGACAGCAGCATTTTGCTGAAGTTGAGCCTCTGCAACATTTTTCTTTTTTTTTTTTTTTTTCCCTGAAAGACCACTTAAAAGGGACATAATGATAGTCTAACCTGTAGGTTAAAACAGCAAAATATATTGTCTCAACATCAGTGGGACAACAGTTGGTAGATGCTTTCTGTTTTTAAGGCAATGATAAAATTAAATTCATAGACCTGAAATTAGGATACAAAGTCGAGGGTTCATTCCCAATTAGCTACCAAATGTTTGGCACAAGCACAGTGACCACTGCCATTAAATCAGAAAGACAGGAAGCTTCAGGAAATAGTGCGTCTCCAGCAGCAATTTTACTCTAACCATTTTGACATCATTGCCTATATCATTTAATATATATTGAATGATGATGATACTAAATCAATGTATTTTGTTCTAAATGTATTTTTAAAAGTCCATAACAATTGTATTTGCATTTAAATCACCACTCTATATATCATAATCAATATTATCTATTTTAGCATTAATCCTATTGAATACTAAACATTAATATTACCTACTTTAACCTTTGTAATTCTAGTATATATACTTACTTTCTCACTTCTCAGAGGACCATTGCATTGCATTCATAAATTAGTGGAAAAAATACTACAGCAATAAAGCATTTTTCTCTCTGTCGTTAAAACACTTATCTTTCATTCTAAATGGTCTGAAAATTTTTATGATATAACTGTCTTTCATATGCAATTTCTGATTTTAAATATAAGCAATCGGTTTTCACTACATCAACCTACTGTTAAAAGAACTGAAGAAAGATTGTGTGTGTGGGGGGGTAGACAGACAAATATGGGAGAAATCAGAAAAAGTATTTTTAGGTTAAAAATAAACACAAATCCCAAAGTCTCTTAGAATGAATGTAATTTAGCTAATATATACATCCTACACATAAAAAATATTTTCCTCACCTGTTTGTCTCATGAAGGCAAATGGAACCTGGTGGGGAAAAGTTCAATGCAAAGAATCAATTTCTCTTCTCTCTCCCTCTCTGTCTCTCTGTCTCGCTCTTTACAAGTACAGAGCAGAAGCACTATGATGGGACAGACAGCCATGGATGGTAACATATGGATGGATGTAGGCCTAAGGTGGGCTTTTGTCATTATTTCCAATCAATTAGAAACCAATTAATTTTAAAGGTATAGAGATATACTACAAGAACCTCTGAAATCCTGCAAATATATTACCTGCTATCATTCATATCCACTCTGAAGAGCTGAAGAAACTGTTTGGTTTCAAAGTGTTTATTTAATTTTGGAAGACAAATACATAAATTTGCTATGTTTTATTTGTTATTGAGATAAATTCTACATAGGATAAAAGTAATCACTTCAAAATATAGAATTCAGTAGCATTTAGAACATTCACAATATTGTGCAACTACCGCTTGCATCAAATAATTTTCAGCAACACCCAGAAAACCCGACACTCACTAAAGAGTCGTCCTGTTCGGTGCCCCAGCAAAGCCCTGACAAACACCTATCCACCTTTGGGCTCCATTGTTTATTCTATTTTAATATTTTGTAAAATACAATGACATAATTTAATGCTTTGTGGCTAGATTCTTTCACTAAGCATAAGCTCCCAAGGCTCATGCATGTTTAGGATGTATCAGTACAAAATTCATATTATATGGTTAATATTCCATTGTATACAGGTGCAGTGTGCACACTCCAGTCCAATCCTTTGCCACCCCATGGCTGTAGCCCACCAGACTCCTCTGTCCATGGGGTTTTGCAAGCAAGAATATTGGAGTGGATTGTCATGCCCTCCTCCAGGGGATCTTCCAGAACTGGACTCTGCATCTCCTGCTGTCTCCTGCACTAGCAGGTGGGTTCTTTGCCACTGAATCACCAAGGAAGCCCATCGTATGGGTATAACACAATTTGCTTTTCCTTTCATCTGTTGATGAGCATTTGGTTTTGTCCCACCTTTTGGCTATAATCAATAGTGCTGCAGTGAGCATTTGTCTCCAAATATTTGTTTGAACACCTGTTTCAATTCATGTGCTAGTTGGTTGTCTGTATATCTTTTTCAAAGAAATGTCTGCTTAAGTACTTTATCTATTTTTAATCAGATTGGTTATTGTTAAGTTATAAAAATTATTTTTGTATTCTGAATATTAGACCCTTTTCACATTTATAGATGGCAAATATTTTCTCCCACTCTGTAGACTGTCTTTTCTCTTACTTGATAATGAACGTCCTTTGATGCAACAAAATTTGTTTTTAATAAGGCAAACTTGTTTATATTTTCTTTTGTGGCATGTGCTTTCTTTATAATATCTAAAAATTCATTGCTAAATCTAAAGTTACGGAGAACTACTCCTCTGTTTCGTCTGAGAATTTTAGGATTTCGGCCAGTATGCTTAGGTCTTGGTCCATTTTGAGATAGTTTTTGTTTACAGCATAGGGTCTGAGTTCAACTTTATTCATTGTCAGGTCAAAATTCAGTTAATCAAGAATCATATATTGAAGAAACTATTCTTTTTCACTGTCTGGTCTTGGGCCTCTTTTGAAAATAAAATGGTTATATATATATGTAATTCTATTTCATTAGTCTGTCTGTTCTTATTGTAGCATCACTCTGTTTTGACTATAGCTTTGTGTAAGTTTTGAAATTAGGAGGTATGAGACTTCCAACTTTGTTTTTATATTTCAAAATTGTTTATTTGAAATTCCATGAATTAAAGACAGCCCTTTTTGTTTCTGGAAAACTTCTACAGGAATTTCACTGAATCTGCAGATCATCTTAGGTAGCATTGTCATCTTGATAATATTAACCTTCCAATCTATCAACATATGTTCTCTTTCCACTTATTTAAATATTCTTTCACCTTTTTCAGCAGTGTTTTGTAGCTTTCAGCATACAGTCTTTCATCCCCTTAGATAAGTTTATTCCTAGATATTTTATTTTTTTGGTGTTATTGCAAATGGAATTGTGTTCTTAGTTTCCTTTTCAGATAATTTATTGCTAGTGCATTGAAACACAAGGAATTTATATGTATTGATCTTTTATCCTGCTACTTTGCTAATCTAGCTTTTAGCTCTAATAATTTGTTTGTGGTTACTCTAGGATTTTCTATACATATAAGATCATGTTACCTGCAAATACTATCCAACAGACAGGTTAAAACAGACAACATACTTCTTTGAGGCTAAGGTATTCTCTGCTTCTACTTGAATAGGGTCCAGGCCCCACACAGGGTATATGAGCTACATTCTTCAATACTATTACAAAGCCAGGGAGAAGGTGGGACAGGCAGAAACAAAAGCATCATTAAGTTCTCTTACATTTTTTTTTTTTTTGGTTGCCATTTTTAAAAATTCAGTGTTCACTTATTTGCTATAAACCTTTGACTATTTTCATAGTTCTGCTAAAGCAGATAATGACATGTTTTTTTCTCAAATTTGTGATTTTCTGTGGAAGCACTAATCCTTAGAGCTACCTACATTTGTCTGATTTTTTTCATGGCAATCAAAGCCAGTTAAAGTTGGATAACACTAAACAAAAACAGATGTTTTCTAGATTATCTTTGGTTAATCAAAGGAGTTAATCTATTTAAAAAAAAAAAAAAAAACTGATCCCATCAACTCATCACAGAGAGGAAACAAGTAGCTCTAGGAAACTTAAAGGCTGAAAGCAGATTCATCAAGAAGTTGTTGTCATCGTGATAGTTCAGATCCAGAGTGTTTACATGCAAGTGTGCCCGTGCAACATACTAATTCTCAGGATTAAGGCTCTTTTTGCACTGAAACCCTGGGGTGTTAGATGATAGATTCTCTTAGCAATACTATGGAGAGAGAGGCAGTTATCTAAAGGAAAGCATGCCACTCAGAAATGAAAATGAAATGTCCTCTAAAACAAGGAGGGCTAAGAACAGGCACACACAGGCTGCACACAAACCCCCATTCCAACCCATTCTTAATATATGTGCACAGTCACATATTGTTCCCATGAATAGAGCCGCAAACTCATTTCTATACAATTTTAGAACCTTCCTCGGGAACCCAAGAAGCAAAGGCAACTGTTCAGTTAGATGCTGTGGTCCTGAGATTCAGTGGGTGTCTCAAAGCTCATTACAAGCTCATGAAGTGCTGGAGCATATTTACAGCGTCAGAGTCTGCCTTAAAACATTATTTTTAAATTGTGAAATCCTCACTGCTAAATCAGACTAGTAGAATTTTCTCCCTACAATCTTGAAAAAGATTACTGCATAATGTTTGCTTTAAAAGCACACATGTTAATCTCAACTGTTTTTGTTATGAATATAAAGCTGTAGTACTAGTGTACAGTAGAAAGTAAACAAGAAAATATAGTCATAAAATGACTAAGGAAGAAGAAAATGGAA
This sequence comes from Nanger dama, assembly GCA_917880005.1. NCBI lineage: Eukaryota > Metazoa > Chordata > Mammalia > Artiodactyla > Bovidae > Nanger > Nanger dama. The sequence goes on from CAKJTW010000069.1 coordinate 4,387,040, forward strand.
TAATAATTACAGTTCCAAACTTTACTCCTAATTTCCCTTCAGAATACCCAGAATTATCATTTGATATTTGTCGAATTATTCATGCTATTTGCATGCTACTTGCTTACTATTCTGGTAGTTTCTTTATTACAATACATTATTTGGAGATGTTACTATTTCTACACATGGATCCTAGTTGATGTATTTTTCTTTATTCTTAATACATTTCTGTTCATGCTTACAGTTCCAAGTAAAAATGTTTCTATTTGTCATAGAGAATAAACCCAAGAATTTCAGTTTTTAATGTTCAAATTACAGATTTGTTACAGGGAAGGAAATACATTAATTTCATGATATTTGGCTTGAATATTTCATGTGTGTCCCTTTCCACTCTAGATATTCATATAAAAAATAGTCAAAAAATAACTAGAGAGAAAATTATATTTTATTTGGTTTTATTCTGATTATATATGCCTTGTCAGGTGGCACTAGTGGTAAAGAAACTCGCCTGCCAATGCAGGAGACATAAGAGATGTGGATTCGATCCTTGGGTTGGGAAGATCCCCTGGAGGAGGGCCTGACAACCCACTCCAGCATTCTTGCCTGGGAAATCTCATGGACAGAAGAGCCTGGACAACTACAGTCCACCGCATCACAAAGAGTCGGACACAACAAAAGTGACTTAGGACAGCACACAGCACAGATATGCTTTATTCCACTCTTTTGTTCAGAATCATATCCACTATCATTTATTCCAACAATGATTGTAGGAAGGACAATACAATCAGAATCAGTTATGTAAGGGCTGAAAACGAATTAAGCATATTTTGCAGTTCTAGAAAATAATAAACAGACTAGTTCATAAAATAAAAATTATGACTTTTCTTTATGTTAAATTTACTCATGTCATGGATAGTTTTACATACTTAAAGCAACTAAGAAGTAGCCTTTTCTCTAGAGCAATACTTTATCTAACAACCTGATATTATAAGCCAGTGAACTGGAACAAAACGCAGATCTAGAAGTAAGCTAATTCACCCTCAGCAACAGGGAAAATAAAGGTCACATACGCCATGTGTGTTCTTGCATGGGCGGGGCAGAGCAGGGTATTTATTGTCCTGGTTTTAAAAAAACAAAATGTGTTCTACTGTAGTCAACATTTAAACTGAGCATCTCAGGGGAGGAGTTTTGTAGAGAGAATTTTCGACTCATTTCTTTATTGTGTTTATTCATTTTTTCCCCCACAAATGATGACATGATTTGTTTGGTCAGATAAATGGTTGTTCATAAGTCTAACTATGTCCCCCTTAACCATAAGTTCATTTTCTACGTCTGTGAGTCTAAGTTCTGTAAGTAAGTTCATTTGTACATACCGCTACACTTAAAATGGATAACCAACATAGACCTACTGTATAGCCCATGGAGCTCTGCTCAATATTCTGTGTCAGTCTGGATGAGAAGGAGGTTTGGGGGAGAGTGGGTATATGCATATATATGGCTGAGTCCCTTCGCTGTTCACCTGAAACTATCACAGCATTGTTAATCAGTTATACCCCAAAACAAAATGCTTTTGGTGTTAAAAAGATTAAAATTTTAAAAAGGAAAGAAAATTTTAAAAAGAGAAAAAAGTGATTTATCATGAAGATATGAAATAATCTTGGAGAGTTATAAACTCAAAATATAATGTTATAAACATTAGCAAGGATCAAGAAATTAAAAAAAAAAAAAAACCTACTGAAGGTTATGTAAAATGCTACACTAATTGCCAAATAGGAGAGTACAAAACATCTAGAAATATGATAAAATGTAAGGACATCTGTGGCAATAAGAAAATTCAATAGATTCTGAGAAAAAAGATACAAAGTAGATAATTAGAAACAACTCAGTTTGATATAAGGAGACAATGAAGTCAGTTTTCAAAGTATTGAAAGCAAAGTTAATTCTGTAATTTTAGAACCATTATTATAAATAACATTTAAAGGAAAGAGCACAGTCAAGATTTCCCTTGGAGTACAAAGCTTTATAAGGTTTATAATAGGAATATCATCTTGAAAAACACCCTTTGATAAACCAATTCAAAAATAACCCATGTAAAGCTCAAGAATGCAGTAATGCTTTGGTAGGAAAGGATGATTAAATAATCTAATCAACTTAATTGTTTCATTTAAAAAAAAAAAACGCTACTGTTGTGGTTGTGGTTTAGTTGCTATGTTGTGTCCAGCTCTTTGCGACCCATGGACTGTAGCCCGTCAGGCTCCCTGTCCATGGGATTTCCCAGGCAAGAATACTGGAATGGGTTGCCATTTTCTTCTCCAGGGAATTTCCTCACCCACAGATCAAACTCAAGTTTCCTGCTTTACAGGTAGATTCCTTACTGCCTAGCCACCAAGAATTCTCCACAGGGGCCACTAATAAATAAATCATGCAGAAAGAGAGGGGAGCAGATGAAGCAAAATGAGACACAACTGTGCTGCTGTGCTTGCTCACTTTGGGGACAGATGAGAGTCTTCACTTGGAGCCTAGAGGCAATAATGAAAGACGGAGATGATGAGTATGAAATTGCACACCCAAGGCCACATGCAGGGGCAGGAAGAGCTGCAGGTGGGGTTAGAATGAAAAGTGCAGAGGGAGAGGATAAGTGACAGTAGATGCTGAAGACCAACCTCAGCGCTGGAAAGTGTAGCTGGTCTCAATAATCTACATTTTCTGGGTCTCTTCTCAGGAAGACATGCCCACTGGAACATCAAGAAGCTACTCCCTGAATGTCTGTGGGAAAGCAGATCATGAATGTTAGTATTATTTATTAAGCTATATACCTATCTCCTATATTGTGTTACCTGTGTATTTTATTTTCTCAATAAAAATTTTCAAATGTTAATAATAAATTTAAAATGTGGAATGAAATCTTTTCAAAGGCCCATGTATGATTCATGAAGATGGACTATATACTTGCTCCCCAGAAAAATCTCAGTAAGTTCCCCAAACTAGAAATGATGCATACAAAACTATTTTGTATTATTTTCAAGGAGCATAAATTTAGAAGCAATAGTGACTTTTGTTTTACAATTTGAAACTTCTGCAGAAAACAAACAGAAAGCCATGTAGAAAAATCTCAAATCCATGAGGAACTACAAGCTGAGAAGCATGATTTCCAAAAAACAGTTATAATGAAAACATCTTGATTAGACTCTATGAGGTGAAGTGACAGTTGCTGAGTTGTGTCCGACTCTTTGCAACCCTATGAACTATACAGTCCATGGAATTCTCCAAGCCAGGATACTGGAGTGGGTTACCATGCTCTTCTCCAGGGGACCTTCCCAACCCAGGGATTGAACTCTGGTCTCCCACACTGAAAGCAGTTTCTTCACCAGCTGAGTTATCAGGGAAGCCCAAGAATACTAAAGTGGGCTGCCTATCCCTTCTCCAGTGGATTTTCTAACCCAGGAATCGAATTGGAAGTGAAGTGATAGTCACAAAGTTCTCTCCGACTCCCATGGAATTCTCCAGGCCAGAATACTGGAGTGGGTAGCCTTTCCCTTCTCCAGGGGATCTTCCTAACCCAGGGATCAAACCTCGGTCTCCTGCATTGCAGGCAGATTCATTATCAGGTGAGCCACCAGGGAAGCGCAAGTATACTGGAACGAGTAGCCTATTGCTTCTCCAGTAGATCTTCTGACCCAGGAATTGAATAGGAATCTCTTGCATTGCAAGTGGATTCTTTACCAGCTGAGCTGCAAGGGAAGCCCTTGTCCCAAAAGAAGTCTCTATCCAATAGCTTACAGATATTAAGGAAACATCAAATGAACTCACATAAATATTGTTGCAGAACCCCCTAAGCAAATATTTGCAAACAAAGTCAAGTGTCATTATAAAAAAGTAATACATCAAATTTAAGTGTAACTACTTGAAAAATATACATGTATTACAATATTTGAGAAACTAACATTAATATAGTCAATTATTTCTTTTCTAAGAATTAAAAAAGAATTATTTATAGACTAGCTAGAGAGAAGGAAATGGCAACCAACTCTAGTCATCTTTCCTAGGAAATCTCATGCACAGAGGATCCTGGCAGGCTATAGTCCGTGGAGTTGCAAAGAGCTGGACATGACTTAGAGACTAGACATACACACGCACATCTCCATACATAACGAGAACTACAAACAATACCATAGATGAATAGATTCTTCTTTAACAACTTTTTCATGAATATAAATACACATAAACAGCTCCAATCCACTATTGCCCCTGCATAGAAAATAAGTAGACATATTATTTGAACAAAGAGGCATGCTTATAATCATCATGAGTGTTTAATATTTAATCAGATGTATCTGTTGACATGAATAGACAGGAACTTTCAAGTGAATGGCAGATAAAATAATCAGATGAAAAACTATGGTAAGCAATAACAAAATTCTTAAATAGTAAGATACAATGTTAGTATACAGACATAGACTTTATATATACAAACAAAATGCATAAAATTTCAAAGGATTGCTTTAATGTGTCCAAAATGGAAAAAAATCTCATAGCACTTGTGAAAGACTCAGCTGTAAATGTGAACAAATGAGAAATTATGCTGTGTTCTTGAAGTGAGAAGCAAGCATAATAAAAATATCTCCAAGTTAATGTAAAAATTTTAAGTAATTTGAATAAAAATAGTATTTGATTTTTTTCCCTCTGGAATTATGCAAGAAGTTTTTAAAGTTTAAATGTAAATATTAATGAATAGTTGTAACTAGGAGCAGTTGAGTCTAGACTGTCAGGTAAAAGTACTCTAAAACTATAATAATTTAAATTCTGTGATATCAGATTAAAAATAGGCAAATAAAATAAATAGTCTTAAAAGACTTTCATATACAGGAATATACAATATGAAAAATTTGATGACTGATTTTATCAATTCAGATAAATAAAGGGAAAAAATGATTGGTGAGAAAAGGAAAAAGTCTGAAAACATAAAATTAAAGATGAGTAACAGTATCTAAGGGAGACGGCAATGGCACCCCACTCCAGTACTCTTGCCTGGAAAACCCCATGGATAGAGGAGCCTGGTAAGGTACAGTCCATGGGATCGTGAAGAGTCGGACACGACTCAGCCTCTTCACTTTCACTTTTCACTTTCATGCATTGGAGAAGGAAATGGCAACCCACTCCAGTGTTCTTGCCTGGAGAATCCCAGGGACGGGGGAGCCTGGTGGGCTGCCGTCTATGGGGTCTCACAGAGCCAGACACGACTGAAGCGACTTAGCAGCAACAGTATCTAAGACAGATATGTAGAAATGACCATCATGAATCACTACTTGTTAAAATATTAGGAAATTTAAATAAAAGCCATAAATGTCTAAGAAATTCAGAATTGTTAGAGTTCAATGAAAAAAAATTAACACATAAATATTAAAACAGAAGTATTATTAACTAAACCATATTAAATATACTGCATGCTTGTGTGTATGACAGATGGCTTTATATGTAAGCAATATGTCAAGAAACCAAGACAATCTTTTAGGGAATTTTTAAATTATTTTTTGAATAATAAAAAGGAAATGAGATACCCAAGTCATTTTGTGTGTTAAAAAATGAACCTGATGTGGTGGTAAATTTTATGTGCCAACTCTGTATGATAAGGTGCCCATATATTTGGCTAAATGTTATTCCTGGGCATGTCTGTGAAGATGTTTTCAGATAATATTAGTGTTTGAATCAGAGGACTCAGTGAAGCAGTTTGCCTTCTGTCATCGTCCAATCCACTGAGAGCCTAAATAGAATAAGATGTCTGAGAAAGGAAGAATTTGCCATGATTACATGGGCTGGGACATGCATCTTCTGCTCTTGATGTTGTCATGATACTTTACCTCAAGGGAGCCCACATTTCAGTTACCACAACCGAAGGCAACGGCACCCACTCCAGCACTCTTGCCTGGAAAATCCCATGGATGGAGGAGCCTGGTAGGCTGGGGTCGTGAAGAGTCAGACAGGACTGAGCGACTTCACTTTCACTTTTCACTTTTATGCATTGAAGAAGGAAATGGCCACCCACTCCAGCGTTCTTGCCTGGAGAATCCCAGGGACCAGGGAGCCTGGTGGGCTGCCGTCTATGGGGGTCTCACAGAGCCGGACACGACTGAAGCGACCCAGCAGCAGCAGCTGTTCCTCTCTGTTTTCTGTTAGCGACATATCCCTAGATTGTATATGAAATCTCCCTAAACATTGTCTCCTGCTATGAATTCCATAGTACAGGGCCATTTGCAGGGCAAAGGCATGTTTTTAAGCCTAGTTTCCAGTATTTAAGTTTGCCGTGGCAGATTAGATTAATTTTCTTTATTTGTTCACTCCTAGCATAAGGTCGGAGAAGGCAATGGCTCCGCACTCCAGTACTCTTGCCTGGAAAATCCCATGGACGGAGGAACCTGGAAGGCTGCAGTCCATGGGGTCGCTGAGGGTGGGACATGACTGAGCGACTTCACTTTCACTTTCATGCTTTGGAGAAGGAAATGGCAGCTCACTCCGGTGTTCTTGCCTGGAGAATCCCAGGGATGGGGAGCCTGGTGGACTACCGTCTATTGGGTTGCACAGAGTTGGACATCACTGAAGTGACTTAGCAGCTGCAGCAGCATAAAGTAAGTTTTGTTTCCATGCAAGATAAGATCTGTGCAGAGTGTATTTCCCATCCATTGTTGTTGATTCAGCAATGCGATTTGTTTGGTCAATGAAATTTGTAAAGAAATTACAGTCATATTACTTCTAAGCCAAGTCTTCAAGAGGCTGTTCACGTTTCTGCCTGTTCCTTTGCACTTCTGTGAGCACCATGAGAAGGGTGTGCAGTAACTAGCTGCTGATTCAAAGACAATGCAGTTCCATTTAGTTCCATCTAAATGGAACTCAAGGTCGAAAGCCAATGCCAACTGACTCTAGGGCGTGAAACAGAGCTTCCCTATCCAATCTACAGACAAGTGAAAAGGAAAACAGGACAGTTTAGGCTGTCTTGTAATGCAGTGTTATTTTAGTGAAAACTGAGTAATAGGATTGGGTAAGCAAAATCATGTCGCATTGATTCTCTGCTTTAAAGGGACATTTAGACAGGAAAATCTTTCTAGATGCAGTTCTAAAAGTATGATTATAAATAGCTTAATATCTATATTGAAGGCATATTATAAGCAATTATTATTTGAGAAATGCTAAGTCTCAGTGGCATAAATCAAGTTGCAGAAAATATCATTTGAAAGAAGATTGTTCAAAAAAACCAATCATTTTGTTAATATGACTGGATCAGTGCTTGCCAACTGGTGCAGTAATAAAAATCCATCTGGCAATGCAAGACACACAAGAGATGCATGTCTACAATACGGGAGACCCAGGTTTGATTCCTGGGTCGGGAAGATCTCCTGGAGTAGTAAATGGCAACCCACTCCAGTGGGGCGGGAAGATCTCCTGGAGTAGTAAATGGCAACCCACTCCAGTACTCTTGCCTGGAGAGTCCTGTGGAAAGAGGAGCCTGGTGGCCTACAGTCCATGGGGTCACAAAGAGTCGAACACAACTGAGTGACTGAACATGCACACATGTTCCCACAACTCTGTCCCCAGAGCTAGAAATTTTCTTCATACAATGGTTATGCACCGACTAGTGCTGTCTTCTTGCCATTGGTATTCTGCGATCTCAAGAATTCTTGGTTTGTTAAAAATCTACAGTATCCAGCAAAAAAAGTCCTTAGTCTCAAAGAGATGGACTAATGAAAACTAGGGTGAAAAGTGGTCTTTTTTTTTTATAAGAGTTAGTTTGTTGGCAAAGGTGCAGCAATTTATTCATATTTTAAAATTAGAAATGGCCCAGGTGAAGCTGTGCAACATTTCTGAAAGATTTATTATTTAACTTGCTTTATTCATTAGATTATTTTTCTAGCAGGGATCTCTATATAGTCTGGTCAAGTACACATGGAAAATTCCATTTGTGAATACAAAGTAGTGCACACTTTTCTCAGTGAATGGACATCTTCCGAAAGGTAGATGGCCTAATTTACTAACATTGCACCTAGTAAGATTTTAGAGAACTCATTAAGTTGGTAAATGATGAGGCAAAATGAAACTGTTAATGGCAGACTAAGTAGGCTAATGTTCTGTATACTTATTAGCTCTAGAATATAAATGTATGTATTGGAGAAGGAAATGGCAACCCACTCCAGTGTTCTTGCCTGTAGAATCCCAGGGACGGGGAAGTCTGGTGGGCTGCCGTCTATGGGGTCGCACAGGGTCGGACACGACTGAAGCGACTTAGCAGCAGCAGCAGCATAAACATATGTAAGACATTGTTTCTTGGCAACCTCAGTCTAGCCAGCCAGAGTATCTGGTGCCAATCAGCATATCACTTGACTAGAGGCATCTGTCTAGGAAAAGAGAGCATTGGGGAAAATTATAAGCAGCAAGAAGCTGTTAAGCAAATATTCTTATAAGAGCAACTGATACAACACAGAGAAATAATTTAGCAAATTCCAATTCTATCAAGAATGAATCTACCAATTTGGATCTCAGAGTCTCAGAGAAATAGAGTGAAACAGAAAGTCACTACTTATTAAAAGAACTTTTTGAGTTAGTCTTTTTTTTTTTCCATTCCATAACCCACCATCTCCTTGAGATATGTAAGCTGGGCCCAGTTGGCAAGAAGGGTCTGATAAGTCAAGGTAAGGAAGGGGTCTGGAAATATTTTTCAGGTTATGTGAATGATAAAATCTTGCACTATGCACAAGTTACACAGTAACTTGAAGCGTAGTTATGAGAGGGATAACTTAGGATATCATCTCAGATGAGAGTTGATGAGGATAACTGGCTGTTTCTTTTTAGCTCACGATTGTGTTTGGCTCAGATGAGTGTTTCCTTCTGGGATTTTGTCTCATACTCACTAAGGCAAAGGAGATTGCCATAAGTCACTGATTGATGCATTCCTTACCCTGACATATAATTTAATGTCTTATATGCATTGTGTCTGTACTCTGAAATGGTAGAAGGAATGAGCAGAGTTGAATCCAGAAAGAATTTGTGGTTCCTTTACAAACTTTACACTGGAATGACTGTCTTTATTGCTGTGTATAGAGGTATGTTCCTTCTCTACAAAGAGCTTGAACAGTTTCAAGGTGGGGATGGGTGGGTAGAATGGACTTGAAAGCAAATACTAATTTTCACAGTGCAGTTGGCCTTATGCCCATGTACTGATATGTATTTTCCTGCTGGAACAAGAAACTCTGAGTTCTAGAAATACAAATGGAGATGAGAATAAAATGAAATCTGGTTCACAAACTATTCTCAAAGTATTCAAACTTGCCATGTTTTTTGTTTCTGATTTTTTTTCCCAGTAGAACTTTTGGGAAAGCTTACCCAAATTAATTAAAATACTGGACTTTCTAGTTTCTTTATGGTTTACTGTAATATTTGACACCAGGAAGAACAAAATCTCAGGAACTATTTTCAGTTTAATTGACTTTCTCATACCTGCCAGTACCTGCCTTGATCCTGATGGTGCCACATTCAATTTTCTTTATAATTTAGGAATGTTAAATTGAAGGCCATCAATTTGACTTTATCTTTTCCCTTCTTTTTTTTTGACTGACTGCTGCCACAGTGGTCAGTCATTCATCTCAGCCTGTGCAAAATCTCTGTATCTCAGCTCTGCTCAGTAAAGTGACTGAAAATAGCTTTTGAATTTTGAGGTGGAGGCTATGGACAAATATGGCCCGGAAGAGCATTTCCTGTGGCTTTGATTCTCAAATGGCATTCAAATATGTTAGTCATCTGCCCCAGGCCCTCGCCTACTCTTTCACCTTTGCTCGGTTTGCAAACGTTTATTTTTGTTCAGTCTGACCTACTGGAACATGATAACAAAAACTGCCTCTGCCAATTTCTCTGAAACTGCCTTTACAAATTCCTATTTTCTAGACCACTTGGTTTATCTATGCCATCAAGCTGGATGTGCAGTCTCCCTGTGCATTCCATTTATGGTGTTTATCTGCCAGCAGTACAACCTGAATATCTTATTGAAATCTTGCCAATCACATTTATAACAGTAATAGATATGGAGAACAGGCAAAGAATCACTGTGACTGTTCCTATTGGAAAGGCATCTGAACTGGCTTCTGACAGCATTTACTCAAGCAGTTCATGCCCGTTAGTGAAGTGGTGACAGAAAGATGCCCCCGTCCTCCCATATTATACTGGGCATTCATTTCTACACTGATGCTAGAATTTGGGCTCTATTTCTCAGAGTCTCTTTTTGCAGAGATGAATCTGGAGTAGAATCCCATGATCAACTACACTGAAACATGGGTTGAGATGGTTGTGCACATGAGGTTAAGCCTTGGCTCAGTGTATAACACTTTTGAAAGGTCTCAGGCTCCATTTTCTGTTTAAGATTAAGATAGATGGAGTGATTCTGGCTAACGAGTGTTTTTCAGGTATAAGGGCTGTTTAGGAATCTTTAGCATCTCTAAACTGATTCTGTGTGTCTTTTGTTTTTTATTATCTCCTAGCTAAAGATGATCCAACCAAAGGTTTATACCCATGGCTTTCACAAAGTCTCAGAGTGAGTACAGTGACTTAAATCAAATGTGCCTGTGAGGACAACTATTTAGTTCTCTTTTTATTATCTTAGGTATTATTGGACTGGACAATATTAGCACAAATTATAGTGAGCTATAACATGAAACTGATCAAATATAATATATAAGGGATTTTAGATTATTATACAAATTGCCAGTTAAATGAACTTCAATATACAGTATACAGATTATTGGCCAGAAAATCCTTAAAGGAAAGTAGGTGAAAGGAAACTTCTTGAGACTTCTGAACTATTTGCGTTACAATCATCTCTGCTGCAGACTACAGGGATCTCTCAGATGTCTAGGTCTGCTTATGTTAGCAGTGTATATTTTGTTCTGGAATCACATATATGGGAAACTGTATCATAAATCTGGGGATATCAATCATAATCCCTATTACCATAAGACTTTGAGGGACTGAATCATTCATCATAGTAAACTAAATAATCTTCCCCAAGATTTCAAATTAAATAAGCGGGAATATGATCTTTGGATGGTGTAGCTATGTCTTCCCTGCCATTGACAGAAGCATTTTAGAGACACATAAATTCAAGAAGTATTTTGATTTGCATAAGGCCTTTAGGACCAGTATTAGGAAGAAGAAAGGCCCTTGTTAGAAAAAATCAATGACTCATCTGATAAAATTCTGTATTTGTATCAGTTTTCAGGTGGAGATCTGGGGAAAACCATGACCTACTATCACAGAAATATTGGTGTAGAAAAAAAGATTGTATCATGACTTAAGGTATGGGTAACATAACAGAATCTTGAAAGCTGTAAAGTCAGTTTGGGCAAGGCTTTACGTAGTTTCATCAGACTGCCTTTGATTAAAGCTCTGATAATTTGTAATATACAGCTAAAACTAAAAATCCAAAACAAAACAATAAGAGCAACATAATGATGTTGCTATTATTCTTATGTCTAATGGAACAACTGACAGTAAAAGAGAAAAGCATAAACAAGCATAAACAAAAGCATGAAAAATATTATTTTAAAATAGAACATATAGTATAAAAGAAAAAGTAGCATACATATGAATATAGCGGTGTATTGTGTATATATATTACTTTACACAGACTCAACAACAAAGAACTTTGGGGAAATATTTATTTTCGAACTAAAAGTTTTTAATATTTCCTCTTTAATGCTGATTTTCTAATTACAATGAAATGTCTCTACTCTAAGCCTAGGTTAACTTGTGTGGATTTTGATAAAGTGGCCTCTTTAAGAAGAATCAAAACAGAAATTTTTATTGACATTTGAACTGCAGCAACTCAGAAGATTAAACAAAACTGTTCTGCATAATTTCCCAAGTAAATGCATATTGCTTTCCTCCCAAACTCACAAATATATTTCAATATATATTCAGTTCAGTTCAGTTCATTCGCTCAGTCATGTCCAACTCTTTGTGACCCCATGAATTGCAGTGCACCAGGCTTCCCTGTCCATCACCAACTCCTGGAGTTCACCCCAACTCATGCCTGTTGAGTCAGTGATGCCATCCAGCCATCTCATCCTCTGTCGTTCCCTTCTCCTCCTGCCCCCAATCCCTCCCAGCATCAGAGTCTTTTCCTAATGAGTCAACACTTCCCATGAGGAAGCCAAAGTACTGGAGTTTCAGCTTCAGCATCAGTCCTTCCAATGAACACCCAGGACTGATCTCCTTTAGGATGGACTGGTTGGATCTCCTTGCAGTCCAAGGGACTCTCAAGAGTCTTCTCCAACACCACAGCTCAAAAGCATCAATTTTCAGCACTCAGCTTTCTTCACAGTCTAACTCTCACATCCATACATGACCACTGCAATATATTGCAAGGGTACTAAAAAAATGTAACTATATGAAGTGATGGATATGGTAATTAAGTTGACTGTGGTAATCACTTGATTAAAATATGCACATTAAATCATTACATTGTATACCTTACATATATACAATTTTTAATTTGTCAATTATACCTGAATAAAGTTGGAAAAAATAAGACAATGCAAGACTTTGAAGTCAAATAACTGTACTTTAAATTCAAGTGTACTTTGATTTTTTTCAGCTTTACTAAGTATAATTAACAATTAAAATTGCAATGTATTCAAAGTATATTTTGTTATACATTGTGAAAGGATTCTCATAACTGATTTAATTAACACATACACCTACTCACATATATAGCTTTTGTGTGTGTACGAGAACACAGTTCTTTATCTTAGCAAATGTCAATTACATAATACAGTATTACCAGCTATATTAAACATGTTACATATTTGACCCTCAAACATTATTTATCTTATAAGTGAAAGCCTTACCTCTTCATCAGCTTCTCCTTGTTTTCACAAACTTCTAGCCCCTGGTTACTACCATTCTACTGTTTTTGTGAATTTGACTTTTTTCACCTTCTTTATATAGATATGAAATACCATGCAGTATTCATTTTCTCTATCTGGCTTGTTTTACTTAGCATGATGTCTTTCAGGTTTATCCTTTTTTTTTTTTTTTTTTTGGAGATGACAATATATCCTTCTTTTTCTAAGGCTAACTACTATTTTAGAGAGAATTGCTTTCAACATCTGTCCAAACAGGAGGAAGAGGGCATAGAATGTCTTTGGACACTGTTGATGTTTGTAGCAAAAAAAAAATTAAACCCAAGTCTGCCTTTGGAAGCTAGTGTTTAAACAATACTTCCTACTATGACATAATTCAGAATTAAGAGAATTTTCAAGTTTTACAGCTCAGTTCATCAGTTCAGTTGCTCATTCATTGCTAACTTTTTGAGACCCTATGGCCTGCAGCACACCCGGCTTCCCTGTCCATCACCAACTCCCGGAGCTTATTCAAACTCGTGTCCATCAAGTCAGTGATGCCATCCAACCATTTCATCCTCTGTCATCCCCTTCTCCTCCCCACTTGAATCTTTCCCAGCATCAGGGTCTTTTCGAGTGAGTTAGTTCTTCGCATCAGGTGGCCAAAGTATTGGAGTTTCAGCTTTAGCATCAGTCCTTCCAATGAAGCTCACATTTCCTCTTATAGACTTTTCTCCATAGCTGCAGACTCTCTGCTCTTTTCATTCATCTCTACTGTTGCTGCAAGAAATGTCTCTAACATCATAATAACATATGCTTTTATAGTCACAGATCTGTTTTTATGCTTGTAAGTGCTTTGATCCTGCAGCGTGTCCAGGATAATTGTTAGTTGTCTTAACTCAGTATAAAATGCTCTTGATAATCTGGCTTCAATATGTTGTTAACCCACTGAAGTCACTTCCTTGGTTACATGAACGTGATTTGCTCTTTTAAAGGTTTCATATATCTCCCAAAATACGCTGGAAATTTAAAGGCCAAATGTTAAATATGAACTGTGGAATAAGATGCTTGAGAAAGCACCAGGAATTCCAGGTTATAAAATTTTCTTTCATTCCTGGAATTTCATGATAAGGAAAATTATAAGAGGGAATAAACAATAAACTAAAAGGCTGGGAAGAATGTGTGGCAAGAATTTTAGTGAAGGGCATTCACATATTGTGGAGATTCATGTAATCTAAAATGCCAATAGATCTATCCTGAAAATTGATATGCCTTTTTCTAGAAATGTTAAGGCATGGAATGAAAATTTACTGGAATTTGCTTAAGGAAATTTTCTTTCTTCACAAGCTTCTGACTTCACTGCAAAACCACAGATGGAAAACCAGGCTGCTGTATACTTTTCTAAAATCTTTGCCCATGCTGTCATAACAATTTAAACAGTACACATAATAAAACAGTTAATCTTTTCTACAGTGTGAGTAGACGTCACATTTCTTCATAGTATTTTCGATAAGTATTGTTTAAACACTAGCTTCCAAAGGCAGACTTGGGTTTAATTTTTTTTGCTACAAACATCAACAGTGTCCAAAGACATTCTATGCCCTCTTCCTGTTGAGTAAACAGGAATGTTGGTGGCATTAAACAAATTTATGAAGGTATAATGTTGAAACAAATAAATGAATAAGATAGAATATTGATCTTTAACATATTATAGTCACACACATAGTAATAATGCATTAATATATTTTTAAATGCCCTTGAAAGAGTAGCATAGTACAGTGAAACACATATTCTAGATCATAAACACTATATTCACTGTATTGACATGAATATTTGTGAAAAATATAAAACAGATGAGAGGATGCCAGATTAAGTCCAAGAAACTCTGTCATAAGTTAAAGAAAAAACAAATTCACTTCCATAAAAGTACATTCCCTGCTAGATTCACTTTTTTCTGTGAAACAAAAATTATCAGCTTAATTATCTTTGTATTGTTTCCGTTTCAACAATTTCCGTTCATCCTTGTCCTGAATTGTATTAATATTATGATGAAAAATATTATGTTTTTCTTGTCATCAAAATTGAATTTCAGAGACAAGAGTTACCTTCCCACCAAAGTCAACTAGGAAAAAAAAAAAAACAAAATTAGACTAATTATATGGAGTAAAGATTGTTAAAACTGTGGAGACGAGTCAGTGAAGCAGACAGATGCCTAACACGATGGACACAATATATATACACTCAGTCCTCTCTGCGGAGAAGGCGATGGCACCCCACTCCAGTACTCTTGCCTGGAAAATCCCATGGATGGAGGAGCCTGGTAGGCTGCAGTCCATGGGGTCGCAAAGAGTCGGACATGACTGAGCAACTTCACTTTCACTTTTCACTTTCCTGTGCATTGAAGAAGGAAATGGCAACCCACTCCAGTGTTCTTGCCTGGAGAATCCTAGGGACGGGGGAGCCTGGCGGGCTGCTGTCTCTGGGGTTGCACAGAGTTGCACATGACTGAAGTGACTTAGCAGCAGCAGCAGCAGCAGCAGCAGCAGTCCTCTCTGACTCTTTGAGACCTCACGGACTATAGCCCATCAGGCTCTTGTGTCCATGGAATTTTTCAGGCAAAAATAGTGGAGTGGGTTGCTATTTCCTCCTCCTGACTGAAAAATATATCTATGATTTCCTCAGGTTAAAGCCTTCAGGGAGTTTGCAGGATGGCATATAAGATGGGAACCCAGAGCAGAACACTGGATTCCCTGAACTGAGGTGAGAGAGCAGAGAAATGATGGAGACAAGTGTCATGAGAGATTGCAAGTCAAATTACCTGGAGAACAGAGGTTCATAGAAGAGGACTCCAGAGTTTTACAGAGGATTTCCCTCAAGTTTTCAACTGTGGATTGAACAAGACTGACCTATATGTTAAGTATCAACTACTGAGGGAAGATTCACCCTCAGAGATTATTGAAAACATTGTCTGACACTCACACAGGATTAAAAATAAAACCTATCCCCACTAGTCAGACTGGAAGACTTCAGTATTTATTAGATATCATATAGACTATGCGCAAGGCCCTTGCCTCAGTGTTGTGGGGTAGTTAGATCTAGAAAGAACAGTGCTCCAAATCTGCCTCTGTGTGGTAAGTTTGTGTGGGCACGTGTGTGTGTGTGCTTGCACATGTGTGTGTGCATGCACACTGTTGTATTTGACTCTTCGTGACCCCATGGAATGTAGTCTGCCAGGCTTCTCTGTCCATGAGATTTTCCAGGTAAGAATATTGGAGTGGGTAGCTATTCCCTTCTCCAGGGGATCTTGTCAACCCAGGGATTGAACTTGCATCTCCTGCATTGGCAGGTGGATTTTTACTGCTGCACCACATAGAAAGCCCTAAATCCCCAAATTTGCCTAATTCTTAAAAAAAGAAAAAGACCTGAAGACATCAAGCTAGTCTGAAGTAACTTAACTACTCCTAGAACAAAGCATAATGATACTTTCAGAAAGCTAAAATATGAAGTGTGCACCAAAATAAAACTCACAATGAAAGTGAAAGTGTTAGTCACTCAGTCATGTCTGACTCTTGTGACCCCATGGACTGTAGCCCCCTCAGACTCCTCTGTCCATGGGATTCTCCAGGCAAGAATACTGGAGTGGGTAACTAGTCCATTCTGCAGGGGATCTTTCTGAACTCACAATAATTGACATCCTACTGAAATTGTAAGTGAAGTCAAGAAAAAAAAAAAACTATAATAATAATAAAATGACTTTTAATGAGGAAGATAATAAATCAGTTAAAATCATTCAAGAACTGACAGATTTTAGAATTAGCAGACAAGGACATTAAAACATTTATTAAATATTTATTGCAAAGTTACAAAGACATCTGAAGCAGGAAGAATAGTCTTCCAAGATGGCAGGGGAAAATGAAACATTCAAGAAGAAGAAAAGCCATAACTGATATTTTGCATCATATGCACAATCTAAATCCTAATCAATTATGAATGTAACTACAATGTATGGCAAAACCAAAACAGTATTGTAAAGTTTCCCTAAAGTCAGGAACAAGACAAGGGTGTCCACTTTCACCACTACTCTTCAACATCGTACTGGAAGTTTTGGCCACAGCAATCAGAGCAGAAAAAGAAATACAAGGAATCCAAATTGGAAAAGAAGAAGTAAAACTCTCACTGTTTGCAGATGACATGATCCTCTACATAGAAAATCCTAAAGACTCTACCAGAAAACTACTAGAGCTAATCAGTGAATATAGTAAAGTTGCAGGATATAAAATCAACACTCAGAAATCCCTTGCATTCCTATACACTAATAATGAGAAAGTAGAAAAAGAAGTTAAGGAAACAATTCCATTCACCATTGCAACGAAAAGAATAAAATACTTAGGAATATTCCTACCTAAAGAAACTAAAGACCTATATATCGAAAACTATAAATCACTGATGAAAGAAATCCAAGAAGACACTAATAGATGGAGAAATATACCGTGTTCATGGATCAGAAGAATCAATATAGTGAAAATGAGTACACTACCCAAAGCAATCTACAGATTCAAAGCAATTCCCATCAAGCTACCAGCAGTATTTTTCTCAGAACTAGATCAAATAATCTCAAGATTTGTATGGAAATACAAAAAACCTCGAATAGCCAAAGCAATCTTGAGAAAGAAAAATGGAACTGGAGGAATCAACTTGCCTGACTTCAGGCTCTACTACAAAGCCACAGTCATTAAGACGGTATGGTACTGGCACAAAGACAGAAATATAGATCAATGGAACAAAATAGAAAGCCCTGAGATTAACCCACATACCTATGGACACCTTATCTTCGACAAAGGAGGCAAGAATATACAATGGAGTAAAGATAGTCTCTTTAACAGGTGGTGCTGGGAAAACTGGTCAACCACTTGTAAAAAGAATGAAACTAGACCCCTCTCTAACACCATACACAAAAATAAACTCAAAATGGATTAAAGATCTAAATGTAAGACCAGAAACTATAAAACTCTAAAAAGGAGAACATAGGCAAAACACTCTCCGACATAAATCACAGCAGGATCCTCTATGATCCAACTCCCAGTATACTGGAAATAAAAGCAAAGATAAACAAATGGGATCTAATTAAAATTAAAAGCTTCTGCACAACAAAGGAAACTATAAGCAAGGTGAAAAGACAGCCTTCTGAATGGGAGAAAACAATAGCAAATGAAACAACTGACAAACAACTAATCTCAAAGATATATAAGCAACTTATGCAGCTCAACTCCAGAAAAATAAATGATCCAATAAAAAAAATGGGCCAAAGAACTAAATAGGCATTTCTCCAAAGAAGACATACGGATGGCTAACAAACACATGAAAAGATGTTCAACATCACTCATTATCAGAGAAATGCAAATCAAGACCACAATGAGGTACCATTTCACACCAGTCAGAATGGCTGCGATCCAAAAGTCTACAAGCAATAAATGCTGGAGAGGGTGTGGAGAAAAGGAACCCTCTTACACTGCTGGTGGGAATGCAAACTAGTACAGCCATTATGGGAAACAGTGTGGCGATTCCTTAAAAAATTGCAAATAGAACTGCCTTATGACCCAGCAATCCCACTGCTGGGCATACACACTGAGGAAACCAGAAGTGAAAGAGACACATGTACCCCAATGTTCATTGCAGCGCTGTTTATAATAGCCAGGACATGGAAGCAACCTAGATGTCCATCAGCAGATGAATGGATAAGAAAGCTGTGGTTCATATACACTATGGAATACTACTCAGCCCTTAAAAGAATAAATTTGACTCAGTTCTAATGAGATGGATGGAATTGGAACCGATTATACAGAGTGAAGTAAGCCAGAAAGAAAAACACCAATACAATATACTGACACATATATATGGAATTTAGAAGACAGTAATGATGACCCTACATGTGAGACAACAAGAGACACAGAGGTATAGAGTGGACTTTTGGACTCTGGGGAGGAGGGAAAGGGTGGGATGGTATGGGAGAATGGCAATGAAACATGTATATTTTCCCGTAAGAGGCGAAACAGCTAATCTATGTTCAATGTAGGATGCAGGATGCATGGGGCTGATGCACAGGATGATTCGGGTAGAGGATGGGGGTGGGAGGTGGGAGGGGATTCGGCATTGGGAGATTGTGTTCACCTATGGCTGATTCGTGTCAATGTATGGCAAAACAAATACAGTATTGTAATTTTAAAAATAAATAAATTTAATTTAAAAAAATAAAAAAATTTAAAAAATAAATCTATAAATACTCTTAAAAGTGGGAGAAAATGATTGTGACCTTGAATTATGCAATTTTTTTGATATGACACTAAAAGCAATCATAATGACTGGGACTCAGTTTAAATTTGCTAGAATATAAAATAGCACAATAACACACACCAAAATTCAAATAAAAGATAAAGTCGATAAAGAATGATCACAGATATTAGAATTAATAGTCAAGAAAATTGAAGTGATAGATTTCAAACTTTTAGAGATGAAAACTGAAATTTTTGTGATGGAAATATTATGTGATCAATAGGAAAGGATGTTTTAATGAAAAGGTAAAAATTAGAAATTATTTTACGAAATTTAAGAAAAAAAAAAAGAATGAGATGGTTGGATGGCATTACCTACTCAATGGACATGAGTTTGAGCAAGCTCCGGGAGTTGGTGATAGACAGGGAAGCCTGGCGTGCTGCAGTCCATGGGGTTGCAAAGAGTTGTACATGAATGAGCAAATGAACTGAACTGAACTGAGTCCTTTATCTATTGTTGAGATTTATGTATTTGGGCAGAGATTGCAAAGTCACCCCACTCCAGTACTCTTGCCTGGTAAATCCCATGGACGGAGGAGCCTGGTGAGCTGCCGTCCTTGGGGTCGCATAGAGTCGGACACGACTGAAGCGACTTAGCAGCAGCAGCAACAGCAGCAGCAGCACGTATTTGGGGGGTGATATTTTTACCCTGTATTTGATCTTTCAAGTCATTAAGTTTGATACATATTTATCATATTATATTTTTTACTACAAAATTGTATTTTAAGAAGTTATTTAGTTTCTTTCAAATCAATAGGATCCTCTTGTTCTTTCCTTTATGTTCAGGTGTTGACACAGGTCCTCAGTTACGTCATTTAGTCTAATAGTCTGGTTGTTTGACCATTTTTAGTATCAGGTATTCTGATAACGATAAAGAGACAAGAGGGTAATTTTCCCACGTTCATGTGTTTTAAGGCCAGCTGTCATGTCCTATTATAAGGATATAAAATTCTAAACTCTCCCTGCCCCTTCAGTGTCTAAAGCACAGAGATTGTTCTATGTATCTGTTTGATTCACTGTAGAAATTTAGGAATTCAGACAGGCTTGGCATGTCTGTGTTTTGGCCCAAATATAATATTGCCTCTTTGGGTCAAAAGAATCCCCAAGTCCTGGCTACACTAACCTCTGTCCTAGGTTCTGTTTTCTGATGATGCTAACCAGATTTCTGCCAACTCATGGAGGACAGGATGCTGCATTCTCCTCCTATTATTTCCTCAACAGTTCAAAACTACAGAGGCTACAAATAGAATTATTTCTTCCATGTCTCAACAGGCATCTGGCTGAGTAGAGCATGCAATTTGGAGTTTGCAGTGGTGAGAAGGGAGCTACATTTAGATAAATTGCTTTGTGGCTCAGCTGCTAAAGAATCTGCCTGCAGTGCTGGAGACCTGCGTTCCATCCCTGGGTTGGGAAGATTCCCTGGAGAAGGGAAAGGTTACTCCACTCCAGTATTCTGGTCTGGAGAATTCCATGGAGTGTATAGACCATAGGGTTGCCAAGATTCAGATACAAGTGAGCGACTTTCACTTCAATTCACTTCACCTCTAATTAATAACTATTTTTAACAAAAGAAATATGAACTTCCCTCATCCATCTCCAAGATCCAGCTTTGTGTCATGTTAGATGTGAATTTATCCTTGTGGATGTTTTTATAGAAAATTTTGTAGACATCGTCCTATGCATCTACATTAGTACATCTTCTTTTCATTTCACCAATAAATCAGTTCATTTTTTTTTAAAACCTGACTCAACTCTTTCCATTGATTATTTTTTGACTGTATCATAGAATAAACAAACTTGTATACACATGTATATGGCTTTCATATAGGTTTCACACAGTTTCACAATATACTTTGGTTAACTTTTTGTGTTTGAAAAAGTAGTTCTAAATTAAATGTTCTGAATATTAGAAGCATATCTTTATTATCTATATTCTAGCATGAAGTCTTATACTTGATATTTCTGATATCAATCAGATCCTTGGTCAGTAGATAACTTTTTCTTCCAATCTATGCATCTGTCCATATCTTGGAAATTTAACTTGAGTAAAAATGATGTTCCAAATACTTCAGAGAAAACTTTTTTTCTGTTTTTTTTTTTTTTGTTTGTTTAGCCCAGGCATATTTCTCTAAAGTCAATTGGCCAAACATGTTTTTAGCTTCAAAAATTCATCCTCACTTTTGGCTTTGAAATTTTCTGGAAATATTTTTTTTTCTATTTACTTTGGTTTTTGGGAAATTATTAAATGGATGCTAGAACTTTCTGATATTCCTTATTTTAAAACTTTGGTATTATGTTTTCTAACATGTTATAATTTGTTCACTGTTTTGAAAGTAGTCTCAACTACTGGGGCTCCATTTTGTAAAGAATTATTTCAGCAATGATACTGCAACTATTATGAACTCTCATTTTCTGATTGTTCCATTTCATACTAGCCTTTTTTCTTCTTCAAAACTAATAAATTTCTGAATGTCTCAGAAATCATACATTCAGTTCAGTTCAGTTTAGTCTCAGTCGTGTCCGACTCTTTGCGACCCCATGAATCTCGCACACCAGGCCTCCTGTCCATCACCAACTCCCGGAGTTCACTCAGACTCACATGCATCGAGCCAGTGATGCCATCCAGCCATCTCATCCTCGGTCATCCCCTTCTCCTCCTGCCCCCAATCCTCCCAGCATCAGAGTCTTTTCCAATGAGTCAACTCTTTGCATGAGGTGGCCAAAGTACTGGAGCTTCAGCTTCAGCATCATTCCTTCCAAAGAAATCCCAGGGCTGATCTCCTTCAGAATGGACTGGTTGGATCTCCTTGCAGTCCAAGGGACTCTCAAGAGTCTTCTCCAACACCACAATTCAAAAGCATCAATTCTTCGGTGCTCAGCTTTCTTCACAGTCCAACTCTCACATCCATACATGACTACGGGAAAAAGATAGCCTTTACTAAAAGGACCTTAGTCAGCAAAGTAATATCTCTGCTTTTGAATATACTATCTAGGTTGGTCATAACTTTTCTTCCAAGGAGTAAGCGTCTTTTAATTTCATGGCTGCAATCACTATCTGCAGAGATTTTGTGCCCCCAAAATAAAGTCTGACACTGTTTCCACTGTTTCCCCATCTATTTCCCATGAAGTGATGGAACAGGATGCCATGGTCTTCATTTTCTGAATGTTGAGCTTTAAGCCAACTTTCTCACGCTCCTCTTTCACTTTCATCAAGAGGCTTTTAGTTCCTCTTCACTTTCTGCCATAAGGGTGGTGTTATCTGCATATCTGAGGTTATTGATATTTCCCCCGGCAATCTTGATTCCAGCTTGTGCTTCTTCTAGTCCAGCGTTTCTCATGATGTACTCTGCACATAAGTTAAATAAGCAGGGTGACAATATATTAGTAACACTTTAAGTTCTGACAAAACAGAGCGGAGATACCATTCTTCAATCATAAATTAGAGAAAGAACTTTGTCAGGGTCAAGCTGACTTGACCATCTAGTCAATGACAGAAAAGCTGCAATGTATTTAGGTAGAAACAGACTTTGCCTAAAGAAAGGGAGAAATCTCATATACCTGATAATATTAGATCCAAAAGAAAGCAATATGTAAAAGCCTGGACCACATATAGACACTTTTGACCTATTGTTCCAACCATATGTGAAACAAAACCCTGAAAATTAACCTCCGACTCTTTTCATCAAGATTAGTCACGTTCACTATCAATTTCAGCAGCTCTGTAATGAAAACATTACATAGATAAGTGAATACAACATTATAATTGAATAGTACAGGTACATTATTTTATATAGTTTGAAATACATTTTTTGTTGGTGCTTAGTCACTAAGTTGTTCCCACTCTTTTGTGACCCCATAGACTATAGCCAGAGAGGTTCCTCTATCCATAGGATTTCCCAAGGAAGAATCCTGGGGTGGGCTGCCATTTCGTTCTCCCAGGAGATATTCCTGGACGAAGGATCAAACCTGCATCTCTTGCATTGGCAGGTGAATTCCTTACCACTGAGCCACCTGGGAAGCACTCTCTTTTAGCTCAGAAAAGACAGTGTACTTTGATTGTATTGTTTATATAGGGAGCTGCTACAGGATGCCAGGTAACATAGTTATTGCCCCTTTCTGCATGGTAAACATCATCTGTGATGCATTTTTGTACAAAAATATATATCTGGAAGCTTTTGTATGTTGCAAAAGAATAAAATTTTGCTATTATGAGTGAAATATTCCAGAGAGAAAGGCCCGTGAGAAGACATAGTAGAGCAGTTTGATGGTTTATTATGTGTAACTGCTCAGAGTATTTCATAAGCATGTTTTGAATCTCTGTCAATGCATCCTGATAAGTAAGTGAATTTCAATTTTGAAGAGTAGTCACAAAGGAAAAGTAATTGAAACATCTCTATCAAGAAGTGCAGTTCAACCTGTTCAAATAGGACCAGAAAAATATATAATTTCTACATCGAATGTTTGGTGATATGAGAGTGAGGACAATTTCTAATCACTGTATGATGTTAGCACCAACTGTCAGAAGGAATATTTACAATAGTGTAGCAACCTGGATGTCAAGTTGTCTTGTGAAAAATACAACATATGAAAGTAGAATAAAATATATTTAAGGCTGTCTTCACTATTAAAAGAGAAAGCTATGCAATGCATAAATTGAGGTTTAAATTTTATGATAGCATGTGTGATAAGAAGTGAAGTCATATTTCTTTTTAGTACCCAATGAGTAATAAAAGAATGAGGATTAAAGACCTCTGTCTCTTAAGTTTACTTAAGTAGCTCAGTCATGTCCAACTCTTTGTGACCCCGTGGACTGCAGAACACCAGGCTTCCCTGTCCATCAACGACTCATGGAGCTTGCTCAAAGTCACGTCCATCCGACCATCTCTCCTCTGTCATACACTTCTCCTCCTACCTTCAATCTTTCCCAGCATCAGGGTGTTTTCAGATAAGTCAGTTCTTCACATCAGGTGGCCAAAGTATTAAAATTTCAGCTTCAGCATCAGAACTTCCAATGAATATTCAGGACTGATTTCCTTTATGCTGACTGGTTGGATCTCCTTGCAGTCCAAGGGATTTTCAAGAGTCTTCTCCAACAACACAGTTCAAAAACATCAATTCTCTGGTGCTCAGCTTTCTTTATAGTCCAACTCTCCTATCCATACATGACTACTGGAAAAACCATAGATTTGACTAGATGGACATTTGTTGACAAAGTACTCTCTCTGCTTTTTAATATATTGTCTATGTTGGTCACAGCTTTTCTTCCAACCAGCAAGTATCTTTTAATTTCATGCCTGCAGTCACAATCTGCAGTGATTTTGGAGTCCAAGAAAATAAAGTCTGTCATTGTTTCCCTGACTATTTATCATGAAGTGATGGGACTGGATGCCAATATCTTACCTTTTTTTTTTTTTTTAGGAGGTGACATTTATTTTATTATTTTTTAAATACCTTATTCTACATTACAATACTGTATTTGTTTTCTTACCTTTTTGAATGTTTAGCTTTAAGCCAACTTCTTCACTCTCTTCTTTCACTTTCATCAAGAGGCATTTTAGTTCCTCTTTGCTTTCTGTCATAAGGGTGGTATCATCTGCATATCTGAGGTTATTGATATTTGTCCTAGCAGTCTTAATTCCAGATTGTGCTTCATCCAGCCCGGCATTTTGCATGATATATTCTGCATATAAGTTAAATAAGCAGGTTGACATTATACAGCTTTGACTGTTCCTTTCCCAATTTGTAACTAGTCCATTGTTCCATGTCCAGGTGTAACTGTTGCTTCTTGACATACATGCAAGCTTTCTCAGGAGGCAGGTCAGGTGGTCTACTATTCCCACTTCTTTACAAATTTGTTGTGATCCACACAGTTGGCTCAGACAGTAAAGCGTCTGCCTACAATGTGGGAAACCCAGGTTCAATCCCTGGGTCAAGAGGATCTCCTGGAGAAGGCAATGGCACCCCACTCCAGTACTCTTGCCTGGAAAATCCCATGAATGGAGGAGCCTGGTAGGCTACAGTCCATGGGGTCACGAAGAGTCGAACATGGCTGAGCGACTTCACTTTCTTTCACTTTCACAGTCAAAGGCTTTGGCATTGTCAATAAAGCCAAAGTAGATGATTTTCTGGAACTCTTTTGCTTTTTTGATGATCCAACAGATGTCGGCGATTTGATCTCTGGTTCCTCTGCCTTTTCTAAATCCAGTTTGAACATCTGGAAGTTCTCCAGTTCACATGCCACTGAAGCCTCATTTGGAGAATTTTGAGCATTATTTTGCTAACATTTGAGTTGAGTGCAACTGTGCAGTAATTTGAGCATTCTTTGGCATTGCCTTTCTTTGGGATTGGAATGAAACTTACCTTTTCCAGTCCTGTGGCCACTGCTGAGTTTTCCAAATTTGCTGGCATATTGAATGCAACACTATCACAGCATCATCTTTTAGGATTTGAAATAGCTCAACTGGTATTCCAATACCTCTATCAGCTTTGTGTCTTAAGGAGCTACCTAAAGTCAACAGTAATGTAGAATTCACACACAAGAAAGTCGTTTTTCCAATACAACTTGAGACTGGTATAAAAACATATAATCTTATGAATTGTGCTTTATGTAATTTTTATCCATTATTTTGTTTATTATTTGACCCAAGATTTTCAATCTATAAATATACAGCATTTTTGAAAAATCAACAAAAAAGCATACATATATATACTTTTTTTCCTGATTGCTCTTCACATAAAGGCTTTTTTTAACTCCAAACTAGATATATTTTCATTTTTTATTTGTGATGGTGAAATATTTTATTATGTTTTTATGAGAAAGTCTACACTAATGGGAAATAATTTCTGATCTATATTGAGCCACACAAATATCATGGCTTTATCAAATTTCTTTTTCATGACATTATTAATAAAGACCTGCTTTCTCTTACAAAATTGCCATTATTTTTATATTAAGAAAAACTATAAATATTAAATACTCTTAAATATTAAAATATACCTAAAAACCCAGAAATGAATTAGTAGACCCTTGCATTGCCATCAGCCAAATTAGCATCATTAATATTTTATTATATTCATTTCAACTATTTCATTTAAAGATATATATCACTTGTGGCATAGCAATCCACAACCTTTTCTCCTTCATTCTTTCCAATAAATCTAGGAATAATATGTATATTTCATTATGTAGAATTATTATTTTGCATTAGATTCTGACATTGATAGCTTTTGAAATCTTACTGTATTTTCCTTTGAATCTTACATTATTTCCATAATTTATAAAACTTAATTAATGATATGAGCAGATATAGCTCTTTATGTCTCCTTTCCTAAATTAGACTTCTTTTTCAATTAAATAGAATTTTCAACTGTATATTTGTGAGAATTATCTGAACAATTTTAGAAAAAGTTGTCTTTCTGTTACAAATGTTCAAAGTCTCTTCTTGAATAAGTGCCATTGTCCTATGTCAAATGTAACAGATTTTTCCCATGGCCCCCTGGTGAATGTTTGGATTAGACAACTCTTCCTTCCAGCTGTTAATCCAACTCTGATGAAAACTCAAACCAAATTGACAACCTAATAGGTACAGAGATAGATGGTGAAACTCAAGTGATTTCTTCCTTTGAAAAAGTGACTAATGAAAAAATATAGGCTTCCTTTGGAGTTAAAGGATAAATGATTTTGTGCTTTATTTCCCAAGGGTCAGCATGTTACAGGCTAGTTTTTTCCCTTTGAGAAACTATATCCTATTTATGAATAATGCCTTTTGAAACCCCAGCATTCATTTGATACAAAAATAAAGGCAGCACATTTACAGAAAGGTTATGAATGTGTCACAGAAATCTGCTGGCCTATATTCTCTCCCTTTAAAATTGGCTCTAGTTGAATGAACATCACTCTTCCAAGTAAGAACTTTATCCCACACTACAAATGTACTTAAGAGCTTATTACCAAGCATAATTCCCAATTCCCAGCTATCGTCCAAGCAGCAGAAAAGGCAGAGTCTAGTCACATTTAGTAGCTTCATTTTCCCCAAACTTGAAGAATTCTAAACTTTGATCATTGTTCTCCTTTCTCCACAGTGATTTACATGATATATCATGCCCCCTTGACTGCTTACATGTTTCTAGCAAGACTAGAAAAATAGTGTCTTAAAACTATCAATGCTGGAATATTTTGAGACATAAAATAACATTATTAACAACCACTGGTGATTTATAATTTAACATTTTCCAAAGACTTTTTAGCAATGAGAGCTACATGATAAATTTTTGCCAAAAATGAATGTCCATTTCTTCTGATATGAGATGCCTTTATGTGATTATGTGGGCTGCATGTTTTTATCAGCCTACACTGAAATGTATTTTGTCAGTATAACAAAAGTTTTTTTTTTTTTAATTGATTGAGAAATGAAAGGCTATGTCATAAATATATCATCAAATCAGGAAAGGGTTAAAAATACAGTTAAGCACATTTACATTAAGAAGTAAAACTCAATACCTAATTGAGATTCAGAAGCAAACAAAAATAGGTATTTTTAACAAAAGCATTTTAGGCTTTTATGTTTGAGTTGAACTGACCAAACCTCAGCTCTAGTAGTGAGGAACAAGATAAGGAACTCTGTGTTGGGTGTGTTTGTGTTTTGTGTGTGTGGAGTAAAGAAATAATGTTAATTCAGTAGCCAAGAAGCAGGACCTGGCAGAACAAAGTGGGTGGAAGGAGATGGAGAACTGGTGGGGGATTCTTAACCAGCCTGTTACTTACTAAAGAAAACTTTTCACAGAGCTATACAGTATACAAATCTATTCCAAAATAACATCTTCCCCCACTGTGGTTTCATACCACTCACAGAATTTATTTGACTACTCTTCATATAGCATCATGGCTATCTGTGGCTTAACACCACATTAACATCTTTAGCTTTCTATTCACCATCAAATCTTATGTAAAAATAGCCATCAAAGCAACAGTGTAAGGCGTCAGTCTTTATGATGTACCAAACAACTTCTGGAGTAAATTTGAGTTATTATCTCAGTTAGCTCATATAACTCATAAGTCACCCTTCAGTAGAAGTGAGCTGTATACTGTTTCAGATCCTGTAATATCCTTGAGAGATGAACACCAACACTACTCTCTGTCTCACATTTTGCAACAAACAAGTGATAATTAAAGGCCGTGTCTATAGGAAGAGCCTTTAAAATTTTGATCTGTCACTTGTATGTAACAGGTGAATTCTAAGAGCAATCATCTCCTTGCAAGAATGAAAACCATTCTCAGCAGCAGTCAGACTTTGACATTCCAGAAAATGTTGACACACTCAGAAGAAATGAACAGTTATTGTGAAGGACCTGAGAGGACGCCACTCAAATGAATGTTACAAAGTCTCCTTGGAAGGAAGAGAGAGGATCCATATTGGCAAATGATGGGGAAATAGAAAGGAATTGACTGTTTAGAAAGGTTCCGATTCTCCATGGTCATGTACAGAGATAACACAATGCACTTTGCTGATGAGATGCTGCTGCTGCTGCTGCTAAGTCACTTCAGTCGTGTCTGACTCTGTGCAACCCCATAGACGGCAGCCCACAGGCTCCCCCGTCCCTGGGATTCTCCAGGCAAGAACACTGGGTGGGTTGCCATTTCTTTCTCCAATGCGTGAAAGTGAAGTCGTTCAGTCGTGTTCGACTCTTCGTGACCCCATGGACTGTAGCCTACCAGGCTTCTCTGTCCATGGGATTTTCCAGGCAACAGTACTAGAGTGAGGTGCCATCACCTTAAGCTCACTTCCCCATCGACGTTGTTACTCGGGAGAACAGGTCTCTTGTTCAGATCTGAAATCTGAGGGTAAAGTTACATCCACAATATGAGGATAAGACCAATCATTCCTTGTTCTCAAGCCCCAAAAGATGAGTTCATTCTCAAAGGAAACACATTTAAATTGTGCAAATTCAGATGCTTTGATTTAACAAAGCACCACCACCAACAAAAAAGTTGGATTGCATTTATAATTCTAGAAAAGGAACAGTTCAACAGGCTGATGAATAATATCTATAAATTGTGCAGCTATGGAAAAAATCATGAAGCTAGATGATTTTTAAGATGTATTTGTCATATTCTAAAAAGTGTAACAAAGCCTTGCATTAAAACTAAAAAAGGAATCCATGCTTGTTACAGTACCATTTATCAAGAATGAGTTAAAATTATTTCATTTAAAGCATGTATATGCTCATCAAATATTACTGAACACATATAAGATTCTGTTCAACAAGACAGCATTCAACAATCTGGAGATGCCAGAAATCAAGATGTGGCACATGGAACCATCTGGAAGCCAACTTATGAGGAGTCAAATATCTGAGCACTTGTGAAGTATTCACATTGTCTTGGAGTCATGCTTTGTCAGAAATGAAAGAAACTTCTCTGAGGCAACGTCTCCTATTATGTGGGAGGGAGAGCCCACAGACATTAGATCCTGAGTATTATACCTCCCTTTGGCACATTGAGGAGGAGTCAGGGTCTGAGTTTTAGAGCATTTCAAGTGTGCACTTCACCAAAATGATAGCTGGCACTCACAGAACAGAATGACCTAATGGAACAAATCACCTGAAAATGAGACGATGTAAAATTTGACAATTCAAAATGTGACAGACATGTCAATTAAATATGTAAATATTCTAAATGAGGTCAACTGGGAAGAAACAGAAAAACTAAATAGAAATAGGTAGTTTGAAAATATAGATTGAAATTAAATATTCAATAGATCATAAATATGTATATAAGGAAGAATAAAGAGCTGTAAATTAGGCCCAACAACAGCAATGAGGTAAATAATAGATAAGAGTACAGACAATCTGGAAGTTAGGGCAAAAAATTAAAACATCAGCATAACAGGAGTTAAAATACATAAATAGGTTAAACATTTAAACAAATATACTGAGAGTGTATAGAAATTAAAAGATCCTTTTCCAGGGAATAGGACTATTATATAACTTATGAATTGAATGAATGCAAACAATGTAAGAACCATGCCTTTTTCGTCTGTTGGATAATTAATGCTCATTTAACTATGAATCAAACACTCCTTCAAAGAGGCTATATTCAGAGTGTAAGAAATGGAATTACAGTAGCGATAGATACAGCACACCTATGTTCTGATTATTTTTGTACATAATTTTTGAAATATACAAACATATTCAGCTTGATTTACATTTATTTTATCTAAAACTGATCAGATGTTAGAGGGGAAAACTCATCCTCTTTTTACGAATTTTTTTAATGGGTGCCAATTTGCTTTAAATGAGGAGATTGCTTTGCCAGATATATGCTGAAGTCTTCTATTAGGCATAATCAGGAAGAAGAAAAATGATAAGAAGGATTTTTAAAGCCTTCTGAGGATGGATCCCAATGCTAGTATTGATGGAACCCTTTAAATTATGTTAAATTGCATGTCATTTTGATAATAACTAACAGAATTCCTTGGTGACAAAATTTAAGACTATCAAAAATATATAGTATGATGTAGAAGTAAAGTTTTGTTTTTTGAATTTTTGTTTTTGTTCATAAAGAATGCTCTCCCATTGATCTAGTGTAGGTTTCTCATATTTACAAAACTGTTTTGCAATTTTTACCATATAGTCTCTACACATATTTATTTTATTAGATTTATAATATTTGATATTCTTGATATTATTGTAAATGTCCTTTCTTTTGTTAATTTTCAATTTCTTTTGTTAATTTTCAATTAATTATAGTCTATTGCTAGTTTCTCACAATACAATAGATTTTGCACGTTGACTTTATATTCTGTGAAAATGCTAAACATTAGATTTAGTAACATTTTAATATATTATTTGAGATTCTCTGTGTGACCAATCATGTAGTATGAGAAAAGAGATAATTTTATTTCTTTTCAATCCTTATATGATTCTGTTTTCCTTTTTCTATGATGAATTTTCTGGAAAAGATGTGTCTCTTTGTCTGGTGTCAGAATAATACTGTGCTCATTAAAGTAGTCAGAAAGTGCTCTCTTCCACTGTTTAAAACTTTGTTAACAATGAATATTATTTCTTGCTTAAATATTTGAGCATATTCATCAGAGAAGATATCTGGACCAAAAATTTCCTTTGTAGGTTTACAGACTTTCCCTCTTGTAACTTTCTTGATTAGCATCTACCTTTTCGAGTCACTATAGCCACTAAAGCTTTCTTTTGGTTAGTGTTGCATGTTTCAATAATCTTATCTTCAAACAATACATGTAATATTATTTCAAGTATGATTCTAGTAGATGGAATGTAGTCAGGACCTATTTTCTAATAGAATATAATTTGAATAGATCATTTACTCTCAATGCAAATTTTTAAAATTTGGTGGTATTGTTAGTCGCTAAGACCTGTCTGACTCTTGTGCGACCCAATAGACTGTAAGCCCACCAGGCTCCTCTGTCCATGGGATTCTTCAGGCAAGAATA
This sequence comes from Nanger dama, assembly GCA_917880005.1. Classification (NCBI taxonomy): domain Eukaryota; kingdom Metazoa; phylum Chordata; class Mammalia; order Artiodactyla; family Bovidae; genus Nanger; species Nanger dama. The sequence continues at coordinate 4,418,690 of CAKJTW010000069.1, forward strand.
ATGGAGTGGGTTGCCATTCTTTTCTCCGAGGGATCTTCTCAATGCAGGGATTGAACTCCTGCATCTCCTGCTTGACAGGAGGATTCTTTACCACTCTACCACCTGGGAAGCCCCAATAGTTAGGACTAAAAGTTGACTTATTGCTATATACTATTTACCCCATTCTTGTCTGTTTTTACTTCTTTTTATGGATTTTTCTTGATTATCTTATGATCTCTTTTTCTAGGATTAACAATATATTTCTGTAATTTATCAAAGTATAGATGAAAATAAATATTTGACTTCTTTGCATGTAATATATAAATTGTATATTCCCAATTTTTCGCTGTCTGTATTTTTCATTTAAAGAGATTAAAACTTAGAAAAATATGCGTTATGTTTACCTTTATTTTAATCATTTTTCTTGATCATCATTTTTTTTAAAGATTCACATTTCTGTTTAGTAGTTTGTTACTTCTGCTAAGGACCTTCTTGTAATATTTTTATAGTACAGATCTCTTAGCAGTGAATTCTCTTAGCTTTAGTTTGTCTGGAAAAGAAATCTACATTTTTGATGAAAAATACTTTCACTATACATAGAATTCAGTGTTGGCAGTAACTTTATTGTTGTTTTGATATTTTGGAGTCGTTAATCAATTATCTTAGGATTTAAGCAGATTTCCTTTTATATATCTTTTATTCTCAAGCTGCCTTCATCATAGAATCTTCATCTTTAATATGCAATAATGTGATAATTTGACTATGATATATATACACTTGTATGCTATTGATATTTATCCACTTTGATTAATTTAGCTTCCTAGATCTATGATTTATTTTCATCAATTATTTTTAGAAATATTTCAACTTTAAGTCCTCCACTTTTTCTGCTATATTCTGTCTTCGTCTTCTAGTATTTCACTGGCAAATATGTTAAAGTGTTTGCGTTTTTTCACAGTTCTTAGAGATTAAGAACTGACCTTATCTGCTTGCATATTTATATACATTGAGCTTCCCTGATAGCTCAGTTGGTAAGGGAATCCACCTGCAATGCAGGAGACCCCAGTTTGATATTATATATATTAAAATGTTATTTTATACTTATTTATAGCTTTTATTTACTTTTTTTCTCCTAATGTTTTAATGTGGGTAATTTGTATTTGGGCTTCCCTCATAGCACAGTGGTAAAAATCACCTGAAATACATGAGAGGTGGGTTTAATCCCTGGATTGGGAAAATCCCATGTAGAAGGAAATGGCAATGGACTCTAATATTCTTGCTTGGGAAATCCCATGGACAGAGGAGCCTGGTGGGCTACAGTCCATGGAGTCACAGAAGATTCAGATATGGCTTAGCAAATAAGCAACAACAAGAACTATTTCTATTTACCTGTGACCACTAATTCTCTTTTCCTCTGTGTCAAGTCTACTGATCAGTCCGTCAAAGGTACTTTTTATCTCTGATACCATTCTTTGCACATTTCCATTCGATTCTTTCTTATAGTTTCTCTTTCTCTTTGAAATTCTACAGTTGCTCTTGACTGGACACCTTCTCTTTTGTAGCCTTTAACACCTTTCTTATAGTTACTTTAAAAATGTTTAAATTTTTAAATATTTAAAATTGTAAGATTTCTGTCATTTCAAGAATCAGATCATATTTGAGTGTGAAATTTGTACTTTGTATTTATGACTGGAAAAGTGAACACATCTTCCACTAGTATGTGAGTGTGTGAGCTGACTGAACCTATCCAAGAATTGAACTGAGTGTACCTTTTGTTGCTTCAATGGTAATCTTCAAATTCCCCTACTGTTACTTTGTCCTTGGGTGGTGGTTAGTTTGCTGAAGAATTTTTCTTAACAGTTTTCTGATTGAAGTCCTTCTCTGTGTGTTGATACCTCAAAATGCATCTCTCTATATGCAGTTATTTCTGTCTCAGCAGTAGACTGTTGGTGCTTGTTACTCCTTGCTTGCTAGCCGGGTTGTAGGAGCTCCTCTGTCTTCTGCAGCCATTGTGTTCCTGAATCGCAGGACTGGTCTCTGTGATCCAGCACCTCCCTCAGTGAAATAACTCTATTGTGAAGGACGGCTATTGATTCTTTGTCCTTCCCCCAGGGGTAAAGGGCTTTTTCCCCTTTTTCTTTTTCCTAGCTACAGCAAGTGCCCTGTGCACTTGTGGGCAAAAATGATTGCTGCCCATTCCCGTGGGGTAGTGCTTCTTGTCCCTTCTCTCAGGACCCCAGAGGAATGCTTCTTTCCACGTGCAACGTTGTTGCCAATATTTCTCATGACCTCCCTGGAAAGGAGTTTGTGTAAAGCTACAAGGAGATCCAACCAGTCCATTATGAAAGAGATCAGCCCTGGAATTTCTTTGGAAGGAATGATGCTAAAGCGGAAACTCCAGTACTTTGGCCACCTCATGCGAAGAGTTGACTCATTGGAAAAGACTCTGATGCTGGGAGGGATTGGGGGCAGGAGGAGAAGGGGATGACAGAGGATGAGATGGCTGGATGGCATCACTGACTCAATGGACGTGAGTCTGAGTGAACTCTGGGAGTTGGTGATGGACAGGGAGGCCTGGTGTGCTGTGATTCATGGGGTCGCAAAGAGTCGGACACTACTGAGCGACTGAACTGACTGACAACACCTTTTGTATATCAGCTCCCTAGGGTTTTTATGTTTTCACTCTGACCCACAGTAAGCATTTGTCAATTTGTTAACAAATTTCACTGTTACTTATTCACAATGCACATTTATTGAGCACTTCCGTCAGTTCAGTTCGGTTCAGTCTCTCAATCATGTCCAACTCTTTGCGACCCCATGAATCGCAGCATGCCAGGCCTCCCTGTCCATCACCAACTCCCAGAGTTCACTCAGACTCAAGTCCTCTACACCAAATAGGAGGCCAAGGTCAAGGGATTCAATACACGTCGAAGAGCCTGTATTGACTCACTAGAAAAGACCCTGATGCTGGGACAGATTGAAGACATGAAGAGAAGGGGATGACAAAGGAAAAAGTGGCTAGATGTCATCATCGACTCAATGGACATGCATTTAAGCAAACTCCAGGAGAGAATGAAGGAGAGGGAAGCATAGCATGAGGCAGTCTATGGGGTCGTAGAGTCAGACACGACTTAATGACTGAATAACAATAACAAATAATAATAGTACAAGAGGCTTCCAATTATAATACCAGTTTTTCTCACTCTTATCTGATATTGGGGCTTTCCTGCTTCTGGGGGTCTCCAATCAGCATCTAAGATAAATTAAATTAGATTCTCTGATGCTGAGATATACCTAACAATACTGGTTATAAGTGATCCCCAGGTAATTCTGTTATAACCTCAAGGCCAACCACTAAAGCACCCTGAAATCCTACCTCTGTTTCTCCTCAATTTAGCGACAAAGCTCTTATCAAAATAGGTCTACTGTGTTATAGCACAGCTGCTTCCTAGGGAAAAAAGAATTTGCTGAATTAATGGGAGACAAACCATTGCAATAATTATTTCTTTCTCTAACTATGGTTCTATTGTGTTTACCTGTTGGATCAATTTTTATTATCTGTTTTATATTCATTTCAAATTAGGAAAAACTCTGTTTAGTATGTTGAATCGATGGGGTGATGTTTATAGGATGAAGCATAATAAACAAATTACCAGACATCATTTGTGATTTCCCAAGGTGAGCTCTTGGCATTTTCAGTGAGATGGCTTTTAAAATGTATTGTATCTAGTTATTCAGAAACAGAAGAGTAAAAGTGGGATTCACACGATTGCCAATGCTATAAATCCTGTTTTTGAGCAGCTGAATTATTTCCCTGGAGGTCTTTGGAATAACACAGGTTTAAACAAAGGACAGTTGTTTCTTAAAGACATTGGCTTAAAAGTCCAAGGTAAAATTCTAGTAAGGTACAAGATAACTCTTTTTAATGCTGTCCAATTGGACCAATTGATCAAAAGCCACAGCATTCTAAGTCCATTATTTTGTTGACATTGATGTCTCAGTTTTACCATTCCAAGTTACTTAGCTCAGGCCTGAAAGGAAGCAATAAAGGGAACAGGAGTAGGAAATCTTGCTTGTCCAAAGCAAGCTCATTGTATATGATATTTCATCTTTTCTCTCCTTTACTATATTTTTGTTCGAAATGCAGAGGCATTAACACATATCAGGACATTCTAGTTAGCAAGTTGACTTAAGTTTTAGGCAAGAAAAGATATACACATGTAGACTGGTCACAGAGGGTCAGAACATTCCAGTTGTTGGGCAAGAATAAGAATTTTGATAGTGAAATTTCAAAGGTAAGTCCCAATATGAACCCAAGTATGGCTTGATGACCAGGGATACCTTTTTCCATTATATTGAATCTCATCCAGTTTTGAGGGAAATGCCCTGCTTGTGAAACAAACAACCAAGGGAAGAGTAAATGATTTCAAGATCTGAAGGATACGAGGCATCAGTGCACAGTCACAAAAATATAAACTAGTTGTGAACTTTTGCCCTACCCCATGCCACATATTGAGAAAGCTTGACACAGGGAAGGTCATGAAGATCTCTGAATGATACTTATTCACTGAGTTAAGAATCTGCAAGATTTAACCTTCACAAATTATTTTATCAATACTATGGAAGCAAAATAATGTGGTCAATCTTCTCACTTAAAAAAGTAATAAAAATGTTAGGTAAAATATTCTTAAAGATAAACATGTAATTCATTTGTGAATTGGCAAGAAAGAAAACCTAAAATATCAAACCAAAGTGAAGGTATAAATCTTGTAAGTTAGAAAAGTGTTGATAAAAATAATCAAGCATATTTTGAGATACAAGCAAATAGATTTTTCTAGAAATGAATACATAATTTTTTGAAATTTTAAGTTTGTTGGATTGTTTAAGAATAAATTAAAAACAAACACAACTAAACAAAGAATTAGTAAGCCAAAACTAAACTTGAGTAGATTTTAGTTGTTGTTGTATGTTTGGTTTTTCCTAAAGGCAAAGAGAAAAAGCCACAGAAGATATGGATTAGAAATTAAAAGAAATTAATTAGATTAACATCTTACTTGAATTCCAGAGGATGAGAAGAGAGAATATAAAAGGTAATATTTTAAGGGCTAATAAGTGAGAATATCCAAAAATTAATTTTTAAAAAGGTATTGATACTCATCAAACTCAAACAAATTACCAATTGAATATGTTAAAAGCAACCCCTCCCTACAAAAAAAAAAAAAAATAAAAAGATCAAAATGCCATCTAGGAACAGAGAACAAAAAGAGAAGATATCAATGACAACCAGAAATTTAAGAGAGATTATGTAAAAGAAATAATATGCTCATAGCACACTTTTCCACAGGAGCAATGCTGGTAAGGAGCTTCCTGATAGCTCAGTTGGTGAAGAATCTGCCTGCAATGCAGGTGACCAGGGTTTGATTTCTGGGTTGAGAAGATCCCTTGTCAACCCACTCCAGTATTCTTGCCTGGAAAATCCCATGGACAGAGGAGCCTGGCAGGCTACAGTCCATGGGGTTGCAAGAGCTGGACACCACTTAGTGGATAAACCACCAATGCTGGTAAGAAAGAAGGAAATTTTCTCAATTTACTAATCAAAAAAAAGCCTGACATAAGTGTAGCTACCACTTTTAGCTCTCTTTTAGGTTCCATTTGCATGAAAATCTCTTTCCTCCTCTTATATTAAGCCTTTCCATGTCGTTAATGTTGAAGTGACTCTCATGAGCAGCCTTAATTGGGTCTCAATTTTTTAATCCATTCTGCCATGCCATTCCTTTTGAATGAAGAATCTAATCCATTTACATTTAAAATAATTATTCATAAGTAAGAATTTACTAATGCTATATCATTAATCATTTTCTGTCTGTTTTGTAGTTCCTTTATTCATTTTTTTTTCTTGTAAATAGATGACTTTTCCAAAGGAGTATGCTTTGATTTCCTTTTTGCTAACTTTTGTATATCTACTCTAGGTTTGCATATTTAAAATTTGCTAGGAGAGTAGGCTTTAAGAATTTTCACCAGATACATTGAAAACTATAGATTCAATGCAATCTCTATAAAGCTATCAATGATATTTTTCAGAGAATCAGAACAAATAATTTCACAATTTGTATGGAATTACAAAAACCTCGAATAGCCAAAGCAATCTTGAGAAAGAAGAATGGAACTGGAGGAATCAACCTGTCTGACTTCAGGCTCTGCTACATAGCAACTGTCATCAAGACAGTATGGTACTGGCACAAAGACAGCAACATAGATCAATGGGACAAAATAGAAACCCAGAGATAAATTTATGCACCTATGGACACCTTATCTTTGACAAAGGAGGCAAGAATATATAATGGAGAAAAGACAATCTCTTTAACAAGTGGTGCTGGGAAAACTGATCAACCACTTGTAAAAGAATGAAACTTGAACACTTTCTAAAACCATACACAAAAATAAACTCAAAATGGATTAAAAATCTAAATGTAAGGCAGAAACCATAAAACTCTTAGAGAAAAACATAGGCAAAACAGTCTCTGACATAAATCACAGCAAGGTCCTCTATGACCCACCTCCCAGAGTAATGGAAATAAAGCAAAAATAAAAAATTGGAACCTAATTAAATTTAAAAGCTTTTGCACAATGAAGGAAACTATAAGCAAGATGAAAAGACAGCCTTCAGAATGGGAGAAAATAATAGCAAATGAAGCAACTGACAACGAATTAATCTCAAAATATGCAAGCAGTCCCTGCAGCTCAATTCCAGAAAAATAAGTTACCCAATCAAAAAATGGTCCAAAGAACTAAACAGACATTTCTCCAAAGAAGACATACAGATAGCTAACACATGAAAAGATGTTCAACATCACTTACTACCAGAGAAATGCAAATCAAAATCACAATGAGGTACCATCTTACGCTGGACACAATGGCTGCTATCCAAAATCTACAAACAATAAATCCTGGAGAGGGTGTGGAGAAAAAGGAACCCTCTTACACTGTTGGTGGGAATGAAAACTAGTACAGCCACTATGGAGAACAGTGTGGAGATTCCTTAAAAAGCTGCAAATAGAACTGCTATACGACCCAGCAATCCCACTGCTGGGCATACACACCGAGGAAACCAGAACTGAAAGAGACATGTGTACCCCAATGTTCATTGCAGCACTGTTTATAATAGCCAGGACATGGAAGCAACCTAGATGTCCATCAGCAGATGAATAGATAAGAAACCTGTGGTACATGTACATAATGGAGTATCACTCAGCCATTAAAAGAATATATTTGAATCAGTTCTAATATTTGATGCAACTGGAGCCTATTATACAGAACGAAGTAGGTCAGAAAGAAAAACACCAATACAGTATATTAATGCATATATATGGAATTTAGAAAGATGGTGATGATGACCCTATATGCGACACAGCAAAAGAGACAGATGTAAAGAACACACTGCTGGACTCTGTGGGAGAAGGCGAGGGTGGGATGATTTGAGACAATAGCATTGAAATATGTATATTAGCATATGTGAAATAGATCGCAAGTTGAGGTTCAGGTTCGATGCATGAGGCAGGGTGCTCAGGGTTGGTGCACTGGGGTGACCCTGAGGGATAGGATGGGGAGGGAGGTGGGAGGGGGGTTCAGAATGGGGAACACATGTACACCCATGGCTGATTCACATCAATGTATAGCAAAAACCACTATAGTATTGTAAAGTAATTAGCCTCCAATTAAAATAAAAAGAAAAATAATAATAAAAAAAGAATTTTCACCAGATACATTGAAAACAGTGATGATTATGTGAGGTATGAATATGTTAATTAGCCTAGTTGTGGTAATCATTTCTCAAAGTATACATATGTCAAACATTACATTATATATTTTAAATGCATGCAATTTTATTTACCTCAATTATACCTCAATAAAGCTGAAAAAATACACTAAGAACTTACAAAATATGTCACTCTGGCATACTTTATGTATAAAAAGTGAACTTATCTTTCAAGGAAAAAAAGGCCAAATAAAAATTTTTTAGATCGACAGTAACACTGAGCTAGCATTTACCAGTTCCAGTGTTCTTGCCTAGAGAATCCCAGGGATGGAGGAGCCTGTTGGGCTGCCGTCTATGGGGTCACACATGACTGAAGTGACTTCGCAGCAGCAGCAGCAGCAGCATTTACCAGTAAGCATGACCTCTCAGGGTCCTCATGGCTCATGAAGATCTGGAAAGAATTGAAATTGGGTCTGTGAATGGTGAATGCAAGATTAACTGATGTGGGAACAAAGCTGGCATGCTACATTTGTTAAGTCTCTTGGTTAAAACACATGACAGACACTGAGAAGGAAGTATACTGTCTACTGCTAAAGGCAGGTGGGGAACAAACAAAAAACTACTCTAATCTGAGAGACAATTGGCTCAACCTTAATTGTGAGACTCGAAAAATGCTGGAGAGAGTAGCATCTGTGACTGCACTAAGAACAGTATATGAATGCACTCTGCTTTTATAAGACTTATCCAGATTAAGAGCTTAGACATCAATTTTCCCAAATACTCCAAACCCAGTTGTGACTGCTTCAGTTGTCTGAGGCAGCTAGAGCAGAAAGAAATGGGTTTTTGAACCAGACTGTGACTGAAATAATAATCCTACATTACCGCTTAACCACTGCATTCCACTGAACACATCAGAATCCGTCTTGGTTAATTTGTACACCATATGGCAGTCATATATTTTTAAAAGAAATTGTAGCTATGAAATTTAACTACTGCATTTACCATTCTGTGACTTTAAATTTTACCACTGTTAATGACTTAAAGATAAAGTCTATCAGAAACGTGAAGGTATGAGCTTTAATGTGATATGATCAAGGGGAAAGTTTAAGGCATCAGATTGAAGGAAAGTAGCAGTTATCGAAGTTAGAGTTTTATTTGAACTCCATGAAAGACTCTCTGGTCATACCCAGCGTGTAGCATGATGCTTTGTACATTGCAGGCAATCAATAAATAAGAAGGAATCAGCGAAATCTCACAGTTACAGGGATATATAGACATTAACAGTGGAAAAATACAAATATATTATTTGATAAATTTGTAGAAAATTTTAGTTAAATAGGGGTATCCATTAAGATTGAGGCATCCAGAATAATGACTGGCCATTTTTAATTAGCTCTGAAGTGTTGTTTTGTATATGTTTTCTCCCTGAGAAGATAAAAGAGTAGAGGAACAAGTGAACCAGACCAAGTTTAGATAGGTCATGAGTGTATAATTATTTCAAAACTGTTTTGCTAAAATATGAATTGATATTAACAATTCATGAAACGTTATTCTAGCTTAGAATTTATTATGACAGAATGGCCTGGGTTTTTTGTTATAATTAGAAAGCATATTAAACAAGTACATGATCTGCATTCTACCTTTAAATTGAACATAATTTAGTAATGATTCAGCACAGTGTTCAAAATCCTTATTAGTACATGTTACTCTAAATATACAAAATTCTTGTAATAGTTTCAAAATATTAGTCAAGTAAATACACCAAAGCAAGAAAATTCTAGTGCCTCAGCTTCTAAGTACTGTCATGGTACAACATATAAGCTTTTCTTAAACCAACTGGAAATCATTAATGAAAAATATAAATTAGTATGATTTCCTAGTTATTCCAGGAATGATTTGTTTAAGAGTCCTCATTCTATGAGGACCTTTGAAATCACTTACTTTGCAAGAGAGACTAACAAAATGTGTGTTTTTGCAGTCAAACTTGTTGACACTTTTATACTGTAATTTGCTTTACTCTGAGCACATAGCCTTTAATTAAGCAGTGATCTCTGAAGAAAAAAAAATTCTAATGAAAAACATTCACAGTGTCAGCAGACCTAGATTCCTGATGTGTATGTAACTCAAGTTGCCCTGTTGCAAAACAGTAGTCAGTGGGATTTAGTAAACTCTCCAAACAGTAAGATCTGCTGTCAACAACAGAAGTTCAGAGCAGAGGACGAGGGGGATGTTCTTTTGTTAAATCAATTCAGTTCAGTTCAGTTCAGTTAAGTTCAGTTCAGTTCAGTTAAGTTCAGTTCAGTTCAGTCGCTCAGTCTTGTCCGACTCTTTGTGACCCCATGAATTGCAGCACACCAGGCCTCCCTGTCCATCACCAACTCCCAGAGTTCACTCAGACTCACATCCATCGAGTCCATGATGCCATCCAGCCATCTCATCCTCTGTTGTCCCCTTCTCCTCCTGCCCCAAATCCTTCCCAGCATCAGAGTCTTCTCTGATGAGGTGAAGTCAACTCTTTGCATGAGGTGGCCAAATTACTGGAGTTTCAGCTTTAACATCATTTCTTCCAAAGAAATCCCAGGGCTGATCTTCAGAATGGACTGGTTGGATCTCCTTGCAGTCCAAGGGACTCTCAAGAGTCTTCTCCAACACCACAGTTCAAAAGCATCAATTCTTCAGCACTCAGTCTTCTTCACAGTCCAACTCTCACATCCATACATGACCACAGGAAAAACCATAGCCTTGACTAGACAGACCTTAGTCAGCAAAGTAATGTCTCTGCCTTTGAATATACTATCTAGGTTGGTCATAACTTTTCTTCCAAGGAGTAAGCGTCTTTTAATTTCATGGCTGCAGTCACCATCTGCAGTGATTTTGGAGCCCCAGAAATAAAGTCTGACACTGTTTCCACTGTTTCCCCATCTATTTCCCATGAAGTGATGGGACCGGAGGCCATGATCTTCGTTTTCTGAATGTTGAGCTTTAGGCCAACTTTTTCACTCTCCACTTTCACTTTCATCAAGAGGCTTTTTAGTTCCTCTTCACTTTCTGCCATAAGGGTGGTATCATCTGCTTATCTGAGGTTATTGATATTTCTCCCAGCAATCTTGATTCCAGATTGTTTCTTCCGTTCCAGCATTTCTCATGATGTACTCTGCGTAGAAGGTAAATAAGCAGGGTAACAATGTACAGCCTTGACATATTCATTATCCTATTTGGAACCAGTCTATTGTTCCATATCCAGTTCTAACTATTGCTTCCTGACCTGCATACAGATTTCTCAAGAGGCAGGTTAGATGGTCTGGTATTCCCATCTCTCAGAATTTTCCACAGTTGATTGTGATCCACATAGTCAAAGGCTTTGGCATAGTCAATAAAGCAGAAACAGATGTTTTTCTGGAACTCTCTTGCTTTTTCCATGATCCAGCAGATACTGGAAATTTGATCTCTGGTTCCTCTGCCTTTTCTAAAACCAGCTTGAACATCAGGAAGTTCACGGTTCATGTGTTGCTGAAGCCTGGCTTGGAGAATTTTGAGCATTACTTTACTGGTATGTGCTGCTGCTGCTGCTGCTAAGTCACTTCAGTCGTGTCCGACACTGTGCGACCCCATAGATGGCAGCCCACCATCCCTGGGATTCCCCTGGCAAGAACACTGGAGTAGGTTGCCATTTCCTTCTCCAATGCATGTGAGGTGAGTGCAATTGTGTGGTAGTTTGAACATTCTTTGGCATTGCCTTTCTTTGGAATTGGAATGAAAACTGACCTTTTCCAGTCCTGTGGCCGTTGCTGAGTTTTCCAAATTTTGGTTGACTCATATGAAGACTACTCTATTGCTTATGAAGCCACATATACCTAATCATCGTTAGTAACATCAATCACATTTTTCAAATGAAAGAAATCACCACTTACATTATTTCTCTAAACTAAGCTCACTCTATCATCTCCAGAAACAAATCTCTTTACAATCCAGGCCTCTTAATGTTCCTTTATCTCATGGACACAACTAAAGCTTCAGCACATATTTTTGATTATGTTGCAGCTGACCTTTCATGTTGTTGCTGTGGTTTCCATTCCATAATAGAATGTTTGCATTGTTCACTTTCCAAAATTGTCCAAATGCCAAGCTGACTTCACCTCATTAGGTCATCAAGCTGCTACATAGAATGAATAGTAGTACGTTAGTAACACTGCAGCCTAATTTTACAATTTTATTCCAAACCAGCCTGTTCCAGTTGTGTCCTGATTGCTTTGTGATATGTTATGTTCATGCTCCATTAGAGACAGGCCAAGACTATAATTCATACAGGAGAGACGTGGAGTTGGAAGCTGGCTTCAAGAGGTGCTTCCCAAAAGCAGATAATTCAAATGGATCTCACTAATTGCCATGGAGAGGTTTGCTGTGAATACCTATAAAATAGAAGAGAATTATAAAAAAAAAAGTTTTGCTTCTGTATAGCATATAAAAGTTTCTTTCGGTTATCAGACCTTACCAGTTGTCAAGGGAGAACATGAAGACAAGGATGTATTTCTCAATAGTTTCTAGACCAAGGGAAATAAAAACATCATATAGTCAGTAGAACAGAAAACATTTTTAAAATATGTGATCAGATGATAACTGAACCTCTTAGAAATCTCTCATTTTTTCAGTTTATTTATCTGAGTACTGTCTGTCTTAATATGGTGCATTCACTAATATTTCCAATGTCTTTTTTTCCCCTGTGGATGGCTAACACTCTGTTTTCTGAAAAGAATAAGACAGAGCTAGGTTATAATGACCCAGTATAAATGCATGAGTTTTGCTTGCACATCACTTTAACTATGGATTAGATATCATGTCATTTTTTTTCTTCATGTTTTACTATCCTCGAATACCTCTTTCAGAAGACCTATTTTAAATAACTAACCATTATCCAGGTTTATAAATGATTTAATAACCCCATATTTCCTTAGAATTTCTCCTCCTATCCAAACCAACTCTATCCAATCCAACCTCTCACTCTAGATGAGCTTTAAGTGGAACTTGTTGTGATGGATTGGAATGTGACAGTAGGGATGGAGATTGATTGTTCAAGTGAGAATGATAGTATGAACAAAGATCCTGAGGCGTACAAGCTTAAAGATCATTGTCTAGGTGACTATTAGCAGTTTACATGATGGTACAGGATTCAGGCCATAGAAGAGTGTTTAAGAAAGGCTTATCAAATACTTCACTGATCAAGAAGGATGAAAACTATAAAGAAAAAAAAAAAAAGATGAAGACTGAAATGACTAATGATGGATATTTTAGCTCCAGAACTTTTGTGACTGAGGCTGAGGACATAAACATCTTTATGTTTTCCCTTCATGTGCAGACTGACTTAATACATATCCAGGACATTTGTTCAATTGCATATATATCTTTTTATCATGTAGAATCAAGAGGTAAAATGATAGGTGGAGACAGCATGTAAGAACTCAAATCAGATTCAGAGTGGGAAAAAAAGTAAGAGTTTTTGAAACAATTTGAGAGTTTAAAATGTGTTTCTCCCACATCTAAGATACAGCTATTTCATTTTTCAGTGAGTAATGTGGTATTTTTGATTAAAAAAAAAAGTGGAAATCTGGTCTCTAAAGGGAGGTGGTGTTCAAAAGTTTTAAACCAAAGACACCACAGGCCACTTCGACACTTTTTATTGGAGGTCAAACTACTCTTCCTCAAAACAATCACATGGCTTTAACCCTGCACCCTGTTTGTGGTCCAGTGAGTTGCTGCCCTCTTTTCTCCATGTTTTGCTTGATATGTGACTTTAGGCTGAGATTCAAAGAAATGTGCTAACATTATCAGATTGAATAAGAGCTGACTATAATATGACTAAGTTAAGTAAGAGCTGCTTCTGCTGAAGGGCTTCCCTAGTGCTCAGTGGTAAGGAATCTGCCTGCAGAGCAGAATATGTGGATTCAATCCCTGGGTCGGGGAGAACCCGGAGAAGGAAGTGGCAACTCACTCCAGCATTCTTGCCTGGGAAATCCCATGGGCAGAGGAGCCTGGCAGGGTTACGATCCACCAAGTAGGACATAGTGAATAAACACAACTTTTTAATTTATCCACTTACTCACTTAGTCACCTGCCGGTTCACTCATTCTTCCACTTAATTATTCACTAATTTAGGAAACTGCACCCACTACCTGCCAGTAACTGAAGCAGGCCATGAGAACACAACATGGGCAGACACAGATGGCCCTGAAGTTCACACAAAGCAGATTCTCATGCTGATCACAGCAACCTCACTGGACAGACATGATATTAAGGTACTGGGAACGTAAGATACTGCTCATCTCCTCTTCACTTTTTCATCACGACTCTGCCTTCATTATACGATATACACAAGAAATCACATCATGTTTTCTCTTGATTTGTTTATTGACACTTCCTCTTGCAACTCTTTCATTGTATTTCTACCTTGGACTTTCCAAAATCCAAATGTGAAAAATTAAAGGGTAATATACATATTCACAGGCATATTACTGACCATGTTTTTACCCAGAATGGTTTAGGATTTGGGGATTGTTAAAAGTACCCACCCATAAGACATATACACTTTGTCATTCATTACAGATTATAAATAGCACTTTAAAATATATTCCTTGCTAGATTTTCCAGGATTAACATGACTAGTCTTTATTGCGTGTATATTATAAATGTAGCATATTTCCCATTTATTAATAATCTCTGTACATATTCTACATAACTATATATGTACTCATTTAAAACTGAAGAAGCTAAAAAAAAAAAACTGAAGAAGCTGAAGTTCTAATTTACAGAAAGAAACATTTTAACAGTTTACTAACTACCTCTATTGTTGTGTTAATTCTCTTTATCTTCTTTACAACTGAACCTATGCATGACTGAGATGAACAGAGATCCTAGAATGCAAAAGTGTTCCTCTCTTGATGTCAGTTTTATCTAAAGAGGACTGAACAGCTTCAATACCACAAATTCAACTTTAAAAGGAAAACACTAACAGTCTGTCCAGATAGATTAAATCCTTGGACCTATCTAAGTGTTTGAATCCCAGCAATAAGTTAGAAACTGAAAAGTATAAGACTTCTTTCAGGCTGAAAGGTTACAATGCAATATATTACATCAGTAATGCCCTATAGTAACTGCTGCTGCTGCTGCTAAGTCGCTTCAGTCGTGTCTGACTCTCTGAAACCCCTTAGACGGCAGCCCACCAGGCTCCCCCATCCCTGGGATTCTCTAGGCAAGAACACTGGAGTGGGTTCCTCTCCATGCAGGAAAGTGAAAAGTCAAAGTGATGTCTCTCAGTCGTGTTCGACTCTTCACGACCTCATGGACTGCAGCCTACCAGGCTCCTCCATCCATGGGATTTTCCAGGCAAGAATACTGGAGTGGAGTGCCTTTGGTGGCCTCAAATTCTTCTCTGCTCCACAAGCCCAGAGGGGAAATGGAGTAATTTTCAATAATGCTGCAAAATAATGGACTCAATTCTCCCCTGCATCTCGGGGAATGTGGTTTTCTTAAACAGAAAGAAATAAAACTTTGACATTTTCATTCCTTTCCTGTATCCCATAATTGAATCTTTCCAAAATTAGATATAGGGAAAAAAAAAGTGTTGCACACCAAGCAGAACCACCCATTCAGCTATGTTTTGTGTATCTTTTTAAAATGTGGTACTAGTGTTTCAAATCAATATGGAAATATGAATTTATAAAAATAAAAGAACATACTGGAATAAATTTCCCATAGTTGAAAGATTTCATTTTAAAAGTAAAGCCATTAAATCATTAAAAATATATGAAGGACATGGGAAAAATGTAAGTGCATGATATGTAAGCTAAGTTTATGAAGTAGCATAGACACAAATAAAAATGCATAATGATAGGATACCGAAAGAGGAACTCCCCAGGTCAGTAGGTGCCCAATATGCTACTGGAGATCAGTGGAGAAATAACTCCAGAAAGAATGAAGGGATGGAGCCAAAGCAAAAACAATACCCAATTGTGGATGTGACTGTTTACAGAAGCAAGGTCTGATGCTGTAAAGAGCAATATTGCATAGGAACCTGGAATGCCAGGTCCATGAATCAAGGTAAATTGAAAGTGGTCAACCAGGAGATGGCAAGAGTGAATGTTGACATTCTAGGATTCAGCCATCTAAAATGGACTGGAATGGGTGAATTTAACTCAGATGACCATTATATCTACTACTGTGGGCAGGAATCCCTCAGAAGAAATGGAGTAGCCATCATGCTCAACAAAAGAGTCTTAAATGCAGTACTTGGATGCAATCTCAAAAATGACAGAATGACCTCTGTTTGTTTCCAAGGCAAACCATTCAATATCACAGTAATCCAAGTCTATGCCATAACCAGTAACACTTAAGAGGATGAAGTTGAACGGTTCTATGAAGACCTACAAGACTTTTTAGAACACCCAAAAAGATGTCCTTTTCATTATAAGGGACTGGAATGCAAAAGTAGGAAGTCAAGAAACACCTGGAGTAACAGGCAAATTTCACCTTGGAATACAGAATGAAGCAGAGCAAAGACTAATAGAGTTTTGCCAAGAAAATGCACTAGTCAAAGCAAACACCCTCTTCCAACAACACAGGAGAAGACTCTACGCATTGACATCACCAGATGGTCAACACCAAAATCAGACTGATTATTTTCTTTGCAGCCAAAGATGAAGAAGCTCTATACAGTTAGCAAAAACAAGACCAGGAGCTGACTGTGGCTCAGATCATGAACTCCTTATTGCCTAATTCAGACTTAAATTGAAGAAAGTAGGGAAAACCACTAGACTATTCAGGTATGACCTAAATCAAATTCCTTATGATTATACACTGGAAGTGAGAAATAGGTTTAAGGGCCTAGATCTGATAGATAGAGTGCCTGATAAACTATGGACTGAGGTTCATGACATTGTACGGGAGACAGGGATCAAGACCATCCCCCTGGAAAATAAATGCAAAAAAGCAAAATGGCTGTCTGAGGAGGTCTTACAAATAACTGTGAAAAGAAGAGAAGTGAAAAGCAAAGGAGAAAGGAAAGATATAAAGAACTGATGCAGAGTTGCAAAGAATAGCAAGAAGAGATAAGAAAGACTTCGTCAGTGATCAATGCAAAGAAATAGAGGAAAACAACAGAATGGGAAAAACTAGAGATCTCTTCAAGAAAATTAGTGAAACCAAGGGAACATTTCATGCAAAATGGGCTCGATAAAGGAGAGAAATGGTATGGACCTAACAGAAGCCGAAGATATTAAGAAGAGGTGGCAAGAATACACAGAAGAACTGTAGAAAAAGATCTTCATGACCAAGATAATCACGATGGTGTGACCACTCACCTAGAGCCAGACATCCTGGAATGTGAAGTCAAGTGGAACTTAGAAAGCATCACTACGAACAATGCTAGTGGAGGTGATGGAATTCCAGTTGAGCTACTTCAAATCCTGAAAGATGATGCTGTGAAAGTGCTGCACTTGATATGCCAGCAAATTTGGAAAACTCAGCAGCGGCCACAGAATTGGAAAAGATCAGTTTCCATTCCAATCCCACAGAAAAGCAATGCCAAGGAATGCTCAATCTATGGCACAATTGCACTCACATCACATGCTAGTAAAGTGATGCTCAAAATTCTCCAAGCCAGGCTTCAGCAATATGTGAACCATGAACTTCCTGATGTTCAAGCTGGTTTTAGACAAGGCAGAGGAACCAGATATCAAATTGCCAACATCTGCTGGATCATGGAAAAAGCAAGAGGGTTCCAGAAAAACATCTATTTCTGCTTTATTGACTATGCTAAAGCCTTTGATTGTGTGGATCACAATAAACTTTGGAAAATTCTGAAAGAGATGGGAATAGCAGACCACCTGACCTGCCTCTTGAGAAATTTGTATGCAGGTCAGAATGCAACAGTTAGAACTGGACATGGAACAACAGACTGGTTCCAAATAGAATAATGAGCACACCAAAGCTGTATATTGTCATCCTGCTTATTTAATTTCTATGCAGAGTACATCATGAGAAACTCTGGGCTGGAAGAAGCACAAGCTGGGATCAAGAATGCCAGGAGAAATATAAATCACCTCAGCTATGCAGATGACACCACCCTTATGGCAGAAAGTGAAGAGGAACTAAAAGCCTCTTGATAAGAGTGAAAGTGGAGAGTGTAAAAGTTGGCTTAAAGCTCAACATTCAGAAAACGAAGATCATGGCATCCGATCCCGTCACTTCATGGGAAATAGATGGGGAAACAGTGGAAACAGTGTCAGACTTTACTTTTGGGGGCTCCAAAATCACTGCAGATGGTGACTGCAGCCATGAAATTAAAAGACACTTACTCCTTGGAAGAAAAGTTATCACCAAACTAGAAAGTATATTCAAAAGCAGAGACTTTATTTTGCCATCAAAAGTCTGATCTAGTCAAGGCTATAGTTATTCCAGTGGTCATGTATGGATGTGAGAGTTGGACTGTGAAGAAGGCTGAGCGCTGAAGAATTGATGCTTTTGAACTGTGGTGTTGAAGAAGATGCTTAAGAGTCCCTTGGACTGCAAGAAGATCCTACCAGTCCATCCTGAAGGAGATCAGCCCTGGGATTTCTTTGGAAGGAATGATGCTAACGCTGAAACTCCAGTACTTTGGCCACCTCATGTGAAGAGTTGACTCACTGGAAAAAGACTCTGATGCTGGGAGGGAATCAGAGCAGGAGGAGAATGGGACAACAGAGAATGAGATGGCAGAATGGCATCACTGACTCGATGGACGTGAGTCTGATTGAACTCCAGCAGTTGGTGATGGACAGGGAGGCCTGGTGTGCTGTGATTCATGGGGTTGCAAAGAGTCGGACAGGACTGAAATACTGAACTGAACTGAACTGACTGCTAGACAGAAAATATCTGTATCAAAAATATCAGTGGCAAAATTTTATTATTTATATTTTCAAGCTGATATATTAATTGCTTTCTGTAAGGTATCATTTAATTATTTCATAACACATATAATATAGGTAATTATTATTATTATTATTTTGCAGATATAGAAACCATGCTTATAGTAAATGAATGAGAAATTGACTATTGTACAAATATCTGTCTCCAAAGTCTGGGAGGTTAAACACTACACAATAATGAGCTGGTTCATCAAGTATATATATCTGTGTGTGAGTTTGTGTGTGCAACATGGCTTTAACAACTGACTTCAACAATTGTATAGAAATATTTATGATTTAATATACAACAAATCTATATGTAATCATTATATATACATACTTTATATGTGTAAATTGAGTATATATAAAAATTTGTGTATTATAAGATATGAACATATACATACATAGAAAAAAGAGAGTCAAAAACCAGTGATACTATCTCCTACATCTAACATTGACACAGTTTGATAATACATACATGCTAAGTCATATCAGTTGTGTCCAGCTCTTTTGCAACCCTATGGACTGTAGCTCACCAGGCTTCTTTGTCCATGGGATTCTCCAGACAAGAATACTGGAGTGAGTTGCACTGGCCCTCCTCC
Source organism: Nanger dama (assembly GCA_917880005.1). Lineage (NCBI taxonomy): Eukaryota > Metazoa > Chordata > Mammalia > Artiodactyla > Bovidae > Nanger > Nanger dama. The sequence goes on from CAKJTW010000069.1 coordinate 4,437,961, forward strand.
AGGGGAATTCCCTACCCATGGATCAAACCCATGTCTCTTACACCTCTTGTGTTGGCAGGCGTGTTCTTTACCATTAGTGCTGACAAAATGACACAGTTTGTTAAGACTGTGATTGAAAAGAAATGTACCAAGCATTCAAAAATGTGAATAAACAACAACTTATATGCATTGCTGGTGGGAGTGTAGATCTGTATAACTTTGGAAAACAAATTGGGATTATCTTGTGAAGTGAGTATATGTATCCCAGGGAATATACATAGAAGATACTTTAGGAATTGTACAATGGGAATGATATATAAAATGTCCAAAAGCAACACTGTAGATGATAAGGGAAGAAAATTGGAAGCATATAAATATTAAGTGAGCAGAAGATAGTTAATCAAATATGCTATATATTCATACAATGAAATATTGTACAGTAGTAAAATTGAACATAATACAGGTTCATATTAGGACATGAATGGATTTCAATGAGACAACATTTAGTAACAAAACAAGCCATAGAAGATTACATTGAGAATCTTTTTCAATAAAAAAGTATGTAAATTTAAAACCAAGTAAAGCTAAAATAGCTGACTTGATCAACACAGATATGAACTTTGTGGGTACATTTATATGCACTTTTTTCAATAAATATGTATTAAAATATTAAATGACCTGTGGTTGGTTGAATCTACAAACACAAAACCACAGGTGCAGAGGAAACATATACAGAGGGCCAACTATAAAATTACACATGGATTTTTGACTGTGCAGAGAGTTGGTGATCCTAACCCCTGCTTTGTTCAGACCCAAGTATACTGTGTTTAGTTAAATACTTATAAACACACACACATAGACACACGCATGTGGCAGATTAGTTGGAGGAGTATATATAGGTCCATTGTAACATCTTGGTAATTTTAATTTATTGAGTTGCTTGATGGGCCTTGCCTGTCTATTGTATTAGTAAAGCAAAAAATAAATAATATAAAATATAATAACAATGAAAAGAAAAAGTGAAAGTGTTAATTTCTCAGCCATGTCCAACTCTTTGTGACTCCGTGGACTGTAGCACTCCAGGCTCCTCTGTCCATGCCTCTGTCCAGGCAAGAGTACGTGGGTTGCCATTCCATTCTTCAGAGTATCTTCCTGACCTAAGGATCTGTCTGCACTGCAGACAGATTCTTTACCATCTGAGCTACCAGTGTAGGCAACGCTAACTGATAGGAGATCAAAATATGGCATCAGTGAATCAAGCAAGAAATATGATGTATGTTCTGTGCATCTGATCCCACCCCTTTAAAAAGAAAATAAGGACCAAAATTACTGAGATCTAAATTTCCAAATGTCTTGGGTAGTGGTTCATACTGGATGGTTAGCTAATGCCTATGATGGGATTTAACAGCAACTATCCTGGGTGATGTGTTGGCAATACCAGCTTTATCCTAGGCACATATACAGCTTCCCCCTTGCCTCACCCCCAGCTCCTTAAGCAGCAGGATGTTGTTTGTGCATATCTAAACCTGTTTTAGTTGGTTTCTCAAGAAACAAAGATGGTTATCTATATGCAGGAAGTTAATTTGTAAGTTCTGTTTGAGAAAGAAACAAACAAACTCTAAAAGAATGAGGGAAGCAGCATTTGAAAGGAGTAGCTGCAACACAGGTAAAGGCCTGGAGCCCTGTCTTCTGCGGGATGGCTTTTAGGGATTTTCATACCTAGTGGGAAGGACTCAGTGTCCCCGCGTAGACCAGTCAGGGGATGCTGACGTCCCTGGGAAGAAGGGTGCAGATTCGTGTGGGGGCTTCCTCTGATGCGTAGACAGGAGCTCAGCTGCGAGCCATGAGCCAGAGAACCTAACCATGGCTGGGGACTACTGCCTGTGTCTTCTTGTATCTTCCACATCATGGCCCCACTGGCTTTCACTTGCACGCAGAGACTGTCTAATTTACCTTTATGATTGTCACAGTGCCCAACATTGAGACTGACTCCCTTCTCCAGGAGAGTTTCCCAACCCAGGGATCAAATTCAGGTCACCTGCATTGCAGGAGGATTCTTTACCAGCTGAGCCACAAGGGAAGCCCAAGAGGACAGGAGTGAGTAGCCTATCCCTTCTCCAGCGGATCTCCCCAACCCACAGATTGAACCGGGATCTCCCTCATTGCAGGTGGATTCTTTACCAACTGCGCTATCAGGAAAGCATTGAGACTGACTCAGGGTAAATGAGTCAAAGTAAGTGAGTCAGTGTAAATGGGGCGACTGAGGATGAGATGGTTGGATGGCACCATTGACTCAATGGACCTGAGTTTGAGCAAACTCAGGGAGACAGCAAAAGACAGGGAAGCCTGGCATGCTGCAGTTCATGGGGTCACAAAGAGTTGGACACGACCTAGGGACTGAACACAATCGAGTAAATGAATAACAAATGGTTGGGTATATACCTTTTCAAGATTATCATACTACAATATATTATTGTGATTACATCACAACTCTCCATATTGAATAAATTTATTTTTCCAGTTTTTAAAGACCCAAACTGATTCTATCTAAATGGTCAAGTAATTTATCTATTATAAAAACTTTGATTGTGACAGAGCTATAGTACTCACTGCGATCGTCTATATTCGACTCCAGTGTTCTTTTATAAAATAAAGTCAAATTAACTCAGACTTAAAAAAAAAATCAAGATAGAGACTTCTGGAGAGCTCAAGAGATAGAAATGCAAATTACCACCCACACACTGGAAGCCAGACAAGCTTCTGGTATTCTAGTTAAGATATACTCACACAGATGTATGTTGCAAAGAATATGTTTGGAGGAAACACTAAAATTTGACTAGCTACAATGACTACCATTATAGGATCCCTTCAGAAGCTTATATTAAAGAAAAATTATGTTCTGAAAAGTACCAATAAAAAGCATGGAGTTAAAAAAACTGCAGTAAACAAAAATTTAAATAGAGAGAGTGAAAGACAAAAGGTAACAAAGAAACATCTCGAAGTAGCTATGCCAATAGAGAAGTAAAATAGAATAAAGTCTTAAAAGTTATAAAACATGTTTCTCTTTAATCAAGAACTCAAAAGAATAATAAAATTTCAAAGGCTTTTAAGATAACAGACGGAGATAAAAAAAAACGAGCTGGCATAACTGAAGATAGAATTGTGGAATAAAATAAAATTAGCACTAAAATGACTGCAGTACAATAAGATGAGGTGCTCTTGTAAACATAAGCTGGAGGGGTTGCTAATAATGAGCCTTTTTAATTGGAAAACAATGGAATTAAAATTATGTGAAGAAAATAAAACGTATTTGTCGCAGGAAAAAGTAGAATTGACCTGACTGCTTGTAGTTCCTCACAAAAGAAGTGAAGAAATGGGAGAGGAAAACAGGAAAAATGTTCCTTAAAGCAAAATTTTCATAACAGAAATGAACAGAATATTTAGATGAAAAGGACAGAACTTGAACAGACAACTGCAGCATGCAATCTTAAATAGACCAGTACCGCAAATGCTTCTGGAGTATACAAATACAGAAATGATCCTAAGGATAGCCAGTGATTATCCCCCAAGAATCCCCAGTGTAGAGAAAAGAGCTGATGAATTTTGAACATCTGTTTTCATATAAAATTAATAATGCTAAAAGATACACTGAAGTATATTACATTTTTTTAAAATTTATGTGAGCAAAACTTGATTCTAATTGGGTGACACCAAATTGGAACTGATTGGGAGTTTCCACCCACAGAAACTTGGGAAAGATAGTCACTGTGTAGCACAGGGGATGCTACTCAATACTGTTTTACCTATATGGGGAAAAATCTGAAAAAGAATGGATATATATACAGGTAAAACTGAATCACTCTGCTTTACACCTGAAACAAACAGAAGCATTTAAAATCAACTATACCACAATATACAGTAAAAACAATTTTGAAAAATTAAATTTAAAAAAACACAATCAAACAAAGAAGCAAAGCAAGAAAGTCTCTTGGTTGGTTGTCAGTAGGTTTCGATTTCTAAATCTTGAGGCATTAGGTTTTGTTTTGGTTACAGGCAATTAAGACATTAAATTCACCTTAGTCTAAAGACATGATTTAATTCAGCTATAGGCTTTATTCGAATAGGAAACAACATATGCAAAAGGTATTTCCTGAGAAATAAAGAGTTGAGAATTCACTAGATAATAACTGGAGTAACCATTAAAGTAAAATTTGAATTCATTTGTTTGTTAACCTAATCTAAGTAGGGGTAGGGATGAGACTAAATATTACAGGCATTGCAATTGTGAAAGAGTTGTTTTGTTTTTCAAAACCATGCATGTTCATGACAGGACCTCATGAGAGCAAATGAAGTGTCTGAAGAGGTAACTTTCTCTCCCTGCTCTCCTGTTACTGTGGAGGAATAAGACTGGAGCAGCAAAGAGACACTCACAGCAGCGCATGTGGCTGGATGATTACACCTCTGCCAGAGAAAAATCAGTAGCCACCCCTGCTCTCACTTCTGTGGGACTTCTAAGTAAGGCAGTCTGTACTTCCCTTCAAACCCACCCTCAGCCCAGGGCAGGCCCCAAAACAACTCCTCCCCCGTTCTGAATCAGCATATATATCAATATATCTATAGATTGTACTCCATATAAATTCACTACAAAATATGGACCCTATTCCCTCTGCTAAATGCTGCATCTTGTCACTTAGTTATTTTATGCCTAGAGGTTCATCCCTTATAATCCCCCTCACCTGTTTTGCCCCTCCCTTCGTTCTCAGTATCTGTGAGTCCATTTCTATTCTGTGTATGTGTTCATTTGTTTTATTTTTGGATTCAGCATATTAGTGAAAACATATGGCATTTGTCTTTCTCTGTGTGACTTACACTTCACTAAGCAAAATACTCTCCAGTTTCATACGCAGCATCACACGTGGCAAAATTTCATTCTTTTTTATGGCTAAGTAATATTCCATTGTGTACATATATACCACAAATTCTGCATCCATTCATCTGTTGATGGCCACTTAGGTTGCTTCTGTATCTTGACTATTAAGGGCTGACATATATCATCTCTAAATTTGCAGTGAAAAACTGTAGAAAATCTAGTTGTTGGCATTATTCAGTAACACAGTAGTTTATATATTCCATAGAAGAGGAGCTTTGACATTCCGATAATCCAAACATACATTTAGCTGAATATACCCCTCTTTACATACTGACAAATGTGTTATAAATATGAAACAAGAGCAATCTATGTAGGAAATAGGATGAACAACAGTTTCTCTTCAATGTATCTTATAAAGAACAAGTGTATTTAAGAAAGAGGTATATCTGTTTTACTCCTTTTTTCCTCTTGATTAGATATTGCTCCTGTTCTTAAAAACAACAAAGCAGAACACAACAAAAATTCTATTGATTCTATGTTGTCAACAGGCTACATTCCAAACCTACAGGATGGCAGAAGTGCTTCACAGTTGAAACTTCATTCTACCTTGCCAACTTCAACTCACACAAGTACTCAGTGACCTCCATAGGCCAAATGATTTGGCAACTTTGAACTTCCATTTTCTCTAAAACAGGAATGTTTTAGAGGGCTGTTTTCAGGGGACAAAAGATGAAAGTTTCAGCAAATGGTAGCTTCTATTCACCTGACAATTAATTATTTCCTCCTCTGAGGTGCTAAATGTAAATCACATGTGTGTGATTTACACCTTTACACATGTATGTGTAAATCACATAAAAAGAATCTTGTACTTAGAACTTTTTACTATAAATTTATGCATCTATTTATTTATAGACACACATACATATATACTGTTTTTCCACTGACATTTAAAAAGCATAACATAGAGGAAAGAACTAAGTTTGGCAATCAGAAAGTCTTACTAGACCCTCGTTTCTCCGCTAACAACCATATCGTTTCAAGCCAGTCAGTCAAAATATCTGAGCCTTGCTTTGTTCATGTTTTGATCAAGGATAAATCCAAAATCATAGGCAGACTTTTAGTTGATATTCATTAAATGTTAGCAAATAACTGAAATGTAAAAGCATAACACTTATGAAGTGTCTTGCATCTTCTTAAAATTAATCTGGTTAAATGAAATTATTATGTATTATGAATACATAATTAGTATTTATGTATATTGATTACAAACAGAAGTTGAACAATGACCAAAAAAATTCCTAATCCAAGGGAAAGAAAACATAAACATGCAATCATTTATTTCTGTGCTCAGCCACTCAGTCATGCCTGACTCTTTGCAACCCCATGGACTGCAGCCTTCCAAGTTCCTCCGTCCATGGAGTTTTCCAGGCTAGAATATTGGAGTGGGTTGCTATTCTGTTCTCAGGGGATCTTCCCAACCTAGGGATGGAGCCCCATGTCTCTTGCATCTCCTGCATTGGTCTGTGCCACCTGTGAAGCCCAATCATATATTCAACAAAGGATAAAAATTCCAGTTTATGGTTTGGTAAACATTCTTCCTTTTTCTTTTCTTTTAAATGAACATGTGTTTAAAATATATGTAATATATAATGTGGATGTAAAACCACAGAAAATTACTTTGAAAGCAATTATTATTTTGTGATATGCTTTTTTTTTTTTCTCACATGGTATTGAATAAACATGTTTATATGGTTCTTCATTCAGCTTAGCAAATATATGCTGTGTGAGCATGCTCAGTTGTGTCTGACTCTTGGCAATCCCCTGGACTGTAGCCCAGCAAACTCCTCCATCCATAGGATTTCCCAGGCAAGAGTCCTGGAGCGGGTTGCCATTTTCTCCTCCAAGGGAACTTCCCAAACCAGGGATTGAATCCATGTCTCCTGCATTTGCAGGCAGATTCTTTACCACTGTATGCCAGGTACACTTTTAGCCACTTGAGATAGGTAAGTGAATAAGATGATAGATAACACCTCCACCCATTAATTATATAGAAGATAAGAGAGTTCCAAGTTCTACCAAATATAGTGCAGGAAAGAGTATCCATTTTTAAGTCTTTACTAAATAAAGTTGATTATATAAATACACACAATGCATCTAATATAGTTCTAGTATACATGTATTTTGCTTTGATTTTTTAAAATGTTTCTATAATAGATTCAGTGATCTAAATCTTCACATTGACTCAATATTATTTTATTAAGCTTTTTCTCTAAGTTACTTACTGACTGTATCTAAAATATATAAACTAAAGTCATCATCCTCCAGAAAGTTTTTGCCTGCTTTTATAATTAGCTGCCAAGTGTTTGTGGCCCCATGATATAAGCTCCTCAAAATAAATGACTGGCTACCAACAATTTTTGAGGGGCCAAGCAAAGGACAGAATATTATATTCAGTTTTAAAAGATATCTATCACATATCTTTTGCTTAACAAAAATAAGTAAGTTCCCATGTAAATAATCACACACACAAAAATTCAGACAAGTCTGTGCTTAACTTACCCATATTAGAAAACAGGCTCTCTTATTCTATGAGATAAACAAACTATAAAACAAAATAAAAGCCAAAAAACATTTTCTAGCATTAAAGAAATACATTTTTACTTTAATGTTTATTTGACATATATATTGCTCATAAAGTAGATAAATGCTTTTAAAAATATTCTGTATGGCCTGAATAGACCTGTTGGTAGTGTGTATACTGTGAAGAAAGCTGAACGCTGAAGAATTGATGCTTTGAACTGTGGTGTTGGAGAAGACTCTTAGGAGTCCCTTGGACTGCAAAGAGATCTAACCAGTCCATTCTAAAGGAGATCAGTCCTGGGTGTTCTTTGGAAGGAATGATGCTTAAGCTGAAACTCCAATACTTTGGCCACCTCATGCGAAGAGTTGACTCATTGGAAAAGACCCTGATGCTGGGAGGGATTAGGGGCAGGGGGAGAAGGGAATGACAGAGGATGAGATGGCTGGATGGCATCACGGACTGGATGGACATGAGTCTGACTGAACTCTGGGAGTTGGTGATGGACAGGGAGGCCTGTGTGCTGCGATTCACGGGGTTGCAAAGAGTAGGACACGACTGAGCAACTGAACTGAACTGAACTGATACCATGGAATACTTCCAAACAATTAGTGCAAGCGCCTTTTCGTTACTTGGAGTACTATATATTTCTATGCAGACTTTTTGAATAGCACTATTTCTCTTGAATGGGTATAATTTTTACCATTCCATTTCAAGTGCTCAGTAAGTAGAATAAATTTTCCTTTATTACATTATTACATATTTTCATGCAAAATTAGTGAATAGCAACAATGTTTCTAGTGAATGCATGACATTCTTCATCATTGTATTTTAGAAAACTGTTCAAGATGAAATTGATCATAAATTGTTTCATCAACTTTTTACATTTGAGGAACCAAACAACCTTCCAACCTTAGCTCTGTTGACTGAGCCAACAGAATGTTTAAAGACACTCCACATTGATGAGAAGTTAAAGATTTATATCAATGGATGGAAATTAGATAGAGATGCTTTTAGAAAGTTTCTAAGTTATTATATTTGAAAGTATAATTATTATCTTTTCTTTTGGTTATGATTCTTCTGAACTATACATGTCCTCTGTGTTTGTGTGTTTATGTAGGTAAATTTTATTTCCAATACCAGGCAAGGATGAATGAGAGATGACTGAGAATTGAATGAAAAGAACTAAATAAAAATATATAAAACTGGAAAAAAATAGGAAATTAAAATAGTGAATGACTTTCAAGTAAATTCAGAGCCTTTCTTCAAGTTTATGTTTGTGCAAAAGACCTTCTTTAAGATTACCTGAGGACTAAACTCATCTTGTTACCCAAAACTTAAAACAGGAAAATCACCAGATTTACATTTTTATTAATATTGTATTTTCAGTATTCCTTTGGCATTTTACTAAACTAAAATTTAAATGCATCCCTACTTTATTACATATTTAACATTTTCTACATGTGGTCACTGCATTGGTTTTCCACAAAGAGATGGCTGAGCCTTAAATCAAGCAATTTCAGAGAACAAATTTTCTGTAATGGTTGATGGCACTTTATTCAAAACTATTTCACCTTTAAAAATGAAAGTAATGGATTAATTTAAAATATTATCTGGGGAATAATTTAGCTTCCTAACTTTTTATATATTGCTATGCTTCTTAACTCAATGGAGTTACTGATTTAGTAATATTTATAAAGATCAAAGTAACAAAATGTCAATAAAAATGGAGGCAAAATGTATACATATCTATTAGGTGTGCATCTAATGGTAGATTTGAATCTGACCTTTTTTCCTGGCTGCATTTGTAGCATTAGTACACAGTATTATTGGTATTATTGATTCCCATACATCTACAATTCTTCCATGATACTTAGAGCAAATAGAAACTCTTATTGGTCATTATGATGATTTGAATAAAGATAGTTTTATAAAGACCTAACAATGCTGAGATAAAGTATTCAGTTGTCAAAGTATGGAAATAAATAAAACATCACCTAGAAATAACCCTTTCTTCTCATTATTTTATTTTATCCTGTTAAAAGTGACACTTTAAAGCAAAATAAACCCTAAATATATCAAGGAGTATGTTACCGTATCTCCCAGTCAGAACTGAGTTGCTAAGCTTCTTTCAGATATTGAAGTAATGGAGCAGGTCCATGAACAGGTTATTTTTACACAGTTGCATTTGAAAGCACAGTAAGACATGCTTTATCCTTGAGCATATTTTTGTTGTAATTTAGTCACTAAGTCATGTCCGACTCTTTTGTGACTCCATACACTGCAGGCCACCAGGCTCCTTTGTCCATGGAATTCTCCAGGCAAGAATACTAGTGTGGGTTGCCATTTCCTTCTCCAGAGGATCTTCCTGACCCAGGAATCAAAACTGCATTTCCTATATTGCAGGCGGACTCTGTACCACTGAGTAACCTGGGAACCCCATCATAACTTTCAGTTCAGTTCAGTTTAGTCGCTCAGTAGGAGTAGTAAAATATTTTCCAAGGAAACCTGGTATTAGACCCATATGCCAATTTACTGAAAGATATTTTATAACCATAAAAATAGTTGCACTGAAGTTTATGGAGATACTGTCTGAGATCAAAGAAACTTAATGAACCTCATCCTGTGACTTAACAAAAAATCACAAAATTTAGGTACCAAACTAGGCTCATCGTTAGAAACAGGGAAACTTGAAAAGTCATACTTGCATAATATCCTTTAGGCTGACATATTCATTATTGCCTTGTAATATATGAACGCATCCTTTGTGCTCAATCCTGCAAGTTAAACTTCAATTTAGGAAGCAAGTATAGAAAGAAAAAACAAATTAAAATTTAAAAATATTTACCATAGCACCAAAAAGACAAATTAATTACTTAGATATAAATCTAATGAACTAGATACAAACTCTGTGTGCATAAAATTACAAAATTGATAAAATAATCAAAGATGATCTAAATACATCATAGAGCGATAATATGTATTCATGCATTCATGCTAGAAGACTCACTATTGTTAAGACACAATTTTCTCCAACTTGACGTTAATCATCACAAGAGCCTAGATAAACTGGATGTTGAAACTGATACCTGGCCATTTTGAAACTCTCCTGCTCCTGACCCAACAGGCAGAAAAAGGCTTTTCTGTTGCCTCCAGTGGTAAAGAGTCTGTCTGCCAATGAAGGAGACACAGATTTGATCCCTAGGTCAGGAATATCCCCCTGGAGAAGAAAATGACAACCCACTTCAAAATTCTTGCCTGGAATAGTCATGTACAGAGAAGGCTGGTGGGCTGCAGCCCATGGAGTCACAAATGGCTGGACATGACTGATCAATTGAGCAGTATCAATACTATTTTCTATTTATTGAGTTGATTACAGACAATAAGAGGGCTTTTTTAAATTTTATTTTTACTTTATTTTACTTTACAATACCGTATTGGTTTTGCCATACATTGACATGAATCCACCAGGAGTGTATACGAGCTCCCAATCCTGAATCCCCTCCCACCTCCCACCCCATATCATCTCTCTGGATCATTCCCATGCACCAGCCCCAAGCATCCCGTATCCTGTATAGAACATAAACTGGTGCTTCATTTCTTACATGATATTATACATGTTTCAATGCCATTCTCCCAAATCATCCCACCCTCTCCCTCTCCTTCCAGAGTCCAAAAGTCCATTCTATACATCTGTGTCTCTTTTGCTGTCTCTCATACAGGGTCATCATTACCATCTTTCTAAATTTCAAATATATGTGTCAGTATACTGTATTGGTGTTTTTCTTTCTGGCTTACTTCACTCTGCATAATCAGCTCAAGTTTCATCCACCTCAATTAGAACTGATTCAAATATATTCTTTTTAATGGCTGAGTAGTACTCCATTGTCTATATGTGCCACTGCTTTCTTATCCATTCATCTGCTGATGGACATCTCGGTTGCTTGCATGTCCTGGCTATTATAAACAGTGCTGCAGTGAACATTGGGGTACACGTGTCTCTTTCAATTCTGGTTTCCTCAGTGTGTATGCCCAGCAGTGGGATTGCTAGGTCATAAGGCAGTTCTATTTGCAATTTTTAAATGAATCTCACACTGTTTTCCATAGTGACTGTACTAGTTTGCATTCCCACCAACAGTATAAGAGGATTCCCTTTTCTCCACACCCTCTCCAGCATTTATTGCTTGTAGACTTTTGGATCGCAGCCATTCTGACTGATGTGAAATGGTACCTTGTTGTGGTCTTGATTTACATTTGTCTGATAATGAGTGATGTTGAGCATCTTTTCATGTGTTTGTTAGCCATCCATATGTCTTCTTTGGAGAAATGTCTGTTTAGTTCTTTGGCCCATTTTTTGATTGGGTAGTTTATTTTTCTGGAGTTGAGTTGCATAAGTTGCTTGTATATTTTTGAGATTAGTTGTTTGTCAGTTGCTTCATTTGCTATTGTTTTCTCCCATTCAGAAGGCTGTCTTTTCACATTGCTCATAGTTTCCTTTGTTGTGCAGAAGCTTTTAATTTTAATTAGATCCCATTTGTTTATTTTTGCTTTTATTTCCAATATTCTGGGAGGTGGATCATAGAGGATCCTGCTGTGATTTATGTCGGAGAGTGTTTTGCCTATGTTCTCCTCTAGGAGTTTTATAGTTTCTGGTCTTATGTTTAGATCTTTAATCCATTTTGAGTTTATTTTTGTGTGTGGTGTTAGAAAGTGATCTAGTTTCATTCTTTTACAAGTGGTTGACCAGTTTTCCCAGCACCACTTGTTAAAGAGATTGTCTTTATTCCATCGTATATTCTTGCCTCCTTTGTCAAAGATAAGGTGTCCATAGGTGCGTGGATTTATCTCAGGGCTTTCTATTTTGTTCCGTTGATCTATATTTCTGTCTTTGTGCCAGTACCATACTGTCTTAATGACTGTGGCTTTGTAGTAGAGCCTGAAGTCAGGCAAGTTGATTCTTCCAGTTCCATTCTTCTTTCTCAAGACTGCTTTGGCTATTCGAGGTATTTTTGTATTTCCATACAAATCTTGAAATTATTTGTTCTAGTTCTGTGAAAAATACTTCTGGTAGCTTGATAGGGATTGCATTGAATATGTAGATTGCTTTGGGTAGTGTACTCATTTTCACTATATTGATTCTTCTGATCCATGAACACGGTATATTTCTCCATCTATTAGTGTCTTCTTTGATTTCTTTCATCAGTGTTTTATAGTTTTTCAGTATATAGGTCTTTAGTTTCTTTAGGTAGATATATTCTTAAATATTTTATTCTTTTCATTGCAATGGTGAATGGAATTGTTTCCTTAATTTCTTTTTCTACTTTCTCATTACTAGTGTATAGGAATGCAAGGGGTTTCTGTGTGTTGATAATAAGAGGGCTTAACATGTAACTTGAGAGACTTACTGGATGTCTATTACCAATTCTATAACTGGTAATTACCAGTTATAGGTAATTACCTATTACCTTGTATTAGGTAACTGCTTATTACCAATTTTATTACCATTTATAGAATTTACCATTCTATAAATGGTAAATGTCAGTGAAGGCTTAGAGCAACACAAGAGAGACAGAATCCTTAGGAATTCACACCTTTCAGGAACATTCTCTCTCCTCCAAACCCATCTAAAATATCCCATAGCATTTTGGGTGAAAAGTAAAACTTTTAGTCAAGTTTCTAACATTTTCATGTTCTATGCCAAGTTTATTATATGCCTCTCTTTTCCTTGTTTACTTTACATCAACAAATTAACCTTCTTTCCATCTTCAAAGTTGTCAAATCCATTGCTTGTTCCTTTTGTACACGTTCTCTACTGGGATTCTCTCAGAATCCTGTCCTAACTAAATTCTTAATTACTATGGAAATATAATATTAAATTATTTATTCTCTATGAAGAGTATCCTGACTCTTGAAGTTAGGTCTTTAAAAGTCTTTCTTTACAGTAGCCTGTACTTATTTTCTTCTTATTGCTAATTAATTATAACTAGCATGACTAAGATATAAATTATTAGTAATATGGCAAATAATTATTTGCCATAATACTAGTGTGATGGGTCTCATACTTTTGTTCATACTCATTCATGCTTTTATTCTTTCATTAAATTAATAATTATTTATTGACCACTTCCTGTACTAATTAATTATGACATTGATATACATATAATCTTGATCCCAATTCTTTCAATCCTACTCCTTAAATAATCTTAGAATCCCTGTCTTTTCAGCACTCTTTTTCATGGTGATTCCTAGACCATGTCTTTATTAATAGTATCGATGTCTGCATAAATTAATCTTTCAAGTATTCTACATTTTGATGACCAACTCCTATTTCCAACTAATCCTTTCAGCATACAAACTCTAAAAGCCCATAATTATTTTGTATCTACTATGCTTTTAACCCTACTTTTATCGTGTACATTCTTAGTTTCCTCTTTAACCCATTCAAATTCCATGACCAGTCATGATAGTCACTCCTTTGCTATACTCCAAACTCTCATTCTTCCCTGGAAACTTAAATTGAATTATGTCCTTTAATCCACATGGCACATGTAGTTAAGTATGTCTAGAGAAAAGCACTGGAGAAGGAAACGGCAACTCACCCCAGTGTTCTTGCCTTGAGAATCCCAGGGACGAGAGAGCCTGGTGGGCTGCCGTCTCTGGGGTCACACAGAGTCAGATACACCTGAAGCAACCTAGTAGCAGCCGCAGCAGCAGTAGCAGAGAAAAGCACATAACCAGAATGACTGATCTCTTGAAAAGCATCACCCTAAACCCCAGGAAGGCCCAAGTTGCTTCATTTTCTAAGTTCTGTATATCCCTTATCTCCCAGATGGATATTTCATGCCTAATCTCTATTCATAACTTTATCATAAACTCTTCCATTTCATTCTCCTCTGACATTCTCATCTACTATTAATTCTTTATGGTCTGAGCCATTAGGGAGTTCCCTCTACTATTAATATTTTTCTGACAAAGGAGAACTTGCACAGATTTCCGCTATCTTTTCTAGCTAACAACCAGAATCTTAATCTATGGGGATTCCCTGGTGGTACTAGTGATAAAGAACCCGCCTGCCAATGAAAGAGATGTAAGAGACTCAAGTTCCATCCCTGGGTTGGGACGATGCCCTGGAGAAGGAATTGACAATCCATTCCAGTATTCTTGCCTGGGAAATCCCATGGACAGAGGAGCCTGGCCGGCTGCAGTCCATAGGATCGCCAAGAGGGGGCAGGACTAGGCACATGTTTGCACACAGCATGCCCACATCTTAGCCTATATACTTCACATCTTCTCCTCTGATCAGAGGTACATTCTCCTTCCTGCTAAGACCAACAACTCAAGTTATGTACAAGATTCCATCCCTTGTCAAATATCAAAGAATATTGCTTTAGAAGTTCTATCTTCTGAAACGTATGTCGTTTTCTTCTCCAATGGATCTGTTCTAGCAGCATATAAATATACCACCACTGGCATATTTCTTTCTTCCTCTTTCTTGTAGAGTTGTTGAATTGATTTATTTGATGGCTCTTCTCCCATTTGCTCATATATGCATTCCATATCCATTCAAATGATCAAGTTTTATGTGTCAACGTGACTATGTTACAGCCTGATTATTCAAACACTAATTTAGGTGTTGCTGTAGAGGTATTTTGTAGAAATGATCAATGTTAACTAGATAAAGGAGATTCTGCTAGGTAATCAGGATGAGATTAATTAAATCAGAGGATATGTCTTAAGAACATAGCTGAGAATCCCAGTAAAAGAAGAAATTTCTGCCTATGGATTGCAGTTCAGGTCTTGTAGGAAAGTTCCCGCCTGATCTTCCTAAGAGCCTATCCTATAAATTTAAGATTTGCTTAGTAAGCCCTCTGAATTGCCTATGGAAACTCCTTGCAATAAATCCCTTACTGTATATCTCCTACCGATTCTGTCTGGCATGCTGTACAATGACTGCTACACCCACTATTAAACACTACTACTTTGAGAAAGTGGACTGTGAGTTCAATGTCATAAACATCCACAGTCCATTTCAGCCCTCATCTTGATTGTTCTATCTGTCTTATTTGTCATAGTCAATCTTATTTTTGATACAATTTATTCCTTTAGTCTTTGAAGACTCTCCTTCATTTGTTTGCTCTGATGAATAGTTTTTTTTTTTTTTCAGCCATTCAAACAAGGATGGAATGACATCTTGTTGTGGTTTTAATTGTATTTTCCAAGTGCAAATGATTTTTAACTTCTTTTAATTTTTTTTACCATCTGCATATATTTGTGAAAATATATTTTCATGTCTTTTCCCTGTTTTATAACTGCATTCTTTTTCTTTTTCTTTTTTTTCTTTTGAGTTTTAAGACTTCCTGATGTATTCTGGACACTAGTACTTTTTCAGCTGTGCTGTTTGCAAATATTTTTCCAAGTCTGAATGGATATTGAATTTTATCAAGTGCTTTTGACTACGATCATGCGATCTTTCTTATTTTGTATTACACTGATTGATTTTAAAATAAAGTCAGCTTTGTATATCTGGAATAAACCCGACTAGGTCACGGTATAAATATTTTTAAAACATTAGTGAATTTTCTTTGCTAATATTTGTTAAGGATTTTTATATCTATATTCATGAACTATATGGTCTGTCTTCTTTTCACCATTCAGCATGTTCTTATTTTAATGTATAACAGCCAAGGTTGTAGGTTGTATTTAGTGGAAGAAATAAGATAAAGTACATCAACTGTCTTCTCTTAGAAGCAGAAGTTCTGTTATAACATTTTGAATTTCTAAAAAGTGTAGCAATTTATCTTTGATTAATGGAAGTAAGTATCAAAGCTAAAAAATATTCCATTTATCTTTTATTCACAATCTCATTTACTCCAACCAATATGTTCTGAGAGATATTGCTATTACTATTTTGCATATTAAGAAAATGATGCTTATAAAGATTGCTCCACATCAAGTCAGTAGTAACTACAGGAGACAAAATTTAAATCTAGATAAATTAACATCTAAACCTGTTTTATTTTTAAGCACAGCATCAGAATACTTTTCTTATTTAAATTATGACTATATTTTAATTATGGCTCATATTTTAATCGTAAAGTTAGCAAAAGGATTAGTGTTTTTTTTTCTCCTAATATACATGAGAAGTTAATATATGTAAATGCAGACATTCTATTAAAAAAATCAGTTTAGGAACAAAAATGTTAATACAAATATTGGTGTAATATAGTTGTCTTAGGGTCATGTTAACTAGTAAAATTAAGCTTATCTTGTTCTCCTAGAAATATATATATATAATGCAATTGAATGCAAATGAGGTGATAGGATCTAGCATAAAGCAAGCTTTAATTAGTAAATAAAGGTTACAATAAAGCTGTATTTTGTATTAATTTTTTTTACAAAATTCATTTGTATTCTAACTAAAACATCATAACCTCCAATCATGATATATTTTCTAATAATAGAATTTCACCTTTCAAAACGTAGTATTTTTCAATTACTCATGTTAATTATGTTTACTAAAAATGTCAGTGACCTTTACTGTCAATAAATTTTTCAAATTCTTCTGGGTGATGAGGGTTATCATTTTCATTTTATAGGTTAAAGCTATTTTTCAGTGTAAACAAAAATAATATAAGCCACTAGGATAAAACTCCTTAAAAATAAATTGTTAAAAAACTGTTAGTTTCTTTTCCTCTTATTTCTGCTTATCCTACAAAGTCAGTAACTTTGGTAATTTATGGGCTTCCCAGGTGGCACAGCAGTAAAGAATCAGTAGGAGACACAGGAGACATGGGTTCAATCCCTAGGTGGGGAAGATCCCCTGGAGGAGGAAATGGCAGCCTACTCCAGTATTCTTGCCTGGAAAATCCCATGGACGAGCCTGAAGGACTACAGGCCATAGGGTTGCAAAGAGTGAGATAGGACTGAGGGACTGAGCATGCAATAGCATTCTCTTACATATTCTTAAGAGATCACACTTTGATCTTAAATTTTCATTTTACTTTATTATTCCACATTCTTTTCTTTTACTACATATATTTGGCATTTTATAAGGTAGTTATCTTAACAAGAGGGCATATAAAGAATAAATCCATGTCTCAAATCCATGCCATTATACAGTCTTAAACTAAAACCTGGTCATCCTAATTTAAAATTCACACATGATTTTAAATATGGCATATAGTAGAGCTTTTTTTTTTTTTTTTTGGAGAAGGCAATGGCAACCCACTCCAGTACTCTTGCCTGGAAAATCCCATGGATGGAGGAGCCTGGTAGGCTGCAGTCCATGGGATCCCTAAGAGTTGAACATGACTAAGTGACTTCACTTTCACCTTTCACTTTCATGCATTGGAGAAGGAAATGGCAACCCACTCCAGTGTTCTTGCCTGGAGAATCCCAGGGAAGGGGGAGCCTGGTGGGCTGCTGTCTATGGGGTCGCACAGAGTCAGACATGACTGAAGCAACTTAGCAACAGCAGCAGCAGAGCTATTTTTAGAAAAGTAAAGATAATCTCATCTGACCATAATCTTATTACTTGTATGATGATAATTAAAATTGTTCAATAATAGCTTAATATATTTGTATTCATTCACACCACTCCCTGATTGGTGTCAAAAATAGTGCTAGTTACTGGGACATAATTAGTACTAACACCAATTTCCATCTCTAAACCTACAGAAAAATTTTAGTCAAAGATCTAAGTATATCTCAGGATAATGTATTTTAAATTATTATTTAAAAGTGAAAGTATGAGGGAATTCCTTCGTGATCCAGTGGTTAAAACTAGGTACTTCTCTTTCAGGGGGCACAGGTTCAATCACTCGTTGGAGAACTAAGATCCCATATACCACACGGCAGGGCCAAAGAAGATTTTTTAAAAGTGCAAATGTAAATATATATTAAATACAGCTAGAGATTTCAGTTGGCTTGTTTGTCTTCATCAAGACTTAAACAAATAGTCTTGCTATTATTTCTCTTTTCACCTCAGAACTGTCTCTCAGAACTTGAAATCTTTTTTATAGACATGGTTTCTCTCTGTGACAGGAAAAATGACAGCCAGAATCCCACTAATTAAACATTTTCTTAGCAACTCTTCTCTCTGCCCAATCCTTATCCTCCTGGAAGAAGAGATTATTTCTTTACCAATGTCCTTACTTCAGTCTTTGGTGTCAGCTGCAGATTTTTAACCAATGATTCAGAGAAATGTCATACAATAGCTGGTGGCGAGGCCTTTGACATGTAACTACTCCCTTTCAGGGTCAGTCAGCATTTTGGCACCAATAGATAAATTAGGCAAGAGCAGTTGACTTTTTTTTTTTTTTTAATCACAGGGAGGGGAACCAGAAGTTCTATGCTGTACAGAAAAGAGATTCTGGGAAGATAATAACTTTCTACTTTATTTGCCATCATAAAACTGTGTCTATAGACACGTATTTCCATACACATTTTGTTGTTGTTCAGTTGCTCAGTCGTGTCCAATTCTTTGCAACCTCATGGACTGCAGCACACGAGGCTTTTCTGTCCTTCACCATCTCCCAGAGCTTGCTCAAACTCATGTCTATTGAGTTGGTGATGCTATCCAACCATTCCATCCTCTGTCGTCCCCTTCTCCTCCTGCCCTCAATATTTCCCAGCCTAAGAAAATGAAAAGTGAAAGTGAAAGTCACTCAGTTGTGTCTGATTCTTTGTGACCCCATGGACTATACAGTCCATATACAGTCTGTAAAGTGGGTAGCCATTCCCTTCTCAAGGGGATCTTCCCAACCCAGGGGTAAAACCAGGTCTCCTACATTGCAGGCAGATTCTTTACCAGCTGAGCCACAAGGGAAACCCAAGAGTATTGTTATGGGTAGCCTATCCCTTCTCCAACAGATCTTCTTGACCCAGGAATTGAATCAGAGTCTCCTGAATTGCTGGTAGATTCTTTACCAACTGAGCTATCTGGGCAGTCCCAGCATCAGAGTCTTTTCTGATGAGTTGGCTCTTTGCATCAGATGGACAAAATATTAGAGCTTCAGCTTCAGCATCAGCCCTTCCAATGAATATTCAGTGTTGATTTCATTTTGGATTGATTGATTTGATCTATTTGCATTCCAAGGAGTTCTCAAGAGTTTTCTACAGCACCACAGTTCAAAAGCATACACATTGCTCTATTACAAAAATCCAACATTACTCCATTATACTGTGTAACTATTAGAATTACAATACAAATACTCTTACAATCTGCTACAAAAGGAAATTTCAAAGTGTAAAGTCTTATTTACTTACTACTTCCAGCTCCAAATACTGTATATTGTTCCCAGATCATCAGTGTCACCATGTGGATATCTGCTATTTGGAAATCCATGGCAAAATTATTTCTAATTTTCTGACTCACTTGAGCTGTATTGGAAAGTCCACATGACATTTGAATATCTGATTCGTAATCCAACCTGGGAGTGCTGGAGGCAGGGCCAATAAGGTCTCTTTATAAAGATGAAAGGTCAACTGAAGAGCCAACCTACACTGAAGTCTGACTTTTCATCCAGAACCAGTGAAGACTGCATAAGGAAACTTACATACTCCTATCACTTTTTTCCATCAAGTGTTCTTTACTATCTGAGCCACCCAGGAAGCTCAAGATTACTGGAGTGAGTAGCCTATCTCCTTTCCAGGGGATCTTTCCAACCCAGCAATTGAACTGAGGTCTCCTGCACTGCAGACAGATTCTTTACCAGCTGAGCTGCTAGGGAGGTCCAAGTGTCCTAAAGCCATATACTTCACAGCATGTATACTGAGCTCAAAATAAAGTGAATTATACTGTTACAAACTTTTGAGTTATCATCCTAATAATTGTAAACTTGCATGCCAGGATCAGAATGCCCTTGCTATATTTTATTCCACATTCATTTATTTAACTGCATTCCTGTTAACATATTCAAGACCCTATTTGTTGAAAATGATATTTTACTCTAGTTAACCTGATTAAAAAGAGAAATGCATATTACAAAATTGTGAAATTCAGAGATGGGTATAGTTTCAAGAATGGCTGGCTCATGAAGCAAGCACAATGGCCATGAGGCTTTCTGCCTTTTCTTAGTATCACTTGGCTTTGTTTTCCTGTAGATGCTTACCAGCCAGGCAAGACAACGGACAATACCAGAATGACATTATTCTCAGTTCAGCTCTCCGCAAGAGGGAAAATTACTCTTTCCTAGTAGACATATGGAGAAGGCAATGGCATCCCACTCCAGTACTCTTGCTGGAAACTCCCATGGACGAACAAGCCTGGTAGGCTTCAGTCCATGGGGTCGCTGAGTCAGACATGACTGAGCGAATTCTCTTTCACTTTTTAATTTCATGCACTGGAGAAGGAAATGGCAACCCACTACAGAGTTC
Source organism: Nanger dama (assembly GCA_917880005.1). Taxonomy (NCBI): domain Eukaryota; kingdom Metazoa; phylum Chordata; class Mammalia; order Artiodactyla; family Bovidae; genus Nanger; species Nanger dama. Next base: position 4,458,765 of record CAKJTW010000069.1, read on the forward strand.
TTGCGTAGAGAATCCCAGGGATGGCAGAGCCCAATGGGCTGCCGTCTGTGGGGTCGCACAGAGTCGGACTCGGACACGACTGAAGTGACTTAGCAGCAGCGGCAGTAGACATATTTCAATATTAGGGAAGTTTCTGATTGACCTGGCTGTCAACAAATGCCTGAGTTCAACCACTGTAGGCTGTACAAATCATGGTTCCCTACTCCTGGTTCATTTACACATACAATAAAGGGGAAGACAGAATAGTGAGACTGACAGACCCAATACAAGCATTTGGGATGGAAAGGGGCTCGTATGCAGTAGCAAAATGGGATACTGAGCAAATAAAAGCCATATATTGAAAGAAAGGTCTAACAGCATTCATGAAAATAAATGTTATGAAAGAGGCATAATCCTGAATCTTTATAAAGTCGTAACTAATACAGTACATAGATTAATCTTTAAGATTATAATTTTTCCAGAAAAAAAGCAAAATGAGGGAGAAAGAGATTTAATTCCTAGGGAATATGTATAAAAAAAGTATAAAAGAATGAATGAATATGGTATACACAGAGCATATGAAATAGCCTTATGAAGTAGTGTAGGATGAGAGAGGATGTAATGGCAAGAGTTTTAAGTTTGGAGAGATCTTCAATGTAACCATAATTTAAGAATTTGAGGTTTCAGTTTAAATAGTACATGAGAAACAAAAGAGACTCAGAGGTATAGAACGGACTATTGGACTCTGAGGGAGAGGGAGGGCGGGGGGGTGATTTGGGAGAATGGCATTGAAACATGTATACTATCTTGTAAGAATGAAGTGTCAGTCTATGTTCAATACAGGAGGCAGGATGCATGGGGCTGGTGTACAGGATGATTCAGGGAGATGATATGGGGTGGGAGGTGGGAGGGGGTTTCGGCATTGGGAGATCGTGGACACCTGTGTCTGATTCATGTCAATGTATGGCAAAACAAATACAGTATTGTAATGTAGAATAAAGTATAAAAAAATAGTACATGATTTTAACTGTTACCTAGGTATTCACATTTTAGTTGATACATACTGTAGATATTGTGCTAGGTATGGTATGGCATAGTAAGTATGGTATGCTCTAAACGCTATATTGAGAAGTGTGAAACAATATTGCTAACTTATACTTAAATATATTGAGCTCCAATAAGCATCTCACATTTACAATCACAGAAAATAAAAATTACAGGAAGTTACCCCAGGTGTGGCTGCATTATTTCATTAGAAACACCTTCTGTAAAATGACCAATATTCTATCAACAGTATCTCTGGAAGAAAATAGCTTAACATTCGGCACATGAAAATAAACTTTATTCTTCAACTTATTGAATTTCTTTTCCTTGAATTTCCTTTATATTTCCTATTTAAATTTGAGTCCCTGATCTTAGTTTCACACAGTTAATTTTAAGCCATATGATGAAGATATGACCCTCTGATCAGAAATAGAACTTAATAAAGATGTGTGGGAAAAATTAAATTATAAGCTTGACTGAGCTCATGTTGTTGAAAGCCTTTTGCTAATGGAATTTCAGACAAATTTGTTTGGTTGTTTGCTTAGATCAGTCTTTTCTTGGAAAAATTATAAGGTACTTAGCATAACTATTTGTCTTCAGCAAGAGTATAGAAGGGCTATTTTATTAGAAAGCAGAAACATTGTATACATATTTTATTGCTATTTTCTAAAATTTGAATATGTTTATTAGTATTTTATCCTAGAATATCTCTTTAAAAAGGAAGTTTCAAGAAAATGGAGACATGTAAAAAAATCAACAAAATCAAATACACATCTTTTAATTGACATTTAGGCTTTGAAGTTAGACAAATCTTCTTTACCTCTGTATTCCTAGATAGTCTGTTGTGCCATACTAGCAAAATGCTTTATCTCTATAACCTCAAGTTCTTCATATATATAATATAGAAATAGAAACTCTCTTGCAAGTCAATATAAAACAAAATGAAATAACTGATATATTAGATCAACATTATTTTTTATTTGCTTTTAAAAGAAACAAAGATAAATATCTCTCATAAAACACTCTTGTTTTTATCATAATATATAGTATGTTTCAAGCAATATTCATAGTTAAATTATTAATTAAAAGTAAAATCTAGAAATGTTTAACTAGTTAGTAAATGGGCTTTCCTGGTGGCTCAGAGGTTAAAGCGTCTGCCTCCAATGCGGGAGACCTGGGTTCAATCCCTGGGTTGGGAAGATCCCCTGGAGAAGGAAATGGCAGTCCACTCCAGTATTCTTGCCTGGAGAATCCCATGGACGGAGAAGCGATAAAAAGAATAAGATCATTGCTTGCTTTGAATTAACATTGAATCCAACTGAAAAGAACTGGCACATAATGAAATAATAGGATGTAGAAAAAAGCTATGATGACCTTTTGTGACTCAGAGGGTAAAGAATTTGCCTGCAGTGCAGGAGACCAGGGTTCAATCCCAGGATTGGGAAAATGCCCTAGAGAAGGGAATGGCAACCCACTCCAATATTCTTGCCTGGAGAATTCCATGGACAGAGGAGCCTGGCAGTCAACAGTCAGGTACCACTGAGATATTAACACTTTTCACCTAGTGACAATGAAAATTATCACATAATTAAAAGGTGAATTTTATGGTGGTTAGTGTTACAAAATTTCAGAAGTGTGCTTTCATTGTTAGAGTAATATAGAGTTATGTCACAAAGGAAGCAAATCAATAAAACAGGCATTTGAGTATTTAAAATGTTTTTGGGTTTTTTTATATTTTAAAAATTCAGAATGCCATTACTGATATTGTTTTGTATAATTTGAATTATCAACATTAAAATTGATACTTTACTTAATATTTGATAACATTAAAAATCTGACATTTAGTAATGTAAGCATCAAACTTTAAGTACTTTGAATTAATTATCTTACTTAATCTTCATAACTACCCTTGAATATGAGTTGCATTATTATCCCTATTTCTCAAAAAAAGGGAATTGAGGACAGAAAGTTTAAGTTATATAAATAAACAAGATCTCAGAGCTAAGAAACAGGGAAGATACTTATCAATCAATACTATCAAGTAGAAAGTGTATCATGAGTAGTGAATCATTTGTATATTTAATTACACAAATGAGATTGTATCTGTACTGTTTATTTCTTCTATGGAGTTACAAATACTGGTCCACAAATAAATAGGAAAGAATTATTGAAGAAAATCAGTTTGAGGTCATTGTCTTTTATCATCACAAAACACTTCCAGCAACTTTCTTGGGAAGAGAGACTTTGTCTTTATTTGTCAATATTTGTCAATATTCCAGCAGCTAACATAATGCCTGGCTTCTAGGGTTTGCAATATGTTTGTTGTTCAAATGAAGAGCTTTCTTCCAGGAGCTATACTAAGGAGACATTAAAGGATAAGCACGTTAGCATTCATTGATTACCTAATTGATGCATATGCCAAGAAGACACACACACACACAAACACACACACCCACACACACATGTGATAAACTGGATAAAATGCTGCTTTGAGTAAAGACCAAAACAACAAAAATTCAAGTTGTTTATGTAAAACTTTAAATGTAATCTTCAATATACTAGCTAGAAAAAGTAGTAAGTCTATTTTTTCACGATGCCCCCAAGATTTGAGAGCTGGAGGCTTCCTCACCTCTCTGTCAGGATTTTTTTTTTTCATTATAAAGACTATTTAGACTATATGTAGACACAATTTAGGGAGGGAATTAGAGACAATTTAGTGCAGGATGCCTATTTTGATTCTGCGGAATGTGTTTCCTGGCTTGATCCTTTACTTGAAAGTATTTCTAAAATTTAAAGAAAACATTAATAACATTAAAATTGTTGCATATAGTCCATTCTTAATTTTGACTCTGAATCTATCTATATACCTATCTATAGTTTTAAGTTATAAAGCATTTTTACCCTAAAATTTTGTTGACATCTTGATACAGTTTTAAAAAGAGATTACAAGTTTATTTGTCTCCAGCCTCACATTTTTCAAATATATTTTGAAAGAAAGGCAAAGGAATCATTTTTCCCATATGTCATTGCCTTAAAGGTTTATGATTAAATACTCAGTCAGCACCATTCCTTTATTGAAGGCTTTCAGATAAGTTAAAAGGAAACACATAAATAAATCCTTTAAGGGACTAAAAATCAATGCTACTCACCATCCGGAATGGTGACTCATTCTGGTAATTACCAGTAAAATGTCTTATTGCTAGGCTGCAGCGTTTCAACTTTCTATTAAGCATTACTTTGGAAAGACTCAGTCACACCCGTGAAAAACAACTGTGAAATCATGCAATTACAGAAAAGCTTGAAGCACAGCATCAACGCACTTGAAAACAAAGGATTTTTCTACTCGGCAACACGCTTTTGCTTATGATAGAAATGTATCTTGTAAATTGTAATCTCTGTCCATACAGATTCAAGAGGATAACACAAGTCTTAAATCCTCTGCTTCTGTTGCATATGGATGTATGTGCCTCTGAACATGATTAATTATAGTGTGTACAAGGCTAGATATAAAAAAAAAAAAAACCTCTCAAGTCACATATGACCATGTTCCTGCAGCCTCATTTCTAGATACTAATATCTTACATTTCATTCTCTGTTCAACAGTGACCCCCAAATGATAAGAGGAAAGGAAACATGTCTGTCATACTTTATAATGTTTATGCCATGTATTGCTTGGCAATAGGAACATTCAATAAACATTTGATTAATCAAATGAATTTTGGGGAGTAACTAGGAATCTGTTTTATCTAAAGTAGGACTAAATGAAAATATTAATATGAAGCTTATGGCCAATCAAAAGAATGTTGGCCTTTTTAGAAACACAAAGTCCAGCATGGAAACCTCATCCATGTCTGCTCTCTGACAACTTCCTTTACCATTTTTCCATGTTATCTTTACTCCTTTTTTTTGGTCCACCCTACATTTATATTTTTTATCTAAGCTTAGATCAATCTTAGCATTTATTACTGATATTCCTGTCCTTTGAACATAAGAGATGCTACTTAATTTTGTTTGTATAGCATTTTCAATTCACTAATTTTTATTGAGGTGTAACTGACATGTAATAAGCTGCATACATTTAATGTGTAAAACTGGATATGTTTGGACACACACATATATACATCAAGAGACCATCACCATAAGCAAGACTTTTTACTTTTGAAAATTCCAGTTTCTAATGTGTTTTTATGAACTATGCTTTTTTTTTTTCTAAAAGTTATTGTCTAAGCCAAGAAATAAAATAGGTATAAAGGACTATATTGCAGCAAAATTTTGAATGTTATCATTGTACTCTTCATTAAGGAAAGCCTTAAGAACTAAGATCTTTAATAGTTATTTCTAGGATACTTAACATATGAACGAGAGTAAAACATGATGGGTTTCCCTGGTATCTCAGCGGTAAAGAATCCCACTGTCAGTGCAAGAGATGCCTATTTGATCCCTGGGTCAGGAAGAGCCCCTGGAAAAGGAAATGATGACACTTCAGTGTTCTTGCCTTGGAAATGCTACGCACAGAGGAGCCCAGTGGGCTACAATCCATGGGGTCAAAAAGAGTCGGACACGACTTAGCAATGAAACAAGAACAAAAACTTACAGTATGGAGATTCATGTGTAGGATAATACTAGAGACTGAGTTCACATTTGGGACTTAAATAATATTCTAATGGACAGAAATTATTTAGATGTTTTTTTAAAAATAGTATGCGTCTTCTTAAATATAATTTTCAAAATCAATTACTATTCAGATTATACTTATTTGGGCTTCCCTAGTAGTTCAGCTGATAAAGAATCCACCTGCAGGGCAGGAGATCTTGGTTCAACTGCTGAGTTGCAAAGAATGACTGGAGACTGGATAGGCTACCCACTCCAGTATTCTAGCCTTGAGAATTCTATGTTTATTTAGAAATGAATAAAGTTGTACAGTGTTCAGTTCAGTTAATTGTTCATTCATGTACAACTCTTTGCAGCCCCATGAATCACAGCACGCCAGGCCTCCCTGTCCATCACCAACTCCCGGAGTTCACTCAGACTCACATGCATTGAGCCAGTGACGCCATCCAGCCATCTCATCCTCGGTCATCCCCTTGTCCTCCTGCCCTCAATCCCTCCCAGAATCAGAGTCTTTTCCAATGAGTCAACTCTTTGCATGAGGTGGCCAAAGTACTGGAGCTTCAGCTTCAGCATCATTCCTTCCAAAGAAATCCCAGGGCTGATCTCCTTCAGAAAGGACTGGTTGGATCTCCTTGCAGTCCAAGGGACTCTCAAGAGTCTTCTCCAACACCACAGTTCAAAAGCATCAATTCTTAAGTGCTCTGCTTTGTTCACAGTCCAACTCTCACATTCATACATGACCAGTGGAAAAACCATAGGCTTGACTAGATGGACACTTGTTGGCAAAGTAATGTCTCTGCCTTTGAACATGCTATCTAGGTTGGTCATAACTTTTCTTTTAAGAAGTAAGCATTTTTTAATTTCATGGCTGCTGTTAACATCTGCAGTGATTTTGGAGCTCAAAAATATAAAGTCTGACACTGTTTCCACTGTTTCCCCGTCTATTTCCCATGAAGTGATGCGACTGGATGCCATGATCTTTGTTTTCTGAATGTTGAGCTTTAAGCCAACTTTTTCACTCTTCTCTTTCACTTTCATCAAGAGGCTTTTAGCTCCTCTTCATTTTCTGCCATAAGGGTGGTGTCATCTGCAAATCTGAGGTTATTGATATTTCTCCCGGCATTCTTGATTCCAGCTCGTGCTTCTGCCAGTCCAGTGTTTCTCATGATGTACACTGCATGCACGTTAAATAAGCAGGTGACAATATACAGCCTTGATGTACTCCTTTATCTATTTGGAACCAGTCTGTTGTTCCATGTCCGGTTATAACTTTTGCTTCTTGACCTGCATATAGGTTTCTCAAGAGGCAGGTCAGGTGGTCTGGTATTCTCATCTCTTTCAGAATTTTCCAGTTTATTGTGATGCACACAATCAAAGGCTTTGGCATAGTCAATAAAGCAGAAATAGATGTCTTTCTTGAACTCTCTTGCTTTTTCAATGATCCAGCAGATGTTGGCAATTTGACCTCTGGTTCCTCTGCCTTTTCTAAAACCAGCTTGAACATCAGGGAGTTCATGGTTCACGTATTGCTGAAGCCTGGCTTGGAGAATTTTGAGCATTACTTTACTAGCATGTGAGATGAGTGCAATTGTGCGGTAGTTTGAGCATTCTTTGGCATAGCCTTTCTTTGGGATTGGAATGAAAACTGACCTTTTCCAGTCCTGTGGCCACTGCTGAGTTCTCCAAATTTGCTGGCCTATTAAGTGGAGCACTTTCACAGCATCATCTTTCAGGATTTGAAATAGCTCTACTGGAATTCTATCACCTCCACTAGCTTTGTTCGTAGTGATGCTTTCTAAGGCCAACTTGACTTCACATTCCAGGATGTCTGGCTCTAGATTAGTGATCACACCATCCTGATTAACTGGGTCATGAAGATCTTTTTGTACAGTTCTTCTGTGTATTCTTGCCACCTCTTCTTGATATCTTCTGCTTCTGGTAGGTCCAGACCATTTCTGTCCTTTATTGTGCCCATCTTTGCATGAAATGTTCCCTTGGTATCTCTAATTTTTTGAAGAGATCTCTAGTCTTTCCCACTCTATTGTTTTCCTCTGTTTCTTTGCATTGATCACTGAGGAAGGCTTTCTTATCTCTTCTTGCTATTCTTTGCAACTCTGCATTCAGATGCTTTTATCTCTCCTTTTCTCCTTTGCTTTTCACTTCTCTTCTTTTCACAGCTATTTGTAAGGCCTCCTCAGACAGCTGTTTTGCTCCTTTGCATTTCTTTTCCATGGGGATGATCTTGATCCCTGTCACCTGTACAATGTCACAAACCTCAGTCCATAGTTCATCAGGCACTCTATGTATCGTATCTAGGCCCTTAAATCTATTCTTACTTACACTGTATAATCATAAGGGATTTGATTTAGGTCATACCTGAATGGTTGAGTGGTTTTCTCGACTTTCTTCAATTTAAGTCTGAATTTTGCAATAAGGAGTTCATGATCTGAGCCACTGTCAGCTCCTGGTCTTGATTTTCTTGACTGTATACAGCTTCTCCATCTTTGGCTGCAAAGAATATAATCAATCTGATTTCGGTGTTGACCATCTGGTGATGTCCCTGGGTAGAGTCTTCTCTTATGTTGTTGGAAAAGGGTGTTTACTATGACTAGTGCATTTTCTTGGCAAAACTCTATTAGTCTTTGCCCTGCTTCATTCCACATTCCAAGGCCAAATTTGCCTCTTACTCCAGGTGTTTCTTGACTTCCTACTTTTGCATTCCAGTCCCCTATAATGAAAAGGACATCTTTTTGGGTGTTTGTTAGTTCTAAAAAGTCTTGTAGGTCTTCATAGGGGTGTTTGTTAGTTCTAAAAGGTCTTGTAGGTCTTCATAGAACCATTCAACTTCAGTTTCTTCAGTGTTACTGGTTGGGGCATAGACTTGGATTACTGTGATATTGAATGGTTTGCCTTGGAAACAAACAGAGATCATTCTGTCATTTTTGAGACTGCATCCAAGTACTGCATTTTGGACTCTTTGGTTGACCATGATGGCTACTACATTTCTTCTAAGGGATTCCTGCCCGCAGTAGTAGATACAATGATGATCTGAGTTAAACTCATCCTTTCCAGTCCTCTTTAGTTCACTGATTCCTAGAATGCTGATGTTCACTCTTGCCATCTCCTGTTTGACCACTTTCAATTTACCTTGATTCATGGACCTGACATTCCAGGTTCCTATGCAATATTGCTCTTTAGAGCATTGGACCTTGCTTCTATCACCAGTCACATCCACAACTGGGTATTGTTTTTGCTTTGTTTCCATCCCTTCATTCTTTCTGGAGTTATTTCTCCACTGATATCCAGTAGCATATTGGGCACCTACTGACCTGGGAGTTCCTCTTTTGGTATCCTATCATTTTGCCTTTTCATACTGTTCATACTGTTTATGGCGTTTCTCAAGTCAAGAATACTGTACAGAGTTACTGTTTGACCAAAAAAAAAAAAAAAAAATCAGTATCAAGTGATGAAACAAATATTTAGAATTAGAATTTTGAATGTTTTCCCCTATGTATGAGAGATGGTTAATATACATTTGTCATGTAGTTTTCTCTCTGAAGACATTGTAAGTGAAATTCAAAAGATTATCTACTTTTTTCAACTACAAAGGTTTATTCCTGGTGGTAAGCATATAAAAATGCTTGCATCTGCATTTTTAAACATTTACACGTGGAAACAAAGGCTATGAAAATTTATCTTTACAGCAAATTTTAAATAAAAAACATTTCCAAGAAAAAAACACATTCATATTCTATATTAATGCTATTGTCAATCTATACACTGTTAAGGAGAGTTTATTTTTACATTTTGCATTTCCACTAAGAGAGATTTAAATTAACACTTTACAGATGACTACTGTTAACCTGAACTGAATAGACAAAATAAAGATTCTGCTAGGTGATTCAGTCAGAAGGAAATTTAATGCAGAGAGTATGGAGCTTATCAAAATGTTGAAAGTTGACAAGTCACGTTTTAGTCCATGTATGTGAGAATAATTCCCAGATTTACAAGGAGCTGTCTTTTCAGATCTTATATCAGTGTCGCCTCTGAACACTAACAGGCTGGAGAAGGTATATCCAAAGCTAAAATCTTGACCTTCATGAATTAAACACATTGGCTATCCCTATAGTCAATGTTTTATCAAATCCAGAAGATTAACCTCAATCAAAATGAAACTGCTGATGGGAATTCATGACCATGGTAGACCACGGACACTGACAACAGTTCCAGAATGACCATCTCCTGTGTTCAGTTCTGCCTTCTGAATCTCTTTCATTATTGTTCAGTAACTAAGTTGTGTTTGACTCTTTATGATCCCATGAACTGTAGCATGCCAGGCTTCCCTGTCCTTCACTTTCTCCCAGAGTTTGCTCAAACTCATGGCCATTGAGTTGGTGATGTCATGCAAACATTTCATCTTCTGTCTCCCCACCTGTCTCCTCTTTCCTCAGTCTTCTGCAGCATCAGGGTCTTTTCCAGTGCGTCAGCTCTTCACATCAGTTGACCAAAGGATGGAGAGCCTCAGCTTCATCATCAGTCCTGCCAATGAATATTGAGGGCTGATTTTCCTTAGAATTGACTGGCTTGATTCCCTTGCTGGCAAAGGGATTCCCAACAGTATTCTCACTTACCACAATTCAAAAGTGTCAGTTCTTTGGTGCTCAGCCTCCTTTATGGTCCAACTCTCCATATCCATACATAGCTACTACATAACTACTGAACACCATAGCTTTGACTATATGGACCTTTGTCAGCAAAGTGATATCTCTGCTTTTAATACTGTCTCTAGGTTTGTCATAGTTTTTCTTCCAGGGAGCAAGTGTCCCCCCCACCCCCTCCCCTGCCCCACCATGGCTGCTGTGACCATCCAAAGTGATTTTGGAGCCAAAAATCTAAAATTGGTCATTGTTTCCACTTTTTCCCCATCTATTTGCTATGAAGCGATGGAACAAGTCACTGTAATTTTTATTTTTGAACGTTGGGTGTTAAACCAGCTTCTTTACTCGTCTTTCACCCTCATCAAGAGGCTTTTAGTTCCTCTTTGGTTTCTGCCAAAAATGCAGATTCTGTAAATGCATCCAAGTGGTGGGCAGTAATTTACATCTAAAACATCTAAAACCTTACCAGTAAGGAAGTTGATCGGAGAAGGCAATGGGACCCCACTCCCATACTCTTGCCTGGAAAATTCCATGGACGGAGGAGCCTGGTAGGCCACAGTCCATGGGGTCACTAAAGTCGGACAAGACTGAGCGACTTCACTTTCACTTCTCACTTTCATGCATTGAAGAAGGAAATGGTGACCCACTCCAGTGTTCTTGCCTGGAGAATCCCAGGGACGGGGGAGCCTGGTGGGCTACCATCTATGGGGTCACACAGAGTCAGACACGACTGAAGCGATTTAGCAGTAGCAGCAGCAAGGAAGTTGATAAAATATAGTTTTAATTTTGTAAAATATGGAGACTGAGTAAACAAATTCCAGTATATCTCACATAATGTATACAATATGATGAGTTGTCCTTTGAGAGACTGAGATGTTCTTTACAACTTAGTATATTCTGTAAACTATAGAATAGTTTTTTTAAGATTTTTATTTATCTAATCTTCCTTTATTAATTTCATTTTTTGGCTGTGCAGGTTTTTGTTGCTCTACGTTCAGTTCAGTTCAGTCGCTCAGTTGTGTCCGACTCTTTGCGACCTCATGAATCGCAGCACACCAGGCCTTCCTGTTCATCACCATCTCCCAGAGTTCACTCAGACTCACGTCCATCGAGTCCGTGATGCCATCCAGCCATCTCATCCTCGGTCGTCCCCTTCTCCTCCTGCCCCCAATCCCTCCCAGGATCAGAGTCTTTTCCAGTGAGTCAACGCTTCGCATGAGGTGGCCAAAGTACTGGAGTTTCAGCTTTAGCATCATGCCTTCCAAAAAATCCCAGGGTTGATCTCCTTCAGAATGGACTTGCTGGATCTCCTTGCAGTCCAAGGGACTCTCAAGAGTCTTCTCCAACACCACAGTTCAAAAGCATCCATTCTTCAGCGTTCAGCCTTCTTCACAGTCCAACTCTCACATCCACACATGACCACAGGAAAAACCATAGCCTTGACTAGATGGACCTTAGTCAGTAAAGTAATGTCTCTGCTTTTGAATATGCTATCTAGGTTGGTCTTAACTTTTCTTCCAAGGAGTAAGTGTCTTTTAATTTCATGCTCCACATTAGTTTTCTCTACTGTGGTGAGCAGGGGCTGCTCTTCATTGTGGTGACCTCTTGTTGAGGGGCCCTGGCCCTAGGCACATGGGCTTGGTAGTTGTGGCTTGAGGGCTTAGTTGCTCCATGGCATGTGAGATCCTCTTGGACCAGGGATCAAACTGGTGTCCCCTGCATTGCAAGGCAGATTCCTAACCACTGGACCAACAGGAAGCCCTAAAATAGTTTGTTTTTTTTTAATTTACTTATTTTAATTAGAGGCTAATTACTTTATAATACTGTGTTGGTTTTGCCATACATCAGCCTGAATCCACCACAGGTGTACATGTGTTCCCCACCCTGAACCCCCCCTCCCTCCTCCCTCCCCGTACTATCCCTCTGGGTCATCCCAGTGCACCAGGCCCAAGCATCCTGTATCCTGCATCAAACTTGGACTGGTGATTCGTTTCATATATGATATCATACATGTTTCAATGCCATTCTCCCAAATCACCCCACCTTCTTCTTCTCCCACAGAGTCCAAAAGACTGCTCTATACATCTGTGTTTCTTTTGCTGTCTCACATACAGGCTCATCATTACCATCTTTCTAAATTCCATATATATGTGTTAATATACTGTATTGGCATTTTCTTTCTGGCTTACTTCACTCTGTATAATTGGCTCCAGTTTCATCCACCTCATGAGAACTGATTCAAATGTATTCTTTCTGATGGCTGAGTAATACTCCATTGTGTATATGTACCACAGCTTTCTAATCCATTCATCTGCTGATGGACATCTAGGTTGCTTCCATGTCCTGGCTATTATAAACAGTGCTATGATGAACTCTGGGGTACATGTGTCTCTTTCAATTCTGATTTCCTTTGTGTGTATGCCCAGCAGTGGGATTGCTGGGTCATAAGGCAGTTCTATTTCCAGTTTTTAAGGAATCTCCACACTGTTCTCCATAGTGGCTGTACTAGTTTGCATTCCCACCAACAGTGTAAGAGGGTTCCCTTTCTCCACATCCTCTCCAGCATTTATTGCTTGTAGACTTTTGGATCGCAGCATTCTGACTGGTGTGAAATGCTACCTTATTGTGGTTTTGATTTGCATTTCATGTATTCGTTAGCCTAAAACAGTTTTTGATTGGTTGAATTTCTTGATAGTTATCATTAAGTAATTCAGGTAAGCAAATTGTGGCACTGAATTTAAAGTGTATGGGTCCTGCAACTTTACTATATGAGATGGATGAAATTGGAACCGATTATACAGAGTGAAGTAAGCCAGAAAGAAAAACACCAATACAGTATACTGACACATATATATGGAATTTAGAAGACAGTAATGATGACCCTATATGTGAGACAACAAAGAGACACAGAGGTATATAGAGTGGACTTTTGGACTCTGAGGGAGAGGAAAGGGTGGGATGGTTTGGGAGAATGGCAATGAAACATATATATTTTCCTGTAAGAAACGAAGCGCCAATCTATGTTCAATGTAGGATGCAGGATGCATGGGGCTGATGCACAGGATGATTCAAATAGAGGATGTGGGGTGGGAGGGGAGGGGGCTTCGGCATTGGAAGATTGTGTTCACCTATGGCTGATTCGTGTCAATGTATGGCAAAACAAATACAGTATTGCAATTTAAATAAATAAATAAATTAATTAAAAAAAATAAATAAAGTGTATGGGTCATTCTCATTTAAAGATTGAAAACTGGATGCAGTGCTTTTATTATTATAAATACTTTATCCAATCATTTTAAGTTTAGAACCCACAATCAGTCACAGTGCCTGGGAAATCTGAGTTCTAACTGTAATATAGACACACTCTCCTACAATTACTCTGAATGAAAGCCACTTCTAGCATACTTTATTGTATATTTTATTATTTGCTATTGCTACCATAGCAAAGCAAACCTAGCTTTTGAGATTTTAAAGAAGCAGGTGTTTTCGTCACTCTGAAATCTGTTATTCACAAGTTGCCAGGCCACGATTTAGATAGTTCTACTGAACAACAACAAAAGCTAACATTTCCATGGTGACTCCATTCACATGACAGTTACTAGATTTTCTTGCTTTTAAGGTGACATTTAAGTAACTCTGAAAGTTTTCACACTAGAGTCAGACAGGGCTTATGTGATATGAAGTGGATTTGAGCATATATATCAATAAAACTTACATAAACCAAATTGATTATATACATTCATTCTGCATTGTGGATATGAATGGGTTTTTAAATAATTATATTTATCATACTCTATCAAATGTAAACATTATTAACAATAATGCTTCAACTATGATATTTAATGATAAATTGCTCTACAAATAGACACACACATTTATATCTAAACACAGAATACTCAAAAAGCAGTGCTTTGCTGTCAGCTTTGAACCTAGTGTTGATTTGTTTTGATTCTTTCAGATTTGTTCCAATTTAAAAGTATTTCAATCAATAATCCAGAGTGACATTATTTGATCTAGAAATGCAGTGTAAAACAATTTTTTAATAAGGAAGAATTTTTCTCTTGCATATCTTGATACTGTATTAAAGTACTCCCTATTCTCAAAATAAATGAGCTCTTCATAGTACAAAAGAACATCAGGGCTGATTTCATTACTGGAGGAACAATGGGTGAGGTAATGAAACCTCCACAAGTGGGATTTAAAAAGCCAGCTGATTTTTTGTTTCATGCAGTTTCACATTTCTCAGTGAATGGACAGTGTTCCTGCCAAATAGAATCCTGCTAAGGCCAGAAACAGGACAATAAGGGTAAGACAAAGTTGTATGTGATTGTAAAGCTGAGAGTTGAAGAGCTGTTTGGCAACTGGTGATACACTGTAAAGCAGAAAGAGAACTTTTGAGATTTGCTAGCTCTCTATTGATTAAGGAGTCCTGATGTTGCCTTCAAAATATTTGAAGCCAGGTGTAATCTGGTTATAATGTTAGGTATAATACAGCCCAGACCTAGCTCAGAGAGAGAAACGATTGCCTCTGATCCCTCTGGTAGCATCCTGGCAGAGGGTAAAAATATTTACTTCAAACTCTGCTCTGCTTTTATAACCCACGTCTAAAAATCTCATTCTAAAACTGAGAAACATAAAAAGAAGCAGGAAAATATGACTCATTGTCAAGAGACTCAGAAGCGGCAGGAACAGTTACACACCTCACACATTGGAATTAGTAGGAACTGGATTCAAATAACTATGAAAAACAAACACAGGATGCATCTTTCCCACGGGGGGCATGCTGCGTGTTTAGTTGCTCAGTCATGTCTGACTCTTTGAGACCCTATGGACTGTGGCCCGCCAGGCCTCCTCCTTCCATGGGATTTTTCAAGCACAAATACTGGAGTAGGTTGTCAAAAATATCTAAAAATTCAATACGAGGAATAACATGTAATAGTGAAAATAAATACTCAAGGAACCCAAAACAAAGCAGGAATGGAAAAGAAATAAAAGGCAGGTAGGAAAAATATAACATCAAGAACAAAATGTCTGACATTAATCTAAACCTATTAATATTTATATTAAGCATAAACAGTCTGAAAAATGTTTTAAACTCCAAATCGACAAGACTTGATAAAAGAGAAAGTCTAACCTTATGCTGTTTATAAGGCTTTTCAGATTCTTAGAAACACTTTTCCTTAAGTTTTGCTGGGTACCAACCTATTGGCAACCCACTCCAGTATTCATGCCTGGAAAATCCCATGGACCAAGGAGCCTGGTGGGCTACAGTCCATGGGGTGGCAGAATCGGACGCGACTAAGTGACTTCACTTCTTCATTTCAACCTAAATTACTCAGAGAGTTCATAGAAAGGTCTTATACCTGCACCATATAGTCAATCGTATCTAACTGCATCCTCTACAGCTTGTCATGTCTGACTTTTGCTATCCCATGGAATGTAGCCTACCTGGCTCCTCCATCCATGTGATTTCCCAGGTAAGAATAGCTGAGTGGGTTGCCATTTCCTTCTCCAGGGAATATTTCTGACCCAGGGATTGAACCCATGTCTCCCGCAATGGCAGGCAGGTTCTTTACCTCCTGAGCCACCAGGGAAGAGTTAGTAGTCACTACAATGGCTTTTTATATTCAGTGTTTTGTGACAGAGAACAGTTCTAAGTTAACTGACATATCTATGTCAGTGTGTGTGTGTGTGTGTGTGTTTGGCTATTGAAATCTTACCACCAGAAAAATGAAGTAAACGTATTATGCCAATTTTATATAAGAAAAATTGAGACTATAAAAATGATAAACTCACACAGTCTTGCTCCTAGAAGAGCTAAGTGCTTCATTTAATCTATAGCATTTCTACCTCCAGATTTTGCATCCTTTTGTAACATAACTCCTTCTAAAAGTACGTGTACTGCACTTGAACTGTGACAGCTGAACAAAGCATCTACATAACATTATTTATAAATCACCAAATTTCTAAACCTATGGTATCCATGAATGCCTTATAACAATAAATCTTCTGATTTGAGAGCTGAAAGGGGTCCTAATAATAAAAATGATAAAGCGTTAATTTGAGGACAACAAATTACACAAATTGATTTTAAAATAGACTGCGTTGTTCATTTGTAATTTTTCTAACTCCTTCATATACTCATTAGGAAAATTTTTAAATGAGATCAGATGTAGAGGGATGATTACAATCAAGGCCAGTTATGTAAGTGCTCACAATATACATCACACATTGCTCTATATTAAACTATGAGTCTAACATTTGCTCCCGGCCACATTCAAAACTGTGCTGAATAATCATTTCTACCTGTAATGTACTTACTAATTGGTAAAATATGTCTTTGTCAATTGGTCTCATTCTAAACTATTTTCAGTTCATTAATGGACAATATTGAGTTGATTTTCTCCAAATTGTCATAGATTTTTCTTAGCTCATTGAAATTTTCATTTATACCTTTCTTTCTAAAATAAATAAATAAATCCCACCACAAACCAGTAGATATCCTCCTTTGCAGATCTTGTTGAGGATATTTTCAGTCTTATCTGACAGTTTATGTATTATGAGAATAATACATTGAATTAAGAAATAATTTAATTTTCAATTTGATTTGCCATTTAATAGTGAGATACATAGTTCTTAAACTGAACTTGCCTTTTTTGAGATTGTTTTCTATTTTAATAGGAAATTTAGCCTGTATAGGGAAAAACTAATTAGTCAAGTATCATACAAACTTATTAGCAAAGCATTCACAAGTAATCAAATATTGTTTCTATGCACAATTTAAGAACATTTTTCGTTTTATTAAATATTTTTTTTCCTTCTTCCTTTAGTCTTAACGTTTTTAAAATACTTTATTTCCCTAGTGAAATTTCATAATTATAGAGCACTAATTAGGCACCAAGCACTGTCTTAAACGCTACATGTTCTACCTCATTTTATCATAATAATAATTCACTCAACACTATATACTTATTTTATGGTGACTAAGTTATGAAGAAAACAATCCCTCTAAAGTGCTAAAGTGACACATTTGCTAACTTATGGAGTCAGAGTTTGTCTTTCATCTATGGAAATTTTAACCCATGATCTATACAGCATCAATTCTGCCAAAGGCATTCATCCATTCATTGGTGTATTTGCCAAATGCATATTGAACCTGCTTCAGCAGGCCTAGATCCAGAGAACAAACTGATATCACATCGAGAGAACTCACAGTGTTCCAGAAAAACAGAAGACTCAGTAGATGAGTTAGACATTTTAATTGCACAGCTTTGTATACAGTCATACTGTATCACAGTAGTTGATTTTAGAAGGATTCCCCCATGCTTGCTCTATGTCAGACAATGAATTAGGCAGGAAAGATTCAATGTTGAACATTATATAGGGCTTAAAACTTCATGAAATATACTGTCAAGTAGGACACTGCAAAAAAAAAAAAAAAACACCATAATTAAATTAACATATTGGGAAGTAAACATTGAAGAAATGGAGCAAAAGACAACCAAAACTGAGATGTTAGGTAATACTTTAAGGGGGAAAAATGTGTAGAAATTAGTATAAGCATTGGGGTAAGAGGAACAGATAGCATGTTCCAGGCAGCAGAGTTTAGAGTATGTGCAAGAAAACTTAATATAAACAGAAGTTCAGCACCAAAAGCAGTTTAGCCTAGATGACTACTGTAGAATGCAGGATTAGGGTAAAATGTTAGTTCAGAAATATCTCAAAAGAGGAATTAACCACACAAGATCTCATGCTACCTTTCATAATGATATTAGAAATGCGATTGCTTTCTTAATTTCATTTACAGATTGTTCATTGAAAGTATCTAGAAATACAACTGATTTTTGTACCCTGCAACCTTGCTGAATTTGTCTATTAATTCTAATTTTACTTTCTCTTCAAGTTAATGACTTTTATTTCCTTTTCTTCTCTGGTTGCCCAGAGTAAAGCCTCCAGTGCAATGTTGAGTAAAAGTGGACACAGTAGATAGCAGTCTCTGGCTCTGGATGTTGGAAGGAATGCGTACAGTCTTTCACCGTTATGCATGTTAGTTCAGTCATTCAGTCGTGTCCAACTCTTTGTGACCCCATGAATTGCAGCACGCCACACCTCCCTGGCCATCACCAACTCCCGGAGTTCACTCAGTACCATGTCCATCGAGGCGGTGATGCCATCCAGCCATCTCATCCTCTGTCGTCCCCTTCTTCTCCTGGCCCCTCCCAGCATCAGGGCCTTTTCCAATGAGTCAGCTCTTTGCATGAGGTGGCCAAAGTACTGGAGTTTCAGTTTCAGCATCAGTCCTGCCAATGAACAACCAGGACTTACCTCCTTTAGGATGGACTAGTTGTATCTCTTTGTAGTCCAAGGGACTCTCAAGAGTCTTCTCCAACATCACAGTTCAAAAGCATCAATTCTTTGGCGTCAGCTTTTAACAGTTATGAAAAACTTTTCTTTTTCCAATTTGGATGTCAGCAATCTACCTACCTAGACTTCCCTGATGGCTCAGCAGGTAAAGAATCTGCCTGTAATGCAGGAGGCATAGGAGACATGGGCTTGATCTGTGGGTTGGGAAGATCCCCTGAAGAAGGGAATGGCTATCCACTCCAGTGTTCCTGCCTGAAAAATTCCATGGACAGAGGAGGCTGTCAGGCTACAGTCCAAAGGGTTACAAAGAGTCAGACATGACTGAGTGACTAAACACAACCTATCACCTACCTCCCAATCTAGCTAGCTACTTACTCTGGGTAGGACTTTCAGTACTGTGTTAAAGAGGAGTTGAGAAGTACGTGTCTCTGTTTTTCCTGATCTTAGATTGCAAGCTTCCAGTCTTTTACCTTTGAGTATGATGTTAGCTGTGAATTTTTCACACACTGTCACTATACTGTAAAAATTAAATACAAAATGGAGACTGGGCTTGAGAATTCCCTAAGCAAATAAAAGCACATAATCTGTGTAATACCAATAGCCATGAAATATCAATAACCTCAAATACACAGATAACTCCACCCTTATGGCAGAAACTGAAGAAGAATTAAAGTCTCTTGAGGAAAGTGAAAGAGACTGAAACGTTGGCTTGAAACTCAACATTCAAAAAAACTAAGATTATAGCATCTGGTCCCACCACTTCCTGGCAAATAGGTGGGGAAACAATGGAAACAGTGACAAACTTTATTTATTTGGGCTCCAAAATCACTGCAGATGGTGACTGCAGCCATGAAATTAAAAGTTGCTTGCTCCTTGGAAAATAAGCTATGACCAACCTAGAAAGCATATCAAAAAGCAGAGATATTAGTCTGCCCACAAGGGTCCATCTAGTCAAAACTATGTTTTTTTTTTTTATTAGTCATGTATGGATGTGAGAGTTGGACTATAAAGAAATCTGAGTGCTGAAGAATTGATACTTTTGAACTGTGGTGTTGGAGAAGACTCTTGAGAGTCTCTTGGACTGCAAGAAGATCCAACCAGTCCATCCTAAAGGAAATGAGTCCTGAATATTCATTGGAAGGACTGATGCTGAAGCTGAAGCTCCGGTACTTTGACCACCTGATGAAAAGAACTGACTTACAGGAAAAGACCTTGATGCTGGGAAAAATTGAAGGTGGGAGGAGAAGGGGACGACAGAGGGTGAGATGGTTGGATGGCATCATTGACTCAATGGATATGAGTTTGAGCAAGCTCCAGGAGCTGGCAATGGACAAGGAATGCTGGTGTGCTTCAATCCATGGGGTCCCAAAGAGTCAGACACGACTGAGTAACTAAACTGAATGGACTGAAACCATTAAACCAAACTAGATCTAGCTTATTTAATGAATGTAACCAAAAATTTGTTGGATTATTTCCTGTAGATACTTCTGACAATCATAAAAAACTTAGTTCTTAGTTCACCTGTCTAAAAATGGTAAGAGATAATCACTTTTAACAAATCCTCTGCCATGATGGTTTTTACCATCATCATGATAACCAGTTAATGTAAAGGATATATCACATCCTCATTTTTACAAGCATCTGATAACTTTATACTCTTGAATTTCATGTCAGTCTCTCAGTTTGAAGGTTCTTGGTGAACTGTATCAATATGCAAAATAAATTCTTTCTAAATACTATTTATTGATTCAGTGCCTTTAATTTTAATTTTTCTGAATTTTTGGCATCATGTTAAAGTAGTTTTCTTCTATTCCTAATTTGTTGATTCTTTTTATGTTGAAAGAGTGCTGCATTTTTGTCAAATATTTTTTTCTGTATCCATTGATATGATAATGTGATTTTTATTTTTCTCTGTTGATATGCTAATCTTCTCTTGTATTTATGAAAGCATGTGCAAACAATTGTTATACACTCAGAATGAAAAAGAAGTACCCTATTTAAATAAGTTAACAAAGCTCAGTTGTAAGTTAATGATCCAATTGGCCAACAAAAGAATAGTTTTAGATCTTATTGAACCATTTTCCTTCTATTAACTTTTTCAAATGGCAGTGGAACAATGTGGTAAGAAGCAGATACTGAGGAGACTAGATTAATTTATAATGGATACTAAACCTATAAGATAAGATCACTAGGGTCATGAAAATTTATTTAGTTGTGAAAGACACATGAAATATTTCCTGTTAGAATAGCCACTTACAGGCATATTCCCTAGGGTTTTTCACTATAAAGGGCAAGACTTTTGCTCAGCATATTTTGAATCTTCAAATTAAAACTTGGCAAAGTTTGAAAATGTTTTAAAGAAGTAAGATTAAACAAAATAAGACCAGAAAAAGACGTATGTTAATATATAAAGTTTGCTGATTTAGAAAGGATGCTTGCCCTTTATCATTTTCCTACAAGTCCATAAACTCCAACTTCACATAAAACAATGAAAATTGATTGAGAGATGTTTCAAAAGTTTTCTTGTTGAAGGGACTTATCACCCAAAGAGAAATAATGTTACTATTCTGGACGTTCAGAAGGATGATGGCTTATTTTAATCTTAAAAAATTCACATCACAAAATAATGATAGAATGAGATGAATGTTGACACATCATTAGAGAAGATGAAATAGTTGTTCTTAAATAAAAAAGCAAATCCCTACAGATAATAGGGAACATTATCAATTCCTTCAATTCTACAAAAATGTAGATATGTCTTTAAAGTTTAAAAAGGACTATGAAAATGTATCTATTGTCTTGTGAAATATATTGATAAGCCATTTAATCTTAAATTTATGTGGAAACAATGAAGACCTTTAAGCCATTGGGTGTAGAAGTATGAACTGATATGAATCCAATGAATCTAGAAAATATAGAGCTCAGAGATGCCAAATGAGCAGTTGGGAATGAACAATAGAATGTTATGAGGTAGAATCTAAAATGAAGACCACACTATTACTTATATTAGCATCTAAAAATGAAATATTTAGATATAACTCAAACAAAATGGACTTCCCAGGTAGCTCAGAAGAACCCATCTGCCAGTGCAGGAGACACAGGAGACAGGGGTTTGATCCCTGGGTTGGGAAGATCCCCTGGAGAAGGAAATGGTAACCCCCTCCAGTATTCTTGCCTGGAAAATTCTTTGGACAGAGAGGTGTTGTGGGCTGTAGTTCATGAGGTTGCAGAGTCAGACACAGCTGAGAGACTGAACATGTATGCTCACAAAAAAGATATGTACAAGATGTATGTGAAGAAAACTGAAGAATGAAATTAGAGAACAAAATAAATGGAAACATGTTCCATGCACATGGATAGGAAGACTGAGTATTGTCAAGATGTCAGTTCTTCCCTACTTGACCTAAAGATACAATCACAATCCCAATCGGTTATTTTGTGGAGATTGGAAAATTGATTCTAAAATTTATATGGAGAAGCAAAAGATGGAAGATTGGCTATTATTGAACTTCAAGGGTAATTATAAAGATATAGTAATCCAAGAGAGTGTGGTATTGGCAAAAGAACAAACAAATAGATCAGTGGGAAAGAATAAAGATCCAAGAAATAAATTCCCACAAACATAGTCAATCGATCTTTGACAAAAGAGCAAAGGCAATACAATTGAGCAAAGATAGTCTCTTCAACAAATGGTCCTGGAATAATTGGGTGTCTTCATGCCAAAAGATCTTCCCTTGTAGCTCAGTGGGTAAAGAATTTGCCCAAAAGGGAGGAGACCCAGATTAAATTCCTGGTTGGGAAGATCCCCTGGAGAAGGAAATGGCAACCCACTCCAATATTCTTGACTGGAGAATCCCATGGATAAAGGAACCTGGTAGGCTACAGTCCATGGGGTTACAAGAGTCAGACACAACTTAGAGACAAAACCACCACCATGCCAAAAATGAATCTAGACATAGATCTTACATCCTTCATATAATTCTCAAAAGAGAACACAGACCTAACTGTAAAACTTAAAACTACTAGAAGTTGTGCTCAGTTGTGTCAGACTCTGGAGCCCCATGGACTGTGACCTGCCAGGCTCTTCTGTCCGTGGAATTTTCCAGTGAAGAATACTGGAGTGGATTGCCATGTCCTTCTCCAGGGGATCTTCCCAACCCAGGGATCCAACCTATATCTCTACTCTCCCCTACACTGGCAGGCAGATTTTTTACCACTAGCTGCACCTAGGAAACACAGAAGGAAAGTTAGATGACTGGATACGGCAGCGACATTTTTGAGAGAGCATCAGAGGCATGATCATGCAAAAAAATAATAAGCTGGACTTCATTAAAATTAAAAACATCTACACTGTAAAAGTGGAGAAGGAAATGGCAACCCACTCCAGTGTTCTTGCCTGGGGAATCCCAGGGACGGGGGAGCTTGGTGAGCTGCCGTCTATGGGGTTGCACAGAGTCGGACACGACTGCAGTGACTTAGCACACTGTAAAAGAGAATGAGAAGAGAAGTCACAAGCTAGGAAAAAAATTTCAAAAGTTATTGAAAATATATAAATAATTATTTAAACTCTATGGAAAGGGGGAAAATTATTTAAACTGTGTTTGAAATTGTTAAATTTTTAAGTGATCCAAAAACCATAAAACTCACCTCACCAGAGAAAGTATACAGATATTGAAAAAGTTTCCATATCACAAGTCATCAGGAAATGCAAATTAAAGTAAGAATGAGCTACTACTACACATCTATAGTGTGTGTGCTCAGTCGTGTCTGACTATTTGAGACCTCTCATGGACTGTATCCCGCCAAGCTCCTTTGACCATGGAATTTTCCAAGGAAAGATACTGGAGTGGGTTGCCATTTCCTCCTCCAGGGGATCTTCCCAACCCAGGTGTGAAATCTGTATCTCCTGCATTGGCAGGTGGATTCTTTACCACTGAGAAACCTGGGAAGCCCACACATCTATTAGAATGACAAAATATCTGGAACACTGACAACAGCAAATGCTGGCAAGGATGTGAAGCAAGATGAACTCTCATTCATTGCTGGTGGGAATGTAAAATGGTATGGCCACTTTGGAGGACAATCTGGTGGTTTCTAATAAAAGTAAGCATGCTCTTTCATGCTTGACATCTAAGAAACCCACCTGTTGCTTGAAGGAAGACGGGTTATTGCTGAAAAACACTTCCCTTGGTGCTCACCAGGGAAGGAAATAGCCACCTCTGTAAAGTCCCTCTTTTCCAGTGACCAGTAACCTGAGCATTAATTTTAACCTACATATGCAAAGCTTGTAGCCTGAGCATACGGATAGAAAGCCACAACAGCGGCAAGAGAGGTATGTCAGTCACTACGAAAGTTGTAACCCCTACTTCTCCTCAGTGGGTCATCAGGGAGGGTCCTTGACACTCAGGTAAATTTAAATTTCATATAGATAACAAATAATTTTTAGCATAGATTTGTCCCCAAATATATTATTGATCGCACTTACAAAAACACCCTTATGAAATTTAAATTTATCTCTCTAGTATGTTTGTATGTGTGCACCTATATATTTATTTATGCTAAACAAATGCTTATGGACCAAAATGCATTTTCTTTAACTATCCTGACTGTAATTATTTCACTTTGTATATGTAGAGTAAATCATCGCATTGCACACAAAATGGATATAGTTGATTCTTAAACAACATGGGGCCTGGGGACTCACCGCTGCAGGTGGAAATTCATGTATAACTGTACAGTCAGCCCTCTGCATATGCAGTTGGTCCATATGCTGAGTTCCTCATATCTTAGGCTCCGTATCCTCAGCTTCAATCAACCAGGTCATGTAGTACTGTCATATTTACTATTTGAAAAAATTCCA
Organism: Nanger dama; assembly: GCA_917880005.1. Lineage (NCBI taxonomy): Eukaryota > Metazoa > Chordata > Mammalia > Artiodactyla > Bovidae > Nanger > Nanger dama. Next base: position 4,483,281 of record CAKJTW010000069.1, read on the forward strand.
TGTGTAATCAGCCCACGCAGTTCAAATTCATGTTGTTCAAGGGTCAATTTTACATACAATTCTTACTCAAAAAATGATATAAAAATGCATGATCAATTAGGACATTGATTGAAACTCAATGTGACTGAGGGAAGGGGATCTAGAGAAAATAAAAAAGCTACCTTGCTGACAGAATGTAGGAATATGTACTCTGGGTGTCTGTGTGTGCGTGTGCGTGTGTGTGTGTGCGTGTGTGTGTGTGTGTGTGCCAGTCGTGTTCAATTATTTGAGACTACATGAACTGTAATCTGAAAGGCACCTCTGTCCATGGAATTTTCCAGGCAAGAACGCTGGAGTGGGTTGCCAAATCCTCCTCCAGGAAATATTCCTGATCCAGGGATTGAACATGGGTCTCCTGCATTGCAGGCAGATTCTTTACCATCTGAGCCACCAGGGAAGCCTGGAATACGTTCTAGGTCCAGCATTATGTTAGGAAGGCCACTTCCCCAAGACTCAGGTTCACATTACCTGCAAAAATTATGCTTTAATAGAACATCAGAAAATGATGTTCTCCACCACTCACCACCACTAAACTCACAAGTGCCAGGTAGAGTCATTTGTGAGTTTACTAAAAACTGAATACAGCACGGAGAGCTGCAAGAAACAGAGTCTCTTTGGGGAGCAGCACAAAGGGGAAGATTCAAAGCCAAGAAAAAAATTGAGAGACAGATTCATAGAGTAATATGAAGCTTTTGGTTCAGTGAGGGTAACCATGGCAACTACAAACCCCGAACCCAGCCTAGCCCCCAAGCTGGGTAACACTACCTCCCCACTCCAAAGGATGCTCACAGTTTCCGAAGAGGACAATGATCTCTAAATTCTCAGCTTGCACCCAAATGCTCTCTGTCACAAATGCTATGTGAACCGTTTCAAGTATAAAATCAGAAACCAGAAACAGGGCCCATCTGTTGAGTCATCAATAGGCTGGATAGAGAGACAGAAACACAAAAATGGAGGATTCAATATGACTTCACAGCACAACTGCCACTTACACCAACACTCAGGACAAGCCCGCCTCTGTAATTCCAAGTGGCATCTGTGTAAGGTCATCAGACGCCCTCTTATAGAGCACATTAACTCTACAATTTTGTTGTTGTTGTTGTTGTTAAACTGCATTTAAATAGCTGCCACATCCCGCAGCGACTCATGACAGCTTTACCATTCTAGATATCTGTCATTAAGGAATTGATTCTGAAACTTATTCCCACCATTCCTCACACTGAGAGCATGTAAGGGCTTTCCAGATTATAACTAGGAAGCACAATTAAAGATGAAACAGCTCAGAAGTGCACGCTGGACAGCAGACACCTGTTACTGACGCCCCAAGAGCTATACTTTCATTTCCTCCAGCCATGACAGGTCAAGATTGGTTACCAGATTGGCTGTGTCTGTCTCCAAGCACACAAGTATTTGCTTTAGTGTCTGCTATCCAGGGCAACATTTTTGCTTCCAATAAAGAAGCATGAAGCTTACAAAAAGGCAAAACACATAGTCTGAAGAGACAGCATTTAGGTGAAGAGACAATCATCAGACCCAGTTGTGACACAGTTGTTGGAACAATCAGCAGGGAATTTAAAGAAATTAAACAGTTTTTTTAGAGGCTCTCAAGGAAAAAGTTGAATGGAAGAATCAGCTGCAAATGCTAGAAATTTTAAAATAACAAAGATAAAGAATTTCTTTAACAGATTTATCATTAGACTCGACAGCTGAGCAAAGAATCAATTACCTTGAAAATGAATCAGAGAAAACCACCTAAAGGGAAAGTAAAGAGAAAAGACTGAAACAAGTAAAGGAAAACAAAACAGCACCCCGAAGGGAAAGCATCAGATGATCTAGCATGCATTGAATTGGCATCCTAGGACTAGAAGAGAAAGAGATGGGTCAGGAGCACAAAGTGAAGAGGGGATGAAGGGATCACAGCTGGGGATGTGGCAGAGCTCCCCAAACTGGCTGCACATTGTAACTATTGCCACTGCGTCCTGGTGTATCCCTATATCTGAAGATTTGTTACTGCCTCACAAGAAAATAGAACTCCTATGTTAAAAATCATCTGGGTTTTTTGGTGTTAATTTTTTTAATTTTTAAATTTTTAATTGGTGATTAATTGCCTTACAATGTTGTGCTAGTTTCTACTGTACAGCAAAGTGAAATAGTTATATGCATACAATTATCCCCTCCTTGTTGAGCTTCCTTGCTACCCCGCCCTCCATTCCCACCCCCTTAGGTCGTCATGGAGCCCTGAGCTGAGCTCCCTGTGTTTACATCAAGTTCCCACTGGCTATCCGTTTTACACGTGGAAACATATATATTTCAACGCTCCTCTCTCAATTCGCCCCCGCCCTCCCTTTCCCTCTCTGTGTCCACAAGTCCCTTCTCGACATCTGTGTTTCTATTCCTGCCCTGCAATTAGGTTCATTGCATTGTTTTTCAAGATTCCATATATATGCATGAATAAACAATATTTGTTTTTCTCTGAGTTACTTCACTCTGTATAACAGGTTCCAAGTTCTTTCACTTAAGTTCAGCAGTCTGTTCTTGAGGGAAAAAAATATTAAAAAACACTTGAGAAGTTGAACTTGGTGCCACTCAGGCACTGTGCTTTCATTGTACTGGGGTCAGGATGAGAGGACAGACAAGGGATCACTTCCCGGTGCTCTGTACTCTGCATCTAAAGTTCAGATCACTTCTGGGTGCCCTGAACTCTGCGTCCAGAGTTAATTACAACTGGTTAATCCTCAAGGCCAGTTAACTGTGTCCATTTCAATGGGCTTCTAACAAAACAAATTCTTCTTGGGTTTTGGGAATTAAAATGCAGCTAAAGGTGGTAATATTAAAATGATGCCATGCTTAAAACTGTTGTGGCCCAAAGTATATTACTGTCAGGGAAAAGGAATATAATGATAACAAGATAAGAGGGCTGGTTAACCAAATCCAGGATCATAAAATTTGTAGCAACAGTCTCTCTAGGGTTTGCTGTACAGAAACAAGCATGTATGTTGCAAAAACTTCAACTTCTTCCTAAGGATAGCAAGCTAAATGCCTAGTAGAACAATAAGGAAAGCTATTTCTAACACAGATTGCATTTATTGACTAAGAAATCTCTATTGAACTATATCTCTGCAGTTTGCTTAGAAATGTTTTATGAATGACATTGTCCAAACTGAAATAGTTAATGACACTCTTCATTGTTTTGCTTTGAAGATATTGTATACATAAAAAAGGAATCACTTCAAAATATGAGAGATAGAATTCCAAAGTATATTTTTCAAAAATGTAAATTCATGACTCTCATAAAATTTTAAAATGAACCTGTGTTAAAGAATTCACTTGTCTTTTTTCAGAAGGAGCTAGTGAGTTAAAACAGATCCAAAGAAACTTTTGGAGATGAGACATATACATTGGTATTCAGATACACTTAAATGAACTTGCTAGTAGATATAAAATTGTTTAATATGGGTCAATAAACTGTGTCATTTTTTCTAGAGGATGCATCAGATACAAGTTATCTGAATTGCTATGGAAAAGAACCCCTTGCAAGACTGTTATTAAGGCAACTCAGTTATTATCCTGAGTTAGAACGCAACTCAGTTATTATCCTGAGTTAGAACATACCTGAGTTGATAGTAACAGAAACATACTAAAAAGACAGTCAAAGTCACAAATCCCTATAAAAGCAAAGAATCCACTAAAGGATTCTCTGAGCCACTGCTTCCAACAGAATCTTCTACAATAATGAGACACATATAACCGGACTCTCCAATACAGTAACCATTAGCCAGATACGTCTATTAAACTCTCAAGATATAGATTATGTGGCCGAATAACTGAATTTTTTACCTTATGTAATTTTTTGTCTTCCATATTGTTGTTTAGTCGCTCAGTTGTGTCTGACTCTTCTGCAGCCCAGTGAACTGTATAGCCTACCAGACTCCTCTGTCCATGGGATTCTCCAGGCAAGAATTCTGGAGAGGGTTGCCATTTCCTCTCCAGAGGATCTTCCCAACCCAGGGATCAAATCTGCATCCCCCTGTGTCTCTTGCATTGCAGGCAGATTGTTTACTGCCCGAGCCACCATATTAGGAAGTTTAATTCTATAAAACGCCCCATATCCACTGAAAAAACCATTGCGTCTTTTTTTTCTAAATTTCCACATCTTTGAAAATTTTCCTTTTAGGCTCTCCCTTGGTAATCATAAATAGTGCCTAAAAATGATTATTAATCACAAAATGTCAAGTCTGAGTGGTTTGGTCTGATCACTTTCATGGGTCAGTGAGATTTGTAAAACCCGACGTGTCTCTTTGGCTTACTCTTCAATAGCTGCACAGTATTGAGTAACTGCTTGCTGCTGATGCTTAGTCGCTTATGTTGTGTCTGACTCTTTGCGACCCCATGTACTGTAGCTCCCCAGGCTCCTCTGCCCGTGGAATTCTCCAGGCAAGAGTACTGGAGTGAGTTGCTATGCCCTCCTCCAGGGGATCTTCTCAACCCAAGGATCGAACCCAGGTCTCCTGCATTGCAGGCAAATTCTTTGAGCCACCAGGGAAGTCCTGAATAGCCACTAAGCACTTATAATTAAGTTATAAGGACTTCCCTGGTGGTGCAGTGGTTAAGACTTCACTTCCCAATGTAAGTTGGTGAGTTCAATTCCTGGTCAGGGAGCCAAGATCTCACATACATCATAATCAAAACACTAAAATGTGGAACAGAAACAATATTATAACAAGCTCAATAAAGACTTTAAAGAAAAGAAGTTAGACACAGAAGTTTTCATTTGGAATTTCAGATTGGACTTTTCAAATTCTCTATTATTTGCTATCTTGCTGCTAAGAAATTAAGTGGATGAAACAGTTCTTAGTAAACTTGATCTGCAGTATATATAAATGTGGGTAACTTCCTTCACTGAAGCTCTCATAATTTGTGAAGGTCCATGTCCTGATTAGGGGTGAATTTTCTTATTGACTGCAAGACAGCGATTAAGTTCCATGCATGCTTTACCACAAAGCTTTATAAGCATCAACAATCTTTATTTCTTAATAGCTTGACACAACTGGTTAAATGAGTTCTCCACAAATGCAGCATTATGGCCATGACATTGATCATGTAATCAGTTTGGTTAATTATATCCTGCCAAATAGAACAGCTTTCTTACTGACCTGGGTAGATAACTGCGTTACTATGAAAATTAAATAAACATATGAATTTCAAAATTGAGGTGGGGAGGTCAGTAAGAATCAAATACCACTTTAAAAATATTTTATTTTAGTTTGCAAAAACAGACTCTACTCAAAGGTTATTGCTAGATTAAGAAGACACAAAAAGGAATTTCTCACTTTTCTATTGAAAAAGGAGTGTAAAATCAGCACTAACCTTATTACGTTAGGATGATCTGTAACTGATGGTCTGAAATTGTCTCAATATTGTCAACAAAGGCATCAAAACCTTGCACTAAGGTTTTGACCAACTAATCAAATGGTTCAGAATACTTTGTACAGTCCTTTTCCTGAGACTCCTAGACTGCTTTAGTTTGTTGAAGACAAAAATAGTGAAAAAAACTTCTGAGAAACATTAGAATAAAATGGAGACAGAATGATTTGAAGATGACAAAGACTTAATGGCTGTGTTGAATCTATTATGGTAATTAAGAATACCAGGATGAAAAACAGTAAAACCATCTATTAAATATAGTCACTCAGTCCTGTCTCTTTGCGACCCCATGGACTGTAGCCCGCAGGCTACTCTTTCCGTGGTATTCTCCAGGCAAGCATACTGGAGTGGGTAGCCATGTCCTTTCTCCAGATCTTCCCGATCCAGCGATCAACCTGGGTCTCCAGCATTGCAGGTGAATTCTTTGCTTCTGATCCACCTGGAAGGGGTATATCATATAACTACCTCAGAAAAGTTTGGTGGCATTTTACCCGAGGAGTAAAAACATATTATGGGCAGAAGAAGACAAATATGCAGAATCTTTCATAAAGTCTGCACTTTCTGAAAAAATTACATTAAACACACATATTGAAATCATTTTACTTGCTTTACCTATGCAAACAAGTTGAATGGGAAATGTACTCTCCCATTCAACAACTCTGACTATCCAATTCTCAAAATAGTGTTAGCTTTTTAAGAAATATGGAGTTCATCAAACAAATCTAGTTACTTGTGGCAACTTTCCTTTCAAAAGGTGATAAAAATAAATCTTTGCAGTTTTTCCAGGGCCCTCTGGTTAAGTTTAAAATAGCTTCAGATTTAAAACATACTCTGAGCGTTTTATGCTTTTTTTTGTAGATTTAAGATTTTTGTATGAAGGAAAATAAAAAAAAAAAATTAGAGGTTTAAATGCTTAAAATAGGATTAGAAGTCTTGAAAACATATATATTTATATTTTTTTACCTACATGATAATAAGCATGTTTAAAATAAATATAAAAGGCACTGTGTATTTAGGAAAACTTAGATATTTCATAAATGAAGTCATTTTGTTGCTTCTTTTGGCATAAAGCATATGATTAGTCAACCTAAAGCACAAAAAAACTATTTTGGTGAGACACAAAATTTGCCTTTTAGGCAAATTACATTAAGCCTTCGCAATTTAGCAAGAGCTTTAATAACATAAACATTTAAAAATAACAGTAAAATTTGCCAAAATTTTTATAACTTTCATAATTTTTTCTTATGTATAAATACCATAAAGAAAAAATAAACTACTTTCCTCACATTTTAACCTTAACTGTATTCTTACATATTCTGGGACAAGCTGGCACTTCACTTAGGACAAAACGAATCTGTGTACACTTTTTGTCACTATTGGGATCATTACAGCTCAGACATTTATACTGCCATAACTTTTATTACGACTTTTATCAAAGTAATCTCTATTCCCCAGAGCAAACTGGGAGCCTGTGATTGAAAGTTATCGACAATTTAAAAGCATTTTAACTGAGCAACTAAGCTCACTGATGCACAGAACTCAACATACTACAGCTATGTATTATACTCTTTCATAAGGAGATTTAAATAAACACTCTCTAGGATGACAATAACATCAACAACAAGTAATAAGTACTTGCAAGGATGTACAAAAATTAGACCACTCGCATACTGCTGACGAAAGTGAAAAATGGAGCAACCACTAAAACAATGGCATTTGGCAATTTCTCAAAAAGTTAAACATAGATTTACCAGCATTTCAGTTCAGTCACTCGGTTATGTCTGACTCTTTGCGACCCCATGGACTGCAGCACGCCAAGCTTCCTTGTCCATCACCAGATGCTGGAGTTTGCTCAAACTCATGTCCATTAAATCAGTGATGCCATTCAACCATTTCGTCCTCTGTCTTTCCTTTCTCTTCCTGCTTTCAATCTTTCCCAGCATCTGGGTCTTTTCCAATGAGTCAGTTCTTCCCATCATGTAACCAAAGTATTGGAGCTTCAGCTTCAGCAAGAGTCCTTCCAATGAATCAAATGTGAAGTTGCTCAGTCGTGTCTGACTCTTTGTGACCCCATGGACTGTAGCTACCAGGCTCCTTCATCCATGGGATTTTCCAGGTAAGAGTACTGGAGCAGGTTGCCATTTCCTTCTCCAGGGGATCTTCTCAACCCAGGAATGGAACCCGGGTCTCCCGCATTGCAGGCAGACACTTTATATCTGAGCCACCAGGAAAGACAATGAATCAAAAAGATTTACCATATGGTTTAGCAATTCTATTAGTTCGTACATATACAAAAGAAGTGAAAGCACAAATATATGAATATTCATAGCAGCATTATTTATCCTGGATAAAAAAATGAAAAAAACCTTCATGACCATTAATTGGTAAATGGGCAAAAATATTGTGGTATATCCAAACAATGCAGCATTGTTTAGCAAGAAGACAGAAAAAAGTGCTGATACATTCAACAGTGTGTGTAAATCTTTAAACAATTATGCTAAATGGAAGGAGCCAGATATAAAAATTTTTGATTTTTTTTTTTCACCCAGTGATATGGCTTGCAGGATCTTAGTTCTCTGACCAGGGATTGAACCAGGTCCTGGCAGTGGAAGCAGGGATTCTTAACCACTGAACTGCCAGGAAATTTCATGCCCAACCTACCCAAAACAAGCATTTTGTATGATTTCATTTATATTAAACGTCCCAGTGAGATCAGAGAGAGCAGTGTCTCTAAAGAAATATGAAAGAAAAAGAGAAAAAATAAATTTTGGAAAAACTGTGTGATGCCTGGGCTATTTGGAGAAACTAGATGTCAAAGAAAAAAAGCCAATTGAAAAGTACTAGAATGAGACAGAATTAAAAATACAATGAGAGGTGAAAGAAATATATGTTGAGAAAATAGCAAATAAAATGAAATCAGAAATATGATGGACATATTTGCTAAATATCGCCCAGAAAAAGAATTATTAAAAATTATTGCAGATAAACTGGTAAAGACAGAAAGCGATGTGGCATAGATATAGTCTAGTAAAATGCAAATATTTGAAATAAAATTCAATGAGAAGTAAAAAGAAATGTTATATAAAAATTTTAAAATGATGATCAAAAGGGTTTTACTATATCAAGAAAATTTGATTATACATAATATAATTTTATATACTCATGAAACAATTTCAAATGTATTCTTGTTAACAAAGCAAAAGAAAGAGAAGCATAGATCTCTTCTCCTTTGATGGTACGTCTTTCAATTTGCTCATAAAAAGAACAGAAGTGTATTCCAGTTAGTGATTTACTTAGTACAATAATTGCTTTTTGCAGACTCTCTTATGACTGTGGTGACCTGTGAAATATAATTGGCATTATTGGGTATGTGTTTGTTAAAACACTTTGAGATCTCTGGGTCAGCTAACACATGAGCCCTTTTCCTTTGAACTCATTCTTCTTTCTGGACACACAAACTTGAAGCTGGAAACCCAGCATCTACTCCGCTCAAAGAGGTAACACTAAAGATGTCCTAAAGAAGGCAGAAAACAAAGCTAACATTTGTTCTAGGCAGCCTAACTAGGCTTTGCACGATAAATAATTAGTTTGATTTTAATAATTAGTTATTTGCCTTGTTTAAGCCTTTTTGGCTGCTGCTGCTGCTAAGTCGCTTCAGTCATGTCCGCCTCTGTACGACCCCATAGGCAGCAGCCCACCAGGCTCCCCTGTCCCTGGGATTCTCCAGGCAAGAACACTGGAGTGGGTTGCCATTGCCTTCTCCAATGCATGAAAGTGAAAAGTGAAGCGAAGTCGCTTAGCCGTGTTCGACTCCTAGCGACCCCATGGACTGCAGCCTACAAGGCTCCTCTATTTTCCAGGCAAGAGTACTGGAGTGGGTTGCCATGGCTTTCTCCGAACCTTTTTTGGGAGGACGTCTGTTCTATGTATGAATCTTAAGTTAAACTGAGAACCAGTTGTTTTGGAACTGTCAGTAAGAGAAGACAGATTATGGCACTGGCTAACTGGAAGCAGTGAGAATACGTATGAGAAGGAAACTAATTTTGCAGCTGGAAAGCTGGGGTGCATCATTGTGTAGTGGCCCCTCAGTAGTTACCTTTAGATGTTGGAAGGAAGAGCTATGATTCCTGAGGGTGGTATATAATGGAAAATGTATGAAAAATTCAGAATGTTAGTTTGTGCTGGCTGCTTCTCACGCTTTCAAAAACCTGTCTCAAGTAAGAAATAAACTGAGGCTGGAGCTTTCCAATCTACTAACAGAGACAGAAGAAATGCCATTTTGCCAAGGGAGAAGCTCTCTCTAGGGCTTACAAAATAAGTTGTCAGGGAGTCTGTGATTTGGAATGTTTTCAGGGTTAAAATCCAAGTGCTATATTGTATGTTGTCTCAATTATGTGTAGTGCTTGAGAAGTTGCATATATAGTGGGGAATAATTCTGGTGCCTTGCCATACAGAAGTAGTGAATTTACTGGCAAAGATGGCAAGTGTTTTGCATTGCCTAAAGGCAGCAACTGCAGAGATAAAAAGAAAGGAGCTGGCAGAGCTTAAAAGCCAGTTAGTAAGAGTTTAAAAATTATAACAGACGAGGTATTTAGCTCTGTTATTTTCATAAAAATAACAAAAACAAATTGCTTCAGTGTCTACTCAATTTTTGACTGACTATATCCTTATGTAGGTATTGAAATCCAAAGATTAAAAAGATGTAATAAAGTCATTCTTGCAGAATGTGCAAATATAGAAGAAACACATAGTTTACTACTGTCTCGTCTTCCTTAATAATAGACCTCAGTTCCATTCTATGTAGAATGATAACAAATAAGAGATTTCCTTGCTGACAGCTAAAGGTGATCAATTAATAAGAGTCAAAGTTGTTGGGTGGGCTTGTGGGAAGACTGTATAAAATAATTGATTTAGTTAGTGGTTACTTTCATTTGCTCTTCTCACATTCTCTTTCCTTTCCTTCTTGCTAAAACTGTAGTCTTGGTGTTAGAAATCTTGCAGACATTTTTCAACAGTGGAGCAGACTAGGGTGTTCGGCATACCTGTCCTGGTGTTTTATTCTTGTTTAGTTTTGGTCTGTTTTAACATAAGGGAAAGATAAATTCAAACAGGGGCTCTGTATCAAACTAGAGAGGTGGGATGGGGAGGGAGGTGGGAGGGAGGTTCAAAAGGAGGGGATATATGTATACCTATGTCTGATTCATGTTGAGATTTGACAGAAAACAGCAAAATTCTGTAAAGCAATTATCCATTGATAAAAAATTAATTAATTAAAAAAATTCATTTGGGATGTTGTCAATTCCTTTCTGTCCTTTCTTATTCCTTTTTTCCTATATCAAGTTCTACCATTACTGAAGTTTTATTAGCCATTCTGAACTTGAATTTTAAAGCCATGTACTAATGTTGGTACAATAAAAACAGGATGGCACGGGGAGGGAAGTGGGAGGGGGGTTCAGGATGGGGAACACATGTACACCCGTGGCAGATTTATGTTAATGTATGGCAAAAGTGAGAGTGAAGTCGCTCAGTCGTGTCCAACTCTTTGCGACCCCATGGACTGTAGCCCACCAGGCTCCTCTATCCATGGGATTCTCCAGGCAAGAATACTGGAGTGGGTTGCCATTCCCTTCTCCAGGGGGTCTTCTGGACCCAGGGATCGAACACAGGTCTCCTGCATTGCAGTCAGATGCTTTAACCTCTGAGCCACCAGGGCAGAACTTGAATTTTAAAGCCATGTACCAATGTTGTTACAATAAAAACAGGATGGCACGGGGAGGGAAGTGGGAGAGGGGGTTCAGGATGGAGAACATATGTACACCCATGGCAGATTCATGTTGATGTATGGCAAAACCAATACAATATTGTAATTAGCCTCCAATTAAAATAAATAAATTTAAATTTAAAAAGAAATAAAAACAGGAGAAATTTGGGTACCTGATGATCACAGAACAATTCTCAGATCAATTCTCAATTCCATTTACTCCTGTGTCTGTGTAGGGATGTATGCCTTTATTTGTTGGAATGACTTGTTTCTGTTTGATGTTGTTTATATGCATGCTAAGTCACTTCAATCATATCCAAATCTTTGCAACCCTATGGACTATAGCCCACCAGGCTCCTCTGTCCATGGGATTCTCCAGGCAAGAATACTGGAGTGGGTTGCCATGCCCTCCTTCAGGGGATCTTCCTGACCTAGGGACTGAACCCACATCTCTGATGTCTCCTGTACAGGCAGGTTCTTTACAACTAGTTGCCGTCTTGGAAGCCCTTGATTTTACATTATATGCATCTGATTATAACACAAAAAGAAAATAGAAAAATATACAAGGAAGACAAAATAACTGTACTCCCAAATTTTTGATAAAAACACTTGATGCTGCAATATAATATGAGAATTTTCATCTTCAAAACTTTAGAAAAATAAAATGTGTCCTGAGAAGTATGTGGTATTGAAATTTCTTTGTAAAAAAATCAAAACCACAGAGTTATTCTTCAGTTCAGTTCAGTTCATTTGCTAAATCATGTCCGACTCTTTGCAACCCCATGAATAGCAGCACACCAGGCCTCCCTGTTCATCACCACCTCCCAGGTTTCACTCAAACTCATGTCCATCAAGTCAGTAATGCCATCCAGCCATCTCATCCTCTGTCATTCCCTTCTCCTCCTGCCTCCAATCCCTCCCAGCATCAGAGTCTTTTCCAATGAGTCAACTCTTCACATGAGGTGGCCAAAGTACTGGAGTTTCAGCTTGAACATCATTCCTTCCGAAGAACACCCAGGACTGATCTCCTTTAGAATGGACTGGTTGAATCTCCTTGCAGTCCAAAGGACTCTCAAGAGTCTTCTCCAACACCACAGTTCAAAAGCATCAATTCTTCAGTGCTCAGCCTTCTTCACAGTCCAACTCTCACATTCATACATGACCACTGGAAAAACCATAGCCTTGACTAGATGGACCTTTGTTGGCAAAGCAATGTCTCTGCTTTTGAATATGTTATCTAGGTTGGTCATAACTTTCCTTCCAGAGTTATTCTTAGTCATGAGATAATTTAGGTATTCTAGTACCCATGAGGTTTCTTGGACAAAATTTTAGTTAAAAAAAAAAAAAAGTTTGGCTTAGGGGAAAAAAATGTGGTTTGAAAACGAAAAATAAAATGGTTGGTGATTCCTAAAATTCTACTTAACCAAAAGTATAGAAACTATATAACAAAATAACTACTGATGATATTAAGAAATATTAATGAGAATTGCATGCATTTTTAGGTTAAAAACCAATGAAGAATATATATATATACATACATATTTATTTATATGAATATTGAAGTCTGTTGGAATGTATCAAAAATGCTCAAAGTGCAAATTGACTTTTTCAAAGAAATTTCTAAAGATATGTGTAACTAAAATGTTTTATAACTTCAAACATAAAATTTGGGGAAAGAAAAACAGTAACATGTAAATGAAGAGACATTTGGAATGATAGTAAAGTCATGAATATTCCAAAAGATTCATCAAAATGGAAATGGAGTTATATCATACAATTTGTGTGCAATGTCGTGAGAGAAGTAATGAGAAACCTTTCTGTGATGGACACATGAGCATCTCAAAATAAAAGTGATCTTTGACAAAGTGAAAAACTGGTGTAGAATGACAAAACTAACAGTGGTGCAAAACTAAAACATAGCAAATTAACTAAATTATCAACAATAAAGCAAAAAAAGAAAATAATTAACAGAATTAAATAAATAATAAATTAGGGCAGGAAAAACAAATCAAGTGTGTCAGCTGTTTACACCGCATGTGACTATATTGATTTTAACACTGGAAAACCCATTGTTAGGAAGGGCTGAAACTCCACACCCAATATATTGCATTTTTCAAGAAACACATTTAAAGTAGAGCTATATTGGAAATAAGGAGATAAAAATATTCAAAACAATTCCAAATATTAATGAAGAATAGATAAGTTAACACTAATGGGCATAACATTAGCATAAAATAAATACAATCTAAGACCGACAAAAGCTAAGGTTCGTTATCTCCAGCAGAACACATACTGTAAAGAATCTTAAAAGAAATGTTTCAAGCAAAATTAATGATGTCAAATGAAATCACAAATTCCTGAAAATAATTTTAAAAGGATAACCATTTAGGTAAAACATATATGTTATATATATATTTTTATATGTGTGTATTTATGTAAAAGCACAAAATCATCCAACTTAAAGACTCCAAATTTCTGAATTAGTTAAAATAAAAGCAATAAGACTACATGCTTTTTGTTTTGTTTTCTTGTTTTTTTTTTTCTTTTACACATTTTTTAATTAGAATATGATTGCTTTATAATTTTGTGTTAGTTTCTGCTGTACAACAACATGGATCAACTATAAGTATGCATATCCCGTCCCTCTTGAGCCTCCAACTTGCCCTCCCCACATTCCACCCCCTCAGGGCCATCACAGAGCCTGAGGGGGGCTCCCAGCAATAAAGCAGTTTCCCACCAGCTATCTATTTTATGCATCATAGTGTATATATGTCCCACCCTCTCCTTTCCCTGCAGTGTTCACAAGTCCCTCCCTCATGGCTGCAAGACTAGCTATATGTCTTTTAAAAGGAAAAATATTTAGGTATGAAGAACCAGATAGTTTTAAAGTAAAGTATATGAAAAAGAAATACACATTGAAAACCTATGCAGAGCTGCATTTCAGTCAAAAAGAGTAGACAAAAAGCATTAACAAAAATGGAGAAAAACATGCTCTAATATTTTAATTTAGTTATTCATAAAAAGACATAAAATTGTGTGTGGACCTCTATATTTATGGACCTAAAAGAGAATGCTTCCAAATCCATAAAGTAATAATTGACATGACTAAGGGGACAACTAGATAAATCCACCAACATTTGGAGAGTCTAAGAAATGTTACTGTCAAATTATGAAAAACAAATATAAAGAAAATTTGTAAAGATAGATAAGATCTGAAAACTACCAACCAACTTGACATAATTAACATTTATATAAAGTTTGGTTCAGTTCAGTCCCTCATTGTGTCTGGCTTTTTGTGACCCCATGAATCACAGAACTTCAGGACTCCCTGTACATCACCAACCCCCAGAGTTCACTCAGACTCACGTCCATTGAGTCGGTGATGCCATCCAGCCATCTCATCCTCTGTCGTCCCCTTCTCCTGCCCCCAATCGCTCCCCACATCAGAGTCTTTTCCAATGAGTCAATTCTTCGTATGAGGTGGCCAAAGTGTTGGAGTTTCAGCTTAAGCATCAGTTCTTCCAATGAACACCCAGGACTGATCTCTTAGAATGGACTGGTGGGATCTCCTTGCAGTCCAAAGGACTCTCAAGAGTCTTCTCCAATACCACAGTTCAAAAGCATCAATTTTCCTGCACTCAGCTTTCTTCACAGTTCAACTCTCACATCCATACATGACCTCTGGAAAAACCATAGCCTTGACTAGAAAGACCTTTGTTGGCAAAGTAAAGTCCCTGCTTTTCAATATGCTGCCTAGGCTGGTCATTACTTTCCTTCCAAGGAGTAAGCGTCTTTTAATTTCATGGCTGCAGTCACCATCTGCAGTGATTTTGGAGCCCCCAAAATAAAGTCTGGCACTGTTTCCACTGTTTCCCCATCTATTTCCCATGTAATGATGAGACCAGATGCTATGATCTTAGTTTTCTGAAGGTTGAGCTTTAAGCCAACTTTTTCACTCTCCTCTTTCACTTTCATCAAGAGGATTTTTAGTTCCTCTTCACTTTCTGCCATAAGGGTGGTGTTATCTGCATAGCTGAGGTGATTTATATTTCTCCTGGCAATCTTGATTCCAACTTGTGTTTTTTCCAGTCCAGCGTTTCTCATGATGTACTCTGCTTATAAGTTAAATAAGCAAGGTGACAATATACAGCCTTGACATACTCCTTTTCCTATTTGGAACCAGTCTCTTGTTCCATGTCCAGTTCTAACTTTTGCTTCCTGACCTGCATATAGGTTTCTCAAGAGGCAGGTCAGGTGGGCCAGTATTCCCATCACTTTCAGAATTTTCCACAGTTTACTTTGATGTACACAGTCAATGGCTTTAGCATAGTCAATAAAGCAGAAATAGATGTTTTTCTGGAACTATCTTGCTTTTTCAATGATCCAGCAGATGTTGGCAATTTGATCTCTGGTTCTCTGCCTTTTCTAAAACCAGCTTGAACATCTGGAAGTTCACTGTTCATGTATTGCTGAAGCCTGGCTTGGAGAATTTTGAGCATTAATTTACTAGCGTGTGCTGCTGCTGCTGCTGCTAAGTCACTTCAGTTGTGTCCAACTCTGTGCAACCCCATAGACAGCAGCCCACCAGGCTCCCCATCCCTGGGATTCTCCAGGCAAAAACACTGGAATGGGTTGCCATTTCTTTCTCCAGTGCATGAAGTAAAGAGTAAAAGGGAAGTCGTTCAATTGTGTCCAACTCTTAGAAACCCCATGAACTGCAGCCTACCAGGCTTCAACATCCAAGGGATTTTTCCAGGCAAGAGTACTGGAGTGGGATGAGTGCAACTGTGTGGTAGTTTGCACATTCTTTGGCATTCTCTTTCTTTGGGATTGGAATGAAAACTGATCTTTTCCAGTCCTGTGGCCACTGCTGAGTTCTCCAAATTTGCTGGCATATTGAGTGCAGCACTTTCACAGCATCATCTTTTGGGTTTTGAAATGGCTCAACTGGAATTCCCTCACCTCCACTCACTTTGTTCGTAGTGATGCTTTCTAAGGCCCACTTGACTTCACATTCCAGGATGTCTGGCTCTAGATTAGTGATCACACCATCTTGATTATCTGGATTGTGAAGATCTTTTTGTACAGTTCTTCTGTGTATTCTTGCCACCTCTTCTTAATATCTTCAGCTTCAGTTAGGTCCTTTGTCCTTTATCAAGCCCATTTTGCAGGAAATGTTCCCTTGGTATCTCTAATTTTCTTGAAGAGATCTCTAGTCTTTCCCATTCTGATGTTTTCCTCTATTTATTTGCATTGATCACTGAAGAAGGCTTTCTTATCTCTCCTTGCTATTCTTTGGAACTCTGCATTCAGATGCTTATATCTTTCCTTTTCTCATTTGCTTTTCACTTCTCTTCTTTTCACAGCTATTTATAAGGCCTCCTCAGACAGCTATTTTGCTTTTTGCATTTCTTTTCCATGGGGATGGTCTTGATCCCTGTCTACTGTACGATGTCATGCACCTCTGTTCATAGTTCATCAGGCATTCTGTCTATCAGATCTACTCCCTTAAATCTATTTCTCACTTCCCCTGTATAATCATAAGAGATTTGATTTAGGTCATATGTGAATGGTCTAGTGGTTTTCCCTACTTTCCTCAATTTAAGTCTGAATTTGGCAATAAGGAGTTCATGATCTGAGCCACAGTCAGCTCATGGTCTTGCTTTTGCTGACCCTATAGAGCTTCTCCATCTTTGGCTGTATAGAGTATAATCAATCTGATATCAGTTAGACCATCTGATGATGTCCATGTGTATAGTCTTCTCTTGTGTTGTTGGAAGGGGGTGTTTGTATGACCAGTCCGTTCTCTTGGCAAAACTCTATTAGCCTTTTCTCTGCTTCATTCTGTATTCCAAGGCCAAATTTGCCTGTTATTCCAGGTGTTTCTTGACTTTCTACTTTTGCATTCCAGTCCCCTATAACACTTTTTGGATGTTAGTTCTAGAAGGTCCTGAAGGTCTTTGTAGAATCATTCAACTTCAGCTTCTTCAGCATTACTGGTTGAGGTATAGACTTGAATTCCTGTGATATTGAATGATTTGCCTTGGAGACAAACAGAGATTATTCTGTTGTTTTAGAGATTGCATCTAAGTACTGCGTTTTGGACTCATCTGTTGACCATGATGATTACTCCATTTCTCCTAAGGGATTCCTGCCCACAGTAGTAGATAAAATGGTCATCTGAGTTAAATTCACCCATTCCAGTCCAGTTTAGTTTGCTGATTCCTTGAATGTCGACGTTCACTCTTGCTATCTCCTGTTTGACCACTTACAATTTGCCTTGATTCATGGACCTAACATTCCAGGTTCCTATGCAATATTGCTCTTTACAGCATCGGACCTTGCTTCTAACACCAGTCACATCCACAACTGGGTATTGCTTTTGCTTTTGCTCTATCCCTTCATTCTTTCTGGATTTATTTCTCCACGGATCTCCAGTAGCATACTGGGCACCTATCAACCTGGGGAGTTCATCTTTTAGTGTCCTATCACTTTGCCTTTTCATACTGTTCATGGGGTTCTCAAGGCAAGAATACTGAAGCGGTTTGCCATTCCTTCTTCAGTTGACCACATTCTGTCAGACCTCTCCACCATGACCTGCCCATCCTGGGTGGCACCACAGGACATGGCTTAGTTTCATTCAGTTAGACAAGGCTGTGGTCCATGTGATCAGATTGGCTAGTTTTCTGTGATTATGGTTTCCGTGTGTCTGACCTCTGATGCCCTCTCACAACACCTACCATCTTACTTGGGTTTCTTTTACCTCTCTTCATGACTGCTCCAGCAAAGCTCAGCCTCTGCTCCTTTCCTTGGACGAGGGGTATTTCCTCATGCTGCCCCTCCTGACCTTGAATGTGGAGTAGCTCCTCTTGGACTTCCTGTGCCTGCTCAGCCGCTGCTCCTTGGATGTGGGGTTGTTCCTCTCCACCACCACCCCTGACTTAGGCATGGGGTAGTTCCTCTTGGCTGCCGCCCCTGACCTCGGAGGCCAGAGCAAATAACTACAGCTGACATTTCAACAACAGGTTTAAATTACATGGGTCCACTTATACATTCACCAGTGGCTCAATGGTAAAGAATCTGCCTGTGATGCAGGAGACAAGTTCCATCCCTGGTTCGGGAAAGTCCCTGGAGAAGGAAATGGCAACTGGCTCCAGTATTCTTTCCTGGGAAATCCCATGGACAAAGGAGCCTGACAGTCCACTGGGTAGCAAAAGATTTGCACACAACTTAGCAACCAAACATCAACACACATTAAGTATATTAAATTAGACCATAATTACACTAAATTAGAAATTTATAAAATTAAAATATGAAGAAAATCCACAAATAACTGTAAATAAAACACTGTTACTGAATAACATCAGGATCCAAAAATAATGAATCATAAGAGAAATTTTAAAATATTTCAAACTGCAGCAAAACAAACACATTACAATTTGTGGATAAACTTTCATTTAAACTTTGGAATTGTGTGCTTCTTTAAAAAGTTGCTTCTCATTTAACAATAAGAAAAAAAAGCTATAATTTCATAATATTTCTTATGCCCATTGGAAAGCTGAAGCTAGAGTGCAAGGAAGGTGTCTGAAATCCAAAGAGGTTTAAATTCTTCCAAGCAGTCAGAGGAGATATATGTTTACTCACCCCTGACAGAGCGTCAGGGAATCTGGACCTGTTTTGACCACAGTATAAGCAGGTAAAATTTAACTTGACTAAAAGTCAAGTGGGACCTAATAAATCTGAAGTTGCTGGGGGCACTTAGCAACTGCCTTTCCTCAGCCATACAGCCGTGTACTGCTTGAAATCTCAGGAGAAATTGAGTGCAGGGCAAAAGACCAGAGAGAGCAAAGCTGAGTGGCTCAGACGTGCAGAAATGATTGACGGCTGTTCTGAGACAGGCACAAAACCTGTCCTACTCCCTGAGTCCTTTCCTTTTATATTGTGAATACCTTAATCCCCTGGGTTAGGAGCCGCAAAAGCTTTTGCCTGTACAACTCAAAGGAGGTAATCACAGATTGCAGACAGGACAGAAGCAACTCATTGCCTGTTTCTCCTGACTTGTTCTTGTGTGAGACCAAAGGAGAGCATTGCTGGGAATGGGAAGAAATCCCTCTCATACTAGGCTCTAAAGAGGCTATGCCTTGCTGCAGGAGTGTGTGAGTGCTTAGTCATTCTGTCGTGTCCCACTTTTTGTGACCCATGGACTGTAACCCACCAGACTTCTTTGTGCATGGGATTATCCAGGCAAGAATACTTGAGTGGCTTGCCATATCCCTCTCCTGGGGATCTTCCTGACCCAGGGATAAAACTTGCATCTCCTGTGTCTCCTGCATTGCGGGAGGATTCTTTACCCACTGAATCATCATGGAAGCCCCTGCAGGGGAGATAGACACAAAACCTTGCCAATGATACACACATTTCATTCTTATAGAACAAAAGCTACAGAAAGAGGGGAAAGTATCCTCATGAGATGGTTAGGACCTGTGAGGATGACAGTGTGGTCAGCGATCACATCCTCCCATGATGATATTCTACAAAGCAAGTCAGAAGTTTCTGGTCAGGGAAATCAAGATCACTTACCTGCAAGGCAAAGGCTGAGGATGAAGTCAAGTTAGACAGAAATGTCTACAGCTGATGGAGAGGTGACAATCATCTCAGGCCTTACAGTCTATATGAATATTCTCTATGTGGCATGGTCTATATTGAAGGGTTCTCTCCCACTTGCTGGTGGTGCAGGAAATTCCTTCCCAAGGTCAACTGTGGCTCTAAGGCTGAGTTAGAACTCAGGGGATGGAGATGTAGGGACGCTGAAGAAGATGCTCGCCCAAGGCACAGGGGCACAGAGCCTTTTAAGACAGAAAACTGGAGGCAGGACCAAAATCCAAGAGATTCCAATACCAAGTATCATACAATCTACTGCAAGGAAGGGCAAGTGCAGAAGGCTTGTCCTCTGGGGCACAGACATTCAGGAATGGCTGAAAGCTGAGAACAGAGCACTGAGAAAACCTCTCCAGCACGTCACCACCACTAGAGGTATGGGGAACTGGTGACATTTGGAAATCAACCACATCAGTAACAATAACAGCAAACTGCTACAACAAGTATAAGAAAGGTGTGCAGTTCCAGACTATATTGGCCTAATCACTGATTCTAATGGCCTGACAGGAAGAACACCTGAGCCCCTAACCAAGTTTTAAACTACTTATCTTAGTTTCTGTCATTCTACTGGAATAACTGGCATTCAATAGAAATGTATGAAAATACAACAGAAAGAAAACCTAAATCCCATTTTCAAGAGATAAAGCAGCTAACAAAACCAGACAGAAATAAGGTGTTGCAGCTATCAGACAAGGACTATAAATATAACCATCACTATTATCTTAAAGTATCTAGTGAAAAATAGTTCAATATGATACAAAGATGAGAACTGCATCAGAGAGAAGAAAATACAGTATTAAGAAATATTCAATTTTAATTAGATCCCATTTGTTTATCTTTGCTTTTATTTCCAGTATACTGGGAGTTGGATCATAGAGGATCCTGCTGTGATTTAAATGGGATCTAATCAAAATTAAAAGCTTCTGCACAACAAAGGAAACTATAAGCAAGGTGAAAAGACAGCCTTCTGAATGGGAGAAAACTATAGCAAATGAAACAACTGACAAACAACTAATCTCAAAGATATATAAGCAACTTATGCAGCTCAACTCCAGAAAAATAAATGATCCAATAAAAAAATGGGCCAAAGAACTAAATAGACATTTCTCCAAAGAAGACATACGGATTGCTAACAAACACATGAAAAGATGTTCAACATCACTCATTATCAGAGAAATGCAAATCAAGACCACAATGAGGTACCATTTCACACCAGTCAGAATGGCTGCGATCCAAAAGTCTACAAGCAATAAATGCTGGAGAGGGTGTGGAGAAAAGGGAACCCTCTTACACTGCTGGTGGGAATGCAAACTAGTACAGCCATTATGAAAAACAGTGTGGAGATTCCTTAAAAATTGCAAATAGAACTGCCTTATGACCCAGCAATCCCACTGCTGGGCATACACACTGAGGAAACCAGAAGTGAAAGAGACACATGTACCCCAATGTTCATTGCAGCGCTGTTTATAATAGCCAGGTCACGGAAGCAACTTAGATGTCCATCAGATGAATGGATAAGAAAGCTGTGGTTCATATACACTATGGAATACTACTCAGCCCTTAAAAAGAATAAATTTGACTCAGTTCTAATGAGATGGATGGAATTGGAACCGATTATACAGAGTGAAGTAAGCCAGAAAGAAAAACACCAATACAGTATACTGACACATATATATGGAATTTAGAAGACAGTAATGATGACCCTATATGTGAGACAACAAGAGACACAGAGGTATAGAGTGGACTTTTGGACTCTGAGGGAGAGGGAAAGGGTGGGATGGTTTGGGAGAATGGCAATGAAACATGTATATTTTCCTGTAAGAAACGAAACGCTAATCTATGTTCAATGTAGGATGCAGGAGGCATGGGGCTGATGCACAGGATGATTCAAGTAGAGGATGGGGGTGGGAGGTGGGAGGGGGATTCGGCACTGGGAGATTGTGTTCACCTATGGCTGATTCGTGTCAATGTATGGCAAAACAAATACAGTATTGTAATTAAAAAAAAAAAAAGAAAAAAAAAAGAAATATTCAAAATAAAATTCTGATAACTAAAAGAAAATCTATTGACTGGCTTATCAGTAGAATCAAAACTGTTGAGGGAAGAATCAATAAACCTGAAAATGAGAGAATAAAGTAGAAATTATCCAAACAAAATGCAAAGGGGAAAAGAGACTTTAAATAAAAGAAAACACAAGAAAAATGGACTGTTATATTGTCTAATATTTGTGTATATGCTTAGTCACTCAGTTGCGTCTGACTCTGACCTCATGGCCTGCAGCCCACCAGGCTCGTCTGTCCATGGAATTCTCCAGGCAAGAACATTGAGTGGGTAGCCATTCCCTTCTTCAAGGGATCTTCCCCACCCAGATATCACACCTGGTTCTCCTGCTTTGCCAGTGAATTCTTTACCATCTGACCTACCAGGGTAACCCTGTCTAACAGATGATGAGTAGATGCAATTTAAGAATAAGGGGAAAAGCAGTAATATGCATAAGAAGTATTTGAAGTGATAATGACTAATAATTTCCCCAAAACTAATGGGGCAAAAATCTTAGCTATGACACCAAAACTATAATTTTATAAAATGATGAATTGGACTTCATCAAGACTATTAAAATTTAAAATACTCTTATGAAAATGAAAGCCAAGGCAAAGACTGGGAGAAAATATTTGAAAAATTATCTGATAAAAAATTTATATCCAGAAAATATACATGTATGGAAACTGCATTTTTAAAAATGTGTTTTTCTAATACTTTGCACAATTTTAGCTTGCACAGTTATTATTTTATTCTCCCTCTACATGTACAAGCAAGTATATCAGTATGTTACATTATATGACAATGTAGTACATGTAGAATTAATTCTTAGTGTAAAACAATATTAATAAAAATCTCAAACAATACAGTGGTTACCTCTGGATATACTGGAAAGGGTAGATGGGCTTGAATGGGTCCCAAATATTGTCAATTGCAGTATTTTCTACCTTAATACTGGTGTGACTGAGAGGTGAGTTTGATTTTATCAGAATTTCCCAGTTGAGATTTATGAATTTTAGTGTGTCAAAATGTTCCCCTTCGTCTGTCTCTCAAAAACAAAACAAGCAACAACAATCAGGGCCAACATTTTAAAGAGAATCACTGAAAGCCACATTCTCTACATGCTTTTCAAAGAGCTGAGATCTCTAACTCCTTTCAAAGATGAAACAGCTTTGAATTGTAAAGTCCTCTCAAATTCTGTACCATATCCTCAGAGATCAAAAGCAAAATATTTTTAGTTTCCAAATACAAATCCTTTAGATACACTGTGGAAGCCATTGACTTTGGCCAATATAATCACTGAAAAATGTTAAGGCAAAGAAAAAAAGTCACATGGATGATACAATACCGTCCTGTGAAAATCACAAATCACTGAGCACTGAGAGTGGAAACGTTTGCCTGGGATACTGTTGATGAATATTTTAATTGTCCTTTCCACTTTAGGAGTTTAATAAGGGTAGCTTAGTGGCCAACACACTGTCAGTGCTTAAGACCACATAATATATGACTTCTCTCCCCAAGCCCCTCCCAACGATGGCAAGAGCATTTCTGTAGGAGCACTGTAGAGCAGCCAACTCAAACATCTGTCGCATATTCCTCAGTGGTGTTGACAGCACTGTTGCGATTATTCATGAAGGCTAAAATTACATTTTTTTTCTGGCAGTGCATTATTGCTATTATAACACCTCCCATACCTACTTTAAATCTCAGATCATTAGCATAAGCCCGATTATTTGAAAAACTCAAAAAGAACTTGAATTAAGAGTATAGGCACATAATTTAGAAATGTTCCTAATGATTTTAAAAGTCTGTGTGTAGCCCTCACTGAAAAGATTAATAGCATTTCCCCAGAATTACGGCAGTACGTTAGAATCAACATGTCTAAATCAAAAGAGTGTCAAAGAAGTTAAAGAAAATGTGTGTCTATGAACAAAAAATGAATGTTATAGTGGATTAATTTAATAATTGAATTATTTTAACAATTGTTTGCAAATAAGTTTGCCTGGATATGATGTTCGCCTTTGGTCTCCTTTTCTGTGAGAATAGTTGACTTGTGTCCATCGACAGATGAATGGATGAAGAAGATGAGGTATATGTGCAAAAAAGAATACTATTATTGTTGTTTAGTCGCTAAGTCATGTCTGACTTTTTACAACCGCATGGACTGTAACCTATCAGGCTCCTCTGTCTATGGGGTTTTCCAGGCAAGAGAACTAGAGCAGGTTGCCATTTCCATTTCCAGGGCATCTTCCTGACCCAGAGACTGAACCTGCGTTTCCTGCATTGGTAGGTGGATTCTCTACCACTGTGTCACCTGGGAAGCACATAATTGGACTAAATTATAAAGGGCCAAGTATTCACTGTATGATTCAAATTATTAATTATGCCAGAATAGCTTATCTTTTCTGTTTAAAGTAGGTTTTTCTGCCACACCCAATTCAGAGAAGATACATAGAGAACAATAGAGTTTCATTCATGTATTCATGCAATTAAGAGCTTTTGTGTCCCTGTCGTGTGTCTTGTCTGTTGTGATCATAGAGGACAGAAGGATGGAGAAGGGTGTGCAGGCTCTTGCCAGCTTGGAACTTATAGTCTAGGGAGGAAAACAAGCATTAAATACAGCATAAAATTGTAATGCCTAATTATATTCATGAAAAAGGATATGAATGAGAAGTACCTGGTGCCATAAGACAAGGTAATGGCAAGATGAAGCCTAGTTCGGGTGACAGGTAAGCAATGATTTTCTGGCTGAAATCTGAAGGATGAGTTCCGGTGAGCTGTGCATCCACTAAAGATGAGGAGGGAGAGGCAGGCACAAATAAATCCTAAATCAGAAAGTGGAAATAGTCTGTTTGAGATGAAAGAGAATGGAAAGATTTGTACGAAGTAAGGGTGTTCAATAGGACTTTTAATATGTTGAATAAATAAATAGATTATTAGGCAAGTTGGATATGGCACATTAGAGATTGGACCATCACAGAGCAAAGACACATTGCATTACCACCATTTCCTTTGGCCAAGAAAGGAAAAAAAGAAAAAAGAGCATGAACTTAATACAACTACAGGACAGTTTCTAAAAAGTTTGCTGGTCCTTGACAGCATAGAAAGCGTGACTCTTTTGCCCTTTCAAATGCCCCTAAGGAAATTACAGCACTGAAAACAGGAATGAAAGCACATTAACTTTCAGTGTTAAAATAGTTTAGAATTAATTCATTAGTATGTTGACATTCAAAACAAACAGACCTACTTTCCTCTTCCAGGAGAGTCAAGCTTCCAATGGAGTTAGCTAAAATTTGTCATGCTCATTAAAGGCCCGTTTGTTTTGTTTTTGTAAATGTCATCTAAATATTTAGAATTATAGAGAAACTGACTGGAAAAAGGAAGTGATTTTCCCCTGAAAGAGGAGTCTATTGCTGCCAGGAATTCACCATTTTGACATTAGAATTGATGGATTGGATATAATTCCTGTCCAAAACAATAGGCTAAGAGGGCACGCATATTTCCCAAAGCCAAGGTACTGCAGTGTCATAAAAAACATCCACTGTGTTCTGGGCAAACACGGTGATTATTTTCTACCTATACCTCCCTCCTTGGGATATGCATTTCAGCTCTTAGTTATTTCATTTAATTAGGGCAAATTTCACTTAGTAGTGGTGACATAAAATATATTATAGAAAGATGGGATAAATATGGTTATAAGATTCATGAAAAAAATGTAAGTTTTATCAACATCCAAGGAAAGTATCAGAAATGATAAACCTCAACTTGTACATGCGGAAGTATCATTATGTAAATACCGTTATTTATAATGCCAAGCTGAGGAAGAATACAAGAAAAACACATACTACTCCCTTATACTTGTTCTTCATTGTTATTTCTCTGATGTTGCATCAATAGCATTTTTACCACTTGCTGTTCACTCAGCTTTTAGAATTGGTCCCTGTTCTCAAGACATTTATACTTGAGGAAAATTAGACTCAGATAATAATGGCATAGAAATGGGAAATAATTTGAGAATAGCATAGAATATATAATTTGGCTCTAGACAGCTTAATATATTATCAAGTACTAAGTGGTATAAAAGGATATTTTTTTAAAATGTCACTGAGGAGACTACGGTCTACTGAAAATCATCTTAAGGTACAATAGAACCATTAGTCAAGTGTAGCATAAATACACAAATGTGTGTGTGTTCACTGCACACTTGTGTGGGTCCCTGTATTTTAGAAATGTATCTATTTGAAAGTTTGGAATAATAAATAGCTCAATACTGGGTGTCAGAAGACCTAAAGTCCTAGTGCGATCAAACTCAGGTTTGGCTGCTCAATGCTCAAAAAGCAAGTGTCGGTAGGAAGGAAAGGTGCTTTATTCAGAAAAGCATTCCTTCAATCTGGGGAGAAGGTGAACTCATGTTTGGAGAATGACAGGGAAGATTCTGCTTGGCTATAACACTTTCTAAGGGGCAAAGGGAAAACAGTTTTCAGTTAATCATTAAGGAGGAGATCTGATTCTTTGTCATTATTCCGTTGCATGCATACCCACGGACTTCTGATTGTCTTTTCAATACTGTCTTGCCTGCATAATCTGCCTGCAACTGAATTCTGTCTTGAGGAGTGATCTGCTTGCAAATTTGCTCAGGAGAGAAGGTGGGAGTAGAGTCAGTCATCATTTTTTAATTCCTTAATTCTTCATTCTTACTCCTTTTAATCCAGTAAACGCATCGACAGGTTAGGCAAGACATTGTGTACGTTCAGTAGAGCAGAAGACAGGAGTTAGGTTAAATGTTACCTTGAGATCTCATTTTCATAATCAAGGTTTAGTTCAGTTCAGTTCAGTTCAGTCACTCAGTCGTGTCCGACTCTTTGCGACCCCATGAATAACTGCACGCCAGGCCTCCCTGTCCATCACCAACTCCCAGAGTTCACTCAGATTCATGTCCATCAAGTCAGTGATGCCATCCAGCCATCTCATCCTCTGTCGTCCCCTTCTCCTCCTGCCCCCAATCCCTCCCAGCATCAGAGTCCCTTCCAATGAGTCAACTCTTCTCACGAGGTGGCCAAAGTACTGGAGTTTCAGCTTTAGCATCATTCCTTCCAAAGAAATTCCAGGGTTGATCTCCTTCAGAATGGACTGGTTGGATCTCCTTGCAGTCCAAGGGACTCTCAAGAGTCTTCTCCAACACCACAGTTCAAAAGCATCAATTCTTCGGCGCTCAGCCTTCTTCACAGTCCAACTCTCACATCCATACATGACCACAGGAAAAACCATAGCCTTGACTAGATGGACCTTAGTCGGCAAAGTAATGTCTCTGCTTTTTAATATACTATCTAGGTTGGTGATAACTTTTCTTCCAAAGAGTAAGTGTCTTTTAATTTCATGGCTGCAGTCACCATCTGCAGTGATTTTGGAGCCCCAAAAAAATAAAATCAGGCACTGTTTCCACTGTTTCCCAATCTATTTCCCATGAAGTGATGGGACCGGATGCCATGATCTTCATTTTCTGAATGTTGAGCTTTAGGCCAACTTTTTCACTCTTCACTTTCACTTTCATCAAGAGGCTTTTAGTTCCTCTTTACTTTCTGCCATCAGGGTGGTGTCATCTGCATATCTGAGGTTATTGATATTTCTCCCAGCAATCTTGATTCTAGCTTATATTTTTTCCAGTCCAGCTTGGAGAATTTTGAGCATTACTTTACTAGCATGTGAGATGAGTGCAATTGTGCGGTAGTTTGGTCATTCTTTGGCATTGCCTTTCTTTGGAATTGGAATAAAAACTGACCAATCAAGGTTTAAGGGGAAGATAAATAGACAAACAGGAAAAAGCAAAACAGCCGCTTAGAAATCCTAGCTTCTCAGCCATCCTTCCATGTCTGTGAGATGAGAGGCTAGTGTGCTGACATAGGGCACCAGATTTTCAGAGCGGAAGATGTGGACTTGGTTTTGTAGCATCTCTTTGCTGACAATTTTAGTTGCCTGCTTGCACAAATGGGCAGAGCAAGACACAATTATTCTAGTACCCACAAGGATAAAGATTATTATGAGCAATAGTGTTAATATTGTTCTTTCACTGAATCTTAATCTGTGACTCTATTTTCCTAACCACTAACTGTTCAAACCACTCTTTTGCAACTTTGGGAGGCCTAGAAGACTTAGTTTTCCTACAAATGAGAAGGGGGTGGGGGTGGACAGAGAGGTGTTTTGTACCTGCGCAAGGTGGGGAGGGCTGAGCAGGGAGGGTTCTGCTCACTACTAGTTCTACAGGAAGGGGGTGGGTAAGTATTGAAATGTAAGAGAAGAGTAACAGTATGATACAGTTTGATGGATATGAGAGACACTCATAGACATCATACATTTTAAAACGCCAAAATTGAATCTACAATATTTATGTTATGAATATCGTCCCTACACTATTCTAATCAGTGGTTTTACAACAACACTGATATTGATTTCCCATTCATATTTATTCATGCTTTTCTCCTTATTTGGAAAGTCTTTCTTTTGTGATAATAAAAATTTGTACATCCAAAAAATCAAAATATTAATATGTTCAATCTTGCTTCTTTTTTTAATTTCTTCTCTTCTTCACCCCTCACCACTACTGGTCTTCCTTATTTTTCCCCTTCATTTTTCATTTAATATTTTAACAAATAAGAATTGATGAGCTACTCTGTGACACTCACTGATCTAGGTGTTTGAAATATATCAATAAGCATTTCCTCCTTCAGAGAATCTTCCTGACTCAAGGATGGAACCCACGTCTCTTGCATCTGCTGCATTGGCAGGTAGATTCTTTACCACTGAGCCCCCTAGGAAGCCCCAATCAGTAAGCAAAACAGATAAAAAATCCCTAAATTTATTGATGTCTTACTAGAGATTTATTAAATTAAATTATAGTATCTTAGCATGTAATAGGAGAAGGCAATGGCAACCCACTCCAGTACTCTTGCCTGGAAAAACCGTATGGATGGAGGGGCCTGGTAGGGGTGCAGTCTATGTGGTAGCTAGAATCGGACACGACTGAGACACTTCACTTTCACTTTTCACTTGCATGCATTGGAGAGGGAAATGGCAACCCATTCCAGTGTTCTTGCCTGGAGAATCCCAGATATGGAGAAGCCTGGTGCGCTGCGGTCTATGGGGTCTCACAAAGTCGAACACAACTGAAGCGACTTAGCAGAAGCAGCACCAGCATATAATAAGCAGTAATGAAAGGAAAAAGAAAAAAAAAAAAAAACCCTTAAGCAAAACAAAAAAACAACTCAAGGACCCACAGAAGAAAAAGGAAAGTGAGCATTGCATGGAGCCAGGGACGGGGGAGCCTGGTAGGCTGCTGTCTATGGGGTCGCACAGAGTCGTACATGACTGAAGTGGCTTAGCATTAGCAGTGTGGTGTGCTATGGGAAAAAAACAAGAATTAATAGGTGTCCATATTTGAGAATTTTGTGAGCAATTGTAAGGATTTTTGCTTAATTTTAAAAGCATATCATTTGCAAGGTTTTCAATAAATTATTATTTAATTTAGTGTAAGAAACATCCATGATATTATTTTCAGAATAGACTGTTGAGCATTAAATGTAGAAAAAAAATGACTAATTAGGAGACAACTGGAGAATTTCAGTGATAACTACTTTGACCAATTAGATATTGGAGTAATTAATTAAATATGAAACTGACATGATTGGTATGGTTGATACAAAACATAGAGAATGTATCATATATTTCTTCATAAGTTTTTATTTCTGTTTAATTTAACTAAGTCAAAATTATCATTTTACAACTTTTCATTTGCAATGCTATTTATTTGCAAGTATAGTTAGCAAACAGTATCTTCCAAACAGATCTCATATCTGGAAGCAAACCATAGCCTCAACATGTCGATTTTCTGAATAAATTATTAGCCATGATTTCATTTCCAATCATAAAAGGCAAATTGTGAACATTGTTTAAAATGAATCACAAAGACAATTTCCCTCTCAAAGATTATTTTACCATCTGAAAAACAGAGAACCTGAGTGGAATAAATGGTCTGATTGATTCCTTTATTTTAAACAGCATTAAAATTCTTACTGGGTTTTATAATAATTTTTATTTTCATACCAAAGCAAACAATTTGACGTTGCATTTTAAGACTATAAGGTTTATAAAAATGGACAAAAAGTATCTGCATAAAGCTGATCAATATATTTGAAAGCTTCAGTATGTCATTCCATTCATGATCATTTAGAGTATTACTGCTGCCTATTAGAACATCTTTTGCCAGTCATCAAAGAGTTTTGTTAAAATGACTGTTAGGTTAGCATATTAATTATCTCAGGTGACAGATATAAAATGTCATAAACTGTCTGAAAAGAATAAATGAAGGACCAGAACCACACCTCATTGTTTGTAATGTGACTGATAAAATTTTACCACAAAAGCAGCAAAGTAGTTTGCATAAATTATTAAAATCATATGCATACATGACTATTGGTAATTAAACAGGAAATCTTCTTGTGAATTTTTAGTAATTCACTTACTAAAGAAATAAAAGCTCATCAATAATTCAGGATTACTTTGATTATACTCCATGACTACAATATTTTCAGATGTAGCAAGGAGTTAATTTTGCAGCTTTGCTTTTGCAAATATATGCCATATTTAAATAATAAATTGGAATGTAAAAACATATCTAGCATAAAACAATTTTAAATAGCCATAATAGGTATACGTTTATTGCAATGTGTTTTTAATTAAAGAATTCAAATTTTCACCAAAGTTGTTTCAGTGTTTCCAACCTAAGTACATTTAATATTTCCTTTATTAATTTTTTGAAGTATGCATTTTCTTTTGTTTCAATGGTTTCTGTTTTGTAAACAATTCAGCTTTACAGTACATTCCAGCTTATGAGGCAAATGTCATTAGAATATTTCATGTTTTCCACTAATAAAATATAATATCAAAATTATGTTCTTCATTTACATTCTATCTTAATAAATTACAAGTTATTTAATGTATGTTTTATTTTTATAAAAATATCTATTTTTGTATTAATGTGAAAATTGCTTTTTCACATATTACAGTTATGAAAATGTTAATATATATAAAATAGAAGGAACACACCAGCTTATGTATAGTTACATAGACTTAGTTCATTCTAGAAATATTAGTAAATAACACAGAAATCAATTATTATGCCTTTGAAAATGTGTATTACATAATTTCCTTCTTGGACAAATTTGCATAATTTCCTTCTTGGATAAATATATATGAAACCTCAATTCCTTTCTACTGCTAGCATATATTTTAGATTAGCCTATGTAAAGTATTGAAATGTATTATCATAAAATTACATATATAATATAAGTTAGAAAATAAAGGCAAAAGGAGATTGTAAAATACATATAAAGGGAGGTAAAATAATTAAAAACTGATTTTAAAAGGTCTGAGCATTATATTCAATAATTACCTTGAAATTATTTGGTAGTTAAGGTACAGTAATCACATAGTCTTAAAAATGAAGTATATACAAATTTATTTCTGTAATAAATAAATATAGCACACATATGTGTGACCATAGATGTATCCAATACTAAGTTTTAATCTATTTGATAACTGAGACCTATGCTATCTTAAGATTTTTGCTATATATTCTAAGTCTAAACTTTTACTGAAATGCTGATAAATGTAATATAAATATAAAAAGAGCTTTTAAGAGATTGATAATAAAGATGCTCAGAATCAGATATACTGGGTGAAGGTATAAGCAGAAATATTTTTATTCTTGTCCATAGCTATTGTCTTCAGTTCAGTTCAGTTCAGTTCAGTCGCTCAGTCGTGTCCGACTCTTTGTGACCCCATGAATCTCAGCACGCCAGGCTTCCCTGTCCATCACCATCTCCCGGAGTTCACTCAGACTCACTCACGCCCACCGAGTCCGTGATGCCATCCAGCCATCTCATTCTCAGTCATCCCCTTCTCCTCCTGCCCCCAATCCCTCCCAGCATCAGAGTCTTTTCCAATGAGTCAACTCTTCTCATGAGGTGGCCAAAGTACTGGAGTTTCAGCTTTAGCATCATTCCTTCCAAAGAAATCCCAGGGCTGATCTCCTTCAGAATGGACTGGTTGGATCTCCTTGCAGTCCAAGGGACTCTCAAGAGTCTTCTCCAACACCACAGTTCAAAAGCATCAATTCTTCGGCGCTCAGCCTTCTTCACAGTCCAACTCTCACATCCATACATGACCACAGGAAAAAACCAAAGCCTTGACTAGACAGACCTTCGTGGGCAAAGTAATGTCTCTTAGTGCATAGCAAAAACACTCTCTTGTTACTGTTGTTGTTGTTCATACATTCTACCTACAGAAGTGCCTTTTATATTAGATATCACAAATGTGTTTGAAGACGGAGTAGTGAAAGAGCTGATGGGAATCTAGCCCTCATAAATCCTATAATCAAACACAGAAGGTATTACAAAACAAATACAAAAAAAAAAAAAAAGGAACACTATAATGAGGATGGAAATAGGGATATTAGGAAAGGATTCAAATGGAAAGTTGGAGAACATATGTTATTTTTAGGTCCTCCAATACATTACATACATCAGAGATACTGCAGATCCAGCTTTAGACCACTGCAATAAAGTAAATTTCACACTACAGTGTGTAACATGAATTTTTAGCATTCCTAGTGCTTGTAAAATTTATGTTTACACTATATTGCAGTCTATTAAGTGTCCAATATAATTATGTCAAAAAAAAATCAATGTACACACCTTGGTTTAAAATACTTTATTGCTAAGTAATTGCAACCATCATCTGAGCCTTCAGCAAACCATAACCATTTTGCTGGCAAAGAGTCTTACCTCAATGTTTATGGCTTTTGACTGACCAGGGTGGTGATTGCTGGAGGTTAGGTGGCTGTGGCAATTTCTTAAACTAGGAAAAGTGAAGTTTGGGCATCAGTTGACTTCCTTTTGCTAATAATTTCTCTATAACATGCAATGCTGTTTGATAGCATTTTTACCTTCAGTAGAATGTCTTTCTTTGGAGTCAGTTCTCTCAGTCCCTGCCACTGCTTTATCAGCTAGCTGGATGTAGTATTCTAAATCTTTTGTTTTTATTTCAGCAGCCTTCACAGCATCTTATCAGGAGTAGATTCCATCATATGACATCACCACTTTCTTCTTTCATAAGAAACAGCTCCTCATCCATTAAAGTTGTATCATGAAATTGCAGCAATCCAAGTCACAACTTCAAGCTCCACTTCTAATTCTAGCTCTCTTGCTATTTCTACCACATAGGCAGTTTCTTCCTCCACTAAAATCTTGAACCCTTCACAGTCATCTGTAAAGGTTAAATCAACTTCTTCCAAGCTCCTGTTTATGATGATATTTTGACCTTTTCTGTGAATCACCAATGTTATTAATGGCATTTCTAGAATTTTGAATCCTTTCTAGAAGGGTTTCAATTGACTCTGCCCAGATACATCAGAGGATCACAATCTACAGCAGCCATAGCCTTACAAAATATATATCTTTAATAATAATTTTTAAGAGTCCCTGATCCATGGGCTGCAGAATGGTCCTGGTGTTAGCAGGCATGAAAAAACATTCATCTTTTGTTTCTTTATGAGACCTCTTGGGTGACCAGGTGCATCTTCAATGAGCAGTAACATTTTTAAAGGATTTTTTTTTTTTCTGATCAGCAGGTGTCAACACTGAGTTTAAAATATGCAATAGACCATGTTGTAAACAGATGTGCTTTCATCCAGGCTCTGTTGTTCCAAATATAGAGCACAAGGCAAAGTAAATTTAGCATCATTCTAAAGGGCCCCGGGTTTTCAGAATGAGACATGAGCACTGGCTTCAATGTAAAGCCACCAGCTCTAATAATCCTAACAGGAGAGTCACCCTGTCCTTTGAAGATTTAAAGTCAGGCACTGACTTTTCCTCTCTAGCTATGAAAGTTGTGGATAGCCTCTTCAAGTAGAAGGCTATTTCATCTACACTGAAAAATCTCTAGTTTAATGCAGGCACCTTCATTAATGATCTGAGCTGGGTCTTCTGGATAACTCGCTGCAGCTTCTATATCAGCTCTTGCTGCCTCACCTTGCACTTTCCTGTTATGGGAAAGACTTCTGTTAAGTCTCACAAACCACACTCTGCTGGCTTAAAATTTTCTTCCCAGCTTCCTCACCTCTCGCAGCTTCCACAGAACTGAAGAGAGTTAGGGCCTTGCTCTGGCTTAGGTTTTGGCTTAAGGAAATGCTGTAGCGAGTTTGGTTTTCTATCCAGACTAATAAGGTTTTTTTATCATTCCTGTGTTCATTGAAGCAGCACTTGATTTCTTCATGGACTCGTTTTTTGCATTCACAACTTGAATGTTTATCACAAGAGCCCTAGATTTCAGACTATCTCAGCTTTTGATATGTCTTCTTCACTGACCTTAGTCATTTCTAGCTTTATTTTTATTTTGCATTTTTAAAACTTTATTTGTTTTATTTCTTTTCCACATATTTTCTATCATTATTAGAGATATTAAGTGGCCTAATTTCAATATTGCTATATTTCAGGGAATACGGAAGTCCAAGGAGAGGGAGAGAAATGGAGGAAAGCTGGTCAGTGGAGCAATCAGAACATTGATTTCATTTTTTATTGATTTAGTTATCCATCTTATAGAGGGGCAGTTAGCGAAGCTCCAAAACAATCACAATATTATATTAATAAGTGTTAATAACATTGAAGACCACTGTGCACAGATCACCGTTGTGTGTGTGCTCAGTTGTTGCATTATGTCTGACTCGTGGGCTGTAATTAACCAGGCTCTTTTGTCTGTGGGATTTTTCAGGCAAGAATACTGGAGTCGGTTGCCATTTCCTTCTCCAGGGAATCTTCCCAACTCAGGTATTGAATCCATGTCTCCTGTATCTCCTGCATTGATAGGTGCATTCTTTACCACTGAACCACTTGGGAAGCCAAACAGATCACCATAGCGAATATAGAATAATGGAACCATTTGAAATATTTTGACAATTCCCAAATATACCACAGAGACATGGAAGGAGCAAATACTGTTGGGGAAAATATCCCTGAGGTATTTGATGCTTGTCTGTGGCCACAAAGCTTCAATTTGTAAAAGAAAACACATTGTGAAGCATGATAAAGTGAGGTGCAATAAGATAAATTAGAGGCATTTCATGCCTGTAGTGAAATTCAAATTATATAATAATTATTTGAATCTGCTAACTTAGTAAATGATTCCGAAGTTACATTTTAATCAAATAACCCATTTTGATGGCTACCTTAAACTTCAATCTACTCTTTCTAGTTCAGTGTACCTTCCTTGTATGTGTACCTTTTTCCACACATTTATGTAAATAGATAATTTCCGAAAGAAAAACTTAATACTATGTGATTTAACATAAAGGATATACAACATAAATATTTGGAGATCTCTCATGTGAGTAGTTTCAGTTCAGTTCAGTGCAGTGCAGTTGCTCAGTCGTGTCGAACTCTTTGCCACCCCACGGACCGCAGCACACCAGGCCTCCCTGTCCATCACCAACTTCCGGAGCTTACTCAAACTCATGTCCATTGAGTCAGAGATGCCATCCAACCATCTCATCCTCTGTTGTCCCCTTTTCTTCCCTCCTTCAATCTTTCCCGGCATCAGGATCTTTTCAAATGAGTCAGTTCTTCACAGCAGGTGGCCAAAGTATTGGACTTTCAGCTTCAGCATCAGTCCTTCCAATGAATATTCAAGACTGATTTTCTTTAGGATGGACTGGTTGGATCTCTCTACAGTCCAAGGGACTCTCAAGAATCTTTTCCAACACCACAGTTCAAAAGCATCAATTCTTCGGTGCTCTGCCTTCTTCACAGTCCAACTCTCACATCCATACATGACTACTGGAAAAACCATAGCTTTGACTAGAGAGACCTTTGTTGGATAAGCAAAGTATCTGCTTTTTAATATTCTGTCTAGGTTGGACATAACATTTCTTCCAAGGAGCAATCATCTTTTAATTTCATGGCTGCAATCACCATCTGCAGTGATTTTGGAGGTCAAAAAAATAAAATCTTTCATTGTTTCCATTGTTTCCCCATCTATTTGCATGAAGGGATGGGACCAGATGCCAGGATCTTAGTTTTCTGAATGTTGAGTTTTAAGTCAACTTTTCACTCTCTTTCACATTCATCAAGAGTTTCTTTCGTTCTTCTTCACTTTCTGCCATACGGGTGGTGTCATCTGCATATCTGAGGTTATTGATATTTCTCCTGGCAATCTTGATTTCAGCTTGTGCTTCATCCAGCCCATCATTTTTCATGAAGTACTCTGCATATAAGTTAAACAGGAAGGGTGACAATATAAAGCCTTGACATACTCCTTTTCTGATTGGGAGCAGTCTGTTCCATGTCGTGTTCTAACTCTTGCTTACTGTCCTGCATACAGATTTCTCAGGAGGCAGGTCAGATGGTCTGGTATTCCCATGCTTTGAAGAATTTTTCACAATTTGTTATGGGCCACACAGTCAAAGGCTTTGGCCTAGTCAATAAAGCAGAAGTAGATGTTTTTCTGGAACTCTCTTGCTTTTCCATGATCCAGTGGATATTGGTAATTTGATCTCTGGCTCCTCTGCCTTTTCTAAATCCAGCTTGACCATCTGGAAGTTCATGGTTTATGTACTGTTGAAGCTTGGCTTGGAGAATTTTGAGCATTATTTTGCTATCATTTGAGATGAGTGCAATTGTGCAGTAGTTTGAGTATTCTTTGACATTGCCTTTCTTTGGGATTAGAATGAAAACTGACCTTTTCCAGTCCTGTGGCCACTGATGCATTTTCCAGATTTGCTGGCAAATTGAGTGCAGCACTTTCACAGCATCATCTTTCAGGATTTGAAATAGCTCAACTGGAATTCCATCACCTCCACTAGCTTTGTTGGTAGTGATGCTTCCTAAGGCCCACTTGACTTTTCATTCCAGGATGTCGGGCTCTGATCGCACCATCGTGTGTTTCAGGATGAATATAAATATGTATAATAAATGTAAAAATTCAGAATAAATATATACATATACATATTATATATATCTCCACATATATAATACATATATACAGTTAGTATAATATATATACATACTCATATTTTTCTAAATCTTAAATATTGCTTATAATATTAAAAATCTAAGTGTATTATAGTTGTACTAGATAATTTTTTCTAACTGCACTGTTTATATATGAAAACACATGATTTGTTTTTCTAACTGTACTGTTTACATTTGAAAACAGAACAGCTTATTTCAGTAAGATCATGTGGCTATCTAATGCAGTGGTGATCAAGCAAAATGTTGCCTGCTTATAAAATATGAGTAAAAGCAATAAATGTTTTCATTCAAGAATCTCATTGTGGTAGAATAAAAATAGACCTTGAAGCAAAAAAACAAAAG
Organism: Nanger dama; assembly: GCA_917880005.1. NCBI lineage: Eukaryota > Metazoa > Chordata > Mammalia > Artiodactyla > Bovidae > Nanger > Nanger dama. Next base: position 4,520,622 of record CAKJTW010000069.1, read on the forward strand.
GACATTTTGCTTCAGGTGGCATTGCATTTCAGTTGAGGTATAACATCAAATCTATCTCTATGCCTGATATTTTTCCTAATATTTGTAGCTATTATCAGAGACACAGCTTATAGATTAGTAGGTACAATTTATTCCTTGTAAGTCATTGAATATAAAACCCACTTTGCTTATATATATTGAACAATAAATATTTTATGTTTGACTTTTGCAGGTATAGCATACCAGAGACAATTTCAAAAATAATAATAATAATAAAATAATTATTAAATAATAATTACACACTATCTTCCACTAAATTCCATAAAGCATCCAATAGAGAGGATTCATCAACATACCAAACTCATCCTTTTTTAAGATGATTTATTTTACATTATTTTTTGACTGTAGTGGGTCTTTATTGCTGCACACAGGCTTTCTCTAGTTGCAGAGACCAGGGGCTGCTCTTCATTGTGATGACCAGGGGCTGCTCTTCATTGCGATGTGCTACATGGACTTATTGTGGTGGCTTTCCTTGTTTCAGAGCACAGTCTCTAGGCATGTGGGCTTCAGTAGTTGTAGCTTGTGGGTGTTAGAGCACTGGCTCAATAGTTGTGCACACGCTTAGTTGCATCACAGCATGTGGGGTCTCCCCAGACCAGGGATTGAACCCATGTCCTCTGCATTGCAAGGCGAATTCTTAAGCACTGGACCACCAGAGAAGTCTTATACACATTCTTGAGAGTTTGTGTTCAAGATAGAGACTGTTGTATAGCATATCTATCTTTTTGTTTCCTTGTTTGTCACCTTTTAAAAAATCATAAAATGTTTCTCACTAAATAAAACAAGAAAGCACTGAACATAAATAAACACACTTTCTGTTTTCATCTATTGAGTTAACAGCACTTCAATCTGTATTCATGCTCACACTCTGTTGCCTCATACACAGATATTTAGATATTATGGTTAGATCTACGGATTTCTTTACATTTGCATTTTAAGATGTAAACCACAACGCTTTCATTTTATGTGGAGCTACTTTCACTACCTACCTATCTTAAAATATGTCAAATGACTCCTGAGTTGTGTCCTTGAACTTCTCTAAAAAGGACCCAGTGGCATCCAAAATGGTACTGTCCACATTAAAATGTAAATGAGCCCACAGTTACTGCAACCAAGATCATTTTATACAGGCGTTTAAATATAACAAGACCTTAAAATCGATCCTTCAGGGATACCATAGTTGCTGAATTGCATCTAGGCATAATGCTTTCTATATACGTGGTTTTATTGCTCTTGTGTGATGCTCACTGAACTCTCCAGAAAACAGTCTGCTAAATTAAACAAAAGGACATCTTACCAAAACCTACATGAGTATTTATTTCAGCCCTCCTCAAAAGGAACAAACATAATTTTTAGTGATCCTGATTTGCTTGACATTTGATTAATATTTATTGACCAATTATGGTATTAATCAAAAAGGCACATGCTCTCTGCCTTAGAACAAACCGTATTTATGGAAAAAAATTAAAATGTGACATAAGTTTTCTTGATAAGAGAAAAGTTTTATCTTTGGTTATCTTATGGTTATTTTATTTATCTCTGATTCACCTAATATGTGGTCAGATTGTATGAGTTTCCTCGTCATATGTCATCACCAAGGTGAATTAAATTACCTCCTGGCAGCATTGTTTCTAGCATATATTCATAATGCATGATTCATAAAGCACTTCCTAATCTTTTAAATCAGATTCTCTACCAGACAATAAATGTAAATGCAGTCAACCTAAGATCTCATTTCCAATGAATATAAGAAAAATAACTTTTCCAATCTGGGTTACTTTATTATCAGTGGGAATAAATGAACCTTATTTTCCCTCTAAATAAAGTCTAGAGAAGGCAAAAGAGAACAGAGGATGCCAGGATAAAAAAAGAGATTAATTTTCTATTATTTGATATATCACATTTAAAGTGCTCATGCATTTCTGGGTCTTGTTACCTAATAAATGTCAAAGAAAGAAAAATAGAAAGTGGCTTTTGAGTTCTGAGCTCATCAATTTCCTCCTTTTCAAAGCTGTACTTCTCAGTTAGCATCACTTCTATTAACTAGAGCTAAAAAAATGAAAACAAACAAAAGATACTCATTTTATTAGGGTAGTTGTATATTTACAGACTTAACTTTATCTTAAATGTTTTTAAGATATATTTAAAATATATTTTAAAAATATATTTATATCTTAGAATATGTTTAAAAAATAGATACAGTTAATTAAATATATACCCCAAAAAACAATCTGAAGTTTATGATAAGAATTATTTTTCAATAAATTCTTCTATCTTTATCTACTTATCTATAATTATCTCTATCACCTATTTATAGCATCTATATACTTACCATCTAGTCAATTAACTACCTACATATTTATTTCCTTTGTTTCTATAGTTTTCTAGAATTATTTTCGAAGAAGAATTAGCTAAATGGCCACTGGCTCTGGGATAAGTATATGTATTCAGGAAAAAAATGGTCAATACTGTATAGATGGGATTATTTATATGTGTTTTTAAACTTACTCATCAGTATAATATTACTGTTGAATCCCTCCTTGTACTAAACTTCAGGTTAATCTCATTTCTTCCTTTTTCCTATTAACAGAACTACTGCTACAAATAATAATATTCCCAGAATGTATATGTAGAAGTAATAGGAGATGTGTGATTTGGCACTGATCCAACTTATGTCTTAGCTTTATCCTACCTGCCCCAACAGTATGAATTCTCCCTAAACCCACTATAACTGGCATGAGGCTTATAGGCTTCAGGTAGAACATTCCTTCACAGAACTATTCATAAAATTTTATAAGTATTCCGAAGAAACTATATATATATATATATAAACTTTATTATCAATGGGAATAAATGAACCTTATTTTCCCTCTAAATAAAGTCTAGAGAAGACAACAGAGAACAGAGGATGCCAGGATAAAAAGTTATTTTTCTTATATTCATTGGAAATGAGATCTTAGGCTGACTACATTTACATATATACATATATATATGTATTAGTTCAGTTCAATTCAGTTGCTCAGTCTTGTCCGACTCTTTGCAACCCTATGAATCGCAGCATGCCAGGCCTCCCTGTCCATCACCAACTCCTGGAGTTCACTCAGACTCACGTCCATCAAGTCCATGATGCCATCCAGCCACCTCATCCTCTGTTGTCCCCTTCTCCTCCTGCCCCCAATCCCTCCCAGCATCAGAGTCTTTTCCAATGAGTCAACTCTTCGCATGAGGTGGCCAAAGTACTGAAGTTTCAGCTTTAGCATCATTCCTTCCAAAGAAATCCCAGGGCTGATCTCCTTCAGAATGGACTGGTTGGATCTCCTTGCAGTCCAAGGGACTCTCAAGAGTCTTCTCCAACACCACAGTTCAAAAGCACCAATTCTTCAGCACTCAGCCTTCTTCACAGTCCACCTCTCACATCCATACATGACCACAGGAAAAACCATAGCCTTGACTAGATGGACCTTAGTCAGCAAAGTAATGTCTCTGCTTTTGAATATGCTATCTAGGTTGATCATAACTTTTCTTCCAAGGAGTAAGTGTCTTTTAATTTCACGGCTGCAGTCACCATCTGCAGTGATTTTGGAGCCCAAAAATATAAAGTCTGACACTGTTTCCACTATTTCCCCATCTGTTTCCCATGAAGTGTTTGGACCGGATGCCATGATGTTTGTTTTCTGAATGTTGAGCTTTAAGCCAGCTTTTTCACTCTCCTCTTTCACTTTTATCAAGAGGCTTTTTAGTTCCTCTTCACTTTCTGCCATAAGGGTAGTGTCATCTGCATATCTGAGGTTATTGATGTTTCTCCTGGCAATTTTGGTTCCAGCTTGTGTTTCTTCCAGTACAAATACATATACAGTATGCATGCATATATATATATATTATATATATATATATAAATATATATAAAATTCAAGCCATAAAGTGAACTTGGTTTCAGACACTTATTAATATCTAGGTCTGACCTCTGTGATAGCTAGACCTGGGGTGCTGTCACTCTTCAGGTTGGTGTAGTCGTTTGATATGTGTGTGTGGGTGTTCAGTACCTAAGTGATGTCCGACTCTTTGTGACCCCATGGACTGCAGCATACCAGGCTCCCCTGTCCTTCACAGTCTCCCTGTTTAGTCAAACTCATGGCCATTGAATGCGTGATACTATTTAACTATCTCATCCTTTGTCACCTTCTTCTCCTTTGATGTTACTGACCAGCAAAGACTGTACTGAAGTCTAAGGCTGAAGCCCCCAGCTTCTACAATTATGTGACAAACTCCACACAAGCCATGCCACTAGGATGCTGGCATCACTGTAGCTGGGTTTATACAGACTTCCCAGGTGGCTCAGTAGTGAAAGAATTTGCCTGAAATGCATGAGACACAGGTTCCATCCCTGGGTTGGGATGATCTCCTGGAGGAGGAAACGGCAATGCACTTCAGTATTCTTGACTGGAGAATTCAGTGCTCAGAGGATCCTGGCTACAGTCCATGGAGTCCCAAAGAGTAAGATGTGACTTTGCAGTGGCGCACACATATGCACACACAGATAGACACATTAAGTTTGGTCTTGAACATATATATGTTTGGAGTAGACAGATTAGGGAGATAAACATGATATTTCAATGTCAGAAAGCGTAACCATTTACAAAAACTCATTATACAGATGCTGAGAGTTCTCTGATGATACCAGTGTTGCAGGTGGAGAGAACTTGAATGGTGCAGATGTCTCCATGCTCCTCTGACAATAAAATCTCAGAGACACCCCCTGAGATAACTTACCATGAAAATCAGAGAATTTGAAAACAACATAGATCTTAGAATGGGACACAATTAGAAACTTAGCAATAATAGTGTCTTAGCTAAATTGAAGCTCTTGGACTGGGACCTTGACGCAATGCCTCAGTTCAGTTCAGTTGCTCAGATGTGTCAGGCTCTTTGCAACCCCATGGGCTGCAGCATGCCAGACTTCCCTGTTTAGCACCAACTCCCAGAGCTTTCTCAAACTCATGTCCATCGAGTTGACATGATGCCTGCTGCTCCTGCTGATGTTGCTAAGTCATTTTAGTCGTGTCCAACTTTGTGCAATGCCAATAGATGGCAGCCCACCAGGCTCCTCCGTCCCTGGGATTCTCCAGGCAAGAACACTGGAGTGGGTTGCCATTTCCTTCTCCAAGGCATGAAAATGAAAAGTGAAAGTGAAGTTGCTCAGTCGTGTCCAATGCCTACTCATTCCTAATTCATTTTTCTTTTCTAGAACAGTGGATCTTGTTTCATTAACTCAAATCCACTCACTATTATTAACTATTACCTACAACCAGTTCAGACACTCAGTAAAGGGAGGATCTGACTCTATTGTTGTTTAGTTGCTAAGCCACGTCCAACTCTTTTCTGACCCCACGGACTCTACCTTGGCTCCTCCATCCATGGAAGTCTCTAGGCAAGAATACTGGAGTGGGTTGCCATTTCCTTCTCCAGTGGATCTTCCAGACCCAGGAACTGAACCCATGCCTTCTGCGTCGGCAGGCTTGTTCTTTACCACTGTGTCACATATCTCTTTAGTTCATTTTACAGTGCTTGACAGGTAATAGATATTAAAGAAATGAATGACTGAATGCATGTTTAAATGCTTGTGCCTCATATTTTTGTCACCTGCAGCCCTAGATCTGTTTCTCTTCTGCTACATCAAATCCTCTGGAACACTATTATATGTATGAATTAATCAATTTTACTTCACTGTATATAACTGAGATTTGCCCTCAAATAGCACTCAGCGATTATTCAGTGTATGACCTTATGATTCTTTATTCCATTTAATGTTTAAGATATTGTTTAATCTGACATAGAGGGAAATACTTTATGTCTGAGAGCCAAGAAAATCTATGATTCCTCAAAGAAATGATTATCTTTCTCCTTTGGGATAATGACAATATTGTAATTCACTGTGGCGACATTTTGTTTTAATTTGAAGCATCACTTGGTAAGAATAATTTCCAGCATCTTGATATAACACTCTCTTATCGACTTTCTATTTTAATTCCATATGTTGTTACTCTGCCATTTTATTATTTTGTTCACACATTTATTTTATTGCTTGTTCTCTTTTAAACAACTTTAAATTATCTGTGGAATATAGCAGGGGATATTAAATGGAAAGTGCTTCATGATTTCTAGCATATAATAAGCACATAGTAAATGTTGGCTCCATTTCTTCCCTTCTTTTAATATTACTTTCACTATCAATCTGTCCTCAAACAATATTTCCAGCTTATTTTCTATGTCTTTCCATATGAATTGGGCATGAAATGTCTCATTTCTGCAGATATATTGACCTATATTATCCCTGGACTTTTTAGTTTGGTGAACTTAAAAGATTCTGAGAAATTAGGAGCACAAATGAAGGTGACTATATATGATAAAAAGGACCTTTGTACACTGATAGAGTTATACCAAAAGTTAAATATTAATCGTGGCGAATCAATGGTAAGTTTTACACTGTAGGCAGCAATGTAAGAGAATTTCTGTTGCTCAGTTCTTTCCAAAACCTGGTATTTTCAGTAATGTGATTTTAACCATTCTGATCTAGATGTACTGCTACCTCTGCTGTTTTCTGATAATTAATGACCTTGAGCAACATTTTTGGGGATAGGAAGGTTTATCGGTCAGTCATATATCTTCTTTTGTAAAGTATTTAGCTGTTTTTAATTGAATAGAAATTATGTGAATTCTATATGTCAGACCTTTATCATATATATGTATTTAAAATATTCTCTATAGATTATTCCTTGGTGGCTCAGAGGTTAAAGCGTCTGCCTCCAATGCGGGAGACCCGGGTTCGATCCCTGGGTCAGGAAGATCCCCTGGAGAAGGAAATGGCAATCCACTCCAGTATTCTTCCCTGGAGAATCCCATGGATGAAGAAGCCTAGTAGGTTACAGTCCACAGGGTCGCAAAGAGTCGGACACGACTGAGCGAATTTACCTTTGTAGACCAAAACATTTAAATTTTGATAACATCAAAAAGTTCTATAATATTTTTATTTACAATTAATTTTCTTTAAGTCCTTCTTAAGAATACTTATCTCCCCTTGTTGCAGGATTTTTGTCTTTTGTTTTCTCCAGAAGTTTTAAATTTATCTTTCAAATTTAAATCAGTGATTCATCCTGATCTAATTATGACTGGGCTTAATGTCAGCATTTATTTATCTTTTACATTCATACTCAGAAATAATGTTTTCTTTTCCTAAAGTTACACCCATGCTAGTGTTTGATTTAGTTTGAGTCTAAAAGGTATCAATCATTATATGAAGGGGAGGAAGAGTCAATTACTGATATATATTATGAGCAATGTTGTTTGTAACTTATATTATAAATTAATTTATAATATTCAGAGTATCTTTTCATATTTTGGAATTCTTTTTATAGTTTGCTATGCACAAACATTTGCCAGGCATATTAATATGATTTCAAAGTATATGAGTAGCTATCTGCACTTGGAAAACTGACAACTCGGTGATATAGACAGAAATTATTTTAAATTCCATGTAAATTCAAAATATAAAGGTGGCATATCTCAAAAAATAATCCAAGAGGAAATTTTCAGCAAAAATACCCAAATATACCTACTTTATGGGTTTCTCTGTTGGTTCAGACAGTAAAGAATTTGCCTGGTTTGATCCAGGCTTGATCCTTGGATCAGGAAGATCCCCTACAGAAGGATATGGTAACCCACTCCAGTAATCTTGGCTGAAGAATTCCATGGACAGAGTAACCTGGTGGGCTACCGTCCATGGGGTTGCAAAGAGTCAGACACAATTGAACAAGGAACACTTCTACTTTATACCTACATTTTAAAAAATTGAGTGTTTCAAGACAAAATTTCAAAATAAACTAGATATGCATGTAAAATACATTGAGTAGTAGAAACAGAACAATTTTATTAGTTTCTTTCATTTGTATGTGTATTTTAAATATCTGATATTACTGTTATTTTGAAATTGTATGAGGTGGTATTGTTTCTTGATGTCTTAAGTACCTGATAATTGATTTCTATAATCTCTTAAAATTTTTACAATTTGGTTCTCTGTGTACAGATAGAGGCAGATGGTTTGAAGATGAAAATTATCAAATTAGGAATTAAATTCATTTTAAAATAAATTTAAGGGTTATAAGTTAGGTTTGTGTATATTACACATAATACCCACTAACACCTACACACAAATACATGTATTTCTGTAAATGAGTTAGCTTTCATGAAAAATGACATCTCTAGAAATAGAAAACAAATCTTTTAGGAAAAGTATTGTTGATTTCATTGTAATAATCAATTTAAAGATGAGCTTCCTTTTTGCAGAGAAAATAATATTATAAATAATTTATCTTCAATAGTAACATCATTTGAAACAAAATGAGAATTTTTTAACATTTTCCTGGCAGTGATAAATTATAAGAAAAATATCAGGATAAAAGAGTGTTACTACAATGTTGTTAATAAAATACTGCATTTTATACAACTTGGGGAAAAAAACACCTTACTATCTTCCCTATGCTCATTCTAAAATCTTAGAGTCTATAAAAGTGTAATAGTTACATTTTCCTCATTTTATTTCTCTTTGTATATTTATGATTTCTAATTGTTTTAGTGACTTCTGGATAGGGTTTTCCCAACAGGTAATAAAGTGTTTTTTTTTCCTTCTGCCAGGAAATAAGCAACCCCAGGTCATCATTACTTAAATGAGTATATGATTATATAGCTAAAAGGAAAAAGGAAATATATGTTGAGAAGATTTTTTTTAATGATTGAAGAATATTTTCTTAAATTAATAAAAATGCTTTATATTTGTCATTTCTCTATTGAAAAAACATTAGCCTAAGTTCACTGCAGAGTGTATACCTAATGGAAGGAATAAATCTTTGAACACCACTGAGAGTACAAATTTGGCTGTGACCTGTGCAACATCTCAAGGTTAATAGACAGAAAAGCTATAATTCAACAGTAAACCTTCTCAGTCCTGGAGTTGTATGGAAATGGGTTTGATTCCAATTTATACAGATTGCGTCTGTATTCTTCTGTTTAAGTTCAGTTCAGTCATTGAGTCATGTCCAACTCTTTGCAACCCCATGAACTGCAGCACACCAGGCCTCCCTGTCCATTGCCAACTCCCAGAGTTCACTCAGACTCACGTCCATCGTGTTAGTGATGCCATCCAGCCATCTCATCCTCTATTGTCCCTTTCTCTTCCTGCCCCCAATCCCTCCTAGCATCAAAGTCTTTTCCAATCAGTCAACTCTGGACCTTAGTCGGCAAAGTAATGTCTCTGCTTTTGAATATGCTATCTAGGTTGATTATAACTTTTCTCCCAAGGAGTAAGCATCTTTTAATTTCATGGCTGCAGTCACCATCTGCAGTGATTTTGGAGCCCCCAAAAATAAAATCTGACACTGTTTCCACTGTTTCCCCATCTATTTCCCACCAAGTGATGGGATCAGATGCCATGATCTTCGTTTTCTGAATGTTGAGCTTTAAGCCAACTTTTCACTCTCCTCTTTCACTTGCATCAAAAGGCTTTTTAGTTCCTCTTCACTGTCTGCCATAAAGGTGGTGATATCTGCATATCTAAGGTTATTGATATTTCTCCCGGCAATCTTGATTCCAACTTGTGTTTCTTCCAGTCCAGTGTTTTTCATGATGTACTCTGCATAGAAGTTAAATAAGCAGGGTGACAATATACAGCCTTGACGTACTCCTTTTCCTATTTGGAACCAGTCTGCTGTTCCATGTCCAGTTCTAACTGTTGCTTCCTGAGCTGCATACAGATTTTTCAAGAAGCAGGTCAGGTGGTCTGGTATTCCCATCTCTTTCAGAATTTTCCAAAGTTTATTGTGATCCACACAGTCAAACGTTTGGCATAGTCAATAAAGCAGAAGTAGATGTTTTTCTGGAACTCTCTTGCTTTTTCCATGATCCAGTGGATGTTGGCAATTTGATCTCTGGTTCCTCTGCCTTTTCTAAAGCCAGCTTGAACATCAGGAAGTTCACTGTTCATGTATTGCTGAAGCCTGGCTTGGAGAATTTTGAACATTACTTTACTAGCGTGTGAGATGAGTGCAATTGTGTGGTAGTCTGAGCATTCTTTGGCATTGCCTTTCTTTGGGACTGGAATGAAAACTGACCTTTTCCAGTCCTGTGGCCACTGCTGAGTTTTCCATATTTGCTGGCAAATTGAGTGCAACACTTTCACAGCATCATCTTTCAGGATTTGAAACAGCTCCACTGGAATTCCATCACCTCCACTAGCTTTGTTTGTAGTGATACTTTCTAAGGCCCACTTGACTTCACATTCCAAGATGTCTGGCTCTAGATGAGTGATCACATCATCATGATTATCTTGGTCATGAAGATCTTTTTGTACAGTTCTTCTGTGTATTCTTGCCACCTCTTCTTTATATCTTCTGCTTCTGTTAGGTCCATACCATTTCTGTCCTTTATCGAGCCCATCTTTGCATGAAATATTCCCTTGGTATCTCTAATTTTCTTGACAAGATCTCTAGTCTTTCCCATTCTGTTGTTTTCCTCTATTTCTTTGCATTGATCACTGAAGAAGGCTCTCTTATCTATTCTTGCTATTCTTTGGAACTCTTCATTCAGATGCTTATATCTTTCCTTTTCTCCTTTGCTTTTCACTTCTCTTCTTTTCGCAGCTATTTGTAAGCCCTCCTCAGACAGCCATTTTGCTTTTTTGCATTTCTTTTCCATGGGGATGGTCTTGATCCCTGTCTCCTGTACAGTGTCACGAACCTTATTCCATAGTTCATCAAGCACTTTATCTATCAGATCTAGGCCTTAAATCTATTTCTCACTTCCACTGTATAATCATAAGGGATTTGATTTAGGTCATACCTGAATGGTCTAGCAGTTTTCCCTACTTTCTTCAATTTCAGTCTGAATTTGGTAATAAGGAGTTCATGATCTGAGCCACAGTCAGCTCCTGGTCTTGTTTTTCTTTACAGTATAGAGCTTCTCCATCTTTAGCTGCAAAGAATATAATCAATCTGACATTGGTGTTGACCATCTCGTGACTGTTTCACTTTTGTCAAAGTTAGCTTATGATTTGATAATAAAATTATTTTTATATAATTTAGATCATAATTTTATAGACTTGCTGGATAATTAATTGTGTAGAATCTAATGCATTTTCTTGGACTAGAAGCTCAATAGATGTTATCTCTCTCCTTTGTTTCCATTAGACTAGTGGTGCCAATATTCCCAGTGCTAATATTGCCACGTGATGTACACGATTTAAGAATAATGCCTTTAATATTGCTATTTTGTGATGTTATTTTGAGGTGTTGTTCTACATATGCTCATTGCCTTTTAACATTAATCTCGGGGGATGAAAAACATAGATTGACTTTACCAAATGATTTAAAAATGATTATAAAGACTCATAAGGGGCTGCTGTACTCTAAATGTGTGTGTCTCCTCATAATTCCTAGGTTGCAATCCTAAAATCTGTGATGATATTTGGAAGTGGGGCCTTTGGGAGGTGGTGGCATGATGAAGATGGAGCCCATATGAATGGTATTAGTGCCCTTATGAGAAAAGACACAGAGAGTACACTTCCTCTCTCTGCTTTCCATCACTTTAAACCAGAGCAAGAAGATGGCCATCTGTGAGCTAAGCTTTAACCATACAGTGGTCAGCTGGTGCCTTGATCTGGGACCTCCCAGCCTCCAGGACTGTGAGAAATAAATGTTCACTGTTAATCCACTCAGTCTGTGGTATTTTTGCCATAGCTGCCACAAATGCCTGAGGCAGGAGCATGTATACAGCTCATGTACACTGGTGCATCAGAGAGGGAAATGCCAGTTATATTTCAGGGTGTGAGACTTCTGCCCCATGTAATGTTATCATACAAATTTGGCTGGCTCAGTGTGCACTGACTTGGCATTCCAGTACATCACACAAATGAAGATCTTGAAAGATAATTCTCATTTCTGGTTTTCAACTCACCACTATCCCACAGATGCTAAAATTTGTTCTCAATACTTCAGTGAAATGAGTTTTGCATCTTGTATTCTAGAGTAAATATAGAGTTACCCAAGTGGCCCTGAGCTGGGCTGTAACGGGAAAGCCGAGAGAATGTTTCCTACTTAACCTTCTTCCACAAGAAAAATCCCACTCTTACTTTTGTATATACTGACTTTCCTCATAAAGTTTTGCATAAAGAAAGGATTCTGATGCTATTAAAATGCTAGAAATAAAACATTAATTTTTAACATATATAATATATAGGCTGAATAACTTAAGTGCTAAAATCATAGGAGTGTTACTTCTTCATCTTCAAGTGTTAATGTACATCAATGACTACTGCACAGCTAAAAGGAAATACTTCCTAATTTCTATTCTCAAATTTTAAGATTATTGGTTTTACCACAAGTTTCCATTATGACCAGATACTATTAATGTTAAATTGAGCCACATGGAAGTTTCATGTGGCTCAATTTAATATTATAACATGCTAGAGTATTGACAGTTACATATGGTTCATTCTACTACACAAGGTCATGTCCAAGAACAGAGGTGTGCATGCACATGAAGGAAATCAATCCCAAACTGAGATGGTGGGGGGAAAGGTAAGGTTGATGCAACATTGCAGCTACCACTTGTTTCATGAAGGCTCTTAAAAAAAGGGAGAGCGAGGTACTTTGGGATCCTGAAAAGCCAGCAGAGAAACTAGGCTGGATGTGGTAGGCGAGAGCTCGTGGAAGCTTCTTGATCCAGCAAGTCCAAACATAGGGCTTGAGCACATATTTTGCTATGTTTCTGGGCACATGCACATTTTGGAAAATTGAAAGGCGAGATAAAAGTTATGTAAATGCATACAAAGACTGTGTATTCATCATTACCGTAACTTATAAACCTGTCAGCTGTATAAATGAGGTAATTTGCTAGAGACATAACACGGCTCATCTCTGATGTAGAGGTCAGAAGAAATATTTTCTTCAAATTCTTTATTCGAAACGGGCTAGATGTATCTTAAAACACCATGCCTTTTTAATCTCCTTGCTGTATGATACTGAGGCTCATTTTATTTGATTCTTTGAATTCATTGCTGTTCTTAATCCAGTCATAAAATGGTATAAAATTCATGCATCAGAAAGTTGGTAAACATTATAAAAATGAAGAATTAATATAAAACTAACTCTTTCAAAGAAATAAACTTTTCTAAAGAAATTTTGCAAAATTAAAAAGCAGTCACATCAGAAAATTATTTTCTTTAATCTCCGAAATTTTCAGTTATGCTAACTGAATCAATAGCATGAATACATCGAGAGAAGAACCGAAGCTTCCTCAAGGCACTGTGTGTGTGTGCTCAGTAGCTCAGACATGTATGACTCTCTGCGACCCCATGGACTGCACCCACCAGGCTCCTCTGTCCATGAGATTTTCCAGGCAAGAATACTGGAGTGGGTTGTCATTTCCTTCACCAGAGTATCTTCCTCACCGGTGTCAGGGAAGAACCTGTGTCTCCTGCATTAGCAGGCAGATCATCACTGCACCACCTAAGCAATTTTTGTCTTTTTACAAGGAAACATGAATCCTTTTAACAAAAAATAAAATTGTTGATTTAAAAAAATTTAAGTGAGATTTTCAGGGAAGGTATTTGACATCTTTTAGTTCTCACTTTGAATTACAATATGCATTTATGGAAAATAAAAGGCATTCCTCTCATCATGTATCATGTATTATGTATTATGTCATTTATTCTTTCATGTATTTCAGGGTTTTCATTTCCCCCAGTTAGCTTTGAATATTTAGACATTATGACATTCTTATCTATCTTCTGGTCCTCTCCCTCCTCATATATATTCAAATATTGGAAAGTGAAATTCCTCTTTAGGTTTTATCAATGCTTTAGTAAAAATACATGAAATTTCTTTAAGTTGATATTTTGGATTTGAAAATAGAATGGAAATAAGTAACTAAATAAAAATGAATGCTAATTATATTTGGACTTTTTTTCCCTACGTTGTGTAGCATATGCATTTTCCCCTTTGGTGGGGTGTGTTCTTAGGCAAAAGTGAACATCAGAGTGAATGAATATTGCAAACATGCTGTATCTGTAATATTTGGTTAAAAAATACCACATTGATACATTCAACAGAATTTTACTACCATCCTTCTTACAATAGAAAAATCTAACAATGTTAGTAAAACTTGCTCTTATTTCTTGTTTTGACACTAATGGGAGTTTTCAGTAAAGACTTCAAGTCCAATTGATGCATGAGCTAGTAGCGCTCCTTAATTGTGTTTGTAAATTCGATAGCTATTATAGAAAGAGACATTCTTGGCTGCACTTTACAAAAATTATGCTGCCTCTTAGACCATCCTTTATTCATTCTTAACTTGTTTTAAAGCTATCTAATGTTCGGAGTAAGTCAGGAAAGTATACTAGTCTCTCACTGGCGGGGGAGGTTTTTGTTCTGTCACCTGCTTCTCTGATAACTCAATACATTTTGCTTAAATCCAACATAATGGTGTTGAAAGCCTAAAAAAAATAATGAAGAAAATGTTTTGCATATAAAAACGCACTAAGAGAATTAGAAGTAAAGTGTGTTCTGAAACTTTAATTGAAATGATTTCTTAATTGAAAGAAGTAGAAACACATTTCAGTTACTTTGACAAAATTTCATTGATATTTATTACAGAATATGAAATATTGACATTTTTCCAATACTGGGGAACTGTTTTAAGTTCTGTATCCTTCAAAAATATGTTTGCTGTCAGCATACATATATATCACACAGTTGGAATTGAAGCATGGATTAAAAAATGATTATTTTGTTAAGAAGCAGTGGTCACTTCTTGTGAACATAAACTTCTTTCTGCTGTTGGCTCTCTGAAGGCTGCCTGACCACTTATCCAGAATTCCATGTTGCCTGGCTCTGTCTGCCTACAGGTTGACCATGAATGCTGTTCTCTTGAACTCAAATTTGGTTCTGTACCCCACCATTGAATTATATCTTGGAGACAGTAGTTTCAGGTGAAGTAGAAAAAGATAGCTTTATTGCTTTGGTTGGCAAAGGGGGCAAAAGTGGGCTAATGCCCTCAGAATGGTGTGTCCCAACCTAGAGAGGATAGTGAGGAGTTTTGGTTCAGTGAAGGTGTGATCAACTCATGGACATTTTTCTGATAGGCTGTTGCTGAGGTAATTGGGAGTCAGCATACTCTGTCTTCTGATTCTAACCCTTCTGGGGTCTGTGTGCTCGTGGGGAGCATACTGTTAACTTCTCTCACCTTGCAGGGGTTTCAGTGTGTAACACAGCTCAAAGATATTGTGATGTGTGTCCTTGAGCTGGAAACAGGACCCTGCCCACAGCTGTCCTATCCTTTCTTGACTATTCCTCCTTTGTGCATCCCCTCCCCTTCCCTCATTAGCAACTGTTTGAATCAGCCCATTGGAACTCAGGGAAGGTCACGGAGGCTGAATGAAGCCGATTTCCTGTAATCAACGTAATGGGGGAACACAGAAAGGCTTTTGTGCCCAGGAACCCCACAGAGTCCTGCTCAATATCACACCAGGCTCCTGTAATGAACACAGAGAAAGAGCCGGTTTGTTTATAATCAGTTGGCTAGTATAATCGGCCTGCCAATGCAAAAGACAGAGGAGATGCAGATTTGATCCCTGGGTCAGGAAGATACACTGGAGAAGGAAACGGCAACCCACTTCAGTATTCTTGTCTGGGAAGTCCCATGGACAGAGGAGCCTGGTGGGCTACAGTCCTTGGGGGTCACAGAGAGTCAGACAGGACTGAGCAACTGATTACACACAGACACACACACACAGAGCAGTGGAGAAAGTGAGGAAAAGTGGTCAGTCTTAGGACTTCTCTGTTTCTCCAAACATATCATGCTTTCCTTTCCACATCCTAAACCAGGGGAATGTGCTGGGCAGTTTTCTTCCTAAATTGGAAATTTTAAGTGGCACCGTCATCCTCCTTTGTTGCTGCCTTTCCTCTCCAACAGTGTCTGTTTTTCTCCTTCCTTGCAATATAAGAATCATCTAGAAGGGAAAATGAAGGAACTGAGAATATTGGCATCTGATCTCTTCTCCTTCCTCTCCCCTGCAGACTTCCACTGTACAGTGGGGTTGATTTCTCCACTAAGTCTATACGCGTCTCTCTGCAATATGACTGTGACTCAGTTCGGGGGACTTTTGACTATGGTTTTCATCTGGATATTCTCACAAACAAAATCTAAGGCCATTGTTTATGTGATGATAATTTCCTGGGGAGGATTTAATCCCAGGGAAGCCAGAGTGAGCAGACAGGGAAGTGAGGGAGGGAAAGAGAGAAACTTATTAGAGGATTTGTTCCAGAATTGGCCACAGCAGCAAGATAAGCTAACTACCCGTTCTTGCCAGACTTTACAGAGACACTGCAAGAAGCTTCTCCGTGGGGACTGAGAAGAGGGCACTGCACCGTGTCTGGATGAGAGTGGTTGATAATGAGTGATACAGGAGCTTAAAATTACTGCTAGTAGCAGCATCCTCATCTCTAGCAACATATACAGGAAAACTAGCATCCAGCCCCACAACTCCAGATGGGTGTTATCCTTTAAAAGCCCATTCTGGCCAGGAGGAAAGGATTCATGCATAAACTGAATTTGGTTCAGCTGACCATTTGCATAAAGACAGATACACTTATATACGCCCAAGATATTAGAACGTCACCCTGAAATAGCATTCCTTGACCTTTTTCCTCTGAAAAAGATCCAAATCTTCAAGGTTGTTGCTGATTGCAATCTAAATCAAGTTTTAGCAAACTAAACTTTGGCCTCTGGCCAAACCCAGACCACAGGACTGTTTCTGTGTGTCTTTAAGTAATAGCTTTCACATATTTGAGGATCTGAGTCGGGGAGGAGGTAGGGAAGGAAGAAAAGTCTGTGACAGAGACTCATAAAGCCCAAAACATTCAAAAGATATAGCTCTCTAAAGAACAAATCTAAAAACACTGTAAAAAAAAGCTTCCATGTACACACCGCTATATTTAAAATGGATCATCAATAAGGACTTACTGTACAACATAGGGAATTCTGTTCAATGTTATGTGGCAGCCTTGACGGGATGGGAGTTTGGAGGAGAATGGATACACGTGTATGGATGGCTGAGTTGCTCTGCTATGCACTTGAAACTGTAACAAAATTGTTAATCAGATATACTCCAAGATAAAATTTAAAATTTTTTTAAAAAAAGCTTACAGCAAACTAAGCTATAGCTCTTGCTCCAACAACTAGTGCTCAAGCTAATTAATGTTCATTGTGTTGGGTTTTGTTTTTTTTTCCCCCACCCTCTGCTTCAGCTGGTCTGGATTGCTTGCCTCATGAAATGACCTAGACTTTCATATCTGAAAATCTGACTCCGGTTTTCTATGTAAGGGAACCACTTTCTGGGAGAAGAGGTTATTACTCCATCATCCTCCATGTTCATGTGTGAATTGGAATTGGATAGGATGTTACCTTTTCAATTTCCATTGCCTAACGGTGCAGATTTGGAAGCTACGAGTTGTTTAGTAACGTGAAAGTCACTCAGTCATAACTGACTCTACTGTACAGTCCATGGAATTCTCTAGGCTAGAAAACTGGAGTGGGTAGCTGAACAGTTGTTTAAGGGAGGTGGAAATTCATATTTGTTAGCTGTTCAGACTTAAAGATTTTCGATCAACATTGCTGTAATCATTTATTGAGATTTCCCAATATTTGCTTATGATTAATTTAAAAGTTTACAGTCTGCAAGATTGACTTTTTTTTTTTTTTTAACCCAGCTCACTGGGTTCTGAGCTCTGCCATGCTTCTTGCCCTTGGCTTAATAGCCTCTGCCCTGTGCAATTCAAGCAATTGCCTCAAGTAAGGAGAAACTAACCTTAATATAGACTTTGACAACATTCTTACCCATGTGTCTAGAAGAGAATAATTAACACTAATATGGGAAAAATTGGGAACCTAATCCTTTCAATATTTGCTTTTGTTAAATAATAGTTTTTTTCTTTTTTTTTCCTACCACCTGCCAGTGAATAAGCCAGAGTGTGGAATACAGAAGGTGCCTCTCGCTTTCTTCACAACATTGAATTTTGTATTTTGGACCTTCCCCTTGAGGGCTCCATTAGGAAAGTCTTGGGCTGCTGTTAGTGAAAACCGCAGAACAGTGACACAAACAAAGATTTCTTTTTCTCACCTAATAACTCTCTGGCTTGGTCCTTGCTGGCATTTTCCCCCATTTTTCTGGTCTGCCTTAATATAGGCACTGACTTATTTGCCTTAAGCACATTGCCTCATTATGAAAGTTTCCACACACACAACCACTTTCCAAAGAAGGAAGCTGAGATATTATGAGATAGAGCAACTATGCTTTTACCTGGACACAACCAGTTTTTCCTTGGAAGTTCTTGACAAATTGCTCCTTACACATCCCTGGACTATACTGGCTTGTGTTACTGCCTGCCTCCCTCAAAAAACTGGGGAAATGAGCAGTTGTCGTGACTGGCGAAGAGTTGATGGTGATTTACTGCTGGGGACAGACTTAGAGACTTACCTAAATAACACTGGATTGCTGTTGGTAAGAAACAAAGAGTCAGGGTCTGGTATGGTGGGTTGGTGCAGTAAAAACCTCTCATCTGTGTTTACTGGGGTTACTTCCTTTTTATATAGATTGATTTAACTTTATCTACTGAATTACAAAGCTGCGTTAGTTTCTGCTGTGCAATTCAGCTGTGTGTGTGTGTGTGTGTGTGTATACATATATATATATATATCTCCCTTCCCCCTAGAGCCTCCTTCCCCCTGCCCCCACCCACCCCTCTAGGTTCCAGAATGCACTGAGCTGAGCTCCCCTGTGCTGCCCTGCAGGCTCCCACGAGCTACCTGCTTCACACGTGGTAGTGCATATATGTCAATGCTGCTCTCTCAGTTCATCCCACCCTCCTTCCGCTCCATGTCCAAAGCCTGTTCTCTAAATCTGCATCTGCACCTGCAAATAGGTTCATCAGTACCATTTTTCTAGATTCCATATATATGCGTTTTTTTTTTTTTTTCTTCTTGACATGTACAAATAAACTATTAGCGCCTTTTGCTCTCTGGCAGACTTTCACTGATCAGACCTTAATCACAATATGAAATAAGAAAGGGTCAAAATTGACAGTTAAACACTGAACAATAAATTTATTATCACAGCTATAATTGTTCTTTTTCTGATATAAAAATCATCAGTGTAGTGGTTGAGAAGCCAAACAATTTAACGAATTAAAGAAAATGAGAATACATCATTTCATTTATTTAAAACTATTACATCAATTGCTTTGCCTTAATAACTGCCAAGTGACAGGCAGTATAACTTTAGAATAAGAATTATGTTTGAGGTTAATAAATTTAAGAGCTCAGTTGATTTTTCACCATTAGCACATACTTTAAATTGTTGTTTTAATAGAAGTGAAGTAAAATCGTTTATTGATTCTTGTATTATCACCTGGATACCTTTGTGTTCATTACTAAAATCTCTTAGATATAAAATAAAATTGTATACACATGAAAATATAATTACATGCAGCAATTAAAATCTGACTTTGACTTCATATTTATCAGATTTTGTTCAAAAAGTTCTCAGGAGGGTTATGCCAGATTTTAAGAGACTTATTTAAGAAATAAACTCAGTTTATTTCATATCTTAATGTAATTACATATTAAAAATAATATATTTTGGAAGGCTTATAACAGAAAAATTAGAGTGCATTATTAGAAAGGTCTATAAAATTAATTTAGTTGTGTTCAAAATGTTTTCTAAATATCTTCTATTTTTCTGAATGTTTTAAACTCTTGCCTGTGTCCTGTAACATTTTTCTCCAGATATTAATATTTGTATATTAGAAACATGTAGCAAAATATATTAATTGGAGAAATTTAATTTGATAGTATAGGGGAAGTACATTTTTATCTTTACCCTTTTAGGGTTTTTTGACTGGAAGAAACACAAGCTGGAATCAAGATTGCTGAAAGAAATATCAATAACCTCAGATATGCAGATGACACCACCCTTATGGCAGAAAGTGAAGAGGAGCTAAAAGCCTCTTGATGAAAGTGAAAGTGGAGAGTGAAAAAGTTGGCTTAAAGCGCAACATTCAGAAAATGAAGATCATGGCATCCAGTCCCATCACTTCATGGAAAATAGATGGGGAAATAGTGGAAACAGTGTCAGACTTTATATTTTTGGGCTCCAAAATCACTGCAAATGGTGACTGCAGCCATGAAATTGAAAGATGCTTACTCCTTGGAAGAAAAGTTATGACCAACCTAGATAGCATATTCAAAAGCAGAGACATTACTTTGCCAACAAGGGTCCGTCTAGTCAAGGCTATGGTTTTTCCATTGGTCATGTATGGATGTGAGAGTTGGACTGTGAAGAAGGCTGAGCACCGAAGAATTGATGCTTTTGAACTGTGGTGTTGGAGAAGACTCAAGAGAGTCCCTTGGATTGCCAGGAGATCCAACCAGTCCATTCTGAAGGAGATCAGCCCTGGGATTTCTTTGGAAGGAATAATACTAAAGCTGAAACTCCAGTACTTTGGCCACCTCATGTGAAGAGTTGACTCATTGGAGAAGACTCTGATGCTGGGAGGGATTGGGGGGAGGAGAAGGGGACGACAGAGGATGAGATGGCTGGATGGCATCACCGACTTGATGGGCGTGAGTCTGAGTGAACTCTGGGAGCTGGTGATGGACAGGGAGGTCTGGCGTGCTGTGATTCATAGGGTTGCAAGGAGTCGGACAGGACTGACTGACTGAACTGAACTGAACTGAAAAATTAAGCTGACATAAAACAGATCAGCAGGAGAAAATCATGCAAATTTATACTTCTTCTGTGACATGGGAGCTCTCATAAGAAAAAAGATTCAAAGAAATGGGAGAAACTACATATTTTTATAGAATGCTGAACAGAGATAGACTATTAAGGAAAAGTAACTAAGCTATGTGGCAAAGCTAAATAATAAGGATTCCTGTAATAAGCTCTGTTTGTATAGGTATAGAATTCTGTCAGCCTCTACCTGCTTGTCCTTGATAATTAAGGACATTACTTTGCTTCCTTCTAGTATATGGAGGACATCTTTCATATAGGATATTTTTTCCTGCTTTCAGGAATAAAATGGTGGGGGGCAGTTAGAGAGCCCTTCTTGCATCTTGTTTCTCAAGTGACTTTAATTTAAAATAGTCAATATGTCATATCCTTGTGAAGAGTGTAATATATTCATTTTGAAATAAGGAAAATGTGTATTAAATGTTATGTAAATTATCCAGACTTACAGAGCTACTCAGGCTTTCCAGGTGGTAAAGAATCCACCTGCTAATGCAGGAGATGCTGGAAATGCAGGTTTGGTCGCTGGGTCAGGAAGATCCCCTGGAGGACCAAATGGCAGCCCATTCAGGTATTCTTGTCTGGAAAATTCCATGGACAGAGGAGACTGGCAGGGTCTAGTCCATGGGGTGGCAAAGAGGTGGACACAAGTTAGTACACACACACACACAGAGCTAGTAAATGATGGAAAAGATTCTGATTCCAAAATCAAACCATTTCTTCTTATTTAATGTTGTTGTAGCCAAATGTATATTGCAACTCAAGTTGTCTCTATGTGTTTGTACGCGTGTCTATAATGCTTTATTTGCTTATCATTAACTCAAGGTGTTATACATTTCCCTGAGGTATTTGTAGTTTCCTCCAACTGTGACTATCATTTAAAAAATTTAGCAGGAAAGGAAGGCATTTTCTTGGCAAGAAATGAATCCAATATCCATAAAATTGCATTAAGTATAACTCCACATTTTTTCTACATCCATCCTTCCGCAAGCAAAACCTGACTCAATTAAGCTATAGTATGTCCTGTGATTATCACATTATCCTCACAATGTTGCTATCAATACTGTCACTCCCCCAGAATAGTGTCCATTACACACCTAACAAGTGCAGGAACATTTACCAAATACTGGAATAAAATATCATTTTAGCATTCTCTATTTCAGAATGACTTCCTCTTTACTTGGCTTTCAGGTCTCACACTGGAAAATAAAAGTCCCAGTACAAAGTAGATATTACTAGACTTTCCACGGATTAGATTAAAAAAATTATTTTTGTGGTTGCTGTTTAAGTTGCTAAGTCATGTCTGACTCTTTTGTGGCCCAATGGACTGTAGTCCACCAGGCTCTCTGTCCGTGGGATTTCCCAGGCAAGAATACTGCAGCGGGTTGCCACTTCCCTCTCCAGGGGATCTCCGTGACCCAGGGATCAAACCCAAGTCTCCTACATTGGCAGATGATTCTTGACCTCTGGGCCACCTTATTATGTCTAGCATTAGAGAAAGTTGTGGACATAAAGTTTTGAGATAGAAGAGTAACTCCACAAAAATTAAGACTTTCTCTGCTCGGCTTCATTGGAAAACTAAGAATAGAAAATGTAGCATTGGCAACAAGGATATCAAACATAAAAGAAAAGTAAAAAAATGAGAGTGAGAGTAAGACTGGTAGGGTAGGGGGAGCAGGAGAAACCTAAAAGCCCTGCGGTGTTTAATTTGTGAGAAAATATAGTCCACTGTCCTTTCATAAGAAAATAATCTTTAAATGAAAAGTGAAAGTGAAGTTGTTCAATTGTATCTGACTGTGTGCGACCCCACGGACTGTAGCCTACCTAGCCTATCAGGCTCCTCCGTCCACGGAATTTTCAGGCAAGAGTACTGGAGTGGGTTGACATTTCCTTCTCCAGGGGATCTTCTCAATCCAGGGATCAAACCTAGGTCTCCCGCATTGTAGGCAGATGCGCTTATCATCTGAGCCAACAGGGACTTCTTTAATCTTTAAATAAACAAAGGCAAATATTTGTGTAGTCACCCCTCAGCATCTGTGGGGGACTGGTTCAGAACCCTGTGGACACCAAAAACTACAGATGTTCAAGTTTCTTATATAAAATGGCCTAGAAATTGTACAGAACCTACACAATTCTCTGCTTAATTTTAAATCATCTCTAAATTTCTTGTAATACCTACGTACAATGTAATTTCTATGTGAATACTTGCTGGTGTGCAACAAATTCAAGTTCTGCTTTTTGACACTTTCTAGAAAATATCGATGGAACCCACAGATATGAAAGGCCAGCTGTAATATAATATGCTTAAGAAGCACAATGTTACAATGTTGAACTTTATCTATACCCTATGATCTTGAGAAATCTGTATGCAGGTCAGGAAGCAACAGTTAGCACTGGACATGGAACAACAGACTGGTTCCAAATAGGAAAAGGAGTATATCAAGGCTGTATATTGTCACCCTGCTTATTTAACTTCTATGCAGAGTACATCATGAGAAACACTAGGCTGGAAGAAGCACAAGCTGGAATCAAGATTGCCGGGAGAAATATCAATAACCTCAGATATGCAGATGATACCACCCTTATGGCAGAAAGCGAAGAGGAGCTAAAGGGCCACTTGATGAAGGTGAAAGAGGAGAGTGAAAAAGTTGGCTTAAAGCTCAACATTCAGAAAATGAAGATCATGGCATCCGGTCCCATCACTTCATGGGAAATAGATGGGGAAACAGTGGAAACAGCATCAGACTTTATTATTTTGGGCTCCAAAATCACTGCAGATGGTGACTGCAGCCATGAAATTAAAAGACTCTTATTCCTTGGAAAAAAGTTATGACCAATCTAGACAGCATATTCAAAAGCAGAGACATTATTTTGCCAACTAAGATCCGTCTAGTCAAGGCTATGGTTTTTCCTGTGGTCATGTATGGATGTGAGAGTTGGACTGTGAAGAAGGCTGAGCGCCAAAGAATCGATGCTTTTGAACTGTGGTGTTGGAGAAGACTCTTGAGAGTCCCTTGGATTGCAAGGAGATCCAACCAGTCCATTCTGAAGGACATCAGCCCTGGGATTTCTTTGGAAGGAATAATGCTAAAGCTGAAACTCCAGTACTTTGGCCACCTCATGCAAAGAGCTGACTCATTGGAGAAGACTCTGATGCTGGGAGGGATTGGGGGGGAGGAGAAGGGGACGACAGAGGATGAGATGGCTGGATGGCATCAGGTACTCGATGGACGTGAGTCTGAGTGAACTCCGGAGAGATGGTGATGAACAGGGAGGCCTGGCATGCTGCGATTCATGGGGTCACAAAGAGTCGAACACGACTGAGCGACTGAACTGAACTGATCTTATTTAAAAAAAAAAAAAAAAAAAAAAACAGGAAGGAGTGAGAAAATCATCCATCATTCTAATTTCCTGGAAACACTGCAAAGAACCATCCTTACCCACAGGACATAATTAAGATTTGCCAATGGCCTCCTTGTTTCCTAAGACAAGGCAGTAGACAGACCCTACAAGTTCCTAGTCTTTGTTTCATGAATGACTTGTCGAACTTTTTTGTCTTCCTCCAATCTAGACTAATGCCTGCTAATATGATTGATCAAAATTTGATCAGGATTCTATCCTCCCCACAAGCCCTTGCAGTGAGTTAAGCCTTCTGGTCCTGTCAAAAGCAGCTGACTGCAGAGAAAAACATTTCCTGCTCAGCTGTGGTCACACTATGTACTCATTCAATAAACCCTTTCTGCAGGTTCTTATATTCTTATGGTCAAAGTGTGTTCACTACAGCAATTGCACCTAAGTGCAGATTTGTGCCACATTTGACAACTGAGCGGTTCTGTTGAACCTATGATGAGATGTCCCAGGCATAACTGATGAATTATGAAATTACTGTGAGAAAGCTAATTAGAGGTGATAAATACATTATTACATATAGCTCATATTTTAGAATGCTCTTAATTGGGACATTTAAATTTGGAAGTGTATATACATAGAATATGGGCTTCCCCTGTAGCTCAGTTGGTAAAGAAGCTGCCTGTAGTGCAAGAGACCCGAGTTCGATCGCTGGGTCAGGAAGATCCCCTGGAGAAATGGAAAAGGAAATGGCAATCCACTCCTGTATTCTTGCCTGGAGAATCTCGTGGACAAAGGAGCCTCGTGGGCTACAGTCCACGGCATCACAAAGAGTCGGGCACAACTGAGTGAGCAACAATTCATACATAGAATAGGGCTTCCCAGGCGGCGCTAGTGATAATCTGCCCACCAGTGGAGGCAAATATTAACAGATGCAAGTTCCATCCCTTGGTCGGGAAGATTCCCTGAAAGAGGTCATGGCAACCCACTCCAGGATTCTTGCCTGGGAAATCCTATGCACAGAGGAGCCTGGCCGGCTATGGTCCCTGGGGTCATAAAAGTCAGACAGTACTGAGCACACACTACTATACGCTACATGTTAAAAAGTCCAGCTGTTTCTATGTGGCTTGCTTCCATTTTCTTAAGATCAGATTTTAAAATTATGATAAATATTTTTATGAGTGGGCTTCGGTTTTCTGATAAGTATTGTCCCAAAAGGAAATAACAGGAAGGCAAAATTCCAGAAAAGCAATCTGACAGGATCTTCTAAAAACCAAGTTACTTTGCAAAGTCATTATTTTTGAAGATCTCTGTTCTGTGATAATTAATAAGTGTGCTCCCTCTAAAGGAAGTTTGTTTAATTGAAAGGTTTTGGGAAAATTCATCTCTGTATGTTCTTTCCCCTTCAGTCACAGTAAGTGTTGAAAATCAGTCTGAATTGCAACAAATGAACCATAAGCAGAATGGCCCATAAAATTCATGGTAAAAGTGCTACTGATGTTGGCAGTGACCTTGAAAATGTGTAAGTCGGTCTATTAGTGTACACATAGTTTGTATACATTGAACAGAAAACCCTTAAAATAAGAAACTTAATGACAATCCCTACTGAAAGTTTCTAATAATCTAACTAGATGAATTGCTTTCTGGAATTTATCTTTTATGTGTGAGTTAAGCTATTTTGCATAGAAATTCTATAATTTATTGGTCACAGTATCATCTAATTCTCAGCAGAAGATGGGATGTCCTGTTTTGCTATGCTGCATGAGGCTAGAATGATAGAATAAGATGAATAAAAACACACATTTGTGTTTTGTGATACATACTAAGAAAATTCCCTTTAAAGTAATCTTTTGGCCCATACTCTGTGACACATCCTTATTAATGTTCTTATCTTAGGTCATTCCAAACTCTTTTCATCATACTGACTCATTTTTAGAGGGGAGAATGACAAACTGAAAATAGGAAGGTAGACATTAAAAGTTTTATTCTAAAAAGTAAAAGGAAACATCAGAAATAAATTATAAAGGCAGGAAGTCAAAATTAATATGTGCAGGTACTAGAATACTTCTGTCTATCTGCAGAGTTTTTAGATTATGGTGTTCTTTATACAAAAGTCCTGGGACCAGATATAACCAATAATGCAACATATATTTAATAAAGCTTTCATCTATTTCTTCCTTTTATCTAATCAAGGACATTGCTGGCAAAATCCTCCATTTAACCACACAAAACATAACACACCAGTCTACAAATACACTGATAAATCCCCCAAACTAAACAAACAAATCTTTTTTTTTTTTTTTTTTAGCAAAAAAAAAAAAGTTTTATTGAAGTATAGTTGATTTACAATGCTGTGTTTTCATTCTGCTGTACAGCAAAATGATTTAGTTACACTTGTGTATATATACTGTTTAATGCTATTTTCCATATGGTTTATCAGAGGATATTGAATACAGTTTGTTGTGCTATACTGTAGAACCGGGCTGTTTATTCATTCTATATATGTTTGCAACTGCAAATAAACCATTTTAACTACATTTCTTACTAAACTGCTGTCTCCAACACTGTGCTTACAATCCACACAAAATATACATATTTTAAAAACCCAAATACTTGAATGTATTTTCTTGTATATATACATGGACAATTATATTTTTAATATGTAAAATAAATTTCTCATATTTTTTAAAAGAAATTTGACTCGAATTTAAAAGAAATTTGACTCTAGTTTTGCTCAGTAGATTCATTTTTTTCTTTTATAGATTGAAATATAGTTAATATATATTGTGTTAATTTCTGCTGTACAAAAAAAGTGACTCAATTTCTTTATATTCTTTTCCATTATGATTTATCTCAGGACATTGAATTTAGTTCCCTGTGATATACTGTAGTACCTTGTTATCCATCCATCCATTCTATGCGTAACCAGTTCAGTTCAATTCAGTCTCTCAGTCATGTCTGACTCTTTGTGACCCCATACTGAAGCACACCAGGCTTCCCTGTTCATCATCAACTCCTAGAGCTTGCTCAAACTCAAGTCCATCGAGTTGGTGATGCCAATCCAACCATCTCATTCTGTGTCATCCCCTTCTCCTCCCACCTTCAATTTTTCCCAGCGTCAGGGTGTTTTCCAATGAGTCAGTTCTTCACATCAGCTGGTCAAAGTATTGGAGTTTCAGCTTCAGCATCAGTCCTTCCAAAGAAATCCCAGGGCTGATCTCCTTCAGAATGGAATGATTGGATCTCCTTGCAGTCCAAGGGACACTCAAGACTCTTCTCCAACACCACAGTTCAAAAACATCAATTCTTTGTCTATAAAGAAAGCTGGACTTTCTCACATCTATACATGACCACTAGAAAAACTATAGCTTTGATTAGACAGACTTTTGTCGGTAAAATAATGTCTAAGCTTTTTAATAAGCTGTCTAGGTTTGTCATAGCTTTTCTTCCAAGGAGTAAGCATCTTTTCATCTCATGGCTGCAGTCACCATCTGCAGTGATTTTGGAGCCGAAGAAGATAAAGTCTGTCACCATTTGCATTGCTTCCCCATCTATTTGCTATGAAGTGATGGAACCGGATGCCATGATCTTCATTGTTTGAATGTTGAGTTTTAAGCCAACTTTTTCACTCTCCTCTTTCACTTTCATCAGGACGCTCTTTAGTTCTTCTTCGCTTTCTGCCATAAGGATGGTGCCATCTGTATATTTATTGCTATTTCTCTCAGAAATCTTGATTCCAGCTTGTGTTTCATCCTGCCCAGCATTTTTCATGATGTACTCTGCATACAAGTTAAATAAACAGGGTGACAATATCCAGCCTTGACGTAGTCCTTTCCCAATTTGGAACCAGTCTGGTTCTAACTGTTGCTTCCTGACCTGCATACAGATTTCTCAGGAGGCAAGTAAGGTGGTCTGGTGTTCCCATCTCTTTAAGAATTTTCCACAGTTGTGATCCACATAGTAAAAGGCTTTGGCATAGTCAATAAAGTAGAAGAAGATGTTTTTCTGGAACTCTTTCTTTATCTATGATCCAACAGATGTTGGCAATTTGATCTCTGGTTCCTCTACCAACTCTCAGTCCATCCCTCCCACATCCCACCTACCCCTTGATAACCACAAGAGTGCTCTCTAGGTCCACAGATGAATGGATAAAGAAAAAGTGGTTCATATATACAACGGAATACCACTCAACCATAAAAAGAAGAAAATAGTGCCATTTGCAGGAACATGGAGGGTCTTGGAGGGTATAATGCTAAGTGAAATAAGTCAGACCAAGAAAGACAAATGCTGTATGATATCAGTTACATGTGCAGTCTAAAAAAATACAACAAAGTAGTGAGTATAACAAAAAAGTAGCAGATTCACAGACATAGAAAACAAGTTAGTGGTTACCAGTCGGGAGAGGCAAAGAAGGAGGGGAAATAATAGAGGAAGGAGAGTAAGAAGTTTAGACTATTAAGTATAAAATAAGTTATAATGATATATTGTACAACACAGAGAATATAGCCAATATTTTATAAGTATAAATGGAAAGTAACTTTTAAAAATTCAGAATCACTATATTTTACAACCTAACATATAATATTGTACGTCGACTATACATCAGTAAAATTTTTCTTTAATTATAAAGACATTAAGTAGCAGAAACAGCATAATTGTTTCTATTTTTGAATCATCACAATTTTCCTTAAAATATATATTTAAATATCCAAAAATCTATTAATAGGAGTGTAGGGGAAAAAAATTGTGCTTTGGTGGAAAACTCTGCATTGTCTAGAGAACACTCCTGAAGTCTGTCTGATTCAGACTAACTGGGAGTTATTCTGCAATTTTAGAAATTATAGAAACTTTTAGAAATGCAAGGTAAATAGTCTATAAAGAGACAAATTCTATCTGCCCAAGTAGAGGTTTAAGTGACTCCCTCCTCCCTCAACCCCAAACTGAAGAAGGTAATTTTGCTTCCATTAGCACATTCTTTCCAACGTTCCCAATCTATAAAAAGCCTTTTCTTTGGATTTTCCTTTGAAGTGGTTATAACATCATGCCGGTACACTTCTGTTAAAATCATCAGGAGGTGTTCACTTTTATAACTTTGTGATAGTCATTTTCAAATTATCTTTTAACAATAGTCATAAAATATACTACTTTTATTTATTTTTTGAACAAAAACATTCAGTGATTTTTATATCCTGACTTAAACCTCGATCTGTCTTTCACCCATCTTGAAAATGCTGATGATGACAATTGCCTGAGGGTGGATGTGTGTTAGGAGCACAGAGTCCAAATATGTTTTCTCACCAACTTTGTGACCCTGAAAACAAATGATTGTTGGAGAAACTAGCTGCTAAGTTTTGCTGTTTTTAGCCTTTTCATTTTGAATGTAAAGTGGATGCGTTTTTAAGAGGTTAAATACTTTTCATTCTATCACACTTTGACAGACTTATTTCTGAGTAGACTCACGTAATTATTTTATTAATTAGTAGTAATAATAATCCAAACTTATTGAAATTTATTTGCTCTAAGTTTTGCAGAGTTCCAAAGAATAGCAAGAATAGATAAGAAAGCCTTCCCCAGTGACCAATGCAAAGAAATAGAGGAAAAGAACAGAATGGGAAAGACTAGAGATCTCTTCAAGAAAATTAGAGACACCAAGGGAACATCTCACGCAAAGGTAGGCTCGATAAAGTACAGAAATGGTATGGACCTAACAGAAGCAGAAGATATTGACAAGAGGTAGCAAGAATAGACAGAAAAACTATACAAAAAGATCTTCATGACCAATATAATCACGATGGTGTGATCATTCACCTAGGGCCAGACACCCGGGAATGTGAAGTCAAGTGGGCCTTAGAAAGCATCACTAAAAACAAAGCTAGTGGAAGTGATAGAATTCCAGTGGAGCTATTTCAAATACTGAAAGATGATGCTGTGAAAGTGCTGCACTCAATATGCCAGCAAATTTGGAAAACTCAGCAGTGGCCACAGGACTGGAAAAGGTCAGTTTTCATTCCAATCCCAGAAAAAGGCAATACCAAAGAATGCTCAAACTACCACACAATTGCACTCATCTCACACGCTAGTAAAGTAATGCTCAAAATTCTCCAAGCCAGGCTTCAGCAATATGTGAACCATGAACTTCCAGATGTTCAAGCTGATTTTAGAAAAGGCAGAGATCAAATTGCCAACATCCACTGGATCATGGAAAAAGCAAGGGAGTTCCAGAAAAACATCTACTTCTGCTTTATTGACTATGCCAAGGCCTTTGACTGTGTGGATCACAATCAACTGTGGAAAATTCTGAAAGAGATGGGAATACCAGACCACCTAACCTGCCT
Organism: Nanger dama; assembly: GCA_917880005.1. Classification (NCBI taxonomy): domain Eukaryota; kingdom Metazoa; phylum Chordata; class Mammalia; order Artiodactyla; family Bovidae; genus Nanger; species Nanger dama. The sequence goes on from CAKJTW010000069.1 coordinate 4,551,234, forward strand.
TTTGAAAAATCTGTATGCAGGTCAGGAAGCAACAGTTAGCACTGGACATGGAACAATTGACTGGTTCCAAATAGGAAAAGAAGTACGTCAAGGCTGTATATTGTCACCCTGCTTATTTAACTTCTGTGAAGAGTACATCATGAGAAACCCTGGGGTGGAAGAATCACAAGCTGGAATCAAGATTGTCGGGAGAAATATCAATAACTTCAGATATGCAGATGATACCACCTTTATGGCAGAAAGTGAAGAGGAGCTAAAAAGCCTCTTGATGAAAGTGAAAGTGGAGAGTGAAAAAGTTGGCTTAAAGCTCAACATTCAGAAAACAAAGATCATGGCATCTGGTCCCATCACTTCATGGGAAATAGATGGGGAAACAGTGGAAACAGCATCAGACTTTATTATTTTGGGCTCCAAAATCACTGCAGATGGTGACTGCAGCCATGAAATTAAAAGATGCTTACTCCTTGGAAGAAAAGTTATGACAAACCTAGATAGCATATTCAAAAGCAGAGACATTACTTTGCCAACAAAGGTGCATCCAGTCAAGGCTACGGTTTTTCCTGTGGTCATGTATGGATGGGAGAGTTGGACTGTGAAGATTGCTGAGCACTGAAGAATTGATGCTTTTGAACTGTGGTGTTGAAGAAGACTCTTGAGAGTCCCTTGAACTGCAAGGAGATCCAACCAGTCCATTCTGAGGGAGATCAGCCCTGGGATTTCTTTGGAGGGAATGATGCTAAAGCTGAAACTCCAGTACTTTGGCCATCTCATGAGAAGAGTTGACTCATTGGAAAAGATCTTGATGCTGAGAGGGATTGGGGGCAGGAGGAGAAGGGGATGACAGAGGATGAGATGGCTCAATGGCATCATGGACTCGATGGACATGAGTCTGAGTGAACTCCAGAAGTTGGTGATGGAAAGGGAGGCCTGGCATACTGTGATTCATGGGGTCACAAAGAGTCGGACAAGCGTGATTGACTGAACTGAACTGAACTGAATTTTGGTCAATAATAAAAAATCTATTACAGGTTATCGTTACCATATTTAGGCAATTCCCATGCTTATAATGATCACCTTGCAAAACACCATATTAAATAGAACAGAGATATTTAATATTTTGTTTTTATTTTTTATTTACACTTATTTATTTATTTTAATTTTTTTTTAAATTTACAGTACTGTATTGGTTTTGCCATACATTGACAAGAATCCACCACATGTGTACATGAGTTCCCATCCCTGAACTCACCTCCCACCACCCTGCCCATTTCATCTCTCTGGGTCATCCCAGTGCACCAGCCCCAAGCATCCTATATCCTGTATTGAACCTAGACTAGCGATTCGTTTCTTACATGATAGTATACATGTTTCAGTGCCATTCTCCCAGATCATCCCACCCTCTCTCTATCTCACAGACTCCAAAAGTCTCTTCTTTACATCTGTGTCTCTTTTGCTGTCTTGCATACAGGATTATCATTACCATCTTTCTAAATTCCATATATATGTTTTAGTATACTGTATTGGTGTTTTTCTTTCTGGCTTACTTCACTCTGTATAATAGGTTCCAGTTTCATCCACCTCATTAGAACTGATTCAAATGTATTCTTTTTAATGGCTGAGGAATACTCCATTGTGTATATGTACCACTGCTTTCTTATCTATTAGTCTGCTGATTGACATCTAGGTTGCTTCAATGTCTTGGCTATTATAAACAGTGATGATGAACATTGGGGTACACGTACCTCTTTCAGTTCTGGTTTCCTCAGTGTGTATGCCCAGCAGTGGGAATGCTGAGTCACAAGGCAGTTCTATTTCCAGTTTTTGAGGAATCTCCACACTGTTTTCCATAGTGGCTGTACTAGTTTGCACTCCCACCAACAGTGTAAGAGGGTTCCCTTTTCTCCACATCTTCTCCAGCATTTATTTCTTGTAGACTTTTGGATCACAGCCATTCTGACTGGTGTGAAATGGTACCTCATTGTGGTTTTGATTTGCATTTCTCTGATAATGAGTGATGTTGAGCATCTTTTCATGTGTTTGTTAGCTATCAGTATGTCTTCTTTGGAGAAATGCTTATTTAGTTCTTTGGCCCATTTTTTGATTGGGTCATTTATTTTTCTGGAATTGAGCTACATAAGTTGCTTGTATCATTTTGAGATTAGTTGTTTGTCAGTTGCTTCATTTGCTATTATTTTCTCACATTCCAAAGGCTGTCTTTTCGCCTTGCTTATAGTTTCCTTTGTTGTGCAGAAGCTTTTAATTTTAATTAGATCCCATTCATTTATTTTTGCTTTTATTTCTAGTATTCTGGGAGGTGGTTCATAGAGGTTCCTGCTGTGATTTATGTCGGAGAGTGTTTTGCCTGTGTTCTCCTCTAGGAGTTTTATAGTTTCTGGTCTTATGTTTAGATCTTTAATCCATTTGAGTTTATTTTTGTGAATGGTGTTAGAAAGTGTTCTAGTTTCATTCTTTTACAAGTGTTTGACCAGTTTTCCCAGCACCACTTGTTAAAGAGATTGTCTTTAATCCATTGTATATTCTTGCTTCCTTTGTTGAAGATAAGGTTTCCATAGGTGTGTGGATTTATCTCTGGGCTTTCTATTTTGTTCTATTGGTCTATATTTCTGTCTTTGTGCCAGTACCATACTGTCTTAATGACTGTGGCTTTGTAGTAGAGCCTGAAGTCAGGCAGGTTGATTCCTCCCATTCCATTCTTCTTTCTCAAGATTGCTTTGACTATTCAAGGTTTTTGTATTTCCATACAAATTGTGAAATTATTTGTTCTAGCTCTGTGAAAAATATCGCTGGTAGCTTGATAGGGATTGCATTGAATCTGTAGATTGCTTTGGGTAATATACTCATCTTCACTATATTGATTCTTCCGATCCATAAACATGGTATATTTCTCCATCTATTAGTGTCCTCTTTGATTTCTTTCATCAGTGTTTAACAGTTTTCTATATATAGGACTTTAGTTTATTTAGGTAGATATATTCCCAAATATTTTACTCTTTTCGTTGCAATGGTGAATGGAATTGTTTCCTTAATTTCTTTTCCTGCTTTCTCGTTATTAGTGTATAGGAATGCAAGGGATTTCTGAGTGTTGATTTTATATCCTGCAACTTTACTATATTCATTGATTAGCTCTAGTAATTCTCTGGTGGAGTCTTTAGGGTTTTCTATGTAGAGGATCATATCATCTGCAAACAGTGAGAGTTTTACTTCTTCTTTTCCAGTTTGGGTTCCTTTTATTTCTTTTTCTGCTCTGACTGCTGTGGCCAAAACTTCCAGAACTATGGTGAATAGTAGTGGTGAAAGTGGGCACCCTTGTCTTGTTCCTGACTTTAGGGGAAATGCTTTCAGTTTTTCACCATTGAGGATAATGTTTGCTATGGGTTTGTCATATATAGCTTTTATTATGTTGAGGTATGTTCCTAATATTCCTGCTTTCTGGAGAGTTTTTATCATAAATGGATGTTGAATTTTGTCAAAGGCTTTCTCTGCATCTATTGAGATAATCAGATGGTTTTTATTTTTCAATTTGTTAATGTGGTGAATTACATTGATTGCTTTGTGGATATTGAAGAATCCTTGCATCCCTGGGATAAAGCCCACTTGGTCATGGTGTATGATCTTTTTAATGTGTTGTTGGATTCTGATTGCTAGAATTTTGTTAAGGATTTCTGCATCTATGTTCATCAGTGATATTGGCCTGTAGCTTTCTTTTTTTGTGGCATCTTTGTCAGGTTTTGGTATTAGGGTGATAGTGGCCTCATAGAATGAGTTTGGAAGTTTACCTTCCTCTGCAATTTTCTGGAAGAGTTTCAGTAGGATGGGTGTTAGCTCTTCTCTAAATTTTTGGTAGAATTCAGCTGTGAAGCCGTCTGGACCTGGGCTTTTGTTTGCTGGAGGATTTCTGATTGCAGTTTCAATTTCCATGTTTGTGATGGGTCTGTTAAGATTTTCTATTTCTTCCTGGTTCAGTTTTGGAAAGTGGTACTTTTCTAAGAATTTGTCCATTTCTTCCATGCTGTCCATTTTATTGGCATATAATTGCTGATAGTAGTCTCTTATGATCCTTTGTATTTCTGTGTTGTCTGTTGTGATCTCTCCATTTTCATTTCTAATTTATTGATTTGATTTTTCTCCCTTTGTTTCTTCATGAGTCTGGCTAATGGTGTGTTACCCTTTCAAAGAACCAGCTTTTTGCTTTGTTGATTTTTGCTATGGGTCTATTTTATTTCTTTTGCATTTATTTCTGCCTTAATTTTTAAGATTTCTTTCCTTCTACTAACCCTGGGGTTCTCCATTTCTTCCTTTTCTAGTTGCTTTAGGTATATAGAGAGCTAGGTTATTTATTTGACTTTTTTCTTGTTTCTTGAGGTATGCCTGTATTGCTATGAACTTTCCCCTTAACACTGCTTTTATAGTATCCCACAGGTTTGGGGTTGTTGTATTTTCATTTTCATTTGTTTCTATACATATTTTGATTTCTTCTGTGATTGGTTGGTTATTCAGCAGTGTGTTGTCCAGCCTCCATATGTTGGTATTTTTAATAGTTTTTCCCTGTAATTGAGATCTAATCTTAATGCATTATGATCAGAAAAGATGCTTGGAATGATTTCAATTTTTTTAATTTATCAAGGCTAGATTTATGGCCCAGGATGTGCTCTATCCTGGAGAAGTTTCTGTGAGCACTTGAGAAAAAGATGAAATTCGTTGTTTTAGGGTGAAATGTCCTATAGATATTTAGAAGGGAATCACAACCCACTCCAGTATTCTTGCCTGGGAAATCCCATGGACAGAGGAGCCTGGTGGGCTACAGTCCTTGAGGTTGCAAAGAGTTGAATATGTCTGAAGAGACTAAGCATGCTTCTGCTGCTACTAAGTCACTTCAGTTGTGTCTGATTCTGTGTGACCCCATAGACAGCAGCCCACCAGGCTCCTCTGTCCCGGGATTTTCCAGGCAACAACACTGGAGTGGGTTGCCATTTCCTTCTCCAGAATTAGTGTATATGCACTTTATACAAAAGCTTGAATTTTGATTATGTATCTTTTTCTTTAACTGAAAATGAATGTTAAGTTTTAGCACATCATTGACTAAGATCCTTCTTCCTGTCTTTTTCCTATGATTTCACAGTAATTAAATCATCAACACTTAGGTATCTACTAAATTCAATAAAAAACTGAGGTCTGAAAAAGTTTAGAGTTAAGAAACTCAATTTCTTTAGCACCAAAACATAACTAGTTAATTATATTTAAAACAGTAGTATTCCACTGAAATAAACTCAGATAGTCTTAGAGGTATTAATAAACTTAGTAACTAAGCTATAATAAAATTAGTGGCTAAGTGTAGTTAAATAAGGAACTATTTTTAGAATTAGTATGATGTTGCTAATATAGAGGTATTTAGCAAAGAAAACTGTGGACTCTCATCGGGCTCTCTAATTTGTCATCTTCTATATTTCAATATTAACTTCCTTCAGTGAAAGAAAAGTTGGGGATTGTTTACAAGCCATTTTGAGTTAAATACTGAAGAAAGAAAACCAAACTTATCTTCAATATTCTACACTCTCCATCTCTTTTTCTTCCTGACCCATCTATCCAGTCTCCTAATACCTCTCCTGGTGCCTCAGTTTAGTAAGACTGATTGTCATTGAAAGAAAAACGTGGATTAAATTAAGAATATGCTTTTATTGCTGAATTCCCTGCTGACATATACTTTAAAGGCAATTTCCTTCTGATTTATCATTCTGAGATCAGTATGTATTTAGTGATCTCATATTAATTTATGTTTTACATTATCAGATCATGTAGGAAACAAAAGCTACCTATTTTAAAAATATTTTTGGAGCTTGAATCTGTGCTTTATTTATAAGCTTCAGATTTCATCCACTTGTCTAGTGTTGTATTTAATAGTGTTATAGACCTGATGCTGGGAAAGACTGAAGGTCAAAGAAGCGGGCAATAGAGGATGAGATGGTTAGATAGCATCACAGTCCCAAAGTACATGAATTTGAGAAAACTCCAGGAGACAGTGAAGGGCAGAGGAGCCTGGTGTCCATGGAGTTGTAAAAGGTCGGACATAACCTAGTGACTGAAAAACAACAACAACAAAACAATGAATTATCCTTTTTAGTTCTAGACTCCCAAGAGGAGTTTCCGTGATTCAACAAAATAGAAAAGAATGTTGAGCTGGACTTCTTTAATGAATGAAAAATATTTGTCTGGTCTTACTTATCTTTGGAAAAAAAAAATATATATATATATATATAGAACCACTCTCAAAAAAAATGACACCTCAATTTACTTCACATGTGCAAATAAAGACATCTTTAAATTTTTATGTAAATTGCTAAATGCAATGCACTGTTTATCTTGAATGAAAAATTTTAATTAAACATAGTAATTCTCTTAATCCTTGAATTTCTGAAAGCACAACTTCAGATAAAAGGTAGACCAAGGACTTCTTTTAGGACAAGTCATTCTGTTTAAATATAATAACACAAAAATATATTGTTTGTCATTGTATCATATAAGCAAAAAACCTATGAATTATATATGGCAATAATATTTGTGCCAGTTAGACATACTGTTTGTTGAATTAGTTTCTACTATACAGCAAAGTAAATTGGTTATTATATTCATACCATTTTTAGATTATTTTTCCATAGGCAGAGAAACCTGGCAAGATACAATCCACGGGGCTGCAAAGAGTCAGACACTACTGAGCGACAGAGCATATTATAGAGTATTGAGTAGAGTTCCCTGTGCAATACAGTAAGACTTTACTAGTGATCTATTTTATATACAGCAGTGTGTGTGTCCAAAATCACTGAAGATGGTGATTGCAGCCACGAAATTAAAAGATGCTTACTCCTTGGAAGAAAAGTTATGACCAACCTAGATAGCATATTCAAAAGCAGAGACATTACTTTGCCAACAAAGGGCTGTCTAGTCAAGGCTATGGTTTTTCCTGTGGTCATGTATGGATGTGAGAGTTGGACTGTGAAGAAAGCTGAGCGCCAAAGAATTGATGCTTTTGAATTGTGGTGTTGGAGAAGACTCTTGAGAGTCCCTTGGACTGCAAGGAGATCCAACCAGTCCATTTGAAGGAGATCAGCCCTGGGATTTCTTTGGAAGGAATGATGCTGAAGCTGAAACTTCAGTACTTTGGCCACCTCATGTGAAGAATTGACTCATTGGAAAAAAACTGTGATGCTGGGAGGGATTGGGGGCAGGAGGAGAAGGGGACAACAGAGGATGAGATGGCTGAATGGCATCACGGACTCAATGGACGTGAGTCTGAGTGAAATCTGGGAAATGGTGATGGACAGGGAGGCCTGGAGTGCTGCGATTCATGGGTCGCAAAGAGTCGGACGAGACTGAGCGACTGAACTGAACCGAACTGAACTGTGTGTGTCCATCCATCCCAGTCTCCCAATTTATCCCCCCACTGTTGTCTTTTCTAATCTTTCTGACTGGACAAATCACTCCTGAGCATATCAGAAACCACCTGGTAATTCACCGCAGAAAACACGAAAGTAAAGCAGCCTTTCATGGGGTCACTTGTAATCTCCTAAAACGCTACATCCATCTTGTTGAAAAGGGTACATTAGCCCTGTAGTGCTCCTTTTCTAAAATTAGATGTTTTATTTCATTTGCTAAATTATCACATCAGTCAAGAGATGTGAGGTTAAAGTTGCTGAGTAACATGCTGTCTGAGGATGGATTTTTCAGAGCTACTCATCACTTTCATGACATTGCATTAAGAACACATTTAAGAACTGGACAAAATGTGTTATCTTGAATGCTTGGAACTAATTCACTATGGAAGATAAATACTCAAAAAATATAAATATACGGGCAAATGTTCTGATAAATTTTTCCAATAACTTCAAGGATAAAAGAATCCCTAAACAACCTCTGATATTATAATTAAGGGAAACTGTTGATCCAAAAACAGAAAAAAACTTTTCACAATATGGAGGAGGCATTCCCTAACAGAGATGGCTTTCATTATAAGCATCTGTATTTTCAGTTACTCCATGATAGTCCAGCAGTGCAACAGTTCATTTATCAGGAAAGTATTATGGGAGACTGCTTTAAAATATCCAAATGATAGATATTCCCTTCCTGTTTTTAGAATAAATGGCTTACTGTAATGGTGGAAATTATAGCCTTTGCTTCTAAAACTTCTGGGAAACTGAGCCATCATAAGACTTTAATACCATTCGTCTATTTCTTATGGCTTCTTTTCCTTAAAATTCATTTTAGTAAAGGCTTAAAATTTTTTTAAATAAAAAAGAATTTTTAAAATAACAGTCATTTTTTTTTAGCATTTAGGGTGTATTTGTGTTTAATAGCTAAATTGACTAAATTTGAACTAGACAACTAAAGATTTGCTGAATGCGGGAAGGACATTTCCATGATAATCCTACTACTTACATTACGAAATTACTCAACACATGCTTCACATTTTAAGACACATTATAAATATTGATGAATTACATATTACTGTATGAATATATTCATATCCATTCATCATTACTAAAATATTAAATTGTCTATGACTTTACAGAATGAGCTCCACTTTACTATAATATATAAGCTTTTCTAGAATAGAAAATCATTAACTCATTGGCAACAACATTTAGAAACACTTGCCAACCATTAAACACTGAATAGCAATAAATAACACCTAATGTTAACAGAATTTTTGGAAAAATTGCAAAATTTTACATTTCATTTGACTTAACTTTATGGTATATTTGCAGAGAAAAATCATTATGTAGATGCTATATTTGTGAAATTCAATGTATACTTTAAGACTTATTTATAAATGTAAACATAATATTTCTAAAAGCATATTTCATTTGCATATAAAACAGTGAAAGCACATGAACTATTTAATAATAAATGAAAGAACTATAGGTAGTGTGATGGCTTTGTTTAGCAATTAGGAGATTAATTGTTGATTAAGTATCAGAGACAGTAATGATTATTAGTTGAGCAAAAAAATAAATTATTTTGACCTGTAATTTACTGAAAATGCTTCTTAGAAGAGAATGTACTATAGCTTAGTTTTAAATGGCATAATAAACTTGAATAGATGTGAATATTCTTAAATATAACATTTAAATTTCAACCACCATTTAAATTTGACAAGTGTATAATGCAAAAAGGAATCATGATATTGCATAAGGAGCTAAGTGATAACTAAACATTCTTGAACACAGAGGAATATAAATTTTAGGTGGAGAAGAAGGATCTTGCATGTGATTAATGCAATTTGGTTAGTAGACAATGCAAAATGGTTAGTAGAAAATGACACAACAGAATGCATTCTTTTTTCCTTAATATCACTTATTCATTTATAAAGTATATAAAATGCATTTTAAAACCATTAAAAAGAATACTTTTGAATCAGTTCTAATGAGATGGATGAAACTGGAGTTGATTATACAGAGTGAAGTAAGCCAGAAAGAAAAACACCAGTACAGTATAAAGTAAAGTAAAGTCGCTCAGTCGTGTCCGACTCTTTGTGACCCCATGGACTGTAGCCTACCAGGTTCCACCCTCCATGGGATTCTCCAGGCAAGAGTACTGGAATGGGTTGCCATTTCCTTCTCCAGGGGATCTTCCCAACCCAGGGATTGAACCTGGGTCTCCCGCATTCCAGGCAGACGCTTTAACCTCTGAGCCACCAGGGAAGCCCCCAGTACAGTATACTAACACATATATGTGGAATTTAGAAAGATGGTAATGATAACCCTGTATGCAAGACAGCAAAAGAGACACAGAGGTGTAGAGCGGACTTTTGCACTCTGAGGGAGAGGGAGAGGGTGGGATAATTTGGGAGAATGGCATTGAAACATTTATACTATCATGTAAGAAACGAATCGCCAGTCTATGTTTGATGCAGTATGCAGGATGCTTGGGGCTGGAGCACGAAGATGATCTGGAGGGATGATGTGGGGTGGGAGTGGGAGGGGGGTTCATGTTTGGGAGCTCATGTACACCCATGGCGGATTCATGTCAATGTATGCCAAAACCAATACTGTACTGTAAAGTAAAATAAAGTAAAAAATAATAATAAATAAATAAAAGCTCTGTGAAGTAACTTTGCTCATATACTTCTGGTTATAAACTTTAATTCTTCTAAGTTTCTACCTAAGTTTCTCACTTCTATGTTTCTAACTTTTCTTGGGTGCCCACTGAGTTTCTCCCATTTATTTGGTAGAAAAGGTCTGAGAGCCTGGGAGTAATTGGTACCTTGCTGAGACTGTATTTTCCATTTGGATCTCTGAATTCTAGTAGCATGCATTTGTTTATATCTGGCTTCTTTCTCTTACGATTGTGTTTGGAAGGCTCATCACTGGCATGGAATGTAGCAACAGCTTGTTTATTTTCCTTGCTGTACAGTATTCTAATCTGTGACTATATCACAGTTTATTTGTGCACTATGTTTTTAATAACCATTTAGGTTGACTTCAATTATTTTGTTGTCATTGTTCTCAATAGTGCTGGTATCGACATCATATTGGCATACAGGTGTGCACAATTCTGCTGAGAATACATCCAGGAACTTTTGTGTATATGTTAGACATTGGATCTGTGTTAGTAGGTACTTCCAGTTTTTTCCAAACTGATAGAAACAGTTTACATTCCAACAAGTAAGTGTAAGAGTTCCAGGTGCTCTACTTTCTTTGCAACACTTTGGTATTATCAGACTTTTCTTTTTCGCCATCCTGGTGGTATCTAAGCACAGTTTACACTTACATTTATATTTCTTCTGAATTTTAATTAAATTGAGCATTTAAAAAATATATTTAATTAACATCTCATATTTCCTTCAGTGAAGTGGTATTCAAGAGTATGCCTATTCTGAGAGTGAGATTACTTGTAGTTTTCCTATTGAATTGGAAATATTTTTTATGTATTCTGGATAAAAGTCCCTAGTCTGTTATATCTGTGGCAGAAATACATTATTCTCTCTGATTTGCACTTTTACTTTCCTTTTGGAGTCTTGTGATGAACAGAAATTCATGCACTTCATGTAGTAGAATTCATTTATGCTTATGACTTCTATGCCAAAGGGCTTCCCGGGTGACTCAGTTGTAAAGAATCTGTGTGCCAATGTAGGAGCATAGGAGATATGGGTTCAGTCCTGGACTGGGAAGATCCCCTGGAGGGGTAAATGGCAACCTCCTCCAGTATTCTTCCTTGGAGACTCCCATGGACAGAGGAACCTGGTGGGCTACAGTCCATGGCTCATAAAAAGTTGAACACAACTGAGCATGCACGTTTTTGCAAAAATCATGTATATATTCTTCTGAAACACCCTGATTATTTTCCATCTCTTCTTTTTCATTCTGCCTCTGCATCTCAGGAGTTTTTCATGGTTTATTATTGCAGTTTTAGTTTCTTCGATTTCTGCTTTATAGTTTCAGTTTTTAGTCACAGTCTCTCCAGTGTTAATTTTGAAGGAAGAAACAGAAAGCCTTTCTAATTTGCCATCTTGAAAAAAATTCAAAATGACATTTGTTTTAGGTAATTGACACTTCTTGGTTATCTATTATATGTCAGATAACAAGAATAAATGATAAAGACACATCATTTCCAGAAATACCTTCATTTCAATCTACTTACAGAGAAAACCAAATAAATATGAAAAAATAAGATGCAAATGTAATAAAACTGTGTATATGTTCACAGAAATTAAGAAAAGCATCATTTAGGCCAAGCCTTGTTGAAGCTGGAATGTTTGCAAAAAGACTTCTAGAAAATAAGACTCCTCTTGACTCTAGAACTGGTAGATTTTCCTGGTATTAGCTCAGGCTGAAAAAGCATTGATGGGGAAGCAGGTGGAGATTGGCTTGGATTGTTAAAGTCATGTGTGGAGAAAGTGAGTCTGAAATATCAAATATTAGTCTTGGATTCTTTTTACTTTTATTAATAATAAATGAGTTTTCAACAGCTATAATTAGTCTAATTGTACTGGGGTCCAACAGGACTTGCATTAGGGCAAATAAGAATCAATTTTGAAATTATCATTTATTTATTTGACATTCACTAGATAACTACTGGGCTTCCCAGGTGGTGCTAGTGGTAAAGAATCCACCTACCAGTGAAAGAGACATAAGAGACCTGGGCTCAATCCCTGGGTTGGGAAGATCCCCTAGAGGATGGCATGGCAACCCACTCCACTATTCTTGCCTGGAGAATGCCACGGAAAGAGGAGCCTGGCGGGCTACAGTTCATGGGGTCGCAAAGAGTCGGACATGACTGAAGCAATTTAGCACACAACACACAGATAACTATTACTGAGGTAATTGAACCAAATTTTGCAATTTGTAACCAGCTTGACTTTCTCTGCAACATACCCATTGTTCATACAACTTGTCTCTCACTAATTAAGTCTTTATTACTGTTGTTCAGTTGCTAAGTGATGCCCAACTTTTTGTGACCCTATGGACTGTAGCATGCCAGGCTCCCCCTGTCTTCCACTACCACCAAGAGTTTGCTCAAATTCATGTCCATTGAGTCAAGTAATGCTATCTAACCATCTCATCCTCTGCATCCCTGTTCACTTTTTGCCTTCGGTCTTTCCCACCATCAGGGTCTTTTTCAATGAGTCGGCTTTTGACACCAGCTTGCTGAAGTACTGAAGCTTCAGTTTCAGCAGCAGTACTTCCATATCAGGGCTGATTTCCTTTAGGATTAACTGTTTAATCTTGCTGTCCAAGGGATTCTCAGCATTTTTCTCCAGTACCACAGTTCAAAAGCATCAAATCTGATGACAGAACAATATTTGAAAGAAGAGGGAAGAAAGTTCTGTCTCTTGACTATCAGGACATCTGGATGTTAGAGTTAAGGCTATGATTTAGGGAAATTGTGTTAGTAATAATAGTCAGCTATATCACCAAAGTAAAATCTACCAGTCAGTAACCTACTTACTCAGAAAGGTTTCTCTTGCAGTGATTATTCAGAAATATTCGCTCACTCTAAAATGTTGCAAGAAAGACAAACCATAATCTGTACATCTGCTTATTACTCCTGCTCTCCTCTTTATTTTGATTATCTCCAGAATATCCTCTACTAACATGATTATAAATTCTAATCAAATCATGGAATTTCAAAGAATCACTGTATGTTCCAGCATATACTGAATTCTCTGCCAAGCATATCTAAGTACAATCATCTGTTTTCAATGTTAAAATGTATGAGAATGAAGAATTTAATGCTATAACCGTGATTGAGGTGAAAGGCTGAAAAATGTTAGTTCAAAAGGACAGAAACTGTTGGAAATACAATTGTGAACTTCTCTACTTTAGAAACAAAAATTGGATTTGAAAAGACATCAAAACATATATGAACACACCAGGGGTTGATTGTGTTCTCTACAATCTTCAGAAACACATCAAAGAAAATCTAACAAGCAACTTCAAAAGCCTGTTAGTCTCACTGCAAGCTGCAGTTTGAAGAGAAAGAGAGTGTTAAAGACCTTATTGAGAAAAATGACAGAATCCATAGAGAACATGAAGAGATTGACCTACAAACAATTTCTTGAAAAATATCACCGAAAGATAATACAAATTTCACCTAGAAATTGAAAGAACACTGAAGTGTACTCTGGTTACAGGAGATATAAAATAGAAACAAGGAATATAAACAGTGAAAGAGCAACTCTGGCCATTGAATTGTGTTTATAAAATATATAAAATGAGAAGTTTAATATATGTATAATAAAGAAATGAGAATGATTACATATAATTATTAATAACGTGAACTGAAATGGAAGTAAGAAAATAAGAAATAACTAAATCCAAGTTGAAACATTTTAGTTAAAAAGACTTGCTGAGTATACCTAAACTCACTAATTTTGTTCTTTGATTTAGAAACTAAAAACCCATAGGTGCTATGCTTTATAATAAATCTCCAGAATTTATCTTACACAACTGAAACTTTGTACCTGTTAACAATTACCTTTCCATTGCTTATAGCTAACAATACTGTATTATATACCTAAAATTTGCTAAGCAGGTAGCTATGAACAAATGAACAAGTAAGCAAACATCTGTTAATAAAAGAGGGCCAGAGGAGCCTTTGGGAGGTGATGGACATATTTGTGGCCTTATGGTGGTGATAGTTTCAGAGGCATATGTTTATTCCTAAACTCATCTAGTTGTATACATTAAATATATACAGCTTGTTATATGACGATCATACCTCAACAGAGTGGTTAAAAAATAACCATAACTACATTCCAAAATTTAGATCACAATAGGGCCTAAGTACTTCATTCTTATTTTAATTAAAATATATTTTAATAATAAAAGTAAGTATATATGGCATTCTGATTACATAAAGAATACTTGCTTGTTTATAAGAAGATTAAAGAACAAACAGTGTGTAATGAGAAGCACAAACATATTCTCTTGTTCTGAAGTAACTCCCACTAAGATGCACAGCTCAAGCAAACACCCATATACACAATGAGGTGGTTTCGATGATGCTATTAATGTGCTGTATCATTTTTGCAAACATGATGGATTGGAGGCTATGGTGCTCTTGGTCAGATATCTCTTTCTAGACCCCAGAACTTTTCTCTAAGTTGTCAGTGATGTTGCCTTATAATGGTTTTGCGCTGAGTACATACCCAGGAATTGTTTTCTTTTTAAGTGAACTATTTTGCTCAGAGTTTTACCCACTCTCCAAGCCAGGGCTTTCCACACTTATCCTCTATTTGATGTGTAGTGAGACTGACTAGTTCCCTTGCCTCTGTTCAGAATATATCTGAAGGGTCTTCCAGGATAAAAATTTCACAACAGATTAGCTGAGGCTACTGTCGTTCAGTTCCGTTCAGTCACTCAGTCATGTCCAATTCTTTGTAACCCCATGGACAGCAGCACGCCAGGCCTCGCTATCCATAACCAACCCTCGGAGTTTACTCAAATTCATGTTCATTGAGTTGGTGATACCATCCACCCATCTCATCCTCTAATGTCCCCTTCTCCTTCTGCCTTCAACCTTTCCGAGCATGCGGGTCTTTTAAAATGAGTCAGTTCTTCGCATAATGTGGCCAAAGTATTGGAGTTTCAGCTTCAACATCACTCCTTCCAAAGAACATTCAGGCCTGATTTCCTGTAGGATGGATTGCTTGGATCTCCTTGCCATCTAAGGGACTCTCAAGAGTCTTCTCCAACATTACAGTTCACAGCTGTTGTTATTACAGCATAATTTAATTCTTTATCTTCTGGCCCAATCTGGCCTCATCCTTACTGCTTTTGTGCCTGAAAATGATCCCCAGAAACCACCATCATGCAAATCTCTGATTCAGAGAGTGTTTTCTATAGAATTCACCCAGTTATACTCTATTAAGAGTGGTTCTTGGAACAGACTTCACAATGGAATTTTTGAAGCATCATCTTCTGGTTGGTGACAATAAGGACCCATCTGTTATAGTGCTAATTGGGGTATGGATAGCTCTTGGATGGGTGTTTATAAAAATTCACTGACGATGAAGCAGCCTAGAACACCTTGGAGTCTTATTACTGGTGGTTTAATATATCAGTCTTTGGAGCTGTTTAAAGGAATAGAAATTTGAATCAAATGGCTGGTACTGAGACCATTGCTTCATTAGGAAAGACATTGAAAGGCCAAGTTATAGTATGGTACTGGCACAAAGACAGAAATATAGATCAATGGAACAAAATAGAAAGCCCTGAGATAAACCCACACACCTATGGACACCTTATCTTCGACAAAGGAGGCAAGAATATACAATGGAGTAAAGACAGTCTCTTTAACAGGTGGTGCTGGGAAAACTGGTCAACCACTTGTAAAAGAATGAAACTAGACCTCTGTCTAACACCATACACAAAAATAAACTCCAAATGGATTAAAGATCTAAATGTAAGACCAGAAACTATAAAACTCCTAGAGGAAAACATAGGCAAAACACTCTCCGACATAAATCACAGCAGGATCCTCTATGAGCCACCTCCCAGTATACTGGAAATAAAAGCAAAAATAAATGAATGGGATCTAATTAAAATTAAAAGCTTCTGCACAACAAAGGAAACTATAAGCAAGGTGAAAAGACAGCCTTCGGAATGGGAGAAAACAATAGCAAACGAAACAATTGACAAACAACTAATCTCAAAGATATACAAGCAACTTATGCAGCTCAACTCCAGAAAAATAAACGAACCAATCAAAAAATGGGCCAAAGAACTAAATATGCATTTCTCCAAAGAAGACATATGGATGGCTAACAAACACATGAAAAGATGCTCAACATCACTTATTATCAGAGAAATGCAAATCAAGAGCACAATGAGGTACCATTTCACACCAGTCAGAATGGCTGTGATCCAAAAGTCTACAAGAAATAAATGCTGGAGAGGATGTGGAGAAAAGGGAACCCTCTTACACTGTTGGTGGGAGTGCAAACTAGTACAGCCACTATGGAGAATCATGTGGAGATTCCTCAAAAAACTGGAAATAGAACTGCCTTGTGACTCAGCATTCCCACTGCTGGGCATACACACCGAGGAAACCAGAATTGAAAGAGACACATGTACCCCAATGTTCATTGCAACACTGTTTATAATAGCCAGGACATGGAAGCAACCTAGATGTCCATCAGCAGATGAATGGGTAAGAAAGCTGTGGTACATGTACACAATGGAGTACTACTCAGCCCTTAAAAAGAATAAATTCGACTCAGTTCTAATGAGATGGATGAAATTGGAGCCGATTATACAGAGTGAAGTAAGCCAGAAAGAAAAACACCAATACAGTATACCGACACATATATATGGAATTTAGAAGGATAGTAATGATGACCCTCTATGTGAGGCAACAAAAGAGACTCAGAGGTATAGAACGGACTTTTGGACTCTGAGGGAGAGGGAGGGGGGGGATGATTTGGGAGAATGGCATGAAACATGTATACTATCTTGTAAGAATGAAGCGCCAGTCTATGTTCAGTACAGGATGCAGGATGCATGGGGCTGGTGCACGGGATGATTCAGGGAGATGATATGGGGTGGGGGGTGGGAGGTGGGTGGGGGCTTCGGCATTGGGAGATCGTGGACACCTGTGGCTGATTCATGTCAATGTATGGCAAAACAAATACAGTATTGTAATAAAGAATAAAGTATTAAAAAAATAATCAATTCAAAGCAAAGCTAGACAGCTTCTTTAGGATCATACAAGAGACATTCATCCCCTTAAGGTGCAGGAAAGAAAAAGATGAGGATCAGGCCCAGGACTAATAATAGATGTCAGAGCTCCAGAGAATACTGAATTCTGTTTTGGCAAACCTGCCATTTCAAAGTCAAGGCTGTAATTGAGAAGGATGGGGACTCTGTGTCCTACATTGGGGCATCCTCTTCAGTATACTTGAAAATCTTGAATTCACAAATATTTTGAATCTTTGTGGAGTGCAAAAGTAGCCCACTCCTTTCTGATAAAGTTTATTCTTTCTCCTTTGCTTGAAGATGATTCAAGTATCTCTGCCTTGTAAGAAAACATTTCTCTGTATTAGGAAGTAGTTTTCCATCATAAGTTCAGTAACTATGATTGAACTACAATGTGTACTGTTGGAAATGAGCTGAATTTTCAAAGGGATAAAAGGAAGCATATCTGGAATAATCCCCAGGAGTTAGACAACATGTATTAACAGAAGTCAGGAGAATATGTATAGGACTAGACCTCAGGGTTTGGTATTGGAAGAAGGGATGTTCAAACAGAAAGTTGAGTAAGGAAGAGTTTATTGATATAGAAATATTGTCCCATGAAACATCATTCCCAGTGGCTCAAGTTGTAAAGAATCTGCCTGCCAATACAGGAAATGTGGGTTTGATCCTTGGGTCAGGAAGATCCCCTGGAGAAGGAAATGGCAACCCACTCCAGTATTCTTACCTGGGAAACCCCAAGGACAGAGGAGCCTGGAAGGCTGCAGTCCATGGGGTTGCAAAGAATCAGATGTGACTCACGCACGCCCCATGAAACAGACTGCAACACCCTGGCAAGTAGTTTCATTTTCCAGAAGCAACTTGCCTTTACCTAGTATAGATAATAGTATACATTTGTGGTCTTAGGCTAGGATTATGTTGCTTTTCCTATTATGTATCATAATTACAATCCTCAGTGACATGTAACATCTGGGCATCCTTCTGAATATTACAGTCATGCTATCCTTATACCATCGTTTTAATCATACTGGATGAGCAAGATATGACAAGTCTGCCTGAGAACTGGTAAGACACAAACAGCTCAGATCACAGCCAATAAACTGTATGTATGATGTTTCAAAGGTCTGTTGCATCAGTAGAGTTACGATAGTCATGAACATACCTAGAAATTATCCACAAAGTAAAGAAAAAAAAATTCTCATCTCAACCTTCCAGCACTAAGAAGGAAACATAGTGCCTGGAAAACTTGGAGACTAAGGACAAAGAGGTTTTGGAAGGACTCATGTGGGCAGACTTAATGAGAGTGGACATAAAAGGGAAACTCTTTATCACAAGTTCAGTTCAGTCACTCAGTCATGTCTGAGTCTTTGCCACCCCATGGACTGCACCAAGCCAGGCCTTCCTGTCCATCACAAACTCCTGAAGTTTACTCAAACTCATCTCCATTGAGTCGGTGATGCCTTCCAACTATCTGATTCTCTGTCATCCCCCTCTCATCCTGCCTTCAATCTTTCCCAGCATCAAGGTCTTTTCAAATGAATCAGTTCTTCGCATCTGGTGGCCAAAGTATTGGAGTTTCAGCTTCAACATCAGTCCTTTCAATGAATATTCAGTTCCTTTAGGATGGACTGGTTGGTTCTCCTTGCAGTCCAAGAGACTCTCAAGAGTCTTCTCCAACACCACAGTTCAAAAGCATCAAGTCTTCAGCGCTCAGCTTTCTTTACAGTCCAACTCTCACATCCATACATGACTACTGGAAAAACCATAGCCTTGACTAGATGGACTTTTGTTGGCAAAGTAATGTCTCTGCTTTTTAATATGCTGTCTAGGTTGGTCATGACTTTTCTTCCAAGTTAGCATTCATCAGATAGCATCCAGACAACTTTATAGACAAAAGAGCCACCAAACCAGCAGACACACCAAACAACCAAGCAGGCAGACTCAACTAATAGATGTCAGTCAGTCTCTGCAGACACAACAAACTTATGAATAAATCTGTCATGGTATCAAGGGTAAAGGCTATGAATGGATCAACAGCACGAGCTCCCATTCATCAAGGCCAGCTTATCCACTGACCTTGCTGGTAAGAGAGCCAGACTCTAAATAGCATGCAGAAACAGACAAAGCCAATCTAAAATTTATATGGAAATACAAAGAAAATAGAATAGATATTAATAAAACAACTTTGGAAAAGAGAAATAAAGTTAGAATAATTATGCTCTATTATACCACCAGTAGTGTATTATTGCAATAAAGATAGATGTATAGCCAAATGGAACAGAATGGAGAATCTAGAAACAGACCCAGCAACATATGGATAATTGAGATTTGAAAGATATGCAAAAGCAATTCAAGGGAAATAATATTTTAATAACTGTTGAAAGAATAGGATAACTATGTACAAACAAACCTCAAACCCTACCTTATGTCACCTGCAGAATGATTGATTATATAACTAAATATATAGCTAAAATTATAATACTTCTAGAACTAAATAAGAAAATTTTAGTGATTTTTGGTCTGGCCCACGGAGAACAAAAAACCAAGGCAGGTACTGGGAGAAAGTATTTGGAAAACTTCTACACAATCCTGTGGTTCAGATGGTAAAGAATCTGCCTGCAATAGAGGAGACCTGGGGTTCAATGCTTGGGTGGGGACCATCCCTAGGAGAAGGAAATGGCAACCTGCTCCAGTATTCTTGCCTGGAGAATTCCATGGACAGAGGAGTCTGACAGTCCATGGGGTCCCAAAGAGTCACACACAAATCAGCATACACACATATACATCATTTGATAGAACCCTTCATACATTAAGTTCAGTTCAGTTGCTCACTCTTGTCCAACTCATTGCACCCACATGGACTGCAGCACGCCAGGTTTCCCTATTGATCACCAACTCCCAGAGCTTGCTCAAACTCATGTCCATTGAGTCAATAATGCCAACCAACCATCTCATCAACTGTCATCCCCTTCTCCTCCTCCTGCCCTCAATCTTTCCCAGTATCAGGGTCTTTCCAAAGTTAAGTTACTGACTGTAAAATGCCCAGGATGGAACAGTAAAGAAAAATAGTATATCTGAAGTAAAAACTTGTATCAGAACAAAAGGAGATTGAGGAAAAAAAAATAGAAACCATTGGAACACAGCTGTTACCAAGTCACAATAGGAATTGAGAGCATCTCCTTCTCTGACTGCAGTGTAAGCTCTACACCATCAGATTCTGCGTTGCTTTCTTGGGGAATCATCCTTTTTGTTACCTCCCATTGTCATGAATGAGGTGGACCCAGGGGCTATGGTCCCCTTGGGGACTACAGGTCTTACAGTTGGCTTCCTTCTGCTCTTTCCAGGAAGAGAATTGTGGAAATTGATAGTGAAAATTGTGAGGAGCTAGAAAGTAGTACATATCTATAACTGACTATCTGCAAAAATGTCTGATACAGTTGAAATGTTTCTATAGTGTGAAAATATATATGTAATGAAGACAAATAAATGATGTCCACAGTTAAGTAAATATGACACCAAACAAACCATTTTTATTTCAAAAATGAAGGGAAAATACTTTCAGTGTTTGAAGGTCAGACACATGCTCTTAAGGATATTGGATATACTGAAGAACTCTCACACTGTTGGTAGAAGATACCCTCTTCCATCTTGATTATCAAGAGAAGGATGGGAGGAACAAAGTTTCTGTTGAAAGACAACAGGAGCAACGTGCTGTCATTTTTCAAGCATGCTAAAGCACTACACCACGCTCTTAAATGTTGATCGCACAACAAAGAAATCTGCAGCCATGGAAGAGGTCAGGAAACTGAGGTCATTCCCCAGGAAGGTCATTATTTCTCATACAAAAGGATTTGCAAGCTTGCAGGGCCAGTTCAGTGTATGGGCAATTTTGTCTACTCTTAGTCCAACAATACCAAAATACTCGGGCATTAGTTTTTAATTTAAAAAAAAAAACCCTGAAATTTGCAAGAGTATTAAAAGTTGTAAGCACGGTAACATAGAACTAATAAGAAGTATACATTATAACGGCTGAGAGTTTTACTAGGTTGCCTACAAAGGAATCAACACACCAACCCAAGTGAGCCAATGACAGTGGAATCCAGGCATAGACTCTGCATCTGGTTAGGCCCACCAGTGCTCAGTTAATCAGGAAAGTAAGACTTGAGAAATGGTTCTCAAATTATTATTACTATTTTACTGTTGAGATGAGAAGAAACTGTAGCATAATGAGACATAAACCGTGAATACTACCAGGATTGTTAGGAGTGGTGATTAGTCAACCAGATTGCTATGATACAAATTCTGGTTTTGCCTCTCTCTAATTTTGTGATCTTGGGCAAGAACAACCTATACACATCTCAGTTTCCACATAAGGAATCAAGTTTTCACAGTACCATTTATGTGATAGAACTGCATGAAGATAAAATGACTTAATACAATAAAACAATCAGCCCAAAGCCTAACACTTAATGGTATTCAATAAAAGTTCATATAATCAATATTATTTTCACTATAAGAGTTCAGTTTCACTTAGGCTAAAAATAACACCCTTTCTACTCACTTTTGCTTTTTCAGGCATTAAATACATTTCATATATTCATCATTACTTTAAAATGCATATGTTAGTTGCTCAGTCATGTCCAACCCTTTGCAGTCCAATGGACTGTAGCCCATAGGCTTCTCTGTCCACAGGATTCTCCAGACAAGAATACTGGAGTGGGTTGCCATTCCCTTCTCCAGGGGATCTTCCTGACCCAGGGACTGAACCCAGGAAACCTGTATTCCAGGCAGATACTTTAGTGAATCAAAAGCATATATGATGAAATAAAAAAGACCTAATCTATTAAGTTGCTTAATTACTAAGTTTAATTATCCTCTATTACTTCATACATCTCTCCTGTTTGGTTAAATCTCAGCTTACAAACTTTCTTATATTTTGCATACAAAGATCAGAGCATATAGATGATTCAAGTTCCTACTTCTGAAAGTCTTTGTTTTATTTTATTTTCACTCTTGTCTGCTTTCAGCAAATCAAAAAGATAATATAGTAGAATATTCTAGAATTCGATGCATCCCTAAGCTATCAGATTATTTACATTTAGAAATATATTTAAATTGGAACTTTGATAATTGATTTTTAGATTTATAATTTTTCATTTATATTATATATTAATTTACATAATGATTGCCAAATAAAGCTGACCTCTTTTGTTACTATTCTGTTTCTCTTATATTTCACAACCTACTCTGATTTTCAGATAGCACATAGTATAAATAAAGTTCAAAAAGTAAAAAAAAGCAGATGGTAGTTTTCAAACATGCACCTCAGGACACATTAAAACAGAACACTGCAAAATTTTGCACAGAGTTATTCAGTGATTCTAATGATACCACTAACTCAAAATTGATTTTTTACTGTTTTTCAGTCATACTTCCTTGACTAGAATTTTGGCTTTATCACTTATTGCCTAGTGATATTAGAAAGCAGTATTTCTAAAATGCTTTAACTTCTTCATGCTTAAAATAAAAATAGTAATAGCATTTATTTACAAGCATTTCTATGATGTATCACTGGACTAGTAAAGTGCTTAAATGTATGATTGCAAAATAGTAAACAATCTGTAAATATCATTCATTATAATGATTACTAGGAGATAGGTTTATTGCTAAAAGATACACCCATTAGCATCATTTTACAAATAAGAATATTGAGCATGAAGACACTAAGTGACAGTCTTAAGGTCTTCAGTTCAGTTCAGTTCAGTTGCTCAGTCATGTCCAACTCTTTGCGACCTCATGAATCACAGCACACCAGGCCTCCCTGTCCATCACCAACTCCCAGAGTTCACTCAGATTCACGTCCATTGAGTCAGTGATGCCATCCAGCCATCTCATCCTCTGTTACAGTTAACAAATTCTAAAAGGTATTGTTTCAAGTCTTGTAGCTAGTGACTACTCTGCAATTAATGAATGATCTCTTACTATTTCCACAGTAAAATCTCTAGAAGCTTCAGTTAGTTGAACAAATGAGGGAAAAAACCCTTGTTTCAATGTCTTTAAAAATTGTTGATTGCCTTAGAGGAGGATATTCACATATTCAGTACAAATAAGAAAATTCTAATGAGAACTTTATCAGTGAAATCATTGGGTACCCCATGATGCAGTGCAGTCTTTGCCAGGTATTTGACTGGCAGTGTAACTAAAGGAAAAGGGATGGTTAACTACCCCTCAAAAGTCATGCAGTGTTGTGAATCACTGTACTGTACACCTGACACTTATATTATATTGTACACCAACTATGCTTTAGTAAACTAGCAAATAAATAAATAAAAGTCATGCAGCCACCTCGAATCCTGGAAATTGCTCCAGGAAATCAATTAGCACACAAAATCATTCATACTAATGATTATCAAATATGTTCCCTGGTAAACTGAGGTTTCTTGGCATTGCTCTTAATTGAATACTAGGCAATCTGAGATACATCTTTTGTGCATTACTTGTTCGAGATTAATGGCTAGTTGTATAATAGCACATTTATTAGGGTAATTTTATGATCATAAAATTAGTTTAGGGAATAAACTTATCATTGGTAAACCTATAGTTCATGTGCAATGTTGATATTATTTGGAGGCAAAAAGCTTAGCATTCAACTGGTATTCATGGGGGTAGTGAGTTACGACTTACTAGCTGAGTTACTTTGAGTAAGTTTCCTAACCTCTAGAAGTCTCAGTTTGTTTATCTAAAGAAATGTGTATCTTTGAGATTAGTTGTTTGTCAGTTGTTTCATTTGCTATTGTTTTCTCCCATTCAGAAGGCTGTCTTTTCACCTTGCTTATAGTTTCCTTTGTTGTGCAGCTTTTAATTTTAATTAGATCCCATTTGTTTATTTTTGCTTTTATTTCCAGTATATTGGGAGTTGGATCATAGAGGATCCTGCTGTGATTTATGTCAGAGAGTGTTTTGCCTATGTTTTCCTCTAGGAGTTTTATAGTTTCTGGTCTTACATTTAGATCTTTAATCCATTTTGAGTTTATTTTTGTGTATGGTGTTAGAAAGAGATCTAGTTTCATTCTTTTACAAGTGGTTGACCAGTTTTCCCAGCACCACCTGTTAAAAAGACTGTCTTTACTCCATTGTATATTCTTGCCTCCTTTGTCGAAGATAAGGTGTCCATAGGTGTGTGGGTTTATCTCAGGGCTTTCTATATTCCGATTATACAGAGTGAAGTAAGCCAGAAAGAAAAACACCAATACAGTATACTGACACATATATATGGAATTTAGAAGGATAGTAATGAAGACCCTCTATGTGAGACAACAAAAGAGACTCAGAGGTATAGAACGGACTTTTGGACTCTGAGGGAGAGGGAGAGGGTGGGATGATTTGGGAGAAAGGCATTGAAACATGTATACTATCATGTAAGAATGAAGCACCAGTCTATGTTCAATACAGGATGCAGGACGCATGGGGCAAGTGCACGGGATGATTCGGGGAGAGGATGTGGGGTGGGAGGTGGGAGGGGGCTTTGGCATTGGGAGATCGTGGACACCTGTGGCTGATTCATATCAATGTATGGCAAAACAAATACAGTATTGTGGGGTGGGAGGTGGGAGGGGGCTTCGACATTGGGAGATTGTGTTCACCTATGGCTGATTTGTGTCAATGTATGGCAAAACAAATACAGTATTGTAATTTAAAAAATAAATTTAATAATTAAAAAAAAAAGAAATGTGATGTTCAAATTAGTTAATATCTATAAACTAGAAGAGTTCGTCATGTGCCCAGCTGCTTCAGTGTGTCCAACTCTTTGCAACTCCATGGACTGTAGCCTGCCAGGTTCCTCTGTCCATGGGATTCTCCAGGCAAAAATACTGGAGTGAGTTGCCATTTCCTTTTCTAGGAGATCTTCCCAGCCCAGGGATCCAACCCTCATTCCCTGCAACTCCTGCATTGCAGGGAGATTCTTCGCCTACTGAGCCAGCTGGGAAACTCAGAGTTCCTCATACATACTATATATTTTTCTTTCAATACTTGATTTTGGCCTGAGATTAGTGTGGGCTATTTGATTTAAATTTTTACAGATGAAAACGTGGTAGGTAGAACCACAGCTTCTCAAAGATGTTGAGTTCCCAATCCCCAGAAAACTTGAATACATTCTTTTAGGTGGGAAACACTTTTCATATGTGGTTATGAATCTTGAAATGGGAATATTATCTTGTATTTTCCAAGAAGAATAGGGTTCCTTGTAAAGGAAGGAATGAGAGAGAAAGCTACAATATGGACTACCCAGGTGAGCCCCATGTAATCACAAGTGTCCTCCTAAGGAGAGAGTTAACTGAAGTTCAGGTGGAGCCAAAGCAAACCCTGAGTCTATAAGAGGAAGAGGGCTGCTGGAGAGCAGCGAGGGAAGCGTCATGATGGAAATGGAGTTCACCCTGCCATGACCATTGGCTTTTGAAAGTGAAGAAGAGGTTCTTTAGTAAAGAATGCAGACAGTTTGTAGCAACCAGGGAAAGCAAGTAAATGGTTTCTACCCTGAGACTTCCATGAGCAGAGCTATTCCCACCAACACTATGGTTTCACCACGAGACCTGTTTGGACTTCTGGTTCCTATAACTGTAAGAAAATTTGTGTTGTTTCAAGCCTCTAATTTTATGATAATGTGTTACAATGGCGAGAGCAAACTAATACAGAGATGATAGACTGTTTCTTTAATTAATTCTCCCTTCTCCAAAATATCTTTAAAATAGAGAAGCTTCTTAGTACTTGCCTTCTGAAGTTTCTTCCTAACTTTTCTTACATTTTCTCTGAGGTACATCTCTGAAGCTCTGATATTCCTGGATAGCATGTTGCAGGCCCCTCTTATTCCAGAGGCCAGGCCCTAGCTACTCTGTAGTCTCCTGATGTCTTGCAACAATTTCTCCAGGCCACTCCAAACTACTAGCTCCTGAGAACAGGCAAAAGAACTACATTCTTTCTTGTAGTAACAAGAGACTGTGATACACAGGTTATGTTACTGAAGGCTTGGGAGGGTGCTTTCCCAATGGAGGTTGCCCCCTTTCGTCTCATACCCTACAGCTGTTAGTATTATTGAACCAAAGTTCATAGGCCTAACACACGGTGAGGCCAAGAAAACAAACTTTAAAGTTTAAACAGAAGCAGGTTTATTGCAAGCGTCAAGCAAGAGGAGCTGGCAGCTTGTGAGTTCCCCAGTGGGTTTCAGAGTTTTTAAAGGCAAAATTTGGGATGAGGCCTGAGGGGTATGCAACTTTTCTTCTCCTTGGCTTGTGGGGAGGTAACAGGGCAGTGTTTAGGAGCTGCGTTCAGCATGCAGTTCCTCACCTCCACATTGGTGAGGGCCTTATTTCCTGTAGAAAATCTCTAAGATAAATTGCTTTGCATCCCTCGAGGAGGGAGGACTCTGCTTTATCGCTGCACTGTGGTTTGCTGACTTCTTTGTTTCCACATTCTCATTTACCCGATTAGTCATTTTTTGAAACTGCCCAGTAGAACTCAAGGAAGATGGAGTAAGCTGAAGCCTTTTTCCTACAAACAAATGGGGGTCTGGGAAGGCTTTTGAATCTGGGAGGACCCCACAAGGTTCTGCTCAGTTCCAATCCTCTGTTTTCTTTGATACTCCTCAGTCTTGAGGGCAGGTTTCCAACAAGAAAGGGAAGACTATTTAGGATAGAAGTTAATCATAATCTCCGTAGAGGAACTCGGCTTTAGCAGGATTCCTTTCCATTCCTACAATCCTGCAACCCTTTCAAATTAGTTTTAATTCTGTATATGTCACTTTAAGTTAAAGAGTCCACATATTTCTGTGTAACTATTGCCATCTGGGGTTCTTGGACTCTTTAATCAATAGAAATTGATGAGAGGCCAGAGGAGAAATTCAGGCAAGGCTTTATTATCTTGCCTGCAGCATGAGGGAGCAAAAACAAGTAACGGGACTTTTGCTCCCTCTCTGAGGAGGAGGATGTGAGCTGGTCCCTTAAGTGAGCATTTGTCCAGATGGAAGCACTACAGTCAAGGGTCCCAGGTCCCAGTCTATCTCACAACCACCCCGAGGGAAGAAAAAAAAAAATCTAAAATATATTTGCAGTGATGCTGCCGTATCTACAATAAAGAGTTCATCTTGTATTTTTATTATGGTTAAAAATTTTCAGATTGTTTAATAAAGCACAATATATCAGGTAAATTGAATTTCAATTAAATATCAAGTAATACTTTACGTCCTATGCAACATTTGTGATATACTTCTACTAAAACTATGTTTTGGAATTTAAACTTGGCATTTTAGGTTAAGTCCTGCAGCCATACTTCTGATTCCAGTGTTTATTCTGAGATTAAGCTTTACATAATGAAAATCCATATTAAACTACTTTATCAATTGAGAGTGGTCTTTTTCAAATAATTTATGCACAAAGAATAACCCACATCACTGTCGTGATGACCCCACACCCCTGCTGTTATTGTAATAGTATCAATAGAGTAGCCGTCATAACTTTAGGTACAAAAGAAATAGCAGCATTTCTTATTTTAAAACACTAGTAATTAGTTGTGAGTGTGCTCAGTCACCGGAGAAGGCAATGGCACCCCCACTCTAGTACTCTTGCCTGGAGAATCCCATGGATGGAGGAGCCTGGTGGGCTGCAGTCCATGGGGTCGCGAAGAGTCGGACATGACTGAGCGACTCCACTTTCACTTTCATGCACTGGAGAAGGAAATGGCAACCCACTCCAGTGTTCTTGCTTGGAGAATCCCAGGGATGGGGGAGCCTGGTGGGCTGCCCTCTATGGGGTTGCACAGAGTCGGACATGACTGAAGTGAGTTAACAGTAACAGTGCTCAGTCATGTCTGACTCTTTGCAGCCCCATGGGCTGTAGCCTGTCTGACAGGCTCCTCTGTCCATGGAATTTTCCACTCAGGTATACTGGAGTGGGTTGCCATTTCTTCCTCCTGAGAATCCTCCTGACTCAGGGATCAAACCCAAATTGTCTCCTGCAACAGCAGGCAGATTCTTCACCACTGTGCCATCTGGGAAGCCCCTAGTAATTAGGAAAATGCTAGTAATTTGAATTCCCAATAATCTTGGAAGACTTGAGATAGTATTATGTCAATCATATCTCAAACTGGTTTCAGGTGAATAGCAAGATTTGATTTGTATGTATTTTGAAGTGATCACAGCATGAAGTCCACTTAACATCCATTTCTATCTCTATACCAGTTTGTGTGTATGTGTGATGAAGACTTTTAAAATCTACTCTTAACAGATGTGGAGAAAGGGAATTCTTCTACACTATAGGTGGGGATGTAAATCAGTTCAACCACTATGGAAACAGTATGGAAGTTCCTCAAAAGAAATTAAAAACAGAGCTACCATATGATCCAGGAATCCCACTTAAATATGGACAAAGCCAATTCAAACAGGTACATGCACCCCTAGTTTCAAAACAGCACTATTCACAATTGTCAAGACATGGAAATAAGCGTTCATCAACAAATGAATAGATAAAGATGCACATGTATACAGTGACATACTACTCAATCATAAATGAAATAATTCTTTAACAGCAACATGAATGGACCTAGAGATTATTATTGTAAGTGAAGGACGTCAGTAAGATAAAACTATATGATATCACTTGTATGTGGAATCTAAAGTGACCAAGATGAACTTGTTCTCAAAAGAGAAAGAGACTCACATACATAGAGAGCAGTCTTATGGCTGCTAAGCCGACGAAGGGTGGGAGATGGATTGGGAGTTTGGGGCTAACAAATGTAAATTATTATATAGAGAGTGGAAAAACAACAGATTCTACTGTATAGCACAGGGAACAATACTCAATATTATGTGATAAATCATAACGGAAAAGAAAATAATGTGTGTGTGTGTATATATACTGAATCACTTTTTTATACAGCAGAAATTAGCAACATTATAAACCAACTCTAATGAACAAAATAAATTTAAAAAACTATGCTCAGCAACTTTCAAAAATAAAATGCAGTGTTAGCTATAGTCACTACGCTATAGTGCACTACCATCCCCTGGACTTGTACTCAGTTATCTTGTAACTGGAGGTTTAGAACTTTTGCTTACCTTCACCCCTTTGGCCCATCTCCTATCCCTCGCCTCTGGCAACCCCTGTCTATGCTCTGTATGTGTTTGTGGCTTATTTATGATTCTGCATAAAGGCAAGCTCTTACAGCATTTCTCTTCATCCGAATTAGCGCAGTATCCTCAAGGTCCATCTGCACTATTGCAAAGGCAAATAGTTCCTTTTTATGGCTGAATAATATCCAGTTTATACATATATGCCACATTTTCTTTATCCATTCTTCCACCAGTGGATACCAGGTTGCTTCCATGTCTTAGCAATTGTAAATAATGCTGCAATGAAAATGCGGATGTGTGTATCTTTTCCAGTTAGTATAGTTCTTTGAATATATCCAGAAGTGGGTTACTGATCATAAGGCAGTCATATTATTAGAAGAATAGGTTTCCCATATTGTTTCCCATAGTGGCTGCACCAATTTGCATCCCAGCAACAGTGCGCAAGTGTTTGCTTTTCTCCAGACCCTCGCCAGGTCTTGGTTCTAGTCTTATTGAATGCAAACATTCTAACAGGTGTGAGGTGATGGTCTGTTGTGGTTTTGATTTACATTTCCCTGAAGATCATGTCAATATAGATCAACTTTTAATAACATCGTTAGTAACATTGCATGTGATCATGCCCTCAGTCTGTAGACGTACCTACAGGACTTCACCAAGTACCTAGGATTCTAGGCAGTTATAAACGAAGTTTCAGTTCAATTCAGCCACTCATATTCTATTAAATATATTATATCTCACAAAAGAGTATGGATGTATGTTTATACTTGTTCTTAGCTTTATGAAAGCTATGTGCCAAAGTTCATACACACACACACACACACACACACACACACATTCTTCTCTACCATGTAGCCAATGGAATCATCTTAAGCTATCTGGTATTGTCCGTTATTTAACTTATTTATTCTGTAATTTAAATAAAACCAAATAAAATAATGATTGAACAGCTTTATACTATAGAATTATCTTCAGCTAAGAAATGCTTTTGCCCTCCTATACATTTTTATATGGCCTTGAATAAATATTTGGTCATTTACTTGACACAATAAGTTTTTATCTAACTTTTCCTGATATTCTTTACTTCAGTCTCAAACTATAAAAAAATTAAAACACTTTCTGGTAGCCTTAGGAATACCTCTATGTTCAATATTTAGGTCATCAGTACTCTTGACTTAGTGATAAAGAATCCTCCTGCCAGGTCAGGAGACATGGGTTCAGTCCCTGGTCTTTGACCATCCCCTGGAGAAAGAAATGACAACCCACTCTAGTATTCTTGCTCAAACCTCATGTACAGAGGAACCTGGTGGGCTACAGGCCATGGAGTCCCACGGAGTCAGACACAATTTAGCCACTAAAAAAATCTCCTTATAACTGTAACGTGAGTCGGGTGTTTATCAACACCTTCCAGGATTCGATCAGTTTGTGATCTGTCTATACATATTTCAAACTATAGTTATATTCATTCAGGGTTTATAAGCCTCTAAGTGACCATTATGATATGGAATATGCTTTTCTTGTAGTAAGTTTGAGTCTAGTTTGTCCAACTTGCAATTTCTCTATGAGGTATCTGATTCCATATCAACACAGGTGAAAGTTCTGTACAGGTTGCTATGGAGAACCTGTTTCTAGCATCCTGTTGCTCTCAGTGGCCAATTGCAATACCCAGGCCATATTTGTAGTGAAAAGCTGGATTGAATCATGTATTTTGTTCAGTAGCTAATTCTCAGGGCCTCAATGATTCATTAATCTTCCTGTATAAGATGGTCACTTAGGGCTGTGTGATCAATTATTCTGTGTATCACTGATTCAGATGCAGTACATTTATCTTTGAGGCCAGCTTTGGCAAGCACTAGCCTGTATTTTGCATGTTAATCAAGATAGTACGAAGATTTTGCTGTTATCTCTCATGACCCTTGCAATGAATCTAAGTATTCTAATCTTGTTTCCATATCCCTTTTATTACAACCTTGCGATGAGTAGGTACAAACATAGCTTTTAATAGGATCATTCTTTATATTATCCAAATTGTACCCTTTTCTATGTAAAGTGAAAAGAAAATTAAGCGTTTATTTCCAACTTTGCTAAAATATACGAAAAAATGTTTAGATGGAAACACGGGCAAATAATCCTAAAAACCACATTTTAATAAAAGCGGAGTATTTGTTTCTCCCTGTTAGAATCATTTGTTTATTAACTGAAATGCTTTCTGTCTCTTTTTAAATCCTGGGCTGAGTTGAAGCCAAGACAAGTGGTGTCTCTCTTTTAAAGATGTTCTGTATATTTATTTACAGCTGTCTTTATTGCTGCATGTGGGTTTTCTCTAGCTGCAGTCTGAGGCTTCTCACTGTGGTGGCTTCCCTTGTTGCAGAGCACAGGATCGAGGGCTGCAGCTCTTGAACTCTAGAGTATGGACTCAGTAGTTGTGGTGCATGGGCTTAGTCGCCCTGTGGCATATGGTATCTTCCTGGACCAGAGACTGAACTCATGTCCTTTGCACGGACAGGTGCACTCCTAACCACTGGATCACCAGGAAAGTCCTGAGATTCTTTCAAAAGGAATGGCCCAATAGATAAAAACCAGTCTCTATATCAACTGTTCTTTGTCCCACATATAAACTTAACCTGCTATCTTTAATCACTATCTGCCATATTTTAAACTTGCCAAAGAGTTGAGCTCATATGTTATATGGTAAAGTTTTTAGATGTGGTCCGTCTGGTTTCCCATATCAGATGCTTATGTTCTGAGTTAGCATTCCAGCTTCTCTGTTCTGAAAGTCCCCCTTTCATGCAATGGGAAAGGCAGATTATTCTATTCCACAAGGCAGACTATGAGTGCTAAATACCATTCTGCAAGAGAACAAATGAATTTCTTGATTTTTCAGATGAGATTTTCTCATTGGGAAGTAATAGAAACACCAAATTAAATCCTGACATAAACTGTCTCATGTGATAACGAGAGACCTTCACAGTTGTATGACTAAGGGCCTCAATATAAAATAAAATAAAGATGTCAGTTCTCTTCTTTGACTGTTCTGATAGCTCAGCTTTTTTTTTTTAAATATATAAAAAATGAAAGCAAGCAAGTAAGATGTTAACCACCCAAATCCAGGAAAGAAAAAATGTAAAATTAGAGTCAAGAGTGAGAAGAAAAAGACGTACTAGAATAGTTTTCTCTAGCAATTGATTGTGCTAACAACCTACAGGATGACAGCTTTTTCTATTTTGATCAAAATACTAACTTAAAATTCTCTCAAGTAGTATTAATATGTGAGTATATAATAGCATAAATTGCTAAATAGTACAATATACTTTGTGCCTGGCAACGTTTTCCTCCTGACATAATTTAAAATGCTTTTTAAAATTAGAGATTAAAATACAAACAGCCAACTTTTTTGAAAGTATAAGTACATTGACTTGCAGGTACTATTTATAATGCTTTTCCTAAGATTAAAAAAATGAGGTAAACATGTCTTAATACTTTTGATACATGTTTAACTGAATATTTGTCAGTTTTCATTTGTAACAGATTAGTGGAAACGCCTGGAGTAACAGGTAAATTTGGCCTTGGAATGCGGAATGAAGCAGGACAAAGACTAATAGAGTTTTGCCAAGAAAATGCACTGGTCATAGCAAAAACCCTCTTCCAACAACACAAGAGAAGACTCTACACATGGACATCACCAGATGGTCAACACCAAAATCAGATTGATTATATTCTTTGCAGCCAAAGATGGGGAAGCTCTATACAGTCAACGAAAACAAGACCAGGAGCTGACTGTGGCTCAGATCATGAACTCCTTATTACCAAATTCAGACTCAAATTAAAGAAAGTAGGGAAAACTGCTAGAATATTCAGGTATGACCTAAATCAAATCCCTTATGATTATATAGTGGAAGTAAGAAATAAATTTAAGGGCCTAGATCTGATAGAGTGCCTGATGAACTATGGAATGAGGTTCATGACATTAAGACCATCCCCATGGAAAAGAAATGCAAAAAGCAAAATGGCTGTCTGGAGAGGCCTTACAAATAGCTGTGAAAAAGAAGAGAGGCGGAAAAACAAAGGAGAAAAGGAAAGATATAAGCATCTGAATGCACAGTTCCAAAGAATAGCAAGAAGAGATAAGAAAGCCTTCTTCAGCAATCAATGCAAAGAAATAGAGGAAAAGATCTCTTCAAGATACCAAGGGGACATTTCATGCAAAGATGCCCTTGATAAAGGACAGAAAAGGTCTCAACCTAACAGAAGCACAAGATATTAAGAAGAGGTGGCAAGAATACACGGAAGAACTGTACAAAAAACATCTTCATGACCCAGATAATCATGAGGATATGATCACTCATCTAGAGCCAGACATCTTGGAATGTGAAGTCAAGTGGGCCTTAGAAAGCATCACTATGAAAAAAGCTAGTGGAGGTGATGGAATTCCAGTAGAGCTATTTTAAAACCTGAAAGATGATGCTGTGAAAGTGCTTCACTCAATATACCAGCAAATTTGGAAAACTCAGCAGTGGCTACAGGACTGGAAAAGGTCAGTTTTCATTCCAATTCCAAAGAAAGGCAATGCCAAAGAATGCTCAAACTACCGCACAATTGCACTCATCTCACATGCTAGTAATGTTCAAAATTCTCCAAGCCAGGCTTCAGCAATACGTGAACCATGAACTCCCTGATGTTCAAGCTGGTTTTAGAAAAGGCAGAGGAACCAGAGATCAAATTGCCAACATCTGCTGGATCATGAAAAAAGCAAGAGAGTTCCAGAAAAACATCTATTTCTGCTTTATTGACTATGCCAAAGCCTTTGACTGTGTGGATCACAATCAACTATGGAAAATTCTGAAAGAGATGGGAATACCAGACCACCTAACCTGCCTCTTGAGAAATGTGTAAGCAGGTCAGGAAGCAACAGAACTGGACATGGAACAACAGACTGGTTCCAAATAGGAAAAGGAGTATGTCAAGGCTGTATACTGTCACCCTGTTTATTTAACTTCTATGAAGAGTACATCATGAGAAATGCTGGACTGGAAGAAACACAAACTAGAATCAAGATTGCTGGGAGAAATATCAATAACCTCAGATATGCAGATGATACCACCCTTATGACAGAAAGTGAAGAAGAACTAAAGAGCTTCTTGATGAAAGTGAAAGAGGAAAGCGAAAAAGTTGGTTTAAAGCTCAACATTCAGAAAACAAAGATCATGGCATCCGGTCCCATCACTTCATGGGAAATAGATGGAGAAATAGTGGAAACAGTGTCAGACTTTATTTTGTTGGGCTCCAAAATCACTGTAGATGGTGAGTGCAGCCATGAAATTAAAAGACGCTTACTCCTTGGAAGAAAAGTTATGACCAACCTAGATAGCATATTCAAAAGCAGAGACATTACTTTGCTGACGAAGGTCCATCTAGTCAAGGCTATGGTTTTTCCTGTGGTCATGTATGGATGTGAGAGTTGGACTGTGAAGAAGGCTGAGCGCCAAAGAATTGATGCTTTTGAACTGTGGTGTTGGAGAAGACTCTTGACAGTCCCTTGGACTGCAAGGAGATCCAACCAGTCCATTCTGAAGGAGATCAGCCCTGGGATTTCTTTGGAAGGAATGATGCTAAAGCTGAAACGCCAGTATTTTGGCCACATCATGAGAAGAGCTGACTCACTGGAAAAGACTCTGATGCTGGGAAGGATTGGGGGCAGGAGGAGAAGGGGACGACAGAGGATGAGATGGCTGGATGGCATCACGAACTCGATGAACGTGAGTCTGAGTGAACTCTGGGAGATGATGATGGACAGGGAGACCTGGCGTGCTGCAATTCATGGGTCGTGAAGAGTCAGACATGACTGAGTGACTGAACTGAACTAAGTTGATTATTAAAATATATTGCAGGGCTATGGAGATATTAACTATAAAGAAGTTATATTGTAAAACATTCTGATAAAGAGTATCATTTTTCCTGGAAAAATACCATTGACATAAATATTGTATCACCTATTCTTGCCACATTTTCTACGGGAATATGAAATTTACACATCTTCACACACATTTGAATTTTTAAATCCTTTTATGTGGTGTATGGAGTAGACCTGTGTTCTTTTACTAAAGTGGCAAAGTACCCACTTTCTGACCAAATCCTTAACTGGGAAATTTTGATAAATATTTTCATGAGAATACAGATTTGACATCCCTTTTCCCCTAAGATGTAAAAAACACCTATTGCAGTTAGCAAAACACAATATTATCTGTCATTTGAATATCATTTTTGTTACCCCTTACAAGATGAGCAATAGAATAAGATGATAGAACTTTTAAACAACAACATTTTACATCTTAAATATTTCAGCTTAAAAGGTAGCAACACTTAAAGAAGCATCCTATGTCTATACAGAGTATCTCAGATTCTAATTACCTATTTACGTATTCTATAGGTTGTACAAAGTCACCCTCAATTCAGAATGTCATGCATTATTGAGTTTGTGTTATGAGGCAGGCACTTGGTAGGTGAGGAAGGTACAAGAATGCATAAGACAGGACCCAAAACTGGGTCTACAATCTGTTCTCATTTTTCAGGATTTAGTTTCAATGGAAAAACTTTGTAATTGCAAGTAAAAATGAACAAACCATTTTCAATCTGGTTTTTCAGGTCATTTGTACTTGGAATACAGAACAAAATCCTTGTTGCTTCATGGGAGAATGACCATGTAAAAGTGAACTACAAAAGATAAGCCAATCTACAGTTGAGATGGGATGCTCTCCACATCCCATCCCTGCTGGATGTAGGTAAGCAAATTTTTCATTCTTTCATGCGATCAACATGGTGGTGTCTAAAAACTGGCAGAATGAGTTCTTTGAGTTGACCTCTCTGGTAACAAGACTGAATTGTTTAAACTTGAAATGGATTTGACAGCAGAGTTTTTCTTTGAAAACAAGCCATAGAATCTGTTTTATTTATAGTAAAGCATGTTTTTGTGTGTCTGGTTTTTTGATATGGTTTTATTTTGGTGATTTTTTGTTTATGACATGATTTTTGATTCTGAGGTGTGTGTTCAACTTGTGAAGTTCAGCTTCTAAGTGTTGTTAGTGCAAAGCAGATACTTGTCTTGCTGTAAAATTAATTTGGTATCTTATGTTTAGATTTGGGGTCTGAATTTCATGTTTTGTTAGCTAATTCACCTTGACTTCTAGTAACTTCCCATGAATATGCTACATATGTGTCTAGTGTCTGGAATACATTGGTTCATACCGATAGACATCTTCAGTGACAGATTCTCAAGCATCAAGGACTAGATGTCTTTTAAACTCACTAGATGGGAACATTTGCTCAGGCTTACCATGATACAGGGTCTTAAACATAGTAAGAAATTTCCGATATTAAGTATTCAAAACTGTCCAATCAATACATAACCGTACCTACAAATATCAACATACACTAATCTCCATATCTGCCTTCAAACATAAAAAAAAAAAAAAGCTTTGCCTCTTTCAACTTTTCCTTGAACTGCTGAAAATTTCCCCTTTCAACACTTGAGTGGGATCTTGTCTGACACTCAGAAATGAATTTTCTAAGGAGATACATGCTGAAAAAGCAAGACTTACTGGGTTTATTATTTTAAAAAGATTTTAAAAGTAAGTCCTGCTATTTTTGTCTTAAGAAATGTTTGCCTAACTCGAGCCCCCCAAATTTTCTTCTGTGCTGTCTTATAGCATTAGCTTTCATATTTAAGTCTGTGATATGTTTTGAGTTATTTTGTTCTGTGTGGTCTGAGGTAAAGTTTGAAGTGTGTGGGTTATTTTTTATTCCTTTACACATGGATGATCGATTGCTCCAGGACCATTTATTGAAGACTGTTCTTTTGACCCATTGAATTGCCTGGAACCTTTGTTAAAGCCTAACTGATCATATATATGTTTGCCTAATTCTGAACAGTATTTTATTCCATTGATATCTATGTTTATCCTTTTGTACATGCTACACTGTCTGAAAAGACTGAAGTTTGAGAACATGCTAAACAGAATTTTTAAGTTTCAGGGATTTCGGGAATAATATTTTAGTGGAAAAAAAAAAAAAAAGACTTCATTAGAAAGGGGCACCTAGGCAGAAGGCAGAAGGTAAGGGCCCCAAGGAGAACTGCTCTGCCTTGTGGCTCACCATCTCAGGGTTTATGGCAGTGGGATGAGTTTTCACGTTGTCTGTGCCCAAACATCTTTCTTGTGCCCATATTTGATCTGACTCAGGGTCCTTTCATGTTGCGTGTGCATCTCCCAGATAACATGGAATCCAGCACGAAGATTTCTGGGAGGTTGGCAGAACATATCATGGGCTTGTGTCTCTTCCCTGTTTTGGCCCCTCCCAAATTACCCTGCCTTGTAGCTTCTTAGTTCTGTGTTTCCTTATTGGCACCTCCTGTTGAGAAAGAACTCAAGCAAGCAGTTATTATCATGCCTGGCTGGCCAAGAAAGGTGGTTTTGGTCAATGGTTCCCAGTAGATCCATTCCTCACCAGTATGTGTCTCTGTAACCTATGTATTAAATGCTACAATTAATTACAAATCCACATGCAATTGTTAATAGCAAACATAGGGAAAACTTCATGTAGAAAAATTATGCATCATAGACACATCACAAATTTTAACTTTTGTTTTTAAAACTAGCTGGAGGATTTGCTGGCTTTTGTTTTTGCTCTTCTGTTTCTTTGTCCTTTGGCATATAATTATTTACACTGGTCATTGTCTTTTAACCAGTGGGTTTTTGTATATTCTGCTTCAGTATGGTCTCAGAACTTTGCTATCCTTTACCGTGTATGATATTAAAAGGAGGCATGCCAGTAAATCTTCTATATACCACCCATTCTTTCATCAGTATACTATCATTTGAATTTTTTCTTGATTATCATGAACAAACACCATACTGACACTGAATTTTCTTGATTTTCTCTATAGCAAAGAACTAAAAACTGCCATCTGGCCTTTGATAAAGGAATACTTTTTACCACCATAGAAATATTGGTCATCCATTAAATTATGACATTACCACCCAGTATTGGGACTAAATAAAACAGCTGAACAACTAGTTTTAAAGAGGTTTGTGTTCCTGTAATGTGTGTATTTGAGCAGAGATCCTGAGCTATAGCTGGCATCAATGGATACTCATATGGGTAGCTCTTGATAAATCTAAATCAGAAATCTGCCTTTATAAATTATCATTTCCTTTATTGTATATCAAAGAATTCTTGACACTATATTAGCATTGTTATGTGACTCACATACCCATAATCACTTTAGGAAAATATAATAAAACTGATCCTGGCTTCTTGAGCTAGATGTTTCAATTTATTATCTAACCTAACTAGTAAACCAGATGAATAATTTAATCTCAATAGCATTCAATTCTTTTTCAGTCCCATACTCTTTAGATTGTTGGTAGTTTAAATTAGCAAATCCCTGCAGCTCTGAAAGAGTTCTACAAGGCTCTTCAGGATACTTTATCTAAATCTGTAGGAATCTATAGAACTAGAATCTAGAGGACTGTAGACTATGGCTATCTGGATGGCAGCTAGTTTTTCATTGCAAGGAACCCATTTGGATGGTTAATTACCACATATTCATTCAGGGCAAAAACATAGTCAGCCTTCAAGGAAGAAAGGACTCCTTTTGTTGCCAATAAAACATCATTAGGGCTTTGGAATTAGGAATATACCAAGTCCCTGAAAAACTTCTCTTGTAACTCTCTGTCTCTTATCTGATAAATATCCAAATTTTCACAGAGGAGATCTGATGAAGCTGCAAATTACATTTCAGCTTCCTTAGGGAACAAAATGGTACAGGTGTTGCGTAAAGTATTATAGCTCTGCAAATGTTATGAAGATTCCTTTAGAACAGTCACAGGAATCCCTTATGGTTCAGATTGTTTATTATGCTAAGGGTTTAGGGATTTAAATATGTCCTTCTTACTTTGACTTTTCAACCACCTCATCCTGCAGCCATGTATTTTCTTGACGGACCTCAAAGTTTTGCCTTCAATTGAGAATTTATTCTAGGTGGTGACAAGAAATAACATAGTTGGCCATCATACTGTTGCATGCTAGGCCTACGTGCAATATTACAGTAGTTAACTGGTTTGTTCTTGTCTAGCCCCAATTAGATCAAGGATCTGCTTCCAAATTTTACCTGTTTACTTGAACCTCACTTTTAACAGGCTTCTGAGTAGTCAGGTCATCTTAAATATAGTCTAATCCAGAGAATGAATGTATAAACCTGTGACTGGGTGCCTCATAGGACTTACTGGAAAACTAGGGAATTAGGCTAAGGAAATAAGGGGAAAAAAATGGAATGCTAAATGCCATGAAATATATCCAAATGCTACACAAAGAATGGGTTACTCTGTTGTTGCTTCTGCTTCTTATCACTTGATATCCCCAAAAGGGTGACATCATT
The DNA here is from genome assembly GCA_917880005.1 of Nanger dama. NCBI lineage: Eukaryota > Metazoa > Chordata > Mammalia > Artiodactyla > Bovidae > Nanger > Nanger dama. The sequence goes on from CAKJTW010000069.1 coordinate 4,590,991, forward strand.
TGAAACAGTATCACTTTGTTGAACTGGAATGAATTCCCAAATAGCTTTTTGTTTTGAAATATTTTTATACCCCTCCCTTTTCTACTACTTATGACATTTATGACCTTAACATGACATTAGAGTAAAAGGGAAAATGGTACCTTTTGCATGGAGGGGAGGGGAGACAGAGACTTGTTTCAAATCTATAACTCAAATGCTATATTTTTCCTAATGTTGTAATATTTTAACTTGACATAGAAAATAGTTATTTGAATGCAATTTAATTGTTAAAATTTCCATAGATTTCTTTTCATAATGTATTTTAGGAATTACTTAAAGGGCCAGCTGATAGGATGTGTAAATACTTAAGCCTCTCATCTAACTGCCTGGAGGAAAGTTCTAATACTTTTATATTTATTATGGCACGCTTTTCAATATTTCACGAGAATCACCTAAAACTCCAGAGAAATCATATTCTTTATGGGTTCCATAAATGGTGTCATTTTTAAGAGCACAATTTCAAAAGGCACATATGAGAATATAGTGACATGACAAACTCTGTCTGGGATATTCAAACAGACACCTAAATCTCCAAGAGGCTGGGTAGAGGTCAACATTTATACAATATTTATAATGAAAAGCCCAAGAAACATCTTTCTACTATTACATTTCATGTACATCACTACTTTATCCACCATGAAGCTGACACTTTTATTAGCTGAGGTATTACTACTTCAAAATCAAACTCAAAATCAAGCTTTGTGGCTTAGAATCAAATACCCTGCAAAGACAATGAAACAAGTATATTTGAGGTTGTACACTGTTACATTTTGTTAAAAGTAATTTAATATTCAGGGGATCTAGGCTAATTCTCTGAAAAAAATCAGTGATAAATAGTCATCTATTGCTAAATTATGTACATCATTTGGACAAATTATCCTCTTATAAAGGGGAAACCTTTCAGATAAGGTTTTAATAGTGTAAATGATGGGTGTGTACATATGCTTGCATGTGTGTATCAAGTCATGGTGGTAGAGTAAAAGCTGTGTTTGCTTAGAAGTGAGACAACATCAAATTCTTGTCTTACCCTTGTGATCTAGACCTAGTAATCTTACATGTGTATTTTACACTAGTTCTCAACTGTAAACTGTAGAGTATCCTTACTTATGAAAATAATTTAAAAACTCAAATACTATGCAAATATAATTTAGCAGGGAGGAATCTGAACTAAAACTATATAACAGAAATTCTGACTTTAAAATTCACCTTAAGTATAAGAAGTAATGTACCTCTCCTATGGTACCACATAGTACAAAGGAGGTATTATTAACTTTTCTCTCTCTGCAAGCAAGTCTCAGTCTCACAGGAGCTTAGTTTCATTAACTTATTGAAGATATCTGTACATTGCTCAGATGTTTACTATATTGACATTCAAATGTCAAATAACTTTAAATGCCATTGACCCCTGAAATTTGAGAGTAATGAAATTAAAGTCAAGAAATAATTAAGGGAAAATGGCAGTTTGGGGCAGCTTCAAACTGATGTTTTTCTCCACAAAAACATCAAAAAAAATTAAGCAAAATTGTGAGGTGCATCTTTGTCCAACTTTAGGAAACAGAGCCTCCAACAACCAAATGAATAGTTAGCTGGACTGGGGGGGTGGTGGGAGAAGGGATGTTACAAGGAGGGAGGGCTGAATGAGTACCCCACACTCATTTTCTGTAAGCGTTAAGTTCTATGAAATTAGAGGCTGAAAGTAGCTGTACAACTCTGAGGAGACAACATTCCACTCAAGTATAGATCTTAAAGTTGTTATGGGGAATTTTATATTTGCTATCTTTTCATAAAGAGCCTGAGAGTATATGAAATGAAAGTAAATAACCCAACATTTATTGAAGTCTGACACAAATTCAAAGACCAGATGGTTTTTCTGGTAAATCTTATCAAATTTGAGAGGAAAACACCCCAAAGTAAATATTATTTTTTTAAAAATACAACAATACAAAACAATACGCCATGACCAAGTAGAACTTATACTAAGAATGCAAGCTTATCTTAATATTCAAAAGTCAATGATAAGGTAAATTAATTGAGATCATGGTGCTAATAGAAAACAGAAGAAACACAAGTTACTGCAGACACAACTATATGGGAATATAAAAATGTTCATCATGAAACGAGTACCCTGAAAAGACACCCTAAGACTGTCACCTAGGCAACTTTGATGCTTCTTCTCAGGACATAACTGTTGCGTATACACTGGATCAAAAAGGCAGAGAGGCTGGTAGGTTGCCATTGGCCATCAAAATTCATGGGAGCCATCATAACCAGAAGAAAAACTACTAAGATTCAAATTCCAGGAACAAATAACTATTTCCACACATATCAGAAACAGACTGCCTTATATAAAACAGGCATATGAACCATGAACCAATCAGCCTTTGAGAGGAAAAACTATGAAGGGCTGTGACCAAATGCAGAGACCAGGAGTAAAAACTGAAACTTCAGTGAAAGATGACTGAAAAGTGTTTTAATTGCGATCATCTTTTGTGCAATGCAAACTTTGTTAAATTGCTTATGAAATTTTGGACTTTATATTTTGAAAAATGTTATTGTTAGCTTGAAAGCATACTAATCATAATATCAAGCACTGATTAATTACACTATAAAATGATGTTAAATGTTACTTGTTATGGTGTTTATAAATTTAATGAATCAATTCTGAGTCCAGAAATGGAAGAAAACTTAACATTGATTACTATCTTTCTAAAATATCCAGTTGATACATAGACTTACCTCTAAAATTAAAACATTTCTAAATATAAGCCAGTTAATCTCAGATATAAGTTGGACTTGCTAAGAACAAGTTTTGAAGTGACAAGACTGATCAGTAAACACTGACTGCAAACACAATAATTGCACATCTCTTAAACTTGTAAGGCAAGTATGTTATGTATATTTCTATGCATATATATGCATGGTACAAAGGTTGTATACTTGCCTCTTACAGTAAGTTGAGGTCTATTATTGCTTTCTCTATTTTCAGAAAAGGATATGCTTTGTGAATAAATATATATATTCAATTACATGTATTAAACATATACACAATATGTTTTATATATGTATTTATAATGCATTATATATATATACAATCTGCCTTCTAGTTATGATCTTCTTACCTTTTGGCACTTTATATGAGTTTAATAGCTTTTAAATAATCATGAAAAAAGAAAACGCACTCTTCAATATATAATGATTCTTTGGGACCAATTGCAATATCGAGAAACAGAATGCATTGCTTGCTATGGCAGCCTCAGGATAAACCTTTATCCCGGTAAATATCAGTGGTTCATACAGATAGATTTGCATATAGATGCAATTTAATTATTGCCTTTCTAATTTTCAAACTTACTTATTCAGAAATACTTTCCCATTAGGAGTCAGGCTAGTCTTAAGCTCAAAATCCAAGTATTCTCACCAACATCAAATACTTATCCTCTGATATTAACCTATTAACTCATAACAGACTCACTGAGCTCCAGATTATTAGATAAATCTTCTTCCCACGTTGTCACTCTAAAGGAATTCGTTTATTTTTAGATTTTGTTTTCCATGTGGTGAGATTATATTCATTCCTGCTTCCAAAAGTAATGATAAGAAAAAAATCCCAAAATGCAGCATTGAGATAAGTAATAAAGGATATTGCATGTCTAAAGGCATTGACTATTTTCCTTAATCTTAAAAGCAGTGAATCTTTAATGTGCTTAGTTAGAGGGTCAGCGGCATATGAATTCTTTGCAACCATTGTTGACTGATCATCAAAAGAGGGGTGAGGAGAAAGAAGTCTTCTATTATAATAATCAAAACCCATTCTGACTGTGTTTCCCACTGATAAAAATGTAGTATCATATTTCAGAGTAATAAGAACATAGAACTAAATATTATCACCCAATGGCACATGGCTTTGACAAGCCAGAAGAAAGTCTCCAGTGTGGCTAAATGGTGTTAGGTTTAAAAACTATCAGTCTTCTTAGAGCTGGAAAGATTCCTTACATTAATAACTGTGAGGTCTATCAACCAACATCCTAAATTGTGGAAAAGAAATATAATTTGTAAAATGATGAATGCTCCAAAATAAATGTGCTCAGGGTTTTTTTATAATTGTGAAGTACCATTCACCTCCTTGAATTTCTTTATGCCTCTGTTCTTACCTGTCTGCAGACCAGATAGCTATCTAATGCAATTAGTACTCATTGAATATCATTGTTTTGACACTGATAGTATATGTACATTCTCTGCATCTCATAGTCACAACTTTTTTAACCCTATTTGACAAATAAGGAGAAAGGTCAAGAAAGCTTTCACATTACACCTTAAGTCCAATAGCTGATGGCTACCCATCACCTCCTTTTGAAAGTTTGTTAGCCAAAGTAGTGCATAATCATAAGTTGTTCAAAGTGTTACGTATGTATTTTCAAAAGCTCATCAGAAAGCCTATAATACCTCCATATGCCTTTCCACGTGTGTTATGTACGCTTCAATATTAATACGCTATGAGAGCAGCATATGGTTCTTTGATGGAATGTAATGGAAAATGACAGGCTGTTTGAAGATGCTCTACCACCAATTTCATGAATAATGTATTTGTGTAACAGGTATAATCAGTGTCATTTAAGCCTGCAGCCTCCAGAGAGACAACAGCAGCATGCAGAAGCACAGACTGTCTGTTTCGATGTTTTAAATGGGAATCTTATTTTAAATATCGCTATTTTTTTGAAGCAAGTTTATATACTTCTACACAGAAATAACAATAAATACTTGCAGTATTTTATTAAATACTTATAGTATTTTAATAATTGGTGTTAAACCTGATTGAAATGCAGGAAATAAAGGCAATTTTTAAGTGCTTAAAGGAACACATTTTACATACTTAAAAGAATATGAAACTTTATTACTCAGCATTTACTAGGATAAGAAATACTTCAGAATGAGTTAATGATATTAGAATCCTAAAGATATAATACTTCATAGCAGGTACCAATCTGTTAGAATAAACTTTCCATATAAAATACAGCATAACTCTAATTTTATAATAGACATTTCCCGTTGATTCCAGAAAACACCCTTCAGGAATCTCCTGAAATTGATGTGATTAGATATTTGAATAGAGTACGTAATTCTTAATTTAAATTTGGTTAACATGAATCATTGCTCTAAAAATGAGACAAATAACATTAGCCCTACAGCAAGCTATGTTCTAGCTAAAGTAGCCCTGATGGTAACTACAGGTTTTTATTTTTACTGTTTTTATAGAAGAAAGAAAGAATTGACTATTATTAGTGGATATGCTGGTAATTTATAAAATTAATCCCTTGGGATAAGAATCACTGCATTCTTATTTCCAGATGTCCCCACAATGCATACACAGATTTGTATATATTATGCTATACAAATATTCCATTAAATCACATGAATATAAAGGTAAACATATTTTTTAAATAGGGAATCATACTTTCTCTGCATGCTGATAGCTAAGTGGTTAGGATGGCAACTTTCAGTATTGAGATGTAGCCTAAAAAGGAATAACATCATACTTATTATTTCAAAGGGCATATTTTAACAACTAAGAAAATCATTAAAATAACACGCTATGGTAATCACTTAGATCAGTTCCACAAAAGGACATTTTCCACCAGATGTCCTAACTTTTATAATTTAACATTGGCAATAGATAACAGGAAACACTGCATATGAGGCTTTGTATGGATCTTCTAGTCTGTCTCACCCATATAAATGCCATCCCCTTCAAGTATGCCTGGAAACAGTTTATATGAACATTTTCAGTGACAGTTGCTTCAAAGCCACTAAGTCTGTGGCAATCAGAGCAGCAATAGGAACCCAGTATATCTTTTACTTTCCACATCTGCTTGCAATGATTTTTCCTTACCTACTGCATGATACAATGCATCAGATTTGCTATTTGTTGAATAAATAGCATTTTATTACCTCATGAAATCCAATGCTTGAAGTGAGACACAAAATCAAAATATCAATAGGAATCATGTTGTTCCTCACCTAAACTACAACCTGTTCTTCACAATCAAGTTCGATTTCCAAATTCACATGTCACCCAGATTTGAAAGGCCATCTTGCCTGGCTATATCTGCTTCTCTACACCCAATTGTCCTTTTATTGTTGAAGCTACTAGGGAAAAAAATCTGAAGTGAAGAATGAGTGGGTCTAGGATTGGTGGTGCTTTGACTAGCACTGTAACATATTAGGGAATACATCTCCATTTAGTGTTTACTGGGTAAATTGATTCATTCATTTATTAAGCATTTTATTGCTTAATAGTTATTGAATTCTGGACATACGGATAAAATAGCAAAACATATATTTATTTTTTACCATGGAGTTTAGTGTTGATTATCAACTATAAATTCATATTAATACTGGATGAAATATTGTACAGGGAGCTTTTGAAAAATTTGTTTACATAAAGTAAATAGAAACATGATGGTAGATATTTTCAAATGTTGATTTCATGGAAAAAAAGTAGATACAGAAACTTGCTGCATTTCTATTGATATAGTAAAATAAATGGTGGTAGGAAATAAATTGTATTTTTCTGTTGAAAAGCAATTTAAATTTGTAAAATTTCCCTACAAAATAAATTTGTTAAAAAGTATAGTTGGTTACCAGGACATATTCAAATTTTCCATGTTTAATAAATTTTAGCCATAGACGATCACAAGTACTTCAAATTCTGATGTGCTCTCCAGAAATTATTTTTACATGTGCCATTTTTTTGTTCTTGTCTACATTAGTTTTCAAAAAAAGTATGTTAAATTATATGTTTGAAGTTAAGTAATAGAGTCTCAAAGCAGTGCTTTGTTTATAAGTAAACTTTGATTTAAACTGACTTCAGTACAGTGATGCTTTGCCAATAATTGATTGGTTTGGCTTTTACAAACTGAATTTTATAATTTAGAATCTCATTTACCTTTAGGGATATTGTACTAAATAACCTCTAAGCAATATAATTATAAAATAAACATTTTAAATGGTAAATTTTGCTCCTAAAGTTTATTGAATTCAATATTAGCCTCATATCTACCATTTTCTCCAACATGTTTCTATTCTTTTGGGTATCTTCTGAGATTATGAAAATAATTGTAGCCACCTAATTTAGGAAGACAATTGTCAGTACTACTGATGTGGAACTGACTTATTTTAGTGATTCTCAGCATAAAATCAAAAATATGTTGGAATCATTGAGCGCAATGTCCTAAGAATCATAAATGAACCAATTGATGTTGCTATTAATTAGAAAGTTTAGTTTGGGTAAGAGTGTTGAAAGACAAGAGAACTATGTTTGACCCTTAAAGTGATGTTTTTGATATATTTTTCCTTATTGTTGAGAAGAGAATCTTTGCATTCAAACCTAGAGCTAGGAAAAAACTGCCGAGAAAAATATGACTTAAAAATTGAAGGATTAAAACAATAGAGCAAAATAAAGAAATGATATCAGGAGGACAATGGATGCTTCATAACCCCCTTAGAGCTGTGTTAAGTACCTCACTACTCCAGAGCCTAAGCTTACACTGAGATTGAGCCCTACTATTAACAGATAAACCTGTATATCTCCATAACTGGTATAAAATTTGAAAATTGAATACTGACCTGTGGTACCTAGGCTTTCTCCAGAAAATCCATTGCAGTGTTAGTCTAGATAAGCTGAAGTTGAGGACATCATCTAATGGTTAGCTAGACTCAAATATCTGAGATTTTAAAAGGATGGCAAGACTTGTTCCAGGTTCTAAATTGGTAGCCACTTTATTCACTGGTAGTTAAAAAAAAAAAAAAAAAAGCAGTCATATTAATACATTACTGAGCAATCAGTACATTAAAATGTCCACAGAAAAAGTGATCATTATTTTCAAAGTACTGCATATAAGCAAGTTAAGACAATGTATTAAGGAATGAAGCTTTATTAAAATTGACTCTGAATTTTTTTGATTTCTGTCTTGATATATATTTATATATATTTATATATTTAGTGAAGCAAAATAAAATGCATCTGGTAATAATCAAAACCTGAAAAATTGGCTGAGCAAAGCTGTTATATATAGCTGTATCATAGGGCTACTAGATGGGCTGAAGGGAAAAGTCAGATTTGTAGAAATATGATTCAGTTCTGTAAATACATGAATTTACCTCTTGACATGACATGCCCTAAAAATTAAAACTGATGGAAAAAAGACTCTATCCTTAAGTACAGGTGAGATGACTGACTCTCAGAGAAGGTAAGTCACTTGACCAAGGTAACACAGTGGCTGGTAGTAGGTCAGATTAGAACCTTTAAAACAGCCAGGAGAATTTTAGCGAAAAACTTAACATGAGCAAATACCAGGGTCTCAGTTCTTTTGTGTAGTTAATGTAGTAAGCCTCAGGATTTTCTGAAAGGGGAAATATATTGATATCTTTCAATTATTTTCTTTAACTTAACAAATTACTGGGATATTTTATCCCAACATTAAATTGTTCTTTTCTTTCTTTTTTTTTAAATCTAATGCACATCTTTCCATCTTGCTCAGACAAGACCTTCTTTTAGTTTACTTTGGTCCTTTGCAAACATTTAATCATCTCCTCCCTTTAATCTTTTAAATTTCAGTGGCCAATCTTTGCTTTGACATCACCCACATCCACTCTTGCCTGTGCTCAGTCATGTCCAGCTCAATGGGACCTCATTGGCTGTAGCCCCCAGGTACCTCTGTCCATGAAATTTTCCAGACAAGTAAACTGGAGTGGATTGTCATGCCCTTCTCCAGCGGATCTTCATGACCCGGGGATTGAGCCCGGGTCTCCCACAGTGCAGGTGGGTTCTTAACTGCTGAGCCACTGCGAAACTGAGTCTTCCCTTAGTGAATAGGAAAATTAATAACCAGATGTATAGAGACTGTTTATTTAAGAATGAAGCTCAGGGAAAGCATTCATGGCTTTAGGGCCAGTGCAGTTGTCAGGTTGAAGGGGAATGTCACAAATGAGAAGAAACGGGGTGTTTAAAGAACACACAGACACCTCTTTTAACATTGGCTTTGTTGATTAAAAAATGCATTTTAATTGTATAGTTCAGTGAGTTTCGACAAATATATACATCCGTGTGTCCACAACCATAACCAAGATATTGAACAGTTCTATCAACATAAAATCTCTTTTGTTTCAAATCATTTTGATACCACCTCTAGCCTCAGCAAAACTGATCTATTTCTGGCACCAAAGATTAGATGTCTTTTCTAGAGATAAATATAGAATGAGTGGTGCTAATTATACTGTGCATCTGACTACTACTCAGCACAATGTTCTATATATTCATCTATGTCGTTGCATATATCAATAGTCTGTTGTTATTTATTGCTGAATAGTATTTTATTGTATTGAAGTGCCACATTCTGTTTAACTATTGCTCATTCAATGATTTTTTAATTGGTTAGTAGTTTGGGGATACTAGCTAATTAGTTAGCAGTTTGGGACAGGAAATTCTGAGTTTGTGTGGAGATATATTTTTCTTCTTTTTTTTTTAAATTTTATTTGTACTTTATTTTACTTTACAATACTGTATTGGTTTTGCCAGCGGTATATTTTTCATTTCTTCTTGGTAAATACCAAGAAGTGGAATTGCTAAGTCATGGTCTGCATATGTAAAACTTCTAAGAAACAATAGTAAACTAAGCCTGAAATGAGTGAAATTTTATATCAGCAAACATAAATGTTCCAGTTTGTCCACCTTCTTTCTTGCCTTTCTAAATTTCAATTGTTCTAGTAGGATTATGGAGTACCATGTCGTAGTCTTAATTTGTGCTTCCTTAATCGATGACAATGAGCAATTTGTAAAGTGCTAAAAGTTTTCACATAATCTTCTTTTGGGAAGTTTATACCACTGTCTAATCAGCATGATTTTGACAGATGTGAATAGGGTTTCCTATCTTATGGCTTGTTTTGATCTTAGTAGTGCCTTTCAGGTGCCAGAATTTGTGAATTTTAAGGAATTTTTCTTAATTTTTCCTGTCCATGTTTTATGTATTCTACCGTAAAAAAAAAAACAAACTGATTTTCCTTAAATATTCAAGAATTTTCCAGAAATTTAGACTTAAACCACAATTCCAGGAAACTGATTGATCCTTCCAAGATGAATAAATAAAAGAGCAAGAAATATAATTAAACTTCTGAAAATTTTAAATAAAATGTTGAAGGAAGCTGGAGAAAGAATAAACATTCTATACTGAGGAATATTGAAAGTGATCATAGTTTTAATGACCAGGGATCAGTGGAGGAATGTATTCAAATAATAAAAATTGATAAAGTAAATGCAGGTTTCTATAATGTCTAAAAAGAGCTTCTAGAAATGCAGGGAAAATGGGTTCTCCCACACACATACTGGGAAAAGTAATTCCATTTGAACTTTGAAAAAATGGTATACAAATGCAAAATGTGCCAATTTTTTTATACTTCAGCTTCTTCTGTTGAGTTTTTATCTTTCATCTGCTCAAGGGAAAATAAGAATGGCTTTCTCTCATATATACAGTCTGATTCCATGTTACATGGAAACCCTCACTGACCACAGAATAATTTTCTGTGATCCTCTCTACCATAGCATCCTGATCATTCCTAAATAGCTGTCTCATTAGCTCTCATATGTTCAGTTCAGTTCAGTCGCTCAGTCGTGTTCGACTCTTTGCGACCCCATGAATCGCAACGCACCAGGCCTCCCTGTCCATCACCAACTCCTGGAGTTCACTCAGACTCGCGTCCATCGAGTCAATGATGCCATCTAGACATCTCATCCTCTGTCATCCCCTTCTCCTCCTGCCCCCAATCCCTCCCAGCATCAGAGTCTTTTCCAATGAGTCATCTCTTCACATGAGGTGGCCAAAGTACTGGAGTTTCAACTTCAGCATCATTCCTTCCAAAGAAATCCCAGGGCTGATCTCCTTCAGAATGGACTGGTTGGATCTCCTTGCAGTCCAAGAGACTCTCAAGAGTCTTCTCCAACACCACAGTCCAAAAGCATCAATTCTTTGGCGCTCAGCCTTCTTCACAGTCCAACTCTCACATCCATACATGACCACAGGAAAAACCATAGCCTTGACTAGATGGATCTTTGTCAGCAAAGTAATGTCTCTGCTTTTGAATATGCTATCTAGGTTAGTCATAACTTTTCTTCCAAGGAATAAGCGTCTTTTAATTTCATGGCTGCAGTCACCATTTGCAGTGATTTTGGAGCCCCAAACAATATAGTCTGACATTGTTTCCACTTTTTCCCTGTCTATTTCCCATGAAGTGATGGGACCAGATGCCATGATCTTTGTTTTCTGAATGTTGAGCTTTAAGCCAACTTTTTCACTCTCCTCTTTCACTTTCATCAAGAGGCTTTTTAGTTCCTCTTCACTTTTTGCCGTAAGGGTGGTGTCATCTGCATATCTGAGGTTATTGCTATTTCTCCGGGCAATCTTGATTCCAGCTTGTGATTCTTCCAGCACAGCGTTTCTCATGATGTACTCTGCATAGAAATTAAATAAGCAGGGTAACAATATATAGCCTTGACGTACTCCTTTTCCTATTTGGAACCTGTCTGTTATTCCATGTCCAGTTCTAACTGTTGCTTCCTGACCTGCATATAGGTGTCTCAAGAGGCAGGTCAGGTGGTCTGGTATTCCCATCTCTTTCAGAATTTTCCACAGTTGATTGTGATGCACACAGTCAAAGGCTTTGGCATAGTCAATAAGGCAGAAATAGATGTTTTTCTGGAACTCTTGCCTTTTCGATGATCCAGCAGATGTTGGAAATTTGAGCTCTGGTTCCTCTATGTTCAACCCTTGGTAAATTCCTTTCTTCCTGATTAGTGTTCAAACTTCGTTTTACCATTTACATATGAAATAACCTTGAGCAAATTGTTTAACCTGCCTGTGACATAGCCTTCATCAAAATTTGAACTTTAATAATATTTATATTTCTAAGAATTCATATGAAGGGAATGGTTTAATGTAAAAAAATTAATCATTGCCTGGCCCATTTAATAGTTCAATAGTTATTAGATGGCAACATTATTGTTGTTAATACTATTAGATAAAATGTTCTATGAGAACAGGCACTATTCAAGACTGTACTTATGCTTGATTAGCACAAATATTTGGTTAAGTGAATATACATTAGACAACTTAACTTTAAATGAAAGAAATATGTATTTGAACATTATTTTCAGCAATCTTATTAAAAAAATGTAAGGTTGCAGTGAAATTGCTATTCAAATACTAATACTAGTTTTTTTTTTTTTTTGACTAGACAGACCTTTATTGGCAAAGTAATGTCCCTGCTTTTTATTTTTAATTTATTTATTTTTTAATTACAATACTGTATTTATTTTGCCATACATTGACATGAAACAGCCACAAGTGAACACAGTCTCCCAATGCCGAAGCCCCCTCCCACCTCCCACCCCACATCCTCTACCTGAATCATCCTGTTCTCCAGCCCCATGCATCATGTATACTTTCTTGTAAGAAACGAAGCACCAATCTATGTCTAATGCTAGTTTTTAAAATACTATGAACCTTTCAGAAAATATATTGCCATTTTGTCCCAATGTCTTTGAAATAGTATTTTTAATCTGGTAACTTGAGAGAAATCTAGTATATAGAAAGTATATGTGTTTATACAGTTTTATATATTGGATGAAAGAAACATATATATTGCATAACTTTGCAGAGATAAGCATATTTGTCCCATTTATCATACAGAATCTATATGGTAAATACAATATCAAATAATAGAATAATCCACTTGGAATGATTGTCTAGTCATAATGATGGTTAATGAGGCTATGAATTATCATATAAACAAATATAATATAAACAAAATAAAATATAAGCAAATATATCAAAAACACTACACTATTTCAGAGAAGGGTGTCATAATTTTATTCCATTTTAGTATCTTTGCATTTCAGTATAGAAGTGAATAAGCATATTACTTTAATCAAACAACCTGTTAGCAACCTGTAATGTTTTTCAAAACTATAAATTGACAACTGATCAATTTTTCATAAATGAATCAGACATTGGAAAGACCTAATTGATTCCTGAACTTGACCTATGTGTTTGCTCTTTGAGTTTATTAGGCAAAAATAAAAATAAGCTTTCTGTTTAAAATGGAAGCTGTGTCATGAGAAAATTTGCTCGCATTTGGTGTATTTTGTTGGCTCTACTCACTGCTTCCTTTGTTTTTGATTGATGGCTACGTCTTAACTTCCATTTTCTTGATATTCCTTTTTACTGACTCTGTAACTGATTTAGCCTCAAGAGTCTGTTTTGACAGTGAAATTTGCATATTCCCTGACCACCACTGATTTGACTTTAGATTGTTTCTGCATTTGAAACCTTGCACTTACTTTATAAGGACAGTGCAGTTATAAATATAGAATATATTTATTACAGAACATAATGTATTGAAGGCAAGTGAATTAAAATCACAACTAGTCACGTTGAATACTTCTATAAATTTCTTCCAGTTTTTTTTTTAAAGAAATACAAACTTTTATGTAGTCAATAGCTAAATATTCCTATTCAGCATGTTCCACTTATAAAAATGTAATTGCTTTCTGATGCCATTAATATTTTAAAACTTCTTAAATCTTACAGTGTATCTCCTCATATGTATATAGCATATTAAGATTAGTTTTACCTGATACCTTTATACAATGCAATTAGTAAACATCATGACACAGGTGAAAGTTGTTTTAAATGTGTTATTGTGCTCATAGAGGCTACTTATAAGGGGGTTGCCTGAATATCATTCTGTCAAAAGTCCTTGATATCTATGTTCAGATTCCTCCTTTTCAGAATATTTATTCTCATTTATTTTTGAAAACATGTTTCCAAATACTAAGTATTAGTTTAAGAATTAGTTTTGTAAAACTGTTATAACTTTAATCTTAGTTTTTATAAATGAATTCTTCTTTAGGATGGCAAACTTTTAAATCTCAAATTTTATATGAATTTTACCTAGCTCATACATTGCATCTTAAATTATGCTTGTTATTTGTCACAAGAATGTTGGAGGCTTTCATTTAGTAAAATATAATTTCTTAGTGATGGTTTCATTGTGGTTATACGTAGAAAAATTTCACAATCCCAGGAGTAACTAAGTATTAAAATACTTTTATGACTTCATTTTATATGGTTATAACTTTAATCCAAGTAATATTATCTCTAGATAGTATTTATGTTACATTTAATTTTAAATCTAAATATTATACCAAATATTTGAGTTTATTTAGTAACAAAAGCCTTCATTCTCCAATGATTTAATTCTATATTTTTTCTCTTCAAGTGTATCTACTCAGATCCATTATTGTATTGCTTTTACCCCATTAATAGTTTTATTCATAAGTATATATATTCATGTAATATATATTATGACAAAAAATTCTCATTTATGTTCCCTCTTTACAAAATTCTTTCTCACCTATTACATTTGAAATACCACTTTCCCATTAGAGAATTTACTTTTGGAAAATTAGAAACATAGAATAGATAGATAATCTGTAATTTCAGTTATTACAATCATCAATTTCAGTCATATTTATTTGCAAAATTTGAAAGTGTCCCTTTAATGATATATTTTCAAAAGTATTTCAATTAAAATCAAATCTTATTTTCTCTGCCAAAGGGGTCCTCAGGTTACCCAAAAGTACAAATTATTAGAATCAGTGTTTTTAAAAAGAAGACACTTTTACTATTTTAGGGCAATATTAAACATTTGATAAAATTCAGGAGACAGATCACTGAAAAACAGACACTGCAGAAATGAAAATTGTTATATGTCTTTAATTATTGTAATATGTGTGGTGAAATGGCTAGCATCCAGAAGACATCTATTCACAACTAGGGAGTCGGTAAACAGAATCTTTAAACAGATTGTCACGTTATTTAATTATTTGTGGATAAAAATTAACTTGTAATTCATTACTATGAATGTAATTAAACTCTTTTTGTCCCTTAAAATGCTTGAGGGAAATTGAGATTGCAAAAACTTAGTGTCTAGAATAAATTACATCCTGGAGTGCCCATGATTTTCACTGAAACTTGAAGTTATTCATTATGGCATTTTATAATTACTTATATAATTCCATATTAAATTTAAGTTGTCAGTTTGAAGCCTGGCAGGAAGCAAACGTAGAAGAATTGAAAGACAAAGCTTTAAGCCATATGTATGTCATTTTTTCCCCTTATTTTATGTGTGGAAGGTTAGGCTGGTGCCTATTTAAGCATAGTAGTGAAAATCATTAGAACCTTAGAAAAATAAAGAAGTATGTGAAAGAACTGGAAGAGTCATAAAAACAGGGGAAGTGATCTCATGTCACATGTTATTTTACCACCATGAAAATATAATAACTTGAAAAAATAATCTAATGGTATATCCTGAATTACTTCTCCCCTCATGGAAAATACAAGCTACCAGATTCCACAAATCAGTAGCCAAAAAGTTTTTTTTTTTTTTTGGCAAATGGTAATAGGATTTTTAATTATTCATGAGTGGATTTCACATAAGCATTTCAATGTAAACTGTACAGATTAAAATTTTAATTCTACAGCATATAAACTAAATTCATCTAGAGAAGCATTTGGAATTTGAAATTAAACTTCTAATAGGTAATTTATCTTAATTAATTCTCCAAAGACATTTAAAATAAGCTATGTTACATATTATTCAGTTGAAAGAACTAAGACCCAAGAAGGTCAGAATTTCTTTTTGAGTTATATAGACAGTAGCCACACAAGGAGATTCTAAGTTCTCTTAATTCTGAGTTTTCTGTGATCAGGGAATGTGATCATGCAGATAAGATCAAATTCTTAATTAGCAGACCATCTTTCAGTTCAATTCAGTCACTCATTCATGTCAACTCATTGTGACCCCATGGACTGCACGCCAGGCTTCCCTGTTCATCACCAACTCCCGGAGCTTGTTCAAACTCATGTCCATCGAATTGGTGATGCCATCCAACCATCTCATCCTCTGCCATTCCCTTCTCCTCCCGCCTTCAATCTTTCCCAGCATCAGAGTCTTTTCCAGTGAGTCAGTTCTTTGTACCAGGTGGCCAAAGTATTGGAGCTTCAGCATCAGTCCTTCCAATGGATATTCAGCACTGATTTCCTTTAGGATGGACTGGTTGGATCTCCTTGCAGACCAAGATACTCTCAAGAGTCTTTTCCCACACTACAGTTCAAAAGATCAGTTCTCTGGTGCTCAGCTTTCTTTATAGTCCAACTCTCACATCCATACATGACTACTGTAAAAACTATAGCTTTGACTAGACGAACATTTGTTGGCAAAGTAATGTCTCTGCTTTTTAATATGCTGTCTAGGTTGATCATTGCTTTTCTTCCAAGGAGAAAGCATCTTTTAATTTCATGGCTGCAGTTACCATCTGCAGTGATTTTGGAGCCCAAGAAAATGAAGTCTGTCACTGTTTCCCCATCTATTTGCCATGAAGTGATGGTACCAGATGCCATGATCTTAGTTTTCTGAATGTTGAATTTTAAGACAACTTTTTCATATTCTCTCACTTTCATCCAGAGGCTCTTTAGTCCTTCTTTACTTTCTGCCATTAAGCAACAACTATAAGTGAAGTATTTATATTCAATATGAAAAATTGTTATAGCTCTATTTTTTTTCATGTAAACCTGTAAAATTGTTATAGCTCTATTTTTTTTCATGTAAACCTGTAAACTAGTTTCACAGCTAGTCCCTTTTGTGTCATGAATCTGGTCTTGAGAATAACTAAGCATCAGATTGAGAGTATCTTAATGCTGCCTTTCTTTCATTTAATTTAAAAAGCAAATGAAATCTCCATAGACAAAAAATTCTGTATTTCTTGATTTCTTATTCTAAAGTAAGTGTTTTGTTAAAAATAAATCAGCTTCTCCTAAAATAGTTAGAATATACTTCAAATATCCCAAATGGTTTTAAAATAATATAATGAACAGTTACCTATCCCTCAGAAATCTAAACAAATAGAATATTTAAGATATAGTTGACTGTGGTGTAACCCTCCTTATTAAGAGATGGCTCTTTTTTTTGGATCTGGACTTCCCTTACATAATTTATGTCCTTATTAAATTTTTCTCCAAGCAATGTAAAGTATGGTTCTTCAGTGGTCAAATTTAATCTTGTTCTGTGTAAATTTTCAACTTTCTTTTATATTTTAACTTTATATTCCTGAATACTTACCATGTTAGTAGTTCTAACAATAGCTCCTTTGTTTTTAATGTTATATTTTTATTATTATGAGCATACAATTAAAATTTCAAATTTATTTGAAGGACATTTAGGACACTTAGACTTTTTAATAAAAATAATATATATATAAAATAATGTTATATATATATATGTTTTATATATATATATATAAATAATGTTAAAAGCAATATTGCAATTATTTTGTTATCTGGTCACATATGTAAGAATTTCTCTGGATATTTACCTAGAAATGCAATAGCTGGATGATTGGTTATGCACATTCTCAAATTTAATAGTGATTGTAATAGTTACCCCAATGGTTTTACCAGTTTACATGATCAATTCACAGCCTTAAACGTAAGGAGAACTAACAAGTCTTTTGCTCATCTGATATATGTGTAAAGATTTTTTTTTTTGTTTAATATTTATTTCTCTGATCATTAATGAGAAAAGTAAACTTTTCATGTTTCATGTTTCCTTGTGTTTTGAATTTTCTATTTGCTTTTTTCATGTCTTTTGTTAGTTTCTTTGAAGTTATTTTCCATGTACTTTTCAAAAACTCTATAAAAGAAGTCAAACATAGTCATATAATACACAATTTTAAAAATCCTAGCAAAGTTTAATTATCAGTATTTTCCATTATTGCTTAGGGAAGTTTTTCTTCCTCTAATGTCCTAAGAGATCCAACGTTTCCATGTCAAAAGACTTTTCTTTCCCCATTTAAGTTATTAATCTAAATTAAACTGACTTTACATGTCATGTGGTGTATGTATGCAGATTAGGTCCGTATAACTAATGCCTTTTTCCATCACCATTTAGTAAGATGTCATTTCCAACTGATTAGCCAATTTATCCAAATTTCATGTATTCATAAGGCTATCTGCCTTGACGGGTTCTCTATCTTGTCCTATTTGTGTAGTGTTGTCCTAGTTTAATCTCATACCAACATGATAATGACTTTACAATAAGCCAGATACTTTGTAGGGAAGTCCCACTACTCTGTCCTCACAAGAATGACTTAGCTGCCCTTAGGTATTTGCTTTTATGGGGTTTGTTTCAGGTAAAAAAAAAAATACCATATTTTATATGTAATTACTATATCATATTTTATAGTATTAAATGTAGATTGATTTGGAAGGATACTTTATATTTTTCATGAAGATGATGCATCTTTCTTAATTCTATTAAAATTTTGTACTTTTCACCATAATCTTTTGGAGAAAGGAAATGGAGATCTCATATTTCTAAACAAAGGATAGTGGATTTCTTTAAAAAAAAATGACAGCATTGTAATTTAAAAGGTCTCTATTTCATTTATAATTTAATTTTACTGCTTTTCATATATTTTAAGATTTCATTCTCATTTTTTAAAAAGATTCACAAATCTTATTTTTTTAATATAAGTAAGCCATTGTGTTTAATACTTCCTTTAGGAGCAGCCACATGTCATCTTTGGGAGCAGACTCCCCAGGAGTGGCCTTTGGTAAAATTATTTTAGTTCATATAGTTCATGTGTACATGAGTCAAGGAAATACTAGCAAAAGGGAAGGAAGCCAGTGAGTTGCTTCTCAGGACAACTGGAGCTCAGTTCTATGGGGGACTAAGAAAACAACACAGAACATGACAAAGATTTACTCTAACTGAAGGCTGAGAAAGGGTTCAGCAGTTCTGTGGATGAGGAACTGCCTCCCCCATGCTTCTGCAGGTAAAGAATCTGCCTGCAGTGCAGGAGATGCAGGTTCACTCCCTGGGTTGAGAAAACCCCTGGAGAAGGAAATGGCAACCCACTCCAATATTCTCAACCTGGAGAATTCCCTGGCCAGAGGAGCCTTGCAGGCCACAGTCCAAAAGGTTGCAAAGAATCAAACATGACTGAGCACACACACATGGATGAGCACTGATTCTGGGGATAGATAGTAACTCTTAAGTAGATCTGACTGTCTCCAACATGCTGAGCATGCTCTTTTAGCCAGAATAACACCCAGGAAAAAATATAAATGGTTACTGTAGGCAGCTTTTGGCATAGCTAGCCTGATGCCAAGATGATTTGGACAGCACTGTGTCCACTCAAGTCCACTCCTTACAATGCTTAGGTTCACTCAGACTATGGTTAAATCTGGTCTCTTCTGCCTCTGATGTTTTCAAGATACTGGTCAGCTGCACTTTCAGTAGGACTCTCTGCAGTTGGTTCCAAGGCCATGCTTTATATTTGTTACTTCCCTCTTCTACCAGCCTCTAGCATCTAGATTCCTCTCATACTCAGATGAGTGATCCTACTATTCTATAGGCTGCTTTTCTGGCAGAGTAAAACACACCCTGACTCCATGTGGAGTCTGAAGCTGTAGTCATTTTGCACTAAGCGGATGGTAGTTGCTCAAATGACTCAGTGCATTCCACCTCCATGAATCCTCTGAATATGAGACACGCTTGCCCAGGTCCCCCATCATAATAAAGAAGCACCCCTGCAAGAATGGTGATTCCTTTCTTTTCCTGAGGATCTTTACTTCCTCATTAGTAGCAACATTTTTGTTTAGCAAGTGTTCTCTTGGGTAGCTTTTCCAATAGTGCTGCGCACCAATTAGCAAGCGTGTGATAAAAGCAACTTTATAAATCTGTATTTGAGTATAAGGGTGTCAACTGAATAAACATTTTGAACATTATATGAGAGAAATGATAGATTCTGCCTTAAAATATATGGTCTGCTGCTGCTGCTGCTAAGTCCCTTCAGTTGTGTCTGACTCTGTGCGACCTCATAGATGGCAGCCCACCAACTCCTCCATCCCTGGGATCCTCCAGGCAAGAACACTGGAGTGGGTTGCCACTGCCTTCTCCAAAATATATGGTGTAAAGTCTATAATAGAAACAAAAATGTATCCATTAGAAGAAAATAAATGCTGTTATTAGAGTGACAAAGATTTTAATGACATAAAAGTAAAGAAATAATAAAATTGAATGTAGAAATGTGCAAATTTTCAAATATTATAAGTAGGATTATATGTGAAATGAAGGCACACTGCTGACTAAAATTAAAATTAAAAGGCACACTGCAACCGTAGTAGATATGACTTCCTTTTATCCAGACTCTCATATCCTCTTCATAAGTCTGTTCCATGATTGCAGTCTGAGGAGTGGCTCACATCTAACACAATCACGACTGCATCCACCCTATCGCTCGTTCACTGGAGCCCAGATAGTTCTTAACCTTAAGGATGAGTCTATCCACTTATCTTCTGAGTCTACCCGTTGTTTCCTTTTAATTTCCTGTTCAGGCTACATTTTCTGGTCCAGTATCTTAAAAATTCCTTAGTACCTTCAAGCCTTTTGATATCGTTCCCCTTTCCTTGCTTCTTTTAAACTAAAAATAATAGTGTTCTCTTTCTACTTTCCATCTAACTATATTCATCAGCTACCTTCTAGGATGGAAGAAAAAGGCAGGAGTTTTACAGGCAACCTATCATCTCAAACCATGTCTCCCCTGGACACCTGCTATTTTATCTTGAGCCTGTTACCTGATTTTCCACACCTCAACTCCCTGATTCATGAAATGAAAATAACAGGATAAAACTACTAATAAGCAGTAAGTGGATAAATTCCAGCTGGGGGCTTAGAACACTTTCTAGCGACAGCAGGAGCTTAAACTCTATTCTCTTTCACTGTCGATTGAGTCCTGTCTTGTCACATTGTGCGAAGCCTTTCTTTAGTCTACTGCTCACTCCTTCTGTGATCTGGATCTATTTCCTGTCCCAGAGACCTCTGTAAATTATTCTCCCTTTCCTCCATTGTCTTCCCTGTCTCTCTTAATATTTCCTCATCAGAATTTAAATTCCTTCATTATAAAGCTCCTCCCTGTACTAAAGAAAACCTTCTCTGAATCACTTCATCTTCCAGTTTCCATGTGCTATTTCCAATCCATTCACCAGGCGTCAACATGCATGTGTTTACTCTCTACCTTTCTAAGACCCATTGCCATGTTGATTTCTAGCCAACTACTCCATTAAAGTTGTTCAGACCATCATCAGTCTTCTCTTAACAGATAAAACCATCCTGAGTTTTAACGAACCCTTGCCATAGTCCTCGCCCATTTGTGGTCACTGGCATAATGCAGTGAAAGTGCACTTAGTTAAACTGGGCATATTTAGAAGGATACCAAACACAGTTCAGAGAAAACAGCTTTCTCAGAAGTTTGCTTCAGTACTATTCCCCCAGTTACCATAACAACATCTACCCCATAATTATCTCTGACATAGGGATTAACTACCTAGTCTGGCTGTACCTTTGGGCACATGGTTTGGAGAGATAAGAGGCAATCTGGCACATTCTTTGGCAGTAATAAACTCCAGTCATATCTGGTAATTTTGCTTCCTCCCAAAGCTTCTGGTGTGTTATGATAGGAGTCAGTAGTATTAACATTCATGGATATGATGCAGGTTATATTGTATATAAACGAATTTCAAAAGTCATCAAAATCATCAGTTACACAGAATAGTATTTGCATACTTGCAGGGGAAAAAAAAACTCAGCAATAAATTCCAAAGAAAAACAAGGAAATTCAGATAATAGCAAATACTTGTCTAGCACACAGACCACTTTAAGAATTTTATCAGATCAAAAGAATTTGTTCCTTGAACTAGATTCATTTCTGGATAGCAAGATGTCTAAAAATCTATTTATCCTTCTTCAAAGCAACCTCTACAGATTCAGAGATCTTGATTTTATTTTTTCTGTCAGTGCTTATTTTTTTTATCTCATGGAAACACTTTCTTCCTTTGGCTTTGACGCCACTCTTTCTTAATTTACCTCTGCCTCTACTGTTGCTCTTAGAATCCGTTCTTCTATTTTTGTGACTGTATTTGAAATGCTGGGTTTTCTTAATTTTTTTCCCGTTTGACCAATTTCTCTTCTCACAGTATCTCTATGGGTTTGCATCATGCTCAAAATTTGTTGCCCTTCAGTTCAGTTCAGTTGCTCAGTTGTGTCCGACTCTTTGCAACCCCATGAATTGCAGCATGCCAGGCCTCCCTGTCCATCACCAACTCCAGAGTTCACTCAGACTCACGTCCATTGAGTCCGTGATGCCATCCAGCCATTTCATCCTCGGTCGTCCCCTTCTCCTCCTGCCCCCAATCCCTCCCAGCATCAGAGTCCCTTCCAATGAGTCAGCTCTTCGCATGAGGTGGCCAAAGTACTGGAGTTTCAGCTTTAGCATCATTCATTCCAATGAACACCCAGGACTGATCTCCTTTAGAATGGACTAGTTGTATCTCCTTGCAGTCCAAGGGACTCTCAGGAGTCTTCTCCAACACCACAGTTCAAAAGTATCAATTCTTCAGTGCTTAGCCTTCTTCACAGTCCAACTCTCACATCCATACATGACCACAGAAAAAACCATAGCCTTGACTAGACAGACCTTCGTCGGCAAAGTAATGGCTCTGCTTTTGAATATGCTATCTAGGTTGGTCATAACTTTTCTTCCAAGGAGTACGCGTCTTTTAATTTCATGGCTTTAGTATGTGCTCAAAAATGTACTTCTACCGTCCACATATCTTTCCTGACCTTCAGACCTACACATACAATTGCCCGATGAACAGGAGCCTCATAGGGTTTAACTGATTCTACATGACCTCATCATCCCTTCCTCTCCTGTTCTTTGTCTATTTCCATCTTAGTGATTGTGCTTAGTCATCATTTTCTCTATGCTTTGATTCATTTATATATTTTACTTAAAAAGGAACTGTGCATATGTGCTCAGTTGCTCAGCTGTGTCTGACTTTTTGCGACTCCATGGAATATAACTCACCAGGAATCTCTGTCCATGAGATTTTCCAGGGAAGAATATGAGAGTGAGTTGCCATTTCTTTCTGCAATCTTAGTGATCCGCACACCCATATGTTAAGTTCCAATGGTCACAAATGGGAGCACCATTCCAGACTTCTCTCCTTCCTTCACCCATAAATTCAACCTTTGACATATTTTATGTTACCAAATTTATATCTATAATCCCACATGGTCTGTGCTGTGTTTCCATCTTAGCTTGCTTATTTCTGCTCATAGTACTCCCAACAATTTCTGTACTGAAATTCCTTTAAATGTGACCGCCTTAAATTCATCCTTGGTCAGGTCAATCACCCACAAATTTTTTAAAAATCCATACATAATATATTCAAAGTCCACATTTAAAATTCTTTAATGAATTCTTGCACTATTCAGGTGAGTATTTAAAATCTTTAGTATATGAAAGACAGGTCTCCTGTCATTGTTCCTTTGAACTTTATACTTCAAACTGAACATTTTTCTGGCCATGTCATTTTTTTTTTCCCATACTTAAATCCCTTGGGGTCCTTGCCACTTATTTAAAGTGTCTGACTGGAACCTTCATTTTGGCCCAAGTCCTTCCTTCAAGTTCATTTAGGCACTAACACATCAAAAGAGATTTTTCAGAAACCCTCAGTGTTATTTAGAAAGTGATATGGTATCCCTCTTATAGAGGGGCGTTATGTATGTACTGTGAATTCTCTCATAGCTCAGTCAGTAAAGAATCTGCCTGCAATGCAGGAGACCTGAGTTTGATTCCTGGGTCATCAAGATCTCTGGAGAAGGAAATAGGAACACACTCCAGGATTCTTGCCTTGAGAATCCCATGGACAAAGTAACCTAGCAGGCTATAGTCATGGGTTCGCAAGAGTTGGACTCAACTTAGTGACTCAACCACATATATATATTTCACTAAAAACATTTCAATTTTATTTTTATTATATTAAATGTTTACTATAACATACCAGTAACATATTATACTAAACAAATATTTAACATTAGAATACATTTAAGCATGTTGAGCAAAACTAACCCAGAAAAATGTTTGGCACGTAGGAGGCATCCAATACATATTCTCTGAGTCTATAACTGAAAAGAAGCTTCAAATCATGGATTAATTCTGGATCTGTAGTTATCTATATGATAAGATCGACACTTTATATTCCTTTCTTTACATTTTAGGAGATGAGCCTTTGATACTTGTTTCAGAATAAAGTTTTTCAGTTCAGCTTAATCACTCAGTTGTGTCCGACTCTGCAGCCCCATGGACTGTAACACACCAGCTTCCCTGTCCATCACCAGCTCCTAGAGCTTTCTCAGACTCATGTCCATTGAGTTGGTGATACCATCCAACCATCTCATCCTCTGCTGTCCCCTTCTCCTCCTGTCTTCCATCTTTCCTAGCATCAGGGTCTTTTCCATTGAGTCAGTTCTTCACATCAGGTGGCCAAAGTATTGGAGCTTCAGCATCAATCCTTCCAAAGAATATTCAGGACTGATTTCCTTTAGGATGGACTGGTTGGATCTCCTTGCACTCCAAGGCACTCTCAAGAGTCTTCTCCAACACCACAGTTCAAAAGCATCAATACTTTAGCGCTCAGCTTTCTTTATACTCCAACTCTCACATCCATATATGACTACTGGAAAAACCATAGATTTGACAAGATGAAACTTCATTGCAAAGTAACGTCTCTGCTTTTTAATATGCTGTCTAGGTTGGTCATAGCTTTTCTTCCAAGGAGAAAGAGTCTTTTTATTTCATGGCTGCAGTTCCCATCTTCAGTCATTTTGGATCCCAAGAAAATACAGCCTGTCACTGTTTCCATTGTTTCTCCATCTCTTTGCCATGAAGTGATGGGACCAGATTCCATGATCTTAGTTTTGGGAGTATTGAATTTTAAGCCAACTTTTTCATTCTCCTTTCAATTTCTTCAAGAGATGCTGTAGTTCCTTTTTGCTTTCTGTCATAAGGATGTTGTCATCTCTGTATCTGAGATTATTGATATTTTTCCTGGCAATCTTGATTCCAGCTTGTGCTTCATCCAGCCCAATATTTATTTATTTTTGCCTGTACATCCAGTTGTCTCAGCACTACTTGCTAAAGTGTTACCTTTACTCCACTGTATTGTTTTGACTCTTTGATCAAAGATCAGTTGACTATGTGGATCTACTTCTGGGCTTTCTATGTGTTCCATTGTTCTCTATGTCCTTTCACTAGTACCACAGTGTCTTGAAAAGTGAAACACTATAGTAAGTCTTAAACTTGGATAGTTTTGTCCTCTGGTTCTGTTCTTTTAATATTGTCTTAACAGTTCTGGGTCTTTGATGCTCCGAACTTTAGAAACACCTTGTCGATATTCATAAAATTACTTGCTGGAATTTTGATTTGGATTGAATCAGATCTATAATGCAAGTTGAAAAGAACTGAAATCTTGACAGTTTTGAGTATTCCTACCCAGGCACATGAAACACACCCTCATTTATTTAGTTCTTTGATTTTGTTCATCAGAGTTTGTAGTTTTCCTCACATGGATCTTGAACATATTGATAGACTTATTCCCAAGCATTTGTGTCTGTGGGTGGGGGGGCGTCGTGGTGTTGTCAATAAAAGTCTGTGCTTTAATTTCAAATTCTACTTGTTCATTGCTGGTATATAGGAAAGTAACTGACTTATAAAGAACCTTGTGTCATGCAACCCTGCCTTAATTGTAAAGTTCCAGGAATGTTTTTATCTATCTTTCCAATTTTCTAAATAGCTAAACGTGTTATCTGCAAAGATAATTTTATTTTTCCTTCCCAATTTAGATACATTTTTTTCTCATTATATTAACTAGAATTTGTGTATGTTGTTTCAATTGTGTTCAGCTCTTTGTGATTCTATGGACTGTAGTCTGCCCACAGGGATCCTTGATCCCTGGGATTCTCAGGCAAGAATACTGGAGTGGGTTGCAATGCCTTTCACCAGGGGATCTCCCCACCCGAGGGCTTGAACCAGCATCTTTTATGTCTCCTGAACTGGCAGGCAGGTTCTTTATCACTAGCACCACCTGGGAAGTTAATATTAACTAGAACTTCCAGTATATTTAAAATAAGTATTGAAAGGGAATATCCTTGACTTATATTTTACTTTAGTTGAAAAGTTTTGAGTCTCACACCATTAAATGTAATGTTAGCTATAGGTTTTGTCAAGTCTTTTTCATGTTAAGTTTCTCTCTGTTCTTAGTATACTGAGTTTTCATGGTGAATGTGTGTTGAATTTTGTCAAAGTGCTTTTTCAGCATCTGCTTAGTTATCATGTGATATTTCTTTGCATGTTGATGTGATATATTAATTAGTTTCAGATATTTAACCAACATTTCACACTTTTAGCATTTAGTTCCAAACCACAGTAATAAATCAAATATCATAACGCCAGGTCTCATGAGTTTCTTAGTGTCTTAGTGCATGTAAATCTTATGTTTATACGATATTATAGTATATCAAGAGTAATTGCATTATGTTTTAAAAAAAAAAGCAATATATATACCTTAACTTACAGTATACTAATCATATTCTGAACCTTTGGTGAGTCATAATATTTTTGCTGGTGTGCACTGTTGATGCTGGGAGGGATTGGGGGCAGGAGGAGAAGGGGACGACAGAAGATGAGATGGCATCCCTGACTCAATGGACGTGAGTCTAAGTGAACTCCGGGAGTTGGTGATGGACAGGGAGGCCTGCTGTATGCTGAGATTCATGGAATCTCAGAGTCGGACACAACTGAGAGACTGAACTGTTGAATCAGGCTTGCTAGTATTTTATTGAGGGTCTTTGCAATTATGTTCATCTACATTCTTCTATAGCTTTTCTGGTTTTGCTTTTTGGATAATTTTGGTCTCATAGAATGAGTTAAGAAGTATTTTATCTGTTTCCATAATCTAAAGGATAATGTAGAGAATTGTAATAATTCCTTGCTAAAATGTTGAACTTGGTGCTTTCTGTTTCTGAAGGATAGTAGTTATTCAACTTCTTTAATTAGTATAAGCCTATCAGATGGGTAAATTTCATTTTAATAGAGACCAAACACATAGACATTTCAGAAGAGTGATGTTCTTTTCGGGAGCCCAGTTAATTTTTAAAGATGAAGGCTTGGTGTTTTTATTTTATTTATTTATTTATTTATTTTTAAGAGACCACATGTTAAACAGTAAAACAAATGTCGGTAAATTTAAATATTTCCACTAAAGAGTCAGCCTGTCCCCATTTTTCTTTGGAAGGAAGCCACTGTGCATAGCCCACATGTATGTGGGTATTTATGCACTAAGTTCTGAAGGGTGGAGTACCTACAGATATCATTTGGAATTCTTCTGCATGGGATATTTGCCCACTAATTATTTAGTTGCTTATTTATGTTGGCATGGATTCATGGATATTTATTTATACTTTAAGGTAGAGTCTGATAATTCTGTAGTTTCCTGCTCAAATGCTTTCAGCTTTGGCCATTGGGAATCTTTCATTTGGCTCTGCTGTACTTTTGACATACTCGTCATTCATTTTCCTTAATTGTTCATTTCATTATACATGCACAGCAACATCAATATTGTTAACATGAACTCCTATAGGAAACAACTTTAACAAGTAGCGTAGAGGCTTTATCTGTGTCCCTTTGCCATGCCAACCTACTCCAGTTACTCTTGCCTGGAAAATTCCATGGATGGAGGAAGCTGGTGAGCTACAGTCCATGGGGTTGCAAAGAGTTGGGCATGACTGAATGACTTCACTTTCACTTATTTTCACTTTGCTGTTAAGAGTTTTCAAGACTTCATTCATTTCAGTTGTTTTTGGGTCATCAACATTTTTGTATCTCCTTTTCAGTGAGATTGTTCACACATACAGTTAAATTCTTTGTTGTCAGAGTCCTCTGTTATCCTGGGATTTCAGTGCTGTCATTTTTTTTTTTTTGGTATGCCATAAGTTTCATTCTTTCTGCACTAGGTTTTGACAAATGTATACTGTCATGTATTCACCATTACAGTATAACACAAAGTAGCTACATTATTCTAAATTTCTTGTTTCGTGTATTCAAACTTCCCTCCAATGATTGCTAAAAACTATTGATCTGATGACTTCTCCGTAATTTTGCCTTTTTAAAAATAGTGTATAGATTGAATTATACAGTATGTAACATTTTCAGAGTAGTTTGTTTCACTTAGCAATACGTATTTAAGGTGTATTAATATTTTCATTGCTTTAGAGCTCATCTCAGTAACATGCCACTCTTGCACTTGCCACCTTTTTAAATAGTGTATTGAAGACCATTGACTTTTTTTTATGATTGCTTAGTTGAATTGATGCCTTCCAAGTTTGAAACAGTTTTCTATTTGTTGTATTTTTTCCCTCTTTATCCACCTCTTTTCACACTATGATTTTCATTGACTCTTTTATTGAATTCCATTGTGTCGTCTCAGTTCATCAATTATACTGTTTAAACTTTTTGTGTGATTTCCCTGGAGTTCACAACAGAGATTTTTAACTACTCTGTTTATCTCCAAATATCACTATACTGCTTCACATGTGGTACAGATAATAGAAAATAAAACTCCCAAGTCTGTCTCCTTCCCCATGTGACAGTACAGTAATTGATTTCAGTTACCCATGTTTATAATCACCTAGTCCATTGTTCTATTTTGCTCATACCTTTAGATCATTGAACGATATGAAAACTCACATATTTTACTTTCATTTCTTCTGCTTTTGTCTCTTTACACTTCTTTGTGTAAATCCAAGTTCTGAACTGTATAATTCACCTTTGCCCTAAACAATTTGTTTAATATTTCTTTCAGAAATATGTTTCTGGAAATGAATTCTCTCATTTCTTGTTTGAAAGAGTTGTATTTCTCCTCATGTTTGAGTAGCATTTTGCTTGAAGTAGAGTTATAGGTTAGTATGTGTTGTTTCATTCAAAATTTTAAATATTTCACTCAGTATTCAACTTCCTTGTATTGTTTGTGGCAGAGCGTCTAGTCTACTGTGGTTATTCCTGTCTCTCTCTCTAAAAAGGCTATTATTTTAATCCATATTATTTTATAATTTTTCTTTTCCTTCACCTTGAATATGATGTGCCTACTGTTACTTACTTGGTATTTATCTTGCTTATTGTCCTCTGTGCTTTCTGACACCCTGGCATGGTATCCACCATTCATTTTTGAAAGTTTTGAATCATTATTTCTTCATTCTTTTCTGTTCGATTATTCCAACAACACAGATTTGCTTTTATATTTTCCTTCATGTTCTTTTCAACTCTTTTTCCTCTTTATGTTTTCATTCATGGTTGGTTGTTAATATTTTCTATAGTCACTTGTGCCAGAGGCTTTTGATTCTTCTGGTTTCTTTGCTTTGTCTCTCCTCTTGATTTTGCACTTTTATAAATATTCCTCCTTAGTTGTGTCTCACAAGTTTTGTATCTCTAAACCATTGTTGTTGTACTCTAGATGGTGCTGGTAAAGTTGGAGGGTGAATTCAAATATTAGATATGCTTCTGATTTGTTTCTTAGAACTGAGATATTCACAAACATTCCTCTAATTGTATAGCTTTTAACCCTAGTCTGTTCTCCCTTCTCTGACTACAGTTATTCCAATATATATTTTTAAAATATAAGACTCCTGATGACTGTAACTTTTTTCTCCTTAGATGATAAAGGAAGGCTAGAAGGGGGCAGGAGAGGTATTTTTTTTTTTTAATCAGCTGAAATTTCACCAGCTGGTAAAGCCATTTTTCCTGGAGGGAGGACTTTTGTTATAAAGAGAACAGTAGCTATATTTCATGATGATTCCTTTTCCTTGGCTTCTTGCAGAGATATGAGAGGGTCTTTCTTGTATCTTCACCGTAAGAAATGGTAGATTTCTGTTGAAGGTAAGCCCCCAAAATGCTAGGTCTCATATAGTTCCCTATAGGTCCCATTGGTCCCCAGGAATTTCTCACTCATCTGATAATCCACACACAGCATCCAACAGTTCATCATGGTTACTGTCTACAGGTCTGAACAATGTAGGGCTGAAGCGTCTTCTACTCTGGATAAACCAACTTCAGTTGTGTCTGTCTGTCGAAACTTCAGTGTGGCAGTTTGCAAACCTGTTCTCTGATGGGTTCAAGAGAGTCATTATTTTTAGTTTGTTCACTTTCTGTTTTGAGGATAAGAATAATGCCTTCCAAGTTCTTTATATGTCATAGCTGAAACCGTAAGTCCGAACATTGAAAAAAATCTTACTTAAAATGTATATGACAAATTAAAACTCACTTAAGAGAAAGAGAGAATCTTTTGTACTTTTCAAAGTAACTGCCATTTTTCATCCACTTAATGTTTCCCCAAATTCCAGCCCTCTAGTCTTGCTACCCCTCAAATTCTGGCTTCTTTAGATATTTTCATTATATTTGGATTTTAATAGTTTGATCATGCATGCCTAAGCTTGGTTTACTTTTAATTTACCCTTACTAGTCCTCAGTCTGAATTTACTTCTTTATATAGTTTTAGAGGTTTTTCAGGCATTTTTCCCAAATACTTTTTTAGACACTCTCGCTAATCCATAGTTATTTGTTCATTTCTTTTGAAGTAACTGATAGTGATATTTCTATTCTGCCATTAAACCCATCTATTTTAAAATTAAAAATTATAATAGTTTTCACTCCATAAATTTTTAAAAACTTTTTTTCACTGAGATTTCCTATCATCTTTTCTGTCATTTCAAGTTTATTTTTCTTTCTTTTGCTTCCAGGCACAAGCATATAGGAGCTGCTTTGAAATCTTTTTCTGACAAAACATCTAAGTAACCAATTATCAGTGTATGTTGAATTTTTGTTTCCTTAAATAGGTTAAAATGTCATTTTCAAATTACTTTTTTAACTTATTAAGCCCTTCTAGATTATATCCTGCATATAGTCTATAATGCTCTTTAGACTCAGATTTCTACTGCAGTCATTAGGAGTATGTTAGTGTTTTTATTTTAGCAGAGAATCAGTCTTGTTAAACTCAAATTTAAAGCTCTATCATCTTTTTGGGCAGTGGTGTGAATCTTATTTTAATGACCTATTTTAAAATGACACTTTGGGTAACTTCCATGCATATATAGTTTAGGGGCTGATTGAGAATTTTGAAATTGATCATAGGAATTTGAATACCTTTCTCTGACTCTCTCCCCTCTGGGATTTTATCACTTCTCTAGACTACCTGGGCTATTTTCCTTACTTCCTCTGGCCAGGAGGACTTCCCACCATTGTACCTTCTGTTTAGGTTGAAGCTGAGGTTTGCTTGGGGAAAAGTGGGGGGGTGGGTAGAGAAAGCACACAAAGAAAGAAAACATTGGAAAACATTGCTGGTGGACAGTTCTCCATGGGTCTTTGACATTTCATCATGGCTTTCAAACAGTTATGATAGGCACTTTGGTAATTAAAAGTAGAAGGTATTCATTTAAATTTGGATTTCAAATAAACAGTATTTTTAGGGTAAGTATATCACACATATTGTGGAGACATGTTTATACCAAAAGAAGTCATTGTTTATTGGAAAATTAAAATTGAACTAGGTATCCTTCATTTAATCTTAAGATCCTACAAGAAGATGCACTGACAGATTTTATTTCAAACTATCTTTTCAAGAATCTTTGTATAGCAAATAGGCTTGGAGTTGGAAGATAGCCTCTCAGTCTGGAACAGAAGCAAATATCCAATATAATGGTGATAATGTCACCCTCTGAATTAAAGGATAGTTTTGCTTGCAGCCTACTGTGAGAGTCGTGTTCTCTAAGCTCAGCTCTGCAGCAAACTTACTATGCATGCATTATCCACCTCCCTCCTCTACACTGTCTTTTACTGTTCTGTGCTGCTCTTTTCTTTTGACCAGAATTTATACTTATCACTGGATAGGATTAACTTTAGTTTCTGTACACGTTTGTGTCAGAAATAGAATTCCTCCTTTGAAAATGTGACCATATTTTTACAATAATTGAAGCAGAAGTAGATAATATG
This sequence comes from Nanger dama, assembly GCA_917880005.1. Lineage (NCBI taxonomy): Eukaryota > Metazoa > Chordata > Mammalia > Artiodactyla > Bovidae > Nanger > Nanger dama. The sequence continues at coordinate 4,623,080 of CAKJTW010000069.1, forward strand.
CAGATTATTTGAACAAAACTATTAACCAATTGGAATAATAGGATAATATACACACCCAATAATGAATATTCATATTTTTCAATTGCACATAGAACTGTCACTGAAGTAGAACATGCCATGAAGAAAGCCTTGGTAAATCTATATGGACTGAAATCATACCCATATTATCTGACCATAACACACACAACTAAGCATCAATTAAAAATAAATAGAAAAAATTGGAATGTTTAAAAAATTAAGCAACAATAAGTGAATTTAATTTGTAATAGTTTACAAAGCTGTCTCTTCATAAATTCTCTAATTACCTTTTACTGAAATGTACTTAAATTATAGATTTCTCCATTTTAACCATTTCCTAGAGTCACTTCCTTTTAAAAACTGTTTTGAAAATTCCTCAGTCACCAGTACAACACAGCATAGGAGTAGAAGCCAAATTTCATTGTTAGACTAAGCACATCTTAAGTTATTTTGTCAAATGGCTATAAATATTTCTAGAAGTTTACTGTCAAATTTAGCCCTTACCTTGTTGGAGACTGGTAAGTCTCTGGGTATATTCCTTACCTACTCTATGCAGCATTGTTTCAGGATATATTTGTTTCATAATATTTATTCACAACAATAATTGCGGTATGCATGCCAGATCTATTGAAGACAAATATCTGGAGGTAGCTCCAGATTTTTCAAAATTCCACACCGATGCACCAATGCACACCAAAGCTAACAATTCTTTTCTAGAAAAATGCTTTAAGCAGAATTAAGCATTAAAATGTATTTTTCACTTAACTATGCATACAAAGTTGATTAATTTGGCTTCAAGGAGTATAGGTTATTATTTGTTGTTGCTGTTTGTTGTTCAGTCACTAAGTCATTTCTGGCTCTTTGTGACCCTATGGACTGCAGCACACCAGGCTTCCCTGTCCTTCCCTGTCTCCTGGAGTTTGCTCAGCCTCATGTTCATTGAGTCAATGATGCCATCCAATCATTTCATTCTCTGTTGCCTCCTTCACCTCTTGCCCTCAATCTTTCCCAGCATCAGGGTCTCTTCCAGTGAATCAGTTCTTTGCATCAGGAGGCCAAAATATTAGAGCTTCAGCATCAGCCCTTCCAATGAATATTCAGGGTTGATTTCCTTTAGGATTGACTGGTTTGATCTTGCAGTCCAAAAGACTCTCAAGAGGTTATTATTAAAGGAATTTAAATATATATTTATAAGTAAGTAAAGAAAAATGGGCAAAAAAACCCAGTAACAGTGGGAAATCACCTAAGATATCAGATGTAGTCTGCATCTGTGAGGCTGAGTTTGAATGTTGTTCTCCAAGTCTCCGAGCTGATTATATTTTACCTGCTCTGCGTTTCAATTAATTCTTTTTCTAAAATAGTGACAAAACTTGTGAGAGTACTACAAAGCCTCTAATACTCTGAGAACTTTCCTTCTTTCTCAGTATGTGATCCTAAGCTGTTTTTACTCTCAAGGGCTTCTTTCCGCTTAGTGAGATTATGTTATTAACACATGACCCACTGCACTTCTATTTGGGGAAAGCATCTATTTTAGGGTCTTTTAATTGGGATATTTTTAAATATTTTATGGCAAGGCTACCACAAGAGAAATTTATTCAGAAACAGTTTAGAGGCCTGAAACTCTTGCCTAGTGCAGCCTGTGAGGATAAAAAGAGAAAAGTGTACCTTAATAGGTGTTTGGCATATATTCAGAGAAACCATCCCAAACAGGCTTGATTTTGTGTGAATCTAGAAATTTTCTGTGAAATGGCATTTTCTCCACTATCCGTTACAAAGACACAAAACTAAAAGAAATATTTTCTTAGTTTCAAATATTACTAGTAACCTTGCCTTTCCTATTGCATTTGAGATTGTTGGAAGTATGTTGTTCTCTCATTGCTGAAATCAGTTTGCTGAACTCTAGACTGTTTACTTGAATATGAAGAATGTATCTTTCATGTTTTTCTGATTAGCGGTTAGTTTGCTGCAGATATTATAGATTTTTATTAAGCCAAGTGTGCTTAATTCATGCTGTGCTAAATGAAGTAGGTGGCGGCCATTCAATTTAGCCAATTAGCAGCAAGAGTCATTTAGGAAAACACTGAAGGACCAAGGACTCCTCATTACATTTTATTTATAACAAGGGCAGGAGAGGGAAGATCATGATACACCCCACTGCATAAATTCCAAAGATCCAGAATGCTTTATATCTCATGCTCATGTGTTGGCTTGTACAGGGAATATAGTGGGTTTAAATTAGTGTAAAATTATATGTGTTCTGAGTTGAAATTAAGTTTATGTGTACATATTCTATGGGGGTTATAAATCCCTATAGGAGACTTAATTATTAATAGTATATTTGGCCAAATGTATTTGTCCCTGAATAGTGATCATAGAAGTAATACATTCTCTTTAATCTTTCATTTTGTATTCAGTCATTTAATAAAAATGTATGAAATAGTTAGTTTTTCTTAAGCCACAAAACAAATAAACTATAAACACACATTGCCTAACTCCCAGAGATACTAACAGTCCAGAGAGTTGTAACACTGCAAGAAATTTGTAAGCAACTCTTTCTTACACTAAGTTTCAAAAATGGCAAAAATATAATTAGCATCTGGTAACAGATATATGGCCAAAAATCATATTTAAATAGAATGATTTTAGAAAGTTGCCAGATTGGGAGCAGACATATACTTTAGGGAGGAATTCATTCCATTTCCTATGCAGCTTTTGTAGAAGACTTAGGTTACAAAAAGGAGCATCATTCTAACTCACATCTCCCAGGTCTGGGGTGGTAATTTAAGGAACTGATGAATTTGCTGATAGGAACTGGACTTGGGTTGCTCAGTTTTATCCTTTTGGTGACAGTTGTCTAAAGAAAATTAATAAGCTTCTCTTCTCCACACTGACAGTTTCTGTAGAGTTCAAATGCTGCTGCATCATATTTTCAGCATTCTTACAGCAAGGTCTCTCAATTACACTTGTCTCTCAATTATTCCTGAAACCCAAGCAGGGAAAAGGTTGGGAGATTTATTGAATTCCCATCAAGTTCCCTAAAGACTGTCCCTCATTCTGTCTAACACATCAGGTTTACTTCCTGGTGCCCTCTTCCCCAGTGAGACCAGGTTAATAAATTGGCTCTTGTTCAGCATTTGCAGTTTGAAGTCACATGTGAAAGAGCAGACTTCTATTCTCACGTTTCGAGAGAGAATAGCATGAATTGTCTCCAGTCCATGAATGAAATGGGGGGGGGGCAACCTCAGTCTGTACAGTTCTTTTCCTCCCTTTTCTCCCTCCTGCAGCTGCTGATACTCTTTCTTATTCTTTAGGCCAAGCACCAAGAGTTGAATCTCAGTAAGTAAGTGAAAATTTGTGTGCTTTCTGGTATTGTTGAAATTTCTCAAAACTAAACACTTCTGATGTAAGAGCTAATGAGATAAACTGTAACCATTCTTTTGTTGCTGTTGTTCTAATTTTATCTCATAGATAAAATCCACATTTTTAAAAATGCTTTACTGAGCTATGAAGATGTGTTAAAAAAATGTTTTTAGGAAATCTTCAGTGAGTCAGTTCAGTAGCTCAGTCGTGTCTGACTCTTCGTCACCCCGTGGACTACAGCACGCCAGGCTTCTCTGTCCATCACCAACTCTGGGAGTTTACTCAAACTCATGTCCATTGAGTCAGTGATGCCAACCAATCATCTCATCCTCTGTCATCCCCCTTCACATGCTTTCCATCTTTCCTAGCATCAGGGTCTTTTCAAATGAGTCTGTTCTTTGCATCAGGTGGCCAAAGTATTGGAGTATCAGCTTCAGCATCAGTCCTTCCAATGAACAGCCATGACTGATCTTTAGGATGGACTGGTTGGATCTCCTTGCAGTCCAAGATACTCTCAAGAGTCTTCTCAAACACCACAGTTCAAAAGCATTGATTCTTCAGTGCTCAGCTTTCTTTATAGTCCAACTGTCACATCCATAAATGACTACTGGAAAAACCATAGCCTTGACTAGACAAATGTTTGTTGGCAAAGTAATGTCTCTACTTTTTAATATGCTGTCTAGATTGATCATAGCTTTTCTTCCAAGGAGCAGGCATCTTTTAATTCTTGGCTGCAGTTACCATCTGCTGTGATTTTGGAGCCCAAAAATATAAAGTCTCCAATTATTTCCACTGTTTCCCCATCTATTTGCCATGAAGTGATGGGAACGGATACCATGATCTTACTTTTCTAAATGGTGAGTTTTAAGCCAACTTTTTCACTCTCCTCTTTCACTTTCAAGACGCTCCTTAATTCTTTTTCTCTTTCTACCATAAGGATGGTGCCATCTGCATATCTGAGATTATTGAAATTTCTCCCGGCAATCTTGCTTCCAGCTTGTGCTTCATTTCAGCCTGGCATTTCGCTTGATGTGCTCTGCATGTAAGTTAAATAAGCAGGGTGACAAGATACAGCCTTGACATACTCCTTTCCCTATTTGGAATTAGTCTGTTCCATGTCCAATTCTAACTGTTGCCTCCTGACCTGCATACAGATTTCTCAGGAGGCAGGTCAGGTGGATGTCTTTCCCATCTCTTTAAGAATTTTTCACAGTTATTGTGATCTACATAGTCAAAGGCGTTGGCATAGTCAATAAAGCAGTTCAGTTCAGTTCAGTCGCTCAGTTATGTTCGACTCTCTGTGACTCCGTGAACTGCAGCACGCCAGGCCTCCCTGTTCATCACCATCTCTCCGGAGTTCACTCAGACTCACATCCATCGAGTCCGTGATGCCATCCAGCCATCTCATCCTCTGTCGTCCCCTTCTCCTCCTGCCCCCAATCCCTCCCAGCATCAGAGTCTTTTCCAATGAGTCAGCTCTTCGCATGAGGTGGCCAAGGTACTGGAGTTTCAGCTTTAGCATCATTCCTTCCAAAGAAATCCCAGAGTTGATCTCCTTCAGAATGGACTGGTTGGATCTCCTTGCAGACCAAGGGACTCTCAAGAGTCTTCTCCAACACCACAGTTCAAAAGCATCAATTCTTTGGCACTCAGCCTTCTTCACAGTCCAACTCTCACATCCATACATGACCACAGGAAAAACCATAACCTTGACTAGACAGAAGTAGATGTTTTTGTGGAACTCTCTCTTTTTTTTTTTTTTTGATGATCCAACAGATGTTGACATTTTGATCTCTGGTTTCTGCCTTTTCTAAATCCAGCTTAAACATCTGGAAGTTCATGGTTCATGTACTGATGAAGCCTTTCCTAGGGAATTTTGAGCATTGCTTTGCTAGTGTATGAGAGATAAGTGCGAGTGTGTGGCAGTTTGAGCATTCTTTGGCATTGCCTTTCTTTGCGATTAGAATGAAAATTGACCTTTTCCTGTCCTGTGACCACTGCTGAGTTTTCCAGATTTGCTGGCATATTGAGTGCAGCACTTCCACAGCATCATCTTTTAGGATTTGAAATAGCTCAACTGGAATTGTCCTTGCATTCTTCATAGTGATGCTTCCTAAGGTCCGCTTGATTTGTCATTCCAGGATGTCTGGCTGTAGCTGAGTGATCACACCATTGTGGTTATCTGGGTCATAAAGATCTTTTTGTATAATTCTTCTGTGTTTTCTTGCCACCTCTCTTTTAATATTTTCTGCTTCTGTTAGGTCCATACCATTTCTGTTCTTTATTGTGCCCATCTTTGCATGAAATGTTCCTTTGGTACCTCACATTTTCTTGAAGAGATCTCAAGTCTTTCCCATTCTATTATTTTCCTCTAGTTCTTTGCTTAAGTATACAATGAAGTGTTGTCAATTATATGCACTATACCCCACAGTAGATCCTGAGAACTTAATTATCCTGCAAAAGTGAAGGTTTGTCCTCTTTATTATCATCTGAAGATTTATAAAGAGATGCCCTAGTCTGTGTGGGTGCAGAGAAACTGTATACCACAGATTGATTATCTTACGTGTGTGTGTGCCCAGTCACATTCAGCTCTTTGCACCCACGGCCTGTAGCACACCAGGTTCTTCTGTCCATGGAATTTTTCAGGCAAGTGGGTTGAGAATTTCCTGGAGTGGGTTGCCCTTTCCTCCTCCAGAGGCTCTTCTCAACCCAGGGACCCAACCTACGTCTCCTGCATCACCCACACTGCAGGCGTATTCTTCACCACTGAGCCACCTATGATTAGCTTATAAACAACAGGAATGTATTTCTCACAGGTATGGAGGCTGGAAACCCTAGATCAAACTGCCAGCATGGCTGGATGAGGACCCTTTTCCATGACATAGGCTGCTTGTGTCCTCTCATGGCGGAAGGGACTATGGAACCCAGTGGGGTCTCGTTGATAAGGACATAATCCCATGGATCCCATGAGTCTTCACTCTCATGACCTAAGCACTCTACCAAGGCCCCACTTCCTAATACCATCACATTGGGTATTAAATTCTCAGCATGAATTTTGAGGGAACACAAACGTTCAGATCAGAGCAACAGTGGAATCTATTATTCAAATTATCATAAAAGTCTTTTTAAATTAACTGTTTGGACCACAGTAATACAGTCTTCTCTATGCATTTACATAGCACTTTGTGGTTTTTAACTTTAGGACAACCTTTACAATTATGTATGGTTTGATAGGAAACCAAGCTACAAAGAAGTTATTTGATCCAAGCCTATAGTGAATTCTGGTTTTGTGGTATTTTTTTTTGAATATTGTACTAAGTTCTTTGTGTCAGAGACCTATGGTGTTGTTTTTCAACTATTAATTTTCTTTTGAAATGTAAAATACAATAATGCAATGAGTTCTTCATGTTACTTGTGAAATTTATGCTATTTACAATATTCTTAAGGAATAGCTTTTAAACTCTCAGGCTATAATTCTGTATTGTAAAGTTATAATTTCATGAACAGTAACAATTATAAAACAACAGCTATTCGAGTAAAGTCATCACTGAAATTTCATTAAAATTGATAGAATATCAGTCTTTACTCCAAATAACTTATATGACCTTTTTTTTTTTTACTTTGTATAAGTTGGATTGTAAATACATGGAATCCAAAATTTCTAGTAGTCTGATTAATAAAAACTGATGTGTTCTCTACATGATGGAAGAAAGTATAAAATAACAAAAAAAAAGAGAAAAGTTCACGTCTAGTAAGAACTATAAACTACTGAATAATTAATTCAGTAAATATTTAGGAAATATATACTGTGGCTCAGAGGTTAAAGCATCTGCCTGCATATGCGGGAGACCTGGGTTCAATCCCTGGGTAGGGAAGATCCCCTGGAGAAGGAAATGGCAACCCACTCCAACCCACTCCAGTATTCTTGCCTGGAGAATCCCATGGACGGAGGATCCTGGTGGGCTACAGTCCACAGGGTCGCAAAGATTCGAACCTGACTGAGCGACTTCACTTTCACTTTCAAATACTATGCAGAGACTGGAGTCATAATGTTGAAAGAAAAACAAATTTATCTGGAAGAAATGTGCATTTTGTGAACTTATTAAAATTAAAAAATGTCTAGCTTAGACCATCAAGTTACAAGAGACTTTTAAGGCATGATATTTAATCTGAGATCAGATCAATGTAAAATAGTGCTTTGTTCATTTGACTACTGCAAATTGGGGAATAAACACTTATTAGCAGGGAGTACCATGTTTTGAACCAATATTTCAAAACAGTAAGAATTAAAGATGCTTGTGTTTTTTCCCCTTATAAGCCTTTGAGTGATTGCATAAACTAGGCCTGGCATTGTATTTATGTTACGTTATTGTAGCTTTATTACTTTATTAATTATTTATTATAATTCATGCATTGAAAAATGTATGAATACATAAGTTCAAACTAATGCTGAGATTTAAAACATAAAAATTCAACATTTCTGTGGAATGTCCTCCTAACTCAACCTAACTCTTTCTTAGAAGCTAAGATCTTAGAAAAGCAGATACTATTTATAACAAATCAAAGTTTTCCTTTAAGATCCTGTCAATATCATTCTTTATGCAGAAATCAAAAATTACCAGACATTTTCAAATAAGCAGAATATTATAAGCAAATGAAAATTTAATAGTGAACAACAGATATAGCAAATTAAAGATGTTCTTGTTGTCTCTTTAAAATCTGAAGATAAATTTAATGTAATCTTATTAATACAATAGGTTATCATTTGTCTTTAATTCAAGAGATTCTATTGCAATTGGGCCAGATTCCACATTTGAGTCTTCAATGTCCTCCTTTTTTTCCTTTAAATCAGGAGCTGTGTTGCCACTCAAGTTTTATAAATGTAGTTGAAAACTTGCAGTAAATAATTTAGTTTCTAAGTGACATTTATTTACACAAGAAGTGTGTACTTACCATCTATTATGTTCTAGGTACATTCCATACACTAGAGGGATAAATCATTCAACAAATAAAGTTATTTGTCTCCTGTAGTTTACAGCTTCATCAAATAATTCATTGTCTCTTTCATCTTGGTTGGCATATATTTTTTAAATTTTAGTTTGGAATTTTCCTAGTTCTTGGTGTGAAACTGATGTTCAAATGCAACTTGATACTTCCAAATTAGGAGACTCAGGGTCTTATTTCAATGCTTTTGTTTTAGCTAACAAATTCTGCCAAATACAGGGGCAAAGGGAGCTACAATACCAGTTTTCCCACCTGGGTTCCAATGACAACTAAAAGAGACGGCTGAGTGACGGTGGACATTTCACAATATGGGCATTCCAGATTGTGTCCATTAGCGTGTTGCAGGGTGGGAATTATGGTCCAGTGATGACCTTCTCTGACATAAACCAGGCAGGTGTCTTTTACTTCTTCCTGAAGCTAGAAGTTGGTCCCCCATTTGGCCTCTGTTGACATGGGGTGGGTTAGAGTCACGGTTCTCTTCTGTAGAACTTGTCTGAATTAGAGCTGCTGCTGCTGCTGCTAACTCGCTTCAGTCGTGTCCGACTCTGTGCGACCCTAGAGACGGCAGCCCATCAGGCTCCCCCGTCCCTGGGATTCTCCAGGCAAGAACACTGGAGTGGGTTGCCATTTCCTTCTCCAATGCATAAAAGTGAAAAGTGAAAGTGAAGTCGCTCAGTCGTGTCCGACTCTTCGCGACCCCCATGGACTGCAGCCCACCAGGCTCCTCCATCCATGGGATTTTCCAGACAAGAGTACTGGAGTGGGGTGCCATTGCCCTCTCCCGTCTGAATTAGAGCAGTTACTGTCTAAAATTTTTTCTGCCTTTGGAATCATATTGTCCAAGCATCTGACTCCTTCTTCCTCATTTTCCTAGAGATCGTAGGCTTTTATAGTTTGTGTTTCAGGAACTGTGCACATTGGCATTTCTGAGTTGACAGTTTCTTCAGCTCTAAATCTGGAATATAAGGCAAAGAGAACCTGGGGAATGCATCACCATATTTTACCTGGGTTTAGGATGTCCTTAGCGGACCTGCTGCTTTCTCTCACATTTAGAAGTCTTTTGTTTATTTTAGTTATAATGTATAACTAGATTTTAGTTCTGCTTTAGAAAAGGAAACATGTCTCCTCCTTAGAAGCGCTGAATAGTCTCAACACATTTGCAGAACCAAAATTTTTTCAGTGTATCACCTTGTGTGTGCGCTAAAAAAATGTTTTCCATTAACACATCTATGGAATCTAGAAAGATAGTACCAACCATCCTACATACAGGGCAGCAAAGAAGACGTGGACAGAAGGAACAGATTTTGGAGACATTGGGAAAAGAAAAGCTTAGGATGATTTTAGAGAATAGCTTTGAAACATATCTATTACCATACGTAAAATAGATAGCCAGTAGGAGTTCGATGTATGACACAGGGAGCCCAAAACAGGTGCTCTGTGAATACCTAGCAGGGTGGGCGGGGGGAGGGAGGTGGGATGGGGGTTTAGGAGGGAGGGGACACATGTATGCCTGTAGCCAAATCATGTTTATGTAGGGCAGAGGCCACCACAATATTGGCAAAGTAATTATCCTCCAATTGAAATAAATAAGTAAATTCAGAACATAGTATAAAAGCCTTTTCCAGATGAGAAGAAGGAAAGGAACTAAATAAGAAAAAAAAATAGTAGCACTTCAAAAGCAATTTTATACTCTTGAAAAATCTTCCACAGCACATATATTAGTTTCTGGTACCTGCAAGGTGGGATCAGTTGGGCAATTATGGAATAAATAAATTTTATTTAACAGTAGAATGAAATGTGAGCAATTCCCAACAATTTCCTTCCCTCTAATATATAATTGCCTCACTGCTATAGAAACACTTTGATATGTATGAAACACTCATTAAAATGTATTTTACATGGACAATCACATTGCAGTTGATAATTTGAATGTCAAATTGTTTTACTTTTATGATTCATTTCAATTGTTGGAATAGCAGGAGACACCCAGTGAAAAATTGTGATAAATCCAATAAATATAGCCATTGTGACAAGATAGGTGAGTTTTTATCCTCCAAGACTGCTGTGATTTAGAAGAGATGTAATATTTTGAAAAAACAGTATAGTCACCTCCTAAGACAAATGAAATTCAGAACATAATAGCTTATGATATGCAAAGAACATCCCATGAATTAATGATGGTGCTCACTCTTAACACCCTTCTTCTCTTCCTTTTGCCATGCCACAAAGCTTATTAGTGTTATCATTATCATTTGTTGGTTTTCAATACTACCTTGTATGTTTTGCTTGAAAGGTGTTTAAACTCTTCAAAATTTGGAATTTAAATGCTTTACACACGCTCTTCTTAATTTTTGAGTATTTTTGCACAATTTTTAATAAATGTTATACTAAATCTCTAACACTATTCAGTTTGTAACCTGGGATATGTTGTTTGGCCTCTGGGTCTGTTACCCTTTTGTAAAAGGAGAAAATCAGAACTGAATCATATGTTTTGTTTCTGTTTTTCTGTCTGCATCTGCTATTTTATTCTAAAACTTGGCAAAACAGAAAACTCAGTTATATCTGGGACAGTTATTTTCAAATTAACATGCTTAAGAATATCTTATCTCAGTTTTCAGATTTTTCACTATATAATTGGTCTCAAGATGGCTTCCTTAACATTTCCAGATAAAAAACATTGCAATTTGGTTTCCCTCATCACTCTTGATTATTCAGTTGCTTTCTGTATTTTGTAGTAGTAAACTATACTGTCCTTTCTCTCTTGTTTTCTCATTAACCTAAGGTGATTTTAGAGTACAAAGCAAAGTATACCATATGAGGTTTAACAAAGCTACATACTTACTGACATCAACTACAAAAATATCAAGACAGAATATTTTACCACTCTAAATATTTCCTCTAAATTTGTTTTTTTCCCTAGATTTTTGGGGGATGTTTTATATTACCATGTGTTTTAGAATAAAATTGTCACACTCTATAAAAGCAAATAAAAGAGTAGGTTACATATACAGATTACCCTGAAATATAGATCAAGGTAAAGACAGATGACAGCTTAATATAGTCAAATACACGTGCATGGTATATATCTGTTCATTTAGATGAGGAGTTGTCGGGGACTTCCCTGGACATCCAGTGATTTAAAAACTGTCTTTCCAACACAAGGAATACAGAGTCTATCCCTGGTCACGGAGCTAAGATCCCATTTACCTGCATAGTGTGACCAGAAAAATAAATAAAATAAATGAGTTGGAAAACTTTTTCTAGAAAAGATAAAATATTAAATATTCAGGATTTGGGGGACACGTATTATCTCCCTCACAGGAATATATGAGTGTCACACATGCATGACAGAGACTATAAGTTTAGTTGCTCAATTGTGTCCAGCTTTTTGTAACATGTGGACTGCAGCACGCCAGGCCTCCCTGTCCTTCGCCAACTCCTGGAGCTTACTCAAACTCATGTCCATTGAGTCAGTGATGCCATCCAGCCATCTCATCCTGTCATCCCCTTTTCCTCCTGCTCCCAATCCATCCCAGCATAAGGGTCTTTTCAAATGAGTCAACTCTTCACATGAGGTGGCCAAAGTACTGGAGTTTCAGCTTCAGCATCATTCCCTCCAGAGAAATCCCAGGGCTGATCTCCATTAGGATGCACTGGTTGGATCTCCTTGCAGTCCAAGCAACTCTCAAGAGTCTTCTCCAACACCACAGTTCCAAAGCATCAATTCTTCAGCACTCAGCTTTCTTTATAGTCCAACTCTCACATCTATACATGACCACTGGAAAAACCATAGCCTTGACTAGATGGACCTTTGTTGGCAAAGTAATGTCTCTGCTTTTTAATATGCTCTCTAGGTTGGTCATAACTTTCCTTCCAAAGCTAAGTGTCTTTTAATTTCATGGCTGTAATCACCATCTGCAGTGATTTTGGAGCCCAAAAAATAAAGTAAGCCACTGTTTCCACTCTTTCTCCATCTATTTGCCATGAAGTTATGAGACTGGATGCCATGATCTTTGTTTTCTGAATGTTGAGCTTTAAGCCAACTTTTTCACTCTCCTCCTTCACTTTCATCAAGAGGCTCTTTAGTTCTTCTTCACTTTCTTCCATAAGGGTGGTGTCATCTACATATCTGAGCTTATTGATATATCTCCCAGAAATCTTGATTCCAGAGACTATATGTATATTTTAAAAATATTTTTAAAGTGTTAACTTTTGGACCATACACAAACAGGCAATGGACCAGACTGACTGCAATTATTCTTTTTCGACCCTTGATTTGAAGCATTTTATGTTACACTTTACAAGATTTGTAAAAGCAGATACATTGCTTTGCTAAACAAAGGTCCATCTCATCAAAGCTATGGTTTTTCCAGTAGTCATGTATGGATTGCGAGTTGGATCATAAAGAAAGCTGAGCATGAAAGAACTGATGCTTTTGAACTGTGTTGTTAAAGATGACTCTTGACAGTCCCTTGAACTGCAAGGATATCAAAACCAGTCAATCCTAAAGAGTATCGGTCCTGAATAGTCATTAGAAGGGCTGATGCTGAAGCTCCAATAATTTGTCCACCTGTTATGAAGAACTGAAAGTGAAAGTTGCTCAGTTGTGTCTGAGTCTTTGCGACCCCATGAACTATACAGTCCATGGAGTTCTCCAGACCAGATTACTAGAGTGGGTAGCCTTTCCCTTCTCCAGGGGATTTTCCCAACCTAGGGATTGAACCCAGGCTTCCCACATTACAGGTAGATTCTTTACCAGCTGAGCCACCAGGGCCTGGTCATAGAAAACACCCTCTTAAAACAACACAAGAGAAGACTCTACACATGGACATCACCAGATGGTCAACACCAAAATCAGATTGATTATATTCTTTGCAGCCAAAAATGGAGAAGCTCTATAGTCAACAGAAATAAGACAAGGAGCTGACTGTGGCTCAGATCATGAACTCCTTATTGCCAAATCAGACTGAAATTGAAGAAAGTAGGGAAAACCGCTAGAACATTCAGATATGACCTAAATCAAACCCCTTATGATTATAGAGTGGAAGTGAGAAATACATTTAAGGGACTAAATCTCATAGATAGAGTGCCTGATGAACTATGAACGGAGGTTCGTGACATTGTACAGGAGAAAGGGATCAAGACCATCTCCATGGGAAAGAAATGCAAAAAAGCAAAACAGTTGTCTGAGGAGGCCTTACAAATAGCTGTGAAGAGAAGAGGAGCAAAAAGCAAAGGAGAAAAAGAAAGATATAAACATCTGAATGCAGAGTTCCAAAGAATAGCAAGAAGAGATAAGAAAGCCTTCCTCAGTGATCAATGCAAAGAAATAGAGGGAAAAAACAGAATGGGAAAGACTAGAGATCTCTTCAAGAAAATTAGAGACACCAAGGGAACATTTCATGCAAAGATGGGCTCGATAAAGGACAGAAATGGTATGGACCTAACAGAAGCAGAAGATATTAAGAAGAGATGGCACGAATACACAGAAGAACTGTACAAAGAAAGATCTTTACAACCAAGATAATCACAATGGTGTGATCACTCACCTAGAGGCAGACATCCTGGAATGTGAAGTCAAGTGGGCCTTAGAAAGCATCACTACGAACAAAGCTAGTGGAGGTGATGGAATTCCAGTGGAGCTGTTTCAAATACTGAAAGATAATGTCGTGAAAATGCTGCACTCAATATGCCAGCAAATTTGGAAAACTCAGCAGTGGCCCCAGGACTGGAAAAGGTCAGTTTTCATCTCAATTCCAAAGAAGGACAATGCCAAAGAATGCTCACACTACCACACAATTGCACTCATCTCCCATGCTAGTAAAGTAATGCTCAAATTCTCCAAGCCAGGTTTCAGCAATATGTGAACCTTGAACTACCAGATATTCAAGCTGGTTTTAGATAAGGCAGAGGAACCAGAGATCAAATTGCCAATACCCGCTAGATCATGGAAAAAGTAAGAGCGTCCAGAAAAACATCTATTTCTGCTTTCTTGACTATGTCAAAGCCTTTGACTGTGTAGATCACAATAAACTGTGGAAAATTCTGAAAGAGATGGGAATACCAGACCACCTGACCTGGCTCTTGAGAAACCTATATGCAGGTCAGGAAGCAATAGATAGAACTGGACATGGAACAACAGACTGGTTCCAAATAGGAAAAGGAGTACATCAAGGCTGTATATTGTCACCCTGCTTATTTAACTTCTATGCAGAGTACATCATGAGAAACGCTGGACTGGAAGAAACACAAGCTGGAATCAAGATTGCTGGGAGAAATATCAATAACCTCAGATATGCAGATGACACCACCCGTATGGCAGAAAGTGACGAACTAAAAGCATCTTGATGAAAGTGAAAGAGGAGAGTGAAAAAGTTGGCTTGAAGCTCAACATTCAGAAAATGAAGATCATGGCATCCTGTCCCATCACTTCATGGGAAATAGATGGGGAAACAGTGGAAACAGTGTCAGACTTTATTTTGGGGGCTCCACAATCACTGCAGATGGTGACTGCAGCCATAAAATTAAAAGACTCTTACTCCTTGAAAGAAAAGTTGTGACCACCTAGATAGCATATTTAAAAGCAGAGACATTACTTTGCCAACAAAGGTCCATATAGTCAAGGCTATGGTTTTTCCATTGGTCATGTATGGATATAACAGTTGGACTGTGAAGAAGGCTGAGTGCCAAAGAATTGATGCTTTTGAACTGTGGTGTTGGAGAAGACTCTTGAGAGTCCCTTGGACTGCAAGAAGATCCAACCAGTCCATTCTGAAGGAGATCAGCCCTGGGATTTCTCTGGAGGGAATGATGCTAAAGCTGAAACTCCAGTACTTTGGCCACCTCATCCGAAGAGTTGACTCATTGGAAAAAAACTGATGCTTGGAGGGATTGGGGGCAGGAGGAGAAGGGGGTGACCGAGGATGAGATGGCTGGATGGCAACACTGACTCGATGGACGTGAGTCTCAGTGAACTCTGGGAGTTGGTGATGGACAGGGAGGCCTGGCGTGCTGCGATTCATGGGGTCACAGAGAGTCGGACATGACTGAGCGACTGAACTGAACTATGAAGAACTGATTCACTGGAAAAGACCTTGATGCTGGGAAAGATAGGGGTCCCCTATAGCGAGAGGATAGGGGACAACAGAGAATGAGATCGTTGGGTGGCATTACTGACTCAATGGACATAAGTTTGATTAAGCTCCGAGAGTTGGTTATGGGGAGGAAGCCTGGTGTGCTACAGTCCATGGAGTCACAAAAAGTTGGATGTGACTGAGTAACTAAACTGAATATTTGTACTTTTCAGGAAAAAATGTCTTGCAGATACTTGACAAACATATATCTAAAATTTCAGTCTTGACATTAGTACTTAAAGGCATTGTTTTACACTTTGTTTTTCCAGTTTTTGTTGCTGGTAAATACAGTAATCATTATACTGATCTGTTTCATGCGTTGCTCAATCACTAATTTATAAACTCTTTTGAGTTTCCATGGTTTATCTGAGTACAAAATTAAGTTTTCTATGAATAGTGGCAATTTTAATGCTACCTGTGTGCCTTTTATTTCTTACCACATTGATCACCATTTGTTATACTAGCAGTAGTTTTTTCCATGGCTTTTGAGTGTAATCAGGTGAGTATGTGATCTTTGTTTGTGGTGAGTTATGTAGACAAGTCCTTGCTTTGCTGTGATATGACTATTTTAGTCCTGATTTATATAGAGATGATTTTGGCCTCTAAGTTCCAAGAGTTCTTTTTTTATTTTTTTCCTGTTGATCTCAAAATGAGTTAGTAAATGTTCTTAACTGCTTTTATTTTCATGGAGAGTACGTCTTTCCTTCCCCATAGATGTGAACTGCAGTTGATCATTAGTGGCATTTGGGCCTTGGTTTTTTAAGATGTGTGGTTACAAAATATATTTTTAAACATACATAGAGAACGGTCTGATCTTCATTTTATTTTTGAAATTTATTTTCCAAGCTATGTTTTTACAGAAAATACCTCATCAGCTGGGTTGTCTTGTCATTAGTATAATGTTGTTCTTGATAGTTCTTTATTAAGCTTTTAAGAAAATCTTGTGATTTCCTCTGTCATTCCTGGTATTTGTAATTTATGTTATTTCCCTAGACTATAGTTTACTTAGGGGTGCTTCAATTGCATTAATCTTTTTCAAGGACAAATTTTTAGATTTCCTAATGTTACCATTGTTGTCTCTTTTTAAATATTATTGTTTCTACTATTTTTATTTACTTGCTATGTACACTGCATTTTATGTACTCTACATTTTTATTTAAATACTTAAGATGGTACTTTAACTTTAGATATTTCTTTTTAAATTACATTTTTAAAGCTACAAACACTGCACAGACTATTTTAATGTATCTCAAGCATTTATGTTCCACGTTTTTATTATCATTCAGTTTGAAATATTTGCATTTTTCCTGTCTTCTATTTGAATTACTGCTGCTAAGTTGCTTCAGTCATGTCTGACTCTGTACGACCCCACAGACAGCAGCCCATTGGGCTCCACCATCCCTGGGATTCTCCACGAAAGAACACTGGAGTGGGTTGCCATTTCCTTCTCCAATGTGTGATAGTGAAAAGTGAAAATGAAGTCGCTCAGTCGCGTCTGACTCAGCAACCCCATGGACTGCAGCCCGCCAGGCTCCTCCGTCCATGGGAGTTTCCAGGCAGGAGGACTGGGGTGGATGCCATTATTTTAATTATTTTGCTTATTTTTTTTAATTTAAGGGGATTTTCTAAATTTGTTATCAATCATTTTTTTCAAAACTTTTTATTAAGGTATAGTTGGTTTACATTGTGATACTAGTTTTAAGTATATAACATAATATTTTTATAGATAATATGCCACTTAAAGTTACTGTGAAATAAGGAGTGATTTTTAATTTGTTCTTAAATATATTATCTTCATATTTTGAGGTTTATTGAGATACTCCAGTCCTGTGGCCACTGCTGAGTTTTCCAAATCACTGTAGGTGGTGATTGCAGCCATGAAATTAAAAGATGCTTGCTTCTTGGAAGGAAAGTTATGACCAAAAAGGTCATAACCTTTGCCAACTAAGGTCCGTCTAGTCAAGGCTATGGTTTTTCCTGTGGTCATGTATGGATGTGAGAGTTGGACTATAAAGAAAGCTGAGCGCCAAAGAATTGATGCTTTTGAACTGTGGTGTTGGAGAAGACTCTTGAGAGCCCCTTGGACTGCAAGGAGATCCAACCAGTCCATTCTGAAGGAGATCAGTCCTGGGTTTTCATTGGAAGGACTGATACTGAAGCTGAAACTCCAATACTTTACTTTGACCACCTGATGCAGAGAGCTGACTCATTTGTAAAGCCCCTGATGCTGGGAAAGATTGAGGGCAGGAGGAGAAGGGGACAGCTGAGGATGAGATGATTGGATGGCATCACTGACACAGTGGGCATGGGTTTGGTTGGGCTGCAGGAGCTGGTGATGGACAGGGAGGGCTGGCGTGCTGCCGTCCGTGGGGTCGCAAAGAATCGGACATGACTGAGAGATTGAACTGAACTGAGATACTTCATGACATTGTGGGGAATGGTTTATGTCCAGTTAAGAAAATGTGTACTCGGCCATTGCTGGTATAGTCTTCTAAACATGCTAGTTAGGTTTAGTTAGTTGGTAGCCTTTTCAGTATCCTATGTTTATAAATTTTTCTACTGACCCTATCAATTGCTCAGAGAAGTGTTAAACACACAAAGCTGGATGATTTAGCTCTTAAATCTACTTAATTTTGTTCTATTAATGACAAACACTATTGGTATTTATAAATAGAATTATTATACCTTAATGAATTAATCCCTTTCTATTATAACATGTCACCTTTTACCAGTTAATACTCCTTCTCTTGAATCTACTTTCCATGTTACTAAGCCACACCTGATTTTTGACATTTAGTGCTTGCATGTTATTTCTTTCTCCTGCATTTTTCAGGTCTTTATATGGTGTTTAATATGCATAAACACCATATTATTATATCTTCTTTTCCTACATTTTAACAAGTACTGCTTTAAAATGAATGGTTTAGTTAATTTACATTAATAGAATATTATGCGGATTATATTTTTGGCTCTTTGGAGCTTTATATCTATTATTTTTAGTATCTCATGCTCTGTGTACTGTGTGCTTTTCCACACACTCCTCTTTTGGAAGGTAGAGATATAGAAGGGTTAGAGCTGTCATGTCACAGAAGCAGGAAATGCAAGTAGGTAAATTTAAAGTCTAACAGAAAAAAATTTGTGAGTTGAGAAAATCCTGGTAACCTGAAAATTACTGGAAATCCTGGAGAGTTGATCAATCAACATTTGTGTTCTTACCTTTCCCCTATGAGGCTTATGTCTTAACCTCATTCTATTATCCACTGCCTGACCCCTGCCCTCAACCCACCGGAAAGAGGAATGAAAATATTTTGTCGCCACCACTGTTTTCTGACAGCCAGTGATTTCCAAAATTGTCCCTAAATTGACAGATTGCTCAACACTATGCTGTTGGAAGTCAAGGAATTCAGAAAAAAAGTCCCATTACTTTTTGGTTTTGTTGCTGGGATAGAGAAATATATTGTTATATTTCCCTGAAATAGCACTTAATATTTGACTTGAGAGTGTATATGGATCTTGCAGCAGGAAAAAAAAAAATGTACAGATGAATGGGAGCCTAGTGAGTTTTATGTCCACTAGAAATAGTAAGTATAGTCCATGAGAACTTGAACTTCAGTCATTAATTAATCCACACTAGGTGATTCCAGGCACTAGAAGCTGAACAGGGATCACTGTCCTTTGAATTTACAGTTGTTTACAGAGCATGGTTAGATAGCCTCACTGACTCAGTGGACATGAATTTGAGCGAAGTCTGGGAGATAGTGAAGGGCAGAGAGCTTCATGTCCTGTAGTCAGTGGGGTCTCAAAGAGTAGGACATGACTTAGCGACTGAACAACAGGTGAAGCGTGATCCTTCCATCACCCGGTGGTTAGCTGAGATACACCGAGATTCTGCTTCAGAGGGATCCACAGGGCAGAGATTATCAGTGCTTTTTGGACCAGAATATGATATAACAATCAAAATATCTGGGAAAATAATGAATAGGCCAACAGTTTTGTAAGCAGATAACAAAATCTGAATGAGTCACTTAAGCAGAAGGGGCAGAAGCCAAAACAAAATGCCAGAGTACCAAGTCAACTTTGGAGAACTCCCAAGCAGAGAGAAGCAAGATGATCATTCAAACAGACACAGGGGAAGGTGTTTTTGAATGCATGTGTAACTCTTACCACAGTCAGTAGACTGTCTTGTATTAATTACTGTGTGTGATGCGTTGCCAAGCCAGCTCTGATGAAAGAACTAGGGAGAGAGTGTACAGAAATGAGTTGACACCTCAATAAATAACATTAAAGTATTTCCTTGTTATACTTGCTACACAAATTTGGTGCACATAATTAAATTATACTAGGCCATCATGAATTGATTCCAAAAACTTACATAGTGCCAAGAATTGATTAAGGACTTTTGGTGTGAAGCTAAGCTGGAAGAACTTAAAAGTATGGACGTTTTTCCATGCTTTTGTTATTGGACTTAGAGGAAAATCTGAAATCTGTAAACAGAAAGGAACCCTAAACAAAAGTGTTTGTTGTTTTCTGTAGGATAGCTCTCCTAATGCCTTTAGCCCTGGGCGCTGAAGATTTATTGACAGATCTAAGAGAAGTAGCAACAATTTCAGAACCTTCAGAAATGAAACCAAAATGTCAATGAGGCAAACAATTTAGTGTGTATATTTTATATTTTATTCAGAGCTTTTTGTTTGTGTCCCCCATCTATTTCTTTCTTCTTTATTTTTCAAGTAAAATTTGAGATAGGATGGAAATATGCAGAGATACAGGTAGATACACCAAAGGATGGAAGGGTGGAGCTGTGAGCATAACCCACGCTCTTATCATTCACAACTGGTGTGAGTCTATAAGATATTTCAGTGGGCTCTTTGAGACACAATTTGAGAATCATTGCATTTGAGGACTGTCATAACTGTAATCCAGGCTTAGGTGTCTAACATCCTGGAGAATGTCCCATGTTCCTTCTCCTTTTACTGGCTGGCATATTCTGTATGTCCATGATAGGACTTGGATGCTTATTATACACACAATTGTTTGCTTCTCAAGAGGTGGGTATAAAGATTCTGAGATCAAAGGAGTGTTCTGAATTGGATACATATATTTGAGAGTCTCCAGAATATAGAAAGTGTTTTATGCCAGAAATCTAAAGGGAACACACGGGTAGTAAATGTGAATGGAAAAGAGAAATGGCCCAATGTCATCTATGGTGCCCTGTCGTATTCAGAATTGGAGGCAGTGAAGAGGACTTAGAAAAGGAGTTCAGTAGTAGATAATGAAATGGTAGGAAAACCAGATCAAACTGGTGTCATAAAGTTAGTGTTTTATTTTATTTTATTTTTAATACTTTATTCTGCATTACAGTACTGTATTTGTTTTGCCATACATTGACATGAATCAGCCACAGGTGTACATGATCTCCCAATACCGAAGCCCCCTCCCACTTCCCACCCCATATCATCTCCCTGGATCATCCCGTGCACCAGCCCCAAGCATCCTGTACAAACTAGTTGTGAAATGCTTTTAATCAGGTAAGATAATGATTTATAAGCTTGAGAAGGCTAATTTTAGCTGGATACTATGGGCAGAACTGATGGGAAGGAGTTTGAGAGATGAGAGGAAATAATTTAAGATAATCAGAAAAGATTTAAGAAATTTTGCTGTAAGAGAAAAGTATGGGGATAGCTAGACAGTAATTAAAAAAACAGTATTGTAAAGTAAAAAAATAAAAATAAATTCTCACTGACATGAAAAGCCATGTTTATTTCAGTATTGTTTTGGAGACAACAGTTTTGTCTTCAAACTTCAGCCAGTGAAGTGATTGTAATGTTAGAAGCTTCAAACCAAGCAACTAGAGAAATATACCCTAAAAGAAAGCAGCAAAGGATATTTTGAAAATTCTGCCACAGGTTTTTAAGAGGCACTGTTTATATTTCTATTTTTGAAAGATGTTTTCTATATTTCTTATTTTGATAAGTACACTGTTATTTAACTGCTTTGACAAATGTATACAACACACATTTTTTATTTTGAATTTAAATGATCAAGACATCAATGTTTTTGTAAAGCAAGTTTATGTTCATCCTAATGCAATCTTAATATTTATAGAAATACCAGATATTGACAACTTTTTGAGTTGACCAATGATATAGTTTACTCTCTCCCAAATATCCATTTTGTAAACTAACTCTGGAGTTTGACATAATTACTGTGGCTTTCCCAAACCACTCTTATGTTATGTACCTATATGATACATGTCCTCTTCTCTATGTGACCAGCAGATAGATTATCTTGTCAGTTAAGAATAGGAAGTGTAATCAATGTAGAAGAACTTCACTATTTATATTGTTTTTCCAGAATGGTAGAATCTTTATATTTCGAGAATTTTTTAAAATACAAAGTCTGAAAGAAAATACTAACACCACGGATAACAGCTGAGCCACCTCCACAACAAATCAACGCAAAGTTTACCAATTATAAGGGAACAGTTTCTCCTTATATCATGGAAGACCTGTAAGCCAGGTGCCCAACTAAGTTTCATGGTTTTAGTGGTTCAAAGAGATGTCTTCTTCCTGTCTGGGAGATACATCTTATTCATATAAATGGTATTATTTGAATGAATGCATGCTCTAATTCTGTCAAATTCTGTTTTATTTCTGAGATAGTCTTTGAATTATAAATTAGCTTATTTAAAAATATTGATTACAGACAAGGTTAAAAATTGCTTATATATGACGTCTTTTGTCTATAGTGTCCTATTTAGCTTAGGAACAGAAAATAGGTATTAAAATTTTAAAGTGGCAAATAATTTCATAAAATTAAGAAAAGCAGATTTATGAAACAACTACCCAAGGTATCAGTTCAGAGTGAGTTCATCTCAGATGTTGTGAGAAGCATGGCCAAAGGCGTATGTCGGTCATGTAAGAGGCACACATTTCTCTTGATAGCTTCCGATTTTTTTTACCAGATTCTTTGTTCTTTTGGGATAGAGTAGATCAGGACAGCAAGACATATAGGCTGATACAACATCAGGAACAAAAATACATGTATTGCCTTTAGCAATTCAGTGACTCTTTAGTCAGCTGAAATGGAAGTTCTGGAAATCGTTTTGTGGTTATCCACAGCTAGGCTAGCTACAACTTGTTAAAAAACAATGTCTGTTGACACCAAGATATTTGAACAAAACTGTTTAAAAACATATTCTGTTTCTCCACTGCCCTTTGTATTTTCTGTTAGTAATTCCTACTTCCTTCCTCTTTTTAATTCATTAAAAATCAAGTTTATATCTTTGGAGGAATTCTGTGACAATCTGATGAGAAATACATATTTTTAGTGCTATGATTTCTTAAAATAGACTCACTTTTGAAGACTATTTACTGCTCAAAGGTTTTTTGTTTTGTTTTTTTCACTGCATCTAAGTTAGACAGAGTGCTGTATCTAATATGCATACGCCAGAGGTGAACTGAAAACACCTTAAACTCTCAAATTCTGTACTGAGCTTCAGTGTTATTTCCCCTGTTTAAAATGCTGAAATGAAGTCAAAAATAAAAGTTAAAAATATACACAGACATGGTAGGGAGAGTCTGAACAACTCAAAAACCAGGGTTTTTGACTCCTAGTCCTTGTCTGTCTTTGTAAACAGGATGAAGCATAAGGCCTGGACCACTCTTCCCTCCATGTGCAATATCTAAAATAGGCAAAGGCACATTCACTATTTTATTTTCTTGGAACTTTACTCAGTACAAGCCAACTTTCAGGAAATCAATGCTGTTACATGGTATATGTCGCTACAATTGAATTATGTGCTGGTCTCCTAGGACTATTTGAATATCACTTCACATCTAAATTTGGGGATAATATATTTCATTGGCTTGGAACAGTAGTTTGATTGCTGTTGTTCAGTCGCTCAGTCATGTTTGACTCTTTGAGACCTCATGAACTGTAGTACACCAGACTTCCCTGTCTGTCACAATCTCCCAGAGCTTGCTCAAACTCATGTCCATTGAGTCCATGATGCCATCCAATAATCTTGTCCTCTATCATCCCCCTGCCCCTTCTCCTCCTGCCTTCAATCTTTCCCAGCATCAGAGTATTTTCTAATAAGTCAGGTCTTCTCATCAGATGGCCAAAATATTGGAGATTTATCTTCAGCATCAGTCCTTCTAATGAATATTCAAGATTGATTTCTTTTTAGGATCTACTGTTTAGATCTCCTTGCAGTCCAAGGGACTCTGAGGAATCTTCTCCAATACCACAGTTCAAAAACATCAATTCTTCAGCCTTCAGTCTTCTTTATGGTCCAACTCTCACATCCATACATGACTACTAGAAAAACCATAGCTTTGACTAGATGGACCTCTGTCAGCAAAATACCGTCTCTACTTTTTAATATGCTGTCTAGGTTGGTCATAACTTTTCTTCCAAGTAGCAGAAGTGAAGTGAAGTTGCTTAGTTGTGTCCGACTCTTTGTGACCCCATGGACTGTAGCCTGCCAGGCTCCTCTGTCCATGGGATTTTCCAGGCAAGAATACTGGAGTGGGTTGCCATTTCCTCTTAATTTCATGGCTGCAGTCACCATCTGCAGTGTTTTTAAAGCCCAAGTAAATAAAATATGTCACTGTTTCCGTTGTTTCCCCATCTATTTGCAATGAAGTGATCAGACCGGATGCCATGATCTTCGTTTTATGAATGTTGAATTTTAAACCAGCTTTTTCACTCCACCTTCATCAAGACACTCTATAGTTTCTTTTCGCTTTCTGCCATAAGGGTGGTGTCATCTGCACTTGTGATTGATTGCGGTGATTCCACTTTGTGCTTCATCCAGTCTGGCATTTTGCTAGATGTACTCTGCCTATAAGTTAAATAAACAGGGTGACAATATACAGCCTTGACATACTCCTTTCCCAATTTTGAACCAGTTTATTGTTCCATGTCCGATTCTAACTGTTGCTTCTTGACCTGTATACAGGTTTCGCAGGAGGCACATAAGGTGGTCTGGCATTCCTATCTCTTTCAGAATTTTCCACATTTTTTGTTTTGATCCACATAGTCAAAGGCTTTGGCATAGTCAGTGAAGAAGAAATTTCTCTGGAATTCTCTTTTTGATTAAGTGTGATTATTAAATGATGCTTAATGAGAGACTTATGAAAAATACAGTTCTGGGGAGAGTTGAAGATTCAGCAAGGGAACATACAGCATAGTGGGGAACATACAGCATAGTGGGGATCATAGTTCTTTTTATTTATTCTCAATTTTTATCAGAAAAACTTGGGTAGCCCCTAACTGTACATTCCCATGAAGTTCTGGCTAAATCATATGACAGACTCAAGTATCTCTCCTGAGAGACTTTAACTGCAAAACTACTGAGACTTCAACTGGTTGATTCCATCTTCTTAGTGTTTAGGTTTTCCATAGTTTTTGCATGTGAAAAACAAGATTGTCTAATATATCTGTAGTCATGCTCTGCTTTTAATAATGATTATGATTTGTAATCTCTTAATATTCTAAGGCAGAATATGGCAAATAATGCATCTTTTACTAATTGGTAGGAGCATGTGGCTATCAGCTACTATGTGTCGTCACTTTTCACGTTGAACAGCCACTCTTTAATGCATGATTATTTCCCAGTGATTACCACAGAGCCTGCGTTTTTACTGACAGTCAAAGCTGCTTACTACAGATGAACATATAAATATGGGAACAAGCATAAATGGCAGCATTAGTCAGAAAGTATCCACTCAAAAGACAAATGGGTCATCCCATTTGGAGAAAACATGTCCTGGAAATGATAGGATATTAATTTCACAAGGCACCTCTTGTTAAAATGGGTGATAATAACGGAACATATTTTCATCTTTATTTGATATGGTCTCATTCTGCGTATGGAGACTTGAGCAAGCATGAATGAATGCATAGCATTATATATATAGTAGGAGACTATAACAGCACTGAAAACAGTGTTTCCTCCATACCTAGATGAGCAAAACCCTTAACCAAGCCTCCATTTCCAGATAGCCAGATGATGGCTGCTCACCCTAATATCCCACAGGTACCTGAAATATACAAAAAGGTGTTTTTGGTTTTTGTTTTTTTGGTCAGAAGATCTTGATTTGAGGACTAGTGTTAACATAATTTATTAACAGCTGTATTCAGGCAAAACTAGCAAATATATTTGTATTTTTACAAGGTATCAGAAAATACGGCAGCTAAAGGTATGAAATATCAATTGCAATAGACAGTTCTTTAGTCACTAAGTCATGTCTGCCTCTTGTGTGACCCATGGACTATAGCCTTCCAGGCTCCTCTGTCCATGGGATTTTCCAGGCAAGAATACTGGAGTGGGTAGCCATTCCCCTTCTCCAGGGAATCTTCCTGACTCAGGGATCAAACCTGCATTTTCTGCATTGGCAGGCAGATTCTTTACCACTGAACCACCTGGGAAAGTTACTACACTGGGTAGTAACTTTGGTTTAATCCTGTAGGGAAGCTCCAGAGACAATGCAGACTGCATATCAGAGTTGCCCTGCTCAGATGCAAGGGAGCTAGAATACTTGCCCTCTCGCACCTGGTGGTTATTGATTAAAGTCCACCTCAGGACACATGAAAATTCCCTGGCCATCTAGCTGTGCATGAGTGCCACCAAGCAGGTTCCCAGAGACAGAGGGGCAACCTCGGGAAGAGACTCAGGTGCTCACTGTTAGGGGCCGGCATACTCAAGTTGCCAAGGGACCCAAAGGTTATGGGTGAGCCCTGAAAGCATCACCTACATCAGTTCAGTCACTCAGTCGTGTCCGACTCTTCGCGACCCTATGAACTGCAACACGCCAGGCCTCCCTGTTCATTACCATCTCTCAGAGTTCACTCAGACTCATGTCCATTGAGTCCATGATACCATCCAGCCATCTCATCCTCGGTCGTTCCCTTCTCCTCCTGCCCCCAATCCCTCCCAGCATCAAAGTCTTTTCCAATAAGTCAACTCTTAGCATGAGGTAGCCAAAGTACTGGAGTTTTGGCTTTAGCATCATTCCTTCCAAAGAAATCCCAGGGCTGATCTCCTTCAGAATGGACTGGCTGGATCTCCTTGCAGTCCAAGGGACTCTCAAGAGTCTTCTCCAACACCACAGTTCAAAAGCATCAGTTCTTCAGCACTCAGCCTTCTTCACAGTCCAACTCTCACATCCATACATGACCACAGGAAAAACCATAGCCTTGACTAGACAGACCTTAGTCGGCAAAGTAATGTCTCTGCTTTTGAATATACTATCTAGGTTGGTCATTACTTTTCTTCCAAGGAGTAAGCGTCTTCTAATTTCATGGTTGCAGTCATCATCTGCAGTGATTTAGGAGCCCCCCAAAACAAAGTCTAACACTGTTTCCACTGTTTCCCCATCTATTTCCCATGAAGTGATGGGACAGGATGCCATGATCTTAGTTTTCTGAATGTTGAGCTTTAAGCCAACTTTTTCACTCTCCTCTTTCACCTTCATCAAGAGGCTTTTAGCTCCTCTTCACTTCTGCCATCAGGGTGGTGTCATCTGCATATCTGAGGTTATTGATATTTCTCCCGGCAATGTTGATTCCAGCTTGTGTTTCTTCCAGTCCAACGTTTCTCATGATGTCCTCTGCATAGAAGTTAAAGAAGCAGGGTGACAACATACAGCCTTGATGTACTCCTTTTCCTATTTGGAACCAGTCTGCTGTTCCATGTCCAGTTCTAACTGTTGCTTCCTGAGCTGCAAACAGATTTCTCAAGAGGCAGGTTAGGTGGTCTGGTATTTCCATCTCTTTCAGAGTTTTCCACAGTTGATTGTGATGCACACAGTCAAAGGCTTTGGCATACTCAAGAAAGCAGAAATAGATGTTTTTCTGGAACTCTCTTGCTTTTTCAATGATCCCGCGGATATTGGAAATTTGATCTCTGGTTCCTCTACCTTTTCTAAAACCAGCTTGAACATCAGGGAGTTCACGGTTCACGTACTGCTGAAGGCTGGCTTCGAGAATTTTGAGCATTACTTTACTAGCATGTGAGATCAGTGCAATTGTGCGGTAGTTTGAGCATTCTTTGGCATTGCCTTTCTTTGGGATTGGAATGAAAACTGACCTTTTCCAGTCCTGTGGCCACTGCTGAGTTTTCCATATTTGCTGGCAAATTGAGTGCAACACTTTCACAGCATCATCTTTCAGGATTTGAAACAGCTCCACTGGAATTCCATCACCTCCACTAGCTTTGTTCGTAGTGATGCTTTCTAAAGCCCACTTGACTTCACATTCCAAGATGTCTGACTCTAGATTAGTGACACGACTCAGCCCAAAAAGTTCAAGCTATTTTCCACTTCACTTAACTTCACCCACTTATGTTCAGTAACCAAAAAGTCACTTTAATATATTCTCCCAATTATACTGGGAAAGACTGAAGGCAAAAGGAGAAGAGGGTGGCAGAGGATGAGATGGAATTCAATGGACATGAACTTTGGGAGATAGTGAGGGATAGGGAGGCCTGGTGTGCTGCAGTCCACAGGGTCTCAAAGAATCAGATATGACTCAGCAAATAAACAACAAACCCAATTATACTCAGGTGTAGACACTCTTCTCTGTACCTGTTCCTTCTGTTGTAATCCATATCCTCCTGTCTGCTTGCCTACAGACAGCAAAGCCCTAACCTTACCTACAGGCTGTCTCCTTCCAATTGTTTCTCCACACCACAGCCAGTTGTGTATTGTTCAACCAAAAACCGAACAAATTACTACTTCCTTATGAAAATGATTGCTATTTACTCCTCTCTGTCACCAAATGGGTTCTGTTTGCCCAGTTTCCTAGAAAGGCTTCAATCTTTAATATGATCCTTCACCAAAAAAACATTTTGTGTTCTTTCCCAAAGCCTCAGTGCTCATCCAGGTCTTTGTATTTCACACACCATCTCCTCCCTGTCTTGGCCTTCCCTCTTCCTGGCTGACCTGAACACTCTCCTAGTTATAATTCAGGAAGCTGCTCAGAAAACATGCTCTGTTCCAAGAAGACAACTCTAATGTCTCTCTTTATTTATAGTCCACCACCCTCCATCCTCGCCCCACAATGTACAGCAGAGTTTATCACTTAGTAGTATGGTTAAACTTTCATACACTTATAATTTTGCGTTTAATAACTTGCACAATTATTCTCAAATTAGGGGTGACTTTTGCCCTTAGGGCATATTTGTCAGTGTTATGAAAAATTGGGGTTTGTGTTGATTGCTACTGTTGCTAAGTCACTTCAGTCATGTCTGACTCTGTGCGACCCCATAGACGGCAGCCCACCAGACTCCCCTGTCCCTGGGATTCTCCAAGCAAGAACACTGGAGTGGGTTGCCATTTCCTTCTCTAATGTATGAAAGTGAAAAGTGAAAGTGAAGTCGCTCACTCATGTCCGACTGCTAGCGATCCCATGGACTGCAGCCTACCAGGCTCCTCCATCCATAGGATTTTCCAGGCAAGAATACCGGAGTGAGGTGCCATTGCCTTCTCCAGTTGTGTTGATTAGGGGTGTATAAATTCTGGAATGCAACAAATGCATGCTAAACATGCTGCTTAATATCCTCCTGTGCACTGAACAGACCTCACAACAAAACATTATCTGGCTCCACTTGTTGACAATACTGAGTCTGAGAAACTCTGTCCTAAAATGACAGTATTTATGTATCTTTACTTGTCTCTATTAGTCTCTAGACCTCTTTAGGAAAGAATTATGTTCTTCTCCTCTTAAAGTGCTTAGTACCTAATACACTTCCCGGATCATTGGTTTCTTATAAGAGTTTAGTGCAACATAAATTAAACACAATCATAATGAGAAAATTACATTGTGGAAAAATACACACTAAGATCACAGCCCTAACAATGGTACTTTTTCCCAATTTTTGTTCTCAAAGTCATTGGTTTTGACAAATTTAGAACCTAGACGCTAATTACAATTTGTCTTTAATCCAATGGATTTATTTATAAGTTAATACTCCCTCTTAGCACTATTTAGATTGTGCCACTGGAAATACATGCATTTTTATAATCCCTATTGGCTTTCAGATAAGTACAATTAAAAAGCTCTGCTAAATTGGCTGCCTGGTTTTGCAAATGTGGAGCTCGGGTGTACTGAAACATGTGCATCTCTGCATAGGGTGGCTGCTCTGCCAGCTGGGATATAAACAGCTGTGAGTTTCATCATGGGACTTACATAATGGAAAAAGGAGTCCCCATAATGTCATCCATACAATTGCTTTATCTTCAAAATGAAAGTAAATATATTTCACATATATATTAAAAGGCCAATTATATATAGTCTAATGCTTCTCATAGCCTTTCTGAATTTACATGTACTCTACTTCCATATTCAGGAAGTTCAGTATGTTATGAAATTTATATTGAAACAATTAATTGCAAAAAACGAATTGATAAAAATAGAGTACATCAACCAGATATATTTTATAGCAATGCAAAGTTGTAACCTAGTCCCAGTATGTACACACCTCCCCAGACTGTATGTAGGATAAATAAATACAAACTTTGCTAATCACCTTAATGTCAAGTAAACTGAAGGTTACACAAGTGTATTAAGAAACATCCTGGGAATTAATTTACCTAACAATTTTCTTAACTTCTGAATTTCTGCCTCTGTGAGAAAGGAAAGAATATAGCATTGAATCCATTGTAATTGTTTTTCTTTTGCTTAGAATGAGGACTAGGATATAAAATGTTTATTATCCTGTATTTAAATATGAGATCACATAACATAATTTAGGGAACTTTTTATAACCGGAAGTACTTTTCTTCTTCCTAGTGTGATATACTTGGGTTTGGTGGTTGGTGACAAACACAATTATTAATAGATCAGAGAAAACTTTCCCAATTTTCTCAGTACTTAATTACTTTAATATTTAAATTCTGGCCTTATAAAAAGTCTCAGGTGGTGTAGTCAAAATTTTATATTAAAATGCAAATGGGAAATTAAATAATTGAAGTTCTTTAAATAATGTGTGTTCTCTTTTTCATACCTGCCTGAATATATTGTGAAGACAAAGATAGTCTAGTCTAAAAAAAAAAAGAAATTGAGATGTTTTGTTAAAAAGCTATTCTCACACAAACATTAATCATCTCTTTCTTCACACTCTTAATTTTGGACAAATTCATAATTTTCTTTTATGAAAGCTCTTTCTCTGCAAATAACCAGAGTTTGAAAATTCACTCAAATTATGAATGTATGCAAATAAGCTATGACAAATCATATATACTTGTCCAAAATAAGAACTATCAGTAAAATGATAGGTGTGTGTGAATATATATATTAATGTGATACCTTGAATTTTCTCATATGCAATAAAACCTTATTGATCCCCTATGATTTATTAAGGCAACCTTAAATTTATTATATATATTATGTAGCCATTTTTACCAGCAAGATGTTTGGTGTCTCTATTAATAAAAATAAAAAAGAATTTGCTTTAAGGAGAGTAAATGAAAACTCTTCATTCCTTAAAAATAATTTTAAAATGTGTATGTTGGTAATGTGCCTCTGGGTAACTTTGAGAAAAGAGAAAATGAGTTTTCTTAAAGTATTTTGGTATTATATTTTGACTGAAATAATTGTGAAAATATGTAATGCCATTATGCTCTTAAAAATGGGTAGTTTCCTTCTTTTCACAGAACATGTGGCCACAGCAAATACAGCAAGTGTTACTTAGCAAATTATAGGCGTATTGAGCTGTCGTCTCTTTCTTCAGGGGAGGCACTGGCATCTAGAATATTTTAACTATCTGCTAGTTCATGGAAATGAGTTTATATATTCCCATCACTTTCCCATGAGCCGAAAGATAAGAATAGCATCACGGGCATCACTGATGTCATTCACACATGCTGGACTGTAAGATTGTGCTTGGAAGGGCATGTTTTCTGAATAGTGACTAATTACCTCTTCCTTTTGATTAACATTCATAGAAAAACAGAATGCAATAGTGAAATCCTTGATCACCCAACAGATAACCACAGTTATACTGCTGGAAAAATGATAATGGGAAGGGGGGCTGGGACAAGACATCAACTCTGCCTTTTCTTGTTTAAAATATTCCTTAGGAGTTGTTGTTCTTTTAATTGGAGTACAGTTCTTAATTTGGGGGGCGCAAATATGAACAAGGAAACCCAGGTTTTTCCCCCATGTGATTTTTTAGATAGATGGTATCTTTTGATAAAATAGTAATCCAGAGGAAGTAATCCAAAATTCAGAGATTTTCTTGAGCCTGATTAAAGTCGTGAAACTCATTGAAGTGGACTGTAAATAAGCTGATCTAAAACATCTTTGTTAATGATGAAGAAACCCAACCCTCAGACTTTTATTTTGTACATAAAAGCTATCAGGTGTCTGCCGTTCACTCTTAAGGAAACCCAGAGTTGTTCTCTGCTTCTCCCTTGCCATCCTGGCTACACACCTCAAGTCCCCAGGAACAAGTCTGAGTCCTAATAATAATGGTCTGGGTTTATTTATTTATTTTTTGTGAATTTAAGAGTTGTCTTACTGAGCTTGGGTGAAGACGTACTCTCGAGATCTTTTCCATGAATTGGTGTTGGGCTTCCCTGGTGGCTCAATGGTAAAGAATCCACCTGCCAATGTAGGAGACCCAGGTTCTATCCCTGAGTTGGGAAGATCCCCTAGAGAAGGGAATGGTTACCCACTCCAGTATTATTGCCTGGAGAATTCCAAGGACAGAGGTGCTTGGAAGTCTATAGTGCATTGGGATTGCAGAGTTGGACATGACTGAGGGATTAACACTTTCACTTTTATTAAGAAACCTCAGGCAGCATCCAACTGTTGGCTTTCCTGAAAAGATAGAGTAGAAAAAAATTCTGAATTGGACATAATTAGGTTTTCATATCAAGCTTAGCTATTTACAAGCTTGAAGTGACCTTGGCAAGTTATTAATAACTCACGTTTAACATGCACACTTACAAAATGGGAAAATGGCATCACTTTCTGTAATTAAATGGGATACTGTTTCAAGTGTCTGGCATATAGAAAGTTCATCACTAATGTTAGTTTTCATTGTCTCCATCTATAATCATTTTTCTCCACTTCCTCTATGAATGAGCCACTAAAATGATTCAGGAGCATTATGAGTTAAATAGCTTTGTCTTTGGGGAGGTTGTTGATTCCCCAGTCTTACGCACAATTTCCCTTGGCCTGTGTTATACTGGCCAGATATCTGGAACATACTCTATAAATCAGTGATTTCCTCTTTATGTTCTGATACGTGTTGCCCAGTGGAAATAAGGAGAAGTCCCTGCGTGAAATATGTTTTCTCTCGTGATTGGAAATGGAGTAATTTAATGACTATTAGCACTATGCACACAGTGTAATACAAGAGCCCACACAAGAAGCCAAAGGTGATACTCTTTAGTCAATAATGAAGAAAGGAAGGAAGAGATGGAGAATGCCGTTATTCTCAAGGCTGCACAATGATTTGTGCTTCTGTGGTGACAGCACCCTTCTCCCTGCCTCCCCAGGTGCATTGTCTGCTTTCTATAAGAAGAAAAAAGAGGCACCATCCTAACCTTGAGTCATTCTTCCCCTGGAACAGGAAGAGATTCCTTCTATTCAGTGGGCACTCAGGGCTCATCACAGTCCACAAGGCACAGCGGTGGGCAAGTAATTACCTTCTCTTTCCCATTCAGCTGTCTCACCATCTATTCCTCCATTTGAGCCTTTCATTCTTGCTCCATGCAGAGGCCTGAGGTAAGATTATTTTTCTTCCTAAATGAACATTTATGAGCATCAATAAAACTAGGCTAGAATGAAATGAAGTCACTGAATACCTCTTGGTAGATAAAGATATTGTAAGAGAAAGGTACAGATATATAGGTCCCCATGCTCCTTGGGTCAGTTCACAAAAGATACGCATGCAGTCTGAAAATACATTGTACAGTCTTGTTTCTCCTTTTCTGCTTCTTGCCTAGAGTTTCTGAATTGCAACTGCCAGAGCATCTGTGATGCTATAAGGACTGTACAAGGCTGGACTCACACCAGGGTGTGGAAATGATGAGATGCATTCCACAGGTGATGTCTCTGCTTGTCTCACTCTGCTTGTACAGCCCCCCTAAGTCACCGAAGAGAAGCACCCTCATACCTTCCCCTGCTGAGACTGAGCCGGGGCCCTCAGCCCAGCTCCCTTGTCTTTAACATGGAAAAACAGAATGCAATAGTGAAATCCTTGATCACCCAACAGATAATCACAGTTATACTGCTGGAAAAATGATATTGGGAAGGGGGCTGGGGCAAGACATCAACTCTGCCTTTTCTTGTTTAAAATATTCCTTAGGAGTTGTTCTTTTCACCGGAATATAGTTCTTAATTTGGGGGGCAAATATGAACAAAGAAACCCAGGTTTCCCCCATGTGGTTTTGGGGGAAAATCTGAGATCAGGCCAACACTCTTAATGTATGCAGGTCCTTTATACAAAACTGTTCTGGTTGGGAAAGAGAAGGTAGCTGACCTCTGCTGGGGAGAATCCTGTCCATCTGTTTTAGACACTTCCTCCATGATGGGGCAGATGGTCTGGTTATAGTGGAAAGGAGACTCAAAGATAGAGACTCTTTATGCCACTCCAAGAGATCCACACACTTCACCTGTTTCCCAAACTTCTTTGTCTGCAGTCTTCTAAGCTTGCTTCTTCCTGGTTCCTAACTAAACCTCTAAACCATTTGTTCAGGAAGCCATGACCATCCGTAGCTCAGACATCTCCTCCTCCTGTAAGGGGAACTACCAAGTACACGGCCAACTCCTCTGCTCACTGAAGGTGTTATTTCCCTTAACCATTGCCTGTAAGATCACATTTGACAGGCCTGTTGTGTGGCAGAATAAACGCAAGGCACAATCACTGCAGTGAGTGTCGGTAACACAGTGAGTGTGAACAATGCAATCTATGAGTTTGTAATGGAGAAGCCTGTCAAAAGCTACAAATGTAAACTGAGCATGGAGGTAGCAGAAGAGGTGAATCAAAGTCATCTCTTCAGCATAGGTTTGCCTTCTGGACCCTTCTCAAGGTCAAATCCACAGACATCACAGTCAGTGCTCCATGGATTTTTGCTTCAACTACCCTGAGTTGCCTGATGGATTCAGAAGAAGCAGATCAGGATGGACTAGTCTGGCTGCATAGCCTGACCTTATGCCAAGGTCAGGTGTTCTACCTTAACAGGGGCCAGTGCTACACCAACAGCTTTTTTTTTTTTTTTAATTGGCTGTGCTGGGTCTTCGTTGCTGAGCGGGATTTCTCTAGATGCAGTGAGTGGGGTGACTCTGTAGTTGCCATGCACAGGATTCTCACTGCAGAGGCTTATTACAGAGCACAGGCTCTCAGCACTCCTGGGCTCTAGAGCACAGACTCAGTAATTGTAGGCACAGGTTAACTTACTCCAGGGCATATGGGATCGTGCTGGACCAGGGAACGAACCTGTGTCCCTCAGAATGGAAGAAAATAATAGCAAATGAAACAACTGACAAAGGATTAATTTCCAAAATATACAAGCAGCTCACACAAGTCAATGCCAGAAAAACAAACAACCCAATGAAAAAGTGAGAAAAAGACCTAAACAGACATTTCTCCAAAGAAGACATAAAGATGGCTAACAAACACATGAAAAGATGCTCAATGTTGCTCATTATCAGAGAAATGCAAATCAAACCTACAAGATACCACCTCACACCGGTCAGAATGGCCCTCATCAAAATGTCTGCAAACAGTAAATGCTGGAGAGAGTGTGGAAAAAAGGGAACGCTCTTGCACTGTTGGTGGGAATGTAAATGGATACAGCCACTATGGAAGATGGTAAAAGCTAGAAATAAAATCACCATATGACCCAGCAATCCCACTCCTAGGCATATACCCCGAGGAACCAAAATTGAAAGAGAAACATGTATCCCGTTGTTCATTGCAGCACTGTTTACAATAGCTGGTACACTGGCAGGGGGATTCCTTACCACTGAGCCACCGGGGACCCCCTGACAGCTGTGTTTATAATAGTGAGTAGTTCCCCACCAGAGGAGGCAAGACCCAGCTTCGGTGCCTGAGGAGTCTGCTATGTGACCCTCCTTGTTGATTACTGGAGATGTCACTCAGTACTTCTTTCCTGGGCTGCTTCTAACAATACCAGATCTGTGGGCTCACATGGCATGAGTGGAGAGGAAATTTGTGCTGCAGAACCCTTTCTTGCTAAGGGATGTCTGCATCCACTGGTCAGTGCATGGGCTTAGCATCCCACGTGTGACAGACGCCACCTCCAGCGTCTAAAGAATCCCAGCAGGCTTAAAGGAAGGTCACACCCTTAAATGGGGTTCCTTGTTGACTCAGTGGTAAAGAATCCTGTCTACAATGTAGGAAACCCAGGTTCAATGCCTGGATTGGGAAGATCCCTAGAGGAGGAAATGGCAACCCACTCCCGTATTCTTGTCTGGAGAATCCCATGGACAGAGCAGTCTGATGGGCTACAGTCCATAAGATCAAAAGAGTCAGACTCTACTTAGTGGCTAAACCATCTCCACCACACCCCTAAATGGGAAGGAAATCCGAAAAGAGGGGATATATGTATATGAATAGCTGATTTCATTTTGCAGTACAGTGAAACTAATACAACCTTGTAAAGCAACTGTACTTCAGTATTTTTTTTCCTTTTTAAGTCCTGCCAAAGTTCAAGAAACCACTCTGTACCTTAGAGGAGATTGTTGTTGTCATCTCCAACTGTTTGCAACCCCATGGACTGTAGCCCGCCAGGCTCCTCTGTCCATGGGATTCTCCAGGCGAGAATACTGGAGTGGAGTGGGTTGACATCTCCTCCTCCAGGGGATCTTCCTGACCCAGGGATGAGACCCATGTCTCCCACGTTGGCAGGTGGATTCTTTACCACTGAGCTACCTGGGAAGCCATAGGTAGACAGGAATCATACAGTCGGGAAGTGAGGATTGTTGTGGCAGGTCCATTAGCCTTAGTGAGCCTTATCTCCCACCTTCTGCAGTGTGTCTTAGTCTTACTAAGACACACTTAGTAAGAGTGCCACTTCCTGGTTAGTACAAGGGCAACGGAATATCAGTGTCACAACCAGGGTGATGATCTGCTGGATGACAGGGTGGCAGAAACCCCTGCTGACTATATTGAAGCAGAAACAGAGAAATAAACATATCTCTGGGGCAAGACAGTGCATGTGCTCTGCTGTCCATAAAGTAGGGAAAGTAAGCAAGTCGGAAGCTTGAATGCTGATGACTTCAGAGTGGACATACGCTGATAACCAGCACCAGGGCAAGAAAGAAATCAACTGTTTTCAAGGGGTGCCCACGCTGTTGGCATCTAACTTTGTAAATTGGTTCTGCCTTTTTCAGTACATCTTTGTATCTGTCCTCTTGTGCTCAGCATTATCTTTGTGAGACCCGTTCGTGTCACTGTATGCCGCTGTACATTATGTATTCCTACTGCTCCGTAGGACTCTATTACAGTTTATTCAGCCAACCATCTATACACATATGGGTCTTCAATTTGAGTCTGTTACTCATAGCACTTCTAAAAGACTCTTGTGCCTGTCTTTTGTAAATATTTATAGGAATTTTTCTTTTGTATGAACCTAGGAGAGAAATCACTAGGTGATAAGGTTTGCAGATACACAACTCTAGTCTCTGCTGTCAAACAGTCCTCCCATGAAATCACAATTTACATCTAAGACATACACGTGGGGCTTCCGTGGTGGCTCAGTTGGTAAAGAATCTGCCTGCAGTACAAGAGACCCAGGTTCAATCCCTGAATTGGGAGGATCTCCTAGAGTAGAAAATGACAAACCACTCCAGTATTCTTGCCTGAAAATCCCATGGACAGAGGAGCTTTGCAGGCTATAGTCCACGGGGGTTACAATGAGTCAGATACGACTTAGCAGCTACACCACCACCAAGACATATACCTGAGAATTTCATTTGAGGCAGGGCCCTCCAGCACTATTCTTTCTTTTCATTCACTTTGGTACTGTTGATTAGAAGCATCCCATTGTGATCTTATTTTTATTTCCTAGATAACAAATGAATTTAAGTTGCCAGTTGGATGTTGTTGCCATTTGGATGTTGTAGTTTTGTAAAGAAACTGCCCAGTTAGTTTTGTCCATTCTCCAGCTGAAGAGCCTGTATTTTTGACACATAGTCTTTTTGTATTT
This sequence comes from Nanger dama, assembly GCA_917880005.1. Taxonomy (NCBI): domain Eukaryota; kingdom Metazoa; phylum Chordata; class Mammalia; order Artiodactyla; family Bovidae; genus Nanger; species Nanger dama. The sequence continues at coordinate 4,660,785 of CAKJTW010000069.1, forward strand.
GAAGATGAATAATTTGTTGCCTGTCATCATTGCAACTATCATCTCCTGGGACTTGACTTTTTAACTCTTTCACTGATGTCTTCTCTCAGCAGTTCTTAACTTTGATCAGTAGCCACACACAATGCCAGAGACTGTGTTAGGTTTCTGTATCTGTATCCATGGCTTCCCTGGTGGCATAGTGGTGAAGAATTTGCCTGCCAATGCCGGAGACGCAGGTTCGATCTCTGGGTCAGGAAGATTCCCCTGGAGAAGGAAATGGCAACCCACTCCAGTGTTCTTACCTGGGAAATCCCATGGACAGAGAAGTTTGCCAGGCTACAGTCCATGGAGTCACAAAGAATCGGACATGACTTAGAGACTAAACAGTTTGAGTATCCATACCATACACTGGCACACCAGCTATTGTTGAAGTTCTGTTTATGATATTCCATGATTATCTAGCATAATTTGATATTTTTCAGTGCCCACCTGGGAATTAAATAAATTTTAAGAACACACTGCCCACCAGACCTTTTATTTTTTGATGGGGGCATTAATGTTTTTAATTCATTCCTTTTGACTTTGCTTGTATGGTGGAGGGAAAGGAGGGTTTCAGGCATTTCTACTTGGCTTTGTCCAACTTAATGGCTCATAATGACAACTAAGAAAATGTTCACAGTATTTTTCTCCCGTTACAATTTATCCATCACAAGTATATAGTCAGAAAAATAATCACATAATGAATACATAGACATTTTGGAGTGACCGAGAGCTGTGTGTGCCGGAACCCCATTGATCATCAGGTCTCTGTTCACTTTCACTCTCAGCATCACAGGGTTTTGATTCTGCTGATAACAGAATCAGTTCAGAAATGAGACCCAAAAGCTTTTAGGTGGCCTGGGTATTCCAATTTCCTCATTAAGGTATACCCATAGTTATATGTTTTGGAGGCCTGGGTTCTCTTTCAGTGAAAACATTTTAGGTTTGATCATTGATTTAGATCTGGAAATTGACCAATGGATCATTGCTTACAATAGCTGTGACTGACCTCTTCAGTTTGATCAATTCTATCTTTACCTGCTGTTTCTCTAAGCCAAATAATAGATCTCATCCCTAGGTCACTTTGTTTGTTGTTGTTGCTAAGTTGTGTCCAACTCTTCTGCGCCCATGGACTGTGGCCTGCCAGGCTCTTCTGTCCATGGGATTTCCCAGGCAAGAATACTAGAGCGGTTGCCATTTTCTTCTCCAGGGGATTTTCCCAGCCCAGGGATCAAACCTGCATCTCTTATGTCTCTTGCATTGCAGGCAGATTCTCTACCACTGAGCCACCCGGGAAGCCCCTAAGGTCACTTAGCCATTGTCAAAGATCTCTACAGGTCAAAGCATCCTGGTTAGTTCTCCTGTCTTACATTTATGGGTGATTACCTTCACTTTTCCTTGATTAGTCAACTACCACATCTAGCTTCTGACCTGAAATCCTATTATATATACTGATATTAGAAAGCGTAGTTTCACAGCACCATTGCCTTCTGTCAGCTCCAACATAAGAAGCCAGTTATTACATCTCAAAGATGTTAATGTCTAGCTTCACTAATTAACCTGCTTTCCTATGACTTTAGCAAACGAAGCATTCTTGTTTCACTCCAGGAGAACATGGTTAGGTGACACAGCTCCCAGCCTTATGTATTAAATGTACTCTAACATCCCCCACCCCCTGTCTGTGAGGCTTTTAAATTTTCTGTCCCTCTCGTGGCAGCCCCCACTGTGTCCACATGAAACTATTCCAGCAGCATATTAGGAAGATATCAGGTATCATTGACAGGATGTTCTATCTCAGCTCGTAAGAATATATATCTATGTCAATAATCACTCCACTATCCACCCTCGAACGTGTCCCTCTCTGATCCAACATTTTCAAGACTTTATACAGCATGTGTTCACCTGTTTGCAGATCCCCAAACTCTTCAGTAAATGAGTAGTGTCTTCCTCATAACAGAGAAAGAGCTTATCAGCTTAGGTGAGCTCTGCTCAGTTGCTACCCAATTTATTCACCTGGAGGTGTTACATAACTAACTAGACAGATGGGGGAGCTTTTTAGGAACACAGATACCACCTTGGAAAACACTCATCTCGTGCAGGATATTCTGAGGTTTCAGGTTTATTCACCCCAATATCACTGTCCCAGAACTCAGCATCTCATTGTTTCTCTATCAAAATCCTGACTTTGGCAAAGGATACTTACTGAGGCTAAAACTAAGTTCCCTTTGTAGCTTACAAGCTATAACCAATAGGTAGCCAATCTGCATTATTGATAGTCAGTTTCCCCCTTCTCATTCAAGTACCACTGCTAACCAACCAATGATTCACTTTCTAGCTGTACTTTATCAAGTTTACCACCGGTGAAATAAATGGTCCTTGTAAAACAACTGTACGTCGGGGTTATTACCTCTACACCACCCCTCGTCTTTGTTGACTCTGGTACAAATCAAGACCTGGTTCCAGAATTTCCTCTTTAAGATATTCCTGGTAGGACCACATCTATAACCAATTCTCTTAACCTGGGTGCCTTCAAAAGTGGAGTCTAGGAAAATACCTTGGATGCAAAGACTTTAATTTTAAAATTAAAATTTAAAAATTTTTTGCTTAGGAATTTTAAAATTCCTAAGCAAAGAAAAGCTGTTGTGAGGAACATAACAGAGAGGGAGGGACAATTCATGTAGGGTTGAAATGTTGAGCTGCTTACCACTGAGGATAAATGGATTTTATCCTGCTGGTAACTTTCTAAAGAGCTTTGTAGAATGCACCTCACAATTCTCCACCATAATGACAGATTAGAAGAACATTCATTTGTAGGATAACTCCAATTCATAGATAACCCCTTGACAAGTGTTGCCCAAAGAGTTTAACTCACTCTCATTTCCATGCTTGTGCAAGTTCAGAGTGAGAAAGCACCTGCAGAGAAGTTCTGAATGGTATTCCTGTTGCACCAAAGCAAATGCTGGTCAACTGGCTGCAGCAATAATAGCCTGAATAGAAAGGTGACCTGAGAAGATGAATGTGTAATAGATGTTACAATTTTGGTGTCAAGTTTTGTTCAATACCCGGGTCTCAGGTAGCAGCTGTTGCTCTTTTTTTTTTTTTTGCTTCTGGTGATTCTTATTTTTGACTCATATCGTTCAAAGATTTTCTGTTACAGAAATGTTTTCACAAAAATAGTTATTGAAAATTGTGTATAAGAGTTTCATTAGAATGATATATTGATACGAGTGATATAGAATAAGGAATTTATGGAAACTAGATTCTACATAGGTGTACAGTACATGACCTTCTTGAATATTTTTCCCACTAAACATTTTACTATGTTAATTATTTCATGTTGTTTTGCCATTTTCTCTTTTACTGGCTTCCCTTGTGGCTCAGCTGGTAAAGAATCCACCTGCAATGTGGGAGACTTGGGTTCAATCCCTGGGTTGGGAAGATCCCCTGGAGAAGGGAACTGCTACCCACTCCAGTATTCTGGCCTAGGAATTCCATGGACATGGGGTTGCAAAGAGTTGGACACGACTGACATGTTGGTCAGGCATATTATTTTGGCATTTTCCTCTTTTACTGTTGATTATTTCATTGTTCATAGATACACTCTTGATACTGTGCCTCAAGTCATTGCTGTCTCTTCCCTGATCTACAAGTTTTTACTTTAAGGCAAGCAGAGTGAAGCCATCAATGGTGGGTAATTGATTTCTCTGAAGATCTGTGATAAGGTAAAGATGTAGGGTTGGAAATAATGTATTTTCTAGCTCAGTGGCAAATTACTATTTAAAACAAACTTTGCAAATTATCAGCCTGTTTCTTTTTTTCCCCTCTTGGGGGATTTGTAGGATGTTAGGAAATACATGATACATTTTTAAATACTTAAGAATTGTTTTCCATCCTGAGCATAAGCCTATGATAAACAATGTAAGCAGCACAAATGAGATAGGACCAAATTATCATGTGGTTGCTGTAATTCACTGAAATAAAAATCCTTAGGTACTTTTTCTTAGAACTCTTGAATTTGAGTATTTTTTGTCTCTGCCCAAATGGACCACTAAGAGAGGATGTTCAGGGAGCTGTCTTGTTGGATAGGCAAAGGATGCTTGCAGTTTGCAGCAGTTTCTACTTTCCTGCTCTAAGCTCAGTGTGTGCTTTAAAGAGAAGTTGATGCTACCGGTGACCACTGTCACTGATTATCTCACATGAAATGTTATGTTTATTTGACCCACAATGGGGTCAACATTTTAAAGACCATAGCCAAGTTGCTTCAGTTCTAACTCATGGATGCTTCTGTTCTGGAACACTCCATAGAAAATGTTCTGGATCTTGTGCTTACAGGGGTAATTTTTCTATGGCATGCATTTAAGTTCCCCTTAAAACTCAGTTAGTATCTGCTCTGTATTTTCCAAGTTGAGAATCCAGTGCTCAGCTTGGTGTACTTGACCTTCCACCAAATGGTTCATGTGATTCTTTTGTTATGTCCTATTACTCTCCTTCAAAACTTAATCATTAAGTCAGACGTTTCTCCTTGAATCCCCTAATATTTCTGAGATTTTGTTGTTTTCTCATAATTTTCTTTATTCAGAAATATTCCACTTGAATGCCCAGTCACTCTATAAAAGTCCTAGCCATCATTGAATGCCTGTTGCCAATAACATCTCTTTCATATAAATTTTCCTCATTCTTTTACTGGATGTAACCTCTTAAGCTTTAAACACTTTCTCCTACATGCCCTTTCAGCTCCTCACTTTTATTCTCTCTCTATGATTAAAAAAAAAAATCTGTGATTTTCAAATTTAATACCTAGACCAGTTTAGTTTATTTACATATAAATATCTAAATCCTATGACCTTACGTAACTATCAGAATTGGTTCAACTGTCTTCATTATACTGTTAAAAATATAAATCTCGAGACATGTTCTATGTACATAAATGGGCATAACATGGTTAAACTTTAAAATTTCAGTTTCCAAGCTCATACCTGAGAAGCAAAGATATTTTTTTCAACTGTGGGGCTTTTATGAAATAGTATTCATCAGAGATTATTTTCTTTTCCTACAAAAGTCAAGTCAATTCATAAGCCTCATCCATCAGCCCCACTCTGGTGTCATTTTGATAGCAAAAAAGAAAGAAAAAAACATTCATACATATTAGGAAGGAATTGAGACTATTTAAAAATGATGGGAAAGAACCTCAACATCTTATCTTAGTGTTTACATTTACATGGATATATGCATGATACAGCAGAAATAGTCATAGATATTTTGCTGACAAAGCCACTGTTCCCAATATAACTGTAGTAATATCCTACAGAAAAATGCAAATTTTTCCATAAAAAATATAACAATCCTAATAAAAGGAAGCAAAATGGAAGCTAACAGTGTGGTGAGTGGCAAAGTTCCCAAGAGCACATCAGGGTTTAAGTAAAACCAGGAATGGTTCGTTAATCCACATTTATCATGGGTTTAAAACTGTACCACTTTCTCGATATTCACAGGGTGTGGCTATGTGTCTTAGGTGACTGCTTAATTATTCATGTATCATTAATTCCATATAACAATGCTTGTTTTAAATTCTGCTTTTCTTTTAAAGTTCTGTAATAACTCGCTCCAAATATCATTTTAAGAAGATTTTTTAAAAGACAAAACCAACATCTCAAAGGCTTGAAAAGGCTTGAATCCTTTGTAAATAAATTGATTTAACACAAGTTAATTCAAAGGAATCTAAGTTACAATGATGAAAGCCTAATTCTTCATGTTCATCCTTAAGAAATGTTCATATCTTTGGGAAGATTAAACATTGTAATAAGACATATTAGGCTACAAAATTTGTCAGTTGTCAAGAAACACTGAAGAACTTTACACTTAGCAAAAAAAGGTTCTGATAACAGTGGGAGACAGAGTGTGTCTCTTAGTGCCTTAAAGTGACTGCTTATTATAACCAGCAGATAATAGTAATGGAGAACAATATTTTTAATATTTGTGGAACTTAAAAAAGAGATAGGTTACTAGCATTCAAAAACAGAAAGTATACGATGAATTAAAATAAATTTTTACCTATGACACATATCCATTCCCTTTCTTCACTGTCTCCCTACCCCATTTCAGAGCTGGTCTATGATACAATCGTCATTGTTATTCAAACTGGAAGGGAATTTATTTACTTAAAATAATACCAAAGTTGCTACAGTGTCATAGCTTCTATTTTTTAGTCATGAATGTAAGAATAAGTATGAAATTAAGTATGGTAATATTGATTAAGTTGCATTTTTGTTTTGCATGCAATCAAAGACCACACCTACATTATGGGCAATAGTTGAAGATCACTTTACTGCGTGATGAATATCCCTTTCTCCTTTTTCTATAGTTAATAAAGATATTCTGAGTTATGTATGTGTCATATGCTACTTCAGGAGTAAAATAATTAGAAATGTGCATCCATTACTTTGGGGGACCAATGAATGTACCCTGATTTTCAAACTCAAGCTAATGTTAAAAATGAACATTTTCCATGTCTGCATTTCTTTGCACTTCTGAGAAGCAGCTGAGGCCAGAAGCAGAAATGCTAATATGCCATGAGAACAGCTGCTGTTATGGTATTTCTGGACTAGCTGCTTGCAGAAAGATTAAATCTTGCTGTAGAGCTTGCATTTTCTACAAGAACTCTCAGCTCAATTTCACAAACTCAAAAGGTTGGAGTAGGTGAGGTGCAATTGCAATAAGCCTCCCCAGTAAGGTTATTTTTCTGAACTAAAACAAGCCTTTAAGCTTTTCTCAAATATAATGCATCTCCATTAATAGTGAGGGTTAAAGGCATGAACTACAGTGGAAACAACAAATATCTAACCTGCAGAAAATAAGAAATCCCAAAACTGGAAAAGGAAATAACTTGTTTTTTTCAATCTCTGGATATATATGTTTATGCTGTGTATGTGTTTATATACATATAAGTATGTGTGTGTATATATATAAGTATGTATATATGTGTGCATATACATCTGAAATTTTCAGTATATTGAAACAAAGATCACTTTAACCTCATCCAAAGACTTAGTCCATAACCCAAGAGAACCAGCACCACCAACAAAAAGCAGAGAGATAATGAATAGCAAGCCAATTTACTATCACCTCCAGCTATAATTGTGTATATTAGTATAATTTGAGTGGGATGGTTGCTGCACAGCACATACATAGTTTTACTAATAAACAATACTAGTTTGAAGAATTTGAATATCTCACTCATTCAAGACATAGGGTTAACTTTTATGTCTTAGAAATAGCTACATTTAATTAAACTCTGGTATTGTTTGAAACTTTTTTCAATGTAAAAGAAACAGCACTAGGGAGAAAGTGCAATCATGATAAGTGATATATTAATTTATAAATATATATCAATTATACATTGACTATTTGATACAATAAAAAATTTAAATATTAACTTTTAACAAGTAATATTTCAAAACTATAATTGTTGAGTAATGCCAATAAATCAACAAATCTGCAAATGTTAACTAAGTATCCACTCTGTATTTTGTTTCCTGATGACTTCAATAAAAAACAAATAATATTTTAAAGAAGTATTTAATCAACTGAGGGGGAAAAAAGATTTAGGTCTCTCAATTACTCAACATACTGAGAATTTCAGTCCTGTAATGTAAACAAAAGTCTCTGAGTTCATAAATGAGAATGTCTAATGTGGTTTATAATTGCTAAAAAGACATACTTTAATAACAAAAGATAAGTGCTTGGTCTGAAAGTATTAAAATGAGCTGAAAAAAGAGAGAATTCAGCTAGGGTGACTGAATTGTTAAAGTCAGAGTGACTAAGTGACCTGAGATGTGCAGAATGGATATATGTTGACAATAATTTGTGATTTATATGTAGTGGGATAACATCAAATTTCCATATTGTGTATACTTACATGATGCTGCTGCTAAATCGCTTCAGTCATGTCCGACTCTGTGCGACCCCATAGACGGTAGCCCACTAGGCTCCACCGTCCCTGGGATTCTCCAGGCAAGAACACTGGAGTGGGTTGCCATTTCCTTCTCCAATGCATGAAAGTGAAAACTGAAAGTGAAGTTGCTCAGTCCTGCCCAACTCTTAGTGACCAAATGGACTGCAGCCTACCAGGCTCCTTCGTCCATGGGAGTTTCCAGGCAAGAGTACTGGAGTGGATTGCCATTGCCTTCTCCCCCTAGCTAATTTATCCAGGCATTATTAGTGTTGTTGTTTACACTGGTAATAACTGTCAATGCAGTGATTGATTCAGGGAAGGATAAGATTGAGTCCATCAATAATCTGTTGCCATGAGGTAAGGAAGTTCCTTTAAAGAGGGAGATGGACTAGGGTGTTGGAAGCAGAATACATATGAATTGCTTTCAGGTTATTCTGAATTATGCAGCTTTTCTCTTTTTGCCCAGCACCTACTAGAATGTTCAGGAATAATTAGTTTGTTCAATCAAAAGATACTTCGACTTTATCTGAAGTTTCTTAATCCAATTCTTAGAAGAGAAAATTATAGGTTCCCATCACAGGGACAAAATTTCCTGTAATGTGACTTGGAACATTCATCTTTAGTTCAAAACAAAGAGTCTTGACCCCAGATTTGAAGGCGACAGTTTTCCAGTAAGAACAAAAAGGAAAAAAAAAATTACAGGTATTTATGTGATTGTGAAATCAAAAGAATAGGCTTTAAGAAGTAGGAAAATGGTCAAGTACTTTTTAAAGACAGAAGATAAACTCTCCTTAGCCAAAGTAAATGACTATATCTGATTGTTCCTCTGCATTTTATTCCTCTTAAATTATTGAAGGAAAGAAATGAAGTAGATTTGTCTATAAATTGATCAAATTTAATTGCTTCTCCATCATGCATTCACTATAGTCCGTCTAATGCAACTTGTTTGAGAAAGGTTATCAGTGACGTACTATTGATCAATTACATTGTCATAGTTGAACTCTTCATTGCCTTTCAATATTTTTTCACCTTTTGGACTTTATATCTGAATTAAAGTGGTTCTTCAATCACACATTTATTCAATCCTCCATCTCCCCATCCATTAATTCATTTATATATAATATTGATAATTCTAGGGGTTAAGTGGAGAAGGCAATGGCACCCCATTCCAGTACTCTTGCCTGGAAGATCCCATGGATGGGGAGCCTGGTGGGCTGCAGTCCATGGGGTTGCTGGGAGTCGGACACAACTGAGCAACTTTCAGTTTTCACTTTCATGCATTGGAGAAGGAAATGGCAACCCACTTCAGTATTCTTGCCTGGAGGGTCCCAGGAATGGGGGAGCCTGGTGGGCTGCCATTTATAGGGTCGCACAGAGTCGGACATGACTGAGGTGACTTAGCAGCAGCAGCAGCAGGGGTTAAGCACTTGACTTCACAGTCACCTTTGAAATCTCAAAACTTCAAGTTATTCAAATCTTCTTCTTTCTAATTAACCACCAAAAATTATTTCCCAATATTTTTAAACTCTTTGGCCACTGTTTTAAAACTCTTTAAACCTACATGTTTATCGTTACTTACCACACTCACAATACTGAAGGGGTAGCCTTTTCATTCTCTGGGGATCTTCCCAACCCAAGAATCAAACTCAGTCTCCCGCATTGCAGGTGGACTCTTTACCAGGTGAGCCACAAGGGAAGCCAAAGAATATTGGAATGGGTAGCCTATCCCTTCTCCAGCAGATCTTCCCCACCCAGGAATACAACTGGGATCTCCTTCATTGCAGGCAGAACTATCAGGGAAGCCCTTATTCACCATAATAATATAAATTCTCAAATATTGAAGTTGTATAATAATACCTCAAACTTCTTGATAATGCTAAATATCTTCTAAGAATGCTTTCGAAGAATTCAGTTAGTTCAGTTCAGTTGCTCATTCATCTCTGTCTCTGTGACCCCATGGACTGCAGCACACCAGGCTTCTCTGTACATCACCAACTCTTGGAGCTTACTCAAACTCATGTCCATAGAGTCGGTGATGCCATACAATCATCTCATTCTCTGTTGTTTCCTTTTCCTCCTGCCTGCAATCTTTCTCAGCATCAGGGTCTTTTCAAATGAGTCAGTTCTTCATATCAGGTGGCCAAAGTATTGGAGCTTCAGCATCAGTCCTTCCAATGAATATTCAGGACTATTTCCTTTAGGATGGACTGGCTGGATCTCCTTGCAGTCCAAGAGACTCTCAAGAGTCCTCCACACTACATTTCAAAAACATCAGTTCTTCAGTGCTCAGCTTTCTTTATGGTCCAGCTCTCACATCCATACATGACAACTTGAAAAACCTTTGTTAGTAAAGTAATGTCTCTGTTTTTTAATATGCTGTCTAGGTTGGTGATAGCTTTCCTTCCAAGGAGTAAGTGTCTTTTAATTTTCAGGGCTGCAATCACCATCTGCAGTGACTTTGGAGCCCAGGAAAATAAAAAGTCTCCTAAGGTTTCCATTGTTTCCCCATCTATTTGCCATAAAGTGATGGGACCAGATACCATGATCTTCAAATTTTGAATGTTGAGTTTCAAGCCAGGTTTTTCCCTCTCTTCTTCCACTTTCACCAGGAGACTCTTCAGTTCCTATTCACTTTCTGCCATAAGGGTTGTGTCATCTGCATATCTGAAGTTATTGATATTTCTCCCAGGAATCTTGATTCCAGCTTGTGTTTCATCCAGCCCAGCATTTCACATGATATATACTGCATATAAGTTAAATAAGCAGATGACAATATACAGCCTTGACATACTCCTTTCCCAATTTTTGGAGCTCAGAAAATAATTTTGACCATGATAGTAAAAGCAGCTATACAGTTTCCAAATTTAATGTAATACATTTACAGAGTTACAAGTGCTCTATACTCATTTAGGTTATTTAGTTTCAACCACACTAATAACATGAAACTAGAGTAGTTATTTGCTTAGTCTGAATAATGTACACATTCAATTGAAATAACCTAAATTCCCTGTTTGAAGTTGGTGGTAATTTTGTCCTATCTATTCATATCACTTTAATTATCGTGTGGTTTGTCAAGATAAATTTTTGTCTGTGAACCACCCAAACAATATAGGTTACTCAATACCTACCACAGTAAGTGCTTGAAAAGAAAAATGATATATGTTATTCTCAAAAATGCATTTTTTAAAACAAAATTTTGCTTTCAATAGCCAAGAATAACTTCCAGGAAGCACATGAACATTCTTGAATAGGCATCATTTTGGATGAAGACAGTTAATATCTGCTCCCAAACAACCCAAACAGGCAATGAATCCACCACAGAAATTTCAAAAAAGTCATGATTAATAAAACTATACAGTTTAAAATAAATGCTAATTTCTTATCAAAATCTTCTTATAAGAACATTTTGTGTAATATTTTCACATGTATGTATATGTTTTTAATATATTTTCTCTTTATAAAAGTTTTCAATTCTCTTGACTATTTGCTAATATTTTAAATTATTGCACAGTATTCTTAATACTTTTTTGCTTATCATCTTTCAATAGTACATCATTTTCATAAATATGAATTCAGTAACTGCGTAGGGTAGTTATGTTAATACCATATACATTAACAATCTTAATAAATATTTCAGTGTTTCTCCTTTGGAGTTGAAACAAAGATTTTAATATATACAGCTGTTAGCTCATTTTGATTTTGTGGTTTATTCCTTAGGATAAATGTTTAAGTAAATGATGGTTGGTGTCAAAGGGCATAGCATCTTAATGGTTCCTGCTGCTAAGCTTTACATTCTGAGTAGGTTATACTAAATTGCATTACCATCCACAGTGGATTAGAATAGCAATTTCATTGCACTTTCACCCATTTAACACTTCAATTTAAGCCAATGTTTAATTAGTCTAATCCTACAGCAGCCTGAAATCTGCGCTCAATACTGTGGGAGGAAACATAGGCAAGAAATACAACTGTGAGTATTCAGGTTCCTGTGATCCCTCTGGACTGTCTGCACGCTTAGTCGTGTCTAACTCTTTGTGACACCATTAACTGTAGCCTGCCAAGCTTCTCTGTCCATGGGGTTTTCCAGGCAAGAATACTAGAGTGGATTGCCACTTCCTTCTCTAAGGGATCACCCCTACCCAGGGATCAAACCTGTGTCTCTTGTGTCTCCTGAAGTGCAGGTGAATTTTTTACCTGCTGAGCCACTGGGGAAGCCCTCTAGACTAGGAAGATAGTAAGATTTCTTCCAAAGTTCTCCCAAAGAAAGGTAATACAAAAGAGTGATCAAATATTGCACAACTGCACTCATCTCACACGTGAGCAAAGTAATGCTCAAAATTCTCCAAGCCAGGCTTCAACAGTACATGAACCATGAACTTATAGATGCTCAAGCTGGATTCTAAAAAGGCAGAGGAACCAGAGATCAAATTGCCAACATCTGCTGGATCATCCAAAAAGCAAGAGAATTCCAGAAAATCATCTACTTCTGCTTTAATGACTACACCAAGGCCTTTGACTGTGTAGATCACAACAAACTGTGGAAAATTCTGAAAGAAATGGGAATACCAAACCGACCTGACCCACCTCCTGAGAAATCTGTATACAGGTCAAGAAGCAACAGTTAGAACTAAACATGGAACAAGAGAGACTGCTTCCAATCAGAAAAGGAGTGCATCAAGGCTGTATATTGTCACCCTGCTTATTTAACTTATATGCAGAGTACATTATGAGAAACGCTGGGCTGGATGAAGCACAAGCTGGAATCAAGATTGCCAGGAAAAATATCAATAACCTCAGATATACAGATGACACCACCTTTATGACAGAAAGTGAAGAAAAACTAAAGAGCCTCTTGATGAAAGTGAAAGAGAAGAGTGAAAAAAATTGGCTTAAAACTCAACATTCAGAAAACGAAGATCATGACATCCGGTACCATCACTTCATGGTGAATAGATGGGAAAACAATGGAAACAGTGAGAAACTTTATTTTGGGGTACCAGAATAACTGCAGATGGTGACTAAAGCCATGAATTGAAAAGACACTTGTACTGAATACATATTTACAGGGAACAACCCCTACCCTGTATGATCTAGTTCTAGTAAAAATGTGTTTATCAGTGAGATTAAATTCATTCCAAACAGAAATTGATGCTTTCAAATGTAGAGTAACAACCTTTCACCTCTGGAAGCCCCTTATTTCTAGAAGAAGAAAAGTTGTCACTAAAGAAGACATTAAACTGAAAAACAACTTGAAGCAATACATTTTCCTTTCCCCCTTGTCAGTCTGAAATCCCATTTGGAAGTTAGATTCTCTAAAAGGAAAGAGGTTGGGGAGAGAGATTGGAGCGAAGCAGGGAGTAAAAGAATGAGGTATGGGCAGAGTCTCATTCACCAGCGTGCCACTGCCAGCAAGTTCTAGAAAGTGGGAAAAAAATGAAAACCTTAGAGATCCTAAGGAGACTTTGGACTTTGGAAAATGAATAAAACGTTGTATTTGAAATTCCTTTGTGCATTACAATAAAGAGATAGGTATTATCATAAAATAAAGATTTGACAACTTCAGCAAAAACGTCCAAGGAAGCTGAATTGACAAAGAATGTAAACAAAATTAAGCAAAAAAAAAAAAAAAAAAATTATTTGAAGGAAAGTTTGCCATATATGTTTCAAGGTTGCTAGAATGTTCTTTAAAAGATGAGTTTTTCAATTAATGATTGTGTAGATTTGGATTAATAATTTCGTATGTAATTTACTCTGTAAATAAGAAATTATATGCCCTAGAAGCAGTTTCAGTTTGATCACAGCAGATTTGTGAGAGAACTGATTTCAGGAGACACTTTGAGGTAGTTCATGTCTTTCAAACATAGCTATTTATCACTTTCCCTCCAAAAGAAAAAAAAAAAAAAAATACAGGTCCGATAAGTACACTGTCAGTGTGATTGGTTTTTCCAAATACATTTTTTTAAATTTATCAAAATACTACAAGTCATTTATTTTTATTTGAAAGTTTTTAAGAACCTTTCAGGCTTCCCTGGTGGCTCAGAGGTTAAAACGCGTCTGCCTGCAACGTGGGAGACCTGGGTTCAATTCCTGAGTCGGGAAGATCCCCTGGAGAAGGAAATGGCAACCTACTCCAGTATTCTTGCCAGGAGAATCCCATGGACAGAGGAGCCTGGTGGGCAACAGTCCACAGGTCGCAAAAGTTGGACACGACTGAGCGACTTCACAAGAACATTTTGTAAATGTTGCTCACTTCTATTGCATTGTGTATGATCCCTGCATTACTTTTCTTTCCCATATCTACAGTTCAGTTCAGTTGCTCAGTCGTGTCTGACTCTTTGCAACCCCATGAATTGCAGTACGCCAGGCCTCCCTGTCCATCACCATCTCTCGGAGTTCACTCAGACTCACGTCCATCGAGTCCGTGATGCCATCCAGCCATCTCATCCTCGGTCGTCCCCTTCTCCTCCGGCCCCCAATCCCTCCCAACATCAAAGTCTTTTCCAATGAGTCAGCTCTTCACATAAGGTGGCCAAAGTACTGGAGTTTCTACTTTAGCATCATTCCTTCCAAAGAAATCCCAGGGTTGATCTCCTTCAGAATGGACTGGTTGGATCTCCTTGCAGTCCAAGGGACTCTCAAGAGTCTTCTCCAACACCACAGTTCAAAAGCATCAATTCTTCAGTGCTCAGCCTTCTTCACAGTCCAACTCTCACATCCATACATGACCACAGGAAAAACCATAGCCTTGACTAGTCAGACCTTAGTCCGCAAAGTAATGTCTCTGCTTTTGAATATGCTCTCTAGGTTGGTCATAACTTTTCTTCCAAGGAGTAAGAGTCTTTTAATTTCATGGCTGCAGTCACCATCTGCAGTGATTTTGAAACTCCCCAAAATAAAGTCTGACATTGTTTCCATTGTTACCCCATCTATTTCCCATGAAGTATTGGGACCAGAGGCCATGATCTTCATTTTCTGAATGTTGAGCTTTAAGCCACCTTTTTCACTTTCCACTTTCACTTTCATCAAGAAGCTTTTAGTTCCTCTTCACTTTCTGCCATAAGGGTGGTGTCATCTGCATATATGAGGTTATTGATGTTTCTCTCAGCAATCTTGATTCCAGCTTGTGATTCTTCCAGTCCAGCATTTCTCATGATGTACTATGCATAGAAGTTAAATAAGCGGAGTGACAACATACAGCCTTGACGTACTCCTTTTCCTATTTGGAACCAGTCTGTTGCTCCATGTCCAGTTCTAACTGTTGCTTCCTGACCTGCATACAGATTTCTCAAGAGACAGGTCAGGTGGTCTGATATTCTCATCTCTTTCAGAATTTTCCACAGTTTATGGTCAATTGGAGTTCAAGAATTTATCAGTCATAACTTACTGTTTATGCTACATCATATGTATGTTTTTAGGATACTATTTAGGACATAGTATGTTTTTAGGATATGCAGAGTCTGAGCCTTCTCTATCTCAATAAAGTATTTTTTAATTGAAATATAGTTGATTTATAATATTGTGTCATTTTAGCTGTATAGTTAGTGACCCAATATTTTTGTGGATTATATTTATCAGTTCAGTTCAGTCACCCAGTTGTGTCCGAATCTTTGTGACCCCATAAGCTGCAGCACACCAGGCCTCCTTGTCCAAAAGCAACTCCCGGAGACCACCCAAATTCATGTCCATTGAGTCAGTGATGCCATCCAACCATCTCATCCTGTCTTCCCCTTCTCCTCCCGCCTTCAATCTTTCCCAGCAAAAGGGTCTTTTCAAATGAGTCAGCTCTTTGCATCTAGTGGCCAAAGTATTGGAGTTTCAACTTCAACATCAGTCCTTCCAATGAACACCCAGGACTGATCTCCTTTAGGATGGACTGGTTGGATCTCCTTGCAGTCCAAGGGACTCTCAAGAGTCTTCCTCAACATCACAGTTCAAAAGCATCAATTCTTCGGTGCTAGGCTTTCATTATAGTCCAACTCTCACATCCGTACATGACCAGTGGAAAAACCATAGCCTTGATTAGATGGACCTTTGTTGGCAAAGTAATGTCTCTGCTTTTGAATATGCTATCTAGGTTGGTCATAACTTTCCTTCCAAGGAGTAAGCGTCTTTTAATTTCATGGCTGCAATCACCATCTGCAGTGATTTTGAAGTCCCCCAAAATAACACCTCTCACTGTTTCCACTGTTTCCCCATCTATTTGCCACGAAGTCATAGGACTAGATGCCATGATCTTAGTTTTCGGAATGTTAAGCTTTAAGCCAACTTTTTCACTCTCCTCTTTCACTTTCATCAAGAGGCTCTTTAGTTCCTCTTCACTTTCTGCCATAAGGGTGCTGTCATCTGCATATCTGAAGTTATTGATGTTTCTCCCAGCCTTCTTGATTCCTGCTTGTTCTTCTCCCAGCCCAGAGTGTCTCATGATGTACTATGCATATAAGTTAAATAAGCAGGGTGACAGTATGCAGCCTTGATGAACTCCTTTTCCTATCTGGAACCAGTCTGTTGTTCCATGTTCAGTTCTAACTGTTGCTTCCTGACCTGCATACAAGTTTTTCAAGAGGCAGGTCATGTGGTCTGGTATTCCCATTTCTTTCAGAATTTTCCACAGTTTCTTGTGATCCACACAGTCAAAGGTTTTGGCATAGTCAATAAATCAGAAATAGATGTATTTATGGAACTCTCTCACTTTTTCGATGAACCAGCGGATGTTGGCAGTTTGATCTCTGGTTCCTCTACCTTTTCTAAAATAGCTTGAACATCAAGAAGTTCATGGTTCACATATTGCTGAAGTCTGGCTTGGAGAATTTTGAGCATTACTTTACTAGTGTGTGAGATGAGTGCAATTGTGTGGTAGTTTGAGCATTCTTTGGCATTGCCCTTCTTTGGGATTGAAATGAAAACTGACCTTTTCCAGTCCTATGGCCACTGCTGAGTTTTCCAAATTTGCTGGCATATTGAGTGCAGCACTTTCACAGCATCATCTTTCAGGATTTGCAATAGCTCAACTGGAGGAAAGGGGATGACAAAGGATGAGATGGCTGGATGGCATCACTGACTTGAAGGACATTAGTTTGAATAAGTTCCAGGAGTTGGTGATGGACAGGGAGGCCTGGCGTTCTGTGATTCATGGGGTCACAAAGAGTCGGACACCACTGAGCAACTGACTGAATTGACCTGTAATTCCATCATCTCCACTAGCTTTGTAGTGATGCGTCCTAAGGCCCACTTGACTTCACAATCCAGGATGTCTGGCTCTAGGTGAGTGATCACACCATTATGATTAACTGGATCATGAAGATCTTTTTGTATAGTTCTTCTGTGTATTCTTGCCCCCTCTTCTTAATATCTTCTGCTTCTCCTAGGTCCATACCATTTCTCTCCTTTATTGAACCCATCTTTGCATGAAATGTTCCCTTGGTATCTCTAATTTTCTTGAAGACATCTCTGGTCTTCCTCATTCTATTATTTTCTTCTATTTCTTTGCATTGATTACTGAGAAAGGCTTTCTTATCTCTCCTTGCTATTCTTTGAAACTGTGCATTCAAATGAGTGTATCTTTCCTTTTCCCCTTTGCTTTTAGCTTCTCTTCTTTTCACAGCTATGTGTAAGGCCTCCTCAGACAGCCATTTTGCTTTTTTGCATTTCTTTTCCATGGGGATGGTTTTGATCCCTGTCTCCTGTACAACGTC
The DNA here is from genome assembly GCA_917880005.1 of Nanger dama. Taxonomy (NCBI): domain Eukaryota; kingdom Metazoa; phylum Chordata; class Mammalia; order Artiodactyla; family Bovidae; genus Nanger; species Nanger dama. The sequence continues at coordinate 4,678,446 of CAKJTW010000069.1, forward strand.
AGGAACCTATGTCCATAGTTCATCAGGCACTCTATTAGATCTACTCCCTTAAATCTATTTGTCACTTCCACTGTATAATCATAAGCGATTTGATTTAGGTCATACCTGAATGGTTTAGTGGTTTTCCCCACTTTCTTCAATTTAAGTCTGAATTTTGCAATAAAGAGTTCATGTTCTGAGCCACAGTCACCTCCAAGTCTTGTTTTTGCTGACTTTATAGAGCTTCTCCATCTTTGGCTGCAAAGAACATAGTCAGTCTGATTTTGGTGTTGGCCATCTGGTGATGTCCATGTGTAGAGTCTTCTCTTGTGTTGTTGGAAGAGGGTGTTTGCCATGACCAGTGTGATCTCCTGGCAAAACTCTAATAGCCTTTGCCCTGCTTCATTCTGTACTCCAAAGCTGAATTTGCCTGTTACTCAAGGTATTTCCTGACTTCCTACTTTTGCATTCCAGTCCCCTATAATGAAAATGACATCTTTTAGGGGTGTTAGTTCTAAAAGGTCTTGTAGGTCTTCATAGAACCATTCAGCTTCAGCTTCTTCAGCGTTACTGGTTGGGGCATAGACTTGGATTACTGTGATACTGAATGGTTTGCCTTGGAAATGAACAGAGATCATTCTGTCTTTTTGAGATTGCATCCAAGTAATGCATTTCAGACTCTTTTGTTGACTATAATGGCTACTCCATTTCTTCTAAGGAATTCCTGTCCGCAGCCATAGATAAAATGATCATCTGAGTTAAATTCACCCATTCCAGTCCATTTTAGTTCGCTGATTCCTAGACTATCAATGTTCACTTTTGCCATCTCCTGTTTGACCACTTCCAATTTGTCTTGATTCACGGACCTAACATTCCAGATTCCTATGCAATATTGCTCTTTGCAGCACTGGACCTTGCTTCTATCACCAGTGCCATCCACAGCCAGGTGGTGTTTTTGCTTTGGCTCCATCCCTTCATTCTTTCTGGAGTTATTTCTCCACTGATCTCCAGTAGCATATTGGGCACCTACTAACCTGGGGAGTTCCTCTTTCAGTATCCTATCATTTTGCCTTTTCATACTCTTCATGGGATTCTCAAGGCAAGCATACTGAAGTGGTTTGCCATTCCCTTCTCCAGTGGACCACATTCTGTCAGACCTCTCCACCATTACCCGTCCGTCTTGAGTGGCCCCACACGGCATGGCCTAATTTGTTGACTTAGAACAGGCTGTGGTCCATGTTATCAGATTGGCTAGTCTTCTGTCTTCCTTCTGATGCCCTCTCTCCAGGCCTACTGTCTTACTTTGGTTTTTCTTACCTTGGACGTGGGGTATCTCCTCCTGGCTGCCCCAGGAAAGTGTAGCCGCTGCTCCTGACCTTGATGTGGGGTATCTCCTCTCTGCTGCCGCTCCTGTGCTGCTCAGCTGCTGCTAGCCCCTCCTGCACCTACAGCCAACGCTTGCCTCTCTGCCACCTGCTGCTCAGTCACCGTGCCCTCTCTCAGCACCTACCGTCTTGCCTGGGTTTCTATATTTGTTTATAGGCTATTACAATATAATGAATGTAATTCTCTGTAACATACACTACTTCCTTGTTCATCTATTTTATGTATAGGAGATTGTATCTGTTAATCCCATACTCCTAATCTGTTTCTCCTCCCTTTGCTCTCTACTTTGGAAACCATATCTGTTTCTCTTTTCTGTATCTTTTAGATTCCACATATGAGTGATATCACACAATACTTGTATTTCTAAGTATTTGGGTTAGTGAATACTTGTATTCACTAAGCACACTGTTCTCAAGGTCCCTCTACATTGCTGCAAATGGAAGTATTTCATTCTTTTTCTGAGTAATTTTTCCTTCTCCCTTTATACATCCTAAGTATATGTATAGGAGTGTTTTCATGTCTTGTTATCTCCCATTTCTTCTTTACTCATTTTCACAGAGTTTTACTTATATGATCTCCTCAAACCTATTAGAACCCTGTTGATTATTCTATTCTTTTCTTTTTCCTTGGCTGGTTCCAGTAGGTGTGTTATATATCTATGATTTTTCATTTTTCTCTTCTAAATATTTCCAATAGCTTGATCCATTTTCATCTCTGCATTATATGTGCTGTTTGTTGAATAATTTTGTGGTATTTTGCAGTGTGATCTTGATAAACTTAGGTTAAGTTTTTTGTTGTTGTTGTTGTTTTCACTTTGGAACCTGAAGAGCAAATCTTCCTGCTCCAGAAATCCATCTCTGTTGTCTCTCATCTTTAGCAGGTCATCGTGGCTCACAATCAAGTACTGTAACTAACAGCCTTCTAGGTCTGGGATGTAACAAAGGCAGCTTCCACTTTCACTGTGGCCACAGTCATTTGTAGCAATCTCCCCAAGACTGAGTGCCAGGTGCTACAGCCTGAAAATATTTGACAGTACCTGGTTCTGTGTTCTTTTCCATCTTGCTTGGTTGGCATAGAGCATTAAGTCTAATCACTATAATCCCAGCATCATTTGGGGCCCATTTCAAAACTGTGACATTCAATTATAGAATAAAAAGCAGAGACATCACTTTGCCAACAAAGGTCCATCTAGTCAAAGCTGTGGTTTTTCCAGTAATCATGTATGGATGTGAGAGTTGGACTATAAAGAAAGCTGAGCACCGAAGAATTGATGCTTTTGAACTGCAATGTTGGAGAAGACTCTAGAGAGTCCCTTGGACAGCAAGGAGATCCAACCAGTCCATCCTAAAGGAAATCAGTCCTGAATATTCATTGGAAGGACTGATGTTGAAGCTGAAACTCCAATACTTTGGCCACCTTATGCAGAGAACCAACTCATTTGAAAAGACCCTGATGATGGGAAAGATTGAAGGTGGGAAGAGAAGGGGATGACAGAGGATGAGATAGGTTGGATCGCATCACCAACTTAATGGACATGACTTTGAGTAAACTCTGGGAGTTGACGATGGACAGGGAGGCCTGGCATGCTCCAGTCCATGGGGTCACAAAGAGTTGGACACAACTCAGTGACTAAACTGAACTATAGAAATATTTGTATTCATCTGACATCTAAAGAGATATGAGAGAATTCTCATATTATCGTTTTGACCCAAATGCATTGTAATCTACATTTTCTCACTATTCTTCACCCCTCTGGTTTCATATTTGGACTGCTAGTGTTGTCTTTTGTTTTTAAACCTACATTTTATATATTCATATTGGTTTTATTCTGTTTGCTTTTCCACTTTGATTCAGAGGGTGTGGAGGAGTAGAACTACCTTTACTCTGGCATCAGAAACCAGTAATATTTGAATTTCCCAGGTTTTAAATTAAGGAGATTGTATTGGGAACTCTGGGCACTGTTTTCATAATATCACTACTGTATTTTCTACTCTTGATTTGTTATTTTAAGTCAGAAAGTTTTCTAGAAATTTTAGTGAGTTCTTGAGCGCAAGAGAAGATGAACTCAGGGCTAATGGGCCAAAATGAGATATTAGAAGAATTACATCGCCAACAGAGCAGGGGTAACAACTGAGTCCAGCACCAAAAGGCAGTCCAGTTCTCCATTTGTGGCCAATGATTGGGCAATATTTTTACTTTATTATTTATGGGATTTCTTGGGCTTCCCTGTTGGCTCAAATAGTAAAGAATCTGCCTATGATGCAGGAGACCTGGGTTTGATCCCTGGGTCAGGAAGATCCCCTGGAAGAAGGGAATGGCAAGTATTTTTGCCTGAAGAATCCCATGGACAGAGGAGCCTTGTGGCCTACAGTCTATGGGGTTGCAAAGAGCTGGACATGACTAACACATACACAACATTATGCAAACATGGGAATTAAACCAATAAGAGTAAAAGAATTTTTTTTCCTTCATGTGGTTTATATTTATTGGCTATACCATGACAAAAATTCCAGGCATTGGATTGCATTCCCATAGGGTCAGATTTATGTGATTATATATTAAATCCAGAATAGCAAAGACCTAAGAAATGAAAATGCAGTAAATATTTACAATTTGTATATTTCACAGAAAAAAAACCACGTTTTATTTTTCCACATTCAGAACGGTTAAATGATGCTTTGTCAGTGTTTGTCATGTCACTGGTGTAAGCTAATGCATGATTACTGTTACATTAAAGCTTTGATGTAGAAGGTCTAAACATAGTCAAATCACCTGAATCTAAATGGCAGACTCATTTAGAATGTCTTATTACTGACTTTCTTGGCAGTAGATCTTCAGTGTCATGTGCTTAATGCCTGACCATTACAGATGAAATACAAGTCTTGCTGAGGCATGCCACGGGGGAGTCCTATGTCTTAAAATAGTGTTTTGGTCTGATACAGGCCTGTCATCTTTGATGTAAAAATGGGTCTGAAATAATTCCTACATTTCCCAGGTGATATACAAAAAAATAGCTCCCTGGGAAATAGCTTGCTCACTCATGGTATCTGGAAATGTACTTGATTTGTTAAAATGTGCTTTAAGGAAAAGTTACCAAAGCCAGGAAATGGTTTAAACAGCTCCAAGACTCCTTGCTTTATCTCTGCATCCTTTCATTCTTTTACTTATTCACAGGACTTCTGTCTCAGAAACTGTCATGCTGTTTGTTTTAATGGTTGTGCTTTGGCAAACTGTTCTGTACAGTCATCACATTTTGAATGAAATAATTCAGCACATAGAGACTCTGCGTGCGTGTTTTCTAACATGAGAAAATGCTGAAGTCATAGCGCTGTGTTGATCCACAACAGAATTATACCGGCCAGTTTTAACTCACATCATCAGGGGTTTTAGTATCATATTTCTGAGTCAGATTCAGGAAGTCATCCTTCTGAGTTTTTCTAGTTACTTTTAAGAATGCCTCACAAGACAGTAATTTGCGCTGATATAACTGTCCTTCACCCTAAGTTAAAATATGATTAATTTGGGAAAAAAGTTATATAAAATTATAGAAAAGTTTAAGGTTTTTTGTTGGCAGTGTGCCATATACTTCAATATATTTTGTTCAAACATTAAAACAATTAAGCAGTTCATTGCTGTGCTTTGACACTCAGTTATGTCAAATTCTTTGTGACCTCATGGACTGTAGCCCGCCAGGCTCCTCTGTCCTTGGGGATTCTCCAGGCAAGATTACTGGGGTGGGTTGCCATGCCCTCCTCCAGGGAATCTTCCCAACTCAGGGATCAAACCCAGATCTCCCACATTGCAGCAGATTTTTTTACTGTCTGAGCCACCAGGGAAGCCCAAGAATCCTGGAGTGGGTAGCCTATCCCTTCTCCAGGAGATCATCCTGACACAAGTATCAAACCAAGTCTCCTGCAGTGCAGGCGGATTCTTTACCAGCTGAGCTACCAGGGAAGTCCATACAGCTTATTAGTGACCCATTTTTCAGAAACTATAACTGAGGCCGAGAAACCTTTTAAAAATTTTTACTCAAGAACATGTAGATACTTTACTTCTTACTGCTTTCAAAAATTAGCATGCATTCTTAGTCCTAATGTGTTGAATTTCCACCCATTTTTAAATAACATAAAAAGTAACATTTCCAAATAATTGTTAGAAGCATTCAGTTTCTATTATCACATTCCTGTTTCACTTTTATAATACACTTAAACTGAGATATTTTTGTATTTATTAACCAACTCAAATTCTATAAAAATATCTTCCCTAATGATTTCCAATCCCCATCTTTTCCTTAATTTTATTTAGAGATCACATAATCAGTACAGTACAGCTATCACATAATAATTTATTGTCTTCTAATATTTGGTCTGACAGAATTTAGCCTTTCATTATCAATATTGATGATAACACATACATAATTCTTATGACTATTTTCCATTTGTCTGGCCATCCCATATAATTTTAAAAATTGTTTATGAGTAAGGATACAACAAAAAGAGATTTATTAAACTTTCTTAGTAACTGGCTCATGAAAAAAAAGAATAGTCAGTTGGTGGAAATCTATACAGAATATTTTAACAATTGTTTTGAGCAAGAAAAGAAAGTCATATTGTTTAGATATACTACATGACCAAGTTCCAGTTTTCAATGTATAATTAATAAGAAGTAAGTTTATAATTTGTCAAAGAATTATAAAATCACATAAATGTGATTTTTATAAATTAATTTTTATCTCCCCCAGATCAACCAAGCAGGCCACAAAATATTAATTAGCTCCTCTGTCCTCTGAATGAGTGTGAGAAGAGGTGGGGTGGCTTTTGGCATGACAGCTTTACAGCAGTTAGACCTCCAGGTGAGGTGAAAAAGGAATGGAGTAGAGATGGAGATACAGAAAATGCTTTGCCATAAAGCACTGGGCGGGGTGCAGAGAACTGAATCACATGAAATTCAGGGTCATGCTGTATATAATGGGACACATTGTTGAGCCAGTATGTCAATTGTTCCTGGAAGAAAAAATTTGGAGGTAATTGATTTGTTTGATGCTTCCCTGGTGGCTCAGAAGATGAAGAATCTGCCTGCAGTGCAGAAAGAACCCAGTTCTTTCCCTGGTCTGGGAAGATCTCCTGGAGAAGGGAATGGCTCCCCACACCAGTATTCTTGCCTGAGGAATCCCACGGACAGAGGAGCTTGGCGGGCTAAAGTCCATGGGGTCACAAACAGTCAGGTACAACTACGTGACATTCACTTTCTTTCATACAAAGTACACAGATTTATTACCCCACAAAAACGCTGAGGTAAAAAAGTTTCCAAATTTTCGCAAGGTAGTGGAAATCCTTCCTTCTCCATCCTTCTTGGCTCTTTCTCTTCTCCCACATGTTCACTCACCTCCTTTGACTGCTGTGTTATCTAAGTTATCTGTCTTCTTTCAAGTAACTAAAATTATTGTGGTGTTTTCTCTTTCTGGTTTCCCCTTTTGCATTATTGTCAAGGCGCTAAGGAAAGTACACAGAAAGCACACTTTCCATATTCCATATTTTCCCATGGTGGAAGTGTCTATATGGGGACAAAGAAAGGTCAATACTTGGGACTTTTTGTAAAACTTCCCTGTCTCCTATAAGAGGACATCCCATCCACTTTTATCTAAATGATATTTTAGATGCTTAAGGTATCATACCAAAATTTTTAAAAAGAGCTTACTGTGTAGTTACCCTGTTTATATATTATAATAGAAAAGAAGTGGATGCTTAGAAATTACTGGTTGATTGGCCATTAATTAATCATACAGCAGTGTCTCTAGCCTAACTGGAAGTGACTAGTGAAGATTAAATTTAATAAAACATGCATGCATATAAGAGTACATAGTCTACTGAAACTCCCAGAGGACAAGAATTTAGTTAAGTAATTTTTAGTCTATCATTTGAACACAGACATAGGAATTAGTAGATTTGTTATTTCATATCAAAATATGTGCAATAATTTATGGTTTAAAAACACAAAATTTTTAAAATTCAGTAATAACTAAAACTCATATATATATTGATATAGTCATGTACACGTAACTAGTTTAGCAAATATGTTGAAATAAGTGATGATACATATGAGGTTTTTTCCCTCCGATTATTCCCTCAATCATGTTTTGTTGAATCTTTTATCTTTTAATGATTTCCCAGGTTACCTACATGTAAATCCAATCACTTTCAATCAAAAGTTATATAAAATGTAGTCCTTTCTAATTGATTTTTAGGTAATTTACAATCCTTTTCTACCAACCACCCCCCAACATCCATACCTAGTGTTTGCTCTATTGACTTAGAAGAAAAGAGTTGAGCATAACAAGCTTTTTAAATCCTTTTCCATATCTCTTATCTTTATAATGGATAGAAAAGTGTAGGCTCTTACTCCCTTAGTGTAATGGAAAAGGGAAGTAACTGGGATTATCTTATTTAACCAATCACTGATCAGTGTGAGAAGACACCCCATGTTCCTGTTAGGCCACTGGTGATTTCACCTGCTGGTGACCTGCTGCACACACACTGCATGATGGTCTTGTAGGTCTTTTCAGCTTCACCCTAGCACACATTCCAGTGATGACCTCCTCCTTCAAGAGTCACTTATGTATATTTTTCATCCTCTAAATCTTTGCTAGCCCCTGACTTCACTTTCCAAGAAGGAGGTTACCTTGCCTGTCATGCAAATGCCTACGCAAAAAACCAGTTTGTCCTCAGAAAAACATCTTGTCCTCTGCCTTGTCCTCAAATCTCCATGTGAAGCCACAGAAAAGTCTTTGTGTCCTTCAAGGGCACCAGAAAGTGTGGAAAGAAAAGGCATTCTCTTCCCAGGTGCCTTGCTCTAAAGTTGTTTCTTTGTCGCGCTAACACGCCAGCAAGCCTAATATCCAGGAGAGAGGTGTGCACCCTGAAGAACGCTTATCAAGCTCTGGAAAGATGTGCTTTGGCAAGTTCCCGTAGTTTGATTGAACTCCGGGAGATGGTGATGGACAGGGAGGCCTGGCGTGCTGCAATTCATGGGGGTCACAAAGAGTCGGACACAACTGCGACTGAACTGAACTGAAAAGTTTAGTGGGGAGAGTGTCACCCTCTTTTCATTATTGTGTAAATGGCTTTCTACTTAGTTGTCCCTGGAGGTGGGGAATGCCCTCACCCCTGATTAGGGGAAAACTACAGCATTCCTTTCTCCCCCGCTAAACCAACAACAGTATACAGTAAATCGATAAATAAACACCTTCATTATAAGGTCTAATGCTTGTAGATGTGTTTTCTGCTTACTTAAAGTGTGGGCATCCTTGGTACCTATTTGCCTTTGATTTTAGATTTCCATCTCCAGCTCTACAGCAGAAATCATATTCAATATGTTTCTATGGATTGGCCAATGTGTATTTTGTTTAAACCAACATAATAGCAAAGCTGGGCTTCTCTAGCGGCTCAGTGGTAAAGAACCTGCCTGCCATTCAGGAGACACAAGTTCAATCCCTGGGTCAGGAAGATCCCCTGGAGAAGGAAATGGAATGGGTCCAGGATTCTTGCCTGGGAAATCCCATGGGCAGAGGAGGCTGTCTGTCAGGCTACAGTCCATGAGGTCACAGAGTTGTCACATATGGCTGAGCAACTAAATAACAACAAATAGCACAGTTTAGAGTTCTAAAAAGCTGTTTTCTCCAAGATATTGTTGGAAAATATATTTTCAAATATTTACTTAAGCATGTATTTAAGGTTTTTAGTAGGCATTTCTAGGCATAAATAAAGCAGATCTTTGGTCATTAATGAGGTGGGAAAGCAAAAACATTAGCTATAATACAATCAATTTTACAAAATAAGTTGAAGGAATATTTAATTACCTAAAGGTGCACAGATCTTAAGCATACTGCGGTACAATGTTAATATGGATCTTTCCTTGCCCTATAGGGCCCTGCCCTAACTAATTTCACACGGAGCAAATAGTTCTTATTTAACAAGCTGCTTTTTTCTCTCTCCTATATTGAATACAATACCCAGAGTTGTTTTTTGTTCTCCAATGACCAATCTCCCTCATCTTTCAGAGGACTTCAGGGAAAAAGTTGAAAGGCAAAAATATATGTAGGAATATGAAGACATGAATCACATGTGTCTAGTTGACCTGCGAACGACTGAAAAAACCTTATCAATACACTCCTATTTGGGCCTCAGAGAGCCTACTTGTCAGAGAAACTCAGCAAGATCTTGAGAAATCAGTATGCAGGTCAGGAAGCAAGAGTTAGAACTGGACATAGAACAGACTGATTCCAAATAGGAAAAGGAGTACGTCAAGGCTGCATATTGTCACCCTGCTTATTTAACTTATATGCAGAGTTCATCATGAGAAACGCTGGGCTGGAAGAAGCACAAGCTGGAATCAAGATTGCCAGGAGAAATATCAATAACCTCAGATATGCAGATGACACCAACTTTATGGCAGAAAGTGAAGAAGAACTAAAGAACCTCTTAAGGAAGGTGAAAAAGGAGAGTGAAAATGTTGGCTTAAAACTCAACATTCAGAAAACTAAGATCATGACACCTGGTCCCATCACTTCATAGCAAATAGATGGGGAAACAGTGGAAACAGTGACAGATTTTATTTTGGGGGGCTCTAAAATCACTGCAGATGGTGACCGCAGCCTGAAATTAAAAGATGCTTGCTCCTTGGCAGAAAAGTTATGACCAACCTAGACAGCATATTAAAAAGGAGAGACATTACTTTGTCAACAAAGGCCCATCTAGTCAAAGCTATGGTTTTTTATTACCTAAAAAGTAGGATGAATGGATGTGAGTAGTCATGTATGGATGTGAGAGTTGAACTATAAAGAAAGCTGAGCACCTAAGAATTGATGCTTTTGAACTATGGTGTTGGAGAAGACTCTTGAGAGTCCCCTGGACTGCAAAGACATCCAACCAGTCCACCCTAAAGGAGACCAGTCCTGGGTGTTCATTGGAAGGACTGATGCTGAAGCTGAAACTCCAGTACTTTGGCCACCTGACGCAAAGAACTGACTGATTTGAAAAGACCCTGATGCTGGGAAAGATTGAAGGCAGAAGGAAAAGGGGATGACAGAGGATGAGAAGATTTGATGACATCACTGACTCGAGCGACATGAATTTGAGTAAACTCTGGGAGTTGGCAATAGACAGGGAGGCCTGGCGTGCTGCAGTGCATGGCACTCAAAGAGTCGAACATGACTTAGCAGCTGAACTGAAACCGTGAGAGAGGAGCAAAGTGATTAAACAAGGAAGAACAAGCAGCAACAAAATGCAACCTCAGAATAAAATGAAAGCTTTAATTCCTACATCAGAAATGCCACACCAGAGTTCAAGTTACAGGATAGGAGGACAAGGAGGAAAATGGCCGGGCCCGTGGAATGCCATGCTGGGTGGAAAGCATCTCCAGACATGCTGCCTTTGCTCTTTTATCTTCAAAATTGCCCTGATGCATAATTTTAAAGATAGCCAACTAAAGTTCAGTCAGTTCTGAGTAAATTGCCCAAGTTCCAGGCTAGATCAGGAGTCAGCCCCTAATTTTCCAAGGCATCCTATCTATCACCAGCCTTCACTTTCAATGAACCCTCATTAAAACATAGATATGGCTGATTTTAAATGTCAGAAAAGTTTTCTTGCCTATAAGATTAAGAAATAAAGGTGTATAGAAAACACTGCCTTATTAATTTCTTGGTGAGAGAGGCCATATGTTCCAAACATTATCTTTGCCATTAGTTTAATACCTACCTCAAAATATCAAACACTAAGACAGACTTAACTTTTATCATTAGAACTGTTAACGTTTTGTGCTATGTCTCAACTGGAAAATGCCCTGGAACCATTAAGAGTATGGCATGTCTATGCATTTTGACAGAGAAAAGAAGTGTTAATTGAAACAAGTATATTATAAACAATAGAGTTTAACCCAATCTGGGGAAGTAAAAACAAATTAGATATTGATACAGAGTTACACTAAGATAGGTGTAAATACAAAACAAAGCTAAATAGAAAAGAACTTTAAAGACAAAATTTATTATCCATGTCTGATAAAAGATAAAAATGAACTTTTGCTTTTTTACTTCTATGTAAAGGATTTGCAGTAAATGATTAATGTGTTAATTTTACATGAATAAAACAACAAGATTGACTGTCTACAAAATAGAATTTCAGAAAAGGATTAGAATCAAAGCTAAAGAAGTTCTTAGAAGAAAAAGATTAGAGGAAAAAGTTATTTGCAGGAAGTTTTAGAGTCTCAAGATATAGCATGAACATTTTTTTTTACAAACTTAGAATATGAAAAATCTATTGTGAATAATATGATCTTTTTAAACTATGCAAATTATCCCCATTTAAAAGAACAGGACTAGTATGTCTTATTTTTATACTCTCTCTTAGATTGCAAAACACTTTGAAGCAAGCAGCTGCCATGAATTTTGAAAACTAATCTGCCTTCATTTGATATCTATGCAAAAGATGTTTAAAAGAATTTCAGACATCAGTGTGCCTGTCAAATGGATGTGATCCATATCAGGAGATTATACTGAGTCAGTTGTTAGTTGGGAAAGGTGAAATCGATTAATCATGTGTTTCTCTAGAGAAACATTTGGTAGAGTCTGTAAAAGAGTACAGACAGACACACTCTGTGAAAATGCAGAAAGAAATGGTATAGAAAAGACAGGGATGAAAATATATTAAAGAAAAGTAAATTATCTACCATTTTATTTTTAATTTTCATAAATAGTTAGACATACTGATAATACTGTCAAATCAGGAAATGGTGACTTAACAATATTTTTACCAATATGAAGCAACAAAGAAGCATTGACACAACAGAACTATACTCAGGATTAGTGGGACAAAATAACCAATTTTTTAAACTGTTTTCCTATTATGTAACTTATTATCAAAACCTTCGAGCTGTTTTTAATACATAAGAGGCCTGTCTATAAAACATTTTAAAATTCATAGACTACATTTAAGTGTACATTCAATAATAACTACAGTCATTAAAACTACTATGAACAAAGATGATCAAATTGTGATTAATTTCATGAATGATAAACAGTTTGGTAAAGTGCAATTATTTGCTAAACAGCAATTGATGATCTAGAACTTGAAATAAGAGTCTTAATGAGAAGACTTGTAATACAGACTATTCATTTACTTTTCATACGTATTTAGGGAAACAGTTTGTGTGTGTGTGTGCTCAGTTGCTCCATCATGTCTGATTCTTTGTGACCACAAGGACTGTAGTCGAGCAGGCTCTTCTATCCACGGTATTTTCCAGGCAAGAATACTGGAGTGAGTTGCCATGCCTTCCTTCGGGGGATCTTTCCAACTCAGGGATAGAATTCAAATCTTCTGCATCAGCAGGAAGATTCTTTACCACTGAGGCACCCAAGAAGTGCCCAGCGATACAATGTATTCAAACATTAAGTCCAATATGGTATATAGTTTTGCAACACTAAATTACATACCTTCTCTTTATCATTTTGATGATATAATGTGGTTTATGTAAGTTTCCTGGATTACTTCTGAGGTAAAAAACAACTTGGGTTTTTCCTCCTTGTGTTTCCTGTGGGAAGACATTGAGCACTGCAGTCTTAGTTGATGAGATTATAGAACTGTAGGAATGACCTTGACTGGATTGTGAGTCACATGGTGGTGAATCACGTGGGTCACCTATACTATAATTCACATAGGAAGCCTTAAAGAATCTGATAATGAAAACAGTGTTGGGATTGTCTGCAGTGTTCCAATGTGTAAGAAGAAAAGGAAGCTATCCAATCTTCAGAGCTCTTTCCCAGTGAGGATCTATGAAGATGCTGTGATGAATCACCAGGTTGTCCTTCCATGAAAGTTTGCTGCCCAACTGCTGTGCAGGGTCAGCTCTGAATCCTGTCTATACACATTTCAGCTTCAACCTTTCACTTCACTCAACATACTCCTCTGGGGCCAACATCCCTTGACTGAGCTATGTGGATAAAGGCAAACAGGAGTCCTAAAGAGTTGGTAGTCTTGGCCCCACTCCAGACCACTCTCCCATGCAGTTTTGGCTCCAGAGCACCATGTGGAGATTTTACCTCAAGATGTAGTTGGGCTGGAACCCTGGTTTTGCCTCTCTCTCTTCCTTTTCTGCTTTCTCTTCCTTCCTTCTTGCAGATGCTGGTACCAAAGTTACTCCCTAAATGTCTGTCTCATCCCAGGGATGACTTCTAAGAGAACCCAACTTGTTACCTAATCCAAACCCCTTTCAGTGGATTTCTACTATCTCTCAAGAATCATCTTGACCATGATGTGTAAAAATTTATTTCACAAAATTATGAGAAGAGAAACATTATTTACAAGCCCAGGAATTACACATAGAGTCCAAACTGCTTGGCCACCATGGTTCCTACTCTTAGGGATAAGTCAATTCAAATCTATTTATTGTTTGATTTTTATCCACTGATCTATATCACTTAGGTTGTGTATCTTTTATTTCCTTTGGGATCCAAGCAAGTGTTTAGTAAATGTGGGTGGTGTGAGCAAAGAAGTCAACCCTAGTCCTGTGAACTTGAGATTGTACTGACAGTGTTATTTATCTAGCAACTGTGTAATCAAATTGTTTTTAAGCTTTGCTACCAAAGTTTAAATTTGTCAAAATCACTGTGGAAATTATTTTATAGATTTTATACTTAATAAAGTAGTTTGATTTAAAACATACAACAAGAAGTGCAGTCAAAATTCCAGATATTTAATAAGCCTTCATAGATACAACAGGGAAAACAGCAAAAAAATTCAACAGGATAAAGAAAATGGAAAAATAATTTTCATTCACTTTCCTCAGATGCATGTCACCCACCCCTTTGCCAAAAAAGTGACAATCTGCAACAGTTTTGAAAAATCTTTAAAGTATCTCTTTTTATAAATCTCAGTAAAAGACATTGTATAACACATTTTTGTTTTGAAAATATATGTAGTTATGGCTTTTATAGAACACAGATGTACATGTCTATTTCTATCATCTATTAGTCAGCTGCAATTACAGTTCTTTTTAAAACCATATAGTTTAAGGCATACTTCAACACCCCAAATCTCTTCACTTTATGCTAGAAGCGAACATAGAGTATTTAAGACGCAAAGTGTTATTTCAAAACATGTACTTTATTCCTAGTTTCACAAAATGAACATAAGACTAAAAATCTACTCATAATACATAAAATGTATTACTTTAGTTTTAATATACCCAGTTATGAATATGTACTGAGCAAATATACTAGTATATTAATATAGGAAAGAATGCTTGTAAAGTCCATTAATGTATTTGTTATATTTTTCTCCTGTCTGTTACTAAGATGGAAACTATAATCATTTATTAATAAAATATATTACAACTAAAAGTACATGGGCTTTGTTTCACAAATAACTTGATTATAGAAATTAATTTAAGCTTCTAGAATGAAGCAGCAATGATTGCTAAATAGCTAACTCATTAGTTAGGAAAAATAAAACAGACTTTCCATAAAGTTGCACATGGGTAAGGAAAACTTCTTTAAGCAATATTATAACAATATTAATCAGATTTATAGTTATATTAAATGTCATTCATTACAGAGACTTTTTCAGGATGATGATCTAATGCTATGCCTTATAATCAAACAGAAATAAGCATTTTGCAAAGCACACATTAAAATATTTTTGCAGTGGGCTTTAGTTTGCTCTAGAGTTTAGGACAGATATACTTTCATTGGTAAATTTTAAATATTTGAGAAATTACAGTGATAACAGAGTCAAAATCAAAATATACAGTTGA
Source organism: Nanger dama (assembly GCA_917880005.1). Taxonomy (NCBI): domain Eukaryota; kingdom Metazoa; phylum Chordata; class Mammalia; order Artiodactyla; family Bovidae; genus Nanger; species Nanger dama. The sequence goes on from CAKJTW010000069.1 coordinate 4,693,611, forward strand.
ATTTAGTAGCAAAAAAAAATAAGTCAGGGCAAAGCTTTAACATAGTGAAAAAATTCATGTATTGAATCTATGGAATTATGTTAGCTAAACCATTATTAAGGAAATGTAAATATATTTGAATAGTTTAGACAGTAAAAAAAAAAAAATTCCTATTTAAATTTAAACTCTCTTTGGATGGCAAGGAGTCTCTTAGACTGCAAAGAGATCAAACCAGTCAGGACATGGAAGCAACCTGGTTGTCCATCAGCAGATGAATGAATAAGAAAACTGTAGTATATATACACAATGGAGATTTACTCAGCCATTAAAAAGAATACATTTGAATCAGTTCTAATAAGGTGGATGAAACTGGAGCCTATTATACAAAGTGAAGTAAGCCAGAAAGAAAAACACCAATACAGGATACTAACACATATATATGGAATTTAGAAAGATGGTAACGATAACCCTGTATGTGAGACAGCAAAAGAGACACGGATATATAGAACAGTCTTTTGAACTCTGTGGGAGAGGGAGAGGTTGGGATGATTTTGGAGAATGGCATTGAAACATGTGTAATATCATATATGAAATGAATCACCAGTCCAGGTTTGATGCATGATACAGGATGCTTGGGGCTGGTGCACTGGGATGACCCAGAGGGATGGTATGGGGAGGGAGGTGGGAGGGGTGTTCAGGATGGGGAACACATGTACACCCGTGGTGGATTCATGTTGATATATGGCAAAACCAATACAATATTGTAAAGTAATTAGCCTCCAATTAAAATAAATAAATTTATATTTTTAAAAAGGAAAAAGAACAGAGAAAACCATAAAAATGAAATCATTAACAAAATCACTCAAGGAAATTTTCCAGAATTAAAGTAAATATATCAGTTCAATTCAAAAAAACTAAAAAATAAATAAAAGGAAATCAATCCAGAATATTCATTGGGAAGACTGAAGCTGAAGCTCCAGCACTTAGACCAGCTGATGCAAAAAGCTAACTCATTAGAAAAGACCCTGATGCTGGGAAAGATTGAAGGCAGGAGAAGGGGATGACAGAGGATGAGATGGTTGGATGGCATCACCGACTTGATGGATGAGTTTAAGCTAGCTCCGGGGGTTGGTGATGGAGAGGGGAAGCCTGGAGTGCTGCAGTCCATGGGGTTGCAACATGACTGAGCAACTGAACTGAACTGAAGCTGTGTTTATGGGGCTACCCTGGTGACTCAGATGGTAAAGAATCTGCCTGAAATGGAGGAGCCCTGGGTTCAATCCCTAGGTCGGGAAGATCCCCTGGAGAAGGAAATGTAAACCCACTCCTGTATTCTTGGCTGGAGAATTCCATGGATAGAATTTCCTTCACCAAAAATGATTTTTAAGGGTAGAATATTAGAAATACTTTGACTAATCTATTTTAAAATGTCCCATTGAGTATATCTCTGAAAAATCCATCACTTTCCCCATCATTATTGCAAGATCTGATACAATTTTTCATTGTCTGAGAATTTGGTTCCCGCTTTCTCTTTGAATTTCAAGTGTAGGTGACCTGGCTGACTTACAAAATGATCCACAATCCAATCAAGGTCATGTTTATATTGATATTTGCCATAATTTTAAGAAATTTTCCTTTTGAGGTCACTGTATAGGACCTTCAATTTGATTATCGTGTAAATGGACAATTCTAGTTTTCCTAAAATAGCAAAACCAGTGAAAATCATTTGCCAAAAATATCAGGTTTAAGAACAAAAATGTTTGTCTGTTGTAGAATTTAATTTGGTCTCCGGTACCCAGTTACTTTCAGTCACTTCAGAATTTTCCTTTGTGAATACATTTTATTGTCTTATCTCTGTAACTGGATGTAACATCGACATTGGGACAGGAGCTACATCTGGTACTTAGGCATGTGCTGTGATGTCTGCTCCTCCTGTTCTTCAGTCATCGGCACATGACTTAGTGTGATCAGGCTGCTGTAACCAAATAGTACAGGCTGGGTAGCTTACAAACAGCAGAAATGTGTTTCTCACGGTTCTGGTGATTAGGACTTCAAGGTGCTGATCTGATGGGGTAAGGGGCCTCTTCAGACTTCTTGTTTCATCAGATGGCAGAAGAGGCTAAGGGATATCTCTCAGGTGTCTCTTACAAGAACACTAATTCTATTTACTACTAAATCACCTAAAAGTTTTATGATTTCACCTTTTTATTCCAAGATCTCTAGAGTGATTGAATTCATTTCAGATACACATTGCTATCTGACATCTATCATACCGTGATGGCTTAGTTTTATATTCCATTGTAACATCCTATTAAGTATATATTTGCTATTTTTTTGAGATTTAACCAAATACTTCCTGATTATTTTTCTTTTCCCTTTTATAATTTTCCCTATAATTACAATAATTATAGAAATATAATTTCACCTATTATTATCTTCTCTCCTTTTCCCTTTCCTGTGATTCATGTGCTGGGGCTTCCCAGGTGGCTCTAGTGGTTAAAAACGCCCCCTGCCCCTTTTTCACCTCCTGTGATTCAAGTAGTTGAGCATATTTTCCATCAAAAAGTATTTCTAACAGCATAAAAATATAGTTACAGGCTTTCTTTTTAAAAACATCTGCTTGGCAGTATTAGTGCTCACCAGATATCAGTTCAGTTCAGTCACTCAGTCATGTCCAACTCTTTGTGACCTCATGAACTGCAGCACGCCAGGCCTCCTTGTCCATCACCAACTCCCAGGGACCACCCAAACCCATATCCATTATGTCAGTGATGCCATCAAACTATCTCATCCTCTGTCATCCCCTTCTCCTCCTGCCCTCAATCTTTCCCAGCATCAGAGTCTTTTCAAATGAGTCAGCTCTCTGGATCAGGTGGCCAAAGTATTGGAGTTTCAGCTTCAACATCAGTCCTTCCAATGAACACCCAGGACTGGTCTCCTTTAGGGTGGACTGGTTGGATCTCTTTGCAGTCCAAGGGACTCTCAAGGGTCTTCTCCAATACCACAGTTCAAAAGCATCAATTCTTCAGTGCTCAGCTCACCAGACATACCAGTTGCTAAACATCTTGCCTTGTATCTTTGCAGTAGGACTTTCTTGGTGGCTCAGCAGTGAAGAATCATCTGCCAATACAGGAGACACCTTTGATCCCTGAGTCAGAAAGATCCCCCAAAGAAGGAAATGGAAACCCACTTCAGTATTCCTGCCTAGGAAATCCCATGGACAGAGGAGCCTGGTAGGCTACAGTTCATGGGGCCTCAAAAGAGTCAGACATGACTTAGCAACTAAACATGGCCAAGTGGCTCATTCCATCCAGTATTCTGAGATGAAAAGACATGTGTCACTAGTCAACTGAAATGTGTCACTAAATAGCTGTAATATTTTATTTTTTTAAAAAAAGAAACCAGGGGCTTTCTAACTCTCTTTCCCTCTTGGAAATTTTTCCCTCTTGCATATCTTTTTAGATATGCAGCTTAAGAGAAATGGGATATGATGTCAGTTTCCCTAAGTCACTATGAGATTATTCCTTGCCTTTTGTAGTGTATATTTAGAATACAAGAGAAAAATCATTTGTGTTTTAAGCAGCTAGGGTTTTGGTGTGTTACCTAGCCTATTCTGGATTGCTACCTGGAAACCCAAGTGTATCTCCTGCATTCCATAACCCATTGGATAGAAGAGTGACACCTTTCCTTGCTGAGGAGTATCAATTTCTCTGGAAGACATTGACTCCTCTTTTCATCCACTTGTCTCCACATTCAAGAAGTACCCAGTTCTCTGATGGAACTTTAACCATGTAGAGCCCAGTGTTGCAGTGTGGGAACCGTGATCGGTTACTGGGAGTTGTTGTATGGTGCCCCTGTTTTCTTACACACCTTGTTCTTGAAACCATGAACACATTCTATTCATGATCACTGCAACAGCCCTGGTTTAGCTGGACATGGAACAACTGACTGGTTCCAAATAGGAAAAGGAGTACTTCAAGGCTGTATGTTGTCACCCTGCCTATTTAACTTATATGCAGGGTACATCATGAGAAATGCCAGGCTGGATAAAGCACAAGCTGGAATCAAGATTGCTAGGAAGAACATCAATAACCTAAGACACACGCATGGCACCACCCTTATGGCAGAAAGTGAAGAACTACTAAAGAGCCTCTTGATGAAAGTAAAAGAGGAGAGTGAAAAAGCTGGTTCAAAACTCAACATTCAGAAAACTAAGATCATGGCATCTGGTCCCATCAATTCATGGCAAATAGATGGAGAAACAATGAAACAGTGAGAGACTATTTTTTTTTTTTTTGGGGGGCTTCAAAATCACTGCAGATGGTGATGTAGCCATGAAATTAAAAGACGCTTGCTCCTTGGAAGAAAAGCTATTACCAACCTAGACAGCATATTAAAAATCAGAGACATTACTTTACCAGCAAAGGTCCAATTAGTCAAAGCTGTGGTTTTACCAGTAGTCATGTATGGATGTGAGAATTGGGCCATAAAGAAAGCTGAGCACCAAAGAATTGATGCTTTTGAACTGTGGTATTGGAGAAGACTTTTGAGAGTCCTTTGGACTGTGAGGAGACTCCACCTGTTAATCCTAAAGGAAATCAGTCTTGAAAATTCACTGTAAGGACTGATGCTGAAGCTGAAACTCCAATACTTTGGCCACCTGATGCAAATAACTGACTCATTGGAAAAGACATTGATTCTGGGAAAGACTGAAGGTGGGGGGAGAAGGGGATGATTGAGGAAGAGATGGTTGGATGGCATCACAGATGTGATGGGCATGAGTTTGGGTAGGCTCCAGGAGTTGGTGATGGAAAGGGAAACCTGGTTCTTCAGTCCATGGGGTCACAAAGAGTCAGATATGATTGCTTGACTGAACTGACTGAATACATATGAAAAGTGAAAGCGTTAGTCACTCATTTATGTCCAGCTTTTTGCTGGACATAAATGGCCCACCATGGACTGTGGCCCACCAGGCTTCTCTGTCCATGGAATTATCCAGGCAAGAATCCTGGAGTGGGTAACCATTCTTTTCTCCAGGGGATCTTCCTGACTCTCAGATCAAAGCTGGGTCTCCCACTTTGCAGGCAAATTCTTTACAACCTGAGCCACCAGGGAAACCTAAAAATACTCATGAATCCAGAGAATTACTTCCATGCTGGTGCTTCAGATGTACCTCTAGTAGGCTACTTTAGCATTGTGTGTGTGTGTGTGTGTGTGTGTGTGTGTGTGTGTGTGAAAGTCACTCAGTCATGTCCAACTCTTTGCTACCTCTGAAGCCCAGCTGGTTCCTCGGTCCATGGAGATTCTCCAGGCAACACTACTGGAGTGGGTTGCCATTTCCTTCTCCAGGGGATCTTCCCAACCCAGGGATCAAACCCAGATTTCCTGCATTGTAGGTGGATTCTTTACCATCTGAGTCACCAGGGTAGCCCCTTTAGCGTTACATGACATCAACTACTTCTGAATGTCTTGCTGCTGCTGCTGCTGCTAAGTCACTTCAGTTGTGTCCAACTAGGCTCTCCTGTCCCTGGGATTTTCCAGGCAAGAACACTGGAGTGGATTGCCATTTCCTTCTCCAAGGCCTGAAAGTGAAAAGTGAAAGTGAATGTCTTGGTACATGATACAATAATGAATCTCGTGGTCACTCCTATATACCTCCTCTGCTGTGAAGTGTATCTTCTGGTTGGATGTGATATTCTGGATCAAGCATCCATAAACCTTCAGATAGGGGTGCTGACTAAGGTTCTGCAGAGGGGAAAAGGTACTCATGGCCAGAATAAATATTAAGCATTTATTACTGAGGAATCTTCCAGGATGAGAGATTTATTGTAATTAACTCACCACCCAATGACCTACTGAACCACTATATCTAATTTTCACTAAGGATAATCTATCTCAAGGTAAGGAGTACAGTGATTTTATGAAAACAAGAGGAAAAAGAGAAAATGTAATGCAGGGAATAAGATTAGTATCATATCACTGTCATAATTCTAAGGTTCCCAAAAGTGGAAGCTTTGGGATATCCTGCTTATATTTGAACAGCTCTTCCATGTTGTTGTGAGAAATTTTGTAATCTCTCTGATTTTCCCTTGGAATCATAATCATGGAAGAATTTCTTGCATTCCCCTGAGCTTTAACTTTTCTCTACTCTGAAACGTTGCACATAGCTTAACTAACTCTAAAACGTGAGCTTCCAGTAGCTGCTGATCTCCCTACTTCCTCCCACATGTAAAGCAGAACCCCCACCGCACTCCATCCTTCAGGTACCACTCATGCAGGATCGAAGAGATCTTTCTGATGGGTTGTGAGCCTCACTAGTGAAGCCTGCCTACCCCCCATGTGGCTATGGCCTTTGCTTAATTCTTTTTAGAGACAATTTTCTCAAGTCTCTAGTTTTCTTCTAGAATTTTTTTTTTTTACAAAAAGAGAAAAAAAGAGGGTACTTTTCTTCAAATTTCTACAAGAAAAGGGTCCATTTCTACTCTGTAGGCTAACAAACACCAACTATTGAAAGACCATCTGGTTACAAAGGGTGGATACCCTGTCAAAAATAGCTCCATCACAAGGAGGGGTTGTGATTGAAGACGGAGTAGTCTTTTAGTAGTACTTTTAGTAGTCCAGAAAAACATGCTCATTTCTGCAAAGAATCACCAAAGGTAAACTGATTACTTATCATACTTACATCCATCTCTGAAGGCTTTTCAACCTTCCCATTAAGGCTTTTGATTCTTTGTTTCAAACCAATATGGCTTCTCAAGTGTTATCCTCTAAAAATGGCTTCTACTCCACGTATCTATTATGAGAAATATTAAGTGATGCAAGAAATGCTGAAATGTCATTAAAAAAAAAAACTTTCACATGTATGTACCAAATATCATGTTAATTTTTCTACAGTAGACTCTGAATAGAAGTGAGGTGACAAATGTCATGCTGTCCCTTCCAGGCCATGTGACTTTCGACTTATTTTCTGTCAGTCTTTACTAAAAGTTTATTTGCAATAAATCTCTGGACTTCAATTATTTTCTTTGGTACTGAGTGGGAAAAATACAATTATTTCCAAAATAAATTGTTTTATATGGGGTTTCCCAGATGGCACTAGTGTTAAGAACCCACTTGCCAGTGCAGGAGGCATGAGAGACATGGGTTCGATCCTTGAGTCAGGAAGATTCCCTGAGGAGGGGCGTGACAACCCATTCCAGTATACTTGTCTGGAAAATCCCCTGGATAGAGGAACCTGGTGGGCTACAGTCCATGGTGTTGCAAACAGTCAGACACAATTAATGCGATTTAGCATACATGCTTTAAATAGCTTTGACCTGTGTGTGTGTGTGTGTGTGTGTGTGTGTGTGTGTGTGTGTGTGTGTGTGTGTGCGCGCGCTGATTGGACTTTAAGCTAGAGAGGGCTGTGGTGAAGCTGGAAGGATGTTTGATGGACAAGTCGGCACAGAGGAAAAAGGATTCCTTAATTCTGAAATTACCTTCAGAGATGGATATGTAAGGATGATAAGGAATGAGTCTACCTTGGCTGATTCTTGCCAGAAATAAGCATGTTTTCCTGGACTACCAAGAGATATATCTATCTTCAACCACAACCCCTCCTTCTGAGGGAGCTATTTGGAAAGGGTATCAACCCCTTGTAACCAGGTGGTCTCTCACTAACCAAAAGTACTACAAAATATGTTAGGATGAAAAGCACACTTTAGAGGATATGTATGGTGGGGATATTAGAACAGCTGAAATTTTTGAAAGACGAATGAAAAAGAAAAAATGAGAAATTTCTAGTAGCCATTTTCCTTATGAAGTTGTATTCCGTCTGTCTTATTACTGATATTAAAAAACAGCTTAGAAGATTTCAGTTCTTAAAAATAAATTTGAAAAGTGCATGAAATACCTCAGTATATACAAGAGTTATGTAAGTACCTATGTGTTTCTACTACACCTATTAACACAGCTCACTGGTTCTGATCATATTCTAAGTCAATTAAAATGAAGAGTCAGAAGGCAGGCCCGAAGGGTGAGATTCAGACAAGCTGAACAGTCTGCAATACCTGGTTGCAATTAGAGCTTCACAGGTCAGATGAATCACCCCATTTTCTAACTCACTGGGAGTTACTGATTACAGAAAAACAGCTAGAAAAATAACATATTGAAGTTGTTTATATGGCTGTCTCATCCAAATGTACTATAAATAGAGAATTTCAGCTGATGGACCACTTAAAGGAGAACATTTGTTGCTTTTCCATTTAAGTGTGTAGTATTATATTGCATATAAATTTTAGGCACCACATTTCAGCTCATAACACCATATATGTGTATATATCCTACATTACCTTACACAAAATCTTTTTAAAATTACACCTTCTTATACAATTATTGAAGTCTATAAACAATAACTTAAAGTTCATAGCGGCAAATAGATGGGGGAAAAATGGAAACAGGGATAGACTTAATTTCCTTGGGCTCCAAAATCACTGCAGATGGTGACTACAGCCATGAATTAGAAGAAGCCTGCTTCTTAGAAGAAAACCTATGACAAACCTAGACAGCATATTAAAAAGCAGAGACATCACCTTGCCTATAAAGATCCATCTAGTCTAAGCTATGGTTTTTCTGGTAGTCATGCACGGAATGAGGGCTGGACCGTAAAGAAGGCTGAGTGACCAAGATTTAATGCTTTGAACTATATTGCTGGAGATGACTGCTGAGAGTCCTTTGAACTGCAAGGAGATCAAATCAATCAATCCTAAGGAAATCAACCCTGAATATTCACTGGAAGGACTAATGCTGAAGCTGAAGCTCCAGTGCTTTGGCTCCCTGATATCCACCTCTTTGGAGAAGATGCTCCCTGATGCTGGGAAAGATTGAGGGCAGGAAGAGAAGGGGGAGGACAGAGGATGAGATGGTTTGATGGCATCACTGACTCAATGGACATGAGACTGATCAAACTCGAGGAGATAGTGAAGAATAGGGAAGCCTGATGTGCTGCAGTCCATGGGGTTACAAAGAGTTGGACATGACTGAGTAACTGAAGAACAACAAAAACTCTATAAACAATAACTGACATTTCGTAGTAAAATATATCTGAAACCTCCCTATGTCTTTACGATATCCTTGTATAATAAAATACTGTACCTATTTCCTAGGACTGTGATATGGACTAAAGGGTTGAGAACAGTCTCTGACAAATAGTAAGTTATTCACTAAACAGGGGTTATTCACTAAATAGGAGTTATTAATATTAGGGGCATATTCATTTTGGGGATTGTTTATTGTTTAAACAACAAATTTTCTCACAGTTCTATAGGCTAGAAGTTCGCGATTAAGGTGTCAGTGGGTTTGATTTCTTCTGAGGGCTCCTTCCTTGGCTTGCAGATGACTACTTCTCACTATATTCTTACGTGGTCTCTTCACTGTGTACTTACATCCCTGCCCTGTGTCCAGATTTCATATTAGTTTGCTGCTGCTGCTGCTGCTAAGTCGCTTCAGTCGTGTCCAACTCTGTGCGACCCCATAGATGGCAGCCCACCAGGCTCCCCCATCCCTGGGATTCTCCAGGCAAGAACACTGGAGTGGGTTGCCATTTCCTTCTCCAATGAATGAAAGTAAAAAGTGAAAATGAAGTCACTCAGTCGTGTCTGACTCTTAGCAACCCCATGGACTGCAACCTAGAGCCCACTATAAAGGCTGATTTACTTTAATCACCTCTTTAAAAACTCACTCTCCCAGTACGATTCTGAGGCACTGGGGTTGGTAAAAGTTGCTCAGTCATGTTCGACTCTCTGCGACTTCATGGGCCGTAGCCCTCCAGGCTCCTCTGTCTATGGGATTCTCCAGGCAGGAATACTGGAGTGGGTTGCCATTCCCTCCTGCAGGAGATCTTCCCAACCCAGAAATCAAACCCTGGTCTCCTACATTACATGCAGATTCTTTACTGCCTGAGCTATGAACTTCAAAATATAGAGTTTAGGCAACCAAATTCAGCTCATGACACCACCTATAAACATGTACTAATATGCATTAGGCTTCCTATCAGTGTGATTCTATGCTCTCTTGATCTTTTGATATTCATTTTTATTGTAAAAAGACCAAGAAAAAATGCACTGTCTTAACCATTTTAAGTGTACACTACCATACTGTTAACCATATGCACAGAGCTGGGCAAAAATATCTCTGGAATTTTTCTTTCTTTGCAAAAATCAACTCCCCATTTCCCCCTTCCCTAGGACATTCATTGTTGGCCCATCATTTTCTTCACCTTCCCTACTACCGAGCTGTAGTTATGGAGCTCAGTTCATAAAATAAGTCCAGTTTCTGAGATGACAGTGGGCCCTGTTCCTGGGCAGTGCTGAGCAGCATGTCACATAGCCAGGTGGGGGAGGACTCCATCCCTGGAGCATTCTGGAGATGCTCTTCCCTCCACTTCAGCTGAGAGGCTGCCAGGACCAGGCCCCCTTGGCCTGTGGCAACTTCACAGCCCTTGGAATGGAGACTATTTAATTTATGAAAGGCTTTGTTCACAAATGCCTGTCGAGTAAATAACAAATACTTCTAACACATGGTATTTCATACCCATGTGTGAAGTGAATAATGAACGAATGAGGATTAACAGTGTGACCTGGGATTAGATGGTGTGTATGTAAGAGCCACAGAACAAAGAATCCAGTTTAACAGATGCCCCAAGATGAGAGTGGTGGTAAATAAGCCAAACAAGAATTTGACAAATGGTAGTGCTCAATGTTACTTTCACTAATGCAAAAATCAATCAAGCATGTATTTTGACCAGTATTGCTAATACATCAAAAAACAGATTTGTGTGTAATTTTTAACCACTCATTTATTTTTAATATGTGTTTTTTAACATGAACAAAAGGGATAGGAGAAAAGCAAGGTTTACTCTTGCCCCTTACACTCATTCCATGAGCATTTGAAAATAAGTTATAGTTGAGAAAATCTAAATGGATTGATTTCCTAGTTTGCAAGGTCAAATTTCATATTCCTTTCATATCTGTGATTTTATATTTGACCTCTTCAGTTTTTAAACCTGGGATGTGAAATTCTCTCTGGCACATGATTATCAGAGACTATTCTTATTAGCACTGAAGATGTTAGCATGCTTTGAAATTACAGTGTCTCAAGATCTATCAGATGGAAAGATTTTCCATACCCTGTTGTTATTTGATTTAAAATCATTTTCCTTTGGTTATATCCAGCTGAAACCAAGTGCTCTTTAATGGTAATGTCTGCAGCCATGGCTGATAAAAGTAGGCTTGAGTAATATCCTCAGTTTCTAACAGGGAGAAAATTTGCTGTATTCCTCTTGATGGAATGGTCCCTCATGCCTTTCAGTCTAAAATAGCTTCTTATGGTTTTGAGAATGGTGGTCACACGCAGAGGTAAATGACGGAGTGTGTATATATCAAGGTAATTATTAAAAGGCCTTTGGGGGTTCCTTGGTTGAAAAGTACCTTCCTCATACAGAGGGAGAGGATAGTGGGTCAAAATGTGCTCTGTGAGACAAGCTGAAATTTTTTGGTTTTCTCCGATTGTATGCATTTTATCCATTACCAAACCATGCTATCAGCATACAGGAGCAGGGAAGAAGTAAGCAATTCTGTGATAAATGAATGTTTGTATACTCAGTTGTATCTAACCCTTTGTAACCCTTTGGGCTACAGCCCACCAGGTTCCTCTGTCCATGGGATTCTCCAGGCAAAAATACTGGAGTGGGTTGCATTTCCTCCTCCAGTGGATCTTCCAGACCTAGGGATAGAACCTGGGTCTCCTGTGTCCCCTGAATTGCAAGCAGATACTTTACCCACTGAGCCATCAAGGAATCCCAGAAGATGAGTAGAGATTTTATCTGTTGTAGGTTGCTGAGCTCATAGGCAACATAGCATACATTTCAAATGATTTGAATAAACACCATGGCATGTGAGGACAGATTCAGATTACTATGGAGTGTCTTAGACACTGACGACTCACTTTGAGCTGATTTAACCATAGAGTCACCTTCAGGGCAGTCCTTCCACCTCCCCTTCTACTTGGCATCATTGTGAGATAATTCGGAGTGTGGCTTGATTTGAACCAGAGGCTTATGTACATGGCATCATGGCCATGCTCAGTGCAATCCAGCATGTAAAATCATAGTTACAACTCGGATCGTGTTACTTTTACTCATGACAGTAAATAATATAATGAAGCACAGGACAGGGTGACTTTATTTGCCTGTAAATTTTTATATGGAGAAGAACCCTGATTTCTAAAACAGCTGTTGGAGCAGCTTGATTTAAGATGATAGGCCCTTGTAGATATAATAGAACTAAAGATACTGTCATATTATTTTTCACAAGAGACCACAGAAACAGAGCTAAAAGAAACTTGTCTATTGTACAGCTACCCTTTTAAAAAATTGCCCATAACTTATTTTAGATATCTTTCTGTTACAAATGACATTTTAACTAAAATCTTGTGGGCTATGAAAGCAAAATTTAATTAGTTTTCTTTAAGGAAAGTGAAAAATGATAACAAATACCATCTGTTTCCATCCCATTTGCCTATAACTGTTATGTAGTGCCAGTGAGTCTATCCCTCAGTGATCTTTACCAGCTCTCCCTTCCCTTCCTGAAAGACTTTGACCAAAATCTCAAGAGCCTCTGATCCGGTTATATGCACCTAACCACCCCTGACCCTTCTGATGCCAAGCACACAATTTTGTTCTTACACCAGTTCTGGTCCTTGAAATTCTCTGGTCCAGGTGACAGTCCCTGTATTTCAGTATTTCAAATAATACACTCTTGGTGTTATAAAGGACCTTACACTTTATCCAGTCACACTGCCTCTGAGTGTACAGTCTTACCTGGCCTTGGTCGTGGCTGGACCTCCATGTCCCAGTCTGCTAGAGCTGAGTTTGTCTAGAAATAAATAGCTCTCATCTGTGACATAACTTCTACCACCGTTCCTATGCAATAAATGATACTGCCTTCCCTCACAAGTTTCAACATCAATCTCAAGCCCAGAATTTCCTCTGGTAATTACGGTAATGGGAAAGTCAGAGATTAGACATCAATCCATGTGAAAATATTTAGAAATCTAATGAGCCAACTCTTGAGTCTGAGTCAGAGGGACGGTAATCAAGTTGACATTTTCCAAGGTGAGAGGAACTACTTTTGGGCACGGTTCTTTAGAGTTTCATGATCTAGAAAACAGAAACAATTTGCAGTAGAAAAGGTAAAGTGATTAAAATATTTAGGGAAAAAGAACATTTTAAACCCAGAAAATCAAAGATAACCTGGAAATTAAGTGATATTACATACAGCCAACTCTCTTCAATTTTCATCAAGAATTTAAAAAAAAAAGGTTAAGAATTACAACAAGTAACATTTAGCTCATTTTCAATTTAAAGCTTTTGGCTTATGGGATATAAAACAGTCAAGTATCTTAACCAAATATCCTATCCAGGCTGCCATGTGACATTGAGCTGAGTTCATGTACCGTACAGTAGGTCCTTGTTGGTTTGGGGAAGAATGGTTACATGTACATGTATGGCTGAGTCCCTTTGCTGTTCACCTGAAACTATCACAACATTGTTAATCGGTTATATTCCAATAAAAAATAAAACGTTTTTTAAAAAGTTGTCAAGTACTTTAACAAAGACATTTCCATAGTCTAGTTCCCTAAAAACACACAGGTACACACAAATATGCAAAAACACTCTTCCACACAGCCATAGGCTCCTATGAAGATGCTGAAATGAAAATAACCCATTTTCATTTTTAGTGTCTTTTATTGATATACACAATACTGCAAGTAGAATCAATACTCCAGATGGTTCCAACTTGGTGAGTCTCGGTTACTCTGATTACTGAAATATCTTTATAACACTAATTCCACATTAAAATGGAACTTATTGGCCCTTCTGGAAACTACTTACTCTTAAAAAGTTTTATGTTTTTAACATTTTGGTATAGCAGTAATTTATTAGAAAGTATTAATTTGTTCCTCAAAGAATAAATAGTATCATACCGTGACCTGTCATCTATGTTTAAGAGTTCAGTGACTTTTTGCTTCCTGAGGCTTTATTATCCAGTGAATTAAGCACCCTTACTTTATTACATGGCACAGTAAAATAGTGTTTGAGTCTCAGCAATTATAGAAAACACTGCAAAGTGATCAAAATTCTTGCCCCAAGACAATCCCATTGAACTTTGTCGCCTTCCTGCCAGACATCCACCTTTTATAAATAAAAGGCAACACCTTTATTTATTGCATTGATGGTTATTTTTGAGAAGTGCCATTATGAATTTAGACAAGGCTCATAGCTTAAACATTTTCCATAGCAAATATTATGGCTTAAATAATATTCTGACGATACTTCAATCTGCCAACACACACAAGTATGCAAATTGTATCTAGGCATTATCATCTTCCACAGTCGTATCAGTGAAAAGTCCTTGATCAGATGCCCCATGAAAGACCCTACTTTTACTTCATCATCAAATTTTAAGAGATACATACTTTGGATCTTATTTCTCAAGGTAGAAAAATCTTCAATTTATGGGAAACGATAAGGCAGCAGAGATTTAAATTGATTTGAACCTGTACTTAAAGGTACTTAGGCTGTCTCTGCAGCAAATGATGTAATCCTTAAATGAGGGGAATGCGCAGCTATTGACATCTGATGAGAAGCTCCATTCGCTGGGGGGATGGATAATGCTTTGCTCAAGCTATTGTTGATAATAAAATTACCAGAATTGGTGGCTTTTCTGTGCCTGTGACAGAAGACTCAATTTTTCAACAACAGTATGTGATATCATCTCCTGAAGCTTTGGTTAATGTCCTCTGGATCCAAATAACAGGGTGGAGATGAATATTTAAGAAAGAGATTTGAGCACATTATATACCTAATACCTTTATGTTTGTAATATCAATTGTGATTTTGTATGGTAAATTGACCAAATTCTGGTGTCAAAAGGGATGCCTATCCCCCAACATACACACAAACACAAGGACACACACTAAACACTAGATGTGAAGGAAATCAAGCAGCATCCAATGAGAATTAAGGTAGTCTGAACAAAATTAAGCCAGTCTTATAAAGGTATAATTTCTTAAGCTTTTAGCATGAAATTGAGGGTTTGCCTTAGATGCTCCTATACTGTCTGAAAAATTCCCAATATTTTCCTACTGACTCAATGGACATAAATTTGAACCAATTCTGGAGATAGTGGAGGCCACAGGAGCCTGGCATGCTGCAGCCCGTGGGATTGCAAAGAGTCGGACACAAGTTAGCAACTGAACGACCACCACCACCATAGGAAATGACAGAGAAGGACGAAAGGAACTAAGGCCAGGCAAGCCATAGGAAACATAACAAAAAATCACTCGGTAAGAAACCATTTTTAGTAATACTATGTGTACACTATTTATAAAGTTGGGAAGTAGAAAATAGCTGGAATTTTTACATACCCAGTTATGCATGGTTGAAAGTGAAATTATATTATCACTGGAAAGCATGTAAGATAGCTAATTGGAAAAAGAAAAATAAATTCAGTAGGGAAATGTTTGTTTATCCTTACATGCTTCAAGATAATTGATTTCTACCAAAAACAATCAGTGTTCCTAAGTCAGTCACAACTGATAAAGCTTAGGAATCAATAGAGAGAGAAATACCACTTTGACTTTCTGTCATTACCTTAATAATGCTTATTTTTGCAAAGGGCCTTCTTTCTCTTTTAAAACATATTTTGAAATTAATGTGTTGTATATTGAAAGCCACACACCCATCCATCCACAGCAAGAAGACAATGACCATATTTTATTCATCAGTCTGCCCCCTCAAAAAAGTTATGTCAAAATGGTCTCCTTCCCTTTTGAGATTTCAGAATTCTGCAAAGATCATGCGAAACAACATTAACAGTAACACAGTAGAAATGAATAAACATGAAAAATGACAAACAGGTTGCTTCCTTCACCAAGTGAGCATATAAAATGTGTTTGCAATTCAGGCCCAAATTTCAAAAATTCCAAGGAGAGCTCTACCAGGAACCACGCTATATATATGCAAATATCCTCCTTCATACTCTGCTGAGACAGCCACTTGGTTGTTACCAGCCTGGTTTTGCGCTGTGAATCATTGCACCAGGGGATGCTTTCTTGTATCTTTCATATTCAATTTCATTTTGTAAGAACCAGTAGGCAAGTTCAAGAAAGCTAGGTGATCATGAAAAGGAGTTTGAACAAAGCAAAATTAATAAGTCTGCTTGGCATCCCTCCTACCCTCAGTGGGGCTGCCTCTTGAATTTCAGACAAAGTCTGATTCTTAAGGAAGATTTCCTTTACTGACCTAGGATAGAATAAATGTTAATCTCAGTTATACTCAATAGTAGCCCACCCCAGGGGCTTTTGTAGTGTAAAATATCAACTATTTGTCAGCTTTTCATTCATTGACATCCTCAGGGCATTTTAGCTACTGTAACTTTCAAGTGTTTTTCTATTGACATTGAAAGAGGTTGTGTGTGTGTGTGTTTTGTTTTTTTTTTTTGTTTGTTTTTTTTGGGGGGATAGGATTTGTTTATTACATTAATGGTTATAGTAGGTGAAAGGGAAGTTAGTTGTTTCTTAACCCACTCAACACGACTGAGCACTAGTGCCCCCATATCCCCCATCTGGGTCTTGGGACCTAAGGCTTGTACATTTGTGCTAAGCTGCTTCAGTCATGTCCAGCTCTTTGTGAGCCTGTGGACTGTAGCCTGCCAGGCTCCTCTGTCCATGGGATTCTCCT
Source organism: Nanger dama (assembly GCA_917880005.1). Taxonomy (NCBI): domain Eukaryota; kingdom Metazoa; phylum Chordata; class Mammalia; order Artiodactyla; family Bovidae; genus Nanger; species Nanger dama. The sequence continues at coordinate 4,710,370 of CAKJTW010000069.1, forward strand.
GGCAAGAATACTGGAGTGGTTAGCCATTTCCTTCTCCAGAGGATCTTCCAACACAGGAACTGAACCCAGGTCTCTTACGTCTCCTGCATTGGCAGGTCAGTTCTTTACCTGGGAAGCCGAAGGTCTGTACTCTAGCATTCAAATCCCATACCAAGTTGGAAACATGGCTTTAAGGTGCATATCTTGTGGCTCACTTTAGTTCTCCAAATACCCACAGAATCTTCCATAATTGAACGAACCAGATATTTTTGCTTTATTATCTATGAGCTCAGCTCATTTGACTGAGCTCAGAGCAAGGTCATTTTCTACTGCCCAAGATAGAGTAAATATCTGCAGTCTTCCAGAGAGGGCTTGACACTGGTCTCACCCTCTGTGTTAACTCATCTCTTCTCCTCCCATCACTTTCACCTTCTCTGGGCCCTGTTGCTGATTTGCAAGCATCTGCTTTCAGTCCTGCTCCAAAGAGGCAGCAGGGAAAGGTGAGTATATAAGATTTTGGTGAAGGGGGAGTTCCATGCAATCAAGGTTTTCTGCTAGTCACAAGGAGCTGATCACCATGAAGGGATTTTGATTTTCTAGATATGAGGAGATGTGAGAATTAGGATCATAAAATCAACTCCTGAAAATATCTATCTGAAGATCTGCCAGTTTTCCAGAGCACACAGTGCCTCATTTCTGATCTCCACCCTGAACTTTCAGAAAGTGTTAAAGGCCAGAAGCGTGTGTGACTTAAACCTTCTAGAGGTACATTTGCTGTTGTTAAGTCACTAAGTTGTGTCTGACTGTGACCCCATGTACTGCAGCTCTGAGTTTACTCAAGCTCATGTCCATTGACTCAGTGACACCATCCAACCACCTCATCCTTGGTCACTTGCTTCCCCTCTCACTCTCAACCTTTCCCAGCATCAGGGGCTTTTCCAGTGAGCTGGTTCTTCACATCAGGTGGCCAAAGCATTGGAGCTTTAGCTTCAGCATCAGTCCTTCCAATGAATATTCAGGGTTGATTTCCTTTAGGACTGACTGTTTTGATCTCATTGCTGTGAAAGAGACTGAAAAGTCTTCTCCAGCAACCAAAGCTTGAAAACATCAGTTCTTCAGTGCTCAGTCTTCTCTATGGTCCAATTCTTACATCCATACATGACTACTGGAAAAACCATAGCTTTGACTAGATAGACCTTTGTAGTGTTAGAAGGCAAATGCCAGTTTTTAGTTGACAACTTACAGTGGATTGTGCTGGCCTTCTTTCTCCCTCTGCACAGATGTCTCTCTGACTTCACCCAGCTCAATGTTCTGAGCTCTGAATTTTCTGATACCCTTCTGTTGCCTAGGTACACCTGCTTCCCTCCAGGAAGAAGCTAGCAATTGTCTTTCACGTGAGCTTTGCTGAGGCACTGCATTAGGCAGCTTTTGAATGTAAACCCCAAGAGCTGTCTTCTGGTTGCTTTACTCAATTTGCCCAGGACCCCAGTTTGTGCTCATTCTGCTTATGCTACTGATACCCCACTGACTGTTCTTAAGAACCTACTAGCACTGTGTAAGTCACAGCCCTTTGTAAAACTTTACATGCTTGTTTCAGCCCAGCCTTCATTTATAGTCTGGCATCTTTCTGTCCCTTGGGAATAAGGATAAACAGAATTCCTAAATAAAACATCTGAACAACTTGCTAGTCTCTGAGATTTTTGCTTGGTGACAGGGTCAGTGGGAAATAACATATTTTTTAGAGTTTGAAGAATGGCCATGGTTGCTCAGGAATTTCGCAGTTTGATATAAGCCTTGGATATAAGCTGAATTTATCAGAAATCTTCAATTTGTCACCTAGGTGACTACAATTCTCAGTGTTTCAATCTCCAGGTCAGCTTTAATGATATTATCAATGCTGTTTACTAGCAAATGACTCTAAATAACTGTGAAGCCCAAGACCTTCTTGACCGGATTATGGCAACAGGGTAGCAAATTCAAATATCCTTGTGGTGTTTCAATAAACACAAACCATGAGATTCTCCAGGCAAAAATACTGGAGTGGATTTCCATGCTCTCCTCCAGGGGATCTTCTTGACCCAGGGACCGAACCCTTATCTCTATGCCGCCTGCATTGGCAGGACGGTTCTTTTCCACCAGTGCCACCTGGGAAAACCCAGAATTCAGTCCCCCAGAATGCAAATATTTCTGGCTGGACTCCACAATCCATGATGAAAAGAAAGCCTTAACCTAGACTATAATGGCATACAAGTCCCCTTGGTCTGAATACTTGCTATATAATCTTTCTCATTCAGCTACGGTTAGATGATTAAAGGAGATAGCTTGATTAGTTTTTGATATGTCTTCTGTTAATATGCAAAAGCCATACGCCTGATGAACTTCCCAGACAAGCCTACCACAAACATAGTTTTTACAATCAAAACCTCTACTCCATGCATTGCCATTTTATATATATATATATATATATATGTATGTATGTATGTATGATCTCACATGTGTCCCAGGCCAATTCTATACTGCTTTGTTGTTGTTTAGTCATTAAGTTGTATCCAACTCTTTGCAACCCCATGGGATTTTCCAGGCAAGAATACTGGAGTGGGTTGCCATTTTCTTCCCCAGGGATCTTGCCAACTCAGGATTCAAACCCACATCTCCTGCATTGGCAGGAAGATTCGTTGCCACTGAACTGCCAGGGAAGCACTCTGTACTGCTCCTGTGTTGGCTACGTAGGAAGGTTGGGCAATTCAAATGTTCCCTATTTATTATAAATGATTAAAGCTAGACAAGAGTAGAATTTAAGACTTTCTGTGTAAAGGGTAAGGCTGAAACGGCCAGTTCACCTATCATATTTATTCTAATTAGGCATTCAGGTGAATGGGAGGAGATCATAGAAAATTCTCTCTCGTCAGAATTCTGATCCATCCCTTAGCCTTCGTCCTAGTGCCTTCCACTGCAGCACCTTCATACTCTCCATACTAATGCCTGCACTCTAGATGCTCAGTTTCCACCCGGGGGTGTTTTGCAGTGCTTTTCCAGAATGGCCACTGAGCATAGATACCTAGCAATCCTAAGAAGTTTTGCATGTCAACTCATCTCCTTCACCTAAATCAGAGCAAGGTCCAAGATCCCTAAGTCAGTCTTTCTCTGGTTTCATGAATTTAAATGAAGAGGTACATTCAGCAATCTTCTTTTATTTCTGTTTTTGTGGGGATTTTTAAATTGAGTTTATTTTCGAAGGCAGTAAGATCTGACTCACAATTAAATGGAAGCTGTGGAGGCTTCCCATAGCCTGTGACCCCACAAATGCACAGTCTAGCCTAGCAACGGCATCCCCCATCAGAATGGCATACTTGTTAGAATTAATAAATCTACAACTGTAATTACATTTTAATTCACATTGAAGCTCACTCTTGGTGTTGTGCACGGTGTGAATTTATACGTTAGACAAATGTATAATGGCCGATGTCCATAAATATAATATCATGCAGAGTGATTTCACTGCCCTAAAAGTGTTTGTGCCTATTCATACCTCCCCCACAACCCTTGGCAACCACTCATCCCTTAACTGTCCAATAGTTTCCCCTTTTCCAGATTGGCATAAAATTGGAGTCATACAGTGTCTAGGCTTTTCACACTGGCTTCTTTCACTTAGATATATGTAATAGTTATGTGTCTTACATATCTTCCCAGAGCTTGATAGCTTTTGTTTGCCACTGAATAGTTCACTGTCTGAATAGTCATATCTCATTGTTTTTGATTTCCATTTTCCTTATAGCATATGATATAATGCATCTACTATATGCTTATTTGCCATGTGGATATTGTCTTTGATGAGGTGCCTGTTCAGATCATTTGCTTTCATTTTAGCCAGATTTTTTTCTTACTGTTGAGTTTTAAGAGTTCTTTGTGTATTTTGGATGACAGTTCTTTATTGAATGTGTCTTTTCAAATATTGTCTCGAGTTTCTTGATATTGTCTTTTGTAGAGCACAAGTTTTCTTTTTAATTTTAATGAAGTCCAGTTTATTATTTCTTTCATGGAAAAATTATGTTTCTTTCACTTAGCATTATGTTTTCAAGGTTTATCTATATTATAGGATTTTATATGGCTGGCTCCATTTCTTTTATTCCCAAACAGTATACAACATTTTTATCCATTCAAAAGTTATGGCATTTAGATTTCTTAGCCATTATAGATAATGCTTTTGTAATCATCTGTGTACACATTTTTGTGTGAATGTATTTTCATACCTCTGGGGTAAATATCTAGGAATGACTGGGTCATGGGAATGCTCCGTTAATATTTTGGGAAGCTGTCAAAAGTCTAAAATAGCTACATCATTTTCTATTCCTTCCCTAGTGGCTCAGAGGTTAAAGCATCTGCCTCCAATGTGGGAGACCCGGGTTCAGTCCCTGGGTCGGGAAGATCCCCTGGAGAAGGAAATGGCAATCCACTCCAATATTCTTGCCTGGAGAATCCCATGGACGGAGAAGCCTAGTAGGTAACAGTCCACGGGGTTGCAAAGAGTCCGACACGACTGAGCAACTTCACCTCACCTCACCTCACCAACAGGATACGAGGACTCCAGTATCTTCACAACCTCATCAACACTCTTTAATATGGCCTTGAGTATTGCCATTCTACTGTGTCTGAGTTGATACCTCATCATGGCTTGATTTGCATTTCATTCTCAATATCATGATATTGAGACTTTTTCATGTTGTAATTTGTCTATTCAGATCTTTTTCCCACAAATAGCTTTGTAATTGTATTCTGCATTTTCTATTACTGTTATAGGTCCTTTATGTATCCTAAATATGAGTGCCTTAGCACACAGGTTATTTGCAAACATTTTCCCAGTTTGATATAATATTTTCATTTTCTTCATGGTGTACTTTGAAATACAAAAGTTTTTCATTTTGAAGAAGTTTAATCTGTTTTTCTTTGTTCTTTTGTATGCCTTTGGTACCATAAAAAGAAAGCTTTGCCTCACCCCAAATTTAAAAAATTTACTTCAGGGTTGTATTCTGACATGTGTATAGTTTTAATACTTATAAGTATATCTGATTCATTTTTAGTTTTTGTGTGTGTGTGCTGGAGGTATGGTTTCTACTTCATTTTTTTCTACATGAATAGTCTGTTGTCCCAGTACTATTAGTTGAAAAGACTACTCCCCCCTCCCCACCCCCCCACTGAATGTTTTGAACATCCTAATCAAAAATTGACAGCAAATGTAAGGGTATATTTGGAGATTTTCAGTTCTATTCCATTGATCTATATTTTTTTAATGTAAATCCTAACACTATACAGTCTTGATAATTGTAGCTTTGTCGTGAGTTTGAAATCAGAAAGTGTAGCCTTTCATTGCTGTTCTTCTTCAAAATTGTTTTGGCTATTGTGAGTCCTTACATTTCCCTGTGAGGTTTAGAATTATTAGTTTGTCAAATTCTGCATAAAATCTACCTTGTTTTCCCTCAGGTATTTAATTAAATCTCTAGATCAACTATATTTCAAATCCTGAAAGATGATACTGTGAAAGTGCCGCACTCAATATGCCAGAAATTTTGGAAAACTCAGCAGTGGCCACAGGACTGGAAAAGGTCAGTTTTCATTACAATGCCAAAGAAAGCTCAGACTACCGCACAATTGCACTCATCTCACATGCTAGTGAAGTAATGCTCAAAATTCTGCAACCCAGGCTTCAGCAATATGTGAACTGTGAACTTCCTGATGTTCAAGCTGGTTTTAGGAAAGGCAGAGGAACCAGAGATCAAATTGCCAACATCCGCTGGATCATGGAAAAAGCAAGAGAGTGCCAGAAAAACATCTATTTCTGCTTTCTTGACTATGCCAAAGCCTTTGACTGTGTGGATCACAATAAGCTGTGGAAAATTCTTCAAGAGATGGCAATACCAGACCACCTGACCTGCCTTTTGAGAAACCTGTATGCAGGTCAGGAAGCAACAGTTAGCACTGGACATGGAACAACAGACTGGTTCCAAATGGGAAAAGGAGTACGTCAAGGCTGTATATTGTCACCCTGCTTATTTAACTTCTATGCAGAGTATATCATGAGAAACGCTGGACTGGAAGAAACACAAGCTGGAATCAAGATTGCCGGGAGAAATATCAATAACCTCAGATATGCAGATGACACCACCCTTATGGCAGAAAGTGAAGAGGAACTAAAAGCCTCTTGATGAAAGTGGAAGAGGAGAGTGAAAAAGTTGGCTTAAAGCTCAACATTCAGAAAATGAAGATCATGGCATCTGTTCCCATCACTTCATGGGAAATAGATGGGGAAACAGTGCAAACAGTGTCAGACTTTATTTTGGGGGGCTCCAAAATCACTGTAGATGGTGACTGCAGCCATGAAATTAAAAGACACTTACTCCTTGGAAGGAAAGTTATGACCAACCTAAATAGCATATTCAAAAGTAGAGACATTACTTTGCTGACTAAGGTCCATCTAGTCAAGGCTATGGTTTTTCCAGTGGTCATGTATGGATGTGAGAGTTGGACTGTGAAGAAGACTGAGCACTGAAGAATTGATGCTTTTGAACTGTGGTGTTGGAGAAGAGTCTTGAGAGTCCCTTGGACTGCAAGGAGATCCAACCAGTCCATTCTGAAGGAGATCAGCCCTGGGATTTCTTTGGAAGGAATGATGCTAAAGTTGAAACTCCAGTACTTTGGCCACCTCATGCGAAGAGTTGACTCATTGGAAAAGACTCTGATGCTGGGAGGGATTGGGGGCAGGAGGAGAAGGAGCCGACAGAGGATGAGATGGCTGGATGGCATCACTGACTCGATGGACGTGAGTCTGAGTGAACTCCGGGAGTTGGTGGACAGGGAAGCCTGGCGTGTTGCGATTCATGGTGTCGCAAAGAGTCAGACACAACTGAGTAACTGAACTGATAGATCAACTTAGGAAGGATTTCTTTATTAATAATAATAATAAAAAGAGTATACGTCTTTCAATCCATGAAAGAATTCCCTGGTGGCTCAGTTGGTAAAGAACCTGCCTGCAATATAGGAGACCCAGATTCATTTCTTGGGTCAGGAAGCTCCTCTTGGAGAAGGCAATGGCAACCCAATCCAGTATTCTTGCCTAGAAAATTTCATGGACAGTGGGAGCCTGGTGGGCTATAGTCCATGAGGTCACAATGAATTGACATAACTGAGTGACAAAGCACAGCAGAACAATGAACTGCATAATTGTTTTAATGGTTGAACACAAGTGAGCAACTAACGCTGCTATTACTGTTTCAATCTATGATCATTAGATGATTTTTTATTTTTATTTTACCTACTTCTAAATTTATTTTTAAGTTTTCAGTCTAAAAATTTTCACTTTAATTTGTCCTCAAGTATTTTTTATTTAGGGGATGCTCTTTAAAGTACAAATTTTTAAACTTCATTTGTTAGTTGTTCACTCAGAAGGAAAAAGCCTTTTTCTGTATTGGCCTTATGCACTGTAACTTTGAATTTAGTATTCTAATAGTTTCTTAAGGGGTGCTTTAATGTTTTCTATAAAAAGGATTTTCTTTCTCAAACAGAGATAGGTTTTATCTTCTTTTCCAGTGCAAATGACTTTTATTTTCTTTGATATTTGCCCTGATTATAACCTCTAGGACAAAGCTAAATAGAAGTAGATCGACTAAAAATCCTTGTATTTTTTCCTAAGCTTTGGGAGAAAGTGTTCAAATTATTTGCCATTAACTATGATGTTAACTGTTGGCTTTTCGTAGACACCCATTATCAGTGTAAGAAAGTTATTCATTGTACCTAGATTGTTGAGTGTTTTATTGTGAAAGGGTGTTAATTTTTTGTCAGTGTTAATTTTTGTCAAAATTTTTTGTCTTTTGAAATAATTATATTCACTCCATTCTCACAAAGCCATTTAAAATAGCTACAAATGATGAGACAGCTAATTTGGTTCCCTGTGTTTTCATATCTTACTTTTGTGCTATGCTTATTTTAAATGACTTTTTTATTTTAATAATGAAGTGGGTTTCATAACATGCAGTAAAATAAGCTTAATGGTAAATTCAATAATTAAAAGATACAAAATGTATCCTAAAATAAAAGCTTACATTTGTGCTATGATTCTACTATTCATATCCCAGATAATCTGTGTATGTGTTATTTAACAAATGGGCAATCATCCATGTTTGTTTTTCTGTTGCAGTCTGATTAAATAAAGAAAACCAGTATCTCTGGAATGATTTTGGTTTGTTTTTCTTGATGATTTCCTTCCAAAATAATCCATCCTACTTATTAGATCATCATCATTATGGAATTTCCCATAATTCAATGATAATATTTGTGACTCTTAAAATTCTTATTATATGATCCTAATACTTCTAAAAATCCTCACAAGACAAGAAATATGATATCAATAAAACAAAATTCTCTAGTCAAATATGATTCTAAAAATAATCTCAAAACCATTAGCTTTTGTAAAATGCTTTTTTTTTCGATAGTTTGTCCAATTGCACATCCAGATGTAGATATGAAAGTTATGTTAATGGGATTGCTACTCTGAGATCTCATAGTCCAAATGGATTACTACTAATTTCACAGTTGTGTTTAGTTCATTTAGGTAGTAATTTTACTATAATACTTAGTACCTATTTTAATTGAAATTTGGTAATGTGTTCCACAATTTAAGTTAAAAGCACTAATAGCTGAGGGTCCAGTCCTAACTTGACAGGATTGATTAAATGTGCCATTTCTGCTGTCCCTCTTTCATGCCTTTAACAACAACCAAAAAAAAAAAGAAGAAGAAGGAGAAGAGACAGTGAGTGAAATGTTTTAGAAAAAAAAAAAAACAGAATTTTTGAGGAGATGCTATCGGTGCCCTCTCTTTTCTTCCATGAAGGTTTGGCTAATGTGGCAATCCACTCCAGCACTCTTGCCTGGAAAATCCCATGGACAGAGGTTCCTGATAGGCTACAGTCCATGGGGTTGCAAAGAGTCGGACACAACTGAACGACTTCACTTTCACCCTCACTATCTCTTTAGCTAAATCAAGCACTTATAAATATATTTGGATAAATTCTAATGAGTCACAGAACTAGAGAGTCTGATGCTGCTATGGCATGGAGAAGGGCAATAAAGAAAGCATTGAAAGAGCGAGGAGGAAAGAATCCCTTTCACATGGTGAGGATAATACAGTCTTTCTTGCTTTAAGTGGGTCCCCTCAAAGGTGGCACTAGTGGTAAAGAACCCGCCTGCTAGTGCAAGAGATGCAGGAGATGTGAGTTCGACCCCTGGGTCAGGAAGATCCCCTGGAGGAGGACATGGCAACCCACTCCGATATTCTTGCCTGGAGAATCCCATGGACAGAGGAGCCTGGCGGGCTACAGTTCCATAGGATTGCAAAGAAACAGACACAACTGAAGTGACTTAGCATGCCTGCATGCTTAGAGTGTATCTCCTCAAAGTGGTTGAGAATTAAGTAATCTTGTCCTAATGAGAACAGGGGGTGCCAAGATCAGGAGCAATTATGGCCACTGCAAGAGAGACCTGGGAGTTCACCAATCCCAGTTAATGAAGGAAATATCTTTTTCTTCTTTCCTAGCCACAACTTTAGCATGAGAAGCCCAGGAAAAGGAGGGAGGTGGATAGTAAGAAAGCAACCCACTGGAGAACCAGGTCTAACTTGTACCAAGGGAAAAGAGAACTTTTAATCTGAGATTGAAGCATTCAGTTTCAATATCTTGGTCAATATAACCTGAGAACATTTTAAAAACTGTAGAAGTAAATGTAAAGTTTATTAGGGATACTGACTTTTCTTCTTGATACTGAGATGGTGAGTGACTCTAAAGACAAGATCAGCAGAAGTTTGTGCATAAATACTACTTTTTTAAAAATTTAAAACACTTATTGTAAATGTTAGCTATTGTAGCAGAGTAAATAAAAAATTCAACTTTGTTTGGCCTAGGAAAGAAGTCTCATCCACTTCCCTCTGGCCACATACACCAAATGTTCAGGTCAAGGGTTTAGCTTGCCTTTGTCTGGAAATTCTTTTGCCTACTGACCATCATGGACCATTTTCTGTCTTCTCTTTCAGATTGAACTGACACAATTAGCTGTTGTCTTTTGGGTTCTGAACTGGGTTGAGCCTCCTGACCTTATCTGTGCTGCCCCCTACCCACTCTCATTAGAGAAGATTTTTTTCATTTTGGGTGCCAACTCTTACTGAAGTAATCTCTTTAAATCTCCATCTCTCCAGGACTTCCCTGGTGGTTCAGCAGTTAAGATACGTGCTTCCAATGCAGGGTGCACCAATTTGGTCCTGGTCAGGGAACTAAGATCCCACATGCCATATGACACAGCCAAAAATAAAATAAAAATAAATAAAACTCCATCTCTCTAGTTATTCAGACCAAAACCATGGAATCATTCTGCCTTGGATGACCATTATCTCCCCTCATTCCACATCTAATGCAGAAGCAAATCCTGTGGCGTCTACTTTCAAATTTGCATCTAAAATCCAGCCACTTCTCCCAGCTTTTATGTGAATACTACTTTTATCTGTTTATAATGCAGTGATTTATTTGATTTCTGCTAAATTATTTACATGCAGTAAAATGCATAATAATCTAACATATTTAGGTACAATAAAATAATATTATATAAAAGCAAGAGCATTTGTCAATTATTGTATATAAACTCTGCTGATATACTGAAATGACTGGATGAATGCCTACACATACAAAGCAAATAGATCTTGTTTTTATATATTCAAGCTTCTATATTTGTAAATTGTTTTGGTTCTGCTTGATTTCAGGTGAACTTTAAAATGTGAAATCAATTCTAGAACTGGAAAGCTTTCAGTGAAGTGAAGAAAGATATATAATTCCCTTCTCCCTGCTCATTCATTCACCCTCTTCTGCCTCCATCCCTCTTCATTCTAGACGTAGTTATGAGAAAGAAGTTAATGAGCTGATGTTTGGAGAAAACAGCATGAAGCTTTTGAATAATAGAAAGATTAAAATTTAATCATGGAAAATATATGAGAATCTTGTTATGATTACATAATAAAAAAATGTCTTTTAAAAATTTCTTGTTCATACATAATCTTAGATGATATTTATTCCTTTCTATACATATGATAGCCAGGAAATTATCCTGAAACCTAAGTTAAATTATCATGAGTTCCTTTTATTTGATATTAGTATATTTCCATGTGCACTTTAACTATGATAGTGATCTCTATTATTAGGTCCGGTTTTATTTTGCTCTAAAAATAGTAATAAAATGATTGCATTAAATGTGATATAGATCAGTATAAAAATTTATATCATCTAGGTAAACATAGCAACTATTACACTCTGTATAGTAAGTACATAAGTATATACTCTGCTTTTAATGTTCTATACTTTCATGTCTCTACATAGTCAAATTTTAGCCTTTATCAGAATCTTTCTCTGATTCTCTAGAAATCTTTATCAAAATGTTCTCTGATTCACATATATTTTCTCTTTTTTCCTTGGAGGGAATAACTTAAACTAATGAGAAAAAGTATTACTGCAGAGAGCAATGAATAGGAAATACAAAGCCTTGATTTATTTTCCTTATGTGAGCCCACTTATATAAGTTGACTTTGAGTTAATAGGTGTGTAGGGATGTGGGATGAATTGCGCATGTATCTCTAAAAAGGAATACCTAAATTATGCATCATAAGGGTTATATAATTCATGACAATTATGAAAGTTCAGAGCCCAAGAGTGTTTTATTAATAATTCCAGTCTTTGGCTAGACAGATCTATTGATGATCCAGAAATACATCATCGGAAGTTTTTTTGACAGGGAGTTTAAAGGAACTTTGAGCTGCAAGGTGAGAGTTGTTATCTGTAACAACCGAATGTGCCAGGTTTAGAGAAGGAAGTGAATCCAAAAGAGCAAGAAGCAAGTAAGTTCCAAATCCTTGGGAGCAATGAGGGTGAAGAGCAAAATCATTCACAGCTAGAGTCGGTGTCTAAATTTATAGGTTCAAACAGACAATATCATGGGAAAGTGGGTCATGATTTCAGAGGAAAAGGGAAATTTTTAAAAATTAAAATCTGAACAACTCTTCAGTAAAATATTGTCATTTGAGGCACCTGTTTTTTACATTGGCAACATAATGTTGCCTAAACAAATAACTATAATTTAGTGCTGAAGGGGTTAGTTGTTGCAGATAAAATGCATAAAATATGAGTATATAACAAGGTGATATTAACCCCAAAACAATCTTGAGAATTTTGAATGTGAATATTTTAAATTTAGCATTTTAATTCCACATAGATTTGAAGACTTTTTCTTTGATAAGAAGGAAATTGAATGAAACCAGTAGTTACTTTTTCATGTTTCACTGACGCATTGTTCTGGATGATTTTCAGTTGAGAAATTCTTAAGTCACTTTATTTCTTTTTTAAAATTAATTTTATATTTACTTTATTCTATGTTACAATACTATATTGGTTTTGCCATACATTGACATGAATCAGTCACAAGTGTATGCGATCTCCCAATGCCGAAGCCCCCCTCCCACCTACCACCCCATATCATCTCTCTGGATCATCCCATGCACCAGCCCCAAGCATCTTGTATCCTGTATCAAACATAGACTGGCGCGTCGTTTCTTACATGATAGTATACATGTTTCAATGCCATTCTCCCAAGTCATCCCACCCTCTCCCTCTCCCTCAGAGGCCAAAAGTCCGTTCTATACCTCTGTGTCTCTTTCGTTGTCTCACATACAGGGTCATCATTACTACATTTCTAAATTCCATATATATGTGTCAGTATACTGTATTGGTGTTTTTCTTTCTGGTTTACTTCACTCTGTATAATCAGCTCCAGTTTCATCCATCTCATGAGAACTGATTCAAATTTATTCTTTTTAAGGGCTGAGTAATACTCCACTGTGTATATGTACCACTGCTTTCTTATCCATTAATCTGCTGATTGACATCTAGGTTGTTTCCATGTCCTGGCTATTATAAACAGTGCTGCAATGAACATTGGGGTACATGTGTCTCTTTCAGTTCTGGTTTCCTCAGTGTGTATGCCCAGCAGTGGGATTGCTGGGTCATAAGGCAGTTCTATTTGCAATTTTTAAGGAATCTCCACACTGTTTTCCATAGTGGCTGTACTAGTTTGCATTCCCACCAACAGTGTAAGAGGGTTCCCTTTTTCTCCACATCCTCTCCAGCATTTATTGCTTGTAGACTTTTGGATCACAGCCATTCTGACTGGTGTGAAATGGTACCTCATTGTGGTCTTGATTTGCATTTCTCTGATAATGAGTGATGTTGAGCATCTTTTCATGTGTTTGTTAGCCATCCGTATGTCTTCTTTGGAGAAATGCCTATTTAGTTCTTTGGCGCATTTTGATTGGATCATTTATTTTTCTGGAGTTGAGCTGCATAAGTTGCTTGTATATTTTTGAGATTAGTTGTTTGTCAGTTGCTTCATTTGCTATTGTTTTCTCCCATTCAGAAGGCTGTCTTTTCACCTTGCTTATAGTTTCCTTTGCTGTGAAGAAGCTTTTAATTTTTATTAGATCCCATTTGTTTATCTTTGCTTTTATTTCCAGTATACTGGGAGGTGGATCATAGAGGATCCTGCTGTGATTTATGTCAGTCGGAGAGTGTTTTGCCTATGTTCTCCTCTAGGAGTTTTATAGTTTCTGGTCTTACATTTAGATCTTTAATCCATTTTGAGTTTATTTTTGTGTGTGGTGTTAGAAAGTGATCTAGTTTCATTATTCTACAAGTGGTTGACCAGTTTTCCCAGCACCACTTGTTAAAGAGATTGTCTTTACTCCATTGTATATTCTTGCCTCCATAATGCACTAAGGTTAGATCTCAATTACAGGAGAAAAACTATTAAAAATTCCAACATTTGGAGGCTGAACAACACCCTTCTGAATAACCAACAAATCACAGAAGAAATCAAAAAGAAATCAAAATATGCATAGAAATGAATGAAAATGAAAACACAACTACACAAAACCAGTGGGACACTAAAAAGCAGTGATAAGAGGAAAATTCATAGCAATACAGGCATACCTCAAGAAACAAGACAAAAGTCAAATAAATAACCTAACTCTATACCTAAAGCAACTAGAAAAGGAAGAAACAGAGAACCCCGGAGTTAGTAGAAGGAAAGAAATCTTAAAAATTAGGGCAGAAATAAATGCAAAAGAAACAAAAAAGATCATAGCAAAAATCAACAAAGCAAAAAGCTGGTTCTTTGAGAGGATAAATAAAATTGACAAACCATTAGCCAGACTCATCAAGAAACAAATCAATAAAATTAGAAATGAAAATGGAGAGATCATGACAGACAACACAGAAATTCAAAGAATCATAAGAGACTACTATCAGCAATTATATGCCAATAAAATGGACAGCTTGGAAGAAATGGTCAAATTCTTAGAAAAGTACAACTTTCCAAAACTGAACCAGGAATAAATAGAAAATCTTAACAGACCCATCACAAGCATGGAAATTGAAACTGTAATCAGAAATCTTCCAGCAAACAAAGCCCAGGTCCAGATGGCTTCACAGCTGAATTCTACCAAAAAATTTCGAGAAGAGCTAACACCTATCTTACTGAAACTATTCCAGAAAATTGCAGAGGAAGGTAAACTTCCAAACTCATTCTATGAGGCCACTATCACCCTAATACCAAAACCTGACAAAGATGCCACAAAAAAGAAAGCTACAGGCCAATATCACTGATGAACATAGATGCAGAAATCCTTAACAAAATTCTAGCAATCAGAATCCAACAACACATTAAAAGATCATACACCATGACCAAGTGGGCTTTATCCCAGGGATGCAAGGATTCTTCAATATCCACAAAGCAATCAATGTAATTCACCACATTAACAAATTGAAAAATAAAAGCCATCTGATTATCTCAATAGATGCAGAGAAAGCCTTTGACAATATTCAACATCCATTTATGATAAAAACTCTCCAGAAAGCAGGAATAGAAGGAACGTACCTCAACATAATAAAAGCTATATATGACAAACCCACAGCAAACATTATCCTCAATGGTGAAAAATTGAAACCATTTCCCCTAAAGTCAGGAACAAGACAAAGGTGCTCACTTTCACCACTACTATTCAATATCGTTCTGGAAGTTTTGGCCACAGCAATCAGAGCAGAAACAGAAATAAAGGAATCCAAATTGGAAAAGAAGAAGTAAAACTCTCACTGTTTGCAGATGACATGATCCTCTACATAGAAAATCTTAAATATTCGAACATAAAACGATTAGAACTAATCAATGAATATAATAAAGTTGCAGGATATAAAATCAACACTCAGAAATTCCTTACATTCCTATACACTAATAATGAGAAAGTAGAAAAAGAAGTTAAGGAAACAATTCCATTCACCATTGCAATGAAAAGAATAAAATACTTAGGAATATACCTACCTAAAGAAACTAAAGACCTATATATTGAAAACTATAAAACACTGATGAAAGAAATAAAGAGGTCACTAATAGATGGAGAAATATACCATGCTCATGGATCGGAAGAGTCAATATAGTGAAAATGAGTATATTACCCAAAGCAATCTACAGATTCAATGCAATTCCTATCAAGCTACCAGCAGTATTTTTCATAGAACTAGATCAAATAATCTCAAGATTTGTATGGAAATACAAAAAACCTCAAATAGCAAAAGCAACCTTGAGGAAGAAGAATGGAACTGGAGGAATCAACTTGCCTGACTTTAGGCTCTACCACAAAGCCACACTCATTAAGACAGTATGGTACTGGCACAAAGACAGAAATATAGATCAATGGAACAAAATAGAAAGCCCAGAGATAAATCCACACACCTATGGACACCTTATCTTCGACAAAAGAGGCAAGAATATACAATGGAGTAAAGACAATCTCTTTAACAAGTGGTGCTGGGAAAACTGGTCAGCCACTTGTAGAAGAATGAAACTAGATCACTTTCTAACATCACCTTACTTCAAGTGCCTCTCAGATATAGAAATCTGACATCTTAAAAATTTGTGTGTATGGTTTTCTTTTTTTAGGTTAAACAACAAGTTCATTATTGAATCATGAAAACTTAAATAATTTCTGTGTTTTTAAATTACTCTTTATATTATATATTTCCTCTGTAAATATATATATATAATATAAGTATATATAATATATATTTATTTAATATATAAATATATAATATTTATTTCCTATATAAATATATATAATATAAATATTTCTTTTAGATTCATAGTGTATATTCAGAAGGCACCCTTAAATAAAATTATTCATCTCAATAAAAGATCATATTCAATCATTTTTCAACTTCTAGTTATTCTTAACATAAATTAGCTCAAGAGGCTAATAGAAACCATAACAACCGTTAAATATTATATATATAAATGTGTATATATGAAGCAAAGTGAAGTGTTAGTCGCTCAGTCATGTCTCTTTGTGACCCCATGGACCTACCAGACTCCTCTGTCCATAGGATTCTCCAGGTAAGGATACTAGAGCGGGTTCCCATTCCCTTCTCTGTGCTGATCCCTGACCCAGAGATCAAACCTGGGTCTCCTGCATTGCAGGTGAGTGCTTTACTCTGAGTCACGGAGGTAAGTGCTGAGATCAGTTCTACCTGGGAAGAACAGAACTTTATCAGGGTTATTGCATGTGATCCTGAAATTCTGGAGGTGGCACTGACTGAGAGACTAAATTGCCAACATTGGAAGAAAGGTGGAAAATTTTTTCCATTTTATCTTTTCTGTTTTAATCAGTTAATAACAAATGGCTGAAATGCTCTTTCAAGACTACAGAGGATTTTGTGTTCACTTAGTTTGTAGAATCATCAGGACTAAGATTTTTAAATCTAATTGCAAATATTTGGATAATTTTAGAGAGACGGGAGCTCTTTGGTTCATGAGTGAGAAGGAAAGAGAAGGTTGAAATAAATCTACTTCTTCCACACAGATTATATAATCACACAGCAATTGCCATGGCTTTCTATCTTTCACACTTAACGCACACCCCTCAGTGCCCAGAAAATTAAAAGAGTAAGAAGCTGATAAGGCTCATTCAATCATTTTAATGGTACTGCACACTAATCATGATATAATATGTTTTCTTCTCCAAAAGTGAAGGCACAAATGTCTAATGATGAAGACTCCCTTGATGAATAGTTTGTCTTTGTCAAAAATTCAATGGCAGAATTCCACTGATGTTGGTGCCTAAGTGTCCCATCTGCTGCCTGAAAGCTGGCTGACTTAGCATACGTAGCCTAAGGGAATTCTAGCATATGGAATGCTCTCTTCAAAATCTAAATTTTTACCCATGAATTTCAATCTCAATTTCTATCGTACTTACTTTCCAGTTTGTTAGTGTCCCTTGAAAAAGTGTATTAAGAAGTTTAAAGGAAACCTACCTAAGTACAAGTACATACCTCACACATTGTCACTTACTAATACTAAATTATCTCCAACAGTCCTATGTGAATATGAGCATATGTTAAACCTTTCTGTCATTTGATTAGAGAGAATTTAGAACATTTACAAGGACATTTATATAGTTAATTTATTCTCATACCAACATATCTCATTATTAATACTTTCCTTTAAAGTGGTCTGGTAGCGTTTATTGGTCATAGACTGGTTATGTTACACTAGGAACATAAAATCTTGGAAAAATGGGCCAGATAGGGAGGTATAGAAAATTTTTATCTTTCAAGGCTGAGCTGGCAGCAAAATTAACTGTTGCATCTAACCATTTTTTGGAAGATATGTGTTGACTTGGGCTGGAATCAAAGAAAGGATGGTCTACTGGTACCCAGAAAGCCAGCCTAGGAATTCAGAGCAAGTATCACACATCAAAGACTTGGATCTTATTGTAGAGACTTTGCTGTATGGTCTCTCTTTAGTAAAAGTTGTTCAATCACTCAGTTGTGTCCAAATCTTTCAACCCCATGGATTGCAACACATCTAGCTTCTTCTCACTATCTTTCAGAGTTTGCTCAAACTCATGTCCATTGAGTTGATGATGCCGTCAAACCATTTCATCTTCTGTCATCCCCTTCTCCTTATGCCCTCAGTCTTTCCCAGCTTCAGCATCTGTTCCAAGGAGTCTGCTCTCCTCATCATGTGGCCAAAGTATTGGAGCTTCAGCATGAATCTTTTCAATGAATATTCAGGGTTGACTTCCTTTCAGATTATTGATTTGATCTCCTTGCAGTCCAAGGGACTCTCAAGAGTCTTATCCAACATCACAGTGCAAAAGCATCAGTTCTTCAGTGCTCAGTTTTCTTTATGGTCCAACTCTTACATCAGTACATGACCACTCGAAAAACCACAGCTTTGACTAGATGGACCTTTGTTGGCAAGGAACATCTCTGCTTTTTAATATTCTGCTGAGGTTTGTCATAGCTTTTCTTCCATGGAGCAAGCATCTTTTAGTTCCATGGCTACAGTCACAATCTGCAGTGATTTTGGAGCCCAAGAAAATTAAATCTGTTACTCTTCCCATTGTTTCCCCATCTATTTGCCACGAAACAGTGGGACCAGAAGCCATCTCTTGAAGTAGAAGGATAGAAACCACAATCAGTTCAGTTCAGTCACTCAGTCATATCCGACTCTTTGCGACCTCATGAATTGCAGCACACCAGGCCTCCCTGTCCACCACCATCTCCCGGAGTTCACTCAGACTCATGTTCATTGAGTCAGTGATGCCATCCAGCCATCTCATCCTCTGTCGTCCCCTTCTCCTCCTGCCTGCAATCCTTCCCAGCATTAGAGTCTTTTCCAATGAGTCAACTCTTTGCATGAGGTGGCCAAAGTACTGGAGTTTCAGCTTTAGCATCATTCCTTCCAAAGAAATCCCAGGGCTGATCTCCTTCAGAATGGACTGGTTGGATCTCCTTGCAGTCCAAGGGACTCTCAAGAGTCTTCTCCAACACCACAGTTCAAAAGCATCAATTCTTTGGTGCTCAGCCTTCTTCACAGTCCAACTCTCACATCCATACATGACCACAGGAAAAACCATAGCCTTGACTAGACAGACCTTAGTCAGCAAAGTAATATCTCTGCTATTGAATATGCTATCTAGGTTGGACATAACTTTTCTCCCAAGGACTAAGCATCTTTTAATTTCATGGCTGCAGTCACCATCTGCAGTTATTTTGAGCCAAAAAAACTAAAGTCTGACACTGTTTCCAGTTTCCCCATCTATTTCCCATGAAGTGATGGGACCGCATGCCACGATCTTTGTTTTCTGAATGTTGAGCTTTAAGCCAACTTTTTCACTTTCCTCTTTCACTTTCATCAAGAGGCTCTTTAGTTCTTCTTCACTTTCTGCCATAAGGGTGGTATCACCTGCATATCTGAGGTTATTGATATTTCTCCCAGCAACCTTGATTCCAGCTTGTGTTTCTTCTAGTCCAGCATTTCTCATGATGTATTCTGCAAATAAGTTAAATAAACAGGGTGACAGTATACAGCCTTAATGTACTCCTTTTCCTATTTGGAACCAGGAGAAGACACAACAAGTCCAAGGTCAGGGGCGGCCAGGAGAAGCCACCTCGTGCCTGAGGCCAGGGGCAGTGACTCTGAGGAGCCACCCCGAGCCCAAGGCCAGGGGGAGGCGGCTGGGAGGAGCCACTCATGCCTGAGCGTTGGGCCGGCAGCCAGGAGGTACAACCCAAGGAACCCTGGCTGTGCAGGTGCAGAAGGGCCTAGAGGAGCTATCCAACATTGAAGGTCAGGAACGGTGGCAGTAAGGAGATACTCCTAGTCCAAGGTAAAGAGCAGTGGCTGTGCTTTGCTGGAGCAGGCGTGAAGAGATATCCCATGCCCAAGGTGAGAGAAACCCAAATAGGATGGTACGTGTTGTAAGAGGGCATCAGAGGACAGACACACTGAAACCATACTCACAGAAAACTAGTCAATCCAATCACACTAGGACCACAGCCTTGTCTAATTCAGTGAAACCAAGCCATGTGTGAGGGGCAACCAAGATGGGCAGGTCATGGTGGAGAGGTCTGACCGAATGTGGTCCACTGGAGAAGGGAATGGCAAGCCACTTCAGTATTCTTGCCTTGAGAACCCCATGAACGTATGAAAAGGCAAAATGATAGGATACCAAAAGAGGAACTCCCCAGGTTATTAGGTGCCCAATATGCTACTGGAGATCAGTGGAGAAATAACTCCAGAAAAAACGAAGGGATGGAGCCAAAGCAAAAACAGTACCCAGCTGTAGCTGTGACTGGTGATAGTAGCAAGATCTGATGCTGTAAAGTGCAGTATTGCATAGGAACCTGGAATGTCAGGTCAATGAATCAAGGCAAATTGGAAGTGGTCAAACAAGAGATGGCAAGGGTGAACGTTGACATTCTAGGAATCAGCGAACTAAAATGGACTGGAATGGGTGAATTTAACTCAAATAACCATTATATCTACTACTGTGGGCAGGAATCCTCAGAAGAAATGGAGTAGCCATCATGGTCAACAAAAGAGTCCACAATGCAGTACTTGGATGCAACCTCAAAAACGACAGAATGATCTCTGTTTGTCTCCAAGGCAAACCATTCAATATCACAGTTATCCAAGTCTAAGCCCCAACTAGTAATGCTGAAGAAGCTGAAGTTGAACGTTTTTATGAAGACCTACAAAACCTTTTAGAACTAACACCCCAAAAGATGTCCTTTTCATTATAGGGGGCTGGAATGCTAAAGTAGGAAGTCAGGAAATACCTGGAGTAACAGGCAAATTTGGCCTTGGAATGAGGACTGAAGCAGGGCAAAGACTAATAGAGTTTTGCCAAGAAAATGCACTAGTCATAGAAACCACAATACAGGTTGCTAACAAAGACCCTTCTATGTTTATTGGGCTGTGCGAATTTCCACTAATGAATTATCATTGGATGGCATTTTTTCTGGATTATGTTCTTCCTTCTTACCAACCAGGCAGAAAATGGCCTACACAGAGTTAAGATGGAATTGAACATAGGACACAGGCTTGAGTATTGGAAAGGAGAGGACCACACACAAAGAGAAAGCTGTTGAGGACCCTCAAATGTGTAGCAGAGGTCTGTGATCAGTGAATACAGATAAGAAAGCACCTAGAGCCAGGGAAAGAGCCACTGCAAAGAATTTGATAGAATAGTAACTGTGTTACATGCTAAGTGTCTTCAATTGTGTCCGACTCTCTTGAGTCAACTTAAAGGGTTGTAGCATGCCAGGCTCCTGTGCCCATGGACTTTCCCAGGCAAGAATACTGGAGTGAGTTGCCACGCCCTCCTCCAAGGGATCTTCCCAACCAGGGATAAAGCTCGCATGTCATGTCTCCTGCATTGACAGGTGAGTTCTTTACAATTAGTACCACCTGGGAAGTCCACAGGACTGGCAATGTTGCCTTTTTCTACCATCAGACTGGAAAGACATAAATTATGACCTTTGGGGTAGAGTATACAGAAAGGCCTTGCCTCAACAGTGGCGAATAATTAGCCCTGTGGTGAGAATGGCTCTGGTCCCACCAAACAGTTATTAAAACAAGATTCTAAAGATTTACACTTGTTATAAGTAACTTCATTGTATCCAAGAACAAAGTTCAACAGCATTTATAAGAATAAAACAAATAACTGGTGTCCAACAAGGTAAACTATATAGTGCTTGTCATATAATATAAAATTACCAGGCATACACTTAGACTCCATAATGAGAAGAAAAATCAAGTATTCAAATCCAGCCCAGAACTGGCACAGATGTTGGATTTAGAAGAAAACTATGTTAAAACATTTTGTAACTATATTCATAAGTAGAGACATGAAAGATAAAAACCCAAATTTGTGATTCCAAACATGAAATTTACAGTATCTGAGTTGAAAAATTCACTGGATGGAATTAGTAAAGATTAACTGTGAAGTAAAACAGATATGAGAATCTGGAGATATAGCAAGAGTATCCAAAATGAAACAGAGTGGGGTAAAAAATAAATAAAAATAGAGTAAACCACCAGTAAATTGAAAGACACTTTCAAATATCCTGATGTATGAGTAAATTAGGGTTTCCCTAATGACTCAGTTGGTAAAGAATCTGCCTGGAATTCAGGAGACCAGGGCTCAATCCCTGGGTAAGAAAGATCCCCTGGAGAAGCAAATGACAATACTCCCATACTCTTGCTTGGAGAATTCCATGTACAGAGGAACTGGGAAGGCTACAGTCCATGGGATCAGAGAGAGTTGGACACAAAGGAGCAACTTTCACTTTTTCACTTTCCTAAGTAATTAGAGTCTATTACTCAGAGAGAGTGGGCTGAAAATTTGAAGGAAAAAGTGTAAATTGAAACGCATTGTCTTGATATATTAAAAATTTCTACTTTTTGGAAGACATTATTTAGAGAGTGAAAAATAAAAATCCAACACAGAAGAAAGTTGGATAAACATGTTTATCCAGAATACATAAAGAACTCTCAAATTTCAATGATGGGAAAATGAACAATTATCACATACTTATCAAAATGGTTAAAATTGAAAAGACTTTTGGTGAGAAGTAGAAGAAAAGAATTCTCTTATATTTTAGGTTAGAGTGTAAATTGTCCAATCACTTTAGAAAATAATTTCTTTAACAGTTAAGCATATACCTACTTATGACCTGGTCATTCTATTCATACACATTTACAGAAGACATATGAACACATAGAAATAATTATAACAATTTTTCCCACCTGTCTGTCAACAAGTGAATGGGTGGAACAACTTGTGAGACATATATACCATGAGCTACTTACTACTCAGCAATAAATAGGAAGAAACTACTGAAATAATAACAACTTGGATGATTCTCAAAATAACTACTTTGTAGCTCCTACAAGATTTTTCAGACTTGAAGATTAATCTGTATAGCTAATCTCATTCTGCATGCTAGAAAAATATGTCCTTATTTCCTTGTCTCTAAACATGTCATAGTTTTTCATCTCTGCTGCCTTGGCAAAGCTAAAAACTATATTGTTTTCCTGAAATCTTTTTCTTGCTCATAAATTTCAAGGTATTTATTTAAATTCTACTGCATCTCTTAAGTATCTCTGAATTTTCTCTTTCTTGGTACATCAGCTTCCCATGAAATTCCATTAGTCTTTCTAACATATTAATTATCACGTGTTATTTTAACTGTCTGCTGATTATACATTTCCCATCCCCTTTTATTAGGACATCTGCAGGTAAAGGTCTCTTTATAGTGCTTTTCTCTCACTGGAACCGAGTACTTTTGACTAATAATTGATCTTAATAAATAGTTGTGAGAATTAAATTAAAAATATTTATATCTCAGTTGGTAAATTTATCAATGAGCAATACAAAATATTTTAATTATCTAAGAGTAAATAATGTCTTGGGATCAAAGAGTTTTCCTAATAATTATTTATTCTTAAGTGGAATTAATAAACCTGTGGCACAAAATTAAAAACACTGTCTTACATAGGACAGTGTTTCCCAAACACTAGTCTTATTTGTACAATCTTCATGTAGTTTGAGCTATTTGAGTGTATATTTTAAGTAGAGATTAATTTTATAATTTATTTCACTTCATATCTGATGCATTCAAGGACAATTCATGCTGTTACAAATAGCAAGACTTTCTTTTCTAGGGCTAAATAATAACCCATTATATATACATTACATATGTCCCATTTTATATATATACATATATATATATTAATATGTATATAGTTCATATTCTTTCTTCATCCATTGATGGACGCATATGAATAACATCTTAACTATTGTGAATATCTGCTGTAATAAACATAGACATGCATAAATCTTTTTCTGGTTAGTGTTTCAACTTTATTTAGGACATGAATTGCTGTATCATATAAAGATAAAAAGCAATGTGATATTAAATATGAGTGGAATTAAGATTAATGACTATTAAAATATCCTCACCCAAATACCACCTAAAATTTTCTTTTAAGCTCCATGTGTACCACATTGTTGGGGGAGTATGTAATTTCTTCAGTTCTGTCTCATCACAGGAAAAATTTGAAACAACAGACCAGTGTTACAGCTCAGTTACAGCTCAGTTTTATTTGGCAAGCAAAAGAAAATACATCCTTTTTTTTCCTTTATGAGAGCAGGCCAACCCAACAGGAGTAAAGAGAAGAGAAGACTCAGCTCAGCTTTGGCTCCTCTTTTTGTATGTTTTTTTCTCCTCCCCTGAGCCTGCCCTATATAAACTGGGCTAGACGGAGCGCTGTTTGTTTCACCTGAGGTTTTCACTCGGTTGGACCTACCTTTGTTCTATTTCCATGGGCTCTTTCCTTTCTTTGTCTTTTAGCCACCACTATTTTGGACTCCTGTCTCCTATTTTAACTACCTAACAACATGTATTCTTTTATAAAGTACTTTCATGAAGTGAGTGTATCACTGACCAAGAAAAGAAAATTTTCTATTGACTTGAGAAAACATATCTTTAACTTATTATATATGATTGAGGGAAAACATACTGTCTGTCAGTTCAGTCACTCAGTTGTGTCTGACTCTGCAACCCCATGAATCACAGCATGCCAGGCCTCCCTGTCCATCACTAACTCCCAGAGTTTACTCAGACTCACGTCCATTGAGTCAGTGATGCCATCCAGCCATCTCATCCTCTGTCGTCCCCTTCTCCTCCTGCCCCCAATCCTTCCCTGCTGGGGTCCAGCCCCGGTGGATCCAGGGTGATTCGAAGGTGGGGATGGAGTTGGCGTCCTTGGAAAAATACATATTTAATTACAGATATATAGAGAGATTAGAAACGGATAGTGTAGTAGGAAAATCAGTGGAGAAAAAAAGGCTGAATAACTTGGTTTACATGGAATAGCACTCATGCTCCAGATGGGAATTCAGCCAGAAAAATGGGGAGCAAGAAAGTACGACATGGGAGAGTCAGTCTTTTCAGGAACTGATCCCATTTCTTTATTTTTCAGGTTTTCTTATATACCTTTTGTTACACATAGGGTTGAGTAGAGAGTCACATGGGGGTCAGCAGTCCTGACCTTTATCAAAATCAGGTGCTTTACATGAAAAAAAGGTCTTAGAGGTTTTTACATCATCTTCAGGCCATTTCTGCCTGCTGACATGTACAACCCTTTCTTTCTGATAACCATAAAACTTATTTTTTCCAAGAATGTTTTTCTTAAACCAGGCACCACCCTCCAAATAAAGTTGCATTCCTATAGGGTGAGGGGTGTAGTGAGTTACAATCAAGAAAGGAATTTATTTAACCCAAGGTTAACATGATCAGTCTTAAAGGTTGATACTTACTTCTCCTATATGCTAGTTATATTTATTATAAAGGCAGGGAATATGGAGCAGCAAAACATCAGCCCAACAAATGAAAATCCTTTCACCAATGCTCCCCTTAAGATCTGTTTAGTCTTAAGATAGTGATAAAGTTACATTTTTACCTAGCAAGGACACAGTGATTTATAGCAAAGTACAGTGCTCTATTAAAAAGAGAAAGTTCATTAACTCAAAAAGTCTAGTATTGCTAACCTTAAAAACTACTATATTTCCTTTTCTATATTCCAAATACATTGATGAATATATTCTCAGGTACCTAAGGATATGGAGGCCTGGCGGCAATCATTAACTCAATAATGAGAAAAGCCCTATGCTAATACTCCAAACTCTATGCTGTCTATGGTTGAGAGATAGTAAACAATCATGTGTAGTGGCAGGAGTATGGATAATCCTGTCACACAAGCTGGTCTATCAGCAGAGAGGTTTGACCTGAGATACCCTTGTCCCACCCAGGGCAGGGAATTAGCAGCAATTATTGACAAAACAAATGAAAAACCCTTGACCAATATAATTCCTAACCAACCCACTATACTAATAATTTCTAACTTCCCACAAGAATTTGCCTTTAGTAAGTCCAAAACATCTCGTACCTCTCATAGTTGGGGGTTGTGGCCGGACGAACCTATACAGGCAGGCTAGATAACTTTCAGAGTTCGTAAGTTGAAACACTCTTGTCATGCCCAGGAATTTTTATTAACTGGAGCTGAAAGTTAACTCCTTTTCCAAGAGAAACGGTTATGGGGGAGAACCCCCGTAAAGTCAGAGGTGTAGGTGAGAGCACAAAACAGACTCTGGTTTTGGGGTTAGATGCTCAAGAACAGGGGGCTTCCTGAGGCTTGATCATGCCTTTGTATACCCCGAAGCCTCCTTCCTCATGACCTTTGCCATGGGCGGAGTTCCTCACATTGGCCCCCGGCACCTCCCAACATCGGGATCTTTTCCAGTGAGTCAACTCTTCACATGAGATGGCCAAAGTACTGGAGTTTCAGCTTCAGCATCAGTCCTTCCAATGAATATCCAGGACTGATCTCCTTTAGGATGGACTGGTTGGATCTCCTTGCAGTCCAAGGGACTCTCAAGAGTCTTCTCCAACACCACAGTTCAAAAGCATCAGTTCTTCAGTGCTCAGCTTTCTTCACAGTCTAACTCTCACATCCATACATGACCACTGGAAAACCATAGCCTTGACTAGACGGACCTTTGTTGGCAAAGTAATATCTCTGTTTTTCAACATGTTATCTAGGTTGGTCATAACTTTTCTTCCAAGGAGTAAGCGTCTTTTAATTTCATGGCTGCAGTCACCATCTGCACTGATTTTGGCGCCCCACCCCCAAAAAAAGTCTGACACTGTTTCCACTGTTTCCCCATCTATTTCCCATGAAGTGATGGGACCAGATGCTACAATCTTAGTTTTCTGAAGGTTGACCTTTAAGCCAACTTTTTCAGTCTCCTCTTTCACTTATCCAGAGGCTTTTTGGCTCCCTCCTCACTTTCTGCCATAATGGTGGTGTCATCTGCATATATGAGGTTATTGATATTTCTCCCGGCAATCTTGATTCCAGCTTGTGCTTCTTCCAGCCCAGCATTTCTCATGATGTACTCTGCATATAAGTTAAATAAGCAGGGTGACAATATACAACCTTGACATGCTCCTTTTCCTATTTGGAACCAGTCTGTTGACCCATGTCCAGTTCTAACTGTAGCTTCCTCATATAGGTTTCTCAAGAGGCAGGTTAGGTGGTCTGGTATTCACATCTCCTTCAAAATTTTCCACAGTTTATTGTGATGCACACAGTCAAAGGCTTTGTCATAGTCAATAAAGCAGAAATAGATGGTTTTTCTAGAACTCTCTTGCTTTTTCCATGATCCAGCAGATGTTGGCAATTTGATCTCTTGTTCTTCTGCCTTTTCTAAAACCAGCTTGAACATCTGGGAGTTCACGTATTGCTGAAGCCTGGCTTGGAGAATTTTGAGCATTACTTTACTAGCATGTGAAGGACTTAGGTTAAAATTTAAGCCCGGAAGGCAGGCTGTGCCTCAAGGAAAATAGCTTACTCCTTATCTGGTGACTCAGAGCCTCCTGACCGATTCTTAACAGATAACTTATGACCTGGTCAAGGAACCCCCTCCCAAGAATGTATCTTTCTGTCGGACTTTTCTGGGTAAAAATTGACCAAATGCCACAGGGTGATCAGCCAACCGTTTCAACTTAATTACCTGCAAACTTTTCCCACCAATCAAATGTATCCACCTCACCTATGGCCCCTACTTCATTGTATCCCATACCCTGACCTCATCCCCACCTACCTGTGATTTTTTTGTATAAAAGTCCCTCACGACTGGCGTTCGAGGTTCACTCCTCCTAAGGAGATTGAACCCCCGGCGCGCCGGCCTAATAAATCCTCTTGCTGATTGCATCGAATTCGAGTCACTGTGGTCTTTGGGGCGACGGTTCCCGAGGAAAGGCTGTGAGGTCTTACACATGTGAGATGAGTGCAACTGTGTGGTAGTTTGAGCATTCTTTGGCATTGCCTTTGTTTGGGATTGAAATGAAAAATGACCTTTTCCAGTCCTGTGGCCACTGCTGAGTTTTCCAAATTTGCTGACATATTGAGTGGAGCACTTTCACAGCATCACCTTTCAGGATTTGAGATAGCTCAACTGGAATTCCATCACCTCCGCTAGCTTTGTTTGTAGTGATGCTTTCTAAAGCCCACTTGACTTCACATTCCAGGATGTCTGGCTCTAGATGAGTGATCACCCCATCGTGATTATCTGGGTCGTGAAGATCTTTTTTGTACAGTTCTTCTGTGTATTCTTGCCACCTCTTCTTAATATCTTCTGCTTCTGTTAGGTCCATACCATTTCTGTCTTTTATCGAGCCTAAACATACTGTACTTTTTTTTTTTTTTAAGGCCTCTTACTGATCATTTCTCTACTTTACTCCACTTATTTTAGTCCTCTTTCTTGGAAAAAGGAAGAATAGGAGATAAAAAGGACAAGTTATAAAATGTAGTAAAACTAACAAACAGAAATAGCTGTAGTAAATTTATAATCGTCAAAGAAAAATTGCATGGGACAGAGGAAGTGGACAAGGAAAATAATATTCAAGATTATTGTGAGAGGAAAGGTGGATAAGAATAAAGGTTAAAGTTTCACTAGAGCCTTAGGGAAACAGGTCCTCCTGTTAATCTTAAGACAAACCTTTATCTCAAGAATGTGTAAGGGGCTCATATCTAAGGCATTCAGCCGCCGGGGATGTTTATCTCAAAAACCATTCCAGGAAATTATTTTCCAGAGAACGGGTTAACAGTAAAAATGCAGCTCGTCCAGCCATGTCGACCTGATAACAAATAAACCTGTCCCTGAAAATGTCAAGACCTGTACACCAATCAGGTCGCTCCACCCTAGCTGTACCTGTTTGTGGCTTTTGTGCTTAAAAACTGCTTTTGTAACAAATGTTCGGGGTTCGTTCTGCCCTGGTGGTGATCGAACCCTGGCACGCCGGCCTAATAAATCCTCTTGCAGTTTGCATCGAGTCCAAGTCCTGGAGATTATTTGGGCGACGGTTCCCTGAAAGAGGCCGAGAGGTCTAACAATTGCAATAGGGGTCAAGACTGTCACATATGGGAGAGACATTGAACTCAATTTCCCTGAGACAAAGGGTGGGAGGATTTTTAAATTGATGAACTAATAAAAAGGTACTGAAGGACTGAGAGAGGTTGGTCAGTGTGACCAGGCTATCTCTGTTTTCTTATCTTCCTTTATTGAAGGTAGGCTCTCACCCTCCCACAGAGACAGGGGAGGGTGCTTATCTTTCTTGATGATGACATTTCAAAGTGTTGGCTTCAGGGTCCTTGAAAAGACATTTCTGAGTTGTAAAACTGGCAGGAGGCTGGGAGAAGATTTACATTCCAAAGGGATAGAGAAAGAATTTACAATAGCAAGTCTTCTAAAGTAAATGCTCTGAGAAAAGTGGAGGTCAAGGGCCAAAAGTCTAGAAGAAGCCTGTCTCAAGTTTAGTCAAGCTGAGGGGAAGGTAAGACCATTTTGGTTAAAAAGAAGTGGAAAGAAATGGATATTCGTTTTCTTGCCATTCATCAAATGATTAAAAAAAAAAAAAAAGTCTTGTCTAAAAAGTTTTAGAACTTCATGTAACTCAGTAAAAGTTTTAGTTTGCATTAATGATGTGGAACTCTAATTTGACTGACCAGATCAGTTGAATTACTTTTTGTTATAAAAATGACCAAAAAAAAAGGGAGAAACTGAAGGAAGTAGTTCAAAAATACCCTTTTAAAAAACTATTTTGACAAGTGCCATTTAGTTTTCATTATTTTGAACACTGATGATACATTGTTAAATGGATTTACTATATTTAATGCAATAATGAATTCTTACCCTTAATCTTCATGGCTAGTTTTCTGCTATCAAATATTTGCTAAAGTTGGGCTGAGACTTTTAAAATGTGTGAGAATCACTCTGCTTTCAGATTTATTTCTGTAGTCCCGTCGCTGAGTTGTGTCCCACTCCTTTTGACCCTATTGACTGTGGCACACCAGACTTCCCTGTCCTTCACAATCTCCTGGAGTTTGCCCAAACTCGTGTCCATTTAGTGATGCCATCAAATCATCTCATCCGCTGTCACCCGCTTCTCCTCCTGCTTTCTGATTAATGAACTGACAGTCACCTGTCACTAATGCCCACCTACTGCACTGTGTGTCTTTCATTAGAAAACACCAAATGTTGAAGGACGGCTCTTCTCAGCCTATCACAGAAAAAAGATTCTCTTCCATTATAGAACTAATTGATTTGAAGAATCTGCACCTAATAATGCTAGGCATCATTCACAGCAAAGCAAAGCCCTAAAACTAAAGAAAAGTGCAATCCATACTGAAGAGTCATTCTAAATGCAAGTAGTATATTTCACATTGATTAGCAGCAAACTGAAAGGAATGGCAAGAAGGACATTTTTACAAAACTAATTACCATGTCAGATGCCTAACTTATAAGGTATGTGTGCAAATAGTCTGCAAGGCAATGTACTACTTAGAGAAGGCCTTAGAGAAGAGTCCATTATTCTGTTGCTCTTTACTCTAATAGTGCTGAAAATTTATTGCTGAGCACATGCATCTCCCCATCTATGCACACATAGCCCCACTCCACCTCTCCCTTAGCAAAGTAGCCCCCCAAAATCTGGTCAAAGAGCCAGTTCAGAGTGAATGAAATTAACACAAGGTTTCTACAGAAAAGATTTATTTTTCTCTACAGGAAAGATTTATTTCACTGTCTTCGTTGTTACTTTAGTTACCTTCAGCCTCTTTTTCTAGTAATTTGGTAACCAATTGGGTGGAGGGGGTAGTTAGCAAAGGGAGGATTTGAGAGAAGTATAGAATTTGATCATCTTGCTGAAAGAAAATTTTATTTTCTCTTTGAAAAATGGCTTCTTTTGCCAACACTTGCAACTGAAGAAAAGGCAAGACAGAGTTGTGAGTTAAGTTTTATTTGAGGCAAAATGAGGATTATAGCCTGGGAGACAGCCTCTCAAATGGCTCTGAGGAACTGCTCCAAAGAGGTAGGGGGAAGGTCAGTATGACAGGATTTTTGTGAAGGGGGGATACACAGAGTCAAGCAAACGTTTTGGCAGTGACTTGCTGCTGGTCAGGAGAAAGTTCCTGCTAGTCACAAGGAAAAGATTTCCCTGTTAATGATCTTAGTGCTTTTTAGATATGAGGGGACACAAGAATGTGGGCTCATAAAAATCATCACCCAAAAATAACTATCTGCAGGCCCGTTCTGCCAGTTTCCCCCACCCCCGCAAAGCGCAGAGTGCCATATTCCTGATCTCCACCCTGAACACTTTTCAGGGTGTCTTGAAGGCCACTGACCATGGTGACTAGTAACCTAACCCTTGTAGAGGCAGACTACAAGTAACAATTTTTACTTGGCAACATTCATTCACTCACTTGCCAGCTCATCTTTTCTTTCATCGTCAACATTCAGCTTATGGAATGGGAGACAATATTTGCAAATCATTTATCACATAAGGGAATAATTTCAAAAATGCGAAAGGAATTTTATTACTCAGTTGCCAAAGAAGTAATAACCTGATAGGAAAATGGACTAAGGACTTGAAAGGACATTTTTCCAAAGAAGACATATAAATGGCCAACAGGTACATCAAGAGAAGCTCAATGTCAGTATCACTGAGGAAATGCAAATCAAAACCCACAGTGAGGCCCGCATCTCAGGACGAGGCTAAGTGAAGGGATGTTGACGATGAAGTAAGAGGCTCCTGAACTGTGCCTTCCCATGACACTCTGAATGTCCACCTACAGACACAGCGGTTCACTGAGGGGTATCCAGAAAGTGGTTAAGTGATGCTTGCTCTTGACTATAAGAGAAAACACCCACATTGCAAAGGATAGAAAAAGTTAGGTCACATTCTTCCTATCAACGCTATGGCTGGCAGAGCACCCTACAATCTGGAGGGTCTTCCCACCTTCCAGCCTCTCCCTGAGGAGTGAAGGCTTTGAATGCACTCCTAGCATCTATGTTGTTGAACAGATCAGGTCCTGCTGATGGCTCCTTACAAAATCAGTTAATACATACTCACAAATGTCAGATTTTCTATGTGGCGCAGCGGTAGCAAATCATCTGCCTGCCAATGCAGGAGACACAGGAGATGCGGGTTCAATCGGGTTCAATCCCTGGGTAGGGAAGATGCCCTGGAGGAGGAAATGGCAACCCACTGTAGTATTCTTTGCCTGGGAAATCCCTTGGAAAGAGGAGCCTGGAGGGCTACAGTCCATGGGGCTGCTGAGAGTCAGACACGACTGAGCATGCACACAAGCACAAATGTCAATAGGATGCTTACCCTATTAAATATATATGCTTATTTAAGAAGCTGCTTCTATATGCCTGGCCCTGTGCTAAGCATGAGGCCTGTGTCTCCACCTTCTAGAACCTACCATGTTTACAGAGACAGGCAGTCTATTGCCTGAGACTACACCAGTGAACATTCAGCAGTTCACTTATGGGGAACTGCTCGAGTAAACATCAAGCAGAGGTAGAGAGTCAAGGAAGTGCACCTGCTTCAACTAGAAAAGTTCAGCCAGGAAGAAAACAAGCAGCAAAACTTGAAACGGTTATTTTAAAGAGGAGAGATCTACCTTTCTTCTTTAAAACGCTAGGAGTAAGCCTTCAATGGACAGCTCAGGTTTCATTCATAGCGTCCTGTAAAATAATATGTCTCTGATTAAAAGAAAATCAGCAAATTATAATACAGTTAGTGAATCTTTGCTTGCTATAAACAGCAGATCTTTACATTTCAGTTAGGTGAGTCATGCTGAGACGTTATTTGATTGAAAACATGGATAAAAATTGAGCTAGAGTTGACAGTTCATAGAAGCAGCAGTGACAACCTCTGTATTGAGCCAGGAAGCTTTTTCCAGTGAAATTCATGTGGTTTACAAACGCAGTGAAACAGCTATAATATCATACTCTTCTTTATTGTATTCTCCTGAATTTGAGTTAAAATGTTACCTCATTGATTTTTATCCGTCATGAGATGATCAATTCGTTATAAAATCTAGTTTTAAAAATACTAATATTTCATTGTTACACTTTACATTGATGAAGTTCTAGTACATAATATACATAGGCTGTATGTACATATGTGTGAATTTTTACTGTATTTAACATAAATTAAAGCAAAGCCAAAGAATAGATCCTAAGCACCTTTACTTCTCTATACACTGTTTCTCTCCAGTTGTGAAGCTGTGTGTTAACAGTTACTGCCTCCTGGCCCTGTCTCTGGTCCCAGGGCTAGCTTTCTATATCATGGCCTCCTGGCAAGGGGCCAGTTCTCTCAGAGCAAATCTGAAGCTTGTTAAGTCTAAACAGCAAATGCCTGTCTGATTTTGGCATTGTCTTACCATTGTTTACCATTGAGAATGAGTAACTCAGATTCAGCCAAGTTTTAAGGTGACAGATTCATTTTGAAATTCTACCAAAAATCCAAGCATATTAAGCTCTGTAAACCAGATATTGACAATAATATAGTTTGTAACAGGAAGGATTAAAAGCTGACCTTCCAATTGACCTGTAGATGTATGAGTTAACAGAAACATTTTCCTCAGGCTTGAATATTTTCATGCATTTAATTTTGGCTGATGGCCTTTATTTCATATGAAAAGCTATCAAAACAAGCTCAATTGCCCTATTTTTATTTCTGCTTAAAGAAGCCAGAGGTTAATTTAGACACATCAAATGCATCTCAGTGTGTATCCTTGATTGAACTAGGTGGATGTTTCCTGACTGAATTTGAGTTTAGTGATACTGGGAAGTAAAATTTCTATTTCTGTCAGACATATTTTTAAGTGTAACAAACAATGACCGTGGTTGCTTGGAGACTCTGACCTTTGGATTCTAACAATAATTAGTAAGATTAAAAGTCCACTTAACTGTTATAAGCATCACTGGATTTAGAAAGGATGAACAAGACAAGTATTGCCACCCTGGATATATGTATGTACATAAAAACATAAAATGCTCATGGGGTCAATGAAAATACCATTCATTGCAGGTACTATAGGCAGAGGTTTTTACCCATGTGTCTCATTAAATCTTCACGAACATTCTCTTACATTGAGACTGAGGAAACTAGAGCACCAAGAATTTAAATGACTTTCCCAGTGTTACATATCTAGTTAATGGTCAAGCTGGAATTCTAAACCTGTCATGCTGGTTCATAGAATCGATGACTGTTTTTTCATTACACTGACGCCTGCAGCACATTTCTTCTAATGGTGTTTTTTCTGCATACATCATGGGTGTTCTAATGCCAGTTCTGGGGCTCTTGCTCCAGTGAGCTTCCTTCTATGTACCTTGTTGTTGAAACCTTTTCAAAATGATTTCCAAATGGAAAAAGTGAAGAAGTCAGCACTTTATAATTTTCATGTTATTGGCGTAAAGGTCATTAGAAATTCTAGTTATTTTCCCTGTAGCTTTGCCTGTTTCCAGGTGACTTTTCACTGATGCTTGACCTTTGAAAAACTTATGAAATTTGCTGTAATTGTTATCTGATTCTGCAGTTGTTGAAGGATGACTGTGTTCCACCTCATACACATATATAACTAAGCTTCTAAACAGTTTGAACCAAATATTCTCATGTTTAAAACAAGTGGAATACCATAATTAGAAAAATAGAAATTTAAATAAAGTTGAAGGCAGTACCTCACCCATCCATCCAGCTCCTTTGATTGGATCTGACTGACAACTTTGAGTTGCCTTTTAGCAGAACAATATGCCATCGATGTGCAATGACTGAAAGAAAGGAATTCAGATGCTGTGCTATTAGGCAGAAAGTCTAAAAGTTGTTCTCTGTAAACTCAAATTACTGAGCAGCTCTTAAATTTTTTTTTTTTTTTTTTTTTTTTGCCATTTGCTCCAATGACCGCTGTGTGCAAGACCAAGTATATACAGGGAACAATTTCAATCACTTTTAGAAGATAGTGCCATATTTTGGAGTCAGTGATGGCTGGAAGGAAATTTTGGGCACATATTATATTTATTGCAGTCTGTTCCTTAGCAGCCAGCCGTTTTTGTGGAGTGGCCTAGGACTAATGATACATTCCAGAATGATATAGTATTAAGGTGTTTAATTAGAGAGAATGATGTCTCTAAAAGTACCTGAACTATGAAGGCCCAGAACATAACAATGAATTTTTTTTTTTCTTTGACCATGTGTTACTTGGCTTTGAAGGGTAACCACAACATTTATACTTGGTGGAACTGCTGACTATGATTTAGTCTATGGGGAATATATAATGTTTCTATTTTTCCCCTGATCTGATACATTCACTGAAACAGAATATATCTTTAAATATTTGAGAAGTTTCCAAGAATTTAGAAAATGAAATGAAAGGAGCACCAGTTTTATCTGAATGCACTTTATTCAATTAGTTTCAGAGTAGTTTCTGTATGGAGTCACATAGATACATTCAGAATTTTCAGTTAAGTAGTTTACTAACTTCATGAGCTTAATAAAAATCCCTTTAGCATTCTGTAATTTAGTTTTTATATCTGTGTATTAGGAAAATAACAACATAAGCAATGGTCAGTATGGTCACATCCTATTAAACAGGGCTCCAAATGTGGATGGATCACATTTGTTTTTAACCAGCCCTTTATTGAATCCAATAAAATGCTGATTAAGTGAATAGACTAAATATAAGCCTAGATTAATGAAAACAAACAAGAACAGGGCTACTAAAATTAAATGCAAGAAGTGTGTGGTGGAGGAAAGTGAAAACAAGAGTGACAAACAATAAAGATTTATAAAGGAAACCAAATTCTAAAATGAGAATGAAAGTATCAGTAATACTACATTGTGTACATACATGCATGCTAAGTCCCTTCAGTTGTGTCTGACTCTCTGCAACCCAATGAACGGTAGCCTGCCATGCTTCTGTGTCCATGGGATTCTCCAGGCAAGACTGCTGGAGTGGGTTGCCATGCCCTCCTCCAGGGGATCTTCCCGACCCAGGGATCGAACCCACATCTCTTCTATCTCCTGCACTGGCGGCCATGCTCTTTACCACTGGGGCCACCTGGGAAGCCTAGTAGCACACATACTTTGTGACAAGGACTGCTACCCCCGTCAGTTAAATCAGTCATCAAAATCCCTGTTCTACTTGTGCCCTGGATTTTTCTCCTGTAATTAATCCATCTCTCTTCTTTATTATGAATAGTCTCTTCACTGGTTCTTTCCTTCAGTATAAAATGTTGTCGTGCCTCTCACTTTCAACTATCTTGAGTTGACATTTCAATCTGCCACCCAATTCACCTTCCCTCATTAGTTAAAAATTCACTGGAAAAGTAGTCTGTATTTTGTCCAATTCTTAACATATAATTAATTCTCTGTCCTGATCTTTCTTGACACTTTTGACAGCATTTGGCCCTTTTGATTGCTATCTGTCTTTTTAACACTTTCTGCTCTTGCAATACCAATCCCTTCAGGCAATTATTTTACCTCTCTACTTACTCTTTTTCATAATCTTTTGCTAGGTTGTTTTCCATTTTCTAAATGCTCTGGATATTAAATATTGGGATGCCTCAAATTCTGACCTTAAATTACTTATTTCCTCTATGTACACTCATATCCTACATGATATAATTGGGTTTCTTGGCCTTGAAAATCCTCACATGCAGAAGACACTTAATTACAGCATGTTGAAATGTGAACTCTTTATCTACCTAAAACTTGTGGCTGCTATGTCGCTCGTTTCACTGGGGGATATCCAGTCTGGGCTGCTGCCAAGATAATATTTGCTCACAGTGCAGACTCCTTCTCTGAGGATCAACCAGAGAGAAGCTAATGAAGAAAAAAAAGGAATCTAAAATGCTAAGAGCCAAGGCTAAGAGACTATTTCATTTTTAGATATGATCTAAATTTCTCTTGCTTTCTGCTTTCTTTGCATTAGGGAAAAAGCAGTATTTACTCCCTTATTGCAAATATTATGGTGAGGTTACAATCACCTGAATGGATGTCCACTGTGGTTAAATCAGGGTAGGTCAAAACTTACGCTTGGGCACAAGGGCAGAGAAAACAAGTAAGACCTGATGAACTTTTAAATTTTCTTCCAGCTCCTTTCTCCAGGCTTCTGTAGCTGGTGCAAGATAATCCACAATGCTCCCTGCCAAGGTGCTTTTTCCTGAGTATGTTGAAGCTGAGTTGCTGAGCCTAATAGTGGTTTGATGAGTTGATACAAGATGGGAGTGGTATACTGTGATGGGTGTAGTTTGTGGCTTTCCAGCTAACAACTCATTCAGACATCTTTCTTTGAACTATTCTTTATATCAGAAGTATTTTGGTTCAGAAGTTGAAGCGTCTGCCTCCAATATGGGAGACCCGGGTTCGATCCCTGGGTCGGGAAGATCCCCTGGAGAATGAAATGGTAATCCACTCCAGTATTCTTGCCTGGAGAATCCCATGGACAGAGAAGCCTAATAGGTTACAGTCCACAGGGTCGCAAAGAGTCGGATACAACTGAGCGACTTTACCTCACCTCACCCTCATTCATCTTCTGATCAGCCTCTAGTCTTTGGACTTTCCATGTACATTCAGCCAAAAAAGCCAGTAGTGTCTGGTTTGTCTAACCTGCCTCATTGATAATCCCCCAACATTATTAATCAATTATGAGACTGCAGTGAATGGGAACTGGGTCACTGGCCCACAGAGGTACCCTGGCCAATCATGTCAGTCATTCTGCCTGGAATGGCTCTCTTAATTTTATTTAAGCAAGTCCTCTCTGTATGAAATTAAATAGCTTCTTCTGATGAATATTTTCTGAATTTTCCTAGCAGAAATACAATTGATCTTTTTAATGTCCATTCAATTAGGAATGCTTTGCTGTTTGTAGTATAGTTATTTGTAATAGTTATTTTTAATTCCAGTATTAGAATAGGATGTTGTGACTTGTAGCTTCTCTCAGGACTTATAAAATAAACAGTAACAAAAACAGATTGTTAGGCTCCGTTTCCCCAAAACATTCTGGCATAGGGAGATGACATGGAATTTTTATTTCTACCAATCTCCTAGAGAATCTCCAATCTCTTGCAGACTGAGTGCCACACTTTGAGAATCACTGTATGAGAATCAGTCAGAAAAGCATAGGTCTTATTACTTATTACATTTTATTACTCAATAGTTTTTGGTTTCCCAAATTTACATGCTTCTGTCTAAACTTAAATTCCAGTTTTAGATAAGCATACGTAAACACAATACAAACATAAAAAGCTGAAATTGTAAAATATTTGTCACTTATACAAAATAATATCTAAGTAAGATCTTAAAAGCTTTGATATTTGTGAAATATTAAATATTTTAATGTAAATAAAATATTTTCCATTAAATTTACATTTAATTCTATTTGCTTCATAAAGCTTTTGACAAAATAATACACCTTTCATAAGACTGTCTAATATGAAGTAGGGTTATGAGTAGTTAGATGAGAAAAATTACATTTTAATGGAAACAGGTGCATGAGCACAAAAGCAAGCTATCACTTCATTGACTTATTGATTAGATTCTAGGGAGAGTAAATTTGTGGATAGCAAAAATTTCTTATACATGCTAAAATATTTTGTGTAAATCAAAATCAGATGAAATCGAATTGAGGATTCAAGATCAGGATTAATATTGGCCCTTACCATAAATGTGTCTCGTTAACATTTTATTTTAGTACCATATTAAACTATACCTTTCGGTCTACTTCTGGAGTAGACATTCATCTGTTTGCATCATCCGTTTCATAACTAAACAAATCATTTTAAAGGTTACATAAAATGGGTGGCAGTAACAGAAACAGAAGCGAAACAGCAATGAGACATAATAGAAGTGAAGCTCATGGTATGACCTTTCCACGTATAAATATGAAGCACTTGAATATTCAGTAGGAAATCTAAATTACCTTGTAGGGACTTTGGTGCACACTTATTTTCTTAAAGATGAGTACCAGTTGTCAAATAAAGACAGAAAACACTTTTGGAATTGACTGAGGATTTTTGGAAGGAAAAGCAGAAAGGTGAATGTGAAGGACAGCGGTACACACCAAATTTCAAAAACAAACACAGTGGAAACTCAGAAACCATGCCCAAATTTATTTCTTACTTAAATCATGTATTTATCATTCACAAACTATTGAAGTTCCAACTGTGTCAAGTATTACACCAGACAAGGGAGAGGCTACACTGCATTAAAAAAATCTACATCTCTTCATCCCATAGTGGTACCTCCTAAAGCAACATTATAAGATCCAATAGTAAGCATAGCCAGAGTTCAATCTCAGTAAGGGTGCTTAGATGAATTAATATCTAGATCAAAAGAATGAGTTAGAAAAAATGTGCTCATTTTCCAATGTTTCCTTTTTCAGGAAATGGCAATTTCATTAGAGACTTGAATAAGCCAGAAACTTTGGGTTTCTCATTAACATCTCTTGTCCTCTATATCAATATGTGATATTTAACCCATCAACAAATCCTCTTTATTTGACTTTGTATGTAATTCTGCAAGTGTTCCGTCTCTCCCCAGCTGTGTTTTCACCACTCTGGAGCAATTTTCTGTCCTTTTGTGAAATGTAACAGCACTAATAAATCCCTATGTGTTCTGGATTCTATCCAATCCTCTCTGCAATTGTAGACAGAGTATTATTTTCAGAACGAAAGTCCAACCCCATCAATGACTTCTGGTGACTATTTCAAAATGGAAGTCTGACCCTTTGAGTGACTTCCGGTCGCTTTTAGAAAACACTCTCAACCTAGAGCCTACATTGGTGGCCGTAAACTCCCTTCCTTTTCCCTCTTATTCTTTGGATAGCCAGCTTTCCTTCCAGCGCACAGCATTATACATTTGATTTCTGGTCAGAATTTAAATTGATTAATTTTATATTAAAAAACTTTACTAAATTTTAATGTTTATATTGATGAATGTCTGAAAGGTGCTTTTCATGTGACTGGGTTTTTTAAACTGTTTTAAGAGAGTCTGTCTTTAACATGGGGCCATTCTATTTTGTTCACAGGTTGTCCTTCAGGCTATATATTTTTAATGGCTTTAAATTTACAGAAAAATTAAGAATGCCACAAAATTCCTACATGCCTCCTATTTTCCCTTATTAACATTTTATGCAAATATGGTACATTTTTATAATAATTAATCAAAATGTATGCCTTATTAACTGAAAGCCATACTTCTCATTTCCTTAGTATTCACTTTTTTCTATTCCAGAATCTTATCCAGGTTGCCACATTACATGTAGTTATCCAGCCTTGGCTTATTTTGATGTCCTTGAATATTTTGAAGAGTACTGGTCTGACCAGTATTTTGTAGGATGCCTAAATTTGGCATTTGTCTGATGTTTTCATCGTAAGATTGAAGATATGAGATATTGGAAGGAGAACCAGAAACAATGAGATAGAGTTCCATTTTTATCACATCATATCAAGGATGCATACTATCTGTCTGATTCAGCACTACTGGCAATAATCTGATGACCTGGTTGAGATGGTATTTGTGAGGTTCTCCTCAGTAAGGTTCTTCCTCCCACACCCTTTCCAGACTGCACCCTTGGGAAGTCTCTATGCA
Organism: Nanger dama; assembly: GCA_917880005.1. Classification (NCBI taxonomy): domain Eukaryota; kingdom Metazoa; phylum Chordata; class Mammalia; order Artiodactyla; family Bovidae; genus Nanger; species Nanger dama. Next base: position 4,750,827 of record CAKJTW010000069.1, read on the forward strand.
CAGCATACACTTAACAGGTGGCGAGTTAAAGGCAGAGTGTCTGCATCAAGTATCTGGAATTATTCTGCACAAGAGATATTTTTTTCCTATTAATGAATCCATTCAAACATTTATCAGTTGGGATTCATGGATATTTTATACTGTGGGTTGTAATACAATAATATTTCACTTATTTTGCTGTTCAAGTTTTCCTGCTTACTGTTCTTTCAATTCTGCTGCTCCTTTGACATGAATGTGTGTGTGTGTGTGTGTGCGCGCGTGCGTGTGTGCGTGCTGTGTGTTGAATATTTTCTTACTTCTGGCCCTCAAGAATCTCCAAGTTCATTTTGTATTATTTCCTGCCTCCATTCTAGAATCAACCATTCCTCCAAGGAATTTTGATTCTTTTTAGTAGATGATGGTAATGGAAACCAAGATCTGGATTTTAGGTGTATTTGTTGCTACCAGGGAGACATTTCTTTTAGATTTGTTCATCCAACAGTAAAGAAATAGGTATCTGTGTAGTGACTCACATATATATATATATATATATATATATATACACCTTAAATCTGAATTAATACTTTAAATCTGAATTAAGCAATACATGAGTTTATACTGGATGTTTCCAGTTTTAATTCATTCTTTCATAGACCATGCTAGTCTTTTCTCTTTACCTGTATGTCATTTCATACTCCAAATGTGTAAAACCTGTTTCTCACCATCCAGCATCCATTTGTTATTTAATTCCATTGTGCATTTGTAGTAGCTTTAGAGTTTTTAAGCCACACTTTGTGGGAAATATCATCATCTAGGGTACAGCATTTATGAGCAGCTCCATGTATGTTCAGTCTTCCAGACTGACTCACTTCAAAATTTTCTTAGGTCAATACCGTTCATTGTCCCTCACACCCCTCAGTAAGACTGCGTCATAAATTTGTAAAACAAGAAAACTCTCTTGTCACAATCTGCATTTTTTTCCCTGCGATTTCCTCTTCTGAATGATTTTTTGAAATGTGTATTTGCTATGGTTCAGTTTTTAATTGTAAAGTTCTATGTGTTTTCACAAATGCACAGTGTCTTGTATAGATCATTACAGTATCATACAGAATAGCATGACTACCAATAAAAACCATCTGTATTTCACCTATTCCTCTCTCTTCCTCCTTCCTCAAAGCCCCAACGCTCCGTGATTATTGTATGCTTTCAGTTTTATGTTTTCCCAACTGTCATATGATTGAAGTCATGAAATTTGTAGATTTATCAGACCGACTTTTTCAACTTAAAAATATGCATTTAAGTTTCCTCCAGGTATATTTGTGGCTTGGTAGTTCATTTATTTTTATCATTGAACAAAATTCAAATGTGTGTGTGTGTGTGTGTGTGTAAGTAAATATGTTTTAAGTTTTATTTTTCTATTCACCTAATGGAGGGCATCTTGGTTGCTTCCCATTTTGGTGATTATAAGTAAAATTACTGTAAACATTCATAGAGAAGGCAATGGCACCCCATTCCAGTACTCTTGCCTGGAAAATCCCATGGACGGAGGAGCCTGGTAGGCTGGGGTCCACGGGGTCACGAACGAAGAGAAGGACATGAGTGAGCGACTTCACTTTCACTTTTCACTTTCATGCATTGGAGAAGGAAATGGCAACCCACTCCAGTGTTCTTGCCTGGAGAATCCCAGGGACAGGGGAGCCTGGTGGCTACCGTCTGTGGGGTTGCAGAGTCAGATACGACTGAAGCGACTTAGCAGCAGTAGCAAACATTCATATGGAGGTTTTCCAGTGGACATAGTTTTCAGATCTGTTGGGAAAATACGTGTAAGCACAATTGGTAGATCTTTGTTAAGACTATATTTAGCTTTATCCTTGGAGAAGGAAATGGCAACCCACTCCAGGATTCTTGCCTGGAGAATCCCATGGATGGAGGAGCCTGATGGGCAACAGTCCACGGGGTCACAAAGAATCGGACACGACTGAGTGACTTCACTTTCTTTCACTTTCACTTTAGCTTTATCTTCAAAGAGGCTGTACAATCATTTTGCATTCCCAGCAGAAATGAATGAGGGTTTTCTCTCACTTATTTATGCATCCTTGTCAACACTAGAATTGCTTTTTTTTTTAATATTTTACCCATTGTAATAGATGTGTAATATCTAAATCTTAATTTATAATCCTAATGACAAGTGATATCAAGCTTCTTTTTATGTACTTTCTATGTGTGTTTTCTATAGGGAAGTACTTGCTTCTGTCTTTGACCCATCTACTTTTTATTGGAATGTTTTATTATAATTGAATTTTAAGAATTCTTTTATATTTGGAATAAAAATAATTTGTTAGGAAAGTGCTTTGTAACCATTTCCTCCCAATGTGTGGTTTGTGTTCAATTTGCCTTTTTCAGAGCATTTTTAATTTTAATAAGTTTTAATTTATCAATTTTTTCTTTCATGGATTTTGCTTTTGGTGATGCATATAAAAACTCCTCACTAAAACCAGGTCACATAGATTTTTACCTATATTTTATTCTAGAAACTTTGTACTTTCCATTTTATATTTAGGTCTGTGATCCTTTTTGAATTAATTTTGGTGAAGAGTTTAAAGATTGTATCTGCAGTAATTTGTTTTTTTCTCATAGATGTCTAGTTGTTGAAAAGACTTTCTCAACATTGAATTGCCTTTGATTCTTAAAGATCAGTTGAGTATATCGTGTGGATCTATTTATGGACTGTCTATTATGTTACACTGACCTACTTGTCTGTTATTTTGACAGTGTTGTTCTGTCTCGATTATATTAGCTCTACAGTAATTCTTCAGGGTGGGTAGTGTCAGTCTTACCCTTTTCCTTTATAAGTAAGTTATTTTTGTTTCTCTTGGGGTTTGTTTTTGTTTGCTTTGTTTTGCTTCTTGGAGAATTTTCTCTATTTTTATTTCCTGAAGTCAGAATATGATATGACTATGTATAGATCTCCTGATATTTGTCTAACTTGGAATTCTCTGTGCTTCCTAGATCTATGATTTGGTGTTTGTCATTAATTTTGGAAAATTCTCAGGCATTATTACTTCAAATATTTCTTCTGTTCCATTGTTTCATTCTTCTTTGATAGTCCAATCACATATATGCTATATTGTTTTAAATTGTCATGACCTTTAAGACTGTCTTTTTTAAAAAACATACCAGACTGGGAAGTTTTTACTGACGTGTCTTCAAAGTCAATGATTCTTTCCTCAGTGGTAGGATCACAAGGAAATTAGAAAATATTTCCAAATAATGATAAAGAGAATATTTCCAAAATTTGTAGTATAGAGCTAAAATGGTGTTTACAGGGAAACACTAAATTTTTTGTTTGTTTTTTTCTTTTGGATCAAGAGGTATTTATTGAGAATTATACCCCCAGCTTTACTGAGGCACAGTTGGTAAATAAAAATCATATACATTTAAGGCATACAATATGATGAATTAATATATATATGCATTGTAAAATGATTATCATGAGCAAGTTAATTAGAAAACATATTATTTGAAACAGTTACTAATTTTCTTTTTGTGGAGAAAGCACTCAAGATCTCCTCTTATAATAAATTCCCAGTATACAGTCAGTTGTATTAACTATAGCTACCATGCCATTTAATTTTGAATAATTAATTAAACGAAACATCTAAGGGAGTAGACCAGTATCACCAAGGGCAGAGGTCACCAAAGTAGAAAACAAAGTAAAAACATACAGTAGAGAGTTAACTAAGCCAAAAATTCATCCTTTTAAAAGATAAATTTGATCAAAGACTAGCAAAAGAAGGACAAAGAACACAATTGCCTATATATGATAGGAAAGTAAGGATATTAGCATACACCCGATAGACATTCAAAATAACAGGAAAGCATTATGATCCCCTACGTGGCAAAACATCTAATGGCTTAAAAATGGAGAAATTGAAAAGCATCTCACAATATAAATTCAATAAGAAATACAAAACCTGATACTTCTGTCTTTAAAGATACTTAATTTGTAATAAATATCATTCATCCAAAGAAATCTGCAAGGCCTTATGACTTCACTGGTAAATTCTACCAAATTTTAAAGAATTAAAACACTATCAATCTTGTATAACTTCAAAAATGTAAAAACATCATATAGCTCTAGTAGGAACTTATTTTATTGAATAAATATTTTTAGTGGCATGTTGAATTAGGTATTTATACTTAATTTATTTCACAAAACTGAGCAACGCTTATTTCTTCTGCAATCAGACTATCCTTGAGTGCAAAGGATAAACAATGAAAATGTGTTTCCTAACTGTGCCCTTGCAGTTTGCTTTCTGAAATGAGATACATATATACACACATACAATCACATATATTCCTCTCTCTCTCCTACACACAAACACAAAACTGAATACTGACTTCAGTCTATCAGTCACTGGTACTATACGGTTCTTTCTATAGCTTTGACTTTGTAGACTTAGCAAAGAGGCCATCTTGTGATTAAATATAATCTGTGCATCATATTTTGCAATAATTATTTTGAATGCCTGCAGAGTTTCATTTTGACTCAAGAATACTGAATTCCCACACAGAAAAGAGTGCATTAGACTACAAACACACTGGGATAAAAGTTATATTCTCTATTCACTGTGGATTTGAAATTACAATTAAGTCTCAATAGACATTAAATAATAATGTGATGCATTACCAACTCAATTATATAAACAATAGGATAATGAAGACTGCTACCTGGGGAGAAGAATCCATTCATTGTTATTATGCATTATTTGTGGATTCAGGGAGAAAAAAATCCTTTTACAAATACCACCTGAAGTTATTTGCCTGTTCTTTCATTGTTAAATGTAAACATATTTCAAAAACTACAGAATTATTGGATAAAATAAAACATAATTAAACTAATTTGTACCTCAGTATCACATTGAATAATGTAGATTCAGTTTGAAATTGAAATACATTTATTCATGTACATGCATTAATTCATTATTAGTATTTTATGAGCAAAGATTTTATACCTATTAAATTCTTAGCTCTGTGCCAGGATAAAATAGTAAGGCAACCTCATTGAGTATCGAATATAAAATATGATTTGTTTCACTAAGAAGACATTTACATTTAAACTTCTATGTGCATTTACAAAATTCATTTTTGTAACAATTTATCTAAGAAAACCCAGAAGATGTAGGTTCTTGTTTGGTTTCTTCAGTTATTTTGTGCTTTCCTAATTGAAGAATCAGTTATCAATAAATTGCTTCAGAAATCTACCTTTGTGACCAAGGTAATTCTCTTCCAATTCTAAACTGATACCTTTCCTCTTTAATATTTTATATACCAGCACAGAGTCTAAGCAGATGTATTATCTTAACTCTAAAGATGGACCCCTGGTGAACCTCACCTCCTGGTATCCACATTCATGTAGAGCTCCTCTCCTTTTGGGTTTTGACCAATATGATACAGTGAAAGTTGTACTAAATTTCATCCAAGGCTAATCATAAGATGATTTATATCTTCCATCTGGATCTTTGGAAACATGCCCTGGAGAAACCCAACCACCATGTAAGGAATTATGATAATCCTAGGCAAAAATGGAGGCTATGTAAAGAGAATGAACTTAACCAGTTACAAGCTATTGCAACCATCCTCTAGAGTTACAAGGCATATGAGGGGAAAAGCCATCTTGAACTTGTAGCCCAATCCAGCCTTCAGATGACTCCAGCTGCCATCTGATAGCAACAACATGAGAGATACCAGGCAATGACTGCCTAACCCAACCTAATAAACCTTCTGAAACTTGACAATATGTTACTGTTTAAGTCAAAATTTTTGGATCCATTTTATGCAGAAATATATATCCAACATATAGGACAACAATGATGAAAACTCAGGATAGATTTAAAATCATAAGGCATCATAAAACCATGCAAATTATGTAATTAATGGGGATATAAACACCTTGGTTTTTATAATAATGTTCAATTCTTCTTTGTAATTTAAATATAAAGACAATTCTTAATACAATTTTCTTTTTCATTTCTGGAATATAGAATGGGATAGTATGTAATCAAAATATTTACTTTTATTTTCTTCTCATACTTCATTAATAAAAACAAAAATAATATATTCCATACTCTATTTAGAAGAAGCAGCATAAAGTTTCCTTGGTAAGTCTGTGCTTTCATGTCAACTCTGAGCAACTAGAATCCTAGACTGCTCTTCTGTGATAGGTTCACAGACTACTCCAGAGTCAGAATGGAGAAAGGACCATGACAGATGATGAAGTTTGCCATCATGGGGGAAAGGCTATCATTTTATGTGCATAATGTGTTTATTATCCATTAACTCTGAAATAGCTTTTTCATCTTTATTTTTATGAGTATGAAAGCAAATGTTATCATTGTAAAAATAAGTGAGAGTCATCTTTGGTCTTTCTGCACTCAAAATAAGGTTAATTAGAATAGCTGGACCCCAACTAATAGGATGCCTTCTCCTAGAGGCAGTCAAAAATACATAGTTGGGAAAAGATGCACTGTCCTTCTATCTGAGGTATTTCAAGGAAAAAAATTAATAAGATAAGGGATAAGCGACCTTTGGGAAGGATTTCTGGGGTAAAGTTCTATTGTATGACCCAAGTCAGATCATTAGTTCAACTTTCTTTCCCTCTTTTCTGCTCTCTAGGTGACTGTCTTGCCATATGCTTTCATTTCCTTACTTTTTTAAACTTTATTTCTAGAGCAGTTTAAGGTTCACAGTAAACTCTGAAGGCACCGAGATCTCTCCTTTAACTGCTGTCTCACACATGCGTGGTCTCCCCATTATCAATATTCCCCACCAGACAGGTGTTAGTATATTTGTCACAACTGACAAACCTGCTTTGACACTAGATAATCACCAAAAGTTCTTAGTTTACATATGGTTTGATTTTGGCTTTGCGTATACTATGGATTTAGACAAATCTATGGTATCACATAGAGTATCTTCACTGTCCTAAAAATCCTCTGTGCTTCATCTGTTCATCCCCCAAACTCTGTCAACCATTAAACCTTTTACTGTCTTGGTAGTTGTGCCATTTCCAGAATGTCATAGTTGTAATACTATATTTTATTTATCTTTTACTTTTTAAGTAAAAGATATTAATCATCATTAGATAGCCTAAAGAAGGCTTTTGAGTGATGTTCACATAGGAACCAATCATGTAGTATGCATGAGGTCAGGAACGAAATAAGCAGAAAAATTAGTTACTTCTCAGACATCATGTAAAGGTATAGGAGACTGGGTGTATAACAGATTAGAAATATATGAGAAAGTGATAAGAGACTGGCTAAGAATCATACCGTTGCCACCGTGGATATGACAAGGAGGGAAAATTATGTCTTGTCATTTCTGTTATGAGAGGAATAGCATTCAGGAAGAATAGTAGCTGTATTAGCTCACACTCAGTGAGTGATGGGCAACATATTTTCTGAGCCTTTCTTCTTTTGAATAATGATATCATAATAAGCTATAATTCTATTTGAACTGGTTTAGAATATAGCAATGGAGAAGCAATGGCACCCCACTCCAGTCCTCTTGCCTGGCAAATCCCATGGATGGAGGAGCCTGGTGGGCCACATCCAGGGGGTCGCTAAGAGTCGGACACGACTGAGCAGCTTCACTTTCATTTTTCACTTTCATGCATTGGAGAAGGAAATGGCAACCCACTCCAGTGTTCTTGCCTGGAGAATCCCAGGGACGGGGGAGCCTGGTGGGCTGCCGTCTGTGGGGTCGCACAGTGTCGGACACGACTGAAGCTACTTAGCAGCAGCAGCAGCAGCAGCAGCAGCAGAGTATAGCAAAGAGATAACTATTATTTACTATAAGTGGACAAAGGATAACATAATTAACAAGTCAAATCCAAATCTAACAATGATTCAACATAATCCTTATATATTCTGCTCTCATAATTTCATGACTATAATAGACTGAATTATTCACCATTAAACAGGCAATCTTTCATTAGATTATTTAAACTAACCCTCATCTAAATAATTTAATAACTTTAGCATTTTGTCAATTTTCTCATTTTAGAAGGTAGCACTCAGCCAGAATGATGAGTCTTTATCCTAACACAGTAGGGTCAGAATTATAATTTCAATCTTCTAATTTTAAAACGAGAGGTTAAAATATTACACTGAACAGTATGTTAAAAGGTCTAAATGCAAAAATTGAGGTCTCTGACCTCAATTTTTTTTTACTCAAGGGGTTTCTCTATTTTGTCTGGTTGAACCACAATGACCCTTCATTATAGGGATTAACCTATAGGCTACAAACACACTAAATTCAGCTGATTAAATTCTGCCCAGATTAAACCTGAAAAGGGAAAGGGACATAATAAATGCATATAGTTACCATTTTAAGCTCCAATCTTATATCATGCTAAGAGAGAGAAAACATATGTATTCCACTAAAAATGATCCATCATCCGATCTGTTGTAAATATTACGTGTGTGTGTATGTACATGTCTTATACACTGATTAGAGCCTCATGGGCAAGCAGTGCACACCTCAGTTTTGGGAGTGGCTACTGCATCACTCATTTTTTCATCAACTCCTACAGTAACCTCATTTCACTTCTACCTAACTCGTGGTCTTAGGAGCTTTCATAGATTTCAGCTGCTCTGTTGTCAATCATGCTTTAAAGCTCTTTTCTTTTTGAAGTGAGCCAGTTACTGAGGACCCAGAGAGGGATAGCCCAAGTATGATGAGGCACGGTTGTGGTTTTAATGTTTATCTGTAGTGATTTTATTATGAATGAAAACACAGGTACTCTGGATCAGACAGGTTATCCTTATTCACTTAGAAAGCAGGTAACAGCTGTATGGTTCTTCACACTCTCTGACTGCTGCCCTTGGGATGATGGGAGGAAAGTGAGTGTGAATCTCTCATGCATGCAGTCAGAAGATATATAACTCCTAGAGAGCCAATGCACAGCATAATGATTATGGACATAGTATGGTGTTATAAATATCAGAGCTAAGAAACTAGAACTTAATTGTTCCCACCACAAAAATGAAATGATTATGTGATGTTAGAGAGGAGGTAGCCTACACTGCAGTGTTAATTATATCGTAACATATAAGTGTCAAGCCAATACAATGTATACCTTAAACATTCACAATGTAATATGTAAATTATGTCTCAGTTTTTTAAATCTAACAGATACAAGAGAGTTGCTCCCTTTCCTTCCTAAAAGGGGTCATAGAAACCTTTGTTTCTTGGACAGGGGGATGGGAAGAGATCTTGGATTCTTACGCCTTTTGGCATTTATTTCTTTACACTTTGTGAGCTACAGTTATGCTTTGAATAAAACTCAGTGTTAACATTTTATTACTTTAAGGAGGATCTAGCTTATATTTGTTGGCATAGTTTGTGATGGATATCAGCCTAAATTCGTATATTTCTTCCTCTGTGTGTCTTTTCTCTGCACCTTCAAGTTTTTCTCTTTGTCTTTGATTTTCTTAGCAGTTTGAATATGTTCTGCTTAAGTGTGCAGCCTCCAATGCAGGAGACCCGGGTTCGATCCCTGGGTCAGGAAGATCCCCTGGAGAAGGAAATGGCAATCCACTCCAGTATTCTTGCCTGGAGAATCCCATGGACGGAGGAGCCTAGTAGGTTACAGTCTACGGGGTCGCAAAGAGTCGGACATGACTGAGTGACTTCACCTTAAGTGTGCAGAGAGTAGGAACAGGGAAATGTTTTATTTAATTATTTTTTTCATCCTCTTCCTCTTCTGTGAGTTTAGGAGATGTGTAATTTGGTATCTGTTGTTAATTTCAAAAAGTCTTAATAGTTTTTATATGTGTGTGTCAATTTATAGCTGGCACACCACACACAAAGCTGTCCGGGGGAAATGTAAACAAGAGGAACTACCCCAGTATTAGAGATTTAATTTCATTGCCTGTTGGAATCTTGTCTAATATTAGAGTCTAGTCCAATATTAGTTTGTATAGTTTAAACTATGATAAGGCTTAGCCTAGAAAAGATTAGAGAAAAGAATTTCATTTTATCCTGACATAGCCATGGATAGTTCCAGTGCTACCTTCTAAAATGAGTAAATTGATAAAATGCTGAAGTTATTAAGTTATTTAGATGAGGGTTAGTTTAAATAATCTAATGAAAGTTTGCCTGTTTAATGGCGAATTATTCAGTATTTGATAGTGCCACCCCTCTTTGTGCTGTGATGGTAATTAGTAAGTCGTGTCCTACTCTTGTGACCCCATGGACTGTAGCCTGCCAGGCTCCTCTATCCATGGGATTCTCCAGGCAAGAATACTGGTGTGGGCTGCCGTTTCCTGCTCCAGGGGATTGTCTTGACCCAGCGACCGAACCCAGGTCTCCTGCATTGCAGGCAGATTCTTTACTGACTGAGCCACCAGGGAAGCCCAAGACGGCATGTGGGATATAGTTCCCTGACCAGGGATTGAACCCAGGCCCCTTGCATCGGGATCGTGAAGTCTCCTCAGCCACTGGACCACCAAGGAATCCCCTCTTTGTACTACTTCATCGTAAGTCCCCTGCCTAACAGGAGTTCACAGAGGAACTGTCAGAGAGACAGAGGAAAAACAGAGAGGAAATGGAACCGTAGAAACAAAGCAACGAGAGTGTACTGAGGAAAAGTGAGTCTGGTGTCACAGCTCTTTGGCTCTAGAACACATTTCTCACTGTAACCATATTCTGATGACTTACAGTTGAAAAGTACAAAGCTTACCCTGCTTTCTACACTTCTGTAAAGTCAGAATCTGTATGGATCATTCTGTAGTTTTCCAGAGCAAGCTATTTTTCTGAAATGAAATGCAGAATACTGACAACGGATGATTATTTTAATAGCCAGATAAAATGACACTCAGTGATTTCTATGTGCTGATTATCTTTATTTGCTAATCAATGTATTTCTTTTTATTCACAAAGTTTTTTAACTAAAGGAGATTTTTAAAAGATGATATTTGAGCCTATAAAATCTCTGCAGATCAAGATATTTACATTTCAGAAATACAACATTAACATAAAAATTCCATCTTCATGTATCTTTCAGTCAGGATAAAAACTCAAAGGAAAAGAGTAACTCACAGGAGGGTCAGGCACAGCAGTCTTTGAAGACCTCACATATAAAAATCAATGTATAGATTGCACATCATTTCCTGCTACATGAGAAATACAATATGGATAGTGTTATTCTTTTTAAAAATCTATTTATTCCTGAATACTTTGTAAAAGAAAGAAAAATAAGATGGAAATCTCAAAAAGGAAGTTATTTCATACTTATGCTGTGCTATGTATTTGTGCAGTAAAAAGTACATGAGTGCGATGCCTCACAGTGCTAAGCAAGGAATAGATAAAAATATTTTTAAGTAATAATCACACTGCCATTGCTGAATTTATGATATAGAAGATAAATTTTAAAATAATATGCCATCATATTATATTAGCAATAACACATGCAGTCTTCAATTCATTGAGTTATTTTTAGAAAATACAGAATAGAGAAGTAGAGGTAAGAAAATTATACATAATTTCTATGCAGAGGAAAACATAATTAATATTTGATATATTTCTTTTTGATTTATTGTCTTCTTTTCAAGTGTATGTCGGTATAGAGTACATACCATGCAGAGCATACTTTTAGCAACTGTACCTTCACATGTACTATTTTAAATCATTTTTCATTTAGCATTGTATTATATAGGTGTATAAAATAAGCATTCATATTTAATTGATGTTTCATTGCATCTATTATTTGCATCAGCTTTCACTTACCCTTACACCATAATTTTCCAAATTATCACAGGATCAAAAATGTAATTTTTTGAATGTATGCTTACCTTTGCATTGTATTACTTGCAATGTATGCTTACCTTTGCATTGTGTGGATATACTAATTTTATATAATCATTTTCATACTGATGAACATTGACTTTTTCTAAGCTGTTGTAACATCTTAAATATTATACAAAAAAATCTATATTTATTTCTCTGGATTTATCTACTTATGTTCGTAGGATGAATTATTAGAAATTGAGTTACCATATAATATAATGAATGTGTGCAAAGCTGTTTATCCATATTTCAAACATCATTTCCAGAAATATAGTGAAATATTCTCACTTAAAGCATAAGAAAGTGACCATATGTACTTCAATTTAGTGAAGATTTATCAGTTTACTTGAAAAAACAGATAAACTCCAGAAAGAATAATGGTATACATATGTTTTTAAAGACCTCATCTAAATTTTCGATCTCCAACTCTTAGTGATAACAAAGATCATGCAAATAAGTGGCCAAAAGATTATTTTAAATGATACAAAGACATTAATGCAATCAGACTAAGCAGTACAACCTAAATCCTACATTAAGGATGTAGATCCACATTGTTCAGTTCAGTTCATTCACTCACAACTCTTTGCAACCCCATGAATTGCAGCACGCCAGACCTCCCTGTCCATCACCAACTCCTAGAGTTCACTCGGATTCACGTCCATCGAGTCAGAGATGCTATCCAGCCATCTCATCCTCTGTCGTCCCCTTCTCCTCCTGCCCACAATCCCTCCCAGCATCAGAGTCTTTTCCAATGAGTCAACTCTTCGCATGAGGTGGCCAAAGTACTGGAGTTTCAGCTTTAGCATCATTCCTTCCAAAGAAATCCCAGGGTTGATCTTCAGAATGGACTGGTTAATGCACTTATTTTTCATGCCATTTACTTATATGTGTTAATTATAGAAAAACAAAAATATGACGAGACTCTAATGGACACATGTAGTGAATCCTTGATGATATGGTGATATTCTCTATTTTGAATTGGTTAAAAACAGTAACTCATAATCTATTGAAATATAATACCTAAGCAGTCAAAGGAAAAGTAAAATTGAAAATCTATAGATAACTGTAGATAATTTTAGCTGCTCAAATGCAAGACAAAAATGAGTTTGCATTCAGGCATTCTTTAAGTCCCAATTTGCTTAGCACATCCTGGCAAAGACATCACTTTGCCAATAAAGGTCCATATAGGCAAAGCTATGGTATTTCCAGTAGTCATGTACTTATGTGAGACTTGGACCATAAAGAAGATTGAGCACCAAAGAACTGATGCTTTTGAATTGTGATTCTGGAGAGGACTATTGAGAGTCCCTCAGACAAGGAGATCAAACCAGTCAGTCCTAAAGGACATCAACCCTGCATATTCATTGGAAGAACCTGTGCTGAAGCCAAAGCTCCAATACTTTGACCACCTTATGAGAGGAGACAACTAATTGGAAAAGACCCTGAGGCTGGGAAAGACTAAAGGCAAAAGGAGAAGAGGGCAACAGAGGATGAGATGGTTAGATAGCATCACCAACTCAATGGACATGAGTTTGAGCAAACTCCAGGAGATAATAAAGGATAGTGAAGCCTGACCTGCTGCTGTCCATAGGGTCACAAAGAGTCGAACATGACTTAGCAACTTAACAACAACAAATATTTTCAAGAACTAGTCAAACCAGTACAATGTGTTATATGAATATGCAATAGAAAATTCTGATCTTGACATGTTAGGAAAGTGAAATTTGCCTTGAGTACCACAAGATACATAAGAGTAGGCACAGAGGAGGGCAAGAACTTCTCAAATGGAAAAGAACCTGTGTGAGGATTTGAGGCAGAAAGGAGCTCCTTGTATTTGAAAAGCTCAAATAGCATCATTGTACACAGGAAGTTGTGAGAGTACAGGAGTTATGATTGTAGTTCAAGAGTTAGTCATCCAATAATGGATGATCGTGAATACCATGCTGAGAAAGTCTATATGCAGAGTATATCATGTGAAAAGATGGGCTGGATGAAGCACAATCTGGAATCAAGATGGCTGGGAGAAATATCAATAACTTCATATACACAGGTGACACCACCCTTATGGCAGAAAGTGAGGAACTAAAGAGCCTCTTGATGAAAGTGAAAGAAGAGACTGAAAAAGTTGGCTTAAAACTCAGCATTCAGAAAATGAAGATCATGGCATCTGGTCCCATCACTTCACGGCAAATAGATGGGTAAACAATGGAAATAGTGATAGACTTTATTTTGGGGGCTCCAAAATCACTGCAGATGGTGACTGCAGCCATAAAATTAAAAGACTCTTGGTCTTTGGAAGAAAAGCTATGACCAGCCTAGAAAAGCAGAGACATTATTTTGCCAACAAAGGTCTGTCTAGTCAAAGCTATGCTTTTTCCAGTAATCATGAATGGTTGTGAAAGCTGGACTATAAAGAAAGCTGAGGGCTGGAGAACTGATGCTTTTGAACTGTGGTGTTGGAGAAGACTCTTGAGAATCCCTTGGACTGCAAGGAAATCCAACCAGAAAGTCCTAAGGAAATCAGTCCCAAATATTCATTGGAAGGACTGTTGCTCAAGTTGAAACCCCAATACCTTGGCCACTTGGTGGGAAGAGTTGACTCATTTGAACAGACTCTTTTGCTGTGAAAGATTGAGGGCAGGAGGAGAAGGGCATGACAGAGGATGAGATGGTTGGATGGCATCACTGACTCAATGGACATGGGTCTGGGTGGACTCTGGGAGTTGGTGATGGATAAGGAGGCCTGGTGTGCTGCAGTCCATGAGGTCACAAAAAGTCAGACACAACTGAGTGACTGAACTGAACTGAGGGAAGTCTGTCTTAAAAAAAAAAAAAAAAGAAAGAAAGGAAAGTCCAGTCACAAAATTCTCAGAAAAATTTTAAAAACATTAAAGAAACTGATTTAAATTCTACAGAAAGACTGCATACTATAAAGAATATCTCTTCAAAGTCTGTCTGTGTTAAATATATACTATATATATACATATATATATATATTTATAAACTCTAAAATAGAACTTTATCAATAGAAAATTTTGATTTGAAAAACTTAGTCTCCATATTGCAGGGGACATAATAACATAATTTTCTCCATGAAATTCAGAAGGATGTGAATAAACAGGTTTATCCATTTAACAGGTTGATATAAGCTGCTGTGAGAGTTGATATTGTATTTCCCACGTATAAACAATTCTGATTACTCAATATCAATTTCTAAAATATCTTAGGCTTTACTTCAGTAACTATGGTATGGCAATTCCTCCAAATAACCTTTGTATCTTCTTAATAGAAATACTGTATATAACAGAATAGATAGGAGAAGGCAAATCATCCTGAAGATGTAGACACTAATAATCAATATCCAGTCACAATTTTTTATAATTAGGTTTTGTCTCAGTGAAATTGCTCATCTCTCTCTCTCTCTCTCTCTTTTTTTTCTATTTCTCAGCTTTATTTTGAAGTGTTAGTTTTTCAATTTGTTTATTTTAATTGCAGGCTAATTACTTCATGCATTTGAATCAGGTTTAATGAGGTGGAAGAAACTGAAGCCTGTTATACAGAGTGAAGTAACTCAGAAAGAAAATAACCAATACAGTATGTTAATGCATATATATGGAATTTAGAAAGATGGTAATGATGACCCTATATGCGAGACAGCAAAAGAGATGCATATACTCATTTCTTATGTTATTATGAAAACCCTAATTATTAACTGAAATTATAAATACTACATATTAACCACCAGATATTAAATCTTAAAATAGGTAGTATCATCTTCATTCTATTTAAAATTTAATTTATTGTGATGTATCATGTGTAAAAAGTACATAACGAATAGGATATCTGTCTGCAGTTGCAGACATTGGTGACAAAACACTGTAATTAACATAATCAGATATATTTAAAAGTTGTTCTCTTATAGGATGTCAGAGAGCTGCGGTTGCAAAGGATCTTACAGAACGGAAGTCTAAAAACGCACAGACCTCTAGATGGGTGGAGCTGGGAGGCTGCTTTCCTGCCTGGAAAACGTGAACCTGAGCAGGCCTGGTATTGAGAAACCCGTCATAGTCAGAGGGACTCTAAGCGGAAAAGAGAACCAGAGAACACAGAAAACATGCAGAAGATATGTCATTTTTCCTCCTGTTTACTCTGTTCCCCAAATCTGAGACTTTTGGACTTTTTCTTTTTTTTTTTTTACTCTGTTCTCAGGAACTTGTGCTCAGGATCTGAGACAGTTGATACCAAAGAGACCTGCAGGCTCATAACCTAACCCTCCACTTATAGGAGATAGCAGAGAAGCCCAGAGCTTGAATAACATGTGTCTTTCTTTGTTGTTTTGTTGTTCAGTCGCTCAGTCGTATCCGACTCTTCGCTACAACCATGGAATGTGGCACGCCAGGCTTCCCTGTTCTTATTCAGGTGGAAATCTCAACTCTTAGCTGTTCCCATATTGACTTTGCCTAATTTCTGTGCTCTCTTTTGAATCCCCAGTTGATGGGTTAGATAATTCTCCCATTATTCCATCTTTCACTGAAACTCTTTTGTATTTTTTCTCAGTTTCTGCCACACATTAATCACTCATTGAAGGGCAGGGACCAAAGAGTGAGGACTGATTTTTATTCTAGAGGATAGTTTTCTTGAGCAAACTCAGCCTACGAACTGTCCCCCTGGTGATGTGAACAGCTGTTCTCTCTTCTTGGCTTGAAAGCTTAGGGCTGCCGCTTTATTAGTGTGGCCCCTTGTGTTCTCCCCTGGCCTGCACAGTTGAGTGCTGAAGGGTTTGGCATCTTTATGCTGAGAATTGTGCACTCACAGCAGCTCCTCTGGGATTCTCCCAGCCAAGTTTCTAGCCATTTTGCCAGCCTCAGTGTTTGTATTCTGATATTTCAAGCCTGTAAGTCTTCTACTTTTTGCTGCTTAAGCTGCATATGGGTTGAAAATGTGTTCAGAAAGTAACAAGAAAATCTCAGTTAAATTCTGTCCTTCAAGGATAGAATCTTCTTGTCTTTGACCTGCTTTTCCCTGTGTCCCAGGAGTCTTCCCATTAATATGTAGTTTAGCTATCAGGCAGTGTTTTGGGGGAGTTTATATTCAGATTTAGGTCTTGTTTCTTCAGCAAACTTACTCAAGTTCACAACTCCATCCCCTAGAACAGATAACTAGTAATCTATACCAGGACCACAATAAATATTTATTGACTGACTTGTTGGTCCCTGACAACACAATGCAAAAGTGTGTCCAGAATTTGTGTTCTCGTTTGTATGACATTTAGCAATATTTTATGGAATTTAAAGATCATTCGATTGGAATGTTAGAAAAAGAGGATATTTTTAACACACCAGAGCAACTAACCTGTTTTACAGTTCCTGGCTTTAGAATATTGTCTGGCAAATTACAATATTAATAGTTACCATTCATAAATGCCACCATAGGTGAGCTAAAGAATATGATCTCCTTTCAAGAAACAGTCTTCAAACACTAAGAAATGGGTAGGTTTGCAATTCAGACCCTTAGTCAATGCCAACTTTTAATCTGTTGTACTATACCCAACTCTAGTTATTTAAGAATTATATGTGACAATTATTAGCATTTGTTATTGTGAGTTTTTTGTTAATATCTTAGTAGATATTAGTGTTTGGAAGCTTTCCTTATAACTAAATTATATAAAATATTGGATTAGATACTTGAATAAACTTGTCAATGAGGCAACAAAGCAAAAAAAAAAAATGTTTTACACCTAGTATTCACTTACAAAACAGCAGAGTGATTATTTCATTTTTATGATTTTAATTATTTTTTATTGAAATATAGTTGATTTACAATGTGATAATTACTGTTGTACAGCAAAGTATTTCAGTTATGCATATATATATGCATATATATATATATACATATATATATATACACGTCCTTTTAAAAATTTCTTCTTCATCATGGTATATCATAAGATATTGAGTATAGTTCTTTGTATTATACAGTAGGACTTTATTATTTAACCATTCTATATATAAAAGCTTACATCTGCTAACTCCAACCTCCCACTCCATCCCTCATCCAACACCCACTCCTTGGCAACCATCTCTCTATTCTCTATGTCTATGATTCTGTTTCTGTTTCAATGATAGGTTCATTTGTGTCAAATTTTAGATTCCACATAAAAATGATATCATATGCTATTTGTCTTTTTCTTTCTGATTTACTTCACTTAGTATAATGAGCTCTAGTTAGTTGCATCCATATTGCTGCAAATGACATTATTTCATTTCTCATAGCAGAGTAACATTCTGTTGGTGATTGAGCGCTCATATAGAAACAGCAACTTCAAAGAAGGAATGTGTATAAATGTTCTGAAGTTCTTTTTGGATCAAGAACAGATGCTTGCAAGATGGCGGAGTAGAAGCATGTGTGTTCATCTTCTCCTGCGAGAACACCAAAATTACAACTTGCTGCTGAACAACCATTGACAGGAGAATATTTGATCCCACACACAAAAAAAGATACCCCATATCCAAAGGCAAAGGAGTAGCCCCAGCAAGACAGTAGGAGGGGCAAAATCAGGTTTAGAATCAAACCCTATGCCTGCTGGAGATGCTCAGAGGGTTCAAACCAAACCTTTTGCACACTAGGGAACCCCACAGAGCCTGAACCAGACCTGCCTTTGAGTTGTTGAGTGTCTCCTGTGGAGGTATGTATCAGCAGTGTTCTGCCCGGAGGGGCAGGGGCTCCAGGTGCAGCAGACCTGGGTAAGGCATAAACCCTCTTGGAGGTGGTCACGATTAACCCCACAGTAGAGCCGCCAGAACTTACACAGAACTGGGGAAACAGAATCTTGGAGGACAGAAACAAAACCTTGTGTGCACCAGGACACAGGAGAAAGGAGCACTGACCCCCACGAGAGACTGACCCAGACTTGCCTGTGGGTATCCAGGAGTCTCTGGTGGAGGTATGGGTCAGAGGTGGCCTGCTGCAGGGTTGGGGGCACTGAGTGTGGCAGCCATTATATTCATTACCTCGACCATAGTTTGGTTTCAGGTCAAACAACAGGGATGATACACAGCCCCGCCCATCAAGAGAAAATTGGATTAAAGATTTACAGACCATGGCCCCACCCATCAGAACAAGAACCAGTTTCCCTTCAGTCACTCTCTCCTATCAGGAAGTTTCCATAAGCCCCTTATCCTTATCCCTAGAGGGCAGACAGAATGAAAATCACAATCACAGAAGACTACTCAAACTGATCACATGGACCACAGCCTTGTCTAACAGCAATGAAACAATGAGCTATGCCCTGTATGGGCCACCCAAGATGGTCATGGTGGAGAGTTCTGACAAAACATGATCCACTGGAGGAAAGGATGGGAAACCAATTCAGTATCCTTGTCCTGAGAACCTCACGAACAGTATGAAATGGCAAAAAGATAGGACACTGAAAAATGAACTCCCCAGGTCAGTACGTACCCAATATGCTACTGGAGAACAGTGGAGAAATAATTCCAGAAAGAATGAAGAGATGGAGCCAAAGCAAAAACAACACCCAGTTGTGGGTGTGACATGATGGAAGTAAAGTTTGATGCTCTAACATTATTGCATAGGACACTGGAATTTTAGGTCTATGAATCAAGGCAAATTGGAAGTGGTCAAACAGGAGGTGGCAAGAGTGAACATCGACATTCTAGGAATCAGCAAACTAAAATGGACTGGAATGGGTGAACTTAACTCAAATGACCATTATATCTACTACTGTGGGCAAGAATCCCTTAGAAGAAATGGAGTAGCCATCATGGTCAACAAAGGAGTCCAAAATGCAGTACTCAGATGTAGTCTCAAAAACAAAAGAATGATCTCCGTTCATTTCCAAGGCAAACCATTCAATACCATGGTAATCCAAGCCTCTACCCCAACCAGTAATGCTGAAGAAGCTGAAGTTGAACAGTTCTATGAAGACCTATAAGACCTTCTAGAACTAACACCCAAAAAAGATGTCCTTTTCATTATAGGGACTGGAATGCAAAAGTAGGAAATCAAGAACACTTGGAGTAACAGGCAAATTTGGCCTTGGAATACAGAATGAATTAGGGCAAAGGCTAATAGAGTTTTGCCAATAGGATGCACTAATCATAGCAAACACCCTCTTCCAATAACACAAGATAAGACTATACACATGGACATCACCAGATGGTCAACACCAAAATCAGATTGATTATACTCTTTGCAACCACAGATGGAGAACCACAGACTGAATCTATACAATCAGCAAAAACAAGACCGGGAGTTGACTGTGGCTCAGATCATGAACTCCTTATTGCCAAATTCAGACTTAAATTGAAGAAAGTAGGGAAAACCACTAGAACGTTCAGATATGATCTAAATCAAATCCCTTAGGATTATACAGTGGAAGTGACAAATAGATAGAGTGCCTGAAGAACTATGGACAGATTCTTAACATTGTACAGGAGTCAGTGATCAAGATTATCCCCAAGAAAAAGAAATGAAAAAAGGCAAAATGGTTGTCTGAGAAGGCCTTACAAATAGCTTAGAAAAAAAGAGAAGCAAAAGGAAAAGGAGAAAAGCAAAGATATACCCATTTGAGTGCAGATTTCCTAAGAAGAGCAAGGAAAGATAAGGAAGTTTTCCTCAGAGATCAATGCAAAGAAATAGAGGAAAACAATAGAATGGGAATGACTAAAGATCTTGTCAAGAAAATTAGAGATACCAAGGGAATGTTTCATGCAAAGATGGGCACAATAAAGGATAGATATGGTATGGACCTAACAGAAGCAGAAGATATTGGCAACAACACAGAGAACAACTATATTTAAAAAGATCTTAATGACTGATATAACCATGATGGTATGATTACTCACCTAGAGCCGGACATCCCGGAATGTGAAGTCAAGTGGGCCTTAGGAAGCATCACTGTAATCAAAGCTAGTGGAGGTGATGGAAGTCCAGTTGAGCTGTTTCAAATCCTAAAAGATGATGTTGTGAAAGTGCTACATTCACAACAAATTTGGAAAACTCAACAGTGGCCACAGGACTGGAAAAGTTCAGTTTTCATGCCAAAGAATATTCAAACTACCGCACAATTGCACTCATTTCACATGCTAGCAAAGTAATGATCAAAATTCTCCAAGCCAGGCTTCAACAGTAGATGAACCATGAACTTCCAGATGTTCAAGTTGGATTTAGAAAAGGTAGAGGAACCAGAGATCAAATTGCTCATATCCACTGGATTATCAAAAAAACCAGAGAGTTCTAGAGAAACATCTATTTCTGCTTTAGTAACTATGCCAAAGCCTTTGACTAGGTGGATCACAACAAACTGGAAAATTCTGAAAGAAATGGGAATACCAGACCACCTGACCGGCCTCCTGAGAGATCTATATGCCAGTCAAGAAGCAACAGTTAGAACTGGACATGGAACAACAGACTGGTTCCAAATCAGGAAAGGAGTATGTTAAGGTTGCATATTGCCATCCTGTTTATTTAACTTATATGCAGAGCACATCATGTGAAATGCCAGGCTGGATGAAGCACAAACTGGAATCAAGATTGCCAGGAGAAATATCAGTAACCTTGGACATGCAGGGTGACACCACCCTTATGACGGAAGTAAGAACTAAAGAGCCTCTTGATGAAAGTGTAAGAGGAGAGTGAAAAAGTTGGCTTAAAACTCAACATTCAGAAAATGAAGATCATGGCATCCAGTCCCATCACTTCATGGGAAATAGATGGAGAAACAATGGAAACAGTGAGAGACTTTATTTTCTTGAGCTCCAAAATCACTACAGATGGTGATTGCAGCCATGAAATTAAAAGACACTTGCTCCTAGGAAGAAAAGCTATGACCAGCCTACACAGTATATTAAAAAGCAGAGACATTTCTTTGCCGACTAAGGTCCATCTAGTCAATGATATAGTTTTTCCAGTAGTCATGTATGGATTTTTAGAGTTGGACTGTAAAGAAGGCTGAGCACTGAAGAATTGACACTTCGAACTGTGGTGTTGGAGAAGACTCTTGAAAGTCCCTTGGAATGCAAGGAAATCCAACCAGTCAATCCTAAGGTAATCTGTCCTGAATATTCACTGGAAGGACTGCTGCTGAAGCTAAAATTCAATACTTTGGCCACCTGATGCAAAGAACTGATGCATTGGAAAAGACCCTGATTCTGGGAAAGACTGAAGGCAGGAGGAGAAGGGGCCAACCGAGGATGAGATGGTTGGATGGCATCACTGACTTGATGGACATGAGTTTGAGCATGTTCCAGGAACTGGTGATAGAAGAGAAGCCTGGCATGCTGCAGTCAATGGGGCACAAAGAGTTGGACACAACTGAGCAACTGAACTGAACTAAATATTCAATTGCATATGTGTCATATCTTCTTTATTCATTCATTTATGGACTTGTATTCAGGTTATTTTCATGTCTTGACTATTGTGAATAGTGTCGTTATGAAAATAGGGATGTGTGTATCTTTTTGAATTACAGTTTTGTCCAGCTATATGCCCAGGGGTAGGATTGTTAAATCATATGGTAGCTTTATTTTTAGTTTTGTGACGAAGCTCCACACTATTTTCTGCAGGGGCTGCACCACTTTACATTCCCACCAACAGTGTAGGAAGGTTCCCTTTTCTCCACATCTTCTCCAGCGTTTGTTATTTGCAGACTTTTTAATGATGGCCATTCTGACTGATGTGAGGTGGTTTCTCATTGTAGTTTTGATTTGCATTTCTCTAATAATTAGCCAACATAGGTCCATCTAGTCAAGGCTATGGTTTTTCCAGCGGTCAAGTATGGATATGAGAGTTGGACTGTGAAGAAAGCTGAGCACGTGGTGTTGGAGAAGACTCTTGAGAGTCCCTTGGACTGCAAGGAGATCCAACCAGTGCATTCTAAAGGAAATCAGTCCTGGGTGTTCATCAGAAGGACTGATCCTAAAGCTGAAACTCCAATACTTTGGCCACCTCACGCGAAGAGTTGACTCACTGGAAAAGACGATGATGCCAGGAGGGATTAGGGGCAGGAGGAGAAGGGGACGACAGAGGATGAGATGGCTGGATGGCATCGCTGGACTCAATGGACATGAGTTTCAGTGAACTCCGGGAGTTGGTGATGGACAGGGAGGCCTGGTGTGCTGCAATTCATGGGGTCACAAAGAGTCGGACATGACTGAGCAACTGAACTGAATAATTAGCAATGTTTAACATTTTTTCTTGTGCCTATGAACCAGCTATATTTTTCTTTGAAGAAATATGTATTTAGGTCTTCTGCCCATTTTTTGGATTGGTTTTGTTGTTGTTGAGGTGTAATTGGTGTTTGTATATTTTTGGAAGTTAAGCCCTTGTCAGTCACGACATTTGCAAATATATCTCCCATTATGTTGGTTGTCTTTTCATTTGGGAGAGTAATTACTTCCTAGTCACAGACTTTATCAAATTTTACAAGGGTTAATTTCATGCTCTTCTAATGCTTTATGTAAATGCCTGGCATAGCATTATGATTGATTCACAACTCACGAAAAGAAAACAAATTTGAATCAAAATATAAAGAGTCACTATTATTTATCAGTCCAAGTGATGGTGAAACAACTTAAATTTCTTAGAAATTAATCTGAAGTTTTAATTTTGCCTAAAACTACTAAGCTCTTACTCAGGAATAAAAAGACTAAGAAAAATATATGCATGTATATAAATTTATATATATTTTACTTATTTATACATGTTTATTATATGTATTAACTGCATATATAAACATTTTTCATTGAGAAACAGAGGTAATAGAGCTACTTAACATACTAAGAGACCCCAGATATAATCAATTTTCCTAAGTCATATTGTTTAGAATTCCAAAGTCATTTGTCCAGTAGTTTCTTATTTCATTCAGTTCAAATGACAATAGCAGCGTAGTAAGTATTGGGTTAAAACCTCAGCTTTTAAATTTCACCATGTCTTTGACCCACTAAAATAAATGAAGTTTTCCTGAATCTCACATTCTCATTTATTAACAGGAACAAATATCACTCTCCTTGGGCAATTCTGAGAATCAGTTACATTTACTTTTATAAAACACCAAATAGTGGGTATAACCCTTAGTGAGCACTGAGAAATATTTTCATTTGAATCAGTAAATATTTTATCATGGTTCACTAAGTTATGCACATATTAAAAAAATCTTGGAAGTTCTAAACCTAACAAGAGTTAAACCTAAGTCAGCTGGCAAGCCATTTCACTGAAAACACAGGTGGCAGAGGAGTAATTAACATCAACAACTTGTGTTGCTCCAGATTGTAAAGCTGAAAGATTACTTACATGTACATTGGTATGAAAATAACTTGGTACAACCATGAAATACAGAAAGACAAAATATAACTCGGATGATAATTGAAAATGACCTATTTATACATCTAAATGATGAAACATCCTAACCAAAACAGTCTGGAGGGAATTCCATAGGCCACTTATGGCTCAGTCTTATTCTCTATAAATTCCATGGCAGGCCAGTCTGCAATATACAGACTTTTTCTTTCTGTTACTCAGCTTCTCTTGTGATTCATCCAACACAACCACTTACCCTTCATCCTTCATATTCTATGGCTACTCAAACTCACATGCTTTGATCAAAAATTAGGATCTCTCCAGGGCTTTTAAGAAACTCTTATTTTCCATTTCCTCTTACTCTGCATTGGAATAAAATGGTTCCCCAGTGGACAATTTGATTCCATCTATTATCTTCAATTTAATGCTTATAGAATAAAAGCCCTTTACTTCACTGTTTTTTTTTTCTCCTAAATAATATATTGCATCCATCTGAGATAAAAATAAATTTTGTTTTATTCCTTCAGTATTATGTAATCAAATTTCACTTTCCATGTCATAGGAAATAGATAAAATCCTATAACAAGACAAACTTTTGATTATAACTGTGATGAATGCTATAAAAACCACAAATGTGTAATGATTGGGATATTTTTCAAAATTCTTAATAAAATACATAATGATATAGGAGGAAAAATTATTGCTTTGTTCATTTCCACTGGTACTGTCTATAAAGTCAACAGGCATAATAAAATTACTAAGCTTATGTTGACAGAATTTGAGTGTTTATCATAAATGAAATAGCATTACTAAAAATATTTTTAAATAATTGCAGGCTCTAGTAAAATATTAGAAACACGAGAGACTGATTAACTTTTTCCAGTAGCTTCTATTAGGCTTCAGAGAGGAAAGCTTGAAATAAATATTGTAATAAATGTGACTTATTGAAATGCGGTAAGTTGTCCAGTCCACATACATTCTTTCAGAACCTTGTATGTATCTCAAGAGTCGAAATTAATTAAATCAGTTTCCCTTCCCCCAAACCTGAGTAGACTTCAGTTCAGTTGCTCAGCTGTGTCTGACTCTTTGCAACCTCATGGACTGCAGCACGCCAGGCTTCCCTGTTCAGCTTGCTCACACTCATGTCCATCGAGTCTGTGATGCCATCTAACCATCTCAACCTCTCTTGTCCCCTTCTCTTCCTGCCTTCAATCTTTCCCAGCATCAGAGTCTTTTCCAATGAGTCAGTTCTTTGCATCAGATGGCCAAGGTATTAGAGTTTCACCATCAGTCCTTCCAATGAATATTCAGGACTGATTTCCTTTAGGATTGACTGGTTTAATCTCCTTGCAGTCCAAGGGACTCTCAAGAGTCTTCTCCAACACCACAGTTCAAAAGCATGAATTCTTTGGTGCTCAGGTTTCTTTATAGTCCAACTCTCACATCTGTACATGACTACTGGAAAACCATAGCAGTAGACTTGGCATAGCTCAAACCAGGAGAATTTGTTAAAAACATTGCTTTGTGGCTTCTGAGGCTAAACTATGAGAAAGCTAGAGCTTCTGCCTGGCTCTCTCTCCAGCAACTCATACCTTCAGAGAGTTGAATTAACAGGTATGAGGCCTGCAGGCTGGAGGAATTATGCAAAACCATTAAGTAGAGATAGTAAGAGGTGTCTAATGAGCATATATGTTCCATCTCTCAGTTATTTGAGATTAACCAGCATCAGCAATAATCAGCCTTGAGGTGATTTTAGCTACTCAAGTTACAGAAAAGTAGGACTAGATAAAAGCTGTCCGCAAGCTCTACCCCTAGATAGTATATTCAAAAGCAGAGACATTACTTTGCCGACTAAGGTCCGTCTAGTCAAGGCTATGTTTTTTCCTGTGGTCATGTATGGATGTGAGAGTTGGACTGTGAAGAAGGCTGAGCGCCGAAGAATTGATGCTTTTAAACTGTGGTGTTGGAGAAGACTCTTGAGAGTCCCTTTGACTGCAAGAAGATCCAGCCAGTCCATTCTGAAGGAGATCAGCCCTGGGATTTCTTTGGAAGGAATGATGCTAAAGCTGAAACTTCAGTACTTTGGCCACCTCATACGAAGAGTTGACTCATTGGAAAAGACTCTGATGCTGGAGGGATTGGGGGCAGGAGGAGAAGGGGACAACCAAGGATGAGATGGCTGGATGGCATCACAGACTCGATGGACGTGAGTCTGAGTGAACTCCGAGAGATGGTGATGATCAGGGAGGCCTGGCGTGCTGTGATTCATGGGGTCGCAAAGAATTGGACACGACTGAGTGACTGAACTGAACTGAACTGAAACTCTTCCCAAATTTCAATTAGTGAGCAAAATGCTACTGTTTTAAAGCAACTGAGTTTGAGGGTGATTGTAACATAGCACCATGAAGATTGCTCTCCCAGCAAAGAAGATGAAAAGGAGTGAGAGAACCAGAGATGACTGAGCAAGAATGATGTCTCAGGTTTGTCTGTCCTTAGGTTGATCCAAGTAGGATGATGACAGGACTCTAAGTGATACTGCATAGGAATTCACCTTAAGGTGAAGTAGCTAACCCTGTTTTGCTCTCATAAGTTTTAGTCATTGGCTGCAGGATATCAAGTGTAGGAGATCTCTCAGATGAGGTGGCTTTCATTGGTCAAGGGAATTATGTTGTAGAAAGAGGCTGTATGAGCTATTGGCAACTAATGTTCACAGAAACTAGGGGGCCTTGGTCAGTCATCAAAAGTGTCTATTATCCCAGGAGACCACAAACTGGAGACAACTATCAGTGAGTCTGAGTAATGGCAGTGTGAGAGCTATCTCATAGAAATAAGATATCAAAATGCAGTAGCATGGCAGAGCAAAAAGAGCACAGGGTCATAAGATGAAGATTAGAGGCTTGGCTTATATGCTAAGTCATGATGAACTCTTTGCAACCCTACAGTAGTCTGCCAGGCTCCTCTGTCCATGGGATTCTCCAGGCAAGAAGACTGCAATGGGTTGCCATGCCGTCCTCCAGGGGATCTTCCTGATCCAGGGATCAAACCCACATCTCTTATGTCTCCTGCATCGGCAGGCAGGTTCTTTACCACTAGCACCACCTGGGAAGCCCCAGAGCCTTTGCTTAATATGAAGTTTATGTAATTCAAACAAGCTTCCCTTTCTTCTTTCATTAAACATCTATTAACCATAAAGTCTGGCTGAGAATTTCCATCTGTGGTTGAGCTTATATATTCAGACACTTATTTGACAAAACTGTTTGAGAAGACTTAAATCTTTCATATCCAACATGCTCCAAAACAGCTATGGCAGTCAGGATTCTCGACGGGAATAGTCCTCTCTCACTTGTTTGTATTCAGTCAGGAGCATAAGAGATTCTTGACACTTATCATCCATCTCATTTCTCAAAATGAGATAATTCTCATCTTTCCTTCTCTACCACCATGATAATCCTAATTTATGATCTCTCATCTTAGTTTTTAAGTAGCTTCCTAGATCTCTAAATTGGTTAATTTCAAATTTGATCATATTTTCAACAAGCTTAAAGCCTTAGGAAGATGCCTTAATCTTTTTGAACAACTATAATCATTGTCATGGCTTGCAACAGGTACTTTCTCTTATACATTCTGTCAGATTCAGCCTTCTTTTCTGTGAGCTTTTAATATGTGTTTCTTGCATTCTTTTCCCAAACCAAATGTACCTAGAATTCTCCTAGCAAACTTTGTTGTGCAGCCACTAAGTCATGTCCCATTCTTTGTAACCCCGTGAACAGTAACACACCAGGCTTTCCTGTCCTTTACTATCTCCCAGAGTTTGTTCAGACTCATGCCCATTGAGTTTTGTATTTATCTTTCAAATATTGAATCTGCGGTCAGTTTTCTTTCTTTCCCCTCAACTTGGAATAGGCCAGACCTCCATATTGTATCTGGCACTCTATATCACCATTTCATAGTATTTTTCAAAATTGTGACTTTAATAATCTAATTGTGTGATTATGTGATCAATATTCATTTACTCTGCTGACTTGAAAAAGCAGTGGCATCATGAACCAAATTCAGTTTTGTTTCCTGATGTATGCCCAGCATTTAATATGATTCCTGGCAAATGGTAAACATCCAATAAGTATTTGTCAATGAGTCAGTCAATGAAAATGACATTTTCTGACTTCTGACTTCAGTGTAGCCGTGGCTAATTCTACTGTTCTTTAAGAAAATCATGACACTTACTTTGGCCAAACAGTCATTTTATGTTCAGAAAATCTTATTAGTTACACATGCTCTTAATGCTTTTCATGTGCAAATGGTGAAAATAGAGTACAGATGCTTTGAAATACAGGTTTCTTTCTTTTTCAAAACATCTTCAAGTTTTTAATATCATAAATTCTAAAAACATTATACATTAATATTTGAAAGTACTGAGTAATGTCAGGAATAATTATCAAGTAATCTGTAAAAGCATGTAATTACTTTGTGCTGACATGGCACTTGTAATGTAATTGCTTGTGGGGGATAAATACTTGAGCACACATAAAAAATGAAATTATAGAACCCTGGGATAAAAAAAAAGACACAAAGGCCATTTGTTTTATGCTAAAGAGAATAACATCATAAAAAGAGGAAAAGAATGAGATAGACATGGTAACAGTGAAAGAAAGAGCAGGAAGAGAAGACTGGGAAAGGAAGAACACAACCCCCAAAAGAAAAAAAAATTAAGATCTCAGAATTTGTACATGTTTATATTTCTGTATAAGATTAGTTCTGCCTCACTTTTTTTGTTTTTCCAGAAACAGAAAAGGGTATTGACAATGCAAATAGAAGCTTGTTCTTCCTGTCTTTTTCAAATATGTCTTAAGTAACAATTCCAAGGACAGAGGAAAGGCCTGGTGGGCTAAAGTTCATGGGATCACAAACAGATGGACATGACTGAGTAACTAATCACCCATAGGTATAAATAACATACAATATTAGTTTCACATATTTTGGAAAACCAAAGTGGTTTGTGGGGGGAAGAGCAAACAGATTATTGCACAGTCTACTGCCCTTCCAAACAGGCTAGAGGAATTTGGCCTGCTGTGAGTCTTGGTTCAGGTGAGCTGTTCTAAACAGCTCATTAACATCAGAAATCCAGGAGTGACATCGGCGCATCCCTCAGACAGAGTGTGATTGGGCCACAGGGTGGTCTTTCTCAAGAGCCTCACGTTTTCTAATTTTGGAAGGCAGTGGGGGTACCTCATTCCTCTGTATTGAATGTCTATATTGCTTGTTTAGACTAGGAAATATGATGTGTACTCAACAAATGAAAACAGACAAGTCAGCATCTCTTGAACAATCTATTTGCAAATTAAGGGAGAATTCTGCTGTCTTTGCTTAAACATATTCCCATATCTCTCTAGTTTGGGTCATTGCTTGAATCTCCAATCAGCAATGAGGACACTTTGAATTTCTCTAACCGTAGTAAGCACAACTGAGTTTCATTCTGGTTGACAGGGAAAAAAGCAGGGATATTGCAGAACCAAGGAAAATCTGCTTGCTGTTAGGTGGGATTTTAGTAGTGGTTTCAAGTTTTTCCCATGTTACTCACTTTTAGTAAACTGCGACTTTGCAGCTTAGGAAAGAACGTGTTTTAGAGGCTCAGTCCTGGCTGTAGAGCAGCTTTCAAAATGTGGTAGGATGAATCTGACAGCAGGCTTTGAATGTTTCAAAATGGAAAAGTCAAAATCTAAATGAAACCGTGTCTTACTCAGGGTTCGTCAGAGAGGCAGAATCAATATGAGCAGGACGGCATGGGTAGAGGAGGAAAATAAATATGTACACATACATACACACACCCACAGAGAGACGGATACACATCACACACACATGCATGGAGAGAGAGGGGGGATTATCTGTATTATATACAGAGACTCACTGTAGAGCATTGGTCCATGTGAACATGGAGGATGGCAAGTCCAAACTCTGCAGGGCAGGCCAGAGACCCAGGAAGAAACTGGCATTGCAGCCCAAGACCAGATACAATCTGGAGACATCATCTTCTCTTTCCCATACCTCTTTCAGTTTTCACTTAAGGCTTTCAATTGACTGGCTGAATCCTACCCATACTAGGAAGGGTAATCTCTTTGACTCAGATGTTTACTTTAAATGATATTGTTGTTGTTCAGTTGCTCAGTCACCTCCAACTCGGCAACACCATGGATTGCAGCACACCAGTCTTCCTGTCCTTCACTGTTTCCTGAAATTTGCTCATACTCATGCCCATTGAGTTGACGATGCCATCCAACCATTTCATCTGTCACCCCCTTCTCCTCCTGCCCTCAGTCTTTCCCAGCATCAGGGTCTTTTCCATTGAGCTGGCTCTTTGCCTCAGGTGGCTAAAGTATTGGAGCTTCAGCTTCAGCATCAGTCTTTCATTGACTATTCAGGGTTGATTTTCTTTAGGATTGAGTGGTTTGATCTTGCTGTCCAAGGGACTCTCAAGAGTCTTGTCCAGTTTGAAAGCATCAATTCTTTGGTGTTCAGCTTTGTGGTCCAACTCTCACATCTGTACATGACTACTGGAAAAGCCATAGCTTTGACTAGATGGACCTTTTTTGGCAAAATGGCGTGTCTCTGCTTTTTAATACACTCTCTAGGTTTGTCATGGCTTTTCTTCAAAAGAGCAAGCATCTTTTAACCTCATGGCTGCAGTCACCATGATTTTGGAGCCCAATAATATAAAGTCTGTCACTGTTTACTGTTTGCCTATCTATTTGCCATGAACTGATGGGACCAAATGTCATGATCTTAGTTTTTTGAATGTTGAGTTTTAAGCCAGCTTTTACACTCTCCTCTTTCACCCTCATCAAGAGACTCTTTAGTTCTTTTTTGATTTCTGCCATAAGGGTGGTGTTATCTGCATATTTGAGGTTATTGATATTTCTCCCAGCAGTCTTGATTCCAACTTCAAATTTTAATTTCATAAAAACAAAAAAACCTTCACAGCAATATCCAGGCTGGTGTTTGACCTAATATCTGTGTACAATGGCCCAGCCAAGTTCACATGTCAAATTAACCATCACAAAGCAAATCCTCTGAATTTTCAGGAAATGAAAAACAAGACACTAAACTGTATACATTTCAATCACAGGCTGGGGAGAGAATTGTGGCACTTACAGCAATGAGTAGGTTATCATTTAAAATAAATCCTTCAATGTTTACTATTAGTAGTAGAGATTATTGATAGCTACATGTCCAGAATGGGAAGTAAGTCAGAAAACTGCTTATCAAATAACTGTTATGAATGTCCATCATTGACTATATATATATATATATATATATTTTTTTTTTTTTTTTTAATTGAATCCTGAGGAAGGAGTCCCCAGTGGCTCAGCAGGTAAAGAATCTGCCTGCAAGGCAGAAGACTATAGGAGATGTGGGTTCAATCCTTTGGTTGGGAAGATCCTATGGAAGAGGAAATGGCAAACCACTCCAGTATTCTTGCCTGGAGCCCATGAACAGAGGAGCCTGGCAGGCTACAGTCCTGGGGGTCACAGAGTCAGACACAACTGAACAACTAACACTCTCACTCTTGTAGCTTTTCTGCAGTTGGTCAGACATGACAGAAGCAATAAGATTGCATGAGATTGGGAAGTAAGTAAGCTGTTAAAGGGTAAGGGAAATGATTTAAAAATTAAAATGATTACTGAACACACATACTCAGGACAGCCAGACTTAGCAGCTGTTATACAAGCTTTATGCTTGAAAATTCAAATGTGTACAGGAAGGGCTGAAGTCCCCTTTCAAACTCAGTCCTTTCCAGAACTCCCATGTCAGTTTGAGTCACGATCATGTTTGGCTGGATTCCTTCAGTCTGTTTCCTGTATTTTATATTCATACATATTTATTCTTAAATAATACCTTGTTTTGATTTATGGAAGCTATAATCTTTCATTACAAACTGTACCCATAGTTGCATAATAACTGAGGAGACTTGGCAGTATGTTAAAAGATATATAAAGGAGATAGCTATTGGCTTCACAGTTAAAACAAAAATAGCCTAGTTTTCACAATTACTCTTACGTTCTATTTGAGTTCACAGTTTATATTGCCCACCCATGGAGAAATAGTACCACAAGCCATCAATTAGTATGCTAACCCAAAAAGAAAAAAAAAAAAAAAGACTGTTTCACTATTTTAGAGTAGAGATGTAAATACATATTGATCCTCATGGTGAGATGGTAAAGTAAATTATTGATACGAAGTAGACTCCAACAAAAAGGTAGTGTAATTGTCCCCTTAAATATTTTTGAATTTTATTTTCAATAATAAGTAACCTAGAGAATGAAAGAAAATAAGAGAAAGAATGGCTAGTAGAAAAGTGGATAAAATATGTAAATTAAAATAGGACAAAAAATGTAGTAAAAGCATGACTCTGTTTGTTCCTATATTAAAGATATTTAAAGCACTAATATTTGAGTATTATTATTAAAAGTGAAAGTCAGTCATGTCTGTCTCTTTGCAATCACATGGACTGTAGCCCACCAGGTTCCACAGTCCATGGTATTCTCCAGACAAGAATACTCGAGTGGGTAGGCTTTTCCTTCTCCAGGATCTTCCCAACCCAGGGATTGAACCCCGGTCTCCTGCATTATGGGCAGATTCTCTACTGTCTGAGCCACCGGGGAAACCCAACAATTAATGAAGACAGAAATAAATAAAAGTTTTCTTCACTTTCATTGTGTTATTACAATAAACCTGTCTTATCATATCAATTTTTTTCAAGTGAAATTTTGATATACTCTCCAAACTCACATAAAATCTAAATATTTTTCAATGTTCATTCCTACTTTTACTCATTATCTTGAGTCATGGAACAGCTTCTGACGATAGCCTGGTAGAGGGTTACTCGAGAAGGTATGAAGTGTGTCAGGGTGTAGTTAGAGCTGTGTAATTGTGTGATGTGGTGGAGAGAGAGCATATTCTACACCGAATGACCCAGGTTATATTCCAGCAATGCCACCTCCTTCTGGCTTCCCTGGTGGGTCAGAGGTTAAAGCGTCTGCCTGCAATGTGGGAGACCTGGGTTTGATACCTGGGTCAGGAAGATCCCCTGGAGAAGGAAATGGCAACCCACTCCAGTATTCTTGCCTGGAGAATCCCATGGACGGAGGAGTCTGGTGGGCTACAGTCCACGGGGTCGAAAAAAAGTCAGACACGACTGAGCTACTTCACTTTGACTTTCTGTATTTCATCACATTAGTCTCTATACACCTCAGTCTCCCCTCTGTAATATGGGAATAACAATACTAATACCTGGCACAGGTGAGAATAAAAGCAATATGCACAGAGTCCTTAAAATAGTGCAAAACAAATCCTTTAAATTGTCAACTGTTAATATTCTAAAATTTAGCACTGCCAGTAGTTCTGTTATTTTTTTCCAAAGTAAATACATATTTCCCAGTCTAGCACTGAAGTCCTTCCATGAGGTTAATCCACTCCAGTGTTCTTGCCTGGAATCCCAGGGATGGGGGAGCCTGGTGGGCTGCCATCTATGGGGTTACACAGAGTCGGACACGACTGAAGCGACTTAGCAGCAGCAGCAACAGCATGAGGTTAATCCAGTCTAATCTTTTACACATGTTCATTATAAATAGGACTTTACTAATGTTTGTTAGCTTTTTTACTATTACATGCTTGAATTACCACCATAGCATCCAAATACAGTTTAGAATTGAAAACTGCTATAGGAATTTGCTGACTAGCAGATAATTTTTCTAAATTATCACCTTGTTATCCATACATTTGGAAACACGGTTAATAATACTAATATTTAACATATATATACTACTATATAAAAAATAGGTAATCAACAAGGACCCACTATATTGCACAGACCTCTACTCAATATTATATAATAACATATATGGGATGAGAATATGATGAAAAAGCAGATATATGTAGATGTATAACTGAATCACTTTGCTGTACACCTGAAACTAACATAACACTGTAAATTAACTATATGTCACAAATTTTTATGAAATTATTTAATATGAAAGAGATACATATGCTTTCTTGTTGAATCAAATCCACAAAATGGTCTTGCTTAACTCACACCCTTCATCTTTCATGATACATAAACAATAAAAACAGATGCTCTCAGACCTTGGCTACCCCTGTGGAATCATTTCCAATTACAGTGGCAGGTGTGGCAAAAGGTTATGCTTATAAAGATCGATGGAACTGTGCAAAGCCATCTTAGTCAATGAGAAAGATAAGGTCATTCATTGACCTCAGACGTTTTGTCATCACGTTAAATATTTTTTTGTTGCTGGTTATAAATGCATAGGAAAGTGAAAAAATAGTAAAAATAACATTTACTTAGTCCCTTACATTTAAAATAGTAGAATACTGAGAGCTAGAGTACTTTATTCTTAGTAAAAATGGTTTTTTTAATTTCAACTTGATTGGAGTATAGTTGATTTACAATGTTATATGAGTTTACAGTTTACAGAAAAGTGATTCAGTTATACATATACATATATTCATTCTTTTTCAGCTTCTTTTCCCATATAGATTATCATAGAATAGTAAGTAGAGTTTCCTGTGCTCTAAAGTAGATCCTTGTTGATGATCTATTTATTCTCAGCAAAATCTTATAAAGATTAGGTGAATGCTCTTGTTTCTTTCTCATGATACAATTTATATTTTGAGAAAGTTTTCTTTGGATCATTTAAGTATTTTAAATATTTCATTTCATTACTTTATTCTGGCTTGTTCATTTTACATCTTTTACTATTCTTTTAGTGATGGCCCCACAGATTAAAATATACATCTTTGATTTCTTATAGTCTAATAAAAGTTATTTATCTTATGATTTTCCAGATAAATACAATGGTTTTAAAACATTTTAACTTCATTAATCACCTCAGAAGTAAAAAGAAAATTCTTACAATTATATATATATATATATATAGGCTAGTATCAAGGGAGCTGTACGTAGCAAGCTTATCAGGAAATAAGGTCACATGACTGAAAAGGAGAAAAACAAACCATTTGACATAAGCCATAGGAGGTTTAGATATCAAAATATTCAGGCCACCTGAATCTGGAAATGTGTATGTTTTATGTATGCCAGAAATTAGATGACATAACAAGGAACATCAGAGAACTATATAGTATCAGTTCAGTTCAGTCACTCAGTTGTGTCCGACTCTTTGCAACCCCGTGAATCACAGCACGCCAAGCCTCCCTGTCCATCACCAACTCCCAGAGTTCACTCAGACTCACGTCCATCAAGTCCGTGATGCCATCCAGCCATCTCATCCTCTGTCGTCCCCTTCTCCTCCTGCCCCCAAGTCCTCCCAGCATCAGAGTCTTTTCCAATGAGTCAACACTTCGCATGAGGTGGCCAAAGGACTGGAGTTTCAGCTTCAGCATCATTCCTTCCAAAGAAATCCCAGGGCTGATCTCCTTGCAGTCCAAGGGACTCTCAAGAGTCTTCTCCAACACTACAGTTCAAAAGCATCAACTCTTCGTTGCTCAGCCTTCTTCACAGTCCAACTCTCACATCATACACGACCACAGGAAAAACCATAGCCTTGACTAGACGGACCTTAGTCGGCAAAGTAATGCCTCTGCTTTTGAATATGCTATCTAGGTTGGTCATAACTTTTCTTCCAAGGAGTAAGTGTCTTTTAATTTCATGGCTGCAATCACCATCTGCAATGATTTTGGAGCCCCAAAAATAGTCTGACACTGTTTCCATTGTTTCCCCATCTATTTCCCATGAAGTTATGGAACCGCATGCCATGATCTTCGTTTCTGAATGTTGAGCTTTAAGCCAACTTTTTCACTCTCCACTTTCATTTTCATCAAGAGGCTTTTTAGCTCCTCTTCACTTTCTGCCATAAGGGTGGTATCATCTGCATATCTGAGATTATTGATATTTCTCCCAGCAATCTTGATTCCAGCTTGTGATTCTTCCAGTCCAGCATTTCTCATGATGTACTCTGCATATAACTTAAATAAACAGGGTGACAATATACAGCCTTGACATACTCCTTTTCCTATTTGGAACCAGTCTGTTGTTCCATGTCCAGTTCTAACTGTTGCTTCCTGATCTGCATACAAATTTCTCAAGAGACAGGTCAGGTGGTCTGGTATTCCTATCTCTTTCAGAATTTTCCACTATGTAGTATAAAAATATCAAATGGAAGTTTTAAATTTGAATAATGCAATAAAGAAAACTTGGAGCTGAATAGATGGATTTAACAGCATTTTCAAATAAGAAGACAAATTCATAAACTGGAAGATCAGTGCCAAGTTGATATTATTCCAATAATATAATTTGGTTTATCATTTAAAAATCAAACACTGCATGTTGCCACATTGGTAGAATATGGGGAAAATTTTTACACTTCAATACATCAAAAATGTGTCTAGATATGCAATTTTGGATTAAAAACTTCAGTAAATTAAGAATAGAAGGCAATATGTTCAACATAATTTAAAGAAAAGACATACTTGGGAAATAAAATTGAAACAGGATAATTTAATTGTACTTGGCTATCATTTGGCAGAAATCTTATACTTGGACTGAAACCCAAGCCTGCTCTCTTTACCCTCTGTGCCTATCATCAAAGCTTAATTAGCGTGAGTTGTTTCTGCTTAATTCCAAACACTCCATCTGGTGGCTACCTCAAGATAGAAGATAGGGAGAAAAGAAAACTTACTAAATCCAAACAAAAGATGTACTTATGAACTCGGGAAAGATACTATTCTTAAAGTATATGTAAATATCAAAAATTTTAAGTAAAGTAGTGTTTGGTTTGACTACACTCAATTTTAAAACTTTCTGTGTAAACAAAGGAATTAAGAGCAAAATTTGTTGGCATTTGATATCTAGGTATTTTCAAAGAATACCTATAAATAAATGAGGAAAACTCAACCGATTAAATGAGAAAATTGGCTGAGAGCAGTAATAAATATTTCAAAGGTGAAAAAATAAAACATGAAGGGAAAATAAATACTTATTAATCAAGATAAATCAAATAGAAACAATGCAATATTCCTCACTCATCATTCTTGCAAAAACCAGCAAGTCTGACATCATCAAATTAATGACGATATGGAGGACAGGTAGTGAAACAGTAAAATGGGTCAGCCACCTTGGAACATATTTTGATCTTACATAACAATGAAAAATGCATAGTCCTACTCCTTGGACAAATTTCACAGGCTTTCTCTTTGTTTTCTATTTGTAAAACAGGAATAATACTGGCACCTATTATAAAGATATTAGGATAAAATGAGTAATCCCATGCAAAGAACCTGAAATATATATGTTATTACTATATGATTATCATTATTATAAATTGGGGAGACTAGCACATATGCACATGAAGACATTTACAAGTAAACAGTGCAGACATTGTTCCCAAACAGTTGAGTACAACCTAACTACCCAGCATTAGGATAGTCTATTTAAAATTCCTAGATTAATTCAACAAAAAGTATAAAATTAATAATATTTAAACACTGTTAACACAAATAGCACTTTGAGGCTTAAGTGGTATAACTTGTTTTCAGTGGTCAAATGGCAGAGAAGCCCGTGTTTAGTAGGGCATAATGACAAAGACCAGAAGAGTACGGAGACAGATTTTATTCAGGTTATTGCAGGGGGTAGAACACCTCAGATGCTAAGGTTAGAGTGTCTGGCAGGGTGGTTCTGAGGAGTGGACAACTTTCAGACAGAATGCTTTGAAAAGTGATGAAAGTGAAGTCACTCATTCGTGTCCAACTCTTTGCGACCCCATGGACTCGAGCCTGGCAGACTCCTCTGTCCATGGGATTCTCCAGGCAAGAATACTGGAGTGGGTTGCCATTTCCTTCTCCAGGGGATCTTCCCGACACAGGGATTGAACCCGGTTCTCCCGCACTGCAGGCAGATGCTTTACCATCGGAGTGACCAGGGCATGCTTTACCACTGGAGTTTTCTTGCAAGCAGGAGACATCTCAGTCAGCTGAACAGGAAACATTTTCTTTAGATTTAGCTAGTTTCAGGGGACAGACAATTTTGAATTTGTCTAATAGCCATTAGGCAGGCTTCTCTCATAACTCAGTTGGTAAAGAATCTGCCTGCAGTGCAGGAGACCCGGGTTCGATCCCTGGGTCAGGAATATCCCCTAGAGAAGGAAATGGCAACCCACTGCAGTATCCTTGACTGGAGAATCCCATGGATGGAGGAGCCTGGCAGGCTGCAGTTCATGGGGTCACAAGAGTTGGACACGACTTAGGGACTAAAGCACCATCAATAATCATTAAGCAAAGAATGAGAAATTGGCTGATTCAAAGCAAGTGCAAGAAAAGGAGCAGGTCTGTGTCTGCTCTTGTCAATATCATTTAAATATTTTTAAAGGGATATCTCTGGGGCAAGAGAAAGGTAACATTTCTTGTATTAGATATCACAGGAGACTTCAGCTTTTGTATTTCTTTTCTTTCAGAATTAACAAAAGATTCATGACAAAAACTTACTTTTTTTCTGACCATTGAAATGGTCAGAAACTATGAATGTCACTATACTACTATTTTCAAGAGATGAAGGAAAATAAAATAAGTGGAAATGAAAGAGATATGAAAGTTAAGACAAAACAAGAAAGATGAGAAAAAAGGTGAGCTGGAGAATGTCAAAACTGCTGAAGTATTACATAAAAGAGGCCTGGACTCTCTTTGCTTTGGTGTCACAAAGAACAGTGAGATCTTTGTGAAAGTAAAGGTGACTGGAGTCAGAGTGAACTGCATCAGGGAAAAGAGAATGTGAGGAAATGGAGGAGACACAGCAGGGAGGATCTAAGAAGAAAAAAAAAAAAGAACAAAGAGAAAGGTAGGTTTTTAAAAATATGTGGATTCAAGGAACAGTTTCTTGTTTTGACTTTTGTCTTATTTTCATGATAGGAAATAATAGAGCAGTATTTCTCACCTTTGACCACCTGTTAGAACCAGCTGGTGATTTTTAATATGCTCATGCCTTCTCTGAGTCTGATCCAGGTGCCATGACAAAATATCCAAGTCTGGGTGGCTTACACAACAGATACTTAATTTCTTACAGTTCTAGAGGCTGGGAAGTCCAAGATCAAGGCCCTAGTCTTTTGATTCCAGCTGAGAGCTCCCTTCCTGGCTTGCACACAGGCTGCCTTCTTGCTGTCCTCACATGACGGAGAGAGGACTCTGGCGTCTTCTCTTCTCCTTCTAAGGGAACCAGCCCTATCAGATTAGGGTCACACCACGATGGCCTCATTTAACCTTCCTCACCTCCTCAAAGGCCCTAGCTCTGAATACAGTCATGTCAGGGCTCAGAGTGTCAATATACAAATTTGGGGAGGTACACAGATAAATTAGTCTGAATAGTATCACTGACTCAATAGGCCTGAATTTGAGCAAACCCTGGGAAATAAGGAAGGACAGGGAAGCCTGGCATGCTGCAGTCCTTGGGGTCACAAAGTGTTGGACAGGACTTAGCAATTGAAGAACAACAACGTACCCTGATCACAAGAAAGATCAAGTAAATTAGAACCAGAAATTATCACAAGAACTCTTCCTTTTGCTCTAATGTAAATTCGTCATTCACATAATGCCTGGCTTGGCTTTGTCTTGTTGTAAGAATGGGAGAAAAGACCTTTCTTTGTTGGGCATTTGGATGAATTCTTAACATCTTGATAATACAAACAAATCCGTGCCCTGGTTTTCTTAGAAATGAATAGTATATTTAATTTGCGAGACTTGGAAAAAATGATCTAAATGATGTGTAACAACTTGGCATAGTGACTGAAACTTTAATGCTACACACGATGCTTTTAATGAAAAATTGTTTCAAGAAAGTCCATGTCCAATCGGTTTGTTATTAAAAGCCAGGGAAACATAGGTTCAGTGCCTGGATCTGAGCAACTTCTCTGTACCTTAGTTTTTAAGTGTTTCTAAAGGGTCAGCCTTTAATGTTTATTTGATACAATATGTTCATTTACTTGGCTTGGGCTTTTTCTCCCTCCACCCTTTTTTTTTCCTTTGACTGTACATTATGTTCCAAGTGCTATTTAGGCACTTAGAATATTTAAAACAGGCAAAAGTCCCTGTTATCATGGAGTTGCAGTCTCATGAGAAGATAGGAGGAAAATAAAACAAAACCAAGCAAAATAAGTATATGATATGCCAGGAGCAGGGGAAGATCCAAGGAGGGGAAAATGTAGGGAGTGGAAATTTGGGAATGGGATTTTACTTAGCATGACCAAGAAAGTGCTTTTTAGAAAAACATATAAGTTGAATTATAATGTTGTGCTAATTACTGCTGTATAACAAAGTGACTCAGTTATACATACATATACATGCTTTTTCATATTCTTTTCATCATGGTTTATCACAGGATAAACAGTAAGTGCTATACTGTAGGACCTTGTTTATCCATTCTACCTGTAATCATCTTCATCTGCTAATCCTCAACTCCCAACCCTACCCTCTCCCATGCTCTTCCCTTGGAGAACACAAGTCTATTCTCTAAGTCCCTGATTTTATTTCTGTTTCCTAGATAGGTTTATTTGTGTTGTATTTTAGATTCTACATATAAGTGATACCATATGATATTTAGCTTTGTCTTTTTACTTCACTTAGTCTGATAGTTCTAATTGCATCCATGTTGCTGCAAATAGCATTATTTTGTCCATTTTTCTGGCTGCATAGTATTCCAATGTATATATGTACTACATCTTCTTTAGCCATTCATCTTTCGATGGAAATTTAGGCTGTTTCCATGTCTCAGAATCACCAATCATTAGAGAAATGCAGATAAAAACTACAACAAGGTACCACACGGTCAGAATGGCCATCATTAGAAATTCTACAAATAGCAAATGCTGGAGAGGGTGTGGAGGAAAGGGAACTCTCCTACACTGTTGGAGGGAATGTAAGTTGGTACAGCCACTATGGAAAACAAATTGGAAGTTCCTCAGAAAACTAAAAAGAGAATTACCAAATGATCCAGCAGTCCCACTCCTGGGCATGTTATCTGGACAAAACTAGAATTCAAAAGGATATATGCACCCCTATGTTCACAAGAAAGGGCTTTTTAAAAAGATGACATTGGAGAAAAGCCTAGAGAAGGTGAGGGATTCAACCATGCGTATCACCGGGAAAAGGTATTTCTGAGCAAAAGCAAGGGCAAGTTCAGGGACTCTAAGGCAGGAATGTCCCAGAATGTTAGAGAAGCCAGGAAAGCAGTACTGCTGGAGCTGAGTGCAGAAGGGAGAAAACTAAGAGCAAAGGAAGGGTGGGGGAAGACAGGAAACTAGCTGTGTCTGCAGATTCCCTGGGGTCTCACAGACCAAATAATATTGTGAGGACCGCAGTTGTAAAGTTAGACTGAAATCCATTGGAGGATTTCAATCAAAGAACTGACACAAAATAGCTTCTTTTTCAATCAAACCATTCATCTAACAGCCTGATAGCAAGCAAAAAATTGAGAGAACATAAAGTAAAAAAGAACCTGTTCTTATTTTCTGATAAATACGTAGCACCAAATCTTGAAGAGAGGTTCAAGCCATTTCTTTTACATTCTCTCAATTCTTTTCTTAGACAGCAAGATCAAGCCAGTCAATCTTAAGGGAAATCAACCCTGAA
Organism: Nanger dama; assembly: GCA_917880005.1. NCBI lineage: Eukaryota > Metazoa > Chordata > Mammalia > Artiodactyla > Bovidae > Nanger > Nanger dama. Next base: position 4,792,611 of record CAKJTW010000069.1, read on the forward strand.
TACTCTCTGGAAGGACTGGCGCTGAAGCTGAAACTCCAGTACTTTGGTCGTCTGAAGTGAAAAGTACCTGATGCTGGGAAAGATTGAGGGCAGAAGGAGAAGGAGGGGTCAGAAGATAAGACTGGATGACGTCACTGATGCAATGGACATGAACTTGGGCAAAGTTGGGGAGATGGTGAGGAGCAGGGAAGCCTGCATGCTTCAGTCCATGGGGTGGCAGAGCCAGACACAGCTGGGCAACTGAACAACAACAAGAAGGCCTTCATGTCCTATCAAAGGCCTTCATGGCCATGACAAATGGTGAAAGGAATAAACACTTGAACTGATAGCTGCTGCTGCTGAATTGATAGCAGTTGATGGTGATCGAAGATGCAGGAAAAAGGAAGGAGGGCAGACAAGACACAGTTGCTAGCCTTCTGCAGTCGTGCCCAGAGTCCCTAGGGCTGGGGTTAAAGGTCAGCAAAGGAGAAGCGGGGACAACTGAAGGAGATGGCCAGTATCCCAAAAGGAAAAAATAATAAACTCAGTGGTTTGCTAAGATTCAAGACTGACACCAACTACCTTATTTTGATTCTAGTGCAATAGCTTAGAATCACCTGGGTGCTTTTATACAACTTTTTTTTTCTTACCTGCTACTTAAGACAGAGTTGCCTCGCTATTTAGTGGAAAGTTCTTTAACTTGTTTGCTTGATTAATATATAATTTTTATTATTCCCTGGCCCACTTCCCCAGACTGTTCATATAAATACTGCTTTCAAAGACATTAAAATGTGACCTCGTTTTCGGATAACTATGCTTCTCATGTGTATCATAGCCCAAACTGTTTAGGAATTCCAGAATGATGTATTTTATTCCGACTGAATATAACTTTAATTTTCTATGGTGATCAATAAAAACAATATAAATTCCTCTAGGAAATGTGTCCCTGGGAGAGGATAGAAACATAAGTGAAACATGAAATTGACGAGAAATGAGAATCCAATAAACATTTGCACATTGACTTGAGAGCACTTTGCAGCTTGTTGCTGCATTTTTCTAAATTAGGATTTGATATAGTGAGGCTTTATGAGATATTTTCTCCTGTAAGAGCATCGTTAAAGTTATTCACACTACATCTGAAGTCTTAGATTATGGAGAATCATCATCTCTCTGTCAAAGCGAGTGTTAACTAATTGGTAACAGGGGAATAGACAGTGTGAAAAAATACACAAGGTATTAGAGGTAATTTATTTTTTTGAAAGCAATTGTTGACAGTTTGACATTACGTTCAGTTAACACTTCTGGAGACTTTTAAAATCCTTCTCCTTCCCAGTCAGGACAAAGGTTCTCTGCTTTCACAAGACTTATGAACAGATATTTCTTTCTTTTTTTTTTTCTTTCCATGCATTTGAATTGAAATCACAAACCACCGCTTGCTGTCTTTGCCAGATGCTATATCAACATTTTTAACAGCTGCAGTGTCCTCTAGATACAAATTTAAAATTTCAGCCTTTCAAAATGACAATTATTTTCAATATTTCAAATTTCTCTTTGGTTAGAAGGAAGATCCCAGAGTAGAGTTAAAAATCTATCCTTAATAAATTCTGGAAAAGGAGGAAAGCTTAAGCACTGGCAGTAAGGACTATAAATGAAGGTTGTGTTTCTTGTAACAGAAAAGAGTCTCCTTTTTCAAGCATCACACATTTTAATATAATGTCAGCAGTTCCTCTGCTGGGTGATGAAAATCTTTTCTGATAATAATATTTTTGTAACTGAATTCTGATTCTTAGGTTGAAAAGCAGCTGGAACTCTGTTTCACTGAAATATTTTAGACGTTGGAAAACAGTGCCCAATGCTCCTGCCTCCCCTCCTCCCATGAAAACAACACCTTACCCACGTGGTGTCTAAAACTTAAAAGGACTTAAGAATGGCAAATCATTATTTCTCATAATTAAAGAAAAAAGTATTCTTTGGCCAGGTTTTAAATTAGAAGTGAGTCTGATTGCTTCCTTTCAGCAAGAAACTCACAGGTAATGAAGAAAGAATCCTGAGAACCTAAGAGGGTAGAGCACTGCAGAGGCATTGAATGAGAAATCAAGCAGAGGAAATAAGAGTTGAGATAAGTGACATGATACACAGCATCAGAGGAGATTTAGCCATATTTTCTCATCTTGTGAGACAGGCTTCTTACCTCATCTGCCCTCGACAGGCACCGTATTTCATTGCACATTCCAGCTTCAATTAACGTGGAACATAGACAGATGTACATGTAAAAATTTTGCATATAGACTGGGTAGACAGCAAGGAGCCTTGCACAGCACAGGGAACTACATTTACTATCCTGCGGTAAACCCTAATGTGGTTTAGTCACTAAGTCATGACCAGCTGTTGCGACGCCATGGACTGTAGCCACCACGCTCCTCTGTCCACAGGATTTCCCAGCAAGAATAACGGAGTGGGTTGCCATTTCCTTCTCCAAGGAATCTTCCCAACCCTGGGACTGAACTCATGTCTCCTGCATTACAGGTGGTCTTCTAAATTGCAGGCGGACTCCATACTGCTGAGCACCAGGGAAACCTGAACCATAATGGAAAAGAATACTAAACATGCACTTTCCTGTACAGCAGAAATTAACACAATATTGTGAATCAACTATACTTCAATAAAATAAAGGGTATATGGACATAATGTGTTCTTTAAAATGTAATAGACAGAATTTAAAATTACAAGTTTACCTCAGTAACAGTAGTTACGTATACAATATTATGTAAGATACAGATTTAATTGTGATCTGGAAATGCTGGATTCATTTTATCACCACTAAATCCTCGTGGGAAATCATAGGGCTAAAGTGTGTTTATCTTCCCTGCAGTTGGTCATGCCCTCTGTATGATTTTGTGACATCAATAAATAAATTTTCCAAGAGGCCAGGCAACAATGAATTTCTTGCATCAGAACATAAAAGCCAGGTAAACATCAACTAACCCTGCAGAGTAGGAGACCCGGTATTGTGGCCCACACTGGAAGCTGAATTCTAAAAGACTTCATCCTAGCAGTAAGGTGAAAGAAACACTGCAATTTCAGGAGTTGTAGTTTGCCTTTATGAAATATCAGTGACCCAGGCAACCTCTGATCTTGAACAACAAGAGTCGAATACTGCCAGCCCTCATAAGCATGTGGGAAAAGTAAACCAAAGCACTATCTAGAAGAACAGAATAGTATCCTAAGACTGTTGTTTTTCACATCTATTTTTTTTTCTTAAAAGCAATGTCTGGTATATAAGGAAAAATGATCAGGAACAGGTAGACCCATGAAAAAATGAATAAGAACACCAGTCCCCTCCCCGCCAGCTACGACAACAAGAAAAACTAAAACCAAACATGATAAAGTCATCAGCTTATAAGAAATGCTACAAGGAGTGTGGTTGATTTGGAGGGAAAAAAATTAGAAATTGAAGAAGAGAAAAATACAATGATAAGTTTAATAAATAAATGGATAAGTTTAACAGATTAAAAACCGCTGAAGAGAGAGGTAATACATTTGAAGGCAAGTCAGAAGAAATTATGCGAGATCTCTGGCAGAAAAGGAAGAGATGGGGAGAACAGATCATTTGGAATAACTAGCATGTATTTAAATGGATTTCCAAGAAAAGAGCAGCAAAAATGAGATGGAAACAATATAGAAGTAAATTATAGATTAAAAACCGTTAGATCTCAGATGCAAGAATTTGAATATATTCAATGGAGGATACTATAAATAAATTTATAACTTATGAAATTTCAGAAATTCTAATACAAAGAAAAATATTTAAAATGAGCCCTCAAAACCCAGAATTATTTTCAGAGAATGAGAATAGAAAGTTGTATCAAGGGCAATAACGAAAATCAGAAGTTTAGCCTATACTTGATGACAAATTTACCCCAATTCATAGAGTAAACTAAAAACATTTTATTTCTTGCTCATATTTCCTTAAGTTAGGATTGGATGTATTTTCTCCATATAGTATGCATACAAACTGGAATGTGGAACCAAAGAAGGAGAAGCAGAAGGATTCAGAAAGATGGTTTTAAGAACTGTGTCATAAAATGTCTTCCTTCGTTTCTATTAATAGTTGTGTCACATTGGCCAGAACCCAGGAACTTGGTCCATAACCTAATTACGAAGCAGTCTGAATATGGGAAAAATTCATTATCTGGTTATCCCTAGCTCTATCTCTGGACATCGAATACATTTTTATTCATGTCCCACAAAGAGAATGCAATTAACTTCTTCTTGAAAAGAGATACTACAGAGTCACTTGCAGTCACTGAGTTCTGCTCAGAGTCCAGATCTAAAAACAACATGTAGTCCTGTCTTCAGAAAGTGAAAGACTGAATACAATAGCAGTTACTTGTCCGTAGCATTGTTGGAATCCTGTAGCTAGTACATGGACCTTTTTCCTGCAATGCAGGGTTAGGGGAACTGCTATATTATTGCCCTATTCCTGCCCATTTTTTATTTTATATAGTTTCTTCTGCCTTATGTCAGTTAATACTCATAGTTCATGATTTCATATCACATTTGAGTACATTTGCAACTAGGCCCTTTTGAGGAAGCTGTACATATTAGCCATCTCCTGCCAGGTGGAAAGATGAGTTCATAAAAGTTGTGTAAGAGAAAAACTTCAGAGCCTTTTTAGAAATCTATGCTTGTTGTCTGGCAATTCTCTCAAAATATAAATCGACTTTGATTGTATATTTGGTTCCATGTGCTGGTAACAATATCCAAAGTGTTCCTGATCATATCTGGTTCATATGCCATTTCTTTTTGCCTTCCTCCTCCTTTCTCCCCACCTGCTCCGTCTCTCTCTTTTCAATGCAGGCTATCTCCAAACTTTTATTCTGATCTTTTCCCTTAGTTATTTTATTCAACTGGGTAATTACAATATCCTAATTATGTTCTAACATTTTCCCTGAGTCACTTTATTCAATTCAGTAATTTTGTTCAGACTTCGTCATCCTTTTCAATATTACCTGTTTTGTTGTGGGATTCCTAATATTTTAAGGCCTCTATTACTAAGGTTCTTTCTATTCCTACTCATGTTTTGCTTTGTAATCTGGTGAAAATTTTCCTAAACTCCAATCCATCTTTCAGTACCATCGTAAAGGCTGTGCTAATATTTAGTTTTATTTTATCTTCCCCTGGATTTCAGCTTAATCATACCATCAAATTTTCTGCAAGAGGTTGTTTATTTGTTTGTTTTTCCAGGTTTACCTTTTTTTCTTAAAATTTTTATTGGAATAAAGTTGCTTTACAAGGCTGTGTTAGTTTCTACTGTTCAGTTCAGTCACTCAGTCATGTCCGACTCTTTGCGACCCCATGAATCGCAGCATGCCAGGCCTCCCTGTCCATCATCAGGAGTTCACTCAGACTCAGACTCAGACTCAGACTCAGGTCCATCGAGTCAGTGATGCCATCCAGCCATCTCATCTTCGGTCATCCCCTTCTCCTCCTGCCCCCAATCCCTCCCAGCATCAGAGTCTTTTCCAATGAGTCAACTCTTCACATGAGGTGGCCAAAGTACTGGAGTTTCAGCTTTAGCATCATTCCTTCCAAAGGGCTGATCTCCTTCAGAATGGATTGGTTGGGTCTTGCAGTCCAAGGGACACTCAAGAGTCTTCTCCAACACCACAGTTGTAACTGCCTTTAATTAGCTTCTCTTTCCTTCTTTACCCAAGATCACAGAGTAAACCAGTATCTCTAGCTTGGGCTTACTTTCCATGATTTAGTAACTGTCTGGAGAGGACAAACTACTACGAAGTTTCCATCCAAGTTTGCATGGAAAATTGTTTTCCAGTGAAATGCTTTATACATGTGAAATCTCCATATCGAAACACTCAAAAGCAAGAAGCATCACAATACCTCTGTATTAAGAATCATTCAAAATCCAATGGTTAGATTACCAAGTCCACATCTCCATTTTTCAAACTGGTTACATATTTTAATTTCTTCACCAAGAAAAATGAATGTCTCTTGAGTCACTTTACACTTTAACCAAAGTTCAGTTGATCAGGAGGGAGAATTATTAGGTTATAGACTGTAAGCAGAAACTCTCCCTCTTTCCCACAAGCAGAAAGATTATTTCCAAGTTCTCAGTGTAAAAACTGAATCTCACCCTTAGGCATGCAGTGAACAATCAATAAATTCTAGCTGAATTTTTAAAGAAAAGAAAGACACATTGCTTATTTAAAGCCCATGTATAAAAACTAAGCCATCTGTACAGTTTTATTGTTCCCTGCAGTGAGAAAACCATCAGGGATCGCTAAAGAGATGGTTGTTTAAATATAAATATTGAAGGCCACAGCATCTAAATATTAATATATGTGTTTGCATGTAAACTGATTAATACATATTTAATTTATGCTCAATAGTAAAGTAAAATGACCATCAGGACACAATTCACTGAACTGAAAATCAAGAATAAATCTATAACTTTCATTTCAGGGGCCAAATTCTATCTGAAATGTGTCTAAATGGATAGTTATGCATTAAAATGTGGACTCGTCATATCAGAGAAACAAAATAAATTGCAAAGACCCCCTTAAACACTTATGTGGAAATAGGTTCAAGTTACTGATACATTTTTTAAACATTTCTGTTATGTTAGCACCCAAGATAATAAGGTTATTAATAATATTAATAAATATGTCATCATTTAACTCAAAAAGTAGACACCTTCTTGTATTTAAAACATTTCATATTTATTTACGAATCCTCCAAAATGAGCAATAAGATAAAATTTACCTTCAAAAAGCATCTCTGAAAGCTTTAAATGTTATATTTACATTATTAATAGAACTTAATAGAATCTGAGAAAAGCAATACTGGTTATCAAAAATAATTTCTGGCATTTATGAAAGAAGAATGAATAAAATCAATACAAAGCAGTACAAATTGGTAGCTGAATTGAATCAGGTGGTAACCCTTACACCTACTGAGACGAACGTGGAGGTTCTCTTTGGCTTTCTGTAGTGAGAACAGCCTGAATGATGAACTTGAATATATTATGGTACAAGTTTTTCCCCTTTCAACTCAATGCTTGAAGAAATTCCAGCATTTAGTTGCCTGTGCTGATAATTCAAGTCTTCCCAGGTGGCTCAGTGGTAAAGAATCCACCTACCAGTGCTGAGAGATGGGGGTTCGATCCCTGGGTTGGGAAGATCCCCTGGAGGAAGAAATGGCAACCCACTCCAGTAGTCTTGCCTGGAAAATTCCGTGGATGGAGGAGCCTGGTGGGCTACAGTCCTTGGGATCGCAAACAGTTGGACATGACTTAGTAACTGAGCACATCAGTAGTTCACCGTTGGATTAGCCTATCACCATGCCAGAGGCTTTTCCTGTACTAAATGAGAAGACATTAAAAGCAGAAACATGTTAGAAAAATTTAGCCCAAATCCTTTCTTTTCAAAGATGCCCAGTTAGATAAATTGACTAAATCTCATAATTTTGTGACAGTAATGAGACAAGTCTGATAACAGCACTGCAATATCAATATATATAGTTGGGGATTTGTATATCAGATAACTATAGGGGAACTTCTTTCCTGAATCTCCTGCCAAAACTACATGGTTTCAAAACAGAAATAGATGTTATTGGAATATGTGATAATAATTCTGCAAAAATCTAAGCTGATCATTGTTATCATTAGTTGATCAATAAAGCCAAGAAATACAAATGTAAGCGGAATTGAATTCCTAAAAGCATGACTTAGTTGCCCATAATTTCTATTCAGAAATTTCTATCTCGATATTATTGAGTTTTCAAGTGCCAATTTTCAGAGATATACAATAAGTAAATGGAAAATTCATTGTACGATTCAGTAAATGAAACCTCGGTCAGCTAAAGAGTTGTGGTAGGAAACACACCATATCTCAGTGACTGAGTTAGCCCTCTTATTTTGCTTAGCCCATTAAACTGAATAACAAATAAAATTGGCACAGCTCTTAACATATAATGTAAGAATGGGCATTTTATTGGATGTCATCTCTACAAGCACAGTTCTATGATTTGTTGTTTTAAAGCATGTTTCTTTGGCTAATAAATTATCTCAGTGAAACTGGAAATGGAATAATACATTTTTTCCTACCAGCCTCAAGAGAATAGTTGACCCTGAACAACGCAAGTATGAACTGCACAGATCCACTTACATGCAGATTTTTCTTTCCAGTAAATGTTTCCTAGAGCATCACACAATCCCTCTTGTGAACTGAATCCATGGATGCAGAACTATGAATAGTGAGGGCCAACTATAGAGTTACACTTGAAATTTTGCCTTTCGGAGAGATGCCCACCCCCACCAGCTGCCACCTTGTTCTAAGTTCCACTGTAGTACTTAATTTTAGCAATGAGACTGACTCCCAACAAAATTCAATATATGAGGATTTAGAACAAGGCATTACACATAAACAATCACTTTTTCTCTGCCAGAAGGGAATTAAACTACATATAACTAAAAGAAAACGTAGCCAAAAACACATAGGCATATGTGTTTCAGTAAGACAAATTATAATGCAAGTATATTACAGTAAGACAAATTATAAGGCAAGATATTACAGTTGGTCCAAACACTTTTTATTCCTTCCACATTTCACAAGTGAAAAGTGAGTTCTGTAGTAAGAAGGCTCACTGTAATTCACATAACCTGACCAATGACAATGAGAAATTTTATCATTCTACTTAAAAATTTTAAAATTAGAGTTCAGTTAAGTTCAGTTCAGTCTCTCAGTCATGTCTGACTCTTTGTGACCCCATGAACCACTGCACGCCCGGCCTCCCTGTCCATCACCAACTCTTGGAGTTCATCCGAACTCATGTGCATCGAGTCAGTGATGCCATCCAGCCATCTCATTCTCTGTCGTCCCCTTCTCCTCCTACCCCTAATCCCTCCCAGCATCAGGGTCTTTTCCAATGAGTCAACTCTTCACAGCAGGTGGCCAAAGTATTGGAGTTTCAGCCTCAGCATCAGTCCTTCCAATGAATAGCCAGGACTGGTCTCCTTTAGGGTGGACTGGTTGGATCTCCTTGCAGTCCAAGGGACTCTCAAGAGTCTTCTCCAACACCACATTTCAAAAGCAACAATTCTTCAGCATTCCACTTTCTTCACAGTCCAACTCTCACATCCATACATGACCACTGGGAAAACTATAGCCTTGACTAGATGGACCTTTGTTGGCAAAATAATATCTCTGCTTTTTTAATATGCTATCTAGGTTGGTCATAAGTTTCCTTCCAAGGAGTAAGCATCTTTTAATTTCATGGCTGCAGTCACCATCTGCAGTGATTTTGGAGCCCCAAGAAAATAAAGTCTGTCACTGTTTCTACTGTGTCCCCATCTATTTCCCATGAAGTGATGGGACCAGATGCCATGATCTTCATTTTCTGAATGTTGAGCTTTAAGCTAACTTTTCCACTCACCTCTTTCATTTTCATCAAGAGGCTTTTTAGCTCCTCTTCACTTTCTGCCATAAGGGTGGTGTCATCTGCATATCTGAGGTTATTGACATTTCTCCCAGCAATCTTGATTCCAACTTATGATTCTTCCAGCCCAGCGTTTCTCACAGTGTACACTGCATAAAAGTTAAATAAACAGGGTGACAATATACAGCCTTGACATACTCCTTTTCCTATTTGGAACCAGTCTGTTGTTCCATGTCCAGTTCTAACTGTTGCTTCCTGACCTGCATACAGATTTCTCAAGAGGCAGGTCAGGTGGTCTGGTATTCTCATCTCTTTCAGAATTTTCCACAGTTTGTTGCTACCCTGAATTATCCACATGGACAATGGGGAAATACCAGTGAGAAAATACATATAAAATATAACTCTATATCCTAAGCCAATTTTGTTTCAATAAGTATGTACTTCATTTCTAGATAAAATAGTGTTCATTGAGGCTTGAATATTTGATTGTCATCTTGGAAGTTCATATTAATACTAGAAAATATTTGAAATATATAATAAGCAGCTTCAGCATATAGCTAAGTGTTTTGAAAACCAATAGTTCAAAAAATGTATTTTGGAAAAAAAAATGATGAGTATCTTATCAATAAATATAAGTTGGAGATCTAAAAAAATACTTAGTTTATGAAATGTTATTAACAAATCATTATATGTTTTTATGTAACCATTTGGAAATAGGGTATACATTGTCCATTCTCTCCTTGCTATTCTTTGGAATTCTGCATTCAAATGGGTATATCTTTCCTTTTCTCCTTTCTCGTTCACTTCTCTTCTCTTCACAGCTACTTGCAAGGCCTCCTCAGACAATCATTTTGCATTTTTGCAAGGAGAGAGAAGAAAGCCTTCTTCAGTGATCAATGCAAAGAAATAGAGGAAAACAATAGAATGGAAAAGACTAGAGATCTCTTCAAGATAATTAGAGATACCAAGGGAATATTTCATGCAAACAGGGGCATAATAAAGGACAGAAGTGGTATGGACCTAATGAAGCAGAAGATATTAAGAAGAGGTGGCAAGAACACACAGAACAACTATATATAAAAAAGATCTTCATGATCCAGATAATCATGATGATATGATCACTCACCTAGAATCAGACATCCTGGAATGTGAAGTCACATGGGCCTTAGGAAGCATTGCTACGAACAAAGCCAATGGAGGTGATGGAATTCCAGTTGAGCTATTTCATATCCTAAAGAAGATTCTGTGAAAGTGCTGCACTCAATATGACAGCAAATCTGGAAAACTCAGCAGTGGCCACAGGACTGGAAAAGGTCAGTTTTCATTCTAGTCCCAAAGAAAGGCAAAGCCAAAAATGCTCAAACTACCACACAATTGCACTCATCTCACACACTAGCAAAGTAGTGTTCAAAATTCTCCAAGACAGGCTTCAACCATTAATTTCCAGCTGTTCAAGCTGGATTTAGAAAAGGCAGAGGAACCAGAGATCAAATTGACAACATCCGCTGGATCATCCATTGGATCATCAAAAAACAAGAGTAGTAGAAAAATATCTACTTCTGCTTTCTTGACTATGCCAAAGCCTTTGTGTGGATCACAACAAACTGTGGAAAATTCTGAAAGAGATGGGAATACCAGAACACCTGACCTGCTTCTTGAGAAATCTCTGTGCAGGTCAGGAAGCAACAGTTAGAACTGGACATGGAACAACAGACTGGTTCCAAATCGGGAAAGGAGTACGTCAAGACTGTATATTGTCACCCTGCTCATTTAACTTCTATGTAGAGTACATCATGAGAAACGCTGGGCTGGAAGAAGCACAAGCTAGAACCAAGATTGCCAGGAGAAATATCAATAACCACAGATATGCAGATGATATTACCCTTATGGAAGAAAGCAAAGAAGAACTACAAAGCCTCTTGATGAAAGTGAAAGAGGAGAGGAAAAGTTGGCTTAGAACTCAACATTCCGAAAGCTAAGATCATGACATCTGGTCCCATCTCTTTATGAGAAATAGATGGGGACACAGTGGAAACAGTGTCAGACTTTATTTTCTTGGGGCTCCAAAATCACTGCAGATGGTGATTGCAGCCATGCAATGAAAAGATGCTTGCTCCTTGGAAGAAAAGTTATGACCAACCTAGACAGCATATTACAAAGCAGAGACATTACTTTACCAACAAAGGTCTGTCTAGTCAAAGCTATGATTTTTCCAGTAGCCATGCATGGATGTGAGAGTTGGACTATAAAGAAAGCTGAGGGCTGAAGAATTGATGCTTTTGAACTGTGGTGGTGGAGAAGACTCTTGAGAATCCCTTGGACTGCAAGGAGATACAATCAGTCCATCCTAAAGGAAATCAGTCCTGAATATTCATTGGAAGGACTGATGCTGAGGCTGAAACTCCAATACTTTGGCCACCTGCTGTGAAGAACTGACTCATTGGAAAAGACTCTGATGCTGGGAAAGACTGAAGGTGAGAGGAGAAGGGAGTGACAGAGTATGAGCTGGTTGAATGGCATGACTGACTCAATGGACATGTGTTTAAGTAAGCTCCAGGAATTGGAGATGGACAGGGAAGCCTGATGTGCTGCAGTCCATGGGGTCACAAAGGGTCAGACATGACAGATTCAACTGAACTGAATGATTAAGTAAAAGAAATGCAAACTATATGGTCATTTGAAGAAGTGTATGTATGTGTTGATATGTGTGTGCCTATAGAAGTTCTTAATGAAAAGGAACTAACTTCAGCACACCTATATGTTTTCTGAGAATTCAGAGGCCAGAGTGTCACCAGGGTACAGAAGGCATTAGGAACATAAACTGCAAAACAAGTCATGTGCATCTTTATTTTGACTTAGATTTGTAATGTTTTCACTCCTGTTCCTGAAATGCAAAGAAAATGTAAAACATTTCCTCTCGCTCAGACTACCTCAACTGGGTGTTGAGGAGAGAATCTGTCATGTTATTAAATAGCTTCTTCCTTTAATTGTCAAAGTAAATTAAAAATGATAAAGAATCTGCCTGCCAATGCAAGAGAGAAAGGAGATGCAAGTTCAATCCCTCAGTTGGGAAGATCCCTTGAAGGAAGAAATGGCAACCCATGCCAGTATTCTTGCCTGGAAAATTTCAAGGAGAGAGGAACCTGGCAGGCTACAGTCCATGGGGTTGCAAAAAGTCAGAAATGACTTAGCGACTGAGCACATAGCTCAGTTAATTACAGCATATTAATTAACAGTTAATTATCAAATGGCTTCTTAATATTCCTATAACAGCAAATCCAGCTGGCTAAACTCACTGGAATAGTTTTGAACACTAGGACCTTCTAGTATAACATTACCACAATTGGAAATTAGAATAGGTTTTAATGGTTCACCTCAAGGAGAAATATCACAGCTCCATTTTTTAATAGGGATAATCATTAACATTCATTGTAAATGATATCCTGCCAATATAAACTTAAAAAAAAATTAAATTCTTTGTAACAAGAATTTAGCTATTTTAAATCTGCTTCTCAAGTAATTGAGGCTCCTGGCCTTGCAGTACAATAGTGTCCAGGTAATATAACTAATGTGTTTAAATGTGTAAAAATGTATCTCATGGCTTCCTACAAACCTGCTTCTCATTTCATGAATGTAAATGGCCTCATTAGCCAAGATTGCCATGGGCATAAAGCATCAACCTGCGCTAAAAGTGCATCTTAAATGTTTTAATAATTCTTGGGCACCTTTTGAGAATTTTAATGTTTTCTTTTTAACTGTCGTCATTCATGAAATTAACAAAAGAAAAAAAAATAAGGGAGAGAGAACCTTTCTAAGGCACAGAGAGAACAAGGGAAAACTCAGAAATTCATTCCTGAATGTAAACGTGGTTCCTCTGCCTCTTAACTAGAGATACCAATTAAAATTGTCTAAAAAGATTTTACAGGGAAATGGGGAGCCCAGCTTTTTGAAGTTGCATCTCTAAAGGAACTCTCAAATAAAAAAGAAAACTCAAAAAAGCCTAAGGGAACTAGGAAAATAGAGGCAACAGGATTTTACTACCCACTCCCCATCTGCCATAACTTTTGTCATAACTTGTAATAGTTGTGTTTCTAATTGAGATTCTGTTGAATGATAAGGGAGCCTGAATGCATGTGTTGTACTCAAAGGGGGCAAAAAGCATAAGATAAGTATGAAAAATCCTCAAACTGTGTACTCAGTCAGTGGTTAATTTACAAATCAAATTATTCATCCCTCAATTATGAGTTTGTTTTTAAAGTGAGTAAGAGGTATTCAAAAGTTAAGATAAAATTACCTGTTCAAATTGTGTTACACATGCCCAGATGTCTTAACTTCTTTTTGTACCAATTAATCTGTTTTAATTATCCTGAGAACCAGGTAACTCTCACTTTTAAAAAGATGGGATTACTGGCCTGCCAATGGCACCCCACTCCAGTACTCTTGCCTGGAAAATCCCATGGACGGAGGAGCCTGGTGGGCTGCAGTCCATGGGGTCGCTAAGAGTCAGACACAGCTGAGCAACTTCGCTTTCACTTTTCACTTTCACGCATTGGAGAAGGAAATGGCAACCCACTCCAGTGTTCTTGCCTGGAGAATCCCAGGGACGGGGGAGCCTGGCGGGCTGCCGTCTATGGGGTCGCACAGAGTCGGACACGACTGAAGCCACTTAGCAGCAGCAGCAGCAGCATTTACCTCCTAACACAGCTCTTATCATCTTCTACTGATTGACTTGGCTCCAATTCCATTACCAAGTTAAAGGCTGAAACAAAACTTCTGTTCTTTTAATAACAAACTGTATAATCCTCAGGCCAATTATATTCTTATATTAGTAACAGGGTTCTCTGTAGTTTGCAGGAAGTCATGACCTCCCTAGGGTCTGAATCCTTGAAATAAGTAGGAAGTTTTTTGATAATGTTGAGTCACCCTGGGCAATCTAGCAAGCTCTACTAATTAAGAAGAAAACACTTCACTCAGATCTTCTCTTCTGACACCCAAGATATTAAAGCCTGGTACCTAATATTAACTTAATTCATGAACCAGTCAGAGAATAAGGCCAGAGAAATCAAGGCAGCTTTGCCACAAAGCCCACATTTCCCCTGCACAGCCCAGCAAAACCTGATGGTGCCTAAGTCCTGAGTCCTCATTCATTCATCTTGTGTTCAGCCAAGGGCATGTCTATTTGACTCTTTCTTTCCCACACTCTGAAAACACTTTATTATTTTTCCTCTTCTTCCTTCTAAATTGCTACACTGATTTTCTTTTCTGTTCAGTTTCAATGGTTGATATAAGAGTTGTGTTTTGTCAATGAAACAAATTCAAAATGAAACATTTATTTGTAGGGATAGTAAATGCTGAATTTGTCAAAGTCACTTGGGAGCAGAAGAAAAAAGCAAAATCACTGAAAGGAATAATGGAGTATTTTCCATAAAACAGTTACAGGAGACAAGAGTAGGTTAACTGTTGAAACGATATTTTGGATTGTGTCCCTCCACTGATTTCTGACCTACAATTGGTCCATCTCTTAAGTGCCTTCCATCACATGTGCTTTGTTGAAGAATTTTTTCTTCCTTGTGGAGACTGGGCATTCCTGAAAGCTCTGAGGTTTTGTCAAGAGTGATCAATTCCCTCTTCTTGGTCCATCTAACCAAGCAGGGCAGAATTGCACAGGGGTTAAAGGAAAGACTCTGAGAACAGGCCATGTAGAGGTGAGAATCCAGGTTCTAGCCATTACTAATAAAGAGAATTTGAGCAAGTTGATCGATCTCGGTAAGCTTCAGTTTCCCCATCTACTAAAGCAAATAATACAGCGCCTAGCTCAGCTCGGTGCTCTGTGACAACCTAGAGGGGTGGGATGGGTCAAGGGAGGCACAACATGATGGGCAAGATACATGTATACTTACGGCTGATTCGTGTTGCTGTACAGCAGAAACCAACACAACATTGTAAAGCAATTATCCTCCGGTTATGGCACCTATCTCATTTTGTTGCTAACTATCATATTACAAATCCATACTGTGCAAAATGCTAGTTTGAG
This sequence comes from Nanger dama, assembly GCA_917880005.1. Classification (NCBI taxonomy): domain Eukaryota; kingdom Metazoa; phylum Chordata; class Mammalia; order Artiodactyla; family Bovidae; genus Nanger; species Nanger dama. The sequence continues at coordinate 4,808,080 of CAKJTW010000069.1, forward strand.
AATCTGGTGTAAGATTTTGCTCTATAATCTACTAGGTTATGGGATTTTAAAACAAATAGTATGCCTCTCCCTAAAATGTCCATTACTGACTGGGAGATTCACACAGGTCTATAAGAAGCTACCATGTTAGAAGAGTTCAATGTTAAAGAAAGGTTAAGTGAGGAACCTTTTGAAAGCTTATGGACTGGGCACACTTCCTGTTTGCAAGCTAAAATTGTGTATTTGGGGGAAGCAGTAGTGGAAATGAAGAGGAAAAGAGAGATGAGTAGCAGAGCCTTCTGAGAGGGTTCTGGAGAATCTCATCTTTGCTTATGAAAGTGATTATTTCCCATCACGGTTTGCACTTAGCACAGAAGTATCTGTCTTAAAATAGAAGCGAATTTCCTAAAAGGGAAAATAACCATGAACATTCTATCAAGAAGCGACTTAAACAGGTGGGTGAAATGTAAAGTAGAAAATTAAGTTTACATTACAGTACATTTCATATTTAGTTGAAAAGTGCCAAGTGATCTTCTTTATGGAAACAATTGTCATGAATGTAATGATGAGTTTTATTAAGATAAAACTCTAATGCTTGCTTTAAACCTATGGGGACTAGACTGCTTGAAGAATATAATATACTTGAAGAGCTCTCTTCCTTCTTTACTGAGTTAACTCTTACTTGCTCTTAGAATAAGTTCATGGATCACTTTTTTGGGAAAGACTCTCCTGAACTCCCTTAATGTCCACTCACCTGAGCCTGATGTTCACCTGGACATTGCATTACCTCTGTTCAGTTCAGTCACTCAGGCATGTCCGACTTTTTGCGACCTCATAGACTGCAGCACGTCAGGCCTTCTTGTCCATCACCAACTCCCAGAGATTACTCAAACTCATGTCCTTTGAGTCAATAATGCCATCCAACCAGCTCATCCTCTGTCATCCCCATCTCCCATCTTTAGTCTTTCCCAATATCAGGGTCTTTTCCAATGAGTTAGGTGGCCAAATATTGGAGTTTCAGCTTCAGCCCTTCCCATGAATATTCAGGACTGATTTCCTCTAGGAAGGACTGGTTGGATTTCCTTGCAGTCCAAGGGACTCTCAAGAGTCTTCTCCAACACCACAGCTCAAAAGCATCAATTCTTCAGTGCTCTTTCCTTATGGTCCAACACTCACATTCATACATGACTAATGGAAAAACCATAGCTTTGACTTGACGGACCTTTGTCAGCAAAGGTCCTCTGTTAGTTTACGAATATTTCCTGCCATACTTTAACCCATTGAAATAATATAATCTATTCTTTCTCTGCATCTGCATTTCCTAGTATAGTACTTGCCTATAATAACTCTTAACAAATGCTTCTTGATTTACATAGTGAAAGCATTAAACTAATCAAGGTACATTTTAGTGATATTGTTGTTGCTGTTTAGTCACTACATCATGTCTGACTCTTCTGAGACCCAATGGACTGTAGCCCATCAGTCCTCTCTGTCCATGGGATTTCCCAGGCAAGAATATTGGAGTGGGTTGACATTTCTTTCTCCAGAGGTATCTTCCTGACCCAGGGATTGAACCCATGTCTCTTGCATTGGCAGGTGGATTCTCTACAGCTGAGCCAGTAGGGAAGCCCTTTTGTGACATGAGTACCATACCAATCCTGGAGAATTGAATAATGCCCCCATTCCCAAAGATGCCCATGTCATAATCTTCTGAATCTGCAAATATGGTACATCACATGCAAAGGTACTTAAAAGGTATAAGAATATAAGAGCATGATATGGGATAAATTATTCTGGATTATCCTGGTGAACCCCAGATATGAAATAGATTTATAACCCCAGATATGAGAAAGAGTTATAATCTATTACATAGATTATGGCAGAAGAGAAGAGTTGGAGAGAGCTGTAACTACAGAAGTATAATCAGAGAATGTTGCTGGTTTTGAAGATGAAGGGAAAGGGCCAGAAACTGGGAAAGGCAAAGAAATGGATTTTCCCCTGGAGTCTTCAGAATGACACCCAACCCTGCTGAAAACTTGGTTTTACCCTAATGATGCCAGTGTCAGACTTCTAATCTACATAAATGTAAGAAAATAAATTTGTGTTATTTTAAGGCAATAAATTGCAAATGATTTGTTACAGCCCCAGTAGGACACTGATGCAGTCAGCTACTCTTACTGTATCATATGCACATTGATTTTAAGTCAGCATAATGTCTAATATTACCTTATATCATCTATATCCATAAAAATATCATGCATTGTTATGAACTTTAATATAACTTTCAAATCTCTTTTTCATCACTTAAAAAATTAAATAAATTACATTGGTCAAATAAAAGGATTTTTAAATTCAAATATTTTTTAAAAATGGACACTCATCAATAAGTAAAATTTTGACCTCCTTTTCTCAGAAAATGACACAGATACTGAATTACAAAGAGTAAATTTGATTACTAATACAGTTATGACGTAAGATGGCTTGAAATATACCCAATGTTTTTGTATTTAAGTGGTATATGGTTGCTTATGATAGCTAGATTGTTATAATTACATGGGTCAGAAGATAAGGCACACATTTCAAAATTAAGTTCTTATTCTAATCAGTTTCATAAAATAATATTACTGATATTATTACATGATAAATGTAAAATTTAATAGCATAAAAATGTGGCACATACATATGTGTTCACATGGATTTATTCTCAGTGATTGCTTATTGATTGAGTTATTATTCCTCAGGTATGCATGTATCTATTTCCCATATGCAACATGGTTTCTATAAATTAATACATATCGAAATCAAATTAAACACTGTAGAAATAGAACACTAAACAGTATTGCCCTAAATAACCAAGTGTTATAACATAAGTATAGTTGTACCAAGATACATGTGAATTGTATCTGAATGTGGCTCAGTGCTAAAGAATCTGCCTGTCAATACAGGAGATGCAGGTTTGATTCCTGGGTTGGGACGATTCCCTGAAAAAGTAACGACAACTTACTCCAGTATTCTTGCATGGAAAATGTCTTGGACAGAGGAGCCTAGCAGGCTACAGTCCACAGAGTCACAAAGAGTTGGACACGACTGAGTGACTGAGAAGCAGAAAATGAATAGTTGAGATTATTTTTATTTCCTACAGTGTCTATTTTTAAAAATCCTTGAAAATACATGATACCTGCATCAAGTGAAAATATGGAATGCAGAAAATTTTCAGTTAATAGCATTTCCTTCTAAAGATCACTTTTGGGGGAACATCAAAGAAAAATCTGTAGGTATGAAACTGGCTCTATGTGATTAAGAACTGTGTGAAGAATTGATGGTGGTGTTGAACTGTGGTGTTGGAGAAGACTCTTGATAGTCCCTTGGACTTCAAGAAGGCAAACCAGTCCATCCTAAAGGAAATCAGTCCTGAATATTCATTGGAAGGACTGATGATAAAACTCCAATATTTTGGCCACCTGATGTGAAGACGTGACTCATTTGAAAAGACCCTGATGCTGGGAAAGATTGAAGGCAGGAGGAGAAGGGGATGACGGAGGATGAGATGGTTGAATGGCATCACCGATTCAATGGACAAGAGTTTGAGTAAGCTCTGGGAGTTGGTGATGGACAGGGAAGCCTGGCGTACTGCAGTCCATGGAGTCATGAAGAGTCAGACAGAACTGAGCAACTGAACTCAACTATGTGATTAAGAAGTTTATATATTGTCTGAATTGCAGATCTAATTTCTTGCATTTTGCCTCATTATTTTCAAACCCCTGAGAGATAGTGTTGGACAGCATGAATCTATAAAAGCTTCTTTTTCAATTCACTTGTCAGAATATGGATTTGATTGATGTCTACTCTCTGTACTCTAAGCCATATGAGAACCAGGACTGAACTCATTCTGCTCAACATTATATATCCATACTTTCCACCTCTCCACTTCACCCCACAGCAACTGACACAGCCCTAACTGGAACTATATAATAATTTTTTGATGCATAAATAAATAATACACTGTAAAGCAGGGTACTGAAAGTTTAGTAATTTTGAGTAATGAGAAGCCATTCAATTAAACTATCCTGGAATTCTGACTCTTTCAGTTCAGTTCAGTTCAGTCGCTCAGTCGTGTCTGACTCTTTGCGACCCCATGAATCACAGCACACCAGGCCTCCCTGTCCATCACCAACTCCAGAGTTCACTCAGACTCACGCCCATCAAGTCCGTGATGCCATCCAGCCATCTCATCCTCTGTCGTCCCCTTCTCCTCCTGCCCCCAATCCCTCCCAGCATCAGAGTCTTTTCCAATGAGTCAACTCTTCTCATGAGGTGGCCAAGTGAAAGTGGAGAGTGAAAAGGTTGGCTTAAAGCTCAACATTCAGAAAACGAAGATCATGGTATCTGACTCTTTACTACGTGCAATTGTCAGACATTTATCAAAATAACTTGTTCATTATCATTGCCTTCCCTAATACTTTTTCCTTACTTCTTGGACACAGTTTTGTATGAAAATATGATTACAGTCGATTTAAAGATGAGCTGAGGCAGACTTGTTAAATGACTCAGCCAAGGAAAACCCTAGTCATAATTAGGACTAGAGTTCAGGTTTTCTAAATAATAAAAGTATATAGTTCTCTTTGAACTAGGTTTGTATTTCCAAAACAGCCTGACTCAAATATTCACATAGGCATTGTCTTGATATTCTGGACTCTTTAATAATTTATCTTGTGGGTAAACCAAATATTGTATAATATCACTTATATGTGGAATCTAGAAAAATTATACATATAAACTTATTTGCAAGGCAGAAATAGAGACACAGGTGTAGAGAACTACCATATAGATACCAAGGGGAGAAGATGGGGTGAGATGACCTGGAAGATTGTGATTGACATATATACATTGCTACTATAAAATAGATTACTAATGAGAACCTGGGTTGGCATCACCGACTTGATGGACATGAGTCTGAGCAAGCTCCAGGAGCTGGTGATGGACAGGGAAGCCTAGCGTGCTGCAGTCCATGGGGTCACAAAGAGTCAGACACAACTGAGTGACTGAACTGAACTGAACTGAATGAGAACCTACTATATAGCATGGGGGAACTCTACCCGATGCTCCGTGGTGACCTAAACGTGAAGGTAATCCAAAAAAGAGGGATATATGTATATATATAGCTGACTCACTTTGCCATACAGCAGAAACTAACACAACCTTTTATAGTAACTATGCTCCAATAAAAAAATTAATTTAAAAAATTTCTCTTTGGGGACATAATCAATACCCTGTCATCTTAAGATTTCAGAGCTGAAAGAGCATATAAAATTGAATAGTTTGTTAAGGTGACATATTCCAAGGGCATAAAATACTCATAACTCAGAAGACATATTAAGAAGCAATACAAAAACTAACGTGGTGTCAGTTCAAGGTAGAGAAACTAAAGAAATGTGATGAGTTCATCTAAATGATGCCAACATCATAAATTCAGTATTTGTATGAGAGCTGACATTAGGTGATTGAAGATCAAAAGGAAATTTCTACTGACATAAAAGTTAGACTCATGTTGGAATCTTAAGATTTGATATTTTAACAAAATACAAAAAGAAGACATTAGCTTATGCATAATAACCCTGAAACTTTTACTTAGTTCCTTTTTAATCAGCTGTAAGGCATAATTTAAGGTGAAATTTCATAAATTTTAGGTGCACAACTTGAGTAATTTAGACAAATATATATAGTAGTGTGGGCTGCCTTGGTAGTTTAGCAGTAAAGAATCTGTCAGCCAATAAAAGAGATGTGCGTTTTATTCCTGGTCCAGGAAGATCCCCTGGAGAAGAAGATATGCACCCCACTCCAGTATTCTTGCCTGGGAAATCCCATGGACAGAGGAACCTGGAGGGCTGCAGTCCATGGGGTCACAAAGAGTTGAACATGACTTAGTGACTAAATAACAAAACGATATACAGTAGTACAGTTACCACAGTCAAGACAAGAAACACGCCCACGGCCCAGTAAAGCTGAATTTTGCCCCCCTTGCAGGCAGTAGGTTTCTTTGCTCAGGCCTTAGATAACTGCAACCAACTTTATTTCCCTATACTTTTGTGTATTTTTAAGGATTTTCTATATGTGAAACTATTCAGTAGACTTCTGTGTCTGGCTTCTCTCACTGGACTTAATGTCTTTGAGATAGATCTATGCCATTACATGGATCGGTGGCTGCTTTCTTTATGAGTGAGTGAAGTCGCTCAGTCGTGTCTGACTCTTTGCGACCCCATGGACTGTAGCCCACCAAGCTCCTCCATCCATGGAATTTTCTAGGCAAGAGTACTGGACTGGGTTGCCATTTCCTTCTCCAGGGGATCTTCCCGACCCAGGGATCGAACCCGGGTCTCCCGCATTGCAGGCTTTACTGTCTGAGCCATGCTTTCTTTATAGTGCATTCTTATTTTCTGTCTTCTACCAACTTCCTTGCCATATTTTTAATATTTTCATATTATAAATGTTTTTATATAAATAGTATAAATAACTGAAAATCAACTGCTTTTAGTTCCAAAAGAATAATTCCCTGCTATTTCACCCCTACCTCCCTTTCCCACACATAGTTAAGACCACAGAACTTTTACTGTCATAATCCAGTACTGTGATAGGACCTTAAAATAAAACCTTAGTTCTCTGTTGTTGACCAACAGTCTGCTTGAATCTGTGTGCACTCTTGGCTGATCTTCTTTAATCATATTATCCTATTCACTTGTGTACCAAAGACTGGCAAAATTGTATCTTCAAATCTGTTTCCCTAAGCATCAGACTCTAATCTATCTTCCTCCTGGTTATATCCACTAGAATGTCCCACAGACAAGTCTGCCAAGAACTGCGAAATATCTAAAATTGTATCTGACTGGCAAGCTAAGAAGTTAGCCTGTCACATGCTCATGGATCTTGGTAGGAGACGTGAGACTCTTGGATCAGAAACAAACAACTTATTACTCATGGCAGAGCAGGAAGCAGGACTTCAGGTTGTGCCAACCCTCTCCACAAATCTATCTTTGCCTTGGGGCAAACATTGTATCCATGTTTGGTATGAGTGAAGTGAAAGAGTCCTTCAGTCATTGTCCTACTCTTTGCGACCCCATGGACTAGTCCATGGACGTCTCTAGACCAGAATACTGGAGTGAGAAGCAGTTCCCTTCTCCAAGGGATCTTCCCCACCCAGGAATTGAATCCAGATCTCCCATACTGCAGGCGAATTCTTTACCAACTGAACCACCAGGGAGGCCCAATTGTATCTATGTTTGGTGGGCATATATGCTTAAAAGTTTTTATAGGAAAAGCACAAACATAAGAGATTCGGAGAATTCTCTCTCAACAATGTCAAACCTCAAAATCCCAAATGTCAGAACTTCCTTGATCTTTCAAAAATAATCCCCTTTGATTTTTTTTATCTGCATTAATACCATCTCCCCAACCTAAAAATATGAGGACGCTGCCAGACTTAATTTTTTTCAAAACTCACATGCAGGTATTGTCTCATTCCTGGAAACTGAACTCTCAGCGTCTAAATATTTTTCACAGTTATCCCGCCTCTGCACCCTTCTTGTATATGCTTAATGTGAGTCCTCATCATTGCAGTCCTTAACTGATGCCATCAAAACTGTTGGTTCTCAAAGTGTGGCCTCTAGACCAGCGGTATCAACATCACCAGAAAACTAGAAATGCGAATGCTGAGAGGGAGGCCCTCACTTATCCTACAGCATCTCTAAGAGTGGGGCCAGTGTTATTAATACTCTGCTGTTGTAGGTCTTCCAGTTATTCTGAGGTTTGGCCAAGTCCTGAAGCTACTCTGTTGGAACATCTCTACTTTTACTTCCCTTAAATGAATTCTCCTGTAACCAGCATGCTGCTGCTACTGCTGCTAAGACGCTTCAGTCGTGCCCGACTCTGTGCGACCCCATAGACAGCAGTCCACCAGGCTCCCCCATCCCTGGGATTCTCCAGGCAATAACACTGGAGTGGGTTGCCATTTCCTTTTCCAATGCACGAAAGTGAAAAGTGAAAGTAAAGTTGCTCAGTCATGTCCGATTCTGTGCGACCCCATGAACTGCAGCCCACCAGGCTCCTCTGTCCATGGGATTTTCCAGGAAAGAGTACTGGAGTGGGGGTGCCATGGCCTTCTCCCAATGAACCAACAGAAAACACAAATTTGACAGTATCATTCTCCTTTAAAATTCTTTAACACCTTCATAACCAGAGGATAAAGTCCAAGACTCAGTTTAAGTAAGCCCCTCCAGAAATTCCTTTGCAGTACCCTCAGAGTACCTGGGCATATCTTCAATAAAATGCTTAAAAGTAGTTAGAGTTTAGGCTCAAGTTAGACAGGCCTAGGACTGAATCTTTGCCACACCATGTACTATTTCTATATCTTTGATGAAGTGACATCCTCTTTAAACTATCTTCAATCTCTGTAAAGTTGGGTTAGTAATCACAGAGTGAAGGTGCATATTTAATTCAAAGATCTGTAGGAATCACTAAACACAGTGCATCCACTTAGGAAGCACACGTGTGGTTTTTATTACTTGTGAATTACTTCAGTCATTACTATTTATAATACTTTTTTGATTACTCGGACAGATCATTATTATGGCTATTATTCTGGCCACATTTAATATGTTCTGTTGCAAGTACGCATACACCTGACTCTGCTCTTCTAGTCTGAGTGGGTGATATTAGCAACCTTGACAAAATGGTGTTTTCAATGCATGTTTGTAAACTAAATCCAGTATATGTTCTCATCAGCCAAACACAGAAAAACACACTAAGGTGGAAATAAGCGAAATTCTTACAAGATCTACATACTTCAAGCCACTGTAGTTAATAAAATTTCAGCTCGTATCGATTGAGTGCTTGTTATGCGCTACCCTGGAGAATACAGAAAAGGAGAAAACATAACTCTTGTCCTCAAAAAGCTTAAGGCCTGTGGGAGAAGACATCCATGTAAATAGATAAATTACAGTGACGTATTGTGTAAAAGTAAGTGCTACTGAAGTTACACAAAAAAAAGTTTGATAGGAGCACAGCCTGGATGAGAAGGAATTGAGGAAATATCATATCCTACATTTCTCAACATTTCTAAAATAAGGTACTGCCTTCTAAGGCTATCAAAGCTACAACCTAGCTGCAAAATGGACAGTTTCATCCCTTGAAAACTTCTTTTTATGGCCCAGTGAGGTTGGTGACAACAGTTTTCTGCCTCTTGGATAAGAAACAACTCACACAGGAAATATTTCTCATTCAATTGGGACTGAGGATTGATAAGACCTTGACAAATGCTGTGTTGGGAGATTTGCCAGGAGATATTTCTAACTGAACAGCACCTTCAAGAAATAGGCCACATCTAAATCAGGCCCAGGACACACTCTGTCCTTCCAAAAGTAGAGCTCATTAGTGGAGATGGCCTGGTGCTTCCCCAAGTGGACCTATTTTAACGTTCCACTCCTCACCTCAGATGTGACTGAGGCGATCAAACATCAGGCATAAAAAATTATGGCTTCAGAATATGGCAAATTGAATTATCCACCAAAAAATGAATAAAATCAACATCCCCAATGACACTTTTTAATTAGTCTTATCATTTCAAAAACCCATGAAAATAAAAAGGTTAGATATTCTGGAAGCTTGGGCATTGCCTTAGTATCTCAGTTTACTGAGATGTCTTAAAACCTGAGAACTTCACTGAACGTCTTTCCCTGAAAATTACACAACAACATTATTGCAAGCTATGTTAAAATGGTGAAATGTCTGCTTAATGCTTGAATTTTATAAACATTCCATCTTAAAATTGTAGGCTAGTTTTCCTCTCATTAATTTTCCAGGTGGAATAGTCATCACTTACTAGGCTTTCAGACTTATTTCATATAAGACAATGGTTTTCTAGAGTAAAGTTCTTGAAGCTGCACAGCCTTCTAGAGAATGTGGTAGGGACAAACTCCAGAGTGCCCCTACCACAATTTCTGTCACTTTTCATAACCATGACAAGTTTTCCTGTAAAAGCAAAATCTGAATTGTGTTTATAAAGGGTTTATACTTTCTGAATACATTTGGAAGACCAATTATAGGCAGATGGCCAGTTACATACTGAAAGAATGAAAGTTATCACCTACAAATGTCACCTGATAAGGCTTAGGACACATGTCTGCTAAAGCAAGACTTCCACGTTTCCCTCCCCCTCCTTGTGTAACTAAGTATGTCCCTGCATATCACTCCTGAAGGCTTCTGGCCATAAATTATCGTGCTGCCTCCCTCTGATGCTACGTTTCTATGATAAATCATCACAGGGCACCGCTGCCCTGACGAGCTGTTGCTTCAGCACACCATTGAAGCTGTCACGTGGATGATGGATGAGAAAGGCATACTGATGATGCCTTACGCCTAAGATGGAGCTGCCCTGGAAACAAAAGGTTTAGGAGAAGATTCAACATAATTACTCAATAAAAGTCAACTGGCACACAGCATGCTAGAAAAGGCATTCATGGCTATGGTAAATCACTTCCCTTCAATGTGTAGTATTTCTGATGCTAGTTTCATAAGCCTCCTTCCCTGAGCTATAGATTGATTGAGTATAAAGATATTTTCAGTGGAAACAAAAGCTTTAAAGGGTGAAATTAAATTTTACCTAAAACTCAAATGTGTAATTTAACTCTGAGATTCTGATCATTTTCAGCGTGAAGGTAATTTGCCCTGGAAGTTGATTTATGCTGAAAGTTTTCCTGTATTATGAGAAAAAAGAATATCTATTTGTAATAACCATGCAGGACTTTCCTAGGAAAATGTTAGGACCCGAGCTAAAATGAGGGATTACATCAGATTTACACTACACCCTTACCATGTAATAGTTAAATGTTAGGAAAGCTACTCCCTCAGTCATGACTGCTGGGAAAGTGTACTGTATATAACTTTTTCTGGTTTACTAAACCTACATACTGTGAACCACTCTTTTTTCCCTCCTTTAAAAAAAAAGAGTTAATGAAGTATCAGTTCAGTTCAGTTGCTCAGTCGTGTCCGACTCTTTGCGACCCCATGAATCGCAGCACGCCAGGCCTCCCTGTTCATCACCATCTCTCGGAGTTCACTCAGACTCATGTCCATCAAGTCCGTGATGCCATCCAGCCATCTCATCCTCTGTTGTCCCCCTTCTCCTCCTGCCCCCAATCCCTCCCAGCATCAGAGTCTTTTCCAGTGAGTCAACTCTTCACATGAGGTGGTCAAAGTACTGGAGTTTCAGCTTTAGCATCATTCCTTCCAAAGAAATCCCAGGGTTGATCTCCTTCAGAATGGACTGGCTGGATCTCCTTGCAGTCCAAGAGACTCTCAAGAGTCTTCTCCAACACCACAGCTCAAAAGCATCAATTCTTTGGCACTCAGCCTTCTTCACAGTCCAACTCTCACATCCATACATGACCACAGGAAAAACCATAGCCTTGACTAGACAGACCTTAGTCCGCAAAGTAATGCCTCTGCTTTTGAATATGCTGTCTAGGTTGGTCATAACTTTTCTTCCAAGGAGTAAGCGTCTTCTAATTTCATGGCTGCAGTCACCATCTGCAGTGATTTTGGAGCCCCCCAAAATAAAGTCTGACACTGTTTTCATTGTTTCCCCATCTATTTCCCATGAAGTGATGGGACCAGATGCCATGATCTTCGTTTTCTGAATGTTGAGCTTTAAGCCAACTTTTTCACTCTCCTCTTTCACTTTCCTCAAGAGGCTTTTTAGCTCCTCTTCACTTTCTGCCATAAGGGTGGTGTCATCTGCATATCTGAGGTGATTGATATTTCTCCCAGCAGTCTTGTGTTTCTTCCAGTCCAGCATTTCTCATGATGTACTCTGCATAGAATAGAAGTTAAATAATCAGGGTGACAATATACAGCCTTGACGTACTCCTTTTCCTATTTGGAACCAGTCTGTTGTTCCATGTCCAGTTCTAACTGTTGCTTCCTGACCTGCATACAGATTTCTCAAGAGATAGGTCAGGTGGTCTGGTATTCCCATCTCTTTCAGAATTTTCCACAGTTTATTGTGATCCACACAATATAGTTGACTTAAAATGCTGTGTGAATTTCTGCTCTACCATAAAATGATTCAATTATACATATATATATATATATTTATATTCTTTTTCATCATGTTTTATTATACCATATTGAATATAGTTCCCTGTGCAATACAGTAGGACCTAGTTTTTTTATCCATTCTATATATATACTCTGCTAATCCCAAACTGCCTCTTGATCCTCATTCATCTTGCCTAATGAAAAAGAATATAAGAATTTAGGTTTATTCAGATTCTTGAAGAACCGAAAGATTGACTCTCCACCTAGTTCTCCATCCACAGTCAATGCTAGATAAATAGTTGATGATTTGAGTTAAACTCTGTAATTATTTGCCCCTTTATAATCTAAGCTCTAGTACATGATATGAAATGTCAGATAACTCAATAAACTGAATCAGCCTTATAGAGGAAGAAAGAAATTTTTTTTGTTCTCAGTTTTAGGATGTTTTTACTCTAAATTAAGGCCTTGTAAAGAAAGTTAAGGGACATACATTAGGCAGTCACATAATGAGTTAGTGTTTGGCTTATCTTTCCAATAAAATTTAGTTTACATGAAATTTAATACTTGTTCATATTAGGTTCTCCTTTTCTGTGAAAAATCATCAAGGCTGATAGAGATATGTTTAAAGAGAACTGTCAAAAGAACAGCTTTAAAACTTACATTTGCAGGGACTGTTAGAACATGTAGACTAGTCCCCAAAAGAAGCCACAAAAGTGGACTCTAGTGTTTGCCTGATTATTTTTCCTCCTCCTGGAATATTCTTAAATTATTTTTTCTCTGGAAAGTTGACGACTTAAAACATCTCAGTAGAGTTTTGGTAACCTCATAATGCTTTGTTGGAAAGTGTTTATCTCTTCTGCTGAATAGAACTTACCACCCTGGCATCCTGGTGGCACAAGTTCAATTGCTGGCCGCTTGTTGGAATAAACTTCTGCAAACATCTGCCTTCTGGTTGAGACCAACTCACGCTCAAAATCAAATATTAACTTCTAGAGTCTTGGACTCTAGAGACATCTGGGGGTGATAGAAATAAAACACCCTGTGACATTATTCAGTGCTGCCTTTCTGTTTGATGGTTCTGTGTATTTTTTATCTATAATAGGCTTAGGAGGTTTAAAGAGACAATTTATATAAAAGCAGTGGGAGACAAAACCAGTTGCTTACAGTTTTTCCTGAATCTGATCTTTCAGATGTTTTAGTAAAAGTCCAAGAAATATAGCCTTAGAAGCCAAAGTACAAGACATCTCAGAATTGAATTCTGGCCACTCAGAAAAAGAACCAAACCAAAATGACACATTTTTCTTGTATTAAAAAAAAAAAAAAAGCTAGAATTAGTTTCTCAGTGTATCTCCTAGGTTAAAAGAAAGACACTAAATAAATTTTAAGGGATCAGTTGAAACCAGAATTACTTGAGAAAAGCAACATATCAAATAATGCACATGATAATTTGTAAAGTAATGTACATTCATGTCATTTTTATAGATATGGGCAGCTAAGATTGTATGAGAGAGTTGAAAACCACTTATTTCCTTAAAATTCTATCAACTTTCCTAAATGATTAGGACCATATGTTAGGGAGAAAAAGAAGTATTACATTTGAAACATTAGGGACCACTTTTTATAGTAACTACTTGTTTATAAATATATTTCTCCACTAAACTGCAGTTGTTTTGGATCAAACATATGTTCTTACTCTTCATAAATTATCATCCATGTCAATGCCAGAAATCAAATAATAAATCTTGATTAAGTAGAAATAAGCAAAGAAAATCATTAAAGACAAAATATGAAGCACCAACAACTATACATTTTATATTTACTTTTAGCATAAAGTACATTAGGTATAGTACTGTGAGTATGTCAGTGTAGATGCATGCATTTACCCATTACCCGTATATAGGTGTCCAATAAATATTAGTCCTTTCTTAGAGAAAGCAAGAGTGTCTACAGCACTTGAAAACAGTTTAAAGAACATAAAATGCTATAGCTTAGAATCATCTCATGGAGGCACTGGAACATACTCTTCAAATATTGATCAGCATAGTCGTGGAAAGAACATGTACTTTGCATTCAGATGAATCAGGCGTTAGTAACTTCCACTTCTGTAAGTGTGAATTTGGTCAGTTCCTCGACATTTTTGAATCTCACAAGCTTTGTATCTGAAGTAGAAATAATAACACCTACCTGAAAGGATCACTACAACTATCCTGTAAGATGACATTATAGAGTATAGTTCTGCCGAGAAGTACATACTCAGAAATGTTAACTGTGTCCTTAATTCAATTAAACCAGTTTTATAGATAATTTTATGTTTATACTGGTGTCAATATCCTCTGTTGTGAGACTTCAGGTGAGATTCTTCATATCTTTGGTGTCTATCAAAAATATATAGCTACTTCATATTTACATGGCACTAGTAACTAAATTATCTAAAACTTGGGGACAATTCAGAGTACGATGGACTTCCCAGGTGGCGCTAGTGATAAAGAATACTCCTACCAATTCAGGGGACACAAGAGATGTGGGTTGGATCTCTGGGTAAGGAAGATCCCCTGGAGAAGGAAATGGCTACTCACCCTAGCATTCTTACCTGGGAAATTCCATGGACAGAGGAACCTGGCAAGCTACAGTCCATGGATCATGGAGAATCAGACACAGCTGAGTGACTGAGCATGCAAGCATGCGGAGTACAATAATAAATATTGGAGAGTGAGGCAGACATAGCTGAGTCTATGAAAGTGGGAAATAGTTAAACTACTTAATATATCCAAAGCATGTGCTTTTCCCACTATACTAGGCGGTGTGTATGTGAGTGCATGCCTCGTGTGTGTGTGTGTGAGTGATTTGCCTTTCTGTCCTTTGCAAGGCTGTTTTAACCTACCAGAATCTAAGCGACTAGCTTTTATACCAGTAAAGCCCTCCAGATATTAACTTGTGAATTGAGATTCAAAACCATTGCATGATTTAAGTAAATGTCTCCTATTAAAAGGTAGGTTTCTACATAACTTTTATGATTATTACAAGTCTGAAAATCCTGTTTTTGTAATAAATGACATCATGGATTTTCTTGAGCACAGTATGGTATATTATTAGGAACATGTCATTTTGAATATTATTACACTTGGCCCTATACATATGTGGGTCAGTAATTAAGCAGTCATTAATAAAAATAATTCAGAACAGGTTGCAATCTGAAAAGGAAATAATGAAGACTGACTAGTGCTGCAGAATGTTATTCAGCAGTTTTGCCACTCTCCCTTTTATCTTGATGAGTCTGGCTAAAGGTTTATCAATTTTGTTTAGCTTTTCAAAGAATTAGTTTCTGATTTCATTGATCTTTTCTATTGTATTTTTAGACTCTATTTCATTTATTTCTGCTCTGATCTTTAAGATTTCTTCTACGAACTTTGGGTTTTGTTTGTTCTTTCTCTAGTTGCTTTAGGTGTAAGTTTAGATTGCTTATTTGAAGTTTTTCTTCTTCCTTGAGGTCAGAGTATATTGGTATAAATAAACATTGACCACACTTCACATCAAAAGATAGATAAACCTGCATTGAGTGTTGAAAGGTAAATAATGGTGATGATGATCAAGATTTTAGAGGCAAACATGAAAAAAATTCTTTTTGACCTTCAGATACCAAAGTTTTCTTAATTAGAACATGAAAAGTATTAACTATAAAGGAAAAAATATAAATCTGGTTGAACTAAGCTTAAGAACTCTATTTATCAAAAGTTACCACTAAGTGAAAAAAAATATGTGAAAGCCACAGAGTAGCAGGAGATATTTGAGAAATACACACTCAACAATGACTTGAATTAAGTCAAATAATAGCTCTAAAAATCTATCAGAAAAGAGACAAAATAATTTAAAAATAACATTTGTATATGAGTTTCACTGAAGAAAATTCTTAAAAGCTACATGCTGCTGCTGCTAAGTCACATCAATCGTGTCCGACTCTGTGCGACCCCATAGATGGCAGCCCACCAGGCTCCCCCGTCCCTGGGATTCTCCAGGCAAGAATAATGGAGTGGTTTGCCATTTCCTTCTCCAGTGCATGAAAGTGAAAGTGAAGTTGCTCAGTCACGTCCGACTCTTCGCAACCCCATGGACTGCAGCCTACCAGGCTCCTCCTTCCATGGGATTTCCCAGGCAAGAGTACTGGAGTGGGGTGCCATTGCCGTCTCCGTAAAAGCTACATAGTATAGTAAAATGTATTCAGTTTCACGATTCTCAGTGAAATATGGATTAAAATCATACTACTGTAATACCATACAGCCCCCTGAAAGGCTGGATGTACAGGATACCAACTGGGAGGAGGTATGTGGAAGCAGTCCTCTCATACACCCCTAGTGGAAAAGGGAATTGTCCTGATCATGTTGGAAGACAGACACCACTTCTAAATCTGAAAAATATATAGGTTCCTTATGTACTGACAGTTCTCTTAAGACACAGGATATCTTAAGGGCATACATGTGTTCCTCAGAAGACACTTACCATTGCATTCTTAGCAGTATTATTCAGAGCAGCCAAATTGGGGGAAAGATGAAGGTCTATAAATTCACGAATAATGTGGCCTATTTGTACAATCAGTGCTATACTGCAATGAAGAAATAACATCCATGCAACAATATGGATGGATCTCACAAACAACATAGAGTGAAAGAAGGCAAAACTCACATGGTACACAAACTGCACGATTCTATTTATATCAAGTGGAAAGACAGGCGAAATAGTGTTAGAAGCCAGAACAACGACAGTGCTGAGAACTGCGGATTCTGTTTTCTCTTCTAGGTCCTGCGTGGAGCGGAGTGTGAGCCTGGGGAAAAGTCGCTGATCTGAACCATTACGATTTGCTCACTTTTCTCTTTGTTCAGAAAAATGCTATATGAAAAAAATACAAAGCAGATATCACTAAAGGATTCTGTGTGTGCTGCAGCACAGGGACCAAAATACTCCAGGCAGGGCTTCCTGAAAGCTGGCTCTGAGTGGAGATCAGCATTCAGAAAATTGGCCAAGACCTCCTCCTGAGGCCTCACTATTATGTCCCAGGGACAAGGTGGAAGCAGGCTCGGATGGCAGAGAAGGGCATCTGAGACGCTGTCACAAGAAGTGCTTAGCTGCCTCATGGGGAGCTTTGTAACTGGACACCTAAGACTTCTGCCAGCTGGTGTTGAGGGGCTCTGATCTTCTCCCCCAAGTAGTGACCAGTCACTGGATGTGGTCTGCCCCTGGAGGAAGAATTGGCCTAAGTGGAGGTCACTGCTGTGACCCAAAGTGAGTGACAGCAAGATCGCCAAGATCCCAGCAGCCCTCTCAGAAGATGGGGCTATAAATCATTTCTCAAGGGAGCAGATCACAGCACCCAGCAGACAGAGACCCCATCTGAGCGCTTGAAGAAAATCAAGTGAAACAACAAAGGGAAGAGCCACATTCAACTGTGTTAAAATAAGAACCATCCTGAATTCTCAAGAAAGTTCTTATAACGCCACCTAATCAATCTCTCTTGAGGCAGTTTGAAATTTGTTTAAATCTGGCATCAAAAGTTGAAGAGCTGCTGAATAAAAGAAAACTTTACTTCTCCCCTTTCAAAGCTATTGCTGTCATCAACAACCCAACACAGAATATTTTATATGATGAGCTAAACATTTCCATTCACAAAGGCTTTTGCATTCTCTTTTCTCTAATAAAAACTTTTGAAAGAATTCAGTAGTGTAGCAACTTTTTCATTTGTCCTACTTATAATAAGAAATGACACATTAGAAACTAGAAATATTATCCTCTTAATTTACCAACATTTAGATTAATGTTTGCCCAAAATTTTAAAATGAAAACTTGGATATTTTTGTTCCAGTGTATTCATTGTTTTCAGTCATTGTCATGTCCAACTCTTTGAGACCCCACGAACTGCAGCATGCCAGGCTTCCCTGTCCTTCACTATCTCCTGAAATTTGCTCAAACTCATGTCCATTGAGTCAGTGATGATATCTAAGCACCTCATCCTCTGTTGTCCCCTTCTCCTCCTGCCTTCAGTCTTTCCCGGCATCAGGATCTTTTCCAATGGGTTGACTCTTTGCATCAGGTGCCAAAGTACTGGAGCTCCAGGTTCAGCATCAGTCCTTCCAATGAATATTCAGGACTGATTTCCTTTAGGATTGACTAGTTGGATCTCCTTGCAATCCAAGGGACTCTTAAGAGTCTTCAACACTACAGTTCAAAAGCATCAATTATTTGGTACTCAGCCTTCTTTATAGTCCAACTCTCACATCCATACATGGCTACTAGAAAAACCATAGCTTTGACTAGATAGACCTTTGTTGGCAAAGTGATGTCTCTGCTTTTTAGTATGCTGACTAGGTTTATTATTTGGTTATAATCAAAGTCACGGAGAAGGCTGATGATGCTTTATTTCCTTATGGTTGATTGAGACAGTCAGAATGCCTCAAATACTTACTTTATATTATATATGCATATTAATTACTTTGCCTATTATCATCATAAATCATCCTTCCCACTAATGACACCCTCTTCACACTAATAAGTGGAAATTACAAGAGCAAACAAACTAATCTATAGCAGGAAGGCACTTGATGATTTAGAAAATTAAATGAAGCTGAGTCCTATATATCTTTCTAACCACTGTGTGGGTTATTTAGTTCCCTATCCCTCTACTAAAAATGCCACCTACATCTTAGACCACAAATAAGTTCTATTATTCTTAGATATTTTTAAGAAGCAGCAGGAAAGTAGGTTATATGTTATCACTCGTCAACTAATTAATCAAACCTAAGCAAGATAGAACCTTGCAAAATTAGAGCTTTCCTGTCCCCTAGGACTTGAAATGGCAGAAATCCTATTAGGTGTACATTCTTATCCCTTGAATATGTACATATTTCCACTAGTCAGGGACAGCTTTCTGCATTTAGAAATCTTATCCATAGTATGATGTTACTGTCATTAACTGAAAGCTTACTTTGCCAGGTGGCATTCTAAGTGTTCATATCCATCATCCATTTAAACCTCCTAAAGCCCTAAGGGGACTAACCTATACATATTACTATATATAAAGATTGAAGGCAAAAAGGAGAAAAGGGTGGCAGAGGATGAGATGGTTAGATAGCACTGCTGACTCAATGGACATGAATCTGAGCAAACTTCAAGAGTTAGTGGAGAACAGAGGAGCCTGGCAGGGCTACAGGTCACAAAGAATTGAACATGACTTAATGGATATATATGTGTAACTGATTCACTTTGTTGTACATCTGAAACTAACACAACATTGTAAATCAACTGTACTCCAATAAAAACAAATTACAGTGAAACATTTTTTTAAAAAGCTGTATGAGATGGGTTTCTAGTCTGAGGTCTGTTTTAAAAGGTAGAGAAATAAACTCATTGAGAAATGCAATACCTAGCTTAGGTGCCTCAGGAAGGAGCTGATGGTGGGACTGAACCCAGGAGGCTCTGTGGACAACAGAGACCCTCTACTTTGTGGATGAATTACTCTGCCCTTGCTGTCGTTTGAAAAATAGTCTTCAAATGACCGTATTCTGGACCAGTCAGGTCTTTTGTTCACGTTATTTCCATGTGAGTTCTGTGTTGTAAAGGACAAGTTTTCTGTCCCTGGCGATAAAGAGAGAATTATCATCATCACGGAGTTCTGCTAATGGGACATGGTGACATGCACACCAGAGGCTCAGGCTGTTCCGGGGATTGGACCCAGTGCTCTGAATGCTCTGTAGCCTCACTGATATGGTCCTCATCCAATGGCATTCTCTCTTTTCCGACTTCTTCAAGAGCACATGATCTCTTGCTTGATGAAAGCGTCGTGCTTTTTAATCACCTGACATTAAATGTGCCTCAAAGTTCATGTCCTGAATAGCTGCAGGTGATCGCTTGGCTTGTTTGCTTTTTTTTTTTTTTTTTACTTAGTAACTGCCATCTGCCCTTTTCCCCAGAGAGAGAGGAGTGATTCCACTGGAGCAGAAACTTCAGCAGACACTTTTCAAATGAAATATTCAGAGCCTTATTTTTTCTCTTCCAAAACACTCTGTAGCATCTTCCACAATATTCTAGAAATCTCCATTTTAAAGGAGGAAGTGGAAATGTCTCTTAATCAATACACAATATGGTATGAACTTTTTAGGGGGAAAATTACACACCTATTTATTGTATTGTCTCTGCATCATCATCACAATCAGGCCCATTAGTACAGAATAAGATCATTCATACAATCAATAAACAGTTCCCATGCAAATACTTACAGTAAATTATGTTGGTCTAGGTTAAGTGAAAACAGTGTCTCACCAAAGAGATGGATTTTCATATTTAGAAAAAGATTAAAAGTTCATTTGATTGTCTTCTTTGTCTAAATTTAATATATAAGGAATGTCAGTCTCTAATATGCATCATGTTTTCCTTACTGCCTAGAATCCAAAGAGGCTCAGTATCAAATGTTAAAGTCAGTCTCTGAAAGTAAATAATACTTTTAAGGGGTTTATTTGCATTTTTCATGTTTCTCTTTGTCCTGATTTTTTATTTTTAGCTTCTTGTTAAAAAGTGAGTTCAAATGTATTTGTAAAAGAGGCAAGGAATAAATAAATAAAATTAAAATATTTAGAATTAATAAGGCAGTGGGCAGAAAAATATTTCACTAGTACATTTTGGATATGAGAATTGTACTTTGGTATATACAAAGATTAAAATAATTACACAACATTTATATTCATATTCTAGAAGAAAAACTTTTGTTCCACTTTAATTGCACCTGCTAAGTCACTAAAGTTGTGTCTGACTCTGTGTAACCCTATGAACTGTAGCCTACCATGCTCCTCTGTCCATGGAATTCTCCAGGCAAGAATACTGGAGGAGGTTGCCACGAACTCCTCCAGGGGATCTTCCCAGCCCAGGGATCAAACCCACGTCTCCTGCAGCTCCTAACTTACAAGCAGATTCTTTACTGCTGAGCCACCAGGGAAGCCCACTTTAGTTGTAGATGCAGCTGTAAATATTGAGAAAACCATGCAATCTCAACCATGCCCATTATCCTTGGACTGCTATTTGTCAATGAATATGCCAATTTTATCCTGAAAATATAGTCATTGTATCTATAAAATAAATTTCAATAGATACAGGTCATTCTAGCAAACAAATATGATATTTTTTACATTAGGTTTGCCTTTACTTTGTACTCATTCCAACAAAAAGTTCTTATTGTTTGGAGGAATAATGATCTAGTATCTTCAGGGAAAAAAGAATTCAGGATGGCATCCTGGTGATAATAGTGAGACAGTAGAGTCAGTAGTCAGAGAAGGCGATGGCAACCGACTCCAGTCCTCTTGCCTGGAAAATCTCATGGATGGAGGGGCCTGGTGGGCTGCAGTCCATGGGGTGGTGAAGAGTCAGACACGACTGAGTGATTTCACTTTCAATTTTCACTTTAATGCATTGGAGAAGTAAATGGCAACCCACTCCAGCATTCTTGCCTGGAGAATCCCAGGGAGGGCGGAACCTGGTGGGCTTCCATCTATGTGGTCGCACAGAGTCGGACACGACTGAAGTGACTTAGCAGCAGCAGCAGAGTCAGTAGTGGGTGTGGGTCAGGGGTCCCTGTAAGTCTGAGTATCCACGGTTTTGTGGGGGAAATGAATTGAGACTAATTCTGGAAAATAACTCCAATTCATGCTGGTGAGACCAGGAATTTTCTCAGCAGAGTTGCCAAAATTGGAATGTTCAAGTCTCATGTGCGGGTGCTGTGAGGAAACCAGGGTTAAAACAGTCTCAGAGAAATAGCACTTCCATAAATGGATATTTAAATTTCCTTTTGCTCCATACCCACCCTGGATCCAATTTGTTTTCCATTCTGTTTCTGCAGAGAAACAACATCTATAATCTCAAAGGCTAATCGTCCCTTACATTCTCTGTGCCTTAGTTTTGTCATCTGTGAAATGGGGATAGCTGTATCTCACCCATGGGGTCCTTGTGAGATTCAAGGGAAAATTGTATGATATCTGACAGGTAGGAAGACCTCAACAAAATTAGCCATTATTTTTAAGTCAATGCTTCCCATGATGGCTCAGCAGTAAAGAATCTGCTTGCCAATATAAGACATGTGGGTTTGATCCCCAGGTTGCGAAGATTCCCTGGAGAAGAAAACGTCTTCCCACTCCAGTTTTCTTGCCTGAAAAATCCAATGGACAGAGGAATCTGGTGGACTACACACCATGCGGTTGCAGAGTCAAATGTGACTGAGCGACCAAACAATATTACATCAATATAAAATAAGAAACTGCGTGAGTTCGTATATACTTGTAACTATACAAAGAGCTCTTTCCTCATCAAAGCCTAATGATGTCCCTTGCTATCCAAACAATTCACCTCTCTCACTATAATTGTTCTTTAATCTACTCCAGTATTTATTGATTTCCTAGCATTCTACTAAGATTGCCTTCAGTGATACTGTCGATACTTTGCAGGTGGTCAAATCTTGTTTTTCTGTTCCTCTTATCTAACTTGGTTCTCAGTGCCACTGGATTCAACTTTCAGTCACACCCTTCCTGAGTGGAATGAAACTGTGTACATGAGGCTTGTTTTTTTCTCCTAAAAATTTACTTCTCTAGGCCTGCCTTTCTACCTGATGTTGAAAATTTGAATTTTTGAGTATGTTGCCCTTTAATAACATATTTGAAGAATAACTACCTGTTGTGTCTCAGCTGCAAAATTGCAGGATGGGACTAGAACTTTATAAAATTTAGGATTCTCAGATTCCTGTATTACGTGGCTCTTAGGTGGTATCCAGAGAGAGAATACTAGAAGATGAGAAAAAGGGCTTTGGCTGTTCCTCACACCACCCCAGCAGCTCAATCCAAATCTAAACCTCAGATAACTTTAGTCCTTCAGAATCCACCCCACTGGACACCCTCCCATACCAGGGGTAGGAACGTTTTCTCCAAGATCTCTCACCTTTGTAGCTTACTACAGTCCCTCTGTTTGACTTTCCAAACGAGTTCCCGTTTTCCTGACTGAATCCTGACAGATCATTTCATGCTGAAAATTCCACCTTTAGACATTCAGCCCTGAGCTCATGTAATTAACTTCTTTTTCTTTGCATAGCTTTACTATGGTATAATTTATATGCCATTAAATTCACTGAGTGTAAAGGTACAGTTCAGTGAATTTTAGTAAATAATACAGAGTTGTGAAATCATCATCACAATCTAATTTCACAACATTTCTATCACCAGCTCTGCCCCACCCTCAAAATATCCCTGTGTCGCCTGCAGTCACTCTCCATTTTCACCTTCATCTCTAGACAACAACTAATCTTCGGTTTCTCTATAGATCTGCATGCTGTGAATATTCCTATTATCAGAATCAGACAATATATCACCTTTTGAGATAAAATTCTTTCAGTTAGCATAATAGTTTTTGAGGTTCACTCAATTGTATGTATCAGTACTTCACAAATACCTGAATGACACACTCCATTGTGTTCCAAACACAAGTTGGGTGGGAGTCACAACTGTCCATGCACATGGCAAAGGTTTGTGTTAAATAAACAATCATATAAATCTCAATGGCTTACCCCCAGAGGTCATCATTTCCAGCTGGACTAACTAACCTATGGGTTTGTCCACATTCTTACCTATCTCCCTCTGAAGGAAACAACTGGACTCAAATTTATAAACTGCATGTCATGTTCTTTCACTCCTGGCTTAGCATCACCCAGTAGATTACTTGGAAAATCCAGGATCCCTAAATTTCCTGTAAGAACGTGCCTGGTCTTGTCGGTTTTCCTCTTCTACTTCATTATTTCCTCATCTCTTATTAATCCCTCCAAGTCACCAAGCTCATGCTTGCTTTGCTCCTTTCCCTAGTGTTATTTCTTCCTATGTGATTAAGCTTCTCCTGTCTTTGCCTTTTGTCCTTTGGTTCTGAAACTCAGTGTCACCACCTCAGCAAGAACATCCCTGAACATGCTAACACAGTAGGTACTTTCCAAGTTTCCAAGATTTGAAAATGTGCCAGGCACTGAGCTTCGTGATGGGCCTGTGATTGTGACTGTTGTCGTGGATTTATCGTGAAAGTGCTAAGGCATAAAATCCAGTGTCCCCTCATCTGCATGAACCTTATCCAAGACTTTTGGAGAAGTCATAGCTATCATCACAGGGTGAGATGTCTTTGCAAACATGTAATGGCAGTGGTTCTCACAACGTTTTCCCTATGTTCTGGTTTATTCTTTACCAGGATGTCACTAATGATTCCAACGAGCCACAGTAATCGTTGTCTGTACAGGTTCTATTTATTTTCTTAAACAGAACCCATAAAACTCAGACATACATGGGATGAACAAATGTGTCATAGTTCATGCTTTAAAGTATATAACAGTACAGCTTAGTGAGAAAGACATTAAGCAGTGAATAATACATATTAGTGCAAAAATGTCTTTGCTGGAGAGGCACATGATATCACGAAGACTTAAGTAGGAAAGATTAACTAAATCATTTAAATCTGTCACGTAAATATGGTAGAGATTATCATCAACTTTTTTAAAGATAATGAATCATAAATTGAAAATATAGTTTTACTAGAAATCAAAACAATGCAAATTAAAATAATGCCTATGATTTATCTATCAAATTGGCAGGACTGAAGGATAACATTACTTTTTGGAGATGTAGTTATGTGATACTAGTGCCTAGAGTTGGAGGACCTTGGCCCTATGCATCATGAACTTTCAAAGATTTTATAGACTATTGGTCTACCAAGGGTTGATAAAGAATTTATGTGCAAAAATCATGTATTTCAATGCTATTATTTACAATAGCACAACTTTGATAACTGTGAATTGAGTAATAGTTCAGTTCAGTTCAGTCATTCAGTCGTGTCTGACTCTGCGACCCCATGAACCGCAGCACGCCAGGCCTCCCTGTTCATCACCATCTCTCGGAGTTCACTCAGACTCACGTCCATCGAGTCCGTGATGCCATCCAGCCATCTCATCCTTGGTCGTCCCCTTCTCCTCCTGCCCCCAATCCCTCCCAGCATCAGAGTCTTTTCCAATGAGTCAACTCTTCACAAGAGGTGGCCAAAGTACTGGAGTTTCAGCTTTAGCATCATTCCTTCCAAAGAAATCCCAGGGTTGATCTCCTTCAGAATGGACTGGCTGGATCTCCTTGCAGTCCAAGAGACTCTCAAGAGTCTTCTCCAACACCACAGTTCAAAAGCATCAATTCTTCGTCGCTCAGCCTTCTTCACAGTCCAACTTTCACATCCATACATGACCACAGGAAAAACCATAGCCTTGACTAGACGGACCTTCATCAGCAAAGTAATGCCTCTGCTTTCGAATATGCTATCTAGGTTGGTCACAACTTTTCTTCCAAGGAGTAAGCATCTTTCAATTTCATGGTTGCACTCACCATCTGCAGTGATTTTGGAGCCCAACAAAATAAAGTCTGACACTGTTTCCACTGTTTCCCCATCTATTTCCCATGAAGTGATGGGACCAGATGCCATGATCTTCGTTTTCTGAATGTTGAGCTTTAAGCCAACTTTTTCACTCTCCTCTTTCACCTTCATCAAGAGGTCCTTTAGCTCCTCTTCACTTTCTGCCATAAGGGTGGTGTCATCTGCATATCTAAGGTTATTGATATTTATCCTGGCAATCTTGATTCCAGCTTGTGTTTCTTCCAGCCCAGCATTTCTCCTGATGTACTCTGCATAGAAGTTAAATAAGCAGGGTGACAATATACAGCCTTGACATACTCCTTTTCCTATTTGCAACCAGTCTGTTGTTCCATATCCAGTTCTAACTGTTGCTTCCTGACCTGCATACAGATTTCTCAAGAGGCAGGTCAGGTGATCTGGTATTCCCATCTCTTTCAGAATTTTCCAAAGTTTATTGTGATCCACACAGCCAAAGGCTTTGGCACAGTCAATAAAGCAGAAATAGATGTTTTTCTGGAACTCTCTTGCTTTTTCCATGATCCAGCGGATGTTGGCAATTTGATCTCTGGTTCCTCTGCCTTTTCTAAAACCACCTTGAACATCAGGAAGTTCACAATTCACATATTGCTAAAGCCTGGCTTGGAGAATTTTGAGCATTACTTTACTAGCATGTGAGATGAGTGCAATTGTGTGATAGTTTGAGCATTCTTTGGCATTGCCTTTCTTTGGAATTGGAATGAAAGCTGATCTTTTCCAGTTCTGTGGCCACTGCTGAGTTTTCCAAATTTGCTGGCATATTGAGTGCAACACTTTCACAGCATCATCTTTTAGGATTTGAAACAGCTCAACTGGAATTCCTTCACCTCCACTAGCTTTGTTCGTAGTGATGCTTTCTAAGGCCCACTTGACTTCACATTCCAAGATGTCTAGCTCTAGATGAGTGATTACATCACCATGATTATCTGGGTCATGAAGATCTTTTTGTACAGTTCTTCCCTGTATTCTTGCCACCTCTTCTTAATATCTTCTGCTTCTGTTAGGTCCAGACCATTTCTGTCCTTTATCGAGCCCATCTTTGCATGAAATGTTCCCTTGGTATCTCTAATTTTCTTGAAGAGATCTCTAGTCTTTCCCATTCTGTTCTTTTCCTCTATTTCTTTGCATTGATCATTGAAGAAGGCTTTCTTATCTCTTCTTGCTGTTCTTTGGAAGTGTGCATTCAAATGCTTATATCTTTCCTTTTCTCCTTTGCTTTTTGCCTCTCTTCTTTTCACAGCTGTTTGTAAGGCCTCCCCAGACAGCCATTTTGCTTTTTTGCATTTCTTTTCCATGGTGATGGTCTTGATCCCTGTCTCCTGTACAATGTCATGAACCTCATTCCATAGTTCATCAGGCACTCTATCTATCAGATCTAGGCCCTTAAATCTATTTCTCACTTCCACTGTATAATCATAAGGGATTTTATTTAGGTCATACCTGAATGGTTTAGCGGTTTTCCCTACTTTCTTCAATTTGAGTCTGAATTTGGTAATAAGGAGTTCATGATCTGAGCCACAGTCAGCTCCTGGTCTTGTTTTTATTGATTGTATAGAGCTTCTCCATCTTTGGCTGCATAGAATATAATCAGTCTGATTTCGGTGTTGACCATCTGGGGATGTCCATGTGTAGAGTCTTCTCTTGTGTTGTTGGAAGAGGGTGTTTGCTATGACCAGTGCATTTTCTTGGCAAAACTCTATTAGTCTTTGCCCTGCTTCATTCCGCAATCCAAGGCCAAATTTACGTGTAACTCCAGGTGTTTCTTGACTTCCTACTTTAGCATTTCAGTCCCCTATAATGAAAAGGACATCTTTTTGTGGTGTTAGTTCTAAAAGGTCTTGTAGGTCTTCATAAACCCGTTCAACTTCAGCTTCTTCAGCGTTACTGGCTGGGGCATAGACTTGGATAACTGCGATATTGAATGGTTTGCCTTGGAAATGAACAGAGATCATTCTGTCGTTTTTGAGATTGCATCCAAGTACGCTTTTCGGACTCTTTTGTTGACCATGATGGCTATTCCATTTCTTCTGAGGGATTCCTGCCTGCAGTAGTAGATATAATGGTCATCTGAGTTAAATTCATGCATTCCAGTCCATTGAGTAATAGATAAATGGTTAAATAAATTGTATCAGTCCATATGACAGTGAAGTCACATTTTAATTTGTAAGATGAATTAACGAGAGAAAACGCACATGATGTTAGACAAAAGAGAAAATCAACCTATACGGGTATGTTCTAAGTGGTGAATAATTGCTGGAGACAAGTGTACCAACATGATGGTAGTTATATTTAGGCAAAGAGATAATATATTGCCTTTAATTTTCTGTTTTTAACTTTCTAGATTTCAAATTTTCTATAAAATATATTATTTATAGATTAGGACACAAACATTGTACCAATGTAAGTACCTTACATCCTTTCATTAGAGAAAACATGCTCAGAGGACTTCTTGGATCAAAAGGAATCTGAATCCATTCAGGAAGCAGGGTTGAAAGAAGACAGATTCATCTTGAGGGATAAACCCTCCCTCTCTCTAAGGGGCTCTTCTTTGATATTCAGATGGTGGCTAGCCATTAGCATGATGCTTAAAGATGCTGACAAGACATTCGAAACAAAGTTTTTGAATTATTAACAAAATTACAAGGGCAGCATCAAATGATTCAGTGGAACTCGGGATTTTAGAAGAGACCAATAACGGACACTAAATTTTAATGAAGTCCACAGTAACACTGAAATGCATCATTTCATTTGCTGTTAACCTTTCTGATAGCTGCTCAGAGGTCTTTAAATTCTGAGGACAAGGTGCCATTTAATGACAAGGACAGGTGACTGTTGCATTTAAATGACCACTAACTAAAACATGGCAGACAGAAAATCAGGGAGGAATATATGAGAAGAGATATGGGAGATTTAGAGGAAACTATTTGAGGCAACAAAATGCAAGTGAAGGAATATTTGCACAGAATTTAGCAAACCAGTGATACTTCTGTGCATTTTAGATAGAACATGTTGTTGTTGTTCAGTCACTAAGTTGCATCCAACTCTTTGTGACCCTATGGATTGCAGCATGCCAGGCTCCTTTGTCCTTCACTGTCTCCTGGAGGTTGCTCAGATTCGTGTCCACTGAGTCAGAAATGCTTTCTAACCATCTCATCTTCTGCCACCCCCTTCTCTTTTTGCTTTCAATCTTTCCCAACATCAGATCTTTTCTTTTTTTTTAATTTTATTTTTACTTTATTCTACTTTACAATATTGTATTGGTTTTGCCATACATTGACATGAATCAGCCACAGGTGTACACGAGGTCTTTTCCAATGAGTTGGTTCTTTGCATCAGGTGGGCAAAGAATTAGAGCTTCAACATTAGTCCTTCCAATGAATATTCAGGGTGGATTTCCTTTAGGATTGACTGGTTTAATCTCCTTGCTGGCCAAAGGACTCTCAAGAGTCTTCTCCAGCACCACAGTTTAAAAGCATCAATTTTCTAAACTTTTTAAAAACAAAAACAGCAATAATATTTTTCAAATGAAGAAGTATTTTATAGATGTCTGACAGGAAACATAATCAGACTGCATCAAAGTTTCTTCCAGTATTTATTCAAACAAAAACCAACTCTTTTAATATTTCAAGAGATGTCCTGTTTAGGGAGCAATTCAGTGGTGAAATCTGACTCAGAACACAAATTGTCAGAATCCAGCAGTGTTCAAAAAATAATTCTGCAGCATCTTCTCTAACACATTTCATGGCAACAGAATATTGTGAATTTCAGAGTTACACTTCACAGCCCAGGTTCAGGAACAGCCAGGTGGTATAGTAGGATGATAAATGAATCCCAAACTCCAGGCACTATTCCAGCACCAAGCCCACAGTTTTGAGTTGATTTTATTTTTAGCTGTGTAGTTAATGTCCCTAAGAATTCAAAGGCAGTGCTTCCAGTTGAGAGGAAAATAAATGTACTAATAACCTTCTCCCTCTCCCTGGTCCTCCCAGCCGGCCCCCAGACAGGGCATCTGATCCATTCTCCAAGCCAGGTTCTTCCTAGAATCCTGCTGACTCCATGCAGTGTCTGTCTCCTGAAGCAAGGTTATTTGTTCGGCTTGTGCTCTTTTAAGAACTTCCCATAAATACAGGGGTTGAAAATCACACAGATCCATCACCTTGAAGCTTCTGTAAGTCAGAAGCCTTGTGAGTTTGAGTGGATTCTCTGCTTAGGGTCTTATAAGCGTGAAGGTAGCGTTGGCAGAACTGAGTTTGTCACTGGAGTCCGTCTGGGAGAATCTGCTCTCAAGTTCATTCGGTCACTGAGGGTGCAGAACTTCAGTCTGATTCTTGTTTGCTGCCCACCAGAGGCCAGTCTTTGCTTCTAGTAACTGTCCCCATATCCCTTGAGGTTTCCACGTGGCTCCTTCCAAGAATGGGAATAAGACCTTCATGCTTCAAACCTGTCTGGTTTCCCCTTTTGCCTCATCTTTTTATTCCAACTAGAAAATTCTCTTTCTAAAGACCTTTGTGGAGACCCAGATAATACAGAATAATTTCACCATTTAAAGTCAGTGACCTTAAAAAATAAAAAATTAAAAGATAAAGTCAGTGACCTTCATTACATATGCAAAATTGCTTTCATCATGCAAAGTAATATATTCGCAGGGTCCAGAGATAAGGACACAGGCATCCTTAGCGGGCCATTCTGCTTATTACACAAAGCTGCTGGCTGGTTGCCAGGTAACTTATTACTGACTTTTGTTTTTTAGTGTGTAGACTGAATTTACAAATAATTAGAATGAATGGATGAAATTCAACCAGTCCTGTAATGTTTTGTATCTTTTCAGAATAGCCTTAATTGCTTGGTCATTTAAGATTTATCACAGCTTTTAAATCATAAATTCATCTTATCAGTCAGAACCACAGGATTTCAGAGAAAATGTATAGCACTTGCTGTTTCATTTATCAGTATTTTGACAAAACCAACAGGCAAATCAACTGTCAAGAATCATTCATTTCTTAGGTGCTGCCTTTCTGTCTTTAAAGTCAAGAAATCAAGCATATATTGATAACCAGTATTTTATTAATTTCTCTCTGCAACAAAACCTTTTCCAATTGAGTTAAAGTATATTAGGAAAATGACAAGCATGTATTCAAGTTTGAAGTTTAAGGCTGCTTTTTTGAACACAGGCCATTTCTGTAATGCTAGACAAAGCATCTGAGAGCATATACATGCAGGTTGGACCATATAATTATTCTGCTAATGTAGAAAGGTTTGCCTCTAACTCTGGAACTGACCCATCCCAGGAAATTCTGAAACCCTTTGTACCAAGTGTTTTAGCATCAGTTCAGCCTGCTGACCACTCCACCCCCTCTATTCTGATAGTAAATGAGTCCCTGCTATTTTTCCCCTTTGAAGAAGCTATGTCTTCAATTTAAGTCATAAAGTGACTAAGATTCCAGAATGTTTGCTCATACTTGCATCTTACCCACAGAAATTTCTTATCATTGCTAGAGCAAATGACCACCCATGTAGTGACTTAAAATTATAGTTAATTATCTTATAGTTCTGGAGGTTAGAAGTCTAAAATGGGTCCCACTAGGTAAAAATCAAATTGTTTGCCTGTTTGCCTTCTTTTCCAGGGGCTCTAAGGGAAAATCCATTTCCATTACCTTGACTTTTCTAGGTCACCCACATTCCTTTGCACGTGGTCCTCCATCTTCAAAGCCAACAAAGACTGGGGATGTGAGACTTTGTCACAAGCATATCATCCTGACACTGCCTCCCTTTTCTACATCCAAGGACCACTGTGATTATATGGGGCTTATTAGTATCATCGAGAATAGTCTCCTTATGCTAAGGTCAGCTCTTAAGCCACGTTAATTCCTCTTTGTCATGGAACCTAACACCTCCACAGATGCTGGGGATTTGGACATGGGCAATTTTGGAAAGCCATTATTCAGCCTCCATATGACTGTTAGAACATTTTCTGATAATGAAATGTTCTTATTACCATGAACAAGATAATCACCTGTAATAAAAACATGTATTCAGGGAAAAAAGCATTTAAAAAAACTCCAAAATTTATGTTAAAAATCTATCACAATTCAGTGCCTTGTTTATGAGCGTCACTTAATATCGTCACTTGTTTTTGTTTTGTTTTGTTTTTTTCTAGCTTAGACCAGCATCCTCCATAAACTACCCCCTCAATTATGGATCCTCAGCCAAGTAAGGGAAACAGACATTTATCATGCATAAACTTTACAGGTACAGTTTTTTTGTGAAAAGATCAACTAGGCAGTTGTCTTAATATTTACTCAAAATGATTAAATTGAGCAACTCCCTTGGGATATTTTTTAAATTCTCCTAATCCCAGATAATATTCCTATTTCTGCCATTATTATCTTTTAAACTCTGAACCACTACATGTTGCAGTGATCATCTCTCTCACACATATGTCTGTAGCTATTTTAAATCTTATTCTCTCAGAGAAGGTTAAAAAAAAAAAATCCTTCTAGAACATAGACAGCTCCTTCTCACTGTTAGTAGAGTAAAAAGTCAGTATGATAATGGTTTACACAGTCTATTTGGGATGGGAAGATCTGGTTTACAATGACCTTAGAAATAAGAATATGAAAGATTCATATTTTAACTACAATTCACATATGCATTAAAAGTCTAAAAACTGTTAAAGTATAAGCCCAGATCACTCCTGCTACAGATGTCGGTTATTAAACACTGCAGAATCAGCAAAATAATGATGCTAAAGTTTCAATAAATTACATTTAACCCATGGTAATCTATCATGTGAAAAGCAAAAATAGAAACATTTTAATGAACA
Organism: Nanger dama; assembly: GCA_917880005.1. Taxonomy (NCBI): domain Eukaryota; kingdom Metazoa; phylum Chordata; class Mammalia; order Artiodactyla; family Bovidae; genus Nanger; species Nanger dama. Next base: position 4,840,451 of record CAKJTW010000069.1, read on the forward strand.
TCTCAAGATCAGAGCAAACCCTGAATTTTAAGGAATTCCTAATTTATATCTTCATCTATCCATCCAGATGTCAGCACCAAGAGTCAAACAAGCATTCATAGGAGAATATTGATTTAGAATCCTCAGGAAACATATTTAAACATTTCAAAATTATGAACACCTGGTTTAAGTAGACTTTAAAAACTGATTCTTTTTTTTCCCTGTGCTATACAGCAGATCCTCTATAGTTATCTCTTTAATATGTAGTAGTGTATATATGCTGACCTGCCCCACCCCCAGAAAAGGAACTACAGTTTGTAAGACATATATTAAGTTAACCTTAAAAATGCATTCCAGTATACATTCAGTTCAGTTCAGTCGCTCAGTCATGTTCGACTCTTTGGGACCCTATGAATTACAGCACGCCAGGCCTCCCTGTCCATCACCAACTCCCAGAGTTCACTCAAACTCATGTCCATCGAGTCGGTAATGCCATCCAGCCGTCTCATCCTTATCCTCCTGCTCCCAATCTCTCCCAGCATCAGAGTCTTTTCCAATGAGTCAACTCTTCTCATGATGAGGCCAAAGTATTGGAATTTCAGCTTCAACATCAGTCCTTCTAATGAGCACCCAGAACTGATCTCCTTTAGGATAGACTGGTTGGATCTCCTTACTGCCCAAGGGACTCTTGAGAGTCTTCTCCAGCACCACAGTTCAAAAACATCAATTCTTTGGCGCTCAGCTTTCTTGACAGTCCAACTCTCACATCTCTACATGACCACAGGAAAAACTATAGCCTTGACTAGATGGACCTTTGTTGGCAAAGTAATGTCTCTGGTTTTTAATATGGTGTCTAGGTTAGTCATAACTTACCTTCCAAGAAGTAAATGTCTTTTAATTTCATGGCTGCAATCACCATCTGCAGTGATTTTGGAGCCCCCAAAAATAAAGTCTGACACTGTTTCCACTGTTTCCCCATCTCTCTGCCATGAAGTGATGGGACCGGATGCCATGATCTTTGTTTTCTGAATGTTGAGTTTTAAGCCAACTTTTTCACTCTCCTCTTTCACTTTCATCAAGAGGCTTTTAGCTCGTCTACACTTTCTGCCATAAGGGTGGTGTCATCTGCATATCTGAGGTTATTGATATTTCTCCCAGCAATCTTGATTCCAGCTTGTGTTTCTTCCAGTCCAGTGTTTCTCATGATGTACTCTGCATATAAGTTAAATAAGTAGGTACAGACAAATACAATTTTATTCCATTTATATGAGGTACTTAGAATAGGCAAATTCATAGTCAGAAACTACACTGGTAGGTGCTGGGGACCAGGGGCTGGGGGAAGGTGGAACTTGGGAAAGAGAATAGGGACTTAGTGTTCAGTGGGGACAATTTAGGCTTAGGAAGGTGAAACATTCAGGAGATGGATTATGGTTACAGTTGTACAACAATGGGAAGGTACTGAGTGTCACTGAACTGTAAAAGTGATTAAAAGAATATGTTTTATATTATGTGGCTTTTATCGTAGTAAAGGAAAAAAAATTTAAGGAATTCAAAACCAAGCTTAAAAATAATTTGTTTTAGATTTAATAAAGAGCCAATGATTATAGGTAATGTTTGTGGATATATTAATATTTAAAAGAACAAAAGGAATTTTTGGCAACTTTCTGGCCTGATAACAGGATGCTCCTTTCCAGTTGCAAGCAGATTAACTGGGACCAGGAAATAGAAAAGCCCTGATTTGAAACATGTACTTATTTCTATGATGATATATTCTCACCAGGTCTGATTTCATACTAGCCACATGACCTCCACATGCCATGGCTGAGCAGGCTATTGAGAACACAGACAGGCAGTCTGCTCTCCTGAGTGAGCTGTAGCCAGCTCTTGTAAACCCCAGACTACAGCCAGGTATCATACCTGGAGAAATATTGTTCTGCTGTTGGTGTGTATCCATCACTGTCAAATTCCAGGGCAAGACAGACTTGGATCAATAGTCATACTTTCTTCTGTGATATCGAACAATTGAACACTGTCTATTAACCAATTAACTCATTTTTTAAGGATACCTTCTAAAATAGTTTTTTTTAATGTAAATGGACTAAATGCTTTAATTACAGTAAGAAATAAACTAGATAAATAACAAAATCCAGGCATTGCTGATTACAAAAGATTCAGTTTAAATGGAGAGAGTACAATCAGCTCAGTAGCTCAGTTGTGCCCAGTTCTCTGTGACCCCATAGACTGCAGTACACCAGTCTTCCCTGTCCATCACCGACTCCTGGAGCTTGCTCAAACTCATCTCCATCAAGTTGGTGATGCCATCCAATTATTTCATCCTCTGTCGTCCCCTTCTTCTCCTGCACTCAATCCTTCCCAGCATCAAGGTCTTTTCCAATGAGTCAGTTCTTTGCATCAGGTGGCCAAAGTATTGGAGCTTCAACTTCAGCATCAATTTTTCCAATAAATATTCAGGACTGATTTCCTTTAGGATTTACTGGTTTGATCTCTTTGTAGTCCAAGGGACTCTCAAGAGTCTTCTCCAACACCATAGTTCAAAAACATCAATTCTTCAATGCTCAGCTTTCTTTATAGTCCAACTCTCAACCCATAATGACTACAGGAAAGACCATAGCTTTCACTAGACAGACCTTTGTTGGCAAAGTAATGTCTCTGCTTTTTAATATGCTGTCTAGGTTTATCACAGCTTTTCTTTCAAGGAGCAAGCATCTTTTAATTTCACGGCTATAGTCACCACCTACAGTGATCTTGGAGCCCCAAAATATAAAATCTGTCACTGTTTCCATTGTTTCCCCATCTATTTGCCAGAAAGTGATAGTCTTGTATGTCATGCTCTTCGTTTTTTGAATGTTGAGTTTGAAGCCAGGTTTTTCACTCTCCTCTTTCATCTTCATCAAGAGGTTCTTTAGTTCCTCTTTGCTTTCTGCCATAAGGGTGGTAGCATCTGCGTATCTGAGATTACTGGTATTTCTCCTGGCAAACTAGATTCCAGCTTGTGCTTTATCTAGCCTGGCATTTCACATGATGTATGCTGCATAGAAGTTAAACAAGTAGGGTGACAATATACAGTCTTTTTTTTTTTTTAACTTTACAATATTGTATTGATTTTTCCAATCATTGACATGAATCCACCATGAGCGTAAATGTGTTCCCCCATCCTGAACTCCCTTCCTACCTCCCTCCCCATCACATCCCTCTGGGTCATCCCAGTGCACCAGCCCTAAGCACCCTGTATCATGCATCAAACCTAGACAAGTGATTCGTTTCACATATATTTTACATGTTTCAGTGCCATTCTCCCATATCATCCTGCCCTCTCCCTCTCCCACAGAGTCCAAAAGACTGTTCAATACATCTGTGTCTCTTTTGCTGTCTCGCATACAGGGTTATCGTTACCCTGTATCTTTCTAAATCCCATATATATGAGTTAGTATACTGTATTGGTGTTTTTCTTTCTGGCTTACTTCACTCTGTATAATAGGCTCCAGTTTCATCCACCTTATTAGAACTGATTCAAATATATTCTTTTTAAAGGCTGAGTGATATTCATTGTGTATATGTACCACAGCTTTCTTATCCATTCATCTGTGATGGACATCTAAGTTGCTTCCATGTCCTGGCTATTATAAACAGTGCTGCGATGAACATTGTGTACACGTATCTCTTTTGATTCTGGTTTTGTCAGTGCGTATGCCCAGCAGTGGATTGCTGGGTCATATGAAAGTTCTATTTCCAGTTTTTAAAGAATCTCCACACTGTTCTCCATAGTGGCTGTACTAGTTCGCATTCCCACCAACAGTGTAAGAGGGTTCTCTTTTCTCCACACCCTCTCCAGCCTTTATTACTTGTAGACTTTTGGATAGCAGCCATTCTGACTGGCATGAAATGGTATCTCATTGTGGTTTTGATTTGAATTTTTCTGATAATGAGTGATGTTGAGCACCTTTTCATGTGTTTGTTAGCCATCTGTATGTCTTCTTTGGAGAAATGTCTGTTTAGGGTTTTTGGCCCACTTTTTGCGTGGGTCTTTTATTTTTCTGGAATTGAGCTGCAGGAGTTGCTTGTATATTTTTGAGATTAATTCTTTGTCCGTTGCTTCGTTTGCTATTATTTTCTCCCATTCTGAAGGCTGTCTTTTCACCTTGCTTACAGTTTCCTTTGTTGTGCAGAAGCTTTTAATTTTAATTAGGTCTCATTTGTTTATTTTTGCTTTTATTTCCAATATTCTGGGAGGTGGGTCATAGAGGATCCTGCTGTGATTTATGTCGGAGAGTGGTTTGCCTATATTCTCCTCTAGGAGTTTTATAGTTTCTGGTCTTACACTTAGATCTTTAATCCATTTTGAGTTTATTTTTGTGTATGGTGTTAGAAGTGTTCTTTTAGAAGTGGTTGACCAGTTTTCCCAGCACCACTTATTAAAAACATTGTCTTTTCTCCATGGTAGTCTTGCCTCCTTTGTCAAAGATAGGTATCCGTAGGTGCATGGATTTATCTCTGGGCTTTCTATTTTGTTCCATTGATCTATATTTCTGTCTTTGTGCCAGTACCATACTGTCTTGATGACTGTGGCTTTGTAGTACAGCCTGAAGTCAGGCAGGTTGATTCCTCCCATTCCATTCTTCTTTCTCAAGATTGCTTTGGCTCTTCAAGGGTTTTTTGTATTTCCATACAAATTGTGAAATTATTTGTTCTAGCTCTGTGAAAAATACTGCTGGTAGCTTGATAGAGATTGCATTGAATCTGTAGATTGCTTTGGGTAATATACTCATTTTCACTATATTGATTCTTCTGATCCATGAACGTAGTATATTTCTCCATCTATTTGTGTCCTCTTTGATTTCTTTCCCCAGTGTTTTATAGTTTTCTATATATCGGTCTTTTGTTTCTTTAGGTAGATATATTCCTAAGTATTTTACTCTTTTCGTTACAATGGTGAATGAAGTTGTCTCCTTAATTTCTCTATTTTCCCATTGTTAGTGTCTAAGAATGCAAGGGATTTCTGTGTGTTAATTTTATATCCTGCAAATTTCTATATTCATTGATTAGGTCTAGTAATTTTCTGGTGGAGTCTTTAGGGTTTTCTATGTCGAGGATTATGTCATCTACAAACAATGAGTATTTTATTTCTTCTTTTCAAATCTGGATTCCTTTTATTTCTTTTTCTGCTCTGATTGCTGTGGCTGAAACTTCTAAAATTATGTTAAATAGTAGTGGTGAGAGTGGGCACCCTTGTCTTGTTCCTGACTTTAGGGGAAATGCTTTCAGTTTTTCACCATTGAGGATAATGTTTGCTGTGGGTTTGACATATATAGCTTTTATTATGTTGAAGTATGTTCCTTTTATTCCTGCTTTCTGGAGGGTTATCATAAATAGATGTTGAATTTTGTCAAAGGCTTTCTCTGCATCTACTGAGATAATCATATGGTTTTTATTTTTCAGTTTATTAATGTGGTATATTACATTGATTGATTTGTGGATATTGAAGAATCCTTGCATCCCTGGGATAAAGCCCACTTAGTCACGATGTATGATCTTTTTAATATGTTGTAGGATTCTGTTTGCTAGAATTTTGTTGAGGATTTTTGCATCTATGTTCATTAGTGATATTGGCCTGTAGTTTTTTTTTTTATGGCATCCTTGTCAGGTTTTGGTATTAGGGTGATGGTGGCCTCATGAAATAAATTTGTAAGTTTACTTTCCTCTGCAATTTTCTGGAAGAGTTTGAGTAGGATAGGTGTTAGTTCTTTTCTAAACTTTTGGTAGAATTCAGCTGTGAAACCGTCTGGTCCTGGGCTTTTGTTTGTTGGAAGATTTCTGATTACAGTTTCAATTTCCATATTTGTGATGGGTCTGTTAAGATTTTCTATTTCTTCCTGGTTCAGTTTTGGAAAGTTGTACTTTTCTAAGAATTTGTCCATTTCTTCCAAGTTGTCCATTTTATTTGCATATATTTGCTGGTAATAGTCTCTTATGATCCTTTGTATTTCTGTGTTATCTGTTGTGATCTCTCCATTTTCATTTCTAATTATATTGATTTGATTTTTATCCCTTTGTTTCTTGATGAGTCTGGCTAATGGTTTGTCAATTTTATTTAACTTCTCAAAGAACCAGCTTTTGGCTTTGTTGATTTTTGCTATGGTCTCTTTTATTTCTTTTGCATTTATTTCTGCCCTAATTTTTAAATTTCTTTTCTTCTACTAACCATAGGGTTCATACTTTCTTCCTTTTCAAGTTGCTTTAGGTATGTATAGAGTTAGGTTATTTATTTGATTTTCTTCTTGTTTCTTGAGGTATGCTTGTATTGCTATGAACCTTCCCCTTAGCACTGCTTTTACAGTGTCCCATAGGTTTTGGGTTGTTGTGTGTTCATTTTCATTCATTTCTATGCATATTTTTATTTCTTTTTGATTTCTTCCATGATTTGTTGGTTATTCAGAAGCGTGTTTTTCAGCCTTCATATGTCGGGATTTTTAATAGTTTTTCTCCTGTAATTGAGATCTAATCTTACTGCACTGTGGTCAGAAAAGATACTTGGAATGATTTCTATTTTTTTTTTTAATTTACCAAGGCTACATTTATGGCCCAGGATGTGATCTATCCTGGAGAAGGTTCCGTGTGCACTTAAGGAAAAGGTGAAATTCATTTTTGGAGGGTTAAATGTCCTATAGATATCAATTAGGTCTAACTGGCCTATTGTATCATTTAAAGTTTGTGTTTCCTTGTTAATTTTCTGTTTAGTTGATCTATCCATAGGTGTGAGTGGGGTATTAAAGTCTCCCACTATCATTGTGTTATTGTTAATTTCCCCTTTCATACTTGTTAGCATTTGTCTTACATATTGCAGTGCTCCTATGTTGGGTGCATGTATATTTATGATTGTTATATCTTCTTCTCGGATTGATCCTTTGATCATTATGTAGTGTCCATCTTTGTCTCTTTTCACAGCCTTTGTTTTAAAGCCTATTTTATCTGACATGAGTATTGGTATTCCTGCTTTCTTTTGGTCTCTGTTTGCATGGAATATCTTTTTCCAGCCCTTCACTTTCAGTCTGTATGTGTTCCTTGTTTCGAGGTGGATCTCTTGTAGCCAACATATATAGGGGTCTTGTTCTTGTATCCATTCAGCCAGTCTTTGCCTTTTGGTTGGGGCATTCAACCCGTTTACATTTAAGGTAATTATTGATAAGTATGATCCCATTGCCATTTACTTTATTGTTTGGGGTTCGGGTTTATACACCCTTTCTATGTTTCCTGCCGAGAGAAGATCCTTTAGCATTTGTTGGAGAGCTGCTTTGGTGGTGCTGAATTCTCTCAGCTTTTGCTTGTCTGTAAAGCTTTTGATTTCTCCTTCATATTTGAATGAGATCCTTGCTGGGTACAGTAATCTGGGCTGTAGGTTATTTTCTCTCATCATTTTAAGTATATCCTGCCATTCCCTTATGGTCTGAAGAGTTCCTGTTGAAAGATCAGCTGTTATCCTTATGCGAATCCCCTTGTGTGTTATTTGTTGTTTTTCCCTTGCTGCTTTTAATATTTTTGCCTTGGGCTTATCCTGTTTGGGACTCTCTGGGTTTCTTGGACTTGGGTGATTATTTACTTCCCCATTTTAGGGAAGTTTTCAACTATTATCTCCTCAAGTATTTTCTCATGGTCTTTCTTTTGTCTTCTTCTTCTGGGACTCCTATGATTCGAATGTTGGGGCGTTTAACATTGTCCAAGAGGTCTCTGAGGTTGCCCTCATTTAATTCTTTTTTTCCTCTCTGATTCATTTATTTCTACCATTCTATCTTCTGCCTCACTTATCCTATCTTCTGCCTCCATTATTCTACTGTTGGTTCCCTCCAGAGTGTTTTTGATCTCATTTATTGCATTATTCACTATATATTGAACCCCCTCCCTTTTTTTTTCCTTCTAGGTCCTTGTTAAACCTTTCTTGCATCTTATCGATCCTTGTCTCCAGGCTCTTTATCTCTAGCTCGAATTTGTTTTCAAAATTTTGAATCATTTTCACTATCATTATTCAAAATTCTTTATCAGGTAGATTCCCTCTCCCTCTTTTGCTTGGTGGTGGGCATTTATCCTGTTCCTTTACCTGCTGGGATTTCTCTGCCTTTTCATCTTGTTTATATTTCTGTGTTTGGGGTGGCCTTTCTGTATTCTGGCAGTTGGTGTTTCCTCTTTATTGTGGAGGTTCCTCACTGTAGGTGGGGTTGGATGGGTGGCATTTCAAGGTTTTCTGGTTAGGGACGCTTGTATCAGTGTTCTGGTGGATGGAACTGTATTCTTCTTTCTGGAGTGCAATGAAGTGTCCAGTAATGTTTTGAGATGTCAGTGGATTTGGTGTGACTTTGGTCAGCTCTGTATTGAGGCTCAGGGTTATGTTCCTGTGTTGCTGAAGAATTTGCATGGTATGTCTTGCTCTGGAGCTTGTTGGCCCTTGGGTGGTGCTTGGTTTCAGTATAGGTATGGAGGCATTTGATGAGCTCCTATCAATTAATGTTCCCTGGATTCAGGAGTTCTCTGTTGTTCTCAAGATTTGGACTTAAGCCTCCTGCCTCTGGTTTTCAGTCTTATTCTTACAGTAGCCTCAAGACTTCTCCATCTATACAGCACCAGTGATAAAACATCTAGGTTAATGATGAAAAGTTTCTCCACAGTGAGGGACACCCGGAGAGGTACACAGAGTTACATGGAGAAGAGAAGAGGGAGGAGGGAGATAAAGGTGACCAGGAGGAAAAGAGGGGAAATCAAAACAGGAGAGAGCAAGCTATCCAGTAATCACTTCCCTATGTGCTCGCCACAGTTTGGATCCCTCAGAGATGTTCACAGAGTTACACAGAGAAGGGAAGAGGGAGGAAGAAGATAGAGGTGGCCAGGAGGATAAAAGGGGGAATCAAAAGGAGAGAGACAGATTCAGCCAGTAATCAGTTCCCTAAGTGTTCTCAAGGGGAGGGGGAAGATAGAGACGACCTGGTGGAGAAAAAGGAGAGTCAAAAGGTGGAGAGAGCAATCAGGCAGTGATCTCACTCCCAAGTAAAAATGAGTACTGAAGATTGGGTTCTTAAAGGTACAAAGTTGATAACAAATACCAAAAACAAAGATTAAAAATCTTGAGTAGAGGTTAGAGTCTCAAAAATACAATATTAAAAAATAAAAATAAAACAAAAACCAAAACAAACAAACAAAAAACTCAAAATCACAGAAATTATAATATATATATATTGAAGTTTGCCTTAATATAGGGTCTTTTTTGGCAAGGTAATAGTAGGTTATAAAAATGAAAATTAAAAAGTAATGGGGACTTAAAAATAAAAAATAAAATATTTTTTTTATTTTCTTTTGAATTTAAAAAATGATAATAGTTAAAATATATCTAAGACTTTCTCTGGAGCTGTTGAAGACAGTGTGGGGTCAGTTCATTTTCAGAAAGTTCCTTGGTCCGGCTTATACTTCTCACAGTCTATAGGCCCCTTCCTATGTTCAGTTCAGTTCAGTTCAGTTGCTCAGTCGTGTCCGACTCTTTGCGACCCCATGAATCGCAGCACGCCAGGCCTCCCTGTCCATCACCATCTCCCGGAGTTCACTCAGACTCATGTCCATCAAGTCCGTGATGCCATCCAGCCATCTCATCCTCGGTCGTCCCCTTCTCCTCCTGCCCCCAATCCCTCCCAGCATCAGAGTCTTTTCCAGTGAGTCAACTCTTTGCATGAGGTGGCCAAAGTACTGGAGTTTCGGCTTTAGCATCATTCCTTCCAAAGAACACCCAGGGTTGATCCCCTTCAGAATGGACTGGTTGGATCTCCTTGCAGTCCAAGGAACTCTCAGGAGTCTTCTCCAACACCACAGTCCAAAAGCATCAGATGTGGTCAGTGCTAACTACAGGGTGTTAATCTATTGCACCTGTCACTTCCAAAGAGGTTCCCTCTGCTTAGTTTAGCTTCTGTTTGGTGGTGTCTTCAGTGTCTAATTTTTGCCCTGACACAAGGGGCACAGTGGTGGTTAATTTTGGGGGGGCGGCGGGAGAGAGGCTCACTTGTTCTGTCGTGCTTTGGGGAGGGAAGAACACTGCAAACAAATATCACTGGTGTGTTTTCACAGTGATTCAGCCGCACTGGGTTTGCCCCCACTCACAGCGTGTGTGCTTTCCCAGTCTTCACTGATCAGACTCTAGGTTGCTCTGCTGGGAACTGTCTGATGTGGGCCCTGGTTTGCATGCACTTCCCAGGTCTAAGCTGCTCAGGTCCAGGTTCTCTGGTACTCCACAAAGGCACAGACTTGGTTGGGCCTGCGTTTGCACCCATTCCAGGTCTGAGCAGCTCAGGTGACCAGTTCTCAGTTGAAGGCTGTGACTCATCCCCTCCCTTGCCCCAGCCACTCAGTTTTCTGGGTGTACAACGGGCGCGCCTTGTGTCTCTTCTGGGAAGCTGATCTCTGGCTGCACACCTCCCGGTGGATGTCGACCATGCAGAATCCCAAGAAGGCTTGGTTAGCAATGAAGTCTGCTTGCAGTTTGGTATAGGATGCCTCTCCGGGGCTGCGATTGTCCCCTTCTGGCTCTGGCTGCCCTTGCCTGCCTGTCTCCAGTGGGGGATGGGCCAGTCCACAGCCAGCTAGCTCTGCTCAGTCCTTTGTTCTGTGAGTGTGCCTGGAGGTGGTTAGGACTTTTGGGGGATCACAGGATAGCTATCCCACAGTCTGGGTTGCTATCTCACGCCAGTTCCCTCAGATTGCACTCAGGGCTCAAGCCTGGTCCCTATCATAAGCAATGCCACCTGCTCCTCCCTGTCCCTTCCCTGCTTGCTAGTGGGGGATGCGAGCGTCTGGGCTGTTGCACCACTGGGAATTGCTGTTAGACACGTAATCTGTGGGGTTTAATTATTTATTTTTCCTCCTGGCTATTTTGCCCTCTGAGATTCCAAAGCATGCTACAGACCTGCTGGAGAAAGTGTTTCCTGGTGTTTGGAAATTTCCTCTCTTTTTAAAGACTCACTTCCCATGACGGATCGCTGTCCCTACCTCTTTTGTCTCTCTTTTTATCTTTTATATTTTTTCCTACCTCCTTTCGAAGACATTGGGCTTCTTTTCTGGGTGCTGGATGTCCTCTGTCAGCATTCAGAAGTTGTTCTGTGGAATTGCTCGGCGCTCAAATGTTCTTTCAGTGAATTTGTGGGGGAGAAGGTGGTCTCCCCATCCTATTCCTCTGCCATCTTAGGACTGCCTCCCTAAAATAGTTTTGCTGTGCAGGTTAAATTACGTAACATAGGTGAAGCATAATATCCACAGATGAATAACACATATTTATCAGTGTTGTTACAGATATGTTGTTATAGATATATTCTAGAGAAATGATGTAGCCTCGGATTTAACATGCTAAAGACAAACACTGCAAAGTACAAGCGTCTCTTAACATAGCATGATATAAAGAAAATTCCTGTAGCTTCGAGACTAATATACACTCAGGTACAAAAACCTTAGCACCTTCAGAAGAACCGCTATGCAAGTGCCTCTAGTTATCAGCTGCTTTCAACACTCCGACATAGAAAAGGATGATGAACATAGTTATTTATAAGCATCTTGTTTCTTACTAGGTCATTTGAACTGTTGCTCTAAAACATATGAAAGTTTTACTGAGCAAAAGATACTTGGATTAAACCATTCAGAAATGGTTTTCCAAAAATAGCTAAAAGAAATAAGATGTGAAGTTTTTGAAAATCATCTTTTATGTGAACAGTATCAAGCATACATAATACTATGCTTGGAAACATAGACTACATTTCATGAATTTGAATAACTTCACTTTGCTTGAAAGCAATCTGCATTTTGTTTTGTGAAAGTAAGAGTGTGACATCTATATATTTGCAATAACCCCTTTCTGAAGTTTGGGGACACATGCATTCATATAGTTATAATATGTAAAATATGTTACATATTAATCTAAATCTGTATAAATATATTAATCTGATTCTATATATATATATATAATCATCATATTTAATTATAATCTGGATGCTACAATATGAAACCATACTAAAATGGAATATAATAAGCATAAGAGAAAACAGTACAAATATTTATTTGCTTGTAGATGAAGTGGGGAAAATATATTTTTTTTTTTTTCTGGAATCTCGTTTCATTGGTCTACATTAATTTCTTTTCTAAAAAATTTAATATGACTTATAAGATTTATTTCATTCCAGAAGGACTAGTTCTGATACTGATTAATGAATAAAGTATAATATCAATCCTTTACAAATTTTCCCAATATTCTTTTTATTTTCTTATTGGAGTATAGCTCCTTTATAATGTTAGTTTCTCCTGTACAGCAAAGTGAATCAGCTATATGTATACACGTATCTCCTCTTTTTGGATTTCTTTCACATTTAAGTCACCACAGAACACTGAGTAGAGTCCCCTGTGCTATACAGTAGATTCTCATTAGCTATCTGTTTTATAAATAGTAGTATATATATGTCAATCCCAGATTCCCTGTAAATTCTACTCCCTCATCCCTCTATTTGTGTCCATAAGTTGATTCTCTATGTCTGTATCTCCAGTTCTGCTTTGCAGACAGATTAATCTATACCATTTTACTGGGCTTCCCTGGTGGCTCAGAGGTTAAAGCATCTGCCTGCAATGCCGGAGACCTGGGTTTGATCCCTGGATTGGGAAGATACTCTGGAGAAGGCAATGGCAACCCACTCCAGTATTCTTGCCTGGAGAATCCCATGGATGGAGGAGTCTGGTGGGCTACAATCCATGAGATCGTGAAGAGTCAGACACGACTGAGTGACTTCACTTTCAGTTTCCTTTCATTTTCATACCATTTCACAAGATTACACATATATGCTTTAATATATGGTATTTGTTTTTCTCTTCCTAACTTCACTCTTATCGGACAGTCTCTAGATCCATTCACATTTGCAAATGGCACAGTTCCATTCCTGTTTATGGCTGAGTTGGGTTTCCTGATGGTTTAGCAGTAAAGAATCTGCCTGCAGTGCGGGAGATACAAATTTGATCCCTGGGTTGGGAAGATCCCTTGGAGAAGGAAATAGCTACCCACCCCAGTATTCTTGCCTAGGAAGTCCTATGGACAGAGGAGCATGGCAGGCTACAGTCTATGGGGTCACAAAAGAGTTGGACACTACTTGATGACTGAACAAAAATATTCCATTGTGTGTTTGTGTATATAGTATATACCACATCTTTTTTTTATCATTCTTCCAGTGCTGGATATTTAGGTTTCTTCCATGCCCTGGCTACTGTAAATAATGCTGCAGTGAACATTGAGGTACATATATCTTTTCTAATTACGGTTTTCTCTGGGTAGATATATCAGGATCGGGATATCTGAATCATATGGTAGTGCTGTTTTTAGTTTTTAAGGAATCTCCATACTGCTCTCCATAGTGGCTGTAGCAATTTACATTCCCACCTACAGTGCAAGAGGGCTCGCTTTTCTCCACACTCTCTCCAGTATTTACTGTTTGTAGATTTTTTGATGATGGTCATTCTGACCAGTGTGAGGTGATACCTTATTGTAGTTTTTATTTGCATTTCTCTAATGATTAGTGATGTTGAATATCTTTTCATGTGTATTAGTCATGTTTGTGTATTCTTTGTATAAATGTCCATTTAGATCTTTTGCTCATTTTTTGATTGGGTTGTTTGATTTTTTTATATTGAGCTGCGTGAGCTGTTTGTATATGTTGGAGATTAATCATTTGTCAGTTGTTTCATTTGCAGATATTTCCCCCTATTCCGAGGGTTATCTTTTCATCTGTTTATGGTTTTCTTTGTTGTAAAAAAGCTTGAAAGTTTAATTAGGTCCAATGTATTAATTTTGTTTTCATTATCATTATTCTAAGAGATAGGTGATATGGGATTTATGTCAAAGAGTGTTTTGCTATATTTTCCTCTAGTTGCTTTATAGTATCCAGCCATATATTTAGGTCTTTAATCCATTTTGAGATTTTTGTGTATAGTGTTGGGAGTGTTCTAATTTCATTCTTTTACATGTAGCTGTCCAGTTTTCCCAGCACCACTTATATTCTTATAGCAACAATATAAATTTGTATACATGTGTAGCCATCACAATCTGAATTATTCCACTTCAAAGTTTGATTAATGAGTTCTAATGGTCTATTTAGATTATAGAGAAAATTATTTCAATGTCTTGGATTCCTAAATTTTAGATAGCAAGTAGTGAGACCTAAATATATCAAGGTGAAGGTGAAGTTGCTCAGTCGTGTCCAACTCTTTGCGACCCCCTGGACTGTAACCTACTAGGCTTCTCCGTCCATGGGATTCTCCAGGCAAGAACACTGGAGTGGATTGCCATTTCCTTCTCCAGGGGATCTTCCTGACCCAGGGATCGAACCTGGGTCTCCCACATTGGAGGCAGACGCTTTAACCTCTGAGCCACCAGAGAAGCCCAGCAATTCATCTAAAAATGTACTTGATTCAAAATTTGAATAGTGATTCCTAAAACTCCAGTTAATAATAATAATAACCCTTCTTATTACTTGCTAAGGGCTCTTGAGAAACCTATATGCAGGTCAGGAAGCAACAGTTAGAACTGGACATGGAACAATAGACTGGTTCCAAATAGGAAAAGGAGTACGTCAAGGCTGTATATTGTCACCCTGCTTATTTAACTTCTATGCAGAGTACATCATGAGAAATGCTGGGCTGGAAGAAGCACAAGCTGGAATCAAGATTGCCAGGAGAAATATCAATAACCTCAGATATGCAGATGACACCACCGTTATGGCAGAAAGTGAAGAGGAACTTAAAAGCCTCTTGATGAAAGTGAAAGAGGAGAGTGAAAAAGTTGGCTTATAGTTCAACAGTCAGAAAATTGAGATCATGGCATCTGGTCCCATCACTTCATGGGAAATAGATGGGGAAACAATGGAAACTGTCAGACTTTATTTTGAGGAGCTCCAAAATCACTACAGATGGTGATTTCAGCCATGAAATTAAAAGACACTTACTCCTTGGAAGGAAAGTTATGACCAACCTAGATAGCATATTGAAAAGCAGAGACATTACTTTGCCAACAAAGGTCCATCTAGTCAAGGCTATGGTTTTTGCAGTGGTCATGTCTGGATGTGAGAGTTGGACTGTCAAGAAAGCTGAGCACCAAACAATCTATGCTTTTAAACTGTGATGTTGGAGAAGACTTGAGAGTCCCTTGGGCAGTAAGGAGATCCAACCAGTCCATCCTAAAGGAGATCAGTCCTGGGTGTTCATTAGAAGGACTGATGCTGAAGCTGAAATTCCAGTACTTTGGCCACCTCATGTGAAGAGCTGACTCATTGGAAAAGACTCTGATGCTGGGAGGGACTGGGGGCAGGAGGAGAAGGGGATAACAGAGGATGAGATGGCTAGATGGCATCATCAACTCGATGGACATGAGTATTGGTAGACTCCGGGAGTTGGTGATGGACAGAGAGGGCTGGTGTGCTGCAGTTCTTGGGGTCGCAAAGAGTCAGACACGACTGAGTGACTGAATTGAACTGAAGAGCTTCCCTCGTGGCTTAGATGGTAAGGAATCTGTCAGCACTGCTGGAGAGCTGTGTTTGATCCCAGGATTGAGAAGATCCCCTGCAGAAAGGAATGACTAGCCACCTCAGTATGCTTGCCTGGAACATTCCATGGTCAGAAGAGCCTGGTAGGCTACAGTCCATGGAGTCACAGAGAAGTACACAACTGAGCAACACTTTCATTTTATTACTTGCTTTGTGCAAACACTCTGTTAAATACTTTGTATCATTTAATTCTCACTGGAATCTTATGATTTAGTGATTATTACCAGCACTCTGTTATAGATAGGACAACTATAGTGGAGCAAGGCGAAATACCTTTTTCTTCGAAATACATTTTTCTTCAAAATACAGATAACACATGACAGAGCTATGTCTCAATCCGTAAGTGTTTGTAACTTCAAAGTCCATAATATAAAACATATTGCTAAGTGGTCTGCAGTTTCATGTGAGAGCCTGGGCTAGTGCATTTTGTGACATAACCAAATAGATCCACATCATATGTTAATAATTCATCTGTTCTAAACTATCTTCTAACTGCTAACTATGCAACAATTAGTGCTTAATTATATTTGGCATAGCACCTGCTCTTCAGATGCTTGGAACAATGTATACAGATAACAGATGAGGCTACATTGCAATGGCAATATCTTGCCCAGATGTCAGAGATGGTTCAGAAGTCTCCCAAAGGAAGTGACTTTTCAGCTAAGCTTTGAAAGATAAAAATTAAGCAAGGAAGTCAGGGTAGGGGGCCATGAGGTAAACAAAACAAGAAATACAAATCAGAAATGTTTGAAATGACCTGACTCATTTGCAGATGGTTTCTACCAAAGAGTCATAAAAACAGAAAGCACACTAGAAATTTCAGGTAAAATATTATTTAATGTAGCAAATAAGAGAATTACAAAACTTTGGAAGACCTGAATGAGCTTCCAGCAGGGCTAAGGAAGCTTCTAATGATTTCAGGAAATCCGAACATCATAATATTTGCATGAAATTTTGCGTGAAACTAACACCAGTGACTTCAGGTGAATTCAGCACTTCAGTGGGTATCTATAGCGGATATGAGAGTCACTGTTAAATCTCTACTGTCTACTGAATGTCACACATCTGCTGGTCTATGTTAGAGGACTTGATGTTCCTCCTTGTATTCCTCCAGTCCAATCTTGTGCCAACCTCTTACACTGCTGCTGCTGCTAAGTCGCTTCAGTCGTGTCCAACTCTGCGACCCCATAGAGGCAGCCCACTAGGCTCCTCTGTCCCTGCGATTCTCCAGGCAAGAATACTGGAGTGGGTTGCCATTTCCTTCTCCAATGCATGAAAATGAAAAGTGTTTCCACGTGGTGGGGTCAGAGAAGGTTATTTCCAGCCTCAGCTATAGAGAAAGGCCTGATTACAAGCGTGGGCCTGACACTCAGTAACAATGTAACATTTCCATGCATCCAGCACAGAGGTTCAGGGTACATGCAGAGTAGTTTTGGGAGAAGAGGTGGAGTAGCCACTAATGTGGCTACTTCACCTATTAGTCTCTGTGCATGACGAGGTTTTGTTTTAGCACAGAAATTATAAAAATCTTTGGAAGGATTTTATGCAGAAAACAGCCACGATCAGATTCATTATGGAAACAGATTTCAGGTTGAATTGCTTGGGCTGGAGTTTGGGAACAGATTGGATATAGGAAAACTCATTAAGGTGTTATTATAGTAATAGTCACTTAATAGGTAAGAAACTAAAATAAGATAATTCTTGGTTCTAGATAAAAGGCAAAAATATATATATAGATAGATATATAGATATAGATATTCCAGGTCTTATCAAGAAAGAATATATCCTACCTGGGGAATTGGTGGGTGAAAGGAAAAATCTCTAGCAGCCCTGGTTTTTAGGCTGTGTGTGGCTTCAGGTGTGTTCCACATCTTTCTCATGCAGGTCGTCAGCCCCAAATATGCTGTAGCTACTGGGACAGGTTCTCTTGACTAAGTGAGCCACTCAAGCCTATTTAAAACCTCTGCTTGTATCAACTCCACTCATACCACACTGGCTAAATGAAGTCATGTGCCTAAAGCCTTAATTAATAGTTGGTTTACATATACTTCTCCCATTTAGTGAAAAACCCTGCAAAACCACAGGGGAAAAACTAAAGATGCAGAATTCTATAGGAAGAAAGTGAAAGGTTCAGGAAAAGCCCGTGTAGTCTGATCTGTAAAATAATGACAGTGTTCCACGCGGTCATGCCCACAGACCTTTACAATACTTGGCACATTAATCATATTTTTTAACAATATGAAGAGTATTAATTGAAATCTACATATATTAACAAGGCTTTTTTGACCGAAAATTAGTTGGAGTAACCTTCTGACTCCTCTTGATCATTTTTGTTTTGTATTTGAAATATTAGATGTTCCTTATGCAGATATGCATAGATCACCCTCCAAAATGGCCAGTGATCTGTTAACATTTTCTACACTGTTCTTTTAAATAGATCACTTGACATTTGATTTACTCAAACTTATTTATTCTTAGCTTTATGTTATAAGGTTTTTATTTTGATTTTGGTCTTGTTTAACCAGTTCTTTGCCAATGTGGAACACAATGACAATCTTCTTAAAGTGTTATTAGCTCTATAGTAATAGTTGCCACGGTTCGGTTTCTGTCTATCTGAAGTCAAGAGAAAGGATTATATTTAATTTTGTTTCCTTTTAACAAATGAGTTTTCCCTGAATATGTAATATTTCAATCTTTCCTTTTGATTTGGGGTCACTTTATCATAAACTGAAATGTAGTAAACTTGTATTATGAAATCATATCTGTCACTCTTCTGATTAGAACCTCCTAAGCTTTTCCCTGATGGCTCAGACGGTAAAGCGCCTGTCTACAATGCGGGAAACCCGGGTTCGATCCCTGGGTCGGGAAGATCCCTTGGAGAAGGAAATGGCAACCCACTCCAGGACTATTGCCTGGAAAATCCCATGGATGGAGGAGCCTGGTAGGCTACAGTCCATAAGGTCACAAAGAGTTGGACATGACTGAGTGACTTCACTTTCACTTTCAAGCTTTTATATAGTTTAAATGGTGAATCCTTTAATGTGAAATTTCTTCCTTTATTTATTCCAAAAGCATCAGTTAAACTTCTGTGTGTTAAAACTATGTGTTAGAATTAAGTACTCTCTCTGCCTTTGTGAACTTGAATTATGCTACATGCTAATCTGTTTAATGATTCCTGTGTATCTAGATATAGGTTCTGTGCTTAGGTAAATAAATCTATATTTATTTAACCATTTGATTTTCTACAGAGCAGTTAAAAACACCCCTTTTATGTATAGGACTGTATAGGATTATAAAAATTATGAAAAACATTTTGAGGTTGAATTACTTTTAAATAAGCTTAAATATGAATAATATTTGGCCCTTAATAAATTCCTGTGGTAATAATGAATAGGGTAAACAGGGCAATGATAATTCAGAAATCATGGAACATATATAATGTTAACAGATATTTGAATCCCAGGGACAGACATAAGTGAGAAGTCATTTATGCATTATTTTTGAGCTTTGTACTCTGTGTGTTTACAGTTTAGATGCTGAGAGACATATGTCGATAAGTCAGCCCCATGTGTCCCTTAGCACCTGCTTCTCTTTCCTTCAGTCGTTTCCTCTGCTCAGTGGTAGATCAATTGCTACTCAGTTCAAACAGAGAATCAAGCACCAGGGGACCACGACTACCGTGTAGTGTTAAGAGGTCAGTGTGAATCATAGCAGCTGATTTGGACCTCCACATGTGAAAACAGAAAAGATAGACAATCTATCCATAGTTTTCATATCATACCAGAGTGGAGGATTAACAAATATAGATAGGTATTTGATGTCATGCCAAGCATTTATTTTTCCTCTGCATGAAATTTCATATAAGCATCAGTGAAGATAACATTTTATGTTGCTATGGCAGTCTTTGAAAAGCAGTGTGTAAAATGCGAAGAGCCGCCAAGACGTACACCAGAGAATTGAACTTGTGCCTTTAGAGGAGGAGAGGTAGGAGACATAGTTGTTGGCCAGAATCAACAATATATGAGGTTAAAAATACAGAATTGGGGTTTTAGAGACTTAAGCCTGCGACAGCATTTAGGCAGTATTAATTCTGAAATGAGAGTAAAGGAGAAATCCATCCACTGGCATTATTCATACATGAAGAAATAGAGATAATTTATAGTGGTTAAAAGAATATTTGTGCTAAAGTCTAACAGGAAAACCAGAGGACATGAACTGAGGATGGGAAGAGTGCTCCAAGAATGTGAATATTTTTCTTTTCAAACGGGAGCAGCCAACCTGTGATGGAACTGACTAGAAGCAATTAGCATAGTTTTCAAATGCTGTTAAATGATCATAGTATTTGAAGGAGTCATAAAGGTTTGATCATTATAAGGACTATATACTGCACTTACATATTTTCAATGCACTTTATGGTCATTAACTAGTAATTAGCAGAAAAGGTTTCTTGCTCCAGGGAAATACACTGAAATACATTCTTCACCTTCCTCACCATATAGCATCTCCCATGTCATTTCTCTTAGCTTGTAGTGGATTTAATTTCTTGTTTCTCTCAGTATTTAGTGGAGATCTAAACCTTTATGATTTGTAGTAGTGTATTTACAGATGATTTAAAACATCCTTAAGAAGCTATATTCAAACATCATTAAATATTTAATACTGAAGGGATCTTAAAAGTTATCTTCTGTTCTACAAGAGAAGCCTAAAAAACACAGCAAAAATTTATTAAAACTGTAAAATGAGAGCAGAACCAAAGTGACAGAATCAGAAGTTCAAGAAGTTCAAGAAGTCTTGTCTCACAGAAGACCCTAGCCAATGAAATATACTGATCATTGTCTTTCAAATAAACTGCTTTTATTGCAAACACACAAACTCACCACAGGAAGTACCTGAGGATTATAGTAAGGAGAAAAACTAACATGAACATTTCATCTCACAGTGATCATTTATTTATTTTTAAATATAAATGTATTTATTTTAATTGGAGGCTAATTACTTTACAATATTATATTGGTTTAGCCATACATCAACATGAATCCACCACTGGTGTACACGTGTTCCCCCTCCTGAACCCCATCCCACATCCCTCCCTGTACCATCCCTCTGGGTCAGCCCAGTGCACCAGCCCCGAGCATCCTGTATCATGCATCGAACCTGGACTGGGGATTCGTTTCACATATGATATTATACATGTTTCAATGCCATTCTCCAAAATCATCCCACCCTTGCCCTCTCCCACAGAGTCCAAAAGACTGTTCTATACATCTGTGTCTCTTTTGCTATCTCGCATACAGGGTTATCGTTACCATCTTTCTAAATTCCATATATATGCATTAGTATACTGTATTGGTGTTTTTCTTTCTGGCTTACTTCACTCTATATAATAGGTTCCAGTTTCATCTACCTCGTCAGAACTGATTCAAATGTATTCTTTTTAATGGCTGAGTAATACTCCATTGTGTATATGTACCACAGCTTTCTTATCATTTAAAGTTAAGTATTATTACATTGATTTACAGATGGAGAAACTGAGACTGAGAAGTCATCTGAATAGTGTGAAGGAGAGAGTGTGGCTTCCTGATGGCTCGACAGTAGAGAATCCACCTGCAGTGCAGGAGATGCAGGTTTGATACCTGGGTCAGGAAGATCCCCTAGAGTAGTAAATGGCCATCCACTCCAGTATTCTTTTTGAAAAGTTGCATGGACAGATGAGCCTGGCAGGCTACTGTCCATGGAATTTCAAAGAGCTGGACACGACTGAGCACAAAGCACAAACAAAAAAATGGCAAGGAGAGAGTACATGGATGTCAGAATACAGATTCTAAGTTTATCTGATTTGAAATATCATGATCTGTTTTCACTGCATCATTTGTACCACTTTGTTATGTGCATGAACAGTGTCTAAGGCTGTCATGCTCTAAGGATTCTTTGCTCTGAAAAAAAAGGTCATGTCTCTAAATCCTCTTAATACAAACTACAAAACAAGTATTTTCCAAATGAGTAATGGAATAAAGAAGGGAAAACAGAGTTCTATTGCTGTTGAGAATTCAGCCTTGTGGTAAAGCAGTGATTTTTTTCGATCCTATTTTGTGCTGTTTATACAGACAGGAAGACAGGCACATTCAAATAGAAAACTGGTATATTATATGGTGCTTTGGTAATAATTTGGAGAAGGAAATGGCAACCCACTCCAGTACTCTTGCCTAGAAAACCCCATGGATGGAGGAGCCTTGTGTCCATGGGGTCGCAACGAGTCAGACGTGACTGAACGACTTCACTTTCACTTTCTTTGGTAATGATTAGTCAGTTGCCAAGAGTAATCCACATCTATTCATTCTTGAAGTACCTCACAATTGGCTTAAGTCTTATTGTTGTCTATGTATGTTCATGCTCTTGACATGTATCTAAGTGAATACTCTGGATTGATCAGAGTTCCCATTTATATACCTATCATTTCTCAGTATATTGAAAGCCACTAAATATTAGAATCAACTGTACTGACATTACAATTTTATTACAGTATCTGTAATTGGATTCTTTGAGATTATTTTCAAGTCATAAAAAGAATAAATATAAACTATGTCTGACATGTAAAGAAAAGATAGTGGATTTCCTTTAAATTGAAGTTTTCAGTATTAAAGTTATTTCTAAGTTGGTATTTACATGCACTCTATAGGTTGATGACTAAGGAAAGCAATTAATATTAGGATGAAAATATTAGCCCATTCATTTGCTTAAAATTTTTTTTTAGGAAAAACCCATTTAAACTTATTTTGCAAAACATAATATTTTCTATACCCTCATGTACTTATCCTAAATTTGATATCATGCAAGTTTCTCATTAATAATGATTTTGATCCTGTCTTTAAAGTGGATTGATTCAAGGAATTTTGTGTAGAGCATCAGTTGAACAGACTCACAAGACTAGGATCTGAATGAAACTAATTCATCAGTGGTAGACATTTGCCTAGGTATTTCATTCTATGGTCATCTCAGACCTTTGGAGTAACAAAGTAGGACTACCTATAGCAATGGTTGTCAAAGTTTGGCTTGCTCAGAATCACCAGGAAGGCTTGTTAAAAGATGGTTGGGATAAATCGTAATGGAAAAGAATAGTTTTTTAAAAAAGAACTTATATATGTATATCTGAATCAATTTGTTGTACAGCGGTAATTAACACAACATTGTAAATCAACTACACTTGTATAAAAACATTTTAAATGAAAAATAATTATTAAACCTGAAAAAAAAAGATTGTTGGGTTTCACTTTCAGATTTTCCAGTCTACAAGATCTGGGTGAGTCTGAGCAAATTCTGGGAGATGGTGAACGATAGGGAAATCTGGCATGCTGCAATCTGTGGGGTTACAAAATGTTGGACGTGACTTAGCGACTAAAGAGCAACAATGAGGGGGTTGAAGCAGAATCTGAAACTCTAAGCAGTTCCCTGCAGAAACTGTTTTTTCTGCAAGTGCCATACTTTGAGAACAGCTATCTAGAGAAAGTTACTGAAAGTGTTCAGCCATGGGAGTATTCTTTAGAGTATTCCATAACGAAATATGCCAGACCTGTCATAGGAAAGTAACTGTGAACCCATATTCAAAACTATTCTGTTTTAATGAATAATTTATAATTCACATGTAGTTATTTCAAAAGACTTTACCATTAGGTGAAGAATTTTTATGATGTGAATGTTGTTAGTGGAGGTGATGTGAGTATAACATTTAAGTATTCTTTGAGCTGATCACACAGATAAATCTATTCAGGCTGTAAGATAAGCTGGACCTAATTTATTTAAATTAAACAATGAAGCTGAAACACTGGGATGCGTGAAACACAGAAACCTAAGTTGTATTCTGTTCAAACTTTAGTCATTATGGGAAAAATAAAATAAAAGTGACAGTTGTTTGTTTCAGCCCTCTCTGAGATGTTTTATAACCTTATAGCCTGACAAATTTTGATCCTCTGTGACCTCTTGTATGAATCACCCACTTCAGACCACTCCTTCATGGGAGATAAAAATGGTGGAGTACAGAAAATAGATCAGACATCAATGATAAGCAGACTCTTCCCTCATATATATTTGACAATGATCAATATGACAGGATTTGATGAAAGAAAACTTGCTCAGCTTATCTGTGTTAAAACAGAAGGAAATGATAGATGGAAACACAACAAAAGTGGCTCACTAGGGAAAAATATTAATTTGTAATTCTATTGCCTTAAAGTGAACTTATATAGTTATTTTTGCTTTGAAACTCTGGAATAGCAAGTTAATGAAAGAAACCTGATAAAATCATAATTCAGCTAAAGGTGAATGAAAAACATGAAAATTCCCTTTGACCAAATAAAAGGCAAATTATGGGTTAATTATACAGAAACCAGGCCCCAAACAGGAAAAACATGTTTAGGGCTCAGAACACAATGTATTGCTGCTGTTGTTGTTTAGTAGCTAAATCATGTCCAACTCTTTGTGACCCAGTGGACTAGACAGAGCCCACCAGGCTCCTCAGTCCATGGGATTCTCTAGGCAAGAATATTAGAGTGAGCTGCCATTTCCTTCTCCAGGAGATCTTCCTGACCCAGGGGTTGAACCTGAGTCTCCTGCATTGGCAGGTGAATTTCTTTACCGTTGATCCACCTGGGAAGCCCACTTAATGTATAGTTGGTCATTACTGTGGGAAATAAATTTAACACCCTAAACAATGTATAGTTAAGAAGCTTCTGGTTGATTTTCTTTTATTATTGTGTTCTCCTTTTCCTGCTACTGTTAATGATAAGTTTTAAAGTTTGCAGTTGTAGTTATGAATTCATTTCCTCAGGATCACCAGCTCCGTTTCTATATAGTCCTACAGTGTGAAACCTTGACTTATATTGATAAAGGGGAACAGTTAATGAGACATTTGGTACCTCCAATGGAGATATATCTATGGAGTCACATATATACATACATACATACATATATATATATATATATATCCCCTGAGTAGAGGTGGGTCATAACATGATAATAACATGGATGATGATCCATAACATGGATGCTAATTATTAATCCCCAATCATTTTTCTGGACCACGTGGGAATGTGGTCAACTGTGGAAAATGTCAAATTATTCAAGTGTAGTAATTAGAGAAGACAGTCAATGACTTGAAACAAATGCTAATCATAGTCCTGTGGATAGATCCAAAGTTGGCATCTGGGGAAATGTGTGCACATGCAGTACAAATGTACAGGGTGGCAACTGTAGCAATATTAGAGAGTAAGTCCATGTCTTTAGTGGCAGAGAAGCTTCAATGTAGAAACCACAAATGAATTTATTTATATCTCAAGTTTGAGGAAGTGCATCAGCAAAATAAAAACTTAATACCACCTGTAGAAGGGGACAGCCCATGGGACCTTTTAGGTTGCAGGACTGAGAAACACGTAAGGCAAAAGTGTGTGTGTGTGTGCATGCTCAGCTGTGTCTGACTACTCTTTGTGACCCCATGGACTATACACACCAGGCTTCTCTGTCCATAGGGTTTTCCAGGCAAGAATACTAGAAAATGAAAGCACTAAAATGCTTACTTAGTTCTAAATGACTTCTATGTAGGTAAAAGATATATGTATTCATTTCATGGCAGGAAGGATAAAAATTGTGCAGATAAAAACTTCTACATCTCAAGAGGGAGGGGACATATGTATATTTATGACTGATTCATCTTGATGTATGGCAGAAACCAACACAATATTATAAAACAATTACCCTTCAATTAAAAATAAATAATTTTTAAAAACTTCTATGTCTATGAACATTGGGGTACATGTGTCATTTTGAATTATGGTTTGCTCAGGATCTATGGCCAGTAATGGGATTTCTGAGTTGTTTGGTAGTTCCGGTTTTAGTTTTTGGAGGAACATCCATACTGTTCTCCATAGTGGCTGTATCAGTTTACATTCCTCCAGTGCAAGAGGGTTCTTTTTTCTCCACCTTCTCTCCAGTATTTATTATTTGTAGATTTTTTGATGATGGCCATTCTGACAGGTGTGAGATAATACCACACTGTTGTTTTGATTTGCATTTCTCTAATAATTAATTCAGTCATTTGTAGAGATGTGGATGGACCTGGGTCTATCATATGAGTGAAGTGAGTCAGAAAGAGAAAAACATTAATACATATATGTGGAATCTTAATAAATGGTATATATGAACCTATTTTCAGGGTGGGAATAGAGACACTGACATAGAGAATGGACATATGGAAACAGGAGGGGAAGGAAAGTGTAAGACGAATCTGGAGATTAGGACTGACATATGTATACTACTATATATAAAATAGATAGCTACTGGGAACCTGCTGTATAGCACAGGGAACTCAGCTCGGTACTCGGTGATAACCAAGAGGGGTGGATGGTCAGTGGGGTAGAAGGGAGGTTGAAGAGGGAGTGGATATATATATATATATATATATATATATATATATATATATATAGCTGATTCACTTCATTGTGCAGCAGACAGTAACACAACATTGTACAGCAATTATACTCCAATAAAAATAATAAATTAAAAAAAACTGCTTCTGATCAAAATGAATAATAGTAGAGACTAGATTCACTCTCCCACCTGAAACAATTACAAAATCAAAAAGTGCAAATTAAAATCACAATGAACTCTTACTGTACATTATTTAAATGTCTAACACTGAGAAAGACTGACCATACCAAGTATTGGTAAGGATATGGAGCTCCTGGAATATTCATCCACTGCCAGAGATTATGTAAAATCCCAGTGTTCTTGCCTAGAGAATTCCATGGACAGAGGAGCTTGGCAGGCTATAGTCCATGGGGTCACAAAGAGCCAGACATGACTAGTGACCAACACTTTTACTTTCATCCCTGTTTGAGAAATCCACCATTGACATTGTAAAAGACTTATGTCCCACCATGACATATATCAGCTTTTGAACTAATAACATTTTTTCCAGTGCTTTAATATAGTTATATACAAACCATGATCATAAAAGTATCAAAGTCTAAATCATAGGCTAGAGCTAAGAAACAATGACACTTATGTTACCCTATGCCATTTTTTGCCAACAGATAAAATAACTTCAAAGCAAGTGCAAAGATTTTGGGTGCTTGTCAGTATGCTTGCTTAGGAAACCCTTTATATTTGCAGTGCACTATTTTTGAAATCCAAGAGCATATACTCTGAAGCACTGCTTTCACAAAGGTATGGAAGAGAAGGAAAGAATTATTCAGAATAAATAAGTAATTACTGTTGACAGCTGCTGATATGCCCACCATGAGCTAAGATCATTTTAAAAGTGTGAACACATCAATGCTAATAATGGAACAAGATCATTAAATAGAAACATTCAGTCATTGAAATCACCAGGCAATAGGAAGTCTCCCAGGAATAGGAGGTCTCAACAGTAAAATTTCTGATCGCTGGAAGTTTTCTTTACTGTTAAACTGTTGCCAACTTTTTAATCCTATTTTTTTCTTAGAAATAACCCTTCTGAATCCCTTAGGGATTCTTGTTCTTATCTTTTAGTTATGTATTTTCTGCTACTTTTAAAATGCTGTTTTTGAAGCCCTGTTCAGTTATAGCCAGGGAACAAGAGAGTCTTAACATTCTTTGTTATATATCTGAAACCCAAATTTAAATAAATGTCTGTATTTTATCTGCTACCCTTTAGAAAAGAAGCTGCAAGAAAGGTAAGAGAGACTGAGTGTGGAAGACTGATGTCATTGATGCTTCTCGTCTGTCTTTGTCAGTGACCTTTCTCTGTGATTTTGGTGTTTCTCTGATATGAGCAGAATACATTTCTTCCTCGTGTGACCCTCTGTTATCAACAGAATGAAGTAGGAGTGCTGGGGCTACTGTACAGAGCCCATGCCTCAGGAGCCCACCTGTTTCTGTCTCCTCTCTTGTGTCTTACACATCACCGTGAAGACACACTGGAGAATGACAGATTGGAGCCAAGCTGAACCTGCCAGGTGGTCCCAAGTGAGGCCCACCTAGATCACCTGGCAGCCAGCTGAACCCAGACGTGGCAGCAACCCCAGGAAAGCTCACGGGGAATGCCTATCCAAAGGCCATGTGTTATCAGGCTCTAGGGAAGGTATCTGGTGGTTTGGCACACAGCTTCCCTGGTGGCTCAGACAGTAAAGTGTCTGCCTGCAATGTGGGTGACCCGGGTTTGATCCCTGGGTCAGGAAGATCCCCTGGAGAAGGAAATGGCAACCCACTCCAGTACTCTTGCCTGGAAAATTCCGTGGGCAGAGGAGCCTTGTAGGCTAAAGTCCATGGGGTCACAAAGAGTTGGACATGACTGAGTGACTTCACATTATTGTGGCAATAGTAACTTGTACACTGGTTTATAAAAATCATATCCCTGTCTAAGGACTTAGAGCATCATCCCATAAATAATGACTCACTAGGGTCATGGAGGTAAAAAATGGAGGGGACTACTTCTTAGAAAGATTTGGGGATATTTATGATGAAATAACAAAGACCCTCCCCCAATCTAGACTTTGTTTATTTAACTTTTATTGAAACTTAAAAAAAAAAGCACTTATTTCTTTCACCCTCTGTCTCTTGTAACCACCAATCTACTGTTTGTATCTATGTGCTTGTTTTTATTTTGATTTTTTTAAGAACCCATGTACGAGATATTATATGGTATTTGTTTTTTTGTGTGTGATGGATTTCACCTGGCATAATGGTCTCAGTGTCCATTTGTGTTGTGGCAAATGGCATGATGTTTTTGTGACTAACATTCCATTATATATACATTTACTCACATCACAATTTCTTTATCCATTCATCTATCAGTAGACACTTGATTGTTGCTATGTCTTGGTTGGTAAAAATAATGCTGAAATGAACATACACACATATGACATGTATATCTTTGCTAATTAGTGTTTTTACTTTCTTCTGATAAATACCTATGAGTAGAACTGCTAGATCCTATGGTAGTTCTATTTTTAAATTTTTAAGGAACTTCTGTTCTGTTTTCCATAGTGGTTGTACCAATTTACATTCCCACCTACAGTGCTCAAAGATTTCCTTTCTCTTCATATTTTCATTGTTATCTCTTGCCTATTTGGCAATGGTCATTGATTTGCAATTTCCTACTAATTAATTATGTTGAGCATCCTTTATATACATGATGGCCACCTATATATCTTCTTTGGGAAATGTCTATTTAGATCTTCTCCTTTTTAAATTGGGTTGTTTGTTTGCTGTTAAGTTGTATGAGTTATTTATATTTTTTGGATGTTTTATAGACTTTGAAGTTGTGAAAAATTCCTAAGTAAAACAGAATTTGGTGTCATATTAGATAATGAGGTTAAGTAAAATAAGGAACTGCAGTCAAAGTAAAGGATTTCATCGTTGATTACATGAACGAATGGTATTGTCATTAACTGAGTTAGGAAAAAAAAGAAACAAGCTTGGGGCACAAACATTTATGAAGTTAATATATTTTTCAAAAGAAATTTTCTATCTGAGGTTTTTATTTCAACAGCCAAATTCCCTCTAGTTTGATCTACTTTTTGTACCTTCCAGTGACTTTTCATATATTTCTAGACTGTGTTACTGTTATCTCTAGGAAGACTTCCTTGACATAAACTATTCTCCCTATTACAGAAATGGAATCCTTCATTTAGTGCTATACACATTATTGCATGGGTTAGAATTTTAAGAACATATAACAAAACAATATTACCAAATGTCTCTAGCCTGGTATTAGGACTAGTCCGCAGATACAATGTGAAATTAAATGTGTATGTATATTTATTTATATGCTGTTTATAATCATTCTGGAATTCACTCCTTTGATATTCAGATTTGAATGAATTTTTAGTCATTCAGAATTTTTATTCAAATTATATTAATAGCCTCACCTCTTTCTCTGCTAGGTTGCTTGTTCAAAAACAATACGCTTCAGGTATATTCTACATGCAACTTAGAATATGTCGTCATGCTTATTTAGTGCAAGAGATGACAAAAGAAAGCATCTTCTTTTTCCTAAAGAAGTTTGTCGTGTAGTTGAAAACATCAAACGGGTTAAACCAGCTTTCAGATTTTTAACCCAAATAAAATGTATTGTACAAGGAAAGTGCAAATTTATTTGTCATAAGGCTTAGTAAAGGGTACAATTTCTATCTTAAACATATTATTCCATCTTCTCCTACTCTAAATTACTTTTGAAACTAGGACTTTTGAAGACCACTCACTAGTTTCAATAAAGTAAGTTTAGGATCCATGCAAAAGATATATTGAAAAATCCTTTTAAATTGAAATGAGGACTTCAACTTTTTGAAACGCATTTATAGAAAATTCTCTAGACCACTGAACTGGAAATTCACATTTTGACATATTCTGTTTTTTTCTAAGCTCTGTAGATAACATGTGCATCTCTTAATAATGTGTATATTTGTGTGAAGAATGAACAGAGTGTAACCTATAACTTCTATGGGTATATCTGTTGTCTAACATCACAATTACCTTGATTTTTTTAAAAAGAAACATACTTCTACTATGCATTTACCTTTTGCACTATACCTAGATACGTAACTGTTGTTGCATGGTGATTATCAGAGAGCTAAAGCATTTGCATGGACTAATGAATTTAAAATATTCCATCCAGAATTGAAATACACCTGGTGGATATAGACAAAATCTATAGAACACAGTTTTCTACTCTAAATAATGGACTACCTGGGTACTTCTGACTATTCTTTGTACAATTTTGTCATTATTCTTCAGGTTGATGTGAATTTCTTCTACATGATTATCTGATTTGTTGATACTGCACCATCAGAATGTAAGCGCAGTTTCAGAATACAATTTGCATCACGCATCAAACTCCATTCCTCTTTAACACATTTTATAGCATGACTATCAGATTTATTAATTCAGCTTTTCGCTGACTGGAGTGTAAAAATCTCATATAAAAGGTGAAGGAGCGCCAGACAGAGCAAAAGAATGATGGGTCATGTGGAGCACTGTATATTTTCAACTTACTAAGCGGACAGGTAGCCTTGTAAAACTAGCGATTGCCCTCGAAATGGTCTCTTTTCATCCCTCTGTGTATTTTATGCTTATTTTAGAAGCTCAAAAGAGTTGGATTTATTTGCTTGTAGAATACAATTTATATTTTAGTCTCCTGTGTTCAATTTTACATTTTCCAAAGTGCACTAAATTTAATAAATCTAAGTTAACAGTTCTCCAATGAATAGAGGCAATTGCCAACACAACATCCTATTTCTGAGCTGTTCAGAGGTTATGGCATAAACTCTATGACACTGGGGCTGTATAAACACATTATTTAAAATGTCCTTCTGTTGCTGCAAAGCTATGTGCAATTAAAAATTAAATTTTTGAGTTTTTTTTTTTTTTAGTTTTAAGTATAATGCTTGGAAAAAATACAAAGAACATGTAGATAATGAAGGTCAGAGGCTAAGGATACCTGCAGAAGTACTCAAAAGTGTAATACATTTTGAGATAGCTCAATGTACCCCTGGATTAAATCCTGTTTTTCTGCACAAAAGTAATAGGTACTCTACTATAGACAGAATGTACTTTATATGGAACAGAAACATTTAAAAGGGAACCATAACCACAGCTTCAAAACAAACTTGAAAAACAAAAACAGAGGAGTTCCTTTTGTATTAATGTAGAGACAGATTGAAGGCAAAAGGAAAAGAGGGCAGCAAAGGATGAGATGGTTAGATAGCATCACCAGCTCAATGGACATGAAGTTGAGCAAAGTCTGGAAGATAGTGAAGGACAGGGAAGCCTGCTGCACTGAAGTCCATGGTTTCACAAAGAACTGGACATGACTTAGCAGCTGAGTAACATCAACAATGTAGAGAAGTCCCTAGAAAAACAAAGGTTCACTTAAGATCATACAGTGTGGTATGAAATTTCACGCCTAAAGGTATAAAAAGTCCTTAATAAAAAGTTCATTTCATGAATGCCATTAGATAAATGCCTTTCCTAGGAATAAAAAATACCAAGATATCTTCAGAGAATTGTTAACAAATATTGCTTACATATTTCCCTTTATACTCATGTGACCTAATTCAGTAAATACGGGTGTGAGTTTGCTTTATTCTTCCTGAATTATAAACACTTATCTTAGTAGTTTCCAAAAGAGTGATAATCTCCTATCCTGTAAAATATTCCATTGCTTACTACTCAAGACTTGACTCTTGCAGTCCAGTTTTAGTACGCGCTGCTGCTAAGTCACTTCAGTTGTGTCTGACTCTCTGCAACCCCATAGATGGCAGCCCACCAGGCTCCACCATCCCTGGGATTCTCCAGACATGAACACTGGAGTGGGTTGCCATTTCCTTCTCCAGTGCATGAAAGTGAAAAGTGGAAAGGAAATTGCTCAGTCGTGCCCGACTCTTCACGACCCCATGGACTGCAGCCCACCAGGCTCTCCGTCCATGGGATTTTCCAGGCAAGAGTACTGGAGTGGGTTGCCATTGCCTTCAAATTTTAGTATAAGGAAAATGTAAATACATAAACAAGTATATACCAACACATATACATACATACATACATAAGGAGATGAATATTTGACATCTAGCTTCTTGTCATCCACTAATAATTCAAGCAGTGTTTAAAACCTTTAAAAACTTTCTAAATCCCAGTGGTTTGCACAGTCTAATATTGATAAAATAGTGCACTGACTCTTTAAGTATCTGCAGGCTACAAAAGTAAAACTGATTCTCGGTGTTAAATATTTAAAATAACTTGAAGTTGCCTTTGATTTCTTTGTTCAGATTATATTTCCTATCTTTAATTTGTTTTTCAGAAAGATACTTTTCTATAGTTTAGAAAATAATTTTTTTTCCTGAAGACAATCTCCTAAGCTCACATACTCTCAGAGTGTGAAGTTATTAAATAATTATCCTTACTCCAAGATTTCAACTTAGCTATCTAATTAAATCTATATTTATTCTGTACATGCAAAAATGAATGAATGATTATCAAGAAGCTTAAAATAATCATACTTTGGTCATCATCTCTAGCTTTGGCAAAGCAGTTGGTATAGAACACAAACAGACATTGTTCAAACTTTTATTTGTTCTTGAAAGAAAAAAAAATGTCTTAATTTCTATACAGTTCACAAATCCTTACAGTGTCCTTGACTGTAAGATGCAATGTAATATCACACAAGGTAACTTTTATTTCTCTGTGGGTATTGCCTGTAAAGCAAGGCAGAATTCTTTCAGAAGCAAAGGAAAGCTTTGAATGGCATTTTTAAAGTTAAAAGAACTCCATCACTAATACTTCGCATCGAACGTATCTCCAAAGAGAGAGGAAGATCAGTGCAGTTAAATGCCCTGTCATATTTTAATAGAAACTTATTTCTCCTGGGTGGATCTCAGTTCTTCCTGTGAAGTTTCCTGGCAGTTCCCAGGCTCTTTTTTGGTCTTCCTGCTTTGCTTCTGAAATAGATGAACTTAGACCACTTTAATTACTACCATCTCCAAATACCTTCTTAATAAAATTATCACACAATAGTTTACTTCTTTCAAGAAGATGTATATATTTGGAGTGCCAGAGTCAATAAAATCCCTAAGAGAAATCATTTCTTTTAGAAGTCTGGTTATTTGAATTTTTATAGATTTGAGAAGAAAGAAATTTCATTCGATAGATCTGGTCTTTCAAGATTTCACAGAATCCATGAACACAGATTGTTAAAACCTTTAGCCATACAAAAACAAATACTTAAGCCCAAAAGGCTTTAAAAAAGTATCTCAACAATTTAAAATGCAATATTAAAACTGGAATAGTCAGACAATGATGATAGTAATCTGGGCTCTCACATTGGGGCTGTCTTTTGATAACTCAAAATAATTTTTAAAGACATGTCAGTAGACACATGCAAAATAATAAATTCTCGTTGGGGCTTTATTTTGGTGGTGGGTGTTGCTAGTTTTTGGACAATACCATCTCAGAATTTTGATCTCTCTCTGATAAGGAGACGAGAAACTATTTTTAATCTTTATAATTCACCAAATAACTAACATATTAATAACTGCTTTATTATTGTCTGGAGCTGAAATTTTTTTCAACTTTTCATACATGTTTCTATCAGTACTTTTCTAGACATTCTTTTAAAAAAATGATACAAGAATGTTTGGGCTAATGGAAAGAGTTCTTTCATTCATAAATGGCTTCACAGTGAAATGATGTAAGTCATTCAAATTGCTAACCATATCTAGTCCACAAAGACTGTCCCAGATGACCACCAGAAATAATCATGTTGCTAAACAGGCCATGAAGAGAGGTTCCTTTTATTGGTTCACCCATTTGACTTTATCCAGGAAACTCAGGAAAATGATTTCAGTTTGGTAAGATTTCTATCTATTTAACAAGTGACTCATTAGCTGATGTTCTAAATGCTTTATAAGCATTGTCATATTTAACTCTTTTTTAGCGTCTATAAAAGTTAATTGTATTGTTATGCTCACTACATACATGTAAACCTTCAGCCATAGAGCCAAATCTCTCGGCAAGAATCACTCAGGTAATTGGTCCCCCAGTGGCTGTGCCAAGTGGGGCCACCCTGTCTTTCCTGACTCTGAAAAATCCATCCCAAGATGTGTGTGTGTGTGTGTGTGTGTGTGTGTGTGTGTGTGTGTGTGTGTGTGTTAACAACTTGATAACCCTAGTAAATCAGGAATTACAAGGTTGATACTCATCTTTGTTTAAAAATTATATTGAGTATGTTGGGGTTTGGGAAAACAAGAACAGCTTTGTTTGCTTCCTGGTCATGATCCATAAGTTCAAGGGTGCCGAATCCTTACTGCTGCCAGAGCACGTATCCCGTTTCTCTGACCCTCTCCCTTTTCCTTCTCCCTAGAAATATACCTGTTCTCTCCTCAGTCATCAAGATGTCTCTCCCCCTCCTCATTTTCTGCTGATGACTCTACCCTCTGGTTCTGAAAGAATAGCTGCAATTAGATGAAAACTTTTACGTATTTCTGCTATACCTCTATCAAGCTACCTATGTTGGTAGCAATATACCCAGTTTCCCCTCATAACATTATTTATGGACTACCTTCTTCCGTGTCTACAGCCAACCTTTATGTACATGACCACTTTACCTCTCACCGCAGAGCTATCACTTAAATTATCTCTTGTATCAGATGACACATAGAGTCCACTGCTGTCCCATCTTTGAAAAACTCTCCCTTGACCCTACATTATCTTCCAACTACTTCCTCATTTCCCATCATTGTCTACAAATAAGCACTATTAAGCATAACAGCCAAAGACCACCAGTAACAGTCCTTTAGTTCATCAAAGTTGGGTTTAATTACTCATTACAAAGGAGAACACAGAATTCAGAGTTGTTGAGCATATCAGTAAGAGAATATCAGAAAAGACATTATTGGAGTTTGTGTGGGACAAGTTCAAGAAAGCAGGGATTTGCTATTAATTAGATGCTGTCAGTGAGGATAATTCTAGGAATGAATATCTTAATAAATATTCAGTTCAGTTCAGTTCAGTCGCTCAGTCATGTCTGACTCTTTGCAACCCCATGAGTTGTAGCACGCCAGGCCTCCCTGTTCATTACCATCTCTCGGAGTTCGCTCAGACTCACATCCATCGAGTCCGAGATGCCATCCTGCCATCTCATCCTCTGTCGTCCCCTTCTCCTCCTGCCCCCAATCCCTCCCAGCATCAGAGTCTTTCCAATGAGTCAACTCTTCACATGAGGTGGCCAAAGTACTGGAGTTTCAGCTTTAGCATCATTCCTTCCAAAGAAATCCCAGGGTTGATCTCCTTCAGAATGGACTGGCTAGATCTCCTTGCAGTCCAAGAGACTCTCAAGAGTCTTCTCCAACACCACAGTTCAAAAGCATTGCAGCACTGTTTATAATAGCCAGGACATGGAAACAACCTAGATGTCCATCAGCAGATGAATGGATAAGAAAGCTGTGGTACATATACGCAATGGAGTACTACTCAGCCGTTAAAAAGAATAAATTCGACTCAGTTCTAATGAGATGGATGAAATTGGAGCCGATTATACAGAGTGAAGTAAGCCAGAAAGAAAAACACCAATACAGTATACTGACACATATATATGGAATTTAGAAGGATAGTAATGAAGACCCTCTATGTGAGACAACAAAAGAGACTCAGAGGTATAGAACGGACTTTTGGACTCTGAGGGAGAGGGAGAGGGTGGGATGATTTGGGAGAACGGCATTGAAACATGTATACTATCTTGTAAGAATGAAGTGCCAGTCTATGTTCAATACAGGATGCAGGACGCATGGGGCAGGTGCACGGGATGATTCAGGGAGAGGATGTGGGGTGGGAGGTGGGAAGGGGCTTTGGCATTGGGAGATCGTGGACACCTGTGGCTGATTCATGTCAATGTATGGCAAAACAAATACAGTATTGTGGGGTGGGAGGTGGGAGGGGGCTTTGGCATTGGGAGATTGTGTTCACCTATGGCTGATTCATGTCAATGTATGGCAAAACAAATACAGTATTGTAATTAAAAAATAAATTAATTTAAAAAAAAGCATCAATTCTTCGGCGCTCAGCCTTCTTCACAGTCCAACTCTCACATCGATACATGACCACGGGAAAAACTAGCCTTGATTCCAACTAGCCACAGTAATCGTTGTCTGTACAGGTTCTATTTATTTTCTTAAAGAGAACCCATAAAACTCAGACATACATGGGATGAACAAATGTGTCATAGTTCATGCTTTAAAGTATATAGCAGTACAGTTTAGTGAGAAAGACATTAAGCAGTGAATAATACATAATAGTGCAAAAAATGTCTCTGCTGGAGAGGCACATGATATCACAAAGACTTAAGTAGGAAAGATTAACTAAATCATTTAAATCTGTCACGTAAATGTGGTAGAGATTATCATCAACTTTTTTAAAGATAATGAATCATAAATTGAAAATATAGTTTTACTAGAAATCAAAACAATTAAAATAATGCCTATGATTTAATGCAAATTAAAATAATGCCTATGATTTATCTATCAAATTGGCAGGATTGAAGGATAACATTAGTTGTTGGAGATGTAGTTATGTGATACTAGTGCCTAGAGTTGGAGGACCTTGGCCCTATGCATCATGAACTTTCAAAGATTTTATAGACTATTGGTCTACCAAGGGTTGATGAAGAATTTATGTGCAAAAATCATGTATTTCAATGCTATTATTTACAATAGCACAACTTTGATAACTGTGAATTGAGTAATAGTTCAGTTCAGCTCAGTCACTCAGTCGTGTCTGACTCTGCGACCCCATGAATCGCAGCACGCCAGGCCTCCCCTGTTCATCACCATCTCTCGGAGTTCACTCAGACTCACGTCCATCGAGTCCGTGATGCCATCCAGCCATCTCATCCTTGGTCGTCCCCTTCTCCTCCTGCCCCCAATCCCTCCCAGCATCAGAGTCTTTTCCAATGAGTCAACTCTTCACAAGAGGTAGCCAAAGTACTGGAGTTTCAGCTTCAGCATCATTCCTTCCAAAGAAATCCCAGGGTTGATCTCCTTCAGCATGGACTGGTTGGATCTCCTTGCAGTCCAGGGGACTCTCAAGAGTCTTCTCCAACACCACAGTTTAAAAGCATCAATTCTTTGGCGCTCAGCCTTCTTCACAGTCCAACTCTCACATCCATACATGACCATGGGAAAACCATAGCCTTGACTAGACAGACTTTAGTCGGCAAAGTAATATCTCTGCTTTTGAATATACTATCTAGGTTATCTAAGGCATAAGGAGTAAATGGAAGTTAAGCCATTGGGTACATTTTGCATAAGCTTCCCAGACAGATCAGTGGTAAAGAATCCACCTGCCAATGCACAAGATGCAGGTTTGATCCCTGAGTCTGGAAGATCCCCTGGAGGAGGAAATGGAAACCTACTGCAATATTCTTACCTGGAAAATTCCATGGACAGAGGAGTCTAGCATGCTAAAGTCCTGTGCATGCTCAGTTGCTTAGTCATGTCCAATTCTTTGCAACCCAAATGGACTCTAGCCTGCCAGGCTTCTCTGTCCATGGGATTCTCCAGGCAAGAATCCTGGAGTGAGTTACTATTTCCTCCTCTAGGGGCTCTTCTCAACCCAGGGATCAAACGTGTGTCTCTGCACTGACAAACAGATTCTTTACCACTGAGCCACCTGGGAAGCTCAGGCTACAGTCCATGGAGTTGCAAATAGTCAGACTCAACTAAGCATGTATGCACGTTACGCATATTGATAATGTAAACAAAGATTAGGAGATAATTTAAGTTTCAGGGGAAATGTTTAAAGTTATTAGTAGTAATTTCATATAAAATCATAGTTGTCTTTCTTTTACCAACCATTAAAACAGATGAAGTATGGAAACACCCCCCCACACACAAACTTTATTATATTTTTTTAGTGTGTACTTTGTCAATTTTACCCTCTGATTCTATAAAAACTTAAATTTTAAAAATTATTTTAATATGCTTCACTCTATCAGATAATTAGGAGAGCTTTTGCCAGCAAACTAAACACCTACGTAGCAATGGCTTAAACCATTAGACATTTATGGTTTTTTTAAGTGTAATTAATGATAAATAGACCACTGAAACATCATGTTTGTTAGGGCAGCAATAGTTCCACAGTTAGTATTTTCTAAAGAAAATTTATGATCTTAATACAAAAATTCCCACTAAGTTAATCTTAGATAGTCTGTCATTCGTATCACAGGGGAAAAAAAATGATAACACTTGTCATCAACTTTATACAGATACTTACTAAAAAAATTAATGGGTTTAAAGAAAAATTCAGTCAGTTCAGTTGCTCAGTTGTGTCTGACTCTTTGCGACCCCATGAATCGCAGCACGCCAGGCCTCCCTGTCCATCACCAACTCCCGGAGTTCACTCAGACTCATGTTCATCAAATCTGTGATGCCATCCAGCCATATCATCCTCAGTCGTCCCCTTCTCCTCCTGCCCCCAATTCTTCCCAGCATCAGAGTCTTTTCCAATCAGTCAACTCTTCGCATGAGGTGGCCAAAGTACTGGAGTTTCAGCTTCAGCATCATTCCTTCCAAAGAAATCCCAGGGCTGATCTCCTTCAGAATGGACTGGTTGGATCTCCTTGCAGTCCAAGGGACTCCTCAAGTCTTCTCCAACACCACAGTTCAAAAGCATCAATTCTTTGGCACTCAGCCTCCTTCACAGTCCAACTCTCACATCCATACATGACCACAGGGAAAACCATAGCCTTGACTAGACGGACTTTAGTTGGCAAAGTAATGTCTCTGCTTTTGAATATACTATCTAGGTTGGTCATAACTTTTCTTCCAAGGAGTATGTGTCTTTTAATTTCATGGCTGCAGTCACCATCTGCAGTGATTCTGGAGCCTTCCAAAATAAAGTCTGACACTGTTTCCACTGTTTCCTCATCTATTTCCCATGAAGTGATGGGGAATGGATGCCATGATCTTCGTTTTCTGAATGTTGAGCTTTAAGCCAACTTTTTCGCTTTCCTCTTTCACTTTCATCAAGAGGCTTTTTAGTTCCTCTTCACTTTCTGCCATAAGGGTGGTGTCATCTGCATATCTGAGGTTACTGATATTTCTCCCGGCAGTCTTGATTCCAGCTTGTGTTTCCTCAAGTCCAGCATTTCTCATGATGTATTCTGCATAGAAGTTAAATAAGCAGGGTGACAATATATAGCCTTGACGTACTCCTTTTCCTATTTGCAGCCAGTCTGTTGTTCCATGTCCAGT
Source organism: Nanger dama (assembly GCA_917880005.1). Lineage (NCBI taxonomy): Eukaryota > Metazoa > Chordata > Mammalia > Artiodactyla > Bovidae > Nanger > Nanger dama. The sequence continues at coordinate 4,879,806 of CAKJTW010000069.1, forward strand.
TCTAACTGTTGCTTCCTGACCTGCATACAGATTTCTCAAGAGGCAGGTTAGGTTGTCTGGTATTCCCATCTCTTTCAGAATTTTCCAAAGTTTATTGTGATCCACACAGCCAAAGGCTTTGGCATAGTCAATAAAGCAGAAGTAGATGTTTTTGAACTCTCTTGCTTTTTCCATGATCCAGCGGATGTTGGCAATTTGATCTCTGGTTCCTCTGCCTTTTCTAAAACCACCTTGAACATCAGGAACCTCACAGTTCATGTATTGCTGAAGCCTGGCTTGGAGAATTTTGAGCATTACTTTACTAGCATGTGAGATGAGTGCAATTGCGGGGGTAGTTGGAACATTCTTTGGCATTGCCTTTCTTTGGAATTGGAATGAAAACTGACCTTTCCCAGTCCTGTGGCCACTGCTGAGTTTTCCAAATTTGCTGGCATATTGAGTGAAGCACTTTCACAGCATCATCTTTCAGGATTTGAAACAGCTCTACTGGAATTCCATCACCTCCACTAACTTTGTTCGTAGTGATGCTTTCTAAGGCCCACTTGACTTCACATTCCAAGATGTCTGGCTCTAGATTAGTGATCACATCATCATGATTATCTGGGTCGTGAAGATCTTTTTTGTACAGTTCTTCCATATATTCTTGCCACCTCTTCTTAATATCTTCTGCTTCTGTTAGGTCCAGACCCTTTCTGTCCTTTATCGAGCCCATCTTTGCATGAAATGTTCCCTTGGTATCTCTAATTTTCTTGAAGAGATCTCTAGTCTTTCCCATTCTGTTCTTTTCCTCTATTTCTTTGCATTGATCATTGAAGAAGGCTTTCTTATCTCTTCTTGCTATTCTTTAGAACTCTGCATTCAGATGCCTATATCTTTACTTTTCTCCTATGCTTTTTACCTCTCTTCTTTTCACAGCTATTTGTAAGGCCTCCCAGAGAGCCATTTTGTTTTTTTGCATTTCTTTTCCATGGGGATGGTCTTGATCCCTGTCTCCTGTACAATGTCACGAACCTCATTCCATAGTTCATCAGGCACTCTATCTATCAGATCTAGGCCCTTAAATCTATTTCTCACTTCCACTGTATAATCATAAGGGATTTGATTTAGGTCATACCTGAATGGTCTAGCTGTTTTCCCTACTTTCTTCAATTTGAGTATGAATTTGGTAATAAGGAGTTCATGATCTGAGTCACAGTCAGCTGCTGGTCTTGTTTTTGTTGACTGTGTAGAGCTTCTCCATTTTTTGGCTGCAAAGTATATAATCAATCTGATTTCGGTGTTGACCATCTGGGGATGTCCATGTGTAGAGTCTTCTCTTGTGTTGTTGGAAGAGGGTGTTTGCTATGACCAGTGCATTTTCTTGGCAAAACTCTATTAGTCTTTTCCCTGCTTCATTCCGCATTCCAAGGCCAAATTTGCCTGCTACTCCGGGTGTTTCTTGACTTCCTACTTTAGCATTCCAGTCCCCTATAATGAAAAGGACATCTTTTGTGGTGTTAGTTCTAAAAGGTCTTGTAGGTCTTCATAAAACTGTTCAACTCTAGCTTCTTCAGCATTACTGTCAACTCATATTCTATTGGTGAATATAAATATAATGCATTTCAAGATTTTATAACAAAAAATACACGGTCATATGGAAAAGAAAGTAGTGATTAGCAACAGTTTGGCAATTGCCACAGAAACTATTTCTAAGCTTCACTGTATACATTAGCATTGCCCTGTACCTGTGCAAGTATCTTAGTAGCTTTGATTCAATTATCTATTTTATCTTGGGTATCAGATAATGCCATCTCTATTTAATATTCTATTTCTATTCCTATCAAAGATTCCATTTGTCATTCACAAAATGCATAAGAAGAATTTCACTTTATGGTCTGGCAGCAGCTGCATTGGCCTTCAGGTTATAGTTACTTAAGAATATTTGAAAAAATGGCCTTCTAACTGTGAAAGTAGATGCATTACATTTGCATGTCTCTATTTTCCTTTAATCTGGAACATTCTCTAGCTTTTAAAAAATTTGTTGATCTTGACATTTTTGAAAAATATGGATTCACTGTCTTGGAAACTTTCCTGATTTGGGTTCACACCATGTGTTTTCTTGATTATAAACAGGTTATTCATATGTTGGGAATGACACGGAAGTGATTTTGTAGCTTCACTGCACCATATCAAGTGGGACTGGATGATAATCTGTTCTTATGTAATGTCATTGGCGAGATCATTAGCTCATTAAGGCAGTGTCTCCGGATTCTCCACTGTAACAGTACTACTTGACATTTGTAATTAATAACTATCATGTGAAGAAACCTTGAAAATATGTAAATAATGTTTATTATTCTAGTTTTAATATCCATTTATAACTTCTAGCTTCTTTATTCTGTCAATATTTATTGGTTGTCATTCTACTGCCAGGAAGTACTTTTCTTTATGCCTGATTTTATTCTGCATTCGTTTATAACAGCAGGGACTCATGGATTTTATTTCATTCCGTAGTTTATAATTCAAATTATTGGTAGTTATTTTAACATTCAAATTCCAAAAGACAAACTACAAGCCTTTAAAACCTTCCTTACTCTTCAGCATTCACATATGAAGAATAAAATTTGTCAGTCTCCATGCTGGAGAATCTGATGGAGGTGCCGGTTTGTACCCTTGGCATTTCAGAAGCTGGTACCTGTAATGCAAAGGCTCTCACAACCAGAAATTCTAATCGTGCATCTTAAAGCCTGTAGGAATAAAGTTTCTTAACAAGAATGTCTTTACTTAGTAAGAATGGCTTACTATAGATTAGGTAACGCAGGAGTCACTTTCAGAGAAGACTGTCTAGCAAGATGCTAGTAATGTTTAACTCACTGTTCTCTGACCACCTATCCCATAGTAGATGCTAAGGAAGCACCTCGAAAATGAATGGATGATTAGACTTAAGAAAGTTGACTTGAAGAGGGGGAGGAATTTTGACTAATTTGAATAATAATTTTTAAACAATGCTCATAACAATTTTTGAACCTCTTCTTAATGGTATTAGAATAGATTCAGAAACTGTAAACATCTTTGCCTATTTATGCATTAATAGTCTTCGAGGGGATTTTAATTACAAACATATGTATTAAGGCAATTATTATAAACTACTACCAGTAGCGGAACTTGTTTTTAAGTTGGTATGTTCAGTACTGAATTAGAAGTCATAGAAGTCATAGCTTCTATGTCAAAACTTCTAAGTCATAGCTTCTAATTAGAAGTCATAGGTTCTCATTCTAGCATCTATCCATAACACTTTCGTCCTCTACACCTCACATTTCCAACTGCCCAAATTACTAATGTTAGGAAATCCTGTGCAGTCCTCTTTGACTTGTGATGTAATAAAGGTGAGAAAATAATGAAAACAAAGATTTCCCTGTATGACTGTGACTATAACCCCATTTCACATTTTCTCACCCAGATTAGAGCTAAGGATAGTTTTAAGGATTTTTCCCCTCTGATCAAATAATAATCTGGTGGAAAATTAATAAGCTTTAATTATTGATAATGTTTCCTTGGATAAGTTACAATTGTTCTGGGCTTCATTTTTTCCCCTATTAAATAATGTTGCTTGCCTCTCTTGGGTTAATTCACTGGTTTTATAAGCAACTTGAAATCACATACTGTGTTGGATTGCTCTGAAAGTTAAAATGACACATCCATGGAACATTTTTCTTAAAATGATTTTATATAAAAATCAGTCACTCAGAAGGAAACATGAAATTTTCACTACAACAGGACTCATTTCCTGTTGTCAGAAGGTATAAATTGGAAGCCACGTTGGCACTGACAGTCACAGTTGAGAATCAAGATGACAGAAATAGCCACTGCAGGGTCTCTTGGGTCTTCTGAGTTGTTATATTTGGGGGAAATTATTATTTCTTAAATAATTTAATCTGCAACAATGTTTCTTAATTTTTTGAATATAACAAAGCACATATCTAGAAAACATGTCAACAACCTGAGCATTTATCACCCTGTGGTTTTCTGACTTGATTCATACTTGTTTGCACTTCGTATATACATATACACACCAGTATCCTTCTGAAACAGTACTTTATTTCCTCCATCAGCTAAAAAAAAAAACAAACCAACCCTCAAATCCTTAGTACTCTAAGAGACTGTCTGCTTGAAATGGAGTGCTTGAGCTGAACAACAACCATCTCTTCAGGTTCTAATATATACGCAGACCTCCAATTTTTTTCTTAATGATTCATTCCCAAGGTTAAGTCAGTTCAGTTCAATCACTCAGTCATGTCCAACTCTTTGCAACACCATGGACTACAGCATGCCAGGCCTCCCTGTCCTTTATGTCCATTGAGTTGGTGATGCCATTCAACCATCTCGTCCTCTGTCATCCCCTTCTTCACCTGTCCTCAGTCTTCCCCAGCATCAGGGTCTTTCTAACTGGATTTCCTGGATCCATTTTGCACTCAATCAAATTAGCAGTTTTGACAGTTCTTTACATCTATGTATTCAAGTAACTCATTTAAGCAGAAACACTGCAGGAAATAAAATTTGTAACATAATTATAATAGAGCCTCAAAACGTGCAATAATAGACTGAAAGTTATGCTTCATACTTTATATAAGTGAATTGCTCATCTTTAAATTTTGAGAAAGAAATTCTGAAATCTATAGTAAAGAGCATGTATACAGATGCACAGAATTCTTCTAACAAGCCCACATAATTTAATTGTAGACGGTGGATCTAACAGTCATAATTGCCTTAAAAACTAAAACAAAATGTTAAATGCCGTTAGCGTCATTTTAACCTTTAGCCTCAAATTATGTGTGTGCAACCTGTATGTGATAGTATGCTCAGTGTATATAATATCCAAGATATGTAATACATGCAGTTTGAAGTCTAACCTATGTTAAACTTGGTTAGTTAGTTGTTCTTTGTTTCCATTTTTTTTCTTTTTTTTTTTTTGCTTTTGTTAGGTAGGTAGAATAGGAAAACAAGAGTCCAGAACGGCAGTGGCTAAAACACAAAGGCCAAAGCCTAAGAAAATAGAACAAAGGAAGGTCCGAGGACTGGAGTGAGGACCTCAGGTGAAGCAAACAGCCTCCTGGCTAGCCCATTTTACATAGGGCAGGCCAAGAAGAGGAGAAAAAACATATAAAAAGTGGAGCCAAAATTGAGCCAGGGGCTTCTCTTCTCTTTGTGTCTTTTGGGTCGGCCCCCGTGACTCCTCAAGGATGTATTTCCCTTTGCATGTCAAATAAAACTGCTGTAACATGGAGCTGCAACACTGGCCATACATTGCTTCACGTTTTTGCTGCAACTGAGGAAATTTACACAGGGCTATAACACTGGTCTACCCATTGCTTCAAATTTTTCTGCAGCAAGACAGAAATGAGGAAATTACACACTCCCCTTGCATATATATGAAAGTGAAAGTGACTTCCCTGGTGGCTCAGAGGGTAAAGCGTCTGTCTACAATGCAGGAGACCCAGGTTCAATCCCGGGGTCAGGAAGATCCCTTGGAGAAGGAAATGGCAATCCACTCCAGCACTATTGCCTGGAAAACTCCATGGACAGAGGAGCCTGATAGGTTACAGTCCATGGGGTCCCAAAGAGTTGGACATGACTGAGCGACTTCACTTCACTTCACTGATATACATGGTGCCATTTCTTGGATTTAACCTGGCTGAAACAACCTTGGCTCAGCCCCCTGCAAGGCGGAGGCCAAACACAGCAGAAGCCCAACTCCACAAAAGCTCCATCGGTGGAAGCTGAATGCAAAGAAAACCCAGCATGGGGGAAGTGACAAGAAGCCCACTGTGCTGGACACTGGGACAGCACAAACTTGGCAGAAAGCTTATTTAGCTCAGTCTCAGATCCCAGGGGACCTCCAGTTGGGGTAGGAATTCCTCACCCCTATGCCTGGAAGGACATGGCTAACAAAGTCTTAGTTCCTTTACAGTCTCTCATTCCTTGTTTCCCTGAACCCCCCACAAACAGTTGAGCAGTAGTAGATGCAACTGGGGGACTCTGGAAAGGCTACTCCCCAGTGTGTCCAGAAGGCTCCATTTTCCTCTGCTGTGCTCTAGTAGCTGTTGCCCAAGCGGGTGGGGGTTCTTCTGTCCTTAGTCTTCTTTGTGGCAAGGATCAGTTCAATGAAAACTGTGAGCACAGGTCAGGTATTATTTATCTGGCAGGTTATGAAGGGGATTCCCTGGCATCTTCCCCCACCCCCATTTTTCCTCTTGTCCTTCAGCTCCTCTTCTGGGACTTGAGCCCAGACAAAACCCACGGCACCTGGCTTCAGGACCTAATGAAGCTCAGGCTCTGATGTTTCATTGCAAAAATTCAGTGAGAGACACAGTGATAGGTAGGAGGTGGACTTGTTTGGATTCAGAGAGAATCACACTCCACAGGGTGTGGGCCATCACAGAGGAGAGTGCAGTGGCCATGGAATGTGGTGTGGTTAGTTTCTGTGGGCTGGATGATTTCATATGCTAATGAGTGGGAGGAGCATTCCAACAATTTGGGAAACACCCACTCCTTTGTCTTCTTTCTGACAGGGCCTTGGAACTGTCCTGGCACATCTGGGTGTGTCATTTAGCTTGCAGATTGAGGATCCAGGTTTAGTTGAATTTGACTTGTCATCTTGGACCCATTTGATTTTAATTGGTTTATGTTATACCCTTGGGCTATGTCATTCTTTCAAAAGTTGATCCCTGCCCCCTTCTCTCCTGATTCATGCTCTTCTGAGCACAGCCACCCAGGCCCACAGTGATGCCTCTACAATCTTCTTGAGGGACAACCAGAAAATAACTAGCCCTTGGGAGAGAAAATACTGTATAATATCCAATCTCTCTAGATATTCAGGCCTTCATCTTCCATGTTTCCTACAACATGTGCAACAACAGCATCTCTCAGTGAACCCAACAGGGTGGGTAACAGGCACGCAATGCCTGCTAGAAGTCCATCTGGTGGCATTCCTTCAAGGGCAATTGGGCTTCCAGGGATAATTTTTGACACTTTGGGAGTCAGCCCTGCAGGCTGTTTGGGCCCAAACTCTTACCATCCTTCTCCTAAAGTTACAAACATACCCCTGGATCAAATCTCCACTCCACTTTTATGGAACATCTGGTCTGTTGCCTCTTACCAATTTGTTCTTAAACCACTTCCTAACTCCTACAACCAGGACCCTGCCTCCTTGTAGGCAATATTGTTCCACACAGCTTATTATTAAAATACTCCTAATGTCCTTAATAGGACCAAATAATCCACTCCTTTGTCATTACTTGTTATTACCTAAAGTGGGTCTATAACAATGAGATTTTCACCATTGGAAATGCCCTAAACTGCTCTTTTGGAGGACTAGGGAAGGAAATCAGTGGCTTACATTCCCTCAGACCAATAAGAGGATAAGGCTTATGGCTGTTTCACCAGGTTCCCAGCCTCAGGGCACAGAATTGGATTGCTTTACATCATGATATGCATTCCCATCCTGGTGGACAAACCAGCAATGAGTTAAGAGTACAGACCCTTAATCCTACCCAGCATTGGTCATGCTGGAGGCCTTGGGGACACCCAACTCCAGTCTGGGGGTCCGAGGAGTTCAACCTGCCTCAATCTGCCTAGGGATCTGGTCCTCAAAAGGTTGTCATGTATCAACCTGCCTGGGGATCTGCACCCTGACCCAGGGACTCCCGGCTCTCAGGTTACAACAGTACTGGGTAGGATAAGCTTCAGAAAGACTCACCCATAAGGAAGTCCACCCATGGAAACAGAAGGAAGCCTATTAGTTGTGGGACTGTGCCCGAACTCAGCAATAACTTAGGAGTGCAACAAGAGCCACACTGCCTTTCTAGAAAGCCTAAAAGAGGCCCTCCAAAGTGTAATTTTAAAGGACAAATTCCTGTCCCAATGTGCATCAGACTTCAGGATAAAGTTACAACAGCTACAGCAGCAGGACCCATCTGCCTCTTCAGATGAGATGGTCCAGACAGCTATCAACATCTTTTATAACAGGAGAGGGAGGCCAAGGGCCAGGAAAGGGAGAGAAGGAAGGAGACAAGGCATGCTCAGATGCTGGCTGCCGTCCAGGAAATCCCTAAGGCAAACCCCAAGTCCTTGAAGGACAAAGCACGAGGCAAAGGCCTAATCTTTAGACAGGCAGGGCATTCGGCCAAAGAGTGTCCAAACCATGGCAAGCCTCCTAAAACAGTTTGCTACAAATGCCATCAATTGGGGTTTGGGGTGGCATTCTGCCCCCGGAACCCATGAGCCTCAAGGTCAAAGACCAAGTCTCCCCTCGTGATTGTTCAACAGAACTGAAGCAGCCCATTCCACCCAGCCCATCTTTCACAGATAACCATCATGGGGCTGGAGCCAAGGGTGCAAGTGGATGTGGTAGGTAGGTGCAAGAATTTCTTGGTTGACACAGGGGCTACCTACTCTGTTCTAACCTCCTATTCCAGAGCCTTCTCCTCCCAAATCTGTACCATTTGGGGTACTACAGGAAATAGTACTTACAGAAAGATTTACCTGAGTACTTCTTTGTTGATGGGATGAACAAATATTTCCCACAAGTTTCTGGTGGTCCCTGAGTGTCCTACTCCCTACTGGGAAGAGACCTTTCCCTGCCTGCCTTCGAAATCTTGCAGCTATTGCAGACTTGATAGAAGATGCTTTAAAACTCTCTTCTGGGGGTAAACTAACTATTTTTACCAGCCACCAAGTGAAACAACTCCTGAATGGAGAGGCCATTTATGGATGTCTGATCAAAGAAATCAAGTAGAGCTAATGGAAAATCTAGGCCTGAATATATCCCCTTGGGAGGTTCTTAACCCAGCTACCCTCCTGCCTACCCCCGAGAGCTCTCTCCCCTTTCACTCTTGCCTAGAAACCTTGGACCACTGGACAAAACCCCAAGAGGGGTTGTCAGAAGATCCTCTGGCCAATCCTGAGGAAATCTGGTACACTGATGGAAGCAGCTTTGTCTTATATGGGAAAAGAAGAGCTGGATATGCAATAGTCTCCAATTTTGAGACCACAGCGGCTAAACCTTTATCACCAGTTTACTTCAGCCTAGTTGGCTGAGCTCATAGCCCTGAATCAAGCTTTAGAGCTGGGAAAAGGAAAAAGAGTAGCCATTTACGTTGACTCCAAGTATGCCTTTCAGTGCTACATGCACACGCTGCTATTTGGAAAGAAACAGGCCATTTGACCACCCGAGGGTCCCCAATCAAATGTGGTGATCAAATCCTTAGCCTCTTGGAATCAGCCCATCTGCCCACTGAGGTTTCAATCTCCCGCTGTAAAGGACACCAAAAGGGGGTACAGAAGTGGCAGCTGTTCGGGCAGCTAAGAGAGCAGTGTTACAGAACAATGACCTAATAGGGGCTGCCACCTTAGTTCCACAGACTAATGTGCCAGAAACTCCTTCATATATTGAAAGTGAGACTCTTAAAGCTAAGAGTGAGAGTTTTCAAGAGGATTGTATGGGGTGGTTCCAAAAGGAGGGACTCTCTGCCTAGGAATCACCAATGGAAGTTGGTTAACTCCTTATATGCCATTACTCATTTAGGGAAGAAAGCCCTCCAAAGATTACTAGAAAGATCCTTCAGAGGAACAAGCCTCCAAACAACTATAAGGCAAATGGTTTCTCTTGTGCCACTTGCCAGTTAAACAACCCCAAGGAGCTGGAAGACCCCAGCTGGCCCAGCCTGTGCAATGGCATGGGACCTACCCTGGAGAGGACTGGCAGATGGACTTCACCCAGATGCCAGGTTCTCAAGGATATAAATACCTATTAGTTGTAATAGATACAATCACAGGATGGATTGAAGGCTTTCTTTCCCAGACTGGGAAGGCTGAGGAGGTGATACCAAACTGCTCCATGAAATCATTCTGAGGTTTGGTCTGCCAGGGTCATTACAAAGTGACAATGGGACATCATTTCCTTCTAACATCACCCAAGGGGTGTCTAAAGCATTGGCCATTACTATCTTCATTGTGTCTGGAGGTCTCAGTCTTCAGGAAAAGGAAAAAGAGCCAAAATGTTGTGTCAAACTCTTTGTGACTCCATAGACTTAGTCCATGGAATTCTCCAGGCCAGAATACTGGAGGGAGTAGCCTTTCCCTTCTCCAGGGGATCTTCCCAGCCCAGGGGTCAAACCCAGGTCTCCCACACTGCAGGCAGATTCTTTACTGGCTGAGCCACAAGGGAAGCCCAAGAATACTGGAGTGGGTAGCCTTTCTCCAGGAGATTTTCCTGACCCAGGTATTGAACCCAGGTCTCGAACTCAGGTCTCCTGCATTGCAGGCAGATTCTTTACCAACTGAGCTATGAGGGAAGTTACAAAGAAAGAGCCAACCAATTCTTAAAGTCCATGATAAAAAGATAACCCAGGAGACTTCCCTGGGATGAAAGGAGGCTTTACCAATAGTTCTCCTCTGCACTCATATTGCCCCTAATGAACAAGCTGGTCTTAGTCCTTATGAGATGCTATATGGGAGACCTTTTTTTATGTCAATGACCTCTTCCTCAATACAGAGCCTCAGTCCCTCTTCTCTTAAACCATGGCCATTGGGCAGTTCCAACAGGTAATATGCTTGTGGGGTGTCAAAGATTCTAAAGAGCCACCAGTATATTTTCCATGGACTCAAGTCCTAATTAAAGTCTGGAAAGCTGGGTCCCCAAAGGCTCAACACCAGCCTACATGGAAGGGCCCCTACCCTGTAATACTTGCTACCAATAAAGCAGTCAAAGTAGCAGGACACGACTCCTGGATTTACTACTCACGTGTCAAGCCATGGGAGAAAACAGAAGAGGACACTCAGTATACCTATGGGCCCCTGGGAGATCTCAGATACCAACTACAAATGAGTGCCATGCTAATGAATACCCCCATGATTAAGTTTGTGGGATAAGATTTCTCAGGACAGCTCTAAAGAACCAACACAGCTTGGCAAGGATTGCACTCCAAAATAGATAGTAGATAGAGCTCCTGATCTCTGAACAAAGAGGGCCTTGAGCCATCTTGAATGAGATGTGTTGTTTCTGGGTAAATATCTCCAGCTAAGTTAAAGAAAGTCTTACAGTCCTCAAAAGAAAAGTCTTACAGTCCTCCTACAGGGAGCTAGAGAGTCCTTGAGGGTGGCTACAGTCTCTTTTTGGGGGATCCTTCTCCTCAGTTCAGTTGCATAGGACTCTTTGCAACCCCATGGACTGCAGCATGCCAAGCCTCACTGTCTATCACAAACTCTTGGAGCCTACTCAAACTCATATTCATCACGTCAGGGATGCCATCCAACCATCTCATCCTCTGTCATCCCCTTCTGCTCCCACATTCTATCTTTCCCAGCATCAAGGTCTTTTCAGTGAGTCGATTCTTCACATCAGGTGGCCAAAGTACTGGAGTTTCAGCTTCAGCATCAGTCTTTCCAATGAATATTCAAGACTGACTTTATTTAGGATTGACTGGTTGGACCTCTTTGCAGTCCAAGGGACTCTTGAGAGTCTGTAACACCACAGTTCAAAAGCATCAATTCTTTGGCACTCAGCTTTCTTTATAGTACAACTCTCACATCCATACATGATTACTGGAAAAACCATAGCTTTGACTAGACAGACCTTTGTTGGCAAAGTAAGGTCTCTGCTTTTCAATATGTGGTGTAGTTTGGTCATAGTTTTTCTTCCAAGGAGCAAGCATCTTTTCATTTCATGACTGCAGTCACCATCTGCGGTGACTGTCGCTTCAGTCGTGTCCAACTCTGTGCGACCCCATAGACAGCAGCCTGCTAGGCTCCCCCGTCCTTGGGATTCTCCAGTCAAGAACACTGGAGTGGGTTGCCATTTCCTTCTCCAGTGATTTTAGAGCCCCCCTACCCCCAAAATAAAGTCTCTCACTGTTTCTATTGTTTCCCCATCTATTTCCCATGAAGTGATGGGACCAGATGTCATGATCGTAGTTTTCTGAATGTTGAGCTTTAAGTCAATTTTTTCACTCTCCCCTTTCACTTTCATCAAGAGACTCTTTAGTTCTTCTTTGCTTTCTGCCATAAGGGTGGTGTCATCTGCGTATCTGAGGTTATTGATATTGCTCCTGGCAATCTTTATTCCAGCTTGTGCTTTAGTCAGCCCAGCATTTTGCATGATGAACTCAGCATAGAAGTTAAATAAGCAGGGTGACAATATACAGCCTTGACACATTCCTTTCCTGATCTGGAACCAGTCTGTTGTTCCATGTCCAGTTCTAAATGTTGCTTTTTGACTTGCGTACAGATTTCTCAGGAGGCAGGTCAGGTGGTCTGGTATTCCCATCTCTTTCAGAATTTTCCACAGTTTGTTTTGATCCTCACAGTCAAACAGTTTGTTGTAGTCAATAAAGCAGATGTTTTTCTGGAACTCTCTTGCTTATTCGATGATCCAATGGATACTGGTAATTTGATCTCTGGTTCCTCTGCCTTTTCTAAATCCAGCTTGAACATCAGGAAGTTCACTGTTCGTGTACTGTTGAAGACTGGCTTGGAGAATTGTGAGCATTACGTTGCTAGTGTGTGAGATGAGTTCAATTGTGCGGTAGTTTGAGCATTCTTTGGCATTGCCTTTCTTTGGTATTGGAATGAAAGCTGACCTTTTCCAGTCCTGTGGCCACTGATGAGTTTTCCAAGTTTACTGGCATATTGAGTGCAGCACTTTCACAGCATCATCATTTAGGATTTGAAATATCTCAACTGGGATTCCATCACCTCGACTAGCTGTGTTTGTACTGATGTTTCTTAAGGCTCACTTGCTGCGGTGAGACAGAACCGAGGAAATTCCACACTCCCTGACATTTTTAAAATTATTGCTTTAAAATGCAATTGCTATATAGTTATCTGGTGTTGTTTAAAAAGTTTATTTCTTTTGAAGAATTGGTCATATTCAACATGCTACATATTCCATATCTTGAGATACATATAATAGTATTTATATTCATGAAAAATATTGCTTGTGGCAATCAGGTAGTGAATCATATAATTTTTCCTGTTTTTAAAAATATCAGTCATTAGCAGCATAATTTCATTAGTTAATGCAACGAAAATGTAAGAGTTAATTTGAGTGTGTGTTGTAGCAACAGTCTCAGTAGTTATATAGCTACTAATGTATTTATTTATAATGCTTGTTCATGTGAGCTTTGAATAACCAGATAACTAATTCCTGAGTAGAAGATTTCTTAATGTTCATTTATGAGTAGACTAACAAATCAGTAGTACCTGTGCATATTATTTTTTGATCTCTGATGGCTTCTTCATTTTTAAAAGGCTATTGGAAGATATTAAAAATGCTTTCAAGTCATCAAGAGTACAGGATGGGGGTTTGGGATTGGGAACATGTGTACACCCGTGGCAGATTAATGTTGATGTGTGGCAAAACCAATACAATATTGTAAAGTAAAAAAAATAATAATAATAAATTTAAGAAAAAGAGTACAGGATGGTTTTCATATTGTCAGTATTATTCTACTCTATTCTTTGAAGTTTATAAATGATTAATTACACAAGTGCCAGTCATGACTGACAGAATTATTAAATTCTCTATCAGCATGCCCATGCTGATTTGCTTAACTCTTATTAGCAGTTAAATTAGTTTGGTTTGGATCTCAACCTGCAAAGACCTTATAAGTTCAGTTCAGTTCATTCAGTCAGTCATGTCTGACTCTTTGTGACCCCATGAAACACAGCACGCCAGGCCTCCCTGTCCATCACAGACTCCTGGAGTTTACCTAAATTCATGAAAGACTTTATAAAATAACTGTTCCAAAGTAGTTATTTCAGTTAATTATATCAATTGTGTCTTTACCCAACTTAGGATATTAATGGCATGTTTTTCCCATCTTGCATATTTTTCAAACCAGAAATTATCCATGTTTACCACTAAGAAGAAATATAATCAATCTTATTATATAATTTCCATAATTTTCCATAATAAAGCCTTACGTTTTTACAGTGCTTTACAGTTTACACAGCATTTTCACTTAATCATCTCACAAGCTTCTAAAACAGACAGGATGGTAATTACCTCAGTTTTAATCACAAAGATATAAAGGTTCAGAGAGTTAGACTGGTATCCAGGGCACAGCCAAAATGTGCTGGAACTGACTTCTGACCCAGATTTTATAACCACAGACAAGGGATGCTTCCTCTTACACCAGTGATACTTAACAAGCCAAAGCCTGGTGACAAGCCACAATAAATAATTCACATTCCGCATTCTGTGTTGACAATGAGATGGCATCTACACAATAAAAAGAAAATGAAGACAGTTATCTAGATAGTTCAGCTAAATGCTGTCCCCTTAACACCATAATCCTTTCCCAATTTAGATTCTTAAGCAAATAAAATATTGCTCCCTTGAATTTATCAGACTTTGTCTTATTGCTTAATAGGCATTTGCCAAATGACAATAATATACTGGAATTAACAAGATAATATTAGGTTATTTTTTAAGGTCGTTTCAGACATATTTTCCAGTGTCACTCAATCATAACACACACACCTGTTCTTTTAAGTTCCAAGCCAGTACAAGGCAGCATAATAATGAAAAAGTGTCAAGAATGTTGCACACATGGGCTGTCTCATTTCTGCTTGAAAAATTACTCCTGGAATTATACTTTATAGTGCCTGCCAAGTCACAGCCTCAAATAACTCCCATTTTTCTTAAGGGCTAATCCCACTCTTCTGAAACAATTTCAATTACTCTGAAAATGGAAATGCTATTATTCCTTTCTTGTTCTTTTGATTATGATGATGATTTGTCAACTAATCTCATTATGTTAGCTTCCCTAAACTTTCATATACCATGGAATATATATATACACAATATATGTTAATAATTTAAAAATAATTGACTATAGAAAAGGAAAGATACACTATGTGAATGCAGAGTTCCAAAGAATAGCAAAAGAGATAAAGACTTTCTCAGTGATCAATGCAAAGAAATAGAGGAAAACAATAGAATGGGAAAGACTAGAGATCTCTTCAAGAAAATTAGAGATACCAAGGGAACATTTCATGCAAAGATGGGCTCAATAAAGGACAGAAATGGTATGGACCTAACAGAAGCAGAAGATACTAAGAAGAGGTGGCAAGAATATACAGAACTACACAAAAAGGCTCTTCATGACCCAGATAACCACGATGGTGTGATCAGTCACCTAGAGATAGTCATCTTGGAATGTGAAGTCAAGTGGGATGCTTAGGAAGCATCAATACAAACACAGCTAGTGGAGGTGATGGAATTCCAGTTGGGCTATTTCAGATCCTAAAAGATGATACTGTTAACATGCTGCACTCAATATGCCAGTAAACTTGGAAAACTCATCAGTGGCCACAGGACTGGAAAAGGTCAGCTTTCATTCTAATCCCCAAAAAGGCAATGCCAAAGAATGTTCAAACTCCCACACAGTTGCACTCATCTCACACACTAGCAAAATAATGCTCAAAATTATCCAAGCCAGGCTTCAACAGTACATGAACAGTGAACTTCCTGATGTTCAAGCTGGATTTAGAAAAGGCAGAGGAGCCAGAGATCAAATTACCAACATCCACTGGATCATCAAAAAGCAAGAGTTCCAGAAAAACATCTACTTCTGCTTTATTGACAATCCCAAAGCCTTTGACTGTGGGGATCACAACAGACTGTGAAAAATTCTTAAAGAGATGGGAATACCAGACCACCTGAACTGCCCCCTGAGAAATCTGTATGCAGGCAAAGAAGCAACAGTTAAAACTGGACATGGAACAACAGACTGTTTCCAAATCAGGAAAGGTATACATCAAGGCTGCATATTGTCACCCTGCTCATTTAACTTACATGTAGAGTACATCATGCAAAAATGCTGGGCTGGATGAAGCATAAGCTGGAATCAAGATTGCCAGGAGAAATATCAATAACCTCAGAAACACAGATGACATCACCCTTATGGCAGAAAGCCAGGATGAACTAAAGAGCCTCTTGATGAAAGTGAAAGAGGAGAGTGAAAAATTGGCTTAAAACTCAACATTCAGAAAACTATGATCATGGCATCTGGTCCCATCACTTTATGGGAAATGAGGAAAGAATAGAAACAGTGAGAGACTTTATTTTGGAGGGTCTCTAAAATCACTGCAGATGGTGACTGCAGCCATGAAATTAAAAGACGCTTGCTCCTTGGAAGAAAAGTTATGACAAACCTAGACAGCATATTAAAAGCAGAGACATTACTTTGCTAACAAAGGTCTGTCTAGTCAAAGCTATGGTTTTTCCACTAGTCATGTATGGATGGGAGAGCTGGACTATAAGGAAAGCTGAGCACTGAAGACTTGATGCTTTTGAACTGTGGTGTTAGAGAAGACTCTTCCAACCAGTCCATCCTAAAGGAAATCAGTTCTGAATATTCGTTGGAAGGAATGTTACTGAAGCTGCACTACTCTGACCACCTGATGCAAAGAACTGACTCACTAGAAAAGCCTCTGATGCTGGGAAGGATTGATGGTGGGAGGAGAATGGGACAAGAGGATGAGATGTTTGGATGCCATCACTGACTTGATGGACATGAGTCTGAGTAATCTCCAGGAGTTTGTGATGAACAGGGAAGCCTGGTCTGCTGCAGTGCATGGGGTTGCGAAGAGTCAGAAACAACTGAGTGACTGAACAAACTGATAGATTTAAGTTCAATAAACTACCTAGACAAACAGAAAATGAATTATGTGTTAACCGTCACATACGTTCCATTTGTCCCCAGAAATCCCTGACCAGAAACAGTTTAGAGTAAGTCCAAGCTTTCTTTCAATCAACTTTAGTTAGATCAACTGTACATAAACCTTCAAATAGTGATTTAGAAACAACTTGGGTAAGTAGAACTGTTTGAAAGTCAATTTTTGTTGTTGTTCAGTCACTCAGCCATGTCGAACTCTTTGTGACCCCATGAACTGCAGCACGCCAGGCTTCCTTGTCCTTCACTATCTTCCTGAGTTTGCTCAGACTCCTGTCCATTGAGTTGGTGATGCCTGTTGTCCCTTCTCCTCCTGCCTTCAGTCTTTCCCAACATCAGAGTCTTTTCCATCGAGTCACCTCTTCTCATCAGGTGGCTGAAGTTAAAAGGTATCAAAATAACATGTAAAATTTGTTAATATTTTTAAGTAGTACTTAAAAATGTTAAAATATTTAAACAAGATGCTTTTTGCCTCTTGCAGTATATCTAACTTTATCTTAAGCTCTTCTGGATTTTATATTTGAATATGATGCTAACACTCAATTTGCATGTAAGTTCTTTGAGCATGTGCACCATGCCACAAATACAATTCCTACCTTAAACAACTATGCCATTTACATGAGAATAATTGCCAAAGACTGCTCATCATTCAGTGTAGTAGATGTAATTGTGCATGAAGTTAAAATAAATGTAAGACATTTTCAGAGGGCAAAGTGAATAGGCGGGTAGCATAACCTTCACATGATTATTTCTTGCCTGTGTCTAGTAGCTGTCTAACTAACTGCATTCACTGGCGGCTGAGCTTCCTATTAAAGGAAAAAGTTGACCAGCTTTATCTAGGAGACTGCTTGTAGAAAGATCTACTCATTGCCTCTGTACAGCATCTTGTCTTCTCTCCTTCCTAATTTTGGTCTGCAGCTGACTTTGGAATATTGCTTTAGCATAGTGCACATCCAGAATCATAATTTAGGCTTGGTTTGCAAAATTCCACTTTCTTAATAAGGTTTAGTTTTCCTGTTCTTTACGCTGACTTAAAATTATGCAAGAGTAACAATCTAGAGTAGAGGCCTGAGTTTATTTCTTTGAGTTGGAAGGTAACAAGTTGAATGCAATTAATTTTAAGAAACGAAATTGTCCAAAATATGCATTACTTTGTACACCTTCAGTTTCTAATGGTGCCCCCACAGGACTAATGGAAAATATGTAAAGTTGATATGAAGCGGGCCCCCTCCTTTTCTACCTGTAGCTCCAAGGATCTGATACTAGGAAGTCACGACTACATAAATCTGTATTTAGTACTAGAACAGGGCACGTATTGCTCTCATGTCATTATTTGATATTCTATTCATTCATACTGTATTTACAGCTAGAGGATTTCCTTTTATAAAGTAAACAGTGAAGTGTTAGTAAACAGCTACCAACTATTAACAGTTATCAAAAAAAAAAAAAAGAAAAGAAAAGGTAGCGTTTTGCTGATTTCTGTGAAGGTCTAACTACTACCACCATGGCTGACCTACCAAGATATTATCACTAGAAGCAGAATCAGGAAGAAATAAGAAAGGTACTTAGGAGCTGTTCTGAGCTGGCACCAGTCCACCACTGAATTTTAGTGGTTAGATGATATAATAGGTATTTATTTAGACGCTTTTGGAGAATTCTGTAACTAGCTCTAACACTGATTTTTGTTCATCGACTACTCTCTGGGTTTACAACAGAGCCTCTCTCTCAAGGATGTCAGATAAACATATATAATCCTAGATTTCAGAAGAAAAAAAAGAGAACTAAAATAACATTCACCATCATTAAAAGAAGCTTAGCTAGAATACTTCATATAAACTCCATATCTATTAGGGACATACTTGTAGCCATCTCAAGATTTCTTTTAAACACCAATGAATCAAGTTCAATATTGTATTGTTATCTTTTACACAGAAAATGGCAATTGAGTATATGCAAGAATTTCAAATCTTTATTTAAATTAAAGCCTTCCCCCAATCATTTACTAGCAAATATGAATTTTTTTTTGAAAAAAGATAATATATATACTTTAAAAGGAGAGAAAGCAAGGTGAATGATGTGATGTTCCTTTTCTAAAAATACATTCAAACTTCCGTTTATGCAACAATCAGCAGCTATGACATCATAATCCAAATGTACTATTTTATCTTCTTAAGGACAACAAGGGGATTATTACACAATCGTATTCTCAGCACCTTGCCGACTTAACAGTTATATCATTCCTGAACTGCACTCTCATTTTATGGACTTGAGTGAATGTACTATGCTTTGCTTTTGTAATCTGAAAAACATATGTGATTAAAAGTCATGAACAGTATCCTTTACTTTGTTATAAAATTGGTTTTTCATATGCATGTGTATTAATACAGCAAGAAGCATGTCTAGTCATGAAACAATGTCTATAAAGCTATTCAAATGAAAGAACTGTTTACAGATAATCATATTTATTGAATTATTTATTTTGCTGAAGCTGAAGGCCACTTTCACATACTTCATTTCTAAAGGTGGGCTGCAATTTTACAGAATCCTACAGAGTTTCTCCTCATGTAATCAAAATACTGTTACTCTGGTTCCATTGTTTGTCTTTCAGAAAGCACTTTTAGAAACACAATTTCCTATACAATGTCCACTATCTGTAGATTAGGAACCCATCAATAAACCTTTTTAATAGGTAAAAAGAAAAAAAAAATTCATTCTTTCTTGACTATATTCACATTAAACTAGTATTAACCTAGAAAATAATGTTAGGTAGAAATAACATTTTCGTCATAAAATTGTTTTTCTCAAACACATGTGATCACTTGAATTTCCTCTGCTCACTTTGGCACATCTAAACTGGTACAGAAAGTATACACTATTTGGATAATTCTCAAGGAACATATTTGCATCAGAATTGAAAGATGGATTTTGAAATTTATAACATTACATTGTTTAAGATATATTTTTAAAAATCTGTCCATATTTTTATAGCAAAGGAGGAGGGGAAAACAAATTCTCAAAAGTTTTTGGAGCTTCTAGAACTTGTTACCTTGAAAAATAAATCTTGCATCAAAGAAAATCTCAATTCTCTCTGAAATCTTCCTTCTATAATACACTTCCCTTCAATGTTCTCTAAATTCTAATGGCTCAGACAGACAATGTCTATGTCCTTGTAGCCGTGTCCCTCTCTGCGATGTGAACAGTAATAAGGGCTCAATTGCTCAACTTTATTTTTTCTTTCTTTCTATTTCTATGCTTCATTTCCTTCATGTAGCTCAGAGTGGAAAAAAAATCAACATGTTCTGATGAGCTTAATATTCCGAGGCAGGAAGATGGACCTGAATTGAGTGGAGATTGGAGCTCCAAAATAAATATAACACCATGTGTCAAATAAAAAAAAAGAAAAGGTAGTCTCCTGTACAAATCAGAAGAGATAATAATAATAAAAAAAGGCAACGAATAGACAGCAACTTTTTTCATACCTACACAAGCATCTCAAAAGACTGCCAACTTTAAGAATGATTTACCTGTTGCTTATTTGGAACACTTCTGGATTTATCTGCTAAACAACGGTTTATGTTGCCTTAAACCAAATTTTATTGGCTTGTATTGGGACTGGGGAGGATTTTCTGAGAATTTTTATATTGTGAAATAAAATATATGTGCTAACCCACAGCAATAAAATTTTGCTGGATGCTCTAATCTAGCAAGCCGAAAGCATCACTGTAAATTAAATTTGTCCCAAGTTTTGATATGCGAGAAGTTCCAGGACTTTTTCCCGCATATGGTGTTTCACTCGCCCACTGCCGATACCATCATGCACTACTCACTCAGAAGGCTGGCCGCCTTTGCAGGTATCTGAGAGTTGCTGTCTATTCACAAACCACTGAGCATTTTTTTTTTTAAATCAAAAAGCCTTCAAATGCTCAGTGTGTGGTCAGTGCAGTCCATTGGACAAGTCTAATGATTTGCTTCACCAAGGCAGAAACCTAAACAGTTAAAAATGGAGGAATATTTACAACCATTTCCCTTTAGCAAGTGGAGTTCTGTTCCATACGTCACTTGTGTTGCTGTTTGTTTGTTTTTTTTTTTTTCCTTTTGCCTTTACTTTTCCTTCAGACCTTTCAAATGAAGGTCTCCAGGGCTATGAGTACAGGCTCTCCTGGCCGGTTCCGTACATGTCTGCGAGGCGTTTAAAACGCGGTCCCCAGTCACTAAGGTAGTCATAATTCTGATCAGAGTTTGAGCTGATGGAATCTAGGGAGCTGAGCGATTCCGCCACCGAGCCATTCCCCTCGAAGGCATACGTCTGCAAGGAATCGTAAGGCGGGGCGCAGGGATCCACGTCGGCTTCTTTCAGCCTCTCCCAAATAAATTCCCGGAAAATGACGTTATCCGGGATGCTTTTAAAAGTCGGTCGACTCAAGAACTGGATTTCCGGGGTCACATCCCTCCGGGTCTTGGTGTCTCTCATGACGTTGAGGTTTCTGAGCGCAGCCATGTCAAAGGCTTCTGTGTCTTCCTCTCCGCCACCCTCGTCGTCGTATCGGACGATGTTTTCTCTGATATCTCTCTCTTCGTCGAAAATCAGGGGCTCTTTTTTCCGTCTTCTCATGGTGACGATCAGGAGGATCAGCACTACGACAAGGAGACAGCAAAGGGACAGTTTCAGTCAACTCACCGGCTACCCCCTCCATCCTGGGGAAAGTAGGTCTCTGGTGCTGATTTCGGGTGTGTTTGTCCTTTAAAGGGAAATGAACGGGCTGCCTACTTACCGGGGAACTCACAGCAGGAGATGCGCTCAAATTGCTAAAACGCCTTTAATATCAAACACTTTTTATACATCAAGAAACCCTTTCCCACACCTGTTCAGAACGGATGCCACCCTCTTGAATGTAACCTCCAAAGCATTTGACAGAGCAGATGGGAGGGCCAGCTCAGGATTAATGTAATAATTTCAAAGCCATGAAATACAAAGGGACCTTTTTGTTTGTTTGTTTGTTTGGAACTCTTTAATTGCTGGAAAGGCAAAGCGACATTCATAAATGTTTGGGGTCTAATTTAACAACTGCCATTTCCGAGGGAAATGGATTATAGCATTTAGCTGGGTTCTTTGAAGAAATGCCTAGTACTTGTCTAGGAAACTCAGCTGTTCAATAAAATCCAGTCTGTCAGACCCTGTACAAACATTAAAAGCTTCCCTCTAATAGAGTCCCACTTTCAGAATGAAACACTGAACTGGGTTTTTAATGTTTTATGCCTACAGGTATTATGCCTACAGGTTGTAAGGTTTTAGCAGTAGCCAAAGATTGATGGAAGAAATCAATCATTTCTTTAACGTTAGGAGTTTTTCTTTTATCAAAACATACATAATAAAGATGTTTCCACTTGAGAACAGAGACAAACAACTACACTGGCTATACTTTTAAACAAACTGAATACACCTTTTGTAAGTTAATTTTTATTGGAGTTTAGTCATTTTACACTGTTGTGCTCGTTTCTGCAGTATAGCAAAGTGAATCAGCCATATACCTATACCTGGTCTTTTCTGGATTTCCTTCCTATTTCAGTCAACCCAGAGCATTGAGCAGAGTTCCATATGCTACACAGTAGGTTCCTGCCAATTAATCCGTTTTATACATAGTATCCGGAGAAGGCAATGGCAACCCATTCCAGCACTCTTGCCTGGAAAATCCCATGGACGGAGAAGCCTGGTAGGCTGCAGTCCATGGGGTCCCTATGAGTCAGACACGACTGAGCGACTTCACTTTCATGCATTGGAGAAGGAAATGGCAACCCACTCCAGTATTCTTGCCTGAAGAGCCCGGGGACAGGGGAGCCTGGTGGGCTCCCGTCTATGGGGTCACACAGAGTCGGACATGACTGAAGTGACTTAGCAGCAGCAGCAGCCTACATAAAATCAGTAGCGTATACGCCAATCCCAATTCATCCTATCCTCCTTTTCCCGCTTGATGTCCATACATTTCTAGTCTACATCCATGCCTCTTTCTCCTTTGCAAATAAGATCATCTACCTCGCTTTTCTCGAACTGAATATGCACTTTTGTGCCTCTTAATAAATACAGTTGGCCTTCTGGATCGGCAGGTTCAACATCCAAAGATTCAACCAAACTTGGATTGAAACTTTTTTTTGTTATTCAATTTCAGTAAGTTCCAAAGAGTAAACTTGAATTTGCTTCACTTAGGCTACGATTTATACAACATTTACATTGAATTTGCAGCTACTACTGACAGAACGTTTACACTGTATTGGCTGTTAGAGATGATCTGAAGTATAGGGGAAGATGTACACAGGTGATATGTAAATATTCCACCATTTTACATAAAGGACTTGAGCATTCTTGACTTTGGGAATCACATTCCCACAGATACAGTTGGACAACTATATACACAAATAAGATGATGACTGTTCTGCTCTGCTCTGGCTACAAGTTACTGAATGCTTGTTGACTTGGGAACATATTAGATTTCATGGCCTATGAATTAAAATGAAGTAGAAAGGTATTCTTAAATTTTAGAATTCAAAATATATAATCATTAGTGAAAATCAGTGAATTATCTTTGGCTACAAATAAGATATCCTTTTAACAATTTTTAATAAGAACTATTTTCCTGGAAGTTCTAGAAGTCCCAAATATATACTGAGTGGATTACTGTTTGAGGTATATTACTCTCAACAGTTAAAAAGAAGTTTATATTTAAAATACCCTTTAAGGTTTTTTTTGGCAGTAAAAACACATTTGAGAACAAAAATAAAAACTAAGAAAGACATCAAAGTAATTTGGAGTAATTAATTTGGAGTAGTCAATTTGTTTTAAAAAGCAAAACCTAAACATGAATTCATTTTAAACCATTTTGTTATCATCAGTGAAAAGCATATGCTTTCTTAGGCATGTGTCTGCTATTTGTTTTCCATCATCAGTAGGAATGTGACTGACCAAAAGCATTTTATTGGGGATCTTCAGAAATAGGGGAAGCCAATTGTTTATTTCCTTTCCTATTTGACCCTGGCCTATTGCTCCCCCACAAGCTTTATCTGCAAGCTACCGTTTAGGAACTGACATACATTTCTGAGCTTTCTGCCCACTTTCTCCTGTTGCCATGGCACATAAATGCTTTTCTCTTCATCTTTCTTTCATCTTATTTACTACACTTGAATATTTTCAACTGGCTTCATCAAAGTAGCATATGTGTAATTCCAAAACCCATGGTTTTGAAATGAATGAGGCATCATTCATTTCCTTTCTGTTCCCATAAATACTCTGCTATGTGTCTGCCCTCTTTGCTAAGTGGATTCCCAACCCTGTCCCTTTTTGTCTTCTGAAAATTATCATGTCCACCACTCCAAAGCCCCATGCCAGAATGCTACAGCAAAAACATGTTTACAAAAGATTGATATATTTCTATTGTAACATTCTGGTATAAAACTTGAAAATTAACATATAGCTTTGGTGTCAAGCAGGCCTTTGATAAAAGTCCATTCTTTCCTGATATTAGCTGCGTGATATTTGCCCAGTAGTTACTACTTGGGTAAGTCACTTAATCTGAACCTAGCCATATGTGATAGTTATAGCCAACTTCTGTGCTCACAGGGGGCACTAAGGAGATCGAAGAAATTTGGGAATCATGTAGGGAGATGAGCAGCAGGCCAGGGACTTGCTGTTGTGCAACAGAGATGTATTCATAGTTATCCTGTGACCTACAAGAACATTCATGCAAAATTCTGTGAATACAGCAAGTGAAAATGTTGTGTTTCTCCCCTAAGGGAAAACCAAGAATGAAGTTAGGTAATAAGCAAAGTAGAAAGCATATCAAATTTATGGCAAGACCTATGCCTATAGATGAAAGGGAGAGAAAAAAAGCAGTAAAGTAAGATGATGGTCTGAATGCAGAATATCAGCTGACCTTCCCGGTAATTCTCTGGAGTAAGTCTTTTCCATTGGCAGGTTATCTCAGACACGAAATAATCTCTCTGTGGTCAACATAATAATCTGGGTTGAGTTGTACTCCCATCAGTCTTCAAAGCCTTTGCACTTTCTCTCATGCTGTGAGCTTAGAACTTCATAGAAGGTAATAGAGATAAAAGCTGAGAACTCAGGTAACAGTTGCTAGAACCCAGGACACATCAGGAAATTTAGATTTATATACTTTAGTTTCTGAAAATTTTGTATATGGTCTGCTAGAAATAAAAGTAGAATTGCAGCAGAAAGTTTAACCAACAAAGACTTCTCATTAAGAAGTCAAACGGAGTTAAGACACAGAAAGGAAAGGTGAGTATCCAAAGAATTGTGATGGGTGGACAGGTGGAAGCAGGTGAAAATGAGAAATACACCACACAAAGTGAAGAGCAAAACTGGGCCGCTGGGATGGAGCAAATGTTCAATTGAACACAGAAGATGGAAGAAGTGAAGGCACAGGAGTAATGAGGGTATGAAGAAGGGAGAATTAGATGTTATTTTCATTTAAGTCACTATCTTAAGACAAAAACATTTCAAAATTCTCAATTCTCTTTCTTTCATATAAGTACAATGGATCTTGTCATATATTATCTACATCTCACAATTATTTATTATGCTCTGTTGTAAATGTATTTTCAAGCTATCAATATACTTGCCTTCTGACCTTCAATTACAGTGTTTAGGAAAAGTGAAACCTGAGAACCCATGGGTGCATCAGCCCATGGGGACAATACCCATTTAGGATATTAATATCTTATGAAGTTTATTTTATTTCCCAATCTTGCCTGGGGCTGAGAATAAATGTGAAGTCTTTTAGAAGGTTAGACAGTTTAACATTTCAATGACTTGGGAGAATATTAATTTCTAACTACTTGAGCATGTATAAAAATAAATTTTAACCTTTACGGAGAACAAGTATTAACTGCTCTTCAGTGGCTATGGAGATAATCCCTGTATTAAAAGGAATATTTTCTGCCTAAGTAAGCACAAGATTATATATTTTAAAACGTTTTATCACATGTCTTTCTGTCATATGGGCTATACGTCTGAGTGGAAACAAAAGATTTAGGCCTAGTTGGAGCCTAGACATGCCCATGTATTGTGCTTGTTCGTGAATTTATATATCCACTTCACAAATATGAGTTAACCATTTAGTATATGACTTTGGTATAGCTATACAATGTTGCACATACAGGTAAACATACATTTCCTCATGGAATTTAGAATTAAAGTGAAAGTGAAGTCACTCAGTCGTGTCTGACTCTTTGCAACCACATGGACTGTAGCCCACCAGGCTCCTCCGTCCATGGGATTTTCCAGGCAAGAATACTGGAGTGGGTTGCCATTGCCCTCTCCAGGGGATCTTCCTGACCCAGGGATAGAACCCCGGTCTCCTGCAGGGAAGTCCTTAGAATTAAATGGGGTGGACAAATATTCATCAAATAAAGACAACTGTATGTAAAAGAAAAACAGTGATAACTATTCCAAAAGAGGAAATATGATCTTACAAGGATATATCAGAGCTTCCTCGTGGCTCAGTTGAGAGAGAACCTGCCTGGTAATGCAGGAGACCCAGGTTCTATCCCTATGTCACCAAGATTCCCTGGAGAAGGAAATGGCCACCCACTCCAGTATTCTTGCCTGGGAAACCCCATGTACAGAGGAGCCTGGCAGTTGGACACAACTTAGTGATTCCACCACCACCACCAAGGATATATTAACCTATTAGGGGAAACAGATCAGAAGCAGAAGTAACTGAGGATAACTGCCACCTGAGGGTCAAGAGGTGAGATGGAAGAGTATTCTGGGCACAACCAGTGAACAAAAGTGTGAGACCGACATGGGTGAAGAGTAAAGACAGACATGGGAGGGAAGCCAGGAGACGTAGGCACTAGCAAGGGTTAAGAAGAGCACGATTCGATCAGATTTGTTTTTAGAAGAAAAGTCATTCTGATTAAACTAAGGAGGCAAGGAAGAGTAGATGTGAGAAAAGAAGTTGGAACACTCTTGAGCAGAAAACGCATAATGTTGACCTACATTTCTGATTGTAGAATTCAGTTTCCTAACATTCGATTCAACATTTTACGAGTATCCCAGTGTGTAGGAAATAGTGCTGGGTACTGGCCAAATATAGCAAGAGCGATTCCCACATCCCAGCAGCTCACTGTGGAGGCTATATATACACATATAAATATAGTACAAATCATCATGCGACTTGCTGTAAGAAAATACAGGCGTGCATGGATGCCAAGAAGAAGGCAGACCGGGAGAGTACCAATCTCTCAAACTCGAGAGAAGTGGAAGGAAAGATGTAGAAAATTTAGAAGTTCACACTGTAAGTTAGTGAACTCTTCTTTTTCGGTTTTTTTTTTTTTTGTATTGGGGTGTAGCTGATTAACAATGCTGTGATAGTTCAGGTGAATAGCGAAGGGACTCAGCCATACATATATGCATGTATTCATTCTCCCCAAGCCCTTTTCCCATCCAGGCTGCCGCAGAACATTGAGCAGAGTTCCTTGTGCTATACGGTAGGTCCTTGTTGGTGATCTGTTTTAATTTTAAATACGGCAGTGTGCACATGTCCATCCCAAACTCCCTAACTCTCCATTCAGTGAACTCTTTTTCCAACCTTCACTGTGGTGTGTGTCAGATACACATCTAGACATTTAACCTGGAACACGGTTTTTACTAAATCACCTTGGCAGGATTTTGGTCCTACTTTTCTAACCCATATCCCACAGGCTAACAACATAATTATTTACCCAGAACTTGATAGAATTCTGCAGATGTAATCTGATGACCACGAAATGGTACTAACTTCCAAATAAGGCTACTTCTATTAAAGAACAACTTTTTCCATTCACGTATTAACATATTTTAAACATTCAGTCTGGTGCTAATTTTAAACCACAGTCATGTAAATTGCCAGTCAGTTTTCCTCATCCTTAAAGATCTGTAAAGGATTTTTAAAGTGCATATGTAAACCAGTTAACTATCACTTTCTTAAGTGTACCCTATTGTTTATAGACTACTTCCAAAAAGTAAATGTCTGAGTATCATTTAATTCAACAATATTTTTTACAGAGCACAGATTTGCCAAAGCTATAAGCCCTAGAAAGGCAGTGATGCTGTTCCACACAGATATACCTAAAGCACAAAGAACAATACTTGACAGTATGAATTAATAAATGTTTGTCAAACTGACAAACAGGTAAGGTACTATGGTGATATGCAGATAGCTCTTGCCATTAAGTTCAATAACTTAAATAAGAAAAAGCAATTATTATATAATGCAATAGTTACAGAGCATTATAACATATGCTAAGAATATATGGATGGGAACGTTTAGCCAGGATGCTCAGAGAACGCCTCACAGAAGAGATGACAGTAAGGTAAGAGGTGATGGATGAGCCAGCCTTCACCAAGAAATATTATTTGCTCTATGTCTTTATAAACATTCAGAATGTATTAGTCATGAAAGGCTGTCTAAATCTTCACTACTCAATGCGGCAGCCACAGGTAGTGAATGAGCATTTGAAATGTGGCTATTACTATTTCAGATTGCTCTAAGTGTAAAATGTACATGTGATGTTAAAGACAATTTTTAAGTAAAATATAATAATAACTGATTACATGTTAAGATTACAATAGTTTGTTCATACTGCTTTAATATGTTGTTAGCATTTATTTCACTTTAAAAGCTGTTTTTTCTAATGAGGTTCCCTTGAAAAGTTAAAATTACACATGTGTTTCACATGTGTTTCTTCTGGACAGTCAATTTAAACAAAAGATTTGAAAATACCAGAAAGATCGTAATTGCATATAGTCTTATGGTTATAATAGGGGATGTAAATACCAAATGACATATTGAATAGTGAAACAGCTATCACACTACAATTATTACTCCATTAGGTATAACTGAAAAACAACCTAAATGAAAAATTGTTATTAGCATAATCAGAATACAAGTTCAGTAGTTAAGTATAAATAATTATTCACATCAATGGGCAAGTAGAACTTAGCTTTTTAATAACTTCTGCCTCCCCTACTTCAAGTTTCCTTCTCTCCAAAAGGGAGATAATATTGAAAGAAAGTATTTCACAGTAACTTTATGATAATTAAGTGAATTTATATTTGCATCATACTTAAATAGTGCTACACAAAGTAAGCACTATCTGATTTCATTTAAAATGTCACTTTTCTGAATTTCTGTACTAAATTCTTACACACTCCAGTTCCTCCTTCTTTGGTCTTGCTAAAATTTGAATCATATAACTGATGCACAGAAAGAAACGTACACTTTACTATTCACACGCATATGATTTTGATAACCCATAGTTCATTTAGTTGATGTGTTTGGTTATCTACTCTCTTCCATTTAGTGGAATAACAGATACTGGGCCTATTCATGAAAAGCATAAAATGTAACACAAATGTATAACATAAGTATAATGCAATAAGTACTATTCACCAGTTCACCCCTGAATATTCTTTCTCTTGGGTGCTCTATGCTAGGCTTTGAGAACATAATGGTTTTACGAAAGAGAGAGATTAAGATCATTACTTTCAAGGTTTTTTTTTTGTATTTGAGCATGATAAACATTTACCAACTATGATACCCACTACAAAGGAAACAGGTTTTGTAATAAAGAACTGTGGGCATGAGGAGCACCTAATTTAATCAGGACATTCCCTCTTTCAAGGTAATACTGAACTGGGGCACTAAGAATAGTAAGAATTCAACAGGTAGAAGAAGCTGGAAGAAGGTCTCAGGAACAGGGTGGCACATTTGAACCTCATAGAAAGAAAGGCCATGTGGTTCCTCCTCCTGAGTGAGGGAGGGATCAGGCAGTCTAATGTCGTCGAGACACAAGCAGGTGTCAGAAGGTGCCTTGCTTTGTGGGCTGTGAGGAACATCTGGATTTTATGTAAGTATATTTAATGCTTCTGAGATGTTTCAAGCAATGAAAGAATTTGTTTTAAAAAGTGAAACGACAGGAAAAATATAGGGCTACTAGTGAAGTCAGGCCGTGATCACAGAGGGGTGTCATTGGAAACGACACCTAAGAAAAGACGGAAAGGATGAGAGAAGTCAGCTTACCACTTTGTCTGGATCTACGTGCTGTGCAATCAGATATGTGCAGATTCCCAGTGAAGAGAGGGCCCAAGTTTGGATTTGCACTTATGAACCCACACTTCCCAGGTAGCTCAGGGGGAAGAATTTACCTGCCAATACAGGAGACACGGGTTTGATCCCTGGGTCAGGAAGATGGCCTGAAGGAGGAAATGGCAACCCACTCCAGTATTCTTGCCTGGAGAATCCCATGGACAGAGGAGCTTGGCGGGCTACAGCCCTTGGGGTCACAAAGCTGGACACGACTGAGCTTGCATGCATATGCACAGCCTAGGCAGAGTCACCTATTACTTATACTCACAAAGAATAAAGAACCGTAATTAATAAAATCCAAGTGTATGATTCAGATAGATATCAAATATAGCATTTTTAACTGAAATTAAACTGCATTTTAGCAAAGCTTCTTTGAAATCTCTACTGCAATAATTTTTCTCTTTAGGCTGGATCTCAAATAAAGGCCTAAAACTGTAGAATATTTCAAAATGGGAATATTCAGGTCCAACAGAAATACAAGTTAGGGATAATGACAAAAATCAAATGTTGTTTTCTACTGCTGAGTACACGCAAACACTCATGGATTCGTTCAGTATCATGTATGATATATGCCTTGTCTATGTCAGATCATGATTTTCTGAGATGCTCCATATGCACAATGATGAAATACTGCTCAGTCATTGCCTCCAAAAGCAGGGGTCCACCAGACGAGATAGATGAGTAGCCAATCTGGTTTGGATTAATCAGCCAGGAAGGATGCTTTAAGATTGTTTTGCCACCTTAGGAACAGCACCCCAACTTGGACTCAGGAGCAAAGCAGGTTAAGTGCTGAACACAAAAAGGAGTTACTACTTGTTGGATTCTGGGGAGAGGTATTCCAAGCAAGAGAACAAAGCTTTTAAGAAGAGGTAAAAAACAAAGCAGGATGAATCTGACTAAGTGCCACTCTGCAATCTGACTAAAGTATGCTGTGAGTGGAGAGAGAGAAGGTTCACCTGAAAGGGAGCAGTCAGGTCATAGAAAGAAGGCAATTTTAGTCTGTAGGCAATGGGGAGCCACAGAAATTTTAAACTGGGCGTGTTGCAATCACATTTGCTTTTAAAAAGCTTACTCTCTCTGTGTTTTTGTTAGATTGGAGCTGATAGAGACTGGGGAAACTGCCATTAATTCAGGAGGGGAAAGGTGGACCTTGGCCAAAATCAGGTAGAGTATTAAGGGGGCAAAAACACAGATTCGAGAATCAAAGTGGAATTAACAGCACTGAGGGGCTGACTGGCTACAGAGGATGGGACAGAAGAGTGCAGGCTGTTCCACTCAAAAAACACACAAGTAGGGACCAAATCAAGAGAAGAGGGCAGGGACGCAGGAAGATTGTTCAGTGTATGATAATTTCAGACTTCTCATCTCAGCAGTCTGACAGAACAATGACTGTACCTATCTAGTTCTGTTTAAGATACAAACCAGAGATCTGCAAATCATCTGCATACACGAGATACTGCTTTCCATGCCTCATGACAGGAAGAAGTTTAATTGCAACTGAAATTGATCTTTCCTTTCCCTAAAACGAGTATCACAAAGTTCCTCTCCATTAAATACGTGAGTTAGAATGATTTCATTTAAGGCTCATCTGAGACAGAAAAACTGACCTAAGTACAATGACTATTTTATGCCTAAAGACAGCTAGTGTATTTTGGTTGCCATGAAGAGTAAGCTCACATTTAACATACTCCCAAGTTTGAGAGAACACATTTAGGATTGTGTAAGTGGAGGACACTTTAAATTAGACAGAGTTCACCAAAGAAGTCCTAAAGCCACTAGGTGAAACAATCTAAGATAGACCTGCCATATATACAGATCAATAGGTGGTTCCCAGAGGCACACAAGCCTTTAAAACTAGAAAATACTTATGGAAAAATACCTTATAAAGGACATCCCCAAGGAAGTCTGGGCTGTGTTTAGGTCTTGGCTCTGACACCTTATAATGTTGTGCATGTCTCCTCTAATAAAGAATTTTCTCATGCAAAACGTAGGCATGGTGGTGGCTGAGTTGCTCAGTTGTGTCCAATTCTTGAGACCTCATGGACTGTAGGCTGCCAGGCTCCTCTGTCCATGGAATTCTCCAAGCAAGAATACTGGAGTGGGTTGCCGTTCCCTTCTCCAGGGAATCTTCCTCACCCAGGAATCAAACCTGGGTCTCCTGCATTGCAGGCAGATTCTTTACCGACTGAACTACGAGTGATAGCTAATGTCTAGCACTTAGTACCATCTCATTCAATGCGATTCTGTTTTTAGTATGTTTGCACTTGTTTGAAAGAGGAACACAGCTGCTACTATAAGATAGCCACTGGAATCTGCCTGTTATTATCACTAAATCTGCCATGTTATTATGTTTTATCTCTATAGATCACAACGTGGATTCATCTTTTACATACTGTCCTCATTTTTTTCTTTGCAATTTAATATTTTTACTTAAGTACTACTATCATTTATAAAGCCAGGAAAATATTTTCTTGTTATACTAAATCATGAGTGGTCTCCACAGTTTCCAGAGAAAAATACTGTTAAGGTCTTTTCAGGGAAGAAAAGTAAAAAGAAGCATGAAACCTAAACATCCAGCTGCCCAACCTGGACACACTGGAAGAGCACTAATTTCATGAAGTGGACAGTGATTTCCACAAATGACTTGTAAAAACTAAAGGTGGGCCAGTCTAACTAATCTCCGTTGTGTCTGAAGAACCCAGAGCTAGAAAGGATGTTATAGAACTTGAGTTTCTTGGACCTAAAGATCCAAATAGGGAAAGAACAAAAATTAATATAAATGCATATAACCTAATATAAATATAAGCAACTAACAAGGGATTTAATCTCCAAACAGCTCAGTCAAAAAATGGGCAGATCTAAATAGACATGTCTCCAAAGAAGACATACAGATGGCCAAGAGGCACATGAAAGTAAGTCAGACAAACATCAAGTAATAGCACTTACATGTGGAATCTAATTTTAAAATGAGGCAAATGAACTTGTTTATAAAACAGACTCACAGATCTCAAAATCAAACTTATGATTACCAAAGGAGAAACACAGGGATAAGGGATAAAATAGGAGATTGAGATTAATATATACACACTATAAAGACTCTTGGGAATCCCTTGGACTGCAAGGAGATCCAACCAGTCCATTCTGAAGGAGATCAGCCCTGGGATTTCTTTGGAAGGAATGATGCTGAAGCTGAAACTTCAGTACTTTGGCCACCTCGTGCGAAGAGTTGACTCATTGGAAAAGACTCTGATGCTGGGAGGGATTGGGGGCAGGAGGAAAAGGGGACGACAGAAGATGAGATGGTTGGATGGCATCATTGACTCAATGGACGTGAGTCTGAGTGAACTCTGGGAGTTGATGATGGATAGGGAGGCCTGGCGTGCTGCAATTCATGGGGTTGCAAAGAGTCGGACACGGCTGAACGACTGAACTGATAAAAGAAAGAACCAACAAAGACCTACTGTACAGCACAGGGAATTCCACTCAGTATTCTGTAATAAGCTATATGGGAAAGGAATGTGAAAAAGAATGGACATAGATAGATGTAAAAACTGATTCACTTTGTTATACACCTAAAACATTGTAAGTCAAAAAATCAATACTCTGATAAAATTAAACACACACACACACACGAAGGAAAGTATTTATCTTCTAAGTTATGCAGCTACTATAAATATACAAATGACCTCTTATTAACATGTTTTGAAATCTGGTAAAGAAATAATAAGCAGTTTGCAATGGTCCAATCTTTTTCAAAACTGACTCTAGACCTTTACATTATATTCAGACTTTAATTGGGAATTACTTGCCATTTCTAATGAATTTCTAAGTTTTGACCATCTGTATGAAACTATATGAAAAAAAAATAGCTAATGCCCTTCTAGATTGGTTAGCTGAAGGTAATAACTTCCATTTTCATGAGAAAATTTCCACAGTATATTAGTAATTAGGTCTTACCTTGGTTAATAGGTTGAGAACTTGCTTTATCAATTATACTTAAAATTTACTGAATGCTCACTAGATGGTTGGCACGTGAATTATCACTTAACTTTCACAACAGCCTTATGAGTTTAGCTATATTATTTTCTCCTTTGAGATTAAGAAGCTAGCCTTAGAAGAACTAATGCTCCCCCTGGTGAAGAGTTCATATATGTTCAGTCAACCAGTTGAGTCACTCAGTTGTGTCTGACTCTCTGCGACCCCATGGGACACAGCACGCCAGGCTTCCCTGTCTATCACCAACTCCCAGAGCTTGCTCAAACTCATAGTACATGGTGAGGGCAGGCATAAAAGCTAGGTTTTACCTAACTTCATAAATCTTGCTTTTAAATATCATACAATTATGATTCTCATTGCTAAATTCTGCTTTTACAAAACTATAAATTAATTTACAAATTATATTAAATCCCAAGAAAACACAAGAGTACAGGCTCAGATGCAATATTAAATGTTTACTGTCCTAGTTGTAGGAAACTATACTTTGCCTTCACAGAATGTAAAGGAATAAACCCCATTACCCACTGCCCATGTTGGACACCTTCCAATTTTCAAAAGGATGCTGCATAATCTCTTATAAAACTGCAATTCTAATATGAGTTATAAATCAAGCTTAACCACATAATAAAGTAATCATGGAAAAGTACAATTACATATGTAAATTCTTCTTGGGAAATTTTGCATTGCCGAAATTGCAATCTTTTAAGCTTTGCAAATAATAAAATGTAGTTTAAATCTTTTCTGAAAAGAGGCAGGATGTAAAGTCATCATGTCTTTCTTTTTTTATGCCCTCTTATTCATTGGTCTTTTAAAAAAATTATGATGTATTTCAAACACACAGGCAAGAATAGAGACTAACAAAGAATGTTCAAGTCTTAAGAAGTTAAGTATTAGATTCCACTGAAGGCCATGGTTTCTAAAATAAGCATATTATCAAAATAACATAGAAAAGATTCTCTCTAGTCTAACAGAGACTTCTGAACTCTAAAACAAATAGGCTGGAGCATATGGTAAATGTTTTTAAAATCTTAAAAAAACACAAACATTTTAAACAGAAGTCATTTATCTTCACTGATGTTTACAAAAATAAAACTGACATTTTCAGTTTTAAACATATCACTGGAAAGTGTGACCGATGGTCATTCCTCTGTGAGCCAAATACCACTGTTAGAATATCTGCATGTATTCTCAGAATGTATGAAAAACTCTGACCACTGGCAGTTGTGACTGCTCTTACAGAAAGAATTGCAAACGGTACCTACCCAGTAAGGTCAAAACACAGGCTAGAATCGCGATCAGGGCTCCTGTGCTGAGGCCAGCAGGGAGGACGTAGGCCTCGGCGTTGCAGGTCTGGGCGACCCCGTCTGCATCACAGTCACAGACGCGGATGGTGAGGGTGTTGGTGCTGCTGAGTGAAGGCGACCCGCTGTCCACAATGAAGATTGGCAGGTAATAGACAGACTGCTCCTGTCTCCGGAAACCATTTCTCCTGGTGAGAATTGAGGCTGTGTTGTCTAGGGTGAAGAGAGCAAACATAGAATACAAGATTTCTGATGGACCCTGTCCTACCAAACTTCGTCTGACTTAAAGTCACTCTCCTTAGCTTCTTTTGAACCATATTTCCAAATACTGGTTCATTTGTATACATTTTAAAAAACTTATATCATGCTACATGGTTAAGACCAAAGGAACAGTTATAAAGTAAAACTGAACAGAAAACTGTTTATACATCATTTATCATATTAAAAAGTGTATACTAGATATAATTTTTACAATCTTAAATTTCAAACCATATGCTTATAGAAAGGATAATAATAATTAACAGGTTAAATATTTTTGCAACGTCACTGGATAACTAGGTGAAATTTTCAATCCATCCTTTCTTTGACAATTTCCAAGCCCAGTACAGAAACAAGTAAAATAAGCCACTTTTGTTTTAATTAAAAAGAGTACGCAAAGATATTCAAAAGAAGAATTGTTATATAATTTTTAAAAAACTATACGGGCCATAGCATTATCAAAACATCATGTATATAAACATTTTATCAGTCATAAATCAGGCCATTTGAAATTAATTTATATTCAATATTTTATTTCATCTAAACAATTAGTTACTATGAAACTTTTAACAGTGGTAAGTCTGAATGACATAGCTGTATGATATAACTTTAATTTATATATCAGAAATAGACTTTTAAATCTGCTCACAATTTGTTCAGTTACCTTACCTTAATTAATAAAGGAATTTCTGTGACTTTAAAATGTATAGCAATTAATTAAAATACAATGGAAAAGAGGAAATGCCAGGACCATAGTTTTATCTACTGTGCTTTAATATACAGTGTTATCAAAGAATTAACAATACTCTAATCAAAGAGTCAGCTGACATCTATCTCTAACAGCCCAGAAGAGCATGCACTCATGAGACTGGAATAACAAATGAAGCAAGAAGAAAAGTGTTTGGTGTTCAGCTGGTAGGTTTCTATATAAACAAATCTTTTATTTTAAAATGTATGAATTCAAGAGTGTTCATTTAAAAACTACACATGGAGTTGAAGGACATTATGTTGAGCATGTTTCTGTAACTTAACACACACACACCTCTAGTCTGCCTCCCAACTGATCAGATGTTATACATATTTATGACTTGATACACAAAGGTTTTTCAAAGTTGCAGATTTGTAATCTAACATGCCTGGCATCAAATAACACACACAAACAAGAAATTGGGGAGTACATGCTAAAATGTCCAATATCTGACACGTGATTGTTAAATTTACAGTAATGTTCCTGCGCTTGGAAAGAGATCATAAAGTTCACCGTGTTCTCTATGTACCCCCTAAAATGGAAGCCAGCATATGAACTGCTGTTCCTTCTTCCTGGTCCTTATGCTTTCCTCCAGGATTCCCATAAGCAAGGGCTTGACTTGGGAAAACCTTTTAAGTGTGTGGCTGGGTGAATTCCTGGAAAATCCAACCATTTTAGTTCTGTGCTGGTCCAACAATCACGGTGGTACTGGCTGATGACATGTTGGGGGGGATATTCAAGACCCTCTGAGGCCTAAACTCCCCCTTGTGCAAGTGCTGAGAATGGTCTTTTCCAACTATGATGAAGGCAGAGAGTCTGGAATTACCCACAGAGAGAATGTGCTTCCTTTTATGTTGCTAATGGGAAAAGACAGTATCCTCATTAAGAAGAGAACAGCATCAGAAAAAAATTATTACTTTCAGATAGAATTTTTAGGCTAAAGCTGAATTTTCTACAGTAAAATAGTTGGTGGCTTCAGGTAAAAGCACTTGCCACGTCCATTGTCTGAAAGCAAGTCTTTTTACTAAGTCAGATTGGACTAACACATTCTACATTTGGTTTTTCTGAAACTTGATTCACATATTAAAACAGGAAAAATTACATTTTCTCTATTGTTGGGGTACTCTTCTCTGGTGGCTCAGACAGGAAAGAATCTGCCCGTAATATGAGAGACCTGGTTTCAATTCCTGGGTTGGGAATATCCCCTGGAGGAGGAAATGGCAATCCACTCCAGTATTCTTGCCTGGAGAGTCCCATGGACAAAGAAGTCTAGCAGGCTCTAGTCCATGTGGTTGCAGAGTTGGACACAACTGAGCGACTAACACTTTGAACTTTTGATAATCTTCTCTCTCTCTGTTTACACACACACACACACACACACACACACACACATCAAAGTTAGATGATAAACAGCAAGTTCTCATACTTCCTTGGAAAGTTTTTATGATTGTCTATATCCCATCTATTGAAGAAGGAAATAGCAACCCACTCCAGTATTCTTGCCTGGAAAATTACATGGACAGAGGAGCCTGGCAGGCTACAGTCCACGGGATCACATAAGAATCAGGCACAACTTAGTGACTACATACACTATCTATATGGCTATAAGTGTGTGTTTATATAATTGAGCAAAACCAGAAACTAGCTACAGATATTTGAAAAATGTTTCTATAATGACCGTTATAGGATTTGGAAAGACAGGGAATTCGTTATTCCTTTTAAATTCTGTATTTCTTTGCATCAGGAGTATATTATTTCCATGGATTACTTTTATTCTAAAAATGAAACAGTAACTGATGTTGACACTGAAAATACTATGTCAAAGATTATTTAGGTTGAAATGTGTTAAGTCCAATTACTTTTCTAATGTCTCAAGTTATGCCTAGGTAATATAATCCTTACTAAGGCATTTAGCTGACCCTCAACTGATCAGATACTCTCAGTAAAGAGCTCTGTATACAATTAAGGAAGCAAATAGCCAGAAAGAAAAGACAGAGATGAATCCATCTTCTCCCCTCTTTGGATTTAGGCCTAAAATGATTTAAGTATCAGTTTCTTCATGACAGAAAATCCATAGATAAAAATTACTTGAGGGGCTCATTTCCCTTTAATTAATATCCTTGCTGTTATGAGAAAGAAAGAAAAAAAAATCCCCCATCAGCATTCCTGAGTGAGAAAAAGCTCTCTTGTTTAGAAAGCTCGTACCTGTTGCCTCCTCTGGTGAGGATAGTTAAACCTTACCTTTGTTGTCTTTCAATGAAAAGTTGTGGTTGTTTGTTGCATCAGTTGTTAAGCTGAAATAAAACTGGTGGCCATTGGCTGGCTCGTCTTTATCGACAGCACTGACTTTCTGGATAACCTAGGAACAGATAATGTAAAACACGACAGCATGCCATGCGCTCTGTGTTTTGAGCAGAGAACAGAGCAGCTTAACACTGATGATAAACACCATCCTGTGCAATGAGCTGGGGAAGGGTCAGCTGTTCTGAAATGAGGACTTCCCTGGTGGGTAAGATGGTAAAGACTCTGCCCGCAATGTGGGAGACTTGGGTTTGGGGAAGATCCCCTGGAGAAGGAAATGGCAACCCACTCCAGTATTCTCGCCTGGAAAACCCCACGAACAGAGAAGTCTGATGGGCTATAATCCATGGAATTGCAAAAAGTCAGACACGACTGAGTGACTAACACACATACTGATAGGAATGCAATCGAAAAGGGCTCTGAAAATCAAATCATGTTCTTTTCAAAATTGATATTTGAACTGACTTTTGTGAACCTCAGAAATAAGCCGTACCAACTGATTATACCTTATCAGACATCACAAGACACTGACAATAGGAATAAGCAGACCAAACCACAAGGAGGCTACACTCCACTAAATTTGTGGAACTTCAAAGTATGTAAGCACCACTGTCTAACGTGCGAAACGGCCCAATCGAGCTTCAATGCTGTGTTTCTCTTTAAAAAAGCCTAAGCCCTTAACATCTACCATAGCTTTTACAATGTTTACCTTTCTTCTGGAGGAATTTTTTCATCATCCCAATTAAACCAGAATTTGAAAGTTCCTTTAATATTAGTTTATGCTATACATCAAAGTGTTAGTTTTGCTGAAACATGCTGATGATATTTCATCTTAAAGCTGGCAGGATTTCAAAGGCAACTACCGCTGGCTATTTTTAAAGAAATCGCGAATGAGGAGGCTGGTATTCTCAAGCTTCTTACCTGGCCTGGCTGGGCGTTTTCACAAACAGTGGTCTCATAGTCCATGGCAAACTCAGGGGCGTTGTCATTGATGTCAAGGATAGTGATTGCTACGTAGCCTCTTCCCACTTGAGATGGATTCTCTAGTAAAGAGGAAAAGATTTTCTCATTTACAGGCACACCTCGTTCTAGGGCACTTTGCTTGAATGTGCTTCACAGAGATTGTGTGTTCTACAAATTGAAGGTGTATGCCAACTCTTCATCAAGCACATCCATCAGTCCCGTTTCTGCAATAATACTGGCTCACCTACCTCATGTCTCTGTCACATTTTGGTAATTCTCAAAATATTTCAAAACTTATATTTATTATGTGTTATGGTACAGATGATACCACCCTCATGGCAGAAAGTGAAGAACTAAAGAGCCTCTTGATGAAAGTAAAAGAGGAGAGTGAAAAAGTTGGCTTAAAACTCAACATTCAGAAAACTAAGATCATGGCATCTGGTCCCATCACTTCATGGCAGATAAACGGGGAAACAGTGTAAACAATGGCTGACTTTTATTTTTCTGGGGCTCCAAAATCACTACAGATGGTGACTACAGCCACGAAATTAAAAGACACTTACTCCTTGGAAGGAAAGTTATGACCAACCTAGATAGCATACTCAAAAGCAGAGACATTACTTTGCCAACAAAGGTCGGTCTAGTCAAGGCTATGGTTTTTCCTGTGTTCATGTATAAATGTGAGAGTGGGACTATAAAGAAAGCTGAGCACAGAAGAATTGATGCTTTTGAACTGTGGTGTTGGAGAAGACTCTTGAGAGTCCCTTGGACTGCAAGGAGATCCAACCAGTCCATCCTAAAGGAGATCAGTCCCGGTTGTTCATTGGAAGGAATGATGGTAAAGCTGAAACTGCAATCCTTTGGCCACCTGATGTGAAGAGCTGACTCATTTGAAAAGACCCTGATGCTGGGAAAGATGGAGGGCAGGAGGAGAAGTGGACAACAGAGGATGAGATGGCTGGATGGCATCACCAACTCAATGGACATGGGTTTGGGTAAACTCCAGGAGTTGGTGATGGACAGGGAGGCCTGGCGTGCTGTGGTTCATGGGGTCGCAAAGAGTTGGACATGACTGAGTGACTGAACTGAACTGAACTGATAGTGACCTCTGATGTTCCTAATATTCTTACATCTGAAGGTTCAGATGACAGCAGTCTTTGGCATTAAAGTATTTAAAGTGTCAACATTGTTTCTCTAGAAATAATGCTATTTATTACACACTTCAGAGATTAATGATTAGTATAAGTGTCATATGCACTGAAAAACAAAACATGTGACTCATCAAAGTAATACTCACTTTAGTGCAGGTAGCTGGCACTGAAGCTGCAACCTCTGATCTCTGCTTATGCTAAGACTAAAGCTATTACTCTGATGCTATCTTTCTTAAGAAACTTATATTATGAACAGTTAGAATTAATCAAAAATGTCTGCCTCTAAAGCACACATCTAATAAGGAAATGACCATGCTTCACGTAAAATCTTAATCATACATTGCAGATTTTGAAGGCAGCAACAGAAATTCTGATCCAAATGTCATATACACACAGAGAGTGACAAGCCAGGAATTTAAATATTATCTGATGTTAGAGCTCCTTTTGTATGAATATGTCTATAATATATACATATTACCTTTGTATGTATATATATATATATGTATGTATATATATACACACACACACCATATTATAAACATGCATACAACGTAATTGTGCATTGTTCTCAAAGCTTTTCTCATCAAGGACCAAAATTAGTTTAATATGAGAATGCACAAACTTGAGTGTCTGGTTAGAGTTCAATTGACTATTTTTGTAAGCTACTGGACTAACCCATGTCAGCACAGATGCAGCACATGAACTGTAACCACAAGACAAGAAGAAAGCGTCTGTGGGGAAATCAGGCCCATTATTTTATGGTCACTTCATTCCATTAACTTTCTAAGTATTAGCAAACCAAGTTAGAAAATGTAAATATATTGCACACCTTGAAACTAGGGAGTTTCAAAATTCTACTGAATTCAAACAAGTATCTAGTAAAATTCAAGTTGAAATTATAAACCCATGGCAGCCCATTCTGCACTCTCCAATGTCCTCCATCCTAATTTAATGTTAAACCTTAAAACTTACGGCTCTCCATTGCAAGGACTGTGATATTGTGAACAGCGTTTGTCTCTCGATCCAAAGATTTGGCGGTTGTAATAACTCCACTGTTGGCATCAATATTGAAGTATCTCTCCAAATCTGTGTTTCTGTCAATTGAATACCTAATATTTAAAAAAATAAAAAAGCATTTCAATATTTATGTCTGATTATAATTTGCTCTATTTATTTCATCAATTGCACATAAAATCACCAAATTCTGACTCCATGATCTGTCACATTAACACAGAATATGCCTAGTTTAAAACTGCACCAGTGTTCTAGTTGATTCATCATCTGCTTGTCAGTAACCTCTGCTTTTCTGTCCAACAGTACAAAATAAAAACAATCGCATAATTAGCAAAATTATCTTCAAACTAGATTTGAATATGCCATTATAAACTCCAAATAGTGGTTCCTAAAAAACATTTACAACATATTTAGTATCCCTGTTTATGACTGAAGTGAAGTGAACTCGCTCAGTCGTGTCAGACTCTTTGCGACCCCATGGACTGTAGCCTACCAGGCTCCTCCCTCCAAGGGATTCTCCCTCCATGGGATTTTCCAGGCAAGAGTACTGGAGTGGGTTGCCATTTCCTTCTCCAGGGGATCTTCCTGACCCAGGATTGAACCTGGATCTCCCACATTCCAGGCAAATGCTTAACCTCTGAGCCAAAATGACATGTATATAGATGACTCACCCATTCACATATACTGAGTAACATCTTGTGTTTTAATAACTCCAGCCTAATCATCCGTACCATGCAGAAAAGGGAGCCCTGGTATATTGTTGGTGGGAATGTAAATTGGTACAACCACTAGAGAAAACAATATGGAGGTTTCTTAAAAAAAAAAAAAAAAAAAAGAACCCACTCCTGGCCATATATATGGAGAAAACCATAATTTGATAAGATACACATACCTGATATTCACTGCAGCACTGTTTATAATAGCAAGACATGGAAGCAGCCTAAATGTCCACCAAAAGAGGAATGGATAAAGATGTGGTGCATACATTCAATAAAGTATTAATCAGCCATAGAAAAGGACAGAATAATGCCATTTGCAGCAACATGGACAAGCCTTAGAGATTGTCATACTGAGTGAAGTCAGATAGACAAATATCAAATGATATAGCTTATAATCTAAAAAAGTACAAATGAACTTTTATAAAATAGAAGGTAGAGTCACAGATGTAGAAAAGAAACTATGATTACCAGGGGAAAAGCAGGGAGAAATAAACTGAGACGTTGGAATTGATATATACACAATACTATAAAATGGATAACTAACAAGGACCTACTGTATAGCACAGGGAACTCTACTTAAAACTCTGTAACAGTCTACATGGGAAAAGGATCTAAAGAAAAAAAAATGGATATATGTGTAACTGAATCACTTTGCTATACACCTGAAACTACACTGTAAATCAACTATAATCCAATATAAAATAAAAATCTTTAAAAATACCTCAAATTACATAAACATTTTGGTGTGTTAAAGCCTTTTCTCAAGACATCTGCTATCTAAACATTAGTGAAAAACTACTGCTCTACTTGTATTCTTATTCAATTATGCTATTTTGTGTTCCATATACAAATTTCACCCTTTCCTCATTAATGACTATCTTCAAATGCACTCACTGTCTTTCTACTTGGGTGAAATAAGGACTGTCATTTAAAAACGAATGAACAAATAAACACACACCCAATTTCAGAAAGTATTCTATGCTTCCTGAGTACTTTATTGGTGATTATTAAATAGAATCATATAGTACTACTCTGCTCTATAACAAGATGCAAGGAACATAAACAGGAAAGACATCAAAAAATGTCACCAAAAACTGACCACAAACCAGCAAACATTACTGTCTTTGTGCAGCAACAGGTATTTGGGGATTCAGAATACTAGAAAGCTATCTAAGGGATCTGTTTTGTTGATGGCATAGGAGACAAGATTATCAGCTAAGAGAGAAAGGAAAAGGTAGTTTGAGGAAGAGAGAGAATTCCTTTTTTAGAAGAAACCAAAAATACATATACTAGGGAGAGTATCGGAGAAGGCAGTGGCACCTCACCCCAGTACTCTTGCCTGGACAATCCCAGGGACGGGGGAGCCTGGTGGGCTGTCATCTATGGGGTCGCACAGAGTTGGCCACGACTGAAGCAACTCAGCAGCAGCAGCAGGGAGAGTAAAATGGAATAAGCTACACATTGTGGGTTGCTCCTTTGAGACTTACGTCCATTAATTTAATGTGAAGACAGTCATCCTATTCGTCTGTCTTGCATATCTGAAGATGTACATAAAGGAGAGCATTGGGCTTAGCCAGTCATGGACAATCAAAGGAAAAGAGGAGGGTAGATTTGGACATTTGCATAGGAGGAATGATAAAGAAGACCCTCTAAGCTTGTAAGAGGAATTGAGGAGAGAAGGCAGATTGACATGACATGGTAGCATCACCAAGTGGGAGGACTTTCAGGATCCAGAATTGCTGCAGTGGGAGGTAGCAGATAAGAGAGTAGATGCTTGAATTAGATTTTCAACAGCAGCTCAGAGTTAACAAGACAAGGGTATGTTCATAAGAATCTATGACAAAACTGTGGCAAAGAAACAGATCATTAAAGTCAGAAAGACTAAGAAAGTGACGGGCTAGATACTAATCATCATGCCAAAAACGATGGGAGGGAAAGACAAAATAATCTGAGTACTAAAAGACTCAACAAATCAGTGTGGTTACTGTATATCTGGTGGTGGATAGCAACAGGAAAGGTTTTGAGTCGAGTGTGGTGACGCATTCTGCCAAGAGCTGAGAGTTTGGAAGGGAAAAGCAAACTAGTTTGACAATGGTAATGGCAGTACAAAGGGTACTCACCCTCACCTCCAGGATCTGTGCTACATGAAACAAGAGAGGAAAAATGCATTTTAACTGAATGTCCTTACACCCTCTACTTACCATCTATTTATTGCAGCTAAGTGTCAAATCAAGACATTCTATTTAACCTGTCTGTCCTATCTGCTGACTTCAAGAACATTTTTCCTTGGGTTTGGATCCTTTTCTATCTATAAAGCTTTACTGGAATCAAAAGCATGTAGTTTTCATTTAAAAAAAACAAATTTCTTCCACTTGTGTCAATTTCTTTGTTGGCCTCCATTCTGTCAAATCTATTGTTCTCTTCTCTCTTCTTACTTTCTATCTCATCCAAGTTTCCCACAACTGACCCTGACAACTCCTTAAAACACATTCTCCTTTTACCTTTATTAATATAATGTATTCTTTGGTTTTCTACTACGTTACTGCCTGCCCTTTTCGGGACCTCAGTTGCTTTATCCTCTCCTCCATGATCTCT
Organism: Nanger dama; assembly: GCA_917880005.1. Lineage (NCBI taxonomy): Eukaryota > Metazoa > Chordata > Mammalia > Artiodactyla > Bovidae > Nanger > Nanger dama. The sequence goes on from CAKJTW010000069.1 coordinate 4,924,709, forward strand.
AATTACTTCCCCCAAACCTTTCCCACAGATCCCCTTCTCTTGAAAAAAACACTTTTCCTTCCATCTTCTATGGCCCTGTAGATTAACTCAGTTCTATAATTTTGATGACCCCTACATTTATATAAGAATCTCCTTGGCCAACCAGACTGACTTACTGAGTTACTTGCTTAGTAGAAACAAACATAAATAAACAATGTGAACTGAAATGTGACATTTCAAGGCTGCTGTTCTGTCTCCTAAGGTCTCCCACACCACCTCCGTCCCTCCCCTTTTCCACCTGAGCAAATGACATCACTTGCCACGTGGATGCTCAAGCTAAAAACATAGATTTGTTTCTCTCTCTTGTCCCTGCATCAGTTTGTCCATATCTACTCTCAAGTGCAGTCATTCCAAGCTACTACATACGAGCTTAGGTTCTGCATTATTCTACTTTTTATCAGCGTACTTCCATTCTTACAATCTACTTTCCACACAAGAGCCATGCAAAAAGAACAGACATAAATTTTCTGTTACATAGAAAAGCCAGATCTTCTCTGAAATGTTGTACTAGTCAAACCAGTTTATGCCATTATTTCATATTATTAATATATTCTCTCTATATATATACCTGGGAAGAGTAAGAGGAATTAACTTGAGAAGAGATGGAAGACTCTGGCAGGGACCAGGAGTAGACAAAGAACAGTTATTGTACTTCTTAATCACAAGGACTTGGGATCCCCAGCATTAAAGGGGTCCCTAGTTTATACCAGCCCCTCTGGACATGCAAAAAGCAGGAATTTCTGCATGAGACATTAGTTAATGATAAAGTTACCTAAGGGGAAGAAAAGTTCTTTAACCAGGAGAAATAAAGAAAATATAGTTTTTGGAGTGAGTGGTACAAATTGTCTCTGAATTAGTCTGGGAGGGCTAAAAACACTCCCGGAGAAGTACAGAGCCGCACGCTCTTTGTAGCTCCGGATCTACTGGTTTGGGGACAGAGAAATACAATTGCCAATTAGAGGCTGAACAGGAAAGGAAAGGACTGGTGTTTCTCTAATCATGACCCAAAGAAAGTTATCTTTAATGCAACTTCTGCTGCAGTCAGTGGTGACTGCAATGATCCTTCTAGTTTCTATAAATTACAGCCTAAAATACTTGACCTCCTTCACTGTAGGTTGGAGCGACCAATTAAAGAGATCGCTTCCATATTTTTGCAGCACCAGCAGTTAAGGTTTCTGCTCTCTATATTTATTATGCAGACGCCTCTGAATCTCAATATCCAGTCTCAATCCTTTTCCTGAGATTTTGTAAACTACCCCAAATACCGGCAACATCTTCTGTTAAAGGTCAGTATATCCAAAAGCAGATTCATCAACCTTTTTCCCAACAGTCCCTCCCCCTAAATATACTAAGAATTTAAAATATATACATTGTTTCCTAGTCCTCAAACAGCTATGTAAGGTCATGTAACACACTTTCACTTGCATGCCTAATGTTCACCTGCCCTTAATTCTTATTCATAGAAACCTGGTTATATCAGAGGCAGGCATGTGTCCAGCTGAAAAACTACACTAGCTAGCCTCCCTGTAGATGCAGTAGCCTGACATCTGTGGGCTTCCCATGGCTCAGACAGTAACCAATCTGCCAGCAATGCAAGAGATCCAGGTTCTACCCCTAGGTAGGGAAGATCCCCTAGAGAAGGGAATAGCTACCCACTCCGGTATTCTTGCCTGGAGAATTCCATGGACTCTTAACAAATGAGATGCAAAAGAAAAATTACAGGTTGAGCATCATTCCAAAACTCCCTTAAGGATAGGAGAAAACTGCTAATTTACCTGGCATTTGATTCTGCCCCTTCCCCTCTATCTCACCTGGGATACAAACACACTAGAGAGCAATCCAAAAAGCATCTTGTAAATAGAAGGTGATGAGTGCCTGGTATAAGAAGCCAAGCCCTTGATGACATTATCCTGCCAATTTGTCATTCTTTGATTGTCTGGTACCAGACTTCTCCTTGATAAGTCATTAGTGTTAAGCTTTGTTCCTACCAGCCAAGCACGATTTCTAAGGCAAGCAGGTACCATTACTGTTGTAGTTAAGGACTGGACTTTAAAGTCTCATTGCTGATTGTTGATGGAGCCAAGATTTAGAATGGTGTTTGTCTGCGCCATCTTTCCAGTAGTCACCATATTGCCTATAGATGAGCTTTTAGTCTCTGCTACCTACATTTCTAGAATTCTGCTTTACATTATTTTTCCCCACTGCTCTATCTAAAATTCTAAGATAGTCACACTGACGTATTAATGGAATAAATGACAATATAGCGTGTATCTCCATTTTGGTGCCTTTCCTCGTGTCCTTTTTACTCTGATCTTTCCTCCTTCCAATTACTGTACTCCTACTATTCCTTGATGACAATCCTCTGGCAGTAAAGCACCAAGCCATCCCAATTATTGGACTGGCCAAATGTTCACCTGGGTTTTTCTGTAAGATGTTATGGAAAACCCAAACAAACTTTTGGGCCAACCCAATACTTCAGATAACACACCTTTTTAAGGCTTGTGGTATTTATGACTCTCTGTGCTATTTATATATACCACCATGAACCACAGACTGAGCGTTTAAAAGGTTGTATTCATAGCCAGGACCCTGCCACAAACTTATCGTACCAAGTTGGACTTTTCATTCACCATTTGTATTCTTTATCTGCAAAATGAGAATATTTTACAAGATGATTTCTCATTGCCAGATTTAACACTGGGATTTTTTTCTAAGTTTTCACTAAGATCTCTCCTCCTGCTAGATAACAAGTGGGTTGGGATTGTGTCTTCTTTATCTGAATATCCCCAGTGTTCTGCACATCTGCAACAAAATCAATCCTAAAATGCCTGTAGTTATCGGTGCTGCTGTTCAATAAGCTATGGAGATCGATTAAAATGGTCCTCTCCACGTTCGCAAGCAGCATGCTTGTCACCCAGCTATTGATATGCATGTTGATAGTCACAAAGGGAATATGCAGGTGAGCAGGCTGGATGAACACCAAGGCTTCAGTGCTACCTCCCAAGTGGAAAAGGTAACATAATAAATAAGCATCGACAAATCTGATCAATAGAAATAATTGAATCATTTGAGTTGAAACCTTAATCTCTTAAGTAATTTACGTGTGCAAGTGCATGCGTGTGTGTCTGTGTGTTTAGCTGCCAGCAATGTACAGGTTTTGATACAGAACCTGCTAAAATCCTAGACCCACATTTTCTAACTCTGTGACTAGAGTCATGTTTATTTATAAACTGTGGAATGTTAATGCTTGCTTCTAGGGCTTTAATGAGAAATAAATTACTTCAAGATAAGCTGTGGAGTTCAGTACTTAGCAGCACCACTGTTTGCAGACTCATCCCCATTTTCTAACAAAGGTTAACTCAGTTTTCCTTTGGGAATTTCAACTTCTCAATTTCACGCAACCTTGATGGGACTCATGATGAAGAGGCCCAGGACTTCCCAGGTAAGAGGACATGTGTCCTAAGACAGGAGCCCCCATAAAAACTTTCTTAAACAGAGCCATGACAGGAAAGAAAAGTGGCCAATGTTTTATCCTCTGTCACATTCATAAGAGGCTGTCCGCGCATTCTTGCTTCTCATATTTATAGAGAAACATTTCTCCTCTCTTTTCTAAAGACTAGCTGTTCAACTTTCCCTTTAATCCTGTGAAATTCACATGTAATTTAGATTAAAATAATATGTAGAAATATAGGCATGTATACAAGCCACTAAAAATATACAGTGAATTATTCAAACACCCAACTTGTGCTCAGACTAGTCACACCACATACTGTAATATCTGATACTATCTTATCACCTTTCATTGGAGGGAATACCAAAGACCCTGCTGCTAAGTATTATTATGATCCTTGAACATAAATACAACTCTAGTTCTGTATCTGGATTGTTAGAAATGCCAAAAATGATCCCCATTACTTTTTTTTTCTTAAGTTGGGATATAGTTGCTTTACAATATTATGCTTGTCTGCTGTACAATGAAATGTATACGTGTATCCCTCTTCCTCTTGGACCCTCCCTCCCACCCACTCATCATCCCACCCATCCAGGTCATCACAGAGGGCTGAACTGAGCTGAGCTGTACAGCAGCATCCCCCTAGCTACCAGTTTTACACATGGTAGTACACACATGTCAATCCCAATCTCCCAATTCATGCCCCTGCCCTGTCACCCATTACTCCATAATCACATTTCTTTGCATCTGATCTTTGTAATATCATGTTTCAATTTATTGGCTATTTTAGGCAGAGGGATTTTGGGCTTGCTGAACTGCCTGCAGCAATAAGTGTGCTCATTTCATAATATAGCATTAGATTCTAAGGATATAGCTACCTAAACCATGGACTTCCCAGGTGGGCCAGTGGTAAAGAATCCACCTGCCAATGCAAGGAGACACAGGTTCGATCCCTGTGTTGGGAAGGTCCCCTGGAGAAGGGAATGGCAACCACTCCAGTTTTCTTGCCTGGAGACTCCTATGGACAAAAGAGCCTGATGGGTGGCCCTAAAGACTCAGGACTAACTGAGCACACACACAGATGCATACCTCAAACACAAATAGACCTTACATAATATTTTTGGCTTGCCCAAACCCTGCCACCCCTCAAAGTCCAGCTTAGGCTATCAGTACTTCAAATGAGGTCTCATGTCCAGTGAACTTGGAGTGATTAGTATTTTTCTCACAATTTGCCCTGTGAGAGCTCTGGCACTTTCCCCACCATGTACTGTTTAACTTCGATGGAATCTTATTTCTTCAACCAGATTGTAAGTTCCTTGAGGTCAGAGAAAATGTTTTATTCATCTGTTTTTTTTTTTTTTTCTGTATTTTTCCAGTGTCATGCACAAAGCAGGTTCTTAATCAAGGTATGTGATTCATTGATCAGTCTGTGAACGCTGACATGAAGAATTAATAGTCCTCTAGACATTACACTGCTCTTACAGTTTTTCCCATCTTACTGATGAGAAACACAGAAGCGAAGCTTTTACTATTCCGAAAAATGATCAGAATCAGCAGAACACAAATCAGTCTTTCCAAGTTCAGTAGATAAAGCCTGATACTTGGGGCCAAAATTTACAAGAAATGGTAAGACACTACATAAAAAAAAAAAAAGTCAGAAACATTCTGGCCCTCAATTACCCACTTTTGTTTTCAAAATTTCTTTTTTTCTAAGTAATCTCAATCACCTAAGTTCCAGTTCTGGCTTCTAGTTTTCATATCAGGAAAGAGAAACAAAGTATGCACGCAATGGTGGGCCAGGTAAGCCCTCTGGATGGTGTGCAAGCTGTAACAGACATACCAATTCACAAAGCTGTTGTACTCTAGCGAATCACTGGGCTCTGGGTTGATTTAGCTTTTCATCCTGTTGTTATTATACTTCTAAACAGCTAAAATGGTAAGGTTTCAGTAGTAACATAGATACTCTGATATTCTTTTAAGGAAAGGACAGATGTGCAGAGCTTTAAGTTGCTACATTAGTGGAGCAGGTTAAAAACAAGAAAATGCTGGGTAAGGCATGGATCATAAGGGAAGAAGACCTCCATTTACCTTGCTGGAGGCAAGTGAATACATTTCTTTTAGAATTCTAATTTCCTGCCCCATATATCAGAAAATATTCCAAACACAAACAGCATATGCTAGATTTCAGCATCACGCTACAAAGAATGTCAATGAATTCAAACACTAATTATCCACTTTCCCATACTCTTACAATTCAAATATTATCTGGCCTAATGTTAAACAATGAGGAAACAAATCCTGCTTTTCCATTCCTCCGAGAACTATAATATCCCTAAAGGTACAGGAGCACAAAGTTCATAATTTTAAGAGTCTTCAGCTTCCATCTCAACCTGGAGATTCACTTTTCCTAGGATCTCAGCAGACTGTAGAATCTACTCGTCCACTGACATCTGCAGAAGGGCTTATACTTTGATAGTTACTTGAGTGCCCAATGCAAATACATGTTTATGTCCATTAAACAACTATGCAATATTTACTACAATATCTTGGAAAATATATGAATACAACACAACCTTCAGTAAATTGCCAATATAGTTCCTTGTAAAATATGCCTCCCTTCATTGACTTTACTGACCTTGCAAATAAAAATGGCATGAAAACAATAAACTATAACAACAGTAATGTACGGGGATAATACTTCCTAATATTTCAGTAATGATTGACAGTTTAAAAGCATCAGTTACTTTCCCTTTCTCCCTCAATGTTCAAAATATTTGGGGCAGGGCAAGGGCTGAAAGTGCCGCTTTTCCTCCCTAAAGGCACTCAGCAAACAGCAGAAGAAAACCAATTTTCTAGAGAATATTATTTCTGGAAGTTCCCCTCAACTCACTGAACTACACAATGAGGAGACTGGCCTCTTAAAGACTATCATAAATGGACCAAGAAAGAGAAATATGTGAGAGAGAAGTCCAGAAACAAATAAGCTATGATTGATTGTACTGACCTTATTTAAAAAAAAAGAGTAAGGCAAAGCAATGTTGCAAGAATATGAGCATAAATCTAAGTCAAATTATTTTTCAAAAAGAAAAAGATATATTCACAGGCACACACAAAATAACATTTAATTCAACATTTAATTCAACTTTGAACAAAATGCTTATTTGTGAGATTTAGAGATTAGAAAAGAATGTAAGAAGCACTGACCTGAACTTTCAGGATCACCTTTATTAGTTTTAAGAAACTAAAAATGAGGTAAAAATACAGTGCTGGAGAGCTGATGGAGGACACAGAAGTGTCCTCCAAATTGAGCAGAGTTCACCCTTTGGCCTTTTTTTCCTCTGTGTCCCAGGGAACAGACATGGAACTCATTTCATCTCTAACTCAAGTCACTCCCACTTGGTCCTACTCTCCCTTCTCCTTCCCCAAATTATTATATAACACTGCATTTTTTCAAATAAAATATTATTAAGAGTGAAATATTTACTCTGAAAGACTCTAACAGAATGATACACAAGGAAATGGATAAAAACTATAAAATACCAGTAAACCAAAATTTTCTTAAATCCTCTCACTAGCTTAAGTAGTGAATTATCATGTATATTACTGTGTCTATTTTTCCAATCCTCAGTTTCATGAAAGCCTTCTCTCTTTCTCCCCATTAAATTAAGTGATTTAAGCAGAAGTCAGGCTCTCCTGAGCACCTGATCTATGGCTATGATTGTACTGTGGCTCTTTGTTGAGAGGGGAAGAAGACAAGTGTGTCACTAGCGCTGTGATGCTATAACAAGGCCCAAATTCACGTCAGTGCACATTAATAGGACTTAGTGGATGAAGCTGAACTTAAGTCGGGGAACTTTCTGACAATACAGGCTGGGCTTTTACAGGGAAGAGAAGGCTTATTCCATCTGAGTGCATCTGGAACTCATAGGTATTCTACTGTACAGAAGGTTATATTCTTAGAACTGGTTTATGATCACTGTGTTAAAAATAATACAGCTACTACATAGCCTGAATTTGTTATAAGACAGAGAAGAAATGAGTATGACTTCACTTTTGAAATTAGTTATTTTATACAATTCTTTACTAGACTATGATATTCATGTCAAACAAAAGAGAAGGAAAATAGAGCACTAATTACATATAACCTCTCTCTATATATATGTTGATTATTATTTGTATATTAATGATAAATTGATATTTAATGTCATTAAATGTGTGTAATAATTTACTTATATAAATAATAAGCCTAAACCTATTATTTTAGGGAGACAGGATTATGAGCTCTTAACTAAAAATCATTGTCTAATGTGTAGACGTTTTCTATGACACTCTGCAGTCAATGTCCAGACTTAGTTCGTAAGTTAGCTCAGGAGCACTTAGCATTAGTAAATATCAGACACCAGAAGTTCAATCGATGGTTCGTTGAACATATCTCAGTATAAAACCTTCACTAATTTTTGTGAAATGTGAAAGTACAAGTCGCTCAGCTGTGTGGGGCCCCATGGACTATACAGTCCATGGAATTCTCCAGGGCAGAATATTGGAGTGGGTAGGCTTTCCCTTCTCCAGGGATTTTCCCAACTCAGGGACTGAACCCAGGTCTCCTGCATTACAGGTGGATTTTTTACCAGGTGAGCCATAGGGAAGCCCAAGAATACCGGAGTGGTTAGCTTATCCCTTCTCCAGGGGATCTTCCTGACCCAAGAATTGAACCAGGGTTTCTGGCCTTGCAGGTGGATGCTTTACCCGCTGAGCTACCAAGGAAGCCCACTTTATTGATTTTATAATCAAAATCCAAATCATGAAATAAAAATGTGTTACTTATGAACCCGAATTAAGACAAGAAATACAACCTAATTTCTAGTGTATTCTATATAATCACTTAGATATTAAATATTTACTTGAAAAAAACATACTTTATCATATGTATACATGTGAACACAGCATATACAAAAATATGTGTGTAGCTCTTAGATTATAAGACTATAGGTAAAGTGTGAACTGTAATGCTGTGATATTTGGGAACGCTTACATATCATTATTCTGTTAGTCCCACAGAGTTGCTTATCTATACAGGCTTATTGAAAGAACATTTTAAAATAGTCCTTGTATATAAATAAGGTATTATTTTATTTTTAATAAGTAGATTAGACTAACAAACACATACTATCCCTACAGACCAATATAAAAAAGGATCTGTTGAGAAATTAATCCCCAATTTACATTGTTTATACAATGAGTTTTCTAACATAAACATTTATCCTACAATGAGGACACGCATCACTCTCTCTTTGATCACAGTTTGTGCTGAAAAAGTGCTCAGGATAATGGGCTGAACAGGAACATCAGCTCTGCGTGTGGATGACAACGGTGCCTAAAGACACAGTATCGCAGGACTTCCCTGGCGGTCCAGAGGCGAAGACTCCACGCTCCCACCGCAGGAGGCGCAAGTTCGATCCCTGGTCAGGGAACTGGATCCCACATGCTGCAACTAAAAGATCCTGCACACTGCAACTGAAGATCCCACAAAATGCAACTAAGGCCCAACAGAGGCAAACAAATAAATATTAAAAAAAAAAAAAAGATACAACATTGCCACACAATAATGGCCTTGGATAATCAGGTGATATATTTTGGAATTAGTAAAATGTTGAGGGGTTCTGATCCTGTTTCACTTCTGCTGTGATGGCTCAATACATATATATAACTGGTTTCTATTTGCTATAACCCCAAAGCTTCCCCAGTGGCTCAGTGGTAAAGAATCTGCCTCCAATGCAGGAGCCACAGGGAATGTGGCTTCAATCCCCGGGCTGGGAAGATCCCCTGAAGGAGGGCCTGGCAACCCGCTCCACTATTCTTGCCTGGAGAATCCCATGGACAGAGAAGCCTGGCTGGCTACAGTCCATAGGATCGCTAAGAGTGAACCAGACACAACAGAAAGCAGCTGAGCACTCCACGATCCCAAAGGATCATAATGTAGAGACATGAGTTGTCAAAAAGGGCACACTATTACAGAATTATTGAAAAGGAGAGCAATGAGCTCTTACCTCACTGGGCTGTTGGAAGAATCTGGGTCGTGAGCTGCTACAGTGCCAATAATATTCCCAACTTGGGTGGCTTCCGACACCTCCATGGGGTAAAGGGGTGCGGAAAACACAGGGGGCTCGTCCACGTCTTCCACGATTATCTTCACGGTTGTCGTGTCGCTGAAGGGTCCCAAGCTCAGAAAGCGGGGGTCGGCATCTTTGTTTGCAGCTTCTATCCGTAGCGTGTAACTTGTTTTGGCTTCAAAATCCAAGTCCTGTAAAGTAAGTTGTTAGGAAAATTAAATTGCCCATTAAATACTCAGAAAAGCAGAGCCTTTTCACGTATGCATGTCAATAAGCACAGTATGGACTCTACCAGGAGAATGTTCCATCAGCATTCAAAAACAATGAACAATAATGCCAATCAGAGTCCTTGTGGCTTTCTGGCTCACAGACAATGGTAAGTGCTTTTGAGCTAACTTAATCCACTCTGTGTAGTACACTGGATAAGTAAATGCAGGTCTTTAGAATATTACTGGAACAACAACTGATATGATATAAAAATCTTTTCCAGGAGGGACCTCCAGGTAGTATTCATCAACCATGTAATTTCACTGTACTACCCAAGAGTTCATGTTTAAAAGGGGGAAAAAGATAACTTTCAGTTGAATTTCTCATTTACAAGGTCATTTTCATTGATTTAGCGACTCCTTTACAATCCTAAGACTTCCCAGGTGGCGCCAGTGGTAAAGAACCCACCTGCAATGAAGGAGATATAAGAGATGTGGGTTCAATCCCTGGGTAGGGAACATCCTCTGGAGGAGGGCATGGTGGGAACCACTCCAGTATTCTTGCCTGGAGAATCCCATGGACAGAGGAGCCTGTACGGTCCACAGGGTTGCAAAGAGTTGGACAAGACTGAAGTGACTTAGCACACACACACACCATCCTAAACTTTCAAGTGTTCCGAATGCAGCGGAAGCAGAAGTGGCATACTATAGTTATACAGCCAGAAAACATAGCTGATTCTTATTTTTTTAACTTCTTATTTTGTACTCGGGTACACTGATTAACAATGTTGTGATAGTTTCAGTTGAAAGGACTCAGCCATACGTGTACCTGTATCGATTCTCCCCTAAACTCCTCTCCCATCCAGGCTGCAAAGTAACAGAGTACAGTTCCATATGCTATACAGTTGGTCTCTATTGGTGATCCATTTTAAATACAGAAGTGTGTACACAGCTGATTCTTCTTGATGAAGCATCCATCGTTTCTTCCTTCAATATTCCACCATCACTATACCCAGTCTCTATTTATATTAAATGGTTGACAGTTATAATCTCTCTTCTACAATGTTTCAACAGGATTAACATGCTAACATTTTTCTCAAATACAGTGACCCAAGTCCAACCATATGGTAGCTTTAAAAATGTTTTAAGGGCAGTTAAGTGTACTTGTAAAGCACCATCTGTTTATAAAGAATCATATGCCCGACATGCGGAAGCTGTCTGTGACAATAGTGCGTGCTTCTCTTCCTTCAAGAGGTATAGGCAGCGCCAGCTTGTTGGGACTTCTGATCTATCGTGCCACTGAAACACTGTCCCAAAATAACTGTTACATTTAATGCTATAAAAGCAAAAATTTTAGAAACAAACCAAGAGAAATTGCAGCACATATATAAAATAATGTATTGTAAAGCAGCTATACCCCAAATTGAGAAAAAAACCCACAAACCTTTAAAAAAAAAAACCAATATATTTGTCATCTTACATGTTATTTAATTTTAAAAAGCAGTGAGAAAACTTAGCTAAATGTATTGCTGTGGAACTAGAGTCTAAATTCATAGTCATGTGTATGGGCATATGTGTGCATACACATATAGGTATGTATACATTCCAATTCATTCCAGAAGGATGTGAGGCTAATTATGGTGATGGCAATATATAACTATAAAATGTATATACACTTAATATAACACACTCTATGTATATGTGTATATGCTATATGAGACATAAAAATTTATATATCACTTACATAAACTATATTAACATATATATATATACACATATACACACCTTAAACCAATACAAAAAAATAGGTTTATAATATCTAGGCCAGAGAGCATTTATTGAATTATCTGCTTAACATTGGTCTCATCTAGTAGACTGTAAATTCCAGGATGTTTTCTTCGGCACTAGCATACTTAGTGCCTATTCAGAATTTGATACATGGAAAGTATCGATAAATTCCTAATGAATTAGAAAAAGACAGAATCCAGATATCCAGACCTCAAGAGCCTTGAAAATGAACTGAATCTTTGCTCCAGAGAATCCAGAAGGTTGAAGTGCGAGATGGGGGAAGAAATAGCCAGGTATATTGTTTTCCTTGACCAGAAAAACTTCATATAATTAGTATGGGAAAAGCAAACTTTAATTCTTCTCTGAGGTTTCACATGAAAATGCTGGGACCTCATTGGTGGCTCAGTGGTGAAGAATCTGCCTGCCCATGCAGGAAGAACAGGTTCGATCTCTGATGTGGGAAGATCCCACATGCCACGGAGCACCGAAACCATTTTTGAGGCTACCATTTTTTTTTGGTCTACTCTCCAAAAATATTTCTCGCCCAATGGTTGTCAGCCAAAGGTGATAATCAGAACCACTCAGAGAACTTCCTAATACATTCCTGGCCCCTTCCAAGATTTTGATTCAGCAGATCCAGGATGAGTCACGAACATATGTATTTTTAAAAGGTTCTTCAGGTCATTGTAATGCAAATACGCTTCTAAGAAACTTGATGGTTCAGTGGTGGTGGTTTAATTGCTAGGTTGTGTCCGACTCTTGCAAACCCATGGACTGTAGCCTGCCAGGTTCCTCTGTCCGTGGGGTTTTCCAGGCAAGAATACTGTGAAGTAGGTTGCATTTCCTTCTCCAGAGGAGCTTCCTGACCCAGGAATCAAACCCAGGTCTCCTGCATTGCAGGCAAATTCCTGACCAACTGAACTATGACAGAAGCCCAAGAAACTTGACTTCCTCATTAAAATTTTCTTGGGCCCATACATGCAATCCAATATTTAATCTGGGTTCTGCTAAAAATAAAACAAAGCATTCTTATTTACCCAAATACATTTACTTAAGACACTCTCAACATACACACAGCTTAGATATGAACCTATTCAATTTGTTCTTACATTACTTACAAAACTGGCAAGTTATGAGAAAAATCTTATTTTTATATATTCTGTGACTATGTAGGATAAGACGAGGTTAAAAAAAAAAAACAAGAAAGAAAAAGACTGTTTACCATCTGCTTTTCAATAACTTCAAAACCACAACTTTTAAGATATTCATGCAGGTTTAACAAAAGGGACAGCAAGTCTTTCTGTATTCAAGTAAAAGTTTGACTGACTCATGAAAGAATAATTTAACATTTCCTGCACAAATGAATGCAATTATTTTATGGCAACTTTTTTTTTTTAATGTGTCTAAAAGGCAACAAGATGCAGTAAAGACATCTGGATGCTGCCGAGTCATAAAGAAACACAGGATCACGCATGAAGATTGGCTGCCTAAAAGCTATTATGAAAATAGAATCATAAAAGAATTCTTATGAGAGCCCATGAATCAAGATTCCAGACAGAAGGAATTGCCACACAGAATGATTTCCAGAGCAAATCACAATAAGCCAGTTTTCAGTGAGGGGTGTGGTGAGATAGATGGCAAATTGAAGAAATGACTTTTGCAGTAAAATGTTAATTCCTGCTTTCTCCTTCTGATTCATTTGTACATAAGCAATATATCCCATAACTATTAGACTTTGCCAACAGAAGTCTGTCTAGTCAAAGCTATGGTTTTTCCAGTAGTCACATATGGATGTGTGAGTTGGACTATAAAGAAAGCTGAGTATCAAAGAATTGATGCTTCTGAACTGTGGTGTTGGAGAAGACTCTTGGACTGCAAGATCAAACCAGTCAATCCTAAAGGAAATCAGTCCTGAATATTCTTTAGAAGGACTGATACTAAAGCTGAAATTCCAATACTTCAGTCACCTGATGTGAAGAACTGGCTCATTTGAAAAGACTCTGATGCTGGGAAAGATTGAAGGCAGGAGAAGGGGATGACAGAGGATGAGATGGTTGGATGGTATCACAGACTCGATGGACAGGAGTTTGAGTAAGCTCCAGAAGTTGGTGACGGGCAGGGAGGCAGAAGCCTGGCATGCTGCAGTCCATGGGGTCACAAAGAATCAGACACGACTGAGCAACTGAATTGGTTAAACTTCATGAGCAAAGCTATACTTGGGGAATGAAAATTAAAATCATAACCAGGGAAAGAAGAGGAAAGGGAAGGAGATAAAGGTACTGTTTAAACACAGTCTATTCAATATTTGAAACGACATACCACTGGAAACTAGATGCATTTGGAAATTTGACCAAACACTGTTCAAGCTGCAGCCCAGAAAAGCAAGAAATATGAAGGATTCCTAAGAATCTGAACTCAAAATTCTATCACTTAGACCCAAATTAGCAATGCCATACAAAAGTTGCTTTATCTGTCAAGTGTCCTCTATGTCAGAGACACTGAAAGAGAAAGCTGCTTGTTGGCCATGCTGCTGCTAAGTTGCTTCAGTCATGTCCGACTCTGCGACCCCATAGACGGCAGCCCACCAGGCTCCCCCGTCCCTGGGATTCTCCAGGCAAGAACACTGGAGTGGGCTGCCATTGAAACAGCACTGTGTAAATTTATTGCCATCAAGAGATGATGAACTTTGGGATGAAAAAACAAGCATAATAACTAAGACAGTGGTCAGCAACCTTTTCCTGTAAAGACCAGACAGTAAAATAATTAGACTTTGCAGGCACTAAGGTTCTCTGCCACATGAAAATGAACTAGCCTGGCTGTGTGCCAGTAACACTTCATTTACAGGCACTGAAATCTGAATTCTATGTAACTTTCATACTTCCGGCAACATTCCTTTTGTTTTGGTTCTTTTTCCCAATCATTTGAAAACATAAAACTATCCTTACCTCTTGAGTTGTCTAGAACCAAACAGGCAGCTGTTTGCCAATCACTGATCTAAGAAGCCCCAGATAACAAGCTTCTCTCTCCAGACTAGAGGTTCACACCTCTTCCTCCCACCCTTTTCACTCCAAGTAAAATGAATTAGTCACTATATACAGGGCACGTGGTATGTTTCCAGTGTGTATCATCTGCTGTTCCCTCCTTCTCGTGGAACTGCCTGCCATTTCTATTATGGGAATCTTTTGGAGATTGTGTGTGTGTGTTTCTGTGTGTCTATGTGTACTATATAGCCTGTAGCCCTCCAGGCTCCTCTGCCCATGGAATTTTCCAAGCAAGAGCACTAGATGGCTGGATGGAGTAGGGTGCCATTTCTGACTCCATGGGATCTTCCCAACCTAAGGATCAAACTTGTATATCTTGTGTCTCGTGCACTGGCAGGTTGATTCTTTAACCACAAGCGCCACCTGGGAAACCCATCTTCTTATGAGTGATTCCATAATAAGACTCATAATAAGACTTCTTTATATTGAGAGAGAGGTACCTTCAAACAGAGTTTTAGGCACATCTTTAAAGTGTATTTTAAAAGATGCAAGGTTGATACTATTGAGACTAAGTAAAAGTTGCTACTATTGAAACTAGCAAAAGCTCCAGTGAAAGACCAAGATTATATGTGTGCTTAGGGGCAGACACCGGAGAAGGAAATGGCAACCCATTCCACTACTCTTGCCTGGAAAATCCTGTGGATGGAGGAGCCTAGAAGGCTTTAATCCATGGGGTCGCTGAGGGTCGGATAGGACTGAGCGACTTCACTTTCACTTTTCACTTTCATGCATTGGAGAGGAAATGGCAACCCACTCCAGTGTTCTTGCCTGGAGAATCCCGGGGACGGGGGAGCCTGGTGGGCTGCTGTCTATGGGGTTGCACAGAGTCGGACAAGACTGAAGTGATTTAGCAGCAGCAGCAGGGGCAAACACACTTTGTAAATGCTAAGCCGTGTCTGCCCACCACCCATTCCCTTTCTGCTAGAACAAACAGGCATTCTCCAGACTCGAAGAGCAATAAGCACACTGTGTTGGATGACATCATCATATCTTGGTAGCTGCCTACCTCACCAAGCAAGTAGGGTTGCTGTAAATTATTCACGAATGTAAAGCATCTAGAACAGTGATGGACACAGAGCAACCACGGCATGAGCGTTTGCTGCTGCTGCTCTACTGTTGTTAGTGCCATTATTTCCTGCTAGATTATGAGCAGATCAAGTGGAAAGTAAAGACTACGTCTTTTTCTTCTGTTTTTCCCCAGGACACCGAGGCCTCTGTCTTTGGCAAAATTAGTTTATAATATTCATCTTCTGAATTGAAAATCATTAACTATCATAAACAGTGGAGTCTTATCAGTTTCTCCCTGCCGCTGTTAGCTTCCTTAACAGCAAAACCTTCATTAAAACAGCATCTTGAATTCATTTAATAAAATCTCTGCACTGAGTTTTTTTTTTCTTTTCTTCTTTTTATAGCTTGGTTTCTGATCTGCAGCCAAACACGATCTCATGAAACTCAGTGGCCTTCTTCTAGGGCTTGTACTTTTGGACAGTCCTGTTGTTGATGTTTCAGGAACTGATCCAAGTTACATCCTTCTGGAAATTCTTCAGTCTGTCCCTGTAGCCGTCACATGGTACCACCAGGGCTGTTCTCTGTGTTACTGTACACATGTATTCCCGTCTATATATTTAGTGTCTTATGTTTAATACAGATTTTGTACAGAAGCACGGAGACCGTTCATCATCCTTAAAAGCATTTCTATCTCTGGCACTTTCAGCTGTCCTTTGGATCAAAGCACTACATTCTGTTGCTTTCAATATCCTCCCTACTTCTTGATCAAATCAATATAAATCATTTTTACTAAGTAAATGGGCTTCAATGAGACTGTACCAATGGAAAAAGAACCCACAATCATAACCTGCCCTTGATGATCATCTGACTGTAAATTAATCTACTACTCAGGAACTTAGCTTGGAAAAGCTTTCTCAGCAAAGAACAATTTTGTACATTTAAACAATTTTGTGCATTAAAACTTTACGAATTTGAGAGTTTTCCCCTTTTCCATAAGCAAAACATGCCATTACTATGCACTCCACTGCAGTCTTCTTTCTCCCTTCCCTGAATTGTGCCCTCAGGTTGACCAAATGCAGACAAGATGTTTCCTTACTCCTGACCTCCCTTTTCTTAGAACAAACCTTCAGCAGGAGTCTTGCTCCAAGTTATAAAACTACCTGCTATAGTGAAAACACAAGAAAATGTACATTTTCTTTGTGTAAAACAAATACAGTATGATCTACACTCACCCCATTCCACACACACACATACTCCAGCCCTTAAAAATTCTTCAAGTCTTGTAATCTTTTTCTTCCCTAACTACAATATTCTTGAAGTCTGCCTTACATGTTTAACTTTGTCCAGTGATATTTATGCTTTGACAGTTGTAAGTGACTGTTATCACTACACATAAGCTTTTGTCTTAAAATGTCTGTGAACTGCAAAACCTATATCCAGATTTGTGCACTAAGTTATCTTTTATAGAGATGGCATCAAGCGAAAGGTGTGTTCCAAACTATTATATATAATAATAAATATATTTAACTAATAATTAACAAATAATTATATTTAACTTACATGCAGAGTACATCATGTGAAATACCAGGCTGGATGAAGCACATGTTGGAATTGAGATAGCTGGGAGAAATATCAACAACCTCAGATATGCAGATGACACGACTTTAACGGCAGAAAGTAAAGAGGAACTAAAGAGACTCATGATGAAGGTGAAAAGAGAGAGTGAAAAAGCTGGCTTAAAACTCAACATTCAAAAACTGAAGATCATGGCACCCAGCCCTATCACTCCATGGCAAACAGATGAGGAAAATGTGGAAACAGGGTCAGATTCCATTTTCGCGGGCTCCCCAATCAATGTAGATGGTGACTGTAGCCACAAAATTAAAGGATGCCTGCTCCTTGGAAGAAAAGCTATGACAAACCTAGACAGTGTATTAAAAAGCAGAGACATCACTTTGCCGACAAAGGTCTGTCTAGTCAAAGCTATGGTTTTTCCAGGAGTCATGTATGGATGTGAGAGCTGGACGATAAAGAAGGCTGAGGGCCGAAGAACTGACACTTTTGAACTGTGGTGCTGGAGAAGACTCTTGAGAGTCCCTTGGACAGTGAGGAGATCAAACGAGTCAATCTTAAAGGAAATAAACCCTTAATAGTAATTGGAAGGACCAATGTTGAGGCTGAAGCTCCAATACTTCGGCCACCTGATACAAACAGTCAACTCACTGGAAAAGATCCTGATGCTGGGAATGATTGAGGGTGAGAGAAGAAGGGAATGACAGAGGATGAGATGGTTGATGGTATCGCTGACTCAAGGTACATGAGTCTGAGCAAACTTTGGGAGATAGTGAAGGACAAAGAAGCCTGGTGCACTGCAGTTCATTGGGTTGCAAAGAGTCAGACACAACTTGGCGACTGAACAACAATAACAACAATATATATACACATTGTTTAGTCGCCAAGTCGTGTCTGACTCTTCGTGACCTCATGGACTAGCCTGCCAGGCTCCTCTGTCCATGGGGGTTTTTTTAGGCAAGAATACTGGAGTAGTGCTAGGAAAGCTGAGTGCCAAAGAATTGATGCTTTGGAACTGTAGTGTTGGAGAAGACTCTTGAGAGTCCCTTGGACTTCAAGGGGATACAACCAGTCCATCCTAAATGAAATCAGTCCTGAATATCCTTTGGAAGGACTGATACTGAAGCTGAAACGCCAATGCTTTGGCTACCTGATGCGAATAACTGACTCATCTGAAAAGACTCTGTTGCTGGGAAAGATTGAAGGCGGGAGGAAAAGGGGATGACAGAGGATGCGATGGTTGAATGGCTTCATCAACTCTATGGACTTGAGTTTGCGTAAACTCCAGGAGTTGGTGATAGACAGGGAGGCCTGGTGTGTTGCAGTCCATGGGGTTGCAAAGACTGAGCAACTGAACTGAACTGATGTAGGTAGCCTTTCCCTTGCATCTTCTGCGTCTCCTGCATTGCAGGCAAACTCTTAACCTGCTGAGCCATTGAGGAAGCCCCTTATAGCAAAATATGTAAAAGCAAATACAGAATAAGCAGTAAAAAATTAATGGGTAGGCCTATGTCCATTTTATATTTTTATGAGGATCATTATTTTAACTTTCAAAAACTCCATATGTTAACAGCTAATTCTCTTGTGCTTGATACAGTCATATTTTATAAGATTATTTATAATACCTAACAAATATCTAGTGCTTACAGTTAAACTGGGACCCTGAGAATGCTATTATGAATAGATGCAGGAATGTTTAAGCCTAAGACATTAAATTGTGTCAAGATATTAGGAATAAAATAAGAAGTATACATATATCAAGAATTATTATTTTTATTATCTAGCTTCACAAGTGCCCTCTGACCTCCATGAGTACTTACATTAACATTTTCACCTAGATTTAAAGATCACTGAATATTTTTAAACAGCAACTCAAGCAAGTATACCTAACACATCTCTATTTTGTAAAACTTTTTAAAAAAACTTTGACTATCAACTAAATGTGTTTACATTTCAAATTGCTAATTGTACTGTCTAAAAAGAGGTAGTACCATAAATTGCTGAATATATTCCCCAAGAACAATGCATATTTATACAGTCCTTAGCCTGTGCAGGGTATAGTTCTAAGAGTAAATTTCGGTAGGCTGTTTGAATTTTATAAACAGAAGTTAGAAAACAAGCCTTGCAAAAATGACTGTATTTCTGCCCAACATCAAAAAACCTGATTCACAGTACAGCTCAGATTGATTCTCTACTTGCTGATGTCCATATTTCCCAGCGTGCTTACTGACTGGACCACAAACTTCAGTGAAAGGATCTCCATCACTTTCAGGGAAGCTAAACCCAGATTATGACCCAAACACAGTTTGTTTCTCAGGGGATCTTTATGAAAGTAATGGCAACTATTAAACTACCTTGATCCACACGACTACTCTGCAAGTCATGCTGACACTGGAGGGGAGATTACAGTGGCAGTCAGCTGACCTGAGAGTCACCCTTACTTTTGCCATTTCATGTAAATGTAACCTGAAGGTTTTTAGTTTCTCTGGAGAAGAACTGTGACCCAAGATCTTTCTTCTTCTTTCACAGTATCTACAGTATTTTTTTTTCTTTTTTTGCTATAGTCCATGGCATGTGAGATCTTAGTTCCCTGACCCAGACCGAACCTGTACCCGGTGCACTGGAAGGGTGAAGTGTTGACCAGTGAACCATGAGAGGTCCCTGCAATATTTTATAGAGTCTCTCTTTCCATGTGCTTCACCTCCTCACTCCTTGAATCTGAGCCACCCAGTCCTGCTTCAATCAATATAATGGAGTGGAAGTAATGTAGGGTCAATTATGGAAATCAGCTTCGGGAGAACTTGCAGCTTTTGTTCCTGCCATTCATGGAACAAACCCAGATTAGCTACTGGCTGATAGGAGGCATGCTTCCCTCCCTTCTTATCATCCCAGCGGGTAAGACAGCCACCTCTACAGAGGAGCCCACATAAGACCACCAAAACCCACCCTGCTGAACCCCATCAAATCCTGACCCATAAAATCACAATCTAAAAAAACACTGTTTTAAATCACTAGCTTTGGGGTGATTTGTTGGATAGCAGCTGATATAACCACAAAAAGGAAGGAAATAACAGCGGGTGATCCACTTTTTACATCTGATGGCCAGATATAAAGGGAAAATGAACAGAAACAGACTTAACCAAATGAACTAATGGCAGAGAAGTCAGATCCATACATGGAAATATCCATGAACTCAAGGCCCTCTATTTTTCAGTTCAGTCGCTCAGTCGTGTCTGACTCTTTGCAACACCATGAACGGCAGCACACCAGGCCTCCCTGTCCATCATCAACTTCCAGAGCTTACTCAAACTCATGTCCATCAGGTCAGTGATGCCATCCAACCATCTCATCCTCTGCCATCCCCCTTCTCCTCCTGCCCTCAATCTTGCCCAGATTCAGGGTATTTTCAAATGACTCAGTTCTTCATATCATGTGGCCAAAGTATTGGAGTTTCAGCTTCAACATCAGTCCTTCCAGTGAATATTTAGGACTGATTTCCTTTAGTATGGACTGGTTGCATCTCCGTGCTGTCCAAGGGACTCTCAAGAGTCTTCTCTGACACCATAGTCCAAAAGCATCAATTCCTCAGTGCTCAGCTTTCTTTATAGTTCAACTCTCACATCCATACATGATTCTATTCTAATCACTGCTGTATGCATTATGCCCTGTCTTTACTATATAACACAGACTCCAGGATCCAACAATCATCTCCCTCTATTGACAATATACGCAAATCCTTTTATTGATCTAAATATGAGTTTTTATTTCCTTTCTTGATCAGTTATTTTTAAATAATTCTCTTAAAATATCTTAATCCCAGAAGACTACAAAAATACTTTTTCTGAATCTTTCTCTGCCCTGTTAACTGAAGTCTGTCAGTTTCACCAAGTAATAACTAAAAATTCTTTTCCTCATTTTATATGCATACTTTATGGTGTTCCCAATTGTCCCCTTCATTTTAATTGCCATGCATATGCTATGACTCCCAAACCTAACTCTGTACTCTAGACTTCTCCTTTGAAATAAAACTCTTATTCATGACATTCTAGAAACAGTTACCTAGATGTCACAGGTAAGACAAATGTAATATTACATTTTAATCACCTCTACCACCCCCCTTCTGAAGGTGCAGCACATTTTGCATCTAGTTGCCCATACTAGAATCATTCATTTTATACTTAAATTCTCTCTCCAACTTTCTTACATAATCACAAAGTCCTCTCTCATCTATTTCTTAAATATTTTTTTCTTGGAATCCTACCCATTGAAACTAATCTAGTGAACAACAACCAGGGGAAAAGAAGGAAAATTGTACTTTATCTGTGACTTGTCCTAAGCAAAAAAGAAACAGCATAAAAGGCTCACTGGAAAATGTCTTTGACATACACATATTCAGAAAAGATAACTGCCAAAATCAAAGAAAACAGGAAATACTCCTAAGGAACAGAGTTTTAGTCCCTTAGTCTATCATGTGCTGACATTCACATTACTATCAACTTTCTTCAAAGACAGTTTATCTTATTTTTTAAGACCTTAAATTAATCTCCAATCTTGACTATTCAAAAACAAGTACATTTATACCTTAATAAGCAGGCAATAGTCTCTATGCACACAGCCGTGTTCATAAAGATTAAAATGATGTTAGGATCGACTTCTGAAACATAGCAACAATGGGTTGAACAAATTGGAAAATATTAATCTGAAAATCAGACATTCACTAAATTAGTTACTGCATTAATCTTATCACATCCAGCCTTCAAAACTAAAACCCTAAATGTATGTTTTTTCACAGTCAAAGGGCATGAAGATCTTTGCTCCATTTTGAGAAACGTGCATCCACAGCAGCAGGCTTAATTAAATAACATCTTTGAAAGAAAAAAAAAATGTAATGAAAGGAAGGAAACTAAATTGGAAATGTTGCTGGTTTCATTTTTCTCCACCACACATCAGCAGCATTTATGAAATACTGAAATACACACTTGACTCTGAGCATTAGCCCCTCATTACTGCAAGCAGCGGACAAGGACACGTTTCAATAACAAGACAGCAAACCCAGAGCTCAATCTGTGCAGCTGAGTGAGGTAACAGGACACAGCATATTCTAACCCTTCCTCCCCCTGCAGAGAATGGAGGCCAGCCAGGGTGTCAATGCCTCCCCAGTAATGCTCTGTTATTTGATGGTTTTGACTTCATTCAGCCTTTTGGAGGGTATGAACATGAGGAGATTATAAAGACAGAACAGTAGAATGGGCCTGAGGAACCTTAAATATGTTATTTGACAGTACGACATGTGCCTCCATACAAGCCATCCCTAGGCTTGTATGCTCATTTTTTTTTTTACTGTACTGTAACTCTATGTAGTAATCTATTTTACAGAAGCAAAACCCATATGTAATCCCAGCTGAGATTTTACACTGAAAACTGAAGTATATTAGAGGTAAGATTGCCATACTCAAAGGAAAAATGAACGACTAAAGTTTCTACATTGTAAATTATGATGGAGAAATGTAAACAGAAAGAATTGTAGGTGGAAAGAAAGAGATGGTTTTCACTCAACATGGGATAATACTTCTGTTCACACTTTGTGGATGTTGAAGTCCTGGGTAACTGGTTACAAAGGTTACCATCAAATCATTCATAAATGGCCATAGTAGACTCTACTTTGCTTTAACTATTTAACACTATGGTTCTGTTATTATCTAAAATATACTTAAAATATATAATCATGTCTAAATGTATAGAAAGGATCACTGAATTCTAAAAAAAAATAATAATTATCTGGTAATACCTATACAAATCTTTAGCCTTGTGGTTTCTGCATATTTGATCACACTAATGAACATTTTCTTCATCAGGCATTAGAGCAGTAACAGCCTAACTGAAGGTGCTGGTGGGGGTGGTCTACTCACACCTGCCTCTTGTGACCCCATAGATCGTAGTCCCGCCAGGCTCCTCTGTCCATGGGATTTCCCAGGAAAGAATACTGCAGTGGGTTGCCACTTCCTTCTCCAGAGGGTCTTCCCAATTCCAGGATCAAAACCAGGTCTCTTGCAGGTTCTTTACCAACTGAGCCACCAGGGAATCCCATCTAACTGAAGGTAGGCTTTCATAATTCTGTACTTATTTTTCTTTTTCTAACTAGTGTATGCTTTAAAAAAAAACAAAACTGTTTTTCTTTCTCCCTGCTCCTAAATTTACCCGTATGCAAAGTACAGTATACATAGATATTTCAAAATAGGATAATAACTTGCTCAAACTAGAATGAATCTCATTGTAACTATGATGGTGTATTGTTTATGAAAAAGCAATGGACTAAAGTTTTATTATACTATAGAGTAGAAAGAAAATAGGTTCAGATGATTACCAAGCATGGTTCACAGGTACAAAATAACCTAATTCCAATAGAAATGACTCTATCTAAATGGATGTAAGAACACTATTATCCAAATGTGAAGTAGTATTTTAAGACACACAATAATCAGAACAAATACATCTTGAACAAAGTGCTCATTAACATTCTAGCAGTCCCTGGTTGTAAATGTTTTTCCTAAAGTTAGGAGAGCCTGGAAAACTTTTCAACAAATGATTCATTTTTTATGGACTGCCCGCAGCATTCTCTTATTTATCTCTGAAAATCTTAACATATTCTGAGACAATGGAAGAAAGCTTTGTCTTCTTGCAGAATTTCTTGGTTTTAGTCAGAATGCTCTTGTGACTCAGATTCAGAAATCCATTCTAAATTTCAAAAATGATTCTACTATTATCTGGTCATGAAAAGAACAGTGAATTTATGGGACTCAGACATTTTATCAGACTTTGATCACTCTGAGGGGTCTCTGGAAATGTTTTACCTAGAACAAAATATACACCCCCTTTTACTGAAATCTTGGTAAGCAGAACTGAAAGTCAAAATCCTGTCCTTGAGGGCCATGAACAATTGCTATTTCTTGACAGAGAGAATCATATCTTAAGACGAGACTTCCTTCATTCTGAGAAAACCACTCCAAAGAGAAAGAGACTTTAGTTTATATATATATAAATATTTATATATATATAAATATTTATATATATAAAACATTTATATATATATATAAACATTTATATATATATATACATTTATATATATATATATATATATAGCTTCTGAAACTGAGAACCAAAATAGTGTTGGTTTCATGATGGAATAGAATCAGCCCACAATGTGGGAGACCTGGGTTCAATCCCTGGGTTGGAAAGATCCCCTAGAGAAGGGAAAGGCTACCCACTCCAATATTCTGGCCTGGAGAATTCCATGGACTGTACAGTCCATGGGGTTGCAAAGAGTAGGACACTTTCATGATGGAAAATCACTTGGATTTGGGAGTAAAGACAGCCTTTGTGAGCTCACACTGTGCACAGTTTATAAAACTTTTTAAAATAATAAAAATAACACAGAAGGTTTAAGGATATAGACAAGAAGGATGGATATTCCACATGAAGCCCCTAAAGGGTTAAATCCATGTGGTTGAAGAGTTCATACACCTGTTCTCATGAACTATAATGAAGCTACCGATGTGAAATTTACTTTTGTAGTTCTCATTAGTAAAAGCTCTCCTGAATTCTAATACTTTTTCAATGCATTCTTTTAGAATTTTCTAAATCTAAAACTTTATAAATGATTATTTTACCACTTCCTTTCAGTTTGTTCTACCCCTCTGTCTTAATAGTAAAGTACTATTTTATACACTATAAAGTATTAATACTATATATAAAGTATATACTATTTTATACTATATAAGGTATAAAATACTTTATAATAAAGTAGCTTCTTTAAAAACTAGCTAGAATAATAAAAATCAAATGGTGTTGAGTTTTGAATAGCAATTTCTAAAGAATAATTTAACTAAAAGGTCAGATTTAAACATTAAAAAGCTAGAATTCAGATTGTGAGCTCAGAAACAATAATAAATAGTTTCAGAGTGAAGCAATGATAACCTACCTTAGGGGAATGTCAAAGAAAATAGAAACAAACAAACATATACACCAGATCTATGATGGATCAAGAAAGGGCAAGAGACTAGAAAACCTTCAAGGATTTAAATTTAACAAAAATTAAAAAATAAAAAAGTGTGCTACTTGACAGGCCAGGAAAAGCGGTAACATTTTAAATAAATGTTTAAATAAATACCATTACAAATCAGTGCTTTGAAAAGAAGAGAGATGCTCAATGAATTAGAATAACTGTCCCAATGATAAGGGTTCAAGAGAAATTAGAAAATATAACTTTCTATTCCATAGTATATTTTATAAATATACCTTTTATTATTTATTATTTGTAAGCCATTCTTGTTTGCAAACCATTGTACACATGTAACAGGGTTCTTGCAAAGGAGGCATAAAGACGCCCTTTCACATACACTACACTTCATCTGGTACCAACACCCCCTTCCACACCATACTCCAGGAAATCTGCCCTATATTTGCTCCCTGAGCTTAACATGCTCATATGATATCCTCTATCTCATATGATAACCTCTGCACAGATGGTTACCTCCATAAGAAAGTCCTTTTTCCCTGTTAACCTGAAGAATAACACTACTGATCCATTGTGCAGCATCTTCCTTAGGTCATGTTCAAATCTTTGAGTTACTAGCAGGGAATGACCAGTTGGCTGGCAGATGGGGCCTGGGCTCACTTGGGCACTGCTACAGGACCTTGGCTATTTACCCAAATCACTCTGACCATAGCTAACATCTACAAAAAAAAAAAAAAAAAAACCACACACCACAGTATTACATTTTTACTAGACCAGTGCCCAACAGTGGAAAGCATGTGTGCACATACACCCTTCCTTGAACTAGAAAGACAGATTGTTGCACAGACAATTTTACAACTTCTGTTCACCTATTTAGTTTAAAGAAGAATGGGAGTGATTTTCCAGTCTTGAAAGACGAGGAAGAGTAAGTGTGCAGAGGTGGCTGAGCACACGAGAGTCCAACAGCAGAAGGAAATATTCGAAGACCCAGAAAAAAATTGACATTCCATCTAGGAATTAAGTAGCTTAGTGTCTATTCTAGACCACTGCATAAAACTAGGAGTAGTGGGACATGCATCTGGCAAACACAAGCCTAAATAATTCTAGGGGGTCCAAAAATAGCTCTCTGATGTCCAAGTAAGCAGTCAGAATGTGAGCTTTATTTGAGGTTTTGAGAAAGGAGAAGGCCTGGATTAATGCTGAGCTACATTGCTAAGTGTAGTCACTGCACATAAAAAATGAATTGCAATTTGAATAAATAACTGCTCGAAATGAAAAAGAATTATGACTTCATAGTTTTTCATCTAAAAACTAGATTAATATATAATACCATAAGCAATTTTGTCAAATGAAACAAGTTTTCTGATCACTAAGCTTGACATGCAAAGTAAATATACCATTTCCACTGTTTTTAATTAACTCTTAGAGGAGTCATGTTTTACATTTGTTTACTTCAGTATTGGTAAGAACTCTGTGTTGGGTTGGTTAGGGATTAGAATGCATTAGCAGACAGTGAAAATTATAATTTTTAAAAAGGAATTTGTGAGTAGAGGGAATTTGGAAACAAAAATTAAGTTGATATATACCAGGTAGTTACCCTGATTATCGATTATTTATGCAGAACTGTGTGGAGAATGAGGGTAGGAGAAAAGTGTGAAGCTACACTGTTGCTATTTAGTCACTAAGTCCTGTTCAACTCTTTTACAACCCCAGATTTTATTCTGGGGGTTCCAAAATCACTGCAGAAGGTGACTGCAGACATGAAATTAAAAGACTCTTACTCCTTGGAAGAAACGTTATGACCAACCTAGACAGCATATTAAAAAGCAGAGACATTACTTTGCCAACAAAGGTCCATCTAGTCAAAGCTATGGTTTTTCCAGTGGTCATGTATGGATGTGAGAGCTGAACTATAAAGAAAGCTGAGTGCCAAAGAACTGATGCTTTTGAACTGTGATGTTGGAGAAGATTCTTGAGAGTCCCTGGGACTGCAAGGAGATCCAACCAGCCCATCCTAAAGGAAATCAGTCCTGAATGTTCATTGGAAGGACTGATGTTAAAGCTGAAACTCCAAAACTTTGACCATCTGATGCGAAGAGACGACTCATTTGCAAAGACCCTGATGCTGGGAAAGATTGAAGGCGAGAGAAAAAAGGGGACAACAAAGGATAAGATGGTTAGATGGCATCACCGACTTGATGGACATGAGTTTGGATAAACTCCAAGAGTTGGTGATGGACAAGGAAGGCCTGAGGTGCTGTAGTCCATGGGGCCACAAAGAGTCGGACACGACTGAGAGACTGAACTGAAGACTGCCAGGCTCCTCTGTCCATGGGATTTCCCAGGCAAGAACAGTAGAGTGGGTTTCCATTTCCTTCTCTGGGGATCTTTCTTACCCAAGGATCAAACCTGTGTCTCCTGCACTGGCAGGTTGAGTCACAAGCAAAGCCCTATTAAGCAACATTTGCTAACGCTAAAGATCTTTAGCGTGAAGAAAACTAAGAGATCATTATTGCCTATTACTTCTATGTGGATATTACCTGCACATTATAAACACTATGCTAAGTCACTTCAGTTGTGTCCGGCTCTGTGCGACCCCATAGACAGCAGCCCCCAGGCTCCCCCATCCCTGGGATTCTTCAGGCAAGAACACTGGAGTGGGTTGCCATTTCCTTCTCCAATGCATGAAAGTGAAAAGTGAAAGGGAAGTCGCTCAGTCGTGTCCGACTCTTTGCGACCCCATGGACTGCAGCCCACCAGGCTCCTCCGTCCATGGGATTTCCAGGCAAGAGTACTGGAGTGGGGTGCCATCGCCTTCTGCCGTTATAAACACTACAGGTCTATTCAAATTTTACTTTTTTCATATACAAGGCTTTGGATATCCTGTCTTCATACACATCAATTCTCTTATAACAAGTTAATAGTCATTAAAATGTCACAAAACTATACAGTTTAGTCTCATGTTATCTGTTATTGAAGACTAGTTTGTTTTCTGAACATCATGGTTTTACCCCAATAAGATGTGGAAAATACATCTTCTGCATGAGGATGAAACAGCATCAGATCAATCTTCCACATTAGTAAAGCAGACAAGCTTACCAACCATCTCAAGTAATACACCACTGCTCATTTCTTAGTCTACATTAACGCTTCTATTCACTGTTATACTAGACCCAATATGATACATAACATCTTGTTAGCATTCTACACCTGAGTTCTCAAAGGACTTTTTTAAGAAGCTCTGCATTTAACCTAAATATGATTTTTTTAATCCTTGATATCTAGATGATTGACTTGGTTCTACAATTTATGGAGCTGAAAATGAACAAGATTCTCTTTATTAAAGTATTAAATATTTTACTGATTATCTATGCCACAACGGTAAAACTGTAAAATGTTTCACCATCATTATTTCTCAAGATTATCCTGTATACTGAATGTGCTTAATTATCCAAAGACAATCACTGACATTATATCAGAAAATAAAGGAAGAGAAACATTTTAAAAAATAGACTAATAAAAATTAGATAATATTCATATATTAGAAGTCATTGGAGTAAATATAATTCATTTTTAGTTGTCAGTAATTTAAACTGAAAATAACATAATTTTGATTCCATGTTTAGTGTAAGAAATTACTGAAGCATTTAGCTAACTTTTCATATGATGAATTGATAAATCCTTATCAATTACTGGGCATTTATTAGGAATAAAACATTATTTAGTTGACTGTGTATGGGTAGGAAATCTCCTGTATCAAAAATAAAAATCCATGAATCTAAATGCTTACAGAACTTGGAATGTTTTTAATCCATTAGAAGACAATGTCTCCAACAATACACTACATTTTAGTCTACTATCTGACATCTCTGTCATTTGGACAGGAATTTTCATCAAGCCTCAAAATAGATCACAAAGTGCTATCATGAAACATATTTTCATTTGGCTATTTAATATTCTTATGAACCTAATAACATTGTAATTATAACAATAACTAATGAATATTATATATATTGACAAACAGTGAAGATCCAGAAACAGTTATGGTTAACATTTTAATGTTTTCCTGCAATCCTGTATTCTATAAAAATGAAATAGAATTTGAAACAAAGAGTGTGTAAAATTTTGGATACTGCTTTTTACATAATATTTTATATAATCATTTCTCGTATTAGCTAATATAGTAATAAAATGTCACCATATCATTTTGATGATGCACAAGATTCTATAATTTGGAAATATCAAACATTATCTGTACATTCTTTTGTTCCACATTTTATAATGATTCCATATGTTCACTGTACTTAATACCTTCATGAGATGTTGAGAAAGCAAGTTAAGATGAAACCTTTAAATTACCCAAAATGAATCCTAGCAGATACTAACCACTATCTAGAAGAGTAGTAATAACCATTCATGCTACTTTTATATCATTGTAAGTTATCAGTAAGTTTTACCTTATAGTTTTTTAATGAATTTTATGCTTTAAGATTAAATGCGTTCTTGTACAGTTTTCTTACAGGTTTTTTTAAATTAATTCTCTAAAACTTCTAGAAATAATATTAAGAAATTGAGTATAAAATTTTTCAATTACTGAATCAAATATCTCATATCAAATACATGTATTTGTGTTTATTTCTTCAATGATTTATGCTATCTCAATATGATAGCATATCATATTGAATCATATCATATGAAATATATGCATGTATTCAATAAAACAATTCCAATATATATTTAAAACTTCTTAAATATGAGCAGATTGATTTCAGATGAGTCTTCGAAATCTTTGAACATGACTGCATCACAGTGCATTCCTTTCCTTTTAGACAACAAATAAAACATTTACCAACAGTTGGCCTATCCTAGTTATTAAAACTTTTTACACAGACTGTCACCAGCTGAGCTAAAACAGCAGCTGTCCACTGGAAATAATTGCAGAAATGTTTTGCCTACTGGCCTGAAATCAAACATATGTTTTCCTGGAACAACTAAAACATAACTTTCTTTGTTGATGTGTGTTAATTATTGAGAGATGTTAATTGCACAGTTATACACCTGGATTGTCACAATAGCGTAGAATCTCAAGAGTCTTGAGTGTAGGCATTTTTATACATGCTTTAATTTTTAGCGTTTCAGACATTTAGAAAATATGACTATATTCTGGAACAATTCCTTTTTGACTTATTTTTTAAAGATTTGTCAAAGAGCATGTCTATACAGAGAAGAGGGAGTTCATTTTACCCCATATCTAATCAGAGTTGGGAGTTAATTTGCAAATAGTTTTTATTTTGGATTATAATGATTTTTTAAAATTTTCTTTGCACTCATTTTTATGATAGGTTTCATAAATTTTCCATGCTCTGTATAAATTTTTCAAATAATTTAATAAGTATAAATATTAAAAAGAATAGCTGACAATACAGCTGGTGGTTTAGTTGCTAAGTCTTGTCCGACTCTTGTGACCCCACAGACTGTAGTCTGCCAGGCTCCTCAGTCCATGGGATTTTCCAGGCAAGAATATTGGAGTGGATTGCCATTTCCACTTCCAGGGTATTGGGGATCAAATCTACATCTCCTGTGTCTCCCACATCAACTGGAAGATTCTTTAACCACTGAGCCACCTGGGAAGCCCCTTTGGCTGATTTTAGGGTTTCATTATTAGTCAACAATGAAGAATATTCATCTCTTCAAGTAGGTCACTTTAAATAGCACTTTAGTAAGTCCTGCTGTTACAGAGCTATGGATAAGGGCTGTGGGTTTACTCAGAGAATAGAACTGTTAGACCTTAATTACAAATGTTACCCAATTTTTTCTCTACAGTGCCAACACTTGTAACTAAATGAGCAGCTTTCTACGCCTAAACATAGAATAACAATGGTTCCCAACTCTCATTCAATGTGTCTACTACATTATTACATCAAAGCAGACATGGCTTTTCAGTCATTCTCTATGATATCATCCTCACAAGAAATAAAAATGAAGAAAATATTACCTTCTGTATAGTAATGATTCCTTCCTGTGTATCTTTGTCAACGGCAATCTTGAAAATCCCTAATCCATCACCATCCACAATTTTGTAATCCATTTCAGCATTAGGTCCTATATCTGCATCGGCAGCTTTAATTCTGGCCACAACGGAAGCCACTGGCAATGATTCTGGGACGTTATATTGGTACGACCCTGTGAAATTAAGAACAAGAAATGAACAAAACCTTATACCAAACTAACCAATAAAATTTAATTATCTGGCTATCTTGAACCCTCTTTGCTTAATTTGCTTTTATGTCTTTATAAAATAAGATGATAAGGCAATATGAGACAAATGATAAGTTTCATACAGCTTTAAAAATTCCAAGGAAATGATTACATAATAATCAACGTCAAAGACAGCCTGGGGAAAAGCATAAGAAGTACTCCATACCAGTATTTCTAGTGGTGAGAAATATACCACTTTTAATGACAAAACTTAAATTCTAAACAGAATTAACACTGAGTAGACTATAAATAATTAATATGCAATTAATTTATATAAATATTTAAAATTTAAAACAGTATCACTTAGACTTCAAATGTGCAAAAATGAGCCTAATTCTCAATTCCTTAATGTTGGAATTTCCGTAATAGTATCTTTTACTGAAAAAGTTTCAGAAAACTGGACAAGGAAGTTGATAAAATGCAATATTAAGTATGACTTGTACATTAAACTCAGGGCACAATAGTACAAGAACAGAGACTATGTTATTTGAACAGGAAGAAAGAGAAGCAAAAAGGAAGAGTAACTTTTTCAAACTTTCTTTTGTAAAAACTCTTTACCATCGCTCAACTCAAAAAAGAAAAAGAAAGAAAGAAAACCAGCTTAGGAGGCAGATGAAGAACGCTTTGAAACCAGGAAATGCCCCTTCAACATTTCCCTTTAATCATCTACTTTTTCCTGCTTCCTCACCCTTTTCCGTTTCCTTTTGGCTGCTAACTGTGATGCATCTGCACTTTCTTATGAAGAAAAATGAAAGGATACTCTTTAAGAGAAACAGAGAAAGGAAATTGTATCCAAATGAAGGTTCAGTTCAGTTGCTCAGTCATGCCCGACTCTGTGACCCCATGAATTGAGCTACATGCTAGAATAAGAACCTCGGTGTTTGCTATTCTATATATTTTGTTAATTGTTACTGATTTTTAAAAAATAATCACAACATAATTTTTGAGTGACCTCTTTCACATATCTATAAGTTCCTTAGGAAAATCCAAAAATTTCAAGCTTAAAATAGTAACTAAAGGGTAGACAAAGAGAATCCCTGTCAAAATGAAAAAGTTAATGATATATTTTTGGCTTTCCTCACTGTAAGTCTGACTCTATGTGACTCTATGTGACCCCAGAGACGGCAGCCCACCAGGCTCCCCCATCCCTGGGATTCTCCAGGCAAGAACACTGGAGTGGGCTGCCATTTCCTTCTCCAACGCATGAAAGTGAAAAGTCAAACTGAAGTCACTGAGTCGTGTCCGACTCTTAGTGACCTCATGGACGCAGCCCACCAGGCTCCTCTGTCCACGCGATTTCCCAGGCAAGAGTACTGGAGTCAGTTGCCACTGCCTTCTCCAGGAGAGTGTTTAATAAGCTAGAAAACTCATGCTCTATCTTATCAAATCATGACAACTGAAATCACACAAAAAAATCTGTGTCAATTCTTATTTCTCTAAAGGAGAAAAAGAGTTAATTCTATTATGAGCCAAATATAATCACATTGTTTTGTTTATTCTTGGGTCTTTCTCTCCTCCCCCATTGTAAGCAGTTAAGCACACAATTAAGGCTAGATTTTTTTTTTTTTTAATGCTAAACTTAGGATAACTTTATTTTGCCAGGAGGTATAAAAATGTCTGTTGTACAATAACCTTAATATTAAAAATATGTAAAAGAAGAATAAAACACCTAAAGCAGCAGTATTTGAAGGAAAACGTGGTGACCATCATATCTCCAGAGAAACTTTCCTTGTTTGACATAAGCCTCTCAGAAAAGCATTTAAAGATACTGTAGTCTACACGATTCTTCTTACTTTCTTGAGTGTTCTAAAGAATACCACATATACTTGGAAAAAAGGACAACTAAGAGAATAAGATGAAATGTTTTTTTGTTTGTTTTAAACAATCAGGACACCTCTACTTAAGAAAAATTTTCTTTTTTTTTTCCTTTTACTTGGTTAAAAGAAATGCCACTTTGCTCAAAGAAACTAAACAGAGGGAATGTGGTTTTCTGGTTCTTTTGAACTGCTTTCTTTTGAAACACTGAGTATTTGCATTAAAACAGATGTGGTAGGTAGCAAAAGGAACATTCAAGGTTCATGAACTGGTTAAAAAAAAGTGTGGAATGAGAAAGTTCAGTACTCTTTTTTAATCTTTACAAATAAAGCAGTACTTTTAGTATATAGGATTCATGAAGTGTATTTGAATGTTACCATTAATAATTGGGAACAACCTCAGAGCTTACAGAATGTAAAGAGCAGCATGTCTTTGACTAAAAAGACTAATACATAAACAAACTCAATAACTGTCTAGTATACAAAGTGTACTAAAAGAAAAAAACATTACATTTAAGACAGAATACAAGGTATAATTGCTTTTATTTGCTTCCCAATACCATTATTATTTCATATTACTGGATTAAAAATCAAGTCCCTGATAAAACAAAATTTGAGGAGAATGTAATTGAGATTAATTAATTGAGACATATTTGGGGAAATTCCTTTTAAAGACATTCCTATAATCCGGCAAGGAAAGGGAGCATGCTTGCCACATGCCATGGAACAGCTTACTTCGAGGAAAGCGAGGTGGGTTATCGTTGACATCAGTGAGGGTCACGGTGACCGACGTGGTTCCAGAGAGCCCTCCGTTTTGACCAACCATATCCTTTGCCTGAATAACAAGCAAATACTGGTCTTTAGCCTCTCTATCCATGTTTGGAAGGGCGGTCTTGATGACTCCTGAAAAATTTCAAATCCCAGTAAAATGCATCATGAATCACGGCATTTATACTAGCGAAGAACACTGATACAGGTAGAAATAGCCTGAGTGGTTGCCTTCTGCTGTTTTGTTTACTTTTAATAACTTTAAAGCATCTTAAAGACCAAAAAGATATAGCAACTATATAAACATTACAAAACACAGGAAACACTGTAATAGAGAAGACCAGGGCAGAGAGAGCATTATCTCTAAGTTTTATGGAAATATGACTCAAAAATACCAGCTTAAATAAAATCTGCTCTAGAAGACTGGGCAGTTGCCTGTAAAATATATGACAATGAATCTTTTTCTCTCTCACCCTTCTCCAGTATCTTAATTCACAGTGACGTGAAATCACCATAAACCGTTTCAGCTATTGTTGCTACTACTCTCCCAGCAAAGGAACTACATATTCTATAAATGAAAGAATGTGTCATTTATATTTAACAAACAAAAGACCATTGCAAACTATGTTGCTGGAGAGACTTTAGGCTGTATCTGTTATTATAAAAACCTGAGAAAAATTATTAGCTATGAGAATGACTGTGTTTATGAAAATCAAGATACTAAAAACATCAATGTGTTTTGCTGTTTCTTTCTAATCAATTGTATTTAATAAGGAGAACGTTGAAGACTTCAGAGGTATAAGAAACTGACTTCAGAACTCCATGCTGTTTGATAAGCTTGAACAACAATCACTGCTGCAGTAAATTAGTGGTTTTATATTAATAACCAAATATTATATAAATATATGAGAAAATAGAATAATTATGAGTAAAATCTAGTTTTGCTGCGGTCGCCCAATGGTAAAGAATCCACCTGCCAATACAGTAGACGTGTGTTCAAACATTGGGTCAGGAATATCCCCTGGAGGAGGAAATGGCAACCCACTCCAGTATTCTTGCCTAGAAAATTCCACCAATAGTGGAGCCAAGTGGGCTACAGTCCAGAGGGTCGCAAAGAGCCAGACACTACCTAGCAACTGAGCAAGCACACACATACATAAAATAATACATATATATACTTAATATAATATACTTGGGCTTTCCGGGTGGCTCAGATGGTAAAGAATCTGTCCACAATGAGGGAGATTTGGGTTCGATCCTTGGGTCTGGAAGAGCCCCTGGAGAAGGGCATGGCAACCCACTCTAGTATTCCTGCCTGGAGAATTCCATGGACAGAGGAGCCTGGTGGGCTACAGTCCATGGGGTCACAAAGAGTCACACTCAGTATACGCACATAGAGATCATAACGAATGAAAATGCATCTATTCGATATTGCTCTATACAAATCTTCAAACTAGAAACAGAAGGTCACTTTGCTAATTATATACAGTAAGGAGTCTAGAAACCTACTTAATCATTTCTTGTACTTTAATCATTTCCGATGTTTTACCTACGTAACTGGAACTCTTGTTCAATCTATTTTGTTAAAAGATTCTAACTTTTAGAATTTAAGTCAGAATTTAAATCCCCAATGACTCAGACCGGAGGGACAGGAACTGTGGTATCATGAACTTCTCAGGAGCAAAACTGGGCTGTCTGATAGAGGATGGTTCTTTATGAAGAAAATGATTATAAACAAATTGGAATAAACATTCTTTTTTATGCATGTTTGGCACCAAAATGTTTTGATACCCTCCAAATTTATAAAATGCTTTTAAAAGCTGCCATTTTAAAATGTTATTCATGTTCAGCATAAAAATGTCCTTATACCTTCCAAATTTACAAAATGCTTTTTCAAGTTGCCAATTTAAATTATTTGAATGCTGACTCTTCAATTGACACATATAATAATGGTCTGTGTATATTTCAGCCCTAAGTATAAGTTACAAGCCTGTATTATACTATACCTGGTCTGCCCTATTCATGACAATATCCTATACTTGGAAAATACTCCAGCAGTGGGAAAGAGATAAAAATATCTTTCAATAATTTAAGGGTAATTTAAACAATATGTTATTGGTACCAGTACGTTAAGATTCCTAGTTAAATAACACTCATACCATCTTAAGAAGCCACATTTTTATTTAGTTCTGAGCAGTACCTATCAAATACAAACACACACATACATATATACACCTACAATGCATCAATATTTTAAGCATTTAAACTACATTTGAGTAGGCCATTTATTGCCACCTGCCAATTCAGGAGACATAAGAGATGTGGGTCCAATCCCTGGGTTGGGAAGATCCCCTGCAGTAGGTAACGGCAACCCACTCCAGTATTCTTGCCTGGAGAAATCCCATGGACATAGGAGCCTGGTGGGCTGTAGAGTCCAGGGGGTCTCAAAGAGTTGGACATGACTGAAGCTACTTAGCACGCAGGCCACTTATTGTCACTGCTGTTTTAACAGTCACTTATTCTAATGCATTACACTGGATGCTGCTGCTATAACCACACGAATACAAGGTCTCATTAACTCCTTCCCTGAACTCTTTTAGTTATTTGCACACTGCTTATAGAGAATCTCTAAAACATCACAATGATCATCAAAAGAAACAGAGTCATACACCCATTTGGTTCACGGAGAACTGTCTGAGATGTATATATTCTTCTGAGAACCATAATGATTCTATGAATATTTCATGTCTGTTCTTCAATACTTCCCTTAACTCTAATATTGAAGACATTGAGTATTAACCACAATAAGACTCACTGTTACCAAGCTTAACAATCTCTAAGATTCCTGGGACTTACATATCTCTACTTCTCTATATCTTCCTTACTTTTCTTCTTTTTCTTACCTTTTTTCTTTCTCTTCTTCTTTCTTCCTATCATAACTGTATTTATTTATATTTTTAAAATAAATTAAGCATTGACAATCTTGAATATTTGATAGTGCATTTCGTAAGATATTTAAGAATTTGTTTCATATTAAACACTTAATAGTTTCATACAGATGATAAAATATTAATGAAATTCTTAAACAATTTCCTACCCATTCAGTTTTCATTTTTAATTTCTCAATATGTTTAAGTGAGTTTGCATCCTGCACAGTTATAATGGAGAAAGGTCCATAGCATCTCAATTAACCAGCAAAGAAAATATAGCTGCCTTATCTTCTCACGGTTTTGCTCAGTGGTATTATTTCAAAGAAACACAGAACTATCAGGGGAGAAGTCTGGTAGTCAAAGTTACTCACTTATTTTTCACACTTCTAATTGTCTCTTTGCAAGCGATCCTATAAATAACACTTTTCCAAAGCAAAAATCATCACAGAGTTTGCAAAGAAATGCAGGGGGCAAAGGTAATTTCCAAATACCTCAATTATTAAACTTTTTTTTTTTTTTTACAAGCAAGAAATAACTAGGTGAGAACTGAATTTAAATAAGAATATTCAACATAATAGATTTCTAGTTCTATGGCTTCTGCGAGCTTTTTACTTTTGAGTCTAAGCTGTCTACATCTGGAAAAGAATTCACATAAACTGGATATGATCTGCATTTTGGTGGATATTATATAGACACACACTCACAGGGAAAATTGTTTATACTGTGTCCCTAAAGTGGTAAAAGCCAGTCTTGTCTAGTCATAGCCTTACAGTTCTATGAGGCTTTCATGGGAGATAAAAGCATTGTTTTAATAATCAATAATTTTAAGCCACTTATGATGAAAAGAATATACCCTGCATCTCTTTAGGAAAAGAGACTGGCCCAGATTTTTGGCTTTCTGAATAATAATTTCTCTATGGATGTATCATCTGACCCAGTAACCCAGAGCTTCTCATTTACTTTTATATTTATAATTGATGTTCACAAAATGTATTATGTATGAAGCAAATTTATCACTGCTATTTTTCAACAACTGTCTGGTTTTTAGTCTGGGAATAAATTTTGAGATGATTTTCTAATGTCCTACCAGACATCAATTTTCTTTCAAGCATGTTCTGTTGTCATGGAATTTTCTTAAGAATTTGTATGTGTACTACATGTAACAGACAAGAGCCATTTCTGAAGTCTGCCCTGATTTAGGAAACCAAACAATTATGGATGCATGCAGCCTACTCAGTCAAGCTCTGGGTTAGTCTCAGGAATCTAGGCAACCATATGAGCCTGGTAACATGGGGCTAGGCTTTTCACATTGTGTGTATACATTAGATGTTCAGGTAAATCTCTGCCTAATAATTTTTTTTCCCTTAATTTTCTGTTTAAGACTTGTCTTTGGTTTCTCTCCCTGTAAGTGAAGGCTATCAGTCGTGTTGGACTCTGTGACCCCATGCAGTGCAGCAAGCCAGACTTCCCTGTCTATCACCAACCCCTGGAGCTTGTTCAAACTCATGGAAGCATATAATAGAACCATAAAAAGATGGAGAAGAGCCAATAGTAGTGAAGATGGAAGGTTCTGAAACATCAAAGGATTTCAGAGCTGGCATCATATCAAGCAGAAAGGATTGCAGAAGGGACTGCTGTAAGCTGGGAGGGGACATCCTCACAAAGCCCTGAGAGCGGGGAGGCTCCTCCACACAGTGAGCCACAACACAGACAGAACACCCACAAGGGGTGTATACAGAAGGAGCTCTTTGTTACGACTGTGAAAGTGAAAGTTGCTCAGCCGTGTCCGACTCTCTTTGCGACCCCAGGGACTATACGGTTCATGGAATTCTCCAGGCCAGAATAGTGGAGTGGGTAGGTAGCCTTTCCCTTCTACAGATCTTCCCAACCCAGGGATCCCGGATTGCGGGAGGATTCTTTACCAGCAGAGCCACAAGAGAAGCCCAAGAATACTGGAGTAGCTTCTCCAGGAGGACCTTCCCAACTCAGGAATCGAACTGGGGTCTCCCGCATGGCAGGCGGATTCTTTACCAGCTGAGCTATCAGGGAAGCCTACTGTTTTGACTATGCTGCTTGCTGCTAAGTCGCTTCAGTCGTGTCCAACTCTGTGTGACCTCATAGATGACAGCCCACCAGGCTCCCCGTCCCTGGGACTCTCCAGCCAAGAACACTGGAGTGGGCTGCCATTTCCTCCAATGCATGGAAGTGAAAAGTGAAAGTGAAGTCGCTCAGACGTGTCTGACTCCAGCAACCCCATGGACTGCAGCCCACCAGGCTCTTCCATCCGTGGGATTTTCCAGGCAAGAGTACTGGAGTGGAGTGCCATTGCCTTCTCCGGTTATGACTGTAGTACTTACCTAAAACTAGGACAGACCAAGGACACATGCAATGCATGATGCAGGCACCATGTAGTCACACCTCCAGGTTTAACAAAGAAATCCCAAATGATATTTAACTCTCCAACCATTTTCCAAGGCCTACAGCTTTGGTGTTCTGTGCAGTCACACTGGCCCTATGTTTGGTTTCTGCTCTGCTGATGGCATTGGAAATCTTACTAATGTTAGAACACAAAGCCTGCGGTTTCATTTCAACCAGCACATCACGTAGCCAGTCCTGCCATATGTGAAACATTGAAAAATGTGATCTATGTGCTTGCAAGTTTTGGACTAGATAAACACATTAGAATAGTCCTCAATCTCCCAGTAAATTGGGGGGCCATTATGAAGACAGGTAATGGAAAGCTGAATGGTCCTTTTAAGGCTACATCATCTTGTTCCTAGGTCCATTCTCTTTGCTTGTTGAACTGTCAACATTATTTTTGCAGCTGTTCACATTCTTATTTTGTGGACAGAAAAATTAAGGTAGAAAACGCACTTACCCTCTGGTCATCTGGCCTGTAAGTAGAGCTACAGAAGAAATACATGCTCAGAAATTTTAGTCAGGCTAAGTTAATGATATGTGGTTAATAAATAATAATGGATAGTATTAATATTACTAATATTATTCCTTTTAAAAAAAGAAATTAAAAGTTAAACTTTCAGAGATACATTTAATAGTGATTTCCTAGGCCTATTTTACATAATCTTGATCTGGCATATTTTCAGCATTTTTCCTATCTAAAGTTTTACATGCTTCTCAAAAACGCTGATATCTAAAGATATGGAAAAGAATGTTATTTCTCACATAGATAAGGATCATACATCAACTAAAGGAAGACTACCTCAAACTCTACGTGGCTCTTCATGTGTGTAAGGCTTGAAAAATTTCCATTCATTTTTGTCAGAAAAACAGATTTTTTGGGGGAAAAAAATGCATTCTCTATAGTCCTTTAATATCTCTGCACTGATGACTAGAGAAACAGAGGTCCCAATGATTACCATGACTAGAGCATTAAAAATTAACAAAAGAAAATTAAACAAAAAGCTTATCTCCTCTTATACACGATCCTTGAGATTGAAAGTTAAAATGAAGTTTGAAGTTCTAATCATGTGATGCCAGGATACAGACTGCTGTCCAGCTGCCCACAGGTGAGGTTTTACCTACGCGGAGCCTATGGGAAACCTATTATCTTACAGCAAAGCTAAAATCACAAGCCAGTCACTAGTAGCAGCAAAATATTTAGCCCTTGGAATTAGCACATGCTAGTTTTGGACCAGTTATATAACACGAGAGGTGTATAATTTGTGAGCAAATTGTCAGAGGCTTGTCAATGTCTTTCTAGGCTGCAGAGTAGATATATAAGGGAACGGGTGGGTGTCTGAACTGAGCTTCTCAGATATATCATTAAATCAACCATGAGCGCAACTTTACATTCACAGGATTCAGATCATAAAGCAGATACTTTTTCATTTACTTCCCCTTCAATACGTGCTCAATCAGAACTATTACTCCTCTCAGACTCTTCAGGCAGCTTCCAAACTTCATCACAACACTGGTATAAAACACGCAATGCAGCCTCTGTGAACATTCTAATGAATGATGAGCTGGCCTTGAATTCGTCTGTTTTTGCACATTACAGCTGTCATTCTCAAAAGACATTTAAAATATGTACCCTGCCACACAGTGATTTGAGAATGAATGAATACTGCCATTTTTATAATACGGAAAATAGGGCAGTGAGTGGCATTAAAATATTCACTTAGGATCATAAGTATCATCAGTGATTCGAGATCATAAACTTGGCTATTTGAAGATGCATTCTTCTCCATGATAAAGATAAATTACTAAATATAAGAAAATATAAATATAAAAAAATATAAATATAAATACTAAATATAAGAAAGTATAGAGAAAATTCCCCCCCAGTGGTGAAGAAAAGCAATGGCTCACACCTACCCACACTGCCCTATACCAACAGCCAGAGACGCATAATAGATAAAATATTATTTTATAACCAAGAAAACAGTGCTCCAAATTATAGTCTTACTGAATATAAACCATTTCATCTTCAAAGCGAAACAGAACATCTAGCCAAACAACCACATTTTCTATTCAGGCAGTTTTGCAACTCATATTTTTTTTTTCTTCTAAAATGAAAAAAAGTCATTTAATTTAGTTTTTGATTTAGCAGATCATCATCCTAATTGTTATGTTCCAGCTAATTTCCCTGAGAAAGCCAGCCTCTGGAAGGAGAAGCTGTAACTACTATATATTCTACTGCATGGCAGGGAGATTTTGCTGAAGATTTAAAATTCTACTGTGTGTAATTCCTATGTGAGTTAATTAAAGAAAACAAATTGAAACATTGCAGAGGTAAATATTCAACGTTTTCTTATAGAGTCAAGAGACAGCAACTGAAAAACTTCAATAGCTCATATTTTGCTTAATTTTGATAGAAATTCTGATCAATGTAGTAAAATATTTTTAAAGGTGCTAATGGCTCTATAAATAATATGCTGTTTATTACCATGGTACACATTTTGAGAAACGCACAATAAGAATAGAGTGTCATCAGTTTCAACCACATTACATCAAAATAACTATTATTAATTCTATGCCAAGAAAGAAATAATGACTTTACAAGGAGAGTCACATGTCAGTGTTTACCTGTTTTGGGCTCCACTGAGAAGTATGGCTGACCCTGCAGGATGCTGTAGACCACTCGAGCGCTGTTGCCATACGTAGGATCGTCAGCGTCCGTCGCTGTCACCTGTACCACTGAGGTCCCTACATGACAATCCAAAGTCAATGAATTAAAAACCCCCAAATGCCATGAAACAAGAGAAATCACCAAACACTAAAGATGCTACATTACTATAAAGATGCTTTCCAGTTTTCATTCTTTTTCTCAAGTATGTGAAAAATGGAAACATTTTTGAGTCTAAGACAAACTCCAAAAGATGATAAATGATTCTCAGAAATACTTAAGGGATATGAAAAGATGTTGGTTAAAAAAAAAAAAAAAGGGACTGACAATTCCAAGTTAGACAGGGATATATTCTCAGAATTGAGTGGGACTCAACTTTTAAGCATCTCATCTATCAAGGTCTACAAGAGCAACCTCTAAGTCTCAATCACACCCTAAAAAGCAGCATGACAATTCTAGCACCTTGACACTCAAATCATGGGGCAACCCTACTGCTGCAGCAACAGAAATGGGAATTTCAGTAACTGAGTAAGTTAATAAGGAATATTTGATTGGCACATTTAACTGGATATTGGGTGGCTACTCTATCTCTCAGCAGGTTTTTTTTTTCATTTCACTAATCGACTTATAACAAAAGCATGAAATGAACACTGAAACCAAACCCTTTCAAAGGAGAAAAACCGTGATAACCTGAAAAATCACAACATTGGTTGCTTTTCTATATTTTGTATGATAGAATGTCATATTGCTTCTTCCTTTTACTATGCGTTCACTTATTCCAGATAGAAAGCATTTAGTGTGATCTGTTGTTTTCATTTCCACTTGGAATCTCATCTTAAAAATATTAGCTACCCATATTTGCTTAAATATGTAAGCACAGGATATTTTAACATTTATGTCCTAGTTGATGGGCATGAGACAACTCCCTTTCTTTATGTATTCATTCAAGGCTCAAGTTGGTTTCTAATAAATTCTTGAAAACATGGCATTTTTCATCTAACATCTGTTTTAGATCTATTCCTATGTAGATCTTCCTTTCAAAATTCCTTACATAAGTCATTAAATGGTGATCTTACTATATATCTATTTTCTTTTCCACATTATTATTTCCCTAACTGATTCCATTTGCTTTCAAATTGGGTAAAAATTGTGAGTGTCATTTTTTAAATTCTGAAGATTTTTTTTTTATTGGTAGACTTAGGAGACTGTGCCCTGTGGCTGCTTGGCAGGACCAAATGGTGAATGATGTATATTTAAAAATCTTTTTAGCAACTAGATTTTGACTATCTTAAAATATTAGAATCAATGACTTTGATATTCTCAATTTCCTCTATAATTCACCATCTTTACAGCAATATTTACTCTGGTGATATGCTTAAGTACCCATTTCCTACTTCACTGGAAGACAACTTGCAACAAAATAATGAAAACTATACCTCAGTGATTTTGTCGTATGTATTTTTTTCCTGAAAGTGAAGTCGCTCAGTCGTATCCGACTCTTTGAGACCCCATGGACTGCAGCCTACCAGGTTCCACCCTCCATGGGATTTTCCAGGCAAGAATACTGGAGTGGGTTGTCATTTCCTTCTCCAGGAGATCTTCCTGACCCAGGGATTGAACCCAGGTCTCCCACATTGTAGGCAGACACTTTACCATCTGAGCCACAGGGAAGTCATCAGGAATTTTTTTTTTCTGAAGTATTCATTAAATAATTTATGACACACACATACAGTCACACAGACACACACACCCATTCTTGTGCTTATCTGTGCTTTTCGGACAATAAGCAATCCTAGGTGACTATGAGGGTCTCAAATCTTATAATTTGCTAGTATACAATGAACAACAAAAAATAGCCCTGAACAATAAACAGAGAAAACTTGTGTTGTATATACCACACTATTTAGTGGCTATCATAACTATTTGGTTACAAGTAAACACTTTGATAAAGAGTCATGATAAATCCATAAGATATGTTTTATATAAGCATTTACTGTGCTTAGCTCAAGTTTGGATATTTACTCCAGTGAACTCGCTCACTGTCAAATAAATCCTGAAGACATTTGAAAATCATTTTCTAAAAAGTCCTGACCCTGCTGGAATCGATCAAATAGCTAAAATGACTTACATGTGTATAACAGTCATATTGTTTGATATCAGAGTGGTAGCACTGTAACTAAAACTACAGTGCGTCATTCAACCTCTACAGCAGAAAGCTTGCATTAATCCAACGTGC
Source organism: Nanger dama (assembly GCA_917880005.1). Classification (NCBI taxonomy): domain Eukaryota; kingdom Metazoa; phylum Chordata; class Mammalia; order Artiodactyla; family Bovidae; genus Nanger; species Nanger dama. The sequence continues at coordinate 4,969,030 of CAKJTW010000069.1, forward strand.
ACTGCTGTCTCCTACTTAGGAAAGGAAAGCCTCATCAAGCCCACAAAAAATACCAAAAATGCCCAGGAGAATCGTAGCGTTGAACTGAATTGCTTACACACACTTCAAAACCTCCTGTTTCTCTAAACATTACCACTTTGGGGAGGACAGTGTGCCTACTCCTTTAAAACCTCGTCATATTTGTTGCTTTTGTCATTAAATGAGAGCAGCAGGAAGCATTCTGAACGTGTGGGTGGTATTGAGAGGGTGTGAATACGCCTGTTTGGTCTAAGAATGTTTACACAGAAGATAATTATAGGCAGCCGCTGCCACTGTGGGTTCAGAACTTTTCCTGACCCCAAGCACCCTTGGTTCATTTTCAGTTATTTCTTCAGCGGCTAGAGTCACAGTCCCAAAATAATGTTCCCTCGGAGAAGGCAATGGCACCCCCACTCCAGTCCTCTTGCCTGGGAAATCCCATGGATGGAGGAGCCTGGTGGGCTGCAGTCCATGGGGTCGCTAAGTCGGACATGATTGAGCGACTTCACTTTCACCTTTCGCTTTCACACATTGGAGAAGGAAATGGCAACCCACTCCGGTGTTCTTGCCTGCAGAATCCCAAGGACGGGGGAGCCTGGTGGGCTGCCTTCTATGGGGTCGCACAGAGTCGGACACGACTGAAGCAACTTTGCAATTAGCTCCCGTCTGATAGGAACAAAAACTCTGGGTCACTAAATTGTGATTTCCCTAAAGGGTACATGTGATACACATCTTTGCAATTCCAGTTCCCTGCATAGCAGATGTACAGATGAAAAGCTGGAATGAATGCAATGACCTTTATTTCAAGTAAAACAAATCACAATCAATCAATAAAATAAAACACAATCAGTCAAGTATTATATCACATTGGTAACATTTTCAGGGTTTCCCAGGCGGCACAGTGGTGAAGAACCTGACAGCCAATGCAAGAGAAACAAGAGCCATAGGTTCAATCCTGGGTCAGGAAATAATTGAGAGTAGGAAATGGCAACCCATGCCAGTATTCTTGACTGAGAAATCCCATGGACAGAAGAACCTGGGCTACAGTCCCTGGGGTCTCAAAGAGTCAGACATGACTGAGCGTATACACAAAACTTTCAAGTTAAAGACCTGAGTTGAAATAGGTGTAAAAATACAAGCTCCATTATTATTTTAAATAAACTTGCTCCTTCAACACCATAAACAATAGGAAATAAAATATATAAATCAACTGGTTTCTGTTCTAGCCTCATAATTTTTTTTTTTTATTATCTTGTAAGATCATCCATATCTAAGTTACATACTGGCTGAAAACTATTCCAAAGGTAGCTAAACAAGTGGAATTTAAAAGAGAATTTAATAGTATTTGAAATACAGTATATACTAAAGGTAATCTACTTTCTATTTTTCCAGTCATGGGGCAATGGTCAGAAGCTCTGTTGGTAAAACAGCCTTCATTATTCTTTTATATATCTCACACTGAGCATCACCTTACCATCATTATAAACAGTATACATTTGAGTATAAATTCTCATGCATCTAAATATCTGGAGAAATTACAAAAAGATTAGTGGTGGCAGGTGAATGGACATTTATAGGCTGAAGTGCACTCTGCAAGAATAGACCAAATGTAAGCCTGGCTACACTAATAGTCTACCTGATACCCTGGCCCTAGAGACATGCTTGGAATAGTGAATTATTATCCTAACATGGGAGAAAGAAAAGTGAACCATCACAAGGATGTGTCTCGGTTTTTTGTTTGTTTGTTTGGTTGGTTGGTTTGATACTGTTTATTTGGAAGGTTTTCTTTTTAACCTCTTAAGCCTGGAGAATCCCAGAGACAGTGGACCCCTGTCTATGGGGTCGCACAGAGTTGGACACGACTGAAACGACTTAGCAGCAGCAGCAGCAAGCATAATTTTAATTTTTTTGGTGGGGGCAGGGGTTGGCGAGCTGTACCACACAGCATGTAGGATCTTAGTTCCCCTATCATGGATCAAACCCAGGGTCTGGGCAGTGAAAGCACCAAATTCTAACCACTGGTCTGCCAGCGGCTTCCTCATTTTTAAATTTTAAATATTAAATTGAAAAGGGATGCTAAGACCGAGGTAATTTCTTGAAGACACTGAGCAGTATAAAAGAAGAATTTCTGAATTTCCATACAAATAAAACAATGTGTCAAAAGTAGAATTTAGACACTGGCTACTAACACATCTCAAACATTCCCTCACTCAAAATAGTAATTGCTATACGAATATTAATGTGATGCTTTTTCCGGTACTTAAGATGATTTAGTTTTAAAAACAAACCTCCCCAAATCAGATAGTGCCAGACCAACTTGCGCTTACTCACCCACAGGCGACATTTCGGGAACCCCTGCCGTGTACGGGCCATCCAAGAATCTGGGTTCGTTGTCATTGATGTCCTGAATCTTGATGACAAACTCGGACTCGGGTTCCACAGGCTTGTTGGTGAGCCGGTCCAACGCCTGGGCTCGAAGCGTATAGTAGGCTTGCTCCTCGCGATCCAGCCTCTTGGTAGCATGAATATCCCCAGTGTTCTCATCAATAATGAAAATGGAACTTGCCCCTTCGCCTGACAAGATGTATTTGATGGAACCATCTCCTTTATCAACATCAGAGTGAAGCTGGTGAAAAATTCATGTGAGATGAGATTAACTTACAAGAGAGTCAGTGATATGGAGATACGTAAAAATAATTCTAATGTCAGGCAGCAGCACATGAAATTTTATTGTTCTTGGAAAGACAAGCAGACCTGTATTGTGCACAGTGGAAAAGGCGATTTAGAATGTGTCAGCTTGCACTTGTGAGCAAGACAACTGCATTTCTTCTGGTACCCAGCCTCACTTCAAAGGAATTTTATATCATTCCCAAAGTTAGAAACTCATCTATCCTTGCCAGTTTTAGCCATCTTCGCTAACCAGAGCAGATATTCAGTAAACATGTACAGCCAGTCAATTCAACCATATTCCAAGCAAAGGGACTTATTCAAGCACATTAGTAAGTTTAGATCTAATACATTATGTAAAATGCTTAGAAATCATCACATCCTTTTCGGGTACCCTTCCCTCCCACCCCCACAACTTCTCATGATTATTAAGTATGGATGGCTGTCCAGTCACTAAATGAGTCTCCAAATCCTTCTATATTTTAAAATTTGAAGCTGGAAAAAAAAAATCATACTGCTCTCTGAAGTAGGAATTTTAAATCAATATGTGCTTGAGACTTCAACTAAAACCTTTCTTGAAATACCAAGCACTGCATTAGATTTGCATGATTAACCCCGGCTCTGGCTGCAGGGGCAGCCCCTACTGATTTGCATTTCATATCTGGAGCTGTCCCTTCTGTGTATGTCAGAACATTATGTCGAACAGAGGAACCTGAGGAAACGCGGAAATAATTACATCTTTCCCTGAACTTCATAACCTGAGAAATGCAGCCCCCAATCCGGAATTTCAACAATCTTTCATCCCCAGGAACCGCTGTGACTGCAATTAGTACAAAGGCGAAAACCAAATTTACCAAACAGCAAGGCTGCCTTGCGGAACTACGTTGGCACTCAAAACTATGTTGCCACTCTTTAAAAGCCAAGGTGTATGGGGCTTCCCAGGTGGCTCAATGGAATCCACTGAGTGGATTCATCGTAAGAACCCACCTGCCATCACCAGAAAAAGACCAAGTGCGAAAAATATACGACATGGGCAACTATTCAGGCAAGTGGGTACCCAGTCCATTTCCATCTGTAGCTGTTGAGGAGACTGCATTTGTACCATGAATTTCTCTGAGTGATCCTTCCATTGCACTGTAACAGCTGTGTTTATACTCGGCTTCGGAATACTTAAGTACCTGATTCATCCTTTCGTTTCTGTAGTTTTCAGCCAGGACAAAATGATACAAAAAAATTAATTTCTGGCACAAGTTTTAATTTAGCTTTGTTCAGAGCGGCATTAGCGAGTGAATCACTCTGCAGCAAGATTATCCAGCATATGGAGAAGATGTGTTCTTGAAATATAATGAATTATTTAATTTTCTTAAGTCATTCTCAGGGTGTCTATTACGTACATATGTAATAGCTTGTATGAGACAAGCTAAAAATCCCTAAAGTTTGACTTGAGTATTCCCTGTGTTCCAGGAAATATTATTAATATTCTCTACAGAGTAACCCATCCCAGGCTCACACTAACTGACTTCATTATCCTTTTAATAGATTAGGAAACTGAGGTAGAGAAAGGCCTGAGGTCACGTGGCCAGCTCTGCAGCTGCATCCCTACAGGTGGCGCTAGTGGTAAAGAAGCCGCAGGTGCAGGCGGCATGAGAGATGTAGGTTTGATCCCAGGTCTGGAAGATCCCCCAGAGGAGGGCATGGCAACCCACTCCAGTATTCTTGCCTGGAAAATCCCATGGACAGAGGAGCCTGGCGGGCTACAGTCCACGGGGTTGCAAAGAGCTGGACATGATGGAAGGGACTCAGCACACAGCACACACAGCCTGGTGGAAAGCCCGTCCTCTACGCCTGCACTGGGATCCTGCCTCTAGCGGACAGGCTGTGTCCTGTGAGGGGAGTACATTAAAAGCTGCTAAAAGGAGAACTGAACCCAGGGCAAAATAAAGCAACCCATCCCCACCAGATCGGCCCCATAGATCTTAAAGATGCTCAATGCTTCCAGGGGTTTACATCAACACACTTCACAACGTGCCAGAAGGGACCTTTCTGACATCACAGAACAGCAGTAGACTCCACCGCACTCAACAACACAAAGACCTGAGTCCAGAGACAAAAGATGACAGGGGAGAATAAAGCGGGGCTCCCCGGTGGCTCAGCGGTAAAGGATCCGTCTGTCAATGAGGGAGACGCAGGTTGAATCCAGGGGTTGGGAAGATCCCCTGGAGAAGCGAATGGCTGCCCACTCCAGCATTCCTGCCTGGAGAATCTCATGGACAGAGGAGCCTGGCGGGCTACAGTCCACGGGATCACAAAGAGTCAAACACGACTGAAGTGATTAAGCAGAAGCAGGGAGCAGAGTCTCCCGCTGCACACACCTCTCACAGCCACTCTCTCAACCCCTCCTTGCCTCATCTGTTCCTCTCTGCATCAGCAGAGGTTGTCTACTCTATTGCTAATGGTAGTGTGAAATATTAGAAAGAGATTCTGATGATGGAAATACATAAGTAATACCTAGGCTTCATCTTTAATCAAAGGTATGAGCTCCCATTCACGGGACCAGGCCTTGTGATTCATTTAACTAATTCCTATCAACTGAAGACGGCCGTCTTCACAGCATGGTGATCCGATGTTCCCAGGGTATTCAGGTAAGGAAGGACACCTTCCTCTCCATGAAATCCTGACTGACCTTCAGCCTGAGCTCTGATGCTGTATTTGACGTTATATGATACCTTAGTTGTTCTCCATTACTGAGAGCGAAAGAGCTGAAAGGTAAAAACGGTTCATATTGCTTGTTTTCCCAGTCATTCAAGGATCAGCATTCTTCTCTTCCACATCTAACTGCCATCACCATCACCAACCCCTCCACCCGCCACACACACACATGCACACACACACATCCATTGCAAGAGCCCTGAAATCTACCACCCTCCTCATCACTGACATTTTTCTCCTAGCTGGGACTATCGTTAGGCTTGTAACCACTGCCAAAATTCAGAAGTGTAAAAACACTGTGAGTCTAACCTGGTGTATGTGCAAGGTTAGCAGAGGCATCTGTGGTTGAAAGTAAATGATCAACTAGGAAACATTAAGATGGAGATGAAATTATCAATGATTCACACACTAGATCTGTAAGGCTTCACCCACTACACTAACCTTAATAGGTGAAGTGAAACCCATACTGTTAGGAAAAACTACTACCCCTCTGTGATGAAGAAGCGTGCTCAGCATAGAAAAATGCTGAGAAACTACAGAATGGCAATCTAAGACGTGTGTCAATGCAGTCCCTCCGCCCCCTCCACACACACACACACACACGCGGCTGCACAGTCTTTGTAAATGGCTATTACAGACTAGAGTAGGACGCTCTACAGTGAAGACCTCTGGCCAGGAAAAAGAAATTTCTATGGTCCCAATACAGTAAGTGAACAAATTAGCTATAAATGAAAAACACCATAAAGAAACAAAGATTTGTACTCTATTTGGAGCAGAGTTGAACTCATGATGTTTTGCCTATTTCATTTGCCAATCTCCCCATAAACCTGATCTTTTGGTTCATCTAAGCAATAACAAAATCTTGATTTATCACCAGAAAAAAACTCATTTTTACCGTCTGCATCTCTATATCTTTTTCAAAATATTTGTTGTGTCTCCAAAAGTAAATATTTACATTTTTCTTTTTTTTTTGGCAAATGAGCACACACAGTGGGGAGCACACATCTCTTAGCTGAGTCCAGCTCATGATAAGGCAACCAAACAAGCATAGAGGCGAACCAAGTATGATGTGAATCCAATGTCCCTGTGTCTCCACTGTGTTTGGTAACAATGTAAGAAATATGAAATTGTTGGATTCCATCATAATCTACCCAGGCCAGGACGCAAAGCACACTTCACCTTTGCCTGAAGTATAATTTGCTTAATAATCCACTATGAGAAGATAAGACAAATTGAGAGAGGAACATTGACATCGATACACTACCACGAATAAAACAGAGAGCTAGTGGGAAGCTGCTGTCTAGCAGAGGAAGCTCAGCTCAGTGCTCTGTGATGACCTAGAGGGGTGGGAGGGAGGCTCAAGAGGGAGGAATATATGTATACACAGAGCTGATTCACACTGGACAGCAGAAACCAACACAACATTGTAAAGCAATTATTCTCCAGCTAAAAACAATAATAATAATCCACTAGGCCTCCATCATCCCCCACTCAATGGAATACGTACTCATCACCTCTACCACATCAACCCTTTCTTCCGTCTTTCTAAACAATAATCCCAACTTGGAATCTTAAAATCTTCCACTTGGGCTATAACAAAACTCCTGACTACTATTCACTTTGAATAACTCACATCATCTGCGCTGTTACACTGCATGTCAGCAATGATCCTCCTAAAACTATACTTAAGTATAGTATAGGGCGTGTCACAGCCTTCATCAAGTATGTCTAATTGCTTCCCATGGTCTCTGGGTTTAACCCCAGATCTTAAGCTCAGGGCTCCATGTGGCCACTGGCCATCCCCCCAGTGTCTCTTTCCCAAATCCCAAAAAGCTCTCTACGCCCCGGGCACCTGGGATCAGTCACTGCGGCCGGAGCAGAGCAAGCATGTCCATCCCTTTACAGACCCGGCCTCCATCGTCTCACCCAGCACCTGATATCCAGCTCAACATAATGAAAACTCCCTTTTACTGAAACCTTAACAATCTTATTTCCCCCTGCCCAAGACATGTTGTTTGCATTTCTCTGAAAAAATGCCTTTAATTCTGCTTTCTATTGAAAATCTGGTTGTTTTCCCACCCACCCTAAGAGCTGGGTTCTCTTTATCATCATATTCCACATACTTAACAAACTATTGTAGTAAATTTGGTAAATTTGTAATTCACTTTGTGAAACAGTAGTGCCTGTTTTATTTCAATTTCTATCCTTTTAAGTTTGAATAGCATTAAGTAGAAAGAAAAGAAACTAAACAAAATACATCCCGTATCTCTGGTTTGTTCTCGCTAATCCTCTGAAACCAGGGAGAGGGAATTCAGATACCTTGTTTTCTATGCCCAGGGTAATACCTGCACATTGATACCCTTGTGTTCCCCAAGAGACAGAGTCCTGCAGGGACAGGCATGCTTTCTTATTCTTGTTTCCCTAAGTCTTATACAGCACTCCACACAGACACAGATGCATAAAGAGGGTTTATAGACCGTTGGACATTCTCAGATGGCAGAATACCTGTTCTTGATTAAAGAATCTGCCTGCAATGTGGGAGACCCAGGTTCGATCACTGGGTCAGGAAGATCCCCTGGAGAAGGGAATGGCAACCTACTCCAGTATTCTTGCCTGGAGAATTCCAGGGACAGAGGAGCCTGGTGGGCTACAGTCCATGGGTTGCAAAGAGTTGAACACCACTGAGCAACTAACATTATGTTTTCAATTTAAGATCAACAGTCAGGTCAGAAACAAGCAGAGTGGAACATGTTCATAGAGGGAAGAAAAGTGGGTCAGTATATTGAATTTATTTTTTTACCTCAGTAGATTGAGGAATATTTTCCATTTTCAGACGGATCACAGTGATAGATCAGGTAGTTTATATCAGGTCCTAGTTGATTAAATAAATGCAAGAAAAATGTTAGAATGCAATGCATTGATCTGTTGTTGTTCTTTATGACTGTTGATCTTGTCTTTACTCTCCTGGTTCCCCTCCTCTATAAAATACTTGCACTTGAACTTCACTGAACAATTGTGACTACTACTTGAGATGATGTAGAAGGGTATGATTGTAAATTACTATAATGTCAGGACTGTACTTATTAATGTTTTGCTTTTGAAAACATTATACTTTCATATCACAAAAAGATAAATATAGTCATCATAAGATGAAACTGAGAATGTTTATCATGAAAGATAATGTTTATCATGAAAGTTTTGACACTAAAAATATAAAACTAAAAAGAAAGCCTCTGTGATCCTCAATGACAAAATACAATGATGGAAATAATTAATATTATATTTAACATTATAATTAATTATAATATTAACTTTTTCTGTAATGAATACTTGAATACAAAAAAATGCATATTATAGAAACAAAAGTTTATTCTGCTACATTTGTGTTCAAAAATGGAGTAATGATGGCTGAACACAAAATATGCATATGTTCCTTTGAACAGCATGTTAACCCATCAGAGAATGATTCATATATTGAACATTAGGCAAAAGATTTCTAAGGTAAATTTTCTACTGCTGATTTACTTATCCTAGTTTGTTTGTTTTTTTTTTTAAGTTTAAAACTGTGTTACAGATTGTTAGAACCCATGCAGTTTACTTTTGCTAAACTTTCACAAGGTTAAAATAATAAGTATGGAGGGCAGATTTAAGCAATAATTGGCAGGGGGAAAACTGCTTGAATATACACATTATGTGCAAGTTTTCTTTTCTCATTATGCTTTTAAATAGATATTTTCCACTTACCACTGGATACGATGTAATTATCAAGCTGTTCAAGAAATATTACAGATGAAAACAAGTACAAGAGTCTTTTTTTTTTCTGGTTGAAGTATTCCTAATTTATAATTATCATTGTGATCCAGGGTAATAGAACACAATTTTCTTGTGAGGCATCTTCGAGGAAGATGCGTGGTTTAAGAAGTGTAGGTATTAATTACGATGTGCATGCATGCTAACTCGCCTCATTTGCCTCCGACTCTTTGCAATGCTGTGGACTATAGCCCACCAGACTCCTCTGTCTGTGGGATTCCCCAGGCAAGAATACTGCAGTGGGTTGCCATTTTCTTCTCCAGAGCCTCTCCCGACCCAGGGATCGAACCCATGGCTCTTATGTCTCCTACACTGGCTGGCGGGTTCTTCACCACTAGCGCCACCTGGGAAGCCCTTCGTTACTACACATAAAGGGCTTCCCTGATCGCTCAGTTGGTAAAGAATCCACCTGCAATGCAGGAGACCCAAGTTCAATTCCTAGGTTGGGAAGATCTGCTAGAGAAGGGATAGGCTGCCCATTCCAGTATTCTTGCGCTTCCCTTGTGGCTTAGCTGAGAGAGAATCCACCTGCAATGTGGGAGATGTGAGTTCAATCCCTGGGTTGGGAAGATCCCCTGGAGAAGGGAAAGGCTACCCACCCCAGTATTCTGGCCTGGAGAATTCCATGTACTGTATAATCCATGAGGGTGGAAAGACTTGGACATGACTGAGTGACCTTCACTCACACACTCACAAAGTAATAAAGGAGAAGAATATGATACAGAACTATTTAGGAAAGATTAAAATAGATGAGGAAACAGTGGAAAGAGTGTCAGACTTCATTTTTATGGGCTCCAAAATCACTGCAGATGGTGACTGCAGCCATGAAATTAAAAGATGCTTACTCCTTGGAAGAAAAGTTATGACCAACCTAGATAGCGTATTCAAAAGCAGAGACATTACTTTGCCAACAAAGTCCATCTAGGCAAGGCTATGGTTTTTCCTGTGGTCATGTATAGACTTGAGAGTTGGACTGTGAAGAAAGCTGAGTGCCAAAGAATTGATGCTTTTGAACTGTGGTATTGGAGAAGACTCTTGAGAGTCCCTTCGACTACAAGGAGATCCAACCAGTCCATTCTAAAGGAGATCAGCCCTGGGTGTTCTTTGGAAGGAATGATCCTAAAGCTGAAACTCCAGTACTTTGGCCACCTCATGCAAAGAGTTGACTCATTGGAAAAGGCTCTGATGCTGGGAGGGATTGGGGGCAGAAGGAAAAGGGGACGACAGAGGATGAGATGGCTGGATGGCATCACCGGACTCGATGGACGTGAGTTTGAGTGAACTCCAGGAGATGGTGATGGACAGGGAGGTCTGGTGTGCTACAATTCATGGGGCTGTAAAGTGTCAGACACGACTGAGCGACTGAACTGAACTGAAAATTCCCTACAACAGCTCTTAAAGAAAAAAAAAAAAAACAGTATATTTTCAAAAGGAAAGACTACTATGAATTTTTATCCTCAGGAAAAGTTCACCCTAATGCAGTGGCGACAGACATTCATTTTGGGGTTCAGTCCATACAAAGCAGCAGAGTGGTATCAACAGATAGGTCCAAGCAAAGGAACCAGAGGTATGTCTACTGACTCTCTACTCTGCTTCTTATCTTGCTGCCTTCAGCTCAGTTTAGTCTTTCAGTCGTGTCTGATTCTTTGTGACCCCATGGACTGCAGCCAGGCTTCCCTGTCCATCACCAATTCCTAGAGCTTACTCAAACTCATGTCTATTGAGTCGGTGATGCCATCCAACCATCTCATCCTCTGTTGTCCCCTTCTCTGACTGCCCTCAATCTTTCCCAGCATCAGGGTCTTTTCAAATGAGTCAACTCTTTGCACCAGGTGGCCAAAGTACTGGAGTTTCAGCTTCAACATCAGTCCTTCCAATGAACACCCAGGTCTTATCTTCTTTAGGATGGACTGGTTGGATCTCCTTGCAGTCCAAGGGACTCTCAAGAGTCTTTCCAACACCACAGTTCAAAAGCATCAATTCTTCGGCACTCAGCTTTCTTTATAGTCCAACTCTCACATCCGTACATGACTACTGGAAAAACCATAGCCTTGATTAGACAGACCATTGTTGGCAAAGTAATGTCTCTGCTTTTTTCTTTTTTAAAATTTATTTATTTTTTTAATTACGATACTGTATTTGTTTTGCCATACATTGACATGAATCAGCCACAGGTGAACACAATCTCCCAATGCTGAAGCCCCCACCCACCTCCCACCCCACATCCTCTACCTGAATCATCCTGTGCTCCAGCCCCATGCATCCTGCATCCCACATTGAACATAGATTGGTGCTTCGTTTCTTACAAGAAAGTATACATGTTTCAATGCCATTCTCCCAAACCATCCCACCCTTACCCTCTCCCTCAGAGTCCAAAAGTCCGTTCTATACCTCTGTGTCTCTTTTGTTGTCTCACATATAGGGTCATCATTACTATCTTCTAATTCCATATATATGTGTCAGTATACTGTATTGGTGTTTTTCTTTCTGGCTTACTTCACTCTGTGCTGTCTTGCTGCCTTGATCGCACCTAAATCCCAGTTTATTGCTAGTTATAGATCAGTCAAGGCTATGATTTTTCCGGTAGTCATGTACATTTTTAAGAGCTACACAATAAAGAAAGTAGAGAGCTGAAGAACTGATACTTCCAAAATGTGGTGCTGGAGAAGACTCTTGAGAGTCCCTTGGACAGCAAGGAGATCAAACCCATTAATCCTAAAGGAAATCAACCCTGAATATTCATTGAAAGGACTGATGCTAAAGTTGAAGCTTCCGTACTTTGGCCACCTGATGTGAAGAGCTGACTCACTGGAAAAGACCCTGATCCTGGGAAAGATAGAAGGCTAGAGAAGGGGCAACAGAGGATGAGATGGTTGGATGGCATCACCGATTCCCTGGACATGAGCTTGGGCCAACTTCGGGAGATGCTGAGGGACAGAGAAGCCTGCAGGCTGCAGTCCACGGAGTCGCGAAGAGTCAAACACGATGGTGACTTAACAAGAGCAACAACCAGTCAGCATCCTCAGTGTCCACTTAGCCTTAAACCCTGCAGTGAGGATAAAATGAAGCAATGTGTTTCATAAAATGCCACTTTCTCTCCATACGTGTACATCCACATAGAGCTATACCATGGAAGTACCTGGCTTCCTTAGGGGGAGATCTTGCTTTAGTTTGAAAAAGCTCTGTGCCTATGGCCAGGATGTGGTTACTCAGAGCTTCACGTGAAGAGCCCTGCCCTTTTCACCAGGGACTGAGTGAAAGCAACTCAGCGAAGCATTTTCATTCCACATGCTACATACCACTCCCTAGAGAAAGGTCCACGGCACACAGCTCATCACCTCTCAGTTGCTGTCTCCAGGACACACATCCACACCTTTCAACCAACTGAAAAAAAAAAAAAAAATCTGCCTGGAGTCAGCTTCGTACTGATCCAAACTCCTTGTCACCTAATTCCATCGTGAGAGCACAGTGTTCTCCACTTCTTGGCTCTCGCCTAAATGCCAAGTCACAAAACAAAAGCATTTAGAGAGCAAACCCTTGGAAGGTTTCAGCTCTTCTCAGGAGGATGACTTTAAATTTTGCTTCTTGAAGTGGAGGTTGAGCAGAATTTTCCCACAGAAACACTGCACGTCTACTCAAAAAAATTAACAATTTCATCTGCCATATGCTTACGATAAAAATATCAGAAATACCGCAGAGTCAGACTCAACTGAGCCACTGAACTGGGAGTGGAAAGAAAATACTTATGATTTCAAACCTCAGAGGTTCTTCTCACACCCGAGACTCCCCTCCAGGGGATCCACAGTGGGTCACCCCCATCCCACCCCACTTCATCCCAAAGGCTGGGCTGCAGCACCCAGTTCAACTCCTGGAAGTTCTGGAGTCAGTCTCTCTCAGCCCTTACCACTTGCGGTAGGAAAACACCCTCTATTAGAGGGAGACACCTCCTTAAACATCACAGAGCTTCCTGGGACAAGTAAATACACAAGACCAGGAACTACAATTATAATGGGAATGCCTGTGTTATCCTCATTCCTACTGATGCTTCTGTTTCAAGAGCAAGGTGATTCCACCAGGTTCAAAGTGCTCTCTGCCTTGTCTCTGGACTCCCTGCACCAAGGGACCAACACACAAAGAGAAGCGTTGCATCCTGGTAGGTGTAATTCATTTTGACCACCAGCAGGAGGCAGGCTTCTGTTACCTGATGGAGACAGGAAGACAGGCTCAGCATCTGGGCCCTTGGGTGACTCTTGATACTCTCTTGCCCCATTTTGATGCTACAAGGACAAGTGCAGGAACCTCAGCCTGAGGCAGGCTGGGTGATGAGAGGAAAATGGTGCATACTGATTGGAACCTGGAGACCACCTACAGCATCAGGGGCTGTAGTTCATCTTTCTGACCTTCCTGTAAATCCCACCAAGAAAAGAGGTCAAATATGAGCTATAGGAGCTGCCCCCTGAACTGACGACCTCAAGCCGGGGGTGGGGGCCCCTCTGGCAGTCATCACGGGGTGTCATGGCAGTGACCTCCCAGGTCCACTTCCTACCTGACCCCAGGAAACGCTGGAAGCGCCAGGTGCTGATGCTTCTCAGCTAAGTTCTTCCTAAAAACTGTCACTCACCTAGGGATATTTATGAATCTGGCAAATTGCAAAAAACGGCAGAGAGCCAGTTTGCTGAAGGTAATACTTCTTTCTCGGGGGCATCCCCCAGGCAATGACGGGCTGATTTCAAGCTCCCCCTGCTCCCCTGATAGAGGTCGACTTTGAAGAGCCTTGCCAGCTGCACACATCCCTGGAGACTAGCCCCTTTCCAGCTTGCAACTGCACCGCAGTTCACCCCCTCCCGCTGCCCAGCCCTACCTCCCTCCCTTCATCACCAATTTTGATTGTGAAAACCGCTCCAATACATCCCCGAAAGGCACATCCCTGACTCAGCGTCTGTTCCCCAGATTCAGGTAGCTCACTCACGGACTAATGAATGGCAGAGCTTGGCTCTCCAAGGACATCTGTGCTCACACACCCCAGGCCTCCTCCAGCAGGGGCACAGGCAGGTGAGAAGCACATTTGCACAACTTGGTGAGAGAGGTGCACACGGAGACCAGAAAGGGAAGCTCCTAGGAAGAAGCTGCAGGAGGCACAGTTCTTAAAAGACATTTCCAGGCGGAATGGCGCTTGTTCTCTTCCATCCACACCTGATACAGTCTTATTTTTCCTATGTTCCCAAACCCTTCAATTTCTAGATACTTGACACTGTGAATGAACCAGTCACAAGGGTAAGGAGGATTCTCTGTGGTTTTTAAATTTGGAAAACGGGAAGAAGCAGAAGGGCCTTAACTCACTGAGCCCAGGAACCAAAGCTCGATGTGCTGCTTCTTACACAAGCCCCTAGAGTTCTCCATGCCCAGGGCAAGCATCTTCTCTTCACCCGGGTGGTGAGATGCCCAGACCCACCGCAGAATTGGAGAAGGAAATGGCAACCCACTCCAGTATTCTTGCCTAGAGAATCCTGTGGACAGAGGATCCTGGTGGGCTGCTGTCCATGGGGTGGCAAAGAGTCGGACACGACTGAGTGTGCACACACACACACACATACCACAGAATTGTTTGATCAGAGTCTATGTGCCCATGGGCTTTATCATTATTATTACTTTTACAAGATCTCCAGACCATGCTATTATACACCCAATCTAAGATTCACACACCAAAAGGGAAGAAAGGAATACAGAAGAAGCTGAAGAAAATATTCTTCCATTTGACTAATGACATCATCTTGAAAGGCACACGGGTTCATTAATTAGATTTAAAAAAAAAAGCATGTCTGCAGAGCTGAGGCAATAATTTGCCTTCAAAGAATTCCTGGAATAATTTCAACAAACACAAAATCTCCCTAAATAAAAAACAAACCCATTTTCCAAGTCAGGACCCTCCATGGTGTATATAATTGTCTCATGGGAAATATAGCAGATGTAAGAAATAAGGCTTAGGTGACCTAAGGAGAAGACACATTTTTTCCTGCTCTAAATAAGATTATCATTTAAAAATAAATGGGGAAAGTCAAGTCTCTTGGTGAGCCTTCTCAGCACCCACGGCAACCAAGGGATGCCTTACCCTTCTGCTGCTGAGTCTGCATTTGTGTTTAATGCCCTAGAGGTAAAAGTGTCTGTAAAGAAATGTAATAAAGTTAATAAAGCTATAGGAACACGGGAAAAAAACTTGGCAGTCTGAAGTGTCTCTCTGTCATGAGGATTATTTTGAGCTGAAAACTAGACTCAAAAGACTCAGGATGAAACTTTGACCTGTCCTCTAACTGCCTAAAACAATTCAGATAGGGTGTCTGCTTCCCCAGTACAGCTATAACCAAATATGCCTGCAAAGAATGAGGTGGGTGTGTGGTGGGGGAACTCGATGGGACCTGGAGTCCAAAGAGCACTCTATACCCCAGCCCTTCTGCCTGGCCCAGCAAACATCTGCTCACCAAACGTGCATGTTTATGCCAAAGTTCTCCCCTTTGAAGTCCCAAACCACTAACTTCAACATCCTCTTTTGCCTTTAACTGAAGACGGTAGTTAGGCTGAGGGGTTTAGCCCTTGTCGCAAGTTCTTCTGGGTCTCTCCCCTCTATTTCAAATTTCTATCTGATTTTCTCCTGTCAATCGGTCTATATGAATTTAGTGCTTAGGCCAGCCAGAAGAACCTAGAAGGGGAGAGGGAAATTTCTTTCTCCTGACCTCAGCTTGCAATTTGGTTTAACAAACTCAACTGAACTAATTAGTTTTTTTATTTTAAAAATCTATGTCCCAAGCTTACAGAAAGTAACATTACACAGTTTGCTAACCTAAACACAACTGTCAGGAAGGGGTGCATATTTTAAAAGAAGTGTTGTTAATAATACTTACAATTTGTCTGATATCTTATGCACAAATTCAATTAGTATCACTTACAAATATACACACTAAGAAAATCCATTTGCTCTCTGTGAGGTTTAAAATGTTATACATTTTCTCTGGGTTTCATCACATCACATTACAGATACATGGATTAGATGTATTATTCTATTTCAATTTGAATCACCCCAAACTCCTTGCAGCAGTGCTGTGATGATAATAATTTTCTGGTAGAAGCCTGCTACTGAGGGATATTAATAAAAGGAAACATTTCTGGAAGGCATCATTAGGGGTGGGCATTTCCCCCAGTTTTCTATGTTGCTTCTATTAAAAACTTTCTTTGCTACTGATCCAAAAATTAATTTTAAAAGTGCCGGCTGAATCTTTTTTTTTTTTTAATATTATCTGTGATTTAAATAAAAAGAAATCCCAGTCCAGGTTCAATGCAGGATACAGGATGCTTTGGGCTAGTGCACTGAGATGACCCAGAGGGATGGTACGAGGAGGGAGGTGGGAGGGGGTTCAGGATGGGGAACACGTGTACACCCGTGGTGGATTCATGTTGATGTATGGCAAAACCACCACAATATTGTAAAGTAATTAGCCTCCAATTAAAATAAATAAATTTAAAAGTAAAAGAATGGAAGAGATATAGGAATGCCTTTATCAGGCAGGTCGAGCTCATTGAACACTGAGAATAAAGTAAAAATTTATTAAAAAAAAAAAAAGAAGAAGTCCATACCGGAATAAACATGTATGGTTACATGTCAAACATAAAACAATTATTAGTAATCACTGTGACTGACCAGTGGGTTCTGGATTGCAATACTATGTGAAAAGAGACCATTTTAATCAAGAAGAAGGAATGACAGAAAATTTTCCTGCTGACAATCAGATCCAGACTAACTCAAAACCCCATCACTCCTATTAAAGACTGTATCCTCTATTCCTTTCTGTGTATTCTTACACTTACTTTGGACTGCAAGGAGATCCAACCAGTCCATCCTAAAGGAGATCAGTCCTGAGTGTTCATTGGCAGGGCTGATGTTGAAGCTGAAATTCAAATACTTTGGTCACCTGATGCAAAGAGCTGACTCATTTGATAAGATCCTGATTCTGGGAAAGATTGAGGGCAGGCAGAGAAGGGGACGACAGAGGATGAGATGGTTGGATGGGATCACTGACTCAATGGACATGAGTTTGAGTAAATTCTGGGAGCTGGTGATGGACAGGGAGGCCTGGCGTGCTGCTGTCCATGGGGTTGCAAAGAGTCGGACACAAATGAGCAACTGAACTGAACACTTATTTTACTGCTTTATATGTGCAATCCTGACTTTTGTCAACCCCGCCTCACATATTGTTTTATAGCTCTCTTATTCAAATGCTAATAGTGAGAGCTAATGTTTATTGAGTGTAATTATGTGCCAGACACATGGCCAAAGGGCCTTTAATTCTCCGAACAAACTTCTGCACTGGGCATTATTGGCCTAATTTTACACAGAAGGAAAGTGTTATTTAATAGGATTAAGTGCTATGTCTAAACTTACCTAAAAGGGTCAAATTTCACTCTTAGATCTTGCCAGCAGCAAAGTCTGTATTTTACCAGATCTCATCTATACCACACTGCTTGCTCCTCACCTCCCACCATAAGAGCTGAATGACCTTAAAGATCTTAGATTTTGTATTCCCTGATACAAAAAAAACCCCAACTCTATTAGTAAGGCAAAATGTCAGTTTATAGCTACTGAATTTCTGAGCTTTTCTTTTTTTTCCTCCCCTGATGCCTCCTGATCCTTTCAGCCCACCCCCAAACAGTTGTCAATTCCCAGTGGTTTTTTTCTTTTTTGGAGAGCTTTAAATATTTAACTAATTCTGCTTCTTGTTGTCTATCTTAAGAAAACCATCATTCATGCAAAGATCTATATACAAGCATTCCACTGAATCATTCCCTTTAATATGGCAAAGACTGAAAATAATTTAAACATTCAATCATGTATCTTTTATGCACCCATTCAATAACGCTTTTGAAGGATTTTTAGAAAAAAGTTCACAGTAGATGAGAAATATCATGGAAAATGCTAAGCAAGCAAAAGATTATATATTATGGTTACACAATCACTATATAAATACAACTACAAAACTAAGAAAGTATTCCAAAAGGTTGACAGTAAAGAGCGCATGACAGACCGGACCTACCCACCTCAGGAGCCACCTCTGCTATTATCTCTACCTCGCCCATCACTGCCCTAAATCAAGATTTCATTATTTCTTACACACATTAACAGTGAAGCAAATCATACCATCTCCAAAATGCACAGACTCTCAACAAGTCTCCCCTCTTAAAACATCTCTAACACATTATTCAGTGATTGTCCCCTGCATCTTGTTTCATTGCTCTCCAGCTCAAGATCATGGCTGGCTTCCTAATACTTTCCAAAGTAAAGGCCAGCTTAGCACCAAGTTCTACCATGGCATAAGCTCCTTGACCATAAGGTGCAGCATAATCACATATCCTGCCACGAAAGAACAAGAAACCTGTATGTCATCACTTTGAGATGTCCTTATTTGTACGAGGTGTCCCGATTTCTGAAGGCAAAATGTAGGGGTGGGGGGAATGCATCTTATAAGTGAGAGAATATGCTCTTCTTTGATTCTTCTCTATTTCCTATTTTGTAATTCTCCCATAATCTCCTACACCAACCCCCTTCTGCCCTGGAATGCAACAGACAAGAACACATTGCCTAAGGCTTTCTACAATCAAATCCATCAGATTTCAGACCAAAATTATTCCTATTTTGCATTTATCGATCATGAAAATCAAGGCACGTCAAGTAAAAATGAAGAGAGCACATGATACATTGAATATTATGTTACTCAAGAAAACACAGTGCCACCAGCTTCAATAAGTGACAGGATTTTGTTTAGTACCGCCAAGGCATGCATTTTCTCCAGAACATCTTTTAAGATGATCTTATTTTTACTTTCTTTACAAAATCAAGTCTCCGTTGCAATCCCGCTGAGTGACAGTCTCCTCTGGTGACAAGTCGTGTGATCAAATGTTGTAAGCAGTTTATCATTACCCCCATCAGCAAAAACCTTGTCTAATTCTTGCAGGATCAATCTGTAGACTGGACTAAGACTGTCAGACAAGCTTTTAATGCAGTGAAAAATATATTTTTATAATTACACGGAAATAAGTATATTCACTGTAATTTCTCATGTGTGAGTGCTAAGTCACTTCTGTGGTGTCCGACTCTTTGTGACCCTATGGACTGTAGCCTGCCAGGCTCCTCTGTCTATGGGATTCTGCAAGCAAGAATACTGGAGTGGGTTGCCATGTGTCCTCTGAGGGATCTTCTTGTCCCAGGAATCAAACCCTCATCATTAGGTCTCCTGCACTGGCAGGCAGGCTCTTCCCCACTAGCGTCACCTACATGTGCATACTTATGCAAAAAAAAATTCTCAAAACTTTGTGGGATGGAAACTGAGACACCCACCCCCTTCCTTCCTTACAAACACTCAAGTTTTGAAGAATAATTGTTAAATCCCTCAGTACACATGAAAGGGAATGAAAAACCAGAAGCAGATGATTCAGGGAGGAAAGGAAAGCTATTAAACCATTCAAGGATCGTCTCAGGCATGTGTTAGCCACGGACAGAGTTTCAGACGAGGACTGGTTCGCGGCAGTGTTGAACGGCATGCCTCCTCCCATGGCTTCACTTAAATGTAATAATTTTTTAAAATATTGTTCATAGTTTAAAAAAAAATGCTTACAGATTTTGTTGTAGTAGAAATCAGTAAATAGCTGAGTTTTGGTACAGATCAAACAGACCAGTCTGCACAGATGAGAGAGCCTCTGGAAATAGGGTATGAAAATAGTGAAGAATGCTCTCTTATCCACAGCTCTGCAGGGCTCAGAGCTACAAGATTACAATGCAACACTGCCGCCACAAAGCTGGAAAAATGTATCATTCCAGTATACAATTTTATTCCTATGCTTATCCCCTTAGGAAGAAGATACACATATTCTCCCATCTGCATTGTGAGTATTGCTTTTTAATACAAAGCAAGAAAACTAAAACATAAATGACCCGCAGCTGTAGGGTGGAAAACTGCCTACTCTTTTACCTACAAGCTTCTCGAAGGAGATAACACCAGAGCTTTTTCAAGGCTGAGGTATTTGATTCCTTACACTGTACTCTACAGACACTGACTTCCTTTTGACTCCAGAGAGAACATCAATTCAGTTCTCTAGAGGATAGAAACCAGAAAACCCTTCCTTTTCTGTGCCTTTTGTTTTTTCCAGTTCTCTAAGATGCCTTCCGTATGTTTGGCCGCTCTTGAGAATGCAGTGCCCGAGCAAACATCCTGGTGCTCTGTGGAATGCAGCCGGAACTTCTAAAAGCCCTTTTCTCATGCACAGAATGTCAGCCTCAGGAGCACATAAGAAAACTGGCTAAGAGACCTCCACAAAACAGTCAATGTCGTTTTCAAAACTCAATATCCAGTGCCCTATAAACAAATTAGTGAACTAAATGGAGAACGGTTTTTCAGTCAAATGCCACTGAATTAAAACTTGGCAAAATCAATTTAAAATAAAGGCCAAAGAGAAACAGACAAGGATGAGAACTGGAGGGGTTTCCAGGTGGCGCTAGTGGTAAAGAATTCACCTGCCAATGCAGGAGACACAGAGATGCGGGGAGATCCCCAGGAGGAGGGCGTGGCGACCCACTGAGTGTTCTTGCCTGGAGAATCCCGCGGACAGAGGAGCCTGGCGGGCTACAGTCCATGGGGTTACACAGAGTCAGACACGACTGAGCGACTGAGCACACACACAGCTATTAACGCAGAAGGAATCCAAACTAGTTAAGTTGTATCTGCTTTCCCAGTAATTCTGTCATATTGAAACAAATTATGAACTTGTTTACAGGATCCCAGAGTAAACATTAAATTATTATTATATATTAGATCACTTAACATGGCCCCTAAGAATTCTACTGCAATGTCTGGCATGAGTTTAAATGGACAGTGACCAACAGTGAGAGGGGCACATGGTCTGTGAGCAGAATGCTTAGGGTCAAGGCAGGGCCCCATTGCTTATTACTTACCTATAGAACTTTCTTTCACCTTAAATTTTCCCCCTATAAAGAAGTTAACTAATGATCATTTCTGCCCCAGTCTCAAAGAGCTTCTGTGAGACTCAAGTGAGATAATATTAAAAGAAAAGTGATTTACAAAAGTGATTTACAAACTGCTGCTACTGCTGCTGCTAAGTCGCTTCAGTCATGTACGACTCTGTGCGACCCCAGAGATGGCAGCCCACCAGGCTCCCCTGTCCCTGGGATTCTCCAGGCGAGAACACTGGAGTAGGTTGCCATTTCCTTCTCCAGTGCATGAAAGTGAAAGTGAAGTTGCTCAGTCGTGTCCAACTCCTAGCAACCCCATGGACTGCAGCCCACCAGGCTCCTCCATCCGTGGGATTTTCCAGGCAAGAGTACTGGAGGGTGCTACACAACACTAAATAGGGAGCAGTTTTTATTATGTTAGTAATCTATTTGACTTCTGGAGAAGGGAATGGCAATCCACTCCAGTATTCTTGCCTGGAGAATTCCATGGACAGAGAAGCCTGGCGGGCTACAGTTTGTGGGGTCGCAAAGAGTCGGACATGACTGAGCATTTAACACACAAACTATCTGATTATGAATACCATGTAAAATAAAGCAGATATACCATAATAAAAAGTTTTTAAAAAGTATAAAAAGAATGCCATGTAGGAAGGATGGAGTCTCAGATGAAATTATTTTACTAATTTATATGTATGCCAGGCGCAAACTGATTAGATGTGAAACACTGAAATACACACACATAAATATAGATGCATGTACACACA
This sequence comes from Nanger dama, assembly GCA_917880005.1. Classification (NCBI taxonomy): domain Eukaryota; kingdom Metazoa; phylum Chordata; class Mammalia; order Artiodactyla; family Bovidae; genus Nanger; species Nanger dama. Next base: position 4,991,008 of record CAKJTW010000069.1, read on the forward strand.
TGTATATACACACATACACATACATAGAAATGCATATACTCAAATGTGTTTTATGTTTCCAAGAGAGAAGATAAGCACAGGGGCTAAAGACAGAAGTGCCATTCCTTGGTTTTAGATTAAATCCTTCTTAAAGCACTTTACAAACTTATAAGGTTTGTTGCTCAAGCAAGAAACTGAAATCTTCAAACATTTTTTCACATTTCCAAAAGCCCTTCTGTAAACTTTTTTTTTCTGTTCCATGTTTTTAAATAATGCACTATTACATACACCCACAGTGACTCATTACATTATGTGATGATTCGTAATTATGTGGGAACAGTTTGAGCTGATAAATAGCCCACAATAATGGCTTTTTATTAAGAGAGTACTAAGATCATTTAGTGCCATATTTTTAAAAGTACTTCTGACTACTTGGGTGAGAGAGAAAAAGAAGGAAGAAATGGGAGAGAAAATAAAAATTGATATACTGTACCTTTTGTTTTTTTCTTTGCCCTTCACTCCCAAAGGGCCCTGTTAATAACTAAGCTTTAAAATCAGCTGCTTCTTCACTGAGTCATCAATCCTACTTCCTTCACCATCAACCAGGTTCAATAAACTGTTTTTCTCACTCACCTTTCCAGCTTAGGGATTTGAGTGATTCATTAAGGAATATCTCCATGTGGATATTCTTCAGGGGACTTCAAATTATTCAACATTTTCAAACTGAAACTTAACCTGATAGTTCCTGTCTTGAGCCAGAAACATTGGATTTCTCACAAGACAGCACTGTGTGGAAGGCACTATGCTGATGCTGTCGATGTTGTTACTGTTCAGTTGCTAAGTCATGTCCAATTCTTGGCAGCCCCATTGGCTGAAGCATGCCAGGCTTCCCTGTCCTTCACTGTCTCCTGGAGTTTGCTCAAATTCATGTCATTTGAGTCGGTGATGCCATCATTCAACCATCTCATCCTGTGTCACCCCCTTTTTCTCCTGCCTTCAGTCTTTCCCAGCATCAGGGCCTTTTCCAGTGAGTCAGCTCTTCACATCAAGTGGCCAAATATTAGAGCTTCAGCTTCAGCATCAGTCTTTCCAAAGAATATTCAGGGTGAAAAAGGCCACCTCTCTTCCTTTTTCTGTATCATTCCCAACCTTCTACATACCACACTTAATTGGAAAAGTCTCATAATGACTCCACTTTCCAAACAACTGTTTTTCATGTTATCCTTTCTATCCTCCCTCCCAGGACCTCATTTCAGGCTCTACCACGTTGTACCTGGAATACCTAACCATCACTGAACTCACCGTCTGCCTCCATTCTTGACCACTTCAATCTAAAACCCTTTGACACTAGCAGGAGAAGGCAATGGTACCCCACTCCAGTACTCTTGCCTGGAAAATCCCATGGATGGAGGAGCCTGGTAGGCTGCAGTCCATAGGGTCGCTAGGAGTCGGAGACGACTGAGCAACTTCCCTTTCACTTTTCACTTTCATGCATTGGAGAAGGAAATGGCAACCCACTCCAGTGTTCTTGCCTGGAGAAACCCAGGGACGAGGGAGCCTGGTGGGCTGCCGTCTATGGGGTCGCACAGAGTCGGACACGACTGAAGTGACTTAGCAGCAGCAGCAGCAGTTCAGTTCAGTTGCTCAGTCGTGTCCGACTCTTTGTGACTCCATGAATTGCAGTACACCAGGCCTCCCTGTCCACCACCAACTCCTGCAGTTCACTCAAACTCAAGTCCATACAGTCAGTGATGCCATCCAGCCATCTCATCCTCTGTCGTCTCCTTCTCCTCCTGCCCCCAATCCCTCCCAGCATCAGAGTCTTTTCCAATGAGTCAACTCTTCGCATGAGGTGGCCAAAGTACTAGAGTTTCAGCTTCAGCATCATTCCTTACAAAGAAATCCCAGGGCTGATCTCCTTCAGAATGGACTGGTTGGATCTCCTTGCAGACCAAGGGACTCTCAAGTCTTCTCCAACACCACAGTTCAAAAGTATCCGTTCTTCGGCGCTCAGCCTTCTTCACAGTCCAACTCTCACATTCATACATGACTACTGGAAAAACCATAGCCTTGACTAGATGGACCTTTGTGGGCAAAGTAATGTCTCTACATTTTAATATGGCATTTATGAAATTCAAATAGGCTCACAACCATCCCCCAACTGTACTAAAAGACAATCAAAAACAAAAAACATGAAAAAAATTTCTTAGCGAAAATATTAAACTTTAATGATAGGGCTCTCCATTCATGGTTGCATCTATTCTTTTGCCCTGTTCTTTGGCCATCTAGATCAATCATAGACCTTTTATAGCAAACTATTTTCTCACATCTCCATGCCTATACACTTGCTGCTCCTTTGAGAAAAGGAATTTTTCCTCTCGCCCCATTTATTCAGGGACTTTCTCATCCTTCAAGGCTCAGCTAAAATATTATCTCCTCTTTAAAGCCTGTCTGATCTCCCCAGGTTTCTTTTACTGCTGTTTCCTTCATCGTCCATTCCACACTATAAAACCCACAATCAGACAACACTCAGATTATCTGTAAGTTTCCTCACTGTGCTGTGACCTACAGAAAGGACAAGAACCATTCTTTACTCTTTGCCTATTTATATCCCCAGTACATAGCCAACCACAGGGTGCACAGCCCACGGACTTCATAAATAACCCAAGAGTAAATGAACGCACATCCTAAAAAATACTCATGATGACATGACTTCTTATAAGACCATTACAGACCATGAATTCCTCCTTTTCTATATCTTCTTAAGTATCAAATTTGGTTTTCAACCAGGACAATTTTCTTAACTACATGTAAAATCTCAACTTGAAGAGAAGTGATCTGTCCAGATTCTTGTTAAAAACTTTGACTCTCCCTAACTGGCTAACCACCTGGAGATGGTTTCCATCTTAAGGAAAGCAGGTCTAACTCTGCTTCTCTTTCTTCCCTAAGGACACACAGAAATAGCACTCACTATGAAGTGAAAGTTGGACCATAAAGAAGGCTAAGTACCAAAGAACTGATGCTTTCAAACTACAATGCTGGAGAAGACTCCTGAGAGTCCCTTGGACAGCAAGGAGATCAAACCAGTCAATCCTAAGGGAAATCAACCCTGAATATTCATTGGAAGGACTGATGCTGAAGCTGAAGCTCCAACAGGTTTTGGCTACCTGATGCAAAGAGCCAACTCATTGGAAAAGACCCAGATGCTAGGAGAGATTGAAGGCAGGAGGAGAAAAGGGGCAACAGAGGATGAGATGATTGGATGGCATCACCAACTCAATGGGTATGAGTTGTGAGTTTGAGCAACATCTAGGAAATAGTGAAGGACAGGGAAGCCTAGCATGCTGCAGCCCATAGGTCACAAAGAGTCAGACATAACTTAGTGACCGAAAAACGAACGCTATTCCGTAGATTACACAGATTTCTGGTAAACAGCATTGTGAGAAAGGTCTATCCAGTCAGGGGAGCAGTGACTTGCAGGAATCTCTGAGCCACTAGAATTGAGCGATGTACTAATTGAGCAGATCAGCTGATGGCCCCAATGAGTTCTGAACTAAATTATCTCTAAATATACGTACTCCTACCACTCACCAAGGCTTATAGCTGCCAAAGTGAACGCTACACACAACGTGGCAAATGGGGTTTATTCCTTCCTTCTTCCCTCCCTCCCTTTCTTCCCTCTTCTCTACCCACCCTACCCCCTCTTTTTCTTTCGTTAATTTCACATTTTGGTGTGTCTTACTGGAGAAGGACACGGCAACCCACTCCAGTATTCTTGCCTGGAAAATCCCATAGACAGAGTAGCTTGGCGGGCTATATATAGTCCATGGGGTCACAAGAGTTGGACACAACTTAGTGACTAAACCACCAGCATATCCAAGATAAGCAGATTTGATAAATCACCCCAACACTAGCTTAAATTTAGTGCTAATGACCCCCATTGCTTTTCTGTTTTAGAACTGTTTGGTATTTAAACCTCTTTGATGATTTGAGCCAACAGTGTAGAATTTGGTATATAGTCTAGCAGAAATAACTCTAAGTAATAAAAATTCCACTGCACTTGAAGGGAATGAGGGGTGAGAGCCATGTGCATAAGTGGTATTTAATAAATCTTCATTGAAGAAGATTATGCTATTTCAGGTGCTCATCTTATACCCAATTCTGCACCAAACCAACCATATTCCAGACAGCTTAGTACTTTATGAGTCTGAATTAAGTCCTGATTATACACACTCATTTCCTGTCTGTTGAAAGGTCAGAGTTCAGGAAACATATCGGAAAAAAAAAAAAATCCTTACAGCTAATATCTACCTTTCTTCTTGCTTAAGATTTTAAGGCACGATTTCAGTGCTTTCATTTCACTAAGATCTATCCCCCTGAAGAGCCAATGTGACTTACTTTTCTCTATTCTTCACACTAACTGATTACTTCCTTTGCCTTGAGTTTTACCAACTTACTCCAGGAAACATGTCACCCACATGCCTACTGCATGCAGAGTCCTATTAGACCCAGTCTATTCAGAAACTGTAGTTTCTTCGCCATACTCATCCATGAAACATATCAGACCATCCGCTCAGGGCTGAGAGTGCAAAAATGAAAGACAAAGGTCCTCCTTGAAAGAACCCACCCAAGAGAAGAACCAGTCCAGTAAGCAGGGAATTATAGCTCTGGCTTTTTACCCTACTCTCCTTGCCTTTATGTATCAGGACAGCCCACCCAGTCTTTTACAATAGAGAATTCAAAATTAAAGCAGCTCTAATTTTGTTTTTCTTCTATCTACACTCTTAATCACTTTGTCCCAATCTCCTGAAATTTAGACTAAGCATTCCTTAAAACGTGTGACTTGTGTTGGATAATCACTCTACATCCTCATGCCTGTAATTTCTGTTGTATCTTGTGGAATGAATGGCAAATTATGGGCATCCTTGTAAAATTACACTAAACTTACACCAAAATGACCTCCACCAGTGAAGGAGAGCAGGACCCGATGGTCTTCACTGCCCCCTGGATTCTGCCTATCTTTTGTTTTGTAGAAAAACTTTAGCCGGAGAACAAGTTTAATCAAAGAAGTGAGAAAAATACAAAAGCAAAGAAAGCAAATAGGACATAGTAATGATAGTTTAGTCATTAAGTAAAATGAAGGACATTTAGTTCCTAAAAGGCTACAGACAGGCCATGTCCTTGAGCTGTTCTGTATAGCCTAAAACCCCCACCAAGTGCAAGAAATTAACTACATGATGACTTGAGTATAGCTGTAGGTGCCACAGCTGCAAGAACTGGCCTTCAAAACATGGGAACAAATCCACTCTGGAACTAGAGATTAAATGTGCTCAAAACAATCAAGAAGATGCTGATCATACCACCGATGAGCAAGTTAAGACTGTCAGAGCTGACAGTTTCTGTGTTTCTGCGTGTAGCCCCCTCCCTCCATTGAAGTATCCCTGAAACAACCCATTGAAAGCTCTTGCCCATTGATTGTAGGTGGAGTCAGCCTTTGGAACAAAGTCTGTCCTCTCCCCTCTGGTGGCCAGCCTCCAGAACAAAGCAATCACCAACCCTGCCTCTCAAGTCTTGGCTTTGGAGCAGCGAGCAGCCAGACCACACTTTCAGCAGCCCCAGCAGCAACAGAAACAACAGCTCAGAGGTTAATAACTACTTCCCCCAATTAGTAATCTTCCTTATCCCACTGAACACCTAAATATGTCACGTAATTCAACGAATTTAAAACACTAATAAAATGCTTTGCAAGAAAAGCTTTCTATTTATATAAGCATGCATATACATACACATATATCAAATTTCTACTTAAAAACACAATTTTTGGTAAAACTTTCCCAAATGTTTTCATGCATGACTTTTAATCTGCATATGTTAATAAATGTTGCTAATGATAATGATCTTTGTTTTGATAAAAACACTCAAAATGTAACTGTCTTTTGTCAGGAATAATGAGGCTTCATCGATAGGCATGAAACCAAGAAAATTATCTGACCCACAGAGTTATCCGTCCCGAAAGCTATCCTTTTACAGCATCATTTTGAACAAGAACCTAATCCCTTTGGAGACATTATGTTAATATATTCAATTAAGTATTTTCAGTAAAGATGTATGGTTTGCTATGCTATACAGAGGCAGGTTTACTCTGAAATTAATGCACCCTAAGCTTTCAGGCTGCACACCTGTACAGGCCATTTCTAAGATCCAGGACTGGGGGAAAGGCTTAGCAGAACAATTATAATTTTGTGAAACACCCAAAAGCAATTGTTACTTCCCCACCCCGCCCCTTGGGAAGCTTTGGAACCCACAGAACTCATATCTTTTTCTGGTTATCATCTTTTTCAAGGCTAGGTATGCTGCAGAAACATCATATATCATGTCACAATGTTGAGTTTGAAAAATACTTCCTCATCCATCTCTACTTTACCATGAGGTACAATCACTGTAGAAACACCAGCCTGGATATGTGTTAAATGCCACAGTGAAAATTTCATCCTTACCAACTCATATTACAGCTATATTAATGGAAAGCATTAACTCAGATTTACTCCCACCATTTACTCGTGTGCTCAGTGGCTTAGTCCTATCCAATTCTTGGGACCTTTTGTACTGTAGCCTGACAGGGTTCTCTACCCATGGGATTTTTCAGGCAACAATACTGGATTTGGTTGCCATTTCTTTCCCCAAGGGTTCTTTGCAACCCAGGGATCAAATCTGTGTCTCCTGCACTGCAGGCAGATTCTTTACCCACTGAGCTATCAAGGAAGCACCACCATTTACTTAAATCCAGGTGCTATCTCTGGGCCTAGGGAACTAGACTCGACATACCAGTGCAGGAGAATCATGTACTTGCAATGAACACTAGTTACAACACATTTTAAACTGAATGCTCAGTATCTTACTATGTTGCTTTATTTTTTTAATATGAATTTATTTATCTTAATTGCAGATTAATTACTTTACAATATTGTATTGGTTTTTCCATACATCAGCATGGATCCACCACAGGCATACACGTGTTCCCCATCCTGAACCCCCTTCCCCCCCTCCCTCCCCGCACCATCCCTCTGGGTCATCCCAGTGCCTTATGACCCAGCAATCCCACTGCTGGGCATACACAACGAGGAAACCAGAATTGAAAGAGACACGTGTACTATGTTGCTTTTAAAAATTCTGTTGCTCTTTATGATCAAATATTTTCTTATATTTAAAAGTTTAATTTTGTGGTAACCTCGGTTCTGTTTCCTTGCATAGAAAATAACTCTTTTAAATCAAAGTACTTTATAATTACAACTTTCATGTCTTCTCAGAGTAAAATTACCAAAATCAGAGTAAAATAAATAAATACTTTCTCAATCATACATACAATAAATTCTAAAACCAATGTAGTAGGAAAATGACATATATTAAGTTCACTAAATACAACTGGGTTTTTTTCACGAAGTCTTGTCATTTGAGCTTATTTCCAAAAATTTAGGATTTTCACTCACACATTATATAGCATCTGCTACACTGGGCAGGACTGTCTTGGAATGCTGGCTAAGAATTTATTGTTAATGTATCTTCTACAAGTAAATACTGAGTTACAGTATGTACTTAACTGACCACAGTTTGCCTCAAGAATGACACAATGAATTTCACGCTATCACTTTTACCAGATGTACTTTTACTAAATTGCACTGAACACAGTATATAATCTCTGCCAGACTGCTAGCATATTTTAAGAAAACTATCCAGTATTCATGCTGTCTTTATACAGAACTGTATGCTACATGTGTCCCTCTGGTCTGAGAATTAGCCAATACATATACTTTTACGTGACACATTTCACACAGCACATATGCTTGTTTTGTGCACACCACGTTCTCTAACAACTTGTTGCCTAAAAATTACGTTATATACAATACATTGAATTTGGCAAAATCGTGATTTAAATGCACTGCTTTTAAGTGGACTGATGCAATAAATTACCAAATTCTAGCTAACTGAAGATCAATCCAAAAGCCATTCATTGAACCGTGGTTGCTGCAAATATCATAAAAGAACACAAGTTCAATTTCTTTATTATCTGTTTCTCCTATGTGTCTACTGAATACCTTGTTCCAAAGGGATTTATGACAGCTTATAAGGATACTAAATGAATGAAGGGCAACATCAGAATAGTGAATATGGCACTATCCATAAAATAAATAACTAATGAGAACCTACTGTATAGCATAGGGAATTCTTCTTACTGCTCTGTTGCAACCAAATGGGAAGGAAGTCTAAAACACGAGGGGGTATACGCATACTTACAGCTGGTTCACTTTATTGTATGGCAAAAACTAACACTGTAAAGCAACTATACTCCAACAAAAATTAAAAATATATTAGAAGATAAAGAAAAATATGGCAACACAAAAAAGGTTTAGTAATAAGAGGAAGTCAAAAGATGCTACCAGAACTTCTTGTCATGTTGGCTTTGCTGAACAAGAAATCACACATCTTGAGAGGTTGAGAGCAATATACCTACAGCAGTCATGGGGACATGTTTCCAATGACTTTTCTTTTAATATGTATATGTCAACAGCATTGCCATTACATCAAAGAACACTTCACTAAGAGCAGTGACAAAGGAGGCCAGGTATGCTGACCCCAGTTTCTTCGCTGTGCTCATATGTTACTCACTCCTCGCCACCCACACCTGCCCTTTCTTTTGCTTCAAACGTATCAGACCATTCTCCCCTAAATGCCTCTCTTTGGTTGCTTCCTCTGCTTGGATTTACTTTCCCCAGTTTTGTGCACTTGGTTCACTCTACACCTCCCTGTGGGCTCTGTAAAAAACACCACATTCAGTGAAGCTGACTACCCTTTACAAAATTACAGCCTCTATATGGACACTCTTTATATCCATTCCCTTACATATTTTTCTCTAGGTGATCAGTCAGCATCTGTCACACTCTATATTTATTTGCTCTTGCCAGGGATCCCCCCACCCACTGCTGCCGCCACCCAGGACAGAAGCTCCAATCTACTCTTGGAGTCTTACTCTATCTTCCATTTCAGTCATTATCCCCACTCCCTAATTGGCTCTGCTCAGAATTTCCACCGAATAAAATAAGACTGATAAAATGTGGCCTCTCACACTCGCAATCACTCATTGCAAAATCTAAGTCAGGGATCCTCAAGATGTCTGCTTCAACCCACCAACATCCTCTTGAGGGTCCATGAAGAGAGGGGTCAGAATTTCCATCTGTACCACAACATTTTCCATAGAAACCCTCTACACCACACTAAGGGCGGGTGCTGGTACCTGACTAAATTTCGTATTCATAAGTGAAAGCTAGGATGCAATTATCATTTATAGACTAACTCAACATTCTATAAGAAATCTGGTTGCCATGACACAGAGCAGTGTTTCTGCCAACTTGCTATAGCATATATGCACATGCGATGAATAGAAAATTCTGCTGTTTTCAGAGAGGATGCTTTATCATCTGTGACATTTGGAGCTTTTCAGAATTTTCAACTATTGCTGTCCTTGCTTTGTCATGATCCTACTATTAGTTCACCTTCAACATCATTAATTTACTTTCCCCCTGGTTTGTTTATTAAGGAGATTGGTTGCCTAGTAATTGGACGTTCAAGTGCCCACTCATTGTGGTCCAAAATATGACTCGTCTGTCTTTTGTTGTTTCCTCTGCTTGAAGCTGACCACCCTTTAAAAACTTACAACCCCTCTATGGACATTCTTCATATCCATGCCCTTATGCATTTATCTCTAGACAATCTCTCAGCATCTGTCACGCTCTATTTTTAGTTATTTGCTCTCACCAGCGTCCCCCCGTAGGACAGAAGCTTCAATCTACTCTTGGTGCCTCACTCCCTTTTCAGTTTCAGTCATTATCCCTACTCCCAAATTGGCTCTGCTCAGAATTTCTACATCTTTGCTAACGTAGATACAGTTGAACTTTGTTATTCCTGATTCTGTAGTCATGAATTCATCATGAATTTGCCAACTGTTGGCCATTTATTCATTTATAGTCATTTGTGGACAAGAGCCAAGCAGCAAAAAGTTAGAATCTTCCTGTTTCCCCATTCTCATCTAAGGTTAAACACTCTGGCTTTCATTTCAGCCCTTATAATGTAAATAAATGCTTATTTTATTGTCTCTTTAGTGTCACTTTTTGTATGTATGTTTGTACTTTCTATTGGTGATTTTGCCATTTAAAGTGGTCCCCAAGTGCCGTGCTGAAGTGCTAGCTACTGTTCGTAGGGACAAGAGGGCTGTGATATGCTTTAGGGGGAAATGTATGAGTGTCAGCTAACTCCTGTTAGATCTGCTGTCTGTGAGTTCAGTGTTAATGATCAGCTATGAGAGCTGGACTGTGAGGAAGGCTGAGTGCCAAAGAATTGATGCTTTTGAACTGTGGTGTTGGAGAAGACTGTAAGGAGATCCAACCAGTCCATTCTGAAGGAGATCAACCCTGGGATTTCTTTGGAAGGAATGATGCTAAAGCTGAAACTCCGGTACTCTGGCCACCTCATGCAAAGAGTTGACTCATTGGAAAAGGCTCTGATGCTGAGAGGGTGTGGGGGCAGGAGGAAAAGGGGACAACAGAGGATGAGAAGGCTGGATGGCATCACGGACTTGATGGACTTGAATCTGAGTGAACTCCAGGAGTTGATGATGGACAGGGAGGCCTGGTGTGCTGCGATTCGTGGGGTCGAAAAGAATCGGACATGACTGAGCGACTGAACTGAACTGAGAGATATATATATATATATATATATATATATCTGTATATATCACATAAAAGTTATTTATTATATATAAACTAAGGTGTTTTTAAACAGAAACACATACAAAAGAAGGCTATATGCTAAACACTTGATGGAAATGACATAAGCTCAGAAGAACCTAACTCCGTATGTTCCCCCATGATCAATGGTTTGGTATTTGCTCATTCAGTGTTCCTGGCAACTTTGCAGAACATAATTACAATAAGTACTGAAAATCAACTATCCATACATAGCCACCCACCAGCGGAAAATTTTGCTCCATTTTAACACTTTTGTCATCCTTATATTTCTCTTGTACCTGTGAGCAGAAATCAACTACTAGGGTCTTTAGGTACCAAGGTTGTTTGCCCCATTAATGACAGTACCTCTCTCCCTTAAAGTGACAGATACTGAAATGTGACAGAGGAGTGGTAATGGAGAGAGAGAAGGACAGGACAGGGAAAAGTGAAAATGAAAAGGACCTGAATCGCACATATGCTGTTTTGCAATCCCTTCTGAAAACACAGCCTTCTAAAATATCTAAAAGATCGACTTGTAAACACAAAATTATTTTTTCTTAACTGAGATAGCTCTAAATTTGTACCAAGAATCCACGCTCAAGTATATAAAATTCTTATAGTATAAAATAGTTCAGTTCAGTTGCTCAGTTGTGTCCAACTCTGCAACCCCATGAATCGCAGCACGCCAGGCCTCCCTGTCCATCACCAATTCCCGGAGTTCACTCAGATTCACGTCCATCAAGTCAGTGATGCCATCCAGCCATCTCTTCCTCTGTCGTCCTCTTCTCCTCCTGCCCCCAATCTCTCCTAGCATCAGAGTCTTTTCCAATGAGTCAACTATCTGCATGAGGTGGCCAAAGTAATAGTTATTATATGTATATTTGCATGTATTTGAATGAAATGCATATGTATGGTCAGGTTACATTCATGATATTATAGATAAAAATGTAAATTTTATTCACCTGATTTCTTATGTAAACCAACATTTCTTTTCTCAATGACTTTTTATTATCTACTAACTGTGGTTGACATAAAATTTAGTACATCTGAAACAGCAAACCAAATGAAAGGCTGAACAAGGCCAATCTAAGCAAAGGGTTCTGAGCACCACCAACCTAAGCATTCAGAATCGATTCTCTAAATGACAATGATGTCACCATAAGACAGAATTTAAACTCAAGTTTGGCAGATGGTCCTCTAAAACACTGAAGAGATTGTCAATTCCTCCCATTCTATCTCCATTTGGGGCAGTTGCTGCTGCTGCTAAGTCACTTCAATAGTGTCTGATTCTGAGACCCCACAGACGGCAGCCTACCATGCTCCTCTGTCCCTGGGATTCTCCAGGCAAGAATACTGGAGGGGGTTGCCATTTCCTTCCCCAGTTACTTCTATTTTCTAGCCCCACTGATTTCCAAAAGCACTGGTGAGGTCTATATGTGACTCAAATGGAGAACCATAACTAGCACCGCGTTGGCCAAGAAGTTTGTTCCAGTTTTTTTTTCTATAAGATCTCATGAAAAACCCGAAAGAACTGTTTGGCCAACGCAGTACAGCTGGATCAGGGTCAGAGATTTGGGAAGGAAAATCATATTGTTTTATCTGCCAAAAGGCCAAGACTAGAAGCAAGACTGAAAAGTCCTGCCGTCCTGTCTAACTCATCGAATATACAGTCCAAGGAATTCTCCAGGCCAGAATACTGGAGTGGGTAGCCTATCCCTTCTCCAGGGGATCTTCCCAACCCAGGGGTCAAACCCAGGTCTCCAACACTGCAGGTGGATTCTTTACCAGCTGAGCCACAAGGGAAGCCCAAGAACACTGGAGTGGTTAGCCTATCCCTTCTCCAGGGGATCTTCCTGACCCAGGAATTGAACCAGGATCTCTGGCATTGCAGGAGGATTTTTCACCAACTGAGCTATCAGGGAAGCCCAGAAGAAAGACTGCTGAGGACATAAAATCTAAAGACAGATGCACTCTCAGTTGAGGCAAGTGCTAACCTTGACCTTGTGTTTCCCTGAGAGAAAGAGCCTTTGTAAGGGTGAGATGCACAGGGCACAAAATTTAAAGTGGTGGCTCGTTCTCATTCGTGCAAGTTCTGATGGCAGAAAAATATGAAGGATGGCATGTATAGCTGGGAATAAAAATGCACCAATTTCTTTATGTAATTTTTCCTATTTGGCTCTTGTAAATTCATCCATCATGTTCTGAGTTCAGGAAGTAAGTTTTGAATCAGCATGGAACCAGCTCTTGATAAAAAAATAAATAATGGTAGACACTTAAGTATGCTTAGCATACTTTGTGCTGTAGATCAGCATGAAGTAAACACAAAGGAAAAAGTCACTGACTCCCAGAAACATACCGATTAAAATCACTAAGTGACTAGTGACACCTTCCATTGAGACAGGATCAAAAGCAGAAACTATGAGAATTTAGATTCTCTATGCAGACATGGTTATACCACCAACAAAGCAGTACTCATAATATCCTTATGTACACTGTTTTTTAACATAAGACTATGGTATACTTATGTACCATATTTTATACACATTTCTAGGTTGAATAATATTTAGTTATGCTTTGCTGGTCTGTGGGAGCAGGGTATGAGTTCTTATTAGCATTCTCACATCATATAACACAGGGGAAAAAGGCAAAAGATTATGCGTAAGTTACAGGATCAAACTGTAGTGAAGTCTATGAAGCCAGAATAAGTATTCTCTACACTCTACTAGGTACCTCTATTTGCATGGATAGATTTGCTCCAAGCTGGAGAGTGTTTTAGTTTTTTTTTCTTTTCACCTAAAGACAAGCCCCACCATAGAGACTTTATAATAAGTCTCCTATGAGCTTCTGGGTGAGTTTGACATTCATTTTATCTACAAATCTTGAGGGGTTTCATGTTCATATGTATAGCTTGCCCTTAAACTCATGTGGCTTTCATTTGGATATAAACAATTGAGTTCATTATTTTCATATGTGAAGAGATACATTCCTTCAGCTTCATATTGCAGAATTATCAATAACCTCAGATATGCAGATGACACCACCCTTATAGCATCAAGTGAAGAAGAACTAAAGAGCCTCTTGATGAAAGGAAAAGAGTGAAAAAGTTGGCTTAAAGCTCAACATTCTGAAAACTAAGATCATGGCATCTGGTCCCATCACTTCATGGGAAATAGATGAGGAAGCAGTGGAAAACAGTGGCAGACTTTATTTTTCTGGGTTCCAAAATCACAGCAGACTGTAATTGCAGCCATAAAATTAAAAGACACTTACTCCTTGGAAGGAAAGTTATGACCAACCTAGATAGCATATTAAAAAGCAGAGACATTTCTTTGTCAACAAAGGTCCATCTAGCCAAGTATGGTTTTTCCTGTGGTCATGTATGGATGTGAGAGTTGCTGCTTTTGAACTGTGGTGTTGGAGAAGACTCTTGAGAGTCCCTTGGACTGCATGGAGATCCAACCAGTCCAACCTAAAGGAGATAAGTCCTGGGTATTCTTTGGAAGGAATGATGCTAAAGCTGAAACTCCAGTACTTTGGCCACCTCATGCAAAGAGTTGACTCACTGGAAAAGACTCTGATGCTGGGAGGGATTGAGGGCAAGGAAGAGAAGGGGACAACAGAGGATGAGATGACTGGATGGCATCACTGACTCTATGGACTTGAGTTTGAGTGAACTGCGGGAATTGGTGATGGACCGGGAGGCCTGGCGTGCTGCGATTCATGGGGTTTCAAAGAGTCGGACACGACTAAGTGACTGAACTGAACTGATATTGTAGAACTGCATGTCAAGAAGCCTCTCTTCCTCTGTACCACATACCCTTTGGATGATTTATTTCAGTATATTGCCTTTTATTTTTTAAAAAGAAGGAAAATAACCTCTGGTCCTCTTTTTCCCTCGGACTTTAATTATACTATAAGAACACCTGCCTACCTGAACTGATTCTTCTCCAGTGGCAATTCCTAGAAGACTAGCAATACTTATCAACATGTAACCTCTGTGTCCCTCCATCTGTGTGTGAGACCATCAGAAATACAAGATAGTTTCTCCTGGTTTATCTTTCCAATGACACACACATACCAAAAATACCAGTTTCTCCAAATATCAAATTATATCAAGACGTTTAATCCCCTCTCCTCCCTCAAAATATCAGAATTTCACTACTCAGTATTCATTCTCAACACATAAGCTAGAGGTGCTTAAATGCTACTTGTATTTGGAACAAAATCAAATTAATCAAACTCCATTTCTAAATTCAGAACTTAATAAAGTGTAGGTTGGGTAAACCATAACAGGAGGCTTGAGCCAAACCTCAGACTAAAGACATAATCTTAAAAAAAAAAAAGGAAAAGAAAGAAAATTAACTGAGAGATTAACAAGCTTTATCTAGTTCCATTAAGCATCACTTTTCTTCAGTAAAATCCTAATAGCACTGGAATCTCTTGCCTCCTGGGAAATTCTCGAAGATGTCATTAGCTTTCTAGTTTTGGAAATATCTGAGAATAAAACAATCGTGTGTGTGTGTGTCCTGCCCTTTGGAAAGTATTTGAGAATAAAACAATTGTGTGTGTCTGTGTCTGTGTGTGTGTGTCCTGCCCTTTGGAAAATATTTGAGAATAAAACAATCTTGTGTGTGTGTCCTGCCATTTCTTCAAATCTGTGGTTTGAAAAGCTGTCCTATGAAATTTAAATCTGATTTGATTCTGAATATGTAAAATTTAAACAGCAGCCAAATCCTGGAAGTGTTTTTAGGATATATATCAAGTATGACTCATCAATAACAATCAAAAGAGACTGTCCAAGTATTCTTCATCAGTAATGACCGAAAATGAATATATGTGTTGCAAGTTGTTCGTAATATTTTATAAATGTAACTCACAACTGCTTTTCCCATCAAAAATAACTGTTGTTTAGCATTTAACACATTTCAAAGCATTTCATCTGCTGGAGGTCCTGACCCCAGCTCGGTGGAGATCTGGCAACAAGCATCTGTTCGTGACAGAGGAGCACACCAGGACAGGACACTCAAAGGGCTTGTCTGTGGTCACAAAGTGGGCCAACGTGAGGGGTCCTGCTTGAATTACTCCTTAGACTACAGGTTACTTTGAAACTATGACACCTGACGCAGGTCAACCACAGAAATAAAGTAAAAATGTGGATCACTATTAACAGCTAACCCTTCACGAGTGCTTCCTATGTGGCAAAGCTGAAGTACTCTACGTAGATTATCTTCAGTCCAATGACTGTATTACATAAGACCTATTAATAAACCCCAGTGGTTGAGCAGATAAAGCATACACCTGCAATGCAGGAGAGACAGGAGACACGGGTTCAATCCCTGGGTCAGGAAGATCCCCTGAAGGAGGAAATAGCAACCCACTCCAGTACACCTGCCTGGAGAATCCCCTAGACAGAGGAACCTGGCAGGCTACTGTGCATGGGGTCACAAAGAGTAGGACACGACTGAGCAACTAAGCACATAAATTATTAAACCCATTTTACAGAGATTAACTTGATAGAAGCTGTGTGCAGGTGACCTCTGAATCCACAGCTCTCACATCCCCAGGGATTCAGGCAGCTTTGAAACCCACAGATAAGGAAGACCAACTGTACTAGGCCATTTTATGTAAGGGACTTGAGCACCCTCAGATTTGGAATCCTCAGGAAGCGGGGAGGGGAGGTTCTAGGACCAATCCCCTGCAGGTGCTGAGGGATGATATAATTCCCAAGCAGCGATGGTGAGGTTCACGCGCGCATCTCCTTGATTTATGAATCTGTTAGGATTTAATAACTAACTAGGCTAAACTTCCTCCAGATGCACTGCCATAATGTGCCAGTTCACTACCATTTGTATTAAGTAATATACCCTAAGGAGAGCATGAAAACTGTCACATAATTTCCAATTCCCTAGGAAAACAAAACAAAACAGAACAAAAGCTTCCTTTTCTAAAGCCCTTATTTATGGGATCTAATCCCTATTTCCTGTTTTTAAATTTGAATCGGAAGATTATTACTTTATAATATTGTGATGGTTTTTGTCATATGTCTACATGAATCAGTCACAGGGATACATGTGTGCCCCCACCCCTGAACCCCCCTCCCACCTCCATCCCCACCCTATCCCTCTGGGTTGTCCCAGAGTACTGACTTTGGGTTCCCTGCTTCATGCATGGAACTTGCAGTGGTCATCTTCTTTACATATGGTAATACACATGTTTCAATGCTGGTCTCTCAGATCATTCCAACCGCATCTTCTCTCACTGAGTCCAAAAGTCTGTTCTTTACACCTGTGTCTCCTTTGCTGCCCTGCATGTTGGATCCTCATTACCGTCTTTCTACATTCCATATGTCCGCACTAATATACAGTAATTTGTCTTTCTCTTTCTGACTACTTCACTCTGTATAACAGGCTCCAGTTTAACCCACCTCATTAGGACTGATTCAAATGTGTTCCTTTTTACGGCTGAGTAACATTCCACGGCATATATGTTCCACAGCTTCCTCATGGAACGTGTAGGTTGCTTCCAGGTCCTGGCTATTGTAAACAGTATTGCAATGAGCACTGGGGTACATACGCCTCTTTCAAATCAGGTTTCCTCAGTGTGTATGCCCACCAGTGGGATGGTTGGGTTATATGGCACCTCTATTCCCATTCCCTTTTATTCTCTACATGACTCTTACCAGGCAGCCAACTGAAATCTTCCTATTCTCTTTTGCACTGAACATTTAAGAAAGCCCACAATAACCTACCTCCTTCCTCCATTCTTTTCCACTTTATCTATTTGTTTCAGCTGAGTTTATGGCAGACTTTAAAACAGGGCTGTGGCCATCACAGGAATTCTAGGGAAGGTCAAGTCTGTGATTTGGGCTCAGCAGCCTGGGGTCACTATCAGACAAATTCAGGTTTATCTCCTGGGCCCCATGTGTCCCCAGTGGACTAGCCTGTATCCTTGAAATAACTCAGAAACAGCAGTAGCTTTAGCCTCTCCCAATACAGCCCTGAGGAAATCGTGCACACTTGGATGCTCCAGAGTCAGAAACATGTGGAAAACGCCACGTCCAGGGCTCACAGCTGTGCGATGGGTTACGAATGCAACAGGCGCTCAGCCTGGAGACCAGCTTCGGCCAGAGTTCTCAGATTTCTTAACTCTGCCCTAAACGTGCCCCTGAACTGATCGGAACAGTGTGTGATACTCTCTAGTTATATAGGCAGTGTTTATACAAAGTTTAGAATGACAATTTCAGCAAATAATCTGTTAGAATACAAACAAAATATTTAAGAAGCAGCCTACTTTAACTTTTAAAATGAAAGCAGAATGCTGAGAGACTTGAAGGGACAAGTAAGAGAAAGCAAATATCAGTGGAATGTGCAGGAAGCTTTCAGAGTGTGCTGAAGAAAATGAACAGTGTCATTTACCACTTTTACCTGAGGAAAACAGTATTTGGATAAATTGATTTTGGCTTTCCTAGTTAACATGCAGTTTTACTACAGCTTCCTTTTAGCATATTCACTAGTTACGTTAACGATCACATCTATTACTCCAAACCCTAATTTTTTTTCCTATTTTCTTCGAGAGATAATAATGCTAATAACAACAACAACAACAAAAATAACATTGGGATGGCCAAAGGTTCATCTCCACTTATCCTTAACATCGTATGAAAACTCGGTAGAACTTTTTGGCCAACCCTGTGGGTAATGCAATCATGTCTTGTGTTATGACACAATTCATAGTAAGGGGAACAAAAATCTTGGCTTTTCTCTTTTTAACTGACTGGATCAGTTGTAAATTATTGAGGTTTAATCCTGCCCATGACAACAGTTGCTATGGGGCTTGGTCAGTTCCAGACACTTTTATCCGGTTCCTTGGTACCGGGCTCCACAGGCACTGCTTGAAAAAATAATAAAAGAGCTACTGCATGACTGTTGAAGCCTCTGGAGTTGCTTAAACTCCTTTCCCCATTTTAAGTTTCTATTTCTCCTATACATTCGTTAACTCTAGATACGAGGTTAAAAACAGAGCGCTGCAAAAACTAGCTTGATCAGTGTGCCCAGAGTTTACAGAGAAATCAAACCTAGACACAAGTCAGAAGCCATAGACAGTGTGAAGAGAGTAGCACTGAAAAAAATATAAATACACACACACACACACACACACACACACACAATGTGACATTAGTCATGTGAACATCAGTCCCTTTCGCTTTGAATCATAAATCCCACTGTGAAATCTTAATTGGATCTGAAACAGAACACACTTCTTCCTCTGACATTAGCCCTTAATCCTCACTCATTTGTATGTTTTTGCCATCATCCACTGTACTCACATTTCCAATGAATGATCTGAATCAATGGAAGAAAAACAGTCCTGTTTCAGGGCACTGCATTCCACAACCACTCCCCCAAAGTCACGAACACAGCTGCTGTGTCACAGCCAGAAGTCTATGTGCAGGTGCTACGGTGATTAGCCAACAAGACACCTACCCTTTGTAATAAGGCTTGTATTCTTACTTTCAATGTCAAGCATTACAGTACTATCCCATCATTTGACATGAATCTTTGTAAAAGCACTTTTCCAAAGTTGTGTATCTACTCCACCATTCAAGTTACTTTCATTTTAGACAAGGCTCTGTTTCTTGATGCAGCACATGTGTGTTTTCAGCATTACAAATAAGCTCTCTCAATGTTCTACAGTCATCTGGCTATTTCTCATCTGTTTCCTTAACTGTTGATGGTTAATCATCTTTAAGTATTGACTTCACTTTTCTGTGTGGTTCAGTCACTAAGCCATGTCTGACTCTTTGCAACCCCATGAACTGCAAAATCCCAGGCCTCTCTGTCCTTCATCATCTCCTGGGTTTGTTCAAACTCATGTCCATTGAGTGGGTGATGCCATCCAACCATCTCATCTTCACTTTTCTTAGACCTAATTATCATACATGGAATCCCACTGACTTGAGCTCACTATTATCTGCTTCTGCAGAATACGCAAAATCAGTTAGCCATCTCAATTCAGCTGTTAGGATTCAGTTGAGAAAATTACATAAACTGTGGCAAGGGGAGAGTGTATGAAATACAAACCTGAGTTTCTCAGATATGTTATCAAAAAGAAAATGCCAACTTTTTCATTTCTTCACTTCAGAGAATCGAATGTGTAATCTTTTACACTGCACAAAGATTCTGCTCCAATGTGGACCCTTAAAAGACTCACAAATCAGAAAAATCTAATTTAAGCCTGGTTTGACTAATTCCACCAGTGATCATCACAAATCTTTCAAACTTGCATCTGTTGAGCATTATGCATGTGTTGTCCAAATCCTGATTGTATGTTTTCAGTTAAATACCTTAAAACATGTCAGCATTTTAACTAAGAAGATAAGTAACTATCCTAAGGGAAGCATTCTTATCAGATAATTGTGCACTGTTTACACACAAAACTTGCTGGAATGATGTTAATCATTTTAGTTATGGTAATTACCATTCCTGTGACATAGCCCCATCTTGAGAAATTACTCTTCTGCATTTATCTTACAGCAGACAGAATTCGAGCTGAACTAGAAATGAAGATGGCCTCCTTATACTCTCTTGGATTTTCCCCCCACATCTCTTCAGTTCACTCAGTCGTGTCCAGCTATTTGCGACCCCATGGACTGGCGCACACCAGGCCTCCATTTTCATTACCAATGGCTGGAGCTTGCTCAAACTCATATCCATCAAGTCGATGCCATCCAACGATTCAGCCTTTGTTTCCCCTTCTCCTTTCTGCCTTCAATCTTTCCCAGCTTCAGGGACTTTTCAAATGAGTCAGTTCTTCACATCAGGTGGCCAAAGTTTTGGAGCTTCAGCTTCAGCATCAGTCCTTCCAATGAATATTCACAACTGATTTCCTTTAGGATTGACTGGTTTGATCTCCTTGCAGTCTAAGGGACTCTCGAGAGTCTTCTCCAACAGCACAGTTCAAAAGCATAAACTCTTCGGTGCTCAGCTTTCTTTATAGTCCAAATCTCACATCCAAACATGAGTACTGGAAAAACCATATCTTTAACTAGATGGGCCTTTGTCAGCAAAGCAATTTCTCTGCTTTTCAATATGCTGTCTAGGTCGGTCATAGCTTTTCTTTCAAACAGCAAGTGTCTATTAATTTCATGGCTGCAATCACCATCTGCAGTGATTTTGGAGCCCCAAAATAAAGTCTCTCACTGTTTCCATTGTTTCTCCACCTATCTGCCATGGAGTGATGAAACCATGTACCATGATCTTTCTTTTCTGAATGTTGAGTTTTAAGCCAGCTCTTTCACTCTCCTCTTTCACTTTCATCAAGAGGCTTTTCAGTTCTTCAATCTCCTCCATAAGGACAGTGTCATCTGCGTCTATGAGGTTATTGATATTTCTCCCAGCAATCTTGATTCCGGCTTGTGCTTCATCCATCCCGGCATTTCTCATGATGTACTTCACATAAAAGTTAAAGAAGCAGGGAGACAATATACAGCCTTGATGTCCTTTTTTCCCAATTTGGAACCAGTCCCTTGTTCTATGTCAGGTTCTAGCTGTTGCTTCTTCATCTGCATACAGATTTCTCAGGAGGCAGGTATGGTGGTCTATTCCCATCTCTTGAAGAATTTTCCACAGTTTGTTGTGATCCATGCAGTCAAAGACTTTGGGGTAGTCAATAAAGCAGAAATATATGTTTTTCTGAAACTCTCTTGCTTTTTCAATGATCCAGTGGATGTTGGCAATTTGATCTCTGGTTCCTCTGTCTTTTCTAAATCAAACTTGAAAATCTGGAAGTTCACAGTTCATGTACTGTTGAAGCCTGGCTAGAAGAATTTTGAGCATTAATTTGTTGGCATGAGAGATAAGTGCAATTGTGAGACAGTTTGAACATTCTTTGGCATTGCCCTTCTTTGGGATCGGAATGAAAACTGACCTTTTCCAGTTCTGTGGCCACTGCTGACTTTGCCAGATGCTGGCATAATGAGTGCAGCATTTTCACAGCATCATCTTTTAGGATTTGAAATAGCCCAACCGGAATTCTATCACCTCCACTAGCTTTGTTAGTAGTGATATTTTCCAATGCCCACTTGACTTCACATTCCAGGATGTCTGGCTCTAGGTGAGTGATCACATCATCATGGTTATCTGGGTCATTAAGTCCTTTTTGTATCGTTCTCCTGTGTATTCCTGCCACCTCTTAATATCTCTGCTTCTGTTAGGTCCATACCATTTCTGTCCTTTATCGAGTCCATCTTTGCATGAAATGTTCCCTTGGTATCTCTAATTTTCTTGACGAGAACTCTAGTCTTTCCCATTCTGTTCTTTTCCTCTATTTCTTTGCATTGGTTGCTGAGGAAGGCTTTCTTATCTCTCCTTGCTATTCTTTGGAACTCTGCATTCAAATGGGTATATCTTTCCTTTTCTCCTTTTCCTTTCACTTCTTTTCTTTTCTTAGCTATTAGTAAGGCCTCCTCACAACCATTTTGCCTTTTGCATTTCTTTTTCTTGGGGATGTCTTGATCACTGCCTTCTGTACAATGTCACGGACCTCCATCGATAGTTCATCAGGCACTCTATCAGATCTAATCCCTTGAATCTATTTCTCACTTCCACTCTATAGTCATAAGGGATTTTATTTAGGTTGTAACTGAATGGTCTAGTGGTTTTCCCTACTTTCTTCAATTTAAGTCTGAATTTGGCAGTAAGGAGTTCATGATCTGAACCACAGTCAGCTCCTGGTCTTGTTTTTGCTGACTGTATAGAGCTTCTCCATCTTTGGCTGCAAAGAATATAATCAATCTGATTTGGGTATTGACCATCTGGTGATGTCCATGTGTAGAGTCTTCTCTTGTGTTGTTGGAAGAGGGTGTTTGCTATGACCAGTGCAATCTCTTGGCAAATCTCTGCTAGCCTTTGCCTTGCTTCATTGTGTACTCCAAGGGCGAACGTGCCTGTTACTCCAGGTGTTTCTTGACATCCTACTTTTGAATTCCAGTTCCCTATGATGAAAATGACATCTTTTTGGGGTGTTATTTCTAGAAGATCTTGTAGGTCTTCATAGAACTATTCGATTTCAGCTTCTTTAGCATTACTGGTTGAGCATAGACTTGGATTACCATGATACTGAATGGTTTGCATTGGAAACAAACAGATCATTCTGTCACTTTTAAGACTGCATCCAAGTACTGCATTTCAGACTCTTTGGTTGACCATGATGGCTATTTCATTTCTTCTAAGGTATCCTTGCCCACAGCAGAAGACATAATGGTCATCTGAATTAAATTTGCCCATTCCAGTCTAATTTAGTTCACTGATTTCTAAAATGTCAATGTTCACTCTTGCCATCTCCTGTTTGACCACTTCTCATTAACCTTGATTCATGGACCTAACATTCCAGGTTCCTATGTAATATTGCTCCTTACCGCGTGCAACTCTACTTTCATCACCAGTCACATCCACAACTCGGCATTGTTTTTGCTTTGGCTCTGCCTCTTCATTCTTTCTGGAGGTATTTCCTCACTCTTCTCCAGTAGCATTTCAGGCACCTACCGACCTGGGGAGTTCACCTTTCAGTGTCCTGTGTTTTTGGCCTTTTCATACTGTTCATGGGGTTCTCACAGCAAGAATACTTAAGTAGTTTGCCATTCCCTTCTCCAGTGGATCACATTTTGTCAGAACTCTCCACCATGATCCATCCATCCATCTTGGGTGGCCCTACAGGACATGGCTCAAAGTTTCACCGAGTTAGAAGGCTGTGGTCCATGTGATTAGCTTGATTAGTTTTCTGTGATTGTGGTTTTCATTCTGTCTGCCCTCTGAGGGATAAGGATAAGAGGCTTATGGAAGCTTCCTGATGGGAGAGACTGAATGTGGTGGGAAAAGGGTCTTGTTGGGATGGGCAGGGCCATGCTCAGTAAATCTGTAATCCAATTCTATTGATGGGCAGGGCTCTGTTCCTTCCCTGTTGTTTGACCTGAGACCAAACTATGGTGGAGGTAATGAAGATAATGGTGACCTCCTTCAAAGGTCCTGTGCATGAAATGCCACACTGGGTGCCCCCGATCCAGCAGCAGGCCAGCTCCAACCCACACCTCCTCCAGAGACTCCTGGACACTCACAAGTAAATCTGGATCAGTCTACTATGGGGTCACTGCTCCTTTCTCCTGGGTCCTGGTACTCACAAGGTTTTGTTTGTGCCCTCCAAGAGTCTGTTTCCCCAGTTTTGTGTAAGAGTCCACATCTCTTGGACACTATGTTATTTGTGTAGTGACAGGAGAGATGAAAATCCTCAGGCTTTTGGTCTGAGAAGACTTAAGAATGGTTAAGGCCAACACAAGTGTTTTCCTGGCCAGTTCTTTTTCCCTGACTGTTATTTGCTGAAATGAATTCAGACCTTCTCTTATGTTGAATGTTGAGCCATGGAAGGACTGATGCTAAAGCTGAAGTTCCAATATATTGGACAACTCAGGCACAGTTGATTCATTGGAAAAAAAACCTAATGCTGCTAAAAATCGAGGGCAGGAGGAGAAGGGGGTGACAGAACAGTGAGATGGTTGGATGGTATCATCAACTCAAGGCACATGAATGTGCGCTAACTCTGGGAGATAATGAAGGACAGGGAAGACTGGCGTGCTGCAGTCCATGGGTTCAGAAAGAGCTGGACACAACTGAGAGGCTGAACAACAAAAGCCATGATGTACAAAAGTAGGCTAAGTTGATGCTTGACCCTACGTGTTCCATCTTTTCCCACCAGCTCAATGGAGTACGGCAGTGTACGGCCAGCCAGCTACAAACATTCCTAATGTCTTTATAACCCCTTCAGTTCAGTTCAGTCACTCAGTCGTGTCCGACTCTTCGTGACCCCATGAATCGCAGCACGCCAGGCCTCCCTATCCATCACCATCTCTCGGAGTTCACTCAGACTCATGGCTCTAGGTGAGTGATCACACCATCATGATTATCTGGGTCGTGAAGATCTTTTTTGTACAGTTCTTCTGTGTATTCTTGCCACCTCTTCTGAATATCTTCTGCTTCTGTTAGGTCCATACCATTTCTGTCCTTTATCGAGCCCATCTTTGTATGAAATGTTCCCTTGATATCTCTAATTTTCTTGAAGAAATCTTTAGTCTTTCCCATTCTGTTCTTTTCCTCTATTTCTTTGCATTGATCGCTGAAGAAGGCTTTCTTATCTCTTCTTGCTAGTCTCTGGATCTCTGCATTCAGATGCTATCTTTCCTTTTCTCCTTTGCTTTTCAACTCTCTTCTTTTTCACAGCTATTTGTAAGGCCTCCCCAGACAGCCATTTTGCTTTTTTGCATTTCTTTTCCATGGGGATGGTCTTGATCCCTGTCTCCTGTACAATGTCACAAACCTCCGTCCATAGTTTATCAGGCACTCTATCTATCAGATCTAGGCCCTTAAATCTATTTCTCACTTCCACTGTATAATCATAAGGGATTTGATTTAGGTCATACCTGGACAGTCTAGCAGTTTTCCCAACTTTCTTCAATTTCAGTCCGAATCTCATAATAAGGAGTTCATGATCTAAGCCACAGTCAGCTCCTAGTCTTGTTTTTGTTGACTCTATAGAGCTCCTCCATCTTTGCTGCAAAGAATATAATCAATCTGATTTCGGTGTTGACCATCTGGTGATGTCCATGTGTAGAGTCTTCTCTTGTGTTGTTGGAAGACGGTGTTTGCTATGACCAGTGCATTTTCTTGGGCTAATGGTCTCCCCACTTGTTTGAAGCTGCACTTTTATCATTTAAAACTCCTTGAGTGTATTGTGTATTTCATATACTAAAAACTAGAATTTTTAGAGATAAGTTTATTTTTAATTGAATAAAGGTCCAAAATATTTTCTTTCTAGACTCTCAATAGTTCATTATTTTCCCATACTCTATTCTGGAAATTTCTGTTCCAGGGTTCATTTCTAATATTTCTGTGTCCCAGCTAAATACCATTTTAATGTCTCTGTTAATTATCATGCCCTGTTATTCAACGTTTAGTTTCAAGATTTAGTAAAATTTAGGAAATAGCATGTAATATTAATAATTTGAGAGTCCACATAAATGTATCTATTCTGTTGAATATATGCCCTTTTAAAGGAAAAAGTTTGCAAAACACATCAAAAGACCTTGATAGTATTGCAGCTAAATCTGATATTTTGAAGGAAAACAAAATTATTTTCATAGAAGTAAAACAATATATTTCCAGAAATTTACTTTCCAGACTGGCCCTCTAACATTTCTGAATTGTATCTCTAATGACTGCTCCCTTACTCTACTTATTGTACTTCCAAATGCATCTGTTACCTCATCTCCAATATAAGAACCCTGAGTTCAAGGCCTTTCTGAAGATTTAATCAGTACTGAATATGAATCAGAAATGTTATTGGCTCTATGAAGAATCATTAGGAGAAATCATTACTAAATCTTTTCCAACATTAAACAGAACACCATTCATTGTTTAGACTGCAGCTCTCTTATGAATATATTAAAATGTAAGACATTCAGTTGCTTTCTCTTTTACCCTTAGCCAACTATACCTATTTTTTATACCTATTATTTTCCAAAGCAATGTTTTATTTATAAACATGAGGGTTAAACACTTGTGGCACACTCTACAGTATAAAACAGTTCTTTATATTTTGTAAGCAATGAGGAAAAAAGTTCTTATTTAAATATAGATTAGTAGACATCTTCTTGGAATCTTAGACACCAGAGAGCAGTCTCACATGCTTCGGAAGAAAAACAAAATCAATTTCTCTGAGACATCCTAAATTGATGTGCTTTTGAGAAACAAGATCAATTACTACATAAAAGTATGGCTATTACCTGACAGCATTTTAGATTTAAATTTCATCCACGTTTTAGATAAACCCACAACCCCATCCTAAAAATGGACCATGGACTTTAATGAACCATCCAATGCATATCCCTCAAATCACCAGGACTGTTTATCCTAATCCATAATGGCAGCTTAGGTAGTTCTATACCTCCTTCAGCATTTCAAAACTTTCAGATGTTTTTTCAGTAGAAGCACATGGCAGGCACCACCTTGACTAAGCGCTCATAGTCAATATCTGTAAGAGTGAGCCCTGAGAGACGCAGCAGTGAGCAGGGCACCATACCGTTCCTGTGGCATTCCTGCCCAAACTACATCTCCTGACATGTCTACATTAGGAAGAAACATGTAACTAACCCCGACTGTGAGAGACTCTACAAATCACTAGTCAAGGACAACAGACTGAAGGGACAAGACAAATGCAAGATCCGATATAGGATTGGCTTCTACCAGAAAAGTCACTCGACTGTAACAACTGGAGAATTCTGAATACGACCTGTTGATAAGTAAACAGCACTGCACCCATGCTAACTTCCGAGTTTAAATAACAGGTGTAGTCACTGCAGGTGTGCAAGCTCCGGGACTCAGTCGTGTGCACCTCTCTAGGACCCCGTGCACTGCAGCTGCCAAGCTCCTCTGTCCATGGAATTATCTAGGCTAGCATACTGGAGCGGGTAGCCCTTCCCTTCTCCAGGGGGCCTTCCCAACCCAGGGATCAAGCCCACATCTCCTGTGTCTCCTGCACTGCTGGCAGATTCTTTACCTGCTGAGCCATCAGGGAAGTCCAATAGGTGTAGCCATTAGTCATGATACTATCATTCGGAGAAGCTGGGTCCTACTTTGCAACCTACGTGTAAGTCTGAAATGACTTCAAGATGGTTTCCAATGTTTACCCAGTTGATCTCTGTTTTACAGATGAGAAGACTGAAATGTATGCGTTTTAGAGCACTGCTCAAAATAATGAGGAACTTGACAGTATAACCCAGGATTTCTGCTTACTGATCTTTCCACGATATAAAGCTTCCCCCAATATAGTTTTAGAAGATTCTGTCCTACTTTCTAAGGAGATAATTCCTTTTTTTCTCGCCTCTGATTTGGAGACTGAATCGTGAAATCACAGAGGGTTTCCAGGTATCCTCATGCAAGCCTTTGTTCAAGGATCCACGACTTTGTGCCTCTGGTTACCCACCTCCTCAGCTACAGATCAGCTGTGGAACTGACTCCTTTCCATCGCCACCCGTTACCTGCTTGGTTTATCAACCAGGCAATGTTAGGATGGATAGGCTTTATTTTTCCTTTAACTCTTTTATCTAACACAGTACCTAACATAGAGCAGGTACTTAAAAAGTATTTAAAGAAGAGAAGGAAGGGGAAGAAAGAAAACACATGACAGGCTGCCCAGCACGCCAAACATGTTAAGCATAGTTCTACAAACTGCTGTTTCTCTCCAGTGATCACGATCACTATGACAGATAATCAATATAAATCAGATGAAATGATTAGGATGAAATTCCTCCCACACTAGCACCCATCCATATATGCTTAAATCAGCAAAGCCCCAGTGCCTGGCCTGTGCTTATCTAATTCTGTCATTTATCTTGGTGAGTCACAGAGACTGACCGTGTATCAGTGAGCATGGCATACACAGTTGGTCAGTTACACTTTTCTCTAGAAAAGCCCAATATCATCCTTTTAGCTGGAATCTTATCTTTGCATTTAGAAATTCAACATAACTATAAAAACCCAACTATCATACACTGAATTTAGCTTTTCATAATTTTTGCTCCTACTCTCACCAAATGGGTGACAAGTGTGTACAAACACACACATTAAAGATGGCATTTTAAGTGATCTTGATTAACATAAACTACCAACATAAAAAGAAAATGTCGAGCCAATCTCAACTATCTAGTTTGAGTGTGTATGTGTATTCAGTCACTCAGTTGTGTCCAGCTCTTTGTGACCCCATGGACCGTAGCCTGACAGGCTCCTCTGTCCATGGAATTCTCCAGGCAAGAATACTGGAGGAGGTTGCCATTTCATCCTTCAGGGGATATTCTTGACTCAAGGATCGAATCTGCGCCTCCTGCAGCGCCTGCATCAGCAGGATTCTTTACCACTGAGCCATCCGGAAAGCCCAAGTTTGACTATAATTAGGTTTATAACTGCAAGTCCCTATGCTCCAACTTCTAGCTGTGTAGTCTCACCTGTAAACTATTTGGTAGCTAATTACAACCTTCATTTCTAACCTAAGATAACTTTGAAGAGAAAATAAGCAATATTAAACTGAATTAATGGTATGTTTCTGCATCTTAGTAGCAAAATCTGATATATATTATTTTCATTATGGTTTTAAAAGAACACACAAACACTTCGGGTTGTTGATTTTATGTGGAAAAAACACATTTACTACTTTATAGTTATACCAGAGTTTTATAAGAGCTAAAAATAACTGCCAAAAATATTTCTAAGAGACTGAACTTATTTGCATCCCACAGAGCTTATCCATGTCCAAATTTCTTTTGAAGCCACCAGGAGCTCCACATTTCTACCAGCGAAGTAAGAAGATAAAAACCAGGGTCTTCACAATTCACTCTGGTTATAAAAATGTTATGAAAATGGGTTTCCTATGCATATACAGAAACTATTTGTTTTAAGATGGGAGCAAATTTCAGGTAATCTATATATTTAGAGGATGCCTTTGCTGTTCTCCCTCAGAAATCTACAAAATGTAATTTTTACTGTGATATACTAGTTAGCCAAAAGTTCATTTGGGTCTTTCAATAAGGTGTTATGGAAACACCCAAGTGAACTTATATGTTTTTCCCTAAATTCTTAATATTTGGGATTATTTTCTTTTTGTGTATCTCATATAAACTTACCCCCATGAAGGAATCTGATTTGTAACACAACCTCCAAGAGGAAAAAGTTTCCTTTCTGGAACAGTGAGCAGAGCTTCAGGGATTAGGAGACCAAGAAATCTTTCAGTGAGAGATATGGCTGTAAGGTGTAATTAAATGCATCAAAGATGCTCAGCAACGCTTCCAAGCCAGGTGAAATTGAGAGCAGAGTGAATCCCACACTACATTCCTATGTCTTTGAATCTGTCTAGGTAAGAGGCATAAATTCTCCCTGAATGAGGGGGGACGAAAGGGGAGTAGCAGAAAAGGTAAGAGTGATGTTAACAGCTCGAGCAGCAGACTGTGGAAGAAGCACGAAACACACATTTCAGTAAAAGTGATGGCCCAGAGCACAGTGAACGCCTGGCAGCCCATTACACTGAGCGGAGACGAAAAACACTGAATACCTGAGACTCGGGCTCAGTGGTTTTGTAGACAAATTTTTTTTTTTGTCAGATGGTTAGGGGATGTTAAGTGAGAAATGCCAAGGTGAGGAACAGACGGGACTAGAAAACTGCATTGTGATGCGATCAGATGGCTAGACACAGCTACTTCACACACACTTCAAAGAGCCAGGTCAGGGTGATGAAAATTCACAGGAAGAAGAGAAAAGAAGGGCATCTCTACTTCATCCTCTGCATGAAAGGACAAGAAGCAGACACAGTTGTAATTAAGAAATACTCTTGGGGACCTCCCTAGAGGTCTAGTGGTTAAGACTCTGCACTTCCACTGCAGGTGAAACTAAGATCCCATGTGCCTTGCTGCAGAGCCAAAAAAATACTCCTCTTAAGGAAAGGTGTACTACTTACTATTCTTTAAAACGGAGCTCCATACAGCACAGTGACTCTGGTTAATAATATTGTATTGTACATTTGAAAGTTGGGAAGAGAGTGGACCTTGAAAGTTCTCAACACACAAAAGAATTTGTAACGATGTAGATTGATGGATGTCAACTAGGTATACTGTTGTCATCATTTCTCAATTTATACAAATACAGAACCATTATGTAGTACACCTGAAACTATCACAATGTAGTATGTCAACTATGGGGCATCCCAGGTAATGCCAGTGGTAAAGAACCCATCTCCCAATCCAGGAGACATGGGTACAATCCCTGGGTTGGGAAGATTTCCCTGGAGAAGGAAATGGCAACCCACCTCAGTATCCTAGTCTGGAAAATTTCATGGACAAAGGAGCCTGGCAGACTACAGTCCATGGGGGTGGCAAAGAGTCAGACACAACAGAGAACAAATACATCAGTTATACTTTAACTTACAAAAAGAGCTCCATCAGAGTAACGACTCCTTTTGTAAGACTCAGTGGCTTGTCAATCTGAATCACAAGAAAACAGTGAGATGCTCACTATAAAGGTCAGATTCTAACTCAGCCTAGAAGTGTATCCTGGAGGCCTCTTGCAGAGGATCTGGAGGAACTCCTGGTCCCTTTCAACAGACTGGTCTACTTTCGTCTCGAGTTAGGAAATTGGCTAAAATAAAAGGTGATAGCCATCTTGTGACTTCAGTGTTCTATCTTAAAGACGAAATTTTATGTAACTGTAGACTAATTTAGCTGATCTTGTTGGGCATCAGCCATTAACATGGTCTTCAACTTTGAAGGTAAAAAAATTTTAGATGTGATCTGACATTTGTAGTATTTAAGGTCTGAATCATTCACGCACATATGTATGCCATAATCTAATCCTATACAAGACATGTATGGCCAAGTACATCCAATATGGACCATTCCTATAATTAATTGCAATACTATTTAATACATAAAATAATGTCTACTTTCATCTGAAGGATCACAACTATAACACATATAACTGGACACACAACACAATAGATTATCCACAACCTGGTTAATTTATAATTAATATGTAGTGAAATAGATAAATATGATGTCTAGATTAATGTTCCAAATATTTTATCTCATTATTTATCAGTAAAAACAAAACAAAACTTGATTTACAGATATCATTATTCCTATTTTAAAGACGAGGAAACTATAATTCAGTAATATTAGGCAACTTAACCTAAGTCATACAACTAGTAGGAAATGCCCAAGTCAGCAGGAAGACTGAAGTCAATTTGATGCATACAATACATATTCATTTTGTGATTAAATTAAGCTATCAAGTTTAGCAAGCTCATCATTTACATTTTCCAAATTACCTAAATAGCTCGATTTTCTCAGGAAGACTCAAAGTGTAGCCATCTAACCAGCATACGTTAAATATGCATTTGTAAAATGCATTATCTGCCTATCTATTATTCTGCATATTAATCTAGAACTTTCTATTCTGTCTTTGAAAATTCTGGTCATAGCCTCCATCAAGGTATTAAAAAAGGAAAAAAAATGAAAAGAATATATATATCTACTGTACACATCCAAGTGATAAAAACTGTACTGAGATCAAAATTTTCCTTTAACTCTGCCCATTCAGGACACCAACCTAAAAAGACTCATTTTATTTTCTCAGACAAAAAGTCTCAGTATTCATGTTCTCTACCGCCTTCTCTCAAGCAAAAGTAAAATGCACCTTTTAAAGCCTTTCATTTGTCCCTCTATATAGAAATTTCTCTCCATCTCAAATTATTTTATTGCCCTTTTTCGTATTTTAATCAGTTAAATGTTTTTTAAAACCTACTTCCATCCTGAACATTTTACTATGAAGAGCACTATTGAACTCCCAATACACAGCCTTCAAGAGATAAGCACAAACTTGTTTTCTGCCACATAAAGTCTGCTAGATGATTGTCACTAATTAACTAAAAGGAAAGCACAGAATATTTGCTACCTAATCAAGGAGTCACACAATTTCTCTTATTAATAGAAAAATAGCAATGGCATTGCCTAGTACTTTTGCATGTATTTGGAACTTAAATAACCTAGAGACATGCCTTCATAACTTGAAACTGACTTAACATGGATTATCTTGATAGAAGCAGTCTAAATTGTTATGATGAAGTTTATAAAAATTAAAACATGAGGGTTTTTTTAATTTTAAATTATCTTGATTTCCAAATGTCAATCTCACTCAAGCAACTCCATTTAAAACCAATTTAGTGGGAATATTTTAGTCATGTTTAGAAAATTTTACATTTGTGCAAAAGTGTGATTTCTACTGGGTTTCCCTTGTGGCTCAGCTGGTAAAGAATCTACCTGCAATGCTGGAGACCTGGGTTCAATCCCTGGGTTGGGAAGATCCCTTAGAGAAGGGAAAAGCTACCCACTCCAGTATTCTGGCCTGGAGAAGTCCATGGACTATAGAGTCCGTGGGGTCACAAAGAGTGGGATACAACTGAGTGACTTTCACTTTCATTACTGATTACTGATAGTAGTAGTAACTACTATAATAATAACGAATAACTACTGATCCTTTGGACTTTTCTGGTGGCTCAGACAGTAAACAATCTGCCTGCAATGCAGGAGACTTGGTTTGATCCCTGGGTGGGGAAAATCACCTGGAGAGGACATGGCTACCCACTCCAGTACTCTTGCCTGGAGAATTCCATGGACAGAGGAGCCACACGAGCTATAGTCCATGGGGTCACCAATAGTTGGACATGACTGAGCTACTAATACTTTCACTTTTCACTGGCCCTTTATGAACTATTTATGAAGTATTATAGCCCTATCCATTCAAACCAAATTTGATGAATTTCTCAAATGTTCATTAAAAATGAATGAAATTATGAGCTAGAGTCTAGGTCACTAACATTGCATAAGGTTAATGCTTTCACTTGATTTATAACAAAGCAAGAGAGATGGAAAGATTTAGTACATAGTAAGTATAAATGATGATGCTATTGATAAAAGCAGACTGGCTCTGAAAATATACATATGCGCACGCACACACACACAAAGTTGTGTACATCCTTTCTTGGGCTTCCCAGGTGGCACTAGTGATAAAGAACCCACCTACCAATGCAGGAGACATAAGAGACATGGGTTTGATCTCTGGGTCGGGATGATCCCCTGGAGGAGGACACAGCAACCTGCTCCAGGATTCTCACCTAAAGAATCCCATGGACAGAGAAGCCTGGCAGGCTACAGTCCCTAGGGCTGCAAAGAGTCGGACACGACTGAAGCAACTTAGCACAAATGCATGCACATCCTTCGTCAGGACAGGAACATGCTATGATAGGCTAGATAATTTCCTAATCCATGTCCCTAGACATCTTTAACATATATGAATTCCTTTGTTACAACACAGTATCAGTATTTGTACAATGTAGAGGCATTTAAAGAAAAGTAAGAAGATATATATAATAAAGATCACCTTGGCTTATGTAGACAACCACCAACAAAAACAGATTTTTCACTCTTACTCAAGGTCTATTCAAATGAAACAATGACCCGTGAAACAAATACCGAAGATTCTCCTTCAATCATTCACAGTTGAAAATACACTCAGGGATAAATTCATCAGTGTGCTGAGCTTCACTTTACCAGGAATAGATGCATAAAACTGACAAAGAGCAGACATGCAGATGTATAGATGTCTTGCAAACACATTCTACTTATAGAAACCCTTCACCAGGGCTCAGCACCAAGTTGAAAATCTCAGGACATCTTCACAGACATGAGCACAGCCAAACCTGCATCAAGCTAGGAACTGGGAACATGGCATCAGGATGGGGAAAAGCCACATGCCCTGAAGTGCATCCTTCAATTCAGAACGTGCTCGAACAGAAACTGCTACCCAAACATGCAGACAGAAAGAGGCAGTGGTAAAGAATCTCCCCTTGGGCACCACTTGGCCGCCAAATAAATACACCCCAAACTGCCCACCATTCATTCATCTAACATCACTTCTTGTGGACCTCTGTTCATGCTCATTTTTAACCAAAATGTTACTTTTAAAAAGGAAATGTTAATAGTCCATTAAAACAAAACCACTACTTAGAAACGTAGATTTGAACCGCTCCTGATTTAGAAACAACAGTCCCCATAATTACACTTTTGCCATTTTCAACTGCCAAGTATCAGAACAGGATACATAAGCCTCAAGTTAGTATAAGCATTATTACCCTTGTTAACTCCCAGAAAAAAATCTCAAAAATCAATTGGCTCATAGAGCCCGCTAGTCTTCATTTATTAGTACAGCGGTCCCCAGCCTCTGGACCATGGACCAGTACATCCTATCAAATCAGTGGCAGATTAGATGAGAAACAGAGCAGACAGTAAGTGTAATACCCTTGAGTCATCCCCAAACCATGTCCCTCATCCTTGTCGGGAGGAAAAACTGTCTTCCATGAAACCGGTTCCAAGCACCGAAAATGTTGGGGACTGCTGTTGAGTAAGCATTCCTGCTCTAATGGAAACGACAGCTTTGCTAACATGCCACTATCATGCTAAACGAGGCGTGAGTATAAGTCTCGCCTGTATCTTGGAATAAAGCATCACTCCCTAAACTGTGGCTTCACAGAATGAGTAGCACCTGGATGACTGTGCCAGCGTGGCTAACCAATGCCAGAAACCTCATGACAGCTTTGTGTTTCTCATCTCCAAAGAAAAAGGAGCCGTTCTCCATTCAACCACAGATATTCATAAGAATCGTTTGTGACTTGGAAAAGTCAAATACCCTACCTTTCCTACATAGAGCGGGTCTGAACCCATGTACTCCTCCAGCACGAAGAACTGATTCCACACCCAGCTGCGCTTCGTGCGTGACCTCCCTGATTGGAAATAGGGCTTTGATCCGGACCTTGAGAGCTCCGCTTGACTCAACCCCGAAAAACACAGGAAAAGCGCGATCAGCTGAAGAAAATGGCAGAACTCCACTTTGCCCAACTTCATCTTTTTTTTTTCTTTCTTTTTCCTGTGTAAGAAAAAAACCTTGACAAGAGAGAAGGCACAGTTCCAGTTGGCTTAGTAGCTCTTGCCTCCGGCAGGGTGTCAGCTGGGAGTGCAGAGACAATAATTTGTAGAGAGTTCGAAGGGGAGAGGTCACAAGTGCTGAATAACCTTCGCCCAAGAATGGTGTAATAGGTACCTACCAGAACAAAGAGAAGAGCTGGTGTCAGAAAGCGAAACACAGAAATACCTTTTAACTTGCACTTACTAATTCATTCTCTTTTTAACTTTGTTTTTAACACCAAAAACATTTTGCACTGGAGTACGGCCAATTAATGGGGTTGTGGGTAGTTTCAGATGATCAGTGAAGGGACTCAGCCAGACACACACATGTATCCATTCTCTCCCGAAAACTCCACTCCCACCCAGACTGGTCACATAACACTGAGCAGACTTCCCTGTGCTCTACAGTAGGTCTTTGTTGGTGCTAACGCACTCTTGGATCATCCAAGATATCATTATCTGCACTATCATTAAAATATGACGACAAACTTAAAATAGAAAGCTGCAAGAGCTGTGGCCATATTCACAAATAACATAAATACTGCTGATGCAGAATTATCCTGATTCCATAATACAACCTCAAAATTTTCCTGGTTCTTCTAGGGCATTCTCATTGGGAGCATATGGTTTATTTAATACAAATAGAGCAACCCATTGGTTAAAAAATATCATTTTAATGCTAGGCTTTTTTTTTTTGTCCTTTTCTATCACAGTTTCATTTGTTGGTATTAGAATATGAAAGCCAAGCAGCTCAAAGCAGGGATTTAACCAAATGGAAAGGACATATGCTAGTTTAAATCTCTCCTGTGAAACTGCAAAGAGAAAGTAGTATGAGATGCTTCAAAACCGGTTGATTGATTCTAAACCACCGAACACCAGCTGTTTTGATGTGTTCTGATTTGATTGTGATCAGCTGAAAAGCTCAGTGGTTTCCAATTTCTACCCTTCAAACTTATTGTCATGTATGCTGTGGAGCGTGTTTGGTTATTCTACTGCACTGAAGGTATTTGTCGCTTTACAAATATTTGCTGAAGCCTTGCAGCATGTGCATAGTAGGGCCTTTCTCTGTCAACAATGACAAGATTTAATTATATTGATCATCAGAGGGGTGAGCAAATTTGACTCTATATGTGAGACTGACTCTCGGTTCCACACACCTAAGAGGTGTCTTAGCAGCAGCAAAAATCATTTATCCTCAGGTCTAGTTATTTCAGTTACCAAATTCTGATTATGCAAGAGATAATCAGTTTACAATGTCAACTTGCCAACACACCCCAAAACACAGAGGAATGAGAATTTATGACCAAGTGCTCACTTAAATCACTGTTGCACTTTGGGTTATGAATTCATTTGGCAACTATAAATAAATCAACAATAGGATAATTAAGGCAAATAAGATTTGCTTTCAATTTTTGAGAGGAGAAAAATAGTCTTAACAACATGAAGCCACAAGATATCTCATTATCAAAGCAGAAAATACTCTCTGTGCCAACTTTTCCATCTTTCTCCCTTTTCTCCTGTAACAGAACTGTCTGCTAATCATCAGATGATTTCTGACAGTCAAATTGCTTACAGAACATGTCATATATAGTAGAAGGAAGGTGAACTGTATTAAACATGTTAAAATAGTCCACACCACGAAGAAAGAAGTTGCATGGACTTGAAGCTCTAGTCAAATGAACATATTCCTATTGAACATACCGCAATAAAGTTTTGACATTTAGGATATTCCAGAATAGCTCCAAACACAGCTAACTGCTATGTTCTGAGAACCCCCAGGAAGGATAAACTATTACTGGAGCATATTAACTGCAGTCTGTGCACTGAATACCATCTCCCAGAATCCAGATCTCCCATCTGATGATCAAAAATGAACTTGGTTCATTTGAAAATCACTCTAGAAAGGCGAGTTGTTCTACACTTAGAATTACAAGCAAGAAGGAACTTGGGGTGATTTACTGATATTCTGGTGGATGAATGACCCTCAGCTAGGTTGGAAGTTCTTTGTACACTGGTCTGAGCTAATTCACCTGAGAGACAAGTTCAGTTCAGTTGCTCAGTCGTGTCAGACTCTCCGCGACCCCACGAAATGCAGCATGCCAGGCCTCTCTGTCTATCACCATCTCCCGGAGTTCACTCAGACTCACGTTCATCGAATCCGTGATGCCATCCAGCCATCTCATCCTCTGGCGTCCCCTTCTCCTCCTGCCCCCAATCCCTCCCAGCATCAGAGTCTTTTCCAATGAGTCAACTCTTCACATGAGGTGGCCAAAGTACTGGAGTTTCAGCTTTAGCATCATTCCTTCCAAAGAAATCCCAGGGTTGATCTCCTTCAGAATGGACTGGTTGGATCTCCTTGCAGTCCAAGGGACTCTCAAGAGTCTTCTCCAACACCACAGCTCAAAAGCATCAATTCTTCGGCACTCAGCCTTCTTCATAGTCCAACTCTCACATCCATACATGACCACTGGAAAAACCATAGCCTTGACTAGACGGTCCTTAGTCGGCAAAGTAATGTCTCTGCTTTTGAATATGCTATCTAGGTTGGTCATAATTTTTCTTCCAAGGAGTAAGCGTCTTTTAATTTCATGGCTGCAGTCACCATCTGCAGTGATTTGGGAGCCCCAAAAAATAAAGTCTGACACTGTTTCCACTGTTTCTCCAACTATTTCCCATGAAGTGATGGGACCGGATGACATTATCTTTGTTTTCTCCAGTTAAAAGAAGACAAGTAAACACTTAAACCGGAGAAGGCAATGGCACCCCCCCTCCAGTACTCTTGCATGGAAAATCCCATGGATGGAGGAGCCTGGCAGGCTTAGTGGGGTCACTAAGAGTCGGACACAACTGAGTGACTTCCCTTTCACTTTTCACTTTTATGCCTTAGAGAGGGAAATGGCAACCCACTCCAGTTTTCTTGCCTGGAGAATCCCAGGGACGGGGGAGCCTAGTGGGCTTCCATTATGGGGTCGTATGGAGTCGGACACGACTGAAGCGACTTAGCAGTGGCAGTAGCAAACACTTAAACAAGGAAATGGTGTGCTGGTGTAGGGATTTGTCTATGCTGACCAGGAATCGGGGCCAGGCACTCCTGGTGAGTGGCCTTTAGTAGAAAGCGCAGGGACCTCCTTCACAAACCAGGTTCCTGGGGATGGGGGAGGGGGAACCTAGGGTTGTGGTGACCAGACTGAGTCCAGCATGGGAACCCTTTGGCCAAAGGACATTTCAAGTTTCACTTCTCTCCTTCCTCAAGAAAGAAGGAAACTGTGCCTAAAAACTACCGCAGAAATACTTTGGTCCCTAAGACCAAATGTTTTAAAATGTGGTATGGACAAATGATGTCAATTTCAGTTCAGTTCAGTTGTTTAGTCCTGTCCAATGCTGCAACCCCATGTAGTACAGCACACCAGGCTTCCCAGTCTGTTGCTTCATGTCCAATTCTAACTGTTGCTTCTTGACCTGCATACAGATTTCTTCAAGAGGTAGGTCTGGCATTCCCATCTCTTAAAGAATTTTCCACAGTTTGTTGTGATCCACACAGTCAAAGGCTTTGGCATAATCAATAAAGCAGAAGTAGATGTTTTTCTGGAACTCTCTCGCTTTTCAATGATCCATGATGTTGGCAATTTGATCTGTTTCCTCTGTCTTTTCAAAATTCAGCTTGAACATCTAGAAGTTCACAGTTCATGTATTGCTGAAGCCTGGCTTGGAGATTTTTGAGTATTCCTAGGGTGAGATGCAGAGGAGGCAATGGCACCCCACTCCAGTTCTCTTGCCTGAAAAATCCCATAGATGGAGGAGCCTGGTGGACTGTAGTCCATAGGGTCGCAAAGAGTTGGACACGACTGAGTGACTTCATTTTCACTTTTCACTTTCATGCATTGGAGAAGGAAATGGAAATCCACTCCAGTGTTCTTGCCTGGAGAATCCAAGGGACGAGGGAGCCTGGTGGGCTGCCTTCTATGGGATCACACAGAGTTGGACACGACTGAAGCAACTTAGCAGCAGCAGCAGCCGCAGCCTGTGAGATGAGTGCAACTGAGCATTCTTTGGCATTGGATGTCTTTGGGATTGGAATGAAAACTGACCTTTTCCAATCCTGTGGCCACTGCTGAGTTTTCCAAATTTGCTGACATATTGAATGCAGCACTTTCATAGCATCATCTTTCAGGATTTGAAACAGCTCAACTGGGATTCCATCACCTCCACTAGCTTTGTTTGTAGTGATGCTTCCTGAGGCCCTTGACTTTACATTCCAGGATGTCTGGCTCTAGGTGAGTGATCACACCATCATGATTATCTAGGTCATGAAGATCTTTTTGTATAGTTCTTCTGTTTCAATTCTGTGTCAATTTAGGCTACTCTATAGATTAAGGGAACTTGATAACATTGTTTCTGTGTGAAATTGTACCCAACCTCTAAAAAACTAGACAGCAAATGAATTTTTTCAGAATACTAGATTTGGGTAGTTCTTATAATTAAATTGGTATTCCCTGGTGGCCCAGATGGTAAAGAATCTGCCTGCAGTTCAGGAGACCCAGGTTCAATCCCTGGGGTCAGTTAGATCCCTTAGAGAAGGAAATGACAACCCACTCCAGTATTGCCTGGAGAATCCCATGGACAGAGGGGCCTGGAGGGCTACAGTCCATAGCGTTGCAGAGAGTGGGAAACTGAGCAACTAAGATCTGAGTCTGTCATATATCAGCTACGCAATCTTGGACAAGATACTTAAATTCCAAGAAAATAAGTTCCAGAGATGAATCTTCACGCCTCCCACTTATAATATGAAAATGTTAATAACTGCATCTAAGTCATAGGATTAAATAAGCCGATCATAAAAAGCTAAGGATAGTGCCTGGCAAAAACTAAAAGCACTAAATATACACACACACACACACACACACACACACACACACATATACACACACACATATGTAGCATAAGTAGTATCAAAAATTATATACATGTATACATTTTAAGTTTGATACTGCTGCTGCTGCTAAGTCGCTTCAGTCGTGTCTGACTCTGTGCAACTCCATGGACTGCAGCCTACCAGGCTCCTCCACCCATGGGATTTTCTAGGCAAGAGTACTGGAGTGGGGTGCCATTGCCTTATCTGAAGTTTGATATTACTTATGTTCAAATTAAAGTTTGCAATGTTTCATTTTCATGTTATCTATAAAATGTTTCAGAAACCTCTTAACACTTAGTGAAAACATTTTTTCTTAACTTTTTATTTTGTACTGGGGTAGAGCCAATTAACAATGTTGTGATATTTCAGGTGAACAGTGAAGGGACTCAGCCACACATATGCATGTATCCATTCTCCCCTAAAATCCCCCCATCCAGGCTGCATCATAACATTGAGCAGAGTTCCCTGTGCTACACAGTGGGTCCTTGTTGATTCCCCACATTAAGTAGAGCAGTGTGTACATGTCCATCCCAAACTCCCTAACCACTTCCTTCCCCCATCCTTCCACCTCCCTGCTCCCCACAACCATGAAATCATTCTCAGAGTCCGAGAGTCTGTTTCTGCTTTGTAAGTAAACTGAGTGAAAACATTCTTAATAGTTCTAGTCAGTGCCCAGAGAACTACATAGATTATAAAAGGAAGCATCTAGATGCATACAAACAACGGCAACAAATTACTTTCTTAAAAAAATGTACTATTTTCTTTCCTAAAGCTACATTCTATCATTCTTATAAGTCAGAGACTGGTAACGGTATTGGATAACTTTGAGTTCACTCAGGATGTTCACTGATAAGAAAGAAACATAATCTGGACTGGAAATAGATGATAGGACCCTCCATCATTTCCTGTAATGACCTTGGATCCCTTTGGGACTTCATGTTACACACGTGCAAAATGTGGGAGCTGAGCAATATCATTTTATAAAGTCTGTTTGTACAGCTCTTAATTATATAAAATTGCTTTTGTTGTCTTTTCAGTTATGAAAAAGTAAACATTGTTAGTAATTAGAGGTAAAGGGTAGAGTGATTAAGGAAAGCCACAGAAATATAAGGGAAGCATTTGACGTATTTACAGAATTGAGCATGAATCTTAACAAGACACATTTAAATTATTCTTTTTGCCTCTTGACTATTTCTTTTCCATACAAGACTGTGGAGTGATGGAACAAGGTAGAACACATGAAACAAAAGAATGACAGAAAATGCCATGAGTTATTTTAGAGTCATTGACATGATAATATCTGCAGAGGAAAGATACCCGAGAATTCTGTACTTTCCTATTTAAATCAAGAGTTTTAAGAGGAGTTAGTATTAATAGAAACCTTGATGAACAGGGATGATTTACCCTATTGCTAGATCCTAGTATCCAGAACAGAAGTAGGCCCTGGAATTATCATTCAGAAAATGTTTATGGAATGTTTCTTTTCATTATAATCACTCTCATGTTTAATATGAAAACTTAACCATAGAGGTCAACATGGAAATCCTTGACTACTCTACCATGTTCAGAAGTCACAATCACTTTGAGAACAGTTCCATTACATTTCTTTGCAGGATCTGAAGTATTTGCCAGTCTCTTAAGCCAAATTTCCTTTACTTTTCTTGAAGGTCTACAAGAGAGGACAAGGATACTTC
Source organism: Nanger dama (assembly GCA_917880005.1). Lineage (NCBI taxonomy): Eukaryota > Metazoa > Chordata > Mammalia > Artiodactyla > Bovidae > Nanger > Nanger dama. The sequence continues at coordinate 5,032,975 of CAKJTW010000069.1, forward strand.
CACTGGCATTGTGTACATTCCTAGAGGATGAAATTCTCTTTCATGAAGCAAATAAATGCCTCTAGAACACCCTTTGTACCAGTCTGCTGGTAAACATTGGAAAATCACGTATGAACAGTTGTGATCTGAGTAGGGTGCTTCATGATATGTACATCAATACTTTGGAGAGCTACAAACCCTTCCAAGAACATACATACACTTGATAACAGTAGGAGGAAGCGGTGTGGCAAGGGTCAGATGTCCCCTTTCTTCACCTGTCCCCCCAAATCCTTGCCTTGCTTTCCGGTCAGATCTGGTTTTCAAGGTAAAGGCCAGAACAACAGCTCTACCCAGCTCACCCTCCCTGCATGAGTTGGGTTACCATGAAAGACAGGAAGGGCCCTGAACCCTTAGGAAAAACCTTCAGTTATCTGCGGTTATCAAACAGAAGTAAGTGAGACTTGACCTTGAGATTTCCTATCCATAACCTCATCATACAGGCTTCCCATCTTCACACAAACATCAACACGTCTAAAGGCACCGACCACAGTAATGTCTTTTCCACAGAAATGAACTTGAGCACCCAACACAGTTCAATTGTTGACTTTCTGCACAATGGGTTAAACAAGGCCTCATGAATCTGTGTCCCAAAACAACTCTGCAACCTCCTTCCTCAGACTTCTGTGTCCTCTTCCCTTCTTCTGCCTCCTCTCCTATCTCAGTTTCCTATACAGACAGGAGTTGACCAGGGGATGTTACATCAGAAATAAGCAGAGACCTCTGCACCCAAGCTGTGTCATGTGCCAACCTGTGTCCCCAGGGGAAAACTTAAAAGGATGGCCCTCTGGAAGTCTGGACCGCTGCCCGGGTCACTATGACCAACGTAGAAAAAAGAGTGCAGAAAAATAATGTATTGGTATACAGTTAGGTAACTTTTACAAATCTGCGTCAACTTCTGGACAGTTAGAGATGTTCACTATTACAACACTGAGGAGAAAAACAGCAGGAATACATTATATCTGAGGAGAGAGGAACCAAATAGAGGCCGAGCACAGACATTGCAAAAACCAAAGTGGTGATGGCTACTGCACTGGTAATTAATCTAAAATCTAAAAACCCTGGGTAACATTTAAAACTTTTTTTCCTCTGATATTTAAAAGCTAAAATTTGTAATGTGAGGTCTCTCTTTTTTTATTTTTGGCCAAACCAAAAAAATACATGAAAACCACCACAAATAATACTGTGATTTTAGTAAAAGGAATGCAAAATGAAGCCTCACAAAGGAAATCTTAAAAGGATTGGAGCAAAAAAAAAAAAAAAAAGAGAGATAGAGGTAAGAATCAGTCAAGCGCTATTTACTAAATCAATATCATTTGTTGACCTGAAATCACTTTATCATGCTACCTTTTTGTTCCAATTATTTTTGTTCAACTAAGTGGCAAAGAATTATTTCCAAGTAGATAGTTTATTATTCATTTAACCTTAATACCTAAAAATACTTTACCCAAACGAATTCATCATTATAAAATTTTCTTGGATTTTCTGCTCCACTAATACCTCTGTGAAACTACTTTCAAAAATCAGATCAAGTGACCATCATGCTCTTAATCAAATGTTTGTTCAGACCTAAAAACAATGACTGAAAAAAAAAAAAACCCTTCATAACAAAAAATGTATTTTTAATGCATCAATGAGCAAAAGGGCAAATCTTACAGAGCCTGTTCCATCTAAATTAAAGACAGCATGCTAAAAACGCTACAAGTAGCATAAAATGTATCCTATTCAACCACTCACATTAATATATAACCATAAGTGTAGTTAAAGCACATGCCTAATTACCATCTAATTTATATTTGCTAAACTGCTTTTTTAAAAGGCACACAGGACTATCTGCCTTCTAGAAATAAGGAGCTATAAACTATGACTATCAATTATATTAAAAGGAGATACAATATTACTAGTTTAGGTTTTCTGGCACTTAAACTGGAAGTGTTTTTTGCAGTGCAATATGAATAAACCAATGTCTTTCCTCAGTTTAAGACTCTATACCATCAGTTTCTCTCAATCACAGGCAAGGAACAGATGCTCAACCTCTGTGAGTCTGGAGTTGCATCAGATACAAATCTTCTGCGACTGTTGTGAAATATACTTACTTCATAACACACTAACAGGTAGTATACTACCTACTGGTCATCTAAAAACTAGAAGACAGCCTGCCTCTCTTTTAAAAATGGGTCCAGTTTGAGAGGGAAGTGGGACTTCCTGGTTAAGACTCCACACTTCCTATGAAGGGGTGCAGGTTCAATCCCTGGTCGGGGAACTAAGATCCTGCAGGCAGCACAGCTCAGCCAAAAGGAAAAAAATAAAAAACATGGTCCAGTTCACAATTACATGGAACATGACAGTTTCAGAACAAATTCAGTAATTTGCATTTTCTATAAAAACAAAAGTAAGAATGACATTTAAGGATTGCCAGTGAACTTGATAGAAAATAATCCATGAGAATCAGAACCGCCAAACACCTTTAGAACATTCCCTGAGACGTTTTGTTGGATGGTTTATAAAACACAGTAGTACAAGAAATCACAGTTGTAACAATAACAAAATGGGAGAGAGAAAAAAAAAATCTCGCTGCTGGCCTATTGGGAGGAAACTGTCATTTCCAGGATTGCTTTAAAGTCGAACTGCTGGGCTGATCAAAAATGTTGTTCAGTTATGGGAAAACCTAAACCACCTTTTTGGCCAACCCGATACATTTTGACAAGCATCATGTTTTTAATGAATGCGTATGAAGACTGAACAACAGCCACGTTTAAAAGTGGAAATGATACCACTTCACAGTGGTGGTCCGAGGCTACTGTGACCGAATCACCATTGCCATAAGCACAACCTTCATGAATGAGCTCTGCAGTTTGGCAAAATAAGCCTGCTCCCTTTTGATACTGCTTGGGTATTAAATGGCATTATTTAAACTCAACAAGGAAAGACTGCCTCCTGATTTCATGTCTCCATTAAAGACCTTCGTTTGCCCTTGCTTTCCCCAGGACTGCAGCCACATGTCTTCACACAGGTCGTCACTACTGCCACAAAGGTAGAGTGGGCTGCTTTGTAAAAGGATCACACTGTTCACTGTTAAGTTCACTTGTTTTTACAGTAGATCCACTGAATATGTTTTGGGGAATGCAAAAGCAAGGAACACTCTGTTCTAACCTCCCCTTCATCAGTGAGCAGACACTATGAGTTACAACAGAAAGAAATCCAAGGGCAAGGAGCACTTCAAGAGCTATAGCCATGCGTCAGTTCCAACTATCCCACACAAATAGAGCTTTCAGAGATGACATCTAAGAGAGAAAGAGAATGAGGGTCATTTAGTGCTGAAGGAGGTAAACACTTGCTTTTCTTGAGCATTCATGTTGGGGAAAAATAAATAAATCTCCAACCCACTCAAGAGGTAGAACCACAGATGTATTGATAGAAGACACATTAGAAGAACCTAAGGCAGTCTTTTTCTTTCTTTACTAATGAAAACAATGTCTATAGTTGTGCAGTGCCCAAGGTCACACAGCTAGTTACAGATGGAACTGGGCATGACTGGGATGCAACGATCATTTAAAGTATTTGTTAAATATTTCTCAATCTGATCATTAAGATCTTTCTAATTTATTACCTTTAGAATTTACTCAAATTTTTAATATAACCATGAGTTTGAATTTTCAATGTAGGGAACCATCAGGGTTCCATTCAGAATGGATAGGAGAGAGGCAGAATGTAAGATACTCAAGAGATCTCTTGTTCAGGATTGCATGTTTATATAACCAAAAACAGAGTGAGTAGTACCCAATTTTAAAATTGCCTTTTCCCTTCAGAAACAACTCCAGCATCCATAATAACTTCCTACAACGCTGTAATGCTATGGTAGTTACTATCTGCACTGATATTTGCATAATAGTCCACTGGCTGTTTTAGAAATAGGGTAAATTCTGATTTCTCAGGAAAATACCTTAGGATATAAGAATGTACATGGATGGCTAGTTGGTTGTTACTATAAATACTGTGTTTCAAGATGCTTCTCTGTTCCTAACTACCCATTATCATCATTCTAGATTTATTATTTCATCTTCAGCTTTTAGGACATATACTGTCATGTTTCATCTCTATACCATTAAAGTTTAGCATTAACTTCAATAATTTAAATACTGATGAAGCAGCCCTCTTCTTTTCTTCCTAAAAGGTATAATTCTTTACATTTTAATTAGTGAGGCTGGGGACCCTCTGTGATATGTAACTTCTCACATAAAGAAACTGTGATCAAACCCATTAGCTCCCTGGGCCAGATAACATTACAACCACGGACCACCACCTCCTACCGTTAACTGGCCTAAATATCCAGGCAGGGGCCCTGGATATGAATCACACAGCCGGTAGTCTGCCTCTGGTTATCAGACATGGAATGAAAACTTCTCTAAGTGGATTACAGAGTCAATTTCCACTTCTGCCATGGGTGAAAGGAATGAAAAAGAGAAAACAACAACTGTTTACAATTAACGAGAAGCAGCCTATGTAAATTACAAAGAAAGTGACAAAACACAGTCCTTCTGAGCTCTTTATATAGTATCAAAATGGTCAAATCATACTTACAAGATTTGTTTCTTTGTACTTTTACAACATATCTCAGTGGGATCAATTTTCACTTTTAATTTACCCTTGCATTTACACTGAGATTTACATGACTTCAATAAAAGGCATCATGTTTCAATAAGCAGTCTGCAAAAAAGTCAAAAGAAATTTCTACTAGAATGAAAATCTGAAATGAACGTAAGGAGGTGCATGCCAGCATATTCATCTGCACTGATAATTTTGTCCATGAGGAGTCTAGCAGAACCAGGGAGGGGGGCGGGGGAATGTGTGCAGGGTTATCTTTCTGCAAAACCAGCAAATTCCCAGAGGAGGCACTCGAGTACTGCTAGTTACAGCTAGATCAGCTCTGCTTGTCAGAGGCTGAGGAGATGGTCACACACAGGACTCTGATCACATGCCTTCCTTGTCCTCAGCTCCCCTTCATCACCCCATTTAGAAGCAACTGAGTCCTTCATGCAAAGGAGAAAAGCTCCCATCACTGTCCTTTTGCAATCAACGATGGTGCCTTAGCTATTTTAGAAGTTTCTGAGACTCCCAATTTCAGCTAAAGGCTATGAAGCCCTCCAAGCCAGTAAAAAACCTTTCCGTGTGTGAGAGAGGGAATCGTGATGTGATAGGAGCTACTAAGGCAGTAAATGCAAAATCGTATAAAATCGAAGAAGGATGGAAATCACTGAAGCATACATGTTAACAGCACTGAACAACTGATGATACTTTACAAAAGATTTATAAAAGACGGACAAAGTGTTGAACTTGACTACAAAGATGTAGTCACTTCCTCATACATTCTGAGAAGCTGTTATCAGCTCTGCCCTCAAAAAAACTAAAAGGAGGAGAGACAGTGGGTGGATTTTTAGACCTAGGGAGGCAGAACCGTGACCCACTCCGAATGCACCCAATCCTCTCTCCTTCACTGGACACTAAAAACTAGAGTCAATTCAAGGGTAAACCACAATAATACAGATGCTTTACAATTACCCTTCTATAAGAAAGGGGAAAGCGCTGTGCTATTAAATCAATAAAAGTCTACTTAAGAAGAGGTGTGAGCCTGTCAGCCAATTGTTAACACAATTCTAATCACCGATTGCAGCCCTTAATCACAATAATGTCTCAGGTTGTAAGAGCACAATGCCCTTTTCTTAAGGCTGCAAACCTTAACGGCTTCGAGCAGGGTGATGGTCTACAGTACTGATTATTGCTTTCTTTATTTTTCTTTCCACAGACAGACTTTCACAGCTAGTTTTACCAGATAAGACTATTAAGGTTAACAAACCAGATGTCTACAAAGTTGCCAGTTTGACTATCTGTCTCAATTCTTTAGCGGTTTAATCCATACTGTCCCAAAGAGCCCCAAAATGAAGAAAAGGATTCTTAATGGATTGCCCTTTATGTACTAACAAAAGAACAGCTTGTGTAAACAAAATCTAACTAGTTTCTTCTGTAAAGAAGTAAATCTGGTGAGTTACTGAAAGCTTCCAATACAATTACTTTCTTCCTTAGCTCTTCACTACCAACTTGTCTTTATAAAGACACACTTAAAACTCTTCTAATATCGCTGCCGGACAGAGTATCAATGTGAACTTTCCTTTAAAAAACAACAAAAAAAAGGCTCCTGCTTCCCTAAACTCTTAAAATATACATTTTAGTGCTGTTAACCTGAAATTTTTTAAATGCATACTGTCACTTACCTCAAGCCATATATTAACATATAACTTTTTCTTTTTTTTCCTGTTTTTCCCCATAAAGTTCTGCTTGTCTACTTTTGAATGCAAAATAATCTGAATACCTGCCGGGTTACAGGAATTATGAAGGGAGGGTCTTTACTTAAAGATGTTTCACCGAATAAGTGCTCCAATCAAGAGAAGGTATTTCTTGTGAACGCGTTTTAAGTATATTCGGGCTTCAGTGCTCAGATCTCCAAAGCTACCAGTCCTTGCTGGTTTCTTCACAGGTTCCCACCTGCCCACTGCTGGGTAACTCAGTACCAATCTCCACTCACCTGTACTATATCTAAGAAATCCTTGAGGTTAACGATCTAAAAGGTGACGCCAAATAAAGACCATAGGTCCTTTCTCGTGCTTCCACCCCGGAAGGCTCAATACCCGCAACCAGCCGTGGACCAAGTGCGCCCACGAAGTCCACCAGACAGAGAAGCAGGGCGCGCTTAGAACGACGCGCACCTAGGGTACCGCGGGGGCGGAGCGGAGGCGGGATGCCTCGCAGAGGCCAGCCCCTGCGAATGCAGGGCACCAGCAGAATACTAATTACAGGAAAAAGCCAAACACCCTTAGAGGAGCTCCACCATCCAGAAAGGTAAACGGAGTACACGCAGACAGTCAGATGGCCGCGCGGGCACACGCCCCCTCGCAGTCCCAGACCGCTGCTGAAGCCGGCCGCCCGGCCAGCGCGGAGTTTTGCCCGCATGTATCCCGGGTCGAAAACAGCCGCTCGTGCTCCCCGTGGAGGAGAGCGGACCGGACTGCGTGCTCCCCCTGCACCCGGACAACGCCAGGATCTGCTCGCTCAACTCGCGTCGCCCCGGAGTCCGTCAGCACCAGCTTGCCGGGTCCGGCTGCCTTCGCCCGCCCGCCCTGCCCGGCGGAGCGCTGCCCAGGGCCACCGAGCAGTAACTTGCGGACGCCGGGGAAACTCCGCGCGGATCTCCCCGGCCGCTTTCCGCCTGCCACGGAATGCCGCTTCCCCGGGCGCACCGGAGGGCGCAGTTATGCCCCGCGGTGCCTTCCCCGGGCCCCCGCAGGCGCACCCACTCACCTGGGGGCTTGCTGCCCTCTCCGCGGCGTCCCGCGCCAGCCACCTGGGCGTTGGCATCCGAAAGGGCGCGCGCTCAGCAGTCGGGCGCCCGCGGGCTCCTGGAGACCCAGGGCGCGCGGTGGGGCGCACGGGGCGGACCCGCGGCGCCCGTTCGGCACCCGCTGCGGCCGGCGCCCGCTCCGATCACAGCCCTCTCCGCGGGACGCGGGCTGCGGGGACCCCGCGCGGGCCCCCAGCGCCCCGGTCCCGCCGGCTCGGCCGGCTCCCGGGGACGGCTCAGACGCTGGGTCCGGAGCGAGAGAGGGAGCGGGCGCGCGTCCGGAGAGAGGGCGAGTGGGCGGGCGCAGAAGAGGCGGAGAGGGCGCGCTGGGCCGGGCCAGGTGGGCGGGCGGCGGGGAGGAGCGGGTGGTCGGCGGCCGGCGCCGGCAGACAGCGCTGTGCGTGGCGGGACCCGGAGCCGCCGAGACTCCAGCACCTCCCGGAGCCCGAGTGAGGGCTCTTGGCACCGCAGCCGCTCCGCCGCCGCGCGCTGCCCCCGCGCGCGCACCCCCCCGCGCCCCTCCCCCACCGCCCTCCTGACAGCTCCGCGCAGACTGAGTCCTTCGCAGGAAAATCCAGGAGAGCGGTGGAAGTAGGAGGGGCAGTAGCCCATCCATCTCCCGGCGAGGTATTTGCATCTGAAAACGCCGAGCTGGAGCAGAGTTTGGAGAATTTTTTTTTTTTTTTCCCAGCGCCCTCCCCTCCCCACCCCCAACCTGTCGCGGAAGCCGTGATCAATGGAGCTCCTGAGGCATGAAGGCAAAGTCATAAAACTAATCAGAACTTACAGTTTTCTTGCGTGATAGTTTTGCCCTTTCAGTCTCCTCGGACTGCCCTAGTTCTACTTTCTGTACTTGCAGAAAATTTCCTCCCCTGCTGGGCTGGCTAATGCAAAACTTCCAAGGTGTGTGATTTACGCGCTGGGTGGGAGAGAGGACCCTCGCGAGGAGGGCAAGGGGATCTAGTCTTACTAGGACGAGCCGCCGGCTGTAGAGTTGAGCACACTTCGTGTTCTTCTGCTCTGGTGCTTGATTTAGTCTGATGCCTAGCTCTGTCGTAGGGGCGAGGAAGGTGAATAGATCGTTTCCAACCGCGTTCGTTTTCATTTTTCTCATTCGGTCAATGGAACTGGCCCTGCGTCTCCCATCCATCCGTAACAGAGATTCTCCAGATACCCGGCTTGTGGACCTGGCTCGTCGGTGTGAGCACCTCTGCTTCTTGTATCCCTCAGGCACACTTACCCTGCCCCCAGTCCAGCTCCTCCAGTCCGCTTAGCTTGCTTCTTTTTTTCTCTCTCTCTCCTCTACTTAGTCTTTAAAGCTGTGTTCTGTGCTAATCATTCTAACAGAAAACCTTTTTAAAGCGTATTCATTTCCAAATACCGCGGCTCGCTATGCTATTTACTTACAATTGCTTCATTTTAAAAGTTGTGTCTTCAACCCCAAACCTCTCCAGCTCCAGGTTTGCTTGGAGGACCATTTCACGGTCGTCCATTCAACTGTCAGCCATCCCTCAAACTCTGTACCTTTAGAACAGACCTCTTTAGAGCTTGCATAGATAACGCCTTGGCTTTCCCAGGATGTGTTTCTCTTTCAGCTCCACCATCATCATTTTCCTGGTAGCCAGACATTAAACCTTGGCTTCATCTTGAAGGTCTTTGACAGAATTTTCTCTGTGAAATCCTAAATTATTCCAGCTAATGTTCACAGTCTAGAACTTTACATTTTCCTGGTGGCCTTTCTTTGTGTGAATGAATTTGCTTCTGGGATGGGACCTGCACTTACAATTGCTCTTGACCAAATGCTTCGGGAAAGCAAAGAGGATTAGCCACTATGCTTGAGACACAGCACATGTTTAACCCAAAACAAGTCTTTGTGGAATACAAGAAGTGAATGGTTTCATCCCATCCAGTATTAACACAAATCTGAGCCCACCTGTGTTTTGACCAGCTCATTGACTGCCTGGATCTGTCATCTATAAGGGATAATGTGGGATCAGGAATTTGGTACTATACCATATATATTTATTAGCTTATTTTAATCAACGGCCACCACATATGAAAAGGGAAGGAAATGGAGTGGGGTTTTTTTGGTGTTATTTTGGTCATACTTTTCCTAAAATTGTCCTCGATTATTTATTTTCTGGTCCTCTGCAGAAATACTGATCATCAGTTTGGGCTTTCATCCTGGACCAGATGTTTCCAGACTCTTTGCCTTTCTTTTTTAAAAATACACTTAAACTGGCACCGAAAAGGGGACCACTTCCAGGGCCCAAGAGTGTCTAACACATGGAAATGAATTGTCAGAGGAGACATGCATGCTGACAAAGCAATAAACTTTATTGGGAAGGGGCCCCGGGCAAAGAGCGTGAGGTCAAGGAAGCCAGGAGAACTGTTCTCGGTCTCCAGTCTCATGGTGACGGGATTAGTTTCTGGGTGGTCTCTTGCAGATCATTCTGACTCAGGGTCCTTCCTGGGGGCACCTGTATTGCTCAGCCGAGATAGATGCCAGCGAGAAGTCTTCTGGGAGGTGGAAGGACATGTGACGTCTTCTTTTTACCTTTCCTGAACTCTTCCAGTTGGTGGTGGCTTCTTAGTTCTGTGTTCCTTACTAGGATCTCCGTTGTAAGATAGTTTATGGAAATAGTTTTGATGGTGCCTGGCCAGGGTGCTTGGGTTTAAGTCAGTGTGCTTCCCCTAACAGAAACTGTAACCTTGACCTAGATTCTAGAAGGGGTGAGTTACCCAGAATACTAGTTTCGGCTCTGTTCCTCATAGAGGAAGATCTAGGTTCCTCTCCAGTCAAGTGCAGTGTAGAAGGCAAGGGTAGGAACAGTGGGTGCTTCAGACAGTAACTGAGGGACATCTAGTCATCTGGCGAGGTCCTTCTCCAAGGAGGAGGCACTTAAGCTGAGACATGGTGATGAGAATAAGTTGGACTTGAGAAACTCTGAAGGAAAATGGCCAGGGCAGAGCAAACAAGGACAAAGTTCTGCCGAAGGTCTGGAGAAGGAAAGAGACAAGTGTAGCTGAGAAACAAGAGAACACAACACAAGGGAGAGAGTCAAGATGGGTTATGCTGGAGTGGTGGGCAAGAGACAAATGTTGTAGCATCTTCCAGGTCTCTAGAAGGTGTTTGTGTTTTAATTTTAGGAGGAAGCCCAACATTAGGAACAATAAATAAAGGAAATATTCCACAGGTTTACACTGTGGTCAAGTCCAAGGACATGTTTTTTAGATCCTTTCTCCTTTTCCTATAAATTTTGGTTAATTAGAGAACTTCGTTTCCTGAGAAACACAAATAAAAAAACACTGTACTAGATAAATCCCAAGATAACAAATGTTTAAGATCCTATGAAATACAAACGTAAGTCATCACTGCAGATGCTTATTTATGAAATATCATGCTTCCATTATTTCAAAATTTATGTTTTAATATTTATATTCTAATATATAACAATCTTTTAAAAATCCTCTCAGTTGAAGTTTTTGTTTCTTTACTGTCATATAATGTACACAAATCAATGTGTCCCCCTTTCTTTCCTACTTTAAAAATAATACTTTCAATGTACTTTGACTCTTGAATAAATCAATAAAACTCTCTTTTGGAGAAGGAGGAATCAGAACAGGTAAGAGAACTTTACCATAATTCCTGTTGCTGTGGAAAGTATTTCCCTACACTTATTTCCCAAAGCAAATTCAGTGCAAAAGTAAAAGGTTTCTGATGAGACTGATGGTTCAGTTATATTCATATTCATTCCATCCTGATCTTACTCTGAAACGAGAGGTGTGGCTTGAGTATCTGGCAGCTGAGGGCAGAAAAGAGCTAATCATGAAGTCTGCACAGTTCCAGCAATTCTGGGGAGCCCTGGGCAGGAAAACATAGATGTGGCAGAAGGTAAGAAGCTCTCACATAAGGCAAGCTCTCAAAAAGATCATTTATAGTTTCCTGTGAAAAATCTCTCCCCAATATAAATGTGTGGATAATCATAAAAACGTATCTTTTCATTATGTGATGCTTAGAGTTTCCCTGAGTATGTCTGTGTTCATCAATCTAGTTCATCTAATTAGGTTTACGTGCATTTTCTAGAAAGGAAAGGACTAAGTAGGACAGACTCCTAGATCTTTGTTGTCCTTTACTAACTTGGTAAGTAGTAACTGAATCCCTGCTGTGTGATCCTTAGTCTAGAGGTTGAGAACACAAAGGTGAAGGTGCAGTTCTTATCTTTGAGAACTTTCCAACCTGTTGTGAAAATAAGAAGGTGGGTACATCTCCCTATACCACGATGAGCATCGTGACGAGCTAAAGAGAGTATTGGGCCTGGGAGCACATAACATGAACAAAAGTTTCGAAAGGAAAGAGCCAACATGTGGGTTTTACCCTGAGAGCAATGTGGGAGCATGAGGAGTTTTTTGACGGGAAATTGTGTAGATAATGGCACAAGAAGGCGACACCCTGGCAACTGATGGGGGTCAGCTTGGCACTGACGGTGAGGACGTGTTTAGGAAATTACTATAGAAATCCAGGTGAGAAAAAAGGTAGCCTGGACTCTAGTTGTGGCATTACTGCGTGACAAACCCTTAGATATAATCAGAAAATAGAAGTAGATTTAAAGATATCATTGGGGAAGACTCTGATGCTGGGAGGGATTGGGGGCAGGAGGAGAAGGGGACGACAGAGGATGAGATGGCTGGATGGCATCACGGACTCGATGGACGTGAGTCTGAGTGAACTCCGGGAGACGGTAATGAACAGGGAGGCCTGGCGTGCTGCGATTCATGGGGTCGCAAAGAGTCGGACGCGACTGAGCGACTGAACTGAACTGAATGCAGTTATCAATAAAACCATAAGTGATCATGGAGAGAATAAAGATGTTTGCTAGGATTAGCATCATGATATCAGCACACACACCCCCACCCCTGACAACATCTCACTGGTGACTGTGCCCCTCACAGGTACTAGACAGGGTAAACCCAAAGTATGCAGGGATAAATTTCACTGCTTAAGATGTTCTCAAGGGCTCCTTGAATATTATTTAAGCAGTCAGTCTGTCCGAAAGTGAATACTTGGAGAATATACTATTTAGTTAAGGGGCGGGAAGATATTCACAGAGCAAGGGAGCTGTTGAGACAGCATAGAAGGCAAGGATGTCTAATGAGGTCTAAGGAATTATCTCCTTCAATGTTCTCCAGGGTGAGGAGAGAAGGAGAAGTGGTGACAGAGGACAAGATGCGTGGATGGCATGACCGACCCAATGGACGTGGATCTGCGCAAACTCCAGGAGATAGTGAAGGGCCAGGAAACTCTGGCTGCAGTGCACAGAGTCACAAAGAGTCAGATGTGACTTAGTGACTGAACAACAGCAAGGGTGAGAAGGCGGCCAATGGACCTTTCAGGAGCCACAGTAAGGACACAGGACTAAGATCTCATTGAAAACCACCATCAGACTCAGTGGTCTAAGATCTCATATTAAGCAATAAAAGAGCCCAAGCATGAAAAACCTTGATAGCATAAATAAAATGAGAAAGAAAAAAAAATCCTTTGCAAACTCATCTGCGATAAGATAGATGCATCCCAGTGGGTGGTACTCCGATTTCTGGGATGATGCATTGGTGCAGATGGACCAATACTGAGGTTTCCATTCCCTTCAAATATACAGTATGGAGAACTTTGCCGCACAAGAATGATAAACACTGGGACTTTCCTGATGGTCCAGTGGTTAAGGCTTCACCATCCAATACAGGGGGTGCGGGTTTGATCCCTTGTCCAGGAGCTAAGATCCCACATGCCCCGTGGCCAAAGAAAAACATGAAATGGGAGCAATGTTGTCACAAATTCAATAAAGACTTTAAAAGTGGTCCACATCAAAAAGGAAAAATCTTTAAAAAAAAGAATGGTGAGATCTAATGGTGAAACAGAAAAGTAGAAACAGCCAGCCTATGTTCGATACAGGATACAGAATGCTTGGGGCTGGTGCACAGGGATGATCCAGAGAGATGATATGGGGTGGGAGGGGATTCAGGACTGGGAGCTCGTATACACCCATGGTGGATTCATGTCAATGTATGGCAAAACCAATACGGTATTGTAAAGTAAAATAAAGTAAAAATAAAATTTAAAAAATTAAAAAAATAAAACTCAGTACCTAAAAACAAAACACACACACACACACAAAAGGCAGAAACAAAAAGTTTAGACTTTTAAATCTGCCTACTTATATATATTGTGCTTTAGATTACTGGTGGTTTACTCCTCACCCCCAACTACTTAGAAAAAAGAAGGAAAATGGAAAGAAAATGACACAGGGAGGGCTGCGAAAGCAAAGATGACGAATTCATTTTCTCCCCTGTCCTAGGCAAAGGAAGTTGTCCAGGCTATCTTTCCAGAACTCTTCAGATATTGAAGGCTTCTTCATGGGGTTTGAGAATATCTGAGATATTGTGGGTGCTTGGTTATCATTTTAAACAAGGAGAGTTTTCTGCTGCTACATGTCAAATTTATCAACATTTTCTTTCTGATGAACAAACCCAAACATATAAACATCTGACCTGGATTTGGTGTTAAACACCAAGGCAAGGGAACTCTTACTTATCTAAATCATGTATGATACCGTGGCTGTGCAATTGTATCTCTAGATTTGGAATAGTTAGAACACAGATTACTTTTTAAAAAGCATCTCAAATGAAAATTGTCAGAAATAATATAGCTAGGCCTGTGTTATCGCTTGAATTATAGTTGTTCCATAAAAACCTTCTCAAATCATCATAGAGAAAAGTGAAAATGCAAATTTCTGCTAAACATTGCTCTATCACTCTGTGATAAACCAGAGAATCTTCTGGGGGAAAATAAAAGTGGAATTTCACAATAAACTCATTTCAAAAGTATTTATTGAGTATGTGCTGTGTACAAGGTTTGATGCCACAAATTGCAGGAATTACAGAGGAAAGTAAGGTCGAGTCCCCACAGAATAGTCCAGGCACATTCAGGACTGTTTAAAAAGGAGAGGTGAGGCTAAACTCAGTAAGAGAACTGTAAGCAGCAAAGTACAAGATTTGAAGGAGGAAGACATTTGTTATTGGAGAGTCCTAAAAACATAAACCAGGCTTCCCAGGTGGTTTAGTCATAAATAATCTGCCTACCAAAAGACATGGGTTCAATCCCTGTGTTGGGAAGATCCCCTGGAGAACAGTCTCCAAGGAGCAACAGGATTTAATAGGGGATTTTTTTGGTTTTTTTACATAAAATGAGATTCTTTCACAGAATCCTCTGCTTGCCTAGACAGAAAGGCCTCCCTAAGCCTACATTCTCTTGTTCACTTTGGGCTGGGACACCGTTTCTCTGCCTGTTGACTGACCTGATGTACAGACTCAGAGCGCTGGCTTGCCCTGGGTTCTGCAGGCTTTATAGCTGGTGCCTATCAATTATATTTAGTGCTCTCCTAACACACATGACATGTGCGTGGAGGAATGAGTCTACTTCCAGCCGCTGCATGGAACCAAAAGTACGGCTCTCAGGAGTATGTGACTTTGAGGCTAAACTCATATTCAGAAAGCAAATTCAGGAAGAGAAAACAAGAGGAAACAATATACCTTAGGAAGAAAGAGGAGATGAAATAAGCCAGTTTTTTCAAAAGCAGGTAAGCATGCTTAATGAAATACTGAAGAGCTGCCTCCCTAGAAGGTGCTTGTGCTTAAGAAGCACAGTCTTTTTATGAGCTTGAACTACTCCATTGACAGAGGTGATGTCTCAAGCAGTCATTATCTCTGTGAACTGGAAGTGGTTTCCCTTTTCACTTTCAGGATTGAGTGATTAAAAGGGGATACAATCAGCATTTTTCCTTCACTTGCTCACTCATCTGGCCAAATGGTCACTCTGCACCCCAAGCTAATGAGGGTCTCTCACTACAAAAGAGTAAAGCAGGAAACTAAATCAAGACCGATGCCATATGTGAGGACCAACATACGCAGTCCTTATGGACAAAATAAGGCACAATATTTTCAATGCATTTGTGTGTGTGTGTGTGAGAAGATGTTGTGGTGGAAATCAATGCTCATTATGCCACCTTTATTTGGTTAGGGCTTTTTAGATTTAATGCTGACAGGAAAATGTTATACATATCGTGAGGAACTTAAAGATCTTCCAAATAAATCTGTGGATACAAATTGTGGTCTGAGAGGGTTACGGGGCTTCAGTAAGCAACTGACTTACCACCAGTCACAGAAAATAATACCTTACACGTGAAATGACCTAATAAGACACATTTGATGACACTTAAGCATATTCCCTCATTTTATCAATGATGAAACTGAAATTCAGGAAGATAAGGATATTGGTTCATAATCTCATGACAAACTCCAGGTATGTGAATAAGAATCAAAACCCACGGGGCTTCCCTGGTAGTCTAGTGTTAAAGACTTCGCCTTCCAATGCAGGGTGTGCAGGTTTGATACTTGGTTGGGCAACTAAGATTCCACATGCCCTGTGGCCAAAAAAGACTAAACACAACGCAGAAGCAATATTGTAACAAATTCAATAAAGACTTTCAAAACGGTCCACATCAGAAAAAAAAAAAGAAAGAAAGAAAGAAAAGAAAACCCAGTAGAAAGCATGCCAGTTGGTCGACAGGGCAACATCCCATGCAGGATTCCTGAAAATCCTAGACATGCAGACATAATTATTCACTATTTTTCCTGTCAAATACCAAGAAGGATTTTTGTTATTTCATAGCTTTTCTAAGCAGCAGAAAAATAAATTGGTTGTAGCCACTGTCACTTTTATTTTGACATTTTTTAAACAGTTTGAATTGTTGTGGATTTATAATGATATGAATGGAATGTATTTTCACAAATAATTCTGTAGACATGGTTTTCCATATCACACCTTAAAATTTTATTTAAGGTGTAAATGTAATGTAAATCTACTAACGTAAATCATCATTCTCATTCTTAGAAGAGTAAGACTTGAATGAGTCCATCGCTTTAGGGTAAAAAGCCTATATTTTGGATAACTATCAGGTCAAATGAGCTCATGACAAGAAAATAATCTGATGTTACAATCTATATTGACGGATAATTCAGTTCCTTTATCAAATGAAATATCAAGTAGTTCCTCCCAAATTAAACAACTACATGTTTATTTAAACCATAGGTAATGAATAAAAATAGCTCTACTACTTGTTAGAAAATTACTAGGTACTCTTTAAATGTTTAAATAATCCCTATAGATTAAGACAAAATATATCTTTCTAAATTTCTGAAAGACAGCTCCTTAACCAACCTTGCAAATTTGCCTAATATGAGAGTCATGTTTGAATGAATACATTACAGAGCAAGGCAAACAATGTTTCCTGTGTTTTTTTTGTTTAACCAAGGTGGATCAAGTCAGGGCCCCCTCTGATCACAGCCAACCAGCAGTCAAGTTGGGCCCACAGAGTGAGTTTATTTTTGTGTTGTGTGTGTCTTTCAGGGTTTGTTACTGGAAGATTGTACATACATATCTCTGTTTCTGACTTGTCTTCCTTTTTTCATAAATGTTGAATATATATCTGGCTGTGCCACATAGCTTGAGGGATCTTAGTTCCCCAACCAAGGATTGAACCTGGGCCCCTGGTAGTGGCAGCATGGAGTCCGAGCCACTGGACTGCCAGGGAATTCCCTCTGCCTTCTACGCACTGAAAATCAGACCACACCGACAACTTCATACTGTAAAGTATGGCAACATGAAGTCTTTCTGTTCCCTTGAGATGGGCATACACACTCCATCTTGCCACAGGCAGCTTACTCATTAATTTACTGTCAGGCCTTCACAGGTGTGTAAATTTATAATTCCTACTGTTGAAAGTAAGATGTCTTAGTCTGTCCCCACTTCTGTAAGAAAATACCCTAGGGATTTCCCTGGTGGTCCAAAGGTTAAGACCTCACCTTGCAGGGCAGGGGGCGCAGGTTCAGTCCCTGGTCGAGGAGCTAAGATTCTATACGGGTCATGGTCAAAAAATGAAAACAGAAGCAACACTGTAACAAATTCAATAAAAAGCTTTTAAATGGTCAACATTAAAAAAAAAAATCTTAAGAAAATACCCTAGTCTGGGTGGTGTCCACAACAAAGGCTAATTTCTCTTGTGTTGTCTGGAGACTCCACATATGAAATCATGACGTGGACAGTCCAGTGCTGGTGAGAACCTCTCTTCCTCGGAGTAGACGGCCTTCTAATTGCAGTGTCCTCACGGCCGAGGAAAGGTCTGTTTTCATCCCCTAATGTGGTCACTAACCCCACTGTGAGGGCTTCACCCCAAGACCCCACCCAAGCCCAGTGGTATCCCAAAGGCTCTGCCTTCAAACACCATCACACGGATTAGGATCTCATCATATGCATTCTGGGCTTTCCTAGTGGCTCAGACTGAAAAGGAAAGATATAAGCATCTAAATGCAGAGTTCCAAAGAATAGCAAGAAGAGATAAGAAAGCCTTCCTCAGTGATCAATGCAAAGAAATAGAGGAAAAGAACAGAATGGGAAAGACTAGAGATCTCTTCAAGAAAATTAGAGATACCAAGGGAACATTTCATGCAAAGATGGGCTCGATAAAGGACAGAAATGGTATGGACCTAACAGAAGCAGAAGATATTAAGAAGAGGTGGCAAGAATACTCAGAAGAACTGTAAAAAAGATCTTCATGACCTGGATAATCATGATGGTATGATCATTCATCTAGAGCCAGACATTCTGGAATGTGAAGTCAAGTGGGCCTTAGAAAGCATCACTATGAACAAAGCTAGTGGAGGTGATGGAATTTCAGTAGAGCTGTTTCAAATCCTGAAAGATGATGCTGTGAAAGTGCTGCACTCCATATGCCAGCACATTTGGGAAACTCAGCAGTGGCCGCAGGATTGGAAAAGGTCAGTTTTCATTCCAATCCCAAAGAAGGGCAATGCCAAAGAATGTTCATACAACCACACTGTTGCACTCATTTCACGTGCTGGCAAAGTAATGCTCAAAATTCCCCAAGCCAGGCTTCAGCAGTACATGAAACATGAACTCCCTGATGTTCAAGCTCGTTTTAGAAAAGGCAGAGGAACCAGAGATCAAATTGCCAACATCCGTTGGATCATGGAAAAAGCAAGAGAATTCCAGAAAAACATCTATTTCTGCTTTATTGACTATGCCAAAGCCTTTGACTGTGTGGATCACAATAAACTGTGGAAAATTCTGAAAGAGATGGGAATACCAGACCACCTGACCTGCCTCTTGAGAAATCTGTATGCAGGCCAGGAAGCAACAGTTAGAACTGGACATGGAACAACAGACTGGTTCCAAATAGGAAAAGGAGTATGTCAAGGCTGTATATTGTCCCCCTGCTTATTTACCTTATATGCAGAGTACATCATGAGAAACGCTGGGCTGGAAGAAGCATAAGCTGGAATCAAGATTGTCAGGAGAAATATCAATAACCTCAGATATGCAGATGACACCACCCTTATGGCAGAAAGTGAAGAGAAACTAAAAAGCCTCTTGATGAAAGTGAAAGAGGAGAGTGAAAAAGTTGGCTTAAAGCTCAACATTCAGAAAACGAAGATCATTGCATCCGGTCCCATCACTTCATGGGAAATAGATGGGGAAACACTGGAGACAGTGTCAGACTTTATTTTGGGGGCTCCAAAATCACTGCAGATGGTGACTCCAGCCATGAAATTAGAAGACGCTTACTCCTTGGAAGAAAAGTTATGACCAGCCTAGATAGTATATTCAAAAGCATAGACATTACTTGGCTAACTAAAGTCCATCTAGTCAAGGCTATGGTTTTTCCAGTGGTCATATATGGATGTGAGAGTTTGACTGTGAAGAAGGCTGAGTGCCGAAGAATTGATGCTTTTGAACTGTGGTGTTGGAGAAGACTCTTGAGAGTCCCTTGGACTGCAAGGAGATCCAACCGGTCCATTCTGAAGGAGATCAGCCCTGGGATTTCTTTGGAAGGAATGATGCTGAAGCTGAAACTCCAGTACTTTGGCCACCTCATGCGAAAAGTTGACTCATTGGAAAAGACTCTGATGCTGGGAGGGATTGGGGGCAGGAGGAGAAAGGGACGATAGAGGATGAGATGGCTGGATGGCATGACTGACTCAATGGACATGAGTCCGAGTGAACTCCGGGAGTTGGTGATGGACAGGGAGGCCTGGCGTGCTGCGATTCATGGGGTCACAAAGAGTCGGACACGACTGAGTGACTGAACTGAACTGAACTGAACAGACTGTAAAGAATCTGCCTGCAATACAGGAGACCCAGGTTCGATCCCTGGGTCAGGTAAATCCCTGAAGAATGAATTAGCTCCCCTACTCCAATACTTGTGCCTGGGAAATTCCATGGACAGAGGAGCCTGGTGATCCCAAAGAGTCAGAGACAACTGAGTGATTAACACTTTCACTTTCATATAATTTTGGGGAAGCACAAACATTTAGTCCAAAGCTCATGTGCATGCACGCATGCTCAGTCAACTCTTCACAACCCCGTGGATTATAGCCCACCAGTGTCCTCTGTCCATGTGATTTTTCAGGATTAGAGTGGGTTGCCATTTCCTGCTCTAGAGGATCTTCCCGACCCAGGGATCAAGCCCATGTCCCCTGTGTCTTCTGCACTGGCGGGTGGATTCTTTACCACTTGCCAGTGCCACCTGAGAAGCCAGTCCATAGCACAAGATAAGCAGATAGGCAGATTCCAAAGTCCAAAGCCTTTTTTTTTCCCCATTTACCCATTGTACATAATTAGGTCTTGTACTTCTTATGCGTGGAAGCTATCTACGTGGTATATTCAGAGTGAATGGAAACCTCATGCTACATAGCTGAATCCCTGCATTACCTGGAAAACCTCAGCACCACCCACTGGGCTGTGTGTGTGAGTTGGCAAATGGCTTCTGATTTTCTTTTTTTTTCCCTCATTTAACTTAGGCTATCAAGGTTTTCCTGGAATAGGAAATGGCAATCCGGTAATCTTGCCTTAAAGATACAATGGACAGAGGAGCCATGGTGGGCTGTAGTCCATTGGGGTTGGACAGAGTCCGATGTGACTGAGCCCACACACATATACATCAAGGCTTTCCATGCTTGGTTTAAATGGGATCTAGCATTTAGGTACAGAGAAGGCAATGGCACCCCCACTCCAGTACTCTTGCCTGGAAAATCCCACGGATGGAGTATCCTGGTAGGCTGCAGTCCATGGGGTCGCTGAGGGTTGGACATGACTGAGTGACTTCACTTTCACTTTTCACTTTCATGTGTTGGAGAAGGAAATGGCAACCCACTCCAGTATTCTTGCCTGGAGAATCCCAGGGACGGGGGACCCTGGTGAGCTGCCATCTATGGGGTCACACAGAGTTTACACGACTGAAGCAACTTAGCAGCAGCAGCAGTTAGATAAATCTATTAGAGTGACAAATTTATTAAAAACAAGAGTACGTACTAAGCCGCCTCAGTCGTGTCCGACTCTGAGATCCCATGGATTGTAGCCCACCAGGCTCCTCTGCCCATGGGATTTTCCTGAATACTGGAGTGGTTTGCTAGTTCCTTCTCCAGGGGATCTTTTCGACCCAGGAATCAAACCCATGTCTCTTATATCTCCTGCATTGGCAGGCAGATTCTTTACATCTAGCACCAGAAGCAAGAATAACAAAATATGTCTTATTCTATTTCATGAAGACTAGTTATGAAATACTCTTAAGTAATTTTAGCTGTCCCCATCTTAACTGAGTGATTTAGATGTTAATACTCAATTTGTAAGGATTTCTTTCTTCAAAAATACAATTATTTCAATTATGTACAATATATTTTTCCATACTTGTAACATATGATCTTTATATTCCTAAATTCTACTTCTTATACTGAATTTGTTTTGTTATTTTTACTTTTGGCTTAAAAATAAGAAAACTTGTTAAACATTAATGAGAGTCTTAGAAACCATTGTTACAATACTATAGTTTTATATTTTACTCACACATTTATAAACAGTATTGGAAGTATAATAATGCAATTAAACTAAAGGCAATATTTTTAAAGCCTTTGAAGCATAAAATTTTTAATTTGGGGATAAGATACATTAAACCCATTTAAATTAATACATTTAAAGAGCATTTAAAGCAGCTCTTAAATATGTCATGCATGAATGTACTGTGTTTGTAGAAGACCCATTATTGAAGGACCCCCTTGTGTCTTCTAAAGAAATGTTTATAAATTCAGATATTTTCAGAAATATTAGCATTTCCTTTTATAGTAGAATATAGATCATAGTCATTGAGGTGTATCCAAATCTATCAATCTCTTAATAGACATAAATCTACATCTATAGATTTTTCTTTCTATAGTTTTTTTTTTTTTCCCAAAA
This sequence comes from Nanger dama, assembly GCA_917880005.1. Classification (NCBI taxonomy): domain Eukaryota; kingdom Metazoa; phylum Chordata; class Mammalia; order Artiodactyla; family Bovidae; genus Nanger; species Nanger dama. The sequence continues at coordinate 5,054,766 of CAKJTW010000069.1, forward strand.
TCATGTGAAGGATTCCAAAGACATATATCATCAATAAATTTAAGATATTGGGATTCACTTTCACCTGTTCATGCGTTGGTCTGAAGAAACAGAAGACTCTAGGAGGCATACACATATCAGCTGCATCACATCTCATTTGTTGGAAAGGATGTCATGGTTAAAATTGAACAAAATTGCTCTGAAAAAGCATCTTGCAAAAAAAGCAGATAACTGTCCTTATATAAATTATCTAAATTGAATGCTTCCCTGCTGCCTAAATTCAGGTAATCGGCGTCAGATGAACAGATCAAATTTAAGGAAAAAAAAATTATGTGTGAAATACTCATTTCAAAAAAAAAAGCAAGAACCTAGCAATTGCCCTCCTGTCTGGACTTAGTATAAAAGTTAATCAGGAATCTGGAAAGGAACAGATGTAAAAGAATGCCAAACATACATCCTCCCACACTTCTGATTAACTGAGCTGAAGACGGAGGTATTGAGAGATGGCACTTTTCCACCATTCTTTAAGTCCATTAAGTACTAATTGCGAAAGTTTTTTTTTTTTCTTCTTCTTCTTCTTCTTCTGGCAGTTTTGTCAGGAAAGAAGAGGAAAAAAAAAAAAACAAAACCCCTTTCTTCCTACGCGTTCTGACAGAAGGCACAAAAGCCCTGAACTGTGAGTGGGGCAACGCGTGCACACTCCTTGCAGCAGAGAGCTTTTCTTTTCCCCGGGTCAACAGGAACTCAGGCCCTTTTGAAACTTATCGTCCCCCGCTAAGACCCCTGTGAAAGGCAACAGATGTTACTAAGATTATACCAGCCTGTCCACTATCCTGTTTCATTTTTCAAGGAAGAAAAAAAGAGAGCCAGCGAGAGAAAGGAGACCGAGCTCGCCTGGCGTCGCGGCCCGGCCTGCGCTGGAGCGGGGCCCTCTGCTCGCCGCGGCCGCGCAGAAAGGGCTGCGCCCTCTATCCAGCCCGAGGTCACTCCCAACGCGCTCCTCACGCCTTTCACGCGGAGCGGCTGCCTCCGATTGCCAGAACAAATGGAGGCGACTCAGGCCACCAGCGGGGCATCACTATAACCTCCATTCACTAGGAAGGGAAGGAAGCGTTCAAAGCAGACCAACTGGGGTTGCCCACAATGGACCGTAGGATTAGATTTGATACACTGGATATTAAGACACGGTTGTATTGAAAAGTGGCCCATAATGACATAAGAAACCACAAGACAGCTATGAGTGACAATAAGGAAACAGAACTTGGGCATTTATTAAGTTACAGCTAGTTATCAAAGGCCCTGTGTTTCTCTGTCTTCCTGTGTGCGCCTGCTCAGTCCTGTCTGACTCTGCGGTCCCATGGACCCTAGCCAGCCGGGGTCCTCTGGCCATGGAATTTCCCAGGCAAGAATACTGGAGTGGGTTGCCATTTCCTGCTCCAGGGTCTTCCTGATACCTGAGGAATTCTCATCATCCCCTAGGTAGACAACAAAATCCTCAGGTGCACTTGCCTCGTATGGAAGGCTGACAACTGACATTTATTAAACAAAACATCCGTTGACCCAGGAAGTGATCTGAAGCAAAGTGATGGTTAGACACAACTCAAGAGATGATCTTCCGATTTAAGCGTGGAATTACATGAGTTGTTTAAAACTACTAAGATAGAATTATTCCAAAATAAAGCAGGAAAGGAAAATGTGTTCAAATGACAATAGAAATTCATTACATAAAAAGCAGCAAGAACGTGAACATCACTCAGTCGTGTCCAACTCTTTGAGAGTCCATGTATAGTCCATGGAATTCTCTAGGCCAGAATACTGGAGTGGGTAACTTTTCTCTTCTCCAGGGGATCTTCCCAACCCAGGGATCGAATTCAGGTCTCCCACATTGTAGGCAGATTCTTTACTAGCTGAGCCACTAGGGAAGCCCAAGGATACTGGAGTGGATAGCCTATCCTTTCTGCATTAAATCTTCCCGACCCAGGAATTGGGGTCTCCTGGATTGCAGGCAGATTCTTTACTAACTGAGCTATCAGAGAAGCGGAAAAAGCAGCATGAATTGATACAAAGGATTTTCTCATTTTTAAACAGGGCCTTTGAATTTTTAAAAGATCCCCTATTTATATTACAAATAAAATGTCCCTAGTCCATCCAGAAAGATAATATCAAGCAAACATTATTTAAGAATAGATGAGGTTCTTTTTCTTCTTTGATGGAATTATATTTCTTAAATTACAAGTGTCAATTCCACATTTTTTAGTTCCCAACCTGTATGATTGCGTTAAATTTCAGGATGATTATTTCCTGAGTCCCATTCAATCACAGACCACCCATTCATAGGTAGTGGTGAGATTTTTGCATGTTAGAATTTTTGCTTCAGAGTATTTCTTCTCTTATCCCCACTAGAACTGCAGTTATAGAGAGCAGGTAATATTCTTTGTTTATATTTGAACAACTTAGAATAGAATTTTACATAGCATAGGATCTCATACAGTAAATGAATTATGGTTAAATATTAATTTATACTACTTTAATATGTAAAACATCACCAAAAATAAACAAATACAAATATAGGAAAGACACTGCAATTTGTCCAGTGTCATAAATACAATAACATACTTTTCAAACAAGATAGTCATGTCCTAAATTACAAGGGGCAAATTATTTTGTTAGTGAGAACTCATTGGCCTTTGCTTTGCCAATGTGAACATTGACCTTTAAGCAAATTCCACGGTCATTTAAATAGGGATGGACTCCTATTTCTGAAAGAATGATCTAAATTTTCAGTGGTATTTAATACAGAACTCTTTCTTCCATGTGGCCTCTATATTTTATTCCTCTGTGTAGCCTTTCCCCTGATGGGCAATTTATAGATTCTGCAACTCACTCCTTTCCTAATATATCTTAAAACTATCTCCTGCCAAGAAATTATTTCCCTAACGTCCAAAATTCACATGGACTTTGGAATTTGGCCACTCGTTCCTCTGATGGGTTAGATGCAAATAGAAATTATTTCTTGAATATATACATGCTATTAATAAAGCAGATGGGGAATGCTATCTCGGTTTGGGAAGTTAATTACCTTGTTGATACCACTGCTAATAGCTCCATAACAAATATAAATTCAGTGTATTGATCTGCTAGAGGGCAATTCAGAGGGGTCTGGTACCACAATGAAATTTACAGTGAAATTAACAGCAAGGAAGTTAGTGCCTGACCATAAACTGTCACAGAAAATCAACAACGACATTTGGCATAGGGGAAATGGAGCCAATGGATATATCTGAGGGGAAAAAATAGTTTATTAATGAACCTCTCAAACCACTGGGGGCAATTTTAAAAAAATCAGGTGACCTGAAAAACAATGTATTAAACACTCACATGTGCTTCTTTTTTTTTTTTTTAAGAATAACATTCAAGATTGGTAGCATGTTTAACCTGTTAACTTTAGGCAACAGGATGTGAATAAGAGAAAATGATCCTAGAGGTAATTAGACTTTCCTATGGGGAGTAGCACGTGCACCTACAGTCCACTGGCTGGACAGAATCACACCAGCTCTTCATCTTCATGCTTCAGGCAGAAACTGCTCGGCAGATGGGTCAGGAAGACATCCCCCTCCATGGTACAGTATCAAGAAATTGTGTTGTGGGAGCTTTATTTCTTTTAGTGCAACATCTGGTGTTAGCCCCTGGACGGAAAGTACCCTCTGTTCAGGATGGTAGCTCCTATTCTTTTCTCACTAAACAATTAATTATGTCAATGGAAGACATGATCTTTACTGTCATGGCATTATATTCAATTCTTAAAGAGCTTCTTGAGTTTTCATTGACCGCCCAAAGGGTGATTTTTTTGGAAGTATTAATTATCAATTGTTACTGAAATTGTATTTGTCTTTATTGAATCATAATGATAATAGGAATACAGGTAAAGGATGAAAAATATCTGCAGTGTCAATGTATGCAGCCAGGACTGGCAGCTGCCAAACAATATTGATCTCACTCTTGTTTGGGCATTTGTCAGACTGCCTGGAGCTACACAAGGTCAAGATCCCAAATGCTCCTGGATGGAGTGTGTGGGGGGCTGGTGTGTATAAATTTTGCCTCATTTACTCAAGAGGAAATCCCTGCCTCAACTGCCCTGCCCTCCTCCTTCCCAGGTCTGAAAAGACTGTGTCCAGGGACATCTTAGAAGCTACATGGTAGACATGGTAGAACCCTTGTTTGTCTTTGACACTGGATGGTTTTGTGGCTCAGAACCTGTTGATCCTCCCTGAAACATCATCTGAAAGACAAGCAGACTTCTATCTTTTGGTTCGTTTTCCTTTGGGTTCTCTCCATCATTGCAATTTGCCTACCTAAATACATCAACAATTTTTATTTTCGCATGTTCTATTTCTCTTTCATAGGAACTCAGAATCTCTAAATTGCTTATAAGGAAGCATAGTATAAGTGTATTTATTCACTTTTAAAATGTAACGTTTGAAAGTGTATTAAATATATTAGGTAGGAAGTTAGGCATGAACAATGAGGAGTAGCATAGCCGAAAAAGATTCCAGCTGACCTCTAAAGCCCACCTTAGACACACTCCAATACAATCCCGAAGAGCTCACAGATATACTACAAAATAACGTCACTGTTCTAAATCCAGTGCAAGGGTCCTAGCCTCACTGTGGATACAAACTAACCACAGGGACTTCTCCAGCTCCTCAAGTGACTTGTGTCCTTAAGTGACCTTGGGTAGCCTGGAGCCTATTAAGGGCTCATAAATATTCTACACATATTTAAATTTGATTATAACAGACTGAATTATGGGAAAGACATGCCCAGTAGAGCCTGATGTTATGTAACTTTCAACTGTCAATCAAGACCATCAGTCCTTGCCCACCTAGATGAATATGCAAGAGCCCTGTCTTGAAAACCCCCACACATCATCACGTGGGAGTAGTGCCTTACTTGGCTTGGCCCACTTCTCCCTTGAGGTGTTCTTTCTTCAATAAACTTGCTTTTGCCATGGGTAAGACCTCAGATTCTTCTTTGTGTCTTTGTCAAGAACCCAGGCCCACAAGAAAGGGTCCTCCTCAACTCTCCTAACCAATAACAAATACAAATAACATTAAATTTAAATACATCCTATCCAATTTGTTTGAGTACCACCTTTTTAAAGTCCCTTCCTTTCAAATTTGTTTCTACTTGACAGAGATGCTCTTAAAATCCCATCACTAAGCTGCCTGCTGCTGCTGCTGCTGAGTCGCTTCAGTTTTGTCCAACCCTGTGTGACTTCATAGACGGCAGCCCACCAGGCTCCCCCGTCCCTGGGATTCTCCAGGTAAGAACACTGGAGTGGGTTAGCATTTCCTTCTCCAATGCATGAAAGTGAAAAGTGAAAGTGAAGTCATGTAGTCTTGTCCGATTCTTAGCGACCCCATGGACTGCAGCCTACCAGTCACCTCTGCCCGTGGGATTTTCCAGGCAAGAGTACTGGAGTGGGGTGCTATTGCCTTCTCCGACTAAGCTGCCTGCTGCTGCTGCTGCTGCTGCTGCTAAGTCACTTCAATCGTGTCCGACTCTGTGCGAGACGGTAGCCCACCAGGCTCCTCCTCCCTGGGATTCTCCAGGCAAGAATACTGGAGTGGGTTGCCATTTCCTTCTCCGGACTAGGCAAATGTTAAAAGTCACTAAAATTGGAAGACTCTTTACTTCAGAGACATCATTGTGTCTGTTAATATGTTAGAAGCCAAGATACACAACTTAATTCTTGTCTGGGATCTCTGTGATTTACATTGTTGGAGTCACTTATACTGGAGCTTCACTCTTTGGATTCGATCTTAATATTACATTTTATATAATCATTGCTATCGTGATGGAAAGCAACTTTAAATATGGAACTGATTTTTAAGCATCAGGAATTTGCTGTTGAGCCTAAAATTGTTTTTCTATATTTATTCACTCACATTTGTATGTTTTAACTTTAATTAATTCCAGTTTAAGAAATTTAAAATGTGATATTTGATTCCACATGATTTATAGCAGCTGTCTCCATCTGTAAAGTGCACTCAGAGGAATCTTTTCCAGAAAATGAAGTCAAAACCCAGACATCTCACTTTGCTTATCATGGGGACTTCAGCTTGACTGTTCTCAGTGATGATCCCCAAGTAGAGATAATCAGGAGATAAAAAGAAATCCAGTGTAAAAATAGCACAGTGTTGGTTGTGGTGGTTTAGTCGCAAAGTCGTGTCTGACTCTGTGACCCTATGAACTGTAGCCCGCCAGGCTCCTCTGTCCATGGGATTTTCCAGGCAGGAATACTGGAGTGGGTTGCCATGCTCTCCTCCAGGGATATTCTGGACTCGGGGGTCAAACCCACATCTCCTAGACTTCCCCCACTGTACGAAATAGCATTTTCACTCCTGTCTGCCCTCTTTGGTCCTAACTTCCATCATCTAACTGCTGAGAGACAGCAGCAGGTCTCCATGAGCCCTACTGTCCCTGTTCTTTGTATTGGCTCCTCTCTTTAATCCCTTCCCCTGCTGCTACTCATTTTTCTAAACTAGTTTGGATGTTGCCAGTATCTTCTCAAAACATATAGGATGCCCTGATTGTCGAAAAAGACAGGTCAGCATTCCTAGCCCGTGGCTTTCAGGACTCTTCACGCTCTGCCAAGTCCCACCCAGCAGCTCCATCCACAAGTACACGCTGCTGCCTGTATTGACTACTTTTTATTCCCTGAACATGGCCACATTTTTATGCCAATTAACTTTGCTCAGACTGTGTGCTCTCCTACTGTATTAAAACCCCACACGACCTTTAAGTCTCTATTCAAATGTTATTTCTTTCATAAACCTTGCTCTGAACCCCGTTGTAAGAACTCTTTCTCCAGCGAGTCCACAGCACGGCATTGGTTTCCTGATACAAAACCCATGCCTTGATGCTTTATGTTCACGTCTTTTCCTTCCCCATCAACCATCAGGACAGCCGTCTTGACACAGTGACCGTGGGTAAACTTGGAACACAACTTTTCACATGTGTTTTCAGTAAATGTTAGCTGAGCAGATTATTGTCGGGATTGGAAAGGGAGCCACACTGACTTCAGACATTTTTGCCCCTGGGCTTTCAATCTGTCTGTGAATAATTAAAAATCTATTGACCTTATAATCCTGGGAAATCAAGGAGATGGTTAATCAAGGATTAAAGGAACACTGGAGCTAAGGGAGGCATCACTCATTCAACCTGGAAAGCTCCTCCTAGTCAATAATATGAGTTATTGCACACCAGTGGGCCAAACTTCTGTAAGACCCGAAGATTCCTTTTATATTAAATGGTTTAGAATGATCATTTAATATTCTGAAATAAAGTTCTAGATAATAAACTATTATGCCATTTGAAGCAATATAGATGGACCCAGAGATTATCACACTAAGTGAAATAAATCTGAAAGAGAAAGACAAATACCGTATGTTATCACTTATATTTGGAGTCTAAACTATGGTTCAAATGAACCTTTCTACAACAGAAACAGACTCATAGGCATAGGGACCAGGTGTGAGGTTGCCAAAGGAGAAGGGCGGAACGGGAGGAATGGACTGAGAGTGTATGATTAGTAAATGCAAACTGTTTACATTAAGAATGGATAAAAAACAAGGTCTACCATACAGCACAAGGACCTATATCCAAACTCCTGGTATAAATCAAAATGGAAAAGAATTTAGAAAGGAATGGGCAATATATATGTGTATAAGTCACTGTGCTGTACAGCATAAATTAACACTGTAAATCAACTATACTTGAATTAAAAAACATCGATAATAAACCCCTCTACACATTTACAATGACCAAAAAAAAGTCAATATATTGCCCCAACAGAAAAATAAAGGAGATAAAGCAATTTATGTTACTAACTACGACAGTTGTTTAGTTCCTAAGTCGTGTCCGACTCCTTTGCGACTCTATGAATGGCAGCCCACCAGGCTCCTCTGTCCATGGGGATTCTCCAGGCAAGAATACTGGAGTGGGTTGCCATTTCCTTCTCCAGGGGATCTTCCCAAGCCAGGGATCAAACCTGCAACTCCTACATCGACAGGTGAACTCGTAACCACTGAGCCAACAGGGAAGCCCAATTTGTGTTTAGATAATGTATATGCAGAGTACATCATGAGAAACGCTGGACTAGAAGAAACGCAAGCTGGAATCAAGATTGCCGGGAGAGATATCAATAACCCCAGATATGCAGATGATACCACCCTTATGGCAGAAAGTGAAGAGGAACTAAAGAGCCTCTTGGTGAAAGTGAAAGAGGAATCATGGCCACCTCATGTGAAAAGTTGACTCATCGGAAAAGACTGATGCTGGGAGAGATTGGGAGCAGGAAGAGAAGGGGACGAAAAAGGATGAGATGGCTGGATGGCATCATCGACTCGATGGACGTGAATCTGAGTGAACTCCAGGAGGTGGTGATGGACAGGGAGGCCTGGCGTGCTGAGATTCATGGGGTCGCAAACAGTCAGACACGACTGAGCGACTGAACTGAACTGAATGTAGATTTCAGTACATAAATGCCTGTATCACTGATTTAGATGTGTTTTGGAAGGGCAGAGGAATTGTTTCTTTGGGGCATCTGGAAAACTTGTCCCTGGTTTCTGTTATGCTCTCAAAAGAAACAAAGGGATAAACAACTGAGTCAGTTTCAAAAGCGGAGGGTCCTTTCTTTTGTGTGTGTGTGTGTGTTAAATCTGAAAGCGGAGATGGGAGCTGATCAGCATTTAATTGGAGAGGATGGCGTCTCCTAAAGTTCGACTGACCAGAAAATCCGGGAGGAAAACAGTATGTCCAGAAACACAGTTCAATTGTCTTAAAGAATGTGCTGTTGCCTGTTTGTTCATTCTGATCTGTAGTCTAAAACCTGGGGCTTTAAAATCAAGTGGTGACTTTTGCATCTTATTTTTTTCTTTGATCTATTTCCTCAGAATCTTTTTGTTGTTGTTGTTGTTGTTGTGTGTGTGTGTGTGTGTGTGTGTGTTTTAACGTGAATTAACTGCAAGGCAGATAAGTCGGAATAAAGTAACAGCCTCATACTATTATTACTACCTGCTGTGATGCTGAAGGTATGACAGAATTTCAGTCTAAAATAAGACTGGAGGATATCAAATGGGGACTCTCACAAACTCACCTGCAGGAAAGCAAAGAACCGAGAGCCTCGAGTGTCCCTGGTGCTGCAGCGGTTAAGACTCTGCCGGTCCACTGTGGGGGCCATGAGCTCCACCCCTGGTTGGGGAAGTGAGACTGCACATGATGAGCAGACAAAAAATTAAAAACAAAAACAAACAAAAAAACCCTGAAAGACTGATTTCCTATAACTGCCTAGTTTGTAGACCAAAGCTTATCACCTGACCAATGAACACCCTCCAGGAATCTCTCCCCCTGCTTAAGTCAGTGAACTTCCTGCTTGGATCTGGCTGGTCCAGCTGCTCTTTGCACACCTTGTCCTAAATACAGCCCACCCCAAACCCTCAACAGACTCGTCTGTAGCTTGCTACATTTTGCATTTTCCAAATGACAACTCCTCTGCTATTTCCAGCTAAACTTAATTTTCAGCACTTGGAGTTTGCCTCAGCTTATCTCTTTCACTTTTCACTTTCCTGCACTGGAGAAGGAAATGGCAACCCACTCCAGTGTTCTTGCCTGGAGAATCCCAGGGATGGGGGAGCCTGGTGGGCTGCCGTCTATGGGGTCATATAGAGTCAGACACGACTGAAGTGACTTAGCAGCAGCAGCATCTCTTGATTTAGGTTGACAAAGGCTTGGCACAGGCTCCATAATAGCATGGAGCCTAGGACGTCTGCCTTCTTTGAAGAGCCCATGGGTTCTTCCCTTAGCAGTGATGTGCACGGGCGTATACTGTTGCTTCAGTCATGTCTGACTCTTTGGGACCCCATGGACCGTAGCCCAGCAGGCTCCTCTGTCCATGGGACTCTCCAGGCTAGAAAACTGGAGGGGGTTGCCATGCCTCCTCCATGGGATCTTCCTGACCCAGAGATTGAACTTGCGTTTCTTATGTCTCCTGCCTTGGCAGGCAGATTCTTTACCATTAGCGCCATTTGGGAGGCCCAGGAAGCTTATCAATGATCGCTTCCTAATAAGACATGAAATACAATTAAATTCTAGGGTCAAAATTTTTGAGAGTTGGTAAATCCATTAGAACCTTATAATTCAACCTTCTCATTTCACATGTAGAGAAATAAGTTTCAAAGAGTTCAAGGGACCTCCCCACCCCCCACCCCGCTGATCTTTTTCTTCCCCCAGATCTTTTAACTTGCTAGTGTCTGAGACTTGCCTGGATCCCATGGCAGCTGCCTTCAGGCCAAGGACTCTTCTCCTCATAAGTCTGGGACTCCTTTAACCATGGGCAGCTTTATATCCTCCCAAACTCTGCCAGCACACAAAGCCCTTGTAAGCCACCTTTATTTCTTCAAATATTTTTCTTCCCATGGTTCTCCTCTGGGTGCATTTCTTCAAGTAACCCCTAGAACAAAGATAAATATAAAAACCCGGGAATCCTCATCTCAGTTGGCCTCCGGAATGTCTGTCTTTCTTTTCCCTATGTATTTATATTCTTTACTTTCAGCCAGTTCTCCAAGTCAGGTGGTCTGACTTGATAGGGAGAGCAGTGATACCGTTTCCGACCTTAGGCTCTGTCCTTTATTGGGCATGTGATTATTTTTATTTTGAGTTTCTATTTATTTATGTCTACAACAGGGTAATAATATTTGTATCTCCCAGAGTTCCTGAAGGAATCAAATGGGAGAATGGTGCCACTTTGTAAACTGAAGGGCACTGAACAAGTACAAAATATCTGTTTCCTTACTTTCAATTTCATAGTCACAATAAATGCATTCTGGAACCTTCCCTCAGTCACTCAATTTCTGGGTAATCTTGGGCTAACAGCACTTTCCCACTCTGCTGCTTTCCAACCTGCTAAATTTTAAAAAGTACAATAAAACCTGTGTTTCAGAATTAAGGGGACCAGATATAACGAATATGAACTTATCAGGAGAGGGCCCAGGCACATAGTTCAAGAAATGGGATTTGCATGATTTTAAGTATTATTATTTTACCTAAAGCCTCATTTGTTTTCTGGTTTTCCTGACCCATGTCTTGATACACCATTTCTGTGATATATTTGGAGGAGTCATTTTGTTTCTATTTTAGAATTGCGTCATCCTGACTCACAAAATTGTTACTGTGAGATTACTTAGTGGTCATGAGACTAAGGGATAATCAGGCTAAGGTGTTGCTTTATCCATTCTGTTGCAATAGAACAGGAAAACAGTTGAGTACAGCATGTCTGATTGCTCAGTGCAATTTTTTGCCTATTTTCCAACACTTTTAATAACATACTTAAGAAAAATGAGATGAATATGGAAAAGCTGGATCTCTTGCTTGCTCACTATGTATGTATCCTGTTATTCTAAATCCCAATATCATAAAAGAAAGAATTTAAAAAAAGAAAGTAAAGGGACTTCTAAAATACATCATCATAAAGCTGACTGATGTTTAGTCACTAAGTCACATCTGACTCTTTTGCAACCCTATGGACGGCAGCCTGCCAGGCTCCTCTGTCCATGGGATTCTCCAGGCAAGAATACTGGAGTGGATTCCATTCCCTTCTCCAGGGGATCTTCCTGACCCAGGGATCAAACCCACGTCTCCTGCATTGGCAAGTGGATTCTTTACCACTGAGCCACCAGGGAAGCTGTTTGAAGCTGATATTTTTGACCATAAACAAATGAGAAGGAAAATTGTAAAGAAAAGAAACAATATCATCAACCTTGCTTTTCTTTTTCAAACTGGATGCTTTAATTATCTCTGTACCTTCTCTTCACATTTAAAAGAGAGTAGTCTTACATCTCTGACAAAAAGAAAAGCACAAAATTAAAAATATATAGAAATATCACTAAATAGTCTAATTTCAGATTTGATACTGCATGTTTGTTGTATTAATATTATCATTTTCAGCTGTTACTTCCAAACTTGTTATAAATATACAGGAAAAGAGGGCCTTCTTTTATATGTGAGACTCTTTTTTAAGTAATTTTTCCACATCGTCTAGACATCTAAAAATCTGAAGGAATTAAACTTCATTGTACTGGATTTTCAGATATTGAATCTTCTAAATGGACTACTATATGATACTATATTCCACCTGAATATAGCATTTGTCTAATGTACTCATTTAAATTCTTCATGGTTACAAGCATTTTCTCCAGTCTAAAGAAAAATCAGACTAGGCGCAAATCCTGCAAGAAATCTGAAGGTAGCAAATGACTCATCTGTTTTTAAATACTAAGGCTCACTCTTTCCCTCTTTAAACACTCTAGCTAAGGGCTAATTCCCCTTCATTCTCTTTAAGTGATGATAGATACTGAACGGCCCCAATTATATTGCTGCATATGAATGTGGTGTTTGATGAATGTAACTACAAAAGTCACAAAGCAACAGAAGTTAGAGAGAAAATGCCATAAACTATCATTTTTAAAAATTGCTCCATGGGAGCAGAATTACAACATACACACTCAGGAAGGTATTAAAAAAAAATGCCTAGCAGATAAGATCTGTTAGAGAAAAAAATTTACTATAAATGGAAATATAACTTGGTATTCTAGATTCTACTACACAAATGAATGATCATGTCTAGTCCTTAAACTGTGTGGGGTGTGTGTATGTGTGTGCCTTTCATATGTTAAAGGGCTTCCCTGGTGGCTCAGACAGCAAAGAATCTGCCTGCAGTGCAGGAGACCTAGGTTTGATCCCTGGATCAAGAAGAACCCCTGGAGAAGGGAATGGCTACCCATTCTAGTATTCTTGCCTGGAGAATTCCATGGACAGCGGAGCCTGGAGGGCTACAGTTAGTCCATTATGTATAAAGATATATGTAATTAATAAAACATTATAGAGGAGATGTGCTAGATAACTGGAGAAGGCAATGGCAACCCACTCCAGTGTTCTTGCCTGGAGAATCCCATGGACAGAGGAGCCTGGTGGGCTGCTGTCTCTGGGCTCACACAGAGTCGGACACAATTGAAGCAACTTAGCAGCAGCAGCAGCAGCATGCTAGATAATGAAAATGAGACCTTAGCTTGAAATCTGAATGTGAGCTTTCCAATTTGCTTCAAAAAGTGAACTTGGCCAAACACTTTTGTCTTTATTATACTTGTCGGTGAAGGCAATATCCTCTTACTAAGTATGCACTTTTGCCCCACCCAGTGGCTGCCTCATAAACAGTCAGTGTCCTCAAAAGTCGAAGTCCCCCAGGAGGATTTGGGGCCAGAAACACAAGGGCAGAAGCTCTCCTTCTGGCTGACGTTTGTACAGGAGGCTCCTGTCTCCATCAGCGATCCCGCCTTCTGCACTGAGCCTTGAGACAAAGCCACTGGCGAGCCAGCAGTTTCAGGACGACCACCAGATGCTTTCTCAGACAAGAAGCCTACAAAGTCAGCTGTGCGCCCAGCAGTCATAGAGAAGCCACACAGCTAGGGCAGTGAGATTGGCCTGATGAGAGGAAGACAGGAGAGACAAGGTGATGAAGGGGAAAAGGAAGATCCAAGAATTTTTGCTCTATGTTAACTGTATGAATTTGATAATTCGTTTAACCCATATCTTTAAGATATCTTTGTTGTTTGGTTGCTTAGTCATGTCCGACTCTTTTGCAACCCCAAGGACTGTAGCTTACCATGCCTCTCTGTCCATGGAATTCTCCCAGCAAGCACACTGGAGTGGGTTGCCCTTTCCTACTCAGGGGATTTTCCTGACCCAGGGATCGAACCTGCGTCTCCTGCATCTCCCAAATGGGCAGGCAGATTCTTTACCACTGAGCCACCTAGGAAGTCCCTTTAAAACATGGATAGTTGTATTTTCCTGGCTTGTACATTAATTTAAGGAGAAAAATGGCAAATGTAAATAATACAGTACGTGGAAAAAGGTAAAATATTTACAAAAATTACAGGAAAATATTTTATATCTGTATTTTTCTGTGTGTCTTTTACATGCATGCATGCATACATATACAAATTTAGACTTAATTTTATGATCAGTACAAAACCTTAAAAAAATAGTAAATTTAAAAAATGTATTGATATAATCACCTTGTCAGGGGTTGAAAGAACATGTAAGAAGTCTTACTATAAGATATCTAGTTGTGTGAATAGAGTGTTCTTGTTTTTTACTGTGAGAGTTTTTTTTTTTATTGTTGCTCCATACAATCTTATCTCAATTTATGAAATTATTTTTTTTAATATACTTTAAATTTAAATACTAAGATTAGTATAAAAGCAATGCTATTATTGCTATCACATTGTTGTTGCTGTTAGTTGTTAAATTGTGTCTAACACTTTGGTGACCCCATAGACTACAGCCTGCTAGGCTCCAGTGTCCATGGGATTTCCCAGGCAAGAATACTGGAGTGGGTTGCCATTTTCTTCTACAGAAGATCTTCCTGACCCAAGGATCAAACCTGCATCTCCTTGCATTGACAGGTGGATTCTTTACCTCTGAGCCACCTGGGAAGCCAGCAATTATGTTAGCAAACTTTAGACAAAAAAGGAAGAGACTCTCCTTTTAACTGTCTTGGACACCAGCTTGAAGTCTGTAAGATGACAAATTATTCATCAGTGTAAATGCATACAATATTCTCAGTTGCTATTCTTCGAAATCCTCTCAGAACATGGGCACTTGTATTATCTCCAAATCTCAGAAGAAGAGGTGGTATTCCCTTTTAAGTATTTTCCGTTATCCAGTCATTCAATTAAGCATTCATGCAGTCTTTAAAGAGTTTATTGTAGTCTTAACTTGTGACTTGGTCCTTAGTAGTAGAAAGACATTTCCCATATCCCATAAGGTCTGGTGTCGTGATGAGGGAAAGAAAAGTAAGTAGCGCTGATTATGAGAGGGTAAGGGTAGAGGTAAGCCAAGGTTTAGTGGGAAAGCAGAAGTATTGATATGATTGCCAAATAGGTACCTGCTTTGCGGCCCCATGGACTGTAGCCCAGCAGGCTTCTCTGTCTATGGAATTTCCTAGGCAAGAATACTGGAGTGGGTTGCCACTTTCTACTCCAAGAGATCTCGACCTGGGGCTCGAACCTGTGTCTCTTATGTCTCTTGCATTGGCAGGCAGATTCGTTACCACTATTGCCACCTGGGAAGCCCCCAAATAAGTATACTTATGATTTCCTAACACATGACATCCATACTAAGTCCCAGAGATTGAGAGTAATTCTAGGTTGAATCTATACCTATCGTAAATGATGGGGTCTTCCTTCGGGAAATTTTCAAACCTTCAATAGACTACAGAGTTCCAAAACTGTTCCAAAATCTTGGTGGGGAGACAGTTTTCTGGTGCTTACAACTCTGCCATCTTCCCATAATCTTTCCATTGCATATGTTTTTAATCCTTATATATTCTTGATGAATTGACACTTTTATCAACATATACTATCCTTCTTTGTAACCTTTTTCTTAACAATCTGTTTTGCTTGATATTGGTATAGTCATTCTATCTCTTCTTAGTTACTATTTGCATATAATATGTTATTTCAACTTGGCAGTTGTAATTTTTGTGTCTTTGGATATAAAATAACCCTCTTATAGACAGCATAGACATCATATATTTGAATCAATCTTTAAAACATTCATTTTACCAATCCTTGCCTTTTGGTTGGAGAGTTTAATTCATTTCTATTACAGCGGTTCTTGATAAGGAAGGAATACATCTGCAATGTTGCTATTTGTTTTCTATATGTCATAGTTTATTCCTTTGTGTCCTTTTTAACCTCTCATTTCCTATATTAATGCATTCTTTTGTGTTTAGTTGATTTTTTTAGTAAATCTTTTGTTTCCCTTCTCTTTTCATTTTGTGCATATTTTAAAAATATTTCATCTGTGCTTTCCATGGAATTATATTTATCATCCTAAAGTTGTAAAAGTCCAGTTCAAATAGATACCAACTTAATTTCAATAGCACACAACATCCGCGCGCCTGCACAATTGTCTTCCTGCTCTCCTCCATGTTGTTTTTGTTACAAAGTATATCTTTACAAATTATGTGTAGAGTATGGATGTGAGAGTTGGACTATAAAGAAAGCTGAGCACTGAAGAACTGATGCTTTTGAACTATAGTGTTGTAGAAGACTCTTGAGAGTTCTTTGGACTGCAAGGAGATCAAACCAGTCCATCCTAAAGGAAATCAGTTCTGAATATTCATTGGAAGGACTGATGTTGAAGCTGAAACTCCAATATTTTGGCCACCTGATGCAAAGAGCTGACTCAATTTGAAAAGACCCTGATGCTGGGAAAGATTGAGGGTAGGAGAAAGGGATGACAAAGGATGAGATGGTTGGATGGCATCACTGACTCAATAGACATGAGTTTGGGTAACGGGAATTGGTGATGGACAGGGAGGCGTGGCATGCTGCGGTTCATGAGGTCGCAAAGAGTCGGACACGACTGAGCGACTGAAATGAACTGAACTGAATTGAACAGATTTATCATTGCTTTATACATTTATCTTTAAATCTTGTACAACATTTTAAAAAAATCTTACTTATTTCTTACTTTTACTGAGAATGGAGTGTTTCATAATTTCTGTAAACTAATTTTTACAACACTGCTCTTTAAGAAAAATCAGTCATTCAGTATTTCTCACTGTGGAATAAATCTATAAAGCTAATTGCCTTGCCATTTTTTACACTATCAGGTCTTAAACTGAATTGGTCATGAAGTGTTTGCTTCTAGTTTATTGTCTATTAAATATAATTTCACATCTACTTTCAATATCACCATACTATACATAGACGAGTGAACTGAATTATCAAGTACCGTGAAACTCTATTATCAAATAATAATTTTCCATTTTAGAGAAATGAATCTTACGGGCTTCTCAGGCAGGTCACGTTAAGTAAAGAACCTGCCTACGGGAGATGCAGGAGACCTGAGTTCAATCCCTGGGTTGGGAAGATCCCTGAAGTAGAAAATGGCAAACAACTCCAGTATTCTTGCCTGGGAAATTCCATGGACAGAGGAGCCTGGCAGGCTACAGTCTATGCAGTTGCAGAGTTGAACACGACTGAGCACATAATACAACACATCTTTAACCTTTTTACAAGTTGCTCAACTGATAAAAAATTAAAATGAAAACTGCAATATCATAATGCTGTTGATAAAGATATCATTGACTATTGAATGAAAGAGTACTTTATGCCTTAGCTTCTCCAGATTCAAATCAGTAATTACAATAGATGTTTATTAAAAAGAGAAGATAGCACTGTCTCTAGACTAACATAACTTTTTCATTCTGAAGTCTTCATATATAATATATGACATTTTACTGAGGCTCAATTGTTGTGATATTATGATTGATATTAAAACATTTATAAACCGAAAACTTTCAGTGCTTGATTGATGTCACTTTTACTGTATAAAACCTTTTCCTTTTGTCTTTTAATATTAAAAGCACACTGCAATAATTTTAAAGGCTAAGGCAATGTCTGACTGTATCAAAAACAATAAACTGTGGAAAATTCTGAGAGAGATGGAAATACCAGACCACCTGATCTGCCTCTTGAGAAATGTGTATGCAGGCCAGGAAGCAACAGTTAGAACTGGACATGGAACAACAGACTGGTTCCAAATAGGAAAAGGAGTCCATCAAGGATGTGTATTGTCACCCTGCTTATTTAACTTATATGCAGAGTACATCATGAGAAACGCTGGGCTGGAAGAAACACAAGCTGGAATCAAGATTGCTGGGAGTAGTATCAATAACCTCAGATATGCAGATGACACCACCCTTATGGCAGAAAGTGAAGAGGAGCTAAAAGCCTCTTGATGAAAGTGAAAGAGGAGAGCGAAAAAGTTGGCTTAAAGCTCAACATTCAGAAAACGAAGATCATGGCATCCGGTCCCATCACTTCATGGGAAATAGATGGGGAAACAGTGGAGACAGTGTCAGACTTTATTTTGGGGGCTCAAAATCACTGCAGATGGTGACTGCAGCCATGAAATTAGAAGACGCTTACTCCTTGGAAGAAAAGTTATGACCAACCTAGATAGCATATTCAAAAGCAGAGACATTACTTTGCCGACTAAGGTCCGTCTAGTCAAGGCTATGATTTTTCCTGTGGTCATGTATGGATGTGAGAGTTGGACTGTGAAGAAGGCTGAGCACCGAAGAATGGATGCTTTTGAACTGTGGTGTTGGAGAAGACTCTTGAGAGTCCCTTGGACTGCAAGGAGATCCAACCAGTCCATTCTGAAGGAGATCAGCCCTGGGATTTCTTTGGAAGGAATGATGCGAAAGCTGAAACTCCAGTACTTTGGCCACCTCATGCGAAGAGTTGACTCATTGGAAAAGACTCTGATGCTGGGAGGGATTGGGGGCAGGAGGAGAAGGGGACGACAGAGGATGAGATGATTGGATGGAATCATTGACTCGATGAACATGAATCTGAGTGAACTGAGGGAGATGGTGATGGACAGGGAGGCCTGGCGTGCTGCAATTCATGGGGTCACAAAGAGTTGGACACAACTGAGCGACTGAACTGAACTGAACTGAATGTTTAAGTCAGGTAGACTCTTTCATAAGTTTTATGACCATAAAGGATTTCATCTTCATCTGTAAGATTTTTCTTACCCAAGTCCACAGATTTCAAACTTTCAGTTATTCCTTTGAGCTTGTCAGTAACTGTAGGCTCCGTCAACAAAAGGCTCCTACTAAAATACAACTCCATGATTTGGAGTTTTGTGGGTGGGGAGTGTCTGTTCTAATATACTTTTGGGATTGATTAGTCTTATTAGCTGTTTGCCATTTATGGAGGTACATAAAAGAATCCTGATTGAGGAATAACAGTGTGAAGTTAGCAGTTTTAATATCTTACCTTGGTGTCTGGCAGCATAATAGGCACCTCATTATATTAGATTTTCCCTTTTTACTGCTTGTAAAATAAGCACATGCCCATTCATGTACTCAGAAAAGGAATAAAAATGGTATTACAAAACCCTCGTACAATCTTCCCTGAAATCCTAAAGTTTTCTTCTCTATATGAAAAAGTAGTTTCAGATATTCAGCTTTCAAAAAGCAATTATACTACTAATAATAACTATCAATTATTAGTTATAATTAATAGTTATTATTGATAATAGTGAGTTGTGAAAGGAAACCTGTCTATTCAAACAGAGCAAAGCGATTGATCCAGTAGAGGACACATGTGTACCTCTATGGATACTGGTGCTTAGCCCACTACAGAAGCAGAGCAGGCGAAAGTCTTAGGTTGGTGAACCTTAGCAGAAGCAGTTCCAGCCAGCTCAACTCTCTGGTCTGAAGCCAGCATTTTCCTCAGTAACTGCAGCTTGTTGATCCTCGTCATGGTGTAGACTGCACCGTGTGGCTTCTCTAATCATTCTGCATTGGGTGTATCTCTCAGCATACATTTTGGACTTAATTTGCATTTCTAACAGATAATTTATTTCCTCTCTCACTTTTCAATGCCAAGTACATGAATTAACCCAAATATATCAGAACCAAATCTGAAGCATTTCCGAGGAAAATAGCTGTACTTCATATGAAATATATTGTTAATATTGTGAGGCATTATATTTATATAGAGAGATATTACATTGTTAACATTCATATTGATAACATTTATGAGAAAGAAGTAATTGCCAGAATAACCTAATGACTCATAAATCACCAGCAGAGATATGGATGGTGATTATATCAAACCTTTTTAGTTAGGATTGAAATAAGCCATCTGTTTGGATTTCCAATCGGAATTCTCAAGTAAATATGAAGGATTTGTGTACTGATCTGTTAAGATGTCCTGTGACTCCATTCTAGTTACTTAACTTCTCTGAAATTCAATTTCCTCATCTATAAAGTGGAAATATTTCATCTCATTTAAAACATAGAAAGTTTCCTTAATCTTTCCCTTTGCTCTGAGAACCATTTATGCCCAATTTGTACCATCCATAAAATGGGATATTATGGAGGAGCTTTTAAAAAGGAAGGCATAGGACTTCCCTGGTGGTCCAGTGGTTTAGACTCTGAGCTTCTGATGCAGGGGGCACTGGTTCGATCCCTGGCCGGGCAACTAAGATCCCACCTGCTGCATGGCATTGCCAAGAATACAAGACAAAACAAAACCGAAAACCAAAGCATAGCTTTAAATCCTCTTCAGGAACATGACTAAGAGCTATCAGGTGGAGGGAAAGAAGTGCTACATAGAGACAGAGCAGACTGACACGTCAGTGCTGACTGACACGGTAGCCACTGGCCACCAGTCACAGGCCTCTTAGCATGTAACACGTGGACGGTTCAAATTAAGATGTGCTTTAAGTGTAAACACACTGATTTTGAAGATAATATTAAAAAGTAGAAGGAAAAAGGGAAGAGAGGGGAAAAGATGGAAGGAGAGAAAAAAAGCTAGAGAGTTAGAAGGATAAAAAAGGAAGGAGAGAAGGGAAAAAGATGAACAAAATCTTCAATTCTAGTTTTCTCTTCCCAAATGCTTGACCTCCCACTCTGTGCATATGAAAGAAGGATGCAAAGAGCTCAGGGAAATCATCAAGGAAAGAGGCCCATCCCATCACACTTTGGTTTAAGTAATATGTTTGTGTTATGTCTTGGGTCTGGAGGACAAGCCCCATATTATTTACCCTTAAACCACTGATCAAACTCCTGTCTCCCCATACACCACAGTGCCTGCTTGTCTATGACAATGCCTTAAAGTTCTACCCAGATAATGTGTCTCTGTGTTGGTAACTGTGTTCTCACTGAACAGGAGTCTCTACACTCCCGTCCACCCTGGGTCTGACACTGATTGCTCCTAACTTTTGTTCCATTCATGCCTATCATTTCATTATCTGAATCTCGGCATACTCTGCTTGCTCTTTCCAACACCTAGTGCTATGATCCTGGTTTTACAAAAACACAGAGAGCTTTGGGGACAAATCACTTTTTAAAACATTTAATAGAAATGAATATTTGCCTGGGTTTTAAAAACCAAATTTGTTTTTATTCTTTTATTTTAAAGATATAATACACATATCTAATATTTAAATAAAATCGTACTGTGTTTCCCCATTATGTTAAACCTTCTACAAGATCATTTCAACAATTTTTTGTGGCAATCAGATTCTTTATGTTTTTTTATTATTAAAATAATTCTGCAATAATTACTGTTGGGTGTATATCATTTCACGTCACTCATCGCCATGATAACATCCTAGCAGTTTAACTACTGAGTTGAAAGCATGTGTGTATGTGTGTGCTCAGTCGTGTCTAACTCTTTGAGACCCTAAGGACTGTAGCCTGCCAGCTCTTCCTTTCATGGAATTTTCCAGGCAAGAGTACTAGAGTAGGTTGTCATTTCCTACTCCAGGGTATCTTCCCAACCCAGGGATCGAATCCTTGTTTTTTGTGTCTCCTGAATTGGCCGGTGGATTCTTTACCACTATGCCACTTGGAAAACCCCAAACTTCAAGGTGTAAGAACACGCCGCGGTAAGAAGGAGCCACCTCTAGGGACCATTGATGGAACCCTTTATTGGGCGGTCGCTCTCGGGCAGAACTCCTGGGGGCAAGTGAGGAAGGGAAGGAGTCTGCAAGGTATGAGGGGTGAGGAAGGGGTTTTTATAGCCAGGGCTGGCATTCAAGCCAGGTTCTTCCATATAAGGTAAAAGCGCGGGCTGCAGCAATGATTGGTGTCCAGGGGCTTCGTGTCAGCACCTGATTGGGCCAGGCTACAGGGGGTTGGTCCCCGGAAGTTTGGTCCACCCCCGGTTCCTGGTTCCTGTTTGGGCGTCGGCCAACTGTAGGGACTTGTCCGGGCTTGTCCGGGGCATGTCTTGACATGTCCGACCTTTCACTAGGCATATTACCAAATGATTTTTCATAAAATTATACCCATTTATACATTTACTAGATGTGGAAAAAAATGCCTGAATCACTGCAATTTTTCAGTCTTGAATAGTCTCATTAAATAACTGTTTTTCTCTTATTTATTGTGGTAAAAACACTTAATATGAGATCTACCTTCTGGGAAAAAAATATAAGTGCACAATACATCACTGCTAAGAGCACAATGATGTAAGGAGATGTCTAGAATCTGTTTATCTTCCAATACTGTATCTTCAAAGCATTTAACCAGTTTAAATCATTCTAAACCCACCACTTTTGGCGGAACTTCTGTCCACTTTTAATTAATCAACATAATGACTGTGTAGAGTGTGGCAGATTATCAGGGCCACTTACTGAATTATTGAACCTTTCCCTTGTTTCAGAAGGCATGTGTGTGTGCTAAGTCGCTTCACTTGTGTCTGACTCTTTGCGACCCTGTGGACTATAACCCACCAGCCTCCTCTGTCCTTGGGGATTCTCCAGGCAACTGTTTCAGAAGGAAATAGTGCCAATTGAGTAAATTATTGATTTCCCCATTTTATTTAGCCACTTGTAGACATATAAAAAAACCCATAAAACCAATAAAACTTTGATCAATTCCTTGGAATTTGCATGCTACTTTATCTAATTTTGAAGCTACCTTATTATAGCATCCATTCATAAAACTCCCTTCCTATTAATGAATATTTCTCATTTAGAAGGTTACATTGAAGGAGTGAAAACTTTTCTATCTAATATGTGAAGCCAATCCAAAAAGAGATTTCCTGTGAAGTAAATAGGAAGTGTCTAGATCAATTTTATAACATTAAGACTAACATTTTACAATGTAAAATACTGATATTTATTTCCTGAATAGTCGATAAAAACCTTATTTTTTATACTAACTCCCTCTCCAAATACTTTGTTCCAGTTTGAAATCATCTTACATTTATTTAAAAGAATATAAAATTTCATAATTCACATAAACTTTCATAAGTATTTCCTAAACTATGTGCAAGTATTAATATGTGAGTGTTGTCTTATTTGAAAATGAAGTAAGTTATAGTGACAAAGAACTGAATATATACACTTAAACAATTTCCTCAAATAAATATTCATTTATTGCATACATAATGACTAGAATTTATCAAAAACCTTTCTCCAAAATATTTTTAACATGTTAACATGTGTGGCTGGACAACAACCGCACAAACTGATATTCATTTACTATATCCAAAATAATTGGAATTCATCAAAAATTCTTTTAAAGCACTCAATGTGACTTTTCTAATTTCTCAGTTCAGTTCAGTTCAGTTGCTCAGTTGTGTCCAACTCTTTGTGACCCCATGAAAGCAGCACGCCAGGCCTCCCTGTTCATCACCATCTCTCGGAGTTCACTCAGACTCATGTCCATCTAGTACGTGATGCTATCCAGCCATCTCATCCTCGGTCGTCCCTGCTCCTCCTGCCCCCAATCCCTCCCAGCATCAGAGTCTTTTCCAATGAGTCAACTCTTCACATGAGGTGGCCAAAGTACTGGAGTTTCAGCTTTGCATCATTCCTTCCAAAGAAATCCCAGGGCTGATCTCCTTCAGAATGGACTGGTTGGATCTCCTTGCAGTCCAAGGGACTCTCAAGAGTCTTCTCCAACACCACAGTTCAAAAGCATCCATTCTTCGGTGCTCAGCCTTCTTCACAGTCCAACTCTCACATCCATACATGACCACAGGAAAAATCATAGCCTTGACTAGACGGACCTTAGTCGGCAAAGTAATGTCTCTGCTTTTGAATATGCTATCTAGGTTGGTCATAACTTTTCTTCCAAGGAGTAAGCGTCTTTTAATTTCATGGCTGCAGTCACCATCTGCAGTGATTTTGGAGCCCCCAAAATAAAGTCTGACACTGTCTCTACTGTGTCCCCATCTATTTCCCATGAAGTGATGGGACCAGATGCCACGATCTTCGTTTTCTGAATGTTGAGCTTTAAGCCAACTTTTTCACTCTCCTCTTTCACTTTCATCAAGAGGCTTTTAGCTCCTCTTCACTTTCTGCCATAAGGGTAGTGTCATCTGCATATCTGAGGTTACTGATATTTCTTATTGATATTTATCCCGGCAATCTTGATTCCAGCTTGTGTTTCTTCCAGCCCAGCGTTTCTCATGGTGTACTCTGCATATAAGGTAAATAAGCAGGGTGACAATATATAGCCTTGACATACTCCTTTTTCCTATTTGGAACCAGTCTGTTGTTCTATGTCCAGTTCTAACTGTTGCTTCCTGGCCTGCATACAGATTTCTTAAGAGGCAAGTCAGGTGGTCTGGTATTCCTATCTCTCTCAGAATTTTCCACAGTTTATTGTGATTCATACAGTCAAAGGCTTTGGCATAGTCAATAAAGCAGAAAAAGATATTTTTCTGGAGCTCTCTTGCTTTTTCCATGATCCAGCAGATGTTGGCAATCTGGTTGCTCTGCCTTTTCTAAAACCAGCTTGAACATCAGGAAGTTCACGGTTCACGTATTGCTGAAGCCTGGCTTGCAGAATTTTGAGCATTACTTTACTAGCATGTGAGATGAGTGCAATTGTGCGGTAGTTTGAGCATTCTTTGGCATTGCCTTTCTTTGGAATTGGAATTAAAACTGATATTTTCCAGTCCTGTGGCCACTGCTGAGTTTTCCAAATTTGCTGGCATACTGAGTGCAGCACTTTCACAGCATCATCTTTCAGGATTTGAAACAACTCAACTGGAATTCCATCTCCTCCACTAGCTTTGTTCATAGTGATGCTTTCTAAGGCCCACTTGACTTCACATTTCAAGATGTCTGGTTCTATATGAGTGATCACCTCATCATGATTATCTGGGTCTTGAAGATCTTTTTGTACAGTTCTTCTGTGTATTCTTGCCACCTCTTCTTAATATTTTCTGCTTCTGTTAGGTCCAGACCATTTCTATCCTTTATCGAGCCCATCTTTGCATGAAATGCTCCCTTGGTATCTCTAATTTTCTTGAAGAGATCTCTAGTCTTTCCCATTCTGTTCTTTTCCTCTATTTCTTTGCATTGATCGCCGAAGAAGGCTTTTTATCTCTTCTTGCTATTCTTTGGAACTCTGCTTTCAGATGCTTATATCTTTCCTTTTCTCCTTGGCTTTTCACCTCTCTTCTTTTCACAGCTATTTGTAAGGCCTCCCAGAGAGCCATTTTGCTTTTTTGCATTTCTTTTCCATGGGGATGGTCTTGATCCCTGTCTCCCATACAATGTCATGAACCTCATCCCATAGTTCATCAGGCACTCTATCTATCAGATCTAGCCCCTTACATCTATTTCTCACTTCCACTGTATAATCATAAGGGATTTGATTTAGGTCATACCTGAATGGTCTAGCTGTTTTCCCTACTTTCTTCAATTTCAGTCTGAATTTGGCAATAAGAAGTTCATGATCTGAACCACAGTCAGCTCCTGGTCTTGTTTTTGTTGATTGTATAGAGCGTCTCCATCTTTGGCTGCATAGAATATAATCAATTTGATTTATTCAAAATAACATTAAAAATAAAGAGTAACTAACAATAGAAAAATAAATTTACCTGTTAAAAAGACTTACTCTTTAATGGGTTAGTCTG
Source organism: Nanger dama (assembly GCA_917880005.1). NCBI lineage: Eukaryota > Metazoa > Chordata > Mammalia > Artiodactyla > Bovidae > Nanger > Nanger dama. The sequence goes on from CAKJTW010000069.1 coordinate 5,080,277, forward strand.
TTTAGACAACAAATTCTATTTTCACAGCTAAAATAGATAAGACTGTGAAAAAGATGATTAAGATGTAAGTCACAGTCTGTGTTAAACATTGTCAAACTGCTTTTCAGCCCAAACAGATGAACCCCTATGGAAATACACAATGGCTGACTTTTCTTATTGTTGATATGAGCACAAGGAACTCATTAAATTCACCATGAGCCTGTGAAGCCCAAGCTACACAATTACTCAGACACCGCCTCCATTTTCCTTTCAAGGGTTCTCTTCATTTAGGACCCTACACTTTTAGTGATAACAAGATGGTATGTGATCAATTATTCTTTTACCTACAAAATATTTTACAAAAGAATTGCACTTGCTAAGTGAATGAAATGGTTAAGTAAATTAAATAATGAAATGTGTTTAATCAAAGAGACTAAAAAAAAAAAGAGTGACTAAAAAGTGAAATGGTAAAGTATTAAAAAGATCAAGAACATATCTATGTTTAGTATTATTAAGTATGGTGCACTATTGCAAATAAAAGACAACTTAAAAGTATTGCTTAAATACTTAGTGCGTATGTTGTATGTTAGCAAGTAAAATATAATAATGTCATGTTGGAATAATTTGGGAAAATATAAATATTTTGAGACAAAAATTTCAAACTCCACTTAAAGACAACATATGCAGTGGGATACCGCTCTCGGTAACTTAAGAGTGATTGAGTTCTTTACCACTGAGACATCAGGGAAGCCCCAGGTAATGGTGAAATATTTAAATGAACATTGAAAATTTAATCAGTCATGTCTAAATTTTATTCTATAAGAAGCCAAACTATAGGATTTGAGACATTTCTTTCAGAGGTTTGATGTTCTACAGACAATAATAATAGAAATATCACTTACTATAAAAAGATGTGCTTTCATTCTGAAATAAAATAATTTTGATTAACATGAGTAAATAATCAGCTTCATCTCAATCACAAATATATTTGCTACTATTTTTATATTTAAAGAAGCAACTTTGCTTGAGATTGGTAGGCAAACTATAAAATGTCTCCCTGAATATTAATTATATTAATTAAGATTAACACTAATTAGCCTATAAGATTCACAAAAATTTTATCTTATTTATTTATTTACTAAAAATTCTGCTGCCGTGATAAAAGAGAGTATTCAAATTGGTAACCTCTCTTTGGGGGCCATTAAATAATAGACAATCAAACATTTCTTCCTTTTGCATTTTGCTATTCTTTCAACAATGCTTCATTGTGAGGTCTTGTTAAGAAAAAAATTCAAAATTGTACATATCCACACATTTCTTTTATGAATAGTTATATTTGATTGCTTCATAAATGACATATACTGTGAGGAGCACAAACATCCTTTGAGAAAGTTTTACAGTGCTTACAAACATTTAATTGATGGGTAAAATGCAATCTGCTCCAAAACAGATGGTTCTCCTACTTCTCATTTTAAGGCTTCATAGAGGGGTGCCATCTCCCCATTCTTTATGTTATCACTCAATACACCCACAGTCAACTTGAAAAAAAAAAGATTTAATCTAAAATTCAATCTTTATAAATATTGGATTTATTCTGTAGTCTCAATCTTCTGCAATTGGCAAATATATTATATAAATGAATTTTCTATTTGTTAATAAAAGTGTTACAATAGAAATAATCCCATTGATTAATGAAAATTTAAACTGTGTGTCTATAAACATTTGATTTCAGATATTCACAGTCCTTACATAAGAACTAAAGTACAATGATGCATAATAATGTCATATATGTATTATGCTTGTAATATATAATAAAACAAAATAGAAAATTAAAAATAGGAATAGAATATAAATAATCTAACTATATAAAAGAAAAATTAGAGGAATACTTTATAGCTCCTTTATAAATTAAATTTTAAATGCCTATCTAGAAATATTTTATTATTGCTCTTTACATTAAAACAACAATTTCTAACACTTAACTGTAGGAAAGTTGCTTAACATTTATATCCTATTTAAACTTTATTAAACAACCTTGAATTAAAAATTATAGTTCCTTTATAATATTTTACTTTTGAATGGATATTTTGATTATTTTCAACTTTCACTATTATAGTATGTTTTACTGTAAAAGATGGGCTTCCCTAGTAGTTCAGCTGGTAAAGAATGCAGGAGACCCAGTTTGATTTCTGGGTTGGGAAGATCCCCTGGAGAAGGGATCTGCTACCCACTCTAGTAATCTTGGGCTTCCCTGGTGGCTTGATGGTAAAGTATCTGCCTGCAGTGTGGGAGACCTGGGCTCCATCCCTGGGTTGGGATGATCCCCCAGAGGAGGGCATGGCAACTCATTCCAGTATTCTTTCCTGGAGAATCCCATGGACAGAAGAGCCTGGAGGGCTGAAGTCCATGGGATCACGAAGATTGGACAGGACTGAGCCGCTAAGCACAGCATTGTAAAAGACTAAATGTTTTCATGTTTGCAGAGAAATCATCTTTCTTGTGACAAATAGTCTAATTGTAAAGGTTCTTTTAGGGCATGCATTACTTTCACACAAAGACCGTACTATACTAGGAATAAGAGCTATTCACGACTATTATCACTTAGATATTAGACAGCATGGTGTGAGGTTGTTATTAGTAGTTATTCCTTCTTTTGCATCCCTTCATTCAGTTCAGTTCAGTTCAATCATGTCCAACTCTTTGCGACCCCGTGGACGGCAGCACTCCAGGCTTCCCACCATCATCAGCTCCTGGGCTTGCTCAAACTCACGTCCATGGTGTCGATGATGCCATCCAACCATCTCATCCTCTGTCATCCCCTTCTCCTCCTGCCTTCAATCTTTCCCAGCATCAAGGTCTTTTCCAATGAGTCAGTTCTTTGCTTCAGGTGGACAAAGTATTGGGGTTTCAGGTTCAGCATCAGTCCTTTCAATGAGTATTCAGGACTCATTTCCTTTAGGATTAACTTCATTAGGACCCCTTCATTAATAAATGGCTAAATCTACCACCTCCCCAAATATTAGATCAAAGTTACTTTCTCAATTAGGTCTATGCTGACAACTCATTTAAATTACAAGTCTCTGTCTAGAATCCTCACTCCCCTTACTTTGCATTAGTTTTTTCTATAGCCTTTATCATTTCCTCACATACTACAAATTTATTATGGGCTTCCCAGGTTACACAGTGGCAAAGACTCGCCTGCCAATGCAGGAGACGCAAGAGGCTCAGATTCAATCCCTGGGTCCGGAAGATCCTTTGGAGAAGGAAATGGCAACCCACTCCGGTAATCTTACCTGGGGAATCTCATGAACAGAGGAGCCAGGTGGGCTACAGTCAAGGGGTCACAAGAGTTGGACATAACTGAGCATGCAAACACACACACAGGCATATTTAAAATGAGAAATTAAATTTTCTCTGATAGTTATAGTAGCTTCACTTCTGGAATGCTCAGCAAATTATGTAGCTGCAAAAATGATGGGCTACTACACCTAAACCATGTTCCACACTCCCATCATTAGAAACAGATTTTTCACATATTTGAATTCCAGAGAAACATTTGAAAGTTGTGGCAGGAGATGAGATGTTTTCAATGAGGGGACTTCCCTGAACATTTTAGAACTTCTTGTTTCACTGATTTCCAGCCAGCAGATGCTGGTGACATTCATCCATCCCCACAACAACTAACGGCCACCCTCTAAAATGCCCAGTTCCTCTCGGGTGTGGCCCTGCTCATACTGTGTGTCATTTCTTGGACAGGAAAGACACTTTGCCATCTACTGTAGGAATAAATGCATTCTCATAACATTAGTGATGCTCTTTAAGCTTGGTGATAGAAAGTGCATTGTGTCCCCATCTGATGGGCACAATTTAATTTGGAAAGCAAGTTCCTGTGCTCAGAGGGAAGGGGAAATTGAGTGACATGTAAGAGTGGAGAAGATACATACAGTACCACTCTTTTGTGTGGAAGAAGCGATAAAAAGAAAACAGGATGAAAATAAAGCATACATACATGTAGTACATGTATATGATCACATATATGATATATTTACATGTAATGTAGATACAAGGTACATGTGATTTATTTTTAGGCCTTTTGCAATCAGTATTTTGTAAAATCATTCTGAAGACCTAGTTTAGGGTTCAAAAATGCAGCTGTTGGGTCTATTCCATTCTGAACTTATTCCAGGTCACTATAACTAGTGAGAAAGAAAGCTGAGGTTAACCACTGGGGCATATACACAGAGAAAATAATAATTCAAAAAAAATATGGACACCAGTGTTCACAGCAGCACTACTGATAATAGCTAGGACATGGAGACAACCTAAATGTCCATCAACAGTGGAGTGGATAAAGAAAGTGTGATACATATATACAATGAAATATTATTTAGCCATATAGAGGAATGAAATTGGGTTATTTGTAGAGAAGTGGATGGACCTGGAGACTGTTATACAGAGTAAAATATGTCATAAAGAGTAAATCAAATACTCTATATTAATACATATAAGGAATTTAGAAAAATGGTACAGGTGATCTTATTTACAAAGCATGGAGAGAACAAATATATAGATACCAAGGGGGAAAAGAGGTGGTGAGATGATTGGGACTGACATATATACACTGCTGATACAATGTATAAATTAGGTAACTCATCAGAATCTACATATAGCTCAGGGAACTGTAGTCAATGCTCTGTGGTGACCTAAATGGGAAGGAAATCCAAAAGGAGGGGATGTGTCCATATGTGTGGTTGTTTCACCTTATGTTACAATAGAAACTGGGACAATATTGTGTAGCAACTATACTCCAATAGAAACTAATTTTTACAAAAAGAAGAGCTGAAGTTATTCACAAGAATAAGCTCAAGGAAGAAACCCTGGACTCTGTGCTGGAGAAGAAGTAACAGTTGAAAAAAGGGGTTAGAGGAAGAAAGGAGAGGAAATCAGAATTTTGAGGTCTTGGTGGTGAAAATCAGGAACTGAGGCAATAATGGCTCATAACAGTTGGAGTAACCAGACTGTGTGATCATAGAGGATAACTGATTTTATGACTTCATAAAACTAAGCAAATTTTGTAGGCAAAATCTTTCTCTGAATCTTAAAACTGCTTTATTCCTTATTTATTGCTCTGATTTTGAGTCTTGTAGATTTTTGATCCTGTTTACTTGTCTTGGAATGAAGAGCTGTCTAGCACAGTTAGTGCTTCTAGAAAAAGATGTTATGGTTTACCCTGTGTTTACTCACTGTCCATTGGGTACACTTAGATAGCATCAGAAAAGGATCGCTGGACGGAAGCCTTACGTTTTTATATTCAAGCGGCAATTTGGCGGAGTTTTGTGTGGCTCAAGCCAATGGAGTAAGGAAGACTGTTTTAGCATAAGACTGTTTATAGCATTTGTTTGTGTTCTAAACAGAAAGCTCTCACACCACTCAGTTTAATAGGGAAGAAAAAAACCAAGCAAACCTGAGTTTCCCCATTTGTATACATTAGATTGATGAGAGGATCGCTAGATCCATTTTCTGGAACAGGAGATATTTACCTAGTGTAATACTGCTTGATTGAAGTACAATAGTCTCAAAAAAAAAAAAAAAAAAAAACCTATGCCATCTTTTTTCTGTCCCTAGGCTAAAGGAATTCAGAAAAAAAACTTTAATCCCCAGTAAGGTACAGCTTGAAGCACAACATGCTGGTTCAACACCTCACAGGATACAATCTATCAGTTCTAGTGTGTCTGTTTTCATTCTTCCGTGGAAAATCTTGCATTATGCATAATGAGTGGTACTTGAGACAGAGCAGCAACTGGAAAGCAGGTACACTGTGATCCCCAGAAAATCTTATATCTATGCAGTAGGAGGGCGGTTTCCAAGTTTTTTGTTGGCATTGATTCTGATCTCTTACCAGGGGGAGGTTGTGGCACAGAACCAAATCATATTCATACCATCTGCTCCAATTGGCAAAGCTCATGTCAGCTGCCAATTGTGATTCTCAGTTCAGCCCCGTAGGTCTTGTACTTCCTCTCAGATTATTGCAGTGTTTTGTAGTTTTCAGTGTTCTTGTGAGATTTGGTGTTTGTGAGTCATCATAGATGTTTTAAAGAAAAGTTGGTGGGAGCTTAGTATATTTTAAATTAAAATTTAGATGGTATAAATATATCATTTAAAGATACTATGTTTCTTCTTAGGTTGCTATTATTGTTTTATATGTGAATGTTATCAATTTTTATGAAAATATATCTTTTTCTCTAGTTTCCTTCTAAAACTTTCAAGTTTAGAAAAGTCTTCCCACAAGAACAATAAATATTTATTACTTCCCTGCTTTACTTTTGTTCATTTGGTTGTTTTGTTGATTTGTTTACTGTAACAGTATGAAAAGGTGAAAAAAGATATGACACTGAAAAATGAATCCCCCAGGTCAGTAGGGGTCCAATATGCTACTGGAGAAGAGTGGAGAAATAGCTCCAGGAGGAATAAAGAGGTTGAACCAAAGTGGAAGAGATGCTCAGTTGTGGATGGGTCTGGTGGTGAAAGTGAAGTCCAAAGAGAAAATTTCAATAATAATGTTCACTAAAAAGATTCAATAATATTCACTAAAATTATATTCCCTGATTTATTGGCTATGCAACCTTGAGTATGTTACTTAAACTTTCCAAGAGCTTCTACTATGGGTTATAAAATCTACTAGTCCCCGAGCTTTACCAGCTCCTACAGTTACATTTCAGTTTTCAAATTACTTGACCTATATGAACTATCTGACAGAAAGACGATCCTTTCTGTTGGAATTTGTTTTTGTCTCCACTATAACATGCCATTCTGAGCGTTTATTCTGCATATGCTTTCTTATATTCTCTTTTTTCCTCCCATACTTTAAATATTAGTGTTCTGCAATATTCTCTGTTGTTTCTTTTCTTCCTCTGTTTGTTCTTCCTGAGTAATCTTAATTGTTTTTATGGACTGAATTTATAGAGTCTCAAATTCATGTCTTGACTCTTTCATTTCTCATTCATATTACAACCTGGGTATGTCCCCAAATGAATTTATCCGACCCCCAAAAACCTGCTTTTCCTCTTACCTTATATATGAGGATTCATCATCAGTGTATTAGGCACTAACCTGAAAATCATCTTTGACTCTTTTTCTTCCCATTTATCATGAATGAAATCATTAACTGCTCCTACCTTGATCTCTAAAGGTTTATTGGATCCTTTCATACTTTTCAGCTGGGCTATGGCACTAGCAAACTCTCTTGTCTCCAAACAGTAGATGGAGCCACACCATTCCTTCTCCATAAGGTCAAGATTCTGAGAACATTCTTTAGTCATATCACTGCACTGATTAAACCCTGTCAAAATGTCTCCACCTCAAGTAAGAATAGCTTTAGAGTAGGGTGGTTTTCTAGAAGCTCCATAAGGAAGGTAGAAAATAGTTATATGATAAAGAGAATGCTGTTGTTGATAGAAAGTCCCTTTGAGGGCGTTCATATGATGTTGAATAATTAATTACTAATGAAAAATAATGGTAAAGTGAAAAAGAAACTCTAAAAATCTGATATTATAAAGAAGATGAAAAAGTACACATATTAATAAAAGTAATTATGACAAAATCATTCTATTAATAAGTAGAAAAATAAAAGTTATATGAATAGGTTGTAGGATAGTACTATAAAATATAATCCAATAAACACTACTTCAAGGTCAATACAAAGAGAAGAAGCCCTGAAAAGTAACTTTAAATCCAAAAGTAATTATTGACACAAAATAATTGACAAAACAGAATCACTTCAGTCTACAATGAAGTTGGAGGGGCTATTTTGAAATAAATTTTGTCAATCCCCAGAAGAATTTTTAGATTAGAGCATTAGTAAATAATTATATCTGCCTAGAAGTTCATATGCTAAAATGAACAGAAATACTGTAATAGGTGGAATAATGGCCCTGCAAAGATATCAATATCATGACCTAATCTCTGAAATCTATGAATACATTTTGCTGCGTGGTCGAGGGAATTAAGGTTCAAGATGGTTAAAGTTGATAGCCAGCTGACTAAGACTGGCACATTATACTCACCCAAGTGAGCCCAACATAATCACCTTGATTCTGAGAAATGGAAGAGGAAAGCAGAAGGGTTGGTCAGAGAGATATGGTCATGGAAGGGATAGGAGAGATGGGCTGAGAGAAGGATTTGACTTTATTATTTGCTTTGAATTGGAGAGAGCCATGAGCCAAGAAACGTGGGTGGATTCTGGAAGGTGAGAAATGACTTCAGCCACAGAGGAAATGGAGATCTCACAGCCAACAACTGGAAAAAACAAAAAAATAGATACTGCTCTAAAGTCTCCAGCTGGAAACAGCCCAGCTCACATCTTGATTTTACCGCAATGGGACCCATGATGGGCTGATGATGGGGAAACTGGTACTTTCCTACTCAGAGTTCACCTCTATATTAGTATCCATATTGAGTACCTATATTGAGATTGCCTATTTGTTATGTTGCCTGAGTCCAGTAAATCCAAAAGATCAAGCGTGTTGTATACTTTATGTTTATATCACCATGCATAGCACGAGAGTCCCGGGACTCCTCGTGTGTGTGTGTGTGTGTGTGTGTGTGTGTGTGTGTGTGTGTAGGGAGTGGGAGGGTGGGAGGGTGGCTCTTGACAAGCAAGTCTGGCTGCAGAGCCTGTGTGCAGCTACCATGGAAGCACTCTGAAACACACGGTTGCCTTTTTTTTTTTTTTCTGTTTTCCGTTTCAAAAAATTAAGGTCAAAAGTTGTGCCTGCTTCAGTTCAGTTCAGTCGCTCAGTCATGTCAGACTCTTTATGACCGCCTGGACTGCAGCACACCAGGCTTCCCTGTCAATCACCAACTCCCAGAGCTTTCTCAAACTCATGGTCATGAAGTTGGTGATGCCATCCAACCATCTCATCCTCTGTTGTCCCCTTTTCCTCCTAACTTCAATCTTTCCCAGCATCAGAGTCTTTTCAAATGAGTCAGTTCTTCGCATCAGGTGCCCAAAGTATTGGAGTTTCAGCTTCAGCATCAGTCCTTCCAATGAATGTTCAGGACTGATGTCCTTTAGGATGGACTGGGTGGATCTCCTTGCAGTCCAAGGAACTCTCAAGAGTCTTCTCCAACACCACAGTTCAAAGGCATCAGTTCTTCAGTGCTTAGCTTTCTTTATAGTCCAACTCTCACATCCATGCATGACTACTAGAAAAACCATAGCTTTGACTAGATGGACCTTTGTTGGTAAAGTAATGTCTTAGCTTTTACATATGCTGTCTAGAGAGATCATAGCTTTTCTTCCAAGGAACAAATGTCTTTTAATTTCATGGCTGCAGTCATCTTCTGCAGTGATTGTGGAACACAAGAAAATAAAGTTTCTCACTGTTTCCGCCTCTATTTGCCATGAACTGATGGGAACAGATGCCATGATCCTGGTTTTCTGAATGTTGAATGTTGAGTTTTAAGCCACTTTTTTCACTCTCCTCTTTCACTTTCATCAAGAGGTTCTTTAGCTCTTTGCTTTTTGCCAAATAGTGCTGGAAGGCCTGGCTAATCATTAGAGGGAGAAAGAGACCCTACTGCATGACTTATGCCAACATAAGTTTCAGTGAGACCAAAGACTTGAAATGTGAAGGAACAACAACAACAACAACAGCAACAAAAACCCCAAAACATACTAAAAAGAAAATGTAGATGGTTATATGCTATGGTGATGGTACAGGATTTCTAGGTACAGTATCAAATGTAAAATAACCAGCTTGAGTATATAAAGGAAAGAGCCCGTAGATATGGTGGCATACCCCAGAAGGTGAATGTCAAAAACATCACAAACAAAATTGAAAGGGAAACTACAAACTGGGAAGGAAAATGAGCAAAATGCATGCATTAACAAGGGGTAAATGTAAAAAGTATTTATTTGCAAGTTTCTACCTTTAGTTGAAAACAGCCACAAGTAGCAATTTATAAAAAAAAGAACTCTATGTGACCATAAGAACATGTTTAAACATGTTCTGCTTCACTAGTGGTGTTGGAGAAGACTCTTGAGAGCCCCCTGGACTGCAAGGAGATCACCCAGTCCATCCTAAAGGAAATCAGTCCTGAACATGCATTGGAAGGACTGATGCTGAAGCTGAAACTCCAACGCTTTGGCCACCTGATGTGAAGAACTGACTCACTGGAAAAGGCCCTGATGCTGGGAAAGATTGAAGGCGGGAGGAGAAGGGGACAACAGAGGATGAGGTGGTTGGATGGCATCACTGACTCAACGGACATGAGTTTGCGTAAGCTCCAGGAGAGGGTGAAAGACAGGAAAGCCTAGCATGCTGCTGTCCATGGGGTGGCAAAGAGTCGGACAGAACAGAGCAACTGAACAACAACATAGCACCATAGCTAACACATGGTAGCAGTCACCAGATATTCACTGACAAGTAATGTGAATAATTGAACAAATAATTGAATAAGTGAATTAACACATACATGCATTGTTGTTTATTTGCTAAGTCATGCCTGACTCTTTTGTGATCCCATGGACTACATGTAGTCCAGCAGGCTCCTCTGTCCATGGGGTTTCCCAGTCAAGAATACTGGAGTGGGTTACCATTTCCTTCTCCAAGGGATCTTCTGGATCCAGGAATCCAATCCATGTCTCCTGCATTGACAGAAGGATTCTTCACCACTAATCCACTTGGGAAGCCCCAATAAGTTCAAGTTTAGAAAACAGAACACCATAAAATTAATATTTTTCCTCTTCTCTGTTTTAAAAATTTACATGAACAGATTTAATATCTTCCTCATGACTTTTAAAAATTGATTCAATTCAGTGCAGTTGCCCAGTCATGTGTGACTGTTTGCGACCCCATGAACTGCAGCACGCCAGGCCTCCCTGTCCATCATCAACCACTGGAATTTACCCAAACTCTTGTAAATTGCCTTTTCTTCTAAATAGGTTTACTGGTTAAAGGAAAATAATTATAAAGAAATAGAGGAAACAGTGGTTTGTTATCACCATTTATACTCTGTAATGAATTATTTGAACTCAACAAATTTCAATTCAAAACTTGAAATGCATGATCACTAAATCTATGTGATCAATGTTAGCATATTGGTTTGGTGGGAAGACAGCATTTTGGTGATCGTGTATGAGTGGCACTCTGTGCCAGAATTTGATTTGTTCTAATAGATGAGTCATCAATTCTTGTCAAAGAAAAAAAATTATAGCTTAGGTATAGGCTATATTTTAAGAATATACTGGATGTCTTATATTTTAATATTAAAGATAATTCCTTGGTATCATGGCATCCAGTCTAATCACTTCATGATAAATGGATGGGGAAACAATGGAAACAGTGAGAAACTTTATATTTTGGGCTCCAAAATCACTGCAGATGGTGACAGCAGCCATGAAATTAAAAGACGCTTGCTCCTTGGAAGGAAAGCTATGATCAGTCTGCTGCTGCTACTGCTGCTAAGTCGCTTCAGTCATGTCCGACTCTGTGCGACACCATAGATGGCAGTCTAGACAGCATATTAAAAAGCAGGGACATTACTTTGCCAACAAAGATTCGTCTTGTCAAAGCTATGGTTAGTCATGCATGGATGTGAGAGCTGAACTATAAAGAAAGCTGAGCAACGAAGAATTGATGCTTTTGAACTGTGGTGTTGGAGAAGACTCTTGAGAGTCCCTTGGACTGCAAGGAGATCCAACCAGTCTATCCTAAAGGAAATCAGTCCTGAATACTCATTAGAAGGACTGATGCTGAAGTTGAAACTCCAATACTTTGGGCACCTGATGTGAAGAACTGACTTACTAGAAAAGGTCCTGATGCTGGGAAAGTTTGAAGGCGAGAAGGGGCCAACAGAAGGTGACGTGGTTGGATGGCATCACTAACTCAATGAACATGAGTTTGAGTAAGCTCTGGGAGTTGGTGATGGACGGGGAAGCCTGGTGTGCTGTAGTCCATGGGGTTGCAAAGAGTCGGACATGACTGAGAGACTGAACTGAACCAAATACATATCTATTGTATTGTACTGAACATGATACATATCTATGATCTAGGAACATATACACTTAATGTGAGGAGAAATGAATGATAAATTGGATCACAAATTGGCCATAACTTCTTGAGACTTGGCCCCTATGAAGCATCATTGTATTCTTGTTTAATAGTACACTTATTTCCTCAGTTAAATATTTATGAAATTTGAAAAAATTCAACATTTATATGATCAATCTCAAATGTGAATGCTGTTACAATGAAAATTCAAATCTCTATTTTAAAGAAAAACGAAGAAGTATTGTTAATTTCTCAAAGTCATCCAGCTCTTCCTTATCTATGTCCTCAATTGGCATCAGTTTTTTCCCACCAATGGAGGCAGTGCATGCTAGATGCAATCTCCATGCTTTCACCCACTGTTCAAATGCTTCCTAATTCAGCTTTAAAGAGAAGAGCTGGCTCACTCTATTTGAATAAGCCCTGGTTTATTACAGGCAACAGAATGATCAAATAAAAGCCCAGCTGAATCTCGCTCATAGAAGAGATCTATTCATTTATTCTGTGCACTTAAGTGAAAGCTGTGTCAGCGTATGATGGTAGTGAAATAATACTAATCTTGATAACTCATTATATTTTTATAACAATTATCTCTCTGTTAGACATACAAGTAGACTTGTTTATCTATGCCAGATTAAAAAACAAACAAAATAATTTTCTTTCCAAGAAGATTAATAAATTTGCCCTTGTTGGTTTTGTAATTAAAAGAGAAAATAATATGTAATGCACATCAGATAAATACAAACATTGCTCTAATTTGATGATATATAAACATAATTAATTCCTCAATTTCATCTAAGGATGCTGACCAGCAATTTTACTTCTGAGTCAGAAATAGTGAATTAGAAGGATTAGACTTTCTCCTTATTATACTTTGTTTCTATGAACAATACAAACTCAGTAATGCTCTGTGCAATATATAAAAATCAATGAATACTCTTTCAATCTCTTGTTCACCTCCTTACCAAATGGTAGCCCAAATATTCCTCATTTATCATAATTAATCAGTTCCTGAAAATAGACTGGATGATGAATTTTTAGATAGTAGGCTTTTGTATACTATTCACTTTATTAGGAAAATAATACATTTCCAGTCTATATGTGTGTGTGTGTGTTTGCTCATTTGTGTCCTACTCTTTATGCTCCCATGAACTGTAGCCTACCAGGCTTCTCTGTCCATGGGATTTCCCAAGTAAGAATACTGGAGTGGGTTGCCATTTCCTTCTCTATTCCAGTCTATACAAAATGCCAAATTTCTTCACATATCTTGAGAACATTGTCAAATCCCTATATGAAAACCCACAGAGGAGTTGAACACATATTAAACTATTATTTTTCAATGAATGGACTTTGGTGGTTATTATTATTATTATTATTATTTTGCATACCATGATCCTGTACACAGTATCAAGCACAAATCCATTTTTCTCTAAACTGCAACAAATATTTGCTATACCTATAATGACTATGTCTTTTAAGACACAAACTCCATGTTTTGAATGTAAGTGTTGTGGTATTAAAAGTACATAAGGACAACAGTCATAAACTGTGATGGATGGTCCCTCAAATCTGTTGTTAAGAATGAAAGTATCATGATTAAGAACAGATAAGGAATTCAAATAACAGGGAGCAAAACTGCTCCTTATCAGTAGAGGGGTTGTTTAAATGAGGCTTGCTAATGAGAGTACAGGGCTTCCCAGGTGGCGCCAGTGGTAAAGAACCTTCTTGTCAGTGCAGGAGACACAATACATGAATTCAATTCCTGTATCAGGAAGATCCCCTGGAGAAGAAAATGGCAACCCACTCCAGTATTCTTGCTCTGAGAATCCCACGGACAGAGGAGCCTGGGGGGTGACAGTCCATAGGGGCACAAAGAGTCAGACATGACTGAAGCAACTTAGCAAAGTAAATCAATGAGAGGGCAGAGTTGAAGGAATCAGTAACCTTGTGTAAAGGCAGCCGGTTAAAGTTCATTCCAGTGAAGGAGGTGGGGCAACCGTGCTGACTAAAGGTTCATCCATGACCAAATCCAAGAAGCCCATATGCTTGACGATGATAACTCCAAGAACCCTGGTAGAAGACCAACTTGTCATTACAGCCACATCTGCTCATATTATAATTAGGCTCACTAACAAGATCATTTTTGCATAACCTAAAATTTCAACTAAATTTTTGGCATCTAGTATTCATAGCTACTTATCTTCCTCTTCCTCCCATCAGTGATGAGCATGAAAATGAATACATTAGGAGGGAGTGCTTTATTATTGGATCTGACAGTTCTGCAACATTTTCACTGTTCACTAAATCCTGGCCTTTCCAGAAGATATTAATATAAGATATATTTAATCCTTTGAGAGTGAAGCAGTCAGACTGTACCCAAACACCTTGGAAATCAGCAAGAAAATGGTAAAAATATTTTTCTCCCCTGCTCTATTTTTTGCTGTGAAACTTTCAAGCTTGAATGTCTCCTTGATGCCAAAGCTCTTTTGTGAATCCTTCATTGAATCCATATCACTTCCATCAGCACCCTGAAGCAGACACTGCTTAGAATATGCTGGGATGGTTGTAAGACAATCTGTTCCCAAAGGTTTCAATAATCATGTATTAGGAGGCAAACAATTCATTGAGTGAGTGAAGTCGCTCAGTCGTGTCCGACTCTTTGCGACCCATGGACTGTAGCCTACCAGCCTCCTCCCTCCATGGGATTCTCCTGGCAAGAATACTGGAATGGGTTGCCATTTCCTTCTCCAGGGGATCTTCCTGACCCAGGGATGGAACCAGGGTCTCCTGCATTCCAGGCAGACACTTTAACCTCTGAGCCATCATTTATCACCTCCATAAATCAGTGGATGCTTAGTTGTATCTGATTCTTTTTGACCCTATGGAACGTAGCCCGCCAGGCTTCTTCTGCCCATGGGAATTTCTAGGCAAGAATATTGGAGTAGGTTGCCTTTCCTTCTCCAGGGGATCTTTCTGACCCAGGGACTGAGCTTGCATCTTCTGCACTGGCATGCAAATACTTTACCACTGAGCCACCTGGGAAGCCCTTCCATTGATCGGTAACTCCTCCCTAAATCAATACATTCATGAAGAGTTGCATATTATCAACGAATGCTACTTGTAAGATTTTCCTATTGTGCTACAAATTTCTCTAATATTAAATAACCTCCTTTCTCATTTAAGCTTTATGATTTGAATATTCTACAATCAAAATTACCCTCTCAACATTAACTTAAGGGCCTGGAGTTTTGGGAGTGATATACTAACAAACTTCTATCTTCACAATTTCTACACTAGAGCAAGGATGAGACTATGTTTGAGCACTGAAGGTGCCAGTACTTTCAGTCATCTGAAATATCAGAAAAGGTGTCATTTGTTTCCAAACAGCCCTTTCCATCAAATCAGACTATCTGCAGTGTAGCTAACTTGTTACCAGGAAAGTATGATGTAGTATTATATTCTAAATAAGTTGCTTCATCTGTGATCTTCAAGTTACAGTCATGAACTATACTAAAGTCTCCCAAGTCATTTGAAAGTTGCTCTGCAACTCAGTGCTTTCAATCATCTCACTTTGTTTTATCTTCTTTTTCTATCTTCCAACACTTTCTGCTCTATCAACAAGATGCTCCATGGCAAACATTCTGCCTATGGCTTCTCAGTCTTCTGCAACAATATTTATCCAGTACTGCAGAAATATGACACAGTGCTCAAGTATCCTGCATGGCAGAGCTTATGGTTTTTAGGCATACATACACCTTTCTTGGGCTCCCCTGGTGGCTCAGTGATAAAGAATCTACCTGCCATTGCAGGAATCACAGGAGACTCTGATTCAATTCCTGTTTCAAGAATATACCCTGGAGTAGGAAATGTCAACCTCACTCCAGTATTCTTGCTTGCAGAATTCTATGGACAGAGAACCCTAGCAGGCTATAGTAACTGGGGTCACAGAAAGTTGGACATGACTGCATGACTAAGTACAGCAGCAGACCTCGCTCAATAAATTTTGATACCAAAGTTTCTATTATTGAATTTTTTCCTAAGCTTCTTTGGCTCATCTACTTTCCCCCAGGATTTTGCAGTCTGTAAAAGACTTTCTTTTTAACTTAAAAATGAGGAGCCTATACAAATGATGATCCACAGCCACAAATAGAAGACTCGATCCCGTTAGGGTACAGCTGAGATCCAAGGGTAACTCACCCAGCAGACTCTCAGACTCACACATCTCAAATGTTTGCTCCTGCAAGAATGAGCAGATTTGTCTTAGCAGACATAGACTTTTGGGAAAATTTCAGAAGTTGTTATGGCAACTAGAAGAGTTAAGTTAGTAAGGAGTTCCTATGTATTTTATTTCAGGAGTTTCTAAGTGAATTCTGAAACAAAGTTGAAAGACATTTTGGATGAAGTTAATTTAATCTTTCCAAAATTCAAACAACTATTTGCCGCCCATATACATGTCATAAGGAGAAATAAAACCCAAATGGTCTTTTGTAGTTCAGTCACTGAGAAACTTGTCAGCAACTGGGTGGGGAGTAACTAGATGACCTGAATGATTACTTCCAATCCTGAGAGTTATCAATACACTGACCTTTGATAAACCATATAATCTGATATCTTTCAAATGTAAAGCTGGATTAAACTACAAAAATCTCTGACATTTTGCCACTTACTTCTTTAGTAACTGAGACAGCATTAAAAAGTATGCTGTTATACCTAACTCTGAAATGTAGAAAATAGTATAGAAATGAGATTTTGGTTTGTTTGACAAAAATTGTGTTCACATGTGCCATTCATGTTCTTACAAATAGAATACATATCATTTAAAATGGCTTACTTATGGCTGTTGCTCATTTTGCCATGATTATGTTTGCTTATTTAATGTCTAACTTACTTACAACTGCCTGCAATGTGGGAGACCCAGGTTCGATCTCTAGGTTGGGAAGATTCCCTAGTGAAGGAAATGGCTACCCACTCCAGTATCTGGCCTGGAGAATTCCATGGACTGTATCATCCATGGTGTCGGAAAAGAGTTGGACACGACTGAGAGACTTTCACTTTCACATGTCTTTTTATGCATAAACTCTTAGAAATGATGAATTACACAAAATGCTCATTTCTGTCTTTCATAGAGCCTCTTCTATTACTGAACAGGAGTCAACCTGTATAGTCCTTGGTTTCTTCATTTGAAAATAAAAGTGATGGAGGGATGCTCAAGAGGGAGAGGATATATGTATATTTATAGCTGGATTCATGTTGCTCTACAGCAGAAACTAACACAACATTGTGAAGCAATTATCCTGCAATTAAAAAAAAGCGGGTTTTTGGGTTACATGATTTCAGTTCTCCCCAAATCTAAAATTTGAGGCTATCAATTACTTAAATCAATATGCTGCTTTTTATGATTCTGAAAAGTTTTACAAGAAAGAGGTTTGAATCATGTAATACAGAAAATAAGAAAATGAATGTATACTAAGGTTGATCATATGTCTTATTTGTCAATGACAAAAGCAAATTATAGTTTTATATATTCTTTTAATACTTATTAGGAATGATCTACATAAGTCTGTTAATGTGATTCACTTGTAGTAATTAAAATATGCCATAGTACCTTATCTTCTATTCACAGAAATGATAATTATTTAAAGGTATTAGGTATTTTTAATTGTTTTTAGTACTTTATAAACATGACATAATGCTGTTCATTTAACAACTGATGACAGGGAATATCATTGAAAAATCTTCATATTTTAGCTCATATTATTTCTATCCAAACCAATTCTCTGTAGGAAATAATACCAAACAATAACACTATTATATATGATGGAATTCTTTCAAGCAAGTCTATTCAGGAATGATATTTTAGGGTTTCTTTTTTTGGTAACTGAACAGAGCAGAAAATGATTGAATTTTTCCTCAGTGCCCGTAATGCCACAGCTCAGCAATAATTTGCTAAAGGTCTGAAGTGACTCTTACAAAGGTTTTACTTAACAACAAATGTGTAAACTTGATGTTATTCCATGCACTTCCTGTGACTTTAAACCATGACAACAGAGAAAACTGGAAGAGAGGGAAGTTATTAAGAAAACAACAACAATAAAAAAACTGCACCATGTTTTTAACTGATTTAAAACTTGTGAGTTAATTATTATTAAAGTAATCAGTATGGCTTTTTTATCCTCAAACTATCCAAATAACCAGACTAAATCTTTATGTTATGCTTTTTATACATATTATTAATATTATGCATTATGCCATCTTGCATGATTTCAGGAAAATATAAATGAATTGAATTCTGTCTCTCCCCAAGTTCATATGTTGAAGTATTAACCCTCAGTACCTCAGAATGTGAACTTTTCTACAGATAGGATATTTTAAAGAGGTAATTAAGTTAAAATGAAGCCATTAGGATGGTTCCTAATCCAATATGACTGGTATCCTCACAGGAAAAGGAAACCTGGACACATACAGATATAGATAGAAGATGTAAAGACACAGGCGGAACACAGCCATCCCCAGGCCAAGAGGGGCCTGAAACAGAAGGGACCAGCCCTGCTGATACTTATGTCTTGGACTTCTAGCCTCCAGAATTATGAGAAAATCATTTTCTCTTATCAGACCACTCAGTTTGTCATACTCTGTTACAGCAGCCCTAGCAAGTTAAGGGAGAAAGTAATGAAATATTTGTATAATTAAACAGGTTTTTAAAACCTCCAATAATGATGAGGGCTTCCCTGCTGACTCAGATGGTAAAGAATCTGCCTGAATGTGGGAGACCTGGGTTGAGAAGATCCCCTGGAGGAAGGCAGGGCAACCCACTCCAGTATTCTTGCCTGGAGAATCCCCATGGACAGAGGAGCCTGGCAGGCTACAGTTCATGGGGTTGCAAAGAGTCAGACATGACTGAGTGACTAAGCACACAGGGATAACGCAGTAATGGAATCTCCACTCACTACTGGGGCTTCCCGGGTAGCTCAGCTGGTAAAGAATGCACCTCCAATGCAGGAAAACCCAGTTCGACTCTTGGGTTGGGAAGTTCTCCTGGAGAAGGGGTAGGCTACCCACTCCAGTATTCTTGCGTGGAGAATCCCCATGGACAGAGGAGCCTGGCAGGCTACAGTCCATCTGTTGGCAAAGAGCTGGACACGAACTGAGTGACTAAGCACAGCACAGCCACTCAGTACTGGTTCAGGAATTACTTTCTTCTTGCTTTTCTTGTTAATGACTCTACCTTCTTTCATCTTTATTTTCAGTTCAGTTCAGTCACTCAGTCATGTCCGACTCTTTGCAACTCCATGAACCACAACACGCCAGGCCTCCCTGTCCATCACTAACTCCCAGAGTCCATACAAACCCATGTCCACCCAGTCGATGATGCTATGCAACTATCTCATCCTCTGTTGTCCCCTTCTCCTCCCGCGCTCAGTCTTTTCCAGCATCAGGGTCTTGTCCAATGAGTCAGCACTTCGCATCAGGTGGCCAAAGTATTGGAGTTTCAGTTTCAACATCAGTCCCTCCAATGAATACCCAGGACTGATCTCCTTTAGGATGGACTGATTGACCTTGCAGTCCAAGGGACTCTCAAGAGTCTTCTCCAACACCACAGTTCAAAAGCTTTCTTTGTAGTCCAACTCTCACATCCATACATGACCACTGGAAAAACTATAGCCTTGACTAGATGGACCTTTGTTGGCAAAGTAATGTCTCTGCTTTTTAATATACTGTCATAAAGGTTGGTCATAACTTTCCTTCCAATGAGTAAGCATCTTTTAATTTCATGGTTGCAATCGCCATCTGAAGTGATTTTGGAGCCCCCAAAATAAAGTCAGCCACTGTTTCCCCATCTATCTGCCATGAAGTGATGGGACCAGATGCCATGATCTTAGTTTTTTGAATGTTGAACTTTAAGCCAACTTTTTCACTCTCCACTTTCACTTTCATCAGGAGGCTTTTTATTTCCTCTTCACTTTCTGCCATAAGGGTGGTATCATCTGCATATCTGAGGTTATTGATATTTCTCCCAGCAATCTTGATTTCAGCTTGTGCTTCCTCCAGCCCAGCGTTTCTCATGATGTTCTCTGCATATAAGTTAAATAAGCAGGGTGACAATATACAGCTTTGACATACTCCTTTTCCTATTTGGAACCAGTCATTCCATGTCCAGTTCTAAGTGTTGCTTTCTGACCTGCAAACAGATTTCTCAAAAGGCAGGTCAGGTTGTCTGGTATTCCCATCTCTTTCAGAATTTTCCACAATTTATTGTGATCCACACAGTCAAAGGCTTTGGCATAGTCAATAAAGCAGAAATAGATGTTTTTCTGGAACTCTTTTGCTTTTTCCATGATCCAGCGGATGTTGGCAATTTGATCTCTGGTTCCTCTACCTTTTCTAAAACCAGCTTGAACATCTGGAAGTTCACGATTCACGTATTGCTGAAGCCTGGCTTGGAGAATTTTAAGCGTTACTTTACTAGCGTGTGAGGTGAGTGTCCTTTCTGTCCTTCCTTTTATTTTTTCCTCTTCTTCCTCAGGGAAGCTCTTGTTTTCATGCTTCTTTTATTTTAATTTTACCCCCTTATATTTGTAATATTCAAAAGGAAGTGTCTCAGTGAACTTATGGTTGCTTTTGGGAAGGATGAGGGGAAGGGATAGTTAGGGAGTTTGTGATGGATATGTACATTCTGCTGTATTTAAAATGGATAACCAATAAGGGCATACTGTAGAGAACAGGGAACTGTGCTCCATGTTATGTGGCAGCCTGGATGGGAGGGGGTTTGGGGGAGAATGGAGAAAAATATATGTACGGCTGAGTCCCTTCCCTGTTTACCTGAAACTATCACAACATTGGCTATATTCCAATACAAAATAAAAAGTTTTTTTTCTTTTTTAAAAAGGAAGTGTCTTAAAAAAACAATGTCTGTAAAATAAGAAATTCTATGTAAACTCACTTTTCTTACCCTGCATTTTTGAAGAGTAATATACTAGGTGTTACTTATATCTAATTTGAACTTATTAATAATTATATTAGCAAGCATGGATCAACTTCTTTGATGATGACTTTTATTAGCTTAAAAGATGCATACATCTAGATGTATTTTTAAGAAGTCACTATATAATTAGTAACAGTTTATTTCAATCAAAGAAAATTAGGTCACCCACATTAGAATAACAATACAGATGAAAACATTTCATTTCAAAATATGTACTTTTGTGTACATAGGAGTAAGTATGTACTACTGTGTCTTGTGAGTACCTAGAGGTTTATACTTCTATGAACGTATCAAAACATCTGTATGTAATCCAGTGATCTAGGGATATGCATGGTATTTGATTCATGTAATTTTTAAAAGGGAAACATTGCAATATTCAGAAGAGATTTAATGTAGTATAAATAGTTCTGTACTTCTGAAAATTTCTGTCCTAAATCACAGAATAACTAAAATAACATCATAGATTTTGTCTATTTCATTCATTTTTAAAGTAATCTAAGATTTTACAATTTTGTTCTACAAAACAAGATGACCTCTCTTCCAAAAAATCAGTATTATTTGAAGTACACGCAGTATTTGGTCTTGGCAGAATGCTTTCATGACTCTCTTGCTGGTTATCTATTACTACATGACCAAAAGATAATGACGTTTCTGAGAAACAGTGAGCCTCTTGTAATTCAATTAAGTTCAATTAGTCATAACATTCCATATGTTCTTGTAACAGGCAACTATAAATAGAATCTACAGAAAACCCTTATACTTCATGTCTTTTCTGAAAAGAAATTCAAGGCAGCAGGAAATTATAGTCACAAGTATTCAATGCTTAATTCTCAGCCTATGTCTGCATATGGTATTTATTACCTAACTGTGCTTAAATATGTCTGTTTGAACTACCTTGTATTGTCCAACATAAAACAGTGAGAAAGCATATTTTATTTTACATGTATGTATATCATTATTGTTTGAAGACGTAAGTGGGGACGTGACTGGCTACAGGAGTGGTTGGCTTTTAGCTATTATCTTGTAAACCCAACAAAAAGACTTAATTGGTAGTTGTGAAAAGATGTCTGATTAAATTGGAAACACCTGTAGTGAACTATTGGCAAACTGGATAAACCAGTGTTTAAGCATTTTTTGCAAAGGATGTCTGTAATTTTTTTACTGTTGATTTGGGGTTATTCAAATTCAACACATAAAATAACAACTGTAATTTTGCTATCGATAGTATTTCAAATCCATTCTATTTGATCTACTAGTCAATAAATATCTTTGTATAGTATGGAAAAGATCTATGCTTAGATTTAACAGAGATTTATAATTACTATTAAGACTTTTAATAAAGTGAAATTGTGAGCAAAAAAAAATCTAACACTGTGGGGTCCTGTGGAAGATTTCATAATAACTCACTGCCAAATTAAAGTTCAGGCCTTTTAGATGCAGCTATTAACTTTTGGAAAACTTTTGGAGAAATAGTTAAGCCTGACTTTGGCTTAAATCAATCCACGCTCATAAAGAAAACATGGAAATGGTACTGGGGTTTGTCTTGTTAAGAGAATTTCAGTTAATAAACTACTTTCCATGAATTTCATTGTTCTTGCAGCTAAGGACCGATACAGAAAGAATAGCAAATATTTCTATATTACAGAACCAGTATCCAAAGAGTTCAGAACATGTGTCTTTCAATGTGATCTCACCAGACGTTTGTCATCATCACCCCTTTAGCAAGCTGTTTCATAGGGAATAACATTGTTTACTGGAAACTAGTTGTGTTTGAATATCAATCACATCATTACCACCCAAGAAAGGAGATGTGAAGGCATTGCTTTTAAGCATCCATCTTTGCTGATGAGACAGAAACAGGACAACATAATACACCAGGACGTAAGTGCAATTTCTCAAATTTGGTAGGATGTTTGTACTTTGTGGTACACAGAACAATGGCTGCTTGAAAAAAAATCCACATCCTATAATCCCCAGATCCTGTGTTATGTAACCTTAAACGGTATATTAGTTTCCTAGGGCTTCCATAGGAGAAGGCAATGGCACCCCACTCCAGTCCTCTTGCCTGGAAAATCCCATGGGCGGAGGAGCCTGGTAGGCTGCAGGCCATGGGGTCGCTAGGAGTCAGACACGACTGAGTGACTTCACTTTCACTTTCATGCATTGATTGGAGAAGGAAATGGCAACTCACTCCAGTGTTCTTGCCTGGAGAGTCCCAGGGACAGGGGAGCCTGGTAGGCTGCCGTCTGTGGGGCAGAGTCGCACAGAGTCAGACACAGTTGAAGCGACTCAGCGGCAGCAGCAGCAGCAGAGCTTCCATACTGATCAAACTGAGGGGCTCTGAGCAAACTTATGCTCTTATGGGTATGGTGATCAGAGTCTGAAATGAAGATGTTAGCAGGGGTGACTCCTCTGGAGTCTCTGAGGGAGAGTTTATCCCACCCTCTTCCACTCTGTGTGTTTAACAAATACTTCTCCTCACTGGAATTAGAGCTCACTCTCATTTACAATGATCTCATTTTGGGATCTTTAATTACATCTACGAAAATCTTCATTCCAAACAAAGTCATATTCTGAAGTCCAGGTAGGCAAATCTTTCGGAGGCTACCCACTACACAAGGGAAAGAGATTTTGCAGATATGCCTAAGCTAAATCTCCTAATAATATTCATTTAGCTGTTTATTTTTAAAGTGTATTATTTGTTATTTGGCTGCACTGGGTCTTGCTTGCAGCATGGGGGATCTCCTGTCTTCACTGTGGCAGGCAGCATCATTTATCTGTGGTCTATGGGATCTAGTGCCCTTACCAGGGACTGAACCCAGGCCCCTCGTATTGAGAGCATAAAGTCTTAGTCCTTGGACCATCAGGGAAGTCCCTAAGTTTCAGTGCCCTTACCAGGGATTGAACCGAGGCCCCTCGCATTGAGAGCATAAAGTCTTAGTCCTTGGACCATCAGGGAAGTCCCTAAGTTTCTTGGGATAGGAAGAGTATTCTGGGTGATCTAGATGGGCCCAGTGTAATGACAAAGACCTTCCTAATGAAGTGGGTGAGGAGGAAAATGAAGTGTGACAATGGAAGCAAAGGACAGAAAGGAGAGAGGGATCTGAAGATTTATTTTGCTGGCTCTGAGGCAGGAGGAATGAGCTGGGAGTCAAGGAATGCAGCCAACCCCTAGAAAATGGGAAAGACAAGGAAACAGAGCTTCTCCTAGAGATTTCAGACGGAGCACTGGTCCACTGACATCTTGAATTTGGAATTTTTGAGCTGCAGAAACCTAAAACAATGAGTTTAAGCCTTTAAGCTTGTAGTCATTTGTTACAGGAGCAATAGGAAACAGATAATGCCCTCTTTCTCAAATTCCCACAATCAAGAAATATTGACACTCTACCTTCCTATGAGAGGAATCTTTATAAAGGTTAAGATTCAGATTTCTAAGCCACATGAATGCTATACTTACAAATGATTACAAATTAGTTTGCTACTGAATTCCAAAATCATCTTATAAGAATTTGGTAATAATGTTAGTTTTTCCTAAATTAATCTTTGTTGTCAACACAAAATAAACACAGGATTATGAAAAATCTTAAAAGCTTTCCAAGTATAATTTTCATGTGAAGAAATAAATTTGTGTGTATTATATACTTATTAAAGATGGTGGTGGTGGTTTAGCTGCTAAGTCATGTCCAACTCTTGTGACCCCATGACTGTAGCCCACCAGGCTCCTCTGTCCATGGAATTTCCCAAGCAAGAATACCGGAGTGGGTTCTTGTTGTCTGTGGATACCAATAATGTGTTTCATCAAACTAGGGTGCCTATATGATACTAATTGTTCTCATTAAATCCATCGTTGCTTTCTAATGTAACAAGATTTCACAATTAGAAAAAAAATCCATTTTACTTCCATATCTGACAGGTTTTTGCCCCACAAAAAATTTCAATTTATTTGAACACTAACATTGTAGCCAACAACAATTTTGGGAAGTTTAGTGCTAATGCGAAAAAGAAAATACCCTTGCAAAATTTACCACAATTGTTTACTTTCTGAAAATGAGCACTAAAACATTTGCATAACATCTGCACTGCTTGGAGGGTTGAAACACTAAGGCAATTAGCTCTGTATTCTATAATGCATATTGCAACTCAGGCAACGCTGAAGTTGAGCTAACTTAATATTTAGTTAGAAAAGAAAAGGCACTTTATTTGCCCTTCACTATTAGTGCTTCTGTGAACTGCCCAATCATGGTTAATGTGTTTAGAATCTTGTTTTCAAGACAGTTCCAGGAGACATCATTTTAAGAAAAGAAGTCTCTAAGAGCCCTTCATTTAGTCTTTATAATATGTGTGCATTTACATTTATTTTGCGTACTTGAGTACTACAGATTTTACAAGCAGTGATACTATAGCCTCTAAAGCTCCAGGTCTCCTATAATAAATTATAAGGAATAATTTATAACACCAATATGCCAAAATAGCCAAGTTATTCGAGATTATGGAGAATGAAATGGCACCCTACTCCAGTATTTTTGCCTGGAAAATCCCATGGACAGCAGACCTGGGGGGCTACAGTCCATGGGGTCATGAAGAGTTGGACACAACTGAAGCAACTAAGCATGCATTTGAGGTTAGATGTGCTGACCAGTACTTTTCAAACTCTAGATAAATATCAGTGCCTACAATTTTAGTTTTAAGAAAATATGCTATAACTAAGTAATCCTGTTATACTTTGTTTTTGAACAGAGTCATACGATTTGACAAGAGACTCCTGATTTCTAAATGGATTTAAATTGGCAATGTAAAATTTATTACTGTCATATTAAGTTCTGCATTAAAAACATAATTTTATATAATAGATTTTATTATCACCATGATTATATATACTATACCTTAAATCTAGACACAGAATCACTATGTAGCTGTATGCATTCTACACGTAAACTTTAGTAATGCAAATAAAATATAAACGAGTATTAAAAAGGTCTGAGGTATTGGAAAGACCTGAGTCATCTCACAGCTGAACAGGGCAATATTCAAACAATTCTATAAAATACCTACAAATGCTAACTAAGTAGTAATGTGATAAAAATATTTTCATGTCTCTTTAGGGTGAAAGACGAGAGTACAAACGCTGGCTTAAAACTCAAAATTCAAAAAACTAATATAATGGCATCTGGTCCCACCACTTCATGGCAAATAGATGGGGAAACATTGGAAACAATGAGAGATTTTATTTCCTTGGGCTGCAAAATCACTGCAGATGGTGACGGAAGCCATGAAATTAAAAGACACTCTTCTTGGAAGAAAAGCTATGACAAAGCTAGACAGCATAGTAAAAAGCAGAGACATCACTTTGGCAACAAAATTCTGTATAGTCAGTTATGGTTTTTCCAGTAGTCATGTATGGACTGGACCATAAAGAAGGTTGAGCACCAAAGAAATGATGCTTTTGAATTGTAGTCCTGAAGAAGATTCTTCAGAGTCCCTTGGACAGCAAGGAGACCAAACCAGTTAATCTTAAAGGAAATCAGTCCTGAGTATTCATTGGAAGGATTGATCCTGAAGCTCCAATACTTTGGCCACCTGATGTTAAGAGCCGGCTCATTGAAAAAGACCCTAATGCTGGGAAAGATTGAAGGCAAAGGAAAAGAAGGCAGCAGAAAATCAGATGGTTAGACAGCATCATTGATTCAATGGACATGAGTTTGAGCCTGAAATGCTGCAGTCCATGGGGTTGCAGAGTCGACATGACTTAGTGACTGAACAACAGTACTTGCCAGAGGGGCTTCCCTGGTGGCTCAGTGGTAAAGAATCCACTTGCCAAAGAAGACGACCTGAGTTTGATCCCTTGGTCAGAAGATCCCCTGGAGCAGGAAATGGCAACCCACTCCAGTGTTCTTGCCTGGAGGATCCTAGGGACAGAAGAGCCCCGCAGGCTGTAGTCCATGGGGTCGCAAAAGAATCTGACATGACTCTTGAGGAGGAGGGCAGGTAATCTTATCTTGGTGGAGAAGGGCAGTGATGCAGAAAGTGATTAGTGGATTTTAAAACCCAAGCAGGGAAAAGAAAAGGCATGAGTGCTCTCGATTGCAAGATGGGGGGTTAAAATGGAAACCTCTGTGAAACGTTTGGTTCCTAAGAGTTGTATTCACTCTGCAGAGGATAGACTCACACATCCATCCACCAGGGGCAAAGTAAGAAATTTGACTAGGGACTTCCCTGTGCTCTAGTGGTTAAGAATCTGCACACCAGTGGAGGGGGCGTGGGTTCAATCACTGGTCGGGGAACTAAAATCTCACATGCCTCAAGGCCAAAAAAAAAAAGAAAGCTTGACTGAGTCATGCATATCAATGTTCAAAAACTGTAAAATAGAATAACCTTCCCTCACAACACTGACAGCCACAGTTACATCTCTGTTGGCTTTGAAGTTTGAATTTTCACTCCTTACATGGAATGGTGGATAAGTTGGGTCACATATTTGGCTGATTATCAAGTGCTTCCTCTGTACTCAGGGACCTTTGGAAGGCATCCACAGTGCACACATAATAGCATGTTTCTGAATGGGTTGATGTTCCTCTTTCCCCAAATCCCTTGTAACTGGAACTTAATCTTTCTCCAAATCCCTGAACAGCCAGCAGAAGCTTAGGTCACTATTGATTTCATGCTCAGGTCATCTCTCTTTCCAAGTGAGGTAACTAAATGAGCTAATCAAGGCTGATCCTGAATGGGGTAGTCATTCTGTTACTGTCATCTTGAAGTGAGTACCTGCTATGAGGCAGAGTTCTCTCTAAACCAGGTTCACATATTTCCCATTCAGTAAACAGATCACAGGGGAGTCCCCTGGAGATTCCAAGATTGTTGGTAAAAGCAGTGGTCACTCAGAATTGCAGTAGAAGGAGGCAAGCTGGGAGTTCTGCCACAACTTTTGCAGCTTTAAGACTCACTTATCACTGATACAATTTAAGCCATTTCTAAAGGGCCATGGAGTGCTTCTCAGCACAGGCAAATCATTTGGGGGACTCAGTAGAAATGCAAAGGATGTTTCTGAAAAGTAGAGTAGTTCTTTGGAGAAGAAGGCATGCCTTTGCTTCAAGATCCTCCATGCAGCCACTTCGTCGTTGTTCTGTTGCTCAGTCACATCCAACTCTTTGCCATCCCATGAACTACAGTATGCCAGGCTCCCCCAGTCCTTCACTATCTCCCGGAGTTTGCTCAAACTCATGTCCATCCAGTCAGTAATGCCGTTTAACCATCTCATCTTCTGTTGACACCTTCTCCTCCTGCCTTCAATCTTTCCAAGCATCTGGGTCTTTCCCAGTGAGTTGACTCTTTACATGAGGTGGCCAAAGTATTGGAGCTTCAGCTTCAGTATCAGTCCTTCCCATGAATATTCAGGACTGACTTCCTTTAGGATGGACTGGTTTGATTTCCTTGTAGCCCAAGGGACTCTCAAGAGTCTTCTCCAACACCACAATTCAAAAGCATCGATTCTTCATGGTTCAACTCTCACATCTGTACCTGACTATTGGAGAAAACCATAGTTTTGGCCATACAAACCTATGTACAGTCACTAGGGTTCAGATATAAGTCCCTGACAAAACTTGCATACGATAGTCCGTCCATTGAACACACATCAACCAATCCTATCGGTTCAATGATAAGGTCCAAATGTGAAAACTCCTCACGTTCTAGTGTGAACCAGATAGGTACTTTAGCTTTTTTCTTGTTCTGTGTTCAAATTAAAGTACAGCATTTTAGACCACATGTCATATCATGTGTAATATCTTTAACTTTAGGGTTTATTTCTTTTAAAATCTGAAAAGGTCTAACAAGAGATGTATGTCTTTTCAAGTGATAGTGGCATATCTTCCTCTATAATATAAAAGTAATACCCAGATCATTCCAGATTATTGTAACCCTCTTCTCTGCACAGAAACTATAGCAAGATCCAATATTTTTATGGGATTTATTCCTCCCCCTCTAAGCCTCTGATATTGTCTGTTCTCTATGATCTAGCAATATGTTATCATCAATAGAATGATTTGGTTTCATATTATGTCAGTGATGAAAACACTTCAGTTTCTTCTGGACTAAGCTGTGGATATAGTCACAGATCAATGGGGGCCTGAGACAGCACAGTGAATGAAAGTGAGCTGCTGGACTTGCCAGGTATAAACCCCAAACACCTTCTATCGTGGTTTCAAGACTTGTCAAGAAGGGCGAATACACATTCACCAAATCACTGACTGCAGACCAGATACTGAAGTCTGTCTATTTACTTTGGTAAAAATAGATGGTATCCAGCTTCAGCTGGAGTCATCAGTGAATTAACCTTAGAAAATCCAGTTGTTTTCCATTATTCCGCCACCTTCTGTACTTACAAATACTGACAGGTAAGTGGGAATGTGATAGAAAATGTGACTACCTCTGAATTATTTCAGCCCTTATGGTAATAATGAGGTCTCTCACAGAGCCCAGATATGGAAAAAACCTAACTGCCCATCAACAGATGGGTATACGTACACAATGGAATGAGACTGAGCCATAAAAATAATGAAATTTTTGCCATTTCCAATAACATGATTGGACATGAAGGGTATTATGCTTAATAGAATAAATCAGATAAAGACAAACACTTTATGTTTTCACTTATAGGTGGAATCTAAAAAATAAAGCAAATAAACCAGAGGGATCAAGGTTGGTGGGGAGCAGCAATATAAGGGAAGAGGATTAAGAGGTACAAACTAGTAAGTATAATAGAAGATACAAGGGTGTAGTGTACAGCACAGGAAATATAGCCAATATTTTATAATAACTTTATATTGAGTGTAACCATTAAAAATATCAAATCACAGTGTTGTTTACCTGAAACTAAGATAATAGGTCAATTATACTTTAGTTAGAAGAAAAAAAGTTCTGGGCAATAGTTCTCTAAAAATGATACTACAGCTTATACAAACTGAGTCAGAATTTAATAAAAAACAAGAATATATTTATAACCACTGAAAAACTTGGTTAACTAAGATAAATCATTTAAATTCTACTGATAGATTAAACAGGTGATTTGAACCTTAAACTATGAATAACATATCATCATCGTGGTAGCATTTATACAGTGATTATGAATAAACACACCCACAAATACAGACACATGTCTGCAACTTGCCTTCTGAATCTTGTATACCTTTTATCCCAAAAACAGTAGGAAAAAGAAAATTTATACTCCAAGGTCAAGAAAAATTAAGTGTAAAAACTGTAAATATTGTCATATTAACAAATATAAGCCAGCAAATCATGTTTGTAAAACCTAATCATATTATATAGGATTTATCCCAGTTCAGTCAGTCGCTCAGTCATGTCCATCTCTTTGCGACCCCATGGACTGCAGCCCGCCAGGCTTCCCTGTCCATCACGACCTCCCGGAGCTTGCTCAAACTCGTGTTCATCGAGTTGGTGATGCCATCCAATCATCTCATCCCATGCCATCCCCTTCTCATCCTCCTTATCTCAGTTAAAATATGTAAAAATTATTTGACATTAGGAAATATATATTTTGTTACATTAACAGAATATTATCTTAGTGCAAAATGCATTTACTAAGACCAGATTCTATCCATGATAAATGCTCTTAGAAATACAGAATAGAAAAAAAAAAACTTAAACATGATTTTAAAAATCGGCAGCAAAAATTCTGTAATTAAAAATCTGTGTCTGGCTCTTCACGAACCCTGGGATCGAACCCAGGTCTCCTGAACTGCGGGCAAATTCTTTACCATCGGAGCCACCAGGGAAGCCCAAGAACACGGGAGAGGGTAGCCTATCCCTTCTCCAGAGGATCTTCCTGACCCAGGAAGGCCCAGCAAGTGAACCAGGGTCTCCCTCATTGCAGGCAGATTCTTTACCAGCTAAGCTACAAGAGAAGCCCCCCCACCCAAACCAATAGTAAACATCATATTTCATGCTGAAGTTTTAGAAGCATAGCAGGCACTGAGGGGTTTCCCAGGTGATGCTAGGGGTAAAGAATCCGCCTGCCAATTCAGGAGACACAGAAAATGCTGGTTAGATCCCTGAGTCTGGAAGATTCCCGGGAGAAGGAAATGGCAACTCCACTCCAGTATTCTTGCCTGTAAAGTTCCATGGACAGAGGAGTCTGGTGGACTACAGTCCATGGGGTCGCCAGGAGTCCGACGTGATTCAGTGATGGAGCACACAGGCAGCGTGCCGGAACCAGGGTTTTGCCTCACTTCAGAACTCTCTCTTGTCCTGATACATGAACATTCAATATGGCCATAATCTCCATATTATGTGATCTTATTTTAGAACTCGAGGAAATTTAGGGCGTGTGTATTTCAGCCTCTTTATTTTACTGTGAGGAAACAGGACTGAGTGGGCTTAAATAGTTTATCTAAATTTATTCAACTAATGATGGGTGGAACCTTGACTTGCAGCCAGTGTTCTGTGAAAGGAATAAACAGCCAGCTAAAACCATGCTGGTTTAGCTTGTCTCTAATGAAAACAGCACACACACACACACCAGCTATAATCAATCTTGTTTATTAAAGTCTTCACTGCTTATTTAATGAGTATTAAGTCCAGAATTAACCTTAGTCACTCCCATCTCAAACTAAAAGAGAAATGGAAATGTATAAAAACATAAGGGTTATTATTAATAAAATGATATGAAGCCAAATTATGCTAGTAAATGTATTTTGTTACATGGAATAAAACATTTAATAAAAAAAGGAAAACCACTTTAATATTCTGTATAAAATATGAGTGGTCTAAAAGTTTCTTAGCTTTGTTGACATATTATAAAGCCAAGAAAAATAAAGTGCTCATTTCCTAGAAACCAGAAACTCAAAATATTTCATCAGAGGTCAATTATTACTTTAAGTATTTGGCAGAAATGAATATATTACATGCACGATACAGCTTGATGCTCAGTCATGTCTGACTCTTTGTGACCCCATGGACTACAGCCTGTCAGATTTCTCTGTCATGAAATTCCCCAGGCAAGAATACTGGAGTGGGTAGCCGTTTCCTTCTCCAGGGGATCTTCCTGACTCCAGCATTGAACCCGGGTCTTCTGCATTGCAGGTAGATTCTTTACCTTCTCAGCCACCAGTGCTGTGTGCTAAGTTGCTATAGTCAAGTCCGACTCTTTGCTTAAGTCTCCTGCACTGGCAGGTGGGTTCGTTACCACTAGAGCACCTGGGAAGGCCTGAGCCACCAGGGAAGCCCCAGATCTTTTGTAAGTTACCTCTAAATGAAGGCTATTATTCTGTTTCTTCAGCTGATTCCTCTGCCTTGCTGGAATGAATATCTAGGGTTGGAAAATTACACAATTTTCTTAAGATGCTAGAAACCTGAAAAATTTATGTGAAATTTACAGAAAAAAATGGGGGCTTCCTTGACAGCTCAGTTGCTAAAGAATCTGCCTGCAATGCAAGAGATCCCAGTTCAGCTCCTGGGTTGGGAAGATTCCCTTGGAGAAGGGAAAGGCTACCCACTCCAGTCTTCTGGCCTGGAGAACTCCATGGACTGTATAGACCATGGGCTCACAAAGAGCTGGACATGACTGAGAGACTTTCACTTCACTTCACTATTTGAAAATTTGTCTGAGTTTTGGTGCACTGAGCAGGTCAAATAAAATCTGTCCTCAAGCCTACTGCCATCCAGTTTGTACGCTCTCCTTTACTTGTTTTTCATTCCCAAGTTGTGTCCAGTTCTTTACCACCCGATGGACTTCAGCATGCCAGGCTTCTCTGTCCTCCACTATCTCCTTTAGATTATGAGAATATTAAATTAGTACTCATAACTTAATGAACTTCTTACTATATTGTATCCTTTGCAAAAGTCACACTGGGAACTTGCCTCATTTCTCTTTTCCTTTTATTTATTTTGTATTTATTCATTCATTTTGGTTTCAAGAGATGCAACCTGCAAATCACAGTTCTTATTAAAGTTTTTTCAAAAATATTGAAATAGATGAGAAGACAGGCAACAATGTATGTGTAAATAGTACAAAAATAAGAGAGAGAAAAACTAAGTAACTGATGCAAAAGCAAAACTGCACTAGACATTTGTTAAAAGTGTCAAGGATGACTTTATTCAAGACTATTTCAATAAGGTCAAGTCTTCTACTCAAGATTCTTGTAGTAGAAGAGAGATTGAACTCAACTCTGCCAGAGGGAAAAAGAAATTTTAATTGCCGGAGTGAGTTTATGGAAAAGTGCTAGAGGACATTAGGGGAAGTCTGGTTAACCTGATGAGGCCTCCTGTGTTTGCTAATTGTCACATGTTAAGAATCTTGTTAATAATTATTTAAATCACTGCAGATGGTGACTGCAGCCATGAAATTAAAAGACGCCTGCTTCTTGGAAGAAAACCTATGACCAACCTGACAGCACAGAACAAAGCAGAGACATTACTTTGGCAATAATGGTCCATCTAGTCAAAGCTATGTTTTTTCCAGTAGTCATGTATGGATGTGAGAACTGGACTATAAAGAAAGCTGAGTGCCTAAAATTGATGTTTTTGAACTGTGGTGTTGGAGAAGACTCTCAAGTGTCCCTTGGACTGCACGGCGATCCAGCCAGTCCATCCTAAAGGAATCAGTCCTGAATATTCACTGAAGGACTGATGCTGAAGCTGAAGCTCCAATACTTTGGCCACCTGTTGCAAAGAACTGACTCATTGGAAATGACCCTGATGCTGGGAAAGATTGAAGGCAGGAGGAGAAGGGGATGACAAAGGATGAATGGTTGGATGGCATCACCGACTCAATGGACATGAGTTTGAGCAAGCTCAGGGAGTTGGTGATGGACAGGAAAGCCTGGCATATTGCAGTCCATGGGATGGCAAAGAGTCGGACACAACTGAGAGACTGAACTAACCTGAACAATCTCAGGCTGCTGCCTTCTCATAGAGACTGGGAAGTAGGTGCATTACCTTAGATGACTAGATTTCATAGGGATAACTCCCAGGTCTTTGAGCAAAACGTTTCTGGGTTGTAGAAGATTTCCATCTCACAAGAGCAGAGAAAGAATGAACAATCACAAGGTTTCTCAACTAGAATTTCTAAGGGAGTCAAGGGCTTATTGTCAGGAAGAAATCTGTCTAAACTTAATCCAAGATACGGGACCCTTTCAACCCATCTTGGTTTACAGATAACCACAGTGGAAGGATGGAAGTCATGATTATCTTTGCCAAGTATATTACGTGTTTAAAATTTCCAAGGCAACTAATTGAACAACAGATAGATATGAATGGATGACCGCATGTTCTGGTTTAGTGAAAAAGAGCCTGACTAATTTCATCAGTTAATACATCAGATTAATTCTTGTTTGTGAAATCCTTGCAAGGGAAGAAGGATTTTAAAATGCAAATTGGGTTAGAATTAGGGTTAGGCTACGCAACTGAAGCGACTTTGCAGCAGCAGCAGCAGGGACTAGGGAACCAATAGAGGAAAATGATGAAAACTATTATTTGAGTTTAATTCATACTTACACTATTACTGAGACTCACATGTATTTTATTTAATCAGAAAATGTTTAAGAAATATATACATACACACTTATGTATATACATTTACTTGAGAGTTAATTGTTCAGTCTTTCATTTTACTAGGTTGAAATTTTTCCATTGAAAGTTTCAACTGACTCCATTGAA
The DNA here is from genome assembly GCA_917880005.1 of Nanger dama. Taxonomy (NCBI): domain Eukaryota; kingdom Metazoa; phylum Chordata; class Mammalia; order Artiodactyla; family Bovidae; genus Nanger; species Nanger dama. Next base: position 5,114,954 of record CAKJTW010000069.1, read on the forward strand.
ACTAAATTGGACCCCATCATTCCAGAGAAGACAGCATGAAATGCAACACAGATCCAGGTCTCCACATGGTTTTTAATGTTAGATGAGATGCCATGTAAAAGTGACCCCTATTTTCTAGGTCTTGCAGTTATCAAACCCAAAAAACCATAGCTCAATAAAATGATACAGCTAAAATCATATTCAACTTGATTTTCTAAGTACGAGTTTCCCTACTATCTGAAAGTAGTGTTTCTATGAAGCCATTTATAAGCCAAAATGGCATAATGCAAAGAAGCCATTACCTTAGGACACATCTTACTAGGAGACACAAATAAATCAAGATAAAGCATAGATGCTCACAGATGCAGCTCAAAGCTATGGCAGCTTGATGCTGTTACTAAGATGCTGAGTGCAGTTCCTTGGGAAAGAGATTGGAGGAGTCACTCTCAGGGTTTGCAGTATCTACTGCCCGTACATCATATGCTATAAGACGAATGCCGAATGTTATTTACACTTTTTCCAATTTTTTGGTAAAAACAAAAATCTTTTCTGGATTTCGTTTGGCTATCACAAACAGGTACTAATGTAGATCTTTTGTAAAAGTGAAGTGGTGTAAAATGAACTTTTGAAATACAGGGAATACCCTCACATAAATTCCTTCCATGAGTGTTGGGGACTTTTGGGGAACAGCATTAACTTGTTGCAAGCCTAGGGAATAATGCATTGCACAGCCCAAATGATATGTTAAACCCTGGTGGACTGAGAGTATTGATGAACTTTTTTAAAGTACCATATTGCTCTATTTGACAAACCGGGTACTGGGAGGATGGAGATGTAAATTTCAGCATTGATTTCAGCTTCTTTGTACAACTGGACAACCAGAAGAATATATTTTAAAAATTCAAATGGAACCTACTATTGAATGCTAAATCTCTGCAGTAACGATGTTTACTTTGCTTGATATGCTGCCACCTTTTTTGAATAATGTGTTTTTTTTTTAAATTCACTGGGTCTTGGATAGATTATTATTTTAAGTGATTTAATTTTTTCTTTTCGCTACTGCTAACCATGCAATAAAAATTCTATATAGCTTCATTTGATGTAGAACAGAATTCTAATATCGTAAAAATATAAAGGATTTAGTGACCAAAGCTTTTAAATAAATTCTATAGAATACCTTCTTTTCTCAGTATATATTTCAATGAAACCATTAAAACGGGACTCAAAAGATTAGCCCTTATTGTTTCTAATCAATATGAAAAGTATAACTTATAAACTTGTAATATAATGAGATGAACACATATGAGATATTCATATGCATATTTGAATTTGAATATGCATATGCATATTTGAATCTGAAGAAGTTTTCAAAATTGCTAGTATCACTTGCCTTAGAAATAAATGGATTAGATTTATATTTCCCTGATGATTAACAATGTTGAGCACCTTTTTGTATACTTTTCAGCCATCTGTTTAACTTTCTTTGAGAAGAAAGTCTATTTAGATCTTCTTCCCATTTTTTATTGTTTCTTTTGTTTTGTTATTAAGTTGCGGGAGTTCTTTATGTATTTTGGATATTAGCCTGATATTGCATATCAGGTATGTGTTTTGCAAAAATTTTCTCCCATTCAGTAGATAGTCTTTTCATTTTGTAAATGCTTTCCTTTGCTGTGCAGAAGCTCTTTTGGTTTGAGATCATCCCACTGATTTTTGCTTTTGTTTTTGACATTAGATGAAAAATATCATCACCAAGACCTATGTCAGAAGCTTACACTTATATTTTCTTCTAGGAGTTTTATGGTTTCAAGTCTTATGTGAGTTATCACCTCACACCTATTAGAATGGTTATTATCAAAAAGACAGGAAGTAACAAGAGTTGTTGAGGACAAGGAGAAAGGGAGTCATAGTATACTGTTGATGGAGATGTAAATTGGTGCAGTCACTATGAAAAACAATTTGGAGGTTCTTCAAAAAATTAAACATAGAACAACCATCTAGAAATTCCATTTCTTAGGATATCTGAAGAAAGCAAAATCACTAACTTAGAAAGATATATGCACCTCCACATTCATTGCAGCATTATTTACAATAGCCAGGACACAAAAACAATCTAAGTGTTGATCAGTGGGTGAATGGATTAAAAAACACTGTGGTATATTATTCAGCCATAGAAAAGAATGAAACCTTGTCATTTATGACAACATGGGTGGAGCTAAAGGTCATTATCCTAAAGGGAAATAAGCCAGACAGAAAGACAAATACCATACGGTCTCTCTTATATGTGAGATCTAAAACAAACAAACAAAAAGCAAAACAAAACCCAAGATTATTAAAAAAAAGAGACAGAAAGAAATGGAATACTACTGTTGACCGTTTACCAACACACGGATTGGGGTGCTGAACCTCTGTGCAGTCAAAACCCATATGACTTACAGTAAGCCCTCTGAATATGTGCTTCCTCTACGTCTGGGATCAATCAACCTTGGCATCCAGGGATTCAGTCAACCTTGAATCATGTAGTATTTACTACTGAAAAGAATCTGAGTATAGGTGGACCCTCCCAGGTCAAATCTATGTTGTTTAAGGGCTGACTGTAATCTCATAATCTAAATGTTAGTAATGCTATCAAAAAGATCTAATTATCAAAATTATATTGATATTTTTATTAGAAAACTAAAATTTATTCCTAAGCAAAAGTTCATCCATGTTTTACACAGGGTTAGAATAACTATTAATTTCAGGTTATAACCGCTCATATTTGTTCAAATCATATACAACCCAAAAGTAGTATAAAAACTGTTAGGATAAACAGAGTAATAAATAATATTAAAAATAATACTGAAGAATATTAAGGCAAAGACATTTTTTTAAATAGGCCAAAATTATAGCTTTAGATGCACTTTAGAGTATATCTTTGAAATTGCTCTAAAAATTAAAGAAAAACTAACATAAAGCTGAAGTTATTTTAGATGATGTATTTGTTGAATTTTTTTACTGAAAAACTTTAAATGTATCTTAATTTCATTGTCTTTATTAAATACTGAATCCTGACACTTAGGTACTATTTTACTGTAAATATTTTTCCTTGACCAAACATGTGTTTACCACCTGTACATCAGGCTCAATTCTATAATAGAGTCTCTTCAAAATAAAAAATGCAATGAGCTTTCTTAAGAGACTCAGCTTTGAAAAACATATTTTCTATAGTCTTGAGGGTTTCACAGTTATAAACAACTAGTGGTAGAGGGCATTGCTGTTATAAAGAATGGTGTTGTGGGTCATATTTTCAATTCTTTCCTTAGTTTGTTTTCTGACCAACAGCCTCACTTCTATTTGGCCTGATCTAATTTCTTCCAGATTATAAGTCAATACACGTTAACATGACTGATGCAAGAAGCCAGAATGAAAAATACTGACGTTTTCATATAATTCTACAAATTGAAATTTACTTACAAATATGCTGCCATAATTCTAAACAGAAGGAATTGACAGATAAGACAGAGCAACACATGTTGCCACTGGATATTAAGTAATCACATAAAATCTTATTTTGTTAGTACTTTTACCTATTAATTATGAATAAGGGTGACTTTTAAATTGTAAAAACAAGAGAAATATACATGGTTTGTTAATTTGGGGTTAACTTTTAATCATCCCTTTATTTAAATTTACAAAATTAACTCCCTCTTTAATATCATTCCCATCTTTGGATGATCAATATCATAATTTATATTGTGGAGACAACAAAACAAATTTTCTCTCTCATTATCCTATTTTTTATTATTTACATTGTATTTTATTTTTTCCTCCAGCTTTATTGAGCCTTAATTCTTTATGTTACCTGATTATTAGGTTTATTAGGGCTGATCATGTGGAAGGATTTTACCTAGTCTGAAAGAACAAAAGTGAAAAGTAAGAGAAATATGCATAGACATGCATGAGGAGTTCTTCCTGGGAGCCCACATGACATGTCTCCCCAGGGCAGCAGGAGTAATGCCATCACTCAGCACGTGAACATCAAGACACACACAGAGCAGGTGTTTTGTGGAGCAAATGGAGCGACTTGAGGGATGGGCCGCAATCAGGCTACAGAAATTGAAAAAAGTATGCCACCCATTTTCCATAAGAAATTTTCAAATTTCTTTATACACTTTTGCCTTAACCACCTTTAACTTCACAGTAAAATACCCTTGGAAAACATATCATTCATCTTTACATGTATTTATAGCTCAAATATGTATTCAAGATTTTCCATTAAGAATAATATACTATTCTTACCTTGCCTGAATTCACACAGGAGTAATTCTCTACAGAACTACACTTCATTTACTTTTTAAGTGTATAACTCTGGGAATGATTTGAATATAATGAAAATGCTATTAAATGCACTTTTGTTGAACAGCATTATAAAACCTCACTTTAATAATCAGAATGGAATCCAGTCATTCGTCTTCTCGGAGAACATTCTGTGCCTGGTGTAAAAGGTAACGGAGCTCCGAGTGTGCCGCCTCTCCTATTTTAATGTCAAACCAAAGCCAGGAAAGAATTACAAGGTACGACACATACATTGTTTGCTAAAGCCAAACTCACAGCTCTACATTTATGCCCTGGGTGCGAAAATCCTACATGGATAGAAGCATCAGAGTGGTTTTATTTTACAACTTTATTGGGAAGAAATGCATAAAAGATTTGTAAAAAAAAAAAAAAAATGGTGGAAATTCTAAGACATCTCGGGGAATAATAAAGAAAAGTACATAAAATTATAGTGTGAGGAAATTTGAGGAACATGTTTTGTGTTGCTGAAAGCTGGTAAGACCCTGATGGAAGGGTGGAACTCACTCGGGCTCCTCAAATACAAAATAATAATTATTTTTCTTTGGCTTTTGTTTAAAGCTCCCACATGAAATTGCTTGGGGAAAGCATTATTCCTTTTAGAATACTACTGAGATTTGAAGATTCAGTGGTTAAAAGAATGTGGCATTAAATGTGGAAAAGTAAAAGATATCTTTTAAAAGAGAACATGACCTATCTATTCCAGTCTGATCTCAATCTCTCCCCAGATAGAGCATAATACTATATAATATTCTCTCAATTTAAATATCATCTAGAAACCTTCTCCATTAGGGTTGATAATTCTTCCATAGCATTCTGTGAACTCTGATTGTTTCATTTAAAAAATATAATAAAATTGATTGCATTCTTCTGAAAAACAACCCGAAGTTTCTAAAACAACCTGGGCATTTTCTGGTTAGGCACTCCAGTCACCCTTAGATGTTACAAACATATTATGAATTATATGTAACTAGCTGCATTTCAGAGAAGGCGATGGCACACCACTCCAGTACTCTTGCCTGGAAAATCCCATGGACAGAGGGAGCCTGGTAGGCTGTAGTCCATGAGGTCGCTAGGAGTCAGACACAACTGAGCAACTTCACTTTCATTTTTCACTTTCATGCCTTGGAGAAGGCAATGGCAACCCACTCCAGTGTTCTTGCCTGGAGGGTCCCAGAGATGGGGGAGCCTGGTGAGTCCCAGAGACGGGGGAGCCTGGTGGGCTGCTGTCTGTGGGGGTCACACAGAGTCGGTCACGACTGAAGTGACTTAGCAAAAATAGCAGCAGCAGCTGCACTTAGATTCTCCACTGCTGCCCAGACCGGAAACTGCAAGACCAGCTTTGACTCCACTTAGTCTCAGACCTGCATGATTCTGTCTTCATCTGCTCTTGGAACACCAGAGTGTATGACCAGGACTGTTTGGGGGATCCATGAGTTTGAGTTTGTTACAGAGGTCATTTTGAGGCACAAGAAGACATGGTTTGAATTACAACAGGTTTGGGCTTGCTGAACATGCTAAGGAGTGACTTTCAGCCTTGCCAGAACTTTGGAAGCTCCTGGAGAACTGCTAAACATATGTCTGAATACCACCTCCAGAGAGTCTAATTTAATTGGTGAGGGTGTGTCCTGGGCAGAGGGCATTGCAAGAATTCCCCAGGTGCTTCTAATGGGCAGGAGAGCTGGAGAACTACTTCTCTTATTTGAGAATTGTCTTACTGAAAGGAGTGTGAGTGCAACTGGGTTTTGAGGAGGTATGTGGATGAGGGAGGAGAGGATCTGAGAATTTTTTAGAGGCAGCTTTGTGATGACTACTATAGGAAGAGGAAATTTTTAGCCCGTCAATTTAGCCTTTAAATCCTGTCTGACTCTGCGACCACATGAACTGCAGCACACCAGGCTTCCCTGTCCATCACCAGCTCCCAGAGCTTGCTCAAAGTCATGTCCATCAAGTCGGTGATGTCATCCAACCATTGGTCCCTTGTCTTCCCCTTCTCCTTCTGCCTTCAATCTTTCCCAGCATCAGAGTCTTTTCCAATGAATCAGTTCTTCGCATCAGGTGGCCAAAGTATTGGAGCTTCAGCTTTAGTATCAGTCCTTCCAATGAATATTCAGGACTGATTTCCTTTAGGATAGACTGCTTGGATCTCCTTGCAGCCCAAGGGACTCTCAAGAGTCTTTTCCAACACCACAGTTCAAAAGCAATTCTTTGGCACTCAGCCTTTTTATGGTCCAACTCTCACATCTATACTGGAAAAACCATAGCTTTGACTAGACGGACCTTTGTTGACAAAGTAATGTCTCTGCTTTTTAATATGCTGTCTAGGTTGGTCATAGCTTTTCTTCCAAGGAGCAAGTGTCTAAATTTCGTGGCTTCAGTCACAATCTGCACTGATTTTGGAGCCCAAGAAAATAAAGTCTCTCACTGTTTCCATTGTTTCCCCATTTATTTGCCTTGAAGTGATGGGGCCAGATGCTATGATCTTAGTTTTCTGAATGTTGAGTTTTAAGCCAGCTTTTTCACTTTCCTCTTTCACTTTCATTGAGACTCTTTAGTTCTTCTTCGCTTTCTGCCATAAGGGTGGTGTTATCTGCATATCTGAGGTTAGTGATGTTTCTCCAGGCAATCTTGATTCCAGCTTGTGCTTCATCCAGCTGGCATTTCGCATGATGTACTCTGCATATGAATTAAGTAAGCAGGGTGACGATATGTAGCCTTTATGTACTCCTTTCCCAATTTGGAACCAGTCCATTGTTTCATGTCCAGTCCTAGCTGTTGCTTCTTGACACAAAAACAGATTTCTTGGGAGTCACGTAAGGTGGTCTGGTATTCCCATCTCTATAAGAATTTTCCCAGTTTGTTGTGATCCACACAAAGGCTTTTGTGTAGTCAATAAAGCAGAAGTAGATATTTTTCTGGAATTTTCTTTTTCAACGATCCAACAGATGTTGGCAATTTGATCTCCGGTTCCTCTACCTTTTTCTAAATCCAGCTTGAACATCTGGAAGTTCTCAGTTCATGTATCACTGAAGCCTTGCTTGGAAAATTTTGAGAATTACTTTGCTAGTGCGTGAGAAGAGTGCAATTGTGCAGTATTTTGATCATTTGTTGGCATTGCTTTTCTTTGGAATTGGAGTGAAAACTGACCTTTTCCAGTCCTGTGGCCATTGCTGAGTTTTCCAGACTTGCTGACATATTGAGTGCAGCACTTTGACAGCATCATCTTTTAGGACTTGAAATAGCTCGACTGGAATTCCATCACCTCCGCTAGCTTTGTTCGAAGTGATGCTTCCTAAGGCCCCCTTGATTTCACACTTCAGGATATCTGGCTCTAGATGAGTGATCACACCTTCATGGTTAAACACAGGAAGAGGAAATTTTCAGGCAAAAAACAGAGATTAGAAAGGAGCCTTAGGCAGTCCTTCTGTGCTGACATGCCGTGTGGCGCTCTCTGCTATGCTCTCACGCTCAGTGCACACTCTGCAGTGTTGGTTACTTGGGAGGTGGCCACATGTTGGTTGAGATGATATTCTGTCTCTATGAACCTACTACCCGCACGTCCAGGGACCCCTTTGACAGTCCCCCACATTCTATTTTAATTCCCTAGTTAATTGTCAGTCTCCTTCTTCATTGTGAATCTCACTGAGAGAGATTTTATCTTTTTCATCATTGTGAAATCTTGCAGTGAGCTTGATAACTAGCTAAAATTCAGGAAATGTTTGTTGAATGAAGAATTTAAAATTCTTTTCACAACTAGTTCAGTCTTCTTAGGCAAGTAAAGAAAATATTCCCATGCAAGTAATGACTTTTTTTCTTTCTTGCTTTAGAGTCTCAAGAATTAAGATTCTCCCTTTAAAGTCTCAGGCAAGCTCTTTTGAGACTCAAGACTCAGTTGGAGCCTTCTTTATCCCTTTAAAGAAGCTTCTGAAAGAGGTAATATGAAAAGTGACATCAAGGATAATAAATATACTCTGAATTCTACAAGAGAGTTGCCTTGATAAAGCTTCTCAGACTTAAGTAGTTCATCTTGGCTATCTAAGTGCCATTATTTGAGAGTACTTCTGCCCTTGGGAAGAACCGTATGATGTGAAAAGATTAAAGCAGTGTGACAGTGCCAGCTTATCTGAGGAAAAATTCTCCTTCACAGCCAGCCAGGGAATATCCTTATCGAGATATAGTCAAATAGTCCCATCTTCTAACTTAACGATAGGTATGCTTTGGTCTTCCAATCTGGGCTACCCTTACTGTTCCAGCTAATTGTCTTCAATGCTGTTCTAATATTTCTCCCTACTGTTACACTCTGCCCTTTCTCATCACTTCCCCTCTGTCAATTTGATGAATTCTCTTAGTCACCTCTAAAACCCATATTAACACTTGTAAAAGATCTCCCTTTCACCCTGCGCTGAAGTCTTCTGGACTCCACTGTTGTCATCCATTGACTTGAAAGCCTATCGCCTCCACCCACATTCACTGAGGAGTTCAGCAACAATCTTGTTCATGGCACCTCTCATTCTCCTGGACCCTCATTGCTATTCGATTGTATTTTTGTCCATAACTTTCATTTCTGTCTCATGTTTCAGATAATCTCTGATCACAGACGCCCATACTTTAATCCCATGGGCGTGTCCTTTGCCAGAATGTGGAATTCCTTTCATAATTCTTTCTGTCCCACTCATTTCTCCTACTGATGCTATTGGTTTTCTCTTGTATCATTCCAATGGCTGTCTTGTTTTCATACTTAGTTGCCTGCATATCATATCTTTCAGTTAGAATCAACCAATTCCAACGCCACATTTGTCTGGCTCTACATCACCTGAAATGGCAGCCACTAACCATATTTGGCACATGAAATATGACTACTCTGAACTGAAATATGCTGTATGCATGAAATACATACCAGAATTCACTGACTTAGTATAAAACAAGAATGTAAAATCACATTAATTACCTTAGTTGTGATAATCAATTCACAATGTGTATGTATGTGTATGTATATATACATATACATATCAAATCATCATATCGTACACCTTAAATATATTTTTTAATAATTATAATATAATTTTATTAATCATTTTTATTAATATCTCAATTAAGCTGGAAAAAATTAAAAACTAAAATTACATATATGGCTTGCATGTGTGGTCTGCATCATATGTGTGCTGGAGCAATGCTAATTAACATTGTCAAGGAACTTATGTCCTTCACTGTCGGCTCCTGAGCATTGAACTTGGTGAGAGACATTATACAACTATGTGTGTTTCTAACTTAAAATGTCCATATCTAACCTAAAATGACTGTCACTACTCTTCAGACAACCTTTAACTTGTCCCCAGAGAACTCAAGCTCTCAACTGTCTATTCACAATTCACACAACAAATGTGTACTGAGTGCCAACCATACCAGTCACCAGTGTAGGAGCTGAGGATGGACCCATGAATGAGAGATAAGAATCCTTACTCTCATGGTGGAGTCGGACAAAACACAAGGCACTTTAGGAAAACAAGTTGTTTGTTACATAGTTCACATTGTTACTGCTGAGTCTCTAAGTCATGTCCAACTCTTTTTGACTTCATGAACTGCAACATGCCAGGCCTCCCTGGCCTTCACCGTCTCCTGGAGTTAGCCTAAACTCATGTTCATTGAGTTGGTGTGCCATCCAGTCATCTCACCTTCTGTTGTCCCCTTCTTCTCCTTTCCCAGCATCTTCAATCTTTCCCAGCATTAGGGTCTTTTCTAATGAGTCAGCTCTTCGCATCAGGTGGCCAAAGTACTGGCACTTCAGCTTCAACATCAGTCCTTCCAATGAATATTCATGGTTGATATTCTTTAGGATTGACTGGTTTGATCTCCTTGAGTAGCTAGCCTAAACTGAAAATGTGATTCAGGAAATTGGGATAGAAAATGTCAACAGAGGAACACTGAAGAATTTTTAGACATAGTGTCCTGAAAAGGCCTCAGTGATTGCAGCATCTGGGGGAGTGAAGAAGCTGAGCTATGATTCTTGGGGAGGAGCCTTCCAGGGAGAGAGGGAATGTCAAATGCAATGTCCTGGATGATAGTGGAGCACAGCTGAAGGCCCGGACAAAGACCTCTGTGGCTGGAGCCAGGAGCCAAGGAAGAAAAGCAGATGGCTCAGAGAGTTTGTGAGCCAGGGGTGGGTGTGGGGCAGAACACCGGCATATCAAACAGGTCACCATGTGGACTCTATTTTAATAATATATTTGGAGGGTCTTGTCCAGAGGGGTCATGTGATCAGGCTTAATTTTAACATTACTCTGGATGCAGCATTAAGAAAAGAGAGAAGAGAGACGAAGTTAAAAGCAAGCAGAATGGTTATGAGACAATCGCAACCGTCTAGGTTGGAGGTGATGGTGGCAAAAGCTAGGGAGGTGACAGAAGAAGTCAAGTGCGACCTCACACGGAGGCAAGAAGAGCCTCTTGCTTGACGTACTTTTCTGTGTCCAGATAATTTAGTTGCACCCCTTCTCAGCCTTCCCTTTTTCCTTTTCCCAGAAGAAGAAGGAGCCTGGCCCCTCTCTAAGGCTAACCCCTCATCTGTTGTCTGGATGCAGGGCACATCCGGTCAGTCACTGTTGTCCAACTCGGGGGTCCACAACCCCCCAGCCATGGACTAGTACCTCCTGTCAGATCAGCGGTGGCATTAGATGAGAAGTGAAGTGCATAATAAATGTAATGCATTTGAATCACCCCTGAGCTATCCTGCCCCCTGCAGATCCATGGAATAATTGTCTTCCACAAAACTGATACCTGGTGACAGAAAGGCTGTGGTCTAACTTATCATCCCCTATTGGTTCAATAACTAATTTTAAGAAAATAAGCCATCCTTCAAGCATTCATTGTCTTCCTATCTCATTGTTGGCTCTATTTTTTCCCCTTCCTTTCAGAGTTTTGCGTCCTGAAAGTATAATCTATAATTCCTGTCTCCAGAATCTCATCTTACCATTCACTCTCTACTGCAGAGTGATTTCCAGTTAACATCACTATAGGAAAATCCTTTTGACCTTCTGATTTGGAACTTCTTAAATAATTTTAAGTTCTCATTTTATTTGACATCTTTGTGGCATTTGATAATATTGATCATGCTTTTTGGAATCTGGACTGTCCCCTGTTTACATTTATGTTGCCATTGGTCTGTTAAATGCTGGAAGGCAGTCATATTCTACTTAAATTTGGCCTCTAATATCTTGTATATAATTCATTTTTATGTTCCTGGAGCTCACAAATATATACAAACAAATATATAAATGAACACTTATTTGTGTTAATATTTAAAGTTATATATATAAATTATATAAATATATAAACATATTTATATATATATAAATATATAAACACAGAAAAGTTTTACATCCACTGAAGACAGAAACATGAGTCTTCTTTGAATTCCTCTAACTTCTGCCACATTTCCCCCGATCACCACTGATCATTGTATATCTCGAGTGAAGATAATGCTAAAGTCAATGTGACTATCCTGATCCCTATAAAATCCTCAGCTATTTTATCCACTGCTACTCTGTGTTACTATAAACTTAATGTGACTCAGAAGCTGGAAAAGAGAGATAGCTGTGGTGTGCTGGCACTCCAGAAGACTCAAAATTTCAATTTTTTCCATGTCAAAATCCAACCTATTGTCTGTGAATTTCCTAGTGAGCTTATTTTTTTCTTTTTAAATTTTAACCACAATTTTAAAATATATTTCTTATGAAAAGCAGATTTCTTGCCTCTGACAATCTGTTCTTCTTTTGGTAGCTCAGTGGTAAAGAATCCACCTGCCAAATGCAAAAGACTTGGATTTGATCTCTGGGTCAGAAAGATCCCTTGAGAAGGAAATGGCAACCCACTCCAGTATTCTTGCCTGGGAAATCCCATGGACAGAGGAGCCTAGTGGGCTACAGTCCGTGGGGTTGTAAAAGAGTTGGACACAACTGAGCAAGAACAAGCAAGAGCAACAGCAAGATCAGCAGTCTCCACATGGCCACAACTGGCTGGAGTTGGTTAGAATGTGGTAACTTGGTAACTTGAAAATCCAAGTGATGAGCCATCCAACACTTTGAAGCTTTCTGTCTTTGATGACTCCTTACTTACCAACCATGGTCAAGGTCAAATTCTGGTTTTAAAAATATCAGTGCCAGGGCTGCCTCCCAAGATTTTCTCACTTGTAATCTGGAGTTCTTTTAAAACTCCTCCAGTGATTTTATTATGCAACCAGAGTTGAGAACCGCTATTCTAGACCAGTGTTTCTCAGACTTAATATGTATTTGAGTCAACTGCAGAACTTGCTAAAATAAAGATTCTGATTCATTTGGAGATTCTACTTTTATAAAAAGCTCCTAGGTGATGCTGGGCCCCCAGCGGCATTTTGATGAACAAGATTCTAGACCTTACTTGAAAAGTGAAAGTGTTAGTTGACCTTACTTACTACTTCTAAAATAGAATTTTCAAAATTTCATGCAAGGAACTCAAATTTGAATAATTTCTCAGCATCAACAGAATTTTTCTTTGTTGAACCTAATACCTGTACAGCTCTTTTCCCCCTCCAACTTAGATTTTATAGTCAGGTGCCCTCATTAACATTCTACATATTCTGTGTACTGTCCCTTCATCCTGTTTACTCTGGGGGAAAACTCCAGCCCTGATCACAGACAATCCTTGCCCTTGCAAGTGAATGACTGAACTCTCAACTGGAGGCAAACACCCAACCATGCAGATTCCTGGGCTTCCCTGGTGGCTCAGATAGTAAAGAATCTGCCTGCAATACAGGAGACTCAGGTTCAGTCCCTGAGTCAGAGAAGATGCCCTGGAGTAGGCAATGGTAACCCACTCCAGTATTCTTGTTTGGAGAACTCCATGGACAGAGGAGCCTGGCAGTCTATAGTGCATGGGATCTCAAAGACTGAGCAACTAACACTTTCATGAAGATTACTGGCTTGTAAGTTGACTGTAAAACTCAAAGGGATATAAGTGAACAGAAAATCAAACCTGCTACTAATAGAATCAAGCTCCCACTGTGAGAGGAAACTTTCAGCAAAGAAATAGATGGTAATGATAACCCCATATGAGAGACAGCAAATGAGACACAGATGTATAGAACAGTCTTTTGAACTCTATGGGAGAGGGTGAGGGTGGGATGATTTGGGAGAACGACATTGAAACATGTGTATTATCATATGTGAAATGGATTGCCAGTCCAGATTCAATGCATGAGACAGGGTGCTCAGGGCTGGTACACTGGGATGACCCTGAAAGATGGGATGGGGTGGGGGGGTTCAGGATGGGGGACACATGTACACCTGTGGTGGATTCATGTCAACGTATGGCAAAAACCACCAGAATATTGTAAAGTAATTAGTTTCCAATTAAAATAAATAAATTTATATTTAAAAATAATTATAATCTACCTTCCTTCCTGTTATTATGTTAACCAGTGAAGCATCAAAAACTAACAGAAGAGGCTGCATTCATTGCCTTTTCCCCTTTTTCTGATTCTCTCAGTGCCAGTGGAGATGGAGCTCAGAAGAAAAGGGAGAGAGAATCAGAGATTTAGATCACCTCTATATTCCCTTCCTATCACAGTGGGTCAAACAAAAACATATTAACAGTCTTGAGTCCTGAAGCTGGCATACTGGAGAGAAACTCTTTGACCTAGCTATGTGGCTGCCATTTTAAAATGAACATGACTGTGCCTTAAATGGGTTTCCCAGGTGGTGGAGTGGTAAAGAATCTGTCTGCCAGTGCCAGGAAACTCAGAATATGTGGGTTTGATCCCTGAGTTGGGAAGACCCCCAGGAGAAGTAAATAGCAACCCATTCAAATATTCTTTCCTAGGAAATCCCATGGACAGAGGGAGCCTGGTGGTCTACAGTCCATGGGGGCCCAAAGAGTTGGACAGGACTTATTGACTGAGCATGCATGCACTCGTGCCTTAAACACAAAAAACACAACTATAGTAATAACAGATGTGACTACAAAGTTAAAGTTAAATAGTTTGGCAAAGATACCATTAAGGATTATGGGCTTACATATCTCAGAAAAGGGAAGCACAGTGCGGTAAGTCCTCAACATATGAATCTTCAATTTGCAAATTTTCAAAGAAGCAAACATGCTTCTGGATGTCCATTTGCTTGTCCACATGCATTTGCATGTCCAGTCATGTAAGTTAGTTCATGTGTCTGGCATACATTGTCAAACATGTGCATTCTCTACAAGTGGTTGTGCTTTTGTGTGTTTTATTGTACAGTACTGTGTAGAGTACAGCACCTTTATTTCAAGCCCAGGGTGTTTGGAAGCAAGCATAAAAGCAGTGATGGTGATGATGTAGCTGGTACAGTACTATTCAGATATCACTAGATCCTTTTTCAAGAGAGTAGACAGAATTGAATCCAGGAAGGAACTAGAACCTGAGCTATCAAAGACAGATGTGAGTGAGATTGCAGCTTGCCCCTCATCTCCTATTGCTGATAATCCTTCAGCTCCATCTTCTTTCACCTCATTTCCCTAAGTCAGTAACTCTTCTTGCCTGTTCACTCAATGCCACCCCCTGTAAGCCTGCTGTTGTTCTGTACTACTGTACTTTTCAAGGTACTGTACCTTAAGATTAAAAATGTTTTATTTTTTGTTTGTTTTTTAATGTATTATTTGTGACATGGGTTCTATCCCTCGGTCAGGAAGACACCCTGGAGAAGGAAATGTCAACTCACTCCAGGATGCTTGTCTGGAAAATCCAAACAAGATTGGCAGAAGAGCCTGGTGGGCTACAGTCCATGGGATTGCAACAGACTTGGACGTGACTGAGCAGGCTGAGCACAGCATTGTACAGGACTGCACAGCTAATTGTGTTAGTTGTGTACATAGGCTAATTCTGTTGGGTTTACAAACAAATTGGACTTATGAAGGCAGTCTTGGGACAAAACTCATTCATATGCAGGGGACTTACTATAATTGAAAAAATGTAGAGCTGTTTCCTATGGAGACATCTTGGTTTACCAGAGATGCTGATAACTTTCATCTCTGCTTTGGCCACTGATTAGCTTTTTGATAACTATTTGTATTGTTCACTGTAATTACTCAGCACCAGCACTGAATCTCTTTTCTTGAACAGCACAACTTTATACATCATTATCCTTTCCTTATGTGAAGGAAAATTTTAAATGAAAATTAGTATTACTGTGAATATAGTATATTCCCACATTATATTTTTCTCAATCAGAAGAATATTTTCCTTCTATCATGTTGTCTGCTCCTCCTGCCCATTAAATATTAGATTGTTAGATGCTTAATTATTTCAAATGCTGTAGTTCATTACTTATTAATGTGCTCAGTCACAAATATTTATTGAGCTCCATCTGCATGGTAGGCATTAAGAATCCATAATAAATTAAGCAAAATTTGTTGAGTTTATTGCAAAAGTAATGATACCCAGCAGAACCCTGTGGGGCTCCTGGACACACCTCCTTCCTGGGTCCTGCATTTCTGCATTACAGGAAATAGGTTTTATTCAGTCTCCAAAACCTTCCCTGAGTTCCCAGAGGCTGTTCAAGCAGTTGCTTGAAGGGATGGAATCAAAAGAAACAATAGTGTGGCCTTGGGGCAGGTCCTGGCTCTTTCCCCTCAAGGGATATAAATAGCAATATCTTTGAGCTGTTTTGCAGATACTGAAAGCCCCACCAGGTGGAAGAAGTTAACTGTAGGCTGCCCATGTAGACCCCAGACTGGTTGGCAGAGCCAGTTGATAATGTTCCACTTACATCACCATCAACCAAACAGAAGAATGTCCAAGAGCTGATCATGGGGTCTTGATCCACTTCTAAAATACTCCTCACTACATCCTTTGGTCAAAAGACACAATTCTGAGGGCACTAGCCCACTGTAGCCCCCCTTTGCCTGGGAAAGCAGTAAAGCTATTCTTTTCAACTTTAGCCAAAACTGTTGTCTCTGAGAGTTTATTGGGGGAGTTTGTAATTTCCTTCATTCTGTCTTGCCACAGCAAAAATTTGATGCAATGGACAGACCAGTGTTACAGCTCCGTGTTACAAATCGGTTTTATTCGACAAGCAAAGGAAAAGACATCCTCAAGGAGTGAGGGTGGACCGACCCAAAAGACGCAAAGAGAAGCCAAGCCCCCTTGGCTCAGTTTTGGCTCCTCCTTTTATATGTGTTTTCTTCTCATCCTGAGCCTGCCCAATGTAAACTGGGCTAGCCAGAAGGGCTGTTTGTTTTACCTGAGGTCCTCACTCTGGTCCTCAGACCTTCCTTTGTCCTATTTTCATGGACTTTTCCCTTCTTTGTCTTTTAGCCACTGCCATTCTGGACTCCTTTTTTCCTATTCTAACTACCTAACAATTTAATCTGGCGTTGGGGTATGGAGGCACAATTTGTCTTCAGTAAGAACACTGGATCTTTACTAAAGCAATGTTTCCATGAACAGCAAAACTGGGGAAGGTTTAAGCTAAGGGGACATACATATGTATAAAGGGGTGAGAGCAGAGGAGAATTCAGCACATTACTGGGATAAAGGTCAACAGAATCCAAGTCTTTGTTGTTTGAAGCCAGGATGGTCAACATAATTCCATCTTCCACCTGGGTGGGGGCCTTTGTTCCTGCAGAACTCAAAGATATTTGTCTATCCCTTGAGGAGTAACTAGGACTCTGCTTTACCACTGTACTATTGTTTCACTGGATGACAGCATCGATGCAATGAACATGAACTCAGGCAAACAGATGGTAAGGGACAGGGAGGCCTGGTTTGCTGCAGTTCATGGGGTTGCAAAGAGTTGGACATGACTGGGTGACTGAGCAACAACAGCATTTGTTTCATTGCCTTTTCTCTGTTCCACATTCCTTTGTTACCTTAAGATCATTAATTGCCAATACCTGTTCAAGGGCGAGTATTGTGGCCAGGCTCAGGCTTCGGCCAAATGGGTTCTCCTACTTCAAGAAAGCCAAGCCTGATTCTCTTTCTCTGGGGATGCCCTAACCTATCTTCTTAAAGTTTCTCTCCAACTTGTTTATAAAATACAGATTAAAAAAAAATAAATGTGTGTCTTCTTTCGAGCTTAGCATTGAGAGCATATTTCTATCTATCAAATACACTGAACAGGATGCTAGTCTTAGTTTTACTTTTGTTAAAAACCAAAATTCAACCAGGTAAATTTGAAGATCTAGTTGGTTTCACTAGGCAATTCATGATTTGCTCAGTGTCCAATCTGGCAACTAGCAGGATGCTCCAGGGAGTTGTGCAAAAATGAGAGACTTTTATAGGAAGAAGGGTGGGGCAAGGAAGCTATTAGCAAAAGAAAATAAAGAGTCATTTTTAGGGCAGGACACCTTTTCTGAGGGAAATGAGAAGGAATAACAAGCATTTGTGTAGACTGCCTCTTTTCCCTAAGAGAAGTAGAGGGCCTCATTCACAGATTACCTTCTTGGTGCTGATCAGAAAATTCCAGACTGGTTGATTAAGACTCCATTTCTCATGAAGGCTGGAACTGCAATTAGGTAGGTATTAAATCTAGTTTTGATATAATGGGCTATAGAACAAGTGATGCCGTTTTGGGCCTGTAGATTTTCCTTTGATACCTTTGACCAGGAGGAAGGAGAGGATGGGAGGAATGTAGACAGTAGCATAGAATCATATACACTACCATATGTAAAACAGCCAGTGGGAATTTGCTGTATGACTTAGGGAGCTCAAACCCTGTGCTCTGTGACAACCTAGAGGGGTAGGATGGGGTAGAAGGTGAGAGGGAGGTTCTAGAAGGAGGGGACATATATATATATACATCTATGGCTGATTCATGTTGATATATAGCAGAAACCAACATAATATTGTAAAGCAATTATCCTTCAGTTAAAAATAAATAAATAAATAAATAACACCTTTGACAGCAATGGACTTTCCATAGAATTAAGGAAGCTTAAGTTGCAGGCCTATTGCTTCTGCTACCTCAGGTGAACCTGTTGATGTATACATGTGGTCAAATACATTTTAAAAAATTCAAAAAAATTCTGTAATTTTACCAAAATTATTCAAGATTGGTGTCTCCTTCCATTATGACTTTCCTCCATGACACTCCTCCTATTTGGGATTTCACTAGAATGGACCAAAGTAACATGTGAATGAAAACAGGCTCGGAGAGCTACAATTTGAAAAAAAATTATATAGGGAAAGTACCATTAAAATAAAGAAACTGCAAACTTGAATTAAAAGTACATATGAATATTAAATTCATTTAGTAAAGACCTGAGAAGAAACATAGATAAAATTAATAAAATACAAAACAAAAATAATAAATTAAGATAATTCTGTCACTGAGACACTAATTGCAATGAAAAATGATTTCAGATCACACCATAAGCAGCAACTAAATAAAGGAAGCAATACATTTTGATTCAAATAATTCACAGGCTTTTACATTGTTTTGGGCTTCCCTGGTGTCTCAGGTGGTAAAGAATCTGCCAGCAATGTGGAAGACCCAGATTCAATCCCTGGGTCAGGAAGATCCCCTGGAGGAGGGAATGGCTACCCAGTATTCTTGCCTGGAGAATTCCTTGGACAGAGGAGACTGGTGAGCTACAGTCCACGAAATTGCAAAGAATCAGGTATGACTGAGTGACTAGCATTTGCATTGCTTGATAATCCAATTGATGAAGTGGCATGAATCATATAAACATGTTGGAAAAATATTTAAATTTCTTGCTAATGTGTCATGAAATACTGATATGGACACAGATTACATAAAAATCACAATACTGCATGAAAACCAGGACATTATTGACAAGTTGGCTAATGACTTATCAGTTCAAAGAGTGTTTAAGATCAGATATCATAGAAGGAAAATAGAAGTGCCCTGAATCATACATCTTAATATTTATATCTAACAGTTTTGAGGCTGAGGACTTCCTGTTCAAGGAGCTGGCACATTCAGTGTCTGATGAGGACCTGCTCCTGGCTCTCCAGTGCACCACAGGAAAAATGAACCAGCTCTTGGAGTCACTTCTTCTTCTGTGGGCACTACCCATCTCTGAGGGTCCTGTCCTCATGACCAAATCATCTTCAGAAGGCTCAACCTCCTAATGCTATCACATTGGGGGTTAGGATTTCAACACATGAATTTTAGGGGGATGCAAACATTCCATCCCTAATGGTACATAAGGAATGAAATGAAGAGTCATGTGATAGAGAATAAAAGGAGAAAGGAACATTATTTTAGGTAAGGTGATAAGGAAATCTTCCTAAGAATGAGCATTAAATGTTACACATGGCAGTCCAGTGGTTGAGGGTTTGCCTTGCAGTGTGAGGGATTTGATCAAATGTAGGTTTGATCCCCGCTTGGGGAACTAAGATCCCCCACATGATGGGGCAACTAAACCCATGGGCTGCAACTACTGAGCCCTCTGGCCACAACCAGAGAGTCCCTGGGCCTCAACCAAAGACAAAAAGTGAAAGTGTTAGTCACTCAGTCGAGCCTGACTCTTTGAGACCCCATGGACTATGGCCCACCATGCTCCTCTGTCCATGGAATTCTCCAGGCAAGAATACTGAAATGGGTAGCCATTCCCATCTCCAGTGGATTTTCCCAACCCAGGGATCAAACCTGGGTCTCTTCCATTTCAGGCAGATTCTTCACAATCTGGGCCACCAGGGAAGCCCTGGAATCCAGATGAGGCCAAATAAATAAATATTTAAAAAATGTTACGGCTAAATGATGAGAAGGAAACAGGTATGAAAAAGATCTCAGGAAGAAATTCATGCAAAGGAAAGAGGAAATACAAAGTCTATAGCAGTATTTGGTATTATAAGTTTTATGTCAACTTCTTCATAAGCTCCTTTCTTCTTTGGTTTTAATTAAGCAGATTTTCATAATACTCCCTCTCATGAAATATACTTAAATATGTTGAGGAGTACCAACTGAACATCCAGTTTTGCTCACCATCTATGCATGCTTCAATGAGTAAGTCTCAAAAGACTGCTGAAATCCTGTTTAAAATGAGCTTCGATGCAACTCGATATTTGTCTTGAATTACTTATGAGGAAACAACGTGTGATGAGACCTGACAATTAATTGCATCACTAGCAAAAGGAAGAGTCCTTGTTAGGGCTGAGACAAGACGACTCGTGACCCTCACTGCTTGTTGAAGAAATGTTGTACTTGACAGTCTGCTGAAGCAGCTCTTTGAAAAGTAATGCAGCAATTCATCACCTTCATAATTGATAATATATCCTATAAAGTGATTTCATTTAAGGACAGACAAATAAAGGATACCATTTGGAAGGATGTAATGAATTTGAACAACCAAAGAAATCTGAAATAGAAAAGCACACTGTGAGAATAATAGTCTGCATGAAGTCTATTAATATGCACTTTGTCTTGGTCATGGGGTCAGAGTGATATTTCAGGGGTCTAAGTTAAAATCCCTGTTCTTTCACTTACGACTCTTTAACCTTGAACACCCATTTAAACTTTTTATACCTCAGTTTTCCTAACAATAAAACAATTACAATAATATTTAACATGCTGCTGGTAAATCACTTCAGTCGTGTCTGACTCTGTGGGACCTTATAGATGGCAGCCCACCAGGCTCCTCCGTCCCTGGGATTCTCCAGGCAAGAACACTGGAGTGGGTTGCCATTACCTTCTCCAGTGCATGAAAGTGAAAAGTCACTCAGTTGAGGCTGACTCTTTGAGACCCCATGGACTATGGCCCAACATAGTCCATGAGTGAAAGTGAAGTCGCTCAGTTCTATCTGACTCTTAGTGACCCCATAGACTACAGCCTACCAGGCTCCTCCTTCCATGGGATTTCCCAGGCAAAAGTATTGGAGTGGGTTGCCATTTCCTGCTCCAATATTTAACATAGAGCTTTGTAAATAATAGCTTCTGTTATCATTATTATTTGGACTGATTTTTTTAAATATTAGATTTCCTATTACTTTATCTGTTTCACACAACTCCAATAAATGGAAAAAGTGGAAATAAACCTTTGCTGGTGCTTTGGTAAAACATGATGCCTTTAGTCTATGGTATTAATTATGATCTCTTTCTATTCCTTTGGCTACATATAAGTCTCTCTTTTTCTCCATATATATATATATATATATATGTATGAATGTATGTATTATATATGTGTGTGTGTGTGTGTATAAAGATTTAGAATAAACTAAATGTGATGCCATTAAAATTCTCCAAGCCAGGCTTCAGCAGTCCGTGAACCATGAACTTCTAGATGTTCAAACTAGTTTTAGAAAAGGCAGAGGAAGAAGAGATCAAATTGCCAACATACTCTGGATCATCAAAAAGCAAGTGAGTTCCAGAAAAAAATCTATTTCTGCTTTATTGACTGTGCCAAAGCCTTTGACTGGGTGGATCACAACAAACTGGAAAATTCTGAAAGAGATGGGAATACCAGACCACCTGACCTGCCTCTTGAGAAACCTGTATGCAGGTCAGGAAGCAACAGTTAGAACTGGACATGGAACAACAGACTGGTTCCAAATAGGGAAAGGAATACATCCAGGCTGTATACTGTCACCCTGTTTATTTAACTTATGTGCAGAGTACATCATGAGAAACACTGGGCTGGATGAAGCACAAGCTGGAATCAAGATTGCCAGGAGAAATATCAATAACTTCAGATATGCAGATGACACCACCCTTATGGCAGAAAGTGAAAAGGAGCTAAAATGCCTCTTAATGAAAGTGAAAGAGGAGAGTTAAAAAGCTGGCTTAAAACTCAGCATTCAAGAAACTAAGATGATGGCTTCTGGTCCCATCACTTCACGGCAAATTTTTTTGTTGTTTGGTCTCTTAAGTCATGTCCGACTCTTTGCGACCCCAGGGACTGCAGCATGCCCAGCTTCTCTGTCCTTCACTATCTCCCTGGGTTTGCTCAAACTCATGTCCACTGAGTCAGTGATGCCATCCAACTATCTCATCCTCTGTTGTTCCCTTCTTCTCCTGCCCTAAATCTTTCCCAGCATCAGGGTCTTTTCCAATGAGTCAGCTCTTTGCATCCGGTGGCCTAAGTATTGGAGCTTTAGCTTCAGCACCAGTCCTTCCAATGAATATTCAGGGTTAATTTCCTGTAGGATTGACTGGTATGATCTCCTTGCTGCCCAAGGGACTCTAAGAAGTCTTCTCCAGCACTGTCTCTATAGTTTTGCCTTTTTCAGAATGTAATAGAGTTGTAATTATACAGTATATAGCCTTTTCAAATCAGTTTCTTTCACTTTGTAATATGCATTTAAATTTCCTCCATGTCTTTTCCTCACTTGACAGTTTATTTCTTTTTAGTACAGAAAAATATTCTGTTGTTTGGATGAGCAAGAGTTTATGTATCCTTTTACCTATTGAAGGACATCCTGCTAGTTTCTAAGTCTGGGCATTTATGAATAAATTTGCTATTGACATCCGTGTGCAGGTTTTTGTGTGGACATAATTTTCAGTTAATTTGGGTAAACAGCAACGAATACAGTTGCTGGATCATATGGTAAGAGTATGTTCATTCCGTAAGAAACAACCAGACTGTCTTGCTAAGTGGCTGTACTGCTTTTCATTCCCACTTGGAATATATGAGAGCTCTTATTGCTCCACATCCTCACCAGCGTGTGGCATTACCAGTACTCTGCATTTGCTATTCTAATAAGTATGTATTAGGAGTGGTATCTCACTGTTGTTTTAAATTACATTCTCCTGATGGCATATGATATGGAACCCATTTTTAAATAGGGTTGTTTTTTCCTTATGTTAAAGTTTAAGAGGCCTTATATATTTTAGATATCAGTCTTTCATCAGATGTTTCCTTTGCAAATATTTTCTCCCAATTTGTGTCTTGTCTTTTTATTTTTTGACAGTGTCTTTTGCAGAGCAATTTTTTTAAATGTTAAGTCAAGTTTATCAATTATTTCATTCCTAGATGTTGTATCTTAAAAGTCATTGCCCAAACCAAGGCCATCTGAATTTTCTCATATGCTGTTTTCTAGGAGTTTTATAGTTTTACACTTTACACGTAAGTTTGTGATCCATCTTGGATTAATGTTTTTGAATTGTGTAAATTCAGGGCTATTTTTTTTTTTTTGCATATGGATGTCCAGTTCTTCCAGCACTATTTCTTAAAAGAACTTAAGTTTTTTTTCATAGGATGTTTCCATTGACTTTTATCAAGAGAAGGGAAAATCATTTCTTTTACTTCTTATATTGGTTCTGGTTAAGATCCATTACATTGATTTTTAAAACAGTCTAGTAGAAGAAAATGCTTCCCCAGTGGCACTCAAGGCTGTCTCCTTATAATACAGTCAGCCTTATTTCTTTTCTAGGCATGTTAAATGGAATAAAACTTAAGAAAGTAAGTAAAAATTCTTCACGAAATAATTTTTCTCTCTGCTACAGAGACTATGATAGAAATCTTTTGTCAGAATCCATAGTTATATATGCGTCACATAGTTTGTGAATTAAGCAGATTCCAGCAAATTTGCTATGAATTATAGATAGATAATATAGATAATTGTATTATTCCACACAATATCAATGTGATTTTACTATGAAATTAAGATTAAGTAAAAGCTTTAGAAAAAAGAGAGTGATATGACAGAGGTTTTCTGGAATGTGGCATAATGTTACACAAAAGTTGATTTGAACTGCTGAGAGTTGTCACTTACATAAAATCAAGTTTTTGGCCTCAGTGTCTTTTCTGTCACTCAATCTGGTACTCTTGTGGACCACAGGAGTATCTCATATACATAATGAATATTTTAATGAGCCTCTGATTCTAATTTTAGAAAATTGATTTCCTCTTCCTGTTTTATAATAGTATTTATTGCCTAAAAGAATTTCACTCTGACTATTTCACCTCAAAATTCTTTATGATTGAATGTTATGGTTTCATAAAGTAAATTAGGTTACTACTTCATAACCTTATCAAGTTCAAATAGTTATATGTTAGGTTTCTGAAAAGTAAGTATCTGTAGCCTACAACACAATACTTTGTCAGTGTATGGTTTGGAATTTAATATTTTACAAATTATCAAGAAGTAATTTTATTGTGGGTGACTCTATATGTGAAGAAAACATTCACAATCTCTCTTTGAAGAAAAGCTGATGACCTGAGTATATGAAACACATTTGCCAGTTATTCATTTTAATGAGAGTCTGAAAGGTAATACACATTTTTAAAATGACCATCTGGGAAAGGGCATATATCAGTTCAGTTCACTTCAGTTCAGTTCAGTCACTCAGTCGTGTCCGACTCTTTGCGACCCCATGAACCACAGCACACCAGGCCTCCCAGTCCATCACCAACTCCCATAGTCCACCCAAACCCATGTCCATTGAGCCAGTGATGCCATCCAGCCATCTCATCCTCTGTAATCCCCTTCTCCTCCTGCTCACAATCTTTCCCAGCATCAGGGTCTTTTCCAATGAGTCAGCTTTTTGCCTCAGGTGGCCAAAGTATTGGAGTTTCAGCTTCAGCATCAGTCCTACCAACGAACACCCGGGACTGATCTCCTTTAGGATGGACTGGTTGGATCTCCTTGCAGTCCAAGGGACTCTCAAGAGTTTTCTCAACACCACAATTCAAAAGCATAAATTCTTCTGTGCTCAGCTTTCTTTGTAGTCCATATATATATATATATATATATATATATATCCTCAGGACTGGAAAAGGTCAGTTTTCATTCCAATCCCAAAGAAGGGCAATGCCAAAGAATGTTCAAACTACTATACAACTGTACTCATTTTACATGTTAGCAAGGTAATGCTCAAAGTTCTTCAAGCTAGGTTTCAGCAATACACGAACTGAGAACTTCCAGATGTACAAGCTGGGTTTACAAAAGGCAGAGGAGCCAGAGATCAAATTGCCAACATTCACTGGATCACAGAGAAAAGCAAATGAATTCCAGAAAAATGTCTGCTTCTCCTTCATTGATTCTGCTAAAGCCTTTGACTATGTGGATCACAACAAACTATGGAAAATTCTTAAAGAGATGGGAGTACCAGACCCCTTGACCTATCTCCTGAGAAACTTGTATGCAGGTCAAGAAACAACAGCTAAAACCAGACTTGGAACAAATGACTAGTTCAACATTGGGAAAGGAGTACAACAAGGCTGTATCTTGTCACCCTGCTTATTTAGCTCATATGCAGAGTACATCATGTAAAATGCTGGACTGGATGAAGCACAAGCTAGAATCAAGATTGCCAGGAGAAATATCAACAACTTCAGATATGCAGATGATACCACTCTAATGGCAGAAAGAGCCTCTTAACTAAAGAGCCTCTTGATGAGGATGAAAGAGGAGAGTGAAAACGCTGGCTTAAAACTTAACATTCAAAAACTAAGATCATGGTGTCCAGTTCCATCATGTCATGACAAATAGAAGGGAAAAAAGTGGAAGCAGTGACAGATTTTCTTCTCTTGGGCTCCAAAAGTCACTGCAGATGGTGACTGCAGCCATGAAATTAAAAGATGCTTGCTCATTGGAAAAGAATCTGTGACAAATCTTGGCAGCGTATTAAGGTGCAGAGACATCACTTTGCCTACAAAGGTCTGTATAGTCAAAGCTATGGTTTTTCCAGTAGTCATGTATGGATGCTGAGAGTTGGACCATAAAGAAGGCTGGGTGCCAATGAATTGATTCTTTCCGATTGTGGTGCTGGAGAAGACTCTTGAGAGTCCCTTGGACTGCAAGGAGATCAAATCAGTTAATCCTAAAGAAAATTAACCCTGAATACCTATTGGAAGAACTAATACTGAAGCTAAAGCTCGAATACTTTGGCCACCTGATTCGAAGAGCCAGTTCATGGGAAAGAACCCTGATGCTGCGAAAGATGGCAGGCAGGAGGAGAAGGGGGCAATAGAGAATGAAATGGTTGCATAATGTCACCAACTCAAAAGACATGAGTTTGAGCAAACTCCCAGAGCAAACTCTGGGAGATAATGGAGGACAGGGCTGCAGTCCATGGTGTTGCAAAGAGTAGGACACAACTTAGGACTGAACAATAATAAGCTGAAATATGGGAGTCCAGGGCTGGTGTGACTATTCAAGCTTTTCTACCTTTTATATCTGCTATTCACAGCAAGTAGACCTCTATCACCATGTTTGTGAATGAAATGGAGTAAGATTTCTGCTATTCATGAGCATGTTTCAGGAAGGAAGTAAAGAATGAATGTTTAAGGAGTAATAAGTTCCCACATACCAAGACTTTTCTTCTCTCTCTCTCTCTTTTTTATTTAGGCAGAAACTCCATACTCAGGGATTTGTACCTACATCTTTTTATTAAACAATGTTATGTTGTGTGAACCCCCAGTTGGAAGGGATGCTATTAGATGGAATATTTGATTTACTAGCACTTACAGTGAAAAAAATCAAGTGAGAAGAAAGATGATAATAGATGTTTAGTGAATTAACATTGTCAATTCCTTTGCTTTCTGTTGTTTGTTATTTTTTACTATGGTAGAACAAACCATCTCAGAGCCTAGTGGTTTAGAATAACAATTTCATTTGATTGTCAAATTTAATTTTCAAAAAATTATGAAGAATTTAGGAAATGACCAACCGCTTAGTTTATCTCTGACCCATAAGGTATAAGCTAGGGCTGTTGAAAACACATTGAAAACATTTCAGCCATCAAGAGTAGACAAGTCATCAGAGTTTCTGGAAAACTCTCAACATTATAGAGACGAATTTTTAGTTTGGAAGTGCCAAGGAACTCTGAACTTAAGGGTTCAGTTTCAGAGAAAATGAAGTATGGAGAAATCAATCTGACATTCCAGCTTTCCACTGGATACATATGCCAATTTCTTAAGCTGTATAAAGCAAAGAAATAAAATGGTAAGTTAAAAGTCTCTAAAAAGCAGTGTGTGTGTGTGTGTGTGTGTGTGTGTGTGTGTGTGTGTGTATCAGTCTTACAGTGCTAGGGACACAAAAGTTGGAAGAAGAATCTGCTAGAAAGGAAAGAATCTAGAATATGCTAAAGGCTATCCCCAGCTCTCAGTAAGGACCTGTGGTATACAAAACCAAAGATTTGAGATTAATCAGAAGGAAGTTGTACAGAAACTGTACTCAAACTTAAGTGATTCAGTTTCGGCTCTACTAAAAAAATTAATAGGCTAAAGGAAGTAGAGCAAGACATCTGGAAAATGTTTGCATGTGTGAAAAAAAATAGGCTAAACTCATTTTAAAGAAAAATAATATTATCAAATTCTCAAAACCTTTCCATATGTAGTATCCAGCTACAGTGGGCTGAATTGTGTATCCAAAAACACACATTCAAGCCCTAACTCTGATACCTGTGTATGCGACCTTCTTGGAGATAGGGTCTTTGCAGATGTAATCAAGCTTCTTTGACATCATGCTAGGTTAAAGTGGGACCTACATCCAATGGCCAGTGTCCTGATGAGAAGAGGAGAGGACACACACTATAAGAGAAAACAATGCGATGATGGAATCAGAGATTGGGATCGAGCAGCTACAAGCCAAGGCATGCCAAGGATCACCAGTAGCCCCCAGAAGCTGAGGCAGACAAGGAATGATTCGTCCCTGGAGCTTCAGAGGGGCCACAGCCCTGCAGACACCTTGACATCAGACTCCTGGCTCTCAGAACTGTGAGAGAACAATTTTTCATTGTTTCTGGCCAGTGCAAAACATACCCACTTTTTGGTATTTTGTTATAGCAGTCTTGGGAAATAAACACATCAGCATTCAATTATATATTACCAGGAGTTTTAAGAGACAAACCTAGAGAAAACCAACAGTGAATCCAGAGGACAAATGACAGTTATTACAGTTTTCACAATGCATTGTGAGGCAGGTGGTCATTCAGCTGCTCAGTCATGCCCGACTCTTAGGGACCCCATGGACTGCAGTACACCTGAGTTCTCTGTCCATCACAATCTCCTGTAGTTTGTTCAAACTTATGTCCATTGAGTCAATGATGCCATCCAACCATCTCATCCTCTGTTACCCTCTTCTCTTCCTGCCCTCCATCTTTCCTAGCATCAAGGTCTTTTCCAATGAGTTGGCTCTTCACATCAGGTGGCCAAAGTATTGGAGCTTCATCTTCAGCATCAGTCCTTCCAATGAATATTCAGGGTTGATTTTTTTTAGGACAGACTGGTTTGATCTTCCTGCTGTCCAAGAGACTCTCAAGAGTCTTCCCAGTACAACAGCTCAAAAGCATCAGTTCTTTGGTGCTCAGCCTGAGGAAGGTGGTGAAGGTCTAATCATTTGAGCTTTAGAGTCTGATAAGTTTGGGTTTGAATATTAGCAGTACAATATCTGGTCTCTGTGGCTTTGGAAAAATTACTTAACATCTCTGAGTGCTCAAGTTAATAATATTAAAAAATAAATAATAATACCTGTTGAGACATAAATTGCCATCCTCAGTAGCAGAACTTACATTGAATGTGCCTATCTTTTAAAAGAAATAAGCAAAAAAACCCAAAACTATTTTTCACTGTGTATCACTGAAAATATTTTAAATTTATTCTCAATGGCCAGAGCCAGTAACTGCATTAAAATTATGAGATACTAAACTGAATAATTCATGGCTTTTTCTCATATGGAACTCACAAGTTCTTAGGGATAACAGAGAAAGACTATGTTTCATTTAAAAATGTAAGTTCCGTGACAACAGGAATCAGGTTTGTCTTTTCATTCTATACATTCCTGGCCCGTGTGAAAATGTTTACTGTAGTATGTAACAGTCACTAAATATTTGTGAGATGAGCAAATGAGCAGATGCATGAAAGTAAAGTGCTCTGTACCGATGGAAGACCTCTCATGTTACAGGGGAGGATGAACTGTGTGTACCTGGATCAGGGAGGGATGAAAGAGACTAAACGGTAGGGGGAAACGTCATTTATAACTTAAAAGATAATTAGGCGTTCACCAGCCTGGCTTGGTGGGAGAAGCTGAGCAGAGTGTAGCAAAGCAGTAAAAGTTAGTCTAAGCAATGGAAACATAAAGAACTGAGTTCATTTTTGCCCAGGTAACAGAACAGAAGATCAGAACAGGTTAAAGGAAAAATAATGAAAGAAGCAGTGTTTCTACGGTAGTCTAAATTCTCTTTATGTCCTCCCTACAGCAGTGAGGCAGCTGGATTGCCAATTTTAGTGACTCCCTTGGCCTCTTAATCTGGGTAAGTTCCAAGACCGGGTGCCTTCCAGGTGTTTCCACTAGGTCACTTTGTTACTCATTTTTCCTGCGCTTTATACCGTGGCTAAATAACTGATATGATCAATGCATTTAAATCAGGGTAATAATCACTTCTTCCTAATTTCTTAGATATTAATTTAATGCCATACAATCTTTAAATAAATAGATCTTTATTTACAGCAATGGATAATTTGAGAATTCTAATCTCTATGGGAGATATTTTGGAATATATTTGACTCACACTTTTAGGGACAACGTGACTCAAGCTCTCTTTTTAAAAACTTTATTGAGATGTAATTGATATAGGAAATTGTAATGTATTTAAAGTATCATACAAACATGCATTGTGAAAGGATTCTGGTGGTGAAGTTAGTTAACACATCCATCACCTCATACATTTACTTCTGTGTTTTTGCTGTTGTTGGGAAAGGTGAAGTTCTATTCTCTTAGCAAATTTCATTTATACAAAATAGTATTTTTAATTCAAGTCACCATTTGATCTCAGGCCTTATTCATCTTATAACTGAAAGTTTGTACCTTTTCCACACCTCTCCACATTTCTGTCACCCCTGCTGTTATTAAGTCGCTTCAGTCGTGTCCGACTCTGTGTGACCCCATAGACGGCAGCCCGCTAGGCTCCTCTGTCTCTGGGATTCTCCAGGCAAGAACACTGGAGTGGGTTGCCATTTCCTTCTCCAATGAATAAAAGTGAAAAGCAAAAGTGAAGTCACTCAGTCGTGCCCGACTCTTAGCGACCCCATGGACTGCAGCCCACCAGGCTCCTCCATCCATGGGATTTTCCAGGCAAGAGTACTGGAGTGGGGTGCCATTGCCTTCTCCAGTCACCCCTAGGCCCTGGCAGTCAAAGTTCTACTCTCTGTTCCTATACATTCAACATTTTTTTCCCCCAGATTCCACATAAATTTACACCCTGCAGTATTCTATCTGGCATATTTTCCTTGAAAAAATGTCCTCCAAATTCATTCATGTTGTTGCAAATGGAAGTATGTTATTCTTTTTAAGGATGAATTCTGTATTTTCTTTATCCAATCATCCACCAGCAGGTACAAGCATTTCTATACTTGGGCTATTGTAAATAATGCTGCAATAAACAAGGAATAGATATCTCTCTGAAACCCTGATTTTGTTCCCTTTGGAGATATATATATATATATATATATATATCTCCAGGAAAATCCCCTGGAGAAGGAAATGGCAATCCACTCCACTGGAGAATCCTATGGACGGAGAAGCCTAGTAGGTTACAGTCCATGGGGTCGCAAAGAGTCGGGCACGACTGAGCGACTTCACCTTATATATACATCCAGTGTTGGCATTGCTGGGCTGTGCGGTAGTTCTATTTAGAAAACAAAAACAAACAAAAACCTCCGCACCGTTTCCCATAGTGGCTGCACCAGGTTAGATTCTCACCAGCGGTGCACAAGGACTCCTTTTCTCCACATTCTTGCCAGAATTTGTCGCTCTCTTAGTTGATAGCCATCTTATCAGGTATGAAGTGATATCTAACTGTGATTTTGATTCTGATCAGCAATTCCTGATGATGAGTGATGTTAAACATCTTTTTATATACCTGTTGGCCTTTTCATTCCTTTCCATGTATCTGTATATCTTCTTTGAAAAGATGTTTATTCCAGACCTTTGCCCAGTTTTAAATTGGGTTGTTTGTTGTTCTACCATTGCATTGTGTGAGTTCCTTGTATATGAGGACATTAACCCCTTATCTGATAGTAAAAATTGTTAGGCGCTTAGTCATGTCTGACTCTTTGTAACGTCATGAACTGTAGTCGCCAGGCTCCTTTGTCCATGGAATTCTTCAGGCAAGAATACTGGAGTGAGTAGCTATTTCTTTCTCCAGAGGATCTTCCTGACCCAGGGATCCAGCTAGGTTCTCCTGCATTGCAGGCAGGTTCTTTACTGTCTGAGCCACTGGGAGTGGGTCTTATCTGACAGGTAGTTCTCAAATATTTTCTCTATTCTGTAAGCTGCTTTTTCATTTTGTTGACTGTTTCTTTTGCTGTGCAGCAGCTTTTAGTTTGATGTAGTTCCCCTTGTTTATTTTTGTCAGGCTTCATTTCTTAGCTTTATTGTTACCTCTTATGTGAGGTCTTGCCTGATATCCAGGCACAGATGTTGCTCCCTGATACTGAGCTGTTCCTCTGTTCCACAAATGATGTTTGCTTATCTGTACTTCCCTTAGTCTGCAAGCTCAGAGAGGCCAATGTTTTATTCCCTTCTTTGTATCCTTCATGCTCAACAGTGTTCTGAGCAATCAGAAGTCACACAATAAATATTAGTTGAATGAATAAGTGTGTACAAAATAAACAGTGTCTATCTTAAAGGGCATAACTTGGTAAGAATCTAGAGTTTCTCCAAATAGTTTTCTTTAAACGTACATGAACTTGTTCTGAACTTTTGTTTTCTAGCAGGTTTAAGGATTCAATTTTCCAGTAAGAAATCACCTTCCAGGCAGCAGGGGTTAATTTTTGTTAACTTCAGATTGGGATTCTCTGCTCCCCATGGAACTTACTTATGGCACCAGCTGATGGAGTGGTTGACTCAGGCCTCAGATGGAAAGAGCTTTCTGAGGCTGTGATTCAGGGCAGAAGGTCTTCAGTATCAGGTCCTTGGTTAATCCATTGATCAACAAACTCAAGGACTCTCAAAGATGAAGAATGTGACCCAGAGGAGATACTCCTATTTCCCAGCAGCATCTATAGGGAAACCTTTTCCTTTTTAATATATTTTTGGCTATACTGTGCTGCACGTGGTATCTTAGTTCCCTGACCAGGGATTGAATCTGCACCCCTTACACTGGAGCGTGGAGTCTTAACCACTGGACCATTAGGGAGTCCCCAGCAATCTAACAGTTTGGATGAGATTAACCTTTCCCTCCACTGCAAGGATAAAATATATAAAATATGTAAATATAATATATAATATATAAATATATATATGACATAAAATATATAAAATCTCATTCTTCTTATCCAGCAAATGATTCTATTGGGCTGACCAAAGGCCCCAGTCACATCATGACAGTCTCCTGGCCACAGTGAAGGCGTCACGTCATGGAAATAATGTCAGGAAGTTTAAAGCAAGCAGTAATGGCAGAAATTTAACTTTACTTTTCACATCATAAAAATGATTTTTAAAGTACATGCATAATACAGTGGAGGGGCTCCCCAGGGGGCACTAGTGGGAAACAACCTACCTGCCAATGCCAGAGACATGAGACATGGGTTCAGTCCCTGGGTCCGGAAGACCCCCTAGAGGAGGGCATGGCAAACCACTCCCGTATTTTTGTCTGGAGAATCCCATGGGCAGAGGAGCCTGGTGGACTACAATCCATGGGGGCACAAGAGTCGGACATGACTGAAGCGACAGCGTACATGCATGCATAATACAGTGGAAATTTTTCTGTCATGAGGAGTGTGTAATTTACTGAAAGACTTCTGCCTTTTATTTGTTTGCTTTGATTGAGAGTCACCATTCTGTATATTAGACAGTCTCAATGGGACTAATGTTTCCAGTGAGATAAAAGATCAGTTCTTGCAGGAGTCAAAAAACTTAGATATGACAATATTATCCGAGCTTCCAAGCACGCTATGTAAACAGAGGTACAATATATTGTGGCACTAAATTTCATGGGGTAAGGCCATTAGAGAAAGAAGTATTCCTTAAAAGGCTACTTAGGAGAAAGATAGTTTTATTTCTTTATTTTTTTAAGGTTGAGGAATACTTTATAGATCATTTGTGGGAGAGATGGTAATGAACAGGGAGACCTGGCGTGCTTCGATTCATGGGGTCGCAAAGAGTCAGACACGACTGAGTGATTGAAGTGAACTGAATCGTGGTAGAACATGTATTCTCTAGGTTATGTTTGTGTCATCTCAGAGCCTGCTTCGCACTTTCAGGTGATGTGTGCAGCTAATTGTATTAGTTTAAGCAGTCCTCTAAATGGGAAGTCAAATCTACAGAAAGTAAGTGGTCAGACTGTGACGTGCCTCCAAACTAATTATATGTGCTCTGGGGAATACCATTAACTCCTGGTGGCCTGGCAGCCAGAAGCAGAGGTCCCTGAGAAGAGAGCTGGCATGAAAGTAACGCAAGTGCTAACTGAACTCAAGAGTGTGATGGACTGGTTCTGCTGGGCAAAGAAGAAAGGGGAAGAGAGGAGAGAAGGGAAGGAGGAGGAGGGGGAAAGAAGGGAAAGGGGAGGGAGGGGGTTGAGAAGAGGAGAGAAAGGCCCAGTGAGAGGGAAGTCACAGTTTTTTTGTCCCTAATCTCAGAAGTGACGCACGGTCACGTCTGCATATTCCATTCCTTATGAGCAATTGAAAGAATCCAAGGGTTTTAACGCAAGGAGGCAGGAATCGCTGCAGGCCCTCTAGCGGCTGCCTACACCAGGCCTATGATGGACCCTCACAGTTAGACCCCATGCATCTGCTTAGCAGATGTATGCCTATTTAGTCATGTCTGACTCTTCTGCTACCCCAGGGACTATAGTCCACCAGGCTCCTTTGTCCATGGAATTCTCTAGGCAAGAACGTGAGTGGGTTGCCATTTCCTCCTCCAGGGGATATTCCTGACCCAGGGATTTGAACCCACATCTCCTGTGTCTCCTGCATTGGCAGGTGGATTCTGTACTGCTCAGCCACCTGGGAAGCCCTCTGCTTAGCTGCTGCTGCTAAGTTGCTTCAGCTGTGTCTGACTCTGTGTGACCCCATAGACGGCAGCCCACCAGGCTCCTCCTTCCCTGGGATTCTCCAGGCAAGAACACTGGAGTGGGTTCCCATTTCCTTCTCCAGTGCATGAACATGAAAAGTGAAAGTGAAGTCGCTTAGTCATGCCTGACTCTGTGCAACCTCATGGACTGCAGTCCACCAGGCTCCTCCACCCATGAGATTTTCCAGGCAAGAGTATTGCAGTGGGGTGCCATCACCTTCTACACCTCTGCTTAGCAGGTTCCCCTTAAAACCCACCCTCTCACTCTCTCCATTCCTGCCTGACTCGCAGTGCCTTCTCTTTGCTGTGCCCTCTGCCACAGCATCATTGTTCGAATCATTTCCCAAGAAACCCTTCCCTTCTGTCTTTGTATATTTAACTCTTACTCACCTTTTGGATTTGACATTTATTACATTATTTCTCATTTTCCCTGATTCTAGCTTAGGTCATTTGATACCATTGCCAGATAAAATGTGAGATGCTCAGTTAAAGCTGAACTTCAGATAAAGAATGCATAATTTTCTTTTTTTTTTTTAGTATAAGAATGTTCCAATATTTCAGGAAACATACTTTTACTAAAATATTATATGTTCTTGATCTGGAATTCAAATTTAAGTAGGCTTCCTGTATGTTTATGTGCTACACGTGGCAACCCCACCTGTGAGGGCCATCATCAATCCCCGAGTTCCTGTGTCAGGTCTGGCCTTAGAAGACACTTCATCAGTATTTTTGGTGGGTCAGTGATTGGTAATTTGTAACATTATAGATTTTCAGAATAAATACATTATAGAAATCAGGAGCACACTATTTATTAGGTACTCATGACCATTTACTGTACTTTAAGGTAGTTTTATTTTCACGAGCTGATATCAAATATTCATAGTGAAGTTGTAATTTATGTCTAGTTTCTCTTCATCCAGTAAATTCTGGCTTTATCACTCATTGTCCACTACAGAATGTAAACTTTTAAAAAGTCCCTGGAGAGACAGAATTGTAAAATGGAATCTGTAATTTTGACAGAGCAACATAAACACTTTGAGCTTCAGTTTTTGTTTTTTTTTTTAATGAAAATGACAGTAAGAGTATTAAGGAGGATTAAGTGGGCCAATGAGAATACAGTAGTAAGAAGAATGCACTGCACTGAAATGCATGCACTTAATGAATCTCCCTCTGGCCTCTCCTGACCTCATCACCTGCATATCTTAAATGAGCCAAGACAAAAAACTATACACTGACAGTGAAAATAAGAAGCCTCTAAAACTCATGGAGGGACTCAAACGCAAAGAACGTGTTTTATTCGACGTTCCAATCCATTTGGGGAATTTGTCAAACTAGTGTAATAAAGGTAGCTGAGACCTGAATTGAGTCTGGTTTTGTTTTGTTTGACTTTTTATTTTATTACTTCTGAAGTGAAGAATACAACAAATCTATCTGAGAATAAAATATGAATATAGGAGAAAAAAATGTCCTACGTGATGATTTAGATCTTAAGTTCTGACCGAAATAAGAATGAGCGAATATAGGAGAAAAAAATGTCCTACGTGATGATTTAGATCTCAAGTTCTGACCGAAATAAGAATGAGCCTAAACAAGGTCAGATTAGGGAACTAAAATCAGAAGGACCACTGAACAAAAGCAGACAACGCACCCCACCCTCCTTCACTCAGACAGTATTGTTTAATTACTGGTTCCATGCCAGGTTAATAATCACTATCAAATGTCACATCTACTTAAGGGTTTTCTGACAAGATGATAACAGCACACTGACTTTTCAGAACTTATGATTTCTGTCGAGTAAGGGTGCCGGGGCAGAAAGCTTGTGAGGGGGATTCCATTATGCATTATGCAGGCAAATGTATATTGTATCTGAGTTTTTTCTTTTTATAGAGAGGTAATTGACATATAACATTATTAGTTTCAGGTGCACAATAATGTTTCAATATTTGTATTTATTGCAAAATGATCACTAAAATGTCTAGTGAACAGCTGTCACTAGTTATAAAATGCTTTTCTTGTGATGAGTACTTTTAAGATTCATCCTTCAAGCAGATTTACTGCAGCAGTTTAATCAGTATAAATAATGTTTAAAACATCATAAAAATCTGTAATTTCTCATATTTTATTTCTCCTAATGGAATCTGGTGGGGAATAAAACAGGAAGACTGTTAATCAAGATAGCCAAAATGCATCATACTTGGAAATTAGATTTTAGGTGGCTATTTCTTAAAAACAAAGATTTTTAAATGAATATTTTAAATCTTATTTAAACATATTGGTCATATTTATTGATATGCTAAAGAGAGAACAAATTTTTTTCAGATATTTATCTTATTATGTTCAGTCCAAAATGATCTGCTTGGATATAATTTTGATAATACAGATTTCAAGCTGGCTAAATAACTGGAGACATGACATCTATTAAGAAAACATCCTTTTTGATTGACTGGGAAAGAGTTAGTCTTTTTCTTCACATATTAAATGTAAT
The DNA here is from genome assembly GCA_917880005.1 of Nanger dama. Classification (NCBI taxonomy): domain Eukaryota; kingdom Metazoa; phylum Chordata; class Mammalia; order Artiodactyla; family Bovidae; genus Nanger; species Nanger dama. The sequence continues at coordinate 5,151,670 of CAKJTW010000069.1, forward strand.
TTAAGCAGACAGACTCAAGATACTATTAGTGTCCAAATCTGCAATTCAGTTTATGAGGATATTGAAGGAATGAAAAGCTCAAACTTGATTAGAAAATAGACATTTTGCTTAGAGGATATGTGAAATAGATCATACAATATTTACCATATAACTTTTAATACACTAACATTTCATTTTGTGAACATCATGTATACACTTTTATATCTTTAATAGCCATTCACTATTTTCTTTCCAGTTATAATCTCAGGTGGTTTTGTTTTTTTTAATTTTTTTTCCTTCTTCTACTCCTACACTTTATTTTTTCTTTTTATTTTATTTTTACTTTATTCTAAGTTGCAATATTGTATTGGTTTTGCCATACATTGACATGAATCAGCCACAGGTGTATACGATCTCCCAATGCCGAAGCCCCCTTCCACCTCCCACCTCCCACCCCATATCATCTCTCTGGATCATCCTGTGCACCAGCCCCAAGCATCCTGTATCCTGTATTGAACATAGACTGGTGCTTCGTTTCTTACATGATAGTATACATGTTTCAGTGCCATTCTCCCAAAACATCCCACCCTCTCCCTCTCCCTCAGAGGTCAAAAGTCCGTTCTATACCTCTGTGTCTCTTTTGTTGTCTCACATACAGGGTCATCATTACTATCTTTCTAAATTCAGTATATGTGTGTCAGTATACTGTATTGGTGTTTTTCTTTCTGGCTTACTTCACTCTGTATAATTAGCTCCAGTTTCATCCATCTCGTGAGAACTGATTCAAATTTATTCTTTTTAAGGGCTGAGTAATACTCCATTGTGTATATGTACCACTGCTTTCTTATCCATTCATCTGCTGATGGACATCTAGGTTGTTTCCATGTCCTGGCTATTATAAACAGTGCTGCAATGAACATTGGGGTACATGTGTCTCTTTCAATTCTGGTTTCCTCGGTGTGTATGCCCAGCGGTGGGATTGCTGGGTCATAAGGCAGTTCTACTTGCAATTTTTAAGGAATATCCACACTGTTTTCCATAGTGGCTGTACTAGTTTGCATTCCCACCAGCAGTGTAAGAGGGTTCCCTTTTCTCCACACCCTCTCCAGCATTTATTGCTTGTAGACTTTTGGCTCACAGCCATTCTGACTGGTGTGAAATGGTACCTCATTGTAGTCTTGATTTGCATTTCTCTGATAATGAGTGATGTTGATCATCTTTTCATGTGTTTGTTAGCCATCCGTATGTCTTTGGAGAAATGCCTGTTTAGTTCTTTGGCCCATTTTTTGATTGGATCGTTTATTTTTCTGGAGTTGAGCTGCATAAGTTGCTTGTATATTTTTGAGATTAGTTGTTTGTCATACTACCCAAAGCAATCTACAGATTCAATGCAATCCCTATCAAGCTACCAGCAGTATTTTTCACAGAACTAGAACAAATAATTTCAAGATTTGTATGGAAATACAAAAAAACCTCGAATAGCAAAAGCAATCTTGAGAAAGAAGCATGGAACTGGAGGAATCAACTTGCCTGACTTCAGGCTCTACTACAAAGCCACAGTCATTAAGACAGTACGGTACTGGCACAAAGACAGAAATATAGATCAATGGAACAAAATAAAAAGCCCAGAGATAAATCCACACACCTATGGACACCTTATCTTCGACAAAGGAGGCAAGAATATATAATGGAGTAAAGACAATCTCTTTAACAAGTGGAGCTGGGAAAACTGGTCAACCACTTGTAAAAGAATGAAACTAGATCACTTTCTAACATCACATGCAAAAATAAACTCAAAATGGATTAAAGATCTAAATGTAAGACCAGAAACTATAAAACTCCTAGAGGAGAACATAGGCAAAACACTTTCCAACATAAATCACAGCAGGATCCTCTATGATCCACCTCCCAGTATACTGGAAATAAAAGCAAAAATAAGCAAATGGGATCTAATTAAAATGAAAAGCTTCTGCACAACAAAGGAAACTCTAAGTAAGGTGAAAAGACAGTCAGGTGTTTTTTAAAATACATGTTTTAAATTTCTTCTTTCTCCTAAAATATCTGAGTTCTAGAAAAGAAGTTAGAGTTGACTACTTATGTATAAAAAGTGACTATATTAACAAGTTACTCCTTTACCTTTCGATAATCTCCTTGCATAATTCATGTCCCACATTGCCTATAACTCATTGAATCCACCTCACTGCATCTGTGCCTCCTCCCTCCCCACCCCACACCACTACTGGGAAGCTATGGAGCCAATTACATCAAGTTCATGTATCAGTCAGAGAAGGCAATGGCACCCCACTCCAGGACTCTTGCCTGGAAAATCCCATGGATGGAGGAGCCTAGTAGGCTGCAGTCCATGGGGTCGCACAGAGTTGGACACGACTGAGTGACTTCACTTTCACTTTTCACTTTCATCCATTGGAGAAGGAAATGGCAACCCATTCCAGTGTTCTTGCCTGGAGAATCCCAGGGGCGGCGGAACCTGGTGGGCTGTCATCTATGGGGTCACACTGAGTTGGACATGACAGAAGCGACTTAGCTGCAGCAGCAGCAGCAGCAGCATGTACCAGTCATGAGCTCTCATTGATTACAGGTGCATCAGTTCAGTTCAGTCGCTCAGTTGTGCCTGACTCTGTGACTCCATGGACGGCAGCACACCAGGCTTCCCTGTCCAACACCAACTTCCTGAGCTTGCTCAAATTCATGTCCATCAAGTTGGTGATGCCATCCAACCATTTCATGCTCTGTCATCCCCTTCTCCTTCTGCCTTCAATCTTTCCCAGCATCAGAGTCTTTTCCAGTGAGTCAGCTGTTTGCATCTGGTGGCCAAAGTATTGGAGTTTCAGCTTCAGCATCAATTCTTTCAGTGACTATTTAGGACTGATTTCCTTGCTATCTAAGGGACTCGCAAGAGTCTTCTCAACACCACAGTTCAAAAGCATTAATTCTTTGGCACTCAGCCTTCTTTATTGTCCAACTCTCAACATCCATACATGACTACTGGAAAAACAATAGCTTTGACTAGACGGACCTTTGTTGGCAAAGTAATGTCTCTACTTTCTAGGTTTGTCACAGCCTTTCTTCCAAGGAGCAAGCATCTTTTAATTTCATGGCTGCAGTCACCATCTGCCGTGATTCTGGAACCCAAGAAAATAAAGTCTGTCACTGTTTCCACAGATGCATAGATGGAACTTTTGACTAGAAAATCCCATGTGAATATCAAGCAGGCATTGCAAATCAGTTTTGTTCACAATAATACTCTTGATCCCCTGCTCTTTCCACAAAAGTTTGCTTTGTGTTCCAAATCATTGATCCACTTGACCAAAGTCATGTCCAATTCCTGAGTTAGAAGACCAAGCAGTGTCTTAGGTTCACATTTTTCCTTCTCATCCAACATTGCCTTTCAGCAAACCTTGCTACATGTAACTTGAAACCACAGCTGAATCAGACTCCACATTAACTGCTAATACTCTGGCACAGTCCTCCAAGATCTGACACTTGTCTGGACCACTTCCTAAATGGTCTGTATGCTTACGTTCTTGATTTTCATTCAGTCTCTTCTCTGCTTAGAATCCAGAATCTTCTTTTACAAATGGATCAGAGCATGCCAGTTCTCCTGGTGAAAAATGGCATCTTATCTCATAAAACAAGGTGTTAAATGTTTTAAATGGCCCTTGTTAAATGTTTTACAAGGGCCTCAACACCTAGGTGAAACATTTGCATCTCAGTTGCTATTCTCCTCTCCATTTATTTTCACTGCACTGTACTTATGCTGCTCCGAAGACAAACTGAGCCCACTTCTGCCCCAGAGAATATCTGCTTCCTCCTCTCCCTAGAGTATATTTCCTGATGTTTTATAACAGTTAGTTCTTCACATGATTCATGTCTCTGATTATATGTCACCTTCTTAGGAGAGATTTTCCAAACTTCTTTACCTCAAACAGTATGATCTCTTTCAAAGTAAACATTTGCACGGGACAAAGCTAAGCTGGCAAGGAAGGCCTTTGTTTGAGGATATTGAGGTAAGAGAGAAAGGCCACAAGTGAGTCTGAGTGAAATAAAAGGAACAGGGATCTCATGGGAGGAGAGATCATAGACCATCCGTGTTTACTAATTGGTTTTAGCCAAAGGAAAAGTAAACTTTTCATATCTTCATGACAGGAGGTAGTTTTACACTTTGGAGCAAGGTAGCCATCTAAGTGAGGCTCCTGCACTATCTTCCTTGATATTAATAGTTACCTTTCAAAAGGATGGTTTCCATGTCCTTGACAAATACACTCCTGAGGCATAAAACAGGAAAGAGGTTTTTAAGAGATATATATGTCAAAGGAACTGAGAGATTTTAATTACAGGCTTTCTAAGACAAACACTCCCCAAAGAGGGAGGTCAAACACTTTCTTGTATACTAGCAAGACAAGTGGAATTTGAAATTAAAAACATAATACCACTTACATGAGCACCCGCCAAGATTAAATAGCTAGGTATAAATCTAACAAAATGCATACAGGATCTATATGAGGAAAACTGCAAAATTCTGAGAACAAAGTCAAAGAAAAACTAAATAAAGGAAGAGAGAGTCTGTGGCCATAAATGGGAAGATTCAATATTGTTCAAGTTATCAGTTCTTCCCAACTTGACCTATAGATTCAATGCAGTGCCAATCAAAATTCTAGAAAATGATTTTGTGAATACTGGCAAAATGACTCTAAACTTTATATGGAGAGAAAAGACTTGGAGACACAAACTGATGGAGACAGTTAGAGGACTGACGCTAGTCAACTTGAAGACTTCTTATAAAGCTGAAGTAGTGAAGACACGGTGGTATTAGTGGGAGAACAGACAAATAAATCAATGAAACAGAATAGAGAGCCAGAAAAAGACTCCTACCCAACTAATATGTCACAAATATGCCAACTGATCTTTGACAAAGGATCTAATATAATGCAATGAGCAAACAGTCTCTTCATGAAGTGGTCTGTCCTTAGCCGTCTTGCCTTGTTGGGGCATAGTTCCTGAAATGAACTATTTATAGCCGTCACCGGGCACCATGCTACATCCCAGTGAAGGTACTTGTTTCCAGACTTCTGCCTCTTGGCTCCTGTTTGGCAGCCACCCTGGAAGCTTATGATGATCAGAGTTGATTATCCCTGCTGGTCCTGTAACTCCTTTACTTGCCTTCTGGTACTTTGGCAAGAGGATCCTAAATTGATCAGATGGTGGTCAGAGCAATCAGCTCAATGGAACCTGACAGAAGCTAGCTGCCCCTAGCAACCAGAACTTCTAACTGGCAGAGTTTAAGATGGTAGACTGAAAAGCATAAATTCCACAATTGAATCCCTGAGCTCGGTGGTGACAGACGCTGGTTCCTGTATGCCGCAGGTCAAGGGGACACAGTACTTCACATCAGCCACCAGGTCAGTGCCTACACCGCATGATGGAGGACAGTGTCCCAAACCTGCAAATTACTTTCCTTGAGCTGGCACTTTGAGCTGAGCTTCCAGATTGGGTGTGTGTGGCTAATAATGTACATAGGACCAATGAATCCTGTTGTCATCTGCCACAAAGTTTCATGGTCCGAGACAGTATATGTAGACCCATTGCATGCCTGTGTGCTAAAATAGCTTCAGTTGTGTCTGACTCTGTGATCCTATGGACTGTAGCCCATCAGGTTTCTCTGTCCATGGGATTCTCCAGGCAAGAATACTGGAGTGGGTTGCCATGCCTTCCTCCACGGATTCCTCCCAACCCAGGGATCGAACCTGTGTCTCTTATGTCTCCTGCATTGGCAGGCAAGTTCTTTACCACTTAGCGCCACCTGGGAAACCCAAGTCAAACCATTAAGTCCTAAAGGTCCATCTAGTCAAGTCTATTATTTTTCCAGTGGTCATGTATGGATGTGAGAGTTGGACTGTGAAGAAAGCTGAACACCGAAGGATTGATGCTTTTGAACTGTGGTGTTGGGAAAGACTCTTGAGAGTCCCCTGGACTGCAAGGAGGTCCAACCAGTCCATCTCAAAGGAGATCAGTCCTGGGTGTTCATTGGAAGGACTGATGCTGAAGCTGAAAGTCCAATACTTTGGCCACCTCATGTGAAGAGTTGACTCATTGGAAAAGACCCTGATGTTGGGAGGGATTAGGGGCAAGAGGAGAAGGTGACGACTGAGGATGAGATAGCTGGATGGCATCACTGACTCAATGGACATGAGTTTGAGTGAACTCTGGGAGTTAGTGATGGACAGGGAGGCCTGGCTGTGATTCATGGGGTCACAAAGAGGCAGACATGACTGAGCGGCTGAACTGAACTGAACTGAACTGAACTGAGTGTGACAGAATGTGAGAAGCAACATTTTATCTTTTGTCTCAGAGAAGATATCCAAGGGTGTTTCAAATTTCTGGATTCCTAAAAACATACCGATGTTGCGGGTTCCTAAATCTTTTTGGTATTTAGGAAGCAGAAGAGTTGCTCCTATAATTCTTGTCTCCTCTGGCATAAGATCATTGAGTGAGGACAGCAATAATCTAGGGTCTCAGTGGACAGAGAAGCCCCCGCAGGGGAGGTGAAGCGCAGGTTTGCGGCAGTGATGGAGGAGCAGAGTCCTGTCCCAAAGACCCAGGCGATGGAGCGCACCTTGGAGAAGGCTGCTCTAGCTAGAAAGCAAGGCAAATGTGCTGAGCTATGACATGCAGAAACTGGAAGCCTATGGGCCCACTTATGAATTTCCTTAAGTTTTTATATAAATTAAGATCTTGGTAATATGCACCTGTATAGCTAATTGTTAGTCATTAATTGACTACCAAAGAGTCATCAAAGACTGGGGGGCAACTTCCATATGAGAAATAGAGGTGAGCAGAGGGACAGTCATGAACCAAGAAAGAAGGATTCTCTTGGGTTAAAAAATTTATCATAGGAAGCTAAATGAGTAGCAAGGCTACCTATGTAGTTATGTATGTATACCTATGTATGTAGCTAAAGGGCAAAGGTAAAACAGTAACTTAATCTGCAGCATTCATTCTAATACCCAGCAGTATCCATCATTTACATCTTGCCAAGAGTAGCAATTCAACCATTAATTGAAGTGATGTTCAAGTTTTGGTAACAGCCATTGCATGCAATACAATAGGCAAAATAATAATATGAAACATTTGTAATAATAATTAAAATCAAATATCTGTATGATATAATTTCTGCTCTTAGTCCTTAGAGGCTTTAAAGAATAAAAAATGTAATAGTATATATAGTTTCTATCACGTAACACTTTCTACTTCTCACAACAATGGTATCTACTAAAATAGAATATATACATAAGAATATTTTAATTCTAGATGAGCAATTACATTATTAATTGATATTGTTTACTGAACACACCCTGTATGTGGTTTTTGTGTTAGAGAGAGGCCTTAAAAACATTAACATGGAGATTTGTAAGGACCACATATGTAGAAACTACTTGAGAATTGATGCAATATGCCCATGAGTACAAATGATGTAGTTTTTCTAATCTTAGCAACTGCAATCAGGCTCCAATTAAGCAAAATAAAAAATGTTCTTGGATAAAACACAAATGACTTTAAAATTTTTAAATTCACAACCACGACTCTGCCTTTACCATATGATTCTACCCAGGCCTTAGAATGACGTACAGATGAAACACGACATGCCAACCCACTCCAACATTCTTGCCTGGGGAATCCCATGGACAGAGGAGGCTGGTGCACTACAGCCCATAGGATCCCAAAGAATAGGGCACAACTGAAGGGACTTTGCACACACATAGATGGAAGAAGCCTTGTATTTCTTTCTAGCCCTTCACATAATGAATTGGGTGTAAGGCCTGTGTGCCCTACAGGACACTGAACTCTGTCCTTTTGAATGCTGCAGCAGTATGACCTTGAGGCTCCACTTGCTTCTTTCTGTGTGTATGTTTTGGATATGAAGAAAAGGATAAAGTTTACATCTAAGTTTTCTCCTGGAACTTTTCCTTCTAGATTTAACACAATATCTATCAATCACATGCCAAAAGTACTTTATAAGGAGACGAAAGAAAAGAAACTAGTTTCTGAATTACTTAGTCCTTGTCACTCTGTATCTGACACTATTGTCATTTCCCCCACATTGTATAATCTGTGTATATAGAAGTTACTTTGCCCTCAGATGTTAGAAGACGATAGACCACAAAGAATAAATGCTTCCCACACAACTTGTTAGGAATTTGAGCAAAAGAACAGAAGAGATTGCTCTCTTTCTCATTCCTACGGGATTACTTGGAAGTTGTTTCACTCTGTCTTTGTCAAGTCGTTCAGTCTTACCTTAAAACTTAGATGCTTGCTCTAAGAGCGAATATTTGACAAAGACTAGCTACCAGACTGTTAGGGTTTTCCCAGTGGCTCAGTGCAATCTGCCTGCAACGCAGGAGACACAGGAGAGGCGGCTGCCATCCTTGGGTTGCGGAGATCCCCTGGAAGGGGAAATGGTGACTCATTCCAGTATTCTTGCCTGAAAAATTCCATGCACAGAAGAGCCTGGAGAGTTACAGTCCATGGGGTCCCAAAGAGTTGGACATGACCGTGTGCACACACTGCCAGGCTTCTGTCCCTTGTGATCAGTTGCTACTAAGCTTTACACCAACAGCATCATGTGCCACACTCCTCTGGGGCTGCCAGAGTGGCTGCTTGGAATGGGGCAGCCGGACCTTCCGGGTACCTGGCGCAGCCAAGCACCCATCATACTGTCCTGGCCTCCCTTGGTGGTCTAATGGATAAGAATCCACCTCCCGGTGCAGGGAACATGGATGTGATTCCTGGTCTGGGAGGATCCCATGTGCTGTGGAGCAACTAAGCTCATGTGCCACAACTATTGAAACCTGTGCACCTAGAGCTGTGCTCTGCAAGAAGAGACGCCACTGCAGTGAGAAGCCCGTGCCCCACAGCTAGAGAGTAGCCCCCACTTGCACAACTTGAGAAAGCTAGCACACAGCAATGAAGACCCAGTGCAGCCAAAACAAAACAAAACAAAAGAAAAAGAAACCAAAGAACCAACCAACCAAACAAACCCCAAAACCTGTCCTGCTCCACTGGCAGCTCTGACTGATGGGGCCCTGGATTTTCTGAACACTCCTTGGTGGCTCAGATGGTAAGCCATCTGCCTGTAATGGAGGAGACCTGGGTTTGACCTTTGGGTCAGGAAAGTCCCCCTGGAGAAGGGAATGACTACACACTCTAGTATTCTTACCTGGAGAACTCCTTGGACAGAGGAGCCTGGCAGGCTATGGTCCATGGGGTCACATAGGGTCAGACATGACTTAACAACTAACACGCACACTCCATAAGCTAGCAAACTGCTGGCCTAGACATTGATATTCCAGTGGGCTCTGTAGGACCACTCAGAGAAGTGTCAATCAGTATGCCAGGCTAAAATCTGCCGTATATTTGCACTTACTATTAACTCCTTCAGTTCATTATGAGAGAAAACAACATTTGTCAAAGGTCATTTGAAAGAAAGAGTTGCATTTTTTTACATAATAAATATCTTGGGCCTCAAAAAGATTCAACAATCCTAAATAGATCGCCATTTGATGACAGAATATTAACCTAGAACCCAAATACCTCTTAATATATCTGCCCTAGTTAGGAAACATGCTTTTATAGCTGAGTCCAATTATTAGTCTTTCTAACACTTGCAGAACAAAATGTCCACATGTACTAAAAACTGATACGCGGGCTGTCCTTGGTCTTTAGATTCTTCCCAGGATAGTTTCCAATCAGAGACCTGTTTGCTCCCAAACTGCATTTTGCACTATAGAGGCTCCCCTTCTTCTTCCAAGCTGTCTGAGGTTCTGTTGCTGCCAACAGGCTCCTTTTCTACTTTGTCATGGTTTACGGCCAGTAATGAGCTACAGAATTCCGTAACTCATCCGAAGGATGAAAACTGAAGCATACAGAGAAGTCCCACATTTCTCTGTGAGGGAAGGCCGCCCAGCATCCCAAGGGTCAGACTGTCTGTCCCTTTAAGTCCTTCCTGATTCTCTTCAGAACAGTCTGATAAGAGACATCTGGAAACAGTAACTAGAAAATTATGAAATCAGTGAAATAGAATGTAACACTCTTTTTCTTTCTCTGAAGCAATAAAGTTTCTGTCATCTATGAGAGTAAGAAGGTAGAGTTATTAATTTTATTTTTGGCACCTAAGAAAGATACTCGACTTATTCCAGAGAGATAAAGAGCGAAAAAGTAAGAAATGGAGCTAGGATTTCTTTTCTTGGTCTAACAAATATGTGCTAGAGAGAAACATGGCAAAATTTCTTTACCTCTAAAATGGTTATGAAATAAGATAGACTACCATCTGCAGAAGTAGAAACCATAAACTCTCATCAGTATGCAAAAAAAAAAGGAAAAGACTTTTCTCAGGCTATGGTCATTTTCAGCTGGCAGTCTTGCTCCAAAGACCAAATTCAGTATGTGTTTTGCAATCTTCACATTTTAAACTGCATACTTCTAAATTAGATTAAGGAGTTACAAATGGAAAAAATAATTTTAGCACTTGCAAAATTGTTTGGTTTGAAATTTCTTGTAGCACTGAACATGCTGGTGAACAAAATGAAAATTAAAGCTTTGTATAATTCAATAAAGAAAGAGAAAACCAAATTAGCATTTGGTTATTTTTAATTAAGTAAAATGTAATTATTTTAATTAGACAAAACAGCCATGTCAGCAAAACTGTATTCCTAATAATATTTTGAGATGATTTTGTCAATATGCTTTTGGAAAGAATAAGACACCAATTTCTTATTCAACTTTCACCTTCTAATTTTTGCAAGGCACCATTTTACAAAATAAATACCCAGTAAAGATTTACTTTACAGTATATGAAACAGTGCTTAAGAATATGCAAACACACATATGTGTCCACTGATGTCTATGTTACTGTGTTACTAAGAGGATGGAGGAGAGGGCTTCCCTGGTGGCTCAAGATGGTAAAGCATCTACTTGCAATTCAAGAGACCCAGGATTGATGCCTGGGTCGGGAAGATCCCCTGGAGAAGGAAGTGGCGACCCACTCCAGTACTCTTGCCTGGAGAATCCCACGGATAGAGGAGCCTGATAGGCTACAGTCCACGGAGTTGCAAAGAATCCGACAGGACTGAATGACTTCATTTGCTTAAGAGGATGGAGAATGGTAGTTTAAGGAAACTAGCAATGCAAATATCAGACCCGTTTGTCCATCTGGAAATACTTGGAATATTTCACAGTGATAACTCAATTATTAAAAAGATAGAGAAAACTTTCAGAGTAAAATTATTGGTTCCCAATAAATGGCTGTCGAATTGCATTTCAAAATGTGATTTCACAGTGTATGTGAGCCCAGGGCTGATCTCGAGGAGGGGACACAGTGTTCTGCTGTTTGTGCTATCATGTTTCGTGGCACACGTTCACCAACCCACACAAAAGCATGCACAAGCTTCTTGGCAAATTCATATGGCTGTTTAGCTTAGCTTGGTAGTGAGATGATATTTCTAAATAACATGGATGGAAATATCAAGTTTTATATTTAAATTATTAGAATTAATGTCATTAATATTATCAAATATCACTATGGAAGATATTAAGTCTGGGCTAAATAGAGGCAGAGGGGCTACAGAGGGCTTTTGTTATTTATTTACCTCCTTCATACATAATTACAGTTGATCCTTGAATACCATGGGTTTGAACTATGCAGTTCACGTAAATGTAGGTTATTTTCAGCTTACTGTTCTTTGTGTTGGGCAAAGTTTGTGTTTGGTTAGAAATAATAGTATATGGAGTAAAAAAACTTTCAGTTCAGATTCTATCCAAACTGTTTCATCTTCCTGCCCTTGGATGAATCATTTTGTTTTGAGGCAGAGATAGCACTATTTGGATTTTCAGCTATGTGAGGGGTGGAGGGGATCAAGGGTCAAGTGCACAAAATTTTGAGGGTACAGGATGTGTTTGTTTTCCCACTTTGAATCACCAGTACCAAGCACACTGCCTGGTGTATGGCAAAATTTTAGTGAGTTATTTTTATATATGCTGACTGCAGAAGATTATGTATGTGTGTTCACCGTACAATAAACTATGCCACGTGAAGAGTAAATACTAAGTAAAATCCTGGCTCCCTCCAGTATTCTGGTGTGTATTTAGTGTTTTGTATTAGAAAGCTGTTGAATTTCAAATGGTGCACAGTGTGTCGTGAGGCTTACCTCATTACAGAATGCTCATAGCCAGTGAGGGAGTACAGTACGTTCTCAGTTCTGTGATACATGAAACTCGAATATACCATTCACCATCTTGGTGCCATTTGAAAAATGATAAGTTGCAGTTCTGACATTGAACGGGCTGGAAAGTTGTCACTCTCATCTTACAACAAGAAAAAAATCAGAATAAACTGAGCCAGAGCACTGAACTCTCTAAGTATAACAACATCCAGCCTTCCCCCACTCCCATCCACATCAAGATATGTAAAATTCGGACTGCAGAAAAACAAAGTGAATGCGGAACCTAGAGCTGTTCAAGGCAGAACCTGGGATGAGCGGCTCCTTTTGGAGTAAGAACTAAAGAAGAGCTTAGGAGATGTTGGGAAAGTCCCAGCCAGGTATCAGTCCCTTGGACTGCAAGGAGATCAAACCAGTCCATCCTAAAGGAAATCAACTCTGAATATTCATTGGAAGGACTGAAGCTGAAGTTCCAATACTTTGGCCACCTGATGCAAAGAACCGACTCATTGGAAAAGACTCTGCTGCTGGGAAAGATTGAGGGTAAAGAGGAGAAGAGGGCAGCAGAGGATGAGATGGTTGGATGGCATCATAGACTCAATAGACATGAGTCTGAGCAAACTCCAGGAGACAGTGAAGGACAGGGAAGCCTGGCGTGCTGCAGTCCATGGGGTCTCAAAGAATCAGACACGACTTAGGAACTGATCAAGAGCAAAGAGATAGCTACTGGATAAAACTACTGATATTAACAACATACTACAGCATAGGATAAATGAAGCATATGGACAGCAAAATGAAGGACGTCAATGCTGGGAGGGAAGACAGAGCAGCAGTGAGAATACTCAGTTAAAAGCCATGTGTGCTACATGTGAAGCAGGATACAGCAACTAATTAGAAGCTGATAAATGGCTTACAGAAAAAAAAAAAAAAGGCAGGGAGGGAGAAGAGAATGAGGAAAAGGAGTGATGTGGTCTAAATTTAAACTAAAACCTCAGAAAAAGCCATACAGAGATTGTAGAGTTTAGGGAAGACAAGTTGATGGTGAAAGTAGGTTACATGGGGAAGAATATTGGGGGCAGAAGACTCAGTTAATTTTTTTTTCCTTTATAAAATACATTTTATTTATTTATTTTTAAAAATACTTTATTCTACATTACAATACTGTATTTGTTTTGCCATACATTGACATGAATCAGCCACAGGTGTACACGATCTCCCAGTGCCAAAGCCCCCTCCCACTTCCCACCCCATATCATCTCCCTGGATCATCCCGTGCACCAGCCCCAAGCATCCTATATCCTGTATTGAACATAGACTAGCGCTTCGTTCCTTACATGATAGTATACATGTTTCAATGCCATTCTCCCAAATCATCCCACCCTCTCCCTCTCCCTCAGAGTCCAAAAGTCTGTTCTATACCTCTGAGTCTCTTTTGTTGTCTCACATAGAGGGTCATCATTACTATCTTTCTAAATTCCATATATATGTCAGTATACTGTATTGGTGTTTTTCTTTCTGGCTTACTTCACTCTGTATAATCAGCTCCAGTTTCATCCATCTCATGAGAACTGATTCAAATTTATTCTTTTTAAGGGCTGAGTAATACTCCATTGTGTATATGTACCACTGCTTTCTTATCCATTCATCTGCTGATGGACATCTAGGTTGTTTCCATGTCCTGGCTATTATAAACAATGCTGCAATGAACATTGGGGTACATGTATCTCTTTCGATTCCGGTTTCCTTGGTGTGTATGCCCAGGAGGGGGATTGCTGGGTCATAAGGCAGTTCTATTTGCAATTTTTTAAGGAATCTCCACACTGTTTTCCATAGTGGCTGTACTAGTTTGCATTCCCACCAGCAGTGTAAGAGGGTTCCCTTTTCTCCACATCCTCTCCAGCATTTATTGCTTGTAGACTTTTGGATCACAGCCATTCTGACTGGTGTGAAATGGTACCTCATTGTAGTCTTGATTTGCATTTCTCTGATAATAAGTGATGTTGAGCATCTTTTCATGTGTTTGTTAGCCATCCGTATGTCTTCTTTGGAGAAATGTCTATTTAGTTCTTTGGCCCATTTTTTGATTGGTTCGTTTATTTTTCTGGAGTTGAGCTGCATAAGTTGCTTGTATATCAGTTAATTTTAAGTTTATAAGCTTTCCTTATTATCACCCAGACTCTGCTTTCTGAAATGGGGTCACCAAGCAACTAAGTTATATAGTCATTCCTTTCCAGCCATGCTACAATTTACAATAATACATATCAGAATTTGATGTAAAGCAGGTTAGTTAGCAAAGAACAAATATGATCTCTACAAAATAGGCCTGGAACATAGATTTAGGTCCTGAAAACTTGCTGAGCAATCCTGAATGCATCAGGGGATGGGAAACAAATAGTCAGGACTCAGTTTTCTTTTTGTTAACTAATCCCAAACTATCAGACTGGAGAAGGAACTGGCAACCCACTCCAGTATTCTTGCCTAGAGAATCCCATGGGCAGAGGAGCCTGGTGGGCTTCAGTCTATAGGGTCGCACAGAGTCGGACACAGCTGAAGTGACTTAGCAGCGGCAGCAAACTGCCAGACTAAGTTATCTGACACTTCAGAATATTATAAAAACTTAGAGAAGGATTTTTTTTTTTACTTTGAACAAATGTCATTTACAACTTATTTAACACAAAATAGTTTCAATTTGTTATTTAACATAAATTATAGAGATTATAGCAGAATAAAGTGTGAGTTTGTGCTATATTACTGTTTGCAAAGGTTCTTGTGAAGTTGCCAGTAGAGTTCAATAACTCATCTATATGTCTTTTGGAGCACCTTTTATGAATTACAGTGAGAATAAAGATATTGTAAGGAAATTAAGAGTAATGAATAACAATATTTCGAATAAGAAAAGGTAAATTCTTCTGAGCCCATAATTTATCGTCTATACCAGAAGAACATTTCATCATGAGGATGGTTACATTTTATAACAAAATTAACAACTTGTTAATCCAAAGAAGCATGTAATAAACATTGTAGAATGAACATTAATAAAGTAACTTCTTGGAAAAGTCTTAATCAGGTATTTGCAAACCTCCAATTTCTAGTGATAGCTTCAAATAAAATTAACTAACAACCGTTGCTCAGTGGTGTTAGTTTTTTCAAAGTTGTACCTTCTCTTTTATGGATAGAATTAGTAATTATTCACAGTACCGTATCTATAAAATTAAGTAAAAATGTAATATAATTTGACAAATGGATGGAAGAACTACTGAAAACTTTATTGATTCACTGGCCATTAAACAACACATAGCTTGTTAAAGTGTCTTCTTTCAGGGA
This sequence comes from Nanger dama, assembly GCA_917880005.1. Taxonomy (NCBI): domain Eukaryota; kingdom Metazoa; phylum Chordata; class Mammalia; order Artiodactyla; family Bovidae; genus Nanger; species Nanger dama. The sequence continues at coordinate 5,167,206 of CAKJTW010000069.1, forward strand.
TCATAGGCATATTCCTTGAAATATATTTTTCTGTTTTAAGCAGATAGACTATATTTTTCTTAATCTGAAAAAGTTAAATGTGGCTAGTGCCTAAAATCACAGGTTTGTGGTCATAGATCATTTACTATTCAAAATGTTCTAGTTTCATAACCCTCCTCCCACAAAGAGACTCAGTTCCTCTATGGGATTTGACTTAATATTTCTTCAATATATGGATATTATTCTATTACATCATATAGGGTTTCCGGGTGGCTTAGATGGTAAAGAATCTGCCTGAAGTGCTGGAGACCCGGGTTCAATCCCAGGGTCAAGAAGATTTTCTGGAGACAAGAATGGCTACCCACTCCAGTATTCTTGCCATGCAGAATTCCACGGACAGACAAACCTGGGTTACACTCCATGGGTCACAAAGAGTCAGACATGATTGAGTGACTAACACAACACTTATTAAAACTTGCATGGCTAATTATTAATTTCCTTCGAGATAAAGCTATGAAACCATTTCCATTTATGGAGAGACGATTTGACTTGTAGTTAAGCTGGTATTTGATGCATTACTCATCCCTCCAGTAATCTCAAATGAAAACCTATTACATACAGTATAGGTAAGTATACAAACATAATATGTATGCATGACCCATATATCTAACATTGTAGCATTTTATTAAATGCTGTATAAGAAACCAGTATAATGTACATATTTTGCCTCATATATATATAACATTGTAGCATTTTATTAAATGTTGTATAAGAAACCAGTATAATGTACATATTTAAAAAAAATTCTGACTGATATCTAGATGTTTTTTAAAGCTTACAATTACTACATGAAAGTGGTGGCCACATGACACAGAGTTCAATGAGCTGCTGTTGGAGTCTGCTACAACCTACAAATGAGAAAGAAAAAAGGAGTTCGACCAAAGTCATATCAGGATTAACTCTATATTTGTAAAAGCGTGCCACGGGATGTTTAATATCTACACACGGCAAACAGGATAAGGTTTTACAGTCTCACCTGAGAGACCCTTGCATGTTCTACTCAATTATTAATTTACTTCTGAAAGGATGGAGGTTAAGACAGATGGCATTTGAATGGAAGTCTAAATTCTTCAATTGTGCACTTAGGAGAGCTCAGTACTTTGCAGTTTATACTTGTGTAGACATAATTCTTAACCTAATGTATTAGGTAAAGGATTTTAAATGGAGTTCACCTTTTCCTTTCTTTTACTTCTGTCTTAATGACAGGAGGTAGCTTTGGAGCAAGGCCTCAGCCTCGGTCCAGGTTAGACTACTACCACCCCTCCCGCAGCCTCACCTCCCAGAAACCGGGTGTTCACTTCTTTGATGATGACATTTCAAAGAGATGGTTCCCAGTTCTTTGAGAAAGATATTCCTATGTTGCTAAGCTGGTGAGAGACTTATTTAGCTTTTGAAAAGATTTACATACATTTCAAAGAGACTGAGAAAGAAGTTATAATTGCAAGTTTTCTAAAGTACAGGCTTAAAAAAGAGAGTGAGGAGGAATTTCTTCCCTTATTTTCAACAGGAAAATTTAGGCCTCTTATTAAAAAATTTTTTGCCCTTATAATTTTTTTCTATTTTAATTGCTTTCCTATTTCTTAAATTATTATCAATCACATTGATTGATCTTTCTATTCTTACAGTTTCCCCATTTGTGTAGCTTTTGAGAAAGTCCTGAAATGACATAGCAAGTTCCACAAATTTGTTCCTTGTTTCAAAGATTATTTTGATTATCTAGGGCATTTTCACTTCCCGATTAATTTTTGAATATGCCTGCTACGATACTGATTGGTGCTTCACTGAAAGTAAAGATTCATTTGGAAAGTATTGCTAACCTGACAACATTAAGTCATCCAGTCATGAAGGTGACGTGTTTTCCATTTCTTTGTCTTTATTAATTTTCAGCAATGTCTCTTAGTCTCGGCGTACCCACCAATGTTGTTACACATCCTATATTTTGTGAGGCCAATGACATTTTTTCTTTTGCTTACTGCACAATTAATCTATTATATTTTTGCTCTTGCAATCTGTAACCTTATCTAATTCTTTATTATTAGTAATGATTTCTTAGGAATCATACACAATTAATCATCTGCAAGTAAAAAACATCCTTTTATTGATCGTCTACCGTACACAGTTTATTCAGACTACACCCGTATGAAGTGATGAGATCACAGCTGGAGAATAAGCTGTTGTTGTTTAGGTCAGTGGTGTCCAGCTCTTTGTGACCCATGGACTGCCAAGCTCCTCCGTCCATGGGATTCTCCAGGTAAGAATGCTGGAGTGGGTTGCCCTGCCTCCTCCAGGGGATCTTCCTGACCAAGGGATTGAAACTGCATGTCCTATTGCTCCTCCACTGGCAGGAGGATTCTTCACCACTGAGCCACCAAGAAAGCCCAGAGAACAGGTTACCCTGTGACAATCTATTTACAAAATCCATCATAAAGGCTTTTCTTTAAACATTATATTATCTTTTTAAAACTAGCATACAACACAAAGCTAAACTGATTGGTAGTTTGCATGCTCCCAATTTTAGGAGAAGTACTTGCTTTTGACACAATCTCGTAACCTATGGAAAAGAAATTCCCACAGGCTGACTGCTGCCACCCAACTCCGTCTGCAAGCCATCTTTCTTTGAATCCCTCCTCTCTCGTACACACAAGTTGCCTGGTGACTTTCTTCTTGACCTTTGCTTCCTTGCTGGAGCCAAGACTACAGGCACCAAGATGAATGGGAACATCAGGAGTGGGTGGGGTAGACATGACATCCGAGGTTGGGAAATGTCAGGGGGCAGCCCCTGTTCTCATGGGCAGACCCTGATGGTGAGCGTCCCCGTAGGAGGCTGCCTAGCAGGGAAACACCTGAACGTAACTGTAAGAGGATCATTTTTAGGATTTACTCCTCTCTTTCAGAAGTACAGCCATCCCTACAACTGAACTTTAATTCCTCCTTTAAAAAACACACACACACACAAAGTTTAAAGATCTTCAGTTGTAAAATGATTATTACTCTAGTTAGTTTGTATCAGATTTGAATAAATCACAATTATACCACGTTTTCTGAGGAGGCTTTCATCATATCTATTTAGTAGATACGAAAGTTAGGGTCATGAGATTGCTAATGCATAGCTCAGAATCTCATGTGTTATTTTGGGAGAGACTATAGGAATAATCTAAAATAAATAAATAAATAAATGAAAAACCATGAACAACTGATATTTTCTTATTCCAAGCACTGTACAAGTCCTCCCTCTAATTTAGGTTTTCCAAGGATTAATTTGATATTATCAATCTGCCCTTTATAATGGGAATACTGAAGCTCAGAAATTAAAAAAAAAAAATCACTCAACTACATCCTCACTGTATGTTACTTGTGGAGACAACCCTTTAGAGCAAGAATTTTCTATTTGAACTTTTGTGTGTGTGTGTGTGTGTGTGTGTGTTTTGTGCATTGATATACGGAAAGTCTAGAAGAGTGCCAGATAGCATCATCCTTCAGCATTTGCTGAAGGGGTAAGATATTTCTGATGCTGAATTAAAGCATTTCCATTGCTATCTCTGTTTCTTGGATAATGGTATGTCTCTGAGAACATATACGTGAAAATGATCATCATATTTGGCACTTATTTTTGAGGGGCTATGTGCTTTTTGTAGTAAAGCATTGGGCATGGTTCAGGACTAAGTTTTAGACTTGTCTGTACCTTATAAGGTCTCATGGGGGCTGCCATGTCCTGACTTCAGCTTATGTTAAGATAAGGTTAAAAGTTCATGTCATGCAGCTTGAACCATAAATGTTTGCTAATAGGTAAGTGTGTTGTCAGGGTAGGAGCCATACTCGCGATACTGGCCATTAGCCTACAAGCTTGTTGGTCCACAGGCAACAGAGCGCAAGCAAAGGCTTCAGACCCAAAGAAGAAAACTGGCCAATATCAAACCAGTTTCTAAAAATAGAGACAAGAAGAAAATCTTCTTAAAAAAAAAAAAAAAAACTAGAATAAAAACCTAAAAAAAAGTACATAAAAGGGCCATATTCCTGTGGAACAAAAAATGAAACAAATGAGCAATGGTTCATGTGTCCCGGTTAAACCTAACAGACAGTAACTACATTTTCCTGAATGAAGTTATTGATAGTACTGAAAGCTTTACGTCAAGACAAATCTTGTAAGTGAGAGAAGACTGAATCTACAGAACTGGAATGTACTGGGTTTATTGAAAATACCTAAGCGGGTATTGTCAGAGATAATCTTAGTTAAGAAGGCTATTCAAAGAGTATATTTTATGTCTAGCCTGGGGAAATCCAAGTTATTCCTAGAATTCGGTTGAGGGTATTTTGAGCCTTATTGGAATACATGGCTGATCCAGCTCTTGGGGAGCTTATAGTCTTATGTAGGAGACAGACATTAATACAAACAGTATGAAAACTATGAATGCATTACATAAGACTTACAATCTGAGATTAGCACTCTGAAGGAATGCAACAGTCTTGAAAGAGTGTATAACAAAGACCTAGGACCTCTACTGGGACTTTAAGACTCTTGCCAGAGAAAATAGCTTTTAAGGTAATGTTGAAGTTACAGGTGACCAGATTTCCCCAGTAGCCCATAACTTTTATAGGATACATATAGAATGAAAAGAGAAAAACGAAGAACTGAACCTTAGGAATTCCAGGACATTCTCAAAAAGACCAAGAAGCAGCAGCAAGCAGGTAGCGAGTAAGAGACAATAGTCCATGGAAGTCAAGGGAAGAGATATTTTGTAGAAAGTCTCATCCAGTGACTTGTCCACGAGAGCGGTGTTTCTCATGGGTGGCTGGGTGACTCGGGGTCCTAAGGAGACGTGTCATTATCTGGGAGCATTTGCGGTTGTCGTAGCTGGGAGGAGCCACTGGGTCTATGGGAAGAGGCCAGGGTTGCTGCTAAATATCCAACAATACAAAGGAAAGGCTGTCACGGCAGGCTAACTATCCACTCCAAAGGGCTGCGAGGCCGAGGATGAGAAACTGACGCTAGAGTTGAGTGCAAAGAAGACAAAGTAGCCACCGTCAAACGAAGTGAGAGAGGAAGCCCCAGGGAAACTATTAGCATTGTCTGGGCACTCCAAGAGTGGCGGATGCCACAGTGACTGAGGAGAGGTGTCCTGGTCAGGGCAGCAGAGCCAGAAGCAGGGACAGGAGCTGCTGAGGACAGCAGGTGTGGAGAGCCACAGCTGCCAACAGGTGCCGAGATGTAATGCCTTAGGGGATTTTTTTTCAGAAAAGAAAAATCACATAATTGTTAAGAAACTCAGGAAATAGGAGTCATATTTGGGAGCTGGAATGAGAAGAGCCAGCTTGTTGGACTGAGCACCCACAATTTATTATTTCCTCATTTTCTTGTTGACTTTAGGAATGATGGAAAACACTAGATCTATACATTTATGTCTAAAGGGGCTTATCAAATTACAAACACACTACGAAGATAAATTGATGTTAAGGGCCTAGAGCAAAACTTTAACTTGATTCTATAATGAGAAAATATTCACAATTGTGTTCATTTATTTGGTTGATTCATTACGGATCTTATCCTATAGCTAGGTGTTCCAGGTGATGAGGCTTCAGCACTCAGCAATATAGCGATATTTACAATGACCTTTTTCTCCTGAAGCATAAATTCTAGTTGGCAGAAAGAGGGGAGAAAAAGCAAGTCAACAAGTAAGATAGCTTTAAGCAGTGACAAGTTCTATGAAACCAATGAAACTAAGAAGTGGTACAGATGTAGCCTCTGATCAAATTAACATATGTAGCTCTTCACTCACTTTCTAAAACTTATCTATTTACTTGGCATCAAGTACTAAGAAATCTGGCTATGGAAATTTGCATATGCAGAGTGGTCCAAACTGTGGCTAGGACAAGGAACAGAAAGTGCAAGGCAGCTGCATTGTATTCGCGGGGAGAGGGATAGTTGTAATAAGCAAAGACCAAGTTATGAAAGGCTTGTAAGTCATGGTATATAGAGATACTGGATTTAATTCTGAATCCTTAACAGATCATTGCACAATGTTCTATAGTAGAGTTACATGATCTAATGTAACAGCCATTCTAGCTGTTGTATGGGAACCATGAAAGCTGAGTGATAGGTCTATGGTAGCAACTGTGGATACGGAGAAAAACACGAAAAGTTCATTTATGTTTTGGAGACAAAGTTGCAGATGTTGCTCTTGGATGTTATGAAAAAAAGATGTACATCAAGATTATGTCTAGGTTTCATTGTTGTTGGTGGTAATAATATTTTTTATAAATTTTAATAAAGCTTTATTATACAAATCAACATACTGTATGTTTACATAAAATTTTAGTAAATTTTAATGAAATAAAAGTAGACAATGATGGATAGTACATTTATTAAAATTACTAATATGAGAAAGACCAAAAAGAAAAATATTTGGGGAGAAAATGATAGTTATGTTTTGTCATGCTAAATTGTGGCTGATTATAAAACATCCAGTAAAGCTATCAAGTAGCTGTGCACTCTATGCATCTGCATTCCAGGGAATTGCAGTGATCACACTACTGATTTGACAGTGAACGACCTTTGTATATCTTCCCAGGTGGCTCAGTGATAGAGTCCACCCTGCCAAGCAGGAAATGGGTTCGATCCCTGGGTTGGGAAGAGTCCCTGGAGAAGGAAACGGCAACTCACTCCGGTATTTTTGCCTGGAAAATTCTTCCATGGACAGAGGAGCCTGGCGGGTTACAGTCCATGGGGTTGCAAACAGTTGGGACACGGCTTTGCGACTGAACAACAAAAAGTTTATGGAGTGTCACGACAATCCATACGGATTGCCACCTTGAACTCGGCGACTCCTGCAGCCTCGAGTGGGCAGAAGAGACCAAGGAAGAAAGGAAGAGGAGTCAGCAAGCAGCTGGTGGAGAATCTTACCAGGAAGGAGAACAAAAAAATGGGATGGAAGCTGGAGTGACACCTAAAAATGACGAATATTTGTATAGTATTAAGATTACACACACGTATATTTGCAATATAATGCAGTGGTGACTTGATATATTCATTCAGACATACAATAAACAACTAAAACATAGAATGCCAAAACGCGTGTCTCTCACTTGCCTTCCCAATCATTGTGTTCTCCAGTCCTTCACATATCATTAACCTTAGTAAATAAATTACCCCTCACTAGCTGCTAAAATCTATTTTTGTATATTAGAATATGCTTTAGGATTTTAAAAGTTCCCCCCTTTTACATACGTTTTCTTTAAAAAAACAAAACAAAACAAAACTGTGATGCATTCAGATGAAACTCCTCTGGAAATAATGCCAATATCAGTGTGTTTAGAAAGCTTTTCTGGGGACTTTTCTGGAAGTCCAGTGGTTAAGACTCCGTGTTTCCAATGCAAGGGGCTCTGGTTTGATCCCTGGTCAGGGGATTGATATCTCATATGCAGAGAGGTCGAAATTAAAAACAAAACAAAACTGGATACTTAAAAAAATAAAAAGTAAATACAATGATTTTTGGAAAAGAAAAATTTTCTGGAGTGCTGGAACCTTGACATGGGAATGATTGAGTTAATGAGTTAGGAACATGGGGTAATGTGCTCTACTTGGAGAAGAAGCTACTGGTAATATAAAAGTTTAAGCCAATCCCAAGGAAGTAGGTAGCTGAAGGAGGTGGATAAAATACATATTAGAGGTGAGCATGAAAAGGACATACATGACACGGTGAATAGATCAAGGAGTAAAGCAACGGCCACAAAGACCTTGTGATGCTGAATTTGTCAGGGATGATCCCAGAAATGGTGGAACAGAAACCAGTCTAACTAGTTGATTGGTAGCTAAATATAATGAATGAAAGTAGCAAATGGTACTATCTAAGGTCAAGAATTTAGAAAGAATTATTTGGAGATGGAAGAGAAATATTTGAAGTTATGTCAGTTAATATTTAACACCTCTGATTATTGTTCCATTTGTTTGTACTGATGCAGAATTAAAACTTTCACTCATGTAATTCATTTAAAATTGATATTATAATAAATATTGACATGAATATATAAAGAGATACATCACTGAAAGCAGTTCAGGTAGATGTTTTTGCAAAGGGGGAAGAGGATATTTTAAATTTAGGTTAAAATATCATTTTGAGTTCATACTGCTTCATAAGGCTATAGAATTCTTCTGCAATATAAATGGTTGTATCATTGCTGGAGCAAATGGACTGACAGCTTGCTGAGTTCTGAACTATCTGGAATTGTTCTGGAAATTTTTCTCTAAGGCTAAATAGTGTGGCACCATAATTACTGAGTTTAGAGGAGGGAAAGGCAACAAGGACACCCTTGAATAAATGATATGTCAAAGCAGGGTTGAAGGCAATAGTCATGCCTGGCATGGAGGAAATCCTTAATGCCACATTTTACGGAGTTCAGAAAAAATCATTGCAGTTCCCTAACTGACACAGGGAAGAGTGATCTGTCAGCTAGAACACTTAAGGCTAGCCAGCTAAATTGGTTTGAGGCAACTTGAGTAAAGCAAATCTAATCTAATCAATAACACTGACACACCAAAGAGATGTACATAGCGATTTTTAAAACAAGGAATCATATGAATTTTTGTCATGAATCATATTTTTGCCCTTTTAAAGCCCTGATAAATAGAATTTAAAGTAATATTTATATAGTTTCACGTTCTCTTGAGTTGTAACAAGTAAATTATTTTGCTTTTGTTGTTCCCATTTGAGGGATAAATGACTTAACATGTAATTTTGTGTATTTCTCAACACACACAGTATATATATATAATATACAACTTCATCCTGATAAATGAGAGTATTCTATTATTTTTTGCCCCTTTGGTTATGTTTTAATCTCAATTGGCTAATCAGAAGCCCAGCAAGTACTAAGCATGGAAAATTCTTATCTTTTACTGATTCAGCTATCTTTCAGCTTCCTTTATCTCAAACTTATAAATGTCTCTAATTGGGCTATTTGCCCAACATTTTCACATTTCAGTATTATGACTGACCTTGAAGAAACTGTTCTGGGAGTCCACCGATACTAGTAATTATAGTTCCATTATGCCCCTGCTTAATGCAGGAGATATTTAGACTTTGATCAATGCATTCATTGCACTTATTGATTGATAATTATAATGCATTACTTGCTGGCTTTCCTGCCACCTTCATTAATTGTCTTGCCACAATGCAGAAATATAGTTGCAAGACCCTCGACATACATTTTGCCAGAACTTATCACTCTACTTTTACATTTACTTGGTGCTTAATTGTTCACTTCCACCATTACAGCTTCGGTATATTATTCATTTTAGCTTCCTGGCCCCACACCTGTGGATATAAGCCACATTCACCACTCTTAACTCCTTTAGCCTGCTTCTTAGCTGTGCTCTTGTAAACTTAGAACTTCTAGAATGCTATAAAAGAGCCCAGAGAGACCTTATCTTTCATTTATGCTAGGATTTAGGAAGAATTTACTCTTTAGATTTTGTGTTGTAATGTATAAACTGAAGCCCTATAAATATATTGAGGACTTCCCTGATGGCTCAGACAGTAAAGAATCTGCCTGCAATGCAGTAGACTTGGGTTTGATCCCCCGGTCCCGAAGGTCTCCTGTAGAAGGAAAAGGCTACCCATCCCAGTATTCCTGCCTGGAGGATCCCATGGACAGAGGAGCATGGTGGGCTACAGTCCTTGGGGGTCGCAAAGAGACACAACTGAGCAGCTAACATTTTTCACTACAAATTTATTCACTCTTGTTAATATTACTTTTTTTTTTTTTGAATCAAGGGCTTTTAAATATTCTGTGTATTTGTGTGTTCAGTCACTAGTCATGTCGAATGCTTTGCAACCTGTTAGACTGTAGCCCATCAGGTTCCTCTGTCCAAGGGATTTCCGAGGCAAGAATACTGGAGTGGGTTGTCATTTCCTCCTCCAGGGGATCTTCCTGACCCAGGGATTGAACCTGTGTCTCTTGCGTCTCCTGCACTGCGGGCAGATTCTTTGCCCCTGAGCCACTAGGGCTCAATGTTTAAATATACTACCTCATCTTAATCTAACAATCTAGTTTGGGAGGGTGATGGGATGCAAGATGTCCATCAAGATACAAATATGTTTTACCTATGTGTCTGGGCAAGGAAATCGGGAAGGTGACACAGGTTTTGTTCAGTTATTTTAGCTCACTTAAACTACCCTAAATGATGATCTGGGTCAAGACAGAGCAGCTCCTAGCCATTTGTGAGGAAAAATCTTAATAACAATCTTTGTATGCTTGACCTGATGGATTGGTCTCACAGCCTTTTTGGATATTTCAAATCATATTTTCCCTACGTGAAGCACATGTTTTATTTCTGATACTTTGCTCACCTATCGACTTGGTCATTAGTGAACACATTCATCCTTGATACCCCCAGACCATTCCAGGCAGTTAGATGCTTCCTATTAGCCTCTTAGTATATTTCCTTCACTCTCTACACTTTAGAACTCTTCCCATATTTATGGAACTATTTATTTATTTGTTTAACTCCCTATTCCAACATGGCTATTAGAGTTCCCATCTCTCTGTTCCTAGTGCCTAGCATATGGGAGGTTTTAATGTATATTTATCTATCTACCTATCTGTGTATCTGTCCATTGATAAAGAGGAAAGGAGAATATAAAAATTCATAAGAATGAACAAAGTCTCCTCTTATAAACTACATATATATCAATGGAGAAGTAGATCAAGAATTGAAGAAGAGTTATAGTAAGTGTTGACAAAGGCAATTACGATATACTGTTACTTGGTAAAAATGTTTCCTTAACCTATCTGCACACTGAACTATTACTTTTGGTTTTATATCACTAGTTACTTTTAAGTTTGGCTTAATTATAGGTGATCATTCCAATATTTAATCACATTGCTGCCTAGGAAATTAGTAATTTTTTTACTCTGCATATGCTTTCCTTTTTTTCTCACAGTTCCTTCAAATGAGCTCTCAACAGCACCTTTTAGCATGAGTGTTGGCTTTTCCTGTTGTCAACCTTCCGACTGGAGTTTTAAAATAAGAAAAGGTTTAGTTGATAGACAGGAACTGAATAAATATAATTTTATAGTTTTTTAAAAAGAGTACCAAATGACATAAACTTTATGTTGCTTTTAAAATGATTTTTATCTATTTTATCAATTTTATGGTAAAATAATATAGGATAAATAATAATAAATAGGAACAATTATTTTATTTAGAACAAGAATTTTAAATCATGATCCATTAAAAATGAATCTATGACTTTTATACAATTTCTTCTATACTGTATAGAAATATATTTGTCTTAACCTTACCTGCAGAGTCAGAGAACTAGATTGCTATAAAATGGATAGACTCTTTTGAGGGCTGTTGAACTGATAGAAACAATGTGTGAATAATATATAAAAAAAAATCTCTTGATTATCTCGAGTTACATTACACAGTATCAACCCTGTCAACTCCCGCGATCATCTCAACAGCTCCAAGCAGCTTGGAGAATAAAACTAATCTATCATGATCAATGCAGTCTTTTTATCCTTAGCCACCAGGAAGGGGTGTGTATTACATTTTTACACAAAACCACAAGTGTATTTGGATGTTGAAAGGTGGGAGGAAAGGAGGAAAAAAAATGTGGAAAATCTTCAAATTTATTAACAAAAATAAGTTATTTAAAACTATGTTCATGAATCTACTGTCACACACATCCCAAGGGCTCTCTGCTTATTCATGTGTATTTTCAAAGTTTATTTACAATGTAGAAACAGCTATGTTTTTCCTGAGTGTAATCCAACTTAAATTAATATGTCTCAAAATAATTCATGATTTACCAGTGAAAATGAGAGCAGGCCTGTAAGTGTACTTCTGTTTGGACAGTTGTTAAAGGACACTGAAAACAATCCAGCATTTCATACCATCTGTACAGACATGTTTCATTTGGAAGATTCTCAGATTATTGTCTGTATTCGCATAATACCCTCTATTAGATATTAATGGCTAACAAGATTAAAATGTTAGAAGTTGATAAAAATAAAATAATGTTTCTACACAATAGTTGTTAAACATACCTTTTACCCTAATATGAGTACTTGCTCCATTATAAAATTTGCTTCATAATCATAAGATTAGAATGAAAGTCAACTGTTCTTACTCACAGGCATCTCTGAACATGCCACAGTATCACCTAGTCTCTTTCCAGGGTACATATGCTGAGTTAATATATAATTGCATTTCTTCCATTAACAATGTAATCATGCTTTTTCCCCCCACCTTCCATCAGCTACAAAAATTAGATACTTGATGTATTGGGTGATTCTGACAGATAGGTTATTTATCATTACCTAATAAAATGAAAAATAACCTATAAGCTTTTCTAAATCAAGGAAAAATTTCAACCTTATGTAATAAAATAAGAGATAAAGTTCACTAATAAGCTTTGCCACTAACAAATATTTAGATGCATTTTTAACCCTTTAAAGGCTTCCCTTGCAGCTCAACTGGAATTTACCTGCAATACAAGAGACCTGGGTTCGATCCCTGGGTTGGGAAGATCCTCTGGAGAAGGAGAAGGCTATCCATCCCAGTATTCTGGCCTGGAAAATTCCACAGACTATATGGCCCATGGGGTTGCAAAGAGTCAGACTGAGTGACTTTTCACTTAACCCTTTAAACATAAATTTTATGTTGGTGTTTATATTTCTTCTATTTTATGTTATAAAAGATGAAAGACTTTTATACATAAAAAAGTAATTTATATCAATCTTAATATTTTAGAATAATTTTCTGACTCTGCTTGCCCATATTTTTTTCCACATTTTCAATTACATTGTAAAACATTTTGTATTCTGCTATGCTCAACTGATATATGCTTTATGCATGCTGTGACTGGCAGGATCCTGGCCCCCCGTAACACTGTCCCCTGGTGCTGTGTCTATGAAAATGTTGTTGTTGCTTAGTGGCAAAGTCGTGTCTGGCTCTTTCGTGACCTCATGGACTATATAGTCTGCCAGCCTCCTCTGTCCATGAAATTTTCCAGGTAAGAATATTGCAGCAGGTTGCCATTTCCTTCTCCAGGGGATCTTCCTGATCCAGGGATCAAACTTACATCTCCTGCCTTTGCAGATGGTTTCCTTACCATTAAGCCACCTGAGAAACCCATGAAAATGATACATTACCTGAACAAAGGAACTCTACATATAGTTTTACAATTCAGTTGAACTTAAGATAAGAAGATTGTCCTGGATATTCTGGTGGGCCCAGTGTAATCACATGAGTGCTTAAGAGCAGGAGAGAAAGTTAAAGATATCTGAAGCAAGAGAAATAGTTGATGTGCTTAAAGATGGAGGGGTCCACAAGGAAAATATGAGAAATACATACATTCTATCAGAACCCACTGCACCACAAGAGCATCTAGAACTCCAGACAAGAACAGGACCTTTGACTTGGACTGACGACCTGATTTTAGCCGAAGGAGAGCCTTAGTAGAAGATTCAGACACATCATGCTAGACTTCTAACAAACAGGAAATACAAAATGATAAATGGTGTTTCAAGCTATTCTGGCAACTTGTTACTCAGTAGTAGAAAACTGAAACATGTTTTTTCCTAGTTCTCATTATTATTCAATATGTAGATTGTTCCATGAATACATAATGTGGTCACTAGTGTTATAAGTGATACAAAAAAGCAAAAGGTAGACCATGGTTTCAATCTTCAAGAAATCCCAGAATACAACCAGAAAGGCGAAGAGTTACAAAAGAAATATTGAATGTTTTCACTGTTTGCCACAAATTGAGAAAAGTGCTCAGGAGAGTCACAACCGTAAAATGAACTGTTCTGTCTGATGGAACCTGAGCCCTGTTATCTAACTCATTCCCAAGATCACATCGTTAACTCTGTTTCCACTAACACAGTCCTAATTGAGTGGTTGGAAATAAAGAGAAACTGTAAATGGGGATTATATTAGTTAGGGACATTAGAAGATCAGACTGGTAGAATTCTATAGGCAGCATTGTATTACTCCAGTAAAGATAGACCCCAAATACACTGCATACCTAGGAGGTTTTCTGTAACTTCTACTTGAGCAAAAGATCAGATATGAAGACATTTTAGGGATGTTTAAGGGGAAACAGGTCAGGAAGCAACAGTTAGAACTGGACATGGAACAACAGACTGGTTCCAAATAGGAAAAGGAGTATGTCAAGGCTGTATATTGTCACCCTGCTTATTTAACTTCTATGCAGAGTACATCATGAGAAACGCTGGGCTGGAAGAAACACAAGCTGGAATCAAGATTGCCGGGAGAGATATCAATAACCTCAGATATGCAGATGACAGCACCCTTATGGCAGAAAGTGAAGAGGAGCTAAAGGGCCTCTTGATGAAGGTGAAAGAGGAGAGTGAAAAAGTTGGCTCAAAGCTCAACATTCAGAAAACGAAAATCATGGCATCCGGTCCCATCACTTCATGGGAAATAGATGGGAAACAGTGGAAACAGTGTCAGACTTTATTTTGGGGGCTCCAAAATCACTGCAGATGGTGACTGCAGCCATGAAATTGAAAGACGCTTACTCCTTGGAAGAAAAGTTATGACCAACCTAGACAGCATATTCAAAAGCAGAGACGGTACTTTGCCAACTAAGGTCCCTCTAGTCAAGGCTATGGTTTTTCCTGTGGTCATGTATGGATGTGAGAGTTGGACTGTGAAGAAGGCTGAGCACCAAAGACTTGATGCTTTTGAACTGTGGTGCTGGAGAAGACTCTTGAGAGTCCCTTGGACTGCAAGGAGATCCAACCAGTCCATTCTGAAGGAGATCAACCCTGGGTGTTCTTTGGAAGGAATGACCTAAAGCTGAAACTTCAGTACTTTGGCCACCTCATGCGAAGAGTTGACTCATTGGAAAAGACTCTGATGCTGGGAGGGATTGGGGGCAGGAGGAAAAGGGGACAACAGAGGATGAGATGGCTGGATGGCATCACGGACTCGATGGACGTGAGTCTGAGTGAACTTCAAGAGATGGTGATGGACAGGGAGGCCTGGTGTGCTGCGATTCATGGGATCGCAAAGAGTCAGACACGACTGAGTGACTGAACTGAACTGAAGGGGAAGCAATACTTGGTTTCCTTGTATAGTAGAATTTACAAGATATAGGAAGGGAAGTGTTCAATATTCACTCCAAGATTTTTAGTCCTGCCTACTGGGGGAAAAGATAAAGTTGAAAGAAATGAAGTAGCTTTAATAAAGCTATTAGGAATAAGACCAGAATATAACGGGCTGATTTATAATACTGTCTGAATTAACATATCTTCTGTTATAAGTAGCAGAAACCATGAAAACTCAGTCTTCTAAACAAATAAGCCCATCATCTCACATGACAGCCTGCAGGGCTGGTAGGTGGAGCCTTTCAACAATGACCTCTAGAACTCAAAATTGTTCTGTCTTTTTTTTTTTTTTTTTCTGTTCATATCAGCCTCATTTCAAGACTAGTTTCTGTTGGTGGTCTTAGGACAATTGCCCACAAAATCCAGGCCAAAATACTTTCCTGTTCACTTCCTGCCTAAGATAAAGAACATTTCTCCCACCCATGATAAAATCCTTCTCTTCAGACTAAATCAAATTAGTCATGTTTCTTCCTTATGACAAGAATAGTCACCAGGGAGATAGGTATTGGTTCAGATTAGAATTAATTTGCCCAACACACTAAACATAATACACGCACTCAGTTTATAAAGGTAGTAATAGAACTGAATAGCTATAGTGTAGCCCCACATTTTACAAAAACTTGAAGAGGAAACTATACAGATGCCATCCCTTTAGGTGAGCACTGAGGGAATCTGGGTTGTCAGAGCCTGATCCCATTGGCGACCTTCAGCTCTGTTCATTGTCAGAGCCTGATCCCATTGGCGACCTTCAGCTCTGTTCTTTCGATGATACCCTTTCTCATTCTCTTCCATGGTCCTAAATGCTTTCTCTGGAAGAAACTACTTTGTTGGTTGTTGGGAGCCAGTGTGAGGAACTCCGCCCATTGCAAAGGTCATGAGGAAAAGAAGCTTGGCATATGCAAAGGTGTGATCAAGCCTCAGGAGATCCCCTGTTCCCGAGCATCTACCACAAAACCAGAGTACTTTACAGGGAGCTCTCCCCCATAACCA
Source organism: Nanger dama (assembly GCA_917880005.1). Classification (NCBI taxonomy): domain Eukaryota; kingdom Metazoa; phylum Chordata; class Mammalia; order Artiodactyla; family Bovidae; genus Nanger; species Nanger dama. The sequence goes on from CAKJTW010000069.1 coordinate 5,183,376, forward strand.
TTTCTCTCAGAGAAGGAGTTAACTTGCAGCCCCAGTTAATAAAAATTCCTGGGCATGACAAGAGTGTTTCAACTTACAAACTCTGAAGGTTCTCTGGCCTGCCTGATCAGGTTGTCCAGCCGCATGTGATTGTTTACAGCCTCCCAACTGTGAGAGGCATGGGATGCTTTAAAACTTTCTAAATACAGACTCTTTTGAGAAGTTAGAAGATTATTAGTATAGTATTAGTGGGTTGATTAGGAATTATATTGAATTCCTTGTTTGGAATTTTATTGGTACCCCATGTAAGCCAAGTTATTCAGCCCATTTCTCTCTCTCTTACTATTTTCTGGCCGAATTCCCATCTGGTGCATAGGACCCACCAAGCCTACTAATTCTGCCTGGGCTGCTAAGATCGAACTAGGGGGCCTCAGTGCCTCCTCTCCTTCGGGAGAATGGGAAGACGCCTGCGGCCTTCGTAGGTGGTGATTGGTACCCTGTGTTAACCAAGTTATTTGGCCTCTTTTTCTCTGCTAAAATCTTAGTCCCTCTCTATCTGTAATTAATTAAATTTTTTTAGGACACCTACTCCATCCCCACCTTCGAATTACCCTGGATCCACCGGGGCTGGACCCTGGCAGTTGGTCTTCATTTCCTCCATGTTTGCATCTAAAATGAGCACTTGGGAGTCTGCCCATTTGGGATACCTCATAGTTTTTAGTAGATCTCAACTTTTAATAGTACAAATTTTGGCCTCTGGGAGTGGCCTTATGGATTCTTTTATACCTTATCATCATATATCAAATTTCAAGTCTATTTACTAAAGGTGCACATAGTTTTCTTATAATAACAAACATGTTAATGGTTTGGGGACATTTGTCTAATAACATTAGACTATGGATGTTATTGAAGGAAACCACATTTGTTAGACTATCAATAACTCAATTAAGGTTGCAAAATATGATCATACAGAAATACGAATTTACTCATCAGCCATTCATTACTTAATCCACTATGATCTCATTGATCCACTTCTAATTTATAATTAAGTATAAATACTGCAGATCTCTTTAAATAACAAACATATCTATTAGCATTTCACACTGTGAAAAAGTCCTTTACAGGTAAAATAAGTATTACTCTTAAAAGAGTAATTTGAAACACAAGGCGAAAGCTTGATTCTCTACAACATATTTAAACAATGTAATAAAATGCCCAATACTACACAAAAGCTAAATAGGAAGGGAACTGACATAAACTAACTGGATTTAAGGAATTAAAACCAGTAATAACTCTAGAAATAGTGTTTTGTAAAGGAATGTTTTCTAACAAATTGTGGAAATACATGCCAGATTGAAAAGAAGGGTACTGAGGAAGTGCAAGTTATGGGGCTTGACTGCTCCTTCAAGACATTCAAAATCCAGAGAGAGAGAGGCTGTATGAGGGCGGAGAAGGACTTTCTTTTGCTTGCTTGTTTATTATATTGTGCTTATTTTCATTTAGGGAAGAATATATTATGTATTTATGCTTTGGATATCAAATGGTGCAGTCTATTAATAAGGTTGAAGGTTCACTAGTGGATGAAATAGTTTATGGAGGAATGACCTGGATGGCAGAACCTAAATTTGTACCTTGTGGGTCACTGATATATGCGAGTATGCTTGTCCTACAGTATGACTCAAGCCATGCATTTGTTTCAGCTATAACAAGAGAAATGACTTCATATATTTAAAAAGGAGAGAGAAAGATGCTGAGTCAATATACAAGGTAGTTTATTATAGAAACTATGGAAGATGAGTGAGTTCATATTTTCTGACAGCAACCTTTATAGCAAAGTACGAGTTAATGTCATCAGCTGATAGTGAAGATTTTGATGTTTTCTATTTATTCCATTATGTACAAATGCTTTACAGATAATTGCATTTCTTACTTGATGAGGCGTGAGAGATTAAAACCAATGTCTAGTGCCAGCTGCAATGCGACCTGGTACAATCATGTACTATTTCTTTCTGGGCTTCCTTGGCGGCTCAGACGGTAAAGAATCTGCCTGTAATGCAGGACACCCAGCCCAGGTTCGATCCCTGGGTTGGGAAGATCCCCTGGAGAAGGAAATGGCTCCCCACTCCAGTATTCTCGCCTGGAAAATCCCATGCACAGAGGAGCCTGGTGGGCTATGGTCCATGGGGTCGTAAAGTGTCAGACACTACTGAGTGACTAATACTTTCACTTTCATTTCTTTCTAGGCTTAATTTGTCTGATTACTAAGTTTTCTTTTTTTTCTTCATAGCTCAGTTGTGCTTAGTTATAAAATGTTTGACTTTCACCGAACCCAGGACAAATTTTGGTGATTCACTGAAAAGGGAAGAGGTCAAAGGAAAAGGGACTCTTTAAGAGATTAGTCTAGGTGACGATGGCACAGATTTAAACTAAAGGCTTGGGAATGAGTCTAGCTTCCAAACATTAGCAAGAACATGATTTTCTACCAAGTTTGAAATGACAAATATGGGAGTCAACCTCTGGGATATAACTTTGAAAACAAATAGTGCTATAAAACCATGAATAAAGCTAGTGATTATTGGAAGAGAAGGAAGAGGTTAAGAGGTCATCTGATGCTGTCACTGAGGGACGTGCTGAATCTATTGTGTCTGAAGGACATACAAGTGGAGATAGCAATTTAGTTAGTGGTTTAAACGTAGATCTGGAGCTAGGAAACAATCTCTGCAGCTAAGCGTCATTATATATTCGATTACGGAAGACAAAGGACAAGCCAATATTGACTAGGAATGGCAAATATTGCTTTTTAAGAATAAAGCAGCAAGAGAGAATCCTGTGAGATGGAAGGAGAAAGATCAGTAGAAAAGACAGAAGAAATGGACTTAGATGGTGGATTATAATGAGCATATTAAAGTATTTTCTGTAAGAAAATATGTACACAAACTGCATTTTTATTTGTTCTTACCATATACTTTCAGGATGCTATTACTATGTACCTTTTAATAAAGAAGAAGGTGGGCTTCAGAATAGGTGAAGTTTGCACAGTTATCAGTGTATAGGACCTGGTCCACCTAGATCAAAAGCCATTTCTTTCCCCACCATACCAAGCTGCAACTAGAAGATAACTTCAGACCACTGTTGTGGGTCACTTACGTAATAGCAACTTGGAGGGTCCAGGGAAACGGTGTAAAACAAACTATGAGTGAGTTTTCTGCTAGAGGTTTTCCTTCATTCAGTCCCTAAGTCTATTAAGGAGATGGTTATCCTTTTTGCTTTCTGGTTTTCTTAATCATCTCGAAAGTCCCTGTTTATTTCCCCCTTGCTCTTTGTTATGACTTTCTCTGTTTCTCTCTTTCCGGGCAGAAGCAGAAAGAAAGAAAAAAAAAAATCTCCATTATGTTACGTGTCTGCTCATCAGCAAAACAAATTCCCATGGCTCTCTGTTTCTAATCAGAAGGAAGTAATTTTCCTTTCTCACCTGACTGACTCTCCAACTTGGCTCTCAGAGCTGACTCTCCAGTCTCTCCCCCAGGTACTCAGTTGCAATTTTCAGTTAGTGCTGAAGTTCACTCATTAAACATTTCACCACGAACGAAAGTTACTGCTAGCCAGTGTCCAGCTCATTTAAGGTCGTACCACCAGTAACTAATTTCAATTGAAAATCAAATCAAGCTAAAAATACATTAACAGTCTAAGTAAGATTTTAAGATCAATCCTGTGCTTATTTATGTAGATAAAAAAGGACTACTGACATAATCATAAAAATAGTCACCATCACCTCTATCATCATCATCATCACCACCACCGCTGTCATTTGGAATATTCTCTAGTGCCAGGCAGTATGCTATGTACTTCTTAGCATTGTTCCCTTAAGCTGTAATGTTTATTCCGTATGTGTAATTTTAGTGAGATTCAATACATGCCCATCTTTGTCAGGCTCATATATATAAATCCAGCTTAACAAATTAGGTGTTATCATCACTTCACAGATATGGAGATAAAGTTTCAAAGTTATATGCCTCTCCAGGGCAAAGCCAGTCTGAAATATGGTTATTTTTTTAAGTTCTAGAAACACATGAGAAGTTAGACCCAAGGGAGCTCGATCTACCAAAAACATCTTATATGTACATATATCTTGTGTGCATGCTAACTCACTTCAGTCAAGTCCAACTCTGTGACCCCATGGACTGTAGCCTCCAGGCTCCTCTGTCCTTAGAATCCTCCAGGCAAGAATGCTGGAGTGGGTTGTCATGCTCTTCTCCTGGAGATCTTCCCAATCCAGGGATCAAACTCTTAAGTCTCTTAAGTCTCCTGCATTGGCAGGTCCTTTATCATTGGCACCAAAAAGCCTATATTTATATCTTACATAGACTTATATCTAGATTTGTTTATCAGCTAGAAAAGTTCATGGCATGTATAGTACAAAATATGCACAAATTAGACATTTTCCTTCATTCAGTCCCTAAGTCTATTAAGGAGATGGTTATCCTTTTTGCTTTCTGGTTTTCCTGTCATTTCAAAAGTAGTACAGTAGTAACAAACTTCATTTCCTTAATAAAATGAAAGCAAAGATGAAACACTTAGAAGGAATAGCACTTCTTTTGGAATGACTGTGGCTTGAATCACAGTATCTTTTATACTTTTATTAGTCCTTTAATTGTTTGAGCCTTGAAGCACAAGTTACCTGTTACACTAAAACATAACTTCTCTGTCCAAACCAGTGTTCAACTTGCAAAGGCAGATGCAACAGAAGAAATAGGTTCAAGGCTTCAACTGAGTGGCAAGGAAACGTATTTTGTTTAAATGAAGCATCTGATTCTAAAAATGTGCCTGTGAACAGTTGCTGAAACAGAGTCAGCACCACAGATCACCTTGTCAGGGCTCTGACAGGGACGCTGATGTTTAAAGGTGAGTTCCAACTGTTTCCTTAATTTATAATGTAAGAATCCTGCAGCCACCTGTCTAAGGGAAGCAATCACGCAGGGTTTATTGGTCCCCAAGCACTTCTGACACCCATCTTGTTAGACCTCTTGTACCAATCAGCATTTTTGGTAGAGTCTAATCTGTTATCATCTATTTTTCATTTTCCCAAACTCATGTCAGATAATTTCATCTAAATCTGAATGGGGAAACAAACACAAACTCTTCATAACTGAAAATACAATATATCCAACTTGGCTAGTGTTCAAATTACTACTCTATGATGAAAACTTGCCCTCTTAGGGTTTTAAAGACTTTCAGCAGAAATAAGCTTTTAAGACTTATAGGACATTTCAACCAACTTACCAACCATATTTGGAATGCTGTTAATAAATCAGGCCTCCCAGGCCCTGACTATAATCTCATTTTCCTCCCACTGCATAGTGTCCACCAGAGATCTTTCTCTTGGCTCATCCATTGATATGTTGTCACTTGCAGCTATGTCAACAAGGTCAAAGCTGACAAAGTCTAACAAGATTCAACTGAGCCAAGGCTCATATTTAAGCATCAGAAAAATAGATCCAATTATACCCCCTAGGGTCATGAGAAAATTAAATCCAATAAAATATAAAACCTCACAGCCAACTGCCTGGCCTTTGGTAAGTGCTAAAAAATGTTAACACTTTTTTTTCCTTCTCCATCTTCACGTCTCTCTTTCATTCACTGATACAGGCAATAACTCTCAGGTGGGACCTAATAGGAGCTAAATAATTTATATTCATTCTTTCACTTACTTATGGGTGACACATTATCATCTTTTGTTTTCTGGTCAAAGTTTTGGAGTACCTGCCTACGGTGTGGGAGACCTGGGTTTGATCCCTAGGAAAAGGAAATGGCAACCCACTCCAGTATTCTTGCCTGGAAAATCCTATGGGTGGAGGAGCCTGGTAGGCTACAGTCCACAGGGTCGCAAAGATTCAGACATGACTGAGCGACTTCACTTTTTCAAAGCTTTGGTTTTACCGGTAGTCATGTATGGATGTATGAATGGACTATAAAGAAAGTTGAGCAGTGAAGAATGGATGCTTTTGAACTGTGGTGTTGGAGAGACTCTTGGACTCCAAGATCAAACCAGTCCACCCTAAAGGAAATCAGTCCTGAATATTCATTGGAAGGACGGATGCTGAAGCTGAAACTCCAATACTTTCGCCACTTGATGTGAAGAACTGACTCATTTTGAAAGACCCTGATGTTGGGAATAATTGAAGGGGGTAGGAGAAGGGGACAACAGAAGATGAGATGGTTGGTTGGTATCACCGACTCAATGGACATGAGTTTGAGTAAGCTCCAGGAGTTGGTGATGGACAGGGAAGCCTGGTGTACTGCAGTCCATGGGGTCACAAAGAGTTGGACATCACTGAGCAACTGAACTGGAACTGGAACTTGCAGAGAAGGCTTCCCTGGTGGCTCAGTGGTAAAGAAAAGAATCTGCCTGCTAATGCAGGAAACATGGGTTCAATCCTTGGGTCGGGAAGATCCCCTGAAGAAGGAAATGGCAACCCCCTCCAGTTTTCTTGCCTAGGAAATTCCACAGACAGCAGAGCCTGGCAGGTTACAGTCCATAGGGTTGCAAAGAGTCAGACACAACTGGACGACTAAATAACAACTTGGAGAGAGTCCTACTCTGTCTCAGTTTTCAGTCTTGGAGTTAGGTGCTGCTGCTGCTGCTGCTGCTAAGTCGCTTCAGTCGTGTCCGACTCTGTGCGACCCCATAGACGGCAACCCACCAGGCTCCCCTGTCCCTGGGATTCTCCGGGCAAGAAAACTAGAGTGAGTTGCCATTTCCTTCTCCAATGCATGAAAGTGAAAAGTGAAAGTGAAGTTGCTCAGTCGTGTCCAACTCTTTGCGACCCCATGGACTGCAGCCCACCAGGCTTCTCTTTCCATGGGAGTTTCCAGGCAAGAGTACTGGAGTGGCGTGCCATTGCCTTCTCTGAGAGTTCACATACTTTAAAGACTGGACTGCTTTATTCTCTATTTTACACTTTCAGAGTGGAAGAAAGAGTTTGTTATATAGCCAAGTGGGACAGCTTTCCACAAAAGCTTCAGTAGTAATATATATATAGATATATGTGTATGTATATACATATATATATATAATATGTATATACATATATATATAATATGTATATATATGTTGTGTATAAAAGTTAAATGTTTCCCATACATTTCTACATGAAAATATTTTTAGTAGTCCTCATGGACAGGTTAACTGAAGTCAAGGGCATTAGATGCTCTGTGTAAGGCAGTGAGATAGAGTCCTCCTGTGAATATTTGATAACAGTGTTACATTACAATGTTTGGGCAAGTGCCAACTGAGTGTTAGGAAAGTGAACTAAGTGGGAAGAATAACATGACTGATTTGCATGTTGATTGACTGGCTGACTTCTGTACCTAGATAGCTCATATAACCTTAACTTCTCCATCCATGAACTGAAACAAATTATGCCTGTCTATCAAAAGCAATTATTCCAAAGATAAAGTTTGTTGTTACTGATGTAGACTATTTGGAGATCTTTACATTAATTTATTTAAAGTTATCTTCTCTTATTAATAATAAATCATAATCTTCTAGCAGAGAAAAAGTTCCATTTGCATCCTAAAGTGTAATAGTGAATGAATGACATTTGGATGAAATTTGCTTCCTCAGGTGCAAGTATATTTTTAACAGACTACTGCTAGAAGTTCAGGAACATAGCAAGCACTAATACACATAACATAACAGAATACTAACTGGCACAACAACGTGTGCAATAAATATGCATTAAAAAGCAACCAAAGCAAAGCTTTATTTTAAAATCATGATTCCTCAGGGCAAGGAAATGGAAAACTTGAAAGGAAATAGAGAGAAGGATGAAAGAAAACTATAATTAACTGCCAGTTCATTTACAGGAACTATGCTAGGCATTCCACATTAAAAAAAATCTAATTTGGCTTTTAACTATTTCACTTATTTTATCTCACTTAACCATTTTACTGTTTGAGGACAGTAAAGTTTATTTCATTTTATCAGTTCAAGGATTCACAAATAACAAACTAGAGTGTAACTTTGCCACTCTTGAGGGGACACTGACAGGGGAGGCTGTGATCGTGCAGGGGTAGAGAGGGTGTGGGTACTCTTTGTCTCTTTAGATCAATTTTTTTTTTCTGTCAACTTACAGCTGTTCTGAAAAATAAAGTCTATTTTAAGTGGGGGAAAAATAGAATGTAAGATGGTTCTGTAAATTCTATGTAGAGTTCTTTGTTCCACTTTGTGTTATATAAAACCCTCTTCTAGAAGGATCACTGATAACCAGAGGAAGGTTTGTTTTGTGTTTCTCCTGACAATATAGCTGAGTTAATTCAGTATGATGAATCTTTAGTTAAGAGATGAGTTTGTACTTGTGGGGGCTGGGTGATAACAGTGAACAAGGCACATGGAGAGAGAAAAATATCAATAATAAACATATAAATGAGTGTGTAATATAACATAGAAGAAAGTAATGCTTGATATAAAGTATATATGAAATAGAGTAGGGTAGAAAGAATCACGTACTTTGGACTGAGCTGCAATTTAAAGTCATGTGTGAAGAGTAGATAGGTCTCATCACTAACACAATTTTCAAACACAGACAAGAAAAAAAAATTCACTCAAGGGCATCAGAAAATGCAGAAACACATATTGGTAGGACACTTTCTGTTCTGTTCCCCAAACAGAAAGGTGTGGCCAATGATATGGAGTGAGTTAGGGAGATAAATGTGGAGGATAAATCCAGAGGTTATGGCAGAAGGTGGGGTATATGTCATGTAGGGTCATGTAAGCATTTTCGCTTTTCCTTTGAGCTCATCCAGAAGCCACTGCAGAGTTTAAGTGTAGGAGTGACATGATCCATCTTTTGTTTTAAGAGGATTACTTGACTTTGTCAAGATTGGACTGTAGGGAGGAAAGCATACAACCCGGGACATCAATGGCATAAATCTAGGTAAGGACAGTTCAGATCGGGGTGGCACCAGTGTGTCAGTGAAAGTGGTCAGGTCATAAACGTATTTTGGAATTTAAGACAACAGGGGGTTTTGTGAGCTGGGCACAGTGTGAGAATCAAAGAAACAAAAATGAATCCAAAATATTTTGATCTAAACTAGTGGATTATTCAAGTTGCCATCAACCGAGATGAGTAATACTGCAGCTGGAGGATGTTTCTAGGGATTTGGACGTTCTGTTTTAAAATGTTAAATCTCAATGTGTATGTTAAATGTATACTAACTGCTGTATGTATACCAAACATTCAAGAGGAGAAATCTAATAGGTGGCTGAATACACATGAGTCTGGGTTAGAGATGCAGCTTCAGCGGTGTTGAGATTTGGGTGGGGTATAACGTCAGGACCCTGAACAAGATCCCCCAAGAGCGCAAACAACCACAGAAGACAGATTCTGGGCAGCGACACTAAGGAGTCTGGAGAAGATGAGGAACCAGTAACTGAGAAGGGGAAGGTGTGAGTAGGAAAGCAGGTGAAAAGCAAAGAGGAGTGGTGTTCTGCAAAGCTAGAGAGGAAGCCTATCAAAGAGGTGGGAGCGACTGATTCTAATGCTGTTGCTAGATTAAGTAAGCTAGAAGTTAAGAATGGACCACTGAATTTACAAACACGCAGGACAGCAGAAGATTGAAGGCAGGAGGAGAAGGGGATGACAGAGGATGAGACGGTTGGATGGCATCACTGACTCAATGCACATGAGTTTGAGCAAACTCCAGGAAATGTGGAGGACAGGGAAGCCTGGTGTGCTGCAGTCCACAGGGTCGCAAAAAGTTGGAGCAAAGACTGAGCAACTGAACAGCCACAAAGGACAGCACTTGCGCTTTGTTAAGAGCCGTCTTAGTGAACTTGGGAGTGGGGAAGGTAACAACCTAATTGGAATATGTTTGTAGAGAACAGAAAGAGGGCAAATCAAGAAATTCTTTTAAAGAATCTTAGTAGAAATCAGAGTTAACAGTAATATATAAGTGAAAAATGAGTTCAATTCTATAATGCAGATAACCTCAATGGAAGTTTAAAGCTAATAGTTTGACTGCATTTTCTTGGTTTTTACAATTTCATGGACACACATCTATATGACTAGAAATCTTAATACACATGGAAATTTATTTTAATTATGTAAAACATTATATAGAAGCAGACTCATTCACTTAAATATAAACTCTTTTGATTCCACAGTCATAAGTCAAATATATCACACCACTGGCACAATTAATATACTTTAGGAAATAGTTATACAGAAATATATATGTTGTAAATGCTGTTTGGAAAGCTACATAGTGCAATACATATGGTCTTATGATATCAGTGAACATACTCTCTGCTTCTCTTGGGTTCACATTTGCTTGAAATTTATATTCCTTTAATATAATTAAATGTAATGTTTGCATCAAGTGCTAAAATATTCATACAAGCATACTAGAGGAAAGTATATTAATTTCTATTAGAAAAAATGTAGGCTAGGGCAGAGGGCCAACATCTCTGCTGTTCTTAAACATTTCAACCTAGGATGAAGAAAAAGAAGCCACTTTTATGGAATGTAACTCTAGCACTTCTAACTTTTACATGATCAACACCAAGAAATGACCAACTGGAACGGAGTGTTCAGCTCTTAAAGATGACTTTGTGTCTACAGCGTATGGTACTCCTGTAGATAGAACACACTACAAGTTTACAGACCCTGTTATCTTTCTAAAAAATTCCCATACTGATCCTTAGGAACTAAAAGCAAGACCTGCCATATATAACAATGTTTATGAAACTATTTTTATTTTACTAATTATGTCCCCTTATTTCCACTGGCAAGCAATTTCAAGGCCTTTGCTGAGAAACATGTCTAGAGGAAACTGACTCTAAACTAGGCTGTTTTCTATTAAACAAGTGGATTCTCTGTGATTCTCAAGCGAGATTGAATAAACAGCTGATGTGGTCAGCTGCTTAGAGAAGCACCTTGCCCTCGTGAGTGAATGTGAGTTGAGTACACCAGCTAAACAACTGAGGCTGCCAGAGGCACCCAGACCTCTGCAGGACCGCAAGTTACAATTATTTAGTGGAGCCTTCGTCGATATCCCAGAGCATGCCCGTGGGTACCATATACTCAACTTAGGGATGACCAATTTAAAGTGTTCGTTTTAATTTTAATTTTTCCTCTGGCCAGAGGACAACTGGCTGAGTTGGTGTCTATTGAAGACCTTGGTGTCACCGGGATAAAATAACAGAAAAACTCAGAATACAAAAGATCTGATACACATATTTTACACGTGGTAAGGGGCCATCATGTCTGCATTTTCTTAAACACAAATGAACCAATGGCTGATTCGTGTCAATGTATGGCAAAACAAATACAGTATTGTAATTAAAAAAATAAATAAATTTAATAATTAAAAAAAAGAAAAAAAAATCCTACTGCCCAATGCATTGGTTTTGCTTTCACTTTTATAGTGTTTAGAGAGTGAAATAGAAAAGGAAATAGTGCCAAACGTTATTAGGTGTTCAAAAACCATTTCAAGTTTTCTCTTTTGTTAAGAGAAAAGATTTTGTTTGGTTCTGTTGTTTCCCCCTCCCAATGTTAACAATTTTAAAATACTTTTTTTCTCCACATGAATTCAGAAAAAAAGAGGATAACAGAATATTTGCAGTGTACTGAAATCCAGGGCGATGTGTGAGTTAAAGAGGTTCTACAACCACTCCACGACCTCTCAGGGCAGGGTCTGAGCTGTGCTGGGAGAATCAGCCCCTCTGCAGGCACATGCTAAATGGCTCACGCATAGCACAGCCGCGGCACGCAGAGCCGCGAGGCTTCCTTTATCTATCAGGGCCACATCATTAGCTGGGCTCCCTGTAGTTCTTCCACGATAGATACTAACAGGCATTTCCATCTCAATAGTCCGCCTTTGCAGTTTTCCTTTGTAAAAGGAAAGCTGATGCTTAATATCTTTTTCTTATGCTTGAGTTGCATACCAGATCAATCTAGAAGACTGCCAGTGGCTGTCTTTGTTTTGACCCTCATCAAGTCAGAGCACTTACTATGAGTTCAGTACCTTCTGCCACTGGGGAAGCAGAGGTGGCTATGTTTCCTTTTCCTAATTTCCCCCATTAGGGTTGTCATATAAACTTTTGTTAAATGGAAAATAGGTTATTTTCCTAGCTGTTTAGTGTAACTCAGGACAGCATTTATGGAACAACATAATTTCATATTTCATTTTTGCTTTTAATTATTCATAGTCATTTTAATATATTGGGACAGGAAAAGGGGTAGTGACATTAATGTAGAAATCATATTCTTTGCAAAATAAAGTAATAAAGTTTTTCTCTCAAGAAAATATGACACTGGTATACTTCTGGAGAAGGCTGTCTACTAATAAAACAAAGGATTGCAAAATCTCTCTGGTATTACCTAAGTCTTGAAAGACAGAGTGAGGATTTTTACTTTATATTTCTATTTTTATCTATATTTGAAAAACACAGGCAGAAATAGAAAAAAGATGAACTAAGAAGACTCTATCAATATATTAATTGTCCAGAAATTGTTTTATTTATTTATATTTTTTATTTTAGTTTTATTTTTCCCATTTTTAATCCCTCCCAAACAATAATATGAAGTGAAAGTGAAATCAAAGTGAAAGTTGATCAGTCGTGTCTAACTCTTTGTGATCTCCTTGCTATACAGTCCATGGAATTCTCCAGGCCAGAATATTGGAGTGGGTAGCCATTCCCTTTTCCAGAGATCTTCCCAACCCAGGGATTGAACCCAGGTCTCCCACACTGCAGGTGGATTATTTACCAGCTGAGCCACCAGGGAAGCCCATGAATATTGGAGAAGTTAACCTATCCCTTCTCCAGCAGATCTTCCTGACCCAGGAATTGAACCAGGGTCTCCTGCATTGCAGGTGTATTCTTTACCAGCTGAGCTACCAGGGTAAAGCTGTAAACTATAATATGGTGGACAAGTTATAATTACAGTAATTTTTTAGAAAGATATAAATCAATTCTTTACAAGTATACTCTGATTTTACAATAAAATTTATTTCAATGGAAACTTTTATAGAATAATGGAGGTACAACTGACATGCAATAAACTCTGCATATTTAAAGTATGTGATTTGACAAGTTTTGAACATGTATATACCCATGAATCCATCAACATAATTATGGTAATTAACATACTCATTACTTCCCAGAGTTCCTCATCCTTCTTTTGGGTCTCTCCTTCCCATTCTCCCTCACATTCCCACTTCATGCCAACTGACTGCTGATCTACTTTCTATAACTGTAAATTAGTTTGCATTTTCTAGAATTTAAGATGTCTTTTTTTTTTTTAATGGAACCATACTATACTCTTTCCTGCTTTTATTTTCATTCAGGATAATTGCTTTGGGATCAACCATGCTGCTGCATGAATTGATAGTTTATCCCTTTTTATTACTGACTGGAATTCCATTGGAGGGATACAGCACAGTTTCCTAATGCATTCATGTGTTTATGGCCATTGGAATTGTTACAAGTTTTTTATTATTACAAATAAAGTTGCTATGATTATTTATGTCAAGTCTTTGTATGGACATACGCTTTCATTCCTCTTGGGTAAAATCTCCAACAACATGTTTTTCAATTTCTGCTTGCAGTTTTATCAGTCTTTGCCTAATGAATGTTGAAGTTCTGTTAAGATGTTAAATGGCCAGGATGTTTTAGTGTACTTGCTGAATTGACTCCTTAATTATTATGAAATAAACTTCTTTGTCTCTGATCTTTGCTCTGAAATTTACTTTGTCTGATACTGTATTCGTTTTCTGATCCTTCATAACAATCTAATCCTGCATAACAAGTGACCACAATTTTAGAGACTTAATACAACATTCATGGAATTCTCCCTGGTGGCTCAGATGGTGAAGAAACTGCAGGCAATGCATAAGACCTGGGTTCGATACTTGGGTTGGGAAGATCCCCTGGAGAAGGGAATGGCTACCCACCCCAGGATTCTTTCCTGGAGAATTCCATGGACAGAGGAGAATGGTGGGCTCTATAGTTCCTGGGGTTGCAAAGAGTCAGACATGACGGAGCAACTAACACTTTCACTTTCAATACAATACTCGCTAATTATTTAACAGATTCCTTGTGTTGGCAGTCCAAGCACAGCTTGTCTGGATGCTCTGTTCGGAGTCCAAGGTGTTGGCTAGACTGGGTTCCATCTGGAGGCTTAACTAGGGCAGAATCTCCTCCCAAGGCCATTCAGGTTGTTGGCAGAATTTATTTCTCCACAGCAGTATGACTGTAGCTTCTGGCATTTTGCTTAGTGTAAGCTGGAGGCTATCACTAGGTCCTAGAGACGGCTGACAGTTTCTTGTTAGGCAAGGCCTCCAACCTGGCCACTCATTTCATCAAGGCTTCAAGGGGAGTATCTCTCTGCTTGTAGGGCTTGGTACTTCCACTGATAAGTCAAAACCCATCCAGGAAGATCATTCTTTTGGTTACCTCAAAATCATAATGATTAATTACATTTGAAAAATTCCTTCATGCCTGCAATTTTCTGTTTGTTCAAGCAAGTTCCAGGTCTTGCCTACATTCAAAGGGAGGAAATTATACAGGATGGAATAGAAGATGGGAATCACAGGGCAACTCAAAGTTTAGTCAATCACAGATACTAATGAAGTCACTCCAGTTTTATTCAATTAATGTTACTTAACATACTGAGTTTCAGTATTTTCTGTTTAACCTACATATATCCTGATACTTAAAGTATTTTGAGGTTTTTTGGCTTGTTTTTGCTGCTGTTATTGAAGGCAGTGTACAGTTGGATCTTAGTTTTTCGTGTGATCTTATTAACCTTTCAGTTTTTGGTGGGTTCTAGTATGTTCGTGTCAGTGGTTATTCAACAACTAGCTAAGATTTCCGTGTTCTGGCAGGAGAAGATAAGCGCACGTTCTTCTACTCTGCCAACTTGAACCAGCCTCTTTCTGTCACTTTTAATTAATATATTTTGACCATTTACATTTAATATGATTATTGACAAGGATGGGTTTAAATTCACCATCTTGTGATTTCCATTTATTTACTTGTTCTTAGTTCCCTTTTCTTTCTTGCTTTTGGTTGAATAATTTATGATTTTATTTTATCCTCTGTAGGCTAATTATTACTGCACACTTTTCTGTAAAATTGCTTTAGGTTTTATAGTATATATTTAGAATTTATCATTGTCTACCTTCAGATGATATTATAGAAAGTGCAAGTGTTAGTGCTTAGTCATGTCTGACTCTTTGTGACCCCATGGACTGTAGTCCACCAGGTTTCTCTGTCAATAGAATTCTCCAGGCAAGAGTGGGTAGCCATTCCCTTCTCCAGGGGGTCTTCCCGACCCAGGGATTGAACCCAAGTCTCCTGCATTGCAAGCAGATTCTTTACTGTTTGAACCACCAGGGAAGCCCAGATAACATTATACCACTTCACATATAGTACAAAACCCTTACAACAGTATACATCCATTTCCCCTCTCCCAATCTTTTGTACTCTGGTGCATATTTTACTTCTATATATTAATATTTTATAAACTGCATATTACCTCCAGTAATGTTTCCTTTCACCTTGTAGAGCATGCCAGTGATTATGACTTTTTCAATTTTTATATATGATAAAGTCTTTATTTCACCTGTTTTTAAAGTTTGTTTTGATATATACATTGTGTTGAAAGATGTACTCTTTCCATTCATTAATGTTGCTCCTTTGTATTCTTGCTTATATTGTGCCCATCAAGAAGTCTGCTGTCCATTTTATTTTTATTCTCCTGTACATAATATCCACTCCACTGCTTCTCTATCCAGTTACTTTTGAGATATTTCCTTTATCACTGATTTTAAGCAAGTTGATTATGTAATTTGCTTTTTTCATCTCTTTTCCTTCCTTCCTTCCCTCCTGTAGCTTACTGCGCACCTTAGGTCTGTTGGGTTGTGTCAAGCAAGTGACCGTTGCTGCCCATGCCAAGAGCAGCTGTCCCAGGATATTTACCCACTGCATGGCTTGTGGGTAGCAGACTCATCATGAAAGAGTCTGTTCCACTGGATGGAAAAACACTTGACTCACACATAGAAGGGGCAGAACAAGACCAGCTTCATCAGTGAGTGTGTAGTACTCCCAGTAGGAGTTGCCCATAGCCAAGGCAAGGAGATAGTCTCCAAAGGATGCGTATCTTCACCACCAGGAGCAGACAAAGGAGTGGGGTTAAGCAAAACAAAGAAGCATCGTGAAGCCCAGAAAGGGGAAAGATACTCCCAAATAAGACAAGAAGCCTAGCACAGGCTATCAGGGCTCCTAACCTTCAAGTAAGCAAATATCGCAGGGCCAAGGCACATGCTTGTGCAGCCAAACAAGGACTGAGCAAGCTGTAGGTGCTTCCTTTCCCAACTGACTCAGAAAAATTTCATCCATTATTTGTTTAAAGATTTTTGCACTCTCTTTTTCAGAGACTCCAGTTACATATAAGTAGGTCTCATGAAGCTTGCTTACAGCTTACTGATGTCTTGTGTTTTGATCTCTGTGTTTTTATTCTGTGTTTTAATTTAGACAGGCTCTTTGCAAGTTCAATCATAATTTTTCGCCTTTTGGCAGTATCTACTCTTAATCTTATTTAGTGTGTATTTTTAATCTTTACTTTTTTTCACCTTTAGAAGTTTAATTTTTTTCTTTTTAAATAGATTTCATACCTCTACTTAACATGCTCTCCCTTTTTCTACCTCCTTGAAAATATATGATAGTTATAATAAATGTTTTTAACATGTTGTTTATCATTTGTGTAATTTCTTATGGATTTCTAACTCATTGATCTTTCTGCTTATATGTGTCATACTTCTGCCTTTCTTCTTTGCTGGGAAATTTTTGATTAGATGCAAAGCATTGCAAATGTTGCTTTTTTGAGTGTTGCATAATTTCACATTCCTTATAAATGTTATTGAGTTTGTTCTGGGGCAAAACTAACTTCCTTGGAAACTTTGATTTTTTAAAGGGTTCTTTTTAGACTTTGCTTGTGGGAACACAGCAACTTTTAGTCTAGGGCTATTTCGACTCCCTAGAGAGGTAATATCTTTCTAAGAACTCTGTGAAACCCTGAGGATTATAAGATTTTCCACTTTGGCTGGTGCAGACACAAACTTTTCCTGGAATTCTCTCTGCTTCTTTCAGTTATTTCTTTTCTGGCCTCCAGAGTTTCCGTATGCTCCTTTGTTGATCAGTAGTTAGCTGAAAATTGGAGGTGGACCCTCTGCCCTTTTCAACAAGTTTCTCTCCATGCTTCTCTGTGAACTATGTCCTCCTGACCCCACTGGATTCAGAGGTAGCTCTCTTCAGTGCAGGAAAATTGGCCTTCCTGCGTGTCAGCCTCATACCTCTGTCTGGGCAGCAGCCCTGGGTAATCTACGACTTGGGAAATCATACGACTTGCATCATTTGTTTCTCCTCTCTCAGGGACCACTTTTCTGCTTTTTATTGTTTTCAGTTACTAAGTCCTGTCTGACTCTTTGCAACTCCCTGGACTATAGCACACCAGGCTTCCCTGTCCTTCTCCGTCTCCTGGAGTTCACTCAAACTCATGTCTATTGAGTCAGTGATGGCATACAACCATCTCATCCTCTGTTGCCCTCTTCTCTTCCTGCCCTCAATCTTTCCCAGCATCAGGGTCTTTTCCAATGAGTTGGCTCTGCATCGAGTGGCCAAAGTACTGGAGCTTCACCTTTAACATCAGTCCTTCCAACAAATATTCAGGGCTGATTTCCTTTAGGAATGACTGGTTTGATCTCTTTGCTGTCCAAGGAGCTTTCAAGAGTCTTCTCCAACACCACAGTTCAAAAGCATCAATTCTTCAGCGCTCAGCCTTCTTTATGATCCAACTTTCACATTCGTACATGACCACTGGAAAAATGATAACTTTGATTATATGGACCTTTGTTGGCAAAGTGATGCTGCTGCTTTTTAATACGCTAAGTTCTCATCTCTTTTCTTTCAAGAAGAATGAGTCTTTTAATTTCAAGGCTGCAGTCATTATCTGCAGTGATTTTGGAGCCCAAGAAAATAAAATTTGTCACTGTTTCTCTGATGCCTAATTTATGAAAATCATTGTTTTGTGTATTTTTGTATTATTTTTAGTTGATTTAGAGGGGAGTATAAATTTGATTCCTAATATTCTATTGTGCCTGGAAAAAAGCCACTCTAATTTAAACTTAAGATTTTATATTTATTTTTCTTGAAACCCAAAAATTGGTTAAAATGCCAGTCTTTCAGTGTTATAGAGTCACATAAGTCTCATGATATTTTATGCAGTGTTTACAGATATTGGTTAATTTTTTTCTTTGTCTCAGATCATGTTGTAAATTCTAATGGACTACAAACATTTGATAGAAAAATCTAGATTTTTATTTGATTGATCTATATTCAAATACATGATAATAATCAATGATGGTACTAATGCATACTCTGATCAAAATTAGGTGACATTCTTGACAGAAGGCATGCTTAAACATTAGACAGAGATAAAATTTTTTAAACTTAAGTGCAACATTTTCTCAAGGACAGTTATCACAAAGTGGAACAAAAGACTCACTTTGGTTGTTGCACAGTTTGAATAGGTATGGAAGCATCAGGGAGGTAAATATTTAACAACGTTTAGCTGCATTAGTTATGATGACAGTCATGATATATACTGCGGGCCTATGTACTTTAAGCATAGTTCTCTTGATGGTACAACTGAATATTCTCTCTTTCTGTGTTCCTTTTATTTTTTAATGTATCCTAATTTGCTTCTTTTTACTTTGTAGGACTTCCCTGGTGGCTCAGACAGTAAAGCGTCTGTCTACCATGCGGGAGACCGGGTTTGATCCCTGGGTTGGGAAGATCCCCTGGAGAAGGAAATGGCAAACCACTTCAGGACTATTGCCTGGAAAATCCCATGGACAGAGGAGCCTCGTAGGCTACAGCCCATGGGGTTGCAAAGAGTTGGACACGATTGAGCGACTTCACTTCACTTCTTCATTTCATGATTTGGGCAAGTTAAAAGTTTTCATGATGACACTGTGACAGATAAGAACTAGCAGGCCAGTTGCCTGGTAAAACGCAGAGTGAATGTCAACACCCTTATGATCCTAATAAAGGAGAACAAATGAAACAAAAGATCATCACATAGGGCATCCGAACCAAACTGTAATGGACATCCTGTGGTCAATGATGACCACAGGGAATACTAAACCAAGGAAAAACTAACAACATGACTAACACCAGTGGTGACAAGTATCAACAGAAGCCTGCCCCTGACAGAATGAGGATCAGACACAGAATTCTGTAATTCTGACTATTTTCCATTTACCACATCTACCTGTTTGCTAAGTTATCAAGAAATGTGTGTGTGTATGTGCATGCACACCCAGTCACTCAGTTGTTTCCAACTCTTTGTGACCCTGTGGGCTGTAGCCCTCCAGCTTCCTCTGTTCGTGGATTTCCCAGGAAGAATACTGGAGTGCGTTGTCATTTCCTTTTCCAGGAAATCTTCCTGACCCAGGGATCAAACCTGAGTCTCCTGCATTGCAGGCAGATTCTTTCCCATTGAGCCACCAGGGAAGCCCAAATTATCAAGTTTACTGTAAATCATGGTATACTATAGAGAAATTAGAATACTATGATTTTTTAACACAAAGAGAAAACTCTTGGCAAACAAAGTATGTGGTTTAGAATTTTTACAATGAAGAGAATAATAAAAACTCTTTACTTGATCATTATTAAAAAAGTTTTGTTGAATATAAATGTTGATTTATAGAATAGCTTGCCTGATTTTAGTTTAGCAATCAATATTTAGTATTTTTAATAAGTCTGAAAGACAGCTAGTCTAAGAAGATGTTGACTCTGAAATTATACTATTTTGTTTCAAATTTTGATTGCTTTCTACTTTCTAGGTGTGTGAACTTGTGCAAATTATTTAACTGTTCTACAGCTGAATTTTTTTGTTTTTAAAGGAGTATCTAAACTATATCTGTTTTAGAGAATTGCTATGTAGATTCAATTCATCAATATAAGCAAATATCTTAGAGAAATGCTTGACATATTAGAATATTTAGTACTTAAACTAAAGCAATAAAATTTATTGCTGGATAAAAATGATTGCTCAAAAAAAAAAAGTTGTGATAGTAAGAAAAATAGAAAGTAGGTCAGATTATATAATCTGAAACACATAAACACACAAATCCAAATGGAAGCTTCGGATGTAAATCAAATGTTTAGAAAGATTTCTAGTAGTGCACAATATTTTAAATTAATTCATAATTAGAAGGGCCACCATTATCAATTCAAGATGACATAATTGCAAAAAAGATTATCTTTCATTTCTTCCTTTCTTTTTATTCACATTTGAAGAATAATTTCAAAAAGAGGTGAATAAGTATATTTTTAATGGTCTCCAATAGTATACTCAAAATACCAAGTGATCTTAATTGTTAAGGGGAAAAGAGTATGATTTGGTCTCAAGACCAATGAAACATTTTGTGAAAACATGAAACATTTTCTTATTCATGTACACTGTTAACAGAGCAGAGGGAAATTAACAAACATAGTAAAAATAATACAAGGTATATTCTATCTTAAAGAAAAACATTAGAAACATTGAGAATTAAAGTGTCTTTGTAAAAATGTATTGAGTAGTTTGAACAGTGCTAGTTTTCTCTTTATGTAACTTAGGATATGAAGTGAAGCAGATCATCTCTAAGTTTGGATCAACTTTCAACATTTTATTCTTTGCATTTATAATGTCATGAAATATCTCTGAATTCATTTAATGAGAAATTGTCTCCTATGTTCCCTCCTCTGGGACATCTATCTCCTTTTCTTCACAACTCTTTTCCTCATTATATCTAATCACTTCTGCATTTTATCATGCAATTCTTAAAGTATCTCCCTGTCTTACAGACTACTAACATGCTAATTTTCTGTGTGAAGAAACTGAGGCACAGAGATATTAAGTAATTCCCAAGGTCACAGCACAAGCCACATGCATGTGTGCTAAGTCATTCAGTCATGTCTGACTCTTCCGACCCTATGGACTGTAGCCCTCCAGGCTCCTCTGTCCATGGGATTCTCCAGGCAAGAATACTGGAGTGGGTTGCCGTGCCCTCCTCCAGGGGATCTTCCTGACCCAGGGATTGAACGCATGTCTCTTATGTCTCCTGCATTGGCAGATGGGTTCTTTACCACTAGCGCCACCTGGGAAGCCCGGTATAGGACACAACATGCTTCAAATTTCACCAGTTCAACCCTCAAGCAGGACTTGACCTGCTCACACTTGGAATAATTTGGGTAATTAAAATGTCAGCACCTGGGCCTTGCCCCAGATCAATCAACTTGAACTTTTTTAGAGTTGAGGCTCAAATATTGGAAGCCCAAAAACTTCTCAGCTGAGTCAAAGGCAGAGATATGGTTGATAGTTATTGTTTTGGGGCCTCCAAACATAACCAGTAAGCCTCAATAGCATTTAAAAACACAAGATGAAAACAGACTATTCAGTAAACTGTCTTAAAACAATCAGTAACAGGTATGTTTGATCTCTATCATATAATTCCCCTCCAAAATTTCCAATGGTTTGAATCTGTGCAAGAACTGTCACTATATAGTTCAAATACAAAAAGGGAATAGGTATATATCCGTGGTTAGGATAGGGTAGAGAGAAAAAGACTGGGTTAAAAAAAAAAAATCAACCAAACTGCAACACTGAAAGTCTGCGAAATAAAACTCAAATCACCGAGCACACACTAGTTTTTGTTATATGTCGCTACATGCACTATTTTCTCGATCTTTGTCTTTCCAGTATCTGACATGAAGACATACTCTAGGTAAAATTGCCTTTAACATAGGTCCCCTGGGGACTGATTTCAGCTGGCCTATATCATGCCGCACTAAATTGTATCAAGCAGTGTTTTAACACACTAGGAATACTGTGAATAGATTTTTGGTTGTTTAAAAGTTCTACAATTTGGCAGTCAATTTTAAAACTACTTTTCTTCATTCTAAGAAACCTTAAATGGCATCAGTAAGGCTCTTAAAAATATTTTTTGAGTAGAAATGCATTTTGTTCTGCACTATTCTTCAAACAATAGTGAACTTTAAGCTTTTAAGTTTTTTTATAATACTCATTCTTTACAATACAGTGCCCTTGTCAGCATCTCTAGAAGAAATCAGTATGAATAATGAAGAAGAATATGTTCATTGCAGTTGCTATAGTAAATGAAGGGTTGGGATCTTGTTTAGTACAATAATTTCTCAATAAATGATCAGTCATATAAATGGCTGATCAATAAATGATCAGTGGTATAAATAACATGTGAGTATGCTTTTGTTAAACAGCACAGAAAATATGGACTCTCTTGTCTTCACATTTGTACATCATACTATGGACTATGACTAGCCTATACATTTCAGTAACAATGCTGAAAGGCATCCTTAATTTTTATAGTTTTGTTTTACATTTTATAGTTTTAATTTTTATAGTTTTGTTTTTGATTCCGGTGAATACTGAGAGGAAAAAATGCTCCAGTAAGCTCTATTCTATAACTTAAGCAAATCTTTGCATAAACAAAATTATACTGAGAATAGCTAAGTTTAATATAAAGGTACTACTTTACTTTGATTCAATAACATTCTGATTATCTACTCTCTAAAAGATACTGCATTATCTACTTTAGGGAAATAAAGTAGATATTTTTGTTCATATTTGTGTTTATTTAAACACACCTGCTAGATGGTAATTACATGTATGGCACACTCCAGTAGGCAGACCAAGATTTGTTTTTCAAGTCTGCAGAAAAGATAAAACAAACTTACGGAAGTAATTGTGGGAAATTTCTTGCCAAACTGAAAGTCAATGCCCTCTTCTTCCTCTGAAGTTAGAAACCAAATCCTTAGGACACATAAGAGGGAGCAAGGCAGATAATCTGTGCTCAAGGAACATGTAAAATAGCTCACAGTGTCTCCCAGGTGATTGCTGAGTACTGGTCCTTGGAAAATGTCTTAGAGTCCAGTGATTTGCAATTGGAACCATGTAATGCTAAGGAGACTGCTAAACTGGGATGTTTATCAACCTGAGGCGATGAGTGCACCAGGGCTACGAAATGCACATAAAGTCAGCTCTCATGGGATGATAGTATTCCCTGAACCAAAGGCAATTCAAAAGATCAAGTCACCCCACCTTTTTGTTTTACAAGTAGGGAAGCACAATACAACCAGTCTACATAATTTGTCTAAGGACAGATAGCTAAATAAATGGTACTGAAAAACTATTAAGCAGTCACTTCCATTCAAGCATTCTCATGATTAAAATTTCCCAACTCACAGCTACCCTGTGAGTCATCTACACCATCAGTCACGCTATCTTGGGATCAGCAACCAAGCAGACAACACAGCTGTGAAAAGCAAAGCTCAGTTCTGCCCATTCCCATCACTGCCAAAGGCACATCAATTGTAGCTCAATAAGGCTGTTTTTTAAAAGCATATTCTTTAGTAGAAAAATTCTATGTTAATAATATTGTTACATTTTATATCAGACATTAGCATTTGCTTTTTCTATGTCAGATAATTGATAATTAATAGTTAACTATGATCCAGGTACTTCATTCTAATTTCAAATAATATCTCACTTAGTGGTCACCACTAACAACAGCTTGAAAACGAAATATGTCAAAACCTGTGAAAGGAGGACTGACTATTGTAAAAAAGGAAACTTTCCCAAATTAATGTACAGGCTTGATAAAATAAAATACTAATAACCCCCACCCTGCAAACCTAAAGTTTATCAGAAATATATTAGAACAGAAAAATGGTTTTAAATTATTTTAGTTTGAGAAAATTATAGAGACACATGCCGTTGTAAGGAAAAACAATAGACTGAGATCTTTGGTGTGCTTCACCCAGTTTCTTCCAATGGTAGCTTCTTGAAAAACAGCAGTGTCGCAGCCATGATCTTGAAACTGATACAGGCCAAGTGCAGAACGTTTCTATGACCACAGGGATCCTTAGGAAAGTGTTGAACTTCAAGAGCCACATCTCCTTCTTTCCTGTCAACCACTTTCAAACCTGACAACCACTAATCTGTTCTCCACCTCTATCATTTCCCTCACTTCAAGACTGTTAGACAAATGAAATTACACAGTGTGTGACCTTTTGGCAGCGCTTTGTTTTCCCACTCAGCATGGCTCTCTGGCTATTCATCCACTTTGTTAGGGGTACCAACAGTCCTTTCCTTTTTATCAAGCACAGTGTGCTATGGTACGGATGGACCACAGTTTGCGTAATCACACACATATCAAAGGACATTTGTCTTGTTTGCAGTTTTTGGCTATTATGAATAAAGCTGCTCTAAATACTCACTTACAGGTATTTTTGGTGAAGGACTATCTTTGTTTCTTAAGAATAAATGCCCAGGAGTGTGATTGCCAGATCATATGGTAGTAGTTACATGTTTGGTTATTTTTTTTAACTGCCAAATTGTTTTTCAGGGTGGAGGTGTCATGTTACGTATAAAAGGTATGCTGTTAAATTGTAAACACTCTATTGTATTGCCACTACTAGGGTATGAATGACCAAGTTTCCCTGTATCTTCACTGGTAGCTGATGTCACAACATTTTTCTATTTTTGCCATTTTGTTAAGTGTGTGGTAACATCTCATTGTGGTTTTAATTTGCATCTTCCAAATGGCTAATGGTGTTGAACATATTTTCATGTGCTTATTCGCCATCTGCATATCTTTGGCAAAATATCTCTTCATATATTCTGCACATGTTCTAATAGGACTGTGTTTTTACAGTTAAGCTTTGAGACTTTTTCTTATATTCCAGATTCTCGTTCCTTGTCAGATACGTGATTTGTGAATTATTTCCTTCTAATCTGTAGTTTGTCATTTCAGCATCCTCATGAAATAATTTGTAAAGCAATTTTTAATTTTGATGAAGTCTAATTTACCCAATTTTCCCTCTAAGGATAGTGTTTTTGGTGTCACACCTAAATACTTTTTGGCCTATTCCTAAATTCTGAAGATTTTCTCAAGCTGTTTTTATTTCTTAAAGTTTAATAGTTTATGGTTACAGTTAAACCCATGATTCATTCTAAATTTCTTTTTGTATAAAGTGTGACACTTAGTTCTTGCTTCTTTTTCCCTCCTATGGATATCCAATTGCTCTAGCACCATTTTGCTGAAAAGTTTTATTCAACTGAACTGCTTTTGCACCTTTGTAAAAATCAATTGAACATATTTGTGTGGGTCTATTTCTAGATTTTCTATTCTGTTTCTTTTTATTGATTTTTGTGTCTACATCTGTTCCAAAACCACACGTCTTGATTATAGTAGTTACACAATAAATCTTGAAATTGGGCAGATGGATTCTTTCCGTGTTTTTATTCTTTTTCAAAGTTGTTTAAACTATTATAGTTCTTTTGTCTTTCCACATCAAGTTTTAAAATAATCAAGTCTATATCTAAAAAAAAATCTTGGTAAGTTTTTGACAGAAATTCAATTAACTCAGCACATCAGTTAGGGGAAAATTGACATCTTTACTATGCTGAGCCTTCTAACCCATGAACACAGTATTACTTTCTATTTTTTATTCCTATATTTAAACTACCATTAAGAATCAAATTTCTGAAGAATTTTCAATGAAATGAAAAATGCTTAAGCTGTCATGTAAAGGAAAAAAGGCATATTATTAAATTATAAATAATCTATACATTAAGTAGTGGAAAAGATAATAAATATGTTATGCATTGACAATTTTCAAGGAGAAAAGAACATTCCAACTTTCAAATGTAATTTTATATTTAGATTTTATTATGGTTATATGAATGGTGTCCATTATAATATTCTCCATTCTTTAAGCTTTCCTGATAATTTTCCTTTTGAGGAATATTAACATTATTGATTTTATAAACATGCAGATCAAATCCTTATCCAAAATATACTCATAATACAACTAGATGTTTATAACTATATCTTCTATGCCTATCATAATAGCTGAAAAATTTTTAATATCAAAGAACTGAGGAAATTTTTATATAAATGAGTAAAAATATGATGCTTTATTCTAGAATTTATTTATTTCTACTGTATGATATACATAATTAAAATTATATTTTCTTTCAGAACATGTTTCTCATATGTCTACCGCTGGCCAATCCTATTGCCATTCCCAGTATTTTCCTTAAATTCTCATTAAATATCTAAAAGATTATTTGATTATCTGAAGATAGCAACAAATTCCTGTGAAACTACCCAGAATTTTTTAAAAATTATTTATTTATGTCCTCATTTGCTCAGTCATGTCCAACTATTTGCCACCCCAGAGCAGCCCACTAGGCTCCTCTGTCCATGGAATTTTTCAGGCAAGAATACTGGAGTGGGTTACCTTTTCCTTCTCCACGGTGTCTTTCTGACCCAGGGATCAAACCTGCATCTCTTGTGTCTCCTGCATTGGCAGGCCAGATTCTTTACCATTGTTTCATCTGGGAAGCCTGCTACCCAGATTTTCGGTGTAAAACACAGTTTTATCTCTAGGGTATCTGATTACAAATTCAGGGACATTTTTTTTCCCTAAAATAAAGGTAAAGTTTTAAACATACCTATAAAGAAAATATAGGAAAATTTTATGAGTGATTTAAATTTTCTTCATATTTCTAAGTTCTTTGGCACTGAATGGGTGATAGGAGGAATGGGAATTTTTATACTTATATGTTTTATGATGTTACTGAAATTGTAAAATACATATAGTTCACAGAATGAGGAATTTAGTTTATGGGAATATGAATTCTTTATTAATAATGCATAACCATGCTCTCAGTACATTTCCATGAAGTGAGCTCTTAAGTAATTCAACATAATTCTACCAATTTTACAATGATGACAATATTGCTACAGATTTTTCTTTAAAATTCCAATTTTAAGGTTATATCTATTGTGCACTGAAAAATCTTCATGACACAAAATAATAAATACTAAAAGACAATCTAGCTCAGTTGTAACTGAAACCAATTGTAGCATCAGTTGGTCTTACTTTGAACATTACTGTTAATAAGTGAGTAAAATGCAATTACTAACAAAATTAGCACTTCCTTATTTAGAATACTGAGATGTACCATTAGTGAAAGTGAAGTTGCTCAGTCGTGTCCAACTCTCTGTGACCCCATGGACTGTAGCCTACCAGGCCCCTCTGTCCATGGAATTTTCTAGGCAAGAGTACTGGAGTGGGTTACCATTTCCTTCTCCAGGGATCTTCCTGACCCAGGGATCAAACCTGGATTTCCCATATTGCAGGCTGGTGCTTTACCATCTGAGCCACCAGGGAAGCCCTAAGAGTTGTACCTTTAGGTATCTGCTTAAATGATGATATACCAAGGCGATCAATATTCAGGTTTGCAGTTGGTGAGTTAAATAGACACATGGGCAGTCAACCAATAGGCTGTCTGTGTTGTGGTTAATTGTTTAGGCTCTATAGTAGTAGGCTCAGGCTGTGAAGTTCATTACTTGATAACACTGAGTCGATCAATCTTTCTGTATCCCAGTTCCCTCATCTATAAAACTGAGCTAATCACGCATCAAAGAGCAATAAAGGGGATGTGATCCCTGCATAGCAAATATTCAAGAAATGTTTTTTGGTTGTTATTAAAGAGCATAAACTATTGAAAAAATTATCCTATTTCATGAGTTTATACCAAATGAGTGATAATCTAATCATTATTTCATATTGACTATTGACAGTTTTCTGCATATAGCCCCCAACTGGTGTATATGTGGGAGGCATTATACAGACTGTTTAACTTTTGAAGTATGCAACATGACCTACCCAAAGAAAGTTTTAGCAATCATGTGAACTATAGCAAAATACTCTATAATTAGAGCCATATGAAGGAGAAAGCAATGGCACTCCACTGCAGTACTCCTGCCTGGAAAATCCCATGGACGGAGGAGCCTGGTAGGCTGCAGTCCATGGGGTTGCGGAGGGTCGGACACGACTGAGCAACTTTACTTTCACTTTTCACTTTTATGCATTGGAGAAGGAAATGGCAACCCACTCCAGTGTTCTTGCCTGGAGAATCCCAGGAACAGGGGAGCCTGGTAGGCTGCCGTCCATGGAGTCGCACAGAGTTGGACACGACTGAAGTGACTTAGCGGCAGCAGCAGAGACGTATGAGGTATTTTTATCACTGTAACTAAAACAATTATCTAAACTTATACAACACTCTTGTTCAGGCCTGGTAGAAACTTTCCTTGAAAGACATTTTTACAAAATGTGCTGAATATTAGACTATTTTTACTTTCTTTCAAAGTATTTATATTACAAGTGCTTTTGCTTTAGAAATTATTCTTAAGAGGAAGAAAAGTCCCATTAAAAAAAAATGGCCTGTAAGGCATTTTTCAGAAATATGTATAAACGTGGGACATTCTTCAGAAGAGAGTTTTTTTGTGATAATTGTATTCTCCAAGAGTGCTGATTGAACTAATTAAAAATTGCAAGTCTTATCGAGATTATTTGTTGAAATCTATTTGGCAGCCTCATTTATTTCACATACCTCAGTAGTTCATTATTTTATACTCAGTTAAGAATGGTAGCAGTAATTCAAGTAAAGAATGAAAGTTGATAAATGTTTGACAAACAGATAAGACCATATCTCATTCTTTGTACCTTAGAAAATGACTCAATGAATGGCTAAATCCAAACAGTAAGAAATAGCCTTTTAAACCACCTGGTAATTTAATTTGTGTTTTGCTTTTATTATCTGGAAGTATGCATTAGGTAACAACTCTTCAGCTTCTTATTCCAATTCTTTCCCATCAGTTCAATGTGGGACCAAAGTTAATTTTTGGTTTATTAGTGGTTGGCAGGAGAGATCCATTAGGGAACTGCACATGGTAATTCTAGAAATAATTTTATTCAAACCAGGCCCCATACAGGTAAGCTATGAATACACACTTGGTATTCTCTTTCTAACAAGTGCTTTCTATATATCTCTTGTATATCTCTTGTGCCGCTCTTAGCTCAAGGCATAGAA
The DNA here is from genome assembly GCA_917880005.1 of Nanger dama. Lineage (NCBI taxonomy): Eukaryota > Metazoa > Chordata > Mammalia > Artiodactyla > Bovidae > Nanger > Nanger dama. The sequence goes on from CAKJTW010000069.1 coordinate 5,212,391, forward strand.
ATTCACCCAGGGAAATACGATCAGAGAATCAACAAAGTGAAGAAAATATGGAGTGAAGCAGAGTGGGATGGAAATTTTAGTTCTGCTGCTTACCAGTTCCATGAGCTTGAAAAAGAAAATCAATAGCTCTGAATTTTACCATCTCATTTGCAAAACAGAGTAATAGAACTCATCTTGCAAAATTGTGGGAATAATGCATATCAAATGTATGGAAGAGTTCCTGAGAGGGAAAACTCAACTCATTATCAAAGTAGAATAATTCTAACAAGCAGAACTATTAAAAAGTGCAATGGATATCCTCATGTATATGATCACTTATTGTGATCATTGTAATGGGATTCATGCTTTAAAGAAGAGGCCTGGTTTAGTTAGCTCCAGGGATTCTGGAGTCTAATATTAAGTTTTGGCCAATCTGAATCATGAAACTGACTTAACTATTTATGTGCTTAGTTGCTCAGTCATGTCTGACTCTTTGCAACCCTGTGGACTGTAGCCCACCAGCCTCCTCTATCTGTGAGGATTCTTTAGGCAAGAATACTGGAGTGTGAGGCTATGCCTCCAGGAGATCTTCCCCACCCAGGAATCAAATCCAGGTCTCCCACACTGCAGGCAAATTATTTACCAGCTGAGGCACAAGAGAAACCCAAGATTACTGGAGTGGGTAGCCTATCTCTTCCCTAGCATATCTTTCTGGCTCAGGAATCGAACTGGGGTCTCCTGCATTGCAGGTGGATTCTTTACCATCTGAGCCAACAGGGAAGGCCTTAACTACTTATACTTGTGATAAATCTGTATGTATCATATATGGTTGCTTTGAATACTTATTTCTCCAATTCTACTAAAAAAACCCACTAAGTTCCAGAAAAACATCTATTTCTGCTTTATTGACTATGCCAAAGCCTTTGACTGTGTGGATCACAATCAACTGTGGAAAATTCTGAAAGAGATGGGAATACCAGACCACCTAAACTGCCTCTTGGGAAATCTATAAACAGGTCAGGAAGGAACAGTTAGACCTGGACATGGAACAACAGACTGGTTCCAAATAGGAAAAGGAGTCCGTCAAGGCTGTATATTGTCACCTTGCTTATTTAACTTATATGAAGAGTACATCATGAGAAATGTTGGACTGGAAGAAACACAAGCTGGAATCAAGATTTTTGGGAGAAATATCAATAACCTCAGATATGCAGATGACACGATCCTTATGGCAGAAAGCAAAGAGGAGCTAAAAAGCCTCTTGATGAAAGTGAAAGAGGAGAATGAAAAAAGTTGGCTTAAAGCTCAACATTCAGAAAACGAAGATCATGGCATCTGGTCCCATCACTTCATGGGAAATAGATGTGGAAACAGTGTCAGACTTTATTTTTTGGGCTCCAAAATCACTGCAGATGGTGACTCCAGCCATGAAATTAGAAGACGCTTACTCCTTGGAAGAAAAGTTATGACCAACCTAGATAGTATATTCAAAAGCAGAGACCTTACTTTGCTGACTAAAGTCCGTTTAGTCAAGGCTATGGTTTTTCCTGTGGTCATGTATGGATGTGAGAGTTGGACTGTGAAGAAGGCTGAGCACCGAAGAATTGATGCTTTTGAACTGTGGTGTTGGAGAAGACTCTTGAGAGTCCCTTGGACTGCAAGGAGATTCAACCAGTCCATTCTGAAGGAGATCAGCCCTGGGATTTCTTTGGAAGGAATGATGCTAAAGCTGAAACTCCAGTACTCTGGCCACCTCATGCGAAGAGTTGACTCATTGGAAAAGACTCTGATGCTGGGAGGGATTGGGGGCAGGAGGAGAAGGGGACGACCGAGGATGAGATGGCTGGATGGCATCACGGACTCAATGGATGTGAGTCTGAGTGAACTCTGGGAGGTGGTGATGGACAGGGAGGCCTGGTGTGCTGCAATTCATGGGGTTGCAAAGAGTCGGACACGACTGAGCGACTGAACTGAACTGAACCATAAAATTAGAAACTCTCCTTTTCTGTTGATATAATAATGCCATTTTTATTTTCATGGAAATATGTAAATATAGAATTTAAGAAGATATAAATGAGAAATCAAGGCACAGATGGTGAATGGCTCATGCAGTGAGACACAAGGTAAAACAGAAAGTAGATTGACTTGAATTCTTTCCACAATATTTGTAAATAGTTTTCAAAAAGCATTGCAACTGCAGAGAATAAATCAGTTTGTTCAATATTTTACTGACCCTACTGGGAGTCATCATTGTCTGTGTGTGCGTGCCAAGTCACTTCAGTGGTGTTCAACTCTTTGCAACCCTATGGATTGTAGACCACCAGGCTCCTCTGTCCATGATATTCTTCAGGCAAGAACACTGGAGAGGGATGCTCTGCTCTCCTCCAGGGGATCTCTCTGACCCAGAAGATCTTCCTGACTCAGGGATTTGAACCCCTGTTTTTAGGCCTTCTGTATTGCCAGGCGGGTTCTTTACCACTCACTATTGCCAACTGGGAAGCCTCAGTGTCAGTAGATCTATTAATATAATAGCTACCCCTTTCCCTGAATGTCTGCCAACTGAAAAAAAAAAAATTCTTAAGTATCCTGTGCACACTTTCATGAAAAACAATTCAAACTGTCAGAGAAGCAAGTTTGAAAATGTCTCAAACTCCATTCAAGATTCACCTGAAACCCTATCCTAAGGGTTTTGCAAACAACAGACATAATATATAAATCCCCAGTGAATGCAAGGCTCATTTCCAGGAAGAAAACAAACACTTGAGAATATGTTTCTGAATTTGAATAAAAATAAACCTGTGGGAAGTTGTGGAAGCTACTATCATTAACTTATATTGCACTGAAAAGATATCAGACCAAGTTATTATCTCTCTTGACTATGACATTTTGGAAGAAAGTATTTCACTATTAATACTGTTAAAAATTCAGGAATTTTCCCTACAAAAATAGATCTTCCCCCCACAAAAACAGTTGTGCAATAGAGCAGGAGCAGCTTTGACAAACTCATCTGAGCTGGTGACTGAGCACAGGCGGTTCAGAAGCGGCCCTCCTTTTAGAAAGGCTGGACATGCTAGCCATAGCCGACGTGCCCCTAGCACCTGGGGGTGAGATGCCCAGAACTTGCGGGTGAGGCTGAAGCAACTCTTTGTAGCACAAAAACAGGAAACTCTATGTCAGAATTGTGAAAGAGGAGGTTTCACGGAAAGGAGCGGTTGACTCCTTTGCCCATCCCTCAGCTGGCCCAAGGCTGCCCTGAGAGAATGCCCCTGCCTACCTTTTTGCCAACAGAGGTCCATCTAGTCAAAGCTATGGTTTTTCCAGTAGTCATGTATAGATGTGAGAGTTGGACTATAAAGAAAGCTGAGCGCCGAATAATTGATGCTTTTGAACTACGGTGCTGGAGAAGACTCTTGAGAGTCCCTTGGACTGAAAGGAGATCCAACCAGTCAATCCTAAAGCAAATCAGTCCTGAATATTCATTGGAAGGACTGATGCTGAAGCTGAAGCTCCAATACTTTGGCCACCTGATGCAAAGAACTGATTCACTGGAAAAGACCCTGATGCTGGGAATGACTGAAGGTGGGAGAAGGGGATGACAGAGGATGAGATGGTTGGATAGGATCACCGACTCCGTGGACTTGAGTTTGAGCAAGGTCTGGGAGTTGGCAATGGACAGGAAGGCCTGGTATGCTGCAGTCCCTGGGCTCTCAAAGAGTCGGACACGACTGAGAGAGTGAAATGAACTGAACATTTTCTCAGGTGGAAAGAGAGTCCAAGGTGGATCCCTGGCTTCCTCATCACTTCTGGACGCTTCCCGAGAGGCCCGCTGGGGCCTCACCTTCCGGGGGCCACCGCAGGATCACAGGCTCGGAGCTGGGAGGTGGAAGAGCAGCGGGGTTTCAGCCGCCCCCTGGAAGTGAGCCCAGGCGCGTTCTCAGCCAAGCCAGAGGCCACTTCGGGCCTGGGAGCTGCTTGGCTTGCCTACTCAGCCAGTGGGCCTTCCTGCCCCAGAGCTCAGTCTGCAGCGCCCCCTGGACCGGGAGCCAAATCTGGGTCAGGGACCACTTCTGCTGAGAACAGTCTCCAGCCCCGTCTGACTAGGAAGCCTCGCCAGAGACCTTGGGCAGCCCCGAAGCTCGTGCTACAGCTCCTGGAGGGCAAAGGGTCCAGCCTGCAGCCTCACCCACCTGTAGAGTATAACGTCTGGGCCCCCTCGACAGGGAGGCAGAACAGTCGCTCCGGGAGTCTGTGAGCTCCACCTGTGGTGCCGCCAGCGGCAGGGAGCAGCCAGCAGCCCTGGGCCTTTTCTGCGCACCTCCTGCCTCCCTTCTCAGGCAGAGGGCCTGTTCGAAGCCCTCACTCAGTTATGGAGCTCAGCCCATGGTCCCACCTGACCAAGGAACCTTGCCAGTGACCTGGTCCAACAGCCAAGCAGGCGTGCTGGATGGACTACCTGATCAGGGAGCCGAGCTTGCAGTCCCTCCCAGCTTTGGGATGTACCTTGAGTCCTGACTCTTTAGGAAGTGCAGCCGAGGCCGGTACAGATGTCAAGCCTTGTCTAATAAAAGTCAAAGCTGTGGGGCACATCCAGCTGGGAAGTACAGTCTGGGCCCCACCTGGAGGAATGACTGGGAGTCCAGCCTACGGCCCAGCCTATAGACCAGGAGTCAAGGCACATCACAGCCCTTCCAGACTCTAGGGTAGGTAGCCCTGCTAGACTGTGACTCCTCTGGCCAGACGTCGTCCACTCCTACATACACCCACTATTACAGGTTTTTTTGCCACTAAGTAAGCATTAGACCAAGAAGCTGAAATGTACCACCTACGTGAAGAGGAGGGTAAAGGCCACTGCAGAGAAATACTTACTTAACCTTGGTTGTCAAATTAGATTTCTCTTATGTCCATAGTACAAGAGTTTTTTTTTTTTTTTTTTTTTGAATGGGGAAAGAGTTTATGTACTCTAACACTCAAAAACTTAAAAAAAAAAAAAAGATTTCAAAAGGAAACAAAAAATTGTCTGAAGAGGTAGTCTGGAACAGAACTTAGTTATTTGATGGAATTAACAACCTTTTAAGGAATGGGTTTGAGCAATTTCTAAAAGACTCTATGAGATTAAATTCCCTTATGTTGGGTTGGATTTCCCCAGAAAGCTAACTTGCAGACTTGTGAGGAGCCTAGTAACCTTTAACCAGACATTTCCTTTCTTATATACCATCAAAAAATTATTATCAGGTCATGTTTTTGTATATAAAAACTTTCCACCTGAAGGAAATGTTTGAATTAAATTTATTAGAAGTCTCACTTCCTGCAGCAAGCTTAAAATAAAGCATTGTCACATGTACACAATCAGTCAGGTAGTAGCAGTATGCACGATGGATCAAAGGTTTCCTTCAACTCTGCTATGTGGAGAGGCCAAGCAGAGGTAAGATCGGTTAATCAGGTTAAAGTACTGATTGGTTCTTAAGATGGAACTCAGTGTCAGGGAGTAAGGGGATGCTAAGAAATTTCAGATTGAGAGGAAAGCAGAAAACAGGAGGAATTAGATCCTCATTTTCAATTTGGAGCTTTTGAGGGGAATCACCCTGCATGACACAGGAGCGCTAGTGCATTCTATGAGGGGTTACAGAAATCTGCAAAAGTGGCCCCAAAGAGAACAGACAAGAGGAAATTTTCTGGTCTTAGCAAGTCAGCTGTCTTCACTTGCCGTTGGCAGAGACTCAAAGTCAGACACGGGAGTAAGAAAGCTTTCCAGTGAAAAGAGGGGAAGGCCCCAGGTCTAATGTGTTTGGAGGTTGTTGCCATAGGGAAGTTGGGAACAGTCCAACTCTTTCACACATCTGAGTTCCAGTTGTTTAATTTCTACCTACTTTCTTCTATGTATATGTTCAAATGAATAATTACACAATATCAAAATGTGACAGTTCTAACATAGCAAATCAAGTGGCCAAAGTTCATGCAACTCGTAGCTTCTATTAGAACTATAAAGAGTAAACATAGGGTAAAATCATACATATATGACTGGCAATGTATACAGTAAACTGAAGCTCCATTCTTATTGACAATACATATATTTCTAATGATCAAGAGCAGGCATGGGGCAGAGCAAAGAAATTTGACAAATTTACTTCTTAACATGCCTCATAGCTGAAGAGATTTAAGCCTTGAAAGCCAGAGGGGTCCTCTAATTTCAAGGAAGAATGTATCAATATTATTTTCCAGTGATCAGCATCTCCAAGAGCTGCCTGACCTACTTTTTTTCTTTGATATGAATAGGAAATATAATCATATTAGTGCACTAAGGTAATGGAATATTGAAGAGTGTTTTATACTGTGAGATGTTTCAGCCCAATAAACCCTACTTAGCTAAGATTTGAAAGTGAAAGTCGCTCAGTCACGTCTGACTCTTTGTGACCCCATGGACTATACAAAAATTTTTATTTGAACATTTATATTGTTATGGATGGTCCTGTGTGCTAGATACTTTCCATTTATAAAAAGAAGTCCAAAATGTAGATTTTTGTGTTACAGATCTCTATTTTCAAAAGCTGTCACTTTTAACTGTTTGGTGGCCAAAAATTGGAAACAAGTCATGACAAGAACATATCTATGTGAGGTAACAAAGGTACTAATTTCTGATCTAGTTATTATTTGTTATAATGAAAAAAAATGAAAAAATTTAAACTTAATGTCTAAAACTGCATTTGGCCTTATATTGAACTATGTTAAAAATAATGAATATGTAAGTATATAAAAATAGCATCAGATCTGCCACATTGATAAAAAATGTTGTAAGTTTCAGTTTCATAAGACATAATAAATCACAGTTAAGATTTCAAAAATGTATGTTTTAATTCACCTAATATCAAAATTAATATTTTCTTGATACAATTTGTTTGTTCAGAGCTTTTCATTGATGATTGCAGCAAAAGAGCTTGAATGATTATTTTCTTTCCTTATCAGTCATTGTAATAATTCTATAGAATTTTTTAAATGAACCTTCACTGACAGATTATGAAGATCATCAGGAGAGTAATAACAAAGAAGGATAAGAACATTCTGAAAAAGAATAAACTTTAAGAAACAAATAGCTTAAAATACTATATATTAAGTATAATATACTTATATAATCTATATACTATTAATATTAATCAAGGCTATGAGTTTTCCTGTGGTCATGTATGGATGTGAGAGTTGGACTGTGAAGAAGGCTAAGTGCTGAAGAATTGATGCTTTTGAAGTGTGGTGTTGGAAAAGACTCTTGAGAGTCCCTTGGACTGCAAGGAGATCCAACCAGTCTATTCTGAAGGAGATCAGCCCTGGGATTTCTTTGGAAGGAATGATGCTAAAGGTGAAACTTCAGTACTTTGGCCACCTCATGAGAAGAATTGACTCACTGGAAAAGACTCTGATGCTGGGAGGGATTGGGGGCAGGAGGAGAAGGGGACGACCGAGGATGAGATGGCTGGATAGCATCACGGACTCGATGGACGTGAGTCTGAGTGAACTCTGAGAGATGGTGATGATCAGGGAGGCCTGGCGTGCTGCGATTCATGGGGTCGCAGAGAGTCGGACACTACTGAACGACTGAACTGAACTGAAAACTGTAAAGGCTGTAAGACTATAAGACTGTAAAACAGTCTCAAAGAAAGATTATTCTGAATCATGAAAGAAGGCTCTTGTCATTAGAGCTGCACTGATTATTGACCTAGCTGCAGAAAGAATGTAAATGTACCATATAGCCCTTTTTCACTTTGTTTTGTTGTAAGTTTCATAGGCAATCTCTGATAAAGGTTTTAGAATCATCTTACAAGCTATATTGAGGCTAGGAATTCAAGACACTCTGTCCACCTGGTTTTACCTGTGGTACCTGTACATTTAGGTGAATTCTCAGTTCCCCAAATATCTTAAGTTTCCTGAGTTAATCAGAAAGTGACCTTCCTTACTGACCTACAGGGCTGGAAACCCTGTAAGCCAATGCCAGCCCAGTTTTCCTAGAGGGCTTTGTAAGTATTGCCCTGTAAATTCAACTTCAGTTACTTAAATGTCCCTGGTCATATCTGACTAAATGAGCATCATTCTTAAGTATGACATTCCAAGCAAGCCCTTGATTGAAAAACAACATTTTCCAATTATACCCTGGTAAATAAGAGAACAGTTTTTTACTGAACCTATGTATATAATTATAATGCTGTTCCAAATCTAGGGAGTGAGAAGGTTAGACAGGGAGCATAAGGTTTCATTTTAAAGTGTTTTATTTTAGTTTACAAAATCGGAATTGAGTAAATTGATTTGGATTATAGATAGCTTAAAAGAGAAATAGGGCTTCCTACTACATCCAGAAAATGAAATAATGAAACGACATCAACAGTATTCAAAAGAAAATACAAATTACCCTCAACTCCCATCAGTTCATCATGCTCATCTTAAATCATGTCGAACTCTTTGCGACCCCATGGACTGTAGCCCACCAGGCTCCTCTGTCCATGGGGTTCTCCAGGCAAGAATACTGGAGTGGGTTGCCATTTCCTTCTCCTGGGGATCTTCCCAACTCGGGAATTGAACCTGGTCTCCTCCATTGGCCGGTGGGTTCTTAACCACTGAACCCCCAGGGAAGCGACAGTTCACTCACTCCCATGTAATTAATTCTTATTTCACTGAATCGTGATTCTGAAGTTTGGCAAAAGCGTAACACATTGTGTTACTTCTTTTCAGACTCACTTTCACACAAACTTAAATCTTTTTTTTTTTAATTAAATTTATTTATTTTTTAAATTACAATACTGTATTTGTTTTGCCATACATTGACACGAATCAGCCATAGGTGAACACAATCTGCCAATGCCGAAGCCCCCTCCCACCTCCCACCCCACATCCTCTACTTGAATCATCCTGTGCATCAGCCCCATGCATCCTGCATCCTACATTGAACATAGATTGGCGCTTCGTTTCTTACAGGAAAATATACATGTTTCATTGCCATTCTCCCAAACCATCCCACCCTCTCCTTCTCCCCTCAGAGTCCAAAAGTCCATTCTATACCTCTGTGTCTCTTTGTTGTCTCACATATAGGGTCGTCATTACTATCTTCTAAATTCCATATATATGTGTCAGTATACTGTATTGGTGTTTTTCTTTCTGGCTTACTTCACTCTGTATAATCGGTTCCAATTTCATCCATCTCATTAGAACTGAGTCAAATTTATTCTTTTTAAGGGCTGAGTAGTATTCCATAGTGTATATGTACCACAGCTTTCTTATCCATTCATCTGCTGATGGACATCTAGGTTGCTTCCATGTCCTGGCTATTATAAACAATGCTGCAATGAACATTGGGGTACATGTGTCTCTTTCAATTCTGGTTTACTCGGTGTGTATGCCCAGCAGTGGGATTGCTGGGTCATAAGGCAGTTCTATTTGCAATTTTTAAGGAATCTCCACACTCTTTTCCATAATGGCTGTACTAGTTTGCATTCCCACCAGCAGTGTAAGAGGGTTCCCTTTTCTCCACATCCTCTCCAGCATTTATTGCTTGTAGACTTTTGGATCGCAGCCATTCTGACTGGTGTGAAATGGTACTTCATTGTGGTCTTGATTTGCATTTCTCTGATAATGAGTGATGTTGAACATCTTTTCATGTGTTTGTTAGCCATCCGTATGTCTTCTTTGGAGAAATGCTATTTAGTTCTTTGGCCCATGACAAACCCACAGCTAACATTATCCTCAATGGCGAAAAATTGAAACCATTTCCCCTAAAGTCAGGAACAAGACAAGGGTGTCCACTTTCACCACTACTCTTCAACATCGTACTGGAAGTTTTGGCCACAGCAATCAGAGCAGAAAAAGAAATACAAGGAATCCAAATTGGAAAAGAAGAAGTAAAACTCTCACTGTTTGCAGATGACATGATCCTCTACATAGAAAATCCTAAAGACTCGACCAGAAAACTACTAGAGCTAACCAATGAATATAGTAAAGTTGCAGGATATAAAATCAACACTCAGAAATCCCTTGCATTCCTATACACTAATAATGAGAAAGTAGAAAAAGAAGTTAAGGAAACAATTCCATTCACCATTGCAACGAAAAGAATAAAATACTTAGGAATATTCCTACCTAAAGAAACTAAAGACCTATATATCGAAAACTATAAAACACTGATGAAAGAAATCAAAGAGGACACTAATAGATGGAGGAATATACCATGCTCATGGGTCGGAAGAATCAATATAGTGAAAATGAGTATACTACCCAAAGCAATCTACAGATTCAATGCAATTCCCATCAAGCTACCAGCAGTATTTTTCTCAGAACTGATCAAATAATCTCAAGATTTGTATGGAAATACAAAAAACCTCGAATAGCCAAAGCAATCTTGAGAAAGCAAAATGGAACTGGAGGAATCAACTTGCCTGACTTCAGGCTCTACTACAAAGCCACAGTCATTAAGACAGTATGGTACTGGCACAAAGACAGAAATATAGATCAATGGAACAAAATCGAAAGCCCTGAGATTAACCCACACACCTATGGACACCTTATCTTCGACAAAGGAGGCAAGAATATACAATGGAGTAAAGACAGTCTCTTTAACAGGTGGTGCTGGGAAAACTGGTCAACCACTTGTAAAAGAATGAAACTAGACCCCTTTCTAACACCATACACAAAAATAAACTCAAAATGGATTAAAGATCTAAATGTAAGACCAGAAACTATAAAACTCCTAGAGGAGAACATAGGCAAAACACTCTCCGACATAAATCACAGCAGGATCCTCTATGATCCAACTCCCAGTATACTGGAAATAAAAGCAAAGATAAACAAATGGGATCTAATTAAAATTAAAAGCTTCTGCACAACAAAGGAAACTATAAGCAAGGTGAAAAGACAGCCTTCTGAATGGGAGAAAACAATAGCAAATGAAACAACTGACAAACAACTAATCTCAAAGATATATAAGCAACTTATGCAGCTCAACTCCAGAAAAATAAATGATCCAACAAACTCAAATCTTAAGGCAAATTAAATTCCTTTGTGCAAACCTACAACTTTTATATCCATTCAGGTTTTGTTCTTCATGCTGCTCTTTCTCATACGGAGATGGCCAGACGTTTCCCTCTAGGTCAAGAACTGAGATTTTCCATTAATAAATAAAAACCTAACTCATTGTCTTGTATGCAAACTTGTGCTTCTCTGCCATATGGTTCCTAGTTTCATTTATGTATACTAATTATAACTTTCTCACCTAAGGCCAGACATCTTGGAGTGTGAAGTCAAGTGGGCCATAGGAAGTGTCACTACAAACAAAGCTAGTGGAGGTGATGGAATTCTAGCTGAGCTATTTCAAATCCTAAAAGATGATGCTGTGAAAGTGCTGCACTCCATATGCCAGCAAATTTGGAAAATTCAGCAATGGCCACAGGACTGGAAAATGTCAGTTTTCATTCCAATCCCAAAGAAGGGCAATGCCAAAGAATGTTCATACAACCACACTGTTGCACTCATTTCACGTGCTGGCAAAGTAATGCTCAAAATTCTCCAAGCTAGGCTTCAACAGTATATGAACTGAGAACTTCCAGATGTTCAAGTTGGATTTAGAAAAGGCAGAGGAACCAGAGACCAAATTTCCAACATCCATTGGATCATAGAAAAAGCAAGAGAACTCCAGAAGAATATCTACTTCTGCTTCATTGACTACAGAAGACTTTGACTGTGGGTCAAAACAAACTGGAAAATTCTTAAAGAAATGGGAATACCAGACCACCTTATTTGCCTCCTGGAGAAATCTGTATGCAGGTAAAGAAGCAACAGTTAAAACTGAACATGGAACAATGGACTGGTTCCAAATTGGGAAAGGAGTGTGTCAAGGCTGTATATTGTCACTCTGCTTATTTAACTTATATGCAGAGTGCAACATGCAAAATGCCAGGCTGGAAGAAGCACAACTGGAATCAAGATCACTGAGAGAAATATCAATAACCTCGGATATAGAGATGATACCCCTTATGGCAGAAAGCAAAGAGGAACTAAAGAGCCTCTTGATGAAGGTGAAAGAGGAGAGTGAAAAAGCTGACTTAAAACTCAACATTCAAAAACTAAGATCATGGCATCTGGTCCCATCACTTCATGGCGAATAGATAGGGAAACAATGGAAACAGCAGCAGACTTCATTTTGGGGGGCTCCAAAGTCACTGCAGATGGTGACTGCACCCATGAAATTAAAAGACAATTACTCCTTGGAAGAAAAGTTACGACTAACCTAGACAGCATATTAAAAAGCAGAGACATTACTTTGCTGACAAAGGTCCATCTAGTCAAAGCTATGGTTTTACCAGTAGTCATGTATGGATGTGAGAGTTGGACCATAAAGAAGGCTGAGTGCCAAAGAACTGATGCTTTTGAACTATGGTGTTGGAGAAGACTCTTGAGAGTCCCTTGTATGGCAAGGAGATCAACCCAGTTAATCATAAAGGAAATCAACTCTGAATATTCAATGGAAAACTGATGCTGAAGCTGATGGTTCAATGTTTTGGCCATTTGATACAAACAGTGGACTCATTGGTAAAGACCTTGATGCTGGGAAAGATTGAAGGCAGGAGGAGAAGGGGATGACAGGACAAGATGGTTGGATATCATCACCAACTAAATGGACATAGATTTGAGTAATTTTGGGGAGATGGTGAAGGACAGGAAGCCTGCCATGCTGCAGTCCGTGGAGTGCAAAGAGTCAGACACAACTGAGTGACTAAACAATTATAACTTTTAATCAGAGTAACTTCTCTTTTACCAAAGAACTATAAAATGGACATTGTGAACCCTCTGACACACCAGCATTTTAACAGACTTAACAGAATTCATGAATACACAAAAGACACATTTCTACAGCAAAAACTATTTCTTAAACAACTTTTTAAAAGAAGCAAAAATGAACCTGTTCATTAACAGACTGGCCCTGTTGTATGGACAGTAAGTTCTAAAGACAGAACTTCTTTGTATAGGAAAATTAAAAGCAAATGTACATAAACTTAAAATGTTGCTTAGCAATACATATTTCAGCATTCTGTCTTACTTATGAATGACATAGATAGTCCATGCTGTTAAATATCAGCATTGTTAGCTAAAATATTGGAAAGTATCTCCCAGGTGACATTCTACAAACATAATTAATATTAAAATTATTGAACTGTTTATATTCAGCAAAAATATTGAAATTGTTATATTCAGAATAATAATTCATTTTGATTAAACACAAACATTTTTTTTTCCTAATCTTAAATATAAAGTAGTAACTGGTAGTTACTGCTACTATGGTAGTAGGTACCAGAATGCTAGTAGTAACCTAGCATTCCCTTCAAGGTTCTATGAATAAAGGATAGTTCAAGAATAAAATAAACTAGTTATGTAGAACTTTAAAGGGAAGCATAGATTTTTATGAAATTTATTTCTACTGAATGTGTGTTTCTGGCATATCAGTGTAGGAATTCACGGCTTCATGTTTGTTAAAATGTATTTGTGTTCTGGTACTACTAGATAAAATTCATTTATTTCTTACTACTACTGGAAAACCTGATTTTTTTTTTTAAAGATGTGAAATAAAGCCATCTTTATTGAGACATCTAACCAAAGCATAAGGGAAGTTATCCCTAAGGAAAACTCTTTAATTTCATAAGAAGCCTACCATTGAAATGTCATCCTTTTGCAATAAACAATTGACAGCACCTGAAGAGATTTGAAAAGGCATTCAAAGAATAAATCGGGAAAACAGACTTCGTTTGGGTTTAACATAGATTCATCTTACTAAGATTATCAGAAATCTTCAAGTAGTGATATTACAACTCAAAGCTTTAATTATGGGGAGGAAGAAGAGCCAAATGAAGAAGGAAATGGCAACTCATTTCAGTATTCTTGCCTGGAAAATCCCATGGACAGAGGAGCCTGGAGGGCTATAGTCCATGGAGTCGCAAGAGTCGGACACGACAGTGACTAAAGCAGCACCACCGACAGAGAAGCAAAATGCTGGTCATCTGCTGAAATACTACTGGGAAATAGTAACAGCTGTCATGTGAAACAGTGATGAATACTCTGAAGAAAGCTAGAAAAATTGGACAGAATATTTGGTAGGTGAAACAAAAATGTTTCCTCAGGGAATAACTAAGGATGAAAAGTTATTCTCTACAAGTGATTCTCACCCTTCAAAGTGAGGCAGTTTATAAGAAATCAGCTTAATTTAGCTTCTCCCAACTACTATTAAATCTCAACTCTGTGAACCTAGGAAACTTTCACTAATACAAAACAAAAACCTTAAAAATCAGTTTCGAATTTTAAGCAGCTTTCAGTTCAGTTCAGTCACTCAGTTGTGTCCGACTCTTTGCAACCCCATGGATTGCAACATGCCAGGCCTCCCTGTCTATCACCAGCTCCCAGAATTTACTCAAACTCGTGTTCACTGAGTCAGTGATGCCATCCAACCATCTCATCCTCTGTCATCCCCTTGTCGTCCTGCCTTCAGTCATTCCCAGCATCAGGGAATGATGCTTTTCAAATGAGTCAGCTCTTCGCATCAGGTGGCCAAAGGATTGGAGTTTCAGTTTCAGCATCAATCCTTCCAGTGAACACCCAGGACTGATCTCCTTTAGGATGGACTGGTTGGATCTCCTTTCAGTCTAAGGGACTCTCAAGAGTCTTCTTCAATGCCGGAGTTCAAAAGCATCAATCCTTCAGCACTCAGCCTTCCTTATAGTCCAAATCTCATATCAGTACATGACTACTGGAAAAACCATAGCTTTGACTAGATGGATCTTTGTTGGCAAAGTAACATCTCTGCTTTTTAATATGCTGTCTAGGTTGGTTGTAACTTTTCTTTCAAGGAGCAAGCATCTTTTAATTTCATGACTACAGTCACCATCTGCAGTGATTTTGGAACCCCCCAAATTAAGTCTGTCACTGTTTCCATATTTCCCCCATCTATTTGCCATGAATTGATGGGAACAGATGCCATGATCTTAGTTTTCTGAATGTTGAACTTTAATTCAACTTTTTCACTGTCCTCTGTCTCTCATCAAGAGGCTCTATAGTTCTTCTTCACTTTCTCCTGTAAATGTGGTATCATCTGTATATCTGAGGTTATTAATATTTCTCCCAGCAATCTTGATTCCAGCTTAAGCTTCATCGAGTCCAGCATTTCTCATAATATACTCTGCATATAAGTTAAATAATACCTAGCCAATAAAAAGAAGCTCTTCATCTGAAACCACCTGACACTTCTCATCTCTGGCTTTTTTTTGCTTTTTCTCAGTTTGGAATCAATTTTCTTTACTCCTCTTGGGTATTATACTTCTTGTGTGTCCCAAAATCTCAGTTTTGTTTTTCTTTCAATAAGCAAGTCTGATCCAGAAATAAAAGGTCAACATCTTAAACAAACCTTTCTCTTTTTTTTTTCTTCAATACGTTCTGACAATTTTATTACCTTTTTTCCTTATCCAGTATAAAAGGATGTGTCCCCTAATGGCAGCTCTGAAGCGTGCAGTTGCTTGATGAATCATGCCTGATGAAACTGATTTTCAAGGGTCAGTCTAAATAAATCAATATAACGTTACCTCTGCAGGAAGTCAAACGAAGGGACAAGTGTAGCTGTCAAAAGCATCCTCCTAGGTGAATAGCTAATAGCTGTAACATCATATATTCCCTTAGCATTCTGGTCTACTTAGCTGATTGAACCAAGACACACACTTGTAATCAATATAGTATGTTGCTCAGTTGCTTCAGTCGTGTCCGACTCTGTGCAACCCCAGAGACGGCAGCCCACCAGGCTCCCCCGTCCTTGGGATTCTCCAGGCAAGAACACTGGAGTGGGTTGCCATTTCCTTCTCCGCAAATGAGGAAGGTAATAATGACCAAGTAAATGGTAAGACTAACTACATTACTTTTATCTTGTGTGTATTCAAACATTTATGCATGTGACTAATTTTCAGATGATGGTAGCTAAATATAATTTGTACATTTTTTCCAATACATTTCTGTAGCTAAATACAAATTAAATTCTCTGTATTCTCACATCTCCCTTAGTTAATTTCACCTATCCCTTCTTAGAAAAGATCTGTCCTTCTCCAAATTTTCCTGCATCCTTTCAAATAGTCAGGGGAATGTGACTTGTTCTGGCTATGGGCTTTGAGAATAAGTGACATGGGTCCCTTTTGGATTTTGCATTTTTTTGTTTCTGAATACCTCTCTCATTCTTTCTTCTTATGCATAGATGATAGTGGAAGACACCTTTTCCAGATTATGTGTCTACAAGACAGCAATGCCTCCATCATTTTGAGTCTGATGGATACCTTGATCAGATAGCCTACCAACCTACACTGTACATATAACATAAGTACAAAGCAACTCAGTTTGGGGGATTGATTATTATCACCAACATTCTTACCTCTTATACTATATCCCCTAAAGCTGTTAAATTAAGACTATATTAAATTTACACTGTAACCCAACTCCCTTTCTACCTAAGAAATTGGTATTATGAAGAATATTTTTATCTTCATATAAAATTTTTGCTTCTGCTACTCCTCCAAACTTATCTTTCATTTGATATTTTATTATGGTCTTCTAAGCTATGAAATTAAAGATGCTTACTCCTTGGAAGGAAAGTTATGACTAACTTAGATAGCATATTAAAAAGCAGAGACATTACTTTGCCAACAAAGGTCCATCTAGTCAAGGCTATGGTTTTTCCTGTGGTCATGTATGGATGTGAGAGTTGGACTGTGAAGAAAGCTGAGTACCAAAGAATTGATGTTTTTGAACTGTGGTGTTGGAGAAGACTCTTGAGAGTCCCTTGGACTGCAAGGAGATCCAACCAGTCCATCCTTAAGGAGATCGGTCCTGGGTGTTCATTGGAAGGACTGATGCTAAAGCTGAAACTCCAGTACTTTGGCCTCCTCATGTGAAGAGTTGACTCACTGGTAAAGACTCTGATGCTCGGAGGGATTGGAGGCAAGAGGAGAAGGGTGTGACAGAGGATGAGGTGGCTGGATGGCATCACCAACTCAATGGACATGAGTTTGGGTAAGTTCCGGGAGTTGGTGAAGGACAGAGAGGCCTGGCGTGCTGCAATTCATGGGGTCGCAAAGAGTCAGACACGACTGATTGGCTGAACTGGGGTACTGAATTATTTTTCTTTGAGAACTTTCTATTCTGATTCACAACACTTTCTTGCATTCTCCACATTAACTTAGAATCCAATAAGACAGGCTGTATTTCTTTAATCTTTCAATTTCTAGAGATTTCCATTTGTTTTCCACTTTAGCCTCCTATCTTGAATAACACTTGACATCACTTAAACACCTCAGCATCTAGAATGTTTTCATTCCTATTCTCATAGAATGTCCTCCAAGTCTTCTACTTTCTTTTTGTCTCCATCATGGTATTTAAGAATATCAAAGTTGTCTGTCCTTGCACTTGTGTCATTTCCTCCTACTATTAATAGCAAGCTCCTCTTCTTTCTACCTAATTTTACACAGCTAAAATACGATGGTCAAGCTCTGCAATTCTAATTGTTTGCCAATGTGTTTGCCAATGTTCTCAACATGTCTATCTAATTGACCTGCCTACATGCCTGCACACACACAAGTGTGAAAACGCACACACACACACACATACATACACAATACAGTAAATGCTTGGCCTTGGATCCAATCTAAGTGTTCAGCTCTATGCTTTAAAAACCAAGTTGTATATTGTCTGTCCCTGAAGTAAATCCATAAAATCATGTAAATAACGTTTCCAAGTTGCAGTGCCTCTTTTTTTATTAGTGATTATTGATTTTTGTTTTTTGACCATGCCATGCGGATCCTGCCATGCAGGATCTTAGTTCCCTGACTAGCAATTGAACTTGTTCCCCCTGCAGTGGAAGGGTGAAATCCTAATCACTGGGTGGCCAGGGAAGTCCAGTGGTTATTGAGGAACCTTATCACTTTCCTCAAGTATAGCAGAGCACCACCATCCACACACGTCATTTGGATAAACTCCTCTACTTCTTTGAGGAGAAATTAGAAGGTATGACATAAGTTAAAAAAAAAAATCATTCCCAAAGAAATTTTTAATCTGCCTTCAATCCTGAGTCCTTTTCTTCATTCTTCTTTTGCATCACAGTGAAAGTGTGAGTCTTCTTCTGCAAAGGGAAAATATGTCCCATACATGCGTGCCTTTAAATACCCTCATTCTCCTTTACAACTTCCCTCTGTCACATTATATCCTCTTTCATCTTTGCTTTTATATTCTCCATTTTTATTGAATTTTTAAATCTTACTATTAAGCATACTGAGCACTAAAATAATTTGAATATATATGTGTGTGTATATATATATATATATATGAAGATAATAATTAGCATCACTTCTGCTTCTTATTGGCCTTGTTTTATAATAAAGAAGTTTCTCTTTAGATTTTCTATTTTCAATTTACACATTTCTCCAGTTGTCTCAGGGTTCTTCCTTGTTCCTCTGTTTATGGGAATGGAAGATCAAATTGATCATGACAGGTGATGACTGGATCTTCTTTAAATAAGAGAACTGAGTGTAATTTATATATAAATAAACAAAGATTAATGTAATACTAGCAAAAATACAGCTTTGTGCCTTTAGTCTGGGGCAGCACTGAAATAAAAAAAGACTATAAATAAACATATAATGTCAAGTAGTGACATGAAGAAAGATAAACAGAAAGCTACAAAAGATATTAACTGTAGAGAGAACCATTCAAGTTAGGGTGATCTTGGAAATCTGTCTGGAAAGTAACGTTAAGTATACACAAAGGAAGTGATGGGTAATCTACAATGGAATATTGCTCAGCCATGAAAAGGAACAAAATTGGAATTATCTGTAGAGAAGTGGATAGACATAAATCTTTTCATGCAGAGTGAAGTAAATCAGAAAGAGAAAATCAAATATTGTCTATTTAACTCATACTTGTGGAATCTAGAAAAATAGTATAGATGACCTTATTTGCAAAGAGAAATAGAGACACGAGTGTAGAGAACAAACATAGACACCAAGTAGGGGAGCAGAGGGTGGGAAGAATTCAGAGACTGTGACTGATATATGTACACAATTGATACCATATGTGAAATAAATAACAAATGAGAACCTATTGTGCAGCACAAGGAACTCTAGCCAGTGCTCTGTGGCGACTTCAGTGGAAAGGAAATCCAAAAGAGAGGACAGATGTATACATATAGCTGATTCACTCTGCTATACAGTAAAACTAACGCAACATTTTAAAGCAGTTATACTTCAATAAAAATTAACTTAAAAATATGGAGTGATGGGTAAAGAAAAGTAAACGTCTGAGAGAAGAACATCAAGATGCAAGAAGCAATAAGAACAGAGGTCTTAGTGTCAGCAAATGTGGCGAGTTAGAAGAACAAGGAAGCCAGGCAGAGTCAGTGAAGGAAAGAGGTGTATACAATTAATTAAAAATTATGGATTAATTTGATTAATTTCCTGATCAGAAAGTAAAATGTTTCAATATTGCCATATCTTATCCTCTTTCTCATGAAAAGTGTTCTTGAAGTAACTTCTCTAGTCACTCAGAGGGTTCTTGCTTGTTTATAAACCAGATCATCCTTTTCAGTCTCCAGATACATCTGGCATATTTTGCTCTGCCTTGTACTTCTAACTCTCCAGGAACTGACCCCAAGGACCCTCTCTGCTGCCATCGTTGAAGGTGCCTTTGATGTTATCATGGTGTTTATATAAAAATTACTCAGGAGGCCAGACATTGCTCATTTTGTGCAGAAGTAAGGAAATGGTCCTCTTCTTGACATTCTAAGCACACTTTGCTGCTCAGTCTCTGAATCATATGGCTAAAACAGGACCTCAGCCACTCCTTGTTTTCGCTCTTCTGGATAGTAACTCACCACACACACACACACACACACACACACACACACACACACACTTCCTTATCCTCCAAGGCAGATCACTGTCTTTCTACAGCACTGTCTTTATTAATATAAAGTCAGGAAAAACACAAACTGCATCTTGGAGGATGAACCCAACAGACTTCTCAATTTTATGTAAGTAATATAGACAACCAATCCAGAGATATAGAATCAGATTTTTACAGAAGATTGATACCTTAAGATTTCTTTAAAGAAAGTTTACAGTAGTCTGCCTAAAAGTGAATAGAAATTTCCACAACTCTCACTAGAAAATTTCTTGCAGCAAAATTCAGATGATAATCTGGGTCCTTTTATCAAAATTTCAGGTATTAAAATTAGAAAGCAATTTAGATTCCTAACTAAGTCACAACATGATTTCAGTGGACTTATCCTGTTCATTTATGTGTTTGTGATGTGGTGTGTGTGTGTCTTACTTAACCTAGTACTTAGCATATTGCAATATTTAGTAACTGAATATCAATTATTTAAATGGGAAGTAGCAAAAAATTACAGACTATAATTTGTTTGCTCTATCACTGTGAACAGCATTATTGGAGGCAAAGTCCAAGTTTTTAATATTACCAAAGAAGCATATAGTATCTGCAGAAAGTTCTTCACTTTGTATCTCACAATGATGCTTTGATGAAGATATGTTATTTATCAGCACTTGCAGAGTGATTTCAAGTGAAGGAGGATGTCAGCTTCCTTTTAGAAATAAGATTGTTGAGGTTAAAGTCACTTGCTTTGGAATCATTCCAATTGCAAAAGTGCTATGAGAAGAAATTTAAGTACATTACACTGCATTTTTATAAGGAGCCAAACTTATACGCTCTTTCAAAATCTCCCATTTCAGAATTTTTTTCATGTGTCGCTTGTTGACTGTAGCTCAGCTAGCTTTAAAAGATCTCTCTCCTTAAATCTCAAGGATTTCTTCATTAATCTTCTCCCACATACCCTGGCACATTTTTAATCCCCGTCTCCTGGTAGTTGAATGGAATCAGGTTTGATGTTTTGTTTCAGTCATCCTGAGCTTCTTTCTCTGTATATGCCTATCTCAGATATGGAGCAGTATTTGTTTTGTCCAAATCACCAAAACTATCAAAGTCAACACCCAGTCCCTAGTCATCTTAAATAAGCTGCAGAAGAGCAAAATATACTTTGAAATGTATGTGTTTTTCCCTCCAATGGGAAGTTTAAAATATGGTGAGTTATCACTGAATTATAACATATTTATACACACAGACAGGAATGTGTTTATACAATCTATTTTTGCTCCTCACTTCGGACAGAGCTGAAATTTGCATCTAGAGTTGCCATGAAAGCCCCAGCTAGCCCATAGCATATAGGTTTGCAAGCTGCTTGAGTGTCTGCCAGCTGGTGATGTGTGGGTTTCTTTTTGTGATTCCTTTGTTGCTGTTGTTTAAATCAATATTCCTTTAGACAGCAAGCAGAACTTAGAGTTCAAGGATTATAACTCTTTCCATAGCTTTGCTTTCTCTAGTGCTCCAAATAGTGAGATTTATATTCAATCATATTCTCTGGCTAAACTGACTAAGCTGATCCCTGTGGACAAACAAAGTCACTTTTCTTAATCAGAGTGTATCCTCTGGCTTATGTCTTTCTTCCCACAAACTGAATAAAACATTTTGAATTTTTTTAATAAAGGTTAACTTATAGGTTAAAAATGACTCTCTAATAATGAATTTTAATAATTATACTGCAAAATGATATATATTTATATAACTAATATTAGTGATATTGCCTTTTCAATAGAAAAAAATCAATATTACAGAATTGTTATTTCCGTAAGAATTCCCTGGTGGCCTAGTGGTTTAAGACTTTGCCTTCCACAGCAGACGCTGTTGGTTTGATTGGGGATCTAAGACCCCACATGCCTTGTGGCCAAAAAACCAAAGCATAAAATAAAAGCAATGTTGCAAAAAATTCAATAAAGACTTTAAAAATGTTTCACATCAAATGAATCTTTAAAAATTACATTTATAATATATATTGATGTATTACATGAATCAAGAAATAGTCTTAGGAAAGACAGTGGAGAAGGCAATTGCACCCCACTCCAGTATTCTTGCCTGGAAAATCCCATGGACAGAGGAGCCTGGTAGGCTGCAGTCCATGGGGTCGCAAAGAGTTGGACACGACTGAGCAACTTCACTTTCACTTTTCACTTTCATGCATTGGAGAAGGAAATGGCAACCCACTCCAGTGTTCTTGCCTAGAGAGTCCCAGGGATGGGGTAGCCTGGTGGGCTGCCGTCTATGGGGTTGCACAGAGTCGGACATGACTGAAGCGACTTAGCAGCAACAGCAGCAGCATGAAAGAAAAAGTTACAAAAACTATCATCAAATAAACTATTTTAATGTATTTTATTACTTTATTAGAAGTGGCATGCACCGCTCCACTCCATGAATTTACTTTAAATTACTGCTATCATAGAGTTAAAATAAGTTACAGTTTTATCTTCTGATACTACAAGATATTAAATGGTTTTAAAAAAATTACAAGACATTCAGGGGAAATAAATCATGTGTCCTGTGCTGCTAGGCAATATCACTAGAACTTTGTGTGCTCCATCTTGCATTTCTGATAACCTGATCCACTGTCATTAAATAGTAAAATCTTAAGACCCCTCTGCATCCTTATGAAAATAAGACACAGTTTACTCTGGGGTAGCATGGAACTTAAAAGACTACTTTTATTTCTAATGATTGACAAGACACTGGGACAAAATGTTTAATTTTGTATTTCTGCCAATGTTACAGACAGCATTGTAATAAGCCACATGACTGGCTTTTTGCCAAAGATGATAAAATGCCAGGCTTAGGCACAACTATTTGTGATAAATTATTTTTCATTTCGAGAAAGATACTGAATGAGTAATTTTATGGTTTTCTGAGTTTAAACTCGGCATGATTTCATGAGATGGTCCCATTGATCAAAGAGCCATAATTCCACTCTGTAGCGAGGGTGTTATATTAGTGAATCAACTTGAAACCGAAGAAAGCCCTGAGTGTGTTCTGTGACATGCCTTACATATCCTGGATTGCTTTTTGTTTTCTTTATAATGATTCATTTTCATCTGCAATGTAAAGATTGCTCTGATATTTAATCTCATCTTTCTTCAAAGTTGTAGTACACAAGAAAGAACATGGGCTTTAGAGTCAAGATAAAACTCTTGGCCTGCCACTAAACAGTGATATGGCTTAGTAAGATTCATTTAAACCTTTTATTTGTACAACTGGAAAAATATTAATTTAGAAGGTACTATAAATGTGGGGCTTCCCTAGTGACTCAGCAGTAAAGAATTTGCCTGCAGTGCAGGAGACATGAGTTCGATCCCTGGGTTGGGAAGATCCCTGGAGAAGGAAATGGCAACCCATTCCAGTATTCTTGCCTGGGAAATCACATAGACAGAGGAACCTGGTGGGCTACGGTCCATGGGGTTGCAAAAGAGTCACACACAACTTAGCAACTAGACAATAACAATAAATAGTAAACATACTACAAAGCGTATTTAAACATCTAGGAGAAGGAAATGGCAACCCACTCCTGTGTTCTTGCCTGGAGAATCCCAGGAACGGGGGAGCCTTGTGGACTGCCATCTACGGGGTCGCACAGAGTTGGACACGACTGAAGCGATTTAGCAGCAGCAGCAGCAGCAGAACACTTCCACAGTTCAATTTTTCATGAAATGGTAGCTGTTGAATCTTTTGCATTTTCATACTCAAATACTTGATCATATCCATTCATTTTCATTTCCCTTGCTTGTTATTTAATGTAGAATTTTCAGTGAAAATAAAGGTTAGCCTTCTCTACTTTTTGGTCTTCAAATTTTATTATGAAAATATGGTGTTGTAATTTAGTTATTCTGGATCTAAATCTATTTATCTTTTCACTATACTGATGTCTCAGTAATGTCTAATATCACAAGGTCAACGTTATTCTTTTAGCAACAGAGACTTCACCATAACAATTAAAGGGTGAACTCAAGTTTCAAAAGTGACAGTGTGTGGGAGCAAAATTTACCACCCCAAAATATGTTTCTTTGGCACAAGGATTAATTTAGCCTGCTTATTTTTAAGAAACTGAAGAGTTGAGAAGTTTTTTCTTGTTACCTCCCTCTTAACTTCCTAAAACAATTTGGATAAAGGCCCTGTTCCTGGAATAGAGCTATCCCCAAAGATATTGGTGAAAGATATGAGCTGGTTGTGTGATGGGGAAACTCAGCAGGGTCTGGAGAGTAGAATCCACTCTGTGTCTGCTATCTCTGCCTGGCCCAGCAAATTTTTTCCCCCAAACATGTGCTTCTCCATCTCCTTGCAAGTCACCTTGCTCACCATTGAAATTTCCAGGCACTACCCCCACCATCTTCTTTCATTTTAGCTGAAGATGGTATTTAAGATGAAGACTTCAACAACTTTAGTAAGTTCTCAGCTTTCCTGAGTCTCTTCCATGTATTTGAAATTGAGAAAGTGAAGTTGCTCAGTGGTGTCTGACTCTTTGCAACCCCATGGGACTGTAGCCTACCAGGCTCCTCTATCCAAGAAATTTTTCAAGCAAGAGTACTGGAATGGGTTGCCATTTCCTTCTCCAGGGGATATTCCTGATCCAGGGATCAAACCTGAATCTCCTGCATTGCAAGCAGATGCTTTACCATCTGAGCCACCAGGGAAGCCCCTGTACACATGTTATTAAATCTGTCTCATGTTAATTTAATTCTTAGACCAGCCAGAAAAACCTAGGAAAAGAGAGGAAAATTTCTTCCTCCCTGACAGTAGATGCAACATTAATACCTCTGAAAATGACATCCAGAGCCTCTACTTAAGGCCTCAGTAAAATTTGAGCTTTGCAAAATAGGGGAAAAATAACTTTGTTTTATGACCACAGATGGTGTTTCTTATTTTTAGTTTTTGGATTTAACTTATAGCTCCATTCTCTTTGACCAGTACAGCTAGTTTATGGAATTGTTCAACAATTTCTAAGGATTATCAAGAGTCAAAAATTATTTTTATTTTTCAAATGGTATTTTTAGATTGCACAAGAAGACAAATTCACCACACATACTGAAGTTCCGAAATGAATAAATCTTTATTCTCTGGTTTATTCTTTATGCCTTTCAAAATACATGTTTTAGTTTCTGTGCTTGCATCTTAGGACCCAATTTCTTGATATAGTGGTGGGCACATCACATTTTCTAACGAGAATGTGTACACTATAGAACTGGATTATCACCCACAAGCTATAAAATGTACAGCCTATATTTTCAAAGACTTTTTTCTATTGGCTATAGCTGTTTCACTGTTAAAGTTGGTGCAACAGCAAAAGGATCATCTGTAAATAAACAGCTGCTTTTAGAAAATAATACATCTTAGGTACTCTTTTTAAATTTCAGTGAGTTATGATGTAACCAAGAGAGACATAATTCATACTTTCTCTCAAAGGTTCATCTTGAGTAGGAAAACGTAAGTTGTGCTTTCTTCTTAAAATATAAACATAGAAGAAAAAAAAATTAGCCCTTAGAATTTACTCATATATTCACTTTTCCTTGACCATGGAAATAAAATGTGCAGTTAGCAATGATATTAAAGTGTCAACATAGCTCTGCTTATAAAATAAATGTTTGAGAAAAATCTTTGTGCAAATACTGTTGTTACTGAATAGTTGAGTGATTGCAACTCATGTCCTAGCCGAGGCTGATGTAAAGGGGCTATTTTTCAAAGCTATCAGCTCAAACTATGTCTACTCCACAGAGGTAATAGAATTAAGACAGAAAGTAATAGAGAATCTCCATTAACAGACATAAGTGCTTGAGACAGTGAAGTCACTGGATGGTGCAGTCAGATTTAAACCGATTATGGTATTGACTGTTTCCATATGACCGACTCAATCTCTAAAGTGATTGACACTATTTAGACACATGCACATTATATTAATAATAGGCACATATGAGTATAATATATACCATTATTTTGACCTAACAAATTGCAGAGTAATTCCAAGGAAAATTTTGTATTAGAAAATGATTAGTTGTAGAAATGTTATCTTGTGACATACAGGATCAAATCAGAAAATATTATTAACAGATGTAGCAAACTTCTACTTCTTGATAAGCTGAGGACTGAGTAAAGTAGATGATCACTAACTTACTGAATCAGGTTCTGTGCCAGTATCTGAGTGAATCAAAATAAAAATATGCTGCCCTTGAGTTCAGTAAGAATGAACAGATTAATAGCAGTTCAGTTAACTGAATAACAACTGATTTCACTTTCCCTTAGTGGGATTGAAGAAGAATCAGTAAAACAAAACATCTTTAGAGGTTGAATGTTTAGTTCAAACACAATTAACATAAATCTAACTAAAAGAGTCATACCAAAGCAATATTTAATTAACCTCATTTAATTCAATTTGATATGTATTTAGATCACATAACATTCCCTGACTGTGTAAATGAAATGAGATAAGAATGTGATTTATGAAAATATTTCTCCACATGTTTTTTGGACTCACAAACAAAACATATATATATATATATATATATATATATGTAAGTTACAAAACATCTGGAATGCATTCTGAGTTCTTGGCAATTATTGCTTTCCATTGGCATTTTATATTATTTTGGGAAGAATTTTTGCTTGCTTATTTTATCTTCATTTATTTTTGATTTTATATTATCCAATCATTCAAGTACAGGATGGGAATAACACCTTATAACTCCTCAAGAAATGGTAATGCTGCCGAATCAATTGGAATGTCTCGCTAATGTCAGCTGTAGGAAATAGATGCTGAGTTTTCTCATATAACAGTGAAGCTACTGGTCCTCTGGCTGCCTGTGCCCATCCAGTCTTATTTCTGTGATTCCCTTGGCATGTCTTTCATGGTGTGACCAGCTGCTATGGTTCTGGTTTTCATGTTTATGTCTCCATGGTGGCGCCAAGAGTCTCCTGCCTTCATCTCATTAGCTAGATCAGTGACATAAGTAAACCCCATCTGTGAGACAGACTGAAAAAGAACATATTTAGCTTTTACAATCTCTCTAGCAAGTGCAGGCAAGGAGATAGTGGTTGGGATTGAGGTTAGGGGTGAGCTTGCAGTCTTCATGACAGCTAGTGGGTACAACTGGTCCCATTACATAGTTTCAAAAGGAAAGCATAACGTTAAATAACTGCTTTTATTACTCCCAAATGAGGAGAAATTGCGCATGAATAAAGATCTAGTTTGTGAGAGGGAAGAGGAGTAAAGACAATGGCAAGAACTCAGGAAAGGATTTTTAAATTAATGTCTTATAAATACACGTTTTGCTTAATCATGAAGGGTCCAAAGTCTACCTGTAAGGTGTTTAAACATCAGCATCTTGCTATTATGACTTAGGTGAAGTGCTATAAGAAAACAATATTAAATTCCTTGCTATTATATACTTTTAATGTATATAATATACAAGAGAAGAGCATAAGTCAAATAGAAGTTTTAGTAGAAACAGATTGCTTTTATGATGATAAAGATATACCCCTTTATAGAAAATAAGTGATTGCTTTTTTAAAAACCTATTTTTATATTCTGGGTATTACTTACTAATTTACATTAACTAATTTACTTAACCATATTGTGTACCTAAAAGAACAGTATCTGATTTTAAACCTGGATAGTCACTATTTTTCTCCCATTTTCAGAAAAAAAAGAAACAAATTCATCCCCAAGCACAAGCTGTGAGACCCTGAGCTAGCTCTTTTGCTATAGAACAGGTGTTTTGCCCAGACGGCCTACAGTGAGTCTAACCCCCTGGAGCAACTGCTGCATGCTAGATTCCCGGCCATTCTCAAAAATTTCATAAAAACGTCCAAAGTTTTTACTTATACAAAATAACTCATTTTATTTTGTGGCGAGGAGCAATTTCCCTTCCACCCTTCTAAGTTCTTTGGCTAGGGTAATAGTTAAATTGACATAAGATAAAATTGAGAGGCAAGAGAAAATGAAATTACGTATGTACAGGAGTCCTTTAAGGTTCTGCGGCCCATATGCAGTCAGGCACCTGGGGCTTAAATGTCATTCTGAGTTAAGGAGCAGAGGGGTAGGTGTCTGGAGCTTCAAGAAGGAGGAAGAGAATTCATAGGAACATGGGAAGAGCAAATGTTTGGTAATCAAATGTTTACCAGGCCACATTGAGGTTATGTGATACAGAGAGGAATTTAATCTCCAGGCTTAGCAATCGCCCCATCAGTTTACAACACTTCCATCATCTTTGTACTTATCTCACTGATAGTTTTCTTCCTGGACCAAATTCTCTACCAAAATTCTCTCAGAAAACAGATGAGAGAGGTAAACGTTTTCTTGAATCTGCTGGATCTTGGTTGCCTTCAGCTCAAAAGAATCCACAGCTCAAAATGGTGGCACATGTTGGGGAGACTTGTTCTGAACCCCTCCAGTCCCCTCGAAATTTAAAAAGTCATAGGAGATCAAATGGCAGTTTGTAAAGTACTGAAATATAAGCTATATGACATCTCTGAAAAATGCAAATATTTATAGCAAAATGCTGAATTTTAAGCCCGGTACTTTTTGAAAAAGTTTTGATTCAACAAAGATAGTCATAAATATACAATACTGGTTTATTTAGCTCACCAAATTTGTTTTAATTTTAGACATATTTTCTGTGTTTATATGGATAGACCCACTATTGAACTGTAGGTTATAAATAAAAGTGGGAAAATCTTCACAATTATATCTGATGAAAAATGTTTAAGAAAGAAATTTAAACATTTTAATTATTTTTTGAATAAAGCTAAAACTCTTTCCTAAGAGACATAAACTATATTTTACTAAAGAGAGAAATATTATTAATGAAAAATAAAGAAATGTTACTTCTCTAAGATTAAGCATTTAATAATTTTAATCAAAATACAGGGTTTTGGATCTTTATGATTTTAAAGTTTTCTAAAAATAAAATAATAACGCTGGTAAGATATCTTACAAAGAAAAGTGAATACTTTTTCATGAGATATTATATTTATATTTGACATTATATTTATGTTTGATATTTTAAAATATCAAATATTGATAATGATAAAATAATAATCATTCAAACATTATACTAATATTAGAATAGACAGATC
This sequence comes from Nanger dama, assembly GCA_917880005.1. Lineage (NCBI taxonomy): Eukaryota > Metazoa > Chordata > Mammalia > Artiodactyla > Bovidae > Nanger > Nanger dama. The sequence goes on from CAKJTW010000069.1 coordinate 5,241,431, forward strand.
ACTGTAATATAAAAGTCCTAAAACAGAGTCATATATATGTTATAATTTCATATTTTGAACCATAAATTAAATTATTTCCTTACTGAGCTCTTAATTTTTAAAAGTTACTGACTTGAAGTTAGCCTCCCTTTCCGAAGGATCTAAAGATAAAATTGTACAGAAGGTAATGCTTTGAACATTTTAATGTATTCAAAATCATAAAATCAACCTCTTTTCTGGCAATACAGACTAGGTTATTGAAACTAATCATCCTTCTGAAAATTGCTAATAAAATTCTTGTTAATATCAAAAATTTGAAAAAATCAAAATGAACTAAGCCAAGTTAAAAAGGAATAAGAAAGAAAACACATCTTGGTGGAGTTAGATTTGTACCCGGAATGCAAATTATCAATTAATATATTCTACCACATTAGTAGAATTAAATGAAAAATATACAACAATTCTCTCAACTGACACAAAAATCAAAAGCAGTTTCAAATCTGTGAGTAACTATCAAAGTAGGAATAAAAATAGATGTTCTCAAATAAATGTTCAAAACATATAACAGAATAACAAGGCTATCCATGTGACAGCCTTCATTTCTTTTCTACCTTGTGCTAGAATTCTAGCCAGCTCAGTAAAGTGAGAGAGAGCAAGAGAGAATTAGAAAAAGGAAACAAATCTGTTATTACTTGCAGATATAATTGTGTATAGATTCATTAATTAATGGAATTTTAAGTATTGCAACATACAAAGTAATTATCAATATATCCCTCTATTTTCTGTTGACAGCCAGATAGTAATTATTTTAGGTTTTGCAGTTCATAAGGTCTCTCTCAAAACTACTCAATTCAGTCATTGCAGCCCAAGAATAGTACTTAAAATACATAAAAGTATACTTGACTGTGTTCTAACTAACTTTATTTACAAAATCAGGATAAGGGCCAGATCTGGCTATAGGCTATAGTCTGCCAACTCTGATATCTACTTACTACCAAGTGATAAATTTCTAATTGAGAAACAAATAGAAGTATTATTTTATAGAAATATTTTAAAAGCTGCAAATACTTCTATAAGGAATATATAAAACTTTATTGAATACAATAAAGAAATAAATGGAGGAAGATACTGTGTTGCTGTACAAAGCTCATTCAACTCAAAATGATTAAATTTAGTGCAAACTAATCAAAATCCTTTAGGTTTGCTTATATGGACTTAGTGGAACTTGACGAACTAATTCTAAAATGTATCTCTGATGTCAAAATTTAAAGATTGGTAAGGCTCCTTTGAAGTAGAAGGCAGTGGTAGAAGGATTTTTCTCTACCAGAAAATAATTACTTTGAAAGTCATTGTGATGAATGTGGCTATGGACAAGTAGAAAAAAATGGGCCACTTGAACAAAAAAGGGAAACCTGAGAAGTATTCACATATTGGCTCTTCATCATATGACAGAGGTGATGCTGTAGAGCAGTGCTGAAAATAATGCTATCTCAAATACCTACCAGGTGAAAAAAAATGAACCCCTATCATAGACTGCACAAAAATCTACCCCAAGTGGACTAAGGAACTAAAAGAAAAGTGCCAACTATATATCTTCGAAGGAATTAAATAGACAAATATTGTTATGATTCTAGGAACCTGTAGGAAAAAGTAATTTAAGTGAGTCAAAAAGTAAATACTTTTCAATAAAAACTATCAATAAATTTAATCACATTAAACTGAAACCCTGATAAGTAAGAGAAATAAAATTATATACACAGTGGGGGAGACATTTGTCACAAAGATTACTGACAAAAGAGTTAATATAAGAAATACATAAATAATACCTATAAATCAACAGGAAAAACATAAAAATTGGTCAATAATATTGAACAGGGCCTTTTACAAAAAAGTAACAAATGAATGTGCTCAATCTCAACTATTAACTATGTAAAACATTTTAATGTTTTACTATTAGACTCTTGCTGAATTGATGGGTTTTAAACGATGTGTTTGTTATATATTTCACAATTATAGGAAGATCTTTTAATAAAGATATTCTAATTAGCCTCTTCAGTTTTTAAAGAGGAGAACCTAGAAACAAGGGGCTTCCCAGGTGGTGCTACTGGTGAAGAATCTGCCTGCCAACACAAGAGATGCAAGAAATGTAGTTCTGATCCCTGCACTGGGAAGATTGCCTGAGTAGCAAATGGCGACCCACTCTAGTACTCTTGCCTGGAAAATCCTGTGGCGAGAGGAGCCTGGTGGGTTACCGTCTGTGGAATCTCAGAGTTGGACAAGACTGAGTGACTGAGCATGCACACACACACACACACACACACACACACACACACACATACATACACACACTGAGAAACGGAATAAGGAAGTTTTTCAAATCACACAGCCAATCCATGGTAGCCTCAGATTGAAACCAGTCCAAATTATTGGTGTGGCCCAGTTTCAGAATGAAGGTTTCCCATTTGAGTACTTGCTGAATGGTTAGCCCTTGGATGCTATCTCAAATCTTTCAGCAGGTGCTTGATTGAATGTTTGTGTTATGTTCGATAGGGAGGTGCAACAGCCAGGAAACTCTGAGACAAAATAAAGCTACTAGAAGGGAAAGTGGATTCTGTGTCCTGGCAGCCCTCTTTGAACTGAATTTAATTCCATGTGAAAGGAAGTATTAGCGGTAAGGTGCTGAAGAAGTTGTTTTCTTGTGAGAAAGTTTTAGAACTTGTGCCCTGGGTACTTGCTTCAGATTTCAGATGGTGACAGTGCATTGGGAAAGGACCTTTGTTTCAAAAAGAACTTGGAGTACTACTCAGCCCTTAAAAAGAATAAATTCGACTCAGTTCTAATGAGATGGATGAAACTGGAGCTGATTATACAGAGTGAAGTAAGCCAGAAAGAAAAACACCAATACAGTATACTGACACATATATATGGAATTTAGAAGATAGTAATGAAGACCCTCTATGTGAGACAACAAAAGAGACTCAGAGGTATAGAACGGACTTTTGGACTCTGAGGGAGAGGGAGAGGGTGGGATGATTTGGGAGAAGGGCATTGAAACATGTATACTATCTTGTAAGAATGAAGCACCAGTCTATGTTCAGTACAGGATGCAGGGCGCATGGGGCTGGTGCACAGGATGATTCAGGGAGAGGATGTGGGGTGGGAGGTGGGAGGGGGCTTTGGCATTGGGAGATCATGGACACCTGTGGCTGATTCATGTCAATGTATGGCAAAACAAATAACAGTATTGTAATGTAGAATAAAGTATTAAAAAAAAAGAAAAGAAATGCTGAAATACAACCTTTAAAAAAAAAAAACAAAAAAGAACTTGACACTGTTTGGAAGGAGGAGAAAAGAAGGTTTGAAGGTTTGAAAACCTTGGTGGTGCCTATCGCCTTTAGGGTGGATGCTGATTTTCTTGCCGTGAGACCCAAGTAGCGAAAGCTCTCAGGCAGTCCCAGGCTTCTTCCCTGGTGAACTGGGATAGAAGACAAAGAGGGCAAAAATAGAGTGGGAACACCAGTGTGTAGGTAGGTTTGTAGTCTTCAAAATACTTCCTCAGATATTATTAGCGAGAATGTCCCAGAGTCCCAAGGATCCTTCCTTCGCTGGTAGGAACACAAACAAAAAACTTGGAATATTGACTTGAACGGAACATCCTTTGTGTCAACAGTCTGTGAAAACTTAGAAAGTTTCCCAGTGCAGGTGTAGCATGCATAAGGAAATATGTGGGCAAACTATATTCGAACTGCCTTACTTTGAGGGAGTGTTAAATAAGGTAAAATGATGTTAATTAGTAATTTAGATTTTCAAGAGCAAAACATATCTATAGCTACTTATAAATATTTATATTAATAAGTATCCCAAGTGAAGGCTAATTTAAATATTCATATGTTTTCAAAGGCAATCTGCCTCTTAATTGATGATGAATAATAAACAGCACCATGTAAAAGTGGAAATCCAAGAGATGAATACGCATATAAGGAGATTGCTTCCACCTCATTATTAATTACTTTAAAAGATTTTCATGTTACACCAGCATACTGTTTATTTTTTGCTGACTTGCTGGGTATTAAATTATGTATATTTTTATATGATTTATGTCACAATTAAAGGAGGAAAATACCATGAAAACAAATAAACCAAAGTAGGAAAAATTGGTCTTAATTTTCCAAAATGCAAAGAAAAGAATAGTTCAAGTAAAATGTTAAATGATTAAAAACAACACACTTTATTGTTACAGTAATTTATAAACCCTTATAATATTCTATGATCAAGTGAAAAAAAGGCAGCATAGGTTCTGCCCAATTAACTTTATATTATATTAAAACTTTTACACAGAACAATCACCCAGTCTTCTTACAGTACTGTAAAATTTTTTTCCCTGTAGCCTCTAAGAACATATCACATAAATTATTTATTATATTAATTCTTTATTTTCTATTTCTATACTGGAATGCAAAATCCTAGAAAAAAGGCTTTATTCAATTCACTAAAGTATCCCATGCAAAGAGAATATGTGTCTGAAAAATATTCTTGACTAAATGGTTGAAAAGTAAATTCATTAAGGTATAAGACTAAATGCAACTTAGTGTTAATGAAACTGATAGCAAGAGGAGTGAATATCCAGGGAAAGGTTTGCACATTTGTTGATTTTACTCAGTTACAGAGAAAAAAATGTGAAGTGTCACTTGTTTTTGTAAAAGGGAATTGATAGTTTGTCAGTTCAGTTAAGTTCAGTCACTCAGTCGTGTCCAACGCTTTGCAACCCCATGAAATACAGCACACCAGGCCTCCCTGTCCATCACCAATGCCCGGAGTTTACCCAAACTCATGTCCATCGAGTTGGTGATGCCATCCAGCCACCTCATCCTCTGTTGTCACCTTCTCCTCCTGCCCCCAATCCCTCCCAGCATCACAGTCTTTTCCAATGAGTCAACTCTTCACATGAGGTGGCCAAAATATTGGTTTCAGCTTCAGCATTTGTCCTTCCAATGAACACCTAGGACTGATCTCCTTTAGGATGGACTGGTTGGACCTCCTTGCAGTCCAAGGGACTCTCAAGAGTCTTCTCCAATATCAAAGTTCAAAAACATCAATTCTTCGGTGCTCAGCTTTCTTTATAGTCCAACTTTCACATCGATACATAACCACTGAAAAACCGTAGCCTTGACTAGACAGACCTTTGTTGGCAAAGCAATGTCTCTGCTGTTTAATATGCTGTCTAGGTTGGTCAGAACTTTCCTTCCAAGGAGTAAGCGTCTTTTATTTTCATGGCTGCAATTACCATTTGCAGTGATTTTGGAGCCCCCAAAATAAACTCTGGCACCATTTCCACTGTTTCCCCACCCATTTGCCATGAAGTGATGGCAACAGATGCCATGATCTTCATTTTCTGAATGTTGAGCTTTTTTTTTTAAAATTTATTTATTTATTTATTTTAAATTACAATACTGTATTTGTTTTGCCATACATTGAATGTTGAGCTTTAAGCCAACTTTCTCACTCTCCTCTTTCACTTTCATCAAGGGGCTCTTTAGTTCCTCTTCACTTTCTGCCATAAGGGTGGTGTCATCTGCATATCTGAGGTTATTGGTGTTTCTCCCAGCAACTTGATTCCAGCTTGCGCTTCTTCCAGTCCAGCATTTCTCATGATGTACTCTGCATGTAAGTTAAATAAGCAGGGTGACGATATACAGCCTTGACATACTCCTTTCTTGATTTGGAACCAGTCTGTTGATGCATGCCCTGTTCTAACTGTTGCTTCCTGACTTGCATACAGGTTTCTCAAGAGGGAGGTCAGGTGGTCTGGTATTCCCATCTCTTTCAGAATTCTCCACAGTTTATTGTGATCCACACAGTAAAGGCTTTGGCATAGTCAGTAAAGCAGAAATAGATGTTTTTCTGGAACTCTCTTGTATTTTTGATGAACCAGCTGATGTTGACAATTTGATCTCTGTTCCTCTGCTTTTTCTAAAACCAGCTTGAACATCTGGAAGTTCACGTATTGCTGAAGCCTGGCTTGGAGAATTTTGAGCATTACTTTACTAATGTGTGCTGCTGCTACTGCTGCTGCTGCTAAGTCGCTTCAGTCATGTCCGACTCCGTGCAACCCCACAGACGGCAGCCCACTAGGCTCCCCCATCCCTGGGACTCTCCAGGCAAGAACACTGGAGTGGGTTGCCATTTCCTTCTCCAATGCATGAAAGAGAAAAGTGAAAATGAAGTCGTGTCTGACTCAGAGACCCCATGGATTGCAGCCCACCAGGCTCCTCTGTCCATGGGATTTTCCAGGCAAGAGTACTGGAGTGGGGGTGCCGTTGCCTTCTCCAACTAACATGTGAGATGAGTGCAATTGTGCAGTAGTTTGAGCATTTTTTGGTATTGCCTTTCTTTGGGATTGGAATGAAAACTGACCCTTTCCAGTCCTGTGGCCACTGCTGAGTTTTCCAAATTTGCTGGCATATGGAGTGCAGCACTTTCACAGCATCATCTTTCAAGATTTGAAATAGCTCAACTGGAATTCCATCACCTCCACTAGCTTTGTTCGTAGTGATGCTTTTTAAGGCCCACTTGACTTCACATTCCAGGATGTCTAGCTCTAGGTGAGTGATCACACCATCGTGATTATCTGGGTTGTGAAGATCCTTTTGTATAGTTCTTCTGTGTATTCTTGCCACCTCTTCTTAATATTTTCTGCTTCTGTTAGGTCCATACCATTTCTGTCCTTTATCGAGCCCATCTTTGCATGAAATGTTCCCTTGGTATCTCTAATTTTCTTGAAGAGATCTCTAGTCTTTCCCATTCTGTTCTTTTCCTCTATTTCTTTGCATTGATCGCTGAGGAAGGCTTTCTTATCTCTCCTTGCTATTCTTTGGAACTCTGCATTCAAATGCTTATCTTTCCTTTTCTCCTTGGCTTTTCACTTCTCTTCTTTTCACAGCTATTTGCAAGGCCTCCCCAGAGAGCCATTTTGCTTTTATGCATTTCTTTTCCATGGGGATGGTCTTGATCCCCGTCTCCTGTACAATGTCACCAACCTCCGTCCATAGTTCATCAGGCACTCTGTCTATCAGGTCTAGTCCCTTAAATCTATTTCTCACTTCCACTGTATAATCATAAAGGGTTTGATTTAGGTCATACCTGAATGGTCTAGTGGTTTTCCATACTTTCTTCAATTTCAGTCTGAATTAGGCAATAAGGTGTTCATGATCTGAGCCACAGTCAGCTCCTGGAAATGATTTTGGCTGACTGTATAGAGCTTCTCCATCTTTGGCTGCAAAGGATAGAATCATTGATAGTTTGTATAGTATATCTATTTGGTATTGGCATCTGAAAATGATGCAAGCATTGATTCCTAAATAGTTTCCTAAAGGTTGAGAGGACATAGGTCAAACAATTCAAAAGCTTTGCCATCACCCTTCTCACCATGACACTGCAAAATTCATATAACATAAAATTAATTAAAGTATATAATTTAGAGGCACTTAGTATATCACTTATGTGTAACCACCACCTCTGTCAAGTTCCCAAATATTTTCATCACAAACCTTTAAGAAGTCACTCCACATTCCCAACTGATCTCAACAACTGGTAACCACCTGGAGGTACCTCTCATGGACATTTCATATAAGTGGAGTCATAAATATGTGATCTTCTTGTTTTGATTATTTCAGTTAGTATATTGTTTTTGAGGGGCTTCTCAGGTGGCTCAGTGTTAAAGAATGTGCCTGCTAATGGAGGAGACACTAGAGATGTGGATTCCATCCCTGGGTCAGAAAATCTTCTGGAGTAAGAAATGGTAACCCACTCCAGTATTCTTGCCTGGAAAATCCCATGGACAGAGGAGCCTGGTGGGCTACAGTCCATGGGATTGCAAAGAGTTGAACATGACTGAGCACACCTGCGCACACACACTGTTTTCGAAGTGCATGCATACTGTTGTAGGCAGAAAACTTCATTTCTTTTTAAAGGTGAATATTTCTTTGTATGTCCATGCCACGATTTGTTTCTCTATTTCTGTTGATGTACATAGGTTGTTTACACCTATTGGCTCTTATGAATAAAACTGCAGTGAAACATTGCAACAAATCTTTTGAGGCATATACCTAGGAGTGGAGTTGTTGAATCATATGGTAATTCTGTTTGCTTTCTGAGTTTTGCATCAAAAGTTTTGCTTTTCAGTTTGCATCAAACTTCATCATTTTGCATTCCTACCAGAACTGTACGAGGATTCTAATTTTTCCATATCCTTACCAAATCTTATTTTTCATTTTTAATGTTATAATCATCCTAGTGCATGTGATGTGGTATCTCATTGTGGTTTTGACTGGCACTTCCAAAATAATTAATGCTTTTGAGCATTTTTTCATGTGCTTGTTGGCAATTTAGAGAAAAGTCTTTAAAGTCAATTTTTATATTTTTGTTGTTGAATTTCAAGAGTTCATTATATACCGTTGATATTCAACCTTTATCATATACACGATTTGCAAATATGTTCTCTCATTCTATTGATTATTTTCCCTGTTTTGATAATAATAATTTGATGACAGAACACATAATGACACTCTAGAAAATATATTGAGACATTTTGAAATCAACTACAGATATCACAAGTGAAATTATATTTGAACATCTGCAGATATTATAAATTAAAATAATTTATAATCAACTGTAAGGTTATTTAAAAATCTATCAGAATCACAATTTGTTTCAGCTAAATCTATGATAATTATATATAAAGTCTAGAAAAATATCTTAAGTGAACATGTAACTGATTCTACAAATTACACACTGAAATTTCAGAGTAGATATACTTTTGATATAAGAAAATTTTCCTCCTTTTTATTAAATTGGAAATTTAAATAATAAAATATAAGAAATTTATCAATTACAATCAGTTTAACAATACAGCATCAAAAATTAATATAAGTCATATTGTTTTAATATAATTTATATTGTTAAAGTAATATTGTAACTTATGATGTTATAATGAGTTTCACCTACCCAAAGATAATAAGCCATCCCAGTACTACTTAATAGGCTGTATTGTCTGTTCCAGTAATAAAATTTGTATAACTTCCTTTAACCTGAGTTAGGATTTTAATTTTCCTTTCATGCTATTTTTCTTTGCAGCTAACATATGTTTTCCACAACAATGAGAATTATGTGCCTGGAGAATCCAGGCTCTAGCTTTAAAGTGAAATAGTTGCTATAAAATGCTGTATCTTGAGTTTTGATCATAAAATTTCCAAATGTAGGTATCTCGATCAAGTACTAAAACAAGACAACTCTTTCCTTTCTCATACTGAAGTAGCTGGTGATTGCTTCTCTGGGGAACTGGTGTATTACCTTCAAAGACAGAGCTTTAGTGTCGTCTGTTGCTCAATAAATGTTCAGTACTGTCCCAGTGCTGAGTGAAATGTTGAGTGAACTTGAGTTTCCTTTCCCAGTTCTGTAGTTGAAAATAATTGCTTTGCTTTTCCCAAGTGATAGTTGGAGCCAAACAGTTTTGAAAAGACACTAGTTCCTAAGTATGGGTTATTGAAATTAATTAGTGTTCACATTGCACTGTGAGCTGTCATCCCTGGAGAAGTGCAGTAATGAGCATTGAGATTAACTACACACACTGGGGACACCTTGTACTATTATGCCTTAATGTTTTATAAAAATACATATTCCTTTCACAGACAAAAATATACTAAGGACTTGGATATATCCACACACCTAGAAGGATGAGGACATAGGAAACGTAGCGTCTTAAATATTTCTTGTACCATACTATCTGGTTTACCATAATGTTTTCTCAAACAATATTTCCAAGTGTCTGTTCTTAAAACTAGCATAGCTTAACGACACACTGTTATCAAATAGTCACTTTTAAAATAACACAACATTTGGTTTAATGACCCCCTTTTAATTAATTGAAAGGACTATGCTTAGAAAACTGTTGATTTATCAAAACAAAGTCAAGTGATGGATAATGGCAAACACACAATTGTAGTCAGTTTGTCTGTTTTCTTTATTTCCTATAATCTCACCAGGTATTGGCCAAGTTTCATACTTAGTCAAAACATTTGCTCCAAGAAGGACTTTAAAAATTAACCTACTTTGGTTTATTCACAGCCTGATTAAACAGATAATTAAAACTTACAGATGCATGTCCCTGTTAAATTACTGTAGCTTGAATGAATTTGTGGGGTGGATTAATAGTTGTACATAGGCTGGCACAAAATAAAGCGGTCGCTGTGAAGAAGACATAACAGGATGCAGTGTTTTCTATCTTTTACATGTTTATTTAAGGATTTCTTTTAATTAACTTGAAAGGAGTGAGAAACTTGGAAAAACTGTGGAGTCTACATGCGACTGAAGAACTTTTTTTTTTTTTTACCTCAACTTTCTTCAGCTAACATGATTGTTCATTATTCCCTCTCTGAATGGGACTTATGATCAAAAAAATTCTATCTGCACTAAAATCCTTTTGTGACAAATAAAAGAATTAGGACATAAATATTTCCCGAATATGTTGAAATGGTCGGTCATGGTGACTCATCGCCAGAAGTGTGGTTAAGTCTATATCGTGTATCTTTCCTGTGTGTCGGACTGCCTGAATTTCAAATTAGCCTGAATTATTAGAAAAAAAATGGAGATTATAATATTTTAAGGATTGCTATGAGTACTGAATGAGATGATGTAAGTGAAATTCCCCAGTACATCTTCAAGAACAAACTTGCAAGTTTTGCTTCTTTAATTTATTTGCACACATAGAAGAGGTAAAACATAAAAGAAGAATAAAACAAAAGAGCTTTGGACTTGATCTCTTCCATATGCTACTTTAAGTTTAAATATGTTATATACTCTCTCTGAGACTATTATTAAGGTAGTTTACTTTTAAAACTAAACAGTAATTTCTTTAAGTAACTGGGAAGACAAAGGGAAAGAAGATACTTTCCAGAAATAATATTGGGATTTTGTATATAGTCAGAAATTACTTACCTTAAAAATTTTAAGTTGTAATTTCATATATATATATTTTTACATGAGCTTCCCTAGTAGCCCAACTGGTAAAGAATCTGCCTGCAATGCGGGAAACCTTGGAACGATTCCTGGGATGGGAAGATCCCCTGGAGGAAGGATATGCTACCTACTCCATTATTCTTGCCTGGAGAATCTCCATGGGCAGAGGAGTCTGATGGACTACAGTCCATGAGGTCACAAAGAATCAGACATGACTGAGTGACTAAGCATATATTTTTATTATATATTTGCTCAGCAGTCTATATTATTCTAATTCAGGATTCTTGAGACAAACCAAACGCAAACATCTCAATTTTCCATTCTTTCCCAGTGCAGCATGTCTATTGAAAATATGCTACATGCTTGTGTTTAAAGATACTATGCTTTAATAAGATTTCCATAATGAAATATAATTGGTTATACCAATTATATATATACCAATCATCTATCTATCTATCTATTTATCTATATACCAATCATAAGTGATAAGCAATTCAGTGCCAGATGAGGAAAAGTAGCAAGAGGAAAATTAAACAGGGTACAGGTTAGAGAATGGCATATTGAAATGTAATGGCTGGAGTGGCCAGTGAAATACAAGGTGATAAAGAAATTGTAGGAATTCTTCCTGTGACAATTATAAATTTAATATAATTCCAATAAAAAATAGAATGTGATATTTATCTAGACACAGTGATTCTAAAATGTCAGAAAGTATATTCAAAAATGAAAGGAAAAAGATAGCTCTGCTAGAGTTTAGGTACTGGGTGATATAACAGATCAATGGAGAAATAAAGGATTATTCCAAAACGTTGCTTAGAAAATTATCTAAACTTTTAGAAAATTACTGATCTTTACCTTACATCATATACCACAATCAGCCAAGACAAAATTAATAGGCTTAGATAAATGTAAGCTATTAATAAAGTATTGCTGAATATATAAACAATACTTTTGTATAAAGGATATTTTAAGTACAAAATATAAAAGTAAACTACATAAAAATTTAAGACTTCTAAACATATAAAAGTGCATTAAATATAATAAAACAAACCCAACATATTTATTAAAGGACTTTAACAGATGAATCCCTAATTTTACTAAGGCAAGTTTGACAATGTAGAGGTCCTAGAATTATGCTTGCATGGTAGCCCCTAGCCACATGTGCCTGCTATTAAGCCCTTGAGATGTGACTGGACAGTCTCCCCAGATTGCTTCCTCTTCCTCTCTCTCAGGAGTGTGTTTAGAGCCTGATGGTAAACGTGCTAATAGTGATGATGATGATTTTGTTATATATCATTTAGCATTTTCTTCTACATTCACTCCCTCTTTCATTCTTGGTAGTCACTTGCTGGAATTTGGGGAATCAAGTAATTTTTGTTCCATAACACACTTTCTGATTTACATAATGGCTCTGAAATGTTAATTTCAAGGTCAAATGACTCAAGAATGCCATGTTGTATATACAACTGGAAAGAAAAAAGAAATGTTGAACAATCAACTCCAAATAAAACTATCACAATATTGGCTATGAAGAACCAGGCAGTGTAGAGAAAGAAAAGTCTATGTTCTAAAATAAAATTTTAACGGTAAATCCCCCTTATCCACTTTAGTTCTATTTGGAGAAGGGCTTATGGAGTCATGTCTGAGATTTTCAGCTGTCTGTTATTGGATGGGGGCAGATTCAGATCATATAAACTTTCATAAACACAAGTGGTACTTGGGAATTGACTGCATACACCTGTGATGCTGGCCAATGTACATCCCTAGATTCTGAAAACCTGTGTCAGAATCTACTTGCCCCCAGAATAGCCTAATGACTAACAGAATATTCCACTATTGATAGCATTTCAAAGTTGTTAGAACACAAAATGAACAGATAATGAACACTTAATTTACTTTGATTAAATAACTGCATGTATGAATTTATATGAAATTGTGAAGAAAACTGTGATATAGACAAATCATGTATGAAGATATCATATTTATTGATGTTGCTGCTATTTTTGCTGTCTTAATGCAATAACAATTTTAGTTTGAAGAATAGTTAATGATGGAGATGATCATTAAACATTTAAAAATATCCATCATCCCATTATGCACAAATGACTACAGATAATATTTTTATTATGTAGCTGTCCATATATGTGTGTTTATATGTCCATAATCACTGAGTCTTAATAACATTCTATTTGTTCCTCTCTTTCTTTGCTTTGCTTTTCAATTAGTGTAAAGTCTCTGTTGTGCTGAGGATCAAAGATGATGCTTATGAAGCATTTGGCACTTTTCTCATGGAGAGGTTTCTCTAAATTTCAGTCTACTCTTCTTGTTGATCATAATCTATATCTTCTCATTGTTATGAAACTGAATGTGCTTTCTTTATAATTCTGGCTGTTCAGTCAAAACTATAAATTGTTCTGTTGATGGTAACTAACTCATTTCAACTATGTAACTCATGCTGCTAAGTTACTTCAGTAGTGTCCGACTCTGTGCGACCTCATAGACGGCAGCCCACCAGGATCCCCCCGTCCCTGGGATTCTCCAGGCAAGAACACTGGAGTGGGTTGCCATTTCCTTCTCCAACGCATGAAAGTGAAAAGTGAAAGTGAAGTCGCTCAGTCGTGTCCAACCCTCAGCGATCCCATAAACTGCAGCCCACCAGGTTCCTCCGTCCATGGGATTTTCCAGGCAAGAGTACTGGAGTGGGGTGCTCTTCCTATTTAATGTTATGTCCAATCATCTGTATTACTTTTGGCTGCAGTTGATAGAAACCTGAGCACCATAGTTTAATGAAATAGAGATATATACCTCTCACACAGAAAGAAGTTCAGGAGCAGGAAGTGTATAGATGGGTACTTCTCTATGTCATAAGAGACCTAGTCATCTCGTTGTCTTTAGTCTGTGACTTGCGTCTTTATATGTTGGCATATCTAGTGAATGACAATCACAAGTCAGGAGGAATAGGAAGACACTGACCATTGGTCCAGGCTATTTTTACTCCTTAAAACAGGAAAAGGATAATTTTTCTAGAAATTTCACAGATCAAATGCAAGAGTAGTTTTTATTTGTATTTAATTGTAACTGAGTCAAACAGAGAAGGCAATGGCACCCCCACTCCAGTACTCTTGCCTGGAGAATCCCAGGGACAGTGGAGCCTGGTGAGCTACCGCCTATGGGATCACACAGATTTGGACACGACTGAAGCGACTTAGCAGCAGCAACTGAGTCAGAAGGCAACTGATAGCTACAAGTGAGTATATAGGAAAGTGCAGTGAAAGTGTTAGTTTTTCAGTCATGTCTCATTCTTTGTGACTCCATGGACTGTAGCCTCTGTCCATGGCTCCTCCGTCCATGGGACTCTCCAGGCAAGACTACTGGAGTGGGTTGCCATTCCCTTCTCCAGGGGATGTCCGGACCCGGGAATCGAACCCAGATCTCCTGCACTGCAGGCAGATCCTTTACCATTTGAGCCACCAGGGAGTATATAGGAGGTATTTGTAAATGTACATCTTTCTAACCCCCAACAAAATGGAGTTTTTGGAAGAGAAGTTGGGGAGTTGAATATTGGGGAAAAAATGAGCAGATAGATCTGGGTCTGGATCTGAATCATGATATTCCAATTTACTAACAGAGACTTTTGAAAGTTCTTTTAGTCACTTTGAACCAATTTTCTCATCTATTAAATTAAATAAAATCTATCTCTCTGTGTGGTTATGAGAAGTTAATAAGACAGTGTCAATCATTTAGTGAAATACAGAATCATATTGTGTTCTCATTGTGCTTATTTACATAAAGGGTTAGGCTTGTGATATAAGCATTTATATATATTAAATATCTGGAATTTTTCCTTTGCAGTAGATGAGGTTGAAATCAATAAAAAGTAATAAAATTTTGTTTTAATTCTAAAATAAGCAAATGACTGAGATTAAAAAGTTTTTTCATTACTTTTCCAGAAAACATAATTAAGAATTAATGCTAAATATATTGTGCCCTTACTATGTTCAGTAAAACCACAATAATATACCATATTGAAATTACACCCATTTGTATTTTTATGAGTCATTTAAAAGTGCATTTCTTTGGGAATAAGTAAACAAAGATGGCATATTTAAATCTGTACTATATTTATCTAATGTATTACTATATTTTAAAGATGAATTAATTATCATTTGAAAGTGTTTACATAGCAAGTGTGTATCAGCGAACGTAAGTCAAATTCATAGAGCATAACAATTGTTCAAAGGTTTTATTATGACTTGGATTCTGAATAAAGAAAGAAATATTTGTTAAACTGCATTTTTGATGGAACCTAGGTTGTTGTTTTTTTAAAATATAAATTTATTTATTTTAATTGGAGGCTAATTACTTTACAATATTGTATTAGTTTTGCCATGCATCAGCATGAATCTGCCACGGGTGTACACGTGTTCCCCATCCTGAACCCCCTCCCTCCTCCCTCCCTGTACCATCCCTCTGGGTCATCCCAGTGCACCAGCCCCAAGCATCCTGCATGATGCATTGAACTTGGACTGGCGATTGGTTTCATATATATTATACATGTTTCGGTGCCATTCTCCCAAATCATCCCGCCCTCTCACTCTCCCAGAGTCCAAAAGATTGTTCTATACATTTGTGTCTCTTCTGCTATCTCGCATACAGGGTTATCATTGTTTTTTATTAAGGATTTTTAAATCTTCAGAAAATTGATTCATATAATTGAAGCCAAAAGAAAATCCAATGAGAGGTTATGGAAAATGTCAGGGGGCAATACAACCTCTCTGAAATATGAAGCCTCTTACTTGTTTTGTTTATGTCTTTTATTCTAATTAGGTAATCCAAAAATAACTGAATATAAGAGAGTACAAAGGTAATATAGAATCAGAGATGTTTATGGGATCAACACCATTTGATATAAACTCCTCATGAAAAGCTTCTGAACATCTGGAATAATTTTCCAACAGATCTCCATGTTTCCACATGTTACATCCTTCATGTGTCTTGCCTCCACATTTCCATTAAAGTTATTACTCTAAGACATCCTCTCTATGATCAAGAAATCAGATTTTCCTTTGAGTAGCAGAGAAGACGATTCAATTAATCTAATAATGAAAACCTTTCCCACTGTAGGTTTACAATATTTTACTATTTGTTTTATTTCCGCCCCCCCAGCATTTCTTCCCTCTCTGACCTAAGCATTCACGAGAAAATCCTATGATTTTGCTCATGATATTCCTTCCCGTTTCATCTAACTCATCCCACTCATTTTAGCCCATTGAATCTTGTTAAAGGCCTGCTCACATTTCACCTACTTTTGAGTCCTTTTGTAGCTTTCTTAGGCCAGTTTAGCTACTGCCTCCTTTGTGATCCCATAAACTACATGGCTCATGTTTACACTAAAGCATCTTTTATAACTGTAATGTTTTCTAGTTGGCTGTGAACTTCCTCCCACTTCTACTAGGTCAAGAGTGCTCTCTTATTGCACTGCCCAGTGCCTAAGCGGAGGACCCGATGACTCAGATGGTCAAGAATCTGCCTGCAATGTGGGAGACCCAGGTTTGATCCCTGGGTCAGGAAGATCCCCTGGAGAAGGGAATGGCAACCCATTCCAGTATTTTTGCTCAGAGAATCACAGGGTCAGAGGAGCCTGGCAGGCTACAGTCCATGGGCTCACACAGAGTCTGACAGGACAGCGACGGACACACACAGAATTCATAGTGGTCTCTCAAAAATGCTTGTTGAAATGAATTAATATCCATAAAATATGCCATAGATGCAGTTAACATTTATGCTATTTTTTTTTTCTTTCAGTATCTACTTTTCTGGGATCAGTGCCCCTTTGCCTTTGTGACATATTGGAAAGGCTCTACATTCATCTTGTTGAGTATAGTCTTCCACATCACTGCATGCCTCTGCAGGCATCATCTCTTTTCTCAAAAAATTCCATCATTTTCAATTACAAAATCCTAGGTCATATCGACTTCACTGCATAGAATATCTGCTTTCTTCCAGGTCAGTTCAGATTAGTCTCTCAGTTGTGTCTGGATTGCAGCAGGCCAGGCCTCCCTGTCCATCACCAACTCCTGGAGCTTACTCAAAGTTATGTCCATTGAGTTGGTGAGGCCATCCAATCATCTCATCCTCTGTTGTCCCCTTCTCTTCCCACCTTCAATCTTTCCCAGGATCAGGGTCTTTTCAAATGAATCAGTTCTTCATATCAGGTGGCCAAAGTATTGGAGTTTCAGCTTCAGCATCAGTCCTTCCAATAGATATTCAAGACTGATTTCCCATAGGATGGACTGGTTGGATCTCCTTACAGTCCAAGAGACTCTCAAGAGTCTTGTCCAACATCACAGTTCACAAGCATCAGTTCTTTGGTGCTTAGCTTTCTTAATAGTCCAACTCTCACATCCATTCATGACTACTGGAAAAACCATAGCTTTGACAAGACAGACCTTTGTTGGTAAAGTAATGTCTCTGCTTTTTAATATGCTGTCTAGTTTGGCCATAGCTTTCCTTCCAAGCAAGCATCTTTTAATTTCATGCCTGCAGTTACCATCTGCAGTGATTTTGGAGCCCCCCAAAATAAAATCTCTCACTGTTTACATTGTTTCTCCATCTATTTGCCATGAAGTGGTGGGACCAGATGCCATGATCTTCGTTTTCTGAATGTTGAGTTTAAGCCAACTTTTTCACTCTCCTCTTTCACTTTCATCAAAAGGCTCTTTAGTTCCTTGCTTTCTGCCATAAGGGTAGTGTCATCTGCATATCTGAGGTTATTGATATTTCTCCTGGCAATCTTGATTCCAGCTTGTGCTTCATCCAGCGTGGCATTTTGTATGATGTACTCTGCATATAAGTTAAATAAGCAGAATGACAATACACAGCCTTGACATACTTCTTTCCCAATTTGGAACCAGTCTGTTGCGTCCAGTTCTGATTGTTGCTTCTTGACCTGCATACAGATTTCTCAGGAGGCATGTGGAATGGTTTGATATTCCCATCTCTTTAAGAATTTTCTACAGTTTGTTGTTATCCACACAGGCAAAGGCTTTGGCATAATCAATAAAGCAGAAGTAGACATTTTTTTTGAACTCTCTTGTTTTTTTGATGATACAATGGATGTTGGCAATTTGATCTCTGGTTCCTCTGCCTTTCCTAAATCCAGCTTGAACATCTGGAAGTTCACAGCTCATGTACTGTTGAAACCTGGCTTGGAGAATGTTGAGTATTACTTTGCTAGCATGTGAGATGAGTGCAATTGTGAGGTAGTTTGAACATTCATTGGCATTGCCTTTCTTTGTGATTGGAATGAAAACTGACCTTTTCCAGTCCTGTGGTCACTGCTGAGTTTTCCAGATTTGCTGGCATATTGAGTGCAGCACGTTCGCAGCATCATCTTTTAGGATTTGAACTAGAAAATTTGAGCTATTTCTTCCAGGTATGTCTTAGTAAAAACTAATACGTCTTCTTTTTGTGTTTTTATACCCATTTAGTGACCTCTCCTTAAAAGTCCATCTTGTCCTCATTGAGACTGTGCACTCAGAATGGAGGTGAATCAAGTTTTTAAAATAAGTTTTAAGTTGTAAAGATTGCAAGGAGAATGGAAAAAAATCTACTGTCAAAATTAGGCATTATTCATCCTGACATTTTTCTCTATGGTTATATTTGGCCAAATAGCCAAACTTATGTGAGTAGGAGAATAATATTAGATTAGAGTCCAAAATCTGTTACTGTGGAAACTAGTAGGTCATTTGATTTCCTTGAACTTTAGTTTCACATACATAAAATGTGAGAAATTTAGGTAGTATTTCTTTCTAAAGAAATGTTCTTTCCTTCTCAGTATTTCTGGTTTTAAAAAAGAATCTATTTTAATTGATTCAAGGTTAATACTATTCATCATAAAAATTCACATTTAGGAGCCTATGTAGTAAATCATTTTCAAAGTCACTGAATCATACAGTATAAACATTGAAGGGGGAAACTTAAGCAATCTTAGTTTAGTCTTTCTCCTCACAGCATAGACTTCATATTAATATCCTCACCAAGAGATTATTTTCTATCAGCCAAATATTTTGTGAAATATGAAACTGATTACATTAAAACTTAACCTGTTTCACTGTTGGACAAGATGGCTTATCAGAATATTCTTGCAGCTTCCAGTTGCATTTCTAGCTCCTACTTAACATCAGTTAAATGTTTAGAGACCCCAAAGAATGTATCCCCAGTACTATGGAATACTGTCCATGATGATGAATTTGAGCAGGTGAGGAGTCAAAGAGCCATTGTAGAAAACCATGATATCATCTTTGGAAGGCAGAATCCTGCGAAGCATGACCCCATCCTCAAATTTCACACCCTATTTTCCCAGTACTGTGAATATAATGAGATATCACTCTGCAATTCAGTTATATTATATGGTACAGTTAATGTTACCTGAGGGAAATTTTCTAGCTGGTCCTGACCTAATCCTATGAACCTTTAAAAGCAAAAAGTTTTCTCAGGTTGGTGGCAGAAAAAAAAGTGAGAGGGATTTGAGATTTGAGAAAGATTTTCAACTTTCTACAGTCTTTGAAGGAGGCCACGTGAGAAGGAATGCAGATGGCTTCTAAGAGCAGGGAGTCACCCCAGCTTACAGATGGCAAGGAAATGGAGACCTTAGCTCACAACTGCAAAGAACTGACTTCTGCCAGCAGTCTGGATGAACTTGGAAATAGATTGCATGTGGACTCTTCAGGTGAGAACTCACCTCAGCAAGCACCTTGATTACTGTTTCGCGATACCCTAAACAGAGAACTATGTTACATCCTGATACATTTCTGACCCTCCAAACTGCGAGTTAATAGATAGGTTTTGTTTAAGCCACTATATTTATAGTAACTTGTTACACTATAACAGAAAAATAATAATACACTATGTAAGAAATAACATGGTACGGAGTTTATTTATAAATAGGGTACTGATATGAGAAAAGTTTTTCCTAAAATGTTACCAATGGATGTAGAGTGTTACCCTAAAAGAAAAATGTTCAATTAGGCTGTGATCATGAAAATTGCAACATTTCATCACAAAGACTGATATTTTATATAAAAGAAAACATAATTGTACAATCCATAGAATTTGCAGAGAAGTCTCATATGCTAATAACTAGCATTAGAAATTTAGGCAGAAATAGAGTAACTTAATAAAGGTGATTAATTCAACTGCATAGGCTTTTTTCATTTAATTGAGATGATCAGACACTTTGTAGTCAAGTTTTAGGGTGACACAAATTCTTCTAATTTGCAAAGAAATGATCTTTTATAAAAATGCTTTGAAAACTGAAAACATTGTATAGGAAAAAACACATAACTAGCACTTACTGAGCAATTCCTGTGGGACAGGAGATATTCTAGTCATTTTGTATTAACCCACTTAGCATAAGAATTATATGAGGAAATTACTATTAGCATGTTATTGATACTTTATGGATGAAGAAACTAAGGCACAGGGAGATTGTGTTTATTCTCTTAAAGCCTCAGAGGTTGTGGCTGGTAAATTTGGACACTGAAGCCAGGCTCCAGAACCCATGGCCTAAACACTGTTTATTATTTGTATCTGTGTGACTTACAGAGATTGCACAGAACAAATATTGAAAATCATTTTATTGGTGTATGCTGATCACTCTCTCTCTTATGTTTTGAAAATAAATTATATGTACCCTCTTGTTTATTACCTCAGCATCATCTCTCTAATTTTCTCTGAGAATCAGATATAGAAACAACATAATTATCCATGAAGGCACAAATGGATACAGAAAATATTTAAATGTTCAGTTCAGTTCAGTTCAGTCACTCAGTCGTGTCTGACTCTTTGTGACCCCATGAATCGCAGCATGCCAGGCCTCCCTGTTCATTACCATCTCTCGGAGTTCACTCAGACTCACGTCCATCGAGTCCGTGATGCCATCCAGCCATCTCATCCTTGGTCGTCCCCCTTCTCCTCCTGCCCCCAATCCCTCCCAGCATCAGAGTCTTTTCCAATGAGTCAACTCTTCGCATGAGGTGGCCAAAGTACTGGAGTTTCAGCTTTAGCATTATTCCTTCCAAAGAAATCCCAGGGCTGATCTCCTTCAGAATAGACTGGTTGGATCTCCTTGCAGTCCAAGGGACTCTCAAGAGTCTTCTCCAACACCACAATTCAAAAGCATCAATTCTTCAGCATTCAGCCTTCTTCATAGTCCAAATCTCACATCCATACATGACCACAGGAAAAACCATAGCCTTGACTAGATGGACCTTAGTAGGCAAAGTAATATCTCTGCTTTTGAATATGCTATCTAGGTTGGTCATAACCTTTCTTCCAAGGAGTAAGCATCTTCTAATTTCATGGCTGCAGTCACCATCTGCAGTGATTTTGGAGCCCCCCAAAATAAAGTCTGACACTGTTTCCACTGTTTCCCCATCTATTTCCAGTGAAGTGATGGGACTGGATGCCATGATCTTCGTTTTCTGAATGTTGAGCTTTAAGCCAACTTTTTCGCTCTCTTTCACTTTGATCAAGAAGCTTTTAGTTCCCCTTCACTTTCTGCCATAAGGGTGGTGTCATCTGCATATCTGAGGTTGTTGATATTTCTCCCAAAAATCTTGATTCCAGCTGTGTTTCTTCCAGTCCAGCGTTTCTCATGATGTACTCTGCATAGAAGTTAAATAGGCAGGGTGACAATATATAGCCTTAACATACTCCTTTTCCTGTTTGGAACCAGTCTGTTGTTCCATGTCCAGTTCTAACTGTTGCTTCCTGATCTGCATACAGATTTCTCAAGAGGCAGGTTAGGTGGTCTGGTATTCCCATCTCTTTCAGAATTTTCCACAGTTTATTGTGATCCACTCAGTCAAAGGCTTTGGCATAGTCAATAAAGCAGAAATAGATATTTTTCTGGAACTCTCTTGCTTTTAAATGTACACAACGGAATATTATTCAGCCATGGAAAAGAATCAAATCTTGTTATTTGCTATAACATGGATGCATCTTGATAGCATTAAGCTCAGTAAAATAAGTCTGACAGAGAAAGACCAATACTACCTGATATCCCTTAAATGTGGAAAAAAAATTTTTTAAGTCCAACTCATAGAAACAAAAGAGGAAAACAATTGCCAAGGGCAAAAGGGTGAGAAAAATGGGGAAAGGCGGTTAAAGCAGTATGAACTTTCAGGTATGAGATGAATAAGGTGTGAGCATTTAATGTACAACCTGGTGACTACAGTTGATAATATATTGTATAATTGAAATTTGCTGAAAGAATAATACTTAAATGTTCTCACACATTTATATCATCTCACACATTATATAAAAATGTAAACATGTGTGAGGATGGATATGTTAATTTACTAGATAAAGATAAGATAATCCTTTTACACTTATCAGATCACCATGATGTACACTTTAAATACCTTACACTTGTGTATGTTAATTATACTTGAATAAAGTTAAAAAAAAAAGAACCAGGCATTTTCAGCTAAAAACATTCCATAGATAATGACTTTCCTGCTAACAGAATCCATTGCATTTTTTTTCCCCCAGTAAGTCTGTCATTCTTACTTTCCCCATGGAAAGAGAACAATCCTCCTGGCTTTTTCCTCTCCTTGTAGAAGCATAAATATGTTGCTCAAATCTTTCTTACAAATAGTGACAATATTCAAAGGGAGGGCGTCAATGGTGAAAATTTCATTAGGGAATTTATCTGGGTATAACTTGGACCTTGCTAGCCCTTGGCTCACTACACATACACAGATGTTCAATCTACAAAATGCGACCTTAGCAATCATTTGTCTTGTACTAAGATTAAGCTATACCAATATTTAGACCATGTCATATTCATTTCTGTATTCTCTGCACCTGCCATGGAAATTAGCTCATATTTTCTGCTCAAAGAAATGTTCAAAAATATTTGTTGTTGAATTTCTCTAAGTTTTAAGAAATAATGAATCCATTATCTTAAAAAATAAAAAGGGCTTAGGTTTTATCTTTTTGTGTTATCATTTCATTTGACCTTGAATGTAGTGCCTCACCCTTCACACACAATGAAGAGGTCAGTTCAACTTCAATAGCTGGCTCAAAGTGAAAAAAGTAGTATCTCTTTGACATTTTCTCTCACTCACAAGAATGATACAACCTAACAAATAGGACTTTTAAAATTATTCTACTTACTTTGAAAATCTGTATATTTCATCACTAAAATATATTTTCGTTTTGAATTTGTCAATCCCTCAAACATTACAAGGCCTTGTTCCAAAGATTTGGCAAAGATCTAGCCAGTAGCAAGTTAAAAGTAAGCAAAATATGCTTTGGAAAGGCCTCAGAATTTTATTTGTAATATTGCTTAACTCAAATCAATTTAACATTTTGGATATGCCGTGTCACTAATAATAATAATAATCAGGATTCTAATATGAATTATATTTCTATATTCAATAGTACTCACATCTCTTCATTTTTAAGAGACAAAGGTGGAAGCCATTTGTCCAACACTTGTTATGCAGTGAGGTCTAAGTGAACACTGAATGTGAGTGAATGGTGGAAACTCTGAAGACCCTCTGCAGCAGCTCATCCTCATGTCCATGTCACCAAGCCTTAAGATGGGAATTAGAGGCAGTATGCTGACACTGACAGATAACTGAATTTCAAGGATCTAGATCTATATTGTCCACAGTGAGGAAACACTACATTAGGAACCAGATGACTTAAGCATAATGATTTGCTTGACCTTAAACAATTACCCTTTCCTTTTTTTTTTCAATTGTAAATAACAACAAAATCTCTGTATATCTACTTAGAGAGTAATAGGGATGCATTTGAAGAAAGCAAGCTATTTTTTCATCATGATAGCTATTTTACAACTGATACTGTTACCCATATTATTATCTTCATTACTTGTGAAGTAGAGCAATTTTAGTTCTGAATCAAATATTCTAACTATTTGTGGATGAGTTTAGAGTTTTTGGCCTCCCTGGTGGCTCAGATGGTAAAGAATCTGCCTACAATGCAGAAGACCTGGGTTTGATCCCTGGGTCAGAGAAGAACCCCCGAAGAAGGGAATGACAACTCACTTCAATATTCTTGTCTGGAGAATCCCTTGGACAGAGGAGCCTTGTGGGCTACAGTCCATGAGGTTGCAAAGAGCCGGTCACTACTGAGTGACTAACACTTAAGAGTTTTAGATCAGTATATGATGAGCATAAAGGGAAAGAAATGTAGATGTTAAGCCAGTTTTGTTTCCACCTCTTTGGTAAGCCACAGAAAGTAAATTGCTAAAATAGATTTGATATAAAATCTGGGAGCTCAGGGAAAAAAGATCTGTGCTTGAAAAGAGAAATCACTAACCAGTAGGCTGATTTCCCCCAAATGATCTATTTCTCCTTAATTAAAATATTTCCCAATTAAGATAATTTGTCTTTCTGCTTTAAAAACATTAAAGAAGATAAGTAGACCAAAGAGGATAGTACTATTTCCCAGGTAAAACAATTTCCACTTAATTTCTCATTAACACTTTTTAAGAGAGCATATGCTTCTGTGTAATTCATTCAACTATCTTTCTTTTACATTCTACAGTTACAGGTATGTAGAAAAGGACTTCTAAAAAAACAAAAATAACAACAACAAAAAAATTCTCTCCCTAAAAGCCAAGAGAAAAGTGTAAGTATAGTCATTGTAATTCTAAACTCACAGGTCAGGGGAGTAATGATAGAAACAATGCAACAGTGTTATGAACTGTTCATGGTTTCCTGACCCCTAATTCCTATGTTGAAACCTAAACTCAAGGTGATATTATCTGGAGATGGGGCCTTTGGGAGGTAATCAGGCTTAGATGAGGTCATGAGGGGGTGTCCCAGGTGGCTCTAGTGGTGAAGAACCTGCTTATCAATTAAGAAGACGAGACAAGGGTTCAGTCCCTGGGTCAGGAAGATACCCTGGAGGAAGGCTGAGCAACTCACTCCAGTATTCGTGCCTGGAGAATCCCAAGGACAGAAGAGCTTGTCAGGCTACAGTTCATAGGGTCGCAGAGGGTCAGGCACATCTGAAGCAACTTAGCAGTCACACAGGATGTCATGAGGGTGGGGTCCTTATGATGGGATTGCCTACTTGGTCATTTGGTAAGCTGTATCCTACTCTTTGTGACCTGCCATGGACTATGCCCCACCAGGTTCCTCTGTCCATGGGATTTTCTAGGCAAGAATACTGGAATGGCTTGCCATTTCCTTCTTCAGGAGGATCTCCTGATGCAGGGATTAAACCTGGGTATCCTGCCTGAATCTCCTGCATTGGCAGGTAGAATCTTTGCCACTGGACTATCTGGGAAGCCCATGATGGGATTAGTACGCTTGTAAGAACAGATATCAGAAAACGTGTTCTCTGTATGTGTCTCTGCCATGTGTGAACGAAACCAGGAGATAGTTATCTACAAGCCAGCAGGGCAGTCTTTATCAAAAACTGACCATACCAACACTTCCCAGCCTCCAGTACTGTGAGGAACAAGTTTCTGTTGCTTAAACCATCAGCCTATGGTATTTTGTTATGGCAACCAAAGTTAAGAGAGTTTCCCTTGCTTTGCTGTTCTTTCCCTCTCCACCCGGATAAATAATCTATTTTTACATTGA
Source organism: Nanger dama (assembly GCA_917880005.1). Lineage (NCBI taxonomy): Eukaryota > Metazoa > Chordata > Mammalia > Artiodactyla > Bovidae > Nanger > Nanger dama. The sequence continues at coordinate 5,267,053 of CAKJTW010000069.1, forward strand.
ATTAAATTCTATTCATTAGAACTGCATTATTCAATTAGGTAGCCACCAAACACAGGTGGCTAATGAGCATTTGAGATGTGGCTGAATTGAAATGTGCTGTAAGTATAAAATATGTATCAGATTTTCCATAAGGTCGCAAAGAGTTGGAAGTGACTTAGCACACATGCATAGTATCAAAAGGAGAATATTAAATAATCCATTACTAATTTTAAATTTTAATTACATGTTGAAATACATATTAGTTTAAATAAAATATATTATTAATGCTAATAAACGTTTTTTAAGGTTTTTTTTTTTTTTTAATATGGTTACTTCCCAGGTTTTGCAGTTGTAAAGAATCAGCCTGCCAGTGCAGGAGACCTAGGTTCAATCCCTGGATGGGAAGATCCCCTGGAGAATGAAATAGCAACCCACTACAGTATTCTTGCCTGGAAGACTGCAGGGACAGAGGACCCTGGTGGGCTACAGTCCATGGGGTGTCAAAGAGTTGGACACAATGGAGCAGGCCCACATATTATGTGGTTACTAGAAAATTTAAAATCATGTCTCTGGCTTGCACTTGTAGATGAAATTAAGTTTCTAGTGGGGAGATTTAGAATCTCTCCTTGTTTCTATTAAAAGACAAATCCTGATTACAGAAGTAATATTAATGAATCCGTTATATCTTGTTGCTCATGAATTGTCAAAACTTGAAAGGTGCTTTCAAAGGAGACATTCTTATAAAGAGAGAATTATGATATCATGTTGGAAATAATTTGCGACATTACCAAGAGCAAGATAAGAAATTTGCAAGGGACCTTGGAAGACCCGCTTTGTTACAGTTCAGAGCAGATCAAATGTTATCCAGTAGGAATTGCAATCATGAACTCATAGCATGTTAGAGCTGAAGACACTTAGACAGAATATTTTCAGATAAGGAAAATAAAGCTTTGGATATAATAATTTATTGCTTCCTTTTCAACTTTATCTGTTGTCAAGCTCTGTAATGTTTATTACATATTGTTGTTGTTGCTCAGTTGCCAAGTCTTGTCTGACTGTGACCCCATAGACTGCAGCATGCCAGGCTCCTCTCTCCTCCACTATCTCCTGGAGTTTGCTCAAATTCATGTCCACTGAGCCAGTGATACTATCTAAACATCTCATCCTCTGTCTCCCCCTTCTTCTTTTGCCTTCAATCTTTCCCAGCATCAGGGTCTTTTGCAAAGCATCAGCTCTTTGCCTCAGGTGGCCAAAGTATTGGAGCTTTCTGGGCATTTGAACTTACCTCCCTTTTAAATGGAAACAATACTGGACTCTCTTCTAACTCATAGGCTTGATACTGAGAATATTCCAAATAATATTTATCCTCATGAATTCCTAGCAAAAGGAAACCAATTGTGACAGCAAGATTTCATCACTTATCTCTCTTGCTTTAGAAAAGCTAGCAAAAATATGTGTCATTCCTGACAAGTAGTGTTGAACATTCAGAATTGTATAAAGATGGGGTAGATTACATCTTAGCATTAAAAAAATAAAAGATGCTCCATGTTAGGGTAAATAAAAATTGAATATATTATTTTTACCACATAAAATGGCATTTTAAAACTTAAGTTAGATCAGTATAAATGAGATTCCATATTTTGTATATTAAGATAGACAGCTAATAAGTGGTTTAGGGAAGGAGAGTAGATAGGCTGTGCCCTGGATTCTTCACCTTCCGCTGCACCAAATTCATAAGTATTGTATGTTCACCACCATAAGGCAATGCCACCTGTATTGTTAGTTACGGATGATGATCCAAACTCTTATTCTATCAATATGTGTTGGATAACACATAGATACATGTTCTCCTTTGATCCATATAGTGAGTGAAGTCACTCAGTCGTGTCTGACCCTTTGCAACCCCATGGACTGTAGCCTACAAGGCTCCTTCATCCATGGAATTTTCTAGGCAAGAGTACTGGAGTGGGTTGCCATTTCTTTCTCCAGGCGATCTTCCCCACCCAGGGATCGAACCAGAGTCTCCCACATTGCAAGCAGACACTTTTATTGTCTGAGCCACCAGGGAAGATCTTGACCCACATAGAAAACAGGCTAATTTTTTTGCTTTTCAGCAAGGGTCTGTAGCCTGATTTGGTTTCTCTAGATATTACTGCTGTGCCTCTTGGAGAAAATAAGGAAAGAGAAGATTTTTATTTCATGGGTCTAGAAAAACATAGAGTATTTATAATTCTGCTTTGACAAGGTCCAGATCCTTCTAGGCCTTTCAGTGGTATGAAAACTCAAAAACAGAAGGCAGTAGGACTTATTGCATTGCCACATATAATAATTGGGGGCCATATCAAAAAGAGCATCACACAGAGAAAATTTATTTACTGTTTCTTCCCCAGTGCTCAGTGAAAGTAATGATGGTGTTTTATTAAACCATGTCAGAAATTCTCACTTTTAAAGAGGGTTAAGGACATTTTGACATTATGTTGAATATTCCCATGTCCATTCTGGGTGAGCTTTAATTATTTGAAGTCAGTTACAGGGACTTCTTTAGTGATTCAGTGGCTAAGACTCTGTACTCCCAATTCAGGGAACCTAGGTTGATTCCTGGTTGGGGAGCTAGATCTCACGTTCTGCAACTAAGAGTTTGCATACCACAACTCAAGATCCTGCATGCTGTCATGAAGATTGAAAATCCCATATATTCCAGCTAAGACCTGTGCTGTGTCACTCAGTCATGTCCAACTATTTGTGACCCCACAGACTGTACCCTGCCAGGTTCCTCTGTCCACAGTGTTTCTCCAGGCAAGAATAGTGGAGTGGGTTGCCATTTCCTCCTCCAGGGTATCTTCCCAACCCAGGTATCAAACCTAGGTCTCCCACATTGCAGGCAGATTCTTTACCACCTGAGCTTCCAGGGTAGCCCAAGAATACTGGAATGAGATAGTCCAGTATCCCACTCCAGTAGCGGAATACTATCAGGGAAGCCCAACTAAGACCGGGTTCAGCCAAATAAATAAATAAAATATTTAAAACAAATAAAGTCAGTTATGGAAATATCCTGATTGTTACCACTGATTCATTCAGGAATGAGACTTAGGCCAATCCATGAGCGGTGTTCCCCACACCAAGAGCATGTGACATAATTTGGGCTGATGAGATGTAGGAGGTTTTCTGCTGGGTTTCTGCAATGTTTCTTTACTTGGATTTGAGATTAACAGGAAGGGACAGTGTCTGCCATACAGATGTGCCACCTAGAATTTCTGTAGATGTTTGATGATCGAAGGTTAAGGCCGGGCACACAGAGGTTAAGACCAAGAATACTGAGGGCTGAGATGAGAGCACTGTGATAAAACGGAGCTTGAAATCTTCAATAATTAAGTCAACTGTAAAAGTGACTCTGCCTCTAGACTTCACTTATAAGAATCAATATCTTAGTTCCTTCTGTTTTGAAGCGATGTGACTTGGATTTTTCATTTCACCATAGCCAAAAGCAGCTTAATGTTGTGAGTATGCTGACATGCAGACTGACCATGTAGCTGACCTTAAATAATAAATACTTTCATTTATTGCCAGAAGCTACTTTGGTAGCCATACTGCCTGGCCAAACACAAATACCATATAAGAAGTTCAGAGTCACTGACACTCATCCCAACAAGCAGAAAGACTATGAGAATAAGACCATGTTACCATCTTTGCACTTACAGTGATCTTTTGTTGCTGTAAATATTGTCATGTGACCAGAATCCTTTTATATTGAGAGCAAGAAAGGTAACATGTGTTTCAGTAAATGAGACACAGCTATGCTTGAGTCCATTAGTCTGTCCCCTGGGGCCCAAGAAGCTACTTAAGCAGGACATTTTTGGTGTATCTCACCATCTGCTATTCAAATGTTTCCCATTAACTGTGACCACCAGTGGTTTAACCTTTCAGTATCTTTCAATTATTCCTTTGACAGTAAAAACGACAACAGCAAAACACCTGTACTAGGATAGATGTGCAAAATTCATTTTGAGGCTTGTACTGTGCACCTCATAGATATGTCATCAGTTAAATGAGGGTGTGTGTTAGATGAGTTGCATGTCCAGATATACTTCTCTGTTCTGAATCCATCTATCTACATTGCTGAAAGACCATGAAATAGCTTCCTTGATATTTTATTACCATCGAGCTGTAAAATTTAACAGCAAAGCCAACACTGTCTAAAATCTACCTCTTATGGAAGAAAGGGACCATGTGGAAGATATAAAGCTTAACCAACAAGACACCCAGAAGTAGCAAATGAACGCTTGAAGTGAGCTTTTGTTCGTTAGAACTAAAATCCAGCTGAACGAAATGACTTGCCCTTCATAAAAATAGTGTTCGACATATTTCAGATCCAAATGCTTATTTCTTCCTTCATAAGAGCACACATTTAATGTAAATGTGTTCTGTGCTCTCTACTTCAGCTGAGGAATAGCAGCTATTGTGTTACAAATCAAATCCCTTCACACAATATCTTCCTTTCACTCACTTGTAGAAAATGCAAAGGATATCAGGGTTGTCAGAATAAAAAATTCTTTTCCTTTAACAACAGCACTCAGAAGTAGACTTCAGAGCTATAAAAGGAACTTCAGAGACTAAGAGAGGAAGCCCTAAATTGTTTATCATTACTGTGTGGGGAAGATAAGACAAGTCAAGTCTGAACCTGGATTGCATTATTTATGTAGTACATTATACTTGTAAAGCAATGGTAACTATTTCATATATTTAAAGCTCGGTGCAACTCTCTGGTCCTGTTTGACATTCACTCTGCAGAAAAGAGCATATTTTAAAGAATAATCTACTAGAAAGCATGACTTGATTCCTCACCAATGTTTTTATCCAGGCTTAATTCTATCAAAGTGGGGCATTTAGAGAGAAGCAGAGATAACCAACACTTTGTATGCTGTGTTACTGTGGTTACCAAATCCCCTGAGATAAAAGCTTAATTTAGCAAATTTGGACCCAATGGCTAAGGATTTAGAGGAATAAGTCTGACTCTCTGAGGGATAGGTTACAAGGATGGACATATCTGATCTCAATTGAGGGAAGAAACATGTAACTGAAATTGTGAGCATTTGCTCATCTTCTGCTTTACTTGGGCTCCTTCTCTTGTCCATTCTCCATTCAGAAGCCAGGATGTTTCTATATAAATGGAGATCACAACATATTTCCCCAGCTTAAAATCATTCAGAAGTTTATCACTATAAAGTCTAAGTTCCTTACATTTGCCTACAAGTCCTGTTACGATCTGACGTGTGTGTGTGTGTGTGTGAGTGTGTGTGTGTGTGTTAGCCGCTCAGTCGTGTCTGACTCTTTGTAACCCCATGGACTGTAGCCCACCAGGCTCCTCTGTCCATGGAATTCTCCAGGCAAGAATACTGGAGTGGACTGCCATTTCCTTCTCCATTCACCCTCACAATCAACTCCAGCAATTAATTCTCACTTCCTTCCCTGTTTTCTTCCCTCCCACCCTGGAAACCAGAACTTTAAAAAATGTCCTTGTAAAATGCTGACCCATGCATGGTTTTCAATGCTGTGCCTCCGATTAACCCTCTCTTCAGCCCTCATTCATGGATCTTTCTCCACATCTCCACCTTCTCACAAACTATCCCTTGCTGAAGGGCTAGGTCTGTAAGCTTTCTCTGCCCCTTCTGCCTATAATTCCCCCATTTGCGTTCTGCCTTCTTGTGTCTTTTGCAGCAGCTGTCACCATTTGTATTTTTTTTTTTTCTTTTTGTCTTTATGATCAGTTTTTACTCAGATATCTGACAACTGTGAGGAAATGTTTTTAAAAGCATAAGAACTTACATAATTGTTGATTTTCTGAGTTAGAATGCAAGGGTTATTACTTCTGTTTGCTTTCATCAGCATGAAGTCATTAATTTATTTCATGAATTTCATTATCATTTGTTGAACATTAAAGGGTATAAACTACTGAGTTGGCATTTCATTGCTTACATGCTTTGTAATGATTTTTAAATTTTAAAAAACTAAAAAGTCTGATGAAAATTTATTGTTATATTAAATATGTTGACGGAATTTTTAAACCAGAGATTAGGGTCATTGGCTATAAAAGAGTGTTCTTGGCTGAGAGATCAATATGGATACTTTCTTTGCTTTGGATTTTTAATTAGCTTTGAAAATTTAGAAGAATATCATGTAAAAGTTTCACTTAAACTCTTTTCTAGGATAAAATATGTGCATGGGGGTAGGTGGAAAATTGAGAAAGTATTGGATAAAGTTAGTTAATTAAATTATTAACAGGATATTCTGATCTTATAAATAACTAAAATGCGTGGAAACCTGTCATAAAAGAGATTTATTACTGCTGTAACTGATGTAAAAGAGTTATTAGAGTCATAAAAAAAAAATGTACTTTTAAGCATGTGGTTGTGGAGGACTTCTTTACTGCCTGAGCCACCAGGGAAGCCCAAAGGCAAATTCCAGAGAGGGAGATGTTTCTGCCTGGTTTCTAACCAGGGACATTTTGTGTGTGGAGGCAAACATGATAAGTGATAATCACTACACTATGGAAACTTGCTTTTGTCTGAAGGAAGGCTCAAATCTTAAGATTTCAGTCTTAAGAAATCGTCATGAAGACTTTAGGGTGAACTCAGTAGCTGGTATGTGATGCTAAAAATCTGGCAAAAGAGAGAGATAGAGAGCGATCTCCTCAAATTCTGAAAACAAACTATCCAAATCTTGGAATGACTCCAAAATGTTTCATGCATGGAGCAGAGTACAAAACAAAGACAACACACCCAACTAAGACTAAAAGAAGAGAATGGCAGTTTTAGCTGTTTCACCACAGAAGAGAGAGAACCTGAAGCTTCTCAGCCAGGCCTCTGGACATTCTCTTTCCCCCTAGAGCTGATTGGAAAACATACCTTGAAGCATGTGCGTATTTGTGTGTATCTTAAAAAGAGATGTTGGGTTTATCAGAGATAGATTTGGAATGTTAGGAAGACTGTTATTCAAGACACTGGAAAAGAACAGGAAAAGGAAGACAGCTAAAAGCAAAGTCTATAAATAAAAGAATGATAAAGAGTTCCCTGCTATCCAGTGCTTTAGATTTGCTTTACAGCAATGTGTACTTGATTCTTTAATTTGAACTGATCTGTGCTTTTGAACGTTAAATAATGACTTCTGGAAAAAAAACACTTAAAATTATGAATAGCACTATGTACCCAACAGTAAAAGAAATTAAGAAAACAGGTGATTTTTCTTCTGGAAGCTGACAGTATTTGTATATTTTGTATTTATTTGTCTTTCTATAAATATAGAGTATCTACATTTAAAATAGATTCAAGAGAACGAACAAAATTCTTCTGGAAAAGAAAAATGTAATTTTGTGTGTTATCACTAATTAGTTTTTGCCTTTGAGTGTCCTGTAAATTTCAATTTTCTGGTTCTCAGTTTCTTCACATAAAAAATAAATTATATTTAGTAATTGCTGATGTGTTTTCAGCTATAGAGTCCTCTGCCATTTGTATAAAATTAAGACAAAAGGATTTATAAAATTAAGAAAAAGAGACATTCCTAGATTTCACTTAAAGTAATATTTGCATAAGGCAATGCATATATATATATATGATTTTGGATTAAAACAATTTTTGACTGTACCACATAACATGTAGAATCTTCGTTTCCCAACCAGGGGTTAAACCTTTGCCCTTTGCATTGGAAGCATGGAGTCCCAACCATTGAACCACCTGTATATGATGTTTTTATATGCACTAGGAAACCAAATTTTTGTGTGACTCTATTTATTATAAAATTTATTTTATTGTCATCTGGAACTAAAACCTCAATGTCTCTGAGGTATGTGTATACTCTAAAAATCATACATATATCATGTAAAATACCATAGAAAAAGATGTCAGTAACCTCACAAAATAAGAAATGTGAGTATCATATAACATTTTACCTAGGAACACTGATACTCTACTTAGATGCGTAAATGGTTTTATATTTTTAATTTTATGTTTAGTCAGTTGTAAAAAGAGTTTATATTTTTCTAATGCTTTAAATTCCTTTCCCAATTAAATAATTTGAGTACAAAAATTCATCACTCTAAAACAAAACTAGTCTGGAGGAATTTGAAGACTAGTAGAAGTAGTGAACTGAAACAGCATAAATGTTATAACGTGTTTTCTTTGTGGATGGTTATAGGACATATGAGAAAGATACTCCTTTAAAGTTAAATTTTAAAAATGGACATTGTCGAACACATTTATTTCTTAGACGAGCATCCATTATATAGTAAGTCTTGAAAGGTCTGATCTGAAATACCTTACTATGATGCTTTTACTGAAAAAGTAGAGCATCACGCCCCTAAGTAGATACAGTAATCAAAATCAGGTTGAGTTTTTTTTTAATTTCATGAAATGACTAGAGTGAGAATGGGAATACATTCCATAAAGAGAGAGAATGAAACTTAAAGACCATTTAATAAAGTTATTTTCACCTGCCTGTATCTTTTTAAATCTTTGGGCAAACTCCAATATAAAAATCAGGTCAAAACACAGTCTGTCCTCCCCACACGGGGGTCCTCAGATTGCTACTCTGAATCCATTAAAACTCTGCAGAGCACAGACTGAAAACCACTGATCTGATCTTGCCATCATTTTCCAGATGGCAAAACAGTATCATGAAGATGAATGTATTTACCAAAGCTGGTGGCTTGATGTGTGGAAAACCAGATCTAGAATCTGGTCTGTTGACTCCAGTTCTTGCCTGCATAAACACCTCTTGCCTCCTTCCAGAAGTGGTAAATACAATCTATGTCAAGTAGATGAGAAAGTACTATGCAAACAGATTGTCCTTTAATCTCTTTCCTTTATTGAAACAGAGTCCTCTTGCAGAACGCTGTCTGCTTGGTACCAGACATCTTAGGGTGATAAGTGATAAATATACCACAGAAAGCAGAGATCCACACTATTTTAAGAAAGCAAATTGGCTTCTCAAGTGTTTTCAAATGGTACTGACATTGTGTAAAACTTTTCTAGAAAATTCTGCAAACACTTTCCACCAAGTTTAATCTTTTATTTTGCTTTTTCCTCAAATTGTCCAAACTCAGAATAGAATGACTGGCCTATAATAGCATAACGTCATTTAGAAGATCACTCTTAAATGTTACAATTATTCGATGACAAGATAAAAGTCATATGAAAAGCAGAAGATTTCCTTTCAACACTTTTGAAGTCCTGTGGCATCATTTAACAGAGAAGGCAGGTATCGGTGCTTTTATCACTATTACATTGTTAATGGTAAGTGTTATAAAACACAAAGGACCATATGAACTTTCCTCTTGGAAAATAGTCTCAAATGTGTATAACATGATCATGAGATGCCCATATTAAAGAACTGACTAAATCCGACAGACTGAATACTAGTATTATACAATGTATTTGTTTTAATTTTAGTCAAGCAATTCTGAGCTTCCCAGGTGGTTCGGTGGTAAGGAACCTTTCCTGCCAATGCAGAATCTTCCATAGGTCAGGAAGATCCCCTGGAAAAGGAAACGGCAACCCATTCCAGTATTCTTGCCTGGGAAATCCCGTGGACAGAGGAACCTGGCAGGATGCAGTCCATGGGGTCACAAAGAGTCAGACACGACTGAGCACATAGACACACAAGCAATTTTGCTCTTAATTCTTAAAAAAAAAAAAAAAAAAAAAAATTCGGGAGAACTTTATTAAAAAAAAGCAGTTCAGAAATTAACTTGCAAAAACAAAAACTTCTGTTTCTTTCTAAACTGCTGTAATTTATCTAGAAATCTTACTCCCTGGGATCAAACTTGCATTTCCTACATTGGCAGGCAGATTCTTTTCCACTTAGCCACCAAGGGACACTTCCCATGTAAGAAACAGTCTGCCAGTACAGGAGAGGCAAGAGATGAGAATTTGATCCCAGAGTTGGAAAAATCCACTGGAAGAGGGAATGGTGACCCACTCCAATATTCTTGCCTGGAGAATCCCATGGGCAGAGGAGCCTGGTAGGCCACCATCCATAGATTTGCACAGAGCTGGACATGACGGAAGCTACTTAGCAGGCACACAAGCCACCAAGGAAGCCCTATCAATGTGTAATGCATTATTATTATTACCATTTGATAGCTTTCTTGATTTAACTTTCCATTTATTTTTGGCTATGGATGTATTTATTCAGGTACTTTTAAGGAGCGACAATCTTATTGCAAAATTTTAAAAATGGAATACAGTCTCATTTTCAGTTGACTAATATAACCTGTTATATTATCTCTCACGTGTATTTTGCCCTCATCTATGTTTGTTTCCTGAGATGAGAAGTAAGATCTATGAGTTTCATTTGTGTATTCCACATGAGCTAATCAATGATTGAAAAAATTTCTACGTGGTTGTTATCTGGGGCTACTGGTACACTTCTGTCCTCTTTTCTATCTTGTATGTTAGGACAATTTCATTTAGTCATTGTTTTTCCTCCTTTTTCATTTTCTAAAACAGAAAATAAATAATAGTAAAAACAATCACAATTGATTAAAGATAATCTTCTTTTTCTTTTTAACTACATTTTGTCCTTATGAAATTATGATTTCGAAAGTAAACTTCTTTCTCTTTCCCATGATTGTTGTTTTGATTTTAATTTCCTTGTCAATTTGACCACTGGAAATTCTGGCTCCTTTATTTCTTTAGGGTTATTCCTGAACTACCAAAAGTATTTACTTAATTAAAATTTTCCAAACTAATGATAATTTTATTTTCCAAGCAGTGAGACAGATTACTGCATAAACATCCTTATTCCTTGTAATATTCTGTGTGTGCATGCTCAGCTGTATCTGTATACTAAAGATTCAGGTTGGAAATGAGCCACATTTACTGACAGAGTGGTAAAAGATTAATTTTAAAAGTCAAATATTACTTTAACAATTGATTATCTTAATTTAATCATACAATGCTCAAATATTATTAACATAGAAATATATCTAGCTTATTTTTTCTATAAGTTACATAGGTACAATTTTGCACTTGTCCAAATTTGAAGCAAATTGCAACACACTCCAGTATTCTTGCCTGGAAAAGCCCATGGACAGAGGAGCCTGGCAGGCTACAGTCCATGGGGTCACAAGCATCATATGCAACTCAGGGAATAAACCACCACCACCTTTTCTTATAATATTTATATGCCTCATTATACCCCAATACATAGCCAATTTATTGACAGACATCTATTTCATCTTTGTACTAATGCTATAATAAACAATACAATGAGAGACATATAGCTCTAAATATGTATGAGTTACTGTTCTAGGTACTATTCTACCTTTTATTAATTGAGCTAACAAATGTATATCCACATTTTCCATGTTGGGACACTGAGGCACCAAGAGATTAATTAACTCATTACTCAAAATTGCACATACTAGGAATCCTGGTTATTCCTAGAACCAGAACCTAGACTCAGGGACTATGCCCTTAAGTACTATCCTCAAATAAATTCAGCTACTTAAAGCTTAATTAAACACCTGTTAAAAGTCTTATAACGTTTAAGACTTTGTCAGTTTATTTGGCTACACGTATCAAATTGATGGGTAAAAAAGTAAGATAAAAATCATCCATTATGTGCTTAGCAACACAATCATGCCCAACTCTTTGTGACCCCATGGGCTGTAAGCCTGCCAGGCTCCTCTGTCCATGGGGATTCTCCAGGCAAGTATACTGGAGTGGATTGCCATGTCCTCTTCCAGGGGATCTTCCCAACACAGGAAGCAAACCCGGTTTTCCACATTGCAGGCAGATTCTTTACCATTTAAGCCACCAGCGAAGCCCAAAAATCATCGATCAGTTTTGTTATTATTTTTGCCCTTCTATGATTTTTAGGGCTTCCCTGATAGCTCAGTTGGTAAAGAATCCGCCTGCAATGCAGGAGACTCTGGTTAGATTCTTGAGTCAGGAAGATGCTCTGGAGAAGGGGGTAGGCTAGCCACTCCAGTATTCTTGGGCTTCCCTTGTGGCTCAGCTGGTAAAGAATCCACCTGCAATGTGGGAGATCTGGGTTGGATCCCTGGGTTGGATCCCTGGGTTTGATCTGGGTTGGAATGATCCCCTGGAGATGGGAAAAGCTGCCCATTCTAGTATTCTGCCCTGGAGAATTCCATAAACTCTATAGCCCATGGGGTCACAAAGAGTTGGACATGAATGAGCAAATTTCACTTTTTCAATGATTTTTGCATTTTTTGCTTCTTGAATTAATCAAGTTTTCCAACATATACACATGTACATGATGTACACAAACAACAGCAATAGCAACAACATGATGTAGACAAAACCTTTCAAATGTACAATCCTCATGATTCGTATATCTTGTAACTGAAAGTTATCCTATATTTTCCTACATTTTGCTCAAAATGATGAGTGTGACTATGAACTTTCTATATTTATATTTATATAGAAACTTTCTATACTTATATATTTAGTTTCTTTTGCAGACATATTTTTGCTTAATTTCTGCCTCAAAAATATAGCCTTTTAAACTGCTGTTGTCACTATTCGGTATAAAATAAGTCAAAGACACTGTAAAGCTGATTATAACATGGATGGAAAAAGGCTTTATCTTTTCTAAATATTAGTAAATAATTCCACTATTAGTAAAATTGTCATAAATATTTGTAAAATTGCCAACAAATGTCTGTCTAGTGAAAGCTATGATTATTCTAGTATTCTTGCATGGATGTGAGAGCTGAGTGCCAAAGAAGTGATGCTTTCGAACTGTGGGTGTGGAGAAGACTCTTGAGAGTCTCTTGGACAGCAAGGAGATCCAACCAGTCCATCCTACAGGAAATCAGTCCTGAATATTCATTGGAAGGACTGATGCTGAAGCTGAATCTCAATTCTTTAGCCACCGGATGCTAAAAACTCACTCATTTGAAAAGACCCTGATGCTGGGAAAGATTGAAGGTAGGAGGAGAAGGGGATGACAGAGGATGAGATGGTTGGATGGCATCACAAAGTCAATGGACATGAGTTTGAGCAAGCTCCGGGAGTTGATGATGGACAAGGAGGCCTGGTGTACTGTATGTAGTCTACGGGGTCGCAAAGAGTTGCATACGACTGAGCGACTGAACTGAACTGAAAATTCAGTTCTACTGAATTACAACTCTACTTCTTGTTGTTCAGTTGCAAAGTCACGTCTGACTCTTTGTTACCCCCGTGGACTGCAGTGTGCCAGGCTTCCCTGTCATTCACTATCTCATAGTTCACTCAGATTCATGTCCGTTGAGTCAGTGATGCCTCTGCTAGTAGAGCATTATATTTTTGTCTGTTGATTTGTGGTAAATTTCACATTTCTTTGAGAGATTTACATTTTTCAAAAATTCTTCTTATGGTAATAGTTACATTGTATTATAAAATGTTATTTTACTCCTTTAAAAATATCCTAATATACCCTCAGAAGAATAACATGTCAAAATGAGATATATTAAAACATTTTCAATTTTGACTTTTGGATATGCTTTGCATCCCAGATCTGAATTGAAAATACAGGTGGCATTTCAAGAACTGTGTATTTAAAATTAGACTGCAAGAAAAGTGTCTGAAGGTAATGCCCCAAACTCCACCTGCTGTCACTTCAGTAATTATTTTCCTCTTCATATTTCGCTGGCAAACTTATATTTACAACTGTGAATATCTCAACATTTATTTAAATCTTCAAACAAGAAATTTGTAAACTTCCAAGTGCCTTGACTTTCAAGTTTCTTCAGTTTTTATCTTCAGTTCAGCTCAGTTCAGTCACTCAGTCTTGTCCGACTTTGTGCGACCCCATGAATCACAGCACGCCAGGCCTCCCTGTCCATCACCAACACCCAGAGTTCACTCAGACTCATGTACATTGAGTCGGTGATGCCATCCAGCCACCTCATCCTCTGTTGTCCCCTTCTCCTCCTGCTTCCAATCCCTCCCAGCATCAGGGTCTTTTCCAGTGAGTCAACTCTTCGCATGAGGTAGCCAAAGTATTGGAGTTTCAGCTTCAGCATCAGTCCTTCCAATGAACACCCAGGACTGATCTCCTTCAGGATGGACTGGTTGGATCTCCTTGCAGTCCAAGGGACTCTCAAGAGTCTTCTTCAACATCACAGTTCAAAAACATCAATTCTTCGGCGCTCAGCCTTCTTCACAGTCCAACTCTCACATCCATACATGACCACTGGAAAAACAATAGCCTCGACTAGACAGACCTTTGTTGGCAAGTAATGTCTCTGCTTTTTAATATGCTATCTAGGTTGGTCATAACTTTTCTTCCAAGGAGTAAGCGTCTTTTAATTTCATGGCTGCAGTCACCATCTGCAGTGATTTTGGAGCCCCCAAAATAAAGTTTGACACTGTTTCCATTGTTTCTCCATCTATTTGCCATGAAATGATGGGACCAGATGCCATGACCTTCGTTTTCTGAATGTTGAGCTTTAAGCCAACTTTTTCACTCTCTTTCACTTTCACCAAGAAGCTTTTTAGTTCCTCTTCACTTTCTTCCATAAGGATGGTGTCATCTGCATATCTGAGGTTATTGCTATTTCTCCCAGTAATCTTGATTCCAGCTTGTGCTTCTTCCAGCCCAGCGTTTCTCATGATGTACTCTGCATAGAAGTTAAATAAGCAGGGTGCATATATACAGCCTTGACGTACACCTTTTCCTATTTGGAACCTGTCTGTTGTTCCATGTAGTATGGAAGGTCATAAAACTTGAAAATTTTCTAGGGAATAATTTTTATTCTCCCCATACCTTTTTTAATTCCCCTTTAAAACATATTACATGATCAAATTCCATAATTTTAGTTTACAGTTACAAAATCTCAAAATGTGCACTCACTCACATATTTATTTATTTAACAATTGTTTGTTAATTATTTGATGTGTGTTGGCATGATACATATTTGGAACAGACATCATCTCTGGCCTAGTGATCATGACAGATCAAAGAGGAGACCACCACTAAGTAGCTCATATATGTCATTCTGTAAATCACGAGTAAGTAGTAGGAAGAAACAGGTTGCAGTGAATATGTACAAGGTGATAAGCAAGTCTGAGGACTCACATAAGTCCTCCATGAAAAAATAGCACCTATCCCTGGAAAATAACCTGTCATACAGATAAGAGTCTGGGGTAGGGAGATGGCAAAAGAAACGCTGGCTGTGTCTCAGGCAGATGGAAAACATGGAAAGAAATCAGTGTGTTTATTATATGAAGCTTTTCCTATGAATGCTCAGATTTCTTCAAGTCTTACATCTCATAAGATAAAGTTTTGGTTATTTTTTATCTATTCTATTAATAAAACATGTCTCCCATGTGTCCTTGAGTAATAATACAATTTTTATGACCACAAGCTTTTATAGTACACAATGCTTTCTTCTTTAACACATGATTTTCTTAAAATTCCTTTTAATTTCTAAAGAAGACTTATGGAAGTTCTGATTTTTGTCCATCACATTTTAAGTGAAGAGTCTAACTTTGTCCCCAGTGATGGAATCCTCTGGTCACTGTGTCCTTCCTTCCTTTCTGTCAGATAGATGATTTATCACCTAAGTATATAACCTGTTGTTCATTAAGAACAGAAATGACTCCCATCAGTACAACGCTGTACTGGTGGTGGAAATCCGACACAAATAATGTAAAACAACAGAAACTGCTTGTCAACTTTTATTCTTTCTAAGTCTAATGAGAAAAATCAAATATCCAGCTTTTGCACTTGGAATATATGTTTTGCAAGTCCTTCCCATCAAGGTACATGCGAAAAGCAAAGAAGGAGTCAGTTCAGTTCAGTTCAATTCAGTCGTGTCTGACTCTCTGCGACCCCATGAACCGCAGCATGCTTGGCCTCCCTGTCCATCACTCACTCCCAGAGTTCACCCAGACTCATGTCCGTTGAGTTGATGATGCCATCTAATCATCTTATCCTCTGTTGTCGCCTTCTCCTTCGCCTTCAATCTTTCCCAACATCAGGGTCTTTTCAAATGAGTAAGCTCTTCGCATCAGGTGGCCAAAATACTGGAGTTCCAGCTTTAACATTAGTCCTGTCAATGAACACCCAGGACCAATTTCCCTTAGGATGGACTGATTGGATCTCCTTGCAGTCCAAGGGACTCTCAAGAGTCTTCTCCAACACCACAGTTCAAAAGCATCAATTCTTCTGTGCTCAGCCCTCTTTTAGTCCAACTCTCACATCTATATATGACTACTGGAAAAACAATAGCCTCGACTAGATGGACCTTTGTTGACAAAGTAATGTCTCTGCTTTTTAATATGCTCTCTAGGTTGGTCATAACTATTCTTCCAAGGAGTAAGCGTCTTTTAATTTCATGGCTGCAATCACCATCTGCAGTGATTTTGGAACCCCCAAATAAAGTCAGCCACTGTTTCCACTGTTTCCCCATCTATTTGCCATGAAGTGATGGGACCGGATGCCATGATCTTCATTTTCTGAATGTTGAGCTTTAAGCCAACTTTCTCACTCTCCTCTTTCACATTGTAGTCACTTTATATGAATCGGTTTTGTTAGAGACAGAGTTGTCATGAAAGCCTATACATTTAATGACCTTGGACTTATCATTTTACCTCTGTAAGCTGTTGCTTCACCACTGACAGCAGATGGAGAACATTGCAGGATTAATTATTGCTGTAAATTGTTATTTATTAACGCTCTCCACACCAAGCTGCCTTGAACAGATGCCTCCAGAGCTCTTCTCATCCACTATAGTTTAACATTACATGTCACAACCTTCTAGAGACTTGTGAAATCAATTTGCAAGACAGACACAGGATTGAACATAAAGGTGAACTCTTAGAATTTATCACAGAAAGTTAGAATATGCACCGATTATATATTTTTTTCAGTCGTGCATGTATGCGTATCTCTGTGTGTATTTGAATACTGAGTTTTTGTACATATTTCTTAATGTAAGTTTTGAAAAATACTCGAAAGACACTACTTTGAAATATAAATATATCTGATAAAATATATATTGAAAATATATCTGATAAGCTTACTTTTGTAAATTTTTTTACTGTGTAAAAATATTTGGAAATTTGCAAAATATTAATGTGATATTTGTTACTCTGTATTATTCTCTCTATTGCTTATCTATTTGGTAGCATCCTGTCTTATGTTCTTCCTTCATAATAGCATTCTATTTTCACTTCATAGTTTTTACCAGGACACACATTCCTTTTTATTGGTTAAGTAGGCAAATATCATTCTCTACAACGTGTCAGTAACTGTGATAAGCACTGGAGATATAAGAATATGTATAAAAAAATATTCACTCTTAGGAATCTGACAAATTTATTGAAGAAAACAGAAAAGTAAATAGAAAATTATTTCTCAACTAGAAGTATCATTAGAATTTGTTGAAGCTGAGGATAAGTCAAACAGTATTGTCCAGAGCCCATCTTTTAAAGAAATTTAGAAGTAAAGAAATTTTATAAAGAGCTGAAGGAAATAATTCCCTGACAGAAAGGGATAAAAACACCATGAGGTTACTTTAAACTTGATAAATAGGAAAAGGAGAAATAACAGTAGTGGCCCATCAGTGTTTGAAGTTTAAATGGCATCTGAAGAACCTCTCTCCTGTGTTACCTGTCTCAGAGGAAATTCTTTCAGCTATATTGATAATATAGAAAACAGAAAATCTTATTTTTGCTACATGATTTACACTGTGTGAGAAACTGTCTTTTGTGCTATTTTGCTATTTCTCTCTGTTGGTGACTGAACTATAAAATCTCCTCACTACTTTTGTGTTGTGAATTCAGAGATGTCCTAAATTTAGTGCTTCTTTTGGGAAGAAGCCTGTACAGTCCCTAAAGAATCTTAAAATGATCCCCCATATCTATAAGATGCACTCTTTCCATAAAAATATATATAAATATATATACACATAATATATTGTTTTTAATAATTCCTACTGCACTCTGATTCATCTCTGTAAATGTTCAAACTAAAAGAAATATATTCTTATGTATTCCTTACCATATGCACTTTAGAATTTCATTTGATTTTATAAATTCATCAAAAATGTTTCCAAAGTAAAGACAAAATCAGGGACAATTCTTTCACTCACCATAATGTACCAAATACCAACACTATCCCAGACATGGGAAAACAACCAAAAAAAAAAAAAAAAGGCATAATCTTTGCTTTGTAAAGTTTACAGTGTAGGAGACAAATAAATGGCAATTGAGGAGATGTGATCGTCAAAGTCCAGATTTTGGCTTGTGCAATCATGGGAACTATGATAAAGAGCCCTGGTGAGAGGACAGGTTTGAGGACAAGCGACATGAATATGTTCAGGAGTATTGAATCTGAGTTGTTTTTAATACTTCTGACTGGAAATATTAAGTATGCAATTGGGTATATTGTCTGGAGCTAAGATGGGGAATAGGATCGGGGGATACAAATTTGTCAGTGGTCTTTGAAGCAGTGTCATGAATGAGATTCTCATTTTAAAAAGTGAGAAGAAAAAAGGTCTTCTCAGATGCCTTTTTGACTGTGTGTGTCTTTAAACCTGGGGCTTCCCTGGTTGGCTCTGGAAATGCAGGAGGCACAGAAAATTCAGGTTCAATCCTGGATCCGGAAGTTCCCCTGGAGGAGGGTCTGGCAACCCACTCCGGGTTTCTTGCCTGGAAAATCCCATGGACAGAGGAGCCTGGCATGCTACAGCCCATGGGGTCGCGAAGAACTGGGCACAGCTTAGCGCCTGAGCAGCAGCAGCAGCAGTCTTAAAACCTATGGCAGGGTTTCAATGTATATTTTCAACTGACTTAAGCAAGTGAATTTTAAGCTTATTTATGAAGTGTTCTAGAACACAATCTAATATGTTTTTGAACCAGGGATTCACTGGGAGAACTAGATAAAATAAATTAATCATTTATGTCCCAGTTCAGTTCAGTCGCTCAGTCGTGTCCGACTCTTTCCACCCCATGAATTGCAGCATGCCAGGCCTCCCTGTCCATCACCAACTCCCGGAGTTCACTCAGACTCACGTCCATCGAGTCAGTGATGCCATCCAGCTATCTCATCCTCGGTCGTCCCCTTCTCCTCCTGACCCCAATCCTTCCCAGCATCAGAGTCTTTTCCAATGAGTCACCGCTTCACATGAGGTGGCCAAAGTATGGGAGTTTCAGCTTTAGCATCATTCCTTCCAAAGAAATCCCAGGTCTGATCTCCTTCAGAATGGACTGGTTGGATCTCCCTACAGTCCAAGGGACTCTCAAGAGTCTTCTCCAACACCACAGTTCAAAAGCATCAATTCTTCAGCGCTCAGCTTTCTTCATAGTCCAACTCTCACATTCATACATGACCACAGGAAAAACCATAGCCTTGACTAGACGGACCTTAGTCGGCAAAGTGATGTCTCTGATTTTGAATATACTTTCTAGGTTGGTCATAACTTTCCTTCCAAGGAGTAAGCGCCTTTTAATTTCATGGCTGCAGTCACAGTTATGCCATTTATAAAGAAAAGGTAAACAAAACACTGAATTTCTTATTGATCAATTTATATCACAAGAATACCATAATTCATAATGGACAATATTGTCAGGTAGCAGATACAGAACACTTGTCCCCTGAGATAAGACTGTGGTAGATTAAGTGAAAGTGTTAGCTGCTCAGTCGTGTCTGACTCTTTGTGACTCTATAGACTGTAGCCCACCAAGGCTCCCCTGTGTCCTTTCTTATAGAGTGATGAGGGTCTGTGTTCCCTCTCAGAGTATCTGGATGGGCTTCTGGAACTGTGTGACCAGCTGCTTGACGAGAAAATGATGAAAGTTATACTTCATCATTTCCTGGGTTTAAGCCATAAAAAATAGGTAGCTTCCTGTGATGGTTAATCTCATGTGTCAACTTGACCAGATCACTGGGTGCCCAGATATTTGATTAAACATTATTTCTATTTTTAAATGATTTTAAAGTTTAACTAAAAATCACAAACATGTTGTTGCCAATGAAGGCTGGAAATGATGAATCAGTATAGAAGAAAAATTTGTGTGTTTCATGCATATGTGGTAAAATATTTGAAGAAGAGCCCTCCAAGAAGAGCATATGTTTGAAATTAAACTTTAGTTAATGGTTCCTGTTGAGGTTTCTTCCTAGGCATTTTTCATATTTCTTTAAGGACCTAAACTAAAATTTATCTCTATGCAATGCTTCTGCAGTTAGCTATATCTTCTAACATGTATAATTAAGTATGCATATACATTTTTCACTTCTGTATTTTATTTCCAGTGAGACTAATCTGTAGCTATGCCTAATCCCTTTGCTTGCATATAAGGCAAGGTAGAAACTTATTTTGCATGCTTTATTTATTATTTGCATATTATTGTATAACAATATACAGTTCAGATATTTTATAAAGAGATTTATTAAAAATATGGTTTCTTTCACCACAATTACAATAAGAAATATTTTTCAAGAGGCACATTAAAATAGTAATATTTTAACTATGGTTGACACATCCTTCATAATTACCTTTGTTCTATTACAGAACCTTGCAAATTGAATTAATTCACACTATTATAAGGCCAAAATACAGGATATAAAATCACTGAGCACCAAAGAATTTAAGCTGATGTAGGTTCTGTTATGCAAATCAATCAAATCATACTCCATTTTTTTTTCTTTTTTAAATTGAAACACATTCCTTTTTTCACACATATGAACATTATCTCCTGTATAAAACATAAATTAAAATAGAATAAGAGAAGACATTAGTTCACCCCAATGACCTCTATTGAGCTTTTCACCTTTTTTGAACCATAAATATGACTTAGTAAATCATATTTGTCAAGAGAAACAATTCATCCTTCATTAGAATTTGAATGATTTGAAATGAAAGAAATGAATTAAAGCCAGTGATTGGCAGTATTACATTTTCAGTGAAAGGCTACCAATTTTACTTTCATCACAGAATTTGAGAGGCAAATGCATTGAAAATATTTCTTCTGGTATCTTTCACAGCAGTTATTTATATCCAACTATTTAAACTTTGTAAACCATCCCAGCTAGGGAAAAATGTGAATATTGGACTATTACATTTAATTTCTATTTTAAAATTAGTATAAATTAGCATATAGGCTAATATCAGAATATATTTGCATCACAAATTTAACATGTGCAAAGCAGACAATTGATTTCCCTCCCTATATCTACTCAGTTGTTTCATCCAGCAATGTTTGTCATCCTAACTTCTTTTTCTTAGAAACATCTCAAATTGATACCAGCCATACTTTCTCAATATATATGTGGAATCCAAACACTTCTTACTATCATCAACTACAATTATGTTCACAGCATAGTGGTTTCTTGCACAGAAGTGAGCATGACGTATGCAAAACAGAAATTATGTGTTGCCATTTCCCTCTTTAAAAGATGCAATTCACATTCACAAAATCCAGAATCTTCCAGTGGACAGTAGGAACCTACATGATCAGATCCACTCTTATTTCAGGGGCTCGTCTTCTGTCATTCATTCTCTGTTCACTTATTCCTCCTCTGGGCACTGGTTATTATTCATGACAGGCATCCTCTTATCTCAAGGTATGTAGAGTTACTGTTCCTTCAGCCTTAAATATTCTTCTCACCAATCTTTGTGGATTTCTCCACCACTGCATTCAAGTATTTCCTTTTTAGATAGCACTTCCCTGACAATCCTGCATAACATGTTATCTCTCAGCCTGAAATAGATGTATTAGGTTGGTCAAAATGTTTGTTTCATAATGTCTTACGGAAAAACCCAAGAGAACTTTTTGGCCAATCCAAAAGTTTTTTTTTACTGTAAAGTAAAAGTATTTTTACTGTAACCTCAGCCAGAGAATAAGCTCCAAGAGAACAGGACCTTTGTTTTATTAACTGCTAGATTTTCATTGGTGGAACACAGTAGGTGCTTAAAAATCTTAGCTGAATAGACCAATGCCAAGTTGCTGCTGCTGCTGCTAAGTCACTTCAGTTGTGTCTGACTCTGTGCGACCCTGTAGACGGCAGCCCAACAGGCTCCCCCTCCCTGGGATTCTCCAGGCAAGAGTACTGGAGTGGGGTGTCATTGCCTTCTCTGAATGCCAAGTTAGGTAGGCTCTATTACCTTTGCTCTATCTAACCACAATATTTCTTTTTCCTGCCATGAAAATACATTTTGATACATTAATTACTTCTTTAATTCACCTCAAAGAAGTGATCTGTACAACAGGCAGAGAAGTAACTGGAATGGAAACTCAGCCAACTTTAGCAATGTAAGGATTGGGCAAGAGATCTCTCTAGTCTCTGATAAATGCATAGTCTAGACACAAAATAGGAAGTGAATGTGTGTTAAATGATTTTTACAATCATGTTCCATTTATATAATTTTATTTTATCTTTGCCACCACTAGTCCGGCTCTTTTGTGACACCATAGACTGTAGCTTGCCAGTCTCCTCTGTCCTTGGATTTTTCCAGGCAAGAATACTAGAGCAGGTTGCCATTTCCTACTCTTGGGAATCTTTCCAACCCAGGGATTGAACCCACCTCTCCTGCACTGGCAAGTGGATGCTTTACCACTCTGCTACCTGGGAAGCCCTTGCCACCACTGCTAGTGATATTTATTATTGACATTTCCTGATAATCTGTGATCATAGAATTCACTAAATTTCCCTCAGTATTCATTTTGTCCTTTATTTTAGTTATTAAAACCCCCAATTTTAGCTGTACATATGACCATTCAGCTTGAGTATTCTTTGGCTTTCTCTCTGCCCAGAGCCTCCGTTCTTTCCTTAAGACCATTCCTATGAGGTGGTCCATAGGACCTCCTTCATCTGTGGTTGTGCTTTTGGGGTTTTAGAAGTTGTTCTCTCCTGTTTCCTTTTCAGATCTAGGCATTTAAGCCTACCTATATCTTTGTAACTAGCCCCTTTATTAAATTCCTTTCATTTTTAGCTTGAGTATAACATCTTCCCCCATCCCTACTTGCACCATAGCTTTCTGAGCCTTCAGTTGATATAGCAAATAAAAACAGAGAGTTGTATCAGGAAATAGACCATTAAGTAAGTATATTTATGGGAAAAGTTTGCTCACATATATGACATCTTTCTTTCTTGGAAAAAAAAGATTCAGATTAAAGCATCTACAGATAAAGTAGCTATGGCACCTTGGTTGCTCAGGATTGTAGTAAATATAAAAATTGTGGGGTAAACTTGTTCCTGCTGTTGGCCCTAAAAGTGATACATAAAAAAAAAAAATCAAAATGATGACTTTGGATGTTTAACTCATTCTTTGGATGCAAAGTTAGCAAATCTTTGTGGGGAAAATAAGACTGAGGGTCAGACTCAGTGGCTGATTTCATAGGTTTCAGAACTGTAGCACCAATTAAATGTTCATTCCTACTAGATAAGGTGATGCTAAGGTAACAGAGGTGATGGGGAAAAACTGAAACTCTGATATTGGGTATAAGACACTTGAAGCTAAAGAGCTGAACTCTCAGATTATTTAGAATCTCCTTTTCTGGTGAAAATAGTCTGTCTTCCTTTAATATGAGGGAATCAGATTTTTCCTACCTGAAAAATCTTTAAATTACTGTATATTGGGCAGTTGCCTTCTAAGAAGATTCTGTCTAGCACATACTCTAATCACTCCTTATTTACCTCCTTGCTCATAATAAGTTATTCTCTAGCCTATTGCCAACATAAAGATATAAGATTTGTCAGAAAATAACCTATCTATTGAAAGAGTTACATGACATTGTCAAAACTCATCTACAAGAACCTGACAATCACAATGAAATTGTATTAACATTCTGAAGGTGTTAGAGAAGGCATACAAAACTTAAGACCTATCAACCTGAATTTATTGACATGGGCACACTTACTCAGTGTTCTGGATTTAAGATGTTGTCTTGAGCCCTGGGGGATGGCATTTATATTCTGTGATGGGGGTAACTGCTTCACCTAAAGTCAAGGAGGATGAAATTTTAGACTTTCCCTGCCATCTAGAGGAAGGATTACATGGGCTCAAGCATAAGAATATTGAAGTGGATCTATTATATGCAAGCTCTTAAGTCAGTCTTAAGCCGTATCTACTGGAGTGGTTTAATCCAAGAAGGCATTCTCTTTACCACAGAGGTAAAATGTACCTCATTGATAGGAGAAGCAGTATCTTTGAGAAATTCAAGTTTAGCTCTTCTCTCTAGGCTAGAAATGAAAAAGGGAATACCACAAACAATTCAGTTCTAAGCCAAATGACAAGAATATCACAGTAGGTAGAGATAACCTTCAGTTCAGTTCAGTCACTCAGTCATGTCTGACTTTTTGTGATCCCGATGAATCACAGCATGCTAGGCCTCTCTGTCCATCCCCAACTCCCGGAGTTCACTCAGACTCGCATCCATTGAGTCAGTGATGCCATCCAGCTATTTCATCCTCTGTCATCCCCTTCTCCTCCTGCCCCTAGTCCCTCCCAGCATCAGAGTCTTTTCCAGTGAGTCAGCTCTTCTCATGAGGTGACCAGAGTACTGGAGTTTCAGCTTCAGCATCATTCCCTCCAAAGAAATCCCAGGGCTGATATCCTTCAGAATGGACTGGTTGGATCTCCTTGCAGTCCAAGGGACTCTCAAGAGTCTTCTCCAACACCACAGTGCAAAAGCATCAATTCTTCGACACTCAGCTTTCTTCACAGTCCAACTCTCACATCCATACATGACTACTGGAAAAACCATAGCCTTGCCTAGATGGACCTCTGTTGGCAACGTAATAGCTCTGCTTTTCAACATGCTGTCTAAGTTGGTCATAACTTTTCTTCCAAGGAGTAAGCGTCTTTTAATTTCATGGCTGCAATCACCATCTGCAGTGATTTTGGAGCCTCAAAAAACAAAGTCTGACACTGTTTCCACTGTTTCCCCATCTATTTCCCATGAAGTGATGGGACCAGATGCCATGATCTTCGTTTTCTGAATGTTGAGCTTTAAGCCAACTTTCTCACTCTCCTCTTTCACTTTCATCAAGAGGCTTTTTAGCTCCTCTTCACTTTCTGCCATAAGAGTGGTGTTATCTGCATATTTGAGGTTATTGATATTTCTCCTGGCAATCTTGATTCCAGCTTGTGTTTCTTCCAGGCCAGCGTTTCTCATGATATACTCTGCATAGAAGTTAAATAAGCAGGGTGACAATAGACAGCCTTGACATACTCCTTTTCCTATTTGGAACCAGTCTGTTGATGCATGTCCATTTCTAACTGTTGCTTCCTGACCTGCATACAGGTTTCTCAAGAGGCAGGTCAGGTGGTCTGGTATTCCCATCTCTTTCATAATTTTCCACAGTTTTTTGTGACCCACACAGTCTTAGGCTTTGTCATAGTCAATAAAGCGGAAATATATGTTTTTCTGGAGTTCTCTTGCTTTTTCCATGATCCAGCAGATATTGGCAATTTGATCTATGGTTCCTCTGCCTTTCTAAAACCAGCTTGAACATCAGGAACTTCACAGTTCACATATTGCTGAAGCCTGGCTTGGAGAATTTTGAGCATTACTTTACTAGCGTGTGAGATGAGTGCAATTGTGTGGTAGTTTGAGCATTCTTTGGCATTGCCTTTCTTTGGGATTGGAATGAAAACTGACATTTTCATCGAATAAGTATCCTTAAACAGCACTTAAAATCAGAGGCAAGCTGGCCATAGAAATAGAGTGGTAGCAATTAGTAACAGGGAAGGCATAGAATTCAATGAGCTTATTGATGAGGTCTTTTTAATAGTTAATCTCTCCCAGAGTTCCTGGGAATGAAATTGATAAGCAAAGCAATTAAGGCAAGTCAATGGATACTTTATGGAAGGAATAAAATTTTGTGTCACTCAATCATCTAAAGAATCCAGACCAGCCAAGTTACTGCCAGAAGGCAAGGGGACGTTGGAAACAGGAGAGTGGCCAGTACCATTTATGATTTACATTAGTTCATTGGACATTTTTCCTTCTTTTTCTGTTACCAAATGTGACAAGTGCAGGTAGTAACTGAAGTTAGTTGTCAGATCAGAGTGTGATTAAATGGACTCTGTCCTTAGACAATAGCTGGTGGGAGTTAGTATGTTGTCTGTTTAGGCAACATACTTTTCTTCAGGATGAATGATGAAAAATGGTTTCTGGTGGAAAAAGTAATGAGCTGTGTAAGCCATGTTTTGTTTTGTTTTGTTTTGTTTTTCCTTTGCCTATTTGTTACTTTTTGTGCTATGAGAAGCTGATGTTAGGAATGACATCCATAGGGTTCACTTGTCCTTGAGATCAGTGTTTAGAATGTGTCTCCCAGTGCCATTCAGGGTGAGAAGAGAACAGGATCAGGTATTTATTTCCCTGGTTTTGCCCATTCCAGAACTGCTGCATATTGCTGCTTCATTCCACTGCAAATCGCAGGTTCTGTCAGATGGCTCTCTGCAGCAGATGCTGGTAAATTCTCTCTTCTAGCCCTGTCAAGCAAGATGCCAGAGGCTGTGCTGTGGTCTCCTCTTACAAGTCTCACCACTTCTTTTCGGTTCCTTTCACCCTGTCCTGCTGTTGTAAATTGTCCCTTCACTACACTTCAAATAGGCCAGTGAATTATATCCTGTGTTCCTTGTTGGGACTGTGATTGACATACTGAGAGTCAGCTTTGAACGTGCAGTCAACACAACAACGGAGAGGGCAGCAGAGCTCAAGATCAAAAGGAACCTAGGTCTGTCCTTGAATTTCCTGCTGAGCAGAGCTGCCTGCCCTTCCTGGACTCCTGCTCACCAGACTGTCGGATGAAATAGAAAAATGTTCTCATCTATTTGAAGCATTGCATTTTTACATCTTTGTCATTACAGCTTAGCCTCTGCTCTGATTAATAGACCTACTGTGTGCCTAGCACTGAATTAAGGGATTGACACAAAATTTCTCATGTGATTTTTCTTAAACTCTCCAGAGGTTACCATTATTAGTCACATTTTATGAATGAGAAAATTGAACCTCATGAGCACTGAGTAAATCTGTGCTGTGCTCTCCTCAGTCATTCAGTTGTGTCCTAGACTTTGCAACCGAATGGACTGTAGCCTGCCAGGCTCCTCTGTCTGTGGGGATTCTCCAGGTAAGAATACTGGAGTGGGTTGCCAGGCGCTCCTCCAGGGGATCTTCCCAACCCGGGGATCAAATCCATGTCTCCCACATTGCAGGTGGATTCTTTACCATCTGAGCCAACAAGAACCCCCAACCTGAAGTCTATCTTATCCCAGATGTGTAGTCTTCCTGTTGCAGCTCAGTGCCTCCCTAAATAGTTTTGCTTTACTTCACTCCAGGTGCCAGTCCCTGTAGCTTCTTTAGAATTTACCTAATCAACATTCTTCTCTCATTTTCCCCCAATCTGGGAAATGATGTTTTCAGACAGAATGTTGCACAAGCATAAGATTTAAGAAATAATCCTTAAGCCTGCCCCCAACTCCTGACTATCTATAGGGCTTTTGTGTAATACTGATCAAAAACAGAAGGGCTATTTAAAGTCTTCATGAAATTTATTTGCTCTTTTATAAAGTAAATAGGGATTCCCTGGTGACTCAGGCAGTAAACAATCTGTCTATAATGCAAGAGACCTGGGTTCAATCCCTGGATTGGGAAGATCCCCTGGAGAAGGGAATGGCAACCCTCTACAGTATTCTTAGCTGGAGAATCCTATGAACAGTGGAGCCTGGTGGGGAGGAGCCCATAGGGTCACAAAGAGTCGGACACAACTGAATGACTAACACTTTCACTTTCACATAAAGTAAGTAGTCAATAGTAATAACACAGCTGCAATTAGAGAAAGACATTTATCAAGCAGGATCCACATCTTTTACACGAACAAATGTGCAAAAATGAAATTTTGTTAATTTTGGCAACAGCTCTTAAGCTGCCAGGGGCTTCCCTGATAGCCAGTTGGTAAAGAATCCACCTGTAATGCAGGAGACCTGGGTCAGGGAGATTTGCTGGAGAAGGGATAGGCTACCCACTCCAGTATTCTTGGATTTATTTCCCTTGTGGTTCAGTTGGTAAAGAATCCACCTGCAATGCAGAACACCTGGGTTCAATCCTGGGTGGGAAGATCCCCTGGAGAAGGGAAAGGCAACCCACTCCAGTATTCTGGCCTAGAGAATTCCCTGGACTGTATAGTCCATAGGTCACAAAGAGTTGGACATGACTTAGAGACTTTCACTTTCAAAGCCACCAAAAGGACCCTAATCCTTGAAATGTTTGACAAAAAATGTATCTTGGCAAAATTATTTGCTTTATTTTTCTAGGGCAATGTTGTCACATGCTTTTCAACAAGTATAAGCTTAGATCATTGAAAAGTCTCATAAACTCAAAATTATAAATCTTCAGTTCAACTCTTCATGTTCTCCTTCTTCTTATTCTCTGTCCTCTTCTTTTCCATATTCTGTTATCAAGTGCCTTTCAAGAATATCTCCAAATACTGCATGTGGTTCTGTATGTCACTGAGAATACTGATACAGTGACACTGTTAGGCTTTGTGGCACCATCATGTCAAGTCTGATGAGTAGAGATGCAAGCAGGTGTGCAGCTATTTTTTTTTAAACAATTATATAAAAAATAGTTAAGTTAGAATTTGAAATAATTAACAGATTTCACCCTTTATGCTTTCTATGACATCATGGATGTTTTTGAGAGATGTTTGAAGATAGTTATGTGGCTGAGGGACTTTGAAAATTCAGGAAACTACCAGGAGACTTCAGATCTACTGAATATTAAGGCATTGTTCTTATACCTCAATTTATACTTTATTTATTGGAGTAATACATTTTTACAAACTCCAACTGTCTGTAGACTATATTACAAGAATGGGCACTGAATTTTATTAGAAAGGCTGAATTCTGACCCCAGCTCTATCTGAAATGGATTTTGTGACCTCTATCAGAATCATGCTTCATAGCCAAAAAGGAAAATAGTTATTGTTTAAAAATCACTGCAACAGACAATTCTCCATATTGACAAGTGATTTGTAAGGGAAAGACTGAAGAAAATGCACAGACTTCAGATGTATGCTACTAAATTTTCTTTCCTAAATTTATTTGTGTTAAATTTCCACCTTTGTGATTTAGTTTTTGGAATTCGAACATAGCTTTGATTTTCTTTGATTGGGATTTATTTTCAGCTTTGTGGAGGTATGACTGACACATAAAAAGTGTATGTATTTTCGTTGTATGACCTGATTTTAAGGTAAATTATGTGGAGATTGAACATATACATACATTATGAAATGCTTATCACAGTCAAGGCCATTAACACATTCATCACCTCACAGTTACCGTGTGTGTATGTGTGTGTCTTGCGCACGCACGCCAGTGATGAGAACCAATTTTAAAATATCAAAATTCCTCTCTCCCTTCACTCTCAGTTTTCCTCTGGTTCCTTCATCAGGTGTCAAGAACTGTGTGAAACAATGGGGTTTATGTCACTTTAAGTTTTCCATTAAATAGTTGGTGATTTTTTTTTTTTTATCACAATTTAAGAAGCCGAACAATTCTCCTTTTGGATGTTCTGCATCTCAGGAAGTTTCATTCTTCCCTCAGGGTTTAGAGGGCCGTCTTTTAAACTTCAGTTGTCTTAGCTTCAATGCAAAGATTAAAAAGAAGGATGGAATGGCAGAGGCTTCCCCAAAATGAACAACATTGTTCCAGCTGTGAAGACCATCTTAATCCCAGATAAAACAGCCATAGATGGAATAAATAACTTTATTAAAACTGTAGGAAAGTCTTGGTTATAAACCATGGTCTATACTGTAGCCTTTCCGAGGTGAAACCGTGCACTTAGTCTTTAGTGTTTTGCCTGCATCGTATTATGTATTCAAAGGCTTTACTCAGAGGGGTGCTTGTTATTCCCATTTTAAAATAAATCTGAAGTTTCTTCAACAGTTTCAGCATGTATGTTCTTACCCGCAGAATGAATACCTCAAAAGGATCCAACAGAAACCATGAAGAACCATTGACAGCCAAGTTAATTCTCTTAAGAGGGATATAAAAAGATACTATTTTAGTTTCCCGAGATATTGGATATTTGTGTGTGTGTGTATGTTTGAAATTATATATCTGTTAGACTTGGTATTACCCCTGAAGGGATTCTAGGCAATAACTTTTCTGTTGCCTCTGTTTTTGAGATAACCTGTATTTGAAGGGCACAGTTGCCAGGGGGACCCTTCCAGGGCCAGAGAGTGGGCTTTTATCTAAAACTCCCTTTGAAGGAGTCAGGAGGACATTGAGGGGATTTTCCCTCCCAGCCTTTGGCAAAAGGACGTGGGAGGGGCATTTACTGGGTCTCTGAACTTACATTTTCTTTTTGGGGGGTTTTGTTAGAGGACAATGACAGCTTGAACAAAGGGAATCTCATCTTCCTTGCCCTCATGTTTACAAGATAAACTAAACTGAAAAATAGTGTTAAATCCTAAGGATCCTGAGGTGGGGGCACTTTTTCCCCATCCATCGTGGGGTACATAGGCCTGTCCTGATATAGCTTTTCTTTTCAATCCATCCAGCTGCAATCTTTTCCAGTGAATCAAAAGACAAGCCAGGGCAGGGTCTGATGGGAAACTAGACTTTTTAAATTCCCATTTGGATGGTGGTATAGTCTGTATCCTCTTATCAGGGGACCGGTGCCAGCATGGATGACCCTACTTCTGATTCTAAAGCAGCTGTAAACTCTCTTTCAATCCTAGAGTACCTGATTATATTGGTGTTGTGTAGTCCCTAAGTCATGTCTGACTCTTTGAGACCCCATAGACTGCAGCCCGCCAGGCTGCTCTGTCCATGGCATTTCCCAGGCAAGAATACTGGAATGGGTTGTCATTTCCTTCTCCATGGGATCTTCCTGAACCAGGGATCAAACTTGTATATTCTGCATTGACGGGCATGTTCTTACCACTGAACTACCAGGGAAGCCCATCTGATGGTAAAAACAAAAATGCTCAGGAGTAAGCACAACCAAGGGAGCCTGGCCCCAAGTTAGTTAACCCCTAGACATACTTCTAAGGTTTTTCATTTTTATCCAAGGCCAGGTTTGATACTATCAAGCTCCATCAACCACTTTTGCCTGGAGACACTGGGCCAAATGAACAACCTAGTGAGTGAATTTTTAGAAACAGGGAGCTTAACTGAGGGCTTCTATTACAGGATTATCTCTCCAAGAACAGATAAAGCACAACTGACAGGGAATAAAGGTTGCAGTCTTTCAGAAAACCTCCTACCAAGACTCAGAAAAGGGAAGTGGAAGTGTTAGCCACTCAGTCGGGTCTGACTCTTTGTGACCCCATGGACTGTAGCCCTCCAGGCCCCTCTGTCCATGGGATTTCCCAGGCAGTAATTCTAGAGTAGGTAGCCATTTGCTCATGCAGGGGATCTTTCTGACCCAGGGACTGAAACCAGGTCTCCTGCATTGGCAGGGAACTGTCTGAACCACCAGGGAAGCACATGGAGAGTCAGAACTTCAGATCCAAATACCGACAGGCAGAGTAAATAGAAATATCCCATGTTTTCAAGATTTCAAAGGGAGGAAAGGGAGCCAGGCTGAAAGAAGAGAGGAAGGAGGAGGGATGAAAGGGTGGGCTTATGGACATCTCCTGACACCTGCAGACACCCAGGCATTACAGGACTCTTCTCTGGGGTCACTGGCAGGGAGGATGGGCACTTGTCCTCGCAGAAATCTGCCATCTCCAGTTCTCTGCCAATGGAAGGTGATCAAATAACTCTGACTCTCAGATAACTGAGGCTCTTCAACCAGACTCCTGTGTCCAGCAACAGGATAGAAGGAAGGAGGGTAGGAAAGTAGATGGGAGTGAAAAGCAGAAAGAGAGAGGGGAGGGAACAAGAAGTCAACGAAGCCTCTGGTTGCTTACCTGGTCCAGGCATTCCGGTTAGTTGTTCGTGTCAGGAGGAGACCGGGGACAAACAGGTCCTGGGAGCGGCTGCTGAGTCTGGTCTGCTGGTGGATGAGCTGGTCCCTGAACACCCAGTGGGTGAGACACCAGTCATGGAGGAGGGATCCCCCTGTGGTGCCAAAGATGTTGAGGGAAGACCCCTTCCAGCACCCAAGAGTGGGCTCCTGTCTAACCCTTGGATTGTCCAGACACACATGCAGACAAAGCAAGATGCTTGATTGGAAGGGGCACTGGAACTGAGAGCAGCAAGGTGAGAGACTCCAGGAGGACAGCTCTGCCTCATGATTCTCTGCCTCAGGTTTTATGGAGGTGGATTTAGTTTCCACGTTGTCTCCGGCCAGTCATCTTCTCATCGTCACATTGGGTTCTACTCAGGACTCTTCCTGGGGGTGGTGGTGGTTTAGTCACTAAGCTGTGTCCGGCACTTGCGACTCCATGGACTATGTAGCCTGCCAGGCTCCTCTGTCCATGCTTTTTCCAAGCAAGAATACTGGAGTGGGTTGCTATTTCCTTCTCCAAGGACTCTTCCTGGTGGTTCACAAATCTCTCAGCCAAGTTAGATTCCAGTGCAAGGGTTTCTGGGAAATTGCCTAGTGTCTCCTACTCTTTGCTCCCCATCAGAATTTTGGCAGCAGCTTGCTAGTTCCATGTTCCTTATTGGGACCTTCTCATATGAGATAACTTCTGTAGGTGGTTATTTTTGTTCCTAGCCAGGGTGCAAACTCTAGGTCAACAATTGCCCAGCACTGACATGAGAACCAAGAGACTAGTTATTGGTATCTTACAAACTGTTATAAGACAGCATTCATAGTGACTCCAAACAATAAGCCAGTAACTTTTTTTTCTTTCTAATTTCCCTACCACAGACAACAAATAATATTGTAAGTGAAATAAAAATACAGTTCTAACAGCAGGTATGGTTAAGTAAACTCATGGCAAGTCATCTCACAATATAAATTAAAAAAATAAATTGATATTTTACCAAGTTTCATCTACATGAAGGACATTTTCATAATTAGTAAAACATAAAAGGCTTTTTACATATTTTGAACAAAGGTGTGAACAGATCATCTTACATAAATATAGTATAGATTACATTTATATAATTAATATTCAAATATAATATATACATTTACATTTTATATAGTAAACATATATATTATATTTGAATATTAATACACCTCTAATATACTCATTATAAAATTTTCTTGGCATTCTAGCATCAGTTATGACAGATACCTCAAAATAAATGGAGCTAAATACATTTGCCAAACTTGTTGAGACCCTATGGATGTTGTATAGTTATTAACAACTAGATGAACTTCACGGCTTAAATAACTGTATTTATTACCTTGCAATTTCTATAGGTTAGGAATTTGTGCTTAACTGAGTCCTCTAGGTCTCTTTCATAACTGCAGTCAAAATGTCAGCTGATATAGACAAATCAAGTTGACTGCAGAAAAATCTGCATCTAAGCTCGCTCGGTTGATAGCATTCTGTGCCCTGTGTCCTGGTGAACTCAGGACTTCCATTCCGTGCTGGCTGGGGGTTGGAGTCCTTTCTCAGGTCGCTGTCAGGTGGGCCTTTCTGCAGGGACAACTCTCATCAAGTCAGGCAAACCAGAAGCACCAGGGAGAGAGTGCACGCGAAGTGGAAGTCACAGTCTGTTGCTACCTGATCTCGGAAGTCGCATCCCATCACTTTTGCCATATTCTCATTGTTTACAGCTCACATTCAAGATAAAGAAGTTGCACAAAGAGTGAGTACCAGGCAGACGACTCAGCAGCTGCTGATGACACAGAAGTTATGGTGCTTGAGCAGGCACTTCTCTGGGTTATAAATTTAAAATCATGACACAGTTTGGGTCTACATTATACCATTCATTTTGACAAAATGAAAAAATTAGTTAAATAATTGAGATGTTGCCAAATGAGCTGAATCATAACCCTGTGAAAAATTTTAACAAATGGACTATTTCTCCTTTCACTCTGGGATAATAGTTGGTAATTACCTTTGAACATAATGTTGAGTGAACATTCAAGTGGGGCAGGATTGCTAAATTCCTATCTGAAGTAAAAGCTGTATGACTGCAAATGTTCAATTTGGAGAGACCTGAGTGAGGAAGATATTCACCCAGAAGATGATGCCTGTGTTCTTTGGTAATCACTTGATATATCTAGGACAAGTGCTTTTGTGTTTGTTGTTCCTAGGGCACATATTGAGAGTATAATTTTTCTAGTTGCCTCCTTTATGAGAAGTATAGGGAACTGAGGGCTTCCCAGGTGGTGCTAGTGGTATAGAATCCATCTGCCAGTGCAGGATATGCCAGAGATGTGGGTTCTATCCCTAGGTCAGGAAGATTCCCTGGAGTAGGAAATAGCAACCCACTCTTAGTATTCTAGCCTGGATAATTCCATGGACAGAGGAGCCTGGTGAGCTACAGTCCATGGCGTCGCACAGAGTAGGACATGACTGAGCATACACATAGGGAATTGAATTTGTCACTGAACACTTAGATAGGAATCATTGCTATAAAAATTTTGAACTGATCATTAGATCAAGATATACTGCCTCCTTTACAGTGGTTATGTATCATACATGAAAATTCTTATTTTTACATACTCTATATTTATCATGTCAGTATCATTACATACATAATAACCTATACACTTATAGTCCATTGCCATCAGTAATATTTTTGTGGTAATTCATTTATTTTCTTTTTGTAATTCACTTTTGGCCTATTAGTGGAATCATTAGCATATTAAATAGTAGATCCCTTTATTTATCAACCCTGATCTTACTTTCTTTGCTACCAGTTTCCTTTAGATGAAATTCTAAATCCATTTCACTCAAATTTGCTCAATGATTTATGTGTTGATGCTAAGTTTACTTTTTTCCTATTGTAAATGATCTAATTAGTTAAAAATTAATTATGGAGAAGTCAGTGAATCTAGCACTAAAAATTAACATTAAATATTAGTAACATTTAGAGTTACCTAAATGGTAACTGCAAAAAGGAAAAGGTAGCTGATGAATGATAATTTAAATTGCTTGCTTACTCAATGCTCCCTACAATTCCTGTTGAAAGAGCATGTGATATTAGAAGAAGACACAACAATTCTAATGTATGGCATGGGGAGTCTAGTTAATAACACTGAAGTGTACACTAGCAGTTTGCTAAGAGAATAAATCTTGTGTTCTCACGACCCCTATACACACACACAAAGGTAACTAGGTGCAGTGATGGATGTGTTAATTAGCTTGATTGTGGCAAGCATTTCTCAGGTATACACATATAAAATCAAATTGTACACTTTGGATGTACACAATTGTTTTGTCAATTTTACCTTAATAAAACAGGTGGAAAAAAATCCATTAAACTCTCAAATAAGCAAAGTACATACTTATGAATCAATACATTTTTTTCTATATGTTTAACTTATTTTGCTAACATTGTCCTGAAAAATAAAAGAAACCATTGTTGCTGTCATTTACTTGCTAAATCATATCTGACTCTTTGTGACCCCATGGACTGTAGCCTGCCAGGATCCTCTGTCTGTGTGATTTCCCAGGCAGAAATACTGGATTGGTTTGCCGTTTCCTTCTCCAGGTGATCTTTCCAACTCAGAAATAAAACACACTTTCTTCTGCATTGACAGGCTGATTCTTTACCACTGAGCCACCACAGAAGCCCCAAAAGATATATTTGTATCTTATTTCTCACTTTTTAAGATTTTACACATATTTAAACTGACATGATTTTTTAACAAATTCTGTAATAACATTATAAATTAATTAAAGTATTTCTGTCAAATAAAAATTTTAATTTCAGTAGAATAATAATTTCTCACTGAAAAATATTTCCTCAACACTGACACATTTCTCAAGGCATCTAAGTTTCTGATTTTGCATTTAATATTCTAGTACTGTCACTTTTTTGTCTGAACATATCTAAGATAGAAAAGTACTGCTTTGATTTTCAATATTACAAGAATATTCCACTTGTAGTCAAATGTATAAGGTTCTCACTGGGAGAAGAACACTATTTTAGGTAGTCATTCTTCTTATTCATAAAGCTAGAGAACAAGATTTAAGAAGTTTATGTAGATCTTAATTAAACATAGAAATTAATGAAAATAGAAATAAAATTGTATATATATATATTCAAATCTGAAGACACTTCCATTTTATAGAAGAGTCTGGAATTCTAAGGTTAATGATTTTATAATTAATTAAAAAATTAAGATACTAACTTTCAGTTCAGTTCACTTGTTCAGCTGTGTCTGACTCCTTGTGACCCTGTGGACTAGAGCATACCAGGCCACACTGTCCAACACCAACTCCTGGGGCTTGCTCAGACTTGTATCCATTGAGTCAGTGAGGTCACCTAATCATCTCATGCTCTGTCATCCCCTTTTCCTCCGGTCTTCAATCTTTCCCAGCATCAGGGGTCTTTTCTAATGAGTTAGCCCTTTACATCAGGTGGCCAAGGTATTGAAGCTTCAACTTCACCGTAAGTCATTCTAATGAATATTCAGGATTGAATTCCTTTAGGATTGATTGGATTGATCTCTTTGCAGTCCAAAGGACTCTCAAGAGTCTTCTCCAACACCAAAGTTCAAGGATACTAATTTTAATTATACACACACACACACACACACAAATGGAGAAGGAAATGGCAACCCATTCCAGTACTCTAGCCTGGAAAATCTCCTGGACAGAGAAGCCTGGTAGGCTGCAGTCCATGGGGTCACAAAGAGATGGACACGACTGAACGATGTCACTTCACTTCATATAAATATATGTAGTGTTTGTTTAAATATACTTAAGCTATAAAAGCATGAGAATTTTGAACAATAACACAAGAGCTTACTGTAAGATTTATATTTAACAAGTTATAAAAGTGAATTGAGATTGAAGTTTGAATAAACTCTTGGTAATCGCGACAGAGAAATATTCCTAGACAGATTCTTTTGCAGATGATTATTAAAAGTGTCTAAGTATTAATGCATCAAAAAGCAGAAAAATAAAATTTGTTTAGGAATTAAAAAAAAAACTTGCAATTGGAAGAGACAAAAGTCTAGATTTGATATTTTCTGACTTAATTACATTATATATCCTTTAAAACGTTAGAGGTATAAACCAAGGCAGAAACCTATAGCCTTGTAGTTTAATTTGCAAAAAAAAAAAAAAAAAAAGAAAAAGGAAAAGAAAAACTGAGCTCAAAGCTGAAAGATCAGCTGAAAACAGAGAGGGATTTTTCTTTTACCTGATAGTGAGAGGACTACAGATATAAGGCTCAGTATAAATATGAAATTTTGCCCATATCGCAGGTTGAAGCTAAACTATCATGTGCAGGATAAACGAAAGGGAGTCTGGTGAAGAAGTAGGCATAAACTGCAATATAATCTATTATTGAAATACAGAGCTGCACAAGGCAAGATTTGTAAATTTTCTGCTTAATAGAGTGTAGCTTAGTAGAGAGTTAAAGTCATATATGCTTGAATTGTCATAGAATATAGTCCAAGGCCAGCAAAGCAGCTGGAAATTAATTGGACATTCCAAGAAGTGAAGAAAACAAAGAGAGAGCAATCTCATGTCTGAGTGTAATCTCTGCTTCAATTGTTGGTTGACCACCAAATTAAACAAGGCCTGGGCTAAAAATAAAATATCAGGAAGACGTTAGAAAGAAGAGGAGGTATTGCATACTGAATCCCATGGGAGATACAGCGGGGTTTTTAGGTAGGTTAACTGCTACTAGAATAAGGAAGCATTAATGAATATTACAAGGGTAATGCAGAATAACATAAGAAATGTAGTCACAACAAACTTTTATCAGCAATGTCCAAAGTTCTCCCCCAAAACCTGCTGCTGCTGCTGCTGCTGCTAAGTTGCTTCAGTCGTTTCTGACTCTGTGCAACCCCATAGACGGCAGCCCAAGATAAGAGGAACATGTAGAACCAGTTTGGGGTTGATTAGACAAGAGCTTGATTTACAAGGCACTGTCACATGCTTTTCTATTCCCTATGTACTGAAAATTTGGAATGATGAATCCAGAACTAGGTCTTGGGTATGTTGCAGGAATGTGTAATATCCTTGGTTCTCTCTCACTGCAGCAAAAATTTGAAGCGATGGGCAGACGAGTACTACAGCCCCTACAGCCCTGTGTAAATTTTCTCAGTTGCAGAAAAATTTGAAATGATGTATGAACCATGTTACAATTCAGTTTTATTTAGAAATCAAAGGAAAAAACATCCTTAAGTCATGAGGGCAGGTCAACCCAAAAGATGCAAAGAGAAGAGAAGCCCCTGGCTCAATTTTGTCCCCTCGTTTTGTATGCTTTTTCTCCTCCCCGGTGAGACTCCTCTATGTAAATTGGGCTAGCCAGGAGGGCTTTTGTTTTACCTGAGGTTCTCATTCTAGTCCTCAGACCTTCCTTTGTTCTATTTTAGTAGGCTTTTGCCTTCTTCATCTTTTAGCCACTGCCATTTTGGACTCCTTTTTCCTATTCTAGCTACCTAACATTCCCCTCTAAAGAGATGAAAGTCCCAATTATTTGGGAATAGGGGTATCGAGGTCTCCTTGGCTACTTCCTACTGAACTGGGATGGTGAGGGGAATTGGGCCTCCCCCTCTTGCTACTCTCAAGAGTCCTTATAGCAGTGTCCATCTAATGTTGAGTGATATTTTCTGTCATTGGCTGTAGTTTTATATATCCTTGTGGAACTGGCACTGCATGTTGTAACTTGTTGACCGGGGCAGAGACAAAATGGGTTAGACAATTGACATGGAATAACCATAAGCAGCAACAATATGGTGATAACAGGGATTAGTAGGGGCATTCAGTTCAGTTCAGTTCAGTCGCTCAGTTGTGTCCGACTCTGTAACCCCATGAATCTCAGCACGCCAGGCCTCCCTGTTCATCATCATCTCTCAGAGTTCACTCAGACTCATGTCCATCGAGTCCGTGATGACATCCAGCCATCTCATCCTCGGTCGTCCCCTTCTCCTCCTGCCCCCAATCTCTCCCAGGATCAGAGTCTTTTCCAGTGAGTCAACTCTTCCCATGAGGTGGCCAAAGTACTGGAGCTTCAGCTTCAGCACCATTCCTTCCAAAGAAATCCCAGGGTTGATCTCCTTCAGAATGGACTGGTTGGATCTCCTTGCAGTCCAAGGGACTCTCAAGAGTCTTCTCCAACACCACAGTTCAAAAGCATCAATTCTTCGGCCCTCAGCTTTCTTCATAGTCCAACTCTCACATCCATACATGACCACTGGAAAAACCATAGCCTTGACTAGATGGATCTTAGTCGGCAAAGTAAGGTCTCTGCTTTTGAATATACTATCTAGGTTGGTGATAACTTTTCTTCCAAGGAGTAAGCGTCTTTTAATTTCATGGCTGCAGTCACCATTCACAGTGATTTTGGAGCCCCCAAAATAAAGTCTGACACTGTTTCCACTGTTTCCACATCTATTTCCCAAGAAGTGATGGGACTGGATGCCATGATCTTCATTTTCTGAATGTTGAGCTTTAAGCCAACTTTTCACTCTCCTCTTTCACTTTCATCAAGAGGCTCTTTAGCTCCTCTTCACTTTCTGCCATAAGGGTGCTGTTATCTGCATATCTGAGGTTATTGATATTTCTCCCGGCAATCTTGATTCCAGCTTGTGTTTCTTCCAGTCCAGCATGTCTCATGATGTACTCTGCATATAAGGTAAATAAGCAGGGTGACAATACATAGCCTTGACATACTCCTTTTCCTATTTGGAACCAGTCTGTTGTCCCATGTCCAGTTCTAATTGTTTCTTCTTGACCTGCATACAGATTTCTCAAGAGGCAGGTCAGGTGGTCTGGTATTCCCATCTCTTTCAGAATTTTCCAGTTTATTGTGAAGGCTTTGTCATAGTCAATAAAGCAGAAATAGATGTTTTTCTGGAACTCTCTTCCTTTTTCCATGATCCAGCGGATGTTGGCAGTTTGATCTATGGTTCCTCTGCCTTTTCGAAAACTAGCTTGAACATGAGGGAGTTCATGGTTCACGTATTGCTGAAACCTGGCTTAGAGAATTTTGAGCATTACTTTACTAGCATGTGAGATGAGTGCAATTGTAAAGGTAGTTTGAACATTCTTTGGCATTTCCTTTCTTTGGAATTGGAATGAAAACTGA
Organism: Nanger dama; assembly: GCA_917880005.1. Lineage (NCBI taxonomy): Eukaryota > Metazoa > Chordata > Mammalia > Artiodactyla > Bovidae > Nanger > Nanger dama. The sequence goes on from CAKJTW010000069.1 coordinate 5,307,119, forward strand.
CCTTTTCCAGTCCTGCAGCCACTGCTGAGTTTTCCAAATTTGCTGGCATATTGAATGCAGCACTTTCACAGCATCATCTTTCAGGATTTGAAACAGCTCTACTGTAATTCCATCTCCTCCACTAGCTTTGTTCATAGTGATGCTTTCTAAGGCCCACTTAACTTCACATTCCAAGATATGTGGCTCTAGATTAGTGATCACATCATCATGATTATCTGGGTCGTGAAGATCTTTTTGTACAGTTCTTCCATGTATTCTTGCCACCTCTTCTTAATATCTTCTGCTTCTGTTAGGTCCATACCATTTCTGTCCTTTATCGAGCCCATCTTTGCATGAAATGTTCCCTTGGCATCTCTGATTTTCTTGAAGAGATCTCTAGTCTTTCCCATTCTCTTGTTTTCCTCTATTTCTTTGCGTTGATCACTGAAGAAGGCTTTGTTATCTCTTCTTGCTATTCTTTGGAACTCTGCATTCAGATGCTTTTATCTTTCCTTTTCTCCTTTGCTTTTGCCTCTCTTCTTTTCACAGTTATTCGTAAGGCCTCCCCAGACAGCCATTTTGCTTTTTGCATTTCTTTTCCATGGGGATGGTCTTGATCCCTGTCTCCCACACAATGTCATGAACCTCATTCCATAGTTCATCAGGCACTCAGCCAGCTCCAAATTTCCTTCATCAGGAGATTCCCCAAAGAGAGATTTTAGCCACCCTGAGAACTCTCCAGCTCATTCTTTGAGATCCTGTAGGATCTGGAAAAAAGCTTTCTCTTGAGGACATTGAGACTTTTTAAACTTAGCTGGAAGTATTTACCCAGAAACAACATGTCTCATTAAAGATGGCTCAAGTCCCTCCTTGTTCAGGGATCAGATCTATCTACTATATATTTTGGAGTACAACCCCTGCCAAGCTGTGTTGGCTCTTTAGAGCTGTCCTGAGAAATTTTATCCACAGAAACTTAATTTTGAGGGTGTTCATTAGAATGGCACTCATTTGTAGTCCTCAATAGGTACCTGAGATCTCCCAGGGGCTCACAGGTGTATTGAGTGTCCTCCTCTGTTTTCTCCTCAGCTTGATTCATAAGTAGTGAAGCCAGAAGTTGTGTCCTTGTACCTTGACTATGAGGGTGGAAAGTATTACAGAGTAGTGGCCCTTCCATGTGGGCTGGAGCTGAGCCTCTGGGCACCCATCTTTCCTGACTTTAATTAGCACTTGAGTCTCAGATGTATATAGTGGTGGCTCTTTAGAATTTTGGGGGTCCTGATTGACACCCCACAAGCATATATCCTGTTCTGACCCAACGGCCATGGTATAAGACTGGATGGACTGAGCCTCTGGATCTAGGAAGAGGTCACTGACTTAAACAAAAGGCCTCCCATATAGCATCTCATAAGGACTGAAACCAACCTATTCCTTAGGGGCAATGCGGATCTGGAGGAGAGCTACTGGTAAAGCCTCCTTCCATCTCAGGGAGTTCTCCTGGCTTGTCTTTTTATCGCAGATATTAATAATTCTTTGGCTCTTTCTGCTTTTACTGAAGACTGAGGCCTCTAGGCACAATGGAGATAATAAGTAATGCCCAGTACTTTAGAGACCCCTTGGGTGACTTAGAAGTAACTTATGTCCCATTGTCACTTTGTAATGACCCGGGCAGACCAAATCTCAGGAATGATTTCATGGAGCAGTTTTTCTGTCCACCTCCTCAGCCTTCTCAGTCCAGGTAGGAAAGATTTCAATCCATCCTGTGAATGTAACTATCATGGCTCATAGGTATTTATACCCTTGAGAAACTGGCATCTGGGTGAAGTCCATCAGCCAGTCCTCTCCTGGGTAGGTCCCAGGCCATTCACTGGGCTGGGCCAGTTGGGGTCTTCAAGCTCCTCGGGCGTTGTTTAATTGGCAGGTGGAACATGAGGAGACCTCTTGCTTATAGTCATTTGGAGGCCTGTTCCTCTGAAGGACCTTTCTAGTAATCTTTGGAGGGCCTGCTTCCCTAAACATGTGGTGGCATGTAAGGAGTTAACCATCTTCCACTGGAGGTTCCCAGGCAGAAAAAGGAATCCCTCCTTTTGGAACCACCCCATACGATCTTCTTGAAAGCACTCACTCTTAGCTTTAAGAGTCTCACCTTCAGTATGTGAAGGAGTTTCTGGCAAATTAGTCTCTGGAACTAAGGTCATAACCCCTATTAGGTCATTGCTCTGTAATGCTGCTCTCTTAGCTGCCTGATTGACTGCTTGGTTCCCTCTTGCCACTTCTGTGCTCCCTTTTGTGTCCTTTACAGTGGGAGACTGAAACCTTAGCAGGCAGATGAACTTCCTCCAAGAGCCTAAGCATTTGATCACCATATTTGATTGGAAATCCTCAGGTGGTCAGGTGGCCTCTTTCTTTCTGAATAGCAGCATGTACATGTAGCAACAGAAAGACATACTTGAAGTCAGCGTAAACGACTGTCCTTTTTCCTTTTCCCAGCTCTAAAGCTCAGATCAGGGCTATGAGCTCACATAATTGGGCTGAGGTACCTGTTGTCAAAGGTTTAGCCTCTATAGTCTCAAAATTGGAGACTACTGCTTATCCATCTCTCTTTTTCCATCCAAGAAAAAGCTGCTTCCATCAGTGTACCAGATTTCCTCAGGATTGGTCAGGATCTTCTGGCACTCCCTCTCAGGGATTTGTCTAGTGGTTCAAAGTTTCTAGGCAAGAGAGAAAGGAGCCCTTGGGGGTAGGCAGGAGGGTAGCTGGGTTAAGAACCTCATAAGGGGATATAGTCAGGCTTGGATTTTTCATCAGCCTACTTGATATCTAAGGCTCCTTTGATCAGACTTCCATAAGTGACCTCACATTCAGGAGTTGTTTCACTTGGTGGTTGGTAAAAATAGTTAGTTTGCCCCCAAGAGAGAGTTTTAAAGCATCTTCTATCAGGATTGCAATAGCTGCTAGATTTTGAAGGCAGGAGTGGGCACTCAGGGATCACCAGAAACTGGTGGAAAAATATTTTTCCATCCCAGCAACAAAGAGGTGCTCAGGTGAATCTTTTTGTAATTGATTTTCCTGTAGCACCCAAAATGGTACAGGTCTGGGGGAGAAGGCTCTGGAGCTAGAGGTCAGGACAGAGTAGGTACCACCTGTGTCAACCAAGAAATTCTTGAAACATCCAGTTGTGATGGTTATCTGTGACAGGTGGGCTGACTGGAGCTCACCACTTCAGTCCTGCTGAACCATCATGAGGGAAGCCTTGCATTTGACCTTGAGGCTCTTGGGTCCTGAGAGCAGAATGCTGCTCAGTGTCCCAATTGATGGCATTTGTAGCAAGCCTTTTTAGGAGACTTGTCATGGTTTGGACACTCTTTGGCCTCATATCCCACCTGTCTACGGATTAGGCATTTGCCTCGTGCCTTGTCCATCAAAGACTCGGGGTTTGCCATAAGCCTTCCCTGGGGGCAGCCAGCATCTGAGCATGCCTTGTCTCTTTCCTTCTCTCCCTTTCCTGAGCCTTGGCCTCCCTCACCTGTTCTCTGTTATAAAAGGTATTGATGGCTGTCTGCACCATCTCATCTGAAGATGCAGCCAGGTCCTACTGCTGTAGCTGTTGTAACTTTATCCTGATGTCTGATGCACACTGAGACAGGAATTTGTCCTTTAAAATCACTTGCCTTGTAAGTATATAAGTCCAGACTGGTAAACTTTTGAATGACCTCTTTTGGCCTTTCCAGAAAAGCAATGGGGTTCTTGTTGGGTTCCTGAGTTATTGCTGAGACTGGGCACAGTCCCACAACTAATAGGCTTCCTTCTATTTCCATGGGTGGACTTCCTTAGGGGTGAGTCTTGTGAAGCTTATCCTACCCAGTACTGTTGCAACCTGAAAGCCAGGCATCCTTGAGTCAGGGTACAGATCCCCAGGCAGATTGAGGCATGACAGCCTCCTGGAACCCCTGGACTAGGTGATCCCCAAGCAGGATGAGGTGTGATGACCTTCCAAGGACCAGATCTCTGGGCAGGTCAAGGGAGGTCGACCTCCTGGGACCCCAGGACTGGCAGATCCCTGTGCAGGTTGAGGTGTGACAGCCTCCCAGGGACCAGATCCCTAGGCAGGTCAAGGCAGATCAATCTTCTGGGACCCGTGGTTGGTGGATCCCCAAATAGACTGAGGCATGACAATCTCCTAGGGACCAGATCCCTAGGCAGGTGGAAGCAGGTAGACCTCCTAGGATCCCCAGGCTGGTGTTGGGCATCCCTAAGGTCTCCAGTGTGATTAGTACTGGGTAGGATTAAGGGTTTGTAATCTTAAGTCATTGCTGGTTTGTTCACTGTGGATGAGAGTAGATATCATGAATTAAAGCAGTCCGAATCTGTGCCCTGAGACTGGGAACCTGGTGAAACGGCCATAAGCCTTATCTTCATTGCTCTGAGCGAATGTAAGTCACTGATTTTCTCCCTAGTCCTCCATAAGAATAACTTAGGGTGTTTCCAATGGTAAATATCTCATTGTCATAGACACAGTTTAGGTAATAACAGAAATAATGACAAAGGACTGGGTTATCTGGTTCTGTTAGGGGCATTCGGAGTACTTTAATAATAAGTGGGGTGGAGCAATGTTGCCTACAAGGAGGCAGGGTCCTGGTTTTAAGAGTTAGTAAATGGCTTTAGAACAAATTGATAAGAGGCAACAGACCAGATGTTTCATAAAGTGGAGTGGAAATTTGATTCAGGGATATATGTATAACTTTAGGAGAAGGGTGGTAAGGGTTTGGGCCCAAATGGCCTGCAGGGCTGATTCCCAAAGTGTCAAACATTATCCCTGGAAGCCCAGTTATCCTTGAAGGGATGCCACCAGCAGGTGAACTTCTAGCAGGCATTGTGTGTCTGTCACCTGCCTTATTGGGTTCACTGAGAGATGCTGCTGTTGCACATGTTGTAGGAAACATGGAAGATGAAGGCCTGAATATCTAGAGAGATTGGATATTACCCAGCATTTCTCTCCCAAGGGATAGCTATTTTCTGGTTGTCCCTAAAAAGTGACATAGCCCAAGGGCATAACATAACCTGATTAAAATCAAATGTGTCCAAGATGACAAGTCAAATTCAACTGAACCTTGATCCTCATTCTTCAAGTTAAGTGAGACATGTAGAGCGGCCAGGACAGTTTCAAGGCACCATCAAAAGACAGGAGTGGGTGGTTCCCCATTGTTGGAATGATCCTCCCACTCATTACCATATGAAAACACCCAACCAGTGAAAACTAATTACATCATATTGCATGGCCACTCCCCTTTTGGAGTGTGCTTTTCTCTGAATCTGAGCAAATCCATCTGTTACTTATCATTGTGTCTCACTGAGTTTTTGCAATGAGACATGAAGAGCCTGAGCTTCATTAACTCCTGAAGCCAAGCACCACGGGTTTGGGCCAGGCTCAAGTCCCAGGAGACAGGAGCTGAAGGATGGAAGGAAAAGTAGTGGGGAAAACATGCCGAGGAATCCCCTTCATAATCTACCAGAAAATCTGCTAAATACCTGACCTGTGCTCAGAGTTTTCATTGGTCTGATCCTTGGCACAAAGAAGATTAAGGACAGAAGAACTCCCACCCACTTGGGAAACAGCTACTAAGTAACCCTTGCCAGAATCCCTCAATTGCACCCACTGCCACTCGTCTGTTATAGGGGATTTGAGGAAACAAGAAATGAGAGATTGCAAAGGAATTAAGATTTTGTTAGCCTTATGTACTTTCAGCCACAGAAGCAAGGACCTCCTACCTTAACCAGAGGTCTTCTGGAATCCGAGACTGAGCCACGTGAGCTTTCTCTTGAGTTTGTTTTTGCTGTCCCAGTTTTCAGCACGCTGGGCCTCTTGTCACTTCCCCTGAGCTGGGTTTTCTTTGCATTGAGCTTTCACCATGGGAGCTTTTGGCAAGTTGGACTTCTGCTCACTTGGCTTCTGCCTCACAGGGGCCAACTCGAGATTGTTTCAAGCCAGGTTAAATCTGAGAAACAGCACCATATATGTCATGGGAGTATGTGATTTCCTCGGTTCTGTCTCACTGCAGCAAAAATTTGAAGTGATGGACAGACCGGTGTTATGGCTCCGGTGTTACAGCTCAGTTTTATTTAGAAAAAAAGGAAAATACAACTTCGAGGCATGAGGGCTGGTCAATCCAAAAGACATGAAGAGAAGAGAAGCCCCTGATTCAATTTTGGCTCCTTTTTTTAAATATGTTTTTCTCCTCCCCTGAGCCTGGCCTGTGTAAACTGAGCTAGCCAGGAGGGCTGTTTACTTTACCTGAGGTTCTCACTCTAGTCCTTGGGCCTTCCTTTGTTCTACTTTCACAGGCTTTTCCCTTCTTTATCTTTCAGCCAACACCATTTTGGACTCCTTTTTCCTATTCTAACTACCTAACAGGTGAGATATACATTTATGAATGATAAAAACAAAAAACAGATTTGACAGATGAGGCCCAAGCAGAAACTGCTTAAACAGATACTCTTATTCTAGTCAGGCAAACCAGACTTGATGGTTGTATTAAGAAAGAAGAAAACCAGGAAATATATTGGAATTGAGATTATACTGTAGCCAAGTTAAAAGCTTTATTTGTGGGATTGAAAATGGGGAACGGTGATTGCAACACAATACTATTAGAGAACTTTGTATAAATAGTATTCTATGTTGTATATGATAATGTTTTGGAAAACTTTGGACAATAAGCTTGGTTTGGAAGACAAGAGACTTTTATCTTTGGCTATATGACAAGTGTTCCCTCTGTAAAATAATGAGATGCATAACATGTCACTACTTTTTTTTTCTTGAAGCATGGGAAGAAGCTTGCCCTTAGACACAAACTTCTTACTCTTCAGTGCTTTGATTAAGGAAAATTATAATTGGATGTTATCACTGCCAAATGTTTCTGCCTGAGACCAGGATAAAGAATGATGGGATCAGGTCAGTTGCTCCACAGAATCATACCAGGTCCTACTGATAGAGCTCTTTGGCTCCCCAAACTGCGGGATCTCAGATACACAAAAATCAAAACAATGGGGAAAAAACCCTCACCCCCAAGAAATTAGAAATCAATACAATTAATTCTTGATTTTATCCTGTGGAAAATTTCTTTTACCATGGAGAAAACACCTGGAGGGAGTTCAGCGCTGATTTGTTAGCCCCTCTTAGCCATTTGGTTTTGTAGTAGGGATAAGCGTCCATGGCCATTTAACTTTGGTTAATCTGTGTCCTGCTTTGTCCCATGAGATGCAGTGATGGTGATGGATATTCATCTTAACAGAAGCTTGATGCTTTCCCAAGGTTTGGAGGCTCTGTGGGTCTTGTTTCTTCTTCCTTCGAATCCCTATCTCAGTTTTTCTTTACTATGAGAATGAGCACAGTTACTCACAACCCCATTGAAAAGGTGCAATACTTAAAAGTTTGTTGAGTCAAGCATGGAGATTTTTAGGGCTGTTTGTTTGCTGCCATAAAGGTTCGGAACAGCATGGTTTTTGGTGAATCTCTTTCACCATGTATCTTATATTTTCATATCACTCTTCTTGCAAAGTTCCATTATTTGGATCTTGAGAAAGAGAAAAGAAAGCTTAGAAAAATATTTAAAACATACTCTAAGTTCTAAGGAAAATAAGGAGCAATAGACTTGGAAGCACTGAGTCACTCACAGCAAAATTATATTTGGCTAAACCTTTAAACATCTGCTAGGGTAGAAAGAAATTGGCAGACATCTTTGCTCTTACTCTGCTACATCAGGTAAGGTCATATATAAGGCAACACACTCTCTCTGTCCCTCTGAGTTGCCCCCAGCCAGCACAGGTGCTGGAAATTAGTTCCCCACTGGCATTAATCAAAATTTCCACGAAGAGCTCCTGTCCTGCAAGTCTGTTCCTCAGATCTCTCTCTCTCTTTCTCTCTGTCTTAGCCTTTATCTCTCCATCTCTCTCTGTCTCTTTTTCCATCTCTCCCCTTCCTCCCAACATTACGACCTCAGAAAGCCCTCTTGCTGGTGAGTCCCTGACATTTCTTAGCGAATATCTGCATGCAAGTATGCTCAGTCGCTGCAGTCATGTCTGACTCTTTGCGGCTTTATAGACTGTAGCCTGCCAGGATTCTCTGTTCATGAGATTTCACAGACAAGAATGTTGGAATGGGTTGCCATGCCCTCCTTCAGGAAATCTTTCTGACTCAGGGACAGAACCCACATCACTTGCATCTTCTGCACTGGCAGGCAGGTTTTTTTACCCCTAGTGCCACCTGGGAAGCCCAGCAGATATCTGACTGACTCATAAAAGTGTGAATTAATGTGATCACAGGCTTCAGTGTGTGTGTTTGACCCTATTCTTTTAAAGAGGCGGGAGCAGAAGCCAGTCTGACATAATAGGAGGCTAGAATTATTTTGCTTTCCATCCTCTACCAGAATCCTTTCATATTGTGGCCCAACATATTGTAAAGATCACCAAGAACAGGTGAGTAAAGCAAACTGCTACAGATAGACCTTTTGATGAGAGAAATAAAGATGTTAAAAATATCCTTCTTTTAAAAGCAATGACATCGATTCTGAATGTGCCTATGAATATAGTATATCTGTTTGCATGTGCACGTGTGTGTGTGTGTGTGTGTGTGTGTGTGTGTGCAGGAGGTACTGATGTGGTTAAGGCCCCAAAGTCAAATGGCCTGGATTCTGTTTTGGGCTCTGTGATTCCCAGCTGTTGGAGTGAGAGTATCTTGGAGTGTGAGACACTGTCTTTATCTCATTCTCATTTAAAAGCAAAATGAAAATCATGTTATAGACTGCTCAGGTTCTTTGGGGATTAACTAAGTACATGCAGCAGGTAAACAGAAACAGGCACACAATAAACATTATATATACAATGTTTTTAGTACCTATTTTTCAACCTTTTTCTGTCTCTTGAAGTTATCAGGGGTCATGTAATCAAGCATACGGCTGCTACCAGAACAGGTGATGCATTAACAGAATTGAGCCACCATTTCTTATCAACATTTTGGGAGGACATAAAGTCACCTATTGAAAGCCATGAATGGGAACCACATTGTATTTCAGGGAAACATAGACCAAGTTGCTTAGGCTACATTTTGTTGAGCCAAAAGATTGATTTATAGCATCTCTTTCAACTCAATTTGCCAAGACAAAAATCTACCTAGAGTTTTTCTATCAGTATCCATTCAATGTAAAGAAGATGCATTTAGTTTGAGCATCCCTGTTTGCAAAATATTTCCCAGGAACCTGCAGGAGTTGACCCTGACTCAGGACTTCAAGAGCATAGCAATGTCCTCATTAAAGACACAAGTAACAGTTATGAATCTTCCTGTCTACATTACCATCCAGCCCACATTCCATACGGGGCTTATTAAAGACTTTGTCAAGTGCATTACTGGTTTGGAAATATATCATTCTAAATGCTAATGTGGATGCAGTAAGAAAGACACTTTCATATATTACTGGTGTGAGTGAATATGGCTACAAACTTCAGAAAGTAATTTGGCAACATGAATCATGGGTCTTAAATTATTCAAACTGCATAAATTCCATTTCTATAAATATATTCTAAGGAAATAACCAGAGAAATTGACAACTATGTTAACAATGATATTATTTATAAAAACAAAAACTGAGGAAAATTCAATAGTCAATAATAGGAACTTAGGTGAATATACAATGCATAGTTATAGATAAAATACTTGCAGAAATCACAACTATAATAAAAATAATGATACCAAAAATGTTTATGAAATAATGGTACTCAAAAGAAACAATCACAACCAAACAAATATAAGGAGCCAATTTATATTTAAAATGATACACACACACATATATACACATATATATTTTTTTACATGATATATTAACTAATACATATAGATGAAAAAATCTTGGGAAGTCATATAGCAGCATATTAAAAATAGTTGAGTCTGAATTTCTGAATTCTGAGTGATTTTCCTGTGTATTTTTCTTTTTATTTTCCACCTTTGAGGGCTATAGTTCATTTCTTTTCCGAAAAATGTAAGTAGTTGGAACTTTGCTGTAGTTAGGAGATGAAAATTGTTCTAGTCAGTTGGACTGTCAGTTTACCAATAATCTTATAACCTGAAATTGAGGTTAATATTTAAAAATTCATTCTAATTAAATTCCTTTTGATTTCAAGTACCCTTTCATCTGTCTCTCAGTGCTTAACAACCATTCACTTGAAATAGATTATCCTTTGGTTTGCAGCCTCCCTCTCCAATAAAAGCACACTTTCATGTCTACTAACAACTCAAGTTTTCTCTTAGACGAGATCCGGTTCCTTTTGTTTTCAACATTTCTCTTTTCTTTTTTTGTTGTTTATTTAGTACTTCTCTTAATTCTTCTTTTTCCATTTTCAAATCAAATACAAAAAATGGTAAAGACATTTATTTGGGTTTGCTTATATAACTTTCTTTCAGTAATTTATGCATAATTATCTCAAAAGCAACAAGATTTTCTTCAAAATTTCTTTTTCTTTCCCTTGGTTATTTCTAGCCAGTCATGTGGGATATTAAAAAAATTCACAAAGGTAAAAGGAAAATGTAGATTGTTTGCCTTAATTATTTTTAGCAGCAACGTATTTCTAAAGATAGCATTACACTGAATTCCAGTGTATCAGGCAGGAGAATAGGGGATATTCTAGTTGAAAAGAGAACAGTTTGGACCACAGCCTCCTCACTTCCTTGCTTGCCCCAAGAGCCACTGCTGAGCCACTGCAAGATCCCTAAAGATACTGCCAGGACTCTTACAAGCCTGGAAGAACACAGTTGGAGATCAATATGCTAGGATATTCTGTGCATATGTAACATCACATTTTTGCTACTTCACATTTGAAAATAAGAAATTGCACTGCTTTGCTTCTTCTGCACCATCCAATAAAATCATTTTCCCTCTCATCCCTCCTCTGCTCATCCATTTATTTCTACCGAAGTCCAAATGGATAAAGGCAGCAGGGGCTGTGCAGTCAAAAGACAGTTACTGAAAATTTGTCGAATCACCCTACTGAGAACTGCTGGATACACAGCTTCTAGTAGCTTGTTGTTTATACAATGGGGCACTACCACCATCAGAATTGTATGCGTGTGCACAAGAATTCTAAAGTTATGACTTTGGAATGTAAATATTTATCAATTGAGTCACAGATGGAAACCTGAGAAAACCTTGGAAAAAAGACATATTTCAATGCTTATGCACAATTACAATTTTCCATTTTTTGTTTAAAACAAACAGATCATAGGAAACAACAGAGAATATCTATATAACTTAAATAGATTCAAGAGACACATGTATCTCAGGGACACTTATCTAATTGAAATTGTACGAGCAGCAATGTAGTATTTAACCTTGGTTAGGAAAATTCTGAACTTTTATTAGACTAAGAATTTCATATCTAATGAGTTTAATTTATTAATGCTTATATAATGAGAGACTAAGTACTTCACAAATATTTTAGTTCAGGTAATAGTATTAGCCTGTTTATAGATTATAAAATTAATTGAGAATTTTGTATAAATTATTGTTAGAAACTCTATTACTTTTTAAATATCACATGAAAGCTTCCAGAGTTAGAAGAATATATACTTGCCTATTTTTGTATTTTATTAGAGAATTTCTCAGGGGCTTCCCATGTGGCTCAGTGTTAAAGAACCTAAGGCAGGAGACATAAATTTGATCCCTGGGTTGAAAGATCCCTTGAAGGAAGAAATGGCAACCCATTCCAGGATTCTTGCTTGGAGAATCCCATGGACAGAGGAGCCTGGTGGGCTACAGTCCATGGGGGTTGCAAAAGAATGGGACATGACTGAGGGACTAAACAGCAACAACAATGAAGAGAATTTCTCAAGGTGTCTGCATCAGTCATTAGTTCTTTTTCAAAATATAGCCCATTTGATAAAAGACTTAAGAAAAACTACAAAATATTCCAAGTAAAGACATACAATATGATTTGATGATGCTAGGGTTCCCATCACATAGCGTGTGTGTGTGTGTGTGTGTGTGTGTGTGTGTGTGTGTGTGTGTGTGTGTAGACATAGATATAATGATAGATCTAGTACATAGTGGGTTTCCCTTGTGGATCATCTGGTAAAAAATCCTCCTGTAGTGCAGGAGACTTGGATTTGATCCCTGGGTTGGGAAGATCCCCAGGAGAAGGGAAAGGCTACCCACTCCAGTGTTCTGTACATAATACAAACAGCTAATAAAGAAAGTCAGGTGATGGTTAAGCACATTCACTACTATTAATATTACTGGCATGTATTAGTTTGTCCAGCTCATCCCCACTTTTTTTCAGGAAAATTCCTATCCTCTCTATCTGAAATTGCCAAATTCATTCTCAGAGTCGTGATAGGAATCTCAACAATATGGAGTACTAAAGCTTCTGGACACAACTGATTGGTTCAGGAGTGGGCAGCTGATACACGCTAACCCAGTAACTGTCCTTCTCTGGAAAGGGCTAAGAAACAGGAGGAAAACATCATTCCGGGAGGTGCTCCAAGGATATGTCTTAAAAGAGCTGTTTATGATGCCATTTTTCTTCTTCCTGTGAACTTCAGACAGTAGCAATCAATAAAATTTATAGAAAATATAATTTATAAACATGGATAAAGAATAGTGTGGAGAGACCAAAAAAAAAAAACAAAACAAAACACACACCCAAAGCAAAACAAAACAAAAAACCTCTTAACAGAGTTTCTAAAACTTTATGATCCCAATAGAATTTTATTCATATGCTATACCAATGCCCTGATAATAAGCTTACAGGTAACTGACTCTTTTACTTTAGCAAATTGCAGCTGGTTTTGGTTTCTGTCACTGAAAACTCTGCACTTAAAAATTGGTTCTGAAAATTAGTAATACTGCTGCAGATAACAGAATATACTTTCTTTAAATAAGATTCCCCATACTATTTCATGGATGCTTAAGAGATGTCACCACTTTTCACTAGTTAAAATTTAAAATGTCGAATTTAGCCTGAACAAGCAAGACATTTGAGTGATATACAATTGCCAATTTATCACTTTCACAACAGCATTCTATACAACATCGAAAACTGGAAACAATCCAAATATCCATAAACAGCAAAAACAGTGAGTGCTGCATGGACGCAGTGGAATATTATATAGCAATTCATACACAACCACAGTTGTACACACTAGGGGTGAATCTTTGTAAAGATTTTTATCAAATGGGCTTTTATCAAATGAGTTTGTAAATAAACTCAGAGTCTGAAAAGATTATATATGACATGATACACTTAGGAAAATTCTAAAAATAGCTAAAACGTAAGCCTGGTAGGCTGCAGTCCATGGGGTTGCTAAGAGTTGGACACGACTGAGTGACTTCCCCTTTCCCTAAACCTACATTTTAGCAATATAGGTAATAAAGTTAAGTCCTACACAGTAGTAGGTGAAGGAAATGATAATCATAAGATTTAGGAAAATGCTTAACTCCGATTTAAGAAGGCAGAGGAGAGGACATGTCTACTTGTGCTTGTCTATCTAGCTCCAACATTGTATTTAGCATAGATTGGATAACATTGAACGTGAACCGTGAGTTGGTAATTTATGCACTAGTGACATGCTTGAGAATTACCAGCAAGGTTACCTCATGGTATTTCTGAATAATTTGTTCTCTCACTTCCTAGGAAATTTCACCTTTATTAGCTCAGCACACTTTCCATTTTATAGCTCATCAGAAAGGGACCACCAAAGTTTGCTAGCAGTTTGCCTCACATATTCTAAAAATCATCTGTTATTCAAAAAAAAAGAAACGTATTTTTCATATAGCCCAAATTCTATTCACATAAGAATGGTTATGACTAAACTACTTCCCTTTTGATTGTGATTTTGAGTATAAATTGGCTTCTTTGGTGGTTCAGATGGGAAAGAATCTGCCTGCAGGAGTCCTGGGTTAGATACATGGGTCAAGATGATCCCCTGGAGAAGGGAATAGCTACCCACTCCAGTATTCTTGCCTGAAGAATTCCATAAACTGAGGAGTCCGGTGGGCTACAGTCCATGGGATCACAAAGAGTCACAAAAGACTGAGCGATTGACACATATATGACTATAAATATAATTTTATTCCTCCGTTGGATTGACTCTCTAGGTAGAAATCAAGATTCTATTTTAGAACACTAGTTACCCCGCATTGACAGTAAAACCGGATCAGAATGGCTGTGTGTTAGTAGGATGGATTCTGTTCCATGAGGGCTTTAAAAATAGGAAAATGTCCCATCTTACAAGTGTAATTAGGCTCAGCATTGTTTTGTAACACGCGCTTGTATTTTAGAAGCTTTCTAGTTCCTTTTAGCCTAGTAAGTATATTATCTTTGTTGTCAATATTTTTGTACAAATTAAAAATGCTAACAATTTGCATATGACATTCATCTTGAGAGCTGCAAGTGGTTCAATTTCCCTTTTCAAGTCATCAGAGAGAATGCCATTAACTGCAAGCATAGCCACAATGAATATTCTCTAACTCCTTCAATACATAGATATTTTTGCAGGAGAAGACAACTAATGAAATCACAAGAACTTCATCTATTAGGACATTTGGACTGAAAATTCTCGGAACTCTTAAAAGAACTTCTGCCATGAGAAGTTTATGGTTGTATATTGTTATTCCAAAATAAGATATGCAAGCCCTGCAATTACTTATAAAATGCCAAGGCATAACCTTCTGAAATGAATCAATAAAAATATGCCTTGGGTGGGTTCAGAAGCAGTTTTCTGTCCCCTATCTTCACTAAAAACAAACATTCTTTGGATAAGAGAATGCACTTTGCATTGTGTATACATAATAATGGACTCCTTGGTAGCTCAGCCAGTAGAGGATCTGCCTGCAATTCAGGAGACCAGTGTTCGAGCCTTGGGTCAGGAAGATCCCCTGGAGAAGGGAATGGCAACCTACTCCAGTATTCTTGCCTGGAGAATTCCATGGACAGAAGACCCTGGCAGGTTATAGTCCATGGGGTTGCAAAGAGTTGGACATATCTGAGAAACTCTCACACACACACACACAAACACACACTCTAATAAACTTATCTAAGTATGTTTTGTAAAGAAGCACTAAGTGGTAACATTTCCTCTCTACTTCAGTTCTAGACAAAACCATTTCTGTAATATCAGTTTCTCTGGCTATCTTGAAAATCCATTAAAATCCTTCCTTATTTTCATGAAAATCCTTCTTTATTTTCCTTTCTCTGATATCTCATCAATGAGCAGTCCTGTTGATACTATTTTAGGAACCTCACTTGTGTGATTAGCACTTTATTTTGAATTTTGGTAAAGATATAACTATGGATCCTCAGACACCCCACAAGCTTAGGCTTCCTCTGGTCAAGGAGACAGCCTCTGTGTCTCGATTCTGCTGTTTTCTGACTGGTACCTGGTGCTCTGTGCATCCCAGGCCATCCTTGCCCTACGTCTCCATCAGAACCTGCACTTTACTTCCTCACATACTCAGAGCTACCTAGCACAGCCTGTGGGCTCCAATTGAACCTTGCAATAACTAGTTAGTTAGTTAATTAAGTTGAAGGTAATTTTTTATTTATCTTATTCCAACACAATTTAATCTGTTTCCTGACTGGTTTCTGTGCCCCTGATTCATAGAATATGTATTTACAGATATGATTCATATGTATTTACTAGACAAATTCATATTCAAATTTACTAGTAAATTCATATGTATTTACTAGACAAATCCTTTAAAATTCCTCCTTTACTAAGCCATCCCTCAATGATATTATTTAATAATCTCTAAACCCTTATAATGGTGCCCAAACTTCTCAAACCACTATTCAGGCTCTTTGATAAACCATCCAGAAAGCACTACACAGCCATATTCTCAGTAACTGTTCTTCAAAGAGCACTCTCTTGCCAGGTAATTATCATCATTTTGGTTAATCCAACCACTCCCCTGTGCCTTTAAATCATCTGTGTTTTGTTAACATTATCTAAATATTATCATTCCTTCACTTTTCTCACTTACCTATTTTCATTCTTTAAGAGCAAACTGAAATGTCATACTTTCTACAGAGAATGGCCAGATAATACTGTTCCAGAATGAATCCTCCTTACATGAACTCATGAAAATCTTAGTACCTCAGTTCCTCTTGTGTACCTTATCGTAAATGACTTTGGTTTTCGTTACTTAAACATTTACCTCAGTAATCTTATTTTCCTGGAAACACTTGGAGGGGAGGAGGCTGAAATAATTTTCAGTTCTTTATCATATCTTTCTTCCCAAGTCAGTATTAATAATAATAGTCCCTACTGGCCTTAGACAGTTTTCTAGGAGTTATATTTATAAGGAACCAACTGATATATCTTTAATCTCACTGAACTTCCAGCAGTAGCTTGTTAGTTTAGGTATTTGGAAATCTATGAAACAGACTTGATGCTTACGTGCATCTCAGATTCTCTGAGTTCAAGGATAATGCTCAGACTTCATTTTTAAAAATTAATTTATTTTTGACTGTGCTGGTCTTTGTTGCTGTGTTGGCTTCTCTTGACTTGCAAGAGGGGCTACTGTCTAGCTGGGGTGTGCAGGCTTCCTGGGGTTGCTTCTCTTGCAGAGCGTGGACTCTAGGAAGCACGGGCTTCAGTAACTGTGGGGCGGGGGCTCCGTAGCTGCAGCTCGGGGCTCTAGAGCACAGCCTCAACAGTTGTGACACATGGGCTTAGCTACTTTGAGGCTTGTGGGTTCTTCTTGGACCAGGGATTGAACTCATGTCCCCTCCGTTGGCAGGCAGATTCTTTACTACTGAGCTAACGGCACCAGATAAGCCTAGACTCTAATTTTTTTACAACAATATTTCAATTGTGAATATCACATTTTGGTCCAGCAACCTCAAATTAAAAAAAAAAAAAGATTGAAGTAATGTATGTATAAAGTAATGAATATTTTTATGCATATTTCCTTCCATGTAGGAAATGTTTTCATTTGACACAACTGTGTACCTTTAAGGTACATACAAGCTAGTTTCTAGCTTAAATTTTTCATTACTTCGATTAATTTTTAAATAATTCATGAAAGAACATTAAAGCAATAAAAGCTGTCAAATTTATGACAAATTTCAGCTATGCATTGGTCACACAAAGCTATTCAGCTTTTCATACAATCAGAATTATGTGTATGAGGGAACTTCTTGAAGAGTAAAATGAAGACAGCTTATTGGTATACTTTCAAAAAAAATTATGTGTATGAGGGAACTTTTTGAAGAGTAAAATGAAGACAGCTATTGGCATACTTTCAAAAAAAAAAGATAACAGCAACCAATACTTGAGAGTAGTCAGGGACACATAAAACTAGTCTAAGTCAAGAATCAGTCATTACTTTTCCAATGGAAATGAACTCAATCTGGGAGGTTTCTTCCTTCCTTGGTTTCAGTGATTGTGCTGCCAAGTCCCCAAGGTAGCAATTCTAAAAATAACATTTGAAAAGCTTTTCTGACCTGAATGTCAGAAACTGACCAAGCAAATAAATGTAACAAAAGGAAGCTAAGAGAAGAAAAAATTGGGGGTAGAAACGATTTTTAAACAATATGAATGTAAGAGAGAATGTAAGAAGTCTGCATATATCTTTTCACTACTTTTTAAAAATAGAATATATTTTGAGGTTCATAGTTTTTGCAATTACTTATTTTCTTTCTGAGACAAGCAATAGGAGACAGAAATTTGTAAAGGATTCAAATAAACATAACTTAATTTCCAGAACTAATGGGGTTGTAATTAAGAAGAAGCACAGATGAGATCAGAATGATGCTTACCTTGCACAGTTTCAATTTGAGGGGACTTCCCTGTGATCCAGTGGTTGGGACTTGGTGTTACCAATGCAGGGGATGTGAGTTTGATCCCTGGTCACGGAACTAAGAGTTCACATGCTGTTTGGCCAAAAGAAATTGTTTTCAATTTTTGACTGACATTCGATTACTAACTGGTGGATAGATTTGTCCTCTCTGGTTTCAAAAATCAGGTCATGTGCCTTGTCGTTTAAAAAATTATCCATTTTTAAGCTTAGGACAGTCTCAAGTGTAAAATATGTATCATGCAAAGTATGTGTGTACGTATGTATGCTCAGTCATGTCTAACTCTTTGTGACTCAAAGGATGTGCAGAATACATACATAATCAAATATTACTCAACATAAAATTTATAGAAAAATATTGCCAAGCATCGACAGCTATCACTGATATGACATTCTGATGGATGCTATATATATAATATGGGTGAATGAACATGCATATAGAAGAGAATGTATATAGGTAAGTTTAATGTATGTTAGTGTCATCTATAACCTAGAGGATAAATACCGTTTGAAGGATTATCAAATTTTAGCTATGAAAGGCCTATATTCACTTAGATTTTTTCTAAAACAAAACAGAAGATTTACATCAAGCATGTGAAACTTTATTCCTTAACCAGAGAAATATTATTTTACTTTGCAAAAGTTATTAAATCATTGTTTATTCAAATATTTTTGTTATTATTTTTGCTATCTAAAGCCTCGTAGTTGGCCATCTGCTGCAGACTTTATTGTTGAGTCCCCATATATCTTGTTAGATAAAATCTTCATATTTTTTGGAATACAAATTCCTATCCATCTTTGTTGTCAAGACATAGTCTTTTACTTAATATTACACATATTATAGGGTGTCACTACTTTCCACTCTAAGTAATGAACCAGAGTAAGCCTCAGAGAAAACCTTCTCTTGTGGCCAGAAACATTTTATTTTCTTCATTATAAATGATTAAGTTTGACAACTACAAGAATAGTTACAACACATTAAGTGCAAGATCACCTTCTGCTGCTACTCTTTGTGGATATTTTCCCCAATTTCTATATAGAAAATCCCCAAAACAAATCTCCAGTCACTAGGACTTCACCGAAGCATTTGGAACCACAACTGTTGATAGCCTTTAAATGCAGTACCAACAAATATGTCTTTATGCTTCTCTAAGTACTTAAAATATGTAGATAGGTTCTCAATAGTGGTTTATTGATTAGATGTGCTTATAATGTGCGAGGGACTACATGAGTATTCTAGAGGGAGTTGGCAAGTTAGATGTGAACAATTTGATAAAATTAAATGATAAATGACATTAACACAGTTTAAGATAGATTTAGATTTTTTTCAATAGGAAGCAGAAAATTAGCCACTCCAAGAAGTTTTGAGTGCTATATATGGCGATGCCAAAGATCAATATAGGAGTCCTGAATGATGAAATCAGGGTTACTAGCAGAAAAGCAGACTTTGTGGGAACCCCCACAGGGCTGAGAAAGGAAAGACTGAGAGTATCTGGGAGACTTTCACGTATGCAAATGAGCAGCATCTTAGAACTGTGACCCTCCAGAAGGTCAGAGGTCATTCAGTGGCTAAAGGTAGTGAGAACACAGAAGACTTACAGATTTAGAAACAGGGAAGAAAGAGGTGCAATGGCCGTGAAGAGAAGCTGTCACAAAGACCAGAGATAAGACTCAGGAAAAAGAGCCCAGTGACACTTCAGTTAACACCTGAGAGTGTGGCGCCAAACTGCCTGGCAGAAATGTCAGTAGCTATAAACGCAGATTATTGACAGTCAGATAGCTGAGCAGTTTAAGGTCAGAGAGGAGGTTCAAACAGCAACCTTATGAACAAGAAGGAAAACCAAGGTGAAGATGCACAACCTGAATATAGCCATCCTTGTCTGAATGTAAGGAAGGAGCAAAAATGTAATGTGAGCAAAAACAGTACTACAGATGCAGAAGAAAAACACATTTTTGAGAAAAATATATTGAGGAATGTAAAAGGAAAATAAGGAAAATGTCTTTAATTCAATAAAAATCAAAAGTATGTTATAAAGTAAGATAGATATGATAAGGTGATAGATTCAGATCAAGAGGAGACTAAAAGGATGCAAACAAATATGAATAATTTAAAAAAATTTGTATACCAGAGGAAGTGTGTAGGAAAATAAGAATGCAGATGATAGATGAAATTTTCCTTAAAAGAAACAAAGGGCAGAATCAAGTTTACAGAATATGTCATCATTAATATACAGGACAAAATGCTTGAACATGAACAAAAGGACATTATGAAAAGGTTGAACAAAAGGTCATTAATTTAGAGCCAATTTTTAAATAAATAATCCTGCTCTAAGTAGCTGAACAAATGTAATAAAAAATATAATTGAATACAACCTGAACTAGAGAAAGAGCAAGAGTCTTGAAATTAAAATAGCTAATTGGATATTAATAATATTTAATGAAAAGATGTCAATCCCTGGACATATCCTGTGATCCTTTTTTAAATTTAATAATAAAGGAAGAAAAATTCAATCTTTTTCTTGGGAATTACTTAAGACTATTTAGGGGAAATAATTGAAAAGGAACCTTTACTTTTAAATTTTTTCTCTTCAATAAAATTAATTGCTTGCTTTAGTTATTACCAGTTCAGTTTCTAATTTATTCTTTACATTTGAAATTTGTGTTTTGATAATCAATTTTAACTTATTATTAGATTTAAAACATTTTAACTATAGGTTTCCCCTTTTACATACATAAATAGTCACATCTCTCACTTAATTTCTTTTGCTATGTGTGAATATTACTTTTAGGATGGCTGCCCATTTATCAGAAACTTTATGCTACTATCAAAATATTTCTGTGATTCCTTTGTCTTGTTATAGTCCTACAATTGGAATTGTCTATTATCAAAATATACTCACTGAAAAGTCATGAACAAAACAGAGAAATAATACATATTTCTTTCATTCACAAAGAGAAAAATTATACTAATCTTATAGAAAAAGGAATTCATTTTACATTTTTTGCATTGTAGTAATATTTCACTCACCTTCTTGACAAAAGTTAAAAATGCAATGGAATCAGTCTGCTTATAGGTTTTGGTACAACTTTATTCTCACCTATTTAGGCAACAATTGGCATATTTACTTTATGAAGTATAAAATACACTTATATTGTAAAAATCTATACCTAAATATAAACAGATTTTATAAAATATATATTCTTATTATCTTTTAGATAAAATGCTATATTTCTTAATTCCCATTAAATTCCTTTATCTGTAACAAATAAATGTTTTTAGTTAATTATTTTGGGCATTGACCCTCAGCCTCAGTTTGAAACAAACGTGATATAAACTTTAACCTTTTCAAAGTGTCACTTCAGTCAGACAACTGTGCTGCCAATCATTCTATGCTGCAACTCCAGTTTCTTAATTTTGTTGAGTATTGTATCCCAGTGCTCCCAATTATGCCTGTGTGCAGAGAGCAAATCCAAACTACTTGAGCCCTGAATGAGTGATTCCAGGATTTAGAGTGACCTCAAGGTGTGTTTTCTTCTGCACTGAGCTTGACCCAGAGGCAGTTCATGTCAGCCCATATCCTGTTTTTTTTTTTTTTTAATATTTATTTTTAATTGGGCTTCCCTGGTGGCTCAGACAGTAAATAATTTGCCTGCAGTACAGGAGATCCAGGTTCAGTTGCTGGGTTGGGAAGATCCCTTGGAGAAGGAAATGGGAACCCACTTGAATATTCTTGCATGGAGAATTCCATGGACAGAAGAACCTGGCAAGCTACATCCCAACACTTTCATTTTTAATTGGAGGATAGTTGCTTTACAATGTTGTATTGATTTCTGCTATATATCAACACGAATGAGCCATAGCTATGCACATGTCACTCCCTTCTTGAAGTCCCTGCTACTTCCAACCCCATCCCACCTCTCTAGGTTTTCGCAGAGCAATGGGTTGAGCTCCCTACATTGTACAGCAAATTCCCACTACTCTCTGTTTTACACATGGTCATGTATATATTTCAAGGCTACTCTTTCCATTTGTCCCACCCTCTTCTTTTCCTGCTGTGTCCATCAGTCTGTTTTCTATGCATGTTTCTCTAGTGTTGCCCTACAAATAGGTTCAATACCATTTTTCTGGATTCCATATATGTACGTTAATACATGATATTTGTTTTTCTAATTCTGACTGAACTTCACTCAGCATAACAGGCTCTAGGTTAATCCACCTCACTAGAACTGACTCAGATTCATTCCTTTTTATCATTATCCTTGACTATATGTTTGCAACTCTACATAGAGTAAGCTTCACTGCCTGCAAGCATTGTATGACATTCAGGGTAGTGACATTCAATCTTCATGGACTGTTAAGCATGGGTGTTCATTCAGTTCTTATTTTTGGTAGAGTGAAGATTCAGATGAATGTTGTACAGAGGCATCTGGGCCAATGATACAGACTGGGGGTGGGATGATGGGAAGGAGGCTAAGAGTCACCGAGAGATCACGCTGTCTCACTTCTACGAAGAGTGAAAGGAGCTGTTGTTGCTCAATCACTAAATCGTGTCTAACTCTTTGCCACCCCATGGACTGCAGCACTAGAGTCTTCCTTGTTATTTACCATCTCCCAGAGTTTGCTCAGACTCACATCCATTGAGTCAGTGATGCCATCCAACCATCTCATCCTCTGCTGCCTCCTTCTCCTCCTGCCTTCAGTCTTTCCCAGCGTCAGGGTCTTTTCCAATGGGTTGGCTCTTCACATCAAGTGGCCAAAGTATTGGAGCTTTATCTTCAGCATCAGTCTTTCTGATGAATATTCAAGATTGACTTCCTTTAAGATTTACTGGTTTGATCTTGTTGTCCAAGGGACTTTCAAAAGTCTTTTCCAGCACCACAATTTGAAAGCATCAATTTTTCAATGCTCAGCCCTCTTTAAGGTCCAGCTCTCACATCTGTACATGAGTACTGGAAAACCCATAGCTTTGACCATACAGATATTTATTGGCAAAGTGATGTCTCTTCTTTTAATACACTGTCTAGTTTTTTCATAGCTGTTCTTCCAAGGAGCAAGTCTTTTAATTTCATGGCTGGAGTCACCATTCACAGTGATTTTGGAACCTGAGAAAACAAAATCTGTCACTGTTTTGTTTCCCCATCTATTTGCCATGAAGTGATGGGAACAGATGCCATGATCTTAGTTTTTCAATGTTGAGTTTTAAGCCTGCTTTTTAGGGATTGCCTTTTGAGAAGTTTGGTGACACTCCAAGCAGAATCTATGGGGTCTGGGAGCCAACCTAGCAAAGTTGGATTGAAGAAGGATTTTGCAACCAAGCATCAGAGAGGCTGCCTGGCTGCCTGTGCATGGCAGCAGGCTGGTGACCCCTTCCAATGCCTCGTTCACGGATTTCTAAGAAAAGCTTGGAACTCATTTGCATGTACTGCCCAGATCTTGAGCACGTGCAGAGACTATTTCTGCATAATTTTGAAATGAGTCAGAAAAATATTGAGCCTATGACTAAGGGAATCATAGTTAGAAGCTCAAAAAACTACAGTGGAGGAAGATTCCAACCCTTCTGATATATGCATTTGAAAGCTAACAACCAAGTGGAATGTGAATATTAATATTAATATAAGCATGCGTGCATCTGTGCTATGCATGCTAAGTTGTTTCAGTCATGTCTGACTCTTTGTGACCTTAGGGACCGTAACCTGCCAGGCTCCTCTGTCCATGCGATTCTCCAGGCATGAATACTGGAGTGGGTTGCCATGCCCTCTTCCAGGGGATCTTCTCAACCCAGGAACTGAACCCACGTCTCTTACATCTTCTGCATGGACAGGCAGGTTCTTTCCACTAGTGCCACCTGGGAAGCCCTCTTATAAGCATGGGAAGACAAAAAGCCAGAGAATGATGAGCACTGTGAAAGTCTAGTTTACATGGCTGGAAAAAGAGAAAAAGCACTTTCTAGCGCTACTGCCTGTTGTTATCCTGAATATTGAAGGCATTTTCAGAAGGAAAGAAACAATTGTATGAGCCAAATGTTATTCCTCTACAGTTTGGAAAGTAAGTTGTTTACCCTCTTGAGTCTAACAAGTATTTGGAGAAGACAATATTTAGCAGCCTTGAGAATCTCCATTCCAGGCTTGCTTACAAACTTACTCAGTGCTCTGTGCTGTGTGCTGGGTCACTCATTTGGATCCGACTCTTTTGTGACCCCACGGCTGTAGCCCACCAGGCTCCTCTGTCCATGGGTTTTTTCAGGCAAGAATACTGGAGTGAGTTGCCATCTCCTTCTCCAGGGGATCTTCCTGACCCAGAAATTGAACCCACGTCTCTTACATCTCCCGCATTGGCAGGCAGATTCTTTACCGCTGTTTAGTCGACAGATAGTGTAACTCTCAATAGATGCTACTTGTGCCTTTTACGTTTTTCTTAGTTATTAAAGATTTCCTTCATTTTATTTATTTATTTATTTTCCCTCTTGGCTTTTCTAAGTAGAAGACTAGAAAGCACACATTCAGCCAAAAATCTATGGGGATATTCAAAGTATTTGAACAACATATGGTGTATTTGGATATATAAGACATCCCTAAATGTTTGCAAGGAGTTTTGTATTTTACAATTTTGAATTACACCAGTTTACTCAAATTCATCCCACATATATGATCATAGAATAGATATTACTTAGTTCAAACGTTTGCAGAATATACCTTATAAAACATTAGAAAAGATATTCCAGGTTTAGAGGAGCATTGCAGGTGGATAACAATTCAGCTGTAAAATACCAGGTTGTCCCATCAAGAAGGAAATTTTCCAGTGTTGCACGCAATGTCTCATATGACATTTGTGACTTTTTCTGTAATAGAAATGATTTTTCTGTTCAGACAAATGCTGAAAGTTCTATTGAGTGCCAGGCTTTCCTGAACCCACTGCAGCATGACTTCAACAGACACGTATACACACGGGGAGGCAGTGCAGAGTGATGGTATCACGGAAGGCACACCCACGCTGCCCATAATGGGCATGCAATGTGCAGAATTCAGAGGGGGCAGATCTGTCTCTTTCTCTAAGCAAGGAGCTTGCTAAGTCTTACTAAGTCTTCCAAAAAGACTAACATTCCTTTTAATTTCTATTAAAAGGCACAAGATATGAAAGAGTATTCCAAAGAAGGCAAAGTCATAGAAAAGAATTCTACACTTTTCAGTCCTTAGTAAGGGGTCCATAAATTCTCAAGTGACTATAAATTAGATTAAAAGATTCTCATATATATATATATATACACACACACACACACACACACATTCATTTTATATATTTATCTCATTAAATATATGCATTTAATTTTTGATGATATAAATACAGATTTAATTATTCAGTGTAAGCTTCACTAGAGAGAAGGCAATGGCAACCCACTCCAGTACTCTTGCCTGGAAAATCCCATGGACGGAGGAGCCTGGTGGGCTGCAGTCCATGGGGTTGCTAAGAGTCGGACACGACTGAGCGACCTCACTTTCACTTTTCACTTTCATGCACTGGAGAAAGAAATGGCGACCCACTCCAGTGTTCTTGCCTGGAGAATCCCAGGGACGGGGGAGCCTAGTGGGCTGCCGCCTATGGGATCGCACAGAGTCAGGCACAACTGACGCGACTTAGCAGCAGCAGCAGAAGCAAGCTCCACTGAGGTTTTATTTTTGAAAACCTTAAACAGATATTTACTTTACCAAAATATTCACCAGTTACTAATTTAATTGATAAAACTGAAACAAGTCTATTTAAACATATTTAATAACTATCAGCAATGTACTTTCTCCTCACTGAAAATTTCTGATTTCCTTTATTCTTGGTCCACAGTTTGATATTATGTTGTATTTCAACATGTTTTATTCTTAATGTGTTAACATGTAGATCATACTATGTTGTCAGTTTCAAAATGCTCTGAGTGATTTCATCACAAGTTTATTGTCGCAAAACATATTTGTTTAATTTGACACAATCTTTAAAATCAAGGAACAGCACCAGAATAAACACGTTTTTCTATTGTAAGGGGTGATTTCCTTTTGGCTCAGTGGTAAAGAATCTGCCTGCAGTGCAGGAGACCCAGATTTGATCCTGGGGTCAGGAAGATCCCCTGGAAAATGGATAGGCTACCTACTCCAGTATTCTTGCCTGGGTTTAACATAAGGTTGCAAAGAGTGGGACATGACTAACATTTTAATTTTCTATTTTAAGGTATATGTTAATTAGCAAAATATATAATCAGTTTATTGGATATGATGTCTTATTTTGTATTTCTCATATTTTGATTTACTTTGAATTATATTAAATCACTTTACTTGTTTTTCTTTTATATATGTTTGATAATGTCTGTAATAATTCAAATGCTGTTTTCTAAAATGTTCATTTGCTATTTCATTTTCATTATATCAACGTCTTCTTGGGTTTAACATTTATTTCAATGCTTCAATTTCCAAGGTGTGGGTGTTCTGAGGTTCACTTTTTCATTGTCCTGTCTCAAAGAAACTGTGCATAACCATACCCCAGTATCGTTTAATACAATACTTTTTTCTCTTATTATATTTGCATGTCTATGATTTTCCTGGTGGCTCAGTGGTAAAGAATCTGCTTGCCATGCTGGAGACCTGGTTCCATCCCTGGATGGGGAAGATCCCCTGAAATAGGAAATGGCTTCCCACTCTAATATTCTTGCCTAGGAAATCCCATGGATAGAGGAGCCTGGTGAGGTAGAAGCCATGGGGTCACAAAAATTGTCAAAAATCTTTAGGAAATGGAAAAATATTACTTCCAATTATTGTTAAGTTTAATCAACTATGTATAAGTTGATTTATTTTTCATGTTGTGTGAACATAAGATTCTCTTTCATAAAAAATGATAATTCCTGAGAAATCACTTTTGGTTAAAAAACTGTATCATCAACTATATCGTCTTCCAATTTCTGGTTGATATAACTATAAAACAAAGCTTAATCCCAAGTGTGAAGAGTACAAATTCATACAGACTTGTTTTAGTTTTTGATTGTTTTTTAAATAAGAAGTTCTGTCTTACAGAACATTTAAACTCTTCCCATTGTCATCCAGCTTCATTTGCATATGTTTTCCAGTTTGTCCCTTATGTTTGTAAATGTTGCTCTTGTAGATTGCCAGAGTTTGGCTATATATAATACCTATTTTTTATTTATGTGTAAATGACATGCAACTGTGAATTATAAGACTGCAGGAATGGAATAATAACGAACTCATTTGCGGTGAAGTGGACTCATTATCTTGCCAGCTGCTGATATTTTCCCAGCCAGTACTTTTCCTGGCAAACAAGGTCCCAGGGGAGAAGTCGTCTGTCTAGCTAAAGAAAATCATCCTTTGCTTTAAAAATCTTTTCAAAATCTGGTATTCATTGCTTTAATAATAATAATAATAGTAATAATTTTAAAAGCCCATATTTTCTTTTCCAGTGATAGTTGTTTCTCTAATGGATTGTAAATATGTACAAACATATTTGAAATGTAAATTCCCAAGAGGTGCATGTACGTTTATACGAATGCAATATAAACTATCAATTTAACTTCAGAATATAATAAATGGAATGGTGTATTGATAAATTTGGATCTTATGTAGGTACATTACATACAGATATATGCATGGAGATGAGTATAGCAAGGAAATGACAATCTATTTTATTCTTTTCGGAGAATTCTGATTCTGTAAGTCTTAGAGAATACTGATTTCAAAACCTCTAAATAAGAAATACTTGCTAAAGAATGATACAAATATGCTAATAATACCACATACATAACTTCATTTCTTTTAAGTTTAATTTCAATGTGCATGTTCTTGAACACGCTTGGCATTCAATCAAGTAAGCTCTGCCTTCAATTTTCAAGAGCCTAGAGGAAAGACAAATTGGGGGGCTTTCATATTTCTTAATTCTCTGTATAGCCCAATTATTATCACCAACACAAGCTGCTATTATGTGACATTCTAAGCTCTTCTATTCTTCAAAATTCTTTCCAAAATACATGTGCCACCTACACTATAAAATATTTTTGAATATATTAAAAGACATGTTTATAGCAAAGAATCGCAGCTCTTCTATTTTGTAACAACCTTACATAATGTCATTTGGGTTCTTTCTAGTCTTTTTCTTATTTGATAGTGCTTCATAATATCGAAGAAATAAGTCTTTTTTAAAATAAAAATAAAGAGTTTCAAAAGTTTTTCTGTCCTTAGATAAATATAAAAGCTAATATTTTGAAAGATTGCTGACATATTTAGAAAAAAATAAAAGTATAGTTGCTGTAGAGAATGGAAAGTTGTTTAAATTTGCCCCAGTACACTAAGAACTTTATCTTAAATCTACTGCTTTTGGTGGGAAATACTGTCATGCATTTAACACACTTCAAAAGACTATTTGGAGAAGGGCAAAGAATATTAGAAAGAGTGTCAACAATTTCTAATTGTTATTAATACATCATAACATTGTCAGTTCAGTTCAGTTCCAGTCACTCAGTCGTGTCCGACTCTTTGCGACCCCATGAATCGCAGCACGCCAGGCCTCCCTGTTCATCACCATCTCTTGGAGTTCACTCAGACTCACATCCATCGAGTCTGTGATGCCATCCAGCCATCTCAGTTAGATATAATTCAATTAAATACTTCTTCACCGTATAAGTATAAATCTCAGGATATCTGGCTACATTTATAATATACCTAGATTACAAGTCAAAAGCAGATGTATTTGTAGGATATTGATATTTTAAACACCTGATGATTACATTATGTCATCTGCTTTGCTGGAGTCCAATAAATCAATTTTCTTTTTCTTTTGGCTGTGCCATGGCACATGGGCCCTTAATTCCTGGACCAGGGACTGAGCTCATGTCCCCTGCATTGGAAGCACAGAGCCCTAACCACTGGGAAACCAGGAAATTCTCACCCAATTTCACAAAGGCGCTGAATGAAGGAAAAATATAAGCAGTGGTAGAAAAGGTTGGTACCAATGAATGATATGTCACTTTCATGTAACTATCTACATTGTTCAATTAAGCAAGTCTATTTCATCCATATTTTTTGCTGTCTTATGTCTTACCAGAAAAAAAAAAAAAAAAACAGGAAAAAAAAATTAAACAACGGACCAATTCCCTGGGAGAATAAAATAAATGTATACAGAGCATACACATTTTGCTCCATAAGCAGCAAACTATTTTTAAACAATTAGCTCAAACCATAAGGCAGTGTGGGGTGAGCAATACCTATGGGTGTGCCAGTTGTAATAGGCCTATGACAATCTGCAGGAGATAATTTAGCAGTAGGAGCATCTGGCTCTTTGGCAAGCTCTTTAGGCATTTTCTTGGCACCAGTTAGTTACCTCTAGGTCAATCACTTGATGATACATTTTAAAAGGTCTATGGATTATTTGGCTAACATTTAACCTGTGCTGATCTCTTTTTCCCTTTTTATTCAATATTGCTTTTATTAGATCAAACACAATGTGTCCGTGTGTAAGTGACTCAAAATTTTATTATTAATCTGAAATATGAAAAAGTTTTTGGAGATCAGATCATTATAGAAAACTCTTTCCCAAATCAGTATGTCTATGAAACACCATCCCCAGTAATGATATAACAGATACCTTAAAGAAAAGGTTTGATTGAATAATACAACACTGAACACATGTTAAGTAACAAATACAGTGTTGAAGTCTGCTGCTACCAAACATAAATAGGAAAAAGCTAAACAAAACAGGGGCCCATGGTCTGGATTCTTGAATGATATATGCTTTCTGTGTATGATATTTGATTGAACAGAGCCAAGTTAAATTAGTTTAGTTGTGAAGCTGTCCAAATGGAGTAAAGTAATTATTGGAACAGATGAATTATTTCAGTTGCACAGGAATGGTTAATTTTTTTTGCAAAGCCTTTTCAAAGATGCACATTTTGCACAAGATATGAAATTCTGCATTAGTTGCACAGAAGTGTGAGTTTCAGCCTTTGCAGGAAGCATTTGCTATTTGGAGATTATTTCTAAAAATTATGATTTGGCATTTGACATGCAACAAATTTCACTACAGTTTATACTTACATCCATATGTACCTATGCACATAAATATAAGCATATATGAATGTGTATGTATTTGAGTATGTGTATATGAATCGAATTAAATTGTGCACCTTGCTTTGAAGTCTTCCCCTTAAAGGTGAAACTTCCTTCTTTAAACTTTAACATGGTTGTCAGCCCCTGACTTGCTTTGCTCAAAGAGAGGTTTGCAAACCCAATGTAAGTAGAGATTTGAAGTACACTTGTAGAGACTTCCCTGATGGCTCAGTGGTTAAGATTTCTACTTCAATGCAGGGGATGTGGCATCCCCAGTAGAGGAGCTAAATTCCCACATGCCTTGGGCCAAAAAAAAAACACCACCAAAAAAAAATATATATACATAAAACAAGAAGTACTATTGTAACAGATTCAATAAAGACCTTAAAACCAAAGAAAAGAATACACTTGTGCAGTAAACTCTGCTTCTTGCTCTGAGATTATTGCCATACAAATAGCTTCTACTGAACCACAAGTGAAATATATTGTCATTACCACATAGCTAACCTGAGGCTAAACAGAGCATGGACTCCCCAGCCAATGCAAACATTCATGAGAAGAAAATGCTTATTGTGTATCCAATCCTCTGTTGCAACTGCTCACCTATGCAATGAACTTTACATTTTCAACGCATTTTCTAAATGCTTAAAAGCATTGATGAATACTCTTAATCCAATAGAGTTAATACTTCTTATAGACTTTACTAACATAATTTTTAAATAGGAACTTAATATAATTTTTTATGTTCTCGGGGATGGGGAAGACCTTTCTTTCACAGAGAAGGGAAAATATAAACCATGCAAGGAAAGATAAACTTTAAGCTATAAGAGAAAAAAATGAACAAATGTCAGCATAAAATTTTCTCATAAGGATCACAGAAAAACAAATGGATTAAAATAACTGTAATATGCATTTAAAAGCACACATAACAAGAAAATGATATACATGAAATTATAAAACAATGTTCCATTAACTATACAAATAAGAACAAATCAAAGAAAATTAAGAAAGATCCTGAAAAGCAAATTGTGTCAAAGGCAGTACAAATAGTCAAAAAAGAGTGAAATTGCAATTGGACTTCACTAAAATAAAGAGACACACTGGCTTGTTTCACCTTCAAACAAATATCCTTAACAAGGTTTTTGATTGCAAACACATGGAAGAGTGGCTGTTCACAGTGTGAGAAGTTGCAAACTTTCTGAAATGGTAAGACATGATTAAAGAAAGATAAAAGACAAGTTTCCTTCACAATACCATCTTATATTGCTGAAATTTTATACATGTATAAGTGTATAAAGTAAAATAGATGAAATACAGAATAAATTTCTACTACACATAAATAAAGTGAGTGATCCCAGGAATTATTGCACTATGTTCTTGCCTTTATGAGTTTCATTATTCAAATCTGGTTCCTTTTTGCAAATCCTAGTGCCAATGATAGACCCTATAATGGACTTCCCTGGTGGCTCAGTCGGTAAAAGCATTTGCCTGCAATGTGGGAGACCTGGGATCTATCCCTGGGTTGGGAAGATACACTGGAGAAGGAAATGGCAACCCACTCCAGTACTCTCACCTGGAAAATCCCAAGGACAGAGGAGCCTGGTAGGCTACAGTCCTTGGGGTCACAAAAGTCAGACACGAGTGAGTGACTTCACTTTCACTTTTAGTGCCAATGAGGCTGCTAGAATTCCATTTCCAATTTACATTCCTTGTTGACCTCAGCCTTTTATCTGTTTTCAAAAATTTTGCTCATATTGTGGACATAGTGTGTTCAACAACTGAACAATCCTCTCATCAATATTATCATCATCTCATCTTTTAAATATTAAAATCTTGAGGGCAGGGGTTGACTTTTACATTGTTTCTCTGATCAATCACAGAACAAAGTATATAGACAGGTGTAGAAAAAGCATTTGGAAATCTTTTTCTATGATTATGTGATTTATTTGTATTGCTATTCAAAGGATTCATGAAACTCTCTAAAAACTACTATTAATGAATTCTCAGTTTTTCCTTCAAACTTATGTTTAAAACAGTATTGAAACATTGTTGGAATTAATAATGAAATAGGAATATAAAATTTAAAAATCTAACCATCTCCAAGTTAATCTCTAACTATCAGCAAGTTAAGATCTAGGACTACAAACAAGAAATATATAAACTCTAAGACAATGTATTTTTAATTACAGTAATTTTAATTTTTTTTCCATTTTCCATGTCAAAGGAGCCTTTTTAACCATCATTTCTTTAGTGTTGAAACACTATATGAAAAATTTCCTAAACTCTATTTATCCCAATAGTGATGCTATTTTAAAAGATATTCTGAAAAAGAAATAAGACCTCCCACCTTCCACTAAACAAGAGCATAGCATTATCTACATAAATAGCAGATGATAATAACCCATATTGCAACTATAAGTACATGCTTCCCTTGTGGCTCAGATGGTAAAGAATCTACCTGCGATGTGGGAGACCTGGGTTTGATGCTTGTGTTGGAAAGATTCCCTGGAGAAAGGAAAGGCTATCCTCTCCAGTATTCTGGCCTGGAGAATCCTTGGACTGTATAGTCCATGGGGTCTCCAAGAGTTGAATACGACTGAGTGACTTTCACTTTCACTTTAACATTGATGCACTTGTATATTTTTATCAATTCCTCTTTTGTTGAATTAGAAGGGGATGAATCAAGGTGTGCATTCTGTCCTGTCCTTTCCATCTTTCTCAAGATATATACGTCACTTTCCCTTGCCCAATAATGGTGTAAGTCCTAAACATTAATACCGAATATTTATAGAACACATTCTGTGAGTCCAAAAGAGAATGCATATAAATTTATTTAATTATCATAACAAACTTATTGTAAGAAATGCCGCGGGAAGAAAGAGCCACCTCTAAGGACCATTGATGAAGGCTTTTATTGGGTGGTTGCTCTCGGGCAGAACTCCTGGGGGCGAGGGAGGAAGGGAAGGGAGTCTGCAAGGTATGCAAGGTGGGGCGAGGTTTTTATAGCCAGGGCTGGTGTTCAAGCGAGGTCTCCCCATATAGGGGAAAAAAGCACCGGCTACAGCGGTGGTTGGTGTCCAAGGGCTCGGTGTCGGCACCTGATTGGGCCAGGATACAGGGGTTGGCCCCTGGAAGTCTGGTCTGCTCTTGGTTCTTGTTTGGGCGTTGGCCAACTGCCGGTGTTGGCCTGATGTCTTTTTGTGGTCATGTGTCTATGTCAGCTGGCCCGACCTTTCATCCCGGCCTTTTGATATAGGACAAGGGGCGCCAATTCTCTCTGGCTACTTCCTGATGAACAGGGGCAATGAGGGGGTAGGGTGTGGCCGGGATGACAGGGGGCGTTCGTCCGTTAGGTTGGTCACAAGTCGTTTGTCAGAAGCCCTTGGTACTGCTGTCGCAGCACCATCAGCTGGACCGTGTTGAGCTGTTGTTTGATAAAGGCCAAAAATTTATTTAGGATACAGGGCCTGAAAGTCAGGAGCAGCAGGAGGATGATGAGTGGTCCCATTAGGGAGGATAGTAAAGTCGTCAGCCAGGGGGAGCTCTGGAACCAGGACTCGAACCAGCCCTGCTGTGCCTCCCGTTCTCTCTTTCTGCGTTCAAGTCCCTCCCTTACCTTGGCCATGGATTCCCCTACCACCCCCGTATGGTCAGCATAAAAGCAACATTCCTCCTTGAGGGCTGCACAGAGGCCCCCATGTTGTAGAAAAACCAGGTCTAGTCCTTGCCTGTTTTGTAGCACTACCTCTGACAGGGAAGTTAGAGATTTTTCCAGGGCCATCATAGATTTTTCTATCTGGGCAATATCTTCATCAATGGCCACTCTTAGGGAGGTCAAACCCTGGTTTTGCATGGACAGTGATGCAATCCCAGCGCCCGTCCCCACTGCTCCCAGGACAAACAGTGTTGCCAGAGTGACTGCTGTGACTGGCTCTCTCTTTTCCCAGGCAGGTGAGGTACCCCTATCCCAAAAATTGTATAGAACTCCATCAGAATGATAGATAATATTAGGCATCACTGCTACCAGAACACAAAATTCCCTGCTCTGATTGAAGACGGCAAGGTGTATGCAGGGCATCAACCTGGTGTGCAAACAAACCCACCAGCCCCCAGCTTCGGGTATTACCAACCTTGTTGTGTCTAGTCTAGTGAGACTGGCGTTCTGAGTGCACAGGATTGTCTTTCTGGGCGGGACGGGCCCCTAGGCAGGTCCCTTGTCCCCACACCTCTGGCATGGTTAGGCCCATTTTGCAGTTCCACCACTGGCACTGGGGCGGGTTAGGGCTGGCTGACAGATTGTAGGAAGCATTTAAGCCTACGGCCTCATAAAAGGGAGGATGAAGAGAATAACAAAGCCAGCAGGATTGGGTCACGTTAGGCTTGGAATGGTTTAGGGCACCATAGGTCTCTTTCATCAAGGACCACAGGGGGTCTTGGTTTTTTGTGGGGGCCTGAGGGCCCTGCGTCTGGGGGTAGGGGCTGCTGGTGGAGATTAAGGGTGCAGCGGCACGCCCCCAGGGCCGGATTGGGGCCCACAGCATGTGTCTGTAGAGGTTCTATTGTTTGGCTAATAATCAGAATTTCTCTGAAATATGGGCCATTCCACTGGGTACTTGTTTGTATCCCCCAGGCCAGACTGGAAACCCAAGACCTCTCTCTTATAGCTGCCTCTTGATTGAACCTTACCTAACTTGTGCATGGTTACTGATGTTCATATGATCCCAATTAGGTCTCCAGGGTTGTGAAAACGAGAAATTAAGCAAGTCTCAGTTTCCTACCTTCCAACGCCAATTTCCATCATTGGAGGTAACACAACTCCAGGACCGACAGAAGTAATGTTGCAAACCCCCACAAGTCTTCCAGTTATTTTCTTGATGGCCAGGACATGCCCAGAAACCGTAGTGCCGAAGGAGACCCCGTTGCCCAGGGTACATCTACCACCGTTTTAAGGTCAAAGTACAGATCTGGCCACCAAGTGTTTGGGGGTGAATTCCTGTGGTCGAGTTGAGTACCTCCCACGTTAACCCGTTTTGGAGCTTCCAGGTGATTCTGAGAGGCTGGTGAGAACTAGAGCAGTTACACTCATCCAGGGCCCAAAGCACTCCCAAGGCCGCCCACACTATTATTTGCAACCTGCGTTGGATTCCTCGCTGCATTGTGGGATCGGGGGCAGGGGTTCGGGTGAGGATCAGCTGGGTAGGCCCTGCAGGAGTGGGGAGGTATGTGGCTCTGGGGCCAGGTCGGGGTTGAGGCTGTCAAGATGCCCCGAGGGAATAGCACCCCAGGAGTAGGGAGCAGATGGCTAGGTAAGCAAGGGCCAGCGACAGCCGAAGTGCAAATGACCAGTCTTGGGGAGCTGTGGCCGCCAATCCAATGGCAAAGAGTATGGCCAGAACTGTGATTGTCAGCAGCCACAGCGGATGGTACCAGGCAAACATCGGATGGGGACGTGTTTGTTCCTGGTGGGAGGCGGTGCCTTGATTACTCTGAGATCGGCAAAAGAGGGGTTTGGGTAATGGTTAGTTTGGTGGGCCCAGTTAAGATGGAGCGGTAAGATCCCCCCCACTTCAGAGACCCAGGGGTGTGAGTTTGAGTCGGGTCATGTGGTACCAGGGCTCATGTCCCAGAAGTTTGGCTGCCATAGGAGTGGTGAGGATTACTGTATGGGGTCCCGTCCAGTGAGGCTGTAGTGGGAGGGGACTGAGGGCTTTTAGCAGTACCTGATCTCTTGGGGCCAGAGGCCGAGTCGGCCCCTCGCTGTCTGTCGGCTGTGGCAAGGCTCAGTCAGCGTGTTCTCTCAGCAAGGATCGTAGGAGGGAGAAGAGGGGGAGGTACCCCGTGAGTGGGGGGCTCTCTCCGGGAGGTGGATCAGGAGGTAGGGCCTGCCATAAAGCAGTTCAAAGGGGTCAAACCTGTTTTTGAGTGTGGTGTGGTGTGAATACAAGTGAGCGCCAGAGGAAGGAGGTCGACCCAAGACAGTCGCAGTTCCGAGGCAAGCTTGGTCAAGTGAGTCTTGATGATGCCGTTCACCCGCTCTACCTTGCCTGACGATTGAGGCCGATAGGGGATGTGGAGATGCCAGGCGATGCCCAGGGCCATAGCCGCCTGCTGGGAGATCCGCTACCTGGAGTGTTACCCTGGGCTCGGCTTGGGTTATCGGGGTCCCTGAGTCTGGGCGGCATCAGTCATCATGGAAGCTCAGCAGCTCCAAGGCCGGAGGAGGGTGGGGAAGTCTCCCTGGGGCGCTCTGGTCTCTGGCCCCTAGGAGGTCGGGGCCCAAGAGGCCTGGGGACAGTCACTAGCCCAATGTCCTTGTCGTTTGCACAATGGGCATGGCTTGGAAGGAGGCCGCGGATTGGGGCATATCCTGGGCCAGTGTCCTTCTTGGCCGCACTTGAAGCAGGCCCCCGGAGGAGGTTTCTGGGGCCCTGAGCCCGCTGCCGGCCGCAGGGCCGCTACCAAGGCCTGGGTCTGCTGGTTTAGGAGGCTTGCCTGACATTCGGCCTTCTGCTTGAGCCTTGCCTTTTGGCTAGCCTCAGCAGTTTCCTTGCGGGCATTGTAGACTTTAAAGGCCATTTTCACCAGGTCTCAGATGGGGGTCTGAGGGCCGTCCTCGGCCTTGGCCAACTTTTTTTCAGATATCGGGGGCAGACTGGGAGATAAAACAATTGGCCAAGGTGGCCGCCCCGATGGGGGACTCAGAGGACAGCCTGGTGTATTGGACAAGGGCCTCGGTCAGCCAATTAAGGAACATGGCTAGGTTTTTGTCGGGCTCCTGGGTCACCTCATCTAGCTTGAGGAGGTTTACAACCTTATGAGAGGACACTTCCATCCCTTCAAGGATACACTCTATCATATAGCGTACTCGCAGCTGGCCGCCCCCTCTTCCTGGTAGTTTCAATCAGGGTCGGTGTCAGGAACCGCCTGAGCCCCCAGGGGGGCACTCGGGAGAGGGGCTGGCATAGTGTCGTTGATCGGCCTGGGCTTTGGCTGCTGTCCAAATGGCCTGTCTCTCGTCAGGGGTGGTGGTAGACCCGAGGATGACATATATGTCCTACCATGTCAAGGCATAGGCACGGGCCAGACTAGTAAACTGCTTGATGTACTGGGTGGGGTTGGAGGAGAAGGAACCCAGTTTGGCCTCTATCTGTGCTGATTCTTGGAGAGAAAAAGGGACATGGACTAGGGCTAGGCCCTCAGCTCCGGCTACCTGCCGCAAGGGAAATAACGAAGCTGGGGCTGAGGAAGGAAGAGCGGAAGGAGGGGCCTTTGGCGGGTTACTGTGGGAGCGAGTGTGGAGCTGACCGGAGAGGGGGGAGGGAGTGACGGAAGGAAGAGGAGGAAACAAGATAGGGTTTAGAGCCAGAGGATCTGGGGCCTGCGGTGGAGTCTCGGGGGCGGAGGTAGGAGGGGCCAGAGTGGAGGGGAGGGGGCAGGGACCAGAGCGGAAGGAGTGGGAGCTGTGGAGGAGATGTAGGGAGGAGGGGCCACCAGATCTTCTGGGGGAACAGAGAAAGCAGAGGACTCAGAGACAGGAGGAATTGGCTTGGCTGAGGAAGGTGGAGTCGGGGGAGCCATGGTGAGTAGGATTTGGCTGGGAGCGCACTTGGTGCACAGGGTGGGGCACAGGGTGGGGTGAGAGCGCAACGCCCAAAAAGCCTGAACATAGGGGACCTCAGACCATTTTCCCGTTCTCCGGCAGTAATTATCTAAATCACGGAGGATGTCAAAGTCTAATGTCCCTGTGGCTGGCCAGTAAGAGCTGTTATCTAGAGGATATTGTGGCCAGGCCTGTGAGCACAAAAAGGTGAGCTGCTTGGGGCGAATGTAGCCCGTTAGCCGTAAGGTCTGTAGGTTAGCCAATAAACATTTTAAGGGAGGTGGACCAGTTGGACTCGGGTTTGGAAGCCGTCAATCCCATAGCGACTACGTGGCGTGGGGCGACCCCTGCCATGTCTGAACGTCTTCAGGTGTGTCAGGGGAGCCGGCATGGGGCCTCAGAAGAGGCCGGGGATCCCCACAGCCGTTTGGGACATGTCCCTTACGAGCTGGGGACCGAGGAAGGCTTAAGCCGGAAGTTTACTCAGCCGCTTGGGACGTCTCCCTCACGAGCTGAGAACCGGAAGCAGGTTCTGAACCTGCCATGGGAGGGGCCCAGTAAGTGCGCACCCGTTACAGGGCCCTAGGAGGTGGTTGCCAGGGAGGGCAGGCCCCAAAGCCGAAGGGACTTAACCCATATTCTGCCATCCGGGAGATTGGTCAGCTGCCTGGGTCTGGGGCTACCGTGGCGATGGAGCTCAAGGGGGCCTCAACGGCGAGTGCCAGGGGCCCTCACCTCAAGCCCCACGTTGGGCGCCAGATGTAAGAAATGCCGCGGGAAGAAAGAGCCACCTCTAAGGACCGTTGATGAAGGCCTTTCCTGGGCGGTCGCTCTCGGGCAGAACTCCTGGGGGCGAGGCAGGAAGGGAAGGGAGTCTGCGAGGTATGCAAGGTGGGGTGAGGTTTTTATAGCCAGGGCTGACGTTCAAGCCAGGTCTCCCCATATGGGGAAAAAGCACCGGCTACAGCGGTGGTTGGTGTCCAAGGGCTCCATGTCGGCACCTGATTGGGCCAGGATGCAGGGGGTTGGCCCCCAGAAGTCTGGTCTGCTCTTGGTTCTTGTTTGGGCGTTGGCCAACTGCCGGTGTTGGCCTGATGTCTTTTTGTGGTCATGTGTCTATGTCGGCTGGCCTGACCTTTCACTTATGAGGTTGGTTCTATTTATTATACTGTTCTACAGGTGAAGAAGTTGAGATCTGGTGAAGTCATATGCATATCTGAGTTATAGTCAATAAACTGAATAATCAGGAGTGGCACAAAATCTATCTGATTCAAAGCTCAATTGACTTCTAAAATTTGCTTTCAGAATACCTTCCCCTCACTCCATCCTTAGTCATCTTAAAGCAAATTAAAACATGCATATACACACATAAACCCATATCCACATATGAATAATCACAGAAAACAATGAAATGACCCAAACCATGGAAAATCTCAGATATACACACTGGATTTAGAAAAGGCAGAGGATCCTGAGATCAAACTACCAGCATCTGTCAGATCATAGAAAAGGCAAAGGAATTCCAGAAAGACATCTACTTCTGTTTCATTGACTATGCCAAAGCCTTTGACTGCATGGATCATAACAAACTGTGGAAAAATCTTAGAGAAGATGAGATTACCAGACCACCTTACCTGTCTCCTGAGAAGCCTGTATGCAGGTCAGGAAGCAACAGTTAGAAATGGATGTGGAACTACAGACTTGCTCAAAATAGGGAAAGGAGTATGTCAAGGCTGTATAT
The DNA here is from genome assembly GCA_917880005.1 of Nanger dama. Taxonomy (NCBI): domain Eukaryota; kingdom Metazoa; phylum Chordata; class Mammalia; order Artiodactyla; family Bovidae; genus Nanger; species Nanger dama. The sequence continues at coordinate 5,346,363 of CAKJTW010000069.1, forward strand.
ATATCACCCTGCTTATTTAACTCATATGCAGAGTACATCATGTGAAATGCCAGGCTGGATGAAGCTCAAGCTGGAATCAAGATTGCCAGGAGAAATATCAACAACCTCAGATATGCAGATGATACCACTCTAATGGCAGAAAGCAAGAGAAACTACAGAGCCTCTTGATGAAAGTGAAAGAGAAGAGTGACAAAGCTGGCTTAAAATTTAACATTCAAATAACCAAGATCATGGCATTTGGTCCCATCACTTCATAGCAAATAGATGGGGAAACAATAGAAATGGGGACAGATTTTGCTTTCTTGGTCTCCAATATCACTGTGGATGGTGACTGCAACCACAAAATTAAAACATAATTGCTACTTGGAAGAAAAAGTTATGACAAACCTAAACAGTGTTTTGAAAAGCAGAGATATCAACTTGATGACAAAGGTCTTTATAGTCAAAGCTGTGGTATTTCCAGTAGCCATGTATGGATGCGAGAGTTGGACCATAACATAGGCTGTCCACTGTAAAATTAATGCTTTTTAACTGTCCTGCTAGAAAAGACTCTTGAGAGTCACTTGGGAAGCAAGGAGATCACTCCAGTCACTCGTAAAAGAAAGCAACCCTGAAAATACTTTGGAGGACTGATGATGAAGTTGAAGCACCAATCATTTTGGCCACCTGATGCAAAAAGCTGACTCACTGGCAAAGACTCTGATTCTGGGAAAGATTGAGGGCAGAAGGAGAAGAGGGTGACAGAGGATGAGAAGACTGAATAGCATCATTGACTCAATTGACAGGAGTTTGAGCAAACTCCAGGAGACACTGAAGGACCCAGAAGCCTGGCATGCTACAGTCCATGGGGTGTCAAAGAGTCAGACATGACTTAGCAACTTTGGGCAAATAAACCCCAGACCAGAAAGAACACCAAAAACAAAACAAACAAGAATGCTTGTGTGAAACAGAGACACTATTGACTCCACAGTATGTTTTTATTTTTTTCTGTTAAATAGAAGTTATTTGATGCATAATCTAAAAGGGTCTGTCTCCTTTTCTCATTAGACTCTTATCTTGTTCTTTAATTAGCTGATCTTCCCTTTCTAAGAGGAACCATCTTGAATGGGAGCTTTTCTCCTTGCTGGGACTGTCAGAATCTTGGAATCAAGGGCCCCTAAGTTTCACAACATTTTATCTTAATCCGTTTTTCTCACCTGGCTTGAACTCAAGCATGCCAGAGCCCTATTCCTTTCTTATGCAGTGTTTTACAGATCTATGTGTTAATTATAATCTTTTTACTCAGCTAAGACTAGTGCTAATGGACTGCCCAGAACTTTACTGAGACTCAAATATCTCTTTATTCAGCATCACGTTATTTACAAGTAATATAAACTCCCTCTAGGAAAATCTCAGGCTGCCTTCATCACTGCTCTGGCATCGTTCATCTCCAACATCTAGTATATAACAGAACTTTGCAAGTATTTTTGAACAAATGATAAAAAAATAATATATTTTTGCATTTCATTTATTTATTTTTGTCCTGTTAAAACTTGACTGTCCTGTTAAGACATTATAGTTTTCATTTTATTTGCTAAGTTGTGTTGTCTGACTCTTCTGTGACTGCATAGACTAAATAGCCCACCAGGCTCCTCTGTCCATGGGATTTCCCATTACCTATTTGTAATAATATTTAGAATTACTCACTCAAATTAAGATTGAAAGTGCAATGTGCCTTAAGAATTTAAGTGAATTAATTCAAATTCAAATTATTTAAAATACTTTTTATTCATTTATTTTCCTCTTCTCCTCTCCTTATCTTCCCCCTTTGAACCCAATCACTTTAATATTTATTGTCATTTATTTATTGAAATAATATTTAAGGATGTATTATCCATAATAGACTATTGTACATGACAGCAATTCAAACATAATATAAAGTGTAAGGGAATAGAAAAATAAAATCCCCAGGTAAGACAAGAGTAAAACAAATGATTTTTGCTTTTGTCTTGTTTCCCTGGTGGCTCAGAGGTTAAAGCGTCTGCCTCCAAAGCGGGAGACCCAGGTTCGATACCTGGGTTGGGAAGATCCCCTGGAGAAGGAAATGGCAATCCACTCCAGTATTCTTGCCTGGAGAATCCCATGGATGGATAAGCCTAGTAGGTTATAGTCCATGGGGTCTCAAAGAGTCAGACATGACTGAGCAACTTCACTTTATCTCCTGTTCTTTGAACAACGTACAGCCTTTTAAAACATCATCCTGATGTAAATGCACAATTTAATATATATCATTAAAGCCTTGACGACTGCTTTTCCCTGTGAACTTGAAAAGTAACATATCCATCTAGGGACGAGTACCAAATCCTCTCTCCTAGCATCAAAATGACTGAAAAAGATCAGTAATACTGCATGACATAACTTAAATGTGGAATCTAAAAAAATGAAACAAACTAGTGATTATTTAAAAAATGAAACAGATTCACAGGTACAGAGAACAAACTAGTGGTTATCAGTGGCGAGAAGAAAGGAGGAAGGAGCAAGACAGTGGTAGAGAATTAAGAAGCACGGACGATGCAAGCTTCCTGGTGGTCCAGTGGTTAAGAGTATGAGCTTTCACTGCAGAAGGTGCAAGTTTGATCCTTGGTTGGGGAAAGAAGATAACTTGCCACCCAGTATGGCCAAAACAAACAAACAAACAAAAAAACTAAATACAAACTATTAGGTTGACTTAAAGCTCAACATTCAGAAAACGAAGATCACGGCATCCGGTCCCATCACTTCATGGGAAATAGATGGGGAAACAGTGGAAACAGTGTCAGACTTTATTTTGGGGGCTCCTAAATCACTGCAGATGGTGACTGCAGCCATGAAATTAAAGACACTTACTCCTTGGAAGAAAAGTTATGACCAACCTAGATAGTATATTCAAAAGCAGAGACATTACTTTGCCGACTAAGGTCCATCTAGTCAAGGCTATGGTTTTCCAGTAGTCATGTATGGATGTGAGAGTTGGACTGTGAAGAAGGCTGAGCACCAAAGAATTGATGCTTTTGAAGTGTGGTGTTGGAGAAGACTCTTGAGAGTCCTTGGACTGCAAGGAGATCCAACCAGTCCATTCTGAAGATCAGCCCTGGGATTTCTTTGGAAGGAATGATGCTAAAGCTGAAACTCCAGTACTTTGGCCACCTCATGCGAAGAGATGACTCACTGGAAAAGACTCTGATGTTGGGAGGGATTGGGGGCAGGAGGAGAAGGGGACGGCAGAGGATGAGATGGCTGGATGGCACCACTGACTTGATGGACGTGAGTCTGAGTGAACTCTGGGAGACGATGATGAACAGGGAGGCCTGGCGTGCTGCGATTCATGGGATCGCAAAGAGTCGGACAGAACTGAGTGACTGAACTGAACTGAACTGAGATATAAAATAAATAAGCTACAAGAATATATTGTACAGCATAGGAAAGATAGCCAACATTTTATAACTATTAATGAGATATAAGCTTTAAAAAGCTTGTGAATTACTCTGTTGATACACCTGAATCATAACATTGTACATCAGTTCAGTTCAGTCACTCAACTGTGTCCGATTCTTTCCGACCCCATGAATCGCAGCATGCCAGACCTCCCTGTCTATCACCAACTCTTGGAGTTCACCCAAACTCATGTCCATCGAGTCGGTGATGCCATCCAGCCACCTCATCCTCTCTCATCCCTTGTTCTCCTGCCCTCCAACCCCGCCCAGCATCAGAGTCTTTTCCAATGAGTCAACTCTTCACATGAGGTGGCCAAAGTACTGGAGTTTCAGCTTTAGCATCAGTCCTTCCAATGAACACCCAAGACTAATCTGCTTTAGGATGGACTGGTTGGATCTCCTTGCAGTCCAAGGGACTCTCAAGAGTATTCTCCAACACCGCAGTTCAAAAGCATCAATTCTTCGGCACTCAGCCTTCTTCACAGTCCAACTCTCACATCCATACATGACCACTGGAAAAACCATGGCCTTGAGTAGATGGACCTTTGCTGGCAAAGTAATATCTCTGCTTTTTAATATGCTATCTGGGTTGTTCATAATTTTCCTTCCAAGGAGTAAGCGTCTTTTAATTTCATGGCTGCAATCACCATCTGCAGTGATTTTGGAGCCCCCAAAATAAAGTCTGACACTTTTTCCAGTGTTTCCCCATCTATACCTCAATTAAAAATAAATAAAAATAAAGGAAATTTAAGAACAAAACAAAGAAAAAAATAAATAGCATAACCCTGGATTATATGTGTGTCCAGAACATATCTTTATATTTTTTCTAATATGAGAGGAACTACTTCATCTTGAATAACTTTAAAATTTTATTTCATGGTATGCTATAATTAGCAAAAGATGCATTTCATACTCCAGTTTTCCTCCCATCAGTTCTACTGGCTAAAGTAGAATAAATTTTTCCCTTCTTGTTTTTTTTTTTCCCCTCCACCTGCTCAGTTAGCTCCAGCCTGTAAGTGGTCATTTATATTAGATGAAGATAAAATCAAATGGCTGCCAATTGAAATTATTAATGTTTCTCTTCATGACCTGTGGATAAAAGAGCAAATGACTTGTCTAATTAACATTCTATAACTAACCCCCAGACTGCCTATGGTGCTTTACCAAAAGTGGTTTTCTCTTGTTTTAGTTTTTGCTTTTTAAATAATTGCTAGTGAACTTTAAATCTCCAACAATCTTACTTAGCATAGAATACTGGGATTTCTTTTTAAGTTCTCCATTGCCTCTGGTCCTCAACTGAGTAACATTTAATAACACCTAAAGGATATAATTGCATCCCTGGTGTCTCAGATGGTAAAGAATCTGCCTTGCAATGCAGGAGACCTGGGTTTGATCCCTGGGTCGGAAAGAATTAACAATTCTCTCTCCCAGAGTTGAATGGCCTTGTGCTTTTTCTCTCTTAAATTCTTACTTATACTCCATTTATCTTGTGTTCTTATTTTCCTTCTTTAAAAATCTTCTATTTCTTCCTGTTTAGTATCCAGTCTAATCCTGTCTGTCTCTCAGGGTTTTTTTACTATGCTTGTCACTTTCAACTCCCCTGCATCTTTCCTGTCTTTTCCTTTCTCTTCCTTTTTATCATTCCTTATTATTTTCTTTCATCTTATTTCTAAATATCCTTTGTTTTCCTCCTCATTTTTTTTCTGAAACCATTCATATTTTTCTTTTTTTCTGAGGCCACTTAGATTTTTTTCTTTTAGTCCATCATAGATATTTTTACTGTCGTCTTTCTCTGCTCCCATCAGTGTGACCTCTGACTCCTGCTCTGGCCGTTGCCTTCTTTCTTCCTCTTATTTTCTTGTGCTCAGATTCTCTCACTTTTTTGAACTCTCCTTCTTTTTCATCTTGCCTTCTCCCAAAATACACTCACTCCAGTTTTCTCTTTTGCTCTGTTGTTGAGTGACATGTACAAAGGTTGTCCTGAGAAAGATAATTGCTAATATTATACTTTTAAATGTATAATTAAACACACAACTATGTACCTCATTTTGAAAGATACTAACAGGTAGGAAAAAACAAGCTAAATTATGGAATGCAGATTGAAATCAAGCAAATAAACAATACATGGGAAAAAATTGCTTCACAAAGTCACAGTTAATCCTTCCTCAAAGGCTCCAATGGCATAAGCTGGTCTTTGGGAAAGTTTCTTTATGGGAGCCTTGAGATGATCATTTTTAATTGAAATATATAATAGAATGACCTTGTTAAGAAGTTACAAGCCAACACAGAGATATCCTGCTTACTAAAATGAAAACTGATATTCATTTTCTTAATTCATTGATTAATAGCAAGCAGCATGTTATAGGAACACTATCATTTGCAGATACAGTGGTGTGCATTAGTATAGCTCATCAGTTGCTATGCATTGAATAATTCTGGGTTGGTTGACAAATAGTCACTACTCCCTGAGTGAGTTGTCACCTCCCTAGCCAGCTTGGACTCCCCCATACCCAGCAAGAGAAGGACTGATGCCCAGATCAGTAGGAAGCTGCTCTTTATCTGCTGCAATGACCATTTTAAGTGTTTATTCCAGATCTGTTGCTATTTTGACTTACCCTGGAAAATGAAAACTAAAATTGAAATGTTGCCTTTTTAAACTCAGAATCGGGTGCATGCCAGTGGTATGCATTGTATCAGAGTTATGCACAAGCTATGTGAAGAGAAAATGTTAATAAATATACTTGTACTTTTCCCTGTATGTCATCTCATTGAGTTTTCATTTTGTTTTGTTTTTCATCTGTTTCAAAATTGAAGTATAGTTGATTTACAATGTTCTGTTAATTCCATGTATACAGCAAAGAGATTCAGATATATATATATATATATATATATATATATATATCCTATTTCAGATTCTTTTCCCTTATAAGTTATTGCAAAATATTGACTAGATCTCCTTGTGTTATACAGGAGGCCCTTGATGGTAGTCTATTTTATATATAGTAGTGAGTATCTGCTAATCACAAATTCCCAATTTATCCTTCCTCCATTCTTTCCCCTTTGGTAACCATGGAAAACCATGTTTTCTACGTCTGTGGATCTATTTCTGTTTTGGACATAAGTTCATTTATATCATTTTTTAAGATTCCACATATAAGCAAAATTATATATTTGTCCTTCTCTGTCTAGCTTAATACTTCACTAGTATAATATACTTCACTAGAATAATAATTTCTAGGTCCATTCACAGCATCTCATTTAGTTTTGAAAGGAATCCTCCAGCTTGGTCTGGCTTCCAGCTGAGGGGCCAGGCTGTAGGTGAACAGGTGTGACTCTGATGCTGTGGGGTATATCAAATCCGCTGTGCTGCTGCTCTGCTCATTCATATGATTATCTCAGGGGACAGTGGGCCATGCATTGGCATTCCCAGACTTTACATCATGTAAAACTGTCAGGCATAACTTCCTATTTCCTCTGACATGTATTTTACACGTGGGTGACTGTCAACAACTGATAGCAAGGGCCTAGATTTCTCAAAGCAATAGGGCATGTGGACAGGAAAAGAAAAAAATGGAGAGCTGCAATTTCAGCATGTATGCACATACTCTACATTTGGGTACAATGGATTTTTTTTTAAAACATGAGAATAAAACTATGGATTAAAACCATAAAGTGCACTAATGAGCAGCATAAAAGAACCGTTTTTAAATAAAAGTTATAAAAATAACAAAAACTGGTGTCATAAGGCTCAGTATTATTTAGGCAAACTGGTTTAAATTTTTTTCACACAGAAAATGCACTATTTTCTACATTTTGGTCATTTATAAAGAGATGTTTACATAATGTCCAATTCTTTACAACCCCAAGGACTATAGCCCACCAGGCTCCTCTGTCCTTGGAATTCTCCAGGAAAGATTATTGGAAGGGAAATATTAGTATTCACCTTCTCCAGGAGATCTTCCCCATCTAGGGTCAAACCCAGGTCTCCTGCATTGCAGGCAACAAATATCTACTCCTCAGGCTGCCATTCATGCTTATACAGTCTGTCCTAAGCTCATTTGACTCCACACAAATATTCCAGCTAAAGCTCAACTTGGTTTATTCTAAAACATCTGCCATACTTTGATTCTTTATCAATATATTCCTCTAGACCGGAAAGGCAATTTTCCTATAGCTCTCTATCCAAATCTTATCCATCCATCAACATGTCTCTTCATAGAGCCTTCATTCATTTTTCTTGTAGCCCAGATGGACCTGTCTCTTCTAAAATCACTCTGTATTTTGTACCTACTCCCTTCAGGTACTTGTTATATTCAACTTGGTATTTGTTGTTGAATCTGTGTCAAATCTTCCTTTTTAAACCATGAGTATTTGAGACAGGAATGAAGTCATTACTCATTTGTGCAAGGCAACAGTGCATAGCCTAATGCCAGATTCAGAAGGGGTACTTAATAAATAATTAATGAATAGAGCTTCAACATGACTTGGCTATAGTCAAGAGCCAAATTTTTGTTGTTATTTTGTTTCATAAAAAAATTACCTAAAATGTTTGAACTACTGGATTATAGCTCAGGCCATCACATACTTAATTGCTCTGCTTGCTACAAGTGGCCTTGCATAGAATTATATTAAACGCCAACTGTGAAAGATAGTGAAAGATTAATAACAAACCAGGGGGCAATTGGACAAACAAAATTAAGGCAGTATTAAGGCATTCAGTTAAGTAAGTTGTGAGATATTAGTCTATTTATTCTTTCCATTTGTGAACTCATTATATTAAACTTTAAGAGGAATATTAGCTTATTTTGCAATATAAAATGAAATATTTCACAGTTTTAATTATGCATCACCACCTTCAGGTTCTTTAGGTCTTTTATCAAAGAGATAATACATTTATGAGAAATGAATTAGTTTGGTCAAAATTTCATGAAGTTACATGAGATCTTCCTCTCCTCAAATCTAATTCTTATAGAGGATAATCTATATATTTTATGCTGTCTTGAACACTGAGAGAGTATTTTATGCTGGCTAGAACAGAAAGATGATAGAAAAATAAGGATTTGTTATCAAAATATTGACTTTATATTGAAATACATCAGTGATTTAAGTATCAGTATTGATCTAGTCATGGGGAAACTTGGGTGTTACAGTATTCCATCACTGCAGTGTTCCCTGAAGGACAATGACTATTTCACAAAGAAAATGACATACTATTAGGGACTTCTTGTTTTAATTCTTGCTTTTACTCAACTCTGAACTTCCTTTCCAGCTTGGCCATCTTTTTCTTCCTTGCTTCCACAAAGTAGTCACTCTCCCTTTCTTCCTCCTCTATATTAGTGTATTATATATGGAGTTAAATATATAATGTATATGGAATTATATACAAAACAACAAATATACATACTGGATATATTTATATAAATATGAAATAAGTGCTGAATGAATGTCTTTAGTTAATGTCCTATACCTTTGAAGAAACCCTATTAAAAGTTGCTCAAGGATTTGTCAATTGATTTTATTCATCACATTATATAGAAAAATTTTGTGTATGTACATACACAACATATATATATACTGATATAAATGTGTGTGTAAATACCTATATATTCAAATGTTATATGTGAATATATATTTAACTTAAAATTGATTTCTGTGTCTCTATTTTTTTCCTCAGTTTATTTGCACTTACTATAAGTTGGAGAAGGCAGTGGCATCCCACTCCAGTACTCTTGCCTGGAAAATCTCATGGATGGAGGAGCCTGGTAGGCTGCAGTCCATGGGGTCACTAAGAGTCGGACATGACTGAGTGACTTCACTTTCACTTTTCCTTTCATGCATTGGAGAAGGGAATGGCAAACTACTCCAGTGTTCTTGCCTGGAGAATCTCAGGGATGGGGAGCCTAGTGGGCTGCCATCTATGGGGTCGCACAGAGTCGGGCAAAACTGATGCGACTTAGCAGCAGCAGCAGCAGCATCTAAGGTAAAAGAACCATTTGTCTATAATTAAGTACTGGGTCAATAGGTACTTATTTAACAAAGGGCTGTGAAACACCACACCTTTTGGGTTGAAAATGTTTACAGTAAGGAACCCTTCGGTCCAAGAGATAGACAAAGATTTTAACTGGCAACTGAGTGAGCACTGAAGAAAACAGAAAATATCTACAAACCAACAATTATTAAAATATCCATATCTAGAAACAATTCCTGAAGGAGAATAAATAAGTCAACATTTTGACACCAACCCAGGAAAAATTCTGAAAGAAAACCAATACAGAGAGAGATGGTGATCATGACAGTGGGACAGAGTAACTGTTAGAAAAGATCTGCTTTGCATTCAGTTAACATTGCTGAAATGTGCTCTAGGAAACAAAAGCTGAAAATGAGAGGATTAATGTTTATTTTGTATTTTGTGTTTAAATAAGATAAAATTGCAAGGAAAATAAAGATATAACTGTAGAATTAAAATCTGCCTTTGAAGCAGTAACATGTAAAATTGTTACCAAAGAGAAAATTAAATTAGTGATGTGAAGAACGAACTTGAAAAAGCTCTATCCAGAATTCTTTTTGCCAAAAAACAGAAGGAGTAGTGGGAAAAAATTAATATGCATATTAATAAAGAGACATCAGGATAATAATTATATTTTTGAAGGTAAGCTTACAAAAAGAAATGAAATAAAAATAGAAATTTTGGCAATAAAAAAAACCAAAATATTTTTGGACAATGAAAAAGAAAAAATTAATATAAAAATTTCTTCAATTTTGATGCTTCCATTTTTGAAAAATACGTTTAAATACATTTTTACAAACCACTGAATTAGAAGTAAAAACAGTGTATGTCTATATTACATATATATGTGTATATATATATATATATATATATACACCAATTCTTTTAGAAAATAAAATGCAGTTCTTATAAAGAATGGGAAACAAAAAAGAAGCACAAGTCATAGGTCATTAAAAGATTTATTAAAATGGTATGTATTTGTATATCTGTTTGGTGTATGTGTATTTGCTTGTGTGTGTGTGTATATTTAATAAAAGAAGCTTTTGCTCTTTATGGCAAAATCTATGAGACATAATTGGTGTCAACTCAATAGATCACCAGTAGGCAAGATGCTCCAGGCTATGGCACGTTTTATTTCATCCATTCATTCAATAAATAATCATAAAATGTCTAATGGTTCCCTGACACTTTGCTCTGATACTCAAAATAAGATTAAATGCATAAATCGAGACATTGAAACAGTATCCATCGAATGTGAAAAAACAAGTGAATAGTTTAATAATTCTCACATGGGATGATCATTGCTGTGAAGACGAGATGGAGGGAAAAGGAAAGGTATCTCATTCACATCCAAGCAGAGTGAAGAGGAAAATAGTTCAAGTGCTCCTTTGGGGCTGCCTTCATTTCTGTGAAGGTTAGTTTTCTGAATCTAATATTTGATATCTCTAAATAATTAGAATATTAAATTATGCAAATTAAAACTGTAAAAATTAAATTATAACTTGCTGAGGAAAAGGACTGAAATCTTCAGTTCAGTTCAGTCACTCAGTCGTGTCCAGCTCTTTGCGACCCCATGAATCGCAGCTCGCCAGGCCTCCTTGTCCATCACCAACTCCCAGAGTTCACTCAGACTCACGTTCATCGAGTCAGTGATGCCATCCAGCCATCTCATCCTCTGCCGTCCCCTTCTCCTCCTGCCCCCAATCCCTCCCAGCATCAGAGTCTTTTCCAATGAGTCAACTCTTCGCATGAGGTGGTCAAAGTAGTGGAGTTTCAGCTCTAGCATCATTCCTTCCAAAGAAATCCCAGGGCTGATCTTCAGAATGGACTGGTTGGATCTCCTTGCAGTCCAATGGACTCTCAAGAGTCTTCTCCAACACCACACTTCAAAAGCATCAATTCTTTGGTGCTCAGCCTTCTTCACAGTCCAACTCTCACATCCATACATGACCACTGGAAAAACCATAGCTTTGACTAGATGGACATTAGTCGGCAAAGTAATGTCTCTGCTTTTGAATATACTATCTAGGTTGGTCATAACTATTCTTCCAAGGAGTAAGCGTCTTTTAATTTCATGGCTGCAGTCACCATCTGCAGTGATTTTGGAGCCCCCAAAATAAAGTCTGACACTGTTTCCACTGTTTCCCCATTTATTTGCCATGAAGTAATGGGACCAGATGCCATGATCTTCATTTTCTGAATGCTGAGCTTTAAGCCAACTTTTTCACTTTCCTTTTCACTCTCATCAAGAGCCTTTTGATTTCCTCTTCACTTTCTGCCATAAAGGTGGTGTCATCTGCATATTTGAGGTTATTGATATTTCTCCCGGCAATCTTGATTCCAGTTTGTGTTTCTTCCAGTCCAGCGTTTCTCATGATGTACTCTGCATAGAAGTTAAATAAGCAGGGTGACAATATACAGCCTTAATTTACTCCTTTTCTTATTTGGAACCAGTCTGTTGTTCCCTGTCCAGTTCTAACTGTTGCTTCTTGACCTGCATACAGATTTCTCAAGAGGCAGGTCATGTGGTCTGGTATTCCCATCTCTCTCTTAGCAAAGAATAAATTCAGTAGAAGTCTACTGTATATTTCTTGTGCTTAGTCACGGAAATACTGAAACAAATGAAATGCAGTTCTGGAAAATATACTTTCACTGTTACTGTTTCTATAGCTTATATTAGAAAAAAGTAGTTTCTGGTTAACGTATGGATAAAAAGCAAATAAAATTCTTTAGCACATGACACAGAAACTATCTTTGAAATAAGACTTTAAACTTCAATTTAAAGAAATTAAATTACTGTAACATTGAAAATAGACCCCAGTTTCAAGTAATTATTCCATAGCTAAGGCTCAATGTATATTAAATAAATCCTGCTTTTGAAAATTCTGAAGTTGAAAATGTTTTTAAAATATTCTTCAAAAGTTGCCTTAAAATTAAAATAGCCAGTCTTAAAAAATAATCAGTTTTTAAATATAGTTCTCCTCCTTCGGGACCTGAGAAACCAAGTTTTTGCTTTTTGCTTTTTTCCTCTCAGATGGAAAGGACAGTTTATGACTAAGTTGTAAACCATTAGCAAAATAGTGTCATCATTGAAAAGCTGACATGATCCAAACTCTAATGGGGTAATCTATATCACTTCATCTCCCAACTGCTACAAGGAGATACAAACAAGTATTAAAAACATTATGTGATATTTTGGCAGGTGTATGAGGGGGAATCATCTTGTTCAAACCCCTACAACTTGATCCTCTTAAAGATACCTCTAGCTATACATAAATATTCCATGTTTCCACATATGAATATCTTATCCATTTAAATATACATACCTATGGATGATTCATGTTGATGTATGGCAGAAATCAATACAGCATTGTAAAGGAATTATGCTGCAATTAAAAATAAAATAAAGAAACTAGAAATCCCCCATTCTTTCTTCAGACTTCAAAATTGGCCTCTGAGTTAACTCAAATGTGCCTCGCCCTCATATATTCAGAAATAACCAACTCTATGTTTAAAAAGAACTGTGAATACCAAGATACAAAACAAGCAACCAAACATTACAGAATAAGCTCAGGGTTTCTGTTTCAAACAGTACTCACACTCTATACCATACTCCTCCTGGGTACAGGTGGCATTTTATTTATACTCATACTACATGCAGGTGGCATTTTATATCCATCTCATTTTTTTCCCTCCTAACTTGTATTTTATTATTTCTCTTCCCTCTCTGTGATTGCTACATTGTAAATTCCTTTGAGAATAGGAGCCATGAATTAATTATCCCATGCAGTTTCCACAAGGGAGAATAGGTCGTTATAAGCTTCCATAAATAATGTTCTTAAAATATTATTATTCATTTAACAAACCTACAATACAGCTATTAAGTTGTTTTTTTCTTCCAGTTTCTTCCTCAGTGAAATGCTTGGTATGGTTTGACATCTTGTTCTGGATGTGTAACCAGTGACACCTTCCTTGTTGCATCTTAGACTCTGACACTTTTTCTGATCATCAACTCGATGCCTAGTGAAATTAGCAGAAAACATTCAAGTGTTTCTTCTCTAAGAATTGACTTTTAAGAGCCTAACTCTCAAAAGAGCAGAAAGGATAATGTGGACATAAACCCTGTCCTCTATTTTTAAAACTCTGTCCTCTATTCTACAGAGAAAATACATTTCAAAAATGTGACTTCCCCAACATCTGTTCCATAACCAGCTAAGGCTGGCCAGTATGCCGATGAGGCCTCAAGCTGCCAAAATGCCCTATGTGTGGGAGGAACGGCTGGCTCTCAAACAGAAATGGATCAAAAAGGAGGGCAGAGGACAGCGGGGTGGGAGAGGCAGTGACATGCGAGGGGAAAGCATGCCAAGCTCGCTCAGAAATCGCCTACATATGTCCATTTGCTTTGTACGTGCAGGATGGTCGATTCCATTTCAGAGGGTGAGTTAAAATGCAAGAGATGGTGAGAGATGATACTTCACTTAAATGGAAAATAAAATGAGGTACAGATGGCGAGGATCTGCTTGTCTTCTATTACCTGGAGTTATAAAGGGGGTAGTTTGTCACTGCGTCAGCCTTCTTGGCTGAAGTCCTACAAATCACAGTGGGCAATTTTGATGTTTTGGGTAATTACTCTTCTCATGCTCTAAGCCCTCAAACGATTTCCAGAGTATAAAATGCCAGCAAGAAAACAGAATTGTGCTGACTCAGGTTTAGGAGATAAAAGCGAAATGAAACCTATTCTTTTAACACAACATTCAAGATCTAAAGAAACAGAGAAAGGGACACAAAGAAAAAACAACAACTCAACACTTTTATTGAATCTATAAAAGTTCAGTCAATGTTTTATCACACAAATAGATAATTAGTAGTGTACTGCATGGTGAGGACTGAAGAATGAAAACAGAGCTGTGTAAAGTGTGACATAACATATTTGCCTACAGAAGAATCACTGTGGAAGACTGGAATATGTTATGCTGTAGGAGATTGTTCTCATTTCATTTATCTCTAAATACAAAATATGATATTTAATTATGAAATAATTCAAGTACACAGAATAAGACAATAAAGAATATCAGACAGACAAGCAATCACTATTTATAAAATGTTTATAATTGCTGTAATAGCTGTTTGTGTGTGCTACCTGTATATTTATATATATAAAACTATTGTATATAGGTCCTATTAATATACTGCTATATCCATCAGGTATAAATATGTTATTGGTGTTTTTTATATAAGATATATGGTAATGTATCATAAAAAGTGCCTAGACAATGTCTTTATATAATGGTTAACTAGTCCATCTATTGCCCATTGAATTTCATTGTGCTTCAAGAGCCTATATGTGTCTTTCTCCCTATATGTGTGTGTGTGTGTGTCTATATATATATATATCCCACTTTTTTCTTTTTTATAAATTTTCTGCTATCTGTCTCTCTTGTCCTTAGGTCATTATCACATAGTTTGAATTACTGGCTTTGTAACAAACTTTATTATCTAATACAGTAAGTTTGGGCATTTATTTTCTTTTATGAGAATTATTTCATCTTGAACCAGTTCATCTCATATATGAACATCTGGATCAGCCTGCCTAATTGCATTGTAATTATGAGATAACTTGGGGGCAAAAGGGATCACTTTGTAATTTGGGGTTAATAGGTATTTAAATTTAGACCTTTTTTATGTAATATAATAAAATGTGATAAAAATTTTTTACAAACTTTGAATAATTCTGTAATATTTATCCTAAAAAGTTTTAGTTTTTCTGCTATTAAAAATGTTTCAAGTAATCTTTTATAAATTTTTTCTGGTCTATACCAACAAATATCCCTTTCTTATAATAGTTTTTAGAGTTTCTCTGATGCTGTACATTGTAAAAGATCACATTATCAATTATATAATATTTTCCTCTCCTTTATTACCTTTTATATCATTTTCGTATTTTGTTCAGCTGAATTGGGTTTCCCATATAAAGCTGAAAGACAGCAGGGATAGAAGACACAGATTGAAAGGAAAAATTAGTTTATGATTTCATTATGTTCTAATATGCACAGTATAAAATGTTGGTAAGTTTTATCTGGCAAAACTTTGAATGCATCAGACTTCATGCATTTTTGTTCCTTTTGTTCCTTTTGATGCTGCTTGGAAGTCAAACACTCTACCACTAATTCTTTAACAATCAGTTTTGACCTACTAATGTAGCTCCACTTTTAATTACCCAAATTGCCATTATTTTTATATTGACTTGGGTGGTTATTATTTATTTAAATTTGTTTGCTCAGTTTCATGCTCTAATTTTATCTCATGTTATCTCACTTAATTAAAATGTGAAAAATATGAGTGAAAATGTTAGTCACTTAGTCGTGTCCAACTCTTTGTGACTATTCTTGCTTTGAGAGCCCCATGAACTGTGCGGAAAGGCAAAATGATAGGATACCAAAGAGGAACTCCCCAGGTCATTAGGTGCCCAATATGCTACTGGAAATCAGTGGAGAAATAACTCCAGAAAGAATGAAGGGATGGAGCCAAAGCAAAAACAATACCCTGTTGTGCATGTGACTGGTGATAGAAGCAAGGTCCAATGCTGTAAAGAGCAATATTGCATAGGAAACTGGAATGTCATGTCCATGAATCAAGGCAAATTGGAAGTGGACAAACAAGAGATGGCAAGTGAACATCGACATTCTAGGAATCAGCAAACTAAAATGGACTGGAATGTGTGAATTTAACTCAGATGACCATTATATCTACTACTGCAGGCAGGAATCCCTGAGAAGAAATGAAGTAGCCATCATGGTCAACAAAAGAGTCCAAATGCAGTACTTGGATGCAGTCTCAAAAATGATAGAATGATTTCTGTTCATCTCCAAGGCAAACCATTCAATATCACAATCATCCAAGTCTATGCCCCAACCAGTAATGCTGAAGAAGCTGAAGCTGAATGGTTTATGAAGACATACAAGACCTTTTAGAACTAACACCCAAAAAGATGTCCTTTTCATTATAGGGGACTGGAATGCAAAAGCAGGAAGTAAAGAAACACCTGGAGTAACAGGCAAATTTGGCCTTGGAATATGGAATGAAGCAGGTCAAAGACTAATAGAGTTTTGCCAAGAAAATCCACTGGTCATAACAAACACCCTCTTCCAACAACGCAAGAGAAGACTCTACACATGGACATAACCAGATGGTCAACACCGAAATCAGACTGATTATATTCTTTGCAGCCAAAGATGGAGAAGCTCTGTCCTGTCAAGAAAAACAAGACCAGGAGCTGACTGTGGTTCAGATCATGAACTCCTTATTAACAAATTCAGACTCAGATTGAAGAAGTAGGGAAAACTGCTAGACTATTCAGGTATGACCTAAATCAAATCCCTTATGATTATACAATGGAAGTGAGAAATAAATTTAAGGGCCTAGATCTGATAGATAGAGTGCCTGATGAACTATGGAATGAGGTTCATGACATTGTACAGGAGACAGGGATCAAGACCATCCCCATGGAAAAGAAATGCAAAAAAGCAAAATGGCTGTCTGAGGAGGCCTCACAAATAGCTGTGAAAAGATGAGAGGAAAAAAGCAAAGGAGAAAAGGAAAGATATAAGCATCTAAATACAGAGTTCCGAGAATAGCAAGGAGAGATAAGAAAGCCTTCTTCAGTGATCAATGCAAAGAAATAGAGGAAAAGAACAGAGTGGGAAAGACTAGAGATCTCTTCAAGAAAATGAGAGATACCAAGGGAACATTTCATGCAAAGATGTGCTTGATAAAGGACAGAAATGGTATGGACCTAATAGAAGCAGAAGATATTAAGAAGAGGTGGCAAGAATACGCAGAAGAACTGTACAAAAAGACTGTCACGACCCAGATAATCATGATGGTGTGATCACTAATCTAGAGCAAGACATCCTGGAATGTGAAGTCAAGTGGGCCTTAGAAAGCATCACTATGAACAAAGCTAGTGGAGGTGATGGAACTCCAGTGGAGCTGTTTCAAATCCTGAAAGATGATGCTGTGAAAGTGCTGCACTCAATATGCCAGCAAATTTGGAAAACTCAGCAGTGGCCACAGGACTGGAAAAGGTCAGTTTTCATTCCAATTCCAAAGAAAGGAAATGCCAAAGAATGCTCAGACTACCGCACAATTACACTCATCTCACATGCTAGTAAAGTAATGCTCAAAATTCTCTAAGCCAGGTTTCAGCAATATGTGAACCATGAACCCCCTCATGTTCAAGCTAGTTTTTGAAAAGTCAGAGGAACCATAGATCAAATTGCCAACATCCGCTGGATCATGGAAAAAGCAAGAGAGTGCCAGAAAAACATCTATTTCTGCTTTATTGACTATGCCAAAGCCTTTGACTGTGTGGATCACAATAAACTGTGGAAAATACTGAGAGAGATGGGAATACCAGACCACCTGACCTGCCTCTTGAGAAATCTGTATGCAGGTCAGGAAGCAGAAGTTAGAACTGGACTGGTTAGAACAACAGACTGGTTCCAAATAGGAAAAGGAGTATGTCAAGGCTGTATATTGTCACCCTGCTTATTTAACTTATATGCAGAGTACATCATGAGAAACGCTGGACTGGAAGAAACACAAGCTGGAATCAAGATTGCCGGGAGAAATATCAATAACCTCAGATATGCAGATGACACCACCCTTATGGCAGAAAGTGAAGAGGAACTCAAAAGACTCTTGTTGAAAGAAAAAGAGGAGAATGAAAAAGCTGGCTTAAAGCTCAACATTCAGAAAACAAACATCATGGCATCTGGTCCCATCACTTCATGGCAAATAGATGGGGAAACAGAGGAAACAGTGTCAGACTTTATTTTTGGGGGTTCCAAAATCACTGCAGATGGTGATTGCAGCCATGAAATTAAAAGACACTTACTCCTTGTAAGAAAAGTTATGACCAACCTAGAATGCATATTCAAAAGCAGAGACATCACTTTCCCATCAAAGGTTCGTCTAGTCAAGGCTATGGTTTTTCCTGTGGTCATGTATGGACGTGAGAGTTGGACTGTGAAGAAGGATGAGCACCGAAGAATTAATGCTTTTGAACTGTGGTGTTGGAGAAGACTCTTGAGAGTCCCTTGGACTGCAAGGAGATCCAACCAGTCCATTCTGAAGGAGATCAGCCCTGGGATTTCTTTGGACGGAATGATGCTAGAGCTGAAACTCCAGTACTTTGGCCACCTCATGCGAAGAGGTGACTCATTGGAAAAGACTCTGGTGCTGGGAAGGATTGGGGGCAGAAGGAGAAGTGGATGACAGAGGATGAGATGGCTGGATGGCATCACTGACTCGATAGATGTGAGTCTGAGTGAACTCCAGGAGGTGGTGATGGACAGGGAGGCCTGGCATGCTGCGATTCATGGAGTTGCAGAGTCGAACACGACTGAGTGACTAAACTGAACTGAACTCGACTGTAGCCTCCCAGGCTCCTCTGTCCATGGAGCTCTCAAGGCAAGAATACTGGAGTGGGTAACCATACCCTTTTCCAAGTGATCTTCCATGGATACAGAGGTTTCAGGGGTCAAATCCAGGTCTCCCACATTGTGAGCAGATTTTTATTGTCTGAGCCACAAGGGTAATCCATGCCTATCCTTGTACACTGCTTTATTTAAGTATAGAAATATAATGTGTTTTTTCATCAAAGTTTGAAACACCAGAATTTTAGTTTGGTCATGAGACAAACATGATTTCTCAGTTTTTCATGGTATTAAGTTATACATTTTTATTTTTGTTACTTTTTGTATTGCTTTCATGATTTTATGCATACTGATTTTATATCATTTGAATGCAGAGTTCCAGAGAATATCAAGGAGAGATAAAAAGCCTGCCTCAGTGATCAATGCCAAGAAATAGATGAAAACAATAGAATGGGAAAGACTAGAGATCTCCTCAAGAAAATTAGAGATACCAAGGGAACATTTCATTCAAAGATGGGCTCAATAAAGGACAGAAATGGTATGGACCTAACAGAAGCAGAAGATATTTAAAAGACATGGCAAGAATACACAGAAGAAATATGCAAATATATCTTTATGATCCAGATAACCACAATGGTGTGATCACTCACCTACAGCCAGACATCCTGGAATGTGAAGTCACATGGGCCTTAGGAAACATAACAATAAACAAAGCTAGTGGAGGTGATGGAATTCCAGTTGAGCTATATCAAATCCTAAAAGATGAAGCTGCAAAGTGCTGCACTCAATATGTCAGCAAATTTGGAAAACTCGACAATGGACACAGGAATGGAAATGGTCAGTTTTCATTCCAATCTCAAAGAAAGGCACTGCCAAAGAATGCTCAAACTTCCACACAATTGTACTCATCTCACAGGCTAGCAAAGTAATGCTCAAATTTCTCCAAGCCAGGCTGCAACGGTATGTGAACCATGAACTTCCAGATGTTTAAGCTGGGTTTAAAAAGGCACAGGAACCAGAGATTAAATTGCCAACATCCGTTGGATCATTGAAAAAACAAGGGAGTTTCAGAAAAAAAAAAATCTACTTCTGCTTTATTGACTATGCCGAAGCCTTTGACTGTGTGGATTACAACAAATTGTGGAAAATTCTTTAAGAGATGATCCTGGGAAAAATTGAAGGTGGGAGGAGAAGGGGATGACAGAGGATAAGACGGTTGGATGGCATCACTGACTCAATGGATATGAGTTTGAGTAAACTCTGGGTTTGGTGATGTACAGGGAAGCCTGGTGTGCTGCAGTCCATGAGGTCGCAAAGAGTTGGACACAACTGAGTGACTGAACTGAACTGAATTGATCTTATACTTCAGTTCAATTCAGTTCAGATGAGTTGCTCAGTCGTGTCTGACTCTTTGAGTACCCATGAATCGCAGCATGCCAGGCCTCCCTATCCATCACCAACTCCCGGAGTTCACTCAGACTCATGTCCATCGAGTCAGTGATGCCATCCAGCCATCTCTGCCTCTGTCGTCCCCTTCTCCTCCTGCCCCCAACCCCTCCCAGCATCAGAGTCTTTTCCAGTGAGTCAACCCTTCACATGAGGTGGCCAAAGCCCTGGAGTTTCAGCTTGAGCGTCATTCCTTCCAAAGAAATCCCAGGGCTGATCTCCTTCAGAATGGACTGGTTGGATCTCCTTGCAGTCCAAAGGACTCTCAAGAGTCTTCTCCAACACCACAGTCCAAAAGCATCAATTCTTCGGCACTCAGCTTTCTTCACAGTCCAACTCTCACATCCATACACGACTACTGGAAAAAACATAGCCTTGCCTAGATGGACCTCTGTTGGCAAAGTAATATCTCTGCTTTTCAAAATGGTATCTAGTTTGATCATAACTTTTCTTCCAAGGAGTAAGCGTCTTTTAATTTCATGGCTACAATCACCATCTGCAGTGATTTTATACTTACAGGCTTGTAATTATCCCAGATCCTATTTACTGTGATTCTACCTGTTGATGACTTGTTTTCTCATGTGGCTTTTAAATTTTTTTTTTTTGCTTATTTTTAACAAAGAGTATTATTCTCAGGGTCTTAACATAACTTATGAGTCTGTCTCTACAGCACAGATTCATACAGCTTCTTCCAGAGCCCTGGGGATTCCATGGACACAGATAGAGTTCCTGTATTATTTTCTTAGCTTGACATTTCTTTATCATGTGAGCAGAGTAAGTAGCTACCATACAATCACAGATAGCACAGGACTGAGATATTTATCTTTTATAAAAACAAATTCATATTTTTATTTTAAATCTTTTTCAGAAGAAGAGCTTTCTTGCCATTTCTCTGGGCAAAGGTTGTGGGTTGGAATAGGTAGTTTCCTGACCAAAGGTTTTTATTGCCGTTTGTCATAGAAAATTCTGACACTATGATTCATCTCCTTTCTTTACAATTTTCCATGTTCCTATCTCTAACAATAAGTTACTAGTGAAACTGATGGGCATCTTCCTGACTAGCATAAACCCTACACTGAAAAAATCAATATAAAAGAAAGTTCAAAGATTCTTTGGTATTTATATTTTCATCATTAGATATATAATTGATCTCATTAACTAAGATTTATGAGATAATGAAGTTGAAAAACTTGTGTGAATAAATGACTTGGTGAGAAAATTGAAATGTGAATGGTTAACATAAATAAAAATAAGACTTTTAAAATTAATTTTAAAATGGTGAAAGAAAATGTCTATTTTTTGAAGCTTAAGTAAGATATAAGAATGATATGCTACAAAAATGCCCTAAAAGAAGTTGGATGTTAGGAAAAGGATTAAGAAGCTATCTGGGAAGTTAGTTTATAATAATTGTGTACTTGAATCCTTGAATATTGTTAAAAATCAGCCAAATAAGTATTTATGGAAGAGGTAAATGTCTTCAAATCTGAATTAATCAAATAAAACCTTCCCAACCACATCTTGTATACTTTTTAGCTCTATAAGGTTGCATTTCCCAGAATCTTGTGATTGCAGACATGTGCTATAAATTGATGGGAATACAATTTTTTTAATTACACATCTTGTAAAATTGGGTATATTAATTATGAAACTTACTTTTTAAAAGAGAAAAGCCTAGGTCTTCTGCTCATTTTTAAAATTGGGTTCTTATTTTTTGCTGTTGAGTTATACGAGCTGTTCGTATACTTTGGAGAGTGACTCCTTGCTGACTATCATTTGCACATATTTTCTTCCATTTGGTAGGCTGTCTTTTTATTTTGTCAGTCATTTCCTTTACTGTATGAAAGTCTTTAAGTTTAGGTCCAAATTTCACATTTTTGCTTCTATTTCTTTTGCCTTAGGAGGCAAATCCAAAGAATACTGTCAAAAAGCTTTCTCTTTTAAGAGTTCTACAGTCTCATTTAGGTCTCTGTTGATTCTGTTCCATTGATCCACTCTTCTGTTTTTGTGCCAGTACCATGCTGTTTTGATTACTGTAGCTTTGTGATGGAGTTTGAAATTGAGGATTGTGATGCCTCCAGCTCAGCTTGGGCCAGGTTGCACAGGGAAGTGGTCCACAGGGAACCTGAAAGCCACCACAGTAGACTTTGCTCTGCCCTGCCACTGGGGCCAGTCAACATGCATGTTCTCCTTATAGAAAGAATCCAGACCTCCTCAGCCCCTCTGTTTGTCTCAGTTGTCCTCTCACCAATCTGGGGTCTCATCTTCTCCATAGAACCTTTGTCTTTGTATTCAACCTATGCATGTATATCTTAAAAGACATTTCAAAATAATGATAACAGGTATCAAAAATGTCCATCAGTGGTACAGAACTTTGACAGCTGGAAAAGAGTCCAAACTCTCAAATGCCAAAAGACTTAGGAAACAAACCAAAAAGATTTTTTTTAAAAGTTCAGCATAGAATGCTTAAAAATGTGATTTTCTTCAAAAAGCATGGTAGTTTCATATTAGAGTGACTTACTGTGACATTGTGAAATGAAATCCAGTCCTAATGCATCTGAATTTGCATATGCAGTGGTTCTACTCTGCCAGTACAGCCCATTTTATTGAGCTTTTGCATGCAGAGAGAAAATCCTGAATTCTCATTTACTTGAGGCTAAAATTAATGACTTTGGTTCAATTGCAAAGTAGGCTAGTGAGGTCAGGAATTGAAATCTTTATTTAAGATACTGATTTTTTTTCCCTTCTAAGTTTCAAAAAGCAATAAAGTGCCTTCATCATTTCCTTCTGTATGTTAGCAATGACAGTTCAATAGCAATAGAGACACTACAGCGCTACAATGCAAACCTGAGACCACTCCTAAAATTTCTCTCCTAATGTTATTCATCACCAACAAGCCTTTTCTTTTGCATCCTTTTCTGTTATTTCCTAACATAATAGCAAGGACTTGAAGTGCCCTCCTTTCTCCCTAGAAATGCAACATTTTCAGTAATTTATCCAGCAGTTGTAAATGATGAAGGAAAAACATTGGTGGGGTTTTTGAAATGTTAATTATAAATATGTAGTCCTTACAGAAACACAATCCCAAACAAATGCATGAATAATGAAAGCAAAACATACACAGTGACTTTTACAATATGAATTTTGCTACCATTCTAAGCCAAAAAAATGTATTTTATTTTTTCAAAGTATTTTTATATGTCTGCTAAAAATACTGTTATGAATGTGTCTATGGCCTTGAAGGTTATAAAGGTTATCATGCGGAGTCTGTCAAGGTAATGGTGTCTAATTCCACACTCTGAATATAGAAGGCTTTAAATGAGAATGTTCTTTGCAGGTTAAGGACCTCCAAATCTTTAAATCTTATCCTGTTACCCTGAGAATGTTCCTAACCTGAAGGAAATATATAAAGGAGATATACTGTTTAAAAACCACACTCTGTTGCTCTTTTGAGCCTTCATTCCAGTCCATATTCACTCCATCCAAATACTATTGATGGAATTATTTTAAGTTACCTGGAGCCTTTTCATTTAGACTTGAGGAAAACTACTGCTATCTGTCTGAGCTCCTTCACGATATCCACTCTGGTTTCAACTTTTGACCTTCAAAGAGGTAATCTTTTAAATGATAATTCCAAATTGGAGAAAGTACAAAATAACTATTTGAATATAAAAACTTTTAACATTGGTGTCTTCTACCAAAACCAAAGAACACAGTAGCTTCTTGGCAGAATTTTCTAGTTAATAAGCAACTTGGAGACTGCTAAGAACAAAGAGATTTTTTGAGTGTCTTAGGTATTGCAGCCGGGGAGATCCAAATTCTGGTAGAATCCAAAAGTGTTCTGAGGGAGATAAAGAATCAAGGGCTTATTAAAAAACAAAAACAAAAACAAAAAACTCTGAGGTTGTTAAAGTTGTCCGCTAGGAATTATGATTAACTCTGACACAGGAAAGCAAATATTTGTCCCTAAAGGGAAGGTTGCCAAGAGAGGGACTGAATGCAAGAGAGAGTCTCTTGCATTGCAGATGGATTCTTTTCTGTCTAAGCCACTAGAGAAGCCTGATTTGGGGGTAAGTGTCCCATAAGTATCTTGAGTTTCTGGAGCATTGGGAAGGTGTTCCGGACACCTGTGGTGATACAATCAGTCATTAGGTTTCACATACCATCCAGGCTGAGCCATTCATATGTTACACTTCCTCAGAATCCTGGCTCCAGTTTAGAGAGTTGTCTTAGCAACACTGCCTCCATTTTGACTTTCCTTTTATCAGTATATTCTTAGCAGTAACCTTCCAGAGCCTTTGAGTTGGAAGTTGAGGAAATTAGTAGGTGGCAAGGGGAAATGCCATACTTCCTCTGATGTTGGAGCCTGTGGTCAATAGTCAGCAAAGCCCATGCATCTTATTGATGTAAATATATAGTCTTATAATATCTGACTGCATGCAGCCTACTAAAATATAGGTTAGGATAATACTTGAAAATAATTGCTAATAAAACATTAACAAATTTAAAATTTTCCATTATAAGTCTTCACATCCCAGATTACTAAGAGTTCTATAGTTACATCTGGAAAGAAGCAAATTTTCTTTAAGTTAATAAAGTTCTAAGATTTAAAAGCAGATTCTGTCACAAATTTGATTTCTGGATCCTGTTTGAAAAAGCTAAAGATTTACAAGGTCTCTTCTTCCAGAATATAAACTTTGTAGGAAATGCTGCTGCTGCTACTGCTGCTGCCAAGTCACTTCAGTCGTGTCCGACTCTATGTGACCCCATAGACAGTAGCCCACCAGGCTCCCCTGTCCCTGGGATTCTCCAAGCAAGAACACTGGGGTGGGTTGCCATTTCCTTTTCCAATGCATGAAAGTGAAAAGTGAAAGTGAAGTCACTCAGTTGTGTTCAAGTCTTAGTGACCCCATGGACTGCAGCCCACCAGGCTCCTCCGTCCATGGGATTTTCCAGGCAAGAGTACTGGAGTGGGGTGCCATTGCCTTCTCCATTGTAGGAAATGACTATGTGTCAATTATTTTCCTAATTTTTGCTAGAAATATTTGCCAATGTAATATATGAGAATATCTTATAAGGAAAATATGGAGTGTATTGTCTTTCAGGTAGCAGCAGATTTCTTAATATTAAGGAGGAGAAAAAGTATTCAGAATTTAGAATTATAATACTCAGAATTGTAGACTTTTTTCTGTTTGCTATCTTTTTGCATATGAATTAAAGTATATTGATTAAACTTTGTCATCAGCCTTTAGTCTTTTGCTCTCTCTTTCATTTCTGGAATTAATTTTTTCCTGTTTCTTTATTTCATCTCCATCATTACAGATTTACTTTCACATAATAGCTAATTTGACCTATCTTCCAATATTTGTTGGCATTTTGTACAATATCAGACTTTTGGCCCATGGCTCAAGCTTAAGCCTAGGGTAAATCTTCCTAAGTACATAAACCCTCAGGAACATCTATAACACTTATAATTTCATAATATAATTATTATAACACATAATAATTCAACTCAAATCAAGTAACGTTCAACATTACACATTTTAGAAATTCTAAGCTTACATTTATGAAGTCTAGGAAAATAAAGCCCAGAATAGCCTGTGTTGGCACTTAGCCACATCAATTTTTAAATTAGCAGGTGTTATTTTCTTTTGAGTTCTGAATATTTAACACTTGAATGCTCTGTGATTAAAATCACATGAAAATCTGGTAAGGAACTCTAGAAATGTAGCTACCTATAAAACGTGTGTGTGTGAGAGAGAGAGAGATAAAGAGAGAGAGAAGGAACAGAGACAGAAAGACAGAGAAAACTGACTTACACTCAGCTCTCCAAGGCAAGAATTCCAGCTGGATTTCTTTACTGTGTGGAAAGAAGAGTGGACATCCTCAGGACCAGCTCACCTGAAAGAGAGGTCAGAAGGACTGAGCTGTATGCCCAGTCGTGCTTTTTGCTTCCATCTCACCAAACACATGATTACTCCTCCTTCACGGGGACTAGATGAGGAGCTTAGAGACCAGTTTCCCAAGTATTCAAAAGTTCTTAGTGTAGAAATAAAAGCAGGGAGGCAAGAAGAGGGCAAAAGTAGTTCCTGCTATGCCGGGTATATGCTGTTGATATAGCTTCTATAAACTTTATTATAGTTGGGCCTGATTTATAACCAAACCTCTGTGCTTCCCAAGCTGCTATAACTGTCATACTAGCAACATCCAGGGGCTGTTTTAAGACTCAAATGCGCACTTTAAGATTAGTCCTCCCCAGAGCAAGCAGCACAAGGATGCTACATAAACTACAGGTATTGGAATCTATAATCCCTCAGATACATCTTTTCTCATCTCAAACACAGACTATGTTGACTTTAAAGATAAGAAAAAGAACTGTCCTACAAAGTCATCCATTTTCTTCCCCCACTTGATTCTCAGATTTCTGTTAAGAGATGCAGGGATTTCCGGTTGACAGAAAGCAGTATATATGAAGTGTTCCACTTCAGGGTTACAGTTCAGTTTCATGAAAAATATTTACATAAAAGTCATATGGAAACTGTTTTCAGTGAAAGAGACAAAATGATAGAAAGTAAAATCCATCATAATCAAAAACTTTTACCTGTAATCAGCAAACATCAGTTGGGAGGATAGAACTGGAGATTATATTTGATTCTATTTTTTCACGACTGGAGCCAGTTAATCTATATGAAAGTTGCTCTTCATTTTATGCAGTTGGTCACTTTGTCACTTCACTTCCTCCTTGTGCTTGATTCATTTCAGTAATGCCCATTATGAGGAAAGGAAATTAAAAGACCTATGTTATTGCAAAGGTTTGACATTCAATAAATCACATTTTTGAAAAAGTGCCACGTTTTATTCATTAATACAAGCATTAACATGACAAACTTGTAAGTTTCTTCATAGAATGTTTGAACGTAAAAGCTTGTGAAGAATAAGAACATTTGTATTTGTTCAGACATTGGTATGTAATTGCTAGATTTCCTAATTAAGTGTCTGGTTGTTTTAAAATAACTGTGAAAATGATTCAGATGCATAAAGTTGAAAATTAAAAAAAGAATTGAGGTAGATTTACAAATAATGTTTATACCTACTGGTTGATTATTAGGAAGAGAATTGAATGATTTCTGACCATAATTTATGTGATGAAAATAAAGGGTAAAAGTCACTTAGCTAGAAACTTTGTAGATGATTAAGGAACATTTCAATTAAGCTAGATAAGAAAATATCATATTTTTTCCTGTGATATTTTTCCTTGGCAAGAATCGTGACACAGGCAATGCATTTCCATGCAGAGAGAAGAGCCTAGGAAGTTTCAGCAAGTTTGATAATAAGAAACAAGTTTCATTAAGGGCAAGGATTTTCCACTGAAGCTAGGAAAGTTGAAGTAAAAAAAAAAAAAATGATTAAGCGACTTCCTTAAGGTCCAGGAAATAGTAGCAGAGCCAATAGTATAGCTTAGTTCTGATGCTTGTACTAGTCAGCAATGTTCCCACCACAAGCTGTTGTCTTAAGCCTGAACAAGTACAAATATCTTAAGGTAATGAGTAATAAGGATCCTTTAGAATAGCTTGTGATACTTAAACTAGGCATGTTTCTTAATTACAGGTAAAGCATATAACTTCCTGTGTTTCCAGCAAAAATCTCCATTTTTCTATCCTAGACTCTCATTGTGAATTATTCAGTGGTTTATTACAAGTACACTGATGCACTGGAATGTTTGTGTGGAGGGAGGGTTTTAGGGACCATAATCCGTTTGTAAGTGAGCCTTGAGGTTATTTTCACATGGCAGTTTACACAGTAGCGGAAGAGATGGCGTTTTTCCATATTAAGCAGTGTGTACAGAGAGGTATTGGAGAAGGCAATGGCAGCCCACTCCAGTACTCTTGCCTGGAAAATCCCGTGGACGGAGGAGCCTGGTGGGCTGCAGTCCATGGGGTCACTAAGAGTTGGACAGGACTGAGCGACTTCACTTTGACTTTTCCCTTTCATGCATTGGAGAAAGAAATGGCAACCCACTCCAGTATACTTGCCTGGAGAATCCCAAAGACAGGAAGCCTGATGGGCTGCTGTCTATGGAGTCGCACAGAGTCGGACACAACTGAAGTGACTTAGCAGCAGCAGCATAGAGAGGTATTGTAGATTTTACAAAAATTCAGTGTTTCCAACCAGCTTTTTGATTCTGAACTCTTAATCAAGGTCAGTAGACTATGACAGTTCTATTAGAATATGTAGCTGCCCTACCCCCACAACGTTTACCTAATCTCTCCTACCTCTCTTTTGCTTCTAAATCTTCTTATACACACACACACACACACACACACCCCTCTCTTTTGCAGCGCTTTATGCTCTTCTTCTCTGAGGTCAAAAAGCTATCATTCTCTCACTTTGTCTATGAAACAAATTGGCTAAGCGAAAACTGTGCAATTTTTACACTAGCTGCAACTCAAGGATGTGTGAAATCTTCCACATAGTTTGGCACGAGATCAGCAAGGCTACTTGGTTGTCAGCTTGTTCTCAATGATTGATCTTAAGGAAAATTTTCTTTCATCAGCCAGAAAGGAGGATCATTTGGCTGATTTATTATTATGGCTCATCACCTTGGAAGTTTCCTTAAAAGACCTTTTTGCATGACATGTAATCTCTATCAGGGAAAGCATTTTACATGACATCTGCAGTTTGATACATACTTGGAATATAAACTGTTTTAAGATTTTAGTTAATGTTCTACATTGTACAAATTGCTGTTTTAGCATTTATTGCTGGTCATATTTTTCTATCTTTAAAAAGTGCTTTAGACCTATCTAGGCACTGTGGTGTGATTAGATTACCTATTTTCCCCCACACAATTCAGATGAAATCTGCACATTGTTTAAGGGCTTTCACATGGATAGAATGTATCTAATATTATGTAGAAATATGCAGTTCTACAGAAATCAGACAAATTGACTAGAAGACTGGATCTTAAGAATAAATATTTCATCTCCTTTAGGGACCAGCCATTATAACAATTTTCTCCAGGGTATTGTATCAATTCAAATACCTTATTTTTAATATTCTGCTACATAGTTTCACATAAAGTAATAGTTGGTAAATACATTGATATTAATCTGTTTTCCATTATTGCTATCAAAATATATAAGACATTTTAAAACAGGAAGATCTTACAAATGCTGTTACCAAAAGGCTGGTACATAAAAAATTTAACAAAGATAATTAGAACTTCATAGCAGAAAGAATTCTTAGAAGGCTAATCTTCCTATCACATTAATGGAGAAACTTAAAACAAATTAGTTCACACAGTATACAAGACCACAAGTATAACTCTTCACTTGTAACTTTTAAATAATAAATTATACTATAAATAAAATAAATAATAAGTTAAATAATAAACCATACTATTACATTATATATACATTTGTACACCAGGGCGTCCCTGGTGACTCAGAAAGTAAAGCTGCCTGCAGTGAAGGAGACCCAAGTTTGATTCTTGAGTCAGGCAGATGCCCTGGAGAAGACACTGGCAACCCACTCCAGTATTCTTGCCTGGAAACTTCCATGGACAGAGGAGGCTGGTGGGCTACAGTCCATGGGGTCACAAACAGTCAGATGCAACTGAGCCACTAACACATATGTATGCACACATGTCTTAGAGTCTATTTGTGCATGCATGCTAAGTCACTTCAGTCATATCTGACTCTGTGACCCTATGGACTGTAGTATTCCAGGCCTCTCTGTCCATGGAATTTTCCAAGCAAGAACACTGGAGTGGGTTGCCATTTCCTCCTCCAGGGGATTTTCCTGATCCAGGGATGGAATCCATGACTCTTATGTCTCCTTCACTAACAGGCAGGTTCTTCCTAGGTGGTAGACCACCTAGGAAGCCCTCTCTATTATATATAATATATTTAATATATTTTAGCATATATAAAACAAAAGTCATATACTATATAGTGCAATATATGCATATATATTTTACTTATAGGAACACTATTCACACTTTATTTTTTATTCTCATTTCATATATTTATATTGTACTAATATACTATACAAAATAATGTTTTTGGAAACGAAACCCAAGTGGTTATGCACTGTGTTAAAGTGGATACCTATTAGAACCAGCTTGCATCACTCTTTACCATTTATTCCTATTAAGCATTTAACTCTACTAAATGACTCAGATGATTTGTTAATGATTAATTAATAAAATAAGGGATACATTATAGGAATGCAGACATTAATAACCTGATTTCTTCAAATTTTAAGTATTCATTTTAAGGCATTTAGATCTAATTGTGACATTCTACTGTAACTTAGTTGCAAAGTGAGTCTCAATTTCATTTCTAATTATGTCTATTTCAGTAATAAAGCTTCAGGAATTAAAGTGTATTTGTATTAAATATTAGCTGTTAAACTTAGTTTTAAAAATTTGATCTAATATACAAATGGGGCTCAAAATCCAAGTCAGTGCAAAAAAATAAAAAAAAAACACAAAAAGGAAACACTAGTGACCATTCATGGACCATAATTTTCAAAAATATAGAGAAAATTCAGTCAGTTACAAAAATCAAGAAAGTAATATAATTTGTGTCCACATTTTCAATATCCTTCTGCTCTTATTTTAGTCAGTTCTCAGACAACAAGGAAAAGTAGTCCATGGAGGAACTTTGTGAAAAATTAAACCAAATTCATTTGGATCTGAAAGAACAAACTCATACCATTGAAAGAGAGAATTTGATAACATGAAGAGACATTATAGAAGAAAGTTCAGGATACTTCAGTGCTACTCTTGACTATAAAACTTCAAAAACTTAATTAGTTATTCTCACACAGTTTTTGTATATAAATATATTTATCTTCCATGAAAATAGAAATTGATCAAACAGAAATAGTTCAGTTCTGTTCAATTGCTCAGTCATGTCGGACTCTTTGTGACCCCATTTGGGAAGTAGCATGCCAGGCCTCCTTGTCTATCACCAACTTTCAGAGTTTACTCAAACTCATGTCTATTGAGTCAGTGATGCCATCCAGCCATCTCATCCTGTGTCATCCCCTTCTCCTCCCACCTTCAATCTTTCTCAGCATCAGGGTCTTTTCAATGAGTCAGTTCTTCACATCAGGTGGCCAAAGTATTGGAGTTTCAGCTTCAACATAAGTCTTTCAATGAGTGTTCAGGACTGATTTCCTTTAGGATGGACTGGCTGGATCTCCTTGCAGCCCAAGGGACTCTCAAGAGTCTTCTCCAACATCCATTTTGAAAGCATCAATTCTTCAGTGCTCAGTTTTCTTTATAGTCCAACTCTCACATCCATACATGACCACTAGAAGAAACATAGCTTTGACTAGATGGACATTTTTGACAAAGTAATGTCTCTGCTTTTTAATATACTGTCTAGGTTGGTCATAGCTTCTCTTTGAAGAAGCAAGCATCTTTTAATTTCATGGGTGCAGTCACCATCTGCATTGATTTAGGAGCCCCCAAAACTAAAGTCTCACTGTTTCCACTGTTTCACCATCTATTTGCCATGAAGTGATGGAACAGGATGCCATGATCTTAGTTTTCTGAATGCTGAGTTTTAAGCCAACTTTTTCACTCTCCTCTTTCACTTTCATCAAGAGGCTCTTTAGTTCTTCTTCACTTTCTCCCATATAGGTGGTGTCATCTGCATATCTGAGGTTACTGATATTTCTCCTGGCAGTCTTGATTCTAGCTTGTGTTTCCTCCAGCCCAGCATTTTGCATGAAGTGTTCTGCATATAAGTTAAATAAGCAGCGTGACAATATACAGCTTGATTTACTCCTTTCCTGATTTTGAACCAGTCTGTTGATTCATGTCCAGTTCTAACTGTTGCTTCTTGACCTGCATACAGATTGCTCAGGAGGCAGGTCAGGGGATCTGGTGTTCCCATCTCTTGTAGAATTTTCCACGGTTTGTTGTGATCCACACAGTTAAAGGCTCTAAAAAAATCAATAAAGCAGAAGTAGATGTTTTTCCTGAAAGTCTCTTGCTATTTCAATGATCCAATGGATGTTGGCAATTTGATCTCTGGTTCCTCTACCTTTTATAGATCCAGCTTGAACATCTGGGAGTTCACGGTTCACGCACTGTTGAAACTGGGCTGGGAGAATTTTAAGCATTAATTTGCTAGAGTGTCAGATGAGTGCAATTGTGTGATAGTTTGAACATTTTTTGGCATTGCCTTTCTTTGGGATTGGAATGAAAGCTGGTCTTCTCCAGTACTGTGTATACTGCTGAGTTTTCCAAATTTGCTGGTATATTGAGTGCAGCACTTTGCAGCATCATCTTTTAGGATTTGAAATAGCTCAATTGGAATTCCATCACCTACACTAGCTTTGTTTGTAGTGATGCTTCCTAAGGCCCACCTGACTTCACATTTCAGGATCTCTGGCTCTAGTTGAGTGATCACACCATCATGATTATCTGGGTCATGAAGATGTTTTTCTGTATGGTTCTTCTGTGTATTCCTGCCACCTCTTCTTAATATCTTCTGCTTCTGTTAGGTCCATACGCTTTCTGTTCTTTATTGAGCTCATCTTTGCATGAAATATTCCCTTGGTATCCCTAATTTTCTTGAAGAGATCTCTAGTCTTTCCCATTTTATTGTTTTCATCTATTCTTTGCATTGATCACTGAGGAAGGCTTTTTTTTTTTTTTTAATCTCTTCTTGCTATTCTTTGGAACTCTGCATTCAAATGGGTATATCTTTCCTTTTCTCCTTTCCTTTAATGTCTTCTTTTCTCAGCTATTTGTTAGGCCTCCTTCAACAGTCATTTTGCTTTTGCATTTCTTTTTATTGGGGATGGTCTTGATCATTGCTTCCTGTACAATATCAGGAACCTCTGTCCATAGTTCTTCAAGTACTCTATCTATCAGATTTAATCCCCTGAATCTATTTCTCCCTTCTATTGTATAACCATAAGGGATTTGATTTAGGTCATACCTGAATGGTCTAGTGGTTTTCTCCACTTTCTTCAATTTAAGCCTGAATTTGGCAATAAGGAATTCATGATATGAGCCGTAGTCAGCTCCCGGTCTTATTTTACTGAGCTTCTCCATCTTTGGCTGCAAAGAATATAATCAATTTGATTTCGCTATTGACCATCTGGTGATGTCCATGTGTAGAGTCTTCTCTTGTGTTGTTGGAAGACAATGTTTGCCATGACCAGTGTGTTTTCTTGGCAGATCTCTATTAGCCTTTTCCCTGCTTCATTCTGTACTCCAAGGCCAAATTTGCCTGTTACTCCAGGTGTTTCTTGACTTACTACTTTTGCATTTCAGTCCCCTATAATGGAAAGGACATCTTTTTGGGTGTTAGTTCTAGAAGGTCTTGTAGGTCTTCATAGAACCATTAAACTTCAGCTTCTTCTGCATTAATGGTCGGTGCACAGATTTGAATTATTTGATATTGAATGGGTTGTCTTAGAAAGAGAGATCATTCTGTCATTTTTGAGAGTGCATCCAAGTACTGCATTTCAGACTCTCTTGTTGACTGTGATAGCTACTCCATTTCTTCTAAGGGATTCCTGCCCACAGTAGGAGATATGATGGTCATCTGAGTTAAATTCACCCATTCCAGTCCATTTTAGTTTGCTAATTCCTAAAATGTTGATGTTCACTCTTGCCATCTCCTGTTGGACAACTTCCAATTTGCCTTGATTCATGGACCTAACATTCCAGATTCCTATGCAATATTGTTCTTTGTAGCATTGGACTTTACTTTCATCACCAGTCACACTCACAGCTGGGTGTTGTTTTTGCTTTGGCTCCATCTCTTCATTCTTTCTGGGGTTATTTCTCTCCTGATCTCCAGTAGCATATGGGCACCAACCAACCAGGGAAGTTCATTTTTCAGTGTCCTATCTTTTTGCCTTTTCATACTGTTCATGGGGTTCTCAAGGCAAGAATACTCAAGTGGTTTGCCATTCCCTTCTCCAGTGGACCACGTTTTGTCAGAACTCTCCACCATGACTCATCTGTCTTGGGTGGCCCTACATACATGGTTCATAGTTTCCTTGGATTAGACAAGGAAGTGGTTCATGTGATCAGATTTGTTAGTTTTCTATGATTGTGGTTTTCATTCTGTCAACCCTCTGTTGGAGACAGATAAGAGGCTTATGGAAGCAGAACTAGCATGTGTCCTTTTCTCTTTTTTTAAATGTGATTTTAAAGTATTGTCTCAAAGACCACAAAAGTATTAAAAATAAGAAAATATTTTAAAACTAGAAGCTTTATTATATGCTCTCACATGGTAAGGATTTCAAGAAATTTCTTTAGACTATATATGCTCTAGTCTTTGAAAATTGCAGTTAAAATCAATTTCAACATCACTTTAAAAGTGCACCAGCTTCTGCATTTGACACTGTACAGTTATAAATTCCAGTATTTAAATAAAAATCACTATACATTTCCAAAACCAAGAAAATGTGTTTTATGAACATGAAGAAACGTTACCAGTAAATGGAGACAGAATCCCCCCCACCCAAAGGCAAAAAGATGTAGTTAGGAGACTAGAAAATTTTAAAACCTTTTACAAATATGCTAAATTTTCTCAACGTGTCAAAAAGAAAAGCAACATGATCAGAGAAAGAGGAAATGAAGTTGGTAAAGATTTCTCAATAGGAAAAGGAAAGAAAAACTAAGTAAATTGAACATTATCACATCAAATCAGAAGTTCTACAGTGTAAGATCTTATACCTTGAAAAAATAGAGTACAAGAAGAATTTTAATATCCAAAATGATGCTTTCTAAATTATACTTTGCTTCTGCTGTGTTCACTTCCCAGGTGGCTCAGATGGTAAAGAATCTGCCTACAGTGCAGGAGACACAGGTTCAATTATTGGATCAGGAAGATCCCCTGGAGAAGGAAATTGCAACCCACTCCAGTTTTCTTGCCCATGAATCCCCAAAACAGAGGACCCTGGTGGGCTATAGTCCATGGGGTTTCAAGAGTCTGACTTGACTTAGCAGCTAAACAACAACTCTGCCCTGCACAAAAAAGTTAACTTAAAAGAATTACCTCTTCAATTAAATGCATCACATTACCAATACACTCTTATTCTTCACAATTGTTTTTCAGAGAGTTTCATCATCCAAAAGATAGAAGGCGAAGAGGTGATTATCTGGCATCAGTACTTTTGGCTGATGTAAAATCCATGGCTATGAAGTGGAAAAACACATGGCCAAAGTTCTACTTATCCAGATAGTGTTTTTGTGAATGCCTGGTAAGCATGGGGCAGGAAATTTGAAAGTATACTTTTGACCTAATTTCAGATTGTACTGTTGTTGAATTGTGAGCAACCAATTCAGTTCATCTCTGAATTATTCAGTTCCCTGCTGATTCTGATTTTTAGGAAAACTTTAAGTTTTAGTCTCTGATACTTCCCCTTAAGTTTGTTTCTCATTGTATGTGGCTGATGGGAAGTGTGTACAAAAAGATAAAAAGATTTTCAGATGGATTTGCTGGCCATAAGTCATTTTATACTAGATATCACATCACTTTTTACTGTTAAAAATAAGACATTTGTTTTAAATATGTGGGCATCTTTGAGTTTAGCCTGTCATTATCATTAATAAATTTGTACTCTTTTAAGTTATTCTTCAAATCAAACTTTCCTCTGTTTCTTTAAAATGCATAATATACTACTCTGATTCATGACTTTTCAACTTTCTGAGACAAAATTGTAGAAGGAATCCTCATGCAGAAAAAAAAATCACTGTATTATTCAATAATATTAAAATTACAGTATGAGAAGTTTCATAAGTTGATATTTCTTCTATTAGCTGGACTTGCAACTGCAAAACATTCTGAATATATTATTTTAAAGAAATGTCTTATCTTGCAGGTTTGAGTTAAGTATGCACAAAATTTCTTTGGAATAAATTTGCAAAATAAGTGTTTTTGGCACAGAATTTTGGACATTGAAGCTAATTATAAATTACTGAATAGTGGCTGCTGCTCTGAAAAGTTGGTAATACTATTTAGCACTAATATGTCATGGAAAATTTTGGCAGGAGATAAGAATGACTGGTTTTGTTGAATCTAGCTTGAATTGATTTTTTACAAAAAATCATTTTGCTTTTCTTTTCCTCTAGTTAACTCTTTAGGTGATTTCACCCAAGTTTATTACAACAGAAAGAATAGCATTGACAAAAATAAGATGATTTGTAATTACGAAATTTTGTTTCTTTGAGGAACCAAATGATACTGAAATAATATTGATATTGAAAATGCTTTCATTTCTCTGTTTGTTTCACATGACATCCTTTTGCACATCATTCCTAACAAAGATTAATTTCATTCAATATAGATAAAAAGTGAAAACTGGTCATGATCTTTTCTGAATCATATTAATAACGTTGAGATAAACTGTCTATGAACTTAGCATTTTTTATTATCAATATATTTTTCCAAATTGAAAGCCCATTCTGAGAATTGTTGGGAATTTCTCAGGTTGACAAATGATGGAGAACAATGAAAGGCTAAGTGGTCACGATGTTCACATGCATCAGCTGCTTTGGGGAAAGAAGGGCCTTAGCTGAAAAGTCCAACTGCTGCTTGCAACACTGCATCTCTACCCCTTTAGAAGGAAAACTACAGGGATAATTTCCAGTCTTCAGTTTTTATTAGGCTTGGATTCTCACTGCTGCTCTTCTTTCCCAATCTGGTAGTTTAAAATTATGTCTTATTGTAGGTATGTGTACATGTTGGTGGTGTTTAGTCTGAAGTCACTTCTGACTGCGACCCCAGGGACTGTTGCTTGACAAGCTCCTCGGTCCATAGCATTTTCCAGGCAAGAATACTGGAGTGAGATGCCATTTCCTTCTCAGGGGATCTTCCTTACCCAGGGATCAAACCTATATCTCCTGCGTTGGTAGGTGGATTCTTTACCACTGAGTCACCTGAGAAGCCTCCCTGTGTGCATGCATATATTCATGTATCCTCATAAATTACGTCTGCATATAAACATGATGGCAGGCATGGCTAATACCATTTGCCGAGGGGATGGTTGTGAAAGCTTTCTAGTCTCACTCACGCACAACAGACTGCAAGCCACACTTCAGTTTACAAACCTTTAGCCTTGAGTTTGATGCTTCATTTGTCACACTGCTACTCTGCCAAATGGTATGGTGGCTCTGATCCAGATAACTAACTATGGCGAAACTACAGAGAGCGGTGGACGTCTGGCTCATGCAAAAACAGCATCCAAAACGTTCAGAAGGGAAATAACAACAGCCTCCGTTCACTGCCAGGCTCTGTTGGTACTAATCAAGTGTTTTCTTGTTCATTGTTGCATTCTATCTGCATAATAATTCCTTTCTGGAGACATTATAATGGTCTGGAAGCTCTATTTTGTTTAAAGGACTAGATATTACAGACAACTTCTCATTCAGAAATGTTCAGAGTTCTCCAGTTAATATGGTCAAGTTAACAACTGCCTTTTCACTCTTTCTAATCAAGAAGAGAGACTTATTTCAATGCTATGTTGCCAAAGACACACCCATGTTCCAAAGCAGCTTGAATTTAAAAATAGTTTTCCAAACCCATGGGTGAAGTTATACCATTTACACAAACAGTTTCACTTTCAGTCATTGAAGGAACGCTTTCTTAATGCCACTTCCTAATTCACAGCTTAAAACATGAATCAAAATTTCTTACTAGATTTCTCTGGTGGTCCAGTGTTTAAGACTTCACCTTCTGGTGCCAGGGGTGAGGGTTCAATCCCTGGTTGGGGTACTAAGATAACACAAAGCATAACACTTTGGCCATAACTCTTGGCTCAAAGCATAACACTTAGAACAGAATCATTATTGTAGTAATTTTTTTTAATGGTCCACACACACACACAAAAAGAAATATGTTGTGGTCTGACCGTCAATCATCAATTATAGCAGCAGAATTTCAGAGGCAAATTTATGTTACACGTTTCAAAGTCAAGGCATTTTAAGATGTTTACTTATGTAGTACACTTTACATATGAAATATTGGCAAGAGAGATGGTGGCTAAACATGCTTAATTCATTTATCCCATGATTTCTTGGAAAGAAGTGACCACAACACATACAGATTATTGGGAATTGAGCAGTTTGGCTTAAATCTAAGCCTGAAGCAAAACTGAGAAAATATATACATCTGTGCTTGTTTAGGATCTGAAAATGATTACTTAAATGTTCAATTAAGTAAAAATTTTGTGACCTAACTGTGAATTGTTA
This sequence comes from Nanger dama, assembly GCA_917880005.1. NCBI lineage: Eukaryota > Metazoa > Chordata > Mammalia > Artiodactyla > Bovidae > Nanger > Nanger dama. The sequence continues at coordinate 5,384,934 of CAKJTW010000069.1, forward strand.
TTTTTCAATTGGCAAGTTGTGTCTGACTTTCTGTGACCCCACGGACTGCAGCATTGCAGGCTTCCCTGTCCTTCACCATCTCTTGGAGTTTGCTCAAATTCACCTCTATTGAGTCAGTGATGCCATCCAACCATTTCATCCTGTGCTGCCCCCTTCTACTCTTGCCCTCAATCTTTCCCAGCATCAGGGTCTTTTCCAGTGAGTTGGCTGTGCGTATCAGGTGGCCAAAGTATTGGAGCTTCAGCTTTAGCATCAGTCCTTCCAAATGAATATTTAGAGTTGATTTCCTTTAGGATTGACTGGTTTGATACCCTTGCTGTCCAAGGGACTCTCAAGAGTCTTCTACAGCACCATAGTTCACAATTAAAGTTCTACACTCCCTAATTAAAAATATCATACTTGCAATTTCACTTTTGTAACTTTTATTAATCATTAATAATCCATTTAATAAGAAATTTTTATTGGCCAATTCAGAAAATTTAAATAGGACTCATAAATCAATAGGATACTAGTTAAGAAAATAAATATAATTTACCAATGATAGAATTAAGAGCTTCAGTACTTTTAATCAGCATCTGCCATTTTAGAAATAAGAGAAAAATATACTGATATGATTCTCACTTGCCTGATCTTTCTCAGGCTATGAAAGTCCATCACACTTATAATTCAGTAAAGCATTTATCTCTAAAAAGATTTGCGTACATTTGCTTCTTCCCCTTAGCTAAAGGAAGGACAGGTGAAAATGTCAGTTGAAAGTCTTTTATTACTGTAATTATAGTTAATCTTCAGCAATGAAACAGATTGTACTCTACTAATATAATACTATATTTATTTTAACTATGAGTCCTGTTTCTTCTATTACAGGAATTATTTTACTTATGTTTGGATGAATATATCTAATACAGGGCAACTAGGGCCTTGCAGAATAAATATCAGCAGGTACAAAGCAAATATAACATTTTAAATTGAATTTATATAATAGTACTTCATGTTTTCTTTGTATAATGTTTATTCAGGTGCATTCATTTAAAAATGCTACCATAAATTCTAAAATTAAAAATTAGCTTTAAGATAAAAAGGCAGAGATAAAAAATATCTCGCCTAATATAAATTATGAGATAGGAATTAAGTGCTCATACTTATGTGCCTTAAATCAAAGTTTCATCTAGTGGTAGAAAAATCCTTGAGATTATTTTCAGCTTCCAAGACACACATGGTTATTCCTCATCACCCAATCTAATGGTTCCTTTAACCCAATTTTCCTATTTCTGCTTACACTCTCCTGCCATAAGTTAAACCTGGTCCTCAATGTTTATATAAACACTTGACATTTTTCACTTGCTTAAAATCCTGGACAACTGTATAATGCATGAGTTTCTTTCCTTCCTCAATGATATTCTACATTCCATGTAAATAAGAATGAGACCTGACTGATTTTGCAATGAAATGGCAGGTAAATTTCATTTTTTAAAACATACATATAAGCACATTTTAAAGCATGCTCATATTTGAAATATTAATCAAAAGGTTGATTATAAATTTATCCAAGTATAATCATTACATCAAAAACTTTCTTTAACCTACTTTTTAAATAATCCCATGGCTTTGTGGGCTTTAGTTTTACCCAAATTTATTCTAAGTGTTGATCCTGAAAGTTAAAGTGAATTCACTCAGTCACATCTGACTCTGCAACCCCATGCACTGTAGCCTACAGGCTCCTCTGCCCCTGAGATTTTCCAGGCAAGAATACTGGAGTGGGTTGCCATTTCCTTCTCCAGGAGATCTTCCCAACCCAGGAATTGAACCCAAGTCTCCCGCATTGTAGGCAGACGCTTTACCATCTGAGCCACAGGGGAAGTTCATTGATCCTGAAAGTCAGTGTTATTTTTAGATGACTTGTCAACCTTTTTCTGAATAAAAGCTCTCCCTTTTGCAACAAGATACAAAACTTGTAAGTGTGAGTTTTTGCTTTAAGAAAGTTCTTTTCTGTAAAATGAACCTGAGCTTTTTGTATTCTGTAAAAGTGGCTATTTTACATTAAGAAAAAACTCACCATATCCTGCTAATGCTCCTCCTCTTTTAAACTCTTAATTACATTCAATGGACTATCACATTACTCACAAAGAACAGCATAATGAATATAACTTATTTTTGCCTCCGGGTCAGAAGGATGCCAATACAATAAACTGATCATCTAATTCTATAAACACATGCTTTTATGGTGAGTTAAGTCACCAATATGTAAACTTGTTTTGTTAGCACAGTTAAGTGTTTGGTGTTTTAGATTGGATGAGTTTAAATTTGTCTGGCTGACGATTCCATTTTTCACTTATACAAACAATAGAATGTTGTTGTTTAGTCACTAAACCATGTCAACTCTTTGAGACTCCAAGATCACCAGGCTCCTCTGTCCATGGGGTTTCCCAGATAAGAATACTAGAGTGGGAGGAGAGAGAAGATGTCAGAAGAATAGGACGGGGGAACACTTTCCCCTCACCACTTCATCAAAAGAACATTTCAACGCTGAGTAAAGTCCACAAAACAACTTCTGACTGCTGGCAGAGGACATCAGGCATCCAGCAAAGCAGATCATTGGCTTCAAAAACAGGGAGGAATAAATATAAAAGATGAAAAAAGAGACAAAGGAGGTAGGGAGGGAGCCCTGTCCCAGGAAGGGAATCCTGTCCCGCGAAGAGACTCTTAAAAAGAGAGGTTTCCAAAGATCAGGAAACATTCTCACAGCAGAGTCGGTGGTGAGCCCTGAAAGCACAGAGGGCAACATAACAGGAAGGAAAAATAAATAAATAATTAACACCAACAGATTACGAGTTCAACAGTAAAACCCCCAGCAGATAAGCAGCACAAACGCCTGCATCCGACAGCAGCAAGTGGGGTTGGGCAGGCAGGAGCGCGAGGCGCCAGCAACAGTGCTTTCTAAGAATTGGGCCGTGGGAGACGTAGGCTGCAGGCTGGTCGTAAAGTGGCCAGAATCGGGTCCGCGCGTGGCCAGAACAAACTAGCTTGGACTAGCAAACCAGACTGTGGGATAGCAAACACGCGAAATGCTCGAACATAAGACACTGACAGGCCCGCGCACAGAACAAAGGATGGATCAGAAATAGCCGGCTGCAGACCATCCCCCTCTGGTGACAGGCAGCCAGAGCCTTAAGTGCTAGAAGGGGGCAATTGCAGCTCAAGAGAGACATTACCTACCAAATTGCAAGCAGGTTTCTTTGCTAATTAAGACTTCTGGGGGGCTCTGGACAGTCATCATCTGCCTGAGAAAGAGCCCCAGCGGTACTCCCAGAAAATTGAGCAGCACGGAAAGGCCAGAAATCGCAGCAATTGCGCTCGCCAAACTCCCTAGCTACTCGGACCTGGGAAGGGCACAAAGCGCAGGCCCAACCAAATCTGCGCCTCAGAGGGCTTCCTGAGCACCGAACCTGAGTGGCTTAAACAAGGGAGGTGCATGAAGCTTAGGGCAGGCTTCAGACTGTTATCCACAAGCAGGGGCTAGCCCAGCATAGAGTCCATCACCACCCTCCATGTGTCAAGACGGAAATCAGACATGGAAGAGACCAGCAAACAGAGGAAGTCAAACAGAGGGAACTGCCTTGGGAGCGACCCCACACAGTCCACAATGCCAGAGAAAGTGCCAGATATACCTTTACTACTTTTATGATCAAATTTTTTTTTTTTTGGTGGGGGTGTTGATGTGGAAGCATGATTTTTTTTTAAGAATTTTTAAATTTTTTTTTGGAAAAATTTATTTTTCTTTATTTTTCGTCTTTTTCTAAACTTTCTTAAATTTTTAAGTCCTCTATATCTCTATTTATTATTTTTATAACCCATTATTACTTTTCAAAAAAACCCCTATTTTTAAAGCAAACACTGTATATAGTATTTTTGGTGGTGGGAGTTGTTGTCTTTTAATAATTCTGGAGCCTTTTATTTTTATTATTTTTTAATTTTTCTCCTTCTTCTTCTTTTCTTTAATATTTTATTTTTGAAAATCCAATCTCTACTTCAGATTTTTAATCTTTGCATTTTGGTATTTGTTGCCAATTTTGTACATTTAAAAACCTAATCTTCAGTACCCAATTTTACATGAGTGCAAGATTACTGGCTTAACCACTCTCTCCTCCTTTGGACTCTCTTTTTTCTCCACCAGGTGGCCTCTGTCTCCCTCCCTCCCCCTCCTCTTCTCTACCCAACTCTATGAATCTCTGTGTGTTCCAGAAGGTGGAGAACACTCAGGGAACTGGTTACTGGCTGGACCTGTATCCCTCCTTTTTCATCTCCCTCTTTTATCCTCCTGGCCACCTCTGTCTACTTCCTCCCTCTCCTCTTCCATGTATAACTCTGTGACCACCTCTGAGAGGTCCAGACTTTGGAGCGCACACAAGAAAGTGGTTACGGGCTAGCTTGCTCTCTCCTCTTTTGATTCCACCTCATCCTATTCCACTCACCTCTAACTATCCCCTCCCTCTTCTCTCCTTCAAATAACTCAGTGATCCTCTAGGGGAGACCCTCAAGGTGGAGAAACCTATCATCTTTAACCTAGATGTTTTAACATTAGTGCTGTATAGATGGAGAAATCATGAGGCTATTGTAAAAATAAACCTGAAAACCAGAATCAGGAGGCTTAAGTCCAAAGCCTGAGATTATCAGAGAATTCCTGAATACAGGGAACATTATCCAATAGGAGCTCATCAAACGCCTTCATACCTACACTGAAATTGAGCACCACCCAAGGGCCAACAAGTTCCAGAGCAAGACATACCATGCAAATTCTCCAGCAACACAAGAACAAGCCCCTGAGCTTCAATATACAGGCAGCTCAATATTCTCCAAAACTATTGACGTCTCATAACCCATCACTAGACACTTCACAGCACTCCAGAGAGAAGAAACCCAGCTCCCCCACCAGAACCCCAACACAAGCCTCCCTAATCAAGAAACCCTGACAAGCCACTGATACAACCCCACACACAGTGAGGAAGCTCAATAATAAAGAGAATTCCCCAGAATACAGAAAGGCCACCCCAAACACAGCAATATAACCAGGATGAAGAGAGAGGAATACCCAGCAGGTAAAGGAACAGGAGATATGCCCACCAAACCAAACAAAAGAGGAAGAGATAGGGAATCTACCTGAGAAAGAATTCCAAATATTGATAGTGAAAATGATCCAAAATCTTGAAATCAAAATGGAATCACAGATAAATAGCCTGGAGACAAGGATTGAGAAGATGCAAGAAAGGTTTAACAAGGACCTAGAAGAAATAAAAAAGAGTCAACATTTAATGAATAATGCAATAAAGGAGATCAGAAACACACTGGAGGCAACAAATAGTAGAATATTAGTGGAGGCAGAAGATAGGATTAGTGAAATAGAAGATAGAATGGTAGAAATAAATGAATCAGTGAGGAAAAAAGAAAAACGAATTAAAAGAAATGAGGACAACCTCAGAGACCACCAAGACAATATGAAATGTTCCAACATTCGAATTATAGGAGTCCCAGAAGAAGAAGACAAAAAGAAAGACCATGAGAAAATACTTGAGGAGATAATAGTTGAAAACTTCCCTAAAATGGGGAAGGAAATAATCACCCAAGTCCAAGAAACTCAGAGAGTGCCAAACAGGATAAACCCAAGGCAAAACACCCCAAGACATATATTAATCAAACTAACAAAGACCAAACACAAAGAACAAATATTAAAAGCAGCAAGGAAAAACAACAAATAACACACAAAGGGATCCCCATAAGAATAACTGCAGATCTTTCAATAGAAACTCTTCAGGCCAGGAGGGAATGACAAGACATACTTTTTTTTTTTTTAATTAAACTTATTTATTTTTTAAATTACAATACTGTATTTGTTTTGCCATACATTGACACGAATCAGCCATAGGTGAACACAATCGCCCAATGCCGAAGCCCCTCCCACCTCCCACCCCACATCCTCTACCTGAATCATCCTGTGCATCAGCCCCATGCATCCTGCATCCTACACCAAACATAGATTAGCGCTTCCGTTTCTTACAGGAAAATACCCATGCTTCACTGCCATTCTCCCAAACCATCTCACCCTTTCCCTTTCCCTCAGAGTCCAAAAGTCCACTCTATACCTCTGTGTCTCTTTGTTGTCTCACATATAGGGTCATCATTACTGTCTTCTAAATTCCATATATATGTGTCAGTATACTGTATTGGTGTTTTTCTTTCTGGCTTACTTCACTCTGTATAATCGGTTCCAATTTCATCCATCTCATTAGAACTGAGTCAAATTTATTCTTTTTAAGGGCTGAGTAGTATTCCAGACAAGACATACTTAAAGTGATGAAAGATAATAACCTTCAGCCAAGACTACTGTACCCAGCAAGGATCTCATTCAAATATGAAGGAGAAATCAAAAGCTTTACAGACAAGCAAAAGCTGAGAGAATTCAGCACCACCAAACCAGCTCTCCAACAAATACTAAAGCATAGGCTTTAGACAGGAAACACAAAAAGGGCGTATAAACCCGAACCCAAAACAATAAAGTAAATGGCAACAGGAGCATACTTATCAATAATTACCTTAAATGTAAATGGGTTGAATGCCCCAACCAAAAGGCAAAGACTGGCTGAATGGATACAAAAACAAGATCCCTATATATGCTGCTTACAAGAGACCCACCTCAAAACAACTGACACATACAGACTGAAAGTGAAGGGCTGGAAAAAGATATTCCACGTAAATAGAGACCAAAAGAAAGCAGGAATAGCAATACTCATATCTGATAAAATAGACTTTAAAACAAAGGCTGTGAAAAGAGACAAAGATGGACACTACATAATGATTAAAGGATCAATCCAAGAAGAAGATATAACAATTATAAATATATATGCACCCAACCATAGGAGCACCACAATATGTAAGACAAATGCTAATAACCATGAAAGGGGAAATTAATAATAACACAATAATAGTGGGAGACTTTAATACCCCACTCACACCTATGGACAGATCAACTAAACAGAAAATTAACAAAGAAATGCAAACTTTAAATGATACAATAGACCAGTTAGACCTAATTGATATCTATAGGACATTTCACCCCAAAACAATGAATTTCACCTTTTACTCAAGTGCACACGGAACCTTTTCCAGGATAGATCACATCCTAGGTCATAAATCTAACCTTGATAAATTCAAAAAAATAGAAATTATTCCAAGCATCTTCTCTGACCATAATGCACTAAGGTTAGATCTCAATTACAGGAGAAAAACTATTAAAAATTCCAACATTTGGAGGCTGAACAACACCCTTCTGAATAATCAACAAATCACAGAAGAAATCAAAAAGAAATCAAAATATGCATAGAAACAAATGAAAATGAAAACACAACTACACAAAACCTGTGGGACACTATAAAAGCAGTGCTAAGAGGAAAGTTCATAGCAATACAGGCATACCGCAAAAACAAGAAAAAGTCAAATAAATAACCTAACTCTACACCTAAAGCAACTAGAAAAAGGAAGAAATAGAGAACCCCAGAGTTGGTAGAAGGAAAGAAATTCTAAAAATTAGGGCAGAAATAAATGCAAAAGAAACAAAAGAGACCATAGCAAAAATCAACAAGGCAAAAAGCTGGTTCTTTGAGGGATAAATAAAATTGACAAACCATTAGCCAGACTCATCAAGAAACAAAGAGAAAAAAATCAAATCAATAAAATTAGAAATGAAAATGGAGAGATCACGACAGACAACACCGAAATACAAAGAATCATAAGAGACTACTATCAGCAATTATATGCCAATAAAATGGACAGCTTGGAAGAAATGGACAAATTCTTAGAAAAGTACAACTTTCCAAAACTGAACCAGGAAGAAATAGAAAATCTTAACAGACCCATCACAAGCATGGAAATTGAAACTGTAATTAGAAATCTTCCAGCAAACAAAAGCCCAGGTCCAGACGGCTTCACAGCTGAATTCTACCAAAAATTTCGAGAAGAGCTAACACCTATCTTACTGAAATTATTCCAGAAAATTGCAGAGGAAGGTAAACTTCCAAACTCATTCTATGAGGCCACCATCACCCTAATACCAAAACCTGACAAATAGAACGGACTTTTGGCCTCTGAGGGAGAGGGAGAGAGTGGGATGATTTGGGAGAATGGCACTAAAACATGTATACTATCATGTAAGAAACGAGGTGCAAGTCTATGTTCAATACAGGATACAGGATGCTTGGGGCTGGTGCACGGATGATCCAGGGAGATGATATGGGGTGGGAGGTGGGAGGGGGCTTCGACATTGGGAGATCGTGTACACCTGTGGCTGATTCATGTCAATGTATGGCAAAACAAATACAGTATTGCAACGTAGAATAAAGTATTAAAAAAAATAAATAAAACTAAAAAAAAAAAAAAGAATACTAGAGTGGGTTGCCATTTCCTTCTCCAAAACAACATATATCGTTCAACTGTATTTAAATTTTATCAGTAATATTTTGCATAATAGTCACTTGTACTTATTCGCAGATACATGAGTATTGTTTAAACTGAACAAAAGTAAAACAAAAATGTCTCTAAAAGTTTCAGAATAGAAAAATAACTTTAAAATTTACTTATTATGTAAGCTCATTTGTTGAAATATTTTAGATATCTTTAAATTTATATAAAAGATGTTAACATTTTTGGCTCTTGAACGTGAAGTCACTCAGTCCTGTCTGACTCTTTGTGATCCCATGGACTGTAGCTTACCAAGCTCCTCCGCCCATGGGATTTTCCAGGCAAGAATAGTGGAGTGGGTTGCCATTTCCTTCTCCAGGAGATCTTCCCGACCGAGGGACTGAACCCCCGTCTCCTGCATTGTAGGCAAATGCTTTACCCTCTGAGCCACCAGGGAAGTCAGGCCCTTAGAATTATGCAAAATATTACTGATAAAATTTAAATACAGTTGAGTGATATATTAAATAATATTCTGGTATCAATTATTATGGGACACATTCCAAATCTTTTTAAGAGAAACAAATTTAAATCCTTGGCTGAAGGAATAAATATATGACTTCTTGAACATAACAAAGAAGAAATTGCTTAATTAGACTATCAACCTCTTAAAGTTAAGAATCTGTAGTACTTCAGAGTGCTATAACTGCAAAACATGCAGAGTATAATTCAGTGACCCTGGCTTTCTCCTCCCAGAAAAAAATGTTTTATTGACTAGCCTATCCATTTAATGATTCATTAATAGTATGCATTTGGGGTTTTAAATATCTTATTTAGTAATTGATCAGAATCATGTTCTAATTCAATAACTAGAAAATATGAATGTGTTTGAATATAAAGAGACTGTTCTAGACATGTTTTTGGTATGTAAATATAGACAAAGATTGCTCCATTTTGTTCCCCAGTTGTTATTAATAAAAGTGAAAGTGAACGTCGCTCAGTCATGTCCAACTCTTTGCGATCCCATGGACTGTATGTAGCCTAGCAGGCTCCTCCATCCATGGGATTTTCCAGGCAAGAGTAGTGGAGTGGGCTGCCATTTCCTTCACCGTGGATCTGCCCAACCCAGGGATTGAATCCGGGTCTCCCGCATTGTAGGCAGACGCTTTACCATCTGAGCCACAAAAGCAAAAAAAAACAAACAAAAAACAAAAAACCAAAAAGTCAGAGATAGATAGTTTTCATAAAGTTCAAAAGTTTACCTTATTATTTACATATATTTTATAGTCAATGATAACCATTTAGGCTTGTTTTATTAATACATATAAAATATAAATGATACAGCTTTAACTTTTGAGATCATTATTGATATTATAATGTAGACTGTAATATCAATTGAAAACACTTATTACTAAATATTCCAATTAGTAACAGTCATGCATCTCCAGCATTATTTGCCCAGTTCTGAATAATTTGTTTTTGGTTCACAATGAAGCAATTTTTGAATAGCTCAAATACAAAAACACTTTTATTTGCTCAATTCTAGTTGAAATTTAGTATTTGTCAAAGTTTCCACTCATTGGTGAGTTCCTTATAAATAATAATGATGTTTCTTTTTTTTTTTCCTTTGTGCTCTGATTATATTACTCAATTGCTCTGATTATATTATTCAATTTTAAAAAAAAATTATGTGCTATCTTTTTCATTTGTGTTCGTTTTAATTTCTACATACAAGTGTAGGGTAGAGATTACACCAACATAATGAGTTCCTTCATTGAGCCAGGTGTTGAGAAGGTCAGTTAGGACAATGAGCCAAACTGAGAATAACAACCTAGGATCTACTCTGGAACAAGAGGCCAAAAGAGACAGTCTTACTCATGAAACATCACCTGCAGACTCAGGTGCATAAGTGCAGATGGAGGGCGAAAGCCTGGAGAAAAGGTCCCTGCCACTTTATGGATCCGGGAGAGCGCTGAGAAGAGTCCAAGTGGAGAAAAGTGCCAAGTTCCCTCCCCTCTAATAACAATAGGTCTCCATGGAGACGCCTTACTGGTGTCTCAGCCAGGTCCCTTGATGAAAAGATCCCCCAAAGGAGGTGTTTGGCTGAGAAATGCAAAGATGCCCAGAACATGTCTGGCCTCTATGTCCAACTCTCCTTAAAGGCTGCAATGAAGAGGCCCTGTATCCAGGTTACTGTAGGAAGGGCAGCTTCTCTGTGTCATGGACCAGGGAGTGTCCTACACTTGCCAATGGTCAAAACTGAAAGCTCACACAAAGGGTTTGACCTGCAGCTGGACTCCTCATGCAGAGTCAGGTGTTCATGTATGTCCACCTCAATATCCTCAAATCAAAATAAGACTGTTACCAGCATGAGAGGTACATATAAAATAGTGTAGAACAATGTGGATAATCTTTAAGTCAGTAATAACTGTTTAATGCTGTAGAGTCATAAGGAGTTCTATTTTCAGAAAGTTTCCTGAAGAAGTGATCAGAAGATGAGTTAAGATACATGTGCATAAATGTTTTTCACAGCTTTGTTTAAAATAAAAAGAAATTTATAAAAATTATAATCAGAAATATAGAATATAATAATTTATATATCATATAAGAGACTATAAAGCAATTTTAAAGATGATGTGGATACATTTAAAATGGAAATACATTGTATAAAATATGCTGTGGATGTAAAGTTGATTGAAAAAGGTTACAGTAAATGATTCTTCCAATTTTATAAATATATGACTTTGTGTGTGTGTTTCTTTGCAGAAAGGCATAAGAAATATTTAAAGACTTGTAGACCAAAATGTCCTCATTAACTTCTTGAGTGAAGACTAAAAGTAATTTTTTGAAGTCTTTTGCTAAGTCTAAAATTTTGCTGTAATGTATTTTCTGAGAGGAAAATGAACTAATTGCTTAATTAGATGAAAATTAAAAAGAATAATTGAGATCAGTTCAGAAATCAATTTGTCTTAACACACTACAATGATTTTGTTAAGAGTTTTTGGCTATAGCAAAAGATAATAATGTTCTTAAAATGCTATAATAATGTGATTCAATTATTTTTATCTGTTACTTTATATTTTTATTTATAAAGGCTAATTAAATTCAGGTAGAATTTGAAGGGAGAATGTTTTCTTAAAAATGGTTATTTCTAGAAGAATATGTATTTGTGTGTTTGCTTTGTATTTCTATGAAACAAAATATCACACATTTAGCAGCTTTAAAGAACATATGTTTATTATAGTTTTCTGTAGACTAGGATTGTGGCTGTATTCTAATTGTGTCTTCTGTTTGGGATTGCACAGAGCTTCCCCATGAAGATGGCCAGGGGTGTGATGTTATCTGGTCTTGGTATTTGCTTCTAAAAACTCACTAGTCATTGACAGATTCACTTCAGTTCCTAGAAGTAAGAGGGCTTAGCTCCTTGAAATCACCCGATGTTCATGCCAGGTAATCATTACTATAAAGCCATTTGTTCTTCGAGACGAGCAGGACAGTGTCTCTACTGCTTTGAGTCTCTGACCCCCAAGGACTTCATTTAGCTGATTAGGTCAGGTCCACCAAAGCTAACCTTTTGATTAACTTCTGTTCAGTTTAGTTGCTCAATCGTGCCCGACTCTTTGGGACCCCATGAATCGCAGCACGCCAGGCCTCCCTGTCCATCACCAACTCCCAAAGTTCACGCAGACTCAACGTCCATCGAGTCAGTGATGCCATCCAGCCATCTCATCCTCTGTCATCCCCTTCCTCCTCCTGCCCCCAATCCCTCCCAGCATCAGAGTCTTTTCCAATGAGTCAGCTCTTCACTTGATTAACTTAAGTACACGGAATTAGGGATTTTAATAACATCTTGCAAAATCCCTTCACTTTTGCCAGACAGCATTACCTACAAGGGGGTAGGGCTTCCTAGTAGGTGGCTCAGTGGTAAAGATGTGGGTTTGTTCTCTTGGTTGGGAAGATTCCCTGGAGAAGGAAATGGCAACCCACTCCAGTATTCTTGACTGGGAAATCCTATGGACAGATGAGCCTGGCAGGCTACAGTCCAGAGGATCACAAAAGAGTCAGACATGACTTAGCCACTAAATCACAACAACAATGATCAAGGGAGTAGCAAATTATATTGGTTCAAATCAAGTTATAGCTACTGTCCACAGTCGAAAGGAAGACTCCATTATGAAGGCATGACTCAGTAGTGGTCACTCTAGGGTATGTCCATTACAACTGGAAAATATATATGGTGCTTAGCAGAGATTCATACAGTTCTCAATGAGTACCCATGTTGTCCACATCTGAAATCAACTACTTGATGTATTTTATCCATTAACTTCTCTTAGATTTCTCTAAAAGCTCTCCAATGTTTTGATAGAATCACAATATTTACAGAATATTCTTGATGTAAATTTTTAAACAGCTTTAAAGAAGTCTAATTACAATTTCATGAATTATCTCTTTTTATCTGTATATACAAATGACTTAACTGACCTCAGTGGCAAAAGTTAAATACTTCTTTTACATAACTGAAAAGTATTTGAGGAAACTGACATTGAGCTCCAATATATTTGACCAAATTGATGTTTAAACATCAATCACGTTTTCATTTATAAATAATAAGCTCTGTTAAATGTTAGTTTACCAAAACTGAATTTTAGCTGATATGCATTCGCAAGAATCATGAAAGTTGGTTTTAGAAAACTTCATGCTGTGGAATTTTAACCATGGGAAAAAATGCTTCAAAAGTTAACAGAAGCCTTTTAGCTTAAAGTTTCACCTGAGGCCAAAATACTTATTTTATGTTATTCATCTTCAGAATTTTAGAAGTAACATTATAAATTTGTTCAATTATGAAATGTATAATTTGTGACTCAATCCCAAAAATAATTGCAAAAAACACTCCTCAGCAATTCATCTTTTTATTATGAGGTGCTTAATTTGTGTCAAGTACTCTATAAAGTAGTAGAGATTCAGAGATGAGGACTTCTGTTTCTAATAATGTGAATCAAGTTCTTTATTAGGATCGAATTTTACAAGGAAAACAATAAAACTGCTGGGTAAATATTTCTGATGACCTGAATGTGTTCAGATGAGCTGTCAGGCCAGTAGGACAGGGACAAGATAAATTCTTGGGAAAATTCTAAAGAAGACACACAGGCATAATCCTTGAGCATACAAATATTTTTTTTTCCTATAAGTCCTGACAAGTCTGCAAACACAGGCTTTAGTTCAAAGTCTCATGGGATAAGGATAAAGATAGGTATATAATTTAAATCTAGAGTAGGGATTATGTAAGAACCCTCACCACAGTAAGCTGGGTACTCAAAAGACTATACCCTTGATGTAAGGATAAGCTAGATGTAGCTTCGCTTCCATAATCTCTTATCTCCATAAATCTCAAAGAACTTTTTGGGACTTTTTTAAGCCTGGTATTGAGTTAAACAGGATAAAAACCCTAAATAATAAAATAATAACACTACATATGAACCTTGTAGTTGCAAAAATTCAAAGATGTGTGTTCCTTCAACGTCAGGTGTAAGTGAAATTGCAACTTGTCTTCCTTCTCTATTGCTGACAATCCTTCAGCTTTACCATCTCCTGCCTCCTCTCCCTCCTGCGTTCAGTAACACATCTTGCCTGCTCACTCATTGCCAGCCTCTGTATGCCAGCTGTTGTACTGTAGTACTGTACTTTTCAAGGTATGGTATTGTAAGATTTAAAATGTTTTATTTTTATATTTGTTTTTAATGCATTATTTGTGTGAAAAGTATTATAAACCTATTATAGTACAGTACTGTATTCTGTACTGTACTGAATTCTCCAAGCCAGAATACTGGAATGGGTATTCCAGTATTCTCCTTCCTTTCTCCAGGGGATCTTCTACTATACAGCAAATTGTGTTTAGTACCTAGGCTAACTTTGTTGAATTTATGAATAAACTGAACTTACAAACATGCTCTCAGAGCTGAACTTGTCCATGTATAATAGACTTACTGTAACACCAACTAAAAGAATATTTAAGATAGCCAATACAGTATTAAGTGGAAACAAAGTTGGAGAACTGACACTTCCTGACTTCAATTCTTACTATAAATCTACAAGGAGTCAAGACAGTGTGGTGCTGGTGATAAAGTAGACAAATAGATCAGTGGAAGAGAATAGAGTGCCCAGAAATAGACCAATGTAAATATGGCCACCTAATCCTCAACACAAAAGCGTAGATAATACACTAGACAAAGATTGTATTTTCAACAAAGTGTGTTGAGCAGCTGGACATCCACATGCAAAAAGAAGCATCCAGTTATACCTTACACTCTTCACAAAAATTAATTCAAAATGATCACAGACTTAAATGTAAAATGCAAAACCATAAAACTTTTAGAAGATAACATAGGAAAAAGCTCAGTTGGGTATGGTGATCACTTTTAAAATACAACACCAAATGTAAAATCTATAAAACAAATAATTCATAAACTGAGCATCATTAAAATGTAAAATCTTGTGCTCTGTGAAAGGTAATATCAAGACAAATGACAGACTGGGAGTAAAATGTTTGCAAAAAACACACCTGATAAAGGATAGTTAGGGTCAAAGAACTCTTAAAATTCAACAATGAATAAAACAAGCTACCCGATTTAAAAAGAGGCCCAAGACCTAAACAGACACCTCAACAACAAAGACACGCAGATGGCAAATAAACATATGAGAAGCTGCTCCATATGATATTTCATCAGGGAAATAAAAATTGAGACAAAAATAAGATGTCATTGCACACCTATTAGAATGGCCAAAATCCAAAACACTGACAATAACAAATGCTGGCAGGAATGTGGAGCAACAGGAACTCTCATTTACTGCTGGTGGGAATGCAAAATGATCTTGGCACTTGGAAAAATGGTTTGGCAATTTCTTAGACAGCTAAACATACCCTAACCACATGATCCAGCAATCAGACTCCTTGGTGTTTACCCAGAGCAGTTGAAAATTTACATTTAGACAAAAACTTACACACAGATGTTTTATTCACAATTGACAAAACTTGTAAGCAAACAAGATGTCCTTTGGTAGGTGAATGAATAAAATATGGTACATCCAGACAACGGCATATTAATACTAATGAGAATGATCTCTTGGATTTACCTGGTGATCCGGTACTCAAGACTCTGCACTTTCGCTGAAGGGGGCATCCTTGACTGGGGAACTGAGATCCCATACTTGCTGTTTTTGTTTAGTTGCTAAGTTGTGTCCAACTTTTTGAGACCTCATGAACTGTAGACCTCTGTCCATGGGATTTTAAAATCCCATATGTGGTATGGTCAAAACAAAGAATGAAAAAAGAAAAAGCCAAAACAAAAACAAAAACAAAAAAAAACAAGAGAGAGAGAGAGAAATGAACTCTTGTCTTGAAAAGACACAGAGAACCATTAAATTCATGCTATCAAATGCAAGAAGCCAATCTGAAAAGGCTACAAACTGTTATAATCCCAACTGTATGGTACTAGGCAACAGACAAATATGGAAAAAATTAAGATTAGTGATCGCTGGGGTGGGAATGGGAGAGAGGTGATAGAACACAGAGGAGTTTTAGGGAAGTGAAAATATCTTGCATGATGTTATAATGATAGTTATGTCATTTTACATATGTCAGAGCTCATAGAATGTATCACACCAATAATGAACCATGGACTCTGGATGTTAATGATGTGTCCGTGTATGTTTATCAGTTGCAGTGAATGTACTATTCTGTTGGGGATGGTGATAATGGGGGAGGCTATGCCTCTGTGGTTCCTTCAAATTTAATGTGAATGTAAAGCCAGACTAAAAAAAAAAAATAAGTCTTAATAAGTCAAATTTTAAAGTCAAAGGAAAAATATATTCAAATTTTACTCAAAATGATGGCAAAACAAGCAAGTCAAATAAAAATTTAATTTGAGGCTATGAACAAGTTGTTAAGAAATTATGGGGGAGTGTTGGTGAACCTAAAGAAAAATGTAAAAGTAAAATCACACTAAGTACCTATCAATAGTAAAAGAGCTACTTATTAATTGATACCAAGGTCAAAAAGTGGACAAAGAATCTGGGATATTTGCAGGATATTAATATTTTAAAATATTTTTGAAAGATCATTTATTTATTTGGCTGCAAGGGCTTTGTTGCTGCAAGGGCTTTTCTCTAGCTACAGCAAGTGGGGGCTACTCTCCAGGTGTGGCACGTGGGCTTCTCATCGTTGTGGCTTCTTTTGCTGTGGAACACAGGCTGTAGGGTGCCTGGCCTTTGGCAACTGTGGCACGTGGGTTCACTGGTTGCGGTTCTGGGCTCTAGAACACAAGCATTGAGCTATAGCACACAGCTATTGAAGCTGTGTCTCAGGGCCTTAGTTGCTTCATGGCATGTGGGATCTTCCTGGACCAGGGATCGAACCTGTGTCTCCTGAATTGACAGGAGGATTGTTTACCACTGAGCCACCAGGGGAGGCTCTGCGGGACTTTTAAAAGTAGAAAAATAAAATTTCATTTTCTAAAGTCCAAATATGATCTTATATCCCAAAGTGATAATCTTCAAAATCTTCTCTTTTCATTATGTAAAATATATTGTGAACTTCTAGCCATGAAATTAGGTTTAGGATTAGCTGGTAGCTCAGTGGTGAAGAAAATGCCTGCTAGTGCAGGAGATGTGAGTTTGCTGCCTGGGTCTAGAAGATGCCCTGGAGGAAGAAATGGCAACCCACTCCAGTATTCTTGCCTGGGAAATCCCATGGACAGAGGTGCCTGGTGGGTTACAGTCCATAGGGTTGCAGAGTCAGACAGAACTTAACCATTCAACAGCAAAAACAACAAGCCATGAAGTAGTGAATCTGTCTTGCTTTACATTCATTCTTCTCTTCCTTTTCCTGATAGAGCATGTTAACATATTTGCTGATACAAACATATAATTCTGCTTTTCATTGTTTTTCTCTTTCTGGCTGGAATATCTTTTCTATGTGTTGTTTAACAGATGGACATTTAATTGTCCTTCACCACTCAGCAACATGTATAAATCTACGATATTTCTGCTTCATTTATTTATTTATGCATCTTTCTTCTTTATTGGACTATAAACTACCTGATGGCAGGAATTGTCTGATTTTATACATCTTTACAAACCCAGGAATTAACTCAAGTTCCTGGAAAAAAGCAATCATTTGATAAACTTTTGTTGGTGGCTGATTAGGTGAAAATACACAGGTACAAAGAAGGAGGTAAGAAAAGAAGGATGTAATTTTAAAATATGGTCAAATGTATGTACTTAATTACTGACATTTTTTAGAACAATACACATAGAAGAGAAACAGAATTATTAGCATCTTAATAGCTTTTAAATAATTATATTTTAAAAAGTTAAGGAAGGGCTCAGCAAACAGAGAATCCTGACACATGCCAAACAATCTCTCATAAAATTTTCTTAGCGATCTTGCTGAAAATTTAAAGTGTGATAAAGGAAAGATACAAAATTATACAAATTCATTAGAAGAGAGCAAAGTGTAGCAGATTAGAGAATAGAAGATAAGTGTCAGCAATTTCTCATTTAATAGAGGAGTCGGCAAAGAAATCAAACAACCAGACTAGGACAGGCTGCCCCATAACTATGTCATCCTTGAAGTATGTGTTCATTGCAGATAACCCCCTGTGAAAGTAAAATTGGTGAACATATAGTATGCTAGTTAAAAAATAACAAAACAGCATGGATTTACTGATGCTATTTATGGCATATTTACATACCATAGTTTTTATAGTAACAAAGAATAAAAGGAGGTCATTCTGAAAGTTAAGCTACAATTAGCTAGAAAATCTAGAATGTAAAATTAATAATTTCAGTAAAAAGGAAAATAAAAGGGAGTTATGCAAATAGCATCACTGTAGACATTAGTGTGGCAACTGAATATTCTTGGCATGTACCTTGATGGGAAGGGCTTGCAAAAATAAATTCCAAG
Source organism: Nanger dama (assembly GCA_917880005.1). Classification (NCBI taxonomy): domain Eukaryota; kingdom Metazoa; phylum Chordata; class Mammalia; order Artiodactyla; family Bovidae; genus Nanger; species Nanger dama. The sequence goes on from CAKJTW010000069.1 coordinate 5,403,337, forward strand.
TGATGGATATTTGACCTTTCTCATTAGACTCAGAAAGAATAAAAGTTGGCAAGCAGTTTCTGCTGTTTTACATTATTTGTGTCGGATTTCCACCACCAGTACAGCGTTGTACTGATGGGAGTCATTTCTGTTCTTAATGAACAACAGGTTATATACTTAGGTGATAAATCATCTATCTGACAGAAAGGAAGGAAGGACACAAGTGACCAGAGGATTCCATCACTGGGGACAAAGTTAGAATCTTCACTTAAAAAGTGATGGACAAAAGTCAGAACTTCCATAAGTCTTCTTTAGAAATTAAAAGGAATTTTAAGAAAATGGTGTGTTAAAGAAGAAAGCATCGTGTACTATAAAAGCTTGTGATCATAAAAATTGTATTATTATTCAAGGACACATGGAAGACATGTTTTATTAGTAAAATAGACAAAAAAATAACAAAAACTTTATCAAGAGGCTTTATGAGATATAAGACTTGAAGAAATCTGAGCATTCATAGGAAAAGCCTCATATAATAAACACACTGATTTCCTTCCATGCTTTCCATCTGCCTGAGACACAGCCAGCGTTTCTTTTGCCGTCTCCCTACCCCAGACTCTTATCTGTATGACAGGTTATTTTCCAGGGATAGGTGCTGTTTATTCATGGAGGACTTACCTGAGTCCTCGGACTTGCTTAAGTTATCACCTTGTACATATTCACTACAACCTATTTCTTCCTACTACTTACTCATGATTTACAGAATGACATATATGAGCTACTTAGTGGAGGTCTCCTCTTTGAGCTGTCATGATCACTAGGCCAGAGATGATGTCTGTCCCAAATATGTATCATGCCAACACACATCAAATAATTGACAAACAATTGTTAAATAAATAAATATGAGTGCACATTTTGAGATTTTGTAACTGTAAAATAAAGTTATGAAATTTGATCATGTAATGTGTTTTAAAAGGGAATGAAATAAAAGTATGGAGAGAATAAAAATTATTCCCTAGAAAATTTTCAAGTTTTATGACCTTCCATACTACAACGATTAGCTATATTTCTAATTACTGAGACAGTAAGAATAGTAATGAAAATTAATAGGATTCTATGTAGGAAACAATATGAGATAAACAATCAAACTGGAACAAAAGGTCAGTAAATGTGAAGAATTATTTACACTTAGATTTAAAGCTTTCCTATAAACAGATTTAATTTTTAAAAGCAACAAGCCTCTGTCATATCTATCCCTGTAATATTTCTATTGCTTATATAAGAAGTGGTGGACTGTTACTTAAAGTGGAATGTATTGAACTCTGCATTAATTGTCTTTTAGCAAATGTTTTCTTTTTCTTACATCCTGTGGATTTTGGAAGTAAATGAATTGAATCATCCAGCATTTTTAAGTTGTATATAAAAACATAAGATATAACATTTCAGTGGAGTTTTCGAGAGAAAAAAGCTACTGGGTGATATATATCTTCCATATGAAGTCATTCTTTGTGTGCATGTTGATTAGGTACAGAGTGTCATTACTTACTAGGTATGTGTTACACACTCTTCTGGACACTTGGAATGGATGAAAAGTGCTGTGTTTTTTGTTTGTTTTTTTGCAGATGGATTGATGGTGGTAAGGATCTCCTTGGGAGAACTTATAAGCCCAGGTTTGAAGGATAAAAAGAAATCATGCACAATTTTGAAACTATGGTTGGAAATTTTAATATTTGCTTAAATTGAATGTTGCATAGATTCATTGATTCTGTTTTGGTCTATGAATATGTCCTTGAGGAAAATCAAGTTTAAGGTAAAAGTTTGAAAATACAAGAAAATATCTGTCAAGTAGTTTGGAATTTTCCCAAGCAAGACATATGGTGCTTTGAAGCAAGATAGTGTAAAACAGATACTCATTAAAAAATTAGTAAAATATTTTGTGGTTGAAGAAGATGATGACAGGGCAAGTTCTTTCATTCATCTAGTCAGTATTTTTTTGCAAAACACCTACAAAAGAGGAAGCTATTCTTAATGGCTTCATAGGATATAAAGATAATATAAGAAGTCAGAACAGGAAAATACTTGCCTTAGGAAGATTATATTTATTAGACAGGTAATGAACATGTATGCTCAGTTGCTCACTCATGTCCAGCTCTTGGTGACCCCATGGACTGTAGCCCACCAGTCTCCAATGTCCATGGAATTTTCCAGGCAAGAGTACTAGAGTAGGTTGCCATTTCCTTCTCCAGGGGATCTTCCCAATCCAGGAATTGAACCCTTGTCTCTTGCATTGGCAGGTGGGTTCTTTACCACTAGTGCCACCAGGGAGGCCCCAGATAATGAACATAGAGATAAATAAATAATTAGATATTGTATACTCAGATACTTATAACTATTTAACGCCAAGATAAAATAGGGGACTGAGATAAACAGAAGCAGAAGATATTAAGACGTGGCAAGAATGCACAGAAGAACTGTACCAAGAAGATCTTCATGACTGAGATAATCATGATGATGTGATCACTCACCTAGAGCCAAGACAATCTGGAATGTGAAGTCAAGTGGGCCTTAGGAAGCATCACTATGAATAAAGTTAGTGGAGGTGATGGAATTCCAGGTGAGCTATTTCAAACCCTAAAAGATGATGCTTTGAAAGTGCTGCACTCAATATGCCAGCAAATTTGGAAACTCAGCAGTGGCCATAGGACTGGAAAAGGTCAGTTTTCCTTTCAATCCTAAAGAAAGGTAATGCCAAAGAATGTTCAGACTACCACACAATTGCACTCATCTCAGACGCTAGTAAAGTAATGCTCAAAATTCTACAAGACAGCCTTCAACAGTATGTGAACCGTAAAATTCCAGATGTTCAAGCTGGATTTAGAAAAGGCAGAGGAACCAGAGATCAAATTGTCAACATCCACTGAATCATCAAAAAGCAAGAGAGTTACAGAAAAACATCTACTTTTGCTTGACTACACCAAAGCCTTTAACTGTGCGGATTACAACAAACTGGAAAATTTTTAAAGAGATGGGAATACCAGACCACCTGATCTGCCTTTTGAGAAATCTGTATGCAGATCAGGAGGCAACAGTTAGAACTGGACATGAAACAACAGACTGGTTCCACACTGGAAAAGGACTACATCAAGGTTGTATATTGTCACCATGCTTATTTAACTTATATACAGAGTACATCATGAGAAATGCTGGGCTGGAAGAAGCATAAGTTACAATCAAGGTTTCTGGGAGAAATATCAGTAACCTCAGATACACAGATGACACCACCCTATGGCAGAAAGTGAAGAGGAACTAAAGAGCTTCTTGATGAAAGTGAAAGAGGATAGTGAACAATCTGGCTTAAAACTCAGCATTCAGAAAACTAAGATCATGGCATCTGGTCCCATCACTTCATGACAAATAGATGGGGAAACAGTGGAAACAGAAAGAGACTTTATTGTTTGGGGCTCCAAAATCACTGTAGATGGTGACTGCAGCCATGAAATTAAAAGATGTTTGCTCCTTTGAAGAAAAATTCTGACCAACCTAGATAGCATATTAAAAAGCAAAGACATTACTTTGCCAACAAATGTCTGTCTAGTCAAGCTATGGTTTTTCCAATAGTTGTGTATGGTTGTAAGAGTTGGACTATAAGGAAAGCTGAGCACTGAAGAATTGATGCTTTTGAACTGTGCTGTTGGAGCAGACACTTGAGCATCCCTGGGCTGCAAGGAGATCCAACTAGTCCATCCTAAAGGAAATCAGTCTTGAATATTCATCGGAAGGACTGATGCTGAAGTTGAAACTACAGTCCTTTGGCCCCCTGATGTGAAGAGCTGACTCATTTGAAAAGATCCTGATGTTGGGAAAGATTGAAGGCACTAGGAGAAGGGGATGACAGAGGATGAGATGGTTGAATGGCATCACTGACTCAATGGATATGAGACTGAATAAACTGTGGGAATTGGTGATGGACAGGGAGGCCTGGAGTGCTGCAGTTCATGGGGTCGCAAAGAGTCAGACATGACTGAGAAACTGAACTGAACTGAACTGAGTTAAAGTATAGTTGACAGAGAATGATAAAGACCAAATATTTTCAGCATTGAAGTAAAGAAACCCTCTTTGAGAGGAAGAAGTGGTGGAGAATTGTGATATATTTTAGAGTAGAAGGATTAAGCAGTGCAGGAGGGGGGAAACCAGAAGCTTAGTAGAGCTCAACTAGGTGATTCATTATTTCCATATGTCATTGCCTGAGTTTACCTGATGCAATTCAGATGATGGAAGTCTGTCTTCTCTTACTCACTATGTGCTTTTTTAGGGGGTGCATGCTCAGTTGCTTTGGTCGTGTCTGACTCTGAGATCCTATGGACTACGGTTTACTAGGCTCCTCTGTCCATGGGATTCTCCAAGCAAGACTGCTGTAGTGGACTCTCATTTTGTTCTCCATGGAATCTTCCTGACCCAGGCATCAAACCTGTGTCTGTTACATCTCCTACATTTTGCAGGCGAGTTCTTTACCACTAGCGCCTTTAGTAGGGTAGGGGGTGTTTGGCCTCTGATGTTTTGATCAGAGTGCATGCATTTTCATCTCCTGGGCCTCCTGTTTGTAGGGGTTCAAACTTCTTATGTGGGTCAAAGCTTCAAGAGAAAGGAATCTAGGAGAAAGATGAAAGCCAAATGATTTTGTGTGGTCTAACTTTGAAAGTAGTTCTGTCAGTTGAAACCAACACAAACACACCCATATTCAAGGGCAGAGGACATAAACAAGACATCTTGTTGGGAGATCTGTCAGAAATATGCCACCACATTCTAAAAGGCAACACCAATATATACCTCTGGCCATTTCACACACTCTGAAATGCAAGATGAAGTCATTCTTCAATGACTGATAGCATAGGATTGAATTCAAGGAATAGAATCTTCATTTGAATCAAATCCAGATACAGATGCATATTAGTCACTTAATTGTGTCCAACTTTTTGCAACCCCATGGATGGTAGCCTGCCAAGCTCTTCTGTCCATGGGGTTTTGCAAGAATACTGGAATGGGTTGCTATTTCCAGTGGGATCTTCCAGATGCAGGGATTGAACCCACATCTCCTGCCTCTCCTGCATTGGCATGCAGATTCTTTATCACTGAGCCACCTGAGAAGCCATATTCTGAGTCATTCTTCTTCAAAAAATTAAAAAAAAAAAAGAAGAAGAAGGAAAGAAAGAAAAAGAAGAGAAGGAAGAAAGAAAATAGACTGTGTTTTCAGCTCAATACTTTTTTAACCTGCTTTCTTCTCACAGAAATTTTAGAATCTAATTACTTCCTGTATCCTGTTCTGCTCGAATAGGTACCATTCTGTAAAAAGTATGAGTGTCTTAAGTATCCTCCTATGGTCTATTCCACTAGGCAAAGGACATACCCACAAATCTCTTTGAAATAAATTTTCTCTACTGTGGACATTTTATAAGGCTGCAGTTGGAAAATGCCTCAAGGTTCTTAGAAACCCTTTCTTTTAACAAATAAGACCTGTGGGGCCTACCTTGAGATCCATAGAAGGCCTTTGTCCATCTGAAAGAGGCTTTGAAGCCTCAGCTTGAGTCTATTAAAGGTTTTAAAAAGGTTTTTATAGTTACCGCTTTGGCTCCCCCTTCACACTGAGATGACAACTGGACAGTGAGTTGGATTTAATATTTTCCCTGGAGATTTTTCCTCTTTGGGGGAACTCTTTTCTGGTTGGAAAAACAACAACAACAACAACACTGTGCTGCTGGCCCCTTAACCTTTCATCCATTTTCTGCTCCAAAACCAAAGTTACAGCTTTCATTCAGTTACCCCTTTATTTATGACAAGCAAATGAAGAAGGCAAGTGACAACGTTAACACTCAGCCCAGAAATCTCTTATTAGGTCATTGAGTTCCTTTGGAATATTGCCTACTTTTCACATTATTACAGGCAACTGTGTTGCCAAAATCTCACTATTATATAATAAGAGCCCTCTTTTCACTACCTTCCAATACTTTTTTTCTCACTTTATCACAGAATCTCACCAATCGAGTCCCTTTAGATCCTTGAGCGGCCCTGCCCAATCCTATAACAGTTTTAGGCTTTGTTATAGCGTCATCCAGGTGCAAAAATTGCTTTCCATTTACTTTTAACAGTGAAACTAACTATCTTCAAACTTAGCGGCTTAACACAGCAGTCATCTTGTTGATATCATGATTTGGGAATCAGCGGTGTGAGCAGAACTTGGCTAGCTGATCTTTTTGTTCCAGGTACTATCAGCAGAGGTCACATGGTGGCATTCAACAGGTAGACAGGCATGTCTACAGGGTCCTAGATCATTTCACTCATAAGTCTGATTCCTTGATGGGGATTACTGGAAGGCTGGCATCAGCTGAAACTGTGGTTTCCACCATGGTAATCTCAGGGTAGTTGGATTACTAAAATTACATCTTAGAACAATATGCACAACTGGTCCAGTGGACAAGATGAAAGAAAGTTCTATGGCTACATGCTACCTATCATTGGAAGGAAAGCTTCTTTTCTGTCATAATCTATTTGCAAAATGAACACAAAACTGCCCAGAGTAGAGGGAAGAGAAGATAGATCTTAGTGGGGGTGAGTGGCATATCAAAGAATTTGAAGCTTTTAAAATCACCTCTTCCATCAAAAAATATAGATGGATACATAAACTGTGCTGTGTTCACACAGAGATGTGGTCATACAACAATGAAAGTAAATAGACTACAGCTAAAGACACGGCATCCGGTCCCATCATTTCATGGGAAATAGATGGGGAAACAGTGGAAACAGTGTCAGACTTCATTTTGGGGGCTCCAAAATCACTGCAGATGGTGACTGCAGCCATGAAATTAAAAGACACTTACTCCTTGGAAGAAAAGTTATGACCAACCTAGATGGCATATTCAAAAGCAGAGACATTACTTTGCAAACAAATGTCCGTTTAGTCAAAGCTATGTTTTTTCCAGTGGTCACGTATGGATGTGAGAGTTGGACTGTGAAGGAAGCTGAGTGCCGAAGAACTGATGCTTTTGAACTGTGGTGTTGGAGAAGACTCTTGAGAGTCCCTTAGACTGCAAGAAGATCCAACCAGTCCATTCTGAAGGAGATCAGCCCTGGGATTTCTTTGGAAAGAATGATGCTAGAGCTGAAACTCCAGTACTTTGTCCACCTCATGCGAAGAGTTGACTCATTGGAAAAGACTCTGATGGTGAGAGGGATTGAGGGCAGGAAGAGAAGGGGAGGACAGAGGATGAGATGGCTGGATGGCATCACTGACTCAATGGACATGAGTCTGAGTGAACTCCGGGAGAATGTGATGGACAGGGAGGCCTGGCATGCTGTGATTCATGGGATTGCAAAGAGTCGGACACAACTGAGCAACTGAACTGTGAAAGATATTTTCATGAATAAAACTTTTTAACATAATGTTGACTGATTAACTCAAACCATAGAAGATCATATAGCACATGATTTTGTTTGTATGAATGTAAAGGCTAAAAAAATTAAACAGTATACTATTTAATCATATAGACATATATTGAAAAACAAATTAGAATAGTGGTTACCTCTAGAAGCAAGAGACAGAATGCAATGAGAAAGGACGCACAGGTTCTTCTAAAACCTTTAGCTAACTCTTTCAGCTAGCTGTTGAAAGAAACACTTTTTTTTTTCCTTTTACTGATCATATGATTTTAGACACTTTTCAAGGTATGCTGTTTCAAAAAAAATTTTTTTTAAAGGAATGAAAGAGAGATGAACAAATGAAGAACTCTAAAGAAAGCTTTTGAGGAATATAAGAAGGAAGAGAAAAAAAGGTAGAGCTGCTAGAGGAGGTAGAGAGTAAATACAAATTTCATGTTTCTTTGTTGGGAAATAATAGAATAAGGGACTAATTTAGGAGAAATTGGGGCTTCCCTGTAGCTCAGATAGTAAAGAATCCACCTGCAATGCAGGAGACCTGAGCTCGATTGCTGAGTTGGGAAGATCCCCTGGGGAAGGGAACGGCTACCCACTTCAGTATTCTTGCTTGGAGAAAGTAAAAGTGAGCATCACTCAGTCATGACATTCAGCCGTGGCCAATTCTTTTCAACCTCATGGACTGTAGCCTGCCAGGCTCCTCTGTGTATGGAATTCTCCAGGCAAGAATACTGGAGTGGGTAGCTGTTCCCTTCTTCAGGGGATCTTCCCAACCCAGGGATCCATCCCAGATCTACCACATGGCAAGTGGATTCTTGACTGTCTGAGCCACCAGGGAAGCCCCAGAATATCAGAGTGGGTAGCCATTCCAGAGAGAGATGCAAGAAGAGAGAAATTGCCGAAAGAAACATCTTTGTATAAATAAATTGAGAAACAACTTTGTAGAGATAAATTGAGATAGAAATCGCAGTTCAAGAAGAGTTTAGTATTTGGCAGAAGGAGAGACATAACCCACAACATGTGGGTATACACATTTAGATACAGATGTCTGATAACAGTATGAAAAACTGCTTTAAAAAATAAGTGTATTAGGCTAAAACAGTCATTTAAACTTAAACAGGATGCCATTGACTGATCTTCAAATGAAAGCATAATTGCCAAAAATCCTGGACAATGACATGCCACCTAGATATCCTTCATTCTTTCTGTGGGAAAAGCTAGACAGTAACCTAAATATCAGTCAAAACAATACTTGTAGCTCCTCAGAAATTGGAATATGAGAATTTGCATGAATAATTTTAATTGGTGATGACATTCAGCTGAAATGTCCATCCAATTATTTCCATCTTTGTGATAATTTTGCCAAAGAGACTGGATGGTGATATTAAACTGGGCATTACTGGATAAACATGCCCAGTTCTCTGAGTCTCACTACCAAAATTTTAGGAAAAAAATAGGTTTCTAATTCTACCTCAGAAAATAGCTATCTGAATTGTACTTAGTATATCTGCTACCTGTACAGTCTAATAAAGATTTTAATATATAGTTATGACTTGAAACAGATAATATTATTCTCAGTACACTTATACTGACACACCCATAACTCATGCTAAAAGACCCTGAGTCAAATATATGAATATAGAAAGAGCTCACTAATGCAAACTTCTCCTGTCGGAATACCTCTTGCTTCCCCTCCGTATTTTATGTATTTTATACTCTCCATTTTCATCAAATGGAAGTGAACTAGATTAAACAGATTTATCAGTCTAACATACACCTACTAGTAGTCAATGGCCGTGGTTTTTATTTTCCAGCTTACACTGAAAATGCAATTGGTGTAAATTACTGGATGAACATATAAAATGTGCTTCATATTTGTGTTATGGCTTTAAAAGCTTTTTGAAAATAAATATTAATATCAAGTAAGCACTTCCACACTGTTTTAAGTACAATTTATATTTAGCAACTTTAGGAAATCAATTCATAGAAATGGCAGGGCAGCAAGTAAAGTGGAAAGCTAAATAAATTATACACAAATTGTAGGAAGCCACTGAAGAAGTGAAATAGCACTGCTGGGCAGATTTAGCGCTTTATCGGGGTGTATAAATTGTATCTCTAATAGGTTGACTGTACACCAGAGTCACTTTAGGCCATCTGTGCTCTAGAGCTAGAAAAGTTAAGACTGTTTAAGATGTAAGGTGCATAAGGAACACCGAAAGTCAAGGAGATTTTCAAGTAAATTGATCAAATGGGTAGTTTTGCCAGCTTCGGATTCTAGCTGCTGGCGATTAATAGTTACAGATGTAAATCAAAACATTTACAAGCTAGATGTCCACCACTGTAGGCTCTCACACAGTATTTCCATCAAGTCTCATTTCACTTTCCTTTGAGTGAAATGATTGATTGATTGTTCACAGCTTGCATGACTCTCTGCTGCCCTAGATCCATCTCTGCTCTCCACGCTCCACACTGTGTCTGCATCATTGACTTCCTGCCAGCCATTTGGCTGCCAGGACCCAGGGTGACATTTAATGATCTTTCAACGCGGCAATGTCACATTCGTCACTCTTTACCACTCATGACAGACCTCAATTCAAATGCAAACCTGAAATGGAGACTGACTTCCATCCAAACTTTGATATACTTTTGAACTGACATCTGTCAACAAAGATCGACAAGATACACTGATGAAGGGATAACCTACTGCTTGTACAGTAATTAAAAATACTAGTTCTAAAAGCATCCTGAGAAATCAAGGACATTTTAATTTCATGAGGCAATAGTTCTCACAAAAAGCTTTGAGGTGGAAATTGTATTATCTAGCTGTCATATCAACTAACATCAAATATCTACACACACTTGGAAGTGATAATCTACTTTTAAGGCAATATTCTGCTTTATAAAACAAATATCATAATACCCAAGCATGTTCTTTACAGAGTTCTTAAAGGGAGAGGTGCTTCCAAAGTTATAACAATCATTTAGAAGAAAAGAAAATGAGTATAATTATACACATTTTCTCTAAGCATCTTCTTCCTTTGAGTTGTCTTACCCTGCTGTAGGAATATTGTATTTTACATTACAGTTTTTTCTAAGTCAAATATCTCCCTGATATTTGTACTTTCCTAATATCACTGCACAAAACTATATTTCACTAAAGTTTAAGGGTACTGAATAATGGTATTGCATTTCAATACTATTTAACAAATAATTGTTAGAATATACAGAGAAAATTGGGACTTCCCAAGTGGCACAACTGGTAAAGTATCCATGTGTAAATGCAAGAGATGTAAAAGACACAGGTTCTATCCCTGGGTCGGGAAGATCCTCTGGCTGAGGAAGTCCATAGGGTGGCAAAGAATGGGACATGACTGAAGAGACTTTGCCTGTACACAAGCACAAAGAAAATTAAGAAATGAATTCAAGGTTTGGAGTTCTTCAGCCATTCTTGCTAGCTTAAACTCCAATTTAAATTTCACTTCCTTTCCAGAGACTAAGAGGTTCTTTTAATTAGGAAAATTTTGCTAGTTATAACCACTTTATTTTCACTTTTCAGTTTAAAAAAGAACCTTCAAAATAATGTTGTCACTAATCTAAACTTTATAAACTCAGAGACTGTCTTACCTTTATATTTTCCTATCCACAGAGCCTGGTATCAAAGTAATTACAGAACTAAATTGAACAGAGGCATCATATTAATTTCAGAATGAAGGACAGAAACTTTTCATATATGTCATAATATCAGGAAAACCCCTACCTATTGTTGACTTAAAAATAGTCACAACCTAAATTCTCCATTTCTCACTATTATACTCATGAAAGTATTTTTCTAAAATAAAATGTTTCTTTGATATAATCTCCCTTTGTTTTAGATCTAAGACAATTTTCCACATTCCCTCCCTACATTTTGTTAACTGGAGTATCTTTCTACTCTTTTATTCTAGCTGTCTAATGCTTTAAGAATGGAGAACTATGGTCTCTCACAAAATCTGTCATATTCTAAGTGCTCAAGAAACATTTCTTGAGTATAACTGATATCTTAAAAGCATCAGCCTGAAGGAACTTACAAATACATAAAAAAAAATTGGGGGCTTCCCAGGTGGTGCTAGTGGTAAAGAACCCCCTCCACCCCCCCGCCAATTCAAGAGACATAGGAGATGTGGGTTCAGTTCTTGCATTGGGAAGATCCTCTGGAGAAGGAAATGGTAATCCACTCCAGTATTCCTGCCTGGAAAAACCCATGGACAGAGGAGCAGTCTCAAAGAGTCATATGTGACTGAAGCAACTTAGCACACATGCACACAAGAAGCTCATAGAATTTTTATGGTGGTTACATTTCAGGCTTAAATTGAAGGAAGTAGGGGAAAAAAATAGACAATTCAGGTATGACCTAAATCAAATTCCTTACGATTACACAGTGGAACTGAGAAATAGATTCAAGGGATTAGATCTGATAAACAGATGCTGGGAAAGATTGAAGGCAGGAGAAGGGGACGACAGAGGATGAGATGGTTGGATGGCATCACCGACTCGATGGACATGAGTCTGAGTAACCTCCAGGAATTGGTGATGGACAGGGAGGCCTGGAATGCTGTAGTCCATGGGGTCATAAATAGTCAGACATGACTGAGTGACTGAAATTAGCTGAACTGTGTGGATTCTGGTGGTACTCCTACTATCTGGGCACCTATCAGCCCGTTAACATTGCCTGTTAGACATTCAAAACTGTGTAGCTGTCTTCTTTTTCAAAAAATTGCCTTGAGCCAAAGGGAGCCACCACAGTCAGGGGCCTTCCCCACTCTTCATCCTTTCCCAGGGAGATCTTGCTATAAGATGCGTGCTTCATGCCTCAAGGCAGGACTGACTGTGGAGCAAGTCCCTTTGTCCTAAGAGCACTCGGCAATAAATCACTTACGCAGGAATTCCCATCTTGTACTGTTTATGGGGAAACTGACCTAAGGCATTTGATGCTGTTAATGGCTCTAGAAAGCGAATTCAAAGGATAAGGTGTGTGTTTTTTTTTTTACAATATAGATAAGGTTTTGGATTTGCATGACTTATCAGCTGATTGCAAGGAATATCCCATTTCTGGTGGCAGGTGAAGTAATACTAGAAAGTTCCTGCCGACCACAGCAATGTGTTTCCAAAGATTTTGCTCATTTAAATTGGGAGGGGTTACAGGCACCCTCTTAGAAATTTGAAAGGTCCAGAAGAAATAGCAACTGTTGAACCAGATAGCTATTTCTCAATGTGACCAATTCAGTTAAAAGTGGAAAAACAAGCCAGGGCATTTAATTAGCAATTTAAAGCCAAATGTGAGAGAGACTTCACAGTATTCAAATAGATCCTCATCCCTTACAGCCCCTAATAAGACACAGCTGAGTATCAGGAGGCAACACTATCTTGAGAGTGACAGACATTCCTGGACAGGGGAGGAATGGGGCTCTTTGATTTGGCTTGACAATACTTTGGTAGATACACTTGAGAACACTGAGAGCTGCGTTTCTCCTATACCAACTGAATCTTCAAACATGGCCCACCCTCCCTTGTTGGAAGACAGACCCTCTTGCTGGAAGAAAAGGCAGAGCACTCAAGTTAGGCAGATACCTCACAAGATAAATGCTTTTCAGCTGCAGGGTCTCCAGCTTCTCCCTATGTCATTCCACCCCTGTGCCCGTGATATGATAATTAGGCTCAAATCTCAGCCCAGGAATGGATCCTGTGTGCCAGGACAAGGAGTTTAAAGTTGGATAGAAGCGTTTACAAACACTAAACAAGAGCTAAAACACCGGTGAAGACCCTAGTGACAGTTGTTATGCTTTTCTGATGGCTCTTGGGCGCTTGGACAAAGTTACAAGAGTAATAATTCACATTAAAGGGAGTAGACCCATCAGAACCATCATAACAAACTGTGGCAAAATGGATCAAAAGTCTAAGAGAAATAGGTGTGTCAATCAGGAATGTGATTGGTAGGTTCTGATGGAGATGACTTACAGTACCTGGGATCTAGGAACTTGATGGACAGCCAACATAGTATTGCTTAATATGTGTATCAGGAGAGGCTAAGAATGGAGGTGCTGAAACCAACAGGTTGCACGTTATTTTAGACCTACAGCAGTTCCATCTAATGGAGACCACCAGTCCCCACTGGAAGGAACTTGTAAGACCAGAAAAATAATAAACACTTGATCTTCTCAGTCTTTCAAGACACATGTCCATTTCCTAAGGGACATGTCCATTTTAGGGAAAATGGACTTTCAAGTTCTTTTGAGAGCTCTACATGGGGATTATATAGTAGCTGGAGTTTTAACCCAGGTCTGTGTCCAAATGTGTCCATAAAGTCCATGGATTTGCCTGTCAGTCTTTTCTGCAATTCCACATATATAATTTGAATGGATACACTTGACTATCAACAACACACTCTCAAAGGGACAAGTGCTGCTATTGCAGGAAAACTTCAGGTAGGAGCTTCTGAAGTTGCCCCTTCCTCATGTCCAGATAATAAATAAAAAGCAATATTGTATCTCAGAGCAATGACACAAGTTGGTGTCACACTTTAACATTTAAAGGATGTATTTATTATATGTCTGGCCCTTGCAAAACTGGATAGCTCACACCACATAATAGGGGACTATTGCAAATTACACCAAGCAGTAGCTAAGATATGCATAGTACTTTGTGTGACTCTTGATAGAGCTATCTTTCAACAATGAAAGCAAAACAAAGATGTTTTTAAGAAATACAAAAGCTAGAAGTATTCATCACCAGTGACTCATACAGAAAACTATCAGATGGTAACTGAGTATGAAAAACTTGGATAAATATATAAGATAATTTTCTTTGTTTATGTCTCCTTAGAAGATAATTTACTGTTTAAAAACTATAAAAACACTGACTATTGTGAGTAGGTACAGTTGCTACTGGACAAAGAGGAGTATGTTTGACACTTCTGTGATCACTTGGATATGGCTTGGTACACAATTGTTGTTTAATTGCTAAATTGTGTACAACTCTTTGTGACCCCATGGACTATGGCCTGCCAGGCTCCTCTGTCTGTGGGATTTCTCAGGCCAGAATACTAGAGTGGGTTGCCATTTCCTTCTCCAGGGGATCTTCCCAACCCAGGGATCAAACTCACGTCTCCTGCGTTGGCAGGTGTCTAGTTATAACTTTTAATTGTGATTTACAGCAATAATGGCCTGTGTCCATGTTTTGTTTTCCATAGTAACAACATAGAAGGACTGATACCTAATTTCATACATCTAAACCAGCTACAAAAAGCCCTATTCAGATGGTATTGAAAAATAACCCCTGAACCAGAATACTTAAAAATCAGTCTAAACAGAGTTAGCTCTTAATATAGCAGAAATCATCAGAACTACTTGAGTAGAAAATATAAACAGAAATATATAGCTTTTTAAATTCTGTATAAAAATTTAAGAACTCTTTCTGGAATTCATTCTTATGGGATAGCTATGTTAGAATTTTGTATGAAGATGAGATGGTGGTAACCGCTTCTGAATAAGTTAATATATCATTAATGAATATTATACTGCAATACTGGTAAATAGTTTCAAGGAATGAGAACACACTTCTATAAAGCAGCTCTTAGGGCACAGATCCTAAAGTTTTTAGGAGCAATATTTTGTTTCGTAGCAGGAGCATCTAACTTAGCATATCAACCCAATGATATGGATTTGCCCAAGGACTCTTGCTGTGAAAAGTAATTGAAAATACAGTCAATTCTCTCACATTCACAAGACATGTAATTTCAGACCAACCTCCAATATTTTCACAGTTGCTGATTCATTCTTTATTCCATTCATTTAATGTGAGAATTTGACATATAAAGTTTTTTTTTCTATACAGATTTACTATTTATTTGAATCAGCTGCATCATTCAATTTGTATACATGCAAAAGAAAAATATTAATTTGTATATTATCATATGATAAAATACCACTGAGTAGAAAATAGTAGAATTAATATGAAGATATTTTTATATATTATATTTCAAGAAGTTAATCAGCAGAATTCAGATACTCACTCTACCACTCATTCTAGGTGAAAGTACAAATTATTTGAATCAATTTCATGCTCATCAAGACAAGCTTGACTTTTCTGAAACCTAATCATTATGGTTTTATAAAAAGCTTTAGAACCACCAAAAGTATCTAGCATTTTCACCTTTCCACTTTATCATATAAGGACAGTAGATGTAAAATATCAGCTTTTACCTAGTCAATTGAATTAATTACTTTGGATGAGCCAGGATGGAATTTTCTTATAATTTTATTTGCCCTGAGCACCATTTGACTCTGTCCTGCTTCGTGATGATTACAGTTAATTTAAGGATTTTCACCAGCTTTTCTTATTTAAAATTAAAAAACATGTATTGGGAAATATTTCTCCCTTTGCTTGGTTTGGGCACAAAGTCTAGAAAATATACTAAAGCTGAAATAAACAATCCTATCCATAAGAAGCCCAAAGTTTAATTTGGGAGACAAATACAAGTTTGATAAATTTTATATAATAAGACATGTATATGTAAAGTAATGGAAACTTGAGTAAAAGAGCAAACTCTGCTTGGAGCATTCATGACATAACTTAGAAAGGAGGTATTAATTAGTCTGGTCTTGTTTGCATTTAGCCCCAGAGCTAGAATAGTGTCGTTACATGCTTCATCTGTAGAATGGATGATTTCCCTTGTTCCTAGCTATGCCTTACTTGATTTACAACAATATTTTTTTCCATCTTATTCCCTTTTTATTACAGTCTCCTTAGAAGAACTGTATTTTTTTTCCCCAAAAACTAAATGAGGTTATGTTATGTCATTCCTCTAATTTTGCATCAATGGCTTCTGATTAAACTTGAACAGAACTGCAGACAATTTTCATGGCCCACAAGTCTTCCCATGATCTGAAACTACCTACCCAGTTCTCCGATGTCAACCTGCGCTATTATCTTTAATGCTCCATTATGCCCCAGCCATTCTGGACTTTTCTGAGACACTTGGACACACAGTTTCAATTCTCTGCTATTCGCTTTCCTTTTTCCCTGACTTAATTTTCTTTCAAAGGACTGTGTGGCTCGCTCCTTCTCAACATTTAAGGGCATTACTCGGTTGTAATCACCTAATTTAAAATGTCTATTTTGCTGATTCTGATTACTCTCTTTAACCTATTTTATATTTATAACACATATAACTAATTGAAATAATGTTATTTATTTATATTGTGTATTATGAGTTTCCCTGGTGGCTCAGACAGTAAAGAATCTGCCTGCAATGCAGGAGCCCTGGTTTAATTATAGACACTAGTTTATTTTTTGTTTTCTACCATTTCTTTTGCACTTAGAACTATAGCTGGCACGTGATACGGACCCAGTAAATATTTTTGAGTGGCTGTATTTCTCTTGGAGTGCTTCCCAGATCGCACTAGTGGTAAAGAAAGTAGCCTGCTAGTGCAGGAGACACAAGACATGCGGGTTCAATTTCTGGGTCAGGAAGATCCACTGAAAGAGGGCACGGCAACCCACACCAGTATTCTTGCCTGGAGAAGCCCAGGGACAGAGAAGCCTGGTGGTCTATGGTCCGTGTGTTGCAAAGAGTCAGACATGAATGAAGCGACTTAACACACATGCATCCATCTTTGAAGTATGAATAGCTCTTCAGAAGAATAAGCACATAGGTACATGGAATATATGAAAAATGCACATATCATAATAATAAATGACTTATTTTGGTCAATATATCACACAATGAAATTTAGAAGGTTGTAGTGATTTTTAAAAACCAATAACATCCCAAAGGTTAAGAACATAACAGAAAAGATTTAGGGTCCTCTTACTTGTCTGGAAAATCCCATGGACGGAGGAGCCTGGTGGACTACAGTCCATGGGGTCGTTAAGAGTCAGACACGACTGAACGACTTCACTTTCACTTTTCACGTTGCACTGGAGAAGGAAATGGCTACCCACTCCAGTGCTCTTGCCTGGAGAATCCCAGGGTTGGAGGAGCCTGGTGGGCTGCTGTCTATGGGGTTGCACAGAGTCAGACATGACTGAAGCGACCTAGCAGCAGCAGCAGCAGAAGGGCTTGGGTGTTTTCTACAGTGGAATCTTTTCAACTGGCTCTCAATCTCTGCACCCACCATTCTGAATCTGGAGGTGGGACATCCTTTGCTATTCTGATTAACTCTGATAAAGACTTTGGCAGGCAATATGTACCTGGGTTTCAGGTCTGTGACTTTACAGATTCTCCTGCCTCTTGCCCAGAGAGATGATTTTTCTTATTCTCTTCTATTCAGTTTCCAGCAGCGCTAAGTTTTCTTATTCTTTCCTCTGAGTAATAATATGTCTTTTATTCCATGGGGTGGATAGGGCAGGTGGAAATGAGCAGAGTCTCACCAGTGACTGCTCATCCATCTCTCAGTAGTTTCATCTGCAATCTTCCCTACAAATGCCTGGTGGGTTTAGAGAAGAAAGACTGCAAGAGCATGCAGATTTTTTTTTCTTTTTCTGGAAGCCCCCAGAATGTCACCTTCTTATACCAGCCATGCTCAGTCATTAGCAATTCATTCAAAATATTTAGCTGCAACTTCTCACCTACTATCTGTTTTACACATGATAATGCATATATGTTGATGCAACTCTCTCCATTTATCCCATTCACTCCCCTCCCCCAATGTGTCTCCAAGTCCATGTTCTACACGTGCATCTCCATTCCTTCCCTGCAAATAAGGTTCATCAATATCATTTTTCTGGATTCCATATATATGTGCTAACAGATTTGGGGAAGGGAGGGAGGTTCTTGAGGGAGGGGATATATGTGTGTTTATGGCTGGTTCACATTGTTGTATGGCAGAAAACAGTACAATATTGTAAAAGTTAAAAAAAATTATACAAAAAAAAATTAGCTGTATCTTCTTACTGGCTTAGAGGATATCCAATGTCATCTGCTCAGGTACACAAAAACTTAGGTCTTTTTTGTTGTTGTTTTGTTTTGTTTTGTCACAGTAGGGACCTATCTCTACCCACATATTGGGTTGTTTGCTCTGAGTTCTCAGTTCTCCGGGTTGTTTCAAGAAAAGTCACTAGTTGGCCACTTGCCCAGTTTTTCTTTTATTCCTTATTTTATTTTTATTTCTTTTTCCTTTATTTAATGATGCTCTTTCGAGTTCTACATTTCCAAGATAAAACTTGATGTCTCCAGTAACATTTGTCCTTTTACATGAATCATTTTGAATTTCTTATTGACATTTCTTAAAAAAAAAAAAGAATGACAATATTAGAATATATGATAGCTTAAGATCTGAAGCCTTGTTCCAACAGTTATATCCTTCCTTTCAGATACATTCAATAAATGTACATTGAGTGTTTATTGTAGATGTCATGTGTAGCCTACCCAGATGGTAAGCTACAGAAAGCACTTTGTTGAGTACACAGATATATTTCCTATCCACTGAGAATAATAATTTTGGCAGCAATTTTAAATATGTGAAGTATCCAAATATCATTTCTATTTATATATGTATAATTTATATTTGGGTGCCTTCCAACATATATTTAATAACTGAAGAGTTATGTAACTTGAGACAAAAGGAAAACCACCACAACAAAATGTATTGACAGTACTTAAACCCACTCAGTAATGAGAACAGAATGTTACTTTCTGAACATTACTAAAGAGAAGAAAGAGAAACAGATGAGTAGAATCCTATAATTAATGTATGCCATGGCTGCTCGTTAGCATGTCTCTCTTCCTCACTAGGGAAGCTGGGAGACGTTTTAGCATATGGCTGAGAGAGAGTTCCTTGTCCAGCTTTTAAAACTCTCCCCGAAATTTCTGATTAGATATTCTCTTTCTCTTCTGTAACTCCATGCAACTGTGTACAGGAAAAGCTTCTAGCTACTACTGGAAGATGATATTGCACTCAGGGCCATCTGTAACCCTCCATGTATGTGTGTGCTAAGTCACTTCAGTCTTTTCCAACTCTTTGTGACCCCATGGACTGCAGCCCACCAGGTTTCTCTGTCCACGGGATTCTCCAGGTGAGAATACTGGAGAGGGTTGCCATTCCTTTCTCCACTGCAAGCCTCCACCACTCAACCAAATCCCTGTGTATTACACACAGAGGTATATGTGTAACTGTACATGCATAGGTTCAGATAACCAATAAATATCACATAATCACTGTGGGGCAACCAAGTCGAGTGAAATGAAATGAAAGTCGCTCAGTTGTGTCCAGTTCTTTGCAATCCTATGGACTCTGTAGTCCATGGAATTCTCTAGGTCAGAGTATAGATATAATACAATTCCTCTGTGCTTCAGTTTTCTGGTTTCAAAATGGAAATCATCATGCTCTGGTTTTATGGCAATCATAATCTAAGGATGGAGTGATACAGGATAGCAATGTACAAATTCTATCATATTTTTAAACACTTTATTACAGGGACTTCTTTGGCAGTCCAATGGTTAAGACTCTGTGTATGCATTGAAGAGGGCACCAGTTAGATCCTCGGTTGAGTAATTAACATCCCACCAATCATGCAGTATGGCTGAAACAAAACCAGAAAACGTTATTTCAGAGAATTTCTAACACATACACAAATGATAGAATAGTGTGTTGAATCTTTACACACTCATTACCTAGATTTAACACTTGCATGGCTTCCCAGGTAGCTCAGGAGTAAAGAATCTGCCTGAGACATAGGAGATGCAAGTTCGATCCCTGAGTCAGGAAGATTATTTGGAGAAGAAAACGGCAACCCACTCCAGTATTTTTGCTGGGAAATCCCATGGACAGAGGAGCCTGACAGTCCACAAGATATCAAAGAGTCAGAAACGACTTCAGTCCAGTTCAGTCACTCAGTCATGTCCAATTCTTTGTGACTCCATGGACTGTAGCATGCCAGCATTCCCTGTCCATCACCAACTCCCAGAGCTTGCTTAAACTCATGTCCATAGAGTTGGTGATGCCATCCAACCACCTCATCCTCTGTCGTCCCCCCTTCTCCTCCCGGCTTTCGTCTTTCCCAGCATCGGGGTCTTTTCCAGTGAGTCAGTTCTTCACATCAGGTGGCCAAATTATTGGAGCTTCAGCTTCAGCATCAGTCCTACCAATGGATATTCAGGACTGATTTGCTTTAGGATGGACTGGTTGAATCTCCTTGCAGTTCAAGGGACCAAATGACATCAGCAATAACAACTGTTCAAGTCATGGCCAAATATTTTGTCTCTATTAACTTCTTCCCTCACTGAATACTGAAAGACAAGTCTCAGAAATCATATCAGCCATAAAAATTACAAGTATAAATTTATTTATTAATTCCATTATCACAGCCTGGTGTTTTAAATAATTATTGCATCTCAGATAATGAAGGCAAAATGATTAGATAACAAAATGTGCCATTTAAAAATAGCAAATATTGTAAAAATTGTTGAAAAGGACCAGGAGTAAACATTTAATCTTCTTTAACACTTAAGAAGGTTAAAGGATTTACAAGTTTAAAAGAAATAAAATTTTCCTGAAATATGTATTAAGTGTTTGCTTTATATTTTGAAGAACTACTTCATTCTATGTGTACATATTAGGTATTAAAAGAGAAAAAACCCTAGAATAAAAATATGAATTATTAGTGACTTGTTTCATCTATTTTTAAAAAACTACTCAGGAACATGTTTTAAATATGTTTCAGAAAACTATTTATAGCATAAATCAATAACATGAAAAATGAAGCAAATTAATCAAAAAGAGGATGGATTATACAGAAAGAAATTTTAAAATATGTTGTATTTTAAATGTCTGATTATCAAATCAATTCTGGTATGGTTTTCCCAGTTTTGTTTGTGTGTGAGGGTTGGTGTGTGTGTGTGTGTTTCCAAAAGATATGTGAAAGTTAATTAATGGCTATCACAGTCCAGTAGTGTCAATTTTCACTGAAAAAGTCCAATCCAATAAAAAATATATCTTGTTTTTACTGTATGAAGCATAGTTAAAGTTTGCAAGAAAGACCAAAATGCTATTTCCAACTTATACATCCTTGCAATATTGTACAAGCAAGAAACATCCAAAGATACTTCAGTTTCTTTATCTTATGTGACATAGATTTTTATTTTTACTAATTCTGAAATAAGGTCTTTACTTCTTATAATCAGAAAGCCAAGATTTTATAAAACTAAACTAGCAATAACAAAATTACATGTCTCCAAATCTATATTCAGATTTTACATGCTAACATTTATTTAATTCTGTTTTTTGCATGAAAAGTGAAAGTGAAAGTCACTCAGTCACGTCCAACTCTTTGCGACCCCCTGGACACAGAATCCATGGAAATTTCCAGACCAGAATACTGGAATGGGAAGCTGTTACCCTCCTCCAGGGGATCATTCCAACCCAGGGATCGATCCCAGGTTTACCACATGACAAGCCGATTCTTGACCATCTGAGCCACCGGGGAAGCTCTGCATATTAAGTTCTAGTTATGAAGCAAAAGCCATTAAAATTGAAATATTTTCAAAGGCAAAAAGGTCCAACACACTTTTTAAAATTTAAGTCAACAAGACTCTAAAGGGATCAAATATAATCCACTTTAAAACACAGGGCATTCTTTCTAAAACTGAGGTTTAGTTTTAATTCTCATGTTATTTAAGCATGTGTACTCAATAAAATTATTAACTAGAAAGAGTAAGAATGTGGTTTTATTAGACCAGGAAAAGCCTATGCAATTGAATTTAGATGAACATAGTCAAAGTCCAAGAATAAGTTCAAAGATATTTGATGAAGCAACAACTCTTGTGACGTTAAACTCAAGTTTCCAAGTTAAATGTTCATAATTTAAATTTTAAAATATTTTCTTTACCTCCACCAGAAATCAGAATAAAGACTAAAAGGAATAATTAGGGATTAAAAAAACATTTATATTCTTGTTTACATCATCCCCATAAATATATGTCCTATGAGAATGTGTTTTATGATGGACCTAGGAAAACTACACCAGATCATTGATTTGAAAGTTTGTTTTTTTTTTTTTTTTTTTAATCAGCAAAAGATGCTAGTATTTAAGAGTAACTAGAGCATTCTCCATAATGTGAGAGGAGCAAGGCTGATGCACATAGAAACTTTCTGAAATTAAGGGAATTACTAGAATCCATTTTGCACTTTTCCTTTGAACTAAAATTTGTACATCTTGGAACTTGACATCACATATCCAATTTCCTTTTTCTAATTTTCTCTCCTATCTCTTGTCATCAGTTCTCTTGGTCTTCTACACATCTACATCATATCTATTAATATGTACTTTTGAACAGCTTAGTGTTTATTGGTATAATGTCCTGACCAGTTTCCTTTTCATAATGTCTGTCTTAGATTATAAGAAATTATCTGATAAGACTGTTGCTGTGAAGTCTTTAAGTAGTGCCCAACTCTTTGTGGCCCTGTGGGCTTCAGCACACCAGGCTTCCCTGTCCATCACCAAGTCCCGGAGCTTACTCAAACTCATATCCATTGAGTCAGTGATGCCATCCAACCACCTCATTCTCTGTTCTCTTCTCCTCCCGCTTTCAATCTTTACCAGCATCAGGGTCTTTTCAAATGAGTCAGTTCTTCACATCAGGTGGCCAAAGTATTGCAGTTTCAGCTTCAGCATCACTCCTTTCAATGAATATTCAGGACTGATTTCCTTTAGGGTAGACTTGGATCTCCTTGCAGTCCAAGGGACTCTCAAGAGTCTTCTCCAACACTACAGTTCAAAAACAATTCTTCAGTGCTCAGCTTTCTTTAATCCAACTCTCACATCCATATATGACTACTAGAAAAACCATAGCTTTGACTAGACAAAACTTTGTTAGCAAAGTAAATGTCTCTGCTTTTTAATATGCTGTCTAGGTTGGTCATAACCTTTCTTCAAAGGAGCAAGCATCTTTTAATTTCATGGCTGCAGTCACCAGTACTGGAGTGGGTTGACATTTTCTACTCCAGGGGATTTTCTTGACCCAGGAATCAAACCAGCATCTCTTGCATTTCAGGCAGATTCTTTACTGAGGAGCCACCAGGGAAGCCCCTGATAAGAATAAATGTATGCAAACTTCTTTTTCCAATACTGTTTAAATATCATAAAGTTTAGATGTATTTTTGAAGGTGATGCCACTTGAATAAATAGTAGAACTAGAACAAGCTGACATATATAATACGACTGTGATTAATATATGATTAAAATGTGTGTATCTATTGGATGTCCCAGTATTTACACAGGTTGAGCACAAATATTTACTGAATCATATAGGAATAAAAATTTAGAAGGTCACTTTCATTTTTACTTTGAAAATGTTGATAAATATTTGTTTTTATTTCATTCTAGAAATTAAGTTTCTTTCATCTTGCCTTATTTATTTTCCATTAGTTTTTTTCATCTGAGTGCAAGTCACTAAATAAAAATCATTGCAAAGGCAAACTAATATTGTGCCTAAACAATGAGCTATCATGTCTTGCATTCTAATCCCTGTCTAGTCAAGGATAGTTCTTATTTTCTATTTCTATTCAAGTAGTTGTCTAAACTTTTAACTTGGTAAATATTGAATATTTTGAAATTTTGCATGTTAATTCCTTTATGAGGATAACTAATTAAGAAAGCATTAGCTTATAGAATAAAATTTACTGAAGCGTATCATTTTTCAAAATTAGAAGAACTCACTTTGAAGTATTAATACTTCTTGATGGATATGTGATCATTTGTCATATTTTGCTGAGTACTGAGAAGAGTTTGACAATTATTTTGGTTACAAAATAAGAAAAGACAGTAAACAAATTTACATAGTACGAGACTATGCTGCTGCTGCTGCTGCTAAGTCGCTTCAGTCGTGTCCGACTCTGTGCGACCCCATAGACAGCAGCCCACCAGGCTCCACCGTCCCTGGGATTCTCCAGGCAAGAACACTGGAGTGGGTTGCCATTTCCTTCTCCAGTGCGTGAAAGTGAAAAGTGAAGGTGAAGCCGCTCAGTCGAGTCCGACCCCCAGCGACCCCATGAACTGCAGCCCACGAGGCTCCTCCTTCCATGGGATTTTCCAGGCAAGAGTACTGGATTGGGGTGCCATTGCCTTCTCCGAGTACAAGACTATGGGGAAACAAAAACAAGATGACATACATGATTAGGGTCTTTGCTCATCAGATAAGTAATACAGTGCATACTCTAAAACATGTCATCCTGACGCGACCTATCCTTCTATTAGTGTTTAAGGGCAGGATGTTTTAACAGATCACCCTCACTTACTTAGCATCTGCTTGGTGAAAGATAAAAGAGTGAAAACTTCCAGCAAAGCAGTCTCCCATTGATTCACATCTTCATCTCTTGTTGGACCATGGCAGCCAGTCTATAACCTGAACATTATTTTCTTCTTTGCAAAAGAATTTTCACATGAAACTTTATCTTTTTTCCCCCATTTTGTCCTACTTTTAACAAAGTAACTTAGGAGGCATAAAAGTGCTGTTCTTCTTTAAAATCTGCTATAATAGACGATCATATAGAATCTTCAATTTTTTGAAATGATACCATAATTGTTTGAAGTCTCTTTCCTGACCACTCAGTTTTGGACTCCAGCTGTACAAGAGTACACTCAAGACATTAGTTTTGATGTTTTCCCTCAAATGCAGAAAAATCCTTTCACTCAATTCTCATTAAAAAGCCATAATGTTACAACAGAATACCTGTAATAAAAACAGGTATTCATAAAACCCTCATGTATTCATAATCATAAATGTTTTAATGCTACAAATAGCTATAGTCTGCCCATCATGAGTCACATGATGTGTAGTTCATGCTTCTGACAAAATTGACTGGTATCTTTCTTAATGGCTCAGATGGTAAAGAATCTGCTTGCAGTGCAGGAGACCCAGGTTCAATACCCAGGCTGGAAAGATTCCCTGGAGAAAAGAATGGCAACCAAATCCAATATTCTTGCCTGGACAATCCCATGGACAGAGGAGCTTGGTGGGTAAGAGTCCATGGGGTCACAAAGAGTTGGATACAACTGAATGACTAACACAGCAACAGAAACTCCAAGCAGATTACCAAACCACAGCATGTTGGCAAGAGTGATCCTACCTTCTTTTATACTATGCCTTTTCCAGCAACTTATGTTCCACACCATCCCTTTACCTGTAGGGTCTCCTCAGTCAACATGTAAGATAATTTGAGGAAAGATCAGGATAGTGTGAAAGACCAAGGGAAGATAAACAATGAAGATGACTGATTTTAATACATTTTATCTCATCCTGTGAAAATTAGACAAGTGATATGCACATACCAAATCAAATGAGTTTAAAGCAATGACCATAACATACTTATTTTTAAGGGAGACTCTTTCTTAAAAATAAGAATGTCAAAAATGTAACACTGCCACAAAAATGCAAAAATATGTCTTGAGAAATGATGTGGCCAGACATTATTTTAGGTGTAGGATACATGCAAAACCTCTTCTGCAATTTATAATTATGATACTATATTTATAGTCCATTGCTATTGAATTTTTGGCTCAGAGAAATAGTCTCCTTAACTGAAATAATAATCACCCTGTCTCAGGTGTACCATCAGCCAAGCTGTCTTATTTATAAGCATTTCCCAACTTCATATTGGTTTCCTCAGTGGCTTCTGGGATGATTTAAGTATAACTACCCAGGGAAAGAAAAGTAAATACACATCCAGAATTTAGTTAATTTTTTTGAAAGTTATTTAGTTTCCTAAGGATTTAACCAGAAACCAATTAAAGTTTAGTTACTGAGCATCTTAATTTGGGTTAAAGTCTTGAGGTGACTTCTGTTTTGATTGCTTTTCATCAAATTCAATTAACTTTGGTGGTCTAGCTTAATAAAACATTTTGCAAATGACAGTACACATTGTGGAAACTGAACATTATCCACATACCATGTGTTCTTTAACAAGAACAAAACAAGCATGCTTACTCAGTCACAATTATATTCACTCAGTCAGAAGCATTGCTTGCTAGCTTTTTAAGGAGAGTCTCACCGGGGAGTCTGAAGAACCTTCACACAGGGAGATTGTGGAAAGCCAACTTTCTCAGTAAGAATGCGAATAGCAATACCTTATCATTCTGGAACTATATAAGTTTTGCCTATTTACCTCAAGAATCTTATGCTTTCCAAACAACTGTTAAGTGAAATTTAGAACGATTTCTGAAAAGGTACTAAGACTTTCATATTAAATTTCTATTGATGTCAGTTCCAAATTCTGTAGCATTTCACATGCTCAGTCCATGTAAACATATCTTCACAAATGTTTGCTTTCCTGAAGTCTTCACACTAAAAGAATAGATATATAGATAAGAGATACAATACTTATTGTTTATTAAATAAAGAATTTTTAAAATATAGACCCAAATAATTTTTTCTCTCTTCTTCAGGTTGAAAGGGCAAAGCTCTGAAGCATATACCACAATCAGATAAATAGATAGCACATTTCTTTTTTTTTTTTCTAGGAAAACAAAAGAGAATAGTTAAGAGTTATGATGTGGCAGTCTATAGAATTATCAGTAATTCTATATTCTCTGATTGTCAAAAAAGTATTTCAGAGAGCTATAATAGCATATGCAAGTTTCTCTCTCTCTGTACCCCTCCATCATACATACCATTCATTGCCCTGCAATGACTAGAAAGAAATTACTAGCATTCTTAGATGAAATGTCTATTAGAGGTAAGTTTTGAAGAATTTCTCCAATCTGTTCTTAGAATTAAACATGAATGACTGGCATAGAGTTTAGATGCTGATATGAAGCAAGATTATATGTCAATACAACTTGTGAAACTGAAGGGCAAGGAAAATATTTTCTAAAATGCTTTTGTATGTTCCTATACAATTGAGTGAGATGTTGCTAGATGGTTTTCTTTGTTGTTGTTGTTTAGTCACTAAGTTGTGCTTGACTCTTTTGCAACCCTAGAGACTGTAGCCTGCCAGGCTCCTCTGTCTATGGGGATTCTTCAGGCAAGAATTTGGAGAGGGTTGCCATTCCTTTTCCAGGGGATCTTTCCAACTCAGGGACTGAACCCATGTCTCCTGCATTGGCAGGCAGGTTCTTTACCACTGAGCCACCAAGAAAGCCCATATGCTTTTCTTAAGGCAATACATATAATATTCTCTTTGTGTCTATGTGAGGCTACTCATTTTCAGAGTCTGGACCACTGAAGATATTCTGGAGGAAAGGAAAGAGAGTTGAATTCATGCCTCTTTCAGAATTTTCCACAGTTTATCATGATCCACACAGTCAAAGGCTTTGGTATAGCCAGTAAAGCAGAAATAGATCTTTTTCTGGAACTCTCTTGCTTTTTCAATGATCCAGCAGATGTTGGAAATTTGATCTCTGGTTCCTCTGCCTTTTCTAAAACCAGACTGAACATCAGGGAGTTCACGGTTCACATATTGCTGAAGCCTGGCTTGTAGAATTTTGAGCATTACTTTACTAGTGTGTGAGATGAAAGAGATGAGAATACCAGACCACCTGACCTGCCTCTTGAGAAACCTATATGCAGGTCAGGAAGCAACAGTTAGAACTGGACATGGAACAACAGACTGGTTCCAAATAGGAAAAGGAGTACATCAAGGCTGTATATTGTCACCCTGCTTATTTAACTTATATGCAGAGTACATCATGAGAAACACTGGGCTGGAAGAGGCACAAGCTGGAATCAGGATTGCTGGGAGAAATATCAGTAACCTCAGATATGCAGATGACACCACCCTTATGGCAGAAAGTGAAGAGGAACTAAAGAGCCTCTTGATGAAAGTGAAAAAGGAGTGAAAAAAATTGGCTTAAAGCTCAACATTCAGAAAACAAAGATCATGACATCCGGTCCCATCACTTCATGGCAAATAGATGGGGAAACAGTGGAAACAGTATCAGACATTATTTTTGGGGCTTCAAGATCACTGCAGATGGTGATTGCAGCCATGAAATTAAAAGACACTTACTCCTTGGAAGAAAAGTTATGACCAACCTAGATAGCATATTCAAAAGCAGAGACATTACTTTGCCAACAAAGGTACGTCTAGTCAAGGCTATGGCTTTTCCAGTGGTCATATATGGATGTGAGAGTTGGACTATGAAGAAGGCTGAGCGCTGAAGAATTGATGTTTTTAACTGTGGTGTTGGAGAAGATTCTTGAGAGTCTCTTGGACAGCAAGGAGATCCAACCAGTCCATCCTAAAGGAGATTAGTCCTGGATGTTCATTGGAAGTACTGATGCTGAAGCTGAAACTCCAATACCGTGGCCACCTCATGCGAAGAGTTGACTCATTGGAAAAGACTCTGATGCTGGGAGGGATTGGGGGCAGGAGGAGAAGGGGATGAGAGAGGATGAGATGGCTGGATGGCATCACCAACTCGATGGACATGAGTTTGGGTAAACTCTGAGCATTGGTGATGGAGAGGGAGGCCTGGCATTCTGTGATTTATGGGATCACAAAGAGTCCAACATGGCTGAGTGACTGAATTGAACTGAACTGAAAATTCATGTCAACCCAGAACCTTAGAGTAGATTATGGATATGGATAAAGGATATGACATGAAGGATATGTCATCATTTTTTGACATATAAGGGAACCACTTACATTTCTTATACTAAAATATTTGCTCTTAAGTATTTTAAATAATTATGTCAAGTATTTTAATATTAAAGAAAAAAGAGTATGTCTATATACATTACACGTACACTCCAAATACACATAAGTAATTTGTTATGAACATTTATTTCTGATTTGCATGAAATAAGGACAATGTAATTCATTGTCCTTATAAGAAGATGCTTATGATGAGCATGCTCAGTCATGGTAGACTCTTTGAGACCCCATGGACTGTAGCCCACCAGGCTCCTCTCTCCATGGAATTTTCCAGGCAAGAATACAAGAGTGAGTTCCCATTTCCCTTTCTAGGGGATCTTCCCTCTCCAGAGATCAAATAGATGTCTCTTGTGTCTCTTAACATTCCAGGTTATTCTTTACTGCTAGTCACACCTGGGAAACCCATAAAAGACACATAGACCCACTCAGGGAAGAAGGTCAAGTGAAATAGAGACAGCAATTGGAGAGATACAGCTACTATCCAAGAAACACCAAGGCAATTCAGCAACCCCAGAAGCAAGGGGAGAGACATGGGACAACTGGTTCTTAATTAGAGTCCCCAGAAGGAACCGCAACTTCCCTAGTGGCTCAGTGGTAAAGAACTCACCAGCCAATACAGGAGACCCAGGTTCAACCCCTGGGTCTGAAAGATTCCCTGGAAGAGCAAATGGCAACCCACTCCAGTGTTCTTGCCTAGAAAATCTCCTGGACAGAGGAGCCTGGCAGGCTCCAGTCCATGGGGTTGTATGTGTGGGACATGACTGAGCACTCATGCAGAAGGAAACAACACTTCTTACACGTTGGTTTCAAATTTCTGGCCTCCTGAATTGTCAGAGAATAGATTTCTGTGGCTTCAAGGCGCCATATTTGTTGTTCTTGTTACATGAGCCCTAAAGAGATTGTTAATGAAGTAGAAGAGCAACAGTAATATTTTACTGCCATCCTTTTTTGACAAATAAGAGAAACACTTACATTTCTTACAGTAAAACTTTTGCTCTTAAGTATTTTAAATAATTATGTCAAATATTTTAAGATTAAAGAAGAAAAGAGTATGTCTATATACATTACACATACACTCCAAATAAACATAAGTAATTTGTTATGAACATTTATTTCTGATTTGCATGATCACATTAACCAAAAATAAGTCATGCTAAGTAGGACTTCTTATATTACCATATTAAAAAAGAAAAGATGTGTGAACATTGCAGATCTTGACTTCTGGCCCCAGAACTATTCTTTAATTAGATCTCAGCAGCTGGGATTGTAACTCTTTTGTGTATGTTTCTAACTCTCTGAATCAAAACTCTGGACAAAGTGAGCTTCCACCTACTGTAAATCACTGGTTACACCATTTCCTTCTAAACAAATGCTAAAAATTTTATTTCTCTGAGAACTCTGCATAATATTATGTGATATTTAGAAAGTGAAAATCACTCGGTTGTGTCTGACTTTTTGCAACCCCATTCTCCAGGCCTGAATACTAAAGTGAGTAGCCTTTCCATTCTCCAGGGATCAGATCCAGGCCTCCTCCATTATGGATTCCTCACCAGCTGAGCCACAAGGGAATACTGGAGTGGGTAGCCAAGTACCCCAAGAATACTGAAGTAGGTAGCCTATCTCTTCTCCAGTAGATCTTCCCAACTCAGGAATTGAACTGGGGTCTCCTGCTTTGTAGGTGGATTCTTTACCAACTGAGCTATCTATAAAAACATTTCATTTCTATTTTACAGAAGGAATAAAATTGCTTTTTGAAACAATTTGACAAATACTTACTACTTCATGTACATTAGGCTCACTATTTTCTTGCACAAACGCTTGTAATGTAATAGTGATCCACTGAAGCACCAAGATGTCAATAATGTCTAATAACTATAAGATGTTTACTTAAATAATATTATAATAAAACTATATATTTTAAATGTATTATATGTGATTACATAATATGTATTTATGCATGTGTGCTTACTTGCTCAGTCGTGTCCAACTCTTTGTGACTCCATTGACTCTAGCCTGCCAGGCTCCTTGTCCATGGGCTTTCCCAGGTAAGAATATTGAAGTGGGGTAGCCCTTTCCTCCTCCAGGGGATCTTCTTGACCCAGGGATCAAACTCTTATTGCCTGCATTGGCAGGCAGATTCTTCACTACTGAGTTACCTGGGAAGTTCCACTTATATAATATAATATGTAATGCATTTGTCTATGCCAAATCATTTCATCAGCTATATACTCTAGAAACATTTTGCTCTTCATACTTCAGTTACAGAATCTCTGTAGGCTTCACTAATCTTCAGATATTTTACTAAAGGACTTCCTTAAATATGATGCTAAATACCTTCAGATGGTGACTGCAGCCATGAAATTAAAAGACACTTGCTCCATGGAAGAAGAGTTATAACCAACCTAGACAGCATATTAAAATGCAGAGACATTATTTTGCCAACAAAGTTCCACCTAGTCAAAGCTATGGTTTTTCCAGTAGTCATATATGCATGTGAGAGCTGAACTATAAAGAAAGCTGAGCTCTGAAGAATTGATGTTTTTGAACTGTGTTGTTGGAGAAGACTCTTGAGAGTCCCTTTTACTGCAAGGAAATCCAACCAGTCCATCCTAAAGGAAACCAGTCCTAAATATTCATTGAAAGAAATGATGCTGAAGCTGAAACTATAACACTTTGGCCACCTGATACGAAGAACTGACTCACTGGAAAAGACCCTGATGCTAGGAAAGATTGAAGGCAGGAGGAGAAGGGGATGACAAAGGATGAGCTGGTTGGATAGCATCACCAAATTGACGGACATGAATTTGAGTAAACTCTGGAAGTTGATGATGGACAGGGAAACCTGGTGAGCTGCAGTCCATGGGGTCACAAAGAGGTGGACATGACTGAACGACTGAACTGAGCTGAACTGAATTAGGATACCTTCTAACACATTATTGACTTCCTGTCCAGGTCAACTTCAAAGAGGAAAAAGAAAACAAAACACTATCTTTACTGAGTTTAGGCTCTGTGCAAGAAAATGCCACATGCACAGCCTCAGCTATCTTTATAGAGCCTGCAAAGAAGTGATTACTGCATTCCTCAGTTCAGATGAGGGAGAAAAGAAATTTGTTATTGTGTTCCTTTATTGACACAAGAGACAGTGAGGACAGAGAAAGAAGGCTGATATTAACAACTGTGAGTGATAGTAATGAGTAAAGCTCTATTGAGTCACAGGTTGTTATTAAAGCTGCCCATCGTATTATCAGTGATATGATATCACTTCACTAGAATTAATATATACTCTATATATTGTATGTATGTTGTATACAATATATACTAGTGACATTATGAACAGAAATAAATCCAAATATTGAATTACATTTATTTTTGCTCTAAAGAGAAGAGGAAACTATTAAATCAGTTAAAACATAAGCATAGCATTTAATGGACACTTTAAAATATTTTATGCTAAAGAAATCTAGTCTGATAGTTAACAAATAAATCTATTCCTGCAATTCTCTTTTTCAAAATAATTTACTCTTTCATTATAAAAATATCATATATAAGAAAATAATTTAAGCAGCTACTATTAGTAAAATGATACTTCAACACATACTGACAGTGTCTCACTATAAATCTTCTACTTATTTATTTGATTATGAGTATTCACATTTAAACTTGGAACTGTTAAATGAAAAAAATGTAATAATACATGAGCAATATTCTGCCACTTATTATTCTTTAGGTGACTGTTAATATGTAAGACATTAAAATGCTTATAAAACTTTTTGCTGTCTACATTTTTACTATATTAAAAATGTATTCTTTTTATGACTTGTCTACTTATATGAGCTTTCTGGATTTTACTATTTTAAATATCATAAATACAGTCTAGGGAAATATATTTCATGCAAAATTCTTCAATTATAAAGCATAATCCTCTTGCTTTATTTGATTTTATTCCGGATATACATATACTGTTTAAATTTATACATGCATGCACATAACTTGAAATTGTTCTCTATTTTCAAGGGAAGATGATTTTCAAGCCCTTCAAGAAATAAATGTGAATGTTGCTTTCCCCAACCCCCTGTCGCAAGATATGAAATCCTAGGAGAATTAAGGACAGCAAATTATATATTAGTTTGTAGTGGTGGCATTTTAGAGCCGGCAAATTCAACTTGCAAATTGGAGCTCAGCTGCTGGTTTAAATCAGCTGAAAATGAAATGAAAACATCGTATTGAAATGTTCATTTGCTATAGGTGAATATCTCTCCAAGAGGAATAATGTGAACACAGTTTACGGGGAGGACTAGGATGATAAGTCAGGAGCAGTGTCTAGATCACAAGAACACGACCAAAAGGACAAAATATAGATTATGAAGCATTGAAGTATCTAAGAGATTATGCTCTTGTAGACTGCCAAGCAATCCAAAAGTTATTTGCTTTTTGTGTTCCCTCATCAGTCATGAGTTAAGTGACAGATGACTAAAGCTGAGATTCATTTATTTACCTATTGGCAATGACGCCTGACTCACTTCAAGTGATCCTCCCTGTACTCACCTGGAGGCATTCAGTTCTTTGTTTCTCATGACAACATAATGGCATGTTCTGTTTCAATGAGCTCCTATTTGTCAGAATTACCATGGTGCTCAAAAAGAATCTTTCATGAACACAGAGGCACTCAGGCTTCAGAAAGCACAGTTCAGTTGAAGGTCCTAGGCCAGTGGTCCAAAGGAAGGAAGTTACTAATACAAGACATCTCCAAGAGGTTATCTTTATGGTAAAAACAAAAACAGCATTAAAAAAAAAACTGATTATGAAATCATATACTATGTACACTTGTTCATCCTATTTTTATGTATTGACTGAATCCCTCTGATGTGCAAGACAAGGTTATGATGGGTAGACACTCGTCATGGTCAGAAGCAAGAATGAGTAAGGTGACTATAAGTCATAGCCAGATTTCCCTGGTGACTCAGATGGTAAAGAATCTGCCTGCAATGCAGGAGACCCAGGGTGGATCCCTGGGTTGAGAAGATCCACTTCTGTATTCCTGCCTGGAAAATCCCATGGACAGAGGAGCCTGCTGTGTTACAGTCCCTGGGGTTGCAAAGAGTTGGATACAACTGAAGAACTAACACGTTCACACTTTCCAAGGTATAGCCATGTGAACTTTGCCACCCCATGACTTCCACCAGATTGCTGAG
Source organism: Nanger dama (assembly GCA_917880005.1). Classification (NCBI taxonomy): domain Eukaryota; kingdom Metazoa; phylum Chordata; class Mammalia; order Artiodactyla; family Bovidae; genus Nanger; species Nanger dama. The sequence goes on from CAKJTW010000069.1 coordinate 5,437,556, forward strand.
GCCACAAAGAATATGTTCATGCATGCCAGGCTGCTTTTAATGAAGGAATGAATTGACCTTTACCATTTGGAACTTCCCTGGTAGCTCAGACAGTAAAGAATCAGCCCACAGTGCAGGAGAATCAGGTTTGATCTCTGGGTTAGTAAGAACCCCTGGAGAGGAAATTGCAACCCACTCCAGTATTCTTGCCTGGTGAATCCCATGGACTGGCCAGAGGCTTGGAGGGTGACAGTCCATAGGATCAGACACGACTGAAGTGACAGTGTACATGCACTTAGATTCTGACATCCAATTCACACAGTTTCCTAGTGTATTTCCGGGGGAATGAGCCCCAGTCATCTGCACTGGAAACCAGCTCTTTGATGCATTTTATTGACTTTTCCTCCTTCTGAGTGTCACTGTCCTTGTGCTTTCACTGTAGTTTTCTGAATCAACTTCTCAATAAATTACGTGCTCCATTTCACAGAGACTGCTTCCCAGGACACACAGCTAAGACAAATATATTATAGTATTCCATCAATATTATATCTCAATGTATTAATTCTGTCCCTATCAAGTGACATTTATTTTGTTTCCACGGTTTTATTGCTTTGAACAATGCTGCTCTGAGCATCCTTCTATGTGTCTCCTAAAGTACAGCATATGCATGCAAATAAAGTTTTATGGACTATGCATTCACCTATTAGCAGCGGTTATTTCTCCCCCATAGGATTAAAAAGCATTGAACTTTTTGATGAAAACATTCCTTATTTTGAATTTTTACAATGTACATGTATTTGTAATTAGCATTTCACATATGAATATATATACATATGAATATGCATATGAATGAATCAATATGAACGAATATTCATATACATGAATAAAGAAGAACATTAAATACAGAATTGAAATCTATGTAAACTCCTGAATAGTGTGTTTCTTTTGTCAAACAACTGACAGTAAAGAATAGTGTTTATAGTATGAGTGTACGCTTAGTTGCTCAGTTGTGTCTGACTCTTTGCAACCCCATGGACTATAGCTCAGCAGGTTTGTCTGTCCATGGAATTCTCCAGGCAGAAGTACTGGAGTGGGTTGCCATTTCCTACTCCAGGGGCTCTTGCCAACCCAGGAATCAAACCTTCATCTTCTGCAGCTCCTGCATTGCAGGCAGATTCTTTACTACTAATCTACCAGGAAGCCTCTAGGAAATGATTACCTGGATTCAAACCTATATTGGCTCCCTACTAGCTGTATGATCAGGAGCAACTCACTTATCACTGCCTCGGTTTCTCCATATGTAACTTACAGGTTTACTATAGGGAATAAATTATGTATTCCTATCACGAAACATTTTGTCCAGCATGTAGTTATCATTACATGAGTTTCCTGTAATATCCTATTCAACTTAATGCAAACATATTAAAGTCCTAATTGACAGTATATAAATAATAAAATATGGCTTATTCCTTTCAAGATACTTAGTAACAAGTAGGAAAGATAAGGCACAGATACAGATTCCTTTAACATACACAAAAACATATGTAATGAATGCAATGATAGTGATATAAAGGAAAATGCTATAACACCAATCAGTAACCACTGGAAAATAATGTTTAAAAGACAGATGCATATCTATATAAAATCACTGCTAACTCATAAATTATTTAAAATTCTGACCTTGTATAAGCAATAATCTTATACTTGAAGATTGTTCCTACTCACTGCTAAGATGCAGTCTTCAAAAGTAGCCTTAATTTTTAAATCTTTTATTTAAATGAAGTTATATTATTCTAGGTGATGTGATAATGAATTAAACACATTTCATATATATATTTTGTTTGTATAACATCAATATTGTATAATAGGTTCACTGTTTTCAACTTAAGAAATATAATGGTATACAAAGAAGAGCTGAATAGGAAAAGTTTGTGCAACTTATCAATTTCTGACATCCATATTATACTCTTTTTTCATAACATTTTAGAAGTACAGATTGAAAATCTGCAGAAATAACTAAATCCCTTCAAAGTCTTCTCCTTCCAGCATCATTGTCCTGAATGCATAAAATTGTATCATACCATTGGTTAGCAAGCTTTATGGAACACTGATATCCGAAAGCAGCATAGAACCATTGTTCATATTTAATACCTTAGAGTGAAAGCTAATATTGGTTAACCACCTGTGACTTGACTAGAGCTAAACTTAGACTGAATGTTTAAGTCTCCTCACATCTTATATGTTGAAACCTAGTCCTCACAAGCTGGTATCTAGAGCTGGAGCTTTTGGGAGGTGACTGGGTCATGAAGATTCTGCCCTCATAAGTAAGGTTAAAGGAAAAGGAAAGTGAAGTTGCTCAGTTGTGTCCGACTCTTTGCTACCCCATGGACTGCAGCCTCCCAGGCTCCTCCGTCCATGGGATTTTCCAGGCAAGAATACTGGAGTGGGGTATCATTGCCTTCTCCAGGGGATCTTCCTGACTCAGGGATTGAACCTGGGTCTCCCTCATTGCCGGTGGACGCTTTACCTTCTAAGCCACCAGGGAAGCACTTAAGTAAGGTTAATGTCCTCATAAAAGAGACCCCAGAGAACTCCTCCATCCTCTTCTGTGAAAACAGTAAAAGAGAGCCATTCACGGACCAGAAGAGAGCACTCACAAAAACCAGATGTGCCAGTGCCTTGATCTGAAACTTTTCAGCCCCTAGAACTGTGAGAAATTAACTTCTGTTCTCTAAAAGCTACCCAGTCTCTGGTCTTCTATTGGAGCAGCCCAAGTCAACGGTGACAGACGGATACAGCTGCTAGGATTTAGGCACCAAGGACAGCAGAACAACACTGGGTTAGTGAGAGAGGCATATTCTGAAAGGAGAGGAATCATTCTATCCACTTTCCACTTTTTGGTGCTGTTGTCATTGTGTAAACTGTGTATTTGGGTACTGTTCCCTGGTGGCTCAGGAGGTTAAAGTGTCTGCCTCCAATGTGGGAGACCCGGGTTCGATACTTGGGTTGGGAAGTTCCCTGGAGAAGGAAATGGCAATCCACTCCAGTATTCTTGCCTGGAGAATCCCATGGACGGAGAAACCTAGTAGGTTACAGTCCACGGGGTCGCAAAGAGTCAGACATGACTGAGCGACTTTACCTACCTACCTTACCTTTAAGGCCTTTATTTGTATGATCACTTGATATAAGTGTTATGTGCTTGGTGTCATGCCAGGTACATAAGACACAAAGGTAAACCAGACAGAAATAGTCCTAACCCTCCTGGGCTTGATTGTTTTAATTATTTTAGCCCCAAAGCCCTAGTGTAGGCTGATCTCTATTGATGCATCAGGAAGACGTGGAGTTAAGTCCCAAGGTAGTTGCTATCATTTTCCATTGCCCTTCTTAAGAAGTAAGGGTGAGAGGACAGCAGTGACTTCCTTTATTCACATCATGAGAAACGCCTCCCAGAAGCCATGCATTTCTAGCGCTTAGAGAATAAACATTTTTCTAAACTTTCCTTTTGTGTTAGGCCTAGCATGGCAGCATGTACAATTAAGATTTTTTTGTTAATGCTGTATAATCAAACACTCTACTAGGAATTTTCTGACTAGAAATTGATTATGACTGCCTTTACAGTACTGTTCACAAATATACAAATTCTGGTATATTCCCTTTCCATACAGTTTCAGAAAAATCAGGGTAGTGTATACTATTTTGTCAGAGTAATATTCAAATACAGATTCTGACATATTTCTGCCCCCAGAACATTTTACTTTGGCTCTGTCTTGTCTACTATATCAGCAATTCTTGAAAAATGATCACCAGAGTAGTGGCCCTGGCCCATTAAAGAAGTTATGGGTGTATGCTGGGTATGTGTGGGTGTATGTGTGGGTGTATGCTCAGTTGTGTCCGACTCTTTGTGACCTCTTAGACTGTGGTCTGCCAGGCTCCTCTGTTCATGGGATTCTTCAGGCAAGAATGCTGGAGTGGGGTTGCCATTTCCTGCTACAGGGGATCTTCCCAACCCAAGGATTGAACTTCCATCTCTTGCACACCCTGCATTGGCAGATGGATTCTTTACCCCTCAGCCAAGTGGGAAGCCAGGGAAGACATGTGACAATATAAAGTAATAATGAAAACTTTAAACTGGATTTTTAAATATTTTTTCAAATAAACTATTTCTGAATTTCAATCAACGCTATTCACACATAATTTTGTTGATCAAGACATCCCAAAATGTTGGTATAGTTTAGTGAGGAACTCTTGGTCTAAAAGTAATTAAAGCTTTGAGACCCTTGACAATATGATCTTACATCAGTTTTTCTATGTTCTGTATCTGTTTTCAGACAATTTGGTAAAATATCTGTATGTGTAAGTTGCTTCAATCGTGTTGCTTGAGTCTTTGCAACCCTGTGGACTCTAGCTTGTCAGTCTCCTCCGTCCATGAGATTCTCCAGGCAAGAATACTGGACTGGGCTGCCATGACTTCTTCCAGGGGATCTTCCCCACCTAGGAATCAAACCCGTGCCTCTTAAGTCTCCTGCATTGACACCCAGGTTGTTTACCACTAGTGCTACCTGAGAATTCCTTGCCAAAATATGCCACTTGCCACTTTTTAAATATCGCACATGTTTTCTGCTTTCATGTACTTGCTCATGTTAGTTTCCAGGTGTTCATCACCAACACAACCTGTCTACGAGATAAAGCTGCATTGATTGCTTTCCACATCTAAGGACTATCTCAGAATGGAGAAGGGAACATCAGGATTTCTTATAATTTGGATGTTTGGCTTAAGGTGCATCTTTCAATGCAGGAACTTGATTATGACTGAGTAAAAACATGATAAAATAGCCTAGGATTTGTGAATAGAGTAACATGAGGCTTTTGGCCAGCACATGCATGAGTGCTAAGTTACTTCAGTCTTGTCAGACTCTTTGTGATCCTATGGATGGTAGCTCACCAGGCTCTTCTGTCCATGGAATTCTCCAGACAAGAATACTGGAGTAGGTTGTAATGTCCTCTTCCAGGGGATCTTCCCCACCCAGGGATCAAACCTGCATCTCTTACAGCTGCATTGGCATACAGGTTCTTTACCACTACCGTTGTGGCTGGGAGTTCAAATAATTTAAGGGCACAAACTGTCTATTGATGTTTTCCACTGAGGAGTTTCTAGGGCTCTCAGAAAGTTCCAATAAAGAACAATCAAGCCAGTTGTCTTAGCAGGACAATCCTGAAAGAATGAATAGATACTAATGAAGACTGAAATACCAAAGTCATATTGAAGTAGGTTTAAGTTTGGTTTAGGTTATTGTAGTAACGGCCAAGTGTGGAGGTTGGTGTTTCTGGTTCTCAATTCATTTGTCAAAGTACCTCAGGAATTTTGTTAAAATATAAAATGGTAAGTTTTTCCCTTAGATATTTATCCAGTGATAAATCATCAGGAGCTCTTTTGGCCAAAAGAAGTAAGCTTAAAATTAAGATAAAACAGTAGAGGTTAAAGAGTTCTTGGAAGTGACAGGAATTTGTTTTTTTCCTTTCCTAGCCAATGGGAGAAATAAGGATCATAGTTACTATCTGTTATATTAACAAGTCCCTCTGCAAGATTTTGCCATTGTAAAACTCAAATACCTTATAGATGGAACTCGGAGCAGTAACGTACTGCATCATTTTATATAATTGATTTGAGCATTTTAGATTTTGGTATCCACAGTGATTCTGGAACTGATCACTTTTAGATGCCTAATGACAACTGTGTGACTTTATTATAATACGAGTGTATCAATGGATATGCACCTCAAGAGTAAGTAGGACTAACTATACTTAGTCATGACAAAACATTTTGTTGGGAGAATGTGTAATTTCCTTGGTTCTGTCTTGCCACAGCAAAAATTTGAAACAACAGATAGACCAGTGTTACAGGCCTGTGTTACAGCTCAGTTTCATTTAGAAAGTAAAGAAAAATACATCCTCGAGGTGTGAGGGTGGGCCGACCCAAAAGATAGGAAGAGAAGAGAAGCCCCCATCCCAATTTTGGCTCCTATTTTTATTTTATTTTATATTTTTCCTCCTCCCCAGAGCCTGCCCTATGTAAATTGGGCTAGCCAGGAGGGCTGTTTGTTTTACCTGAGGTTCTCACTCCGGTCCTCAGACCTTCCTTTGGCTTTTCCCTTCTTTATCTTTTATCCACCACCATTTTGGACTCCTTTTTCCTATTTTAACTATCTAACATTCCCCCTTCAAGAGATGGGAGGCCCAATTCTTTGGGAATAGGGACATCAAGTTCTCTCTGGCTACTTCCTGCTGAACTGGGAACTTGAGGGGAATTGGGCCTCTCCTTCTTGCCAGTCTCCAGAGTCTTTATGGTGATGTCCATCTAAGGGTGAGTGATATTTTCTGTGGTTGGCTGTAGTTTTTTATGTATCCTTGTTGGACTGGTGTGGCATGCTGTAACTTATTGACCTAGACAGAGACAAAATGGGTTAGACAATTGATAATATAAGGAGCAATCATAAGCAGCATCAATAAGGTGATGACAGGGACTAGTAGGGGCTTTAGCCAACTCTAAATTTCCCATTGCTAGAAGGAATTCCCAAAGAGAGACTGCAGCTATACCCAAGAATTCCCAGCTCATTCTCTGAAATTCCGTATGGTCTGAATGTTTTTCTTGAGGACTGTTAGACTTTAACTTAGCTGGAGTTATTTACCCAGAACAACACATCTCATTCAAGATGGCTCAAGTCTTTCCTTGTTCAGGGATCAGCAGATCTATCTCCCTATTTTGGAATACAACCCCTGCCAAGCTGTGTTGGCTCTTTATATGTATCCTGAGAAATCTTATCCCAGAAACTTAATTATGGGGGTATTAATTAGAATGGCAGAAAAGTTATGACCAACCTAGATAGCATATTGAAAAGCAGAGACATTACTTTGCCAACAAAGGTCCATCTAGGCAAGGCTATGTTTTTTCCAGTGGTCATGTATGGATGTGAGAGTTGGACCGTGAAGAAAGCTGAGCGCTGAAGAATTGATGCTTTTGAAGTGTGGTGTTGGGAAGACTCTTGAGAGTCCCTTGGACTGCAAGGAGATCCAACCAGTCCATTCTAAAGGAGATCAGCCCTGGGATTTCTTTGGAGGGAATGATGCTAAAGCTGAAACTCCAGTACTTTGGCCACCTCATGCGAAGAGCTGACTCATTGGAAAAGACTCTGATGCTGGGAGGGATTGGGGGCAGGAGGAGAAGGGGACGACCGAAGATGAGATGGCTGGATGGCATCACTGACTCAATGGACGTGAGTCTGAGTGAACTCCGGGAGTTAGTGATGGACAGGGAGGCCTGGCGTGCTGCGATTCATGGGGTCGCAAAGAATTGGAAATGACTGAGCGACTGACTGGAATGAACTGAACTGAACTGAACTGATACAGTTGTAGCTAAAGTCAGGTGCTTTTGATTTGTTTGTTTTAGATCCTGAATCAAGAATTCACATTCCAAATTTTTTTTAATTTATTTATTTTTTAAATTACAATACTGTATTTGTTTTGCCATACATTGACACGAATCAGCCATAGGTAAACACAATCTCCCAATGCCGAAGCCCCCTCCCACCTCCCACCCCACATCCTCTACTTGAATCATCCTGTGCATCAGCCCCATGCATCCTGCATCCTACAATGAACACAGATTGGTGCTTCGTTTCTTACAAGAAAATATACATGTTTCATTGCCATTCTCCCAAACCATCCCACCCTTTCCTTCTCCCTCAGATTCCAAAGGTCCACTCTATACCTCTGTGTCTCTTTGTTGTCTCACATATAGGCATTTCTCCAAAGAAAACATACGGATGGCTAACAAACACATGAAAAGATGTTCAACATCACTCATTATCAGAGAAATGCAAATCAAGACCACAATGAGGTACCATTTCACACCAGTCAGAATGGCTGCGATCCAAAAGTCTACAAGCAATAAATGCTGGAGAGGATGTGGAGAAAAGGGAACCCTCTTACACTGCTGGTGGGAATGCAAACTAGTACAGCCATTATGGAAAACAGTGTGGAGATTCCTTACAAAATTGCAAATAGAACTGCCTTATGACCCAGCAATCCCACTGCTGGGCATACACACTGAGGAAACCAGAATTGAAAGAGACACATGTACCCCAATGTTCATTGCAGCGCTATTTATAATAGCCAGGACATGGAAGCAACCTAGATGTCCATCAGCAGATGATTGGATAAGAAAGCAGTGGTACATATACACAATGGAATACTACTCAGCCCTTAAAAAAATAAATTTGACTCAGTTCTAATGAGATGGATGAAATTGGAACCGATTATACAGAGTGAAGTAAGTCAGAAAGAAAAACACCAATACAGTATACTGACACATATATATGGAATTTAGAAGACAGTAATGATGACCCTATATGTGACACATTCCAAATTTTATCTTAACTTTCCATGGCATAAAGTCCCATATATAGAGAAAGATCTGTTAAATGTTCATGGTTCTACTTTTTACTTCTTTTGAGCTGGATAGAGGGAATGGGGAGAATTAAGCAGACCTGTAAGCATCTGTGTCTTCTGTTCTCCACTCTGTTGCCAGGAGTACTTCAGCTGCCCTGTAGAAACAGTAATAGACATTAGATAGGAGAATGGAGACTAAGAATCAGGCTCTTTCATTAGCACAATCCCTCCTCAGCTTCAAAGAGCACTCCAGTTCATTTCTTCAAGATACTTAAGCAAGCTGGGCTGCTATCAAGGTGGCCTTAGGCAAAATGTTGAAGGGGAACAATGGCCTGGGGAGACCTACCTTCCTTTGCTTAACAGCTTTAGTTCCCTCAGGGGCAGTCCCTTTTGTTCCTCTTCAGAATTGCAATTCCCTCCTAACAGAATTTCCTTGCAGGAAAGGATTTGATCGCCCTCATTGACAACATGGAATAAATATAAATCAATGAGCCACTTCTCTGAAGTACTTGTATTTTTAGCTTTCAATGGTACTGTGGGATAAAGTCCTATCTGTCCTCCTTAAAGGAATGTCAGGCATCAGCTTTGCAGATGAGGGGATATTTTCCAGGAGAGAGTTGCCTTTCTTGTCTGAAATCAGGCCATATAGATTGCATTTCACTGCTGTTGTGTTCCCAACATAACCTTTGGTGAGTAAATCTAAAAATAGCAGTCTTTGAATTTTACCTTAGTTACCCAAAAACACTTGAAATTAAATCCTTCTTTAAACAGATGATAGCAAACAGTTTGGTCTGTGTATTGTGTATTATAGAACAAGGGATTCTCGGGCAGCCTGGATAGTATGTGCTGGTGGTGGTGGTGGTTAGTCTCCAAGTTTATCTGCCTCTTTAATCCCGTGGGCTGTAGCCCACCAGGCTCCCCTGTCCATGGGATTTCCAGGCAAAAATACTGTAGTGGGTTGCCATTTCCTTCTCCAGATGATCTTCCTGACCCGGGGATCAAACCTATGTCTCTTGGATCTCCTGCATTGTTGGTGTATTCTTTACTAACTGATGGCTTCTTTCCTGAGCCATCAGGGAAATCCCTGGATAGTATGTGGTGGGATCATTTAACTGCACAATATGTAGGTAGAATGATGCCTATGTTAATGATAATAATACTGCTAGCAAGAATGCAGTGGAGAGAGAAGGGCAGCAATATCTTCCAAATGGGATTTGATGCACCAGATTGTGCTGTTATAAAAACAAGTGTCAACTAAACCAAAGCAAAGCAAAGACTGATTCCTAGTGAGAGGGTAACAGGCAGGAAGGCCATGGATCTCCAAAAGGAGGAAATAGCCTGCAAGTATCAGACATTTTTACCTCTCTTAAGTGGCAAGAGGAAAGAAACTAGCAATACTTTTTCCTTCCCTATGCAAATTTAAAAGGAGGTTTCTCTTAAAACACTATATTGCCATAATGACACCTGGTTTCACCTAAAGTTAACTATTCTCAAACCTTGAGTTAACCAATGCATTTTTCTTATGGAAATGCGTGTATTAAGCTACGCTAATGTACTATACCTTTACCCCAAACTCTGTCTTCAAGTCAGTTCTGCCTCTTGGCTCAGAGACTACTTGACAAACCAGTATGTTATCAGTTCAGTTCAGTTCCAGTCGCTCAGTCGTGTCCGACTCTTCGTGACCCCATGAATCACAGCACGCCAGGCCTCCCTGTCCATCACCATCTCCCAGAGTTCACTCAGAATAACGTGCATCGAGTCAGTGATGCCATCCAGCCATCTCATCCTCTGTTGTCCCCTTCTCCTCCTGCCCCCTAATCCCTCCCAGCATCAGAGTCTTTTCCAATGAGTCAACTCTTCGCATGAGGTGGCCAAAGTACTGGAGTTTCAGCTTTAAGCTTTAGCATCATTCCTTCCAAAGAAATCCAAGGGCTGATCTCCTTTAGAATGGACTGGTTGGATCTCCTTGCAGTCCAAGGGACTCTCCAGAGTCTTCTCCAACACCACAGTTTAAAAGCATCAATTCTTCCGTGCTCAGTCTTCTTCACAGTCCAACTCTCACATCCATACATGACCACTGGAAAAACCATAGCCTTGCCTAGATGGACCTTCGTTGGCAAAGTAATGTCTCTGCTTTTCAATATGCTATCTAGGTTGGTCATAACTTTTCTTCCAAGGAGTAGCGTCTTTTAATTTCATGGCTGCAGTCACCATCTGCAGTGATTTGGGAGCCCAAAAAAATAAAGTCTGACACTGTTTCCACTGTTTCTCCATCTATTTCCCATGAAGTGATGGGACCGGATGCTATGATCTTTGTTTTCTGAATGTTGATCTTTAAGCAACTTTTTGCTTTCCTCTTTCACTTCTATCAAGAGGCTCTTTAGTTCTTCTTCACTTTCTGCCATAAGGGTGGTGTCATCTGCATATCTGAGGTTATTGATATTTCTCCCCGCAATCTTGATTCCAGCTTGTGTTTCTTCTAGTCCAGCATTTCTCATGATGTACTCTGCATATAAGTCAAATAAACAGGGTGACAGTATACAGCCTTGACGAACTCCTTTTCCTATTTGGAACCAGTCTGTTGTTCCATGTCCAGTTCTAACTGTTGCTTCCTGACCTGCATACAGATTTCTCAAAAGGCAGGTTAGGTGGTCTGGTATTCCCATCTCTTTCAGATACTCAGATATCGTTCCCCTAATCTATGTAAATTGAGATTCCCTGGTGGCTCAGATGGTAAATCATCTGCCTGCAATGCGGGAGACCCAGGTTCAATCCTTGGTTTGGGAAGATCTCCTGGAGAAGGAAATGGCAACCCACTCCAGTACTCATGCTTGGAAAATCCCATGGAAGGAGAAGCCTGGTGGGCTGCAGTTCATGGGGTCGCAAAGAGTCAGACATGACTGAGCAACCTCACTTTCACTTAATCTATGTAAATAAAACAATTTGTATGGTGATCTGCCCTTCTACAAGATTCAGGTTAATCATTTTATGGCCCCAGATGAACATTTTGGTGGCGAGATTATCCCAAAATGCATCTTATGGGTGTCATTCTGAGTTTTAAGGCATTCATTTCTTTCATTAACAGACTGCTCATGACTATATAACATCCAGCTGAAGACTATGGGGGGGTGGTACTCTTTCTGCTCCCTTCTGATGCCTATGTCAGAAGCTTTCCAAAGTGAAGTCGCTCAGTCGTGTCTGACTCTTCGCGACCCCATAGACTGCAGCCTTCCAGGCTCCTCCACCCATGGGATTTTCCTGGCAAGAGTACTAGAGTGGGGTGCCATTGCCTTCTCCGCCTTTATACTTTAATAAAACTTTATTACACAAAAGCTCTGAGCGATCAAGCCTCGTCTCTGGCCCCAGATTGAATTCTTCTCCTCTGGAGGCCAAGAATCCCAGTGTCTCTTCATTCAGCAACTACCTTTTACTAGTGTGCAGCATTTCATATCGCTTCTGAACAGGAAGCCAATCTAGATACTTTGGTCTCTAAGAGAAGTACGGAGAAGAGTGATTTTGATGGATAAATAACATCTAGTAGCTTAGAAGATGTGTCTCTCAGACTACAAAGAGATTAAATGAGTCAATCCTAAAGGAAATCAACTTTGAATATTCATTGGAAGGACTGATATTGAAGTTGAAGCTCCAGTACTTTGGCCAACTGATGTGAAGAGCTGATTCACTGGAAAAGATCCTGAGGATGGGAAAATTGAGAGCAGGAGGAGAAGGGGACAACAGAGGATGAGATTAGTTAGTATCAGTGAAACAATGGGCATGAATTTGCTCAAACTCTGGGAGGTAGTAGAGAACAGACGAGCCTGGTGCGCTGCAGTCTATGGGGTTGTGAAGAGTCGGACATGAATTAGGAGCTGAACAATAACACAGTTTATGGTTTACATCAGTATAAAAATTAGAATAACATAGAGCAACTGGTTGCTTTTCTATTCTGCTGAAAAGTTTAACTTTCTTTGTAGATATCCCAAATTAGTTTCTAGTATCAAAGCAGTTGTTGGAGAACAATGTGTGTGTGTGTGTGTGTGTGTGTGTGTGTGTGTGTGTGTGTGTGTGTAGCTCAGATGGTAAAATGTCTGCCTGCAATGTGGGAGATCTGGGTTCAGTTCCTGGGTTGGAATGATCTGCTGATGAAGGAAATGGCAACCCACTCCAGTACTCTTACCTGAAAAATCCCATGGATGGAGGAGCCTCATAGACTACAGTCCATGGGGTTGCAAAGTTGTACATGATTGAGCAATTTCACTTTGTGTATATTTATATGTATGTATATAAAACATATTTTTAACCTACCAAACAGGTAGAAGTTATAACCTAGAGAACAAAGCATGCATGTTTAGACAACACATTTCAGTAAAGGAAAATGATGAGCAGAGGTAACAAGTTGGCAGACTTTTAAGCAAATACTCTACTTGGCAAATGCTCAGTGCAAGAAAAAAAGCAGAGTCTAATTTCAATACTGGGGTATTTCTTTGCACTCTCTGTGTTGATCTCATTTAGTCTGTCCATTCAATGACTTGGGCTTCCCCGTTGGCGCTAGTGGTGAGAAACCCACCTGCCAGTGCTGGAGATACAGGAGATGTGGGTTCAGTCCCTGGGTTGAGAAGGTCCTCTGGAGCAGGAAATTGCAACCCACTCCAGTATTCTTGCTTGGGAAATTCCACGGACACAGGAGGATGGTGGGCTACAATCCATAGGGTTGCAAAGAGTTGGACATGACCTAACACACACACAGGCACACACATACACGTGCACACACACACATTCTATGACTTATTGGATCTAGTTGTGATGCACTCACTTCCATTCAGATCTGTTGAAATAAATGTTTTGGCCCAAGATGAAACAGCTCGCATCTGAGATGCCATGTCAGCAAACTTAGATAAGTTTTGCGTCCTTGTTACTCCTTCTCTTGACTGGAAGTACCATATATAGCCAGTCAGCCACCCCCGGCCCCTCCCCAAACCCCAGGCCAATTCTGGGCTCCATTCTGAGTTTCTTTCTTCCTTATTTTCTTTCTTTTTTTATTAATTTATTTTTTTATTGAAGGATAATTGCTTTAGAGAATTTTGCTGTTTTCTGTAAAACCACAACATGAATCAGCCAAAGGTATACATATATCCCCACCCTCTTGAAGCTCCCTCCCACCTCCTTCCCCGTCCCACCCTCTATGTTTATACAGAGCCCTTGTTTGTGTTTCTTGAGCCATACAGCAAATTCCCATGGGCTATCTATTTTATATAAGATAAAGTAAGTTTCCATGTTACTCTTTCCATACATCTCACCCTCTCACCCTCTCCTCCCCTCTCCCCATGTCTATAACACTATTCTCTATGTCTTCTTTGTTCTTTACTCTTTATCCTATAAAAGCTTTCTGTTTTCCATCCTATTTTACAGTTTTCCAGCTCTTGGAGACAGAGACTACCTTCTTCATAAAGTGTTAAATTTCTTTGTTTGTATCCACCCAAATTATCTTCCTTAGTCATTTTTCTTTAACAAATCAAACTTCTTTTACCTATGTTCTGAATTATTTTTAAGTATTATGTGTATGAGTATGAACAGTTACATAATGATATGTATATGTATCACAGACATATAACACACACACATAACACACACATAGAGAAAGACAAATAATTCAAAGGCAAAAACATAAGGAGACATGTTATTTGTGGAATACTGGGTAATGCCCTCAATTTTTCTCTTACTTTGACCAGTGTCTATGTATGACCTAATTTTGTCTGTAGATGACAACTTCAAAAAGAGCTATTTTAAAATTCCCTATAACTGTCAATGTGAAGAATATAGCTTATGAGAAGACCCCATGAGAATTGTACTATATATTATTGGGAAAAAAAGAAAAGTGTATTTTGTCAGACACTATACTCTTGAATGTGTGTGCTCTGCTAAGCTGCTTCAGTCTTGTCTGACTCTTTGTGACCCCATGGACTATACCCCACCAGGCTTCTCTATCCATGGAATTTCCAGGCAAGTAAAATGGAGTGTTCACTGACTCGATGGACGTGAATCTGAGTGAACTCTGGGAGTTGGTGATGGACAGGGAGGCCTGGCGTGCCGCGATTCATGGGGTTGCAAAGAGTCAGACACGACTGAGCGACTGAACTGAACTGAAACTGGAGTGGGTTGACATTTCCTTCTCCAGGCAGTCTTCCTGACCCAGGGATTGAAACTGTATTTCCTGCATTGTGAGGCAGATTCTTTTCCACTGAGCCAGAGGTTGGCAGAAAGGTTCGCATATCTATATGAAGATATCCATAATATCTTTTGGAAAAACTGAATGAACCTTTTGGTAAACCCAATGTATAGTCAACTTATTTTTATGTTTCTGATTCAAATTACCTAAGGTTCTAGATCATTTTTTGTTTGTTTCATTTTGTTTCCAGTGTCCCATACAGTTACTTCCTGCACACTGCAGACATTCAATATATGTTTTGAATAAAAAATGAATCAACATTCAAATATATTTATAAGCTTTTACCTTTGCCAGTGTAGTTTCAACAACTATCATGTCTCACCTGGATTTTGCAATCCCTTCTTAACCAGACTCCTGGGCTACAATTTTGCCCCCTTGATAGAATGCCCCACTTATACTCCTCTCCTGACATCACCACCGCTATGTACTATGCTGGGTTAGAAACTCCATAAGACCCTGGACTTTGGCTAATACATTCACTCCAGATATACTCCCCACCTTCTTGGTGCATAAGAAACAGTAAATTTTTGTTGAACATAAACAATAGCAACAACAGGGCTCCCCTCCCCAGCCAAATCTTCTTCCTCTAAGTAAGCTTCATTTTTTTTTTTTTGGCTGTGTCTCCAACAAATCTAAACTGCAGCAGGACTTTCATCTTCTGTCTTGAATAATGAGAATGTAAGGAGTACAACATATTGGACAGAATACATGATCGGTGAGTGAAAATTTTTAACAGAAAGAATGAGAGGCTAACGTTACTATTGGTAAAGTTGGAAGGACAGAGGTCAGAGAAACTGTCACCAATGACATCAGTCTGCTTCTCCAAAGCAGAGAGTCCTGCAAATGTAAGCCAGCAATTGCTGAAAATCCAGCATCATCTCACCCTGAAGCCACTGTCAATCTCACCAAACTCTGGGAAGCTCTACTTCTCTTTCAGTCTCCATCATTAACATCAGTGATGCTCAGGAAAATCTCTCAGCGGCTATTTCGGACCTCACCTTTGCTCATTCACACGACTCCATCTGGAAAATAATGACCTCCCTTCCTCTTTTGCCCAAATCTTTATTGTAATTGCCCATTGTTGGCAGATTCTGACCTGTGTACAGGAGGAAGGGGATCTTGGGAGATCTGACTTTTTACAGAGGAAGTTAAATCCCAAAAGTGCATGCCACAATGCTACTGAACTGAAAATAAATAACCCAGCACACATACTTCCCCAGAAAGTTAGGACTCTTGGAAAAAAGCTATAGTTTCCCTCACTCATTTATTTTCCTTCACATAATATTGTTGTTGTTATTCTTTGTTTAGCTTTTGTTTTATGGTTGTCTTTCTGCCTTATTCTGTGCATAAATCTTGGGTGAATCTAACTTAGATTTATCACCCACCTGGCACCTAACTCAATTATCTGGTCCCAGGTTCTGTATTAAGTGTACAGTACTTCTGTAACACTTCACATTTTCAAGGGAAATGTTTGATTTATCTAAAGTACTAACTAGGCTGTGTATTGTAACCTGCTCTAATTTTATTTTGCTCTTAAAATTTCCTGTCCCACTAGAATAAAAACTATAAGGCTTTCTTATAACTCTACATATATTATCTTACAGAAAAACTAGGTATTCTCATTAATATTAATAAATATGCTAAAGTTATTAGAGGACTGTTACTCATAAGCAAAATAACAAAAATATTTAATGATAACTCTCCTTTAACATAATTAGTTTGGTTAAATAAATACCTGCTGAACTGTTTTTTGTTTTGTTTTGAACAAAATATTTGCTTCATTTTAGCTTTATTTCACTTTTCCCTACTGCCCTTTCTGTGTTAATTATTTAATAGCTAGATGCTAAAAGATGTAGGAGAAATGAAAAGGTTATTAAATAAGTGTTAACAGGCAATTAAAGATCTCTGTAAATGGCTCATTGTCCCCAGCAATTCATACCCATATCTTATGGTTGCCAAGAACTCTTGTCATGAGATCAAAAATCACTATGACCCTGCGTGTTCACAGGAATCCAAACACTTACAAAATACATTATACATTTCTCTAAAAGTGAATATTTATCACTATCTATGTGCACTCTTGTAGTGTCTTTTAGTTGCCTTCATTAAAAAAAAAAAAAGTATTTCTGATTAGAAATTTCTCCAAGGGTCTTGACCAATTAAGTATACATTTCTGGACTGAGACAGAATTGTCCCTGGATCTCTGTCCTTGCCCCATTTTAACGCAACCCTTTTGTATGCCATTGGTATTGACAATTGAATACACTTTTGGACTGTCCCATTGTTAATGAAAGTGTACCTTTGAGTCTTCTGTAGATGCCAAACAAAGATTGAGCATCTGGAGTGAAAAATAAAGTTTTCTGTCTTCTAATCCTTACCTGCATTAATATACAAACCTCAACAGTCCATTTTAATTTTTGCATGAAACAGAAGCTCCCATGAATTAATGCAGTTCTAAGTACTACATTGGTGTGAACCAATAGCTAGACCGATTGCCACTTTGCATCTTGTGAGGGTGAAACCACCATATAGCACAGGTAAGACTTATTATCTTATGATGTTTTTAGTCTTTCTTTTCTGCTTGGAGTATTTATTAGCACCTCCAATTTTAGCTTTTTCAAACACTGTCTGCTTTCTCCTATTTGCATAGATAGTTAAAGTATATGTAAGTTTGAATAGACTCCAGGAATTGGCGATGGACAGGGAGGCCTGGCGTGCTGTGAAGAGTCGGACAAGGCTGAGCAACTGAAGGGAACTGATACACATTTCAGTTGTATGAATGACGATGATTCTCTGTGTGTGTGCCAATGCAATGAGATTGCTACGTGTTCTCATGCATCAAGGTGCACACACATACACAACACAGAAACACCCACAATACACGGTGAAATACAACCACCAAACATCTTTGTTAAAATAAGGTCCAGGCACGACATTTGTTTAAAACTTAATGTGATTCGTTTTGTCAAAATTCGCAATTTCCCTCAGTGATTAACAGCGCATGTTGAGCCTCAGATGGAAAGATGATTGATGCTGAATGTCAAAAATAGTTGGGCACAGACCTTTCTGCATGTCACTAGCTGTGACTGTGATGTGAAACTATAGCGCTCGAACAGGGAGGAAAACGTGTCTCTTTGATTAAAGCCCCCACTGTTTAATGCAGGGCACCGAGCACTAGGAAGAGCAGACAAGCTGTCACCATCACAGGTTCTGATAATAAACTTTCAGGCATGAAGGGTGCAAGTGTTCTGTAACCTTAATTCATGTCATTGTTTTAAGAGCTTATGTTCACAGCATTCATGGAAAATGACTAAGGGTGCTAATATCTTACAAACTGCATAAATTAAACAATGGCCAGAGGTGCTTGCTGTCTTGACAGCACTGAAAGGATGCTAGGTAAAGGTGTGATGCTTCGGAACTAGCTCAAGTGACCTTTCCAGGTATGTAAATTCCAAGCCCACCTATTGTAATTATATGTGATGACTGAACAGATATTATGCAGGCAGGAATTGAATGCAAATAAAGTCAATATAGATCTTCTACAAAAATGTTCTAGTTTTCGGCAGGCTATAATTTGCAGAAACAACAGTTAAGCTTCCAAAATAAGACCCTTTAAAGAGGAACAAATCATTGGGAGAAGCAGGACAAGGAAAGACATGATAAGAGAATTAATGCTTGTCAGTTTGTTGGAATATGAAATCATTATAGGTAACGCAGTACATACCAAACAGAAAATCTTCGCCAAAGGCATGGCGATAATGCAGTGATCTTACATCACCAGAACACATCTCAGTTTAAGCATTAACTTGGTTTGTTTCAGGTAAATTATCCTTTTTCCTATGAGGAATTTTCAGCCTGGTAGGTTAGCACTCTTTTCCATCTGCATAAATGTTCTGAGGTCCCTCTTGCTGACTGGTATCACTTTAATATTTTTTCCTAATTTATTATTTAATTGGGGTATAGTAACTTTACAATATTGTGTTAGTTTCTGCTGTACAACAATGTGAATCAGCTATGTGTTAGTTGCTCAGCTGTGTCTGACGCTTTGGGACCTCATGGACTGTAGCCTGCCAGGCTCCTTTGTCTATGGGATTCTCTGGGCAAGAATACTGGAGTGAGTTTAACTAAATGTACACATACATCCTCTCCCTTTTGAGCCTCACTCCCACCCCACTCCCAACCCACCTCCTAAAGAACATTACGCACACAAAAGATAACATTTCTGTGATACTACCATTGTGAGCATTGCTGTTGTTGTTTAGTTGCTAAGTCATATCCAATTCTTTGTGACCTCATGGACCTTAGCCCACCAGGCTCCTGTATCCATGGGATTTCCTAGACAAGAATACCTGAGTAGGTTGCCATTTCCTTCTCCAGGGATCTTCCCCACCCAGGGATCAAACCTGTGTCTCTTGCACTGGCAGGCAGATTCTTTACCTCCTGAGCCATCAGGGAAAGCCCACTGTGAGCATAACTTGCATTATGAATATTTAGAATATGATTTTTCAAATGTGGAAAAAGCAGAATTGTTGAAGTCACCACATTTTAAGGTTTAAAGGAAACTTACAATTAATCTTTTACTCTTTCATAAAAGTAAGCCTGTATTCATAAATACAATCCAATGGAATATTCTTTCATTCTGAAACTGCATTGATGTGTCATTGGAGGATATGTTTATTCTCCATTTTTTCTCACTTTATTTGCATCATATCTATTTGAATATGATAATAAGGAATATATCTGCATGTAAAGACAGAACTCACATATACATATATAATTATAATTATAAGACCCTGATGTTTGGAAAGATTGAAGGCAGGAAGAGAAGGGGACCACAGAGGATGAGATGGTTGGATGACATCACTGATTCAATGGACTTGAGTTTAAGCAAGCTGCGGTAGTTGGTGATGGACAGGGAAGCCTGGCGTACTGTAGTCCATGGAGTTGCAAAGAGTTGGAAACAGTTGAATGACTGAACTGAATTGAACTTGCACTGATTCTTCTTTAAAGATTCCTGAAAAAAATAGATTATTTAAAACTACAATTCACTCACTATTTTTCTAGAAAGCATAGCAAAAATGATAAATATTTAAAGTTATGCAGTAAAAAAACTAGGGGATCAACTATCCATTTCATGGCAAACTCTTCCTTATCCAGTTGAAAAACTGCACATTTAATTTCATATATCAGAAAAATTCAGAATTCTTTAAATTTTGGTTTTGTTAATCTGTTGTTTTTCTTTTACTAGGAAAAAATAAAAACTAGCAGTAGATGATAGCTTTATCAGGATTGGCAAAGTGATCTCAATTTGTGTGGCAAGCAATTAATGAACATGGTATCTATCATAAAAATAAGCAGAAGATGAATATTCATTGTATGTCCTACTGTTTAAGCAGGTTCTTGCGATGGTCGACATTAGCATAGCCTGGTTATTCATAAGGTGAAATATAATTTCAAATGTTATGCTACTACATCTTTTGACATCACTAACCTGGAGCTACTGACAAAGTGAATCATTTCAAACAGGGGCATGACGCTAGTAGAATAAAATAACCCAAAGGCTGACAAGGAGAGGGAGCAAGTACAGTGGACCAGCCGATTTTCTCTTAGCTCCAGAGCCACAGTATCCAGAAAGTACAAGCCATTAGCTCTAAGGGGTTGTAAGTAACTCTACTATTTTAGACTTTATCATGCAAACACTTCAGCTGCTTAGCAGAAGTAAACCTACCTCTTCTTAGTAGACGTAAATCACAAATATGTGTGTATAAGTGTAACATTATGCTGACAATGTGGAAGAGTGTGAGAGTGTAGTTGCTTAGTCCTATCTGACTCTCTGCGACCCCACGGACTGTAGCGTTTCAAGCTCTTCTGTCCATGAGGTTCTCCAAGTAAGAAAGAATATTGGAGTGGGTAGCCATTTCCTTCTCCAGAGGACCTTCCTGACCCAGGGATCAAATCTAGGTTTCCTGCATTGCAGGCAGATTCTTTACCATCTGAGACACTAGGGAAGCCCCATACTGACAATATTTAGAGTTATTTTAGTTCTCCATACGTCCTGAACTTTAATATATTAATCTCCTCAGCATATATTACTCTTTATATTATTAAAATACCACATATGCTGATGCTAAGTCGCTTCAGTTGTGTCCGATTCTGTGCGGCCCCATAGATGGAAGCCCACCAGGCTCCCCCGTCCCTGGGATTCTTCAGGCAAGAACACTGGAGTGGGTTGCCATTTCTTTCTCCAAGGCATGAAAGTGAAAAATGAAAATTAAGTCACTCAGTCGTGTCTGACTCTTAGTGATCCCATGGACTGCAGCCTACCGGGCTCCACCGCTCATGGGATTTTCCAGGCAAGAGTACTGGAGTGGGGTGCCATTGCCTTCTCTGAAAATACCACATATAGTTTACATCAAATCTCATTGAAAAGATTTTCTAGTATTTAGTTGACAACTTCCCATGGTGGTGACCACTTGGTATTGTATACTTGATATTATACTAGACATTATATACTCAGCAAAGGATATTGCCACATAAATATGCAGAAATTGTAATTAAGAATCATAATGTCACCAGCATGAGTCACATTATTTTATTTAAACTTCCAAATAGTTTGGTATGATATACACTTAAAAGGACAAGATAATTCAGAGTGAGGTTACATTTTGGTTAACAGAGAAGGTGTAAACAGAGATCAGATCAGTTCAGTCACTCAGTAGTATCCGACTCTTTGCAACCCCATAAATCGCAGCACTCCAGGCCTCCCTGTCCATCACCAACTCCCAGAGTTCACTCAGACTCATGTCCATCAAGTCAGTGATGCCATCCAGCCATCTCATCCTCTGTCGTACCCTTCTCCTCCTGCCCCCAATCCCTCCCAGCATCAGGGTCTTTTCCAATGAGGCAACTCTTTGCATGAGCTGGCCAAAGTATAGGAGTTTCAGCTTCAGCATCAGTCTTTGCAATAAACACCCAGGACTGGTCTCCTTCAGAATGGACTTGTTGGATCTCCTTGCAGTCCAAGGGACTCTCAAGAATCTTCTCCAACACCACAGTTCAAAAGTATCAATTCTTCGGTGCTCAGTCTTCTTCACACTCCAACTCTCACATCCATACATGACTACTGGAAAAACTATAGCCTTGACTAGACAGACTTTTGTTGGCAAAGTAATGTCTCTGTTTTCTAATATGCTATCTAAGTTGGTCATAACTTTCCTTCCAAGGAGTTAGCGTCTTTTAATTTCATGGCTGCAATCACCATCTGCAGTGATTTTGGAGCCCCCAAAAATAAAGATTGACACTGTTTCCACTGTTTCCCTATCTATTTCCCATGAAGTGATGGGACCAGATGCCATGATCTTCGTTTTCTGAATGTTGAGCTTTAAGCAACTTTTTCACTCTCCTCTTTCACCTTCATCAAGACGCCCTTTAGCTCCTCTTCACTTTCTGCCATAAGGGTGGTGTCATCTGCATATCTGAGGTTATTGATATTTCTCCAGGCAATCTTGATTCCAGCTTGTGTTTCTTCCAGCCCAGCTTTTCTCATGATGTACTCTGCATAGAAGTTAAATAAGCAGGATGACAATATACAGCCTTGACGTACTTCTTTTCCTATTTGGAACCAGTCTGTTGTTCCATGTCCAGTTCTAACTGCTGCTTCCTGACCTGCATACAGATTTCTCAAGAGGCAGATCAGGTGGTCTGGTATTCCCATCTCTTTCAGAATTTTCCACAGTTGATTGTGATCCACACAAAGGCTTTGGCATACTCAATAAAGCAGGAATCGATGTTTTTCTGGAACTCTCTTGCTTTTTCCATGATCCAGCGGATGTCGGATATTTGATCTCTTGTTTCTCTGCCTTTTTGAAAACCAGCTTGAACATCAGGAGTTCACGGTTCACGTATTGCTGAAGCCTGGCTTGGAGAATTTTGAGCATTACTTTACTAGCATGTGAGATGAGTGCAGTTGTGGAGTAGTTGGAGCATTCTTTGGCATTGCCTTTCTTTGGGATTGAAATGAAAACTGACCTTTTCCAGTCCTGTGGCCACTGCTGAGTTTTCCAAATTTGCTGGCATATTGAGTGCAGCACTTTCACAGCATCATCTTTCAGAATTTGAAACAGCTCCACTGGAATTCCATCACCTCCACTATCTTTGTTCGTAGTGATGCTTTCTAAGGCACACTTGACTTCACATTCCAAGATGTTTGGCTCTAGATGACTGATTACATCATCATGATTATCTGGGTCTTGAAGATCTTTATTATACAGTTCTTCTGTGTATTCTTGCCACCTCTTCTTAATATCTTTAGCTTCTGTTAGGTTCAGACCATTTCTGTCCTTTATTGAGCCCATCTTTGCATGAAATGTTCCCTTGATATCTCTAATTTTCTTGAAGAGACCTATAGTCTTTGCCATTCTGTTCTTTTCCTCTATTTCTTTGCATTGATCACTGAAGAAGGCTTTCTTATCTCTTCTTGTTATTCTTTGGAACTCTGCATTCAGATGCTTATATCTTTCCTTTCTCGTTTGCTTTTCGCCTCTCTTCTTTTCACAGCTATTTGTAAGGCCTCCCCAGACAGCCATTGTTCTTTTTGCATTTCTTTTCCATGGGGATGGTCTGCACAATTTACTAATATTTTATTGAGGATGTTTACGTCTATATTCACAGCAGAGTGCTTCTCAAGTTTCTTTTGCGGTGTCTCTGTCTGGGCTTGTTTTCACTTTAATGATGATCTCTTAGAATAAATTAGGAACCATTCCCTACGTATGAAGAGTGTGTATAGAACGGATACAATTTCTTCCAACTTTAAGAGTAGAATTCATCAGTAAAACTCTCTAGGTTTGGAGGTGTTTTGGAAAAGTGGTTTTATATTTAATTACAAAATTAATTATTGTAAGAGACACAGAAATACTCAAGTTATCCATTTCTCTGTGAGTGTGAGTAAGTCTTTATAGTGTATGTCATTCAGGAGTTTGATCTAAATCTTCATATTTATTGGTGTAAAGTCATTCATGGTATATCCTTACTGGTACATTGATGTAAGTAAGATCTACAGTGATAGCTCCTCTTTCGTGCCTAGTATTGATGATTTATTTCTTCTTTCTCTTTTTCTTGATCAGTCCTGCTAAAAGTATATACATTTTCTCTTTTCAAGAAGTAGATTTTGTTTTCATTGATTTTTATTTTTTATATGTTTTAAATTTTATTTTCTAATATCTTTATTATTATTATTTTTAGTCATTCTTCCCAATTGTCTTTTTAAAAAATCTGCTTCTTTTTAGATTCTTAAGATAAAAACTTGGATAATAAGTCTTGTATCTTTTTCTAATATAAACTTTTAACTGAATAAGATCTATTTTATTAAATTATAGCATTTTATATTATGAATACAACAGCTTTTGTTGTTTAAAAGAAATTGTGAAATATGTTTTCTAATTTATTTAATTCAAAATATCATTTTTAAAAATTTCTTGTGTGACATGAGTTGCTTTTTACATTGTTTAATTTCTATATATTTGAGAACTTTTTCTGGCTCTTTGTTATTCATTTCTTTTAAAATTTCATTGTAGTCAAAGAAAATAATTTTTATACTTTAAATTTTTTTAAATTTTATGGTTTACTTTATGGAACAGCATATAGTCCATCTTGTTCAATGCTTTGTGTAGATATGAAAAGAACTTGTATATAACATCTACTGATATTTGACAAAGGAGCAATAATGATAGAGTGGAGTAATACATTTTCTCTTTTCAACAAATGTTGCTGAGACAGCTGAAAATCCACATTAAAAAAATAAAATTTAGACATATACTTTACACCCTTCACAAAAATTATTTCAAAATGAATTATAGAACTAGATATAAAATGAAAATGACAAAACCACTAGAAGATAAAATATTGAGAAATAAGAATAAGAGAAAATCTGAGAGATTTTTGATATGGCAATTACTTTCTAGTTGCAGCACTAAAATGGTACAATCCATGAAAGAAATCACTGATAAACTGGAAATCAGTAAGATTAAAAATTCTACTCTGAAGAAGACAATGTAGAGAGAATTGTAATACAATGCATGGACTAGGAGAAAATCTTTGCAAAGCATATATCTGATAGAGAACTCTTACCCGACACACACAAAGAACTATTAAAAGTCAACAAAAGAAACAATCTAGTTAAAAATGGGCAAAAGACCTGAATGAATATCTTACCAAAGAATATATAGATATGTTAAAGAAACATATGAAAAGATGCTCAGCCATTGGGGAGTTCCAAATTAAAATGACAATGAGATACTATTATACACTTAATAGAATGGCCAAATCCAAATCACTGTCAACAGAAAATCATGGAAAGGATGTGCAGTAACAGGAACTCTCATTCATAGTAAGTGGGAAATCAAAATAGTTCAGCCACTTTGGAAATCAGTTTGGCAGTTCTTTTTACAAAAAGATACTCTCATGTTATGAGGCAGCAATAGTGCTACTTGGTATTTGCCCAAATAAGTTGAATATTTATGTCTGAAAAAAAAAAACTGCATGTGGATGTTTATAGGAGCTTTATTCATAAATGCCAAAATTTGGAAGCAATCAAGAAGTCCTTGAGCAAGTGAATAGAAAAATTAACTGTGGTACATCCAGATAATGAAATATTATTCAGAGTTAAAAATAAACAAGCTATCAAGCCATGAAAAGGCATGGCGGAATCTTCAATGCCTATTACTAAGTGAAGGAAGCTAGTCTGAGAAAGCTACATACTGTATGATTCCAAGCACATGACATTCTGGAAAAGACAAAACTAAGGAAAAGTAAAAGATGAGTGGTTGCCAGGGGTTGAGAGGAGGGAGAGATGAACAGGTGAGCACAGAGGAATTTTGAGAGCAATGAAATTATTCTGCATGATAATATAATGTTGAACAATTTATTTATCCTTTTGTCAAAATCTGCAACATGTACAACACCAAGAGTGAACCCCAAGGTGAGCTGTGGACCTTGAGATATAAGTGTGTGTCAATGCAGGTTTAGCAGTTGTAACAAACGGACCGCTCTGGTGTGGCATGCTGCTTGTGGGGGAGGCTGTGCAAGTGTGTGAACAGGGATTATCCGGAAACTGGATTTTATGCTGAATTGTGAATCTAAAACTGTTCTAAAAATCTATTCAAAAAAGTGTTGATTTTGCTGTTGTTGGTTAGAATTTTCTATACATAATGCCACTTTAGCTTTTTCAGTGTTTCTGCTGCTTTTTACATGGGCTAAATTTTGCCATGTAAATGTGGCATGTTTTGTGCAAGAGGTTTCTGACCCTATGTCTGCTCCAGAATATCTCTCACAGAATTAATCTAGGATCTTAGCCTCAAGAGTTTCCTGCTTCTGTTTTTCATTTTTCCCTCATATCCTTTGCTTAGCAATATGTACTCGTCCCTTCCTATTTGCTTAAGACTTTTGAGAGAATCATTTGATCGAGGAGAGAATGCAACTTTGTGGTTTTCCCGTCAAGGCAGACAACTCCTCCTGCACAGTGAGGATTCTGTGGCCTTACTCTATCCACAGTCTTTCTCATTTGTATACAGTGAGAAGTTTGCCGTGTAGAATGTGCAGGAAAATACACTGTCCTTTCTTTGATCCTTTCAAATAACTTTTTAAAATTTCTATTTTATTTTCCTGATTGTCCTTATCTACATCTTTTATGTTCCTTATTGTACATTTAGTCAAACCGATTGTTCTTTGAGTATCTTAGATTTCATATTCATTTCTGGCTGAGAATATTATATTTTTTCTTCTATTTATTTCCTGCATTTTGTCACTTGATATTTGAAATGTTTCTCAGTTTATGCTACATTTTCTTAGATCTTGCATTTTTTGTATGATTTGCATTTGTGTTGTTATTTGTTCATGTGGAGTGTTTTAAATCCAGTTACCATTATGAAACTATTTTGAATCAACTATAAGGTTGTGCTCAGATTCTACCTTCATTATAAAAGCTTCTCTAACCCCTTTAATGTTATTAATCAAGATATGTGAAGTTTGTTTCCTTGTCAGTTTTATTTAATACACCAGATTATAGACTCTTCATGGAGGATATATATAATTTTTCTACGACTAGCTTTTATTTCACACACAATAGATGCCCAAACTTAATGAATGAAGGTGTATGTTTTATAAAAAAAACCTTTTAAATGAATCATAGATCTGTTTTTAAAGACATTACAAACAGAATTATAGAAAGGATAAACATATGTTAAAATGCCTCCAAAAATTGCTTACCTATTACATTCCTGATTCTTATCACCATTTCATTTTCCTTTAACTGAAAGTAAGCTTCCTTTAAAGGAACTATTGTTCTAAAAGGCCATGGACAAGTCAATCTGGACATAGCCCAGTGACATCAGTATCAGCTGTGGGAAGCTCAAGGCAAATGTCATTTCCTATCAAATGCAGCATCAAAATAAAAAATGCCCCCAAAGATCTCAAAGGACACTCACAAAGGTGAGGTCATTGCCACATTTTCCTTTAGGTGGCTTCTCACATATTTGAGAATAAGTTATGGAGAAGGCAATGGCACCCCACTCCAGTACTCTTGCCTGGAAAATCCCATGGATGGAGGAGCCTTAGTCTCCAGTCCATGGGGTCGCTAAGAGTCGGACACGACTGAGTGACTTCACTTTCAGTTTTCACTTTCATGCATTGGAGAAGGAAATGGCAACGCACTCCAGTGTTCTTGCCTGGAGAATCCCAGGGACGGGGGAACCTGGTGGGCTGCCGTCCATGGGATAGCATAAAGTCGGACATGACTGAAGCGACTTAGCAGCAGCAGCAGTAGCAGTTTCTGGTTAGCTTATCTTGGTGCACTGGGATGATGATGTTTTGCTAGATACAAAGTAAGAGTAGACAATGCAAGTTATTATTGAAATGGCAAGATAGATTTATAATAACTGTATCACAGCAATGTAAGGTTGAAGGTACCCTACTATTTGCACCATGGGTAATACAAACCAAGGAGAAATAAATGGCTTAATGCCATTTATTCCCACCTAATTTTTCAAGAAAAGATTCTTATATTCTCCAAATATCTTAACTCAAAGAGAAAAAAATTTGTTTAAAAACAAATGAATGGATGAATGAATATACCGTGTCCAATGACCTACTATTATCAATCATTCTGTTTCTTAAGTTTGGTCAGAAGGGGGATGTACTTTAAGGAGCTGAAACAGTTTCGATTACTTCATCCCAGCATGATTAATTTGCTCTGCTATTTTCTAACCATTTGAAACTAAAAACTTCAAAACTGGATTCCAGTGTATCCTTTACTAGTTTGTATTTTCTTAGTTAATGCATATTATTATTGTTTTTGCATTCCAGTGCAATCCATTGTTATCACTTGGCTAAACAATATACCTCGGTGAAAATAAATGAAGTTTCTACATTTATGGGTAAACTTTAGCTGAAATGTTTCTCTGTAGTTCATACTCTAGGACAGAGAGAAGCAAGATGACAATTCTATACACCAATCCAGCATCACAAAAGATATGAATGTTACACTGAAATACCAACGACTAGTCCACATTGCTAAACTTCTTTTCTTTTATTAGTAAATGTGGGCTTCCCTGGTGGCTCAGATGCAGTAGAAATCTGCCTGCAATGTGGGAGACCTGGGTTTGATCCCTGCATTGGGAACATCCTCTGGAGAAGGAAATAGCAACCCACTCCAATATTCTTGTCTGGGAATTCCATGGACAGAGAAGTCTGGTGAGCTACACTCCATGGGGCCACAAAGAGTTGGACACGACTAAGCGACTTTAAAAAAGTAAAAAAAATAATAACAATGTTAGATTAGGGGTAAGTTTAAAGCAGTCATTCCATCTTTCTTAATTTATTCTATCTTTTAAAAAGCAGTCATTCCATCTTTCTTAATTTATTCTATCTTTTAAAAAATAAAACATGACCTTGTTATCAATTAAGAAGATATAATTTGAATGGTCATTATCATATTGAATGAATTATCATATGATAATTGTAGGGAATTATCATATGATAATTGTAGGAATTATCATATTGAAATATGATTGTAAATCATATTGAAATATGATTGTAAATAGGTATCATATTGAAATATGACACTTAACTATTGTCTGAATTTTGTTTCCCAGAAATAAAAATTTTAAAGTTAACAAATAATTAAATATAAAGTCTAAATTTCCCTTGCAGTACCTAGGGTTCTGATTCAATTTAATCTCATAGCTATGAGGAGTTTTTTGTTTGGGTTTTAAATGTTATTATACTTTGACTTACTGAAAAACATGTGAATTCAAAGCCTCAAATCCTCTGAGTCTCTGATTATAACATGATGTCCTATGTATTCAATACTTTACATATCAAAAGGCCCAAGGTAAACATTTCAAAACTTGTTTTTGCCAGTTAAATATTGCCAGCCATTAGACATAGCAGAAACAAGGTACAAATGTCATTATTTTTACCTTTTGCTACAAATTAAATGCTTTTTCACCCCATGGAGTTCCTAGTCTGAAGTTTCTAACATGCAATTACGTTTGCATGCTCAGTTAATACTGGCACCTGGGAACTTGATAATTTGCATATACACAAAGCTTAGGCTTTCACTCACAGACAATATCCCTGAATACATAGTTCTGCAGTAACCAAAAATCAAATTGATTTGATATCCTTAAAAACTCAGGCTTACCCTGTGTTCTCTGCATGCTTGTCAATTTGCAGTTGTTAGAATGGTTCTGTATTAAATAGAAACAGTATGGAAGTCTCCTGATAGAGAAATTCTTTGGGGAGAGAACCCAAAAGACTCAGGAAGAGTATTTGACTCATTTTGGATAATTCCTGAGTTCTTTTCATTCTCTGCCTTTGGCCTATGTAGACATGGACAGCCAAATTGCCATACTTTTGGAAAAATCATTCTTTGCTTGCAAATGTACATAGACAAATAAGACTCACAAATAACCAAGCTAGCTAAAATAATTAGCATTCATCCTGTGTTTTTAACCTTCAGTCAGAACTTAATACTTACTTAATGTTTTTACCTTCTATTTTTGAGATGTTTTAAATACTACTTTATAGAATTTAACCAATCTCTTTGTCTTGTTTGCATGTTATCAAATTTGGTAGCTAAAACAAGAATTATGATGTCACAACTTAAAAATAAATGCATATCTCTTTTAGTCATATGCATTTTGCTAACTATATGACCATTTAAATTTTGTACTGTAATCTCCTTTTATGTAAGTCCTTCACTAAATTTTGCATTTTTCAGTCCTCACTGTTTTTTGGGAAAGCTTCATTTTGGACCATTAAGAGTAAATCTTAAAGGTTACCTCTAAATAATGTCTTCTGTTATTCATCACTTTAATCATTGCCTAGAAACAACCAAAAAAAAAAATAAATAAAGGGATTGTCAAGAGAAAAAAATGATGGTGAATTCAGTGAAGAATGAATTTAATTAAACTTCCAGTTTAAATGCAATGACTCTGAAGGCAATAAATGTCTTTTAAATCTTTAAAAGTAAACAAATAGAAGCTTCAGATAAGAGATAATAATAAATAAATACTATATATGCATATATTTATGAGACAAGTGTGCTTCTTATGATAATATCAATTCAGCTTGCATGTGAAATTAAACTTTATTTAAAAAGTGACATTAACCTAGAGTCTTGTTCAATATTGGAAACCATTGAATGGACAGATACCCAAGAGTAACGTTGATGCAAAATTGCACTAGACAAAGTGAAACAGTTAAGGAAGACAGCATCAGTCTCCATGGCAGCACTGTTTACAAGGGCTGGGACGTGGACACAACCTAAATGCTCATTAACAGATGAGCATACAAGGAAGAAGTAATGCATGTTTATAATGCGATGTTACAGAGCCATAAAATGGAATGAAATTGGGTCATTTTTAGAGCTGTAGATAGACCTAGTGTGTGTCATACATAGTGAAGTAAGTCAGAAAGAGAGAAACAAATATTGTATATTAACACATATATGTGGAATCTAGAAAAATGATAGAGGTGATTTTATTTGCAAAGAAGAAATAGAAATGCAAATATAGAGAGTAAATATATGGATACCAAAGGGAAAATAGATAGGGTGAGAGGAATTGAGAGATTGGACTTGACACATGTATGCTACTGATGCTATGTATAAAATAGGTAACTAATGAGAATATACTGTATAGCACAAGGAACTCTGCTTAATGAGCTGTGGTAACATGAATGGGAAGCAAGTCCAAAAGTGAGGGGGTATATGAATATGTATGGCTGACTCATTTTGCTGTACAGTAAAGACTAACACCTATAAATAAACTATGCTCCAATAAAAATTAATTCTTTAAAAATCTATTGCAGTAGGGCAGAGAGAATTTGTGACACAGAACTCATTTAAGCTCAGTTCAGCTGAAACACAGGCTGGACAGATTTTTAGGAGATACAATGGAGGTGAGGGGATCATACTCCATCTGTGTTTGCTAACTGATGTTCACCAAAATTAGCTCCTATCCTCCCACAGACACTATGGAATAGACATGCTGTCTTCCTGGTGCTTATATACTCGAGAGAGACAGTTTGAGTTGTAAAATGGGAGAGAGGATTTAAAATTTTTACATTTCAGGAGGAAATATTTGCAAATGATGTGACTTACAAAAGATTAGTCTCAAAAATATACAAACAGCTTATAAAACTCGATAACAACAAAAAAAACTCAATCAAAACTGAACAGAAGACCTAAACAGATATTCATATTTCTCCAGAATAGACGTACAGATGATCAATAGCCACATGCGAAGATGTTCAATGTCTCTAAGTATTAGAGAAATGCAAATCAAAACTACAATGAGCTATCACCTCAACACTAGTCAGAATATATGCTTGCTAAGTTGCTTCAGTCATGACTGACTCTTTGCCACCCTGTGGACTGCAGCCCACCAGTCTCCTCTATCCAAGGGATTCTCCAGGAAAGAATCCTGGAGTGGGTTGACTTTCCTCCCCTAGGGGATCTTCCCCACTCAGGGATTGAACTCGCATTCCCTGCGTTTCCTGCATTGGCAGGTAGGTTCTTTACCACTAGTGCCACCTGGGAAGCCCAATCAGAATGGCCATCATTAAAAAGTCTACAAATACGAAATTCTGGAAAAGATGCAGAGAAAAGGGAACCTTCCTATACTGTTGGTGGGAATATAAATTGGGGTAGCCACTGTGAACAATAGTATGAAGTCTTCTTAAAGAACTAAAAATATAGCTGTCATATAATTCAGCACTCCTACTCTTGGACATAGATCCAGACAAAACTAATTCAAAACAGAAACATGCACCTGTATGTTATTAATAGCATTACTTTCAATATCCAAGGCATGGAAGCTAACTAAATATACATTGGCTGAAGAATGAACAAAGAAAATGTGGCATATATATACATAAGGAGTACTACTCAGTCATAAGAAAGAGTGGAATAATCCCATTTGCAGTAACATAGATGGGCCTAGAGACTGTCTTACTAAGTGAAGCTTAGTATGATAATAATAATATCTTACTAAATAATACTTGCTTATTATTTAGTAAGTATTATTACTTACTTATTAGTAAATAATACTTAGTATTACTAAACAATACTTAGTATTATCATACTAAACCAGACATGGGAAGACAAATGTCATATAATATTGCTTACATGTGGAATCTAAAAAAAATATGTACAAAAGAATTTATACACAAAACAGAAAGAAACTTAGAGATATAGAAAACAAATCTATAGTTACTTTGGCCCCCTGATGCAAAGACCTTTAGGAAAGACTCTGATGCTGGGAACATTGAAGGCAGGAGGAGAAGGGGACAATAGAGAATGAGACGGTTGGATAGCGTCACCGATTCAATGGATGTCAGTTTGAGCAAGCTCTGGGAGTTGCTGATAGACAGGGAGGCCTGGCCTGTTGCAGTTCATGGAGTCTCAAAGAGTTGGACATGACTGAGTGACCGAATTGAACTGAAACAAAAGGGGAAAGGTGTAGGGGAGAGATAAATTAGGACTTTGTTTTTAGCAGATATGAACTACCATATATAAAATAAACAACAAAGTCTAATGTATAGCACAGGGGACTATATTCAATAACCTGTGATAAACTGTAATGGAAAAGTATACAAAAAGATCATATATTATACCTAATATACATAGATTATATATGTACAGATCTATATATATAAGATATATAAAAATATTATACATATTATAAAAGATTATACACACACACACACACACCTGTATAACTGTTGTACAGTCACGTTGTTGTACACCAGAAACTAACACAATATTGTAAATCAACTATTATATGTCAATAAAAAGTAAATAAAGAGCATAAAAACATTTACATTTCAAGGAAGCAGAGAAAGAATTATAATGATAAGGTTTTTAAAGTAAATGCTGTAAGAAAAGCCAGGTCAGAGATACATCTGGAAGAAGCCTGTCTAAAGTTTTAGTGGAGGGGCCCTTTAGGATTGTCTCTCTATTAGGACTGATTATGGCTAAGAGAAGCATGTATCCCATTTTGGTCATTTTTAATGTGCTTACTGGTATGATTAGAGTATATTACTGGTAGAGAGCACTGGGGACTTTGGGGTCTCAGTGCATCTGAAAAGTCTGTTTCCAGCTCTACCTTCTACCTATCACAGTGGGTTTCAGAGTTCTGTTTCTCTTCAGCTGTTTCCAACTGGTTGTAAGGCGGTGTTAGTATGTCTGTCTTCAGAAACCAATTCTTGTTCTCAGTTCTGGATAAATTTAACTTCTCTTCTGCTTCATGTAATGTCTTGAAAAGTAGACACAGTAAATATATTTCTCAGTAGTTATTCTATTGTGTAGATTTATAGAGTAGATCCCAGGTTTATAATGAAAGTTTCTCAGTCATGTCCAACTCTTTTTGCAAGTCCATGGACTTACACAGCCCATGGAATTCTCCAGGCCAGAATACTAGAGTGGGTAACCAGCCTTTCCCTTCTTCAGGGGATCTTCCCAACCCAGGGATGGAGCCCAGATCTCCGACATTGCAGGCGGATTCTTTACCAGCTGAGCCACAAGGGAAGCCCAAGCATACCGGAGTTGTTAGCCTATTCCTTCTCCAGGGGATCTTCCTGACCCTACATCCTGCTTCAGGAATTGATCCAGGGTCTGCTGCATTGCAGGTGGATTCTTTACCACCTAAGCTATGAAGGAAGCCCATGGTATATTTTGCCAAAAATCAAAGAAGACTGAGTGCCAGAGAATTGATGCTTTTAAGCTGTGCTGCTGGAGAAGACTCTTGAGAGTCCCTTGGACTGCAAGGAGATGAAACCAATCAATCCTAAAGAAATCGACCCTGAATATTCATTGGATGGACTGTGCTGAAGCTGAAACTCCAATGCTTTGTCCACCAGATGCGAAGAGGTGACTCACTGGAAAGACCCTGATGTTGGGGATGATTGAGGGCAGGAGAAGTGGGAGACAGAGGATGGCATCACTGACTTGATGGACATGAGTTTGAGCAAATTCTGGGAGATAGTGAAGGACAGGGAATCCTGGAATGCTACAGTTCATGAGGTCACAAAGAGTCAGATATGGCTTAGTGACTGAACAACACCACCAAAAATCAAAAAATTAAAACTTCCCCAAACTAACCTATCATTAGCAATTATTCATGTTTAGTGTGCTTATATTATCAAAAAATGATAGTAACATAATAAAACATATGAACAAAATTTGATACAGAGAGAATGAGTTGAAAACAATGCCCTTACTCTTCAATGACATAAAGGGTAAGAAATTCATTTTTGCTATGCATTATAATGAGATTCAGAAAAGGCACTGGCACCCCCACTCCAGTACTCTTGGCTGGAAAAACCCATGGACGGAGGAGCCTGGTAGACTGCAGTCCGTAGGGTCGCTAAGAGTCAGACACGACTGAGTGACTTCCCTTTCACTTTCCAGTTTCAT
The DNA here is from genome assembly GCA_917880005.1 of Nanger dama. NCBI lineage: Eukaryota > Metazoa > Chordata > Mammalia > Artiodactyla > Bovidae > Nanger > Nanger dama. Next base: position 5,472,178 of record CAKJTW010000069.1, read on the forward strand.
ACATTGGAGAAGGAAATGGCAACCCACTCTAGTATTCTTGCCTGGAGAATCCCAGGGACGGAGGATCCTGATGAGCTGCCGTCTATTGGGTTGCACAGAGTCGGACACGATTGAAGCGACTTAGCAGCAGCAGCAGCAGCATAATGAGATTACATAACAGCCAAGCATGAAGAGGAAATCATACTTCTATGAAATTATTTTACTGAAAGCTAAAATACTATAAGATTTTTTTTTTTAGCTTGTTTGCCACAAAATCTCTTACTGTTCCTACTGCTTGTCATTGTCTGCTTCGTCCTGGCTGTTATGTTCTGAATACACCCCCTTAAATTTATATGTTAAATCCTGAGCCCCAATAAGCTGGCATTAGGAGTCAGGAACCTTTAGAGGCTCTCGGGTTCTGAGGGCAGAATCTCAGGAATGGGATCCGTTCTGTATAAATGAGGCTTTCGTTGGGATCCTAGCATTTTTACTATTTAAGGACAAAGTGAGAAAACACTGGTCTAATCTAGAATGAGGATTCTCATCCAATCTTACTGACACCCTGATTTCAGACTTCACAGCATTCAATATGTGGTTAATATATTTCTACTGTTTAAGAGCTAGCCAGCCTCCGGTACTTTGTGACAGCAGACAACATGGATTAAGACACTGGCATTACTTTGAGTGGCACTTCTCAGCTCTTGTGTAGACCCTAAGATACCCAGTGTTCATGGGAAATAACTCAGCCATTGAATTACAATGAAGAAAAACACTCCTCCCACCCGTTAAGCCATTAGGAGCCAAATCTTTCATATATTAAACCACTTAGATTTTCAGTGTGCTCATCAAGCTGTTCATATATGATTAATATATGAGAATAGAGTTTAGCTCAGTTAGAGATGTGAGTGGGTAAATATCCTTTAGATAGCCCCCATTAAATAGTAGACATGTGACCAAGGCCTGTTGGCAAGCAATTTTATAGAGAGCTTTCTCATACTTAACAAGAAATCAGTTATTTGTGCTACAGATAAAATGTGATTTAAAAAGACACACATACTTTAGAAGTTTAGGATGCCATTTCCAAAGTTTACATTTTGTTAACAAAAGTAAAATTCATGCCTAGATACAGGTGATGTATCTCAGCAGGTAATGGCAGACTTTTAAAGATGCTTGTCCAAACTTTCCCTTAAACGTATATCTTAAGCATATTTACTGCCCAAAACTAGTTTGATTAAAGATCCTAAATCTTACAGTATAACCTTGGCATGGAAGATGTTGAGAACAACAGTTAATACACTACCCTCTGCATGGTGAAAGTAACTTGACTAGATTTATAAAAGCAACTTAGCTGTGAGAAAAGTGTCCTCAAGTCAGTGGTTCTACAAGGATGTGAGTAAGGTACAAGATACACACCGATATAATCAGGTGAAACTGCTAAATGGAATTTTGTAGTGTTCTCCTGAAGGATATCGGAGATGTCCCCTGAGAAAAAATGTAACTTTGCTTTTGTTTTATTAATATAGAATAATTTCTTGAGGTGACTTTCTAAAGAAAAATACTAAACTAAGGTTATCAGTGGTTAAAGTGTACACTTGTCTTCTTATTTGCTATGACTGGAGAGCAATGCATGTGTTTTACATAAATGCTAGATGAGATTATTTAGATGTATACATAAACAGAAAGACTGGTACCTTGCTCTGTCTCACAATATTTAAAAATAGGAGATGACTTACATAATGAGAGTCTTTCACAATACAGTACTGTGATAAGGATCCAAAGAACTTTTTTTTTAAGGAAAATCTTTGGGAGTGAAGCACAACCCTTCACAGACACCCTTCCCTTAGAGAGTTTACTCTGGAGCATCGCTGATGGACAGGCTTCAGCTGCACACACACGGGTACATCTCAGATTTTGCTCCATGGCTACACTGAGCAGAGAAGGGAGATTAGTAATGCATCATTCTGAGAACGTTTCATTCCGGTTGACCAGGAGTCTTCAGGTGGGAAACTTTTTGCTTGAAGACTCCTGGTCAACCTGAATGAAACTTTCTCAGACATGCATTATGTCAAGATTCTTTCTACCCAATCTTCCATTCCCTCCCACACCGTGTGCAGAGGTCAGGCACGCAACATGGTGTGAAGGGTCTACTCTAGCTGTTTCTGTCTTCAGCCTTCACACGTGTTTTCCCTAGTACATTTCTTGTACACCTAATCCCATCTTGATATCTCCATCTAAAAGATTCTTAACTGACACTGTATGTATTTTGAGACCAGATCACTGGCCAGGGATTATTTTTGTCTCTAGAGTGAGGTGTTTGTGAAAAATTGAGAAATACTCCAGGCAAGTTTTAAATATTTTCACTTATGGAAAATATATATAATAAAGTTCAAGAGCAGAACCTGTTGCTTAAAAAAAAAATGAAAGTCAGCATGTAGCATTGAAAATAACATGGTAGCTGATCTTATATTGTATATTCCCTTTTGTTTTTTTCCTATTTTGAGAGTTTAGACCAGAAAGCTCTTGACAAAGAGTCACTTCCAGTTGACTCTCATCCTTTAGGAAATAACACATATTGTTCTTCCAGTTTGCAGCACAGCTCAGTAATCAATACAGGTAAGGAATGGTGAGAATAAAAAAGAGAAGCCGATTTGTACTTTTGAGAAACAATGTTAGGTGTGAGATCTAGTATAATAGGGTAATCTAGAAATATCTGAAGATATATGGATAAAATAATTTAAAATGCTGAATATAAAATATGTGGAATTTGCTTTATATCAAAATTTTTTGATATAATTTTTTTAGTATTATAATATTTACTGTGGGTTGGAAAATAGGTAAACTGTCACATGACCATAATAGTTTAATTTTCATTTCAAAAAAGCAAGAAGAAAAACTTAGTAGAACAATGGCAGGGAACTGAGCTTCTTGGGCAAAATTCACATTACAAACAATTTAGCAAAAGTTTTAGGCTTCCAGAAAGTTGTTGGCTGAAGTCAGATAGTCAATGACAGATCAGTTGAGTCTCAGACAAACTGCACACAAAAAGATCTAATCAAGATGAAAAAAGCAGTGGGATAGACACTCAAGCCATTGCACTTCTGCAAATCACTGGAAATTGAATTATTCCCAGCTGTATCTCAGTAGATAGCTCTGTAAAAGATAAAATATGTTTCTCCTTAAATAAATGATACCTTCTGTGATTGTCTAGACTATCCTATCTTAAACCATTGAAAATTTTAAAAAGTGGGTTAACCCTCAAAATAATCAAGTTTTATGCTTCTGACACAAACCATATGAGACGTTGTGAGCTTTTACTGTACACAGTATATGGAGGGATTAAGCTAAGTATGGTTCTCATGATTCATGTCTTGCTGTGCTGTGCTAAGTCACTTCAGTCGTGTCTGACTCTTTATGACCCTATGGACTATAGCCCACCAGGCTCCTCTGTCCATGAGATTCTCCACGCAAGAATACTTGAGTGGGTTGCTATTTCCTCCTCCAGGGTCAGCCCAGGAATCTATCCCACATCTCCTCCATCTCCTGCTTTGGCAGGCGGGTTCTCTACCACCAGCGCCACCTCGGAAGCCTCATGAGTCCTGTCTTACATATCGTGGGTATAGTACACACTATAGTACCATGTACACATATGTTTGTGTTGTATACATAATGTAAAACTCCACTTTCAAATTTCACATATATATTCTGTATTTGGTAGCCATCCAATTTTTATTCAAACATGGTAAAATCACGATTGTCATTCAGCGTGCTTGTAACTTGTTTTTATTTACTAGTGTGTCTGCTTTGTGTTTTACAGAGACTAAAAGTCAAGGAGAAGAAAGGCTGCCAGATGGAACCTCAATGTTTTCAGCCCCCTGGGCCCTAGAGAAACACGATTTAAATCTCTCCAGATAATGTGATTGTGCACTCTTGCTCTTATGTTTATTATTCAGCAAGCAGGGTGTACTTACTACCTAAGAGATATTAATACTTTATACCTAGCCATAAATAGGGAGAGCTAACTCAGTTATCTGCAGCTTAAGAATGAATATTTTCATTTCTTAGGTTGAAAATTATCCAACATTATTTTATTAGAATTTCTTAAAATTTATTTTTTAAAATAAGTAGTCTCAGACCAAATTAGACTTTTTCTCATCTTTACGGCCTTTCTTCTTTCTTTTGAAATAATCAAATATTATTTCAATTATTTCTTTAAAAATAATCAGATGTTTTAGTAAATAAATGTTCTGTGGTACTTTGGTATATTAGGGATGGATGGGTGGAGTATATTACAGATTAGGGTACTAATTCAACAGTGCCTGATTCCATTTCCTTGTTCCAGAAAATTCCAGTTTCGTGAATTTGTCTATTATGTCCACAATATCTTGTGTTTGCATACGAGTTTGAGTCAAAGATGTAACAGAGCCCTTATATCAGTGTCACAAAATTTGTAGTAATCTTATTAGAATAAGAAAATTAGGAGTTAGGTTAATTAATTTTTAAACTTCTATCTAACAGTAATAGCTATACATGTCATTTTTATATAAAAAAGTTATTTTAAAGGTGGGCTAATATAAAACCATGATTAATTCCATATATAAAAAATGATATTCTCTACAAAAATATGGATATAAAAATGGTATAGAAATATATAAAATAAACATAAATTTAGCAGTTATATATATACATAGTAAAATATTTGTTGTTTATTAAAGAAACTCTAGTTTTAAAAAATTAGCCAATTTGAAATGCAATTTATTAACCATATTTTAAATACTTAGAAGTCCATAGAATCTTGATGAGTATTTCCATGTAACAGAATTGTGATAAAAAATAATTTTGGTGCTCATCAACTCAGTAGTATTTTAACAGAATCTGATTAATATCACTGTTTACTAAGTTTTGTTTTCAAAATACTAAAAAATATCAGATGCATTTTAGATTTTGTTTCTCTGAGGCCTCAAAATGGCCCACACGCCTATGATGTAACTGAGAAAGATGTTAGAATAGGAAAGGCAAGAAACAGAGTAATAGGAAAATGACTTTTGTATCCATGATAGATCAACAAATGAAATATATACTTGAAAATCTTGCTGAAAAATGATACTATTTTGTGTGTATGTGTGATTTTTGTGAGCAGTTTTCTCTGACAGAACATCTTCCATTGTTTGAGTCAGCAAACTTTCCTAAAACATTTCTGTGCTGGCCTTGTATGGTACTCTGAGACATTAAAATAATTTATTATTGAGAAGATACCCTAAGCAATTAAAAGCATTTTGCCTCAAAAATAAACCTCTGAACTAAACTGGCATTTACAAACAACCTCATTTAATACACATAAAAAGTTGGGAAACTTGTAAGACCTGAGATCAGCTATTAAAAAGAATGAAATAATACCAGTTGCAGCAACATGGATGGACCTCGAGATGTCATACTGAGTGAAATAAGTCATGATATTATATGACATCCCTTATATGTGAAATCTAAAATGAAGTAATGCAAACAAAATTGCTTACAAAACAGAAACAGACTCATAGACTTAGAGAATGAATTTATGGTTACTGGGGGAGCAGGATGGGGGAGGAATTAAAAAAAAGTTATTGGGACTCATGGCTGAACACTATACACTAAATCCAGAATGATAAGTACTCTGTGTAATTTTATGTGATGATCAGTCAAGTACAGCCCAAATAAAGGGGGAATGACAGGAGAACCAAGATTATTATGTTCCCAGGTCCTAGTGATGGGAAGTATGCACCTGCAGGGGCCTTAGGAAAGAAGCTAGGGTAGATAGGAGGTAGAAGACAGATGAGGGGGAGCCTTTTCTGGGGCTCGAGGCGGCGCAGTGGTGAAGAACCTGTCTGCCAAGGCAAGAGACATAGGAGATGCGGGTTTGATCCCTGAGGCGGAATGATCCCCTGGAGAAGGAAATGGCAATCCACTCCAGGGTTCTTGCCTGGAGAATCCCGTGGACAGAGGAGCCTGGTGGGCTATAGTCCATGGGGTCACAAAGACACAGAAATGACTGAGCGGCTAAGCACACACAGAGAAGGCAGGGCACAGTATATGGTTAGGATAGGCTCAGTTCAGTCACTCAGTTGTGTCTGACTCTTTGTGACCCCATGAATCGTAGCACACCAGGCCTCCTTGTCCATCACCAACTCCCGGAGTTCACTCAGACTCACGTCCAGCGAGTCCGTGATGCCATCCAGCCATCTCATCCTCGGTTGCCCCCTTCTCCTGCTGCCCCCAATCCCTCCCAGCATCAGAGTCTTTTCCAATGAGTCAACTCTTCTCATGAGGTGGCCAAAGTACTGGAGTTTCAGCTTTAGCATCATTCCTTCCAAAGAACAACCAGGGCTGATCTCCTTCAGAATGGACTGGTTGTATCTCCTTGCAGTCCAAGGGACTCTCCAGAGTCTTCTCCAAACCACACTTCAAAAGCATCAATTCTTCGGCGCTCAGCCTTCTTCACAGTCCAACTCTCACATCCATACATAACCACAGGAAAAACCATAGCCTTGACTAGACGGACCTTAGTTGGCAAAGTAATATCTCTGCTTTTTAATATACTATCTAGGTTGGTCATAGCTTTTCTTCCAAGGAGTAAGTGTCTTTTAATTTCATGGCTGCAATCAGCATCTGCAGTGATTCTGGAGCCCAAATTTATAAAGTCTGACACTGTTTCCACATCTATTTCTCATGAAGTGATGGGACCGGATGCCATGATCTTCATTTTCTGAATGTTGAGCTTTAAGCCAACTTTTTCACTCTTCACTTTCATTTTCATCAAGAGGCTTTTTAGTTCCTCCTCACTTTCTGCCATAAGGGTGGTGTCATCTGCATATCTGAGGTGATTGATATTTCTCCCGGCAATCCTGATTCCAGCTTGAATTGCTTCCAGTCCAGCGTTTCTCATGATGTACTCTGCATATAAGTTAAATAAGCAGGGTGACAGTATACAGCCTTGACGTACTCCTTTTCCTATTTGGTGTTCCATGTCCAGTTCTAACTGTTGCTTCCTGACCTGCACACAGATTTCTCAAGAGGCAGGTCAGGTGGTCTGGTATTCCCATCTCTTTCAGAATTTTCCACAGTTGATTGTGATCCACACAGTCAAAGGCTTCGGCATAGTCAATAAAGCAGAAATAGATGTTTTTCTGGAACTCTCTTGCTTTTTCCACGATTCAGCAGATGTTAGCAATTTGATCTCTGGTTCCTCTGCCTTTTCTAAAACCAACTTGAATAGGCTAGTTGGAATAATTTTGATGGGTCTAAGCTTCAGAGTTCATCCCTAAATGCCTGGTACCTTAGCAGGCTGGTAAAGGCAGAATTTTTTTCTCAGGGGTGTATGGGCCAGAAGGAGGAGATCTGGCTCTGCACTGGTTAGTTTGCATATTAAAAATGTGCTCTGGTCTGACTTTTTAAGAATCTCTAAAGAACTGGCTTCCCTGGTGGTTCAATGGTAAAGCATCTGCCTGCCAGTGCAAGAGATGTGGGTTTGATCCCTGGGTCACAAATATCCCCTGGAGAAGGAAACAGTAACCCACTCCAGTATTCTTGCCTGGGAAATCCCATGGACACAGAAGCCTGGTGGATTACATGACTAAACAACAACAACATTGGCTATTCCCAAGAGATGTAGTGGGTCTCTCTTCAGTAAGAAAGTTTCTTTTTTAAAAAAATGTCAAAATGTTATACAGAAAACAAAGATATAGATATACACAGTAGAATAAAAATGATAATAGCACCTACATGTTTAAGTTCATTTGTCTTATATTTTAGCCTTATAACACCGAGCGCCCAGCTTTGAAAAGGTGTTATCTTTTCTGTAATGTTTTATTATATTTCTTCCTGTTCCATTTCTGTTATCACCATAAATTAGCATCAGGGTATTAAGTGTAATTCCCTGTGCTATACAGTAGAGTCTTTTGATTTTCTGTCTTATTGTGTGTATGCTCATCCCAACTGAATCACTTTGCTGTACACCTGAAATTAAGACAACATTGTAAATCAACTATGAGTGTGTGTGCGCGCACGCGCGTGCATTGCTCATTCAGCTGTGTCTGACTCTTTGTGACTCCATAGTCTGTAGCCTGCTAGGTTCCTCTGTCCATGGGATTCTCCAGGCAAGATTCCTGAAGTGGGTAGCCATTTCCTTCACCAGGGCATCTTCCTGACCCAGGAATTGAACCTGGGTCTCCCACATTGTGGGCAGATTCTTCTATACTCCAATAAAAGTTAAAAAAAAAAATCATGCCCTTAAAAACAAAAGCAGCATGTCTCAGAAAGCAAGATAATTATATTTGTGGAGTGAAGAATAGAATCCAGTGATGTCCAATAGCCTTTCAATCCAAATGTATCATTTTTGCCATTTATATGAAATCAAGCTTTGAAATGTCCAGTGAAAGTTATATATAAACCACATCTTAAAACACTATAAATCTAATAAAATTGGATACTTGAAATTTAGAAAATACTAGTAGGAGAAAAATAGATGTAATATATATTAGAATGCTTTATTATGAGTGAATATTATATTTGGTTTGATATTCATAACAACCAAGACAAAAGAAGAAGAATATAAATTATACATTTCTTATTTTCATTTAAAAGGAAAAATATAATATCACCCAGAGATAATCATTTTTTCTGGAAATTTAATACTAAATGGAGTTAGCAATATGAATGGACTATATACTGTATAATCTATTTATATAATGCATAATTTCCTTCACAATACAACTTGTATAAACAAAATGAATATACTTTTTTATAGAAAATATAAGCATTTCAGCATATTTAAAATGTTAAACAATTAAAGCAAACAAACAGAAAAAGGGGTCATATTTTCAAAGGACTGTGTGGTCTGAACTAAAAGAAAGAATAGATATAATTAAAAACACATACTTTCTCAAATTATCATTAGAAATTATAATTTCTAATTATAGATGTATATTTTCTTAGTATACTTTGAAATTGTGTGCCATCGTCCAATTTTAATGGGACTTCTTTGTTGAAGTTCAAAGGAATATTCACTGGCCATGGAAAGACTGGAAAGAACAGACTGGTCATGATGTGCTTTTATGACTTCCAGTTTGTTTTCACCTTGTGATAGTTTTCAGCATTGGCTTGGAAAGAAAGTCAAAGTGTTAATCACTCAGTCGTGTTTGACTCTATGCAACTCCATGGACTATAGACCACCAGGCTCCTCTGTCCATGGAATTCTCCAGAAAAGAGTACTGGAGTGCTCAGTTTTTAACATTGACTTGGAATGAAGGTATATTGCTTATATGCCATGCGTTTTGGCCATACCTTTATTTAAACCATATCACTATAGTATTCTACACAATTACATTTTAGAAGTGGAACATAATATAAATGTGATTCATCCCCTTTTCCAAATTCATATGGTCACCCAATGTGAGTTTAGATGTTAAGATGTAGGCTACATTGGAAAATGGATTTATCTTAACCAGCATGACGTTTGTCAACTAGATTGAGCAAATTTAATTGGAAGAATTTAATTTAGACTAAATTACACTTATAAAACTATAACTTTAAATGATGTTATCAAAAAGAATCTGTGATTAATAGTATAAAAGTTCTGGCAACCCTATACATCGGAAAATAGTTTATAAGGGTTATATTGAATTTTTTTTTGCTTTCTTTTTTATTTAATTTATTTTTACTGAAGGATAATTGCTTTACAGAAGTTTGCTGTTTTCCATAAAACCTCAACATGAATCAGTCATAGGTATACATATATCCCCTCCTTTTGAACCTCCCTCCCACCTCCCTTCCCATCCTACCCCTCTAGGTTGATACATAGCCCCTGTATGAGTTTTCTGAGCCATACAGCAAATTCCAGTTGGCTATCTATTTTACATAAGGTAATGTAAGTTTCCATGTTACTCTTTTCATACATCTCACCCTCTCCTCCCCTCTCCCCATGAATAAGGATTATACTGAAATCTTGAATCAGACAATAAATCTGGATAACTTAAACCAGATCTTGCATCCCTTGAAGCCACAGTACATAATTCTTTTTATATATCTTTGCCTAATGTGGAGATATCTGGCTCATATATGAACTTAATAAATAGTGAAATTGATAGAATTACATGATATAATGTGATGCAATCTATTTCATCTTAATTCCTCCATTGCCTGGAAGAGCAGAGGTTAGTTTCCTGCACAGTTCTGCCAGGTTTTCTTATCCTCAGTTTTCTCATGTACTTACTTTCTTACTTTTCCTTCACTACCATCCTGATTTACTCTATTCTTTTTTTTTCATTTTTGTTTGATGCTTTGTACTGTAAGAATATTCAAGTGTTTTAGAAGTAGTGAAAATAATAAATAATTTTTCAGTTCAGTTCAGTCGCTTAGCCATGTCTTGACTCTTTGCGACCTCATGAACTGCAGCACGCCAGGCCTCCCTGTCCACCACCAACTCCCAGAGCTTGCTGAAACCCATGTTCATCGAGTTGGTGATGCCATCAACCATTTCACCTTCTGTTGTTTCTTCCTCCTCCTGCTTTCACTCTTTCCTAGCATCAGAGTCTTTTCTAATGAGTCAGTTCTTCGCATCAGGTGGCCAAATATTGGAGCTTCAGCTTCAGCATCAGTCCTTCAATGAATACTCAGGACTGATCTCCTTTAGGATGGACTGGTTAGATCTCCTTGCAGTCCAAGGGACTCTCAAGAGTCTTCTCCAGCACCACAGTTCAAAAGCATCAGTCCATCAGTGCTCAGCTTCCTTTATGGTCCAACTCTCACATCCATACGTGACTACTGAAAAATCATAGCTTTGACTAGACGTGTGTCAGCAAAGTAATGTCTCTGCTTTTTAATATGCTGCCTAGGTTGGTCATAGCTTTTCTTCCAAGGAGCAAGCATCTACATTTCAGTTTTATGTGCACTTGAAAAAAATTAAAAATCCATGCTCCTGTGACACTGACAGAAAAGATTTATCTCCTGCAGGATTAAAAACTCCACAGTGTAATATATTAAAAATTATATCTTATTCCCATCTGATTTTCAACACACATTTATACAGGTTGCCCTTAAGGTTCACATTTGAACTGAATGTCATTGAATATATTTTGGCTTAGCATTCAGGTCTCTCTGGTATTATTGCCAACCTTACCTGCCTTCTCTCATTCATCAAACCCTGTTCTTCATATCTTTTTCTAATTATTTCTTAACCTCTCTGGAGTAACATAGAAGCTTTTTTTTTTTTTTCTCGTTGCGCTATTCTTTCATTTTTGGCTCAATTTCCAATTCAGAACTATGATAAAAAGTTTTAGAATTAGTTGCCATAGTGGTGATGCTGTACTGTATTGCTTGCATGTGCTTGCTTGCTGCATAAGCAGAGTCTTTGAAAATGACTTTACTCAAAAGAAATTTAACGTTCTCATACTTAACAGAAGATAATTATAAGTACTAGACCTTAAAAACTTCCTCAGATAGACATGTCTTTGTTTTCATCTTCACTGAATTCACATTTTTCTTTCTGGACCTGTGTTCTTTAGTTTCAAAATTTTGTGTACTGTTGAAGAGTGAGTTTATAAAAGCAGAATCTTAAGACACAGTGAAGCAACCAATGGTAGAGACATTGGCAAAAACAATGATACTATATTTTAAAAGTTGTTTTGATTAAGAAATGCCATTTAGCATATCAAATTCATATGCCAACTTGACTGTCACCCTCTCAACACATAGGTTTCACAGAAGAAGGATCACCAAAATTTTGAAGGTTACAATTACTATTACTTTCAGAAAAGATTATAATGCATCCACTTCCTTTTTATCTATTAGGAACTTAGCAGCATGTGAGAAAATATCTTTTTAAGTCTCTTCAAAATTTTATTTTCCTGCCTGCCTGGGATGAAACAGAATGAAATTGCTGTTTAGTCATTAAGTCATGTCCGACTCTTTTGCAGCCCAATGGGCTATAGCCTGCCAGGCTCCACTGTCCATGGGACTTCCCAGGCAAGAATACTGGAGTGGGTTGCCATTTCCTTCTCCAGGAGATCTTCCCAACTCAGGGATTGAACCTGTGTCTCCTGCCCTGGCAGGTGGATTCTTTACCACTGAGCCACTTGGGAAGCCAGAGAGAAATTAGGATACTGATGTGAATTAGCCTTCAAAAAGGTGAATTTTATACATTGCTATTTTGATATAATAGTGTGATGGCATCCAGTTTTCTACTCTCAAAATCCCAGCTTAATTTTGAGGTTTCCATCTGACTTCTGAGACACATCAGTGTCAACCTTCACTTCCTTCGCAGCTGTAAGAGAGCCCTCCGAGTAGGCTGTATAATTTTCCAGTGCTTAGAAATGAAAATAAATAGGTATATTGTCCCCTGTGATCACTTTAGCAGTCTCTATTAAGGAGGAATCCAAAGTAGTTTAAAGATTTAAAATGGCATCTGAAGATTAAGAGAATTTAACATATGTCATTGCTACTTCTTTGAAAGCCTTATATAATTACAAGAATGCTTATAGAATTATTCATCTTCCTGCTTTCAAGTATTGAGAAGTAGTTCCTTATATTTGGAACTAGTTTTTACTCCACAATTAAAAAACACACTCACAATTACAAAAATTCATGAAAAAATATCATGTTCTGTATTCTCCAAGTTTTTCTTCTATATTCTCTAGAGGCATCTAGGTAATTAATCTGAGCATCTTTGACCTGTGTTGGGCTCACATATTTCCAGCTTCTCATAAAAAAAAGGGTTTCCCTCTCTCGGTTTCTGTTTGAAGATTTTGAGGTATTGGTTTTGATTGCTCTGTTTGGCCCTTCCTTTTGACGCTCTTAAACACAGGCCCTGTGGTCCATGAGATGGGCTCAGACAACACTCAAAAGCGTCCCATCATAACTAAAAGTAAAGGAAGGCACAGTGACTGCTGAGTGCCATCTACTGGGTCAGGGGACTCATGAGGGTCAGGGCCGTTGCTGGAATGCTTGCAGGGCTCTGAGTCTCTCCAATTACATCTGTTACTCAATGTTTCTTTTCTACCAGATGCAGAGTCAGAGGTCAGCTTGCTGTTTCTTTCTGTAGCTGATATTTTCTTTGAATTCTTCTCCCCTCCACTCTAACTTGTTTTGATCTAGACTCAATATTCTCGTACCAGATAATCTGGAAATAAGGGCTTTTGTTATAGGTTTGCAATCTGTGTGAGTAAGAATTATCTGTGCACACCCCTAGGAAGCAGATCTTGAATATTCATTGCTGATTATTCCTATTATATAGCTGGTGCTGAAGAAACAATTATTTAAAGGAAGAGAAGCAAAGAGGGTGACAATTAACATTTCAGAAAGCTATACATTGTATCAGTAATCGCTAACCTATGGAGAAGGAAATAGGAAGCCTTAATGAGTTACTTTTAAAACCTTTGATCCGTTGTTCTAAATTTCCGTGTCGCCTCAGATATCTAAAGGACAGGGCGTATTCCTATCCGTACTGACAATCTTGTACCTTCGGGTGACAGAAGTCACAGCACTTGAGAGTGAGCAGCTGATGTTCACACTCGTCACAGGGTTAAGTGGAGACACAGAATGGCGGAAGGAGAACATTTTGAAACCTTCTTTTCCAGAAATAATTCTGAAAAAGCTTTCATTCACTCTTGAGAATCTTCACCACTGCCTTTTATTCCGGATTGATGAGGCTCTTCCCTCCATCAGACTTGACTCTCATTCATGATGAACTGCAGATGATTAAACTCGGTAAGCACAGTGTGCTACAGATAGGAGCGTGGGTCTTATAAGCTTCTGATGGCTAACTTTCCTTCACCCCCTCTATTGCCATGTGTTCATCAAGCCTGGCTCTGTACAGCCTCCTAAGCACTTCCATTTTCACTCTCGTCTCCCCTGAAGCCCTCCTGGAGTCTGTCCCATAGCTCTCGCCTGAGCACTAGAACAGCCTAAGCAGCTCTCACCATATTGATAGATTTGGCCTCTCGGTTTCCTCAGTGATCCTCCAGGTATGTCACTGCATATTTAAGACATTTAAAGAAGCCCCACATTGCCCTCAGAATAAGGTCCAGCACCTTTATTTCATTTCTTCTTTTTATTGGAGCAGTTGCCTTATACTGTTGTGCTAGTTTCTATCACACAGCAAAATAAATACATATCTACTCTCTTTTTGGATTTCCTTCCCATTCAGGTCACCACAGAGTACTGAGTAGAGTTCCCTGCACTATCAAATAGGTTTCATATCTTTAAACAGATTTGCTTTTCCTTTTAATCTCTGTCTTATCCCTCAGTTTCTCTCCACTCATTTCTATTTCTCTTAAGTTGTGCTGGCCATACCACGTGCCTTGTACTTGCATGAAAATGCCTTCTCCCTTCAGACAGTTTCCTCTCCCAAGTTCTTTTCTATTTTTTCTTCACCAGGCTAATGTCTACTCATCCTTTAGGTCTGAACTGGAGGTGAAGTACTTTGAGAAGTGTCAGAATCTGTAGTTTTGGGATTGAGTTTCCCTTATATGTGCATTTTTCATCCTATATTTTAATTGCCTTTTTATATTTCATCTCTCACCAGGTTTTAATCTCAATGACTATGTTGATAATACCAGTATCATTCATTTTTACATCCTTCATTTCTAATGCATCTCTAAAATGATCCCTTCTGGACATTTTCTCATCATCAAAGTAAATTTTATTAACACACTCAAAGACTTATTACAAGAAAAGAGAGCAGACAATTTTAGGATCTTATGTGGGAAAGAAATATTTAAAGACTCCACCCACAGTCCATTCTGAACTTGATCTTCACACATGATATCATTGGTCAAAGAGCAGGGAGGTCAAATTCTGAATCTAGACAATTGAGGCTGCACATCTCTCTGATGGGCAGGTGGGTTTGCAACTGGGTCTTTTGACTCTGGCTACTGTTTTCCCTGGTGGCTCAGTGGTAAAGAATCTTCCTGCCAATGCAGAGGATATAGATTCGATCCCTGAGTCAGGGTGATCCCCTGGAGAAGGAAATGGCAACCCAGTCCAGTATTGTTGCCTGGGAAATCCCATAGACAGAGAAGCCTGGCGGGCTACAGTCCATAGGGTCACAAAGAGTCAGAGATGACTTAGCAGCTAAGCAATGACAACAACTGCGTTCCTGTACCAGATAATATCAGTAATGGGGAAAAGACATTAGGGAAGTACACATATATTTAGCCTGGCCATCAATAGCTATTTTGCCTCCTACTCTCCCAATGAAGCATTTAAACAAATAATCTGCCAGTCAAAGATGGAAATGAAGCAAATTTGATTTCCTTATTGAGCAACTCTTCACTTGGTGCCTACAGGTTTCTTGCTTGGCGCAGTTGGTAAAGAATCTCCCTGCCAATGCAGGAGACCCAAGACACATGGGTGCCATCCCTGCATCTGGAAGATCCCCTGGAGTAGGAAATGGCAACCTGCTCTAGTATTCTTTCATGGAAAATCCATGGTCAGAGGAGCTACAATCCATGAAATCACAAAGAGTTGAACACAGCTGAACACACAATCCCATTTCATACCGGGTTCCTGTGACTTAAATGTTAGCATTTGTTTGCCTAGTATCTTTCTGGAGCTTCCAATTGTCTTTTTTTCAGAATGACCCTCTGGATCCTGTCTGTATATCCCTTGCCCCAATCTGTGAGACCTGCACACTTCATGATTTTCTTCAGGTTTTTCATTTTAATTTTTTACTATTGAACAACAGATGTGGACAGTGTACTACTCTTTAACTCCTAGGGCAAGGAAGATGTTAATTTCTTCTAAAGTACTAAGTAGTACCTAATGTTGATAACTAAGGAGATTTTTGTAAAAATGTTAACTTGTGAATAAAAAAACACTAATTATGTACTAGAAATTTTACATGCTTGATATTGGCTCTGAAAAGATTATTCAAAATTTATTCTTTATTTATAGAAAGCAAAAATAAGACTACTTATCCAGACTACTTGACAAGGAAATACATTTATGTTAAATGTAAACTTTACATTTCATAAATAGTATTTTGTCTACTCACAGTGACCAAGACAACGTATTGGTGGATAAACCCTTCATATTGTGAAAGGTAACATTTGTAAAAGATACTTTTGACCTTTGTTTCTATTAATACACTTCTAACTATTCTCCGGTCCACTGAAATCACAATACTAGATGAAAGGAACATTTAAGAGCTGTCATTAATTCTCTGTCTCACAAAAGCTGGCTGTCTGCCTTCTAAATTATCTGTGCTTCTTGTGTAGTGAATGGGAAAAAATTGCTGTTGCTAACCTGGAGTCCTTTTGAAGAGAACTTTTCTTTGTACAACAGCTCCTAGGGTTTTATACAGTACCAAGGTAAAGCTGAATGGTCTAAAACCTATTAGACTTCTGGAATCAGGTGCAGGTAAGAAAATTACCCTCATTAAGAACGTTTAGTCATCCCAGTAATTTTTCTATTGGTATGTGCTTTATAATGTATTTTGTCTCTTAGGAAAAATATGTGTTATTTCAAATAAATGCAATTATAGGCAACCTGGGATATATAAAATCATTATGATAGTATTGTGATATTGTTAAGGGGTTGGATCAAGAAAGTAGCTGGCATTCAGGATGTCGCTAGAAACAGCATGATGTAATAATGCCACACAGCTGAGCAATAGCTTTATCAGTATTCTCAATGCCCACATTGATTATTGCCTACTTACTTAAGTCATAACCAAAGCAACTTATAATTTTCTTTGTGATTAGTAAAGAAAAAGATTAGCTCATAAGTAGTAAAGAAAAAGATTAGCTCATGAGTATAAGATTAATGAATCAAAATGTCACATGTCAAATTGTAGAACAAGCTACTGGACAAGTATATATGGAACTGTTGTATGAAGATTGTCAAGGGAGGGAAGGTAAAGCCTAACAGAGAAACTCTGGGTCTTCCAATAAAGGCAAAATGATATTTGGTTGGAGAAAAAGTGAAAGTTAGTCACTCAGTCATGCCTGATTCTTTGTGATCCCATGGACTGTTAGGCTCCTCTGTCCATAGAATTCTCCAGGCAAGAGTACTGGAGATTCCCCTTCTCAAGGGGATCGTCCTGACCCAGGGATTGAACCTGGGTCCCCTGCATTGCAGGTAGGTTCTTTACCATTTGAACCACCAGAGAAGCTCGTTGGAGAGCAAAGGGATTATAGATTTCTTCTTGTGTTGGTTTGTGATGTGGGTGTGAGTATTCAGTCATTCAGTTGTGCCCAACTCTTTATGACCCTATGGACTGAAGCTCACCAGACTCCTCTATCCTTGGGTTCTCCAGGCAAGAATACTGGAGTGGGTTGCCATTCTTTTCTCCAGAGGATCTTCCCCATTCATGGACTGAACCCGTGTCTGCTCAATTGCAGGAAGATTCTTCACTGCTCAGCTACCAGGGAACCTGTATAATTTTCAAAAGTGTTGAAATGGAAAAAACAAAGGGATAAATGCAAACTAAAGAAAAGAAGCAACTTGGGGAAAATTTTGGGGTGTGGAAAGAATATGTAATCAGATTTGCCAATATCAAGAAAATACCGGAGAATAATAGGGCAAAGGGTAGAAAAAGAAGAAAATTTCTATATGATTTGGCTCACCAATCTGATAAGAAGTTAAGGCAACAGCATTGCATCGTTTGTCTTACTAAAATTCTTCACATAACTTTTGAAGGTTTTTAGCTTTAAAAAAAAATAAATTGACAATCCTATATTGGCAGTCACTGGGAAAATGCACTTTTCAATTAGAGAAATTTAGCATAAAATATTTTAATACTCACAAAACTAAAGCTATTTATATATGTTTGCATGAATTTTTGGATGACAAGGGAAATAAATGTTGTTTTCTTTAGTCAAATTGAAGTGAGAAATACATAAATCTCAAATGTTTAAATGTTTTCAGCCATAAAGCAAGCTAATGCTACTGCTGCTAAGTCGCTTCAGTCATGTCTGACTCTGTGCGACCCCATAGATGGCAGCCCATCAGGCTCCCCCGTCCCTGGGATTCTCCAGGCAAGAACACTGGTGTGGGTTGCCATTTCCTTCTCCAATTCATGAAAGTGAAGAGTGAAAGTGAAGTCGCTCAGTCGTGTCGGACTCTTAGTGACCCCAAGGACTATAGCCTACCAGGCTTCTCTGTCCATGGGATTTTCCAGGTAAGACTACTGGAGTGGAGTGCCATTGCCTTATAGTAATTACCATATTTTGAGTGTGAAAAGGCTAATTAAATAAGTGATATTTGTTCACTGTGATTATTCAGCTTTCAGGGAGGATTTATGTATAGGTATATGCCATAAACCATACCTATATGCTGTTGTATAGGTATGATGTATATGCCTTCAAACTGTGGTGTTAGAGAAGACTGTTGAGAGTCCCTTGGACCACAAGGAGATCAAACCAATTAATTCTAAAAAAAATCAACCCTGAATATTCATTGATGCTGAAGGTGAAGCTCCAACACTCTGGCCACTTGATGTGAAGAACAGACTTACTGGAAAAGACCTTGATGATGGGGAAGATTGAAGGCAGGAGGAGAAGGAGACAACAGAAGTCGAGATGGTTGGATGGCATCACCAACTCAATGGACGTGAGTTTGAGCAAGCCCTGGGAGATGGAGAAGGACAGGGAAGCCTAGCATACTGCCGTCCATGGGATTGCAGATTCATACATGACTGAGTGAGTGAACAATAGGCTGTTGAGTTTAATCTGATGCACAGATCACAATTTTACAAACAAAACATATTAAACAGATGTATTGTCTTCTAGGTGTAAGGTTTATAGAAGAAAATATTATTTCCAATCCTACTTCACTAAGAATTGTACAATTCCCAGTGAAGATATATTTTCACTAAATTGCTTCTGGACATTTTCATGGCTTTCCCTTTAATGCTATATCAAGCAAGTGTTTTATAGCTCTCTAGGAAGCTGAAATTTTATATCAAATTTTAAACAGTTGAAAATATCAAGGATGAAATTAACCTCAGATTAAACAAAATCTTTGGGTATATTGCTTCTTCCAAGCAGTAAAAAGAACAGTATTTAACACAAGCTCTAGAAACCACATACCAATCATCTGTGTATTAATTTATTTCTCTGACTTGGTGGAATATGGTAAAAGCAAGTTCATACCAGCAGACACATTTTGGGAACTTCATTGTCCCAGGTTCCATGGAAGGATCGATCTTCAAATTTTCTCTGATGTCGTCTTGGCTGTGCTTTGCTCAGTTGTTCCAGTCATATCTGACTCTTTGTGACCCCATGAAATGTAGCCCACCAGGTGCCTCTGTCCCTTCTATTCTCCAGGCAAGAATACTGGAGTGGGTTGCCATTTCCTTCTCCAGAGGATCTTCCCAACCCAGGGATGGAACCCTGGTCTCCCACATTGCAGACAGATTCTTTACCATCTGAGCTACTAGTGAAGCCAAATAATCAGTTCAGTTCAGTTCAGTCGCTCAGTCATGTCCAACTCTTTGCCACCCCATGAATCGCAGCACACCAGGCCTCCTTGTCCATCACCATCTCCCGGACTTCACTCAGACTCATGTCCATTGGGTCCGTGATGCCATCCAGCCATCTCACCCTCTGTCGTCCCTTTTTCCTCCTGCCCCCAATCCCCCCCAGCATCAGAGTCTTTTCCAATGAGTCAACTCTTTGCATGAGGTGGCCAAAGTACTGGAGTTTCAGCTTGAGCATCATTCCTTCCAAAGAAATCCCAGGGCTGATCTCCTTCAGATGGACTGGTTGGATCTCCTTGCAGTCCAAGGGACTCTCGAGAGTCTTCTCCATCACCACAGTTCAAAAGCATCAATTCTTCGGTGCTCAGCCTTCTTCACAGTCCAACTCTCACAACCATACATGACCACTGGAAAAACCATAGCATTGACTAGACGAATAATAGTTGATTGATATTAATTCAGATTTCCCACCTCCACTTTGTTCTTTGCTCTACCAACTTCACTGTCCATGTCCTGAATTATTTTATCAAGGTATTTGATGCCTATCAGTTCCAAAAATTTTCCTCCAAAACATCTGTGAAATTTTTCCTTAAGTTAATGAAAAAGGGAACCTTTTTCCAGGTCCCTAACTCTACTGCCACATAAAAATCAATTTCTTTTCTTTCACATGTAGTGTTTATTTTATACTTCACAAGTTTTTTTCTTTCTAATCTTTTTATTTTAATTATGCCACTCACAGTTCTCCCTACAAGGTTGACTTTTGTAGATTGCAGGGGTCAGGTCTCTCTGCACAGCAGCTAACAGTGCTAGAAGCAATCTGTACTTCATCAATGTGCGATAGCAACAACTGTTACTGGCGGCTGCTGTTATTAATAATTCAGGAAATCAGAAAAATCTGGGAAGCCTAAGAGTTAATGGAAAAGAAAATTCATATATTTTTTATGGATCCCAAGTGAAGGAACCATTAGCATACTAAGGTCTTAAAAAGTCAGAGCCTGTACACATAACAAGGTAATAACATAACAGCATAAATATAGAGGATCCTCAAGTTAATTTTACAAGCGCCAAGAGACCATCCTCTCTGCGACCTCAGATTTTTAATCCTACCAGCACATTTGGGTAGTTAGGATAACAAAGACCTGAAAAATGACAAAAGATCACTTAGAATTTTTCTTACAAATTTACTGTTGAAATCCTGAAACGTCTGTTAATTTCCAAGATCTTTTTTTTTTTTAAGTTTTAACCGGCTTGATTTTAGTATTTTCCCTATGATTGCATTTGAAAGATTCAATTAACTATTTTCTTATGTTTTGTATTTAACGCAAGTATAAAAAAAATTGTCCCATTTTACTCGTTTATTCTACTGCCTTTCCCTTTCTCCACCATTTCTTTCTTCTCTTCCTTCCTTCCTATCCAACTTCTTTCCTTGCTTCCTTTCTATGACTTTAAAAACCATTTGAAAGTTGTTTGAACTATTGTAGTAGTTTTCAAAGTTTGTGTCCAAGTGTTCTGGTTTTAATTTAATTTTGATATTATATTGGACTATAGTTCATTTACAATGTTATGTTAGTTTTAGGCATACAGCAACATGATTAAGTTATAGGTATATGTATATCCATTCTTTTGCAGATTCTTTTCCCATGTAAATTATTACAGAATACTGAGTAGAGTTCCCTGGGCTACACAGTAGGTCTTTGTTGATTACCTATTTTATATACAGTAGTGTGTATCAGTCCCAAACCCCATTTATCCCTCCCCCAATGTTTCCCCCTTTGTCTGTCCAAGTGTTTTTACTCAATTTTTGACATAGACTTGTTAAGTAATGAGACAGTAGCTCAGTGGTGTGCAGCAGTAAGTTTTTGTTTCCTAGACGTGAGTGTGGGATCACTGGTTGACTTTATTCCAGGCATGGCGCCTGTCGGTCATCAGGGAGGACTCCAGCTCTCAGCTGGGTGCAGCTTTGCATCACCTGTTTTCATTCTGCACTCAGGTTGGAAGAATAGTAACTATCCAAGGGAAGTTCTTTTCCTGATCTACTGTCAGTGTTTTATTGCTGAGCTGTATATCTTGGGTACATTTAAGTCTCTGCTTATATCCTAAAATTTTATTAGCCAAAACAACTTTACAAAGTCTGGCCAACATCAAAGTGTCTGGAACTGTATTTGGTCCACAGCAGGAGAGGGGAGGGTGGGATAATTCAGAACATCTAGACTCTTTCAATGAAGAATGCTTTTCTTTCTTTTTTTCTTTTTAATACTTTATTCTATGTTACAATACTGTATTAGTTTTGCCATACATTGACATGAATCAGCCACAGGTGTACACGAGCTCCCAATGCCGAAGCCCCCTCGCACCTCCCACCCATATCTTCTCTCTGGATCATCCGGTGCACCAGCCCCAAGCATCCTGTAAAATCTACCATGGCATTCAATATAATAACTAGATCATAAAGATACTTTATTGGCATGTATTAGTAAGTTCAGTTTTCACATCTATTTATAGTGATGTAGTCAGTGCATAGACTGAAATTGTGCTGCTGGTGTTATGACCTTGTTATGACTTTGTTATGTTAACGTTTGTTAAGTGGAGCACAGAGTGCTGGATGGTGAGTCTCTGCTCAACAAAAGAGATCAAAAGAAGTTGAAGTAGAGTTTAGTCCTTGCAGTTCCTGGAGGGAGGACCTGACAGGCATCTAGGAGCCTCATGGGGAGGTCAAGGCAGGGTGCAGAGAAGAGAAGACCTGCGCACATGCCTTTGTTAGGCCCAGTGGATATGTGGTGGGTGAATGGGTTCCTGAGCCAGGGCTAGATCGGTCAGTTCAGACCAAAAGAATAGGGTTTTGGTACCTCCACTGGGTTCTTATCTAAGGGGCATGTAAAGCACAATGGCGCAGGGAGGCAGGGGTTAGTATGATCACAGGGGCTACTGAGGAGTCGCAGCAGGAACTTACAAGTGCTTGCACCTCTGCGGCTGCTGTCTAGGGTGTGAACTTGCACAGGGGCATTCATGTCAGTCCAATGTCTCAGTAGGTTGCTTCTCCAGAAAAATAGACACCGAGGCAATGATACCTTAGGGTAGCTTAACTAATCTCTCCACAGATGGACATGACAATTTGAAATTGGGGAATGTGAGTCAGAGTTCTATATTAATGAGAAAAATTCCAATTCAGAATTTGTACTGGAAAATACTAGCACCTATGTGGTCATAATTAAACTAGAAAAAGAGAAAGGAAAACTAACCCCTTGCAATGGTAACATTTCCATATTAGTAACTCACGAAAAAGAAGTCTATTTGCATTGTCCTCAGTGATAGGAAAAAGCTTTTATTCTGATTTCTGAAAAGTAAATGAATAAACACATTCTACTGGTTTAAATTATTGAAAATGGACAGAATAATTTTTGAAAATGAAATCTAAATCACAAATATCTGACACACTTGATTTTCAAGAGAACCTTGGTTTCTATGTAGCAAAATTTAAGGATTTAACTTTGGCTTCATCTCAAAAAGTCCTTCAGGAGCAGTAATTTTAAGTAAACATCATTTCAATGTCTTAGGTAAATTTCTAGCTTGAAAATGACTTCAGGAGGATAGAGCAGGGGAGACGGGGGAGAGAAAGAATAAATTTGAGCTCTCAGGTGATATTCAAGTTGGACACCATTGGAACACTGGATTTAGGATTATTTGACTTCTTTAGATTAAACATTGCATTACCCTATGTTGAGTTACCAGTCTATTGATAAAATGCTTATTTTTAGTAGATAGTTATGTCTGTCTCTAAAGCAACGGTAATGTGATAGCTGTAACTATGTCATTAAAAAGATGCTC
This sequence comes from Nanger dama, assembly GCA_917880005.1. Classification (NCBI taxonomy): domain Eukaryota; kingdom Metazoa; phylum Chordata; class Mammalia; order Artiodactyla; family Bovidae; genus Nanger; species Nanger dama. Next base: position 5,495,426 of record CAKJTW010000069.1, read on the forward strand.
TCTCTTCTTTAGCCACAGAATATTGAAGACATAGAACTTACCTGATATTAGTGTCTAGTGATCAGAATAAGTAAGTATCAGATATTTTTGCCATTTGATAAAATTCCAATGAATTTTATAAAACTATGAGGGAATAAAAGATCTCTATCCTTTTGAAAATAGTAAAATATCTGGAATAAATGAGTACATTTCCTTTTTAAATGGCCATTTATAAAATTTCTAGTAAAATATTTTCCCTGAGAAAATGTCCATTTTACAGATATTTTGCTGTTGAGTATATAAGTGGATATTACCTTGTCTTAACTTGTTTCTTGAAAGATCATTAATTGTTAGATTATTTGTTAGATTGTTTTTAAACATAGGCATAATTTGCTAGAGTTGGCAGAAAATTCTCTTAATCTGGCTGTACAAAAGTTAAACCACACAAAAAATGTTACAACATAATTTCAAATTATATCTTAAAGAAAAACAGCCACTTGAAATATATATTTCTTGCAGATTTTCCTCCTTCTTGCTGCTGCTGTTACTGTGCTTCAGTCGTGTCCAACTCTGTGCGACCCCATAGACAGCAGCCCACCAGGCTGCCCCATCCCTGAGATTCTCCAGGCAAGAACACTGGAGTGGGTTGCCATTTCCTCCTTCAATGCTTGAAAGTGAAAAGTGAAAGTGAAGTCGCTGAGTCATGTCTGACTCTTAGCGACTCCATGGACTACAGCCCACCAGGCTCCCCCGTCCATGGGATTCTCCAGGCAAGAGTACTGGAGTGGAGTGCCATTGCCTTCCCCTTTCCTCCTTCTTAGTTTCCATTAAATTAGGTCTAAATTTTGGAAATCCAAAAATGATAGCAAGCCAAATTAAAGAAATACGTATATCTTCAACTGCCTTCTTTCATTTTAGTGAACTTCTCCAGATCCAGCAACTTGTTATACTTATGATAGTTTCAGTACAGCATCAGTCATCAGACACGCAGTACTGAGTGTATACTGGAGTACTACACTGCATCAAGTACAGGAAAACGATGATGACTGACGGCTGTTTTAATCAAATAACACAGAATGGCTGCCTTATAAGCAGGAATTTATTTCTCACAGTTCTGCAGGCTGGAAAGTCTAAAATTAAGGTGCCAGTCTCATTGGCTTTGGGTGAGAAACTCTCTTCTGGCTTACAAGTGACCAACTTCTTGCTGAATCCTCACATGGTGGGGAGAAAAAAGTTCTGGTGTCTTCCCTTTCTTACAAGGGCACTAATCCCATCCTGAGGGTTCTACCCTCATGGGCACATCTAAAGCTAATTACTTTCCAAAGGTCTCATCTCTAAATACTCTCAGATTGGGAATTGGGGTTTCACCATATGGATATGGGAGAACACATGGATTCAGCCCATAGCAATAAGGTACCTGTAACGCTTTCATGGTGCTAATGCTCGAATAATAAATCATGTAAACTGTTACACAAAGCAATAAGTGTGGTACTATAGAAAAGATCCAATTCTGTAAGAACTTAGAAGGGAATATTAGATAAATGGTGCAGCCTTAAGTAACACAGAAAATGATTAGTGTGAATAATGAAAAATTTGTTGTGTCTTCCAGAGATAAGATTTATTCCTGATGGCTCCAGAAAAGTAGAAATGCCAGAAAGTCTTCTGAGTTTCCAAAGTATTCATTTTCTCTCTGTCAGTTACTTATCTGTGCTGACACAAGGGCCTATCCATTTCCCATGGGAGACTGAAAGCCTAATTGGAAAGATATGTTAGTGTGGAAAGATCAGTGCATTCACTTCAGCCCTAATAAGAGGTAGTAGCCAAGTTACTTAACCTATTCTGATATCTTCTTATACGTAAGTATTATTGTGGACTGATATTTACTAAACTATGGGCTCATAAACTAGATGCCTTATTGAAAAATGAGGAGAAATATATTCATCCATCCAGAAACAACTATAAATTTGCATGAAATATAATGAAAACCCTGAGAGTGAAAGAAAAGCTCCACTGGACATTTCCACCCAGTTCTGAAAACTCTCTTCTATAACTCTCCGTTTTATTTTTTTCTGATCTCTCAAACAACCAAACTGTGTGTTATATGCATATTTGCCATGCTCAAGGAGTTTGGATAATTAATTATTCTGATTTTGGGCAAGAAGTTAAAGCCAGATTTTACAGCTTCATCAGTGCTTCCACTGGAAATTGTGGATTATTGGAGAAAAATTGTCTAGCATTTCCTGAATTTCCATGATTTGGAAAAAAGAAGGAATAAGAAGGAAATTAAACTCTTACAGATAGAAAAATTCCTACTATCCTTACCTACCCAATTCACACTCCAGAGCAGAATTTAATTGAAACTTTCATCAGTCCTGGCAATACCAAACAAAATACTAAATACAAAACACATTTTCATTTAAAAAGTCTGCTCTATCAATAACATTTGCTGTGTTGAAATAGTAGAAAATAAGAGTGGAGACTGGAATGTAGAAATGCAAGTATGGGAAATAGGAAATTACATAGGAAAACATCTTTTATTTCTTTCTCAAAAATATAGGTAGGGAGATAATACAAGGGCCACATGTGTATGGTTTACAATAAGTTTTGTTATGTTAAAAATTCCTCTCCTTAGGAGGCATATACATGCACAGGGGTACTAATATAAAACACTAATAAAAGATGAAATGAACACATTTTAATGTTTTAACAACGGCACTCTATATAAAAATTCTTGAACTCTATGTAAGCAGATTTGATTCAAAGGAGTAATCATAGAGATGAGCTTTTACTGCTAAAGGCTTACTCTCCTAATTAAGCAATATGTCATATTAACATCCCTTGATACCAACTTTCTGCAAATTCCTACTGCATTTATTTACCTATGTATCTGCCCATCTCTCTTCAAAAGAGCTAACACTCATGCTTGTATTACAAAGAACAAAGAAAACTACACTGAAGAAAACTATCTCTAAGAGAAAACGTTGTCTTATATAAGGCTCCAAGGTATCTAAAATAAGCAGGGTGACAATATACAGGCTTAACGTACTCCTTTTCGTATTTGGAACCAGTCTGTTGTTCTATGTCCAGTTCTAATTGTTGCTCCTGACCTGCATATAGGTTTCTCAAGAGGCAGGTCAGGTGGTCTGGTATTCCCATCTCTCAGAATTTTCCACAGTTTATTGTGATCCACAGAGTCAAAGTCTTTGGCATAGTCAATAAAGCAGAAATAGATGTTTTTCTGGAACTCTCTTGCTTTTCAGTGATACAGCAGCTGGAAGAAGCACAAGCTGGAATCAAGATGGCTGGGAGAAATATCAATAATCTCAGATAGGTAGATGACACCACCCTTATGGCAGAAAGTGATGAAAGTGAAAGAGGAGAGTGAAAAAGTTGGCTTAAACTCCACATTCAGAAAATGAAGATCATGGCATCTGGTCCCATCACTTCATGGGAAATAGATGGGGAAACAGTGGAAACAGTGCCAGACTTTATTTTGGGGCTCCAAAATTTTGGGGCTGCAGATGGTGACTGCAGCCATGAAATTAAAAGACACTTACTCCTTGGAAGGAAAGTTATGACCAATCTAGATAGTATATTCAAAAGAAGAGTCATTACTTTGCCAACAGAGGTCCATCTAGCCAAGGCTATGGTTTTTAAAGTGGTCATGTATGATTGTGAGAGTTGGACTGTGAAGAAGGTTGAGCACCGAAGAATTGATGCTTTTGAACTGTGGTGTTGGAGAAGACTCTTGAGAGTCCCTTGGACTGCAAGGAGATCCAACCAGTCCATTCTGAAAGAGATCAGCCCTGGGATTTCTTTGGAAGGAATGAGGCTAAAGCTGAAACTCCAGTACTTTGGCCACCTCATGTGAAGAGTCGACTCATTGGAAAAGACTCTGATGCTGGGAGGGATTGGGGGGCAGGAGAAGGGGATGACAGAAGATGAGATGGCTGGATGGCATCACCCACTCAATGGACATGAGTTTGAGTGAACTCTGGAAGTTGGTGATGGACAGGAAACCTGGTGTGCTGCAATTCATGGGGTTGCAAAGATTCAGAAATGACTGAGTGACTGAACTGAACTGAACTGAACTGAAGGTATCTAAGGTCCAATTCATGGGGATCAGAAGGGAAACTAGGTTTTAGACCTACCAGAGTCAGGGGAAGTGAAAACCAGGGGGACCTAGGAGGAGACGGGCCACCCGATAGACAGTCAGGAGGAGATGCTAGTCACAGAGCCACTTTTGGTTTAGAGAGAAAGTCTAGCTGAAGACTGCACCCCTTGGAAAAGTGCTCTGTAAATTTTTCAATGCCCTCTGCTCTGAAAAGTTAAAAGAAGTGCTCTAGGCTCTGAAAACTGAGAATTCTATAAAGAATGCACAGAACACAGATAGAAAAAGAGGTTTAAGGAGGTGGGGGGAAGGATAAATGTAGAGTTTGAGATAAGCAAATACAAATTACTTTATATAAAATAGATAAATAACAAGGTCCTACAGTATAATATTCAGTATCTTATAATTAACTATAATGGAGAAGAATATGAAATATATATAACTGAATCATTTTGGTATACACCAGAAAGTAACACAACCCTGTGAATGTGATTTTTCTTTTTTAAAAGAAAGAAAACATGTGTCTCTTTCAATTCTGGTTTCCTCAGTGTGTATGCCCAGCAGTGGGATTGCTGGGTCATAAGGCAGTTCTATTTGCAATTTTTTAAGGAATCTCCACACTGTTTTCCATAGTGGCTGTACTAGTTTGCATTCCACCAACAGTGTAAGAGGGTTCCCTTTTCTCCACATCCTCTCCAGCATTTATTGCTTGTAGACTTTTGGATCGCAGCCATTCTGACTGGTGTGAAATGGTACCTCACTGTGGTCTTGATTTGCATTTCTCTTATAATGAGAGATGTTGAGCATCTTTTCATGTGTTTGTTAGCCATCTGTATGTCTTCTTTGGAGAAATGCCTATTTAGTTCTTTGGCCTATTTTTTGGTTGGATCGTTTATTTTTCTGGAGTTGAGCTGCATAAGTTGCTTGTATATCTTTGAGATTAGTTGTTTGTCAGTTGCTTCATTTGCTATTGTTTTCTCCCATTCAGAAGGCTGTCTTTTCACCTTACTTATAGTTTCCTTTGTTGTGCAGAAGCTTTTAATTTTAATTAGATCCCATTTGTTTATTTTTGCTTTTATTTCCAGTATAAGGGGGAGGTGGATCACAGAGGATCCTGCTGTGATTTATGTCGGAGAGTGTTTGGCCTATGTGCTTCTCTTGGAGTTTTATTGTTTCTGGTCTTACGTTTAGAATTGAAAGAGACACATGTACCCCAGTGTTCATTGCAGCATTGTTTATAATTGCCAGGACATGGAAACAACCTAGATGTCCATCAGCAGATGAATGGGTAAGAAAGCTGTGGTACATATACACAATGGAGTATTACTCAGCCCTTAAAAGAATAAATTTGACTCAGTTCTAATGAGATGGATGAAACTGGAGCCAATTATACAAAGTGAAGTAAGCCAGAAAGAAAAACACCAATACAGTATACTGACACATATATATATGGAATTTAGAAAGATAGTAACGATGACTCTGTATGTGAGACAACAAAAGAGACACCGAGGTATAGAATGGACTTTTGGCCTCTGAGGGAGAGGGAGAGGGTGGGATGATTTGGGAGAATGACACTGAAACATGTATACTATCATATAAGAAACGAAGCGCCAGTCTATGTTCAATACAGGATACAGGATGCTTGGGGCTGGTGTACGGGATGATCCAGGGAGATGCTGTGGGGTGGGAGTGGGAGGGGCTACGGCATTGGGAGATCGTGTACACCTGTGGCTGATTCATGTCAATGTATGGCAAAAACAATACAGTATTGTAAAGTAGAATAAAGTATTAAATAAATAAATAAATAAATAAAAATAAAATTTGAAAAAAGAGAAAGAAAACAAAGAAAAGAAGCTTTAAGGAGGGGGAGGAATAAATTTAAACTTTGTCATTAGCAGATACAAATTTATCTATATATATAATAAATGGAGAAGGCAGTACTCTTCCCTGGAAAATCCCATGGACAGAGGAGCCTGGTGGGCTGCAGTTCATAGGGTCGCTAAGAGTTGGACACGACTGAGCAACTTCACTTTCACTTTTCACTTTCATGCATTGGAGAAGGAAATGGCAACCCACTCCAGTGTTCTTGCCTGGAGATTCCCAGGGATGGTGGGAGCCTGGTGGGCTGCCGTCTATGGGGTGGCACAGAGTCAGACGCGACTGAAGCAACCTAGCGGCCAAATATATATATATATATATATATATATATATATATACACACACACACACACACACACACATATATATATATAAATAAAATAGCAAGGTCCTACTGTGTAATATTCACTATCTTATAATTAAGTATAATGGAAAAGAAAAATATAATATATATAACTGAGTCATTTTTTGTACACCAGAAAGTAACACAACATTGTGAATTAACTATAATTTTTTGAAAAAGGAAAGAAAAGAAGTAAAAGAGGTTTAAGTACCTTCTGGTTTGTCAAGGTCAGTAATATTCACAAATATTCTTAATGGTAATTCATGAATTCATTTGTCAGATTTCTGTTGAATCTATTACGCCTCAGAAACTGTATCAGATGCTGAGATAAATCACTAGTAAAGACAAAGGCAATCTCATTTTCCCAGAGCTTAAAGTCAGTTTTTTTTTTTAAGTGTGGACATAACCAAAGAAATAATAAGTAGCTTTCTGTATGCTTCTTACTCAAGACAGCCAGAGGCAGGAATGCATAAAGGAAAAGAGTGGTCTGGCCCCGGCCGGTGTAGAAGGTCCTCCGAGCTTTAACAGGAGCGTGCTCACTGTTGACTCCTGTGTGCTGCACTGTTGTCAGGTCTCAACGAGGGCGTAGAGTATAGCAGGTAAACTCTTTATCAAAAGAGTACACGGCTGAGACTGCTTGGCAAGACTGAGACTGCTCACTGAGAAGCGGGGCTTGAACAAACTCCCATTAGATGCGTTATATAAATAGAGGGATGCTTGTTAAGGATACTTGCCTTTCTGAAAGAAGTAGCAATTATTATTGCCACACAGTTCTTTTTAAATTTTATTTTATATTGGAGTATAGTTTGACTCTCAGTTGTGTTAGTTTCAGATGTATAACAAAGTTCTTTCAGTTATACACGTGTCTCATCTTTTTCAAATTCTTTCCCCAGTTGGGTTGTTACAGAATATCGATCAGAGTTCCCTGTGCTATACAGTAGCTCCTTGTCCGCTATCCATTTTGAATACAGCGGTGTGCACATGTCAGTGCAAAATTCCCTAACGATTCCTCTTTTGAGTGCTCTTTAATGTAAAAGTTTGATTTATCTGCATGTATGCAAGAGATAACCAGTCAAACTTTGTGTTGTTGTCATTTGGCCGCTAAGTCCGTGGCCAACTGTTTTGCAATCCCATGGACAGTAGCCTGCCAGGCTCCTCTGTCCATGGAATTCTCCAGCCAAGAATACTGGAATGGGTTGTCATTTCTTTCTCCAGGACATCATCTTGCCCCAGGGATTGAATCTGCGTCTCCTGGTGAAGAACTTTTAGGTTAAGGAATTATAGTAGTTTTGATGTTAACTAAGCAAGGTTCTTTTGGTTAATGAATTTCTCTCTGTTATAAATCATTGTATTCATCTTTCTGTAAAAATGTAACTTCATTTAGTGCTTTCTGAGAAGGGCACTGGAAACTTCTGGGTTAAGAGTTAAAACCTGAAAGGCAGAATGTGCCGCATAGAAGATAGCTTTCCCCCTTATCTCAAGGACTCAGAGCCTCCTGACTGATCTGTTCTTAACTAATGACTTAGTTTCCACTGTGTAACAGGCTTCTCCTCAAAAATGCCTTTCCCTGTACCAGGCACCGCCGAGCCAGGTGGTCAATTAACTGTCTCTACTATCATCTGTAAACCGTCCCCATCAATCAAATGTCTCCACTTCATCCTCAGACCCCCTTATCACATTGTTCCCTACATTCTGATCTCATTCCCAGTTGTCTTTGATCTTTCTGCATAAAAATCCCCCTCGGTGAGTGTTCGGGGTTCACTCCTGGGAACGGGAGATCGAACCCCGGCACGCCGGCCTAATAAATCCTCCTGCTGATTGCATCGAATTCGAGTCACTGTGGTCTTTGGGGCAACGGTTCCCGAGAAAAGGCCGTGAGGTCTTACACTGGCAAGTGAATTCTTTACCACTGAGTCACCAGGGAAGTCAGGAACCAAACTTTGGGGATGCTATAAACACATTTTGGACAGAGCTGGAGCAGTTAGAACAGGAGCCAAGTAGAAGAGATCTCTGACAGGACCTAAAATTATAATATATTTTATAATATTTCAATATTATATTTTCTATTTTAATTACTTTTATAATAAGACATTTAAAAGTATGCTTGTATAAGGAACTTCTGGGTAATGAAGAAGTTTATTTAAGGGATAACTCAGCTGATTTTGTCAGCAATCATTAAAGACAAAAAATTGATATTTTAAATTCTCTGTCCACAGCCATGGGCGTGATCCACTGGAGTTTTTATATAGATTTTTTTCTTGGGAAACTCATTTCATATACTTCACCTGCAGATGAAGTACATTTTTTTTCATTTGACAGTACAAATTTTCATGTTTACATTTGTAGTATTTTCCTTTAGAAATAAAAGAAACTATTTTTTTTACTCTGAGCTTTTGTTAATATAACATAGAAACATAAGATCAATTTGCAACAAACAAGTAGCTGATCCCATGCAGAACCTCAGTGATTAATAGAAAAGGCAAAAATAGATCAGCTGCATTTAATTATCTGAGATAAAAGAGAATTAAAAACAAAGAGCAATGGACAGAAAGCATCTCTGGGAAGCAGCATAGGGCCAGTTGCCTACCTAGACCCTGGAGTGAGAGCGTGAACCATTCAAATATGTGCAGAACCATGAACATTTGGGAAATCTCTGTGCTGTGCATCTAACTCAATTTCCTCACAAAAATAACAAACATAAAAATACTTATTATTGTGAAACAATAAGTAGTATATAATGAATATGTCTTCCCTGGTGACTCAGACTGTAAAGAATCTGCCTGCAATGTAGGAGACTTGGTTTTGATCTTTGAGTCAGGAAGATACCCTGGAGAAGTGAATGGTTACCCACTCCAATATTCTTGCCAGGTAGAAATGGAGGCCTGGCATATCACTAACATTTTTGACTGCTTTCAGTGTGGTTAAACAATATCACATGTATGTGTATTCAGTCACTTCAGTCGTGTCCAACTCTGTGACCCTATGGACTGTAGCCCGCCAGGCTTCTCTGTCCATGGGATTCTCCAGGCAATACTGTAGTGAGTAGGCATTCACTTCTTCAGGGGATCTTTCTGACCCAGAGATTGAACCTCAGTCTCTTGCATTACATACAGATTCTTTACAGTCTGAGCCACCAATAAAAAGTCCAACAATATCCCAAGTGCCTATTAAAGACCCCAAAGCATGGTGCATGCTTACCGTCAGATAAACGATAGCTTTCCAGGGCAGATTAGGCAGAGGTTTCCCCAGGTGTTTCTGACCAAAGAGCTTACATGACTTCTTGAAACACATCCTTAAGTCTCTGGATATGCCTGTAGGCTATGGGGATACTCTGGTTCTGAAATTAATCTCTTTGGTGCTAGGTATATTTCAACTTGGTTATCTGGCCTATCGGAGGTCTCCTATCCATTTTATGGCTCCATGTGAATCTTCAAGGAACTTTATTTTGTCAAAAACTAAAATAAAAATAAAAGTCGGAGCATTTGAATACACCTGCCAATTTGCTTAGCATACTGATTAGTAGTCACAACGTGTATTGTTGTTTAAGTCACTCAGTTTTGTCCAACTCTTTGTGACCCCATGGACTATAGCCTGCCAGTCTCCTCTGTCCCTGGGATTTTCTAGGTAAGAATACTGGAGTGGGTTGCCATTTCCTTCTCCAGGGGATTTTCCTGACCCACAGATCAAATCTGTGTCTCCTACATTGCTGATGGTTTCTTTACAGCTGAGCCACCTGGGAAGTCCCCATGATGTGTTTAGGACAGGAATATATTTGACATAGATCCTTTCATGAATTCCAGAATGTGGGGCTCAAAAACACAATATTTGCTATTTCCCAGATTGGGAATCCCAGGGAAGCTACTTGTAGGTACCCTAATAAACAGAACCTTGGAAGTGGGCTACCCGTGGAGATTCTCAGCTGGAAAAAGACACCGAATGGCAACGAATGGCAACCAGGAGTGAGGACGCATTGCTCTAATTCATGAAGGTTAATGACAGTTGAAGATTTAGACTCCATTGTCCTACATGTTTTCCTCGAAAAGACCTCACTATATTTCTCACTGGGCTTCCCTGGTGGCTCAGTCAAGAATCTGCCTGCAATGCAGGAGACCTGGCTTTGATCCCTGGGTCCAGAAGATTCCTTGGAGAAGGGAATGGCTACCCACTCCAGTATTCTTGCTGGAGAATTTCAAGGACCAAGGAGCCTGGTCATGGGGTCTCAAAGAGTCAGACGTGACTGAGTGATTAAAACTTTCACTTTTCACTTTCATCGTCCTTTCTACTGTGTGTTGGGACCAGGTTTCCGTGTTGTTACTGCAACTGAGCCATTCGTGGCTAAGCTCCGCCTTTTGAAGGTAAGCTTTGGTCCATTTCTGAGGCGTTTCCTCAGCCTTTCCTGTCGGATTCCTCCTCTTCCAGAAGCAGACGTGACAGCTGCACCCCCTTCTCCGTCAGCTGTGCTCCTCACGCTTTCTGCCCAGCTAAGCAATGTTATGACCAACCTTGCGTTAGGCTGGGGCTTGGCCAGGTGCCAAGACCATATTGTCTTGTCACTAGCTGTGAAGTGTGGCTTGAGGAGGACACTAAATGCACTTTGCAGGAACTGGCATCTGCAGCAGGTCCGCATCTTGAGTCGTATGGAGACAGCCTGGCACTGCTCCTCCTTCAGAGGTCTTTCATTTAAATTGGAACTTAAAGCCGTGTCGGTTTTAGAGTCATCTTGTCAACCTCCTCAAAGATTGTCCTGCTGGCTTTCTTCCGTCCTTCTCCTCAGCCTGCCTGACAGGACGTGTAACTGCATCTCGTGGGCAGCTGTGACTCAGCATCGCTCACCAACACAGCCTAAGATGGACTTCCCACGGACTCCCACCAGAGACGATGCAGGCAAGCTAACAGAATTAACTCAGGATGATAACTGAGCATTACACAGGGAGGGGCTGTCTCTATGCCAAGCTGAAGAAGACTTTCTCCACAAGAATTCCTTTTAGGGAGCATTTTAGTGTCACCTTAAGAGAATCCGTCTATATAAAACTGATTCACTCTGCTATTTACCTGAGAGTAACACAACATTGTAGATCAACTATACTCTGATAAAAATTAAAAAAAAAAAAGGTAGAATGGACACCTTTTGTTTGGAATCTAGCAAAAAGAGACAGCAAGAGATTCCTTTCTTGTCAGTACAAATGGCTGATATTCCAGCCACTTTAGTTTCGTCTCTGTTTCCACAGTCACGCATCCATGTAGGGAGGTTTGTGAGATCTGATGGTCAGAAAGGAGTCTAGGTAATATGTATTCATGTTAGCTTAAACCCATAGATTTTAGGCTTTCGGAGGCATTCAGAAAGTGACCACAGTAGAGTTGAACTCCTTCTTTGATATTTCCATTAAGAAAACATGGGAGAAAAATCTTTCTGGAAAATAATCAATAAGAAAGTGAGGTAATGCCTATAAAATTATTGTTAGGGAGGACCTGGTGATGATATAAGTTAACAACCCTTAGCAGGATAAATAAAGCAGCGAATAGGACTCTGTGCCTCGCTCAATTTTACTGAGGTATTTTGTCTTATAACCATTTAGTTTTTCTTAGCTTTTAAGTACACTACGCCCTTCAGTCTCATTTCACTCTACTATTGGTTCTCTTTCTATCTCAATCTTTGTGTATGTGTGAATGTATGTGTACAGATTGCACATTTACAATCTGTATCTCTGGGTAAAACTGAACCACAGTCACAATTCAGGGCACAGACTGACCCAAGTACGTCTGGGTAAGACCCAAGTAACTCAGGGCACAGACTGACCCGTGACACTAGATGAGGACTCAGACTGTTTCTGTGAATGAGGACATCAGTCCACAATACATCTGAAAAGAAAAAGTGTTCGTTTCTCAGTTGTTTCTGACTCTTTGCAAGCCCCTGGACTGTAGCTCACCAGGCTCCTCTGTTCATGGAATTCTCCAGGCAAGAATACTGGAGAGGGTAGCCATTCCCTTCACCAAAGGATCCCCCAACCCAGGGATCGAACTTGGGTCTCTTGCATTGGCAGATATTCGTTACCATCTCAGCCACCAGGGAAGCCCGAAAGAAAGGTAGGACAGATAAATATCCCCAAATCAAGAAAGAATCAGGAGAGCACTGCAGAAAGTTAAAATTACTATCAACAAAGCAGTAGGTTAATAACAACAGTTATATGAAATATGCTTAATAAAGAGAACTAGTGATTACTTATTAATCACAATATTTGATACCAGGTTTATGAACTAGAATTCCCTGAAAGGACACAGCTCTATAGGAAAGTCAGTCATCTTCCCATCTTTTGGATAAGCTTCAACATTATCTATAAAGTGGGAGAGTAGTAACTAATATAGATTTTACAGGGATTACTTAGTGATATTAAAGCATGCAATGTGATAATTCCTGGTGCATATCAGACCCTCAGTAAGTGGTAGTAGGTGGTATTATTATTTTGGTTATTTTAATTGGTTTTACATACCTATTTGATGACATCTTTACTGGTATTGTTTGCTACTACAGACTTACATTTCAAGTTTGAAAAATAAGAATTAGTTAATTGACAAAATTGCATAATTTATAAGATTAAGAATAATTATTGCAAATCATAATGCCTATTCATAGACTATATTGCTGGCAAGCTTTCTGGATTATATAACACAGTTGCCTACCATCAAAGGCTCCTACGCTTGCTCTATATGAGGGATAGTTAGGGAGTTTGGGATACACATGTACACATTGCTGTATTTAAAATGGATTATCAACAAGGAGCTGAAAAGAAAAAGTGTTAGTTTCTCAGTTGTTTCTGACTCTTTGCAAGCCTCTGGACTGTAGGGGCTATGTAGCACATAGACTCTGCTCAGTGTTATGTTGCAGCCTGGAGAATGGATACACGAATATATATGGCTGAGTCCCTTCACTGTCATCTGTTTAACAACATTAACAGCATTGCTAATTGCCTACATCCCAATGCAGAATATAAAATTAAAAAAATAATAATGTAAAGCTTAAAGACAAGTGATGCTCCATCTCTTAATCTTGTAATACATCATATTCTCTCCTGCATGAATGCTGAGACTTAGCCCCTTAGTCTTTGAGATAATCCAAATATTATCAATATAAGTGTATTAAAATATTCATTAATTGGAAAGTTTGGTCCTAGGTTCCATCAACATCAAGCATTGCAACCATTCACCACCATTTCTGGTGTTGCTATTTCAAAATTAAAATTAATTAAACAAGTTATCTTTAAACTCTGTATTTATGATCATTTCCATAAAATAATAAAAAAAAATCTTATCATTTTTAGATTATCTAGGCATAATGGAAGAGTGGAAACAAGTTTATTATCTAACTCCTAAGCTGCAGCTAGAGTCCTTAAAGACAATTTTTGCTAACCCAGAAAGTCCAACACACACACAAAAGAATCTGTGGTTTCCCCTTGTTAGAAATGATGAAGGTTTTAGATTTCCTTTCAGGCTAATATCACCTATTGGCAAGAGAAAGGAATTATGAAGCACATTTAGCAAGAGAGATTTTACCACCTATGAAAAGATTAAGCTTAATTATGAATTCAATTTATAAAGTCTAGTGTCACCAGGAGATATTTCAGCTCTAGATTCTGAGTGTAGCAATATGCTTTAGTTCTAATTTAAAGTGACCGGAGACTCGGCTAACAGAGGAAGGACATACTGTGCCATAGCAAATCAGATACAACTTAGCTTCTATTCTATTTTTTTTTAATCTTTCTTTTCCCTTGTAAAAATCTTTATGGCTATCATCATTTAAAAGGATGTACATGCTCATCCTTCTATGGCAAGAAGCCTCTCTGTAATTTCCAACAACCAGAAACAGATGATTATTGAAAAATAAAAAAAATGCTGGCTTTTAGAACATTCTGTACCCATCTGGCCTACTTTTTCCTCCCCCTCCCCTAAAGTCACATGAAATATGACTTCTTTCCACAGGTATTTAGGATAAAATATGATCAGAAGATACGATCCTGCAGGTTGCAAATCCACCAAGTCTCAGGAGAATATAGCTTAAAGATGCTTCCGAGCCCCGATACCTGGAGTTTTCCAGAATCTTCCTTCTAGAAATAAACCACCAGGGGAATGATGAGGTTGTTACATTCTGCTTCTTTTCTAGTTCTGCTCTGAATCATTTTCCATTTCTATTCTTAAATCCTTTACAACTGAGATGCTTTCCTTGGATGAAGACTGAAATGTTGCTGCAAGGAGAATAAAGACAACATCTGTTCCGAGATCAGGCGCTACGAGCCTGGGATGGAAGCATGGAATGAGATTTCTCTCACACATTTTCCTTTTTTCAAATGTCAATTTCTTTCAGTTTTGGAACATAGTCCGAAACCAAAATGGTCAGAGGAGTCATCTCTTTTCGTCTTAGGATATATTTTATTAGAGTGAACTTAGAAAAGAAATAACATTTTGCAGAAGGTTATTTAATACACTTATGAAGTGATAACTAAAGAAAGAGTTTTCTACCTCTTTCTCATTAACCAAATTCTTTCTTGTTTCCCTTTTGAATAAGTGACCCTACATGATAGTCTCCAGTAACCATGCCCCCAACCGTCTCGCCCCACCATAGTCATTCTGAGAGTGACCATGGTTGCTACTAATAATTATTCCAGAACAATGGGCATTTGCCAGACCGCCCTTAGTCAGCAGGAGTGGGTTAGGGAGGAAAGCAGTCATCCTGGTTTTCAGAAACAAAATTATTTTATGTTAAGATTCATATGACATTCATTATTTTTCTTTGTATTTAATAGTTCTTTTGTTATGATAAACCCGTTGTTTTAAGGCAATAACCCAGATATCGAACAAAGGTCATATAACTGCCGAAGGCACTCTGACTGGGCCTGTAACTGGAGCTTGTAAGACTCTAGCCATGATATTCCTTCTAGTAAGATGTATGATCTTCCAGAAGACAACAGGGGACATTTTATTTGTCTGCATAGACTATTTTCAGTCAAGGTAATACATAAAGAAAAGGTGCTTTCTTGCCTGAAGAGGGGTCAGTTCTCTTCAGTTTTACGTTTCTAATATGGACTCCAATTTTCCAGGAGAAAAAGACAAGATCTCATCTCAGTAATAGCTTTCAAGAACAGCTTGCCTTTCCTGGAGTAGTTAAAAAAATATATAAGTACTTCCCATGAGCATATTATTTGAAGTGATGTTTCTCCAAGCATGCATTTTCTACTTCCTTTACAAGTATTTCTCTCCAGATGAAGCAGTAAAACTTTGGCAGGAAAGCAAGTCTTTACCTGTAACTACATTGGCTGGGGTTAATGCCTGCTATTATAAATCAAGAGTTAACTGTTAAGCAAAGGGTTGATTTGGACTAAAAGAATATTTTAGAGAAACAGTGAGCCTGAAAGTGTCACTTGTCTCAACAAAAACAGCTACATCTATAAAAGACCACCAGTACTACCACAGGAGAGAAAAGTGATAGCAAACATTTTTCCAAATATCTCATTGAAAAAACACATTTTTATCATCTACATGGCTCTGTGTGAAGTGAAATGAAAGTGGTTCTATTAAAGAGTGTATGTATATGTACATACCTGTGTGTATGTATCACAAAAATTATTGGAGTATAGTTGCTTTACAAAGTTTTGTTATTTTCTACTCTACAAAAAGTGAGTCCATCATATGTATATATATATCCCCTCTTATTTGGATTTCCTTCCCATTTAGATTACCACAGAGCATTTGGTAGAGTTCCCTGTGCTAGACAGTGGCTTCTCATCAATTCTCTATATCATACAAAGCAGTGTATAGATGTCAATTCCAACCTCCCCATTCATTGCACCATTTCCTTCACCCCTAGGTATCCATACATCTCTTCGCTACATCTGTGTCTCAATTTCTGCCTTGCAAATCTGTACCATTTCTCTAGATTTCAACTATACGCATTAATATACAATATTTGTTTTTCTCTTTCTGATTTACTTCACTCTGTATGACAGAGTCTGGGTCCACTCACATCTCTACAAATGCACTGTTTCATTTCTTTTACTGGGTGAGTAGTATCCATTGTATGTACCACATCTTTATCCATGTCTCTGTTGATGAACATTTAGGTTGCTTCCATGTCTAGGCTGTTGCAAATAGCACTGCAGTAAACATCACCACTCCAGCACTCTTGCCTGGAAAATCCCATGGATGGAGGAGCCTGATAGGCTACAGTCCATGGGGTCGCAAAGAGTCGGACACAACTGAGCAACTTCACTTTCACTTTCAAACATCACAGTACATGTATCTTTTGAATTGCATTTTTTTCTGGGCATACGCCCAGGAGACACACACACTTTTGTTTGGAGAGATTGTAGGTAGAGTATCTAAAAATTAACTTTGAAGCAAAAAGAAAGGCTATAATAGGAACTCTCCTTGCCTAAGATATAACATTATCCACCTATCTGTTGTACATAGTTGAATAGTGAGGTTTAATATAGTGATTTTGTTATTAAGATATAGATTATTTCATAATAAAGGATCATTTTTTTCTTCAGATATTTTTCTTTAAGTCTATGACATCCTGAATTGAAAAGCCCCTTCAGATGCTACCTGGGGCTTGCTCTTCAGGTGATGTTTCTCTCAGCTGATATTCTAGTTTCCAGAGTGCCTGGTGAGCATCTTTTAGAAAGATGCTTGAATAGATTCCATTCTTCTGACTGAAATGCTCTGTATTCATGGTAGTTTCCTGCAGTCTTGAAATCTCAACTGCACAGTGTCATGATTTTCACTTTTTCCATCTGCTTAGTTGAACATACTAATGATAATGCAGATCAGTAGTTCAGTTGCTCAGTCTTGTCCAGCTGTTTGCAACCCCATGCACTGCAGCACACCAGGCTTCCTTGTCCAACACCAACTCCCAGAGCTTACTCAAACTCATGTCCATTGAGTCAGTGATGGCATCCAACCATCTCATTCTCTGTCGTCCCTTTCTCCTCCTGTTCAATCTTTCCCAGCATCAGGCTCTTTTCCAATGAGTCAGTTCTTCACATCAGGTAGCCAAAATATTGCAGTTTAAGCTTCAACATCAGACTTTTCCAATGAATATTCAGAATTGATTTCCTTTAGGATTGACTGGTTGGATCTCTTCGCAGTCCAAGGGACTCTTGGGAGTCTTCTCCAACACCACAGTTCAAAAGAATCAATTCTTCAGTGCTCAACTTTCTTTATATAGAGTCCAACTCTCACATCCATACATGACTACTGGAAAAACCATAGTTTGACTAGACAGACCTTTGTTGGCAAAGTAATGTCTCTGCTTTTTAATATGCTGTCTAAGTTTGCCATAGCTTTTCTTCCAAGGAGCAAGCGTCTTTTTATTTCATGGCTACAGTCACCATCTGTAGTGATTCTGGAGACTAAGAAAATAAAATTATAACTGTTTCCATTGTTTCTCCATCTATTTGTGATGGGGTGATGGGACCAGATGCCATGATCTTATTTTTTGAATGTTATATTTTAAGCCAGCTTTTTGCTCTCTTCTTTCACTTTCATCTGGAGGCTCTTTAGTTCCTCTTCACTTTCTGCCATAAGGGTGGTGTCATCTGCATATCTGAGGTTATTGATATTTCTCCTGGCAATCTCGATTCCAGCTTGTGCTTCATCCAGCCAGGCATTTCACATGATGTACTCTGCATATAAGGTAAATAAGCAGGGTGAAAATATACAGCCTTGATGTACTCCTTTCTCGATTTGGAACCAGTCTGTTATTCCATGTCCAGTTCTAACTGTTGCCTCTTGACCTGCATACAGATTTATCTGGAGGCAGGTCAGGTGGTCTGGTATTCCTATCTCTTAAAGAATTTTCCACAGTTTGTTGTGATCTACACATTCAAAGGCTTTGGTGTAATCAGTAAAGTAGAAGTAGATGTTTTTCTGGAACTCTGTTGCTTTTTCTGGGACTTCCCTGGTAGTTCAGTGTTTAAGTCTCTTCACTTCCATTGTAGGGGGCCCAGGTTAGTCCCTGGTCAGAGAACTAAGATCTTAGATGCTGCACAGCACAACCAAAATAAATAAATAAATAAATAAACAAATAAATAAATAAATAAATAATGCAGGGTGGCACCTGGCTATTTTCACGATGTGGCTATTATCTTTATAATCCCACAGAGGATCAAAAGGAGGAGCAGCAGCTTCTGACAGCTTCAGCTATTTGGTGGCAAGACCAAATGTAGTATTTAATCACTAATGAATACACAGAAGGGGATGAATACCAGAGTCTTAACCCCATGGAACAAATACCAGAGAGAAGTATGCTCTACCATGACAGGTTTCATTAAAAAGGAGTATTAGTTCTACTCCATGTCCTCTCTTTTGTTTTGTTTAATACCTATATTATTCAAGTGGTGAGGTGAAATAAATCAGGACTTCAATTATTTAAGTACTGGTTTCCCAGTACTGATAGTTTAAAGCATCAAGTCCTTTGCTTTCCTAGGAGAGCATTTCGAGAACTAGATCATGTATATATGTCCTTTCACATCCCTTGACTGAGATTCCTGACATATTTTGGGTTTTGAAGACTGAAGACAAAAACGGAGCATTTGGCACATTCAGCATCCAGTAAGCATGACTGGCACACATTAAGAAAATTACTAAAGCTGTCTAGTATTGACTTCCCAGGTAGTGCGGGCGCTAAAGACCCTACCTCTCAATGCACGAGATATAGCAGAGATGGATTCGATTTCTGGATCAGGAAGATTGCCTGGAAAAGGGAATGGCAATCCACTTCAGTATTCTTGTCTGGAGAATTCCATGCACAGAGGAACCTGGCAGGCTATAGTCCATAGGATCATAAAGAGTCAGACATGACTGAAGCGATTTAGCATGCATATATATTGACTATATGAAGCTGCTATAGATCACAGAGATGGAAATGCTGAGGTCTACTGAATTATGGAAACTTCAATAGTTATACATGGAAGGAACTTTAGACAACATGATTTTTAACCCCTTGATTATACAGAGATGAATTTGAAAGGTAAAATGTTATATAAGGCAAAATTTTCTCCCCTTCGCTTTCAACATCCAACAGCTGAAACGCCACAGGGATGCTAAACCTACAAGGACTCCAAAAGATATTAATGTCTGTAAGGTTAATGACCCAAATCCCACAGTAAAATGATGTAGCACATTGTAATTTTCTGGACTTAAAAGATAGGTCACAACTTGCAACTGATAATCTCTTCAGCACAGGTTCTGGGAAATATGCCTAGGTGGTAAATTTCTTTCAAAGCACTACAACAGGAAATATCAAATGAGATTTAAAAGGAAAATTTTGCAGGTAATAAAAATGCTTTATGATGCACCACTGGTATTAAATGTAAGAAACTCAACATTCAGAAAACTACACTACAGAGACCTGATCTAATTTTTCAAAATAATTTTGCATGAGCTGCTTTTTGAGTTGGCAAAAGCCCAGCTATTGGAACATAAGATATCTCTGCTGTTTGGGAAAGGTAGGATGCAAATGTTCAAAGGCTTACATTTATGTTACCAAGAACAATAAGAGGGCTGAACAACTTAATAATAGTATTACCTAAGGGTTGAAATTGTCTCTGATAACTCTATGCTGCTAATAAATTAGTGTTTGAGTACTAAGTGTCAGGGAAAATCTGAACTATCAGAGTTAAGAAATCTGTCACTCAGTATTTTGAAGACATTCTGAACCACCTGCAAGATGGCATATGCTAAAAATTAGTCAGATTTTAGTTACTAACCTAAAAAAAGTAACAGCATTGATGCAGCTGATGACACTTAAGCCTGTCTTTCAATACACATCCCCAACCGCCTCTCCTGCCATTTAATTTCTTTATAAAATGGTGACTATTGTGTCAGTGAAAAGTGAAAATGAAGTCGCTCAGTCGTGTCCAGCTCTTTGCGACCCCATGGACTGTAGCCTACAACGCTCCTCTGTCCGTGGGATTTTCCAGGCAACAGTACTAGAGTGAGTTGCCATTTCCATCTCCACAGGATCTTTCCAACCCAGGGATCAAACATGGGTCTCCCGCATTGTAGGCAGATGCTTTACCATCTGAGCCACAGGCTTGTAAGAAAATATTAGTAGCTACTGTTTTCAAGATTAAATTAAGTGTGGTGATAGTGTATTTAAAATTTGTGCAAAACATGTTAGTTTGCGAGTTTAAGTCACAAATACATTAGAAGAGAGAATTTTTGTCCAGGAAAAGTATTTAAGTGAAATTCTCATCCATCTTCTACATTTTAAGATGCATAGAGTTTGCATTTCATTAGGCACGATGGGCTATCACTTTTGTTAGTTGCTTTTGAACTAGTTTTTTTTTAATTAATTTATTTTTTAATTACAATACTGTATTTGTTTTTAAATGATTCAATTAGATAAAGAATAATAGACTGGTGAAAGAGTCATGAATTTTTAAAAAATGCAATAGTTCTCAGTATAAAGTATATACAAATAAATTTTAGCATTTTGATGATGACATTTGAGATTCAGTCTTGTGGATAGATAAGAGAACTAAGAGTACACCCAAACACTGATTTGAGGAATATCATTAAATAGTAATTATTCTCAAGTACAAACTTGAGAATAATTCTCAAAATACAAAGGCAAAACTGCAGTTTTACATAAATATATTTAACTGGTAATAAATATTATGTGTATAGAGATTTTACTACCATAAAGCCCCAATCCAGTTACAAATTAATTCAATGTAAAACTATAACCAATAAAATCAAATTAGCACCATTAATATTTTGTGATAGATAATAATTTATAAACTAAATTGGTGATACTGGCTTTAGTAGCAATAGATGTAATAGCTTATTTTATATCTACTTAATTACTTTGAAATTGAACATGATGAACAATCATTTGAATAATCATTTCTAGAATTATTATTGTATTTTAAGTTAATAAACCATCCTTGAAATGGTTGTTAAAATACTTTAAGGATGCAAAGATAAATTATTCATTGCAGATTTTGCATATTACTTATAATCTGTTATGATATATTCATGTGAGATCCCCAAACCATATCTATATCTTCATGGCAGATATTTTGCTATAGTCATGGCCTTTTCATGGCTCAATTCTGCTCTTACTTCTTCTGTATGAACCATGGAGAAACCTTTGTTCATTGTGACTGCAACATTTTTGTTACCAACTTGGGACAAACATGAAACAAGAATGAAAAAGTGGCGTTAAATTTGGAAATTTGGAATATTTCCAAAAATATTAATTTATAAATTTTTATAAACTGATGTGAAGATGAAAACCTAAATCATTGACCAAGTTCGCTGACACTGTGGTAGACAGAATAATAACACCTCCCCCAAAATGTACCCACTCTCATTCTCCGAACTGTAAATATGTTACCTTACATGGCAAAAGGGACTCTCTAGATGTGATTAAAAGTATGAACCTTGAGATGGAGACATTATCTGGGATTATCTCAATGAATGTAATCTAATCACAGGAGTCTTTAAAAATCCATACTCTTTCCCATAAGAGCTCAGGGCGAGACCCTTTGAAGAAAGAAGGACTTGATCCAACATTTATGGTTTCGAATAGAGAGGAGGCCATGTGCTAAGGAATGTGGATGTCCACAACACTGAGAAAGGCAAGGAAACCACTTCCTGCGTGAAGCCCCTAGAATGGAATGCAGTACCGTCAGCACCTTGATCACAACCTGGTGAATCTCCTGTCAGACTTCTGACCTAAAGAACTGTAAAACAATACATTTATACTGTTTAAACACCTGAGCTTGTGACAATGTGTTCAGGACAGAAATTAATGTCATATAGTGTTGGTATGAGGTAAATCAAATTTCTAGCATCATAATATATGACCTAGTGGTAGATGAACTCAAATATTTCTATTAGAAGCAGTGTGATTATCAACGAAAATCTGGACAGCAAGTGTTACAATGGAATTACATAGAAGAAGCATGGAAAGGTAATGGCACCCCACTCCAGTACTCTTAATCCCATGGATGGAGGAGGCTGGTAGGCTGCAGTCTATGTGGTTGCTAAGAGTCAGATACGACTGAGGGGCTTGACTTTCACTTTTCACTTTCATGCATTGGAAAAGGAAATGGCAACCCACTCCAGTGTTCTTGCCTGGAGAATCCCAGGGATGGGGAGCCTGGTGGGCTGCGGTCTGTGGGGTCACACAGAGTCGGACACGACTGAAGCAACTTAGCAGCAGCAGCAGCATGGAGTTAGACTCTTGGTTCAAGCAGAGGATGAATCTGGGAATATATGAGTAAATTGATAAATGAGTAGGAATTAGGAAGGAGTAGAGCTGGGGAAGGGAGGAAGCTCTGCTTAGTATGTGTCATGACAAGCAGCCAGAGAGTACAGCTTGAGTTAGGAAGTAAATTAAATGGGCACAACTGGACTCCAGTGTAGAATCGCATCAGAGAGTAGAGGACAGGGTCAAGGAAAGAAAAGGTGTCAATGGAGGTAGCCAGGGACAAGACTATGTAAGAGCATCTGAACCATCTTACATTGTTTAAAACTCACCCTGTCAGAATGTTTTTTGGTAAAGAGGTGACATTATCTTCTACAAGTCAGTTTATGTTGGGGTCCTAGGGTACCCTTATGGGAGAAAGTGAAGAGGAACTAAAAAGCCTCTTGATGAAAGTCAAAGTGGAGAGTGAAGAAGTTGGCTTAAAGCTCAACATTCAGAAAATGAAGATCATGGCATCTGGTCCCATCACTTCATGGGAAATAGCTGGGGAAACAGTGGAAAGGGTGTCAGACTTTATTTTTGGGTGCTCCAAAATCACTGCAGATGGTGACTGCAGCCATGAAATTAGAAGACACTTACTCTTTGGAAGAAAAGTTATGACCAACCTAGATAGCATATTCAAAAGCAGGGACATTACTTTGCCAACTAAAGTCTGTCTAGTCAAGGCTATGGTTTTTCCAGTGGTCATGTATGGATGTGAGAGTTGGACTGTGAAGAAGGCTGATCACCGAAGAATTGATGCTTTTGAAATGTGGTGTTGGAGAAGACTCTTGAGAGTCACTTGGACTGCAAGGAGATCCAACCAGTCCATTCTGAAGGAGATCGGCCCTGGGATTCCTTTGGAAGGAATGATGCTAAAGCTGAAACTCCAGTACTTTGGCCACGTCACGCGAAGAGTTGACTCACTGGAAAGATTCTGATGCTGGGAGGGATTGGGGGCAGGAGAAGAAGGGGACGACTGAGGATGAGATGGCTGGATGGCATCACTGACTCGATGGACGTGAATCTGAGTGAACTCTGGGAGTTGGTGATGGACAGGGAGGCCTGGTGTGCTGCGATTCATGGGGTCACAAAGAGTCGGACACGACTGAGCGACCGAACTGAACTGAACTAGGGTATCCTACAAAACAGTGATGCCAGTTAGCATTCAGTTTATTTGGTGAGAACTGGAAAGTTCCACTTTGTGTAATAATGTTACCATATTTTGTTTCTTATAAGACCAGAAATGATTTAACTATGCATTAGTTAAGAGCTAAGAACTATCAAACTTTCTTTTTTCATTCTCACAAACCTCCTTTGTGACATTATTAAAACTTGTTTAAAACATTTAATAGCTTAGAATGCAAGCTATTTTTAATCTTTGTCTCAAATAGACACTATACTAGCTGAGAGAACATTATAATAGCTTTAAGTTCATAACACATAATTTACATTCAGTTTAGAACTGGCTAAAGACCTATCCTCCCATAAAAGGTCTCACATCAAATATTGCAGTTTGAGCTGTGTGCACTCTGTCTCATTTAAGTCACAATGGAGCAGATAAGAGGAAAGAAAGTCTGTATGATTGAGCACAGAGGAGGGCAAGTGCGGTGCCTCTCAAAGATGGAGATCTGAATTCTTCTCAAAGACCTTTGTACTTTCAGAACAAAGACATGGATAAGGCAGTAAACAATGGATGGTGGGCATAGACAGAGTGGAGAACAAAGGAGGGTTTTTCCATTCTCCCTGAAGGTTTCCTGTGATGGAAATGAAAAAGCCCAAACAATGAAGTCGTTCCATGGAAACTGGTGGACAAGTGGGAAAAACACAGTAAGTGGGAAAACCCAAATGCTGGACATTGTCGGACCTTCTGCAGTCAGTGGTTCAGTCATGTCCGACTCTTTGAGACCTCATGGACTGTAGCCCATCAAGCTTCTCGGTTTACAGAATTCTCGAGTCAAGCATGCTGGAGTAGGTTGCCATTTTCTCCTCCAGGGATTTTTCCAACCCAAAGATCAAACCTGGGTCTCCTGTATTGGCAGGCAGGTTCTTTACCAGCAAACCACCTGTGATCCTATTTTTGTGTCTTGCATCTTGAGAAAGGTATTTAAGTTCTCTGAGTTTTGGCCTCTTCATGGATACAGTTAAAGCATGCATGTCCTTGGCTGTTCTATACATCTCAGGGTTTTGTAATCTGAGATGCTTCAGGTTTGGGGCAGCACAGGCTATCATTGTGGGGAGAGGCTGAGACAAGGAGGCTTTCAGTGCTGCTTCAAGCACAGAAATTTCATCAGTGTCTGTTTCACTGACTGGCATTTATACACCTTAAAAAAAAAAAAAAAGATTTCTACTTTTAAAAACCGAAAAATGTGATGATAACTGGGCACCATCGATCTGTTATTGTCTCCAGGTCTAAGACTCTGTGACTCAGAATTTCTGTCTTGTTTTGCATTTCTTATTGTCTCCAGGTCTGAGACTCTGTGATACTGAGTTTTTGTCTTGTTTTGCTTCCTTTTGTAAAATTCTCCTTTTCTTCTAATGCCATTATTGATTCTGCAGGCAACAGGGCCTCCCAGGAAGATCTGCTTTCCATTTTCCTTGCATGAAAAGCCAGAAATAGCTAAAATAAATGAATCCATGAGGAGCTTACCATGTTTTCAATCACCAAGGCAGAATTCCCAGACTTCAGTTCTAATCATTCCAGATAGAAAGACTATAGGCAGAAATGAAACGTACTACCTTTACATAGTATAATCAATTATCTGAGCATACAGTATTTTAGATTTCTTGACAGTCTGCCCTTCCTTCTTCTCTCCGCCTCTATGTAATTACCCACCTTCTGATCATTTCATTGCTCTTTAGCATTTATATAAAATTACAGGCCAGGGAATGAAGCAGATGTATAACAAATACATGTAAAGTTGTTTATTATTAGCAACGTCTCCTGAAAGTTAGAACAGAGAAAGGTTGAAACTAGGAACTAGTAGAGCTGTGGGGTTATTTATCTTTTTCATTTGTTGGTGCCTTGCCACTCTTCAGTGAGCTGAACCTAGATAATTGAGAGTCTGCCATCAAATAAGGGTCCTTGAAATTACAGTTTTAAATATAAATGGTTGTAAAGTCAAATCATACACACACTACTAACTTGTAGTTATAACAGATGGATTCAAAGTTATTTTTACTTATTCAGGAATGTCATTTCCTTCTAGTCAGCCACCATTTATTTAGTTGCTAAGCGATTGGGTAAATGAAGACATACAAAGTAGGAGAAAGAGTGTCTTGCTTTCAAGAATATTAAGAACAAATGAAGGAGAAAGGGAGAAAGAAAGAGAGAAGATTTAGAGAGAAAGAGACCTAGAGAGAGAAATATCAGATATATTAAAATGATCCAGAGCATATAATTATGAAAATTATTATAAAATTGTGTTCATTGAAGGATTGATTTGTAGAATAACTGAAAGTAATTTGTAGAATAAAATAATGAAAAAATGAAATTATTACCCAGCATTATATTAAGACTCCAGTTAAAAATGTTTCTACTTTGCTTAAAAACTTTTAGGCATTTTTGGTTTCCATTTTAATGTTTGTTCATTATTTCCTAAAATATGCTTTTTGAAAATCTTCCCTTTCTTTCCTCCATTTTTTCTTCCTGTGGACAATAATATGTTATGTGTTTGTCCAGTTTATTTGTTTCTAGAAACTGTGTAAGATGACCATATCTCTCCGATAACCCCATTTGCTGACTTTGGGGCTTTTTGTAACCCACCAAGCACCTCTGTCTATAAGATTCTCCAGGTAAGAATACTGGAATAGGTTGCCATGCCCTCTTCCAGGGGATTTTCTCGACGCAGGAATCAAACTCTCTTCTTCTGTTTCTAGTGCATTTTAGGCAGATTCTTTACCCACTGAGCCAGTGGGAAGCCCTTAAAAATAACTATCAGCCGGTTTTTATATTACAATATTGAAGTTTTATAAACTCACTTTGCTCAGCTGAATGCCAAGATGACATTTATTTACATAATTTTTAAAAACATAGACCCATTACCTGATGATAGTACCAAAGATAAGATCATAAAGCAGTTACATCTTTGTTGTCTACTTTTGCTCATTCAAATTACTATTTGTAAAACTTTAAGCATTCACAAGACAGCATAGGGTGGGGGTTCTGGTCTCTTTGGTTGTTGTATATGAGTAACAATTTTTAGACGATATATCGTAAGCAGAGAAATGAAGGGAATCTGCAGACATGAGAGTGGGCATCCCTCAGACAAAATCTCGACATCCAGCTCCTCCCATGAATTGCCTCTGCTCTTGCCTGGAAGAGAAGCATGCAACTTCCTTGCTTTCCCATTCTCCACGAGTCCTTCCGTTCCTCTGATGGAGGACAATCAAGACAGTAGGTACTATATACCCTGGATCAAGGCTCCTTTGGCTCTATTCTGAATCATTTCCGTAGTCTTTTACTTTCCAATTGTTGAAACTTAAAGTTACTATTTGGGAACTCTGTTTCCATTCTCTGTCATATCTGTTTCTTAAGTACTTTTTGCTACAATGGAACTGGAAGCTTTATATAATTTGAACAGTACTTTGTAGGGATTTCCAGTCTTCCATTTTCATCTGTGCTTTATAAAAAGTTGAACCAACATTTTATTGTGTTATTGCCTACAATAGTAAAATAATAGCCCACTAAAGATACCTGTTTTTGAAAAAAGATTATGTGCTGATGAAAAATACCATATAACATTACAGTAATTTTTTCAACACTTCGACTAGTACTGCTCATAAAGATAGAGAAGCAAAGCAATATTTATTTTCAAAACTGATCATGTTGGGCTGTGAAGACAGTCATCTTTCTAGTCAAATATAAGTGTAATAAAGGGGCATTGCCTCCATAATTTCATGTTACCTAAAATATGTTGTTACAAGTTAGTACGATTTTGCTAGAGAAAAATTAGTTAGGGGAGGAAAAACTATTGCCTTTTATGGAAGGTAGGAAAGTTGGACAATTGAAGAGAATTAAGCAAGCATCATATCAGGCAGAAGGAGAGGGAGACGACAGAGGATGAGATGGCTGGATGGCATCACCAACTCAATGGACAATAATATGTTATGGGTTTGGGTGAACTCCAGGAGTTGATGATGGACAGGGAGGCCTGGCGTGCTGCAGTTCATGGGGTCACAAAGAGTCAGATACGACTGAGCAACTGAACTGAACTGAACATATGCTCATCATAATGTGAAATGATCTTCCAAATACGTTTCATTGTTGTTTTACTTTTCTAAATGGTTGTGAGTAGATTTTCAGTTCTCCAGAGGGCATGAGGCCATAAATATTAAATTCATTCACTTATTTTGTCATCTTTTCCTTTATCAAATAAGACCTAAGTTTTGCTCAACATTCAATCAGTTATTGTTAAGAATCTTACCTGTGAATTAGAAGATACACAACTTGGTAAGTGAAAGTGAAAGTGAAAATCATGTCCAGCTCTTTGCAACCCCGTGGATTATACAGTCTATGGAATTCTCCAGGCTAGAATACTGGAGTGGGTAGCTGTTTCCTTCTCCAGAGGATCTTCCTAACCCAGGGATGGAACCCAGGTCTCTCGTATTGCAGGTGGATTCTTTACTAGTTGAGCCACCAGGGAAGACCAAGCAAATATCTCCATGCCTGTTTCTTTATCATTAAATCTGGGGAATAGATAGTCCTTTTCTCATAAATTATAGGCTTCTTCCCATGACTAAATCTAAGATTTTGCACAAAGCATATAGAGCAGGACTGGCACTTAGAAGTACAGGTAAGTATTATGTTACAAAGAAGCTTATTTAGTTTGCCCCAAAGCCCTCATAGTCATCGTCATCCTCATTAAAGCATCTCATTTCCATATGTGGATATGGAGGTTCAGAGAAGTCACCTCCCTATCCAGAGTCTTCCAGCAGGAAGGCAGTCAGGCGAGGATATAACGCCTAATCTCTATTGAGATTCTCTCTCTCATTTCCTGGGCAGCTACTATACAGAAATACACTCTAGGTCTTAAAGACATGATATAAAATAAAGTTTTAGTGGGATGAGTCCAAGTTTGACGAGCAGCCAAAATGATCAAATGGTGGGTTAGTCACTTACAGTGGAACCTTGGTCTTCCCTAGCTCAATTGGTAAAGAATCTGCCTGCAACACAGAAGACCCCGGTTAGGTTCCTAGGTTGGGAAGATTCAATGAAGAAGGGATAGACTGCCCAATCCAGTATTCTTGGGCTTTCCTTTTGGCTCAGCTGGTAAAGAATCCATCTACAATGCAGGAGAACCGAGTTTGATCCCTGGGTCTGGAAGGTACCCTGGAGAAGGGAAAGACTACCCACTCCAGTATTCTGGCCTGGAGAATTCCATGGACTGTAGAGTGGAACCTTGTTTATTCATCTAGCTGAACTTTTTTTTTTATTTATTAAAGCAATGAAGATTGTAACAACTACCTTGCAGTCTTGATATTACTGCATATCTTACATGAAAAAATATGTTGTGTGGGTTGCCTAAAATGTGTGCTAAAATTAAATTTAAAAAATTGCTATTAGTCATCAATACATAGCACTCTACTAGAAACAGAAAATACAATGTGGGCAAAACTGAGTTTCTGCCCTTATGAAGCTTGAATTCTATGTCTCAAGGCCAGTTTTACACTTATTACATAATGAACTTTATAAATACAATTTTGATAATTATCATGAAGAAGTATAGATCAATGAACTTGTGTAATGGAGGGACCAAGTCTAGTGTGTTGGTCCAGTGATTGGGAAAACAAAAATATTGAGTTAGACATGCGAATATCAGGTTTGCATTAAGGTATAGAACAACAACAAATATAACTAATTGTAAGTTTAAAATTAAGTGTAACTTTGTTCTGTCTCCTGAGCTTGTTGTTCAGTTGCTAAGTTGTACAACTGACTTTTTGCGACCTCATGGATTGAAGCCTGCCAGGCTCCTCTGTCCATGGGATTTCCCAGGTAAAAGTACTGGAAAGTGAAATTTGCTCAGTCGTGTCCGACTCCAGAGACTGTAGTCTCTGGAATTCTGCAGGCGAGAATACTGGAGAGAGTAGCCTTTCCCTTCTCCAGGGGATCGTCCCAACTGAGGGATCGAACCCAGGTCTCCCACATTGCAGGCAGATTCTTTACTAACTGAACCACAAGGGAAGCTGAAATACTGGAGGGGGTTGCCGCTTCCTTCTCCAGGGATCTTCCCGGATCAGGGATCAAACCCAGATCTTTTACCATTGGAGCCATGAGGGAAAGGGAACTATACCCACTGTGGGTATATTTTGGTCCATTTTCTAGACTCTCAGATATATTGATTTACTATTGTAGTTAAAGAACTTAGGAAGGTCCTAATCAGGACTGCATTTTATTGGGTCCCACAAAACATTCACCTAACCTGTGGAAAATGTAGACCTTGGTACTCTCCATTTCCCATCAACAGAGTACTCAAGGTGCCCTTTCTGCTTTCCTCATCATTCCAACAATAAAGTGAACTCCTTTATGGATAAAGAAAAGTATTTTTCTTTATACTAAAACAGCTAACTCAATTTCAAAATCCTAGAGTGGATGCAAGAATACTGAAATTTTTAAAAAGTATTAGTTAGCAGAAGCTTTTAATTTTAATTAGATCCCATTTGTTTATCTTTGCTTTTACTTCCAGTATACTGGGAGGTGGATCATAGAGGATCCTGCTGTGATTTATGTCGGAGAGTGTTTTGCCTATGTTTTCCTCTAGGAGTTTTATAGTTTCTGGTCTTACATTTAGATCTTTAATCCATTTTGAGTTTATTTTTGTGTATGGTGTTAGAGAGGGGTCTAGTTTCATTCTTTTACAAGTGGTTGACCAGTTTTCCCAGCACCACCTGTTAAAGAGACTATCTTTACTCCATTGTATATTCTTGCCTCCTTTGTCGAAGATAAGGTGTCCATAGGTATGTGGGTTAATCTCAGGGCTTTCGATTTTGTTCCATTGATCTATATTTCTGTCTTTGTGCCAGTACCATACTGTCTTAATGACTGTGGCTTTGTAGTAGAGCCTGAAGTCAGGCAAGTTGATTCCTCCAGTTCCATTTTCTTTCTCAAGATTGCTTTGGCTATTCGAGGTGTTTTGTATTTCCATGCAAATCTTGAGATTATTTGATCTAGTTCTGAGAAAAATACTGCTGGTAGCTTGATGGGAATTGCATTGAATCTGTAGATTGCTTTGGGTAGTATACTCATTTTCACTATATTAATTCTTCCAAGCCATGAGCATGGTATATTCCTCCATCTATTAGTGTCCTCTTTGATTTCTTTCATCAGTGTTTTATAGTTTTCGATATATAGGTCTTTAGTTTCTTTAGGTAGGAATATGGAATACTACTCAGCCCTTAAAAAGAATAAATTTGACTCAGTTCTAATGAGATGGACGGAATTGGAACCGATTATACAGAGTGAAGTAAGCCAGAGAAAAACACCAATACAGTATACTGACACATATATATGGAATTTAGAAGACAGTAATGATGACCCTATATGTGAGACAACAAGAGACACAGAGGTATAGAGTGGACTTTTGGACTCTGAGGGAGAGGGAAAGGGTGGGATGGTATGGGAGAATGGCAATGAAACATGTATATTTTCCTGTAAGAAAGAAACGCTAATCTATGTTCAATGTAGGATGCAGGAGGCATGGGGCTGATGCACAGGATGATTCAAGTAGAGGGTGGGGGGTGGGAGGTGGGAGGGGGATTCGGCATTGGGAGATTGTGTTCACCTATGGCTGATTCCTGTCAATGTATGGCAAAACAAATACAGTATTGTAATTAAAAAAATAAATAAATGTAATTAAAAAAAAAGTATTAGTTAACTTTAATATTAATGCCTGTGAAAACAAAGTAAGCACCAGAGATGTTACACGAATCTTATTCTGAGTATTGAACGTGAGTGTTCTCTAAAATTGAATATATATAATTTTTTCTAGTAACTCCATAAATTATGTCTCTTATGGGTTTATGCCATAAGCTCTACAGAAAGGAGCTATATTATTTGTCACTTTTAAAATTTTAATAAGTGTAATTTAATCAGACTGTGGAATGAAGTTAGAAAAAAAAATCTTTGTTTCCATATACACGATTGCAGTTGAATGAAAGAGATTATAAATGATTTATAAAGGTTTATATCTCGAGTAACTGGGTTTCTCTACTGGTATAGTAAAGAATGACAGAAGATAAAAATGACCACATTTATTGAACTAGAGCATCTTTTCTTGAGATATTTGATTTCTATATTACATTTTTAAAGGAATTTTCCTTTTGAAATTTTTGATTATTTAATTTTTCCCAAAAGTCAGAATTATATTAAAAAATAAAATCAATGCAGATTATTATGCAGGAAAGAAACACTGTTAAAATTTGTAGTAAGTTTGGAATGTTCTTTGGAATGTTTTAATAAACTGTGATAGCATTGTACAAGCTATTTGTTTATGATTTATAAAATTTCCACTTGGGGTTATGTCTCCATTTTCATTCTTGATATTGATATTTAATCCTTTCTCCTTTCCTTTCTAATAAACTTTGCTTCAAAGGGCCTCTTTTATTGGTGTTTTTTCCCAAAAGCAGTATTTGTTTTTGGGGGGTCAGATCTTTTTGTGTTTCAATATTTTCTGTTCTTGAAACATTCCTTTTCCATGGGTTTTATATACCTCATCTTTCCAGCTGCCTCACATTGAACTTGTAACATTTATATCATCTTTCTCCCTACATTTAAATAGATGCATGTTTAGATATAAGTGCATTTCAATAAAAGATTTTAACTGCATTTGACAATTTTTTGCTATTTAGTACTTGTTTTAAAACTACTATTATTTTAAACTCAAGGGTTTTAGAAGAGCATTTAATTTTTTTAGATATTTTAAAAAATTATTTATTTCAAAATTAAATTAATTGTTATGAGAGGAAATGTTCTGTATTACAGCAATGTTTGGAAGTCTGTTGATCTTTATTATATTGCCATTTAATAAAGGTGTGTTAATTAAAATTAAAACATGTTAATTTAAAGTTGATTTTTAAAAAGCTTATTCTCTATTTATCAGGCTCAGTAATAACTATCATTAAATTTTGCTAAATTTTATCATAGCATTGAGCATTATTTTGTTCTAAAAGATCTTTCTTTGAAACATCAATTTATATTTATTCATAAAATTTTGCTTTACATATTTGCTTTTGTGTTGTTATTATTTAAAAAGCATCAAATTGGACAAAAGACTTATTCTAATAATAAAAAGAGCTATCCAGCAAGAAATAATATATTTATAAGCTAAATGGAAAATATAATGTTCTGACAGAGCTAATACATTATGACTTTTTAAGATAGTATTTTCATGCCATTTAATTACATATATTTCTCATTCCTCTAGTTTTGCTTATAAGGTGTTCATATACAAAATACATAGCCTGGGAATTTTTCATCCAACTTGAAAATATTATCTTAAACTTGTCATTGTTCATATGACTGCTTTTTTCTAGAAATTTGTTATCTTCTTAAATGATCCTTACAAGAATTCATCCTTAAGAACATGTCTCAAATGTACTTGACATGCATTTAAAATCACTGATAAGGAAAAAAAGTGTTAAACAAGGTATCAAATAAATTTTCGCTTCGAGGAAAACTTCATTAATTTAAACAAAAACTTTCAGTCTTCTGCCATGAGGGTAAATGGGTAGGTGTGTACACCTGAGAAGAATGTTTATTTCAGGAGATTCTACTGTTATCCAGGTAAAAGATACCAATTGAATAGCACCATTATTTTATTTTCCTTTGGGGAGTCATCTTTAGCCTATGGTTAATGATAAACTCCATAGATAGTAGAGATTTTTACAAATTGCTCTCTTGTTGTGATTTACTTAAATATATGTCTGGCAAATGCATTTGAGATGAGAAAGTTCTAACAGAAACTCTTGAAGTTTATACTCAAAGCCGTCTTTAAAAAATGTTGCACAATTACACAAAATGTTTGTTGCTTAAACACATTTTTGTCACCTATCCCCACCACTCTGAATATTGATTGGAAGGACTGATGCTGAAGCTGAAGTTCTGATATTTGGCTGCCTGATGTGCAGATCCAACTCTGGAAAAGACCTAGATGCTGGGAAAGATTGAGGGTAGGAGGAGAAGGGGACAACAGAGGATGAGATGGTTGGATGGCATCACTGACTCAATGGACATGAGTCTAAGCAAACTCTGGGAGATTGTGAAGGACAGGGAAGCCTGGCATGCTGCAGTCCGTGGGGTTGAAAAGACTCAGACACAACTGAGCCACTGAACAACAACAATCCCGACAATACAAAAGTATGTACACACTCAGTATAGTATGAGTTATTTTTATAACATTCTGACTTTCTTTATTATTATCTTGTAAGTCTCAAATTTTCACTTCTAAGAGATCCATTGCCCATTATGAACAGCTATCCTCATTCCTTAGATGTTCAATAGCAATTTAGTGGTCATTTAAAATTTAAGAAGTAATTATGAAGAAAAATTAAAATAGTGGCCTTCACATTACGTATAGGTTAATTTTCAAAGTAAAAAAATATTTTCATAGTAGCAGTTTCTTTGACATAATTTTCCAATATAAAATGCATGTGAAATATTAATGCTAAAAGCTAAAGAAATGGTAATGGGAACTTTTGAGAATTTAAAGCTAATTATCATGATTAATTTAGCTTCACCTCTCAGCAAAACTAAACCATAACAAATGTGGGCACTATTATCGCTCACATTTTGTTTTTTTGTTAAATGTTTATATTTTGAGTACTAGTATCCTGAGTAGCCTATATTTCTATTGTGTTATTTTCAGAGCGGTATTTTTGAAGGTGATTTACTCTAAATAGATCCAGTTTATTTTTATTTATTTTTATATCTTGACTTTCGTGCTAATACAAAGGAGGTACAAAGCTGACTTGCTGAACACAGGTAAAATTGCTGGTTCTGCTACAGGCATCTTACTTTTCAGTGATATCTAAGATAAACATGCTAAGTATAGGAAAATAGGAAGATTTGAATTCTAACTACATCTCATTTGCTCTCAAGTTTGTCAGGATGATTAAAATTAATAAATATATATATATATATACACACACACATATGCATATGTACTGTCTACAATTGTATTTTTATTACAAATTTGGTTCCTTATTAACACTAATTTGTAATTGTCCAACCTTATCATTAGTACACACGAACGAGAATTAAGTACCTGTCTTCCACCCTGCGGGCTGGTGGGTAAATAATCCACTTGGAAATGAAAGAGACTTGGGTTTGATCCCTGGGTCAGGAAGATCCCCTGGAGGAGGAAAATGGCAACCCACTCAGTATTCTTGCCTGAGAAATCCCATGGACAGAGGAATCTGGTGGGTTACAATCCAAAGGGTCACAAAGAATGGGACGCAACTGAGCGGCCAAACACAAATCAAAAACACAAACCTCCACTAACACCCTCTCCCCCTTTTCCCTACTGAGTTGGTATATTTAGTCACTTTGTCAAATCAGAATGCAGCGGGTATGTGGAAGGCTTGCTACTGCATAGTTTCAATCATATTAATGTGATAATTTCTTCCACTCATATGTATAATTGAATGCTGACCAATGCATATATTACAGATTTCTTTCAAGACTGTATAAAAAGAAAGAGGGTAGAAAAGAAAACACTTACTCCAAAGCAAATTATTTTGATTTGGAAGCTTGCCCAATTAAGAGACCACAAAAATGTTAACAAAACGCATAAACATAATTAAGTACCCCCTTTTTGTCAGTGCCTTCCACATGTCATCACATTCAATCACCGCAATGATCTTATTAATTAAGCTATCATTCGTTTTTATTTTGTTTGAAAAAAACATTTTATGTGTATAAAATATGATTAATTAGAAACACTGAATCATGGTGCACTTTCAGCATTGATCCAAGAAAAAAATTTACTTGGTATTTAGTTATTCATTATAAACTTAATAAGTAAAGCTTCCCAGGTGGCACAGTGGTAAAGTATCTGCCTGCCAGTGCAGGAGACCCAAGAGATGTGCGTTCAGTACCTGCGTCAAGAAGATCCTCTGGAGAAGGAAATGGCAATCCACTCCAGGATTCTTGCCCGGGAAATCCCATGGACAGAGGAGCCTGGTGAGCTACAGTCCACGGGGTCGCAGAGTCAGGCATGACTGAGCATGCATGCATGCACATAATACGTATATACTGCCTGAGTATAGAGTCTGATAAAGCAGAATTTTATTTGTGCTAGGCTAAGACTGTCATTTGTCAGCATAGCAGGACACAAGTGATGCTGTTTATGAGGGCCCTGAATCTGTGTCTGTCCAGGGACCATCCCTTCTAACTGTATGATTTAAGAGGTTTCTAAAAGTGAAAGTAGAAAATAATGTGAAAAATGTGCAACTGTCAGGGTTGTGGCAGAGTGCACAATTTTTTTTTTCTTGAGGAACTAGGAAAAATATCAATTACTGTTTCTGATTAGGAGGATTTTAATCAGCACTGCTGGCCTGAACAGATCTGTAACTCTAGGTCAGACAGGAGCCTAAGGATCATGCCACGTTGAGACTTAGAGATGCATAGCTTACGGGTTCAC
This sequence comes from Nanger dama, assembly GCA_917880005.1. Taxonomy (NCBI): domain Eukaryota; kingdom Metazoa; phylum Chordata; class Mammalia; order Artiodactyla; family Bovidae; genus Nanger; species Nanger dama. Next base: position 5,531,620 of record CAKJTW010000069.1, read on the forward strand.
ACGAGATTAACACCTGGCTAAAACACAGCTTTCATAGGGAGCATAGAGAATCCTCATTGAAGAGGACACAACAGAAAGAGAGGCAGCCAGGCCAGATAAGCTTAACTCAGGACCAAGTCTTTCTCATCATGATGTCTGTTACTTGAATTTATTTCAGTTCTTAATATTACACATGTGTTGGTGAACAAAATAGGAAGGGACATAGCGGACAAAATGTCATCGCAGGCGTAAGTGCTACTATCCACATATAATATTTGAGTCTGGAATAATTAAAGGGCCCCTCCTTTGTCTCAGACCACTCTGCACCCACAGCCCTCAGGAGATCTGGAGACAGAGGCCCCCCACTAGCAGCCCTCTTAGCAGAATCCTGTATCACCCAGCAGAAATTCTGGTCCCTGACAGAGGGTGGATATGCCCAGTGTCTGCAGGAGCCATCAGCAGCCACCAGAGGGGGCTCTGATGCCTTGTGGACCAACCTGGTACCCCTGAGTGTTAGGGTTCATACAGCCCCTACTGTGTGACAGGGCCTTAAAAAAACCTAAAAGTAGAGCTACCATATGTTCTAGCAGTCCCACTCTTAGGCCTACATCTGGAGAAAAACATGTTCAAAACGACACATGTACCCAGTGTTCCCAGCAGCGCTGTTGACAGTAGCCAAGACGTGGAGGCATCCTAAACGTCCACTGACACAGGAGTGAAAGATGAAGATGTGGTACATGTACACAAAGGAATATTAAAAAGGATGAAACAGTTCCACCTGCAGCAACATGGATGGACCCAGAGACTATCAGACGAAGTGAAGTAAGTCAGAGAAAGACAGACATCATGGTATCACTTATATGCAGAATCTAAAGGAATGATATAAATGATACATATCATTTACAATATGAAATGATATATTCACAAAATAGAAACAGACCCACAAACTTAGAGAAGGAATTTATGGTTACCTGGAGGAAGAGGGGACTAGATTGGGATTTGGGGTTTGACATGTACATACTGCTATATTTAAAGTAAAATGACTTTTTATGAAAAAAAAAAAGGAAAGAAAGTAAAGAAATCCTCCCAGGGACACTTCTCAGAATGTAAGAGAACAGTTTCATCAGGGGTTGAGCTAAGCAGGAGTGTGCAGGCCAGAGCCAATGCCTTTGGCTTCTTTCAAGACTCAGGCACATTTAGACCTGGAGAAAATGGAAGACAGACTGTTCTCTGCCTTCTCTTCTCCTTTCTCTAACCCTTCAGCCTAAATCTTTTGCTTTACTGAGAAACTTCTCACTGCTGCCTTATTTCATTTTTATGATGATTGTTCAGTAATGTGAGACCTATCACAGCCACATGTGCAAATAGAAGGCTTATCTCAATACACGGACAGAATCAACTATGATCTCATATTTTTGAGCATTTTCATCACATATTGATTCAACACAGTTCATTTTAAAAGGCTGATTTTTATCTCGGTTTTCATAAGAAAAAGTGGATATTTTTCCAATAAAAGAAAAACTAAGAATGCCCAGCATTGCTAAACAATACACAAGAACCAGTGTAACTAAGCTGTAAAACTCCATCAGAAATAATCTCCAGAAGGAACACATTAGATTGGGAGAAGATAAATAGAAACCAATACACATCTTAGAAATTCCATAGAATCGTTTAATGATCACAAATAAACTGTGGTGATAATTCCCAGAGGAGTATGTCAGAGAAATTATACTCTTCCTGTGGACCCATTGATCACTGACAGACATTCAGGACTAGACTATGAGATGTAAAACTGACTGGTGGAAACAGAATTCCACTGGAACACGATAGGAGTCCATTCAGACAACTTTTATTTGTCCTTTAAGCTCTTGTTTCTAAATTACGTCTCTTGCATCTAGTTGAATCCAGTTTACTTCATCCTTACTTTAGCAAAATATGATTGTTGTAAGTAAATATCTTCCTTACAAACAGGTTTCATTGCCAATAACACACTTAGCAGAATTGGTAAATTGAGTAAATATTAGTCACCCAAATTGTAGTTTTAGTCAGCCATCATATTTTCCAGAAAAATTAAAAAAAAAAAAAATCAGGAGGAGAGAGGTTAACTTAATCAGTAAACATGTGAATCTGAGTCTCTTTTGTAAGCCTTAAAATCTGTTATGTTGTTAGCACTATAATAGCTTCTGGGATGTTAATAACACAAGAACAGATTTCATCTAAGCCTATGATGAGCTTGAAACTTATTTAAGAAGACAACACACCATGAAGGAAAGCAGCATGTAAAAGCTGATAATAAGTGTAAACTATGTGGCAGATTTTGATGTTAAAGGGAAACAGAAAAAGAATTGCTAAGAGTCATGTGAGCCTGGGCTTAAAAGGTTTGAAGAAGTAAACCAAAAGTTTGGGGAATTATACCACTGTCTTTAATCTGGGTTTATCAATATGAAGTGGAGAGGAGCTGTACCAAGAAGGCAGTGAAGAGTGTTAGTTGCTCAGTCATGTCCAACTATTCGGATCATAGACTGTGGGAAGGATCCTAGGAAGGGCAGTCGAAAGTGGCTTTCTTGTGTAGGGTCTCTTTGAATCTTTACCACACATTCCTTCTCCTATTGGGGCTCCCCTGGAGGAGGAAACAGCAGCCCACTCCACTGTTCTTGCCTGGAGAATCCCATGGACAGAGAAGCCTGGTGGGCTACAGTCCATGGAGTTGCAAAGATTCAGACAGGACTTAGCAGCTGACACTTTCACTTCAGTTTCCTCCTATGTTCATGCTAAATACCTTTAAAAAATCTACATAGACCGATCTTCATTTAACCTACAATCACTTATCTAAAATGTTTGATCACGAGGCCAGGACAGCATAAAATAAAGTTTACTTAATTCCCAGTTCTTGTTAAATCCATAGTTTATGGTTATGTGATTATAAAATTTAATATAATTAGGTAAAATATTTCTCAAGTCCAAAGCCCTGGTTGGCTATAAAACACATATAATGAAATTTTAAATAAAATGTAGCCTGCAAGCACAATGTGAATACAGTATCTCAGAAGAAGCTATCCATTTATTTCCATTTCTTCCCCCTCTTAAAATGAAAAAGTAATGAGAGAAATCAGGTGTCTTAAAAATAAATTAATTGTTATTGAAGAAATAATTATGAGGGGTTTTTTTTTTTGTATTGAGAAAATTTGTCCAACTGTGAAAGATACAAGTACATGTTTTTCATCAACAACGTTTTCAGTGATTAAGAAACGATAAATGTTTTTAGTGAGTTGGTCAGATTAGTTGCAGTGTGAAGAATAATAAGGAATTTATCATCATATGAAGAATCGCGACCTTTAGTTCAAGAAAAATTGGATTTTCTTGACCAAATTCTCCACCTGTGGTATTATAACCCGTGTACTCATCTGGGTTAGCTAGGAGAGCTTTTTGCAGCTCTATACTACACGTGTTTGTTATCTGCACAACATGGTTATCACAGCATAGCCTAACAGATGCTGAATTTTTATACAATGAAAGTGAATTTTAGGACAGAAGTATGAACTGATAATATAGGTTATCAATCAGTCAATCAGTCAGTCCCTGATTTCCATTTGGTCCTTTGAATATGATTCTCACCACATAATATAGCCTGGTTTTGAAGCAAATAAATAAAATAAGCATACTTGCATGATTGATCTCTAAAAGCCTATGTTGACAAAATAATAGAGTCAAAATAATTCCTTCCTAAGACTGCATTGAATTACCCTGTTGTATGAATTTCGCTGAACATAAGGTCCCAAAGAGAAAGCAGTTCTAATTAGAACTCTGTTAAATGTAGGCAAAAATATACACTCTATTATATTCCAAAAGTCCCTTAAGAGCAGAGGCTTGGTCTTCTTCTGGTCTGGTCTTTATCACCATTGGTCCTTCTGAATTGAGTGCTGTGCCAGCCTAGAAATAGAACTCTAATAAGTATTTCTCGAAGAGTGAATAAATGTTTTAATTTTCTTTTTGTGCTCTAAACCAGATCAAGTGGGGTAAGAGACTCTTTAAAATGTCAGGATATTGACATATATTTACTAACATGGCAGGATATTGACATATATTTACTAACATGGCAGGATATTGACATATATTTACTAACATGGCAAGCAGGTGGTAAGCATTGATATTGTGTGTGAGAATCCTGTGCTGTCATGGTCTAGCTATACCTGGTTAACATGTCAAAGGACTAGTGGTTTTGTGTTCTTATCATTTTACACTTTTGCTTATGCATAATATCTTCTTGCCACCTGAGAGACCCTGGCTGGCATCATGTAACCTCCTAGTCCATTAAAAGTGCTCTCTTTAAGTATCTTATCAACTGAGATCACTCTTCTGAACTTCCTTTAAGGATGACAAATGAATATGTTAATTATTCTGTGCTACTATATCATTGGAAAAGACCCTTCTGCTGGGAAAGATAGAGGGCAGGAGGGGAAGGGGCAACAGAGGATGAGATGGTTGGATGGCATCACAGATGCAATGGACATGAGTTAGTGCAAACTCTGGAGATGGTTAAGGACAGGGAAGCCTGGTGTGCTGCAGGGCATGGGGTCACAAACAGTCAGATACAACTGAGTGACTGAACAACTATGTTAATGGTACTAAATATTAGTGTGGGCTTCCCTGGTGGCTCAGATGGTAAAGAACCTGCCTACAATTCAAGAGACCCAGATTCAATCCCTGAGTTGGGAAGATCCCCTGGGAAAGGGAATGGCCACCCACTCCAGTATTCTTGCCTGAAAATCTCATGGACATAGGAGCCTGGCTGGCTACAGTTAATGGGGTTGCAAAGAGTTGGACATGACTGAGTGACTAACACACACAAATATTAGTGTAAATACTAACAACAACTACAATGATTATATTGTATATCAAATTATACTTTAAAAGGATAATGTAAGTAACAGATACAAAATAAACATGCTATAATTAAATGGCAGCTTTTGTCGACCTGAAACAAATAGAATGCCAGATATTTCTCCAGCAAAGATGGGTTTATTTGGAATCATCAGAGAATTGCGATTCAGGGTCTGTACCCATGGTCTGTACCCATGCAGTTTCTCTCAAGGCAAGGGAAGGGTCCTTTCAAAGTAAGGAAAAGGAAGTTGGCAGGACTATGTTCAGCAAAAAGTCTGTGGCTTTTCCTGGTTGAGTCCTTACTGGTCACGAAGAGTCTTTCTACTTCCTACTGAGTGCATGCTCAGTTACTCATTTGTGTCTGACTCTTTGTGACCCCATGGACTGTAGCCAGCCAGGCTCCTCTGTCCATAGCATTTCCCATGCAAGGGTACTGGAGTTGGTCACCATTTTCTTTTCCAGGGGATCTTTCTGACCAGGGATTGAACCCATTTCTCTTTCATCTCCTGCATTGGCGGGTGGATTCTTTACCACTCTGCACCTGGGAAGCTCTCTTTTCTTGTTCAAAGCTAGTATTTCAGGATATGACAGCTCTCTCTTCTGGTTTTCTCATTCTATTTAATTGAGGGTCTTGTTTTATTGATTGTTGATGTATTCCACCTTGTTCCAAATCAAAGTTCCTCCCTCAGAGAAATCCAAACCCTGGTTCATCACCAACCCTCCTCCAATCCTGATAAGTGTTGATTTCACAGGGAGAAACCAATTTAGTTGCCAAAAGTACACACAAAGCATGTTAGGGGATAAATTACTTTCTGTTCATAATTTCCCCTCTGAAGCCACACATGAATTTTTAACAGCATAGCTTTGAAAACAGTTTTTTTAATTTTCTGTTTAACATGTACACCCCCAAACATAGAGGGGTACACTAGCATAGGGCCTTTTAATGAAATCTTGGAATTATCTTCTACCTCTGCTTCTTTGTAGCTTCAGAATTAGAATATGCAGGAGGCAATTGTGATTTTGCACAATCAGGTCACAAGACTGTGAAGGTGCTGGCTCTAGGCTCATTCTGTTACAAACAGCGAGCTCACCCCTGGGAGAAAGATTCAGATACGTGGGGAAAACTCATTTGTTCTGAAACATACTGCAGAGAAAGGTCTTAGTTCACATAGTTACAGAAATTTTTGCTAAGCCTCCAGCTTATTTACTTAAAACACAATTTTATTTTCACTTGTATGAATGCTGTCACAAGTAAGAGGAAAAGGTGAGAGAGACAGCAGATGTCGATTAGTATCACTTGTAGGGTGATGTACATTGGAATGGAGTCAATGTTGATGAACCCTTCCCTAGGGGTAACTAAAAAATGCAATCCCTATAGTCAGGGAAGGCAGGATTCTTTCTCTATCCTTTGTATTCTTCCAACTTTTAGATCTAATGAAAGAAAATGAACATTTGCAAACATTAACATATATTGATATCTCTCTAAATATCTCATGGGTAGAATATCTCATGTAGATTTTCATTGGATTTCTGTGCTTTGTCCTATCTCATAAGGACAAACAACCCATTTACTTATTGAAATTCTGACCCTGGTGTGATGAGGCATCTTCATTCTTGATTTCAAGTTTCTGATCCCAGCAAATTTTGCCCCTGGTATCCAACATCCTTGAGACATTTTTTGTCCTATAAGCCATTATCTCTAGACTAGTTTTCCTCATACAGTTCTACCCCTGTGTTTTCACATACAAGAATAAATCTGCAAGTATTAACGCATAAAGCACACAGGAACGTAATCAGCTTCCTCAACAACAATAAACAGGAGGCTGTAAGGTAGACATTACTGACATCTTCATTTCATCAGTGAAGGTTTTATGGCATTTTGATTTTTATTGAAGCTCAGAATAAGCAATTTACCTTTGACACACAGATAAACAGTAACGGGTCTGGGATTTATACATATCACCCTGGGAAGCCTCTTCTCTTTCCACAAACCATGTTTCTTGCACCTTCCAAGCCTTAAGCTTTCTTCTGTATAGTTATGTGATTTACATACATAAATATGAAAAGACTCTGAAATTTTATTTTTCAACTATTTTATTTCCCCTTCTTGATTTATTGATCTACAACTGACATATACTCTTGTGTAAGTTTAAGATATACAGCTCAGTGATGAAATCATTACTACAATAAGTTTAAATGCTATTTAAATAAATTAAAGTGTTAATTATATTTAAGTTAAACTCATACAAATCTAAATATTAGATAAAGCCAGACTTTGAGGTTAATTTACTTTTCTTGGGTTTTTATTAATAGAATGGATGATAATCCCAAGAAGATATTGTTGATTATCAATTTGTTATCAATATTATTCTTGGGCTTCCCTGGATGCTCAATGGTAAATAATCTGCCTGCCAATGAAGGAGACACAGGTTCAATCCCTGATCCAGAAAGATCCTGCATGCTAAGGAACAACTAAGCCCATGCACCACAACTACTGAGCTGTGTTCTAGAGCCCAGGAGCCGCAACTACGGAGCCCGTGTGTGCAAACTACCGAAGCACATACTAAGGAAGCACATACTACGGAAGCGCATGCAGCTTAGAGCCCGTGCTCTGCAACATGAGAAGCGCCGCAGCGACTGCCCATGTACTGCAACTAGAGGGCAGCACCCACTCACCACAAGTACAGAAAAGCTCGTGTAGCAATAAAGACCCGGCGCAGCCAGAAATACATAAAATTTTTAAAGAGCATATTTAAAAATATATTACTATTGAATAGTTGCTGCTTTTCTCATAAGTCTCTTATTAATAATAATATCACTAGTTTTATCTGTCTCCAGTGCAGTCCAGTCGCTCAGTCGTGTCTGACTCTTTGCGACCCCATGGACTGCAGCACGCCAGGCCTCCATGTCTATTGCCAACTCCCAGAATTTACTCAAACTCATGTCCATTGAGTCGGTGATGCCATCCAACCATCTCACCCTCTGTCATCCCCTTCTCCTCCTGCCTTCAATGTTTCCCATCATCAGGGTCTTTTCAAATGAGTCAGTTCTTCACATCAGGTGGCCAAAGTGTCTGTCTTACTAGAGTCTAAAAGAAAAACTGAAGTGAGCTTTGATCTCATAAGTGTTTGAGAGATGGTTGTTTCTCAAAATTTGTAAATATTGCTCTTTGAATTTTATATCTCTTCAGTTTTCCCTTGTAGTCTCTTCTCTATGAAAAATACAAGTAATTTCTATATAGAAGAATTACCAGCCCTATTCTGAAATTAAGAAGGCAAAACAAATAAAAAAATCTTAAATTTACGAACTCAAATTTCTTCTTCTTTTTCTTATGTGGAAAATTTGGTATGAAATATTAGAAATGTGGAAACCTATGTCAGAAATGAACAGATGGAGGAATTGCAAAGGAAAAAAAATGTTTAGATTAAACTACACAAAAACATTGCAAAATATCCATGGAAATTAAAGTGTACATGACAATCTTCAAAAATGTTTTCAAGAATGCATGACTGACAATCAAATGTCTTTAACATATGGGTAATTTTAAAAAACCAAAAGCAAATATTCAGCGCTGTTGTTTGTTGTTTAGTCGCTAAGCTGTGTCCGCCTCCTTTGCAACCTTATGGACTGTAGCTTGCCAGGCTCCTTTGCCCATGAGATTCACCAGGCAAAAATACTAGAGAGGGTAGCCATTCCCTTCTCCAGGGGATCTTTCTGATCCAGGGATCGAACCTGGGTCTCCTGCATTGCAGGTAGATTCTTTACCATCTGAGCCACAAGGAAAGCCCTTTAGTAGGTTAGTGAAGATGGAAACTGTGAAGCTCATTAAAAAACTGTGCTTCACTGTCTGCAGGAAGATAAATACTTCAACCCCTTGCCGTGTGTTGAATGTTGTCGCCCATAAATATATCTCTCTCAGATTCTGTCAGTAGAACCTTACATGGAAAAATAATCTTTCAGACGTAATTAAATTAAGGGTTTTAAGTTGAGGTCATCCTGGATTTCCTAGGATGAACCCTAAATCCAATGACAGGTGTCCTCTTAAAAGTCACATAGAGGGACACATACAGAGAAGACCGTGTGGCTGTGGAAGCAGAGACTGGAGGTATTTAATCACAAACCAAAAATGCAAGCAGGCACCAAGAGCTGGAAGAATCAAAGAAAAATTCCCTAAGAGCCCTGGGAGGGAGCACAGTCCTGCCAACAGCTTGCTTTGAGACTGAGAAACACACAAAGGCACTAAAATAGATAAATCAAAAAAGACCTCTGCTTGGCAAAGGAACAAATTATTGAGACACACAATAACTTGGATAAATCTCAAGGGCATTTTGTTAAGTAAAAAGCCAATATCAAAAGGTCACCTGCTGTAGGATTCCATTTATATAACATTTTTGAAATGGCAAAATTATAGATGAAAACAGATTAGTGGTTGTCAGGGGTTAGGGACGGTGGGGCAAGTGTGATGGATGTAGCTACAAAGGGGTAGCGCGAGGGTGATCTTTGTGGTAAAACAATAGTTTCACATCTTGATTGCATTGATAGTCACACAGATTTACACATGTGACAGGATGGCACTGGACTTTATATGCATACTGAACAAATATGAATTTTCTGGTTTTGATATTGTGCTATGATTACATATAATGTGATCACTGGGGGAACCCGGGTGAAGGACAGTGTTCAGTGCTATTTTTGCTGCTTCCTGGGAAGCTCTAAATATTTTCTAATAAGAATACTTTAAATATCATTATCAAGATGATAACAACCCTTTTGGCTTACTCACCCAAACTTTTAAAATGTGGACACGTTAGGAACAATTGGTTTAGGATTTTGAAAATAATTCCTAGAAAAATGTATTCATGCACACAGATGTAGCTAGAAGATGAGTCATTACAGCTTTAGAAATATTAGGAATAATTTGACTGTAAAATAGAAAGTTACTCCAAGGGCATACTATGCACCTTTTAAAATTCTACAATAGAAGAAAAATCTGCCAGATTACATATAGAAATGCAAATACGTTACTTATTTTTATTGGAATTATTATGCTTTAAGATTTTTCACTTTACTTTTCTCATGTTGTTCTACTTTTTCATTATATAACGAATGTGACATAAATATGAGTTTATTATACATAAGCCATATACTAGTTTATCTTATATAATGAAAAGCCTTCCCCAGTGGCTCAGTGGTAAAGAATCCATCTCTAAACCAGGAGACACTGGTTCCATCCCTGGGTCAGGAAGATCCCCTGGAGGAGGGCATGGCAACCCACTCCAGTATTCTTGCCTGGAGAATCCCAAGGACAGAGGAGCTTGGTGGGCTCCAGTCCACAGGGTCACAAATAATCAGACAGGACTGAAGCAACTGAACATGCATGAATGCACATATAATGAAAAAATAGTCCCGAGTCTCTCCTGGCTTATGCTTTCTGAAAAGATGCATTAATAGCGTTCCCAGGAGGTGTCATGCCAGCTACACAAATGAGGGATTCCATTCCCAGTTCTCATTCAGATTCCTCCTACACAGGTAGAATGCAGCCTCAGAAGGAGAAAGCACCACATCCAATTAAATTTTTAAAAAGCTGATCTCCTTAAACAGACCAGATATCCACTGGGCCGGAAAAACCAGTGCTTAAGGAAGACGAGTGCTAGTGTCTCACTTCTGTGCCCGAGTTAACTGGCAAAAGTGAAGACTCCATTTTTGAGCATCAGCAGGTGGTAGACCAATATCTACATAATACAGGCTCTCACAGAAGCCAATGGTATCCCACTGTATCTCAGACAACCTGAGCTAAGAGTGTATGACTCTCCAAGATCACGGGCTTCTAAGGGCGGTCCTTAGAAATAAGGAAACAAGAGATTTATCGTGATCTGTGTGTGCTCAGTTGTGTCTCTTTGAGACCCTTTGGATTGTGGCCCGCCAAGCTTCTCTGTCCAGGAGATATTTCAGGCAAGAATATGGAAATGGGTTGCCATTTCTTCCTCCAAGGGATCTTCCCGATCCAGGGATCAGACCCTCATCTCATGCATCTCCTGCGTTGCAGGTGGATTCTTTACGCTGAACCATCTGGGAAACCCTTATCATGATCTACCCTCTACCAAGGATGGTTCCTCATATGTAATTAGATACCGTAAATGCTTTACAGTGTTCATTTTAGTCTGTCAGTGTAGTCATTTCGGTCAGGTTCACAGATTTCTTGCAGGTTTAGTTATTTATAGGAAGCTGGACTAAGAGGGATTCCTCGACTATTTTGTTTGAAAGTCTTGTGTCCAAGGTCAAATGAAGCAGACAAGCAGAGGTCTTACATTATTCTCTCTGGATGAGGTACACAGAATTCAGAATTGAGAGATACTTTTTCAGTATCCTCACCAGGTGTTGAAGTCCCAGTGGGAAACAGTAGGATTTGGGAAATAAAAGCATCTTCTTTTTTTCCCTCTCTATTCTATATTTTCCTAAGCTAGCAGAGAATATATGCATTTAACAATAGGTTAAGCTGTTTTTAATGCTTCCTATCAGTCAGAGTTAGGAAGAACCCTACCAGTATAATTGTGTCAAACATATTTCTAAGTTTTGGATATGATAAAAAGAGATAATGGGATTCTTCATTTAAGCTAGAGACAATAGGATGAGAATGTGATTGTTTATGTATAATAATGAGAGCATTTAGAAGAGCACAGTTCTTTGAGAACAAAGTTAGCTTATACTTTAATCAGATGTGACTTCCCTTCAAATTTGTTCTACTATAGAACATAGACAAGAAAGCAATTACAATTTTTAGATTAAAATTACTACTTCTCTAATGTCAAAATGAAGATATATGAAAAAACATGCATGTGAAGAGAATTCTAATCCTTGAATTTTGCATGAAATTACCCTAATACATAAAGAAAAGGAAAGTATGTCTGTTATATTCAAAGCACAGATTTATAATCAATTATACCTTTTATTTCCAGGGTATGAAATATATTTCACAGCATGTTTTCATGAACATAAACTAAAGCATTAAGACAGCAAACAATCAAAATTCACAGTGAATGTTGTATCTATAAATTTAGCAGTAGACTTGGGCTAAAACCAGGAAATGAGGACAATCTACCAGCAAACGTATTAGTAAGAACCATGTTTTTATGATCTATTGCCAATAAGAGTTAACTATTAACTAATTTAAATGTGTGTGAAAAGATTTAAAATTGTATTTCTTTGATAATATTAGCTTAGTGAATGGCCATTTAATGATGCTAAAGATATATTCAGGTTAAATATAATGAAAATTTCAAGCACTTGAAATTCAATATTATTTTTTATTATGTGCAAATCAAAATAGAGAAAAACATTCCACCTAACAAATTAGATTACTGTTTACAAGTGTTAAAAATTTTAGGAGGCAAATGAAGTTTTAAAAAGACACCCTAGAGTCATTATATTTTTTTCATTCTTGACTAACTGAAAGTCAGGATGACCTTTTCAAAGGTGGTGACATTTGTAATGTTCAGAGAAAGACTGAAGAAGTAAAATTTATCTAATGCAAAAACCTAGAACATCTGGCTAAAAATCCTTAAATTTACACTTTTTGGAAGCAACTTGCCATTTGTAGCTCTTCTGTCACTGAGGTAGCTAAATGATACTCTGATGGGGGAGTACCTAGAACAATAGGTGCCCTGGATGTTCATGAATTGTGGGATCAGGTTTGTGCTCATTCACATCAATCCTATTTAATGAATACACAATATTAATTCTTTGTACAGCCATAGAATCAGCAAAAGGATTAGCCACTGGAATGAGTGAAAACAGACTCTCTATCCTAGTGGGGCAATTTGGGGACAAGGTCTTTCCTTACTAGACAGGTACAAAGTCATTTAAGTATTCAGAGTGGGCAACATCTATATACCACTTCCCCTGAATTAAGTGGTGATAGAGAGTAGTATATTTATAGGCTTCCCTTGTGACTCAGTGAAGAAGAATCCGCCTGCCAATGCAGGAAATGCTGTTTTAATCCCTAGGTCAGGAAGATCTCCCTGGAGAAGGGCATGGCAACCCACTCCAGTGTTCTTGCCTGGAGAATCCTATGGACAGAGGAGAGTGACAGGCTACAGTCCACAGGATCACAAAGAGTCGGACATGACTGAAGCAATTTAGTACCCAGGGGGAAGAAACGACAGTTTTGTCACCAATAAGAAGTAGCACGGAATCTAGAAAGAGGGCACTGATGAAATTTTCTGCAGGGAAGCATTGGAGACACAGATGCAGAGAACAACAACAATGCCAACAACAAATTGACATAGACCAAAATAAAAAGTACTTGTTTCAGAAAATCAGCCATTTAATGATTTTTTGAAACCAAACAATGTCTATGCAGCTATGGTCCCTATATTCCAGCCTAGTGTATAGCCACACACATTAGATCTAAAATAGAAGTGAAAAAAAGTAGACACTGCAGATGTAGTTATAACCAGTGGAAGATGGTTCTAATTTGAGATGGTTGTGTCACCTATTAATTACTTCCAATCTCCTCCAGTCAGAAGAGTTCAGCTAAAATGTATACTCCAGAGGGGGATAGCTAAAATTAAAATACTCTAACAGGGAAGCCACACGCCAGGTGTGGTTATTTAGTAACTGAAACACCCTCCAGGGATAGCTCAAACAACTTTAAATTGTCCTAAGGCATACCTAAATCTTATCTGATTAACTTATCATTTATCTTATCTGATAAAGAAGTAAGACATTGTTTCCTTGATGAAGTGAGGAATGATGAGGCCCTTAATTGCTCAGAAAGGTTGTATAGGTGTTGCTCTCCACACATGAATAGTGTGGTAAGAATCCCACAAGCCCATTAGCCTAGTATTTATTCAGGATCGCTCTAGATCGAAAGCATGTAGAATTCAGTTCAATTCAGTGTCTCAGGTGCATCCAACTCTTTCCAACCCCATGGACTGTAGTATTCCAGGACTCCCTGTCCATCACCAACTCCTGGAGTTTACTCAGATTCATGTCCATTGAGTCGGTGATGCCATCCAACCATCTCATCCTCTGTCATCCCCTGTTCCTCCTGCCTTCAGTCTTTCCCAGCATCAGAGTCTTTCCCAAGAGGTCAGTTCTTTGCATCAGATGGCCAAAGTATTGGAGTTTCAGCCTCACCATCAGTCCATCCAATGAACATTCAGGACTGATTTCCTTTACGATGGACTAGTTGGATGTCCTTGCAGTCCAAGGGACTCTCAGGAGTCTTCCCCAACACCACAGTTCAAAAGCATCAATTCTTCAATGCTCAGCTTTCTTTATAGTCCAACTCTCACATCCATACATGACCACTGGGGGGGGGGGGGCAGCCTTGACTAGATGGATCTTTGTTGGCAAAGTAATGTCTCTGTTTTCAATATGCTATCTAGGTTTGTCATAACTTTTCTTCCAAGGAGTACATGTCTTTTAACTTCATGGCTGCAGTCACCATCTGCAGTGATTTGGGAGCCCAGAAAAATAAAGTCTCTCACTGTTTCCATTGTTTCCCCATCTATTTCCCATGAAGTGATGGGACTGGATGCTATGATTTTAGTTTTCTGAATGTTGAACTTTAAGCCATCTTTTTCACTCTCCTCTTTCACTTTCATCAAGAGGTTCTTTAGTTCCTCTTCATCTGCATATCTGAGATGATTGCTATTTCTCCCAGAAATCTTGATTCCAGCTTGTACTTTATCCAGTCCAGCGTTTCTCATGATGTACTCTGCATATAAGTTAAATAAGCAAGGTGATAATATACAGCTTTGACGTACTCCTTTTCCTATTTGAAACCAGTCTGTTGTTCCATGTCCAGCTCTAACTGTTGCTTCCGGACCTGCATACAGATTTCTCAAGAGGCAGGTCAGGTGTTCTGGTATTCCCATCTCCTTTAGAATTTTCCACAGTTTATTGTGATCCACACAGTCAAAAGCTTTGGCATAGTCATTATAAAGCAGAAGCAGATGTTTCTCTGGAACTTTCTTGCTTTTCTGATGATCCAGCGGATGTTGGCAATTTGATCTCTGGTTCTTCAGCCTTTTCTAAAACCAGCTTGAACATCTGGAAGTTCACGGTTCATGTATTGCTGAAGCCTGGCTTGGAGAATTTTGAGCATTACTTTACTAGCATGTGAGATGAGTGAAATTGTTCAATAGTTTGAACTTTCTTTGGCATTGCCTTTCTTTGGGACTGGAATGAAAACTGACCTTTTCCAGTCCTGTGGCCACTACTGAGTTTTCCAAATTTTCTGGCATATTGATTGCAACACTTTCAACAGCATCATCTTTTAGGACTGGGAATAGCTCACCTGGAATTCTATCACCTCCACCAGCTTTGTTCATAGTGATACTTCCTAAGGCCCACTTGACTTCACATTCCAAGATGCCTGGCTCTAGGTGAGTGATCACACCTTCGTGATTATCTGGGTCATGAAGATCTTTTTCTGTACAGTTCTGTGTATTCTTGCCACCTCTTAATATCTTCTGCTTCTGTTAGGTCCAGACCATTTCTGTCCTTTATTGAGCTCATATTTGCATGAAATGTTCCCTTGGTATCTCTAATTTTCTTGAAGAGATCTCTAGTCTTTCCTATTATATTGTTTTCCTCTATTTCTTTGCACTGATCACTGAGGAAGGCGTTTTTATCTTTCCTAGCTATTCTTTGGAACTTTGCATTCAAATGGTTATGTTAGTCCTGTACAACAAAAATTCTACAGCTGATCTGGAGAAGGAAATGGTAACTCACTCCAGTAATCCTACTTGGTAAATCCATGAACAAAAGGGTCTGGTGGGCTCGAGTCCCTGCGACTTTCAAAGAATTAGCAACCCAACACTACAGTTGATCTGGCTATAAGAACCTTCCACTAGATATTTCTTTTTGTTCAAGTGCTTACAAGGACAAAACGGACTTCATGAAGCTTACAAGTAATCTATTCTTTTATTAGAACTTCCTGACTGAGAGAGAGCACAGAGGTGAAAGGTCATATAGGGTATGTAACTCACATCTTCCTCTGATTCACAAGAGGTATGGATATTTTCAAAAGAACTTTCCATGGTGAATGGGACAGATTTTGAGCAGAGACAGTGTTTTCATACATTCAAAGTATCTCCCCATTACTATTTAGTCATCAGAAAGGGAAAACTAGTAGCCTTAAAATAGAAAATCTTAGCAGACACCATCATAACCGAGTAACCACTCTAAGATTTATAGTAAAATACACTGACATCATGCATCCACTGATATGATAAACTAAGAATGGCATATCATGTCTGTAGCATTTTTCTTTTGATGAATGACCAAATATGGGAGACTATATTTTACCTCTAGTCTCTTCGGGTTTTCCAGGTGAGCCTAGGATTTAAACTGACATAAGACAGACTTACTGGAAAACACCCTGATGCCGGGAGGGATTGGGGGCAGGAGGAGAAAGGGATGACAGAGGATGAGATGGCTGGATGGCCTCACCCACTTGACGCACATGAGTTTGGGTGAACTCCCGGTGTTGGTGATGGACAGGGAGGCCTGGCATGCTGCAATTAATGGGATCACAAAGAGTTGGACACTACTGAGTGACTGAACTAAACTGAACTGAACTGAAGACAGATCTACAGGAGAAAACCATACACATTTATATTAATGGTATATACCATGAACTCTTAAAAAGAATGACAAACCGAAGAAATGGTGAAATCAACAGGTTTTCATATTAGGTTGGAGAGACAGACAATTGTGGAAAAACAACTAAAAACTTCATGGGGATGTGTTATGTTAGTAAGGTCTGTTTATAGCATTCTTTTGGTTTCAATTTCTCATCCTTGATGATAAGAATGTTTCTTTCTGGTATTAAGCAAAGCATCCTTTAAGTGAGAGTTTTTAACTCTTGTTTTCACAAAGAAATGGGGAGATTAGGATACTCTCCTTGCATCTGCTTTTTTTTAAGTTCCTTTAACTTAAAATAATATTTCTGCTAAAGTAGAAAATTTAGGGGTGATATATTCTGCCACCCCTCACCCTAACATCAGTCAGTTCAGTTCACTTCAGTTACTCAGTCCTGTCTGACTCTTTGCAACCCCATGAATCACAGCACACCAGGCCTTTCTGTCCATCACCAACTCCCGGCATTCACTCAAACTCATGTCCATCCAGTCAGTGATTCATCCAGCCATCTCATCCTCTGTCGTCCCCTTCTCCTCCTGCCCCCAATACCTCCCACTATCAGAATATTTTCCAATGTGTCAACTCTTTGCATGAGGTGGCCAAAGTATTGGAGTTTCAGCTTTAGCATCAGTCCTTCCAATGAACACCCAGGACTGATCTCCTTTAGGATGGACTGGCAGGATCTCCTTGCAGTCCAAGGGACTCTCAAGACCTTCTCCAACATCACAGTTCAAAAGCAACAATTCTTCGGTACTCAGCTTTCTTCACAGTCCAACTCTCACATCCATACATGACTACTGGAAAAACCATAGCCTTGACTAGACGGACCTTTGTTGGCAAAGTAATGTCTCTGCTTTTGGTTGGTCATAACTTTCCTTCCAAGGTGTAAGCATCTTTTAATTTCATGGCTGCAATCACCATCTGCAGTGATTTTGGAGGCCCCCCACCAAATAAATTCTAACACTGTTTCTACTGTTTCCCCATCTATTTGCCATGAAGTGATGGGACCAGATGCCATGATCTTCGTTTTCTGAATGTTGAGCTTTAAGCCAACTTTTTCACTCCCTTCTTTCACTTTCATCAAGAGGCTTTTTAGTTCCTCTTCACTTTCTGCCAATCATGACAAAACATCAAACAAACAAATACATGGATAATCTACAAAATAAGTGTCAATTCTTTTAAATGGATTAAGGTAGTAAAATCAGTGAACTCCAAATAAATTTTGTTGTTTGGTTAAAATAATAGTATACCAAATTTAATTTCTTACTTTTGATAATTTTTCCATGGTTTTGTTAAATGTTAACATAAGAACAAGCTGGCTAAAGGACATGTGGAAGCTCCCTGGAATACTTTTGCAACTTTTCTCTGGATCCAAAATTATCTCAAAATAAAATATAAAAGAAAGAAAAATAGAAAAGGAAAAGTATATCTTAAAAATTTAATCTTAAGGATCATTAAATCAAATTCTTGATGTAATAATCTATATTACATGGTTCACAGATATAAGGCAAAATAAAACAAAATCACAACTCTGATATTCTTCATGTTTTGAAGGATAAAAATTTGTAATTTTTGGAGAAGTTCTCTATGTTTTCACTACATTATGCTGAAACTAAAATACAGATAGAGTGCTAACAGGAGGATTAATCATGATTAAAAAGTAAATGAAATCACAATATGTAGAATATAAGCAAAGACTGTGCAGGGCTTAAATACACTAATTAAAATGCAATTTAAAATTAAAATAAGAGAAAATGATATTTAAATTTAAGTAAGAGAAAACCATAATTTCCATATTGCTTCAAGAGCTCCTAATGCTTGAAAGTAAAGAAGAGAATATGATGAAAATATATATTATGCTTTCTGTATGCTTGATGAAGCCATTTCTATGTCACGAATAACAATGGTGATATTGTTCCAATGGAATAAAGTGGAAAAGCCATTGTTGGACTGTCAGAGGATGAAAGACTATGGTACTAAGAATACTAAGTGTAACTATTAATAATCAAAAGATGTGAATTCTAATGGTACCCCACAGACATTTGAGTAGATATTAGAAGTTCTTCACAATGATGAAGTGAAGATGCAATTAATTAGTCTACAATGGACTGAGCAGTATCATAGTATAAATAATTTTAATCAGTTGTCAAAGTAAAGCATTTTCACTCAGATTGTTATTCAAGTCATTCTTCTCACATTGAAACTCAGGCTCAGGAAAGACTAGGAAGAGAGAGATAAAAATCCATGTAGTTACTTTTCTTTTAAGAAGGCCATTTAGAAATGCCTGAATATTAGTAAACCTGTATTGCAGTGTTTCACTGTGATTTTAAAGTCTACAAACTCAAACTCTCTTGCAAAACATCTGTTTTCTAAAAACTCATCCATTTCTAAACTAGCTATCAAGTATCTATTGTATTTCAGAAACTGGCATATAGGTGTATTGTTGTATAAATATGTAAAAGAGCACCCTTCATGGAGCATGTATTCTATTAAATTAGATAGGATTTTTCATCACAATTAACTAAAAGCTCAAGCTAAATTAGCTTAGGTTAAAAGGAATATTTGTCAGGTGAAATAACCTGGAAATTCAAGCAATGGAACAGGCATCACCCAAGCCTAGACTCCCTAACTGAGCCTCGAGTTTGCTTGTTGGACTTTGTCTCAAGGACCATATAGTATTAAGTACAGCACACATGCCTTCAATATCTAAACTATCTCAGATCTCCTGTGGAGTCATAAAAAGAGCAAGCCTTTTTGTGAGAACACAAATTCAAAAATGCATTGCATATTATTTGCTTTGATTGGATTCTTTGTCAGTCCTTGAACAAATTTCTTGGCCAAATGAATATGAAGAATGAATTAACTTATGCCTAGATTTTGTGTTACACTTAGGAGTGAGGGATGAAGTCACATTACAAGAAGCCTGGGTGGTGATGGCAGCAAAAGGAATATTACCACAGCAGGAAAGTACTTCCCAGATGACTCAGTGGTAAAGAATCTGCCTGCCAATGTAAGAGACACAGGAGACTCGGGTTTGATCCCTGTGTCAGGGAGATTCCCTGGAGGAGAAAATGACAACCCACTCCAGTATTCTTGACTGGGAAATCCCACGAACAGAGGAACCTGGTCCATGGGATCGCAGAATCAGACACGACTTAGTGACTGAGCACGCAATCACGCATCTTTGAGACCAACTTCATATAATTATCAAACCTGATTCTACTCTGTTATAGAATCAGGTTTATCTACCATATAAGCACAAAATAGGAACATCATTACTTGTTTGGTAAATAAACTGTTAAATGTAGCAGAAGGTCATACAAGAACAAATTATTGCAGGGCCGTTGTATGATCATAAATTACATTGCTGGAATTAATGGTGGGCATATTCATTTAAAATACAGGCACATACATTTGTTTCTAATGCAAACATATAGTTATTAAACTTTTAAAAGGTTATGGTAAGAACAATTGATAAATAAAATTAAATGTCCAAATAAATATTTTCCATATGGTTGACATTCAGTCTAATAGTGATTTAGCAGATACTTAAAACCAGACCAGCATTGTACAATGGAGACATAATGCAAACCACATATGCAAAGTGAAATGTTTTAGTATATCTATGGAAGAATAAAATGAAATAAGTGAAAGTGATCAAAATAATACATATTTTGTTTAATACCATATACCTTAAATATTACAGATTTAGCCTGCAATCAATGTAATAAATAAATAAATTAATTAAATAGATTAGAACTTTTGTTTAATTTTGAGAGCACTTCTCAATTCAAACTGGGTTCAAGTATTTATTAGTAACATGTTTCTATGGCTATCATATGAACATCTAAGGCTTAAAAAATGAAGGATGCAATGATGAAAATTAAAATGTCTTAATTTCAGGTACCCGCAAATCTCATGTAGTAAACTACATATGTGATTAGACCCTTAAAATATAGTATTTTAATATAAAAATAAAAACAGATATTTGTAAAAAAGGAGTGAAGTCAATTCCAATTAAAGGAATTAAAGGGTCAAATTCTGAGCTCCCCAAATTAAAGCACAAAATTAAATTCTTTTCTACAGTAGCAATTTCATATGTTCTTTGACGATGAGATCAGAATGGATCATATTTAATCAAATAGAAACAGTTTGGTGAAATGAGAGGATGGTGAAGTAAATCATAACTAACTCTTTTAATCTTAGTTTTTGAATGTATTAGCTGTGTCATTTGAAATCAATTCTTGATTGCTTTCTCTGTATACCTAGAGGGATTAGAACTGTTATTGCTGTTCAATCACTAAATCATGTCTGACTCTGCAACCCCAAAGACTGCAGCTCAACAGACTTCCCGGACCTTCATTATCTGCTGGAGTTTGCTAAGATTCATGTCCACTTCATCAGTGATGCCTTCCAACCATCTAACCCTCTGTCACCCCCATCTCCTTCTGCCTTCTATCTTTTGCAGTATCAGAGTTTTTTCCAATGAGTCAGCTCTTCCCATTAAGTGGCCAGAGTATTGGAGCTTCAGCTTCAGCATCAATCCTTCCAATGAATCATTTAGTTCAGTCACTCAATCGTGCCTGACTCTTTGCGACCCCATGGACTGCAGCACGCCAAGCCTCCCTGTCCATCACCAACTCTTGGAGGTTATTCAAACTTATGTCCACTGAGTTGGTGATGTCATCCAACCATCTCATCCTCTGTTTTCCCCTTCTCCTCCTGCCTTCAATCTTTCCCAGCTTTAAGATTTTTTCACATGAGTCAGCTCTTCCAATCAGGTGGCCAAAGTATTGGAGTTTCAGCTTCAGCATCAGTTCTTCCAATGAATATTTAGGATTGATTTCCTTTAGGATTGATTGGCTTGATCTCCTTATGGTCCAAGGTACTCGCAAGAGTCTTCTCCAACACCACAATTCAAAAGCACCAATTCTTTGGTGCTCAGCCTTTATGGTTCAGCTCTCACATCCATACATGACTGCTGGAAAAACCATAGGTTTGACTATATGGACCTATGTTGGCAAATTGATGTCTCTATTTTTTAATACACTGCCTAGATTTGTCATAGCTTTTGTTCCAAGAAACAAGCATC
This sequence comes from Nanger dama, assembly GCA_917880005.1. Taxonomy (NCBI): domain Eukaryota; kingdom Metazoa; phylum Chordata; class Mammalia; order Artiodactyla; family Bovidae; genus Nanger; species Nanger dama. Next base: position 5,553,224 of record CAKJTW010000069.1, read on the forward strand.
TTTTTATTTCATGGCTCCAGTCACTGTCTGCAGTGATTTTGGAGCACAAGAAAATAAAATCTGTTAGTGTATTCACTTTTTCCTCATTTATTTGCTGTGAAATGATGGGACTGAATGCCAGATCTTAGAGCTAACACATACAACATTAGTGAATGACACTTAGAAAATTGTTCTATATAGTACTTGTCATATATTTTAGAGTATTGTTAGTTTAAATATTATTATTTCAAACTATAAATGCATTTTAAATGTCACTTATAAAATGCTTGTTTCAGGCATATATTCTAATTTATTGATCCTCAACTGGGACAATTTTACCTTCCAGAGAACTATTAGATATGTAAAGAGACATTGGTTGCTACAATTAGGGGGCACTCCTAGCATATACTGGGTAGAGGACAGAGACAGAGGTAATTGATTCATGATATACACTCTCTTTCCCAACCTGAACACATAAAGAATTCAGTTCAGTTGCTCAGTTGTGTTCAATTCTTTGAGACTCCATGAATCGCAGCACATCAGGCCTCCCTGTCCATCACCAACTCCCAGAGTTCACCCAAACTCATGTCCATCGAGTTGGTGATGCCATCCAGCCATTTCATCCTCTGTCGTCCCCTTCTCCTCCTGCCCCCAATCCCTCCCAGCATCAGAGACTTTTCCAATGAGTTAACACTTTGCATGAGATGGTCAAAGTTCTGGAGTTTCAGCTTTAGCATCAGTCCTTCCAATGAACACCCAGGACTGATCTCCTCTAGGATGGACTGATTGGATAGCAAAAACCCTCTTCCAACAACACAAGAGAAGACTCTACACATGGACATCACCAGATGGTCAACACTGAAATCAGATTGATTATATTTTTTGCAACCAAAGATGGAGAAGCTCTATATAGTCAGCACAAACAAGACCAGGAGCTGACTGTGCCTCAGATCACGAACTCCTTATTGCCAAATTCAGACTTAAATTGAAGAAAGTGGGGAAAAATGACTAGACCATTCAGGTATGACCTAAAACAAATTTCTTATGATTATACAGTGGTAGTGAGAACTAGATTTAAGGGACTAGGTCTGATAGAGTGGCTGATGAACTACGGACAGAGGTTAGTGACATTGTACAGGAGACAGGGATCAAGACCATCCCCATGGAAAAGAAGTGCAAAAAAGCAAAATGGCTGTCTGGGGAGGCCTTACAAATAGCTGTGAAAAGAAGAGAAGCAGAAGGCAAAGGAGAAAAGGAAAGATATAAGCATCTGAATGCAGAGTTCCAAAGAATAGCAAGAAGAGATAAGAAAGTCTTCATCAGTGATCAATGCAAAGAAATAGGGGAAACAACAGAATGGAAAGACTAGAGATCTCTTCAAGAAAATTAGAGATATCAAGGGAACATTTCATGCAAAATGGGCTCGATAAAGGACAGAAATTGTATGGACCTAACAGAAGCAGAATATATTAAGAAGAGGTGGCAAGAATACATGGAAGAACTGTACAAAAAGATCTTCACAACCCAGATAATCATGATGATGTGATCACTAATCTAGAGCCAGACATCTTGGAATGTGAACTCAAGTGGGCCTTAGAAAGCATCAGTACAAACAAAGCTAGTGGAGGTGATGGCATTCCAGTTGAGCTATTTCCAATCCTGAAAGTTGATGCTGTGAAAGTCCTGCACTCAATATGCCAGCAAATTTGGAAAACTCAGTAGTGGCCACAGGACTGGAAAAGGTCAGTTTTCATTCCAGTCCCAAAGAAAGGCAATGCCAAAGAATGTTCAAACTACTGCACAGTTGCACTCATCTCACACGCTAGTAAAGTAATGCTCAAAATTCTCCAAGACAGTCTTCAGCAATACGTGAACCATGAACTTAAGGAACCAGAGATCAAATTGCCAACATCTGCTGGATCATGGAAAAAGCAAGAGAGTTCCAGAAAAATATCTATTGTTGCTTTATTGACTATGCCAAATCCTTTGACTGTGTAGATCACATAAAGAATTATTTGGGCCCAAATGCCAAAAGGACTGAGTTTGAGAAATTCTACTATAACTGAAAAGCAAATATAAACTTTCAGAAGATAGCATCTATCATTGATAAGCTTTAGCAAATTTTCAATTATTTTTAAAATTAGCTTCTCTTTTCAAGAACTGGACTTTTCCCCCTGATCTTTCTAATGTTGGCTAGTCTTGGCTTCTTTTGGCCACACATGTGGTGGCAGTAACTCTCTATTTCCCACACTCAATCCCAATAAATTTTCATATTCCACTCACTCACTATTATCCACCAAGGGAACCAGTCCAAGCAAACCTTCACGACAAATAGACATGATGTGTACTAGTCAAGGCCGACCCACAAGCTGACTGAACACCACACTGGCAGATCTGCCCTCCTGATCCATCGACTTGTGAACAAAATAAGAACCTTTTGTTTTTCACCAAATGAAGATTGTGCATGTTATTCAACAATGTCTAGTAGACACCCTCAACCAAAAGCTTTAAAGAAGTATGTGTGCTGATCACTATTGAGAAACAAACGGTGGGAAGTTTCTAGAATACTTGATATTTGAAAATTTTAATGAAGATCAATTATTTTGAATCTATTATTGCAGTGTTTTTTCACTTGTCATCTATATAGCAAATACTCATGTCTAGAAAATTTTTTGTCCCCTACCAAAACATAGACTTACATTTATTAATAGAAGAAATATATTGTAGAATTCTGAAAGAGATGGGAATACCAGACTACCTGACCTGACTTGAGAAATCTGTATAGAGGTCAGGAAGCAACAGTTAGAACTGGACATGGAACAACAGATTGGTTCCAAATAGGGAAAGGAGTACGTCAAGGCTGTATATTGTCACCCTGATTATTTACCTTGTGACCCCATAGACTGTAGCCTACCATGTCCCTCTGTCCATGGGATTTTCCAGGCAATAGTGCGAGAGTGGATTGCCATTTCCTTCTCCAGGGGATCTTCCCAACCCAGGGCTCGAACCCAGGTCTCCCACATTGTAGACAGAAGCTTCACCATCTGAACCACCAGGGAAGTCCTGCTTATTTGCCTTCTATGCAGAGTACATCATGAGAAACGCTGGGCTGGAGGAAGCATCAGTTGGAATCAAGATTGCTGGGAGAAATATCAATAACCTCAGATATGCAGATGACACCACCCTTATGGCAGAATGTGAAGAAGAGCTAAAGAGACTTGACGAAAGTGAAAGAGGAGAGTGAAAAAAATTGGCTTACAGCTTAGTTTTCAGAAAACTAAGATCAATGGCATCTGGTCCTATCATTTCATGGCAAATAGATGAAGAAACAGTGAGAGACTTTATTTTTGGGAGCTCCAAAATCACCTCAGATGGTGACTGCAGCCATGAAATTAAAAGACATTTACTCCTTGGAAGGAAAGTTATGACCGACCTAGATAGTATATTAAAAAACAGAGACATTGTCAACAAAAGTCCATCTAGTCAAGGCTATGGTTGTTCCAGTAGTCATTTATTGATATGAGAGTTGGACTATAAAAAAGCTGAGCACTGAAGAATTGATGCTTTTGAATTGTGGTGCTGGAGAAAACACTTGAAAGTCCCTTGGACTGCAAGGAGATCCAACCAGTCCATCCTAAAGACAATCAGTCCTGAATTTTCTTTCAAAGGACTGATGCAGAAGCTGAAATTCCAATTCTTTAGCCACCTGATGAGAACTGACTCATTTGAAAAGATCCTGATGCTAGGAAAGATTGAAGGTGGGAGAAGGGGATAATAGGATGGCTTCATGGACTCAATGGATGTGAGTTTGAGTAAACTCCGGGAGTTGGTGATGGACAGGGAGGCCTGGCATGCTGCCGTCCATGAGGTCACAAAGAGTCAGATATGACCGAGCAATTGAACTGAACTGACTCTTTATTAATAGAAGAAACATGTTTTAGAATTAGAGAGAATGCCAAGAACACAAATATTATCTAATCAGAAAATGTTTTAGAAAATATAGTTCCAAAGTGATTATGTAGATAGAGCAAATATGTTTATTTTATCAAATTAGTTTATATAACTTTCATCTGAATATAAAATTGCACTTTATATATGCTTACCTTTCCAAAGTCTCCTTTTTCCCAAACTAAAGTCTAAAGAAAAATAAAATATTAAGATGCGATGAATAATACAGGGTGCTTTAATTCTATTTCTCTTTTCCGATGATAATAAATAAGAAAGAAAATTTAATAGAAAATCTAAAATGTATAATTTATAAATTAAGAACAAGAATTGCTGAAAATTGTCTTATTTCACAAGTATTAGGAAAAGACTAGTCATGATAATATATATTCTTTAGGACCAAAAAAAAAAAAAAAGATCAGTTAATTTTAAAGATTCACTCAACAATTAGGAGAAAAATCTGGATTGCGGTCCAAGCTTTTCCCGTATGTATGTGACCTTGGGCTGTTTCCACTTTTCAGATCACCTCTTAAATCACTTTTAATTGCAAATGTTACTATTCTCCAAGGGCTCGATATAAAAATTCTAACAATTCTATGTCCATATCCATTCATTCTGAGTAGCTTATTCACTATTCTCTAATCATGTAATTGACTTTCATATGCTCTTAAATAGACATGAAATAATGGTTTACTAAAGCAATTGGTCACACACATTTGCTCTGTCTGGAGTCTGAATCTGCAGAAACTCCTTTTTCCCATTGTCTACTTGTTGAAGTGCAAGCTTGCTTTTAAAGGTGAAGAAATAGTAAAATATTCTATTGGAAAAATAAACACATGACATCAGATATCAAAATTTCTCTTTAAGCATGAAATTATTTTAAATGAAGTGACATTAAAGTGGATTAGTTGAACTTAAATTTTGACCATTCATTTTTATGTCAAGTGAATCATCATTTCTTTGCTAGTAAGAGAAGCTAAAGAGACACACTGTTTTAATTGGGGTCCTAAAATCCTTGTTTTTCCTCCATCTTCTCCTCCTTCTTTTACTACTTAATTAGGTAAAAAAAAAATCTCATGTGAGACTAAAAATTTGATCCTGCACTATCATAAGGGGAAGATTTCCTGTGTTAAATTTTCTTATCATGCACTGCATATTAAAAAGAGAAATTATTTGCTATAATCTTAAGCTGATACTCATCTAAATACAAATTTTTATGACAGTCAAGAATCGTGAAACTTTTATATAGGTAAGAAAAATCAGGAATTACTGCTGTGGGAAATCACAATGATTGAAGACTGTAATTATTGTTAGTTCTTTTCAGATATATTTACACATGATAAATCTTCTTGGAGATTTCCTGCTAATAGCTGCCGTCTATGTCCCACACTATAAAGAAAGAAAACAAAAGGAAGCAGAAAAAATGATTTTTGAGACATATAAATAATGTTACAGAAAAGCTACATTTTAGCTTAAGTGATACATTACATTACCCATTTCTGGTAGGTTAAAAGCCATACTTTCCTCCCCATATAATGTAAGATCATTGGATACTGCCTGTATTAAAGATACATCCCCTTTCTTTACTACTTATGTAATAGACAAAGTTTATTGTTGTTGTTTGCCTTGCTATGATGAAGTGAATTTTTATTTTTGGAATGGAAAATTAGCTAGAGTCTCCAATTAGCATGCTATCTGAATATGAGCCTACTGTAATGTCACAATCAACTTACCAATATTAAAGAACCTGCAGCTTCTTAATGCCATGTGCCACAGAAAATGTATGCCCGGGAAATGTTTACTCAATAAAATGTTTACCAAAATAACATCACTTGTTAGTAAGAAGACTGAATGCTATTTTTGCTTTTATTTGCAAAAGAAACATGGTTGATCCTTGAACACCACAAGTTTGAACTGCATGGAACTATTTACACATGAATTTCTTTTTTCTTAAAAAAAAAAAATACTCCTTTACAGCTTCTTAAGTTGCTTGAATTTACAGATTCAGGAACTTTGGAGACAAAGAAATCATGAATACAGAGGAAGAGTTTACACAGAGGGCCCATAAGTTATAGCTGGGTCTTTGACAGCCAAGAGGGCCGGTGGCTTTCCCTGGAAGCTCAGATGGTAAAGAATCTACCTGCAGTGTGGGCGACCTGGGTTCGATCCCTGGGTTGGGAAGATCCCCAGGAGGAGGGCATGGCAACCCACTCCAGTATTCTTGCCTGGAGAACCCCATGGACAGAGGATCCTGGCGGGTTACAGTCCATGTGGTCACAAAGAGACACAACTGAGCAACTAGCACAGCATAGAGGCTTGGTACCCATAACCTTAATGATGTTCAAACATCAGTTTTATTGGGGTTGAATGATTTTTGGCATAGTAATTTCTTGACAAATTTATCTCCAAACTTCAATGTATTTACAATATGTTATTTTTAATTTTTCTATAAATTTTTAACATAGTAAAGCAGAATATCTAAATACTAAAATACATAGAATTGAAATAGAAATGGAAATTTGTTTTAGTTTGGTCACCCTTTACCACCAAGAAAGCAATATCTAATTCTGCCAGACCCAAAACAGTATTATTTTCAAGAATTCCAAAGGAAATTCAGCCCAAGATTTAGCACACCTTGGCACCCTACTCCAGTACTCTTGCCTGGAATATCCCATGGACGGAAGAGCCTGGTGGGCTGCAATCCACGGGGTCGCTAAGAGTTGGACACGACTGAGCGACTTCACGTTCGCTTTTCACTTTCATGCATTGGAGAAGGAAATGGCAACCCACTCCAGTGTTCTTGCCTGGAGAATCCCAGGGACGGGGGATCCTGGTGGGCTGCCGTCTATGAGGTCGCAGAGTCGGACACGACGGAAGTGACTTAGCAGCAGCAGCAAGCAGCTGTCAAGACATGTGTCATTATATCTCACCCTGACAGTATGATAAATACCTATTGCTGTTTTTAATTTTCACTGATGAATGAGAGAGGCTGTGACTTTTTAGATTAGTACCTCATATATTTGAAGACATAGGAAAGTAGTCTTGGCTTCCCAGGTGGCACAGTGGTAAAGAATCTGCCTGCTAATGCAGGAGATGCAAGAGACGCAGGTTCGATCCCTGAGTCTGAAAGACCCATTGGAGGAGGAAATGGCATCCCACTCCAATACTCTTGCCTGAAAAATTCCATGGACAGAGAAACTCGGCAGGCTACAGTCTGTGGGGTTGCAAAAAGTGGGACACAACTGAGTATACACACACATGAAATCAGTCTATAGATTTATTGTCTCAATTGTTTTTTTCTATATACCCAGTCATTAGGGTCTACTGAAGTTCTGATTATAAATGCAGATAACCAGGTCACATACTATAACAAATGAATCTCAGTTTTCAGAAGAGAAATTTAGATGTCTGAATTTTCAAAAAGCACCCCCATGCCTATCTAATTACTAACATGTTTGTAAACTTCTGCGAATAAATATTTTTGGTCAATGAATTAATCTCTAATAATAGGGTAGGAAAATCTCTTTGCTTGAAAATATTGAGCAGAATCAAACTGTAAAAAAAAAAAAATCTAGGTGTATTAAAATCAAATGCTTTAAAGAAAATAATTGCCAAGAATTGTTTTTATCATGAAATAGTCTCAAGAACCTTAGAAAGCTATGTTTAAAGACCTGAGACATTTATATTTTTATTTTGGTTAATATTTTCTTTATAACACAATGCATGTTTATTAAAAAATTTTTTTCAGAATTTTTATTTAAAAAGGACAAAGAGAAGCAAGAAGTGTCACCTATACTTAAACTTTCAGTTAAGATAATTGTTTACATTTTGATGTCTCGTTTCTACTTGTCAATGCATGTACATTTTTATAAAAATTGTAGCTCAGCTGGTAAAGAATCTGCCTGCAATGCGGGAGACCTGGGTTCAGTCCCTGGGTTGGGAAGATCTCCTGGAGAAGGGAAAAGCTACCCACTCCAGTATTCTGGCCTAGGGAATTCCAAGAACTGTATAATCCATGGGGGTCACAAAGAGTCAGACATGACTGAGCAACTTTCACTTTAACTCTAATATGTATAAGTGTAAATTCATTTTTAACTAAAATATATTGAAATTTTTCTTCATATTTTCATATCATCAAATATTTCTTCAACTTCAAATTTATTACATGTATACTTTTGCTTATTTAGATGTTGACATTTCAGTTAACAATTATGAAATTATTCCATATATTATTGCTTAATTTGTTTTGTTTTTAGAGATAATGTTTGGTGAATATCTTTATTGCTGACTCTTTATTATATCCATCATCACTTCTGTGCTGTATTTCCTTTAAAATCTCCAATTTGCATCCTCAAAATCTCATCCTAACTTATTCTCAGTAGTCTTTTATTAAAGCACCCATTTTCCTACATGCCAAAACTAAGCATTAAGAACTGTTCATGCATTTTTCTCTTTATATGTTTTACACATTGGAATATCAGGCAGATGCTGGAATATATAAATAAATCTGAAATGTTTACCATTTAATGTGCTTCAGATTAGAATAAAAAGTAGGAGGATTATCTATTTCTTTAAGATTTAAAAGACATTCTAGCATTAAATCATGAAAGACTGATATATAAAAGAGCATAATATATCAGAATATTGTTATTTTCTGATTTATACTGAGTAAATGGACTTTAGTCATTTAGATTTTCATGGAATTTCTTTTTTGTTTTTAATTTTTTTAATTAAATTTATTTATTTTTTTAATTACAATACTGTATTTGTTTTGCCATACATTGACACGAATCAGCCATAGGTGAACACAATCTCCCAATGCCGAATCCCCCTCCCACCTCCCACCCCCATCCTCTTCTTGAATCATCCTGTGCATCGCACCATGCCTCCTGCATCCTACATTGAACATAGATTAGCGTTTCATTTCTTACAGGAAAATATACATGTTTCATTGCCGTTCTCCCATACCATCCCACCCTTTCCCTCTCCCTCAGAGTCCAAAAGTCCACTCTATACCTCTGTGTCTCTTGTTGTCTCACATATAGGGTCATCATTACTGTCTTCTAAATTCCATATATATGTGTCAGTATACTGTATTGGTGTTTTTCTTTCTGGCTTACTTCACTCTGTATAATCGGTTCCAATTCCATCCATCTCATTAGAACTGAGTCAAATTTATTCTTTTTAAGGGCTGAGTAGTATTCCATAGTGTATATGAACCACAGCTTTCTTATCCATTCATCTGCTGATGGACATCTAGGTTGCTTCCAAGTCCTGGCTATTATAAACAGCGCTGCAATGAACATTGGGGTACATGTGTCTCTTTCAATTCTGGTTTCCTCAGTGTGTATGCCCAGCAGTGGGATTGCTGGGTCATAAGGCAGTTCTATTTGCAATTTTTAAGGAATCTCCACACTGTTTTCCATAATGGCTGTACTAGTTTGCATTCCCACCAGCAGTGTAAGAGGGTTCCCTTTTCTCCACACCCTCTCCAGCATTTATTGCTTGTAGACTTTTGGATCGCAGCCATTCTGACTGGTGTGAAATGGTACCTCACTGTGGTCTTGATTTGCATTTCTCTGATAATGAGTGATGTTGAACATCTTTTCATGTGTTTGTTAGCCATCCGTATGTCTTTGGAGAAATGCCTATTTAGTTCTTTGGCCCATTTTTTTATTGGATCATTTATTTTTCTGGAGTTGAGCTGCATAAGTTGCTTATATATCTTTGAGATTAGTTGTTTGTCAGTTGTTTCATTTGCTATTGTTTTCTCCCATTCAGAAGGCTGTCTTTTCACCTTGCTTATAGTTTCCTTTGTTGTGCAGAAGCTTTTAATTTTAATTAGATCCCATTTGTTTATCTTTGCTTTTATTTCCAGTATACTGGGAGGTGGATCATAGAGGATCCTGCTGTGATTTATGTCGGAGAGTGTTTTGCCTATGTTCTCCTCTAGGAGTTTTATAGTTTCTGGTCTTACATTTAGATCTTTAATCCATTTTGAGTTTATTTTTGTGTATGGTGTTAGAGAGGGGTCTAGTTTCATTCTTTTACAAGTGGTTGACCAGTTTTCCCAGCACCACCTGTTAAAGAGACTGTCTTTACTCCATTGTATATTCTTGCCTCCTTTGTCGAAGATAAGGTGTCCATAGGTGTGTGGGTTAATCTCAGGGCTTTCGATTTTGTTCCATTGATCTATATTTCTGTCTTTGTGCCAGTACCATACTGTCTTAATGACTGTGGCTTTGTAGTAGAGCCTGAAGTCAGGCAAGTTGATTCCTCCAGTTCCATTTTTCTTTCTCAAGATTGCTTTGGCTATTCGAGGTGTTTTGTATTTCCATACAAATCTTGAGATTATTTGATCTAGTTCTGAGAAAAATACTGCTGGTAGCTTGATGGGAATTGCATTGAATCTGTAGATTGCTTTGGGTAGTATACTCATTTTCACTATATTGATTCTTCCAAGCCATGAGCATGGTATATTCCTCCATCTATTAGTGTCCTCTTTGATTTCTTTCATCAGTGTTTTATAGTTTTCGATATATAGGTCTTTAGTTTCTTTAGGTAGGAATATTCCTAAGTATTTTATTCTTTTCGTTGCAATGGTGAATGGAATTGTTTCCTTGACTTCTTTTTCTACTTTCTCGTTATTAGTGTATAGGAATGCAAGGGATTTCTGAGTGTTGATTTTATATCCTGCAACTTTACTATATTCACTGATTAGCTCTAGTAGTTTTCTGGTCGAGTCTTTAGGATTTTCTATGTAGAGGATCATGTCATCTGCAAACAGTGAGAGTTTTACTTCTTATTTTCCAATTTGGATTCCTTGTATTTCTTTTTCTGCTCTGATTGCTGTGGCCAAAACTTCCAGTACGATGTTGAAGAGTAGTGGTGAAAGTGGACACCCTTGTCTTGTTCCTGACTTTAGGGAAATGATTTCAATTTTTCGCCATTGAGGATAATGTGAGCTGTGGGTTTGTCATATATAGCTTTTATTATGTTGAGGTATGTTCCTTCTATTCCTGCTTTCTGGAGAGTTTTTATCATAAATGGATGCTGAATTTTGTCAAAGGCTTTTTCTGCATCTATTGAGATAATCATATGATTTTTATTTCTCAGTTTGTTAATGTGATGAATTACATTGATTGACTTGCAGATATTGAAGAATCCTTGCATCCCTGGGATAAAGCCCACTTGGTCATGGTGTATGATCTTTTTAATGTGTTGCTGGATTCTGATTGCTAGGATTTTGTTGAGGATTTTGCATCTTTGTTCATCAGTGATATTGGCCTGTAGTTTTCTTTTTTTGTGGTGTCTTTGTCAGGTTTTGGTATTAGGGTGATGGAGGCCTCATAGAATGAGTTTGGAAGTTAACCTTCCTCTGCAATTTTCTGGAATAGTTTCAGTAAGATAGGTGTTAGCTCTTCTCGGAATTTTTGGTAGAATTCAGCTGTGAAGCCGTCTGGACCTGGGCTTTTGTTTGCTGGAAGATTTCTGATTACAGTTTCAATTTCCGTGCTTGTGATGGGTCTGTTAAGATTTTCTATTTCTTCCTGGTTCAGTTTTGGAAAATTGTACTTTTCTAAGAATTTGTCCATTTCTTCCAAGTTGTCCATTTTATTGGCATATAATTGCTGATAGTAGTCTCTTATGATTCTTTGTATTTCTGAGTTGTCTGTCGTGATCTCTCCATTTTCATTTCTAATTTTGTTGATTTGATTTTTTCTCTTTGTTTCTTGATGAGTCTGGCTAATGGTTTGTCAATTTTATTTATCCTTTCAAAGAACCAGTTTTTGCTTTGTTGATTTTTGCTATGGTCTCTTTTGTTTCTTTTGCATTTATTTCTGCCCTAATTTTTAGGATTTCTTTCCTTCTACTAACTCTGGGGTTCTGTTTCTTCCTTCTCTAGTTGCTTTAAGTGTAGAGTTAGGTTATTTATTTGACTTTTTTCTTGTTTCTTGAGGTATGCCTGTATTGCTATGAACTTTCCTCTTAGGACTGCTTTTATAGTGTCCCAAAAGTTCTGTGTAGTTGTGTTTTCATTTTCATTTGTTTCGATGCATATTTTGATTTCTTTTTTGATTTCTTCTGTGATTTGTTGATTATTCACAAGGGTGTTGTTCAGCCTCCAAATGTTGGAATTTTTCATAGTTTTTCTCCTGTAATTGAGATCTAACCTTAGTGCATTATGGTCAGAGAAGATGCTTGGAATAATTTCAATTTTTTTGAATTTATCAAGGTTAGATTTATGACCCAGAATGTGATCTATTCTGGAGAAGGTTCCGTGTGCACTTGAGTAAAAGGTGAAATTCATTGTTTTGGGGTGAAATGTCCTATAGATATCAATTAGGTCTAACTGGTCTATTGTATCATTTAACGTTTGCGTTTCTTTGTTAATTTTCTGTTTAGTTGATCTGTCCATAGGTGTGAGTGGGGTATTAAAGTCTCCCACTATTATTGTGTTATTATTAATTTCCCCTTTCATGCTTGTTAGCAATTGTCTTACATATTGTGGTGCTCCTATGTTGGGTGCATATATATTTATAATTGTTATATCTTCTTCTTGGATCGATCCTTTAATCATTATGTAGTGGCCTTCTTTGTCCCTTTTCACAGCCTTTGTTTTAAAGTCTATTTTATTGGATATGAGTATTGCTACTCCTGCTTTCTTTTGGTCTTTATTTGCATGGAATATCTTTTTTCCAGCCCTTCACTTTTAGTCTGTATGTGTCCGTTGTTTTGAGGTGGGTCTCTTGTAAGCAGCATATATAGGGATCTTGTTTTTGTATCCATTCCACCAGTCTTTGCCTTTTGGTTGGGGCATTCAATCCATTTACATTTAAGGTAATTATTGATAAGCATGCTCCTGTTGCCATTTACTTTATTGTTTTGGGTTCGGGTTTATATGTCCTTTTTGTGTTTCCTGTCTAAAGTCTATCCTTTAGTATTTGTTGGAGAGCTGGTTTGGTGGTGCTGAATTCTCTCAGCTTTTGCTTGTCTAGAAAGCTTTTGATTTCTCCTTCATATTTGAATGAGATCCTTGCTGGGTACAGTAGTCTTGGCTGAAGGTTATTATCTTTCATCACTTTTTAAGTATGTCTTGCCATTCCCTCCTGGCCTGAAGAGTTTCTATTGAAAGATCTGCAGTTATTCTTATGGGGATCCCCTTGTGTGTTATTTGTTGTTTTTCCCTTGCTGCTTTTAATATTTGTTCTTTGTGTTTGGTCTTTGTTAGTTTGATTAATATATGTCTTGGGGTGTTTCGCCTTGGGTTTATCCTGTTTGGCACTCTCTGGGTTTCTTGGACTTGGGTGATTATTTCCTTCCCCATTTTAGGGAAGTTTTCGACTATTATCTCCTCAAGTATTTTCTCATGGTCTTTCTTTTTGTCTTCTTCTTCTGGGACTCCTATAATTCGAATGTTGGAGCGTTTCATATTGTCTTGGAGGTCTCTGAGGTTGTCCTCATTTCTTTTAATTTGCCTTTCTTTTTCCCTCGCTGATTCATTTATTTCTACCATTCTATCTTCTATTTCACTAATCCTATCTTCTGCCTCCGATATTCTACTATTTGTAGCCTCCAGAGTGTTTCTGATCTTATTTATTGCATTATTCATTATATGTTGACTCTTTTTATTTCTTCTAGGTCCTTGTTAAACCTTTCTTGCATCTTCTCAATCCTTGACCCCAGGCTATTTATCTGTGATTCCACTTTGATTTCAAGATTTTGGATCATTTTCACTATCAGTATTCGGAATTCTTTCTCAGGTAGATTCCCTATCTCTTCCTCTTTTGTTTGGTTTGGTGGACATGTCTCCTGTTCCTTTACCTGCTGGGTATTCCTCTGTCTCTTCATCCTGGTTATATTGCTGCGTTTGGGGTGGCTTTTCTATATTCTGGGAATTTGTGGAGTTCTCTTTATTATAGAGTTTCCTCTCTGTGTTTGGGGTTATATCAGTGGCTTGTCAAAGTTTCTTGATCAGGGAGGCTTATGTTGGAGTTCTGGTTGGTGGATCTGGATTTCCTCTCTCTGGAGTGCTGTGACGTGTGAAGTAATGGGTTATGCGACGTCGGTGGTTTTGGAGTATTTTGAGTTGCCTGTGTATTGAAGCTCAGGGGCTTGTTCTTGTGTTGCTGGAGAATTTGTGTGGTATGTCTTGCTCTGGAGCTTGTTGGCCCTTGGGCAGTGCTCAATTTTAGTATAGGTATGAAGGCGTTTGATGAGCTCTAATTGGATAATGTACCCTGTATTCAGGAATTCTTTGATGATCTCAGGATTTGGAATTACGCCTCCTGATTCTGGTTTTCAGATTTATTTTTAGAATAGGCTCATGATTTCTCCGTCTATTCAGCACTAATGTTAAAACGTCTAGGTTAATGATGATAGGTTTCTCCACCTTGAGGGTCGTCCCTAGAGGATCGGTGAGTTACTTGGAGGAGAGAAGAGGGAGGGAGTAGTTAGAGGTGAGTGGAATGGGATGAGGTGGAATCAAAAGAGGGAAAAGCAAGTTAGCCCGTAACCACTTTCTTGTGTGTGCTCCGAAGTCTGGACCGCTCAGAGGTGGTCACAGAGTTATACATGGAAGAGGAGAGGAAGGAAGTAGATAGAGATGGACAGGAGGATAAAAGAGGGAGATGGGAAGGAGGGATACAGATCCGGTCAGTGACCAGTTCTCTTAGAGTTCTCCTCCTTCTGGAACACACAGAGGTTCATAGGGTTGGGTAGAGAGGGGGAGGGGGAGGGAGGAGCAAAAGCCACCTGGTGGCAAAAGGGAGATTCCAGAGGTGGAGAGAGTGGTCAAGCCAGTAGTCTTGCACTCATGTAAAACTGGGTACTGAGGATTAGGTTTTTGAAAGTACAAAATTGGCAACAAATACCAAAATGCCAAGATTAAAAATCTGGAGTATAAATTGGATTTTCAAAGATAGATTATTGAAGAGAAGATGAAGAAGTAGAGAGAAATTTAAAAAAAAATAGAGAAAAAAGAAAAAGAAAAAAAAAGTAAAATATAATAAAAGACTCCAGAATTATTAAAAGACAACTTCCTTCACCAATAAGACTATATACGGCGTTTGCTTAAACGATAGTTTTTTTTTAAAGTAATATTAGGTTCTAAAAATAATAACTAGGAATATAGAATACTTAAAAATTTAAGGAAGTTTAGGGAAAAAAGGATGAAAAAGAAAAGGATAAACAAATTTAAAAAGGAAAAAAATAATTTTTAAAGAAAGAAAACAAAATTCTTAAAAAGAAAAAAAAATCACGCTTCCACATCATCACCCCCACCAAAAAATTTTTTTTTAATCATAAAAGTAGGAACGGCGTATCTAGCGCTTTCTCTGTGGTTGAGGGCTGTGTGGGGTCACTACCAAGGCAGTTCCCTCTGACTTCCTCTGTTTGCTGGTCTCTTCCGTGTCTGATTTCTGTCTTGTCATAAGGAGGGTGGTGATGAGCTCTGCACTGGGCTTGCCCCTTCCCAATCCGCGGGATAACCGTGTGGGTCCTGCCCTGTTTCATGCAATTCCCCGGTTTAAGCCGCTCAGGATTGGTGCTCAGGAAGTCCCCCTCCGGGTGCCGGGTTTGGTTCCAAGTCCAAGTGGTAGGGAGTTTGGCGCGGACTATTGTTGCAGAAGTCTCAATAAAGAAGCTTGCTTGCAATTTGGTAGGTAATGTCTCTCTTGAGCTGCGTCTGCCCTCTTCCAGCGCTTCAGGCTCTGGCTGCCCGTCGCTGGTGGGGGATGGTCTGCAGCCGGCTATTTCCAATCCGTTCTTTGTTCTGTGCGCGGGCCTGTCAGTGTCTTATGTTCGAGCGTTTCTCGTGTTAGTTACCCCCAGTCTGGTTTGTTGGTCCGGGATAAATTGTTCTATCCACGCGCGGACCGATTCTGGCCCCGTTACGCCCCGATTCTCGAGAAAAGCCCTGCAGCCTACGTCTCCCGCGGCCCAATTCTTAGAGAGCACTGTCGCGGGCGCGCTCCTCCCTGCCCAACCCCAACTGCTGTCGGACGCAGGCGTTTGCGCTGCTTATCCGCTGGGGGTTATACTGTTGAATTCATAATCTGTTGGTTTTAATTATTTATTTATTCTTCCTTCCTGTTATGTTGCCCTCTGTGCTTCCAGGGCTCGCCCCATGCACAGCTGTGAGAAAGTTCTCCAATTTTAGGGAACCTCTCTCTTTAAGAGTCTCTTCCTGGGACGGGATTCCCTTCCCGTGCCGGGGTTCCCCCCCCTACCTCCTTTGTCTATAACTTCGTTCTTTAAAATAAAATAAAGTATTTCCTACCTGGCTTTGAAGCCAATGATCTGCTTTGCTGGATGCCTGATGTCCTCTGCCAGCAGTCAGAAGTTATTTTGTGGAATTTGCTCAGCGTTGAAATGTTCTTTTGATGAGGTAGAGAGGGAGAAAGTGTTCTCCCCATCCTATTCCTCCGCCATCTTTTTTCCCTCTCTGGAATTTCTTTTTTTGTCTTAAAATTTATTAGTAAAAACTTCAACAACATAACAGCTTCTTAACTTTTCTCCTTTTAATCTGAACATATCACTTTCCAAATTGTTTAAATGTGAAGTTTCTTTATTTCCATTCTTATTGAATTATACTTAGCAGTGTTTTTCTCATTATATCAACCTTAAAAATGGTGCTTGTATTTGCTTATCTATTCTTTTGGATTTGTTATTGCCCTTGTACTTAAAATTATGAAATCTGTGTTTTGCTTTTATTTGGTTCAAACGTACCAAGACATACATATGCATTATTTGTCTAATAGATTATTTCTGTGGTAGCCAGACCTCACACATATGCAAATATCAGGTACGCTCTTGCAAATAGCTTTCAGTATCAAAGGCATATTCAAAAGGCAATCACAAGTTGTGGTTGTTTTAGTAAAGTGGTCTCCTCTTTTCCTAGTATCTTGTTCTGATTTCATGGATTCTGACTGATTACTTGAAAAATGTCAGTTCTCATCATGTGTTGACCCTGCAGTCCTTTCTATGTTACTTCCACATTGTACCTTGTAGGAAGGAGGGTTCTCTTCATCCAGTACCTCAATCCTCTTTCTGTTTTCCTGCCATCTGTTTGCTGATGTTTTCATTCTCTTGATTTATTTGGAAACATGATTTGGGATGATATGAAACCTAGGAAGAAGTGGTGCATTACTGGCTGCATCAAAAAGAACTGCTAGGTGGTACTGGTCAGTCAGTTCAGTTGCTCATTTGTGTCTGACTCTTTGTGACCCCAAGGACTGCAGCACGCCAGGCCTCCCTGTCCATCACCAATTCCCAGAGTTGACTCAAACTCATGTCCATTGAGTCGGTGATGCCATCCAACCATCTCATCCTCTGTCCTTCCCTTCTCCTCCTGCCTTCAATCTTTCCCAGCATCAGGATGTTTTCAAATGAGTCAGTTCTTGGCACTAGGTGGCCAAAGTATTGGAGTTTCAGCTTCAGCATCAGTCCTTCCAGTGAATATTCAGGACTGATTTCCTTTAGGATGGACTGGTTGGATCTCATTGCAGTCCAACGGACTCTTGAGAGTCTTCTCCAACACCACAGTTCAAAAGCATCAATTCTTTGGTGCTCAACTTTTCTACTGAGGTCCTAACGTGGGAGATTCCTTCTCAGCTAGCACTGCAAGAAAATCAAACTCTAACGTAACCATTGATTATAGGGAGGGCTTCCTTGGTGGCTCAGATGGTAAAGAAATCTGCCTGCAGTGCAGGACCCCTGGGTTCGATCCCTGGGTTGGGAAGAACTCCTGGAGAAAGAAATGACAACCCATTCCGATATTCTTGCCTGGAGAATCCCATGGACAAAGGAGCCTGTCAGGCTACAGTCCTTGGGGTTGCAAAGAGTGGGACACACGACTGAGTGACTAACACTTTCACTTTTCACATGATCTCCCCTGTGAGTGTAGACTGGGATCAGCTTTGTACTGTTGATGGCACAGCTGAGGAAACAGTCACCCCCATGGCTTGCTGCATTCAGTGGCTCAGATAAGAAACCTTATTTAAAAATGTCTGGTTGCAAGACAACAGACACTTTATCTTAGTGCAGTTACAGTAGGGAAATCATGGTTTGGGAGGAACAACAGCCCAGTTCCCTTGTTCTAGAAATTCTGGGTCTCTGAATCATAAGTCAGATTCTTGGAGAAGTACAAAGGATTAGTTCACCTTTCTAATATAAATTCATTTTCATAAAGTGGAATCTGCTTAGCCCATGAAAGTTATTTCTAGATAGGTTTACTTCAATTGAACTATTTTTGTTTTAAATTACCATTGTCTCTTCTTTCCAGATCCTTATTTTTAGCTCAGTTAGTGTCTTTTTCTGTGGGGCTGTGATTTCCTTGTTACATATTTTATAAGGAAAAGCTTTATCCAAAATTACTATACAGCTGGGAATTTTTACTGTAACATTTTGCAAGTCTTTGAAAGCTTGAGAATCCAGTACTCTTTAGTATTTTTCATTAATCCATATTGCCCTCAAATATGGGTTTTTAAATTATTTTAGATATTTGATTATTTTGCTGTTTCAACTTAACTTGACAAAGAGAAACTAGTACAGCCAATCTGATAGTAGTCTAAGCCTAATCATAACCAACAGGGTATTATTTTTGAAGAACTGTCAGTATATTATCCAATTTTTTTTTACAGTTTTTAATAAAGGCAGCTTTTAACCTCGCCATCTTTTCCTGACATATTTCTATAAGCCACAGCTTTCCAGCTTGTAGCTGAACTCTTTTCCCCTCATATCAAGTTTCATTCTATTTGTTTCTAACCACTTGATCTTATGAATTCATTTTCAATCTATGTGGAGACATGTTGAGGACACTGTTTGATGCCAAGATATCAACTTTTGATTGAAGGTCCAAATCACAAGTCAGGACACATTAGATACTGTAATTTTCTTGGCTCAGAATCAAGTGTGTTTTGCATAACAGCTCTATTCTTGTTACAAATATGTTCAAACACTTTCTACTTAACTTTTCTTAATTTAGCCTAATCAATCCATACTTTGGTATCTTTTGTAATCTATCAAAATGGTAGAAGTTTACGATGCATTCAGAAGTTACACGGGCAGTTCTGGAACAAAAGAGGATCCAGAAAAAGTGCGAACAGTTATCTATACAAATAAATGGAGGAATCAGCATGCTGGCTTAAGAACTGGAGTTTCATTCCCACCAAGGGTCTCCTTCTAAAGTCAGTATACATCATCTCTATTCGTGAAATGAGAGTATGTAACATCCAGCCACTGAACTAGACATCCAGTGATATAACTTTTATGCAGTGATACCCAAGTGGTGTTTTTGTCCCATCAAAACAAATGTATACATATATATATACAAGGTAAATTGTGTCCTAATTTGCAGGTATTTCTTTTACCAAAAATGTTCTGTAAGAGGCATGACAAAGGAGTTATTATTTATGACACAGACACACACACACACATATGCAAGTGTACACAAACAGATACAAAGAACAGTTTCACCTTCTACATTTTTAGCATTATCTCTGTTTCTTTAGTGACTATTAGCTTATTTACAGGCATTTCCTTCATGAGAAAGACTGTTAATGAACTGAAGAAAACTTCTCCTTTTAATGGTTGTTACCCATGATTAGACATAGCATTATAAAAATGACGTTTAAAATTCACTTCTGTCAACATGTTTTTGAAAAAGATATTATTTTAAAGGTTATTTCAATTAAAATGAATTCCTGTCTATTCATTTATTTTGAAAACATCAAACACAGGAGAACATAGAGAAAGTTCAGACAGTAAGTTAGTCAATATCATTTTCTAAAGCAATCAAAAAACTTTTGCCAGGCACAATTTGTTGTCAGCTGAATTTGAATTAATTTTACCTGTTCTTATTTATTGGGTTGGATATTTTAAATACAAAATTAGACAGTTTTGAAAATTAATAGAAATAATGCCCTAGAAATAAATATATTGTTTTAAAAACATCCATTTTCAGAGTCTATGAACAATTAGCTACTAACGATTTAACAGCAGAAGGAAGGTAGTACAGATAAAAAGACAACAATGGCCTTTTTGATCTTTAGTCTCATTACACGAACTAGCAATCCACTCCAGCACTCTTGCCTGGAAAATCCCATGGATGGAGGAGCCTGATAGGCTATAGTCCATGGTGTCGCAAAGAGTGGGACATGACTGAGCGACTTCACTTTCACTTTCACTTTCTTTCACATGAATCAGGAAGTGATAAATTAAGTCTGTATTAAGGGTATGCTTAGAGACCTAAGAAAAATCAAACATACATTTAGAATTGCCATTTCTACATTTCCAACACCAGTCTTCACAGATAAATCTGAATCTGCAAACTGAAATTTCGGAGTAGTTGAAAAATTAAAAGAACGTGGGATTTGCTAATAGCTTTCAGTTTACTTAAAATACATAAGAATTAAATAATTAGAATGTATCTGAAACAGAATGGGTAATATTAGTTACTCTTGAAATAAAAATATAAATGTTTGCTTGGAATTTTATAGCTTTTGGACACATATATTAAATGTATTGTATATTGTAATACTTAATGTACTATAATATGCAATCACAATCTCATGTATCTTTGGGTTTGTAATTATGTCTGGAGAGAGAGAGAGATTGTTAAGAAAAATAATAAAAGGTGGGTCAACTGGAAATAATTCAAACACTGATTATTTTTCAGCAGTTGTGAACAATTTTAAACTCTTGATTGCATTTGACTGCCCTGACATTTTCTCTAAGATGTCTGTCCATCAATTTATGCAATATAAATTATAATTCTTAATTGGGAGTTAATCCAAAAGCTTAGTGCTTTCCTGTTGGTTTTTTTCCTGCAACTGGTAGGGAATCTTAGTTGTAACTGGGGGCCAGGCTCCTCTCTGATGCATGGAAATTAGGATAGTTAAGCATAACAAAATATTTTTCAGGGTCTCATATGGATTTCAATCAGCCTCAACCATTCATGGACATGACAAACTTACTCTGCTTTGCTGAGCCTAGATCTGAACTCTGTCCTACAGATAAATACCAACTTCTATACTGTTTAATAGTGCTTTACCATACTTTGGCTATTCCAGAAATACAGTGTGGCATTGTTCAGCATTTGCAGAAGCTACATCACCATTGTAGCTGATGTCAGTGTGAATATTTGCATCCTAGTTAGGACAAACCTGTGTTTATCCATCTGTAGTTATTTCTACATCGTGATGCTACAGAAAACGCCTTTGGCATTTTTTGGTTTTATAGTCTTGTCAAGTGTGAGAATTTACTTGGTAACAGATATTATTTTATTGTAATTTTTTCTTCCTCTCTTACAGCTAAATCTTGATAGTTATCTATTTTAATATTATGGTGTAACTTTATTGTTAGTTTCCTATGGATTTTTTTTTCACTGTGGGTATATTATAAAACTGTTGTCAATGGTACATTAGGTCTCTTAGGTTAAGGTCCATGGCTATAATTATATGAGTGGAAAAAAATATTAGCTTGCTTTAAAAAGTAATGAGCTTCTTAATAACAAGTTTACAATATAGTTGTTATTCTATTGATTTAAAGAAATGGTTTCCAACTTTTCTTTTTAATAAATATAAAGCCATAAAACCATTTAAGAACATTTTGGAAATAATTAGTACCCTGTGATAAATTTAATCTCATTGCTTTAAAGAAGAAAATGCTAAAATATCCCTTAGAAATAAGATTTTATAGAAAAATCATTGACTTTAATAGCCCAAATTTTTTTCTTCATTGAAATAAAATATAATAATAGTTTTGTCACAAGTGTTTATTCTGATTTACTTTTGTTTGATGGAGTTGTGGGAGGAAAAAATAAGAGATTATAACAATTGCCTCATAATGTAAATCTATCAACTTATAAGCATTTCTTAGATAATTTAATAGGGTAAAAGCTGACTATATATAGAACAATCATGATTCAAGATAGAAAATTTATATTATTATTGTTTTATATTATCTTATGTTATTGAAATATGATCTTCAATTAATACAATAAAGCAATGATTTAAATAATCTGGAAATAACTTTTCTAAACAACTCTTTTCTTTAACACTTGCTTTTATCTTGTAAGTCCTGTGTGATGAAGTGAAATTCAAATTAATTTTAGATTCTTTTCTTGGGGTGGGAAGGGTTGATTTAGAAATTTTATTATTTTTGGTTACAAATATTAACCATCAGAGATAGTAGGGAAAAGAACCACAATATCTTATAAATCTTAAAAAATTTAAGTGTTATTTAGTTAGTCACTCAGTCATGTCCAACTCTTTGTGACCACATGGACTGCATCCCACCAGGCTCCTCTGTCTATGAAATTTTCCAGACAAGGAAAGTGGAGTGAGTAGCTGTTCCTGTCTCCAGGGGATCTTCCTGACCAGGGATCAAACCCAGGTCTCCGACATTACCGGCAGATTCTATACCATATGATAAATTTTAAAGTGCTATTTCCTAAGACATTATTATTTTTAAGATGTCTGACAATAAAATATTGATAATGTGTAAAATCTATTTTGTAGAAATAATATGAATTTACAGATAGAAAACTTTGTTTAGACCTTAAATTGTAATTGAATTTTATCATGCTTCTCATTGACAATAAATTCAATATGTATTATTTAAAATTTAAAATCACATGATATAAAAGTGAAACATAAAATTTCTTAAAGATGTTATTATTCTGTTATATTGAAAGAGAAAATGTATAAGTTTAGAAATACAAAAAAAAAACAACAACAAAAAGAAATACAATAATTTGCTGTTTGAAAATAATCTTTGGGAAAGATATTTGTTGTTGTTTAGGTGCAAAGTCTTTTAAAAATTAATTTATTTATTTTAATTGGAGGTTAATTACTTTATAATATTGTTGTGATGTTTGTCATACATTGGCATGAATCAGCCATGGGTGTAGATGTGTTCCCTATCCTGAACCTCACTCCCACCTTCCTCCCCATCCCATCCCTCAGGGTCATCCCAGTGCACCAGCCCTGAGCACCCTGCCTCATGCATTGAACCTGGATTGATGATCTGTTTCACATATGATAATATATATGTTTCAATGCCATTCTCTCAAATCATCCAACCCTCACCTTCGCTCACAGAGACCAAAAGTCAGTTCTATACATCTGTGTCTCTTTTGCTCTCTTGCTGTCTCACATTTAGGGTCATGATTACCATCTTTCTAAATCCCATATATATGCCTTAATATACTGTATTGGTGTTTTTCTTTCTTTCTAAATTACTTCACTCTGTATAATAGGCTCCAGTTTCATACACCTTGTTAGAACTGATTCAAATGTATTCTTTTTAATAGCTAAGTAATACTCAATTGTGTATATGTACCACAGCTTTCTTATCCATTCGTCTGCTGATGGACATCTAGGTTGCTTCCATGTCCTGGCTATTATAAACAGTGCTGCAATGAACACTGGAGTACCCATGTCTCTTTCAATTCTTGTTTCCTCAGTATGTATGCCCAGCAGTGGGATTGCTGGGTCATAAGGCAGTTCTATTTGCAATTTTTTAAGGAATGTCCACACTGTTCTCCATAGTGGCTATACCAGTTTGTATTCCCACCAACAATGTAAGAGGGTTCCCTTTTCTCCACACCCTCTCCAGCATTTATTGCTTTTAAACTTTTGGATCACAGCCATTCTGACTGGTGTGAAATGGTACCTCATTGTGGTTTTGATTTGCATTTCTCTGATAATGAGTGATGTTGAGCATCTTTTCATGTTTATTAGCCATCTGTATATTTTTGATATTAATTTTTTGTCAGTTGCTTCATTTGCTATTATTTTCTCCCATTCTGAATGCTGTCTTTTCACCTTGCTGATAGTTTCCTTCGTTGTACAAAAGCTTTTAAGTTTAATTAGGTCCCATTTGTTTATTTTTGCTTTTATTTTCATTACTCTGGGAGGTGGGTCATAGAGGATACTGCTGTGATTTATGTTGGAGAGTGTTTTGCTTATGTTTTTCTCTAGGAGTTTTATAGTTTCTGGTGTTACATTTAGATCTTTAATCCATTTTGATTTTATTTTTGTGTATGGTGTTAGAAAAGTGTTCTAGCTTCATTCTTTTACAAGTGGTTTTTGTGGTTTTTGTCCGAGTCTTTGTGACCCCATGGACCATAGCCCACCAGCCTCCCCTGGCCATGGGATTTCCCAGGCAAGAATACTTGAGTGCATTGCGTTTCCTTCTCCAGGGGATCTTTCCTACGTAGGGATCAAACCCACATCTGCATTGGCAGGCGAGTTTACTGCTGAGCCACGTATATGACATACAGTGCATTAAATAAATATAAATGTTATTGATATGAAGAAATTAATTGCAATAAAATTCAAAATACCTTTCTTTAACTTTTAAAATTATTGTTAATATGCTTATGATTCACTCAGTTTTTCTTTGAATACATTTTTAAAAAATCATATATATGTGCTGATTCTTAATCATCATGTTAAAAAGAGTAACAATGAAGAATTTATACCTATTTTTCAAATGTACGTATGCTATATAAATGGAAACTTTGGGGTTGTACAATTAAATTTCTTCTTATTTTCTATCTCTAGCTGAAAGTAGAGAAATAAATAATTATTGGCTTTCTGGCATTATAAATAACATACGATCATTATTTCTTTTGTTTCCTAGGGAAATTTTCCAAGATTTTAATCAAGATTCTCATCAGGAGATCTACTTTGAAGCCTTATGTATGTTTTGTCTCTATCAGCTCATTCCACTGAATTCAACTTTCAAGACATTAAAATGCAAAATATCAATCGTCTCTTAGTACAATATAAATATAGGTCTTCCTTGCTGGTAAAGAAGCTGCCTGACAATGCAGGAGACTTGGATTCTATCCTTGGGTCAGGAAGATCTCGTGGAGTAGGACATGGCAACACACTACTGTATTCTTGCTCGGTAAGTCCCATGTGCAGAGGGGCCTGGTGGGCTATAGTCCATGAAGTTGTAAAACTGTCAGATACGACTTAGTGACTAAACAACAACAACATATATCCGTGTGTGTGTGTGTGTGTATGTGTGTGTGTGTGTATGGTTTTGCAGTGATTAGGAAAAATTAAATTTACCAGTAAAAGCCAAGTCAGTTAGACCAATAATTTACCCACTCCAATATACTAATTGTTACTTAATTATCATGCATACAGATTTTGCAAATTAAGTTATTGAGGAGAAATATACTATGAAAACTGTTAAATTTGAAAATTGCAATTGTCATTAAATATTCTTTTATCAGAAGAACTAATGATTAGTATTTCAACCACAAATATATTTTAGAAAATAGAGCCTTCTCACTTAATCTAATTCTCTGTTAGTTTTATAAATAGCGTCCCATTTTTGCACTCATTTTATAAATTTTTTATCCTATGATACTTTTTCATCCTTCAGTAAAGAGAACATAAAATTCATATTATATCTAAAAATCAGAAATAACATTACAAATTGATAAGTTTGTTTAAAAACTTTATATTGAGAAATCACCAGGTATTCTGTAATTCAGACTGTGACATGTTTGAGAGTAAATCTGATATTACCTTGTTTCAACACCGAGGGTTTTCTTTGTTCCTGTCTTTCAAACTGCAACTTCTCTGCTGATGGCATCTACACAAATCACAGAAGTTGAAACTACAAAGTTAAGATAAAACCTTGACAGTGCCCCATTGAGAAAGCGCATTATCGGACCCCTAATGATGCTAATGTAAGCTGCCAAGAGCTGTCACTCCAGAAGCTATGGCAGGCCCAAAGCAGAGAGTGGGGAATAATGACACATTCTGAAAGCTAACAAAGGAAAACAAATGCATTATGTATATGGATATAAGAAAATGAACAGTGGCATCTTCAAAGAAAGATGCCTTTAAACTTCAGTCTCAAGCAGGCTTGTCTGTGACACTTTGAAGCTAATGTGGACAAGCCCCATGTCCTCAGCAGTTCCAGCCTACCTTAGCATGACCATTCAATAACACTTGAAATGATCACAGCATGCGTTCCATCAAAACACTTCATCAAACTCAAATGTGAAGTGACAGGTGCTGGCAGGTGGGACTTGGTTTCCCTTCAGAATGGGATTTCTAACATTTCTCAACCATCCCCTTGATCAGTGCAATTCTATGTGGAATTTGAAGGAATTGACAAAAGCAATGGTGCCTTTTATGTAGCAAATGCTCTCATTTTCTCCTCTGCTATTGCCACGTTGACTGTGAGCATGAGTTGTTCTTGGGAGGATTTCATTTGCTGCATTATCTTTTAAACACCTGGAAGAAAAGAAAAAAATCAGTAATACATAAAACAAGTGCTACATAAAGGATTAATTTTTACCTCTCTGTGGATGTGGAATTCCTGACCAAGATATTATGGGTAAAACCAGAACTTTTGCTTCAACTTCTGTTACACATGAGTAAAACAGGCAGAGAGGTTAATTGATTTACTCAGGGTCATAAAGAGGCAACCCGGAACACTAGTGTTTCGACCTCATGAGACTAAATTTTTGAACTGTTGGCCAGTGACCTGAGTGAGTCTGAAATGGAAAATAATGTACTGTCTGTTGGTATTAGGACAAAAGGTCAGTACAACATGATTATTCAGGCATCCATGCTTTTATTTACATCTGCGATCACTATATGAGGATCACTGACGTGGTCCTGTCTTATTACGAATTTGCATTACTAAGTACACATTATTTTTTAAAATGCCAGATTTGAATTATCATAAATCAATACCCCAGGTTCCCTAATGGATAAAAGTTTAAGTTATATAAGTGGACATTTTTGTACATCGATCTGTTAGTATGACTAAACTTGACTAGAAGAAATCACCTGTGAGTATAAAAGAATTATTTATTTTTGACACAGTCCTTAACTTCTTTCTTGAAGCTTGTGGCTCTGGTGAAAAAAGACATCCATCCTTTTCCAGCAGTTCATAGAACCCAACACGTGTCATTAGAAAGTAAAAAATTCCATCAGCTCTCAGTGAGTTAGATTCAAACAAGCAGTTTTTAAATGAATGAAAGTCCTCCAGGCTACCTATTCCTCTGGAAGATTTGAGAGGAAAGCAGGAGATGACAGTTGGGCATTTCTCAGTCTTACCTTCCTATTTACCATCTCATCTTTGTGACCTTAGGAATACCAATTATAGGATTCATTTTAGTGATTTTTTTCATTGACTGGAACAGAAGAATGGCAACCTGATAAATAGGAAAAATAGGGAAATTTCTTAGATGTTAGCACCTTAATTGAGATTCTTAACTTATGAACCAAACCAAAAAAAGGTTGCAGGGCATTATACCAATACACCAAAGATAGTACAATTTTATTCAAAAATGTATAGTTCATAAATCTATTATAATTTTTGTATAAGTTCCTATGGCAACTTCAGTTAATCTTATCAGATCAACAACTTTAAAAATAGAAGCAGCACTTGGAGTTACCCAGATATGATTATTCTCTAATGATGTTTTCCTGTAGTTCATTTACAAACAACATCAAGTTTTAGACTGCAGAAGTGAATGATAGTTTTACAATAATAGGTTTTGATATCATATTTTAGTCAATAATAGTTTCAGGAGCTGTTATATATAAAATTTTACAAAATTATCTAGCTGTGACAGTGAAGCAACACATTATCTGGAAAATACAATAAATACTGAAAATTGATGACTCAAATTTACTTTTATTAAGAATAAAATCTATAATAAACACTATAATATCACACACCCATCATGGAATAAGAGGAAAACCATCATAAGAGAAAATGATCACTTTTATTCTAACTCTCCAATGATTTTGAAGTTATTTGTTTGATGTATTTCTACCCAATATATTTTTTTACATGCACATGTTGAGTTTTTTCATGGTTTTGATCTTAATAGATATAACTTTGTCTTGCTATTTTGCACTCATTAATGTCAAACTTTCCAGAACTAACAGATGACAACCCATATGTTATTTTGAATATAAGGCATAAACTATATATAAACAATTTAGGCTCTGTCACAAAGGAATTATTCACATTAAAAATAAGAACCTAAATTTAGGTTCAAAAACAAGCCTCTAAACTCTTGCAAAATTGTGGCATGAGAAAAGATACCAACTTCTTTCCCAAATATTGCTGATATTACAAGTATCATGCATGAATGATCTTTCTGTTTCTTTGGGGGCCAAGGTACCACTGAGAGCTGTTTTTCGCAGAAGACACACCAGTGCCTCCTGGAAGAGAAAAATATCTTGCACATGGGACTCTGTTCTGGAACTCCTACTCTAACAAGTGCTGAGCTGGTAGGAAGTACTGAGTGGCTTGAGTATAATTTGACTCTTCCCAAGTCTTCATCTTTACTCTCATTGCATTAGATGCAACCTCAGTGTAATCTCTTTAACATTATAGGTTCACATAAAGCAATGAAGTGCCCTACATCTTCTCTTAGGTATGTCCTGTCTGCTATATTAAGCAGAGACATGACCATTAGCAGCCAAGAGATGTGACTTTTTTTTCAATAGAGGTCTAGAGAAGGAAAATGTCATGGTGTCATTCTTTCTCTGGGATACTACCCGCAGCTGGGATCAGGAGGTATCAAATGTGACAAAGATGCTTTTCACTCCATATCACTATCCACTGTTGCTCTTGTTTAGTTGCTAAGTTGTGTCCAACTCTTTGTGACCCCATGAACTGCAGTATACCAGTCTTCCCTGTCCTTTACTATCTTCACTGAGTGGATGACACCATTCAACCATCTTCTATCACCTCCTTCTCCTCCTGCCCTCAGTCTTTCCCAGCATCAGGGTCTTCTCCAGTGAGTCAGCTCTTTGCATTATGTGGCCAGAGTATCAGAGCTTCAGGCTTCCATACTACTCTCCACACTACACTATTTTCATACTATTATCAAACTTTCCCATTACTTTCATCAGCTCCTTTTCCCCCACCATCACCACAGTTCCAGGCTTCTTACCCTTTTCTTTCCTTCCACTTCTTCCTTCCTTCCTCTATTGCAGGTCCCATAAGCTTTGCTGCATAGATGTTCCCCACATTTTCTCAACTAGCGTTCTGAATGGGAGAAGGCAATGGCACCCCCACTCCAGTACCCTTGCCTGGAAAAGCCCATGGGTGGAGGAGCCTGGTAGGCTGCAGTCCATGGGGTCACTAAGAGTCGGACATGACTGAGCGACTTCACTTTCACTTTTCACTTTTATGCATTGGAGGAGGAAATGGCAGCCCACTCCCGGTGTTCTTGCCTAGAGAATCCCAGGGACGGGGGGAGCCTGGCGGGCTGCCGTCTATGGGGTCACACAGAGTTGGACACAACTGAAGCGACTTAGCAGCAGCAGCAGCAGCAGAGTTCTGAATGACCGGAAGGCTGATCCCTGACTCTTTTGTCAGCTGACTTTGGCAAGGTTTGACTAAATTTGGGTACTGAAGAGAGATTGGAGGATAGAAAGAAGGAACAAGGCAGGATGTTTTTCTCCTTCTTTTCTTGGGGGTTGTTTCCAGCAAAGACTACATATGTATGACTCAAACACCAATGGAACAGGGCTGTATACTTTCAGCTGCTGCCTGCTGACCCTTTGACAAGTCTCTTTGGCTCTGGCATCATTACCACCTTGCTTTGTCTATTTCTCCATACCACCTGGAGATCTAACAACCTGTTACAGATAATCTATGCTGTGTCACTGTCCAATAATCATCTTCTCAGCTTCTTCTGGAGCTTTTGTTTAATTTCATGCATTAAACTCATTTGATCTAAAACATTTAGAGAGGTATGTGTTTCCTGGTTTGACACTGATTATTATAGTATTTTATCAGCAGTGATCCCAGAAACACACCTCTCACAATGGGGTTTTCAGACTGAGCTTATCACCTGTTTGAATATGAGCACAGTCATGATGCTCTTGCAGATGGCAAATGAGATAACAGTAATTTGTGGCATGCCGTGACATCATTTTTACTTAACTCATCTGTAGATGCTGGAGATGAAGGGCGTTTCAATATCAAGGCATCAGAAAATCAAGTTCTTCTTGTATGCCACTCAGATGGTAACAAGTATATCAACAATACAGAAGAGTATTCTAAAGGTGAAGAAGAGTTGACCAAAAACCAATAATCATACACTCATATCTCCAAACTCTCAGTTAAAAGCAGCCTTGGGATATTAAAACATTTCTAGGATAACCTTAAAATTGTATCAACTCCCATAGCTTCAGGGAAGATATGGCTGAGAATTAGAATAAAATGTAAAGTGTGCAAGAGCATAAATAAAACACAAACTGACTACACAGCACCACCAGTCCCTTAGTTAAGGTCAGGACATTATTGCTTGTGCCCAAGGCATTTGTGAAGAAGTAGTGGGACTCTGAGACTTGGGAAGGGGGGCATTTGTGTGCACTGGCACTCCTGAGAATCTTGAATCACTAAATTTCTCCCATTCTTCTTACCAACAGAACCAGCTCCAATTTCACTGACAAAAATGTGGCCATCAG
Source organism: Nanger dama (assembly GCA_917880005.1). Lineage (NCBI taxonomy): Eukaryota > Metazoa > Chordata > Mammalia > Artiodactyla > Bovidae > Nanger > Nanger dama. The sequence goes on from CAKJTW010000069.1 coordinate 5,583,628, forward strand.
TTAAAGTGATAGTACTAAATGATGTCACCTGGCACACTTTGTGCGTGCCTGGGCTTTTTAAGCCTTTCCTGCAACCCCTAACTGTCTCCAGGCCAATAGCAGCAGTTATTTCCAAAATATTCCAAGCAAAGGATAGGTTTCCTTTAGGAGAATATTGCACACGGAAGAGGAATCTTGATATTGCTAATTTGTATCTGTACGTACCTGGAGAAAATCATAGTAATGGACTTAAATAGTCTCCCCAAAGGGACAAAATTTAATTGTACTTGAAGCCAAATTTACTATAATGCACTAAATTTCATTCAGAATTAAAGTGCTGGTTAAAGAAGTTGGAATTGGCTTTGTTTGTTCAGTTGGCTCCTGAAGTCTGCTCTCCATAGCTTATATTAATGAGGTCAGAAATGCTGGACCTTTTCTGGCATGATATCGAGGAGGGCATTCAAGTCATAGGGAGACAGTATTGCTTGTGTGGATTTGAGAAAAGTGGTTGCCTCACTCTCCCTCAGCAGTGCATCCTCAGAGTGTCTAAAAGACATTCCTTTTCAAAGGAGTTGATAAATGCACTTGTGATGAGAATACTGGTGTGTTTTTCTTTAATTAATTTTTATTGGAGCATAGTTCCTTTACAGTGTTGTGTTCATTTCTACTATACAACAAAGTGAATTGGCCATATATACATAATCCCCTCTTTTTTGGCCTTTTTCCCATTCAGGTCACTGCAATTCATTAAGTAGAGCTCTCTGTTCTATATAGCAGGTTCTCATTAGTTATATATTTTATATATAACATCAATGGTATCGATGTATCAATACCCACCTCCCAATTCCCCCTATCCCCTTCTATCCCACTTTGTATCCATACAATTATTATCTACTTCTGTGTCTCTATTTCTGCTTTACATATAAGATCATCTATACTATTTTTCTAGATTCCACATATATCCACTCAATATAGGAGAAGTCTTTGGAAAAAACATAACTCTGTGGTTTTTTAACCTGGGTGAGGGATAAATCTGGACTTGGGCTGTAGAACTGAAGTTCTTGATTTCAGTGGTAATAATGGCATCTTGGAGAGTGGGGCCCTGAGGTTTGTTCTGGAGACACATGAGTTCAGTGATCATCACAGACAGCACAGCAGTGGTAATTAAAATATTTTGACACATGCATAATTTTGTGGTGATGGTTAACTGAACTCCAAGTCCCTGAGAGTAAAACAGATGTGCAGCCTATCTGTTAGATCTATACACAAGGCTAAGATCTAAGTTTGGTGAATAGAAATTCATATTGCATCATCACAAAACACGTGTAATCATGAGCTATTACAATCTCCCAGTTCCCAAAACAAGGTCAGTTCACACACAGGATGACTGACCATCCCAGGTACTTTAGCACTGACTGTCACATATTCTTGGAAAATCCCAGACTAGACCATTAGTCACTCCATCGCAGATCGGAAGCCCCTTGATTAGAAAACAGGCTGAGTCCCTTAGAGAGGGACCTCCCTTGAGAATATACATAAATCTTTCTCCAAAAGGACCAGAGGTAATGTAATATAACAAACAGTTGTTTGTTCTTCGGTCTCTAAGTCGTGCCTGACTCTGCCACCCCATGGATTGCAGCATGCCAGCCTCTCTGTCCTCCATTGTCTCCCAGAGTTTGTCCAAATTCATGTTCATTGAGTTGTGATGCTATCTACCCATCTCATGCTCTGCTGCCCCTTTCTCCCTTTGCCTTCAATCTTTCCACAGTGCGTATATTGTGAACAGACACTGAAGCAAAAGACATACTAAGGATTTAAGACTTTATTTTGACTCTGACTTGATGTGATTCCTAAGGAACTAACACATCACCTTGACTAAAGTGTCAGTAAAAGGAAAAAGAGAATTATGGGACTCAGGTAATCAATGCAGATTTGATCCAAATCCATCTTTAGTTGGGACCATGTTGCAAGGTACATAAACAAAAATTGGCAGAAATTCCACCTACACTGGCTCTCTGACCTATACTGTGAAGGCCAGTGAAGTAGGAAAGGCCAAGTGAAAAACCATGGAACCAAATTTCTTTGTCACTGTAAGTAACAAAAAAAGACTATCACACTCCTCAGAGAAATGTGGTAGTTAATGCTGACATCAAAGATTGGAAGACACATACTATTCCTCTCACTAACTATTACCTTTAATTTTCCTGTTTGGTTGTCATAAAAATCAACTGCATCTTGATAATCAGTGTGGATTTTTTATAAATATGATTATAGAGTCACTCTGATTACAGCTGCTGTAACAGATATGGTATCTCTGTTACAGAAGATGAACACAGGTTATGCTTTAATGCACCCTTGTTGATCTGCAAAATTCATTTTTCCCCATACCTATTATCAAGGATGATCAGAACAGTGTGTTTTCAGCAGGGAGAGATAATATTATGATTCCCCCATCTTCCCTCAGGGATGTGTCAACTTCCCTATTATGCTTTTCAAGTCTCCGGAACTTTGGTCCTATGGAGGTCCCACCAAACGTAATTTGCTCCTCCTCACTGACTGTCCTTGATGAGCAGGAAGGGGAAACACCCCAGATGTAATGGTTCAGCATATGTTTACCCAGAGGGAGAATAAAATGGCAAAATTCAGGGTTCTGCCATTTTAAGGAAGGATTTAGGGAGCAGATGGTGCTTGACATGTCAGTATATCACCCCTAAAATGAGACAAGGTGTCTCATCTTGCCTTAATGTGACCAAATATACGACCCCTGCGGGGCTCCTGGACTGTGGAGGCAAGAGCTCTAAATTTACATGTGTTCCTGGAAACTTTGGCCAGATAAGCCATAAAGCTCCTAGTTTCGAGTGGGAACCAGAGGAAGAGGACTCTGCCTCAGGCCTATGTGACGTGAGAGGCCGCATGTAAACTAGGCCTTAAGACATAGAAGGTTTGAGGCAGCTCCAATTGTGAAGGAAATAAATGAAAACACTGAAGAAGCTTCTGAAAAGACGCAGTTGGAGAGGTGTAAGTTGTGTCTTTGTTCTACAATCAATCAGCTCAAAATTATCTTTTAATTTTCATAGTTATTTTTCTTAACTCATGGATTATTTAGAAGTTCAGTTGACCCTTGAACATTGTGGATTTGAACTTCATGGCCCCACTTATACGTGGAATTTTTTTAACAGTAAATACTACAGTACTATATAATCTGTGGTTGCTTGAATCCATGAATGTGGAGGAACTACGGATATAGAGAGCTGAGAAACCACCTTTGAACAACTGGATATTGCTTATTTAGTACACATTTAGTACACATTTAGTTTGAAAGTTGTATCTATTAACTCCAATATCTGCATCTCCCAAGGGAATGTTTCTGTGTCTCTCTCTGTCTCTCACACACTTTCTCATCATTTAATCTTCTCTCATGGCATACTGGTAATTTTTATTGGCTGCTAGATATTGTGGATGAGACATTTAGAGCCCATTTGTGGGTATGCATCTCAGTACTTTTCTCTGGAAGACTTTTTGTTTCTGCTTCTGGGAGGCAGTTAAGGGGGTTGTCAGATAACCTAATCCACACAGAGATTCCACTGTTATAGTGCTTTGTGAGGACTGGGTATGTTTTTCCCGTTATTTTCTTCAGAGAAACCAATGGAAACTTTAGGTATTTTCTAGGGCCTTTGCCCTGATGCTGGGAGGGGTTGGGGGCAGAAGGAGAAGGGGACGACAGAGGTTGAGATGGCTGGATGGTATCACCGACTCAATGGCTGTGAGTTTGGGTAAACTCCGGGAGCTGGTGATGGTGAGGGAGGCCTGGCGTGCTGCGACTCATGGGGTTGCAAAGAGTTGGACACGACTGAGCGACTGAACTGAACTGAGGGCCTTTATAACTTGGTGGAGTTATTGACCCTGTAGCCTCGTAAGATTACCAGAGACTCTTCTCATATAGTCAACCTGTCAGTTCTCTTGAGAATTACCAAATGCTTGAGAGGGAAAGAAGTGCTGACTATAGACTCAGTGTCTCTGCATCTGCTTTTCATCTGATGCCTTGATTCCATCAGTCCATGCTGCCCTGGTAAGTTTCTACTACTTTCAAGCAAATATGTTTAATATTAGGTTTATTTTTTATAGTTGCTCTTGATTAGAACTATAAAAGTATTTTGTTCATTACCAGGGTAAAAAATCATTATTGTTGAAACTTTGAATGTCTTCTTACTACAAAGAGGATGAAAATGTCTTTGCTTTAAAGACAGAAAGTTGCCTCTGATTAGGTGGGAGCATAAAGCTTTATATGATAAATTGAAGTTCACAGATGAATGCTGATGAAACATGAATGTGGGAAATACCTATTTGGTTTGTTTACTATCTTTTCTCTGCCTTGCTTCTTTAGAAAAGGAAAGACAAATCTTTCAGAGTGCATTTTCCAGGCTCCTGTGTCTCTTACTTTCACATCTTTGGGCCAAAAGAAACATCAAAAGATGGGGAGCAGGAGGAAACAATAGAACATCCCCCCCACACATATACACTTGCCAGTGGCATTTTCATCAGGGGTACATCTCCTCTGTGGCTGCAGCTTTCCTCCAGGACCTGACACCTGCTCACTCCTTTCAGTGTTGGATGATCATGCTTTCTGCTACTGCTTTTTCTAGGTTGTCTTCCTATACACTGGTTATTTTCTCATCTTTTTCATATATCTAACCAGTTTAAATTCCCTTTATATCACATAGTAAAATAAAAGGGCAAAAAATAGAGAAACATGAACTGCAAAGTAACATGAGGGTCCAATTCTTCCAAATTTTGACACAATGACTTTCCTGTAATAGACTTACCACAAGAAGGGAAACACAAGTTTTGAAAAATGACTTTGTGTCTTCAGCAGCTTTCAAGAGGATGCTGCTGCTCCTTTGAACCAAAGCAACATGTCATGAAGAGGGACAATCTTATTTTGAAAGGATTCAGTGGGGGAGGAAAAATAAGATTTCTGAACTAAAATCTTGATGGATGTAGCAACTAGCAGATTAGATTTTGAAGGGATTTAAATTAATGATGTGGAATAAAAACGAAATCTTCACTTAGGAAAATAACTCCCTAAAATGACTTCCAGATTGGATTAAAAATAAACATTAAATGACTTCATGTTTATGAGATTTTTTTTTAAACTGACCCATCAAGCATAAATATAAAATGAAGATAAAAATTATATTAGACAAGCACAAATGAAAGAAAATAGTGAAGGCAGTATTAATAGCTAAGCATGATCAAATAAAAATGATACATAGGAAAAGCAGTTCATGTAGATAATACAAACCCCAACAAATTTCATACTCTCAAAGTATATTAAGTAAATATGATCATTTCAGAATTGTATAACTGAGACAGTGAGTGCAAAGAGAGAGAATGGGTCATGTAGTGGTTAAATACCATTTTCTACAATTGATAATTTATTACATTGTAAAATGTACCTTTTCAAGGTTTAAATACACAGAAATTTTATGTCTGAGCTTCATAGGATATTAGATTAAAATATATGACTGGTTCTCATGCAAGACGCACTTGCATGAGATTCTGATTCAGAACTGAGCCATATGAAGCAACTGATTCATTTTTGTTGATTCGAGTTGTGGCGGAAACAGCATGTCTCCAATGTCAGTATCTACTTTGTCAAGACAGTTCTGCATGTGATTCATGAGGTTAATCCAAAAATTTCAACCTAAAGCCTTTGCCCCAGGATTTTCAATGATTTAATGGGTCACACAATATTTATTCTATCTCCACTGGGTCCTACAATCTTCATCCAATAATACTGACAAGTAAGAAAACTTAGTACAGTTTCAGAGATCAGATCTGGATGTCCAAGTGTACATAACAGTATTATTTTCAGCCAGAGCCAGGTTGGACATTTTCTTTTTTAGGCTCACTAAAGGACAAAATCAAGAAATTTTTTGAAATGTATGGCAGAATTGTTTCCTTAATTTCTCTTTCTGTTTTCTCATTGTTAGTGTTAAGAAATGCAAGGGATTTCTGTGTGTTAATTTTATATCCTGCAACTTTACTATACTCATTGACTAGCTCTAATGATTTTCTGGTGGAGTCTTTAGGGTTTTCTATTTAGAGGATCATGTCATCTGCAAACAGTGAGAGTTTACTTCTGTTCCAATCTGGATTCCTTTTCTTTTTCTTCTATGATGGCTATGGCTAAAACTTCCAAAACTATGCTGAATACTAATGGTGAGAATGGGCACCCTTGTCTTGTTCCTGAATTTAGGCGAAATGCTTTCAGTTTTTCACCATTGAGGATAATATTTGCTGTGGGTTTACCATATATGGCTTTTATTATGTTGAGGTATATTCCTTCTTATGCTTGCTTTCTGGAGGGTTTTATCATAAATAGATGTTGAATTTTGTCAAAGGCTTTCTCTGCATCTATTGAGATAATCATACCGTTTTTATCTTTCAATTTGTTAATGTGGTATATCACATTGTTGATTTGCGGATATTGAAAAATCTTTGCATCCCAGAGATAAAGCCCACTTGGTCATGATGTATGATCTTTAATATGATGTTGGATTCAGATTGCTAGAATAAATTGTTGAGGATTTTTGCATCTAAGTTCATTAGTAATACTGGCCTGTAGTTTTCTTTTTTGTGGTATCTTTGTCTGGTTTTGGTATTAGGCTGATGGTGGCCTCAGAATGAATTTGGCAGTTACCTTCCTCTGCAATTTTCTGGAAGTGTTTGAGTAGGATAGGTTGTTAGCTCTTCTCTAAATTTTTGGTAGAATTCACCTGTGAAGCCATCTGGTCCTGGGCTTTGATTGTTGGAAGATTTCTGATTACAGACTCCGTGCTTGTGATGGGTCTGTTGAGATTTTCTATTTCTTCCTGGTTCTATTTTGGAAGGTTATACTTTTCTAAGAATTTGTCCATTTCGTCCAAGTTGTCCATTTTATTGTCATATAGTTGCTGATAGTAGTCTCATGATCCTTTGTATTTCTGTGTTGTTATTGTGATTTTCTCCATTTTCATTTCTAATTTTGTTGATTTGATTCCTCTCGCTTTTTTTCTTGATGAGTCTGGCTAATAGTTTGCCTATTTTATTTATCTTTCCAAACAACCAGCTTTTAGTTTTGTTGATTTTTGTTTAGCCTCCTTTGTTTCTTTTTCATTTATTTCTGTCCTAATTTTTATGATTTCTTTCCTTTTACTAACCCTGGGGTTCTTCATTTCTTCTTTTTCTAGTTGCTTTAGGTGTAAAGTTAGGCTATTTATTTGATTTTTCTCTTGTTTCTTGAGGTATGCTTGCATTGCTGTGAACCTTCCCCTTAGCACTGCTTTTACTGAATCCCATAGGTTTTGGGTTCTCGTGTGTTCATTTTCATTTGTTTCTATGCATATCTTGATTTCTTATTTATTTATTTATCCTGTGATTTTTTTGGTTATTCATAAAAATCTACAAACAACAAATGCTGGAGAGGATGCAGAGAAAATGGAACCCTCTTACATTCACTGCTCGAGGGAATGCAAACTAGTACAGCCACTATGGAGAACACTGTGGAGATTCCTCAAAAAACTGGAAATAGAACTGCCAAATGACCCAGAAATCCCATTGCTGGGCATACACACTAAGGAAATCAGAATTGAAAGAGACACATGTACCCCAGTGTTCATCACAGCACCCCAATGTTCATCCCCAATAGCCAGGACATGGAAGCAACCTAGATGTCCATCAGCAGATGAATGGATAAGAAAGCTGTGGTATATATACACAATGGAATATTACTCAGCTATTAAAAAGAATGCATTTGAATCAGTTCTAATCAGGTGGATGAAACTGGAGCCTATTATAGAGAGTGAAGTAAGTCAGAAAGAAAAACATCAATGCAGTAAATTAATGCGTATATATGGAATTTAGAAAGATGGTAATGATGACCGTATATGTGAGACAGCAAAAGAGACACAGATATAAAGAACAGACTTTTGGACTCAGCTGGAGAAGGAAGGGTGGGATGATTTGAGAGAATAGCAGTGAAACATGTATATTACCATATGTGAAATAGATTATCAGTCCGAGTTCAATGCATGAAACATGGCACTCAAAGCTGGCGCACTGAGATGACCCTGAGGGACGAGTTGGGGAGGGAGATGGGAAGGGGGCTCAGGATAGGGAACGTATGTACACCCATGGCTGATTCATGTGAATGTATGGCAAAAACTACTACAATATTGTAAAGTATCCTCCAATTAAAATAAAAAATAAATATATAAAAATGTATGGCAGAAAGATAATGAACAGTGTGTTAACAACCTGGCAGGTAAATACAAGGAGAAGGAAATGGCACCCATTCCAGTATTCTCGCCTGGAAAATTTTTTGGACAGAGGAGTCTAGAGGGCTCCAGTCCATGTGGATGCAAAGAGTCACGTACGACTGACTGACTAACATTTCCACTTTCACAAATACAATAGCCATTAAAAATTGGTAACTGCAGTTTCCCTGGTGGCTCAGTGGTAAAGAATCCACCTGCCAATGCGAGAGACATGGGTTCAGTCCCTTGGTCAGGAAGATCCCCTGGAGAAGGAAAAGGCAACCCACTCCAGTATTCTTTATTGGGGAATCCCATGGATAGAGAAGCCTGCCAGGCTAGACCCCATGGAGTTGCAAAGAGTTGAACATGACTCAGTGAATAAACAACAAGAGCTTGCTTCAGTGCTCATCTCTTTAGAAAGTACCCTAGAGCATCTGATGGTCACCAACAACTATAGCTTGAGACTGAGGCCAGGTGTAGAGAGGAGTAGTGTATTTTTGCTTCTAATATCATGTAGGACCTTGCTCTATCAGTAACACTTAGGTATGGATGTGATCTGTTGACCTTACAAAATGACTCATGGTCAATTTGAATTATTTCTTGGAGGCCACTAAGTCAGTAGCAGGTCCTATGTCACAAAATCTTTTGTTCAGTGGAAGTGATTTCAAACACAAGCAACCATGACTACAAGCGACTTCTAATTGTCTGACAAGGGAGAAAAAAAAAAAAAACATAGCAAAATGTTAATCCTTCCTTAATTTTGAAAAAATGGTACAAGAAATAAAATAGTGCAAGGGGAAAAAAAGGAATAGGAGGAAAAACCATTGGGTAATTTTGAATGAAGTGTTTTGTTTTAAAATCACATGTAAAAAAATTTTTTTTTCTGATGTCCTGCAATTCCTGCAGGAAGCAAGCACGGCTGTAACTTAGTATGGAGAATGAAATATAAGGAAAGTGTTAGTTGCTCAGTTATGTCCAACTCTTTGTGACTCCATGGACTATGGCCCTCCAGGTTCCTCTTTCCATGGAATTCTCCAGGCAAAAATATTGTCATGGCTAGCCTTTCCCTTCTCCAGGGTATCTTCCTGACCCAGGGATAGAACCTGGGTCTCCAGCATTTCAAATGGATTCTTAACCATCTGAGTCAAACTGAAATATAAGGAAGATTAAGATATATATATATTTTCTGAAGTCACTGAGCTTGGCTTTTGCTGTTCACATGTGTGTGTATGTGTATGTACATATGTGTAAAATGACTAATTTTATAGAAAATGTTAATGACATATTTAAAAGATTTATAAGATTGGTGATATGCTTCCTTGATATACTAATGCTTTGGAAATACATTCAAATATTCGGAGGATGGGAGAAAATTATTTCATTTGGGCAGGCACTTATTGATGATCCCATGTTTGCAAGGCAGCTGCCAATCACTGGGAGTATCTACCAATTAGGCTAAGAGACTATATGGGAGCCCATAGCCTTGACAGGGAGACAAAGGGAAGCAAATGTTTTCAATAAAATGTGAAACATGCAATAATAGAACTATGTACCAAGTGTTTTCAAGAGTGGAAATGTAAGACCAAATAAAGAATTTGAAAAATAAAAGAGGGATTGACAGAGAGTTAAAATGCTGCTAGGGAGATAGCCTTTGTGAAAAACAAGAGGTCGTTCTTGGGGGAATTTGATATATCACAGTTTTTCTTTGTCTAAAATAGGACAGAGATCAGGATATGAAGCAGAGTTAAAACTACATAGGAAGGGAAAGTATGAATCAAAGTGTATTTAATCTATGAAAGACACTATAAAGGCTCTGAAAATAGAACTGCATAATCATATTTGTGTTTGAGAGAAAATATTTGTATTCACTGGTGAAGAATGAATTAAAATAGTCCAGGATAAAAGCAAAGTGACAATAATTAAGAATTATCACAGCATTCTGGGTAACAAAGAATTTAAGAATCAGCACAGAGGAGGGAAGGAGGGAGAAGGAACAGAGACAAAGGGGAGCAAAATCAATGGCAAATGAGATTTTATTAGGTCAGTGATAATGCTGAAAATTTTCTGCTTCCAGTGACAGGTTTGATGATGACATGGTCATAGAGGAAAGTAACTAGTTTTAGAGAGATGACAGGCACATTCAATTTTGAATGTGTTGAATTTATGGGGACTGTGGGACTTCCAAGTGGAAATGGCCACTAGTAAGTTAAATATAAAGATTAGAATTTAATAAATAGTTTTGGAGTAGAGAAAGATTATAGACACTAATTTATATAAATTTTAAGGTATTTTCTTTTTAAACATGTTTTTTAAACTGGAGCATAGTTTCTCGACCATATTCTATTCATCTCTACTGTACAGCAAAGTGAATTAGCTATAGGTAGATATATATCCCCTCTTTTTTGGATTTCCTTCCCATTTAGATCACTACAGAGCACTGAGTAGATTACCCTCCACTATACAGTAGGGTCTCATTAGCTATCTGTTTCATAGTATTTTATAGTATCAATAGGCTTCTTCAGTGGCTCAGATGGTAAGAAGATGCCCGCAATGCGAAAGACCCAGTTCAATCAATAGTGTGTATGTGTGAATCCCAATCTTCCAATTCATCCTCTCTTCCCCCTTTGGTTTGATTCATTTTGAAAAGTAATATATAGAAACACAATTAACTTTTAAATAAAGTGTTTTAAACATTGACCATCTATACATTTTTAGATTTAATTAAGAAATTTGAGAGCCTAGAAGAAAAAGGCATTCATCAAATCCATATTATTTACTGTTTTTCTATTTTAAAAAAGAGCAAAATATTAAGACATTTTCATTCCATTCCAACTTGAGGCCTGTATAGGACAATATGAGCCCAACAATAGGAGTTGTGAGTTGTCAACTACTGGACTTGTCAAATTTTGACATTATAGTTGCTAAATCTTAGAAATTTATCATTGGATGATGCGCTTTCATCATTTTGCAACTTCTCTGAAAAAAGAATATTTGCTTGTGTGATCACTCATTATTTTTAGATCTACCATTTAATCAATTCATGTTTTTTTTTTCCTGGCAATTATACAATATAAAAATAAGACTTGTTTCTGCTAATTAAAATGCATCTATAGAAGCACTCTAAAGATGTCTGATTTTTGGAAAACAGAATGGGAGATAAAATATCCTCATCTCTATTATACTGAACTGTAAATATGAACTGCCATAGTGAGCACTACTGGCCTCCTGGTATAGATTAACTAAATTGCAGAATGTAAGCAAGATAGAAATAACAGTCTCAGGCATATGTCTTCTGATAGCCCTGTGTGTGTGCACGCTAAGTCACTTTAGTGTGTCTGATTCTGTGCAGCCCTATTGACTATAGACTGTCAGGCTCCTCTGTCCATGGGATTCTCCAGGCAAGAGTACTGGAGTGGGTTGCCATACCCTCCTCCAAGGTATCTTCCTGACCCAGGCATTGAACCCATGTCTCTTATGTCGCTTTCACTGGCAGTCAGGTACTTTATCACTAGCACAACCCGAATTTTCTATCTTCCACTTTCTAGATAATTGCATTAGAATTATCTGTAAAGGAACTTGGACTCAACATTTTCAAGCGATAGAGGGATGAATTAATACATCTGAAGGTGGGGGAAGTTTAGAAAAATGTGTTGTCTCTATTGTTTTAAAATATATTTTGTTTTGCAGCAGTGATTTCCACCATTTTGTCTTCCAGGTCACTTATCCATTCTTCTGCCTCAGTTAGTCTGCTATTGATTCTTTTTAGTGTATTGTTAATCTCTATTTGCTTGTTCTTTTGTTCTTCTAGGCCTTTGGTAAACATTTCTTGAATCATCTCCATTTTTATTCTGAGATCCTGGATCATCTTCACTCTAATTACTCTGAATTTTCTTTCTGTAAGATTATCTAATTCCACTTCATTTAACTGTTTTTCTGAGGATTTATCTTATTCTTTCATCTGGGACATAATTCTATATCTTTTCATTTTGATTGGCCTTCTGTGATTGTGGTTTTTGTTCCAGAGGCTGTGGGATTGTAGTTCTTCTTGTTTCTTCCGTCTTTCTGTTGTTTTAAAGTAAACAAACTATAGACAATATAGGGTTTCTAGATGTTCCCTTGAGATACAAAGAGTTTAAATAGTATTTATTTGAAATATCAAAACTATAGACACCATTCTATATATGTACATATAAAGTTTATATATTCTGAAATCTACTTCTAAGTCCATCCATCCTTCTTTCAGAAACACCTAGTAATCATAACAGTACCAAAGATAGACACAGAAATTCAAAACTGACAAAGCACATCAATTCACCCAATAACACCAGTAAATATGACATTGCAAGAGAAAAGATCCTAGAACAAATTAATATCTGGATGGCTTCTGAATGACTTAGAAAAGAAATTCATGCTCACTTGAAGCCAAATATATTCATTATCAGATCTTATAATAGGCAGGTAATGAAATTAACACAGATGTATAATTCAAAAGTCACTAAGCTATTTGATAACTTTCACCATCATATCCATTTGAGTAAAACAAAGAAATATTAAATAAAATTTTAAACAATATGTGAATTAGTGATTGAGAATATTTTTTGATGCACAGTTTTTGTAGTGAGCAAAAGCAAAAAGTACTGTGAAAAAGGACTTTTAGAATGTGTTTCAATATGTTAGGAATGTCTGCATCTGATATATTTAAGTAATTTTCAGTGATGTAGAGGCCTTAACTGAAAAATTGAAAGTATCCATATGCAAATAGAAGAATTGTATATAATTTTTCCTCAATTACATGCAACAGTCCCCAATATTAGGATGAGCTTAGTAACTCTTAAATATTTCTAATGTGGCACCTCCTTACTTTTTCATACAAGCCTAAATATTAGCTTTATTTAAGTAGATACATGCAAAGGATATTGTGCCAAATAGCTGCAATGCTTATTTACTACTTGATCAAATACATGGACTTCTTTAATCTTTTAAATGGCATCTGGTCAAATTTTGAGGATTCTTTTGAAATGATTGCTATTTTCTTTTATTTCCTAGAGAATCTTTCTGGCCAGATGCATTATGTTGAAACTTGCAATTTCTATATAGAATAAATGCTGGAATCAGTGCAATATTTTCCTACCAGAAATTACTCAAAGGAGAATGCTCTGGTGACAAAGTATATTTGGTAACTACATAATGAACTTTGATAGCAAAGAGCATTCAAAGAGAAAATATTTGATGCTACAAAGTCAAATATTTATTTGCCTATGGAGAATAAAATGGGAAATTACAAAATTAAGGATAAGTATTGATTTATAAGCAGAGCACCGCATTGACTGTCAAAAGCATTTTATCTAGTGAGATGATCCATTAACTAGATATAAGTATAAGAATTCAAGTCTATTTTTTTGTCTTCTTCTGTTCATCTACGGAACAAAACAACTCCTTGCTGAAATAATGGTAGCTTATCATGTGTGTTCCTTAAAGGTGATTTCTATTTTTCAAACTTGTTCCTTATCATTTGGCCTTTGAAAGTGAAAGTGTTGGTAATACCATTGTCCTAAATCTACACAACTATATTTTTAACAACTGCTCATCTGATTGGGATGTAAAATAAATAAGAAACTGACATTTTATATTTATATAACTTATGCAGATATTGTCTACCTTTCTTTTGATCTTAAGCAATCTACTTCTGACCTAGAACTCTATGTATCTATTTTAAATTATCGTTTGGTGCCTGAATCGTGGTCTGCTGAGGCAAAATATATACCAGTATCTGAGACACATGCCAGAAGTGTAAAGTCAAAATGATACAGTCACAGCTTTTACATGGGAAATTAAATGTAGATAATAAATTACAAAAACTTGTAATAATTTCCTTGAAGTATGGAGAAAGCACAAAATTAGAATAAGGTGTTGATATACTAATTCTATTAGTAAGGCAGAGTTTTCTCAAGCAGGTACATTTGAGATGAGTTTAATATGATACTGATAGACACTTCAGTATCAAAACAGTAATTAATTTTTTACAAATTTTAAACAACAATTTGAAGATAAAATCCTAAGATATCTAGTTTTTATTTTCCAGGTGCCAATCCGTGGTTAGATTTTATGACATTTGTTATTTGACTGTCTGAAGTTCTTGCAGGTCACCTATGTCATGAACAAAATTAACAAACCTTCATCTGCCCATATTTGAGAAACCAGGAAATGAACAAAATGAAAGGGGCAAAGTAATCTAGAAAGATTACCTCACTAGGCTTTAGCTTGATATCATTAAAAAATGATTCTCTCAATCAAGTATAAAAATACTGTTTTTGAGAGAAGTGTACTAAAAGCATTATTAAAAGGAGTATTCTGTCCCTATTGTGGAAACTATATTTCCTTTATCAGTTTTCCTTAACAACCTAGACGTTTGTCAGTGATAACGAACTCAGAGGATCCAAGGTGCCTTTCCCATAGTAAGTTCTATGGAACATACTGGGCAGTATATGAGGCTGTAGGTACCATTTAGCTTATAAAAGAATACCATATTCTTTATAAGCTAAACGTTGCTTACTAAAAATAGCTCTGATGTATCACAGGAAAGCATACTTCTTCTGACCTCAGGGATGAGCTTCAGCGTCTTCTAGACATTATTCCAAGAGAATGTTTTATAAAGCATTAAAATTACTGAATTGAGACTGTTCTGTGATATAACATGGCTGTAGCATATTTTATTACAAAAGCTTGCCAAGGGAACTCCTGGAACTTGCCTAAATTTTCATTCAAGTGCAGGGGGAAAAAACTCTTAACTGCATTGAATAAATGTGTAGAATTAGAGGGAGACAGAAAGAGAGCTGCTTCACAATCTCTCCTGCAAATCGTTCATTTTTTTCTCTTGTAATTTCTTGCAATTTTCTGTAATTTTACTAGGCACTAGGAGGAGACACAGGGTTGTAACAGATACTGCTTCTGCTCTATAAATATAAACTAGCATATTTAAAGATGTTTGGACCCTTGTGCATAATAAATTATAGATAATATTTGCTGTGATTATAGTATCTGGAAGGTATGCACAAAATACATCCATCCTAAATGGTAATATCTCTAATTGGATGCAGAATAGATGCCCAACGGGCCTTGCAATACAATGATCATGATGGAACAGGGTTTTGCAGGGTTGATAAAAAAGCTCTGAATATACCTGATGGAGCAAGCAATTTAAGTGTCATGTACAAAGTCATAAAACATAAGACACATTTGAGAAGATGCTGTAAGATTTTACCTTGTTTATGTACTCCTCTCTCTTAATAGAATAAATAACCCTTCACAGTAAATATATTATTAAAGTAATATTGTACAACCAGAGTAATATTTTAATAGAAAGAACAGTATGCCCTGAATTTTCCACTACCTAACTCTGTGGCTTTGAGAGATATATTAAATATCACCAGACCTTTACTTCCCCATCTGAAAAGTAGTCCAAATGGCTAGGATCTCTTTCAACTCTATTTTTTCATGATTATATCATTTCATTATTTATAAGGTAGATATTTTTGGGAAAAAAATAAAAGTTACCCCAGTGAGACTACTGAGATATAATCTATATGAATAAGAAGAGGTATATGACATTTGAGAGAAAAATATTTCATTTGAAACATTAATACAATCATCATTTTTCTAATAATCAGACCCAAGAGCAATCAAAGGTGATCAATCAAATGGATTTTCTCCTGGGGCTTTGGATATGAAGATTAGCAAGAACTGTAATATTGCAGACATGAAGATAAAATTAAATGCCCAAAGGAAATTGGTCATGAGCTGAACTGGTATCAAACTATCAGCCTCTTTATTCGGTTAAGAAAAAGAAGTCAGGAAAACAATCTTCCTTGAATTACAACAAGGGTAAAATTAAAGGTAAGATTGAGACAATTTTAAAAAATGTCTCTGCCTGGTTCAAGACAATAAAACAGTTTCAAACACAGCAACAACATCCAGTTTTGTAAAAGTTCCAAAATATTTTTAAAGGCTTAGAACCAGTGATATATAACTGATTATATAATACTTAGATTAATACACTACCTATCACCATAGCATCAGTCCATTTGTTTAGGGTTAGTGTTCTTCAAATGTTTATTTATAGACATTTATTCACTTAACAATATTTTCTGAGCTTTGACTATATGTGCAGCCCCATGCAAGGTCTTGGTAATATAGCTGTGTTTAAAAAAAAAAAAAATACCCCTACCCTTATACAAAGATCTTGCATTATAATGTAGTGAGACTAAAGTAATAATTTAAATAAATACATTATAATAAATAATGTGAAGCAAACAACATGGTGTACTAGGGGTTGGTGGTTTGCAGAAGGAATTTTAAAAGAACATCAGGAAAGGAAGACATCCTTGAGGAGATATTCTTTAAACTGTTTGAACTAAGATGATAAGGGTAAGAATGGGCCAATCATGAGAAGATCTGAATTAAAACAGTCACAACAAATAAATATAAAGTAGAAATAGATCCTAATTGAGATGGGTCATGGGGCACTCTATTTCAGTAACTTGACGTTGTCTAGATTCATAACTTAATGTTGTCTAGAGTCAGTAACTTAACATTGTCAAGCACTTTGAATTTGGCATTTGTAGATGATTCAGTTCAGTTCAGTTACTCAGTCGTGTCCAACCCCATGGACTGCAGAACATCAGGCTTCCCTGTCCATCACCACCTCCCAGACCTTACTAAAACTCATGCTCATTGAGTCAGTGATGTCTTCCAATCATTTCAACCTCTGTCGTCCCCTTCTCCTCCCACCTTCAATCATTCCCAGCATCAGGGTCTTTTCCAATGATCAGTTCGTCTCATCAGGTAGCCAACGTATTGGAGTTTCAGCATCAGTCCTTCCAATGAATATTCAGGACTGATTTCCTTTAGGATTGACTGGTTTGGTTATTGAGATGATAAAAAAAAAGTCACCATCTCTTTAATATCCCATTCTATCCTGACCAACTACAACTATAAGCAAATTCATTCTTAAAACAAAATAGTTACTATATCATATCACTGAAACACAAAATACCAACATATTACACATCAGCTGCAAAGGAACTGCCACTGTATATGTAAATAAAAATTGGAATATGCTTTGATGAGCGTTGTCACTAACTAGACAAAGTCACTGAGTGTAATTTTCTTTCTCAACCTAGCATGTGATTCACACCCCTATGTTCTTGAATCTGCCAATTTAGTTGTGATTGTTCGAAACAACCTTCTGCAGTGTCATCTATGTTCTGAATGACTTAATAGAGCTGAGCAACATTTACACTGGGTCCAGAGGAATCCTGACTTGAATAAAAGACAGCATCATTTCTAGCTATAATGAGTCCAGGGTGTAATTATATACAAGCGTCACAGACATATTTTGCAGTGTTCTGACAATAATAACCCAAGGTCCTGTACATATGCTTGTAATTCTCATCCCAGTCAAGCTGGCATTCGTGGCTGATCATTTGGTATTTAGATTAGAGGGCCAATTATGAAAATATAAGCTGGTTGTGTGAAGAGTCACTCATACAATAGATAACACAGATGGCCAAAGAGATATCCAGCTCATCTAACTACTAATATTTCCCTGCTGTTTTTAGAAAGCACTTTTGATAAGAAACATCATTTTTAAGATGGCTTAAATATATGAACAGGCACGATAAGATCTGGCCAAAATCAGGCAGTGGATAAAGTTCACGATTTTCTCCACAAGACCCTGTTGGATTTATATACAGAGCCCACAGATTTTACCTCTTTGTAGGTTTCTCTCCTTTTGGTTACTTCAATGATCAAATGACTTTCAGTTTCTATTTTAAAAATAATGTATGTTCTCAGTCATCACATATGACAATATTTTGTAAAAAAATAATCCCTATGACCAAGGATGAAATGGGTGGTTTGGTAAGAGCAGGATAAACCTGAACCATCAACTAGAATGTGTGTTATTTTGGGGTGCTTTCTAGGTCTATGCATAACACTTTGATGTTGATTTGGATAATATGCACATTCAAATATTTTCAAACATTATAATTAAAATTAGAAAATTCAACATTTAAAGCAAAAGCATCACACCAATGTAAATAAAGATAGAATAACTGGAATCTTTCTGTGTGCTCTGTACCTCTCCAGAGAAATATTTTCCTATAGGTATTCCTCATACATGAATTTTTCAGAGCTATTAATCACACATCTTTCATGGAGGAAAACTAAAAATGGGAAAGTAATTTGATGTGGGAAAAACACTGGTAAATATACAAATGTACTGAGGCATTTGGACATGTTTCTTTGTGTTCTCTCTGGGGTTTATTGCCTTTTGAACACAACTGTCATTTCAAATTCTTGCCAACACAGACAAAAGTATAGCTTAACTTCATTGCCAATATATTGTTCAATAAAAAACTTTGAATATCTTGATGTAAAAGAACATAACATTCTATAAAACACTGGTTTATAATCACTTCCATCATTATTGACCATTTATGGGAAGATATCTTAACATTTGAATTACCATGTGCTTAGTTCCTCAGTCCTGTCCAACTCTTTGTGACCCTATGGACTGTAGCCCACCGGCACCTCTGTCCATGGGATTCCCCAGGCAAGAACACTGGAGTGAGTTGCCATACCCTTCTCCAAGGGATCTTCCCAACCCAGGGATCAAACCTGGGTCTCCCACATTGCAGGTAGATTCTGTACCACTGAGCCACCACAGCATAGATTATATTCCTATAGAATCTTTTTTTTTTTTTTTGCCCAAAGTAGCAGAAAGTAAGGAGAAGGAAATGGTAACCCACTCCAGTAATCTTACCTGAAGAATCCTGTGGACAGAGGAGCCTGGTGGGCTGCTATCCATAGGGTCGCATAGAGTCAGACACGACTGAGTGACTTAGCAACAGCATCACTAAGTAAGTGCATCTGAAGGCTGGATCTAATGGTATTGTGAAGGCTTCATTTTATCAATGTTATTCATGTTTCATACTTGTTAGGTCATGTTTCAGAGGAAAGATATAAGCATCACGTTGTCAATCCTTGGGTTCAGTTCAGTTCAGTTCAGTCACTCAATCATATCCGATTCTTTGTGACCTCATGGACAGCAGCATGCCAGGCTTCCCTGTCCATCACTAACTCCCGGAGTTTACTCAAACTCATGTCCGTTGAGTTGGTGATGCCATCCAACCATCTCATCCTCTGTCATTTCCTTCTCCTCCCGCCTTCAATCTTTCCCAGCATCAGGGTCTTTTCAAATGAGTCAGCTCTTCACATCAGGCAGCCAAAGTATTGCAGCTTCAACTTCAGCATCTGTCTTTCCAATGAATATTCGGTACTGATTTCCTCTAGGATGGACTGGTTGGATCTCCTTGCAGTCCAAGGGACTCTCAAAAATCTTCTCTAGCACTGCAGTTCAAAACCAATTCTTCAGTGCTCAGCTTTCTTTATAGTCCAACTCTCACATCCATACACGACTACTGGAAAAACTGTAGCTTTGACTAGATGGAACTTTGCTGGCAAAATAATGTATCTGCTTTTTAATATGCTCTCTAGGTGAGTCATAACTTTTCTTCCAAGAAGCAAGTGTCTTTTAATTTCATGGCTGCAGTCACCATTTGCAGTGATTTTGGAGCCCCCTAAAATAA
This sequence comes from Nanger dama, assembly GCA_917880005.1. Lineage (NCBI taxonomy): Eukaryota > Metazoa > Chordata > Mammalia > Artiodactyla > Bovidae > Nanger > Nanger dama. The sequence goes on from CAKJTW010000069.1 coordinate 5,603,552, forward strand.
GATGTGTCACTGTTTCCATTGTTTCCCCATCTATTTGCCATGAAGTGATGGGACTAGATGCCATGATCTTATTCTTGGGTTACCATATTTTTTTTTATTTTAACAAACTTAAGATGTATAAAACCTTAGGAAAAACAGCTTAAAGAAACTATTCCAGAGTAATCATATGACTCATTAAAATTGGGAACAAAAGATAGAGTCAAAAGCTAATGTTTGTATAGTTACATTCTGATCACAGACACTTGAAATCTTTGCCTCTTTGTAAAACATTTTGAAATAAATGAAAAGAGAGCAAAATATTTTTATCAAGTCAGAGATAAAAAACCTTTCTATAAATCTCTACCAAGACAACTTGCTAATATGAAGCACGTGTTTTCTAAAGGTACTATACCTAACCCAAAAGAGGCCGAAGAAGTCTGAGGATTATCTGACATTGTTAAAGCACTTAGTACTCAGTCATTATGAAATATGCCTGTGGGATCCCACTGAGTGCTTAGGACATGGAAAAGTGAAAGTGTTAGCTGCTCCATCTTCTCTGATACTTTATGACCCCATGGGCTGTAGCCACCTGGTTCCTCTGTCCATGGAATTCTCCAGGCAAGAATACCAGAGTGTGTTGCCATTTCCAGGGACTGAGCTTGGGTCTCCTGCATTGCAGTCACAGTCCTTATTGTCTGAGTCATTAGGGAAGTGAACTCAAGGATCTCTTATACCTGTAAAATACTAACTATTTAATACAGTAATGAACAAGTAGAAGACAAACTCTTCTGCTGAGGAGACGTTGGGCTATGTGTTTACCTCAGTTGTAATACACTTATGATTTCAATTATTTTATCACTTAAGGCTCTGTCTTTCTTTGATGGTATGTCTTAATAAGTTGAACATATTCTGTGCAGATTGATATCTTAAGCCCTTATAAGCTCATAAGTACTACTAAAGTACCTTTAAATTTTATCAGGATCAAAAAGAATGTCAAAAGGACAAGCATAAAATGCATCATATGGGAAATATCTCCTTGTTGGCCAAAAAAAAGAGCAGTTAGTCACTGCTATCTGAAAAAAAAAAAACTCCAGTTCACAATTTATCTGAAGTAGCAACATATTTTTGAGTATTTGGTTCCTGAGTATGTGAGTCATTCAACAGGGTCTCTTCAGTTAACTAAAATGACACATAATTATATTCTAATTTAAACATTCATCCATAGTTTAAATTAGAATTTCTATGTATACGTTATGAATAAGAAGAAATTGAATGGTAAATTTAGAAATAACTTGATGACCTACGTTTATTTACCAATCAACAGTTATGTCTTAAGAACCCATTATATATTAGGCAAGGGTTTTGCTTTGGGGTATAGGGAGCTTGGAATTTATTGAAGAAATCAGGCTTTGACACCCTAGACATAGTAGGGTCTCAGTTATTATCACCATTAGAATCATCTAATGATGATACATAATTGATCATTGATCATGATGATCTTATAATTATTTTTCTCCAATTCTTTGAAGATTCTAACAGACACAGTAGGACTTCCCACTTTCACAGGTGCAGTGGTAAAGAATCTGCCTCCCAATGCAGGAGGCACAGGAGATGCCAGTTCAATCTCTGGGTCCAGAAGATGCTCTGGAGAAGGAAATGACAGCCCACTACAGTATCCTTCTTTTGAAAATCCCGTGGACAGAGGAGCCTGGCACGCTACAGTCCATGGGGCAGCAAAAAGAGTCGGACACAACTTAGCGACTTAACAACAACAATAAAATAGTCATAGCAAACAGACTGAGGAAGTAATAGACAGGAGGGAGCACTTCTAATAGAAGAATTTAAACTCTGCCTTTAGGCAGAAAAGATATTCGGAAGGCCTCTTTCCCTTCAAGGAAGAACCAGTTTTTATGGATCAGCAATATCTATAACTATCTATTATACAATAAACTATAATAGTCTGTATTTTTCTGAATCTAGCCTCCAACTGTGAATTCTCACACCCTACCATTACCGAAATACTCAAAAAGTACATTGTATGTGTAAGAAATTCTTGTTCATTGATCATGAGATATTTATAGTTTCTACCCCCTGCCCCCAAATGACAAGTCTTCATATCAATTTTCTGAAGCCTCAGACTGTCCATCCAGTCATCACCACAGTGGAGTCATGCACTCCTGAGTAGCTGCATTCTCTCTGTGGAATACTCATGCCTTCTATTTGCATTTCCTTCTGCTCAAAATCTTAGCTGTGTTCCATCTAAAAGTCACTCCAAAAAGTTGCTCATCTTCCCTTAGGATTTTGGCAATCAGATATTAAAGCATACTTGTTTGTCTTGGAAAGTTTACAAAGATTTTCATCAAAATCTATTTCATTTTCACTTAGTTCAACCTTTTTTTTTTTTTTATAGGATTCAGCCAGGTGTCTCAGAGAGGACTGGCTCAGAGACAAATTTGAAATGCCAACATTTTGTTTCTCTAGGTATAGAATCATCTTTCTCCTAAAAATATTATATGTTCTGCTACAGAGTGTGTTTTTTAAATGTAAATTACTTCATAGGTGACTAGATACAGGATGGATCCATATAATGAGAGAGTCGTCATGTCAGTTGATTGCTGATGTTTCTCAGAATATGGTTTTGAAGCAATCATGGGAGATTAAAGAGAAAGTATGTATAATAAATGAAGATCAAGATGAGAAATGTGAGAAACCTGATACTCTGACAGAGGTGTTTTTCTAAAGTCCAAATAGTAACTGGTTTAATGTATTTAAGACCTTTCACTACGTTAACTTAGTGAAGCACCAATACTTTGGCCACCTGATATGAACAGCCAACTCATTAGAAAAGACCCTGATGCTGGGAAAGATTGAAGGCAGGAGGAGAAGTGGAGGACAGAGGGTGTTTTGTTTGGATGGCACCACTGACTCAATGACATGAGTTTGAGCAAACTCTGGGAGATGGTGAAGGACAGGGAAGCCTGATATGCTGCAGTCCATGAGGTCACAAAGAGTTAGACATGACTGAGTGACTGAACAGCAGTGTTAATTTAAATGGGGGAAATCACAGCTTCAGATCAAGAAATTGATGAGACATACTCTCTCCTTCTCAATGTTTGCACATATTGAAACAATAAATCAAAATAAAGGCAGATTGGAGGCCCAGGGACCAACCTGTTTGTTACAAAATGTTAAATGTGAATATCTAACCTAATGTGAAATCCATATAAATTAGAATCTCAACTCCAGAATTAGGCCTAGTAGTGGGCATTGGCAGCCTGAGTTTGCCTCCCCTTGTGTGTGTACATGCATGCATGGTTGAAACAGACTGTAGAAGTGGGGCTGGAGAATACTAGAATGTTGAAAACAGAGGGGAAATGTAGTTCTTGGAGGCTAGAATCTCTCCTCAAGAGGAGAACTAAGACAAGCACATCCAGGGCTTCCCTGGTGGTTCAGTGGTAAAGAGTCCACCTGCCAACCCAGGAGTTATGGGTTCGACCCCTGATCTGGGAAGATCCCACATATGCTGTGGAACAACTAAGCCCCCAATGCCACAACTGCTAAGCCTGTGCTCTAGAGCCCAGGGACCACAGCTACTGACCCCACGTGCCTAGAGACTGTGCTAGAGAGAAGGCAGCAAGAGAAGGCACCACCGTGAGAGGCCCGCGCACTGCACTAGAGAGTAGCCCCGACTGATGCAGCTAAAGAAACTATTCTTTCCATATTTACCAGACAGCCAGAAGACTCTTGAGCAGTGGAGTCTAGAATTCTATCAAATTTTCAGAAACAAGATGTTCCAGCTGCTATTAGATAAGACAAATGTCCCATTGCATGCTGCTTTCCTTCCATCCCATTCGCTCTTGTGCTGGGTAATATTGGAGGAGGGTGGATTTGGTTTTGGATCAACCAAATGAAAAACTGAGTTGGAGATACATTGTTTGGATTCATTGGGATGAGGTATGAGGCTCCCTTCCATGCATAATCAGGTTGTCATTGCCCTTCAAAAGGAAGAATGTAACTGCATAGATTCCCCTAGAATTCTGATGTATTAATACAAATGGGGTCAGAAATCCTATCAAGCCTCTTGGCACCCAAAACCAGATGTATGCAGATAGTTGGAGGATAAAATTGAAAATATATAGATAGAGCCAGCATTTAGCTCAAAAAAATTTTTTTTTGGTCAATAAGTATATATAACAATAACAAAACAGTACAAATCACTTCAAAATACAAATTGATGAAACAGTGGTAATACAATGTAACATTACATAGCTATACAAAAGGTGTCGAAAACTAAAGATGGAAAAAATGCTCATTTAACATGAACACAGATCAGTAACAAACAGGTACAACAGAAGCTTTTATTTCCTAAAAGTCTAAATGCATAAAAACATGCAAATATCTGCAGTAGTTATTATCACTAAATGTTAAAATGAATACTCTGAAATCTTGGTGTTTTCTTGTATTTTCCCAGTTTTTCCTTATAATAAATGTGTCACTTTTGTAATTAGATAAAAGGTAAGGGAGGGAGGTTTGGAAGTAAATTTGATGAACCAATTCTGAAGTTCTGAGTCCCTAGCAAAGTATTCTTCCCCCAAGATGGCCACCCTTAAACCTCAGTAACTCTGATATTAATTCAAATTAATACAGCAGGAGGTGCTTTTGGGCACCTAAAGTTTAAATGAAGCTATAAGTTCATATAAGGAAACATATGTTCATATAGGAACATATAAAAACTTTTAAGTCTTCTACAACCTAGATGACAGAAACATGTCAGAGATTTTCTCACATGGACAATATTTTTACAATTTAATGTCATATCATGCAAATTTCTACAGTTTTACACAACTGACAAATTCAAACCAAATATTCCTTAACTATCAAAATTAAATTTTATTTGTTTTATTTATAAGTAAATATGCTAGAAGAATGACCACACTCGCTTCCTATTATCTCTATAAAAATGGCATAAGCAATATTTTTATCTAAAGAGAATTAAATAGTAGAACAAGAAAAATGGAGTAGATTTATTATAGAAATAGCAGGTTCAGTTCAGTTCAGTTGCTCAGTCGTGTCCGACTCTTTGTGACCCCATGAATCTCAGGACGCCAGGCCTCCCCGTCTATCACTAACTGCCAGAGTTTACTCAGATTCACATCTATCGAGTCAGTGATGCCATCCAGCCGTCTCATCCTCTGTCGTCCCCTTCTCCTACGGCCCCCAATCCTTCCCAGCATCAAAGTCTTTTCCAGTGAGTCAACTCTTCACATTAGGTTGCCAAAGTACTGGAGTTCATCTAGAGACAGACATCCTGGAATGTGAAGTCCACTGGGCCTTAGAAAGCATCACTACGAACAAAACTAGTGGAGGTGATGGCATTCCAGTTGAGCTATTTCAAATCCTGAAAGATGATGTTGTGAAAGTGTTGTACTCAATATGCCAGCAAATTTGGAAAACTCAGCAGTGGCCACAGGACTGGAAAAGGTCAGTTTTCATTCCAATCCCAAAGAAAGGCAATGCCAAAGAATGCTCAAACTACCACACAATTGCACTCATCTCACACACTAGTGAAGTAATGCTCAAAATTCTCCAAGCCAGGTGTCAGCAATACGTGAACCGTGAACTTCCTGATGTTCAAGCTGGTTTTAGAAAAGGCAGAGGAACCAGAGATCAAATTGCCAACATCTGCTGGATCATGGAAAAAGCAAGAGAGCTCCAGAAAAACATTTATTTCTGCTTTATTGACTATGACAAAGCCTTTGACTGTGTGGATCACAATAAACTGTGGAAAATTCTTCAAGAGATGGGAATACCAGACCACCTGATCTGCCTCTTGAGAAATCTGTATGCAGATCAGGAAGCGACAGTTAGACCTGGACATGGAACAACAGACTGGTTCCAAATAAGAAAAGGAGTACGTCAAGGATGTATTTTGTCACCCTGCTTATTTAACTTATATGTAGAGTACATCATGAGAAACGCTGGACTAGAAGAAACACAAGCTGGAATCAAGATTGCCGGGAGAAATATCAATAACCTCAGATATGCAGATGACACCACCCTTATGGCAGAAAGTGAAGAGGAGCTAAAAAGCCTCTTGAGGAAAGTGAAAGAGGAGAGTGAAAAAGTTGGCTTAAAGCTCAACATTCAGAAAACGAAGATCATGGCATCTAGTCCTATCACTTCATGGGAAATAGATGGGGAAACAGTGGAAATAGTGTCAGACACCAGGTTAGTATTGAATATATATATATATATATATATATATATATATAACACTTTTGAGATGTTTGAGATAACTATCAGCCTTTTTTTTTTACTGTCAGCCTTTAAAAAATTTGAGATTTCTAGTAATACCTTTCCTCATTCAAAGTAAATATTTACTTTTGTACATACTTTGGTGTTAAGTTTGCAATCTTTAAGAGAACCCACGAGCTGAAAAAGTTTAAAGGTCATAAAACCTAGCCCAAGGCCTCAAAAGACAAGTCCGTCATGGCAGGTCATATTACTCAGCTGCAAAAAGGAACAAAATTGTGCCATTTGCAGAGATGTAGATAGACCTAGAATAGACTGTCATATGAGTATAATGTCAGTAAGAGAGAAACAAATATCATATATGAATAAAATATGTGGATTTTAGAAAAATGGTATCAGTCACTTCAGTTCAGTCGCCCAGTCATGTCCGACTATTTGTGACCCCATGAATTGCAGCACGCCAGGCCTCCCTGACCATCACCAACACCTGGAGTTCACTCAGACTCATGTCCATCGAGTCACATCCAGCCATCCAGGCATCTCATCTTCTGTCGTCCCCTTCTCCTCCTGCCCCCAATCCCTCCCAGCATCAGAGTCTTTTCAAATGAGTCAACTCTTTGTATGAGGTGGCCAAGTACTGGAGTTTCAGCTTCAGCATCATTCCTTCCAAAGAAATCCCAGGGCTGATCTCCTTTAGAATCTTGCAATCCAAAGGACTCTCAAGAGTCTTCTCCAACACCACAGTTCAAAAGCATCAATTCTTTGGCACTCAGCCTTCTTCACAGTCCAACTCTCACATCCATACATGACCACAGGAAAAACCATAGCCTTGACTAGATGGACCTTTGTCGATGAAGTAATGTCTCTCCTTTTCAATATACTGTCTAGATTGGTCATAACTTTCCTTCCAAGGAGTAAGCATCTTTTAATTTCATGGCTGCAATCACCATCAGCAGTGATTTTGGAGCCCCAAAATAAAGTCTGACACTGTTTCCACTGTTTCCCCATCTATTTCCCATGAAGTGATGGGACCAGATGCCATGATCTTCGTTTCCTGAATGTTGAGCATTAAGCCAACTTTTTCAGTCCCCACTTTCACTTTCATCAATAGTATAAGTGATCTTATTTTCAAACTAGAAATAGAGACAGAGACATAGGGTCAAATGTATGGACACCAAAGGGGAAGTGGAGGTGGGATGAATAGGGTGATTGATTGACATCTATTGGTTTGACATCTATTGAATTGACCATTGATACTATGCAAGGAGATCCAACCAGTCCATTCTAAAGGAGATCAGCCCTGGGTGTTCACTGGAACGACTGATGCTGAAGCTGAAACTCCAGTACTTTGGCTACCTCATGCGAAGAGTTGATTCACTGGAAAAGACTCTGATGCTGGGAGGGATTGAGGGCAGGAGGAGAAGGGGACGACAGAGGATGAGACGGCTGGATGGCACCACCGACTCGATGGACATGAGTCTGAGTGAACTCTGGGAGCTGGTGATGGACAAGGAGGCCTGGCATGCTGCGATTCATGGGATGGCAAAGAATCCGACACAACTGAGTGACTGAACTGAACTGAACTCTGCATAAAACAGATAACTAATGAGAATTGACTGTATAACACAGGGAGCTCTACTCAGTGCTCTGTAGTGACCTAAATGAGAAAGAAATTTAAAAAAGAGGGGATATAGGGATACATATAGTTGACTTCCTGGTGGTTCAGTCGGTAAGGAATCTGCCTGCAATGCAGGAGATGCTAACTCAATCCCTGGGTTGGGAAGATCCTCTAGACAAGGGAATGGAACCCTTTCCAGTATTCTTGCCTGGAATATTCCAGGGACAGAGAAGCCTGGCAGGCTACAGTCCCTGGGGTCACAAAGAGTCAGACATGACTGAGCGACTAACATTTCACTTTCATAGCTGATTCACTTTGCCATACAGAAAAAACACAATATTGTAACTATAACTGAAGCAAACAAACCAACAAAAATTCCATACTACAGTCGATAATTTAGTCTGTAATATTTTCCACCCAAATAATGTAGCCGCATCCTATGTCATAGGATCATCATCTTTGATTACATGCTCCCCAGGCCTACTAAAAGCCTCTCATTGTTTTCTTGAGGCCTAATTTTTTACTTCTCATTTTACAACTGTCTCATTCCATTCTTGGCTCCAAATATTAGCATCTGCTAATGCTACAATTTCTTCCACCTGAGTTCTGATTACATTGAGAAATAAAATACAGCAAGGATGAGAGAAGCCCATCAAATAAGCATGACAATGATGCTGATAATAATCATGTATTTATATGGAAAATTTTTATATTTTTACCTATCATTGTTCCACACCCTGAATATACATTAACTAATTCAGTCTTCACAACACTCTGATGTTAGGTACTGCTTTTATTTCTCATGAATGAGAAACTAATACATGTAAGTCTAAACAACTAAGAGTCGTGGAAGAGTTACACTTTAGAGTTACAGTTGCTGAGCACAGGCTGTTTGCATGAGAGTACAAACTCTTCAACAAATGGTCTTTTTTATGTGCCAGACTTATGCCATCAAGAAGATGTTGTTATAGGTATTGTTTGGAGGAAAGGTGACAACCCATGGTTAGGAGGGGCTGGGTGAGCTGGAGTGGTATTTCAGAGCAAGGGCTTTACTATTGCTCACACAGGAAACTAATCTGTTCTCCCCAACTAGTATGTTACTGTAGATTAGATATAATAAACATACAAAACAACCTTTGGGTTTTGGTGGATTCAAAACTTTATGCCTGTTTAAAATGCAGGAATTGTTTTTTCGGAAACATAAAGTGTTCTTTTATGTTTCCACATTTCTGTGCTATGGTCGCATGTTTTTGGATGTCTGTGCTGATTTCTTCTTGAGTAGAACATCCACACCCTCCAGCAGATATTGATGTACAGCTTTAGAGAGTAAAAGCATCAACTCAGTGCTGCTCCCAAATGCTAAGCTCACTTAGGGAACATTTCCTCTGTCATAGTACAGTTTGTAATATCTTTTGTTTTAAATTGCCTTTTCATCATTTATGCCTTTATTTAGGCTATGTGAGAGAAAAAAAAGTCAAAATACTTAAGATAATCATTCAACCAGTGAACATAATGTATATTTTAAAGTTCACTCTTCTTTGAATGCCAGGGCTGCTCAGGAAGTGTACAAAAATAAGATAGGGAGAATCTGAAAATATGCATTTAGTGAGCTGATTACATATACTCTTTAATAACTCTTTTCATGAATACATAAGAGATAAAAAGTAGTAGTCTAAGCACATTGAAGACCAACCCAGCACAAAAGTTGAAATCTTAAAAAAAAGCAAAGAAGAAAAAGCATTTTACTTGATCCCATTTGTTCTCTCCCCTATCACAGCCATTCTGGGGTCATTTGCCTCATTTTATGTTTTATATATTTGTCATCACTTGCCAATTTTATTTTATATATGTGCTTACTTAGTTATTCTTCGTTGTCTGTCTCTCCATACAATGTAAGGAACATAATATCAGACACCTTGTGTGTGTGTGTGTGTTTATGGTTGAATCCGTAGTACCAAGAACTGTGCTGCAATGATCAATTAATATTTATGAGTAAAGTGTACTTGTAAGAGGAGAATCAGCAAGAAGACAGGACCTCAGGAGATAAAACCAGGTCAGGAGAGCAGAGCAAAACTCCTGAAAAGAGAAAATAACTGGGCACCGTATCCTCTGTTTGGAAGATTATCTTTGTGTCTCTCTCTGTCTCTGTCTCTTCAGCTGTCTCTATTTCCAAAGTTTGATGTCAGTGGTGATTTATCTTTTGTTTCTTTGTTCAAGGCTGACCCAGTTTAAAGGAGCAGTTTTTCAAACAAAAATCATTGAGGCTCAGCAAAATTTGAAATAAGTTTATTAATCATCTTTCACTATTATGCAGTATTTTATATTTGAAAATGCTTAAGTGAAACACTATCAGAGAAGACTCAAGCATTCAGCTAATGGGTTAAATACTTTGGTTTCATAAAAGCCCTCTCCAACCATCTCTAATGGAATATTATTATATTATATTTTAAATCTGGGAGATATATTCACATACTCTCTATTGTGAGACAGCCTGGTTACTTCCTGACTAACCTTACAGCCTTTATAAAAACTCAATGAAATTAGTGTTCTTATGGCCTGAGTTTGAACTACTGGGACTCATCATGTATCCCAAAGGGTAGATTTTAATATAAGCAAAAGCTGTACTAATATGGAACCATCCTAATCACCTTTTAAGTTTCCAAGTTAACTACAGTGGTTAACACTGTACAACTTACTCTAAGTCTGGGCTTTCCAGGTGGCTCAATGGTAAAGACTCTGTCTGCCAATGTAGGAGAGGCAAGAAACGCAAGTTTGATCCCTGGAATGGGAAGATCTCCTGATGTAAGAAATGGCATTCCACTCCAGTATTCCACTCTGGGAAATTCCATGGAAAGAGGAGCCTGATGAACTATAGGCCATGGGGTTGCAGAGAGTCAGACACGACTGAGCACACACACACATACCCACACATACTCCTAAAGTTCAAAGTTAGTGCATGTCCTTTTAATGACCAGATTTACCTTTACCTCAGTAGTAACCCACCTTAAGAAGTGATGTGAATTTTGGGTTGAATCCAGTATCTGAAATCTGGACCATAGGTGGTTCAGATATTCCAAAAGACCTGCTGCCTGGCCATTGCTAACTCCTGAAAGACTGAATTACCCAGTTCAAGGGGAAAGTATAGAGGAAGTTTACTTATAAGGTCCAAGGGCTCAGTTTTGAAACTATCTCTCCAATTTATTAATCTTGAGATCCTTCAGTCTTCTAGGAAACTGAGGAAGGGTAAATATTATGATCAGTTCAGTTCAGTACCTCAGTTGTGTCTGACTCTTTGCAACCCCATGGACTGCAGCACCCCAGGCCTCCCTGTTCATCACCAACTTCCAGAGTTTACTTAAACTCATGTCCATTGAGTTGGTGATGCCATCCAACCATCTCATCTCTGTCATCCCATTCACTGCCTTCAATCTTTCCCATCATCAGAGTCTTTTCAAATGAATCAGTTCTCCACATCACGAGGCCAAAGTATTGGAGTTTCAACTTCAACATCAGTCCTTCCAATCAATATTCAGAACTGATTTCCTTTAGGATAGACTGGTTGGATTTCCTTGAAGTTCAAGGGATTCTCAAGAGTCTTCTCCAACACCACAGTTCAAAAGCATTAATTCTTCAGTGTCCAGCTTTCTTTATAGTCCAACTCTCACACCCATATATGACTACTGAAAAAATCATAGCTTTGACTAAATGGACCTTTGTGGGCAAAGTAATGCCTATGCTTTTCAATATGCTGTCTAGGTTGGTCATAACTTTTCTTCCAGGGAGTAAGCATCTTTTAATTTCATGGCTTTGGCCACCATCTGCAGTGATTTTGGAGACCCCAAAATAAAGTATGTCATTGTTTCCACTGTTTCCCCATCTATTTGCCATGAGGTGATGGGACCAGATGCTATGATCTTCGTTTTCTGAATGGTGAGTTTTAACCCAAATTTTTCATCCTCATCTTTCACTTTCATCAAGGGGCTCTTTAGTTCTTCTTCACTTTCTGCCATAAGGGTGGTGTCATTTGCATATCTGAGGTTATTGATATTTCTCCTGGCAATCTTGATTCCAGCTTGTGCTTCTTCCAGCCCAGCGTTTCTCATGATGCACTCTGCATATAATTTAAATAAGCAGGGTGACAAAATACAACCTTGAGGTACTTCTTTCACTATTTGGAACCACTCTGTTGTTCCATGTCCAGTTCTAAGTACATATTGACTTGACAACCTTAATTTGTTTATGTCAGTATCTCAGTGTCTGATACATAGTATATGCTCAACAAACGATTGTTGTTAAATAGTTGAATAGTTTTTAAAATACCATTTTTTAAATGGGATGGTTCCCTCCCCCTCTCACCAACAGCTTTGTCGAACGACAGACCTATAGCCTCCCCTTCATTCTCCTGCCTGGGGCTGCTGCTGCTGCTGCTGCTAAGTTGCTTCAGTCGTGTCCAATTCTGTGCGATCCCATAGATGGCAGCCCACCAGGCTCCACTGTCCCTGGGATTCTCCAGGCAAGAACACTGGAGTGGGTTGCCATTTTCTTCTCCGATGCATGAAAGTGAAAAGTGAAAGTGAAGTCTCTCAGTTGTGTCCAACTCTTCACGACCCCCTGGACTGCAGCCTACCAGGCTTCTCTGTCCATGGGATTTTCTAGGCAAGAGTACTGGAGTGGGTTGCCATTGCCTGCCTGGAGCTAGAGTTAGTAAAAAGAAAAATGCACATATGATCATGTCAGTCTTCTGATTAACTCCTTACAGCAGCTCAACATTGCCCTAAGGATAAGTCAGCTCCACTGTGAGCAGGCAGAGCTCTTTAACTGGATTCTGGTCTGTTCCCCAGCTTTGTCCTATTTTCACTGTTGGACAGTCTGCCCCAGATATCAGAAGCTTCTTCAATTTGCAAATCATTGTGTTCTGTTCTCTATTTGTTAAAGCTAAGTCCTAATTTGGATATGCTTTAAGTATAATTTCTGCTGTTACAAAAATAACAGCTATAGCTGTAAATGTACATATCTTTTGACAGTTGTAACATTTTTAGGAAAAATTTTAGAAGTCAAATCAATGAACAGAAAAATATATATTTTTTTTTACTATTTTTGATACCACTTTTCAATTTGTTGTGGAAGATTAGTGCCGATTTATGCCCCAGCCTACTGTGCAACATGATGCTCAGTGTCTATATCACAGTCAAAAATACATACTTGGGGGCAATTTAAAAGTTACTCCAAACCATCATTATTTTAATAAGCATTTCCATGATAATTATCTTTTAATGACTTTATCCCTTTTGTTGGTTTTTGGTCAGGTTATTAAATTAAAATAAAAGTTTAACTTTATAATTCTGTGCCTTATTATTATGGCTACTAAATTCACTAAAAACTCATTCAAGCAAAAATGGCAAAACTCCTGTTTGACACATTACATTACTTCTATGATTAATGGAATTTTTAATTAACAAGTTGTCATTGCTTGCGTGTATATATATAATGCTGCTGCTGCTGCTGCTAAGTCGCTTCAGTCGTGTCCGACTCTGTGAGACCCCATAGACGGCAGCCCACCAGGCTCCCCTGTCCCTGGGATTCTCCAGGCAAGAACACTGGAGTGGGTTGCCATTTCCTTCTCCAATGCAGGAAAGTGAAAAGTGAAAGTGAAGTCGCTCAGTCGTGTCCAGCTCTTCGCGACGCCATGGACTGCAGCCTACCAGGCTCCTTTGTCCATGGGATTTTCTAGGCAAGAGTACTGAAGTGGGGTGCCATCGCCTTCTTATATACAATTTTTGTGGATATAAATTAATGTCATTTAATCAATTATTCAAAATGTATTGAGTTTATAAGTGAATAAAAGCATTAAAGATCAGTATTTGTATGCATGGGTTAGCACACTTTCAGAGGCAACTAAACGATGACCCAACTCAGGAAAAGCAAATTTACTGGGCTATCAAATTGACATATGGAGAGACATATTTCAGGCTTCAGTTTGATCAGGGTTTCTGCTGTGTTTCACTAACTTTGTCGCTGCTCATTTCTGTTCCTCTCCAGGCTGCCTTGCTTTGTGTTCCTAGGGTTTTACAATAAAGTCCAATATGTTTTCTATTATACTTCATTCTTTTAGGACATGAGAAATTGACTGTTTGTGCTTATCATGACTTAGATATTCCTCACAACAACATATCTCTCATGAGAAGAGTGGACAACATTATTGACCCTGGACTTGTACAGAAACAGAGATCAAAAGACTTTTCCAGAAGTTTATTGACAGGTCACTTCAGTGTGGACACTTTATGTCTGTACCAGCATATGAAATTCCTGTAATTAAAGCCATCTCAAACTATTAGGGGTCATTTTGCATTAATGCAGACAGGAAAATAAACATTAAAGGGCAGGGAACTCAACTGATAAGAAGAACTAAAGATTTTAGGCAGAGTCAAAGGGTATTTTTCTCTACTGAGATGCTTTAAATTTGAATACAAAGGTAGATCCAAAATGTCTTTAGCTCTTAAGAAAAACAATTTAATTTAGTAGAAGATGAGATAAAAATTATTTTGAACAATTTGAAGAATCAAACCCCTGGAATTATTTAATCAAAGAAACATGTTGTTTGCCTCGCATTTCTTCTGAAAATATGCAGTGTATAGAAGCTTTCAAAGACTGAGGCCAACTTCTGAAATTTCAAGTTGACAGTGCTAAATTACTTGGGGAGGCTCAAATTTGAAGCCAATGCAGTTGAACCATCTTCAATTTTTATTCTTATTTCATGAATTTTTGTTTTATAATTATTTAAATTTGTATTATTATGTTATCATCAAGATGACCAAAATACACCAAACATACCCTTGTCTTACCAGAGAAGATTCAAAACCCTATATATGTGTGTGTGTGTGTGTATATATATATATATATATAAATATATATATATATATATATGTATGGTTTCTAGCTCAATTATAGCTATGAAAGCATACACATCAAAACAGAAATACATACAGTCATCATCAAAATTATCCACTTTTTAACCAGGCTTTCCCAGACAACCCGGTACCCTGGAGAGAGAGAGAGTAAATTAGTAGAGTCACATTATTAGTCAAGTATGTTTGTCTGGAATTTTTACTTGCTGAAATTCAGGCACATTTGAAAATCACTGCAGATGGTGACTGCAGCCATGAAATTAAAAGACGCTTACTCCTTGGAAGAAAAGTTATGACCAACATAGATAGCATATTCAAAAGCAGAGATATTACTTTGCCAACTAAGGTCCGTCTAGTCAAGGCTGTGGTTTTTCCTGTGGTCATGTGTGGATGTGAGAGTTGGACTGTGAAGAAGGCTGAGAGATGAAGAATTGATGCTTTTGAACTGTGGTGTTGGAGAAGACTCTTGAGAGTCCCTTGGACTGCAAGGAGATCCAACCAGTCCATTCTGAAGGAGATCAGCCCTGGTTGTTCTTTGGAAGGAATGATGCTAAAGCTGAAACTCCAGTACTCTGGCCACCTCATGCAAAGAGCTGACTCATTGGAAAAGACTCTGATGCTGGGAGGGATTGGGGGCAGGAGGAGAAGGGGACGGCAGAGGATGAAATGGCTGGATGGCATCACTGACTCGATGGACGTGAGTCTGAGTGAACTCCGGGAGTTGGTGATGGACACGGAGGCCTGGTGCTGCGATTCATGGGGTCACAAAGAGTCAGACACGACTGAGCAACTGAACTGAACTGAACTGAACTGACCCTACTTAAAGTCCATTGTTATTGGTGGGAATGCAAACTAGTACAGCCACTATGAAGAACAGTGTGGAGATTCCTTAAAAACTGGAAATAGAATGGCCTTACGACTCAGCAATCCCACTGCTGGGCATACACACGGAGGAAACCAGAATTGACGGAGACACGTGTACCCCAATGTTCATTGCATTGCTGTTTATAATAGCCAGGACATGGAAGTAACCTAGATGTCCATCAGCAGATAAATGGATTAGAAAGCTGTGGTACATATACACAATGGAGTATTACTCAGCCATTAAAAAGAATACATTTGAATCCATTCTAATGAGGTGGATGAAACTGGAGCCTATTATACAGTGTGAAGTGAGCCAGAAAGAAAAACACCAGTACAGTATACTAATCCATATATCTGGAATTTAGAAAGATGGTAACAATAACCCTGTATGCAAGACAGCAAAGAGACACAGATGTATAGAACAGTCTTTTGGACTCTGTGGGAGAGAGCAAGGGTGGGATGATTTGGGAGAATGGCATTGAAACATGTATAATATCATATATGAAACAAATCACCAGTCCAGATTCAATGCATGATACTGGATGCTTGAGGCTAGTGCAGTGGGATGATCCGGAGGGGGTTGTATAGGGATGGGGGGAGGGAGGGGGGTTCAGGATGGGGAACACGTGTATACCTGTGGTGGATTCTTGTTGATGTATGGCAGAACCAATACAGTATTGTGAAGTAATCAATCTCCAATTAAAATAAATAAATTTATATTTTAAAAATCCATTGTAATATTTTTTAGAAACCTTAAAAGGAAGTCTCCCATTTTCCTACCTTCACTGGGATTCCCAGTTCTGTTCCTACCCCACCCAGTTATCCCTACCCCCAATGCTTCTGCTCTCAAAGGCTCTACAAAGATCTGCCAAAGAGCTTCTGACACTAAGATTTCTCACAGCTTCTTTCTGATACAGGGACCCCAAGATTATGCTCATTTTCAAGGCTCATCCAGCATTTCCCAGCAAGGTGACTGGTGTGCGTGGTCGCCATGGAGGTGAGATTCGAAGCCTTTTTCTCAACACATCTCCACAGTGACTGAGGCAGGACGGGGACTATGGAAAGTGGCACACTGCCTTTTATGGTTTCTGCCAGGAATCGGCAAACATGCATTCCAGGCGCATGTCATTGATAAAGTAAGTCACATACATGAGATCCTATTCTGTCACTACAAAGAGAACTGGGTGAGATCTGTGGTCACTGTAATCACAGGAGTTTCAACTGTCTCTCTTCTTAGGGCAAACTGTTCACAGAAGATTCCTAGACCTTTCATACCAGTGGATTTTTGGTCTGTTGGCAACATTTGTCATCCAGACATTTTCAGATGTGTTGGAATCCTTGGCTAAGTGCTGTGTGTGCGTGCTAAGTCACTTCAGTCATGTCTGACTCTGTGCCCAAGAATACTGGAATGGGTTGCCATGCCCTCCTCTAGGGAGATCTTCTGACCCAGGGATTAAACCCCCGTCATCTCTTATGTCTCCTGAATTATCAGATGGGTTCTTCACCATTAAGAGTCCTCTGATTAAGCTCTACTAAGACTCAAATGTGAATTTGCTATGCTATGACTTTCTGTTTATTGTTTCTTTATGTCTTTGTTTTTCTATCCAGAAAACACACAATATGGTTACATTTCTCAGCTTGTCCTAATACAGAGCTCCTTCTTCCCCTGGAAGTCCCTAAAAATATTTTTGACCAGGTACTTAATATTTTTCTGGCTTAATGTCCTTGTTCTAGATAACTAAAAATAATTTGTACCCTGTCCAGAATCCCCTAGTCATACACATAAGACCATGGCACGGATATTATAGAGTTTAAGCATTCCTTCATTTCTTTGCTCAAATTACTAATTTGTTCTACAATAAACTCTTCAGAAAAATGTTTATAGGTGGTGGCTATAAACTGTCAATGCTGACCATAAACTGTCCTGCTGATCAGTGAGCAATGCCCTTAATCTTCCAAAGAGCTTACTACTTTCTGAATAATTATCCATGACTGAATCAATGAATGAAAACTTTCCTGCCTATTCTGTATTACTGAAATTATAACTCATGGTTCAGTTCAGTTCAGTCACTCAGTCATGTCCGACTCTTTGTGACCCCATGAATTGCAGCACACCAGGCCTCCCTGTCCATCACCATCTCCCGGAGTTCACCCAAACTCTTGTCCCTAGTTTATGGTTCATGAACTATGTCACCAGTTCATGGTTAAATACTTCAAAAAAACTAGCAAGGCAAGAGCAGAAAATTCATTTGAAAGAAGAAAAGGTAACTGGAATTTTCCTGAAGAGATCTGGGCCCAGTTTTCTAAACAGGTTGTTATAAACTGCTTTTCTCATGGCTGGCTGCAGGTCCTTATTTTGTTGGATTTCCTTTGTATCAGCAACATTTTTTGTCCTCCTTTTCATCTGTAGGGACTTTTTCCCAGTACATTGCAGCCAGAAGGCCAGGAGAGCAGCTGTCTCCACTAGAGAAACCTATTATTTGCCAGATGGATGGGCTTCTACCTGGATTCATTGGTTGTTTTTCCCAACACCTCAGGGTACCTTGTAGTCTTTGCAATAACTGAAGACTTGTTCCAATCTGGATCAGAGCCGGTCTACATTTTAAGAGACTAAAAATCTATTTATTTTAGGCTGAGATATTTAGGAACAGTGTGTTTCTGAGTAAGCAAAAGGAATTATGGATTTACTCTGAAGTTAATGAAGGTTAAGAAATACAAAAATTATATAAACTTCAGGGCACAGAAATCTGGATTTTTCCTTGCTAAAAAGTAAATTCAGATTTTTATAATCTCAGTGGAATGTAAAATCTTCATAGTCAATTACTACTATAACAATTTTTTTGTTTTCTTCTTATATTTTATTTGAGAGTCTCTAAACTATGAAAAGAAAATCAAAATAGTGGTCATATAACAAAATCAAATAATTAAGAGTTTAAAAACAACATATTGAGTCAGTTTATCTACATACGGGAGAAGGACTAGACATAAAGGATTGGTGTATAACCAATATAATAATGGATATAAAAACATCTGGCACATTCCTTGGCACAAAGTACACATTTAATAAATGTTTGTTGAATAGATAAATGGGGGACCAATTTGCTAAATTAGTTTCATCAGTTTTCTGTAGTGTCTCACCTTTTTCTTAGTTTATGTAACTATGTTCCACTGATCAGTCTATCAAATAATATAAACCATCTTTGATAGAAATAAAATCCTTACTTTTTCTGAAAACAGTCACATTTATAGGCTTATAATTTAAAATTTTGATAATTGTTATAAGTAAATCCATCTCATACTAAAGAACAGACTTTCATTGAAAAACACTGGATGAGGTAACTTCTTAACTTTTCCTGCTGGCATAGGTTTAATAGAAATTTATTTTTTGGAAAAAGCTTCTGTAATAGTAATACTTTTGGGGGAAAAAGCTTTTTATAATACTTCTAGAACTGATAGCAATCATATTCAGAGAATTAGTTTTTGTTTAAAGTTTATCATTGGTTATATAAATAGAAATCTTAGCTCATTAAGGAGAAAGAAAAGGAAATACATATTCTATACCTCTAATACTTCTGTGAAAATGTGCATACTTATTATTTTAATGTGTCATTAAGATATAGAGACAAGTGACCAGAGCAGATAGATACACAAATGCAGATGTCTTTTAGAGAGTTAACATGAAAAATTTGATTAGATAAGAAATAAATGCCTGTATCCTTAAATGCTGCATGACTGCAGAAAGGAAAATTTCCAAGCATTGTTTTGAAATATATAGGGAGTTACACTGAAATTGACACTTGGAGGAATCTGAAAACCATGACAATAGTTCTGTAAAGGGATGGTAATTTGGCTATATAATTAAATTGGAATGTGTTCAGTAAGCAGATGTGTGCAAATAAAGAAACATCTAAGCTCCGGGTTTGCACTTCCTGATCTTTCTTTTGTCTGCCTTTTTTATGAGGACACCCATGGCTTTCTGTTGTTTCTGTGTTGTTGTTGTTCTTCTTCTCCTCACTAAATTAGCTCCCGGCACTAATACACTCCTTAGGTTTATTCAGGAGCCTAGCAGGCTGCAAAGTTCCATTTTGTCAACAGATGGCGTAAGGAATGATTCTCCATGCTCAATGACTTCAAAACATTATGTTATTGCTGTCCCAAAGCTGATTTGAAATTATTTCCATGCTATTGTTAAATGGAAACAAACTTTTTCACATTTCAAAAGTCATTAACAATGGGGACACTATTTGCAAATGACATAAACAGCAAAAAAAATTTTTCCATGAAACAAAACCGAAAGTCAAAAAAGTGGCTTAATAAGAGAAAACACTACTAGGTTTATTCACCTACCTGCCACAACATACGATTAAGTCCAGCTTCCACTCTTTATACCCCCAAAAGCAGGACTCAATTTCCCATGAAAATATGAATGGCAATCTATTCTCAGATAATTCATAGTAAGCTCTTAGTGGCAATTATTTTACTTGTATAAACTGATACAATTTCACTATATTCCACTTTAGTGCTACTATAATAACACATGGGAGCTTGATTCAAGACACATTTGGAAATAAACATAAAAGAGAAAACTTTCTAATATAATAACAGAGAAGAAAGAGGTAAATTTAAAAAAATTTAGAGCTATAAATTCCTCCTTGGAAGAAAAGCTATGACAAACAGAGAGCATATTAAAAAGAAGGGACATCACTTTACCAACAAATGTTTGTATAGTCAAAGTTATGGTTTTTCCAGTAGTCATGTACAGATATGAGAGTTGGACCGTAAGGAAGGCTGAGAGCCGAAGAATTGATGCTTTCAAACTGTGGTGCTGGAGAAGACTCTTGAGAGTCCCTTGGACAGCGAGAAGATCAAACCAGTCAATCCTAAAGGAAATCAGCCCTGATATTCATTGGAAGGATGGATGCTAAAGCTGAAGCTCTAATGCATTGGTCACCTGATGCGAAGAGCACTGGAACAGACCCTGATGCTGGGGAAGATTGATGGCAAGGGGAGAAGAGGGCAACAGATGGTTGGATGGCATCACTGACTCAGTGGAATTGAGTTTGAACAAACTCCAGGAGGTAGCGAAGGACAAGGAAGCCTGTTGTAGTGCAGTCCACAGGGTCACAAAGACTCAGGAATGGCTTAGCAACTGAACAACAGCAACAAAACACTTTATCATTGAATTTAAACTGTCATTTATTGATGTGAAAATGCAAGATAAACACTGACTTGTCCAAATCACTCAAGAGTAGCTCAGTTTCCAGTGCTCTCATGATTCATAGTTCTGGTCACAGAAGTTGATTTAGTCTTTAATATTAAGACTTCTCCTGCCTCAGCTTTTCCTGGTGGGACTGAGAAAGGCATCCACATAAGTACTAGGTCAACCAAAGCAACTTTTTACTAATACCTAGAGATTTGACAGGAGAAGGCAATGGCAACCCACTCCAGTACTCTTGCTTGGAAAATCCCGTGGACGAAGGAGCCTAGTAGGTTGTCATTCGTTATCTCTTTTATCCATGTATCAAGAGTGTATAGATTTCAATTCCAGGGGTGGGATGAATTTGAATAAACCCTTTGCAGAAATCTGTTGGTGATTCTAGACTGAAAGGGTCCTTTTGGATAAATTAGGAGATTTTAGAGGCCTCCTCCTTGGAACATCTAGCATGTGGATGGGCACCTTGTTGTTGATGGTATTATGGGGGAATGGAAGAGCTTTTCTCTTTCCAGGAGGGGCAACCAAACCATAAGACTGAGAGGGAGAGACAGTGAGAGGGAGATGAAGAGTGGAGTCATGGCTGTGATGATGTACTGTTAACACTAGCCTCTCAGTCATGTCGGACAATTTGCGACCCCAAGGACTGTAGCCCACCAGGCTCCTCAGCCCATGGGGATCCTCTAGGCAAGAACACTGGTGTGGGTAGCAATCCCCTTCTCCAGGGGACCTTCCCTACTCAAGGATTGAACCCAGGTCTCCTGCATTATTGTAGGGAGACTCTATAAACTGACATTTTCCCATTAAAGCATCTCACTACCCCTGCGCTCATCTCTGAGCTATCACATGCAGGGTTGTAATTAACATTGGTATTTATTTTTACTAACGTGTGTGACTTTTTAAATGCTTTTGAAAGCTGTTTGATATTATTTTGCAATTGTATTGAGTTCTTACTGGCAGAAATTCATTTTATGGGAAAGAATAAATAATACTGAACTCTGGAAATTTTCAACAATGTCAAGAAGAATTTTATCTGTGATATTTAAAAATGATTTTCCATTATTTTCTTTCACATTATACACTCCTACACTGTATACACTATTTGCATAACAATGTGGAGTGTTTATGAATAACTTAACAAATTCATATTCTCCATCAACCCTAATGACAGCATTATTAGCTCAACCTTTAATGCATAATCACAGCAGGAGGTTTTTGAAACATTAAGTCTGTAGAACAGAAGTGTAAAAATTGGCAAGAAAATCAGACAGTTCTTTTTCTGTACACAGAGCTGAGTTACCTCTCAGTACCTTATGGTCTGGTTTCCCACCTTCTTTTCCCTTTTATTCTAGCAGTTCTATTCAATATCTGTTACATTAGACTTTAAGTCAACTTCATTCTATAAATAATCAGGAAAAAGAACGGTTATAAAAGAAGATACAGATTTTCAGGAAACAGAAGATTCTACTGTCCTCCCATGTTAGGAGAAGAAGGGTGTACTGCTGAATATGCTACAATTAATCTTGCATATAGCACCATGGAAAATCAACAATACAATTTAAAACAGTTTCTTAAAATGAAACTGGTAATTTATAGTGTTTTGAATGAATTGTGAAAAATTAAATCACATAATGAATACTGGAATGGATGAATGAACACTGAAATTTCTGTTACCAGTAATGGCTGGAATCATCCTATGATATTAGGAATGCACCATTGAAGCCTAAATGTGTGGCCAATGACTCTCTTCCAATCACAAGAAGGAAGAGAGCCCAGCAGTTTCTAGATTGTTGTGTAGGAGTTAAGGACATTTGCTGTATTGGTGGCGATTATAAAAGAAAAAAATATTGTAAATGCTTGCAATAGAAGAACTGTTTTGTTAAATAGTAAAAAAAAAAAGTTAATATAGCAAAGCCCATGTGTGAGGATTGTGGGAGTAGTTGTATTCTGATTATTAATGGTGTTTCTTTTTAGGACACAGCTTTGAGTTTTGAGAATTTAACTATTTCTAAACCCAAAATATAAAAGTAGTACCAGTTTCAAATTTCTCAAAGAATCAGCTCTTAGCTCTGAGTATCATGGGAAAATCTGCAAATCAAGATCACTTTTGTGCAAGCCTTCCTAGACAGACAGCAAATTACCTTGATAAAATGTGTATCAGGGAAATATTGATAAGAAAGCAACATAACTTGACTGGATATTTTGTTATGATTTCTTAAAATTGTAAGTTTAGAAATAAAAAATTTATGATGAAATGCAATTGAATGCTAAATCAACTAGGTCCTTTGTTGATATTTAAAAAATTTTTAATGAAGTGCACTGTTAAATGTCTAGATAGTTGCTGTAGAAACATCAAAGAGATGAATTCCTTTTCCCAATCTACAAGGTTATATTTGTAAAGTACAAAAATTAATAAGTAATTTTACACTTTAGAGATAGAGTTTAAACACTTTATTTTCCCAAAAGATGTTGGATTCTTCTAAGTAGAGAACAATGGGTTTATTGGAACATAACCCCACTATAAGTCAACTTGCAGTGGGTTTATTGGGACATAACTTCACTGGAAAGAAAAATCCAGAGAGAGTACTTAGTAATTTAATGAGAATATAAGATACCTCCAATACACCTAGTTGACAGCAAAACCTGTCCTAATTTTTAAGTTACTCTATTTGTTATTCTCCATTTAAACGTAAAATAATGTCTACAAGACTTAATTTTGCTTATTCAAAATAAATGTTTTCTTTCTTCTGGTTACACAACAAATATTTCATAATTTTTTGGCTTAGAGTCCATTTCAAATGGTCTTCTAAATGGCCCAATTCTTTCCATTTTTACTTAATTCAGACCTTGCCAAAACTAAGCCAACCTGACTGTTTCAGAATAGGCTCCTTATTCAGGCTTTCCTGATTTGAGAACGATTTGGATATTTTCTATAGGAATTACGAGGTAAGACTTTTAACTTCCAGACAACTTCATTCAAATGGTGAAACCTGTGACTGGGGCTGTTGGATGACGGAAACCATGCTATAGGGAAACGACAGCCTTACTGGGAAGCCAAAGAGACCAGCGGTGCTGAGAAGTGGAGGAAAGAAAAGGCCTGGCCTCTGAATTAATGATTAGACTTTTCAATAGTTTTGATCAAATTATACCTTAGATTTGTCAGGTAAATGGTTCCTCTTTATATTTATTACTGCTATTGTTACTGCACTTGCTTAAGCTAGCTTGAGTTGGAATTCAATTATTTGCAACACTATTTTGACTAATGCAAAATTCAAAGAGAGATAAAATTATTAAGATAATCTAAAATGACAACATTGATAAAGTGATAAGATAAATATTACCTGTATCACAAAGTATGAGAAAATAATCTCATATCCAGAGATATGCAGGTTCAGGCCTCTAAACTGAGATCATCTTTCTACAAAATATATTATTATTATTATTTATTATTGGAATCTATAATGATGTACCAGCATAAGACTGGTTGAAATCTAAATTCAAGCTAACTCAGAGATGAGGATCCTTTGGGAACTCAGGTGGTTATCTCTATTCAAATTTAAAGTAACCAGTGACTTTGAGAAATCATTAAATAGTCTAAACTTGTTTGTCTACAAAATGATAGTAACAATATTTGCATCTTAGCATCATTTTCAGGACTTGATGAGCTAATAAATGCAAAACTCTCTTGGCACAATTTCTGACAGCATAAGCAAAACAAAATAAATTATTATTATACTTTTTCCTAACTAATGAATCAGTGTTCTATCAAATAAGATGGATCAAGTAGAAAGATTTCAGTTCTGATAGAGAGAGTGGAGAATTATCAAGAAATAAGCCAGTCCTAAGGACTGGCTTCACACACTGTTGTTATAGTTATTAAGTCATGTGTGACCCCATGGACTGTAGTCCACCAGGCTTCTCTGTCCATGGGATTTCCCAGACAAGGAAACTGGAGTGGGTTGTCATTGCCTCTTCCAGGGGATGTTCTTGATCCAGGGATCATATCCACATCTCCTGCACTAGCAGGTGAATTCTTTACCACTGAGCCTCCAGGAAAGCCTAGCTTTGCACAACACAATGGGGGTAAATAAAATAAGGCCGCCCAGGTGGTATCTAAAAACAGAGTCCTACAGAAGCTCCCTGAGACTGAGGGCAGTTAAGTAAATTCTGGATCTGAATTGCTGGTGCATGACGGCCATTAATATATTCATCTGTGTGCTGAGGAAGATCCATGCACTCTATTGAATGGAAGTCAGGGTTTTTCCTGTAGAGTGGCTCGTTAGACATAGGCATTGAGAAAGACGAGAAATGTAGGCATTGAGAAAGACCAATGAAAAGCTGCCCGTCAGCCCCGAATGCATACACAGAAAGCCAGCACCACTGCTAAGGAAATGGACCTATTGATTTGATGTACTGTGTGAAGAGAAGACTATCAATTTTCTCTCCTGCCTCCACTCCCAGGAGAGCATTTATCCCCTAGAAATGATCTGGCTGAAGACAAACAAGAGGTAACAGCTCTAATTGGACTTTAGTTCCTATTCAAGGAAACAAAGAAAAGAAGTTGGTCCTCATGACTTAACCCCCCCTCAAAAGATCCAGATTACAATCTTCCACCATCTACTATCAGTCACTTGAACTCAGGTCATTTTGGGTATTTGAGCCCCTAGTGTTTTCCTTCCATCAGAATGAAGCTTCCCTAAAACCAGTTTACCAGCCTCCAAAGCTGTTATCCTGGAAGTTCAAAATTACATTTCACTGGCTTCATTCTTTATTCAAAAAAGTAGTATGCTTTATCATTATTAACTCAACAGATGTATACTGATTACAAATCTAAAATCTAATCCAGATTAGGAATGAAAAGAATTGTTTTGCTTTGTTCATTGACCATTGAAAAGCTGTCTTTAATTAATATACTAAAAAAAGAAAAAAATGTTTTGAGTGAAAGCACTCACAACTATTTGTACTTCCCCTTTGGAAATGTGATCATTGAAATCACAAATATCCTTAACCACAAGCTGTGACTTTTCTACTATCCAAGGTTGAGGTCCACAGCCAGGAGATAACATGTCAGGACTCTTTTTAACACTTCACTTCAAAATATAAGCTCTGGCAGGTGTGAGTCATTCCTCTGGGAGCACAAATTAACCAGACTTGGGATATTCAGAGGAAGCACAAGTTTGAGACTTGTGCTATATTTTTTTCACTGCACTTTCTGTTTGAATTTTAAAAGTCCTTATTGGAAGAAGTTTCAACTGTTTTACTAGAAAAGTTTTTTAGATATGACCATCTTAGCTTATTCCAAATATCTTGTAAGGGGAAAGTCAGTGTCACTTTCTCTTTGAGAGATGAGCTCTAAATTTGTGAAGAAATGCCATTAAAATATATAACTCTAGTATTGCAATTGATTAAAATGAAAAGCAAAATAGACATCAAACAAAGAAACGTTCTGGTATATTCTTGAAGTGGAAATGTCAGGGGGTGTTGAAAAGCCATCCCAATTATCACTGAATCCAGGATGGTCTGTCTTTATTTCACTATCAGTGGCCAAGGTAGCATGGGCAGATGTCTCAGCTTGACGGCTCAAACCACGCTTCTTAATGGGCTGGCTCTGGGTCCACTGAATTTTGACACTTTACAGGCTATTCGGGTGTTATTTGCCATCAGTTCTCTTTCTCAGTGACTTTGCCGGCTCCCCTGGCCCTGTCTCTTCATCTCTC
The DNA here is from genome assembly GCA_917880005.1 of Nanger dama. Classification (NCBI taxonomy): domain Eukaryota; kingdom Metazoa; phylum Chordata; class Mammalia; order Artiodactyla; family Bovidae; genus Nanger; species Nanger dama. Next base: position 5,630,099 of record CAKJTW010000069.1, read on the forward strand.
CATGCTGTACATACATACGAGTTCATCAAATCCCTATCAACTCCAGGGCAGCCCAATCTGGCACCTGAAGAGCATGTTCAGATGCTACACCCTGAAGCTTGAAAACCTTTTAGTTAGTGCCAGAGCTCTTATTAAGCCAACCAAATTGTTCCAAATTATATCTACCAGGGGCACAAAAAGCTAGTGGTGAGGGATCCACATGAAATTTCTGTGTGATACTGAATTTTCTGCAGTTTTACTTCACTTTTCATAATCAGTCTCTTCCACATGCCTATAATTGTTAACCTTCCAGTCATAGATTTCACCTTGTCACCAATCTGAAAAATTTGTATGGACAAAAGGCAGTGCTGGACAGGAATAAGAGAGAATGCAAAGGTAAACCAAAGGGTTTTCAAAAAGAAAGTACTTCCTTGAATGTAAAACAAGAAGACCATCCCAGGTTCAAGGGGAAATTATTCTGTTTAGATAATTGTTATTTTGACATTGTAGAGCTTCCCAGGTGGCTCAGTAGTAAAGAATCCACCTGCCAATGCAGGTGATGCAGGAGATACAGGTTCGATCCCTGGGTCAAGAAGATCCCCTAGAGGAGGAAACGGCAACCCACTCACATATTCTTCCTTGGAAAATCCCATGGACACAGGAGCCTGTTGGGCTAGAGTCCATAGGGTTCCAAAGAGTCAGACATGACTGACTGACTGAGCGCACATGCAGGCACACATGTAAGTTTTGACACTGCGTTCTACATTGGAAAGCTCAGCTCAGTGCAGTTCAGTTGCTCAGTTGTGCCCGACTCTTTGTGACCCCATGAATCGCAGCATGCCAGGCCTCCCTGTCCATCACCAACTCCCGGAGTTCACTCAGACTCATGTCCATCCAGCCAGTGATGCCATCCAGCCATCTCATCCTAGGTCATCCCCTTCTCTTCCTGCCTCCAATCCCTCCCAGCATCAAAGTCTTTTCCAATGAGTCAACTCTTTGCATGAGGTGGCCAAAGTACTGGAGTTTCAGCTTTAGCATCATTCCTTCCAAAGAACACCTAGGGCTGATCTCCTTCAGAATGGACTGGTTGGATCTCCTTGCAGTCCAAGGGACTCTCAAGAGTCTTCTCCAACACCACAGTTCAAAAGCATCAATTCTTCATCTCTCAGCCTTCTTCACAGTCCAACTCTCACATCCATACATGACCACAGGAAAAACCATAGCCTTGACTAGACAGAACTTAGTTGGCAAAGTAAAGTCTCTGCTTTTGAATATGCTATCTAGGTTGGTCAAAGCTTTTCTTCCAAGGAGTAAGTGTCTTTTTATTTCATGGCTGCAATCACCATCTGCAGTGATTTTGGAGCCCCCAAAGTAAAGTCTGACGCTGTTTCTACTGTTTCCCCATCTATTTCCCATGAAGCAATGGGACCAGATGCCATGATCTTTGTTTTCTGAATGTTGAGCTTTAAGCCAACTTTTTCACTCTCCACTTTCACTTTCATCAAGAGGCTTTTTAGTTCCTCTTCACTTTCTGCCACTTTAAGGGCAGTGTCATCTGCATATCTGAGGTTATTGATATTTCTCCTGGCAATCTTGATTTTAGCCTGTGCTTCTTCCAGCCCAGTGTTTCTCATGATGTACTCTGCATATAAGTTAAATAAACAGGGTGACAATGCTCATATGTAGGGAAAAACTAACAAGTATTTGCTGTGTATTTAAAACTTTGGTTGATGCTGTGAGTAACACTCTGTGATAGCTCATAATCTGGTCTGGCTCAGTTTTAAAATATGCCAAAACTTAAGAATAAGAATAAAACTATATTAATCCTATTCAATTTTGCATAATACAAACTATGTATACTGCATTTGCTTAGAAGAAAGATACAAGAAACAATGTGAAAATTCCCCAGATTTCATGGTGGTATTTTAAAGGGTCCTGCAATAATGATATAATTTAAAGAGAGGGGAGGGAAGAATTTTTTTTAATGATTTTAGCCTTTTTAAGACTAGAAAACCCAATTGAGCCTGCAGTACTTTGAGAAAATAAATAAATATTGTTTCCAGTTGTTACGTTTGAGGTAACTTTTTACACAGTCAAGGAAAATTAATACACAAATGAAAGTGTCATTATGAGTGTAGTAGACACATGATATACTACCTAGAATTTGGAATCTTTTTTAAATTAACATATTCACTGTCATTGAGGAAATAACCTCATAGGAATTTTTGTTGTCATACGTCATCTTCCCAACTAAGAGTGAATTGTGACACATTCAAGAAAATCCCCTCTGTTACTTTTTTTTCTGGATTCTGTATCTCAAGTAGAGTAATAATGTTTGGAACCAAGTAATCTTGAAGCGTGCATATTTACAATCTATCACTTTGACTCTCTGAATTATATAATTTAAATATTATTTTAAACCAGGTTATTTTTGTTGATGATGATTATATTTTCTGAGTTCTTGTCATTTCAATTAATATAGATAAATTCCCATTCTCTGATATGAAATAAAAGAGATGCTGTGTTTGTAACCTTTGATGTGTGTGTGCCAAATGTTGAAAGCTCCAGAGTCAAAAGTCCCTTTAATCACTGAGGATTTGCAAAAGGCTCACTAAAAATGTCACTGTGTCTATAGAACAAACCCAGGGTTCCTAAGTATTTCATACAAGTTAACTTTTGAAGCTTGTATAGATTTCCTTGCCTAGGGAATTTGCAAACCCAGTGCCTATATAATGTATCTTTCTTACAGTTCTTAAACAGGAAATAAGATTACTCCTAAGATTGTGGTAACGGTTGCCCATGCTTGCTGGCTATACATTCTAAATATCTTCATTTAAACTGTAGCTAATTTAACTTAATTTCTTTGATGACTAGGTTTATTATACCAGTAGACGTCTGCATATTGGTCTATAAATAGCCAGCATCACAATTCTTAACAGAAAATGAGAATCTCTTTCTCCCAGTCCTCTGAAATCTTTCTCAGAACTGCAGCGATTCCATTTGTTCAACACTTAGCAAGAACAGTGCCAGGAAGAAGACGTAAATTTCTACTGAGTCTAGTTGTTTTTCTTTTCCAGATCTTTCAGTTTGAGCTGAACATATAATCTAAGGAATTTCTATGCTTAAAAGCAATACTTAAGTGAAAATGAAAAGTTATAAACATTTTAAAAGAACATCTGTCCTATGCATACAGGGTAATTAATCTCCCACTTTTGGGTATAATGAAAACTCTGGCATTCATAATCAGAACATTCTGGATTTGAATTCCAGCTTTCTCAGTGAACTGCGTGATCTTGAACTAGAATTTTACAGTTTTTGATTCTGTTTCTCAGTGCCCAGATATGACTACTAATAATTTATGCTTAAAAATAAGCATTACTTGTCTGCATTTGCTTTAAATTTGTGGGTGGGATTTGCCTTAGTCCTAGCCTCAATAGAGTCATATGCTTTAGATCCTCATCCCTCTTGTGTTATTCTGTTATAGAGGACAGATTTATAATGTTCAAGGTATAGAAACATGGCTAATAATATTAGAAAAGAAAAGTGAACTGAATTCCTAGATAGAGAGGCATTGGGAAAGTAGTAATTACACTGGAATCTCACAGTTCAAGTACCCAGTTGATATCTTAGAAGATAAATGACCTTGGGTGCATTGTTAATTTTTTTGGAAATCATCTTCCTTGTTTTCAAGAAGGTGGAATGTGATGGTGAATGGAAAATCTATTTGAAAAGCAGAAGCCAAATACAAATCTAAGACCTAATTTTAGTTGCTGATAATATTATCTGTTAAATTTAAGTTCAATTCAGTTCAGTCACTCAGTCGTGTCTGAAGCACGCCAGGCCTCCCTGTCCATCACCAACTCCGAGAGTCCACTCAAACTCATGTCCATCTAGTCAGTGATGCCATCGTTGGATGGCATCTCATCCTCTGTCATCCCTTCTCCAGCCACCAATCTTTCCCAGGGTCAGGGTCTTTTCAAATGAGTCACCTCTTCACATCAGGTGGCCAAAGTATTGGAGTTTCAGCTTCAACATCAGTCCTTCCAATGAACACCCAGGGCTGATCTCCTTTAGGATGGATTGGTTGGATCTACTTGCACTCAAGGGACTCTCAAGAGTCTTCTCGAACACCACAGTTCAAGAGCATCAATTCTTTGGCGCTCAGCTTTCTTAAGTTGCTCAGTAATAATTCTATCACGTGCAACTTCTTTTAAGTTTTACTGACCTTTGTTGTTGGTAAACTGCTGCCCAGTATTCCTGTTCTTCAATAATTCTCTGTTGAATTATCAGAGCACAGGGTGTGGAGAGGAGCTGCTCAAAGAGGAGCCACAGCTCATGGTCTTTGCAGCTGCCCAGGTCTATACTCATGGTCCCTGCTCATGGAATGAGAATGGAAGCCATATGCTTGGTCCTGGGCCAAGATGGTTAAGAAACATTTCCTTAATGAATAATATATGCAGTTAACAAATATGTATTCCCTGCATTGATGAAAAAGTGACACAAATAATATGTAGCTATTCATGTGAAAAGATCTAAGAAGAAAAAGCCATCCCGTGTGTTAGGCCACAGGGGAAAGTCTTATAAAAGGGGCCTGTGAAATCTTCTCTAATGAAGGATGAATAACTTATACAAGCAAGAGACAGATGGGGCTTGGGAAAGTGCTGGCTGATGAGAGGAAATGTTTGCAAAAAGCTCTGAGGCATGAAGGAGGCTGGTGAGACACATTAGCCAAGGGAAGGCCAATATGCTTAGGACAGCAAAAGGGAAGTGGGGGAAGAGTGAGGCAGTAAGTGTAGTAACAACCATTATGCTGATTGCTTAATTATTATTCATTTTTATAAAGTAAGGCTAGTGAGCACCACTGTAACATTCCTTTGCTTTTAGTATTTTTTCTATGCTTCCTTAAATGTATAAGAGTGACAGTGGAAAAAGAAACTTGGTAGCAAAAATATGAGTTTGTATAAATACACAAATAAGTATACACACATATTACAATTGTGTGCCTATGTGTGTGCTGATCTTGAAATTTAACCGGTTTAAAGATTTTGAGTTGAAACATAACCACTTTGCAAAAAAGCTCATGATGAGTAAATGTTAAATTTGTAATGAAAGAGAACTATAGAGAAAATGACTGACAGAGAGAGAAGTCAATAATTTCCTCCCAATGAGAATTTGCTAGTTTTTTTATTAGATATAAACAAAATCAATTAGAAAAAAAAACCCATAATTAAGCATTTTTATAGAATCCTCTGAATACCAGTGGCAGTTTTAAACTCAATGCATTTCAAACTCATTTCATTAATATTGCTCACATTTTAAAATCCCAGATGACCTGGATGCACCTTTATCTCCTAGCTGAGTCCCATGGAAAGATGTTGAAATAAAACCTGCTCAATTCTTGGACTGTTGAGTCAGTATTAAGATTGTTCATAAACACAAAAGAAACATTTTTTATATACCAAGAGAAATATTTATGCTTTCTTAGGCTGACAAAGCTCTGTATATTCAAAGTTACGGTTTTTCCACTAGTCAAGTACAGATGTGAGATTTGGACCATAAAGTAGGCTGAGCACCGAAGAATTGATGCTTTCAAATTGTGGTGCTGGAAACTCGAGAATCCCTTCGACCGCAAGGAGATCCAACCAGTCAGTCCTAAAAGAAATCAACCCTATGATGATGCTGAAGCTGAAGCTCCAATACTTTGGCCACATGATGCCAAGAGCTGACTCACTGGAAATGACCTTGATGCTGGGAAAGATTGAAAGCAAAAGGTAAAAGGGTGGCAGAGGATGAGATGGTTAGATAGCATCACTGACTCAACAGACATGAACTTGAGTGAACTCTGGGAGGTAGTGAAGGACAGGGTAGCCTGGCGTGCTGCAGTCCATGAGGTCACAAAGATACAGACACAACTTAGTGACTGAACAACAAGGGCAGAATAAACATAAAAATGGTGATAATTCTCTTTCCCTAGAAGTAGCCAAGTCTCTCCAACTACTTTCCAGCATCTGAAATAAAAGAGCAGGGTGCATTTGTTCACCACAACTATTTGTTCTATAGTGAGCCAGTGGAAGTTCACATTCCACAAAGATTTCATTGTTCAATATACTTGCTTAAATGTTGGTGTAGTTTCCTATTATGTAAACAAAGTAATCAAAATGTAAGAGATCCAAGGACACACAATTCTTTTTTTTTTTTCCCATTATCAAACTTTATTAATAGTTTTAATGATCCAGTCAGTAAGGAGGTACAAGTAAAACACAGAGAGGCCTGAGCCATTCCTTCCTTCACATATCAGACACTGGATCCTTGGCCCAAGGTAATGAATGGCGTCTCTGTCTACCAAGGACCTCACACAACAGGGAGTATATAGGTTAGGAAACAGCTCTATCTTTTTGTAACAGATGTTGTACAGCTTACATGATATTCTACAGAAAGCTATACATCACAAATCCATTGATCCTAGGTTTTCTTGACATAAGCAATTCTAAACCAGGAACATCCTGCTCAAAGCATTTTATAACAAGGTCTCTTGGACACACAGTTCTTAAGTTTCATTTCAGTTCAGTCACTCAGTCGTGTCGGACTCTTTGCGACCCCATGAATCGAAGCACGCCAGGCCTCCCTGTCCATCACCAACCCCTGGAGTTCACTCAGGTTCACGCCCATCGAGTCAGTGATGCCATCTAGCCATCTCATCCTCTGTCGTCCACTCCTACTCCTGCCCCCAATCCCTCCCAGCAAGGACCAGAATAACAACACTACCAGTGAAATTAACAATTGAAGCCGAAGGCTGAGTACCAGACACTGAACATCATGGGTTAGTTCATTTCATTTTTATGACAACCATGTGAATGTAGCAGAACTTTTCAGGTGGCACTAGTGGTAAAGAAAGAAACTGCCTGCCAATGCAGGAGTTAGAAGAGATGCAGTTTCAATCCCTGGGTTGGGAAGGTCTGCGGGAGGAGGGCATGGTAACCCACTCCAGTATTTTTGTCTGGAGAATCCCATGGACAGAGGAGCCTGGAAGGCTATAGTCCATAGCGTTGCAAAGAGTTGGACGTGACGGAAGTGACTTAGCATGCATGCATGCTTTAATGAATGTCCTCTCATCCACATAGAGACTAAAACCTGAGTCATGGAGAGAGGAAGTGCCCTGTCCAAAATCACATCTCATTTGAACCCAGGAGGTCTGCTCCTACAGCCTGTAAGTAGTTCATTTCACACTATGACTCACAAAGAAGGGGCCTCCCCATTCTCCAAAACAACAGCATGTGGAGAAAGAGAGCTGGGCTTTATTGCAAATGGTACAGGATCCTTCAATATCATTATCCTTCATTAAACTGCAGTGTTAGCACCAAAGTGCTGGCCTGTTTTTAAATCCCAAAGGCAGATGGCTATTTTTAATACATTGACCTAATTGTTTGCCGTGATCTAAGGTCAACATAAAACTCCAGAGAGAGCCCAAAGTATCAGCTAAGTTTTTATTGAGCGGAGGGAGAACAGTACTCTGTTCTTAAAGAGAATTTTTAAATTTTAGATTTAATGGCTCACTTAGAGCTATGGTTTTTCCAGTGGTCATATATGGATGTGAGAGTTGGACTGTGAAGAAAGCTGAGTGCTGAAGAATTGATGCTTTTGAACTGTGGTGGTGGAGAAGACTCTTGCAAGGAGACCCAACCAGTCCATTCTAAAGGAGATCAGTCCTAGGTGTTCTTTGGAAGGACTGATGCTAAAGCTGAAACTCCAATACTTTGGCCACCTGATGTGAAGAGTTGACTCATTGGAAAAGACTCTGATGCTGGGAAGGACTGGGGGCAGGAGGAGAAGGGTACGACAGAGGATGAGATGGCTGGATGGCATCACTGACTCGATGGACATGAGTTTGGGTGAACTCCGGAAGTTGGTGATGGACAGAGAGGCCTGGTGTGCTACAATTCTTGGAGTCGCAAAGAGTCAAACCCGACTGGGCAACTGAACTGAACTGAACTGAGAGCCATCACATCCTATTGCATGCTCAGTGCTCAATCATGTCTGACTCTTTTTGCAATCCCATGGACTGCAGCCCACCAGGCTTCTCTGTTCATAAATTTCTCCCAGCAAGAATACTGGAGTGGCTTGCCAGTCCCTCCTCCAGGGGATCTCCCCACCCAGGGACTGAACCTGTACCTGTCTCCTGCATAGGCAAGTGAATTATTTACCACTAGCGCTACCTGGGAAGTTCTAATATATTAGTAATAATAATACACTAAATAAAATCAGCATATATTGCTATGCCCACTTACTCACATGGGCCTACAAGAAGTCATGCTCACATTTCAGAAGATCTACATACAATCTATGTGAGTTTTGGCTCAAGATAAGTTGTGCAAGGAAGAACTGTATTTGCTTATGAATTATCACACTCATGGTTTATACTCATTTTAAAAGTTAAATTATTTTTAAAAGATCCAAAATCATTATATTCTCATAGGATTCTCCCTTATACATGCTCACTTCTCTGGGTCTTTGCATTTACCCATTTAAGAGCAAAAGCAGTATCTCCTCTCCATCATCAACTCCCCAGCATCGTGTTTACTTTACAAAGCCTTGGTGCCATTTGCCTTCCTCCTAAGGCCTTCTTTGACATATTCCATCAAAATTAATTGTGCCTTCTTCAGAGCTCCCTTGGCAAAACTTTGTATTTTAGCAAATTAAATTTCTCACTGCTTACTTCGTTATCCATATCTTCCGTCCCTATAAGAGGTTAAACTCTCAATAGCAGTCACTATCTCTAATGCATCTTTGGACACTCATTGGTCCTGACTCAGGCCATGGCACAGAGTGGGTGCTCGAACCATGTTCATGGAGCAAAAGGGAATCCTGGGGACAGGATATCAGCGTTATGACATCCCATGTTTGACTGTGGCCGTTTCGGCCACGGAAAATGTCGTGCAGGATGTATTTTTCAAAATTAAAGCTAATTAAAATTAATTTTCTTCTGAGAGTCATTTTAGAATTTCACAAGAGCCCGTGTGATAATTAGGGACACTCAGGGGTGTCACCAAGCCTGGAGTGGGAGTTACTGTTCCATCAAACATGACCCACTGAAGTTGCTCCCAGGTGGCTATTAATATCACCGACTGCAAAATGTGTCAAGGTTTATTAAGTGAAAATCTCATAAAGGTTTGCAAATAAAGTAGTGCTTATGCAATATGGATGGCATGTGTGGTTTAGTTCCCTACAGAAGAAGGGAATTAATAAACAAAGTCAAGCACCGGTGTGTTTATTCTCAGGAGTGTCCTTCAAGGATGTTGACAGGAAGTGCTGAGCACTTCATTCTTAGCATTTAAGAGAAATACAGCATGAAGTGTACATGAAGAATAGAGTCAATGTGAATCTTTTGGACTTGTAATGAAATAAAAAGATGGCTCTGTGCTCACACATAAATTAGACAGCAATCGATATTTTAATTTTAGCTCTACTGAGATAGCGTTTTTCTTCTTATGATTCTTCATTGCCGATACAATTGGAGGGTTAGACTCAAGCCAACTGGAATACGAGAAAGAGAGAGTACCCAAAGGACCAACGTCCTCTGCCTGAGTCTAAGAGCCCTTGCAGGTAACCCTCCATGTGAGGAGAGCTTGAATTAGGTGTTATGGTATGGAAAGAGGTGATGGGTAACTCTTCATTAAAGTTAAAAGGTGCAAGCCTTGGGTTTAATTGAATTAGATGACAGCACACACAGAGTGAAAGCTTTTCCACAGAGTTGACGCTCTCTGGAGGAAGGCAGTTTAATTCTTCTTGTCATCAGGCTGAAAGAAAGTGTGGCCCTAGTTAATTTCATTTCTCCGATGGGGGAACAGTATCTGGGCAGAAATTTACAGGGTTTACTGAAAGGAAGGTGTGGATTTCTGAAGTGCTTCTGCACCTGGGAACCAGGCTGGCCTTGGCACAGCTCACAAGTCTGACCTTTCTGGAAAAATCCTGAAATAGCCTGAAGAACATACTAAAATAATGACAATCACTGGTTTATTATTTAAGTGTTTAAACTTTTGATCATCCAGTCATGTCATAATAGAGTCCAGAGACTGGCAGCACAGATGGTCCAGTTACACTCAGAGAGGCTGAAAAAGTAGCATTTTACTTCTCAGTTATTCTAAAGGTGGCTTTTAGGGGCAGGGACTTCCCTGCTGGCTTAGACAGTAAAGGATCTGCCTGCAAAGCAGGAGACCTAAATTTAACCCTTAGGTTGGGACTATCCCATGGAGAAGGGAATGGCAAACCACTCCAGCATTCTTGACTAAAGAATTCCATGGGCAGAGGAGCCTGGCAGGATACAGTCCAAGGGGTCACAAAGAATCAGACACGACTATGCGGCTATCACTTTCACTTTAGGAGCAGAAATATTCTATATGAAAGAACAAAGTGAAAATTAAGGTTAGTCCATAATCTGAGATTTTCTTGCAAAAGTCCTTTAATATCAAAAGTATATTTTAGCTTGAAATACAACTAAGAGTAGAGAAAATCAAAAGAAACTCTAGAAATGAGAACAATTTAAACAAAGTCAAGGAGTCAATAGTTTTATAATAGCTATAAATTATTCATTATCACTCTGTCTTCTGAAAAGAAAAATAAAACACAAAACAATTATTCCCATGAAAAAAGAACCTCTATTATTTGACCAAACATTTTCCAATTTGATAGCAGATTTCTAATTTCTAATATGCACAATACAATAATTTCAACTATCTCAGTGATATGCAAGTCCTAACAGGCTAAGAATGCCTAATATATTTTAAACTAATTAATTTGCTTTAAAAGAAAAAAAAACATATTTGCATCAAGGAAATTTAAAAGGTGCTAATTAATTGCCACTCTGGTTGGAAAGAAGAAAATGGGAATCTTGAAACAAACTTATTGATACAAGTGAAAGCTTTACCATTTCTTTTAGTTGGATAGAATCCCAAATTTAAGCAAAACAAGAAATTAATAATTCCTTCAAATTATAACTAACTATGCCTTATTAAGTGCTTTATTCATTATATTATTCACTCTTATGCTAAATGCAGTTGAAAGAGAGAACATCTGAAAACATAACAAGATCATAAAGCCATCCTGGTCTTTTAACCAAATATTATAACAATCATAACAGCAATGATAGTAACAAAGTATTAGTTCTCATGCCTTGAAAATTACAAAATATTTTTCTTATATGTAACATTGCATGAATATAGCATACACATTAAATGCATATATAAACATGAAATTTTTAAGACAATGAGAATGAGTTTTTAGTTTAAATGATTTTATTTCATATATTAATGATCCAATTGGGTATTTTTTCAAAATAAACAATGTGGTTAAGTATGGTTCATTAATTTTGAAAGATAAATTTTAATGCTTTGATTTGAACAAGGTAGGGTCTGAATCTGAGTCAATACTGATAATTAGTTTTATCATTTGCTTATTTTTTACCACAATAATTATTTATTGCTTAATTTTTTTGACTAGTATAATTCCTTTGTTCATCCCTGTTGTGCATTGTTCTTGTGGACTGTGTGAATATGTAATTTTAAAGCAACAGCTCAAAACCTATTGAAATTAGCATTAGTAGATTTTTCCAACAGTTTAGATAAGGATGTCCCCAGAGTTTTCAAATACGCAGGTATGACATGCTTTGCCATATGATAACCAGTGAATCTCTGGAAATTAATTGAAGTTTTTCACAGTTATTCCCCTCTCAGTGCAGAGGCTGAAGTATTCTCAATGATGTTATAACTCTTTTCTTCATTAACATTACTTTTTATTATATCTTGTATAGATTAGTTCACATTTGGCTGCAACTTGGACTTATTTACTCCAAAACCAAGCCTGTGATTCATCTCTTGGTTGAATTTCAAGACTGATCCTATCTTCATAATGTTAAAGAGTAAATTAAGGAATATGAAACTTTTCAAGGTTTTGTTTGATCTTATTTTATGTGTTTGAATCAGGTAGCAATAGCCAAAGGTAATTAGGACAACTTTGAAAGGGGCTAAGGGCGAGGTTTCATAGGGGTGATGCTGAAGCAAAGCAAAATAATTGTTTGATTGGCTAGAGCTTAAGATGTTGCCTTACTTGGGAAAGCCTGGTTGGCTATTCCTGATTGGTTGATCTTAAGTTTCACTTTCTCTTATTACAGCATGATGACTCTGGCTTTTTTTTTAATTGAAGTATCCTTGATGTACAATAATATATAAGATACAGGTGTACAGTATAGTGATTCACAAGTTTTAAAGGTTATACTGCATTTATAGCTATTATAAAGCATTGGCTATATTCCTTATGCTGCACAATACATCCTTATGGATTATTTTATTCCTAATAGTTTGTGTCTCTTAATCCCTACCCTTCATTGACCCTGACACATTCTCTCCCCCAACTGGTAATCACAAGTTTGTTCTCTAAATGCATGAGTCTGCTTCTTTTTTGTTCTATTCACTAGTTTGTTGTATTATTTTTAGATTCCACAAATAAGTGATGCATTTCTGTATCTAATATTTAATATTATATATTAGAGATAAATGAACAATGGTCTAGGTGTTGCTGTGAAGTCTCAAAAATTTTCATTTTAGAAAGTTATCATCTTTTCTTTAAAAAGCCCAAAATAAAATACATATTCAAGTTAAAGATTTTTTTTTTTTTGAATCTTTTGAAAATTAACAAAAGGAAAAGTGTTAACATTTGCTTTAGGAAGAAAAAAAATATGCCATGTAAATGACAAATGCTGCAACTTCCACCTCTATTATGCTGGTCTTTCCTTTTTCTTCTCTAAGCCTGCTAATCAAAGCACTAATTCAAATATTATTTTCAGAATTATTAGAATGTGCTGTGTATAATAGCAGACATAAAAAATGAAAGCCTGCAATTGTTCCCTATTTTTACCTAAAATATATGCTAACTAGTTTAGTATAAGATATATTTGGAACAAATGCATTAAATCTTAAAAATAAGGATTCCAGACTTTGCATTAAAAGCAGGGTGTACTAAGCATATATGTGCCAAGGAGCTTGTTTATAACTCTAAGATAGTTACAGCATCTTTCTGGCTTATGATAATTGTATTTGTAAAAGAGGCATTTGAGATAACATTTTCCTTACTTAGAAATTCTTTGGAAAACAATTAAAATACTACTTCATAATTGTGATTAAAGTTTAGAAGAACTGGCATTTTCACAGATACTAAGTTAGCACTGTAAGAGTCAGTTCTTCATGAATTCATTAGTTAATTCATTTATTCTTACTCTCCTGTATTCATCCACTTATGTATTTAAAAGATATATACCTATTACTTAATCAGTGGGATGCTTTATAACATATGCTAAGATTTAGCAGTAAACAAGGTAGACATGGTCTCTAAATTTTTTTAAAAAGGCAAAATCCAATAAACATATTGAAAGGCATGATCAGCATAAAATTAATTATTAAACTGATCAAATTTATTGCTGTTGGTCTGTAAAGAAGATGTCACTTTGCATTAGAAGATGATACCTAAATTATTCTGCAGGACAGATGCCTAAAAATTTCTCATACATTTTAGGTTGAGTCAAGAGAGTAAAGAAGAACTTGTTCCCAGCAGAGGAAGAAACTGGGTCTATCCCTGAGAGGGCAAACAGCTTAGTATGTCAGTGAAAGTTAAATCGCTCAGTCGTGTCCAACTCTTTGGGACACCATGGGCAGTGGCCTACCTGGCTCCTCCGTCCATGGGCTTTTCCAGGCAGGAATACTGGAGTGGGTTGCCATTTCCTTCTCCTGGAGATCTTCCCAACCCAGGGATTGAACCGGAGCCTCCCTCATTGTAGGCAAACGCTTTACCGTCTGAACCACCAGGGTAGTACCGCGATAGGGCTTAAGAAACCCACTTGACTTGACAGTCAGGAAGAGGGGGCACCAGTGAGAGATGCTGGGAAGTCAGCAGGACCCTGTGGGGCAATATACATTCTGGCCTCTGTTGTTAATGCTGCGAGCAATTGCAAACCCCTGACATATTTTAAGAAAGAGAATGAAAGGATCATATCTTCTCTTAAAGAATCGACCGGGGTAGATTGGTAGAGAAAGCCGTAGCAATAGTCTATGAAAGATTCGGGTGAATTACCGCTCACTGTCTTTGAGCATGAGGTTTTAATGTACCAGGTAGAGCATAAGGAATGCGTAACTTACGTGAGTTGTTTCCGCCCGGGGAACATTAAAAGACAGTGGCTCTTACCACTGTTTTAACGGTGGGGAAACTGAAGCTCCAGACAAGCTGAATAATTTGCTCAAGAGAGAAGAATAAACAGGCTGTCTCCAGAATTTTGGCCCTCAATCAGATTTTCTGTAGACCAGGATTTAGCCACAGAGACAATGTGGAGTAAATACACTGAGATACTTTGCAGGCATGAGTGGGTACCTGGCACAGATCGAGATAAGAAACACTACTGCTTCTGGTGACTCAGACAGTAGAGTATCTGCTTGAAATTCAGAGGACTCAATTTCAAAATCTGGGTCAGGAAGATCCCCTGGAGAAGGGAATGGCAACCCACTCCAGTATTCTTGCCTGGAGAGGAACCTGGCAGGCTACATTCCGTGGAGTTGCCAAGAGTTGGACAGGACTGAGCGGCTAAACAAACACACCCAGTCTATAAATACTCTGTGGATACTGCTCAGTAATGTCCAACTCTTTGCGACCCCATGCACCTGCCAGGCCCCACTGCCCATGGAATTTTCCAGGCAAGAATACTGGAGTGGGTTACCATTTCTTACTCCAGGGGATCTTCCTGACCAGGGATGGAACCTGTGTCTCTTCTGTCTCCTGCATTGGCAGGCAGATTCTTTACCACTGTTCTATCTGGGCTTCCCCTATAAATAATAAATCATCCATTTTCCCTACAATTTTTTAAAGAACACATGACTTGAAATGGATTCGTCCTTTTTAGTTTCAGAAAAACAAAACTGCAGAATCCAATGGGGGAAAAACAAAACAAAACAGAAAAACCTGTCATTCAGTAACTGAAGGAAAATTTGAAGCCATTAGTGGATTAGTCTGCGGGACTGCCATAACAAAATGTCCCAGATTGGGTGACTTAAATGACAGAAATGGATTTTCTCATGTTTCTTGATTCTATACATCGTATCAAGGTGCTAGACAGTTGCTGTCTAGGGAAACCTCTCACCTCCAGCTGCAGATGATACTTTCTCACTGAGTCCTTGCTGGGCCTCTCCTCTGTGCTAACCATGGAGAGAGAGACCCCTAGAGTTTCCTCCTCTACTCATGAGGACCACAGCCCTATGGGACTAGAACTCCACTCTTCTGATCTCATTTAACCTTAATCACCTCTCTAAAGGCCATATCTCTAAATATAGTCACACTGGGAGTTGGTTCTTCAAACAATGAATTTCATGGGAACACAGTTCAGTTCACAGCAATTAGTAATGAATTGTGGGTGATATTGATAACCTGTGAAATATTTTATTAGTATTATTCCAAGCTCAAGTTGAAAGGAAAATGTGCCTCGATGCATGTATGTGAAGCTATTTCTGTTCATTAGGAAAAAAATTCAAATTATCAAGTGTAGTGCATTTTCAATCTTAAGTAAAAAAAATAATAATAATAAAGAAAATCTTTTAGAACAGCTATTTGTATGTTTTTTTCCTAAGCATAAAAACAAGCCAATAATGCAATGCAAAAAGAAAAATAATATCAGAAGTAGTTTCAAGAAGGAGGCTAAGTTTTGGAAGCCCAATTTAAAGAGTTGCTAAAATTCCATATTTTAATTATACAGAATTTGAGATATGTTAGGAATGTTCTGCATCAGTAAAAATAAGTTAAAAAATTAACTGAACGGCAAACAGACAACCAAGTACAGCTAAGGACATGTGTTCCAAAAATGTCTACTTTGAAGTAGGAAAAGACAAATAGTTCTTCAGTGTCTGACAACATCTGCTATATCCTCTGTATTCATCTTATTGACACACAATGTCAGTGCTTTGAAATTCACAAGAGTGTGGTTTATTTACCTTTGTTTTAGAATGGCTCAAGTATTATTTTCTATATCAACAGCTAATGGGATCATCTTGTAATATCCTTTAGGAACATTCATTTTTGATTATTTATCTTCTCTTCTACTATCCCATGTTCTTTTCTTTCCAGTGGAACTAGTTCTAAATTAATAACTTTCAGGAGCGTGGCAGCATCTCTTTGGAGAGTCATCAGGAAACCCATAAAAGTAGATCAGCTGTCAGGATTCTGGTAGATGTAAGAGAGTGCAACCTATCCCCCTCACCTTGGAAACTTCAAGACCATCATTTCTGCAGAGCCGCTGGTCAAACTGTCAGTCTTTGATTTTGGAGGTGAAATCTATTAGTTAAACCTGATATGCTTCTTTCTAGCACATTATACACAAGGGAGGATTGGAAATACTTCAACCAAATATAACCAAATCACATAACATTTTAAATTTATGAATATGTTATGATAATGCTTGTGTTATTTCTCTATATTTACATGAGATAAGAACTATTAAAAAGATTTTGAATGTTTAGATAAGTTTATAATTGAAAAGGTCATTGTGCATGTAATTGCTGTTAAGGTTATCTTTATCCTGAATAATTTTATTATGTATTTAGCATTTTACATACCAAGTTAATATCAATGTCAGTAATAACACAATATACCTTCTCTCCTGCAAAAGTAACCTACATCAAAAAATATAACAGAAGTGATGAAATTCACAACCTTAGAATTTGGTTAAGAACCTAAATTTAAAGGGAGGCTGTGACTTCAACATTCTCAAAAACAACTAGAATGATTATTTAATAGTACATGGGAGAATTTGGTAGAAGAATAAAGCAAAAACGTATTTGCAAAGATTTCATAAAAGAATGTTAATCCAAATAGAAAATCCAATTTCCAAAACATTGTGAAACTGATTTGCCTTAATTATTTCTGAAATGAAGACATATAAAAATATATTGAAATTTTATCTATAATGAGCATTTATATCTCTTTCTCAGTCTTACTATTTATAAGTAACAATACCAATATAGGCACTATAGACGGTGGTTAAATGAGAAGGCTGTGCTTACTTCTGGAGTTCAGCGCATCTGATTTGGGCATTCAGACTTATAGATAGAGCTGTGTCCTCCTCAACCAGACCACACCATCTTCTGGTCGATGTTACTTGATTTCCCTCAATGGGCTCCAATATCTTGGGTGGGCAATCCAATTATTTAAGTATAAAACTACCTAGAAGTGTTCTGTAACTCAGAACTTAAAAAACATAGTAGTTTGATTGAGAATATTTTTTCACGGTCTATTCAGGCATAATTACTTTTCAAAGCACAAATGATATTCCAATTCTACTTTTCATCAGATGACACGAATGAAATGAAGGACAAGAACTTTCGTAAGGGCTGAACTTTTTTCTTTTTTCCTTTCTGTCTCTGTTCTCTTTATTTCTTTCTTCCCTTCTCCTGTGTGTGTGTGTACGTTTGTTTGTTTTCTAGGTTTCCGAATCTTTAGCCCTCTGTTCCGTGATGAAGTCATGTAATGCACTTCACTGAGGTCGTCTGCTCTGCCATTCACTTGGGTGTGCTCATTCATTCTTTTATTCATTTTTTGAGTCAGATTCCTTTCAGTGATATCAGATAATTCTAAGTCTCTGCATTAGTAATATAGATTTTTATTGACTATACATAAAAGAAAGCCTTCTAACAAAGATCCCTATCAAATGCCTGATGACACGTACTATTTACAGTGCTTGTAATTGCAAATGGCTAATAGAATGGAAATGGCTGCTTCCGAGCTTTCTCTGAGTGGCGCTGTCTTTATTGTGCCTCCATTTAGGCAGGTTTTGTCGATGACTCTTTTATCAGGAAATCCAACATCCACTGTGGAGATAGCTTTCACTCCCACAAGATCAAACTTGACTATTAATCTTTCACTGTTAGCGGCTGCAGCTGGAGTGGAGTCATTTACCATGTCACTCTGACTCTTAGTTTGGCTTCATTAAATCATACAGCATAACCATGAGGTAAGTGTGAGTTTGGGTAAACTAATAACAAAAAGGTAGCAAAGACATTAATTTTTTTCTCATTCCAAAAATGAAATATATTATATAAATATATAGATATTGAAAGGGTATATGGTTAGTGGAAATCCCATTAAATACACATATCACAGAAAGTTATATGAAATATTGGTGCATCTTTTCCAATCTGTATAGTGCACATACGTTCTGTGTGTGCTTTCCATAGTTAAATCACAAATTATATATATGTGTACACACACACACACACACACATCTATAGCTCAATAAGCTCAAAATATTCAACATATGTGATATGAGACTTTTTAACACTGTAAGTGGGCCTTTTCCCTAGAATAACTATAGATCTATCATGTATTTTTAAGATCTGCATTAGGTTCCAGTTTCTGTACTCCAGTGTTGTCAAACTCTCTTGATTTATGTTTGTCATTTTTAATTTCGTATTATTGGAAGCAATATTTCAATAACTATCTCAGTGTAAATGCCTTTTATCTGTGACATTGTCTTGTTTTATGCATCCTAAGAGTACAATTTTAAAAATCAGTTAGTAAAAGGAATATCCACTTAAATTTTTGACAAGTTACCTAAATTTATTAGTTTCATTACTTACATATAAAGCAATAATGTGTGAAAATATCTGTGTCTAACATCCTCATTAAAGATGTATATTCAAATTTTGGTTTCAAATGTTTTAGGAAAATTTGTAGCTCTTGGTATTAATGCCTAAATAAAATTATGTAACTATTTTCATATTTATTTGGCATCGAGATTATTTTCCTCTATGTTTTTACCTCTTTACATGTCTTTCATATTTTCCTTGCATTATAGATTCTGAGTGGTTTTTACAGAACAGAAGCATTAACACTTTGTGTATTATATATCTCACAAAAGTTTTCCTAATCTATTTTCTTGGGGAATTATTTATCCTTTTCAAAATAAATTTAAAATTTTTATATAGTCAAGCTCATGTATCTTTGGATTCATGAATTTTTTTTTAACTTATCGGAATGTAAGAGTGTGAGGGCACAGTGTGGGAGTAATTAAGGAGGTTGTAGGAATTCAGCTTAGCAAAAGATCACTTTTAAACTGTAATTGTTGGGACGGTAGTAGGTTATAGCTACGTCTTGAGGGAAAGACTATCAACAAAAGTGCAAGGATGAAAATATTTGAAGTACTTTGCAGGGCTGTGAGTTACCAAGTTTTGCCAACTGGAAGATTGATATGAGAGAATAGTGGTGAAAAGTCTTTCAAGAAAATTACAGTGCTCGAACTACAGAATTTTGTACTTTGCTTTTGACAAGCATGTGACATAATAAAGGCAGTGTTTTAGCATTGACTTAACATGAATCTGATTGTCCTCTCAAAGAAATTAGACTTACACAAATAAGATCAAGATTCAATAGCAGTTTCAAAGTTATAACGATTTCCGGAGAAGCAGACTAATATCTGGACTTAGACAACAGCTCCCTGGGTCCTTTCCTCCAGCATGTAGCATATGTCCTCTGGACCAGAGTAGATGAGTAGTCTCCAAATGCGTTAACTGGTTTCTTATTACACATCAGAAATATTTGGTCTATTAAATCTCTCCATTTCATACCTCAGCGTATGCACCACTTTCTCAGAGACTCATGTCTCTTAACTTCATAGATTCTGGCTTTACGCCATCTTTCTAGGGATATCTGATTAAGAGCATCCTATAATAAGGACCATTTTTCTACCAAATATCATTAGTCTGTTTGCCTGGAGCTCCATTTATCATGTTATGGAGGCATTTAGATCACTGCCTACTCGCCTTTCTTTCCTCTGGTATATCATCTGGTAAGGATGTGTGTGGATCCTAAAACAGTCAGTTTAATTTCATCAGCCCCAGTGATCATTATACTATACCTAGTAGGGTTTCCCAGGTGGCTCAGTGGTAAATAATCGGCCTGCCAAGAAGGAGACTCAAGAAAAATGGGTTCAATCCCTGGGTCTAGAAGATCCCCTGGGAGGAGAGAATGGCCATGTGCTACAGTATTCTTGCCTGAGAAATCCCATGGAAAGAGGATCCTGGCAAGCTACACAGTCCATGGAGTCACAAAGAGTCGGACACAACTAAGCAGGCATGCACAATACCTAGTAAGTTATGTCAGGTTGAAAGATCAAATAATTCAGTGGTATGAGTGTGGAGAACAAAGAAATATTTATTCATTACAGAGGGATCCTATAAACCTTTTAAAACAAAAATTCAAAACTACTTTACCTACAATAAATAAGCATTGGCAGTGATATTCAATCTTCATCTGCTTTAGACAGGGGTATTAGAGATTGCTCCTAATCAATTGTCAGGAAAGAAAAGTATGCAAATATAATTATATTAGATGTATAACAATGTGAATTAGAATATGGAAGAATTACCAAATATATCCAAGTTAGAATTGCAAACTTTAAGTCAAGTTGAGAAGCTTTCATCTATCTGGTTCAGAGACGCCTACCTACGAACAAGACAATACTAGCTCCATCTTTACAAAATACTGATTTTAAAGCTAAACTAAGGTATACAGGAAGGGCTGTGGAAAGGAGAATTCGAAATATCTGACACAGAAAAAAGTACATCTCCAAAGAGAAAAGTCAATTCTGCCCATTGCTAACAGTAGTCAAGTAGACTTTTAGTTTTGGGTTTCTTTATTTTTCTTTTTTTCCGATGGAAGTTTAATAGCATCATTTTGGACTGGGGCTATTATTGCCACAGGTAACTTGATTTCTCCTCTGCATTATAATTACCACTAAAGGAAATGGAAGGTGGTAAAGCACTATTCTGTCTAATTTCCTTTGATTTTCTTCTTCAGAACTTATTTTTTTCCTTTAAACCTTTGCCCCACATATTTTATTTGTGTTACTCCACAAGCTGTGGGACATAATAGCAGCATTTTAGCACCATTCTGTTCTTTACTCATGGTGTATAAATCACAGCAGAGCTGCTAACAGCTTGTGACTGACAATCTTCCTTGATAGACAATCTGCGATCCTTTCAGCCTTTTACTAATAAGCTCATTAGGCGAGAATGGCTAGAAATCCTTTCTGGGATGTAGCAATGAACCACAGCAAATTCAGTGCATGTCTGACCACTCAAACTTTAGAGAATCAATCTTTCCTCAATCAAAACTTTGTCAAGTCCTGCTGAATGTCTGCTGAAGGTTACTGATTCTTTTTTAATAAAAGTTTGTCAGAAAAATCAAAGAAGCTCTCCTGTCTAATATAAATCAAGGGGACATTTTTCTATATGTTTTCTTTTTCTTTTTAATTTTAGTGAATCAACCTGTGAAAAATGTTTATCAGATGTTCAAAGTTGCCATGAGTTTCAAATTGAAAGTGAAAAATACTTTTTTTTCCTCAGTAATTCAGTGACCAAAAAGACAAGAAAAAGGGTTTGATGAAAATATTCAGATTTTTATCATTTGTTATGTTCATTTGTAATGGATGCTGAAAAGTTTGCTAAAAGTTATAATAATTATAATGAGAAGCACTCAATGCTATGTGTATATTAGTGAATAATGATTAAAACTCTCTTAAAGAAATACATCAATGTAAGGTTTATACACTGATAGGTTTATTTAACATAATTATATTCTAGTTGATTTTTAAACTGAATCTGATTTAAATCTCTTTTTTTTTTTTTACTACAAAATGAAAACTTAGCCCCAACTTTTTACTGGACCAAATAAGTTAAAATCCATACCTGACATGAGTAATTAGCTATGGTACTCTTTAATCTGACATTGTAGAAACAGGACTGATAGAAAGTGTCAGAAAATGCACAAAGGTTTTTATTGCCCTATTCATGGGATTACGCACAGCAGTTGCAATTTAGGAAAATATAAAAAATAATCAAAGTAGCTACAGTGAAAGGCATTTAATCTTAGAAAGAAATCAAAGAAAGAGCTAGCAATTCATTGAGTAAAACTTGAAATCAGATGAGCTCTATATGTCTTTTTCATACTTAATTTGATTTAAATGGTTTTTAATATAATACTGGCAGTTATTCTACATGGTGCTCTAAACTAATCGATATTAATAGTTAACATGTACCATATACATACATGCATATATATATATATATGAAGAGAGAAAGAAGATAAATGTAAGAAGAAGATAATACCATTATATATTCAATAATTAAAAAAATCAAATAAAACCAAAACAAAAAAATAAAAACATCCATTTGAAGTAACAACAATAAATTCAAATATATGTCTGGGCAGCAAAAAGTGAGCATTGTTCAATCTTTTACATATGTGAGAAGTTAAAACATTTTAGAAATGAAAATAAATTTATTTTTAAGACCAGAGGTGGTAAGTCATATTTGTACCAGCTCAAAAATAAACATCAGGTGAACTCTATGTTTGAAATTCTAATTCTTATCAATTTCCCAAGCAGAAATATGCCCAATGTAGAAGTGAGTCTGAAAGTAAGACTTATCGGTAGGAAGGCATTATTTCTAACCACAGTACATCATACAGGGCACCCAACTTTAGGAGACTAATGCAGTCTCCTAAATGATGCTTACCTGCTCCAGTTCATAGACAACTTGCTTATGTCATCAGGCTTGGACAAAATATTTAAATATCTCACTATCACCCCCAGGATGTGTATGGTGTTGACAAGATTCTCTGTCTGCAAATAACTGGAAATACAGTATTAACTTGTAACCTTAACAAATGCCAATAAATTACTGGGTTACAAATCACTAAAGTGATCAATCATTTCCTCTCACTTTTATTTTTTTTTCTAGAGACAATACAAGAGCAATTAATTACTAAGCCACTGTTATTTAAAATGATGTCAAAACATTTTATGGCACAATAAATATAGAGGATTCCATTTAGAAAAACATATTACTTCTAAACACGTAAATGTTTTACTTTTTATCATCTTATTAAAATCTAATTAAGTAAATACAACCTAATATGGAGGTAATTGGTTGTATAAAGTACAAGAATGATAGTTAAAAAGCTGATGGAGTTCACATAGAACCACTTTTATGAAAATTGATGAAATTACTACCACGAGAAATAAACTTAATTTGTTCAACAAACTAGAAATGAAGACAAAAGGAAAATCAACAAAATGATGATTTTTGCAAATTACTGCTATATAGAATCTTTCCAAGCTTATTGCTGGATATGAATTAAACACTTATTGCCCCATAAAAACTATATGCTGTTATCTTTAGACTGAAAGCCTTTGCATTTCTTTTGGTAGCAACAAAGATACTATAAGAAGAGGAGATATTCATAAAAAGACATAAGTCAATAGACACTTTGTTTTGTACAAGCTAACTACATAAAATGGGGGAAAAAAAATCTTTCTCCTTCTCATCAGGAAAGCACTGATCAGTAAAACTTTGCACGGAAAATTAAGAAACATTTTTAGAGATACTACTCATTGTCTCAAAATCCCAGTAACAAAGTTAGAACTATTTTCAACAGATAAATATATACACAGGTACTACTACCATATATTTTATTCCCATGAAACTTTAAATCTATACTTGAGTGAGGAAATAGCCTGCAGAAAAGTTAAGACATTAAGTCTTTAAGCTGAAATCACATGACCCTAACTTTTAGTGTCATGATTTTAAAAGTCTTAGGCCAAAGAGGTCAATGCAACCACGTGAATCTGAAAGAACCAGTAAAATAACTAAAGAAACTCAAATGGACACTGAAAAACTGTAGGGAAACAATGGAAACAGTCAGAGACTTTATTTTTGGGGCTCCAAAATCACTGCAGATGGTGATTGCAGCCATTAAATTAAAAACGTTTGCTCCTTGGAAGAAATGCTATGACCAAACTAGATGGCATATTAAAAAGCACAGACATTACTTTATCAACAAAGGTCTGTCTAGTCAAAGTTATGGTTTTTCCAGTAGTCATATATGGATGTGAGAGTTGGACTATAAACAAAGCTGAGTGCTGAAGAATTGATGCTTTTTAACTGTGATGCTGGAGAAGACTCTTGAGAGACCCTTGGACTGTAAGGAGATCCAACCAGTCCATCCCAAAGGAAATCAGTCATAAATATTCATTGAAAGGACTGATGGCAATGCTGGAACTCCAGTACTTTGGCTGTCTGATGTGAAGAACTGACTCACTGGAAAAAGACCCTGATGTTGGGAAAGACTGAAGGCAGGAGAAGAAGGGGACAACAGAGGATGAGAGTTGGAAGGCATTCCTGACATGACAGACATGAGTTTTAGCAAGTTCTGGGAGTTGGTGATGGACATGGAAGCCTGGGGTGCTGCAGTCCATGGGATCACAAAGAATTGGACATGACTGAGCGACTGAACTGACTGAAGTGATATGTGACTAAGGCTGTCAGATGCTAAGATAAGATTTTCCCAACTCCTTATTTGCTCTCCAGGTAATAGGCAGTGGGGTAAGTGAAAGAACGTGAGGGAAACTGAAAGAATGTGAGTCAGTGGATACTGGGGGCACAGCCCTGTTGATGTGTGAGTTATGACTGCTGCTAGTGTACACAGGGCATGAGTGCTAGGTTGCTCTAGTGGTGTCCAGCTCTTTGTGACCCCATGGACTATAGTCAGCGAGGCTCCTCTGCTCATGGAATTCTCCAGGCAAGAATACTGAGTGGGTTGCCAATTTCCACTCCAGGGGATCTTTCTGACCCTGGATCCAATCTATATCTCTTACCTCTGCTGCATTGGCAGGTTGGATCTTTACCACTAGCATCACTTGGGAAGCTCAAGGTACACAGCTGTCATTGTTGTTCATTTTCTCAGTAATCTCCAACCTATGAACTGCAGCACACCAGGCCTCCTTGTCCTTCACCATCTGCCTAAGCCTGCTCAAACTCATGTCCATTGAGTTGGCGATGCCATCCAACCATCTCACTCTCTGTTGTCCCCTTCTCCTTTCAATGTTTCCCATCATCAGGGTCTTTTCTAATGAGTTGGCTCTTTGCATCAGGTGGCCAAAGTATTGGAGCTTCATCTTCAGCATCAGTCCTTCCAATGACTATTGAAGGTTGATTTCCTTTAGGGTGGATTGGTTGGATCTCCTTGTGGTCCAAGGGACTCTCAAGAGTCTTCTCTAGCACCACAGTTTGAAAGCATCAGCCTTTTTTATGGTCCAACTCTCACATCTACACATGACAACTGGAAAAACCATAGCTTTGACTAGATAGACGTTTGCTGGCAGAGTTAAAGTCTTTCAGTCACATCCGACTCTTTGAGACCCCATGGAGTATATAGCCCATGGAATTCTCCAGGCCAGATTACTGGAGTGGGTAGCCATTGCCTTCTCCTGGGCATCTTCCCAACCCACAGATCAAACCCAGGTCTCCAGCATTGCAGGTGGATTCTTTACCAGCTGAGCCACAAGGGAAGCCCAGAAAAGTGATGTCTCTGCTTTTTATTTTTTTAATTTAAATTTATTTATTTTAACTGGAGGCTAATTACTTTACAATATTGTATTGGTTTTTCCATACATCAACATGAATCCGCCACAGGTGTACACGTGTTCCCCATCCTGAACCCCCTCCTACCTCCCTCCTAGTACCATCCCTCTGGGTCATCCCAGTGCACCAGCCCCAAACATCCTGTATCCTGCATCGAACCTGGACTGGTGATTAGTTTTTATATGATATTATACATTATTCAATGCCATTCTCCCAAGTCACCCTACCACTCTCTCTCTCCTGCAGAGTCCAAAAGACTGTTCTATGCATCTGTGTCTCTTTTGTTGTCTCACATACAGGGTTATCGTTACCATCTTTCTAAATTCCATATATATGCGTTAGTATACTGTATTGGTGTTTTTCTTTCTGGCTTACTTCACACTGTATAATAGGCTCCAGTTTCATCCACCTCATTAGAACGGATTCAAATGTATTCTTTTTAATGGCTGAGTAATACTCCATTGTGTATATGTACCACTGCTTTCTTATCCATTCATCTGCTGATGGACGTCTAGGTTGCTTCCATGTCCTGGCTATAATAAACAGTGCTGTGATGAACATTGGGGTACACGTGTCTCTTTCAATTCTGGTTTCCTCGGTGTGTATGCCCAGCAGTGGGATTACTGGGTCATAAGGCAGTTCTATTTCCAGTTTTTAAGGAATCTCCACACTGTTCTCCATAGTGTCTGTACTAGTTTGCATCCCTACCAACAGGGTAAGAAGGTTCCCTTTTCTTCACACCCTCTCCAGCATTTACTAATTATAGGCTTTTGGACAGCAGTCATTCTGACTGGTGTGAAATGGTACCTCATTGTGGTTTTGATTTGCATTTCTCTGAAAATGAGTGATGTTGAGCATCTTTTCATGTGTTTGTTAGCCACCTGTATGTCTTCTTTGGAGAAATGTCTATTTAGTTCTTTGGCCCATTTTTTGCTTGGGTCATTTATTTTCCTGGAATTGAGCTGCAGGAGTCTGCTTTTTAATATGCTGTCTAGGTTGGTCATAGCTCTTCTTCCAAGGAGCAAGCATCTTTTAATTTCATGGCTGCAGTCACCATCTGCTGTGATTTTGGAGACCCCTCAAATAAAGTCTCTCAGTTTCCTTTGTTTCCCCATCTATTTGCCATGAAGTGATGGGAATGGATGCCATGATCTTAGTTTTCTGAATGTGGAGTTTTAAGCCAGTTCTTTCACCCTTCTCTTTCACTTTCATCGAGAGGCTCCTTAGTTCCTCTTCACTTTCTGCCACAAGGTGCTGTCATCTGCATATCTGAGGTTATTGATTTTTCTCTTGGCAATCTTCATTGCAGTTTGTATTTCATCCAGCCTGGAATTTCACACGATGTACTCTGCATATAAGTTAAATATCAGGGTGACAATATACAGCCTATATGTACTCCTTTCCCAATTTGGAACAAGTCTGTTGTTCCTTGTCTGGTTCTAACTGGTGCTTTTGATCCGCATACAGATTTCTCAAGAGACAGATGAGGTGTCTGGTATTCCTATCTCTTTAAGTATTTTCCACAGTTTGTTGTGATCCACACAGTCAAACGATTTATTTAACATAGTCAATGAAGCAAAAGTGGATGTTTTTCTGGAATTCTCACACATTAGTAAGAAATAATTAACTCTAACTGAAACACTTCCCGTTCTACCAAATGAACCTGAGAAGCAAGATATGTAAGGAACAAACAATTTCCAAGTAATTTAAACATGTCTCAAGAAAAAGCTGAAGATGATATATGGTAATACAAAAACACAAATTACTCAATAAGGTTAAATTCACAATATCTAGCTTATAGTGAAAACTAAAAATTACTAGACATGCAAAGATATTGGGAACTATGATCCATATTTAATGAGCTATTTAATAAATTGTAACTGACTCAGACTGACTTTCCAGTGATGAAAATGATTATGAGTGAGATTAAAAAATAATGGAATTTGGGGATAAACGACACATTGCATTTTGTAGAATCAAGATCACTGAACCTGAAGGCATAGCCAATAGAAAGTATTCACATTTAAGAGAGAAGGGAGAATAGACAGCAAGAACCAAAGGAACAGAGATAATCTGCAGAACAACTTCAGGTAAACTGATAAATGTACAATCTGAGTCCCTGAGGAGAGCATACAGATAGAAAAAAATATTGGAAAAAAAGTAATATGCACTGCCATGTGAAAAACAGATAGCTAGTGGGAACCTTCTATACAGTGTAGGGAGCTCAGCCCTGTGTTCTGTGGTGACCTAAAGGGATTGGGAGGGGGTGTCAAAGAGAGAGAAGATGTATACATACGAATAGCTGATTCATTTTGCTGTGCAGCAGAAACGAAAACAACATTGGAAAGCAGCTGTATTCCAATAAAAAAATTAATGGCTAATTTTTTTCTAAATTTGATGAAAACTGTAAACTCTCAGATCCAAGATTTTCAAGAAACATGAAGAAAACTACAACAAAACATATGATCATTAAACTGTTCAAAACCAGGCATGAAGAGAGAATCTTAATATCAGTCAGATTAAAAACATGGAAACGTGGAGACACAAAATTAATGAGAACAGAAGCTTCCCATTGTAAATAATTTGAATAAAATGACAGTGGAGCTATCTTCAATAAACTTAAAAAAGAAAAAAAATAGAAAAAACAAACAAAAACTTTACATTTTTTTCTTAGACATCTAAAGACTAATGACATTTATCAAGGTTAGGATCCCACTGAAAGGAATGTGAAAGAAGTCCTTAGAAAAGAAGAAAATGAGATGATATAGAAACACAGATCTACACAAAAGGATGACTAGAAATGGAAGTTACAGAGACGAAGGTATTAACATATTTTTTCACCCAAATATATTTTAAAAGGAAGAATAAAAACAATGCAAAATTGCATTTATAACATACATAAAATAAAAATACATGATAACAACAAACATGCTTGCAGGGGAAGAATGGCAGTATACTATTGTGAAATTGTTTTACCTTATTCTATTTAGGAAATGCTACAATATAATTTGAGAGTAGACGGAAATAAGTTAAATATGTAAGTTATAAACTCTAAAAGCAAATATGAAACAGAAGAGAAGCTATAGCTAATTAACTAAAAAGAGATAAAGTTAGAATGATTAAGAATTCTTAAGGAAATAGCATATAGGTTGAAGAAGAAAAACAGGATAGAAATTAGAAAGTATTTTTAAATAAAGAAAATAGAATCACAACCATTTTAACCCCGTGGGATGCTAATGAAGCAGTACTTAGAAGAAAGTTCTGGTACTAAAGACCCCAAACTATTGACTGCAACTTCTAGATAATGTAACTACCAAAGGAAGGGCAAATTAAACTCAAAGTATATCAAATAAAGGCAATAATACAAATTCATGTAAAATCAATAGACTTGAGAATAGAAAAATAAAGAAAATTTGATGAAACCTAAAAACGCAATTTATAAATACAGAAATAAGACAAATGATATTCCTACAAATTCTACAAATAAAACAAGGATATTATAAACAATCTTGCAAGTTAGATGAAATCAATCAAATTCCAGTCAAGAATAAATAATTACCTAAATAGTCCTGTATTAAAACTGAAGAGGAGGAAATACTTTCAGACTCTTTAAGTGAGACCAATATTACTCTGATACGAAACCAGGCAAAGGTATTACAAGAATATAAAACTGACCATTATTCTCTCAAGAAGGTAAAGTAAGCAGAATAAAAATGTTTCACTTTGAGCATATTACAAATATGAAAGAAAAGCCAGAATCTCTGAGAAAAATTTGCAAATCACATGTCTGAATAAGGATTTGTATTCAAAATGCATAAACTCTTTCTGCTCATAATTAGAAGACATCCAACGCAAAAGTACTTTAAGAGTGCTTTTAAAGATGTTCATTGTCATTAGTCATTAGGAAAATAAATACCACATCCACACTGAGAAACTATTTCACATACACTAAAGTGGTTTTAATACAAAGGAAAGAAAACAAATATTGAAAAGAATGTGAATAGAAAGGGACACTCCTATATTGCTGGGAACGGGAAAATTGTGCAGTCACTTTGGAAAGCAGTTTGGAACTTTTTAAGAAGTTAAACATATATTTACCATAAAACCCAGCAATTGCATTCCTAGGTATCTACCCAAGAGAAATGAAAATACATGTCCCTACAAATATTTGTATGAATGAATATTCTTTAAAAAAGTATTCCTGCTAGTTCAAGGTGAAAATAGAACAAATGCTCATAAACTAGTAAGTGAATAAACCCAGTGTGATATATCCAGGCACTGGAATAAAGAGAATGAACTGATGGCCTTCCCTGATGATCCAGTGTTAAGACTTCACCTTCCAATGCAGAAGGCACAGCTGCTATCCCTGGTTGGAGAGCTAAGATGCCACATGGCTTGCGACCAAAAATCCAAAACATAAAACAGGAGCAACACTGTAACAAATTAAATTAATGGTTTTAAAATGGTCCACCTCAGGAAAAAAAAAGAAAATCTTCAAAAAAAACACAAAAAACTATAGGTATATCCCATAGTATGGATGAACCTAAAGACGGTGTGCTATCATGCATAAAACAACTTTTTCTGTAAATATTTCAGGCTTGCCAGCCACATACAATCTCTATAGCATTTTTTAAGTTTTCTTTCCTACAGTCCTTTAATGATGTAAGAACTGTTCTTCATTTACAGGCCCTGGGCTTTAATTGGCCACAGTGTAGTTTGTCATTCCCAGTGCTAAGTGAAATAAGCCAGATATGAAAAACCACAGAGTTCAAAGGAATACCTACAGTGTGCTGCCTTTTGTGTTGGAAAAAGTTGAGATAAGAAATATATCTGAATATGCTCATTTGTGCAAAAAGAAACACAGGAAGATGAATCCATAACACTGCCATCTTGAGATCTGTCCTTGGCAGGGAGTCTGTGGGAGTGGCTAGAAAAGGATGGGCGCGTGTCAGCTCTTCCAGCTTTCTATACCTTTCTATAGAGTTCCAACTTTCAGAATCATGCCATCTTTTCAGTGAAGGTGAGAAAAGGATGGAATAGAAATGCAAACAAATAAATCTTGCCATATTTAAAGTGAATAACATAACTCAATATGCCAGCAAATTTGGAAAACTCAGCAGGGGCCACAGGACTGGAAAAGGTCAGTTTTCATTTCAATTCCAAAGAAAGGCAATGCCAAAGAATGCTCAAACTACGGCACAATTGCACTCATCTCCCATGCTAGTAAAGAAATGCTCAAAATTCTCTCCAAGCCAGGCTTCAGCAATATGTAAACTGTGAACTCTCTGAGTTCAAGCTGGTTTTAGAAAAGGCAGAGGAACCAGAGATCAAATTGCCAACACCCACTGGATCATCGAAAAAGCAAGAGAGTTCCAGAAAAACATCTATTTCTGCTTTATTGACTATGCCAAAGCTTTTGACTGTGTGGATCACAATAAACTGTGGAAAATTCTGAAAGAGATGGGAATACCAGACCAACTGACCTGCCTCTTGAGAAATCTGTATGCAGGTCAGGAAGCAACAGTTAGAACTGGACATGGTACAACAGACTGGTTCCAAATAGGAAAAGGAGTACGTCAAGGCTGTATATTGTCACCCTGCTTATTTAACTTATATGCAGACTACATCATGAGAAACACTGGGCTGGAAGAGGCACAAGCTGGAATCAAGATTGCTGGGAGAAATATCAATCACCTCAGATATGCAGATGACACCACCCTTATGGCAGAAAGTGAAGAGGAACTAAAGAGCCTCTTGATGAAAGTGAAAGAGGAGAGTGAAAAAATTGGCATAATGCTCAACATTCAGAAAACAAAGATCATGACATCCGGTCCCATCACTTCATGGGAAATAGATGGGGAAACAGTGTCAGACTTTATTTTTGGGGGCTTCAAGATCACTGTAAATGGTGACTGCAGCCATGAAATTAAAAAGGAACTTACTCCTTAGAAGAAAAGTTATGACCAACCTAGATAGTATATTCAAAAGCAGAGACATTACTTTGCCGACTAAGGTCCATCTAGTCAAGGCTATGGTTTTTCCTGTGGTCACGTATGGATGTGAGAGTTGGACTGTGAAGAAGGCTGAGCACCGAAGAATTGATGCTTTTGAACTGTGGTGTTGGAGAAGACTCTTGAGAGTCCCTTGGACTGCAAGGAGATCCAACCAGTCCATTCTGAAGGAAATCAGCCCTGGGATTTCTTTGGAAGGAATAATGCTCAAGCTGAAACTCCAGTACTTTGGCCACCTCATGAGAAGGGCTGACTCACTGGAAAAGAGTCTGATGCTGGGAGGGATTGGGGGGCAGGAGGAGAAGGGGACGACAGAGGATGAGATGGCTGGATGGCATCACTGACTCGATGAACGTGAGTCTGAGTGAACTCCGGGAGATGGTGATGAACAGGGAGGCCTGGCGTGCTGCGATTCATGGGATGGTAGCGTCAGACACGACTGAGCGACTGAAATGAGCTGAACTTAACATAACTATGCTAACTGAGAAGAGGGCCCAGAGCAGGTATGTACTGCCAAAGTCTGTTGGAGATTCCATAGCATCTCCAAAATAAACATAAAGAGAGGCTAAAGACAAAATAAACCAAAAAAATATGTATTTTGTCTGTGAACAAAATAATTTCTAAAATGTTTAAAAGCTAAATTATTTATAAAGCATTTTAAGATTTTTTTGAAAGACAGTATTATCATTTCTATCTTAAATATAAAGAAGTGGAGATTGACGTCACAGTAATAAAACAGCAGATTACATGGCCTGAACCCCCAATCTCTTAGTTTGTGGTACAGGCAGCTTTTAATTTTCTGTGGTAGTTTGAGAAAGAAATATGATGCTTAATAAATTATGAAAAGTTATGTTAATTTATCATTTTTTTCTTTCTACTGAACAATTTTTTTCTGTGAGGTATTTTGGAGTCAAGCAAGATGGCAGGGTAGTAATAACTTGAGGATTCGTGTAATTCATGTCTGGAAGTGCCTGTTCTGCTTCTCAGAATTTGAACCTTACACAATTTACAATAACTTTAAGATCCTCCATTTCCCTCTATAAATTAAGATGAACAATATTCCTGGTTAGAAGCTGAAAGCATTAAGTTAAATAATTAATTTTAATAGCCAAAAATAAATCTAAGCACATCGAGTCTTTGGGAAATGAACTGTATTTATTTGTATTCTTTGTGTTTGCAAGGACATGAGCAGTAACCTCATTTTCTTTAGCAGCTCCTACTATATTTTGATAAAAAATATGGACAGTTGGGAATTCCAGGACAGTTAGGACTGTCAGGACAGGTTAGGACTCTGTGCTTCCACTGCCAAGGGATTCAATCCATGCTTGGAGAACCAAGATTTCACAAGCTGCTCAGCGAGACCAAAAAACAAGACAAACAACTCAAAAATATCAACAGTGGGTGAAAAGACTAAGGAATTCTGTGGAATTAGTTCCAAGATTCAGAAGAAGAAATTATCTCTTTCTTTGTATAATACTGTCTTGGATCTGCTTCAAGGGGGTGGGGGATATAGAGATGAAAAAAGATCTGAGCAGTGATGGAGCATTGTATGGAGAAGAAAAAGTGTCTTTAAGTGAAAAATCTACTTTGCAACTTGCAAGGAAAGTGATATCTTGAGATGAAGTAATGAAAATTTCTTTAGGCCAACACATGATAAATTGCCATAAGAGCTTTTTAGCTGTAACACCAGGTTTAATCATGTTGGGAACTAAAAGGATCCCAAATGCATAAAATCTTCCTTTAACCAAAATGAAATTACACCATCGAATGTGCATGCTCTGTACTGAGAAAGTGCAAACTGGAATATTTATGAGAATCCATTTGTAAATGACACTAAGTGATTGCTAGAAAAATGGCTAAATATGCAATTTAAAAGAAGAGGCCAAATATACTTTACCCTTGGGAGATTGCAAAAGTTTTGAGGCATCTGTGTGCTTTTTATAGCCCAGGGAATGAGAAATAGCATTTTGGAAAGAGTCATGTTGGTACAGTCCAGGATCTATCTGAATCTTTGTTTTCTCACCTGTGAAATGGTGAGTTTAGAAGAGTAGTTTCGGTCTCTCTTCATCTAAAGGTCTACTCTATGTAAAGATAAGTATATAATTCTAATCAATTATGTAGTACACTTTATA
Source organism: Nanger dama (assembly GCA_917880005.1). Lineage (NCBI taxonomy): Eukaryota > Metazoa > Chordata > Mammalia > Artiodactyla > Bovidae > Nanger > Nanger dama. Next base: position 5,663,720 of record CAKJTW010000069.1, read on the forward strand.
AAAATAAATCAAGTGTATTTTAACAATGCTTTATATAAATTTACCATAGGAAATAGATGATGAATGAGCTGCTCAATCAATCATACTCAATGCATAATATGTGATCACATTAAAATATAGAAAAGGATTCTGGAAAGATACATTCCTAGGTGATAATAGTTATCTCAATTCAGTGGGATCATTTATTGTTTTTCATATTTGGCTTATCTGTGTTTTGTCAGATTTATTGGGTAGTGAAATTTGCAGATCCACCTTTTACTAAAATCTATCAGCATTTGACATAAACAGTGTTGATGACATGATACCTTTAGGGTGTCTTAACAATGACACAAAGCAGTGTGTATGGAAAACCTAATACAGTTCAATATTAAGTGTATATGATTGGTAATAATAATAATTGATTCCTTTTCTCTTACTCGAGGCTGATTCTACTCCTTTGTGAGAAATTATCAACCCTCTCAAGGCTGTCATTCAGTCATGCACACCACCGGTTTCTGTAACTTTACCCTCACTAACAGCCCGCCTGAGCTATAGAGCATATACTCTCAAGGACTCTCTGATCCCACGTCTGCTGCTCTTCATAAAACAGAATCTGATCTTTCCTTGCCCTAACAACATAAAGTATGTTCTGATGCATTATACCACTTTTATATCAGAGTGACAGGAAAATGACCCGCTTAATCCTCTTTCATTGTTTCATAGTGTTCAACTAATACCCTAAGCTCAGAAATAAGTTCCACACATAGTAAAACACTCGGAGGAAAAAAAAAAAAAGAGTCCATTTGTCAGTATGTGCTTAACCATCTTCACCAAAATAATAGCTTAAGGGGTTGATGTCTAACCCTACAGTAATATAAATACTCCAGATGCCCTCAGAGGCTCCGTGATGACTTCTCACACCTCTTCAGAATTACTTGACAATTTCACCCCTGGGATCAAGGATGCTGGAGAAGTGGCAGCATGTTCCTCCTGTTTCCTGTCCACCTTTGCCATTCTCCAGTGACTTTTGCAAGATTAGAATAAGATGGTCTAGTGAATATACTGTTTATAGTTTTAAAAATTATTTTTCAGTTCTGAAGTAAACTTTTTACATTCTTAGTGATTTGTTGTATTTAGAAAATGATGTGTGTGTTTTTGCTAGAAGCTTAAAGCACTAGCCATGTAAAGTGTTATTTTTAATAAATACTTCTCAGATCAGTCTGCAATTTATTGAGCTACAGGAAAGTAACTGCTTCTCTCCATTATCGACACACGCACCTTCAGGAACAAATTGCATGATACATTAGTTCTTTACTCATTTACTGAGCATTGTTGGATGCACACCTCAATAAGCTGTCCAGAAATTTCCATGTTTGCTCTTGGCACTCTGCTGACTTATCTTCCAGTTCCCCTTAATGCCTAGTCATGTGACTAAGATCCATGCAATGAAGGGAGTTGAAGTGATGGGTATCCTGCAAGTGACCTCTTATTTAAGTCTTCTGTGCAAGCAAGCATGCATGTGCAGTCCCTCCTAATTAATTCATCCCCTGGAGCAAAAGTATCCAGTGAGTGGTTAGGAGACTCAAGGGAGGGGCAGAGCCCCTGTCAACCTACATCACTCCACTGAGATGCAGGTGGGAAACCTGTGGAGTAAACCGCTGGGATTTGTATATGCTGTTTGTTTCAGCAGTTAGCATATTCTACAAATATCATGCCTTTTGCCAGTTTCAATGTAAAATCAAAGGAGGGCTATTACTGCCCTAACTAATGTGCTTATGACATGCAGTCCCATAAACTAGAAGCTCATGTGTCAACTCGCACTTTTAATGATGCCGTGGGCAACAAGCTGCTATAATCAAATTTGAGCTATTACATTTCTGACTCAATTTACATAATATGAACCACATGGGGTGGAGAGGTTATATCTGGAGCAGGAGAGGATGATTAGATTTTTCAAACAAATTGCGCATAGAAAGTATAATCAGGATTGGATTGATTCATGGAACAAGGGTTCTTTTTATTTTTCGCCAGATTTTGTCCTTAGAGACCTAAAGACATCAGAGGTTCACTCTCTGTGGCCCTTTTAGTCCTCCTTGGTCAGTGTAGCCTGTGTTCCCTAATGTGCTTATAAGATTCCATAATATAGTGTGATTTTCATTTAAAATGCATACCTATTTTAGAAAATACATCACTTGTAGTAATTTGCACTGCACTCTAAAGAGCAATGAAAAGACATAAACTCTTTTAAATAAATATATAATCTGGAATGTATCTCATTTTGAAAGCTAGCAGCTGTTTGTTTATTTTGTAAAAAGGTACTAAGTATTTCACGTAAGAACACTCGGTCTCTAACACAATGCATGTTCACACATGCACACACACACACACACATATATACATAGACACACACACATATAGCCATAGACACACACACACACAAACTGTCACTAAATGACAATTCTACCTCTCAGGCTGCTATTGAACACTGAGGACGTATCTCTCTGGAAATCTGCACTGCTTTCTCTAATAAAAACCACAAAGAGCAGAGTCAAAGACCCAGAGGGGGCGCAGTAATATCTGTGGCAGGTGTTTTCTGTTCCTCACAAAGCCCTTGGTATTACTTATGGAGAAAGGAGGGATTACGTTTTGTGAGCTAAATCTCCAGGTTGTCTTTTAGAACACAGCTTTCCAACATTTTCTCATTTATCAGCCCCAGTATTTATCACTAAGGACTTGCTTTTTGTCATGGGTTGTTTTGAGGATTTTAATCTATCAAAATGTGTTTACCAACAGCTGCAGGAGGAGAGAGTGGCCATTCTCGGGGGAGGACCGGGGCAGGGGCCTCGCGGAGCGTGGACCCGACCACCTCAGGCTCCGGTAGGGGGCGGCTGTGGTGCTGGAAACACGTCTGACAGTTTCAAAGCCCTAAAGTGTCATGGTTCTGCTGAGTACCTAGAACAGAAAAAGCACAAGAGACGTTCTCGACCACCCTAAGTGGTAACAAGCATTTTCAGATTCCATCAGAGCTAAGCCCCAGGTAAACTGAATTTTTTTTTTCTAAAGGTTTTTATACACGTTTTTAATTAAAAATATTTTAAGAAGTATAGTTGCTTTAGGGCTTCCCAGTGGGCACTAGCGGTAAAGAACCCGCCTGCCAATGCAGGAGACACAAGAGACTTGGGTTCGATCCCTGGGTCAGGAAGATCCCTTGGAGAAGGAAATGGCAACCCACTCCAGTATTCTTGCTTGGAGGATTCCATGGACAGAGAAGCCTGGAGGTCTATAGTCCATGGGGTCACAAAGAGTCAGACACAACTGAAGTGACAGGATGCCCATAGTTGCTTAAAAACGTTGTCTTGGTTTCTTCTGTACAGCAAAGTAAATCAGCTATACAGATACACATGTCCCTTCTTTTTGGACTTTCTACCCATTCAGGTCATCATAGAAATGGACATAATAAACATACATTGTTTTATGACGCTAAATTAATTAACATAGAAAGCATTAAAATAATAGAGAGAATAAATGAAACCCAAAACTAGTTGGAAAAGATGAATAAATAACTTCTGTTGAGGCTAATTAGTAATACAAGGAGAAGAGATACAAGTTAAAAATAGCTGACATGTACAATGAGACTGCAATGTAGATGCTGTAGTAAATGGAAATAAATATGCAATAAGAAGTGGATGCCCATAAATTTGATATCTTAGAGAAAGGTAAATTTGTGAGTTATAAGCTACCAAATTTCACTAATGAAAAGATAAACTGAGTAGTTTTCTATCTTCTAAATATATTGAATTTATAGTTTAATTTATTTTACAAAGCTTCAGATTCAAATTGTTTTCAATGGGTAAATCAACATAATACCTAAAGAAAAATAATGGCAATTCTACAAGAATCATCTGGAAAACTGAGGACAAGAAAAACTTTCTCATCTAATTTTACAGAATTACCCTGATGCTGACACATGCCAAAGCTATTTAAAAAAAGCTGCAAACATTTTTTTTCAAGAAACTAAATGCAAATATTATTGAGACTATTAATGAAGTGAATCCTATATATGGATATTTGTATATGTGTATATATATCACATGATAAGGAAGACTGCACCATGATTAAGATTACATTACAAGCAAATAAGAGTTCATTAGAGAAACAGTTTGATATATTAAAAATAATGCAATTCACCATATGAATAGACTAGAAAGGAAAAACTGTATGATCTCAATAGGTACAAAACAGGTATTTGGAAAAATTCATCAGTTATAAAAGGAAAAAGATAAAACTAGGAACAGAGAGGAATTTATTTCTGTAAACAGGAAATCATCTTTTTAAATTTTATAACTAGCATCATACTAAATTATGAAGGAATGTCTTACCAATTCTGTTCTACATGCTACTGGAGCTCCTAGTTAGGGAAACAAGAAAAAGGAAAAAAAAAAAAAAGAAAGAGAGAAATAAATAAAAGGTATACAAATTGGAAAGTAAATAGTAAGCCTCTGTTTACAAACATGATAGCCTATAGAAAAGCTAAAGTCATCTGTAGAAACACTACCAGGAACTTTTAAGGAAATAAGTAAGATACTAGAGCAACATACAAAAATCAGATATATTTCTATACACTAACAAGAAACCACAGGACATGTGACTTAGAAAACAATCAATTTATAATAACTTTAACAAATTGAAAATACTCAGAATAAATTTAACAAATTTAAAAAAAAATGACCAGTGACAACTGAAAAAATAATTGCTGAAAGTAATTGCATCAAGGGAGAGCTATAGACTATATTTATAGATTGTAGTCTAAAACATCCTATCCCTCCAATAGACCTATAGATGCCATATAATTCCAATTTAAAATTCAGCACTTTTGTTAAATTAACAAGATAATTCTAAAATTCTTATGGAATGTAAAGGATATAGAAGTGTCAAAACACTTCTGAAAAAGAAGAAATGAACCACCTGATTTCAAGATTTAATATAAAATGACTACATCCAAAACAGTGAAATATTAAAGTAGCAATAGAATAGGTAAATAGAAAAGAATCAAGTTTTGAAATAGACCTATACATATATAGTCATTTGAATTTTTGATGTATAAAGTTAATTCAATGGGAAAGTGTTACTCAGTCACTAGGTCATGTTCAACTCTTTTCGATCCCCTGGACTATAGCCCACCAGGCTCTTCTATCTGTGGAATTTCCCAGGCAGGAACATTTCAGCAAGTTGCCATTTTACTTCTGGGGATCTTCCCTACCCAGGTATCTTCATCAGATGATACTGGAAAAGTTGTATATCCATATCCATTAAAAGAAATGAATGTGATCCCTTACCTTGGAACTTCTACAATAATTACAATGGATCCACAGTCCTAAAGTTAAAAAATAGAACTATAAATCTACAGAATAACATATAGGAGAAACTCTTATGAAATGTAACGGGTAGAACCCAAAATAAATCTAAAAGATATCCACCCCTCTGTGTACATACACCTTTCCCCAAGTATTTATTGAACACTAATCTAGCAAGCCTGGGTTATTCCTAGAGAAACACATTTTAAACATGGGAGAGATTTGATGGGAGGAAGACTCTCCAGTGCTGACTTTGGAAACAGAAGAGACCGGAGGCAAGGAATTTGGGTAGTGTCAAGGAACTGAGAGTGATCCCAGCTGATAGCTAGCAAGGAGATAGGGTACTCAGTCCTACAAATAATTAAGAACTGAATTTTGCCACACACTTGAGCTTAGAAGAGAATCACCAATTACAAATGTGAACAGAGCCCTGCTAAAACCTTGATTTTTCCTTTGTGATGTTCTGAGCTGAGAAGTAGGACACAATATGTCAGTACTTCTAACTAACCCAACTAATAAATGGACATTGATTTAAAATATTAAGACTGTGTGATTTGTTATGCAACAGTAGAAAACTAACATGGGTGACTTTTGGCTAGACAAGTATCTCTTAGGACACAAAATGCATAAATCTGGCCCCCTCCCCAGAATTCTATGGTGCATTTCATCACAATAAAATACTTCTGCTCCTTCAAAGATGTTTAAGAGAATCAAAACAGACCACAGCCTGTTATATAATACTGGCAAATGTCCATGTAACAAATAACTGTTATATTAATAAAACTTTAAAAATGCAAGAAGTTAATATACAACCCATTAAAAATGAATAGATGTTCTGAAAGAACATTGCACCAAAAAAAGATGACAAAAACCAATAAGCACATGAAAAACTATTCAATATGATTAATTATTTGATAAATGCAGATTAAAACCACCTTCCAATGCACATCCACTAGGGTGACTAATCTCTTACTATAAAAATAATAGAATTTTAAAACACTCAATAATATTATTAAATTCTACTTAAGTATCAAGGCGTTCCTGGTGGCTCAGTGTAAAGAATCCACCTGCAATGCAGGAGACATGGCTTCGAACGCTGGGTCAGGGAGATCCTCTGGAGAAGGAAATGGCCACTCATTCCAGTATTCTTGCCTGAGAAATCCCATGGCCAGAGGAGCCTGGTGTGCTACAGTCTATGGTGTCACAAAAGAGTTGAACACAAATCAGTGGCTAAACTACCACAACCATTAAGTATCGAAGGTTTCTCCAAGACGTATGAGACTGAAAAACAGTTAGTTTGCGTGGCTATTTTTCTGCTTCTTGAAAAGTCCACATTCTTTTCTAAAATGCCCAGAGACTTCTGTGTTGAGGTGTTTCTATTCTGTAAGTCAGTAACGAATCTAGGCTCCTTGTTGTGTGTTGTCTCTGTTTCATAGCACATAAACCAAATATGAAAGTCAGAATTTCCTTGATTAACAAAATAAAAATCTACAGACATTCAAACACACAGTTCAGTTCAGTTGCTCAGTCCCGTCTGACACTTTGCGACCCCATGTATAGTAGCACGCCAGGCCTCCCTGTCCATCACCAACTCCCAGAGTTCACTCAGACTCATGTCCATTGAGTCAGTGATGCCATCCAGCCATCTCATCCTCTGTCGTCCCCTTTTTCTCCTGCCCCCAATCCCTCCCAGCATCAGGGTCTTTTCCAATGAGTGAACTCTTCGCATGAGGTGGCCAAAGTATTGGATTTTCAGCTTTAGCCTCATTCCTTCCAAAGAAATCCCAGGGCTGATCTCCTTCAGAATGGACTAGTTGGATGGAGCTAAGTATAATTTAAATTATTTTCATAGCTATTGGTAAGACTTTAATTTTTTATAAATTATGGTTTACTTTTTATGAAGAACAATATCCTATATTCCATCTTCTACCTTGTTTCAACCAGTCTAACATGAGACCTAGAAAGGGATATCTACAAAGTACTGGAGTTTCAGATTTAGCATCAGTCCTTTCAAAGAACACCCAGGGCTGATTTCCTTTAAAATGGACTAGTTGGATCTCCTTGCTGTCCAAGAGACTCTCAAGAGTCTTCTCCAATACCACAGTTCAAAAGCATCAATTCTTCAGCGCTCAGCTTTCTTCACAGTCCAACTCTCACATCCATACATGACCACTGGAAAAACCATAGCCTTGACTAGACAGACTTTGTTGGCAAAGTAATGTCTCTGATTTTCAGTATGCTATCTAGGTTGGTCATAACTTTTCTTCCAAGGAGTAAGTGTCTTTTAATTTCATGGCTGCAGTCACCATCTGCAGTGATTTTAGAGCTCCAAAAAATTAAGTCTGACACTGTTTCCACTGTTTCCCCATCTATTTCCCATGAAGTGATGGGACCAGATGCCATGATCTTCATCTTCTGAATGTTGAGGTTTATGTCAACCTTTCAAACACACATATATACATAAAAGCTTTCTTACACAAAGCACTATGAGTATCACAGACAATTGATAGGTTGTACATGGTGTATAGATGGAAGAGATGTTTATGTTCTGGCAACATGGATAACTTCAAATTTAATATTAGTTGTCTCTGTTGTGACTCGTAAACTCAACTTTTAGTCCATGAGGTTAAAAGCTATGAAAAACTAGGCAGCATATTAAAGAGCAGAGACATTACTTTGCCGACAAAGTTTCATCTAGTCAAAACTATTTTTATCCACTGCTCAGTGTTCAGTTCAGTCACCCAGTCACATCTGACTCTTTGCAACTCCATGGACTGCAGCACAACAGGCGTCCCTGTCCTTCACCAACTCCCAGAGCCTACACACACTCATGTCCATAGAGTCAGTCAGGCCATCCAACCATCTCATCCTCTGTCGTCCCTTTCTCCTCCAATAGTCATATATGGATGTGAGAGCTGACCATAAAGAAGGCTGAGCATCAAAGAATTGATGCTTTTGAACTGTGGTGCCAGAGGAGACTCTTGGGAGTCCCCTGGACAAGAAGATTAAACCAGTCAATCCTAAAGGAAATCAACCCTGAATATTCATTGGAAGGATTAATGCGGAAGCTGAAGTTCCAATACTTCGGCCACTTGATGCCAAGAGTCAACTCATTGGAAAGTCCCTGATGCTGCAAAAGATTAAAGGCAGGAGGAGAAAGGGACGACAGAGGATGAAATGGCTGGATGGCATCACCAACTCAATAGACGTGAGTTTGAGCAAACTCCAGGAGGTGGTGAAGAACAGGGAAGCCTGGCATGCAGTAGGCCATGGGGTCACAAAGAGTTAGACATGACCATGCGACTGAGCAACAATAATTCCATACAGAGTAATGAGATATGCTCCACTCAGAGGTAATTCATTCTTTACAAGCAAGCTGGTGTCTGCTGCAGAAATAACCCATCAAGGGAATCTTTTGAAGAAGGACTACTGGTGAAAGAAAAAAATTAATTTTGGGGGTCCTGAGATTCTGAGTAGGCCAAATATTGCTCATCCGTCTGCCCATCTTTAGTATGCTGAGTTTCTGAGGGACTGATATGAAGTGACTAAATGTGCTATAGAGTTGGTCTGAACAGTGAGGAGTATTATCGCTAAGAGACACGATTGAGAGACTTCACTTTGATGCACTGGAGAAGGAAATGGCAACCCACTCCAGTGTTCTTGCCTGGAGAATCCCAGGGATGGGGGAGCCTAGTGGGCTGCCATCTCTAGGCAGACATCTCTAGGCTGCCATCTCTAGAGTCGGACATAACTAAAGCAATTTAGCAGCAGCAGCAGCAGCAGCAGCAGCATTATCAGGGAAGGTTTCCAAATAAGTGATTTAAGGAAGATCCTTTTAAGTAGGGTTTAAAAGGTGGGAGAATGAATTAAAAGACATTCTTTCAACAGAAGGAAGCTGGGTAAAAGGCTTTTGAAATGCAAACTTGCCTGGCCTGTGCTGTTTGTAGGTGGAATACTGAACTGTCTGAGACAAGAGGGTGCATTAATGGTAGCTGATGAGTTTGACACAAATCTGAAGCAGATTGTGAAGGGCCCAGATTTTTTAGCAGATCAAGAATGTTGAACTTTGTCCTGAAGACAATGGGAAATTATATTTTAAGTTGGTGGATAATTTTGCCACTTCAGTATTGTAAAGTAAAACAATTTTGTGATGCTAGTACTGAGTAAGTTGTGGTCTCATGTGACATAGTCATTACCCTGTTTCAATCCATTTGTGATCTCCTGGGCCATGAAAGTACTTTTCTAATCTAAGGATGTATGTTCATCTCCATCCTCACACATAATTTAAGTGCATTTGCATTTTAACATGTGCTGAAAAGATATAGAGGATTTTAGTAATGAAATGATTTTAAACAAGACAAATAGAAGTAGTGTATAAATCTGTGGGGATTGTATGGTTTAATAGTCTTAAATGTGTTCATGCTGTTGTCAAACAGATCCCCATAACTTTTAATTTTGTAAAACTGAAACTCTGTAGATATTAAATAAAAGCTTGCCTGCCCCTGCGCCCTGTTCCCCTAGTTTGGGTAACTCATATAAATGAAATCATATAGTAAATGTCTTTTTGTGACAGACATTTCTCAGAATAATTTTTAAACATCTACTAATTTTTAGTAATGTAGGAAAATCCATTTGATTTTAGGCTTTCCAAAAGAAAAAGTGGATGACCCCAGATTACAAGAAATATTTACCTTTTATATTTGGGAGTGATATATTTCTTAGAAAAGTTTAGTTATAGCAGGTCAAGTCCTTTTGTAAAATAAAGATTATATAAAATGATTCAGTAGTATTTTTCTATTATACATTTAATAGATTTGTAATTAAATCAATAAACGTTTGTTGATTTCCTGCTTTATGTCCTATTTTATCCTCTGGAAATACAACAGTGAACTGTAGAAAGTTTCATTAGAGAAACTTTCATTGAGTTTATTGTACAGAAGAGTGAGGTAACAATTAAGATAGTAGTTGATAGTTACAAGACCATCAGATAATAATAAGTGATGTGAAGACATGCCAAAAATCTGTATACACTAAAAGTGGGAGGCAGCCAAGAAAAACTAAAATAGAGAGTGGGATCTTCAAAGGAGAGCAAAGAGCTAACATGAGGCCTATGACCTATGAGTCCAAGCACAAATTTATTTTGGAAAGTCAATAATAATATATTCATGTTATTTAAAAAGTACATCCATACTAGACTAAATGTTCCTGTCTTCATCCATTATTCTGATAAATAATTACTCCTTGTATTAATATAACAGAGATGTCTCTTCCATTTCATGCCCATTAGGTTCAAGACATTTTATCAGCTCATTCCCTTTGGCCTTTAGTTTTGTTGAGCTGCAGTATTGTTGGAAGAATAAAATTAGATGATATTGAGGAAAGCCATGTATATACTACAAATTCTGATTTAAAGATGAGATTACTTCATTATTGTTTTTAGGAGTAGAGGTGGTAGTAACAGGAGTAATATTTATACACTATTATTTATAGATTAACCACCTCTTAAAAGCACATTTCAGCCTTAGCATCACCGGCTTTCATAGCTGAAAGGCGCCTTTGTGATGATCTTATCACGTTTCTTATGAAAGAGACTAAGTCAGGCCACTTGTTACAGCGATGCTTGTTCAGTAGATCAAGGCTGACACAAAGTCAAGAGATGCAATGTCTGTGACTGAGAGGGTGGATGACTAGCTCTCACAGGGACAGGAAAACCATAATAAAGATGAAAATAGAAACTCTTGTTCTCCCCATCCTCCTTACCCATCACTAGGGAATAGAAGCTGACTTCCCATAGTCAACTGTTTCCTGGGAATAACTGGCAGATTTGCTATGCAATTCAGCATAGATACCAGCCTCTGGAGAATGTGGCAGGCAGATGAAGTTGGATGCCACTTTAATTAAATCCCTGGAGGATCCCAGTTACTAGGAGACACCACTGCTCACTTCTTTCAGATATCTGCATATGCAGTCAAGATCAAAGGTGTTTGTAGATGCAAATACCTGTACAACAAACATTATTTGTCTTTAAGGTCTCCTAATCTCCCCAGAGAGTATCCCAAGAATGAAGTTGGGAAAAGCACAAGGTCTTTCTTATACATATATTACTAGAGTTTCAGATACAACTTGCCTTTCTGTCTTGAATGTGATGCTGTGTCAATGGGGCTAAATACGAGTCATCTGGACGTGGGGTTATTTGGTGAGGTTAGCCAGAAGAAAAAGGAAGAACCAAAGATAGTGTAGTTGAAAGGTTAAGAAGTTTTAATTCAGACTATTTTAATTAGCCAAATGAACTCAGGCAAGATGTTTAACTTTTTCTAATCTCATGGGTTTATTTTCCCCCTCATTTGTAAAATGGAAGTAATTATACTAAATTTTAAAGTCACAAATGTAAAATTTAGCGCTTCACAGAAGTATTTCCAGATATAGGCCAATATCTTTCATTTTTTTGCTTCAAGTAAAAATAGCCTTAAGGCTCTGCTCAAGTTGTTGGGCTTGTTTTGACCTAAGATTCACTCCTTAATTTTTCTCTTCTCTTCTCCCTAAGGCAGAAGGCGAAAATGTGCAGGCTCCAGGCCTGAGGTGCTGGGCCCACCAACTTCTGATTGTGTGGCAACCACTGGTGGCAGTGTTAGAAGACTGGAGAAAGGTAGAATTTGGACTGGTTTTTTTTGGTCTCTTTCTGCTTTGAATCATTGGCAGTAAGTGGTATCTTGGCGTCTCTAACTCCCTCTTGGACACCACTGTGATTCCAGACACCATAGTTGACTTTGGACCCTGGGCTGTAGTAACACCATCCCCTCCTTTGTTCCTCCAACATTTGGGTGGAGGTGACTTTTTGATTTGCTAATCTTGGGTGACAAATAATTTATTGATAAACTGTTGACAAAGTAAGAGATTTTGTGGAAGTCAGAAAAATCTAGTTCTAATCCAGAGGAAGAATAAAACAGTGCTTTTTAAAGATGGGACTATCTGCTAATCACTGTTATTGTTGCTTACAACCAAATACAATTCACACAAAAATATTTACAAAAGTCTCAACACAAAAATATTTACAAAAGTCACTGTTTAAAAATAAATGGAACTTCAAACCTTAATTGTTGGTGCCAAGCCGTTAAGTTTTGTCCAACTCTGCGACCACATGGACTGTAGCCCACCAGATTCCTCTGTCCATAGGATTTCCCAGGCAAGATTATTGGAGTGTGTTGCCATTCTCCAGGGGATCTTCCTGACCCAGGGACTGAACTCGAGTTTCCTCCATTGGCCGGTGGATTCTTTATCACTGAGTTACAGGGGAAGTGCAATCACTAGTATGATAGAGCATATTTTTAATGCATTTATCAGGCTGCGTTCAGAAAGAAAGTCAGTAGCTTGAGAGGTCTAAAAAGGCAGTGTACATTAAGCTCGAATCCCTAAAGAACAGCATCTTCAGTGGGTAAGATAGGAATAAGGAAAATACGATATAGTGCAAATATATGTCTATTTTAGTCTTGACTTTTATAAAGTGAAGAAAAAAAGGGAAAATATCAAAATCCAAACATTCAAATTCAGAATTCTTATTACTTCTATAGGCCAAACCATAATGCTAAATTGCAAAACAACCCAAGCGTCAGAAAAGTCCCCAAGACAAAGCAGCAAAAGCAATGGTATATAAACAAAAACCACGAAATGCAAGTAAACAAATATCATGAATGAAAGTTAGTGTACATAACTCTGCTGACTTTGTAAACATGCCAACTTGGGTCAGAAGAATCGAGATCCCTGATTTCCTTCCCTACACTTTAGGTTAGTGTTGGACACAAAAGCATTTTTCATGAGATTTGAAAGTAGATCATTAGAAGTTCATTCTTAAACGAGGTGAGAAAGGCTCATTAAAGTTTTGGTGCATCTTCTACTCATTTTGCTGACAGCAGCCCATCTCAAAGCTCCTGGTCCCATGGAATCTCTTGTTTTAGTTTTTTGGGGTCTTGGTTTTACAAATACTGGCAATGAGCCTGCAAGTTTCTATGGAAAAATGCCAATTCCTCCTGCTGTAGCTCATTCATAGCAGCAAATATAGAGCCTGGGAGACAGGAGGGTCCAGTGAGAATGCCAGTTTTCTATACATGACCCCACTTGATACGTTTTTTCCCCCAATCCCCGGTTTTAAGACATCAGGTTCATCAATGGATGCAGAAGAAACAGATGAGCTAGGTCTACTTTACCAGTCCCCATACCTTCAGTAGATCAGATTAGTATAGTGAATCTCCTGTTCGGTGTAATTCTAGTGGTTCTCTGAGTGAACCCTCAATAATGAAATTCAAAACAAAACAAAAAGCACGTAATTAGACCTACAAAGATAAGATATAATCATCAGTAATTATAAAATAATTGTGAGGTTCGGAAGTTAAAAGTGGTATGAGTGATCATTGTAATTATGAAAAGAAATTTGATCAGTTGGAGGTAAGAGCTAAGTCAGACTTCCAGAAAGGAAAACTGTAAAACCTAAAATTAGAGAATGTCTATACTTTAACCTGAGGATGTATAAACTGAAAGAAGATATATAATAGAATCTATATAACAGAGTACAAAATATATACAATAGTCAAAGAGATGAATATGAACATGGAAATTAAGGAAAGTAAGATCAGAATAAGAAAAAGAGTTAAATAAATATATAAATTCTTCTAAAAAATAGAAAAATAGGATACACAGTCAAAAACAGACACAGAAAAATGACAGATGGGCATATGCTATTAAGATTATAGGAGTAATGCATAAGGAGAAAAAAAAAACTATATAAAGCAACAGAAAACAATTAAAACAAAACCTGCAGATCAATTCCATGTGTGTGTGTGTGCTGCTGCTGCTGCTAAGTCACTTCAGTTGTGTGCGATCCCATAGACGGCAACCCACCAGGCTCCCCGTCCCTGGGATTCTCCAAGCAAGAGTACTGGAGTGGGTTGCCATTTCCTTCTCCAATGCATGAAAGCGAAAAGTCAAAGTGAAGTCGTTCAGTCGTGTCTGACCCTCAGCGACCCTATGGACTACAGCCTTCCAGGCTCCTCCATCCATGGGATTTTCCATGCAAGAGTACTGGAGTGGGGTGCCATTGCCTTCTCCGGCACAAAGGGTTACTGTAAACCAAATAAAATTAAATTAAAATTATTAATTCCAAGTATTGTCATTTAGACTTGTGTTCCCTGATTTGGGTGGGCCCTAAACTTATGAAAAATTTGTGCAAACAGAGTATTTTTCACCAGGTTTTAAATATTTTTGGAAACTTCTAAAAGTGCATTTTGCAAGTTTTATAAAATAGATTAGAGCTATGTGTATTGTATGAGAAATAATGAAGGAAATGAAGAAAATATTCACTACTTACTATTTTAAGAGAGGACAAGAGTGATGATTATTAAATATATTTCTAAAAACACTATGCTTGTAAAGAACTCTTTCGATCTCTCTTTCTCTCTCTCCTGGTGGATTTTTGGTGGGTTCAGTGGAAGACTTTCTTATCAGTTAAAGGTTTAATTTAACACTGGACTATTCCCACAAGTTGCCAATCAGCAGAAAGAGTAAGGGAGTTACAGAAAGAGGGATAGGGTGGTTAATAAAGCAACACCTCAGATCTTTCTGCAGTTTGTCCAAATCAATACATGTAACTATTTTTATATAAATGAAGGCAGTTGCCTGATGTATAGTAGAAAGGGTCAGCAGAAAAGGCTCACACTTCTCTCCTTGAAATTCTAACATATTACCTGGAAAGGAGACACCTAAAAGGCTGAGGGTCACTTGCAGTTACTTTTAAAATACACCATGGGCATCATAAAATGACATTGTGTTCATCATCAAACTCATGTCTGTATTTCTCTGCAGTGTAATATGCTAACATTGGTACTATTGCATTATTATTTCTACTTTTGTAAAACTGTAGATATCCCTTTCTAGGTCTCATGTTAGATGGGTTGAATCAAGGTAGAAGATGGAATATAGGATATTGCTCTTTATAAAAAAGTAAACCATAATTTATAAAAAATTAAAGTCTTACCAATAGCTATGAAAATAAGTTAAATTATACTTAGCTAATTTCTCAATAATCTAAGACAGCCTTTCTCAAGAGTGGTTTCAGGAGAGATTTAAGCTCTAATATTCTAGACAGCATTGTTGTTGTTCAGTTGCTCAGTCCCATCTGACTCTTTGAAACCCCATGGACTGCAGTACACCAGGCTTCCCTGTCCTTTACTATCTCCCAGAGTTTACTCAGACTCATGTCCATTGAGTCGATGATGTCATCCTACTATCTCATCCTCTGTCACCTCCTTCTCCTCTTGTCCTCAATATTTCCCAGCATCAGGGTCTTTTCCAATAAGTTGGCTCTTTACATCAGGGTGGCCAAAGCATTGGAGTTTCAGCTTCAGCATTAGTCCTTCCAATGAATATTCAGGTTTGATTTCCTTTAGGTTTGACTAGTTTGATCTCCTTGCTGTCCAAGGGACAATCAAGAGTCTTTTCTAGCACCACAGTTCAACAGCATCAGTTTTTGGTACTCAGCTTTCTTTATGGTCCAACTCTCAGATCCATACATGACTCCTGGAAAAAACATAGCTTTGACTATTAAAAATATTAATGTTGTGTAGTGGATTCACTTCTTTTGTTTGGAGAGATTGAATCACTTATCTTCCTTTTCCAAACTGTATTGGCAAATAAATTAACTTGCAAAAAATCTTCAGGTTTATAGAAACAAAGTCCTTTGATCTACTGATTGAGAAGGAGTTGACTCACCTAGGTTTTATTTAAGTCTTTTAGTACTGCTTAGTACCATAACCACAAAGAAACACCACTTATCTATTTCTGAAACCATAGTCCCTATCAAGTAAGCAAGACATAATTAAATGGCATAATTGAAAATTTAATAATCTGTGGAAATATATAAAAATCAATCTCAAAAGCCTAAGAATTTAAAAAGTTATATAGATACAACATAGAATTACTGTATTCCATTGATTCATTCTTCCCATTAAAAAGACTTATGCCCCTAAGAACCAGTAATTATGCTCTAATTTCAGAATTTGAGAATGAATAAGTCTTGTGTTTTTTCTTAAAGCTCTCATGATTATTTCAGAGATAGGAACGTAAAGATCTAATTACAATACTAGATATGAGATGGTATAATTGAGAGAGATATAAATTGTTACAAGATTATAAAAGATACAGTAAAAATACTGCCATTAGCAGTATTAAATTGGACCATATGAAATTGAGAATATTTGATGGGTTTTGATCTAAAGAAACTGCAATTGTACGTAGCTCAGTCTAATATTATTAGCTCTCATAGTGTTAAAATTGAGCTTGATCTTGAAAAATGATATATGGTTAGAATTAGGTTCTGCAGCAAGTGACCTGAATATTATAATGACTTAAACAAGACAGAATGACATTTTTGTCTCTATTAAAGTGATCTTGGAAGGAAGTGATCTGGGCTAGTCTGTACTCCACATTACAAATTCCTGATGACCTTGGCTTCTCCAGATGAACAATTGCTGTCTGATCTTGGTGTGACCCTCAGTCATCCTATTTCAAACAGCAGGAAGGAGGCAGTGATGAAACGGAGGGCTGAAGGATACATGCCCATTGCCTCTTCAGGAGAGTTTCAGGCGTAGGCCACAAGACAGCTGCACATATCCTGTTGGCCAGAATCTTAGCACAAGGCTGATTAGCTTCAAGGGAAGTTGGGAAATGCAATATTTCATAGTCAGCCATGCACCAGCTAATAATTCTAGTATTATGGGAGTAAAGGCGTATGGGAATTGAAAATGCACCATCTTCTTTGCCACTCAAAGGCAGTTTACTAGTTATGTGAGAAATGGGAAAGCCCTGGCAGAAAAGGAAAACAATGAAAGAAGTTGTAGCTGAAGCAACAGGTCAGAGAGTAAAGGACATTATGTGTTAGGTTAGGACATTGGTATTTATACCATCTTCGATATGTAGCTGCTGAAGGATTTTGAACTGGTGACTGAATCAACAGATTTGCATTTTAGGACAATCATTCTACAGAAGGACTGGGTAAGGACAAGGGCAAAAGAAAGGACAACTCTTTTCTTGTTTTTGCTTTTTGGATTCTGGGTTAATTTCCCAAACCCATTGTCTTTAACAATATGGATAAAAGAGCAAAGTAATAAAAATATGAAAGACAATAAGACTAATATGTTCAGTTTGTCCTTTTAATTGAATTTAAAAAGAATAAATTTAATTAATTTTAAGCTTAGCACACAAAGTGTAAAGTAAATGAGATGTCCATGGATGTAGAACTGCTGTGTAACTTAGATTCTGATATTAGTAGACAGAAATATATTTTAAAAGTCTACAAATTAAAAAAAAAACAAAAACTAAAACTTGAATCTATCAAAGACATTATTTTATTATATAAAATATTAATGTCAGTGCAGGGGATGTGGGTTTGATCTGGGTCAGAAAGAGCCCCTGGAGAAGGAGATGGCAACCCACTCCAGTATTCTTGCCTTGGGAAATTCCATGGTCAGAGGAGCCTGGTGGGCTACAGTCTGTGGGGTTGCAAAGAGTCAGACACGACCTAGAAACTCAGCAACAATTAATTTTTAAAGTTTCCTTTATTTATTTTTTATTATTAAATTTATTTATTTTTTTAATTACAATACTGTATTTGTTTTGCCATACATTGACACGAATCAGCCATAGGTGAACACAATCTCCCAATGCCGAAGCCCCCTCCCACCTCCCACCCCACGTCCTCTACTTGAATCATCCTGTGCATCCGCCCCATGTATCCTGCATCCTACATTGAACCTAGATTGGTGCTTCATTTCTTAAGAATTGTATTTTGCATGGTAAGTCATTCTTTCGAAGTCAAAATTTTAAGAAGTATTATAGTCTAGCTGCTTTATAGTGTAAGAATTTTTTAAAAAATTTACATTTGTTTTTAATCCCCTCTTATAACTAGCTGAGGGTCAGAAGAAAATGTTGAAGGGAAAACTGATATAAAATTTGAAGTTATGTTGCTGATAGCTGTTTAGACATTTGGCTTTCTTGTTGTATCTAAAAACCAATAGAGTGGTTCATAAAACTGATTGCAGAGCACATTTTAGAACTAATAAAACAAATTGACTATTGATGATGTTCACAGGGCAAATCCAATTACACCACACAGTTTTATATTGCTCTATTTCTTCTGTAATGTTTTCTATTTATTTGTTTCAATTTAAAGTTCGGGTAACAAGTACAAAAAAGATGCAACGTGGGTAGGCTGAGAGTGGCCTTAAACTTCAGAATCAGAAGTCCCAAGAGAAATTCTGGGTCTACTCTTTGGATCTCTTGGTGTTTGTGCACATCATTTAAACTCTTTTATTAACAGTATCAAATTTATGAAATGAAATGTATAACCTTCATTATGTATTACATGGTATATGTCCACATATTTTATAAACTAGATAATGAAATACAAGTAAATGGTCATTATTAATTTAGACAGTGAAGAAAGCTTGTGTATAATAACAAAGACCAATGTTTAAAAAAACACAGATTTTGGCACATGCAGACACACACAATCATTTAGCAATTGTCCTTGTCAGACTTTGCTGTCTGACTTACCTTGCTTTTTCCTAATGACATTTTGGATGAAAAGGATGGATTTTCTTATCATACCTTTCCCAGAATTCCGGCACCATTTCACATGATCAAGAAAATATTTTATCTTTCATTGTACCCCTGCTACCTGCTACAGGAATAACAAATGCTACAGGGATGATAATACTGCTGTTTGGAACTGAGAAATATAATTAGCAGATACATACAAAATGTTTTAATGACAGCCCCCTTCTGAATGCCTACACCTGCCGGACACCATAATAATGAGGCTTGTCTGCCGCTTGAACACTGATCAGATGTCCCACTGGGGCTCGAGAAATGTGTGCTTCAGTTGTCATCATAGACCTGGCACAACCCCACATAGGGATCAGGGACTCTGAAATATTCAACAGCTGCTGCTGCACCAAGCAACATTTTGCTTTATTTAATTCCATAGGCTTATTTGCATCCTCTTAATTTTCTTATGCTAGGGATTAATCATTCATGAAAATAATAATTATAAAACTCATTTGAAAGCTTGAAAAAAGCAGGCTTCTTTTGATGGGCATTGCTTCTGAAAGAGGAGAAAAAATAAACTCCTGCTTAAAAACTTCAAAGCTAGATCTTCTAAAATTGGAGTGGCCTCAATTTTTTTCTCCCATAAAATTGGTCATGCTGCTTATCCTGTAGACAACGGCAGGTGAAAAGAAGACATTGTAAGTAGCTAACTCCAATACTGTATATTTGTAAGAAAACGGAAGCAGTGTTTTATTCTTTTAGATTAAACTGAGAAGTGAAGTTTAATCAAAACAGCAAAATAATTTAATGAAAATATAGAAAATTTAGAACGCATTTTGCTAACAAGAATTCATTTCAGAGACTAACACTCTGACATCTGAAGAGCTGATTGTTTACCATGTGGTTTGAAATTCTCATCCCCATATGAAAAAGTGGATTTCTTCTTTGTATAAACCAAAGTTTTAGAAAATGCTTCCTTGTATTAAGCTCAAATGAGTTGCCCACTCTGTAGTCTGAAACTCATGGGTTGGGGGTGAGTTTCGGAAACTACTTTAGTGTCTCTTCAATTTATTTCAATATTTGGAGGGAACTGCCAGGTGCAAGACAAATATGTTCTCTACGCAAGTCAGCACACACAGGGCCTGATCTGTGTTCCTAATTCTGTCGCTGCTTCCCTTCCTGTCCTTTGTTCTGACTCTCTCTCATGCGATCACACTCCACCACATGACCTACCCTTGTCAGTGAAGTGAAAGTTGCTCAGTCGTGCCCTATTTTTGTGACCCCATGGACTATACAGTGCTTGGGATTCTTCAGGCCAGAATACTGGAGTGGGTAGCCTTTCGCTTTTCCAGGGGATCTTCACGACCCAGGGAATGAACCCAGATCTCCCGCATTGCAGGCTGATTCTTTACCAGCTGAGCCACAAGTATTAAATTTTTGACTCTCATGATAACACTAACATTTCTGCTTACAAATTTCATTTCACTTATTTTAGTTATAAAATAACATTTATTTAGTCATTTCAAAATAATCTCCTCGCTTTATCTTCACAGTAAATTCTCTGAGGTAGGCATTGTTACCCTTAACTTATACAAATAAGGAAGCATTCTCATGCCAAGTTGGTGATTTTCTAGCAAAATAATAATACACATATTGTTGAGCTGTTGGTTCATGTCAGGTATTAAGCAATGTCTTTGTGATCTTTAAAAATACTCTTTGAATTAGGAGTTATTAATAGCCTCATAGTAGAGTTGGCAGAGTGAGTCACAAAGCAGTTAAGACCTCCCCGGTGTCACAGTTAGTAATTAGGAGACTCATAGCCATCTAAGTAGTAGTAGTGGAATTTTCATAAAGCAACTTACAAGAGCCCAGCTTCATCTGTGTCAAGTACTATATTAGAACCTGGAGGTGTATAAATTTAAAAAAATTATGTTTCTTCGATAAAAGTACTTTAGCATAAAAAGTAAAGATATATGCACATAAATAAATGCAATGAAAATATGCAAGGTCTGTAAGAGGTGAATGCACATTTTAAGATTATAGACTAGTGGCATAATAGAAATTGGCACTCAGTTTTACTTTACTGATATGGGTCAGATGAGGGTTTCAAAGAAACATGAACCCCTGATGTTGAAAGACGGGTTGTTATTATCTTTGCAGGCAGTCAACTTAATGATGAGTACAGAATTTTCTGTTCAAAACTGAGGAATTGTGAAACATGAAATGAGGGTGAAATTACAAACACTTCTCTGCCTCCTACATATGTTATGGGTGGACCATACATGGAAAAAGAAGGTGAGCTACACTGAAATCAGACAGATGGCTGAGATAGGAATTAGATCATAAAAAGCCTTCTCATCTAGGACCATGAGTCAGAGATAATTCATTTGAAATATTTAAGCAAAAGAAACAAGATGATTTATTCAATATCATGTATTCATATTTATTCAGTTAAAATTACTGAGCATATGAATCCTGCCAAGTGCTAGGGAAATCAGTAATGACAAAAACCAAAACCAGATAAACCCTTGAATTCATGGAGCTTATTTCTGATCAGCATTTTAGTAAGATAGTTTTGCAAATAGTGTGAAGGGAAAATACTGAAGGCAGGAAAGTTAATTTGAAGCTACTGATTATCTTCAGATTAAAAAAAAAAAACTATAGACATGAATTTAAGTAAGGATGTTTTTAGTAACAATGAATAGAAGGTTGTATGTAGTTGAAATTTGCAAGATTGGTGACCCATAAGATCTGAGGCTAACTGAGAATGAAAAGTATTTTAATTGGGTTTGACTCTAAACCTATGTTTATCTGTATTCCTTTTATTTTTCTAATTTGATTTAAAATCACTTTGAAATGGATGGGTAGAAACTTAGAATCTCTTCACAAATTACTAAACTTTTCTTTCTCCATGAAGATATTTATGCATTAATCTATAGCTTATGCTGTCTTTGTTACTACAGCTAGAAAAATTTGTATTTCACCACAAAAACCAGAAGGTCTGCTGAGTTAAATTGAGATTATATACATCCCACTCATATTCAAGGGAAAAAAGATCACAAAGGGGCAAAAATGCTTGGAGTTGTGGATCTAGCCCACCCTGAGCCGGAGCTTGTCCACCATAGTTGTTTCACGTGAGGGAGCGCACTAGAAAGGTGGAGAATGCCCTGCGATTATTCACATACTGTCAGATTTCTATACATTGACTTCAATTAGTTGCATCCACTCGTGTGACTTCAACCATTGCCTTCTTCATAGTATCCAATCTATTCCAACTCAAAATCACTCCCTAAATTCAAGCTAACTTTTCACATTGCTGTGTATTGCATTATTTGGATGTTCTACCAAGCCTTAATTATATCATGCCAAATCATTGTTGATTATCCCTCTCTATTTGCTTTCCTTTTGAAATTCCCCATCCTGTTGCCTCTGCCGTCATCCTCTGAGGCCTGTGATAATCTCCCTATTGTCCACTAGTGTTTAAAGTCCTGTGCATTCTTCCACCATGATCTGTCTCCATTGTCACCCTCTCCATTTCTTCCACTGCTTTCACACTCTGATTCTGTCCAAATTAAATCATATGAGAAGAATTGTACCAGATCTTTTTACCTCCTTTCTATTATAATCCTCTTTGAATCCATTTTATCCAGTGGTAAGTATTAATATTCCTAAATGCTGAAAGAACTACATTGCATTACTCAGGGCCAGTGAATGGTTTCCTGTTGCCTACAAGGCATTGTTCATATCCATAGTCTCACAAAAACACTCCTTCATAATCCCTTCCTGTCCTGCCTTTTCAGGTTTATCTCTTGCTACTTCCTTTCACACACTCAGAGTAAAATGCTACATAATGGGTTACTTTTTATTCTGCAGAAGTATTACATGTTCTCCAGTTTTCATGCCTTTGCTCTTGTAAAGAAGGAACCTTTCTCTTCCCCGAAATTTGATAATGATTTATTTGTACTGCTCTTGTATAGCACTTCATGACTTTTATTGTAGTTTTGGTATGTATTTTTTTTCCTTTTCATTTCCTGAGAAGAGTTGTTCATATTATCTGGCATCACCCATGACTCCCTGTTTGTGCCTGGCGTATAATATCCATTGGATATCTATTTCTTGAATTAATAATATGTTAACTAATGATTTTCTCATGGTAATGCCAGAAAAAAACCTATTACAAATTTATGAAACTTGCACTGTGTTCAAAATGTATGAAAAACAAATATACATAATACATTTTATTATATCATTTATTCATATGCACTAATGTATTCTCTACATATTAACAAACAGAAACTGTATAGTCCATTCTTCAATTACACTAGTATCTTCATATTTACTTTAGATAACTCATGCATTAGAACACCTTTCAAAGTACTATAAAAATGTTCCTTTTCTTAGATCCCCAAGAACAGTGGAGACCAACTGTTGTACAAATAGTTGGTAACTTTTGTACAACTGGCATACAAAATCTAAGTTGAATCATAAACTATCCTGAAAGAGAGTATTTAACCGACCTGACATTCAAAATCAGGCTTAGAATCTTAATCATAAAATGAAATACTAAATTTATCTCAATATTAAACTTATCTAAGGGTTAGAAGTTTAAATTGTGTCTTGGGGGTGAGGGACAGACAAACAAAAAACCCTCACAACTTTCTCTTATGGCCAGAGGGCTCAGAGATGAGCCTCCAAGCAGCTCTGTCTTCAATAATGTAACATGCATTGAAATATCCACGTATGGAAACTATGTCATTTACTGCCTTATAAAACTGTAAGTGCCCTCTTAAAGTCAGTAGATTCTAATGCTTTGTTACCCACAGATCACATGCTGAAACCCACAGGAGTTGGTTATTAAAAATTAAAAGCAGGACACCATTTCCTCAAATTGGATAATTGGAAGTTAGTGAAACATCTCAAATATGGGTGTAATAACCAGGACGCTGTTGGCAAAACATGAGTAATCTGGGTGCTGTATTTAAATTTTTAACTGACCCTTTGGCAAGCAGGTTCATGAAAAAGTAACATTCAAAGTAATAATCATTTGTTTTGCCAATCTGGTGCAGTTGAAAGACTATCCGCAATCTGCTATACCAGCGTTAGCTTATAGAAACAAACAAAAATTAAAGGTTCATAAGAACATACTTACACACTCTTTACACTAGCTGATATTATAGGGTGTTATATAAAGACATCAAGTATCATCAAAATGTTGTATAAATTATAGTATAACAGTATCACAGTTAGTGTGCACAGTGATGTCAATAGAAAATGATGCTTCTGTAAAATGTCATTTATTCTCTTCTATTGAGAGACACTGACTCAATGGACATGAGCTTCAGCAAACTCCAGGAGATGGTGAAGGACTACTTGCTGCAGTTCATGGGTGGCAAAGAGTCGGACATGACTTAGCAACTGTTACAACAGCTGCGGCTGCTGCTGCTGCTAAGTCGCTTCAGTTGTGTCCGACTCTGTGCGACCCCATAGATGGCAGCCCACCAGGCTCCCTCTGTCCCTGGGATTCTTCAGATAAGAATATTGGAGTGGGTTGCCATTTCCTTCTCCAATACATGCAGTTACTACAGCAACAAAGACTTATTATGCCCCATCTGGGCAACAAATATCCCCCAGTCCTGCACCCCAACTCTAGCTATGACTTTACTTTTCTCTTTTCCTTTACAGAGCAGTTTTCTGAAAATGTGTTTTATACATTTTGGATAAGATATATTAAGACATGAGTTAGTGACTGAACAACAACAACAAAATTAATTTCCTGCCCATTATTTTTAAAATTTTATTTACTTGGTTTCTTTACTATTATTTGAAAATATTCTTCTATTAATTTATAGTTTATTTCCTCCTTCCCATACTCCAATATAAGCATCATGAAAGCAAGGTCCTCATTCCAGCTTTTTTTTTTCCCCCACTCTAAAACCACAGTATCCAATAATGGTAGACATTCAGTAATGTTTTTCTGAATGAATGAATGGATGGATGTTGTTGAAATGGCAGATTCTACTTTAGCCTGGTTATATTTTAATTAAGAGAAGTTATGACTATACTGAAGCCAAATTGCACAACTTGAGACATTTATACTCTTTTGTCTTCATTAAACTCTAAAACTTGGCATAAACAAAAAAGAACAGCGTAGCCCCTGTTGGCCAAGCAATAGCTTTTGTTCTTGTTTTTCAGGCTTATTTCACCTGAATCACATTACGCAAAGTAAAAATTATTATGCTACTGAATCTGTTTCATATAGTCCCATTTATCCTGCCATTATCCAATTATGCACTTCAATAAGCTAGTTTACAATTAATGTGTTTCTATTTGTCCTACCAGAAATTTGCTCAGCCCAGGTACATTAGCTGTGAGATTCATCATCTCCTGGCTGAAACTTTTATGTGTATATTTTCTTTAGAACTAGTAGTCTACTCTGAACAGCCATGGTAAAAATGTGTTACTTTACAGTTGATGTGCAGAAAGTGCTACTTATAAACAAGAAGGGTTTGTTTAGAATAGACATAAACAATCCTTATCCTCTTGCAAAAAAGCCAGAGACTTCTGGGTAATGGGGAACTGACTTTTCCTGTTTGAATTCTTCAAAGCTTTGTCATCAGTACATTTCATGCCATTGCTAAAAAAGAAAGAGCAATTCATATACTTCATGTTATCCTCAATTCCCTCAGCTCAGTCTTTTTCATCTTCGTAGCCCACAGCTTATATTTACATGCACTGCAGTTTCTACAGCTGATCTCTTATCATTTCTTCATCTCACTAACATGGCAATGCACCCCAAACACCTTATTAATGGATTTTCCTAACTTTAAGCTTCTTCAACAAATATGTTTTGAGCTCCGAATAATATGCCTCAAAATCCACTCTTCAGAAACTCCAGAATGATTGATGACCTGCCTACTCCAGATCACAGCCACAGTAGCATTCAAGTGTTACTGGGCAGCAGAACTTTTTAGAAAGAAATGCAGGGTCATGAACCATACTCTAGATCCCCTGCGTCTGAATCTGGGCTTTAAGAATCACTCCCAATGCTTTCTATGTACATTAAAGCTCAAAAATCCCTGGTCTATGATAGCCTTCTGTACAATCTTCCTAGGACTCCCTGCATTAAACCATTCAGTAAGGTAGCTAGTGCTTCTTCTCTAAACATCTGTCTTGAGATTTCACGAGTCAGCTTATTCTTTAGCAACACCAAACTGTGTGTAATTCCCCACCTGCCAAAGCAGTGCTTTCTAGGTTTCCACATTTGTGCTTAGAGACAAATTAGTGCTACATAATGGTTAACAGTGTGAGTGCTGCATTAGAGAAACCTGTGTTAAACTCTCAGCAAAATAAATATATTAATATCTGAGGGTTCTTGATACAATTACTTGACTTCTCTGAACAGCTGCTTTTTCATCTTAAAATAAGGCTAATTCTAGTACTTACCCTGAAAAGTTGTTCTGAGAGCTAAATAAGGCAACATAACTAACGCTTAAGACATTCAGTCACAGGGTCTGACAAACAAGTGAGCACACCATAAACATAGATTAACATTATAATGACCTCCAGGAAAGCCTGCCTCCTCATTCTTTGTGTCCAAAATCTACCTGGGTGACATGCCCTCTAATTAGCTCTCCCTTGTCCACTTGAATTAGGTGTGTTTCCTTCACACACCCTTCACACCTTTCATATATAAATCATTCTCTTATTATTATTGACTTAGGAAATGCATTCATTATAATTTTAAGTTCAGTGGGGGAGTAATTCATCTGGGTAGTAAAAAGTATATTCCAAAGGCATTATGTAAAAAGTGACTGAATAAACAATATAATGAAAATATTAGTGATTGTTACAGAAACCACTAGTTGCCTTGGATGTCCATTCACAGTCATTTTTCCTAAAGACCATAGGCTTATTTAGAGCAGCAATGCGCTTACCTCCAAAAATATGTTTCCTGGCTTCCCAGCTGTCTTAGTGACACAGTTCTGACCAGCGAGTAATTTTCACCAAAATCAACCATCTTCATTTTTCCTATGTTTTCCTTCCTGCCTTCAGACCAAAGATTGCGCCATTGTGACTGGGAGAAATGTGAAAATTTGAGTCTCTTGCAAAGACTTTTGACAAATTTCACATCAAAGGGGGTTGAAATAGTCTGTGATAGAGTCACATGGCCAATTCTGGACTGCCAACAACATATGGGCTTCCTGGAAGTGAGCAGAAAACTTTTTTTTTCATTAAGCCACTATATAGGCTCCCGAATGCAACCAAGCAGAAGCCAAAACACTATGGTGAATTAATGAATTCTCCAAAGAATATCTAAAGTACTTTAAGTACTTTAAGGATTATTAAGGAAAATTATATATATATATATATATATATATATATATATATATATATATATATATATATATGCATATGGGTCTTCCCTGGTGGCTCAGTGGTAAAGAATCTGCCTACCAATGCAAGAGACACAGATTCAACCCCTGGGTCAGGAAGATCACCTGGAGATGGGCTTGGCAACACACTCCACTATTCATACCTAGAGAATCCCATGGACAGAGAAGCCTGGTGAGCTACAGTCTATGGGGTCAGACACAAACTGAGTGACTAAACAACACAATATATGCATATGTATAGCTGAATATATTATACACACATATATACTACCTGAAGTACTTTAAAGTTTATGAAAGTGTCTATTTGCTGAATTCCTCTGTATTTACACATTTCAGAATAAAAACTTGAATATATTGCAAGTTATGTTCCTAATTAGATACAAGGAAAAGTTCTATTTCCTAAGAATATTTCATTTAATATAAGAGACCAAAAAACCAGTTTTTCAGTCACTCTCACCTCTAGATTTTCTTTTACATTTTCCCTTTATTTACTTTATATTTTAGGGAGGGAAGGCTACTTAACACAATAATTATTAAATAGATTGAATTAATCCATCAGTTCAGTTCAGTTCAGTTCAGTCTCTCAGTCGTATCCGACTCTTTGCGACCCCATGAATTGCAGCACGCCAGGCTTCCCTGACCATCATCATCTCCCGGAGTTCACTCAGACTCACGTTCATCGAGTCAGTGATGCCATCCAGCCATCTCATCCTCTGTCGTCCCCTTCTCCTCCTGCCCCCAATCCCTCCCAGCATCAGAGTCTTTTCCAATGAGTCAACTCTTCGCATGAGGTGGCCAAAGTACTGGAGTTTCAGCTTTAGCATCATTCCTTCCAAAGAAGTCCCAGGGTTGATCTCCTTCAGAATGGACTGGTTGGATCTCCTTGCAGTCCAAGGGACTCTCAAGAGTATTCTCCAACACCACACTTCAAAAGCATCAATTCTTCGGTGCTCAGCCTTCTCACAGTTCAACTCTCACATCCATCCGTGACCACGGGAAAACCATAGCCTTGACTAGACGGACCTTAGTCGGCAAAGTAATGTCTGCTTCTGAATATGCTATCTAAGTTGGTCATAACTTTTCTTCCAAGGAGTAAGTATTTTTAATTTCATGGCTGTAGTCAACATCTGCATTGATTTTGAAGCCCAAATAAATAAAGTATGACACTGTTCCACTGTTTCCCCATCTATTTCCCATGAAGTGATGGGACTGGATGCCATAATCTTTGTTTTCTGAATGTTGAGCTTTAAGCCAACTTTTTCACTCTCCTCTTTCACTTTCATCAAAAGGCTTTTTAGTTCCTTTTCACTTTCTGCCATAAGGGTGGTGTCATCTGCATATCTGAGGTTATTGATTTTTCTCCAAGCAATCTTGATTTCAGCTTGTGTTTCTTCCAGACCAGCGTTTCTCATGATGTACTCTGCAGAGAAGTTAAATAAGCAGAGTGACAATATACAGCCTTGACGTACTCCTTTTCCTATTTGGAACCAGTCTGTTGTTCCATATCCAATTCTAACTGTTGCTTCCTGACCTGCATACAGATTTCTCAAGAGACAGGTCCCATGATCTGGTATTCCCATCTCTTTCATAATTTTCCACAGTTTATTGTGATCCACACAGTCAAAGGCTTTGGCATGGTCAATAAGGCAGAAATAGATGTTTTTCTGGAACTCTCTTGCTTTTTCCATGATCCAGCAGATGCTGGCAATTTGACCTCTGGTTCCTCTGCCTTTTCTGGTTCCTCTGCCTTTGCTGGCAATTTGACCTCTGGTTCCTCTGCCTTTTCATCAGGGCGTTTACAGTTCATGTATTGCTGAAGCCTGGCTTGGAGAATCTTGAGCATTACTTTACTAGCATGTGAGATGAGTGCAATTGTGCGGCAGTTTGAGCACTCTTTGGCATTGCCTTTCTTTGGGATTGGAATGAAAACTGACCTTTTCCAGTCCTGTGCCACTGCTGAGTTTTCCAAATTTGCTGGCATATTGAGTGCAGCATTTTCACAGCATCATCTTTCAGGATTTGAAAGAGCTCCACTGGAATTCCATCACCTCCACTAGCTTTGTTTGTAGTGGTGCTTTCTAAGGCCCACTTGACTTTACATTCCAAGATGTGTGGCTATAGATTAGTGATCACATCATCATGATTATCTGGGTTGTGAAGATCTTTTTGTACAGTTCTTCTGTGTATTCTTGCCACCTCTTCTTAATATCTTCTGCTTCTGTTAGGTCCATACCATTTCTGTCCTTTCTCGAGCCCATCTTTGCATGAAATGTTCCCTTGGCATCTCTAATTTTCTTGAAGAGATCTCTAGTCTTTCCCAATCTGTTGTTTTCCTCTATTTCTTTGCACTGATTGCTGAAGAAGACTTTCTTATCTCTTCTTGCTATTCTTTGGAACTCTGCATTCAGATGCTTATATCTTTCCTTTTCTCCTTTACTTTTCACCTCTCTTCTTTTCACAGCTATTTGTAAGGCCTCCCCAAACAGACATTTTGCTTTTTTGCATTTCTTTTCCATGGGGATGGTCTTGATCCCTGTCTCCTGTACAGTGTCACTAACCTCTGTCCGTAGTTCATCAGCCACTCTGTCTATCAGATCTAGTCCCTTAAATCTAGTTCTCACTTCCAGTGTATAATCATAAGGGATTTGATTTAGGTCATACCTGAATGATCTAGCAGTTTTCCCTACTTTCTTCAATTTGAGTCTGAATTTGGTAATAAGGAGTTCATGATTTGAGCCACAATCAGCTCCTGGTCTTGTTTTTGTTGACTGTATAGAGATTCTC
Organism: Nanger dama; assembly: GCA_917880005.1. Lineage (NCBI taxonomy): Eukaryota > Metazoa > Chordata > Mammalia > Artiodactyla > Bovidae > Nanger > Nanger dama. The sequence goes on from CAKJTW010000069.1 coordinate 5,693,823, forward strand.
CATCTTTGGCTGCAAAGAATATAATCAATCTGATTTCACTGTTGACCATCTGGTGATGTCCATGTGTAGAATCTTCTCTTGTGTTGTTGGAAGAGGGTGTATGCTATGACCAGTGCATTTTCTTGACAAAACTCTATTAGTCATTGCCCTGTTTCATTCTGCATTCCAATGCCAAATTTGCCTGTTACTCCAGGTGTTTCTTGACTTCCTACTTTAGCATTCCAGTCCCCTATAATGAAAAGGACATCATTTTTTGTGTGTGTGTTAGTTCTAAAAGGTCTTGTAGGTCTTCATAAAACCATTCAACTTCAGCTTCTTTAGCATTACTGGTTGGGGCATAGACGTGGATAACTGTGATATTGAATGGTTTGCCTTGGAGATGAACAGAGATCATTCTGTCGTTTTTGAGATTGCATCCAAGTACTGCATTTTGGACTCTTGTTCTCTATGATGGCTACTCCATTTCTTCTGAGGGATTCCTGCCTGCAGTAGTAGATATAATGGTCATCTGAGTTAAATTCACCCATTCCAGTCCATTTAAGTTCTCTGATTCCTAGAATGTTGACATTCACCCTTGCCATCTCTTGTTTGACCACTTCTGATTTGCCTTGATTCATGGACCTGACATTCCATGTTCTTATGCAATACTGCTCTTTACAGCATCGGATCTTGCTTCTATCACCAGTCACATCCACAGCTGGGTATTGTCTTTGCTTTGGCTCCATCCCTTCATTCTTTCTGGAGTTATTTCTCCACTGATCTTCAGTAGCATATTGGGCACCTAATGACCTGGGGAGTTCCTCTTTTGGTATCCTATCATTTTTACTTTTCATACTGTTCATGGGGTTCTCAAGGCAAGAATACTGAAGTGGCTTGCCATTCCCTTCTCCAGTGGACCACATTCTGTCAGACCTCTCCACCATGACCTGCCCATCTTGGGTTGCCCCACAGGCATGGCTTGGTTTCACTGAGTTTGACAAGGCTGTGGTCTAGTGTGATTAGACTGACTAGTTTTTCTGTGAGTATGGTTTCAGTGTGTCTGACCTCTGATGCCCTCTTGCAACACCTACCGTCTTACTTGGGTTTCTCTTACCTTGGGCGTGGGGTATCTCTTCACTGCCATTCCAGCAAAGCACAGCGACTGCTCCTTACCTTGGATGAGGGATATCTCCTTACTGCTGCCATTCTGACCTTCAATGTGGGATAGCTCCTCTAGGCCCTCCTGTGCCTGCCGCAGCCACTGCTCCTCGGGTTGCTCCTCCCTGCCGCCTCCCTGGCCTCGTGCTTGGGGTTGCTCCTCAGGGTCACTGCCCCTTACCTCAGATGTAGGGTGTCTCCTCCCGGCTGCCACTGGCCTCTGACGTGGGGTAGCTTCTCCCAGCCACCGCCCCTGACCTCGGATGTGGGGTATCTCCTCCTGGCCGCCACTGAGGTCGCACGTGGGGTAGCTCCTCTTGGGTCCATAATACCCTAAAATTGTGTGTGCAAGATCTGGTGTGCCTGTTTATTTTTCTCTGGAGTGTTTCTACAGCTTTTGTTGGCTATTCAACATCATGTAAGGACAACTACACTTAAGAGAGAGGTATTACTTTATATATATATATATATATATATATATATATATATAATTACTTGTATTTCTCAGTGTTACTGTCATTTCTCAGATATAAAATGACTAAATAAACTACATCGGGGAACAAAACATAATTCATGTAGTTTTAGAATCTATTCATTAATCTCCATCTTCTAAAATAATTTGCAATAAAATAAGAAAAAGACAGAAAATGGGCAAATGTAGTTTCCAAGGCAAACTCTTAATTTATACATATATAACACCAAAAACTTAATTTGCTGATTTTGCACTCATTCATCTATATTTAGATGACAGTAATGAAAGCTGCAATTTTCCTTTGAAAATTACAAATCTGGAGCAATAATTGTATCTGCACCTACTCTGTGCCTATTTTTGCACTGTTCACAAATATTCATATGGCTAGAGAACAGGTGCTCGCAATGGCATGTGTTCCATGACTGCCTTCCTGTGAAAAACAAGAGCTCAGCAGCATACTAAACCTGTACCCAGGTGCACAGGGCAGAGGGCTTCCCTAAGCCCAGCTCTGTGAAGCAAGCACCGTTGACATGAATCCTCAGTTCTGCTCAAAGAGGCCCTCCCTAAATCCGTGCCATTGATAGACTGGAAAGGTCATAGTTTATCCTGTTTCTTTACAGACAATAATAATCACAGTAAATATACTTTGCTTATTTTAGTGTAAGATTTTCTTTTTTGCTTCAGTCGTGAAATAGTTTCCGTGGTCTCCTGGAGACAGCTCAGGGTATGTCGGTCAACAATGCCATAAAGTCATGAAAAAGTTACAGCAGCATCTTTTGCTAGACTGCAAGACCCTGAAAGACAAAGCCTGTAACTCACTGGGATCGGCTATCCATTGAGTGTGTTGTACTAAAGTCAGTAATACAATATATTGCTGTGACATTACATATTAAATCAATCATGAAAAGTCTAGAGATGGTGAATACTAGGGCTCCATTCACTGGAACAGAACAAGCTGGAAACGCAGTTCATTCATTATGGTTGTTAACAGGGCAAAACATGCTCAAAAAAGGCCCAGAGAGTGACCATAGAGAACAAGAGCCAACTGGAGTTTCTAAAATAAAAATTGTGATTGTTGAAATAATAAATATGATGTTGTGACTGTTTTATGATAAAATACACAAAAATTACTAAAATATAAACATGGACTATATTTCTCAGATTATTTGCTCTTGGAGTAGCAGAGAATTATATTTAAACTGGCTTTAAAATATGAAAATTAATTAATTTACATGAGACAATATATAGCTCTAAAGGGGAGATCAGCTTTCATTGATCCAGTGGCTTAGTGAAGTCATCAGGGATCTAGACTCCTGGGTCATTTTGATCTGCATCCACAAGGTTGGCTTTGTATTATCCCATCTCTCTGGCTTGTTGCGAGATGAGCAAGAGAAGGAGCCAGGGATGGAGACACTCTTGTTTGTGGACACAAGGCGAAAAAAAAGAGGCCGTCTCACACGAATCAAGAAAACTTTCACCAGATAGTTAGAACATTTCTAGATATTTTTTCAACCAAATGGGGTGACAGTATTTTTCCTAACAAAATCTACTTAAGGGAAATAGGTTGTTGTTGGTGGTTGTTTTTTGCTTGTCTTTTGGCTGCAGTGGGAGGCATGTAGGATCTTAGTTCCCTGACTGGGGATTGGACCCATACACCCTGTAGTGGAATTCAGAGGAGTTTTAACCATTGGCTTATCATGGTGCTAAGTCGCTTCAGTCGAGTCTGACTCTTTGCGACATTATGGGCTGGAGCCCACCAGGCTCCTCTGTCCGTGGAATTCTCCAGACAAGAACACTGGAGTAGGATGCCACTGGATCACCGGGGAAGTCTCGATTTGGGGATTTTCTTTGTTTGTTGTTTCTCCAGTGATGCCCATCTCATTCATCTCTGAGATAAGTTATGGATATCCATGAGCTGCTGCCTAGGTCGGATGCGGGGGTGTAGATATTATACATGAAAAGATTAATGATTTGGGAGAAAATAGTTTTCAGAAAAGTAGGCAAAATAAACCATATGCAGAGTAAAAAGAATTTCTTTTCTTAATGAAATATTTGATTAAACAGAGCAAAATAATGTGGGTATGAAAGAAAAACTCACACGAAGCAGACGACCCTGTCAAAGCAAAACTGCAAATTTTATAATTATCCTGGCTCACATAGTTTGCTTAAAAATGGCCAAAAAAATGTTTAAAAATCAATAGAGACATTTGTCTAAATGGAAAGCCCTAGAAAGAAAAGAGCTATTGCTGAATGTATTGTGAACCAGCCCTGTTCTACCCACATGGAAGAGTGGGTCAATGTTCATTCATCCAGCACAGCCTTACCTGTCTTTTCAGTGTCATGCACTTTGAAAATGTTGGTTTGTGTTCCAACCATGCACAGATCAGACAGAAAACCAATGCAATGTTCATTCCACCCCAAATTCAAATGGTGGGGAACAGAACCTAGTGGAACAGGATCCCCAGAAAAACCTGGGGGCCTGAGACTTCTCATTAGTCAAGCTGAGTTCGTTTGACCTGATATGGCACGTGGCATACCTCACTTATAGATGCTTCTATGCATGTCCACTTCTGTTTAGGTCACCCAAATAGCATATTTGGTGAATTCCCTTCTCATCTTTTGTCTTTGTCTCCTTGTTTAATCACAGTTCCCCACCCCACCATATATCTATACATGACGCTTTATTTTGTAATTTGACTTGTTATGTTTTGGTGAAGAAACTTAATTTTTAGAGATGCATCTTAAGGAAACATGGTTTTTAAGCATCAGCTGTTTAACATTCATTTGTACCACAGAACATGCCCCAAACATTTCCCCCACCAAAGCATTCACTTGTTTATAACCTAGTTATATTTGAGCAACACTTTCTTGCACTCTTACCCACTATCAAATAGATAGGTGTTATAAATTTTATAGTAGTGCTCCTAAACCTGACACTGCAATATGTGAGGCACCCTCACAGTTCTCTACTTTATATATTATTTTTATGGTGAGAATTAAGGCTTTTATGAGGCTGTAATTTTTGACATTACCATCACTTCCTGGGAACTCAATGTTATCCTATTCTACAAAGAGCTAAACAGGAGAAAGAACATATTTCCAAGGTCAAGTGCATCTCTCAAAACTGGAAATGATAGACTGTAAGCAAAAAACATCTGCACATTTAAAAAGAAACATATTAAAATAAGAAATAAATGCCTAATTTTTAATAACATGTTACTTTCACTTTAAAAAGTTTTGCACATTAAAATGCTAATGTTTGAAATACCGTAATGTTTGATTATTGTAAATAAAAAGAACATACTTTAAAAGAATATCAGTTATATAAATGTTATAAAAACAAATGAATTAAGAAGATCATTAAACCCTTAAAATAACACCTATCAAGGAAAACTAGCAATATTTTATATGAAAAATATGTAGTACTCCTTAATTATGTTCTTTGGTTAATTTATATGATGCTTGTCTTGTAGGAATTTGAAATTCAGTAACAGAAAATATGATGGAATTCAACTTGAAGGAATGCTAGAAATTTCAAATAAATATGCATTATGAAATATATTGATAGACAATATAGTAAGGAAATAAGGAAGTATGTATTTTTATTATGTATTATTGACTCTGACCCAGTTCATTAGAAAGTTGCTTATGATTCATCTTAGGAAGCATTGTGGTATAAAGAGGATAAAATAAATTGCAATCAGCTCTTCTATTTCCTAGTACAGTGTCCAAGAACAAATTTTTATCTTTCTTATTTTAAAACAGTTAACTTTAAAATGTTTAACTCACAGCCTTATACTGAGTATTGGATTAGATTGTATTTTACCACTAGTTTTTGAGATAAAATTCACATAACTTAATTTTTTTTTCATTTTAAACACTTTAAAGTATACAATCCCGGTGTTTTTAGTCTGTTTGTAATGTTGTACAATCATCACCATTCTCTAATTTCAGAACATATCCGTAGCCTACCCCGCTCAATAAATCCTTGAATTTCCTCCTACCTCCATCCCCAGGCAACTGCTAATCTGGTTTCTGTCTCTATGAATTTTTGTATTCTGGAGATTTGAAATAATGGAGTTATACAATATGTAGCCTCTGGGGTCTGACTTCTTTCATCTCGCATAACATGATCAAAGGTCAGCTCTGTTTCAGCATCCACTGGTACCTCTGTTACCTGGCTGAAAAATATTCCATTGGGTATACTATGTTTGGTTTATCCATTCAGCAGGAGGTGGACATACAGGTTGTTTTGCCTTTTTAGTTATCATGAATAATGCTACTATGAACATTCAAGGACAAGCTTTTGTGAGAATACATGTGGATTAGATAATATTTAAAGCCTAATACCATCTGATTGTACCTAATCAAAGTTAATTTCTCTTTTTTAGCCCTAGGAAACCTCTGCAATGAGACACATAACACTTAATTCCCATGCAACAAATGTCAAAAGCTGCCCTTTCTCATCCACCACTTTCTCTGCCTAAAGGAGAAAGCACATCAACCTGATCGCTTCTGTGTGTCAGGATATCTGAGGGACTTCCCAGCTAGTTCACTGGTTAAGACTCCATGCTCCCAACGCAGGGAGCCTGGTCAGGGAACTCAGATCCCATGTGCCACTACAAAATCCCCGCATGCCAGCGAGTAAGACCTGGCATAGCCAAATAAATGAATGGAGCTGTAAAATAGGCGCTCTGAACTCACTCATTATTAAAGCAGTTGTAATTGCTTTTCTATATTTTACTTTCCTTTACACTTCTGATTATCTCCTTAAGAGTGATGATTTTAAATGTGTGTATAATGTAGAATTTAGTAAAGAACATTTCTAAGTTTTGTGCAGGATGACAAAGTATCAGTTGGCAGCAGCAGTTTTCTTAGAAGTGAATGATATTTAGTGGAATGCTGCTGCTGCTGCTAAGTCACTTCAGTCGTGTCCGACTCTATGTGACCCCATAGACGGCAGCCCACCAGGCTCCTCCATTCCTGGGATTCTCCAGGCAAGAACACTGGAGTGGGTTGCCATTTCCTTCTCTAATGAAGGAAAGTGAAAAGTGAAAGCAAAGTCGCTCAGTTGTGTCCGACTCCTAGCAATCACTTGGACTGCAGCCTCTCAAGCTCCTCTGTCCATGGGATTTTCCAGGCAAAAGTACTGGAGTGGTTTGCCATTGCCTTCTCCCCCTTAGTGGAATGATACCTCCTAAAAACCACAGGTACCAGAGGAGGCGGTGTTCTAAACTGGATGAAGAGACTCACACTGAGATTCATTTATGATTTCTTCCAGATTTCTTTCTTTCTCCTGAAGGTAGTTCTGTCAACCCTCTAGGAAACATGGGTAACCATATCTCCTATGGCACAACAAGTTATTAAAAATATTCATTGAGGGGGATTCTCTTGGTCCTGTCCTCACAAATAAAGTGTGAAACACTGCCTGCTCCATAGTAATTTTTTTCCTCAGGCCAATATCTAGGCCAGGCTTCACTCATAGCTCAGTTGATAAAGAATCTGCCTGCAATGCAAGAGACCCCAGGTCGATTCCTGGATGGGGAAGATCCACTGGAGAAGGGATAGGCTACCCACTCCAATATTCTTGGGTTTCCCTTTCAGCTCATCTGGTAAATAATTTGCCTGCAATGCGAGAGACCTGGGTTTGACCCCTGGGTTCTGAAGATTCCTTGGAGAAAGGAAAGGCTACCCACTCCAGTATTCTGGCCTGGAGAATTCCATTGGCTGTATAGTCCATGGGGTCTCGAAGAGACAGGATACGACTGAGTCACTTTCACTTTTCACTTTTCATATCTAGGCTATCTTCAGAACTATTCTTGCTCTTAAATGCTGAAATACACTGGATGATCTAGCTTAGTTTTCTTGCCTCTGCTTGTGTCTTCTTTTTTTTTTTTTTGTTTTTAATTTTATTTTTACTTTATTCTGTGTTACAATACTGTATTGGTTTTGCCATACATTGACATGAATCAGCCACAGGTGTACACGAGCTTCCAATCCCGAAGCCCCCTCCCACCTCCCACCCCATATCATCTCTCTGGGTCATCCTCTTTCTATTTGTATGTGTCTGTACACAGCCAAGGACCCTTTTTGACCATTTGTTACCCTTGAATTTGTGTTTTAGTCACAAGTGCTATTTTCTTTTGGAACAAAGAGAAATATGCAAGATTTTCATCCAGTGGCCTAAATATATTACAACAAAACTGAAAGCAGAATCATCTTTTCTCTGTCATTGACTCTAAAATAAGTATAAATTAACCTCCCTTCATCTGCTCGTACCTTTGATGTCTTTCATTAAACCAGTGTCACTGATGTATGCTGTAAAAATGGCTCTTATGAGCTGAATATTTATGAATGTCACTTAAGAATAATACCCTGTTCTGTCGATTTCAATTATACACATTGTTGATTGTCCTTCGGCTCTGGACATCTTTCTTTGTTACACATGAGGCGATCATAGTCTGCATCACTTGCCACCCAGATGCCACCTTACATTTGTCTCAGGGTGCCAGAGCTCCAGTGCTAAGTATTTTCACCGTGAGCTTCTTTTCCATAGACATCTTTGATGAAAGAATTTTTGTCACATTTATTTTTGCACTAACTGTGCTCAGTCGCTAAGCTGGGTCTGACTCTTTGCAGCTCCACACTCCTCTGCCTATGGGGTTTTCCAAGCAAGAATACTGGAGTGGGTTGCCATTTCCTCCTCTAGGGGATCTTCCCAACCCAGGGACCAAACCCACGTCTCCTATGTCTCCTGCATTGGCAGGCAGATTCTGTACCACTAGCACTACCTGGGCATAAAATCATTTGGCCATCAAAGATAACAATGAAAAATGCAAGAGAGGCATTACAAAAGAACACAATGATATGTGAGAATGGGGTAATAGGCAAAGACTTCATGGAGAAATACAAACTATTTAAATAATTTTATGTGTGTGTAGAGTCATGGCAATACTGGGCGTTTATCACCCAATACTGGGTGATTTTATTTTATGCATTGTACTTGGAAGTCCTTGTCTTTCAAGAGTCTCCTTCATAACATTATATATACTTTTGCTCCTCATCGGGTATCTCACTTTTTCTGCTAAAATTTCTTCCTCCATTAGGAGAGGGAGGCATCAGTTTCCAAACACTGAGTGCAGGTTTGGAACTGAGCTTCGCACCGAGTTGTGAAAGCCTCTACAGTGCTGTTTGTCGTTCGCGTACTGACATATATTCCTTGATAGATGTTCCGAGTTCTATGGGAAATGTGGGTTCGACTCTGCTCAAGGCCCTCGCTCTTTTCCTCCTCTAATGTAGTGTGTTTCAAACAAAGAAACCAGCTCCCGGGGCTAATCATGATCGGGGCTAATCATGATCACCTGTCAGCTCCATGAAGGCAACAACGTTGCTAACTGGAAGAAATGTTAATGCATTTCAACCAGTTGAAACCAAACTGTCAGACCAAAAAAACTGTCAATTGCTTATTTTCTTATTCACAGCAACATTGTCTCATGGCCCATTATGTAGCTGTATGGTGAAAATGCTTGTAACAGATACTTGCAGTGAAATTCCTGGACATTCTCAGGCGTTCTACCCTCTAAGACATATGGCTTAATTGGCTATGGCTTTCTGTTAACAATTCAGCTCTCTTTTGGCACAGGTACCCACAAATTGTTTGGTTTTCTTTTTATGTGATTTTACAAATAGAAAGTTTTTGGGTAATTTTCATTCAGTAGTTAAATGAAAAATATTTCCAACTCAATCTTATTTTTATAGCCCGTCCCCACTTAAATTTGAGAAACAGTTGTCCTATATTTTATTTGGTCTGTTTTTAGTCAGTTTTTTTTTCCTTCAAAGGCTTTAAAAATTGATCTTTTGCTTCAGTATAATATACATAATTGAGATATATTCAATGAACTTCTTAGTTCTTTATCAATATTGTTTTGTGTAGGAACTGTAAAATATTTTCATGTAAGTTATTCATTGCCTATGTGAAGCATGGATTTTCAGATAAATGCAATGAGCAATACAGTCAAAACCATTTTATATACGTTTAAATATAATCACACTCACAGGAAAATAAATATGTTTAATTGTGTGTGTCAGAGCAGAATATATTGATAAAATATGCTGCTCTATACTCAAAATTTATTGAATATGCTAATATTTCTTAAACTTGAATAATATTTGAGGAAAGTCACACACTCTGTTTTGGCAATAAGAGATGCCAATTTATTAATTTTTAATTGATTCACCTATTTAACAAACATTACCTTTTTTTTTTCAGTAATTCTGGGAATAAAGTGGGCTATATTGAAAAATAAGATAAAGATGCCTGACTCAAGAGTCTTAAAATCTGGTGAATAAAACAAGAAAATGAAAAATAGTATAGTGCAAAATTATAATCCACTCTGGTGTCATAAGAGATTTGTACATAATGACATGGCCTTTTAGAAGGTAATAATGATTATGAGACACTCCACTTCAAGCTGGAGCCTAACAAGAGGGAAGGTTTCCAAAATTTGTGACACTTGGACTGAATGGCTCTTGAAGGACAAATATGAATCATCAGGCTACAAAAATTAGCCAAATGAGTGTGCATAATGAGAGGGAAGAGGCCATGATGTATAATTAGGGACACCAACATTTAAAAGAAAATCTGATGCAAATAAAGAAAACAAGAAGAATATAATGTTATCCAAGTAAAGGGAGAAAAACTTCAGAAAGGGAGAAGTTGTTAACTGGGTCAAATGATGCTGAGAATTCAAATAAAATAACACTGAAAAGTGTCCAGTGATCCATTTGAATGTCATTAGAGATCTTTCAGCACAGTGGTTACTGTATAATCGAACTGAGGTGTGTTGTAAGGAACTGAGGTTATAAAAGCATAAATGAGACCCTGGGGCAGCATTCCTTGACATGAAAAAGAATAAAAATATCCCAAACTAGTTCAGCATCTCTCTCCCTCCTAGGCTCTGCCAAATGCTATAGGCTTGTACTTTGAAGCTGATAAAATGGATGTTGACTTCATGTTTATCCGGAGAGAACACCAGCCTGAACGTACAACATACCTCACTCCACGTGGGTAACAGATGTTTACAAAAGGAATTTCCATGAAAACTAGCACTGTAGTGGAAAAGACAAAGGAGATCAAAAGAAGGCTTATTCTATTTGAATTTCTGGGTTCTGAGAAACATAATCTCAAGTTTATTTGGTTCCTACCTATTTTTATGGCAACAAATATTTTCTTCTGTATTCTCAGTCCACTATAGACCTCTGCTTGCTTTCCATATCCCAACTTGTATTAGATAAGTTTACTTAACATACTTAAATTAGGCTGATACAATTACTTTTGTAAACCAAGCTCTTTTACCTTTAGCTGCTTTCTTAAAACATACATTAGTTTCTGTCTTCAGTCAAGAAGAAGGTGATAATTTCTTTTCTTGGTCTGGATTCCTCCAAGAAAAAAGTCTTTATTTAGGTCCCAGAAACTAGTTTATGGGAAGAGACTTCTTCCTATTCATTGCTTCAGTCCCAAGTGAAATATCCTTCTCTGTTTTCCAGATCAAAATTTATGGTCCCTAGAGAGTCTGTGCAGGTTTCTTAAGGAGAGGTCTTTTAAGAAAGAAAGAGTTAATATTTTAGAATTTAAAAAAAAAGAAATAAGAAATGTAACATTGTAGATAATTAATCCCTGCCATTAGAGAAATTTTTGGGGACCCTGGAACAGTAGGCTGCTTTCATTTATGTTGTTTTTTAGAATAGTTTTGGTATTTTAAATAGCAGAAATTAAAATCATTTTATAAGTTTTGACATGGACATGGTGCCTAGATCTAGCAATCATTAAGTAAAACATATGAGTAAATTGGCTCATCATCACTTCCATTATTGTCTGCTGATGCTGGATTAATTTAAATTATTCTCTATGAAAATAAGCCTCTTTACTATAAGACAGGTCCTTATCGCCTTTATGCACCAAGTGTCTAATTCAGTACCTGGCATATAGCAGCCTTTCAATAAGTGTTTGAACAAATATATATATATATAAAACCTAGGGAAGTGTTGCAAATAATTTTGTAGCTAATAGTGTGTTTTAGAAAACAGAATTATAATTCTACCCACTAGTTTGTTTTAATCATGAATCAGGGCATTTGTTTCTGAAACATATAAAAATGTTTCTCCTTACTATGTTCTTCCCATGATATTTATAACTGGTTATCATTGAAGGTCAAATTCTTAACCATGGCCAAAGAAGGTGAAACTCTCGTTTGCAAGGATTTGATTTCCATATTCAGTCTTGTCGGCATATTTCCTTGAGTCAAGAGTACAAAATGTTTCCCTCATCCCCAAACTCAAATTGAAATTGTATAACTGGTTAACGCTTCATTTAGTTTATGGGTTCTATGTCTATGCAGTGGCTTGAATGTCGGCTTGCCCTTAGAATACTTTTTCTCTTACATCAGTTTTGTCTCTCTTGATTGTCACTGAGGATTGCATCTGGTTAACTTTCTTTCTGTTCAGCAAAGATCACTTCTTTTCTGAGTGGCAGCCTAAAGTCAGAGTCTGATTTGGGGGGCAAACTGTTAGCTTTGCTTTGCTTCAATCAGCTCAAAGTTGTGTGGCCTTGCACTTGCCAATGAGGGTGTGGAGTGGAAAGAAAAACTCCTGCCCTTATGAGGGCCCTCTGGCTTCTCTGAAGATTAAGGCCAAGTTGCCGTATGGCTCCTTTTTAGAGTCAGGTTGTCAAGGGAAAATCAGGTGAGGGGTAGCCCAGATAAGATATTTTGCAATTTTTCATGGTTTTGAAAGTTATGTTAACCTCTTTGAAAATTAATTCCTTCATTCATTCTAACTGACCTATTCCTGTCATTTTCATCGGACACTCTCCTTGCTTGTGATGAGAAGGAAGCCAGAAGATTTTAGACAAACCCATCTGAAAGATTAAGATCCCACTAACCAATACCAAAACAAAATAATAATACTAAACAATAGCCCGATAATTAACCAAAGCAAAAATTTGCATCTCATTCATCTTTTTAAATTGTTTAGACAATTTAAGAAAATAAGAATATCTTAAAACAAGCAAAAAATGCCAAATATGATGCAAATATATTTCTAATATTTTCTGTGGAGATGCACAGAGTATTGAAAACAGATCTACTTTTCATGTAGCACCATAGTTGAAGATATACCTGGATAAATGCCCTGCAAACACTAGCACATATTGACACACTGGGTGTGCTTGCTCTTCTTCCATGAGACCCGAATGATTTCACACAGGGTCTTTAGGGCGTTGCTTTCCACTTTATCCACCTCTGCATCATATTATCTCTTTCATCATCACATCCTCCAACTGTTCATATTTTTACATGATGGGTCTCGTATGCTTTCACCAAATGCCTTCATGTTCGGGCAGGTACTTAATCAATGCTTCACCATGATAATGATTTATGGTGTTGTGGTCATTATTTTTTCAGGCCTTAATGACCACTAGCAGGTAAAACTAAATCAATAAGTACTTAGCATCTGTGGAAACAGAAGGTATTTGTCTGCTAATCAGGGTGGTTTTGAGGTGTTTTATATTTCAGCAAGCTGCCTGGTTACAAAGGTTACTGCTACTTTGGGTTGATTTATGTTATGTCAAAAAAAAAAAATGCTAATTCTAGAAAGTCTCTCTGATGTCCTAAAGGCCATTACCTATAAGGTTTGAAAAGTATAAAAAGCATATTTCTGTCTTTCTTCCTCTGTATGCTATTCATTTTAGATTTGCTCTGTGGCTGCTCTAGATCACATCTGACCACCAGTGGCAATAATGGTTTCCTTTCTGTCGCTGTCTCTGTTAACATTCCATTACAGCAAAGCAGTCAAGATTTCAACTAGGCAGGACATCAATCCAGCAAGAAGTTGGCGCTGTATTAAAAAGAATGAAATAATACCACTTGCAACAACATGGATGGACCTAGATAGTGCCATACTGAGTAAAATAAGTCAGACATAGAAAGAGAAATATCATAATATGACATTCCTCATAAGCAGAATCTAAAAGGAAATGATACAAATTAACTTATGCTGGAGCGGTGAGCGGCTGAGTGGAGATACCCCAAATCCAAGGTAAGGGGCATCGGCTGCATTTTGCTGGAGCAGCCATGAAGAGATACCCCTTGTCCAAGGTATGAGAAACCCCAGTAAGGTGGTAGGCATGGAGAGAAGGCATCAGAGGGCAGACAGACTGAATGCACAATCACAGAAAACTAATCAGTCTAATCACATGGACCACAGCCTTGTCTAGCTCAGGGAAACTAAGCCATGCGATGTAGGGCCACCCAAGATGGATGGGTGATGGTGGACAGTGCTGAAAAAATGTGGTCCACAGGAGAAAAGAATGGCACACCACTTGTGTTCATGCCTTGAAAACCCCATGATCAGTATGAAAAGGCATAAAGATGGGACAGTGAAAGATGAACTCCCCAGGTTGGTAGGTGCTCAGTATGCTACTGGAGATCAGTGGAGAAATAACTCCAGAAAGAAGGAAGAGGTGGAGGAAAAGCAAAACAACATCCAACTGTGGATGTGACTGGTGATAGACACAAGGTCCAATGCTGTAAAGAGCAATATTGCTTAGGAACCTGGAATCTTAGGTCCATGAATCAAGGCAAACTGGAAGTGGTCAAACAGGAGACAGCAAGAGAGAACGTCAACATTTTAGGAATCAGCGAACTAAAATTGACTGGAATGGGTGAATTTAACACAGATGACAATTTTAGCTACTATTGCGGGCAAGAATCCCATAGAAGAAATGGAGTAGCCATCCTAGTCAACAAAAAGAGTCCTAAATGCGGTACTTGGATGCAATCTCAAAAACGACAGAATGATCTCTGCTCCTTTCCAAGGCAAACCATTCAATATCATGGTAATCCAAGTCTATGCCCCAACCAGTAATGCTCAAGAAGCTGAAGTTGAACAGTTCTATGAAGACCTACAAGACCTTTTAGAACTAACAGCCAAAAAAGATGTCCTTTTTAATATAAGCAATTGGAATGCAAAAGTAGGAAGTCAAGAAACTTGAAGTAACAGGCAAATTTGGCCTCAGAGTACAGAATGAATCAAGGTAAAGTCTAATAGAGCTTTGCCAAGAGAACACACTGGTCATAGCAAACATCCATTCCCAACAACACAAGAGAAGACTCTAAACATGGACATCACTAGATGGCCAATGCTGAAATCAGATTGATTATATTCTTTGAAGCCAAAAATGGAGAAGCTATACAATCAGCAAAAACAAGACCAGGAGCTGACTGTGGCTCAGATCATGAACTCCTTTCTGCCAAATTCAGACTTAAATTGAAGAAATTAGGGACAACCACTAGGTATGACCTAAATCAAATCCCTTATGACTATACAGTGGAAGTGAGAAATACATTTAAGGGACTAGATCTGATAAGAGTGCCTGATGAACTATGGATGGAGGTTCGTGACTGTACAGGAGACAGGGATCAAGACCATCCCCAAGAAAAATAAACACATAAAAGCAAAATGGCTGTCTGAGGAGGCCTTACAAATAGCTGTGAAAAGAAAAGAAGCAAAAAGCAAAGGAGAAAAGGAAAGATATAAGCATCTGAATGAGAGTTCCAAAGAAAAGCAAGGAGAGATAAAAAAGCCTTCCTCAGTGATCAATGCAAAGAAATAGAGGAAAACAGTAGAACAGGAAAGATGAGAGATCGCTTCAAGAAAATTAGAGATACTAAGGGACATTTCACACAGAGATGGGCACAATACAGGGTAAAAATGATATGGACCTAACAGAAGCAGAAGATATTAAGAAGAGGTGGCGAGAATATACAGAAGAACTGTACAAAAAAGATCTTCATGACCCAGATAATCACGATAGTGTGATCACTCACCTAGAGCCAGACATCCTAGAGTGTGAAGTTAAGTGGGCCTTAGAAAGCATTACTACGAACAAAGCTAGTGGAGGTGATGGAATTCCTGTTGAGCTATTTCAAATCATAAAAGTGACACTGTGAAAGTGCTACAGGCAAGATGCCAGAAAATTTGGAAGACTCAGCAGTGGCCACAGGACTGGAAAAGGTCAGTTTTCATTCCAATCCCAAAGAAAGGCAATGCCAAAGAAGGCTCAAACTACCACATAATTGTACTCATCTCACATGCTAGTAAAGTAATGCTCAAAATTCTCCAAGCCAGGCTTCAACAAAATGTGACCCATGAACATCTAGATGTTCAAGCTGGTTTTAGAAAAGGCAGAGACCCAGAGATCAAATTGCCAACATCTGCTGGATCATTGAAAAAAACAGAAGAGTTCCAGAAAAACATCTATTTCTGCTTTATTGACTATGCCAAAGCCTTTGACTGTGTGAATCACAATAAACTGTGGACAATTCTGAAAGAGATGGGGGAATACCAGACCACCTGACCTGCCTCTTGAGAAATCTGTATGCAGATCAGGAAGCAACAGTTAGGACATGGAACAACAGACTGGTTCCAAATTGGAAAAGGAGTACATCAAGGTTGTATATTGTCACCCTGCTTATTTAACTTATATGCAGAGTACATCATGAGAAACGCTGGACTGGAAGAAGCACAAGTTGGGGTCAAGATTGCCAGGAGAAATATCAATAACCTCAGATATGAAGATGACACCACTCTCATGTCAGAAAGTGAACAATAAAGAGCCTCTTGATGAAAGTGAAAGAGGAGAGTAAAAAAGTTGGCTTAAATCTCAACATTCATAAAACTATGATCATGGCATCTGGTCCCATCACTTCTTGGCAAATAGATGGAGAAATAATGGAAACAGTGGCTGACTTTATTTTGGGGGCTCCAAAAGAACTGCAGATGGTGATTGCAACCATGAAATTAACAGATGCCTACTCCTTGGAAGGAAAGTCCTGATCAACTTAGACAGCAGATTAAAAAGCAGAGACATTACTTTGCCAACAAAGGCATGTCTAGTCAAGGCTATGGTTTTTCCAGTAGTCATGTATGGATGTGAGATTTGGACTATAAAGAAAGCTGAGCACTGAAGAATTGATGCTTTTGAACTGTAGTGTTAGAGAAGATGCTTGAGAGTCCCTTGGACTGCAAGGAGATCCAACCAGTCCATCCTAAAGATCAGTCCTGAGTGTTCATTGGAAGGACTGATGTTGAAGCTGACATTCCAATACTTTGGCCACCTGATGTGAAGAGCTGACACTTGAAAAGACCCAGATGCTGGGAAAGATCGAAGGCCAGAGGAGAATGGGACAACAGAGGATGAGATGATTGGATGGCATCACCGACACAATGGACATAAGTTTGGGTAAACTCTGGGAGTTGATGATGGACAAGGAGCCCTGCCATGGTGGGTTCCATGGGATCACCAAGCATTGGACACAACTGAGCAACTGAACTGAACTGAACTTATTTACTAAACGGGAAAAAATTCACAGACTTAGAGAACAAATTTATGGTTGCCAGGGGAAATGTTAGGGAGAAAGGATAGTTGAGTTTGGGATGAACATGTACACACTATTATATTAAAAATGGATCACCGCATAGAACCTACTGGGTAGCACAAGCACGCATGGTATATCACAGGGAATTCTACTCAATATTTTGTGGCAGCCTGGATGTGAGGGGAGTTTGGGAGAGAATGGACATATGTATATGCATGGCTGAGCCCCTTGCTGTCTACCTGAAACTATCACAACATTGTTAATATGCTATACTCCAATATGAGATAAAAAATTAAAAAAACCAAACATAACAACAGAAAAATAAACTGGCTCTGTGTTAAAGTGAAAACCACTCTTCAGTTAAATTGGTCTTCACAAAGCCAGCTGAATAGAGAGATACAAATTTTGAGACCAGGTGTAGCTTATTATTCTATGGTATAGGAAGTATTCTTCTAGGTATGCTATGGTGTAGAAAATATTCTTCCAGGTGATCAAATGTTAAAACATTTTAGACTTGCAATTAGAATTTCATATATACACATGCCCTGAAAAGAAATAAATTAAGGGTTTTATTTAAAAATGGTTAATTCTTCAGTGCATAAATACTTGGAATCTGTGATTATGTGTGAATGAAACAGACAGTAATTGAATACAATTATATCTATAACTGGCAAATGGTGGGCCAATCAGCCAATCTTGTAAAGAATTGGATATTTAAATTTACAAAGCAAAGTATTATATATTCTACAGTGATTTATTTTCTTAAATTTAATTAGATAATTTAGATGATAATTTTAAATGCTATAGTTGATACATTTTTATTTAACAAAAATACTTATTAATTTATTGAAGTTTCATATCAAGGTCATTTTGAAGAAATGATATCACATAGCCCTAGAAGACGGCACTGTTGGGAATCTGAAAATTTTTAAGTATGGCAAAATAAAAATTAAAAATATCCTTTTTCCATTTATGTTTTTGTGTGTATACCTATATACATATAAGCCAGATGTTCAGAGCTTACAATTTAATAAATATAATCTAGAGAATTAGAAATGTGTCTATGTATTTCTATTCCTTTTCTCTGACCAAAGGAGGTCTATATAGTGGCTTTGGATGTTTTTCCAATATAAAAATTCCTTTTAAAGTAATTTAAGAAGACATAGGAATACCAGACCACCTGACCTCTTGAGAAACCTATATGCAGGTCAGGAAGCAACAGTTAGAATTGGATGTGGAAAAACAGACAGGTTCCAAATGGGAAAAGGAGTACATCAAGGATGCATATTGTCACCCTGCTTATTAAACTTCTATGCAGAGTACATCATGAGAAATGCTGGGCTGGAAGAAGCACAAGCTGGAATCAAGATTGCCAGGAGAAATATCAATAACTTCAGATATGTAGATGACACCACCCTTATGGCAGAAAGTGAAGAAGAACTAAAAAGCCTCCTGATGAAAGTGAAAGAGGAGAGTGAAAAAGTTGGCTTAAAGCTCAACATTCAGAAAACGAAGATAACGGCATCTGGTCCCATCACTTCATGGGAAATAGATGGAGAAACAGTGTCAGACTTTATTTATTTGGGCTCCAAAATCACTACAGATGGTGATTCCAGACATGAAATTAAAAGACACTTACTCCTTGGAAGGAAAGTTATGAACAACCTAGACATTATATTGAAAAGCAGAGATACTACTTTGCCAACAAAGGTCTGTCTAGTCAAGGCTATATTTTTTCCTGTGGTCATGTATGGATGTGAGATTTGGACTGTGATAAAAGCTGAGAGCCGAAGAATTGATGCTTTTGAACTGTGGTGTTGGAGAAGACTCTTAAGAGTCCCTTGGACTGCAAGGAGATCCAACCAGTCCATCCTGAAGGAGATCAGTCCTGGGTGTTCATTGGAAGGACTGATGCTGAAGCTGAAACTCCAATATTTTGGCCACCTCATGCAAAGAGATGACCCACTGGAAAAGATTCTGATGCTGGGAGGGATTGGGGGCAAGAGGAGAAGGGGGTGACAGAGGATGAGATAGCTGGATGGCATCATTGAATCAATGAACATGAGTTTGAGTGAACTCTGGGAGTTGGTGATGGACAGGGAGGCCTGGTGAACTGCGATTCATGGGGTCGCAAAGATTCGGACACTACTGAGGGACTGAACTGAACTGAAGAGGGATGAGTAAGATTTATCAAAAGAAAGGCCATTTCTCTTGGAGGGGTGTATTATATGGTTCGAGTTTCCCTGGCGGCCCAGGTTGCAAAGAATCTGCCTACAATTCAGGGGAACCAGATTTGATCCCTGGGTTGAGATGATATCCTGGAGAAGGGTTTCACTATCCATTCTAGTGTTTTTGCCTGGAGAATTCCATGGACAGAGTACCCTGGTAGGCTAAAGTCCATGGGGTGGTAAAGAGTTGGACATAGTCGAGCAACTAACACTTTGCATTAAGTGGCTCTGTGAGTCCACTGACTGTGACCACCATTTCTTCTCCATAACTTGCAAGTGAGTTTCATGTATCATAATATGTGACGTTATTTTTATTGCTAATTTTATTAGTAGTGTAAGGCTGTCTTTTGTCGCCTAAAATTATGTGTAGTTTAGACAAAATTACATGAATTTGTTTTGTGTAAGTAAATAGTATTATCAAAGACTCAACAGTTTTGCCATCTGCATTTTTGAATTAATATGTTGGAGGACTCACTTTTCCTATAAACATTATGGTCTATTAGCATTTGTCAATCATTATTATCAGTAAGATGAATCAGCTGAGCAATTTCATAACCTAAAAGATGATGCTGTGAAAGTGCTGCAATATGTCAGCCAACTTGGGAAACTCAGCAATGGCCACAGGACTAGAAGTGGTCGGTTTTCATTCCAATCCCAAAGAAAGGCAACACCAAAGAATGTTCTAATTACTGCACAATTGCACTCATCTTACACAGTAGCAGAGTAATGCTCAAAATTCTCCAAGTGAGGATTCAACAGTATGTGAACCAAGAACTTTCAGGTATTCAAGCTGGATTTAGGAAAAGCAGAGGAACCAGAGATCAAATTGCCAACATCCTATGGGTCATTGAAAAAGCAAGAGAGTTCCAGAAAAACATCTACTTTTTCTTTATTGACAATGCAAAAGCCTTTGGCTGTGTGGATCACAATAAACTGTGGAAAATTCTTCAAGAAATGGGAATATTAGATCATCTGACCTGCCTCCTGAGAAATCTGTATGCAGGTCAAAATGCAACAGTTAGAACTGGATGTGAAACAATGAACTGGTTCCAAGTTGGGAAAGGAGTGTGTCAAGACTGCATACTGTCACACTGTTTATTTAGCTTATATACAGAATATATCATGCAAAATGCTAGGCTGGATGAAGCAGAAGCTGGAGTCAAACTGCCGGCGAAATATCAGTACCCTCAGATATGCAGATGACACTACCTTTATGGCAGAAAGCCAAGAGGAACTAAAGACCTTTTGATGAAAGTGAAAGAGGAGAGTGAAAAAGCTGGCTTAAGACTCAACATTAAAAAAAAATAAATGAAGATAATGGCATCTGGTCCCATCACTTCATGGAAAATAGTTGGGGAAACAATGCAAACAGTGACAGACCTTATTTATTTATTTAATTTTTGGCTCCAAAATCACTGCAGATGATGACTGCAGCCATCAAATTAAAAGATGCTTGCTCCTTGGAAGAAAAGTTATGACCAACCTAGGCAGCATATTGAAAATCAGAGACATTACTTTGATGACAAGAGTCCGTCTAGTCAAAGCTATGGTTTTCCCAGTAGTCATGTATGGATGTGAGAGTTGGACCATAAAGAAAACTGAGCATTGAAGAATTGATGATTTTGAACTGTGGCGTTAGAGAAGACCTTTGAGAGTCCCTTGGGCTGCAAGGAGACCAAACCAGTCAATCCTAAAGGAAATGAGTCCTGAGTGTTCACTGAAAGGACTGATGTTGACGCTAACACTTCAATACCTTGGCCACCTGATGCAAGACCCTGATGCATTTGCAAAGACCCCAATGCTGTGAAAGACTGAAGGCAGGAGAAGAAGTGGATGACAGAAGATGAGATGGTTGGATAGCATCACTGACTCGATGGACATGTGTTTGCCTAAGCTCCAGGGGTTGGTGATGGACAGGGAGGCCTGGTGTGCTGCATGAAGTTGCAAAGAGTCAGACACGACTGAGTAATTGAACTGAACTGATTTTTAATCAGAACATTTTGTTTTCTTGGAAATTCTCCAGCCCTCAGTTTCTTTTCTTCAAAATCAGTACTTGGACTAGCAAGTTGCAATACCCCTTTTAACCCTACGGTTTTGTATCAAAGTTTAAAAAAAAATATCCATTTTGAAATGACTTATGCTAAATATTTCACTTACAAGAAGTGACTCTTGGCAGTAATAGTTAAATGCCCCTATTTGAGACATAGCAGGCTATTTTAAAATGCTGTCTATCCCTTGCTTCATTATTATTCATAGCCCCTCTATAGTTTGAGGGTCAAAGATAATGTCTAAAGCTATTATTTTCCCTTAACCTGAGAAAATATGCCATAATCTCATTAAACATGAAGAAAATGGTTATAAAATAAAAGGTCATGATGCCAGGTTTCAAGGACAAGTCCCCACTTTCATTTCCCTTTGAAAGTTAGAGCTGTCATATTTGTCACAAATACCCTTTCTTTTATTTTCTTGAGTTATTTTTCTCAAATACATTCTCTGTCACATGGTTTCCTTTGAATGCATTGTCACAGTTATGAACAGATGAACCAAAATGCATGAGGTAAATTTCATATATGTTTGCATATTAATCACTTTGAAATTACTCAAGAAGAAAGGAAAGATGAAAATGCGATGTGAGTTTTTTCTTTCTATAGTGTTTTAACATTAAAAGTCTGGGATGCTACATGAAATATGTATCTAATATTAGCCCTAGAGTGTTGTTTAAAATAAGATAGCCTACAAAGAATGTAGATAAAAGCAACCATAATAAAATTTTAATCAATATTTCAAAGTGTCCTTATAATGAAAACAATAATCCATAAAACCACAATATACATTACGATGAGTGTAACATTACACTCGTAACTGAATTAACTACACAGAGGACCCTCAATAAACATGCCCATAGCTAGGTGAATCCTACCTTCTGTGAGAAGCAAAATCCAACTATAATTTTGAATTCTAAGTTAAAATTTAGAAAAATGTTATTATGATCCAAATAATAGAAAAAGTCTTTGATAGTCATCTAATTTCTCTGGTTGTTTTCAACTATGAATACATATATTTATTTAAACAACTGAAAACACATAGTATTTCTGTTTTTGAAGAGCCTCAAAAGATCACCCTAAAATTATACTGGATAGTAGGCATTATCTGTTTATCATATTCATTCATAGTCACCTTCAAAAATACTTTAAAACTATTAAGTTTCTACAAGGGTCATTGTTAGTAAATCACACGATTTTTCAACTTTTTCATGTTCGGTGGTTCTACTTCTATAGCTACTACATTTCTTTTCCACTGTAAAGTTTTTATGTTGTAGAATGGAAAAAAATAGTAAAAATACAAATAACATATATGTCTTCAACAACATCATTTTACTTAAACAAAAATATATTACTTATTCCTCTGGTAAATCAATAAACCATACATGTAAAATGAATCAAAAAATCCAGATTACCTTGTTGTTTGGAACTTCCCTTGTAGTTCAGTTGGTAAAGAATCTACCTGCACCTCAGGAGACCCCGGTTCAATTCCTGGGTCAGGAAGATCTGCTGGAGAAGGGATACACTAGGCTACCTTGTTCTTTAGGATACTTCCCTACTCAGGGTACCATGTTTTTGTTAACAGTTATCAGTGATGGGATGTCAAGCAATAATGCTTGAGCTATTGTGGAATCCAGAAAAAAAAATTTGCTTCCTCAATTTTGAGGAAGTTACGGTTAAAATTTTCTGTTAAAACACAACTGAAGTAACTGAGATCATCATGTATTGAAACTGTATTATTATTACTATCTGATTGCTCTAGGATGAATATGTCTTAGAATGACCAACATGGGGATGTCATATATAATTATAGGAAATTTGACTTCCTAGATAGTATATTCAAAAACAGAGACATTATTTTGCCAACTAAGGTCCGTCTAGTCAAGGCTATGGTTTTTCTTGTGGTCACGTATGGGTGGGAGAGTTGGACTATGAAGAAGGCTGAGTGCCAAAGAATTGATGCTTTTGAACTGTGGTGTTGGAGAAGACTCTTGAGAGTCCCTTGGACTGTGAGGAGATCCAACCAGTCCATTCTGAAGGAGATCAGCCCTGGGGTTTCTTTGGAAGGAATGATGCTAAAGCTGAAACTCCAGTACTTTGGCCACCTCATGCAGAGTTGATCATTGGAAAAGACTCTGATGCTCGGAGGGATTGGGGGCAGGAGGAGAAGGGGACGACAGAGGATGAGATGGCTGGATGGCATCACTGACTGGATGGACGTGAGTCTGAGTGAACTCCGGGAGTTAGTGATGGACAGGGAGGTCTGGCGTCCTACGATTCATGAGGTCGCAGAGTCGGACATGACTGAGTGACTGAACTGAACTGAACTGAAGATATTAAGGTTATAACTTCAAATGTGTTAACAAAAATCCATTTGACTCAGCAATATATTGAAAAAGAAAATAATCTCATTCATTTCTCAGACACCAATTGCTAGATACTGAGAATACACAGTTGAATAATACAGTATTTCTAAAAGCATACGGTCTAGTGGGAGACTGAGCCTACCAAACACTCTTATTGTGCATAACTAGCTTGTCCAATAGTTGATGGAATTAAAGAAATCCTTGAAGAATGGGGCAGGCAGGCAGTCAAGAGTGTGTGACACCTAAATCTTTTGATAAAGACGAGTTAAATATGGCAGACCAATGCTTCCACTATAAACAACTAGAACAATTGCATAAAATATAAAGATCATGCTTAAGACATCAGAAAATTGCTGAAACCAGGATAATTAGAGATGCCAGTTTGCCAGAGAGAAGGGACTTTCTGAAAATTGAGCTGACTTTCACAGAAGTGTATTCCCAGAGAGGATTTGCTGATTAAGCCTTTATGTGGGGGGCTGAAAATGTTAGCTATGCTCTCACAGTGGTCTGCTGCTGAGAGGAGAAAAATGAGCATAGCTTTTGGTGGTCTCAAGGAACTGGGAAGAGAAAATGGAAACATGATGCCTTCAAATGTATAGATTTCTCCATTAAAGCTGTAAGGATGATGAGGGAGGCAAAAAAGGCTCAACAGAAAGCCTCTGTAAAGCAGAATATAACAAGTCTAACCTTGTTGAGGAGAGCACGACTGACTTTGTTTAATGTTCAATGTGCTCATCTCAAGACACAGAGAGGACTGTTTCTCATGGGAAGATAAACCAGAGCTAGAACTATATGTTTTCCAAACTGCAAGCTAGCAGTTCATAAAATCCAAAACCAAGGGAAGAAAAGGGATGATTGAAACAAAGCCAGGGATAATCCTACAGATATTTAGTTAACAAATATAAGATTAAAGGAACTACGATCAAACTGTTACAAGAAAATAAATGAAAAGACTGAGAAGGTAAAGGGATGATAAATTATACTGGAAAATTGAAATACTCAGAAGGAATATAATGAAAGTCTAGAATTGAAAAGATTAAAGTTTTAAAACTGATAACTCAGATGGATTTAGCAACAGGTTAGACACAGCAGAACACAAGGTTAGTGCTCTGGAATACATGTCAACAGAAGAGAAACATACCAAAGAAAAGAAAGTAAGGAGGGTGAAAATTACAGAAAAGAGAAATTTTGGACACAGAGAAAATGCATAGTATGCCTGCGATTTCTGTTCCAGATGGAAATTTGCAAGAAAAAGGGGAGGAAATGATATTTAAAGAGTTAGTGGCAGAGAAATTCCCCAGATAAGAAACATATCATGGAAGAGGTCTCCAGAGTTGGACTCCCAGTGAAAAACATATTGCAGTATTCATGCCCTGCAGTGCACTTCTTAAGTAAATATAGGCCAGAACTATGCTTTTATATACAGTTGACTTATGAACAATGTGGGGGTAGGGGTGCCAACCCCCTACACATTCAAAAATTCACATATAATTTTATAGTCAGTCCTCCATACCTGTGGTTCCATGTCCATGGATTCAACTGACTGGTTCATGGAGTACTGTAGCACATATTGCTTGAAAAAAAATCTAGGTATGAGTGAACCCATACCTTTCAAACTCATGTTGTTCAAGGGTCAACTGTAGTCAATCAGTATATCTTTCGAAAATAAAAGTAAAATGAAAAGTTTACAGAGAAATTCAAAGAGAACTTCCAGCCAGCATACCTGCATTACAAGAAAATTAATACTGTGTATTTAAAGCAACAATAATGCTCTTCTGTGAAGACCCAAATACATGTAAAGCAAAAGTGCCTAAAACAGCATGAGTGAAGAAAAGGGAGTAAATGGAGTTACATGTTCTACAATTCTTACTTTACTGGGGAATTAATAAAAGTGCTATTATTCAAGGGCAGTTAATCAAGTATTCATAAAGTATTTATATGTTAATCTGTATGATAAACACTAAGAACTCATAAAATAATGTGTAACTAATAATAGAGAGAAAATATTGACTTTAAAATATCTAACATGAAAGGAACAGGAGAGAAGTAAGCATGAAATAGAGGTTCAAAGACAAAATGAATAATAGTAATATAAACATGGATATATAAGGAATTACATTAAAAATAAATAGACTAAAAATAATCATAAGACTAGCATGGTCAAACTGAATCAAAGAACAACAAAAACAAATCTATATATGGCTCACCAGCATAGAAGTTAAAAACGAAAAAGCACGAAATAAATTCAATCATGAAAACACTAACCAAAAAGAAAGCTGTTATTGCTAAATTTTTATCAGTCAGCTTAGATGCTGCTGCTGCTGCTGCTGCTAAATTGCTTCAGTCGTGTCTGACTCTTTGCGACCTCATAGACGGCAGCCCACCAGGCTCCCCTGTCCCTGGGATTCTCCAGGCAAAAACACTGGAGTGGGTTGCCATTTCCTTCTCCAATGCATGAAAGTGAAATTGAAGTCGCTCAATCATGTCCGACTTAGCGACCCATGGACTGCAGCCCACCAGGCTCCTCCACCCATGGGATTTTCCAGGCAAGAGTACTGGAGTGGGGTGCCATTGCCTTCTTGGAACTTAGATGCTAGGAGAAGAAATACTACTGTTTCCTCATAATTTATCTTAAAAACGTGTAAGGCAAACCTGAGAACTGAATGAAAGACAAATCCATAAACAGTGGGATTTTAACAATACTCTTGAAAGAGCTGAGAGAAATAGCAGAGACACACATATAAGCATACACAAAAACACAGAAGTGAAAAACGACAATACACACCACGGGCTATTTGACATATATAGAACATTTGCTTTTAACTGCACCTGTAACATTAAAAAACTAAACATTTACTTGCTAAGCTGGAAAGGAAGTCTCAATAAATGTGAAAACATTGATATAATTCTTGGTACTTTTTCTAGATCTACAATAAAAGATAACTTTCAAATTCCCAATTATTTGGAAAGTACACTGCGTATTACTGATTAACTCATGGGTAAAGGAAATCACTACAGAAATTAGAACTTTAGTGTGGCTATGACACATCAAAGCTCATGAAATTGTAGATTGTTTAGAAAGAAATATAAAGCATATAATACACATAAACACATATCTGTATATGAAGATCTGAAAATACCTGATGAATTTTGAGGCTTTTATAATGATTCATGATTGAACATTTACCTTATGACACTGGATTTTTGAAAAGTGTATCAAATTAACAGAAATTAGAAAGAGGAGCAAGTGAAAACCAGAGCAGTATTAGTTAAATGGAAAACACAAACACAGCAGAGAGCATTGATCCAGGCTAAACTTTGTTGTTTGAAATTATTAATAAAATTGATAATCCCCTAGCAAGACTGATCACTTATAGAAGAAAACATAAATTACTAATAACAAGGAAAATATCATGACTTGGACACCCTAGTGTGATAAGGCAATAAACAAACAAAATAAATAATCAGATAGCAGACATAAACTGAACACCAAGAAAATAAACTGAACACCAAGAAAATAAATGAATTTCACAGGCACAGTTTAGAGTGAAAGAAACCCGACACAGCATGAATACTGTATGATTCATTTATATTAAGTATGAAAGCAGTAAAAACTAACGCTGTCAGAAGGGAACGAATGAAATGAATGAATAGTCTTTACCCTTCATAACAGTGGAAGGCATCTTTTGTTAGTGATGTGGGGAAGAGGGTGCCCGGGCACTTGGTATTTTTGTGCTTTGATCAGAATGCTGGGTACATGAATATGCTCACTGTACAGAAGTTAATAGAAATACACTTACGAGTTTTGTGCCTCTTTGGTACGCATATTAACATACACACAGATAGAATGGATGTCCAGATTGAGATGAATCATTATCTCCTTGGTTGCTGCTGACAGCATCACCTTGTGCATGGTGACTGAATTGTAGCCTTCCTCTGACACCAAAAATAAATCTGTGAGATCACATTAATGTTGCAAACTTTGGTTTTATATTTTTATTTTGCTTATACTCAGCATACCTATGGAGTGTTTTAAAGTTGCAGAAACACTATTAGCATAGTGTGTGTGTTTGTTGCTCAGTTGTGTCTGACTCTTTGCGACCCCATGGACTGTAGCCACAAGGCTCCTTTGCCCATGGGATTTTCCAGGCAAGAGTACTGGAGTGGGTTGCCATTTCCTTCTCCAGGGGATCTTCCTGACCTGGGGACTGAACCCACGTCTCCTGAACTGCAAGCAGACTCTACCATCTGAGCCACCAGCGAAGCCCTATAAGCATAAAGACTTCATAACAATTCTATGTTTGTAAATATATTAATTTAAGATTTTAATTTAAAATAAGAGGAGCCTGGTGGGCTACAGTCCATGTGGTCACAAAGAGTTGGACACAACTAAGTGATAACATACACACACACACACACACACACACACACACACTGTATTAAAAACAAAATTTTCTTTAAACTTTTCAATGGGGAATCATATTTTAAAATGCACTCATATGATCTGCTCAGTTTAATCTGGCTAATTTTCATGGCACTGTCTCATATTTGAAACTAAATACCATATTTCAGTATATTAAGAAAACTAATGTAGAACAGTCTTTTAGTTGTGTGAATGGTGAATGTCAAAACAATAAATTCATCATTAGGTTACAAAGCATAATTACATAGCAAAGCTTTTCTTACAATATTATAATTCAGGAGGGATTCATAACTATAAAAAAGGCCCAAATTTATTGACAGAAAAACAAATTCAACCTAATAACACAATTACTACATGACCCAAATTAATGTGACCATTATGTACACAATATATGTTCATTAAATCTAGCAGAATAAGCAATCACATTACATAAAATTATCATTTTTAAAATAGAAATTGTTTGAGAGATGTCAAGATCTATATGCCAATCCAATAATGCTATCGATGTATCTCCTACGAGCCTTTGAAGATTTAATCTTGGAAAACTACACTCCATACTTTCCTCTATGTTTGTGTGTGCGAGTTTTCATTGTCAAAACTAAGCTATGTTGGAGAGTGTTTTGCCTATGTTTTCCTCTAGTTTTATAGTTTCTGGTCTTACATTTAGATCTTACACTGCTGGTGGGAATGCAAACTAGTACAGCCACTATGGAAAACAGTGTGGAGATTCCTTTAAAAATTGCAAATAGAACTGCCTTATGATCCAGCAATCCCACTGCTGGGCATACACACCGAGGAAACCAGAATTGAAAGAGACACATGTACCCCAATGTTCATTGCAGCACTGTTTATAATAGCCAAGACATAGAAGCAACCTAGATGTCCGTCAGCAGATGAATGGATAAGAAAGCTGTGGTACATATACACAATGGAGTACTACTCAGCCCTTAAAAAGAATAAATTTGACTCAGTTCTAATGAGATGGATGGAATTGGAGTCGATTATACAGAGTGAAGTAAGCCAGAAAGGAAAACACCAATACAGTATACTGACACATATTTATGGAATTTAGAAAGATAGTAATGATGACCCTCTATGTGAGACAACAAAAGAGACACAGAGGTATAGAACAGACTTTTGGCCTCTGAGGGAGAGGGAGAGGGTGGGATGATTTGGGAGAATGGCATTGAAACATGTATACTATCATGTAAGAAATGAAGCGCCAGTCTATGTTTGATACAGGATGCAGGATGCATGGGGCTGGTGCACAGGATGATTCAGGGAGATGATATAGGGTGGGAGGTGGGAGGGGGCTTCGGTGTTGGGAGATCGTGGATACCTGTGGCTGATTCATGTCAATGTTTGGCAAAACAAATACAGTATTGTAATGTAGAATAAAGTTTAAAAAAAAAAAAACTAAGCTAAAAATTCACAGACGTGAACGTGAATGACGTAAAACAATTAATAGTTAAAGAGCACCTAGTGGATGAATTTGTGTGTGTTGAAACTAGAAGGCCCCATAGGACCATATTTCATTAAGCCAAAGTAGATTTATTTTGTGAGAATCAAATGTTCAAGGATAGTCTTAAATTTTGCTATTCTACAATTAACATCTAATTTGTAGAAGCTTAATAAAAGTGCATACTTCAGCAGAATACATCAATAAAGCAAATTTGTGTTAACAATTAACTTTTAGTCCATATACCTTTTTGATTATCAGTCATCTGTCAGAGATATAGAGTCGATTAGGTCTTAGAGTCTTCTCTCAAGAGGGTTACTTCTAATAGGGAGACACACATTTACTAGCAATTTTTATTGATGAGATAAAACTAACATTTATTTTGTCTATTCTTAAATACTTAAACACAAGTACTAAGTTGGCCAATTTAAGATTACCTGGGAAATACAGTTCATGCTTTTCCAGTGTGCCTATGTTGGTCTCTTTGGCAACTTCACTAAGGAACAACATGAAGAACTCAGAATATATTACAAAGTATTACCATTTTGAGGGTCACCATTTATCATGTGAATGATATGTAGAAATGATAGTTATTAAAATAACTTTGATTTGTCTTCATGATTTATTGAATAGCAAATATCTTTTGTCTGATTACTGAATAGTTTTCTCAAGATATATCTATCATGGCTGTCTGAAATAACATATCAATCATGTATATTGATCTTAAGAGTTAGATAAGTTAATCCTCAACAGGAAAAGAGAAGGAATAATTAACAACTCCTGGAGAGCATAGCTAAGTCTTAAGAAGCTAGTGCTACATGTAGCGTGAAAAATACATTCAAAAATTGTTTGGTTTTGGAAAATACAAAATTATTCATTTTTATAACACTCACTGCACACAAATACTTCAACGAAGTTGTCATGCCTGGTAGATACAGAACAAAGATCAAATATCATCTGTTTTCTGTGCTTAGCTGCTCAGTCATACGGCGTAAAAAATTATAGGGTTCTAAACACATTTTTTTAAGTACACTGGGACAAAGAAAGAAAGAAAAGTGTGTGTAACATCAGTATTGTGGAACTCAAGCCGGTAATACCTCTTTCCACCTCCAAGGGAGGAGTCCCTCCTCGTGCAGGACAGCTAAGAACATAACGCCTGCCACCAGGAAGCAGGGTGTCAAGCCACTGGATGGTTTGGGATAGCCAGGGAAGGCAAGACTAACACAGTGGCTGGAACAACGCTTTAGTCACGCGGACAGAAGACCGAGCAGGACTGCCGTCAGTGATCAGTGGCAGTCCCTGGGCCGGTGGGTCTCCCCGGCAGCCTTGTGGGTGATGTTCTGCCCTCATCCCTCTTACACAGCAGGCAAAGACCTGGTTCCTGCCATGCAGGGAACTAATGTGTTAATGGGACTGGCTAGATACCAAAAGAAGCACACGCTGAAGATAAATATGAGAACATGGGTCTGGAACGGAGAAAGCTATTTCTACACCAGGTAATAAGCCCAGTGCAGACTACAGGGCCCTTTATTTCTAGGTAAGGAAGTGTTCCAGGCTCGACGACCACTCTTATGCAGGCACCCAGAGACTCAAAAGATTACAGGGAGGAGACTGTCTTTCCCCCATAAGGACAGACTGGAACTTTCCAAAGTAATAAGTAAAATAAAATACAATTTTCTCAGGGCCGAGTTAAGTCATGCTATACCAACTGGCTGAGGACAAACTGCTTTAAAGAGGGCTTGGAATGCCAAAGATTTATTTTCTTAGATTCTGCATATGCTATTATGTTGAATTATTTCTTGTATGTTTCTTTTTATTCCCTAATATATTTCCCTAATTATGTCCTAGTACAGGTCAGAGCATGTGCCTTAAAGTACTCCAAAATTTTTACTCTTTTTAAAAAAATCACCATTTAGCCCCATTAAACATTACCTCCAAAATGAAGATACTAAAATGATGAGAATTTTCTTCCTTTCTTTTAACATCAAAGAGAATGAAAACAAAATTACTACATGTAAGTGTTTTATAGCCTAGATGTGGAATATTGTGAACACACTCTCCTTTCTTGTAGAGAAGAAAAATCTCTCAAATCTAGACAAGAGTACATTGTGGTGATATTTACATTCAAATGGAGATAGGATCTTAAAGGGTTTAGCTAGAGCTATTTGCTCATCAGGACAATAGGCCCATCAGGACTCATCCTTTAAAGTATTCCATTTCTTTAGAACAGAATCTAATTGTTTCTTGAATGATCCTTGTGTTTTGCCTCAGCAATTGTGCCTGATAGACCATTCCATATGTTTATAATGTTCTAAGTAGGACGAAAAAAATCTTGCAAACATCTGTTATGGGTTGTTTAAAAACACCCACAAAACTCTCATCTATATCCCTTGCAATTGTTACATT
The DNA here is from genome assembly GCA_917880005.1 of Nanger dama. Classification (NCBI taxonomy): domain Eukaryota; kingdom Metazoa; phylum Chordata; class Mammalia; order Artiodactyla; family Bovidae; genus Nanger; species Nanger dama. The sequence goes on from CAKJTW010000069.1 coordinate 5,725,790, forward strand.
TCTGGGAATGGGCATCATTCAATTGATACCACATATTAATAAAATAGTATGTGGTTTGATCAATGCATTGTTGGTAGTTTTATTTGAGTACTTTTCATGACATTAAATCCTAAGCTATTAGAAATTAGCATGATCTTGATTTTTCCTCTACTATAAAAATAAAAGAATAAAATAACTATTCTTCATCAATACAAGGGAAAAATTGAAAAAACATAAAGCTGTTATTTGATGCATTAATCAATCTTTGTTTGTTACAGGTTGTGCAATCCTAGGGGTGAAGAAAATAGAGCCATAACAAAGTAAGGCAAGTAAAATGCTTTTAAAATGGAAGGACTCAAATTACCCCTCATTTATTTCTTTCTGTGCTTTTATTAATAGTAATAATGCATTCATCTTGGCCTTAAACTCCTGATTTTTATTATTCTTTGTTTTGAATGTCTAAATATTATTTACATTTCCTTGTGTTATTAGTATATTTTCATAAGCCACTTCAAACTTTTATAGAAAGAGCCAAAGTAAAAATAAGAATAATACTAATAAAGAAAATGTTATAAACATTTATAACATTTTTAGGACATTTGTTTACATAAACTCATATGACTCTTAACAACAACCTATAGAAATGAATGTATTATCTTGCTTTTTATATCACACTGAAAAGCAGAATGAAATTCAGAAGAATAAAACAGTTTATCCCTAATGGCAACATTGGGTAGAATCTAAATCTTTGGGTTATAGCAGTGGTGCCCAATCTTTCTGGCAGCCATTTCGTGGAAGACAATTTTTCCATAAACTGAGGAGGAGGAGTCTGGGGATTATTCATTTCATTTATTGTGTACTTTATTTCTATTATTATTATATCACCTCCACCTCAGATTATCAGGCAATAGATCCCAGAGGTTGGGGACCCCTGGGTTACAGGATTATTTCTATGCATTGATCTTCCAAATAAATGTTGTCCAATTTTATATATTTTTATTTAGTTAATATTGACATAACTAGATTCAAATCTATGGTATACTAGGCTTTTCAAATTTTTAAATACATTTTAGTATGTATGTATCCATCAAGGATATAGAACTTATAAGAACTCTGAGGAAATATGTAACACCAAATAAAGAAGGCATTGAGAGAGAAAGGGAAGAGATTTTGAAGCTCAGCTCATATCTTATCTAATGGGCATACTTCGTTGGCTAAAAACATCAGGAACCTACAGATGACAACTGACCAGAACAGTCTAGGAAATATTCTTGCATTTTAGTGAGGAAAGTAACCACCAATTCTAGATTTCACTGATTCTCATAGTAGATGATGCATAAACCTAGGTTTGACTTAGCAGTTCAGGCCTTAGGTTCTCTAAATCCATGAACAATTTTCAGGATCCTATCATGCCAGACCCACCACATTTTGCAGGAGCACTAATGGTGGGTTAGTGAGTGCATTTCCTGAAAGTCAGACATGAAGAGCTTACCATCTGAGCAAACACAGAGACCATGTGATGCCAGAAGTCAAGAGAGAAAAAGAGGAAGAGAGAAAAAATGATAGAAAAAAAAAGGAACCCAGGGATTATAGTGAATCAATGCTCTTTCCATATCAGAGAACTTACATTAAATCTTACATTCAACAGACTCTTGTATTCTACACCATTCTGCTTGTCAAAAATTATCTGTAGTCTCCTAAAAATCACAAAAACCAGCAATTTGCTTTGATGAAAACTAGCAGGATTTATACACGTTTCTCAGAGATTTGGTGATGGCAATAAAAGGATTAATTGTCCCTCAGCTACTTCAAACTGTACAATACTATATTTTGGGAGGGGAGAGTTATGTTACTAGATCAAGTTGAAACACAACACAAAACACAATAGCCCTATGGCCTCAGTTGGAAACAGAGCTCTGGCACTTCCTAGCTGTGTAACTTTAAACAATTCAATCTTCCATTTTACAGAAGCACTGAGGGCATTTAAATTCAGAAATATGTTTGACGACCATACAATTTTCCAGAATCTAAATTCAAGGCCCTTTTATCAAAGGAGGCAGAATTTTCTCTCATTCACTCATCACAAAGATTTCAGTACTTAATTGTCAATACTAGTGGTAAAAATGCCAAATTAAATAAATATAGTCATAAACAGGGCTTCCCTTGTAGCTCAGTCAGTAAAGAATCTGCCTGCAGTGCAGGAGACCTGGGGTTCAATCCCTGGGTTGGGAAGATCCCCTGGAGAAGGAAATGGCAACCTACTCCAATATCCTTGCCTGGAAAATCTCATGAACAGAGGAGCCTGGTGGGCTGAAGTCCATGGGGTCACAAAGAGTCGGGCAGGACTGAGTGACTAACACTAACTAACACTAAGTAATACACAAGAATACTTTTGTTTTTTCACTTTAAGAAGCACACACAGAGAAATAATAGTCTATATGCACACACAGAGTAATTTGTTGAATTCCTGGAGTATAAGAGCTTCACCAAAGACCGTGGCAAAATATTTGACTGTGATATTCTTCAATAATGAGGCAGGGGATGGTAAATCTGTGGAAGATAGAAAAAGTGATGTTACAAAATACCCCTAGAAGTTTACAAATACAAAACGTGTTTCATTATGCCTGACCTTGTGTTGTTGATTGAGTAACTTTTTAAATTTTTTCAGGGTAACCTCACAGTCATCATCAAATGGCCTGCAGAGTGAAAACAGCCTTAAAATACATTTTCGAGGTTTTCATAATTATGCCTAAATTCTTCTTGGAAGGAACAAGAACTGTAACCAAGGATTTCTTCTCATAATGAAGTGTTTTCCTTCTCACTGTTCTTTTCATCTCCCTTCCTTTTCATGTTTCTGTTAGGAAATGGAAGACCGCCTTCACGCAACATCTCTGGTGTGGAATGCTAATGAGGCGATCTGGGGTGGAAACAGCTACAAGCATCACAGCTTCGTGGGTTTGAAATTTGGGGTATATGTGCACAGTCTCTTCAGTGACATTCAGCCTGAACTCTCAGTTCTCAAAGCAAATTCACTCTTTAAAATAAATATTATTATCACTATATAAAATAATAGAAGCTTGGTGGTAAAACATATGAAAGGAATAGAAAAGTAAAGCAAAATAATCTGCTCATAGTCTGATATTCAAGAAACTCATCATTCATTTGTCAATGAATACATTCATTTCTTTAGGAAACATGAGTAGTTTATCCTGTGCCAAGTCCTGTGCAAGAATGGACAACCCAATCTGCCAGGCCACCAGGGTGTAGATGTCATTGCAATATGATATATAAATATACCGGTAAAATGCATTTCTTGATCACCTAAGGACATCCTCTATTTGAGAATGGGACAGCTACCGACACACTGTAGTGGACTTCATGCATGGGTGCTGCCACTCCAGTCGTGTCTGACTCTGTGACTCTAAGGACAGTAGCCTACCAGGCTCCGCTGTCCATGGGCTTCTCCAGGCAAGAACACGAGTGGGTTGTGATGCCCTCCTCCAGAGGATCTTCATGACTCAGGAATCAAACCTGTGTCTCCCGCCTCTCCTACACGGCAGGTGGATTCTTTACTTCTGAGCCACAGGGGAAGCCATGTTGGATGGCATTTGCTCTCAGTTCCTTTTCTGAGTTGCTCATTTCAAACAACTTCCTCAGCTTTAGCATGTGTCTGATGCACACGTGATTTCAGCTTCTTTGTATTTTCAAACCTTTTCTTGTTGTGATCTCTCCATTTTCATTTCTAATTTTATTGATTTGATTTTTTCTCTTTGTTTCTTGATGAGTCTGGCTAATGGTTTGTCAATTTTATTTATTCTTTCAAAGAACCAGCTTTTTGCATTGTTGATTTTTGCTATGGTCTCTTTTGTTTCTTTTGCATTTATTTCTACCCTAATTTTTAAGATTTCTTTCCTTCTACTAACTCTGAGGTTCTCCACTTCTTCCGTTTCTAGTTGCTTTAGGTGTAGAGTTAGGTTATTTTTTTGAATTTTTCTTGTTTCTTGAGGTATGCCTGTATTGCTATGAACTTTCCTCTTAGCACTGCTTTTATAGTGTCCCACAGGTTTTGGGGAGTTGTGTTTTCATTTTCATTCGTTTCTATGCATATTTTGATTTCTTCTGTGATTTATTGGTTATTCATAAGGGTGTTGTTCAGCCTCCAAATGTTGGATTTTTAATAGTTTTTCTCCTGTAATTGAGATCTAATCTTAGTGCATTATGGTCAGAAAAGATGCTTGGAAAGATTTCGATTTTTTTGAATTTATCAAGGTTAGATTTATGGCCCAGGATGTGATCTATCTTGGAAAAGTTTCCGTGAGAACCTGAGAAAAAGGTGGAATTCATTGCTTTGGGGTGAAATGTCTTATAGATATCAATTAGGTCTAACTGGTCTATTGTATAATTTAAAGTTTGCATTTATTTGTTAATTTTCTGTTTAGTTGATCTGTCCATAGGTGTGAGTGGGGTGTTAAAGTCTCCCACTATTATTGTGTTATTATTAATTTCCCCTTTCATGCTTGTTAGCATTTGTCTTATAGCAAATGAAGCAACTGACAAACAACTAATCTCAAAAATATACAAGCAACTTATGCAGCTCAACTCCAGAAAAATAAACGATCCAATCAAAAAATGGGCCAAAGAACTAAATAGGCAAAGAAGACATACGGATGGCTAACAAACACATGAAAAGATGCTCAACATCACTCATTATCAGAGAAATGCAAATCAAGACCACAATGAGGTATCATTTCACACCAGTCAGAATGGCTGTGATCCAAAAGTCTACAAGCAATAAATGCTGGAGAGGATGTGGAGAAAAGGGAACCCTCTTACACTGTTGGTGGGAATGCAAACTAGTACAGCCACTATGGAAAACAGTGTGGAGATTCCTTAAAAATTGCAAATAGAACTGCCTTATGATCCAGCAATCCCATTGCTGGGCATACACACCGAGGAAACCAGAATTGAAAGAGACACATGTACCCCAATGTTCACTGCAGCACTGTTTATAATAGCCAGGACATGGAAACAACCTAGATGTCCATCAGCAGATGAATGGATAAGAAAGCAGTGGTACATATACACAATGAAGTATTACTCAGCCCTTAAAAAGAATAAATTCGACTCAGTTCTAATGAGATGGATGAAACTGGAGCCGATTATACAGAGTGAAGTAAGCCAGAAAGAAAAACACCAATACAGTATACTGACACGTATATATGGAATTTAGAAAGATAGTAATGATGACCCTGTATGTGAGACAACAAAAGAGACACAGATGTATAGAACAGACTTTTGGCCTCTGAGGGAGAGGGAGAGAGGGTGGGATGATTTGGGAGAATGGCATTGAAACATGTATACTATCATGTGAGAAATTAAGCGCCAGTCTATGTTTGATACAGGATACAGGATGCTTGGGGCTGGTGTACAGGGATGATCCAGAGAGATGATATGGGGTGGGAGGTGAGAGGGGGTTTCAGGATTGGGAGCTCGTGTACATCTGTGACTGATTCATGTCAATGTATGGCAAAACCAATACAGTATTGTAAAGTAGAATAAAGTAAAAATAAAATTAAATTTAAAAAAAAAACCCTTTTCTTGATAAATGGTACTAGTTCTCAAATTTTATTTTGAAATCCATTCCCCTGACATTAAGCATCAAGTTTCAATAACTGGTAACAAATTAGGTGAATCAAGAATGTTTATGGCATTTATGTTATTAAGACATTGGAAGTAAAGTAAGTCATCTATTTGGAACGAAAACATTAGCTCAACCACAACTGCAGGAGACAAATTGAGATCTTGTGGAATAATACTTTTGCAAGATAGAAAACTCATTTAAGTTGGCAACACAGCGTTCTGTGGTTTTCTGTTCAGTAGCAAAGTGGGCTCCTCAACAGAAATATTATTAACATAACTAGAATTGGCAGTAGTTAATGTGAGTCCAAACTTAGGTTCAACTTCTGGCTGTGTAACCTTAACTAACTTCCATAACCTCCATTTCTTCTGTGAAAACTGCAGTCAGTAATACTTTTCATAAGCAGATGTACAAATGAATCCCCGGTGCTCAGAGAGCATGACACTTCAATTGCTTTGCATCTTCTATCACCCTACCTTTCTTTTCAAGCTGCAACACTAATGCCATAGGGTTCCCTGAAAATATCATGTATCACATTTTCCAATCACTGGTATTACGTGAAAAAGCCACAGATATGCCCTCGACTCAAAAGAACCACCACCACCACCAGAGTAACACAATTTGGACTGTTTTGAAAACTGTTTTCACTATGCATTTTCCAGGCACAGCCTTTTGTAAGAGGAAGGAGTCACCAGGTTTTTAAAATCTATGTGGAGTTTGAGTATGTTGGTCCAGAAATAAAGTCAAATTCTTAAAAAAGAAGTGTTTTATTTCTTTCTATTTTTGTTGTTGCTCCATGATAATGCTTCATTCTTAGTCTTTGGGAACATAAATTAAGCAATCAGGAAAATCTTGAAAAGAAAACTATTAGGTAAGAGAGAGTTGAGAGGGAGAATGCAAATCAAATGAAAACTTAAGCCACTTTCTGGATCTTTCAAAATAAACACTGACCCAAGACAGGTTGAATGAGTGAGACCATTAGAGTTACATATGCTTAATGTGGAGTTTTAAATATTTACTCTTAAATCTAGTTACTTGGCAGCCTGGGAGACAAGCTGCATATTTTCATATTATTTTCCTGTTTGAGAACAAGGTGCTAAGTTTAGTGACCTCAGTTATTTAAGGCAGATTTTAGTCTTAAGCTTAATACAGCAGTTAGGACTAATATTAATCAAATGACTAATACTTATAGATATTTTATAATTACTAGACAGTGCTATAAATGTTTTGCATGTATTGTCTCATTAAACATTTCAAAATGCTACTCATTTGACAAGATCTGTATTTCCATTATATAGACGTAGAAATGAAGGCATGGCTTGTTGAGGAACTTGTCCAGGAACCCCCTGCTAGTCAACAGTAGAAATATATTTCACGTCTACGGTTCCTGACAGAAGACTCAGCTGTCTTAAATGATTCACAGAGCAGCGGGAAGTGTAAATGCTTAAGAAGCTCATGAGAAGCCTTTCTCAGATCTCAGCCAGCAGTGAGTGATTTAGGAGATGGCTGTAGAACCCCTAAGTACACAACAGGCTTTTAGTGCTCCAAAGTCTCCCACTTTTAATGCATCTCGCCTTTCATGTTTCATTGGATCATTTTGGGTAGCTATCAAGCAGGAGTGAAAAGACATGCTCAGTGATGCATTCCTAAATTAGATTTGCTCTTATTGCTTTATTTACCCTGTCATGATAAATCATAACATTTCCATCCTCTGGTTAACTGCGTATTAAAATGACATCAGATGGCAACACTTTAGTGGGCAGAAAATTAAAAGACTGATTTTTTTTTCCATGAGCAACATTTAACTTTCAACTCTATTTCCCTCTGAACATATATGATGGGTTTTCAAAAATCCTGTCCTTTAACCTTGACAGCCTTTAAGCCTGACAATAGTCACTGTCAGGTAAAGAAATCAGGAATAGTTATGACAGTCCGGTAAAACAAAATACCAATCAACTCAAGGAAAATTCTGTTTACTGATGAATTTGCTTCATCGTGACAGGCCTTCAAATATATAAAGAGTTATTTTTAATTTTCATAAACTCAAGTGTTCCCACGTTTCCTGATATGCCATGGTTACACACATTGCTCTGTGTGTAGCTGATCCCTAACTATATATACTGAGCTTCCCAGGTGGTTCAGTGCTGAAGAATCCATTTGCCAATGCATGAAACTCGGGTTCAATCCCTGGGTCAGGAAAAATGCCTTGGAGAACGAAATAGCAACCAACTCTAGTATTCTTGCCTTGGAAATCCCATGAACAGAGAGGCCTGGTGGGCTACTGTCCTTGGGGTTGTAAAGAGTGGGATATAACTTAGTGACTGAACAACAATTGCATAAGCTACCTCTTCCATTCATAATTCCCTTCTCAATCGGTCATCTGAATATTTTAGGGAACTTATATATCACCTTTTCCTAGTTATTTTATTTTCTAAAATTTTCAAATAATTTATGTATATTGGCATCTTATGCAACAAGTAATTCTCTGAAAACTTTGTCATTCCTTTTTTCCCCAAAATACTAGGTTCATTTCCATTTTCCCCAAAATGGTAAGGGAAAGAAGTAGTTATTCACTTAGTCTTGTCTGACACTTTCTAACTCCATGGACTGTAGCCCATCCATAGGCTCCTCTGTCCATGAGATTTTCAAGGCAAGAGCTATTCCCTTCTCCAGGGGATCTTCCTGACCTAGGGATAGAACCTGGGTTTCCTGCATTGCAGGAAGATTCTTTTCCATCTGATCCACCAGGGAGCTAATGTTAATTCAAATTCCACCCTGTATATTAACAATGGGAAATTAAAAGTCATGGCTAAACATTTGGAAATTTTTTAAAAAGCAGTGAGAAATGACAAATAAAAGATTATAAGGGTGAGCAACAATGGAATCAGCATCTGCCTGTGTTTGTTTGTCAATATATAAGATTCTAGAAGTTGGGTCTCAGTGAACCAAGCAGAAAATATTAAATGTATGAAATAATGTAAATGTTAAACATAGCATGAATGCAAATGATGAAAATAAAATTTAAGTTTTGTGGTTAAAGAAGACAAGACAGAAAGAACTAAAATCCAGTATTAAAAGGGAACAGCTCTGAATTATTGTAGGGTGGGGTTGGCAAAGCAGGGAAAGAAGAGAGTTTGCAGTGTTCTAATTCTCAGGTCCTTGTATTATCCAGAAAGAATAAAAAGATATTATTTATGCTTAAATTTTTTAAGTTAAATATTAATACTAAAATTCTACAGGCAACTACAAAATAATAAAAATATAGGATGCATAACTCAACTCTCATGTTAATTAAGAAAAAAATAATTAAATACTCAATGAAAATGCAATCCAAATACACAGCACAAAATGAGGAAATAAAGGAATAGGGGAAAAATAAGACAGAAAACAAATATTATAGTAGAAATCAAATCTTGTATAACCATTCTCTTGGGTTTCCCTGGTGGCTGAGATGGTAAAGAAACTGCCTGCAACGCAGGAGATCTGGGTTCTACCCTTGGGTCAGAAAGATGCCCTGGAGACAGGAATGGCAACCCACTCCAGTATTCTAGCGTGGAGAATTCTATGAACAGAGGAGCCTGGTGGGCTACAGTCCATGGGGTCACAAAAAGTGGGGCACAACTAGTACAGTACATACAACAGTTATTTTAACACAGTTTAAAAGAACTGACATTTTCAATACACATAACAACTGAAATAATTTGGGAAGTTTAAATATAAATGATAAAAGAAATACTTCTAGAGTAAAATATACGATATTTTTATAATGAGATTTAAAAGGTTGCTTTAAGGAAGATAAATTTAAAGAGGGAAATAATAAATTCAACAATTTTAAATGTAAAACTTGTACTTATTAATGAATATCACAAAAGAACAAAAAAATTCCACAAAAAAGTAAAATACAGTGAACTTATTTTATTACCAAATTATTTATATTTATATCCAGGATATATATTTTTTAAAAATATCTTTCTACAAATCAGGAAATAGGGCAAGCAAACCAGCTGAAAAGTGAGTAAAGGTATAGCTATAATTTCATGGAACTGGAAATATAAGTAATCGCTATACATGAGTATACACTCAACTATTAGGTAAACAAGAAATGCAAAATAAAATTTACATTTACCATATGGAGAAAAGGCAGAGGAACCAGAGATCAAATTGCCAACATTTGCTGGATTATGGAAAAAGCAAGAGAGTTCCAGAAAAACATCTATTTCTGCTTTATTGACTATGCCAAAGCCTTTGACTGTGTGTATCACAATAAACTGTGGAAAATTCTGAGAGAGATGGGAATACCAGACCACCTGACCTGCCTCTTGAGAAATCTATATGCAGGTCGGGAAGTAACCATTAGAACTGGACATGGAACAACAGACTGGTTCCAAAAAGGAAAGGGAGTATGTCAAGGCTATATATTGTCACCCTGCTTATTTAACTTATATATGCAGAGTACATCATGAGAAATGCTGGGCTGGATGGAACACAAGCTGGAATCAAGACTGCCAGGAGAAATATCAATAACTTCAGATATGTAGATGACACCACCCTTATGGCAGAAAGTGAAGAGGAATGAAAAAGCCTCTTGATGAAAGTGAAAGTGGAGAGTGAAAATGTTGGCTTAAAGCTCAACATTCAGAAAACGAAGATCATGGCATCTGGTCCCATCACTTCATGTCAAATAATGGGGAAACAGTGGAAACAGTAGCTGACTTTATTATTTTGGGGCTCCAAAATCACTGCAGATGGTGATTGCAGCCATTAAATTAAAAGACGCTTACACCTTGGAAGGAAAGTTCTGATTAACCTAAACAGCGTATTAAAGAACAGAGGCATTACTTTGCCAATGAAGGTCTGTCTAGTCAAGGCTATGGTTTTTCCAGTGATCATGTATGGATGTCAGAGTTGGGCTGTGAAGAAAGCTGAGCACCAAATAGCTGATTATTTTGAACTGTTGTGTTAAGAGAAGACTCTTGAGATCCCCTTAGACTACAAGGAGATCCAACCAGTCCATCCTAAAGGAGATCAGTCCTGGGTGTTTATTTGAAGGACTGATGTTGAAGGGGAAACTCCAAAACTTTGGCCACCTGATGCGAAGAGCTGACTCACTGGAAAAGACCCTGATGCTGGGAAAGATTGAGGGCAGGAGGAGAAGGGGATGACAGAGGATGAGATGGCTGGATGGCATCACCAACTCAATGGACATGAGTTTGGGTGAACTCATGGTGATGGACAGGGAGGCCTGGCATACTGCAGTCCATGGGGTCGTAAAAAGTCGGACACGACTGAGTGACTGAACTGAACTGATGGCCAAAACCTTAAAATCTGATTGTTTTTAAAACAATTGTTTTCAAGATTGAGTATCCATGGTATCATTATCCACATTTGATAGGAGTGTGATATGATATAGAATCATTAAAATTCAATTAGGCACTGCCTAGTACACTTGAACATGCACATATACTATAAGCCAACAGTTAAATATAAGTATATATATGAAAATGTGAAAGTATTAGTTGCTTACTCGTGTCTGACTCTTTGTGACCCCATTGACTATGGCCTGCCAGGCTTCTCTGTCCATGGAATTCTCCTGGCAAGAATATGGGAGTGTAGCCATTCCCTTCTCCAAAGGATTTTCCTGACCCAGGGATCAAACCCAAGTCTCCTGCATTGCAGGCAGATTCTTTACCATCTGAGCCACCTAGGAAGCCTATAGGTAGATAGATAGACAGATAGATCTATATCTGCATATATCTAACTATGTTTATTTATATAGATAAATATATACATATATTAAAAACATATACATATATAAGTATACACATGTAAACCCTTGTGGGTATAGACACATATACCCACACACAGAGAAAATATACTGAATGTCCACCTTTAGTAGATCCATATATTTTGGGTTATTCATACAACGAGATATCATTTACTAGTGAGATTTGTGAAAAAAATACTCTGCATCACATTATAACATTATTTAGTCATCACAACTATTTAAAATACCACACTGTATCTATCATTTTAGAGAAATAGGAAATATCTTATTCTTCCACTGAATTCATTGTAAGTTTAAACATAAGAGGTGATTACATATATACTCAGGTACAGCAAGTACAATTTATTAGAATCACTGTTTGAATCAACAGTAAGAAACCTGGCTGGTCATGCGACCTGCCAGTTAAAGTTGAATGACATTTCAAAAATAACTTTGAGGAATAAATGAAGCATTTTCCTCTGTCCATTGAAACAGGGGTAGTTTCTCACATTTTAGGGACCAGAAAGAGCAGTGAGATAGTGAGTAATTTTTATTCAGAGTCAGATACAGTTTTCCATGTTTCACCATGAACATGTTAACTACTGAAGAAGCTAGTATGAAATGAGGGTGATATATCAGATTTAGATAGTCATTAAAATAATTATTTCCACAGAAAATTATTTGATTATTTTTCACAAGCAAATTCTGGCACTGGGTGTTTCCATTATTACAATAAATAAATTTGATGACTTAGAAGTGATCATTTAAGCAAGTTTTGAGTAGTACCCAGCAAAAACATGTGCTTTATTATTGGTGAGACAGAGGAAATGGGTGTACAATTTTCATTGGTATTCAAAACATATACTCTTTCGCCAGTTAAATTGTACTTTCCTCCTCCAAATGCCGTCTGGAGATTTAACTAACATTTTTTCTACTTTAGCCTGTCTGAAACTACTTGAAATCTCTCATAATTTAAACTTTTGCTTTTTCATTAAATCAACAGCAAATGCTACTTTTGATTTTGTGCAATACACTATTAAGAATGAAATAAAATGTAGCATCATATAGAATCATTTTGGATTATATTATATTCTAATACTACCTTTCCAGGTTTATTTTTAATTACATTGTACTTCTTGGAGTAGAACAATTCATACTACAAATCATTCTGATAAACATTTTTATATCATTGATCAACAAGTAAAAATTACTGGGTTCTTGAATGACTTGCTTTTGTAACGATGTTGGAGTGAAACTTCTTTCCTGTAGGGGAAGTTAAAAAAAAGTCTGCCAATGTTCAGATGCATAAATTGCCTTCAAAGCCTGGCAGTGAGGAGAGAGGGCGTCACTAAGTGCCTCACTGGCTCCCGGCCATGCGGTGGATGACAGCAGGTTACTCAGCTTCTTGTGGCTTGAGCTCTGATACACATTACAGAGTAAAGATTCGAGTGGAACTATTGATCAGAGACAATTTTCTCTCATAGAGAGATAGGCTTTAGCTACCTTTTGACCTTGCTACTGGAACTAGTCAGTAAGAAAAATGTGCGTTTAGTTTCAGGGTTATAGCAGAGAAGGAAAATAGTCCTCAAATGGCATCATTAGATTCTGCAAGAATGTGCTCTGAACTATCGTGTGAAATTAATTAATGAAACAGTTTGTGTGTTTAGTCACTAAGTCCTGTTTGACTCTTTCTGACCCCATGGACTATAGGCTATCAAGCTCCTCTGCCCATGGGATTTTACAGGCAAGAATACTGGAGTGGGTTGCCATTTCCTTCTCCAGGGGATCTTCCCGACCCAGGGATTGAACCCACACTGCCTGAATTGCAGGCAAAGTCTTTACCACTGAGCCACTAAGGTAGCCCTTCTGGGGTTTAATCACTGTTTCAGTTTTCCCCACCTAACACAGAAGCTCTATAGTGAACTTCAAACTGAAACACTAATTTCGGTTGGTAGTATAATTTTCTATATTTGAGAATAAACATGACTGAGAAAACTTAATGTTTAGGCTAAGCTTAGGGCTGCAGTATCAGCATAGTATTGAACACTTTCTTGTTCTCTAAGATCACAAACAAATCTTGCCTATTTTAATGTTAATATAACTATCTTGTGATAGTGAGAAAAATCTGGTCCAGAACATGAACTTGGATATTAATTTCCGGACTGAGCTATGGAAAGATCGTGCACATGGGATGTTCCCAGCACCCTTCACAAAGCTCCATGTTTCACCATGCTTTCCAGCTAGCACAGATTTTTGAAGCTAGGCTTGGTTCTCTGCCTGACTGACTTCAAAACTCAGGAGGAAAAGATCCTCAAACATGCAAATCCAAATCCCAGGGCAAAGAAACCCCAAACTACTCTTGTCTTGAATTAGTTCAATCCACTCTCTAGAACTCTGGCCAAATGAAATGCTGAATCTTTCCTTGGAGACAGGAAGCAGAAAGAGCACAAAGTTCTAGTAAGAGCCAAGTGTTATCAGTCACTCAGTCATGTCCAACTCTTTGCAACCCCATGGATTCTAGCCTGCCAGGCTCCTCTGTGCATGGAATTCTCCAGGCAAGAATATTAGAGTTAGTTGCCATTCTCTTTTCCAGGGGAGCTGCATGACCCAAGGACTGAAACTGGGTCTGCTGCACTGCAGGCAGATTCTTTACCATCTGAGTTACTAGATAAGTCAAACAGGAGAGAAACATGAGGTCATTTCTATGGGGAAAATGTGATCTAAATGCAAAAACCAAGACACAAAGTATTATGTGTGGGTTTTATTTATTTATTTATTTTGGATTTACTACGTCACCTTCCACAAAGCATAAATCCACAATGTTAATTAGATGAACATGTAAATTAACATTTAGGTTAGTTCTAGGAAAGCAACCAGGTACATGGGAATTTACCTGCCCAATACTGTTAATAATATAATAACTCACTGGACACACTTAATTGGTGTAGTACTCACACTACACATTCCACAGTGTCCTACTTCCAGTAAAGTTTTCCTTTATTAAGGCACACAAAATAGATATAGTTGAAACAAGTTAAGATGGTTAGAAATTAGGTAATGACCTTTCTCTCAGTTCAGTTCAGTTCAGTCGCTCAGTCGTGTACGACTCTTTGCGACCCCATGAATCGCAGCACGCCAGGCCTCCCTGTCCATCACCAACTCCCGGAGTTCACTCAGACTCACGTTCATAGAGTCCGTGATGCCATCCTGCCATCTCATCCTCTGTCATCCCCTTCTGCCCCCAACCCCTCCCAGCATCAGAGTCTTTTCCAGTGAGTCAACTCTTCGCATGAGGTGGCCAAAGTACTGGAATTTCAGCTTCAGCATCATTCCTTCCAAAGAACATCCAGGACTGATCTCCTTCAGAATGGACTGATTGGATCTCCTTGCAGTCCATGGGACTCTCAAGACCTTTCTCTACTTATATTTATTTTCTTGTTTGAGTTCTCAGAATGTGCTCAAAGTATCTGTCTTTAACATTTTCAGCAATTTTGTTAAGATTGCTCTATTTTGTAACAGAGATAGCAATTATTTCTATTCTATCTATGCTGCTCACCTAATCATTTCAGAAAACACAATTTTCCTCATTAACCTCTTTGCATAAGGTGTTATTAAGAAATGACAACAGACGAGATCAGGCGCATTCAGAGTGCTATGGCGGTAGATAACCCAGAGGGATGGTACAGGGAGGGAGGTGGGAGGGGGGTTCATGGTGGGGAACATGTGTACACCTGTGGCGGATTCATGTTGATGTATGCAAAACCAATACAATATTGTAAAATAATTAGCCTCCAATTAAAATAAATAAATTTAAATTTAAAAAAGAAAACAAACAAACAAAGAAATGACAACAGGGAGATACCCAAGAATTAATTGTAAGGTTTGTGGAAATAAAAGAAATTTGAAGTTCCACACATGTCAAACAAGCTGGGTCACTTCGATACCCTGACTCTTACCCTATCAATCCCCAATCCAACCCTGCACCAGAGTTGTTTCTACTGTTCTTTAAGAGCAAAAACTGTGAGTCAGTCCCCAAACATAATGCTCCTCTCCAGTGCAAACACAGGCAAACCTCCTTTGTTCTTAAGGAAATACTTGCAAAGTTATTGCTCCTCGATTCTCATAAAGGGCTTCTCTGGTGGTTCAGCTAGTAAAAAACCTGCCTGCTAATGAAGGAAACACAAGAGGCTTGAGTTGGATCCCCGGGTCAGGAAGATACTCTGGAGAATAAAAATGGCAACCCACCAGTATTTTGGCCAGGAGAATCCCACGGACAGAAAAGCCTGGTAGGCTACAGTCCATGCGATTGCAAAAGTCAGACTTGAGTGAGCATGTATGCATGCACACACACATTGTGGGCCCATTTGTGGGGCTTCCTGGTAGCTCAGATGGTAACGAATTTACCTACAATGCAGGAGACTTGGATTTGACCCTTGTGTCAGGAAGATCCCCTGGAGAAGGGAATGGAAACCCACTCTAATATTTTTGCCTGCAGAATCCTACGGACAGAGGAGCCTGGTAGGCTAGAGTCCATGGGGGTCACAAAGAATCAGAAATGCAAGAGCAACTAAGCTCATTCTTATAAAATGCCACTGATTTATTGATTATTATCAATGATAATCAAAATTATTATTTTTCCACTAAAAAAACCAACAACATTAACAGAGGCAATTACAGCTAAAAATTTATATGTTAATTTATGTTAAAACAACACAGCTTTCAATAGTGACTATAGATATTTTTACCTACTAGTTTATTGTATCTGAGAGCAATCATTGGCTCTTTGAATTTTTATTGTTGAAATTCAGGCTAGTAAAAAAAAAGTAACTGATACAAAGCAAAATGCAAAAAGCCTCAGTGTAAAACGTAAGTAATATGAACTGTTGGAACTAGTTATAATCAAACTTTTTCCCACATTTTCATGTGCATATTTAGTTTTCCTATTTTTGTCCTATTTCTGTCTATTCCTTTTGCTTTATGTTTTTACTCTTCTCTGCTGCTGCTGCTGCTGCTAGGTTGCTTCAGTTGTGTCCGACTCTGTGCGACCCCATAGATGGCAGCCCACCAGGCTCCCCCATCCCTGGGATTCTCCAGGCAAGAATACTGGAGTGGGTTGCCATTTCCTTCTCCAATGCACAAAGTGAAAAGTCAAAGTGAAGTCACTCAGTCGTGTCTAGACTTTGATTTTGGTCCTGGCTCTCCTAATATGCATGCGATAAAAAGAATTTTTGAACACTTTTATACAAGACCAGTGAAATTGTAAGTGCTCTGGAAAATATAAACAAAATAAATGTTCTTGCTTTCAGGAACATTATGTTATAGTTTGGGGGATAAGACTAGCAAATCCGGTACAGAAAATCGAAAAACAGTGTTTTTTCAAAGGGCTTGGATTAGTTACTTGCAGAGTAATAAATTACTTCACATTTAGCAGTTTAAACATTTATTATCTCAGAGGTTCAGTGATTCAACTGCAGCTAAATTGGGTACTTCTTACTCAGGGTCTCGTAAGATAGCATTTAAAATGTTGCCTAAAACTGTGGCCATCTGGAAATCTGATGATGGTAGACGCCGTAAGATTGCTCACCCATACGGCCATTGGCTGGAGACCTCATCTCCTCACTAGCTAATGTCAGGAAGCCTTTTAGTTCCCCTTTCCAAAATGGGTTTCTGATAGCTGTATTTGCCCACAGTGACTGATCCAAGAGAGAGAGAGAACAAGCCAGAAACCATAGCACTTTTATGACCTAGTCTTTGAAGTTGTATGTCAAGGCTTCTTCTTTGTTCTAGTGTCTAGAAGTCCTTAAGTCCTGCACACTATTGATGGAGGAAAAATCCAAGAACCTGTGGATATATATTACCACCTCCCAACATGGGAGCCTCTTCCCAGAGTCTAACCCATATATGTGTGTGTGTGTGTGTTTCCTTCTCTCTGCTCTTTTTGCTCTACACACATATATATATTTTTTTCCTGTCTTGAGTGTACATCATTTGGTCAGTACCACAAAAGTCATTTGAGGCATAACAATGATGAACTATACCTGTTTCCTCCAATCCTGGGAAACAAAAATGGTTAAAGAACTGTCTCCTCCACTAAAACACGTACCCTTGTTTCCCAGGAAGTGTCTCACTATGAAAACCATCTTTCCCCACGTGACTTTGACTCATGGATGTCCTCTTGCTTTTCTGTGATAAAGCCAGACACAGACCCTTTGAATTCCCATTTTTTGCATCATAAATTATTAGCTGAACTATTTTGTCCTCATGGATCAATTGGAACAAAATGCTTGCTAAGCTAACTTTGTTTCAGCTTCTCTCCTTTCCTCAGGTCCCTGAACTTCACCCAGCCTCAGCTTGGGCTAGTATATGTGTGTGCTAAATCGCTTCAGTTATGTCCAACTGTTTATGACCCCATAGGTTGTAGCCCACCAGGCACCTCAGTCCATAGGATTCTCCAGGCAAGAATACTGGCATTGGTGCACAGCCCTGCTTAGGAGTCTACTCCAGGAACAGGCTGACTGCAGGCTAAACATTCCATGGTCAGATCATGCTGCTTTTCCCCTTGCTCATCACTTTCCCCCATAATACTCAAAACAATGAATTTAGGGGATCCCTGGCATTTGTCTTAAGGATGTCTCTTATTCTCTATTTATTTATTGTTTCCATATTGTACTATGATCTTAAGTTATCAGGAAGGAAAATGTTAGACCACCACAATCTTAACCAAAATTCTATGAATAGTCACATACTAAGCAATTTTGGCCAAACTGAAAGAACTTTTTGAAAGGCAAGATAATCCTCTCCAAGTCTGTTAGAAGAGTAAAAATTAGATAAGCAGAGCTCTAACTGACTAAACTCATGAGTCTTTACATACAAGGTGAAGATCTAGAATCCGGATTTGTCCATGAGAGTTCAACTGAAATGTATTACACATGAAAGAGGGGCAAGCAAGGTAAAATAGCAGGAGTAGTCAGAGGAAGCACCTCGGGAAGTTCCTAGAAGAAAAGGGAGCAAGAAAACATCACATAGGCTGTCCAAGGTTAGGTTAAACAATAAAGAAATACTACTGGTAACATTTTATTGCAAGAAAAATCCACGAGGCACAGGATTTCTCTGTAAACCTTCTGCACTCTGTGGATACAAAGAACACATGGTTTATAGAAGGTGACATGTCCCCAGGGAAGAGTTCAGAGATTTTAGGATATGATGCCAAAAGCACAGGCAACATAAACAGAAATAAACAAGTGGGACTGTATCAAACTGAAATCCTTCTGCACAAGAAAGGAAACACTCAACAAAATGAAAAGGAAATGAATCCACAAAACCTATAGAATGGGAGAAAATACTGCAAAACATATACCCAATAAAGGGATAATATCCAAACTATATAATGAATTTATATAACTCAAATCAGTTCAGTTCAGTCACTCAGTCATGTCTGACTCTTTGTGACCCCATGAACAGCAACAGGCCAGGTCTCCCTGTCCGTCACCAACTTCCAGAGTTCACCCAAACTCATGGACCAGGGATCGAATCCCTGTCTCCATCATTGCCAGGCAAATTCTTTACCACTGAGCCACCAGGGAAGCCCTTTATTCATCAGTGATACTTCACTAAAGTTGAAACACACACTTAGGAAATTTAGTGAAAACACAATGCTTGAAAAACATACAATACATCTCCCTTTCTGCACCCACAGGCCCAAGAATAGCACTGTTCTTTTAGCTCATCTAAGATTCTAGTATTTGGGTTCACCAATGTGCTTTTGAATATGTCGCATAATTTTTTATTACTCCTACTCATTGGAAAAGACTCTGATGCTGGGAGGGATTGGGGACAGGAGGAGAAGGAGATGACAGAGGATGAGATAGCTGGATGGCATCACCGACTCTATGGACATGAGTTTGAGTGGACTCCGGGAGTTGGTGATGGACAGGGAGGCCTGGCGTGCTGCAGTCCATGGGGTCACAAAGCCTCGGGCACGACTGAGCGACTGAACTGAACTGACTGACTGACTGATGTTTTCTTTTAATTATAAATTAAAATTATTACATTTTATATTAATGAAATTTATGTGCATCACTTGTGAGATTTTTTTAGTTAAACCTATACAGTGTATATATGTATTAATTATAATTATGGTTCATAATTTACAAATTTTTTAAACTTTGATAGATAAATTCAATAAATTTTATACATGAGTAATTTATATTTCATTTTGAGATAGATGTAATAATTTCACCATGAGGAGTTTTTAACTAAAGTATGAAAAAATGGAAAAGAACGTAAATGATTTTATAGCTCCTCCAGGAAGGCTCAGAGATTAAAAAAAAATAAATAAATAACAGAGCTGTTTATAAGTATAGACTATATATCCTATATCCAAAGAGAAAAAGATGAAATTGGGATAGATTATATAATCAATTCTTCTCCATTGGACATTTTTTCTGATTTAGTTTACCGTTAAAAACACACAAACACGTTAGCATAAAACCCATGATATAAAACAGTCACCTTTTAAAGTCAAACCACAAAAAAAAAAAAAAGGCTTGAATTTACAAGCCATTTACTCACACACAAAGATTCCCTTAATGGAAGCCTGCAAAACCTAGGGTGGTGGTGATTTGTCCTATATTTTATAATAGCGCATGGCGCAAGCCCTGCTGACTTCATTTTCTCTTAAACCCCACTGTAGACATATTTATGCTTGCTTGCTACATATATCTTTCCTTCTCTTTCCACTTCAATTTTATTTTTTTCCACAACAGAAGGACTTGAATAAAACTGCGTGCTTTTTCCGAGTGCAGCAAGCCATTAGAAAATACTACAGAGCTTGGTCGAGGCAGAATTTCCTATGAATTATATTATCACTGAAGCAGGGGAAAAGAGTGAAATGGAGCACTGCCCAGTCCCATCCGTGTTCAAAGAATAGGAACTCCCTAACTCACCTGCCCACGAAGTGGAAGGCAGGGAAGATGCATACTCAAAGAATATGTTTCACAGAAATTGTTATTTAGAGGTACCTGTATCCCAAGCCTGTTTATCCTAATGTGGAAATAATCCCTATTGTCGGTATAAATGTCCCCGGGTGCTCTGTAGTGTGCAATCGATGAATTCAAATTAGGCAGTGCCAGGCCGATGGGGTGTTTTTAAACTCAGGGAGAAAGGTGAGATTGTTTTCCTCCTGGTTTTTCGTAGCAAAATGGCTTGAGGTCATTGCTTCGTAACTAGATTTCGAAGAGTATACCCTCCGACTCCTGGCTTTGACTCCTCCTCCCAGAGCGCTGTGTTGGATGAAGTCTTGACTCCAGGATGGGGGGTTGTGACCAGGATGAGGGGCCTTACCTCCTTCAACCACACACGAATCTCTGACAAGCTCCTTTTCTTGGACACCTATTACTTCCATAATGGGAGTCATTGCTTCCCGAAGCAGCCTTTGTAATTTTCAGCCCGGTCCTTCAACTCACTTAATGGGAAGCATTTGTTCATGCCTTACTTGTCTGAGCCGGGTCATGTTTGTGTTTCCCTTGAGTTTCAGAATGTTGATGGTTGTGGGGTAGAACTGCGACTCCGTTTCTCACTGGATTGCAGTAAATACGGTGGGGTTTCCTTTGGTTGGTGGGCTTTGCGGTGCCCTCCACAACAATGTTAACAAGCAGAAGGTGGCTGACTATGGGAAGATAAGCACGTCATCACACAAGTCAGTTTTGGCAGCGTGATCTTTTTTTTTTTTTTCCCCTCCTGTGATTATGATAGTGTTCCATAAAGGATACAGCTGTAAAATGCCCTTGGAATTAAAATCCAGAATCTGTAAGCTAGGAATCATGTCAGTACAATTGTATTATTTTTCGATGAGCTTTGGTATTGTTTGTCCTCTGTGCATGCGTGCTCAAGTCCGGTCTGACTCTTTTGTTACCCCATGGACTACAGCCTTCCAGGCTCCTCTGTCCATGGGATTTTTCCAGCAAGAACCCTGGAGTGGGGGTGCCATTTCCTCCTCAGGGTATCTTCCTGACCGAGGGATTGAACTCAGGTCTCCTGCGTCTCCTGTATTGCAGGCAGATTCTTTACCACTGAGCCACCTGGGAATCCAATTGTCCTCTGTACATGTGTATAAAATGTTAGATAATTCCATTTTCATGGAATTCTGGTAAATCTCACTTTGTTGTTAGCCCAGTTCAGACTCATATCGTACTTTTCTTGATTTGGAAAATTTTACCTAAAGTGAAGGGAGAGCGTTCTCTGGCTACAATTCAAAGTGACAGCTCTATTCTTTAATTTTTTTCCCTCCTAACTTGGTACATCAGAACTGATCTTGTTGCTTGTGTACCATCTAGGAGACCATTTATTTTATTTCATATTTATATACAATTCAAATTAGTCCTTTCCTTTTTCTTGTATCTGTCAAGGCTAGAAGACTATTTTTTTCAACTCTCTAGCATTATGATGACCTTAAACTCTGAGCTGTGAAATTATACTAGAAAACTAACCTTTAAATAATTTTTAGATTGGTGACAAGTGCATAAGTAGGCAGACATTTGAGTTTTAGCATAATCTTTATTTGAAGTTTTACTTTAAATCAGTACATTTATTTTATCATTATAGATAATTTAATGAAGTATGGAGTGGAATATATAAAATATTTTTCCAGGGAATAAAATTAACATATTTTAATATGTATGCATCTGGTGCATACATATGGAAGATATATCACACACTTTATATTATTAACTGTATACAGTCACATTGCTTGCTATTATTTCTATTTTAGAAACAAAAATTTTGAGCTGAGAGGTTTGAGTAAATGCCAACAGTAAATAAGTTTCATAACTATTTTCCAAGCTTTAAAAATCAACCTATTAAATACTTTATGAAGGGATTTTTATTTTGAAATATAATTTGATGTAGGTGGTCATTCATCCCCCAGAAATAACATTTCATTAGAAACTGACTTGAGAAGTGATAGTCCACAACTTAACTAAGAGGAAAATTATGTTTTCTTAGGTAAGAAATCAGACAGTGAAACTTTATTTTGCTCTTCATGAAAGAGGGAGACAGAGAGGGAATGTGTAGTATTCCTTAGGGAATGATCATAATAAAATTCTATAGAACAGTCCGTAAGAAGATATTTCATTTCTCATGAACTTTAAAGGAATTTTAGGTAAAACTTATTTCAATAACATTATCATGTAAATGACATAGAATAAAAATTTCCACAAATATAATGTGTCTAATGGGTCATGGACTATTAAGGAATGAAATAAAATAGAGTAATAAGGAAAAAGGAAGCAATGGAAATGAAATTTAACCAAGGAGCTGTCCAATAAGAACATGAAGTCAGCAAAGAGACAAATACCTGTACACACTGGAAAGAGTTGCTTATTTAAAACACCCAGAAAACAGTCCCTTACTTTTTGCTTTGGTCAGTGACAAGCTCCCTTTGATAAGGACAGATAAAATTTCTTGATTTTTGCTGTGTGTGTTTAAGACCTCTCTCTGAATAATTATGGAGTCATAAAAACATTAGCTGAGCCTTGACCTTGTTCGTATTCAAACATCAGATCTCTAGTTTGTAAAAATAAAAATCTTGTTGCTTTTGATGTCCCAATTAAGCCTATAAACTAAAATTTTCAGTTTTGGGTGAAAGTAGTTTTAACTGTGTGTGTAAATTTGAATAGCAGTCTCCACATAACACAGAAACAACTTTATGGTCTAACATGACTTTGCTTTGCTGAAATTTCTGTCCTTAGAAGTACATTGCTTTCCATGGAACAATTTCATCACTGTTAATAGAAAAATCTTGTAAAGTAGAATAGAACGAAAAAGACTATTGCAATTCATGCAAAATGGGCCTCAACCAAAGCACGGAGGGGTTGTGATTTTTTAAAGGGTAATTTTCATTATCTATCATTTTACTGAAATTTATGATATAGAAGTGTTATAATATTTTCATAGATATGGATTCAAAATAACAAGAGCATTTATATATGCAAATTGAGTGATATTTATTGTTACTTACCTACATGACAATAGATATTAACAGAAATATTTCTAAATGAATATCAGTTAAATCATTGAATTGTGAAGAGGATGCAACAAGTTTGTCTCTGCTACAGTCAAGCAAAGTAAACTTCCTGTGAGGGTCTATTATGTTTTGGGACATTTTACACATCGTCATTTATTTCCTAAAATTATTCTAATGTGTATGTGTGTGCTTATTCATGTCTGACTTTTTGCAACCCCATGAACTGTAGCCCACCAAGTTCCTCTGTCCATGGGATTTTTCAGGCAAGAATACTGAACTGGGTCGCCATTTCCTCCTTTAGGGGATCTTTCAGACCCAGGGGTGGAACCCACAACTTTTGTATATCCTGCATTGGCAGGCATATTCTTTACCACTGAGCTACCTGGGAAGCCTCCAAGTTATCCTAAAAGACAGATATTTCTCTCTTAGTTACATGCAAGAATACGTGGTCCAAAAAGGTTAAATAATAAGCACTATATCCCAACTCTGGGATTTGGACCATTCAGTCTGCACTAAGAGCAGACAGACTGTCAGCAGATAGTTTTATGTCCACCCTAAAACATTTTGAGGATGAATATAATTCAACAACTCATAGAAAACAAAAGCCTCTGAAACACACTAAATGAGGGAAGCCAGACACAAAATGTTCACGTATGGTGTGACTGCATTTAAATGAAATATCCAGAATAGATAAATTCATAGGGATAGAACTCAGATTGGTGGCTGGTAGGGCTGAAGCAGTAAGGCAATGAGAAGAAACTTCCTAATAGGTATAGAAATGTTTTGGGACTAGATAGAGACAGTGGTTGCACAACATTGTAGATGTGCTAAATGCTTTTAATTCTCATTTTAAAAATGCTAATTTTATGCTATGTGAATCTCACCTCAATAAATTATTTTTTAAAAAGAAGATATAACTGCGATGACGAAGAACATTTGATGTCTTTTCTGCCATTAGGGACAATCAGTTCAGTCAAACATAGATGACCTTTACCTCCCTTCATGGGCTTCCCAAGTGGTGCCATGGTAAAGAATCCACCTGCCAGTGCAGGAGACATAAGGGAAATGAGTTCAATCCCTGGGCCAGCAAGGTCTCCTGGAGTAGGAAGTGGCAACCCATTTCAGTATTCTTTCCTGGGAAATCCCATACACAGAGGACCCTGGCGGCTATTGTCTATGTGGTCTATGGATGCAGTCTACGAGGTCGCAAAAGATTCAGATATGATGGAGCACATATACACCTCCCTTCATAAACCACATTTCCAGAGTTAATACCCAACATTAATTCTTCATGAAAGAGAAAGTACAAGTGGAGCATTAATGCAGCCCCTAGATTATGTTCCTGAGGACAGAAGCTCCATACAGAAGCCACTGTGATTTATATATGTGTGTCTGCCTAAATTCCTAGCACAATAGCTGGTAGAATATACTAGCAACATTTGGACAATCCGCTTTGGAAACTCAGACTCCCCATAAATAATTAGTTATGTAATTTTTACAAAGATACCACACACATACTTCAGTTTTGCCAAATATTTTAGCATTCCTGGTTCAACAGTACATTTTCAAGCTTAATGTAATGTATGTTCTTGATGCTTCAAAGACAGAAGAATAAAAGGGCAAATGGGTTAAAATTTTTGAAAAAAATGTGATAAAAGTTGAATACTTTGGCACCATCCATCACATAGTTGACCACTTTATGGCTACACATGGGTTATTTACACTATAGTTCATCTCAGTCAATGATGGCCTCTTATTTTAAATGGCTCAATAAACATCAAACTATTTTGTTACATATGATCAGTTACATTTTGCTGCTTCATTAAAAATGAGATTTCATCTTTCACTGGATGACACTTTAATGAAGGAAAAGAAATGTTTTTGCCCATTAGAAAATGCAGGTAACAGTCTCTTGAAGATGCCAAGGGCTTGGTGAAATATGAGAAGTCAGGAAAAATTCCAAATGGAGAAGAACATTCCTCTACTATCTTATGGGATTCTGAAGAACACAGTTAGGTATGGCTATGCTTTTATTGGCCACAAGCAATTAAAGAGAGACCTGTCTGTCTCAGGTCAGACAGATTCTGTTTTTTAAGCCATTTTGTAACCAATAAGACATAACCCAATCAGTGACTGTGACCCTAAAACCTGAAGATCCCTCAGATTTTAATCTGGATCAAAGATGTTCTGAATATTCATTGGAAGGACTGATGGAAAAGCTGAAGCTACAATATTTTGACCACCTGATGAAAAGAGCCAGCTCACTGGAAAACATCTTGATCCTAGGAAGCATTGAGGGCAGGAGAAGGGATGACAGAAGATGAGATCACTCTCTCGTCATCAATGGCAGCATCACTTTAATGGACATGAGTTTGAGTGAACTGTGGGAGATAGTGAAGGACTGCATGCCACAGTCCAGAGAGTGACAAAGAGTGGGACACAAACTAGCAACTGAACAACAGCAAAATAATGCCCTACTTTATGAAATTAACTACATGAAAATAGGGTGATCCATTGGAAAAATAAAATACCCACTATCCCATGAACAGAGGAACCTGGCAGGTTACACTCCATGGGATCACAAAGAATTGGACATGACTGAGTAACTAACACCTTCACTTTCACTGCATATATACCCAGATGTGCTCAGATGCATTTTCCATCAAACACAACTTACCAACACACAGTGGGCTTCCTGCTTTCCTAAGTCAGTAAGCATTTATTCATGATGGGTATGCCACAGACCTCTGTGGACCCTGACATCTCTTGCCCCCTTTCTCTGTTCTCACCCTTCTCTTCTGTCTGGCTTCATTTGCTCTTTGCCATCGGTTGGCCAATCTGTTTTGAACTTTGGGGATTGTCTGATGTTTCAGGAGGGTGGTTTTAACAGAACTTTCAAATCATAGCTACAGACCAACTTTAAAGGTCAATGTAAAAATAATTTAAAGTAGAAAGTTTAAAAGGGGCAAAAAAAAAAAAATTCCCCAATTTTGTTCAGTCATCTCTGCAATAGTTCAAAAACACCTAATAAATAGCAAAACCTGGGAAAGGTCAAGATGGAAATTATTAATAAATGCTAAATAACCCAAAGCCAGTCCAGTAATACAAAAATGATGAAATATCAATTTAAAAACCACCATGTGAAGCAAAAACAAAATCTTTATATCTAATTGAAAAGGTTCATAAAAGGAAAAAAGAAATTGAGTCACAGCTTTGCAAAGCTTGATTACTAGACTGCTGTCAGGAATACCATTTCTATCTAAGACCTTTTTATCTTTCATATATTTCTGTACATATGTCATTAAAATAAATGCACTACTTCCACCAGCTGACCTAGAATTTTGCAAAATTCAGCTAATAAATAAGAAATGGAAGTGTAATTTATTTTTTGAAAAGGCTTGGGAATTTTTGCCTTTAATGGACAAACAGGCAGACATTGGTTGCCCTCCTATCCAAGGTTATTAACATAATAACACTGCATATTCTAGCTGTAGTTTTATGTTTCTTCAGAGTCATGAAAAAATTTAACATTTTATATTTTATACAATTCAAAACTTTCAGATGATTTTGTGGAGCTTAAACAGAGTCTTTAAAACTAATAACATTAGAAAGTGCTCACTTTTCAACTAAAAGTATCTGCTTTTTGTGTGTTGTACGCTTATTTATCATTCAGTTCAGTTCAGTTGCTCAGTCCTGTCTGACTCTTTGTGACCCCATGAATTGCAACACTCCAGGCCTCCCTGTCCATCAACAACTCCCAGAGCTCACTCAAACTCATGACCATCGAGTTGGTGATGCCATCCAGCCATCTCATCCTCTGTCATCCCCTTCTCCTCCTGCCCCCAATCCCTCCCAGCATCAGAGTCTTTTCCAATGAGTCAGCTCTTCACATGAGGTGGCCAAAGTACTGGAGTTTCACTTTTAGTATCATTCCTTCCAAAGAACACCCAGGACTAATCTCCTTTAGAATGGACTGGTATTAATCATTAGCATTTATTAAAATGAATACACTAAATGACTATTTATCATTTCTGTTTGTGTTTGAATAGCTTCATAAGAAAAACTAGAACTTTCCCATGGGTTATTGTTGTTATTTAAAAAGATAAATCAAAGATAGATGGCTCAATATATATATACATATATATATATATATATTCTTGTTAATATTGCTTTGAAAGTGAAAGTAAAGTCACTCAGTTGTGTCCAACTCTTTGTGACCCCATAGACTGTGGCCTACCAGGTTCCTCCATCCATGGGATTTTCCAGGCAAGGATACTGGAGTGGGTTGCCATTTCCTTCTCCAGAGGTTCTTCCTGACCCAGGGATCAAATCTGGGTCTCCCACATTATAGGCAGATGCTTTACTGTCTGAGCCACCAGGGCAGTTTTATCTGAACTATATCTTATGTTCTGATTTTTCAAACTCCTTTTACTTCTCTATTTCATTATTCAATCTTCCTGAAATGTTTTTAATTTGTTGGGTGAATCATAAAAATCTCACCAAGATAGTTAAAGCTCAGATTCCTGGAGAATAAATGAACTTCCTTATAATATAAACAATAAATTAGGTAACTGTAAAATCATAAAAATGTCCTTGGCTTGCAGAGACAATGGTAAGTGGCAGACTATGAAAATGTCTTCATAACTTTTAACTAAAAAAAAATTTTTGGACGCATTTTATTATTGTTCTTTTTGTGCATGACTTTTCTGAAATGAGATCTGGATGGAATAGTAGTTCAGGAAAATCCAAAGTTTTAATGATGGATGTTTTAAGTAATAAGATAAGAAGATTTACTATGATTACATTTAAGCATTTCCCACAGTTGGTGCCCTTGGGGGAAATCTGCATTCTGTGTGGTAATTAAAATTCTGTACATGCTATAATGAATAGAACAATATAGAAGTAACTCTTCTCTCCAGAGTTTTATTTAATGGTACCAAAAAAAAAAAAAAAAAAAAACCGTGAAAAATAGAGTGACATCACTTAACTGTTGATTCACAATTTAGAGAATGGTAACTGGGATGCTGAATAAAGAAAAATAAAATCAATGGATGTTACAATAAAATATGACATCCTACTTTCCCCATCCCTCAGAACTATGAGAATGAGATAAGCATTATGTAAGCAAATAGCCACCTGATGTGAAGAACTGACTCACTGGAAAAGACTCTGATGCTGGGAAAGATTGAAGGCTGGAAGAGAAGGGGGTGACAGAAGATGAGATTGTTGGATGGCATCCCCGACTTGATGCACATAAGTTTAAGCAAGCTCCAGGAGTTGGTGATGGACAGGGAAGCCTGGCGTGCTGCGGTGCATGGAATCGCAGAGTTGGACATGACTGAGTGACTGAACTGACTGAACTGAGGTAAAAGCAACATTTCTACAAATTTGGAAAATAGTTCTAAAGAAAATATCAGAACCTGGAATAGCACTTAGTAGACATTCAATAACTATTTTTGTTGTTGTTGACCCTTATGTATGATTTGATTGAAATTATATTTGGATAAAAAATTTTGCAGTATTAAAATAATGCCACATATTAATAAAAATCTCAACAGAGACTTCCCTGGTGGTCCAGTGATTAAGGCTCCATGCCCCCTGGTCAGGAAACTATAAGTCCCCCAAGATGCACTCAGTGACCATGATTAAAAAAAAAAAAAAAAAAGTCATACGGCATATAACCAAATAAAATTTTGGTACACATAGGTAGAGGTTTTAGAACTACTAGTAGACTGCAAAATCTTTACAAGAAAATGTATAAAGAATGGAAGCTCATTTATGTTGAGAATAATTTAAGCATGTGTAAATATACATAATTTTTAGGTATTCTCATAGTACATTTTTAATAACCAATTATGAATGTGACAATGCTTAGAAAATGTGTTAAAAATGTACATATCATGTTTATAGTATAATTCTGAAACTTCCTTGCCAATAACAAGCCTGTGAATATAAAGTGACATAAGTTATTTGAAATATCTTTAAAATTATATGTAATTTTAATGTCAATAAAAATGAATGAAATAATGAATGTGTTGATGCCAATGGCTGCGAGAGTATATTAGGTGGTTCTAGCAGGAGATGGCTGTTGTCAAGCCCAGTGACTGAAGAATAGAGCTTGTTTATTGAGAAAACTTTCCTTTCTCTTGACCTCATGTGTACACATGAAGCAATGAAGGGAGAAGGAGATAGCCATCTTTACACTTGATCAGCCAGCCAAACCAGTCTTGGAAATCAGTGGAGTGTTAGCCATATTGCCTTTAGTCCAAAGTTAGGAAGAATGGAAAACATGCTATATTTTTTATGGAAGTCAAGTAGCATTTTATTTAGTGAGATCACACAGGTTTAACATGGAAGGTGAGAATTTTGCCACCCTCAGGTCAAGTTTACTTATTGGGAAGGGCATTATACACAGAGGGCCTCAGACACATGGGAGAACTCAGAATACAGTAAATTTGATAAAGTTCCCTGCAGTAGAAGGGGATAACTTGTGAAGAGTCTATTGGTGGTACTAGTGATGAAGCATAAGGAATTGATCCTGTGATTCTGGGAAACGAAGAGGTTTCCTAGGCCTTTTCTTGGGAGTATTCCATGGAGAGAATTAAGAACAGTATGGAGGGAACTGTAGAAGAGAGAAGCAGAATAAGTCAAAGAGGGAAATGAGGAAAATAAAGGCACAGCTGAGAAAAAATTTCAATACAGTGTATGTCAGGGAAAAACGATTTATTACATTTTGACTGAAGTAGTCAAATATCGACATAATGTTTTTCTGGAACTACTATAATTTAAATGAAATTACTTAATAAAATCTTTATACAGGCTTCCCTGGGAGCTCAGCTGGTAAAGAATCCACTTCTGATGCAGGAGACCCTGCTTCCATTCCTGGGTTGGGAAGTTCCCCTGGAGAAAGGATAGGTTACCCACGCCAGTAGTCTAAGGTTTCGCGGATGGCTCAGATGGTAAAGAATACGCTTACAATGCGGGAGACCTGGGTTCGATCCCCGGGTTGGAAAGATGCCCTGGAAGAGGGCATGGCAATCCACTCCAGTATTCTAATCCCCATGGCCAGAGGAGCCTAGTGGGCTATAGTCGATGGGGTCAAAAGAGTTATACACAACTGAGCAACTAATCACAGTAACAATATATCTTACTTGCAATATCTGATATTGACTAAGATGTAATGTGATTGTTAATGGACACAGTTTTATCAAAATAACACTTTTGAGAGTTATTACAAGTATGATTATATAAAAATAATAGAAATTTGACTGGCATATGGAAAACATTGCAGAAGAAACATGAAAATTTTCTCTTCAGTTCAGTTCAGTTAAGTCGCTAGTCATATCTGACTCTGTGACCCCATGAATTGCAGCACGCCAGGCCTCCCTGTCCATTACCAACTCCAGAGTTCACTCAAACTCATGTCCATAGAGTCTGTGATGCCATCAGTCATCTCGTCCTCTATCATCTCCTTCTCCTCCTGCCCCCAGTCCCTCCCAGCATCAGAATCTTTTCCAATGAGTCAGTTCTTCACATGAGGTGGCCAAAGTATTGGAGTTTCAGCCTCAGCATCAGTCCTTCCAATGAACATCCAGGACAGGTCAACAAAAGAGTCCAAAATGCAGTACTTGGATGCAATCTCAAAAACTACAGAATGATCTGTGTTCGTTTCCACGGCAAACCATTCAATATCATGGTAATCCAAGCCTATGCCTCAACCAGTAACACTGAAGAAGCTGAAGTTGAATGGTTCTATGAAGACTTACAAGACCTTTTAGAACTAACACCCAAAAAAGGTGTCCTTTTCATTATAGGGGACTGGAATGCAAAAGTAGGAAGTCAAGAAACACCTGGAGTAACAGGCAAATTTGGCCTTGGAGTATAGAATGAATCAGGGCAAAGGCTAATAGAGTTTTCGAGGAGAACGTACTGGTCATAGCAAACATTCTCTTCCAACAACACAAGAGAAGACTCTACACATGGACATCACCAGCTGGTCAACACTGAAATCAGATTGGTTATATTTTTTGCAGCCAAAGATGGAGAAGCTCGATACAGTCAACAAAAACAAGACTGGGAGCTGACTGTGGCTCATATCATGAATTCCTTATTGCCATATGCAGACTTAAATTGAAGAAAGTAGGGAAAACTACTCAACCTTTCAGGTATGACCTAAATCAAATCCCTATGGTTATACAGTGGAAGTGAGAAATAGGTTTAAGGGCCTAGATCTAATAGATAGAGTGCTTGATAAACTATGGAGAGAGGTTCTTGACATTTTACAGGAGACAGAGATCAAGACCATCCCCATGGAAAAGAAATGCAAAAAGCAAAATGGCTGTCTAAGGAGGCCTTATATATAGCTGTGAAAAGAAGAGAAGCGAAAAGCAAAGGAGAAAAGGAAAGATATAAGCATCTGAATGCAGAGTTCCAAAGAATAGCAAGGAGAGATAAGAAAGCCTTCCTCAGCAATTAATGCAAAGAAATAGAGGAAAACAACAGAACAGGAATGACTAGAGTTCTCTTCAAGAAAGTTCAAGATACCAAGGGAACATTTCATGCAAAGATAGGCTCAATAAAGGACAGAAAATTTCTCTTAATGACCAATAAAGCCATACCAGAACCACATCTCTGTCCCTGTAGGTGCTGAGTAGCACTGGGGGGTGGCTGTGACTCTGATCTCAAAATTGAAACTGCAAACATCCTTACATCCTTTCTTTATCCTCTGCACGTGAGAGGCGGTTGTCTTCAGAAGCTGCTTCCCTGATGCCTCAATTCTGTAAGTCCACGGAGCAGTCTATCTGTGCAACATTGCCTGACCATTTTCATAAGCATAATTCCCTTCATTTATTTCTACCTTGCTTAAAATACCTAGAATAACTTCCATCTTTTAATAAAAAATTGGAAGTAAAGGACTTCCATGAAATACCCGGACCTTCAAGTAAATAAAGTAGACGTGAATTCTATCAAAATATCCGGAGTCCTATGTATTATAAGGAAATGCTTTAATGTTTTAATATTTTTCTTAGTAAAAATAATGTGAATTGATTATAAAATGTAAAGCATGAAATATAAAAATGGTATTCCTTAGAGACAAATAGCATTTTGGACTATTTCCCAAATGATATATTTTTATTTATATTTTTAATTATTTTGGATCAACCTGAATTTCTAATAGTATAGTTTAATTGCTTATCTTCACCATTACAACATAATTATAGGTTCATAATTTTGAACATTCATAATAAATATTATTTTAACTACTATTTTTTTCTCTGCTATAAATGTGTCATAATTTAAACCTTTTTATTTTATTAGATGTTAGTTAAGAAGATGTTGGTTAAGACTGTTCTCTCTTTTATAATATCTCCCATACTTGTTAGTAAAATAAGTTAGTAAAAATAAACTTTTTTCTTAATTTTAAAATAAGCATTTATTTGAATTCCAGTGAAGCTGAATATTTGTTTCATACATATGAGTTGGTTGATTCTACTTTATATTTTATTGTTTTTCTATTTTGTTTTGAGTCACATAAATGAAATGGTTTTGGATAACATTTTAATATTCAGTCATCATAAGTATGCAGAATAAATTGGAGCCATGCTTATAAGAATTATCAAATTTTCAACAATTATTGTGTACCAAGCACTTCCTGGTGGCTCAGTCAGTAAAGAGTCCATCTGCAATGCAGGAGACCCGGGTTTGATCCTTGGGTCAAAAAATGCCCTGGAGAATAAAATGGCAACTCACTTCAATATTCTTGCCTGGAGAATTCCACTGACAGAGGAGCCTGGCAGGCTATATAGTTCATGGTGTCTCAGACATGACTGAGCAACTAAACCACTACCACCACCATCGTGTACCAGGTACCTTTCAATGTGGTCCACACATATCAATCATCTCATGCAATGCTCATAGCAAACCTATGAAATAAGTACAATTATGCAGATTTTAGAATGAGAAAATTTGAGGCAGAGTTAAATGAACTTCCCAGGCAGTTCCTAGTAGATAGGAATTGCTTAAGCTAAGACTGGGATCAAGGTGAACTGACTCCATCTAGACTCCTAATTCTTAAATTACATAAACTTTCATGTATTATAAAGACGACTCCACTGATTTTTGGAATCTGACTCTGAAGTTTAGGGAAAAGCTGGAAGCTAGACATGCAACTGAAACTGGCTATATTAAATTCAGTTCCTTCACAAGTCTTTAGATCCTGAAAAATTTGCCCGTGAATAAATAATTTCTCAGCCATAATTCAAAATGGAATCTTTGCAAACTGCTCCTATTTGATGCTAGTGGTAAATAATCTACTTGCTAAAGCAAGGAGACACAAGATACATGGGTTTGACTCCTGGGTTAGGGCAATCCCCTGGAGTAGGAAGTGGCAAACTACAGTATTATTGCCTGAAAAATTCCATGGACTGAGGAGCCCAGCAGCCTACAGTCCATGGGACCACAAAGAGTGGGACGTGACTCAGTGACTGTGCACACAGGACAAAAAAATGGACTCATTTCTGTCACAACAGCATTTCTGAATACTATCTTTTTTTTTTTTCCTAGCACTTATTAATATTTATTTCTTTAACTCTTTTTAATTTGTGCATTGTTTATCTGCACTCTCTAGAGAATAAGCACCATGTAAGCATTACTTTGCCAATAAAGGTCCATCTAGTCAAGGCTATGGTTTTTCCTGTGGTCATGTATGGACGTGAGAGTTGGACTGTGAAGAAAGCTGAGCATCGGAAGAATTGATGCTTCTGAACTGTGGTGTTGGAGAAGACTCTTGAGAGTCCCTTAGACTGCAAGGAGATCCAACCAGTCCATCCTAAAGATCAGTCCTGGGTGTTCTTTGGAAGGACTGATGCTGAAGCTGAAACTCTAATACTTTGGCTACCTCATGCAAAGAGTTGACTCATTGCAAAAGACCCTGATGCTGAGAGGGAATGGGGGCAGGAGGAGAAGGGGATGACAGAGGATGAGATGGCTGGAGGGCATCACCGACTCGATGGACATGAGTTTGAGTGAACTCCAGGAGTTGGTGATGGATGGGGAGGCCTGGTGTGCTGTGATTCACGGGGTCACAACGAGTCGGACACGACTGAGCGACTGAACTGAACTGAACTGAAGGCAAACTGTGTGCAAGCTGTATCTTCAGGGTTTAGATATTAGTTGACATATTTTAAAGAATATTTGTTGCTTCTATTGTTTCTATTGTGTTCTCTGCTTGGCATTTTCCTGTACTTCTAGAAACAGATTGTTTGGCCCAGGATCTTGCTTGTAAGCTAACATTATGTGGTTCTCAAGGTTGTTGTCAACCAGTCATCTTCCCTAAAGCTAGACTTGACTAGTGGTTGTGTGCCAAATAGTATGGTTTTGTTGAATACCTAGGGTAAGATGTATGTGCATCCCTGGGTGTGAGTATTAGAAGACATCTCAGAATTCTGATGGGGCCATGTACTGATAAATCTTTGACACAATAATTTCACAGGTGTTGAAACTGTGAATGGTGTCAAACAGAAGATATCAGTCATTGTGTTACTTTCTATGTGGTAGCTCAGATGGTAAAGTATCCACCTGCAGTGCTTGGAGACCTGGATTCTATCACTTGGGTTGAGTAGATCCCCTGGAGAAGGGCATAGGAACTCACCCCATTATTCTTGCCTGGAAAATCCCCACGGACAGAGGAGCCTAGCAGGGTACAGTCCATGTGGTTGCAGAGAGTTGGATTCGACCCAGTGACTAAGCACATACATTATGTGGAAGAAATTTACTGAGACAATGAAATCAACAACAAAAGGTAGACAGTAGTGCTGTACCAAACACGGGCCCTCTTAGTACTTGTATCAGGTCCCAGTTGCCTCTCAGATGAACAGCACCCTGTCTTTCATATGGTTACCATGAAATTCCTTCTCTTTAAGCTAATGCAATGTGAATTCAAAAACGTTAGGTACAAGTAAGACTGTATTACTTTTCTATTACTTCATATCAAATTACTATAAAATTAGTGGCTTAAAATACATCCATCTACTAGCTCACAACTCTGTCCAACTGAAGTCCAGGCAAAGCATCACTTGAGTTCTCTGCTCGGGGTTCTTTCCTAAGTTCATTCAAGTTGTTGGCTGGAGTTGTGATCTCAGCAGTTATTTAAAGTCTTTTAGGAATATTTGGTTCCTTGTGGTTGTAGGGCTGAGGGCTCATTCTCTTGGTCAGAGGTCACTATAAGCTCATAAAGACAATGTGTTCCATGTACTTTCCCTCTTCAAACCCTGCAAAGGAGAAAGACTTTTCTTCAAGTAGAATTGCCCGTACCACAAATCTCTTTTGTCAGGAAATGCTCATTCTGTTTTAAGAGGTTGCCTAGTTAAGTCAGGACTACAGAAGACAATCTTCATTTTTTAATGTTCATTTATTTATAACCTTAATTATATAACCTTCACTTATTTGTAACCTTAATAATGTATTTGTGCTCTTCACAGAAGCACCTAAGTTAGTGTTTTATTGGATATCTAAGGGAAGATGTGTGTTCATCTGGGACAGGAGTGTTAGGTGCCATCTCAGAATTATGTCTACCATCAAAGCTAAAATAAATATAAAGTTAGAACAGACCAAAAACATTTAGAAGCTCAAATTTGTAAAAATTTTACTCAAAAAGACAATTAATTCCAAAATAGAGTTTCTGTGTCATTTCAGGATAGACAGGCAAATAGGACTCTGCTAGTCTCATATTATGACCCAGAAAATTTGTTTGATTTCCAGATCTGAGAGCATCTGGAGTATTGAATAGAAACAATTAAGTGTTACTCTTATTCATCAAATATCATTAATAAAAGGTCCATCTCAATGTACTGTTTTATTTATATCAACCTATTGTATTATACCTTTTTGTCCTGAGATGATTCTAGATTTATATGCAATTGTTATAAAAAACATAAAAATATAATTTACTTAGTTTTCCCTATGGTAACATTTTTGTTGTTGTTCTTTAGTCGCTGAGTCATGTCTGACTCTTGCGATCCCATAGACTGAAGCCTGACAGGCCCCTATGTTCATGGGATTTCCCAGGCAAGAATATTGGAGTGGGTTGCCATTTTCTTCTCAAGGGGATCTTTTCAACCCAGAGATCAAACCCATATCTCCTGCATTGGCAGGCAGATTCAGATTTTTACCACTAAGCCACCAGGGAAGACATTGGTAACATTATACATAACTATAAAATAGCATTATAATCAGGCAATGGACACTCAAATAATCCATTGGTCTGATTAATTTCTCACAAATTTTATAAGCACTCATTTGTGTGTTTAGTTTTACATAATTTTATGATGTGTGTGTACATGAAAAAACTTTACTACAGTCAATATACAGAATTGTTTCATCTCAAGTTCAGTTCAGTTCACTTCAGTCACTCAGTCGTGTCTGACTCTTTACGACTCCATGAACTCTAGCACACCAGGCCTACCTATCCTTCACCAACTTCCAGGGTTCACTCAAACTCATGACCATTGAGTAAGTGATACCATCCAACCATGTCACCCTCTGTCATACCTTTTTCCTCCTGCCCTCAGTCTTTCCCAGTATCAGGGTCTTTTCCAACGAGTCAGCTCTTTGCATCAGGTGGCCAGAATATTGGAGCCTCAGCTTCAACTTCAGTCATTCCAATGAACACCCAGAACTGACCTCCTTTAGGATGGACTGGCTGGATCTCCTTGCAGTCTAAGGGATTCTCAAGCATCTTCTCAACACTACAGTTCAAAAGCATCAGTTCTTCAGTGATCAGGTTTCTTCACAGTCCAAGTCTCACATCCATACATGACCACTGGAAAAACCATAGCCTTGACTAGATGGACTTTTGTTGGCAAAGTAAGATCTCTGCTTTTCAATATGCTGTCTAGGTTCATCATAACTTTCCTTCCAAGGAGTAAGAGTCTTTTAATTTCATGGCTGCATCACCATCTGCAGTGATTTTGGAGCCCCAAAATAATAAAGTCTGACACTGTTTCCCCATCTGTTTGCCATGAAGTGATGGGACCAGATGCCATGATCTTAGTTTTCTCCATGTTGAGCTTTAGGCCAACATTTTCACTCTCCTCTTTCACTTTCATCAAGAGGCTCTTTAGTTCTTCTTCACTTTCTGCCATGAGAGTGATGTCATCTGCATATCTGAGGTGATTGATATTTCTCCCAGCAATCTTGATTTCAGCTTGTGCTTCCTCCAGCCCAGCGTTTCTCATGATGTCCTCTGCATAGAAGGTAAATAAGCATGGTGACAATATACAGCCTTGACTTAACTTCTTTTCCTATTGGAACCAGTCTGTTGTTCCATGTCCAGTTCTAACTGCTGCTTCCTAACCTGCATACAGGTTTCTCAAGAGGCAGCCAGGAGGTCTGGGATTCCCATCTCTTTCAGAAATGTCCACAGTTTATTGTGATCCACACAGTCAAAGGCTTTGGCATAGTCAATAAAGCAGAAATAGATGTTTTTCTGGAACACTCATGTTTTCGATGATCCAGCAGATTTTGGCAATTTGATCTCTGGTTCCTCTGCCTTTTCTAAAACCAGCTTGAACATCTGGAAGTTCACAGTTCACGTAGTGCTGAAGCTTAGCTTGGAGAATTTTGAGCATTTCTTTACTAGTGTGTGAGATGAGTGCAATTGTGCAGTAGTTTGAGCATTCTTTAGTATCTCATTTTGTCCATTCATAATCATATCCATCCAAACTCACTGCTAACCCTACAATGGCTACCCAGTTCTCTGACTTCCTGTTCCATCTTGCCAATTCCTCCTAGTGCTGCCTCTTGCATGGAATCCATGCCACACTAAATAGAGCAGTTAACACATATATTTCTAAAATCTCAGAGGAAGAAATATCAGATTCTTATTTCTAACAATAAACACATAGATGTAAATTCATCATGAACATTTGCTATTACATAGGTTTTCTAAAAGTGAGAGTATTGTTTGAGTAACTTAATCAAATATGCAATTTGCTCAATTTAATAATCAGATATATATAAGATGGCTATGCTACAAGCTTAGATCTCTTTTCAAAATGGGAGAAACCGTCTTTACAGTACATATACCACAACTTCTACTAATTGCATTTAAAGTGTACTTTTCTTCATATTTCAGCAACTGTCCATTCAGACTTGCAATGTGTTACACCTAATCTTTGCCTGAATGTATTAGTCATCTCAAACACTGTGTTGTAAATTTAGCCCCATATTTTATACCCTCCCAGAGTTCCTATAATTTTATCCATCTCAGCTACTTGAAATTGCAAGCCTCATTTTCAAACCAAACATTCTGGTGTCTCACTGATTGCATTCTTTTTCTTACATCTCACATCCATATTTTAATGATTCATTTGTAAGATGCTCCAATGAATATCCTTAAATATGACTATATCTCATGACCTCCACAGATAAAATGAAGTTACACCACTGTCTTTTACCTAGATTATTGTAGCAGCATTCTAAGTAATTCAATTCAACCCCTGTCACCTCAATACCCTTTTTATCTATTCTCAGTACAACTGCACATTAATCCTTTTTTATGTCAGATTATGTCACTCTTTTGATGAAAACCTTTTAATGGTTTCCTGAATCAATGAGCAACCTGACAGAAAGCAGATGGCATCCTCAATTTAGGTCATTTGAAGAGCAATGGACAAAGGGACTATTTTCATCGACATAGACAGGGTGAAGTCCAGAGAAGTTACCAGGTCAGTACTAGGAGTGAGAAACAGTAGGTACACATCACTAAATGCTAGACTGACAGTACAAGGAGAAGAGTAACAGAGTTCTAATAAAGACTAGAAGAAAAAACCATGATAGATAAAATGGGGAGTGTGGGACATCAATTGCTGTTTTTTAACTCCTAAGTAAGTAACACTTCAAAATAAAAATGTAGTCAAACAGAGCAAAAATATGTTCCTTTTCTCCTTATATATGCAAGTGCAGACAGATATCTAGACAGACAACTAGAGATGGGAATAATACATGTGTGATCAGTCAGTTCAGCCAAGGTAAGAGAAAATCAAGTAAGATAGTAGGCACTGAGAGAGGGCATTAGAGGGCACACTGACTGAAACTATAATAACAGACAACTAGCCAATCTGATCACATGGACCACAGCTTTGTCGAACTCAATGAAACTAAGCAACGGTGTGTGGGGCTACCCAAGATGGATGGGTCATGGTGGAGAGGTTTGACAGAATGTGCTTCACTGGAAAAGGGAATGGCAAACCACTTCAGTATTCTTGCCTTGAGAACCTCATGAACAATATGAAAAGGCAAAAGATAGGACACATAAAGTTGAACTCCCCAGGTTGGTAGGTGCCCAATATGCTACTGAAGATCAATGGAGAAATAACTCCAGAAAGAATGAAGGAATGTAGACAAAGCAAAAACAACACCCAGTTCTGGATGGGGCTGTTGATACAAGTAAGGTTCAATGCTATAAAGAGCAATGTTGCATAGCAACCTGGAATCTTAGGTCCATGAATCAAGGCAAATTGGAAGTGGTCACACAGGAAACGACAAGAGTAAACATTGACATTCTAGGAATCACTGGACTAAGAGGGACTAGAATGGGTGAATTAAAATCAGATGACCATTGTATCTAGTACTGTGGGCAAGAACGCCTTAGAAGAAATGAGGTAGCCATTATGGTCAACAAAAGAGTCCAAAATGTAGTACTTGGATGCAATCTCAAAAATAACAGAATGATCTTTTCCAATGCACACCATTCAATATCATGGTGATTCAAGTTTATGCCTTGATAAGTAATGCTGAAGAAGCTGAAATTGAACAGTTCTATGAAAACCTACAAGACTTTCTAGAACTAACACCCCAAAAAGACATCCTTTTCATTATAAGGAACTGGAATCCAAAAGTAGGAAGTGAAGAAACACTTGGAGTAACAGGCAAATTTGGCCTTGGAGTACAGAATGAAGCAGGGCAAAGGCTAATAGAGATCTACCAAGAGAACACACTGGTCATAGCAAACACCTTCTTCCAACATCACAAGAGAAGACTCTACACATGGACATCATCAGATGGTCAACACTGAAATCAGATTGGTTATATTCTTTGCAGCCAGCGATGGAGAAGCTCTATACAGTCAGCAAAAACAAGACTGGGAACTGACTGTTGTTCAGATCATGAACTCCTTATTGCCAAATTCAGACTGAAATAGAAGAAGTGGAGAAAACCACTAGACCATTCAAGTATGACCTAAATCATATCCCTTATGACTATAAGTGGAAGTGAGAAACAGATTTAAGGGCCTAGATCCGATAGAAAGAGTGCCTGATGAACTATGGACAGAGGTTCGTGACACTGTAAAGCAGACAGGAATCAAGACCATACCCATGGAAAAGAAATACAAAAAAGCAAAATGGCTGTCTGAGGAACAAATAGCTATGAAAAGAAGGGAAGCTAAAAGCAAAGGAGAAAAAGAAAGATATAAGCATCTGAATGCAGACTTCCAAAGAATAGCAAGGATAGATAAGAAAGCACTCCTTAGCATTCAGTGCAAAGAAATTGAGGAAAACAATAGAATGGGAAAGACTAGAGATCTCTTCAAGAAATTTAGAGATACCAAGGGAACATTTTATTCAAAGATGGGTTCAATAAAGGAGAGAAATGGTATGGACCTAACAGAAGCAGAAGATATAAGAAGAGGTGAAAAGAATACATAGAAGAACTGTACCAAAAAGATCTTCATGACCCAGATAATCACGATGGTATGATCACCCACCTGGAGCCAGATATCCTGGAATATGAAGTCAAGTGTGCCTTAGGAAGCATCACTATGAACAAAGCTAGTGGAGGTGATGGAAATCCGGTGGAGCTCTTTCAAATCCTAAAAGATGATGCTGTGAAAGTGCTGCACTCTATATGCCAGCAAATTTGGAAAACTCAGCAGTGGCCACAAGACTGGAAAAGGTCAGTTTTCATTCCAATTCCAAAGAAAGGCAATGCCAAAGAATGCTCAAACTACCGCACAATTGCACTCATCTCAAACACTAGTAAAGAAATGTTCAAAATTCTCCAAGCTAAGCTTCAGCACTACGTGAACTGTGAACTTCCAGATGTTCAAGCTGTTTTAGAAAAGGCAGAGGAACTAGAGATCAAATTGCCAACATCCGCTGGATCATCGAAAACACAAGAGTATTCCAGAAAAACATCTATTTCTGCTTTATTGACTATGCCAAAGCCTTTGACTGTGTGGATCACAATAAACTGTGGACAATTCTGAAAGAGATGGGAATCCCAGACCTCCTGGCTGCCTCTTGAGAAACCTGTATGCAGGTCAGGAAGCAGCAGTTAGAACTGGACATGGAACAACAGACTGGTTCCAAATAGGAAAAGAAGTAAGTCAAGGCTGTATATTGTCACCATGCTTATTTATTTTCTATGTAGAGAACATCATGAGAAACGCTGGGCTGGAGGAAGCACAAGCTGAAATCAAGATTGCTGGGAGAAATATCAATCACCTCAGATATGCAGATGATAACACCCTTATGGCAGAAAGTGAAGAAGAACTAAAGAGCCTCTTGATGAAAGTGAAAGAGGAGAGTGAAAGTGTTGGCCTAAAGCTCAACATGGAGAAAACTAAGATCATGGCATCTGGTCCCATCACTTCATGGCAAATAGATGGGGAAACAGTGTCAGACTTTATTATTTTGGGGCTCCAAAATCACTGCAGATGGTGATGCAGCCATGAAATTAAAAGACTCTTACTCCTTGGAAGGAAAGTTATGATGAACCTAGACAGCATATTGAAAAGCAGAGATCTTACTTTGCCAACAAAAGTCCATCTAGTCAAGGCTATGATTTTTCCAGTGGTCATGTATAGATGTGAGACTTGGACTGTGAAGAAACCTGAACACCGAAGAATTGATGCTTTTAAACTGTGGTGTTGGAGAAGATGCTTGAGAGTCTCTTAGACTGCAAGGAGATCCAGCCAGTCCATCCTAAAGGAGATCAGTTCTGGGTGTTCATTGGAAGGACTGATGTTGAAGCTGAAAGTCTAACACTTTGGCCACCTGATGCAAAGAGCTGACTCGTTGGAAAAGACCCTGATGCTGGGAGGGATTGGGGGCAGGAGGAGAAGTGGAAGACAGAGGATGACATGGTTAGATGGCATCACTGACTCGATGGACATGGGTTTGGGTAGACTCCGGAAGTTGGTGACAGACAGGGAGGTCTAACCTGCTGTGGTTCATGGGGTCGCAAAGTGTCGGACATGACTGAGTGATTGAACTGAACTGATCAGTCATTTCAGTT
This sequence comes from Nanger dama, assembly GCA_917880005.1. Classification (NCBI taxonomy): domain Eukaryota; kingdom Metazoa; phylum Chordata; class Mammalia; order Artiodactyla; family Bovidae; genus Nanger; species Nanger dama. The sequence continues at coordinate 5,768,489 of CAKJTW010000069.1, forward strand.
CCGTCGTGTCCCACTGTTTGTGGCCCCATGGACTGCAGCACTCTAGGCTTCCCGTTCCATCATCAGCTCCCGGAGCTTGTTCAAACTCATATCTATCAAGTTAGTGATACCATCCAACCATCTTATCCTCTGCTGTCTCCTTCTCCTTCCACCTTAATCTTTCCCAGCATTAGAGTCTTTTCCAAAGAGTCAATTCTTCCCATCCAGTGGCCAAAGTATTGGAGTTTCAGCTTCAGCATCAGTCCTTCCAATGAATATTCATGAGTGATTTCCTTTAGGATTGACTGATTTGAGCTCCTTGAAGTCCAAGGGACGCTCAGGAGCCTTCTCCAACACTACAGTTCAAAGGCATCAGTTCCTCAGTGCTCAGCTTTCTTTAAGGTCCAACTCTCACCTCCATACATGACTACTGAAAAAACCATAGACGGATCCTTGCTGGCAAAGCAATGTCTCTGCTTTCTAATATGGTGTCTAGGTTTGTTATAGCTTTCCTTCCAAGCAGCTTGTGTGATAGTGAAAGTGAAAAGGTCAGCAGCTTACTCCTGTCCAACTTGTTTCAATCCCATAGTCTGCAGCCTGTTAGGCTCCTCTATCCATGGGATTCTCCAGGTAAGAATACTAGAATGATTAGCCATTCCCTTCTCCAGGGGATCTTCCTGACCCCGGGTTCAAACCCAGGACTCCCTCATTGTAGGCAGACTTTTTACAATCTGAGCCACTATTAAGGAAGCCCATAATACATGCATATGTGTTCAGCTCAGTTCAGTTGCTTGGTCATGTCCGACTCTTTGTGACCCCATGAGTCACAGCACTCCAGGCTTCCCGGTTCATCACCATCTCCTGGAGTTCACTCAGACTCACATCCATTGAGTCTGTGATGCCATCCAGCCATCTCATCCTCGGTCGTCCCCTTCTCCTCCTGCCCCCAATCCTCCCAGCATCAGAGTCTTTTCCAGTGAGTCATCTCTTCACATGAGGTGGCCAGAGTACTGGAGTTCAGCTTTAGCATCATTCCTTCCAAAGAAATCCCAGGGCTGATCTCCTTCAGAATGGACTGGTTGGATGTCCTTGCAGTCCAAGGGACTCTCAAGAGTCTTCTCCAACACCACAGTTCAAAAGCATCAACTCTTCAGCACTCAGCCTTCTTCACAGTACAACTCTCACATCCATACATGACCACAGGAAAAACCATAGCCTTGACTAGACATTGCTATTGCTATTGCTAAGTCACTTCAGTCATGTGTCCGACTCTGTGTGACCCCGTAGACGGCAGCCCACCAGGCTCCCCGTCCTTGGGATCCTCCAGGCAAGAACACTGGAGTGGGTTGCCATGTATGTATATATGTGTGTTTATACAGATTCCTTGCAGATAGTTAAACAGATATGGATATAATATATGCATATAAATCCATGCTTATAATGATTCCATTTATACATTTCAGTGTTTTATCCTTTACAATACCTAGTCAGTCAACTTGGGACCTATTCACACTCCTCTTTGAGGAAATAATATGGTAAACCAGAAAAAGTCTGTTGAGCAAATATAGTAGAATGTATATGTATATGTGTATGTGTATATATATATATATATATATATATATATATATATATACACATATATATATTGCTTTATCATGCTGATGAAATTTTTATCAACTCAATATTTTTATCATTTAAAATATTTAATACTTACTAATTAAAAATAAATAAATCAGCTGAGAGTATAAAATAGGATGTACAACTTCCAGATTTTCTTCCTAGGGTTCCATCAGCATGATTATATAAATATATGCAAAAGGTAAAACTTTCTCATGCTTTGGGTACAATGCTTGATTAGCAGAGTAGATACACTGTACCTTTACTTGGCAAAAACACTAACATGAAATTCAGTTAATATTCAATTGAAAATAACAGCACTCTATCAACAAATATGTTTTTAAAATTACAGCAATTTGAAAACTCTTTAATGAATTTACTTTTTTCAGAAAAATACACAAAGCAGTTGTGAGAATTATCTTCAGGCAGTACAGCTCTGCTGGAATTACACTGATAACATCACTTATGAAACGAACTGGCCTAGAAACCATCTGTCACTTTGATGAAAATGGGTTAATATTCAAGCTTATGTATTTTGGTATATTGACTCTTCAGTCCACAGGCTTCAATTGTAACCCTGTGACTTTAAAAAGTACATGATACACATAATCCATTGAGATAATTACATAGAAATATAAAGCTGGCCTCTTACCATATCTATAGCATGTTTGTATTGAAAACACTAACCACTATGTATCTTAACAAAATTTGTGAACTATTAATTAAAATTAAACTCAGTTCAAAATTTCACCTTTTTACTCAGCAACACTCTAATATAATGCTTTTTAAAATATCTAATATATGGTACCATGCAGGGTTATAATGACTATACTGTTTGCCAACTGAAACAACATCAACCTTGCCATTTTCTCCTAAATGCTATCTCTTTTGCTCCAGAACAAACCATGGATAGCATTTCTGTGTAAATGAAAACTCATTTTGCACTTTTGTCCTATTTATAATAATTCCCTTCAGAGCTATAGTGCCTCATATCAGTTATGTGGTTTAGAGTTTGTCTCAAACTCCACTGTCCAGAATCTCACATGCAAAAATAAATACATTTATTTATATGCACATGTTAAATTGCTTCAGTCATGTCCAATTCTTTGCAACTCCATGAACTGTAGCCTGCTAGGCTCCTCTATCAGTTGGATTTTCCAGGCAAGAATACTGGAGTGGGTTGCCATTTCCTTCTTTAATTGTCTATTTTATTAAAATAAATACATAGCTATTGGTATACACTTACACCAAAGGTATTTATCTGACTTGGCTCCTATCTTTCTTCATCTTTTGTCACTGTATTCTGATCAAATGTACAATTATATTTAAAGTCAAATTTAATTTTTTCTTTATGTTAAATTTCAATTTTTTTGCATGAATATCTATTGAATTTACAAGACAGAATCTGTTGCTTGTAAATTAAAAATGTTGATATAGTATCACTTCACTGGTCCTCAACTTCAAAGAAGTGACATTTCAGTATTTTTTGGAATATCCTGCCAGAAAAATGAGATATGAAATGTTTTATACTATTTGGAATTATCCAAATCTAATAATATAAGCATATTTTAATGGTCTTGTTTTCTTCCAAGATTTTGTCTACTCTTTAAATGTGTATGTATATTAAGGAAGGATACTTGACCAGACTCCTCTGTCCATGGGATTTCCCAGGCAAGAATGCTGAAATGGGTTGCCATTTCCTCCTCCAGGAGATCTCCTGACCCAGGGATCAAACCCACGCGTCTTGCTTTGACAGGCAGATTCTTTACTAATACCCAACTAGGGAAGCCCAGAGTTACAAATCTTACTTAATTCTTAGAATAACACTCAAAAGTAGGCAATATTGAACAAATTTATAAATATGAAATAAACAGAGGAGCCACCAGTCAAACCCAGACCTATCTGACTCAAAACCTGATATATATTGTATTGCATTCCTATCAGACAAAACCCGAAAATATCTAAAATGTCAGTGACTTTTTAAAACTTTTCATCTGGTTATATTGGCTTGAAGTGCCATGACCACAGGTAACTTTTTAAAAATACCTTTGCCCATTTCCTTCTTTAATTTTGAATTCTGGTATTTTAATCTCTGAAATCAAGAAGGGTATCAGTTTTGTTTTGTGTTGTTGATTGTCACTATCACTTTTTTGTGTGTGAAGCTGTTATTCTCTTACTTTTTAAATAGTATTTTTGAGCCAAAATTGTAGATATTTTAGAAGTGTTCAAATAATATTGTCTGAGTGTGCAAAGTGCTTCTGAAAAAGAAATGATCTTTTCTCCAGATCAACTGTGGACAGATGAGAGGATTTCAGCCTGAGATAATTCTGTTAAGTACCAGAAGCTTTGTGATGGCTACTCACTACTGAAGTGGGAGAAATCCTTGGCTGGAGAACTTTCAAATAAAAGATATTTTCCGCCTTTTACACACAATATTTTAGGTACAGTCATTTTGAAAAATGGCTTACTAAAATAAGTCTCTTAAACGTCCTCTAATTTCTGAAGTTCTTATTTTTATATAGAGAATACTTATTATCTAGAAGAGAAAAAGAGACTGACATATTACCCAGGAGTTTTGCATTAGCACCTCATTAGAGCTTTAACAATTACTTACACCGAGTATTTTAGGTCATTATTTTCCAGATGAGAAAGTAGAACATTAAGGGCTATGGTTTCCAAACACACATTGAGGTAGTATTTGAATTCAGGTATATATGTATTTCTGAAATCCATTTTTTTTTCAATTTTTGCCATGTTCTTTGTGGTTATTTCCCTGAAAGGATTTTACTGGGTATGCAGATTAGAAATGGCAGACAAAATTTTTCACTTGTTCGCACTAGTGAATATACTGAACAGATTTATATTATTTCAGTAGTGTGTGTGTGTGCGTCTGTGTCTGCTTTAACTTAGTGCTTTATTTCACTCAGTAACCTATTCTGTGTAGCCTATTTTCATTCAGTAACCTATTCAGTCATGTCTGACTCTGTGACCCCATGAACTATAGCCTGCCAGGATCCTCTGTCCTTGGAATTCTCCAGGCAAGAATACTGGAGTGGGTTGCCATTCTCTTTTCCAGGAGATCTTCCCAAAAGGGATAGAACCTGGGTCTCCTGCATTGCAGATGGACTCTTTACCATCTGAGCCACCAGGGAAGCTCAATCTATTCTGCTTGTACCTAATTAACTTATAACCAAGAGTTCACTCAGGTATATTGAAGCACTACTAAAATATTTTATTTCACATGCTTAAGGACAGAATGAAATAATAGCATCATAATGTAAGAACTAATGCATTGATAGGTTTTAATTTCATACATTATTCCTTTCTTGTTAGTTTTTTGAAGTAAAGGAAGGAAATCAGGGGCTCACAGGAAGTGATGGCTGATTCCTGAGTATCATGATACACATGACTTCTGATGAAATATCATAATTCTATATTAACAAATTATAAAACAATGATGAAAGTATTCAGTTAAACAACTATCTTAATATAATTTTAGGCCAAAACATTTTATTTTTGCAATGGAAGCAAAGTATTTTAAGTTAAAAAATAATTATTTAAAATTATAAAAATTTAGCACAAAAACAGTTTTAAAAATAGTCATCAAAATTAAAATATAAATTGAGTCATATAATCAAAATTTGCACTCTAGGAAATCTGTTCTTCTTTCAGCTATGTTAGCTCCTGAGGTTTCACAGCCTGTTTTGCAAATTATTTGACAAAATATCTTAGGAATTTCAGGTGAGGTAAGTGAAATTTACACAATTTCCTGACAAAAACTCTGCTTTAAAAAAAAGAGTACACAATGCTCCTCAGGATTAAACTAACTTGTTCTAGCTTTCTCTATTATTTAAAAATTGGGTGCATTCTCCTCACATTGAATGGCCATTGAATGAATGGTAATCATCAAAACATCTACAAGCAATAAATGCTGGAGAGGATGTGAAGAAAAGGGAATGCTTCTGCACTGTTGGTGGGAATGTAAATTGATATAGCCACTCTGGAAGAGAGTATGGAGATTCCTTAAAAAAATAATTAGGAATTTCTTAAAAAAAAACTGGCAATCCACTCCAATATTCTTGCCTGGAGAATCCCATGGATGGAGAAGCCTAGTAGGTTACAGTCCACGGGGTCACAAAGAGTCGGACACGACTGAGCGACTTCACCTCACCTCACCTCACCATATGACCCAACAATCCCACTACGGGGCATATACCCTGAGAAAACCATAACTGAAAAAGACTCATGTACTCCAATGCTCATCACAGCACTATTTACAAAAGCTAGGACATTGAAGCAACCTAAATATCCACCGACAGATGAATGAATAAAGAAGCTGTGATACATATGTGCAATAGAATATTATTCCGTCATAAAAATAAATATATTTCAGTCAGTTCTAATGAGGGATGAACCTAGAGCTTATTATACAGAGTGACGTAAGTCAGAGAAAAACTAGTCTCACACATGAATGCATATATATGGAATCTAGAGAGCTGGTACCGATGGTACCGAACCTATTTGCAGGGTAACAGTGGAGAACAGACATAGAAAACAGACTTGTGGACACAGAGGTGAAGGGGAGAGCGGGAGACAGTAGCTTGAAACAGACACACTACCATTTGTAAAATAGATAACCAGCTGGAATTTGCTGTATGACTCAGGAACTCAAACTGGGGCTCTGTGACAACCTAGAAGAGGAGGATGGGATGGGAGGTGGGAAGGAGGGTCAAGAGGGAGGGGGCATAGGTATGGTTGATTCTTGTCAACGTATGGCAGAAACCAACACAACATTGTAAAGGCAACTATCCTTGAATTAAAAACATTTTAAAAATGCTCAATATTATGAAAACTAAGATCATGGCAAAAAAATAATTTGGTGCATTCTATCTGAGCATGAGTTTATAAGCTGAATCTAGCCACATAATTGGCTTAGAATCAACTGAATATTCAAACCATGAAAATACGTAAATCTAATCTCTGAAGTAACACTTGTGTTGTAGCCACGTGTTCCGGGAAACAAACTCACTCAGAAGGACAATGCAGATAGCGGAGTACAGTTTATTACACCGGCGGGCCCAAGGCAGAGTCTCCTCTTAGCCAAGGACCTGACCAGCATTTGTGAAAATCTTTTATACCCCATGGGTACATGTCTGAACCCACCACTCCAAATTCCTTGAGACTGACATAAACCAAGGAAAATACAATCCCAATAACCAATCATTCACGTGCTATGTCCTCAGACAGTCAAACAATTAGCCAATAATCAATAAACCTGAGGATACGCTTCGATAGATACAGAAGAATTTATGGCCTGTCTGGAGGAAGGGATGGTAGTGTATGTTTTCTCTCAGGCGATGAGTAACCTATATATGATCTTCAAGGTTCCCCGGTCTGGAGAGGGGCTTATCCTTCTGTTGTTGTTTTCACAGGCACTAAAGACAGAGTTCAGAGTCCACTGGAAAGGTGGCTGAGCATCATGAACAGGCCTAAGATGGAGTCCAGGCCCTGTGAATTCCCTTCTTCACTTGAGTTGCCATTTTTACACCTTGAAATTGTCTCAATATTCAATAAATATACATTTATACCAATTGCATACTTGAATGGTATTTCAGTGACTTCAAAACATTTCAATTTATCTGTAAATTGACAACTATTTTTTTCTTACTGGGTGAAATTCTGAGCTCAAAAATTGAAAACAAATCCCAACAATATTTGCCTGGTTATAATCGTGGAACATGTCTCCAAAGTAAATCTATATTAGCACAACTCAATGTGGTAATTAAGATAGAAAAAAGCAGTGCTAAGCTGCATGTCCTATGAGGCTCCTTGGGGAGCAAAGTTAACTAACGTGACTTGAAATATGTCCAAGGGGTTTAGTTAGCCTCCAATTAGCTGCAAACTTCTGTTATTAAAATGCATAACAAATACTGGCCTCCACATCCCTGAACCCATCATTATTTAAGTCCTAATTTCAGATGGCTCCTTCATCAGAGATATATCCCAAAAGCAAGCTTTGACTTTTAATTACACTGTACAATCCGTGCTGTCAGGTGACAAATTGGAAGGACAACAAACTCTAGGGCATATCCTGGTGAACCTCCAGAGCCCAGCTCTTAACCAAGAGCAAACAACAGAACAAAGGCAAACATTCTAGGAACAATCTACCACGAAATGCTGGCCGAATTGCTCCTCCTGTTTAACCTTGATGTTTACACCTGTCATGAAATCCCTACAGTAAATTCAAGAGAACAGGCAGAGATATGGACACAGGGGATGTTTTAAGAATAGAAATTGACATCTATCTTTTCTTGAGCTCAGAAAGCACATGCCCTGTTCTTATACCCCTGTTTACTTTCTATTGTGATGTTTCCCTTCAAAAATAACACCTTGATAATTAATATTCCAAGCTGAATGCCAAAGAAGTAGACTTGCTAAGTATTTAATGAATACTTCTGATAGCATAAGTAGTGTATTTTTGGACGTATTTATTTCTATATAAAAATGTCAACCTGTAAATCAGTTCTTTGTAAATTATTATATATTTTCCTTTATAGAAGATGTTTTAAAATGTTGTCCAGGTCTCAAGAAAGGTCATTAGTCTACTTAATCCATGGTATAACTTGGGAACTGCCTCTAATTCAGTTTTACTCATTTGTAGCAAATGTAATGCATGAACACTTTCTTTTGCCTTCTGCTTCATGTCCTAATAATACTCTTTTCCTCAGAGTAAAGCCATTTTAGAAAATAGCTGATGCTTTGTCCATAATGGCTTCTCTGACAATGTCAGTGGATGCACTCAAGTGTGTGATGAAATAGATTTCCAACACAGAAGCAACTTTCAAAATCAATGTGATTTCATAGGTAAATGAATCTTTAAAATTTTAAAAGAAAAATTAAGAGTAATAATCCATCAGTTGCTCTAAACTAGAGAAACTATGTGTGTATGTATTTATCAGAGTGGGGGCTTGTGTTTGTGTATGAGTACTGGAGTGTGTGAGTAAGCATCTGAGTTTGTGCTTGAGTGTGGCAGATGAGAGCATATGTGTGTTAGTTCATAAGCCTGTGTGAATGCATGGAAGCAGAATGCAGTGTTTGCATCCTGAAGTTGGGGGAGTGTATCATATGGATGCAAGTGGAATAGTTATAGACTGAGTATTCCACAGAAATTCAACATATGGAGGAACTGTGAGCAAAAACTGGTGAAGAAATATGTTGAACTCAATTGTTCTAGAGTATTGTACTAGATAGTATTTAGTCAAGGCTTATAATTTCCGTGGGACTTCCTTAGTGACTGAGCAGTAAAGAATCCACCTGCAATGCAGGAGATGTGGGTTCTATCCCTCTGTTAGGAAGATCCCCTGGAGAAGGAAATGTCTACCCACTTCAATATTCTTGCCTGAGAAATCCTATGGTCAGAGAAGCCTGGTGGGCTACAGTTCATGGGGTCTCAAAAGAGTCAATTGGACACAACTACCTAGCAACTAAACAACACTATAACTTCCATATGATCTCTGTATTAAAGGTAAATCAAAGGCTTCTAAATGAATACATGGAAAGTAAATGATGAATTGAACTGCATAGAAAAGATATCATTTATGAGAATAAAAAGGAAAGCTGTACGTGGAAGAAGATATTTGTAATAACTAACAATGGGATTATACCAAGAACACACACACATACATATATATGTGTGCATATATACACATATGTACATATTTCTTCTGCTTTTAATACAATAATTTCATTCTTTGTTGGTCAGTATCTGTTTGCCAAGCAAAAATGGAAGTCACATAGGAATTTTAAGCACAAAACTTTTCATAGATAAATGCTTAATAAATAGTTGTTAAATAAATGAATGGAGCTCCCTGGTGGCTCAGATGGTAAAGAATCTGCCCACAGTGTAGGAGACCCGGGTTCAATCCCTGTGTCAAGAAGATGCCCTGGAGAAGGGAATGGTTACCCATTCCAGTATTCTTGTATGGAGGATTCCATAGACAGAGGAGGCCTGGTGGGCTACAGTTCATGTGGTCATCAAGAGTCCAAAATGACTGAGTGACTAACACACTAATATGAATATTTACTATGTATAGCTTAATAAAACTTGCCATACATGGACTTTATGGTTAAATAATGAATGTTTTAAATAATATTTTAAAATCTTCAATTATCTGTTCATGAGCTATTTAAAAGTGGTGCTATTATATTTAACATATAATTAAAAAGCCCTAAGATTCTGTTTCTAGAAAGGATTAGAGTATAAACAAAAAAAAAAAGGAAATATATACTCATAAATCTAAGTACAGATTATTATTTAAACCAAATATATGCAGGCATACTTTCAGAATTAGCATTTAAACAAAATATACATGGGCATACATTCACCAATCATAACTTGTCATATTCAGGATAGAAATTGTAATGTTTAAATACATATGGCAGCATAATATGTATTATTTATTATCCTTTATTGAAAATTTACCAAGTAGCAGACATTTTATATTATCTCTAATTCTCACAAAAACTCCTTGGAATTATCCAGGCAAAAATACTGCAGTGGGTAGCCATTCCCTTCTCCAGGGGATCTTCCCAACCCAGGGATCAAACCTGGGTCTTCTGCATTGCAGGTGGATTATTTACTATCTAACCCACCAGGGAAACCCCCATAAAGCTGATATTATTCTCCATAATTCAGTTTTGAGGAATTAAGATTAGAGTTGTTACAAAACTTGCCAAAGTTTTAAGTTTCTTCTTAGACTCTGGAGACCTGGAGTTTGTAACCCTGTCTGACTCAAAAGCCTACGTTTTCCCTATTTTGTTACAAAAAAAAAAAAAAAAAAACAAAAAAGAAACACCTTTCACTTTGCCAGAGTTATATTTTTCAATCTCCAGATGAGTATTCTACTGAGACCTTAATGTTTCCAACAAAAGTTCACTTTATCAAATCTATTACATAGGCTAGCATTTAACATATACTGTGAATACTTCATAAAATTGAAGGAAAATAAGACAACAGCAAACCAACAAACCACTAGCGAACCAACAAGTGAATGACAAGTTAACTTGACAAACAACTGTTTGAGAGGAATTTCAAACAAAGCCTTTCTTTCTAAAGTGGGAACCTCTAACAGCTCATTCTGCAGTTGTCACATTCTGCAGTAGAGAGCAAATAAAAATCAAAGTTATAAACCACAAAGGTATTAACAATGCAATACTGATGTCAAGAGAATAACTGATAACACTAAAAATGACTACAATCTGCTAAGTATTGGGGCTTCTGTTAATTTGCATATATTTTTTTTCCCACAATAAGTAAACTAGAAAGCACTTAGGATCAAGTCCAAGATAAAAATCAGTCCTGAACACTGTAGTTCATTTTAAGCTAGGATCTCAGGGTGAAATCTATTTCAGTTCTGGTCCTTTATCTTTGGAAGAAGGATACACATGTGCATGACAATCTGCCAGACTGTTTTTTACATTTACTTAGGAACATAGCCATATTGAAGAGACAATTAACCACATGATGTTAATTACTGAGGAAATTAACATTACGAAAATGAGGACGATCAAATATAGGTATATAGAACTTTGAAATTGCATGTAAACTTCCATATGTATGCATGCATACATATACAAATTTATTCAAATTAATGAACTACATCTTGTTAATGTAAGATGTCAAATATGTCAATGATTTGTCATGGGCTAATCCAAGCTGCAAAGTCAAAGAAACTTCCATACTGAAATCAACAAAATAAGACTTTCATATAATCTTACTATTTTAAACATAAAATTGTGGATAATATATAGCTCAAATTGGAAAGTGAGCCCTTAAAACACGCTATTCATTCAGACAAATCAAATGTAAGAAAACAAGTGAGGAACTGAAAATACAATGACTACTTTTATATGAGTGAAAGCAAGCAAAAAAAAATGTAACTATAGTAATGTTTTCCGTAGAAAACCTGCTTCTAGAAAGGCATACATTTTTCAGTTAATGCAATAGATTTTCCCTACAGTTCTCAAGAATACCATCTGAACAGTGATTTGCAGAGTTAATGGGGGTATTTCTGCTTTCCTCCACTATCGATGATACAGTTGTGGCAACTAGAATAAGAAACATCTTAGAATGTGTGCCCTCTTCAATTTTCTGATAGCCTTTATGGCATTATGGTGACATGTATATCATGTGATAATCAAACATAAATTAATTTTCATATAAACACACAGACATTATTATAGAGTTTAACATGAACATTTTAAAAAGCAAAGGAGGATTATGCATCATTGTTTTATTAGAAATACCTTTAAGATATGTTCACCATTTCAGATAATCATATCAGTGTTGCAAGACAGCTTGCCCCACTGGAGTCACCAGTATGCAGCCATGGATTCATGGCTGTCACGATTGAAGGAATTCTACATGTTTTTCACACCAGTCAGCTCAACACTGGCTGTACGTCAGAATCTTCTGGAAAGTCCTAAACAAATTCTAATTCCCAGAATGAACCACAGATCAATTACAGCAGACCTTCTGGACTTGTGGGCTTGTGGACTTCATCCACACTTGCTCTGGTCACAACTGTTTACATGTTAATGCATATAATCTTATTAGATATTGAATTCCTTTCTTCATCATTACATGAAAAATGAAGACATCATACGTTGCTTTGCATCACAGAATGTTTGCTATAAAACAGCATCACAAGCTCTGATAACGCTGGAAAACTTTGACTGGTGGTTTCTCCCCATTCCAGCATGTAAACAATAAAATATAGATATGTACTCAACATGACTTTTAGCATCTGTGGCAAAGACTTCAGGACAACACTGAGTTCAGTAGCATCTTTCATTGCTTGCCCTCTCACACTTTCAGAGAATCAGAAATTTTACTCAATCTCTGTCTGAAGGAAGGTATCTATTGAAAATTCTCTTTCTACTTTATAAATGCCTCAGTCTCTCACTTTGAACCTAAGTAAGGTGTTGCTGCTGCTACTGCTGCTAAGTCGCTTCAGCCGTGTCTGACTCTGTGTGACCCCATAGACAGCAGCCCACCAGGCTCCACCATCCCTGGGATTCTCCACTTTCATGCATTGCATTTCCTTTTCCAATGCATGAAAGTGAAAAGTCAAAGTGAAGTCGCTCAGTCTTTGCGATCCCATGGACGGCAGCCCACCAGGCTCCTCTGTCCATGGGATTTTCCAGGCAAGAGTACTTGAGTGGGGTGCCATTGCCTTCTCCTAAGTAAGGTGTTAGCTAAACTTAAATTCTTAAATGGCATTAAAATTACATAGTAGCATAAGCAGTAGTTTTCTAGAATATACTGGATTTTCTCTAAAAATATTACATTTTCATAAACCACAATTAAGAATGATTAGAAAAAATGTGGGAAATTAAAATTAGGAAGCCTAGTCTTAGCAAGTCACATTTCCATTAAATTTCTGTTAGCTGATTCTACACAACTTCTCAGCTCAAACATTCAGAAACATGAAAAAATAATGAAAGAAGATAAAGATGGTAGAAGGAGAAGAAAGAAAAGGAGAAAGACAAGACAGTTTTAAATGTTACTGAATGGAGAGGACTCTGGGTTGATCTCTGAAATGGAAATTCTTTCTAAATCAGGGTTTAACCCTTATACCCACTCTGTGAGTGGGAGGACTATTTATTTTTGCTGTGTGATGGCAATTCAAGAGAAGAACATGTATTTACCTCTGTGGAGGAGAATTAATGTCTAGAGAATTTGGAATAAATGCACAAGATCCATATTTTCTTTTAAAATATCCAGTTTACTTACACTGTCACCATAAATGTACCTTTCATAGACAGATGATTTGCACAGATTACAGTATTTCTCCATGACTTAAAGTTATTATTTTGACACAAGTCGTCCGGAAACATCAACAGGGCTGAAAAACCTCCTGTGGAATATGGACACATGTTTCAGGGCTGTTAGCCATCTGGGAATGTGGAGTTCTTCATAGGAATACTATTTTCCAGACTCTGCCAATATCTTACTGCTTTTTTCACCTAGCCTAAGCACACCAGGCTCTAAGAACTTATTAACTATTTCATGTCCTGCAGCAAGTAATTGTCCTCAATACTTTTCAACTAGCAAATTAAAGGAGAAAAGAAAATAAGGATAGCAAAAACAAAAATATGCACTCATGAAGACTAGTAGAAAGAATAGAAATTTTAATAGAATGTTCTACATATTTTTCTCAGTTTTCTGGCACCAGACACATAGGTGCAAAAAAATGGCATTTATCTTCAAAGGATAAAATTTGTTCTCTAATAACAATTTATGAAAGAAAATTATTGCCATTTTTATCATGTCTCAAAATTTGTAACATTTTCCTAGAGGTAGGAAAGGATGAATTTGTTTTTCATGCATTTATTTAAATGACAAACTAAAATCATTCTGTTTAAAGCACCAAATAAATCCAAGATATGAAAACAAATGTTGCTCCGCAAAATAACACATTTATATTCTGCTCCTGTAAGAGGACTACTGGGGCTACCAATTTTCTTAAAATCAGTAAACTCAGTATTATTTTCTTGTCTTTAATGGTATGCCAAGACACATTTAAAGGATGAGCCCCAGGTAACCTCTTACCTGGTGCACTTATCCTTGGTAGCATGGCCCTAGTTGAATTGGCTAGTTGAGTTGTCCACTGTGCCACACCCTTTCAGGGACTATCTTGATATACCACATTGTTAAACATATGCATATATATATATATATATATATACACATACACACACACACACTCTTACATATATCCAAACACATACATATATATATATACACTATATCTGTGCACATATGCACACATTCCTTACCTTTGAGGGAGTTGTATAACATTTTAGAGATTTTTATATTTAAAAAATCCCATAACTATTTATATAAAGAAGGTTAAAATGTGCCTTTCTCTTTACACATTTTGGCTATTTTAAAGTTAATTTCAGTACTTTTGGTTTTAGTCAATACAGCAGATGTAGAAGGTAAATTATTCATTCTTTGTTCTGAGGTTAAAAGCATCATAATAAAGGAGAAAAAAAGAGGTCATCTGTGAGTGAGTGGGTGCATCTGTAAATTGAGGAGAGAGGGGGAGGAAAAAAGTGTGCTTACCTCTAAGTAAACAAGAGGACAGGAATGGGGTGTGAACAGAAGCGTCTTAGTTCTGCATGAGGTCAAGGGCCCCTGTTTCTCACCTTTCCACCTGTCTTCAAAACCCAGCCTAAAACCTTCTTCTGCACTGAAATGCCCTTCATAAAATTCAAGTAACTTTATGTATTCTTTTTCTATGTATGCCAAGAATTTGCTTACATGAAAGAAGAAAGAAAGTGAAATCGCTCAGTCGTGTCCAACTCTTTGTGACCCCATGGACTGTAGCCTACCAGGCTCCTCTGTCCACAGGATTCTCCAGGCAAGAATATTTTAATGGGTTGCTATTTCCTTTTCCAGGGGATCTTCCTGATGCAGGGGTCAAACCAGAGCCTTCTGCATTGCAGGAAGACGCTTTACCCTCTGAGCCACCAGGGAAGCCCATTTGCTTACATAGTTTATATTAATTGATGGAGTTCAGGACCCATTACCTCAAAATATGGCAACTTAACTTCCTGAATATTTTGCTCTGACCTTCCTTCACCCTTTTCTCTCCTGAATTTGTTAACAAAGATTTTAAGTGGCAGGTGCCTCCCTGTACCCCGTTGAAAGGGAAAGAAGCATCCTTACCTCTGAAGATGAAAGAACACTGAGTAGACTCTAGACAAATGAGCCAGGCTGTGTTTCCCCCATTTGCTGCACTTTCCTCACACTCTTAGATCTGCCATATGTCTCCACAGTGGTCCACATGTCATCAAATCCAACACAAACACACTAAATTTCAACAATTTCTTTGAGGCTTCATTTCTTTATAGTCATAAGTTCTTGTGTCTTGTTAAACTTCTATGGATTAAATAAATATATATGCTTTTCTCCTGTTAATCTGTCTTTGTCAGTTGAATTTTCAGACCTAACCAGGGACCCTAAGACAGTTGAAGAAAATTGTTCTTTTCTGATACGGTGCACAATTATGCAATAATGTCCTATAAGTTTTATCTCTTATCCTGGACTTTCCCTGATGTTTTTAATGAGATCAACTTCATGATCTGCAACAAAAAAATAAAGTGGAAAATTCAACTGATGCATGAAAAATTTTTTTAAAGATATATAGTAAAGAAAATTGTGAAATAGAAACCTAAAACTTGCACATATCACTATAGTGTGGCTATAAATGAGTTTGTCAGGACTACAACTGAAAACAAGACTGCAAAAGAATCAGTAGAACGTATTTGGGGAAGGAGGTAGGAGGGGAGTTCAGGATGGGGAACACGTGTACACCCGTGGTGGATTCATGTTGATGTATGGCAAAATCAATACAATATTGTAAAGTAATTAGCCTCCAATTAAAATAAATAAATTTATATAAAAATAAAGATATAAGAAGAGGTGGCGAGAATACACGGAAGAACTGTACAAAAGATCTTCACGACCCAGATAATCATGATCATATGATCACTCATCTAGAGCCAGACATCTTGGAATGTGAAGTCAAGTGGGCCTTAGAAAGCATCACTATGAACAAAGCTAGTGGAGGTGATGGAATTCCAGTTGAGCTGTTTCAAATCCTGAAAGATGATGCTGTGAAAATGCTGCACTCAATATGCCAGCAAATTTGGAAAACTCAGCAGTGGCCACAGGACTGGAAAAGGTCAGTTTTCATTCCAATCCCAAAGAAAGGCAATGCAAAAGAATGCTCAAACTACCACACAATTGCAGTCATCTCCCATGCTAGTAAAGTAATGCTCAAAATTCTCCAAGCCAGGCTTCAGCAATACATGAACCGTGAACTCCCTGATGTTCAAACTGGTTTTAGAAAAGGCAGAGGAACCAGAGATCAAATTGCCAACATCTGCTGGATCATGGAAAAAGCAAGAGAATTCCAGAAAGAAAACATCTATTTCTGCTTTATTGACTATCCCAAAGCCTGTGACTGTGTGGATCACAATAAACTGTGGAAAATTCTTCAAGAGATGGGAATATCAGACCACCTAACCTGCCTCTTGAGAAATCTGTATGCAGGTCAGAAAGTAACACTTAGAACTGGACATGGAACAACAGACTGGTTCCAAATAGGAAAAGGAGTACGTCAAGGCTATATATTGTCACCCTGCTTATTTAACTTCTATGCAGAGTACATCATGAGAAACGCTGGACTGGAAGAAACATAAGCTGGAATCAAGATCGCCGGGAGAAATATCAATCACCTCAGATATGCAAATGACACCACTCTTATGGTAGAAAGTGAAGAGGAACGAAAAAGCCTCTTGATGAAAGTGAAAGTGGAGAGTGAAAAAGTTGGCTTAAAGCTCAACATACAGAAAACGAAGATCATGGCATCCTGTCCCATCACTTCATGGGAAATAGATGGGGAAACAGTGTCAGACTATTTTGGGCTCCAAAATCACTGCAGATGGTGACTGCAGCCATGAAATTAGAAGACGCTTACTCCTTGGAAGAAAAGTTATGACCAACCTAGATAGTATATTCAAAAGCAGAGACATTACTTTGCCGACTAAGATCCGTCTAGTCAAGGCTTTGGTTTTTCCTATGGTCATGTATGGATGTGAGAGTTGGACTGTGAAGAAGGCTGAGAGATGAAGAATTGATGCTTTTGAACTGTGGTGTTGGAGAAGACTCTTGAGAGTCCCTTGGACTGCAAGGAGATCCAACCAGTCCATTCTGAAGGAGATCAGCCCTAGGTGTTCTTTGGAAAGAATGATGCTAAAGCTGAAAATCCAGTACTTTGGCCCCCTCGTGCAAAGAGTTGACTCACTGGTAAAGAGCTGGGGAGGATTGGGGGCAGGAGGAGAAGGGGACAACTGAGGATGAGATGGCTGGATGACATCATGGACTCGATGGACCTGAGTCTGAGTGAACTCTGGGAGTTGGTGATGAACAGGGAGGCCTGGCGTGCTGTGATTCATGGGGTCGCAAAGAGTCAGACACGACTGAGCGACTGAACTGAACTGAACTGATACTACTGTGTTGTAAGTTACAGGTATGCTTCTTGGCCCATTTCATTGTCTTGGAAGAATTGTGGGTGATTTTGGAGGAAAAGGTGTGGTCAAAGTGCATTGTATTTTTAACTTCCATCTAAGAAGCAAATAAGACTAATTTCTAATTTCATCCTATCTCCTACTTACTCAGAATAACAGTTATATGTACATATTTGTAAAGATACAGATGCTTGGAAATAAGTAAAATCCATCAAGAAATCAACATGCCTGGTTTAAAACAAAGTGCCTATAAAGACTAAAAACTAGTGATAGTGACCATCATTTAAAACTCTTTATCCCTTCCAGCCAGAGAAGGCAACGGCACCCCACTCCAGTACTCTTGCCTGGGAAATCCCATGGACGGAGGGAGCCTGGTAGGCTGCAGTCCACAGGGTCACTAAGAGTCAGACACGACTGAGAGACTTTGCTTTCACTTTTCACTTTCATGCACTGGAGAAGGAAATGGCAACACACTCCAGTATTCCTGCCTGGAGAATCCCAGGAGAGGGGGAGCCTGGTAGGCTGCCATCTATGGAGTCGCAGAGAATCAGACACAACTGAAGCGACTTAGCAGCAGCAGCATCCCTTCCAGGGAGGCCTTGATATTTCATGTCAGCCTTCATGCTAGATATATATAAATAATAATATCTGCCATGAAATGAAGTATAAATTGAAAAGAAGTGAGGAAATCAGTCCTGAATATTCATTGGAAGGACTGATGCTGAAGCTGAAACTCCAATACTTTGGTCATCTGATTCAAAGAGCTAACTCATTGGAAAAGCCCCTGATGCTGGGAAAGATTGAAGGCAGGAGGAGAAGGGGGCGATAGAAAATAAAACAGTTGGACGGCATTACCAAGTCAATAGACATGAGTTTGAGTAAACTCTGGGAGTTGGTGATGGACAGGGAGGCCTGACGTGCTGCAGTCCATGTGGCCGCAAAGAGTCAGAGATGACTGAATGACTGACCTGAACTCAAAAGATAATAGCAGAAACTTGAATTCAGAGCTCTCATTCCCTAGATTTCAACTCTTGGCTTATGTCAGCTATATTGATAGAATATGAAAATTTTATGACCATATATATTTGCTTTTCTCTGCCCTTTGCCAAGTAACTTACCTTCCTTCTGAGAAATAAATATATTTCAGGAATAATTTATTCACACTATTTCAGTTTCAAGTAAATACTTTTCTTTGCTATATTCATTTAACTTTTAAACTTGCTGTTGTCTTCTGAAGGGGTAACATTATCTTGTTGTACTTATATTGATTTTTAATTATAGAATTTAGTTTGCTTTCTTTAGTTGCAGTTTATGAATTAAGGAAGAAAAGGAAGCAAAGACATTATTCAAAATTTCTTTTTGAATTAAAAGAAATAATGTATATTCTAAAATACTTTATATTATAAAATATATTTTATTTCTAAATAAATGTTTTACTTATAAAATAATATGCTATAACATTTTTCTGAACATATTGATATTTATTTAAATTGGTATCACTATAGAGGCCGAAGTCTTCTTTTTGACATGAGACAGAGAAAACTGAATATATTCACAGAGAAATGAGAAAATTTCAACTGCATTGTTGCCATGGACTAAGTTGGCACTAATTAAATAAGAGTTCATTGGTAATGAATGCAAATTACTTTAAATAGTTAGTAGAATATTAACCACATACTTAAAGGACTAATTGTACCTTATTAACAATCAATGGCACTATAAGAAACTAGATATATGATAATATATAACTGGTGTTAATTGAAAGCTCTTCTAGGAGTGTGATTTTCTATTTCTTAATGGGACAGTAGCACAATATACACATATTTACTGAGCTTTTCTTTCCTGAACATCATGGTATGTATATATATATATATGGGTACAGCTATTCTATCCAAATATAACCCTATTACCATTAAAAAGTGAATGCTATAAATTGTGCTCTTTCCATCTTGCCTCTCTCTGGCAAAAGGAAACCTCACTTCATGACTAAAATTACTTTCTATTTACAATAACATGATTATTCAGTTTATAGGAAATGTTATAAGACACCCATTTTGAAGAAGACTTTTCCTCCATGAATCTCTCAATTTTCTCTTTGGATAGAGTTAGAGTACATGGTAAACATACAGCACAACAAGGCCCCAGATTCAGTAAAAACCTGAATGCTTCTTCCTCTCTGGAACCTGGCCCAAACAATTCCCCATTTCACATAGATAAGTACTGAAACATCTGTTAAACTTGCTGCCTTAATACAATGAAAGAATATTTCTAATATGAGGGTAGAGGAAAGGAAGTAGACTATGTGTTGACAACAGGAGCTCTTACACTAGACTGACTTATTGACCACAAATACTGTGCTCTCTGCTTTTACCATGGAACTTCACAGCTTTTCCCACTTTCCAGGCCTATGATTTTGGGCTTGATCAAAAGGGTGTTTGCATGATACAGCCAATACTCAAAGTATGCTCAGTGGTAGGGCTTTCCTCCTCCTTTTCTATCATTGTCACATATGTAAAAATAAAGATGGTCATATGTTCTTCCATATTCTTCCAGTGTGAAGAAGGCCTGTCTCCTTTCTCCTGAATCTTGAGAGTGTTCACTTAAATTTAAATATTCTTGCTGCTGCTAAGTCACTTCAATTGTCTCTGACTCTGTGCAACCCCATAGATGGCAGCCCACCAGGCTCCCCTGTCCCTGGGATTCTCCAGTCAAGAACACTGGAGTGGGTTGCCATTTCCTTCTCCAATGCATGAAAGTGAAGAGTGAAAGTGAAGTTGCTCAGTCGTGTCCGACTCTTAGCGACCCCATGGACTGTAGTCCACCAGGCTCCTCCGCCCATGGGATTTTCCAGGCAAGAGTACTGGAGTGGTGTGCCATCGCCTTCTCCATAAATATACTTAATATTGCCTAATAGTTCACAACTTAATATCCAAAATCAAGCAACACAATCAAAAACCGGAAAAATACCTAAATAGACATTTCTCCCAGAGAAGGCAATGGCAACCCACTCCTGTCCATGGATGGAGGAGCCTGGTAGGCTGCAGTCCATGGGGTTGCAAAAAGTCAGACACAACTGAGCAACTTCACTTTCACGCTTCGCTTTCATTCATTGGAGAAGGAAATGGCAACCCATTCCAGTGTTCTTGCCTGGAGAATCCCAGGGACAGGAGAGTCTGGTAGGCTGCTGTCTATGGGGTTGCACAGAGTTGGACACGACTGAGGCGACTTAGCAGCAGCAGCAGCAGCAGCAGTCATTTCTCCGAAGAAGACATATAGATGGCTTACAAGCACATGAAATGATCCTCAACATTGCTAATTATGCAAGTCAAAATTAAAACCAAAAGTACAATGAAGTGTCATTTACACCTGTCAGAATGGCCATCACTGAAATGCCTACAAAGAACAAATGGTCAAGAAGGTGTGGAGAAAACGGAAGCCTCCTATACTGTTGATGGGCATGTAAATTGGTGAACTCACTATGGAAAACAGTATGGAGGTTGCTTAAAAACTAAAAATAGAATTGCCATATGATCCAGCATTCCTACTCCTGAACATATATCTAGATCAAACTCTAGTTTGAAAAGATATATATTCATTCCAATGTGCAGAGCAGCATTATTTACAATAGCCAAGACATGAAAGTAACCTAAATAGCCATTGACAGGCATGTTATCTATATCTAGCTAAACAATGAAATACTACTTAGCCATAAAAAATAGAATGAAATAATGTCATTTGCAGCAACATGGATGGACCTAGAGATTATCATACTAAGTAAGTCAGGAAGAGAAGGACAAATATTGTATGATATTTACTACATAATGGAATCTAAAATATGGCACAAATGAACTTATATATGAAACAACAACTGACTTAAAGACATAGACAATAAATTTATGGTTACCAAAGGGAAAAGTGTGTAGGGAAGGAGTTTGTGATTACCAGATATAGACTACTATATATAAAACATAGACAATAAGATTCTACTATATAGCACAGGGGACTATAACCAATATCCTCTAAGAAACCATAATGGAAAAGAATACGAAAAAGAATATATATATGTCCATATATATATTATATATATATAATATATATATATATGAATCACTTTGCTGTGCACCAGAAACTCTAAAACAACATTGTAAACCAACTATTTTTCAATTTAAAAAGTTGAAAATTGCCTAGCAGAGAGATGATCTGGTTATTTAATCTTTACTAGGAAATGGCAACCCACTCCAGTAATCTTGCCTGGAAAATTCCATGGACTGAGGAGCCTGGTGGGCTACAGTCCATGGGGTCGCAAAGATTCGGACACGACTGAGCAACTTCACTTTTCACTTTCAGTAGTACACAGCAATTGAAGTGGCCACATTTGTGCAGCAGATGTGATCCAGATGTTTACCCCCCGTTAATATCCATTCTCCCCTCTTCTAAAGTAAGAGAAACTGAGATTTTTAGTTACATATAGGTATACTCTGAAAAGACTACAATTCCCAGGATCCCTTGAATATGAATAGCTGTGGTGGGATGGTTAAGAACTAAAATACGGGATATAAAAGGAAGTGGAAAGTGCAAATTCCAAGGAATGTGCTTTCAGGGAAGGACTGGCCTTTCTGATGCCATTTTCTCCTTGCTACTGATTGGGTATGATCATCAAAGCTGGTGACACGTCCTTGGTGGCTGAGCAGTAAAGAATCTGCCCACAGTGCAGGAGACTGGGGTTCAGTCCCTGAGTCAGGAAGATCCCCTGGAAGAGGGCATGGCAACCCACTCCAGTGTTCTTGCCTGGGAAATCCCATGGACACTGGAGCCTGGCAGGCTACAGTCCAAGGGGTCGTAAAGAGCAGACATGACTTAGCGACTAAACAACAACAAAAACATCAAAGCTGGTAGGTGAAGAATCCACCTAAGATTGTGAGTTGATTTGGGGAATGAAGATACACCAAAGGAGTCTAGGTTGAGACATCATAGAGCACTGGACAGTTCTCAGTGACTTGTCTTTGAATGTGGGTCAGAGGAAAGACAACCAACGAAGTAAATCACCACCTTCCAATCTTTCTCCTCTCTTTTGAAATATTCACAACTTTTTTTTTCATTTTTTACACTTGGTTTTTAATTGGAGGAAAGTTGCTTTACAGTGCTGTGTTGGTTTCTGCCATTCAACAATGTGAATCAGCCATAAGTATATACATATCCCCTCCCTCTTGGAAGGAGCCTCTCTCCCCTCTCCCATTCCACCCCTCTAGACAGTCATCACAAAGCATCAGGCTGGGCTCTCTGTGTTATGCAGCAACATACACACACACACACACACACACACACACACACATATATATATATATAGAGAGAGAGAGTGAGACATGATAATGTATATATGTCAATGATACAACTCTCTCTTTAAATCACTGTTAAAATCTAGTCCTGAGACTAATTTTAACCAATACAGGAATTATCTAAATGGAAATATCTAAGCAAATACTTTTTCCATTACGATCCAAGATTATATTTGCTTACTATGTACCATATACAGGACCAGGCAACTGATAGGCCTTATCTTATTTAATCCTAGCAATAATCTATAAGAACATAATATTATCAGCTTTTTATATTTGATCAACTTGAGGCTAAGAGAATACCAGTAGTCCATATTAAATCATACTGTGAAACCCAGGTCATCTAATGACAAGACCTGTGCTTACAACTTCTATGTCACAGAACTCACCTAACTGCCATAATGTGCTGAGCTTTGCAATAACTTCTCAGGATCCTGGGATTAATTAAAACAAAAATAAAACAAAAAGCAAAGAGGTCATTATTTGTTCTCCAAAGTTATATAGTCCTTCATTTAAGAAATGTAATCTTTTTGATAGATTATTTACTGTTTTCTTCCTTAGGGGCAATGTTTATAAACTTCTTCCTAGATGCTTAAATCAAAGTTATTGAGAAATTTTTAAGACTATCAACCACTCATCAAAATAGACGTTGTGCTTTCCAAATATGCTAAAACTTATTACAATATATATATAATGCTACAGTATATGCTTTGCTGATTTTGAGGAGTTGTGAAAGCTTGGATCCTGTATCATAGATTTTAATATGTAATGCAATTAATTTCTTCTAAAACTTGATCAGTGATTTTGATAGCAATTTCCTAGATACTCACTTCCCAGTGATAGTGACATAGGCAGAGATCTTTGAAATATGCTGATCATCTAACTCTAATTCTTACATGTTTGATATTTTCTTTGATCCTTTTGATGGAATTTCTCACTTGAATGAAAGAAATTGAAGAGATGGAAAGGAAAATAGCTGTGAGAGCTTCAGAAGGAACTGTTAAAAAAGAAAATAAGAATGAGTTAACAGAACTTCCTTTAAAAATGACTATCACAGGACAAGACGAGAACTACATTATTGAGATTGTGGAAAATAAGAATACATCAAGGACTCACCTTTTCTTCCTCATTTGTCATTTTTATGTTTATAAAAGGGCAGTAAAAGAAAATAACAAAATTATAACTAGCATTTTATAGAAACCTACAGCTTAGAAAGTATCCTCATGATCATCAACAGTAATTATGAAAGATATTTTAGTTTTGAAGTTAGAGAAATTGAGGTCCCAAGAGAAGTGAAATGACTTTCCAAGTCAAATAAAAAGTAGCAACAGAACTTGAGCCTGGACTTTGACTTCAAAGTCTGTATAACAGAGTGGTGTTTGCACCACCATCCCTGAGAGGTGTCCAAGTACAAGCTGAGATTTAGAGAGTCCAGGTTTCTATCCATGAACTCTTCCACAATAATTAATTCACAAGTATCTATCAAGACTAATGTGATTCTTTCAAATTAATTTTCATGAAATAATTTACATCAAAAACCTGTAATTTCAATCTCAAAGACTAGATACATCAAAATATAAAACAGTGGAATTCAAAGACTAGATATATCAAAATATAACACAGTGGAATTCATACATGTTGGCTGAATGATAAAATGTCTTCTAAATCTTTAAAAACTAATTAGATTTTTCATTTTGGTTTGGAAATTGTAAGACTTAAATTTCTCAAAGCTTAAGAATGGTTAAGCACTTTTACATATTAAAAAATTATAAATTATAGATTTTACAGATCTTGTGTAGTTTTAGTCTTTTAGTTTTCAAAGGTTCAGTTCAGGTCAGTCGCTCAGTCGTGTCCAACTCTTTGTGACCCCATTAATCGCAGCATGCCAGGCCTCCTTGTTCATCACCAACACCCAGAGTTCACTCAGACTCACGTCCATCGAGTCCGTGATGCCATCCAGCCATCTCATCCTCGGTTGTCCCCTTCTCCTCCTGCCTCCAATCCCTCCCAGCATCAGAGTCTTTTCCAATGAATCAACTCTCCACATGAGGTGGCCAAAGTACTGGAGTTTCAGTTTTAGCATCATTCCTTCCAAAGAACACCCTGGGCTGATCTCTTTCAGAATGGACGGTTGGATCTCCTTGCAGTCCAAGGGACTCTCAAGAGTCTTCTCCAACACCACAGTTCAAAAGCATCAAATTCTTTGGCGCTCAGCCTTCTTCATAGTCCAAATCTCACATCCATACATGACCACAGGAAAAACCATAGCCTTACTAATTAATCATATTGATAACTAACAACTGAGTTTTACTATGTACAAGGTATTCTAAGAAGTTGATCTACAAGTTTTGCAGATATATTCAATTTATATTGTTTAACAAATTACCACAAACTGAGCTGCTTAAAATAACACATACTTATTATCTCATTGTTTCCGTGGGTCAGGAGTTAGGACAAAGCTTGGCTGAATCCTCCAGCATGTCCCACAGCTGCAAGCAAGAGGTCATCAAGCTGTGTTTCTTTCTGGTGTTATGGGTTCTCTCCCAGCTCATGTGATTCTTGGCATAACTTTCAGCTCTAGGGGACAGGTCCTATTGTCTTCTGGCATGATGCATAGACCACTCAGCTTCTAGAGCTGCCTTTTGCCCTCAGTTCTTCACCTCATGACTCGCCCTCGGGCCCTCTCACATCATGCTACTGAAGGTCTTCAAGGCCAGAAGAGAATCTGTCCACTCTGTGGCATTGGAGTCTTACATAATGTAACCTAATTGGGATTGACACCCCACCACCTTTGCAGTGTTCTACATCAGAAGTGTGCTGTGCTCCTATGAGAATCTAATGCCTCCGCTGATCTGCCAGGAGGCAGAGCTCAGATGGTAACACAAGCAATGGGGAGCGGCTGTAAATACAGACAAAGCTTCCCTCACTCACTTGCTGTTCATGGCCTGCTCCACTGACCAGTCCTAGGGGTTGGGGTCCCCTGTTCTATGAAGGAGAAGCAATTCACAGATTCCACCTACACTCAAGGGGAAGGTATTATATCCAGTATGACTCATTAGGACTCACCTCACTGCGCATCCCTGTGTATCACCTCATCACACTTCCCTGGTGGCTCAGACGGTAAAGCGTCTGTCTACAGTCCCAGAGACCCAGGTTCGAGCCCTGGGTTGGGAAGATCCCCTGGAGGAGGAAATGGCAGTCCACTCCAGTACTATTGCCTGGAAAATCCCATGCACAGAGGAGCCTGGTAGGCCCCAGTCTATGGGGTCCCAAAGAGTGGGACACGACTGAGCGACTTTACTTCACACTTCACTGTGTATCTGCCACCATACATGAGAAAGAACAGTAGACAATGGTGAACTTGGATTTCCTTCTGGGTCTTCAGCTCCCAAATTCCATGTTCTACCTATTAAAACATACGTGTGATTTAATCTCCTGTTCTCTTTCCCAAGGCAGTGTTTGAATGCGTCCATAAAATAAAATGAGCAGACAATTTCACATTTCAGTTTAGTTCAGTCACTCAGTCGTGTCCCACTCTTTGCGACCCCATGAATTGCAGCACGCCAGGCCTCTCCGTCCATTACCATCTCCCAGAGTTCACTCAGACTCACGTCCATCCAGTCAGTGATGCCATTCGGCCATCTCATCCTCTGTCCCGTTCTCCTCCTGCCCCCAAGTCCCTCCCAGCATCAGAGTCTTTTCCAATCAACTCTTCTCATGAGGTGGCCAAAGTACTTGAGTTTCAGCTTTAGCATCATTCCTTCCAAAGAAATCCCACATTCCTGTAAATAGCTTGACCTTTATTCACTTCAAATTATTGCTCCCTGGAGATTTCCTGATCTAGAATCTGGCTTCTACCATCAGATAGGAGGGTGCTGTGAATAGATGGGGCTGGTACTAGGGAGCAGATGCAAGAGCTTGGGACACTCCATCTGCTTTCATTCATCTTCTCCTCCAGGCCTGCTAAAGATTGCTCATGATAGCAAGGCTGGCAAAAACTCAGTTGTTAGATACTCATATTATAACACTGGGAATGTCCATGTGCAAACCTAGGATGGCATATAATCTGTCTCTGCAACTCAGAAGGGGATGTTTATTGACAAGAGATATTTTTGAAAGACATCCAGTGACTTTTCCACTACTTGCTATGGACCTATCACTACAGGAAAAATGCAAAAATGTATTCCCAAAATAGTTTACTCTTTCAACTTAATACATGTGACATGTTTATAGAGCAATGAGCTCTTGTTTGGAAGCATCAATATAGAACTGCTCATGTGGAAAAGAGGGAGATAGTGCAAATTGGGAACTTCACTGATACGGGAATCAGAAAACTGGTTCATGTCCTTATTTCAACATTAATCAGTTTTGTGACCTCGTAAGACATTTAATTTTTCTGTATCTCATTTCTTCTATATACAATTTGAAAGGGCATAAATAAGTAATCTCCAGCCTTTCTGTGGTATTGCAGTATGTGATTCTGGCCACTGGTAGTTCTGTTGCAGTTGCTTTTTCTTATAACTTTGCTATATACAGCAAAGGCATAAATTGTTTAGTGACACTAGGTGATTGCTTAAAGATGTGGTAAATCATTGACAATTAGGAAGGGTGCAGCCCTCCAAAATCAAACCATTCCTTCTATCCTTGCTTTTGCTTAGAATCAACAAAAAGTGAACAAGGAAATAAAACTAGCTCTGCTTTGATTTGTTACGGGCTGAGGTAGGTCAAGAGGTTTTATTTTTCCCAAGCTAAATCCTTGCTCCTAATCTTATATTTGCTGCAAGAGGAAACACTGGTGCAATTGAATTCATTTTTGATTTTAAATCACCGTGGGCCCCACATTTCAAATGAGCCACAGTATTTAAATTCAGGCTTCATGGACGGTACCACAGAAATGCTTCAGAATGCCAACTGAGCGTCTAAACACATTGCATCTGTAATAAGAAGTTGGATGCTATTATTTTATCTTTTCTTTTTGTATAAGTAGTCTTTAGCCATAGTGTCACTATCCACTATGATGGATATTCTGAAGTAGAATGGAGGAGACAATGCTGAAAATACAAGATACTTGGAATCTACACATACAGCAGTGAAAAAAATTTTTCACATATAAAGCCCTTGCCCCCACCCTCCCCAGAGTATCTCTGACAAGAAGAACGCAACGGGATTAATTGCCACCAAAAGCGGAGGCAGGTTTTTGACCTTCCTGTTCAGAGGCTGAGTTAACAGCTTCTTTTGCCTCCTCCTTAAGTAAGCAGTGATTAAACTCTCAAGGAGCCAGTCTCAGACATTATTATATCAAGACTTCCATTCTGGGCGGCTGTGTCTTTTGACTTTCCTTCTTGTTCCTTGTTCTTTTTTCTTCTTTTTACTCCCCAGAGAAAGTGATCAAGAGGCAGCTTTGCCTTGAACTAGACTCTCTGTAGTTCCCTGATCTTTAGAAGGGTTGCAGACCTGTACTTGCAGTTCCTTACGCTCTGCTTTGACTTTGCAGACTCCGGGGATAAGCTGCTTCAGTTAGCACTGAATTTAAAGGTGGAGCTCACATTAGATTCTGACTTAAAAGACAAAAGACACAGTTTCGGTACAGAAGTTCTACTCTGTACACAGTAGAGTGCTTTACGATAATGATTATAATAAAAGTGATGATTTAAAGACAACTATACATTTCGTAAAGCTGTTTCACAGATACTATCAACCCTGATCTTCCCAAAGCCTCAGTTAGGTAGACACAGTAGTTTTTACCCTTATTTTACACTGGTAAAAACCAAACCTAAGGAGATTAAGTGAATTCCCCAGGGTGTCACTGTTAGGAAGCATCAGAACTGAGATGAAAATCCAGATCTTGTTCTAATTATTTATCCATTACACTCATTGCTTTATCTTCATTATGCTGCCTCAACTAGCATGTGTTTCTAGCTCACTGCTAATTTTAATTTCATCTACAAGGAAGTGATAACAGGCAGACCTCAGAAATTGTAGGTTCAGTTGCAGATCACATCAATTGAGCAAATATTGCAATGAGTCCCATGAAATTTTTGGTTTCAGATTGCATTTAAAATTGATGTTTTAGTATACCACAGTCTATTAAATCAGCAACAGTATTATGTCTGAAAAACAATGTACATACTTTAATTTAAAATACTGTGTTGCTAAAAAATACTAACCATCATCTGAGCCTTCAGCAAGTCACAGTCTTTTTGCTAGTGTAGGATCTTGCCTCAATATTCATGGATGCTGATGGGTCACATGCATGGTTGCTGAGCGCTGGGGTGGCAGCAGCAATTTCTTAAAATAACAGTGAAATTTGAAGCATTGATTGACTCTTCCTTTCACAAATGAATTATCTGTAACATGCAATGCTGTTTGATAGCATTAAATGCACAGTAGAATTTCTTTAAAAATTGGAGTGAATCCTCTCAAACCCTGCCACTGCTTTGTCAACTAAGTTGATGTAATAAATCCTTTGTTGTTTTTTCAACAGTCTCCATAGCATCTTCACCAAGAGACGATTTCATTTCAAGAAGCCACTTTCTTTTCCCCTTCCAAGAAGCAATTCCTCAGCAGTTAAAGTTTCATCATGAGATTGTAGCCACTCAGCTATACCTCTATGATTTCCTCTTTTAATTCCAGCTCTCCTGCTGTCTCCATCACATCTGTAGTTCCTTCCCTCCACTGAAGACCTTAACCCCTCAAAGACATCCATGATGGCAGAATAAATTTCTTTCAAACTCCTGCTAATGTTGATATTTTGACCTTTCCTCATTAATCATAAATATTCTTAATCACATCTAGAATAATTTCCACAAGATTTGCAATTGACTTTGCCTAGATCAATCAGAGGAATCACTATCTATGGCAGCTATAGCTGCACAAAATGAATTTCTTAAGACTTGAAAGTAGAAATGACTCCTCAGCTGTAGAATGGATGCAGTGTTAGCAGATACAAAAACAACATTGATGTTGCTGTACATCTCTGTCAGAACTCAGGTGACCAGAACATTGTCTATGAGCAACAATATTTTAAAGAGATTTTTTTTTTCCTGAGCAGTAGGTGCCAACATTGGGCTTAAATATCCATTAAATTATGTTGTAAATAGACTTTGGACTTTCTTCTTCCATTTGGACTTTGTTCATCCGGACTTTGTTCTCTATTTAAGGAGGACAGAGGGTAAATTTAGCATACTTTTTAAGTACTTTTAGTTCAGTTCAGTTCAGTCGCTCAGTGTCCGACTCTTGGTGACCCCATGAATCGCAGCACACCAGGCCTCCCTGTGGACTTTAGGATTTTCTAAATGACAAATGAGAATTAGCTTCAACTTAAAGTCATAAGGTGTATTGAAGGACTTAGGTTAAAATTTAAGCCCGGAAGGCAGGCTGTGCCTCAAGGAAAATAGCTTACTCCTTATCTGGTGACTCAGAGCCTCCTGACCGATTCTTAACAGATAACTTATGACCTGGTCAAGGAAACCCCCTCCCAAGAATGTATCTCTCTGTCGGACTTTTCTAGGTAAAAATTGACTAAATGCCGCAGGGTGATCAGCCAACCATTTCAACTTAATTACCTGCAAACTTTTCCCACCAATCAAATGTATCCACCTCACCTATGGCCCCTACTTCATTGTATCCCATACCCTGACCTCATCCCCACCTACCTGTGATTTTTTTGTATAAAAGTCCCTCACGACTGGCGTTCGAGGTTCACTCCTTCCGAGGAGATCGAACCCCCGGCCCGCCGGCCTAATAAATCCTCTTGCTGATTGCATCGAATTCGAGTCACTGTGGTCTTTGGGGCGACGGTTCCCGAGAAAAGGCCGCGAGGTCTTACAGTATTAGTCCCTAATAAGAGAACCAATCTGATCCTTAAAGATTTGAAGCCAGGCACTGACTTCTCTCTAGCTATGAAAGTCCTGAATAGAATCTTTTTCCAAAACTAGGCTGCTTTGTCTACATTATAATCTGTTCCTTCAGTTCAGTTTGAGAGGGTAACAGGCAGGAAGGCCAGGGGTCTCCAAACGGAGGAAATAGCCTGCAAGTGTCAGACATTTTATCTCTCTTAAGCGGCAGGAGGAAACAAAACTAGCAATACTTTTTTCCTTCTCTATACAAATTTAAAAGGAGGTTTCTCTTAAAATTCTGTGTTGCTATAATGACACCTAGTTTCACTTGAAGTTAACCATTGCCTTTTTCTTATGGAAATGTTTATCTTAAGCTATGCTAATGTACTATGTATTTGCCCCAAGCTCTGTCTTCAAGTCAGTTCCGCCTTTTGGGCTCAGACCTACTTGATAAACCAATATGTTATACTCCGATATTGTTCCTCTAATCTATGTAAATGAAACTATTTGTATGGTGATCTGCCCTTCTTCAAGATTCAAGTTAATCATTTTCTGGCCCAAGATAAACCATTTAGAGCCAAGGTTATCCCAAAATACATCTTATGGGTGAGGGGCCTGGTGCCATTCTAAGTTTTGAGTCATTCCTTTCTTTCATTAACAAACTGCTGATGACTATATAACATCCAGCTAAAGACTAGCAGGGGGTACTCTTTCTACCCCCTTCTGATGCCTATGTCAGAAGCTTTCTCTATCTCCTTTATACTTTAATAAAACTTTGTTACACAAAAGCTCTGAGTGATCCAGCCTCGTCTCTGGCCCCGGATTGAATTCTTCTCCTCCGGGGGCCAAGAATCCCGGCGTCGTGGCGTCGTGATTCAACAATAACCTTTCAAGTTCAGTTCAGTTGCTCAGTCGTGTTCGACTCTTTGAGAGTCCATGAACCACAGCATGCCAGGCCTCCCTGTTCATTACCAACACCCAGAGTTCAATCAGACTCACATCCATCGAGTTGGTGATACCATCCAATCATCTCATCTTCTATCGTCCCCTTCTCTTCCTGCGCCCAATCCCTCCCAGTATCAGAGTCTTTTCTAATGAGTCAGCTCTTCACATCAGGTGGCCAAATTATTAGAGTTTCAGCTTCAACATCAGCCCTTCCAATGAACACACAGGACTGACCTCCTTCCAGAATGGACTGGTTGGATCTCCTTGCAGTCCAAGGGACTCTCAAGAGTCTTCTCCAACACCACAGCTCAAAAGCATCAACTCTTTGGTGCTCAGTTTTCTTTATAGTCCAACTCCCACATCCATATATGACCACTGGAAAAACCATAGCCTTGACTAGACAGACCTTTGTTGCCAAAGTAATGTCTCTGCTTTTCAATATGCTGCCTAGGTTGGTCAAAACTTTCCTTCCAAGGAGTAAGCATCTTTTAATTTCATGGCTGCAATCACCATCTAGTGATTTTGGAGCCCAGAAAAATAAAGTCAGCCACTGTTTCCACTGTTTCCCCATCTATTTACCATGAAGTGATGGGACTAGCTGCCACAATCTTCTTTTTCTGAATGTTGAGCTTTAAGCCAATTTTTTTCACTCTCCTCTTGACATTCATCAAGAGGCTCTTTAGTTCTTCACTTTCTGCCATAAAGGTGGTGTTATCTGCATATCTGAGGTTATTGATATTTCTCCCAGCAATTCTTGATTCCAGCTTGCGCTTCCTCCAGTCCAGTGTTTCTCATGATGGACTCTGCATATAAGTTAAATAAGCAGGGTGACAAGTCATACTTGACGTACTCCTTTTCCTATTTGGAACTAGTCTGTTGTTCCACGTCCAGTTCTAACTGTTGCTTCCTGACCTGCATATAGGTTTCTCAAGAGGCAGGTCAGGTGGTCTGGTATTCCCATCTCTTGAAGAATTTTCCATAGTTTTTTGTGATCCACACAGTCAAAGGCTTTGGCATAGTCAATAAAGCAGGAATAGATGTTTTTCTGAAACTCTCTTGCCTTTTTGATGATC
Source organism: Nanger dama (assembly GCA_917880005.1). Taxonomy (NCBI): domain Eukaryota; kingdom Metazoa; phylum Chordata; class Mammalia; order Artiodactyla; family Bovidae; genus Nanger; species Nanger dama. Next base: position 5,801,378 of record CAKJTW010000069.1, read on the forward strand.
CAGCAAATGTTCGCAATTTGATCTCTGGTTCCTCTGCCTTTTCTAAAACTAGCTTGAACATCTGGAAGTTCATGGTTCACGTATTGCTGAAGCCTGGCTTGGAGAATTATAAGTATCACTTTTCTAGCCCGTGAGATGAGTGCAATTGTGCAGTAGTTTGAACATTTTTTGGCATTGTGTTTCTTTGAGATTGGAAGGAAAACTGACCTTTTCCAGTCCTGTGGCCACTGCTGAGTTTTCCAAATTTGCTGGCATATTGAGTTCAGCACTTTCACAGCATCATCTTTTAGGATTTGAAAGAGCTCAACTGGAATTCCATCACCTGCACTAGCTTTGTTCGTAGTGATGCTTCCCAAGGCCCACTTGACTTCACATTTCAGGATGCCTGGCTCTAGGTGGGTGATCACACCATCGTAATTATCTGGGTCATGAAGATCTTTTTTTACAGTTCTTCTGTGTATTCTTGCCACCTCTTCTTAATATCTTCTGCTTCTGTTAGGTCTCTAGCATTTCTGTCCTTTATTGAGCCCATCTTTGGATAAAATGTTTCCTTGGTATCTCTAATTTTCTTGAAGAGATCTCTAGTCTTTCCCATTCTATTGTTTTCCTTTATTTCTTTGCATTGAGGAAGGCTTTCGTATCTCTCTTTGCTGTTCTTTGGGACTCTGCATTCAAATAGGTATGTCTTTCCTTTTCTCCTTTGCTTTTTGCTTCTGTTCTTTTCACAGCTATTTGTAAGGCCTCCTCAGACAGCCATTTTGCTGTTTTGCATTTCTTTCTGGGGTAATGGTCTTGGTTCTTGTCTCCTGTACAGTGTCATAAACCTCCACCAATAGTTCATCTGGCACTGTATCTATCGGATCTAGTCCCTTAAATCTATTTCTCATTTCCACTGTATAATCGTTAGGGATTTGATTTAGGTCATACCTGAATGGTCTAGTGGTTTTTTCCACTTTCTTATATTTCAGTTTGAATTTGGCAATAAGGAGTTCATGATCTGAGCCCACAGTCAGCTCCCGGTCTTATTTTTGCTGACTGTATAGGGCTTCTCAATCTTTGGCTGCAAAGAATCTAATCAAACTGATTTTAGTGTCAACCATCTGGTGATGTCCAAGTGTAGAGTCTTCTCTTGTGTTGTTGTAAAGGCTGTTTTTTCTTTTGGCAGAACTTTATTAGACTTTGCCCTGCTTCATTTTGTACTCCAAGGCCAAATTTGCCTGTTACTTCAGGTGTTTTTTGAGTTGTACTTTTGGGCTTCCCTGGTGGCTCGGAGGTTAAAGCATCTGCCTCCAACATGGGAAACCCGGGTTCGATCCCTGGATCGAGAAGATCCCCTGGAGAAGGAAATGGTAACCCACTCCAGTATTCTTGCCTGGAGAATCCCGTGGATGGAGAAGCCTGGTAAGCTACAGTCCACGGAGTTGCAAAGAGACGGACACCACTAATCGACTTCACCTTCACCTTTGCATTCCAGTCCCCTATAATGAAAAGGACATCTTTTTTGGCTCTTAATTCTAGAAGGTCTTATCGGTCTTCATAGAACTGTTTAACTTCAGCTTCTTCAGCATTACTGGTCAGGGTATAGACTTGGATTACCATGATATTGAATGGTTTGCTTTGGAAACAAACAGAGATCATTCTTTCATTTTTGAGATTCCATCCAAATACTGTATTTCGGACTATTTTGTTGACCAAGATGGCTACTCCTTTTGTTACTCCACAAAGTGTAACCTTATTTATTATTTTAGCTAGCTCTTCTGGAGAACCTGCAGCATCTTCTACATCAACACTTGATGCTTTACCTTGCATTTGTGGAGATGGCATCTTTTCTTAAGCCTCATGAACTAACCTTGGCTAGCTTTAATCTTTTTTTCAGCAGCTACCTCATTTTTCTTGGTCTTCACATAACTGAAAAACAGGAAGTTCTTCCGAATTAAGCTTTGTCTGAAGAGAATCTTGACTGCTTTTATCTTCTATCCAGACCACTAAAACCTTAACTGTATCAGCAATATGGCTGTTTTGTTGTCTTACTATTCTTGTGTTCACTGGAGTAGCTAATATAACTTTCTTCAAGAATGCTTCCCTTGTGTTTACAACTTGGAAAATGGGCACAAAAAGCCTAGTTTTTAGCAATCTCAGCTTTCAATATTCCTTCCTCACTAAACTTAATTATTTCTGACTTTTGATTTTGGTAAAGGGGTGTCACACTTCCTTTCACTTCAGCACTTAGAAGTCTTTGTAAGGCTGTTAATTGGCATAATTTCAATAATGTTGTGATTCAGGAGAGAGGCAAGGAGCAGCAAATTGGTGGAGCAATCAGAGCATGCATAAAATTTATGGATTAAGTTTGCCATCTTACTCGGGCACGTTTGGTGCTGCCCCCAAATATCACAAGAATAATGTCAACGATCACTGATCACAGGGCACATAACAAATACAATAACAATTTAAAGTTTGAAAAGTGAGAATTATGAAAATGTGACACAGACACAAACTAGCAAATGATGTTGGAAAAATGACGCCAATAGCCTTGCAAGTTGCAGGTTACCACAAAAATGCAATTTGTTAAAAATTGCAATTCCTGTGAAATCAAATAAAGCAAAGCATAATGAAACCAGATGTTCCTGTATTTTCAGCAGTGTTATGTCTTCCATTCTACTTCAAAGAGATACTGAATAGCAGTGTTAGTTGCTTCAGTCATGTTGAACTCTGCAACCTCATAGACTGTAGCCCACCAGGTTCCTCTGTCCATGGATTCTCCAGGCAAGAATACTGGAATGGTATGCCATTCCCTTCTCCAGGGGATATTCCCAACCCAGGGATTGAACTGGGGTCTCCTGCATTACAGGCAGGTTCTTTACCACTGTCAACACCAGGAAAGCCCAAAGAGACACTTTAGTTCAGTTCAGTTCAGTCACTCAGTCGTGTCTGACTCTGAGACCCCATGAACTGGAGCACGCCAGGCCTCCCTGTCCATCACCATCTCCCGGAGTTCACTCAGACTCACGTCCATCAAGTCCGTGATGCCATCCAGCCATCTCATCCTCAGTTGTCCCCTTCTCCTCCTGCTCCCAATCCTTCCCAGCATCAGTCTTTTCCAATGAGTCAACTCTTCTCATGAGGTGGCCAAAGTGCTGGAGTTTCAGCTTGAGCATCATTCCTTCCAAAGAAAGCCCATTCTGATCTCCTTCAGAATGGACTGGTTGGATCTCCTTGCAGTCCAAGGGACTCGCAAGAGTCTTCTCCAACACCACAGTTCAAAAGCATCAATTCTTTGGCACTCAGCTTTCTTCACAGTCCAACTCTCACATCCATACATGACCACAGGAAAAACCATAGCCTTGACTGGATGAACCTTAATTGGCAAAGTAATGTCTCTGCTTTTGAATATACTGTCTAGGTTGGTCATAACTTTTCTTCCAAGGAGTATGCGTCTTTTATCTTCATGGCTACAGTCACCATCTGCAGTGATTTTGGAGCTCAAAATAATAAAGTCTGACACTGTTTCCACTGTTTCCCCATCTATTTCCCATGAAGTGATGGGACTGGATGCAATGATCTTTGTTTTCTGAATGTTGAGCTTTAAGCCAACTTTTTTCACTTTCTTCTTTCACTTTCATCAAGAGGCTTTTAGTTCTTCTTCACTTTCTTCCATAAGGGTGGTATCATCTGCATATCTGAGGTTATTGATATTTCTCTCGGCAATCTTGATTCCAGCTTGTGCTTCTTCCAGTCCAGCGTTTCTCATGATGTACTCTGCATATAAGTTAAATAAACAGGGTGACAGTACACAGCCAGTCTACAAGTATAATTTGCTTCCCTTGTGGCTCAGGTGGTAAAGAATCTACCTGCAATGTGGGAGACCTGAGTTTGATCCCTGGCTTGGGAAGATCCCCTGACAAAGGGAAAGGCTACTCACTCCAGTATCCTGGCCTGGAGAATTCTACGGAGTCTATAGTCCAGGAGGTCACAAAGGATCAGATACAACTGAATGACTTTCACTTTCAGTCTATAAGAATTGACCTCGCTGTTAATTTGGCATTTTGATCACTAAGTGTGTAACTGTTTATAGGTGAGATGCAGTATGTAAATTCAGAATAGGTACTCGTGGGAATACACAAACATGTGATTCAATCAGTTAAGGACACAAAAGGGTTCATTGGAAGACTTCTTGGGTCTTTCCAGTGCCAATCAGTTAATGGAATTCAGCAGTATTCCGTGTTTATTTCCTACTAAATTAACTTTCCATCTTTTGTTGTTGTTGTTGTTTTGTTTAATAAAGTGTGCTCCACATCACTTTGAGTTGCACCATCATTGGAAATTATCAATCTCTGTTAATCCTTCTATACAATGACCTTTCATTTGAAGTGCCTACTGTTGAATGATGAGTTCTTTCCTCAGTTTTAGGCAAAAATTCTCAAAAGGGAATCTGGCAGAACAGCATCTAGGTTCATTCATTCACTGGGGACTCTGAACACAGAGGAAGGTTACTGTGTTCTACGCAGTTTCAGGTGTTAGGCTTCAAGCAGTAAACACATTGTCTGTGGTCTCTGTCTTTTGTTTTTATATTTTAATAATGTAAGTTCTGTTCCAGCTGAAGCCTAATGAGGAGGTGCAGACAGAAGATGAAGAAGAAAGAAAAGAAAGAGAAAGAAAGGAAGGAAAGAAGAAAAGAAAGAGAAACAAAGAAAGAAAACACTGAGGGAAGGGTCTGTTTCCTTTTTAACTCCCAACACGTTTTTCAGATTGCTGGGTTTGGAACTGGCAAAATATACGGAAGAAAATACTTAGAGATCAAGGGTGGTATTCTATTAGAATGAGGTATACATAATGGAAATAAATGGGTCATTTTTCTGAAGGTTCTGTGTTTTTATTGATTAGAACTATGTGCAGTTGCGATCTTTCCATCATACATAAGATATACACCAAACAAATAACATGCATATAATATAAATGGGAGTGAATGACCCACTATTGATCAGACATATTCTGATAGTTACAGAGTATTGTTTTATTCTTTCTTTGATAATTTTGAGTTTGGCAGAACATTGGTCCTCTGTTTAAGCTGTTGCATATCTAACTGTCCAAATGAAATTATCTAGTAAATGGAGAATAAATATTTACACAAACTTGAAGAAACATCCTAAGATTATTACATGAGTGACAAGAACAGAATTCATAATTACATTTTGAAATGTTTATCTGGCTGTTTTTATGTGCGTTGGATTGATAGGGGGCAATGCTTAAGTCAGAAATGTGCTAAGGACGCTGGCACAGAAATGCAAGAAATTAATAACCGTTGCCTAGAGAGTTTGCTGGCAAGAAAATTGAAGCAACAAAAGCAAATTAGGAGCTTATTCACAAAGTAGATTCCACAGGGCTGGGTAATTTATAAGATGGGACCATGTGGAAAGGAAGAGTTCAGCTTAAACATGTTAGTTGCTCAGTAGTGTTTGACTCTTTGTGATCTCTTGGACTGTAGCCTACCAGGTTCCTCTGTCCATGGGATTCTCCAGGCAAGAATACTGGAGTGGGTTACCATTCCCTTCTCCCGAGAGTCTTCCTGATCCAGGGATCGAACCTGGGACTTCTGCATTGCAGGCAGACTCTTTACTGTCTGAGCCACCAGGGAAGCTTGAATTTATCTTAACTGCCAAATTTTGCTCCAGATCTCCTTCTGGCTATGTCACAATGTTCTTGGAGCTGAACTGTGATCTAAGATGCTTCTGACTTGCTTCTCTCTTTTCTTCTCTCCCTACGGAGGTGTCAAATATACATCTTCAGTATATGATTGCAGTGATTTTCATGCAAACACTCACAGATTATATTTGGAAAAGATGAAAGTAAAGGTCTGTGCATGGCTTGAAGGTCTTCTCTATACCCCATTTTTTTTTCCTACCTCTGCCACTCTGACTTACTTAGCATAGATGTAACGGATTTACCTTAGTGAATTCTATCTGTGATCCAGTTCATCTGAAAGATAACAGGACCCAATAGGAAATAATTCCTCACTCCCACTCCTACACCAGCTATTAAGCAATTCTGGGCTGAATCAGGTTTATATTCTAGATGTGTTTCTGCTTAGCCGCTCAGTTGTGTCTGACTCTTTGCAGTCTCATGGACTGTAACCTGTCAGGTTCCTCTGTCCATGCAGACTGTCCAGGAAAGAATATTGGAATAGGCTGCCACACCCTCCTCCAGGGGATCTTCCTAACCCAGGGATCGAACCCAGGTCTCCCACTTGTAGGTGCGTTCTTTACCATCTGAGCCACCAAGGAAGCCCATATTCTAGGCAGAGATGTGTAAGTTTAGGGCAAATCTTAACAGCATAAATACGTTCAGCTTCAAACATGACCATAAACATATTGTAGAAATACTGGAGGAATGTTATATTTGACAACTAAGACTTGTATTTCTCATATATAGTTGCTGGAAGAATGCATATATTGGTATATAGATAAGAATACATACACACAGCCATATAACACCTCACATACACTATAATGCTAAGGAATAAACTATTTTACATACAGAACTTTATAAATAACTAAAGTTTACCATGACAAGTAAAATTTTATTAATTTTTAATCTTTATTCATAACCTTAGGTAAATTATAAGACTCCTACTGCTTCAGTTTTTCATCTACAAAATGAGGATTTATAGTCTCAGATAATCTCTCACCTCATTCCCTGGTTTAACTTTGTATGGTTCTATGATGTCATTTTAAAAAATGGATTATTATAAGTGCAATCAGTTCTATTTCCAGTTTTTTAAGGAATCTTCATACTGTTCTCCACAGTGGCTGTACTACTTTGCATTCACACCAACAGTGTAAGAGGGTTCCCTTTTCTCCACACCCTCTCCAGCATTTATTGCTTGTAGACTTTTGGATCGCAGCCATTCTGACTGGCGTGAAATGGTACCTCATTGTGGTTTTGATGTGCATTTCTCTGATAATGAGTGATGTTGAGCATCTTTTCATGTGTTTGTTAGCCATCTGTATGTCTTCTTTGGAGAAATATCTATTTAGTTCTTTGGCCCATTTTTTGATTGGGTCATTTATTTTTCTGGAATTGAGCTGCAGGCGTTTCTTGAATATTTTGAGATTAGTTGTTTGTCGGTTGCTTCATTTGCTGTTATTTTCTCCCATTCTGAAGGCTGTCATTTCCCTTGCTTATAGTTTCCTTTGTTGTGCAGAAGCTTTTAAGTTTAATTAGGTCCAATTTGTTTATTTTTGCTTTTATTTCCAATATTCTGGGAGGTGGGTCATAGAGGATCTTGCTGTGATGTATGTCAGAGTGTGTTTTTCCTATGTTCTCCTCTCGGAGTGTTATAGTTTCTGGTCTTACGTTTAGATCTTCAATCCATTTTGAGTTTATTTTTGTGTATAGTGTTAGAAAGTGTTCTAGTTTCATTCTTTTACAAGTGGTTGACCAGTTTTCCCAGCACCACTTGTTAAAGAGATTTTCTTTTCTCCGTTGTATATTCTTGCCTCCTTTGTCAAAGATAAAGTGTCCATAGGTGTATGGATTTATCTCTGGGCTTTCTATTTTGTTCTATTGATCTATATTTCTGTCTTTGTGCCAGTACCATACTGTCTTGATGACTGTGGCTTTGTAGGACAGCCTGAGGTCAGGCAGGTTGATTTCTCAAGTTCCATTCTTCTTTCTCAAGATTGCTTTGGCTATTCGAGAGTTTTTGTATTTCCATTCAAATTGTGAAATTATTTTTTCTAGCTCTGTGAAAAATACTGTTGGTAGCTTGATAGGGATTGCATTGAATCTATAGATTGCTTTGGGTATTATACTCATTTTCACTATATTGATTCTTCTGATCCATTAACATGGTGTATTTCTCCATCTATTAGTGTCCTCTTTGATTTCTTTCACCAGTGTTTCATAGTTTTCTATATATAGGTCTTTTGTTCTTTAGGTAGATATATTCCTAAGTATTTTATTCTTTTCGTTGCAATGGTGAATGGAATTGTTTCCTTAATTTCTCGTTTTGTTTTCTTATTGTTAGTGTATAGGAATGCAAGAGATTTCTGTGTGTTGATTTTATATCCTGCAACTTTACTATATTCATTGATTAACTCTAGTAATTTTCTGGTGGAGTCTTTAGGGTTTCCTATGTAGAGGATGATGTCATCTGCAACAGTGAGAGTTTTACTTCTTTTTAATTTGGATTCTTTTATTTCTTTTTCTGCTCTGATTGCTGTCGCCAAAACTTCCAAAACTGTGTAGTGGTGAGAGTGGGCACCCTTGTCTTATTCCTGACTTTAGGGGAAATGCTTTCAATTTTTCACCATTGAGGATAATGTTTGCTGTGGGTTTCTCATGTATACCTTTTATTATGTTGAGGTATGTTCCTTATATGCCTACTTTCTGGAGAATTTTTATCATAAATGGATGTTGAATTTTGTCAAAGGCTTTCTCTGCATCTATTGAGATAGTCATATGGCTTTTATTTTTCAATTTGTTAATGTGGTGTATTACATTGATTGATTTACAGATACTGAAAATTCCTTGCATCCCTTGGATAAAGCCTACTTGGTCATGGCTTATGACCCAGCAATCTCACTGCTGGGCATACACATCGAGGAAACCAGATGGAAAGAGACACGTGTACCTTAGTGTTCTAGTGTTCATTGCAGCACTGTTTATAATAGCCAGGACATGGAAGCAACCTAGATGTCCATCTGCAGATGAATGGATAAGAAAGCTGTGGTACATATACACAATGGAGTATAACTCAGCCATTAAGAAGAATACATTTGAATCAGTTCTAATGAAGTGGATGAAACTAGAGCCTATTATACAGAGTGAAGTAAGCCAGAAAGAAAAACACCAATACAGTATACTAACACATATATATGGAATTTAGAAAGATGGCAACGATAACCCTGCATATGAGACAGCAAAAGAGACACAGATGTATAGAATAGTCTTTTGGCCTCTGAGGGAGAGGGAGAGGCTGGGATGATTTGGGAGAATGGCACTGAAGCATGTATAATATCATATGTGAAACAAATTGCCAGTCCAGGTTCAATGAATGATACAGGATGCTTGGGGCTGGTGTACTGGGATGACCCAGAGGGGTGAGATGGGGAGGAAGGTGGGAGGAGGGTTCAGGATGGGGAACACATGTACACCCATGGCAGATTCATGTTGTATGGCAAAACCAATACAATATTGTAAAGTAATTAACCTCTAATTAAAATAAATAAATTTATATTAAGAAAATAATAACAAAAAATAAGTAAACAGTATAATCAAAGGACATCAAAGATGCTTTCCTTTTTTGTTGTTGTTGTTGTAAATTCAGGGTCAACAGCAGGAAAACTCACCTTGAGCTTCAATTTTTTAAAATAACTTTTCTGTCAGATTTTTGATACTTGACTGTCAAATTGACATTGCTGCTATCCCTGAGCTGAATTTTCCAGGTGTCATCTTCTCATACTCTTTGTGCCCAACTGTTTCTTACTTGCTCTGGAATGTGAATAAAATAGCCAAGACTGCAAACAATAGTATGTTAACCTATTTCTAGTCATTAAGATTCTGAGTAAAGACAGAAACAATAGTGTAGCTCTATATGTAGGCCTAACAAGAGCTATTTTAGGTGATCACATCTTTTCTCACATTCAACTCTGTTACAGAGAAATGAAGTTTCTGGAAAACAAGCTGCTGGGTAAGTGGCATAGCACTGGACACTGACCTTTTCAGAGAATGTATAGAATGTAAATTAGTGCCCTGACATTTTATGCATGCTGCAATGTCTGATAGAAAAGATGGACAGAATTTAAATTAGCTTGGTTTCACACTTCATACAAGGAATGTACTAGACTCTGACTTTTCAGCTGTGTGCTTATTGCACTTATGGTTTTTATTAAGAGTGCTATTACTTCCATTTAGGCAGCATTTCTGCCTTCAGAGTGCCTATACTAAAATCTAGAACTTTATGAAATAGAGAACTATTTTACCATTTTGCAAAGTATAAAGTCGAGACAAAATAAAGAAAGTCCATTTGCCCCAAGTCAAAGAAAATATGATGAATCCAAAATTACAACCTGAGAATGCTTCATTCTCAGCTACTCCTACTATGTTGATTAACATTAGTTTCCTATTGTTAACCTGAGTTGGTGAAGTTTGGAATATATGAATTTCCACGGTTTAAACTTATTCATATAGATTTCAAATAGCATTTGAGAAATACACTCAAAAAGTATACTTTGCATGATTTGAGAACATTAAACAGATTTTTTATTTTCTTTAACGGTGTGTTAAAAGATGATGATCATATTGGGTGCAGCTCGTTAACAACTTTTTTGTTAGTAGAAACTAACTTTTTGTAGTTTTTAGCCCTAATATCTATCCATCACTAATCAATACTTAAACTTAATTCTACTGTGATTCATTATGCACAGTAATTAAATGAATTTTCAAAGCTAAATAGGAATCTATTTTCACGAAGCCTAGTCATATATTCATGTAAATCCATTTGCAAGAAAAAAGCTTCTGTTTTCACATTTAGATTGCTATGGTACTGCTTCAGCTGCCAATATAATAAAGTAAAAGGTACACAGCTACTCACAGTATCTATGTTATGGAAAATTAAAGTATCAGGAAATCATTGTCACCTAAAATAAACAGTTACCTTGTTTGAGAATGACAGTGTGTGCATAAATAAGAAATAGACATGGAGGTTCTTCAGTAAGGAAAGACATAAATGTGTTAGCGTGCACAAAATTCTTCATCCCTTTAAGCCACAGATGATGACTATAAAGCATGTTAAATGAGTGTTCTCCTATTAATGAACTGTTACAGGGTTTATTTAAAACTCTCATGGTAGATTCATAATCAGTGAACAGTTATAACCTTTCCTTTTTGTTGGCTTCTTAGATAGATCACTAAGTATGCAAAGTGCTTTATACAAGAAAATCAATAAATGCAATGCTTAGATGATGAATGTTTACAATTTACCCTTTCACTACTACTGCGTGGTAATAAGAACAACACCTGAAAAAGAAAAGTGAGGTTACAAACATACAACAGATACCTGCCCCCAACTAAATATTTTCCTTGTAGTAAAATCAGACCAATTTCATTGCAAGCATTTTACCTTATTGCACATAAATGGTAGATTTTATATAAGTCATCTATCCCATTCAAAAGGTAAGTGCAGACAGTTTAGGGAAAACTTGGAATAAAATTCATTACACAGTTGGGCAAATCATTCTTGCATTCCACAAAAGCAAACAGTAAATATGAATGAATACAGTTGGCTTACCTATAACTCTGTCTCAAAAAACACCTTTTTATGGATAAAATATCTCAAAAGTTAAATTACCCAGCAACACAATACTTTATGCGAAACAGCTGTAGAAAGTTTCACACCTTTCTGAAAGGTAGGGCAATATCATATGCATTTGAAATGTGACAAGGAGTTTTCATTACACAGGAGTGCTCTGTAGGAGTGCTTTTTAAGCCTTGGAAGTCAATTCTTCTCTGCATTGGGAAAACTGTCATACAATTAAAGTAATGAAAGCAATCCTATTTCTCTCCTGCTGAAAATTCAGTTTCCTATAGTAACAAGACAGTCAGAAATCATTTCCTTTGTTAATACTTAAAAAAGAAAGAAAGAGAGGAGCATTTTCTTTTAGAGCAAGTCTAAAGAATACCCCAATAGATATTATACGAGTTTTCTGTTTTGAGAACAATGCCATGCATAATAATTCTCCTTCCTATGCATTTTTAGTGCAAAAAAAAAATCCAATGTGTATGTCACAGTATAAAACTTGATTTCTTTCCTTTGGGGTTGTGTTTACTATTTGTTACTCGACATGAAAATAAGTGCCTTATAGAGTAGCCAAGGAGAGACCAAGGATTCATAAATCCCTACTGCTTAAGGTCAAAAAATGCTGTGAGAACTTTCCATAAAGACCACAGCCCCAGAGCCCAGGTCACTTATTTTGATATAATGCTATTACTTCCCTCTCCCCACTGAAGTTACATTAAAAAAAAAAAAAAGCCATTTAACTTATGTTTCCACCCACTATCAAAGGAAGACCAAACTAAAGGTTTGGAGAACCAGACCTTTAGAAAAGGGAGTTTAGAAATGATATATATAATAATGTACCATGCAATCCGAGTTAAGTCACACATATTCACATAAGAAAAGATATGCAAAATGATTATTGCTATTTAAATAATTCCAAAAATTTATTGCACTTTTACTATCATTTCCTTTTCATTTTTAGGTTTTCAACAAAGAGTTCTATGTATGTGTCAATCTATCTGCCTATCCATGCTTAAATTTGTGAACCTGAAATTCTTTGTCCTTATTTATGTCTGGCTTGATTATTTGTTTATAATTTTTTCAGTGGACAAACATACTGGTTCAATTAAAAAACTGTATTGCGCTAAGGGATATCTGAAAATGATCCAGACTGTTTACTGTGGAATGACTAAACAACCAGCTCCTGGGACCCGAGTATACATCTTTATCTGGATGTTGGAGAAGCACCCAAGCTCTGCCCTCTCTGTGGATGAGAGTGGCAATATTTCACAGTTGCCAAGGTCTCCCAGGTAATTCCTGTGATTATCTGGCACTCGGATCACTCCTGTTCTAGTGACTGGATATCAACATTTGCAGTAAGGATACTACACCAGGCAAAGGTGCCTCTACAACTTATTGCTGTTGTGGTTCAGTCACTAGTTTGTGTCCAACTCTTTGTAACCCCATGACCTGAAGAATGTCTGGCTTCCCTGTCCTTTACTATCTCCCAGAGTTTGCTCAAACTCATGTCCATTGAGTTGATGATGCCATACAGCCATCTCATCCTCTGCTGCCCTCTTCTCCTGCCCTCAATCTTTCCCAGCATCATGGTCTTTTCCAGTCAGCTAGCTCATCTTCAGTTCATGCAGCCTCTAATTTACACAGCTGCTGAGTGCTGAAAGTTGAACTCACTCCCCACCCTGGGGAAAGTAGTCCTTTCTTGAAGACAGACTTCAATGGAGTCTCACACTGACATCACAGCAGAATCAAAGCTCAAAGCTTCTCATCTCTTCTAGCTGACCCCAGCCTTGTAAGGTTCCCTTCCCCACAGCAGAGCTTACTCTTCCACACCTTTTATAAAATATTGAGGAATTTGTCCAAGATCATGGCATGTGATTGGGCTTTTCAGGTGTTGCTAGTGGTAAAGAACTCTCCTGCCAATGCAGGAGACATAAGAGACAGGTTTGATCCCTGGGTTGGGAAGATTCCCTGGAGGAGGGCATGGCAATCCTCTCCAGTATTCTTGCCTGGAGAATCCCCAGGCTAGCAGGCTACAGTCCAAGGGGTCACAGTGAGTCCAACACAGTGAAGTGACTTAGCACTCAGCATGCCTGCATTGCATGTAATTAACAAGGGTCCTACCTGACTTGATATGTTGATTAGGTAGTTTCTATAAATAGTTAGTCTACTTTTCAAGATGGTTAATTTAGATATGTTATGATACAAAATCTGGTTGATTTCATAAGGAACCACAGGAACCTATGATAATTGCCTTAATGTTGACATGAAAAGAAAGTAAAAGAACATCCTTTGTAATATGAAAATTATTGCTTGTAAGCACGGATGATTTCTCCTTGATTATAAAACCTGCAACTAAGAAACTAAAAATAGCTAGGTTATGCTATGCATGTATGTAGCAACTATCATGAAAGCATTTGATTATATTCATTCATAATAACAGTGCTGTCTTCATTTATAGGTTTGTAAACATTTCAGACTCTATTACCTAGTAGCATTATTTCATTCTGTAATGACAGAATACATTATCTTTTGTTTTATGGATGAAGCAGAGTGCAGCAAGTAAAGAACCAGCAAAGGGTACATAGTCAAAATACTTGGAATACTGACTGTAAAAGCATAAATACTGGCCTCATGATAGCAGGGTTTGCTTGTTTCTTTGTGTGGTATTTGTATTATTTTGTAAAGATAGGTCAATGTCAGAATGTCTGAATAAACTAATCACCCCTTTTAGTTATAATATCAGCTAATATTCAGGATAATAACACAAAGGATTGTGAATGCAGCTACAGTTAATTTTCTGTTTAGATAACTTGTGATAATTTGTCTATGATAAATTAATATCATAGTTACATGATATCAATGATAGTTGAAGATGTTTTTATTATTTATTAAGATGTAGAGTAGCTTCATGGTGAGTTGATTTTATATGTTTAACTGTCTTGCTGGTTTGAGTACATCAATTTTCATTTCTCTCACTTAAAATACTGAAAAAAATATTTTAAAGCTTTCTCCATAAATAGAATCAAATGTCTCGCTGTACAATGGAAAACAGTAACAGCAGAAGCTGTTGAATATCTGAATGATTATAAAATTTTAAAATACATTTCTGCAAACATTTAGTTTGCTAAAACAATGTTAATCTATGGATCTCTTTCTTAAAACATAGCTGATTGCAATTCAGGTTATTACCATTAAATTAAAAGTCTCTAAATTCTGCAAGGGCTTCCCAGGTGGCTCTGTGGTGAAGAATCTGCAAGGAATGCATATTTGACCTCTGGGTGTGGAATGTTCTCTGGAGAAGAAAATGACAACGCACCCCAGTATGCTTGCCTGGGAAATTCCATGGACAGGGGAGCCTGGTGGGCTACAGTCCACAGGGTTGCAAAGCATTGGACATGACTGAGCAATTTAGCACACACTCCCACACACAAATTCTGCAAGCACAGCATACAAATCTGTGGCCTACCTATGACCATATCTATACCTAAATGCAATATTGGAGTGGACCTTTCAGTGTTGAGCTACTTACCCTCTACCCTAAAATGTGCCACTCATCCAGTTTTCAAGTTTTAAAATTCTCCTGCAAAAACAATATTACCTAACCAAAAATAGTATACTGACACCAAAGTTAATAGAGAATAAAAAAATGCATGTTAATTTTAAATTGTTTTAGAGGCTTAAAACCAAAATGGAGGATACCAAATATATAGACTGACCAGTCTAGCAGAGACATTGATCTGCCCACTTCTACAACTCTCTTTAAAATAATCTGCTCCTGCTCTCAGCCTTGAAAGCCTTGCTTACAATATGTGAATCTTTCCCTTCTGCATGTGTAACTGAACTAATGAAAAACAACTGAATTAAGGTGGATTAATCTACTTGTTAGAATAAGTAATTTTTTTCATTGAAAAACTATGTAAATAAACAAACCAAAGAGCTTTTTGCATCAAACTAAAGAGCTTCTGCACAGTCAATGAAAGAATACATTGAAAAGGCAACCTACAGAATGGGAGAAAATATCACAAATTGTATCTGACAAGGGATTCAGTTCAGTTCAGTTCAGTCGCTCGGTCGTGTCTGACTCTTTGTGATCCCATGAACCACAGCACACCAGGCCTACCTGTCCATCACCAACTCCTGGACTCTACCCAAACCCATGTCCATTGAGTTGGTGATGCCATCCAACCATCTCATCCTCTGTCATCCCTTTTGCCTCCTGCCTTCAATCTTTCCCAGCATCACAGTCTTTTCAAATGAGTCAGCTTTTCACATCAGGTGGCCAAAGTATTGGAGTTTCAGCTTCAACATCAGTCCTTCCAATGAACACCCAGGACTGATCTCCTTTAGGATGGACTGGTTAGGTCTCCTTGCAGTCCAAGGGACTCTCAAGAGTCTTCTCCAGCACCACAGTTCAAAAGCATCAGTTCTTCAGTGCTCAGCTTTCTTGACAAGGGATTACTATCTGATATATATATATATATATATATATATATATATATACACACTCGTCAAACTTGATGACAAAGAAATCAAATAACCCGATTAAAAATGGAAAAAGAACATGAATAGACATTATTCCAAAGAAGACATACATATGACTAATAGCTTGTGTAAAATCATGCTTAATATACCAATCATCAGAGAAGTACAAATCAAAACCACAATGAGATATCACCTCACACCTCTTAGGATGGCTATTAAAAAGAAAACCACAAGTGTTGACAAGGATGTGGTTGGTTCAGTCTGTGGATAGGGGACCCACAGTTATAGGGAGCCAAGTGTACTATGCCATTCTTTTTAAGGGGCTTGAGCATCTGAGGATTTGGGTGTCCACAGCGGATCCTGGAACCACTGTCCCTATGGGTGTTGCAGGATTACTGCACTGTTTGTTACCTTCTGCCCCATTCTAAAGCCCTCACACCTTCACAAATGTCTTTGCTAAAGTCACTATGACCAACCTAGATAGTATATTGAAAAGCAGAGACATTACATTGCCTACAAAGGTCCATCTAGTCAAGGCTATGGTTTTTCCGGTGGTCATGTATAGATGTGAGAGTTGGACTGTGAAGAAAGCTGAGCTCCAAAGAATCAATGCTTTTGAACTATGGATTTGGAGAGGACTCTTGAGAGTCTCTTGGACTGCAAGGAGATCCAACTAGTCCATTCTGAAGGAGATCAGCCCTGGGTGTTCTTTGGAAGGAATGATGCTAAAGCTGAAACTCCAGTATTTGGCCACCTCATGTGAAGAGTTGACTCATTGGAAAAGACCCTGATACTGGGAGGGATTGGAGGCAGGAGGAGAAGGGGATGACAGAGGATGAAATGGCTGGATGGCATCACCAACTTGATGGACATGAGTTTGAGTGAACTTGAGGAGATGGTGATGGACAAGGAGGCCTGGTATACACAACTAAGCGACTGAACTGAACTGAATGAAAGTCACTCACCAAGATATTTGCTGCACACAAGTCTCAGTCCAGAACCTAGTGTAATAACAAAGTGTTAATCGCCCAGTTGTGTCTGACTCTTTGCAACCCCATGGACTGAAGCCCATCAGTCTCCTCTGTCCATGGGGATTCTCCAGTTAAGAATACTGGAGTGGGTTGCCATTTCCTCCTCTAGGGCATCTTCCTGACTCAGGGATTTAATCTAAGAATCCTGTATTGCAGGCAGATTCTTAACAATCTGAGCCACCAGGGAAAAACAACTTTCAAAACTGTATTAAGGTCTATGTTATTTTTTTGATGTTTAAGACCATGGCCTCTTGAATAAGCCTTGAATTCTAGTCTTCATCCACCACTCTTTAGTTGTATAACTTTAGAGAAGTATTTCATTTCTTTATGCTCACTTATATAAAAGTTATTATTATAATACCTTACTTGAGGGCTGTTTATAGAATTAAATAAGGAAATGTTATAAAACAATTAGCATTAAAGTCCTTAGATAAAGGAAAAGATCAATAATAGTTACAACTGTTCAACTGATTAATTATATAATCTTGATCAGAATAATGTAAAGGATGGGATTAAAAGTGACTCTACTTGGTGTCATATCCAGTAACTCATTTAGGGTATACATATGTGCACATGTGCACACACATATTAAATCAAATTTTATCAATAATTCAATCATTTCTCAATCACATCAATCATTATTATGACACAAAGAGAGCCTGTATTGTGAATTATGGACTTGTGCAAGTCCCAAACAGATGCTACACTTAATCCCATCTTTCTAAAAGTTGAGGTAGACAGCATATGAGAATGGTATTGGACCTATCTGTGGAACTGATGAACAAGTAAATATTTATTATGTAGTTGAGAATAGTAAGTTTGATTTTCAGTGCAAGTGGAGAATGTTAAAAGAATAATCCAGTCAATGTTAGTTTTTGTCATTTTTCATAACATCTACTTGGTCTTCCCATTAAGCACTAGTGGTAAAGATCCTTCCTGTCAATGCAGGGGACATAAGGGATGTGGGTTACATCCCTGGGTCGGGAAGATCCCATGGACAAGGGTATGGCAACCTACTCCAGTATTCTTTCCTGGAGAATCCCATGGACAGAGGGGCCTGGCAGGGTACAGTCCATGGGGTCACAAGAGTCAGACACAACTGAAGTGACTTAATAGGCACACATAACATCTGCTTCGCATAATGGTAACGCAAGGGCCACATGTTCTCTGGTTGAACTCAGACTATCACTACTAATGCTGGGCTAGATACTGACACAATGCCAGTCTTCTAGAATCTAAACACAAGTGAGAATCCCCCCCACCAGAATAGCTTAGGAAGCCTGGCATAGACTGTCGCTCAGACAAAGTTTTATCACTGAACATAATTTGAGTGATACCTTTTAATTTCTCTAATATTAATATGCATATGAATCACCTCAGCATATTTTTAAACTGGCTTCTGGTTGATGAGATTATGTCTTTCTACCAAGCTTTCAGGTACATGCCGAGATTGCTGCTGACTCACAGATCATAATTTAAGTAGCAAGATCTTAGGCAGAATCTTGATTTGTGTTTAGGACCCAGGAAGACTCATGTCTTACTGGACCTCCTAATGTTATATTTAAGGTCAAATAATTCTTACTTATATCTTCTTCTCCTATTTATAAGTACTCCATCCTTTGCTATATAAAATGCATTTTCAGAGCCCTGAACCTTAACTTGTCCTCATACCAAATAATAAGATAAGATTGCTCTCCTAGAGTAATTCATGTAAATTAACCCAGCTGACATATGCACACCTACCCACTCAATCTATTGTCAATTGTGTCCAAATGTTAAAGCTGCTGTTTTCTGGATCATGTTATTTTATATTCAGAATAAAGGGTGCAAAATGATTAAAGATTCCTGAAAAGGCAAAACAAACCTTTCTAGGTTGTGGGTCAGCATGAACACAGCATATCAGCTCTTGGGTCTTTTGGCCAAGGCTAAGGCTAAAACCTATTTCTTCATATTAGCTTCCCATTCTGTAAGCAGAGCAAGAGACAACACCCCATGTTCTGAACCTTGTAGATTTAACTCTCCTCCTAACAGGTTGGAGGAACCTTCTTCTGGTGCTGCTGGAGAGTTCCTTCAGTTCTCTTCCATTACAGGAACTAAACCTAGCAGCATCATGGCCCATGCACATCAGCTCAGAAATAGGATTTCAATGCTCTTGATTCTTCATTGTTAAAGGGGGAAGGAATTTGACTAGGATAATGTAGCAATATCCTAGTAGGAGTGACAGGCATAAAAGAGCTCTTGGCAGTAGTGATGAGGATTGGCATTAAGCCATATTTGGTATTATGAATTGTTACCTTCACTACTAGGGATATCTTCATGATTTTGAACTTCATAGAAAATTTCAGTTCAGTTCAGTCACTCAGTCATCTCTGACACTTTGCAACCCCATGAACCACAGCATGCCAGGCCTCCCTGTCCATCACCAACTCCCAAAGTCCACCCAAACCCATGTCCATTGAGTTGGTGATGCCATCCAACATTTCATCCTCAGTTGTCCCCTTCTCTTCCTGCCCTCAATCTTTCCCAGCATCAGGGTCTTTTCAAATGAGTCAGCTCTTAGCATCAGGTGCCCAAAGTATTGGAGTTTCAGCTTCAACATCACTCTCAACAATGAACACCCAGGACTGATCTCCTTTAGGATGGACTGGTTGGACCTCCTTGCAGTCCAAGGGACTCTCAAGAGTCTTCTCCAACACCACAGTACAAAAGTATCCATTATTCAGCACTTTCACATCCATACATGATCACTGGAAAAACCATAGCCTTGACTAGAGGGAGCTTTGTTGACAAAGTAATATCTCTGCTTTTCAATATGCTGTCTAGGTTGGTCATAACTTTTTCCAAGGAGTAAGTATCTTTTTATTTCATGGCTGCAATCACCATCTCCAGTGATTCTGGAGCCCAGAAAAGTAAAGTCAGCCACTGTTTCCACTGTTTCCCCATCTATTTGCCATGAAGTGATAGGACTGGATGCCATGATCTCCATTTTCTGAATGTTTAAGAAATGTTTCTGAAGCTTTAAGCCAACTTTTTCACTCTCCTCTTTCACTTTCATCAAGAAGCTCTTTAGTTCTTCTTCACTTTCTGTAATAAAGGTGGTGTCATCTGCATATCTGAGGTTATTGATATTTCTCCTGGCAATCTTGATTCCAGCTTGTGCTTCCTCCAGCCCAGCATTTCTCATGATATACTCTGTATATAAGTTAAATAAGCAGGGTGACAGTATTCAGCCTTGACGTACTCCTTTTCCTGTTTGGAACCAGTCTGTTGTTCCATGTCCAGTTCTAACTGTTGCTTCCTGACCTGCATACAGGTTTCTCAAGAGGCAGGTCAGGTGGTCTGGTATTCCCATCTCTTTCAGAATTTACTAGTGCCTAAAATTCAATCAGAAGATAACCAGAATGTATGCCTCAATGATAACTTCCAGGAATATAGACTAGTGTCTGGCATCATTTGAAAAGTGAACTTACTATCCTGAAGGATAACAGAATACATCCATTCACATATTCCTGCTGGTGCTTTCTTGACAAAATTCTGCATTGCATTCTATGATTTCCACATTTACCTCGATTGAAGTTAAATGAGAATCTCTCAGATATTAAGGTTGTAAGTCAGTTCTCTTTGTTTATATGTGCCACATCTTCTTTATCCATTTATCTGCTGATGGACATCTAGGTTGCTTCCATGTCCTACGTACATATATACAATGGAATATTACTCAGCAATAAAAAATAATGAATTTGAGTTAGTTCCAGTGAGGAGGATGAAACTACAGCCTGTTACATAGAATGAGTTAAGTTAGAAAGAGAAAAACAAATATAGTATATCAACATGTATATATGGAATCTAGAACAAATGTTATTGATGAACCTGTTTGCAGAGAAGGAATGGAGATGCAGATATGGAGAATGGACTTGTGGACACAGTAGGGGAATTAAAGAGTGAAATTAACAGAGAAAGTAGCATTAACATAAATACACTGCTCTGTGTAAACTAAATAGTTGGTGAGAAGCTACTATGTAACACAGGGAGCCCAGCCTGGTGCTCAGTGATGACCTAGAGGGGAGGGTTTGAGGGAGAGGAACGAAGCTCAAGAGGGAGGTGATATATGTATAATTATGGCTGATTTGCATTGTTGTGTGGCAGAAACCAACACAGCATTGTAAAGCAATTTTCCTCCAAATAAATAAAATTTAAAAATTCTCTTTGTAACATCTTCCTCTCTGAAAAGAATATTCTATTCCTTTATATTTGATTATTATTAAATTGTTGCTGGCCTTAAGAGAAATTATGATTAGGAATTTATGAGCTAATTTGTTTAAAAGGAATTTAAAAGAAAAAAACCTTTTGACAGAAATGACCTGTATTATTTTAATTAATTTTATGTCTGAATTTAATGATAATTTAAAAGATACTTCCCTTGAAAACAAAGGATCCATTCTTTGTCAGGAACTGAATTATAAATTATTAGCTGATGCTTTTCATAAACAGTTTAGCTTATGGTCTAATTTATCTCAATTAGTGTGTTGGTTAACTTTAATAGATGAATGCATTAATTTTAATTGGGTAATGACTAATTGGATAGGTATCAGCCTACAAAATTGTTTTACTTACTTCTTAAAAAAAGCTCAGAAGCAATAATAGACTTCAGTGATAACAGTAAAACTTAATGTATTTAAAAATATAAGTCCAAATCAGTCTATAACTTTATAGGGATATTGAAATTCAAATGCCCAAAATTTACAAATATCTAAAATAATTTTCAAAGAGAACTGAAAATGAAAATTTCTATCAAAATCTATTTATTGATTCAATAATAATGAGCAGCTGTATGTTCAGACTGGGGACTCACTTGAACCTGAACTAGATTCTTATTACAGCTTTAAGTAAGAAGGAACTGTGTCATTAGGAAATTAAATGTTTATACAATTTTTTTCTTGGGAATCTTTCTAGTAATACATGATGTTCACATTCTGGCTGCAGTTCCATAGATTTTTTAAGAACCAGGAACACATAGAACAGAAATAAGACAGGAAAGTATTATTTCAAATGCTAATTAAAGTTAGGTGTGAATTTATAAAGAAATAACATAAGTCAATGATGCAAAGAATTTCCCTTGTTATTCAATCAGAACTTGATGCAATTAAGTAATAAATACAAAACAAGCTTTGAATTTTTTTAATATTGTTTTTGATAAAAACAATAATTTTCAAAATATAAACTGTGTAATGATGTCAAATTTGAAAATTTTTTATGCTTTCTTTTTCTGTATATGTTCATATTTTTATCTTAATTTTAAATGATGCTAAGCATAAATAGGAATTTACATTTTTTCATTTACTGAAATTGATTTCTTACTGATCCCATACATTTCCAAAATTTATGATACATTATACTCATATAGTTCAATTTTTACATTAATATTCACTCTCAATTGCCCTATGAGCCTAAAGCCTATTACCTAAATTTGAGGGGCTCCTGAGTTTTCAACAAATATCAGGAGCTTTTTTAATTCTCAGGGTTACTAACATAAATTAACTTAGTTTTCTCCAGTGACCATCTTCGTATAAAGATCTCAAAAATATTCATGGATTTCCTGTTTCATCTTTGATACCTTAACATGCTTGGAGGTCATCACTCCCATTCTCACAACAAGGAAAGGTTGTGAAACAAGAAACTGAAAATCAATGACTTTTCCTGGCTGCATCAGAGAACCGAGGTCATAGGGCAGATCACCATCTTGAAATGTAGCTGCTGCTGCTGCTGCTAAGTTGCTTCAGTCATGTCTGACTCTGTGCGACCCCAGAGACGGCAGCCCATCAGGCTTCCCCGTCCCTGGGATTCTCCAGGCAAGAACATTGGAGTGGGCTGCCATTTCCTTCTCCAATGCATGAAAATGAAAAGTGAAAGTGAAGTCGCTCAGTCGTGTCCGACTCTTAGCGACCCCATGGACTGCAGCCTACCAGGCTCCTCCGTCCATGGGGTTTTCAAAGCAAGAGTAATGGAGTGGGGTGCCATCACCTTCTCTGCTTCAAATGTAGAGAGATGGGCAAATTCAAAGTCATAATAACGAAGTTCAAATGAGAAGATGCCCTTTGGAGCATGTACTAGTAGAAACAATTAAATGGTAATTTTTAAAAATCATTGGAATCTGAAATTATCCCAGGGCTTCCAATTCAGATGGTCCCCACAGAGGTGAGGGGGTATTTGTTCAATAGCAGAGTCCTGATCTGCTTTCACTGAACTCTGGCATTAAAGGTACACCCTGTTGTTTTTTATTCTGTCAGTTGTCCTGTACAGTTGACAGTATAACACACACAACTATAACACACACAATATCCTTGTGTGTGTTAGTAACTGAGCCACATCCAATTCTTTGCTACCCCATGGACTGTAGCTCACTAGGCTCCTCTGCCCATGGAATTCTCCAGGCAAGAATACTGGAGTGGTAGCCGTTTCCTTCTCTATGGGATCTTCCTGACCCAGGGATCAAACCCCAGTCTTCTGTACTGCAGGCAGATTCCTCATCATCTGAGCAGCCAAGGAAGGCCTAACAAAGCTTGGCTATCCCTACACGAAAAGCTTCACAGATTAAAGGCTTTGTCTTCTTCACTACCTATATTGCTTAGAAATTACCATTCATAATAAGGTACTTCACAAACGGAGTCTTAAGGTGATGTAAATAAATGTTAGAATGCTCATGTTGTGATATTTTAACTCATAAGTCTAAGTACTTGTGACTCATTAATACCTGTTCTGTATACTGAGAACATATAGTTTATGTCTGCATATCATCCTTGCTATTGATAATATATTTAGCTCAGTACAACTAAAAACTATACCAATTATTGGCTTGATCAAAAAGTTGGTTCGGATTTTTCTACGCAATGTTATAGAAAAACTCAAATGAACCTCTTGGCTAACCCAATATAATGGTGAGGAAGAAATATTCCATCATTGTCAAGATTTGTCCCCAATTAGTTGATTCCTGGGATAGTCAATTAAGGATATGCTTCAATTTGCTTGTATGAAAAGTGAGGCTTCCACAGCTATATTGTATTCTGTCTAGATTGGTTGTAATATTACACAGGACAAAGCAATTAAAAGTAGCTATCTTTGTGATATAAAATATCCAGCACTTAACCAGCATTAGTTGGCTAGCTGGTGAATCATTAACTAAGACTTCCCATTATCTCCCCATGCAAATAATGTTTAATAAATATGTACACTAATTGAGCTCTGATACAAAATATCCCTCCTAATAACTATCACCTTTGAAAATGTATTTTCAAAACCACTGCCTTTGGTTGATTTCTCACTCATTTGAACAGGATATAAAATATAACAATAATAAATGGTATATTTTTTCTGCCAATATGAATCCATGCTAGTCCTAAAGGAAACACACTCAAAATGACACCTGGTGACAGATTACACTGGAGTCTGGAGGAGGCACAAAGTTATGCAAAGTCCAAACTTTGGCAGCTCTTTTGGTTTCACTGCCAGTTCCTTGCCAAAAACCTGTTTGATAGATGAGAACAATTTGTCTCTTTGGACATTCATGAATCAGACACTGCAGACGTTGAATTATACATACAGAGGTGAAACTCACTTCTCATATTTGAATTTAGGAGATGAATATGCAAGCAGAATTAAATGTCCCAGATGTCTTGCCAACTTAAACTACAATAAATCTAAATGTTCAGACTAATTCAACTAAATCACAGTATTTGGTGCACAGAAGCACGTCATGTAGGTTTATATTTGATACCAATGACACTAATAGGTTCTTTAAAAGGACACAAAGAGAATCCCGCACTCACCACTGGGCATTTCTATTCTGAGCAGTAAAGTTTATATTTCTCACTACACATCAGCTCATCTAACATGTAAATTCTGAGGTGTCGCTAGGATATGAAACTTTGGCAAAAATAGATTGATGTTGCTTTAAAAGAGAACCATATACGTTTTACTTAAAAAAAAAAAAAGGCTGAAATCTCAGGGAAGATTATGTGTCACATATCGGATTTTGTAGAGACGATAAGGGAAGGCAACAGTACTTCTAAGATATTGTCCGTGAAACAAGGGTGCGAAGGATTAGGCAGGCCAAAATATCTGTAAGAGTAAACAAACATTTGGAGAAATGTTCACTGTACAATGTGTAAATATAGAACATTATTTTGTAAAAAGAGAGCAAAATATCTGAGTATCTGATTTTGGGTTTGATTTTTATTCTTTCTTTTTCTTCTTGTTCTGTCACTCAGTCATGTCTGACCCTTTGTAACCCCATGGACTGCAGCACGACAGGCTTCCCTGTCCTTCACCATCTCCTGGCGTTTACTCAAGCTCATGTACACTGAGTCAGTGATGACATCCAACCATCACCTCATCTATCCTCCACTTCTCCTGCCTTCATTCTTTCCCATCATCAGGATTTTTCAAAAGAGTTGATTTTCGCATCAAGTGGCCAAAGTATTGGAACTTCAGCTTCAGCATCAGTCCTTCAAGTGAATATTCAGCACTGATTTCCTTTAGGATTGACTGGTTTGATCTTGCACTCCAAGGGACTCTCAAGAGTCTTCTCCAACACCACAGTTCAAAAACATAAATTCTTCGGTGCTCAGCTTTCTTTATGGTCCAACTCTCACATCCATACATGACTACTGGAAAAACCATAGCTTTGACTAGATGGACCTTTGTTGGCAACGTAATGTCTCTACTTTTCAATTCGCTGTCTAGGTTTGTCATAGCTTTTCTTCCAAGGAGCAAGCATCTTAATTTCATGGCTGCAGTCACTGTCTTCAGCGATTTTGGATTATTCTGTCTACCATGATGATTATTAATTAGAATAATGATAAGATTGGGTTTGTGTTTCAGAAATACAACTCTAGTCACAATATTGTGAGCCAACTAGAAGTAGAAGAGAAGAGAGACTTAAAATTCTTGAAGTGAAAATTATAAGATACTAACAGTGAAATAACTCAAGAAAATGATTTGAGATATATTTGAAAAGAATGACAGAAATTTGTGAATTATTAAATGTGGGAGATAAAGAATATATGAAAAAAATTTGAAGAGGCAAATCATTATTATATGCACTTTCAATATATGTCTATAGAAATGTTTTTGATATTTCAGTCAAATATCTACATAATAGTGCTGCAAGAAAGACAGCATATAAGATAATTGAATATTTAAAAGAAAAAAAAATTTCTCTCTCTTACCTGTGATTATCAATGTACCAATACAATATCTGGTGGTTTTCCATTACATTTCATAAATAAGGGTTTGCAAGTTGAGAAATGACAAAAATACTTTGAACTCAACAAAACTGAAGTTGAAAACATGAACATTTATGTCTACAGAGCATAGTCATGCAGAAAAAGGAGAGAATAATTTGTAAAGGGGAGTTTTCAAATTCTTATAGAAAGATGTTATACGAGATTATCTGAGTGTATCAGTTTCTAGATGTAATTACAGAATGAGTGAAAAATAGAGAAAAAAATGAAAGATGAGCTAGAGAAGTTACCTTTAATAAAACTAGGTTTCACAGTCCCCTATGCCCTTTTTTTTTTTTTTTCCTGGATCAGAGTCTAATAGTGAGGCTTGAAAATATTTGGAAGGTTTAAACAATGATTAACTCAAATAAAGTTAATCCTCTACTCTCCCCTAAAATCTACTCTACTCTCCCCTAAAATCTGAATTTAACAAAATACAGCTTAAATGCCATTCCATAGCCTTTTCCTTTGTAAGAGCTTTTATATAAAGATAAGCCCAGTATTTAAAAATGAATGAATCTAAAAACTTGCATTTTGTAATGTTTGAACTAGTGAAAAATATGCGTTCTTCAAATTACACTTTAAAACAAAATTTTCAATGATTTAAAGCAATTTACCAGGCTGAATGGATGAATACCAAAAGCTGGTAATATAAACATTTTTTGTGTTCTAAGGTATCAAATGACATAATGACACACAAATTATCCTAGTAATCTAAGAAACTATTTTCTTTCAATAGTTTCATACCATAAACATGCACATTGTATATATAAAAGCTATATATATATAAAATTTACAATAAATTATTAGATTTATATTAATTATTATATATAGTTGTATGTGTATATTATATATGATATGTAAAATATAGACATACACACACATACATGTTACATATACATTTTTCTGTGTGTGTGTGTATAGATGGGACTTCCTGGTGGAACTAGTGGTAAATAACTCGCCTACCAATGCAGGAGACTTAAGAGACGTGGGTTCCATCCTGGGTCAGGAAGATCCCCTGGAGGAAGGCATGGCAACCCACTCCAGTATTCTTGCCTAGAGAATCCCATGGGCAGAGGAGCTTGGCAAGCTACATCTATAGAGTTGCACAGAGTTACAAACACACATATCAGTTAAGTTATAATTAAGAAATTATTATCTAGAAGAATAAAAAATACAAAAATACAAATAAATATCAGTGTCTAATATTTTAGACTTTTAAAGACAGAGGCCAAATTTTAATAAAGTTTTTAGAAGCAGCATAATGCAATATGCTGTTGCTGCTGCTTAGTCGCTTCAGTCATATCCAACTCTGTGCGACCCTATGGACTGTATCCCGCCAGGCACCTTTATCCGTGGAATTGCCCAGGTAAAAGCACTGGAATGAGTTTCCATGTTCTCCTCCAGATAATGCTATATATATATATACCAATTGTCTTGCAAAATCATGACTTAAGAGATAAATCTTACTTTCCACTTGCTGCAGTAGTTCAAAATCTCCTGGGGGACCCTCTTTCAGAAACACTTTCAGAGATATTTTACTGGCAAATTAACAAAATCAATCTCAATTACTTTAAATTCATACCTAATTTTAAACTCCAAATGGATTTTCTCAATGTGATTGCTCACCTTATTTGCCAGATTTAGAGCAAAAGGCTATTCAAAACAATTAAATTATCCCCCAAAATAGGAAATGTTACTTAAACAATAAATATTCAAAAGCAGGGTCTAAAATTGAAGAAAATCCTAGAATAATTCCAGTGTTTTTAAGATTAATATGCATTAGCTTTATGCATATAGATGACCACAAATTCTGAATTTTTAATGTATTTATTAAGTTTCTATCTTATGGTTACTAAATTCTAATCTATACTTTTTTAACCATAGAATAAATATCAATGTTTAAATACATCAAGTCATTGCTCAGATGTCAAGTTGTTCATTTAATGTTGAGAATATTCTGACCACCATAACTGAATTGTACATTATCCTGCCTTAATAGTAAGACATAGAGGGAAAACACACAAATATAAACATATTAAAAGGGATAGCATGTTTTTTGTTGTTGTTTTCTTTTTGCTCTCTTTTCTATTGAGGTGTATGCATTCCTTATAATTTGAAAATTAATTCCTTATCAGATACAGGATTTGAAAATATTTTTCCCATTCTGTACATTGCTTTTTAATTTTTATCATTTATTTTGCTTTGCAGAAGTGTTTTAATACAGTGTAGATTGTACATTTGGGGACATATCAAAAAAACGAATGCCAGAACCAATATCAAAATATTTTCCCCTATGATTTCTTCCAGAACTTTTAGTTTCAGGTCTTATATTTAAATCTTCAATGTTCTTTGAGTTGATTTTTGTGTATGGAATAAGATAAGGATTCAACTTCATTCTTTTTCACACTGACATCCAATTTTCCTAACATCATTTGTTGAAAAAAGTACCTCTGAATACAAAGTCCATAATAAATTTTAAGTAATGTTATCTCAATATGCAATAATTTAAGTTTTTCTGGCCTGTGTTGTATTTGGTGCTTATGTGTGTGTTATGTGTGCTTATGTGTAGTTGTATAAGAGAAGAAAAAATAAAACAATCTAATGATTGTTCCCTGTGAGCTCCTTTGTATTATAGGATTTAATGTGTGCTGATCCATCTCTTTTGGTCTTTTACTTCTAATCAAGATACTTCTCAGAATGGATAATTAGTAGCCTCTACAGTATTGGCTAATGACATTCTTCAGCATTCCTGTTATTATATTTAAAGTAGAATTTAAAATATTATGCAAAGAACCTTCATTTTATATGATATCTTCCTTGATTTTTAGTATTTTTCTATTGCTTCCATCAACATTGACC
The DNA here is from genome assembly GCA_917880005.1 of Nanger dama. NCBI lineage: Eukaryota > Metazoa > Chordata > Mammalia > Artiodactyla > Bovidae > Nanger > Nanger dama. Next base: position 5,830,327 of record CAKJTW010000069.1, read on the forward strand.
AAAGTGAGTCCCAAGAACTTTTGGAATCAAAAACCTTTGTTTTCTTATAATGGGCTTCCCTGGTGGCTCAGAGGCTAAAGTGCCTCCCTCCAATGCGGGAGACCCGAGTTCAGTCCCTTGGTCGGGAAGATTCCCTGGAGAAGGAAATGGTAACCCACTCCAGCATTCTTGCCTGGAAAATCCCATGGACGGAGAAGCCTGGTAGGCGACAGTCCACGGGGTCGCAAAGAGTCGGACACGACTGAGCAACTTCACAACGTCACTTTTCTCATAATAGAAAATACACAGTGTTCCCAGTTACCATATACAAAAGCTAATTCCTTTTTCTGGGGCTTACAATTGATGGGGAGGAGTGGATATATTAATGTAGCTTCTTAAATAGAGTACGCACTAAAGACTTGGAGATATCAAGCTATGAGCAATTTGGCTGAATTGTTTTGTGAAGGATTTAGTACTGAATTTAGAAAATAAGGAGCTGGAGGAAAATCCTGAATTAAAAGTCTCAAATATGCAATGCAAACTCAAGAATTAGCTTGCCATTTATGAAGCCTCAGTAGTATTTGACTGCAAAGATGTTCCTTTGTTCTGTAAATATAATAAAAGACAGATTTCTTTCTTTATTTTAATCAATTTGAGTAAGTGACTGACAAGACTATTGTTCTAAAAGCACAGTTCAATTGAAAGAAACACCAGATTGTCTCTAAATCATATTCTTCCCCAGTGCTTGGATTGTCATTTCTCTATTCATTTGCTATTTCACATGCCGTATTGAAAGGATATGGAAATAGTGTAAGGTTGCTGCAAGAATGATCCTGGAAAAACACAAAAGATATATTGATCACTACAGTGGTCTTTACTCTTAATTTTAGACTTGGCAGGCATTCAAGCCAGTTGTGGAAGGTAGCATTACTCTTCACTTGTTTTTTGAATTTAGTCATTAAAACATTATGCATACACTTGTCTAGATTTACACACATTTTAGGAAGCTCTCTGTGACCCATCTGGGAGTGGGGAAAAGTATAGTAGGTTTATTCCATTGATACTTAGAAGCTGGTTCAAATTTCACTTAAACAGATAATACTATTTGGAGATGGAACGTAAGATAAAGTAAAAACCATGGGCTCTATTGTGGTAGAAAATAATGCTTTTTAATCTCATATTTGCTAAAGTCTCACATTATGTAACCATTAAGAATCTTACATTCCTTTTCTTCATAATGGGCACTACTGACCCAACTGTCCTAAGACTATTGTGAGAATGGCAAAAAAAAAAAAAAAAAATGATGCCAGTGATTTGTAACATTTTCAAAGTATTGATAAAGAAAATCTTTTGTTTGCATGGGTGCTATTTTACCAACTAGTCAACAGAGATTATTTTGCATAGCTATTGGACAATTCATATTATTTAAGAAGCATTTAAAAATGAACTTTAATACTTGAAGAATATTAATATTAAGATTAGGAACAATCATTTCTATTTAAATGTTTTAGGTAACTTTGTGGAACTCCATTCAGAGGGTTACAAAATGAAAATCACCCATTTTGTTTTAATTAGTCATTTGAAGTAAATAAGGCGATAAGGAAAGAATTGTCACCTTCCAAGAAGACAACCAATGTTTTCAGTTGTTTCTATTGGATATAATTTTTTGTATATGTGGGAATATTAGTTCATCTTTTAAACCTTAAATTTAATTTGGCCATCTGAAAAAGAAGCTATATGTATCTCAATCTTCTTATATATATATTAATACAGAGTTTAAGGAAATACCCAACACAGTAACTTGGCTCTTAGCAGAAGCTAAACAAATATTAGTTTCCATTATTCAAACTAAGGGAAACAAGACAAATTGGTATTTCTCTTATCTATATATAATTTTCATGCCTGAGGCTTTCTGTTCTTATTTTCATTAATATTTATGGAAAGAATCTTGAAAATAAATCACATACCTACAGCATTTATCAGATCAGTGAAGCTCCAAATTCTTATTTAATGAAGGTGCCCAGATCATATAGACAAGGGTTTTCATTCTGTTTCAAAAGCTAGATTATTATTCAACACCTTATTAAATATTAAAAATTCAAAAGAATGCTACATAAACACAATTATAACATACACAACTGAAACTTTACCATGTCTATAAGCGTGTTCATGATTATCATCAGTTACTTACTTGTTTCTTCTGAGTAGATCCACTGACTTCCACTTGGCTACACTCTCAAAGACTGACAACGCAAAGTTCATCTATGTTCTGAAGACAGTGATCTTTCTTAGAATCACTTTAATGTTATCACTTATTTGAAGAAGGCAGTACCTCATTATAGGTTGCAATCATGTTATGTTCATTTAAAAAATCCTGCCCTAATACTACTTATACCCAGCTGTCACAGAATTCAGTTTTATGTACTGATAAAAGTTCAGTGGAACATTTGGACAGAGTGTATGCACACTGTGTGTTAAAACTGAAAGCTACAAATGGAGAAAATAAAATTCAGTTATTCTTTTATAATATGTTATTTATAATAGTAGCATTATAGTAAATTGCTAATTTGTATTCAATACATTTTTAAGGCATACTTACCCAGGTATGACTTTTATTGTTGTTTATAATGAAAAACCAATGGATATGATCCATTATGGAAAAGAGGCAACAGAGGAGACAGACCATTACACAAACAAATATGTAAAACTTCAGTGTAAGTTATAGGAAGTATGATTAAGAATGGTTTTGAGAGAATAGGAAAAAATGATTGAAACTAGCAGACTTAATGAAAATCTCTCTGAGAAACTGACATTGAGCTTTGAACATCTCTGGTAAACTGAAAGACCCAAGGGATTGGAGCAGAGTGACTCTGAGCATGGTAAGGGGAGTGAGTGTGAGATTAGATGATGCAAGCCGTGTGCAGGAGCTAAACTTTTATTCTAAGAGTAATGGATAAATGAAAGTTTGTAAACAGGTGAGTGGCATTTATTAATCTAAAATTTATTCATAACAAATGTATCTCTCACATAATAGGATAGATGTATTTCATCCAATTTGAAGGTAATTTAAAGCACAGGAAAATGATTTAACCTCTGAGCCACCGGGAAGCCCTAAAAGGTTTACTGAGCATGGACCTGCACAAGAGAGCAAGACTCAGATTCCCTCCCAGTCAGTCCCTTGCATCAGGAAACTTTCACAAGCCTCTTATATACTTCAGAGGGCAGATAGAATGAAAACCACAATCACAGAAAACTAACCCAACTGATCACATGGATCACATGGGATTTTCCAGGCAGTAGTACTGGAGTGGATTGCCATTTCTTTCTCCAGGGCATCTTCCCAACCCAGGGCTTGAACCTGGGTCTCCCACATTCTGGACAGACACTTTACCGTCTGAGCCACCTGGCAAGTCCCTGAAAAATCCCATGGTCGGAGGAGCCTGGTGGGCTGCAGTCCATGGGGTCTCGAAGAGTCAGACACGACTGAGTGGCTTCACTTTCACTTTTCATTTTCAGGCATTGGAGAAGGAAACGGCAACCCACTCCAGTGTTCTTGCCTGGAGAATCCCAGGGATGGGGGACCCTGATGGGCTGCCGTCTACGGCGTCGCACAGAGTCAGACACAACTGAAGCAACTTAGCAGCAGTTTTTAAAAAACCATGCATTTTCCTAAGAAGAGCTAATAGGGTGACAAGATCTGCTTGGTGCCATACATTTTAATACAGGCTTGACTCCACTGTAATTTATGTTTTTCTTCTCCGTTGCATACAAAATTTTGAAATAATCTGATTTTCCACTTTTGGGCTTTCTAACATCAACCTAAATATTGCACCAAGATTCCATAACTCTAAATTTGCAACTCATGGAAAGTTATTTTGTTTTTAATATCACAAAATCTAACAGCATCTACTTATAGATACTCCTGCAGATCTTCTACTCCTACAATCCTCTCACTTCAATATAAAGCGAGTGATGTCTCATTTGAAATTCCACTAAAAAATCCTTTTAAATTTATTATTAAAATTATATGTATTAAATTTAGTCAGAATGAAGAATAGCTATTTGAATATGCCTTGTCAGTATCTGATTATATCAACAAATACAAATGGGGTAAATATTTATTGAAGTGTAAATGATATGTATTTTTCTTAATTCAAAATTGCATTAGCCACATTAATTCACAAATATGAGCAGTGCATAAAAAATTCCCACCAAAATTCCTGCTTTTGTTTCATCAATACCACAAAGAAAATAAATAGCAATGTATGATGAGGAAGTAAAGTATATTCATTTTGGGGGAATAATCTAGAAGTAGAGGTAAATTTTTTAAACAATTGGAAACATTTCTGGAATCTAGTATGTGTATGATAGACTCAATTACCTTCCTGAGAAGAAGAGATTAGACCTTACTGTTACAATTTCCTCACACAAGTCTGAGTTACTATCTGAGCCAGAAATTAATTTGCACCTTAAGAAATATAAAGGAGGACAGAGTTACCTATCTGCTGGGTAAGAAATTGCTTCAAAATAGAATAAAAGTGTTAGCTTTCCTTAAAACTGCATTTGCACCTTGCTTCAGTGGGGGGATGACAGGTGATGAGTTCACTCTATTATGTGGTTTATAGTGTCTGCACAATTTTTCTGTACTTTCTCGAAGGACTCCCACTCCCTATTTTCATGGAAATTAGACAGATACCTATAGATGGAGTCAAATGCACCACAAAAATAGCTCTTCAGGAGGCCAAAAGGTTGTTTAATTACTTTATCTGTTTTATGTTGAATGTTTTCTTAACCTACTGCCAAAACTGAAACAATTAGAGAACAGTCTTTAAGCTCCACCTTATAAGTGCTGCCAAAGGTCACACTTGATCGCTTTTTCAGTATACTACTGAAACTGAGCTAGCAAGACAGATCCAAAACAGTCTACTGCCCCTTTTCTATAACTAGTACTTTTCCTTTAGGTTTTCAGGTGGGGCTTAATTATGTGCTGGGTTAATTTTTTTTTTTTAATGTGCCTCTAACTCAGTAGTTTGTATGCATATCACTAGTTGTGCAGCACAGAATATGCAGGACTGTTCTAAACACTGAATTTTAACTATGGGGTCATTGAGTTCATTTGGGTGCTGAGCAAGAATCACCAGAGAAGCTGCTAGGTGGTAATTAGGATACTCAGGCACAGGAACTTACTGTGCCTATAGATAAAGCAGCTTCCCCTGAGCCTGAGTGCTAGGGGTATCTATGTCCCTTTCACTACCTTGTCTGGAAATTTCTCAGATTATACTCACCTTGTTCTCTCCAAGAGTGTACTACTCACTCATTGATTCAAGATTCACTGGCATCTACTATGTGTTCAGGACACTGATGAAGGTGCCAGGGAAACTGTGACTTTTTTTTAAAAATCCAAGTTTAGAGCAAAAAGGAGTTTAAAAGGTGGATCTAAATAGTGTTGCTAACTTTTTTATTTTGTCATATCAGGGCTTTGGATGGAAAAGAAGACAGAAGGGAAAAGGAAGGAAGAAAGAAAGAGAAGAAGGAACGGAGAAAAGGAAAAATGAGTCTGTCATCGTCAGTATCATTTTATAAAGTAGTGGTGAAATAAGTGGAATTTTCATTTCACCTCATTTTCACAATCAGCAGCATTTTATAAAGGACATTGAACAACCAAAACATGTTTAGAAGGATTTAAGAATGAATGACCCACTCCAGTGTTCTTGCCTGGAGAATCCCAGGGACAGGGGAGCCTGGTGGGCTGCCGTCTATGGGGTCGCATAGAGTTGGACACAACTAATGCGACTTAGCAGCAGCAGCAGCAAGAATGAATGATGTTCAGAAGTATGCTTAAGAAGATGTATATGTATACATTATTTATCAATTAATAGGGGCTTAAGGACATTAGTTTAATAATATTTTAAAAAGATAAAATGTAGAAAAACAGGAGCAAAATAAATGTCTCAGGGAACATAATTAAAGCAAGAATTTTCACATAGTTTTGATAAATTAGGAACCAAATAGTAGTTAACCATAATAACACTAAGGGCTTCCCTTGTGGCTTGGCTGGTAAAGAATTTGCATGTATTTTGGAGACCTGGGTTCAATCCCTGGGTTGGGAAGATCCTCTGGAGAAGGGAAAGGCTACCCACTCCAGTATTCTGGCCTGGAAAATTCCATGGACTGTATAGTTCATGGAGTCGCAAAGAGTCAGACACACCTGAGCGACTTTCACTTTCACATAATAACACTAAGGGTATATATATATATATTTTTTTGCAAATGAAAGATATCAAACATTTAATTCTAAGGGTATAATATATAACGTTCTCAAAAATTGAAGTAGAATTTAAACATTATATGCTCATTTTCCTTGTCTAATTCAAACATCAGGGAAACAATCTTTCCTTGATAGAAACAATCTTTCCTTTTGATAGAATTACAAAGACATTGTCTCCTGTTTAAAAAAAAAAAAAGACAAGAAAAGAAATTTGCCCAGGTACATGAAAAGAATACAAAGCTAGAGTCTTAACATCAAAGAATAATGATAAATAGTATTACATCAAGTTGAAGTGAGATGCCAAGCATAACAGCAAATCTGGATTTGAGTCAAAAGACAGCAGATTATGGAAACATATTAGAAGACAGCCTTAGACTGCAAACCAGTGTTGCCCATGTACAACAGCAAAGTATTCTGGATAAAAAGTTCTGTAAAAGTACAATATATGCACAAAGCTTTCATTGCTTGAAAGTATGACATACTTTAAAATATTTTAAAAATCCCCACAGGTGTTCAAGGACTATATTGAATAAATCAGAAATACATGGGGATTTCAAGATGATTACAGTTGTTTAAAATCACAGAAACAAAATAAATAACAGATACTGTTAGGTTTCTACTTCTGCTTCTGTGATTAGGAGAATTCTGTAATTCGTAAAATCACAAAGATACTGACCTTGAAGTTAGGTTATCTTGTTTGATTTCTCCTTAATATCATGTAACTTGGGAAGATCAAAATATTAATTGGTTTGTTTTTAAGAGCAAAGTGTTAGGAAAGCCTCTTTGCATCATCTTATACAGTATGTCCTTTGCCCTGAGTGGAAAGAGATTAATTACTTGTTGGGACGGACAGGGAAGACTGCTGGGATAGTCAATAGTGGTAAAAGTAATGCTCCGAGGGTCTCCTTGCAAATAGGGGGCTTTCTTCATGGACACAGCTGCTCACAGTCCTGACCAAGCTCCTTTTGAGAAGTGAGAGATTGAAAATACAGTGAAGTACTGATTGTGTAACCGGGTGTTCTTAGAACAAATGTAACTCTTGAATGCCAATTGCTATTCTTCTCACGTGCACATAAAACCGTTCTCTATGAGGGATCATACCACTCCCCACTGCAGAGGCAGGATATCACTGCAATGTCCGTCCAGAGGATTTCTGCTAGCTGTGGACCAGTGACTACTGTGTTGGTGGTCCTTTCCTCGTCTTTCATTCTTTTACTCCAAATGGGAGTTGGGCTGCTGGTATACTACCCATTGTGCTATATACTTAGTATCTGTGCTATGGCTCAAATGCAAAAGCATCAGCTGTGTCTGGATATGGCAAGAAGGAGTGTGTGTCATCTGGGAAGCCTGAATTTAAAGCTAGGTAAAATGACTGCTTACTTTAGACTTTGGGGTGTGTCCCTTTTGCAAGGAATGAACATCTTCTCTGTGATACAGAGCAAAATCAGTTTTAACAGATGAGCAGATGCTTGCAGGATAAATGTTGTGTTTTATCAACCCCATATTCTCTTTTTTTTCTGGGTGCATATACTATCTCTTCCATACTGGTGGGTGGAATACCTGCATGCCTAGAACACGGAGCTGAAAAAGTTCCCCACAGCGCTTCACTTTCCTTTACCTCTTGGCTGGCTTCAGAGGAAATTGAATAGGCTTCTGAGTCCACAGGCTTTGGAGAATCCACATATTGGTAAGGAGGCTGAATAAGAGCACTTTACAGAGTGCTCCTGTGCCATATGAGAGATATACAGCTCTGATATCATCAGTGAGTTGAGATGTCGAGGTGAGACTCAGGTTGGATCGCTGGGTTGTGAAGATCCCAGGGAGGAGGGCATTGCAACCCACTCCAGTATTCTTGCCTGGAGAATCCCATGGACAGAGGAGCCTGGTGGGGTACAGTCTGTGGGGTCACAAAGAGTCAGAGACAACTGAGCATGCGCACACACAAGCAGGACAGGTCATCTGTGCACAGAAAGTGTCCTCACGGTGTCTGTGCCCATATCCCTGATGGACAGTGTGGTGGAGCCTACCATCCAGTCCCACCCATACTGGAGCTTGAGTTCACATCTCAGGTGCCACAGTGGTCTTCATCAGATCCTTTACTCTGCTTTACCCCATGGCCTCTCTGTGTGTGTATGTGTATGGGCACACACATGCCCCTTATTATAAGCCTCTGATCTATAGAATTTTTAAGAGAAAATATTGTTGAGAGCCATCTACACAGTAAGAACTTTCCTATGTGCTGGGAATGCAATGGTAAACAAGCTAGGGGAAAAGCATGCACTCACAGTGCTCACATTCTACCGGGAAAGCTTGGAATTAGAATTCACGCCGCACATTCTTTTTCTTCTATACTCTATCCCTGCTGTTCCAGAACTGCTTTCCAGTTCCCAAATCAATTATCTTTCTATATTCATAAGCTGCTACTGCTAAGTCGCTTCAGTCGTGTCCGACTCTGTGCGATCCCATGGACGGCAGCCCACCAGGCTCCCCATCCCTGGGATTCTCCAGGCAAGAATACTGGAGTGGGTGGCCATTTCCTTCCCCAATGCATAAAAGTGAAAAGTCAAAGTGAAGTTGCTCAGTCGTGTCTGACTTTTTGAGACCCCATGGACTGCAGCCTAGCAGGCTCCTCCATCCATGGGATTTTCCAGGCAAGAGTACTGGAGTGGGGTGCCATTGCCTTCTCCAATTCATAAGCTACATCAACATTAATTAATATTTTTTATCTACTGACATATATTGCCAACATGCAATCTGAGTATTCACCTATGTGAACCTTTCATTTTACATCAAGATGATTAGTCAAACTTCTGACTGGCATTGTATGGCTCTAGATAAAGGAGCAAAGAGCATATCTACAGATTTTTTGCCTTCACCGATTCTGTGTCTTTGTAATCAAGAGCCAGATTCACATTATTAGTGATCTACAGGTATTTAGAATCTATATAAAAAATATAAGATTGCTTTTCTAGGTAGCTCTTTTATAACAGGGGGAAAAATATGTAAGAATATTATGAGTTAGTGCTGTAACAGTAACTATATTTGAAAATTTTAACAAAGTTCTTAGTTTACAAAAGTCCAGATAAATATTATATAGTCTATAAGCTAATTTTAAATGTCCTGAAATAAGATAAATTTTTTAAACTGATTTTTAATTTAGGGCTTAAATAATATTTTGGTGGTTCAAGTACTTTAAATAATTTTATTTAAAGTCTTTATAGAAGGAAATAAGAAAAAAGAGAGTTACATTCAATTTTCTTTTTTACTTTTCTCTTGAGGAATAAAATGGCATAGATATGAAGGATCTTAGTATTTTTACCACACTGTGACTTTGAAATTTTTATATTGATGTATTTCATTGCATAAAAGACTGAGTCAAGATTTTGGTGACATATCAAGGGTGACTAGTTAAAGACAGTCATTCTCTCTTATATGTCTGTCCAATGCAGGAGACCTGGGTTCGATCCCTGAGTTGGGAAAATCTCCTGGAGAAGGGAAAGGCTACCCACTTCAGTATTCTGGCCCAGAGAAATCCATGGACTGTATAGCTCATGGGGCAGCAAAAAGTCGGACACGACTAAGTGACTTTCACTTTATCTATCCTACTTTTTATATTACTGTGCTCCATAGAAAATGCATATTCATTTCTTTAGCTGCATAAAATTACTCTCTTAAATTCCTACAAATAACTATATTTTCTATATGTTTTACAATACAAATATAGAAGTAATTTATCAGTCTTGGAGGCTAATACAGACTATTTTGCTCACCAAGACAGAGGTACAGCATTGTTTTCAAGTGCTGACAACTTTCCTGTATCAACCATACGTGTCACATTTAGGTTTTTGATTCTATCCTCTAAAATGTAGGAGCTGGTACTGAAATACATCTGACTCTTATTGCATCTGGTCCTATTTCTCCACCATCAGTCCCAGCCTCAGTAGTCCATCCATCATCAGCTCCTGCTGTGTCCACACCACCTGTCTGCTCCACCTCTGCTCTCTCTGCATCAGCTGCTTGCGTCCTTTCTTGGCGTGGTTTTCCATCTATCTCTTCATTAGCTGCAGATGAAGCTTGTTGCTTCCAATCTGCCAAAAATACACTGGAAGCGCTTCATTTTCTTGTCATAATCATGCTTTACATAAACATGAGTGACACCTTAAGTCTTTTCCTGTGGTTGTAAAGCTTATGACAGCTTTGTAAATTAAATATTTAGAGGGATGCAATTGGTCCAAAGTGAGAGAAGCCTTGAATTAAATAATTTTTCAAAGATAGCATTAAATATTTCACAAAATATATTTTTACTTAATCATTAGAAATGAAGCAATATTGCTTCATTACATCACATATTTATTGGATCCCTTAAATCTGTAATAATTATGTAATTTCTGCATTCTGGAATGCATCGCCTTGGATGTTTGCTACTAGAGAACTCACAATTTAATGGAAAGAAAGAAGCACAAGGTTTAGAAGAGAACACAGGATCTGTTCTGACTGACATCACCAGGGATTTGTGAGTTCTCATATGCAGTGGACTTTGACCCTGAAGGGAGGGCGATCTGTGAGCTGGGGGTGGGATGAGGTGGGACATGGGAAGGGGAAGTTTGGGGTAATTTTTGTACAAGAGATTCAGGGAATAGGAGTGGAATTGGCTTCGAGAGGTATGGCACATCTTTGCAATACACGGGAAAAATTTCTGTCACTTTAATGTATTCTTTATACGGAAATTCCCTTTTCCCTTCCTGGTGAATGTCACCTACTGAAAACTGGCTAGGTTTCATAATTTTTCAGATAGCTGCACTTCCTATTATAATCTCATTTTAGTATTTAATCCTTATTCTTATTTTTCAAACAATAGCAAAAATTTTATCTTTTTTTTTCTTCCTTTTCTGTCATCAAATAAGTTTCAGTGAAACAAAAAGACTCAAATGGTTTTATTGTAAAGAGTCTTCCCAACATGTTAAGAATTTTTTGAGAAAATCATTCATTATAAAGTCTCTAGATATCATGAAAAATATAATCCTTCATTATAAAAAGTATCAGATAATGAATTATTATTCTAGCCAGTATTAAACTAGTATCCCTGAGGTAATTTTTTTTTGTTATTGTTAGTCACTCAATCATGTCCAATTCTTGGGCAACCCCATGGACTGTAGCCTGTCAGAGTCCTCTGTCCATGAAATGCTCCAGCAAAGAATACTGCAGTGGGTATCCATTCCCTTCTCCGGGCGACCTTCCTAACCCAGGGGCTGAAGACAAGTCTCCCACATTGACCTGCATACACGTTTCTCAGGAGGCAGCTGAAGTGGTCTGGTATTCCCATCTATTTAAGAATTTTCCATAGTTTGTTTTGATCCATATAGTCAAAGGTTCTAGTATAGTCAATGAAGCAGAAGTAAATGTATTTCTGGAATTCTCTTGCTTTTCCTATGTTTAGTAACTTTCTTTTTAATCAGTAAAAGTTAACGGAATTAATGTCTTTATTTTGTGAAGAAATAGTTACCATAATTTTAGCAATTTATTTTGCTACATTTTTATTCTGTCCCCCATCAACATAACTTTGAATAATTTTCAATTTTAGAAAACTCATCTATGCTTATAACTCATAGGCATATATGCATAGATAAGAGATTTATTTATCATCCATCTACCACTTAATTTCCCTTTCTGTACAGGGAGTTATCTGACATATCTACCATTATGTTATCTTGATGTTAACTTAATAATTATATTTAACGACTGGGTTTTAGATATTTTAAGGACTTACAAATTATTTTATATATTCTAATTTATTTTCATGAGTATGTATAATTCCTGTAAAACATTCATTTTACCATTTTAAAGAATATCCATCTTCCAGAATAACGCATCATACGTTGACTGTCAAATTTATGCTAAATGTGTCATTCGGAAGGCAATACATTCCTTCTCTAGGGTTGTGAGAATAAGCCTATGTCAGAGGGAGGGCGAAGTACTCCAGATCTTAGAAGAGTATATAAAATTTAGTGATAGAAAATGAACTATTGTAGGCAAGGGGCAAGTACAAGGGACAATATATGAATAAAAGATAAAGTGTGTGTGGAGGAATGTACAGCAAATAAAAATTGAACTTCACCAGCAGTTTCAGACAGAGTACTACTGGTTAAGAATGTATAGAAGTGTGAGTTGGTTATGTTTCACCTTTTTACAAGTGAAAAACCAAAAAGCAAACTGAAGCATCAAGAATTCAAACCCCTTCCCTCAGATTGCACCTTTAATAGTTGATGGGGACACTAGCAATCAGTTCATTATGCGTCAGTCAAGGGCACTACAGGTACTCTTCAGGAGATGACAAGAGATCTAATGCTTTCAACAAGGGAAACTAACCAGCCAAGGAGGTGCTTTGACAGGCACCCCTGGGGCAGGGCAGGACACAGATGAGGCAAGTGTCCATGGAAGGAATGAGGAAAGAGAAAGTTCTCGCTGCTTCTGAATCTGATCTATTCACAGATTTCCTCTGATACAGTCCTTGTCACAAATTTAAGTCAATTTCAGCTTCTGATACATCATTAAATCCGTAAATGGACTAAGACCTAATAGCCATCTTATATTCTACTTAGAGGTGGCATGCAGTATTTGATATATCCCAAGACTCAGTATGCAAAGGAGATGAAGGGAATGAGAAAAAGTTTGAGTTTGAAATTTAAATGCCAAGTTTAAATTATTTTGAACACCAAAGTATTAAGCTAAATAAGGCCTGTCAATTTTGCAAGCAAAAGCAATTATTTCCTAATTTGTATGCATGTATATGTGTGTGAATAGATATTTGTACTTGTATTAATCACTCATTTTCAAGTTTCATTTTGCTATTGGGTAAGCAGGAAGAAATCACAGAGTTTTTTTTTTTTTTTTTTAACCAATTTGACCCTTATATCCTAGCTTGCTTTTCTCATCTGTGTCCTACTCTGCCCCAAGTGTACCAGGATTAGAAATTATCTCCCCTTACTCCTTCTTTAGGAACCAGACAAGAGAATAAAGGAAGAGCGATAGAGATTTGTGTGTGTGTGTGTGTGTGTGTGTGTGTGTGTGTGTGTGTGTGAGAGAGAGAGAGAGAGAGAGAGAGAAGGGAATAAAGAAAGGAAGGAAGAAAGAAAAAGACAGACATTGGAAAGCATTTCTAATTACCTCTGAGTTTAGGGCATTTAAAATCACCCTCAAGCTTCTTTTTCTGACTCACTTGTCTTCTAATGTTAAGGCTGCTTGGAAATAGATGAACCAGAAGATTTAAACATGTGTTTTAAAAAGATGCACAGCACCTGCAGGAAATGGTAATGAATCGAACTTTAATGCCTCACCCAGTTCCATGTAATCCAAATGCAAATGGTGTGAAATGAAGATAGACATTATGCCACTTTGGATATGGTTTTTTTAATGGAAGGAAAACTCAGTGAGTATTAAATATCTCCATGTTTCATCATATGAGTTTAAAGTAAAAATTATGATTAGTGTGGCTGACTGTGCTAGTCTGAAAGTTAGGCTACCTTGTAAATCACAATCATTAAATGACTAAAAACAGATGTTTCTTAAATTAATATAAGTAAATGTGCCTTTCCTGTACCTCTACAGGTTGGGTAATCAAGTTTAATTTGTTTCGTTGAAAAATGGTTGACAAGGCTATTCATAAATTTTAGTCTAGTGATATCAAACCTCGAGGACTTCTTATATCTACATGAACCTTAAAAATATTGTTTCACATCTAGATAGCCATAAGATATCCAGAGGGGCACCAAGGGATAGAATAAAACACATCATCAGAACAAAGCCTCAGGAGAGAAGACAGATTATTCATATCTGAGACTAGATCTTCAGAAACCTGCCAGTGGCTTCCCTAACCACCTTCTACTTTCTTAAGCCCACATTGGTCACATTCATGAACATAAGACCAACCAAAGGAGCATCTGCTGGTGGTGGTGGTTAGTCAATAAGTCATGCCTGACTCTGCAACCCATGAACTGTAGCTCACCAGGCTCCTCTGTCCATGGGATTTACCAGATAAGAATACTGGAGTGGGTTGCCATTTCCTTCTCCAGGGGATCTTCCCGACCTAAGGACTGAACCCAAGCCTCCTGCTTGGCTGGTGGATTTTTACCACTGAGCTACCTGGAAAGTATCTCCAGCAGTTTAGCACAAATCCATTTGAGGAGTGTGTGGGGACCATTATAGATACTGTTTACACAATTCTTAGTATCAAATATTCACACATCACAAGTATTTCTAACTATAGTTTCTACTGCCATCAGACAGTCCAAAACCGAGGAAACCCTCATTAAAACATTAGAGAGTGTTAAAAGTGGTAAATTAAAGACATATTAGTATCTAAAGTGTGATTTTTATCATCTGTCAGGAAACACTGCAGAGAACTCACTTTAGAAAAACTGAGCAGCAATCTAAGATATTACAAGCGTCTCTGCCTGAGGCAGTATGTGGAGATTCCAATAAATGGTCAAATATTTTATTCTTATTTACAGGGCTGAGGTTTGCTGAAGAGTCACCATCTGCTGAAGGGTTGTGTAGGACCTGGATTCTGTTCTTTTCTCTGTAACCACTGCCCATTGTCTTCATTCACACTAGGCATTCTACCTTGGACAGTTCTAAGCACTGTGTATATTGCATCCTTCTCCTAGCGTCATTCGTTCACAACACTGTGCTTATATTCTTGTCACTCAAGGTGAACTCCCTTTACCAGAAGCACATTTATCTCCTGGTTGCCTGCTAAAAATGTAGATTTTTAGAATCTACCCAAGATCTACTGAATGAAAAAACTTCATTTTAACAAGATTCCAAGTTGGTTCTAAAATATATCACATTTTGAAGAACATTTTTCCCTCATACCACTAAAGTGACCTTTCTAAAATATAGAACTCATAAGACTTCCCTGTGGTCCAATGGTTAAGACTCTGCACTCCCAATGCAAGGGGCATGGGTTAAATCCCTGGTCATGGGAACTAGGATCCCACATGCTGCATGATGTGGCCTAAAAAAAAACAAACAACAAACAAGCAAACAAATATGTGGAACTCAAAACTAAGTGAATGAACATCAGTCATCATCTTTCAGCCCTTAGATTCATGGAGGACTGTAGTGGACAAGGAATCATCTATTCTAAATTGTGGATGATCACATTGAGACAACCATCAGTGTCTCAATGACTTCTCCAACTCACCTAAATAAGAGTAGTGCTAGGACCATAATTCAAGTCTTTGTGGATCAGTTTTTCAATGATAACACCTTGTTTTTTCACTAAAAGTAGACAATATAAAGAAGGCTGAGTACCAAAGAATTGATACCTTCGACTTATGGTGCTAGAGAAGATTCTTGAGAGTCCCTTGGACTGCAAGGATATCAAATCAGTCAATCCTAAAGAAAATCAACCCTGAACATTCATTGGAAGGACTGTTCCTGAAGGTCCAATCCTTTGGCCACCTAATGCATAGAGCTGACTCACTAGAAAAGTCCCTGATGCTGGGTAAGATTGAAGGCAAAAGTAGAGAGGGGCAGCAGAGGAAGAAATGTTTAGATAACATCATTGACTTAAGGAGCATGAATTTGAGCACACTCTGAGAGATAGTGGAGGACAGAGGATCCTGGCTGCTACAGACCACAGGGTGTCAGAATCAGACACAACTTAAACATAAAACAGACAATATAAAGCCATTGTGGCCAGAAGATGAGATAGGATTTTTGAATGACATAAAGTTACTTATAACCTTTTTGCTAATGCTTTTTTTTCTTAAAGTTAACATCTTATACAGACCTTGGAGACAAGAGAGACTCTAATGTAATAGCTCCAGGAAATGCCATCCTGAAGCATCTCAAATGTGGCTTTACCTGTTAGCACGTATATTAGCGCGTATCTTACTAAAAAGTTGATATAGACTTTCACTGACACTACAGTACTCTAAAGGTTTGAGAGCATGAGAAATGGGAGACTCAGAGCTGTTTTACATTGTAATATGTTGCTTGCCAACTTTTTCAAGTCCCAAACATCTTTCAAAACTTTGGAGAGAGAAACGTGGGCACCTCATATGCCATAAAAATAAAATCAATTTGTATTTTCCACACTGCAAATAATTTCTAAAGTATAACAATGTGTTCCCACTGCTCAGTTAAGAAAAATGTATCACCCCTTAGCACTATCTTCAGAAGATTTTTAAAATCAGTATTTTCAGGTAAAAGAGGACTCAGAAAAAATTTTCCTGTTCAAAAATTTCTTTTTATTTAAAACCAATACAATATTGTAAAGCAAAGTAAAGTAAAAATAAAAATAAAAAAGAGAAAAAAAGAAAAAAGTGATTCTGTTAAAATAATGTATCATAAAATTTTGACATTTTTGATATATTAACTAACAATACAATGAAACACCATTCATTAAACTGAACATTTCAGGAAATACTGTATTGAACAAACCTAGTTTCCTAGTGTCTTGATTATTTGGTAAGAGTAACTAAATTAAGCGTCTGTGGATGATTAGTTGATACTTCAAAATCTTCATAGGAGATAGGAGTCTGAGATATATTTTTGCAGTTTGAAAGTTACTTTGTGCTTTACAAATAAAAGTATTTTTAACTATTTAGAACATTCAACAAATATTCATTAGATTCTTCCTATGTTATCCTTGTCCTTGTTTGAAGTGTTAGAAATATCACAATAAAACTGAAAGGCACAGTCTCTAAGAGACAATAAGCAAATAATGAACAGAAAAACTAATGAAATATTAGGAAGGAAAAGCATAGAGTAAAATTAAATAAAATATCTGGGAGGAAAGGTGGTTTGGACTAACAGGATAATCAAGATAACTTTTCTTTTTCTCTAAGAAGGTGACATTTAATTGGGGAAGAGAAAAAAAAACAATACTATTAATAAAAGGAACTTGAGAAAAAAGTATCCTAACCAAATAAAGAACAGAGGATAAATTATAACAATCAATTATATTCCAATGAGTATTTATCACTATTTCCCCAAGAATATTCTATGAAATTCTCTTAAGACTATACACACACCTCCACAACCACCACCACCATCGCAACAACCATACTACCAAAGAAGCTTGGAAGATATAGCAAATTGTATGTACTTTAAGATATTAAAGAACCCAACAAATTTTGAAAGACAAATATCTATTTTTGCTAGTGTTTTCAAAATATCTTTAACCATTAAATTACTAATGTTTTGATAACTATTACAAGTTAGCATCCACAAAACTAGAAAAAATCTGGCATGGATAAATCATCATCAAAATCATCTTTGTCCTGGCAATGTAACAGTGTCTACTTATAGTGGATTTCAGACGGAAGCAGATTTCAATAAAAAGAGTATGAGGTCCAGCTCTAAAAAGCCATCAGTTGTCATTACTCCACCATATGCCAGGTAGATTTTCTCTCCAAAAATTTTAAGACATTTCTTCACCTATTAAGTTCTACTTTATTCATTTCTCTCTTCTTTCCTAGAGTACTGCAACAATTCACTAGAAGGAAGCCCTGCTTCCAGTAGTTTTTTCCTCAGATGTATCATCTACCAGTTTCCTAAGTTAACTATTTAAAGAAAGCTAACTATGCCTACATTACATCTTCCCTATAAAACATCGCCTTCTTGGAGAAGGCGATGGCACCCCACTCCAGTGCTCTTGCCTGGAAAATCCCATGGACGGAGGAGCCTGGTGGGCTGCAGTCCATGGGGTCTCGAAGAGTCGGTCACGACTGAGCGACTTCACTTTCACTTTTTCACTTATAAAACATGTGGTCACTCACAGTCAATCCCAACTCCTTGATATTTACATAAGAGATCGCTTGCACTTGTAGGATATATCACCCCCAACCACCATTCCACTTCCCAGGAATTTCAGATAGATCTCATTCTTATGTAAACATCTCTGCTCCTTGTCTCCCATCTGTGAGGAAAGCACATCACTAATACCATTCCCACTTCATTTCCTTGATTGAGCTAATCCCTAACCATCTGTCACCGTCATCATCATCATCATCATCAATAATACATATCTTAGTTACATGACAGGTTCTGAAAGCAATTAAAAATCAGCCTCTAGATTCAGACTCTCTTCTATTAAACTAAGTCCCCTTTATCTCTATTATTTTTCTAATCCTGTTTATTCTCAGATTTAATCCCAAAATATCTTTTAAGGAAAACATAAGAACAACAATGCAATTTCACTTTCTTTTTTTTTTTTTTTAATAACAGCAGCTTTAAGTTTACAGCAAAATTGAGAGTAAGGTACCAAGATTTCCTATATACCCCTTGCCCCACATATGGATATCTTCTGCCATTATCATTATTCCCAACCAGTGCCATATTTATTATAATTGATGAACTTACATTGACACAAGATAATCACCCAAAGTCCACATTTTATCTTAGGGTTCACATTTCATCTACATTTTGTGGTTTATGACAAATATATAATGTTTTCTTGTTCAAATGCATCATGATTTATTTCTCTATTCACCTAGTGAAGATAATTTTGGCTGCCTCCAGCTTTTGCTGGTTATGAAAAAAGTTGCTCTCAACTTCTGTGTGCAATTTTTTCTGTGGACATAAGTTTTTAATCACTTAAAGCCAGACATCCAGGACATCCACTCTGAAGTCAAGTGGGCCTTAAAAAGCATCGCTATGAACAAAGCTAGTGGAGGTGATGGAATTCCAACTGAGCTATTTCAAATCCTAAGAGATGATGCCATTAAAATGCTGCACTCAGTATGCCAGTAAATTTGGGAAACTCAGCAGTGGCCATAAGACAGGAAAAGGTGTTTTCATTCCGATCCCAAAGAAAACCAATGCCAAAGAATATTCAAACTACTGCACAGTTACACTCATTTCACACTCTGGCAAAGTAAGGCTCAAAATTATCCAAGCTAGGCTTCCACAGTACATAAACAGAGAACTTCCAGATGTTCAAACTGGATTTAGAAAAGGCAGAAGAACCAGAAATTTCCAACATCTGCTGGATCATCAAAAAAGCAAGAGAGTTCCAGAAAACTATCTACTTCTGATTCACTGACTACACTAAAGGCTTTGACTGTGTGGATCACAACAAATTTTGGAAAATTCTTCAAGAGATGAGACTACCAGACCACCTTACCTGTCTCCTGAGAAACCTATATGCAGGTCAGGGAAAAAAAAGAACCAGACGTGGAACAATGGACTGGTTCAAAATTGGGAAAGGAATACATCAAGGCTGTATATTGTCACCCTGCTTATTTAACGTATATGTAGAGAGATATGCCCAGACTGGATGAAGCACAGCTGGAATCAAGATTGCCAGCAGAAATATCAATAACTTCAGATATATAGATGACACCACCGTTATGGCAGAAAGAGAAGAGGAACTAATGAGCCTCTTGATGAAAATGAAAGAGGAGAGTGAAAAAGCTGGCTTAAAACTCAACATTCAAAAAATGAAGAGCAAGGCATTCTGTCCCATCATTTCATGGCAAATAAGTGGGGAAACAGTGAGAGACTTTATTTTCTTGGGCTCCAAAATCACTGCAGATGGTGACTACAGCCATGAAATTAAAATATGAGTGCTCCTTGGAAAAAAGCTATGACTAACCTAGACAGCATGTTAAAAAGCAGAAACATTACTTTGCCGACAAAGGTCTGTCTAGTCAAATCTATGGTTTTTCCAGGCATGGATGTGAGAGCCGGCCCATAAAGAAAGCTGAGTGCTGAAGAACTGATGCATTTGAACTGTGGTGTTGGAGAAGACTCTTAAGAGCATCTTGGACTGCAAGGACATCAAACCAGTCCATCCTAAATGAAATCAGTCTTGAATATTCGTTGGAAAGACTGATGCTGAAACTGAAACTTCAATTCTTTGGCCACTTGATGCAAAGAACCAACTCACTGGAAAGACCCTGATGCTGGGAAAGATTGAAGGCAGAATAAGAAGAGGACGACAGAGGGCGTTATGTTTGGGTGACATCATTGACTCAATGGACATGAGTTTGAGTAAGCTCCGGAGATGGTGAAGGACAGGGAAACCTGGAGTGCTGCAGTCCATGGGGTCGCAAAGAGTGGGACACGACTGAGTGGCTGAACATCAATAACAAAGTTTTTAATCCTTTGGGTAAATACTCAGAAGTATCAGTACAAGCGCTAGATTGTATGGTAAGACAGTTCACGTGGCTGTGCTATTTTGCGTTCTTACCAGCAATAAGTGGTAGTTCCCGTTGCTCCACATCCTCATCTGATTTTTGCTGTTCTGGTTTGGGCCATTCTAATAGGTGTATTGTGGTATCAGTAATTTTAAATCTCTGATGACATATGCATGATGGGAAGCATCTTTTCATATGCTTATTTGCCATCTGTATATCTTTTTCTGTACCTCTATTTCGTGATTTGCAACATGGGACTAATCATACTTCCTATTTTAGATGGGTTGAATGAATTATATAAATTAACCATGAAATGAGCTGAGAAGGATGTTTGGCTCATCTTAAGTAGCTACTAAGTACTATTTTTTTGCCCAGTTCTTCTTATGCTTCATTCCCTCTGATTCTTGCTACAGAAATGTGATTTATCAGCATTTGCAGATGAGACAACAAAGATTCAATAGTTTCCACTAGGTATTGTAAGGGTTAAATTATTAAGTCTGGGATATGAACTGTATGTGTCTAATACCAGAACCAGTTTCCATTAACCCCTCTATTATTCCTGCAGTGAACACTCAGTTTGGGGACAGTGCTTCTAGAGAACACTTTCTGATTTGTCTACTTGACTTCTGAGACCTTTGCCCATAGCTCTATTATTGGACTGCATCATTACAAGCTGCACTATAATTATCTGATTATGTAACCATCTCTTTGAATGATATCTTGGAAACCTGAGAGTAAGAAAAACATGTATTTTCATTTTTTAGCAATCCTAGCACATAACAAAATAATGTTCATGTAGTAAGCAATCAATTTATTTCTTAAAGTATCAATATATAAGTGACTGGCCAGTTAAATGCTATCAGAAACTAGCATTCAGGATAAGTGATGAATTTATGTATGTGTGTATATGATTTGAATTTGTTTTTAACAGATATCTTTTTGTAATAAAATGCAAAACACTATTTTTCAAGTTGATTGGGGCTTCCCCGGTGATGAATTTGCCTGCAATGCAGGATACTCAAGTTCAGTCCCTGGATCGGGTGGATTCCCTGGAGAAAGAAATGGCAACCAACTCCAGTATTCTTGCCTGGAGAATTTCATGGATGAAGAGTCTGACTAGCTACAGTCTATGGGGTCACAAAGATTTCGATATGACTGAGCAACTAACAGTTTTGCTACCCTTTTCTGTAGCAAATTTTTTTCTCAAGTTGATTATGAAATGTTAGTTATCATACAAAATATTTTATATTTTTCACTAGTTTGTATTTAGCCTCATTACAACCATAAAGAAATTACCCATCATAGTCCCTAGAGTGCACCTTGGAAAACAATTTTCCCCTATACAAAATAATAATTTCCTGAACAAGTTCACATACTAAAAAAAAAGGAAAAATAATAAGCTTTTTTTTTTTAACCTACTTCAGCTAATTCAAATACTATTCTTTTCATAACCTTGACAAAGCTGTGAATGTTAATAAGCTTTAAGGCAGGAAGGGATAGAAATGGAAATCTTTATTCAGTAACAGAAAAACCTAATGATTTTATAAATAAGAAACAGACTTTTTAGCATAGTTCCTCTAATAGCTCAACCCCTCCAATGAATTGAGAGGCTCCAAAAATATCATCAGTTACATATTATAAGCTTGCTTTTCCTGTATTTTTGCTTATGGACACTACTTTCATAATCACTCCATCCGTTTATATGTCTAGTTGTATATTTGAAAAACCTTCTACCAGTCCCCTGTTCATAGAGCTTGTTATGAAATTTAATTCTTGAATTCCAGCAAGAGTGAAAATTAAAGTGAAATAATTCAGTAATGTTAGTGTTCTTCCTTTATTTCTGACCTCTTCATATAAAAATGAGGGCACAATTTCCCATGTTGGTTAGTTACAGATGAATTTTTTCTGCTTAATTAAGGCAATCATTCAAAAACACCACAGAACAATGGAAGTCTACAGAAACATTATATGAATTAACTTATAAATGAAGTAAAACATCTTTTCTAATCAATATTTCACGTAAGACGGAGAGCATTTGGGGTTGTATCATCAAGCACATCAGATAAATCTGAGACTTCCTAATTAGTGCAAATAAGTTATGGCATATGCTCTGATTTTTTCAGAGATTGTTTCCCATGCTTCTAGCATTATGCTACTAATCAGAATAATAATATTGAAGAACTGGTGCTACCTAGTCCAAAAATATTTTTAAGGTTAACATGCACAGTATATTATTTACAATAGTATCATAAATAATAGACACAAGTGTCAAATACTTTACATCAATGTATTGAGCACATTGGTATGCCAGTTATAAGATCCATTTTATCTCTGTATGGGAAATGCCACTAAAAATATTCAAGAAGATACAGTGAAAATTTGGAAATAAGAAAATGCCTCCAAACAGTGGACAGTAGCCTACTACACAATAATAGGAATTAATGATCTAGCACCAAACATAGCAACATAGATCTATCCTAAACAACAAGTAAGAGAATAAAGGCAGAATGGTTAAAAACTGCATGATTCCATTTATATATAATTTTAAAATAAGCAAACCTAATTTTTAGTGTTGGAAGTAAGCATGGTGGTTACTTTTGAGTGGGTAGTGACTCCAGTGGAGCAGGAGCCATTATGAGTTAATAGAATATTGTTTTCCTTGACTAGAATACTAGTTACACAGCTGTGCTCAACATTCAAGAATTTATACCACTGTATATTTCTGAACTTTCTTTGAAAGTTCTTTGAACTTGTATGGATATATGCTATAATTCAAAAATGCACTCCAAAACATAGAACTAATGCTAAGTGGAAGCTTCAGTTATATTCACAAGATACTGAAAATAACTCATTATAAACTAAGAAAAATAATTTACAGTTTTCTCATCATTAAGCTTCTATGTCTTTTTGCCTTTTGGAAGCTCTTGGTTTGTTAAAAAATAACACTAAGAAAAGTAATGTTAACTAAACACTATTATTTACACCAGAAGAAATAATCATTTAATATAGTGTTATAATGGGCTTTCCAAGTGGCTCAAAGAATTCTCCTGCCAATGCAGGACATACACGAGACCCGGATTCGATCCCTGAGTCAGAAAGTTCCCCTGGAGAAGGAAATGGCAGCCCACTCCAGTATTCTTTCCTGGAACATTCCATGGGCAGAGGAGCCTGGCAAGCTACAGTCCATAGTGTTGCAAAGAGTCAGACATTGAATCAAATGGGTAGAAATTAAGAACTTGTTTTAATCTTTCCATTCATTGATTCTGAATAAGAAAAATATTATTTTCTGTTATAGAAATGTGTGTTCAACTGCAGATATATGTTTTCTCATGTTCCACTCAATTAAATTCCAAGAGGGTATACTGACCTCATTTTAATGCCTAAACAAATATGTTCATGGTACATTGATTTTAATATTTTGTGAATTTGTATATTATTTCTAATTAATTAACCAAAACCTCAATGGCTTTATTTTTGTAGATGTGGTGCATGCTTTATTATTTTCATGAGTGTTATCATTATAAACTATAATTAAAAAACAGTAATTATTTTATTGAATGTACTTAAGATTTTTGTAAGTATTCTTGAATCACTGAAATAATATTTTGGTGGTATTTTATAGGATTTTTATTACATTTAATTCATATTTAAACTTGAGTTTTAAGAAATGCCAGACAAATATATCTACTCTAGTAGAATGAAGAAATTATGTATAAAACATACATGTATGTGAATATTTTGTGTACATATATGTTTATATATATATGTATATATATATGTATATATATATATATATATATATATACATATATATATAAACACCTCCTAAAAAATAAAAGCATGAGGATGGTATTACCAAAGATCTGATATTTGTGGTTCCATTTCCAGAACTCTCCAGAATTATCTTTGCAGGAATTTGCAGGGACAGTGCAGTATTAAAAAGCACTATCCACTTAAGTATGTACTGGATTTAGTTAATGTTGATGAAAACTTTTTCTCCAATTCTATAGCTTTATTATCTTAAAGAAATAGATTTCTTTAATATGGTTGTTATTGTACTGTGTAGTCTCAGTCTCTTCTTATTTTCATTGTTCCACCCTTGTGTTTACGATAGTGCCCTTTTGTCAAAAAATATCTTTGATCGGTAAAAACAGGTAGTTTACAAAAATCCAGCTGAATTTGAGAATCATGAAAAATATACTGAGACCTTGAATATTTTAATTTAGAACATTTATCTATGCATAATTCTAGAAAATAACCATGTTGTATGCAATGTGCGAGACTTTTTCTTTGTAACACTGATTGGAGTTCTGAGTCATCTTCCTAGCATAAATTATCCTTAATTCATTGTTTACTGTTTCCGATTCAGCATTCTTTAAAGTCGTGTGTGTTGGTATGTGTGTGTGCATGTTTATTCTTTAATAATTGCATGGCACAACTGGTTTTAATCATTTTAAAATTACTGTCATGACTTTTCAAGAATTCCAAAAGTATTTGGTATTTTTTAATGGGAAAATTGATTCTCTTTGTTTGGTTCATGTAAGATTTAATTAAGTTATGTAACTGCAATAACAAGAACAGCAGTTATTTATCAGTTTGGGAACAAATGTTACTAACTCTCAACAAACATACAGCTAACTGATGGCAGCAGAGGCCAGCAACACAGTAGAGCACAGAACATGAGCAGTGACAGCAGTTAGCCAAGAGCATCCTTCCATATGCTGCACAGAACAGAGTGGGCGGGTTGAGCCAGTGAATCTACTGCACGGAGGTCGATGAGGGCAAGTCCAGGTGTACACGACTCATTTTCACTAAAATCTGAACATGTGTTTCCTATCTTTGGGGTCAGAAAATGTGACTGCTTTCCATTAAAAAAAAAAAAAAACGTATCTCAGAGTCCTAAAAGGATAACTAAGCCTCAGTAAGAGTTTTATTTCAACTGTGTGGCTGAAAAACCTGGGGGTGTTAAGTGACCATAGAAAATTAGAATCATTGCGAGATTCAAGGTCATTATCACCAAAATGGCAAAACCTCTGAGGGTTTGGTTGATTCAGCCTTAATACTTAGCAGCACAAATCCCATGGCAAGGCCAGAACAGCTCCAACTGGGAGACACGAAGAGGTCAGCATGATCTGAAATATGCATTTCTCATAAAGAAATACTCAGCTATCCGGCTTCCTCTGCCTTTTATCCTTTTGCCAATAAAAATTTACAACAACAACAAAATATTCAGAGAGGCAGTAAGTTGATGCTACAGGAAAAAAGAAAAAAAAAGAAAATCACCAGGCAACACTACCCAGTACTTTTTAAAATACCAAAAAACAAAACAAAACAAAATTGAATCTCAGGGATATTCTAATTTGCCTGAAACCAGAGGATTTAAATTAGTGCCCATAACAATGATGTAGAGATGGAACTTTATTAGGCCTTGATATTGCATCCAGTTAAAGAACTGAAGCAAAATCCAGACAACTTCCCTGGTAGTAAAAGAGCTTCAGTGAGATCCTGAGCCTACCTATGCCATTAAATGATACTTTTCATCATATAATATAATTGACAACTCTTCTCTCACCAGGTTACTAGCAACTTTTGTTTTCTTTCACTTTTTAAAAATTTACATATATATAGTTGACAATATATTAATTTCCTCTATATATTAATAGCAATGATTCAATATTTTATAGTTCATACTCTAATTAAAGGTATTAAAAAATAACCTTCATATTTTCTTGCTTTGTACAATGTATACTTGTTGTTTATTTCATACATACTAGTTTGGATCCCTTAATCACATATTCCTACTTTTCCCTCCCCAAATCCTTCTCCCCTTTGGTAACCACTAGTTTGTTTTTTAATCAATACATGTGAGTCTTTTTCTGTTTTGACATAAACATTCAACTGTTTTACTTTTTTTTTTTTTTTTTTTGAGTCCACATAGGGATAGCATACAATATTTGTCTTCCTTTCTCTGGCTTACTTCACTCACCATAATACACTCTAAGCCCTTCCACATGACTGCAAATAGAGGAGTTAGTGCATGTGTGCACACTCAGTCATTCAGTTGTGTCTATTTGTAACCCCATGGACTGTAGCATGCAAGGGTCTTCTTTCCATGGGATTTCCCAGGTAAGAATACTGTAGTGAGTTGCCATTTCCTTCTCCAAGGCATCTTTCTAACCCAGGGATCGAACCTGTGTCTCCTGCATTGGCAGTCAGATTCTTTACCACTGAACCACCCAGGAAGCCTCAAGTAATTAGTATTTCATTGTAAATATTATATAGATTGGTGGACACTTGAGTTTTTCCATATCATGACTATTGTAAATAATGCTGCTATGAACATTGGGGTTCAGGTATCTGTTTTAATCAGTATTTTCATTTGTTGTATATATTAATATAACCAAGAGTAGAATTGCTGTATCATGATTTGGGCTTCCCTGATAGCTTAGTATTGATCCAACCTAGCTGTCCCTCATGGGCCTCAACTCCTTCTCCCCGCCATCCTTAGAGCCCAGTTCCCCAGCTTAAGCCTTACAGAGGTGTGTG
This sequence comes from Nanger dama, assembly GCA_917880005.1. Taxonomy (NCBI): domain Eukaryota; kingdom Metazoa; phylum Chordata; class Mammalia; order Artiodactyla; family Bovidae; genus Nanger; species Nanger dama. The sequence goes on from CAKJTW010000069.1 coordinate 5,857,267, forward strand.
CTTGAGAATATAAGGTTACTGAGGGATGAAGGATTGCAGGCTCCTGCAAGAAAAACCACTTTATGACTGTGGTGGAGGAAGATGGCAGAGTAGGAGGACGTACACTCATCTTCTCCTGTGAGAACTCCAAAATTACAACTCCCTGCTGAACAACCATTAATAGGAGAATGTTGGATTCCACCAAAAAAGATGCACCATGTCCAAGGGCAAAGGAGAAGCCCCAGCAAGATGGCAGGAGGGGTGAAATAGAGCTTTGAATCAAACCCCATACCTGCCAGAGATACTTGGAGGGCTCAGACATACCTTGTTCAAACCAGGACCCAGAGACCCCACAGAGGCTGAGCCAGAACTGCGTTTACTCAAACACAGTGCCTCCTGTGGAGGTACAGGTCAGCAGTGGCCTGCCACAGGGGCTCTAGGTGCAGCAGTCCTGGGTGTGGCATAAACCCTCTTGGAGGAGGTCGCCATTAACCCCACCATAGAGCTGCCAGAACTTAACACGGGACTGGGGAAACAGACTCTTGGAGGGAACAAACAAAACCTTGTGCACATTAGGACCCAAGAGAAAGGAGGAGTGACCCCCAAGAGACTGAGCCAGTCTCGCCTGTGAGTATCCAAGAGTCTCCGGCTGAGGCGAGGGTCAGAGACACTTGTGGCCTGCTGCAGGGCTGGGGGCACTCAGTGCAGCAGAACATGCATGGGACCTTTTGAAGGAGGTCACCATTATCTTCAACCTCCACCATAGTTTGGCCTCAGGTAAAAAAACAAGGGGGGGACAAAGTCCCACTCATCAGCAGAAAATTGGATTAAAGATGTACTGAGCATGGTCCTACCCATCAGAACAAGACCCAGGTTTCCCCTCAATTAGTCTCTCCCATCAGGGAGCTTCCATAAGTTTCTTACCCTTATCCATCAGAGGGCTAACAGAATGAAAACCACACTTGCAGAAAACTAATCAAACCAATCACATGGACTACAGCCTTTTCTAACTCAATGAAACTATGAGCCATGCCATGTAGGCCCACCCAAGATGGAGGGATCATGGTGGAGAGTTTTGACAAAATGTGGTCCACTGGAGAAGGAGAGGGAAATGGCATCCCACTCCACCACTCTTGCCTAAAAATTCCACAGATGGAGGAGGCTGGTAGGCTACAGTCCATGAGGTCGCAAAAAGTTGGACATGATTGAGTGACTTCACTTTCACTTTCAGAGAAGGGAATGGTAAACCACTTTGGTATTCTTGCCTTGAGAACCCCATGAACAGTATGAAAAGAAAAATGATAGGACAATGAAAGATGAACTCCCCAGGTCGGTAGGTGTCCAATATGCTACTGGAGATCAGTGGAGAAATAACTCCAGAAAGAGTGAAGAGAGAAAGACAGGCAAAAACAATATCCACTTGGGGAAGTGACTGGTGATGAAAGTAAAGTTTGATGCTACAAAGAACAATATTACATAGGAACCTGGAATGTTAGGTCCATGAATCAAGGCAAATAGGACATGGTCAAACAAGAGATGGCAAGAGTGAACATCAACAGTTTAAGAATCAATGAACTAAAATGGACTAGAATGTCAACAGAAGAGTCTGAAATACAGTACTTGGATGCAATCTGACAAATGACAGAATGACCTCTGTTCATTTACAAGGAAAACCATTCAATATCACAGTAATCCAAGTTTATGTCATGACCAGTGATGCTGAAGAAGGTGAAGTTGAACGGTTCTATGAAGACCTATAAGACCTTCTAGAACTAACACTCCAAAAGATGTCCTTTTCATTATAGGGGACTTGACTGAAAAAGTAGGAAGTTAAGAGATATCTGGGGTAACAGGCAAATTTGGCCTTGGAATACAAAATGAAGTAGGTCAGAGGCTAACAGAATTTTGCCAAGAGAACGCACTGGTCATAGCAAACATCCTCTTCCAATATACAACAGAAAACTCTACACATGAACATCACCAGATGGTCAATATCAAAATCAGATTGATTATATTATTTGCAGTCAAAGATGGAGAAGCTTTATACAGTCAGCAAAAACAAGACCAAGAGCTGACTGTGGCTCAGATCCATGAACTCTTTATTGCCAAATTTAAACTTAAATGGAAGTAAGTAGGGAAAACCACTAGACCATTCGGTATGACCTAAATCAAACCCCTTATGACTATATAGTGGAAGTGACAAATAGATTCAAGGGATTAGATCTAATAGACAGAGCCCTGAGAACCTATGGGTGGAGATTTGTTACATTGTACAGGAGGCAGTGATCAAGACCATCTCCAAGAAAAAGAAATGCAATAGGCAAATGGTTGTCTAACGAGCCGTTACAAATAGCTGTGAAAAGAATGGAAGTGTAAAGCAAAGGAGAAAAGGAAATACATACCCATTTGAATGCAGAGTTCTAAAGAATAGCAAGGAGTGAAAAGAAAGCCTTCCTCAGTGACCAATGCAAAGAAATAGAGGAAACAGTAGAATGGGAAAGACTAGAGATCTCTTCAAGAAAATTAGAGATACCAAGGGACAATTTCCTGCAAAGATGGGCAAAATAAAGGACAGAAATGGTATGGATATAACAAAAGCAGTAGATATTAAGAAGAGGTGGTAATAATACACAGAAGAACTACAGAAAAAACAACTCATGACCCAGATAACCACAAAGGTGTGATCACTCATCTAGAGCCAGACATCCTGGAATGCAAAGTCGAGTGGGCCTTAGGAAGCATCACTATGAACAAAGCTAGAGGGGGTGATGAATTCCGGTTGAGCTATTTCAAGTCGTACAAGATGATGCTGTGAAAGTACTGCACTCAATATGTCAGCAAATTCAGAAAACTCAGCAGTGGCCATGGGACTGGAAGGGGTCAGTTTTCATTCCAATCCCAAAGAAAGGCAATGCCAAAGAATGTTCAAACTACCACACTATTGCACTCATCTCCCACACTAACAAAGTAATGCTCACAATTCTCCAATCCAAGCTTCAACAGTATGTGAACCATGAACTTCCAAATGTTCAAGCAGGATTTAGCAAAGGCAGATCAAATTGACAACATCTGTTGGATCATCAAAAAGCAAGAGAGTTCCAGAAAAACATTTACTTCTGCTTTACTGACTATGCCAAAGCCTTTGACTATGTGACTCACAACAAACTATGGAAGATTCTTAAAGAGATGGGAATACCAGACCACCTGACCTGCCTCCTGAGAAATGTGTATGCAGGTCAAGAAGCAACAGTTTGAACTGAACATGGAACAACAGACTGGTTCCAAACTTGGGAAAGCAATATGTCAAGGCTTTATATTGTCACCTTGTTTATTTAACTTATATGAAGAGTATTTCATACAAAATACCAGGGTGAATGAAGCACAAGCTGGAATCAAGATTGCCTGGACAAATATCAATAACCTCAGATATGCTGATGACACCACCCTTATGGCAGAAAGTGAAGAAGAACTAAAGAGCCTTTTGATGAAAGTGAAAGAGGAGAGTGAAAATGTAGGCTTAAAACTCAACATTCAGAAAACTAAGATCATGGCATCCAGTCCCATCCTTTCATGGCAAATAGATGGGGAAATAATGGAAACAGTCAGAGGCTTTATTTTGGGGGCTCCAAAATCACTGCAGATGGTGACTGTAGCTATGAAATTAAAAGACATTTGCTCCTTGAAAGAAAAGTTTTGACCTAACTAAACGGCATATTAAAAAGCAGATACATTACTTTGCCAACAAAAGTCTGTCTCGTCAAGGCTATGGTTTTTCCAGTAGTCATGTATGGATGTGAATATTGGACTATAAATGGAGCTGAGTGCCAAAGAATTGATGCTTTTGAACTGTAGTGTTGAAGAAGACTCTTGAGAGTCCCTTGGACTGCAAGGAGATCCAACCAGTCCATCCTAAAGGAAATCAGTCCTGAATATTCACTGGAAGGACCGTTACTGAAGCCAAAACTCCAATACTTTGGCCACATGATGCGAAGACCTGACTCATTGGAAAAGACCCTGATTATGGGATAGATTGAAAGCAGGAGGAGAAGGGGATGACAGAAGATGAGATAGTTGGGGAAGGGGAAGACAGTCGATGAGATCACCGACTCGTTGGATGTGAGCTTGAGTAAGCTCTCAGAGTTGGTGATGGACAGGGAAACCTGGTGTGCTGCTGTTCTTGGGGTCATAAAGAGTCAGACACAACTGAGCGACTATTCTGAGCTGAACTGAACTGAATTGAACTGATAGCTCAATTGATAAAGAATCCACTGCAGTTCAGGAGACCCTGGTTCAAATCCTGGGTCAAGAAAGTCTGCTGTAGAAGGGATCGCCAACCCATTCCAGTATTCCTGGGCTTTCATTGTGGCTCAGCTAGTAAAGAATCCACCTGCAATGTGGAAGACCTGGGTTCAGTTCCTGGGTTGGAAGATCCCCTTGAGAAAGGAAAGGGTACCCACCCAGTATTCTGGCCTGGAGAATTCCATGGACTGTATAGTCCATGGGGTTGCAAAGAGTCGGACTTGACTGAGCTATGCTCATTCTCTTCACTCACTATAGTAATTCTATTTTTAGTTTCTTGAGGAACTTTAATGTTTTCCATTGTGACTACACCAATTAACATTCCCACCAACACTGTACAAGAAAAGATTTCTTTTTCTTCACATTTTCACCAAGATTTATCATTTTTAAACTTTTTGATGATAACTTTTCTCTCAAATGTGAAGTGCTATTTCATTGTGGTTTTGATTTGCATTTCTCTAATGATTAGCAGTGAGTATTTTTTTTCATGTAGCTGTTAGTCATCTGTATGTCTTCTTTGGAAAAAATTCAATTCAGGTCTTCTGTCTAGTTTTTAACCAGATTGTTTTATAGATATTTAGTTGTATGAACTGTATATATATTCTTGACATTAATCCTTATCAGTCATATTATTTGCAAATATTTTCTCTCAGTAAATTGTCCTTTCATTTTGTCAGTGGTTTCTTTGCTGTGTAAAAGCTTTTAATTTAACTCAATCCCATTTGCTTATTTTTACTTTATTTACTTATTTGCCTTAGGAGTGAGATTAAACCAAAAAATATTGCTATGATTTATATCAGTGACTGGTCTGCCTATGTTCTCTTCTAGGAGTCTTATGGTTTCAGGATTTACATTTAGGTCTTGAATACATTTTGAATTCATTTTTGTATAAGGTGTGAATAACATAGGCCATATTCTTCCCATTTTACAGATGATAATACAGAGACTGAAGAAAACAACTAAGATAACAAGCTCTAGAGTTCAGATTTAAAACTGAATGATTAAATATCCCACAGTGGAAATATCTGATCACTGAATGAGCTTCCCAATATCATACTTACAATTAAAAATAAAGTTAGAATAAGGACTCTAGTCTTTAGACTTTTAAATCAAAATACTTTTTCAAATACCATCTTCTGATCTAATTTATTTTGTTTTTATGGCAACTGAGTTATTTGGTCTATTGGTTCTCATGGAACAGGAATTTTTGCTAACTTTTACCTGAAATTGACATTTGCAAACAGAATACTTGAGACAGTGGTAAGTGAATAAAAATATCTGCTTTTGGCAATAATGGAAAATGAACTTAAATTACTGAATATGTTTCATTATGAAATGTTAAAGTAAAATATCACAGCACATCAAAAAATCTTTGTATTTGACTTAGTACTACTGTCATTGGTGGTAGGCATGACTTATTAAAGTAGTGAAATAAATGTGTAAAGCTTGATATGAGAAATTATGTAGCATTTATAATGCTAAGCCTTTTCCTATAATAGAAACCGTTATAGACATGGTGAAATAGTAGCAGAGATTACAGATGCTGGGTAATTATTACTATTTTATTAAGGGAAATTAAAAACTGCCAAAGGAAAATATTTTTGAGGGTAAAATACATTTCTAAAAAGGTAGAATAAATTATAGTTACACTTATGTAGATTGCAGAATAAGGTAATCTTATGATGGAAGTTCAATAATAAATGAATTGATGAGCCTCAATTCTACAAAATTCCAAAGGGAAAAAAGTTCAGAATTATGTCTAGCTCCTATTGCACAATAATTGTCAAGAAGATGAGAAAGTAGAACAAGCATGGAACATAAAGGTTATGAAAAGGAACTAGCTATTCAAAACACTATGCAAAGTGCTTCAATAACATATATCTTACTTAATGGTCATCATTAAAAGAACAATTTAGATTTTTGCTATGCAGGCCTATCTCACTAAAGACATTTGTTTGTGGCTGCTGATAGAAAATAATAAAGAATATAACTAATTAAATAATAAATATAAATAATATCTCCTAGGGCCTTTTTAGTTTACAGAGTACTTGTATGTGCCTTGTTTCATTTAATTATTATAATAGCATTGAGAGATAATGTTACAGCTTAATTACAGAATAGAAACAAATGCCTCACATGTCCAGTGGAGACTACATTTCAGAAGGGAGAGCGTGGGGGCTAGGGCTAAGTCATTTCAGTCTTGTCTGACTCTTTGCGACTCTTTGGACTGTATCCTGCCAGGCTCCTCTGTCCATGGGAATCTCCAGGCAAGAATATAAGAGTGGGTTGCCATGCCCTTTTTCAGGAGATGTTCCTGACCCAGGGATCAAAGCCACATCTCTTAGGTCTCCTGCATTGGCAGGAGTATTTTCTACCACTAGCTCTACCTGGGAAGCCCTACAGAAGTGAGATTTTGTCTCAAAGTGAGCCTTCTGAGAAAGGCAAATCTTTCTAGCAGGGGCACCATTAATGCTGGCAGGAGAGCAAGAAGACTAGAGTTGGGAATTAAGTCAGATATGATTAAAGTGAACTAGGGAAAACCTAGGTAGTAAATAGGGGTAGAAGGTGATGATGGGTTTAACAACAAAGCTAATTTTGTTTGTTACTATTATTTCTTATTTTTATAATACATTTTATTTATTATTTACATCATTAAAATTGTATATAAAAAATTACACAGCAAATATCCACTGAGTATTCACTGTGTGCCAGACTCTCTGTTAGAGTCTGCAGCCTAGACTAAAACAGAAACAATCACTCTTGCAGTGGAGTTTATATTCTTATGAGAATGAAAAATAGAGCAAAATAAAGCAAACGACATAATAAGAGATAATAGTAATGGAGTGAAAAAAAATTCAGAAGACTAAGGAGATACGGAGTTAGATGTGTGTGCTTTTAGAGAGGGTGGTGAAGAAAGTCCCTTCTCAAGTTACAATTCATGAGCAAAATAGAATAAAAGGGATATAAGAGGAAGTCATGATAGTATTTATGAAAAAGCATTATCAAGGAAGTGCCGAGTCCTGGGCTGTAACAGGAACTCATCATATTCAAATAAGAGCAGTAAGAGCACTGACTGAATCAGGAAGAAATGAAATATAGAAATGTACTTGATGAGGCAACCAGAGGGCAGCTCTCATAAGATTTTGAGACCATGATAAGCATCTTATTCTTACTTTTTGTTAAAAGGATATTTAGAGAATTTTGATAACTGCATTGAAAAACTATTTACTTTTTAAAAATATCACTTTTTATAAATTATTTTTACAAGACCACACTGTCTACCTTATGTGTAAGAGACTAGTTGTAGAATATGTTTGGAAATAGAAAAATCAGGGAATTGCAAAGAAAATTTGTTTGCCTAGTAAGGGTATATTTGTGGATTCAGCCAATGCAGAGGTGATAGAATAAATGTGAGGTAGTCATATGCAGAAAATACTTTTAAAGTTGAGCCAGTAGGATTTGTGATTCATTGGACATTGGTTACTAGAGAAGAGAAGAGTCAAGAAAGCTGTTTAGTCTTATAATTGAGCAAGCAAATGAATGATGTCGTTCATTGAGATCAGGACCCTAGATGAACAGATTAGAAGAAATTCAAAGGTCTTGTCTGGGATGTGTTAGGTCTGCGATGCTGACTTGAATGAACATATCAGTCTGTAAGATAGAGGAGTCAAGATTGTTTACTAAGAACGAATTTTTCAAACTTAGACGTAAAATGACAGTAACAAAGATTTTAAAAAGCGAGCAGTGTGATGGGTGGCAAAAGACAAAGTACGAAAGTGAAGACTGTGTAAGCCAAGTAAAAAGGACAAGAAACTGTTAAGGAGAGAATATAAAATGCTCTTGAAAGTGAAAGTCACTCAGTCGTGTCCTGTCTCTTGGTGAGCCCATGGACTTTCTAGTCCATGGAATTCTCCAGGCCAGAATACTGGGGTGGGGAGCCTTTCCATTCTCCAAGGATCTTCCCAACCAAGGGATCGAGTCCAGGTCTCCCACACTGTAGGCAGATTCTTTACCAGCTGAGCCACAAGGGAAGCCCAAGAAGACTGGAGTGAGTCGCCTATGCCTTCTCCAGTGGGTCTTCCCGACCCAGGAATCTAACCGAGATCTCCTCCCTTACATATTGGATTATTTACCAACTGAGCTATCCGGGAGGCACCCATAAAATGCTTCTAGAAATTGGGTAAATGGATGAAGCTTCTCCTATGACTTTGTAAACAGAGAATAAAGAACAACAGGCAATTTGTGACATGGTGGAAACACAAGTTGAAGTGAAGTTATATGTAAGACAGAATGTTAAGGGTGTTGAGAGGATGAGGATGAACAATTAATAGGAAATTTTTACCATAAAGTGGGAGAGGAGACAGAAGCAGAGGGAACTGTGAAGTCCAGGGAAGTGAAGATTCCCCCCGTTTTTGTTTGTTTTGTTTTGTTAATGGTCAACTGTAGGGCTTTGAAATGTTTTTAAGATTAGAATCAAAATGCATAATGAATCTAAGTGGATAGGTTAAGTTTTGGCTAAACATGAGCTGGAAACAGATAAGGACATGTAGTCATGTATGGTAAAATATGTGATGTATAGACATTTAAATAATTAGATTTAAACAACACATGGCATTGAAACATGTATATTATCTTGTAAGAATGAAGCGCCAGTCTATGTTCAATACAGGATGCAGGATGCATGGGGCTGGTGCACGGGATGATTCAGGGAGAGGATGTGGGGTGGGAGGTGGGAGGGGGCTTCGGCATTGGGAGATCGTGGACACCTGTGGCTGATTCATGTCAATGTATGGCAAAACAAATACAGTATTGTAATGTAGAATAAAGTATTAAAAAAAAATGAAATCGAAAAAAAAAACACAAGCAGACTTAAATATTCTTTTCTTATTTAAAAAATATGTAAGTATTCTTATAATTATCACCATTTTCATCATCATAATCATTTTATCACCATTATTAACATTATTATAATATTATCTAAAGTACTTAATGAATTATCACAAAGCCTCCCTCTTTGATATGGGTAAACTGCTTAGAGCACTGATCAGGACATTTAAAGTATTGATCTACATATTTTAACTACTGACAACACCTAAGAAGTCAGACGTTTTCCTAAATGTCATGAATAGCTGTGGAATTTATTTATATATGTATACTACTCTTGCTATTAAAATAAATCCTGCTGTGAAAGATTATTTTAAGAAATATCCCACTCCTAGAGTGGCAGTTGAAAGAAAAATTCATGACAAGATGTACTGCTGGGCCTTTTCATTTTTATTCCTCATTCCCCTCATCACAGCCCACCTTCTTGAACTCCATAAGTCATTCAGAAAGGATACAGAAGCCTCCAGCTATAGAGAGATTTCCTATACAATCTGATCACGACAAAGGGGAATTTTGTCTTCTTGTTTTATAGAATCACTAATCCCACAAATCTCCTTGGAAAGGTATAAAATTATTTCCTGTTTTTGTGTTACACAGGTATCCCATTAATATGACAGAATCTATTCTGTTTTATACTTATTCTATATGAATCATCTCTGTTCAGAAACTAGAAAGAGCAATCTCATGTATTACTAACCTATTAAGTCAGAGACCTTGTACTGTACTAACCCATTAAGTCCAGTCAATAACCTTGCTTTGGGTGATATGATAAAAGCAGGATTAAGGAGTTTTAACTGGAATGCCACTTGATATGCTGGATTAGGTACCACAGTCCAATATGAGTTGTAAAGCATAACTAATAATTTCCTTTAAAGAGAAGCAAAGGGAATTGCATTGAGTGCTAATGTAGATCGTGGACACCTGTGGCTGATTCATGTCAGTGTATGGCAGGACAAATACAGTATTGTAATGTAGAATAAAGTATTTTAAATAAATAAATAAATAAAATAAAATGAAAAAAAAAAAAAGAATGCCTCAGAAAAAAAAAAAAGAAAACCCAGACACAAACTCTGATTCAACGTCTCACTTGTCAACATAGTGACTATTTGCCATGAAATAATATAAATGTAAAATTATAAACAGATGAAATTAATGAAATTGCCTCTATCGGTGTATTTCAGAAGTGAAATATAGGAGTCACAGTATAATCAGTGGAAGAAAATGAATTGATATTTTACTGAGAGAGATGCTTTTACTAAAACATGATAAATGTAGGTATAATATTCACATACTTGAGATAACAGCTTTCTCCTCTGGCTTCCCTTAAGTTTTCCTCTCCTATGGACAGAGGAGCTTGCATGCTGCAGTCCATTGGGTTCACAAAGAGTCAGACACAACTTAGTAACTAAACCTACACACAATCATGATAAAATTAACACCAAATATAAGTTCCCTTTATCTTTTCCAATTAATATGCTTTTGTTTGACTTATGGCTTACATATACATTGTTGCTTCATGAAGGAAGAGTTCTATTGATTTATAAAAGTTATTTTTAATTAATAGGATCTCAGCATCAGAGACTTAAGAGATAAAAACATTACACAATATAGACAGTAAAATAATTGAAAAAGAATTGAGAAACATCTAACTTAAATGCCAATGTTTTCACAAAAACAAGTGACTCAACAAATTAGAATTTAACTGATTAGAGATGAAAATAGTCAAGAATATAAATTCGACCTAGAAATCATTCCCAATTTTTCTTCTCTTATAATCTTGCAACTAAGAAGTACTTAAAAATACTGTGATAAAGATGACTTTGAATTGTAGGACACAATTGAAGGCAAAACCTACAGAGTTTTCTAATTAGTGAAGTTCAAAAGGAAGCATTTTATGGTTGGTGCTTCAGTTATTTAATTTTCTTTCTATTCTAGTCTTCAAAATGTTTCAGCATTCATCAAGTCAGCAAATAGCATAATTAATAAGCAAAATAAACCCTGGCAGATTATTGCTATAGAATACAAAGGAAAAGTGACAAGAAACATGTTAATGATGAGGCAACATCAAGGTCTAATGGTGGCCTGCAACATAATGTTATTTAATCATTTTTAGTTGCATTCAATATTCCCATTACACACAGGCTATAATGACCTATCTAGGATGATGGCCAAAGGCATCAAATCTGAAAAAACCCAGGAAGACCATGCTATCTGGGTAAAACAGAGATTAGAACACTTGTGCAGGAAGCCATCCTTTTGGTAGTGCGGAAGAGCATTCATCCATTACACCAGAGTGCACGGTAATGACCTCCTCTGTGCAAATTTAGAGACTCCTGGAGAATAACCACTGGATTATGTCATCCTTGCACATAGAAAACAAGGCTATGAGCTTCTCAAGCACTGTGACCATGATCCATGTAACTGATTTACAGCCTACAGCACAATGTTTATCATAAGCTATGGATCAGTAAATGTGAAATCAATCTAGACATTAATAAGAGAAAGAAGTGATTAAAAATAGGCACTTTGGACTGGGAGAAAGAAAAGGAGATAAGTGATGGGGAGCAATTATCTGATTCTTAGATGGAGAAGTAACTGGCACCTAGGAGCTCTAGATGCAAAAGGGGAGGATGTATTATAAGGAGGTGAAACAGACTTCAGACTTTGCATATAAGAATTTAGCTCTTAACAAACTGGTTTCTAAATGCCCAACTGCAGGGAAATAAATTATTATTAAACTGTAAGCATCCAAAGGAATTTATGTGACCAGATGAGATACTTCAATACGATATAGGAACAAAGCTGCTCTCAGTTATTATCAAGAGATGTCATAATAATAATAATAATAATAATAATGCCAAGGATTTGGCATTCAGCCATCATCAGAGTTGTGTCTTCTTCAACGTGTCTTCTTTTATCTGTGAATGATGCAGAAATGATATTGACTTTTTCTTTCAACTCTCAATGCGTGTGAGCATGCCAAATCACTTCAGTAGTGTCATGATAACTAACTCTGTTTAAAGATAAAGGCAAAACTGGATAATTTAGGCAAGCTATTCATCTTTTATTAAAATTTTAATGAAATAATTAAAGAGTGCTGTTGTTATTTAGTCGCTTAGTCATGTCCATCTCTTGCAACCCCATGGCTATAGCCTGCTAGGCTGCTCTGCGAATGGGATTCTCTAGGCAAGATCCCTGGAGTGGATTACCATGCCCTCTCCAGGGGATCTTGCCCTCTCCAGGGGATCTTTCCCACTCAGGGATCGAACCCACATCTCTTGCAACTTCTGATTGGCAAGTGGGTTCTTTATTACAATCGCCACCTGGAAAGACCAAACTCTCACTAGATGTCTTGGATTTACAAGATGATTGTCGGCGTTGTAATGACCTCCAGCCATGCAGTGTAACAGAGCCAAGGTAGGCTTTGTTAATAAATTTTACAGTTGAGGACAAAACAGATGAGAGCGTTCTGTGGGCAGGGCCTTCTGTAAATATGAGATCCATAACCCTGTTTTGTTCAGCAAAAATGTCCCCAGAAAACACTAAGGAAGCTTCATGGGGCAATTTGGTTGAATTTCTGGAAAACATTCAGGGATCCACAATTTAAGGTTTCAGAAATTCATGAATCTGAGACCTGTGAACACAGTATCGTGTTTCAACAATAACGGAATTCAAAATGTCCACTGAGTATAAAGAAGTGTCTGTCTCTCTAACAGCAGGGTAGAAGAAAATATCCTAAGCCAATTAGTCTCCCTGCCTTGTAGATTTGCTCTGCATTGCTGTTTCAACAGCTCATTACTACATTAATGAATACAGCCTCAAAGGCAGGCATTTGTACAATCGGTGATGGTTCGACCTCTCCAAAAGTGAGCACCTAATTACTGCTTCATGTGCAGCACTGATTCAAAGGTTACTGCTCTTTCTCTAAGCAGGATGTAAAACTTCTTATTGATTCACCTGGATTTAGAATAACAATAGGGGTTGTCAGTGCTTAATGATTAGATTCTTTTGTTGTCAAAATATGTCTGTAATATTAAGTTCTAACTGATCTCTCTACAGGAAATTTTATATGCACAAAATCTAATATTTGGTCATGGCCTGGGAAGCTAACATGTAATATTTCAGAGTGCTTGATGCATACCAGGTATAAAATAAGCATTTTTAGTTAACTGAAATAAAAGCTAAGTTAAAGACAGAAAACAATTGAGCCATAAGAATAAGTGATTGTGTATATTATGTGATTTAAAGTCTATAAACAGGATGAAAAATTTAGCGGATGATTCAAGTAATAAATAGTCTTGATATTTCTGTTATTTAGATGTTTCAAACTTATATGTTGCTTTTACATGTATTTTTTGTTACTTTTTCTTTTGTTCATTTTATTTTGAGTTTTGTTTGTTCCTAGTCTTGGCTTAATTTGGTTCTAAACCCATGACAATGTAAAGTTTTGTTTTTTGTTTTTTTTTTCCTTGACATTGTTCATAAGAAATGTACAGAATTCAGTGTAGTAAGCTGTCAGAATCAAATACAATGTTCTTCTTAGAAATGCTCTGTTAAATAAACTCTTCAACAATCATAAAATTAGTCACCTTAAAGCAATATCTGTACTCCTATGTTCAACTGCCACGTTATTCACAATAACCAAAATATAAAGATACAGAAATAACCCGTGTCCTCCCACAGATGAATGAAGAAGAAAGAGAGAGTAATACTACATATTATTCAGCCTAGAGAAATGAGAAAATCCTGCCAATTACAACAATATCGATGAACATAGAGGACATTTTGCTAAGTGAAATTAACCAGATAGAGGAAGATAGTCTCATTTATATGTGAAACCTTAAAAAAAAAAAAAAAACTTATAGATACAGAGAGTAGAAAAGTGTTATCAGGAGCTGGGGTTGCAGGAGTTCGGGGATGAACAGACAGAATTGGGAGATGTTGGTCAAACCTGAAGTTCTGTAGGATAAGCATGACAACTGTAGCTCAAAATTCAGTACTGAATACTGGAAATGTGCTGAGAGAGTAGATTTCAGATGAACTCATCGCAAAAAGAAATGGCAACAATCTGAGAAGATGATCTGTTAGTTAGCTGGACTGTAGAAATCACTTCACTATCTATATATGTATAACATATCATCATGTTTTGTGCCTTAAGAAATATATATATATATTTAATTTAAAAAATATTTGTAAAGATTACTAGAGTATCTGATAATTTGGGCTGTTTTTCAAGGAATTTGTTGATTTTATGGGAGTTGTCAGTTTATCGTGATAAAGAAAGGTAATCTGAGAAAAGTAAAGCATAAAGCTAAAAGGCTGTCATTGAATAAAATTTCATTATCAGAATTATAGAAATCATCAATAACTTAAAAGTTCTTGCTAAATCAATATTCAATCTTCCTAACCTGATATTCTGTTTCAAATAATCGGTGCAGAAGTGGACACTTCTGCTGACCTTTGATTTACCAGAGCCACAGGCGAGTCAGGTTGCAGATTCCGTCAGTGGCCTTGAAACAGCTATAGCTACGCTTATCGCCTGACACATTAATCAGGCACTATATGTGATTGATTGCACTGTTTCTAAGGCTTTGGAACTGATCACCGGAATGAAGGATTTTTCCGTCTGCATTGAAGCACAAAGTCATTTTAAAGACCAATTTTAGGAAGGTGAGCAATAACTGTCATCAACAATGAAAATTTCACAACCACTTGAAAAGTGGTGCAGGAGTCTAAAGTATGAAAAGAACAGCCTTCAGGTGGCTGCCTGGTACATTTTCTGTCTTGGGAGTTCATGGTGCATTTATTAATATACTTTAAATTAAAGTCTCTTTTGATAATGACAGCTTTTCTTTTTGTGATTTTGTCTGATATATTGTTTCCCTGTGGAAGTATTACATAGTTCCTTGAAAAAGGAAACTTTAATAAGGCCCTGATTTTTACACTGTTGTACAGGATTTAATAGGATCTTTCTTTTTCATTGTCTGTGCTCAAAAGTCAAATCTCTTTACATTTGTCCAGTTCAAACAAGGAGGTCTGCACAGTTGATATAACCTGACCCAGAGCACTCAGATTTGCAGAGTTCTCTCAGAAAAGAAGCATCTGTATGGATGGAGGAGAGTAGTATGCAGTCCCATGCTTCCAGACCCTTCTACAAGAGTCATGTGTAATAAACATTGTTGTTTCACTCTTCTCTGCCTTGAAAGTTGCTTTTTTCCCTGTTTGCATTGGGTTACTCTTCTTGTTTTTCTCTATCTCCATTCACATGCATTTGGAACTCACTTGTATAATACATCATATCTTTTTGCTCACCAAACCAAAAAAGTGTACCTAATCTTGTTAATGTTTCTGGTTTTAAGACATTTTATGGTATTGACAGAAATGAAGCAACCATTACAACACAGAAAACAAAAATTTTTTTTTTAAGTAGAAGGGAATAGCTTGCCCACACTGAACCATTAAGTGTCAGAATATACAATCAATTAAATAAAGTGGAATGACAGTTGATCCATTAGTCAAACAGGCATGGCCTTGGATCCTATGTTTCATCACTCATTTTGGCATCACAAAGCAAGTTAGTTAGTCTGTTTATCTAATTCTCAGTTCCTTCTCTTTAAAGAGTGGAAATATAGCCACCTCAATATAGTTAGAAAGGTTAAATGATGCAATATATGCACACTATCTGATAAGGAGATTGGAACATAGTAGGTACTCTATGGTTCTTGTAATTTTAGTTCCTCCTATAAGTGTTTGAACAAAGGAAATTTTGTTCTAATTGCTTCTTTAATGGGTTTCCCTAAAGGCTATATACTGCCACCCTGTTTATTTAACTTATATGTAGAGTACCTCATGAGAAATGCTAGGCTGGAAGAAGCACAAACTGGAATCAAGATTGCTAGGAGAAATATCAATAACCTCAGATATGCAGATGACACCACCCTTATGGCAGAAAGTGAAGAGGAACTAAAAAGCCTCTTGATGAAAGTGAAAGAGGAGAGTGAAAAAGTTGGCTTAAAGCTTAACATTCAGAAAATGAAGATCATGGGGTCCGGTCCCATCATTTCATGGCAAATAGATGGGGAAAGGGTGGAAATAGTGTCAGACTTTAATTTTGGGGGCTCCAAAATCACTGCAGATGGTGATTGTAGCCATGAAATTAAAAGAAGCTTATTCCTTGGAAGGAAAGTTATGACCAACTTTGATAGCATATTTAAAAGCAGAGACATTACTTTGCCAACAAAGGTCCATCTAGTCAAGGTTATGGTTTTTCCAGTGGTCATGTATGAATGTGAGAGTTGGACTGTGAAGAAAGCTGAGCACCGAAGAATTGATTCTTTTGAACTGTGGTGTTGGACTCTTGAGAGTCCCTTGGACTGCAAGGAGATCCAACCAGTCCATTCTGAAGGAGATCAACCCTGGGATTTCTTTGGAAGGAATGATGCTAAAGCTGAGACTCCAGTACACCGTCAAAAAACATATCAAATAGGTGAAATTATCTGTAAGTTATAGTAAATAATGTATCAGAATCATTTTTATATCTTTTACAGTTTATTTATCCAAACTGATGTAGGTGTCTATGAAAATCCTCTCTCCCTCTTTCATGCACACACCTATACACATACATACAATCCTTAAAATCAAATAAAATACATACACGAAGAAAAAAGGATGTTAATTTATTCAGAGGCTATCATAATATGTTATTTAATTTATGGCCTTATGTGATGTAAATTCTACAAAGAAACAATCAATAGAGAAAAAATATATATGCTATATATATAAATTGATAAAAAATAACTATGTGAACTTCAAAATTTGGTTTCACAATTTCCCACTTTTAATAGTTTAAATACAGCTTTGGACAACATTCTAGCTATCAATACCAGTTTGTATATTGAAAACAGTCAGAAGTTTCTGATATTGTCAGACTTTGTAAAGTGAGTCAATAATATGCTTCAGATGATAAATAAATGAGTAGCATTGTTTTACTTCTCTGGTGAAATAGTCACCTAAATTATTTGATATTCTGTATATACCACAGTCAACATTTCAAATGAAAAATTTCTTTATTAGTATATTTATACAGAAAAAAAAACACAAATAAAACTACTGCAGAATAATTCCACTTTACAGTATTGAATTCAATTTACATTCCATTATACAATCAAAGTCATAAATAAAGAATTGTCCATTCTGAAAAACTGACTTTAAATGAATGATTCCCTTTATTGGTATTAATTACAACCTTTCCCACATATATAGGTAGAAAAATTACCATATATCTTGCAAAGTCAATTCATGTGAAGAACTTTTGTACAATTGTACCTGAATCAGACCACTTCTACTATTAACAATCTAGTTGCATCTCCTGTGGCTTTTTCTATTTGAACTGAAAGTTGCAGAGAGGGATAATCTAATTCAAAGAGCTCAAAGGAGACTAAAGTATTCATTGAGGCTGTTCACTTATTTCTGACAGGATTCAAGTGTAGTTCCAGAACTTTGAAAAGATACTCTAATCATGTATGAAAACCAGTCAAGAAAAAACTCACTGTACTTTTCACGTTATTATGCACTCTGGAAAAAATCTTGTTTCAGATATGGGAATATAAAAGTCAGCACAGGTAAACAAGGAAATTCACAAAAATAAAACATAATGATTCCCTTCATATACAATGTGTGTCCCTTCTAAAAAAATATGGAAAATAAGAATTTAACATATGCCAAAGAAGGACAATTATACCCAATGAAACAACTGAAGTCTACTTCAGTATAATACAGTCAGGGTACTGAATTCCAGCTCTGAATTTGCCAAAATTTTTTTCAAAATGAATATACTAGTGAAAGTCGCTTGATGGTCTAAGATTTCACTTTTTGTTCTAAAAAGAGAGTTGTGTGAAATGCTTTGCTGTTGTTCAGTCACTCAGTTGTGTCTGACTCTTATGAGACCTTAGAGTCTATTGCAATATTGTAATGATTGAAATTACTGTTATAAAGTTTAGCAATTTAGCTATCAGATGATGGAAAGTTTTTCTATACTTTGAGCAATTCTAACATGCAAAATTCAAGATTTGGGGACTTCCTCGTGGCCCAGTGATTGAGAGTCTGCCTTGCAATGCAGGGGTCACGCGTTTCAATCCCCAGGCAAGGAAACATGGTCTCACTTGTGGAGCAACTGAGCCTGAGCACCGCAACTAGAGAGTCTGTGCACCCCAATAAAGATCCCATGTGGCAAAATTTTAGTAATATTTCAGCACTATTTTCATTTTTAAGTAAAATTTAAAACTTAAATGTTAAAATACTTTTAAATTATAGCATCAATAATATAGGTACTTTTTCTATTAATGATCTTGACAATAGGATAAAAATAGCTATTTGACAATATTATATTAAAGTATATTGGAGATATAGCAGTATCAGCCTACTTTCCAGAAAAAGATTGCATTCTAGGAATTGTTTATGCACTGGATGAATTTGCCTCATTTTATGTCCTTCATACTCCTGAGAAAAAAATGAACAGATTTTGCAAAGCCAAATCCTAAAAATTGTGCAGCGCTCCATGCTTCAGTTCATATCATATTTCACTGAAAGCGATTGGCCTTTTTTAAAAAGCACACTAAAAGAAGGACAGATTAAGGGTAGCTTTTATGGGATTTATAGGTTTGGTTCATTCATTTTGGTATGTGTAGAATGGCAAGAGAAAGAAGGGGAATGAAAGGATAAGAATGCTAAGAAGATTTACTAGTTCTTATTCTATCTTAATTCTCCAAAGCCAAACTTCAATAGCTCTGGGTCTACTATTTATTTAAAAAAAAAAAAAATTCATGTGCCTTTTAGACCATGTGGTTTCAAAAATAGTTTTCCCAAATAGCCTGGACAGTCATCCTCATGAACGACCACTTTGGTTTTCATCTCACTCGATTGTGTGGTGATTAGAAGCCTGGTCTTTTAATTCTGAGACTAGGTTCCAATCAAAGTATTGCCATGTCAACTCTGTGGCTGAAGGCCAGTTATAAAACTCTCCTCTGAGCCTCGTTTTATTAATTTAGATAGTAATATTGAATAGTAACAGTTTCTAGTGCATAAGTTTGTTGTGAAGAGTTCATATAGTGTGTGCAAAGTCTACAGCACACTTTATTACTTACTAAACTCTCTTATTCTGGAAAAGCACATCTAGCTTCTGTTTTTTCAGTATTCATATTCAGTCTAATCTTTGCTATGAATTGCCACTGTTAAGTCCTCACTGAAAGGCAGGAGCTTCAGCTCTGTTGCCACAGGGACACTGAATGAGAGATAATCAATGAGATGTGTTTACTTTTATAAATCCAATCATACTCCTTGATTCTTAGCTCAATTAAGTGGTATTACTTAGGTAGGTGTCTTTGCTAGAGCTACTACACATCACAGTGGGCAACTGTCATCAAACCACAATCAAAATTAGGTTCTAGCATTTATTGCTTGTAGACTTCTGGATCACAGCCTTTGACTGGTGTGAAATGGTACCACATTGTGGTCTTGATTTGCATTTCTCTGATGATGAGTGACGTTGAGCATTTTTCATGTGTTTTTTAGCCATCCATATATCTTCTTTGGAGAAATGTCTATTTAGTTCTTTGACCCATTTTTTGATTGGGTCATTTATTTTTCTGGAATTGAGCTGCATAAGTTGCTTGTATATTTTTGAGATTAGTTGTTTGTCAGTTGCTTCATTTTCTATTATTTTCTCCCATTCAGAAGGCTGTCTTTTCACCTGGGTTATAGTTTCCTTTTAATTTTAATTAGAAGCTTTTAATTTTAATTAGATCCCATTTGTTTATTTTTTCATTTATTTCCAGTATTCTGCGAGGTGGGTCATAGAGGATACTGTGGTGATTTATGTTAGAGAGTGTTTTGCCTATGCTCTCCTCCAGGAGTTTTATAGTTTCTGGTCTTACATTTAGATCTTTAATCCATTTTGAGTTTATTTTTGTGTATGGTGTTAGAAAGTGTTCTAGTTTCATTCTTTTACAAGTGGTTGACCAGTTTTCCTAGCATCAATTGTTAAAGAGATTGTCTTTAATCCATTGTATATTCTTGCCTCCTTTGTCGAAGATAAGGTGTCCATAGGTGTGTGGGTTTATCTCTGGGCTTTCTATTTTGTTCCATTGATCTATATTTCTGTCTTTGTGCCAGTACCACACTGTCTTGATGGCTGTGGCTTTGTAGTAGAGCCTGAAGTCAGGCAGGTTGATTCCTCCAGTTTCATTCTTCTTTCTCAAGATTGCTTTGGCTATTCAAGGTTTTTCTATATTTCCATACAAACTGTGAAATTATTAGTTCTAGCTCTGAAAAATACCATTGGTAGCTTGATAGGGATTGCATTGAATCTGTAGATTGCTTTGGGTAGTATACTCATTTTCATATTGAGTCTTCCAATCCATGAACATGGTGTATTTCTCCATCTATTAGTGTCCTCTTTGATTTCTTTCATCAGTGTTTTATAGTTTTCTATATATAGGTCTTTAGTTTCCTTAGGTAGATGTATTCCTAAGTATTTTATTATTTTAGTTGCAATGGTGAATAGAATTGTTTCCTTAATTTATTTTTTCTACTTTCTCATTATTAGTGTATAGGAATGCAAGGGATTTCTGTGTGTTGATTTTATATCCTGCAACTTTACTATATTCATTGATTAGCTCTAGTAATTTTCTGGTGGAGTCCTTAGGGTTTTCTATATAGAGGATCATGTCATCTGCAAACAGTGAGAGTTTTACTTCTTCTTTTCCAGTTTGGATTCCTTGTATTTCTTTTTCTGCTCTGATTGCTGTGGCCAAAACTTCCAGAACTATGTTGAATAGTAACGGTGAAAGTGGGCACCCTTGTCTTGTTCCTGACTTTAGGGGAAATGGTTTCAATTTTTCACCCTTGAGGATAATGTTAGCTGTGGGTTTGTCATATATAGCTTTTATTATGTTGAGGTACATTCCTTCTATTCTTGCTTTCTGGAGCGTTTTTATCATAAATGGATGTTGAATTTTGTCAAAGGCCTTCTTTGCATCTATTGAGATAATCATATGATTTTTATTTTTCAATTTGTTAATGTGGTGAATTACATTGATTGGAGGGTGTGGAGAAAAGGGAACCCTCTCACACCGCTGGTAGGAATGCAAACTAGCACAGCCACTATAGAGAACAGTGTGGAGAGTCTTTAAAAACCGGAAATAGAACTGCCTTATGACCCAGCAACCTCACTGCTGGGCATACACACCGAGGAAATCAGAATTGAAAGAGACACGTGCACCCCAATGTTCATTGCAGCACTCTTTATAATAGCCAGGACATGGAAACAACCTAGATGTCCATCAGCAGATGAATGGATAAGAAAGGTGTGGTACATATACACAACGGAGTATTACTCAGCCATTAGAAAGAATATATTTGAATCAGTTCTAAAGAGGTGGATGAAACTGGAACCGATTATACAGAGTGAAGTAAGCCAGAAAGAAAAACACCAATACAGTATACTAACATATATATATGGAATTTAGAAAGATGGTAACGATAACCCTGTGTGTGAGACAGCAAAAGAGACACAGATGTATAGAACAGACTTCTGGACTCTGAGGGAGAGGGAGATGGTGGGATGATTTGGGAGAATGGCATTGAAACATGTATACTATCATGTAAGAAATGAATCGCCAGTCTAGGTTCGATGCAGCATACAGGATGCTTGGGGCTGGTGCACTGGGATGGCCCAGAGAGATGATACTGGGAGGGAGGTTGGGAGAGGGGTTCAGGACTGAGAACTCATGTACACCCGTGGTGGATTCATGTCAATGTATGGCAAAAACGATACAGTATTGTAAAGTAAAATAAAGAAAAATAATGAGGTTCTAGCATCCTGACAACTGCCTCATCATGAGAGTATAGCTGCTAACCACTTTCCGTCAGTTCAATAGTTCCTGGGACCCTGAGTTTAGGCATGAGGCATTGTCAAACTATAGTACGATTTCTTAAACAGGTAAAACATCTCTTGTGGGTTTTCATTTCTTACATTTTCTCTAATTTATCAGTATATGTTGCACTCCTGAAGTCATTTCTATGGGACGAAAAAATAATTGTTCAAATATCACAGTGCTGTGAGTGTTCTGAACAAGTTTTGCCTTATCAGTAAAGGCATCTATTGCTGAAAATAATATGCTTCACAATGTTAGAAAAGCATAACTGTGAAAATATTAATTTCCCTATATTTATGTATCATCCATTTCTCTATATTTATATATCACCTTTAAAATCTGTAACTCCAGTGTGATCCAGTTGGTTTATTGCTCACTTATTATAAAATGGCATATGACCTAAGTACACGCAGATGCTTCCATTCACATGAGTTCTTATGATATGACACACAAGCAACAAGTAATCAAAAACATATTATCAAGAATTATGAAAGTCTCACTGTGCCAGGACGATGGTTTTAAGCAATTAAGTGTTCTGTCAGTATTTATTGCTTCCATATATCAGTTCACAATCAGTGAGGCACATGCATATAATTCTTTAAAATGTGCATAAAGTTCTATGGTCCCATTATGCTCCTTGCATATCAACTTAACACTGGCTAAGGAACATGAGGAATCAAATACTCCCTCTCCACATATTAACATATTTCATGTATACAAATAATATATCATTGGGAGGTATGGAAAAGGTGTGTATTTCATAAAGACTTAAACATGATCATTAGTGTTCATAACTTTGGAAATACCTTTTAAAACAATTGACCTAGAAATTACATCATTTAGCATTTTTACATATGTAAAATAAGGAAGCATACATCACTAGGGTGATGCAGGAAAGCAACACTTCTTTGCTGGGAAAGCATCTTTTCATTCAGTCAACAATTATTTAATTAGGATTCTCCATGTACTAAAATTCCATGAAGGATTCTGTAGGGTGTATGAACATTACTAGGCACTCATGTATCCATTCAAAAATCTGGACTGCATGTGTACTGAGTGCCAGACTCATCCTGGGTACTACAAACAATACAATGGAAATTAACCATCACTTCCCTGCACTCCTGAGCTTGCCCAAGAAAAATAAACAAACATAAAAAAATCTGGACTCAATTTTATGATTATAAACTGTGATAAACATTATGATATAAAAATAGAGGGCAATTATGAACATATGAATGAGTGAAATCCATTTTGTCAAAATGGTCAGGAAAGAGTTAACAAGAAAGCAATGTTTAAGCTGAGATGAGAAGTGAGATAGAAAGTAATTGGGAGAAAGGTCTGGTGAAAGCAGGTTGGAAAATGATAATGGGACATTTCCTTTCCTCACAAAATATTCAAGACCCTGAGATGCGAGGAAGTGTAGTTTGCTAAAGGAATTGAAGTAACATGGTCATAAGCCACATGTCCAGAAAAAAGCCAAGCAAACCTAGTAAAGAGATCTTAAACTTGACATATCATTCAAGTATCTAAGGTCACATTCCTTGGATTTGGTCTTATTTATTTATTTTTTAATTTATTATTTTAATTGGAGGCTAATTACTTTACAATATTGTAGTGGTTTTTTGCCATACATTGACATGAATCAGCTATGGATTTACATGTGTTCCCCATCCTGAACCCTCTTCCCACCTCCCTCCCCATCCCATCCCTCTGGATCATCCCAGTGAGCACCCTGTCTCATGCATCAAACCTGGACTGGCGATCTGTTTCACATATGATAATATACATGTTTCAATGCTATTCTCTCAGATCATCCCATCTCTCCTTCTCCCACAGGGTCCAAAAGATTGTTCTATACATCTGTGTCTCTTTTGCTGTCTTGCATATAGGGTTATCATTACCATCTTTCTAAATTCCATATATATGCATTAGTATATTGTATTGGGGAGAAGGCAATGGCAACCCACTCCAGTACTCTTGCCTGGAGAATCCCAAGGATGGAGGAGCCTGGTAGGCTACAGTCCGTGGGGTCACCAAGAATTGGACATGACTGAGAGACTTCTCTTTCACTTTTCACTTTTATGCATTGGAGAAGGAAATGGCAACCCACTCCAGTATTCTTGCCTGGAGAATTCCAGGGATAGAGGAGCCTGTTGTGCTGCTGTCTATGAGGTTGCACAGAGTCAGACACAACTGTCATGACTTAGCAGCAGCAGCAGCAACAGCATACTGTATTGGTGTTTTTCTTTCTGGCTTACTTCACTCTGTATAATAGGCTCCAGTTTCACCCACCTCATTAGAATGGATTCAAACGTATTCTTTTTAATAGCTGAGTAATATTCCATTGTGTATATGTACCACAGCTTTCTTATCTATTCGTCTGCTGATGGACATCTAGGTTGCTTCCATGTCCTGGCTATTATAAAAAGTCTTCATTTAAAAGCCAAGCAAGACCCAACAGTTTATAAAAGAGAGGAACACGGTGTGATCAGATCTATATTTTAAAATATCTCCAGCACCTTACTCACATTGATAAAACTCAGCAGCTTTTTTTCAGATCTCTTGCATCTTTAAATGTCTGTTAATATAGTCAAGCAGACACCCAGGAACATGCATATTTCCACAGTCATTCAGAAATGCATACAGTTTTAGAGTTTACGGAGCCGAGGGGCTTCAGGCTTAAAATTCCTTCTCTGTAGGGAAGTGGTATTTGGACTTCTAAGGCTATTGGTCAAACTCCAAGACATAGAAACTAGACCTTGCAGAAGCAATTTAATGAAGGAGGGTCTCAAACTCAAGTAATTATATCTGGATAAGAATGAGTCTAAAGGATTTTAATTCAACTTTAGTATCTAAGGACAAAATTTTAAAGGCTAGATAGCTTAAAATTTGGTTCACTAGCTCACACATAATAAATTCTAATCTAGGTTGCAGAAAACATAATATCAAGTGGGACATCAATTAAAAACACAAAGGATTCTAAAACTCAGGACCAACATTTATCTTTCTTGACCTGATCACCTCTCAGTCAACTCACCTCCTACTCTCACATGTCTAGACAAGTATTGCTACATTTTTCCTTGTCCTGATTACTCAGTATCTTCCTTTTATGCAGACATCCATTTATTTTTCAAGCTATTTCAAACCCATTCGAGTTTTGACTTCTGTGAGTGCTTGGAGAGGCTTAGTGGAAGTGGAAACACAAAGGGCAACAAAAAGTTGGCAAACTTGACAGATCTTGAATATAGGATTGGTTAATGTAAGCTTAAGAGAAGGACTGAAACTATAAAAGGAGTATGTTGGTATCTCTGACACTCAGAAATACACGGGAGAGGGTCAGTTTGCAGAATGAGTAGAATGAGTTTAATTTTGGAAATCTGTTTGAAATATTTATGAAAGATCCTGGTTAAACTATATAGCTGTAAGCTCAGTAAGGTAAGACTGTTGCTTAAGAGCAAAATCAAGGAAGGAGGTAGATTTCAATATGTATGGGTGATTAGTAAAACTGAAGTATTGGCTGAAAAGTTCTTCTGGGTTTTTCTGTAATAACATGCATAGTTGAACAGACAAAGAAAAGAGTACAGACAAGGAATAATAAGAAAGTCAAGATCAGAACCCAGAAAAAAGTTAGCTGAAAGAGTAGAACCAGAGGAGATAAAGGCAGCAATTGAGGAAATCAGAATTATTTCAGGTTGGAATGTCATCAAAGCAAGTGGAGAATGGTTTCATGGAAGCTCAGGTTTCATAGTGTCCAGTTTTCTGGAGACATCAATGAGCAGGAACACTGTGTATGAAATTTGCTTGCTAGTAAGTAAACAACTTTTTAAAGAATGGCTTCAGTAGAATTATAGTGATACAAATGCTAGAGAGATAAAGAGTTGGAAATTGCTAGAGTAAAAGAGAGTACATATAAACTGCTGTAGGGTTTTTTTGTTTGTTTGTTTTGTTTGTTTGTTTTTTTTTCATTTGATGCAGAAAACACAGATAGGAGAGTGTGCCTTTCTTATAAATTGTGAGATCTGAGTACTTTTAAGTGGTTGAGTTCAATGACTGAAAGAAGTTTTTCTTTTTTCTAAAGATGAGAGCCAGAGAAAATAACTGAAATTTTAGGAGAGCAACAGAAGCAGGGAAGTGAGTGAATGGATCAAGAACACACAAAAAGATTTGGGCTGAGAGAGGAAGAGTACTGAAACTTCAGTGATTTAAGGGGCATATGCATGCATATAAGCTTTCACATCAAGCATGCAAAATAACAGTCACCTAGATGACCAAATATTGGAAACTCCTGAGAAGATCCAGGGAACGTTTCAAAAAGACCTAAGGTCTTACTGCATCCAAGAGGCTCTTCTATTTTCTCTACTCAATGACCCAAATTATCTTATTTTGACCTATATTGAAATGCATTATGTTAAAAGAATTATTACCTTTTTTATCATTTCTCATCAAAGACTAGATAGTAAAATAAAAACCATGTAGGGGGAGACAACTAGTGAAGTTAAAAGAATCCATCTTGAGAGCTGAAGGAGGAGATGGGTGACTTAGTGTGGTGTGTATGTGTTTAAACCATCACAGCTTTCTTTCATGAAAAGAACCAAAAAGCACACAATGTGGCAGGTCAGAAGCAATTCAAACTTAAGTGAGTCAAAAGAAAATTTTAGGAGCACTTTTCAAGGCAATAAAAATCCCAATAATGAAAGGTTCTTTAAATACATCAAAAGGACTGACTCATTCAGCAAGCATTTATCCAGTGCCTATTACATGAGCATCAAGAGGACCAGGGGGCAATCATTGACTTAAAAGGTACTCAAGGGGGAAAATGGACTGAAGGACAGCTGTGAAGATTTGTTCCTATTTTTTTGAAGAAAATTATCAGAAATTTCCCAACTAAATTTCCTTCAGTGTTACATGATACATTTTTAAGCCTTTCTATTTTGAAATAATTTTAGATTTTTGAGAGTTTCAAAGACAGTATAGCAAGTTCCCATATATCTTTACGAATTCTACTGTTAGCATCTTACATAAACATGCACATTTATCAAAATTAAATTAACATTTACCTAATGCTACTAACTGAACTGAAGTTTTATATGAATGTCACCATTTTTCACATGAAGTTTTACTGCTTCTGTATAACAAGTGGATGAGTATAGTCCACAGGACAGAACCTAAAAGAAATGCACATACCCTTTAGCATGACAACAGGTGGCATAACAATGAATGTAGACCCAGGAAATTACTGTTTTTACTACCCTCTGGAACCAAGAATTCTGCCACTTCCATATATTCATTCCCATATATTGTAATTAATTTTTAAAGAAGTTTTGTTGTCTTTCAGTAGAAGAGGAACAACATAATTTCTATATAAAAATTGCTACTACTGCTGCTGCTAAGTCGCTTCAGTCGTGTCTGACTCTGTGAGACCCCAGAGCAGGCAGCCCACCAGGTTCCCCTGTCCCTGGGATTCTCCAGGCAAGAACACTGGAGTGGGCTGCCATTTCCTTCTCCAATGCATGAAGGAGAAAAGTGAAAATGAAGTTGCTCAGTCGTTTCAAACTCCTAGCGACCCCATGGACTGCAGCCTACCAGGCTCCTCTGTCCATGGGATTTGCCAGGTAAGAGTACTGGAGTGGGTTGCCATTGCCTTACACCTTCTTAATTTCCTTAAAACCTCATGTCTTCAATTGAATTTTAGTCAGGATATTAAAAGGCTCAAAAATGCTCCACACAACACAGAAAAAAAGAGTGACTAACACTTTCACTTAAAAAAAAAATGATCTGTATTCCTGTTTAGTTGCTAAGTTGTATCTTACTCTTTTTGACCCCATGGACTGTAGCCCATCAGGCTCCTCTGCCCATGGGATTTCCCAGGCAAGTATACTGGAGTGGGTTGCCATTTTGCTCTCCAGGGAATCTTCCTGACCCAGGGATCAAACCTGCATCTCCTGCACTGTTGGAGGGATTCTTTATTGCTTATACCCAAATCAGATTCCCATTGCTCTCCCTGTAATGGGCTGAAGTGAAGAATATGGAGCTTGTAGGGCTCTTTTTAGGCTTCCCAGATGGGCACTGTGGTAAAGAATTTGTCTGCCAACATAGAAGATGTCGGTTAGATCACTGGGTTTGGAAGATACCCTGGAGAAGGAAATGAGAAGTCCACAGTGTTGTAGAGCGGTGGGCACGGCTTAGGGACTAAGCAGCAAAGGCTGTTTCGCCCTCCTGTGGCCTCCTGAGTCAGTCTTCAGAATTCTGTCTCACTTTCTATCAGGCTGCACCACATGCCAGTTCTCCTTGTTGCCCTGCATTTACTTTGAATACTCTGTTATTATTTAATACTATATTATATGATTCCTATCTCTCATCATTTCTTGTGTGGTCCAGTAATTAAAATACTGTTGCCTTTGGAAATTCCCTGGCAATCCTGTGGTTAGAACCCCACACTTCCACTGCACAGGGCACAGGTTTGATGCCTAGTCAGAGAACTAAGATCCTGCAGGGCAGGTAGTGTGCCAGAAACAAACAAATTAATAAAATGAAGTATTATTGGCTATATTATTAATCTTGACCTCTTGGCCAATGTGGTACTTTTGTGTTGTGATCATAAAGAACAAGATTTAACATAAAATAAGAGTGCTAGCTTACAAGATGGATCACAGTTTAGCATTCCTATCTTTTGCCTTGCTTTTTAAAACATTATGTAGGCTCCACAGAATCCAAATGACTTAAATTCCTATTTGTAAGGTGGACTTATATGTTATTGTTTCCATATTTTATTAATAAGACATGAGAAATTTTAGAAGATCCTTGAGAAAGAAAGTAATTTGAAGATTAACCACAATTTTGTCACGAATCTGGATAATAATCTGTCATTAAATCAGTTGTATAGGAGACTAAATAATTTATAAATTCAAAATTCTGGGCTCTATACACTTGCATTTTTAACCAGCACTTACAATTAGACTACATTTTGAGAACTACCAAAGTACTTGCTGTTGATATTAGACTGTGAAAGGGTAGTTGCAAAAGATGAAATGACACTTTTCCCCAATTTTTGCTAACAAAAACTTAATATGAGCCTGATTTTTAAATCGTAGAGAAGTATATATTTTGAATAAGATTCTCTCCCTTCAAGGATATGACTAAAATCTTCAATTATATTTTTCATCATAATAATTACACTTCCAAAATGAATTCACCCAGCAGTTTATTTGCAAAAGCCACAAATGTTTGTAAAACTCCCTCATAACTTTTTAAAAAATTTTATTTATTTATTTATTTATTTTTAATTACAATACTGTATTTGTTTTGCCATACATTGACATGAATCAGCCACAGGTGAACACAATCTCCCAATGCCAAAGCCCCCTCCCACCTCCCACCCCACATCTTCTCCCTGAATCATCCTGTGCACCAGCCCCATGCATCCTGCATCCTGCATTGAACATAGACTGGCGCTTCGTTTCTTACAAGATAGTATACATGTTTCAATGCCATTCTCACAAACCATCCCACCCTTTCCCTCTCCCTCAGAGTCCAAAAGTCCATTCTATACCTCTGTGTCTCTTTTGTTGTCTCACATACAGGGTCATCATTACTATCTTCTAAATTCCATATATATGTGTCAGTATACTGTATTGGTGTTTTTCTTTCTGGCTTACTTCACTCTGTATAATCAGTTCCAATTTCATCCATCTCATTAGAATTGAGTCAAATTTACTCTTTTTAAGGGCTGAGTAGTACTCCATTGTGTATATGTACCACTGCTTTCTTATCCATTCATCTGCTGATGGACATCTAGGTTGCTTCCATGTCCTGGCTATTATAAACAGTGCTGCAATGAACATTGGGGTACATGTGTCTCTTTCAATTCTGGTTTCCTTGGTGTGTATGCCTAGCAATGGGATTGCTGGGTCATAAGGCAGTTCTATTTGCAATTTTTTAAGGAATCTCCACACTGTTTTCCATAATGGCTGTACTAGTTTGCATTCCCACCAGCAGTGTAAGAGGGTTCCCTTTTCTCCACATCCTCTCCAGTATTTATTGCTTGTAGATTTTTGGATCACAGCCTTCTGACTGGTGTGAAATGGTACCTCATTGTCGTCTTGATTTGCATTTCTCTGATAATGAGTGATGTTGAACATCTTTTCATGTGTTTGTTAGCCATCCGTATGTCTTCTTTGGAGAAATGCCTATTTAGTTCTTTGGCCCATTTTTTGATTGGATCGTTTACTTTTCTGGAGTTGAGCTGCATAAGTTGCTTATATATCTTTGAGATCAGTTGTTTGTCAGTTGCTTCATTTGCTATTGTTTTCTCCCATTCCGAAGGCTGTCTTTTCACCTTGCTGATAGTTTCCTTTGTTGTGCAGAAGCTTTTAATTTTAATTAGATCCCATTTGTTTATTTTTGCTTTTATTTCCAGTATACTGGGAGTTGGATCATAGAGGATCCTGCTGTGATTTATGTCGGAGAGTGTTTTGCCTATGTTTTCCTCTAGGAGTTTTATAGTTTCTGGTCTTACATTTAGATCTTTAATCCATTTTGAGTTTATTTTTGTGTATGGTGTTAGAAAGAGGTCTAGTTTCATTCTTTTACAAGTGGTTGACCAGTTTTCCCAGCACCACCTGTTAAAGAGACTGTCTTTACTCCATTGTATATTCTTGCCTCCTTTGTCGAAGATAAGGTGTCCATAGGTGTGTGGGTTTATCTCAGGGCTTTCGATTTTGTTCCATTGATCTATATTTCTGTCTTTGTGCCAGTACCATACTGTCTTAATGACTGTGGCTTTGTAGTAGAGCCTGAAATCAGGCAAGTTGATTCCTCCCGTTCCATTCTTTTTTCTCAAGATTGCTTTGGCTATTCGAGGTTTTTTGTATTTCCATTCAAATCTTGAGATTATTTGATCTAGTTCTGTGAAAAATACTGCTGGTAGCTTAATAGGGATTGCATTGAATCTGTAGATTGCTTTAGGTAGTATACTCATTTTCACTATATTGACTCTTCCGACCCATGAGCATGGTATATTTCTCCATCTATTAGTGTCCTATTTGATTTCTTTCATCAGTGTTTTATAGTTTTCAACATATAGGTCTTTAGTTTCTTTAGGTAGGAATATTCCTAAGTATTTTATTCTTTTCCTTGCAATGGTGAATGGAATTGTTTCCTTAACTTCTTTTTCTACTTTCTGATTATTAGTGTATAGGAATGCAAGGGATTTCTGAGTGTTGATTTTATATCCTGCAACTTTACTATATTCATTGATTAACTCTAGCAGTTTTCTGGTCGAGTCTTTAGGATTTTCTATGTAGAGGATCATGTCATCTGCAAAGAGTGAGAGTTTTACTTCTTCTTTTCCAATTTGGATTCCTTGTATTTCTTTTTCTGCTCTGATTGCTGTGGCCAAAACTTCCAGTACAATGTTGAAGAGTAGTGGTGAAAGTGGACACCCTTGTCTTGTTCCTGACTTTAGGGGAAATGGTTTCAATTTTTCACCATTGAGGATAATGTTTGCTGTGGGTTTGTCATATATAGCTTTTATTATGTTGAGGTATGTTCCTTCTATTCCTGCTTTCTGGAGAGTTTTTATTTTTATAAGGCTTGCTTAAGCCATTATGGGAAAATGAGCTTGTGATTGGATGAAGAGAAAGTTATTATCTTGTCTTTTCTACACATGACATTCCAAAAATTTAGAAAAGATATGATTAAATCAAAATTCCTTGCCCAACTGTCTATCAACCAAATGTGAAAACTTTACCCAAAAGGACTGCAAACTACTAGTAACTCAGTGAGAAAGGCACAAGCTTAGAAACATATACTATCTCTCATTCTTTCAATCATGTACATTGTATTCTTGCTTATAGTAATGACTGAGTAGTTTGTAGCACACTATTCTGCTGCTGTTCAATTGCTAAGTAGAGTCCAACTTGTTGAAATCCCATGGACTGCAGCACACTAGGCTTCCTTATCCTTCACCACCACCTGGAGTTCTCTCAAACTTATGTCCATTGAGTCAGTGATGCCATCCAACCATCTCCTCCTCTGTTGTCCCCTCCTCCTCTTGTTTTCAATCTTTTCAAGGAGTTGGCTCCTCACCTCAGGTGGCAGTCCTTCCAGTGAATATTTGGGGTTGTTTTCCTTTAGGATTGACTAAAATTTCCCTTAGGACTGACTATTATTCTAACCAATGACAGTAAAATTTCTTAAAAAAAAAAAAAAATTAAAAGTCAGCTGTCTGAAAGTTCTACAGTGCATAGAAGTAGAACCTGAGGGCCTTGAAAGACAGAATTCACAGTGCTTAAAGAATCAAATTTTATCTAATTACTCCTGGAAATACTCACAGGTATGCATGGTTCTCAATAATATCAGTTCTGTTCAGTCACTCAGTCATGTCCGACTCTTTGACCCCATGAATCGCAGCACGCCAGGCCTCCCTATCCATCACCAACTACCGGAGTTCACTCAGACTCACATTCATCGAGTCAATGATGCCATCCAGCCATCTCATCCTCTGTTGTCCCCTTCTCCTCCTGCCCCCAATCCCTCCCAGCATCAGAGTCTTTTCCAATGAGTCAACTCTTTGCATGAGGTGGCCGAAGTACTGGGGTTTCAGCTTTAGCATCATTCCTTCCAAAGAAGTCCTAGGGTTGATCTCCTTCAGAATGGACTGGTTGGATCTCCTTGCAGTCCAAGGGACTCTCAAGAGTCTTCTCCAACACCACAGTTCAAAAGAATCAGTTCTTCAGCACTCAGCCTTCTTCACAGTCCAATGCTCACAACCATACATGACCACAGGAAAAAACACGGCCTTGAC
Organism: Nanger dama; assembly: GCA_917880005.1. Classification (NCBI taxonomy): domain Eukaryota; kingdom Metazoa; phylum Chordata; class Mammalia; order Artiodactyla; family Bovidae; genus Nanger; species Nanger dama. The sequence continues at coordinate 5,890,165 of CAKJTW010000069.1, forward strand.
TAGATGGGCCTCCAGTCAGCAAAGTAATGTCTCTGCTTTAGAATATGCTATCTAGGTTGGTCATAACTTTTCTTCGAAGGAGTAAGCATCTTCTAATTTCATGGCTGCAGTCACCATCCGCAGTCATTTTGGAGCCCCCAAAATAAAAGTCTGACACTGTTTCCACTGTTTCCCCATCTATTTCCCATGAAGTAATGGGACCAGATGCCATGATCTTCGTTTTCTGAATGCTGAGCTTTAAGCCAACTTTTTCACTGTCCTCTTTCACTTTCATCAAGAGGCTTTTAGTTCCTTTTCACTTTCTGCCATAAGGGTGGTGTCATCTGCATATCTGAGGTTATTGATATTTCTCCCAGCAATCTTGATTCCAGCCTGTGCTTCTTCCAGTCCTGCGTTTCTCATGATGTACTCTGCATAGAAGTTAAATAAGCAGGGTGACAATATACAGCCTTGACATACTCCTTTTCCTATTTGGAACCAGTCTGTTTCATGTCCAGTTCTAACTATTGCTTCCTGACCTGCATACAGATTTCTCAAGAGGCAGGTCAGGTGGTCTGGTATTCCCATCTTCTTCAGAATTTTCCACAGTTTATTGTGATCCACACAGTCAAAGGCTTTGGCATAGTCAATAAAGCAGAAATAGATGTTTTTCTGGAACTCTCTTGCTTTTTCCATGATCCAGCGGATGTTGGCAATTTGATCTCTGGTTCCTCTGCCTTTTCTAAAACCAGCTTGAACATCAGGAATTTCACGGTTCACGTATTGCTGAAGCCTGGCTTGGAGAATTTTGAGCATTACTTTACTAGCATGTGAGATGAGTGCATTGTGCGGTCACTTGAGCATTCGTTGGCATTGCCTTTCTTTTTGATTGAAATGAAAACAGACCTTTTCCAGTCCTGTGGCCGCTGCTGAGTTTTCCAAATTTGCTGGCATATTGAGTTCAGCACTTTCACAGCATCATTTTTCAGGATTTGAAATAGCTCAACTGGAATTCCGTATCAATAATATAGTTTATGCAGAAAGTGAGAATATTATTAGATTGAAAAATAGAAATAAAAATTCGAGTGAAGCAGAGTGGGCTATGAATTTCAGCAAGAAATCCTCAAACAGAAGATGCCACAGTGTGGAGGCTCCAAGTCCCTATGTACAATTGAAAGTGAAAGTCACTCAGTCATGTTTGACTCTTTGTGTCCCCATGGCCTGTATAGTCCATGGAATTCTCCACTGGAGTGGGTAGCCTTTCCACTCTCCAAGGGATCTTCCCAACACAGGGATTGAACCCAGGTCTCCCACACTGCAGTGGTATTCTTTACCAGCTGAGCCACAAGGGGACACCCCCCCACTCCCCACCATGTACAAAACTGGCTTGAAATCTTGGCTGACTCCTAGATTGCACATATGAAGGACATTAATCCAAGAAGTACTGAGAAAAGTCATAGAGAGAGGTAGGAAAATTGAGCAGACATTTCAATACTTTCTCAATTCTAGAAAAATTATAATTTGAAATTCAAGCCTAAATAATTGAGAGGCAGGATAAATACTTGAGATTTCCAATGAAACTATCAAGGAACCTTGCCTTAGGATTAACAATCATTTTCACAGCACTGATAAACTGGAAATATTCAGAATATTCTAACTGAAGCAAGCATAAAAATAAGCTTCCACATTATCAAGGTGATCTGTCGATAAGATAATTTATGCTAGAAGAGAAATCAACACTTTACAGAGGAAGACAAAAATATTCAGGTTCTTTGCAAGGAAACATCTATGATCTTTATACAATAAAATGATAAGATGTGATTAAACAATGTACACAGAGAACTACAGAGGATTCTTACATCAGAAGACAAAGATTTTAAATAATCTCAAGGATGTCTTAAAAACTATTGAGAATGATAAGCAAAATGAAAGAAGAAATGGGGAATTTGAAGAGAACTATAAGTCACTTGCAAATAGTACAGGTATTTGCAAATATTAGATATAAAAATAAAATATCAGTAACAAAAAAATACATTATGTAGAACAGTCAACTGATTATTCAATGCAAAAATAAATGTTCAATAATCTCAAGAGGAATTATTCAAACAAAACCCTGCCACTCAAGAAAGAACTGAGAAAAATAAGCAAAACTTCAATAATCTGTAACAGTGTAAAACCGTGCAACTAACACAAGCGTTAGAGAAAGTGAGCAGAAAGTAGGGAAGGGACAGACAAATACTTGAAGAAATATTGGCTAACATTATTTCAAATTTGTTTAAAAATATCACATAGCTCCAAGAATTTTAACAAAGCCATGATAATACAAATAAATAGAAAAATACACTTAAGGATAACACATTCAAAAATTCTAGTTAAAGTGTAAATTTCTGGAACCACCTTAGCAGTAGGAGCTACTATATGAAAAGGACTATTAATAAAAGTGCAAAATGATATATTATCAGAAATAAGGACCTATAGTAGAGCACAGGAAAATCTATTCAATACTCTATATTGACCAATATGGGAAAAAAATCTTAAAAAGAGTTGATATATGTGTACGTATAACCGATTCACTTTGCTGTTTGCCCGAAACTAACACAATACTGTAAATCAACTATACTTTGATAAAAATTTTTAAAATATGGTACAGTTATACTAATGTAAGGCAAAACAGACTTAAAGGCAAGAAGTGTGCTTAGTTGCTCAGTCGTGTCCGACTCTTTGCGATCCCATGGACTGTAGCCTGCAGGCTCCTCTGTCCATGGAATTCTCCAGGTGAGAATACTGGAGTGGGTTGCCATGCCATCCCACAGAGGATCTTCCCAACCCAGGAATCCAACCCAGGTCTCTCGCATTGCAGGCATATTCTTTTTTTTTTTTTCCACCAGGGAAGCACAACAAGCATTACACTAAAACAACTTTAAAAAATATTAATTTAAATGACCAAAGTGTCAGTTCATCAATGAGGTATACAAATCTTAAATATGCATGCTCATAATAACAAAGGGCTTCTCTGGTGGCTCAGATGGTAAAGAATCTGCCTGCAGTGCAGGAGACCTGGGTTTGATCCCTGTGTCGGAAGGATTGCCTGTAGACTACCCATTCAAGTATTCTTGCCTGGAAAAACCCAAAGACAGAGGAGCCTGGCAGGCAACAGTCTATAGGGTCGCAAAGAGCCAGACATCACTGAGTGACTAACACTTCCGCTTTCTTTTGTAATAACAAAGCTTCAAAATACATGAAATAAAAATTGACAAAACTATAGGCAGAGATAGGCAAATCTATAATCACACTTGCAGACTGAATCAGTTCAGTTCAGTTCAGTCACTCAGTAGTGTCCGACTCTTTGCGACCCCATGAATCGCAGCACGCCAGGCCTTCCTGTCCATCACCAACTCCCAGAGTTCACTCAGACTCATGTCCATTGAGTCAGTGATGCCATCCAGCCATCTCATCCTCTGTCATCCCCTTCTCCTCCTGCCCCCAATCCCTCCCAGCATCAGAGTGAATAGACATCTATTAGTAATCAAAAGACTATGTGGATAAAAATGTCAGTAAGGAAGCAGAAGAGTTACATTTCCATTTGACCAATCTTATATTCTTAAAACACTACACCCCATACTAAGACAGGCCATATGCTGAGCTATTAAACAAGCCTCAACACACTTACAAAGATTGCATTCATTAAGTATGTTGTCTTGTCACAACAAAATTAAAACAGCAATCAAACTATGTTTGGGATGCAACTAAAACAATCCTTAAAAGGGAAATTTTTCCTTTAAATGCTTATATCAAATAAAAGAACTATTTACAAACAAACATCAGTTAGGCACAAATAAATTAAATGGAAGGAAATAAAGAGAAAAATGAAAGAGAATCGAACAAACTGTAGAAAAAATTTGACAAATTCTAAGGTTGGACTTTTCAAAAGATTGACGAATTGATGATCTATATATTTCAAGGGATAAAGAGAAATACAAATATTAGTAATGAAAGATGATTCATTTCCATAAAACCTATAAATCTTAAAAAGAAAGCAATTCAGTGACTAAATTTATGCCTCCAGTTGTTCCTAGTGCTACAAGTGAGTCTGGCTTTTCAAAACCAAAAGTCCTTTTATATGTCTGCTTCCTATATGGCCACTTGTTTTGCCACAGGGAGGAACGTGTTGACTTCTGCTGGACATTTCCATTGTGTAGAAGAAAGTCCTTGTCACTAGGGACTTGGATTATTATTTTATTTTTTTGCTTTTTTTTCCTTAAAGTGAAAGTTTTGGAGACTTGTCATAATAATACATTAAGCTCTTTATTATTAAAAGTAATTTGAGAGACACATTTATTGAGTTTACTCAAAGTTAAATCTAAAAATTTATCTTTTACAGCTCAATACTGTAGCCTGCCAGCCTCCTCTGTCCATGGGATTCTCCAGGCAAGAATACTAGAGTGGGTTGCCATGCCCTCCTCCAAGGGATCTTCGAGACCCAGGGACTGAACCCGAGTCTTTCATGTCTCCTGTATTGGCAGGCAGATTCTTTAACACTAGTGCCACCTGGGAAGCCCATTTTCTTTATTTTTGCCAAATAACTTTCCCCTGTAGTATTCCATTCATGGTGAAATATAAATTATATCAGTTAAAAGTGAATTTAAAAGATACAGTTACAGGTTATAAGAATTCATAAAAGAACCGATTAATTGAGACTTACTGAAACAAAGGTATATATTTTGTCATGTGTAGAGAATTAAGGGATGATGGCTATTTGGTCGTTCTAGGTAACTATCAAAGTTGGTCTTCTCTAATCACGCCTCAATATCCTTCATAAACAAGTCTGAAAGTAAGTTCACACTATCTGAAGTTAAAATGTTTAAATGAAAAAAAAAATTAAAGAAAACCCTTATTTAAAAATCGGAAAGTAAATTTAGTCCTTTTCAAGTTATGAAGTGATACAATATGGTGAGGGAGACATGCAAGGTATTTAGTGCTCTAAAATAGTTAATGGACAAAGGGAGATTGAATGAAAAGTAGAACTTCTTTTAAAAATAAGCAGATTTGGAAAGCTGTACTTTTATAAGAAATTGTCCATTTCTTCCAAGTTGTCCATTTTATTGGCATATAATTGCTGATAGTAGTCTCTTATGATTCTTTGTATTTCTGTGTTGTCTGTCGTGATCTCTCCATTTTCATTTCTAATTTTATTGATTTGATTTTTTTCTCTTTGTTTCTTGATGAGGCTGGCTAATGGTTTGTCGATTTTATTTATCCTTTCAAAGAACCAGCTTTTTGCTTTGTTGATTTTTGTTATGGTCTCTTTTGTTTCTTTTGCATTTATTTCTGCCCTAATTTTTAGGATTTCTTTCCTTCTACTAACTCTGGGGTTCTCTATTTCTTCCTTTTCTAGTTGCTTTAGGTGTAGAGTTAGGTTATTTATTTGACTTTTTTCTTGTTTCTTGAGGTATGCCTGTATTGCTATGAACTTTCCTCTTAGTACTGCTTTTATAGTGTCCCACAGGTTTTGTGTAGTTGTGTTTTCATTTTCATTCGTTTCTATGCATGTTTTGATTTCTTTTTGATTTCTTCTGTGATTTGTTGGTTATTCAGAAGGGTGTTGTTCAACCTCCAAATGTTGGAATTTTTAATAGCTTTTCTCCTGTAATTGAGATCTAACCTTAGTGCATTATGGTCAGAGAAGATGCTTGGAATAATTTTGATTTTTTTGAATTTATCAAGGTTAGATTTATGACCCAGGATGTGATCTATCCTGGAAAAGGTTCCGTGTGCACTTGAGAAAAAGGTGAAATTCATTGTTTTGGGGTGAAATGTCCTATAGATATCAATTAGGTTTAACTGGTCTATTGTATCATTTAAAGTTTGCGTTTCTTTGTTAATTTTCTGTTTAGTTGATCTGTCCATAGGTGTGAGTGAGGTATTAAAGCCTCCCACTATTATTGTGTTATTATTAATTTCCCCTTTCATGCTTGTTAGCATTTGTCTTACATATTGCGGTGCTCCTATGTTGGGTGCATATATATTTATAATTGTTATATCTTCTTCTTGGATTGATCCTTTAATCATTATGTAGTGGCCTTTGTCTCTTTTCACAGCCTTTGTTTTAAAGTCTATTTTATCGGATATGAGTATTGCTACTCCTGCTTTCTTTGGTATTTATTTGCATGGAATATCTTTTCCCAGCCCTTCACTTTCAGTCTGTGTGTGTCCGTTGTTTTGAGGTGGGTCTCTTGTAAGCAGCATATATAGGGATCTTGTTTTTGTATCCATTCAGCCAGTCTTTGCCTTTTGGTTGGGGCATTCAACCCATTAACATATAAGGTAATTATTGATAAGTATGCTCCTGTTACCATTTACTTTATTGTTTTGGGTTCGGGTTTATATGTCTTTTTGTGTTTCCTGTCTAAAGTCTATCCTTTAGCATTTGTTGGGGAGCTGGTTTCATGGTGCTGAATTCTCTCAGCTTTTGCTTGTCTGTAAAACTTTTGATTTCTCCTTCATATTTGAAAGAGATCCTTGCTGGGTACAGCAGTACCCAGTAGTACCTTCTTGGCTGAAGGTTATTATCTTTCATCACTTTAAGTATGTCTTGCCATTCCCTCCTGGCCTGAAGAGTTTCTATTGAGAGATCTGCAGTTATTCTTATGGAGATCCCCTTGTGTGTTATTTGTTGTTTTTCCCTTGCTGCTTTTAATATTTGTTCTTTGTGTTTGGTCTTTGTTAGTTTGATTAATATATGTCTTGGGGTGTTTCACCTTGGGTTTATCCTGTTTGGCACTCTCTGGGTTTCTTGGACTTGGGTGATTATTTCCTTCCCCATTTTAGGGAAATTTTCAACTATTATCTCCTCAAGTATTTTCTCATGGTCTTTCTTTTTGTCTTCTTCTTCTGGAACTCCTATAATTCGAATGTTGGAACGTTTCATATTGTCTTGGAGGTCTCTGAGGTTGTCCTCAATTCTTTTAATTCATTTTTTTTTTTCCTCGCTGATTCATTTATTTCTACCATTCTATCTTCTATTTCACTAATTCTATCTTCTGCCTCTGAACCAGGAAGAAATAGAAAATCTTAACAGATTCATCACAAGCATGGAAATTGAAACTGTAATCAGAAATCTTCCAGCAAACAAAAGCCCAGGTCCAGATGGCTTCACAGCTGAATTCTACCAAAAATTTCAAGAAGAGCTAACACCTATCTTACTGAAACTATTCCAGAAAATTGCAGAGGAAGGCAAACTTCCAAACTCATTCTATGAGGCCACAATCACCTTAATACCAAAACCTGTCAAAAATGACACAAAAAAAGAAAACTACAGGCCAATATCACTGATGAACATAGATGCAAAAATCCTTAACAAAATCCTAGCAATCAGAATCCAGCAACACATTAAAAAGATCATACACCATGACCAAGTGGGCTTTATCCCAGGGATGCAAGGATTCTTCAATATCCACAAGTCAATCAATGTAATTCATCACATTAACAAATTGAAAAATAAAAATCATATGATTATTTCAATAGATGCAGAGAAGGCCTTTGACAAAATTCATCATCCATTTATGATAAAAACTCTCCAGTAAGCAGGAATAGAAGGAACGTACCTCAACATAATAAAAGCTATATATGACAAACCCACAGCAAACATTAACCTCAATGGTGAAAAATTGAAAGCATTTCCCCTAAAGTCAGGAACAAGACAAGGGTGCCCACTTTCACCGTTACTATTCAATATAGTTCTGGAAGTCTTGGCCACAGTAATCAGAGCAGAAAAAGAAATACAAGGAATCCAAATTGGAAAAGAAGAAGTAAAAACTCTCACTGTTTGCAGATGACATGATCCTCTACATAGAAAATCCTAAAGACTCGACCAAAAAACTACTAGAGCTAATCAATGAATATAGTAAAGTTGCAGGATATAAAATCAACACTCAGAAATCCCTTGCATTCCTATACACTAATAATGAGAAAGTAGAAAAAGAAGTTAAGGAAACAATTCCATTCACCATTGCAATGAAAAGAATAAAATACTTAGGAATATACCTACCTAAAGAAACTAAAGACCTATATATCAAAAACTATAAAACACTGATGAAAGAAATCAAATAGGACACTAATAGATGGAGAAATATACCATGCTCATGGGTCGGAAGAGTCAATATAGTGAAAATGAGTATACTACCCAAAGCAATCTACAGATTCAATGCAATCCCTATCAAGCTACCAGCAGTATTTTTCACAGAACTAGATCAAATAATCTCAAGATTTGTATGGAAATACAAAAAACCTCGAATAGCCAAAGCAATCTTGAGAAAGAAGAATGGAACGGGAGGAATCAACTTGCCTGACTTCAGGCTCTACTACAAAGCCACAGTCATTAAGACAGTATGGTACTGGCACAAAGACAGAAATATAGATCAATGGAACAAAATCGAAAGCCCTGAGATAAACCCACACACCTATGGACACCTTATCTTCGACAAAGGAGGCAAGAATATACAGTGGAATAAAGACAGTCTCTTTAACAAGTGGTACTGGGAAAACTGGTCAACCACTTGTAAAAGAATGAAACTAGATCTCTTTCTAACACCATACACAAAAATAAACTCAAAATGGATTAAAGATCTAAATGTAAGACCAGAAACTATAAAACTCCTAGAGGAAAACATAGGCAAAACACTCTCCGACATAAATCACAGCAGAATCCTCTATGATCCAACTCCCAGTATACTGGAAATAAAAGCAAAAATAAACAAATGGGATCTAATTAAAATTAAAAGCTTCTGCACAACAAAGGAAACTATCAGCAAGGTGAAAAGACAGCCTTCGGAATGGGAGAAAACAATAGCAAATGAAGCAACTGACAAACAACTAATCTCAAAGATATACAAGCAACTTAATGCAGCTCAACTCCAGAAAAATAAATGATCCAATCAAAAAATGGGCCAAAGAACTAAATAGGCATTTCTCCAAAGAAGACATACGGATGGCTAACAAACACATGAAAAGATGCTCAACATCACTTATTATCAGAGAAATGCAAATCAAGACCACAATGTGGTACCATTTCACACCAGTCAGAATGGCTGCGATCCAAAAGTCTACAAGCAATAAATGCTGGAGAGGATGTGGAGAAAAGGGAACCCTCTTACACTGTTGGTGGGAATGCAAACTCGTACAACCACTATGGAAAACAGTGTGGAGATTCCTTAAAAAATTGCAAATAGAACTGCCTTATGACCCAGCAATTCCACTGCTGGGCATACACACCAAGGAAACCAGAATTGAAAGAGACACATGTACCCCAATGTTCATTGCAGCGCTGTTTATAATAGCCAGGACATGGAAATAACCTAGATGTCCATCAGCAGATGAATGGATAAGAAAGCTGTGGTACATATACACAATGGAATTCTACTCAGCCCTTAAAAATAATAAATTTGACTCAGTTCTAATGAGATGGATGAAACTGGAGCCGATTGTACAGAGTGAAGTAAGCCAGAAAGAAAAACACCAATACAGTATACTGACACATATATATGGAATTTAGAAAGATAGTAATGATGACCCTGTATGTGAGACAACAAAAGAGACACAGAGGTATAGAACAGATTTTGGCCTCTGAGGGAGAGGGAGAGGGTGGGATGATTTGGGAGAATGGCATTGAAATAGGTATACTATCATATAAGAAATGAAGTGCCAGTCTATGTTCAATGCAGGATGCAGGATGCTTGGGGCTGGTGCACGGGATGATCCAGGGAGATGATGTGGGGTGAGTGCTGGGAGGGGGCTTTGACACTGGGAGATCGTGTACCCCTGTGGCTGATTCTGTCAATGTATGGCAAAACAAATGCAGTATTGTAACGTAGAATAAAGTATTAAAAAAAAGAATATTAAAGAGTTCTAAATGACTGCAAAAAAAATAAGCAGATTTCATTGTTGAGTATTTGCCATTCATATAGATTTTTCTCACACCTCTGCTGTTTTATACATTTATCATCTAGCTTTGCCAAAAAATACATTCCCAAGAAGTATATGACAATTTCCATTTGAATTTAATTTCATTCATTCAAAAATGTTAATTAAATTTTCACAACATGACAGGAAGAGCAGCACTAGATAATGTGACCAGAGATGAACTGGATATATAATCTCTAACATCCATTTATCTGGACTAAAACTGACTTAAAGGAGTTCTTTGCAGATTATGTTTTCAAAAATAAAGTATGGCATGGACATCATATTCTCTGTTTACTTATACAACACACACCACCATGGCACTAAGAAGACCGGATGTGTTTTACAGAAAAAGACAAGTCCCTCTTTATCCTCAGATGTCCTCTTGCAATTATTTTTCAGAATACAGAAAAGTAGTACCAGCAGTATAATGAGGCAAAATTAGACTTGCCTTTCCCAAAGTCAAATTAGTGTCATTCCAAGAACTGTTTAACGAGTTGAATGTGAGACTGCTTTGACATCTGTTATGGTTAAGTTGGGCATTACGCCTGGCTAGAAGAATATGCTATTTTATAGGGTAAAATCCAAATCCACTTTTTCCTGAATTTCCTTATTGCTGATGTGCTATTGAACAAAATTTCAATGATTATTCCCTGTCTTTAAAGATGTAAAAACCAATTATTTATTGACCAAGAATTTATCTGCCCACTCATAGTCATCAAAGGCTGTTCCTACTGAGTGGTTTTTTAATTAGTGTTTTCTTGTACAGTTTTCCTGCATATTCTTGTAGCCCATTCCTTCACTTACTTAGGGTCTTTTAACTAAATGAAAGGTCACCTACTAAAGTGATCTGAACACCCAAATCCAATGTAGAAATGTGAGGAGTGAGGGGGTTTCCCCACAAGTCCAGTGCTTTTCTGGACTCTGCTGGGTGTCCTAAAATTCACCTCAATTCTGACACTATTTACCAGATTGAGGATTTGCAAGTTAGAGGTTTCCTCTCACAAGTGGGGTTTCCTCCCCACTTCAGATGCCAGTCACCAAATCAAGGTTGTCACCCATGCTTCTTACCAACTGACTACAGATGGGAGGCCCCCATGACCCTCTAATAATATTCAATTAATTTGCTAGATAACCTCACAGAACACACAGCAACATTTTACTTGCCAGATCATTGTTTTATTATAAAAGGATATAACTCAGAAACAGGGAGAGGAAACAGCTACATAGGACAAGGTACAGAGAAAGGGCACAGGCTTCCATACTCTCTCTTAGCATGACTCTCGCTCCAAATTTCCACGGTTTCACAAACCAGGAACCTCTCTGAATCTGTCCTGGTGGGTATATACAGAAACTTCATTACATAGGCATAACTGATTAACTCATTGGCCATTGATGATTGAACTCCATCTCTAACCCGTTTCCCGTCTTGGAGGCCATGATTTGAGACTGAAAATTCCACCCCTCTGATCACATGATTGGCTCCACTGGCAACTAGCCCCCATCTTTAGAGGAGTTCCTAAAGTCACCTCGTTAGCATTACTAAAGACACCTTTAGGACTCTCAGCTCTTAGGACATTCCAAGTATTTTAGGAACTCAGTGTCAGAAATGGGAAGGAAGACCAAATACATACTTCTCATTATGAATCACAATATTCCTCCTCAATGGTATCTACCCTGACAACCTAAAAATAGAACTACAATTTAATCCAGCAATTCCATTCCTGGTTGTATAGCCAAAGAAAATGAAAGCACTAACTTGGAAAGATTCATGGACCCAATGTTTCAATGTTCACAGCAGCATTATTTTTAAGAACTGAGATATGTAAGCAACCCAAGTGCCAAACAACAGATAAATGGTAAATATATGGTACATATATTGTGTGTACATACATATACATAAACACACTGGAATATTACTCAGCCATAAATAATGAAATTCTTCTATCTGCAACAACATGGATGAATCTAGAGGATATGTAAAGAGTAATACCCTTTAGATTCATCTGTTTTGTTGCAGACAGAATTTTAACATCAACTCAATGGGCATAAGTTTGAGAAAACTCTGGAAGATAGTAAAAGACAAGGAAGCCTGGTGTGTTGCAGTCCATGAAATAGCAGAGTCAGACACAACTTAGCAACTGAACAACAGAACCCTTAGTGAAATAAGTCAGACAAAGAAAAATAAATACTCTCTTATTACTCATATGTACAATTTAAAAATAAATAGATATAACAAAACGGAAAGAGAGAGACTCACAAATGTAAAGTACAAATAAGCAGTCACAGGTGGGGTGGTGTAAAGGGCCAGTGAGAGGTAGGGGATTAAAAATACAAACTGCTATGGGTAAAATAAGTAAGATACTAGGATACATTATATAGCACAAGGAAATGCAGCCATTAGTTTATAATAACTTTAAATGGAATATAATCCATAAATACTAATATTGTACATATGAAACATAATATTGTAAACCAAAAGTATTTAAAAATTAATAAAGTTCATTTTAGTTTAAAATAAATAAATATATAAATAAAATAGCAGGCATCTAATCCGAATCCCTGATACTTGCCCAGTTGTTTTCTATACTCAGGACTATCTGATATACTCTTTAATTAATATTTTATTTTATATTGTATGTCTCCATGCACTGGAATGTAGTTTGGAGCTTTGGTCTTTTATGTTCTCAGCCTAGAACAATATCTGGCACATAACTCACATTACATAAATAAATAAATATTTGTTAAGTGAGTGAACATATTTTATAACTTATTCGGTAAGTATTCAAAGATATTGTGAGGTCAAGATTGTGACTTTAATACACAAATAAATTTAAATTTCTTTTTTATTCATTCATAATTGTATTTTTGAAGTAAAAAGCATATGTCAATCAGGGGAAATGAAATTTTCACTTATTGTAAAAACTTATTTCATTTGAGAATAAAAAGCAATTTGTCACATAACTATGTTTTTGAAACATTATACACAGCTGAATTCTAGACAATGAAGTATGCAATTATATTAAACGAGTTAAAGAGAATACATACTGCATTACACTGATATGGGAAAATTTAGCTGACATATATATGTGTGTGTATGTGTTTGTGTGTGTGCATACGCTCGTCATGTCCAACTTTTGCAACCCCATGGACTATAGCCTGCGAGGCTCCTCTGTCCATGCAATTTTCCAGGTAAGAATCCTCGAGTGGGTTGCCTTTTCCTGCCTCCAGGGGAGCTGACATATATATTGGATAGGAAATGAGCTAAGTTTTAATATTCAAAGGATGTTCCCAACCCAGGAATCAAAGCAGCATCTCTTTCGGCTCCAATGATGGCAGGTGGTTCTTTACCACTGGAGCCACCTGGGAAGCCCCTTTAGGTGATTAGCAGAATGCAAATGAATGCAAAGATTTTTGTAATATAAGAAAATAAACAATAGCAAAGAATTATTTAATCTAAAGAAAAATAAACAACATATTATTTTATAGGTTCTATCAGTGTACATTACACCTTAGAGTTTTTGATCAAGACTATCTACATTTCTTTTTCTTGTTTTGTGCCTTAAGGGCAAATATGTTGTTTCCTGAAAAAATGAACTAGATATTTTAGAGAAACAACTGTTGAGAATTCTGTTGAATCTATTCAAATTCTATTTTTTTTGTTTATAGCAAATACTTCAAATTTTGAACTGAAGCATTTTACAATATAGACATTAGACAGGATGAACTCTATTTATAGAAAAAACTATCAGAAACTTAGACAAAAAATTACTAAAGGTTCTTTAGGTGCTATTGCGGGCTATGTTTCTAGTCCACTTACTGTTGACTAGGATACTTCATAAGTCTTCAGAGGTTAACATGAATTTACAGATTTTTGTCTAGTGAAGATGCACATGTGTTTTATTCCCAAATAATCCAAATTTAATGTTCTGATTGCTGAATGTTAACCAGTTTTGAATTTAACTCAGCAAACATCATTTATTTTTATAAATATTCAGCTCCTCAAATGCTTTTTAATCCATTTAACATCTTAATTCCCTCATTAATTAATGAGCTGAATGAAATCTTTGATACATAGTTTATATTGTCATGAGAATCTTATTTTTATTTTTCCCCTTGTGTAATATATATTTGCTGATAATAAGTATATGCCAATTCAGTTCAGTTCAGTTCAGTTCAGTCGCTCAGTCCTGTCCATCTCTTTGCGACCCCATGAATCACAGCACGCCAGGCCTCCCTGTCCATCACCAACTCCCGGAGTTCACCAAAACGCATGTCCATCAAGATGGTGATGCGATCCAGCCATGTCATCCTCTGTTGTCCCCTTCTTTTCCTGCCCCCAATCCCTCCCAGCATCAGGGTCTTTTCCAATGAGTCAACGCTTCACATGAAGTGGCTAAAGTATTGAAGTTTCTGCCTTAGCATCAGTCTTTCTAATGAACACCCAGGACTGATCTCTTTAAGATGGACTGGTTGGATCTCCCTGCAGTCCAAGGGACTCTCAAGAGTCTTCTCCAACACTACAGTTCAAAAGCATCAATTCTTCGGTGCTCAGCTTTCTTTACAGTCCAACTCTCACATCCATACATGACCACTGGAAAAACCATAGCCTTGACTAGACAGACCTTTGTTGGCAAAGTAATGTCTCTGCTTTTCAAAATGCTATCTAGGTTGGTCATAACTTTCCTTTCAAGGAGAAAGCATCTTTTAATTTCATGGCTGCAGTCACCATCTGCAGTGATTTTGGAGCCCCAAAAATAAAGTCTGACACTGTTTCCCCTGTTTCCCCATCTATTTCCGATGGGCCGGATGCCAATAATGACATACAAATATATATACATGCTTACATAAGTATTTGTATAATTGACATGCAACTATTGATACTTATTTAACAGGTACATCTTGAAATATGTTGATACCTTCAGTTACACAATATATTAAGTTCTAGAAATATGCTGTACAACACTATGCCTGTAATTAATAATACTGTTATTGCTACTGTTCAGTCACTCAGTCGTGTCTGACTTTTTGTAACACCATGGACTACAGCACACCACGGCTTTCTGTCCTTCAACATCTCCGAGAGTTTGTTCAAACGCATGTCCATCAAGTCAGTGATGCCATCCAACCATCTCACCCTCTGTCGTCCCCTTCTCCTGTCTTCAATCTTTTCCAGCATCAGGGACTTTTCCAATGAGTCAGCGCTTCGCATCAGGTGGCCAAAGTATTGGAGCTCCAGATTCAGTATCAGTCCTTCCAGTGAATATTCAGGACTGATTTCCTTTAGCATAGACTGGTTTGATCTCCTTGCTATTCAAAGGATTCTCAAGAGTTTTCTCCAACATAGTTCAAAAGCATCAATTCTTCAGTTCTCAGCTTTCTCTATGGTCCAACTGTCACATCCATACATGACTACTGGAAAAATCATAGCTTTGACTAGATTGACCTTTGTTGGCAAAGTAATGTCTCTGCTTTTTAATATGTTGTCTAGTTTTGTCATAGCTTTTCTTGCAAAGAGCAAACATCTTTTAATTTCATGGCTGCAGTCACCTTCAGCAGTGATTTTGGAGTTCAAGAAAATAATACTGTATTGTACATTTAAAAATGTGTTAAGTCAGATGTCATATTAACTATTCTTATCACAATTTTTAAAAAGCTATGTGATATGTGAGCCTTTGTAGTAGTGGCATGGTGCTTTCATAATGTTTTCAGTGTTTCATCCTTATTGTGGCATGTTATCAATATTTCATTCCTATTTAAGGCTGAATAATATTTCACTGTTGGTTCAATATCCCACAGTTGGTTTGTACATTTGATCACTGATGAGCATTTCGGTTATTTCCACTGTTTAGTTGTTGTGAATAGTGCTGCTATAAACTAGTCTGTGAAAGCATTTGCCTGACTATCTGTTTTAAATATATAGTAAGAGTGGATTACTGGGTCATATGGTGATTCTGTGTTTGACTTTGAGGAACCACCAAAGTACTATATGAAACATTTTTAATCAGTAAAATCTATAGGGACAGAAGACAGATTGTTAGTTGCTAGTCAGCTATGGTGGCAGAGAAATGGGGGAAAACTGCTTAACAGTTATAGGTTTTCCTTTGGGGATAATGAATTGTTTTGAAATCAGATAGAGGAGATGGTTATACAATATTGTGAAAGCACTATCATCAAATTTTACACATTAGAATGTTACATTTTATGTTATATGTATTTCAACTCAGTAAAAAAACGTGTTAAAAAGTTAGTAACTGCTCACAGGGTTATAGAAATAAAATTTAATCTCTTATTAATATGCTTGAATTAATAAAATGTTTTTATCTTTAATAACAATGAAAAATTATCACTGAAAATGTCAATTTACAGATTTCTCTTTTGTACATCATCTAAATATGTGACCCTATGGACTGCAGTCCATCAGGCTCCCTCTGTCCATGAGATTTGCCAGGCAAGAGTGCTGGAGTGGATTGCCATTGCCTTCTCCACATCTAAATACTAAGTATAATTTATTTCATTAAAATATATTATTGCTATTCAAGGAATATATAAATGATCAGAAAGATTAATTTATTAATAAGCTAGAGTGCCATATTTGACTCCTTGTTTCCAAATTATAATAAACATACTGAATTATCTTTATGAAAGGTAATTAATTTACTTATTCATATATTTTAGGGGGATATTCTATGTATTTAAAAAGGCTTCCCAAGTGGCTCAGTGGTAAATGAAGAAGATATGGGAGATATGGACTCAATCCCTGGGTCGGGAAGTTCCCCTGGAGCAGGAAATGGCAAGCCACTCAGTATTCTTCCTGGGAAATCCCATGGACAGAGGAGACTGATGGGCTACCATCCATGGATCTGCAGACAGTTGGACATGACTGAGAAATTTAGCACCCACATTTACACACATAAAAGTGGTCATACTGGTTTCTTGCTTAAATCAATCAAAAGAGTAAAATAGTTATTTTTAAAGAAGTCTTTACATATGTAAACTGTAAAATATTTTTACATGTTATTCCAGGAGTCAATAGTCCTTTATATATCTTAGATTCTGTATCCCAACCTGTATACATGAAACATATTAGAAATGGGAATGTTATGATTTTTATCTTATTGGTTTTATCTTATTTTTATGTCTATTCCTTATATTATTTCTCCATTAGGATAATTCTAAAGATGTCAAACTAAAGAGCATTTAAAATAAAAATTCCTTTGTCAAATTATTTCAAAATGATGACAAATTTTCAAATTGAAAAGGGAAATAGTGTATGTAGCAATGTCTCAAAGTATTATGTTTTTATATCTTCTTTTTCTATCATTATATCTATTCAAACATGTTCATTATCATCTTTAAATCAATATGTTAACATAAAGTTTTTAAAATATATTTACAGACTGTTATTATTTTTATTCTTATATATACATCACAGTAACATTACATTTCTGTAATTACATACCCAATTTCAATATCTCCTTAATAATACCTTATCTTTTTCTGTCATGAGTTTCATTACTATTTATTTTTCAAGGTTAAATTGCAACAACATAATGATAAAGTATCATGAAGAATATACATCAGAGTTATTAAAATATTGTATTTGTTGCTTGCTAATTTAAGTAATAACCAGTTATGTCCTCCAAGAAAGGAAAAACTATTTTATACTTTTTGGTTCCCTGAGAGGAATAGCTCAGTTCAAATCTGGTCTAATCTAAAATGCCAAAACATAGCATATTTAAATGTTTTTGCCCTTGAATCACTAGTTCTCATATGATTCTCCCTTTGATGAAGCTGTAATTATCCCAACCCACATATGGAAGAAACTCCAGGAGATAGTGAAGAGCAGGGGAGCCTGGCAAGCTGCAGTCTATGGTGTTACAGAGAGTCAGATAAGACTTGGTGACTCAACAACAACAACACGTGGAAGAAGAATGTAGAACCTCAGCATATTTACAGGGATGACCACAGAGTACACACACACACATACACGCAATGAACACACAAGAGTGAATTATAATAAGCTAACTCATGGCCACTTGGCAGGAATCACATTTTTGGAAAGAAATATGCAAGCTTATTTAAGTCTGACTATGTAGTATTAACAGAGACCAGAATATGTAAATTGATTCCTTAATGAAACCTGTGGTATTAAATGTCATCTCAAATAATATTAACGGTTCCCTTTAAATAGTGGCATTCTTTAATTTTGAATAAGAATTTAGTATTAAAAATCAGAAAGAGGTTAGTTAAAATAGCATTGAATCCTGAAAAAGGCCAATCATGCAATTAATTTAATTTTTCAAAAACTAGGAGATAAGTTATGCATACTAAGTCTAAATTAGTCAAAGAACTATTGGGACAATAGATAATTTACCATCTGTGCTTCACTATCAACAAGGACACTAATTTCACATATGAAGTCAAACACAAGAATTATGAGAAAGTTACATGATGATGCTGAGAGATTACATGAATAATGGAACTCTAAAATTAACCTCAGTCACCAGCAAGCAGATGCTCCTCCAACCTGTCAGTCAATCTTAAATCAATTAAGATATTTTGAATAAACTACTGCCATAGAGAGAATTCATTCATTTTAATATGTCACTCTCATTGAACGTTTTTCACTGTGCCCTAAAAATGCATTTACACTGATGAAAGTTTAATTAGGTCCAAGTAAAATTTTTCCTATACTTAAAAACCAAGACTACAGAAAAATTATAAAGTCTATTCCTTAAATATTTGAAGTTTTGAGTGAAGCAGAAAGTGACAGGATTGAAAAGAGAGGAGAGAATTTGTGATTAGAAAATTGGGAAGGTTTGGATTTAACTGGTATATAATTTTAATATGAAAATGGCATACTTATTATCCTAAATAAGTATCATCCAAGCCAGCTAAAAGCAAGACAGAGATAGTTGGTTGAGATTTTTAGAAATAGTTATAATTTTCAGTTCAGTTCAGTTCAGTCACTCAGTCGTGTCCGACTCTGCGACCCCAAGAATCACAGCACGCCAGGCCTCTCTGTCCATCACCAACTCCCAGAGTTCACTCAGATTCATGTCCATTGAGTCCGTGATGCCATCCAGCCATCTCATCCTCGGTCGTCTCCTTCTCCTCCTGCCCCCAGTCCCTCCCAGCATCAGAGTCTTTTCCAATGAGTCAACTCTTCGCATGAGATGGCCAAAGTACTGGAGTTTCAGCTTTAGCATCATTCCTTCCAAAGAAATCCCAGGGCTGATCTCCTTTAGAATGGACTGGTTGGATCTCTTTGCAGTCCAAGGGACTCTCAAGAGTCTTCTCCAACACTACAGTTCAAAAGCATCAATTCTTCATCTCTCAGCCTTCTTCACAGTCCAACTCTCACATCCGTACATGACTACTGGAAAAACCATAGCCTTGACTAGACGGACCTTAGTCAGCAAAGTAATGTCTTTGCTTTTGAATATACTATCTAGGTTGGTCATAACTTTTCTTCCAAGGAGTAAGTGTCTTTTAATTTCATGGCTGCAGTCACCATCTGCAGTGATTTTAGCTGTTTTCAATTACTGAGTATAATCTAAATATCCATCTGGTTCTGCAAATTATCAAAAGAAGTCATGAGAATTTTGGTCAATTTATGTAATCAGTTTAATTGATCACTATACAGATGATCTTCTGCCCAAGGTGACTGATATGTGCAATCACCTTGCCCATATCAAGACAAATAGGTAATACAGCTATGCCAATTCAGCCTGATTTCTTGCACCTGTCATGCAAATACAACCAAGATGTCTTTTAAGCTTTATTTCTTTGCCTTTGACACTCACAAATTCAGCTCCAATCTATTAATCTCAGGGTTTCCCAGGCTTCTCAACTGTTAAAGAATCCACTTGCAATGTAGGAGACTCCAGTTCTATTTCCCCTGGAAAAGGGATAGGCTACCCACTCCAATATTCTTGGGCTTCCCTGATCACGAACCACTGGAGTCCTACACCATGTAGAAGTTCAGCTCTACCCTAAGATTTCTACAGATGGGCTGACATTCACATGATGACTTCTGGAATATTTTTTCCACCACTATAGAATCATTTTAGCTTATGAATAGTCAGCTTGTATGTAAGCCCTTCACCTTAGACTCACATATGAAGCCACATCCCTTCATTTCCAGACACACACCTTCCTACCTAGAACATGCCATTTACTGAGGATTGTTGAGGTAGCCGAGATGGACTGTGGCCTAAAAGAGGGGACAAAGAATGCAGCCTGAGGAAGGAAGAGTGAATACTGATGGGGAGATGGATGTGTTCTGCAGAGGCATAAGCATCTTTTATTGGACACCTTCGTTCTTAAATGAGCCAGGTGATGCTAGTAGTAAAGTACTTACCTGCCAATGCAGGAGATGTAAGAGACATGGGTTCAATCCCTGGGTTGGGAAGATTCCCTGGAAGAGAGCATGGCAACCCACTCCAATACTCTTACCTGGAGAATCCCATGGACACAGGAGCCTGGCAGGCTACAGTCTATGGGGTAGCAAAGAGTCAGACATGTCTGAAGCGACTTAGCAGGCACAGCACACATGAACATTCTTAACTGTCTTTAAGGTGCAAAGCAGGTCTTTCAGGTCTTGGCGATCTCTCTTTTCTCCTTATTTTCTCTGCCTCCTACCTGAAATTTCAGAGAAATTGAACTGTTCTTTTCAAACTATTCATCTATTCAGTTCAGTCACTCAGTCGTGTCTGACTCTTTGCAACCCATGGACTGCAGCATGCCAGGCCTCCCTGCCCATCACCAACTCCCGAAGTTTACTCACTCATGTTCATTGAGTCGGTGATGCTATCCAACCATCTTATCCTTCGTTGTCCCCTTCTCCTCCTGCCTTCAATCTTTGCCATCATCAGGGTCTTTTCAAATGAGTCAGTTCTTCAATCAGGTGGCCAAAGTATTGAGTTTCAGCTTCAGCATCAGTCCTTCCAATGAATATTCAGGACTGATCTCCTTTAGGATGGACTAGTTGGATCTCCTGCCAGTCCAAGGGACTCTCAAGAGTCTTCTCCAACACTACATTCAAAAGCATCAATTCTTCGATGCTCAGCTTTCTTTATAGTCCAACTCTCATATCCATA
Organism: Nanger dama; assembly: GCA_917880005.1. Classification (NCBI taxonomy): domain Eukaryota; kingdom Metazoa; phylum Chordata; class Mammalia; order Artiodactyla; family Bovidae; genus Nanger; species Nanger dama. Next base: position 5,911,206 of record CAKJTW010000069.1, read on the forward strand.
CATGACTACTGGAAAAACCATAGCTTTGATTAGATGGACCTTTGTTGGCAAAGTAATTTCTCTGCTTTTTAATATGCTGTCTAGTTTGGTCATAACTTTTCTTCCAAGGAGCAAACATCTTTTAATTTCATGGCTGCAGTTACCATCAGCGGTGATTTTGGAGCCCCCAAAATAAAGTCTGTCACTGTTTCCCCATCTATTTCCCATGAAGTGATGGGACCAGATGCCATGATCTCTGTTTTCTGAATGTTGAGTTTTAAGCCAACTTTTTCCACTCCCTTCTTTCACTTTCATCAAGAGGCTCTTCAGTTCTTCTTCACTTTCTGCCATAAGGGTGGTTTCATCTGCATATCTGAGGTTATTGATAATTCTCCCAGCAATCTTGATTCCAGTTTGTGCTTCACCAAGCCCAACATTTCTCATGATGGATTCTGCATATAAGTTTAATAAGCAGGGTGACAATATTCACCTTTTAACAGTTTATTTTTTTACCTCAGTCACAGAAAAAAAATTGAATTATAAAGAGATTACCTGCAGAGTGACATTTTAAAATGATTTGGTTTTGGTTACACCTACAAAGTAATACACGACCCATCCTCCCTCTACAAGTTTGAAGTTAGCACCAACTTCAGAAGGAAACATAAATATTAGCACTAAATAGGGGGGAATGGAGAATGTTTCATCTCTATAATGCAAATAGCAGTGGAAACACAAGGAATTCTCAGTGGGGCCACAATTTTAGGGAAAAACCAAGTTGAGCTCAACTTTATAAACAGAGATAATCCTTGACAAATGTATTTTATAAATATATCAAATCAGAAAGGATTTGTCAACTTTGTTTTCTATCATTCATCTCCCCATGAAGAGTATTTTAGTTGTGATACAGTTTTGTTTGGTCACTGAGTCTTCGGGACTGTAGCCCACCTGACTTCTCTGTTTGTGGGATTTCTCAGGCAAGAATACTGCAGTGGGTTGCCATTTCCTTCTCCAGGGGATCTTCCTGACCCCCAGGATTAAGCCCAAATCTCCTGCATTTACAGGAGGGTTCCTTACTGCTGAGCCACCAGAGAAGTCCACTGTGAAATACTTACCAGCAGTGTTCTGTAGGTTTAGGGCACTGAACTGGGGGGTCGGACAGTGCTTATGTATTTTATATATTAAGCCACTAAGAAAATAAGTATATTATCTATAGAGGAACATCTCCTGTCTTATAAATGTTCACATTAAGGGGGAAATATGACTCATCTCTAGTTTACGTTGTAAAGGTACAGTACAATCAATTATTGGCAAAGTATATCCACAATCATATTTAATGTACGTGTATACACACAGGGTGTGTGTGTATGTTACTGAACAGACTAGATCTCAAAAAGAAAAGTTTGATTTTTAGTCTAAATAACTGCTAATTTTCCTATATTTTTTTCTGAGGAGAGAAAGTATAGCCCAAAGTATGACCTGATCTAAGGATTTGCAGTACTATAAATATAATTTTATAATTATATTATCAACATGAGAATTTATCCATTTATCCTTGCATGTTTTGATTCATGCTTGTAGTATACATTCCTTCACCTTTGATCTTAATAATCCATCAATTAAAGGATTTGCCATTATTATTTTATGAGTCACTAATAAAGAAGAAACCTTGTGAATTCAAAGCTGGCTTACATTAACAATAATCCTGATAATAAATTAATTGGTTGCATAATCCTTTCATTATATTAAAGATTCCTCATCTATTCAAAGGAATTTTGCAATTTTCAACTATATTCAGTTTGCATTCCCTAGCATGGATTGGCAAGCACTTCCCATGTGTAGTGACAGTTAAACATTATCGGCTTGAGGGTGTTTTCCTTTCTTGGTGTCCATAAAGCACTGAGAGGTAGCTTTGCAGGACAGTATGGAATAGCTGTCATTTTCCCTTTGGAGACGATTTGTTTTGCTATTATCAAAGTGATGCTCCACTGCTCTCTTTTTCCCTTTCTTTGAGCACAATAACTTCTTGCTTCAGTGCTAAAGCATTTTGTAATCTTTAGAAGATTTAAATGGCAATTAATATCCACGGTTAAAGTGACAACAATGAACACAACTTGATTGAAGTGATGAAAATATGATCAAGTTTAACTGAGTTCTCACATGCATAGCAAGCAAGGACAATTGAAAGTGTTACTCACTCATCGTGTCTGACTCTTTGTGATCCCATGGTCTGTAACCCACCAGGCTCCTCTGTCCATGGGATTCTCCAGGCATGGATACTGGAGTGAGTAGCCATTCCCTGATCCAGGGATTGAACCCAGGTCTCCCACATTGCAGGCTGATTCTTTACCCTCTGAGCCACCAGGGAAGCCCAAGCAAGGACAGTTGGCTCACATTTATCCCTCAGCCACTGTGACTGCAAGATGCCACTGATCAAAAAATAATGTCTCTGCATTTCAGAGACAGCATAATCTGAAAGAAAGAAACTTTTAATAAACAATATGCTGTGATACTTCTTGAATTTCACCACATGTCAAAAACTATGCTAGGTGTTAGAAATTATGGAAGGGATTTGCCTGTGGTCAACCAAGACTTGTGTAATCAAATCTATGAGAACAAAGAAAGTACGGAGAGGTGGGAAAAATGTGCTCAAGAAATTCAAAGAAGATAATCCCTGAAGCTGGAGAGAACAACACACACTTGAAAAAGAAGACGAAAGAGACATAGAATTGGGATAAGTGAAGATGGTGAGGGAAAGATACTTAAAGCCCAAATCAGATTTGGAACAAACATTTGGAGGTGCAGAAACAAGAAGGATCTTCAAGGGATGATGAGAGGGTAGATCTGGCTGAAGCCTAGCATGTGAGAAGGAATAACCACAGATGAGACTGAAATGGACTTTAAAGAGGGAGTGTTCTTGAATGCAGTTTATGAAAACCAGGTAAGTCTTGAAGTTTTCTGATGTCACTAACATGTTCAGAATTGTTTTTGGGAAGCCAAACCTATACTGCTGACTCATCTGAGTCAATATGATAGTTTGACAAAGGTCAGGATAGTGCATACTATAGAATATCTCAACTATTTGTCAGAGAAGGCAATGACACCCCACTCCAGTACTCTTGCCTGGAAAATCCCATGGATGGAGGAGCTTGGTGGGCTGCAGTCCATGGGGTTGTGAAGAGTCGGACACGACTGAATGACTTCACTTTCACTTTTCACTTTCATGCATTGGAGAGGGAAATGGCAACTCACTTCAGTGTTCTTGCCTGGAGAATCCTAGGGATGGGGAAGCCAGGTGGGCTGCCGTCTATGAGGTCACACAGAGTCGGACACGACTGAAGCGACTTAGCAGCAGTAGCAGCAGTTATTTGTAAGCAAGTGGGGAATGGGGTAGGGGAAAGAGAGGGTGCCACTTCCCTGTTCTGCATCACACATCTCCATCCACGTTACTGAGGTGGTCTCTCATTAAGAAAAGCAAGTTAGAAGGAATCCAGAATCCTTTTCCAGTAAAAAGATAATTCTTAAAAAGAAAAAAGGCTTGCATGAAAGAACTGCTCCTAAACAGAGAAATCATTCTTGTGGCAGAATTGGAAAAACTCACAGTCAGATTGGGCAGTAAGAACTTGTGTGAAGGGAAATTAGGCAAGACCAAAGTACTCTAGATTTACACCCAGTGGGATTGATTTTGGTGATTTCTATGTCTTCTAAATGCAAGTCCCACAAACTCCAGCATCCCAAAGCTCCTTCTAATAAATCCACCACACAGTGTGTATAGACAGAAGGATTAACTTGTTCATGTACACACCTGATAGACTCAAACAGTGCAAACTAAATCAGCAAAAACACCAGGACCATATGAAAGCAAAAGAGTAAGCAGATCAGTAGCTGGAGAAATTGCAAACAGCATTTGAGGTAGTAAAGTGTGGACTTAACAATATGAAAATTAATAAAGAGCTGAGATAAGATAATGGTTGAGGAACTCTGAATGATGGATGAGATATTTTTAAAAACTGCTATAAACAGACTACAAATAGACTATAAATAGACCTGCTATAGTCAGTAACTTAGTTCTCAAGGTATGTTTCTATTTTCATGGGTCAAGGTGAAATTGCATATTATGGCAAAACTCACTCAGAATAAAATTGGACTCTGTTTCCCCAAAAATAAGTAATTCTAAAACTGAAAAATAGAAAAAAAAGAAAAACCAAAAAACAAAACTGAAGCAACTTATGGTTTTCCTTTCTCAGGGATTAACTGAGAGTCTCAGGGGTTAAATGAGAAGCTAGTGAGTTATTTGCTGTCCTTAGCAAACAGAAACTAGAAGAAGAAAACCCCAAAATGAAACCAATGCCATCATTATGAAATTAATTGACTCTTCATATCATTTCCCCATTCAAGCTTGCAAACAACTGAAGATTTTACTAAATCAACTCTGAAAGAGAAGCTTCTATGTTCCTTTGTCTCACTCTGGATATTAGCAAATAATTTGATTCTTATTTCTATCTGGTCACCCTCGTGCCTTCTGTCTGCAAAAATTAATGTGTACACTTACAGCATGTGTATTTTACTGTATACATTTATTATTTAAAAAGGTAAAATTCTAAAATAAAATATTACAATATTAAAGTATGCTAAATAAGTGCTTATGTAGCATCAGGACTAAAATCAGATTTTCAAACCTTTAGAATTTTTGTCTCTAGAACTACCAGGGAGTATTAAAATGAACACATCTTGATAGCCGCTCCAAATACTCACCTCTGTGTCGAAAATTAATAAGCATGACTTGGAAAAATCAAAGATATGGAAAACTGTCTTTAAAGAGAAGCACTGCTGGTGAATGGTAGCCTGACTGCATGTTTGCTAAGTCACGGCAGTCCTGTGCAACTCTTTGTGACGCTATGGTCTGTAGCCTGCCAGGCCCTTCTGTCCATGGCATTTCCCAGGCAAGAATACTGGAGTGGGTAGCCACGTCTTCCTCCAGGGGGTCTTCTCGACCCAGGGACTGAACCTGCGTCTCCTGCCTCTCCTGCAGATTCTTTACTGCTGAGCCACCAGGGAAACCCCAAACGGGAGCTTAGCGTCAGATATATTGGAGACTTGGAGTACACATTATCTCTTCTTAATAAAGTGGACCTGGGGATTCCAATGGAAGGGAGATAGTATAACAGTTGGGCTGACTCTCCAGGAAGATTTGAAATGTAAAACATACTCAAATAAGTATTGGAAAGAGATTATTATTTCACCTATAGAAATATAAATAACTTCAGATATGCAGATGACACCATCCTTATGGCAGAAAATGAAGAGGAACTGAAGAGCCTCCTGATGAAAGTGAAAGAGCAGAGTGAAAAAGTTGGCTTAAAACTCAACATTCAGAGGACAAGGATCGTGGCATCCAGTCCCATCACTTCATGGCAAATAGATGGGGAAACAATGGAAATGGTGACAGATTTTATTTTCTTGGGCTCCAAATTCACTGCAGATGGTGACTGAAATTAAAAAGACACTTTAATTAAAAAGAAATTAAAAAGCCATGAAATTAAAAAGACACTTGCTCCTTAGAAGAAAAGCTATGACAAAGCTAGACAGCATATTAAAAAGCAGAGACATTACTTTGCCAACAAAGTTCCATATAGTCAAAGTTATGATTTTTCCAGTAGTCATGTATGGATGTGAGAGTTGGACTATAAAGAAAGCTGAGCATTAAATAATTGATTCTTTTGAACTGTGGTGTTGGAGAAGACTCTTGAGAGTTCCTTGGACTACAAGGAGATCCAACCAGTCTATCCTAAAGGAGATCAGTCCTGAGTGTTCATTGGAAGTACTGATGTTGAAGCTGAAACTCCAATACTTTGGCCACCTGATGCAAAGAACTGACTCATTGGAAAAGAACCTGATGCTGGGAAAGACTGAAGGCAGGAGGAGAAGGGGACAACAGAAGATGAGATGGTTGGATGGTATCACCGACTCAATGGACATGAGACTGAGCAGGCTCGAGGAGTATTGGTAATGGACAAGGAGGCCTGGCGTGCTCCAGTCCATGGGGTCGTAAAGAGTTGGACATGACTGAGCAGCTGAACGACAACAATGTTAAGCAAAGTTGTGTATTAAAAAAGACAGGTAATGGAGGATAGCACAAAAAGAAATTATGTTAGAATATGATTGTACTTGAAGAAGGCAATGGCACCCCACTCCAGTACTCTTGCCTGGAAAATCTCATGGATGAAGGAGCCTGGTAGGATGCAGTCCATGGGGTCGCTGAGTTGGGCATGACTTCACTTTCACTTTCACTTTTCACTTTCATCATTGGAGAAGGAAATGGCAACACACTCCAGTGTTCTTGCCTGGAGAATCCCAGGGACAGAGAAGCCTGGTGGGCTGCCGTCTGTGGGGGTCGCACAGAGTCGGACACAACTGAAGTGACTTAGCAACAGCAGCATGATTGTACTACTAAACTTTGCTGTTCTCATTCAGTAATCTAAGAAAGTTCTACTCATTAATTCATCTTGTTCAGTATTTAATAAATCTGAGTTAAGATATTTATCTGGCTTCAGTTTATTTGTCAAACTAGTTCTGTATTCAACCTAAAGCACAGAAAATTCTAAATTGTGGATAATTGTGAGTGCAAAAATAACTATTTGCCACACTTGACTATAAGAATGAGTGTACTATTGTATTCCCAATAAACTTTTTTTTTTTTGATCTGGATGTCCCATTCCAGAATGCTGAAGAACATTTATAGACACTAGATGAACACAAGCACTTCACCTGAAACCAAGAATTCAGGTTTCATCAGCCTTTATCAGATGTTGACATCCTCAACATCTCTTTGTCCAAGGAAGGAGTTAGGACTAAATTAGTCCATAAATGAATACTTCTCTCCTATAAGAAGTTAAGATTTATAATAAAGGCTGAAAAAGCAGTACATTCTAAAGATTGAGTTTTCCTTATTTTAGCCCATGAATATGATTAAAGCAACAAGAAAACAGTCCTATCTTTCCCAAATAATAAAAAAAGAGGGAACATTTGTCTCTAAGATGAAAAAAGGGACTATTATCAGGCTCAATTCTGTGAAGTTATTTAATAGAAACCCATTATAAAACACAGAGAATTAAAACATCCCTTTATACCTAGTAAATAGCAATTGAGAATATGTATTTAATAGTTGATTTATAACCTCATTTTACACTTTCCTTTTTACTTGCATCAGTTACTTGAACTATAAGTTCATTTTGTCATAAAGAAATGGGAATATAATCACATCCTAATTACATAGCTTTGGGTTATTTGTACAATTAAGTTATCTATTACAAAGTTAATGAATGTTAATAATGCAATTCTCTTTGGTGACCTGATTGATATACTAACATTTATTGTGCACTGCAGTCATTAATTGAGGCATACTGATTGAATAAACACTGAATATTCTAATGTATATTTTTCTCCTCCAAAACTCAGCCACTAATAACAATTTTGTTTTTAACCAGTCTCTCAATTTTTAAAGTAAAAATAGAACAGTTAATGCTCACTCATTTATCTTATTTTGCATAAGAACACTTAGACATCAACGTAAACTAGTCTCCCAAGATTTGGGAGAAAATGTATCCTTTATCCCAGATAGGGCCAAGCATGGAGAAGTGGATTAGCAAAAATATGTGCCTCAAATATTAATACCCTTGAAATTTGATACAGGGAAAATTGAAAATAATGGAGGAACATCTTAATGTTACAAGATAAGAAAAATTGCATACACACAAGATTAACACTAAGCATTCCAACGCAGTCACAAATCAAGTTAAGGTTTAGATTCTATTTGTGCCTTTGTAAAGCTGTGCAACATTGTGCCTTGTGGAAGAAATCTTTAAAGCACATGTTCTGCCAAGCAACTGCTGATGCTTACTTCTAAATTTCAATCTAACTGCATGAGATACTTTAGGCAAAGACCTTAAAAGAGTCCATTTGAAAAAGATTATTTTTAAGATGCTTATTTGTATATGTCACCACAGATTTACAGCTTCTTGTGATAACTTTGAAACCATTAACCTATTTCTTTCAATGTGTTTTGATATCTAAGATTTCCCTACTTAATTTTAGAACATATTCAGCAAAATACAACATGTTGTGCTAAGGAAAAAAAAAAGTCTAACATTCATAGAATTGGAACTGACATATTAAAGTTGCACCAAGACATAAAGTAAAGTTGAAGGATGTAGTGAATATAACATAAAAGTTACTTTCATCTGAAGTACCCACATAATTGAAGTAAATGTGAATTCTGCTTGTGGGAATTACCTCAATTTTCCACTTCAGTTATCCAGCATAAAAATAAATAATGATGTTTTATATTCCCAAGCAATTAATCCTTAAGCATAAATAATATACTAGTGTTGATTTTTATTGCCTTTTGTTTAGCACTGAAAATGCATGCCACTCACTTAAATGGTTACAAATACAGTTGTAGCTATTTTTTTATTTCTCAAAGTTCAAAATCCATCTTAAACTAATTCATTATGAGTGTTGAGCATGTAACAGCCCATGTTTACTATATCTTCTATAACATATTTGGCATAAGGAAAATAAGTGAAAACATATATTCTTCCCTAGATATTATCTTTCTGGAATTTAATAATAAATGGTTTTAGAGCAGTCTTTATCCCTTCCAACATAGTAATGGAATTGCAGCATTGTTGGTACAAAGTCACACCTGAGAAGATTCCAAAATATCTATAACAAATCTACATTTCATATTTATATATTTTATATGCAATTATAACTCAGCAAAAAATAATGTTGTCTGTTGCTAACTTGACTCACAAAATAATGGTGAAATTTTTGCAAATGTCACACCATATTCTTCATTTTTTATGAAGGTAAGCCTAAGAAAATATGGATGATTTTTAATCAGCTGTTTTCATATCATCTGATTATTACTACCTTAAACAAATAAATTGTAAGAATTTATGAAAATGAGACAAAATTATTTCACTAGATCAATGGCATTTCTGCCATTTTTCTGGCAAAGTGACTGAAAACTATCGTTCAAAATATTCTCTGTATAGATATAAAAATATCAACATAGCTTTGCCTTAAAATGGCATGCCTGGTTTTAAGAAGAAATTTCTTAGAATGCGAAAAAACGTTGTGTTGGTTTCAATTTTTATTACTTTTCCAGGTTGACTTAACATACTTATTCTGATTTCCCAGAAAACCATTACTTAGATAAACAGTCTCTTTTAACTTATGGAAAGTACTGTAAAAATTAATAAAGTGAAACCTCAATTAAACAGTGTTGGGACACCATAAAGGGGAACTCTCATGCCCTGTGATAGCAGTGGAGCTAAATGAGAAAAAAAATGACTCCCCTTTGTTCCTGACAAAGGCTCAGCCAAAGAAAGCCATGGATGCTTAGCTCATCATAGCTCTCCCAACTTCCTCTTTATTTCTATATGGAAAGGATCCCCTTGCTTTCCCCTGCAGAGACAGGCATTGTGGCTCACCCTAGCTGTAAACCCTGAACTGCAACTCTCTGCTAATCCCTAATAAACCCACCTGTGCTGGAGAAATATTGTGTCAATAGTGTGTGCGTGTGTGTGTGTGTGTGTGTGTGTATTCAACTTGAAACTTTAATTTGACATGAGTGGAAAAGTCTGAGTATAATGAAATTATATAAAACATGTGACAGTAAATCTTGGATTAAGTGATTTATACAAGGTCATAAGAAAAGTAAGTCATTTGTAGCAATTTGTAAAAAAAAATTGTTGCAATTGTTTTCACTGAGCTTGAAATCAGATAGCCCCTTATAATGTAGTGGAAGACTTCCCTGGTGGCTCAGATGGTAAAGAATTTGCCTGCAATGTAGGAGACCCTAGTACAATCCCTGGATTGAGAAGATCCCATGGAGAAGGGAATGACTAGGCACTCCAGTATTCTTGCCTGGAGAATTCCATGGATAGAGGAGCCTGGCGGGCTACAGTCCATGGGGTTGCCCAAAGAGTCAGACATGAATGAGTGACTAACACTTTCATTGTCAACCATGATAAGGATATCTTAATTGTGAACACTTGACAAATTATTTTGTGCAAAATATATTAGAATTTAATACATTAACCGGAAGTTTCTTTCTCATCTAGCCTGAATTCAGTTCCACAACTTTCCAGGATTACAGAGATGAACTCTCCCAATAAAGACAATACCCTATGAGTGACAGGTGGTAATTAGGCCATAACTAAACAGGCAGACAATATGAAAAACTGGAAATATAGCAAAGCAAATTTAATTCACAAAAGCAAAGTAATAAAGTCAGTCCTAGAGATTTTATAGATATGATGATCAGTTCAGTTCAATCACTCAGTTGCGTCTGATTCTTTGCAACCCCATGGATTGCAGCATGCCAGGCTTCCCTGTCCATCACCAACTCCCAGAGTTCACTCAAACTCATGTTATTGAGTTGGTTATGCATTCCAACCATCTCATCCTCGGTCGTCCCTTCTCCTCCTGCCTTCAATCTTTCCCAGCATAAGGGTATTTTCAAATGAGTCAGTTCTTTGCATCAGGTGGCCAAAGTATTGGAGTTCAGCTTCAGCATCAGTCCTTCCAAAGAATATTTAGGACTGTTTTCCTTTAGGGTGGACTGGTTGGATCTCCTTGCTGTCCAAGTTCAAAAGCATAAATTCTTTGGTGCTCAGTTTTCTTTATTGTCCAACTCTTACATCCATACATGACCACAGGAACAACCATAACCTTGACTAGACGGACCTTAGTTGACAAAGTAATGTCCCTGCTTTTGAATATGCTATCTAGGTTGGTCATAACTTTTCTTCCAAGGAGCAAGCGTCTTTTAATTTCATGGCTGCAATCACCGTCTGCAGTGATTTGGAGCTGAAAAAAAAAGTCTCTCACTTTTCCCACTGTTTCCCCATCTATTTGCCATGAAGTGATCTGACCAGATGCCATGATTTTAGTTTTCTGAATGTTGAGTTTTAAGCCAACTTTTTCACTCTCCTCTCACTTTCATCAAGGGGTTCTTTAGTTCTTCAGTTTCTGCCATAAGGGTGGTGTCATCTCCATATCTGAGGTTATTGATATTTCTCTTGACAATCTTGATTCCAGCTTGTGCTTCATCCAGTCCAGCATTCTTCAAGATGTACTCTGTATATACTTTAAATAAATAGGAGACAGTATACAACCTTGACACACTCCTTTCCCAAATTTGGAACCACTCTGTTGTTCCATGTCCAGTTCTAACTGTTGTTTCTTGAATTGCATACAGATTTTTCAGAAGGCAGGTCATGTGGTCTGGTATTCCCATATCTTTAAGAATTTTCCACAGTTTATTGTGATCCACACAGTCAAAGGCTTTGGCATAGTCAATAAAGCAGAAATAGATGTTCTGTAACTTTCTTGATTTTTGATGATCCAGCAGATGTTGGCAATTTGATCTTGGGTTCCTCTACCTTTTCTAAATCCAAATTGAACATCTGGAAGTTCACATTTCACGTATTGTTGAAGCCTGACTTTGAGAATTTGAGCTCTACTTTACTAGTGTGTGAAATGAGTGCAATTGTGCGGTAGTTTGAACATTCTTTGGCATTGCCTTTCTTTGGACTGGAATGAAAACTGACCTTTTCCAGTCCTGTATCCAATGCTGAGTTTTCCAAATTTGCTGGCACATTGAGTGCAGCACTTTTACAGCATCCTCTTTTAGGATTTGAGATAGCTCAACTGGAATTCCATCACCTCCACTAGCTTTGTTCATAATGATGCTTCCTAAGGCCCACTTGACTTCGCATTCTAGGATGTCTGGCTCTAGGTGAGTGATCACACACACCACTGTGATTATCTGAGTCATGAAGATCTTTTTCATATATTTCTTCTGTGTATTGTTGCCATCTCTCCTTAATATCTTCTGCTTCTCTTAGGTACATACCATTTCTGTCCTGTATTATGCCCATCTTTGCATGTAAAGTTTCCTTGGTATCTCTAATTTTCTTGAAGAGATCTCTAGTCTTTCCCATTCTGTTTTTTTCCTCTATTTCTTTGCATTGATCAGTGAACAGTGAAAAATTAAGAAAACAGTTGTAAGAGTTGTTTTTGGCTATTGCTCCTTTGTAATGTCAAAACCAAGATGAGGTGGAATCTTAAACAGTTGTTACCAGGATGTGCTACCAATATCTCTTTCAATTATATTCATTAGATAATTCCCCATTCCCCAGGAGTAAAAAAAGTATAAAAATCAAAATAAACTTAAAACTCATACAGGTCAGCTCAATTATTTAATTTCCTTCTCTGTTTTAATAGGACACTGTTCCTTCATTCACTAGTGGTTTATTATTGAATGAATTGAAAATTAATTTGAGAGATAGACTGAAAGGTATAAATATGCATCTATAATTACAAATGTGTATATTCAGTGTAAGAATTAAACATAAGAATATGAGAATAAGTGATTGTGAGTGAAACAAGTGCTAATAATATAGAGTTTGGGGCAAGTATAAGTTATCTTCTTTTTTACAGATTTGGATGTTGCATCCCAGAGTGGCTGAGCAACTGTTTCTGCATTGCATGGGCTGTAGGTGATGAAGCATGTATTCAGTGTACTGCTGCTGCTGCTAAGTCACTTCAGTCGTGTCCAACTCTGTGCAACACCATAGACAGCAGCCCACCAGGCTCCCCCATCCCTGAGATTCTCCAGGCAAGAACACTGGAGTGGGTTGCCATTTCCTTCTCCAATGCATGAAAATGAAAAGTGAAAGTGAATTCTCTCAGTCGTGTCCGACTCTTAGTGACCCCATGAACTGCAGCCTACCAGACTCTTCCATCCATGGGATTTTCCAGGCAAGAGTACTGGAGTGGGGGTGCCATTGCCTTCTCCTGTTCAGTGTACACATGGCTTCAAATCCCATGGAAGAACATGGAATGCTGAGTCTGAGTCTTGGTTTTCAAAATTAAAAGGAATTTCAGATGAAATTTATTTTACTTTTGCTTTGTTTTGACAAGTTTTAACTACAGTCATAAGCATGAAATAGTGAATGAAATTAATGGGAACTATGAGAAATTAATATCTGAGAAATAATAGAAATCTATTGTCTTAAACCATGTCTATACTGATATATTCAAGTAGCTAATCAAAAAAATCTTCATGTATATATCTACATCTATATATACATATATACATATATATATACTTCTATCTACATATCCATCTATCCAGTGAATTTAATAAGTATTACTAACAGTCAAACTGTAGCCCTATTCACACAAGGTAAGGTGAAAGTAGAGCATGGGTATGTATGTATGTATGACTGTATTATGTATGTATTTATGGGTATGTATGTATGACTATGAAAGACAAAAGAGAGAATCTATTAGTATATGTAAATCTGTAAACATTTTCTGAAATCTATCCTCTCTCTCTCTCTTGCTAATCTATCTCTATTTGAATGTGTCATTTCTAATGCTGCAGATAGTGACTGCAGCTATGAAATTAAAAGAAGCTTACTCCTTGGAAGAAAAGTTATGACCAACCTAGATAGCATATTCAAAAGCAGAGGCATTACTTTGCTGACTAAGGTCCATCTAGTCAAGGCTATGGTTTTTCCTGTGGTCATGTATGGATGTGAGAGTTGGACTGTGAAGAAGGCTGAGCACCGAAGAATTGATGCTTTTGAACTGTGGTATTGGAGAAGACTCTTGAGAGTCCCTTGGACTGCAAGGAGATCCAACCAGTCCGTTCTGAAGATCAGCCCTGGGATTTCTTTGGAGGGAATGATGCTAAAGCTGAAACTTCAGTATTTTGGCCACCTCATGAGAAGAGTTGACTCATTGGAAAAGACTCTGATGCTAGGAGGGACTGGGGGCAGGAGGAGAAGGGGACAACAGAGGATGAGATGGCTGGATGGCATCACTGAGTTGATGGTCATGAGTCTGAGTGAACTCTGGGAGTTGGTGATGGACAGGGAGGCCTGGTGTGCTGTGATTCATGGGGTCGCAAAGAGTCGGACACGACTGAGCGACTGAACTGAACTGAACTGAATATACTCATTGACTATGTATTACACTGGGTGTTTAAACCAGGGACAAAGGTACTGACTTTGTTCAAGCAATTACGTTGGCTATGGTGCATACAATCACAGCCAATATTTTGGTTCCTTCACAGTGCCTTGATATGGGGAAGGTGTTCTAAATTCATGATGATTTTAATGAGCGAATGAACTGAACTGAACAAGTCAATTTTATACACTAAAACCATAAAATTAGAGTTTTGTAATTCATCAGACATACAGATCTGTGTTTCTTTCCTGAGTGTCGGGATTAGAAAGTACCAGTTGCCAAGGCACAGATATCATTCACCAATCTCAATGAGAAAAGACAACTTCAATGATAATAGACACCTGAAGGGATGTGAGAGATGGTATAATATTTAGCACTGAATTTCTTTACTGTGGACTTTTATTACTGAAGTTTTTACTTTATCAAAAAGAAATAATATACTTTAGAAAGGGCTTCCCTAGTGACTCAGATGGTAAAGAATCTGCCTGCGATGCAGGCGACAGAGGTTTGATCCCTCGGTTAGGAGAAAAGAATGGCTACCCGCTCTGGTATTCTTGCTCGGAGAATTCCATGGACAGAGGGGCCTGCGGGGAAAAGTCCATGGAGTTGCAAAGAGTGGGACACGACTGAGCAACGAATAGACAGGTAGGCATACTTTAGAAAGGAGAGACCAAACTATATTAATGCCTAAGTGAAAGTGAAAGTGAAGTCCCTCAGTCGTGTCCGACTCTTAACGACCCCATGGACTGCAGCCTTCCAGGCTCCTCCATCCATGGGATTTTCCAGGCAAGAGTACTCGAGTGGGGTGCCATTGCCTTCTTAATGCCTAAAGATACACTCAAATATTTCTTCAGAAATTCATTTTGATACATAGTAGGTTGCTCTCCTGTGTTGTTTCCGAAACTTTTAATGCTTGAGACGTGAATTTATTTCTGATTCTTTTTTTATTGCAGAAGTTTCTGAAAATTATCCTGCCTTGCTTTGATACTCTGTTTACTGATCAAAATTAATAAAAGAAACAAAATTTGACTCATTACCTTTTTTCTCACGAACAGTGCAAAATAATTTTACAAATATGTTCACTTTTAGAAAACAAATTTACTGTGTCTTTTAAAATTAATTTTCATACTTAAGGAACTTTAGCAAGAGTCCAAGGCTACATTTCTCTTTGGATCTAATTAAAACAATATTTTACACAGTTGTGCCTGAATTTCTTTTCTGAACCAGCTAAACAGAAAAGAAAAATTAAATTGCCCCCAATGTGGCTTTGCAAAGAGCTTCAGCAAATTTAATTAACCTACTTTGAGTCTCCTTTAATTCAGTGTGAGGCAACTTGCATCGGCAGGAAAAGGACAAAGCCACGAAGTGATCTCTGGAAGGCTGGGGACCATTTTAATGGAGTAAGTTGCTAAATGAAAATAAGAATCTATGTCTCTGTCTCAGTTTGGAAATGTAAATTAGTTCTTTCAAACTGTTAATCACTCAGATTTCATGGTTCAAAAGTTAAGAAAACCCCTAGAAAAGTAGGGTCACTTAAATGATTTGTAAAGGTGAATGAGTACTCAAATTATTCCCAGTTTGTGCTTTATATCAAGAGCACATAATTTTTCCTGCATTAGCAGGAAAATGACTCCCCCTTTCCTATAAATAACAAATTCTTAACTTTACTTGTCTACCCACCTGAAATGGTACCTCTTTTTAAAATATTCCTTGACAGTCATATGCAATCTTTAGATTATTCCTCTTCTCCGTATCCCAAAATACTTATTTCTGTTATATAAGGTATGGCATCAAAATTACTTGCATACATAAGTCTTTGATGGAAAATCAAGGACAGCAAGGAGATCAGACCAGTCATCCTAAAGGAAATCAACCCTGAATATTCATTGGAAGGACTGATGCTGAAGCTCCAATCCTTTGGCCACCTGATGCAAATAGCCAACTCTTTGGAAAAGACCCTTATGTTAGGAAAGACTGAGGGCAGAAGGAGAAGGGGGCAACATAGGATGAGATGGTTGGATGGCATCACCGACTCAATGGACATGAGTATTAGCAAACTCTTGGAGATAGTGAAGGACAGGGAAGTCTGGTATGCTGCAGTCCATGGGATCACGAGTCAAACACAACTTAGCAACTGAACAGCAGCAATATTGTTGGAAAAAGTTGTGTTTTTCCCACTTTTCCCATGCTGATTTTAATTATTTTATTTACTTATTTTTTCACCAAAGAAGGGAAACTCATTAAAGTTATCCCATTTAAAGGCGTCTTTTTTTTTAGGTATCATTTGGGTCCTCAATTGTAATATGGTACTATGTTTGTCTGGAGTTGTTTATTGGATTTCTCTGTTAACAATGAGACTCAGATCCTCTGTTTTTATGTTTGGGCATTTCTGTCACTAGGAATAGCATATAATGGTTAAGAATGAGTTTTTACCATTGAGTATGAGGTTATCTGTGGGTTTGTTACATATTTATATACATATGTTATGTAATTTGGAGAAGGAAATGACAACCCACTCCAGTGTTCTTGCCTGGAGAATCCCAGGGATGGGGGAGCCTGGTGGGCTGCCGTCTATGGGGTTGCACAGAGTCGGGCACGACTGAAGTGACTTAGCAGCAGCATGTTATGTTATATATATATATATATATATATAAATGTATGTATGTATAGTGGCTCACTTGTTAATGAATCTGCCTGCAGTGCAGGAGAATTGGGTTTGATCCCTGGATCAGGAAGATCCCCTAAAGAAGGGAATGGCTACCCAATCCAGTTTTCTTGCCTGAAGAATCTCATGGACAGAGAAACCTGGTGGCCTATAGTCCATGGGATTGCAAAGAGTCAGATATGGTTGAGTGACTGATACCTTCATTTGAGTGTGCCATTATAAGAAGTCTTTATTTTGTTGTAGTATGTTTCCTCTATATCCATTTTCTAGAGACTTTCTATTCTAAAGGAAGTTGAATTTTGTTGCAAGCTTTTTCCTGCATCTACTGAGATGATCATATATTTTTTATTCCTTAATTTGTTAATGTGATGTACCACATTGATTTGCAAACATTGAACCATGCTTGTATTCCTGAGTTAAATACACTTGATCATGTTGTATGATTCTTTGATATATTATTACACTTGGTTTGTTAATATCTTGTTGAGGATTTTTGCATTTGATTCTAGGTCCATTGGTAATATTGGCCTGTAATTTTCTCTCTTGTGATATCTTTGTCTGATTTTGGTATCTGGGTGATGCTAGCCTCATAGAATGAGCTCTGAAGTCTTCCTTCCTCTAAATATTTTTGGAATAGTTTGAGGAGGATAATAGTTTTTAGGAGAAGTTGTAGAGCTTAATTTTGGAGTTTTCTATGCCAGAATAAGAAATAATGAAAGAAGGTATGGCTTCAAACCAAGCCTTGGCATTTATTCAACTTCCATCTACTTATGTCAAAAGGTACATCTTCAACTCTGTCATAATGAGCTGTGGCAGTCATGGGAACATTTTCAGCTCTTGTTTTCATTTTATTCCAAATATATAGTCTATTGACGATTGGTGACTATGTCAAATGCTTAAGATAGGGTCAAAGGAAAGCATCAAAGAGCTTCAAATCTAAGAGTGGAGAAAAGAGAGTGAAAGCAACAAAAAATGCCTATGCAGATGTTGTAGGAAGTTCATAATTTGGATTTGACTTTACATACATGTGTATATACAAGTACTTTTATTTATGAAATAATAAGAATTAATCTAATTACAAATAAAATTAGGGAATTCTATGTTTACTAGTTGTTGGATATTGAAATTGTTCCAGCATTTTAATCTCACTTTCCTGGGAGATTTTTGCTTATCCCTTACTCCTTCCTGGATGGGAAAAATATCAAGTTTCTCTACTCTTTGTAAGTGAAAAATGAATACCTTTGGTTATGTAATAATTTAGAAAGTAAAAAATGTCAATAAGATAAATTAATAGTTAATTATCAATAAATAATTTCAATAATTAACTGAGAGTAAGTTTTGGTTTAAGATATGCAATAGATCTGTGGACATGCTTGACATTGTTACACAATCATCTGGGGATAAAAAGGACATTGACTAAAGCCACAGTGAATAAATTTCTAAAACATAAATGAGTAATCCAGCCTTCAGAAAACAACATATTCCTACTAGAGTACAATAGAAGTCAACAATTTCAATGATTAGTTCTTTTTACTGCTGTAGGAAATGCAAGGGACATGTTTATCACTTTTTTTTTTCCTTTAAGAATTCAGCATTCAACGTCCTATATACTAACCAATTTTCATGTTTCCCTGGCAGTATATGATTTATTCATGATTTGTACTATCAGCCAGAAAAGTTATACCATTTTTCAGGATTTTTTCTAATATTGCTCATCTTTCCTTTAAAGACAGATTCCTTCACAGTATCTGAACTCTTTTTTTTTTTTTTTTTGGTTGACATGGTGGTGTTGAACTGTTGCAATCTCAGTGGTGTCTCAGTTAATGATACCCTTCAGCTCAAAAATACTTCATTTCTCTCCTTATCCTTTGCTTGGAATTGCATGTTTTTAGTTTCCAAGCCTCTTGGCAAGAGAAGGAAAAATGCTACATTCAACATTTCAAATATAAGGGTTAGAGAGAGAGGGAGGGAAGCACATTTAGAACAAGATGAAGTTACCTAACATAATAAGTGTAAACTTTTATATATCCTCTCTCCCTCCTCCCTCCCCAAAATCATAATGCAGGTGGGTAAAATAGAAAATCAAACCAAACCAAAGGGCACTAACATATCTCAGCTACAAAAGTAAAATACTACCTTTAATATGAACATTTATGTGCAGTGATTTCACTCATAAGCATATGGAATTGGTGCTGTAAGGATGCCATCACACAGGTATGTTGGCTGTTACTTTGAATTTATGTGATATGCTTTGACAGCATGAGTTTACCTATAATTTCTCTATCTAAATAATATTTTTGATATTTGTACATAGCTCAGGTGATGCAATCCATTTATGTAATATTCTGTCATCAGTTGAAACTAATGCAAAATACAAATATTTCTTAGAAACTACCAACTGAAATTATGAATTCTAGGAGAATCCAAGCCAAAGTTCCTGAAAATAAAGCAACAGATCTTGATTGGTACCTATCCAAATGTAAAATACTTTTAGCTCTCGTGACTGTAGGACTCTATGCTCAGATGACATTCTAAATAAATTTAAATTTATTGGTCAACTTGAAATTTAAAATCAACTTAAAAACTAACCTTTTATAAGAAGGAATGTATAATTAATATATTGGCAATGTTTTATGTATCACCAATATACAGTATATCAGAAAACCTTTTCGAGCAGGTCAGAGAGAGGGCAAGTGTTAGAGATCCTATTATAAAGATGGGTTGGAAGCTGATGTGTGTTCCAGTGCTTTATTTCTAGTTTTAATGGAACAATTTAGAGTACTGACTCTAAAAGAAGGATAGCTCCACTTAAAACTGACAAAAATAACATCTTCAAACAGATATTGCATTAGTATAGGGCAAGGCGTTTACATCTATTATCTGATCAGTGTTGGTTATGTAGTCCTGTCTGACTTTTTGTGACCCCATGGAGTGTAGCCTGTCAGACTCCTCCGGCCGTAGAATTCTGTAGGTAAGAATACTGGGGTGGGTAGCTATTCCTTTCTCCAGGGGAACATCCTGATCCACAAACTGAACCCAGGCCTCCCACTCTGCAAGGAGAGTCTTTACAGTCTGAGCCACCAGGGAAGCCCGTGTCATGCTCTCACAGCATCAGAAAATGTGTGAGAATCAAAATGATCGTTTACATTACTTACCTGAATCTAGCAAAACGATTTCCCCTTTTATCCAACTGTTTTTCTCAAAAGATTTGAGACAAAAGTCAGAAATGATGAGTTCAGTTCAGTTCAGTTGCTCAGTCATGTCCGACTCTTTGCGAGCCCATGAACTACAGCACGCCAGGCCTATCCATCACCAACCCCCGGGGGTCTACTCAAACTCATGTCCATTGAATCAATGATGTCATCCAACCATCTCATCCTTTGTCATCTCCTTCTCCTCCTGCCTTCAATCTTTCCCAGCATCGGGTCTTTTCAAGTAAATCAGTTCTTCCCATCCAGTGGCCAAAGTATTGGAGTTCCAGCTTCAGCGTCAGTCCTTCCAGAAATTGTTGGCAATTTGATCTCTGGTTCCTCTGTCTTTTCTAAAACCTGCTTAAACATCAGAAAGTTCGCGGTTCATGTATTGCTGAAGCCTCTCTTGGAGGATTTTGAGCATTACTTTACTAGTATGTGAGAAGAGTGCAATTGTGCAGTAGTTTGAGCATTCTTTGGCATTGCCTTTCTTTGGGATTGGAATGAAAACTGACCTTTTCCACTCCTGTTGCCACTCCTGAGTTTTCCAAATTTGCTGGCATATTGAGTGTAGCACTTTCACAGCATCATCTTAGTAACTCTTCTCAAAAGTTATCATGACCTTTAAGTAAGTATTATAAAATTACTTTAGCTATATTAAAGAGAATCTCTACAAATATATGTGATTATATACTATTTCTGATTTTTATATCATTTATATTAAATATCCATGTATATCTATTTAATAAATAGCAAGTTACAATTTGTTATTCTCTCTACTCAGATGGATTTAAAAGTCAATGCAATTCCAATTAAGAAGAAGAATTTTTTTTTTTAAAATTTTCATTTGGCTGCACCATGTCTTAGTTGTAGCATGCATGATCTTTAGTTGTGGCACATGTGATCTAGTCCCTGACTGGGGATGCAACCCAGGCCCTCTGCACTGGGAGAGTAGAGTCTTTATGACTGTCCACTAGGGAAGTCCCAAGAAGGATACTTTTGTGAACATATAAAGTTGACAATAAAGTGGATATGAGGAGGCTAAGGTATGAGAATAGTAAAACACTCTTATTGTAGAAGGCAACCTCTTCTTGAATTGCAGAATTTTTATGAGGCCAAATTTATGAAAATCTGTATGATTCATGGCAGAGATAAATAACCAGAGTACAGTATAGAAAGCCTACAAGTAGACATAAATAAACTTGACATATAATATATAAAGAATTTGCATTGAAGAATAGAGAGTAAATTATGGATTGTTTAATAATGCTGGGTCAATATATCCATACAGAAAGTAAGTTTTAAACAAAACCTTATTTCATATCATTAACAAAAATCAATTCTGCATGAAACAAAGAGATAAAAGTAAAATACACTTTTGTAGGAAAGTTAACATTTTTAGGATCATGTGGTTGGGATAATCTCTTTTTAAAGGATTAAGCAAAGTATAAATCATAAAAGGGATATCTGATAAACAGAAGAGACTCTGTTTATTAAAAGTCATGATAAATAGAATAACAAATACATAAAGACAAGTCCAAAATGGGAGATATTTGTAACACTAATGAAAAGATTTCAGAAAACATAAAGAAATTAATATGAATTAAAAATATGACAATCTCTATTAAAAATAAACAAATACTTCACAAATATTGGAAAAGAAATGATTAATTTAAAAAGAAAATACATGATTTTTTTGAACACTAATCAGGTAATTGCAAATAAAAATGACTTTTAGTTTCATTTCACACACAAAACAACTGGCAACATTTTAAGTCTTAGAATTCTGAGAAAATGCAAGACCACGGCACAATTATAGCTCATATACTGTTAGCAGAGATATAAATTGGACAAAAAAAAATGGGTAATAGTCTGGCACATTTTAGCAATGTAGCCTTTTGTAATCTACACATTTCACTGGTGGATATACATCTTATAGAAGTATACACAGGCACCAGGACACATTACACAGGAATGTCTGTAGCGGATTGTTCATAATATCCATAGACCTGAAGTCATTCAAATGGCCTTTAACATTACAGACAACACATACACTATTGATACATTCACATATCAAAAACATTATACAGCAGTGAGAATGAACTACAACTATATTTAAAACAGTATGTTTGAATCTTTCAAATATAACATTGACCAAAAGACAGAAATAACCCACATTGTTATCTCAGAGCTAGAGGCTGTAAGCCACAAGCAGTAATATCAACGCAATGCTCATCAGCTCCAAAACATTTAAGAACCACTATTAGGGAAACCCTGTGTCTATACAGACTATGCTTCATATTAACATTCTAAAATTTCCTAGGCTCATATTGGACTCCAATTTTTAAACACCAACATTGTATATAATATGAGATTTTTAAGAAAATTTTTGTGACACATCTTAGGACATAAAGAGCAAGTAAAAATGGTGTGGTATTAAATAGATATTGTGTTTGCTGGTAGAAATTGTTTCTCCTACAAGCATGTTCATGATTAAGTTATATTTGAGTCATTCTGGTGATTTTCCCACCTATTTGTGGCTTTTAGTGTGATTCTGCTGCATAAATATATCACTGCAACAGTACCTGAACAAGACTAAGATTTAATGTGCATTTTCCTCTCTTATTCATAAAGAATGAAATATAAACATCTACATTTTTATAATTCACAGCAATTACATCACTTTAGAATGCCTTTAGATTTAATAAGAATTCATTTCCTTCAGAACTACTTTGTTGAAAGCCAAGGAATTTACATGCTTAGAAATAATACACTGTGCTCGAAACCAGTGCAGTGAGGCCTTGCACCAGAAAGTTATTCCAGAATTCGAAGGTTAAATGTATTCAGCTCTGTAATATGAACACTGACCTATGTAAAATATCTTTAATTTTCAAAACCCCATTTTATTTTATTTTATTTTTTTTTAATTAAATTTATTTATTTTTTTAATTACAATACTGTATTTGTTTTGCCATACATTGACACAAATCAGCCATAGGTGAACACAATCGCCCAATGCCGAAGCCCCCTCCCACCTCCCACCCCACATCCTCTACCTGAATCATCCTGTGCATCAGCCCCATGCATCCTGCATCCTACACCAAACATAGATTAGCGCTTCGTTTCTTACAGGAAAATACACATGCTTCACTGCCATTCTCCCAAACCATCCCACCCTTTCCCTCTCCCTCAGAGTCCAAAAGTCCACTCTATACCTCTGTGTCTCTTGTTGTCTCACATAGAGGGTCATCATTACTGTCTTCTAAATTCCATATATATGTGTCAGTATACTGTATTGGTGTTTTTCTTTCTGGCTTACTTCACTCTGTATAATCGGTTCCAATTTCATCCATCTCATTAGAACTGAGTCAAATTTATTCTTTTTAAGGGCTGAGTAGTATTCCATAGTGTATATGAACCACAGCTTTCTTATCCATTCATCTGCTGATGGACATCTAGGTTGCTTCCATGTCCTGGCTATTATAAACAGCGCTGCAATGAACATTGGGGTACATGTGTCTCTTTCAATTCTGGTTTCCTCAGTGTGTATGCCCAGCAGTGGGATTGCTGGGTCATAAGGCAGTTCTATTTGCAATTTTTAAGGAATCTCCACACTGTCAAAACCCCATTTTAAAGTTGGGTAGTCAGTTTTGGTTTTGCTTTTTGAAGGACAGGGAAGCCTGGTGTGCTTGCATGGGGTTGCAAAGAGTTGGACATGACTGAGAGACTGAACAATGACAACATTCTAGGACTTGAAAGTTAACCCAGGTTCTTTGGGGGTCACTGGATTTGGAACTTAACGGTATCACTGGGAAAGCCTCAGTTCCTGAGGGACCTGTGTATGCATACCCGTGTGTGGGAGTATATTCATTTCCAGGCAAGCCTATCATTGAGGATTTCTATTGCTTGTGATAGTAGAGATCCAGGTCAATTATGCTTTCAAATACTCATATGTAATCTTTTGAACAAGCATTGTTGTTTGAGTATCAGAGATTCAGAAAACATCAATTGACTGTTACTTCAAAGCAAATCTTACTGCTTTCTGTGTCCTATCAACTAGGAATGATTAGTTCTTCAGATTCGCAGACTCTTAGAAATATGATACAGATTCAAGGAGTAGGAATCTTCCTTTGAAATATAAGTGCAATCAAAAATCTCTCCAGACAATATTTAGTTCAATAGAGGGGACTGTTAAACTTAAATCTAGATATTTCTGCGAGGCAGCTCCAGGTTATATTTCTGCCACTTTGTAAAGAATTCTGATTAGCATTGATTTCCAATAACCTGAAAATCTATGACACCTCCCTGAGGGCTCAAGTTGAGGGCTGCAAACCTTGGCTGGCTTTTCTGCACCTGGCTTCTTTTAGAAGCCTAGCAAGGCACATTTCCACAGGGTGGGAAAAATCCAAATGCACATTAAGCAAGTCATAAAGATAAGACTTACTGTTTCCAGAGGATTGGTAATTTTCTATGACCTGAAAATGAAAATCAAAATAACATTTGCGCATACGCACTTGTTTGATAGTAACACTCGGGTAGGATTTGATGGAACTGGGTCACTGCCCTGAAGGATTGTGCTTTCTAAACCAGAGACAATATATATTCAAACAATCTGCAAATCTATGTTTGTTTGATTTTCTTTTGTTTGTTTGTTTATTTTTGCCAGGGGAGGGAGGGATGCTTTCTTTCAGTGAAATTGAATCTGTGATAAATTTAATTTTACTTCCTTCCCAGGCTTTCTAATCTATGTCCATACATTATAAACTGAGTAAAGCTTAAAGATTGTCTAGATTCTAAGAAAGTAAATGCAGTTGGGAGAAAATATCTTTCTTAATGGAGGTTTGACCAAGATAGTAGCAATGAATCGATAACACCCAAATGTAAAAGCTTTTTGGACAATGTGTAGGACCTACATTTTATCTTTCTTGTAAACTTGAGGTGAACTTGAGGTGCTATTTAATAATCCCTTTGGCAGCTCAGAAAAGATCCATCCAAATCAAGATCAAAAGAATTTCTTGCCCTTGCATATATTTTACTTCAACAATTTATTTTCCTTAGGAAAATGTCTTATATTTCAGCAGTAAATATGTTCTCGCCTGCCTTTCTCTAACAATACATTAACAATGAATTTATGACACATGGAAAAGTTCTTAATGACTTATCTGTTGTTGAAGATTTTGGCTTAATTCATTTTATTTCAAAGATCGTGATATTTTGATACCAAAATAGGGAAAAGTATTGGAACTTTAAAGAAAGATCTATCAAAATCAATTCACAAAATGTCTTCTTTCTCCAGATTTAAACTGCAATATTATATCCTGTTCATTGAAATCTGGACTCATCTCTAACTTCCAACTAGAAATCTCCACAGAGATTCGATTTATTGTGTCCACATCAGAATTTTTATTGCCAAACTGAAATCTATCCTCTTAAAGGCCATTGCCAACTCACCAAATGGAAATAGTATTTTCTTGGTTTTCAAATCCTGGAAGCTCTTCTTGATTTTTTTTTTTCTTTATTCTTTCTCAAATCCGAATCAGCATCGAGTTATATCAATTCTGTTTTCAAAATTCATGGTGCCTACATCTCTCCATTTCTGCTGCTGCGACCCAGGACTCAAGGCACCATCACCTTCCCAAAGATGGCTGTAGTTATCACCTAATTAGTGTTTCTTCTCTACTTTAAAACTCCCCTTACATTCCACTAATCTTCAGAAGCCAGGGTAACCATTTAAAAATATCAACCAGATCATTCCTCTCCCCTAAGCACAATATCACCGTGTCTTCTCATTGTATTTGGAATAAAGTCCACTGTCCTTAATCTGGACCTTGATAGTATCTTCCCTGATGGCCACTCTATGCAATTCACTCCACATAAAGAAGCCTCAACTCATTCCTGGCTCCCTCAGTCACAACATTCTATTATATTCTCCTCAATGTATTCATCTCTTTCTTTGAAAATATTGATATCTTTGTGTGCTTATTTGCTGTTCCCTTTAGCCCCTGGAATCTAAGCTCCCTTTGAATAGAATTTATTTTTAAAGTCCACTATTAATATCATGTGCATAGCACAATGCATAACAAAATATATATGTTAAATCATGAAAGACTAAGATACCTTACCTTTAGTACCAAGAACAGTGCTACATATAAGGGCTCTTAATTAATTTCAGAATTCACAAATCCTATGTAAGTAAATTCTTAATGACTTATGACTTAATTCTCAGTTAGCTTTGATAAAATGAACAAAAACACAAATCTTTGAGTTTTCTAAAATACCCTATTTTTGAAAACAGATTTAAATAATCAAGTGTTATAATGCTTAAATGGTTTTTATATAACAAATCTAATAGTACATACTAAGCTCTATTTAAAAACAGGAACTTCAGGTACTTGATTTAATATCTACTTGGTTTCATGCCTGTATTTTGTTACTGTTGATATTTTTATTTTGTGGAACATCTTTGTTGCCCTGCATGCTGTTGTTTATGCCTGGAAGCCTGCAGAAAGCCCCCACTGGTAATGAGAGGTGATAATCTTGTCAGCAGCCAGGTGACTAGACATCTAAATATGGCCTCAATAAGTCAGATGTAAAAGAGAAACAAAAGAGCCACACTAAAAGAGTCTTCTATTTTCACCACCCTAAAGAAATCAAAGCATTTTATTGCCTGAAAACAAACCTCGTATGGAAAATAGTTTGCAATAAACAGAATTGTGTTTTTTAAACAGACTCTTTCGGAGAAGGCAATGGCACTCCATTCCAGTACATGCATTGGAGAAGGAAATGGCAACCCACTCCAGTGTTCTTGCCTGGAGAATCCGGGGACAGGGGAGCCTTGTGGGCTGCCGTCTATGGGGTCGCACAGAGTCGAACACGACTGAAGCGACCTAGCAGCAGCAGCAAACAGGCTTTTTAAACCGAAGTCAACAATAAACAATACAAGCCAGAAGTGTCACTGGTGCAGAAGATTATGTCATCTTTGTTTCAACCAAAGAGACTAGTAATTCAGGATCCACAAAAGGTCACAAGTTCTTAAACTGACACTAGACACAGTCACATGCTCCAACGACACAGATGTTGACAATAGGGGACATTCTGCAAGTATAGGGCCACAGGAACTCTTACTTGTCACTCAGTTTTGCTGTGACTCTAAAGCTGCTCAAAAAATAGTCTATTAAAAAAATCTTGCAAATGAGTTATGGTTTGGGAGAAACACCTTAGAGCATGCTAGAAAAGATCACTGTTATGTACATACACACAGACACACACACACACCATCTCTCTCTCTCTCACACACACACAGATATCTCTAATGATTATCTTGTTTTCATGTGGTGAAACTGAGTCTCGGCAAGGACACTAAATTTTTATAGAACAAACTGGAGTCAGGTTCCAAATTTCAACTGATTCCTAAACACTTACTCCTTTCCCTGCACCAGTTATTCTCGGGATATTTGCATCAATATAATTTATTCGTGTGTGTGTGTATGTGTGTGTGTGTGTGTGTGTGTGTGTGTGTGTGTGTGTGTGTATTTCAGTTGCTCAGCCACGTTTGACTCTGTGACCCCATGGACTGTAGTCCACCAGGCTCTTCTGTACATGGAATTTTCCAGGCCAGAATACTGGCGTGGATTGCATTTCCTAACCCAGAGAATGAACCCGCATCTCTTGCACCCCCTGAGTTGCAGGCAGATCCTTTATGACTGTACCACCCGAGAATCATACTTAATCCTGTTAACTCTTAGATTAAAACAATAAGATATCAACACTGCCTTTACTTCAACTATCAGAAGAGCAGCATTCTGGAAAAATCTTTTGCTATATCTTTTAAATAACTCATTGACAAGATAATACCAAAATTTCCATTAAAAAAATCCATTCTTTAAAATTTCTATTAAGAAACTTTTTTTTTCAAGTTGGCCTCTTCTAACATTTACTGGTCCCCAAATCCCAAGAACTACTCTCCAATGTTAACTTTTCTTTTATTTTTTCTTTAAAAATAAGATACTGACCTCATAATGATCATTTTCGTTTGCACATAGAAAGTACTAGAATTTAAACAGTTGGACAAAAGTGTTTTTTCAGAGAACATTGATTTTAATATTATTTATGTTTGATGATGAACATATTTTCTTAGGATTTTCATAATTTATAAAGGTACTAAGATAAAGTTGTCCTAACAAAAGTGTTAATGGATAAAAATAATTTAGAAGAAAAATACTATAAAAGCTACGTATATCGTGAGAACAAAAGAATAAATCTTTACTTAAAGAAAATATTTAATGTTTTAAACTCATTAAATTCATACCATACTTATTATAATCAGGCCAAGAGGGACGCTCATATGTTCCCTTGTGTCGATTGATTTTCCTATGATATTTAAATGAATGGTGTTGTATTATAGTCATAAATAACATCAAAGTGTACTATTCATGTGCTGGGATTAAAGTTCTGCTGCTACTGTGAAGTTAATCATCTTCACAATTATACAATCAAATGAAGAACTTTGAGTAGTTTTTTAAGAGGGAGAAGAAAAACCCCTAAGGCTCCATATCTTCACGTTTGTGGAAAAAAAAAAAAAAGGAACTTTTAAGCAACACATCCTTGGGGAACTCTTTGGACACCATGGGCATTTAAGAACTACAGTGAAAATGAAGAAATTAAAATATCCTGGATTTCAGACATATAATTTTATTGAGGGTAAAATTACTAAAAGATGATAAAACCAAAGACAAGTAAAGATTAGTTAGGATAAAGATTTTTACATTAAACAATATATTAATCACCCATAGAATATGTATTTCTATTTTTTGAAAGATGAAAGTAATGACCAACAGGAGAAAGTAGATCTTTGTCATTTCCTTACCTTCTGGATGACGAAGAGGAAAAAATAAGCCTAAAGTTAACCTAAAAGATCATTTCCCATTCATAGTTAATTCATTCCTCAGACAGTAAGAAACTACTTTCAGATTCAGTCCATAAAGTAAATGTCCTGGTGATACTGAATTGAAAGGAGGTATACTGGATACTATGAATTATTAACAGTACAGTCTAGAAGCTGAAGAACACAATATTAATTCAACTTTAATATTACAATCCAACTGTAGTAAAAAAAAGATTCTTTTTCTATAGATCTGTGTGACAAATAACTTATTTTTAAGAAAATAATTTTCCTAGATTTAAAGTTATTTCAAAAATCAAGGATTGAGTTGATTACTTCTACCAACATCAGAAAAAAAAAGCAAAAAAAGAAAGAAAATTACCAGTCTTTTCTAAGTATGTATTAAATTTCCTGTTCAATTTAATGCATATCATTGGCCACAGAATGTAACAAACATGGCCCCTTATCAAGCCTATTTAAAGGTGGAGAATCTGAAGCTCTGAACAGTTTAGCTTGTCTATATAAAAACAGTATTTCTTGGAATTTTTCATTTCCATGTGTTCACCTTTTAAAGAATATTTGCTTAATTAAAAATTCAAAAATTGAGAATGAAGAACAGTTACATATGTATTGGGAGTATTGATCCTGTTGTTGTTAAAGTAATTATTTTTGATCAGATTGACTTGGAGCAGGCTGAGGCCCAGGATACCAGATGAGAGAACGGTGCTTAGTAGCATGCAGTACCACCTCCAGCTCAACATTTCCCCACTAACATCACTCTTTGCCTTGTTCTTGCATCCCAGAGTCTGGGATACCTCACCAGCTGATGTGCAACCAAAAGAGAAAATAATAAGCCAGAAACTGAAAAATACATCATTGATGATGTGGAATCCTGCCCCAAGGCCACAGACACAGAACCCAGAACCAAGGTCATCTCTGAAATTGACTGAGGCCCTTTGTAACTGTTGGCAAAAGCTTCCCCCACTAACCATCACCAGCAGGCTTCCTAACTCCATATTAGGCAAAAACGTCCATCCCAGTGCTCACCCTATAGCACCCTAACCAATCACCTAATGCCAAACTTCCAGCAGGAATTTTCTTTGTCTTGAGGCTATGAAAATTGACTACTAACTCCTGAAATGTGTCAACTCGCCCTGATCTATCAGGAGGTTATCACATTATCTCTGCTGTTTGTTTTTAATAAACTCACTCTTTCCTGCAATACTCTGTGTCTGGATATTCTTTTCCAACCCACATTTGGACAAGATGGACAATAGGGGAATGTAACTAGGGAGGAACTATATGCAAAAGCTGCTTGCCATGGTGACCCTCATCTAAGCAGTGAAGAAGTCGCTTCTATCCTAGTCCTGTGATACCTCCTAGCATCAGATGGAAGCACGCTTCCAGTATGTGATGTGGGGATTGCCCAGGACTTCAAGAGATCTGTGCTTCCAAGCACTGCCAGTGGTGCTCCACAGGAGCCAAGTGAGCCCTAGCTGGTGGGCCTCTGCGAGGGCACCAACTTTTGTGCTTCCCACGCCACTGATGTAGGGATCATCCCAAAGACCTTCAGCTAGAGGACGTGCTTAAGATCCATCACGATGGGGTGGAGGGGGTCTTCCACCACCAAAATAAAAACAAAGCAAACCAGAAACTAAATGTCTTCTCCTCCTGTATCAGTAAGATTTTTGCGTTGCTATTCATAGGATCAAAAGATAACCAAATTAGGAAAGTAGGGGATAGAATCATATATCATGACTTTTTCATTTATATGTGTATTTTTAATATAAAGTGGAGCCACAAAGCCCTGATGATTGCAAGTCAAAATATTTCAGTGAAAGATATTGAGCAAGTGGTTTCACTGATTGCCTCAGCTGTACCTGATATGATAAAGGGGCAGCTGGTGCCTGATTCACTTAGTATCAATCAAAAACTATGTAAACAGTGTGCTAAACCTGTAACTGTAATAGTGCATGCGTGGTCAGTCGCTTCAGGCATGCTCAGTCACTTTAGTCGTGTCTGACTCTTTGCAACCCCATGGACTGTAGCCCACCAGCCTCCTCTGTCCATGGGATTCTCCAGGCCAGAACCTGCATCTCCTGCCTTGGAGGCAGATTCTTTACCCACTGTGCCACCTGGGAAGCTCTCTATATATGCATATGTATGTGTATACACACACACACACACACACACACGCACACGTATGTGACTATAATACAATATATATGCATATGTATATATATGCATATATATGCATGTGTATATATACAACACACACATATGTATATATAATGTATGTATACATATGCATATATAATACACATATGTATATACATATACATATGTATATAAAATATACATATACACATGTGTATATATACAATATACATATGCATAGGTATACATACAATATATATATGTATGTATGTAACTGTAATACATACATACATATATATTATATGTACATATGCATATATAGAGAGCTTCCCAGGTGGCACAGTGGGTAAAGAATCTGCCTCCAAGGCAGGAGATGCAGGTTCTAGCCTGGAGAATCCCATGGACAGAGGAGGCTGGTGGGCTACAGTCCATGGGGTTGCAAAGAGTCAGACACAACTAAAGTGACTGAGCATGCCTGAAGCGACTGACCACACATGCACTATAGGCAAGAATACTTGAGTGGATTGCCATGCCCTCTGCCAGGGGACCTTCCCCACCTAGGGATTGAACCGGCATCTTTTTCATCTCCTTTTTTGTAGTCAGGTTCCTGGTGGCTCAGATGGTAAAGCATCTGCCCGCAATGCGTGAGACCCAGGTTCGATCCCTGGGTTGGGAAGATCTCCTGGAGAAGGAAATGGCAACCCACTCCAGTACTCTTGCCTGGAGAATCCCATGGATGGAGGAGCCTGGTAGGCTACAGTCCCTGGGGTCGCAAAGAGTCGGACACGACTGAGTGACTTCACTTTCACTTTCTTCACCACTAGCACCACCTGGGAAGCTTATATATATGTTCAAACAAATGGTTTTGAATTATGGACACTGTGCTTAGTACAGGAGTATTGCTCTCAAAGGTTATTTTTAATCAGCATATATTAAGCATATCAATCAAGATATATAAAAGAGTAATATACTGTTAAGTGTCAAAAGAAGTGTATATATCTATATCTATATCTATACTCTCTCTCTATATATATATGGTATTAAAAAGTGAGAACTGCTTTCTGGGGAAAAAATAGAAATTTGTTTGTTTTTACAAAGAGATAAAAAACAAAAGTATTAAAACTAAAGCATAAATAAAATAATTAGAAAAATGTATTCAAGAAAATGTGTTCTTGCAATTCTTAATAGAAAGGGTGCTTCATCTTAGGGAATAACCAAACATTGCTTAATGGAAGGTTTATACTCTTAACATAATGGAACACTGCTTAAAAGGGAAGCTGATGAAATGATACTTAGTATGGCCTAAGTTTAAAGGAGTTTAATTTTACTTGTAGAGTTGTTAATATTTATATCCCCCTTTATTTATTACAGAAAATGAAGTTTTTAAAGTTCATGAGGAATGTTCTACACAATAGAGTATGGGAACAGAGACACTGGAGCCAAAAATGCTCCATGAGAGCATGGAGATATGAGATAAAATTAACTTATGCCAGAGTTCTAAATGCTCCATGAGAGCATGGAGATATGAGATAAAATTAACCTATGCCAGAGTTCTAGGTAAGTTTCTCAATCACAACAGCTACTATGGGAAGAATAAAGGATAAATCAAAGAAGTTTTACCTAAGGAAAACTGACTGGACTGGAAGACTGATTAGAAATGAGAAACAAAAGAGAAAAATGAACCAGCGATGGTGCTGAAGTGCCAAACGTGCATGACAATCTGGGGGAAGACAGTTCTATTGGAGGGTGGGAAGTCATGCGGAAAGCCAGCTTAAACAGGAACGTGATGAATTACGTTTGAGATATGCTTGACTTGAAGAACAATGGAAAATCCAAGGGGATCATAGCAGATTATGTCCAAGTTACAAATGGCTTTAAATTCTATAAGGGTCTATCCTCACCTGACACTTCAATCCCTGTCAACACTACCCTGACAAATTGTCATTCAACTCATGTCTGACACCTTCAAGGATAGGAAAATTCCTTATTTTCCTATCAATTCAATGTACCTTAGAAAAATCCAATTTTACAAACATCCTTCTCACACTGATTCAAAATGTGTCTCCTTAAAAATGCCAGGCTTTGGTGCTAGCCATTCTCTGTGGAAATAAAAAAAAATAAATCCAATCCTTCTTTCCCCAAAAGACCCCTCAATAATTGTGGGCACCTTTCATGTCACGTTGAACTTTCTTTCTCTTCCCGACGTTAAACATCACTTGATGTGCTTTTAGTCCTTTGACTGAGTCTTTCTTTAAAGTGTAGGGTGTAGAACTAAAGTAAAATTTCAGAGAAAGAACAGGGTTAAGCTTAATATTAGAACTGATCATTATGAAGACTCCTGAAGCACAAGGAAAGACTGCTCAGGGAGGAAAATCAAACACAAGGAAGCAGAGGAGAGGGCAGGAGATTGAACCTTGGTAAATGACACACACAAAGTAAATAATAGAGAATAAACAATCTGAGTAAAAGATAGATTTGGTGGGCCAAAGAGAGCCAGGGCAGGGCAGGACTAGTAAAACTAAAGAGTTTCATATGACCAGAATATTAAAATATATATATATATATATATATATATAATCCTGCAGAGAAACTGATATTTACAAAAATAGCTGAGCAAAGAATCATTGGGTCATTTATCAATTAAACTATGAGTGGTGGGCTTTAGGAGAGCTGTGCTCTAGGAAGTCAGATTGCGGAACTTTAAACGGTTATGGTGTGGAAAATTTCTGAGAGTAAAAGAATGAGAAAAATAATGTAACTACTAGAAATAATCCTGTTAACCCTTCGAGATCCAGATCAAGAGGTTTCTGATCTCTGAAGGTTTCTTCCAAGAAACCTTCCCTAAAACCCTTTGTCATTGTTCAGTCACTAAATCGCGTCCAGCTCTTTGCACCCCATGGACTGCGCCACACCAGGTTCCTCTATCCTCTACTGTTTTCTGGAGTTTGGTCAGATTCATGTCCATTGAGTCAGTATTGCTATCTAACCATCTTATCCTCTGCTGTCCTTTTCTCCATTTGCCTTCAGTCTTTCTCAACATCAACATCTTTTCCAGGGAGTTGGCTCTTCGCCTCAACTGGCCAAAGTATCGGAGCTTCCAGTGAACATTCAGGGTTGATTTCCTTTAGAATCGACTGGTTTGACCTTGCAGTCCAAGGGACTCTCAAGAGTCTTCTCCAGCACCCCAGTTCAAAAGCATCAGTTCTTCAACGTTTAGCCTTCTTTATGGTCCAGTTCTCCCATCTGTACATGATTACTGGAAAAACCTCAGCTTTGATTATACAAACCTTTGTCAGCAAAAGGATATCTCTGCTTTTTAATGGTCTCTCTCAGTTTGTCATAGCTTTCCTTCCAAGGAGTAAATGTCTTTTCATTTTTTAATTTCATGGTTGCAGTCATCATCCGCAGGGATTGATGGGGACATTGCCTAAACTCATAGGCATGCTTGGCCTCCTATTCCTCCCCTAATCTATTCCCTTCAACTCTTTATGACTTCATCTGTGCTATCAATACCCTCTTAATAACTCACTTGTACATCGATCCTTGTCCCACATGTGCCTCCAGCAAACCTTATGTAAGCCAGAACCTCTTTAAGAGGGGTGATAACCAGCTACCTGTCTGTTTTTGGTTTGGTTGGTTTGGGCTATTTTGTGATTATTAATGGGAATTTCAGTGCATGAGTTTATATAAAAAGGATAAAAGAGTCACTTATAGAAATTCTCTCTGCATTATATTTATCATAATTTCAATCTTTTTCCATCTTTATTTCTGAAAATTTCAGATACTGGGTTTATAATTTTTGATCATTTTGTCATTTTTCTGAGAGATTTACTCAAATTTATCTTCTCACATTTTAATCTTTTTCAATTGATGTTGTCACAGTGGTAATCAAAATCATTCTTTATGAATATTTGTACATAAATTTCTTTATTGTTTTAAATATACAATATACTCACTTCTCTTTTGAAGATATTACTTATATATGTACTTACGATTTACTCTCATTTTGTTTTTTAATGACCCTTCTGAACTATCTTTTGTTATTCATTTCCTTTATATCATTCATGTCCAATATCTTCCTTAAATGTTTGATGTCTGATCTTTCCTCTTTCCTATCTACACATTTCACCATGACCCAGATTCGCCCTTTCAGTGAGTTACCTCAGTTTTACATTTTGGTGAAAGGAGTAGTAGCTAGTACTAGACTTAGTATGTAAAGGAATACGGTTCTCTCTCTTTCACATATAAATGTTTAACTAACACTTTCAAGCACTATCTCATATGCAGCATATGCATCCCACTTTAAAAGCTATTTTTATTTCTATTTTCTGGCATATATTGGTCTACTCTCTGGCTTCTCATGGCTGACAAATTTCAGGTTCCAACAGTCTGTTAATTCAGTTACTACTTGACTCCCACATTTTTCAACTTCCAGCATTTGGTTAGCAACATATCCTCTTACATTCTCTTTCTATTTTGGTTTATCCCTTTCATAATATTTCAGAATATCTTTATGAAGTTCATTGACATTTTAGGACAGAAGAAAGTTTAAAAGGCACATTCAATCCATTATTATTATTTTAAAATTTTATAATGACCTTATTTCTCTTTTTTTAAAAAATAAAAATGAAGACTTCCCATGGTCAGGACATTCAGTGGGGTTAATTTTCTTTACTTGGACATTTTCATTGTATGGCTCTTCCTTAACCTTAATCATGGCAAGGCTTTTCTGATATGTCAGCTTCTCAAAGATGCTGTTAAACTAGCACTCTGTCAATCACGTTCCATCCTTACTTTCATTCATTTTCTTAGCATTTCAGGTAATGTATGATTGCTTTCAGAAAGTTTCTCAGGTTTATTGTGGATATACATGTATTAATTAAAAAAAAAAAACTTCATGGGTTAAAGACTTCTAGATGGATTTTTTTTTCTCTTTCAGTACCTTAATGATGTCTTCTAACTTGCAAGATTTCTAATTAGAAGTTGGATATGCTGTATACTTACATTTGCCACTCTGTATCTAATATGTGTTGGTTCTCCTCCAACTTTCTGCCCTTTCTCATTGTTTCTTATTTTCAGACATTTTAATACAATATGCATAGAGCTATATATGTGTTTGAGTAATTTGTGTCTCTCTGAGAATTTTTTCATTTTGTCCAATTTATCTAATTGGTTTACATATAACTGTTCATAGCATTCATTTATAGTTATTTTTGTTTCCGTAAAATTAGCAGTAATGACTTCTCTTTCATTTTATTCTAGTGATGTGAATTTTCTCTCTTGCTCTCTCTCCCTTCTCTTGGTCCATCTAGCTAATGGTTTATCAATTCTGTCAGTCAGTTCTTTCTAAGATCCATCTTTTTGCTCTATTGACTTTTCTATTATTTTATCTTCATTTCAATAATTTCTATCCTCATGTTTATTATTTCTTTCATTCTACTTCCTTTAGTTTCATTGTTCCTCTTTTCTTCCAGTAATCTGAGGTAGAAGGTTAGGTTATTTGAAAAGGTTAGGTTATTTTCTTTAAATGTAGAGCTTTACAGCTTTACAAACTCTAAATTTCCCTGTATGAACGGCTTCTATTATATTTCATAAATTTGGTATTGTGTGCCTTCATTTTTAATAATTTTCAAGTACCTTTAAAAATTTCTTTAGTGATTTGTCTCTTTTGTGATTTATTTCCTGCTTCCCTGGTGGCTCAGAGGTTAAAGCGTCTGCTTCCGATGCGGGAGACATGGGTTCGATACCTGGATTGGGAAGATCCCCTGGAGAAGGAAATGGCAATCCACTCCAGTATTCTTGCCTGGAGATTCCCATGGACGGAGAAGCCTAGTAGGTTACAGTCCACGGGGTTGCAAAGAGTCGGACACGACTGAGCAACTTCACCTTACCTTACTGCAGCTAAGTGGGCTGCCATTTCCTTCTCCAAAGCATGAAAGTGAAAAGTGAAAGCCTAGGAGAAGGCAATGGCACCCCACTCCAGTACTCTTGCCTGGAAAATCCCATAACGGAGGAGCCTGGTAGGCTGCAGTCCATGGGGGTCACGAAGAGTCAGACACAACTAGGGGACTTCACTTTCACTTTTCACTTTCATGCATTGGAGAAGGAAATGGCGGCCCACTGCAGTGTTCTTGCCTGGAGGATCCCAGGGACAGGGGAGCCTGGTGGGCTGCCGTCTATGGGGTCGCACAGAGTCGAACACGACTGAAGCGACTTAACAGCAGCAGCAGCAGCACATTAAAAATGTGTACTCACTATTGTTGGGCGGAGTTTCCTGTTAAGAGTATTTTTGTATGATTTTGTTCAAGTTTTCTAATTACTTGTTGATCTTTCTACTTGTTCTATCCATCATTGAAAGTAATGTATTTAAGTCTCCAAAAATTATTGTTGAATTTTGCATTTCTCCCTTTAATTATGCCTTATTTTTGTTTCATGTATTTTGGAACCTGTCTTAAAGTGTACATATATTTACAAATGTTATAATTTTCTGATACATGATATATTTTTCATCCTTCTATTTTCATATTACTTATATCTTTGAGTCTAAAATGTGTTTCCTGTAGAGACCATGAGGTTAGATTTTAGTTTTACCCAGTCTGACAATTCCTGTCTTTTTGAGTGTTGAACCTATTCATTTTTAAGGTTATTATTGACATAGTTAGAAGCAAGTTTGCCTGATTTCACATTTTGCTCTGTATTTGTCTCATGACTTTTGTGCCTCTATTACTCTTTTGCTTATTTTTTTGTAGGAACTGAATTTTTTTAGTGTAACATTTTAAGTTTTTATGTTTTTCTCATTCTATTTTGTGATGTTCTAGAGTTTACCAGATTCATCTTAATTTACAAAATCTACATATTATATATACTATTTCCAGGAAGGTATAGTGACTTTATATCTATATAGTTCTCTTTTCTCCCCCTTCTTTCTTTTTGTTTGTGTGTGTGTGTATATTTATTTTACATACATGTATTTTTGGTCATATATATATATATGTGGGTGTGTGTACATATGTATGTTCATATATAAAATCTGAAATAACATATCTTGCTAATAATATGGTGAGAAAAAATGTTTGTTTCTCTAGGTAGAGTTATACCTAAGTAATTCCAAGTCATCTTTTTCAATGTATCTTTATGTCTACACGTTTATGACTACCTTCTGCAGCATGTCTCACTCTCTTTATTTCTCAGTTCTGTTTCCAATATAACCTAATTCATCTCAGCCTGGCCAACTATGTCAAAAATTGGAGGGCATTTCATTCTGAGTAAGTCACTTTATACATTTTCATCATAGTAAGCTATTCCAGATAGACTAAGAACACTGTGCCACTTACAGATGTTCATTCTCTCATGCCAAATCTATTTTATTTCCACATGTGGTAAAGCATGCCCACAAAAATTAGCCATGAGTTCTTATTTCTTTACTTCTTATGCAAGTATCAAGGTTAATCCTACCTAATTAGTTTTAATTTGTCACTCAGGAAAAAGCATTATAAATATTCTTTTAGAAGTTATTATTTCTGCTACTCAAAACTAAAAAATAATGTATTTAATTTTATGAACTAAGGGCTGAATTCGTGCATACTTCATTTTAATGAAATATTTACTATTACAAATAGTACTACTGCCACTATTACTGAGAAAAAACATCTAGAATATTTTATCCCATCAGTATATTAACATATTTCTAGACAATTTCCACCAGACATGTTCTTAATATACTAAAATGACTAGCACAAAAACTGACCAAGAAAAATTTCAAACCAGTAGAACTTAATTCCTAGAGCAATGATTCATGGTAAGCAAACATACTTATCATATTTGATATGAAATGATGTCCTAAAATTATAAAGTCACTTTACAAAATTCATGGAATATTGTAAATATTGTTCTACTTCCAAAGATAAAACAAAAAGCACATTTAATGATCAAAGGAATAAAGAGGGAGTCAAGTGAGGAAAAAATTAATACATGACACCTTTCACATTAGAAAACATGGAGATGGTAAATTCTCAAGATTCATAGCAGTACACTATCATAATAAAGAAAGCTTAAAATTATAAACATCTAGATCTGTTATCTTTCTGTCTTTGATTCAATCTCTGAACTTTAGTTTGCTTTCTGAAAATTGAGGATTAATTTAAAATAAATCATTAGGAGTTGTCAGTTTGATGTCTGTCATAAAGGAAACATAAAATATTTTGTAACTTATTTTATTAATTTATAACATAAATTTCAGTATATGTATCTTTCTCAAAATAGAATAATCTGAAACTGGGACATTATCTTTCCAATAAAGGCAATCATATGAACACAAAAATTACATTTTACATTATGTAATATGAAAAACTTTATAAAAGCTCAATATCCAAGACATATTGGAAATTATCTAGAAGAAATATTTAGGCTATATTCCTTAACAATTTGGTTGAGGTTATGGAAAAATTCTCTTCTGAAATATTCTACTTCATTTTCCTATAAATGCTACCTCAGTAATGCATCATAAATGAATGAAATATCTTACAAAGTATGCAAAGGACATAATTATTAAAAGAAATCATTACACATAACTCAACTATTGATTTTTATTTCTGTTACCTTACTAGACAGTCATGTCCTTTCAAGGTAATTATTATTTTTTTAAATCCCAGTAATTGTTATAGGCATGATCACATAGAATTCACAGTAAAATGAATGAATGTATATGATAGAGATCCACGAACACTCATTCTAACAATACAGTGACAAGCAATGTCAAACTTAAAAATCTTCATTTTGAAATGCAAGGTGGATAGACTATAACAGAATATCATATCAATATCTGTATGTACCATTTCAATACATGATTTGCTTTTCATGAATATGAAACAATAAAGCCAGAGAACCCCCTTACAGTAGGGCTGTACAAACAGTGTTGCTCTCTAGTGCTAGATCTGCCTGCAATGCAGGAGACCCCAGTTCAATTCCTGTGATGAGAAGACCCCTAGAGAAGGGATAGTCTACCCACCCCAGTGTACTTGGGCCTCCCTGGTGGCTGAGATGGTAAAGAATCTATCTGCAATGTGGGAGACCTGGGTTCAATCCCTAGGTTGGGACGATCCCCTGGAGGAGAGCATAGCAACCCACTCCAGTAATCTTGCCTGGAGAATCCCCATGGACAGAGGAGTCTTGACAGGCTACAATCCATCGGGTCACAGTCCGAGTCAGACACGACTGAGTGACTAAGCATGACACAACGAAAGAAATCAATACACAGGAAGAACAAATGCTCTAATGATAAATAAGGTTATCAAAACTCTTTTTCTTTTTAGGGAAAAACCACATTGTAACAAGTAAACTAGTTAATCATCAGCAGTCATGAACAGACTCATCTTATCTAAGCACATCCATGATTTGAGTATATAACAGGTTAAAATATAGTTAGAAAAAGAAATATAGTTAGGAAAAACACAGAAGCTCACTAAATTCTATTCCATAAATAATGTAATGTAATATACTCATACATACATAAATAATATTTATTCTCTAAGTAACAGCTTGATTAGAATAAAAACAAATAAAAACAGAAACTTGCAATAAAGCTTGTCCTTTAGTCCATGAAAGAGAAAAAAAATTGATATTATATGAACTAAATACATTAGAAAGTTTTGAATGGATAGCCATTCTATTCCTAACACTATTTAGAAAACTCTCTTGTCTAGAGGGTCCAATTTTAAATGGAAAAATTCTTTCTCATTTTAGAACAAAGACTCTCTTAAGAATGTTGATTGACATTTGATATGTTTTAATTATGTTTGAATTAGGCAATTTCCTTGTGATGTAGGAATATGACTGACATATTGATTTAAAGTCTTTAATCCCTGAAGTAAAAGTTCACTCACTACCTAGAACATCCAAGTCCTCAATAACTTTTAATAAATTTATATATTTTTCACTATAGAAGGAATATGTTCTATATAAAAAAATTTGAATCACACATCGAAATGATAAAATGTATGAAAATATTTGCTTCTAATCACAGCATTCATATATAACTACTCTAATGATTTTGATTTCATTTTATCTACTTTCCCTATTTTGTCTTACATTTTACTTTTTTGCAACTTGTGATCTCTATTTTCAGTTCCTTAAAAGTTATCTTTTTAAAAATTTTTATTATTTTTAAATTTTTATTTTACTTTATTTTGCTTTACAATATGGTATTGGTTTTGCCATACATTGACATGAATCAGCC
This sequence comes from Nanger dama, assembly GCA_917880005.1. NCBI lineage: Eukaryota > Metazoa > Chordata > Mammalia > Artiodactyla > Bovidae > Nanger > Nanger dama. Next base: position 5,952,359 of record CAKJTW010000069.1, read on the forward strand.
ACGGGTGTACATGAGTTCCCAATCCTGAACCCCCTCCCACTCCCCACCCTATGTCATCTCTCTGGATCATAATCCCTGTGCACCATCCCCAAGCATCCTATATCCTGTATCGAACATAGACTGACGATTCGTTTCTTACATGATAGTATACATGTTTCAATGCCATTCTCCCAAATCATCCCACCCTCTCCCTCTCCCACAGAGTCCAAAAGTCTGTTCTATACATCTGTGTCTCTTTTGCTATCTCGCACACAGGGTTATCATTACCATCTTTCTAAATTCCATATATATGTGTTAGTATACTGTATTGGTGTTTTTCTTTCTGGCTTACTTCACTCTGTATAATCGGTTCCAGTTTCATCAACCTCATTAGAACAGATTCAAATGTATTCTTTTAATGGCTGAGTAATATTCCATTATGTATATGTACCACAGCTTTCTTATCCATTCATCTGCTGATGGACATCTAGGTTGTTTACATGTCCTGGCTATTATAAACAGTGCAGTGATGAACATTGGGGTACACGTGTCTCTTTCAATTCTGGTTTTGTCGGTGTGTATGCCCATCAGTAGAATTGCTGGGTCATAAGGCAGTCCTACTTGCAATTTTTTAAGGAATCTCCTCACTGTTCTCCATAGTGGCTGTACTAGTTTGCATTCCCACCAGCAGTGTAAGAGGGTTCCCTTTTCTCCACATCCTCTCCAGTATTTATTGCTTGTAGACTTTTGGATCACAGCCATTCTGACTGGTGTGAAATGGTACCTCATTGTGGTCTTGATTTGCATTTCTCTGATGAGTGACGTTGAGCATCTTTTCATGTGTTTGTTAGCCATCACAGAGCTAGAACAAATAATTTCACAATTTGTATGGAAATACAAAACACCTCGAAGAGCCAAAGCAATCTTGAGAAAGAAGAATGGAACTGGAGGAATCAACCTGCCTGACTTCAGGCTCTACTACAAAGCCACAGTCATCAAGACAGTATGGTACTGGCACAAAGACAGAAATATAGATCAATGGAACAAAATAGAAAGCTCAGAAATAAATCCACACACCTATGGACACCTTATCTTCGACAAACGAGGCAAAAATATGTAATAGATTAAAGACAATCTCTTTAACAAGTGGTGCTGGGAAAACTGGTCAACCACTTGTAAAAGAATGAAACTAGACCTCTTTCTAACACCACACACAAAAATAAACTCAAAATGGATTAAAGATCTAAACATAAGACCAGAAACTATAAAAGTCCTAGAGGAGAACATAGGCAAAACATTCTCCAACATAAATCACAGCAGGATCCTCTATGATCCTCCTCCCAGAATGCTGAAAATAAAAGCAAAAATAAACAAATGGGATCTAATTAAAATTAAAAGCTTCTGCACAACAAAGGAAACTATAAGCCAGGTGAAAAGACAGCCTTCGGAATGGGAGAAAATAATAGCAAATGAAGCAACTGACAAACAACTAATCTCAAAAATATACAAGCAACTTACGGAGCTCAATTCCAGAAAAATAAATGACCCAATCAAAAAATGGGCCAAAGAACTAAATAGGCATTTCTCTAAAGGTTATCTTTAAATTGTAGGTTGCAAAGCCTACCCAGGGTGTTCATATTCTTGGAATAAAAAACTTTGATCAATCCTTTCCAACTTAAATATTACGATTGTGCATGTTTATAGTTTTATAACATTTTTGCCCTGCAAAGTAGACGTCTTTATTATTTTTTTATGTTATACAGCCAACATTTGTTCAGATTTATCCACACATTTGCTAATTTCATTGTCCATGATTCCACTTTAGACCTGGGATAGTTTTCCTTCTCCTTAAAGGACATACATGTTTTTATGTATCACTGAGTCAAGAATCGTTATTAGTGGAATCTCTATTTTTATCTGAAAATATCTGTATATCACCTTTGTTCTTTTAAAACATATTTTCTACATTTACAATTAAAAGCAACTTTTTTCCCAGGATATTTCAGGTATTATTGCACTGACAGCCAGCTTCTGGTGTTCGTTAGAAAACACCTGGAAACCCAATTGCCACCCAGTATTAGGTAATGCTTTCATTTAGCTGGTCAGCTCCTGGTAAGTGGGCTAATTAGCCGGTGCTGTGCCACTCGCCCCCCCCCCGCCCGGCTTTTTTTTTTCTTTCAGATTACCCAGGTGAAGTATTTCTTGGGAGCCTAAAAAGCAGCAGGGATTCAACTTCCATTGTCCAGAAAAGACAGCTCTGGATGCTTCTCCTAGCATCACGCATTCCTCAGCACCTGATCTGGGCAACAGCATCATTTTCTTGCCTTCGGGTGACAGCATGGAAACACTGTGATGCACTCCACTGATGAAGGGTCTTTCCATCTGGTATGTCCCACCCCCCGTTTTTAGTTTTTAGTTTAGTTTAGTTTAGTTTTTACCTTTTTTGACCTGCACCCTTTTGCCCCAGTAGCCAGGGTCACCCACTGGCTATTGCTAAGATATATTGCTTAATCTAATATCCAATAATAACAGCAGTCTTTTCTTGTTTACTTTGTCTTTTCTTTCACTCTTTGTGACCCCGTGGACTGTAACCTACTAAGGCTTCTCCGTTCATGGGATTCTCCAGGCAAGAATACTGGAGTGGATTGCCATTTCCTTCTCCAGGGGATCTTCCCGACCCAGGGATCAAACCCGGGTCTCCCGCATTGGAGGCAGACGCTTTAACCACTGAGCCACCAAGGAAGCCACATATATAATTGAAGCATAGTTGACTTAGTGTTTCAGGTGCACAGCAAGGTGATTCAGTTACACATATATATTATTTTTTAAATTATTTTCCATTAGAGGTTATTAAAAGATATTGACTATAGTTCATGTACTATACAGAAAACCTTTGTTGCTTGTTGCATATCCATTTTTTAAAATTAGATATCTAGCATTCTATTCAATACTAAAGTTAAACAAGTGGAATCATAATGTCATAAATTTTTAGGCAAAAATTCGTAAGCTTTCTAAAATATGTTTTGCATATTATAAAAAGCTTTTCCACTACACTTGATAAAAACTTAAGAACATCCAAAAAGAAGAGATGGAGAAATTGGAAAACATAAACTAAATTAAATGAGAGTACCCAATATGAAATAGAAAAAGTGAAACAAGCTAGATAAAAGATCATCATATAGTCCAGTTGTTTTTAAACATGGCTGCTCATTAGAAACATATCTGGAGATCTGGAGAAATAAAAGCAATACTTGGGCATTTGTATCTTTCAAAAAATTCCAAGATAATTACTCGTTCTTCTTAGCTCAAATTCCAAAGAGATATACTAGGATTTGACAGATAGAGAATAACAATACTCGTAAGAGAGACCATAGCCACATTTAACACTAATTTGATTGTTTAGGGTGCAATGAAGGTATAACAATCCCAAATACCTTATGCAAAGCTCCGTGTCAAATATAATAGTGTATATTATGTGGTTGTGCTTCACAGGCGACTCAGTAAAGATTTAAATGTAGGTAAAGAGTTCCAGTGTAGGAGCTGCAGGTAACCTGGGTTCAATCCCTGGGTTGGAAAGATCCCTTGAAAGAGGAAATGGGAACTCACTTTAGTATGCTTTCCAGGATAATCCCATAGACTCGCTACAACAGTCCATGGAACTGCAAAGAGTCAGACATGACTGAGAGATTGAGCATGCATGCATTTTACACAAGAAAATCATTTACCCTATGTTAAAGAAAAGGGTTTCTAAACAGATGAGGAAATGACCCCATCTTTTGGGGGCAGGGTCTGTAACATATAGCCGAGACTGCTGTATCAGGTAAAATGAAAGTAAAATCTGGTAAGTCAGTAACACACACAGCTATTTATTTGCATTCTCTGCTATATTCTGACATCCTCTAATTCGAGAAAACTTCGAGTCCTGCCATAATCAATGAGACACATGTTATTTGAACAAATAAGCCAATCCTCAAAAAAGAAAAACATTACCAGATGTTTTGGCTCACATTTATTTTTGATGGCCCACTCTGCTTAAAAGAGATTACGGAATGAGACTTGACCACGCAGTATTTTGTCCATTCTGCATGTCAAGAGTAGTAAAAGGCCCAGCCTGACCAGAAATAGTAACATTATGCCTCCATCAGCTGAATAACAGGGAATCCTGTTCTGACTTTTCACTGTGTTCTTCAAAGTTGCTATTGTTAGAGGCTAAGTGAATCTGAGAGCGAAATAGGTGTCAATCCTAGTTAACACCCATTTGCAGCTCCCCAGCGGCCCTAATAGAGGTCCAGTACAGTCCACTTGCAAGTCATGTGCGGACTCTTGTCCTTGGGGCATTTTACTTACAGCGGTATCTAAGTGATTTCTCTCCTGTTGTCACTGATGTGGTTTCTTATCAGGTGAGCCACCTCATCAGGTAGGGCAATCAGTGCGCTGTGACTCTGCTCACCAGTCCATGGCTGAGCACCCAAGAGACTGCTCATTTCATCAAGTCAGGTAGCCGGCTCTGGGATCTGACTGAGGCATCTGTTCCCTTGAGCCGTCGGCTACACGTGTTTTGTGGGCCTCTACCTGACCCACCTTAAGTTCATACAAGAATTCCTGTAAGTAAGGGTTCCATTTAAGGATGTTCTTTATTATCTAGTTATTTTAGGGCTCCTTTGCCTCACGATATAGCAAGGAGACCAGAGGAAAGAAAAGGGTTTCTAAACAGATGAGGAAATGACCCCATCTTTTGGGGGCAGGGTCTGTGACGTATAGCAATTTATCATTCACTTTCTGACAAAGACTCCTGATTTCAGTTCACATCATTCTCAGAAATTTCAAAGACTGGTCTTAGCTTGGGATTTTAGATGGCTTTGTCAGTGAAACCCCTTTGGTCTTATAGGTAGCTATGTTTTTAACTCTTGCCCTCTTTTCTCTCAGAAGGCAATTCTCATGATACCATTCATCATCTGTTTCACTAAGTGTCTCATGTTCATTGTTAAATTCCAGCCCCATTTCACTAGATTATGGGATGAGGCCCGTGAACTAAAAATACCTTTGTGGCAGAATAGTAAGTGTATACTGTATCCCATTACGTGAGGATGTGGATTGTCTTGGTTTGATTTAGAAATTGGGATTAAAAATCAGTTTGCTTGTAGTTCTATAAAAGCCTCTTGGACCTACTGCACTCCCTGAGGTCTTTATCATTATCAGGTACAGCTGAAGCAATCAGAGAAAACACTTAGTTTAATCCTCGAGTATAGACTGTTAACCTCCAGGAACCCTCTGCTTTAAGAAATGGCCAGATAATAGAGAAGGCTTCACGTTACAGGCCTGCCGCCTAATCATTTACTTCCTAACAGTCAAATAACATCGTCATACTCACAGAGTTGGAGAATACATGCTCATATTCAAATTATCAGCATCAAGCCAAGTGCTATACAGATATCAGGCTTTTCACTTACATCAAAAGGAGGCTAAGGGTATTGCATACATAAACAAGATCTAGTACTACAAGATAGGGGAAAAAAAAGTATCTCTCTTACTTTTATATATACTTGCTACATAAATGAGGCCTTATCTCTGTAGCCACAAATAGGTTATGAATTCATTTCCCTGAACAGAATCCTTAACCTACATTCTCACCAACATATTATCTCTGTCTGGACTAAATATTAGTCCACTTCTTACTTCTAACTTACAAAAACAAATTTATTAGTAGAGAGTCAAGTGTTTAATTTATTATAATTATTATAAGTATATTTTTATATCCTATGTAAAATATAACTAGATAGATAGAACCCATTTCTTGGCTCTGCTAAAAAATAAAGACAAACTCCTCAAAGGAAAATACTTTATTTTTTTAGAAGGAAAAAAAAAAGTGCTTCCCTATCCAAACATACTTATTGTTTAACACTGGTGACAATTTTATGAGACTGATGAGATTTAATATTCTCAGCCCCTTGCAGCTTAATGAATTAACTGAAGATAAAAACCTGACACCAGATCTTTACTACTCCAGTTGCCCAGGAAGTATTTCAGGGCCAGATGTTAGAAGGTAGTAATGTGATTTTGCAGTTATTATCTCTGGGGCTGAGAAAGAGGTAAATTCACTTTGGTTCATTTTTATTTCAGTGTTCTCTTACTTTTCACTCTTTTCCATGATGTCAATATAGTTCACATTTCTTAAGGAGTGGTAAAATAATACCTTACTGACTCAGTGTCTTTGGCTTGTGCATGCTTTTTATAGATCTGTCTTTGTTGTTTCAATTCAACAAGCATTAAATTTAAAGATATGTACTCTATTGCACTATAAATAAAACAGTCAAGTGGGAGAATCCATTTTAAACATCCATGTTGCCAGGTCATTTCTCTGTAAAGAAAATTATCACAGGAGAAAGTTAGACATTTGTTTGGCATAGCTAATTTTATCTTCAAGTGAGAGGTTGGCAGGGCCCCAGATATATTTGCACTCTATTCTTCAAAAGCAATGGACTGTTATGGCCTTTCATTCAAGGCTTTTCCTTCCATACGATCAGTTCCTAATTGTTCTCTTAGGAAAACACAAGTTTTGATCACAGAGTAACTGAAGCTCATTTTCACTTAACTTCTTATTGTCTCTCAGTATTTTAGTTTGGCTAAGACTTTCAATAAAATCCTGTTTTGTATTTCAGGGTACTCCAATGGAAAAAATGATAATTTTAGAAATATTTTAAAAAGTCAAAGAATTAAAATCCTGTGAATATTAAGATTATTTTTTTCAAATATTACTTAAACTTCTTTAAAGCCATGGCTCTCCTAAAAGAAAAATGTTGATGTTGTGTGTGGCTGCTTTACTATAATGTCTGCATTTGAAAGAGAATGTCTTTGTGTAGATGTAGGAGCATTTTGCTTCTATGGGATGGTCTCAATGATCCACAGTCAAGGTCGACATTTGCCTTAAATGGAAAATCTGAAGCATGTGTGATTTAGGTAATGAATTTGGAGCCTTAACTAACATTACCACAATGCCTCAATGGTATGATCGCCTTAGTATAACCAATAAGGTGAATTTTGCTAATTTCCCTAGCGAGCTCTATGAAAGGAAGATAGTCATCCTAATTTGGGTTTTTTGATAGATAGTAAAGGAACACAGATTAGGCTACCAACATACACTACCCATATTTTTATTATTAGAATGATATTTGTATAAACATCCCCATGTTTTCCACATAATTTTCACCATAATTAAGTTCTCCTTTTTGCCAGTGTTTTCTGGACATAAATAATGAAATAGGTAAGGACAAATTATGCCTCTTTAGGTAGTTTTATTCTAAAACTATACTTCAGATATTGCTGTTGGAATAGACCTGCAATAATACATAGATGTCCAAACAAAGCTCTTTACAAATAAGTTCAGTTTCTAGAGTCAAGTCTTTGGATGAAACAGCCACCTGTTAAGTTAAAGTCAAAATATACTTATTGAACCTTCCTGATATTTAATTGGGATAATTTTATGGCCATATTTTAAACTATTTCAACTATTCATATGGCAAGAATTTTTAAAATGTAAATAACTGACATGAAGATATATTAAGATGATTGAATAAGTAATTTATCTAAGCATTCTACTTGCCTGACAGGAAAAAAAAAAACAAAACCACTATTTGACTGACTCCTAAAATGTTAGTTAAAAAATTTTACCTATACTTCTTGCTTCAAAAGTAAAATTGATACTTTACACTCTATGATGCATAAGCATTCTTTTGTAAATAGTAAGATGCTTTGATTTGCTCTAATGTTCAGGAGATAATATTAAGGCTTTTTGGTTCCTGTTGAGGGACTGGAATAATGATCCTTGTAAGTAAAAATCAGAAAATAAAGAAAATAAAAGCATCACAAGCTCAGAACTGACCAATATACAAATTTTGGAAAATGATAAACATTTCCTAACCTCTCAGTTTCTACCCCTTATCCACCCTTATTTCACTTGGGTCATGAACTTTGTTGAGTGTGACATTGCAAAGATTTTCAAATGCTTGAGCTTCTGTTCTCAAATCTCTTCAGGATAATCAGAAATCATTATGTAACGGCAAACTCGGGGAAACCCTGCTTTACTCCCTTCTTCTCAACCCAAGACTGAAAGTTTTCAAATGATGTGGGCAAAGAAATATTCACTTGGAAGCTGACTGAGATTTAAACCTCTGAGTTTTATGTGGTTTGCTCCTCTGTCTGATCTTCTAACACTTTGAGAGCTGTTTTTTATCTATACTAGTCTAGGACTTTCACATACTTACCTCTAAACAAGGAAAAAGCTTTTTTTCCATTAAAAGACTGATTTCTCTTTGAAGTACAGCCCCAGTCAAACCATGTATATTTCAAAAAAAAAAAGCACACACATACATCAAAGCATCAGTCAAGATTGATATAGGATGGCTAGTATGATATCAAAGAGCTATTATGGATTAAAAATCCCAGATAACAGAAAGTATGGGTTTAACTCTATGATATTTTAGTAACACATACATACATAAATAACTTGGATATGCATTTTTCAATGTATAAATTTCCATTCACACAAAAAATGTGAATAGTAAGATAACTTATGATTAATATCTTCCTATAATTTCCTTTCAATTTGTAAATTTTCACTAATATATTTTGCCAGATTACTATTTAAGCAGTAATCTACTTTTTTTTCTCTCTCAGTCCAGCTTTATATTTCCATCCTTAGACCACCTCCAGATTTATTACCAGTAAAATGAGTAAATATTGTTATTTTTAACTGGAAAATAACTTGCCAACCAAGACAGGTTGATTCTTCGTTTGTGGGACTAGATTTACGCTATAAAGTGTTTGTTATTTAAATACATTATATTTCATCACTCACTACTTGCTACTGGCTTCAGTGGTGAGATCACCAGATCATGTGCTTTTCTGGTTACCTCTTAATTTTCTTTCTCTTCTCATCCTACGTTTGAGCTCTAAACATTAGAATTTCTCAACACTCCATTCTGAGTTGTCAGTATTCTTTTGGAAACTTTTTTTCTTGGTAATGTTATCCATTTCCATAGCTATAATAGAAACTGTATGTCAAGGACTATAAAATTAAACTGTAGTCTAGTTGCCTCAAAGAATGTCAAACCCCGTATAACTAACTTCCTATTTGAAAATATCCTTGTTGGTATCTAAAGGAGAAGAAAAAAGAAAGAAAGAAAACACAGAAAAGAGAAAGAAAGTAGCCAAACAAACATAACAAAACATACCCCCAGACGGCCCACTTCATCTTCTTGGGTGCATCTCTCTCTGGTCTTTGCCAGGTCAGTAATTGGCACTATTGTCCAGCCAGTCCCTGCACTTGGCTGTCTGGAAGTTACTGTTGATAGTTCTCTTTATCACCAAAACAGACCATTTCCAAGTTCTGTCAAATCAAATCCTGGTGCTTCCTTACCAAGCTCCAGTCACAATAAGGGTCTTTCCATTTATTAATTTCACCAATGCTCTGTCACCTCAGTGCCTTCACTGTCAAGCACAAGTGCCTGAAAAGCATTTCTCAGCACTCTTCAGTGAAGATCGACAGCTTCTCCCCTACCCTCGGTTCCTAGCTTACGAATCACTTTGTAAGGAGCACTTCCCAAAATAACCAGTCCAAGGGTGGATCACCTTATTCTGGTTTCTCACTGAACCAACATTAAAAAAAAAAAAAAAAATCCTCATCTATATATCTCATCCTTCTGTCCAGAACCTATCTATGCAGTTCAGTTCAGTCACTTAGTCGTGTCTGACTTTGCAACCGCATGGACTGCAGCACACCAGGCCTCCCTGTCCATCACCAGCTCCTGGAGTTTACTCAAACTCATGTCCATTGAGTCCATGATGCCATCCAACCATCTCATCCTTTGTTGTCCCCTTCTCCTCCTGCCCTCAATCTTTCCCAGCATCAGGGTCTTTGGCATCATTCTCTCTCTCTCTTTTTTTTTTTTTTGGAGAGCACAGAAAGGAAGGCATTTTTCCCAAATGATTTTTGCTGCCTCTTTCAAGAAGATAAATTCTTATGAGGAAATTAGACTGGAAGTCATCTTCAATAATCTGTTTTTCTTTATAAGGTAGTAAGGTAAAATCAATTCTTTTGGATATTAAACATTGAAGGAGATGAGCTTAATTGGAAGATCACAATCAAGGAGCTGGGATTCCTGCTAGAGAAATAATATCCTAATCTAGTGAATTACAGATAGAGAAGGATCTCGTGCACTTCCCATCACCATAGGTATTATTCTCAATTTCATGGGCCAAAATACTTTATATTCCTCTTTCATAAATTCATTTTATCATTAAACCATGTACAAAGTAAACCATGAAGTGGAATTAAATAAAATGAAAAGAGAAAAATGCTATCAAGTTAAGTAATAAAAGAGTACAATTAATTTTTTTTTTTTTTTTTAATGTAGACAACTGGCTTCCCTGGTGGTTCAGACAGTAAAGAATCTGCCTGCAACACAGAAGACCCAGATTCGATCCCTGGTTTGGGAAGATACCTTGGAGATGGGAATGGCTATCCACTCCAATATTCTTGTCTGGAGAATCCCATGGACAGAGGAGCCTGGTGGACTATAGTCCATGGAGTCTCAAGAGTCAGACACAACTGAGCAACTAACACATATTAAGACAGCTGACAAAGGTGCTGAAAGTAAAATGACAAAAGAGAAAGGAGACATAACAACTTACACAAAAACTCTTTTAAAAATAGTATCGAAGAGGGTTAATTGTAATGCAGGATCTCTCAGTCTTAGCTCTACTGGCATTTTGAGTTGGATAATTGCTTTAGGGGAAAGGGAGATTTGACCTGTACATTGTACAATTACTCATTAGATGCCAGTATCAATCCTCCCCATGCTGTGACAACTGAACTTATTTCCAAACACTGTGAAATGGTTCAAGGAGAGTAACATCACCACCAGCCCCACTTACTTTGTCCCACTGAGAAACCCTGGCTTCATGTGAAGAGAACATGACTTTGTGTGAACAAATCTATATTTAACTCTTAGCTTATCAATCAAATCTTGGAAATGTCATTTAATCAACACATAGCAAAAATTTTCCTCAGGAAAATGGAGGTGCCTACATTGCCTATTTCATAGATTATATCATTCAAATGCTTTCAAGAAAATAATGACAGAGTAGAAAAAGAAAAATAGAAACCAGGGAATAGAAGACTTTAAAAGGCAGATAAAAAGGTCAAACCTAATTGTTCTATTGAGGTTTCAAATTTTACTCTGATCTTTCTGGCAGCCAAAGTGAAAAAGAAAGATGATTACTTGCATAATCATACAAGGGACTGAAAGCCAGTTACTCTACGAAGCATGGATGTTCTCAGCACTTTCCTGTTAACATTTTTTGCCTTATCAAGAAGACAGGAAGGACACAAAGATCCAAATCCTTAACACTTTCATGGCAAGTATACTCCTGATTTTGATAAAGTTTTTGAGGTGTAGTGTTCTTCAATAAATTTTGGGGGTTAACATTAAAATATAATCTAGTGAAGGCAACTCTATGATCAGCTCTGATATTAAATCTCAGCTTGACTTAAGTATCATGATTTAAAGTATCAAAACCAGTGATCTGGCTGTAGAGCCCTCAGGATTTTCAGTCAGTCTTACTGTTTTCACTCTGAATTTTTATAAGGTTTTATTATCAATTATAGGTGGCACTATCAATTCCCAGGTGGTGGTAGTGATAAAGAACCTGCCTCCCAGTGCAGGAGACTTAAGAGATGCAGGTTCGATCCCCGGGTGGAGAAGATCCCCTGGAGAAGGAAATAGCAACCCACTCCAGTATTCTTGCCTAGAAGATCTCATAGACAGAGGAGCCTGGTGGACTACAGTCCACAAGGTCACAAAGAGTCAGACATGACTGAAGCAACTTAGCATGTTATCAATTATTTTGAGATTGAATTTGTAGATGATGGATTGTTACATAGATAGACTGGGTAATAGGGCAATTAAAATGACTCTCTCCCCTTTCTTTCCGCCAGTTGTTGGTGCCAGGTATCTACCTGCCTGGGCAGAGCAATGGGAGATAGATCCATAGTAGGTAGAAAAGGTTGTGAGCAGGAGATGAAAGTATAGTCAGTGACCCAGACTAGTGCCTTGAGTTTCTTTACCTCTACATTACTGTCGTATACCATTTATGAATTTCCTGATTTTCTGTTTACAGTATTTTCTCTTAGTATGATCATAATATTGTTAACTACTGTATTTTTCCAATACTTCATCTTCTGAGGTAATCTTTTCACATCCAAAAAACAAACAACAAACAGGAAGAGAGATCTCTGGGTGTTGAACTTGCAAACAATGAGCCTATTGTTCAATGACCTCCTCTCCATAGGAAAACACTGCAGGGTTAGTCCACTGAAACATAGGGAATATTTCTTTTGTCTTTTTGTTTGTTTATTCTTCATTAATACTGTGTATGAAATTATTAAAATAAGATACTCTGTGGGGCCATGAAAACTGTCTGGTGAACAACTGAGGCACAACCACTTATCAGCTGAGCTTCCTACTGCTGATAAAAGGTAGCCTCATCTTTGTCTTTATACCACTGAAAGTAAATGGAAAATAGTCTTTCTTTGATACAGAGTATCCAAAGGCCCCATGGCAGCTAATTTAAAGACAAGGTTTTATGCATGAATCAAGGCAAATTGGAAGTGATCAAACAGGAGACGGCAAGAGTGAACATCAACATTTTAGAAATCAGTGAACTAAAATGGACTGGAATGGGTGAATTTAACTCAGATGACCATTATATCTACTATTGTGGGCAGGAAACCCTTAGAAGAAATGGAGTAGCCATCATGGTCAACAGAAGAGTCTGAAATGTAGTACTTGGAATGCAATCTCAAAAATAACAGAATGATCTGTTCATTTCCAAGGCAAACCATTCAATATCATGGTAATCCAAGTCTATGCCCCGACCAGTAATGCTGAAGAAGCTGAAGTTGAATGGTTCCATGAAGACCTACAAGACTTTCTAGAATTAACACCCAAAAAGATGTCCTTTTCATTATAAGGGACTGAAATGGAAAAGTACAAAGCCAAGAAACACCTGGATTAACAGGCAAATTTGGCCTTTGCATACTGAATGAAGCAGGGCAAAGGCTAACAGAGTTTGGCCAAGAGAATGCACTGGTCATAGCAAACACTCTTCCAACAACACAAGAGAAGACTCTACACATGGACATCACCAGATGGTCAACACCGAAACCAGATTGATTATATTCTTTGCAGCCAAAGATGGAGAAGCTCTATACAGTCAGCAAAAATAAGACCAGGAGCTGACTGTCGCTCAGATCATGAACTCCTTATTACCAAATTCAGACTGAAACTGAAGAAAGTAGGGGAAGCCACTAAGCCACTCAGGTATGACCTAAATCAAATCCCTAATGATTATACAGTGGAAGTGAGAAATAGATTTAAGGGACTAGGTCTGATAGACAGAGTGCCTGATGAACTATGGATGGAGGTTAGTGACATTGTACAGGAGACAGGGAGCAAGACTATCCACAAGAAAAAGAAATGCAAAAAGTAAAATGCTGTCTGAAGAGGCCTTACAAATAGTTTTGAAAAGAAGAGACACAAAAAACAAAGGAGAAAAGGAAAGATATACCCATTTGAATGCAGAGTTCCAAAGAATAGCAAGGAGAGATAAGAAAGCCTTCCTTACCAATCAATGCAAATAAATAGAGAAAAACAATAGAATGAGAAACACTAGAGATCTCTTCAAGAAAATTAGAGATACTAGGGAACATTTCATACAATGATGGGCTCAATAAAGGATAGAAATGGTATGGACCTAACAGAAGCAGAAGATATTAAGAGGTGGAAAGAATACACAGAAAAACTGTACAAAAAGATCTTCATGACCCAGATAATCACGATGGTGTGATCACTCACCTAGAGCCAGACATCGTAGAATGTGAAGTCAAATGGGCCTTAGGAAACATCACCAGAAAGAAAGCTAGTGGAGGTGATGGAATTCCAGTTGAGCTGTTTCAAATCCTAAAAGATGATGCTGTGAAAGTGCTGCACTCAATATGCCAGCAAATTTGGAAAACTCAGCAGTGGCCACAGGACTGGAAAAGGCCAGTTTTCATTTCAATCCCAAAGAAAGGCAATGCCAAAGAATGCTCAAACTATCTCATAATTGAACTTATCTCATACACTAGTAAAGTAATGCTCAAAATTCTCCAAGCCAGGCTTCAATAATATGTGAATTTCCATATGTTTGGCTGGTTCTAGAAAAGGCAGAGCAACCAGAGATCAAACTGCCAACATCTACTGGATCATCAAAAAAGCAACAGAGTTCCAGAAAGTATCTATTTCTTCTTTATTGACTATGCTAAATGCTTTGACTGTGTGAATCACAATAAACTGTGGAAAATTCTTCAAGAGATGGTAATACCAAACCACCTGACCTGCCTCTTGAGAAACCTGTATGCAGGTTAGGAAGCAACAGTTAGAACTGAACATGGAACAACAGACAGGTTCCAAATAGGAAAAGGAGTACGTTAAGGCTGTATATTGTCATCCTACTTATTTACCTTCTATGCAGAGTACATCATGAGAAACACTGAGCTGGAGGAAGCAAGCACAAGCTGGAACCAAGATTGCAGGAGAAATATCAATATCCTCAGATATGCAGATGATACCACCCTTATGGCAGAAAGTGAAGAAAAACTAAAGAGCCTCTTGATGAAAGTGAAAGAGGAGAGTGAAAAAGTTGGCTTAAAGCTCAACATTCAGAAAACGAAGATCATGGCATCCGGTCCCATCACTTCATTGCAAATACAATGAGAAACAGTGGAAACAGTGGCAGACTTTATTTTTGGGGCTCCAAAATCACTGCAGATGGTGACTGCAGCCATGAAATAAAAGACATTCCTTGGAAGAAAAGTTTTGACCAACCTAGATAGTATATTAAAAAGCAGAGACATTACTTTTGCAACAAAGGTCTGTCTCATCAAGGCTATGGTTTTTCCAGTAGTCATGTATGAATGTGAGAGTTGGACTACAAAAAGCTGAGCACTGAAGAATTGATGCATCTGAACTGTGGTGTTGGAGAAGACTCTTGAGAGTCCGTTGGACTTCAAGGAGTTCCAACCAGTCCATCCTAAAGGAAATCAGTCCTAAATGTTCATTGGAAGGACTGATGTTGAAGCTGAAATTCCAATACTTTGGCTACCTGATGCGAAGAGCTAACTCCGTTGAAAAGACACTGATGCTGGGAAAGATTGAAGCCAGGAGGAGAAGGGGATGACAGAGGATGAGACTGTTGGATGGCTTCACCAAGTCAATGGATGACTCAATGAATTTGAGTAAACGCCGGGAGTTGGACTCCAGTGATGGACACGGAGGCCTGGCATGCTGCAGTCCATGCGGTTGCAAAGAGTCAGACACAACTCAATGACTGAACTGAACTGACAAAGGAAGCAAAAGGAATTGGCTAAAGAAATGGACAACCCCAGAGAATTTCCTTGAAACATAATGCTTTGTACGTAAGTGCAGCTCACCAAATATATATTTAAAAAAAGAGAATATCATGTGGTGCTAGGTTGGCTGTTGTCCAGGGAGAAATATATTTACAATTAGGAATTCAGTGACAATCTGCTTAAGGGGATTGACAAAGATCGTTTAAATATTTGAGGATAAAAGCATGTTGCATTGTATTTCTTTCAGAGTATTATAATTCCTTTCATTCTTTTAGGAAACACTGATATTGTATAACTTTAAAAATTTTTCACACTAATTATTCCTTGCCAATGCACATGTATTTCCTATCTGTTATTTGGTTATCTGGCTATCTGATTTCTTGCATAATTTCACATGCAACTGAAGATGCAAGCCAGAAATCCTTGTGGCATATTTTGGCAAAAGAAGACAAAAAGTTGAAAATAAAGATCTCCCAGTGTCTGAGTTTCTCTTTTTATAAAGGCTGATGTGCTGGCTTGGCACCTCGTTAAGCAAATCAATGCTAATTGCTAACACTTTAGCAAATTAAAGAGGCGTGAGAGGGCAGCGGACAGTCTGGCAGAAAAGTAATGGTCCTGGAAATGCACACTAACTAAAACCTCACATGTCGCACTCAGCCCAGTCGAAATGAGGGGTATTTCCTGCAGAAGCCAGTAAAGAAGGCAATTCTGTGAGCACTTTTCAAGTAAGGAAATGAACAAAATACTTCCAAGAACTTTTGGAGTGTATATCTTATTGTACAAGGTCCAATCAGTTCTACCAGGGAAAGGAAGTTTGAGGAGAAGCTAAACCATCTTTGGATTGTCAAAAATCCACTATTTTTTGACAGAAACGACAGAAAAGATAATACAAGATAAATTCAAAGGGAGGAAATAAACATTAATTCTCTAAGATAATACTAGTAGGTTCAAGGTGAGACTTACCCATTCAGAGTTCCTTTTTCCAATCAACCACAGTTTTCATATCAGAAAAAGTAAAACTGAGAGTTAGATATGTATAAAGTTATACAGTGCAGGTGACTAAGATGGGGCTGGGTACTCCCAGTCTTGGTTTATTCTTCCACTGGATCTTAATGTAGGTGAACATTGGTAGATGCAACATCCATGCATCAGAACAGAGAGCATGAGTCAATGCATATTATGTACTTTATGCTCAGCTTAGTAAATGATTCTCAGATAAACTTATGTGCAGAGAGAGAAGAGCTCTGTAGATACTGGCTTTCCAAAAGCAGTTGTAAACATGGGTATGAATTCCTAGAGGAATACGGGAGTTAGAAAAAGAGATTTTAGGTCTTCTACATGGCAATTTTCTGCACCGAATTAGATGAATAAAATCTGCAGGGAAGAAGGGTAAACTAAGGATCATTATACTTGTACAGCAAGAAAAGAAGAAGAAAGAGGAGTCAGTTGAAAAGAAAGTATTTTCAGAGGAGAATGAGGAAGGGACAGTGCTGTGGACACTGAGGAAAGAGATGGCCGACACTGGCAAGCCTTACAAAGAAGTTATGAAACATGAGAGTGTGAAAGTCAATGTCTCAGCTGATGATGAGTTCACGTGGGTTTGATCCCTGGATTGGAAAGATCCCCTGGAAAAGGAAATGGCAACCCACTCCAGTATCCTTGCCTAGGAAATCGCATGGACAGAGGAGCCTGGCAGGCTATTGTCCAAGGAGTCTGTAAAGAGTCCAACATGGCTAGTGACTAAACAACAACAATATTCCTATTTGTTTAATACGATCTATATTTCTCACACTTGCCTGTATACTGGAATTACCTGGGAGTTTAGAAAGCTTAGCTTCTCTCCCAGAGATATTGAATGAATTGCTATGAGATGTGGTCTGGTCATCCGTATTGTAGAAAACTCCTTGGAAATATTTTAATTTGTAGCCACGTTGAAGAACCAATGTTCCAGGCCAAAATATCATCTGGATATACATCTTCTTTTATGAAGATGATTAAGCTTGTTCAAAAGGACTGACCAAGGGCATTTTAATAAGAGGTTTAAATTGAAATTTGTGGGTAGACAAGCAGACTTGGGCATAAACCGGATGATGCGTGGAGCCCCACTCAAGTGTGGAACGAGTACCTAAACCAACTTTGCATTTCCTAAGTTCTGGGTTTGTTTGTTTGTTTATTTGTTTTTGTAAGATTAGAAACACATTTGATTGTACCCATAGCCTACAGAAACATCAAAAGCCAGGAAACATGCACCGCCCCCTCCACGTGATAAAGCTTTTACAAATAGGAAGGATTGCAACTGAGTTAGCAGGCAACAGCACCCAAACTCCTCTGCTCAGACCCAGAAAATTGAGTTCACACTTTCCACTGGGGTGAAAAACACAATCAAAACTGCAATAGCATCCTCTGCAAGCCGGCATGTCCATTTATTTTCATCCAGAGGTACTCATCTGCATAGGTTACTGGATCTTGAGTCATAGCCAATTTGGGAACCAACTTGCAAATCAGACGTGGCTTGACAAGCAGGCAGTGGGAAAGATGCTCTCTGGAGAGGGCCAGGACCATCTGTAACCTGAAGAAAGGTCACTGTCTTCTCTAGAGACATTTAGTACGAAGAAGGCTTTGCCTACACCAGTCATGGGTAGAATCAGACAATCGTCTTTAAAGTGCTGCTTGGATACTGATAAATCCTTGCTCTTGGCCTTTTCTCTTCCTAGACTCTGTACTGACTGCTGCAGTGTTCGTAGCAAAAGTGGTCAGAAGATCTCATTAAGGTTAGGTCCTTTAGCCTCACTCTGTTTTCACATGCTCATCACTTCCACACAGGACGCCTTGACAATCTTAACATGCATTTCAGGCTCTTTGGCATGGTGGCTAAGCGCATGTGCTCAGAAATCTGATTGCCTAGGTTTAAATTCTAATCCTACCCCTCACCAGCTTGATTAATTAAATTCTCTTAACCTCCGGTTGTCTCATCTAGACGATGCAAACAATAATGATACGAATCTCATATATCACTTCTGAGAACCAAATAACGCATTCATTGCAAATAACATGGTGTTTGGCACTGGCAGTAAAATATTCATTATAATAATTAATTATTTTGCCAAATCATCATCAGTAACATATTTTATTCCTCTCCTACCACATGTTACTTAATTAGAAGAGTGAGACTTGCACGCTATAGGAAGGACTGTGGGTGAGGGGCACAGAGTCCATGAGAGGCAGCCCTTAAACCATAGAAACAGGAAACTCAGGCAAAAGAATTTCCTTACAGGTCTGGAAATTTCTTGACTAAGATTAAACATACATATTTTGTGGTTCACTGTATCTATATTAAATGTTATAGCTTGTCTTTTGTTTTAGTGCCAAATAACTGACAGTGTTTGGAGAAGGAAATGGCAACCCACTCTAGTATTCTTGCCTGGAAAATTCCATGGACAGAGGAAACTAGAGGCCTACAGTCCATGGGGTTGCAAAGAGTCGGGCACAACTGAGCACATCAGCAACTGACAGTGTTATCTTTCTAGCAGCTATTAAAAGGATTTCGAAGTATGTCATCCAAAGAACACTGTTTAAAAAATAGAGATAGCCCATACAGCCACCAGCTGAAACAAAACAATATGATAACAAGTCATTAGCATAAGTAATGCAAATTAGTTGCTCAGTCATGTCTGACTCTCTGTGACCCCGTGGATTGTAGCTCACCAGGCTCCTCTGTCCATGAGATTCTCCAGGCAAGAATCCTGGAGTAGGTTGCCATTTCCTTCTCCAGGGGATCTTGCCAACCTAGGGATTGAACCCTGGTCTCCTGCATTGCAGGCAGATGCTTTACTGACTGAACTACTAGGGAAGCCCTGGCATAAATAATAGCAGATCACAAATAATCAGGGTGGCATGCATATTCAGAAATAAATGACATTAGATATAGGAGCCTGTAAAATAACTTTAATTTTGCGATACAGTAATCAACTGCAAGATATTGTAAAACAGAAATATACCTGACACACTGAGAAAAACCATCAGCTTGCCAGCAAAGGGGAAGGTTAAACATGGGTTTGATCAGAGGTATCATTAATGAAAGATTAATAACCTAAAAGATTAATAGTATCTGAAAGGGAAGAATTTCCTTTTATCTCCTTTTGCCTTCTTATCCTTTAATGTAGGTGTTAATGAATATTGAACTGGACAAAAGGCAAGAAAAGTTTTAAGAAAAGGGAACAGACTGAATCTTCATCCTTGAATAATCCAACTTGATTTTCTCCACCTTCCCCCTTTGAGCACCTCAGTAATTTTCCGTGGCTATTTTTGCACAGAAAATAAATATGCTTTGAATAAGGAGAAAATGTGGTTTAGCCATTATATAAGATGATCGCTAAGAAAAGTTAAGTTCATAACTTGTTTTGTAAGAAAGAAAAAAAAAAAACAAAACCTGTTGTCCTCAGTAAAATAAGCACCATTTTATAATGAACCTGTTTCTGTCCTTCATTTCTGGTCTACCCCTCCTCCCATTCCATTTTCAGAAGAAACAGATTCTCATCAGGAACTAAGCACAGTTTTTATTTTTCCGGTCATTGTTTCAACCAAACATCTCAAGTTAAATGCACATTTCCTGCATTTGCTAAGAAGGAAGCCCTGCCTCCACCACCACCACTGTGTGCACTGATGTTCTGAGATACCACAGAGTATGAGCTGGTGATGCTACAAACATGCACCAACACATGCTGTTCACCGTGGCTTTAACATGGCTTAGCAGCAAATCTTCTTCTTTTTTTAAATAAGCACTTGTTCATTAAGCGGGAGACCCAGGTTTATGTAAAACCACATACTCATTATCGTTTAGCAGTGTGGCTTTGTTGCATCACACCTCTTATCTCTCCGGAGTTGGTTTGGTAGCCACTGTCACCAACGTCAAGATCTCAGCACTGTCGGTGGTCCTCTGACACTGAGTCAGCCCTGCCAGGCAAGTAGCAGGATTCCCTCGGGGTTGCCTGGAATGTGTGACGGAATGTGACTCTTCTGAACTGCGGAAGAGCTCTGAGACCCTTTCTGCTGCTCTTGGTGGTGCACTGACTTCTTTCTGTCCAGTGGTTCAGTGGTCAAGAATCTGCCTGCAATTCAGGAGACCTGGACTCAGTCACACATGGGATTCTTTACCACAAAGGAGTACTGGACTGGCAGGCTACAGATCATGGCATCACAAAGAAGTGGACATGACTTAGTGACTGAACAACAACAACGACAAAGGTCTCTATGATTCCTCAGTTGCACTCAGCGGTAACGGGAATCGCTGAGAGGAGACAGCATCCTTGGTACTCTGCAGGCCCTGTTTTGTGAACTCATCAGTATCCCAGCGGCTGCATCCTTCCTGCTCAGGGTGCTACCACTGTGGCTGCACTTGCTGTCTGGCTAGTCTCTTGCTTGAGTCATTTAGGCTCGAGGCCCCACAGTCCTTGATAAGGCTGGTCTCATAACTATCCCGCTATATCCTATAGTGCTTCGTACAGCTTTTTATTTCACCCTGTGGTTTCAGGTAAGGAGGGAATAGATTTCCCAGTTAAATGTCACTGGAAATGCTGAAACTGGGAATAATTTGAAATGAAAAACACAAAGCTCAAGGGTCCAGTCCATCTCGATTTGAGTCTGCTCTTGTAATCTGCTACTATGATGACTGCTTACTTCACTGGCTTCCATCTCCTCACTTGTGAAGCAGAGATAATAGATGCCTACTCCACTGACAGCTACGCCTGCTAAATGAGCTAAGGAATGAACCTAGGGTGCCTCCCCTATAAAGGATGCTGATTGATGTTGGTAATAGACGTTAACATCTTTTATCAGCAGCATCCCCTATCACTTTACTATGACCTTTATATTCCCCATCTTCCTACAAAAATTAAAGTGGTCAGAGTATTTGTTTGGTTACTTTTTATTTTATTAAAAACACCTTTGATTTACTATGCTTAGCTGTATAGAAATGCTATCAAATGTTCTTAAAGAACTCAACACTCATTTGAAAAAACAAATAGCTCTATTTTGTTCATATCTAGGTCTCACTAGCAGACATAAATTAATACTTAAACATAAATAAGCAGAAAGTGAATTATGTTAAGCATTATCAGTCCCAAACTGCATCCTTTAAAATTGTACCATATTAGCTGGAGTGAGATGTAAACTGGAAATCTTTTTAAATCATAATGTTTAAATTAAGACTTCAGAAGATATACTGCAAATACTCAGATGGAATTTCACTGCCCTCAGTAGAGCTAGAAATACATTTTGCTACAATTTTCAATTATGTAACATAAAAATTGAAATATTTATAAGAAATAATCAAACTAAAGACAAGCATAATTTTAAAAACCATGTTAATGGGCAATTCCTTTCATCCCCTTCTCCCAAAAACGGAGATGAAATGAACAAAACAACATGCCTCAAATAGCTTACACTTTTCAAATTTCACAGTCCTGGTTAATTCACATCCCAATTATCCTCTGAGGTACCCTAACCATGGAGGTAACAAAAGATTTAGGGGAACAACGTAGGGCTTTGGGGAACAAAAACAATAAAGACATGTTGTGTTTATAACTAGTCAAGCAACAAGGTTCCCTGGGGACTAAGGCATCCTAAAAAGAAAAAAAAATAATAAGACACAAAGATTTGTTTATATCTGCAATAGTGACTACTGCTGTTTTGCAAGTATTCCTGTCTGTCCATCTCTATCTCGGAGATAAGTGAGCCATGTGGTTCCTCTGTCCAATGGGTGTTAGCCATGTAAAGTGCCTTTTAAGGCCAACATGCTTAACTGCCTAAGAAAGAACCTGGAGATATTTCTCTTTGGAACTGTGACTGTCATGATCACTCCTCTTTGAGCCTGGATCCATGCGAATCTTCATGGAGTAGATCCAGCCTTGCTGACCAACAGTGAGCCTTGTGTGAGTGAAGGAAAAGATTTTATTGTTTAAAGCAGATATTTGTGTGTGTATATATAAACATATACATAGATATACACACTTTATATGTCTATATATATATATATATATATATATGAAAGTGAAAGTGATAGTCGTTCAGTCATGTCCAACCTTTGCAATCTATGGGCTGTAAACTGCCAGGCTTCTCTGTCCATGGGATTCTCCGGACAAGAATACTGGAGTGGGTTGTCATTCCCTTCTCCAGGAGATCTTCCTGACCCAGGGATCGAACTTGGGTCCCCTATATTGGCAGACAGATTCTTTACCCTCTGAGTGACTGGAGATCTTTTCATATATACATGGGGGGTGGGGGCGGCAGCTTCCTGATGGCTCAGCAGGTAAAGAATCTGCCTGCAATGCAGGAAACAAAAAGATGTGAGTTTGAGCCCTAGGGCAGGAAGATCCCTGGGAGAGGGAAATGGCAACTGACTCCAGTATTCTTGCCTGGACAATCTCATAGACGGGAGCCTGGCAGTCTGCAGTCCATGGGGTCACAAAGAGTTAGACACCATTGAGCACAGACTGGACTGGATATGTATGTATATGCACTGGATATGTGTATATATATATAATATATATATATGGGCTTCCCTCATAGCTCAGTTGATAAACAATCCACCTGCAATGCAGGAGACCCCGGTTAGATTCCTGGGTCAGGAAGATCCCCTGGAGAAGGGATAGGCTATCCATCCCCATCTTCTTGGGCTTCCCTTGTGGCTCAGCTGGTAAAGAATCTGCCTGCAATACGGGAGACCAGGATTTGATCCCTGGGTTGGGAAGATCCCCTGGAGCAGGGATAGGCTACCCACTCCAGTATTCTGGCCTGGAGAACTCCATGAACTGTATAGTCCATTGGATCGCAAAGAGTCAGACACGACTGAGCGACTTTCACTTTCACGTATATGTATGGAGGTGAACATGTATGCTCCTTTCATTACCTGGAAATTTTGGAGGATGAACCCCACCTCTTCCCATCACTCATTCTCTACCCTTCACAACAGACTGTTACCAAGGAAATAAAGAGTTCTGCCCCTGGAACACATTCCTGAGAAATTTGTCAGAGAAGCTACAGAAGTACAAAGAATTCTACAGGCTGGCACAAAAGCCAGGGTTAACCAAGAAGGAAATTCCAGAAAGAGAATCACTAGGTCAGGACAGACAGGGAACAGAGTAAATAGCACTTTAGGAGAGAAAACATTCAGAACGTATTTTATTCAACAGTATGTTAGCTTTAAAAATTATAAAACAAGCAACATACTGTTGAATAAAATATGTTATATCTTCCTACCTTGTCAAACATGCATTCATTTGGACAAAATATATAAAGCTATGTTTTCTATTTGACTAAAATTTGGAAAAATATCCAAGTTGAATACATCTACTTTGCATGTATCTTAGTTCTGTTGATGAGCTGGCTATGTTAGGATGAGTAATAAAGGCAAAGATAATTCATAAATAATTATATATCTTTTCTATAACATTTATTTTCATTGATTTCAATAATGCAAAGGATTGTATCTCATAGCTCAGAGTGTATAAAACAAGGAAATTTCTGTGAGGGCAAAAGGAATCCACTGGTTGAAAATAACTAACTATTGCAGGAATGATTTGAATAGAGGCAGCCTGGCCATCTGCCAGGGATAGAGGACTATCGAGTTAAGGCAGGCTGTATATACCTTTTCAGATATACAGTTTTGGGGGACTCAGGCGTCTAATTTTTTTTATTCACCATTTTGAGCACTTTCTTCATGTGAAACCCTCTGTTACATCTGCAACAATGAAGAAGAGTGGTAGAAATAAGCTCTTTCATGGCCAAGGAAACAGGCAATTGAGCAGATAATTAGAAGGGTTGCAATAAAGCTCTTTAGTCAAAGTAGATCGGAGGTCACCACAAAGGGGTCAGGGAAGGGAGGCAAGCAGGAAGGAGGGCAGGCACCGGAGCTGAGCAGGGAAGGGTGGAGGAAAGGGAATTTTGTGCTAGGGAGGCGTGGGCAGGAGTTATGAACTGTTATTCCAAGCAGAAGAAATTGATGGGCAAAGGTTCTGAGCAAAGAGAACGGCTCTTCTGATGAAATAAGGGAAAGTGAGAGTGCTTGGGGGTGCAAGGGAGATGTCAAGAGGGAAAGGAGTGAGATGCGGCCAGTGAGGCTACGTCCAACAGACACGATTTCTTGAAAGCCTTGGTGAAAGTTTGGTATATTATCTTAAAAACAATGAGAAGTCATCAAAAAGTTTTCAGCCGAAAGGGGTTAACTTTTTTCATGTTACATGTTCACCCAGACCTGTATAAGGACTGGTTTAAATCTTATTGACTTACTTATATCATATGGATAGTTTAGAATATTCCTCACAAAATTTTGTAGCTTTCAGAGTCCTAAATTATTGAACATTCAGTTCAATTTATCTAATTTTAACTACAAATAACATTGGTATTTACAGAACTCAAAAGGAATATTTTATATAAAGTTTTATGTAAATTCAATAGTAACAGCTACAATTTATACTGCAAATAAGCATCAATATTTATTTTTAAAAAGGATTTGGAGAAAGGCTCAAGTTTGTTTTTTTTTTTTTTAAATAAGTATACATTTCACATGAGCTGAGTTAAACTTGAATTAAATTTCACTGCTCTTTTTCTTTGTAGGTTAAACATCATATCCTATTGGATGTTGCCTTTTTAGAACACGTGAGAAATTCAATCTGTTAAAGTAATTGTACTGATATATTTTTAGAATATGGTTCATACACAGTGCTTTTTAAGCTTATCATGACATGCCATTGTTTGTATTTAACTTGCGTCAAGAGTATTGTAACTCATTCTTATTCCTTAAAACCTGCATTCAACACACAAGACTACATATAGTTAAGCTGTGAACTTCTAATCAAACAAACTAATCGCACCTTTAAATTATTCAATTTACCTCTGTCCTCCCGCCTAATTTTTAACAGATGTCATGGTATTTGCATCTTCTTTATTGAGATAGAAATCATCTTCCTACAATAAACTCTCTGAATGGAATATGACAGAGAAGATAGATGACCTCTGAATGGTAAATTTCCCAATAACCATCTACAAAGTGACTATGGAAGGAAGTCTATACAGTTTCATGGCTTACAAAAACTCCTGTTATCTCCACAAAAGCACACAGGCAGATAGGAAGGAGGGAGGGCGGCAGGGAGGGTAGAAGAAAGGAAGGGAGGAAGACGTTTAAATAAGAAGGACCCACAGGGCAGAAAAGGCAGGAAGTGTGGCTCTTGGTGAAGACGGGCCAAGCAGGAATTCACTTAGAAATGTATTCTCAATGCCAACCATGGGCAGTGCCTTGAGTTCTTCACATAGCACTCTTAAGAACCTGGTAGTCCTAACTGGAAAGATAAAATACAGACCCGACATACAGTAAAACACTGCTTCTCCAGACTGGTCTGTGAACCACCTACATCAGAATCAAGGAGGTTGCTTATGCAAAATGCAGATCATGTCCCGAGTGCCTACGCCGTATCTACTGACATCTAATCTGAACTCCTCTCCAAGTCGCATTGCAAATATGTACCTTACCTATTTCCCCAATTGTCACAGTTGATGTACTTGAAAATCTGAGAAGTCCTCAGAAATAACACAGAAAGTAATCTGAGGGAGGTAAAGGAAAATGCCTCCGAGATCAAACAGGACAAATGACCCCAGCAAAGGAGAATGGCTGATGTCCCTAAATGTGCAGGAGTTATATCAAGGTGTCCCCTGATAGCACTGTGACAATTAGCTTCAGTGACACCATCTTTGATTAGGGGAAAATTCTGAGGCAAGATATTATCACTAGAGGTACCTGAATTTAAGATACTAAAGGATATTGATTTCATCCACTCAACATTCAGTTTTCCTAAAGAAAACAAAAGCTTGTTAATTCTCATTAATGAAAATCTTCCTATGTGTGGATGCTCTGTTGTGCCCTAGCCTTGGTGATTCCATGGACTGCAGCCTCCCAAGCTCCTGTGTCCATGGGATTCTCCAGGCAAGAATATTGGAATCAGTTGCCATTTCCTATTCCAAGGATCTTCCCAACCCAGGTATAAAAATTGGGTATCTTGCATCTCCTTCATCGGCAAGTGGATTCTTGACTACTGCACCACTTGGGAAGCCCCA
Source organism: Nanger dama (assembly GCA_917880005.1). Taxonomy (NCBI): domain Eukaryota; kingdom Metazoa; phylum Chordata; class Mammalia; order Artiodactyla; family Bovidae; genus Nanger; species Nanger dama. The sequence goes on from CAKJTW010000069.1 coordinate 5,978,892, forward strand.
GAAAATAATCCTACAGTCTATGAAATCTGGGGGTTCCAGAGATCTTCCTTCAAGGAGTGTGAAGATCTATCAAATTTCCAGACTGGTCTTATCTTTTTCTTTTGTTAACCCATACCATGGGTTTTACTTTTTTTTTTTTTTCAGAAAGGCACTCCTATTCCCAGAATACCATCATTTTTTCCCACAGGATCATTGTATTTTGGAAAAAGAACAAGCTGTTAAATTTTACAATTTAGTTTTAGAATGAATTTGTGGCATAGGGAAATATTTTAAGGAATCCAAGGAATCGTTATATATTCTCAATATTTACAAATGTCTCTGGAACCTAGACCAAGAGAAAACTTGTACAGTGAAAGGTGTCTTGAATCAACAAATCTACAAACAGTATTCTCTGAGGGCTAAGATTATAAATGCATTCTTAGACATATATTTATTTTTAATATTCATAGTTAGTTACACAGAACTGAACAGATTTGGATTAGTCCTTTAGATGAAAGTGTTAATTTTTCAAGGAGATGAATACTAATAAACAAACAGGAGTTCTTTACATAGATTAAATTACCTACTGCCCTACCTCTAACAACAACAAGAAAAACATATTAAAATTGCAACCAAATGTAACACATGAATTAAAAGGTTGATCTAACTGACATCTCAAATAATATTATAAATCAGAGAATGTTTATTCCCCCAGTGGGACAATTCTAAAAGAGATGGCTGACATCTTATTTGTCTCTGCAAATAAAATAGCAATGTCAGGTTTATCTTGCATTTATTTAAAAATAATTTTTTTTTTTTTCAAGAGTGATTCACTACCTCTCCAAGTGACAAGATTTTCCCAGGCCTTCATCCACTTGATTATAGAAGTCATTCTTTAGCCACATATCCTGGAAAAAATATCAAATGCTCATTATGATCCATACTGTCAAAATAGTATTGTGCCAGTAACAGCAGGCAGAGAGTTCCTTAACAATCAAAAAAAGATTCATGTGAAAAAATCTAGTAAACTGAGATCACTCAAGCAGAAAATCACCATGCTACTAAAGACAAGCAGGTAGAGACAAAAGCACAGCATCTTAGAACCTCCCTTCTTTGTGACTGGGGTGAGGTCATACAGAAGATACACGCCTACCCCCAAGTCCATCTGGGATCCTTCTTAAGACACTATGCAGCAGACAAGTAAAGGAGAGAAGAGATCTCATTTTGCGTTTTGATTTTTGTTACTCTCACCTCTTCAAATCATAAAATATGTTGGGGGTATGCAGTGATTCCATAGAAGGCAAAGAGATAACTTTCTACTGTTTTGCTATTTTTTTTTTCCACTTCAAAATTTATCTATGACCAAATGATTAAAAATTCATAGTTTTCTCTTACTTCTTCATATTAAAAGCCCTGTCCAAGACCCAATTCATGATCACAAATTTGGTATTAAAAGAAGTATTTATAGAAAAAAAGTAAATAGCTCTCAACAGTCTGTGCTCATGTCTATTATTCTTTATTATTTATTATCATTCTTTGGGGTCATATTCTAGATTAATAAGAGGTGAAAAAGATTAATATAATAACCCTCATTTAAACAAACAAAAAGCTGTTAATATGTTATATATCTTATTGTTTGCTTTTCTCAAAAGCCTTCAAAAAATTATATATTCCATCATGGGGAAACGTTTAAATAAATTATGATATATTCAAAAGTTCAATATTATAGAGCTTTTAGATTTACCAATAATTTTAATAGCATAAGTAAATTCTTAAAAAAACAATATAAATAGAACTACACTGTACTCATGCATACTTTTATTCTATATATTGAGAAAAAGAAAATAAAAATGAGGCAACAGAAAAAAACTACTAATGTGTACGGAGTTTAGTTTAGGATGATGAAAATATTTTATACTTAGATTGTGACAATGGTTGTGCAACTCTGTGATATAGTTAAAAAACGTTGAATTGTATGCTTTAAATAACTGGACATTATAGCATGCAATAATATCATAATAAATACGATTAAAATATTAGATAATATCATTTTAGGTAATGTTGCTGCTGCTGCTGCTGCTGCTGCTAAGTCACTTCAGTCATGTCCGACTCTATGCGACCCCACAGATGGCAGCCCACCAGGCTCCTCGGTCTCTGGGTTTCTCCAGGCACGAATACTGGAGTGGGTTGCCATTTCCATGTTACTACAGTATAATTTGACTAAAATACCTAATTTAGGTATAAATTTTGACAAATTATAACAAATGTTTATACTAATAAAATCAGGATATAGATTTCCCTTAGCTCAAAATATTGTCTTCATTTAATATGTATTCCTTTCTAGTTAATCCCTTCTTAACTCTCAGCCTGGGGAAAATATTGACCACGTTTGCCATTATCAGTTCAGTTCAGTTCAGTCACTCAGTCGTGTCCAACTCTTTGCGACCCCATGGACCACAGCACTACAGGCCTCCCTGTCCATCACCAAGTCCCAGAGTTCAGCCAGACTCATGTCCATTGAGTCAGTAATGCCATCCAACCATCTCATCCTCAGTGATCCCCTTCTCCTCCTGCCTTCAATCTTTTCCAGCATCAGGGTCTTTTATAGATTAGATAATTTTCTAGGGTTTCCATATAAATAGAACCGTATAGTATGCACTCTTTTTTTTTTTTGGCTCGGCATATCATATTTTTGAGATTGCATTTATCAAGTTTTTGCTTTTTGCACTGATGATTCATATCCCATTCATTTCCTGATGAATTTTGTGGATGTTTTCAGATTTCCAGTATTTGCCTACTATGAACAAAGCTACCATAAGCATCCATACACACATATGTGTGGCTATTTTTATTACTCTTGGGTAAATACAAAAAGTGAAATTGATGGGCTACATGGCAGCTTGCTTTTTTGTTGTTGTTGTTTTAGCTTTTGATGAAACTGTCAAACTATTTTCCATAGTTGTAGCATTACAAATCTCATCAGATGTTACCAGCATTTCTTTGATCCATATCCTCCCCAACTCTTGGGAGCAGTCATGATTGTTAATAGTTGTCATATAGCTGTGTAGTGATTTGATGTGTGTGTGTATGTGTGTGCTTTTAATTTACAGTTCCCAGTGAATTATGACATATGCAAATATACTCCCCCATAATAACGTATGCAATTATAATTTCTGGATATTCTGTATTTTCATCTATAAAATATCTTTTAACATGTTTTATTGGGTTGTATCTTACATTTAGTTGGTTAGGACTTGCTACCTAGTTATGGGTTATTTGCTTACCAGCAACTTTAGGGTCTGCCCTAGTTTCAGAGAGCCAGCTCTCTGGAGGCACCCTGTTTCTGTGACGCAGTGTACAAACAAGGCAAGGGTAACGGGTGTGCCTGTGCTAGTCTGATGTGGAACACTTCAACAGCAATATGAATTTGAGAACACACCCCGGTTGGCTAAAGTTTGGTTAGATCTCTACTGCAATTTGACTTCTCTCTTGCAAATATTATTTTCCTTTCTTCCTTTCAAAGGAAATGATCCCTGATTAGCACCCATTTTAGCATCAGCTTCTAGAAAACTCAACCTATAACATGGCCTAAATGCTCCTCCTGTTTCATTTCATTCTTCTTGTGATTCTTTAAAGAATTTCATTTATGAGTGACATGATAACACTAAATGACAAAAGTGACATGATAAAAGTAAGTGACAAACTTAGCATGAGTGACAAATAAAACTAAGTGTCGTGTTTCTTCACAATCGGTTCCAACAGTCAAAAATCATAGACCACCAAGAACACTGTGTATCCTTGGTTTTTCCAACCTCAACTGAAAATATGCTCTTTACCCATAAATAACAGAAAGTTTAACCAGCTATGAACTCTGCTTTATTAAAAGTTGTAGTTTTTAAAACTTAAATGGCATAAACACTAGCATAGCTTTTTGTAACATTTTGAAAACCCTGATTTTTTTTTTCCCAGTGCTACTCAGAAAAATCTTTCACTGTCATGGGTTCCCTCAAGAAAATAAATTTAGGCCCTAGCTATAACAAAAGCTAAAACAAAACAAACCTGTATTATTCTTTGCTTTACTTGTTGACAAAGGTCAAGCTTGAATCCTGCCCAAGGCTGATGCTCAGACTCCATTTTCTCTGTTTGACAATGCCATCTCCATTTTTGAAACTTCTCTTGCCTAACTTCCATCTTAGGATTTTGCTTCACCCTTTTCTCCTTAATCCCTTGGCTCAGTTCCTGGGGTCAATCTTGGTTCAGACCCCTGAAGTGTGCCTCACCCAGTGAACTTTCATAATTTGGCACTTAACTCATGCCCAGGAAATGACAATGGGCATATATACTAATAAAAATTACAGTCTCATTATGCAGTCAGTCACACTGATATGCAGGAAGACAGATTTGAAAGAACTTAGTCTGGTGTTAGAGAGGGTTCTAATTTCATTCTTTTACAAGTGGTTGACCAGTTTTCCCAGCACCACCTGTTAAAGAGACTGTCTTTACTCCATTGTATATTCTTGCCTCCTTTGTCGAAGATAAGGTGTCCATAGGTATGTGGGTTAATCTCAGGGCTTTCGATTTTGTTCCATTGATCTATATTTCTGTCTTTGTGCCAGTACCATACTGTCTTAATGACTGTGGCTTTGTAGTAGAGCCTGAAGTCAGGCCAGTTGATTCCTCCAGTTCCATTTTTCTTTCTCAAGATTGCTTTGGCTATTCGAGGTTTTTTGTATTTCCATACAAATCTTGAGATTATTTGATCTAGTTCTGAGAAAAATACTGCTGGTAGCTTGATGGGAATTGCATTGAATCTGTAGATTGCTTTGGGTAGTATACTCATTTTCACTATATTGATTCTTCCAACCCATGAGCATGGTATATTCCTCCACCTATTAGTGTCTTCTTTGATTTCTTTCATCAGTGTTTTATAGTTTTCGATATATAGGTCTTTAGTTTCTTTAGGTAGGAATATTCCTAAGTATTTTATTCTTTTCGTTGCAATGGTGAATGGAATTGTTTCCTTAACTTCTTTTTCTACTTTCTCATTATTAGTGTATAGGAATGCAAGGGATTTCTGAGTGTTGATTTTATATCCTGCAACTTTACTATATTCACTGATTAGCTCTAGTAGTTTTCTGGTCGAGTCTTTAGGATTTTCTATGTAGAGGATCATGTCATCTGCAAACAGTGAGAGTTTTACTTCTTCTTTTCCAATTTGGATTCCTTGTATTTCTTTTTCTGCTCTGATTGCTGTGGCCAAAACTTCCAGTATGATGTTGAAGAGTAGTGGTGAAAGTGGACACCCTTGTCTTGTTCCTGACTTTAAGGGAAATGGTTTCAATTTTTCGCCATTGAGGATAATGTGAGCTGTGGATAAACTCAAAATGGATTAAAGATCTAAATGTAAGACCAGAAACTATAAAACTCCTGGAGGAGAACATAGGCAAAACACTCTCCGACATAAATCATAGCAGGATCCTCTATGATCCATCTCCCAGTATACTGGAAATAAAAGCAAAGATAAACAAATGGGATCTAATTAAAATTAAAAGCTTCTGCACAACAAAGGAAACTATAAGCAAGGTGAAAAGACAGCCTTCTGAATGGGAGAAAACAATAGCAAATGAAACAACTGACAAACAACTAATCTCAAAGATATATAAGCAACTTATGCAGCTCAACTCCAGAAATACAAATGATCCAATAAAAAAATGGGCCAAAGAACTAAATAGGCTTTTCTCCAAAGAAGACATACGGATGGCTAACAAACACGTGAAAAGATGCTCAACATCACTCATTATCAGAGAAATGCAAATCAAGACCACAATGAGGTACCATTTCACACCAGTCAGAATGGCTGCGATCCAAAAGTCTACAAGCAATAAATGCTGGAGAGGGTGTGGAGAAAAGGGAACCCTCTTACACTGCTGGTGGGAATGCAAACTAGTACAGCCACTATGGAAAACAGTGTGGAGATTCCTTAAAAAATTGCAAATAGAACTGCCCTATGACCCAGCAATCCCACTGCTGGGCATACACACTGAGGAAACCAGAATTGAAAGAGACACATGTACCCCAATGTTCATTGCAGCGCTGTTTATAATAGCCAGGACATGGAAGCAACCTAGATGTCCATCAGCAGATGAATGGATAAGAAAGCTGTGGTTCATATACACTATGGAATACTACTCAGCCCTTAAAAAGAATAAATTTGACTCAGTTCTAATGAGATGGATGAAATTGGAACCGATTATACAGAGTGAAGTAAGCCAGAAAGAAAAACACCAATACAGTATACTGACACATATATATGGAATTTAGAAGACAGTAATGATGACCCTCTATGTGAGACAACAAGAGACACAGAGGTATAGAGTGGACTTTTGGACTCTGAGGGAGAGGGAAAGGGTGGGATGGTTTGGGAGAATGGCAGTGAAGCATGTGTATTTTCCTGTAAGAAACGAAGCGCTAACCTATGTTTGGTGTAGGATGCAGGATGCATGGGGCTGATGCACAGGATGATTCAGGTAGAGGATATGGGGTGGGAGGTGGGAGGGGGCTTCGGCATTGGGAGATTGTGTTCACCTATGGCTGATTCGTGTCAATGTATGGCAAAACAAATACAGTATTGTAATTAAAAAAATAAATAAATTTAATTAAAAAAAAAAAAAAAGAAAGAACTTAGTCAATTACCATAGTATCTGCATTTACATTAAGTAAATGTCCTGCACCTTGAACATTATTTAATCTTACTCAACTCACTTTAATTGGTTCTGTAGCTCCAGGCACATCCTCTGCTTCATAACTAATATCCAGTCTCTTGATCTCAGTGAAACTCAGGCCATAAACTACAGAGAGCAGGGCAGTGAAGGCAAGAGATACCAGAGCCGAGGAGACAAAGGAAGGAATGCAGGACAATCCTCAGAATTCCAATCACTGCAGACAGACAGACCTGGGAAACCAAACTTACCAAGTGCTCCCATGCTTTCTGATCAAAACCTCATGCACAAATGCATCCACACAAACACATGTGCACACACATATGCAGACAAGCACACTTACAGATGATCATTTTATAGAGTATTTCTTTAACATCAAGGAAACAAGTTTCCTGGATTAGCTGGGGAGAAAAATAGGATATTCAGAAGGTGTCAAGGAGAATAATAAACAGGAGAAAAATGTATCTTGCATCTAAAACACACCTTTTGTTCTTCTGAAGGTATATCAGAAAAAGAGAGACGGATACCCCTTACTCAGTGACCTTTGTATAAGGGCATAAAGAGTTCTCAGCAGCACCATTATTCCCTGAGTGCTATTCTCTCACACTAAATTACCACGTGAAATTCACCTTTCCTTTATCCTCCCTCTGCAGAACCTCAGAGGTGAGCCTCGGTACTGCTGACGCGGCAGGTATGATGCAGTCAGTAAAATGCTTCACAACAAGCACACTTACCCATTGACCTTCATCGCTCCTTTGGAGGAAGCATCTGGCAGCTTTGTATTACAATATGGGCAAAGCATTGTGCGCAGCCCTAGGACTTCTCCCCTTCATGTCAGAAACCCCCTTAGCAAAAATTAATGAAGGAGGAAATGGGGCATGAGGCCTGACTACACTGCTATCCCTCAAACTGAGCATTTAAGGCTCTGAGTCATGTTAAGCATAAGCATCTTAAAGAGACATTGCCTGTCACCTTTTGTCATTTTTGTGGAACAGATTTTCACAGGAAATACAATCTGACTAGCCTGGAAGGAGAGAGTTTATGTACATGCCACAACATGGGCTAGACTGAGTCTTTTAAAAGGTTCTTTTAGTACTGTTTGCATACGAACCCAGTATTCTGTTTCCTTGACTTTTGAGTTGTTATTAACGTGTCCTTGTGATGTACATTTCTAAAACTGGCATTTTACTTTTAAAAAGTTCCCCTAATATTGGGGCCATTCAAGCTGAAATCATAAACACTCTAGGCTCCCAAATGGCCTCCTGGGAGAGCTTGAGGACCCTCAACCTGAGATAAAATGATCTGTGCAACCAATGGATTTTGAGCTACTACTGAAGCCTAGAAGCTGGAAAGAGACAATGTGAGGCAACTGAACTAATATATTTTGTTAAAGTGAGAGCTGAAAATTCTGGTGATTACTTCTAACAGAAGCTTTATTTAATCTTACCAAATTCACTCGAGTTGGTTTTTAATTGAATTATTCAATGTTGGAAGGGTCCGAAGGTCTCTCACATTCTGCAAGTCTAAGAAGCCGGGTGCCGACTGTCCTTTGTTCCAGACTGTCTTCACAAGGTTGCTGGTACAGCACCAGCCTTCAGAAATAGAGACATGCACTCTTTGGTGGCAAAGGATACATATTCTTACTCTCTAGTATAATAGAGATAACCTCTTCCCCCAGAGCAAAGGCTAGTCATGCTGATGCTATTACTATTTTAAAAAGATCTGAAATCCCAAACCTCAGGGTTCCTCTCCTGTAATGCACTTTAGCGCAGACATCCTCTGGTCCTTATCTCAGCACCTGAAGTAACTGAGGCTGAAGAACTGGCACAGACGGGCCCATGCTCTCGCTACTATTTCGGCTGAGTAACAACCCATCTTTCTTCCCCGACCTGAGGTTGTGACTACTACTGCCATCATTTAAAGCTGAGTATACGAACTGTGTGTTTGAAAGTAGAATAAAATCATAAACTTTTCCACTTTCTTGATGGATTTAATGATGAAGATGGAATTATGAGTGATATGGCTTTTTGAAAAAGGAAGCGTTAGGATCTGGTGGGTCAGTTAATGAGATCATGTATGGCCGTGGCGGATTCATGGTGATGTGTGGCAAAACCAATGCAATATTGTAAAGTAATTAGACTCCAATTAAAATAAATAAATTTAAATTTAAAAAATGAGATCTGAGGTAAGTCTTCAGAAAACAGTATGAAACATTTTGACAAAATTGTGTGGTCCAGTGGGAAGGAAAGGGTTCTGTACTTTACTGCCAGTTAAAGAAGGGGGAGGTTGGGGAGGTGGTCACAGGCAGAGAACCCGAGAGGTACCTGAACCGTGCCCCAGTGATGGCTGCCCTAATTACCCTTTGGGTGGGGTTTCTTCGCCAATCTGTCCTGTCAACTAATAAAGCCAGATAAAATTCAGGGACCTGCTCTCCAGCTGAAATTTCCTGAGATTATGAGAATGGCTGCATAGCACTTAATCCCCCTGGCAGTTAAGGAAAAACTGCCTTCTTATCATCAGCTGCAACAACTTTCCCTAAAGTGTGTCCTAGATGAACAGCAGGCTCCTTCTTGCTTTAGGACCAGAGTTACAGAAATGTGCTTCCTCAGTGAGCATAAAGTGGGGGAAATGCATGACAACTATGAAAGGAAACCAAGAGAATCATCATAATTTTGTCTGTCACTGGTGAGATGAGGGGGCTGGGCACATGATCCTGTTAAAGAAGACTGGAAACAGCTGAGTTGTCTTGCAGCTCCTGCATCCATCTTGTCTGTTATGGCAGTCTCATAACCACTCAGAGAAGGTGGTAAACAGTCTCAGTTCTGTGCAGCAGGTCTTGTTATAAGGGAGCTTTGCTTCTATTTGGGAAATTTACCTGAAACAAACTCTTGCAGGAAACCACAGATGAGGCAGTGACTAATATTCTGGTGCGCTGATTGCCTAGGATTGAGTGTTCAATACCGATGAAGGTGTCGCCTATGGAATGAGACACTGACCCAAAGAAATCTAGAAAAATTCCTGAAGTCAGCCTCAGCATCCTGAAAATCCTCTCTAGCCTGAGGAGAGAACTCAAACACTGTTATCTTCACAATGGGGCAGGAGATGCTTTAGACGTAGGTGAACTCCTCAGAGAAAGTCACCTCTTGTGAACCAAGCTTGTCAGCAGAAACTCCATGCTGCTGCTGCTGCTAAGTTGCTTCAGTCATGTCTGACTCTGTACAACCCCACAGATGGCAGCCCACCAGGCTTCCCCATCCCTGGGATTTTCCAGGCAAGAAAGAACACTGGAGTGGGTTGCTATTTCCTTCTCCAATGCATGAAAGTGAAAAGTGAAAGTGAAGTCACTCAGTTGTGTCTGACCCTCAGTGACCCCATGGATTGCAGCCTTCCAGGCTCCTCCGTTCATGGGATTTTCCAGGCAAGAACGCTGGAGTGGGGTGCCATTGCCTTCTCTGAGAGACTCCATAACCTCATTCAAAAGTTGGATGTGGATGTAAATGTTGAGCCAGAGACTTTGAAGGCTGAAACAGCCAGGGAGGTCTTACTGTACAAAGCAGTGCATTGAGCAGGCTCAAATACTGGAAGACTGGTTGACTCACAAGCTATCAGCATGAGACTCAAAACAAAAAGTAAACACAAATTGCAGTGGCAAGGTAGAACTTTCTTCCTATGTGTCACCAAGCCCTCCCCATCCCTCCCCTGACCTCAGCTGGTCTAGGTGAACAAAGATGACTAGAAGAGAGGCTGGCGTCTCCATTATCCCTAGAGAGATCAAAGACCGTATGAACCCTTCTATGTATCTGGGGACTTGGAGGAGACAGTCTGTCATGACTTTAATGGATATGTTCACCCCAACCACAGGGCTGTCCAGACCACAGACGGAAAAGGAATCCAGACTCGACTAAGAGGTCTGAGCACAGCAGTGAAGAAAAGCCTCCATGATCTCATGGTGGGATATGGTGGTCTGCTGTTTCTCACCTAGAACCAGAGTAGGAACTGGTGTTATGTGTGTGTACCTCCCCAGAATATAAATGGCAGGGGAGATTTTCCAGATCAGGAAAAGTACAGGAAAAGTGCAACATGTAAATAATTTCCCGAAACCTCCTTTTCATTTGCAATCAGCAGTTGTTCAGGATTTAGCACAAGGGCCATTTCCCTCGATGTTTGAAGCTTTCATCATGCACATGGCATCTTGTTGGTTGGCAAGGCAGAATTTGGTCTCAAAAGCTTTGACTGTGCTATTACACCACCACCTGCAAAAGCAACTAATAGACCCTGACATATTGCAGGTACTTGGCTGACAACTTAAATGTCTTGGGACGATGTGAATGAGTTAAAAGCCCTGATGCTTTTGAACTGTGGTGCTAGAGAAGACTCTTGAGAGTCCCTTGGACTGCAAGGAGATCAAACCAGTCAATCCTAAAGGAAATCAGAACTGAATATTCATTGGGAGGGCTGATGCTGAAACTGAAGCTCCAATACCTTGGCCACCTGATGTGAAGTGACAGCTCATTGGAAAAGACCCTGATTCTAGGAAAGACTGAAAGCAAAAGAAGAGTGGCAGAGGATAAGATGGTTAGACAGCATCACCAACTCAAAGGCCACGAATTTGAGCAATTCCAGGAGATAGTGAAGGACAAGTGAAAGAGCCTGGTGTGCTGCAGTCCATGGGGTTACAAAGAGTCAGACACAACTTAGAGAATAAACAGCAACAATCTTTTAAGGAAAAATTGCTGCTCATCAGCCTCTTACCACCACACTGGGACCCAGTATCTTCTCAGTCTCTGGGTACTAGAAACAAAATATGCTTAACATTGACACTCTCCTTGATCTTTCATATTAAACAATGTATACATTAGCATCCTTTGTGTGGACCCAAACCTGGTGTCTGCATCAGAAGTGATCCCTGAAACTACGGCACAGTCTCCATCTCTGTGGCTCCACAGTGATAATGGCTCCTTTGAGCTTTCAGTTTCTATGACTGATGACTGCCAACTAGGCTTTAGTCAAAAGGATGCATCCTCAGTGCACAGGCAACCCCTGGATTTTGGCCTCATTGGATCCATGAGTCGACTGCCAGGACTACTCCTTTTGAAAAATGGCTATTAGCTCTCCATTGGGTTCGTGGTGAAGCCAAATGCCTGGCTTGGGTATGAGTTGCATGAACATGTGCTCAGTCACGACCAGCTCTTTGTGACCACTTGGACTATAGCCTGTCAGGCTCCTCTGTCCCTGGGATTTCCCAGGTGAAACCACTGGAGTAGGTTGCCATTTTCTTTTCCAGGGGAATCTTCAACCCAGGAATCAAACCTGCACAGATTCTTTTACGGCTGAGCTGCCTCAACCTCCTGCTTGGTGTGGGTTGACTTGGACTAAATAACTAACAGTGGGAAGACTCCAACAAGCCTCACTGGACAGTTGGAAATGTTACACTCAACAATGCAGCTGTTCTGGCCTGGGCCCCCATCCCTCACCTTTACTGAAAAAGTGGCAACCACCACCTTGGGAATAATTTCATTCCCCACACCAATGCCTTATGGGAAAGCTGTTGAGTCCATTGATTCACAGAGGTTCCCCTAAATGTCTGGGCCTGGTTCACTGATGGTTTGGCTGAGCTGAAAACTGATGGCACTGACTTGGCTTCTGTGCATCTGCTCAACCTCAATGCTAGCAGTGAAAAACAGAAAATGGTGCGATCGCTCTTCACAGTGAACAGAACTCATGGCCATTTTTTATATATCTGGCCAATACTCACCTTGATAAAATGTGTTACAATTTCACTGAAGCCTGGGCGGTGGCCACTTGGAAAGCTGCAGACTGGCAGCTAATGCTCTCTTTTTGGGGCCATGAACTGCAGAAACTAATCACAGCTACTGATCGAACCATCTGGATTCTTCATGCAAATGCCCAAGCTAAGTGCCCTTTTTCTGATGAGACCAACTGAAATCAAGTTGCTGTTTGAGCCTGCATCACACACACACAAAAACGACCTTTCTGCCTGAGCCCAGCAACACATTCTCTATCACAGATTGTTTCTGATGCAGAGATACTGCTCTCTGCCAGATCCCTGACTTCTGGAAGGGGTTGACCCCTTCATCTTACAGTCACGGAGGCCACAACCAGTGAGGTACTGCCTGACTATAGTCGATTGACTACACCACACTTTAGACTCCCTCTCAGGATTATCAGCAGTGTCTCAACATAGTTGACACCTTTGCAGGTTATGGTGTTGCTGGTCCAAAAACCAACCAGGACCACACCACTGTAGTCTATGAAACTAATACGCACCATGTGTCTGGCATAACAAAACATTTGTAATGTGATGATAATGAGAATTTTATCACAAAATCCATGGGGTAATGAACTTTCCTAGCTCTCAACCATCCACAGATACCTCTGGATTCTGTGCATTTAGTGTTGTTACTATTTACTTTAGCTATTCTAATATGTTAGCCATTGATCATAATTTGATTAATCTTCCCCATTGGCTCAGCAGATAAAGAATCTGCCTACAGTGCAGGAGAAGTAAAGAGATGTGAGCTTGATCCCCGGGTTGGGGAGATCCCTTGGAGGAGGAAATGGCAGCCCAGCCAACTCCAATATGCTTGCCTGAAAAATCCCATGGACAGAGGAGCCTGGCAGGCTACAGTCCATGGGATCACAAAGAGTTGGACATGAATGAGTGACTAACAGCAGCATAATTTGATTTTCATTCCCTTTAAGTTTACCTTACAGCTGCTGCTCTCTCTCCTGGATATCCTTCAATTGCAGAGCAATATACCTTTATCCAAAGTAAATTATATCCTGGTCATATATATATAAATACATGAATTTGTATTTTTCTATACAATATTTTTATATAACAATGTTTATATTTTATATAATAATGTTCATTAATTGTCTGGTAAGACTTCAAAGAAACTTAAAGGCATAAGTGTGTGTATATATTAATATAAATCTCAAGTGATTCAAAAATAATCTGTTTTCTTAACTGCACCACTGCCTTGTTACCAGATGCTACCACACGATTTGGTTAATCCGTCTTAGTCTTAGAAAATATCTTCTTCTAGGCAAGTGTCTGTTGCAAAGGAAAGGTTATCATACTAGGATATTAAATGTCTTAATTGAAAGCACAGGAGCACACCAAAAAAGATCAGTCTACTCTTAATAATGGAACTATTAACACAGAAGACACATAGGCTATAGTTAGGACTCATTCTAAATACCAGTGATTGGTAATATGTGATAGAAGAGAAATAATAATAAGTAGTATTTATATAAATATTTAGATACAATATTGATGTGTTAATATTATGTAAATTAAAATTTATATAATAATTTAGAGCTTGGATATCTTTTTCATAAATTAATGTTTTTAAGCCTTACCAATATATTTTCTTAAATTAATGATACTTTAAAGATCAGGGAAATCAACTTCAGAGAAGCTGAATGGTCTGTTAAGTCACATCAGATTGTAACCCAAGCCCCACCTGAACTGGAGATCCACTGAATGCAAATCTATACTCATAAGTGAGAGAGAAGTTCCTCTCTCCGGCCTCTTTCTTCTTCCTTTGCAGAGTTTACTGCCTCATGAGGGTGACCGAGAGTTCCATCAGATTCACAGCTGTCCTCCTTGAAACTGGGTGAGCACATATAATTTGGCACAGCATTATTATTATTATTACATAAGCAAAGGTCAAGATAAAAGGCAATGTGGCTAATATATTCTTAGAGGTAACCAATTTTATATATCTTAGCTTCAATTCAAAGGTGGTAGATTAAAAAAAAATTAAGAAAAAAAATGGTTTAAAATGTTTCAGTCTGATCATAAAGTCTTATGTTGCTAGGCTGACATCCTTGGCCAGGCAGAGGAGGGACAATTTCAAGTATCTGGAAATGAAAAACTTCCCTCTTGATCAGGAATGTGATGAGCCTGTGACTTTGTTTTGATACTCTTAACTATTATGTGGTTTACAAAGTAAAATAAAATGTTTTTGAGAGGAGAACTGTACGTGGAAGTTTAGCTTTAAAACAAGACAAAACTCAGTGTGTTATTGGATATGCAGTTGGTAAAAGTTACTGCTGTGGTTGTTTAGTCACTAAGTCGTGTCCAGCTCTTTGCGACCCCACGGACTGCAGCACGCCAGGCTTCCCTATCCTTCACTAGCTCCCTGAGTGTGCTCAAACGCATAGTCATTGAGTTAGTGAGCTCCATGAAAATACTGTACTGTAAAATTTACATTATAGCCTGAATAAAAGCCTTTACTAGCCAAAGAAGTTTAAGACTGTCCTAAAGTTTTATTTATGAGAAATGATTCTATTCCTCTCTGGGGTGTCAGTATTTTAAAATCATGTCTTAGGAGAATTTTCCCAGTAGTATTAATGCTAGTTTGACATGTGACAAATTCTATCATTGTGCAAAACACTTAAAAATCAATTGTGAGTTCTTAGGATATTGCTATATTAAGTCATGACGCCTTAATTTTAAGTGTATTTGCCCTTCAGAGTAAAAAGGGAACACTTTTAAAGTTATAACAATTCAAATGTTAGCACTAGGCAGTGTTTTCCCATCTTAAAGCAATAGTTTAGATGAGGATGTCTTAACACTATTAACAGAAACATCTGCTGGAGGTTCGGCAATTAAGACAAATAGTTTCCTCTCTAATTGTCGGGATGTGAAGTGAACATTGGGTTATTAAGAGGAGCTCAGGCCATGACAGATACAAAGCTGAAGGAGGAAGAAGCAGCTGAGCGTGATCAAGAACCCACTGCAGCTATGAGCTGCTCAGAAGGCCCCTCTGCCTTTGACATGGAGGGTCGAGGCCAACCAGACTGCGGTGGTATCAAGGCATAGCTGCTCTAGGCCATAAGAAAAAATTCTCTCTTCACAGGGGAGGATGAGCTGATGGGACACTTTCCGCGTTTTTCAGTAAACCCTGAGTAACCCCAGGATAATCGATACACGAGTAATGACATACACCCTTCTGAATTTAATGTCCTGTTTGAGGTGATCGTCTTTCAGGCTTAACAATCCAAAAATGCATTTCACACACTCTACAGTCTGAATCACAGTTCGGTTAAATTTTATCAATGATGTCATTTAATGATCTCAAATGATTAAAATCTTTTTCTAGTAATGTAGCATATAATGGTTTTAAAATATAATCACTACTAAAATGCCTCAATTAGATCCTTCTCTAACAGTTGCTGTCTTATTAGCACAACGCAAACCAGCGCTTTATTTTGCAATCTCATGATAGAGAAATGAGTGAGATTCCCAGTATATCCACAGCAAATTACTGAAAGTCCTTGGAAGTTCTAATGTAGCTCTAAGTTAGCAGTTTAAAATCTCTGACCTCTTTGTGACTTTCCTGAAGTGAGCTCCTTCAACGAGACCAATGACAAGAGAAATGGTCCATGCTGGATTGATATTAAGGCTCACCTCTTTTCAATTCTTTTTCAGTAGTCTCAGAGGAGGGAAAGGATCAGACATGCTCCCTTAATTTTGTTTCCTGGCAATTAACTCCCAGAATAACACCAAATAATTACAACCATAACATTGCAGAGAAAGTTAGAGTAGCAGTAAATGTTGCTAAGCTGTGAACTTTGACAAACAAGCTCCTGTAAATGGCCAAAGGCTGACTGCTATGCATCCAGGAACACAAACTCTGCATTGCTACTCAGATTTGAGAAAGGAGACAGCTCATCAAGGAAAATCTAACTGAAGCACAGCGTTATTTTGGGAGAGGGGGCATGAGATATGACACACAGAAAGAACTCTTTAAGACTGAAACCAGCAGTACCTCTAGTTTAACACCTATGTGTTTATTTTCTTATGAGAGACAGAAAAATACTGAATAATCTGGGTTGTCCTCTCCAAGGGTACACAGCACAGTGACCCTGGATTCTGCCATGTGTTAATTAAGCAGAAAGTGAAATGTTCTGTTTACCAAACTGATGGCCTTGTATCTCTGCGTCCCCAGTGGCCTCCAGACTCCCTCGCTGGCAGTCAGAGGAACCGAGCCATCCACACAGCCGCATGTCCCCCGAATCTTTGATGGGTGAGAACGTCAGTTCTTTGAAAGTTTAGGCTTCAGCCTCTCTTTGTGCCCTGTTAATTACTCCTGTACGTTTCTTCGTTGCATGTTCCTCCTTGAACCCATCATTTGCCCAGCCCAGTCATGCTTACCTTGCTTCAGGCCACTTTGAGAAATGAACTCTGCAGACCGTGAGGACTCTATTAACGGGCTCTTTCTCTATTAGCAAGGCCTTTCTAAGTTTTGCCAATTCACACACCACGTTTCATTTCATAAGGCCATGAATTAATTGACAAAATTTGAGTTAAGCTTTTACGGGGTTTACAGACACCTCCTCCAGTTAATCTTTGCATTTCCATAAGCAGCTAAACTACCTTAATCCTCAATATTGAATAATATGGAGCTCTCCAGAGTGACGAGGGACTCTGGGAAAGTACTAAGCTTCCTAGGGAAGAAATAACAAAATGACTTCATTTAAAAGCTTTCCTATTAAAAGCTTGTTTTCTTTATTTCCTATTTAAAGCAGGATCTTTCTAAACCTTAAAAATTTAGGCACTGCTTAGAATTGAGTAGTCTCATGGTACTTTGAGAACAGACATTCAGCAAAATATTCTCGAGAGCTCCAGGCTTCAAATGATGAAAATAAAAAAAGTGGGGAGGGGAGAAAGGGATGGTCACAGAGTAGAAAAATTCTAGTCCTGACGAGGAGGCAATAGTGCCTGGATCTCACCTGGAAAATAAAGCCACACATTAGGTGTGTCCCTCCTCTTGGCTCAAATCACTGAAGGAACACGACAGTACAAATCTGATTATTAGGGCCCCTTCCTGTCGCTCAAACAAAACAAAACAAAACAAAAAACACATTAAAAAATATCAGAAGCAGCAATTCAACAAGCTATACTTGGAAAACAGTTTAATATTTCAAAACTCAAATGATTAGAGAGAGAGAAAGAGTAGAACCAATCAGTCATCAGATGTTCAGCTAAATACTCTTCACATCAGAATTTACTAAGTTGCCCAATTCTTTACGTTTCCTCATACATCCACTGGTCTGAGAATCCAAAATGGCAAGTGGTTATCTGAATTTGGCCTGATGCTGCTATCTGCAGCTTTACAGATCTAGTGTCACTATTTCATTTCAAATACTCAATACAAATTTTAGTTCACACTTCTTTCTAGTGTGATCTTTAGCTACTATAATTCAATTGTTTATCAACACTTTACCCTTAATAAGCCCAGGGTTATTATTTTAATTTGTTGAGATCATGGACACTGATAGCGGTGGCGCCACTGATAAAGAACTCACCTGCCAATGCAGGAGACGTAAGATATAGGAGTTTGCACCCTGGGTTGGAAAGATCTCCTGGAGGAGGATGCGGCAACCCATACCAGCATTCTTGCCTGGAGAATCCCATGGACAGAGGAAATTGGGAGGCTACAATTCATGGGGTTGCCAAAGAGTTGGCTACAACTAAGCAACTAAACAGCAATACTCTTTAATTAATTCATTAAAATTTTAGTTGAAAAAATGAGCACACCTAAACCATCCAATTTTACATTTATCATTTTGCATTTATCATAAATTTTGATGAAATAGCCATTATCTTAGATATGTGTAAAGTCATGGACATTACTGTTAATTTTTGAGTTAGAAGTATTTTTCATTTAGAAGCAAATGTTCACAACTCAAACAATGATAAAAGAACATGGATTTTTAATGTTTTATCGATTGTTTTAAAGTTATTATGGCTATTAGCTGTTTCCAAATTTAGTATTATGTTATGTTCTGTGGCTCAGACAGTAAAGAAGCTGCCTGCAATGCAGGAGACCTAGGTTTGACCCTTGGTTCAGGAAGATCCCCTGGAGAAGGCAGTGGCAATCCATTCCAGTTTTATTGCCTAGAAAATTCATTGGACAGAGGAGCCTGGTGGGCTACAGTTCACAGGGTCGCAAAGAGATGGACACAACTGAGCAACTAACACACAGCTATTAGCTGTGTCCAAAATTTAGTATGATATTATGTCCTATGTTTCAAAATATAAATAATCTGTTCTGGTTGTATTTGAACAGAATCATCTATTATTAAGTTTATTAATGATGAAAATCAATCATCACAAAATTTTAAATTTTATATGTTATAATATATTATTGTCTATTTGAACAACAACAAGACCATAAAAACAAAATGATTTAGCTTCACATTTCTTCATGTGATTTCTTCATGTAATTTCATTCTTCAGTGATTCTGGAGTTCTCAATAATTTCTGTATTATTAACTTGCAGGAGTTAAATGATGCTATATTTATGGTGTCGATATATTGACATTACAACAAATTATAAGCAGATAAGTTAAATTTAGGATCTCTTCATACTTCTGACACAAGCATATAAATATTTTTCATCTCTATGTTCAATATACTCTGGACCACAGGAATAAGAATAAACCTGGAAATGAAAAAATTCTTCTGAGTTTTCACTTAAGAATTGTCACTGGAAATATTATTTTGATCAAGTAACATTTTTTTCAAAATTCTCAAAACCTGAATTTTCCTCCTTTAGACATTTGACCATTTTTTCTCCATTTTCCAGGCCACAAAACACATTTAGAAATGCTCAGACTCTGTGCTTTTTTAATCAACTGCTGTTTTATTCTCCTCTCTTTCACTACAATACTATAAAAATAGTTCATTCAAAATATGTCATCACCAGGCTGAGTACATTATATATATCATAGAATTCAGATTTCTTCTTATAAATTAGATAGCTTCTTATAAAGAAACCTAAATTTTTGAAAGTTATTGCCATAAATTTCAAAATCACTACCTGAGAGAAGTTTGAAAATTAATGAGTTAGAAGACTATCATGTATGTCAGAATTTTTAAAACTTATGAATTCTGATTCTAGTGTAAATGTTTTAGTCTTATCAGTTTGAAATTCTACCTTTAGTATCAAAAACAGCAATCTTTATGAAATTATTTAAATTTTTATTATACATATTTTCTAATTAGAGGATACAGTTTCAAACCATTCAACTAATTATTTTGTAGTTAAATTGATTTAGGAAAACAGGAAAGCTACAGTTTTGACAATTTTGAGTACCATAAATACTTTTTACTTTTAGTTTATATATTGGGACTTATTTTCATGATTTATCCTTCCAAGTACAAATATTGGCATAAAATCAGTAACAAATAACATAGGTGTGAACTGATATTAATGCTCCTTAGATATAAACCTAAATATTTTAAATGGAAGAGTAAAAATAGAATAAATGAGGTTAAAATCAAATGCAGATTTTATTTTTTTCTGAAGAGTCCTTTGGAGCTGGTGCACTGAGATGACCCAGAGGGATGGTACGGGGAGGGAAGGGAGAGGGGGTTCAAGATGGGGAACACATGTATACCTGTGGGGGATTCATGTTGATGTATGGCAAAGCCAATGCAATATTGTAAAGTAATTAACCTCCAATTAAAATAAATTCATATTAAAAATAAAATTGATATTATTGTCTTCATCCTAATCTACAAAATTCCATTTTATATATATTGGCATAAAGGTAGCAAGTAGAAATTTATAGCTTCATAATAGGTATTATTTTTCAGGAAGTATGGAATTTAAAATTTTTTTACATAATAAAGAAAAATACTTGAGGTCAGTGTGTTCTTATAAATGTTCAATTATAAGAAAGAAATAGCATTTTGTTGCAATAAAAGTTTTATGTTTGACAATTTATTTACTCTATTCCCAAGTATCTCATCCTATATTAAGTCCTTAATATTTACCAAGACATCAATTACAACTATTGTCAACTATGTATGTTCTTTAATAAAGTGTATATGAATGTTTTCAATCTGAATATGTAACTAAATCTTTAAAAATATGTTTGTACCATTTCTACAAGGCTGAACAAAATTAAAAATATTTCTTATATATTGGGAAAATAGATACTCAACTCAGCTTTTTATCTAAATATACATTATTTAATTTTAAAAAAGATGACTATTATACTATCAGTTCAGTTCAGTTCAGTTCAGTTGCTCAGTTGTGTCTGACTCTTTGCTACCCCATGAACTCAGCACGCCCGGCCTCCCTGTCCATCACCAACTCTTGGAGTTCACTCAGACTCATGTCCATCGAGTCCGTGATGCCATCCAGCCATCTCATCCTCTGTTGTCCCCTTCTCCTCCTGCCCCCAATCCCTCCCAGCATTAGAGTCTTTTCCAATGAGTCAATTCTTCACATGAGGTGGCCAAATACTGGAGCTTCAGCTTTAGCATCATTCCCTCCAAGGAAATCCCAGGGCTGATCTCCTTCAGAATGGACTGGTTGGTTCTCCTTGCAGTCCAGGGGATATTCACTGTTAAAAATAATGTTAAAGATGAAATTGTATACAAATGCAGTAAAACTCTGTAATAACACTATTATAATAAATCCTATGACTTCAGATTTAAAATAATTGACATTTGGCTCCCAAATCCAGAGAACTACATGCAGGCTAAATGTGTAGCCATGTCTGAATTTAAGTCACAATAATACCATGCTGTATTTTAAGCAATTGAATTATTTCATATTTCAATTATTTGCTACTTGTTGCAATATTTTTACTGTTATAATTGGAGTTGGTGTGAATGTATGTATCTTTAAGGATGATGTTTTAACTGTACATAAATGTTTTTATAAATAAATTAGTTTCCAAAGTTTTTTCAGAGATTTAAAATAGGCTATCAATTTGGGCTCCAAAATTACTACAGATGGTGACTGCAGCCATGAAATTAAAAGATGCTTACTCCTTGGAAGAAAAGTTATGACCAACCTAGAGAGCATATTGAGAGCAAAGACATTACTTTGCCAACAAAGCTCAGTCTAGTCAAGGTTATGGTTTTTCCAGTAGTCATATATGGATGTGAGAGTTGGACTGTGAAGAAGGCTGAGAGCCGAAGAATTGATGCTTTTGAACTGTGGTGTTGGAGAAGACTCTTGAGAGTCCCTTGACTGCAAGAAGATCCAACCAGTCCATTCTGAAGGAGATCAGCCCTGGGATTTCTTTGGAAGGAATGATGCTAAAGCTGAAACTCCAGTACTTTGGCCACCTCATGCGAAGAGTTGACTCATTGGAAAAGACTCTGATGCTAGGAGGGACTGGGGGCAGGAGGAGAAGGGGACAACAGAGGATGAGATGGCTGGATGGCATCACGGACTCGATGGACATGAGTCTGAGTGAACTCCAAGAGTTGGTGATGGACAGAGAGGCCGGACGTGCTGAGATTCATGGGGTAGCAAAGAGTCAGACACAACTGAGCAACTGAACTGAACTGAACTGAACTGAAGAAGACAACTGATAAAGGCCCATTTGGGGCAGTGGGTATTTAAAGAACAATTCAGTTTAAGGAAGCCATTAAATATAGTGATTTTCCCATATTTATTTATTTTTCAGTTTAACATCTGTTTTATGTACTTCAGTCACTTTGTCCACTTTTAATGTTGCAGATAGAGTGTAACTTCTGTAATTTACTTCCCTAGTAACCTATCCTCTTTTACTTAAATGCATTTAAGCCTTAAAAGACCTAGAATTAACATCACAAAAGGCAAGATGGCACAGAAGATGGATATAATGTGGGAGCTTTTACTCTCCAATGCCTCACTCATTTTAGTCATTGAATTCTCTGAGATTTGATAGTAACATATATAAAAATCAAATGATAAACAGGTCCTAATTCACTAGGTTAAATTAATTGAAAAATTAGTGAGCATACCATTAGAGAGAGCATACATATGAGATACTAGGGTTTTGTTTTTTTTTTTTAAAGAAAAGAAAAATGTTCTACCAAAACAGTCATCAAACAAAGCATTTTAAAGCATCTGCTTAAGTACAAAAACAGGCCTCCCAGATAGTGCAGTGCTAAAGAATCCACCTACCAATTCAGGAGATGCAAGATATGTGGGCTTGATCCCTGAGTTGAGAAGATCCCCTGAAGTATGAAATAGTTGCTGCTGCTAAGTTACTTCAGTTGTGTCTGACTCTGTGTGATCCCATAGATGGCAGCCAACCAGGCTCCATCATCACTGGGACTCTCCAGGCAAGAACACTGGAGTGGGTTGCCATTTTCTTCTCCAATGCATGGAAGTGAAAAGTGAAAGTGAAGTCACTCAGTCGCGTCTGACTCTTAGTGGCCCCATGGGCTGCAGCCTCCATCCATGGGAGTCTCCAAGCAAGAGTACAACTTACTCCAATGCTCTTGCCTGAAAAAAATTCCCATGGACAGAAGAGCCTGATGGGCTACAGTCCATGGGGTTCCAAAAAGCCAGACGTGAGCACATAAGACCATAGCTTGACATAGCTAATAGTCAAGTTAGAAATTCTGGCCAGAACCCTTTTTAAGATAAGATCAGGAACCCATTTTTTTATATTTAAGCAGATAGCATATTGCTCTGGTTTCTGTCTGTGTTCTGCAGAACCTTGAAGAATCAGCTTTTAGGAAGGCTGCTCCAAGTCCTACCTCCAGACACACAGGTTGCTGCTGGATTTGGTATGTGTAATGGAGCCAAACAACCTTTGCAGCTCAGATGAAAGCAGCATGGGCTTCCAGAGTAACTGTTAATTAACCTGGTTAGAAGGTAGGGTGTTAGAACATTTTCATAATCTCACATGCATTGAGAACAATGTGCCACCTTAGGTTTAAACTTGTAAGGACATTTGCATTGAGTATGGTCTTGGAAAAGACCCTGATGCTTGAAAACATTGAAGGCAGGAGGAGAAGGGGACATCAGAGGAGGAGATGGTTGGATGGCATCACTGACTCAATGCACACGAGTTTAAGTAAACTCCGGGAGTTGGTGATAGACAGGGAGGCCTGGCGTGCTACAGTACATGGGATCGCAAAGAGTCAGACACGACTGAGTGATTGAACTGAACTGAACTGAGTATAATTCTTCAATACTGCACTCTTCACCCTCCACAAGCTAATGTTTCCACCATTACTGGGGTAATTTCCAGAACTCTGAAACAAAGATCAAGACAATGCTGAACCGTGCTTCACTATTCCTTATTCCAGTGAAAGTCTTCAGAAGCTCTCCCTAGGGTTGTTTCTATCACTGCTAGAGTGCCTGTGATGAAAAAGTCCCTACTATGATAAGACAATGATTTTTATAGGAGCAATTCCATTTTTGATCCTGATACAGCTGCATGCCCTCCAGCACAGGAGACTTCTGAGCAGTATCTGTTGATTCAGCCATGTTGCAACATCTACCAATCCCACTCTTGGGTGGAACAATGGAGTTATCTCTCTCTAAACCTAAAAGCAGGAGAGTTCCAGAAAAACATCTATTTCTGCTTTATTGACTATGCCAAAGCCTTTGACTGTGTGGATCACAACAAACTATGGAAAATTCTGAAAGAGACAGGAATACCAGACCACCTGACCTCCTCTTGAGAAATCTGTATGCAGGTCAGTTAGAACTGGACATGGAACAACAGACTGGTTCCAAATAGGAAAAGGAGTATGTCAAGGCTGTATATTGTCACCCTGCTTGTTTACCTTCTATGCAGAGTACATCATGAGAAACGCTGGGCTGGAAGAAGCACAAGCTGGAATTAAGATTGCCGGGAGAAATATCAATAACCTCAGATATGCAAGTGACACCACCCTTATGGCAGAAAGTGAAGAGGAACTAAAAGCCTCTTGATGAAAGTGAATAGGAGAGTGAAAAAGTTGGCTTAAAGCTCAACATTCAGAAAATGAAGATCATGGCATCCGGTCCCATCACTTCATGGGAAATAAATGGAGAAACAGTCACTAGAAACAGTGTCAGACTTTTTTTTTTTTTTTGGGGGGGGGGAGGGTCCAAAATCACTGCAGACAGTGACTGCAGCTATGAAATTAAAAGACGCTTACTCCTTGGAAGGAAAATTATGACCAACCTAGATAGCATATTCAAAAGCAGAGACATTACTTTGGCAACAAACGTCTGTCTAGTCAAGACTATGGTTTTTCCAGTGGTCATGTATGGATGTGAAAGTTGGACTGTGAAGAAGGCTGAGTGCCGAAGAATTGATGCTTTTGAACTGTGGTGTTGGAGAAGACTCTTGAGAGTCCCTTGGACTGCAAGGAGATCCAACCAGTCCATTCTAAAGGAGATCAGTATTGGGTATTCTTTGGAAAGAATGATGCTAAAGCTGAAACGTCAATACTTTGTCACCCTGCTTATTTAACTTATATGCAGAGTACATCATGAGAAACCCTGGGCTGGAAGAAGCACAAGCTGGAATCAAGATTGCCGGGAGAAATATCAATAACCTCAGATATGCAGATGACACCACCCTTATGGCAGAAAGTGAAGAGGAGCTAAAAAGCCTCTTGAAGAAAGTGAAAGAGGAATCATGGCCACTTCATGCAAAAGTTGACTCATCAGAAAAGTCTCTGATGCTGTGAGAGATTGGGAGCAGGAAGGGAAGGGGACGACAGAGGATGAGATGGTTGGATGGCATCATCGACTCGATGGACGTGAGTTTTAGTGAACTCCGGGAGTTGGTGATGGACAGGGAGGCCTGGCGTGCTGTGATTCATGGGGTCACAAAGAGTCAGATACGACTGAGCAACTGAACTGAAACCTAAAAATAAAAATGATTTTTGGGTATAAAGAGTCTTGTAAGTTAAATTTCTTTTCGTAGTATTTAATATCTTTGGATGATTCTAAAACGTCCTGTTTGAATTTAAAAATTTTGTAACAGCATTCACTTCCCTCGTTCATTCTGGCTTTGAGTGAGGATTTCTTTTCCTTTTTCAGAAGCTTATATATTAATGTTTGCTTTAAGGATGAAAAAAGATGGGGTAGACAGACTTTTCGTGTTCATTTTTGCAATTCTCCATCTTTGCAGAAATCTCCTATGAGTGTTTAAATGTCATTTTTTTCTGTAATACCTGTATAGCTTAAGACTGATTCTTCCCGACTCCATCAGAAGTCATTATGGTAAGTTTAATTTTGCATCCATTTTAAAGGCAGAGTACACAGCTGGGAACTCTCTTAAGGGCATCTGTAACACAAACTACATCCTTTTCCCTGTAGACTCATCATGTCAAGACTAAGACTCATGGCCTATGGCTGCCACAAAAGCTATGACTATATAAAACAAACTGAAACTCAAGTACCCTCAATGAAATATGCCATGAAACGATTTACTGCACCTACCCAAAGATTCATTCTAAAGAAATAAAAAAGAACAAGTTATTACTGGGTTTTCTTTCCTCTACTGACACTGACTCAATATTTCAAGTGGAATATAAAATGGTATGTTTGAATTCATACTTGATAAATGATAAAAAGCTGATACACTGCTTCCCCACCTGATTCCAGAATTTTGGAGAATCTTAGGACGTATATTGAGTACCTCCCATTTCATTAAACCATCCTGAGTCTTCAGATCTCAAAGTCAAACCTCTGTGCTCCCTCTCAGATTTCCATAACAAAGGCAGGTTATGTATGAGATATTGTTTATTGAAAGCTGGAAGCTTCATTCTTTTCCTATTTTTTAGTTTTTGTTTTTATTTCACCTTTTTTTTTTTTTTTTTTTACCATAGCCAAGTGTATGCCTCAGTGAGATATCACTAATTGACAGAAATGAACCTAGGGGTCCAAGTGTTCTGACTGCTATCACCATACCTAAAACCTACAGGCAGTATCCAGTTTCACTACAAACATTAGCAAAAATGTCTGCAAGCAAACAAACAGCAGCCAAATAAAAAGCATTAATTGAACTGCATTCAATCTGACTTAATTAAACCCTTAACCAGCAGACACAGAGTGGTAAAGAGTTTTAATGTATCTATTATTGTGAACTTAAATTGACATAGACAAACAAAAGGAAGTAACAAACACATAGACATAATTCAATTAACAGTCATTGAATCATATTGTTTATCTTGTCAGATATTGTTAATTATCTGTAGCTACCAAATCCCAAAATATCTTCTAATTAACTACTGAACATCATCTTGTTAGTTCACGTTGCTTTGCATTTATAAATTATTAAATTATATGTATATACTTTTGTTTCCCCCATTAAGTTAAAACAATATGCATTACCCCCTTCATTTTAAAGATGTATCAATTTGTTGTTGTTTAGTTGATAAGTTGTGTCAGACTCTTTTTGACTCCATGAACTACAGCATTCCAGGCTTCCCTGTCCTTCACTACCTTCCTGAGTTAGCTCAAATTCATGTTCATTGATATATCAATTTAAGAGCAGGCAAAGAAAACCAACCAATGTATGCAAAAATTCTCAACTAGAAGACCTATGGTTCTCAACTCAGGATTCTCTACCTGTTGAATATCATATTCCTGAGAAATAATTTTCTTTTTCTACCTCATTTATCAGATGTCTTTCTTCTGCACTAAGACACTTGCCCAGACCTGTTCTGTGCTATATTTCATTCTTAGTGTCCCTGCCTGACATTTCCAGGGTCATAAGAGACTTGACATTCCTCTATGTCTTATAGAAATTAATATCCTCATTCTTCTCTTCTCAGACAAGAGCACGGTTACTTCTGATTCTCTACCTATTGTTGAAAAGTGAATATCTATCTCTATGGAGTTAGTCTAGAATGCTGAAAGAAAAGAATATTGTAAAAGGGGAATAAATTAATAGTACTTACCTCCTAGTGCTATTGTGAAAGCATTATAATTATCAATTTTAAATTCTGTGGCCCATTTAAACATGCAGGCATTAAATTAATGTTTGCAATTGTTTGGATGCTATATTAGCAGAGCCTACCATGAGACCTATGAGATCTTCTAAAGGAGATCAGCCCTGGGATTTCTTTGGAAGGAATGATGCTAAAGCTGAAACTCCAGCACTTTGGCCACCTCATGTGAAGAGTTGACTCATTGGAAAAGACTCTGATGCTGGGAGGGATTGGGGCAGGAGGAGAAGGGGACGACCGAGGATGAGATGGCTGGATGGCATCAATGTCTCGATGGACGTGAGTCTGAGAGAACTCCAGGAGTTGGTGATGGACAGGGAGGCCTGGCATGCTGCAGTTCATGGGGTCGCAAAGAGTCAGACACGACTGAGTGACTGAACTGAACTGAACTGAACAATGAGACCAACCGAACCCTCTGCATTCTATTCATTTATTAAAATTATGCATGTAAAACATATCTTGGTGGTAGTTCAGTCACTAAATTGTGTCCGACTCTTGCAGCCCCATGGGCTATAGCCCATCAGGCTCCTTTGTCCATGGAGCTTTCCTGGAGGCAAGAATCCTAGAGTTGGTTGCCATTTCCTTCTCCAGACGATCTTCCCAATCCAGGGATCGAACCCAGGTCTCCTGTGCTGCAGGTGGTCTCCTGCATTGCAGGCAGATTCTTTACTGACTGAGCCACCAGTGAAGCCACAGTCTCGAGCAGAGAGGAAATATATCAGACGAGAGACAGGAGTTATTTTTAAATCTCTATATGAAATAGTCATTGTAAAATTTCAAAATCTCTTAAATATCACTTAAATGTTCAAAAACTGACTGTGCTTTGGTAACCATAAGGGAGTATAACGGGCCTATACTTCTCCAGATCTGCTGCCAGGAGCACTGAGCAACAGCGCAGTCATACTGGCCAATCCCAACCAGTCCTCACCACACTCCTCCATTCATTTTTAGACCAAAGACTTTCAAAGTCCACTCTTTAAGTCAGGGAAGACAATTAAAATGACTGTGGAACAAAAAGACCTTCCCTAATCTGACAGTTCTTTAGTTCTAGCCATTGGTTTTTCTTCTTCTCCAAGACTCATCTGCTTCTTCCTACCTTTACTGAACCAATGGGTAATGTTGCAATAATCACAGAGATTAAAAGGACTAACAGTTTTAGAAAAATAAAAAGAGGGAAAAAAAGCTAATAATGTATGTGGCTGAAACTGTAAGAGAAAAAAAAATTACTCATATACAATTGATTGAAATTAAATTAGCTATAACATATAAATTTAAAATGTGAATGTGTTATAAGCAATGTGTTTACGTCTAGTAATCTACTCTGTTTAAAAAAACAAAAACAAACACACACACACACACACACACATGTACACACACACACAGATATCTTGCTCTTGTAATTAATAGAACTCAATCCAGATTAGGTGGAAAGGGGATTCACTGGTTAACCAAATTTAGGAATGAAATATGAAGAAAGGCAGGATGGTTACCTTCGAAATGTGAAAATTTAGGACTAGAATGTTTCCATTTCTCTCTCCCTCTCCCTTCCTCCCCTGCACCCTCAATTCTCTCCTCATAATCTCTTAAACACAAAGAAAAATACAGCCACTGGTAGAACCCAATCTTTTTGCTTTATAGCATCCACTACCAGAAAAAAAAAATCAATAATTTAGAACAAGCCTGCAATAATTTAGTCAAAATAATTGTGGCAAGGAAATCTGGGTCTTGTCAGAAAATGACTAATTTCAAGGCTACCATTTATACAAGGGTGAAAATCTAGAAGGGATCTCTAAAGGAGAAAGAGGAGTCTGAACAGAAGATATATGTGTATATGTGTAATATATGTATTGCATTACTAATTATTAACACATGCAATATTAATGTTAATATTAAATTAATATTACATATTGATATGTAGCATGCAATATTAACTAATACTATATATTAATATGTAATATGTATATTGCATGTATTAGTCTATGATATACATAAAAATCAATAAATGGGGATTGTATAGCTAATCATAAAAGACAAGCAAAAGCCTTCTATTAATAATATATTTCCATAAATATTTGATAGGAAAATAATCCTTGAGTGGGACATGAAAATAAGTGACTATAAATACGAAGCTTGATAAATTAGACTAGATCAAAACAGGATCTTCTGTTCTGAAAACTCCTAAGAAATAGAAAGGCAAGGTGAAAGGAAGAGATAATATTTGAGATAACGAGTAAATGATAAAGTGCTTACAACTTCAATTTATAAAATGTTCCTACAAATTTAAAGTAAATGACACAGAAATAATATCATAAACAACATGCAAAAAACTTCATTTTATAGAAGATAGTCAATAAACACAGAACTTGGTTTACTCATTACTTACCATTAAAATTGCATTGTGTTCCTCCCTACCTACTCTATCACTAAATTCATCCATGTGTTTCAGCCCTGCTTAGACAGCATCATGCCTTAAGATGGTGTCATGTGTTTCCATCTACCAGAAGGTTACTCCAAAGTCATGAATGCTAGTAAAAGCCTGCTGAGCAAGTGTGGAAGTATAAGGAGGCTGGAGTAACCCTCTGCCAAAGGAAGACTAGAGATCAATGAATAAATGTTCTTCTCATGGATCCTTGAGCAGACAATACTGAGCAGCATTCTCTACACTCTTCAGAAGGTCCTGAACAAGCCCCAGTTTCCCACAGAGGTGATTTTGTAACACACACTGGTATTGGGTTTTCATTTTTCAATCACTCCCAAATGTCCTTCATCCTTACTTTCTTGGATGGCATCATGCATGTAAGTTATTTTCTTAGGCTCTGCTTTCAAAAACAACTGTAACCTAAGATAGGCAAATAAATTAAGGTCACAGTGATATTCCTTTATGCATACACCAGAATCAGTTAAACTAAACCCTGGTGAGGATATGAAATGACAGTCTTGTACAATTCCCATCAAGGAATGCAATTAGTACACATATTTTCATTCCATTCCCAAAGAAGGGCAATACCAAAGAATGCTCAAACTATCGCACAATTGCACTCATCTCACACACTAGCAAAGTAATGCTCAAAATTCTTCAAGTCAGGCTTCAGCAGTATATGAACCATAAACTTCCAGATATTCAAGTGGGATTTAGACAAGGCAAAAGAACCAGAGTTCAAATAGGCAACATCTGTTGGATCATCAAAAAAAAGCAAGAGAGTTCCAGAAAAACATCTATTTCTGCTTTATTAATATGCCAAAACCTTTGATTGTGTGGATCACAACAAACTGTGGAAAATTCTTCAAGAGATGAGAATACCATACCACCTGAACTGCCTCCTGAGAAATCTGTATGCAGTTCAAGAAGCGACAGTTAGAACTGGACATGGAACAACAGACTGGTTCCAAATTGGGAAAAGAGTACGTCAAGGCTGTATATTGTCATCCTGATTATTTAACTTATATGCAGAATACATCATGTGAAATGCTGGGCTGGATGAATCACAAGCTGGAATCAAGATTGCTGGGAGAAATATCAACAACCTCAGATATGCAGATGACCACTACCATTATGGCAGAAAGCGAAGAAGAACTAAAGAGCCTCCTGATGAAAGTAGAAGAAGAAAGTGAAAATGTTGGCTTAAAACTCAACATCTAGAAAACTAACATCATGGCATCTGGCCCCATCACTTCATGGCAAAAAGATGGGGAAACAGTGACAAACTTTATTTTTGAGGGGCTCAAAAATCACTGCAGATGGTGATTGAAGCCATGAAATTAAAAGACACTTACTCCTTGGATGAAAAGCATATTAAAAAGCAGGGACATTACTTTGCCTACAAAGGTCTCTCTAGTTAAAGCTATGATTTTTCCAGTGGTCATGTATGGATGTGAGAGTTGGACTATAAACTAAACTGAGCGCAGAAGAATTGATAGTTTTGAACTGTGGTGTTGGAACAGACTCTTGAGTGTCTCTTGGAATGCAAGGAGATCCAATAAGTCCATCCTAAAGGAAATCAGTCCTGAGTGTTCATTGGAAGGACTGATGCTGAAGCTGAAACTCCAATACTTTGGCCACCTGATGTGAAGAACTGACTTATTTGCAAAGACCCTCATTCTGCGAAATATTGAAGGCAGGAGGAGAAGTGGATGACAGAGGCTGAGATGGATGGATGGCATCCATAGATGGCATGTCTACACGACAGACATGAGTTTTAGTAAGTTCCTGAAGTTGGTGATGGACAGGGAAGCCTGTTGTGTTTCAGTCCATGGGGTTGCAAAGAGTCGGACCCAACTGAGAGACTGACCTTAACTGAACTGATACATATTTTGGAACATTCACTAACATGGACCAAATACTGGGTTGTAAAACACATCCTAATAAGTTTAAAAAAATATGAATCATAAAGTGGAATTCCAAGATTTAAAAAATAATGTCTAAGGAAATGTTAATAGGACCTAATGAAGGTAAATAAGTGGTAAAGTATTTTTTGTCTAATGGAAACATAAATGCACATAAGCTCTCCAGAGAAAAAGTCCAATATGTACCCCCAAAACCTGAAATATTAATATTCTTTGACCCATTATTCTAGTTCTAGAAATATTGTGCATATCAATGTGTGCACAGGGATTCTCAGGTTTATATTAGCAAAGCAGTGGAACAAATAACTATCCAAATACATAAAATTATAGTTTCAAGAAATTTTCAAAAATTTAATGATGTTTGCAAAAGACAAAGTAATATATAGCAAAATATTATGATGTATGTACATTTTTCTAAAGATGTCAAATTTTAAAATATAAATAATAAGTGAAAAATAAGCTCTCAAATAGCACTGTTTGCCAAAACATTAACAAAGAATATCTACTCCTGGATTGTAGAAGTACAGAGATAGTGTTTTCTTTCTTTAATTCCAACTTATCTACAATGATATGCATTACAGAAATTGATAGTGAAAAGAGTAATATGGAGAATCCTTTGTTTCTGAGGTTTATACATGCCCTTCCTTTACTATGATGTCTCTATAGATTTAAAAATGTTGGTATAAATTTATGCTTAATATTTTAACCCTTCTCCAGTGGATCTTCCCAACCCAGGAATCAAATGGTCTCCTGCAATGCAGGCGAATTCTTTACCAACTGAGCTATCAGGAAAGCCCAATATTTTAATAGCACTTATCTTAATGTGCATTTTGGCACTTCTGAGAAGCTGGAAGTTTTCTGGAATTTGTGACGTGCTTATCCTTGAGTCTGTTTTCCCCTTGCTTTCACACCTGTGTCCTTAGGTGACATAATTAGCTTTTTAACTTTGATATTCAGCAACCAGGATACCGTATGACTGAATCTAACAGCTCTCATTGTCCTGTTATTGAGATAAAGGTGTTTGTTTAAGAATGGGGCATCTTAACTTTGCAAATGAAAAACTGTCACTTTGACAATAGTGTTTGACCGAAAGTTAGACACACATAGTTATTTGGGTGTGTTAACTGCTCTGTAAGCATGTCCAGGATATAAAGCAATATGTTAATATGTGACTGCAATTGTTGGATTCTGTTTAAAAAACTGAGTCTTTAAGACGAAAAGCAAAATTACATAACAGGTTCAACTGTACCCACTGTAAATATCTACCCCGTTTTGACGATGCAGCAAGAAAACAGGACAATTTTAAACAATTAATAGTCAAACAGAAATGATCTAACATTTGTCATGGAACTTGGGTAAATTTGAAAAACTATCTGTTATTTTATCACCTTAATACATGTCAAAAGAAGCAAGAACAAGTGCAAAGTGTTTATGGAAGACAAGAACAAACAAAATGAATACTGGCAACCTTGCACTGCCAAGAATCACTGATAGCAATAATGTTTTAATTCCTGCTGTTTCTAATGTTGCATTAGGCAAAGTAACGGAGCTGCATGGAGAAAATGTTTTGGTTTTGGACACTGAAAGCAATGTCCCTTTCTCAGAGACATTGTTTGTGATGGAACAACCTTGGCTTGTTCAGAAGTGTAGCCTAAACACCTCGTGGAAAAGAGCTAAGAGAACTGGGTCTCAGTCACGATGCAGGCTGTGTTGGTGCACATAATCAGGGACACCATCTGCCTGGATGATGGCTTGTGGTTCGATCTGACTCTTTCCTGGGATAAGTGACTGAATTTGGGAAATAAGCATTTCCCAAGTCACTTACCAAAGAGGGGTCTCCCAACTTGCATGTGTCCTCCGCAACCTCCATTTTGGACAATGCCGGGCCGTGAAATGCTGCTGCCTGCTGCAGGCTTAAGAGCAGAGGGTGCCAGAGGGAGGAAGAGACAATTTCTCAGTGCCTTGCATTTGTTCATGATACTCTAATAAGGAAGTTGATTTTTACAAGATTGGTTCTAAGGGCTTACTTCTGAAGGCCTATATTACTGAGTTAGAGATAAATTGGAAAAGCTATATCCATGAGCTATTATTCCTCTGCTCTAGATTACTCAGTGGGCAGCCCAAAGAGCCTCTAGCAATTATCACTTAATGATCAAAATAACTCTAAATGATGGGAATAAGCATTAAATGCTTGCAAAGATGATCTTAGGTAAAGAGGCTGAAATGCATGATATTTTAGTATCAAAGCCAGGATTAGAACAAAGGCTTATTAGTTAGGCCCCTATGTTCATTATTATTCTTCTGAAGCTCCCTTTTTAATCTTAAATACAATTTCTCATCTGTCTAGGATGATGAATTAAAGGGTTAGCCACACTTGTTACAAATAACTAAACCTTATACCATGAGATATTGGTAGACTTGTGTTTTTCTCCATTTGAACACTTAAGAACACTGGCTATTCCTTCAAGTTCCAAGATGGTGTGGGGAATCAGAAGACTATACTTTTTCAAAATTGAGATTTAAATTGCAAGAAACACTTGCAATACACTAATAATTTTTATTTTTAATATTAATATATGATTCTACATGCAGGTGATTTCTAAGACAGAGGTGAAATTAAATGATAACTTATTTGTATTTCAAATTTTACAGATTTTTTAAAGACAATATTGGGTGTATCAAACTCTCTGATAATCTGGAGTCAATTGCTCCTCAGGTTGGTTTATTCCTATAGGAACTGACTTGAACTCCATGATTTCTAGGATTCTCATATGTGCTTTTTATGGGTTTATCTTCCAGCTATTAAACTACTCATTGCTATTCCCATTGAATACTCTGTATATCTCCCCTTTCTTATTTGTTCATCCTAATTGCCTACAGTCTGGGATCTTGTATAATCTTGATTGTTAGACTGCTGTGTAAACTGAGATAAAACAATATATGTGTAAAGATCTGAGAGATTCTTCTATTAGTAAAATAGAAGAGAGTTGTGCTTTGCATGAGTTATTTAGTACTATTGACTTCAAGAGTTCTTTTGACTTCTTCCAGTTATTAGTGATGTAGAGAAGTAACAGAGAATTGAGAGCAATGAACAAAAACTGCAGAGCAAAGACTTGGAAGGAAACTATTGGAAATATTCAAGTATTTATGCAATTTTAGAAATCTTCAGAAGCTACCTCTCATTCATGAGCAAAGTACACTACACAAAATGTAAGATGACTATACTACCATGATATCTAAGGAAGGAATAACAGAATGTTTCTTCTGAATATCAGTTTTAGTATGGTAGTCAGAGTGGTTCTGTAGGAGCAATGGGGAGGCTCTCTACTCCAGAGAATCATCTCTCCTTCAGCTTCTGCCACTTAGCATTCCTTTATTGCATTTTCTTAAAATAGATAAAACATTAACTTAATTTTTCAGAATGTGGAATATTATTTGAGGTCATGTATATCCAAGTATAGAGACCATCTGAATTTACTAGCCTCTTACTGCCTGTTGACCCACCTACTGCCTCCCTTTATGTGATGCGAAGACCCAAGAAGATCTTAATACAGAAAACGATGAAAAAAAGAAAAAAGAATAAAAATGTTTTTTTTCCTCTCCACTCCCATTAAAAAAAAAAATGGAGATAAGCTGACACAAGTCTACCATCCTAAGAAAGATATTTCTGACTGTTTTTCTCCATTGAACACTTAAGCACACTGGTGATTCCTTCCAAGTTCCAAGATGGTGCAGGGAACCAGAGGACTACACTTTTTCAAAATTGAGATTTAAACCTTAACAGAACTAGTGGCCCATGTTGGCCTCCAACCTAAAAGCATGTGTCTCAAGCTGCTCCCTAGAATTTGGTACCTACCTAGTTAACAGTAAACACACGTTGATTCTCACTCACTCTTATCCTTTTATACAATTCCCTTGAAGATTTCACTGGAAGAAAGGTAATTGGCAGGACAGGACTTGAGAACTCATTCAATCTTTAAGCAACACAGTATCATCAAACATATAGTCACATATTCAAACCCCAACCTTGCTTCTAAAACCTCAAAATGCACATCTGAACTGCTTTACTGAGTAACCACCACCATGCTAATGGAAATGTGTATGGATAGATTTTGGGCTCCCCTAGTGGCTCAGATGGTAAAGAAGCTGCCTGCAATGTGAGAGACCCAGGTTTGATCCTTGGGTTGGGAAGATCCCCTAGAGAAGGGAACGGCTACCCACTTCAGTATTCTTACCTGGATAAGTCCATGGATAGAGGAGCCTGGCAAGCTACAGTCCATAGGGTTGCAAAGAGTCAGACACAATAAATGTTGAAAAGGGAAATTGTTGTATTTGTCAATCTCATTTAGAGAAATGATAACATTTTATTAACCTCTGCCTTAAGGAAACATGAAAGCTACCAACACTCTGTACTCTGAATGAGATTTTTCAGTGAAACTTGGTTAGTCCCTCTGTGCGTTCTATTTTCCTCAATTGGTGATGAAAAGTAACATTTTCATCAACCTAGTTGATTTCATCAACTTTTCACAGCAAAGTTGGAATACCTTGTGGCATAATATGTTTTCTGCTAAACAGTAGCATTTATAAAAAGACAAGTTTCCAGAGGACAGAAACTCTGTATTCTATTTAGGCCATATTATACTTAATGCTGATTTCTTTGCAGTATGAATTACTATAATGACAACCCACCGTGTCCAAGAGCAAAAACAGGGCATTTCATACTGAGGGTGCTTGAAAACTCTAAGTTGTGAGACTGTAACAATTGCCAGTTGGCTAGGGTACATACTTCCAATGGGAGATAAAAGTGAATTGTGTGCGTCTTTCCCACAGTGATGGGCTTACTATAGGAAAGAGTAAGCACTGTTTTAGATGCTAGCTACAACTTGACAAAAGAGAGCATAAAGACAGGCTCTTACATGTTGTTACAACACAGGGAGTACAAAAAGGGACTTCTCTCCAAGAGGAGGATGCTACCGGATAGAACCATGCTGCCTTTTAAAAGTCAAAAACTGTTGTTCTAACTAGAACTGCAACTGGAGGTGGGGAGAAGGTGCCAAAGCACAGACACTGAGCCAGGTGTTCTATGTGCAAGCAGCTGCTTCACGGTGATTCACAGTTTGCAAAAGTAGATTTTCTCTGTGATAAAGACAGAAGCCTGAGTTCACCCATTGCCAAAAAAGCTTCCTATTCATCCAAACAATTCTGTGAATGGGGAACAGAGACAGTGTCTTCTTTGGCCCACAAGGCTATAGGGAAAACCAAACTTATCTGTGATGGCAAAAGAGACATCAAGAACAAGCTACACCCAGGAGTGCTGCAAACTGGCGTGAGATCCAGCAGAGTCATTCTCCTCTCGCTTCCCTAATAACCTGCTGGCTCAGATGGTAAAGAATCTACCTGCCATACAGAATATCCTGGTTCAATCCCCAGGGCAGAAAGATCCCCTGGAGAAAGGGAATAGCTACCCACTCAGTATTCTTGCCTGGAATGCTGGGAGCCAGCATGAGGAACTCCACCCATGGCAAAAGTCATGAGGAAGGAGGCTTCAGCATATGCAAAGGAGTGATCAAGCCTCAGGAAAACCTTGTTCCCGAGCATCTACCCCCAAAACCAGAGTCTACCTACTTTAATGTTTTATGCTCTCACCTACACCTCTGACATTATGGGTTCTCTTGGAGAGGAGATGTGCAGCTCCAGTCAATAAAAATTCCTGGGCATGACAAGAGTGTTTCAACTTATAAACTCCTCTGAAGGTTATCTAGCCTGCCTGTACAGGTTCGTCCGGCCACATGTGATTGTTTACAGCCTCCCAACTGTGAGAGCCACGAGATATTTTTAGACTTACTAAAGGCAAATTCTTTTGGTAAATTAGAAATCATTAGTATAGTGGGTTGGTTAGAACTTATATTGGTGAAGGGTTTTCTCATTTGTTGTGTCAATAATTGCTGCTAATTCCCTGCCCTGGGTATGACAAGGGTGTCTCAGGTCAAACCTCTCTGCTGACAAACTAGCTTGTGTGACAGGATTATACATACTTCTGCCAAGCACATGATTGTTTACTACCTTTCAACCATAAACAACACAGAGTTTGGAGTATTTTGAAAGTCTTAATTAGCATAGGTCTTTCCTCATTGTTGAGTCAATGATTGCCACCAGGCCTCCATATCCTTAGGCACCTGGGAATATATTAATCGATGTATTTGGAATATAGAAAAGGAAATATAGTAGTTTTTGATGTTAGCAATACTAGACTTTTTGAGTTAATGAATTTTCTCTTTTGTTATAGATCACTGTACTTTGTTATAAATAACTGTGTCCTTGCTGTGTAAAAATGTAACTTTATCACTATCTTAAGACTAAATAGATCTTACGGGGAACATTGGTGAAGGGTTTTCATTTGTTGGGCTGATGTTTGCTGTTAAATCTCCATATTCCCTGCCCTTATAATGAATATAACTAGCATATAGGAGAAATAAGTATTAACCTTTAAGATTGATCATGTTAACCTTAGGTTAAATAGATTCCTTTCTTAGTTGTAACCCATTACACCCTCACCCTATAAGAATGCAACTTTATCTGCTACCTTCAGAGGGTGGCGCCTGGTTTAAGAAAAAAACACCCTTGGAAAAAATAAGTTTTTTGGTTATCAGAAAGAAAGGGTCATAAAATGTCAGCAAGCCTCATGGCCAGAAGATGATATAAAACCCCTAAGACCTTTTTTTATACATTTATGTGAAGCACCTGATTTTGATAAAGGTCGGGACTGCTGACCCCCACGACTTTAAAATTGCCATTTGTCTCTATGTGTAACAAAAGGTATATAAGCAAACCTAAAAAATAAAGAAATCGGATTAGTTTCTGGAAAGACTGATTCCCCCATGTCGTTTCTTTCTTGCTCTCCGTTTTTCTGGCTGAATTCCCATCTGGAATGTGGGTACTCACCAAGCCTGCTAATTTTGCCTGGGCTTCTAAGATCGGACCGGGGAGGCCTCAGTGCCTCCTCTCCTTCAAGAGAATGGAAAGGCACCTGTGGCTTATGTAGATGGTAATTGGTATTCCATGTAAACCAAGTTATTCAGCCTCTTTTTCTTCACTAATACTACCTACTACACTATCTGTTTCTAATCTCTTTATATATTTGTAATTAAATAAGTTTTTTCCTAGGATGCTGATTCCATCTCCCTTTAGAATTACCCTGGACCCACCGGGGCTGGACCCCGGCACTGGAAAATTCCATGGACAGAGGAGCCTGGTAGTCCATGGGGTCACAATGAGTCAGACATGACTGAGCAACTAACAAAAATGAGACCAGTAGATAAATCACTCCAGCTTTTAGAATTTATGTTTCTAAGCAATACAATGTGAATAAATACTTGAAGATCTCTAATATTTAGTAAATTATATCCTCCCATGCAATGTTTGCATTAGAAAGGTGACTGATGTATCTGGTGTACTCGGACACATAGATAATGGCAAAAACAAACCAACTGCTCTAAACACAAGAATTATACTTTTGAATAAAGTGATAAAGGTGTTGCCTGGGAGAACTAAAATTACTAAAAGAAAAATATAAGTATTGGAACAATGTGAAAATAAACCATAATGCCAAGTCTCCATGGAAACTCTCAGGAGTAAACATATATGCCACAAGCATTATGTTGAGGAAAAAGAAAATGTATTATAAGCACACATTTTGTTAGAATTTAAAAGCATTTAAAAATTCTAGCCACTAAGTGTTAGATACTCAGTTTAATTCAGTTCAGTCACTCAGTCATGTCTGACACTTTGCAACCTCATGGACTGCAACACACCAGGACTCCCTGTCCATCACCAAATCCCAGAGTTTACTCAAACTCATGTCACTGAGTCAGTGATGCCATCCAACCATCTCATCCTCTGTCATCCCCTTCTCCTCCCACCTTCAATCTTTTGAGCATCAGGGTCTTTTCAAATGAGTCAACTCTTTGAATCAAGTGGCCAAAGAAATGGAGCTTCAGCTTCAGCATCAGTTCTTCCAATGGATGCTCAGAACTGATTTCCTTTAGGATGGACTGGTTGAATATCCTTGCTGTCCAAGGGGTTCTCAACAGTCTTGTCCAACACCACAGTTCAAAAGCATCAATACTTTGACACTCAGCTTTCTTTCTTTCTT
This sequence comes from Nanger dama, assembly GCA_917880005.1. Classification (NCBI taxonomy): domain Eukaryota; kingdom Metazoa; phylum Chordata; class Mammalia; order Artiodactyla; family Bovidae; genus Nanger; species Nanger dama. The sequence goes on from CAKJTW010000069.1 coordinate 6,018,820, forward strand.
TTTTTTCTTTTTAATAACAGTCCAACTCTCACATCCATACATGACTACTGGAAAAAAAAAAAAAAAACACAACATAGCTTTGACTAGATGGACCTTTGTTGGCAAAGTAGTGTCTCTGCTTTTAAATAAGCTGTCTATGGATCTCCCTGGTGGCTCAGATGGTAAAGCGTCTGCCTGCTGTGCGGGAGACCCGGGTTTGATCCTGGGTTGGGAATATCCGCTGGAGAAGGAAATGGCAACACACTCCAGTAATCTTGCCTGGAAAATTCCATAAACTGAGGAGCCTGGTGGGCTACAGTCCATGGGGTTGCAAAGAGTTGGACACGGCTGAGCAACTTCACTTCACATGTTGGTCATAACTTTTCTTCCAAGGAGCAAGTGTCTTATAATTTCATGGCTGTAATTATCATTTGCAGTGATTTTGGAGCCCCCCAAAATAAAGTCTGTCACTGTTTCCACTGTTTCCCCATCTATTTGTGATGGAAGTGATGGGACCAAACATCATGATCTTAGTTTTCTGAATGTTGAGCTTTAAGCCAACATTTTCAATTTTCTCTTTCACTTTCATCAAGAGGCCCTTTAGTTCCTCTTCGCTTTCTGTCATAAGGGTGGTGTCACTTGCATATCTGAGGTTATTGATATTTCTCCCAGAAATCTTGATTCTAGCTTGTGCTTCTTCCAGCCCAGCGTTTCTCATGATGTAATCTGCATATAAGTTAAATAAGCAGGGTGACAATATACAGCCTTGACGTATTCCTTTCCCAATTGGGAACCAGTCTGCTGTTCCATGCCCAATTCTGTGTTGCTTCTTGACCTGCATACAGATTTCTCAGGAGGCAGGTCAGGTGGCCTGATATTCCCATCTCTTTCAGAATTTTCCACAGTTTGTTGTGATCCACACAGTCAAAGGCTTTGGTGTAGTGAATAAAGCAAAAGTAGAAGTTTTTCTGGAACTTTCTTGCTTTTTTGATGATCCAGCAGATGTTAGAAATTTGATCTCTGGTTCCTCTTCCTCTTATAAACCCAGCTTGAACATCTGAATGTTCATGGTTTACATACTGTTGAAGCCTAGCTTGGAGAATTTTGAGCATTACTTTACTAGCATGTGAGATGAATGCAATTGTGTGGTAGTTGGAGCATTCTTTGGCATTGCCTTTCCTTGGGATTGGAATGAAAACTGACCTTTTCCAGTCCTGTGGCCACTGCTGAGTTTTCCAAATTTGCTGGTATATTGACTGCAGCACTTTCACAGAATCAATTTTAGGATTTGAAGTAGCTCAACTGGAATTCCATCACCTCCACTAGCTTTCTTTATAGTGATCCTTCCTAATGCCTACTAGTGTTAGATACTAGTGCTCTCTAAAAATTATTGTTCAGTCAGCATTATTATTTGAGGACACTGTGGTGCAGGGGTAAAGAATCCACCTGCTAATGCAGAAGATGTGGGCTTGATCCCTGGGTCGAGACAGTCCCCTGGAGAAGAGAATGGCAATGCACTCCAGTGTTCTTGTCTGGGAAATCCCACAGATAGAGGAGCCTGGTGGGCTACAGTTCATGGGGTTGCAAAGAGTTGGACATGAGTGAGCAAGTAAGCACACATGCATGCCCATTATTTCACTGAGATTCGTGATTCCTGAGCATCATACATTTCTAGAGCTGGAAGAACATCTAATGGCAAGCAGTCCACTCCACCTGATACTTAGCATTCTCACCAACAGGCCATTTTATGCTCCTTCTTTTTTAACTGTACAGGTCATGCAAGGTACACATGTATGGCCCAAGTGTGATGTAGTGATTTACCTAAAACAGGAAGCAAGAGATGGTAATGCACCCCAAAAATCCCAGTCTCACATTTTGTAGTGAAACTAAGTACATGACGTGGGAATTCCTAAAAGACAAACAGGGGCATTTAACCATGCCCCTCTCTGCCAAAAGGAAAATCTCAGACAATGACTCCACATTCATGAGATATCCCTATCCAAGTGGAAAAGCCTCCAAGGATACCGACTACATTCTCTGTGGGTCAACAAGGCTCCCATGTGTGAGCTGTCCTATTACACAGTAGAGACAATTGCTTTTAAATTATTTTAAAGTGAGAAGACAAAACAGTTTAACCCCAAAGGAGATTAAAGTTCACAGAAAAGATGAGAGACCCATGCTAACCAATTTAACTTCTTATCAGATAGGAAAAAAAGAGATGAACTCTAATGAAACACATGTTTAGACAGAAACACTAAACAACCCATATATTCTGATTCACAAGCCATGCTCTCCAATAGCTCAAAATGTAGACTATTTTCCATGATACCTTAAATCAATTTTTAAGGGATAACAGGAATAAAGTATAAAAGGTACATAATAATTTGCCCTGTTTCTCCTTTATAGAGTAGCTTCTTGTATCCATTGGGGGTTTATACTATTAAGTCCTCAGCATTTTTCCTTCTTTGTGTTTTATCATTTTGAATCTTTTATTATTTCTTCTACTTGACAAATAAGCATTTAAGAGTAACCATGAGTGTTCACAGTACTAGATATTAGATAAATAAACTTAAACAAGACAGTCTCCCTATCCCAGTTAGCTTTATAGTGGCAGAAACAGACATGTGAATAAAACTTGCATGAAATTGTTAAGTGGGCAATGATACCAGTGTCATACTGTAAAATCAGTGAACGAAAACAATGACCAGGCATTGATGTCTATTGCAAGAGTGGAGGCAGTTATATTGGAGATGCCTCTGAAGATGAATTAGGTGTGGTAGTAAAGCAGCTTAGGCAGGTAATATGTTAGTTCTAATACTTATCACACTTACTAATTAGACTTACTAACTTTAATACTGAACTTCCCAGGAGGCACCGTGGTAAAGAATCTGCCTGCCAATACAGGAGGCACAAAGACCAGGGTTCAGTCGCTGGGTCCAGAAGATTCCTTTGAAGAGGAAATGGCAGCCCACTCTGGTGTTTCTGCCTGGAGAACCCATGGGCAGAAGAGCCTGGAGGGCTGGAGTCCTGGGGTTGCAAAGATTGGACATGACTGCGTGACTGAGTATACCATAGCAATTTTAACACTAAAATTCTCTCTTTGTAATACTTAACAACTGAAACAAGTAATTTTTGTTTTCCTCTGATCCCACCCCTACCTTTTTTTCCTTTTTCCCACTCTCCTTTTGAAACTCTGATTACAATTGCATTTGTTCTTGTTGTTTAGTCACTAAGTTCCATCCAATTCTTTTGTGACCCCACGGACTGCCAGGTTCCTCTGTCCATAGGGTTTCTCAAGCAAGAATACTGGAGTGAGTGGCCATTTCTTTCTCCAGGAGCTCTTCCTAACCCAAGGATCAAACCCCTGTCTCCTACATTGGCAGGAGGGTTCTTTACCACTGAGCCATCAGGGAAGCTAGCTTGTGCATTAGCTAGCTCAATACTGTCCCACAGCTAGACTTCTATTTGTTAATTTTATTTATACTATTCAGTTTGAGTAACATTAGTTTTTGGAAAGTTGAACTACTGCATCCAAGTTGGTATTAATTTAATGACATGAATTTTATACTTCAATCATTGTCACTGGATACTTTCCTCTTTTTTAGGTGATGAATAAATTTAACTATATTTAAACAGGTGAGAGATTGTAAAACTGAATTAGAAACTTATGAAAAGTGAAGTAATGATTTCTGTTCTTTTCTTAGACAAATTCTCTATTTTAATTTTCAATGACAACTATGGCTTCTTCTTCTTAAGGAAAACTATATTTACTTCCTAAATAATGAAAAATCAGAAATTTATGTTCCAAATACTAAATTTTGCATTCCTAATGTGGTCATTAGAGAAGCTATTAATTTTATTATAGAACAGCAATAAAATACTGGTGAGATCAGGGAGATACATACCCAATATAAAGTAATCACAATCCTCATACTACCTCTTTTCTATTGTTCTCCAACTCCAAAAATTAGAGCAAGAAGGGTGGAAGAGGAAATACATTTAATTTTTCATGAAGTGTAATTAAAAAGAAAGATTAACCCAGGAAATTATGGGCTTTCATGGTAGTTGAACTTCCATATGTTCAAGCTGGTTTTAGAAAAGGCAGAGGAAGCAGAAATCAAATTGCCAACATCTGCTGGATCATCAAAAAAAGCAAGAGAGTTCCAGAAAAACCATGTATTTCTGCTTTATTTACTATGCCAAAGCCTTTGACTATGTGGATCACAATAAACTGTGGAGAATTCTGAAAGAGATGGGAATACCAGGCCACCTGACCTGCCTCTTCAGAAACCTATATGCAGGTCAGGAAGCAATAGTTAGAACTGGACATGAAAAACAGACTGGTTCCAAATAGGAAAAGGAGTATGTCAAGGTTGTATACTGTCACCCTGCTTGTTTACCTTCTATGCAGAGTACATCATGAGAAATGCTGGGCTGGAGGAAGCACAAGATGGAATCAAGATTGCCAGGAAAAATATCAATAACCTCAGATATGTAGATGACACCACCCTTATGGCAGAAAGTGAAGAGGAACTAAAGAGCCTCTTGATAAAAGTGAAACAGGAGAGTGAAAAAGTCGACTTAAAGCTCAACATTCAGAAAACTAAGATAGTGGCATCTAGTCCCATCACTTCATATCAAATAGATGGGGAAATGGTGGAAACAGTGTCAGACTTTATTTTGGGGTGCTCCAAAATCACTGCCGATGGTGATTGCAGCCATGAAATGAAAAGACACTTACTCCTTGGAAGAAAAGTTATGACCAATCTAGATAGCATATTCAAAAGCAGAAACATTACTTTGGCAACAAAGGTCCGTCTAGTCAAAGTTATGGTTTTTCCTGTAGTCATGTATGAATGTGAGAGTTGGACTGTGAAGAAAGCTGAGTGCCGAAGAATTGATGCTTTTGAACTGTGGTGTTGGAGAAGACTCTTGAAAGTCCCTTGGACTGCAAGGAGATCCAACCAGTCCATTCTGAAGGCGACCGGTCCTGAGTGTTCATTGGAAGGACTGATGCTAAAGCTGAAACTCCAATACTTTGGCCACCTCATGTGAAGAGTTGACTCATTGGAAAAGACCCTGTTGCAGGGAGGGATTGGGGGCAGGAGGAGAAGGGGAAGACAGAGGATGAGATGGCTGGATGCCATCACAAACTCTATGGACATGAGTTTGGGTGAACTCCAGGAGTTGGTGATGGACAGGGAGGCGTGGCTGGTGCGATGGGGTCTCAAAGAGTCAGACACGACTGAGTGACTGAACTGAACTGAACTGAACTGATGGTAGTTGATGTTTACAGATCAGGAAATAAAATACTCCATCAGCACATAAACACCTTATTTATTAACCTACAAAAATAATGAAATTACTTACAGTGTGAAGCCTAGAGTATACATCCTTCTCTGTTTTTCTGATGTGCATAAGGAGGTATAAGTTCCTTCTTACATCTGGAGAATGGAGGATGGATGTTTGTTTGAACCACCAGGATTTTTCATCAGAGCTGAAGCCATATTATGGGTGTAATGATCCCTTTTCCAACATTAGGAATGAAAGTCCATATGCGTTCCAACAACTCAAACACTCAGAATTTGTAACTTGTCTGCGATTAATACCTACTTCACCTACCCTCCAGACCATCTAGAACGGTATTTGTTCTGCAGCATGTATCTAGGAAACTTGTCACAAGTTTAAGAACTAATTCGGAAAATGAAAACTTCCTTAAACAACTCTTATAACTTTTGATCAGACGTGACCTCCAGTATATTTTTTTAAAAAGTGAGGAGCCTCGACAAAGAATTGATACAATTGAGCTGCCCGACAAAGAATTGATACAATTCCAAAGGCGGTGTCTTAACTGTTTAGCCAAACAGCACTGCCAGTGAACTCTCCTGGTTTGCATCCACGTATACTTGTAAATAGGGGAACAGTGATTCCAAACACAGCTTTTCCAGTCAACTTGTGCATGAATTCGCGCCGCATATGATATGGCCCAGCTGACCAGATGCACCCAGAACGCTGGAACCCACATCAGAAGTCACTGACCTGAGCATCAGGTGTAAGAACTCCTGCAAACTCCCGGCTCTGGAGCCCATCTTGACGCTTCTGCACATGCGTCTGCCCCTCCCGGCTCAGGACAGCAGTGGTACCAGGCCGACTGGTTATCGGGCCGAGCTGACCCCGCTCTGCGAAGCTGCTCAGGTCCACTCATTAGGGCAGAGCTTCTGCTGAGGAGACGTGGGGTCCTGGAGCCCTGGGCGCAGCGCTCAGCTTCCCACGCTCTCTGCAGTCAGCGCCCCAAGTTGGGGCTGCTCTGGCCCCCAGCGCAGTCACTGAGCAGCCTCTTCATTGGAAGTGAAGCTGGTCCAGCAGCGCAAGCAGGATCCCCGCCAAGATGCAGCAAGTCAGCAGGCCGGGGTCTGGACTGAGAGGGAGACTCTGGAGAACGCGGCCGGCTCTGCCACTGTGGAAGGAGCCCTGGGAGCTCCATCTTTGTCCCCCTTTCGGGAGAGATCCTAGAACAGGAGCCGCCTGCTCAGCTGGCAGCCCGTGAGCACCAGAGTGGGCCTCTTGCAACCCCAGGGGTAAGACTCCTATAGGGCTCTGGGCACCAAACCACCTGCTACAGGTAAAGAGCTGAAGCCTGGGAGCCACCATCTTGGTGATGGCCCGAGGGCATGCTGGGATTTTGGAGGTCCAGCTTCCGCCCTCCAATACCTATCGCCCACTTGGTAAGATTATAATAAAGTGTTTAGTGTGAACAGTTTTAATAAAGCATATTAGAAGTACAGAAAATTGTACAGTTTATTGATATGTAGGTTTATAATATGTAAAGTCACCACAATCAAGATAGCAAACATTTCTATCACCCTTAAAAGCTTCTTTGTAGTCAGTACTAATTTCCTTAGGCAACCACTGATACATTTCTGTCACTACAGGCTAGTTTGCATATTGAGGAATTGTTTGTAATACAATTGTGTGGCATGTATACACACACACACACACACACATATATATATATATATATATATATATATATAAATATGCATGCTGATGCTAAGTCGCTTTAAGTCGTGTCCAACTCTGTGCGATCCATAGACGGCAAGCCATCAGGCTCCCGGTCCCTAGTAGTGGGTTGCCATTTCCTTCTCCAATGCATGAAAGTGAAAGTGAAGTCACTCAGTAGTGTCCAGCTCCTCCCGACCCCATGAACTGCAGCCCACCAAGCTCTTCTGTCCATTGTTATCAATGGTTTGTAGTGCACACCCCATTCCTTCGGCTCTTAAAAAAAAAATTAGTATGGATATACTACAATTAATTAACCTATTTCAGGTATGACCTAAATCAAATCCCTTATGATTATACAGTGGAAGTGAGAAATAGATTTAAGGGCTTAGATCTGATAGATAGAGTGCCTGATGAACTATGGAATGAGGTTCGTGACAATGTACGGGAGACAGGGATCAAGAACATCCCCCTGGAAAAGAAATGCAAAGAAGCAAAATGGCTGTCTGGGGAGGCCTTACAAATAGCTGAAAAGAAGAGAGGCAAAAGCAAAGGAGAAAAGGAAAGATATAAGCATCTGAATGCAGAGTTCCAAAGAATAGCAAGAAGAGATAAAAAAAAAAAGCCTCCTTCAGTGATCAATACAAAGAAATAGAGGAAAAGAACAGAATGGGAAAGACTAGAAATCTCTTCAAGAAAATTAGAGATACCAAGGGAACATTTCATGCAAAGATGGGCTCAATAAAGGGCAGAAATGGTATGGACCTAACAGAAACAGAAGACATTAAGAAGAGGTGGCAAGAATACATGGAAGAACTGTACAAAAAGATCTTCACGACCTAGATAATCATGATGATGTGATCACTAATCTAGAGCCAGACATCTTGGAATGTGGAGTCAAGAGGGCCTTAGAAAGCATCACTACGAACAAAGCTAGTGGAGGTGATGGAATTCCAGTGGAGCTGTTTCAAATCCTAAAAGATGATGCTATGAAAGTGCTGCACTCAATATGCCAGAAAATTTGGAAAACTCAGCAGTGGCCACAGGACTGGAAAACGTCAGTTTTCATTCCAATTCCAAAGAAAGGCAATGCCAAAGAATGCTCAAACTACCACACAATTGCACTCATCTCCCATGCTAGTAAAGTAATGCTCAAAATTCTCCAAGCCAGGCTTCAGCAATACATGAACCATGAACTCCCTGATGTTCAAGCTGGTTTTAGAAAAGGCAGAGAAACCAGAGGTCAAATTGCCAGCATCTGCTGGATCATGGATAAAGCAAGAGAGTTCCAGAAAAACATCTACCTCTGCTTTATTGACTATGCCAAAGCCTTTGACTGTGGATCACAATAAACTGGAAAATTTTGAAAGAGATGGGAATACCAGACCACCTAACCTGCCTCTTGAGAAATCTGTATGCAGGTCAGGAAGCAGCAGTTAGAACTGGACATGGAACAACAGACTGGTTCCAAATAGGAAAAGGAGTATGTCAAGGCTGTATATTGTCACCCTGATTATTTAACTTATATGTAGAGTACATCATGAGAAACGCTGGACTGGAAGAAACACAAGCTGGAATCAAGATTGCCGGAAGAAATATCAATAACCTCAGATATGTAGATGACACCACTCTTATGGCAGAAAGTGAAGAGGAACTAAAGAGCCTCTTGAGGAAAGTGAAAGAGGAGAGTGAAAAAGTTGGCTTAAAACTCAACATTCAGAAAACGAAGATCATGGCATCTTGTCCCATCACTTCATGGGAAATAGATGGGCAAACGGTGGAAACAGTGTCAGACTTTATTTTTTGGGCTCCCAAATCACTGCACGTGGTGATTGCAGCCATGAAATTAAAAGACGCTTGCTCCTTGGAAGAAAAGTTATGACCAACCTAGATAGTATATTCAAAAGCAGAGACATTACTTTGCCGACTAAGGTCCGTCTAGTCAAGACTATGGTTTTTCCTGTGGTCATGTATGGATGTGAGAGTTGAACTGTGAAGAAAGCTAAGTGCCAAAGAATTGATGCTTTTGAAATATGGTGTTGGAGAAGACTCTTGAGAGTCCCTTGGACTGCAAGGAGATCCAACCAATCCATTCTAAAGGAGATCAGTCCTGGGTGTTCTTTGGAAGGAATGATGCTAAAGCTGAAACTCCAGTTCTTTGACCACCTCATGTGAAGAGTTGACTCATTGGAAAAGACTCTGATGCTGGGAGAGATTGGGGGCAGGAGGAGAAAGGGACGACAGAGGATGAGATGGCTGGATGGCATCACTGACTCGATGGATGTGAGTCTGAGTGAACTCCGGGGAGTTGGTGATGGACAGGGAGGCCTGGCGTGCTGCAGTTCATGGGGTCGCAAAGAGTCGGACACGACTGAGCGACTGAACTGAACTGAATCTATTTGTAGTGGTATTTCATTGAGATTTTAATCTGTGATTTCTCTCATAGATAATAATACTGTGCACTTTTTTTCATGTGTTTATTGGCCACTTATGTGTCTACTTAACATATTATGAATGCATGCTCATTCTTGATCTGAGCTGTCTTATAAATGGTTTCTCCTAATCTGTGTCTTTCTTTTTCATTTTTATGATAGCGTATTTAAGAAAGCATCAGACTTCAGATTCATGAAATCAAGTTTACAGATACATATATGTAATTATCCATCTGTACATATCTATAGATACATATTATGGTTTTTATTATTTGTGTTCTGAGAAAACATTGTCTATGTCAAACTTTTGTATTCTAAGAATTTTATAGTTTCTGATTAAACATTTAGATCTATATTCCATTTTGAGTTAACATTTGAAAATAGTATGAAATAATGGTTAGTTTTAAAGAGTATATGAGTTCCCGTTTTTCCAGTATAATTTGTTGAAAATAATATAGTTTTCCATTGAACTGCCTTGAAACCTTTATCAGCAATCAGTTGGCCAGACTTCTGGAATCAGTTTGAAGAGGGTCAGAATACAGAATATTGTTCCCACTCTTAATAGGAAAAAACTAAAATTAATAACTTTCTAAGCCATCAGAGGAGTTGGTGGAGAAGAACAGATTGATTACAAAGGAGAATTTTTAGGATTATGGAACTATACTATATGAAATTGGATTACTGGGCATATTACTCCTTGCATTTGTCAAAACTTTGTAGAGAGGACTTTATTGTATGCAGAATTAAAAACATCAACCTGTATGTCAAGGGATCCTAGCATGGACTACATATAGTGAAAGTGAAAGTGAAGTTGCTCAGTCATGTCCGACTGTTTGTGATCCCATGGACTGTAGCCTATCAGGCTCCTCCATCCATGGGATTTTCCAGGCAAGAGTGCTGGAGTGGATTGCCATTTCCTTCTCCAGGGGATCTTCCAGACCCAGGAATCGAACTCGGGTCTTCCTCATTGCAGGCAGATGCTTTACTGTCTGAGCCACCAGGGAAGCTGCATGTAGTGGTGACATATAAATCTAAACATATTATAACTGTATAATATGACTTCAGTGAAGGAAATGGAGGGAAAAGGAACTAACAAGTAACTAACATTACTTCCAAGTAACTTTGGGAAGTAATGTTTTCACTAAATACTGTAAGGCTACTGACAAGAGAACTATATATAAATAGTGTAAATTAATTATTAAATTGATTCCCACAAGAGTATGGGTTAGCAGTTCTGAAAAAACATGTATTCTCCTGCATACAAGCTCAGTCATGTCCAACTCTTTACTACCTTATGGACTGTAGCCTACCGTGTTCCTCTGTCCATGTAATTTTCCCAGGCAAGAATACTGGAGTGGGTTGCCCTTCCCTTCTCCAAGGGATTTTCCTAACCCAGGGACTGAACCCACATTTCCTGCATCTCCTGCATTGCAAGTGGGTTCTTTACCACTGAGCCACCTGGGAAGCCTCACATGTATTCTAGGGATAAACAAACAAGCCAGTAGATTACAGATTATAGTAGCCAGGTTTCTTACTGTCAGATTAAAAAGAAAAAAAAAAACATTAAAAATAAGTGAGAGGAGGTCTACAATGAACCCTGAGGTACTGGATTAGCATTGGGTACTTTAGATCTGTGCATATGTATGGTTGTGGTGTACACATATTTTTAAAATTCTGTCCACTGAGAGAAGCTAATAAAGATAATGACATCTCAGTGGCAATGAGCACAACCAACACTTAGCTCTTAGTTTCCAGACATAATTCTCCAGTAAGTGTAGGCAAGGTCATTTAGGAAAAAATGACTGATTCTAGCCTGAGGCTGGAAAAATACAAGATGAGGGAGCTCTCTCTCTTGTGGTGCCAGAAAGGAAATGGAAAAGGAAGGGAAGGGAAAGAAAAGTTAGGAGCATGTGAAAAGGAAATAGAAGTCAGTTAAAGCAACTCCCAGTAGCCACATGCATAAAGAACAAATAATTGTGTGCCCACATGCACACAGAAATTACCTCTGGATATTAAATGTTAAAGATGAACTCTATTTTTATGTGTATCAGATTTTTCTAACTTGCTATTTAAAAGCCCTAAATATATATATTTTTAAATAATTTTCCATAGGAAAAGTAACTCTTAGGTTCTTCCCTTCAAAATGTTGTTCTGTTATTTTTAGAGAATTTTTCATCCAGGAGAACTCTTAAGATCTTTTCCAGAGCTGTGTTGCAAGCTTTGTAATTGTTTTAGAATTGATTGCTATATGAAATGGGTTTATGTGTTCTGACAGTGTGTTAATACAATAAAAGGAATTTTTATTAGCAAAGGAGTTACAATTTTTCATTGGTTGTAATAAGTTTTTTCTCCCTTTTCATTGCTGTCTCTTTGTAGATAAAATGGGATTTCATAAGCTCTTGTTTTTCAACATCAATTTCTGTTTTGTTTTGTTTTTCATCAGGATGCCTTGTTCAAGGCTAAATACAGCTCAGAGGAAAATACATCCAAAAAGCCTTAAAAAGATTTATTGTGTTGGGCTTAATGGGAAATACTGTTACCGTAAAAATACATTGTAAGTTGTAACCTTGAGTGTTTGTTTACCGGGATACTTGAAAGTAAATGTAACAGCCTTGTTTTCCAAAACAGATAAGTTGTTTTCCCTCTGGTATCTATGCAGTATTTTCACAATAATTTTCTTAGGAATTAAGTTCCTATTTTATCATCTGTAGAATATTTCACATTTATATTTATCATTTCATATGTAAGCTACGTAGTTTGAACTATCCATCCCATAGTACTAGAAATGTTTTTATTGGTTTTATATGAACTACACAGTTCCCACTTTTCATGAGTGCGCTCTTCCTCACTTTTAGTTTTAAGTACTATTTGTGAAATTTTATAGATCTACAGATGTTCACACCAGAAGAAGCTAGTGGAGGTCTACCTCTGATAGTGGCCATTAGCAGTAGCTCATCAAAGCCACTTCATACAGTTGGCGCTCTGTCTCTGCCTGCTGCATGTCCTCCTGTGGATCAGTGGGTTGTTGAATCACTGGATATGAAACCCACAGACACGGAGGGATGTATTGCATACATTTTTATATAAGGCCCTTGAGCATCAGAATATTTGGCATCTGTGGGAGCAGGTCCTGAAAGCTGCAGTCATAAACACAGACATGGGAACAAACTTGGAGTGGACCCAATGTGTGAAATGAAGATCGTCTATGCACAGTTGCTCTGCCAATCAACAACAGTAAAGAAATGGTAAGTTTTGCATGGCAGTCAGAAATCTCCCAAATATTTAGTCATTGATAAAATAAAACTAGCACAGGGCCAGCCTGGGCAGGATACATTTATCAAGTTCAGTTTCCCACTCCATCCTTGCTGACTTGAGCAAGACATAATCATCTGTAGGCTTCTGCTTTTTGGCCAAGCCTTGGACACTGGCTAGCCCAAGGATTTTCACCACTGGTAGCAGGGAGAAGCCTCATAGGACTGGCTCACTCATTCAATAGTCACTGCAGTGCCAGTCACTAGGTATATAGCTTTGAACAAAATCACATACGGTCCTTGTCTAACAGATCGTTTTAGTCCAGTGAGGGAGATAAATAATAAATACTAGCTCTTTTGTTATAGTATTAATAATAATATTTTGTTAATTTTTGTTGATCATTAATAATATATCAATAATAACTATTAACAACACTGTGATTAATAGTAATAATCATTATTAGTGCTTTACATAGCGAATCTATATTGAGTTATTTTCCAGAAAAATTTCAAAAAACTTTAATTCTTGCAATTCTCACCTAAACCTGAGTGGTTAAGCACATCATTGTCTTCACACCACAGAAAAATTTGGGGCCCGTGAGTTTTCAGTAGCATTGCCAATTTCCAGGAGCTGTTGAACGGGAATTTAAACCCAGCATAACACAGATTACCTTTCAGTGAGTAAACACATAATACAACAGTTAGCAGCTTAAAATTAATTCTAAACAGGAATCCAGTGCAGTGAAAGGGGGTTAGAGAGGTGAGAACTTCAGTATCCATGTAATTAGTTAGCCAGAGGAAGGCCCTCTGAAACTTGAAGGCTGAGAAGGAAGAAGCCAAATGAAGAACAGAGGGAGGGGTCACTTCAGGGAGTGATAATAATAGATGAAAAGATTCAGAGGCAGGAAAAAAAATGCCTGTGAGAGTAATTACAGTGAGGCATTTGGCCGTGAGAAGGGCTGCATGAGGAGGGATAATTAGACTGAGTCCAAATTGGGCAGGTAGGCAGGTCTTGGGACCAATTTCCTTTATGTTCACCAACCTACAACCTACACTGAAAACTCATTAGACATGCTATACTGATGGAAGTGCATTACTCATTTCAATCATGCAGAACTAAAATAAAATGTGAGTCCAGTTCATCATTGAAGTATATAATTCCTAAGGTTGTTTCAAATCTTAGAAGCCTCAAGTTTTGGGGAGACTCAAACATTTTCAAAATAATTTACTGATTCTATGTATATTCTAGGAAAATATAATCATATCTCACACCAAATAGCTACCCATACCCATCAATTCCTTCTCCTAAATACATATAGCTTATTCCCAAATCCATACTTTTAATATGCTTTCATTCATCCAGATATACTTGTTAATGTCTGCCTTGGCCCAAACACTGCAAATCCTAGGGATACAAACATGATTAGGATAGGCTGGCTTATTACTCTGTTGGAGTTTACAAGCTGATGGGGTGGCTGACAGGTAAAATTATAACTAAAGTATGATAAAAGAAGTATATAGAAACATACAGAGGGGAAGCAGAGATAGAGATCTCCAGAGAGAATTAATATCTAAGCTGAGATAGGAAGGAAGTACAAGTTAGGGAAAAGATTTGGGAAGACAAATAATTTAGCTCCGGTGTTGACAAACAGAATCTAGCCTACACTCTGTTTTTTGTTTTATAAGGGTTTTGGTTTTGTTTTGAGATATATTCGTGACTGTTCATTTTCCTTCTGTCTGTGGCTGCTCTGATGCCAGACTTGAGTAGTTGCAACAATGACTGTATGACTCACAAAACCTAACATATTTACTGTTTGGCCCTTTACAGAAAAAAGTTTGCCAGTAGAGCCAGTAGAGTTCCACTTGTGGATATTGATACCAGGAGGAAAATGGTGGCTTGAAGATGTAGTTTTGCAACTCAGCAGTGTGTGTGTGGTAATTTAAACCATGAACATGAACAAGATTCACTCATTCAGGCCTAGGAAGATCATGTGTAGAGAGGGTCTTGGATAAATCCTAATATAGAACAACATTTAAGACTTCAGTGAAGGAAGATGAGACTGTGAAGAAAATTAGGAGAATATATTGACTTTGAAGACAAGGGGACAGCCTATTTCAAGACGCATGGCTCACAATGTTTAATGTTCACTGTGCAGAATGTTTATTAACGAGTGCTTGTAGGGTCTTCCAACTTCGGAAAAGTGAGGAAAGGAGCCCTTGGTGGAAAGAGAAGGAGAGCTATCTGTTCTGTTCAGTTGCTCAGCAGTGTCCGACTCTTTGCAACCACGTGTCCTTCAGCACACCAGGCCTCCCTGTCCATCCCCAGTTCCCGGAGTTTACTCAAGCTTGTGTCCATTGAGCCAGTGATGCTATCAGTGCAGGCTAATGACAGCCTTGGCTGATCTCACAGGGAGCTTTGGAGCTGAACAACGATTCTAGAAGGATCAGCCCCTACATTTGTGCTGCTCGGGCAAAGGGGAAGAGGAGCCTGGGTGAGTATGCTCTCTGCAGCTGAGGCTGCCTCTGGAGGGATTTTCAGCTGGAAATTGTCTGGCACCAGCACACACCACTGGTTACAATCAAGCCCTTCACAGAATGAGAATATGGAAATCATCACGCATGTACTAAAGTTTGTATGTATGTTGAGATAAAGTTTGGAGGATCTCTTTAAGGTTTTTATACTTTTTTTTTTTTTCTGAAAAATAGTAGGTAACAGAATCCTTCTAAGTGAATAACTTTTGTTTTTCTTTCTTTTGAACTTTTTATTGTGTAGCAGGTTATAGCTAATTAACAATGTTGTGATAGTTTCTGGTGATCAGTGAAGGGACTCAGCCATACATATAGATGTATCCATTCTCCCCCAAACTCTCCTCCCAGCCAGGCTGCCACATGCCATTCAGCAGAGTTCCCTGTGCTATGTAATAGGTCCTTGTTGGTTCTAACTGAATTACCTTTAAGCTTGAAGGGCAATAGTTGGACATGTTCACACAGCAATGGCAGTCATTATTTCCATATCCTCTTCAGTACTTGATTCCTAAATTTGAAGCCTGCACTTACTGTATAATGTTTCTGCACTTAACTGTATAATCTTGGTCAACTTATTTACTTCTTTGAAAGCTAGTTATTTCATCTATACTATAAGGGTATGATAGTGCCTACTTCAGACAAGGCAATGGCACCCCACTCCAGTACTCTTGCCTGGGAAATCCCATGGACGGAGGAGCCTGGTGGGCTGCAGTCCATGGGGTGGCAAAGAGTTGGACACGACCGAGTGACTTCACTTTCACTTTTCACTTTCACACATTGGAGAAGGAAATGGCAACCCACTCCAGTGTTCTTGCCTGGGGAATCCCAGGGATGGAGGAGTCTGGTGGGCTGCTGTCTATGGCATTGCACAGAGTCAGATGTGACACCAGCAGTGCCTACCTGAAAGTGTTATAATAAATACAGAATGAGGTAACATGTGCAAAGAACTTAGAACAACTACTAATGTATACTTAACAATAATAATAATGCTTAACAAGTACTAGTCTTAATTTTGCTAACCTACTACTATTATGCATAACACTATACTATTTTTAATTAATTGCAGTTTTTATATTAATATTATAACCTTTAAGTATCAGAAACTGTGATACATGACATACAGTTCAGCTATATTTCAAATAAAACATGCATTACTCATACTAGATAGGTCTAGTTATATTCATTTTCAAGAAGAGAAAACCGAGCCTTGAGGAAACCGAGGTGGCAACTTAGAAAAAGGAGCTGAAACTGAAATGTAGTATGCCAGAATTCGATAGATCAATGGTATCTAAATATCAATGCACTAGCATTGGCAAACTACAAAGTGTCTTCTTTCTGTTCATAACACATAGTTTGTTTCACAAGAATAAGCGATGTGTTTATTCCTGGGAAAAGGAAAACAATGAATTTGATTCAGGTTGTTACCAACTTTCTAAATGTGTATAGATAGATCAAATGTTGATGATTAACCAAATTATTATAGTTTTGCATAATATTAAAGTACTGTATTCATTTACATAAAAATAATTTAAAGAATTGGTGAATGTAACACACATTCATTCAACAACCATTCAGTGGTTTTGTGAGAACCACTATGCACAGGCACTATTCTTAGTGTTTGGGAAACTTAGATAAAGAAGGCAACTCTCACCCTGATAATGCAATAGTTTAGGAGAAGGAATAGAATTGTCTAAAAGATTAAAAAAAAAAAAAGGAGCAAGTTATGTGACCAGAACTTTACAACCATGTACAAAATACAGAGGAGCCATGATGCAGAAACTGACTTACTTTAGATAATGGTTCAGGTCAGGTTTCTTGGGTAAATTTAAAAAGAGATAACAGTACTCATGACTAGCTGCATTTTTGTGAATGATGATTTTAGGACTAGCTTGGTTCTTCTGTGGACTTGCAGTACTCAGAGTTCATTTGTGGGAAATTTCTTGTGTTTTCTGAGAGACTTCTTCCAGGTGTGGGTTGTGTCCTGCCAGTCACATTGGTCAAACCCCAGGAATCTATGAAGTAAGAATTGTAGTCACCAGATAATGAGCACATACATTTCAGCCCCATACTGAATAGTGAAAAATTGGAAACATTCTGACATACTCTCATAGAAGGTTACAATGAAGCTGTTAAAAACAGTAAGTTTAAAATAATGATAGACTCTATGTACTGACGTGGAAAGACAGCAAGGGCATATTTTAAGTAGAAAAAGCAAGTCTCAGAAAACCAAACAAAATAAAACTTGATTTTATTTAATGATTTAATTTGTGTATGCATATGTGTATATGTGTATAAATCCAGTGTAAATGTTAAATGAATGCAAATATTGTTTATGTGGTGGTAAAACTACAGAAAGCAGTTGGAATAATATACACCAAAATTTTATGTCTGGTTTCCTCCAGTGTGGAAATGGCTTTAAGAGACAAGGAAAGAGAAAGGTTTCTAAACCATTTTACATCATTTTAATGTTCTTGAAAATTTTAGCTAACTAAAATATGATCCATATATTAACTATAAATACTTTAAAATATTTATTATATTTCATTTATGCCTTGTACAGTACAGCAGGTATTCAGCAAATATTTACTAAATGAATTTTAAAATCCAACTGTATATAATATTTATATTGTCTATATATGTTACTAATATTTGGTGATGGTCTGACCTGCCTCCTCTTCAAGTTATTAGCTCAAATTGAATCTGGCAAAATTTTATTGCTTTATCAAGGCTGTATATTGTCACCCTGCTTACTTAACTTATATGCAGAGTACATCATGAGAAATGCTGGAAGAAGCATAAGCTGGAATCAAGATTGCCAGGAGAAATATCAATAACCTCAGATATGCAGATGATACCACCCTAATGGCAGAAGTGAAAAAGAATTAAAGAGCCTCTTGACGAAAGTGAAAGAGGAGAGTGGAAAATTTGGCTTAAAGCTCAACATTCAGAAAACGAAGATCATGGCATCTGGCCCCATCACTTCATGGCAAATAGATGGGGAAACAGTCACTGGAAACAGTGTCAGATTTTATTTTGGGGGCTCCAAAATCACTGCAGATGGTGACTGCAGCCATGAAATTAAAAGACGCTTACTCCTTGGAAGGAAATTTATGACCAACCTAGATAGCATATTCAAAAGCAGAGACATTACTTGGCTGACTAAGGTCCATCTAGTCAAGGCTATGGTTTTTCCAGTAGTCATGTATGGATGTGAGAGTCAGACTGTGAAGAAATCTAAGTGCCAAAGAATTGATGCTTTTGAACTGTGGCATTGGATAAGACTCTTGAGAGTTCCTTGGACTGCAAGGAGAGCCAAACAGTCCATCCTAAAGGAGATCAGTCCTGGATGTTCGTTGGAAGGACTGATGCTGAAGCTGAAACTCCAATATTTGGCCACCTCATGTGAAGAGTTGACTCACTGGAAGGCCCTGATCCCGGGAGGGATTAGGTGCAGGAGGAAACTGAGATGGCCAGATGGCATCACCGACTTGACGGACATGACTTTGAGTGAACTCCGGAAATTGGTGATTTACAGGGAGACCTGGCGTGCTGCTATCATGGGGTCGCAAAGAGTCGGACACGAGTGAGTGACTGAACGGAAACTGAACTGATTAGTGGAGGAAAACTTGGGATAAAAGAATTATCCAAAAAGTGCAATTAAGATTTTAAGCTCAGTTTGACATTGCAAACACGTCCAGTGTCCAATCCTGTTCCTGATATTTACTCTTTACGCAATTCTGTGTAAATAATTTTTATTTGATATTATTTCTTTTGTTAAAAAAAAAAAAACTAATATACTTTCTATAAGGTTTTTTTGGGAAGGATGCTTATCTGCATAACCTCTTTAATGAACCGGTGATACTTTAGACATATTTAATAGCCATCAATGAATGAATGAGGCTTCCCACGTGGCTCAGTGGTAGAGAATCCACCTGCCAACGCAGGAGACGCAGGAGATGCACGTTCAGTCTCTGGGTCAGGAAGATCCCTTGGAGAAGGAAGCGGCAGCCACTCCAGTATTGTTGCTGGGAAATCCCATGTGAAGAGGAGCCTGGCGGGCTACAGTCCATGGGGTCATAAAGAGTCATAACGCTATTAAAGACACAACTGAGTTTTACTTCTTCTTTTCCAGTTTGGATTCCTTCTATTTCTTTTTCTGCTCTGATTGCTGTGGCCAAAACTTCCAGAACTATGTTGAATAGTAGCAGTGAAAGTGAGCACCCTTGTCTTGTTTCTGACTTTAAGAGAAATGCTTTCAATTTTCACCACTGAGGATAATGTTTGCTGTGGGTTTGTCATATACAGCTTTTATTATGTTGAGGTAGGTTCCTTCTATTCCTGCTTTCTGGAGAGTTTTTTTTTTTTTAATCATAAATGGATGTTGAATTTTGTCAAAGGCTTTCTCTATTGAGATAATCATATGGCTTTTATTTTTCAATTTGTTAATGTGGTGAATTACATTGATTGATTTGTGGATATTAAAGAATCCTTTCATCCTTGGGATAATGCCCACTTGGTCATGGTGTATGATCTTTTTAATATGTTGTTGGATTCTGTTGCTAGGATTTTGTTAAGGATTTTTGCATCTATGTTCATCAGTGATATTGGCCTGTAGTTTTCTTTTTTGTGGCATCTTTGTCAGGTTTTGGTATTAGGGTGATGGTGGCCTCATAGAATGAGTTTGGAAGTTTACCTTCTTCTGCAATTTTCTGGAAGAGTTTGAGTAGGATAGGTGTTAGCTCTTCTCAAAATTTTTGGTAGAATTCAGCTGTGAAGCCGTCTGGACCTGGGCTTTTGTTTGCTGGAAGATTTCTGATTACAGTTTCAATTTCTGTGCTTGTGATGGGTCTGTTAAGATTTTCTATTTCTTCCTGGTTCAGTTTTGGAAAGTTGTACTTTTCTAAGAATTTGTCCACTTCTTCCACATTGTCCATTTTATTGGCATATAATTGCTGATAGTAGTCTCTTATGATCCTTTGTATTTCTGTGTTGTCTGTTGTGATCTCTCCATTTTCATTTCTAATTTTATTGATTTCTCTACATAGAAAACCCTAAAGACTACACAAGAAAATTACTAGAGCTAATCGATGAATATAGTAAATTTGAAGGATATAAAACCAACACACAGATATCCCTTGCATTCCTATACACTAATAATGAGAAAGTAGAAAAAGAAATTAAGGAAACAATTCTATTCACCATTGCAATGAAAAGAATAAAATACTTAGGAATATATCTACCTAAAGAAACTAAAGACCTATATATAGAGAAACCTATAAAACACTGATTAAAGAAATCAAAGAGGACACTAATAGATGGAGAAATATACCATGTTCATGGATTGGAAGAATCAATATAGTGAAAATGAGTATATTACCCAAAGCAATCTACAGATTCAATGCAATCTCTATCAAGCTACCAGCAGTATTTTTCACAGAGCTAGAACAAATAATTTCACAATTTGTATGGAAATACAAAAAACCCTTGAATAGCCAAAGCAATCTTGAGAAAGAAGAATGGAACTGGAGGAATCAACCTGCCTGACTTCAGGCTCTACTACAAAGCGACAGTCAGAAAAACAGTATGGTACTGGCACAAAGACAGAAATATAGATCAATGGAACAAAATAGAAAGCCCCAGAGATAAATCCACACATTCTTATCTTTGACAAAGGAGGCAAGAATATACAATGGATTAAAGACAATCTCTTTAACAAGTGGTGCTGGGAAAACTGGTCAACCACTTGTAAAAGAATGACACTAGAACACTTTCTAACACCATTCACAAAAATAAACTCAAAGTGGATTAGAGATCTAAATGTAAGACCAGAAACTTATAAAACTCCTAGAGGAAAACATAGGCAAAACACTCTCCGACACAAATCACAGCAGGATCCTCTATGATCCACCTCCCAGAATACTGGAAATAAAAGCAAAAATAAACAAATGGGATCTAATTAAAATTAAAAGCTTCTGCACAACAAAGGAAACTATAAGCCAGGTGAAAAGACAGCCTTCGGAATGGGAGAAAATAATAGCAAATAGAGCAACTGACAAACAACTAATCTCAAAAATATGCAAACAACTTATGTAGCTCAATTCCAGAAAAATAAATGACCCAATCAAAAAATGGGCCAAAGAACTAAATAGACATTTCTCCAAAGAAGACATACAGATGGCTAACAAACCCATGAAAAGACGGTCAACATCACTCATTATCAGAGAAATGCAAATCAAAGCACAATGAGGTACCATTTCACACCAGTCAGAATGACTGCAATCCAAAAGTCTCAAGCAATAAATGCTGCAGAGGATGTGGAGAAAAGGGAACCCCTCTTACACTGCTGGTGGGAATGCAAACTAGTACAGCCACTATGGAGAACAGTGAGGAGATTCCTTAAAAAACTACAAATAGAACTGCCTTATGACCCAGCAATCCCACTGCTGGGCATACACACTGAGGTAACCAGAATTGAAAGAGACACGTGTACCCCAATGTTCATTGCAGCACTGTTTATAATAGCCAGGACATGGAAGCAACCTAGATGTCCATCAGCAGATGAATGGGTAAGAAAGCAGTGGTACATATACACAATGAAGTATTACTCAGCCATTAAAAGAATACATTTGAATCAGTTCTAATGAGATGGATGAAACTGGAGCTGATTATACAGAGTGAAGTAAGCCAGAAAGTAAAACACCAATACAGGATACTAACACATATATATGGAATTTAGAAAGATGGTAATGATAATCCTGTATGCGAGACAGCAAAAGAGACAGAGATGTATAGAACAGACTTTTGGATTCTGTGGGAGAGGGAGAGGGTGGGATGATTTGGGAGAATGGCATTGAAATACGTATACTATCATGTAAGAAACGAATCGCCAGTCTATGTTCGATACAGGATACAGGATGCTTGGGGGCTGGTGCACTGGGATGACCGAGAGAGACGATATGGGGAGGGGAGGTGGGAGAGGGGTTCAGGATTGGGGACTCATGTACACCCGTGGTGGATTCATGTCAATGTATGGCAAAACCAATACAGTATTGTAAAGTAAAATAAAGTAAAAAAAAAAAAAAAAGACACAACTGAGAGACTGAACAGCAACAAATGAATGAATGCTCAGAAGGACACCTGAATACACATCATCTTTTCTAAAAATCAACCTATAACATTTCCTTCTGAGCTGTTATGCTTTTTCTTGTGGAAGTGGGGTTCAGGATTGGGAACTCATGTACACCTGTGACAGATTCATGTTGATGTATGGCAAAACCAATATAGTATTGTAAAGGAAAATAAAGTTAAAAAATAATAATAATAAATAAAATGAAAAAGAAAAAAAACATGATAGTAGTAAACTTAAAAATGTTAGCCAAATAATTTCACAAAATGTAGACTAACATGTAATAGACACTGTTTGATTCCTATAATATAATTTGGTAGAGCTCTCATAACAAATTATTGTTCTTAATAGCAAATTATTGTTCTTACGTGTAGTCTCTATTTGCTAGTGTCATTTACAATATAATATGCTGATTAATGGCTTTTGAAAGCACTACCTTAAAAGAAGACAATTTTCAGTTTTGTTTCTTCAATTATAAACATTTAATAAAATCTAATGAATTCAGTGGGAATTTGTATAATTATGAATAATTGGACTTTACAATTAGATCCACAAATCTGATAATTCAAAAGCTAATATCTGAGAAACAAGGCCAGTTTTGTACATGCAATAAAATAATATAAATAATTTTAAAGGTTGATATACTCCTAAGATATGTCTAATTACATTATAACAATGAAAAATATTTCTGAGCTAATTCAGAGATTCTAAGTATTAATTACCGATTCAAAAAAATACAGACTTGAAACTATATATTTTCTCTATTCCTAATAGTCAGAAATAAATATAGATTTTTATATCAGGGCATCCAAAATAATTAATTCATTTTGTTTCCAGTCAAAGGAAATAATTACTACTGGGAAAAATATTAAATCATACAGGTCAAATAAAGGAGTGAATCACAGAAACCAAGAATGCTTTTGTAAATTCAAGCATAAATAAAACAATTTTACTTGGTCAAGGGTAGGTGGGCAGGTAGTATATAGGGACTCAAATTTCTAGTCTACTGGTTTCAAAGCTGTAAAGTAATATCTACATATTGTTTTCATTATGTAGCCATAAGTTACTGGAAATATTTTAGAAAATTTTCTGATTGTTATCTTGTTATTTCAGTAGATGAATATTTAAGTTTCAGTTCAGTTCAGTTCAATTCAGTCGCTCAGTCGTGTCCAACTCTGAGATTGCAGGAATTGCAGCACACCAGGCCTCCCTGTTAATCACCACGAAGTTCACTCAGACTCGCGTCCATCCAGTCAGTGATGCCATCCAGCCACCTCATTCTCGGTCGTCCCCTTCTCCTCCTGCCCTCAGTCCCTCCCAGCGTCAGTCTTTTTCAATGAGTCAACTCTTCGCATGAGGTGGCCAAAGTACTGGAGTTTCAGCGTCAGCATCATTCCTTCCAAAGAAATCCCAGGGATGCTCTCCCTTTAGAATGGATTGGTTGGATCTCCTTGCAGTCCAAGGGACTCTCAAGAGTCTTCTCCAACACCACAGTACAAAAGCATCAATTCTTTGGCGCTCAGCATTCTTCACAGTCCAACTCTCACATCCATACATGACTACTGGAAAAACCAGAGCCTTGACTAGACGGACCTTAGTCGGCCTAATAATATCTCTGCTTTTGAATATGCTATCTAGGTTGGTCATAAGTTTTCTTTCAAGGAGTAAGCATCTTTTAATTTCAGGGCTGCAGTCACCATCTGCAGTGATTTGGGAGCCCCCAAAATAAAGTCTGACACTGTTTCCAGTATTTCCCATGAAGTGATGGGACCAGATGCCATGATCTTCGTTTTCTGAATGTTGAGTTTTAAGCCAACTTTTTCACTCTCCTCTTCACTTTCATCAAGAGGCTTTTTAGTTCCTCTTCACTTTCTGCCATAAGGGTGGTGTCATCTGTATATCTGAGGTTATTGATGTTTCTCCCGGCAATCTTGATTCCAGCTTGTGTTCTTCCAGTCCAGCTTTTCTCATGATGTACTTTGCATATAAGTTAAATAATCAGGGTGACAATATACAGCCTTGACGTACTCCTTTTCCTATTTGGGACCAGTCTGTTGTTCCATGTCCAGTTCTAAGTTGCTTCCTGACCTGCATACAGATTTCTCCAAGAGGCAGGTCAGGTGGTCTGGTATTCTCATCTCTTTCAGAATTTTCCACAGTTTATTGTAATCCACACAGTCAAAGTTTCTGTCTCCTTCAAACATCTAACACTGCAAATCCAAGTTTCTCCCTTGTGAATCAAAAGTAAGCCAACAAAAGACATTTCTAGAACAATATCCAAGTGTAAATTGGTGGTATGTTAGCTTAATGCATATTTGCTCGATTGCTTTAGTCACATCTGATTCTTTGCAATCCTAGCCTACAGCGCACCAGGCTCTTCTGTCCATGGGATTCTCCAGGCAAGAATACTGGAGTGGGTTGCCATGCCCTCCTCCAGGAGATTTTCCCCACCCAGGGTTCAAACCCACATCTCTTGTGTCTCCTGAATTGTCAGGTAGGCTCTGTATCACTAGCACCACCTGGGAAGCTCATATTAGCTTACTGTTACTTATAAGTAATATTTGGTCTTGAGATTGCAGTCTTTATAGGAATTGAGAGCATGATTTACCCACATACAAATGATTTTTATTAAAATAGAAATATTAATTTCACATTCATTGGGAATAAAATAAATAGCTTTATATATAGCTCTATATAAACCCTTTAAAGTGGACAAATTGGAACTATTCAGAGTTTATATTCCCATTTGTGTATCATATTTCTTGATGTACAATGCTTGTTACAGAGGCTTATGCTAAAAATATGCAAAGAGAATTATGAATGTGGAAAATGGTCTCCAATAGTAAATGAATATTTTAAAATTATCTGCAGATATCTAGAAAGTTTTATTACCATTCTTTCCACAAGCTTCTAGAAATGTAAATTAAATATATTAAGATGCCTATGCTGACCTGACCTTTCCCTCATCAGTTCTTACAGTGGACAGCTTTTGTTCCTGTGACCTAGTTTTGAATATACAACTTTTAGAATCAGCTGCTTATTTCTACTCCTTTCCTGTGTTGTTGTTTAGTCACTGAGTTGTGTCCTGCTTTTGCAATGCCATGAAGTATAGCCCACCAGGCTCCTTTGTCCACTGGACTTCTCAGGCAAGAATACTGGAGTGAATAGCCATTCCCTTCTCCAGGGATTTTCCCACCCAGCGATTGAATGCGTGTCTCCTGTGTTGGCAGGTGGATCCTTTATCACTGAGTCACCTGGGAAGCCCTACTCCCTTACTCTACAAAATATAATGAATAATTATTAATTAATATAAGTAAATGTATTCAATTAAAACATATTTAAATATTTAAAATATAATTAAATAATTATAGTTAGTTAATTAATTACAATTTTAAAAGCCTGCTGGCATTTTAAATAGAATTTCTGTGAGCTCATCTTTTTGGAGGAAGCAAACATCTTAACTAACAACCATAGTGTATCTTTACATTTACTTGGGTCTTCTTTGATTTATCTCAGCAACACTGTGTTGTTTTATTGTACAGGTCTGGCACCTATAGTTTTAACCTGTATCTCACCTTTTCATGTTATTGTAAAGCTACTATAAGTGGTATGTTTAAATCATTCAGTTTACAGAGTTTCATTGCCAGTATATAAAAATACAGTGGATTTTTATACACTGATCTTGTGTTTACAGATATTTTCCAAGAATGCTAAAGGAGTATAAATTCCATCACATTGACAGAATGCATGTGACTAAATGTCTTAGATATCTAAGCTAAGGTTTTTCATCTAATCTTGAAAAAAAATGACCCTTATTTACTCAACTTTGTTTCTGCACCCTCTACTTTCTGGAACTCCAATTCTATCCACCTTGATAAGATCCCACATGTCTCAAAGCTTCTGTTTATATATTTTAGGTTTTTTCCCTCTCACCTGAATAGTTCAATGTGATTATTTCTATCTCAGTTGCTTCCTGTTCACTGATCTTTGATACTGTTCTAAAGTTTAGTCTGCTAATATCATCTAGAATAGAATTGTCTTTTATCAGTCAGTTGAGTTTGTTTATTGATAGGCTTATTTACTTTAAACTTTACCAGAGCTTGTATGCGGTAGTTTTTATTCCAGGGCTGGTTGATCCCTGCCACTGAAGTGTGGCCCTTCTTGTCTCCTTGCTTAATGCCAGTGTTTAACAAGGTCTCTCCATTACAGATTTATTAGCACTCGGATATCTTTAAGCCCTTTTGAGGTCTGGAAATGATTTAAATTTAGTTTCCTGATGATTGTTCCATGCCAGTTTTCCTGGAACTATCATGCTTCTAATAAAGCCAAGTTGCATAGGTTCTCCTGGAACCAATGTTTGCACAGCTTGGTATTCAGAGACTAGAGATAACTGTAGTATATATTGGTTGAGTTCCATTCCCTCTGTCCTTGTGCACCACCATTTTCAGTTTCCCCAGTGTCTGATCTCTGTGTATTCAAAGAAGCCTTTTCCTGTGATATCCTTGAATACTACTCCCTGTGCTAGAGTCCAAAGAGTAGATTCAGACTGAAAGCCATGGTCATCAGAGGACACACTCTGTCTGGTCCTTTCTCTCAGATCCATAGTCCTGTTCTATCTATTTTTGTTCAATATATAAAAGCATTTACTTAATATATACCCTTGAATTTTCAAGTCTTACTATGAGATTGAAATTCTGGTATCAGTTTCTCCATCCTTAGAATCTGAAGGTGACAAGAACCAAAAGAATGGATAGATAATTCCAGAAAAACATCTATTCCCAAAATGAAAAAAAAAAAAGTATGTGAAAATTCAAAAATAGAGGTAATAGAGATAACGTGTGTGGGAATAATTTTTAAGGCTGGGCTTGACTTAATTTTTCAAACTTCCACGTATACATTCACATTCCCTTCTTAGGAAAATTTTCCTTAATGGGACTGTGAGATGAGAAGTTCTCTAATACCCCTGAAGAGTAACAGATTAGATGTAATCAGCAAATACTGAGAACCATAAAGAGAATGCTAATAGAGGGGAACAAAAGAGGCAGTCAATATAATACTACTAACTCACAGTTACTTTCACATTTTTAATACAGAAACAGGAAGTAGAGTATTTACAATAAGGACTATATAATGTTTCAGAGTATGGGGAGAAAATAAACTGAAGTGTCTCTGATTTAGTAGATACAAATAAAATATATTTATACTGCCATTTAATTTTAAATCAGATTTCTGAGTATAATCTTTATAGAGCTGTATGATTTGGTTCTTCCCTTCACATTTTAATATTGTTTAAAAAAAAGTGAGAGTTAAAATGTTAATCCCTTGGTCACGTCCAACTCTTTGAGAACCCATGGACTCCTCTGCCCATGGAATTCTCCAAGCAAGAATACTGGAGTGTGTAGCCATTCCTTTCTCCAGGGTATCTTCCTGATTCAGAGATCTAACCTGGGTCTACTGCAGTGGCAAGAGGATTCTTTACCACTGATTCACTTAGAAAGCCCAATATTGTAAGAAAGGCTTCTATTTAACTTTTTCTCATATTAACTTTTATTCTCAAATAAAAGTCAATGAAAGTGAAAGTCACTCAGTTGTATCCAACTCTTTGTGACCCCCTGGACTATACAGCCCATGGAATTCTCCAGGTCAGAATACTGGAGTAGGTAACCTTTCCCTTCTCCAGGGGATCTTCCCAATCCAGGGATCAAACCCAAGTCTCCCACAGTGCAGGTGGATTATTTACCATCTGAGCAGGTTAGAGGCATGCAATAATTCATTGAAGAATCCATATTTTTCTACAATATCCATTTGGTGTGTTCCTGTAAGTATTGTTTTATTTAATGTGTGCAGTAGTGCCCTTCACTTAAAGAAATTCCTAAATAAAATATATTAGCATTTAAAATATTTCAAGAGGCAAAGTGAAAATTGTATAAGTTTGAAACACAGCAGATGGAGCTGGTTATGTGGAGAACATTTTCTGCAGCACTTAGGTACGTGATTGGGCCTCCTTGATAGTTCAGTTGGTAAAGCATCCTCCTGCAATGCAGGAGACCCTGGTTTGATTCCTGGGTTGGGAAGATCCCCTGGAGAAGGGATGGGCTATCCACTCCAGTATTCTTAAGCTTTCCTTGTGGTTCAGCTGGTAAAGAGTCCACCTGCAATGAGGGTGACCTTGGTTCGATCCTTGGGTTGGGAAGATCCCCTGAATAAGGGAAAGGCTCCCCACTCCAGTATTCTGGCCTGGAGAATTCCATGGGCTGTATAGTCCATGGGATATCAAAGAGTTGGATACGACTGAGTGACTTGCACTTTCTCTTTCACTAGGTACATGATTACCAGTGGCTATAATCTTTGTTGCAATAGCAAGATGAAAAGAAAAAGCAAAGTTCTAAAATGGACTCTTACAGCTAAATATTCTCAGCTCTTCCAATCCCTTCCCCTATCACAGTAGTTTGCTAATACTGCTGAAAATAAGAGATACCAAAGGCTGAAGAACATAGGGGAATAATTTCATGGAAGATATTTGTGATTATCACCCATTATCACCTCAAAAAAGGCATAATTTATAAAGCACTTACTTTAAAAGCATAGAAAACATACTTTACTTACCTTTCAACAGTTTAGTGTCTGCCATGGAAGTTACTAAATACAGGAATAAACAAAAGGCTGTTAAAAAAATGAAAAATAGCATCAGGAGAAAGGAAACTTCCAGAGAGGAGGACTGGCAGAGGGAAACACACCGACTGAGTTACTGAGTTTTTAAATATTGAAAGAAAAAGAAAGGCAGAGAAAATAAAGGCCTGCTAACAAATAGGGAGGGACGTAAAAATCAATGAGCCTTTGATAATGGGTTATAGATGGCTGTTTTTAAAGAGAAAAATGAAGGAAAGAAATGTGGGAAATTTGAAAATAATGACCATCTGGTTAAAGTAGGTATTGATGAAATGTGGGTAAGAGGATGCTGGGTCTCTGGGGACTTAATAACAGGCTCACTCGAATTTGGGAGGAATGTCTAATGAGACTCTATCAGGATGGATCATCATCCTGTTCTGATTCAACACCATTCTTAGTGACACAGAAGAAGGAAATAATACATGATTGAAGACTGTACAGAAATTGAGTTTATAGTTACTGCTGGAAATATTGCAAACAGAAAAATACCAAGAGCCAAAACAAATATTTGTTTTAACAAAAACAAATATAGATATATAAGCCAAAATAAAGTTATCTCTGCCCAACCAAGAAGGCAGCCATGAATATGAATAAAGGAATAAAAAAAAAGAAATATAGCCCCTAAATGATATTGGCATATAATTTGTTAACTAGTAATGTAAACATTCTCTTTATTCTTAGAATCTTACTTAGGGTAGATCCCTTATAGACATTACATATGGATCAACTGGTATCAGAATTATGATATCTCTACAAACTGACTTTCCAAACCAGAGAAACACAAGTTCAGTCCTCATTTCTACAGATTTGTATCATATACTTAGCTGTTATTAAAGTATCAAATTAGTGAATCAAGGGAACCCTAGCTCTGTCTTCTAAAAGCTAAGGTTTATCTAGCTTTAGTAGTATGAGATGGAGAAGGCAATGGCACCACACTCCAGTACTCTTGCCTAGAAAATCCCATGGACAGAGGAGCCTGCAGTCCATGGGGTCTCTAAGAGTTGGACACAACTGAACGACTTCACTTTGACTTTTCACTTTCATGCATCAGAGAAGGAAATAGCAACCCACTCCAGTGTTCTTGCCTGGAGAACCCCAGGGATGGAGGAGCGTGGTGGGCTACTGCCTAAGGGGTCACACAGAGTCAGACACGACTGAAGTGACTTAGTAGTATGAGGAGGAAGGGAAATTGTGCCTAAAGAAAACTTTTCACATGACCCTCCAGAAATGGGGAAAATTAGAGAAAGTGATAGCAAGAAAGTTAACAGATGACAGTTTCACGAAGGAAATGATAACCTATGCCAGATGATACAGAAGGGTCAAATGAAAGAGAAGAGAAATGTTGCCATTGAATTTGGCAATTAGGATGTCATCTATGAGAGCTGACAGGTAGTTTTTGTGCAGTGGCCGGAGCACAGCCTGTATAGCTGTGATGGATGAGTGATCGGTTGTTAAGAAAATAGAAAGTACAGATATAAACAGTTTTCCTAGAAGGTGAGTCCTGATGAGACAAAGTGAAATAGGATGGTCACAGGAGAAAGACATAAAGGTTAAAAAAAAAATGATGTTTTAAGACGAGAGATCTTTGCTGAAAGTAAAACGTTAGTAGATAGATAAAGGACTTTATTATTGAAATCATACTGATTTTTCATGACTCAGTTCAAAAGCCACCTCCCTTGTAAGCTCTCTGATTGCTCACCTGACCCCCTCTGGCTAACTTAGGTTATCTTTTTGCTACACCTTCTCTGCCATTGCACACTACCTTGTCCACACCTCAATGACAGCTCTCTCTGTAGTATTCTAATATTTTTTTCTCTACTCTCCAAGATTGGTTTTCTTTAGAGTAGCTATTATGACTGCATCCTCAGTTTCTATCCATTAATGCTACATCATTTTGATTAATAAAAGTTGCATTAATGAATTGACAAATGGCAGAGTTGGTATAATTTTCTAAACCATACAGAACTCTTAGCTAAAACTTAATCTCAAAACAATAATAGAGATTCTGGAGTAACTAGTGACAAGAAACAACTTAAAAAGTCAATGGAGCAGAAGATTAGAAAAATAAGACAGAAGATCTAACTTTGAGACTAGAGGGTCACAGTGTTGAGTAATCTTAAACAAACCTCCAAAAAGTTAGTGTATGAAACACTGAAAATAAAGAATCTGGAAGACAGATGCTAATGCACAAAGATAACTTTTGAAATTCTGAAACTTCAATTTCCTCTTACATTAAAATTCTCCAAGCACGCAAGGGAATGTTTCATGGGCCAACAATTGATATAATTTCACTTTCAGTTTATAGAGCTAAAAGAAATCCACTTCTTTAATTATTGATATAAGTTGAAAGAGGAGTAGGGATGTATTGAGGACCACTTTCCAGTGGTTTAAAAGGAGAGAGTTGGAACAAAAGTCCTACAGAGAACATAAATGGGAGAAGATTTTATTTGAACAACAACAAAGTAGCACTAGGAACAAAACATATCTCCAAAGTGGTTAAGATTAAGATTTTCATAATGGACTTTGTGAAAGATCTTGTGACCCTTTTCATCCTATTTCATGTTAAATAGTTGGCAATAAAAATATGAAGATTTTTACTAGCATTGGAATGCTTGACAGACTGTACAGTTATTAACATGACTTGCTTACGGCCCTGAAGTCATGTACAGTGTGGCTTCAAGCTTTTAGGTTCTCATCATCTTCATGGTGCAGTAGAGATGATCTGAAAATTAATGGTGCCAAAGGACAGGTCAACCATACCACCACTCGAGGTGATAATCAGAATCGTCCACAGTTGAGGGATGTATGCAATCCACTCAGGAGAGAGTTTTCCTGACACACTGTTTGAACCGTCAGTGAAAAAAAAGTATGAGTCCATAACTCTTGTTGGTCACTCTGGATAACACTAAAACTAATATGACTGAAAAATTGTAGAATGTGATGTATATGAACAGAGACCTTGGAACTTTCACTTTTAGCATCAAATACTATTTGTAACAAACTAGATGTCTTAAATCAGGCTGTTATAAGCAGTTATAACAGTTTTAACAGGCTGTTATAAGCAGTTATAACAGCGGTTATAACAGACTTATAACAGTTATAAGGTGGCTTATAAACAACAGAAAATTTCTCACACTCCTGGAGGCTGGAAATCTGAAATCAGAGTGCCAGCATCTTTTGTTTCTGATAAGGCCATCATCTGGGTTGCAGACTGCCCACTTGTCCTTATATCTTCCCATGGAGAAAGGAAAAGAGAGCTCTCTGGAGGCTATTTGTTTTGTTTTGCTTTAAACTAGCTTATTATCATTTGAAACAAAAAGGAACTAATACAATGGTTATTTTCTATGCTCCCATAACACTTATTCTTCCCCCAGGTTGGAGTCTTTTTGATAAGGGCACTAATCCCATTCATGAGGACTTCTCCCTCATGACCTAATCAACTCCCAAAGTCTCCACCTCCCAGTACCATCACCTTGTGGGTAGGATTACAATATATGTATTTTGAAGAGAGAAAGATGTTCATTGCATAACAGTAAGTATCCTCTCTATTAAACATTCAAATGAAAATTCCTTTAGCTAGTGGGTCATGAAGAATTCAAAAGAAAATTTCATGTATTTAAATCATTATATTTCTTCAATTCTAGCATTTGCCCTATAATCCTTAAATCCTAGCATCTGTCCTCTTTTGCTCACTCCCACCCCCACTTCCTTGCCAGGCTTTGCTGTGAAGAAAGGCAAATGCAGAGAAACTGCATGGAAGAGAGAAGAGGGGAGGTGTTGACAGGGCAAGGAATGATCTAAAATCACAGCCAAAAATGCTGAACCTGCCCCGAGTCTGAACGTGCAAACCCAGGTGACCAAATTGAATAAATTACAGCCAAGGGAAGGTGTTAAAAAGTACATGTGGTTAGGGAATTCCCTAGTGGTCCATTTGTTAGGACTCCAGACTTCTATTGTAGGGGCCACAAGTTCAATCCCTGGTTGGGGAACTGGACTGCACAAGCTATGTGGCCAATAAAGAAGGATGCATGGTTTGAAAGGATATCTTCAAAGCACTTAGCTCTGGGGGTGAAAAAAAAAAAAAAAAGCAGGCAGGCAGGAAGAAGCCTCCTTTAAAAGATTGGGTAAAGAAAGACAGGACCCCAAAGGTCCACACACACACAAAAGGGAACCACAAAATCAGAGGGACTCACTGTCCCTCTTTCTGCCTCCCAAACAAAGAAAAATATGGTAAATTTTTACACTTTGCCATACTGATCGTGGGAAAACTTGCAGAATTCAAGTCAGCCCTGTAGATTACTTAATAGGACTGCATTATTATTAAATTTCCTGGTTTCAGTAATTGCACAGTAGGCACGTAAGGTGTTAGTGTTAGGGGAAGCTGAACGAGTGATCCACAAAGATTGCACCTCTCCAGTAAGCCTTAATTATTTCAAAACAAAATGTCAAAATGAATGTTACACACAAAGAAATTACTCATGTAATGACTTACATTCTAAAACTGTGAAAGCAGGCAGGCACACATGCTGTCTGGAGGAAAAAAAAGTGTAAATGACCCATCTCATGCCGAATAGAACAGTACACCAGCGCTGTCCCCTGCACTGGCATGCAAAGGTTACCACCTCAGAGTGGAGGCGTGACTTTGGCAGGCAACTTAACTCATCTGAATTTTTGCCAGAAACAGCTTTTCTCACCCTTATGAAAGGTTATTGCTGAACCACAAAAGACGCCGGGATTCTTGGCCTCCAGAGGAGAAGAATTCAATCCGGGGGCCAGAGATGAGGCTTGACCATTCAGAGCTTTTGTGTAATAGAGTTTCATTAAAGTATAAAGGGATAGGGAAAGCTTCTGACATAGACATCAGAAGGGGGCAGAAAGAATACCCCTTCACTAGTGTTAGCAATGGAGTTGTGGACTTTTAATTAGTTATTGCACTGAATAAAAAGAATGCCTGGAGGTTGTAAGGACCTGACTAGGCCCACTCCCATAATTTACATTTTAATATTACAAGATTAGCCAGGAGGTTTTTTCCAGAAACTGTCTTCAAGCAGGATACATGATTGTTATATAATCCTAAGGAATGTAGAGGGGAAAAAAAAATTGTCCTTTCCTCCTTGAGAATTACAGAATGACAGACCCCTCTCTCTCCGGAGACCCCTGGACTTCTTATCAGCGTGCCTAAGAATTGACTCTCACTTATTTATACCTTGTGTTCTGTAAGATCGTCCCAAATCTGGTTTCCTTCTTTACCTCTGCTCCAGCTTCTATTTAGATTCTCAGAAATACTGAGTGTCTCCTTTCCTACTGACCCTCCTAGAACTCAGGTGTTCAGCTCTCTTCTCTTGGCCATTATTCCCTTTTCTGTGGCTTCTGTGTTTCCAAAGTGATCCTGAGACTATCTGAGAGAGGCTGAAAGTATAATTACTCGCCATTGTGCCTCTGTAATTAGCAAGCTTACAGTCACTGTACAGGCCAACTGAAAGGTACAGGATTCTTTCGTTTCTGTAAGTCAATGTGACTACAATTTGGCTTAGCGTCTACGGATTGATTAAAACTTAAAGACTCAATGAAGATGGAATAGTAATAAATAATAAATAGAAATACTAAAGTTTTCCCTTTGTATCAGGCTGAGAGCTTCATACTTGCTACATTTCAGGTAGGTAGTGTTCCCAATCACATTCTAGAGATGGGAACACAGATGTCCAAAGACACACAGCTGTTAAGTCACAGATACTCCAGGATTTGAACTCAGGCAATATGACTTCAGAGTCCATGGGCCATACTGTTTCTATAGTCCAATATTTTATACTATTTCTAAAGTAGAATTGAGAATATGCTCCCTAAACTGTAAAAGTGACTGCCATTTTCCTGGTGAATTGCCAAGATACTCTAAAACCGTATATAGAAGGACACGTTACATGTTTGGAGGTTTGGGGAAGCACCTAAAGAAGATATCCATTTCACAAATGATGGCTCTTGGTTTCTGTTTGAAAGATATAAAATTAGGTCCAAAATAGGAAAGCAGGGCATGTGGTGGGAGACGAGAGGAGGGTCCATGCTCTGAAGACAGATATCTAACCCCTGAAGGAGAGAAGGGAATACAAATAATAGATTATACCCTGCAAGCAAATCCCAGCAGAGACAGTCCACACCCATCCCATTCCACCCTGAAGAACATCTGAAGGAGGAGCTTTGGCTGCACTGGTCCAAGGAGCATCCAAACCCAGAAAGCCTATGAGTAATAGGAGTCAGGGATTTCCCAGGCTCAGTGGTAAGGAGACCACCTACCAATGCAAGAGACGTGGATAGGATCCCTGAGTCAGGAAGATCCCCTGGAGTAGGAAATGGCAACCCACTCCAGTATTTCTTGCCTGGAGGATTCCAAGGACAGAGGAGCCTGGCAGGCGACGGTCTACAGGGTCTGCGTGCTCACAAGCCTCGACCATGCTGTACCCTAATCACTCCTGTCAGTGTGCTATGAGGTTTGGATTTGTTTGTTTTCCCTTGATCCACTTTTTTTTTGCATAAATTCTTCACAGAGGGTTACAATGAGAAACTGACGGAGGAAGTTGTTAGCGCTAATGGCTCTGAAAGTTGTTAACGTTAATGGATTAGAACTGGAGGCATTTTCAACTCAGTGATTTCAGGTAGCAGGGGAATGGAGCAAAATACTTTCTAGGCTCTGGCTGGATTTTCAAAGTTCAAATCACATGAATGCCATTTGATCAAATGCACGTAAAGAACAATTCAAGCACAAATCCTGTCGTTGCCCTGAGCTCCCAGGATTCACTGCCTGGGTTGACTCCATCTGTTTTAAACAAGGTCAGACTTGGGTAGCTCCAATGGAAAAATCAGAATGATTTTGTCTCATTGCATGAACACTGTATGTATGTCCATATGCACATATAGTCACACATATATACATATATATATCTTCTGAAAAATTAATAACACGATGAATTTTTCTAGATATACACATTTTTTCACCCAGGTTTTGGGGTTCCTGAGGTGACCTCTTCAAACATTAGGTGGTGTTTTGGGGGAAGTTGTCAGCTCCTCTCTTGATTTTGTATGGAAGTGCTCAGGTCACCTGGTGCTGCCATTTGTGCTTTTTATTCTTCAGTAAAAGATTCTCATAGGACTGTGTCAACTCTGCAAAGGAAAATGGATTTTCCTGGGTGGAGAGTTTATCAGAGTACAAGAAGTTGTTTCCTGAAAAGAATTGCCACTCAGCCTGACATCGGAAAATGGATGACTCTGGGAGAAAGAAGAAAATTGTTCTAGTCCTGGAATTAATGGGATGCCGAGATTAGAAAGAAGGCCATTTTGCCGGGATTTGGCCAAGACCCCAGACCCATCAAATCCAGCCTAGCGTGCTTTAATTACTCAGCAATCTGTATGGTCGTCATGGCCTGGCTCACATGCTCTGAGGTCAGGACACTGGTGGGGAAGGGTGCTTCCTTGAACCTTTGAGTGGACCCATGTGAGGCCAAGAAGTCTAAAGTCAAATCCCCATGATCCTTTGCTGCCACTGGAGCCAGTCCATTTGCTCCTGTCTGTTGCTACCCAGATTGTGGTACTTTGTTTTGATGACCCTACTAACAGAACAGCATTCTGTATAATAACAAATTCTAGCGATGTGAAACCAAAATGTTTATACACAAGTCCCTATCTCCAAATCTGTTCCACAAGCACAAAAATTGAATCGATTCCTTCTGCTATTGTTGTAAGTGTGCTAAAGAAGTCTCCTTGGGGCTCTGGAGAGAGCAAAGAGCAACATCCAAAGCATCCATTATAGAAATGCTAACTTTATGGCATTAGTGATGAAGAAAGTGGAGAAGGCAATGGCACCCCCACGCCAGTACTCTTGCCTGGAAAATCCCATGGGCGGAGGAGCCTGGCCGGCTGCAGTCCATGGGGTGGCTGAAGTCGGACATGACTGAGCAACTTCACTTTCACTTTTCACTTTCATGCATTGGAGAAGGAAATGGCAACCCACTCCAGTGTTCTTGCCTAGAGAATCCCAGAGACGGGGGGAGCCTGATGGGCTACCATCAATGGGGTCGCACAAAGTCGGACATGACTGAAGCGAGCAGCATCCAAAGTCCCTTGCTCTTAGGGTCTGTATCACCCCAGAGGCACTGACGCAAATGGCTCCCCCCCGCCCCGGGAATTTCAGAGAGTGCAGCGATCCACGAGGGCCACAAAGCATAGGCCTCTTAAAGGCTCCTCCTGTGGCTTCTGTTGTTTTCCTTTTTAAAGATGTTGCCTTGGGAATTGAGGGTGTATTTACTCTGAAATTTTACTTTACATTCACTGCCTTTTAAATGCTGTAGGGCAGATCAGAAAGTTTGTTGCAAAAATGTTCTGAGAAATCTGTATGCGGGTAAAATATTAAGACATACAATGTAAGATTTGAGGATTGCATGAGATAATCCGTGTAATACATATTAAAAGTTTCCAAAAAAAGAAAAATGCTGCATGAAGCCCAGTTGTATCAAGAAAACTGTATCATAAAGTTCACAAGCTGGACCTCTCCGGTGGTACGGTGGGTAAGACTCCACCTGCCAGTGCAGGGGACGCAGGTTCCATTCCTGGTCCAGGAGATCCCACATGCCTCAGAGCAACTCAGCCTGTATGCCACAGCTACTGAGCCCATGAGCAGAGAGCCCCACGCTCAGCAACAGGAGAAGCCACCGCTTGAGAAGCCTGAGCTCACCACAACTAGAGAAAGCCCCAGGGCAGCAGTGAAGACGCAGCACAGCTAAAAAGAAACAAAAAACAATCACAAGCTTTAAAAAATAGATCCTTGCAAAGATGCTTGGTAATTGTATGGTACAGTTATAACATGCTAAAATTTAATCACTTATTCAGGAAATACAAATATTAAGCAATATTCATCACTTGCTGCTGCTGCTGCTAACTCGAATGAGTCGTATCCAACTCTGTGCAGCCCCATAGATGGCAGCCCACCAGGCTCCCCCGTCCCTGGGATTCTCCAGGCAAGAACACTGGAGTGGGTTGCCATTTCCTTCTCCAGTGCATGAAAGTGACAAGTGAAAGTGAAGTCGCTCAGTCGTGTCTGACTCTCAGCGACCCTGTGGATTGCAGTCCATCAGGCTCCCTTCGTCCATGGGATTTTCCAGACAAGAGTACTGGCGTGGGGTGCCATTGCCGTCTCCACTTACTTCATCACCAATGCCATAAAGTTAGCATTCCTATAATGGAAAGAGCCCAGGATAGTGAGTTAGGAAACCATGACTTTTTGTCTCAATTCTATTGTAATTTTCTTTGAAACTCAGGTGAGTAGCTTGACTTTTTTTCATTCACAGGTGCCTTTTCCGAATAAAGGATGAGTTATAAATAATCCTGAGTTTCTCCTAGTGCTTTAAAAGAGTTATCAAGTGAGTGAAGTCACTCAGTCGTGTCCGACTCTTTGGACCCCGTGGACTGTAGCCCACCAGGCTCCTCTGTCCATGGGATTCTCCAGGCAAGAATACTGGAGTGGGCTGCCCTTTCCTTCTCCAGGGGATCTTCCCAACCCAGGGATCGAACCCAGGTCTCCTGCATTGCAGGCAGACGCTTTAACCTCTGAGCCACTATTGCCATACTTATCTTTATAATTAGTAACATGACTGAATACTAAGTATTTCATTCATAGAATTCCCTTTCCCCTTTTTCCCTTTTTTACATGGAGAGGGCGGGATTTACTCTGGAAGATCCATTCCTTAACAATAACACACCCTCTCTGATCAGAGAGAAAACTGCATAGTGGGAAAAATTTTATTCCTGAGGACTGGCCTATACTCTGACTGTATTTCTCGGGACAGTGGTGGTCAATGCATCCCTGTTCTGTCTTGATCATTCATTCACTGACTCCTGAAGATACTTCCCTCTTTCATTTATTCAACAGAGATTTATCAAACACTTTCTGCCTTCTAAATCAATCAGTGCTCATGATAGAGACTAAAAGACTTGAGATTATGATTCCTGCCAGTAAAAACTAACAGAATAGCCAAGGGTACTGGAATAGAGGATGAATCAATGGAGAAATCATGTCAGAGAGACACATAAACAGGATCATGGTGTTTTAGTATAAAACAGAATATATGTATCCAGTATGGATGTCTAATGCCTTATATATATTATGCCTATGTTGGGGACCATAACAGAGCCCAGGACCTGACCTCTTTTAATAACTTAGCATCTAATGTAGGAGATTTGGGTGGTATGTATTAATTTTAAAAAGAAGATAACAATTCTAGTGTTAGAATAAAGGGTTGCACATTATCTGTAGAGGAAAAGGAAAACTAATTCTTCCTGGCTAATTAGAACTTCATATAAAGAGTAACATTTTCCTGGAGCTTGATCTCAGTAGGGTTTGACAGGTGGAGACAAAGGGAAAAAGTCATTCTTATGAAGACAAGTGTGTGTGTGGCAGGGACAGTCATTGTAACTCAGAGTGAGGTTACTGGAGAGCTACTAGACTGACAATATAACTCAAGAAGGGGCAAAAGTAATATTAGATTCAACTGCAAACAGAGGCTCATAGGAGACATCGAAGGAATGATTATATATAGTATGTTTGTATATAAGCAAATGGGAAAGAGTTTCACTGATGATGTTCAAGAGTTTAAAATACTGAATAATAATCAAATAGGTTAAGAGCTGAGAAGAAGCCATATGATTTCATTTCAAGAAGTGTATCTCTTGAGATAAATATGTGTACTTTCATTTGTTGGAACATGACAGTAATTTAATCATATTACATAAGAAAATACTTTCACCATAATTCCCATAATGTATAAAGAAAATATGATTGGTGAATTATAATATTTGGCTTATCTTTTGTGTGTAATGGTATTTGTGTTTAATATTGTCCTTGACTGACTTCTGTTCTGACTTTATGCCTAATCAACTACTACTTCAGCACCAAGCCCCCCGCCTCCCTGCCACTCAGTCTTAGCTTTCTCTCTGTCCCTACTTTGTGCACATTCTATTATATATTCCATTAATTCAAAATTAGTTGTTATTTTCCAAATACACTCTTATCTTTGATATCTCCATTTTTCCTTCACCTGTAATATAATTCCCAAATTCTAAGTCTCATATCAAGCTGAGTGTCACCTACCTCAAATACTTTCATAAATTCATATACTTTAAATCTATAATGAATAAATGTATTACTGTAAACTTTTAATATAGAGTGTTATAATTATTTCCATGTTTAGGCTTACCACCTGTTGTCTTTTCTAAACACAGAGCTTAAAGCTACTTATGATTTAATATATAATAGTTATCTAATGGGGCTTCCCAGGTGGCGCTAGTGGTAAAGAACCCACCTGTCAATGTAGCAGACATGAGACAGGGCAGATCCCCCAGAGGAGGGCATGGCAACTCACTCCAGTATTCTTGCCTGGGCAATCCCATGGACAGAAGAGCCTGGTGGGCCACAGTCCATGGGGTCGCAAAGAATCAGACATGACTTAGCATGCACACAGTTATCTAATAATGGGAGGGAAGTGTCTCAGCCAAAATTTACTACTCATTCAGTAGATTCCATTACATTATTCATACTATTACTATTAAAAAGTACCTCACTCCCTAATGAGCATCAAAATGTGCAGAAGTCAGGTCTGACAATTGATTATGCAGAATTAGTAGCAGTCATTTGGCATGTATTTATGAATTACCTTCTTCAGGAAGTAAGGAGGCAATTTTATTCATCTCTTGAAAGCTAGCTAAAATCCCATTGTGAGAGTCAGCTTGGGAACTCGAGGCACCTGTTCTCTGTTCTCTGCAGAGACAAGGCACCTGTTGTCAAAGTGCTAATAACAAGTGCAAATGTGTGCACAGCATTGCTTGTTAACGCTGCCTCTAAAGTAGACTTTTCTATTACAAGAGACAAATAATCAGCACATCAGCACACCAACTGTGAAATTATAGAACACCTTTGATTCCACACAGGAGACATGCAGGAAATATTTGCAGCAATACTATAAAAATACATACAACTCAATATGAAAGTTTAAGATGGTTTCCTTTTTAAATAATACATTTATAAGATTTTTTTCTCTTTAACTAGTATTTTAAAGTAATAAAAGAAAATAATAAATTCCATCCAGAACTCTAACCAGTCTTACAACTTGATTCCTTTATAAGGTGTGTGGAAAGAGAGAGAGAAAAAAGAATATTAATGAGAAAGGTAGAATGAATTCATGAGCAAAAGAAAAGCAAATTTTCACTACTTACCATTCTTTATATTTCCTAAGACATATCGTTTACAAGAATTCTACCATTTACCTCAATCACTTGATTCCCTAAATTCCAGGGGAAAAAGAATCAGAAGATATTAACATACTCCTGAATATCGGGTAACGAGATGATATTGGCTCAGACAGTAAACAATCTGCTTGCAATATACCTGAGTTTGATCCCTGGTTTGGGAAAATCCCCTGGAGGAGGGCATGTGAACCCATTCCAGTATTCTGGCCTGGAGAATCTCCATAGACAGAGGAGCCTGTTGGACCATAGTCTGTGGTATTGCAAAGAGCTGGACAAGACTGAATGACTAAGCACAGCACCCTATTCTTCAGAAGGAAATTTCTCTGACCTACATTTTTCTACTAAGTTGCTACGTGACTTTAAACAAGTGATTTCTCTCTCTCAGATTCCTTATGTGGAAATTAAACTAGGACATTTCTATATTCTCATTCAATTTGAAAATTCTGCCAATCATCAAATTCAAGGGCATACTTAAGTCTCATAAAATTTATCCCTTTTCTTATCAGACAATTCCTTGAATATAAAATCCTCTGGAAAAGATCTACCTGAGAAATTCTACTCCTGTAACGCTCTTTTAGATCTTTTTTTCTCATCCTTCCAATTCTCTCATAATTTAACACAACTCATTTCTGCCTTTCGGTTGGGAGAAACCTGAAGATGCTTGGTCCCTGAGAAATGCTGGTCTGGTTGAAGCACAAGCTGGAATCAAGATTGCCAGGGAAAATAGCAATCACCTCAGATACACAGATGACACCACCCTCATGGAAGAAAGCAAAGAACTAAAGAAACTCTTGATGAAAGTGAAAGAGCAGTGAAAAAGTTGGCTTAAAACTCAACATTAAGAAAATGAAGATCATGGCATCTGGCCCCATCACTTCATGGGAAATAGATGGGGAAACAGTGGAAACAGTGACAGATAGAGCCAGACATCTTGGAATGTGGAGTCAAGTGGGCCTTAGAAAGCATCACTATGAACAAAGCTAGTGGAAGGGATGAAATTCCAGTTGAGCTGTTTCAAATCCTGAAAGATCATGCTGTGAAAGTGCTGCACTCAATATGCCAGCAAATTTGGAAAACTCAACAGTGGCCACAGGACTGGAAAAGGTCAGTTTTCATTCCAATTCCAAAGAAAGGCAATGCCAAAGAATGCTCAAACTACCACACAATTGCACTCATCTCACATGCTAGTAAAGTAACGCTCAAAATTCTCCAAGCCAGGCTTCAGCAATACGTGAACCGTGAATTCCCTGATGTTCAAGCTGGCTTTAGAAAAGGCAGAGGAACCAGAGATCAAATTGCCAACATCTGCTAGATAATGGAAAAAAAAAAAAAAAAAACAAAAAAAACAAGAAAATTCCAGGAAAACATCTATTTCTGCTCTATTGACTATGCCAAATCCTTTGACTGTGTGGATCACAATAAACTGTGGAAAATTCTGAGAGAGATGGGAATACCAGATCACCTAACCTGCTTCTTGAGAAATCTGTATGCAGGTCAGGAAGCAACAGTTAGAACTGGACATGGAACAACAGACTGGTTCCAAATAGGAAAAGGAGTATGTCAAGACTGTATCTTGCCACCCTGCCTATTTAACTTCTATGCAGAGTACATCATGAGAAAAGCTGGACTGGAAGAAACACAACTGGAATCAAGATTGCTGGGAGAAATATCAATAACCTCAGATATGCAGATGACACCACCTTTATGGCAGAAAGTGAAGAGGAGCTAAAAGCCTCTTGATGAAAGTAAAAGAAGAAAGCGAAAAAGTTGGCTTAAAGCTCAACATTCAGAAAATGAAGATCATGGCATCTGGTCCCATCCCTTCATGGGAAATAGATGTGGGAGCAGTGTCAGACTTTATTTTTTTGGACTCCCAAATCACTGCAGATGGTGACTGCAGCCATGAAATTAAAAGATGCTTACTCCTTGGAAGAAAAGTTATGATCAACCTAGATAGTACATTCAACAGCAGAGACATTACTTTGCCGACAAGGATCTGTCTAGTCAAGGCTATGATTTTTCTAGTAGTCATGCATGGATGTGAGAGTTGGACTGTGAAGAAGGCTGAACACTGAAGAATTGATGCTTTTGAACTGTGGTGTTGGAGAAGACTCTTGAGAGTCCCTTGGACTGCAAGGAGATCCAACCAGTCCATTCTGAAGGAAATCAGCCCTGGGATTTCTTTGGAAGAAATGATGCTGATGCTGAAACTCCAGTACTTTGGCCACCTCATGCGAAGAGTTGATTCACTGGAAAAGACTCTGATGCTGGGAGAGATTGGGGGCAGGAGGAGAAGGGGACGACAGAGGATGAGATGGCTGGATGGCCTCACTGATTCGATGGACAAGAGTCTGAGTTAACTCTGGGATCTGGTGATGGACAGGGAGGCCTGGCGTGCTGCAATTCATGGGGTCACAAAGAGTCAGACATGACTG
Source organism: Nanger dama (assembly GCA_917880005.1). Classification (NCBI taxonomy): domain Eukaryota; kingdom Metazoa; phylum Chordata; class Mammalia; order Artiodactyla; family Bovidae; genus Nanger; species Nanger dama. Next base: position 6,062,522 of record CAKJTW010000069.1, read on the forward strand.
AGTGAGTGAACTGAACTGAACTGAAAATCACTGCAGATGGTGACTGCAGCCATGAAATTAAGTGACTCTTGCTCCTTGGAAGGAAAGTTATGACCAACCTAGACAGCATATTCAAAAGCAGAGACATTGGTTTGCCAACAAGGTCCATCTAGTCAAAGCTATGGTTTTTCCAGTAGTCATGTATGGATGTGAGAGTTGTAATATACAGAAAGCTGAGCGCTGGAAGAATTGATGCTTTTGAGGACTCTTGAGAGTCACTTGGACTGCAAAGAGATCGAACCAGCCAATCCTAAAGGAAATCAGTCCTGAATATTCACTGGAAGGACTAATGCTAAAGCTGAAACTCTAATACTTGGCTGCTACATGATGAGAAGAACTGAGTCATTTGCAAAGACCCTCATGCTGGGAAAGATTGAAGGTGGTAGGAGAAGGGGACAACAGAGAATAAGATGATTGGATGGCATCTCATGTTGGGAAAGATTGAAGGTGGTAGGAGAAGAGGACAACAGAGAATAAGATGATTGGATGGCATCTCATGTTGGGAAAGATTGGAGGTGGTAGGAGAAGGGGACAATGGAGAATGAGATGATTGGATGGCATCAGTGACTCAATGGACATGAGTTTGAGTAAACTCCGGGAGTTGGTGATGGATAAGAAAGATTGGCGTGCTGCAGTCCATGGGGTCGCAAAGAGTTGGACACGACTGAGCAGCTGAACTAAATTGAATCTGTCCACCCCTTCTGGTCTCTCTTCTCAGTCCTTTCCAGAGCACACAGCTGATCATCAGTTCTAGTTCCCCTCAGGTCTATCAATTACTTTGTTATTTTTATTTCACTGTACTTTCCTAGTAAAATTCTAACTCAGAATCAGTGACAGTGCCTGCCGTATCATTTGTAGATGCAAATGGCTGAGGATTATTAGAGGATATTGCACAATCATGCAGGTCCCCCCACCCAGAAATTTATGGCTTCATTCTGATTATTTGTTCTAGGCTATCATTCTCTTTGGGTTTTCCAGATGGTTCAGATGGTAAAGAATCTGCTTGCCAATGCAGAAGATGCAGGTTTGCTCCTTGAGTTGGAAAGATCCTTGAGAGAAGGAAATAGCAACCCACACCAGTATTCTTGCCTGGAAAATCCCATGGACAGAGGAGCCTGCCAGGCTGTAGTCCATGGGGTCACAAGAGTTAGACTCAACTTTCAAGTAAACAACCACGACAAATCATTCTCTTCTATTCCTGTTTGTGAATATTCTAGGCTTTCACAGAAGTCTCCATCCACACCTAAGATCACCAGTAGTCCTTTGGTCTCTCTTAGCCCCTGCAGTTCAGCTCTTTACCCCTGCTCTGAGTCTTTGTACCCCAGAAAGCTTCACTGTTTGTTGGTTTTTCTACTGTATCTTCAACATTCTCATTTCTACTTTTTCCTCTTAGACTCTATATGTACTAAAGCCTCTGCTAGTCAGTTCCCAGCCAGCTGTGCTGTGTTGCCCTAAGTCACTTCAGTCTTGTCCAACTCTTTGTGACCCTATGGACTGTAGCCCTCCAGGCTCCTCTGCCCATGGGATTCTCCAGGGAACAGTCCTGGAGTATGTTGCCATGCCTTTGTGCAGGGGATCTTCCTCCCCCAGGGATCCAACTGGTGTCTCTTACGTCTCCTGCTATTGGCAGGCATGTTCTTACCACTAGTGCCAAGCCCAGATCTACCCCCCCCATCCCCCCAGTCAGCTACTGTTCCATTTATAGCTCCTACTTCCACCTGCAATTAGCAAAAGCTGTGTTGCCACCCTTCTCAGCCTCTCCTTACACTGAATGCGCCAGCACCCTGAATGCAGGCTTCTGCTCTCTCCATGGTACTGAAGCTGCTTTGGTTTCATTGGTGGTCTCCCACTTTTGAAACCAGATACTGAGCTTCCCTGCTACTTTGGCGGATGCTGCTTATTTTGTTTATTCTTAATGCTTTCTAAGCTCTTGGTTTATATCACACCACTGTGATGCACTGTGTGCACTGTGCTGTGTGCACAGTGCACTGTGTGCACTGTGCTGTCTGTTTTAGGGACTGGCCTCTGATATTTTATCTTCTCTATTAGAGGATTCCCTTTCTTAAAGTTCCGAGTTCTTGTTCCCACAGTGTTACTGTTAGCTTCCTGTTATTCTGACTTAATATTTTACCCCAGGCTATCTCACTTATTCCCATGATTTAACCTGCCACAGACCTATTAAGTGGAGAAGGAAATGGCAACCCACTCCAGTATTCTTGCCTGGAAAATCCCATGGACAGATGAGCCTGATGGGCTACAGTCCATGGGGTCGCAAAGACTCGGACACGACTGAGCAACTTCACTTCACTTTCAGACCTACTGAGAACTCCCAACTTTATTTGTCCATCCCAGACCTCGCTACCAAAACTTTATAGTCAAAGCAATATCCTTGGATATATTCTCTTAATTATCTCACATAAGCATCAAGATTCATCAGATAAAATGATAATTTCTCATTTTTCCCTCTCAGCTGACTTCTCTAATACTCCTTTCTTTGTCCTTTGTTTCTTACTCACTTTAAATATAATAGTAACATAATAATTAAATATTTCCTAATTTTGCCTCGTAAACCTTTTTTATCTGTCTGCTTCTCTCCATCTCTGCTAATAAGTTTCACACGAGGTACCATCATCTTTCACTTGGGTAACTGTGTACATTTCTAGTTATTTTGTTTCTTTCTGGTTTTGCCCTCCTCAAATCTATCCTCCACTGAATTGCTAGAAGAAATTGAAACCTAAATATGCATAAATATTTATCCCAAGCCAGGCTTCAACAATATGTGAACCGTGAACTCCCTGATGTTCAAGCTGGTTTTAGAAAAAGCAGAGGAACCAGAGATCAAGTTGCCAACATATGTTGGATCATGGAAAAAGCGAGAGAGTTCCAGAAAAACATTTATTTCTGCCTAACTGACTATGCCAAAGCCTCTGACTGTGTGGATCACAATAAAATGTGGAAAATGCAAGAGATAGGAGTACCAGACCACCTGACCTGCCTCTTGAGTAATCTGTATGCAGGTCAGGAAACAACAGTTAGAACTGGACATGGAACAACAGACTGGTTTCAAATAGGAAAAGGAGTACATCAAGGCTGTATATTGTCCTCCTGCTTATTTAACTTATATACAGAGTACATCATGAGAAACGTTGGATTGGGAGAAACACAAGTTGGAATCAAGGTTATCGGAAGAAATATCAATAACCTCAGATATGCAGATGACACCACCTTTATGACAGAAAGTTAAGAGGAACTAAAAGCCTCTTGATGAAAGTGAAAGTGGAGAGTGAAAAAGTTGGCTTAAAGCTCAACATTCAGAAAACGAAGATCATGGCATCCAGTCCCATCACTTCATGGGAAATAGACGGGGAAATAGTGTCAGACTTTTTTTTTTGGGGGGCTCCAAAATCACTGCAGATGGTGACTGCAGCCATGAAATTAAAAGATGCTTACTCCTTGGAAGAAAAGTTATGACCAACCTAGATAGCATATTCAAAAGCAGAGACATTACTTTGCCGACTAAGGTCCTTCTAGTCAAGGCTATGGTTTTTCCTGTGGTCATGTATGGATGTGAGAGTTGGACTGTGAAGAATGCTGAGCGCTGAAGAATTGATGCTTTTGAACTGTGGTGTTGGAGAAGACTCTTGAGAGTCCCTTGGGCTGCAAGAAGATCCAACCAGTCCATTCTGAAGGAGATCAGCCCCGGGATTTCTTTGGAAGGAATGATGCTAAAGCTGAAACTCCAGTACTTTGGCCACCTCATGCGAAGAGTTGACTCATTGGAAAAGACTCTGATGCTGCGAGGGAATGGGGGCAGGAGGAGAAGGGGATGACAGAGGATGAGATGGCTGAATGGCATCACGGACTCGATGGACGTGAGTCTGAGTGAACTCCGGGAGTTGGTGATGGACAGGGAGGCCTGGCGTGCTGTGCTTCATGGGGTCGTAAAGAGTTGGACACGACTGAGTGACTGAACTGAACTGATGGTTATGACAATTTGTATATATTTCTCTCTGTATAACTAGGAAGAAAATTTTTCAGGGTAGAAAATTGGGCTTTTTCATGTGTGTATTGTTAGTAGTATATCAGGCATACAAGAAAGAACTACATATGTAGAATAATACAGAAAACAATGATAAATTCTTAAAAGCATACTAATTACCCTTCTTTGGAGAGATGAAAGATTATAATTTCAATAAATTCAATTTATTGTACTCATTCAGTGAATACTTATTTGAAGGTGAAAGTATTAGTCACTTAGTCATGTGCAACTCTGTGACTCCATGACCCCACCAGACTCTTCTGCCCATGAAATTTTCTGGGGAAGATTATTGGAGTGGGTAGTCATTTCCTTCCCCAGGGGATCTTCCCAACTCAGGAATCAAACCTGGCTCTCCCACGTTGCAGGCAGACTCTTTACCATCTGAGCCACCAGGGAAGCCCCATATATTTATTTAGTATCTGCTATATAGCAGGCCCTGGTTGTACAGCAGTCTAGAATATGACCTTTGTCACTGAAATTTAAATTTTTAATGGTAGATACAGATAAAAATGGGTGACATGGAATAAAAATAAAAAGCAATGTGTTATTTTTTTTAAATGTTATGGAGGCTGGTTGCAATTTTAAATATTGTAGACAGGGTAAGTTTTCTTGAACTTTGATAATAAGTTTTTAAGTACAGGAAGGGAGCAGACCAAATTAGGCAACACAGACATTTAAGGGCATCTTATATAGAGGGAATAGAAAGTATTAAGACCCTGAGAATGTGGTTTCCCAATGGGTTTGAGGAAAGTTAAGGAGACTGTTGTGGTTGGAGCAGTTTTAGTGAGTGGCAGCAGATGTGTGTCCAAAGAAGTGGCCTTATCATCAATGTTGCAAAGTTTTAGATAGCAGAGAGATTACTGTCTGAAACTGGCAGAGGAACAAGGAGAACATTTACCCCAATGTTAGCCCACTGAGATACAGGCCAATGGAGATGAAACAGCTTCCACCTGACTGCCTGCAGAGGCAGCCACATCCTTAAGAGAGATTTAAGTTTCGTTGAGAGTGAGTCAAAGGTAGTTTTTAGAGAAGAGAGCATGAGAGTTTTATTTATTATAGACCATGAATTCCAGAGGGCTCACTGGAGAGGCTTTAGGAGTTAGTGAAGATGCAAGACAAGGACATTAAAAAAGGATGTGCAGAGATGTTTAGTGATTAAAATGTGTGCAGTGAAAGGAAATCTGGAAGCCCAGAACTCCTTGTGTGATTGACATAAACAGGTAATAGGCTTAGTGAGAATAGTTCTGGCTGGTCTCCAAGTAGACAGTGGTGGCGAGACTGTCACTCTTTGAGGCTAGGTCCCACTTTGTGCCTGCTGATAGAGTTATTGAAGCCTGAGTGGGCAGCTCTTATCTCACTATGTGGACATATCCCTCCAAACCCCTGTTCATGATTATTTTGAAAGAGAAATATACATATTTTTAGCTTAAGTGTGTGTGTGCATGCTCAGTCACTCAGTCATGTCCAACTCTTTCTACCCTTTAGACTGTAGCCCAACAGGCTACACTATCCATGGGATTTCCCAGACAAGAATACGAGAGTGGGTTGTTATTTCCTACTCTAGGGTAATCTTCTTGACCCAGGATAAAACCCACGTCTCTTGTGTCTCCTGTATTGGCAGGTAAATTCTTTACCACTGCACCACCTAGGAAGCCCCAGCTTAATTATAAAGATGAATAAAATATTCTTGTGTTCAGAATAAAATTTTGTGGAACTTAACACAGCATTTTAAAACACTTGATGGTTTATCCAAACATTTGAGATACACTTTTACTAAATTCATGTTGTGGTAAACCTTGCATTATTTCAGTGGTATTTAGACTCTCTGAAACACATAGTCACACTTGTCTGCTAGCATTTCCACTCTGGAATTTATTCTTTATGATTAAGTCATGTACTCAGCAGAGAGGAGATGTCTATCACTCACTCATATGTGGGGAAGCAATTGGTCCAAATCCTCCGAGCTTGAAGATGTCAAGATGATTAGACATGCAAGAGGTTACTGGGGCAAGTGCTTGGGAGGGAAAATGAGAATGGAAACCTACAGCACAGGTCTCAGCCTGTGAAGGGCATGGAAAGAACAGAAGGTCTTAGACTGCAGTGCAGTTCAATGACAGTTTAATGAGACTGGTGTGAGATCTTCAGGTCAGCATCTCCAGCCAGATCAGCACTGCATCTCCTAGGAGAGCTCTTGCCTTAGGACCCTTGCCGCACTCTGCCACCAGCTAGGAGCAGCCAAGGGGAGTGTCACCTTGGTGCAGATACAACAGAGGGCTTGGAGCACCACAGCCAAGACAGTTTGTTAGTCACGCTCACTGCAGTACAATCCTGAAAGACGGAGTCTCTCATCAGCTACAGTAATCAGCATGCTTTTTCAGATAAGTTCAGTTAAATATTGTGCAGCAAGGGGCATGAGATTGATGCTGTAAAAACAAGTGCTGAGACAGAAGAGGGTGTTGAGTTGTAAGAATCCAGAAAGCATCCTGTGGGCAAAGAATGATATTGTGAGTTGAATTGTGTCCCCTCTAAGTTCACATGTTGAAGCCTTAACCCACATTAAATCATAGAAAAACAAAAAGTAAAAGTGTTAGTCACTCAGTTGTGTCTGACTCTTTGCAACACCATGGACTGTAGCCTGCCAGGCTCCTCGCTATGGGACTGTCCATGGAAGAATACTGGAGTGTGTTCCCATTCCCTTCTCCAGAGGATCTTCTCAACCTAGAGGTTAAACCTGGGTTTTCTGTATTGTAGGCAGATTCTTTACCCTCTGAACCACTAGTGAAGCCCCCAATTTTTATAGTGCCTCTGAAGAGGTGATTAAGGTAAAATGAGACCTCTAAGGTAGGTCCTAATCCAATTTGACTGCATCTTTACATAGAGAGGAATTTTGATGAGAATGAAATGTCAAGGATATGTATACACAGTAGGAGAACCTCGTTAGGACACAGCAGAAGGCAGCCAACTGCAAATCCAGCAGAGAGGCCTCTAGAGAAACCAGATCTGCCAACACCTTGATCTCAGAATTTTAGCCTCCAGAATGGTGAGAAAATAATTTTTTTGATGTCAGTTCAGTTCAGTGGCTAAGTCATGTCCCACTCTTTGCGATCTCATGGACTATAGCACACCAGGATTCCCTGTCCATCACCAACTCAGGGAACTTGTTCAGATTCATGTCCATCGAGTCATTGATGCCATCCAACCATCTCATCTCTGTCTCCCCCTTCTCCCACCTTCAGTCTTTCCCAGCATCACGGTCTTTTCCAATAAGTCAGTTCTTCACATCAAGTGGCCAAAAGTATTGGAGTTTCAGCTGCAGCATCAGTCCTTCTCATGAATATTCAGGACTGATTTCCTTTAGGATGGACTGGTTGGATCTTCTTTGTGTCAGCCCAGGATGTTTTGTTAGGGCAGCCCTAGCAAATTAGCACAAGTGGTCTTCTCTGCAATGTGTTTGCATAACAACATAATGCCTTACCCATGGCATAGCAGAGCTGCTTGGGTTCTCTTTCATTCTTTTACTTATCCAAGAAGGTTTCTGAGAAAGTAATGTTTGAACAAAGACTTAAAGATAGTTAAGGCCCCTAGTCTGCAAAGGTCTCAGGTCACAATTATTCTAAGCAGAGGGGCACACAAGAGCAGAGACTCTGAGTGGGGAAGAAAGACTGGATGAGCACCTATCAGGAATGCTACAGGAGGAATTACACATCATGTGCAGTACTCCCAGGGCCTCTCTGCACCTTGAGGGCAGAAAACCGAACATGGATTAATGCTACAGGAGAATCATTTTCTTGGGCACTTCCCCGATGGCTGTATGAAAAGCGAAAGTGAAAGTCACTCAGTTGTGTCTGACTCTTTGCTACACCATGGATTGTAGTCCATGGAATTCTCCATGCCAGTATACTGGAGTGGGTAGTCTTTCCCTTCCCCAGGGGATCTGCCCAACCCAGGACTCGAACCTAGGTCTCCTGCATTGCAGGTGGATGCTTTATCAGCTGAGCCACAAAGGAAGCCTAAGAATGTTAGAGTGGGTAGCCTATCCCTGATGCTGGGAGGGATTGGGGGCAGGAGGAGAAGGGGACGACCGAGGATGAGATGGCTGGATGGCATCACTGACTCGATGGACGTGAGTCTGAGTGGACTCCAGGAGTTGGTGATGGACAGGGAGGCCTGGCGTGCTGCGACTCATGGGGTCACAAAGAGTCGAACACGACTGAGCAACCGAACTGAACTGAACTGAACTGAACTGAAAGTTCAAAAGAACAAAACAGGTTGCTTAACATTTTTATAAGAATTACGGTAAGATGTTTACAACTCTAACTGTACATTCAACTTTTGAAAACCCATTTCTTATCCTATTGGTTTCAAAAGAATTCAAGGAAAAATGTTCTTGGACATTAAAAAATATGTCATGATGTTTCTTAACTACATTTCTAGATTAGATTTTTTAATGTATACTTCCCTTGAGCTGTCTGTGGGAGAGATTTAATTTAAGCACAGTTCCAAGCTTGAGTATTGCAATTTCCCTGACAAGGGTTGAGATCAGGTTTTTAGCTTAACTACCTATGCTTGCATTTCTACTTCACCACTTATCTATAGTGAAGGACAAGGAAGCCTGGTGTCCTGCAGACCATGGGGTCTCAAAGAGTCAGATATGACTTATGACTGAACATCAACTTATCTATGCAAACATGGACCACTAAACCATTTGATGCCTCAGTGAAATTTGAATAATAATAGTAACTTCCCCAAAGGCTGTTATGAATGATAAAGGAGTTAACACATGTAAAGCATTTAAGGCAAGCGTGACTCTAAGTGTTTGATACCTATTGGCTCCTCTTACTGCCTGAACTACAAAAAAATCCAAAACAGTGTGCTTGGATATTTTATTGTTCTTCAGTTGGTAAGTCATGTCCAACTCTTTGTGACCCCATGGACTGTACTCTGCCAGGCTCTTCTGTCCATGGGATTCTCCAGGCAAGCATACTGGAGTAGGGTGCCATTTCCACCACCAGGGATGTTCCCAGCCCAGGGATCAAACCCATGTCTCCCACATCTCCCACATTTGCAGGAGGACTCTTTACTGCTGACTCATTGGGGAAAAATATAGTCATGGTAGAGTGTATAGACCCTTCACATCCCCCACCCCAGCCCTGTGATGACCTTTTCATCCTGTAGAGATGGAGGGGGCTCAGAATTTTTGCTAATGCCTGGTATACAGATGTGTCTAGTCTAGGTCATCTATGCATAAGGAATGCAGTCACTATTCAGCTCAGCACTGACTCCATCTGCATGGACACAGGGGTGAACCACAGCAGCCAACGGAGGCATTGAGTAGGTGTGGGGAAAAGTTGCAGTTAATTGACCTTAAGTAAAGAACATTGCCCTCCAGGATATGAAAGAACCTCATCTAATCAGTTAGATGCGTTAAAAGAATAAAACTGAAAGTTTCCAAAGGAGATGAAATTCTACCTATAGACTGCAACCTCAGTTCCTCTGCAGGCTTGCTATATAGACTTCAGATTTACCAGTGCCAACAATCACATTAGTCAGTTCCTGAAAATAAACCTCCTGATACACACATACACACACATCTTGATTTTGTTTCCCTAGAGAACCCTGACTGATACAGTACTGGCACACATCATCTTGTGTATTTGTACTTAGTCATAGCACATACTGTTATTATTATATTTTTATCCAAAAAATTTAAAACATTTAGTTAATCTTAAAACATAAAAATGTGACTTATTGCTTAGTATTCTAGGTGTTGCTGTTGTTATTCCAGAGGGTTAATAAGTGTCAGGAATTTAGACAATGATAAGAAATGGAACATCGATTAATCAGTTTGGTTGGAGGCTAATGGTTTTCTTGGAGATTCCTCAATACTGAGGGGTGGACTTTGCTCCTGTTTCTGACTTCTGGTCTCCAGCCATCTGGTTGACTCATTTTATTTATCAGGTCTCTATACACAGCTTCATTGGAACACAGAATCCCACTGCTAAAATTTGATAAACATTGCCTTGCCAAATGAGTTGTCGAAGATTAGATGGGAAGCGTATGAATGATAGAAGTATGGATGACAGAAGTAAGGACATGGAGTTTTCATAGACACCTCCTCCTTTTTTGAAGAAAATGTCACAGAATTTGTCAAGTCTAAGTTTGGGAGCTTCCCCCCGCCCCCAGAGAAAGAAAACAGCCTTTATTTTAAATAGAAAAGTTTTCCCAAGTCATAGACTTTCTTCTGAGTTGTCTGAAAGCATACAGGACCTCAAGGAAAATTTTCAAAGTTAACTTTACAAAAGGAAAATATAGTCATTAAGTGATATGAATAAACATAATATTAATCTTAGTTAATATTTTCTGCCTTCTGTTGTACTAATGGTTTAAGAATCTCATAGTTAGGTTTATCCTAGCCTTTGCTGCATTCTGCTTCTGTAGTTAAGATTCTGTCAAGTTTTCCACTCTAATAAAATCTCTGTTTGGGGATTTATAATTTCATTTCACGTCTTCCCTATGGAGTGACACTTCGTAGACAACCTTGCCTGGGAGATAGCTTCTTTAATTTTGAATTGAGAGGAATATGCCAAGTAGGTTTTTCACTAATACATGTATAGTTCCTCTTTTCTTTTAATAGAATATTATGTTTATTTTTTTCATAATCAGCAACTAATTTAATATTAGGACTCTTTGAGCTCAGGAACACTGCAAATATTTACTCAACCATCAAAACAATGCACAGAGGCTTCATTTTTTAATACACTCAAGCCGTAAGTTTCTAAATAATTTATTGTGACCTTACATTCTTAGAGAATGAAGAAATTTCCCAAGGCTAAGCCAGTTAAAGTTGCTTGGCATTTGTGCTATTTCTGGAGGTAATAAGCTATTCCCTCCTTGTTCAGTGTCACAGACCCTAGTGTTTACACCGTATTATAAAACCTGATGACAGACAGCACAGCACCAGCTGGCAATGTGACCTTTCTTTCCCTTAGTGATTCCATACAAAGCAGGCACTTTCTTTTCACTCCATCTTTCTGCACTATTCCTCCTTATAGCCTTAGCTTTAGCTACTATAGATTAGAGAATTAAATGAGATTATACATGAGTCACAGCAAAGTGCAAATGAAAGGCATTTAGTATTTTTATTTTAGATGGCTGCTTAAATGATTACCTTCCTCTCCCGATGCCTGAATTTTATTATTTGCTTTCATAGGTAGCCAGGTTAAGTGGGAAGAGCATAGGCCGTGACCATGGACAGATCTGGACTTGAATGTGTGTTAAAACACCAGCTAATAACAGATGATGGCAGAGGGATTTGACCTCTCCACATTTCAGTCCCCTCCTGTGTATACCTGGCATGATAAAACCCACTTTTGATTGTATTTTATTCATTTATCTTTTTATTGGAATAGAATCGGTTTATAGTGAGTGTTGTGTTAATCACTGTTGTACAGCAAAATAATTTGGTAATAGATACATTCATTTTGAGTATATTTTTATGAGTATTATAAAGTGTTGGCATCCAGTGGGCATTCGTGCGTTGGAGTTATAATAATGTAAAGATTAATTTTTAAGAAAAATGATATTGATAAAGACTGGTTTTTATAATTTCATTATTTGCTAAGAGTTTATTGGCCTAAAAGGTTTCATTCATCACTACTACTACTGTAGGATGGAGAATGAACAGTCACCAAGGATAACCTGGAATATGGCCGAGTGAAAATCCGCCTGTCGATAGTTCACTTACGGGTGATCAGGGCTTCCTGTCACTCTGTGGACAGCTGACTGTTGATTCCTGCATTCATCAGGGCTTGGACAGAGGCAGAAAAAAAGTGTTGTTAATCAATCCTATTATAACAAACCAAAAAAAAGCACTCTAGTTAAAAAGAAAACTTCCTGGAAAAGAAGTTTTCCAGATGAACAAATAGCAAGGAGTTGTGGGATATACTGTCTTTAATCAAAATATAAAAAAGGAATTGTAGTTTCCCTGTCTAGACTGAAATATTAGGAAATTCATAGGTTTAACCTCAAATAGGCCTGGATTTAAGTTTCATCTCTGTAATTGTTTATTTCCATTTCTCTGTGTGAACAATTATATTGCAAGGGACTGATCTGACAAATACAGAAGGGATGAAAGTTTATGAGATTGATGGACAATCAGGCAACATTGCCTCAAATGCTAATTCTCAAAATTTGAGCCCAGTTGTATATACTTGCTGGATAAACTGTGCTCACATGCTGTGAGAATTACTTTTTCCCATAACATCAGTGCTTACTTTGTGGAACAGCAGGACAAGCTATTTCAGGGTATGTTCGTTCAGAGTCCATTACAAACAGTCTAAGCGGGATGAAATTTTAAAATAAAACCCTAAATTCTGATTGATTCTTTCCTGAGCTTATAAACTTGAGAATAATGCAGCTCAAATATCTGTCTGCATCCTGCTTTTAAAACCCTCAGGGCTCAGTGGCTTGTCTGCTAGCTTACCTGCCTAGGCTGAGTCAAGAGGTATTACCCTGATGGAGTGTTAGCAACCTTGCCTTTTTATCTCTGTAGGTATCAATGATGGGGCCAGGATTCTTCTTAGGATAGTTTGTTTTCTGGGACACATACATCAACTGTTCTTCCCCAAAAGCATTGTTATATATACCAAACACTTTCAAGGAACTAAATTACAGTGAAATAGTGAACTGAATAATTAACAATAAATCTGTAAACATTTTGGTTTACAAAGCTATATCCTTTTTTGTTTTGTTGTTCACCTGTAAAGGACACCAGAAAGAATATAAGCCAGGAAACTCGTTAAAAAACAGTTCATTGCTTCTAGAATATATATATATTCATACAATGCAAAAAGAGGACAAATAAGTTAATATTTATAAAATGAGTGTTTCTATAAATTAAAGGGAGCTTCCCTGGTGGCTCAATGGTAAAGAATCTTCCTGCCATTGCAGGAGACACAAGGGTGATCCCTGGATTGCCAAGATCCCCTGGAGTAGGAAGTGGTAGCCCATTCCAGTATTCTTGCCTGGGAAATCCCATGAACAGAGAAGCCTAGTGGGCTATAGTACATGGGGTTTCAAAAGGGTCTGATATGACTGAGCAACTAAACAATAGCAACAACTACCCAATGAAAACATTGTGTTAGATACGATGGAAAAAGAGGCTCCTTAGGTCTTTACCAGAAAAAGAAGCTTAGAGTCTAGTAATTACCCTTTCATAACAAATGTCATATTGGGTGTTATTTCTGTTTTGGAAAGAATGTAAACCATAATCTTAAAAGTGACACCGGTCACATTCTGCATCGTTAAAATTATAGAGGAGTGGCTTCACTATACACCTGACGAAATTAGGTTTTTTTAAAATGAAGTCTTCTACATGATAATTTACCCTAAATGTTTAAAACATAAGAATACTACATTCAAAACAAGCAATAAGATAACGAACAGCCTTCAAACTCAAACACCTGGAGAGTTCATTATCTGCTTTGTGAATTCTCCCAACTGGATGTGCCTTTCATACAGAAGGGTTTATTAAGAGCAGGGTATGTGAAAGGTTATTTTGCCAGTCAGGGAGAATTGTCAGCATCTCTGGGAAATATCTAGAGACTCTTGTTTTTGGCTGTGTTGTATCAGAAGGAGTTTTGTGGGTTGTCAACGCCTTCAATCAAATCACTCCTTCATTCATATGTAATATCAATAGCGTCAACTGCAGTGTTATTTGGAAGTAATATGTTGATGTAGCATGACTGATAACAAATTGAAGGAAGCAGACATTGATAATAACAGAAGTGCATTCAGTTGATTTTGCTTCCAGTTGGCAGAGGTGGTGGTTGTATATTTGTGGAAAAGAGGCAGAGAAAGAGAAGAGCGCTCCTTTTTCTATACATGTGTTTATAAATTTCTGTCAGCCATGGTAATACACTCAGAGTTCAGGATTTTTTTTTAAAAAAGACAGAGAAAAAAGCAAACTAAACAAATTGACAGAATAGGCTAATTTAATGCTCCTGATTTTTAAAATTATATATTCATATAAATGTATAATAACTGTAGCAGAACAAAATGATAGTTACCATTAAACTTAGAGTTAACAATAAGGCAAACCCATTAAAATCAGAACAGTTAAACAGTTACCTGGTTTTATAATCATTAGGTAATAATATGTAAATGATAGCTGAATGCAATGAGATAAAAAGGCAGAAATAAAAGACTTACATACTAGAAATGAGCAGATTAAATTATTTGCACATTCTTTGACTATACATAAAATATGCCAAAAATCAACTAAAACACTATTCATGTTCTTTAAAAATTAGAGAAAATGAGAAACATAAAATTAGCACACATAAATAGATATAAGATGATTTTAAACAGAACAAAGGTCTTGGTGGCACGGTGGTAAAGAATCTGTCTGCCAATGCAAGAGATGCAAGAGACATGGGTTCAATCCCTGGCTCAGGAAAATCCCCTGGAGAAGGAAATGGCAACCCATTCCAGTATTCTTGCCTGAAAAATTCCATGGGTAGAGGAATCTGGCAGCCTACAGTCCATGGGGCCACATAGAGTCAGACACGACTGAGTGACAGAGCATGCAAATAAAACAAAGGGGTAATATGTATTGATAGCAGATGCTAATGCTAGAGAAGGCACAGTATACTAGCCTTAAATTCTTATGCAGTGCACAATTCTTCTGCAGTGCAGTATCTATTTATACATGCCCCAGTTATTAGAAGGACAAAAAGTCTGACTACTCTTAGTCACAGTAGATTTTAATGCTTAATTTTTTTAGATTTGATAGAGTAAGAAGGTACCATATAAATTAGATTTGGAGCAGAGGCCCTTAACATTGGCAAATGGACATAAAGGAATCCATCATTTTCTTTCAGAGAAATCAGGAGCGCCTTAATTTGTATGTCATATTTTACCTGTATGTCTTATGCATCTCCTCCATGCTTCCCTAATGGTTCAGCGGTAAATAATCCACCTGCCAATCTTTGAGACATGGGTTCAACCCCTGGTTTAGGAAGATCCCCTGGAAAAGGAAATGGCAACCCACTCTAATATTCTTGCCTGGGAAATTCCATGGACAGAAGAGTCTGGAGGGTTACAGTCCCTGGGATCGCAAAGAATTGGATGTGACTGAGCATCTAATCAAAAACAGAAGAATATCCATCACAATGTAATCAGATTCAAAAACTGTTTGGTATAAGATATCTAAATATCATCAAGGTTTTTGATATATACTTTTTCAAACTCTCAACTCTAAAAAAGAAAATAAAATATTATGAACTGCTTATGGATAATTTATAAAAATTTATGATGATACACCAAAATATAAAATTGAAAATAAGAAAACATTCTCATATGAAAGTATTTGCCAGTTAAAACACAGTGAAAATAAAACACAAGTGCACTAATACATGTGCGTATGCTCTTTGCAAATACATGTAAAGCGAAATATGAAAAATGGATTTGAACAAAAGCACACAGTGTCCCTGGGAAATGGAAAAGGAGGTTTGACTAAGTTGAGAGAGAGAGCATGATCCTTCCAGTTTATACCAAATTAATCAGTTGAATTTTCTTTCAACTTAGCAGGTTCTTAGAAATCAAAATAATGAAACAGTGTTTAAAATATCAGTAATAATTGCTATGCTATCAAGAAAATAAGGCAAGGTAGATCATGCTTGCCATATATACTAGGATGAACAATCAGAAGGAAAATAGCAGAACTGTCAAAATTACATTTAAACAGACATATAACCTGTGATATTTCCAATTGTTCTGAAACAGTATAAAGCATATAATTTGCCTTAGTAACAAAAACAGAAAGCTAATTATATGAATTCTTCCCACAAACCATCTAATGGCTTCTTTGTGGAATAAAGACTTGCAGTTACTCCCAGTTACTAACATGTAGTCCCACTGATAGAGTGAGGCAAAAATCAGCTTAAAAATAACAATTCAAAAATAATATGTATCAAAAGCTAGCCATTGAAATCTTTTTTTTTTTTGTCATCGCTTTGAAGTGGTAAGATTCTGAGTGATTTTTATCTTCTTTACAGTGTTTTATTTCTGAATTATAAAGAAAGAAATTCTATTTGTTGGAATTAAGTGAAGATGAAATCGTTTCCATTATATAAAAATGTTTAAAGAGCATATAGATAATTATATTGAAATAAATTACAAATAAAATGGAACGTTTGTAGACTTTAATTCATATAAGATGAAAAATTAAAAGACAAATATAAAAATGAAAATTAAAAAAAATCAGAACCCCCTGCAGTCCAGTGTTTAAGCCTCCATGCTTCCAATGCATGGGGTAAGGGTACAGTCCCTGCTTGGAGAACTAAGGTCCCACATGCCGCAAAGTGCAGCCAAAAAAGAAGAAAAAAAATCCAAAAATGATGAAAGTAGTTAATGGACCCAAATAAAAATTGCTTACAAATATTCAAAATTAATGTATACAATATGCTTATGAAGAATTCATTGTCACTAGAAATCAAAGAATGCAACTCAAACCTTTCCACAGGGTCTCTGCCCAAATCCTTCTGCTGGGTTCTCCCTTGATAAAATTTGATGTCCCTGTCACAGCCTACAAGGCTTTACGTTATATTTATAGGGCATCCTCTTCACCCCACGATCTCCTGGGCCCCGTATGATGCTGTTCCCTTCCTCACTTTCATTACAGGAGCTTCCCTGCTCTTCTTTCTACTTTCCAAGCAATTCACATCTCAAGAGTCTCAGCACTTGCTGTTTATTCTGCTTGGAGAACTCAGATCCCAGAAACTATGTGCATTCCTCTCTTCTCACTGCTTTCCAGTAATCGATCACCCTTTACATGTCACCTTGTCAGAGAGGTTTTCTCTGAAATCTTTATAAAACAAATCTGATTGCATAATATTTGTAAATCATTAACCATATATATATATCTATATATATATGTGAGTGTGTTTCCCCAAGGTTGCAGATTAAAAATTATAATAATGTATGTTCTCAACTTTATTTAAATAGAGATCAAAAACAAACATAAGTGCAAATATACATGAAGTAGAAAAAAGTTGAAAGAGTTACACCAGATAATTATTCAGTCACTCAGTCATGCCCGACTCTTTGCAACCCCATGGACTGCAGCATGCCAGGCTTCCTTGCCCTTCACTGTTTCCCAGAGTTTACTCAAACTCATGTCCACTGATTTGGTGATACCATCCAACCATCTTACACTCTGTCCCCAACTTTTCCTCCTGCCTTCAATCTTTCCCAGCATCAGGGTCTTTTCCAATGAATCAGCTCTTCGCATAATGTGGCCAAAGTATTGGAACTTCAGCTTCAGCATCAGTCCTTACAGTGAAGACTCGGTATTGATTTTCTTTAGAATGGACTGGTTAGATCTCCTTGCAGTCCAGGGGACTCTCAAGAGTCTTCTCCAGCACCACAGTTCAGAAGCATCAATTCTTCTGCTCTTAGCCTTCTTCATGGTCTAACTCCCACCTCCATGTATGATTACTGGAAAAACCATAGCTTTGGCTATACAGACCTTTGTTGGCAAAATGGTGTCTCTGCCTTTTAGTACACTGTCTAGGTTTGCCATAGTTTTTCTTCCAAGGAGCAGCAGATAGTATCATTAGAGATATTTACCAAATATTTTAGTTTTTCCCAACATATGGTAGAATCACATGACTTATCCCCTTGAAGGTAGGGATCTTGAGCCACTTGATTTGGCTGATCAAAGGTGAACCCTCTACTCCCCAAGGAATTGTAGCCAGAGTTGGTAATGAGCCTATATTCCATTGAGTCACTGTGATTTGGGGATTTATTTATACCTCAGCACTCTGGCTGACATGAACTTTTATAGATGGATATCTCTGGGTGGTATGAGTATGTGTAATTGCTCATTTTTTGGCCTCCATATTATTTTACTTTTGTAAAATTTCTAAAATAGCCTAGGTGTATTACCTTTTACTCATTACTAAACTTACTTTAAAAAAGGAGGACAGGGACTTCCCTGGTAGTTCAGTGGCTGAGACTCTGTGCTCCCAATGCAGGGACCCAGGTTCAATCCCTGGTCAGGGAACTAGATCCCACATGCCACGACTAAGAGTTTGAAAACCACAACTAAAGATTCCCCATGTGGCAAAGAAGATTGAAGACCCCAGTGCCACAACTAAGACCCAACACAGTCAAATAAATAAACGTTAAAAAAAAGAAGGTGACTCTAGAGAAATAGATTGCAACCTAGCACTATGTGTGAAACCCTTATTAATGTTATCAATTTACTTCTCATGTTTTTTTTTTTTAGTTGATACTCCTGATTTTGTTCCCCAATTTCTGTTTTTTTCCCCAATATTTTGCCAGTAGTTAATCCTGATAAATCTAAGGAAATTCCAGTATTTGACATTGATGGAAAACACACAGTATATATTGAGTGCTTCACATATATTTTGTAGTTTAATTCACAGATAACCCACTTAAGTTAGGCTCAATGCCTGTGTGCATTTTACTGATGTGTAAATGTAGGCTTAGTAGGATAAGAGAATTTGTCAACTAGATACAAAGAGGAAAGCCTGGAATAACCACTGCATGGGGCACTTTAGATGGGCCTTATTTCCTGCTACTTTCTGCTTCTTGTTGTTACTGTGTTTTTGTCCCTGTCAGAACTAGCTATCTGATTAATAGCATGTAGATTGTAAAAGACTAAATGTAAGGAACCAGTATGTATGTCATAGATCTGGAAAGGCTTGATTTCCCAGGGGTGTGAAATTATGTAAAGTATAGTAACAGGGATCTGGCCGCTACTAATTATTCTCTTATTACATATTAAATCTAATTGCTATCTAAGGCAGATTCCTTCTCATCTTTTCCTATGCCCATTAAAATGAAGCTATGACTCTAGGATATCCTTATTAAAAGGATTGACAATAAAATATTAAGTCAAAAAAGAAATAATGTGATCTTAATTAAGGTGGTTATTTCTATTCTACTCCTATGCAGATAATTCAGGAGGGAACAAGTGCCAAGACCCAGCTTGGGGGTCAATAGAAATCTGAGAATCTCATTTAAATGGTCTGAGAAACACTTACTAATCACTGGTTTTCTTTCTTTTAAAATACCATTAATTTTAATAATCTCAATGAATATATTATTGAATAGTCCTTCTTAAGCAAATATAGTAATTAGAAGCCAAAGGTGCCATGGATGTAGTTGTATGCCTGTACATAATATACACTCCTTCTAGGTAATTATGTTTCCTTAAGTAGCCTTTTCTAATTATAGCATTCACACATGTTCAGGTTTTGAGATAAAATCTCAACCAAAATACATTTTCCCTACAGTGATCACTTAAATAATAACAACAATTTACATATTTTAGAATAGCTTTAGATTTAAAGACAAAAATGTGAAAAATAGTACACGGAGTTCCTATATATGCCACACCTTGTTTTCCTTGTTGTTAAAAGCTTATATTGGAATGGACCATTTGTCACAAAAATGAAGCAATACTGATATTAGACCACTGGGGGACCTTTTTGACTTGGCTCCTGTTTCCCTTTGAAATGCCTTTCATTGTGTTTGTTTGCTAGCAGTTTCTTACTTTCTGGCACTATAAGATACTACAAGATACTCTAGGCTCATGTCTCCAGCAAGCCTGAATTCCTTTAGTTAAGGATGGTAATAGAAACCAAGATTGCAGCACTACATGTGCTCATTATCATTGGTGGTCATTTAGTTTAGACCCTCTAAGCATGGAGATCAAATGCAGGAGATCAAGCCAGTCAATCCTAAAGAAAATCAACCCTGAATATTCACTGGAAGAACTGATGCTAAAGCTGAAGCTGTAATACTTTGGCAACCTGATGTGAAGAGTTGACTCACGGGAAAAGACCCTGATGCTGGGAAAGACTGAGGGCAGGAGGAAAAGGGGGCAATAGAAGATGCGATTGTTGGATGACATCACCAACTCAATGAACATGAGTTGGAGCAAACTCTGGGGCAGGAACGGAGAAGGCAATAGCACCCCACTCCAGTACTCTTCCCTGGAAAATCCCATGGACGGAGGAGCCTGGTAGGCTGCAGTCCATGGGGTTTGGAAGAGTCGGACACTACTGAGCGATTTCACTTTCACTTTCATGCATTGGAGAAGGCAATGGCAACCCACTTCAGTGTTCTTGCCTGGAGAATCCCAGGGACGGGGGAGCCTGGTGGGCTGCCGTCTATGGGGCGCGCAGAGTCAGATACGACTGAAGTGACTTAGCAAAAGCAGTAGTGGGACAGGAAAGCCTGGCATACAGCATCGCATCTGGTCGCAAAGAGTCGGAGTCGGATGTTACTTGGCTATAGAACAAAAATGAAAGCAGGGAGATCGAGGAAATACAGGTGTGTACACAACCTGTGTATGTACACATATCTATAAACATCTCTATGTGCAGCCTTTAGTTTCTATATTAAGCTAAGCGTGAGTTCAAACTAATGTCTCCAACTGGAACTCATTACTATACGGACCTGTTCCTTTTCACTGGTGGTTTCTTTCACTAATATGACCCTTGGTAACTGTAGCTGCACATCTCCACTTATGAGGGTGAGTTTTCCAACTTTGTTGTTCTGCTTCAGTATTGTGTTGAATACTCTATATTGTTTCCATTTTTATATGAACTTTAGAGTCTATACAAATAGTTTATTGGTACCTTCATTGTTAGTACCTGGAATCTACACATCAAATAGGTAAATGAAATGAAGTGAAGGTTGCTCAGTCATGTCCCACTCTTTGTGACCCCGTGGACCATACAGTCCATGGAATTATCCAAGCTTGAATACTGGAGTGGGGAGCCTTTCCCTTCTCCAGAGGATCTTCCCAACCCAGGAATGGAACCGGAGTCTCCTTGCAGGCAGACTGCAGACAGATTCTTTACCAACTGAGCTATCAGGAAAGCCCAAATAGGTAAAAACTGACACAATAGCAATATATTTCAGTGCATGAGAATGGAAAAACTCTGTATTTAAATAAAACTCTGTATTTATTTATTTAGGCCCCCTTTGATTTGTTTCATCAGTGTTTTGTAGATTTTTTACAAACAAGATTTTCCCTAATTATTTTCCTCTTTTTGGTGCAGTTGTAAATTTTATCTTTTAATTTTAAATTCCAGTTGTTCATAGCTGGTATACAGAAAAACTATTAATAAACATTATATATCTTTTATTCTGCATACTTGCTATAATTACATATTAGTTACAGGAATTTTGTAGATTATCAGGGATTTTCTATATAGATAATTTCATATGCAAATAAAATACAGCTATGTCTTCCTTTCAAATCCATAGTTTAAAAAAAAATTTTTTTTGTCTTAATTGCTGTAGGGAGGGCTTCAGAGTAATATTAAACAGGTGTGGAGAGAGAGGATACTCAGATGATATTCTGATTTTTTTTTTTATGAGAGTAGGGAGGTTAATCTGACTATAGATATTTTAATTTTATTGGTCTTTTCAAAGAACCAACCTAAAAATATATATATATATTTTTTATTTTCGTGTCTTCAGTTTTATTGATTTCACTCCAATTTTGCTATTTCTTTTATTCTACTTGATGGACACTTAAATTGTTCTTATTTCTCTAGTTTCTTTAGGTGATTGCTTGTTTATTGATTTTATATCTTTTCTAATGTATGTATTTAATGCTATAAGATTTCCCCAAGCATTACTTTCACTGCTTCCACAGATTTTTATGTTTTACTTGTTTTAATTTAGTTCATAGTTTTTATTTAATTTTTCTTGAGATATTTTCATTGATTCATATGTCTCTTAAAAGTATTTTGTTTAATTTCCTAGTATTTGAAGATTTTTCAACTATCTTTTTGTTATTGATTTCTAGTTTAATTCCCCTGTTGTATGTCTTTGTGAATGTTCTATGTAGGCTAGAGAAAAATGTATTCTTTTATTGTTAATTAGAATTAAGTTAATTTATAGTATCAAGCAAAGCCTTCCCTGGTGGCTCAGATGGTAAAGCATCTGTCTACAATGTGGGAGACCTGGGTTTGATCCCTGGGTCAGGAAGTGCCCTGGAGAAGGAAAAGGCAACCCACTCCAGTACTCTTTCCTAGCAATCCACGCCCAAGGCCAGGGGCAGCGTCTGGGAGGAGCAACCCCACGCCCAAGAAATGGTGGCTGCTCAGATGCAGGAGGGCTTAGAGGAACTATCCCACATTGAAGGTCAGGAAGGGTGGTGGTAAGGAGATACCCTCATCCAAGGTAAGGAGCAGCAGCTGTGCTTTGCTGGAGCAGCCTTGAAGAGATACCCCACAGCCAAGGTAAGAAAAACCCAAGTAAGATGGTAGGTGTTTCAAAAGGGCATCAGAGGGCAGACACACTGAAACCATACTCACAGAAAACTAGTCAATCTAGTCACCTTAGGACCACAGCCTTGTCTAACTCAATGAAACTAAGCCATGCCTGCTGGGCAACCCAAGATGGGTGGGTCATGGTGGAGAGATCTGACAGAATGTGGTCCACTGGAGAAGGGAATGGCAAGCCACTTCAGTATTCTTGCCTTGAGAACCCTATGAGCAGTATGAAAAGGCAAAATGATAGGATACTGAAAGAGGAACTCCCCAGGTCAGTAGGTGCCCAATATGCTACTGGAGATCAGTGGGGAAATAACTCTAGAGAGAATGAAGGGATGGAGCCAAAGCATAAACAATACCCAGCTGTGGATGTGACTGATGATAGAAGCAAGGTCTGATTGCTGTAAAGAGCAATATTGCATAGGAACCTGGAATGTCAGGTCCATGAATCAAGGCAAATTGGAAGTGATCAGACAAGAGATGGCAAGAGTGAACGTTGACATTCTAGGAATCAGTGAACTAAAATGGACTGGAATGGGTGAATTTAACTCAGATGACCATTATATCTACTACTGTGGGCAGGAATCCCTCACAAGAAATGGAGCAGCCATCATGGTCAACAAAAGAGTCCAAAATGCAGTACTAGGATGCAATCTCAAAAATGACAG
Source organism: Nanger dama (assembly GCA_917880005.1). NCBI lineage: Eukaryota > Metazoa > Chordata > Mammalia > Artiodactyla > Bovidae > Nanger > Nanger dama. The sequence goes on from CAKJTW010000069.1 coordinate 6,085,591, forward strand.
AATGATCTCTGTTCATCTCCAAGGCAAACTATTCAATATCATGGTAATCCAAGTCAATGCCCCAACGAGTAATGCTGAAGAAGCTGAATTTGAACGGTTCTATGAAGACCTACAAGACCTTTTAGAACTAACACCCAAAAAGATGTCCTTTTCATTATAGGGGACAGGGATGCAAAAGTAGGAAGTCAAGAAACACCTGGAGTAACAGGCAAATTTGGCCTTGGAATGCGGAATGAAGCAGGGCAAAGACTAATAGAGTTTTGCCAAGAAAATGCACTGGTCATAGCAAACACCCTCTTCCAACAACACAAGAGAAGACTCTACATATGGACTTCACCAGATGGTCAACACCGAAATCAGGTTGATTATATTCTTTGCAGCAACAGATGGAAAAGCTCTCTACAGTCAACAACAACAACAAAAAAGACCAGGAGCTGACTGTGGCTCAGATCATGAGCTCCTTATTACCAAATTCAGACTTAAACTGAAGAAAGTAGGGGAAAACGCTAGACCATTCAGGTATGACCTAAATCAAATCCCTTATGATTATACTGTGGAAGTGAGAAATAGATTTAAGGGCCTAGATCTGATAGAGAGAGTGCCTGATGAACTATGGAATGAGGTTCATAACACTGTACAGGAGACAGGGATCAAGACATCCCCATGGAAAAGGAATGCAAAAAAGCAAAATGACTGTCTAGGGAGGCCTTACAAATAGCTGAAAAGAAGAGAGGTGAAAAGCAAAGGAGAAAAGGAAAGATATAAGCATCTGAATGCAGAGTTCCAAAGAATAGCAAGAAGAGATGAGAAAGCCTTCTTCAATGATCAATGTAAACAAATAGAGGAAAACAACAGAATGGGAAAGACTAGAGATCTTTTCAAGAAAATTAGAGGTACCAAGGGAACATTTCATGCAAAAATGGGGTCGATAAAGGACAGAAATGGTATGGACCTAACAGAAGCAGAATATATTCAGAAGAGGTGGCAAGAATACACAGAAGAACTGTACAAAAAAGATCTTCACGACCCAGATAATCACAATGGTGTGATCACTCACCTAGAGCCAGACATCCTAGAATGTGAAGTCAAATGGGCCTTAGAAAGCAGCAACAAAGCTAGTGGAGGTGATGGAATTCCAGTAGAGCTATTTCAAATCCTGAAAGATGATGTTGTGAAAGTGCTGCACTCAATATGCCAGAAAATTTGGAAAACTCAGCAGTGGCCACAGGACTGGAAAACGTCAGTTTTCATTCCAATTCCAAAGAAAGGCAATGCCAAAGAATGCTCAAACTATTGCACAATTGCACTCATCTCACACGCTAGTAAAGTAATGCTCAAAATTCTCCAAGCCAGACTTCAGCAATACATGAACTGTGAACTTCCAGATGTTCAAGCTGGCTTTAGAAAAGGCAGAGGAACCAGAGATCAAATTGCCAACATCCTCTGGATCATGGAAAAAGCAAGAGAGTTCCCGAAAAATATCTATTTCTGCTCTATTGACTATGCCAAAGCCTTTGACTGCGTGGATCGCAATAAACTGTGGAAAATTCTGAGAAAGATGGGGATACCAGACTACCTGACCTGCTTCTTGAGAAACTGTATAAAGATCGGGAAGCAACAGTTAGAACTGGATATGGAACAACAGACTGGTTCCAAATAGGAAAAGGAGTACATCAAGACTGTATATTGTCACCCTGCTTATTTAACTTATATGCAGAGTACGTGATGAGAAACACTGGGCTGGAAGAAACACAAGCTGGAGTCAAGATTGCTGGGGAAAATAGCAATCACCTCAGATATGCAGATAACACCACCCATAAGGCAGAAACTGAAGAGGAACTAAAAAGCCTCTTGATGAAAGTGAAAGAGGAGAGCGAAAAAGTTGGCTTAAAGCTCAACATTCAGAAAACAAAGATCATGGCATCTGGTCCCATCACTTCATGGGAAATAGATGGGGAGACAGTGGAAACAGTGTCAGACTTTATTTTGGGGGGCTCCAAAATCACTGCAGATGGTGATTCCAGCCATGAAATTAAAAGATGCTTGCTCCTTGGAAGAAAAGTTATGACCAACTTAGTTAACATATTCAAAAGCAGAGACATTACTTTGCCAACAAATGTTCAAGGCTATGGTTTTTCCAGTAGTCATATATGGATGTGAGAGTTGCACTGTGAAGAAAGCTGAGCACCAAAGAATTGATGCTTTTGAACTGTGGTGTTGGAGAAGACTCTTGAGAATCCCTTGGACTGCAAGGAGTACCAACCATTCCATTCTGAAGATCAGCCATGGGATTTCTTGGAAGGAATGATGCTAAAGCTGAAACTCCAGTACTTTGGCCACCTCATGCAAAGAGTTGACTCATTGGAAAAGACCCTGATGCTGGGAAGGATTGAGGGCAGGAGGAGAAGGGAACGACAGAGGATGAGATGGCTGGATGGCATCACTGACTCGATGGACGTGAGTCAACTCTGGGAGTTGGTGATGGACAGGGAGGCCTGGTGTGCTGTGATTCATATTGTCTCAAAGAGTCGGACATGACTGAGGGACTGAACTGAACTGAACTGATAGCATCCAGCTATCTATACTTTACTGATTTTTAGTCCCCACTATTTACTTATTAAGAATGGGATATTGAGGCTCAATTACATTAGCACTTTTTCTGTTTCTCTTTTCAATTGTACACGTTTTGGTCTCAGATATTTTTATACTCCCTTGCTGGCTGTGTAAATGATAATGTTCTTATTCTGATGTCTTCATATTCTGAAAATAATGTGGCTCCTTATACAGCATAGAATTTGGTATTGTTTATTTATCCACTTTTTATAGTCTGTCTTTTTATATCCATATCATGAAATTAATAATGTAATTATTAATATATTTGGATTAATGACTACCATGTTTGTACTCTATTCTTTGCATTTGTATTTGCTTTTCCATCCGAATCCTACTTTTTCTTAATTCTTTGGTTTCATTTGTGCGTTTGTATGTTTTTACTTTATCAATAATCTATAAAATATAGTTTAAAAATATAGTTGTTTCCACTATAGTTTAAAATATATATATTGTACCTAATTTAAGTCTACCTTTAAAAATACTGTATCACTTCACAAATAGTCCATGTACCTTACAATAAAGAATCCCTAATTCTCCCGTCTTCCTTCCCATCGCATTTTCTATTTTTGCCATCCATTTCAGTTATCCATACAATATAATAGTCATCCATACTGCATCCATCATGCATTATTATGACTGCAGTCAGTAGCTACCTTTTATATCAGTTCAAAATAGGAAAAGTGAATATCTTATTTCCATTCAATTATGCCTTAACTATTTTCTTTGTGTATATTAAAGTTTCTGACATATATCATCTGCCTAATAAACTTTAAAACCCTTTCGTGCAAGGCAGATGTGCTAGTGATGAAAGTACTCAGTTTCTATCTGATTTTGATAGTATTTCTCTCATTTTTGAGGGAAAATTTGAATGAATATAGAATTCCAAGTTGGCGTGTTTTTCTTTAGGCACTTCAGATAGCTGGCATGATTATCTTCTTCCTTGCGTGGTTCCTCATGAGAAGTCTACCATAGTTTTAGAGATGTTTCTCTCCAGATAATCTGTACTACTTCTCAAGCTCAGAGACAGTGGTACAAAGTTGGAAAAGGACAGAACATCCCTTTTCCTGTTTTCACCACACACACCAGGGCTTCCCTATTTAATTACTTCTTCAACAGGTGATTATTTAATTCCTGCTCTCTTCCTGTCACCTCTGTGAAATTTTAGTGTAAATAGCACAAAGAATTTCTTTTTAATTTTAATCAATTCTGTTATTTCCAATATAGTGATTTAGAATCCATGGATTTTTGAGGCACATAGATGTCAGCATGCCACTTTAGTGATTCTAACCTAAATGAAATAAATCCTTATGATTTTTAGCAATCAAAGGGCATTTCATTGAAAAGCAGCTGAGTGCTTAAGAGCACGGAGCCAAACAGCCTGGATGAAACATGACTGTGTCACTTACTCATGTGACTCTGGGCCAGTTATCGACTCCCTGTGTGACTGCGTCCTCATCCATAAATGGGGATAATAACGATATTTCCTGCTTCAAAGGGTGGTTGTAAGGATTAAAGGAATCGACAAAGTAGCAAACACTTAGAACAGTGTTGGACTATAATAAGGTAAGGTGAAGTCGCTCAGTCGTGTCTGACTCTTTGCGATCCCGTGGACTGTAACCTACTAGGCTTCTCTGTCCATGGGATTCTCCAGACAAGAATACTGGAGTGGGTTACCATTTCCTTCTCCAGGGATCTTCCCAACCAGGGATCGAACCCGGGTCTCCCACATTGGAGGCAGATGCTTTAACCTCTAAATGTTATTAATTAGACACTGAGCATATTTTATTATCCCTAGTATAATTTTTTCATCTTTGTCATCTTTGTAAGTAAGAGTTTAATTAGAGGAGTATGAGTTACAGTGAATAAGAAACACTATCTTTTTCACCTGCTTATATATACTCTTCATCAGACATGAGAGAACCTAAATGGAGTTTGAAGAATAATAATAAGGTTTCATTCTTGTGATGTCTGTGACCCAGTGTACTCCTATAGAAAAATTAAACTCCTTACTGATACTGTGTTAGAGTAAAAGAATATGAGTATATTCCAGAATATCAGAGAATGATCCAAATTATGGCCTGTATTCTGATCTTCTGCCCTGTTCAAGAGATTAAGACACCTTGGAGAGTCACATGTTCACATATACTGAAAGTTGGCCCACGAGAAAAGAAAAACTGTGTATAATTATAAAAGATCCATTATATAAACTATAAATACTTCTTCAGCTTCTGAAGGCTTTTTTGGGGGTTTTGTCTTTTTGGTTTCACATGATTGCTTCCGTACCATTAGCAGTGAGTCCATTCGAATAAAAATAAAAAGTAGCACTTAAAAATCCTCTTTGGCACTTCAAAAGGCCATATATTAGAGAGCTAATTGGTGTAGCTTTTACAACTTTCACATTGATTTTTTTTTCCCCATTGATTTTTTTCTCCCTCCTTTGAGCCGTCTTTTCATCCTGCTACTACTGTGAATTCTTCTTCTCAGTTCTTAGAGAGTAGATTATATGCAAGAAAAGATAGTCAGTGAAAGTTATAGGATTCCCAAGAACTTTTGTTCTTCTGTCCTGCTATATTTTAATTTCGGATACGTAGAACTAGTTGAGAGTATACTGACTGGACTATGTCAAAAATCTTTCTATTTCAGAGTCTCCATGAAAAGAAGATTCTCTGTCAATTCTGCCTGGGAACACTGAATTTGTGTTTTACAGAGAGAGTCTTCATTCTTTAAAAAAAAAAAATGAGAAATAATAAGATTTACTTTTGAAAGCTAATTTCCTTCCTACACATAGGGTCATGAGCTAAATGAGAAATATGCTCAGTTGCGAGATCATGTCCAAATCTTGTGACACCATGGACTATACTCCACCAGGCTCTCATGTCCATGGGATTTTCCGGGCAAGAATAGTGGAGTGGGTTGCCATTCCCTTCTCTAGGGGATCTTCTTGGATCAGGGATCAAACTCTAATCTCCTGCACTGGCAAGTGGGTTCTTTCTTTACCACTGAGCAATCAGGGAAGCCTCATCTTGTTCTGTACTTTTATGAAAGTACAGAAGATTTCTACTGCAATTCTGCCCTTTTTCCCAACATATGATTAATTAATTTGACTTTGCATAAAGTTTTCCTATTCATCACACCCTCACCTCATCCAGAATCACAATATTTCCTTTGAAAAAATTACAAAATTCAGTTACATGTTGTTATTAGAGTCATTTAAAATTTTGATGGCCCCACATTTTTTGTTGTTATGTAATTACATAGAGATTTAATAAAAATTTATTTTTTATTAGATGAGAAGATTGGCCCCTGGATGGTAATCATTATAAGCATAAACTCCTATTTTTTGTTTTTCCATGTAATTCAAAGAAATGTTTAACAAATTCTCTGAAAAGTATAATATCCATAATTTAAATAAGGAAATCTTCTGGCCGACCCAAGGTCAAAAAGTATCTTCTAGTTGTTATTATTATTTTTAATATCTACTCTAGTATCATGCTGTCAGAACAGACTGGAAAAGCTAATAAAGATCTGCAATTTAAGTCTTTAAAAAGGATTCAGCAAGCTTTCTGACAGAAGGTATTATATTGATATTGTAGTTTCACTAATCAGCTTGAAACATCTCTCAGATGGAAGAAAAACAAGATATCCTTGCAAGTAAAATTCAGTATCTAATCTCAGAGGGAATCAGTTAATCTCTGTCCTTCCATTGGCACTGCTTCATAAACAGGTGAGCAGTATGGTGTGTTCCAAAGCGTTGGAAGGGTTATATTTCTTTTAAAATATTTGGGGATTATTATATATAATTTTATAGAGAATAATGTTATTTTAAGTGGAAGTTTTTATTTCAAAAGGAAAACAATAATATTGCCACACTATTTGAGAGTCGTTAATTAAAATGTTATCATCTCAGAAGGGATAATATGCTACTGTATTACATATGTGAAACATATTGCAGAAAGTATACTTTACCTACAGGCTTCTCTAGTGGCTCACTGATAAAGAATCTGCCTGCTAATGAAGGAGGCATGGGTTCGACTCCTGTGTTGGGTAGATCCCCTGGAGAAGGGAATGGCAACCCACTCCAGTATTTTTGCCTGGGAAATCCCATGGGCACAGGAGCCTGTCTGGCAACAGTCCATGGGGTCACGAAGAGTCAGACATGACTTAGCAACTGAACAACAGCAATACTTTACCTAACGGAATTATTTTAAGACATTATTTTGATGATTGCAGTAGCAGTTTGCATTAATTGTATAAGGTTTGTATAATATAGACATGCATGTAGGCAAAACTGAGATCAGCTGTGATCCCAGCATGCCACCATTTAAAAGTTCATTGTATTTCAAGCTTCTCTCCTCTTCCCCAAAGCTAATTATATAAATACATATACTTGGTGCTACATATTTAAGACTTATTTTACTTATTAATTTGTACTCTGCTGGTCTACTTTAGTAAGAGATGTAGATATTTCCCAAGATATTAAATATTCTTTTACAATATATTCTTCAGTATTTCATTTCTTAATATTTCCAGTTTCACCAATCTTTGGGGATACTTTCAAAGTATTGTTGTTTTACTTATAGGCAAACAAAATGTTCATTACAAATTTTAATGTATTCATAAAATGATTCCCTGAAGGATTTCCAAAAATGAATTTGGGGTTGTTTTTATATTTGAATATTATTCAAAATACCTTAAATAATTAAAATTAATCAAGCTGTTTTATTTTAAATATTTGCTTGAATTAGTCATTAAGTCAGTTTGGATATGGCTTAAGCCATTAATGACACATGTACCTCTGTGGCTGATTCACGTCAATGTACGGCAAAAGCCACCACAGTATTTTAAGGTAATCAGCTTCCCATTAAAATAAATAATGAGAAATGCTGGGCTGGATGAAGCATAAGCTGGAATTAATATTTCTGGGAGAAATCAATAACCTCAGATATGTAGATGACACCGCCCTTATGGAAGAAAGTGAAGAACTAAAGAGCCTCTTGATGAAAGTGAAAGGGGAGAGTGAAACAGTTGGTTTAGAACTCAACATTCATAAAACTAACATGAGGCCATCTGGTCCCATCATTTCATGACAAATAGATGGGGAAACAGTGGAAACAGTGGCAGACTATTTTGGGAGGCTCCAAAATCACTGTAGATGGTGATTGCAGCCATGAAATTAAGTGACGCTTACTACTTTGCCAACAAAGGTCCATCTAGTCAAGGCTATGGTTTTCCCAGTGGTCATGTATGGATGTGAAAGTTGGACTGTGAAGAAAGCTGAGCACCGAAGAACTGATGCTTTTGAACTGTGGTGTTGGAGAAGACTCTTGAGAATCCCTTGAACTGCAAGGAGACCCAACCAGTCCATTCTTAAGGATATCAGTCCTGGGTGTTCTTTGGAAGGACTGATCCTAAAGCTGAAACTCCAATACTTGGGCCACCTCATGTGAAGAGTTGACTCATTGGAAAATACTCTGATGCTGGGAGGGATTAGCAGCAGGAGGAGAAAGGGACGACAGAGGATGAGATGGCTGGATGACATCACCAACTCAATGGACATGAGTTTGGGTGAACTCCAGGAGTTGGTGATGGACAAGGAGGCCTGGTATGCTACAATTCATGGGGTGGCAAAGAGTCGGACAGTGCTGAGCGACTGAACTGAACTGAACTGAACTCCTTGGAAGGAAAGTTATGACCAACCTAGAGAGCATATTAAAAGCAGAGACATTACTTTATCAGCAAAGGTCCATCTAGTCAAAGCCATATTTTTTCCAGTAGTCATGTATGGATGTGAGAATTGGACTGTAAAGAAAACTGAACACCAAAAATTGATGATTTTGAACTGTGGTGTGGAGAAGACTCTTGAGAGTCCCTTGGACTGCAAGGAGATTCAACCAGTCCATCCTAAAGGAGATAAGTCCTGAATATTCATTGGAAGGACTTATGTTGAAGCTGAAACTCCAGTACTTTGGCTACCTGATGCGAAGAGCTTACTCATTTGAAAGGACCCTGATGCTGAGAAGGACTGAAGGAGGGAGGGGAAGGGGACGACAGAGGATGAGATGGTTAGATGGCATCATCAACTCAATGGACATGAGTTTGGGTAGACTCCAGGAGTTGGTAATGGACAGGGAGGCCTGGCATGCTGCAGTCGATGGGGTCACAAAGAGTTAGACATGATTGAGCTCTTGAGCTGAACTGAAAATAAATAATTTTTTTTAAAAATGATTTGCTTTTGAAAAAGAATATACCTGGAATAAAATCTTGTTTTCAGGAAATATTATACCAAAAGGGACATCTGGAAAATTATAGTTTTATTCTAATATCTGTGCTTTTGAATATGGGAAAAAAATTATTCTTTCATTTCTACCAGAAAACAAGCACAGAGGGAAAAAAGAATCTAGAATCTAGAGATAATGTGCTGTCCACTTCTTTGGTTTAAATGTAGATGATTCCATATTTTGTAGTCTTCAACAAGCACATTTTGGGGAACAATTCTGCTCAGATGATTTATTTCTTCAGAGGGAAGTTTCATTTTGTACAAGAAACTGAAAAGAATCAAGTCCTCTTAAAGGGAAAAGAGTACACAGGACATTTTGGAAAGGAGAGGATCTTTGCTTATGCCTGATGGAGAAGAAATCGCTTTTCATTAAAAAAATAGGTCTTTCTTGGGGAGTTCTGTTCTTCTTCCTGCTAAATAAAACAGCTTGAATTTCTGATGAGAGCTCTTTAGAGTATATTTCTCTTCTGCTGACACTGGGATTCATGGGAATACTTGCTATTAACACAAATGAGAGCTAAACACATCAATTGCTTCATGTGACGATTAAAATGTTTCTCTTCATTTGAACCCAATGCATTATTGGTAATTACATTATGTGTCAATAATAATTACTCTTATGCTGTTTAACACTGCTGCTTAGAAACAAGCATCTTATTCTACCATAAGGATTATTAAAAAAAAGAAAGAAAGAAAGAAAAAAACATGGAGATACTTTATTTCAGAGTTTTACAGGGCTCAACCTGAACACAGAAAAATTTATTAAAGTTATATCTATTGCCAACTGACACAAAATAGAATAAAATATTTAACACACTTATATAAAATGCTGTATTTACAAAATTAAAGTTTTTCAGGATGAGATTCCCTTCTAATATGTGCCAAAACCAACTTGAAGATGATAAAAAGATATTTTAAAATATGGTATATTTGAATCCTGACTTCTCTAATAAGGCCAGTAAAGATTTTCATGTTGTTTTATTTTTTAAACAATAATCATATTGTTTACTTAAGAGTAAGTGAAGTCAACTATAATTTTTTCTAAATATTCTAAAGTATTCTACTTTTTAAACTATTATAGAATATTTTTACATTTATTTTAATTTATGGAAATTGAATCATCTCTCTAGACATTTTTGAAGATATTTTATTATTTATCATGCCATGATGCATATAATGCAAAAATTCAAAAATAAACTTACCAAAGTTTTTCCAAAATGCTTTTCAAACCCTTTTGACAGTCACTGTAGTTTGTCTTTTACTTTAAAATATACTGTACCATTAAAAGCATTGCTGATGTAGAATTTCTTAAAAGAATGTGCTACTATTATATCTGGTATTTTCTTCTAACCCATTGACACACATTTTGAAAATTTTAATGCTGGTACTTTCTCACTCTAATGAACATGCTCAATAGGACATTTTCTACACAATGAAAAAAGTGAAAGTCACTGCTGTGTCCACCTCTTTGAAAAACCATGGACTAGACAGTCCATGGAATTCTCCAGGCCAGAATACTGGTGTGGTAGCCCTTCCCTTCTCCAGGGGTTCTTCCCTACCTAGGGGTCAAACCCAGGTCTCCTGCATTACAGGTGGATTCTTTACTAGCTAAGCCACAAGGGAAGCCCAAGAATAATGGAGTAGGTAGCCTATACCTTCTGCAGGAGATCTTCCCAACCCAGGAATCCAACCATGGTCTCAAGCGTGGCAGTTGGATTCTTTGCCAACTGAGCTATCAGGGAAGCCCCAATAGTTTTAGACAACTTTTAGGACACTGTGACTCCTCATTTGCTCTGCAATTGCTTATTAATTGAAATATCAAGGAGTTGGCGCTACCTACTGATACCATAAAGAATAAACAACTAATTTCACTCATCTGAGAAAAATGTAAACCATGTCACCTGAACAACAGCGACTGTAAGATGCTACTAGTTGGAAGATTTATTTTAATCAAGAAATGTTAAAATACACATGCGTATCCTTTAACAATAAAATGGGAGATGCATATTGTGTTATATTCATATGAGGGGTGCATTAATAACAATGAATGTGCACAGTAAGCTTGTTTTAGGAACATTTATTGTTTTCATTAATGTGAATCTGGTCTCATAAAATATTATTGAGTGAAAGAAACCAAACATTCATGAATATATCCTGTGCTATTTCATTTCTATAAAGTTAAAAAAACAGGTAAATGTATGGTCAAAGGCAGAGGAACCAGAGACCAAATTGCCAGCATCAGCTGGATCACTGAAAAAGCAAGAGAGTTCCAGAAAAACATCTATTTCTGCTGCATTGACTATGCCAAAGTCTTTGACTGCGTGGATCACAGTAAACTGTGGAAAATTCTGAAAGAGATGGGAATACCAGACCACCTGACCTTCTTCTTGAGAAATCTGTATGCAGGTCAGGAGGCAACAGCCAGAACTGGATATGGAACAACAGACTGGTTCCAAATAGAAAAAGGAGTATGTCAAGGCTATATATTGTCACCCTGCTTATTTAACTAATATGCAGAGTACATCATGAGAAACACTGGGCTGGAAGAAACACAAGGTGGAATCAAGATTGCCAGGAGAAATATCAGTAACCTCATATGTGCAGAAAGTGAAGAGGAACTAAAAGCCTCTTGATGAAAGTGAAATAGGAGAGTGAAAAAGTTGGCGTAAAGCTCAACATTCAGAAAACGAAGATCATGGCATCCGGTCCCATCACTTCATGGGAAATAGATTGGAGAAACACTAGAAACAGTGTCAGACTTTATTTTGGGGGGCTCCAAAATCACTGCAGATGGTGACTGCAGCCATGAAATTAAAAGATGCTTACTCCTTGGAAGGAAAATTTTGACCAACCTAGATAGTACACTGAAAAGCAGAGATATTACTTTGCCAACAAAGGTCTATCTAGTCAAGGCTATGATTTTCCCGTTGGTCATGTATGAATGTGAGAGTTGGACTATGAAAAAGCTGAGCACCGAAGAATTGATGCTTTCGAACTGTGGTGTTGGAGAAGACTCTTGAGAGTCCCTTGGACTGTAAGGAGATCCAACCAGTCCATCCGAAAGGAGATCAGTCCTGGGTGTTCATTGGAAGGACAGGTGCTGAAGCTGAAACTCCAGTACTTTGCCCACCTCATGCGAAGAGTTGACTCATTGGAAAAGACCCTGATGCTGGGAGGGATTGAGGGCAGTAGGAGAAGGGCACAACAGAGGATGAAATGGATGGATGGCATCACCGACTCAATGGACATGAATTTGAGTGAACTGCAGGCGTTGGTGATGGACAGGGAAGCCTGGCATGCTGTGATTCAGGGGGTCACACAGAGTTGGACACGACTGAGTGACGCAACTGAACTGATGGTGTTTATAGTTAAGTGTTTCTCTCTAGAGAAGCATGGTATACCCCACCGCATACACAGGCAAAGTCATCTTCCATTAGAGAGCAAGGTTACCATTGCTTTGCTGTTTAGTGGCTAAGTTGTCTTACTCTTCTGCGACCCCGTGGACTGCAGTCCGTTAGGTGCTATGTCCACAGAATTCTTGCCGATCTCCTGCACTGGCATGCGGATTCTTTACCATTAGTGCCACCTGGAAAGCCCATGGTTATTCCACTAGTTTCTGCTTATACTTCTGTGTGTTGAACAAGCGCTTGGTAACGCCCCCATCACAGAAGATAATTTAGTATTCTTGTCCTTTCTGCTGCTAACTTTCCCTTTACTTCCTTCTTTTGTCTTGTTTAATGTAATTTCTTCACATAGTGTTTTTAGACTTTTAAAGAAATGAGTTAAACCTGTTTTTTTTCTCTTTGAAACAATTTCAAATTTATGGAAAAGTTACAAGGATTCTACAAAAAAATAATTCTAGATACTATTTGATTCACCAATTAATAAGACTTTGACACATTTGCTTTCCCTGCCTTGTGCTCGTGCTCCCATTCATATATATTTATACATACATATATATGCACAAAACTAGCATAGCTATATATCTACATAGATATATGAAACTGAAACTGTTAGTCACTCAATCGTGTCCAACTCATGATCCCATTGATTGTAGCCCAACCAGCTCCTCCAGCTATGGAATCCTCCAGACAGGAATAGTGGAGTGGGTGGCCATTTGCTTCTCCAGGGGTTCTTCCCCATCCAGGGATCAAATCTGGGTGTCCAACTTTGCAGGCAGACTCTTTACCAACTGAGCCATCAGGAAAGCTTACGTCGATATAACTATTTAAGAGTAAATTGCAGACATCATGAATCATTACCCCTAAATAATTCAGTGTTTCCGTGTATTTTCTAATGTTTCTAAAGGAAACATTTTCCTCACTGAAAAATAATCAAATTTGGGAAATTTAACATAGATATACTATTTTCTAACACAGAGTCTGCGTTCAAATTCTGATGATTTTTCCAATAATGTCTTGTAAACTTCCCACCACGTGTTTGCTTCAAGATCTAAATCTGCTTTAATTCAGACAGGCCCCTTAACCTTTCTTTGCCGTTTGCTGATGGTTTTGAACATTCACAGGCAATTGTTTTTTTAGACTCTCTCTCAAATTGGTCTGATGAATCTCCATGCATTCAGTCATGCATACTTTGTAGGACTATACACAGGTGACATTTTTTCTTTCTTAGTGCATCACATCAGAAGGTGATGATTTGACCCATTATAGATGGTGTTACCTTCAGTTCTTTGGTTAATGCTCTTTTCAAAAATGTCTTTGACTTGCAAGTATTGAATAATATGAGGTGATATGCTGTGGACTTACATAAGTATCTTGTTCCAAATGAAATCATATTGAGTAATTTTAGAATCCATTGACAATCCTTGCCTGAAATAATTATCTTCTAGTGGTTGTAAAATGACTTACCTAAATATATAATGTCTTCTGCATCTATTTATTGGTCGATTTACTTTCTCATTTGTTTTATTATCAACTATGGAATTGTATTAAATAAATTATAATACATTACTATTATTACTCATTATATGTTCACTTTCTCCACACATTTGGTCTGTTGGAAGTTTTTCATGCTGACTGGGTTTTATGTTTTGAAATACCTTTATCTCTTGTTTCTTCTTTTAATTTTTAGCACTATTTCCCTGATACAACTCATCATTCCCTTCTGTGTCTCTTGTATCAATCATATCACCAATAAGTCCTAGTTTTTTTGAAGCAGAATATTATTTAGAAGCTAGGCTCTCCAGTTAGCAATTTTACAATGCTCTCTGAGTTTAATATATATGAGGATCGAGGAGGGAGGGGGAAAGTGGAGAAAGGTGTGGAAAGCCAAACAGCACAGCTATTCTATAGAGACTATTTCAACTGTCACTCTGCTGAATCCTTGTTCTTACCTTTGTCCTTGGGAGTCAGTTGATTCTGATCTTAGAGCCTCTGAAAGGTTCTACTGGCTGTTCAACTAAATCCTTCACTAAAGCTCTTTCCTGTTTGTTTTGAGTCATTGCCTCCACTTTCTATTATTCCTTGGCAGATGTCCATTCACTTCCTATGATCTAGATAAATGTGGATGTCTTTTGTGCACTGATATCTTTAAGACCGCTCTCCTACTCTTTTTGCTCTCCTGTGGGGTGAGGAAAGAGTGGAGAACCATCTAGAAAACTCACATCATTGTGAACTAGAAATATTTACAAAAGCACATTCTGAGATTACATCTATATACATATGCATACACATACATAGACCATAAACAATGTCTCAGTAAAGTGCTGCACTTAGAAACTATCTTGTTCTCGTTCAGTCGCTAAGCTACGTCTGGCTCTTTGTGACTCCATCGACTGCAGCACATCTGGCTTCTCTGTCCTTCACCATCTCCCAGAATTTGCTCAAACTCATGTCCATTGAGTTGGGGATGCCATCCAACCATCTCATCCTCTGTCACCCCCTTCTCTTCCTGCCCTTTGGAAAGATGAGAAAAATTTTTTTCAAAAGGTTAATTTTATGTCTTTTTCCTTATTGTGAATTTCAGGTCATGAGATGTTTAAATTAGAAGTATCTCTGTTAAATTAAAATTGTAAATTTTAAAAATATCCTGATAAGGCTAAGTTTGTGGTCCAGAGTTACAGTGTGGGAAGGAAAGCTGATATTATACAGTTGGATCTGATCTTTGTTTCTAACTGTCTGTTGAAAGTTAATAGATAAAAGTTGGGCTAATTTTACAAGTGTCTCAGTTCATTTGGGCTATGAAAGAACATACCATACACTGGACAGTGATAGAAACTATATCTAACAGTAATTTACTTCTCACAGTTTTGGAGACTGGGAATTCTAAGATCAAGTCACCAGTAGTAGTAGTGAAGTCGCTCAGTCGTGTCCGAGTCTTTGCGACCCCATGGACTGTAGCCTACCAAGCTTCTCTGTCCATGGGATTTTCCAGGCAATAGTACTGGAGTGGATTGCCATTTCCTCCTCCACCAGAATGGTCCAATTCTCATAAAAGTCCTCTTCCCGGTTCATGGCCAGTGGCCAGTGCCTTCTCACTGAGTCCTCACAGTGAGTGGTGGAAGGAACTAGGGATTTTTAGATCCTCTTTCATAAACAATAATCCCACTCTTGAGGGCTCCATCTTCATGACTTAAAGTGAAAGTCACTCAGTCATGTCCCAGTCTTTGACACTCCATGGACTGAAGCCTGCCAGACTCCTCTGTCCATGAAATTCTCCAGGCCAGAATACTGGAGTGGGTAGCCATTTCCTTCTCTAGGGGATCTTCCCAACCCAGGGATTGAACCCAGGTCTCCCTCACTGGAGAGGGAGACTTTACCATCTGAGCCACCAGGGAAGCGTCCTGACTTAAGCACTTTCTAAAGGCCCTGCCTCCTAAGACCATCATCTTTGGGAGTTGCAACATATGAATATGAGAGGAACAAAAACATTGTAAAATAACATTTTTTAAGAGAAATGTTAATTCTGTAAAAGCATTTTATAATTACAAAACCTGTTACCCAGTAAGTTGATTTATTTATGAGAAAAAGTGCAAGTATTAGCCCCTTATTGTGTCTGACTCTTTATGTCACCCAGTTCCTCTATCCACCAGTTCCTCTATCCATGGAATTATCCAGGCAACAATACTGAAGTGGGTAGTCATTCTCTTTCCCAGGGCATCTTTCTGACACAGGGATTGGACCTGGGGTCTGCTGCATTGCAGGCAGATTCTTTCCCGTCTGAGCCAGCAGGGAAGCCCATTTAGATATTTTACCAAAACAATGGTTGTATATCCCTTTATTTTAACTTAATTGAACAATCCAGCTCATTTGTTATATAGAGCAAATCAGATCTTTAAATCTAGGTAGCATAGAACTGAGCTCATCAGCAAAAATCAGAGCCAATATATTAATTCATAATTACCATTTTATTTAGATAAAAACATGCTCAAATCACAAAAATACTAAGATTCCTAGAATATTCAGGTTCTACCTCCCAAAATAAATTATTGTTATTTAAAATATTTGGTAGTAGGTTAACACAATTTAGCCTTTACCTATGTAGTTTAAAGTGGAAAGTCAGAAGGAAAAATATAACATTTGTAGGCTTGCAGTGGAAGTAAATCCTTATAAATCTAACTTAGAATAATGCAACTGATTATTTCCAGGTTGGCTTTCTAACAGAGCATTGCTAAAGAAAATTACTGGATGTTTCTGCTAGTTTGCAATTAGATGCAATCATGTTTATTTGTATTTGCAAGTGAAAACTGTAATTTACCAGTAGCTCTTCTGAGAATGACTGTGTACAGAAAGATTTTTACCAAACCACTATGTATGATCGAACTTGCCAGGTTATCCTTTGGGGAAATCAAGTTGCCCAGTTTTTTCTTTATGAAAGGATTCTGCTACAAGTCAAATGTTTGTGTTCCCTCAAAATTCATATATTGAGACCTTAATCCCTAAAGTGTTGATATTTGGGCATGGGGTCTGGGAGATAATTAGGTCATACAGTTGGAGCCCTCATGATAGGGTTACTACCTATAAGGAAAGAATTTATGCTTACTTCTCTCCCTCCTTCCCACCCCTCTGTCTCCGCCAGGTGAGAACACAGAAACCAGGAGATGGCCATCTGCAGGCAGAATGAAGACTATCACCAGAAACTGAGCTTGGACTTTGCAGCCTCTGGAAATCTCAGAAATAGATTTCTGTTGTTTAAGCCACCTGGTCTGTGGCAGTTTGTTACAACACTCCAAGGTGCCTCAGTCCAGGCTTCTACCTCTGTAATATGATTGTTGACTTAAAAATAGCCACAGCCTAGAAATTGAGTTATATTTTCTTTGGTGGGAATTTTTAGGAAAATTTCACAAAACTTAGAGATCAAATGCGAACCTTTTCTTTTAGGC
Organism: Nanger dama; assembly: GCA_917880005.1. Lineage (NCBI taxonomy): Eukaryota > Metazoa > Chordata > Mammalia > Artiodactyla > Bovidae > Nanger > Nanger dama. The sequence goes on from CAKJTW010000069.1 coordinate 6,102,822, forward strand.
AGAAGAGAGTGTACTAATCCCGAATTTAAGGATTTTTTTTTTTCCTACTCTCTTGCCTTAATAATTGTTAGGAAATATTGAAGATATAAATCAATTTAGTAACTCAAAATATACTTTGGCGTTTACACTGCCTCTCCACTGTTAATGTGACTGTGGATATGAAAACACTGAATGGAATTAGTAAAAAGGAATATAAACAGCTTGAGACTGAATTCAAGACAGCGTGCTGGGCAATTACCAATCTGCATCAGAAATGATGGCCCTAGTGTAGATACCCTCAGAGTTGGGCCGTCACAATCTGTCTGCAGCAAACACAAGAGCCGCCCACTCAGCGCACCCACCCACCCCTACAGCATGTGCAGTGTGGAAAGCGCTCGCGGGTCTTGTCTTCAGATGCTTAGATTATTATTTTCAGAGCAGTTTCTATTTGAAAGGTTCAGATGGATTTATTCAACATGACATTTATGGCACAGAGGACAATATAACTAATCTTGATCCTAGAAATGTGAAATGATATTGTTTGGGGACATGTGTTTCTGGTTTTGTTTTTGACTCTGAAGCAATATTCGTACAGAACATTTGTTTTCCAGAGGTCTTATAACCACGGAATTTTGTAGCTCCTGTTACTTGGAAATATGTCACTTAGTTTACATCTGTTTAAAAATCTGTTCTGGCTTATGGTGAGAGTGATTATAGAATTTAAAACACTTTAATCAGTCCAATTGTGGAAGTGGGTTGTTGTATTATTTGTTGCTTTTTAAAAGTGTCTTCCCCATTGAACATCAGACCTCTGCTTTGGATTTAGAGGAAAAGCTGGGTATTTCCAGATAGGCAACAGAGAATAGAGAGTAAGCAGAGAGCATCAGTAACTCAGAGCAAAACAGAGCGAAGGCAAATTGCCAAGAGCCTGCTCTTGAAAGAATCAGTAGCTTGTTTTCTAGATAAACATCTCCCATTTTGTTTAATCCATCAGATAAAGCGTTCTTGCAAATGTAGCCATTTGAATCCCTGTGATCTCAGTGTTTGTATTTTAGCAGCTAGAAAACCTTGAAAATATGTTCCCTTTCATTCTTACCCCATTAGTTTAAAATGATGAGACTATTCATTGATGATGGATTCCTGCTGAAGAAGAACCAGGCTTAGGTGTTAAAAAGAAGCTAACAATTTGCTATCCATCTCCTCTACCAGACAGGTCATATTACAGAAACGTATGTTACTATTCTAACTGTCCCCCTCAGATATTGGATATTTTGTCTTCCACCCTTTTCAAGACACAGCACCATTTCAGTAAAAATTACAGTACCCACTCCAATTGTGACTTGAGTTAAATTAAGATTCCATGGATCAGGTTGATGTGGCCAAGTCCATTTCTTGGTTAGTTGGCTAGTATGAATAAGCAGAAGTGAATGAGAATGCTTTTTGTATCATCAAAAAGGAAAAGCAAAAACAAAGAAAAGTAAAGCCCCAACCAATTCTTACAGAAGGGTTATTATTTAATCTAATATTGATAATAATGTTACTATTGAATTTTTGTTAACATTCCAGATGTTCTGCTAATCAGGAACCATGCTTTATTTGGCTTAATCCTTCTAAAAATACCCTGATTTAGGCATTGTTGTTATTTAGTACCTATGTCCTGTCTGAGTCTTTATGACCCCCATGGACTATAGCCCGATAGGCTCCTCTGTCCATGAGATTTTCCAGGCTAGAATACTGGAGTGGTTTGCCATTTCCTTCTCCAGGGGATCTTCCCAACCCAGTGATTGAATCACATTGATACAATGTATTTCATGCATTGACAGGTGGATTCTTTACCTCTGAGACACCTGGGAAGCCCTTTTAACAAATAAAGAAACTGAGTCTTAGAGATATTGCATAAATAATGAATAGTACCCAGTTCTCTTTTCTGCATTCCTCTGACCCCAACCAATATACATTAGTGACACCTCTATATTTATTGTTTGACATTAATAAAGTCAACAATTTGACATTAATTGGAAAAATAATTTCCATCAATTGGGAAAATAAAGATCATGGTCCAAAATATTATGGTGATTTAAAATGTCTTGTTCTGGGCTGAAATTGCTGCATAATAGGATTCCTTAGGTATGCTGCTATAGAAAACTCTCTTAACTGTGACTGGTGAGAAGAGAGGTTATCATTTTTATCTTTGTTTTTAATACTTTATTTTCTTACAGCAAATTTTAGGTTCACACAAAACTGAGAGGAAGGTACAGATATTTCCCCTCAAACCCCTGACCACACATATGCATAGCTTTCTCTCTTAGCAACATCACTCCCCAGAATAGTATATATATTTTTTATAGGGATGAACCTACATTGATACATCATTACCCAAAGTTCAGAGTTTATCTTACATTTCATGTTTGGTGTTGTATAGTCTTCGGGCTTGGACAAATGTATAATGACACATATCTATCATTCTAATATTATACCAGGTATTTTTCTTTACTCCAAAATCTTCTGTGTTCCACCTATTCATCTCTCACCCTTCATCCCCCGATATCACATAATGTGGAGTCTCTTTTATTTGCCATCTTTGTATCTTTGGGGAGGTAAGGTATATTATGGTTGACAACCCTTTATCAGAAGTCTTTTCCGAATATTTTCTCCTAGTCCTTTGGCTTGTGTTCTAATTCTCTTGATACTGTTTTTACACAGAAGTTTTAATTTTAATGAAGTCCATCTTATTGGCTATTTTATGGGCTGTGTCTTTGTATTGTATCTAAAAGACATCACCATGCCCTGGAATGTCTAGGTTTTCTCCTATGTTATCATCTTAAAAGTTTCATATTTTGTGTTTTGAATTTAGGTCTAGGATTCATGAGGGTTATCTTTTTATTAATGTTGGGATAGAAACTGTAAGCCCATACTTTGCATACCCTCACTAAAAGCAGTAGCTGAAGAAATTTAAAACAGCTTGGAAAAATTTGGTGGAGTGACTTTCTACACTCTTGCCTCTCTGTCCTCACTCCAGGAAAGCAGCTAGTCTGACTGATGAGCACATGAGCGAGATATGTTAGAATCACAGGCCAGACCAGAGGACCTAAGCTCAACCTCCAGTCCCAGCTGCTGACTCTTTTTATGAACTTGAATAACTGACCTGACGTCTCTATATCTGTTTTCTTTGTAGCAAAGTAAGGTTCAAATTGTATCACCTTGTAGGTTTGTTGTAAAGATTTTATGAGTTCATAGATGCCAAGCACTTGGAACTGTGCCAGATACATAGCAAATACTCAAAATACATTAAAACAGGTAGGCTTGTTACTTGGCTATATTACCAGTGGGCATTGTTATTGTGCTTTGAAGTCAACAGTCAGACCAAACCCCACATTCTTAATTTTGACTCTGCTAAGAGTCTCCTTGCTGCCTGATCTTATATTTTCCTTCCTATAAGTTCAAGGGAAGAAGTTCTGATTCTGGTGTAAGCACAAAGGTTGTCATTGTTGTTGTTCAGTTGCTAAGTCATATCCAACTCTTTGTGACCCTATGGACTATAGCATGCCAAGCTTCCTTGCCCTTTACTATCTCCCAGAGTTGGCTTAAACTCGCGTCCATTGAGTCAGTGATGGCATCCAACCATCTCATCCTCTGTCATCCCCTTCTCCTCCTGCCCTCAATCTTTCCCAGCATCAGGGTCTTTTCCAATGAGTCAGTCGAATCAGGTGGCCAAAGTATTGGAGCTTCAGCTTCAGCATCAGTCCTTCCAATGAATATTCAGGGTTGATTTCCTTTAGGATTGTTTGGTTTGATGTCCTTTCTGTCCAAGGGACTCTCAAGAGTCTTTTCCAGCACCACAGTTTGAAAGCACTGATTCTTTGGCACTCAGCCATCTTTATGGCCCAATTCTCACATCCATACATGACTACTGGAAAAACCATAGCTTTGACTGTATGGATGCTTGTCAGTAGAGTGATGTTTCTGCTTTTAATATGCTGTCTAGGTTTGTCATAGCTTTTCTTCCAAGAAGCAAGAGTCTTTTTGCTCACCATTAGCTCTATTCTTTGATGTGGTGGGAGAAGAATGGAAGGAGGCCCAATTGAACAATATTGTAAAGTAATTAGCCTCCAATTAAAATAAATAAATTAATTAAAATAGCAATTAGAAAGTGATATGTTATAAATAAAAATGCAAGCTTTAAAAAAAGCAAAGAAACGTTCTCTTTTTTATCAAGTGTTTATAGGGGAAACTTGTTTTGGATGTAAATGTTTCTTTACAGGGCCATTCACATAAAGCCTACAGTTTGATTTGCATTTAACTGCTGTTTCTTGTACGTAGTCCATACATAAAAAGCCAGAACAGAATAAGAGGATTGGGTTACAAGAATTTGTCACCTGACCAGAGAAGTTCACATAAAAACATCTATAAAATATGAAACATTCATTATTTTCAATTATTTCCCCTCAATCTTGAATAAACAAAGCATCATTTTTATGGAATTTAACAGGATATGTTGGATGTGAACGGGACTATTGTCATCAGCTAGCCCAGAGGTCTCCTATCTTCAGTAGATTTCTCTTGCACTGTGAGGTTTTGGACTTCTTTACAAAATAGTATATTTAAATGTATAATGTAAAATATGTGGAATGATTAAAATATGTGTAGATTATTATTTATCTTTACTAATAAAAAGAATAACAGGATATACCAGTAGGTCTAATGGTTACTATAATTTTGAAGCAGTGATGAACTTAAATGACACTGTGAAATATCTGCAGTATCTTAATGTAATATGAAATACCGTCATTTCTATTGTTGATAAAAATCACAGGTACTACTGATACCTTTGTGGTTTATATCTATACTCAAAATTGAAATACATGCTAAATTTCAGATGGAAGGTCATTAATGTCAAGTAGCTGTAACTTCCTGTCTGAGATGCCATCCTCCTTTTCTTCACCTCACCCCGCAAGGAGTACATTAGACCATTGTTAGGTACCTTGAATCTCAGGTTCAGGGTCTAGGACCTAGCCAGTGTGATTACTTAACAGACATGGACACTGAGGCTCAGAGAGTTAGAGTCCATCCTTTGTTAATTTCAGGCAAAGCTGAATTCAGAAGGAAAAGTCCCTGATTGCTAATCCATTCATTGTTCATTGTTTCATTCTGTTCTGTCTGCAGTGAAGCTACTTCACTGAAGATGAAGAAAGATTTCCTATCATTATTTTCTAGCTATTGAATTAACTTCATTCCAAACTGAATAGTACTAAAAACTTGTAAAAAATGGGCGTCTTCAGCAGATTAAGATCCATTAAGGATCTAGTTTAAAAAAAAAGATCACCCTAGGAGAAAATCAGTCAGTTCTTTTGAGATTTTCATATAATCCTGATTTTTCATCTCACCAAATGCAAATTAACTTTTTGTTTTAATTTGAAGACACTGAATACAGCTAAATTAACTTCCATGAAGAGCTTCTTCAGCTTAGGGTAAAGAACTATTTGACTCCTCTAATTTAGAAAAAAAAAAAATCAAGGTAGTATTATCCATCAGATTTTTTTAAAATTTTTCCTACTATTGTACCCTTTTGCTTTATTCTCTTGGATTCTCTTTATTTCTCCAACTAACCTGATTCAATAGTTATGTGATTCCTTGGATGTTCTTTATTGCTGAATGTATTAAATGAAAAATTTTAATTTCAGAGCAGAATGTGAAATTTTATGCTCATGTAAGTAAAAAATCAGCCTAGTTAAACTTCTCAGGGAATTACAAATTAGCCAAAGATAAAATATTGAACTTCATATTTAATCCTAGAGGGTGAATACTCATAGAGGTCATAGTTTGTTTTGTAACTGCACAGTATATAAACAGGGATCATCTCGAATCTAAAATGTTGCCAGGTTATACTTGCTAACAATAGCTCCTCATACTGTAATGATGGAATCCTATTGCAAAATTGTTGGGTCCTTTTGGAGTGTTTAAAATGGGGACTAGGATATTCATGGTCTTCTCTGGTGGCTCAGTGGTAAAGAATCCACCTACCAATGCAGGATGCGTGGGTTCAGTTCTTGGGTCGGGAAGATACTCTGCAGTAGGAAATGGCAGTCCACTCCAGTATTCTTGCCTGGGAAATCCCAGGCAAAGGAGCCTGGTGGGCTACAGTCCTTGGGGTCACAAAGAGTCAGACACAACTTAGCGATTAAACAACAGCAGCAGATTAATATTTTGTTAAAATTAATGATTTGAGGGTAGTGTGTGTTTGATAGTAACATTGTTAGCAATATAATGCTATAAGCAGCAATATTACTTTCTTCTAATGAGTCTTTCTTATAAATGTTTATAGCTTAACTCCTTATGAAAACTAATGACTAGCAATAACTGTCAGAAAGCATTTTTTAAAAAGCCATTTTTTTGTCATTACATGCAAATTATACATTCTTTGCAACTAGACAAGAATTGGAAAAGTTAATAGGAAGGGGAATGGGAGAATTGTAAGCAGAAAAACCAAAGCCACAAGGGACTGGTCAACAATCTGTACAAAACAGTGAAAGTGGATGATAAGCAGTTGGTGAAACAGGATGTAGAGAGTCATTGCCTGAATCCAGTTATTCATCTGGAAAATGTGTTGCGATGTCTAGGACTGCCAGGCAGCTCAGTCCACCATGAACTCAGATGTTGCAAGTGTTGGAAAAAGGATGCTTCAGAAGCAGCATTTGTATGGAGTGTTCTATACCTAAAGATGTGACCACTAGAATGTAGTTGGTAGGCATGAATATTGTTTTGATTTTTCTCTCTATTAATCCTAATGCATACTTTTCCCCCTCTCAACCTCTCAAACAATAGGCCGCCATTCTGATACTGCATGTGTATTTTTTATATTTTTAAACTGTACACTGTCTTTTAGATTTCATTACTGCTATTATTTTGAGCATCTTATTTTCTTTACTTCTTTCAATAAGCACTACATTTTAAAGGTCTTTCTATGTGTTCAGATAATTCTCTGCTCCTTCTCATTGTTGTATGATGCTCCATGATGTACATTCAACACATTTTTTTCTATCTCTTCTCTCAACAAGGCTATAACCCCACACTGATTTCAACTCTTTGCATCAAGCATGATACTACAGTGAACATCTTTGTATATGTGATTGATATAAAGTTTTACTCAAAGGTTTAGTGGTGGGTATTTTGCATCTGAAGTGAGGGTGCTGATGAGTACACCCTTTTTATCTGGATTCAGTTCGTAGTCACCATGGGGCAAAACTATATTGATAGGAGCCCAAGTGGATTACCAGGGTTCAACTTGTATTCCAGCCTCTCACATTTCTCTTCTTGTTAATCGTGATCAATTACTTCTATCAAGTTGAATGACTTCTCTTCTTGGACACAGTGAGTCTAGAGACCCCTGTGGGAGACCATACCTTGGGATGCAGTAGGGACTTTGATGTGTCCTGTGCCAGGTGTTATGGGTGGAACTGTGTGTGCTCCCTCAAAAGTAATAGATTGAAGCTTTAATCTCCTGTTGTGCTGCATATACAGATAGGGCCTTTAAGGAGTTAGTTAAAGTTAAACAGGGCCATAAGAGTGGATCTTTAATCTTATAGTCTCATGTCTTTAAAAGAAAGGAGGAGACACCAGAAAGATGTCTATTTCTCCACACACAGAGAAGAAGAGGCTCTGTGAGAATAGAAGACTGTGGGTAACTTGTAAACCAAGAAGAGAGGCTTCCATAGTAACCAACCCTGATACCTTGATCTCAGACTCCTAACCTCCAGGACTATGAGAACATATATTTCTGTAGTGAAAGCCACCAGGGCTATGATGTTTGCTATGGCAATCAGAGAATGCTAATACAGATGGAGTCTATCCCTTTGAAGAGCCATAACTTCCCATCTGCATAGTTTCAAGTTGTGAGAATTGTTTCCACCGTAGGGTCACCGGATCCTACAGAGAACATCATGTGATGTAGAAATCTTGGCTTTGATATATATATATATTGCATCCTGAAGGACAACACCTATTTTTTCAAAGTGTTTTCTCTGAGTTAATGTTGCAAATGAGCCATTATAAGACCATTTCAGCGTTCTCTGAGACTGGGTACCTTCAGATGTTCTCCATATCGGTGACCACTGATCATACCTAAGGCCTCTGTAATCTCCAGCAATGATACTGCATCCGGCAAAGCAAGATGACCAGGCCTTCTGCTTGGTTAAGTTTGTGGTGGCCTAGATTCTCCAGGATTCATTCAGTGTCAAAGTGACAAGTGAAGATATCACAGAAACTAACACCTCTGTGTCAATTAAGTTTTTAATAATAGCCATCTGGTGGCTCAGTACAGACATGGATTCAATCTCTGGGTCAGGAAGATCCCCTGGAGTAGGAAATAACAACCCACCTCAGTATTCTTACCTAGGAAACCCCAAGGACAGAAGAGCCTAACCGGTTACATTCCATGGGGTCATAAAAGTTTAGCAATTAAATAGGGACAATCCTCCACAGGGACTTTGTTTTTAACTTTATGATCTTGATTGGGTAGGGATTGGAAGGTAAGGGTTTATGCAAGTTCAGAACATTTCACTTGGCCTGTCTGCTCTAATAGCTCTTATCTGACAGAATAGAGAACCAATATGTTGGCAACACCAAATGCCAAGCATATCAGTTCCAATTATATTCTCAAGGACAGGAGAAATGACCACTGATGGGTTCAAGGATGTATCTGACCCAGTGTCCTCCACTGAAATTGTTGATGTTCCAGCCCTCTGTCAATTATCCTCAATGTAGTCAAAGATCTGAGCAGCTCGTCCTTACGGCAATTACATTTTACAACTCTGGGCTATCAGGATGGAATGACTCCTCTTTATGTTCCTGGAATTAATGACTTAAGATGCATAAGAAACATAAACATAAAAGCAATAATGCATGCATTGAGAGAGAAGAAAAAGGTTGACAAATGTATAAACACTTCATTTACCTTTATCTTGAGTTATTTGTCAGATTATATCAGCAAGTTCTACAGTTGAGTTAGAAAGGGACTTGACTTAAGATGGGTAAAACTACATATTGGAAAGACTGAATAAACATGCAAGGAACAAAAAGGAAATTTAAAAAAAATACTAAATAGGTAGATATATATGTTAAAGGTAGTGAAAGACAAATGGAAACCAGAACAAATGGAAATGTAGTGATAGAAATGGGTAGACAGGGAGATGACAGAGAGCTCCAAAGGTCATTAACAATAATAATAACAGTTATTTAAAAAGACAGTTGGAATCTGTATGAGATTTGAAGGCTAGGGTCAGAATAATATAAAACTGAAGTCTCTTCTGATGAAAAGTTAATGTTATGTTAATTATGCCAATTTGAGTCCTCTGAAGAAAGCAGACTACAAAACCAAAATTTTAAACTAAAATTTATTCATGCATATTTCACACATACAGCATGTTCTAGTATTACATTTATTAAAGTCACTAGTGGGTGGAAGTAGTAAGCAGACCACACTTTCCCAGTGCCTTCATAAATCCACAATAATGAGCCAGAGATTTTGGAGACTACTCATTAGTAAACTATTTTTCACAGGATGCCTCCAAACTTCAAATCAAACCCTTTTAATCTGAAAGTTATATATTATTCAGCCTGGACATTAAGAATATTCTTATCACTGATTTCCATTAATTTCTTTACCAGTTCCTGTGATGGTCACTCTGTCCTGATCACTGTTCTAAGACGCAGGGTTGCAGTGATGGAATATGCAAATGCTTTTCCAGTTCTCATGGAGCCAAATGATCTACCATCACTGATCTATTATTGCTTTTATTTCTCTTTAAATTTTAACATATAATCTCACTGTATAATTAATTCTGGTAGCTTATTGTTGTTGTTTCAACCATTTAAATATTTCACTCCATACTTGTCTTTGCTTGTCTGGTTTCTAATGAAAAGACCTCTATAATACTTATACTTGTTCCTCTAAAGTACTTTTGTTTGTTTGTTTATGTGTTTTTCTCCACTATGGTTTCTTTTAACATATTCTCTTTGTCTCTGGTTTTCTGTAATTTGAACGTGATATGTCTCAATGTAGGTTGGTTCTTTTGGTCGTTTTTATCGTTTTAATAATCTGCTGGGTGTTCTCTGTGCTTGGTGTCTGTCATTAATTTTGGAATAATCTCAGCTATTATTACTTTAAATAATTCTTCTTCACTGTCCTGATTTTCTTCTTCTGGTGTTCCAGTTAACCATATGTTCTACCTTTTGAAATAGCCCTGAAAATTTTAAATAGTTTATTTTTTTCTTCCATTGAATTTCAGGTGAGACATTTCTATTTATACATGTTTAAGCTCACTAAATTTTCTTTTGGTCATATTGAGTCTACTGATGCACCCTTTGGAGATTGTCTGCATTTTTGTTTCAGTGTATTTTATTCCCAGCATTTCTTTTTGATTCTTAGAGTTTCAGTTCTTTGAATACATTACACATCCTTTGATGCCATATGCTTTTTCTAATACATCTCTTAACATACTACTCTTCAGTCAGTCAGTCAGTTCAGTTGCTCCGTTGTGTCTGACTCTTTGTGACCCCATGAACTGCAGCATGCCAGGCCTCCCTGTCCATCACCAACTCTTAGAGCTCACTCAAACTCATGTCCATTGAGTCGGTGATGCCATACAACCATCTCATCCCCTGTCGTCCCCTTCTCCTCCTGCCCTCAATCTTTCCCAACATCAGGGTCTTTTCCAATGAGTCAGCTCTTCACATCAGGTGGCCAAAGTATTGGAGTTTCAGCTTCAGCATCAGTCTTTCTGATGAACACCCAGGGCTGATCTCCTTCAGAATGGACTGGTTGAATCTCTTTGCAATCCAAGGGACTCTCAAGAGTTTTCTCGAACACCACAGTTCAAAAGTATCAATTCTTCGGTGCTCAGCTTTCTTTATAGTCCAACTCTCACATCCATACATGAGCACTGGAAAAACCATAGCCTTGACTAGGGGGACCTTTGTTGACAAAATAATGTCTCTGCTTTTCAATATATTGTCTAGGTTGGTCATACCTTTCCTTCCAAGGAGTAAGCATCTTTTAATTTCATGGCTGCAATCACCACCTGCAGTGATTTTGGAGCCCTTCAAAATAAAATCAGCCACTGTTTCCACTGTTTCCCTATCTATTTCCCATGAAGTAGCAAATGATGCCATGATCTTATTTTTCTGAATATTGAGTTTAAGCCAACTTTTTCACTCTCCTCTTTCACTTTCATCAAGAGGTTCTAGTTCTTCTTCCTTTCTTCCATAAGGGTGGTGTCATCTGCATATCTGAGGTTATTGATATTTCTCCCGGCAATCTTGATTCCAGCTTGTGCTTCTTCCAGCCCAGTGTTTCTCTTGATGTACTCTGCATATAAGAAAGCAGGGTGACAGTATACAGCCTTGATGTACTCCTTTTCCTATTTGGAACCAGTCTGTTGTTCTATGTCCAGTTCTAACTGTTGCTTCCTGACCTGCATACAGGTTTCTCAAGAGGCAGGTCAGTTATTTTCAATTATCTGTCTGATAATTCCAGTTCTATGTCATATCTGAATCTTGTCCTGATATTTGTATTGTCTCTTCAGAGTAATTTTTCCTTGCCTTTTGACAGCCTTTGTAATTGTTTTTTTGTTCTTGTTGAAGGCTGATTACTTTGTGTTGAATAAGATGAAGTGAGGTTAATTGACCTTCAGTGTGAAGCTCTGTGCCAGTCTGGCTAGGGATGCAGCTGTGTCTGGTGCTTGCTAGAGCTATTAAGGGTCAGAAGGTTCCAACTCCTGCACTGTACATTTCCTTCTCTCCTCTCAAGGTTGGGTTTCTCTGTGTATTCCTCCTCAGATGGAGTCTATCTTATTGTAATGCACACTTATCCTACTTGAACCCTATTATTCTGGCAGTAACAGATGAGTGAGGGGAAGTTTTCTGTAATCTAATGGTTACATTACAGTTTGCAGTGGGCAGACTTGAGACTTTCACAAGCGTTTCTCTGATGTTACAATATGTTCTCTCTTACATAAAGCAAGAAGCGTCTAAAGTGGGGAGAATGCCCTTCGCCAGCTGGGTGATGCTCTGGTTAAATATTTTCCCCCAGAAAGCAGGCCTTTTTCATGCAGAACACTTTGGGTGTCCTTTGTGATGATTTCTCTCCCTCATCTCCCACCAGGTCCACGAAGCCCTTAGAACCTGGTGGTAAAAACAGAAGCTAGAATTTCTGGAGGTAAAACTTGTGTAACCGTGTGGGTTCCTCAAGCCTCTTGCTCCTTGCTTGAAGTTTTTCACCTCAAGCTAGTGGACCCCCTGCCTCCAGCAGACCTTGACCTTGATTTTCTGTATTCACCTGTTACTCCAGATTTCAAGGTGGTGTCTTATGCTGGTGGTGTCTTATGCTTCCGTGATGGCTCAGCAGTTAAAGAACCCACCTGCCAATGCAAGAAATGCGAGTTCGACCCCTGGGTCAGGAAGATCCCTTGGCAAAGAAAATGGCAGCCCACTCTAGTATTCTTCCTTGAGAAATCCCATGCACAGAGGAGCCTGGCGAGTTACACTCCATGGGGTCGCAAGGAGTCAGATATGACTTAGCGACTAACAACAACAACTTATGCTGTTCACCATGTTTCTCTGAAAGAACAAGAACAGCCATTGATTTTCCAGTTTGTTTATCTTTCACTTGCTTTAAGGATAGATGTGATGACTTCCAAGCTGTTTAAATGTCAAAACTGAGATTGGAAGTCCCCCTAATTTTTATACACAATATTTCATTTTTCCTCTCAGAGGTCATGAGCTATACACTAAATTTTTTTCACCTCAAAACCAGGTCATTTCTTATCAATGATGTGAATTTTTTTCATTTTGAAGAACCTAGGGACATGTAAGTATTTGACAATATAAAATTAAAAGACATTTGCTCCTTGGAAGAAAAGTTATGACCAACCTGACAGCATACTAAAAGCAGAGACATTACTTTGCCAACAAAGGTCCATCTGGTCAGAGCTATGGTTTTTCCAGTGGTCATGTATGGATGTGAGAGTTGGATTATAAAGAAAGTTGAGCACCAAAGAATTGATGCTTTTGAACTGTGGTGTTGGAGAAGACTCTTGAGAGTCACTTGGACTGCGAGGAGATCCAACCAGTCCATCCTAAAGGAAATTAGTCCTGAATATTCATTGGAAGGACTGATGCTGAAGCTGAAACTCCAACACTTTGGCCACCTGATGCAAAGAACTGACTCATTTGAAAAGACCCTGATGCTGGGAAAGAGCAAAGGTGGAAGAGAAGGGGACAATAAAGGATGAGATGGTTGGATGCATCACCAACTCTATGAACATGAGTTTGAGCAAGCTCCAGGAGTTGATGATGAACAGGGAAAGATGGTGTGCTGCAGTCCATGGAGTTGCAGAGTCAGACAGGACTGAACGACTGAACTGAAGTATATGACGCAGAAAATACTAAAGTTCTGTTTTCCATATTCTGTTTGTGATGTATTATATTACATTTATCTCTCTGAAGGTAGAAATAAATTGTTTCAAATAACTTGTGTTCAGTAACTCATTCATTGACTCAGTTAACAAGTATTTGATTTAGGAAGAATGTACTATGCACTGAGCAATGCATAAGATCCTGCAGGTACCACAATGAATAATATAAGATCCCTGTTCTAAAAAAAATTTAAAAAAAAACTCCAGGATTCAGTGGAAGGTGCAGAAACCTAAGCACATAATTTAAATATTGAGATAAGTGGTACAGTTGTGCAGGGTACAATTCAAGTTTAAGGAAGGAGAAAATAAGTTTATAAAATCAGAGTTGCTTTCCTAAAAGAATTTATGTCTCTCCTTCCCAAGAATAGTTCCTCATATAATGTTCTTGATAGTTTAGCACTCAGCAAATATTTTGTCTGTTTGGCACTAAAACACCTAAAATTTAAAACAAAATTAAAAAGACGTATTTTGCATCTTGGACTGTTAATGGAAGTGCCATTTTCACTAGCAATTTAGTGTCTGAACGATAATAATTTTACTTTTGGTTTGAACTCAGAGGTCTATCCCATTTTAGAAACAGACTATTATGTTTTCAAGGGAGCTCAAGGGGTCTAGGTGTACTGACACTGATGTTTTTTAACAACTCTTCCAAAAGGTATGTGCTCAAGTGACTTTTGCTCTAACAAGACAGTCACCTTCAGAAGCTATTCTGTTATTTCAGTAATGCTGCCATTGACCAAACAATTAATGGACTGTCTCTCTTGGGATTACTTTTAGACCCTGAAACACACTATTTTGTGTACCTCCAATGGTAGAAAATATTCTTCTTCTGAATGTGACTTATGAACATAACCCAAAGTCAAATGTAAGCTAAAGATATTTAAAAGATCTAAATCAATAAAACAAATTTTAGTCAAACTGAGGTTCCCTTCAAAATAGAAATAATTTAATGTGGCTCATAAAAACATTCATCTAGTGTAAACTTAAAGGGCACAGATCAAAATTTACCACATAACACTTAAGAGGATTATTTTGTAGGCAAATTATTTTAATTTTATAATTTTGAAGCTTTTAAAAGCTCTATTACTGTAATAATATATCAAGCTTAAACTTGCATCCAAACCAAAATGGCAGCATTGATATCTAGTAGATGGCAAACAGATTGGATAAGTCAAAAATCATTACCCCAGAATTATAGGTTTAATCAAAATTTATTCAAATACTTGAAAACACAATGAAAATATCACTTTCTTCTTAATGCATGCTTAACATCAGAGTCCTGAATCCTTCCTTTTCCTTTAAACACTTTCACTATATTTAAGAATCTCATCAGTGTCTGTTGTGTCTGCAGAGCCACTTAAAGAGAAAATAAAGAAGGAAAAACATACATTAACATATGAGCAGATGCTAAATATGTATCAACCAAGGCAGAGGTGAAGATGGAGATGGGAAGTAATAAAATAAGCGCTTGTTCTCACAGTCATTTCTTTCTCCACGGAATAAAGTTGCACTATGAAATACCTGGCATTGCCCACATTGCTTTGAAATTGTATCTTGTGGGTGTCCCTATAGTCAAGGCAATAAAACGTGATGGATTCCTAGTCTCTATCGCTTCGGGTAGGATAAATTTAGGAAACAATCGGGGTGTAATTGAGATCAATACCAGGTGCTGAGAAACTTTATAGCAGTCTCCCTGACTGATGGGGAATGTGGACAAGCCCCAGGTAACGTGCCTTTTTGCCAAAACCTCTGTTTTTTAGTCTCACCTCTTAGAATTTGAGGAATCAGAGAGGGGAGAAATCAGTTTCCTTTCAGTTCAAGAGTCATGTGTGGTTTGTCTGGACTTAGGTACCAGGATTTCTGTTAGCTGTAAAACATCGCTTATAAGTCACTTAGTGCAGAATTATAGTTTAAACTATACATTCAGCTGAGTATGTTTAGGTAAGGAAACAAGTGCAGCTTTGTAACACTGTTGAAAAACAAAGTTGTTCAAAAGGAAAATCATCTTGCTGCAGAATGTGATGAATAATAATACCTAATATTTATTGAGAACTTAAGATATAGCACTTATTTGATCCTCATAGCAACCTTTCAAAATCAGCCTTAATCCTATTAACCTTTTTTAGATCCACGAGTAAATATCAGCACAGAGAAGTTAAACAAGTTGCTCAGACTTTCACAGCTGACAAGTAAAAGATACTGGGATTCAAATCCAGGCAGAGAGTCCAGAGTTGAGTGTTTAATGCAATGTTGTATCCAGAAGATGGGCTTCCCTGGTGGCTCAGACGGTAAAGAATCTGTCTGCAATGTGGGAGACCTGGGTTCGATCCCTGGGTTTGGAACATCCTCTGGAGAAGGGAGTGGCTACTCGCTCCAGTATTCTTGCCTGGAAAGTCCCATGGATAGAGGTGTCTGCCAGACTACAGTCCACAGCATTGCGAAGAGTCAGATAAGACTGAGTGACTAACACTTCACACTTTCACCAAAAAGACGCCATGTGGGCCGGAAGAATTGCTAGATGTTCCTCCAAAAGCCATGATTTTGTTTTATATATATATATATTTTTGTTTGTTTGTTTTATATATATATATATATATAAAATTTATTTTTGGCCGTGCTGGGTCATCATTACTGTGCAAGGGCTTTCTCTAGTTATGTCACGAGGGTCTATTCTTTAGTTGTGATGAGTGGACTTCTGATTGTGGTGGCGTCTCTTGCTGTGGAGTATGGCTCTTCTAGGTACACAGACTCTGGTACTTGGCAAGACTCAGACTCCATGGTTGTGGCTTTGGGGCTCTAGAGCACGGGCTCAGTAGTTAGTGACCCAAGGGCTTAGTTGCCCTGAGCTTTGTGGGATCTCCCTGAACCAGGATCTCCCTGGATCTCTCGTGTCCCCTGCATTGGGAGATGGGTCCCTATCCCCTGAGCCACCAGGGAAGTCCCAAAAGCCACGGTTTTGACTCTATAAATACCAGAAACCATTTTAACCTCTTTCAATCTGTTTGTTTAGTCGCTGAGTCATGTCCGACTCTTGCAACACCATGGACTGTAGCTTGCCAGGCTCCTCTGTCCATGGGATTTTCCAGGCAAGAAAAATGGAGTGGGTTGTCATTTCCTTTTCCAAAGGATCGTCCCAACCCGGGGATTGAACCCTTGGTTCCTCCTGCGTTTCTTGCATTGCAAGTGGATTCTTTGCAGCTGAGCCCCTAGAGCTTCAGTCTGTTTACAGGTATAAGAAAAAGTCTGTATGCATTAATCATGCTTAGAATGTCGTATTCTTTTTTGTTTTAAAGGTTGGTACACATTGTGCAAGCTATCTGGTTATTAGCTTCACAACTGCAGTGGATTCAGCTCATCCTCATGTAATAAGTTGCCAAGTTCAAAGATCAGAAATGTAATGGCAGTGCCTTCAAAGGGTCTAGTGCTGTGTATGCTGGTCTCCCCTCCACTTCCCCTCCTTTCCTGAGTTTCTCTTTGATCTCAAGCTAAACATCAGAATCTGCCTTTTAAAAAGACTTGAAGTGCCTTTCATTTTCCCTCAGCTGCCTGAGGAGCAACAACTTCTGCATCTTACATGAAAAAAAAAAAATTTCTCCTTAAAAATAACTTGGGTTTCAAATGCCCCCTGCAAAGAGGTTGAAATAATTTATCCTGAACTCTGAGAAGACAAAAGAAGGTAACTGCATGAGTGAGCCATTACCTGCAGCAGGGGAGGCAGGCAAGGAGTCATTACCAATCTGGCATAGGCAGTGACAGAGTATTTCCTGCTTATGGCTTTGCGGGAGAAGAGACCAGGGCGCAGACAGGCTCTTCGGAGCCATTCACATCCTTTTTTGAATTATGAACACTGGCCGCATCAATGTACACTCCTGGAGGTACTCTGGTGGTTTTCTTCTCTGTGGTTGTCTCCTTCCTCCCATTAATGCTGTAAGGGCTGTGAGTAGCAAGCGCCCAAACTATGAATTTCCTTGCTTCTTAGCTAAAAATAAACTTGCTCAAGGTAAATTGTGTATGAAATGAAATGATGTATTAAATTAGTAGGGCAAGACATGAAAACAGAAAGACCAGAAAAGGAATATACAGGCATATATGTTAGTACTTTGCAAGTGTTAAACACTTGCTATGCATTAAATTTCAAAATGAGTTAATACAGTCATTTGGACTTAAATTCTCTGTTGCTGCACAGTCTAGAATGTTCGCAGAAACTTTGTGTCTGAAAAAATAGACCTTTTGCAATGGTCTATGGGGTCGCACAGAGTCATACAGGACTGAAGCAATTTAGCAGCAGCAGCTGCAGCAGCAGCATTGTTCTTCCAAAAACAAGTTCTTCTGTGTCAACCTTAGTCCATTTAATAAAAAGCTACGTTTTCAATGATTGAAAAACCAAAAACTATGTGTTTAGCACTAGTTACGGCACATCAGTCATTCATTAGAATTATACATTTCCTTTCTTTCTTACCTTCTTCAACCTCCCTGTTTCTTTTCTGCCTACTGTTCTAATCCTGCTTCCACTACTCAGTTATTTTTTTTTTCCTACAGTGGATGAGGTTGTAGTGATTTTTTTCTTTTTAACTTCTTACCACATACTTCCCTGCAAATGCAATGATATAAACAATAGTTATATTCCTAAGCAAGCCTACAAAAACCCATAATAAACCTGAAATACTACATATTTGCAATAGTAATTTCTCTTGCTATTGTTCATTACAAGTAATTTAGGCAAGTCATTTAACCTCTTTGGGCCTCAATTTCCTCTTCTATAAAATTAGGGGCTGGACTCTGTGACATCTGTGGCCCCTTCAGCCTCAATCATCTGTGGTGACATTTCTACTGCATTGTGAATTAAGGGGAACGAATCGTGAGCCTAACCGTCATCTCCAACATATTCAAGTTTCTCTTTGAAACCCTAATTGGCTTCTCTCTGATAAAGGAGCCTGTTGACTAAGTTGGTACTTAAAATACAAACTGGTTTTTTGTTTGTTTGATTTTTGCTTTTAAGTTGCCTTTCATTATATGAGACTGGGGAAGGTGAGCTATAGATAGGAAGGTCAGAGAGCTATAAGTACTCTCAGGTAGACTCAAACTTAAGTCAGAGTGAGAAAACCACAGTGCTGCTGCGAGCCTGGCCATTGAGGTCAACCCAAGTTCAAGGTCCTGAGACCTTCACTCACTCTGTGACTTTGAGTGAGTTATTTAGATTGACAGTGCTTACCTTGGGCTTCTCTGGTGGCTCAGTGGTTAAAAAAAAAAAAAAAAAAAAAAAAAAAAAAATCCTCCTGCCAATCAGTGCAGGAGATGTGGATTCAGTCCCCAGGTCAGTAAGCTCTCCTGGACAAGTACATGTCAACCCACTCCAGTATTTTTTTCTGGGAAATTCCATGGACCAAGAAGCTTGGTGGGCTACAGTCCATGAAGTCACAAAGAGTCAGACACAACTTGCAACTGAACAGCAATAACATGCACGTTAGGTGAGAGGGGGTTTCGGCATGGGGGATACATGTACACCCATGGCTGACTCATGTCAGTGTATGGCAAAAATTACCACAATGTTGTAAAGTGATTAGCCTCCAATTAAAATAAATTAATTAATTTTAAAAATTATGGAAGCATTTATATTATAGAGTTTTTATTAGGATTAAATGCAGAACTGGATTAAAATACCTAGTGAATACTTAATAAACTATAGCCATCAGTGTCATGAAAGATAATATTTAAAAATTTATCTTCTGGTTAAGTCAGACTGCACAGTAGTCCAGTGTATTCTAATTCATTATTGCTCTTCTACAAACTTACATAGCACAACATTTTTAATACAATCTACTCTGTTACTTGTCTTAGATTTAAATTTCTTTTTATTGCTTACATGTGTTTTTTTCCCTATTATTTCCAACTTTTTGAGATATAACTGATGTATAACATTCAGTATGTCTAAAGTGATCAATAAAATGATTTGATATGTGTATATCCATTGCAAGATGATTACCATTGTAAGGTTAGTTAACACCTCAATCACCTCACCTAGTAACCATGCTGTTGCTGGGGTGGTGTTTGTTGAGAACATGTATGATCTACTCTCTTAGTAATTTTCAAGGATACAAGGCAGTATTATTAGCTGGAGTCACTACTCTATGCATGAAATCCACAGACTGTATTCCTCTGATAAGAAGAAAGCCTTTTTTTAACAAGAGAAAGTGGATAAACAAAAATTGCTTAGACTACAACTGTTGAGTCATAGTCATTTATTCATTTAACTATGTAGATTTCATGTATACAAGCCTGATTTTCTATTTGAATTTAGGATTGATATAAACGTTTCAGAGTGAAATAAATAGATATCATGTTAAAAAATAAAGAGTAAAGCCAAATCTGTTTTTAACACATTTTCTAAAAATAAGTGTTCAGTATATGTTGTTAATGGGATAACATTTTAAAATAAATATAGTTCTCTTCAGTCTACTGCTTCCTCTCCATTTCTCTAAAATGGCCAGGCCAGGAGTATGAACTCTGGACCTTAGAATGTGTAGGAATTTCAGAGAAAAAGGAGACTCGGGCCTCATGTACTGTAGTTGCTTCTACTCTGCCCAGAGGAGCAAGCACATGATATCATCTTCTAACATTGCTAATCAGTTGTGAAAATATTATTGAATCATGGTGTGTATGGATTGCTAGTCATATCACTTTGAAATGGTAAGAGTAATTCATGGGATATGCCTTCTAGGAAACCAGAGTTTTAAATGATCAGCTATAAAATTCTGGAAAGATCAAGACAGAAAATCAGAATTTCTGACTGGGAAAATGTTAGGGCAATTTCAGTGTATTGATATAATAGTGATAGGGAACTGGATTTTTTAATAAATAAGAAGAGGAAGAGAGGAAGGAAAGCTATGATTACAAAGCAGACATATGTGCCAGGTCCTATAATACAGGTCACATACATTTCTCATTTAACCCTCAGAGTAATGAAACTTCAAACTTTCAGATGAAGAAAACATCAGTCAAAAAGTTAAATAATTTGGCCCAACATTGTTAGCTATAAATTATACAGATAGAATTTAAATGCATGCAAAGCCTGTGATTTCTCCTATATGTTCATCAGAGTGGGGAATGAACTAGAGAAAACAGTGAGTAAATAATACTATAAAAAGTTTTTATAGTAAAAAATTATCTAGAAGTTGATTGATTCGCAGGATCAGGACTTTTACATATGTTGCTGACAGTTATTGAGTACCTAGTATGTACTTTAACCTGTACTTTTGTTCTTGCAAAAGAAAATGAGAAGACTATTACCATTTTTATACTTTATTATTTAGAATTTTTAGAGCTTATACTCTAAGTTGCAAATAAAATGGTAACAAAACATTGCTATAATATTAGAGTCTATGTGAAAATTGCTACAGAATCACGGCAGAGAGAAATTTGAATTCTTCTTGGCAGATCAGGAAATAATTTACTGAGATGTTATTTGACATAAACTTTGAAGAATGACAGTTTTAACAGATGTAGGAAAGAAGATGAGCACCACAATAGAAAAAATATGAACTTAACAGGGCAAGACAAAGTTTATACTTTCTGAGCAAAGTATAAAGTTTACAATAGAAAGAGAAATAAGTAAGAAGGCAATCAAAACATGGTCAATAGATGAAACAAGAAAAAGAAATTGGAGCTAAAAGTTAGCAATGGAATGAGCAGATTCTATCTGTGAAATGTGGAGAAGAGGGCAGAGATCAGTGTGAAGGTAATTTAAAGGATTTTTCCAAATTATGATAAAATCCTGAGTTAAATAAATGATCTTGGAAGAGACAGAGACATTTTAAAAGCAAAATTATTTGGGTTAGGGGTTAGATGAAATAGCACATCTAAGACAGAAAGAAAGGTCAAAGTGATGCAGTATTTATTGGGTAGAGTGACATTATCTGATTTGGGAAACTGAAGAGCTTCCCTGGTGGCTTAGACAGTGAAGAGTCTGCCTGCAATGTGAGAGACCCTGGGTCAATCCCTGGGTCAGAAAGGTGCCCTGGAGAAGGGCTGGCAGCCCACTCCAGTATTTTTGTTTGGAGAATCCCATGGACAGTGGAGCCTGATGGGCCATAGTCTATGGTGTCGCACAGAGTCAGACATGACTGAAGCAACTTGGCAAGCACACGTGAAGAATATACTTGAATGTGAGACATTTGGTTGAAAGCCTGGTAGAAAGTCTGAGATGGAGTGTAGAGTTTAAGACATGGACTGAGAATTTGAGACACGTTTAATTCTAAAAGAGCAATAAGTGGTCAGTTAAAATGAAGGACTTTGCTTGAGTGGTGTCATTCACATCCTCCTATTCACAGTGAAAGAGTCAGGTGTGCCGTTCATGCATATAGAGGAGATGTGCATTCCGGAAGAAAACTAGAATGCCTTCTGTCCTCAGAGAACAAAATCCAAAAGCTGGGAAAGCCTTAAGTAGACAAACGCAGATACTGAAGAGTTATTTGTGGAAATGAAGAGGAGTGTTCATTTTTATAAGACATGTAGAGGAAGTTATAGAGAGATGATGGATGAAAGGATAGAGAGATGAGGGAGGAGGTCATAATTGACACTTCTGAGCTTCAAAATCAAACTTCTGAGCAGTAGTATGGACTCTAGGTGACTATGATGTATGTGTCAATGTGTATTCGTCAGTCGTAATAGATACATCCCTCTGGTAGGGGAGGTTGATAATAGAGAAGACTATTTGTGTTGGAGAAGGGGATACATTGAAATTTCTGTACCTTTCCCTCAGTTTTTCTGTGAACCTTAAAATCTTCTAAACACTAAAGTCTTAATTGTAAAAAAATAAAATAAAAAGTTAAAATCTGTAGTCATGTATGTGATTGGAAGTACAATTGAAGTCATAAAATTAAAGCCTTATAAAGGTATAAACATTAAAACAGATAACTGCCTGAAATAGATGTGCAGCACAGCAAAGTAGAAGGAAAATGAACTTTGAAATTACAATGACTTGTGTTCTAAGTCCCAACTCTGCCTCTTAATTAGTCATATGACTTTGGGCAAGTGATTCAACCTCTCCGAACTGAGTAATAATATTCATCTTA
The DNA here is from genome assembly GCA_917880005.1 of Nanger dama. Lineage (NCBI taxonomy): Eukaryota > Metazoa > Chordata > Mammalia > Artiodactyla > Bovidae > Nanger > Nanger dama. The sequence continues at coordinate 6,125,341 of CAKJTW010000069.1, forward strand.
CAAAATGTCATTGTGATAATGAACTAGATAATATGCATAGTATATCTCAAAATTCCTGGCAAATGATCAATAATTAATAGACAATATTATTCCTATTATAACACCCACAGTGCTATGGCCTAAATCTATATTCTGTGGATCTATCTATAGTCTTCTGCTATCTGTGACACTTTCTGAGAGCCTGAAGGAAAAGGGTGATGGAGAAAGAACTCTTCCTGCCCTTTTGTTATTATTACAATTGCTGAATTAGGGTGAAGCTCATTTTAATTTAGAAAGTATGAATATCAGCAATTTCCAGAACTTTATTGTAGCCTGGGAAGAGGATCAGAGAAAGGCAAGGGTCAGTAACAAAGCACTGTGCTCAGAGACCGACCATCAAATAGAACAAAAGTTTTACATCACACTGGAAGGGGGAGCAAAGATGTTAGAAATGTCACAGCAGATGTGGTTTTATCCATGTTTCTTTACTCTGCTTACTGCAATCAGTGGATCACATTGACAAAACAAAAGAGGATGTTGTGTAGCCTAATGAAGCTTTTTGCTGAGTTGTGTTCAACTCTTTGCAACCCCATAGACTATACAGTCCATGCGGTAGCCAGGCCAGAATACTGGAGTGGGTAGCCGTTCCCTTCTCCAGAAGATCTTCCCAACCCAGGGACTGAACCCAGGTCTCTCAAATTGCAGGTGGATTCTTTACCAGCTGAGCCACCAAGGAAGCCCAAGAATACTGGAGTGGGTAACTTATCCCTTATCCAGCAGATCCTTCTGACCTGGGAATCGAACCCAGGGTCTCCCGCACTGCAGGAGGATTCTTTACCTTTCTGAGCTTCCAGGGAAGCCCTAATGAAGCTTGTCCTTACTTATAAATGCACAATGGGAAAATCTAATATTTTATGGTCATCTGATGACCTGAATTAAATTGAACACTTTTGACATGCTCAGCACAGACCTGGGTTCCAAGTAAAATGCAAAATAGATGATCTCTGCCTAAAAGTTGAATCTCCCTGTTGACTCAGATGGTAAACAATCTGCCTACAATGCCAGAGACCTGGTTCAGCAAGATGCCCTGGAGAAGGGAATGTCAGCCCACCCCAGTATTCTTGCCAGGGAAATCCTACGGACAGAGGAGCATAGTGGACTACAGTCTGTGGAATCAGAAAGAACTGGACATGACTGAGGTACTAAAACCTAACGCCTGACTTAAAACCACTTTGAGTGAAATGTGGTTGCAGACTGAACAGGGAAAAAAATGTTAAATTACGAGTATGAAATAAATGTTAATGTAGAATATAATACTACTCAATAATAATGATGAGAGTGGTGATGATGGCAGGTAATATTTGTCTGCAACCTCTATGTTCCAAGCACTTTTATATACTTTATGTAATTGTGAGCATTTACTGTTTACAACTACAAACCAGTTAGAAATCATCTGCTTGATTTTAATGATGAGTAATATGCACTGAAGACTATATCCTTGGATCTCAGATGTACAGTACTCTTATCTAAATAACTGGCCAAGAAAGAGTTTATAATTAAATACCACAAAAATTGGAAAAAATGAATAAATGTATACAATTGCTATTGTTTCTCCAGTGCATTCACAAATATATAAGAAGTACAGGATAGTATGAGTTTTAATAACCCCTGGTACAAGGAATTTACTTTTTATGGACTCGTAAAAATGTGTTTATACCAACAATAATTTAAAATAACGATGCTACATGCAACAGCAATTATTATAATACGCAACTTCAGTGAACCAATCATTAAACAACACTTCAAGTTATTCCAGCACTTCTGTCATGTGTTTCTAAAATGAATTGCCTTATATCATCAAAGCCTCACTTTTCTTCATTATTTGGAACAGTTTCTGAGACAAGGATTTCCAACAAGTGTGTTTTAGCGCACGTGAAATGCATATTTCTCTAATGTGCTCTCTTTTAATGGTTTAGGTATTAAGCAAACAATGATAATATATAAAAGTAAGACTGTCTTCCCACAGTGCAATCAATTCAAGATCATGTTCCAGCAGTGATTAGCAAAGTCCTTTGTTCCTCATATTCAGTTGAAGAGAGGGTTGGTTTGGGCAATGCTTTTTACAAGGGATTAAGTCTGAGTGTGGAAATGAATACAGTGGCAAGTCTGCCCATAGCATTATCATTCAAATTAAAGTTAATGCTTTAATGATCACCTTATAAATATTAATATACTCATTAGCCCACGCTGGCTGCAGTTACTTTTCATACCTGTGTCATATCCTACGCCAATAAAAGGAAAAGAAAATGTCAGTAAGGGAGTTTGTATTTGACAGTGTCCTGCTCACTGAGGGGTCCTTCTTCATTTGTTTTACCGAAATTTAGGGAAAAAATTTTGGAAGCATAAATATAAAGGAAACAGTTTAGCTCCCAAATATAAGCTTCTTGGACCATACATAGAATAACACAGCTATTTAGCCTTCTGAACATTGGCTCTAAAGGGTCAGAAAAATGCAAAAAAAAAATGGGCTTAGATAATATCTGTTTTATAAAAAATTAAGTGGTAAACTGAAAGATAACATAAAGACAGAGCAAATTAAAAGGGAATAGAGAAAATGGGGAAGTAGGAGAGAGAAAAGAAAGGAGAATGGAACAAAGGAATAGATGGAAGGAGACCACACAGACAAGAGAGGCAGTTTCTTCCATTTTGGTCTATGGGTGAACAGGGGCTGAGATTCCTTAGGATAAACCTGTAATATTTTTTGTTTGTTTGTTTTCAAGGTCCCGATGATAGTTTTGGCAACAGTGTGATGCTGATACAGAAGTCTCTGCATTTCTCAATGCCTGCTCCTCTCAGTCCTTGGTGTGGATCCTATAATGAGAAGCATCTTTGCTCGAGTCAGGGGAAGTGAGTACAGTTCAGTTCAGTCACTCAGTCATCTTTGCAGCCCCATGGACTGCAGCATGTCAGATTTCCTGTCTATAACCAACTACCGGAGATTACTCAAACTCACATCAGTCAAGTCGGTGATGCCATCCAAACATCTCACCCTCTGTCACCCCCCTTCTCCTCCTACCTTCAGTCTTTCCCAGCATCGGGGTCTTTTCCAAGGAGTCAGTTCTTCAAATCAGGTGCCCAAAGTATTGGAGTTTCAGCTTCAACATCAGTTTTTCCAGTGAATATTCAGGACTGATTTCCTTTATGATGGACTGGTTGGATCTCCTTGCTGCCCAAGGGACTCTCAAGAGTCTTTTCCAACACCACAGTTTAAAGGCATCAATTCTTCAGCGTTCAGCTTGCTTTATACTCCAACTCTCACATCCATACATGACTACTGGAAAAACCACAGCTCTGACTAGATGGACCTTTGTTGGCAAAGTAATGTCTCTGTTTTTTAATATGCAGTCTAGGTTGGTCATAGCTTTTCTTCCAAGGAGTCTTTTAATTTCATGGCTGCAGTCATCATCTGCAGTAATTTTGAAGCCCAAGAAAATAAAATCTCTCACTGTTTCCATTGTTTCCCCATCTATTTGCCATGGACTGATGGGACCAGATTCTATGATCTTAGTTTTCGGAATGTTGAGTTTTAAGCCAATTTTTTCACTCTCCTCTTTCACTTTCATCAAGAGGCTCTTTAGTTCTTCTTCACTTTCTGCCATAAGGGTGGTATCATCTGCGTGTCTGAGGTTATTGATATTTCTCCCAGAAATATTGATTCCTGCTTGTGCTTCATCCAGCCCAGCATTTTGCATATTGTACTCTGCATATAAGTTAAGTAATCAGGATGACAATATACAGCCTTGACATACTCCTTTTCCTAGTTGGAACCAGTCTGTTGTTACATGTCCAGTTCTAACTGTTGCTTCTTGGCCTGCATACATATTTCTTAGGAAGAAGGTCAGGTGGTCTGGTATTCCCATTTCTTTATGAATTTTCCACAGTTTGTTGTGACCCACACAGTCAAAGGCTTTGGCATAGTCAATAAAGCATAAGTAGATGGGGTTTTTTTGGAATTCTCTTGCTTTTTCGATGATACAAAGAATGTTGGCAATTTGATCTCTGGTTTCTCTGACTTTTCTAAGTCCACCTTGATCATCTGGAAGTTCAAGTACTATTGAAGCCTGGCTTGGAGAATTTTGAGCATTACTTTGCTAGTGTGTGAAATGAGTGCAGTTGTGCTGTAGTTTTGGTACATTCTGGGTTATATTTTTATATGAAAACAGGAATCCAAGGTTTAGATGTGAGGCATGAAGGAAAAACAAGAAAATAGCCTTAATTTTAGTTTCGAGGCATTAAGTGTATGGAATGGGTAAAGGAATGTTGAGAAATAAGAGAAATCATGATGTCTATATTGGACAGTTATCTCTTTTATCACAGTTGTTCTAATGGGTGTGAGGTTATAATTTGTGGTTTTGATTTGCATTTCCCGGATGACTAGTGATTTTGAGCATCTTTAAACATACCTATTGGCTATGTGCACGTCTCCTTTAGAAATTTCCTATTCTGGTTTATCCTTTGCCCATTTTTAATCAGTTTTTTTTTTTTTTTTTAACAGCTGAGTTGTGTAAGTTTCTTGTAAAATTTGAAGCTTAACTCCTTATAAGATATATGGTTTACAAACATATTCTCCTGTTTTGAGGTTGCTTTTTCATTTATTGATTGTGTCTTTTGTACAATTGTTTTTTAGTTTGATAAAGTCTCACTTGATTTTTGCTTTGATTGTTTGTGCTTTTAGTATCATATCCAAAAAATCATTTCCAAGGCCAATGCCAAGAAGTTCAGTTCAGTTCAGTTCAGTCGCTCAGTCGTGTCCCACTCTTTGTGACCCCATGAATCGCAGCACGCCAGGCCTCCCTGTTCATCACCATCTCCTGGAGTTCACTCAGACTCACGTCCATCGAGTCAGTGATGCCATCCAGCCATCTCATCCTCGGTCGTCCCCTTCTCCTCCTGCCCCCAATCCCTCCCAGCATCAGAGTCTTTTCCAATGAGTCAACTCTTCCCATGAGGTGATCAAAGTACTGGAGTTTCAGCTTTAGCATCATTCCTTCTAAAGAAATCCCAGGGCTGATCTCCTTCAGAATGGACTGGTTGGATCTCCTTGCAGTCCAAGGAACTCTCAAGAGTCTTCTCCAACACCACAGTTCAAAAGCATCAATTCTTCGGCACTCAGCCTTCTTCACAGTCCAACTCTCACATCCATACATGACCACAGGAAAAACCATAGCCTTGACTAGACAGACCTTAGTTGGCAAAGTAATGTCTCTGCTTTTGAATATGCTGTCTAGGTTGGTCATAACTTTTCTTCCAAGGAGTAAGCGTCTTTTGATTCCATGGCTGCGGTCCCCATCTGCGGTGATTTTGGAGCCCCCCAAAAGTAAAGTCTGTTATCCCCTGTATATTGTCCTCTAGGAGTTTACAGTCTTATGGAATTACATTTGCATCTTTAATCTTTTTTAAGTTGATTTGTTAGTGATGTAAGATAGAGGTCCAGTTTAATTATTTTTCAGGCAAATACCCAGTCTTCCCAACATATAAAGTTTTCTTTTCTTTATTGAAGAAATCATCCTTACTGATTATTCTTGATTATCCTGTCAAATACTAGCTGATGATATATGCCTGGATTTATTTCTAGATTCTTGACTCTGTTCCATTGATCTCTGTATGTGTTTTTGTGGCAGTACTATACCATGTTGATTGCTGCAGCTTTGTAATATGATTTAAAATCTTGAAGCCTGATGTGTCAGTTTTGTCAGACAGGTCATATTTTATCCATGACTTCCAGTCTCTCCCCTTCTGCTGCCTCTCTCTGACTGTCTCTTCCTCTTCCTTCAGCTGGGCACAGTTCCACTCTTTTCAAGGTCATAAGAATCTACTCATCTAGAACCTGAACATCTAAAGCCCATGACCTTAATTCCATCTACAAAGACCCTTCACCATAGTGCCGAGATTAGCATCTTTTGAATAATTAGAGGATGGCGATCTTATTGGCGATCTTATTGGGTCATCTTTAGTATCCAACACTTTGCTACCACGTCTCCCATCACTCAAAAACACATCACCCCTTCTTCATATAAACCTCCAGAGCTGCCCCTTTGTTTTTAGTTAAATCTCTCTCACCCCCATATGAAACCATCAGCTTGTCATAGTGTGTGCAACGAGATCAGTGTGGCATGACACTGAGGAAGGATAGGTAGAAACAAGTGTCTACAGTAATTACCTAGAGATCATGTCTTGAGTTAACGTGCTTGGTTTCATTTCTGACCTAGGACTCCAACCTCTGCTTTACTTCAGACCACTGCAGTCGGCTTGTCTCTCCTGTCATGTCTCTGCTTCCACCCAGACATTTAAAAAGTTATCTAATGTTAATACAAACAATATGATTTTCATTTGTAGGTGATGAATAAAAACACATCTCTGAACAGGACTCAATGAAGCAGTTAGGGGAGAAGTAAGATACTGTCCTACAAAGCAGATTATATAGACTGTAAATGCAACTCAACTCACTGATTTTTTTTTACCATTTTTTTCTAACATTTATTAATCATATATTGCTTTCTCCAATACCCCATGCAACCAATTTAGTGATTACAGAAAAATCATCTCAGCTTTCTTGTTTGTAAAACAACTGAATTCAACCAGGGCACAGCACATATAGCATCCATCACACTGGTTCCCCTTCTGTGTCTATAAATGATGTCAGTGAAAGACCTTCTAATTAAACATAGTGTCAGGTGCCCAGTCGTGTCCAACTCATTGCGACACCACAGGCTGCAGTCCGCCAGGCTCCTGTGTCCATCTAATTCTCCCAGCAAGAATGCTGGAGATGGTTGCCATTTCTTACTCCATAGACATTAAGCAGTTTCAAAATAATATTTGTACTTAAAGGTTTATTGTAAATCAGCTATATTTATATAATTTTTCCTAAGTTAAAAGTATCATAACAAATAAATGAAGTCATGCACACAAAGGACTTCCCACACACCGCCTAGCCCAGGGTAGCAGCCTCTGCCGATCACAGAAGAAGCTTATTCCAGGAATGGAAAGTTGTAGTTTGTATGTTACCTGGAATAAGTGGTTTGTTGTTGCTTGGAACACTTCTGCAAGTGGGAGTAAATGCTTCTAATGGGAAGAAAAAGAAAAATCAGTAAGAAGGATACTGGCAAATTCATTGTGTCTGCAAGGAATCTCAGTGCCTCTCCCCTAGCTAAGGAGGGAAAAGCAGAGCCCCTGAAATCTAAGTTAAATGGAGAGCAAAAATCAAATGTGGCAAACCCATAAAAATGCTGAAAACATAGTAATAAAAAATCTAGTGGCAATAAATTTTGTTAATAAGGCAGAACCAGGATTTTGCTTTAGTCTCAGCATCTGAGGCTCTCATGAATTGTTTCTTGTATCCAGTGCAGATGATTTTCTACTCTGAGATGTCTTGTTAAAATTTCTTTGTAATAAAAGTGTGCAGGCATTTCAGTGGCTTTCAGTGGTACTATTTACTTGTTATCTGCTTGTTGAGCTCCAACTGTGGTACCAGCCTAAGCAACAGAGATGACAGTCCTGACAAAATGGAGGCTGTGTTTACAGAAGTGATTCTCCAAGTGATTCTAGAAGGCAGCACCAGAGACCTTGTTGCAAATGTAATTCCCTGCACTCTGGCTTCATCCCAGGCCTTCTGAATCAGATACCTGGGTGGAACCCTGAGCCCTTTAGTGTTTAACAAGCTTTCTGGGTGATTCTGATGGACACTAAAGTGTGAGAGCCTTTGATGTGGTTTATCAGTAAAAGAACCTGGAACTTCACCTCCTGGTACTTATTACAAAGATGTTTTGCACATGTGAAACCTGTTAGACAAATGGATTAAAAAAAAAAACCCTAAGTAACAAGAATCCTGCATCAGCTTTAGATCAGATGACAAATATCCAGGAGCCATTTAAAGCTCCTCAAATATTCCTAGCTTTTTTTTAATTATAAGTATTATTTGTCTTTCTTTCTGCAGTTGGGTATTATTTCCTAAATATGAATAATTTCCTTTGAAGTCGCCTTTACAGTGGTTCAGAAGTACATGCATTCAATAGAGACTGCACTGGAAATTTTGCACTCCGGTCTTTTCCTGGGTTAGTGATAAGAGGTAAAATTCTCTCTCCGGATGCTAAGCAGTGATGGGGAGCATGGTTCTGAATCAGCCACAGGCTCAGAAGAGTGAACAACTGATATACTTACCACGATTCTGTACTCAGTTAGACAGTCATTCTCTTTTTCCCAGTGGAAAATGTGTTTGATGGTTTTTGCCCAATCGTGGGCTCACGGAAGTATTCTGAGCATGCTGAAGTTAGGGCAGGCCAAGCTATAATGTTCGGTAGGTCAGTTGTATTAAATGCATTCTCAACCTATGGATATTTTCAACTTACAATGGTTTTTCGGGTTGCAACCCCATCATAAATCAAGGAAGACCTGTAGTTCATTGTGAAGCAGCCCTGAATGGTTAGATAAAGGCCAAGAAGATATATCTGCTTGGTGTTGAAATTGCAGATTCAGGATCTTTCAGCAGTGGAGAAGTATTTTGAATATCTATCAGCTTACCAATAATTTTTTTGTTTGTTTCAGAAAATCAGCCTGTCAGTCATTCTAACACCTGAGACAAACAGTACCAAAGCATCTGACAGTAAAAATGTGGGGCTCAAAGAATCATACCAGTTTTCTAATTCTAAATTTCTTTCCACCAGTCTGGTTTATTTCAGATAATTCTGATTCTGAAAGCAAAAGCTCCTGATTTATGGCATGGATAGGTATTTACGCCTCGTGATAAAAAACACTAATAAGATATACTCCCAAGCACTGTGGTTACTCTGAATGACTAGAACCCGAGCCTTTTGCCACAACGTGATGCTTCCTGATACAGGTGCTTGTGGTAAGGGAAATTTGGGGGCCCAAGTATTTATGAATTTCATGTCTTCACTTTCATAACCTTCATAATATGGCACATATCCAATCATCCAGGGAAATGGCAAATGGATAGAGATGCATGCATAATTAATATACAACCGAATGGCTGAAAATAAACTGTTAAAGCCCATAGTATAGGAAGGGCAGCCTGTGGCATGATGGTATTTGTGCTGCTTGCTTGCTAATTGGGCAGCACTCAGAGGGGCACAGTAATTTTATAATTAACATTTGATACACATTCCCTTTAATTACATAAGGCAGACTTGTTTGGAAGGATTTGTGTATAAGTGGGAGTGTGTGCATGTATGTTTCTCTGCAGAATGAGTGTTAGCCTCTAATGAAAGAGTTTTCTCCCTTCTGATAGAGTGCTTGGCCGATCTAGTTCAAAGCTTCTGCTTGATGTGATGGCAGGCAGAGTGGGAGAGAAAAATAAGATGCACAGGAGAAAAGTTAAACCAGAAGACATCACAGGATGCTCTTCAGGGAGAAATTATTGATAATGGACAGCAGAACTGATGCTACGTTGAACTCCTGCTAGAAAAGCATTCTGTCTGTTGTTGGACAAATGCTCTGACAAAGGGAATTTTCTGAAGGTGTTCAGATCCAGTAAGCAATCAGTAACCCTACATTCAGGCCAGTATTTGTTTTCACCCTGAGTATTTGTCTAGGTGGCAATGTAGATGGCTAGAAATGATTTAATTTCTTGATTTATTTAGTTTATTTCTGTAATAATCTATAACCATGTGGGCTAGATAGTGACAATGAGTCTAAAGCAGAATTGTGTAGGAGCATTGTTCAATTCCAGTGCCCATTCCTTCTCCTCCAGATCCCCATCACTTCTTGACATTTTCTGGCTCTCTAGCATTTCTCACTCAACCTCACTTGGCCCTGTCGGATTAAGACCTGTGTTTGCTTTCGTCAAAACTTCCCTGATGGCTCAGACGGTAAAGCATCTGCCTACAATGCAGGAGACCCGGGCTGGATCCCTGGGTCGAGAAGATCCCCTGGAGAAGGAAATGGCAACCTACTCCAGTATTCTTGCCTGGAAAACCCCATGGACAGAGGAGCCTGGAGGACTAGAGTCCACAGGGTCGCAAAGAGTCGAACATGACTGAGCGACTTCACACACACACACACACACACACACACACAGAAAAACCTGACTAAACAGCCACATCCCACTTCCAGTCGTGTCCGACTCTGTGCGACCCCATAGACGGCAGCTCACCAGGCCCCCCCGTCCCTGGGATTCTCAAGGCAAGTACACTGGAGTGGGTTGCCATTTCCTTCTCCAATGCCTGAAAATGAAAAGTGAAAGTGAAGTCGCTCAGTTGGGTCTGACCATCAGCGACCCCATGGACTGCAGCCCACCAGGCTCCTCTGTCCATGGGATTTTCCAGGCAAGAGTACTGGAGTGAGGTGCCATTGCCTTCTCCAAGGGATAGGCTACCCCTCCAGTATTCTTGGGTTTCCTTGTGGCTCAGCTGGTAAAGAATCTGCCTGCAATGCGGGAGACCTGGGTTGGATCCCTAGGTTGGGAAGATCCCCTGGAGAAGGGGATGGTTACTCCACTACAGTATTCTGGCCTGGAATCTAGATGATGAATAAAATCAAAAATTTCTACTACCTAAATATTCATTTTTAGTAAAGTGATAAATATTGGCATACCCTTATGATGGAATACTATGTTTGTGTTAGTCACTCAGTTGTGTCCAACTCTGCAACCCCATGGACTGTAGCCCACCAGGGTCCTCTGTCCATGGGATTTCCCAGGCAAAGATACTCAAGTACATTGCCATTTCCTTCTCCTGGGGATCATCTGGACCCAGGGATTTTTACCCTCATCACCTGTGTCTTCTGCATCGGCAGGCAGATTCTTTATCACTGCACCACCTTTTTCAGTAAAGTGATCAATATTGGTATATCTGTATGATGGAATACTATTTAATAATAAAATTAGGGATTACAGTGAATTTGGGGATAAAGGGAACTTGTTATATGAAAAAAACAAAGGATGATTCTGGAGTACAACCTGATAATATTCTGTTCCTTATGTTGTAGCCACTCATTCTGGGAAAGAAACTCACTCAGAAGGACGATGCAGATAGTGGAATGCAGTTTATTACACCCGCAGGCCCAAAGCAGAGTCTCCTCCTAGCCAAGGACCCTGACCAGTTTTTGGGAAAACCTTATATACCCTAAGTTCAAACCCACCTCCCCAAGTTCTCTGAAACTAGTCTGAACAAAGGAAAAGAAAGGTACAGTCAAAGTTAACCCATGATTCATATGCCTTAGACCTATGATTTGTATGCCTTAAGCCTAGGTAGCTAACAGTGAACAATTATCAATGCGCCTCTGGTCATGCCCCAATAAGCATAGCAGAATTTATGATTCTATTTGGTTACCCAGATAATTAGTGTATTCTTTTAGGCGGTGGAGAGTCTAGATAAGTGCCCTGGGGCTCTTCCATCTGGGCAGGGGGTGGGATGGGGGTGGGGGGGTGGGGGGGGTCTGGTTTTCCAGTTGGTATGTTGTTTCCATAAATACTGGGCATATAGCTCAAAGTCCACTGTCCAGCTCAAGATGGAGTCCTGCTTTCAAGATGGAGCCTGCTCTATTTCCTCCTTCACTTAATCCATCTGGAGGTTTTATTATGTTTTGTGTACTTTTTATGTGTACATATATTTCATAATTTTGAAGAAATGAAAATCCTTCCCATTAAATGGTGCACTCCTATTATGCATACTTTATCTTAGTGTTTCCCATCCAGACTAGGCATAGCTAAACCTATTTGGCTTCCCTTGTGGCCCAGCTGGTAAAGAATCCGCCTGCAATGCGGGAGACCTGGGTTCGATCCCTGGGTTGGGAAGATCCCCTGGAGAAGGAAAAAGCTACCCACTCCAGTGTTCTGGCCTGGAGAATTCCATGAACTGTCTAGTCCATGGGGTTGCAAAGAGTCAGACACGACTGAGTGACTTTCACTTCACTTCACTTCAAACCTTAAAGTGTTTGTCAAAAAAAAATAATAGCTATTCTGTGAGATATCCCCAGGTATAGAGTAAAATAATTAATATATTTCATAAGACCTAGGAATTATAAGGAATCCTAGGTTGATATGAATCAGTAATATGATGGAGTTATTTTTAAGACAAATATGCAAACTTGGCTGCAGTAGCTGAAGTATTGCTATGATAGAAAGTGTTGCTTTTTGGCCAGAAACTTGAGAAAAATCACCAGTCCAGTTTTGGTCTCTATAATTTTCAGTGGGCATAGTCAAGCTGAAGCGTACCTGCTGTTGGACGATGAATATATGATTTCGTTAAACGCCAAAAAGTAAACTCATAGAGGGAAAGTCCATGACTTTTTGATTTCTTGGTGTTGTCTACAAATGACACTAAACACTGGAGAGCGATTCCTATTGACCAGACTCAGCCCACAATGTTTGTGAGTCCAGTGGCTGTTCTTGGTACAACCAGCCTCTGCTGTCCAGACAGAGGATTTGCTAGACACCAGCAGGAAAAAGAAAGAGAAGGAATAACGATTTCCTGACATTGCTGCTAAGCTTTGAGTCCAGTTGAAAATGTAGCATACCACAGCACAGTAGTTCTCTCTGTCATATGACTTCATATGAACCTTGAATCTGTGGCTGAAATCTCAAATATTACAACAGACCGTCCACATGCAAATATAGCTGCAAACATCCTTTCTTATAGGTGAAAGGTAAGGATTATATTTTGAGACCAGAGTACACAGCAGTCCCCAGCAACTCTACAGCCTATCTACATGTATTACAATTTAGTTAAACTATGCTCCCACCTACCATTTGATCCTGACTTTAAAACAGCCCACCCCAAACATCCCACATATAAATCTGAGTAGCAACTTGTGGTCCTACAGAAGGAAGATAATGTTTCCTTCACCAGCATCTCTCAACAGTGCTACTGCAGCCATTGTGGCAGGAAAGGGGACCCCTTCCAGGGCCTGAAACTGGGCTCTTGCCTAACACTTTGAAATGAATTGTCCGAGGAGACACATCTGCTGACAAAGCAAGAGATTATATTGGGAAAAGGCACCTGGGTGGAGAGCAGTAGGGAAAGGGAACCCAGGAGAACAGCTCTGTCACATGGCTTGCAGTCTCTGGTTTTATGGTGCTGGGATTAGTTTCTGGGTTGTCCTTCCTTAGCCAATCATTCTGACTCAGAGTCCTTCCTGGTGGTGCATGCCTTGTTCAGCCAAGAAGGATGCCAGAGAGAAGGATTTGGGGAGGTGGTTGGATGGGTGGTGTCTCCTTTTGACCTTTCCTGATCTCTTCTGGTTGGTGAAGGCTTATTAGTTCCCTGTTCTTTACCAGGACCTCTTGTCGTAAAACAACTCATGCAAATTGTTACCATGGTGCCTGGCCAGGGTGGGCGGTTTCAATTAGTGTGCCTAACACCATCACTCAAGAGTTCTTAAGAACATAGAAAATAGCTGGTCAGAGCTAGTCAATTATCAAAATTTTGGAAGGATGTTGGTTTAAAAATTAATATTAGTTCTGCTAATTTTTATTTCAGGGACCTTCTGAGAGTCAGAAGTGAAAGTAGCAGTAATAGTTGTGCAGGCGTATGCCTAGAGTCCTAATGTGGTTATATAGCACAGATGGAAATAATCCTTCATCTTTGTTGAAAATAAAGAGTTGAGCTTTTTGTTCTAAGCTCTCTTGTCCCTTTCTGTCCACATACAAAGCCACCACGGTTGCCATGGTGAAAACCTTGATGATAATATTCCCAGTCTTGCAACATCACAAACAGCACTGAGAAAAGACCATACCATGTACCTTCATAGAGTTGGAGGTTAGCAAGGACTACCTCTGGGACTCATGTGTTAGCTTTTCAGCAATGAAAGACCTTCCTGTGAGAAAGACACACACACACACACACACACACACACACACACACACATTCACCTTGTCTTCTTGGCACATCCCAGATTTTCTCTTCTCTATCCAAGAATCTCTGTGCATCACAAGAAGGACCACCTTTACTAATTTTAGCAGATTTAGAATCTATTCACTGTTAGACCTCTACACTGCAGACAACTGTCAGAGAATGCCTGCTCTCCCCATGTGTTTGCAATAGGTAAAGACAGGTCATTGTGTGTGGCTGGAAGGGCCTGTCACACCTCCTTCTGAGGAACTTTTCAGAAAGTCCCCAAAGAACACTGTGATTGCTCTGATTACTTATGAGTTATATTTACACAAGTCATCAGTGATGGGTACAGATGAAAATGTATTGAGAAAAGGTAGAAGTTATAATAATAGAGACTTGGCTTTTCAAAAATCAAGAGTTCACTGGCTACCTGCATGTGCTCACTCTTTGAGAAAGAGAAGTCTAAAACGTTCTCTCTTCTCGTGGTCTTTTATATCTAGTTGGAGAGATGAGTCTAAGCATATAAAAATGAAGGTCACATTGCTATCTTTAAAATGGGCAACCAACAAGATCCTGTTGTATAGCACAGGCACCTCTTCTGTTCATTGTTACGCAGCAGCCTGGATGGGAGAGGAGTTTGGGAGAGAATGGATGTTTATATGTATGGCTGAGTCGCATTGCTCTTCACCTGGGGCTATCACAGCACTGTTAACTGACTATGTGTGTGCTCAGCCACCTCAGTTGTGTCGACTCTTTGCGATCCTGTGGATCCTGTGGTGCCCGCCAGGCTCCTCTGTCCATGGGATTCTCCAGGCAAGAATACTGGAGTGGGTTGCCATGCCCTCCTCCAGGGGATCTTCCCAATCCAGGGATCGAACCCGCATCTCTTATGTCTCCTGCATTGGCAGGTGGGTTCTTTATCACTATTGCCACCTGGGTAGCCCTGTTAATTGGCTATACTCCAATTAAAATGATGGTCAAACAATAACTGAGGTTACTGTATCACACGATACTGTCTCTAAACCCTAGAGGAGTGCCGAGAGAGAGATGAGCAGTTACAGCCTTCCTAAAGGAGGTCCAGTTTGGGGCCCCACATCCCCCAAACCTATATTCCTAAAGAGTTTGGGCTCCATAGTCACAAAAGGAAGGCCAGCATACCTGAGATGGAGGCATAGGGACCAGCCCAAGGTAGCCCGGCATCACATACACAAGGCGATTTCTAGGAGCCACCGCCAGATTGGGGTATCTTCTTCCCAAGGGAAGGTTTCTTTTGATTTAGGATTCTTTATAGCAGAGCTCTCCATGCAGACTTAAGTAAAAAGAGAGATGAAGCTGTAAACTTCCTCTTTCTCTTTCTAGCAATGGTTCCTCCCCAAATCCCCTTTACATACTTCTGCGCTGTTAGCATTCTGTACACCTGAACACACATAGCCCCACTACACACTCAGCAACATGTTCAAATGCTTTCGTCCTTTGAGGCTAATTACCCTCAGCTTCTATAAGGTGAAAGTAGCGGCAGCAGCCTTTACATCATCGAAGAAACATCAAACACACTGATGTAAATCTGTGGAGCCGGGAAGCAAATACCTAGCTTTTCTGAATTAAATTGAGAATCTTCCTTGACATCTGAGGTTTGATATCTTTCAGCAGAGATGACAGCCCTGAAACTGCTCTCCAAGTGCCAGGCAGAATATAAAAACGATTCAGGGCATCATTTACATATCACACAGACACCTCAAGCTGGCAGGCTTGTTGCTTAGTAAAGAAAATACAAACGAAGCGTGGCTTAGGCGATGGGCCCTGGGACGCTTGAGTTAGTGTGGTAAGTGCTGGTCGGCTAATTAGGCAGTGTTATGTCTTGGAAGGGTTAAGGCAGAAGCACAGTTTAGTAAAGAGGTGTTTTCCTTCTCACTGTTCTCCACTTATCACCTCTCACCATGAGACAAGGTTCTGTGCAACCAGAAGCAATGATTCTGCAAATTATTTTCTTTCAAACATTGACGTGGTGTTGAGTTGAGGAGTAAGGTGGTAGGAAAAGAAACAAGATCAAAACACACAGATGTGTTTCTGTGATGCAAAAAAAAGATAGCTCTAACAGCTAGTCAGGCTTCCCCAGTAATAGATTCTGAAATTGATCCTTATCCCTTTCCTACATCTTATTGTGTAATATATTACCTTGTCTTCCTTAGGCTGCTATAACATTTCCCTATTCCTAAATTAGTGTTTGACACATAGTAGACACTCAAAAAACAATTACTATATAAAATATCAATTAGTTAAGTCCATACATAATAATCTGGATTTCAAAGTAAGATTCATTATTTATTAACAAAAAGAAGGAACAGTGAAATTCTGGAAAGACATTTTTTATTAGAGTTACAAACAGCTTAATTCAAACCCTGGTTGTGAACTTATAGTTTCTGGGGGAGAATGAAGGGAAAGGGCAGTTAGAGAATCTGGGGTAGACAGGTACACACTGCTATAAATAGATATTTATAAAAGCTATTTAAAATGGATTACCAACAAGGACCTACTGTATAGCACATAGAATTCTGCTTAATGTTATATGGCAGCCTGGATGGGAGGGGAGTTAGGGAGAGAATGGGTATGTGTATATGTAAAAAAGAAATATCCTGGTTCTGTCAATGACTATATGATCTTCATCAAACTGACTCATGTAAGCTTTAAGTTCTTTATGTTAGAAAGAAAAGAAGGAAGAAGCCTCAGAATAATAATGAATATTAATTCAGTACTTGGTACACACACTGTTCTGAAAATTTTGCATGCATTAGCTGATTTAAAACTCAAAATAATTATCATCCCCATGTGAAAACCAAAACACAGTAGTTAAATAATTTTCCTAAGGTTACACTGATGGAAAGTAGAAGAGATGGTATAGAAATCCAGGCAATGACCCAGGATACTATCAATGATGCCCGTCAAACACATACGATGCTCCCTCTCACGAGACTATAATATACTACCTCCTAGACTACGGTGGGGATTGAATAAAATGATACGTCTTAAGGATATCATTTGCCAGTAGTGTTTCATTACTGTTCTTTTGATGAAAATACAGAATAGGTATTCTCATTCCACCTGGAACATGAGCCAGCTCTGAGTCCTACCCCATACCTCTCTCAACTTTGCAACCTTATTTGGAAGGCATGTCCTCCTATCTTCGTATTTGATCTTGTTGTGGAACAGAACTTCTTCAGCAATTTGACTTCAGGGTGTATGTATATACATGCCCTGTACTCATTTTCTGGCTTCAGATTTTGAAGTTAATCTGCAGCTAACTGTCCATAGACTTTTGTTGCTAGTGAATTTGTGCAGATACTTTGAATCTAGGATAGTTTAGCAGCTGTTGGGGAAATTTTAAACATATGGATGATTGTTATTAACCTGGCCACAATGATCATGTGAAAAATCTTGGCATAAGGGAATCATATATCTCCCAACATCTACCTCTTCTGTTCCTTTCTTCCCTGGTTATGTAATGGACCAATGTTTTTCTCTTATTGCTCAAATATTCCTTCTATATTTTCTTGTAACTAGGCCCAGTCAAAGAAACTGACCTTTATGTCCATGGGTCAATCTAGTTAAGCAAGTATTTGAGTTGGTAAATCTGTGTTACATATGTGAATGCCTGATTACCACACACACTTTCCTAGGGTTTTATATGCTTTTATATACACTTTAATTTACATAAAATTGATTATACCAGGGAAATTTCTCTAATATGTAGTGTTTAAGACACTATAGACAATACAAAGCATTTGAAAAATCTGTATATTTACAGTGATCAGGGAATATCTCCAATTACATTACCTGGACCACAGTCTGCTTCTCATGAGTTGGGGAATATTCTAGATGAATTACAGATTCACCAGGTCTTTAAGGAGAGACTCTCTAAGAATCCTGATGAACTTAGGTGGTTTATTGAACAAAGCTAGTGGAGACGATAGAATTCCAGTTGAGCTATTTCAAACTCTAAAAGATGATGCTATGAAAGTGCTACACTCAGTGTGCCAGCAAATTTAGAAAACTCAGCAGTGGCCACAGGACTGAAAAAGTCAGTTTTCATTCCAATCCCAAAGAAAGGGAATGCTAAAGAATGTTCAAACTACCACACAATTGCACTCATCTCACACACTAACAAAGTAATGCTCAAAATTCTCTAAGTCGTGCCCCAACAGTACGCGAACCATGAACTCCCAGATGTTCAAGCTGGATTTAGAAAAGGCAGAGGAACCAGAGATCAGATTGCCAATATCCGCTGGATCATCAAAAAAGCAATAGAGTTCCAGAAAAACATCTATTTCTGATTTATTGACTACACCAAAGCATTTGACTGTGTGGATCACAACGAACTGTGGAAAATTCTGAAAGAGATGGGAATATCAGACCACCTGACCTGACTCCTGAGAAATCTGTATGCAGATCAAGAAGCAACAGTTAGAACTGGACATGGAACAACAGACGGGTTCCAAATCGGGAAAGCAGTACCTTGAGGCTATGTATTGTCACCCTGCTTATTTACCTTATATGCAGAGTACAATATGCAAAATGCTGGGCTAGATGAAGCACAAGCTGGAATCAATATTTCTGGGAGAAATATCAATAACCTCAGATATGTAGATGACACCACCCTTATGGCAGAAAGTGAAGAAGAACTAAAAGCCTCTTGATGAAAGTGAAAGAGGAGAGTGAAAAAGTTGGCTTAAAACTCAATATTCAGAAAACTAAGATCATCTGGCATCTGGTCCCATGACTTCATGGGAAATAGATGGGGAAACAACGGAAACAGTGAAAGATTTTATTTTGAGGGGATCCAAAATCACCACAGATGATGCAACCAGGAAATGAAAAGACACTTGCTCTTTGGAAGCAAAGCTATGACCAACCTAGACAGCATATTAAAAAGCAGAGGCATTACTTTGCCAACAAAGGTCTGTCTAGTCAAAGCTATGGTTTTTCCAGTAGTCATGTATGGATGTGAGAGTTGGGGTATAAAGAAAGCTGAGTGTCAAAGAACTGATGCTTTCGAACTGCGATGTTGGAGAAGACTCTGGAGAGTCCCTTGGGCAGCAAGGAGATCCAACGAGTCCATCCTAAGGGAAATTAGTCCTGAACATTCATTGGAAGGACTGATGTTAAATCTGAAACTATAATAGTTTGGCCACCCAGTGTGAAGAGCTGACTCCTTGGAAAAGACTCCGATGCTGGGAAAGACAGAGGGCAGGAGGAGAAGGAGATGACAGAGGGTGATGTGGTTGGATGGCATCACCAATTTGATGGACATCAGTTTAAGTAAGCTCTGGGAGTTTGTGGTAGACAGTAAAGCCTGGCATGCTGCAGTCCATGGGGTCACAAAGAGTCGGACACGACTGAGCGACTGAACTGAACTGATTGAACTAAGTCTCTCATTGGGTCTCCACAGAAAACCCTAGTGGCTGCTTTCCGAACAAGTATTATTTTAGAATCTTCCTTAAGGGAAGTGATCCTGGATATAAAAGAATTCAACCTTCTAATCCCCTTGCACACTCGAAATCTAATTGACGGACTCCAGATGTTCCAGAACATTCTCCAGAGTGCTGCCATTACCAAACTGCTAATGCAGCAAAAACTTCCTCCGCAGAGAAATAATACAAAGGGCTCTACTTGGGAGCTAGGAAACAGAATATAGCAGCAATGTTTACCTTCCAGTTACATTTCAGAAGCTGAGATTTCTCAAGAATCACTATTAATTAGATATTCAAATTAAGTTTGACTAAGACTAAGCAAAAATCTCACTCAAGCAAATTAAAATAGGCAAAGTTACTTTTCAGCATTTTTAACCATTTCTTCTCTAAGGAACAAAGGACTTCCTTCTGGTCAACATTCTTCATCCTTCTTAGCACGCTGGATAATTCTCTCAGCTCAACAGAGCTCTCCATCAACTCCTCATCAGACTCACTCTTTGTAATGACTCTAAGAAACTGTTAAATTCAATCACACAACAATATAATAACTAATAGACTTAAATACTACCCTATATTGTCAGGATCTCAATTTTATAATCAAATAATATTCAATTTATTAGATTTTAAAGGGACCTCAAAGATTGTTTTGCTAATTTTCCCACCTAACTAAGGCATTTCATCTATAGGTTTTTCCTCCCAACAAACATAAAACAGCCCTTCCTTGAACCCTCCCAACTACTGGTTGCCCACTTTATCACAAAAAGAATTTCCATTGTCTAATGACTTTAATTACTAGAGTTATTTCTGAGGTTTAACTATATTTATTTGATGGCTTCATTTCTGTTATTTTTGTTCATCGTGGTTTCTGTACCTTTCATACATTTTTACTCTCCTATGAGCATCTGAGCACTGAAGAATTGATGCTTTTGAACTGTGGTGTTGGAGAAGACTCTTGAGAGTCCCTTGGACTGCAAGGAGATCCAGCCAGTCCATTCTGAAGGAGATCAGCCCTGGGATTTCCTTGGAAGGAATGATGCTAAAGCTGAAACTTCAGTACTTTGGCCACCTCATGAGAAGAGTTGACTCATTGGCAAAGACTCTATGCTGGGAGGGATTGGGGGCAGGAGGAGAAGGGGACGACAGAGGATGAGATGGCTGGATGGCATCACTGACTCGATGGACGTGAGTCTGAGGGAGTTGGTTATGGACAGGGAGGCCTGGTGTGCTGTGATTCATGGGGTCGCAAAGATTCGGACACGACTGAGCCACTGAACTGAACTGAACTGATGAGCATCATAATAGTTATATGTAGGCCAGGATATAAGGTAGGTGCTTTAAATTATATAGTCTTTGTCACAACCCTATAAGACAGTTCTTTCTAATGATAAAATAAGTTATTTCTTACCAAAGGACAGTTATTTCTAATGGTAAAGGAAGGAAGAAGGGCACAGAGTTAAGTGAATACAGAAAGTCATGCATTCTTTAGTTGACAGAATCACAAACTTGTCCTACTCTAAAGTCTGAGTACCTCTAATACATTAATATAAATTGCTTCTTACTTATATTCAGAAAAGTACTCATTATGGTATATTTTGGGCTTCCCAGGTGGTACTAGTGGTAAAGAAGCCACCTGCTAATGCAGGAGACATAAGAAACTTGGGTTTGATCCCTGGGTCTGGAAGATCCCCTGGAAAAGGGAATGGCTACCCACTCCAGTATTCTTGCCTGGAGAATCCCATGGACAGAGGAGCCTGATGGGCTACAGTCCATTGGGTCACAAAGAGTTGGACACAACTGAGCAACTTCACACACACATACACAATGTATTTTTCTTTTCTGTATTTCATATTTAATTCACTTAATATTTAATATTATATGATAATGCAATCAATATATGTTATAATGTAATTGCATATATTTATATATATAATGCATTTATTAAATATACTCAACATTATTATATTAATATTTAATAAAGTTGATTTTGGAAACACCTACAGGAAGGGTTTTGTGGTCCATAAATGTGACAGAATCTTAAATTTGGAACAGAATATTCTTGAAGGACTAAAACAGAGTTAGCAGCAGAAATCAAAGTACTGACAGAGAGTTGAAACAAAGACAGGCAAACATCAGACCCTAAACTGACTGTGGCTTCTTCATGTTCTTCTTCAACCATGCCAAATGGATACACAATCCCATCACCTACTAACAACTGTTACATTGACGTCCAACAAGCCTTAATCATCAGAAACACTTTTACAAACTAGACTCCTGCTCTGGTTCATCACGGCCCCTCAAACTCTAGAGGAAGATGGTTCAGATCAAAGACGGGCTAAGGGGTTTAGGGGCTCACAGTTCACTGTGCGACCAATGGGCAAAGCTGAAACCTCCACGGTGACAGCTGCTTAAAAATAGTTTGTAATATCAGTCACACTGTGACTTGGCCTTCGTTCACAGACCCTAAGTAAGAGAAAGCTGCTGCTAGGGATGTGGAGTACAGACAAATGCAGGTTCACTTTCTAGTGATGGAGGTAGAAAAGAGAATCTGGCTACAAACCAGGAAAATCTGAGTTCAGTCCCATTTCTGTAGTTCACATATCTGGGAAAACCTCTTATGTATTCATTTATTTACTTATTTATATTTTGGGCTGCACTGCAGGGGCATGTGGGATCTTAATTCCCTAACCAGGGACCGAACCCACACCTCCTGCATTAGAAGTGTTAAGTCTTCACCGCTGGACCACTAGGGAACTCCCAGGAAAACCTGTTAGACATTCTGACCCTGCATGGCTTTTCTTGTATTATAAAATAGAAATGAGATTATATGCCTTACCCACAAAGTTGTCATAATAATGATACAAATATTTTATGATATGTTGAAGAGCTTTATAAATTGACAAAGAAAATAAGTCAGTGTGTTTTATCAGCAAATAGTAATTTTATACCAGGTATTCTGTGGGAGGCACAGAACACAGCATAATTAGCTTCCTTGAATGGGTCCAGGTGTCCCACCTGTAATCTTCTGAATGGAGCTCTCAATGGAGGGTCACTTGAGTCAGGAGAGGTCACTCAAACTGACATAACAGGAACAGGGTCACCAGTCTAAAGACCTCTTCAAAAGTCCACAAGGCAGCTGCTGGGGGCTCATACAATAGCAACTGAACTGAGGATAGAGAAAGGGAGAGAGACTTGAACATTATTCTGGAGGTAACAGTTATACAAGTTAGCAATTATTGCTTTTGATGAAGTAGAGGAGAAAGTGAAAGAAGGATGAGAAATTCAAATAATTCTGTGAATTCACCTCTCCTTCCATGATTTTTCAGTGGGTATGTTTCCATCAGGATAGGAAATAAAGAAACAAAGTCGTGGAGGAGTTTGTGGTATGAATAGGTGTGTATATTTGAGTTGAGTAGCCTAAGATCCAGGAGCAGTGCCCAACAGTGAATTACATCTGAAGCTCAGGAGAGAATTCAAGGTGGAGGTTTGAAAGTTATCACATTATAAGTGATAATTGAATCCATAAGAAGAGTGCGTAAAATAAAAAAGGTGAGAAGAGACAAGTGAGATGAGAAGAGAGCCAAAGACAAAACCTTGGGGGAAAAGTGACACTTAAAAGTTAGGCAGTGAAAGAAGAATTACAAAGAGAAAGTGCATAGCAACCTAGGTCGAAAGAAAACAGAGGGTGGTCCCATGGACATCAGGAGACAAATATATTCAAAATGCTGCTGCTACTGCTGCTAAGTTGCTTCAAACTTGTCCGACTCTGTGGGACCCCATAGACGGCAGCTCATCAGGCCCCCCCCGTCCCTGGGATTCTCCAGGCAAGAACGCTGGAGTGGGTTGCCATTTCCTTCTCCAAACCATGAAAGTGAAAAGTCAAAGTGAAGTTGCTCAGTCGTGTCTGACTCTTAGGACCCCATGGACTGCAGCCCACCAGGCTCCTCAGTCCATGGGATTTTCCAGGCAAGAGTAATGGAGTGGGGTGCCATTGCCTTCTCCGATATTCAAAATGGAAGTGCTCAATTTTGTCAAAAACTAGGAAGACTTGTATCAGAGCCATCAAGAAAGTCCTAGTGAAATGAGCCCGTCTTTGAATACTGGGCTTGCTGGTTATGGAGGGTGATTTATACAACCTCCCCAAGCTTCAATTCCATCTTCTTATATTTGCAGGGAAAGCACATGGTCTCTTCTGAAAGGTATAAATGCTTAACCCTGTACTGATTCCATAGACAGCACTCAACAGATATTGCTACTGTTGAGTAGTATTACACAGATATTTACCTACTCTTTATATCCAGAGAACTGAAAAGTTAATTCTCACATTTTGTAATTAGGATGTTAACTGTGTATCTTCAAGGGTAGATTTAGAGTGGTAAAGCTAGAAGTCTGACAATAACGGGTTGAAAACATTAAGGTAGACCAGATATAAATGTCATATCGAAATTACACAGTGGTCAGCAATTTCATATCATTCACCGTAATAGGCAGTTAATTCATTGTGGATATCCTAGATGCACATTATTCTTTTAAAAGTCTTGAGATAGGTTTATGTTAATTAGTGGACATTTTCAGGGCCGAGGAGTTGGTTTTTATTCTGGTTTAGGACTGAAAAGTTTGAGTTCATTTAAAACGGAATGAGGACGTGCAAAGAAAAAGCATAGAACTCTACAAGAGGATGTTTTTTACCAGAAGAAATTTAAGGAAGCATAGAATAATTTTCATAAGCACAGGCTTTCTCACAGTATAGCTACTGACACTGAGGAAGTTGCTTAACTTTTCTATTCTCCAGTTTCATCCATCTTTAAAAACAATAGCGATTGTGAGCTTTAGTATTAATACCTTTCATGGACAAGGAGCTGTCCAAATAATAGCACATTACTTTCGTCATAACTATTACTGTCATAATCAACATGGTCAAAGCTCTAGAGATGTGTTTCTCGTAATCCAACACAAGCACATCATCAGGGGAGGTTTTACAAGTCAATGAAAACATTTGTTTCCTCCACACCTAAGGACCACACCAATGTAAATTCTGAAATTCTACCATGAGAGCATCCATCACCTTTGAACTTCAAAGTCTTTAAGTTGCCAAAGAGAGTTCAATTAGAGTGAAAATATGAGAGGGGATGTACTAGGTCCCTAGAGACCCTGCAACAAATACTACACCCTTGAAGGCTTAAAACAGGAAAATTTATTTTCTCACAGTTCTGGAAGCCAGGAGTTCTAAATCAAGGTGTCAGCATAGCTGCACCTCCTCTGAGGCTCAGGAAAATATCCTGTTTTGATTCTTCCACCTGCTGGTGACTCCGGATGTTCCTTGGCTTGTAGGTGTGTGTGTGCCCAGTAGTTTCAGTCATGTCCGACTCTTTGTGACCCCAGGGACTGTAGCCTGACAGGCTCCTCTGTCCATGGGATTCTCCCAGCAAGAGTACTGGAGTGGGTTGCCATTTCCTGCTTCAGGGGATCTTTCCAACCCAGGGATCGAACCTGCAGCCCCTGCATTGGCAGGCAGATCCTTCACCGATATAGCAGATATATCTTAAATCCTTTCAGCCTCTTCTTGTTACTCTACCAAACACTGGGTGAGATGTAGGTTTTGCTCCTTCCTAGATGCCATGAGACAGAGGAGCCTGGTGGGCTGCAGTCCATGGGGTTGCAAAGAATTGGACATGACTGAACGACTTCACTTTCACTTTTCACTTTCATGCACTGGAGAAGGAATGGCAACCACTCCAGTGTTCTTGCCTGGAGAATCCCAGGGACAGAGGAGCTTGGTGGGCTGCCGTCTATGGAGTCACACAGAGTCTGACATGACTGAAGTGACTTAGCAGCAGCAGATGCCATGAACTAAACAAATTTGCCTCTGTTTCAATACCTTACCCAATAGTATGCCTATTAGGTGCACAGTAAATATTATTGAATAAGAATATTTGAAATAAGTAATATAGGGTTCTACTCTCAAGTAAGTCTTACTATGCACAACATTTCAGAGTAATTGTCTTTTGATTTTATTTAATTCTACTACACACATGACCATAGCTTTTGGGAATAGTGAGAGAAGTGGTAAAAAAAAAAATAGTCACAATTCAAAATGCCTACTTTGAAAAAATAAAATCACAAGATTTTACAGCATTTACCAGGTATATATTTTCTAGAAAATGGTTTATTTTATTTATTATTGTTGTTGTTGTTATTGTTGTTTAGTCTGTAAGTCATGTCTGATCCTTTTGTGACCCCATAGACTATAGCCCACCAGGCAAGAATGCTGGAGTGGGTTGCCACTTTCTTCTTCAAGGGATCTTGCCCGACCCAAGGACTGAACCCACTTCTGCTTGTCCTGCATTGACTGGCAGATTCCTTACCACTGAGCTACCAGGGAAGCCTTTGTTCTCTCTACTTTGTACTAATGATCTCCTTACGGAAAACATGAAGCTGAAATGATTTATGAATTTGTGTTTTAACATTGACATTATAAAAGATATACATTTCATCACTATTATGATCCATAATAATCACACATATTATGTATTATTATGGCTTCATAAGGAATAGATTTATATTATTTTCATAGACCCATCAAATCATGAATAGACAGAGTAATATATTTAAGTCAATACTTCCTTAAAATAAGACACTAGAGCTGAATTCTCAATTTTCTTACAGTTAAACATGCTTGGGGTTGTCACCCTCCGATAAACCTTGGTATCTCTAATGCATTAGATTTAAAGACATGAACTCTATTACATAGTTATCATATGCTTGCTTCTGCATATTATGTGCTGCACATTACATAATTCTTCATTCAAAAATGATATTTCTGGGAGGGCTTGAAGAGATGGTCTCTAATATCTCTTCTGGTTTTCATACTCATAAGTCTCCCAACCTACTGTCAGCTGGTGTGTCTGAGTTCGTTTTCCTATCAGAAAATAGTGCCAACCCCCTCCCCTTCTGTCTCCAAACTGTTTCTGTGACACATGACAAATGTTTACAAGATAAGTGATCCTGATCAGAGGTGCAATCTGTGTGGCTTTTGAGCAGAATGAAGCTAATTGCCCTGGAGGAAAATAGATCAATGGTCTTGGTAACAGAGCACTCTAAGCAAATGTCTCTATACAACAGGTTAGATTCCATGTCCACACAAAACTAGATGGTACTGTAAAATGTAAGACTTGGGAGGTACAAAACAAACTCAGTCCCTTTTCACTTTCTAGAGCCACTAATCTCTTTAATCAAGGTAAAATGCTTTAGTTTACACAAATAAGCATTTCTATGGCCTTTCCTGGTGGTTCAGACAGTAAAGAATCTTCCTACAATGCAGGAGACCAGGGTTCCATTCCTGGGTCAGGAAGATCCCCTGGAGAAGGAAATGACTACCCACTCCAGCTTTCTTGCCTGGAGAATTCCATGACAGAGGAGCCTGGTGGGCTACAGTCCATGCTGTTGCAAAGAGTCAGATACGACTGAGCCACTAACACACCGACTAACACACATACTCATGTACATGGTAACACGAGCATCTCAAACTCTGTGTTTACATTCACGGTATCTTTCTTTGGGGGAAAAGATAGTATTATAATCAATGTGAGTGTGTGACTGTAATTAAATGTGAATATTCAGCAGGTTAAGTATTTATTATTTAAGTCAATGATAGCGTTAAAAAAACTCTTCTGTAATCAATAACATTTCCTTAAAATTGGATCACTGGTTTTCTCATTTAGTAGAAGTGAGATATAGCCATGTGTTCATTAATTTTATGATGTCCATCTCAAGGATCCAACATGCTCTCTGATAAAGTTCTGAAATGACATTCCAATTTTCAAAGAGTCTGGCAAATATATTGCCTACTAAATTTCTATCTTCTATCCAAGTCCGGAGGCTCCTCTGGAGCTCAGTAATCCAAACAACATGTCATTCCTAGAGGGCCAGAAATATTGCTATTTGAACACAAAAACAATCTGGAAAAAGATGCCTTTCTGCTACGATATATAATAAACCATGGGAACTTTTGTTGACAATATAAGACATAAAGGAACTTTCACTACCCCTGAATGGAATCTTGCAACACCCACAGATTCATATGAACATAAGTCCTTTCCCTTACATTTCAGTCACAGACAGTTCTGTGGACACAGTTACACAGTCTTCCAGACATCTATTGAGATACATGACATATATTTCATTTCTCTCATGTGAGACTTGTTCTATCCAAGCTTATTTCCATAATGCATTGTGGCTATCTCCTAACATTTAGGATACTATGCATCCTACTTATACAGAATTCTGTGGTACCTAAATGTCTGAAGACTTTTGAAACTGTCTTTTGCTTTCAGTCATTTTTGTTTTGATTTAGATTAAGTGCTAATTTTGATGCCATATTTTTATGTGAGCTCATTTTGCAAAAAGATCTTCCAGCTAAAGTAGGTGAATTAAAGCAGACAGAAGAGAAAGATTTCATTACCTGAAGGTCCCACAATATGAAACACAGACCTTTCTCTTTCATAATTTCTCTGTTTTTTAAAGAAAATTTTCACGGTGTCTGTTGTCTCAGTGCTGACCAGTCAGCCTGTGTGAAGTGAGGGAAGATAGATTTTTGGTCCAGAATATCACCAATGGGAAAAAAAAAGCATGCACACTCAATCATGTCTGACTCTTTGTGACCCCATGAACTATAGCCCGCCAGGTTCCTGTGTCCCTGAGGTTTCCCAGGCAAGTATACTGGAGTGGGTTTCCATTTCCTTCTCCATGTTCCCAAGCCAGGGACTGAACCTGTGTCTCCTGCATCCTGTATCTCAGTGGCAGATCCTCTACCACTGAGCCACCTGAGAAACTCTCACCAATGAAAGGACTATTCAAAGATGCATTTAGCACTGAGTCACACTAGTTTCCTTTGCCTGCACTGAAATGTGGTCTGCCTTGCTCTCAGGATAGCAAGTGAAATGCTACCTTCTCAGTGTGGCTAGGTGTAAGGATATAGCATTGACTGAGCCATACCACAGGACTCTGAGTCAACTTGACCTCCTGACAGCTGGTGTCAGAAGGCTGATCTCAGAAACCTTACTTCTTCCATCTCATCTGTAATAGGTCTCTTCATTTATAGCCTATTGTAAAATATCTTGTAGTATATTTCTGAGATTTAGGGATGTGTGTATGTGTTGGAGAAGACTCTTGAAAGTCCCTTGGACTGCAAGGAGATCCAACCAGTCCATTCTGAAGGAGATCAGCCCTGGGATTTCTTTGGAAGGAATGATGCTAAAGCTGAAACTTCAGTACTTTGGCCACCTCATGCGAAGAGTTGACTCACTGGAAAAGATTCTGATGCTGGGAGGGATTGGGGGCAGGAGAAGAAGGGGACAACAGAGGATAAGATGGCTGGATAGCGTCACAGACTGGATGGACGTGAATCTGAGTGAACTTCGCGAGATGGTGATGAACAGGGAGGCCTGGCATGCTGCAATTCATGGGGTCACAAAGAGTCGGACACGACTGAGCGACTGAACTGAACTGAACTGAACTGAACTGTATGTGTGTGTGGCCATACACATGTAACAAATATCAGAACTATTTAATTACTCAGAAATTCCCTTAGTAGTTTGACTATTATAGTTCACATTCAGCAGTATGTGAATTTCTAAGAAACATTAATCCCAGTTTTTGAAATGTGATCATCTCAACAAGGTCTAACAGACACTTTGTACGTGATACCTTACAGTTTGATAACGCTCCTTCCTATTTGTTATCTGGGATTCTCACACTAATCCAGTGCTACAGATTGAATGTCATGAGCCCCACAAAAATTCACAGATTGAAACCTAATCCCCAGTGTCACGATGTCACGATATTGGGAAGAAGGCATTGGGATGGTGAGGAGATTGTAAAGATGGATTAGGGTTTCACAATCTGGATTACAGCCCTTATAATAAAGACCTTGAAAAACTCCCTACCACTTTCTGCTCACAGAGGTTGTAGCAAGAAGACCACCATCTGTAAGAAGGGAGTCTCATCAAACACTGGAATGGTCAGCACCTGGATCTTGGACTTCAAGCCAACAGGAATAAACTTCTGTTGTTTACAAGCAGCTCAGTCTATGATATTCTGTTGGAGCAACCCAGACAGACTACAGCACCCAGTGAGAGAGCTGTTCTTGTGTCAGTGGCCCAGGCTGAGAAACAGGCAAAGATGAAGGCCATGCACAGCCTGGCACCCAAGTCGAGGCCACTTTTGCAGAGCACGAGAAGGCACATGGAACGAAGAAGTGGATGCAAGCTGTCTTTGTTTCTTTCTTTTCATCCTCTTCCCCTTGGCTTCTTCACAGAGTACTACTCAGTGATTTCTCCTGCTTTAAAAGTCCTGGCCCCCAAAAAAACTACGTGTGAGGGGCACAGTAGAGTCAGATTTTTAAAACCCATTCACAGAAACATCTTCAATAAGAAATAGTTTGTAATTTTGCCATGTCTTTGTGGGAGGTCTATAAAAGCTGTGTGGTATTGGCGCATTTACAATTCTCTTTAGGCAATGAGCCAGCATGCAAATGTTTTCTGGTGTCTATGTTTAGGTAACATTTAATTATCTAAACGATGAAATTTCAGCTAAGGATTCACCTCTTCATCCATTTGGCTCATATATCACTATTATCATTAGGTGAGAGCTTCTTTTTATTGTACTAAATTCTACTTGATTTATTGCTTCTCTCAGGGTCTGAAAGTAAGAGATAATCTGCCTGCACTTCACAAATAGCTGTCAGTTCTGTTCCACTCTTACTTTTCCCAATCAGGTCTAAGCCTCACTCAATAAATTTTATAAAATTGACACTTCTCATCCTGGCAAAGCATCTTATTAGAGCTAATAAACAATTATACATCACAGTAAAACTAAGGAACAGAAGCTTAATTGGTACATATGCTATTGACTGTTCTCTGTTTATGAAGTTGAAACTTGATGTAGAATCACAGTCATCCAATAGGGAAATCATTTGCATACTTTGCTAAGGAACCGTGCTATGAATTTCATTAGTATTTATAAAATCTTTTGAAGGACTCCCTGGAAGAGCTGTTTTGAGAATTAATTATTGACTCTAAAGCATATATGGTAACACAAAAATGCTAACTAGTAACTCAAAAAGGTAGCATAGCAGTAAAAATAGTGATGCCTTGACATTCTTTAGCTCCACTGTATAAGGGCAGAAGGTTGTGTAACTTCAGACTTCAAACACATTGAAATGATAGACATTAAATGATACCAAAAAATTAGAAGCCTTTACAATAGAAAACAAGAAAGTTTATGAATCTAAGTGAGTGAATTGAAAATGTATAGAAAAAGAATGTTAGAACAGGAAGGGATCTTGCCATGGAAAATTTCCAAATTTTCTTTCTCAGCTACTTTTTCAAAAATTTTGAAATGAGTTATTTATTGATTTAGTAATTTATCTCGCATTTTTGGAGTTACTGTTGTTGTCCCAAGGAGTCAGACACAACTGAATACAAACACTAACACACACACAATTTTTATTTAGTTATTAATACTAAGTCATGTCTGACTCTGTTGATGCCCCAGGGACTATATAGTCCTGCAGGCTCCTCTGTCCATGGAACTTTCCAGGCAAAAATGCTGGAGTGGTTGTCACTTCCTTCTCCAGGGGATTTTCCCGATGCAGGGATCGAACCTGCGTCTCCTGCATCACAGGTAGATTCTTTACCACTGAGCCACTTGGAAAGCCATTGGAATTCCTAGTCAAAGTTTTTAAGATTATCTGGTCCACCACATATGTGAAGATGGGACTCTTTTTCATTAGCATCTCTGACTACTTTTATTGCTTTATTGCCCCGAGTGAATTATTTTTATTATAGGGTCATGATGTCTTTGGTTACCAGTTAGGCAATCATATAAACTGGAAGTATTTGGAAAACTTTGGATCTCAGCAAAACCAAGTTTTTTTCTTAGAACAACGAAAATGCAATAGCGGAGACTCTCTTTGGTATCATATCACTTCAGGCTCCTTGAGTTGGTTATATTTACTTCATCTCTTTGACCTCAAAGTAGTCTAGAAGTATCCATGATAAATTTGAAAGCCCTCTCCAGGTCATGAGATTTATGGAACCAATGTGGAAGCTCATGTTAAATGCCAGACTTTTGGAATCTTAATCAATCCATGCTGCAAATAAGCTACAGTCCCTGTGTGCTGGCTCTATGGACATAGGCGGGGGTAAAGAGGAAAAACTCTACATTCTGCTTTCTCCATCCTTCACTTTTGTTTAAAGCTAATTGAAACTACCCTTGATGTTGACTTTCATGGAATTTAAATATGAAATTAAAGCATGAGTACATGAAGAGAGAGAAAGAGAAAACAGGACATTTCCTTGCTTTATTTTCTCCTTAGATTGAAATGACACTTAATTTATTCATTTGGGGATTCATTCAACAAAGAGTCAGTGCCTGTTTTCACCAGATACCACCTTGGGTACAGCCATGAACCAGTGAGCCTGATCTCATAGAGTTTACATTCTCTTGAGGGGGAAGAAATAATAAACTCATGGAAAAATAATTTTAAAAAAGGTTTTTTAAGTAGGGCAAGGTCATTGAGTGTCACGAGACTCCTTTGGAATGGGTGGTCTTAAGATTTCTCAGAGGAGGAGACATTTAAACCTGTCTCATAGAAAGGATCTCACCAAGTAAATATGAAAAGGCATTTCAGCAATGGAAAGAACTAGGGCAAATTCCATGAAGGAGAAATGAGACTGATGTGTGTGAAGGACACTAAGAAGGCAAGTATATCTGGAAAGTAATAAAAAGGATGCCTGGTACAAGATGAAGTCCAAGAGAGAGTCTAGGCTGGGATCCAGTAAAGCCTCGTAAGCCATGGAGAGGATTTGAATTAAATCCAAGGTGACAGGAAGCTGTGGAAGAATGTCAAACAGGGGACTACCTTTTCATCATATCTTTTTCATTCCTGCAGAACCAAGGGCACTAAAGATGTTTTATCTGTAAATTGCCCCAAAAGTATCAACCCATCTTTAGTTTTTCTACCACAGATAGTTTGACTCTCAAGGTAGAATTTGTAAACTACACGATGTTATACTGTGATCTATGGTAAAGGAAATATCTCAGTGAAATATCAATTTCAAGTGCCTGGATATGAGAAGAAAACCTAATGTACTCTAGCTGGAAAGATTACAGTGCCTTTTGTAAATATTTTTCCAGTGTATAATTCCCTACCTGGATGAGATTTTACCTTGAATCAAACCTCAGTCCATTATAATGAAAGGAAGAGGGAACACAGATTACAAATTCTTTAAAAATAAAAGGAAAATGCTATTCTTCAATAAATGAAGAAATCTGTGCTCTATCATTCTTCCTTCATCCAGAGATCACTGTGGAATGACATCTTTGCTAACAGGGCATTTCTTGGTTAAGACCATGGTCTGCTGAAATAGAGCTGTTAGGAAAACAGATGATTCTCTTTAGCATCTTGGCATGAAGGGAGGTTTTATGCAGCTATATTATGCCATGGCCTCCATTTATAAATAAGGACTCTTCCGAAGTGTTTTAAAGACAAACTGGTAGCAGAAGTTATCATTCACTTGCAGTATTAGAGATCAACTAGAATCATCAACTATTAGTTCAGTTCAGTTCAGTTCAGTTCAGTTCAGTTCAGTCGCACAGTTGTGTCTGACTCTTTGCAACCCCATGAATCACAGCACGCCAGGCCTCCCTGTCCATCAACAACTCCCGGAGTTCACTCAGACTCACGTCCATCAAGTCAGTGATGCCATCCAGCCATCTCATCCTCTGTCGTCCCCTTCTTCTCCTGCCGCCAATCCCTCCCAGCATCAGAGTCTTTTCCAATGAGTCAACTCTTTTCATGATGTGGCCAAAGTTCTGGAGTTTCAGCTTTAGCATCATTCCTTCCAAAGAAATCCCAGGGTTGATCTCCTTCAGAATCATCTACCTCATACTTTAATTTTTCAGGCATCAGTAATTGATATTTTGATGCATCTCTATTCATTGAATCATCTATCTCATTAAGTTTATTCTATCAGTATTTGAATATAACTAGCATCTCATATCGGAGAAGGCAATGGCAACCCACTCTAGGACTCTTGCCTGGAAAATCCCATGGATGGAGGAGCCTGGTAGGCTTCAGTCCATGGGGTAGCGAAGAATCGGACACGACTGAGCGACTTCATCTCACTTTTCACTTTCATGCACTGGAGAAGGAAATGGCAACCCACTCCAGTGTTCTTGCCTGGAGAATCCCAGGGACAGGGGAGCCTGGTGGGCTGCTGTCTCTAGGGTCGCACAGAGTTGGACACGACTGAAACAACAGCAGCAGCAGGAGCAGCATCCCATATTGAAGAAGGCAATTGCACCCCACTCCAATACTCTTGCCTGGGAACTCCCGTGGATGGAGGAGCCTGGTGGGTTGCAGTCCATGGGGTCGCTAAGAGTCGGACATGACTGAGCGACTTCACTTTCACTTTTCACTTTCATGCATTGGAGAAGGAAATGGCAACCCACTCCAGTATTCTTGCCTGGAGAATCTCAGGGATGGGGGAGCCTGGTGGGCTGCTCTCTATGGGGTCACACAGAGTTGGACACGACTGAAGTGACTTAGCAGCAGCAGCATCCCATATACCTGTGATTCTGAGACTTTTATGTTTTAGATCACGGTTACTTAGTAGACAAATGAGGTCCAGCATACACTCTAATAAAGGAAAAAATAATCTCTCAGGCTCTACTAAGATTTACTCTAAAATCATCACATGAGAATGACTATTTTTAAATGAAAGATATATTCAGAATGATCTGCCTTCATGACTGGGAAATTTTAGAGAGAAGGAGAGCAATTAGTTACAATAGAGGCTAGGATTTATGAAATGGACCAGAAATAATAGGTGAACTGAAGCACACAGATTAGCTGTGACCAGCATACATTCTCTTTATTCGCACCTTCAATCAAGGCCACATTCCAGGAATGTGGACAGGAGCAAGGACAGATCAAGCTGATCATAGCATTTAATCCAAGTACGGTTGGTCTACACCTGTGAAGCTCCTTGTAGGATATTAGTAAACATTACACGGATGTGGCAGCTGTTTATATTGGAAAACTATAAAAAAATCAAGCAAACAAAAGCCAGATTTTCTAATTCAGAAATTCTCATGATGGAGTTCAGGAGTATATCCTTCAGAGCACTCTCCAAGTGATTTTAAATCCATCTTTTCCAGTCATATTTCCTTTAAAAACAAACTAAAACCTACTGTATAGATATAAGGAACTCTGCTCAGTACTCTGCAATGACCTATATGGGGATAGAATCTAAAAACAGAAAGGATATATGTATTTGTATAATTGATTCACTTTGCTCCATTCTTGAAACAAACACAATATTGTAAACCTTGGTTTACAGCAATAAAAATTAAGAAAAAAACAAAATGCACCCTCAATGCAAGCTTGTCAAACAGATTTTTATTCTTTTTCTGATATTTTGCTGTCATCAATGCTTTGTTCTTTGTATAAAATACTCTTAGATTTCCTAAATCCAAGTCTTTTTGGTATTCTTATATTCTCAAGATTAATCTTTCTTCCAGTGGCAATTTCTAGCGATGATTTTCCTCAGTCCCTTAGAGATAAAGCAAATTGAAAAATAAGGAAAATAATGGGAAACAAAAGCATATAGACCGTCAGCTATGAAATGTGCCCAGCCTTTTGTTTGCTGCTGTTTTGTCTTCCTTATTTACATTTTGTACCCAGAAGACTAAAATATATTTCTTAATCTAGACCCTAAAATTTAGTTGTAATGAATGCAGCCATTTTCTTCTTCTCCAAGCATCTCAAAACATAATAGTGTATGCCTCACTCAGCCTCCAAATTGCAGTATTCTTTTTTTTTTTGGAGATTTTGAAATGGTACTCTAGGCTAACTCACTGCTGAACAGGGTTGTAGCAATCTGACCACAAGCTTGTGGCAAGCCTTCACCCTTCCGCATGCTGGTGACCCGGAAACCTTCCAAGTGGGTTCACTCAAATACAGTAATACAACCAACCACACAAACCCATTTCCACTTGACAGCCAGAAATGCATGCAATTTTGCACGGTTAATTTTAGAATGTAATTCATGGGGTTCTTTCCCAGACTCCTCAGCACAGCATCTGTTGGGAGTCGGTCCATATGACACAGTCTGACAGCTTTTATTGCTTTCCCCAAGAGGATCGCTTAATGATACCAACTCCTCAGTTGTTTTTTGAACAGATAAGTGTTGTCTCTGATGTGAAACCTTGGACCTGCTGGATCTGTATCACAAATATCTATCACCAATTACATGTTGTAAGACATCCATTCAACAAATCTTTACGTAGGGTCTAGCACTTACCTGGGGCTGTGTTCATGACTAGGAATCAAGAAATGGGGGAAAAAATAAAAACAATTGTGGTCTCTATCCCCAAGAAACATCATAGGAGTGGAATCAGAATTGAAAAATGGAGGCCAGGACCCTGAAGCACACTATCTCCATCTTTGGCTTCCACACAAGAAGGAGGATTTCAGGTCCAAAGAGGTCTGGCATTCTCCTAAAGGTATACAGTAATCCAGAGACAGGAAGGAGATGAGAACCCATGCATCGTCATTTTCACAGTGGTGCACTTTCTGCTCTGCCACCAACAGTAAAATTTATTCAACTACCATTTAAAGTTTTTTTCTACTTTCATCCTTTATTTCAGACATCTTTCAACACCCAGAGACATGATACTTGCAAATAAAAAAAAAATGGGCATTTAAAAGGAGATATATACTTTTTATGAGCCAGAAAGCTTAGCTACATAGAAAAAAATTGCAATTGCACCTGTCCTCCGAGGAGCTCACCATATTTTACAGACAGTGTTCAATTATTTCTGGCAATATTCCTATGATGCATCGTTATGAGATTACTTGCATTATGTACAGCACCTTTCCTCCTCGGACCTTGAAGGTGCCTTTTACAGAATCCGACATAAAAGAAGGTAATTCTCAAAGTGCTCCAGGGAGATGGAAAAAAATATATTAAAAACCATGGAAAGACCAAATTACTATTGGTAGCTAGGGAAATAAGAGTCACTGAGAGTTAAGGGGCTACACAAAAACTTTGGGGAGAGAAAATTCTTTGTTCTTGATTTTTAAAGCAACAGTTCCTCCTACCACATATATATACCACATATATACACACACCTGTATTTAGGGAACACAACAGAACATTCAAGGGCAGAAGTAGTTAAGTGAAAAGAGAAACCCGTATTGATCTTCAAGTGTCAGGTCAAATAGAGGAAGTGGGAATATTCTGTTGCTCTCACCTGTTCATTTATTAGTTCAGTCACCTTGTGAATACTTTCGGTGTATCCTGCTAGAAAAGAGGACGTCAGCGACCGTTCTAGAAGGCCTTCATATCTGCAAGTCCATGTCCTTCAGTAACAATGAAAGCTGAGACAGAGCATGGGAGATCCTTAAAGGCAGTGATGTTTATAGCCGTAGCCTCCGTGCCAGACACATTGGAGGCAACTCAAGACATATTTTTGAATATGTAAGTGAATTCCCTGAAAAGGTTTCAAAAGATAGAAAGGTGAATCTAGGCTGTTAAAGCTGTATTGACCTTCCCCAGTTTGACCAAGAGTTCAGTTATTAACAGTTTTCAGTTTGTAGAAGCTCTAATCTGATTGAAAGACACAACACTCACACACACACACCTTTCACACACACACACACACACACACACATACACACACACCATTTTGTGGATAGAAGAACTGATCTTAAAATACTGTGCCCAAATTAATGTTAGAAGCAGGGGACTTACCGCAACCATGTGCTGACATCCCCCAAGCTCTAGAGATTTCTATACTAGAAGAGGCGACTACAAATTCAATGTTCTTTTGTCCCATTTGCACTTCTTCCCCCACCTCCCCCAGAATGGTCAATAAAGCCACGTTTCTTAGTTATCAGAAGCCACAGAAGGGTGTTGCTGCAGCTATTGATGCGTGTAGCCCTGCTCTCCCGCAGGTACCCTGGTGTCCTCCAAGCCTGCAGAGACAGAATGAACCACCACATTCCTCTTCCACCGAGCCAGCCTGATTAGTGTCTGAGGGATCATGGTGATATTTTATACACTTAAACACTAAGAATTTTCATTTATTTTCCTGTATGCCATCTCTTTCTTTTCAGTGTGCATTTGCTAAAAACCATCTTTTCTTATTTTTTCAGGCATTTTCATAATACGTACCTCTCTGATACCACCATTGGGATTTTCACAACGCATCTCTCCCTCCTGAAACTGCTTTTACTTCTGCAAAGATTAATATTAACCTTCCCATTTCTGATGAAACACCGTGTGACCCTCGAATCTGAATTTCAAGATATGTAATATTTTAAGATATTGCCAATCCTAAATACAAGGAAAAATATCCCTGATCACAGGAGCATAAACAGTTGTCTGAGGATCTGTCAAAACCCTTGTTCAAAGAGTGCTTTCAGTTTAAGTAAATGTCTAAGATGTATGTTTTGTATAACAGGCCCTGTTAATTTGCTTTAATTTTTGAGAAGCAGGAATAATCTGTGAGGGGGAGAAAAGCAAGCAGATCATACAATAATCAAAAGTGATGTATCATCAGGTTCAACTTAAGGCTAAGACAGCAGATATCCACACTGGATATCTGCCTGTATCTGTGAGAGTTTTTCTAGAAGAGCCAAGCACTGTGATTTGTCTATTTCTTTTGGCAGTTATCAGTTTTTGACACTCTGTTATTGTATGGATAAGGATTTCGAGTTATTATTTTTTAAGGAAATCGTTATTAAATGATTTTCTCTATCTCTTGATAGAGAAATAAATCGACTTTATCTGTGATTTAAAATAGCCACTCAGCTTTCTTTTTTTAGTGTATGTTTTGTTTAGTAGTTTCTCTATTTCTATCCTTTTAAACTATTTGTGCCTTTATTAAAAAAGGGGGTTTGTTTACAGTAGCATGTAGCTAGAAGTTGCTTTTGGTTATGTAATATGAGAAATTCTGCAAGGTGTGGGAATATTTAGACAATTTACATTTGATATAATTGTGTATATGGTTGAATTTACATGTACCATCCTTATTATTTTGCTTTTTGTTTTTCACTTGTCCTAATGATTATTTATTCTCTTTTCCTTCAGCCCTTTTTGATTTAATGATATACTTTTTAACTATTTCTCCTTATAGTTGAACTATCAGTATAATTACTTTTATTTTTATTTTAATGGTTACTTTCGGGTTTACAATATACATTTTTAACTTACCACAGCCCACCTTCAAGTGATACTATACTACAATTGTCCCCTAGTATCCACAGGGTATTGGTTCCAGAACCCTCCACAAATACTAAAGTCCAAGAATGCTCAAGTTTGTTATAAAATATGGCATAGTATTTGCGTATAATGTACACATATCTTCCCATATACTTTCAACCATTGCTGGATTAATTATAATACTTAATGCAATACAAATGCTATATGAGTAGTTGTAAATACAATGAAAATGCTATTAAAGAGTTGTAGGCATCTGGTAAATTCAAGTTTCCTTTTGGAACTTCCCAGAATTATTTTTCCAAAAGATTTTTGAATTATGGTGATTGAATCCTCAGATACATAACTCCTGATTACACTTTGTGTATAGTGTAATGTATAACAATGCAATCCCATTTCTTCCCTCCTGGCCTTTGTGTTTTGGGGGTCATACATTTTCCTTTTACATATGATAGCTAGATGTAGTTTTAAAAGCTATAAGAAAACATTTTAATATTTATCCATTTAGTTACAATTTCATTAACCTCATTCCTTCATGTGTATCTAGATTTCTGTCTTATCTGTTTACTTTTGTTCAAAAGATGTTTTCTAAAAATTAAGAGTGAGATTAATTATTTCAACTGTTGGGTGTCTGAAGGAAAAAAAAACATTTATTTCACCTTCATTTTTAAAAAGATTTTCACTGAATAATCAGTTCTGGATTAGCAGGATTTTTTGTTTCACTTTCGTTACCTAACTGTGTTGGTACTCTTGTCTCCTCACCGGCATTGTTTCCAATGAGAAAACCACTATAAGCCATGTCTTTTGTTTCCCTGGTATTGACTGTTCTCCCTGCCCTCCAGCTGCTTTTAAAATGTTCTCTTATTCTCTGGTTTTAACCAGTTTGATTATATTGGGCATGGATTAGTGGGTTTTAATTTTACTCAGATTTGGAAAATTTCAGATGCTGTTTACTTAACTTTCCTTTCCCTCCTATTTTGGGCAGTCCAATTGCAGAAATATTTGGTCTCTTCAATCTCTCTCTGTTCATTGACTCTTGTTGATTAGTTTAGTCTGCTTCTCTACGTATTTTCACTTTAGAAAATGGTGTCTGTTACCTCTTAAAGTTCACTTCTCTTTTGTCCCCTATTCTAATATATCCACCATTAATGCTGTCTGTGTGTTTTTTATCTTTGGCATTTCAGTATTCATCTCGAGAAAAATCTATTGGGTGTTTTAAAAATTATCCACATCCCTTGTTAACACGTTCAGTCTTTCCTCTAGCTTCTTGAATATATGAAATACATTCGTAATTACTGTTTACATGTTCTTGTTCTATCATGGGTCATCTCTGGGCCAGTTTTGATTGATGGTTTTTCTCTTCATTAGAGTTAGTGTTTTTCTGCCTCCTTGCATCTGAGTAATTTGCAAGACTGTAAATTTTACCAGGTTGGGGGCTTAAATACTTTTGTATTTCTGAAAGCTTTTCTGTACTTTCTTTATGACATGATTAAGTTACTTGGAAATAATTTGATCTTTTCAGGTCTCGCTCTTAAGATTTAGGAGGTGGGAATCGAAGCAGCATTTGCTCTAGGGTTAAATTACCCATTACTGAGACAAGACACTTTTCAGTAGTTTACATAATATTCCTTCCATTTTGAGGTTTTTAGTCTGGTCTTTGAAAATAGGCACTGGGTGGGTGCCCCCTCCCTACCCTGCAGTCTAGAAACGTCCTAGGCAGTATGCTGGATCAGAAGACTCACCTCATCTGTTTCTCTCAAGGATCACTGTCGTTTTTTGCCTGATAATCAATTTCTTGAAAGCCATCAATTCATATATTTTTACTTTGTTTATTGTTTTGAGTAGTAAAATAAATCTGTTCTCTCTTTCTCTACCTTGACCAGAACCAGAAACTTGACGCCCAGACTTATTTTATTTCATTTCACTGATATTTTCCCAAGAAAATTATTTATAAGCTTTGGCATTTTTGCTTCTATTTGTAAGATATCCTTCATCATGAACCATGCCACATCACTTTGTCGTGATGTTATGTGCCAAGGGAACAGAAAGCATGTACTGAACAGATTATACCCTTCTGGGAGAGACACTCGGAGAGGTCAGGAGTGTCTCAATGCAAATACAGTTTCCTACATTAACATTCTAAGATTGAAGACACCATTCCAAAGAATGAGCTATAATTTGTTGGAGGACTGAAAATCTTAAAGGGGAAGGATGGACACTCCATCGTCTATGGAAGGTTTTGAGGAGGAGCAGAAACAGGATAAGATGGTTGGATTGCATCATCGACTCGATGGACATGAGTTTGAGCAAGCTCCGGGAGTTAGTGATGGACAGGGAGGCCTGGCGTGCTGCACTCCATGGGGTCGCAAAGAGTTAGACTGAGTGACTGAAGTGACTGAGAAACTAAAACGAGCCGTGTCTCTGACAATTTCAAAAAGTTGCCATACCAACCCTCAGTTGCCTCTTCCCAGAATTCATTTATGAAATGATAGTTACTTTACTGTTATTTTTGTTTTTCTTTTCGGGCAATTGAACCTATTCATGAATGATTCAGAGTACAATGTAAGAAAATGTCAAGGGTCAAAATGCTGAAAAAGTACACACTATATGCGTATCTGTGTATGTGCGTGTTAGTTGCTCAGTCCTGTCTGACTCTTTGTAACCCTTAGAGTGTAGCCTGCCAGGCTCCTCTGTCCATGGAATTCTCCAGGCAAGAATACTGAAGTGGGTTGCCATTTCCTTCTTCCCAACCCAGGAACTGAACCTGGATCTCCCATACTGCAGGCAGATTCTTTACCATCTGAGCTACTTGGGAAGCCTACCCAGTATACCAGAACCCAGTTGAGGGTGTCAGAGCAAAGCCAGGGTGTAGCCAGGTTTCCACACGATGGTGAAGAGATACTGAAATCTGGGCAGGTCCAGGATCTGAGTTTCTGTTCCTGGAACAGTCTGGAATCAATGGTACAGTGGGGAGGACCAAGAAAAGAGGGCAGGAAGCATCTTTGTGACCTGGCCACTCAGGACAAATGTTCACGAATATTAGTAACAGCCCTGCACCCTCTCTGTAGATGAACAGTTCTGCCTTTATGACACACTTTAATCTGCTTTATAAATCTTTATTTTCTGAACCCCAAATCTGAAACTCTCATTTTACATAAAAAGGAAAAGTAATAAAAGATAACTCCCTTAAAACCACAGTATTCATAGTGAATAAACAGATGAAAAAGGGAAATGGAAAGTTATATGAGGTAAAGTAAATTCGCGTCTATATAGACTGTAAATAAATGAAACTGCAACTATACTGACGTGTGTGTGTGTGTGTGTGTGTGTGTGTGTGAGAGAGAGAGAGAGAGAGAGAGAGATAGTCAAAGTGCTGTCAAAGGCATTAAGGAATGGCCAGAAGGGTCAGAAAATAGAAATGGTAAATGAGCAAAACTTCCATGGGAATTGATACTTTCAAACTCTGGTGCTGGAGAAGACTCTTGAGAGTCCTTTGGACAGCACAGAGATCAAACCAGTCTATCCTAAAGGGAATTAGTCCTGAATGTTCTTTGGAAGAGGTGATGCTTAAGCTGAAGCTCTAATACTTTGGCTACCTGAAGAGCCAACTCATTGGAAAAGACCTTGATGCTGGGAAAAAGTGAGGGCATGGGAAAAAGGTAACACAGGATGTGGTGGTTAGATGGCATCATCGACTCAATGGACATGAATTAGGGCAAACTCAGGGAGATGGTGAAGGACAGGGAGGCCTAGCGTGCTGCAGTCCCGGGGTCTCAAAGAATCAGACATGACTGAGCGACTGAACAAAAACAATAAGGCCAAGCCCAGGCAGTAATAAGGTAGCTCATTAGCTAATTTGAAGCAGAGGAGTAGAATATAGATGTGGAAGGGAGTGAAACATCAGTCAAGGAGAATGGTGAGCTGAAAGCATCACCTCAGAAAGGTGGTAATGGGAGTGAAGATATGGCTGACGGAAGGAATGGTCTCATTTAGTGTGCCACTTAGATGGTCTTTCTCAAGGTATAGCTTCCTTTTATTTCAAGGTCATTCTTACTGTCCAGCAGCTGGAGGAAGCACCACTGAGTGTTTACCTGCCCTTTCTGTGTGCCCAGCTGGAGGACTGGGCATCAGAGGACCAGAGATGGTGCCTTCATTCTCAGAAGGTGGGGCTCTGTATCCTCCAGGGCTCAGACACACCATAAATATGCCTTGTGGTTTGTGTCTGCTTCTCCATTATAACGTT
This sequence comes from Nanger dama, assembly GCA_917880005.1. NCBI lineage: Eukaryota > Metazoa > Chordata > Mammalia > Artiodactyla > Bovidae > Nanger > Nanger dama. The sequence goes on from CAKJTW010000069.1 coordinate 6,168,161, forward strand.
TTGAAAACTGATTCAAGGAAAGTAAGTGGCAGGGACATATTATTTTTTAATATAAAAGAAGATACATCATTTTTTCTATGGTTTTGTTTTTCTGGAGTTCTTCAACATCATATCCTTTAATTCTCTACCGTTAGAACTTTTACTAAGTAAGGAACCTCAGAGGCAAAGCTAACTGAGGTGAGGCAGGAAACAAGCAAAATATACTGACCACAGAGATCACGCTTCATTTTGCATATTTTCTGAAGCTAACTGAACATCTTAAGCCTGAAAAAGTGGCAACTAAATATGCTGGAGGAACAAGAGAATGAGAGAGATTGTTGGAGTGAGAGTGAGTGCAAGTGAAAGAGCAGAGAAAGCACACAGCTTACTCTACAAGGAAAAGTGAAAGTGAAGTTGTTCAGTCATGTCCAACTGTTTGCACCCCCATGGACACCAGGCTCCTCCATCCATGGGATTTTCCTAGGCAAGAGTACTGGAGTGGGTTGCCATTTCCTTCTCCAACTCTACAAGGAAAGCACTCAGCAAATTCAACTTTATCAAATTAAAAGGCAAAAAGAAGGCTGGTCAAGCATTCATTCAGTGCACTTTGATATATTCATGACACAGCTAGACTTTCAGATATTCAAGATGGTTAATAAGAGAAAAGAAGTCACAGAAATGTAAATAGTAATTTAAAATATGAGCTCCAAATTATCAGTAAAATGGAAAAGAATTTATAGAGTTTTAACCTGAAAAAGTGGAACATTTAATTGATATGAATTTTTCATGGACTTATGATAATGCATCTGATAATTATAATGTATATATTATATAAATTATTGCCTCTGCTGACTCATATAAATAGAATATTCAGAAAGTCTAAAAGTAGAACTGAGGAATATAAGCCCTAATGTTTTAAACTTTTCTGGGTCTATAGAAGTTAAGCAAAGAAAGAAATTCCCATAATAACCCAGAGTTAAAACTTCTTCAGTAGATAAAAATTATTGCCCTGGGCAATGAAAGCTAGGTTTCATATAATAGAAGAGATTAGCTGTGGAAATATAGGAGAATACCATATTTTTCTCCTGTAGTGAATTCTACTTTTCACTGATATAAAAGAGAAACAAGATTCAGGAAACCAAAAGCTGTACGATTACTATAAATTATTAGCCAAGTGCTAGTCTCATATGTTAATTAAAACATTTACATTTACTTTACTATGAGAATTCACTTTTGCTCCTAAAAGTGCAAATGATGTTTTGTTAAAAATTATAAGAATAAAAGAGCTTAGAATTACATTTAAGATTCTCTCTTCATAAAGCGTATCACTTTTGGAGAAAATTTTGCCTAACATAAAACCACTTTTGCTAATGTTCTTGCTCTATATCTCTTAATAAAACCAGGGATGATATTCTATGGTCCTTCTATACAAGCCTCCTCCTGTGGAATGCTGGTTAAGGCATTAATTAGTTAGTTTACTCGCTAAGTCATGTCCGACTCTTGCGACCCCATGGACCATAGCCCGCAAAGCTCCTCTGTCCATGGGATTTCCCAGGCTGGAACACTGGAGTGGATTGCCATTTCCTTCTCAGGTTAAAGCATTAAATTATTTTAATTCATTTCAAAGGATTAAAAGTGTATTTGAATTACTACCTTCTACGTCCTTAAAATAGTAAATAATAACCAGGCATTGAAGGGGAGAAAAAGTCATGCTTGCCAATGTTCCCATATTAAAGTATCATTATTAGCCATCTATGGAACAAAACCTGGGTAAGAAAAAGGTGCTACATCATGTTCTTTCTTTTTCTTGATGAACGTAAGAATTTTAGGAGCTCTGTACTCCCCCCTTCACCCCAGAGCTCGTATGATTTGGAGTTCTCTGTGACATTAGCAAGATCAGTGTTGTGTTCTGCTGAAAGTGGAAGCTTTCATAGCTGGATAAGAGCCCAGAAATTAAAATGTGAGTGAAAAAGGCACCTGAAAATAACTCGAGGTAGCATCTCACTAAAAAGCCAGGTGAAGTGAAAGTACCTACAAGAAATGATTGAGCAACAGGCTATGCTGCAAATATTCTGACCGGATCTGACCCTGCAAGACCTGGAGTCTTCCTCTTGATGTTCCACTTCCAACATAGCTTCACTGGGAACAGGGAGAGTGAAAGTATTCTTTGCTCAGTTGTGTTGGATTCTCTGTAACCCCATGGACTACGGCCCGCTAGGCTCCTCTGCCCAAGACATTTTCCAGCCAAGAATTCTGGAGTGGCTAACCACTCTCTTCTCCAGAAAATCTTCCCAAACCAGGAATCAAACTCAGGTCTCCTGCTTTGCCGGCAGATTCTTTACCATTTAAGCCAGCAGGAACAGTCTCCTTGCTTAACTTGACTCCTTCCCAACCTTCCACTTTCTATGTAAGAAGGAAGTTAGAGGAAGGTTCCTTGCTCTACCTCCTTGCATAAGATACCCGAATATCCAAATAGCACCCTCTTTATCCTCCATACTGAATATTAATATGTGCACGCCAAGAGTTACATGATCTTCAGTACCATACTCTTGGGACAAAACTGACATGAGTCAGAAGTGATAAGCCCAGAATCCTAGCATCCTCTTCAGAGTCATCAACCTCTCAAATACCTACACGTTCTCCATAAATCTCCCCAGTGTGCTCTGCTTACTGCTATACATAAAGTTGGATGCCAGCCTCACCTTTATTCTCTTTAAAGTCCGCAAACATATGTTTATATTTGGTTAATGGAAGTCACCTAAGTTTTCAAAAGCACATGCTTAGATTGTCTTAAGTTTTCATATGTGTGGTTATTACTTTGTCTGCCTAAGTCTTCATATTTGCAAACATATCGCATCAGATGCAAACACTGAGGTTGACCTGAATTGTGTAACAGTCTAGTAGACCAGGATTCAGTCCCTGGGTTAGGAAGATCCCCCTGGAAGAGGGAATGGTAACCTACTCTAGTATTCTTGCTTGAACCCCTGTAGGTAGAGGAGCCTGGTGGGCTACAGTCCACAGGGTCCCAAAGAGTTGCGCTGCAAAGAGGTAGACGTGACTGAAGCAACTTAGTACACATGCAGGCAATGATATTGATACAATCGCTTTACAGGAGCTGTACTGAGACTTTATAAAAATATTTTGAAGAATTAAAGAAAGTGTTTATTTTGTAATTGATATAGCCTCTTTCCCTCTTTTCTGTTTTTTATATAAATAGAATCCAATAATATAGCAAAACTACTATACTGATTTAAGCAAACAACCAACCACATATATTAAAATTTTCAATATATTTAGGCATTCATTTGAAGCTATATATCTTCTGATTTATTTAACCCAATCATATGGATTTTATGCACATTTATTGCAAGCTTAAATTCACAAGTTGGATATTTTTGTTTAGTTATAAGAAGACATTGTTAGAACTTAACCGTTTACCATTTTCAAAGATAGACATCAATCCCAAAGCCATCTAAACTACCTCATTGTCTTAACATTGAGCTCTGATGTGTACTTTTACATGTAAATCATAATATATGATGGAAGACATATTTTAAGTTCCCTAAATTCAAGGAATTTGAAGTAATGTATATTTTGAAAAGGTTAAGTGTTATGCAAATGAAAGACCTCCTAAGTGGCTGTTGTGTACTTATCTCACATTTTCTGTTCTCTTCCTCAGATCTAGCTCTGTAGATATTCACTATCTTATTGAGAAGCACTTTAATCTCCCTGACCTGTTTATTCTTTGTTTGAGGACAACTAGGGGTGGAAATTGTTTTGATTTCTTTTCTCAAAAAGAAATCTCTGTCCCCTGAAGACCTTGATACATCAAATCACATCATTTCTAGACCCAGGTCACATTTGAAGGGCTGTGTGGGCACAGTACAGCATCAACAGAAATAAGCTGAAGTCCCTCTAAATCCTAGTCACTGTAACTCTGGGTGACAGATTCACGCTGCTACTAATCAATTTCACACCAGGGAGAGGCACATGGTAGAAACATGCAGATTGAGAACAGCAGAGAAGTCGCTTGGAAAATGTCTGAAAACCAGAGCTTTCCAGCCTCACTTCTGTGTGCCAAAATACAAAAACATATGCTTGCCCCTTATTTTTTGCTTTTTTTTTTTAAAGTAGAGAAATTAGCTCCTGTCAGACTGTTGCCCGCTCCAAAAGCTACATCACTAGCAATGGTAAAAAGCTTTGCCATTTCTAAGGAAAATTGCCGGGGGGTGGGCAGGGGGTGGGCCGGGGAAGGGGGGAAATCAGTCTATTTGCCTATTACCAAAGCAAATTAGAAACTGTTATCCAGTCAGTTTCCTTTCCTTCTATATATTTTTAATACAGTTGTCAGGGTCAAAATCAGTTTTCTGAATTACTGCTATTACTGGCATAATCTGATGTTGCTATTTTCAGTTCCTGATAAAGAGATTCAGGAAAGAGTTAAAATCTTATGTTTCACCTAATTAGGAAATCTGGAACTTCAGAATCAGTTTATGTAAGGGAAGAATTGAGTTTCTTTGTTACCTTCATTTACATTGGGCAAACACTAAGATCTTTGAAACTCATTTGTCAGAAATTAAAGATAGTATTTGATATGAGCTTAAAATTTTGTTAATTGATCTAATGAGAAGTTTAAGGACATGAGAATCAGTATTTTTCAAGTGATTTCAGTGGCATGGATGAGTGTAGTTGATCAGATTTACTTCTGTACATAAGGCTGTCTGAAGCTTCATTTTCAGGGTAAGAGAAGATGAAAAATGAAATTAACTGAATAAATGTCTGGAAAACAAGGAGAAAAGATTGAAATAGCCACAGTCCAATATTTGTATCCAGATGCAACAATAGAACAGAAAATGTGTACTCAAGTATCAGTTCAGTTCAGTTGCTCAGTCATGTCTGACTCTGTGCAACCCCTTGAATTGCAGCATGCCAGGCCTCCCTGTCCATCACTAACTCCCGGAGTTCACTCAGACTCACATCCATCGAGTCCGAGATGTCATTCAGCCATCTCGTCCTCTGTCTTCCCCTTTTCCTCCTGCCCCCAATCCCTCCCAGCATAAGAGTCTTTTCCAGTGAGTCAACTCTTCGCATGAGGTGGCCAAAGTACTGGAGTTTCAGCTTTAGCATCAGCTTCCAAAGAAATCCCAGGGCTGATCTCCTTCAGAATGGACTGGTTGGATCTCCTTGCAGTTCAAGGGACTCTCAAGAGTCTTCTCTAACACCACAGTTCAAAAGTATCAATTCTTAGGTGCTCAGCTTTCTTCACAGTCCAACTCTCACATCCATACATGACCACAGGAAAAACCATAGCTTTAACTAGAAGGACATTTGTTGGCAAAGTAATGTCTCTGCTTTTGAATATGCTATCTAGGTTGGTCATAAATTTTTTTCCAAAGAGTAAGCGTGTTTTAATTTCATGGCTGCAGTCACCATCTGCAGTGATTTTGGAGGCCCCCCAATTTTGGAGCTACCCCATGTCCAAGGTCAGCGGCAGCGGCCGGGAGTGCCAGGCTGCGATGGCGCAGGAGCAGCCAAGAGGAGCTACCCCATGCCCGAGGCCAGGGGCAGTGGCCGGGAGGAGCAACCCCATGTCCAGGGACCAGTGGCTGCGTGGGCACAGGAGGGCATAGAGGAGCTACTCCACGTTCAAAGTCAGGAGGGGTGGTGGTGAGGAGATATCCCACATCCAAGGTAAGAGAAACCCAAGTAAGACAGTAGGTGTTGCAAGAGGGCATCAGAGGGCAGACACACTGAAACCATACTCACAGAAAACTAGTCAATCTAATCACACATGGATCACAGCCTTGTCTAACTCAATGAAACTAAGTCATACCCTGTGGGGCCACCCAAGATGGGCGTGTCATGGAGGAGAGATCTGACAGAATGTGGCCCATTGGAGAAGGGAATGGCAAACCACTTTAGTATTCTTGCCTTGAGAACACCATGAAGAGTATGAAAAGGAAAAATGATAGAATACTGAAAGAGGAACTCCCCAGGTCATTAGGTGCCCAATATACTACTGGAGATCAGTGGAGAAATAACTCCAGAAAGAATGAAGAGGTGGAGCCAAAGCAAAAACAATACCCAACTGTGGATGTGACTGGTGATAGAAGCAAGGTCTGATGCTGTAAAGAGCAATATTGCATAGGAACCTGGAATGTTAGATCCATGAATCAAGGCAAATTCAGTTCAGTTCAGTTCAGTTCAGTCACTCAGTTGTGTCTGACTCTTTGCAACCCCATGAATCACAGCACGCCAGGCCTTCTTGTCCATCACCAATTCCTGGAGTTCACTCAGTCTCGCATCCATCAAGTCAGTGATGTCATCCAGCCATCTCATCCTCTGTTGTCCCCTTCTCCTCCTGCCCCCAATCCCTCCCAGCATCAAAGCCTTTTCCAATGAGTCAACTCTTCTCATGAGGTGGCCAAAGTACTGGAGCTTCAGCTTTAGCATCATTCCTTCCAAAGAAATCCCAGGGTTGATCTCCTTCAGAATGGACTGGTTGGATCTCCTTGCAGTCCAAGGGACTCTCAAGAGTCTTCTCCAACACCAAAGTTCAAAAGCATCAATTCTTCGGTGCTCAGCTTTCTTCACAGGCAAATTGAAAGTGGTTAAACAGGAGATGGCAAGAGTGAACATCGACATTCTAGAAATCAGCAAACTAAAATGGACTGGAATGGGTGAATTTAACTCAGATGACTATTATATCTATGACTGTGGGCAGGAATCCCTTAGAAGAAATGGAGTAGCCATCATCATCAACAAAAGATTTCGAAATGCATTACTTGGATGCAATCTCAAAAACGGCAGAATGATCTCTGTTTGTTTCCAAGGCAAATCATTCAATATCACAGTAATCCAAGTCTATGCCCCAACCAGTAATGCTGAAGGAGCTGAAGCTGAACGGTTCTATGAAGACCTACAAGACCTTTTAGAACTAACACCCCAAAATGATTTCCTTTTCATTATAGGGGACTGGAATGCAAACGTAGGAAGTCAAGAAACTCAAGTATCAGTTATAATCAAAATCATCTGGCTAAGTTGTCTCACTTTAAAAAGTTATGAAATCATAGGCAAAACTCAACTACTGGGTTGGATTTTCTTGGACTGACTATCTCCATCAAATAAATCAACAAAAGTTTAATTATCCAACCTGGGAGAGCATAACAAATGTGTACAGACTGCTGACAGTGGTCTGATAAAGAAATATCTTCATGTATTTGTTAAGGAACTATTAGGGACTTAACCACATAAACTAACAAAGGAGAGATCAATTTCCACCTCCCTCCATCACACACTATGCATGAGAATGTACACGTGACCTGATACTAAACTAACAGACAGGCTTTGGTATAAGATGTTAGGAGTATGTGGGAAAATAGCTATCTTTCTTCTTTCCATGTATCTTGGCTTGAGATTACACCCAACATTTATGTTATGAAGATTTTATTGGCTATTTTGTGAATCACATCAATTAAATGAGAGCTACGTTCTTTTCCCTAGCACTCCCTGAGCCACCTTTATCTGAACACATGAGATCATGTTCCTCTATCGCCTGCCTCTGCCTCTCTTTTTGAGGCCCATGCGGTGTGGTGCTCTAGCTATACAAATTCCTGATTTTTCATGATATTTTAAAGTCACTCACCCTTCATTGCAGTGTCTTATCTCATTCATCTGATCAGTGGAGTCTCCAAGTGCATCCCTCACAGCTATCATGCTGAGTTCTTTGTGCTGAAGACCAGAGAGTGTTGGAAATTTAGGAAATGTTGTATTTCCTGACATCAGGAGAATACTCCTTAGATTTTACCAGAGCATCTGGGGTTGGATCCTACAAGATAAAGGGATTCCCCAGTGACTCAGTGGTAAAGGATCTACCTGCAATGCAGGAGATGCAGGCTCAGTCCCCGAGTAAGGAAGATCCCCTGGAGGAGGGCATGGTTACACTGGCAACCCAGTGCAGCATTATTGCCTGGGGAATCCCACAAACAGAGGAGCCTGGCGGGGTGCAGTCGATGGAGTCACAAAGAGTTGAACACAACTGAAGTGACTTAGCACACACACACTGAGATAAATACTATTTCTATAACAGTAAAAATCACTGGTTTTAATAATTCTTGGCATTGAATTTAAGGTAGGAGTCAGTTTGTTTTTGTTTTGTATCAATTTAAAATAATGACTCTTTGAGATCAAAAATGGTCCTGGCACACAGACTATGAAACAATTTACTTTAGTAGAAAAAGTAGTATATCTTAAATTCTATTTTTAAAAAATGTTTTGAGACATTTAATTCAAAAAGCAATATCACTACATCACCAAACTGAACATTATATTTCTTACTTAATACAAAAGTGAAAGTGAAGTCGCTTAGTCGTGTCCGACTCTTTGCGACCCCGTGGACTGTAGCCCACCAGGCTCCTCCATCCATGGGATTCTCCAGGCAAGAATACTGGAGTAGGTTGCCATTTCCTTCTCCAGGGAATCTTCCCCACCCAGGGATCGAACCCAGGTCTCCTGCATTGCAGGCAGATGCTTTACCTCTGAGCCACCAGGGAAGCCCCTTACTCAATACAAAAGCAGTCACATTTCACTTTAATAATTTTGTAAATGCACAAAATGGGACTGCTAGGGTATGCAAAAGACACGTACAGACAAATAAGATTTGAGGACTACTGCTGACACTCCAGTACTCTTGCCTGGAAAATCCCATGGACGGAGGAGCCTGGTGGGCTGCAGTCCATGGGATTGCTGAGTCAGACACGACTGAGCAATTTCACTTTCACTTTTCACTTTTATGCATTGGAGAAGGAAATGGCAACCCACTCCAGTGTTCTTGCCTGGAGAATCCCAGGGACGGGGGAGCCTGGTGGGCTACCATTTATGGGGTCGCACAGAATCGGACACAACTGAAGCGACTTAGCGGCAGCTGCTGATTTACAGTATATCTGCAAAATTATAAATGACCAAATAAAGGAGTTCCTTTTATTCAGTTAATGTTGTTTTTAAAAAAATATTTATTTATTTGGCTGCACAGAATCTTAGCTGCAGCATGCAGGCTTCTCTCTAGTTGTTCTCCACAGGCTCAGTGAATATGTATTTTTAAACTTAAAAAAATTTATTGAACTATAGTTGATTCACAATGTTGTATTAGTTTCAGGCATTCAAGAAAGTGATTTAGTTATATATATATATATATATATATATATATATATATATATGCATGTATATACACACAAATAAACCTATGTGTATGTGTATATATATATATATATATTCACACATATATCTGTTTCTGTGTATATGTATTATTTTTAGATTTCTTTCTATTATGGGTTGTTATAAGATATTGAGTATAGTTTCCTATACATTGTTGAAAGACAGAATTTTAAAACAAGGTCCTAGTTCTGGATTACTTTTTCTTTGTTCAAAAACATTGTAGGTAACAGGGAAGAGCCGACTGTCTTGCTCTCCTTCTGAATTCTTCTGACTGCCAATTACAGGGGATGAGGCATTTTGATAGGTGAAAAATCAAATCTATTATGTACACATGGGAAATCCCCCAAACCATGAAGAATTCCTCAGACATCAAGGCAAAATGTTGTTTTAATTTGTTTAGTCGCTCAATTGTGTCTGACTCCATTGTGACCCCATGGACTGTACCCCTCCAGGCTCCTCTGTCCGTGGGATTTCCCAGGCAAGAATACTGGAGTGGGTTGCTTTTCTTTCTCCAAATGATCTTCCCAACCCAGGGGTCGAACTCTAGCCTCCTTCACTGAAGGCAGATTCTTTACCATTGAGCCACGAAGGAAGCCCCGAGGCAAGGTGGCGTATATATTATTCTGCACTAATGAGAAGGCGGAGCCTGGTGTGCTACCATCTATGGGGTCACACAGAGTCGGACACGACTGAAGTGACTTAGCAGCAGCAGCAGCAAGGAGAAGGAGGTAGGGGCCTTGGACTTCAAACAGAAGTAAGAAAATCTACAGAAAGATAAACAGAGCTAATGTTTGGTGAACAAATGATTTCTGGGCCATCCAAAGACAATAGGACACAGAGAGTACTTTGATCAAACTGAGCCTTGCTAGATTCTTCTCTGTCTACTTACCACGCCTAGTTGGTACTTTACTCTGGTCATCTGTGGTGATGGCACCCTAGCTCCTTCCTGGGATAAGCCTCCTAAGTTAAATTGTTTTAGATGGAAGCACAAAGGTTCTTCCTGGGTCTTGGGAGCCTTGCTTACTTTCAGCTCAAACTAATCCATGTGCCTCAGGGGTACATTTTTGATAAATATCAGGCCTGCCAATGCAAGAGATGTAAGAGACATGCGTTCAATCCCTGGGTCAGGAAGATCCGCTGGAGGAGGGCATGGCAACCTACTCCAGTATTCTTGTCTGGAGAATCCCCATGGACAGAGGAGCCTGGTGGGCTACTGTCCATAGAGTCACAAAGAGTCAGACACATCTGAAGCAATTTAGCATGCACAGCACACATGCCCTGAATCCCACTAGTTATAAGAAAGATTAGACTGATGGATGAAGTGACTAAAAATTGTTCTTGTGTACACTTTCAGTTCAGTTCAGTTCAGTAGCTCAGTCGAGTCTGACTCTTTGCGACCCTATGAAACGCAGCACTCCAGGCCTCCCTGTCCGTCACCAACTCTGGGAGTTCACTCAAACTCATGTCAATTAAATCAGTGATGCCTTCCAGCCATTTCATCTTCTGTCATCCCCTTCTCCTGCCCCCAGTCCCTCCCAGCATCAGAGTCTTTTCCAACGAGTCAACTCTTTGCATGAGATGGTCAAAATATTGGAGTTTCAGCTTTAGCATCAGTCCTTCCAATGAACACCCAGGACTGATCTCCTTTAGAATGAACTGGTTGAATCTCCTTGCAGTCCAAGGGACTCTCAAGAGTTTTCTCCAACACCACAGTTCAAAAGCATCAAGTCTTCAGCGCTCAGCTTTCTTCACAGTCCAACTCTCACATCCATACATGACCACTGGAAAAACCATAGCCTTAACCAGACGGACCTTTGTTGGCAAAGTAATGTCTCTGCTTTTGAATATGCTATCTAGGTTGGTCATAACTTTCCTTTCAAGGAGTAAGCATCTTTTAATTTCATGGCTGCAGTCACCATCTGTAGTGATTTTGGAGCCCCCAAAATAAAGTCTGACACTGTTTTCACTGTTTCCCCATCTATTTCCCGTGAAGTGATGGGACCAGATGCCATGATCTTAGTGTACACTTTACTTCTCCAAATTAGCTGTGAATTCTGCAAGCACTGAGTAATAGGTAAAGAAACTGCATACTGGCCTCTTGAAATATCTATATTTTAATTGATTTTGTTTCATTTTATTACTTTGTTTTACTTTATTTCTTTAGCTGTGTCACACTGTCATCTCCAGTTACTCACTGAGAGTTTCTAATAATAAATTATCTCAACATTTATTTATCTAATTTTCACTCCAAATTGTGTGACAGGCAGTTTGATTAAGAAAAACGTTGTGGCTATAAAGTGTTAAAACACACAACAAACTTTTGACTTGGGAATGGTATGTTTACGGACATTGATCATAAGTACTATTAATGGAAGTGCTATCTAAATCTCATTCATGTAATGAAAATTTCTCCAGCTGTTAAACCACTGAATCTTCTGTCACTTTGATATAGAGGGTAGACAACAAAATGGATTGCCCTGTCCGTCAAAATGCTAGAAAAGAATATCCTAGTCACATTTAGGAGAGGAATGACACTGAAATATGGGGCAAAGGTCATAAGGAATTTGAGAAATTCAGGAAAATACTGATCACTTGTAAAGGGGAGAGAAAAAGGGATATTTGATACTAACAGTGCTGGTAGAAAATTTAAGAGAAAAGTAATGCAATGACAAATTTCAGCATACTCACTCCAACATGGTTTGTTGAATAAAAGAGAGTAACTATAAATTCTTCGGGGTTTCTTTTTCAATATGCATTTAGAAATAATCAGAGTCTAAATTCAAAAACAGATCTGCTTATTTTCCATCGTGGATGCCTGTGAGCTTTATTAGAAGTCCTGTATTATTATCATTTTGGATTTCAGCTTCATCATCTAATGCTTGCCAGAGTTTTGTCCTCACTAATGCAAAAAATTGAAAGCAAAAATTTAAAGGACAGTCTTCCTTATAAATGGGCTTCCCAGAGGGATCAGTGGTAAAGAATCTACCAGCAATGCAGGATAAGAAAGACCCCCTGGAGAAGGAAATGGCAACCCACTCTAGTATTCTTGCCTGGAAAATCCCGTGGACAGAGGAGTCTGGTGGGCTACAGTCCCTGGGGTGGTGAAAGAGCCTGGCAGGACTTGGCAACTAAACAACGGGGTCCTTATAAACACGCAGCTCAGTGTTATAGGAAACCGAAGGCAGCCCTGGGGAGGATCTATTTGTTTATTCCTAATTTTTGAGAAATATAAAATGCCAATTTTCTCTACATGCTAGAGTCTAAAATCATATGTGGATAGCACTGGTGAGACGCATTTAGGAGCCATAGAATATTAAAATAATTCATGAGATCTAGTTCAACTGCTTTTTCTTTTTTTAGTTTAGACAATATAGTTCCAGAATGAAGTAGGAAGGTACCAAACTTACTTAAATAGTAGCACCTATTTAAAGTATTCAAAAAGTAACCAAAAGCCCCTCATTTTGTGTTATCAGAAAAATACAAATTGAAACAACATGATATCATTTCACATCTATCAGAACGACCAACATCCAAAACCTCGACAACACCAAATGCTGGTGAGTCATAATTGCCAGTGGAAATGCAAAATGGTACATCCACTTTGGAAGATAGTTTAGCCACTGCTAACAAAATTAAACATACTCTAGCAATCACAGTCTTTGATATTCACTCTAAATAGTTGAAAACCTGTATTCATGTAAAAACCTTCACATGGAAGCTTATAGGAACTTTATTCATAATTACCAAAACTTGGAGGCAGCCAAGATGCCCTTCAGGTGAATGCAGAACTAAACTTTGATACATCCAGACAGTGGAATATTATTCAGTGTTACAGAGAAATGAGGTATCAAACCACAAAAAGACATGAAGAAATCCTAAATGCACATTACTAAGTGAAAGAAGCCAATACCTGCATGCATGTCAGATTGCTTCAATCATATCTGGCTCTTTTGACCCTATAGACTATAGCCTGCTAGGCTCCTATGCCTATGGGATTCTTCAAACAAGAACACTGGAGTGGGTTGCCATGCCTTCCAGGGGATCTTCCTGACCTAGGGATCGAACCCATATCTGTTATGTTTCCAGCACTGAAAGACAGGTTCTTTACGACTGGCACCACCTGGGAAACCTGCTTGGTGTCCTTTCCTTACCCAGAATATTAATTATTATGATCATAACGTTTAGGTTATACTCATCCAGGTCCACTATATCCAGGATTTACAATTCTCACATCCCTGGTGGTGCTGTGTCAGGGTCTTTGTGGCAAACATAGAGATGCCAAGTCAGATCCCCTTTTGAAAAGGGCTCGTTCCCAGCCCCAGGTTACAGCTGGCAGCCTACAGCGATGGGCCCTCCAGGACCCGCCAGGACCAGCACCCTCCAGACCTGCTGAAATCCAGCTTGCTCAGAGCGCATACCTTCTCACGACTGCCCACGTGTGTAAAAGCAGAAGTGAACAGGTCAGGCCATCTCAAATGATACAAACAGGACATATTGGTCGAGAACCCTTGCTGAGTTCGTGAAGACTGTCAAGCTGGCATGACGTTCACCTTCTTCTCTCCAATCCTTCCTTCTTTTTCGTTACACACACTCATCCCCAATAAATATCTCTCATTCCAACTCCATCTCCATCTCTGACTTTAGAGCCTCCAACCTGTGTCAGTTTTGTATTCTTTCATCTCAACAAAGGACATCTTATGCACATTGCTCCAACTCTTCTTTAGAATTGTAAATAGAAATGATCATTGTCTGGGGACTCCTTAACTCTCAGAGGAACTGCTTTTTTATCTTCCCTCTGGAAACCTACCAGATGTGTCTAAGAGAAGAAATTCAAGTGACTCTCTTCTGAACATGGTGTGTGTGTTCCAAATGACCTAGTGTTCAGCTGTGAAGAGAGTAGCCGTCGTATCTCATTTAATTCTGTGCCATCAGATACATCACTAAAAACAAAATGAGTTCACTAAATGTTGATGGGCAACCATATCTCCTCCCCCAAAAAAATATATATAGCTTAAAATATACTGCCAAAGAAGTAGATATTCTAACCTAGTCCTCAAAACAAGTGCAGATAAAAATAACTAATTTTTAAATTTTTTATTTTTTAATATATTTATGTATTTGTTTGTGGCTGTTCTGGATCTTTGTTGCTCTGCATGGGCTCCCTCTAGTTTTTCAAGCAGGGGCTACTCTGTAGTTGTGGTGCTTGGACTCTTCATTGCTGGGCTCAGCAGTTGTGATTCATAGATTTAGTTGTCCTGAGGCATGTGGGATCTTCCTGCACCAGGGATCAAACTCACGACCCCTGCATTGACAGGTGGATTTTTAACCACTGGACCACGGGAGAAGTCTGTAATCCTTAAAAATAATTAATTTTTAATGAGTGATTACCGTATGACATGTTATTGTTGTTTTTCAGTCACTCAGTTGTGTCCAACTCTTTGCAACTCATGACCTGCAGCATGCCAGGCTTCGCTGTCCTTCACTATCTCCCAGAATTTGCTCAGATTCATGTCCTTTGAGTCAGTGATGCTACCCCACCATTTCAATCTCTACTGTCCCCTTCTCATCTTGCATTCAATCTTGCCAAGCATCAGGGTCTTTTCCAATGACTCAGCTCGTCATATCAGGTGGCCAAAGTATTGGAGCCTTAGCATCAGTCCTTCTAGTGAATATTCAGGATTGAATTCCTTTAGGATTGACTAGTTTGATCGCCTGCTGTCCCAGGGACTCTCAAAAGTCTTTTCCAGCACCACAGTTCCAAAGTATCAATTGTTCGTTACTCAGCCTTTACCTGTATTGTGACCTCTGTTTCTAAAGCAAGGCCACAGAAGTGAAGAGACCACCTGTTCAGCTAATAAATAGCCCAGCTGGACTTAGTACCTTGGTCTGGCTGAATCCAAAGTTGAATCCCTTAGCCACTTGTCTCTCAGATTCCTGAAATTTTTACCAATTTCCTTTTTCTTCTGCTCTTCCCTCCCCTCTCCCTTGGGATCTTTAAAATCAATGGCATAACAGCAAGAAGGAAATGAAGAAAAAAAAAAAAAAGAGCCCAGACATAAGGAAAATCAGCACACTGCAACAGTATTGTGTTTGGGTAACTAACAGAAATATTTATATTCTTTAAACACAAACACACCTTCTGTCTCAGAGTAAAGCTCGTTAACCAGACAGTCCCCTTTTTATATTTTTCTTTTGTCCTGCTTGGAATTTTTTTCCTAAAATGTTATACTGAACCATAAAAGGGCCCCTTTACCATGTTGTCAATCCAGTGTACTTCAGAAAAAGACTTTCTCAAAGACAAGTTATTTGGCTTGAATTAAAGGGTGTCACAGTGGCCAGATGGAGAGCTCAATTTACATTTAATTTTGTTTTCACTGATTTATCAACTATTCCATTGACAAAGAGAGGTGTGACTTCATGGAGTGAGAAAATGCTATTTTCTGCTCATGATTACATTAAAAAATCGAACTGCAGCATGTTCAAAGTTAGCATTTGACAAAGCTTTTAATCATAGTTTCCTATTTTCTGAGCATCCCCCAACCCCAACACTCCAGCATTTCACAGAAGTTGAATTCTGCTTGTAATACATTATGTGACAATCTGCATGAGGAAGGGGGAAAAAAAAACCTCACTTTAGATTTGCTCAGGACAGTGGAAAGACACAGTTCTAAAGTGTGCTTAAATCTATTTAATTGCTTTTCAAATTCCGCATTTTTAGTCTCCCTTCCCCATATTTTCCTAAATTAAGTAGGTTGGAGCAAATCAAAACATATACCGTGGGGAGAAAAGGGGAAATAACACTAGATAATAGAAAGCAAGTAATTCTTTCGGAGAAAGCGTATAATTTGTAACATATCTGATTTGGGTACCTGTGTACATTTCATGCAATTGAGTACACAAATAAATAAGGAGTCCTTAAGAGTTTCTCTCTTTAAAGAGTGTTGGAGATTTCTGACCTGTAGAAGGAAGCTAAATGTATTAAAAATGTGCTGTGTTCTAAGAGACAGGCATAGTTGTGTACATTTCACAAATAAGAAAATCTGAACTTAATTTTAAGATGTAAAAGGAGGACATGCAAGAATTGTTGCAAACAATCCACAAAAGTTTCTACTGGGTTAAGCAGAAACATATGTACCGAAGTAATATGGTGCAATGGAAAGAGTGTGGATTTTGAAAGCAAAGAAGCTGAAATTCATATCCTCACTCTACTATTAAATGTGACCCCATGGACTGTAGCCCCTCCAGGCAAGAATACTGGAGTGGAATAGTCGTTTCCACTCCTGAGATCAAACCCAGGTCTCTTGCATTGTAGGTGGTTTCTTTACTGTCTGAGCTACCAGGAAAGACCCTCAAGTAATCCCTACTTTATTTAAGAATGGCTATCAAGGGCAGGAGTAATGATTCTGGCAATTTGGATATGACAAAGAAAAGCCATAAAGTTCTTCCTTTATTGAGAAGGTGGAAGTTCTTGGACTTAAGAAGGAAAGAGAAAAATCATAAAATGAAGTTGCTTAGTAAGAACAAATTTTATCAATGAAAACTGTGAAGAAGGAAAAGACATTTGTGCTGGGTTTGATGTTGCATGCTGCTGCTGCTGCTGCTAAGTCACTTCAGTCGTGTCCGACTCTGTGCGACCCCACAGACAGCAGCCCAGCAGGCTCCCCCATCCCTGGGATTCTCCAGGCAAGAACACTGGAGTGGGTTGCCATTTCAAACTGCAAAAGTTTATGATAAGTGTTTGGTTACAATGGAAAGGTCATCCTATTTGTAGAATTAGACATTTTGAAAGAGAAAGAGACTACATTCACTGACCTTTCATTACAGTATATTGCTATAATTGTTCTATTTTCTTATTAATCTCTTAGTGTGGTTACTTTTGGAGAGAGGGAAAGTGGTGTCTGAAGCAAGTGGCAAGGTTCTATTTTTTGACCTGGATGGTGGTTACAAAATTGTTCTTGTACAGTTTCACGCAGCTATGAATTTGTTATTGTGCTTTTCTGTAACTGTGTTTTATGTTAGCAAAAACATTTATAAAAGAAACAAAAAATGAAGGTTTTAGAGTAAAATAAATCTGAGTTCAAATCCTGACCTACTATTTATCATCTGTGAGACTGCCAAGTTCATATCTGAGACTTAGTTTCCCCCTCAATAAAATATGAATAAAAATAAGTACAGCTACCGTTTAAGGCTGTCTAAGAATGAGAGGCAATGATTTATACTGAGAGTCTGGCCCAGAGTGGGCAGTTCTGCTGATATGATTCTTTCCTTCTTTCCCTTTCTACTTCTTATTTCCTTTTGACATTGTTTTTCTCTACCAAGGAATTTCCCAGATGGTTCAGTGGTAAAGAATCTGCCTGCCAACACAGGAGCCGCGTGAGACATGGGTTTCATCCTTGAGTAGAGAAGATCCCCTGGAGAAGGAAATGGCAACCCACTCTAGTATGCCTGCCTGAAAAATCTGATGAACAGAGGAGCCTGGTGGGGTACAGTCACAAAGAGTCAGACATGACTGAGCAACTGAGCCGCTGACTCACTTTCTCTACCAAATATTGCTGATACTTTTGTTTAATCGGAAAATAATTTCAGATATTGGAATATATGGCATGCTTTGAAGGCCTGTTCTAAGTACCATACTATGTCCTTCTGAACTACAGGTGAATCCCAGCAGCAATGACTCATGCCCTTTCCCAAGGGGTGATTTTTACTCACACCTCTAAGTCCCAAAGCAAGTCATTCCACAATAGTGCCTCTTATTTCTGGTTAAAAATAATAATGATGATTAATATTTTTCAGAGCAATAGGTAATAATTAAGTTTTTAATGATGGCATGTCATTTATCATAAACGCATGTTCTTTTCATGGAATAGGTACTCAATACCTTTTTAAATGATTGATTAGGCAGGGTTCACTTTAAAGCCTCTTGTACTTGCATGCATGCTCAGTCACTTTAGGCATGTCCAACTCTTTGCAACCCCGTGGACTGTACCCCATCTCTCCATGGGATTTTCCAGGCAAGAATATCTGAGTGGGTTGCCATTTTCTCCTCCAGAGGATCTTCCCCACTCAGGGATCGAACCCATACTCCTACATCACAGGCAGATTCTTTACTGCTGAGTCATAAGAGAAGAAGTCACCTCTCAGTAATGGTGGAAACAAGCTTATGTAGAAAGTGATGTCAGTAAACTGGAGGAAGTTTTCTGACATAGCTGATTTAAAGTAGGAATGATAAGAGGATGGTACAGCTCTTTGGTGGGAGCCCCAGTCTGCATTCAGGAAGCCCAGTCATAGCCTGAGATTTATTTCCAGTAACAGCTGTTGTGGGCTAAGTGTTTCCCATGCACTGAGCTGAGTGCTTTCCATATACTAACTTATTTAAATCTCACAGTGACTCTGTGGTTGGCTGTCTCCATTTTATAGATGAAGAAACTGTCTCAGATGTCCAGTACCTACAGAGGAACTGAGCATTCATTGCCAATTTGACCTGACTATAAAATGCTTACATTTAACTAGGTGATCTCTATTATCCTTTACAGTGCTTCTGTGATTTATGAAATCACTTTTATGATATATAAATTTATATAATTGCATATAATTTCATCTGAATGTATAAATTAATATAATTTTATAAATATACATAATGTATATAATAATTTCTATAACTTTTATATAATGTTCATAAATCTATATACTTATAAATCTTCTGTGATTTATGAAATCTCTTCTCAAAATAAATTTCCAATGATCTATTAACCCAGCCATCCCTTTCAGTGACACATATCTTCTTGGTTTGCTTTTTGTCCTTGAGTGACGTCAGGATGAGAAAGCCTCACTCAGTCTCAGGACAGACCACGCACAAGGTCTCACCCATGACGCAAGACACATTCATGGGGTATGGGAATTTGAAGATCGCATTGGGCTTCCAACTAAGGCTCTTTCTTAAGCTCTTTTTATTTCTAAGAATCAGGTTCTTAATAGAGAACTTGACTGTAATTTTTATACTGTTTGCTTTAAGGAAATGAAATACAAACTATGTCTGAGGAAGATAGGGCAACAATTACATTTTAAATTAGCCATAGGCTTATCAGCTCCTGCAACTTCTTGTAATGGAAAAAAATAACCCAGAGGACACTGTCATGTAATATTAGGATAACAGGCTTTGAGAGAAGTGACATGTTTACATGGCATGACAAAACTGTTTGATTGCCTTCATTATTTTTTGCTTGGCATTTTTGAACTTACCTAGAATTATTCTCCCTGGTTTACCAGAAGGTCTCTAGTTTCTGCCTCCTTCTAGCTGATAAAAATCACTTACTTCCTAGGGTCAGGTCCTTATGACCACTTGCCTGACCTTTTAAAATCTCCTAGCTAAAAACCCTCCTTCCTGTCTATTTTTCCCTGAATCATCCTGCTCATTAACTGTTAAATTTATCTTCCTGAGGAATGACTCCAATTAAGTCACCTGCCTATGTAAAAACATATAAACTATCTTCTACTTATTAATAAAAATCACCATTATTAGTAGGACCTTCAGATATATCTTATCCAGCTTCAGACTCTGTTTTCAACCTGGTTTTCAACTGATCATTTAAAAACAGTTTCTAAAAACAAATTATATTGGAGAATAGCCGATTAACAAGGTTGTGATAGTTTCAAGTGGACAAGGAAGGGATATTGCCATGTGTATATCTCCATTCTCCCCCAAACTCTTCTCTCATCTAGGTTGCCACATAACACAGGACAGAGTTTCCTGTGCTATACAGTAGGTATAGAAGGTCCTCGTCTGTTATCCATTTAAAATATAGCAGTGTATGCATGTCCATCCCAAACTCTCTAACCATCCCTTCCCCTCATCTAAACACAATATAGGCCAAGTTGACTCTCTATTTTAAAATATAATGCAGACAGCTGCTGTGCTGTGCAGACCTTTGCACTGGTATTGGTCTTCAAAAGCCAAAACAATATCTGTCTCTCACAATATCCATCTCTCAGTGGTTCCCAAAGAGCTATGTGTAACAGACCCTTGGAGATCTTGTTTGACACAGGACCCAGAAATAAGGACAGGTAAAAATCATAGGATCAGAAATATATGAAACAGTAGCCAATAAGCAATTTATTGCATCCAGTCAGCATACAGTGCAGACTAGTCAAGGTAGGGAAGAGCGAGTGAGGTCTACTCCAAGAAATCTGGAAAGGAGGCATCAGGGCACGCAGGCTCCAGTCCAGCAATGAGTCTGGCAACAAGTGTGAGAGAGTCTCCTTCTGCTCCAACAAGGCCTCCAGCAGCATCTTTCTGCTGCATGGATGCAGGTCCTCCAGGGAAGAGATTTTAAGTCACTCAGCTTCATGGTCTCTTTAAGGAAGCAGCAGTTGCCCCAGGGGACGGAGTTTTGACTTCATCAGTTGCTCCTTCTGTTCCAGTGATGCACATTAGGCATCAAACACACTTGTGTCAAGTAATATTCTGAGTTTGTCACTCTAAGGCACTCACAGTCCCACAACAGCCCTTCTGGAACAGCTAATATGAAAGTTATTGATTGGCCACTGTGACTTCATTTTAAAGGACTCAATGTGACTTAACATAGCTTATAAGTTTCACACAAGATAAGTGGGAATCATAGCACAAAAGAAATCACATCATAATGAATCTTCACCAAAAAAAAGTATTGGTGCCTTAACCCACCACCACATATGGTTATGTCCTAAGCCTGTCATATTTAGAAACACTCTGATTTTGGTAAATTGGTGCCAGACTTCATCCTGGAAGACCTGCGAGTGGTCATGGGCCACAGGAAGCAGGCACAGAGTTAATTAGGCCACGAACCAAAAGAGGGCTGACTGCCAGTTCACAGCATAGAAGGTCGTAGTTCCCGGACCAGGAGTGAACCCCCGCCCCCCTGCCGCGGAAGCCTCGAGTCTTACCTCCTGCACCACCAGGGAAATCCCTGCCAACTTACTCTTGATTGTAACTAAGAAAGTCCACTGACTTCCCTCATAACTCAGTAAGTAAGGAATCTGTCTGCAATGTAGGAGGCCCGGGTTCGATTCCTAAGTCAGGAAGATCCTCTGGAGAAGGAAATGGCAACTCACTCCCCTACTGTTGCCTGGAGAATCCCATGGACAGAAGAGCCTGACAGGTTCAGTCCCCGGTGTTGCAAGAGTTAGACACAACTTAGTGACTAAAACACCAGGAGAGTCCACGTACAGCAGACAAACTCACTGGGAATTATTTCTGTCAACCAACTCTCTTGCCTTAGCCTAGAAAGAAACAAAAAATGACTGAAAACTTGAGGATAACAGACCTTCTATGGAGCATAAACAAGAAAATAAAAAAAGAGGACGTGGCTCCTTAAAGCCAGTCAGCAAGTGACTTACAGAATAATAGTAACATTTGAACATTTTTAGATCCAGCGCCCTTGTGTAAATGATCCTTCTAAACTCAGTTTTGAGAAAAACAACTCTCATTTTTCTTGTCCTACAGTTCATTTTTAAAAATAATTTTCCCTATGCTTCACTGAACACTTGAGAAAACTTGATGAAAGAAGCATATCCACCAACAAAGCTTTAGGTAGCCATGCTTGCTTCCTGAGTAAGTTGTGAAGAACAATACAGAAGGGAGCTTATGTGGGCATCCTTAGAACACTTTGAGTATTGTTCGGAGCCGGAAGGGAAAGAATAGTAGTCAGAAGCCCCAAACATTTTGCTTCTTGAACCTGACATAGCTTTAATAATGTATTACAAAAACATGGTATCAGCCCAGGATGAGCTGCAGGGGCATTTTATTAAATAAGAAAAGAAGATTTATAGATAAGTCACTAAAAAGAGTTATAGCAAATCATGCATTAGCTAACAAAAGGTGTCGAGAACAATACTTTTTTTTCTCTGCTTTGTCAACATCTAATGCCCATTTATCTCTGTTACAGGATTTATACATAGTCACATCACTCTATAAATTCATCACCATGGATTGTAAAGCATAAGACGAGGTCACAAAGTACACAAATGCATCAGTAATCTGTCCCATGGGGGTTGAGAAATGTTAATGGTGGTAAGCTGGTACACAGGGACCCAGTCTCCATTACAAAAGGACTGACCATCAGTCATCAGCTTTCCCAGGCAGCACAGTGGTAAAGAACCTGGCTGCCACTGCAAGAGATGCAAGAGACATGGGTCCCATCCCTGGGTTGTGAAGATCCCCTGGAGAAGGAAATGGCGACCCACTCTAGCATTCTTGCCTGGAAAATTCCATGGACAGAGGGGCCAGGTGGGCTATAGTCCATGGGGTTGCAAACAGTTGGACAAGATTGAGCATTTGAACATACACGCATGCTGGTGATCATCTCCGTGGGTCATTCTTAGAAATGCCATGAGCCTGGGGTTGCTAGAAAAAAACACTGCACAGATCAAGGCTGCCAGGTGACAACACAAATGTGTCTGAAAATCTTTGGCTAGAGTGAGTGAGTTCCTAACAGAGGCACCAAGGGCATCAAATCAGGAGCCTGTCTGTCCTGTGTACCATGACAGCGCTTAAGAGTGTTTTTGTTTTCTGCAATTGGTATTACAACTTTGAGACATAGTTGCATGCGTATACATGTTGTCAAAAAGCATTGTATAGCCATCTTCCTTTTCAATTCATTCTGCAAATTCAGCAAAAACCATTTCAACGCAGGACTTACTTTAAGCTTCCATTTACAAATAGGTAACTTCAAAACCCATCCCACATTTAGTTCTAAAAATGTACCTTTTCTCTAATTTTTCTTTGGATTTGGATGTTAGGGATAGTGTATATTTTATAATCTGCTCATCACTTGTCAATCTTCAACTTTGGACTTTACTTCCATCACCTCTGAGTATATTGCACAAACTCCTCTTTTTCTCTCAGATCTCACATTGCTCCAAATCCTGATCTTGGCCCTCCTGTCTTCATTCTAGACAGAGATAATATGGGGCTTGCTCTGATTTTCAATTGTAATATATATATATATATATATATATTTTAAAGCCTCATTGAAGACTGAGACTGAAGAGGTAATGAAGAGGAAGGACTTAGTAACAAAGGAGCCTGCACTCAGCATAAGGATTGGATGTTAGCCATCACTGTTCCCAAAGTTCCTCATTTCTCTAGTGTCTCAGAAAGTCCCTTTGCCTTCACCTTTCCTCCAAGCCTTGTAGTACAGCTCCTCTTCATAATTTTTAAAAATGTGTTTCCAAGGCAAACCATTCAGTATCACAATGATGCCCTGAGCAGTAATGCTGAAGAAGCTGAAGTTGAACAGTTCCATGAAGAACTACAAGACCTTCTAGAACACCCCAAAAAGATGTCCTTTTCATTGTAGGGGACTAGAATTCATAAGTAGGAAGTAAAGAAATACCTGGAGTAACAGGCAAATTTGGCCTTGAGTACAAAATAAAGCAGGTCAAAGGCTAACAGAGTTTTGCCAAGAGAACTCACTGGTCATAGCAAACACCTTAGTCACAAGAGAAGACTCTACACATGGACATCACCAGATGGTCAACACTGAAATCAGATTGATTGTATATTTTGCAGCCATAGGTGGAGAAGATCTATAGAGTCAACAAAAACAAGACCAGGAGCTGACTATGGCTCAGATCATGAACTCCTTATTGCCAAATTCAGACTTAAATTGAAGAAAGTACGGAAAACCTCTAAATCATTCAAATATGACCTCAATCAAATCCCTTATTACTATACAGTAAAAGTGACAAATACATTCAAGGGATTAAATCTGTTAAACAGAGTGACTTAAGAACTATGGATGGAGGTTTGTGACATTGTACAAAAGGCAGTGATCAAGACCATCCACAAGAAGAAGAAATGCAAAAGGCAAAATGGTTGTCTGAGGAGGACTTACAAATAGCTGTGAAAACAAGAGATTCTAAAGGCAAAAGAGAAAAGGAGAGATATACCCATTTGAATGCAGAGTTTCAAAAAATAGCAAGGAGAGAAAAGAAAGCCGTCCTCAGTGATCAACGCAAAGAAATAGAGGAAAATAATAGAATGGGAAAGACTAGAGATATCTTCAAAAAATTAGAGATACCAGGGGAACATTTCATGCAAAGATGGGCACAATAAAGGACAAAAATGATATGGACCTAACAGAAGAAGATATTAAGAAGAGGTGGAAAGTATATACAGAAGAACTATACAAAAAAGATCTTCACAACCCAGATAATTATGATGTTGTGATCACTCACCTAGAGCCAGATATCCTGGAGTCCTAAGTTAAGTGGGCCTTAAGAAGCATCATTATGAACAAAGCTACTGGAGGTGATGGAATTCCAGTTGAGCTATTTCAAATCCTGAAAGATGATGCTGTGAAAATGCTGCACTCAATATGCCAGCAAATGTGGAAAACTCACCAGTGGCCACAGGACTAGAAAAGTCAGTTTTCATTCCAATTACAAAGAAAGGCAATGACAAAAAATGTTCAGACTACCCCCACGATTGCACTTATCTCACATGCTAGCAAAGTAATGCTCAAAATTCCCCAAGCCAGGCTTCAACAGTACATGAATTGTGAATTCCCCGATGTTCAAACTGGCTTTAGGAAAGGCAGAGTGACCAGAAATTAAATTGCCAACATCCGCTGGATTATCAAAAAAGCAAGAAAGTTCCAGGAAAACTTCTACCTCTGCTTTATTGTCTATGCCAAAGCCTTTGATTGTGGATCATAACAAATTGTGGAAAATTCTTCAAGAGATAAGAATACTAGACTGTCTGACCTGCCTCCTGAGAAATCTGTATGCAGGTCAAGAAGCAACAGCTAAAACTGGACATGGAGCAACAAACTGGTTCCAAATTGGGAAAGCAGTACATCAAGGCTGTATATTGTCACACTTCTTATTTAACTTATATGGACAGTACATCATGAGAAACTCTGGGCTGGATGAAACATAAACTGGAATCAAGATTCCCAGGAGAAATATGGATAACCTCAGATATACAGATGACACCACCCTTATGGCAGAAACTGGAGAAGAATCAAAGAGCCTCTTGATGAAAGTGAAATAGAAGAGTGAAAAAGTTGGTTTAAAACTCTGCATTCAGAAAACTAAAATCATGGCATCTGGTCCTATCAGTTCATGGCAAATAGATGGGGAAACAATGGAAACAGTGAGATACTTTATTTCTGGAGTGCTCCAAAATCACTGTGTAAGTTGACTGCATCCATGAAATGAAAAGACTGTTGCTCCTTCGAAGAAAAGCTATGACCAATGTAGACAGCATATTAAAAAGCAAAGACATTACTTTGCCAACAAAGGTCCATCTAGTCAAAGCTATGGTTTTTCTAGTAGATATGCGCTGGGATCCAGCCCCCGCAGGATTCAGGGAAATCCGAAGGAGAAACGGCGTTGGTGATTGATTTAGAGAGAGAGAGAGAGAGAGAGATAAGAATGTTGTAGATAAGAAAATAGAGGAGAGAAGAAAAGAGGCTGATGTTCCTTGGTTTATACAGAAAATCAATAAAGTCTCAAGACAAGAGACTTGCACTGTCTACGTGAGGCCCCAGGTGCCCTCCCGGTCTCCTGAGGGAGTGAAGGCACAGGGCGCCTTCCCGTTCAGGTCTTAGACACTCAGGCAAATAAGTAGACACGGCAGATCTCTGTACTCCAGATGGGAACTAGCCTGAAAGAGAGAGTAAGAGGAGGAAAATGATTGACAAGAGGAGATCAAGCTGCTTTGATGAGTGAGATCCATAGCTTTATTTTTAAACAGTACTTATATACCTTTTTTGTACATAGAGGGAAATGAAAGATGCAAGGTCATACAGAGTCAGCCCAACATTCCAGCAGTTTTGCCCTTATTGAAACCACGATTTTTTTCTGCATACCTTTCCCACAAACAATGTTGTGTACAGTATCTTCTGACCTTGGAAGCCTATGAACCTTGTATGACCCTCTTTTGATAAAGGCTGCTCAACCAAAAACTTATTTTCCCTCAAAGTGTTTTTTTCTTTATATTTCTAATCTATGTAAGCCTCAGAAAGTGCCAAACAGAGTTATGTTTTTCACAGAGCAAAGGTGCAGTGAGTTATAAGAAAGAACCAATTAGCTCAAAAGTCTGATATGGTTAAATTCAAGGCTACACTTGCTTTTCTTGCATTCTCACTATGTTAACTAATGCATTCCCAGGTGCACAGTGGATAAGAGATATGGGAACTTAGCAACAAGCATTGGCCCAATAATGAATTCCAACACCAGCACTAGCACTACTCTAATAACTTTTAACTCTTTCAAAGGCTCTATGTTTCAGGCTTTCCGTGCTTCTCACAGTTGGGAGGCTGTAAGTAATTGTATGCATAGCTGCAAGAGTCTGGATATACCTGCGAAGCAAGCTAGAATGCTAACAGAGGGGATTTGATTTGAAATATTCCCCTCATGCCCAGGAGACTTATTAGCTATAGCCCTAAGTTGATTTTCTCCAGAGAAAGGTGGTCAGGGTTAGCCCCGGTTAATGTCAGAGGAGTTGGTGAAAGCCATGAAACAGTAAAACAGACAGATGCTGGTTTTGGGGTAGATGCTTGAGAAAGCCTAAGGAACCCCTTGAGCTCTGAAGTCTTGCTTAACAGTTCTCTTCCGCATGACCCTGTCATGGGTGGGATCTCCCGTGGAGGCTCCTGGCAGATATGTATGGATGTGAGAGTTGGACTATAAAGAAAGCTGAGCGCTTTTGAACTGTGCTGTTGGAGAAGACTCTTGAGAGAATCCCTTGGACTGCAAGGAGATCCAAACAGTCCATCCTAAAGGAAATCAGTCCTGAATATTCATTGGAAGGACTGATGCTGAAGCTGAAACTGCAATACTTTGGCCACTTGATGTGAAGAACTGACTCATTGGAAAAGACCTTGATACTGGGAAATATTGAAGGTGGGAGGAGAAAAGGACAACAGAGGATGAGATGGTTGGATGGCATCACTGATTTGATGGACATGAGTTTGAGTGAGCTCTGGGTTTGGTGATGGACAGGGAAGCCTGGCATGCTGTAGTCCATGAGGTTGCAAAGAGTCAAACAGAACTGAAGGAGTGAATTGATTATATTTTATATTTAATTTCTCTGAACAATATTTTATGCATTTTCTCCAAATCAAATTTCCAAATATCCACAGACATTAAAACTTAAAAAAAAAAAAAGTCTTGAGAGAAGCCAGAGGGAAAAGCACCTTACCCACAGAGTAACAAGGTAAGCATTACATTTGACCTCTCAGAACCCAAGCAAGCAAAAAGAAAGTGAAGTGAAATATTTAGTGTTGAGAGAATAGTCATCAACCCAGAATTCTGTATGCTGCAAAACTCTCTTTCAGAAGTGAAGGAGATGGGCTTCCCTAGTGGCTCCATTGTAAAGAATCCACCTGCCAATGCAGGAGACGTAGGTTCAGTCCCTGATCTGGGAAGATCCCACATGCTGCAGGGTAATTAAGCCCATACGCCACAACTACTGATTCTGTTCTCTGGAGACCAAGAGCCACAACTACTGAAGCCCTTGCACCCAAAAGTCCTTGCTCTGCAACAAGAGAAACCACCACATCGAGAAGCTCATGCACTGAGATTACAGAGTAGCCTCTGCTGGGGGCAACTAGAGAGAAAATTTCATGCAGCAACCAAAACCCAACACAGCCAAAATTAATTTTTTAAGGTGAAAGAGAAATAAAACTTTCTCAGACAAATATAAACTGAAGGAATTGTTGCTAGTAGACCTGCCTTGCAAGAAATGATAAAAAACAGATTTAGAGAGAAGGAAAAGTGATACAGGAGAGAAACTCAGGTCTACATATAAAGAAAAGAAGAGTTCAGAGAAGGAATACCTGAAGATAAAACATTCAGTTTTCTTATTTTTTTCTTTTTAATTATTTCTTTATTGAAGCATAATTTCTTTACAGAATTTTGTTGTTTTCTGTCAAACCTCAACATGAATCAGCCATAGGTATACACATATCCCCTCCCTTTTAAACCTCCCTCCCACCTCCCTTCCCATCCCACCCCTCTAGGTTGATACAGAGTCCCTATTTGAATTTCCTGAGCCATACAGCAAATTTTCCTCGGCTATATATTTTACATATGGTAATATAAGCTTCCATGTTACTCTTTCCGTACATCTCACCCTCTCCCCATGTCCATAAGTCTATTCTCTATGTCTGTTTCTCTGTTGCTGCCCTGCAAAGAAGTTCTTCAGTACCATTTGTCTAGATTCTGTATATATGTGTTAGGATACAATATTTATCTTTTTCATTCTGACACTTCACTATGTATAATAGGTTCTAGGTTTATCTACCTCATCAGAAATGACTCAAATGTGTTCCTTTTTATGGCTGAGCAATATTTCATTGCATATATGTACCACAACTTCTTTATCCATTCATCTGTTGATGGTCATCTAGGTTGCCTCAGTGTTTTAGCTATTGTAAATAGTGTTGCAATGCACAGTGGGATACATGTGTCTTTCTCAATTTTGGTTTCCTCGGGGTAAATGCCTAGGAGTAGGATTGCTGAGTGATATGGTGGTTTTATTCCTAGCTTTTAAGGACTCTCCATACCATCTTCCATAGTGGCTGTATCAATTTACATTCCCACCAGTAGTGTAAGAGTGTTCCTTTTTCTCCACATCCTCTCCACCATTTATTGTTTATAGACTTTTTGACGAAGGCCATTCTGACTGGTGTTAGGTGATATCTCATTGTAGTTTTGATTTGCATTTCTCTAATAATAAGCAATGTTGAGCATCTTTTCATGTGTTTGTTAGCCATCTATATGTCTTTGGAGAAATGTCTGTTTTTTGATTGGTTGGTTGTTTTGCTGGTATTGAGTTGTATGAGCTTCTCGTATATTTTGGAAATTAATCCTTTGTCAGTTGTTTAATTTGCTATTATTTTCTCTCATTCTGAGGATTGTCTTTTCACCTTGCTTATAGTTTCCTTTGCTGTGCAAAAGCTTTCAAGTTTAATCAGGTTCCACTCATTTACTTTTGTTTTTATTTCTGTTACTCTAGGAGGTGGGTCATACAGTTTTCTTTTTCTTAATTGATATAAGAAATCATGGTTTTCCCAATTTAGCAGCAGCAGCAGTGTATTAAATTATGCATGCTTATGTGCATATCTTATGTACGTATATGCTTATGTGGGCTTGTATAGAGGTGGAATGAATGACAACAGTGAAACAGGGACAGGAGGAAGAACTAGGGCTATTTTGTAATTATAAGGTACTCACAGTATATATAAAGTGGTACAGTGTTATCTGAAAGAGGACTTGGATTAGCTGTAAATGAATATATTGCAAACTCTAGGGCAACCACTTAAAAGAAAATGAAAAAAGGGGAACTAATATGATAAGAAAGTAGATAAAATTGAATCATTTAAAGTGTTTACTTGAAACTACAAAAAGCAGAGAAAGAATATTTTTAAAAGAACAAAGAACAAGGCAACAATTATAAAACATTTACAAATATGTTGGATATTAATCCAACTATGTCAATAATCACTTTGAATTCCACTGGTCTAAATGCACCAATTAAAGACAGTGATTGTCAGAGTAGATCAAAATGTGAGAGTCAACTATATGTTGCCTAAAAGAAACCCACTCTAAGTATAAAGGTATATATTAAAAGTAAACAAATGGAGGAAAATAAGCCATGTTAATGTTCATCAAAAGAAAATGAAAATGCTAGTCAGTCATGTCTGGTCTCTTTGCGACCCCATGGACTGTAGCCCACCAGGCTCCTCTGTCCATGGTTCTCCAGGGGATCTTCCTGACCCAGAGATTGAACACGGGTCTCCTGCATTTCATGCAGATCCTTCACTGTCTGAGCCATCGGGGAAGCCCAGTTTCAGACAGGGTGGATTTTCAAAGCAAGGAAAGTTATCAGGGATAAACTGGAACATTATTTAATGATAAAGGTGTCAATCCTTCAAGAAGACATAACAATCCTTAATGTGTGTGTGCCCAACAACACATCAAAATATTTGGGGTAAAATCTGATAGAAGTGCAAAGAGAAACAGATAAATCCACTGTGATAGTTGGACACTTCCACAGTCATCCATCAGAAATGGACAAATCTAGCAGGAAATAAAATCAGTCAGAACAAGGCTAAACTCAACAGCACCATCAATAAACTGAACATAATTGACATCTATAGAGAAATGTATCCAACAACAGCATATTGCATTCTCTTTATGTTCACCTGGGGTATTCACGAAGACTGACCACATTATGCTTACAAAATACACCTTAACAAATTTAATAGAATAGGAAACATATAATCTATACTCTCATCACATGGAATTAAGCTAGAACTCAGTAACAGAAGGGTAGCTGGAAAATCCCCAAATACTTGGATATCAAACAACTCAGTTCAGAATAACACATGAAACAAAGATGAAATCTCAGAATAAATTAAAACCTTTTTTGAACCAAATAGAAATAAAATTTCAACTTATCAAAAGTTGTGTGATACAGTAAAGCAATGCTTAGAAGTGAAATTTTATAACATTACATGTATATACTAGAAAAAGAAAAAAAGATATAAAGTCAGTAATCTAACTATCCACTTTGGAAAGCTAGAGAGAAAGAAAAATTAAATGTACAGTATGAATAAGAAAGGCAATAATAAAAATTAGAGTAGAAATCAATAAAACTGAAAATAGGAAGTCAATAGAAAAAAAAAAGGAAGCTGGTTATTTGAAACTCTATCAAAAAGATAACTAAGAAAAAAAGAAGATGCAAATTACTAATGTTAGAAATGGAAAAGGGGACTGTATCATAAACGTTAAAGGTAGAATAAAGGAATTTACATAATAGGACTGTATTTATTAAAGAAATTGAATCAATAATTAATAAGCTTCAAAACCGGAAAGTACCAGTTCCAGGCATGTTCACTAGTGAATTCTGCCAAACATTTAAGGAAGAATTTATACTAATATTCCACAATCACTTTCAGGTGAAAGAAGTAGATGTAATACTTCTTATCTCAGGCTATAAGACTAGCATTACCCTAATATGAAAGCCAACAAGATAGAACAGGAAAAGAAAGCTACAGACAAATATCTTTCATGAATATAGATTCAGAAATCCTCAATCAAATATTAGCAAATCGAATCCAACAAGATATAAAAAGAATTATACACCATGACCAAGTGGAATTTATTCAAGGTAGGCAAGCTGCTTCAAACATTCAAAAATCAAATAATGTAATCTATCATATGAACAGACTAAAAAGGAAACTCATATGAAAAGAAAAACCACATACTAGGAGAATATATTTGCAAAACACCTATCTGATTTAAAAAAAAAACAACCTGTTATCCAAAATATATAAGGAACTTATAAAACTCAACAATAAAAATTAACAACCCAATTAAAAATGTGCCAAATGCCTTATTACCCAATACCTCACCAAAGAAATTATGCATATGGCAAATGAGCATGTGAAAAAGGATATTCCACATGTGTCATCAGGAAAATGCAAATTTAAACAACAATGAGGTACCACTACACACTTAGAATGATCAAAATCCAGAACATTGAGAATACCAATTGTCAGTTATGATGTGGAACAACAGACATTCTAATTTATTGCTAGTGGGAATGAAAAATAGTACATCCACTTTGCAAGACAATATGCTGGTTTCTTATAAAATTAAACATACTCTTACCATGTGATCCAGCAGTCAAATTCCTTGGTATTTACCAAGGGGAGCTGAAAAACATATGTCCAACAAAAACCTGCACATGGATGTTTATAGCAGCTTTATTCATAATCTAAAACTCAGTAGCATCCAAGATGTCCTTTTCTTTTTCTTTTTAGATGAATGAATAAATAAACTATAGTACATGCAGAAAGCTAGATATTATTCAGTGCTAAAAAGATGAACTATCAAGCCATGAAATGACAGGGAGGAAACATATGCATATTACTAAGCAAAAAAGGCAATTGAAAAGGCAGCATACTGTATGGTTCCAACTATAGGACATTCTGGAAAAGGCAAATCTATGAAGAGACTGAAAAGATCAGCAGTTGCCAGGGCGACGGAGGAATGAATAGGTAAAGCACAGAGGTTATTTAGGGCAGTGAAACTGCTCAGTATGATACTATTATAGTTAGGCATATCATTATGAATTTGTCTGAACCCGTAGAATACATAACCTTGAGAATGAACCTGAAGTAGGCTGTAGACATAGAGTGATTGTACGGCAGTGTTGGTTTATCAGTTGTAACAAATGTACCGCTTTGGTGTGGTATGGTATGTTGATAATGGGAGAACCTGTGCGTGCCTGTGGAGCTGCGGTTATGTGTGAAATCTCTGCACCTCCCACTCAATTTGATACAAACACTACTTTTAAAAATAGTCTATTGAAGAGAAAAATTCTAGAATAACTCTTAATGCCAAAATCAGTTCTCGTCAGGATTTGTGAGAGAAACAGAACGAATATCATATAGATACATACATTTAGGTAGGTAGGTAGATAATTTATTTTAAGAAATTGGCTTACATGATATTGGATGTTGAGAACTCCCACAATCTGCCATCTGCAAACTGGAGACCCAGGCAAGCAGGTGTTGGAGTTCCTCTCCCAGTCCAAAGGCCTGAGGATCTCAAGGTCCAGATGCATCACTGGTAGCTCACACTGAAGGCTGAAGAGTCAATGTCAATCCAAAGGCAGAAGACTAGTGTTCCTCCAACTCAGTCCAGCAGAAAGCATGAATTCTCTCTGCCCCCACTTTTTGCTCTATTCAAGCCCTCAAGGGATTGCAGAATGCTCACCACATTCAGTTCAGTTCAGGTAAGTCGCTCAGTCGTGTCCGACTCTTTGCGACCCCATGAAGCGCAGTACACCAGGCCTCCCTGTCACCAACTCCCAGAGTTCACTCAGACTCACGTCCATAGAGTCAGTGATGCCATCCAGCCATCTCATCCTCTGTCGGCCCCTTCTCCTCCTGCCCCCAATCCTGCCCAACATCAGTCTTTCCCAATGAGTCAACTCTTCGCATGAGGTGGCCAAAGTACTGGAGTCTCAGCTTTAGCATCATTCCTTCCAAAGTAATCCCAGGGCTGATCTCCTTCAGAATGGACTGGTTGGATCTCCTTGCAGTCCAAGGGACTCTCAAGAGTCTTCTCCAACACCACAGTTCAAAAGCATCAATTCTTTGGCGCTCAGCCTTCTTCATAGTCCAACTCTCACATCCATACATGACTACTGGAAAAACCATAGCCTTGATTAGACGGACCTTAGTCAGCAAAGTAATGTCTCTGCTTTTGAATGTGCTATCTAGATTGATCATAGCTTTCCTTCCAAGGAGTAAACATCTTTTAATTTCATGGCTGCAGTCACCATCTGTAGTGATTTTGGAGCCTCCAAAAATAAAGTCTGACACTATTTCCCCATCTATTTCCCATGAAGTGATGGGACCAGATGCCAGTATCTTCGTTTTCTGAATGTTGAGCTTTAAGCCAACTTTTTCACTCTCCTCTTTCACTTTCATCAAGAGGCTTCTTAGCTCCTCTTCACTTTCTGCCATAAGGGTGGTGTCATCTGCATATCTGAGGTTATTGATATTTCTCCTGGCAATATTGATTCCAGCTTGTGTTTCTTCCAGTCCAGCGTTTCTCATGATGTGCTCTGCATATAAGTTAAATAAACAGGGTGACAATATACAGCCTTGACATACTTGTTTTCCTATTTGGAACCAGCCTGTTGTTCCATGTCCAGTTCTAACTGTTGCTTCCTGACCTGCATATAGGTTTCTCAAGAGGCATGTCAGGTGGTCTTGTATTCCCATCTCTCTCAGAATTTTCCAGTTTATTGTGATCCACACAGTCAAAGGCTTTGGCATAATCAATAAAGCAGAGGTAGATGTTTTTCTGGAAATGTCTTGCTTTCTCCATGATCCAGCAGATGTTGGCAATTTGATCTCTGGTTCTTCTGCCTTTTCTAAAACCAGCTTGAACACCAGGAAGTTCAGAGTTCATGTACTGCTGAAGCCTGGCTAGGGACGGGAATCTGCTTACACAGTTTGTTGTTGTTGTTGTTGAGTTGCTCCATGCCCAACTCTTCTGCCATCCCAGGGACTGCAGCCCACCAGGCTCCTCTGTCCATGGGATTTTCCAGGTAAAGATACTAGAGTGGATTGCCATTTCCTTCTCCAAGGGATCTTCCTGACCCAGGGATTGAAAGTGAGTTCCCTCCACATGTCTCCTGCATTGCAGGTGGATTCTTTACCACTGAGCCACCAAGGAAGCCCAGCGTGCCAATTCAAATGCTAAACCCTTCCAGAAACAACCTTATGGACACACCAAAGATAATGATTAATGGAAATAACTGAATATCCTGTGACTATACATTTCGAGGATCCTTAAGAGTTGACTTATCAATAGAAATTGAAAGAAAGTAGTGAAAGAAAAATACCACCATCTGAGAATTCCATATCCACAAAAATGAGAAGAGAAAATAAGACATACACAGATAATTAAAAACTGACAGAACGAGTCACTAGCAGACCTGGCCTACCTAGAGTACTAAAAGAGTACTTAAGCTGAAATAAAAGAAAACCAGAGAGTAAAATAAATCCATACATAATAAAGAATAAAGGAAATACATAAGTAAACATAAAGGAGAAAATAAATGCACCTTTACTTGTAATATTTTTTTTCCTCCCATTTGTTTTCAAAACCAGTAATAAAGACAGCATGGTAGTGAAACAGACAAGGACTCTGTGGGACTCTTGAACAGGGACCTTCCGCCTCCGTTTCTTGTAGGCAAGACTCCAGCTTCAGGGATCTTCCCAGAGTTCCAAAGAGGCAGATCTGAACACTTACTAATCAAGGGAGGAGCAACCAAAAAGCTGAGGCAACATTAAAGGGGCCAAGGGAGCTCATGGAGACTAGGAGACTGACTTCCTGAGACCCTGCATCCTGATCCTGTCAGCAACCCACTCTTGAACTGTTTCTGTAAACTCCTCATTAAATCCTTCTGGATTGAGACACACAGTTCTTCGAGGCATTAGCCCATTGTGACCCTCTTTCCTGGTAAAGCAATAAAGCTCTTCTCTTCTACTTCACTCAAAATTCTGTCTCTGAGATGTGATTTGGCACCAGTATACTAAGAAGCTGAGTTTTCAACATCCGTACAGGCATAAGTTTAGATGTGGAACATAATTTAGAATCTAGAAATAACATTTTACATTTAGGGTTAACTGATTTCCAACAGGGATGCTAAGACATTTCAATGTTGGCAAAAAACTATCTTTGCAACAAATGATGCTTCTAGGAAAACCAGAAACACATATGCAAAGGAAGAAGAAGAAGAAGAAGAAGTTGAACTCTTACATTATATACAACAATTACCTCAAAATGGATCAAAATCCTCCTATAAGAGCTAAACTTATAAACTCTTAGAATAGAATAGAATTGTGAATCTTTGTGACTTTGGATAAGGTAACAGATTCTTAGATATAACACTGAAAACATGAATAAGAAAAAAAAAAGGATGAAATGTACTTCCAAAATTAATAGCTTTCATCCTTCAAAGAACACTATCAAGAAAATGAAAAAGACAAGCCACAGAATGGTAGAAAATATTTGTGAATTATTCTTTTGATAAGGGTCTAGTATTCAGAATGCATGAAGAATTCTTAGAACTCAACAATTAAAAAAAAAAAAAGAAATGGACAAAAGCCTTGACGAAAAAGGTCTTTATAGAAGATATACAAACATCTAACAAGCTCATGAAAAGTTTCTCAATACTATTAACCATTAGGAAAACGAAAATCAAAACCACAGTGAAGTACCACTTCACATCCACAGCAATGCAATTTCTAAAAATAACAAGTGTTTGTAAGAATGTCAGTAAATTGAAACTCTCATTATGTTGCAGAAGGGAATATTAAATGGTATAGACACCATGGAAAACAGCTTGTCAGTTCCTCAAGAAGTTAAATGCAGAATTACCATGTGACCCAGCAATCCCACTCTTAAGTATACAGCCAAGAGTACTGACTATGTATTTTCAAACAAAAACGTGCACAAAAAGATGTTCGTAGCAACAGTATTCATAATAGCCAAAAAGTGAAAGCAATGTAAATGTCCATCAGTTGATGAATGGATAAAAAATGTGTTATATCCATACAATAACCTCCTGTAAGCTATCCTATCTGACAATTTAAAAATGAAGTACTGGGCTTCCCCGGTGACTCAGTGGGAAAGAACCAGCCTACCCGCGCAGGAGACACAGGTTTGATCCCTGATCTGGGAAGATCCCATATGCTGCAAATACTGAAGCCCATGTACCCATTAGCCTGTGCTCCACAGCAAGAGAAACCACTGCGATGAGAAGCCTGGGCACGGCAACTAGAGAGTAGACACTGCTCGCCACAGCTAGAGCAAAACCCATGCAGCATCAAAGACTCAGCACAGCCAAAAATAAATAAATAAACTTATTTAAAAATAATAAAAATGAAGTACTGACACCAACTTCAACATGGATAAACCTTGACAACACTGTAATAAATTTTTAAAAACTTTTATAAAACACTATATATTGTGTCATTCCATTGATATAAAATGCTGAGAATCAGAAAAATCTCTAGAGGTGAAATGAAAAATAATCATTTCAGCTATAAAAGAAGCGAATAGAGAGTACCTGCTAATGAATATAAAGTTTCTTTGTGGGATGGTGAAAAAGTTCTTTCCTAAATAGCATTGGTAATTGCACAACTCCATGAATATACTAATAATGAACTATACATTAATTTAATTTATTATGGCTTACCTGAGTCTTTATTAGGGCTTCCCTAATAGTTCAGTTGGCAAAGAATAGCTCTGCAATGAAGGAGACCCCACTTAGATTCCTGGGTCAGGAAGATCCGCTGGAGAAGGGATAGGCTACCCACCCCAGTCTTCTTGGACTTCCCTTTTGGCTCAGCTGGTAAAGAATCTGCCTGTAACACAGGAGACCTGGGTTCGATCCCTGGGTTGGGAAGATTCCCTGGAGAAGGGAAAGACTACCCATTCCAGTATTCTGGCCTGGAGAATTCCATGGACTGTATGGTCCATGAGTTCGCAGAGTCAGACACGACTGAACGACTTTCACTTTGTGGGTCTTTGTTGCTGTGTGTGCTCTTTCTCTAGTTGCCACTAGCAGGGGCCACTCTCTAGCTGTGGTGTGCTGGCTTCTCACTGTAGTGACGTCTCTTGTTGCAGAGCATGGGCTCTAGGACATCTGGGCTTCAATAGCTGCAGCTCACGGGCTTAGTTGCCCTGAGATATGTGGGATCCTCCCGGATTAGGGATAAAACCTGTTGTCTGCTGCATTGCAAGTCAGATTCTTAACCACTGGACCACCAGGGAAGCCCTCAATTGTACATTTTAAAAGGGTTATTGTTATGATATAAGAATTATATCTCAATAAATCTGTTAGCTTTTAAAGTATCAGCAAGTAAGTGAGTGAGTGAGTGAGGGGAAGTCCCTCAGTCATGTCTAACTCTGCAACTCCATGGACTATGGAATTCTGGCCCATGGAATTCTCCAGGCCAGAATTCTCCAGAGGGGGTAACCTTTCCCTTCTCCATGGGTTCTTCCCATCCCAGGGATTGAACCCAAGTCTCCCATGTTGTAGTCGGGTTATTTACCAGCTGAGCCAAAAGGGAAGCCCAAAATATCAGCAATGTAAAGTAAAAGCCCACAAACATGAATTAAATAGATTTCTAATTCCCTCAACTGAAAAAAAAAAAAACAGGAAAAATTATCCCATCCTGTGTAAGAAAAACTAATGTTCTTTAACATTGTTCCTCTTGTATTTCATCCTTTGAGACAAAAGAAGACATAATAGAATGTTTGTTATGAACAATGATTAAAAATGAAAATGTTCCATTTAATAAATATAAAAAGGAAAGCATGTAATAGTTTTCAGTATCAAATGCACCATCTACAATGTTTTCAACTTTGAACTTCTGGAAATCTGGCAGGGATCTATCAGCCATTTCAGAAAAATATTGGTCATGTATGGCAGAATATAGCTGGGCCCGATTCCCCTTAACATATATCATAATCCACACTTGTTTAGCAGGTGGAGCGCCATCTGTACAGTCCTCATGTATCATTAACTAGCACACCAGAATAAATTTTGAACAATTAGATAGTTTTGCCCAATGTAGTTTTCATAAAAATGAACTCCACCCATGATGCCTAAATACACTGCAGGATGGATTTTGCCAGTGATGATTCCAAAGCATAAAACCAGCCCAATCTCCACAGCACGGGCTGGCTGGGTGAGAGAACAAGAGTAAGGACCAGGTCATCTCTGCAGACCTAAGAAGACTCTACACAGGTGTACAAAGTGACATCTTTCCTTTTTTTATCAGCTCAAAGCATTCCGATCTATATTCCAATGCTGGCAGGATAAAAGCAACAGCATCCATTTAAACTCGCCTGCCCATTCATCTCACTTTGCCATGACTTGATTTAAATTTGGTCAAGTGTGGATTTCAACCCAGTTGTATCAACATCCCTTCCTGCTGTCCACTGTGCTAATTTCTAAACTGGTTGGTTAGAGGGTATACTTACTATCAAGGCATTAAGTGAGGGTTTTCTGGACTGAATGCCCATCCCTGTGTCCTCACTGGTCTCCAAGGAGATGTAACTTTTCCTATCTAGTTCTGAGCATCTAGGAATCTTTGCCTCAACCTCTGATTTCTCAAGTTGCCCATCTCATGGCCTGTCTCTTAGCAGAAGCAATTTGTTGTGGTGCTCTTGGGAGTCCAGTAGTCCCTCTCTCTACCTCCCCTTCTGACTGGCACCAGCACTCACCACTCAGTCCTTCATGGCTTTCCCTGGTACATCCTCTGAGAATCAGCTGTGTGCTACAACTTGCCCCACGTGTGTGCTGCCCAACCCATGACCTCCCTCATGGTGGCCCCTGCTTCTTCCCCATGTTCAGTGACAGCCTGCAGAAGCACACCAGCATCAAAATTTGCATCTATGTTTTCCATTTCTTTTATTGTGTGTGAATCTGCAGTGGAATTGAGAGTAAGGACCCAGATACTATAGGAAATTTTTGTGTATCTCCCTTCTCTGCTAAAGTTAAGAAACTCATAACAGCGAGCGGTACTATCCCAAGCCCTCTCTATCTAATGTGATAGACCATCTTTCCTGTTCAACTACAGTTGACACAAGGTGGCAGAGGGATTTTCAACAAATGGTGTCATCCCAGAGATCACCATTGAAATCACTAAATTGACTTAATTTTCTGATAGGTTATTTCTGTCTTATCTGAAAGAGTAGAACATATAGGGGCTCTCCTTGATGCCAGTCGGTTCACTGGACTTCACTGGTAGCTCTGCAGTAAAGAATCCACCTGCAATGCAGGAGACAGGGTTTGATTGCTGTGTAGGGAAGATCCCCTGGAGAGGGAAAGGCAACCCATTCCAAGATTCTTGCCTGGGAAATCTCATGGACAAGGATTTGGGACATAGACTGGAATGTGGTGGGCTACAGTCCATGGGATCACAGAAGAGTGCACATGACTTAGCAGCTCAACAAGTGATGTGAAATCATGGGAGAAGTGTGATAGGTGTGAGTATAAAAATCTCATGCTGCTGCTCCTCAGTCACTTCAGCCATGGCTGACTCTTTACAACCTGATGGACTATAGTCCACTAGACTCCTCTGTCCATGGAACTCTCCAGGCAAGAATGCTGGAGGTGGTAGCCATCCCCTTCTCCAGGGGATCTTCCAGACCCAGGGAATGAACCTGCATCTCTATTCTCCTGCGTTGGCAGCAGGTTCTTTACCACGAGTGCCACCAGGGAAGCCTTTAAATATCTCATAGTTTGACCCAAAACTATGATATATATTCTAAATACTACCTATCATTCCTGCTGTTTCCATCATCATCATCCTTATTAGTTTCACCTACCTCCGTCCCAGCATGGGAGTTGTCAGGATAATCTGTGGAAACTCTCTGAGGACGCCATCAGCTCTCAGTATCACACTGTGTGGAAGGACTGGACCCACTGTCTGCCCATCACTCTGTGAGAACTCAGATAAGCAGAGCGGCATCGTTAAATTCCACACAGAAAGAGAGGAAAAAAACAGCAACATTTAGATGAGTAAGTTAAAATAATAACATTTGACTTACCTAAAGGTCATATTTTGAACCTAGATAAAATAGAAAAAAAAATCTATATGTAGGGGAAAAACAAGCAAACTATTGCAGAGCTTACAGATTTTCCTCACAAGAAAAATGGAAGCCCCCAAACAAGGAGATTTAAGTTGCTTATAATATACCTGTTTTTTTCAAGGTTACAGAGGACAAAACATTATATATTTATATTTATATATTTATATTATATATTTATAACATTATACATATATATATACATATATATGTGTATATATATATATACGTGTGTGTGTATGAAATATATATGTGGGTATTTATATATGTGAAAGTGGTAGTCGCTTGGTCATGTCTGACTCTTTGTAACCCCTTGGACTGCAGTCAGCCAGGTTCCTCTGTCCATGGAATTCTCCAGGCAAGAATATTGGATTGGGTTGCCATTTCCTTCTCCAGGAGGTCTTCCCTGACCCAGTGATTGAACCCAGGCCTCCTGCATTGTAGGCAGATTCTTTACTGTCTGAACCACCAGGGAAGTCCATATGTAATCCTGAAGCCTCCAACATGGCAAATTGGAATATGCTATCTATTAAATGTCTGCTGTTTGATTTCAATTAAAATGTATTGAAATTTAATTGACAGAAACTGGCAAATTACAAATAAACTTAGAAAAAGAGTAGAAGAAGCAGGAAACTCATTAACAGGAGGTATTCAGTCCAGAGCTCTTTACTGATGGAGGAAATAGATATTCATGGACAATACCTACTATATTATAAGACTGTACAATAACTCATCCATAGTCATAATTTTGAATCAAGAATAGGCACAATTATGACTAAAACTCAAGACTGCATGATAGAGTTTTTTTATTTTATTTTTACTTTATTCTACTTTACAATACTGTATTGGTTTTGCCATACATTGACATGAATCAGCCACAGGTGTACACAAGCTCCCAATCCTGAATCCCTCTCCCACCTCCCACCCCATATCATCTCCTGGATCATCCTCATGCACCAGCCCCAAGCATCCTGTATCCTGTATCGAACATAGACTAGCGCTTTGTTTCTTACATGATAGTGTACATGTTTCAATGCCATTCTCCCAAATCATCCCACCCTCTCCCTCTCTCTCCAGAGGCCAAAAGTCCATTCTATACATCTGTGTCTCTTCTGTTGTCTCACATACAGGGTCATCATTACTTTCTTTCTAAATTCCATGTATATGTGTCAGTATACTGTATTGGTGTTTTTCTTTCTGCTATCATTTAAAATATATATATAACAATTGAGAAAAAAAAGTTCAGTTTGTAAAAGACATGCTTTAGGTTTTTGAAAGTTTT
This sequence comes from Nanger dama, assembly GCA_917880005.1. Taxonomy (NCBI): domain Eukaryota; kingdom Metazoa; phylum Chordata; class Mammalia; order Artiodactyla; family Bovidae; genus Nanger; species Nanger dama. The sequence goes on from CAKJTW010000069.1 coordinate 6,209,814, forward strand.
GTTTGTGTGTGATAGTTTATTCTCTGAATACACTAGATAATTAAATCCTATTGTGTTTATTTAGAGGGCAATGCTAATAGAGGTGGGGGAATATCATTTATTAAAAATTCTGTTTAATAAGTACCTTATTGACAATAGGTCCCACAGGATATATAAATCAGCATTTAAGCAGCATTTCATCATCTGTTCCTGCTGCTGCTAAGTCTCTTCAGTCGTGTCCGACTCTGTGCGACCCCATAGACAGCAGCCCACTAGGGCTCCTCTGTCCCTGGGATTCTCCAGGCAAGAATACTGGAGTGGGTGCCATTGCCTTCTCCAATGCATGAAAAGTGAAAAGTGCAAGGGAAGACGCTCAATCGTGCCCAACTCTTAGCGACCGCATGGACTGCAGCCTACCAGGCTCCTCTGTCCATGGGATTTTCCAGGCGAGAGGACTGGAGTGGGGTGCCATCGCCTTCTCTGTCATCTGTCCCTAGTGAACCACAATTCTGGTACTTGAGTGTATAGGGAAAAAGCGTTTCTTCATTGTGCCCACATTTAGCAAATAAAACTGGAGCTGTCTAGTGCAATGAGGAGCATAAATTAAGGTTAAGTTGTGTTTTATTAAACTAGAATATATGAATGGCAAGTTCCAATGCAAAATAGCAAAGATAAATAGCACATAGACTATCCAAAAATGTTTTTAAATTGGTTATTGATACATTGATCAGAAGAACTAGAAACCAACTAGAATTTGTGAAATAGACATGAACTGAAAAAAAACAACGGTGCTTTTCCTAAGATCTTTTTCAATTTAGCTTTATTTGCATATTAATTATTTTAATAAATGTTCATTTGGCATTATCCTGTAACAGGCACTGTGTGTGGTGCTGCATATTAAACAGTCAACAAGACACACGTGGTCCCTGAGAGCAGGAAGATGTGGTGTGTCTAGCTGCTTCAAGGACATGATTTTTACAAGTGCCCTGGAGTCTGAAGTACAGTGGATACCCCAAGAGAGGATGCTGAAGCTTCTTAATAAGCTTCTTAATGACTTGAACTGTTGTCTAAATGAAGGAAAATTATCTATCCTGCAAATCAATCTCTAGTCACCTTCTCAGGCTCCCTCATTTTTTAAATAATATTGTTTCTTCCTGCACAACTCTGTTCCTAGTTTTCTGCTTGGCAAGCCAACTAATCCTTCAAGGATCAAATCAATTGTCACTTTTTCTCTTAAGCCCTCTCTGAAATTCCCTTAACCAGAATTAATCACATCATGATATATGCCTCCTTATGACATCCAAAACCTGCCTTTGTTAACGCCCTTCAGTTCAGTTCAGTTCAGTCGCTCAGTCATGTCCAACTCTTTGCAAACCCATGAATCACAGCACGTCAGGCCTCCCTGTCCATCACCAACTCCCCGGAGTTCACTCAGACTCACGTCCATCGAGTCCGTGATGCCATCCAGCCATCTCATCCTCTGTCATCCTCTTCTCCTCCTGCCCCCATTCCCTCCCAGCATCAGAGTCTTTTCCAATGGGCAAACTCTTTGCATGAGGTGGCCAAAGTACTGGGGTTTCAGCTTTAGCATCATTCCTTCCAAAGAAATCCCAGGGCTGATCTCCTTCAGAATCGACTGGTTGGATATCCTTGCAGTCCAAGGGACTCTCAAGAGTCTTCTCCAACACCACAGTTCAAAAGAATCAATTCTTTGGCACTCAGCCTTCTTCACAGTCCAACTCTCACATCCATACATGACTACTGGAAAAACCATAGCCTTGACTAGATGGACCTTAGTCGGCAAAGTAATGTCTCTGCTTTTGAATAGCCCTCAACAGGCCACAATTATTGGTTATTAGTTGTGTTCCGTCTGAGTTTGGAAGTATCTTAGCTATTTCTGTATCACTGTTCTCTGGAACTATTTCAGTTTACAAAAGATTCTGAATAATATTGAATCAAGTTATGAGAATACATTCTAGAGTAGGGGAGCATAGGCAATTCAAGTTTCTTTCCTGAAGGTGCTAAGTAGCATTGTGTTCTCATCAGAAGAATGAACAGAGCTCTGATGACAGGGATTTAATAGGCATTCAAAGGCTGCAATGAGGCTATCTTACCACTGATAGGGCTTCCCTGGTCTCTCAGATGGTAAAGAATCCACCTGCAATATGGGAGACTGGGGTTCAATCCCTGGGGGTTGGGAAAATCCTCTGGAGGAGGGCAAGGCAACCCACTCCAGCATTCTTGCCTGGAGAATCTCATGGACAGAGCAGCAAAGAGTTGGACAAGACTGAGTGACTAAGCATACTACTGGTATGTGCTTCCCAGATAGTGCTAGTGGTAAAGAACCCACCTGCGAATGCAGAGACGTGAGACATGGGTTTGATCCCTGGGTCAGGAAGATCCCCTGGCGGAGGGCATGACAACCCACACCAGTATTCTTGCCTGGAGAATCCCGTGGATAGGGAAAGCTGGGAGGCTAATAGTCCTTAGGGTCACAAAGAGTCAGACAGGACTGAAGTGACTATGCACACAGGCACACACCACTGATGTGCCCATAGAAGCAAGAACCATAGAAAACCTCGTATATGACTTACATGTTGATGAAGACAGGGAAGAGCTATTCAACCCTGATTCTCTGGGCTGAGTAGAGAGAAGCCCTATGCCTTTGGAAGGAAGAAGTAACCTGGAAGACTCACCAGGATGGGGGTCTGTGGTTGAAAAGAAGATCTTTGTCCCCAAATTCCAAGGCGCTATGTTTGAGTGAGTGATGTAGGACAGTAAACAGCAAAATCATGGAAAAAAACACACGCACCCACTCTCACACTCCTATATCAGATCCTCCTTTTGTCATTTATTTTGTAAGTGGTTTGGGATAGATTACTTCTCAAAGATTCATTTGTCTCAGACATGTGCTTGGTGTTCTTTTTGTGAGGATTAAGATAATGAAGGTACATGAAAATTCTTGGTGCACACACATAATGTAGTGAATGGTGGTTGGATCTGATTAAGTTGGCAAGGAGGAGAATTTTCAAAAGTATTATTGTCTGCAGACCTTGCTGAATGGAAGAAACAGAAACCTAAATATGGGTTAAATGCACACAGAGACCTTGAAACAAGCTCCTCCCATTGATATACCAAGAGTGGTCATGTCTTCCAAAATGAGATTAGAAAGTAAGCCTGGGGATTTCCTTTGTGGTCCAGGGGTTAAGAATCTGCCTTCCAATGCAGAGACATGGGTTTGATCCTTGGTTGGGGAACTAAGTCCCACATGCCACAGGACAACCAGAGAGTTCACAAGCCACAACTAAAGAGTCTGCACACCCTGGAACCTGTGCTCTGTGACACAAGAAGCCCCTGCAGCCTGCAAGGAAGACCCAGCTAAGCCAAAATCGAGAAAAGGGAAAAAGAAAGAAAGTGTGAAGTGAGAGCAATCTTGAAGATGATCTGGCCACAATTAACTGATGCCAACCAATCTTTTATTTGAAATATAATATTATTAAAGAAACACTTACTGAGAGCTTTGCAGTTCTTTACAATGAATGGTGCTTACCACTTTATGAAAATGCAACTACCCACCCATGTCTTTTTTTCCTTCCTCTCTCGCTGCTGGAAATCTTCCTAAAACACATTAGCCCCTTTTCTGCCTTAGCAGATGCTGTCCAGCGAATATAATTGAATCTTTCTAAGATGAGTGAGCATTCGTGCACTGCCTTTGGGGAGATCATTTGACAGCTCGAGAATCACAGTACAGTAGTGTAGATGTAAATAGAATGAATAAAGAAGACTGGTCTGTGTCTATTTGACCTCAGGAAATACCATGGAAGTCAGTCTTTTAGAAAAAAATCCTTTCTTACAGCTTATTTTCTTGTGAACTTCTTTGCTAACATTAAGCATAGGAGAAAGAAAATGCTAGTTAATTGAAGCTTGAGTCGATTCCCATTGGTGGGCTGTGTGGAAGTGGAAGTCAATGTGTTAGTTACTCATTCCAATCTGACTCTTTGTGACCCCCGTGGACTGTAGCCTGCCAGGCTCCTCTGTCCATGGCATTCTCCAGGCAAGAATACTGGAATGGGCAGTCATTCCCTTCTCCAGGGGATCTTCCTGACTCAGGCATTGAACCCAGGTCTCCCGCACTGCAGTTGATTTCTTTACTGTCTTGAACTGTCAAAGAAACCCCATTGATGGGCTGTGTACTCTACCTTGTTTTGGAATAAGAGCTTTGGAATGGGACTGAGAGTGATCTTGCAAGTGTACCCCTGGATTTTTTAGTTTCTCACAGGGAGAAATTTCATATAAACATTTTCTATTAACTGTTTAAAGCTTGGAAGCACATAAGAAGTTGTTAGGCAGTTTTGCTGAGCATCTTTCTCAAATGTATTGACAAACGCCAGTGTCTTGTATAAGAGGCAGGCGTCATTCCCTTGTTCTGAAAATCTTTGATTCAGAATATGAGACTGCATGAAGCTACGCTTCATTTCTCTCAGCCTATTGTCTACGAAGTGTGACTTGATAATTGGAAAGCCCTTGATCTTTAATCATTACTCTAATGTCTTCATGGGCTTCACACAGCCCCTCTGAGTCACCCAGCAGTCCAGAAGCATTAAATACAAGCAGCAGGGCTATTTTAATAGAAGTGCTTTGCCACAGCGGTTCTGTAATGCGAACACATTTTTACTTTAAAAACAAGGCAGTACAGAATGATTGTGTTTGCCTCAAAATGAATTCAGCATATGCAGTGTCTCCACAGTAGGGAGTGGCCGGGTATAGGTACTGCAGTTAGTAAATAAAAGTCTAGAATCTCTGCCCTAGAGTCAAAGAACCAACAATTTGACTGACTGATTTGATTGATTGGTTGATTGATTTGATTTGCTACACAAAAAGAATCTAGATGAACAGGTTTAGAAACTATATTAACTTTAAGCCCTGCTGCCAGCTTCACACTCCTCAGGAATCGTTTAATTTACTGATGGTTATGCCCTTCATTATACACGTGATTCAGTGATATTCTCTAGGTCTGAAGTTTTAATGCAGGAGTGCCTAACTTGCTGGAATGAACTTTAGCCAAACAGGAATAAGGCTCTGGTCTCTGCCATCATGCCACTTTTAAACAGTGCCATAGGCATTAGTTCTGTATCTTCCACTGGCAATAACGAGTGCCCCCTACACTTAAAGCTCTACTGAGCATGGATCCACTTTCTACCCTCACTTCACTGCAGCCTCATAAGGGAAATGCATTTCACCCACCTACCTGGAATAAGGGCTTTTTTTTTTTTTTTTGAATTTTGATTTCCCCAAAGTAAGCCTGGCCTAAATTCCTTCCCCCAGGAAACTCAGGAGCTTACACAAAAGGCTGATTACGTCTGCACTTACACATACACCTTCACAGGCAGTCCATACAAGGGTGACATCCCAGTAGGAGAGGTGGGAATCTGACCCACTTTTCAGTCCCTTCTTTGTGACTCAATGCGGCAGCATACCCAAGTGAGCTCAAGAGATATGTTGTATCATACATGGGCCCTAAACCTCCTTCCTTGCCTCTCTTCTCCCTTGCAAAAGGGATGTCATGGTGGGTGATTTCCCACATTCCCAGAGCAATCAAAAGTAATTAGTAGCTCTTCTGTGCTTTGAAATATTAGATTTTCCTACTGTTCCCCCACCACATCAAAATAGGCACTGTGGGGGAAAATGGCATTCTTTATAGAGTTTTTAGGCCACTCTTTAAAGAGTTTAGGATAGTCAACGTTTGTATGAAAAAAATGCCTCCTATCACAGTATGAAGATCTCTCATGAAGGACTTGCATTCAGAATCAAAGCTGAGGTCATCAGCACAGGAAAGGTCAACTTTTTCTCGGTATTCCAGATCCTGAACTGACAAAGTGCTCTGTGAGCTTTTGGAGTGGAACTTTGAGTATTCACAGGGAAATCTAAAGAGAATTAATTTCCAAGTGTAAAGATTGCAATGCAAATTTGGCCGTCAAGGTGGAGGTGGTTTTCTGAATGAAGCCCTCCATCCGCCATATTAGCATCATCTGAAAACTGACTGCAGACCCTGGACCTATTGATTTTAAATGCTAGAAAGAGGCCTGACTATCTGTTTAACAAGCCTTCCAGGCAATGATGATTACAGACTAGCTCAGATCACAGACACACAAGCCTTTGTGAAACTACTGCACATTGTTCTCCACAAATCTGCTCACTTTGCTCTAGGGAACACCATCAGGATGCTTGGCTCCCTAGAGCATAGCGATGAGAAAATTCAGAGAGGTATCCTCTAACAGTCCTTTGAGAGTCCCTTGGACTGCAAGGACATCAAACCAGTCAATCCTAAAGGAAATCAGTCCTGAATATTCATTGGAAGGACTGATGCTGAAGTTGAAATTCCAACACTTAGACCACCTGATGTGAAGAACTGACTCATTGGAAAAGACCCTGATGCTTAGAAAGATTAAGGGCAGGAGGAGAAGGGGATGATAGAGGATGAGATGGCTGGATGGCATCACCAACTCGATGGATGTGAGTTTGAGCAAGCTCCGGGAGTTGGGGATGGACAGGGAAGCCTGGCACGCTGAGATCCATGAGATTGCAAGGAGTCAGACATGACTGAGTGACTGAACTGAACCGATCCTCTAAGAGATGAGCTGTTTATAAGCTATTGCCTTACCTGGGATGGTGTGGGTTTAGGAAATTAAGTTTAATGTTTATAAGTAGGAGTAAATTTTAGAGAGAATCCTTTCTATAAGAAGAATGGAAAAAGATACCAAGAAAGGAAAAGTGGGGGATGGGATGAATGGGAGATTAGGATCAACATGTATACACTACTGATTTGCTGCTGTTCAGTAGCTAAGTGACGTCCAACTCTTTGTGACTCCATGGACTGAAGCATACCCGGTGTCCCTGTTACTATCTCCTAAAGTTTGCCCAGGTTACTGTCCATCCATTAAGTCAGTGATGCTATCCAACCATCTCATCCTCTGCCACCCTGTTTTCCTTTTGCCTTCAATCTTTCCCAGAATCAGGGTCGGGATGACAGGCTTGTCAACACTATTGATCTTATGTATAAAATAGATAACTAATAAGAACCTACTGTATAGCTCAGCAACCTGACTCATTGCTCTGTGGTGACCTAAATGAGAAGGAAATCTAGAAATGAGGGTATATATGTACGTGTACGACTGATTCACTTTGCTGTACATCAAAAACTAACACAATATTATAAAGCAACTGTACTTCAATAAAAATTAATTAAAAAATACAGATAGGTGAAGACACTACATATTTGGAATTAAATTGAATATACCCATTTACATTAGCATTCACCAGGATTATATACTGTTTATTCCAGCAGAGAAAGTTGGAGAAACAGTGAGCCAGGTGAGAAAATAAATGTTTTCCTTTGAAATGTCCTTATGAAGAAATTCACCCTGTAGAAGGATCCAGAAGTGGTTCAGTGTATGAAAAGTTTAATCCACCCCAGGAGTCTCTTCAGTCTTATAATAGAGCCAGGAGAATGTGCTGGCTTTAATCAAGGCACATGGAGTGAAATTTGTTAGAGGTGACTTTATACCTTAGAACTTTCAATTCTTCTTTGAACTCATTTCATTTGCTGAAAAGCACTTTCTGTAGTTCTCATAAAATGTTCTTTAGTAATAATCACAAAATATCTAAATACAGTGAAAGTTTGCAGAAAGCAAGGACCAGTTACTGTTAAATCTAAAATTTGCCTTACATTTTAATTTTAATTCCTAGGGATTAGATTTTATATAAAATGTTGAGAAACTTCTCATATTGGAAGAAAAAAATTTACACAGCCTGAGTTTTTTTAATTATTCATGCATCATTAAAGAACTATTTATTGACAGTTGATTTGGGGAAGCTATTCTGGTCCTGAAAACACATCAGTGAACAAAATTAACTCCTTGATCTCCTGGAAGTGAATTCTAGTGAAGAGGACAGACACAAATGAACAAATATGCAACGCTGTGACATCAAGGAGTGACGAATGCAGTGAAGAAATAGGGATCGGCAAAGAAGAGACTAGCACTGTGCTTCTCTTGTAAGAGTGTCGGCTGAAAAAGACATGTAGCCTCAAAAAGGAGGATACCTGCTTTACAATATTGTGTTGGTTTCTGCCATACAACAACATGAACCAGCCATAGATATACATACATATGTCCCCTCCCTCTTGAACCTCCTGCCCATCTTCCAAGCCATCCTGCCCCTGAGAGTGATGTTTTATTCAGTGGAAATTTTTAGGGCTTCAAGCCTGGGAAACAGTATCTCAAATAATCCTGAGGTAAGTGCTTGGAGGAGGCAGGTGGGGAGGACCCAGGTTATATAGAAGTTTTGCAACAAAAGGCAGGTAGTTAGAAAATCAGAAGGTTTTTTTGGGTTTTGTTTTTTTTTTTGGTAAATTAAAGAAAAGCAGATATCCCAAGCTAAGGAATTCAGTGATTTTTTATGTATAGGAAGATGCAAAAATCTGGATATAAGACTGAAACAGCCTATCAATTCACATCCTAGACATGGAGTGAGGATGGCGTCCCTAACCTCTAGATAGGTTGAATTCTTCTGTTCTGTGTCCTTATAGCTCCTTAACCTTCATTGCCATTTAACATTCATCACACCAGAATACTGGTTCTATGTCTATATTCCCTACTCTGCTGTAAACCTCATGCACTCAAGTGCCTTGTTCTATCTTCTTAATCCTTATGCTTCCTGTACTCAAGGTAATTCCTAGAATAAAAATAGGAATTTTTTCCTATGCTCAACAAACATATCCTTAACATATGCTCAATAAACATATGTTGAAATGCAACAAAATAAATTGAATTAAATGTGAACTTTTAGAATTGTTATTTTTAGTAGATTATCTTAGTTCCTTTTTTCTCCTTATTCCTCTCAAAATGAACAACTATAAGCATTAAGAATCTGAATGCACTAAGGTAATTAGGTAGAAACTTTAAGTATGAAGTGTAGATGGATTAAAAATTTGCATGCTACTCATTGCAAATTGTTGCTCCACCTTTATATTCCTATATATTATTTCTTCTGCTTCCTTCCTTTACTTGCATACATTTTAAAGGTACTTAACCTTTCCCAGAGATCAAATTGTCAACATCTGCTGGATCATCGAAAAAGCAAGAGAGTTCCAGAAAAACATCTATTTCTGCTTTATTGACTATGCCAAAGCCTTTGACTGTGTGGATTAAAATAATCTGTGGAAAATTCTGAAAGAGATGAGACTACCAGACCACCTGACCTCCCCCTTGAGAAACCTATACGCAGGTCAGGAAGCAACAGTTAGAACTGGACATGGAACAACAGACTGGTTCCAAATAGAAAAAGGAGTACATCAAGGCTGTATACTGTCACGCTGCTTATTTAACTTATATGCAGAGTACATCATGAGAACGCCAGGCTGGAGGAAGGAGAAGCTGGAATCAAGATTGCTGGGAGAAATATCAATAACCTCAGATATGCAGATGACACCATCCTTGTGGCAGAAAGTGAAGAAGAACTAAAAATCTTCCTGATGAAAGCGAAAGAGGAGAGTGAAAAAGTTGGCCTAAAGCTCAACATTCAGAAAACGAAGATCATGGCATCTGGTCCCATTACTTCATGGGAAATAGATGGGGAAACCATGGAAACAGTGTCAGACTTTATTTTTGGGGGCTCCAAAATCACTGTGGATGGTGACTGCAGCCATGAAATTAAAAGACATTTACTCCTTGGAAGGAAAGTTATGACCAACCTAGATAGTATATTCAAAAGCAAAGACATTACTTTCCCAACAAAGGTCTGTCTAGTCAAGGCTATGGCTTTTCCAGTGGTCATGTGTGGCTGTGAGAGTTGGACTGTGAAGAAAGCTGAGTGCTGAAGAATTGATCGTTTTGAACTGTGTTGTTGGAGAAGACTTTTGAGAGTCTCTTGGACTGCAAGGAGATCCAACCAGTCCATCCTAAAGGAAATCAGTCCTGGGTGTTCATTGGAAGGACTGATGCTGAGGCTGAAACTCAATACTTTGGCCACCTCATGGGAAGAGTTGACTCATTGGAAAAGATCCTGATGCTGGGAGGGATTTGGGGCAAGAGAAGAAGGGGACGAAAGAGGATGAGATGGCTGGATGGCATCACTGACTCGATGGACGTGAGGATGAGATGGCTGGATGGCATCACTGACTCGATGGACGTGAGTCTGAGTGAACTCTGGGAGTTGGTGATGGACAGGGAGGTCTGGCGTGCTTCAATTCATGGGTTTGCAAAGAGTCAGACACAACTAAGCGACTGAACTGAACAGAATCTTTTCAAAAGATGGGCTCAGATATTGAATCTGTGAATATGCTAAAATTAGGTTTAGAAACAGTTTCTTAAACACTGAAATAGGGTAGGTGCCAGAGTTTAAGGAATATGAGTGAGAACCAAAGTAAAAATATTGTATTGCAATCTTCCAGTTTAGTGAACAAATAGTGCTAAAAACAAACAAACAAACATATTGTAACGTTTCTCTGAAGTATAATAACCTCTTGCATGGAGACCTTTGTTTAATTTCAGAACAAATGCAGTATAGCGTTCTCTTGGTGTTTTTTTTGTTTTGTTTTTTTTGAAAATTGATAATCATATGTAGAGAAAAAGTCTGGATACAATATGATATTCCTTGTAAGAGTCAGTGTGCAAGAGAAGGCATAGAAGAAGAGAGGTAAGTATTTTTCATGAGTACTTCTAGGTTCTCAGGTTACAAGTTGTTAGCAGTCTTTAGCATGCATCCCATACAATACACACATGTCGGGAGCAGGAAGCCAGGACACCATGTCTTGTAGTTTCTTATAGGAGCTGTAGAGGACAGAAGTCATAGAACGGCTATTGTAAGGCCTGAGTTTAACCTGCCTGTGGAAGTCAGATTCATTCAGAAAGCACAGGGATTCCAAAACCTCTGTTGCACTAATCTATTTCTCAACTGAATGGGAAATATAGTTCAGAAGAGGGAATTTCACAGGATTGCCTTTTGGAAGTGAAAGCTTTCCTCTTGCCCATCTAAAAACAGCTTTCCTATGGTTCACACTATCAGCCTTTCTTAAGGGTTACACCTCGAAGTATTGCATGTTAGGTGTGTCAAATTCACCTCCCCAAATGCATGGCATCCCCAGTGGGTGGTGGAGACCCTGAGGGAGTCCATATATTGCAGTCAGATTCCCTGGTGGCTCAGTGGTAAAGAATCCACCTGCCAATGCAGGAGACACTGGTTTGATCCCTGCTTTGGGAAGATCCCTGGAGAACGAAATGGCAACCCACTCCAGTATTCTTGCCTGAAGAATTCCATGGACAAGAGGAGCCTAGCATGCTACAGTCAGACACAACTGAGAGTCTGAACAACAACACATTGATAACAACAAAGAACTGATCACATGCTAAGGCTCTTTGACCAGTTCTCTCCTAGAGGCTAAGTGATTGGATCTAAGAGTCCTGAAATAATAATAATGAATACTTACTAAGTTAGTTCCCTGTACACTGAGCTATTTTAGGAGATTTCTATGTATTATCTCAGTTAATCTCTATACAAACACCTTGTGAGGTAATTTTATGATAAATATGGAAACTAAAGTATAATGAAGTTAAGTATCTGGCCCATGGTCATGTTGCCAGGGAGTCAGCTGACTCTCAGGACAACTGTGTGCAAGATTTGAACCTAGTCTAGAATCATCTTATCCTAGAGTCTTAAGTCCAGATTTGCATAACTTGCTCCAGAAAGATATCAGACAGACATACAGAAATGGCAGTAGTTTTGCAGTCAGGAGGCTTAATTTTGAGTATCAGCTTTATTCCTTATTACTTGTCAAATCTTAGGAAAAACACTTATTTTCAACAACCTCATCTTTCTTTGAGAGGAAAACTACTATCTACCTGAAAATATCATCATGGGGATTAACTAAACTAAGATATAACACACTCTGCAAACTCTATGTCCAAATGGTTGTTAGAAAGTAGCAGGCACTCCAGTTAAAGGAACCTGCAATTTGGAAATTGACCAGAATTTCAGTTTTCATTTCTTTCTGAATTTATTATACTTTATTTATTATTAAGTGGAAATTGTAAATGATGGGTTTCTTGAAGACACAGCCTGTGTTGTGGTTATGTTGAGATTATGTTTCCATGCTGACAGTCAAGCCTACCACTACACCTGGGATAATTCAGTCCTTATCTAAGTCTGATTTGTGAAATGATATGATATTTAAAATGATATATGATTTTAAATTATATATGATATTTAAAATGATGTTATTTAAAGGATTAAATAACAAATCTATTTTAGCATACTTTGGAAAACATAAGAAATTATGTAAATATTATTTGAATTTTAAAGGATGATTATACATTGAAAATAGGACAGCTAATCCCTTTGAAATGACCCCAACCTAGATCAAAGCTAGACCTAAGAAGATAGATGATATGATAGATGTGATCCAGAAAATAAATATCTGTATGAGCACATTATTCAGATATTGAATGAAAGATTACCACGACTATTTTTTGATTCCTAGAAAAAGTAACTCACAGGTCACTCTTCAGGATGCCAAGCAAATTAATGATTGCCTTGAGAAAATGGTCAACTTTTTTTTTTGTAACAAATAGCCCAGACACCAGCTAACTTGCAAATAAGCTTGAAAGATGATTCTACAAGAGCAAGACTGTTTTTGATTAAGGTGTATATATTTTATAAATTCTTTACTAATGTCATGGTCATTCATTGTTGCATGTCCAACACCCTCAATCTAGTATCTTAAGATAACCCTTTTAATTTAGTAGTGATTTGGGGGAGTAAGGATTTTAAGAATTAGTTGAGTGGTCTTCATATTTTTGACCATGCCACATAGCATGTGGAATCTTAGTTCCCTGACTAGGGAATCAAACATCTACCCCCTGCACTGGAAACATGGAGGAGTCTTAGCCTCTGGACCACTGAGGAAGTCCCTGAGTGGCTTGTCTTGAGTCCACATGGAGCAAGTAGAACTGAGGATCCTTGCAAGTGGGAGTACTTCATTCACACATCCAGCACCTCAGTGCCCCTTGGCCTGTCCCTTCACCTTCAGTTATATATGATCTGTCATCATCTCTTGTCAAAACAGCTACCAGGCCAGCACAGGTTCCGGGGTGAAGAAGGAGAGGCAAGGTCACATGACAGAAGAGTGTGCAAGAAGGAAGTCATTGCTGAGACCATCTTTGGAAAAGAAATTCTGCGCAACTGCCCTGAAAGTCTAATTGAAAGAAACAACCCAAATAGCATTATTGCATACTGATGTCCCTTTGTAGTGTGTGATTGTTGGGTTGTTCAGTCTATAAATGAGTTGCTCAGTTGCTCTGTCATGTCCGACTGTTTGCTACTATAGCCCATCAGGCTCCTCTGTTCATGGATTTTCCAGGCAAGAATACTGGAATGGATTGCCATTTCCTATTCCAAGAGATCTTCCTGACCCAGGGTCAAGCCTGAGGCTCTTGGGTCTCCTGCATTGAAAGAGGATTCTTTACCACTGGCTCCACCCTGGAAGCCCTAAACTGTAAAGGAGGTCAGTCAGACAGTTCAGTTGCTCAGTTGTGTCCAACTCTTTGTGACTCCATAAGTGAGTTACTTTCATTTAAAATTATAAATATCTAATGAAACCATGTTTTAATATTAATTTGTGCATCTATTCATCAAATATTAATGTATACCTACTATGTCACCATCTCAAGATCAACTCCTCAGGATAAGAATAAATGACTCAATTGCTTATCTATTTTAAATTTAGCAGGGTGTACAGGTCACCCCAAACTCTCTATCCCTTCCCCTTATCCTTCCCCCGGTAACCATAGGTTCATTCTCTAAGTCCATGAGTCTATTTCTATTTTGTAAATAAAGTTCATTTGTGTCATTTCCTTTTAGTTTCCACATATAAGGGATGTCATATGATATTTTTTCTCTGTCTGACTTACTTCACTCAGTGTGACAAGGACCTACTGAGGAGCACAGGGAACTCTGCTCAATGTTATGTGGCCGCCTGGATGGGAGGGGGTTGGGGGCAGAATGGATGCACACATCTGTATGGCTGAGTTGCTTCGTTATTCACTTGAAACTATCACAGCATTGTTAATCCGCTCTATCCCCACACAAAAGGAAAAGTTAAAGAAAAACTAACAAAATAAAAATAAATGATACAGACCCTGCCTGAGGAGGCTCACAGTCCAGTGGTTCAGAATGCTGACCTATTCAAATTATAATACTGTATCACTTATATAAATAGATTTATGAAAAATATCTCTTCTAGTTATTAAAAAATAAATAATAAAGAAGTTCAAGAGCTAAAATAGGTCTGTTTCCTCCATAAAGCCCAATTTCCACCCAATGTTGTTCTTGTTTTTCCAGATAATGCTTAGCTTCTAGCATCAGTATAGAAGAGTTGACTTTACCTGATTTTTAATTATTTGATGTACTACTTCTCTATGGATTAAATATAAATACGTTAAAGACAAACACACACTAAGATCCTGAATAACTCTAGCATCACCATGAGCATATAGGTTGCAATCAATAAGTATTAAAATTCTTAAATTCTGAGATGTTATTTAGTAATCATTTGTGATACTCCAAGCTTGGTGAAAAAATCTTTTATTTATAAAATACTATAAAATCTTTCTTTTTTTTTTCACTTCAACAAACTGCCTTAAAGGTCACAACAGTGACAGACAAGCACAGGAAATTTATACCAAATCAAAAAACAAGAAGAAGAAGAAAAGATTTTAAGGCTATTTCTATCTAGCATTAAACTACCCTCAAGAGGAAAGAAAACCCCACTTTCATGTTTCAAAGCAAACACTCAAAGACAAAGCAAAAATACACACAAAATGCTTGCTTTCAAATAATTATAACCACAATTGAAAAGTGGTTTAAGTGCAATTTAATGGCAAATTTTCCAGAGGAAAAGTTATATTTTGAGGGAAATTCCACTTATATATACTGGAGATATATATTCTAACAGTTATTGGAGTGAACAGGTGGGAGAAATAGTGAGTGGATGGACAATGGTCATGATTTTCTTCATTTTCATAGATACAAGTGCTGTATCAGGCAGTAAAATGGATTTAATTGTATATTAGCCTCTTCTTGCTGAAAATTCATTTCCTTCCCTTTGCATACTAACAAAGCAATGAACTTCTTGACCAGACGGTGAGTAAAAACTCTTATGGGTAGGCTCATGCATTGCATGGTTGCAACAGTGGCAGTTCTCGCCATGCATTCTGTCTGATTTTCTTTAATACATTTAACATAAAATCACATAAAATTATGTTAAAACAATTTTCACATCTACACAGTGGAGGCATCTACATAGATTATTTCAGATCTTTTGATGGCTTTGTTAACACTTTGTCAACAGACATATCTTTCTTTTCCTCTGAAACACAGGGTACTGGAGAGCTGAGATGCCGCCATCCAAGTTACACCTAAGATATACGATTGTTATTTTCCTTTATTTTGTAGTAGAACAGTCGAACTGTTATTGGATACTAATTTTCTACTAAAAGGCATAGAGTTTTGTACTTGCATATCTGCCTACTGTTCAAGATTGCTTCCAATTTGTCCTGGAAATACTTTCATTCTCTGTGATAGTAGAAAAGTCCTAATTTCATGTCAGAATAAAAGGAACCTCCTTAAACTAATGGTTTAGAGTTATGGAGAGACTATTCCATTTTTTGTCACAGAGAGAATGCTGTGTTTTCAAAAGATGAAATGGGTCTATTTGAAATTGAATCATTGACACGGTGTGAACCAAATTCTGCCCCCATCCCCAACTCAGCTCCCATGCCCATCATTCAAGTCCTCCCAGGCAAAGTCTAATATGTTCCCCTCTTTGCTGTATTTCCTCTGTTATTAGCAGCAGAGAATCTTCTGAATCAGCACGCTGTTGGGAAACCAGGGCAGAGTTAATCTTTGGAGACAGCTCTTTGTTTTTATGGGTTTTTTTTTTTTACAAGTTGCAGCTTAATATCTGTAAATGAAATATATTTTCTTTCTATGATCCATGTAAGAATATATCTTTTATGTCTGAAATCAAATAACTGAGTTTCCTACACCTGTCACTCCTGTTTTCTGAAACTCGATCCTCCTGTTGAATATTGTAACTGAATGTCTAATCTCAAAATAAGATGAGATAAAGAGGGATTTTCTTGTTGTGATTATCTTTAATTGGAGTGTGATTGCTTTACAGTGTTGTGTTGGTTTCTGCTGTATAACAATGTGAATCAGCTATAAGCATACATATGCTGCTCCTGCTGTTGCTTAGTTGCTTCTGGAGTGCCTGACCCCTTGGACTGTACCCCCAGGCTCCTCTGTTCATGGGACTCTCAGTCAAGAGTACTGGAGTGGGCTGCCATGCCGTCCTCCAGGGAATCTTCCCAACCCAGGGACTGAACCCAAGTCTCTTGCATGGCAGACAGATTCTTTACCACTGAGCCAACAGGGAAGCCTCAAGTATACATACATCCCCTCCTTGTTGAGCTTCCTTGCCCACCCCCATCCCACCCCTCCAGGTCATCACAGAGCTCTGGGCTGAGCTCCTGAGCTACACAGCAACTTCCCAATCGCTGTGTGTTTCACACATGCTTGTGCATGTATGTCGGTGCTACCCTCTCAGTTCACCCCACCTCTCCTCCCACCCTTTGCCCACAAGTCTGGGTCTCTATTCCTGCCCTGCAAAATAGGCTCATCAGTACCATTTTCAAGAGTGATTTAGAATAGTGACATTTAAAATGGTTTATTTGCCTTAAATATGGTGTTAAATATGATTATACATTTATCAATGGAGTTTAGGAAACTTTTTGTTTTAAGATAGATTTACGGTGAGGAGGTGAGTATATATTTATGAAATGTACCTTGTCTATCTACATGTGAATATATATATATATATATATGATTTATACACATACACATCTGTGAACAAATTAATTCTCAACCACTCAATCTTTTTGTCAAACTTAATTTGTCCTTTTTGTTGATAATGGTGATCATCTCAGAATCTCTTTATGGCAGGGATCCTTCTAGTTGAAATGATGAGTTTGGATACATGACCTATGACAGTATTTGTTTAGCATGCACTTTTTTTTTTTTTTCATATGTTTCTTTGGTTTACCAGTAGGAATCCAGCGTAGATCATGGTGGAAAACGTGTCTGGCCAGCACCATCCTTGGCATCACAGTCCTTTGGTGATGGACCATTGATCAAGGTGGAATGAACATCCCTTCAGCAGCTCTACTTTGGAATCCACACCCTTCCTTCCTCCTCCTCAAGATTTTCTGGATTACTGATCAAATGTTTATTCCATTACTCCTCTCTCCAGCACAAAGATTTACAGTGTAAACAAAGACAAAAGAGATAACGTCCCTGACCACAGGTTTCTGCACTTCTTTCCCAGCCTCCTCCTCATTTTCGGTAATTTGGCCTCAAGAAACCAGCTCTTAGGAAGCACCCATAACACCTCAAGGAAGCTCCTTACACCCACAGAGACCTCATGCTGAACCACAGTAAAGCTGAATGGGTGAGTCTGAGCAGGCCAGGAGATAAATGAGACTTTAATCTTTGTGAACTAAACCCACCTGTGGGTGTCTTTGTCTTTCTTGACAGGAACTGTTAAATCGCTAAGTCGTGTCCAAATCTGTGATCCCATGAGCTGCAGCACACCAGGCTTCCCTGTCCATCATCATCTCCTGGAGTTTGCTCAGACTCATTGAGTCAATGATGCCATCCAACCATCTCATCCTCTGCTTCCCTCTTCTCTTTTTGCCTTCAACCTTTCCCAGCATCAGCATCAGGATCTTTAACAGTGAGTCAGCTATTCACATCAGGTGACCAAAGTATTGGAGCTTTAGCATCGGTCCTGCAATGAATATTCAGGGTTGATTTCACGGCTCGAGTCCTCCATCCCATGCTCTGTTTCAGCTTCATGTCTCAGTGTTATTGGAGAGGGGGATCAGAACTTAGCAAACTCCAGAGACTGGGTGTTCAGTGAGGAATGGGGTCAGTAATGCAACTGCTGGGCTCCGTTCTTTCTATGTGGGCAAAATATAGAATATCTATTAATAGTGACATGTAATACATTAAAAAGATGGGAATATGGCAGACTTCCTTGTGATCTCTTGCTAACAATGAAGGGGCCAATTAGGAGTGAGTTTAGCTTGGGACGGACTTCCCTGGTGGCTCAGACGGTAAAGCATCTGTCTACAATGCGGGAGACCTGGGTTTGATTCCTGGGCTGGGAAGATCCGCTGGAAAAGGAAATGGCAATCCACTTTAGTACTATTGCCTGGAAAATCCCATGAACAGAGGAGCCTGATAGGTTACAGTCCATGGGGTAGCAAAGAGTCGGACACGACTGAGCAACTTCACTTTCCCTTTAGCCTAGGACACATCACGGAAAACTTACAACCGATGGTCAGTCAAGTCTCTCCAAACTCTTCACTCCCGTGCCCAATTCCTCTCTTCCGATGCCTGTCTTTGTCTCTTCTTCTTTGTTCTTATCTTGCTCTCAGTAAGTCACCACCTAGTTGTGAGAGGCACTCTCTTGGATATCTGCGTCTAGCAGACGTAGGAGGTCAGGGAAGCACCAAGAGCTTGCAAGTACCTGGTGCCATTTTGATGGCCAGATGTCTTCCTGTGTAGCAGAGATGAACTAGCAGGAAGCATGATAGCAAAACACCATAGACATCATACCAACTTGGGGTCCAACTGACTCCAGTTCAAATCCTAGCTGCTTCTTGAATGAAGAATGTATGATTTTTATACTATTTACGATTTTTTCTGAGGTTTAGTCCCCTTCATCTGTAAGATACAAGCAGCAACACCAGCCTTGTGGTGGTGCTTAAAAAAGTAAACTGCTGTGTATGACACTCTGTGCATTATAGAAGTTCAGTCAGTGGTGGTGGCTACTGCATTTCATAAATATGATTCTACTTGTTCTTGCCTGATCCTCTGTCTTTTCTGGATCTCCTGTCCATCACTACCACTGTCTGAAGAAAATGGGGAAAGGGCACAACTCTGTCCCAATTCACTTATGCTTTGAAATAGCAAAACGTTCTATCAGTGAAGACTTCTCTGATCAGAAAGAACTTTGCCTTTGCCAGGAAAGATAAAGATTAAATTACTGGAGAAATAGATCTTCTTCACTAACCTCCAAAGGTGAAACGAGAGCTTTTGTGACCCAGAAGCCTTTCTCCTCTTGTAGGGAAGGACACACTGATCCTTCATTTCTATGATGCATGAGGTGCTCTATGAAGGGACCATTCATATGAGATCTTATTTTGTTTTCACAAAAGTGTTCATCCCCTCTCAGTCACCTACTTCCTCCAAACTTCTTTTCTGGGTAGGAAAAGTCCTCATAGGTAAAGCCAACCCCATTATGTGACCAAGGACTCTAACCTTGGGGTGTTTCCTTTCTGATGGGAGGAAAGATTCATAAACCTCAAATATGAAAAGAAAAACCTAAATATGAAATAATTTGTAAATTTCCATTTTTATCCCCATATTCCATTTTATTGCCTTTCCCATTCACCTGTCCCTTCACAGAATACATGTTTCTATTTTATTTCAAGTTTAGTCCAAATAAACTTTTGAAGAAACACATGTTAAAAAATTTGGATTACCATTAATTATAACTGTTTGGGATGCTATACTTTTTCCATTGGTGGTCAACAGAAATGAGAATTTTAAAAATTAATAAAAGTTCAAGACCTGAATTTTCATTAGATCCTTTAGCATCACCCTAACTTTGAGTGAAAAATCATCACGGAAACATTTGATTAGTCCATTCCTGTGTATATGGAGGTGCTTCCCTGGTGGCTCAGCAGTAAAGAATCCATCTGCAAATGCAGGAGACCTGGGTTCAGTCCCTGGGTTGAGAAGATCACCTGGAGAAGGAAATGGCAACCCACTCCAGTATTCTTGCCTGAGAAATCCCATGAACAGAGGAGTCTGGTGGGCTACAGTCCATGGGGTCACAAAGAGTTGGACCCATCTCAGCAGCTGGGCACACATCCTCATGTATATAGAATCAATGTTGAGATAGTAAAAATAGAGTTGCATAAAATATATTCAGGACCCAATTTTCTAAATGAAATGTCTGTTTCCAGAGGTCTTATTATGATAATGTCTGGCTCATTTCCATCCTGTTCACTGTTGGCCTTCACAAGGTCACTTGTATTCCTACCAAAAATGCAACTAAACTGTAATACAGGGATCAAACCCGTAAACCATTCATTTGAGGAACATCTGTTGCCCTGGAGAACTGAGATCAGGCCAACATCAACCCCCTCTGGGGGCTGCTTTGGGACGCTCAGATAAGATCAACACAGAGGCAAGGAACAGTCTCCTTGGTCATGTCTGGATTTCTTTGGTACTTTTCTTATAGACAGGGTAATTCTGAATCTCTTGACATGTTTCATCACATACTACAGTACTGGAAAAATATTCCTCTCCCTAAAAATTGAAACCCATGACAGATAAAGGCAAATAAAATTCATGAATGTATTATTTAAATCATTATAACCAAGGCAAGAAAGTCCTTTCTTTATTGCCCAGTCGTATTCCTCAAACTCAGAGAGATGCCACTGCCATTGCTCAACATAGATGTGTCTTCTTTCTTGACATTCTCATTTAGAAAGTTCTAAGTGGGTTGTCTGCCTTCTCCTAACCATTAAGAAGTGTGCTAATATAGAGGAAATTGAATGATTTGGAGACTGGGAAATATGGCATAGTTTAATCCACCCCAGGTTATTATGGAATAAAAGTTTCATCATCTGACAACTGTTAAAGAGTTAAAGAGAACTAGTGGCTGGTTTCCAAGTAAGAAATATTAGTGAAAATATCCATGGAGAAATGTTAGCATAATGGAATTTCTAAAGACAGTGTTGGTGCAGAATGATTTTAGACTGAGAGTTTAGGTCCCTGTTGGTGACATAATAGAAGCCTGCAAGTGCTGTCAGTCAACCAGACCCCACTTCTACTCACAGCGCTGCCTTGACACCACCTGTTTAAGCCCAGACCCAACACACTGGAGGCACTTGTAAATATCACCATCCTCCCTTTTCAGCACCCTGCCAGCTTGTAAGAAAGAGTACTAACTCTGCAGACAGCTCATGCTCCTCCTGTAACCACACTTATTATTACCTTGAGATGAGAAAGACACAGACAGGTTACCAAAGTGGTGATGGCTTCGCCAGCTGACCTCTGGTGTCACTCAGATGTACTTCCAAGAGAAAGTAGAACGTACAACTTTGAGAATCTCTGGGTTCTGCAAATGATGTCTAGATACTTGCTTGATCTAAAGGTTTGTCTAGATTTTTCTGTCTACTAAAAAAAAAAAAAAAAAAAAAAAGCACAACACGAGAGCTGTGAGTTCAGTTTTATTGGAGGCTTACTGAGAACTGTAGCCCAGGAGAGAGCCTCCTGGCATAGAAGACCTGCTCCAAAGTACTGGGAAAGGGCATCAGTATATATGTGATCTTGGTGAAGTGCGTTTATGCAATCAAGCACTCACCTAGCTATAAGGTTGCTGATGGTCATAATGAACAGGTGTCTTTGTTAATTATTTTAGCACTTGTCTAGGTATGAGCAGATGCAAGAATTTAAGTTCATAAAATTTTCTCCTGAAAATATCATCTAAAGGCTTGTTCTGCTGGATTTTCCCCATGCACAGAGAGCCTCATTCCTGATCTCATCTTTGAGCTTTTTCAGGGTTTCTTAAAGGTCAGCAATCACAGTCTCTAGGTACTTAACCCTTGTAGAGCCTGATGATGAGTGATATTCTTTAGTCTGTGCCTCCAAAGAGAAAGTCCGGTTCCAGGTGACCATACACCTTACAGATCTCGACGGTGGCTTTCTCGCAAGTTCTTGGGTTCCAACCTGGCAAGCAATGTAGTTGCCAGCTGAACACCCATCTCTATGTGAAAATTCCCAACTGAGGCTGTTCAAAATAAGTTCTCTCATTGCAAATACGAGGAATCTGTGGCTTAATGGTAAGTAATTTTGTGTTGCTTGCAAGTGCATTCTCAAGTCCTAGGAGGCAGAAGTATTATATTGTAATTATTTTTTTTTAATATTCTTAAAGTCTTCCAGAATTTGGTACAGTGCTCTGGGAAAATAGTTGTTTGACACATGAATCATGCTGTGCATACTTATATAACCCAGTTACCAAGTCTCTTTATATTCTGGCAAAACATATGGTAGGGCGCAAAATTTGTCTCTTTGGCATGAGGATTATTTTAGCCTGGTTGTTTGTGAGAAACAACGTCTCAGGAAGAGCTTTACCTGATAAACTGCCTAAAAGGGGGCCCATCCCAAGAAGAGAGTGGTCATCAGAGCCAATTGCAGGGAATATGAGCTCAATGTGATTGATGGTGGTGGGGGGTGAGGGGAAACTCAGCAAACCCTGTTTGATCAAAACCCTCTTTGAATCCCATTGTCCCTCAATAGTATGGTAAACATTTATTTAACAAACATTTGTTTTTCCCTGTCTTCTTACAGGTCTGTCCTTCATCTTGGAAGTCCCAAACCCCTATCCCTTTCTCCTTCTTTCTAATGCCATATAAGCCTCAATTGCCTGATTTGTCCCTGAGTCTCATTTTTCTTGCAGGGCTCCTTTTGTACATATTTAAATTGGATTTTTTTCCTGTTCGTCTGTCTCATGTCAGTTAAATTCTTGAACCAGTCAGAAGAACCTCAAAGAGTAGTAGAAAATATTTTCCTTTCCCAACAATAGAAAAACTGACATGGGGTAAAACTTAGTAATAATCAAAAATTGAAAGAGGGGGGAATGGGTTGGTATTCTAGATTATTGGAGGAAACAGATTAACTCACTCAAAAAAGAATCATTGTTCTCAAAACATAAGAGGTTATATGTTATAACCCGTCCTTGACTTGTACCTCTGGAGGAGTCACACAATATGAGGCTGTATAATTTAAATGTAAGTAGAAAATCCCTCAGAGGATTCATCCACAGCATTATAATTTTATGCCAGACTTCAGACTCCTTCAGGGTGTACAGTCTTTGCCTAGCATTTTGGAGAAGGGGTACTACTTCTTCTGGGGTTTCCCAAGTGGTTCAATGGTTAAAAAAAAAAATCCCCTGCTAATGCAAAAGATGCATGTTCCATGCCTGGATTAGGAAGATTCCCTGGAGAAGGAAGTGGGAACCCACTCCAGTATTCTTGCCTGGAAAATCCCACGGACAGAGGAGCCTGGTGGGTTCCAATCCACGGGGTTTCAGAGTCGGACAGGACTGAACAACTGAGCACACACATTCACATTATCTCTTCTGCTCTCTGTATCTTCTGATTAGTTCCCAATATGGTTCCAACCAAACCATCAGTTACTTTTTAATATTTTTTAAACATGTATTTATTTATCTGGCTATCTTGTGTCTTAGACCGGGAATACTGGATCTTTCTTTGCAGTGTGCTGCTCTCTAGTTACCTTGCATGGGCTTGGTTGCCCCATGGTGTACAGGATCTTCGTGCCCTGACCAGGGATCAAACACCCATCACCTGTATTGGAAGGTGGATCCTTAACCACTGGACCACCAGGGAAGTCCCCAAATCATCAGTTTTAATCAAAGATTTTGCCTTGAAATAAATAAAGAGCTCCATCATTTTCACGTTGAATATTAAGCCAACAAGAGAGAAGAAGGAATGGTGTAACCATGGAACAAAATGTATGTATTATCTCCTTTTTATTGAGCACAAAATAGTCATGAGTCACTGATGATACATAAACCAGAAACACCCATTACCTAGGAAAAAGAGGCATTAAACTGCCTATTCTCTTGAACGTGTGTTTTGCTCACCTGCCTAGGGAAAATGCTTTTGAATGCATCATCATCAGTGATTGGCAGAGAATAATTATATTGTTCCTGTATAGCTTTGAAAGATTAAAAGGTGTGTTAAGAAATAATTTAAAGGTAATAGTGTACATAGTGATTTCTCTTCAATTTGTGTAAATAATCAGTAACCAGAGTGGGAAAAAAAAAAAAAAAAAAGCTCTCTTTGATAATACACATTGTTATGCAGAGTGTCTGTCATTTCAACATAATCAGATGAATTTTTGTTTGCAAATTATAAATTATTCAGAAAGCTTCTTATTACAGTTATGTGGCTGTTTACTGTGGGACGGAGAGCACACTTCATTTTCCTGATGTACACTCTAAAAACAGAGACAAAAATAAAGCGTTTGGCACATTTAGTGGGAGTGCCTGTTCCGAGCTAAATGCAAAAGGAAGACAAATGCAATAATTGAGCTGCGTTTATGAAACCAAAACATAATTGCGTTCCGGGATCCTGAGGCTGGTTCTTCATGTGTAACTGGCTTTGCATAACCAGCTCCAAGAGAGTGTGTCCATCCGCTCTGCACTTGGAGCCAGGGTCATTGTCCCCATTGAAGGTCACCACGCAGCTCCGACAGGAACAAGCACCGCGTCCAAAAGCAACCTGCCACTTTGAGAAGCAATCAAGCAGTTTCCACGGCGCTGATTGCCTCCAACTTCACCTCGAGGCATTTAACAGAGTGACAGCCTGGTCTTGATTAATCAGCAGCGGCACTAATGAACCAGCCTTGCCCGAGGTTTCTTGCACTCTCTGATTCCTAACTGCCTCTTTAGCGAATAACTCGGCGGGGCCTCAAGTGAGGCAGTCCCACTGGCAGTCCCACTGCTGCCTGGCCAGAGACACTTGATGACAGAGGAGAAAGTCCTGCTAGGTGGTGCGTTTCTGTTTGTTATTTTTCAAAATGCTCCTCATAAATATTTAACTTGAGAGAGTGAGACGCGCGGAGATTGGGTTAGGATTTCAGGCTGAGAACGTGACTTGCTCAAGCACTGTGTCCCATCACGATGGACCCAAGAGAATCAGGAACACTGTATGTGCAGCTCCCAACAGGTCTGAGCATGTAACAGGCGCTGTTTCAATGCATTTCTAATCAGCGTTCTTTATCTGGCAAGGTAATAAGAAGCGGAAGGAGATCCTTGACTTACATTGAACTCTTCAGAAGCACAGCCTGAGCCAACACTCACATTCAAGTGATGCGTTTGGGGATGTGATCCCAAGAAACCCTAGGAAATGAGCAGGGAAGAGAGACACCAGTTCATTTCAGTTCACTGGCTCAGTCGTGTCTGACTCTTTGAGACCCCATGAATCATAGCATGCCAGGCCTCCCTGTCCATCACCAACTCCCAGAGTTTACCCAAACTTATATCCATTGAGTCAGTGATGCCATCCAACCATCTCATCCTCTGTCATCCCCTTCTCCTCCTGACATCAATCTTTCCCAGCATCAGGGTCTTTTCCAGTGAGTCAGTTCTTCACATCAGGTGGCCAAACTATTGGAGTTTCAGCTTCAGCATCAGTCCTTCCAATGAATATTCAGGACTGATTTCCTTTAGGATGGAATGGTTGGATCTCCTTGTAGTCCAGGGGACTCTCAAGAGTCTTCTCCAACACCACAATTCAAAAGCATTAATTCTTCGGTGCTCAGCTTTCTTTATAGTCCAACTCTCTCATCCATACATGACTACTGGAAAAACCATAGCTTTGATTAGATGGACCTTTGTTGGCAAAGTAATATCTCCAAAGTAATGACACCAGAGGGAAGGTCAAAAATAGAATTTGTATCATCCACCAGATTGCCACTGTGCTCCATTGATGCTCACTCCCACCAAAGCACTCAGAAAACTGGTGAGGACAAGCACTTCAAAGTTATCCCCAGCGGCAGAACTGCAGGAGGTTAATCCTCTGGCTCCTTCAGCCCCTGGTGAGGAGCTGCTGGGGGTGGAGGTCTGGATTCATCTCACTGCAGGTTCATCTGTCACATGCCTGAGCAGCCCGGGCTCTGTCACTCGAGCAAAACTTCAGGCAAAGAGTTACAGGTACTGGGAGTTGGTGACCCAAGGAGATACAGGCAGGTATCCACAGCATGTGCTTCAACTGAAAAACCAGTTTATGCCTACATTAAAATATATATATATCAACCCAGTGGTCCCCAACCACTTGAGTTAAAACCCATATTGGTTTGCCTCCTCTGAACACTCTGAGTGGTATCTAGATCCATGGCCCAGAAGTCTACTGAGTGGCAGGAGAAAGTTGGGTGTGGTTTAAAATAGCTCTCTTAGATAAATCCACAAAACAGGCTCTTGCCCTTAGATACACGAGATGGATGGCAGTTGTTTCATGTATGTCTGTGGTGTCTCTAGGTGATACTGGTACTGGCGACCCCAGATACATCTTCTTGTAGCAGAACCCTGGCCAAGTGTACGGAAGCAAACAGGCGTTCACAGCTAAACCAGGCTTCTGCTTGATTCTGAGTCTGGACTTATATACAGGTTTTCATGTGGACTGTTCTGATCCACTCCTAGACCCAGCTATATTTGACTCAAAGTGTACAAACCCAAGTACAACCATCCTGTGAAAATGAACACCTCAAATATCAATGAAGAAGATCCCCCAAACCAGCATCTAGTCCCCCAAGCTAGCATTCTCTTGCTCAACAATACACTCTCTTTTTCTCAAGTAAACTATTTGTTTTATATTTAATCTTGGAAAACATTTCATAGGACATGATAACTTGCTATGATAAATCAGTCATTTCATAGTATTTTCCACTGCATAAAATTATACAAACAATGCTCACACTATACATTTAATGTGCCAAAGCTATGTTGTTGTTTAGTGGCTAAGTCATGTCTGACTCTTTTCACGACCCCATGGCCTATAGCCTACTACACTTCTCTGTCCATCGGATTTCCCAGGCCAGAATACTGGAGTGCATTACCAGGGGATGTTCCCAACCTAGGGATCGAACCTGCACCTCCTGCATTGGCAGATGGATTCTGTAACCTTGAGCCTCCTGGGAAGCCTCCTGTCAATGTTATACATTGAAATACATTGTGAGATCCACAGTGACTATCCAACCAGTGCCATTCATGGGAGCCAAAAGAAACTACTACAATAAACAAAGCCTCTTGCTTCTCATTAGTTATTGCTTTTGCAGTTGGAATTGGAGTCCATACTTTTCACTTCCTGTTCTCAGTGGTTATTTAGAGATCCTGAGGGCAATTAAAGAACTCTTGCTTTCCATTCTAGAAAGGACTAGATTTGGTGGCAATTAAAATGTTAGGATCCCTGAAACAAATAGCTTCATGTTTGTGTCCCATTAGGATGCAAGTGCGAGTCTGAATCTACAAAGATCTTGGTGGTCGGTATCCTAGGTGCCTAATTGACTCTCTCTCCACATGCTGCAAGAAAATAATTAGAACAAACAAAACATGGAACGTTTTTTACCTCCAAACCACCTGCTTCCTGAGCCTTCCTAATTCATCTTTGAACAGTTGGATACAAGATATACTGAGAAACTGTGGGACTTCTGGGATCAAGCAGGTCAAAACAAAACAAAACTTCCTGCCACAAAGGCTACAAAGAGAAAGAAGGCCATTTTCTCAACTCTTCAGTTACCCCCTACCTCACCTAAATTGTCCGTGTTAATTACTTGCAGAATGTGATTGCTTTGAACTTCCCTTGGAATTGTTTAGGTAAAAGATTTATCTAAAGATTTTTCAGAAAAACTTACACTCCAGAGATTCCTATTTCCTATCTTAAAGAGTTGAGTATAAATCTCTCACATACTGTGCCCTCCTTACCCCCTCTTGATGGCCTGCAATTCCATGTTGCCTCGTTCACATGAAATTTAAGTCTTTTGCACATTTTCTGCTCCCAGATGTTCCTATGGATTCCAAGGAGAGCCCCAGAAAAGAAGCTGAATGTCTCAATGTCACAGATGCTACATATGTTTGCAGAAAATGTGGACCGTTCACCTATGGGAAACCATTCCCATGTGTAGTCATCTTAGATATAAGCACTTCTCTGCAGTTGGCAGTAAAGTGTTGTGATGGAGGAAAGACTTTTTCTCACCAAGAAGCCCTTTTAGCTACCAGTGGAGTGTTTTTCTGTCCACTAGGATGTGGACTCTGGGTTGATTGAAATGCTTGTTTTCCTAGTTCTGGCCATAGAACCCTGAAATTGCCTTTCAATAGTGTCTCCTCTAAATTCATATCTAACCAAAAACTCTTTCCAGTAATGAGTTAAGTCCAATGAAGATAAGAGGAGATGATGCACAGAAGGAAGATAACCATGTAAAGATGGGGGCAGAGATTGTAGCAATGCACCAAGAAGCCAGGAGATCAAACCAGTCCATCCTAAAGGAAATCAAACTTGAATATTCATTGGAAGGACTGATGCTGAAGCTGAAGCTCCAATAACGTAGCCACTGGATGTGAAGAGCTGACTCACTGGAAAAGACCCTGATGCTGGGAAAGACTGAAGGCAGGAGGAGAAGGGGACAACAGAGGATGAGATGGTTGGATGGCATTACTGACTCAATGGACGTTAGTTTGAGTAAACTCTGGGAGATTGTGAAGGACAGGGAAGCCTGGCATGCTGCAGTCCATGGGGTCATAGACAGCTGGACATAACTTAGCAACTGAACAACAGCAACCTACAACCAAGGGATGGCAAGGATTGCTGGGAGTCAGCAGATGCTGGCACAGGCGAGGAAGTATTCTTCTTTAGAGATTTCAGAGAGAACCTTGATGAAGCCTTGATTTTGAACTTTGACCTCCAGAAGTTCCTCAGTTCCTAGTCATCCTCAGGAAACTCGATAACAATGTAAAAGGAATTAGTTGTTGTTTAGTCGCTAAGTTGTGTCTGACTCTTTGCGACCCGGTGGACTGTAGCCCACCAGACTTCTCTCTCCATAGGGTTTCCCAGGCAAGAATACTGGAGTGGGTTGCCATTTCCTTCTCCAGAGGATCTTCCTACGTCTCCTGCATGGGCAGGTGGATTCTTTATCACGGAGCCACCTGTATTATCATTATTTATTATTATTATCCATGATATTTTTTTAAAGGATAGAGATTTTAACCACTCAAAACAGACAAATGCTTACTTTTTTAAAATTCTTTTGCAGTGGGAACCAAATATCCATATTTATTAAGAATTATCAGTGGAACACTGATGATCTAATGAATTCATTTTCTTATTTTGAGGAGTTACCCCCACCCTTTTATATTCCACAGGATGACCTTTCAGGTTTCAACTTTTGCGCTGTTGCTCTTTCCCTGGAAGAAATTAGCAGGCCTTTTACATTTTCTGAAGGAAGCATCAGCTAGGGTCCATAGAAAAAGTAATGGCTTAGAAACCTTGATGAATGCCAGTT
Source organism: Nanger dama (assembly GCA_917880005.1). Classification (NCBI taxonomy): domain Eukaryota; kingdom Metazoa; phylum Chordata; class Mammalia; order Artiodactyla; family Bovidae; genus Nanger; species Nanger dama. The sequence goes on from CAKJTW010000069.1 coordinate 6,239,064, forward strand.
CTCCCAGGGCACATCAACCCTAAGTGTGCTTGTTTATGCATGGAGAAAATGGCAGATTTGAATAAACATTCTGAAACGTGTTGACAACGTTCCAGAACCTGCTGGCCATCGACACTTATTTGTACTTTCTTTGTGCTGTATGGAGCTCTTTGAACACTGAAGTTAACTCTTTCATTAAGTGCATAGGGAGAAAAGTTTCCAGGTTACAAATGACCCAGCTGCATTCATTAAAAAATGACTTATTTGGCCCTTACTTTGTACAAAGCATGACACTAAGTCTGGGATAGATACAGAAATTACCCTCTGCTCTGAATATTTATAAAATATTCAGATAGAAAGACACATGATAAATCATGATAGAATGGTAGAATGACTCATAAAGTAATTGTAGAGGGCATCCCAGTATTCATGGATCTCTGAGCATACCTTGAAGACTAGAGGGTCTTTCTGCCAATAATCTAGTTGTACGTGTGCTTGAGAAGCATTTAACAAAATAGTTCAAATCTCAGGGGAAAGGATAAAACCACAGCAGTTTGATCTGAGAACAAAGTCTGAGAAATCAAGCTATTTTGAAGGAAGATCAAGGAAGGTGGATTAGATGATCACACAACCCCTTCCCTATGAACTTATACTTAATTTCAGGATCAGAGGAATGGCTGCTAAAAACCGAAAGAGCTACAGCACCTAAATCTTAGAGGGCAGAAATTAGAAGTTCAAGTACTATTGTTTTCAGAGACTATAGACAAAGGTTGAAAGGCTTCAGCATGAGCAGTGTTGGAAGAATTTCATTATGGCTTCCAAGATGGCAGGAGGCAGCTCCTAGGGCAGTACTGATGTGGAGTTTGGTATATTGCTTTGTCGTTTACATTGGTCCTTTGCACCATCTTCAAAATCCTCAGCTCCATCTTTATGCAGGTAATAGTGAGAAATAAAATGGAAGATGCCACATAGACAGAAACAAATTGTTTACATGAACCGAGTAGATATGAGGCAGCCCCAGGTCTTACAGAAATAGTTGAGGGGAGAAAATTTTAAAGGTCTGGAGGTGCTGCAATTGCAGTGGTAATAGAGCCATAAGGGCTGTTTAGTGTTTCTCTTACTGAAAAGTCAAGTCAGGCTTTATTCTCAATGGAGTAATGATCTGAACAGGTCAGTTTTCATTCCAATCTCAAAGAAAGGTAATGCCAAAGAATGCTAAAACTACTGCACAGTTGTACACATCTCATATGCTAACAAAGTAATGCTCAAAATTCTCCAAGCCAGGCTTCAATAGTACATGAACCGTGAACTTCCAGATGTTCAAGCTGGTTTTAGAAAAGGCAGAGGAACCAGAGATCAAATTGCCAACATCCGCTGGATCATCAAAAAAGCAAGAGAGTTCCAGAAAAAACATCTATTTCCGTTTTACTGACTATGCCAAAGCCTTTGACTGTGTGGATCACGATAAACTGTGGAAAATTCTTCAAAAGATGGGAATACCAGATCACCTGACCTGCCTCCTGAGAAATCTGTATGCAGGTCAGGAAGCAACAGTTAGAACTGGACATGGAACAATAAATTGGTTCCAAATAAGGAAAGGAGTACATCAAGGCTGTATATTGTCAACCTGCTTAGTCAACTTATATGCAGAGTACATCATGAGAAACGCTGGGCTGGAGGAAGCACAAGCTGGAATCAAGATTGTCAGGAGAAATATTAATAACTTCAAATATGCAGATGACACCACACTTATGGAAAAAAGTGAAGAAGAACTAAACAGCCTCTTGATGAAAGTGAAAGAGGAGAGTTAAAAAGTTGGCTTAAAACTCACCATTCAGAAAACTAAGTGATGCCATTCATGGCACCTGATCCCATCATTTCATGGAAAATAGATGAGGAAGCAATGGAAACAGTGAGAGACTTTATTTATTTATTTATTGGCTCCAAAATCACTGCAGACAGTGACTGCAGCCATGAAATTAAGAGATGCTTGCTCCTTGGAAAAGAAAAATTATGACCAACCTAGACAGCATATTAAAAAACAGAGGCATTACTTTGCTAACAAAGGTCCATCTAGTCAAAGCTATGGTTTTTCCAGGAGTCATGTATGGATGTAAGAGTTAAACTACAAAGAAAGCTGAGTGCCGAAGAATTGATGCTTTTGAACTGTGGTGCTGGAAAAGACCCCTGAGAGTTCCTGGACAGCAAGGAGATCGAACCAGCCTTTTCTAAAGGAAATCAGTCCTGAATATTCATTGAAAGGACTGGTGCTGAAGCTAAAATTCCAATACTTTGGCCACCTGATGTGAGGAACTGACTCATTTGAAAAGACTCTGATGCTGGGAAAAATTGAGGGTGGGAGGAGAAGGGGATGACAGAGGATGAGATGGTTGGATGGCATCACCGACTCAATGGACATGAGTTTGAGTAAACTCCGGGAGTTGGTGATGGACAGGGAGGTCTGGTGTGCTGCAGTCCATGGGGTTGCAAAGAGTAGGACATGACTGAGCAACTGAACTGAACTGAACTGAATGACCTGAGAATCAGGTATATGTACACAAAGGAAAGTAAAATAGGTGTACTAAGACTTGAGTCTGTGCAGGAAAGTGTATGATTCTTTTCACTTGAAGCAATCAAAAAAGTTTTCATAGGGTAAGGAGAAATTGAGCAAATACTTGTGAAACTGTACAACTCAGACTAAAACTTGAACCCAGTCTTTTTACTGAGATTGCTTACTGGCCTCAGGACTTAATGAAGCTTGGGTTCTTGATATCTTGTCACAAAAAGAATTCAGTGAGAGACAAAGCGATACGTAAGAAGCGGGTTTATTTAGAGAAGAACACAAACCACTAACAGAGTATGGGCCGACTCAGAAAGTGAGAGGTCCTGAAAATTGAGTGGTTAGTTTTTAAGAGATCAGAAGTAAAACAAACATAGAGCACATTCACCACCTCTTGGGCATTAAATTGAACCACATACATTTCCTAACAGATGATGTAATAGGTAGAAAGCACATATTCAACGAGGATGGGAAGAAAGGCAGTAGAGTTTTCAGAGCCAGTATAGACAAGCTCGTGGAAAAGTCTGGGACTGTGTGGATAAATACTCAGTTCTAAGTATTGTGTCATTTACTCTCTCTGTGACCTTTAGAATGTTCTCTGGACTATCAGTTTTCTCATCAGTGAAAAGGGATAGAAAATACCTAGACCAATGTGCTACTATATTGATTATGTAAGTTATTATTTGTAAAAATCTTAGCCCAATCCTTCACATTTGGTAAAAACAATACTAAAATGTTATTATTACGGTTGTTATATTGTTTGTTTAGAGAGCCTTATGGGACTCATAAATTAGTGACCATATATTCTATAAAGAATGATAAAGAGCTTAAGAGATAAATTGTAAGGGGAGAAACCAAAATAATTGGATGAAACTCATGATGAATAAAAAATAAATATATCTGGCTGTCGTTCTTTATGTTGTTGTTATTGTTGTATAGTCACTAAGTCCTGTTCAACTCTTCGTGACCCCATGGACTATAACCCATCAGGCTCCTCTGTCCATAGGCTTTCCCAGGTAAGAATACTGGAGTGGTTACTCTTTCCTTCTCCAGGAGATCTTCCTGATCTAGGGATCAAAACTGCATCTCTCCTGCACTGGCAGGCAGATTCTTCCCACCCAGGAAGCCCTTCACCAGTGTTAATTTTGGTCCACCATAAGACATTTTTAATATCTTCAATATTAAAATAGTCAACATTAAAATAAAAATATTAAACAACAAACACTGATTTTTAATATTTGTAGTTTGTGGTACTAAGTGGAACATTAAATTGTTTAAATAAATTGGTCATTTAAAAAAATCTTACTGTATTTTTTTATTGCAATGGTATATGGAATTGTTTCCCTAACTTCTTTTTCTACTTTCTCATTATTAGTGTATAGGAATGCAAGGGATTTCTGAATGTTGATTTTATATCCTGCAACTTTACTATATTCATTGATTAGCTCTAGTAGTTTTCTGGTGGAGTCTTTAGGATTTTCTATGTAGAGGATCATGTCATCTGCAAACAAAACATGTATACTATCATGTAAGAAACGAAGCGCCAGTCTGTGTTTGATACAGGATACAGGATGCTTGGGGCTGGTGCACAGGATGATCCAGAGAGATGATATGGGGTGGGAGGTGGGAGGGGGTTTCAGGATTGGGAGCTTGTGTACACCTGTGGCTGATTCATGTCAATGTATGGCAAAACCAATACACTATTGTAAAGTAGAATAAAGTAAAAATAATTTTTAAAAAGAAGAAAAAAAATCTTACTATATTTTTTTAACTCAAACTGATTTTCACTGTTACTTCATTGAAATTTGAAACAGAGCCTGAAAATTTGAAACATCTAAACTTTCAATAAACCTTAATTATTTGAAGAAAGCTGAATATCAAAAATGTGTTCATTGCTTACATAAACCATGAAAGCCTACAAAATAATGTGTATGGAATAACCCAGTTTTGTTGAAAGACCAGCATATGCACATTTTATCTGTCCCTCTATTCTGACACTGTTAATCTGTCCATCTCTCTTAGACAGAAATCATGCAAATAGAAAAAAAGGAGTGGGTAGGACTGGGGATATTCTTTGTATTCTACTTTGCATGTCAGTGTTAACATTTCTTCCTGTAAATACTATGTATGTCTCAAAACCCCCAAAATTAAACCCTTAAAATTTCTTTTTAAACAAAAATTATAATAATCCCTATTATATTTAGTTTCATAATATATGTAAACATTGCCTGTTAAAGGCCTTTAGGTTGTGCCCTGTTTTTGGCAGACCTGTTGTCAATCACCTGTGTCAATTCTCTAATTGGGAGCCTTTTTGTGTCACTTCCTCCTTTATCTGCCATTTTAGTTCCCCTGTGTCATAAATTGCTAGACCAGGCTCACTCTAAGCCAGGAGCACTCAGAGTGTCTGCTAGTGAAGGAATTAACTTCTAATGAATAAGAAATCCTAGTCCAGACCCCAGGGGCACCATTAAGAGAGACAGCTTCAATACAGCTTCAGTAAGTCTCTGTTCTGTGAAGATGAAGTTGGACTAATGTCCATAAACAGGAAAGAGCATTAATTTGAGTCTTATTTGTACTTACCACAAAGTATAACCATTTATCAGCTTAAGTAAAAGAGTCTGTGCCTTGCCAGCTACTTTCTTTGTTGAGCACATTAAACCTAGCAGGCCCTTGAAAATAGCTATAAAAAAAGACTGAACAATTAATTTAACATGAATTTCAAAACCTTTATTTGAAATTTCTTTACACCAAGTACTGGGCTTAGTGCAGAGGGCATGGAGAAACAAATGAGCAAGGCAAGTCTAGTTTTAAGGGGCTCCTAATCTAGCAAGGGAGAGAACTGGTGGTGACTCAGAAGGTTAAGAATCTGCCTGTAATGCCGGAGACCTGGGTTCAATACCTGGAGAAGGGAATGGCTGCTCACTCCAGTATTCTTGCCGGGAGAATTCCATGGACAGAAGTTAGCTACAGTCCACGGGGTCACGAAGCGTCAGACATGACTGAGTGACTAACACCTTCACCTCACTTTCAGTCTAGCAAGGGAGAGAACTAATTAATGTGCTGTTAAAAAATACAGTAGTGAATATAGGAAATACAAGCACATTCAGTTTAACCCAGGACCCCGTCGTTAATAAAGAAGCAAACATGTAGATATACAGCTACAAACCAATGTGGGACCCCTGATATGAAATGATGAGAGCATTTGTGTTTGTGTGAGTTCAGTCGTGTCTGACTCTGTGACCCTATGGACTGTAGCCCACCAGGCTCTTCTGTCCATAGAATTTTCCAGGCAAGAATACCAGAGTGAGTTGCCATTTCCTCCTTCAGGGGATCTTCCTGACCCAAGGATCAAACCCATGGATCTTGTGTCTTCTGCACTAGCAGGCAGATTCTCAACCACTGCACCACCTCCAAAAGCTAGAACATCCTTTACTCTGATGATATTTCTTCCAAAATTCCATAGCCTTAGTCTAATTGCAAAAACAAAAACAAAAACAAAAACAAACAAAAAAGAACTAACGGCCAAAAAAAGACAAACCTAAACTGAGGGGATGATCCACAAGATACCTGATCATTCCTCTTTGTATGTATCAAGGTCATGTAAAACAAGAAAAATCCAGAGAAACTCTCACAGTCCAGGGGAGATAGAAGAAACATGATAATAAATGCAACAGGGGCCCCTGGGTAGGATCCTGGTAAAGGAAAAAAAAAAAAAAAAAACACGTTATTGGAAAACCTGATGTTGGTATGCACCCCACAGACTTGCAAGCCTTGTAATTGTCCAGCCTCACTACCTAAGAAATAAACCAGAGAAAAGGCCAGCATTGTCAGTGGTTTATTGGGTAGGGGATCTTACACATCTGAAACAAAAGTGCTGGGGAAACACCCCATCCTGTACAGCAGACCACAGACAAGACACAGCAGCAGTCTTCGCTACTCTGGGAAGAAGGAGGCTACCATTCATAAGGAGGGTTGACATCAGGCTGGCTCATAAGTTACCAGGGAAACCAGTGACTGGGGCAGTAGGCAAGCATGTAGGCAGTAACTGATTAAGCCCTTTAATTTGAAGGGTTGGAGAATCATGTGAATGAGCAGAGAGTGATGGAGCAGGGGCTACACAGAGAACAAAACAGCCATATTAAATCACCTGATCATACACCTGAAGAAATCAAAATAAAACCTGATGGTTATAGTCAAGTACTAAGGTCAGTTTCTTAGATCTGACAAGTGCACCACAATAATTCAAGGTAATGATGTCATAATAATTCAAGATAATGATGTCAGGCATAACTGAAAGCAGTGAGGTGTATATGGGAACTCTCTGTATCTTTGCAATTTTGCAGTAAATTGAAAATTATTCCAAAATTGAAAGTTTATCCAAAAATAAATATAGTGAGTGATACAAGGTGTTTACAAGGATAGTTTCTAGGTTTCTCTTCAATTCTGTATAGTTATATACAAAGTACTGAGGGAACTTCTTGGTGTGATTAATCTACCTAGGGATTCAGGAAAAACTTGACTCAAGAGATATAATTTGATGCTGAGTAAGAACTTGCAGGCTTCCCTGGTGGCACAGTGGTAAAGAATCCACCTGCCAATGCAGGAGACCCAGGAGATGTGGGTTCGATCCCTTAGTCAGGAAGATCCCCTGGAGTAGGAAATGGCAACCCACCCTGGGAAATCCTTGGACAGAGGAACCTGGCAAAAACCATGGGTCACAGGCAATAATACTGTGATATACAAGTCCTACCCACTCCAGTATTCTTGCCTGGTTTATGGGTCACAAAAGAGTCAGACACGAATTGAATAACTGTTGGTATGCACCCCACAGACTTGCAAGCCTTGTAGTTGTCCAGCCTCACTATCTAAGAAATAATCCAGAGAAAAGGCAAGCATTATCAGTGGTTTATTGGGTAGGGGATCTTATACAGCCGAAACAAAAGTGCTGGGGAAACACCTCACCCTGTACACCTCAATATTCAGTTACTGAATAACTGAACAATGATAACTCCCAATTCACTGAGGAGCCTGTAATGCTTTAAAGGCACACAAATACACATACACATGGGCACAAAGATTAGTGGAAAAACAAAATGCATATTTGAGCTCCAGAAGAAATCACATTAGCTGAAGCTGTGTTAGGATGTTCATGGCTATCTTATCCTCTTGTCCAGTAGGGCTGGAATCAAGTCCCAAGGGCCCATAATACTTTTATTGATCAAAAAAAAAAAGTCAACTTCCTTAAAAATCAGAAGAAAATGAAAGAACTTTTAGCTCTATGAAAATGTTTTAATATTCATTTTAATATAGTTAACTTGACAAAAAGTAGTAGTAAATATATATAAATATTTACTATTTTTTTAAATTGGGCTTCCCTGATGGCTCAGCAGGTAAAGAATCCACCTTCCTTGTGAGGGACCTGGGTTTGATACCTGGGTTGGGAAGATCCCCTGGAGAAGGGAAAGGCTCCCCACTCCAGTATTCTTGCCTGGAGAATCCCATGGACTGTATAGTCCAGGGGTTGTAAAGAGTTGGACACAACTGAACAACTTTCATAGTTCACATTTTTTTAATTAGAAAGGAACCCAGGAAATTTATGTAGCATCTTGGTGGTGTTTACTTGCACCATCTTGTATCTAGAGACCCATCTTTTTACAGGAGGAAAAAATTCAATGAAATCATTTTCATATATAATTTTAAACTGTTAGTCTTTATAATAATAGCCATAAGATATACTTTTCAATAATTGTTGGAGGCAGGCATTCACAAAGGTATAAGTGCCAAAAACTCATAAATCCCAGAATATGTCCTCGGCGTTATTGCATGTGTGTCATTTTCATTGAGAGGTCAGAGAGATAATATTAAGATTGAATTAATTCAACCTAATGAGCTATTGACTATGCCAAAGCCTTTGACTGTGTGAATCACAATAAACTGTGGAAAATTCTGAGAGAGATGGGAATACCAGACCACCTGACCTGCCTCTTGAGAAACCTATATGCAGGTCAGGAAGTAACAGAACTGGACATAGAACAACAGACTGGTTCCAAATAGGAAAAGGAGTACGTCAAGGCTGTATATTGTCACCCTGCTTACTTAACTTATATGCAAAGTACATCATGAAAAATGCTGGGCTGGAAGAAGCACAACCTGGAATCAAGATTGCCGGGAGAAATATCTATAACCTCAGATATGCAGATGACACCACCTTTATGGCAGAAAGTGAAGAAGAACTAAAAAGCCTCTTGAGGAAAGTGAAAGTGGAGAGTGAAACAGTTGGCTTAAAGCTCAACATTCAGAAAACGAAGATCATGGCATCTGGTCCCATCACTTCATGGGAAATAGATGGGGAAACCATGGAAACAGTGTCAGACTTTATTTTGGGGGGCTCCAAAATCACTGCAGATGGTGACTGCAGCCATGAAATTTAAAGACACTTACTCCTTGAAAGGAAAGTTATGACCAACCTAGATACTATATTCAAAAGCAGAGACATTACTTTGCCAAAGGTCCGTCTAGTCAAGCCTATGATTTTTCCAGTAGCCATGTATGGCTGTGAGAGTTGGACTGTGAAGAAGGCTGAGCGTCAAAGAATTGATGCTTTTGAACTGTGGTGTTGGAGAAGACTCTTGAGAGTCCCTTGGACTGCAAGGAGATCCAACCAGTCCATTCTGAAGGAGATCAGCCCAGGGATTTCTTTGGAAGGAATGATGCTAAAGCTGAAACTCCAGTACTCTATCCACCTCATGCGAAGAGTTGACTCACTGGAAAAGACTCTGATTCTGGGAGGGATTGGGGACAGGACGAGAAGGGGAGGACAGAGGATGAAATGGCTGGATGGCATCACTGACTCGATGGACGTGAGTCTCAGTGAACTCAGGGAGTTGGTGATGGACAGGGAGGCCTGGAGTGCTGCAATTCGTAGGGTCGCAAAAAGTGGAACACGACTGAGTGACTGAACTGAACTGAACTGAATATAGTTAAATATTTGTTAAAAAATTATTGTTTAGAGAAATTAGGTGTAATACACATCAACACACTTTTTTTGGGGGAGGCGCTGTATTCTAAGAAATTTCTCTATGCTTCGTATCATCTCCTTTTTACTTTGACTCTTCTAATCCTCATTTATTCTATGATTTATTCTTTACATCACTGCCTTAAAAATAGGGAAGTAGTTAAGGATTTAAAATTAAATGAATATGTGAGCAATTTTCTTGATTTAAACTAACTTGCATCTAATCTATTAATCAGTAAACACTAACATATGTAAATATGCATGAGTTAAGAGGAGAATCTAAATTAGTTTTCTTAATTTAATCATTCAATTTACTTTTTAACTTGCAGAGAGCTGATACTAACACAAGTTTATGTAACCTTTCACAAAGAAAAGCAAAGTTAACAATTCTGTGTTAATCACACATTCCGATAAGTTATGGTCTGAAAACACTGATACCTCCAAAATGTTGTGTGTGATGGAGAATTTTACCATATTGTTGCTGGTTTCTGTACTGTCTTATATAAGACAGCAAAGAGTCTGCCTGCAATGTGGGAGACCCAAGCTTGATCCCTGGGTCAGGAAGATCCCCTGGAGAAGAAAATGACAACCCACTCCAGCATTTTTGTGTGGGAAATCCCATGGGTGGAGAAGCCTTGCAGGCTACAGTCCATGGGGTTGCAAAGAGTTGGACATGACTGAGCCACTTCACTTTCATTATTTTAAATTAACTTTTCTATATTTCTATCAGACTTAGTCCCGCTACGTATATTTATTCAAGAATGAAACCATCATAGCACGTCAGAGCTGGTCCTAAGAACAAAGGAAGGAGGTAAAAATTTATGTGGAAGTTTTTATGAGTCCCCCCATCACCTCTAAATACACCACACACACACACACACACACACACACACACACACACACACACACTCCTTTTGGCTAAGATGTTGTCTCTAAATGAAGTGAAAATACTACAAGAGAAAATATTCACCCTCAATATTGTACCCCTTCTTTCCAGTATTAACATTAATATATTTTCCTATAAAAATGAGAAAAGAATGAAGAAAGATGATTGCTTATTTAATTACTAAGCCATGCCTAACTCTTTGCAACCCCGTGGACTGTAGCTTGCCAGGCTCCTCTGCCCATGGGATTTCCCATGCAAGAATACCAGAGTGGGTTGACATTTCCTTCTCCACCTAATAGAAGTTTAAGTAACCCTTCATGAAAAGTGAAGGATTTCATGTTAAAAAGAACAGACTCAACAATAGAAAGAGTGGTAGGAAAGTTTATTCCTGTGTGATTTCTTTGTGACTGATCCTGTGACAATGTTAGCTAATAGAAGATTAGCAAACGGCTACCAAAGAATGAGTACAAACCTTAACTCAGAACAAGAGAATTCCAATCTCACAGAAAGACAATACCAAAGAACTTTCAAACTACCGCACAACTGCACTCACTTTACACACTAGAAAGTAATGCTCAAAATTCTCCAAGCCAGGTTTCAACAGTATGTGAACTGTAAACTTCCAGATGTTCAAGCTGGATTTAGAAAAGGCAGAGGAACCAGAGATCAAATTGCCAACATCTGTTAGATCATGGAAAAAGCAAGAGAGTTCCAGAAAAAATCTACTTCTGCTTTATTGACTATGCCGAAGCCTTTGACTGTGTGGATCACAACAAACTGTGGAAAATTCTTCAAGAGATGGGAATACCAGACCAGCTGGCCTGCCTCCTGAGAAATCTGTATTCAGGTCAAGAAACAACAGTTAAAACTGGACGTGGAACAACAGACTGTTTCCAAATCAGAAAAGGAGTACATCAAGGCTGTATATTGTCACCCTGCTTATTTAACCTATATGCAGAGTACATCATGAGAAATGCAGGGCTGGATGAAGCACAAGCTGGAATTGGAGAAGTACTGATAACCTCAGATGTGCAGATGACACCACACTTATGGAAGAAAGTGAAGAAGAACTAAAGGGCCTCTTGATGAAAGTGAAATTGGACAGTCAAAAAGCTGACATAAAACTCAATATTCAGAAAACTAAGATCATGGCATCTGGTCCCATCATTTCATGGCAAAGAGATGAGGAAACAATGGAAACATTGACAGACTTTATCTTTTGGGGCTCCAAAATCACTGCAGTTGGTGATGGCAGTCATGATATTAAAAAACACTTGTTCCTTGGAAAAAAGCTATGACCAACCTAGACAGTATATTAAAAGCAGAGACATTACTTTGCCAACAAAGATCCATCTAGTCAAAGCTATGGTTTTTCCAATAATCATGTATGGATATGAGATTTTGAGCATAAAGAAAGCTGAGCACCGAAAATTGGTGCTTTTGAACTGTGCTGTTGGAGAAGACTCTTGAGAGTCTCTTGGACTGTAAGGAGATCCAACCAGTCCATCCTAAAGGAAATCAGTCCTGAATATTCATTGGAATGACTGATGCTGAAGCTAAAACTCCAATACTTTGGCCACCTGACATGAAGAACTGACTCATTGGAGAAGACCCTGAGGCTAAGAAAGATTGAGGGCGAGAGGAGAAGGGGACGACAGAGGATGAGATGGTTGATGGCATCACCAAATTGATGGACATGAGTCTGAGTAAACTCTGGAAGTTGGTAATGGACAGGGAGTCCTGGCGTGCTGCAGTCCATGGGGTCACAAAGAGTTGGACACGACTGAGTGTCGACTGAATTGATAACTGTGACAATGCTAGCTAATAGAAGATTAGAGACAGACTACCAAAGAATGAGCACAAACCTTAACTCAGAACAAGAGAATCTGAATCCTGGCTCAACCACTTATCAGAGTGTGCCTCCTTTTGAGAGAACATTGGCCTCTCTAAACCCTCATCTCCACCTCTGAAAATGAACATAATTGAAATCCCTTCCTTAGAAAGGTCTTACAAGGGTTAAATAAGTGAAGCAATATATGTAGAAAGCTCTTTGAACAAACAGTAGAACAGCCTACCCAAGTAATTACCATTTTGCTATTCATGATGTGTTATACATATGCATATGCATATATATGTATCCATATATATTCTATAAATATTCATTGAATATATGTGTATATGTATTACTTGTTTATCCCATATTATAAGACATATACAAGTAATTCAAATCCACTGGCACAAAACAAATCGCAGCCTGGAGTGTTGACTGCCCCAATAATGGACTATCCATTATTTATTAGGAAGCAGTAAGTGAAGAAAATGAAAAGCTTCTGGAGTCAGCAGAGGTTTGGGTTTTGCCAGGCCCCCTATTGATTCCCCTCTGAGCTGGGCCATTGCTCTCTTCACCAGTCATTAGCACTGTGGTCCAGAGGAAGAGCAACTTGTTTCCAAGGCTTGCATTAACCCCACTGTCTCCAAATTGTTTGCACATTTTCCCACTTTGATACAATCTAAAATCTATTTCCTCTCTAGAAAGTCTGTTGAGCAAGGCAAAACCATAAGTCAGTGTCTCGTTTTGAATTCTGTCTAAATGTTCAGTTAGCATTCAGATTAGCAGAGAGGAGATGCTATGGGAGGCTTTGCATTCTCTCCTACATTAATCAAGGGTTCTCTCTCATATTCCTGGAACACCTTGTGTTTGATCAAGCATTGATCCTATTCTTTTTAATTTACTTTATTGAAGTATGTTTGATTTACAGTGTTGTGGTAATTTCTACTGTATAGCAAAGTGATTCACTTATACATCTGTATGCATTATTTTTCTTATTGTTCTCCATTATGGCTGGCCCCCGGATATTGAATGCAGTTCCCCGTGCTATACAGTAGGACCTTGTTTACCCATTTTTTATGTAATGGTTTCCATTTGTTAATCCCAAACTCCTAACCCATACCTCCCCTCTACCCTTCCCCTTTGGCAACCACAAGTTTCTTCTCTATGGGTAAGTCTGTTCCTGATTTGTGGTTAATAATATATGTGGTTAATAATAAATATGATTTGCATCATATTTTAGATTCCACATATAAGTGATATCATATGGTATTTGTCTTTCTCTTTCTGAGTTACTTCATTTAGTATACTAATCTCTAGGTTCATCCATGTTGCTACAAATGTCATTATTTCATTCTTTTTTGGCATAGCATTTCATTGTATATACGTACCACATCTTTTTATCCATTCATCAGTCAATGGACATTTAGGTTGTTTCTGTGTCTTGGCTATTGTGAACAGTGCTTATAAACATAAGGGTGCATATGTCTTTGTGAATCATAGTTTTGCCTGGGTATAAGTCCAGTAGCGAGACTGCTGGATCATAGGGCAACTCCATTTTTAGTTTTTTGAGTACTCTGCATACTGTTTTACATAGTGGTGGCACCAAGTAACATTCCCACCAACAGTGTAGGAGGGTTCCCTTTTCTTCACATCCTCTCCAGTAGTTGTTACTCATAGATTTTTTTTTTTTTAATGATATCCATTCTGACTGGTGTGAAGTGGTATATCATTGTAGTTTTGAAATGCATATCTCTAATAATTAGTGATGTTGAGCATTTTTTTCATTTACCTGTTGGCCATCTGTGTGTCTTTGGAAAAGTATCTATTTAGGCCTTCTCCCCATTTTTCAATTGGGTTGTCGGTTTCTTTATTGTTGAGTTGTATGAGCTGTTTGTATATTTTGAAAAGCATTGAGCCTATTCCATGATGACTGCATTTTTAATTTCCTTTTCATTCACAATGTTTGGAATCATTTATGCAAGTGTCAAAATGCCTAAATAAACTCATACTTTGAAATCCTGATGCTCAATGAGATGATATTAAGAGGTAGGGACTTTGAAGGATATTAGGTCAGAAGAATGGCACCCTTATGGGGGGAACTATTGTTGTTCCGTCACGAAGTCATGTCTGCTTCTTTGCAACCCCGTGATCTATAACAAGCCAGGCTCCTTGTGGTTCTCCAAGCAAGAATACTGGAGTCGGTTGCCATTTCCTTCTCCAGAAGCAAGAATACTGGAGTTGGTTGCCATTTCCTTCTCCAGAAGAATCTATGTGCTAAGTACTAGAAATACACAGGTGAGACACAGTCTCTGCAGGAGATGTATAAGTCTAGCAGAACAATATTTAAACAGTTATAAACTACATAAGTGGCAAGGAGGCAAGAGTATTATACTCAACACTAAGGAAATCAGTTTTTCCCCATAGGCAGTGCATAGTCAGCTGTTTCAGGCAGTCATTGTTTAAATGATGGATATGCAGGAGATAAAATGGAGTAAATCCAGTAACAAGGTTTTTCAGACATGCCAGGGAAGAGATGAGAACATTAAATAAGACGATGGCAGTGGAATGGCATTTGAAAATTACAAGTGGTATGACTTGTTGTAAACCTTGTAACTCTGGTACAAGAAAACTACAGTGTTAGAAACTAAAATAGACAGAGGTGATTACAATCGAAGATCAACCTTTACCCCCACTCTATTCTACTTATATATAAACCTTTCTTATTAGTTCTTTCATATAAAAAAGAAAAGAAAACAAAACCTTGGATAGCTCCCTTGCTGCTTCTACCACATGAAGATACAGTAGAGATGGCCTTCCATGAATGACAAAGCAGGTTCTCACTAGACATGGAACCTGTCAACACCTTGATCTGAACTCCCCAGCCTCCAAAACTGAGAAATAAATGTTATTTATAAGCCACGCAGTCTATGGCAATTTTGTTATAGCAGTTTAAACTTACTAAGACAGAAATGAATTTACATTTATCTAGGGTTGAAACTGAGTTTCTGAAATATTTCAACTATTTGACTGTCGTTTTTCTTTCCTGCAGTCATTCACTTTTTACAAAGGTTCAGTCCATTTGGTAACAAAGACAGAAAAACAGGAAAGATGGGACACCTTTTCCATTCTCCAGACAGTGTGGCTGAATAGGAAAACAAATGATCAAAATAACAGCATTCCTACTTTCTGATCTAACTTCTCAAACTTGCCTTGTTATTTGAATCATCTGTGATCATTAAGATAGCTCCCAGCCCTCCTCTTCTTCCCCCAGATAAACTAGCATCCTAACTTCCAGAGGTTAATCCTAGGCTACTGTGTATTTAGATGTTTAACAAGTATTGTGATTCTTTAATTATGCAAATTTGGGAAACTTCTCTAGTCTAGAGGAAGAAAGCGATGCTCAAACTTTTACCTGTGAGAGAGAATTCTGAATATATTGTACACAGATTTTAACCTAGAGATGACAAGTACAGTTCTATTTGTATGTTTTTACTTTGTGCAGAGGGGTTTTGGAGGAAGAGGAATGATAAATCCAGGACTACTGCTGAATCTCAAGGTCCTGAGTCCTATGGACAGAGGATACAAGGGGAAAAACAATGGGAACTTTTCTTGATACCTGAGTTTAAAGAGTGCCAGAAAGGAGTGATGGGCTCCACAGATTATGATCTGCAAAGAACTCTCTCGAACAGCATAAGAGGTCACCCTCCACCAAAACTGGGAAGAGGAGACAGAAGGAACGCAGCTGTGTGTTGCGTAGTTACACTCATTGCTTCCCGGGAGCACTTCGGGAAACTTAAAGAATTCTTCTTTGAAAGACAAGATATTAAAAATAAAATTACTTACCTTTGAAAAAGCCAGAGCTGCCCTCAAGGAACCCTGGTCTGTGCTGATTTAATATAGCCAAAAGCTTTGTGAGGAGGGGAGTACCCCTGAGTGGACACCAGAAACACTGTATGATTTTTACTAGGAATTTCTTGGAACTGTCTACATTAGCAGCCCAAGATTTTCCAGGAAGCTATTGCCAATAGAAGTGAGATGAACTGCTGAGAGGATCCCCCTGGGCCCCTGAGCAACTGCCAAGAGAGGGGGTGTTTTCTCAGAGCTTCCAGTATGTTGAGCTTGCAGCCATTGGCAGGAACCCTTGTACAGTGGAGCTTAGTTGAATGGTACATAGAAAACAGCAGACCAAGAGGTACTAACTGACAATATCTGGTCTCTCCCATATCATCCCCAGTAATTCTGAACATCCTAGAGGAAAGGAAAGATTGAAGGTAAATCTTACGTGGATGTATAATTCCCCCATCAACCTCCATCATCAAATATTTACACAGCCTCTAGATGTTGCCAGGATATTTTCTGGGTACCAGAGATAAAGTGATGGGAAGAAAGTCTATACCAGGATTGAGTTTCTCCCAGACTAGTAGGAGAGAAGTTAAAGGAGTAATTGCAAATATGGACTGTGTACCAGTGGATGAGAAAAAGGAGTGGACCACAGGTGTAAGAAATGGTTAGGAATATAATAGCTTTCAAAGCAATAAATTGAAGGCTTGGGGGAATGTGGAAATTAGATACAGTGAGAGAGATGGAAGGTGATAGTCACTGAGTGGAATTCTTAAAATCAAGGTCTACAAGTCATGAATTTATTGTGAGCAACAAGGAAGGATGTGGCCACTGTTAAGGGAGTCAGAATGTGGAAAAATAATTCACTGAAAATAAGGAGCTCAAGGAGCCACAGGAGATGTGAGTTTGATCCCTGGGTCAGGAAGATCCCCTTGAGAAGGGCATGGCAACCCACTCCAATATTCTTGTCTGGAGAATCATGGAGAGAGGAGCCTGGAGGGTTACAGTCCATGGTATCACACAGAGTCAGACACAACTGAAGGGGCTTAGCACGCATACATGCACGCAAGATCAAGGAATAGAGACCAGAATCCTGGATATATTGTTTGTATGGATACTAAATATGCCTTCGTGGAGACATCTTGAGTAGGTCTGAAGGTTGTGAAGCTCTCAAGCACTGTCTTGAACCAGGTCAGAGCTATCTGAGTTTCTAGTGATGGATATGAAAAAGTAATATGTCTAGAAACTATGAACAACAGTCCAGAAACCATTCTAAGTGTATACAAATGTAGTAAATAAATATACATATTAGAAATATTCAAATGCCTGCCTCCTGAAATACATTTCCAACCCATCTAAATTAAAGGAGCACCTAAAATTCTCACCATTGAGTTTCTCCTTCTGATAAAGACCCTCTCTCTCCAGAGAGCTTGCCTCAGAGTAAATATATTTTTTGTCACAGGAAGAATATATTAGGACACTAAGATTCATAGAACATTGCCATCACTAAACTGATAGGCTAGTTGTCATCTAGTGTCAAACAAGACTCAAGAAAATGAAACAACTGGAAAAGCAAGAAGAAGGCAAAGGAAAAGCTAGCCAGAAATGGAAGCTTTCGTTATTGCTGTTGTTCAGTTGCTTAGTCATGTCCTACTCTTTTTGATGCCATGGACTCCAGCACGCCAAGCTTCCCTGTTCTTCACTATCTCCTGGAGTTTGCTCAAACTCGTGTCCATTGAGTCGGTAATGTCTTGGGTAAACCTGATTGACTTCACTACCTACAGGTAGAAGGAAGATCTGGGAAACAGAAGAGTGTAGTAGAAAGCACATATGAATATTAATAGCTCATTTGTAAAATGGAGCTAATATCTCTCAGAGTAAAACTTTGAAGAGAAATGACATATAGCAAATCTCTGGTGCACACTAGGTGGTGTGTAAATAAATGTCAGCCATCTTACCCACATGCACTTTATTTTTATTTTTTTAATGTGGACCACTTTTAAAGTGTTTATTGAAATTGTTACACTATTGCTTCTGTTTTATGTTTTTCTTGTTTTCTTTTGGCCGGCCGAGAGGCATGTGGGATCTCAGCCCCTCACGACCAAGGATCGAACCTGCACCCGCTGCCTGGGAAGACAAAATCTCAACCCCTGGACTGCCAGGGAAGTCCTCCATTTGCTTTTCTTAAATAGAATACATATTTGTGTTCTAAGATAATTTTATCCACAAATGTACATACAAAAACAAATACCCAATGTACTTAGTGACACACAAGCTGAAGTATTTAGAAGAAAACTAATATTGGCAAGGTACCTTGAAATGCATTAAAAAAAAGACTGATGAATGAATATAAGAATGTATACAGAATTATATTAATTTTTTTTGGTAAAATCCAGGTGGCGAACATAAAAATTTCCTCTGTAAAATCCTTTCAACTTTTCTGTATACTTGAACATTTTCATAATAAGTTAACAAAACTAAAGTATTCTTTCACTTGTACTTTCCTGCTTTATATCCCATTTTTAAGCAAAATGTTGAAATTCCTTTTTCCCAGTCCCTACTGATGAACACTTTGGAAGTGGCTGCATCTGAGGTTGAAACAAATGCATTTTCATCAATAGAGAAACATATGTTCAGCCCTTAGGAAGTGTCTGTGAAGAAACATTTAATATTTCAGGGATTCTTGTCACTTCTCAATAGTTGTCAGTCTGTCAGCTCCACATTCCAGGTGCTCAGAAGACTGTAATTTCCAGAGTTTTCTAACCGAGGGCATAGTGAACCGTCCAGCTGACCTCACAGAAATATTATAGAAATCTGCCTTTCATAAAGAGAAAAAAGCTAAACAGATCTTAAAAGACTATTTTAGTTGCTCAGATAGTCAGATTTCATGGCTCCCCAAAGTGCAGTTTGTTGCTGTTTAATCACAAAGACATGTTCAACACTTTTGTGACCCCATGGGCTGTAACCCTCCAGGCTCCTCTGTCCATGGGCTTTTCCAGACAAGAATACTGGAGTGGGCTGCCATTTCTTTCTCCAGGGGATCTTCCTCCCTCCCTCCCCCATCCCCACCCCCTATTCTCCCCCAGCCCCCAGAGGTCAAACCTGCATCTCCTTCATGGCAGGCAGATTCTGTGCCACTGAGCCACCAGGGAATGCAATAAATTTTTATAAATCCAGAGCTCCCTTCTCCCATCTGGTTTGTACACCAAGAAATCTTGACTTACAAAGTTTCAAAATTGTTTGTGTAATAATCTCAGTTCCCCAAGGATGCTTTTAATGGAGAAGAAAGAAATGTGTGATATCACTGTGGAAACTCCTTTTCCTGGAAACATACCTCTCATTCCATCCTTTCCTGGTTTTCCTTCTGATCCCTCATGACGCCTTACCTTGGGAGAACTCCAAGGCTGTTTTGGAATCTCCTCCTTTCCCTTTTACACTCACAGTTTATATGATCACATAGAGTTTTACAGTACCTTCAGTGTCATCTAAGTGCTGACAATCAGATTATGTCTTTTCTACCCAGACCTCTCTCCTGATTTCCAGACATGTAGATTCACTTTTCTACTTGGAACAGCCAATCACATGTGCAGTAGTCACATCAAACTTAGTATGTCGATACTGATTTCTAGATCTTCCCCTCAAAACCCACTTATCTTAAGGTCCCTATTTGCGTTGACTGTAGATCCAACCTTCCAGATGCACAGGCAGCCTTCTTTCTCTCTCACACATCTATCCATCAGTCCTGACAACTCTACCTTCTCAATACCTTCCCTAGAGCCCAGCTACTCATCACACCCTTTAGGCCTGAGCTTCCATTTTCCCGTGTGAGTTACTGGAACCTCCCAAAATGATCTTCCTGCTTCTGCTATCTGTTCTCAATCCAATAACCAGAATGAGCTTGATCAGTATGAGTTGAGGTATCTCACTCCTCCATTCAAAATACTTCCTTGGGTTCCATTTTCCTGCAAAATAAAACCCAGAATCATCAAATAGCCTGCAACATTCTGCAACACTGGGCTTCTTGTCATTGAGCATTCCTCTCCCCTGCCTTCACTTCACTTTGACCATTCCTTCCCTCTGTCATGGCTCTTGCATTCATAAGGCTTGCTCTCTCACCTCCTTGAGGATCTTTGCTCAAAGGTCAGTTTAGCCCGTTGGTCTTGGTCTTCCCTCACTGTTCTATCTAAAATTTCATGATTCTTCTTCTTTCTAATACTTCCTACCAACTTTGCTTTGATTCTCTGTAGCATTTATCACTGTCTCATAAACTATGTATCTGTTTTCTGCTTGCACTGCTGCATTAGCATTTAAAGTTCAGGAGGGCAGGACTTTTTGCTTATTTCCTCCCCTGCTGTATTCCTAAAACTCTGGAACAAAAGCCTACAACACTTAAAACCCTATAACACATATTTTTAAATGAATGAACAGATTGAGAAGTTAGCCTTACAAATGCCATACCATCTAAATCAATCAAGAATAGCATAGGAGATCACAAATCTAAAATCTTTCTATTTTATCTAGTCAAATCTGTTCTAACAACTGAATTCAGTCTTACCTGCTATTCTCAATAAGAAATCAAGAAGAGGAGGCTATTTATACACATTCTTTAACTCTTTCTTTGTCTTCTTAAAATTGCTGATACCAGTGATAACAGTTTATCTTTTTTGTCCAGTTTAAGAAATTTCTAGTCTCTATTTCCTTCACCTTAGAAAAACTGAAGCAAAAGGTAGACTCAGAGCAAAGCGTGTGTTGCCCTTCTGGTAAGCGGAACGGTCTCCTTGAACTTCAAGTACTTAACAGGCATTACACAGACACGGCCAATGTGAACCTCTGTCTCCTCCCACTCTTAGCATAGACTTCTTTTCACTTTCCATCCCATGCCCATGTGCAGATTTCACATAGCTTTAGCATATGGTCTGTCCAAAGTGACATGTTAATCACTTGTAATAGCAATCTCTAAGTCAGCAATATCAGAAAACCCTTGACTCCCTGATAAAAGTATTGATACTTTTTCTGCCTTTAATTGGGAGTGAATTTCAATTGTTTCCTTCTTCCTGGAGAAGGAAATGGCAACCCACTCCAGTATTCTTGCCTGGAGAATTCCATGGACAGAGGAGCTTGGTGGGGTACAGTCCACGGGTTGCAAAGAGTCGGACACGACTGAGCGACTTCACTTTCACTTTTCAATTGTTTATGGGCACTTTCCAGAAAAGTCATTCTGTTGCTATTCGACAAAATAACAGATTTAAAATATGTTTTCTTGCTAAAGCATTTTTGAAACTGTCAACATTTTAAAAATAATTTTGGGGTGATCGGGAGACAAAAACACCATGATCCACATGAGACGGTTTGCAAAACTCATGAAGTTCTTTATAATATTTCTGAGATCTACTATTGTTCATGTTTTACCTGTGATCATGGAGACAGATTTGTTTCTTCACTTTAACCAGCTTATTGCTACTTTGTGTGTCAACATACAGTAGATATAAACTGGTATCTACCCTCGGTGAAATACACTGAGGTACATACTTGTAAAATTTTGCAATATATACTTGATTTTCATCAAGGGATTTGGTGATGGTGATGATGATGATGATAACTATAATGATAATGATATTGGGGAGATTTTGCAACTGGTAAGAAAGTACACATAAAAATTCCCAGAACCAAAGCAAAGAAAAAAAAGTGTGTTTTTATATATTTAAAAATAAAGTCTTTTACTTTAGACAAAGTGCCTTGGACCACTTTTGTACAGTTTTCACTTTGTTTCTTTCTCTTATGTGTATTATATATATTTTTTAGACATAACCCAAGATCCTTTTTGTTTTTGAAATCTTTAAGTTTTAAAACATTTCCATTTATACCTACCTTTTACTGAGTGTCTAAAATCTATACCATCCATTTTTAGGTTTCTACACAGAAGCAACACCCATGAAAACAAATTGATCGTTGCTTTAAATAGAAATCTCCTTTTTGCCATAGCTTTTGATATAATGTTAATATTAGACCGAAAATAGTTAATGGTCTGCTTTGACCCTGCTCTTTATGAGTCAAGCAAATATGTAATTATTCTATTTTTACAAATATGTTTTCCATATACAGAATAAAGTACAATTATAATAATAAAAGTATTGAACTTTCACTTCAGTTTGATAGTCAAAATCCATCTCCTGACATCCTGACACATTTGAACATATAAAGGTGAAAAATATGAGTGTATATCCAGCAATAACTTCCCGCACATTGAGAAAATAATAAAGCATCAAAGGCCTCAGTGATAGGAAGCTTGTGTTCCAATTATTGTTGGGGTTTTGGGGTTTTATATCATCTTAATATTTCTTTTGAAAAATCTCAAAACCATTTGTGATCTCCACTTTCTTATTTATTCTTATCTATTAGGTGCCTTATCTCGTTATAGAATTTGTAAATATAATGTATTAAGGATCGCTTACATTCCTGGTACCTACTAGATGCTTCTTTATATTCACTCAAATATACTAAATCACTTTGAAGGAAGTTGTTGTTGTTGTTGTTCAGTGTCTATTTTTGGCTGCACTGAGTCTTCGTTTCTGCGCACAGGCTTTCTCCAGTTGTGGCAGAGATTGGTTTTCACTGCATTGCACAGGCTTCTTGCTGTGATGGCCTCTCCTGTTGTGGAGCAGGGGCTCTTGAGCAGCTGGGCTCAGTAGTTGTGAATCATCGGCTTAATTGACCCTCAGAATGTGGGATCTTCTGGGACCTGGAGACAGAATCCACATTCCTTGTATCAGTGGGTAGATTATTTAACGCCTGATCCACCAAGGAAGTCTTTAGAGGTGAAAGCAAACTTTGTTATCTCTGCATCATAGTGTAAGAGACAGAGATTCAGAGAAATTAAATAGTCTTACTGGTGCATGGCAGAATTGCAGTTTCTCTTGGGAGTCTGATGATAGCTGGTGATCCAGTATGTATTGAGTTAGAGGAAAAGAAAACACAAGTGGGTTTTGTTGTTGTTGTTAGTTTGATTTTGCTTTGTCTGCTTTCAGTTCAGTTCAGTCGCTCAGTCATGTCTGACTCTTTGTTGCCCCATGAATTGCAGCACACCAGGCTTTCCTGTTCATCACCAACTCCTGGAGTTCACTCAGATTCACGTCCATCGAGTCAGTGATGCCATCTAGCCATCTCATCCTCTGTCGTCCCCTTCTCCTCCTGCCCCCAATCCCTCCAGCATCAGAGTCTTTTCCAATGAGTCAACTCTTTGTATGAGGTGACCAAAGTACTGGAGTCTCAGCTTCAGCATCATTCCTTCCAAAGAAATCCCAGGGCTGATCTCCTTCAGAATGGACTGGTTGGATCTCCTTGCAGTCCAAGGGACTCTCAAGAGTCTTCTCCAACACCACAGTTCAAAAGCATCCATTCTTCGGTGCTCAGCCTTCTTCACAGTCCAACTCTCACATCCATACATGATCACAGGAAAACCATAGCCTTGACTAGATGGACCTTAGTCGGCAAAGTAATGTCTCTGCTTTTGAATATGCTGTCTAGGTTGGTCATAACTTTTAATCCAAGGAGTAAGCGTCTTTTAATTCCATGGCTGCAGTCACCATCTGCAGTGATTTTGGAGCCCCCAAAAATAAAGTCTGACACTGTTTCCACTGTTTCCCCATCTATTTCCCATGAAGTGATGAGACCGGATGCCATGATATTCATTTTCTGAATGTTGAGCTTTAAGCCAACTTTTTCACTCTCCTCTTTCACTTTCATCAAGAGGCTTTTTAGTTCCTCTTCACTTTCTGCCATAGGGTGATGTCATCTGCATATCTGAAGTTATTGATATTTCTCCCGGAAATCTTGACTCCAGCTTGTGCTTCTTCCAGCCCAGCATTTTTCATGATGTACTCTGCATGTAAGTTAAATAAGCAAGGTGACAATATACAGCCTTGATGTACTCCTTTTCCTATTTGGAACCAGTCTGTTGTTCCATGTCCAGTTCTAACTGTTGCTTCCTGACCTGCATACAGATTTCTCAAGAGGCAGTTCAAGTGGTCTGGTATTCCCATCTCTCTCAGAATTTTCCACAGTTTATTGTGGTCCACACAGTCAAAGGCCTTGCCATAGTCAATAAAACAGAAATAGGTGTTTTTCTGGAACTCTCTTGCTTTTCCCATGATCCAGCGGATGTTGGCAATTTGATCTCTGGTTCCTCTGACTTTTCCAATCTATATGCCACCAAAACTAAAGTTTCTTCATATTGATAAGAATTTTTCAGAAGTATTCCTCAATCATAAAACAGATTGGCCCATATTTAAACATCAGTAGCCATTCCTTTTGCTACAGTTTGGTGTTTCATAATTTCAAAGGATCAAGATCTATCACATGATCAGATGGACATAGCTAAACTCAGGTCTTCTCAAGGAACAATTTCTGTTCATTATTCAATAAACATTTCATTAATACCTACTATGTGCAATGCAGATGCAAACTATTATTGCAGAATGCAAAATATTCTGTATAGAAAGCATATACATAGTATTATGTAGAGATAAACACCAAGGTCCTATTCTATAGCACAGGAAACTATATTCACTATCCTGTAACAAACAATAATGGGAAAGAATATCTGCTAATCCCAACCTTCCACTCCATCGCTCCTCCACTTCTCCTTCCCCTTGGCAACCACAAGTCTCTTCTCTATGTCTATGACTCTGTTGCTGTTTCATAAATAGATTCATCTGAGTCAGATTTTCGATTCCTCACATCAGTGATATCATATGGTATTTGTCTCTCTTTCTGACTTACTTCGCTTAGTAAGATCATCTCTAGGTCCATTCATGTTGCTGCAAATGGCATTATTTCATTCTTTTTTATGGCTGAATCGTATTCCATTGTGTATATATACTACCTTGTCATTATCCATTTATCTGTCAACAGACACAAAGTTGTTTCTAGGTCTTGGCTATTGTAAATAGAGTTACTATGAACATTGGGGTTTATATATATTTTCAAAACTAGAGTTTTTGTATTTTCCAAATATATGCCCAAGGATTGCTGAATCATATGGTTAACTCTATTTTCAGTTTTTTAAGAACCTGCATTTTATTTTCCACAGTAACTGCACCAAATTACATTCCCACCAACACTGTAGGCAGATTCCCTTCTCTGCACACCCTCTCCTTCATTTGTTATTTGTAGACTTTTTAATGATGTCCATTCTGACTGGTTTGAGGCAGTATCTCATTGTGAAATTAATTTAAATTTCCCTAATATTTAGGGATATTAAACATCTTTTCATGTGCCTATTGGCCATCTGTATGCCTTCTTTGGAGAAAGATCTACTTAGGTCTTCTGCCCATTTTCTGATTGGGTTGTTTGGGATTTTTGTCATTGTTGTTTTCATTGAGTTGTATGACCTGTTTATATATTTTGGAAGTTAAGCCCTTTTCAGTCACATCATTTTGTTTTTACATCTTTGGGGATTTAGACAGCACCCAACAAATTATTACTAGCTTTGAAGCATAGCATTTCTTCTTTATGTTTTAGCATTCTACTTTATCATCCATTAAATCTCATTTTATATAATGTTTAGCTTTTCATGCATGCGGCTCTATTATGACTAAAATTATTTAGTTTTTTCTATTTCTTTGAAATGTAGAGCTACATGTATTAGATATTGTCCTTTTAAAGAAATAAGACACTCTGGAATAATTAAATGATGGATGGAAACAAAAATTTCATTTTTCGGCATTGGGAGATCGTGGACACCTGTGGCTGATTCATGTCACTGTATGGCAAAACAAATACAGTATTGTAATGTAGAATAAAGTATTAAAAAAAAAGAAAAAAATTCATTTGTGGTAAAGTTCAAATCAAACAAATTCTCTTATTTCCATATTCCATATTCATATTCCAATTCTCTTGTTTTCAATATGGAATGGGCCTTTCATTCCCCTTAATTTCCATCCAATCTTAAACATTCCTTTCTATAGAAAATATTACTTAAATCATTATCTTTATCAGTGATTCTGATTGTTCCAGTGAGACTGAAATTAAAATTTTCCAAAAGATAAAATCTTATCTCTTGCACAAATATAATATGACAACATGTAAGAGATTGTACTTAACTCATTAATTAATAGAAAGACAGTGAAATGTTATGACTGATTCAGAGAGCATTTTAGAAGCTGGGTTATTTATGAGATGGTAAGATTCTTGAATTAGGTACAAAACTGGTACACGTCCCAAAGGGCCATAAACTTTGTTTGTGCTGATTGGTCCATCAGACAAACTATTTGTATCTCCACTTTAACAATGAGCTACACTACATCTGGGGCCTTTTGTCAAGACTAAAGAGCTGGTTAAACTGTCTAGACAGTTTAATTCTTGGACAGCGTTCACCTCCATGCAACACTTAAAATATATGCCACCTATCCTTTTTGCCTTCTTTGCAACTTCTACATATTTTTATGTTTTTTTTTAATTTGCAGCATTTTTAATTTGATTTGTAATGTATTAGTAATGTATTAGTGTACAGCAAAGTGAATCAGTTATACATATGCATATATCCACACTTTTTAGATTGCTTTCTTATAAAGGTCATTACAGAGTGTTGAGCAGCACTATTTACAATAGCCACGACATAGGCAATGGCACCCCACTCCAGTACTCTTGCCTGGAAAATACCATGGATGGAGGAGCCTGGTGGGCTGCAGTCCATGGGGTCGCTAAGAGTCAGATACAACTGAGCAACTTCATTTTCACTTTTCACTTTCATGCATTGGAGAAGGAAATGGCAACACACTCTAGTGTCCTAGCCTGGAGAATCCCAGGGACGGAGGAGCCTGGTGGGCTGCCGTCTATGGGGTGGCACAGAGTCGGACAAGACTGAAGAGACTTAGCAGCAGTAGCAGCAGCAGCAGCAGCAGTAACCTAAACGTCCATCAATAGAGTAATGGACAAACAAGATGTGGTACACAATGGAATACTCTTCAGCCGTAGGAGGAATGAAAGAATGCCATTTGTAGCAACACGGATGAACCTAAAAATTGACATACTGAGTGAAGTCAAACAGAGAAAGACAAATACCACATAATGTCACTTATATGTGGAATCTTACAAAATGGGTACAAATAAACGTTTCCACTTCTACATATTTTTATCCAGAAGTAATTTCAAAACTGTGCAGCTGCTCTCAGAATTTAGGAACACATTTTTATGTATAGTTAAAAATGTATAGGTTTCTGCTTGAGACTAATGCTATCCATTCCCAGCTCAGATTTTTCATCCTTTTCAGCGACTCTTCTCAGATTCTATGCAAATAGGTGTGCACACATTGAATTAAGGTAGTTATTGAATTTCACAGGAATGCCATTGAGATGAACTTAAACATATGTGAAGCTGAGAAATCACACTTTCTCTTTAAAATAAAAAGAAGCAGAATTAACAAGTAGTTAAAGGATTGTGTCTGATAACAGAGAGGAACACTTCCTTTAGAAAGCTCACAGGTGGAGTAACAGTCAACCGAATGTGTACATTTTTTATAGGAGCTGGGTTTCTTTAAAGGCCATAAGATGGCTTAAGACTGTTTAGAGTCATTTGTATTTGTCTGATAAAACTCAATTCTAAGAAAACTTAGCGGTAATTGCTTCCACATTTGAACTTTGTGTAATGAATTGCTGATTGAAATTCAATGACTTTCCCATGTTTGATTTTTTTATCCCAAGCCAGTTTCTTTGAAAATGTATTGATGTTGAGAAAGTGATTCAAAGCTTTGAATGCAATTCTACATGGTATCTGCAATTTTTAGTGCATTGAAGCATAGCTGAGCTCAAATATGTGGACTGGTATTTATGTCTATAGGCAGGGGAATGTCTTCCCTTCTCTTTTAGGTTTTAATGTACAAAGTATTTTGACTACTTGGATACACTTATTTTAATCAGCTTTGAAGATAAATCAAATCATTTGCTAAAATTATTGTAAACTTTTAGAATCATTCCTGATAAAGAACTTGACTCCCTAATGGATATCACAGTAATAAAGAATACTTGTATTTCTTGGGGAAAAGTAGAAAATAGATTTGTAAACAACCACTCCTAATAATTTAAAATGTATGCAAAAACAATGTATATGTTTTTACATACATTTAGAAAATGTGAGAGAGTTTATTAATTTAAATATGTACAAGTTTTATTCCTTGTTAAAGTAGCCTAAGAGAAGATACAGTGATTTTTCTGTAATCTTATAGGAAAAATGCCATGACTGGGTGGACAAGGGAGACATGAATGATATATAGTAAAGCCTCATTAACAAGCCCAGCCCTGTTACTGCCCATCTCAGGAGGACGGTTGGGACTTCCCCACATTCTTCTTCTCATGCCTGAATCCCACTTCTCACTTTCCAAAACCCTAATCTGCACAGGCTACCCTCCACGTTGTTCCTCTGTCCACCTTCCAGGATCAGCCTATTTCTTCTTCTGACAGTTCTCAATGCCTTTGTTACAGGCTGTCCATAATGAAGTGAGAAGAAGAGGAAATTTCAACTAGGCAATATCAGGACACTCCTTAGAGACAAGAGAAAGCGTGCCGCTATCATTATCTGTTCTGTTCCCAGTCTATTCTGTTGTGTTCTATTCTATTCTATTCCATTCCATTCCGTTGCTCAAGGAAACATCTCAAGTCTTTTTTTTTTTTCTTCATGGTCATTAAGACAGAAGAACCAAGAAACCATAATTATTTCACTCCAGGCTTCATGATTTAATCATATAGAATTGTCTCTACTTCCCAGCATGCTACAGATTCTCTCATGGCCTTTATTTTCACTCAACACTGCTTCTTGTGCCTAGAAAATCTTTTCACTACCCCTTCTGGATGCTTCCATAGTTAAGTAGGTTACAAGATAAACAGCATTTTAAAAAATGATAATTCAAATTTGTACTATAGCCAAAGATCATAGTCAACAATTATGGCCAAAGATTAAAAAAAAAAAAAAAGATACATGCATTCTGAACATTATACAAATCAAAAAATAAAAAAGTAAGAGAGTAAAGAACAAGGCCCATGGCTTTGTCTTGACTCCCATTCTCAGCTCCATCATTTGTCAACTGACCATCCATACCTGTTTTTTCAACTTTTAAATAGAAAAAAAAAAAAAAATAGTACTAAAATTGCCATAAAGAGTTAAGCAAAGCAACCTGCTCATTTCCTGACAGGTGCTGGGTTTGTTCCCTCCCCTGATACTGCCAGGTTTGGGACAATTTCCTTTTGAGTTATTATTATTTTAGTACTTGTTAGTTATTGTTGTGGTGGTGGGATAGTCACTAAGTCATGTCTGACTTTTGAGACCCCCATGGTCCGTAGCCCACCAGGTTCCCCTCTTTACAGGATTTTCCCACCAAGAATACTGGAGTGGACTGCCATTTCCACCTCCAGGGGATCTTCCCCACCCAGGGATTGAACCCATGCCTCTTGCGTCGCCTGCTTGGCAGGCGCTGAACCACCCTGGAAGCCCAATAATTGTCTATATTGGGCTAAAGTAATAGGTCCAGTTAGACAAATATTTTCCCAATTAAGATCCTAAAAATTGTATCAGTGTAATGCGTGCTAAGTCACTTCAGCCATCTCCAACTCTTTACAACCCCATGGACAGTAGCTCGAGAGGCTCCTGTGCCCTTGGGATCCTCCTGGCAAGAACAGTGGAATGGGTTGCCATTTCCTCCGCAAGGGGGCTGTTTCCAGCCCAGAGCTGGAACCCGCATCTCATGTCTCCTGCATTGGCAGGCGAGTTCTTCACCACTACTGCCAGCTGAGTCATCATTTAGAGAAAAAGCCTAGTAACCATAGCACGTTTCTCTTGTAGCCATTTGTACATTATGTGGGACCCACTTCTGTGACACTCACTGTATCTCTTCAGTAAGATGCTGAAATAATGAAAGCAGAAATGTCATCTTCTCTAAGGAACTAATTTCAAATAAAACTATGGGTTGAGTTTTGTATCTGTACCTTGTCATCCATGGCTACCATCACTCCCTTAACTGCTCCCTAGAGTGCCCTCTGCAGTCCGCGCGGTGCCATAGCACTTCTGGTCCACACAAGGGACTTCTTGTTTCTGAATGTCTCATCAAGGAGTTAACTATTAATAAAAAAACCCAGTGTGTTCGTGACACTTTGAAGTAAATGTTTATTCGGTTCTAAGCCAGCTGTCCAAGCAGATATTTGCCTCAAATTAATTTCAATGAAAATGTTGGGTTTGGATTTATGTTATTTTTACTGGAATTTACTTATATGATTCAACATTTATTAGGCTGAAGAGTGACCAAATTAGTTATTTTTTTTAATAGAAGTCTCTCTGTCCCCTTCAAAGATTAAAAATGCCCTCACTTATTTCTCTGCAAATATTCTAATTTAAATTCTTATTGGCAAGAAAATTTTCCAGGCAATTTTCTTGTTAATCCATTAATGAAATATGCTTCTGACAGATGGAGCTTTGCTTGCAATTACCGTTATTTTTGCCTACAAATAATATCAAGTCTTTTCTCAAACCAAAATGTTTTTGTTGCCAACTCAGGTTAATACTCTCTTGTTTTCATTTCACCACCAGTTTCTTGGAAGAGCCATTCCCAGCCCTTTCCTTGATTTTGAACCATTCTTTAGCCTAAAGATGTTTCACCTGCAACTGGGTTGGCATGCAGAGTCCCTGGAAGGATTTGTAGGATTAACAAAAAGGCTTCCAGTTGCTTTATCCCCAAATAATAATTTGTTCCAAATAGAAGTAGGTGGGAGGCTCTGCCCCCAACAATGGAAGATCCCTGATCCAAGCTGGGGGTACCTCATACCACACTCTGTGCAGATGTATCACTGAAGGCTCGAGAAGGTTCTCCCAGCAGCGGTGGGTACCAAATAACACAGAGAAATGTGATCTTTTCTCCTTTTTCATTGTGAAACACTTCAAGCATTCTGAAAATTGTTATTCCATTGCTAAGTCCTGTTTGACTGTTTGTGACCTCATGGACTGCAGCATGCCAGGCTCTGCTGTGCTTAATTGTCTCCTGGAATTTGCTCATGTCCATTGAGTCAGTGGTACTATCTATCTTATTCTCTACCACCAACTTTTCCTTTTGCATTCAGTCTTCCTAGAATCAGGATCTTTTCCAGTGAGTTGGCTCTTTGCATCAGGTGGCCACAAAAGTACAGACAAAGAAAATAAGTACTCAAGTGTTTACAATCCAGCTTCATTAAATCTTAGCACTGTCCCATATTTGCTTTTATATTTCAAGAAAATCACACATTCAGAAAGAGATGAAGCCCTCTATGTGCTTACCAGTTCCCACCCCTCTGCCCTGTATAATCTGGATTCCTGATTTTAGCTTCCATTGTTCATGTGTGTGTGATAGAGAAACATATATATATATAAAATTATTATGGATGTTTTAAAACTTTACATACCTTGTGTGATTCTTTATGTATCACTTTGCAAATTAAATGTTTTGGGGGTTTTGTTTTGCTTAAAATTATGTACTTTTTAGATTTATCTGCAAAGTTCCCAAAAATGCTGGATGGTGTTTCATGTTATAAAAACACCAAAATCAGGATGACTATTCTTCTGTTACCGGGGATGTTGATGACTTCAGATTTCTGTTATATGAGCAATGCTAGCAATGCCACAATGAGCTTTGGGGGTCGTCTCCACGTGTGCAGTGTGTAAGGATTTCTCAGAGTTATTCCTAGAAGGGAAATTGCTACCATACACGATGTACAGCCATAGGCTGAGAACTAGAGAATTCTTGAAAGCAGTTGTGTAAATCTCCCCCAACCTCCGAAACTGTTTAATTTCTGTATTTCCTCAGTGACCTTCATGATGGTCAGATTTTTTAAAATTTCATGTTTATAATCAGATCATTCATTGTCTCTGCAGTTATCATTTCTATGATTGTTAATGAGGCTCAGCATCTTTATTATTAATTGATTTGAATTTTCTTTCATACTCATTGTTCATTTTTCAATAGTTTTTGTGTTTTTTTTTAAATTGATTTTAGGATGTCTCAGTGTGTTCTGCATACCAGTTTTGGTCTCAGGCACTTTTGCTTTTCTCTTACCCTTGGGAAAACCGCCACTACTGGGAGTGCATTTTGTCCTGTTTTCCATGTTCCTTTTCACCCTTTCTGTTATTTGCTTTTTTAAGTTAAATGGACAAAGACAGAAAGAAGATGATTAGAATAAAATCACCCATCTGCGTTTGCTTGCTGTGTTTGGCTTCCTTGGTAGCTCAGATGGTAAAGAATCCCCCTGAAATGCAGGAGACCTGGGTAAGATCCCTGGGTCAGGAAGATCCCCTGGAGAAGGAAATGCAGCGCACTCCAGTATTCCTGCCTGGAGAAATCCATGGGCAGAGGAACCTGGCGGGCTACAGTCCATGGAGTCGCAAGGTTAGATACAACTGAGCAACTAACACCGACACTTCTGACTGATGAAAATTAAGAGTATTTCCGAGGCTCCTGTAACAGCTTTTGGCTGAATGTAGTGATTAAAAATGACTGAAAATCTCCTAGAAGCGCAAACCAACTTCATTTCCCCCACTGCATCAAAGACTCAGAAAATGATGGCACAAGAAAGGACCTTTGGCTTCATTAATGCTGAACAACCCATTTTGTAAGCAAGCCCCTAAGACCCAGAGTTGAGACTTTCAATAAACCAAAACTCTAGTCTACCTGTGTCCTCCACCACTTTTCTGTTGTTGTTGTTTTTTTTTTTAAGAAGAGGAAATTTATTCAATATAATTTAATTTTTCTATATATTTTGGCCATGCCATGCGCCTACCACATGTCCCACCATGTAGGATCTTAGTTCCCCAATCAGGGATCAAACCTGTGTCCCCTGCCATGGAAGTGCAGAGTTGTAACCACTGGATCACCAAGAAAGTCCCTGACTAGAGTTTTTCATTATCGTGCCTATAACTATAGTTATCGAAAATGTACTAATTATTTGATTATGTGTTAAATCACATTGGCTAATTTCTGCCTCTCCATTGTAACATCAGCTTCATGAGGACAAGACCACCATCTTGGTTTGTGCTGAATTCCCCATCACCAGGGATATTAGTAGGTGCTTACTACATATCTGTTTAATGCACTGAGTGCCTACCACATGTCAGTTACTATATTAGAATCTGAGAATGTGTTAATAAGAAAAAGTTCTTATCCTTAAAGAATTATTGTTAGCATATCTATATTCACAGAATTAGCTACAGTTTGGGGCAGGAGATTAGTTCCCCTGGTCCACATCTAAGAGAGGTGCACATTGGAAGAGCAAAGGCAAGAATCTATAATAGGCAAGGGGTTGGAGGAATAGGGTGAAGTGTTGAAGGTTTGAAACGTATTCAGAAGATAAAATTGAGGCATTGAGATCAAAATTGGTGGATTGCATTAGTCCAGATAAAGATGAGTGAATTTGCCATGCAACTAACAAAGAGTAAGTAAACTTCAGAGCCCCTCACCTACGGGGGTTCCTTCTAAGGCCCCTGAGGTAAGCCCAAGTTTCAGCTTCACATGATAAATTTTGCAAAAGTCTGCAGTTCCAACCAAATCCTCTTCTCACTTTTACAACCTTCTTTCACACTTTCCCTCCTGTTGGGAAACCTGGTAGTAACCATAGGAATTAAGATCTAAGTTCAGTCCCTGGGTTGGGAAGATTCCCTGGAGAAGGAAATAGCAACCAATTCCAATATTCTTGCCTGGAGAATCCCATAGACAGAGGAGCCTGGTGGGCTATATAGTCCATAAGATCACAAAGTATCAGGCACGACTGAACATGCAGGCACCAACAAGGGATATTGAATTCTGGATAGTTTGGAACTCACTCGATGCTTTTATGTTGTTTGGAGTCACTTTATTGTATAGCTAAATGATCTCTAGCTGCTCTGAATTAGTAGGAAAGATTTCCAGGGGTAATACTGTTACTTGTGCGGGTACTCTTGGCATCAGGACCAGAGGTGTAGCACCCACAATGGAACCCAAAAATAGCCCCACAGTGAGAATGTCTTTGAGTCTCATCATTTTAACCAAGATTTAAAATCTCTCCATTATTGCAGTAGTCTTGAATGAAGCCTTCCTGCTTGTGCAACTGTCCAGTACAATTTATTTGACACAACTTGGAGGTAAAGTTATTTGCATGTATCTTTGCTGCTCTAACATTTTACGAGACATGAGAAATGGGTAATAAGTCTGAGTTCTAGATTCAGAAAAATCTGGAAATAAAGACTACAGATTAGTTTTGTTCATTAAAAAAAAAAAAAAAGTGGTAACTAGAATTGAGTGACAAGGTCTCATAGTAACCAGAGAATAGCAATAATATTTTCTTTCCCTCTTTTACTTCTGAAATTCCTAAAAATTTATTAATCCATCATAGATTTCTTTTTTTCCAAAATCTCTGCATGAAAGTCTCATGCAGAGACCTTTGGATAGTCTCTGGATAGTTTCTGGATAGACCATCCAGACAGAAAATTAATAAGGAAACTCAGGCCTTAAATGACACTTTAGATGTTCAGTTTAGTTCAGTCACTCAGTCATGTCTGACTCTGTGACCCCATAGACTGCAGCACACCATACCTCCCTGTCCATCACCAGCTGCTGGAATTTACTCAAACTAATGTCCATTAAGTCGGTGATGCCATCCAACCATCTCATCCTCTGTCATCCCTTTCTCCTCATGCCTTCAATCTTTCTCAGCATCAGAGTCTTTTCCAATAAGTCAGTTCTTCACATGAGGTGGCCAAAGTATTGGAGTTTCAGCTTCAGCATCAGTCCTTCCAAAGAACACCCAGGACTGCTCTCCTTTAGGATGGACTGGCTGGATCTCCTTGCAGTCCAGGACTCTTAAGAGTCTTCTCCAATACCAAAGTTCTTAATTAAGTGACTTAATTGATATTTATAGAATATTCCTCCCCAAATCATAACCTCACAAAGGTTCCACTTGTGTCTTGCTACTTTAAGTTGAGTCAGAAAGGTCCCAGATTTCTCACTGTAATCTTCTGCCCCTACATTTAGATGAGATTAGGTGTGTTCAAGGTGGTATGGCCATAGTGCCTCTACATTCAGAATGAAGCCTGGACAGTCCCTCTGAAGGCATTCCATGCAAACGGAATTCATAAGAAATCTAGACTAACAACATTCATATCAGAGAAAATAGATTTTAAAACAAAGACTATTATAAAGGGCAAAGAAGGATACTACATAATGATCAAGGGTTCAATCCAAGAAGAATATGTAACAATTATAAATATATATACATCCAACATAGGAGCACCTCAATATGTAAGACAAATACTAACAAACATAAAGAGGAAAATCACCAGTAATACAATGATAGTGGGGGACTTTAACACCTTAATGGATAGACCATCTGGACAGAAAATTAATTAGGAAACACAGGCCTAAAATGACTCTTTAGAGGAGCTGGAATTAACTGATATCTATTGAGTATTCTACCACAAAGCATCAGAGTACACACTTTTCTCAAGTACACACAAAGTATTCTCCAGGACTGAGCACATGCTGGGCCATAAGGCAAGCTTTGGTAAATTTAAGAAAACTAAAATTGTATCATGCATCTTTTCTAATCACAATGTTATGTGATTAGAAATAAACTACAAGAAAAGCATTCTTAAAAACACAAACATGTGGCAGTTGAAGGCTGTTTTAGAAGTAGAGACAATCACTAAGCAGATCCTCTCTTCATCCCTCCCCACAGAGTACATTCAAAAGGACATAGACATCCTAAGCACCTCTCCTTTAATAGCTGTATTTGGTATTGCAAGTCTAATGCTCTGAAACTAAAAATGAATGAATGAAGCAAGAAAAAAGAAGGAAAGAAAGAAAGATCAAATCAATTTGCAGCTGCAGCAAAAGGCCCACTGAATTTCTAGAATAAGAGGGAATAAAAGCCTTTTCAGGTCCAAGACAATGCTGTTTATTATTTAGTTCTTTTTCCCAATGTTTCCCCACTCTCTACCACTTTTAAGATTTGCATATAAATGGCACTCCCCCCCTTCAGAATTCATCAGCTCCTTGTTGCTTATTGGCCACCTGAAGTCTAATCCTTGTCTTGGAACTTATAATTGGTTGCTATGGAAATGATTATGTTGTCACAAACAGAGGATGGAAACTTGGGTGAAGAACAAGCAGGAGGAGCAGATGAACTCTTAATAAAGATAGACTTAGTAGCAGCAGTAGTTTGTCACTCAGTAGTGTCTGACTCTTTGTCACCCCATGAGAGCCATGACCAGGCTTCTCTGACCACGGAATTCTCCAGGCAAGAATACTGGCGTGGTTGCCGTTCCCTTCTCCAGGGGATCTTCCCAACCTGAGGATTGAACCCAGGTCTCCCGCATTGCAGGCATATTCTTTACTGTCTGACCCACCAGGAAAGCCTGGTATCATGCAAATGCATCAAAACAACAGAAGGAGAATCTTCATGGATGAGGGTGGGGGTAGGGGAATGGGCAAGAGAGAAATATGATAAAAATCAAAGCAGGGTTGTTAAGGACTTCTATACTGTAAAGTAAGTCATTTTGCCATAAAATCACAAATCAGTGTGAACATATAACATCCACAAATAGGGAAAGATTGAGTTTCTTTGGATTCAGGGACTCTAAATATAAATGAAAGCTGTTAAGGAAAAAAATAAATAAAAGAAATAGAGACTATTACCAAGGAATGTTAACAATTGTGTTTCCCAAAATAATTTACCAAAAAAACAAAAGCCAGTTAACATTAGCATCAAAATTGTCCCTGTCATTTGACAATATTTTCTGGAAAATTCACTGCCAAGGTGAGGCAATATAACTCATCATAAGATACAGTACATTTGTGTAGGTTTAGAGTTGTACCTCGAGTAGTGAAAACAGAATAGGCCAGTGTTTCTTCACTCGAACCACATCAACCAACCAGAGAATCTGGAGAGGAAAGCATTTAAGGGGCTTGAATGGTGAATGGGATAGGGTCCACCAAACAAGCAGGTCTGCGGGTTGGAAACCTGCAGTCACCCTCAGTCTCTGAGTGGGCAGTAGCAGAGAAGTCCTTGAAGAGACTGAGGGCAATTTATAGCATTTGGAGTTGCTCTGCTGTTTCCTCTAACATTCCTCGAGGCTTCCCCAGTGTCTCAGTGGGAAAGATTCCGCCTGCAATGCAGGGAACCAGAGTTCGATTCCTGGGTCGTGAAGATACCCCTGAAGAAGGGAATGGGTTGCCTGGAGAATCCCATGTACAAAAGAGCCTGGCAGATTTACAATCCATGGAGGTCACAAAAGAGTCAGACACTACTGAAGCGACTTAGCATGCACGCGTAACGTTCCTTAACAGTGGTGGTGTTTCTCATTTTCCCCTAAATTTTTAAAGAGGATGAATACCTGCATTGTGTAACTGCTTCTGGACCCTTATACATGAGTCCTTCCAAGGAAACAGTGCTGTCTGTTCTTGATCCACCATAGACCACTGCCTTTCTCAATGCACATGACCCCATAACCAAAGCTGTTTGCCTGGAATAGTCCTCTCTTTCTAGAAAGCCAGTGTAAAATGGCTCCTGTTTTCTCCCACTTGAATAAAGCTCTAACACTGTCATCCGTTCAAAGACAAATTGTCAATACTTACTGGAATGTTAGAAAGCATCACTGAAGCTGTATCTGAAGCTGCAAAATGGCATTTGAAGCCATCCAAAGATATTGGCAATCAGAGATCCAAGGAATAGAAAATCACTATAATTATTGGCCCTTATGCCTGAAAACATCAATTCTCTTTTTCTTGCCTGAAATTGTAGGGTCCCTATACATGTGCAATATGTGGGGTGCATTAAAGAGAAGGCACTCTTTGTTAGTAATCAGATATTATTTCTTTTAAAGCAAGGGGTAGAAAACAGAGGAGAGATGGAGGAAATAGCTTTTGTTCTCAGCAGCTGTGTGTATGATGTGCCTTCATGGTGCCTTCGCAAAACAGAGAATAGGACAGAAAAAGATTCTATGAGCTTTGACTTGTGGTTCTGGGTGTCACAAGTAATGTCTCCAGGTCTGAGCTTCTGGAACCTTCTACAGGGTC
This sequence comes from Nanger dama, assembly GCA_917880005.1. Taxonomy (NCBI): domain Eukaryota; kingdom Metazoa; phylum Chordata; class Mammalia; order Artiodactyla; family Bovidae; genus Nanger; species Nanger dama. The sequence goes on from CAKJTW010000069.1 coordinate 6,277,229, forward strand.
AGACCTGAGCCTCAGGGAGAGGAAATTGTTAATCACAGTAACAGGCTGGGACAGACGAAAGGAGATCAGAGGGTCAGAGCTCCCCCATTTGATGTCACCCCGACCCCGGAGCCGTAACCTGCTTCTCGTGACATTTTTGCCTTCACAGAGGTTTCCTAAGGCAGTTTTTCAACAGATTTGAAGGTGACTGTCCCTCATCCCAGGTAACCTCTCTTGAGTTCCTCTGTACAGTGACAAATGCAGATGGAAAAGCAGGCTCAGCCTTCCCATTTCTCAAAGAAATTAAAGACATTTAAAAAGAAGCAAGGAGACGACAGGGACCTTGGCAATGAGCTAAAGGTAAAGAGAAGAAGGAGCCTGGTTCAGTGTCCATCACAGTGGCATGTTTCTTAGTAAAGGAAAAGGTCCCTCCTAAGGTTTTATGAAATCAGAAATTTTAGAAAACTGTGTCTCCCGACACATGGAACATGAAGAGCTACCGAGGGCAGCTTAGATGACAGAAAACTGACAGGTTCTATCCATGTGAAAAAGCAAGTTAAACTCATTTACAAGGGTCAGTCCACTCCTTTCAAACCAATTCAGGAAATGTACCAAGGACTGGAGTCCCTGCGCTGGCTTATTAGCATTTTCAGCAGGAACGTCAGTCAAGTGGGGACCTGGGCTTTCTGTCTCCATGCCTTCCTCTTTGTATCCCCTCCGCTGAAAAGGAGCTGGAAACAGAGACCCTTTTCAATAGGAAACTTCAAAAGAGTCAATTTAAAGTAAAGGTGCAAAATTAGGCTCCTCTCTAGACATTTGGGACACAAAACCCTTCACTGGGGGAGCTAAGCAGTAGGTACCGATGTCCTACATACCTTCAGTCTTTACGGAGAGTCCACACTAGGCTAGTTGCCCTGCAGGGCTCTGGGGGGTCTTAGGTGAAGGAACAGAGCCCAGTGGATCTGCACTGGAGTACAGGACACAGACAGTAACATGCAGATGCGTGGAAAGTTAGTAGATAGGAGTTCATTCAAGACATGAAAATTCTGTGTATTGGGCTTCCCTTGTAGCTCAGCTGGTAAAGAGCCTGCCTGCAGTGCAGGAGACCCGATTCGATCCCTGGGTTGGGAAGATCCCCTGGAGAAGGAAATGGCAACCCACTCCAGTATCCTTGCCTGGAAAATCTCATGGACAGAGGAGCCTGGTGGGCTGCAGTCCACAGGGTCACAGAGTTGGGCATGACTGAGCGAATAACACTTACATTTACTTAACCTGGGACTAGCAACTGGCATAATGTAAGGCCCAGGTGAAGGGCTTCCCTGGTGGCTCAGTGGTAAGGAATCCTCCTGCAAGGTAGGAGGTGTGAGTTCAGTCCCTGGCTCAGGAAGATCCCCTGGAGCAGGAAATGGCCACCTACTCCAGTATTCCTGCCTGGGAGATCCCATGGACAGAGGAGCCTGGCAGGCTGCAGCCCATGGGGTTGCAAGAATCAAACACGAGTTGGCGACTAGACCACTAACACCATGCCACAGGTGCTATTAAAGGCTAGAGTTTACCAACTAGAATTCAGATCAAGAACCTATGGTCTTGAGTCACATGGTCCTGATCACCACAAATGTAGTCCACACTGGTGGGTAAGGGCATATATCTTGGAACCAGACTCCAGGATTCAAATCCTGATTCTCAGGATTTAGTAGCTGTTTAATGATGGACAAGATATTTAGACTCTCTAAGCCTCAGTTTTCTCATCTTTAAAATAGGTACAATAATAGCCTAGCAACCCCCATGGGATCAAAGGCATTATTATGAGAACTTTGTCCGATGCATGATAGATTTTGCAGGTGCCAATTATTGCTGTGAGGACCTACAAAGTCCAAACCACAGACTTTCTGGCTCTGACCATTGGACATGACAACACCTGTGTCCCAAAGGGTCAAGATGAAATAGCTGTTATGTCTTACCCTTCCCACCACCTCCCCCTCTCACCTCCCACCTCCACAACCAACCCACTTCTTCAGAGCATCACTTGTCTCAGGAACTGCACACTTATTTTTTCTCAACCATGTGTTATTTGTTTAACATTTGGTGCTTTTCTAAGAGTGAGGAAAACAGAAAGGACGAACAAATTAATTTGACTCTAAAATTCCATTTGAACTATGAGATACAGCGTAGAATGTTTGGATAATAATGAATGCTCACTGCTTGAAGCTTCACTCACAGAATGTTCTAGCCATTCCAGAACAGGAAAGTGTTTGAAAATTACCAAGTTGAACTGAAGGTCTCTGCAATAATTATAATCCACAGACAGTGGTGATTGTGTTCACTGGGAATGGACAGCAGGAGGAAATGTTCTAGAGGAAAACAAGTGGAGCTGAAAGTCTCTCAGTCATGTCCGACTCTTTGCGACCCCATCTCTAGGCCAGAATACTTGAGTGGGTAGCCTTTCCCTTCTCCAGGGGATATTCCCAACCCAGGGATGGAACCTTAGGTCTCCCACATTGCAGGTGGATTCTTTATCAGCTGAGCCACAAGGGAAGCCCAAGAATACTGGAATGGGTAGTCTAACCCTTCTCCAGTGGATCTTCCCGACCCAGGAATTGAACCGGGGTCTCCTGCATTGCAGGTGGATTCTTTGCCAACTGATCAGGAAACCCTTAGAGGAAAACAAAGCATATCTCATATGATTTTATCAGTGGCTTCATAGTGTTTTGCTTTGTTCAGCTCTGTCAGTGAGAGTTAACTGTGCCTCTCACCTGTATCACACAGGTCTGTCCTTCATAACAACAGGCTAGAGTTAAAGGAGATGAATATTTTTGCTGGTAGATGACTGCCCCACTCCTGCTTCCACAGATGAGCAGCAAGGAGCTTAACGACTGTTTTCTGGAGAACCCGAAATGAATGACTCCTTTGCTGAGTCTTAGACTACCATCTGCATCACCCACTCCTAATTTTAAGAGATACTTTTGGCAGTCCATATTTTCCTCTTCGGACCAAAAAAAAAAAAAAAAAAAAATTTTTTCATTATCCCTTTCTTCTTCTTTTTATTTAGTTATTATTTTTGTTGCCCTGGGTCTTTGTTGTGGTGTGCAGATTTTCACTAGCCGCAGTGAGCAGGGGCTGCTCTCTTGTTACGGTGCCTGGGCTCATTGCAGTGGCTCCTCCTGTTTCCGAGCACAGGCTCTAGGCACACGGGCTTAGTTGCTCTGCGCCATGTGGCATCTTCCCAGACCAGGGGTGGACCCGTGTCCCCTGTATTGGCAGGGGTATTCTTAACCACTGGACCACTAGGCAAGTCCATCCCTTTATTCTTCTGATCCACAGAACTGGATTAATTTCCACTCCTCTATCATCTCTATGATGATGTAATGTGCTTCCTTAAGAAAAGACATGATTGTGCTGCAGGATGATGTTGAAGGTGTGTGTGTATGTGTGTTTGTGTGTATCTGTGTGATCTCTGCAGATTCACATATGGCAAAGATGTCATATGCAATTATCTCTCTAAAAAGAGCTTAAGAAACGATGGCAAGAGATACCCAGAAAAATGACCCATTTAGAAAAATAATCTTGCAATAAACAGCACTTTGTATTTCTCTTTTGTTCTTCAGAATTGAAGTTATTAACATGAAAAGCAGGTCTGTCTTTCTTCCCCAGTTAATCCGCTCTGACTGATTACTACTAGCTCCCTCGCGGACTAACTATTGTCTCTTGGTCGCTGTACGTCCCTGGCTATAGGATCTGTGTGGATGGTCTCTCGCTGGCTTTGGGCCCCGTTCAGCATGGGGACCCGAGAGCACCAGCGGCTCAGGGCTCCGCACACTCCAGCGATGTTCAGAGTAAGCGGCGGGAACGCAGCCAGCGGGCTCGTCACCCTGAGTTAACCCAGAACCCTGCAAATCCCTTAGCAAGCCCGAGCTTGGCTACTCACTCCACACTGACAGGACAGGCTCAAGCCCACTCCTAGAATGCAGAAGAAGTGTGTTCCCTGAGTAGGAACCGGACCACGCTGGAACTTCATTGGCCGGGACCAGGAGACACACCGAGGTCCACGGGAGTCCAGCCCGCCCATCCTTCCCGGGTCCGCCCTTTGGCTCTGCTAACAGTGTCACACGTCCCACGGCTGGAGCTGCCCTCTTCGCTCGGCTTTAAGGGACACCAGTTCTCGAGGAAGGATCTGATAATAGCAGTTTTACTACAGTGGGAATATAAACTAATGGTAAATTATTCAGAGGCGTTTTTAAAGCTAATTGTAGACTAAAAGCTGTCATTCACCCAATGAAGCTTGCTGCATTCCTCCTACATGTCAGTCACCGTGCTCCATTCTGGAATTAGAAAAACTACATTTTTAGGGTGTTTTACAAATCCACAAAACCCCTTCATGGTTCAGTTCAGAAAACCAAGAATTACAAGCTGATATTAATGAAGCGCTTGCTTTGTTTCTTTCATTATTTGAATACAATTATAATTGTTCTATATTTCATGAGGAAGTTTAGAATTACCAGATTGCTTCAACCAGATTTCCAGTGCAAATAGTTTAGAAATGGACAAAAATAACCTAAATTAACAGTGACTCTGTGGGCTAAAATTAACCATCAAATAAACCATTCTTCAATAAGCAAAGTAAAAGGAGGAAAAGGAATGTGTCAATAATGCATCAATACAGAAACCTTGCTGCGGTCCCATGTTAAATTATCATATTACACATATTTTTCAAGAAAAAATTTGTTAATGATTTTCCAAGCAACTAAATCAGTGCTACAAACGTTAACTTATAAATGACGTTATCCTGGATTTTGAGAAACTGAATATATATTTTTGTTTGATTTTGTAGTAACCTATAATGTAGGTTAACTGAAACATTTACAGGGTATGTCAAACTCCCCAGATATCACCAGATGGCCCTAATTGCGAAGTAAAGAAGACCACCATTGGACATTTCAGCAGGGTTTCAGGTTATTAGATAACCAGCAAACTTTTCTACTGCAGAATACCTATACATGTTGAATAAAATGTAACAAACTTTCTCTGATATAACCAGGTTGCAAGCATGTAAGGAAAATCCACAGGAGCCAAAAATAGTTGAAAGCTAAATTAACCCCCATTTACCCCACCAAGAACAACTCCTACAAGCGGATGATTTAGACACATGTCTAGAGAGCCTGGAGAACTGAAGGCTTATCTTTCAGTCAAAGAACAGAACAACAAAAAAAAGCCACCTACCAGCAAAAGGAGACAATAGGAAACAGAACTGAGATTCCAGAAAGTGTAAGTACCAACATTAACATTTGAAATGTACACTTTACCATTATAAGACACACACCATTAATTATTTCTTAATATTATTAAAGAATATACTTTCGAATTCTGGTGCTGGAGAAGACTCCTAAGAGTCCCTTGGACTGCAAGGAGATATCTAATTAGTCAATCTTGAAGGAAATCAGCTGTGAATACTCATTGGCCGGACTGATGGCTGAGGCTGAAGCTCCAGTACTTTGGCCACCTGATGCGACGAGCAGGCTTGTTGGAAAAGACCCTGATGCTGGGAAAGACTGAAGGGAGGAGAAGGGAATGACAGAGGATGAGATGGTTGGATGGCATCACCGCCTTGATGGACATGAGTTTGAGCAGTTCCAGGAGATGGTGAAGGACAGAGAGCCCTGGTGTGCTGCAGTTCATAGGGTTGCAAAGAGTCAGACACGACTGAGTGACTGAAAAACATTATCAAAGTAATAGTCAAAATTCCCCATCTTTCTCATAATTGTATTTGGTTTTGGTTTTGCTTACAGTTTTTTTGTTTGAGCCAGAAAACATTTGATTGATATGCCTCTCAAGTTTTGAATCTAAGGTTTCTGTTACTTTTTTGTTTTTCTTGAAATTTGTTGGCTGAAGAAAGTGCAATATTTGTCCTTTATAGAGTTTTCAACATTCTAGGTTTTGCTTATTGCCTTTGATTAATGTTGTTGAAGGTTATCTTGCTTGTCTTAGGAAGAATACTCCATAGGTGGTGGTGTGTGCTTCCTGTTGAATAACATCAAAAGGTATAGAGTGTCTAGCTGTCTTTTGTTAAGATTAATCAGTTGGTTTAGAATTGTCAGCTTGATTTATGAATTATAAAAATCCCCACTGGCTTTGTAGCTTGTTGATTATTGATTGGATCCATTTTTCCATTAATATTCTAATAGCTGGCCTTTCTATTAAAAAAATTCATCAAAAAGTTTTGCATTACTCTGTGGTACAGTACGTACAGTAAGATCAAATTATTTCTTGATGATTTCCTTTTGTTTATAAGTTTTGAAAATTAAGTTAGTTTTCTCAGATCCTCCAAGGCATCAGAGATTTTTGAAGTATCATCTACCAATTTGAGTATAGATAATAACATTGTTGTTGTGTTGGCCCAGGAATCCTTCTGATTTTGTCTTTGATAAGTTTTTTTATTTTTTGTCACAGTAAGATGTTCTAGGATCATTTAATCCTTTCTCTTCTGAGTATCTAAAATCAGTAGCCTTTCCAGAGAATTTAGAGACCACAATCTAGACCATAGGGATATTAATTCCTCCTCCATGTGGCATTGTTTCCAGGGCAGAGCTGGGAAATATAAACATTTTAAAAGAGAAAATGTAGTATCAATTCATACTGATATTTTCAATTTAGATTTAGAATCCCAGGTTTTTACTTTTTTGTTGTTCTGTTTTCTCTAATGCTAAAATGCTAAGTGACTAATATGTGCTTGAAATTTTATACAATGAAAGCACACACAAATACATGGAACAGTGATTAGTGGAAGAAAACTGCAGACCAAAGGAAAAAGAACAGCATCTATTAAGAATACTGTTCAAACTACACTTCAGGATGGCGGAGGGATAGGATGGGGAGAACACTTTCTCCCTAACTACTCCATCAAAAGAACATTTCAACACTGAGTAAATTCCACAAAACAACTTCTGACTGCTGGCAGAGGACATCAGGCATCCAGCAAAGCAGATCATTGGCTTCAAAACCAGTAACTCAGCGATCCTCTAGGGACGACCCTCAAAGTGGAGAAACCTATCATCATTAACCCAGATGTTTTAACATTAGTGCTGAATAGATGGAGAAATCATGAGGCTATCGTAAAAACAAATCTGAAAACCAGAATCAGGAGGCATAAGTCCAAATCCTGAGATCATCAAAGAATTCCTGAATACAGGGAACATTATCCAATAAGAGTTCATCAAACACCTTCATACCTATACTGAAATTGAGCACCACCCAAGGGCCAACAAGTTCCAGAACAAGACATACTACGCAAATTCTCCAGCAACACAAGAACAAGCCCCTGAGCTTCAATACACAGGCAGCTCAAAATACTCCAAAACCACTGACGTCCCATAACCCATTACTTGACACTTCACAACACTCCAGAGAGAGGAAATCCAACTCCACCCACCAGAACTTAAACACAAGCCTCTCTAATCAAGAAACCTTGACAAGCCACTGATATAACCCCAAACACAGAGAGGAAGCTCTATAATAAAGAGAACTCCACAAATTCCCCGGAATATAGAAAGGCCACCCCAAACGCAGCAATATAACCAGGATGAAGAGACAGAGGAATACCCAGCAGGTAAAGGAACAGGAGACATGCCCATCAAACCAAACAAAAGAGGAAGAGATAGGGAATCTACATGAGAAAGAATTTCGAATACTGATAGTGAAAATTATCCAAAATCTTGAAATCAAAATGGAATCACAGATAAATAGCCTGGGGTCAAGGATTGAGAAGATGCAAGAAAGGTTTAACAAGGACCTAGAAGAAATAAAAAGAGGCAACATATAATGAATAATGCAATAAATGAGATCAGAAGCACTCTGGAGGCTACAAATAGTAGAATATCGGAGGCAGAAGATAGGATTAGTGAAATAGAAGATAAAATGGTAGAAATAAATGAATCAGCGAGGGAAAAAGAAAGACGAATTAAAAGAAATGAGGACAACCTCAGAGACCTCCAAGACAATATGAAACGCTCCAACATTTGAATTATAGGAGTCCCAGAAGAAGAAGACAAAAAGAAAGACCATGAGAAAATACTTGAGGAGATAATAGTTGAAAACTTCCCTAAAATGGGGAAGGAAATAATCACCCAAGTCCAAGAAACCCAGAGAGTGCCAAACAGGATAAATCCAAGGCGAAACACCCCAAGACATATACTAATCAAACTAACAAAGACCAAACACAAAGAACAAATATTAAAGGCAGCAAGGGAAAAACAACAAATAACACACAAGGGGATCCCCATAAGAATAACTGCAGATCTTTCAATAGAAACTCTTCAGGCTAGGAGGGAATGGCAAGGCATACTTAAAGTGATGAAAGATAATAACCTTCAGCCAAGACTACTGTACTCAGCAAGGATCTCATTCAAATATGAAGGAGAAATCAAAAGCTTTACAGACAAGTAAAAGCTGAGAGAATTCAGTACCACCAAACCAGCTCTCCAACAAATACTAAAGGATAGACTTTAGACAGGAAACACAAAAGGACGTATAAACCTGAACCCAAAACAATAAAGTAAATGGCAACAGGAGCATACTTATCAATAATTACCTTAAATGTAAATGAGTTGAATGCCCCAACCAAAAGGCAAAGACTGGCTGAATGGATACAAAAATAAGATCCCTATATATGCTGCTTACAAGAAACCCACCTCAAAACAACGGACACATACAGACTGAAAGTGAAGGGCTGGAAAAAGATATTCCATGCAAATAAAGACCAAAAGAAAGCAGGAGTAGCAATACTCATATCCGATAAAATAGACTTTAAAACAAAGGCTGTGAAAAGGGACAAAGAAGGCCACTACATAATGATTAAAGGATCAATCCAAGAAGAAGATATAACAATTATAAATATATATGCACCCAACATAGGAGCACCGCAATATGTAAGACAAATGCTAACAAGCATGAAAGGGGAAATTAATAATAACACAATAATAGTGGGAGACTTTAATACCCCACTCACCTATGGACAGATCAACTAAACAGAAAATTAACAAAGAAACGCAAACTTTAAATGATACAATAGACCAGTTAGACCTAATTGATATCTATAGGACATTTCACCCCAAAACAATGAATTTCACCTTTTACTCAAGTGCACACGGAACCTTTTCCAGGATAGATCACATCCTGGGTCATAAATCTAACCTTGATAAATTCAAAAAAATCGAAATTATTCCAAGCATCTTCTCTGACCATAATGCACAAAGGTTAGATCTCAATTACAGGAGAAAAGCTATTAAAAATTCCTACATTTGGAGGCTGAACAACACCCTTGTGAATAATCAACAAATCACAGAAGAAATCAAAATATACATCGAAACGAATGAAAAGGAAAACACAACTACACAGAACCTATGGGACACTATAAAAGCAGTGCTAAGAGGAAAGTTCATAGCAATACAGGCATACCTCAAGAAACAAGAAAAAAGCCAAATAAATAACCTAACTACACCTAAAGCAACCAGAAAAGGAAGAAATAGAGAACCCCAGAGTTAGTAGAAGGAAAGAAATCCTAAAAATTAGGGCAGAAATAAATGCAAAAGAAACAAAAGAGACCATAGCAAAAATCAACAAAGCAAAAAGCTGGTTCTTTGAAAGGATAAATAAAATTGACAAACCATTAGCTAGATTCATCAAGAAACAAAGAGAAAAAAATCAAATCAATAAAATTAGAAATGAAAATGGAGAGATTACGACAGACAACACAGAAATACAAAGAATCACAAGAGACTACTATCAGCAATTATATGCCAATAAAATGGACAACTTGGAAGAAATGGACAAATTCTTAGAAAAGTACAACTTTCCAAAACTGAACCAGGAAGAAATAGAAAATCTTAACAGACCCATCACAAGCATGGGTCTTCCAGAAATCAGAAATCTTCCAGCAAACAAAAGCCCAGGTCCAGATGGCTTCACAGCTGAATTCTACCAAAAATTTCGAGAAGAGCTAACACCTATCTTACTGAAGCTATTTCAGAAAATCACAGAGGAAGGTAAATTTCCAAACTCATTCTATGAGACCACCATCCCCCTAATACCAAAAGCTGACAAAGACACCACAAAAAAGAAAACTACAGGCCAATATCACTGATGAACATAGATGCAAAAATCCTTAACAAAATCCTAGCAATCAGAATCCAGCAACACATTAAAAAGATCATACACCATGACCAAGTGGGCTTTATCCCAGGGATGCAAGGATTCTTCAATATCCACAAATCAATCAATGTAATTCATCACATTAACAAACTGAAAAATAAAAATCATATGATTATCTCAATAGATGCAGAAAAAGCCTTTGACAAAATTCAACATCCATTTATGATAAAAACGCTCCAGAAAGCAAGAATAGAAGGAATGTACCTCAACATAATAAAAGCTATATATGACAAACCCACAGCTAACATTATCCTCAAGGGTGAAAAATTGAAACCATTTCCCCTAAAGTCAGGAACAAGACAAGGGTGTCCACTTTCACCACTACTCTTCAACATCGTACTGGAAGTTTTGGCCACAGCAATCAGAGCAGAAAAAGAAATAAAAGGATTCCAAATTGGAAAAGAAGAAGTAAAACTCTCACTGTTTGCAGACGACATGATCCTCTACATAGAAAATCCTAAAGACTCGACCAGAAAACTACTAGAGCTAATCAATGAATATAGTAAAGTTGCAGGATATAAAATCAACACTCAGAAATCCCTTGCATTCCTATACACTAATAATGAGAAAGTAGAAAAAGAAGTCAAGGAAACAATCCCATTCACCATTGCAACGAAAAGAATAAAATACTTAGGGATATACCTACCTAAAGAAACTAAAGACCTATATATCGAAAACTATAAAACACTGATGAAAGAAATCAAAGAGGACACTAATAGATGGAGAAATATACCATGCTCATGGGTTGAAAGAGTCAATATAGTGAAAATGAGTATACTACCCAAAGCAATCTACAGATTCAGTGCAATTCCTATCAAGTTACCAGCAGTATTTTTCATAGAACTAGATCAAATAATCTCATGATTTGTATGGAAATACAAAAAACCTCGAATAGCCAAAGCAATCTTGAGAAAGAAGAATGGAACTGGAGGAATCAACTTGCCTGACTTCAGGCTCTACTACAAAGCCACAGTCATTAAGACAGTATGGTACTGGCACAAAGACAGAAATATAGATCAATGGAACAAAAGAGAAAGCCCTGAGATACACCCACACACCTATGGACACCTTATCTTCGACAAAGGAGGCAAGAATATACAATGGAGTAAAGACAGTCTCTTTAACAGGTGGTGCTGGGAAAACTGATCAACCACTTGTAAAAGAATGAAACTAGACCCCTGTCTAACACCATACACAAAAATAAACTCAAAATGGATTAAAGATCTAAATGTAAGACCAGAAACTATAAAACTCCTAGAGGAAAACATAGGCAAAACACTCTCCGACATAAATCACAGCAGGATCCTCTATGATCCAACTCCCAGTATACTGGAAATAAAAGCAAAAATAAACAAATGGGATCTAATTAAAATTAAAAGATTCTGCACAACAAAGGCAACTATAAGCAAGGTGAAAAGACAGCCTTCTGAATGGGAGAAAACAATAGCAAATGAAATAACTGACAAACAACTAATCTCAAAAATATACAAGCAACTTATGCAGCTCAACTCCAGAAAAATAAATGATCCAATCAAAAAATGGGCCAAAGAACTAAATAGGCATTTCTCCAAGGAAGGCATACGGATGGCTAACAAACACATTAAAAGATGCTCAACATCACTTATTATCAGAGAAATGCAAATCAAGACCACAATGAGGTACCATTTCACACCAGTCAGAATGGCTGCGATCCAAAAGTCTACAAGCAATAAATGCTGGAGAGGATGTGGAGAAAAGGGAACCCTCTTACACTGCTGGTGGGAATGCAAACTAGTACAGCCACTATGGAAAACAGTGTGGAGATTCCTTAAAAAATTGCAAATAGAACTGCCTTATGATCCAGCAATCCCACTGCTGGGCATACACACCAAGGAAACCAGAATTGAAAGAGACACATGTACCCCAGTGTTCATTGCAGCACTGTTTATAATAGCCAGGACATGGAAACAACCTAGATGTCCATCAGCAGATGACTGGATAAGAAAGTAGTGGTACATATACACAATGGAGTACTACTCAGCCCTTAAAAAGAATAAATTCGACTCAGTTCTAATGAGATGGATGAAACTGGAGCCGATTATACAGAGTGAAGTAAGCCAGAAAGAAAAACACCAATACAGTATACTGACACATATATATGTAATTTAGAAGGATAGTAATGATGACCCTCTATGTGAGACAACAAAAGAGGTATAGAATGGACTTTTTGACTCTGAGGGAGAGGGAGAGGGGGGATGATTTGGGAGAATGGCATTAAAACATGTATACTATCTTGTAAGAAAAAAAACAAACTACACTTCAATTAAAAAAAAAAAAAAAAGAATACGGTTCACTGGGAAAGCCACTGGTGGTCCAGTGGTTTGGACTCGTCATTTTCACTCTCATGGACCAGGGAATTCAATCCTTGATTGGCGAACCAAGATCCCACATGCCACATGGCATGGCCAGGAGAAAAAAAAATACTGTCTAGTTAATGTTTCCCACATAATTCATGCTTCAATTTGAAGATAACATCTTCCTATTTTTCTTTTATTATATTAAAACTTTTAAATGAGTTACTTGTTTTTACCAAAAAGGTAGATACTATTTAAGAATAATTGTGCCATTCTAAATGTAACACAAAATAAATTTTAAATATGGGTGCTAATCTAAGTGATGAATTTGCTTACTTGTGGAAAGTTTCCATGTCTGAGCTGGTGAAGATTTGTCCCCAGATATTTTGCTTCATATATATTTTCAGTGAAAAGTTTAAAGTTTCTTATCTTTATTTCATTTATGCTGTAATTTATTTAAAATAGTCATCTAAAAGCTGAAGTGAACAATATTTCAGATACACATTTACAAACTTTTGATGTGTGTTAGTGCTCAGTTATGTCAGACTCTTTGTGACCCCATGAACTGTAGCCCACCAGGCTCCTCTGTCCTTGGGATTCTCCAGGCAAGAATACTGGGTGGGTTGCAGTTTCCTTCTCCAGGGGATCTTCCTGACCCAGGGATCGAACCCAGGTCTTCTGAATTGTAGGTAGATTCTTTACCGTCTGAGTCACCAGGGAAGCCTTCACTCTCACTGTACACCTACACACACATGCACATGTATATGTATGTAACTACATGCTATTTAGGCTATTTCTTTTTTTTGTATCTTACTGATCATGACAGCCACTTACTACCTTTAGCTAGTACCTCAAGGCACAGTATACATTGAATGGAGGTTTTGTGCTCAACTAAAGTGGAAATATAGCCAAATTCCAAAAGTCTTCTTGTTAATTTGGAGTATTTGAGACTTATTTGATGTCCTATCTGGTTAGATTTTAATTATGTGCTGTCATAATATGAGTGACAGAACTGATTTAGGAAGGGAAAGATCAGTCCTGCCATGATTTTGTTAATATTACTCATATTATCTCTTGAAAGTTAGTGGCAGTTTTAAGCATTTTATTTTGTGAGGGTACATTTAGTTAAAGCTAAATAAGATAATCTGTGAATCCATTATCAAGGTATGCCTCAATTGAAATATAAAGCACTGCCCTGCTGAAAATGTGGGAAGCACTGTTCACCTTGCCAGGTAACAGATGAGACTACCCTCAGTGGGAAGGGAGAGAGGCAGTGGAGAGACATACATTAGATGCTAGTGACTCTTATGTTCTCCTATTCTTTAGATTTTTAAAAACTTGGAGTATAATTACTTTGCAATGTCGTGTTAGTTTCTGCTGTAAAACAAAGTGAATCAGCCTTATGTTAACATACATTCCCTCCCTCTTGAATCTCCCTCCCACCCTTCTCCCATCTTCCCCTCTAGGTCATCAGAGAGCACCGAGTTTCCTTCTTCTATTTTTTTTTTTTTTTTTTTGAAAACAGGATAAGTATAAACAGAAAATCTAAAATGTTCTTCTTCCGTGTGGATCATTTTGTCTTCCCTCTGTAGTGTGTGAGTTAGATATAGATGTAGGAGAACATCACGTGGGTCATTTTCATGGTCAAGACTCACAAAACGTCTGATATGCCCACCACACATGCCTGCTTTTGCCAGCTAATATCTCCACAGCTCTTTAACAGGACGTGCCTTGTTTCTGCCCCCACATTCTGCCAAGACTCGCATCTGTGAATCACTGAATGGAAGGGTGCTTGCCGAAGTCCAGATGAGAAATAAAGAACTAGAAGCATTTGAAAGGGAGGAGAGCAAAAAGAGCATATGGCAGCATGCATGACTTAACTTGGCAACTGATTCGATGTGTGGAATCAAAAGAAAAGAAAAATTAATGTTGATTTCCATGCCCAGTTTCCTGGAAGGTTGAGATGTGTGGAAATGATGGTGATGGTAGCTTCTATAGAAACAAAAGGCACAGAGTAAAAGTGATTTAGGAGAAAAGGTCTCCATTCATTTGGGGGCACTAAATCTTATATCTGGGGGCCCATCTGAGTGTTTAATCCTAAAAGTAAAACTGGAATTTGGTGGATGGCTAGATTTGGAGATAAATATGTTTGGGTTAGTCCACAAGACCAAGACCAAGCAAAATCGCTCAGTCGTGTCTGACTCTTTGTGACCCCATGGACTGTAGCCTACCACGCTCCTCCATCCATGGGATTTTCCAGGCAAGGGTACTGGAGTGGATTACCATCTCCTTCTCCAGAGGATCTTCCCAATCCAGGGATCCAACCTGGGTCTCCTGTGTTATAGGCAGATGCTTTACCGTCTGAGCCACTTGCAACAATTGAAACATAACAATAACAAATACAAACAATACTTCAATGTGAATAAAAATATTAAAGGGAATTATATTTTACAGCTGGGAGATAGTGCAGGACAGCTTGGTGTGCTTCAGTCCATGGAATCGCAAAGAGTCAGACATGACTTAGTGATTGAACAAATATTTTATAGGCTGAAAAAAGTGAGAAGATTAAGTTATAAAGGAGGATCAGAAAAATAGAGTGTCCTCAAGGCAAAAGAGAATTTCCATGAGTGGGAGCTCAATAATATCCAAGGCAGAAGGGAATTGTAACAGAGTGAGAATTAGTAATCTGTTATAATTGGTACCTTCAATATCATTGCTTTATATTATTTTCTTCTTTGATAAGAAAAAAATTCCCAGATAGACGTTGGTTTGCAAAGTAGTAAGCAGAAAAGGAGAAAACACATACAGATTTTTCTTTAAAACAGTTTGGCAGTGATAGGAGGAAATGAAGGCAGAAGGTTTGATTTTCACTTCATGTTGGATGTAAGCAGGATGAGATATCATTAAGTTTTTAGACCTAAGGAAGACCCAATGGAGTGAACAAATTAAAGATACAACAAATTATAAATCATTCATTGCTGGTGGAAATGCAATGA
Organism: Nanger dama; assembly: GCA_917880005.1. Lineage (NCBI taxonomy): Eukaryota > Metazoa > Chordata > Mammalia > Artiodactyla > Bovidae > Nanger > Nanger dama. The sequence continues at coordinate 6,292,737 of CAKJTW010000069.1, forward strand.
AATATACAGCCACTTTAGAAACCATCTGATAGTTTCTTACAAAATTTAATTTCCTAACATACAGTCTAGCAATCATGTTTTTGATATTTACCCAAAAGAATTTAATCTTATATATGCACACACACACAAAAAAAAACCTGTACACAGATCTTTATAGCTACTCTGTTTGTAAATGTCCAAACTTGGAAGCAACCAAGATGTCCCTCAGTCAGTAGGCAAATAGGTAAATAAACTGAGCTATCTGTAGACAATGGAATATTATTCAGTGCTATAAAGAAATGTACTATCAAGTCATGATATATTAGGTCATGATTTGACAGCAAGGAGATCAAACCAGTCAATCCTAAAGGAAATCAACCCTAAATATTCACTGGAAGGACTGATGGTGAAGCTAAAACTCCAATACTTTGACCACCTGATGTGAAGAACTGACTCACTGGAAAAGATCCTGATGCTGGGAAAGACTGAGGGCAGGAGGAGAAGGAGAAACAGAGGATGAGATGGTTGGATGGTATCATCTACTCAATGGACAGGATTTTGAGCAAACTCCAGGAGACAGTGAAAGAAGGAAGTCTGGCATGCTGCAGTCCATGGGGTCACAAAGAGTCAAAAATGACTGGGCGACTGAACAACAACGAAGTCATGAAAGAAACTTAACTGCTTATTACTAAGTGAAAGAAGCCCATTTGAGAAGACTACATACTGTAGATGCCAACTATGTTACTTTCTGGAAAAGGCAAAGCTACAGAGAAAGCAAAAAGGTCAGTGGTTGTCATGGACTAGTAGGGAGGGAACGATGATAAGATAGAACTCCAAATTTTTAGGGCAGTGAAACCATTCTGATAGTTTGATGGCATGTTGTCATTTAGTCGCTAAGTCGTGTTCAGCTCTTTGAAATCTCATGGACTGCAGCCCACTAGGCTCCTCTGTCCAAGGAATTTCCCAGGCAAGAATACTGGAGTGGGTTGCCATTTCCTTCTGCAGGGGATCTTCCCAACCCAGGGATCAAACTCATGTCCTGCACTGGCAGGTGGATTCTTTACCACTGAGCCACCTGGGAAGCCCATAATGGTGGGTACATTTATTCAAGCCCATAGAATGTACAGCTCCAAGATTAAGCCCTAATGTTAACTATAGCCTCTGGATGATAAAGACAGTGTAAGTTCATCAGATACGACAAATGCCCCACTCAGGTGTAGGATATTGATAATGGGGTAAACTATGCCTATGTGGGGCTAGGGAATATAAGGAAAACCGCTATACTTTCTGTTCTGTTTTTCTATAAAACCTAAAACTGCCCTAAAAATAAAGTCTGCTTGAAAATATATAAAAGAACTGTTGATACATCACTAATGTGATATAAGTATAATATTTATCAAATTCATATATACATGTGCCTCCTAAAAGGAGAAATAAAATGTGCTACTGACTCTGGGGGCTTAAGCACTCTAAGCGCTTTGCAGGGGTGACGGCTGCATGTCTACCTTAAATTTTATCTTCAAGTTCTAGGAATGGAGCAGAAGCTGAAAAGGGGGCTTCTTTGAATTCCAGGGGAGACAACCAGGTCTTGAATTTCTTATCACTTTTCTAGTCCCTTTCTGTCTGGTCATCAGTGACTTGAATCAAGAATAGCCAACATTTGGGACTTCCCTATGGTCCAACGATTAAGATTCTGCACTCCCAATACAGGGGGCAGGGGTTTGATTCCTGGTCAGGGAAGTAAGATCTTGTATGCCACATGGTGTGACCAAAAAAAAGGGAAAGAAAGAACAGCCTACAGCATGGGACTTGAGACCTAAGTCAGGAAAGAGATGACCTGCAGTGCTGGACTATCCGTCCAGGAGCACTTATATGTGCCACAGCTCACACTTGCTCAGCTGGGGGTCCAGGGTGTACCCACTAACAGTGATGGTAAGCTTCTTCCCATGGACCAGAATCCTGGCGGGCATTGTTTATCCTACACAAAATCTATGCTTGACTATCTGCTGATGTGTTGTGTATTCTGCAGATTGTACCCGGAAATCTTATTGTAAGCTGTTTTAAAATAACTAAGCAATATAAACATTGCAAGTTTTTGTTACCAACTTTACTACATTTTCCTGTTTGTTTGTTTGTTTCCTTTCCAGTGCTTAAAAGCTAAGCATTTATATCAGCCCAGGAAAATAGTATTCTTTTATTTTAAATGCACATCTTAAAAAAAGAGAGTCCTGAAAGATAGAGGCTTAAGGATTTAGACAGCAAAAGAGAGATATTAAATTATTGGCATTTTCGACTCAAAATAAGGAAAACAATTAATTATAGATGTTATTCCTGTTCAGTAAACACTAATGGAAGATGTACTGGAGTAAATGAGCCTAAGAATTACGCATAGGACTTGATACTTTTATGTGAGATATGGAGAAACAAGCAAATAGAGGTGTTCAGAAAGTGGAATATATAACAGTTAGGCTGGTGAATAGACACCTTAATTGGGAATAAATTAAATCTAGAAGTAATAAACCAACACACATGCATAATTTAAAGCAAGTGATAATTTTGTGTGCAGTGAGCCTGCCGTTCAAACATCCAAAACTGTAGTAATTCTAATTATTTTCCCTCCACTACACTCTCAGGCAGCATGTATCTGCAACCAGCCTTTGTGTCTTTACCAGCCTTCCCAGATACAAGCATGAAACCTTGGACGGATATAAATCCCACAAGTAAGGATATGTTTGGTTGCAAGGCAAGAAAGCCAACCCACACTAGCTTAAGAAAAAGACTTTATTAGAGCTCTTATTGTGATACTAGAGGTGGGGCGGGGGGCGGCTCCTCTCAGGGACTCACAGGATATTGTTGGTTTTCCCTCTCCTTTCTTGCTCTCTCTCCTCTTTATCTCTCACTGTCTCTATCGTTGATTCTGTTCCTCTCCATAGAATGAACTCATTTAGTTTCCGTGTTAAGAAGTTTCTGATCTCTTCCTTGCTGGAGGCAAAGTAAGAGACTCAGATGCAGCCAAAAACAATTGGATATCCAATCCAGACTGGAGAATCCAGAGTCTGTTATCATCCTGGCTTGAATATCACGACCACCCATGGACCAGCCAGTGTGATCAAGTGGATAGCATCTTTATTGACCAAAAGTAAAAATAAAGATGCCTACTAAGTATCACAGGGGCTTCCCAGGTGGCGCTGATGGTAAAAAAATCCTGCCTGCCAATGCAGGAGACATAAGAGATGCCAGTTTGATCCCTGAGTTGGGAAGATCTCCCAGAGGAGGGCACGGCAACCCACTCCAGTATTCTTGCCTAGAGAATCCTATGGACAGAGGATCCTGGAGGGCTATAGTCCCTGAGATCACAAAGAGTTGGACATGACTGAAGCAACTTAGCATGCATGCACGCTTGCATGCACTCATGCACACACTGAATATATAATGATTTTTTTTTTCTGATACCGTAAGCTCCTATTAGTAATTCAGTAAGAAGCTGATTAAAACCGTCATCGTTTCCTGGAGGTATGGCACAGTTGAGTCCTCTGTTGTGTTGTAAGAAACCGTCTACCCTAGGGATAATGACACTTGCTTTCTTAGCCTCCTATGTAGCCAGAGTAGAGTAAGGTGACCAACCAGCCTAGTTTGCCTGGGATTGAGGAACTTCCTGGGAGGTGGGACTCTCAATCTGATTATCAGTACAGCCCTGGGCAACCGAGATGGTTGATCACCTTAGTAGCAGGTACTTGTTTCTATTGCTCATAGGACAGTGATTCAGAAAGGCTTAATTTACAGAAGCAGGTGAGGCACTGACTTGGTTTGGGCTGCTATAAGAGAACACTATAGACTTGGCTTATCAACAACAGAAATTTATTTCTCACAATTTTAGAGACTGGGAAATCCAAGGTCACAGTGTTGCTGATTGGGTGTCTGGGGAGGGCTTTCTTCCTGGTTCATAGATGGTGTCCTCTCACTGTGCCCACATATGGTAGAAGGGGCAAGGGAGCTCTCTGGGATCTCTTTTACAAGGTCACTAATCCCATTCACAAGGGTCCCACCCTCATGATCCAATCACCTCCCAAAGGCGCCATGTCCTAATAGGTACATCATCCTTCTGGTAGCCAGTGCAGGCATTGTCTTTCTGTTAAAAACTTCTTTGGGCCTGGACTCTCATGACCTGAATCATAAAATCACCGGTTGAACTGGAATGAAGAAGGCAGATGAATTAGTCAGTTGCTGTTTCAGTCGCTAAGTCATTTCCAACCCTTTTGTGACCTCCATGAACTGTAATCCACCAGGCTCCTCTGTCCATGGGATTTCCCAGGCAAGAATATGGGAGTGGGTTGCCATTTCCTTCACCAGGGGCTCTTTCTGACCCAGCAATCAAACCCGTGTCTCCTGCATTATAGGCAGATTTTTTTGCCACTGAGCTACCAGGGAAGTCTGAAGTAATCAATAACACAGTCTGAATCACACAGTATACCGTAAACATCTCCTAAGGGTCTGTCTTACAAAAGACTTGCCCATATAAGCTTTACTTAATGTGAAAAGGGGCTTCCCTGTTATTTTGGAATCCTTATTTTTCTCTTATGTCATGACTTTTATTTTATACAAGCTACAGATGTAAAACCAGTGATGATGATGTCACCATCCCATAAGAAGATGATAGTGAATGTTGCATCCTCACTGAGAAAGAGTCCATATTAATTAGCTGTGATCATGCCCTCCAGCCACAGACAAGAGCCTGACCAAAGAGTTCTCCTCTTACCAGACCATGCTGTCCTGCCTAGAGTTCACTGATTTAGAGATGAATACTTCCCCCAAGCTAGGGGATTGTTATTCTTTATCCACAAGATTTTTGGAGAGACGTTATCTGCAAAGTATTTCACTTGTGTCTGAACAGGTGAGATGTTAAATGTGGGTGTTTCTGGTAGTTAAGATCACCAGGTTTCTGAGAAAGTTCATCTTTAATAGGGATAAATGACTTTGATATATAGAAAGGAGCACAAACAACCTGTTAGTCTTCAAGCCATGGCTTCCAGAGGTCTATGAGGCTCCACTGCTGACCATGCCTTCCTAAGGATGAGAGCTGCCTTCACTGGCAGCCAAGAGTCTTACTTAACTCAGGTTCTTTGGGGTCAGAGAGCCTGAGAGCCTAACAATGTCTGTTCTTGACCACTAGGCCATTTTATCCCCAAACCTAAGCCATGTGTGTGTAAGTCACTCAGTCATATTTGACTTTGTGACCCCATGGACTACAGCCCTCCAGGCTCCTCTGTCCTTGGAATTTTCCAGGCAAGAATACTGGAGTGGGAGGACATTCCCTTCTCCAGGGGATCGTCCCAACCCAGGGACTGAACCCACATCTGCTGTGTTGCAGGCAGATTCTTTACTGTCTGAAGGGGAGAGGACTTTAAGCAAATTAAAATATAAGAAATGGCATAAAGAATTATGTATGTTTCTTTATGCCACTCTTATATTGTTTCTCTATGCCATTTCTTATATTTCACTTTCTTAAAGTCCTCTCCTTTTCCATTTTTTCACTATAAAAAGTTGTCCTGTCACTCGAAGACAAGCCTGGAGATCAGCAAACATATGAAGACTGTCTGCTAATCTACCTGGCACCTGATGGAGCCATCTCTCCTCTGTGCTCTCATAGTCCTTAAGTGTTTTCCCCTCTTGTATATGTGTGCATATGTCTTCATTCTCCTACTAATATGAGAACACCTTGAGATTAAACTTTAGGCAATATAATCCAGGGGTAAGCATCAGAGGCTTTGGCATCAGAAATCTAACTTTTAAATCCTGGTTTTACTAGTTCTTAGCTGAATGACCTTTGGAGAAGGCAATGGCAACTCACTCCAGTACTCTTGCCTGGAAAATCCCATGGGAGGAGCCTGGTAGGCTGCAATCCATGGGGTCGCTTAGAGCAACACAACTGAGCGGCTTCACTTTCACTTTTCACTTTCATGCATTGGAGAAGGAAATGGCAACCCACTCCAGTGTTCTTGCCTGGAGAATCACAGGGATGGGGGAGCCTGGTGGGCTGCCATCTATGGAGTCACACAGAATTGGACATGACTGATGCTGGGAGGGATTGGGGGCAGGAGGAGAAGGGGATGACAGAGAATGAGATGGCTGGATGGCATCACTGACTCGATGGACCTGAGTCTGCGTGAACTCCGGGAGCTGGTGATGGACAGGGAGGCCTGGTGTGCTGCGATTCATGGGGCCGCAAAGTTGGACACGACTGAGCTACTGACCTGACTGAACTGACTGAAGCGACTTAGCAGCAGCAGCAGCAGCAACTGAATGACCTTAGGAAAAATTTAATTAAGTCTCACTTTGCTCCACTTTAAAGTGGGGCCATGCACTGACATGAATCCGACACGGGTGTACATGTCAACGTATGGAGAAGCCAATACAGTATTGTAAAGCAAAATAAAGTAAAAATAAAAATTTAAAATAGAAAGAAAAACATAAAGTGGGGTCATAATTTAAAGGAATACATTATGAGGAACTTGTTAGACAGAGGGTGTTACTAGAAAATCTGAATGCAAAATGTTCCTTGTTGAAAGAGTACCCTAATTTTTAAAAGGATGTTTTAATGAATAATTATATCCCATTTATCTCACCAGATCATGACTGCTGCTGGGAAGGTTTGCATGAATGGTCAGTTCCAGAAAGATCCAGGTGATTGATCCAGGCACTGTATGGAGCTAGCATTCATTCATTCATCCTCTCACTCCTGCATTCTTTCAATATCCACCTCTTTATGGAAACCAGGAGTCAGCCAGGCTTTATGTTAGAAACTCGTCTAAACCATACTTAAAAAAATGTTTTTAAATGTTCTGACATTCCTGAGGCTTGCAGCTCAGAGACTTGTTTTTCTGCAATGGGTTTTATCTCTGGGTCTACAGGGTATGATAAATGTGATCACAGGTAACATTTATCAACAGGTATAAGTTGATTGCTTTTGTCACTATTTCTATTAATTTTCATATATATCTGCAGTCAGTATAAATACCTTTATTTTATGAATGAAGAAACTAGAGATTAGAGTTTAAGTAGCATGCCCACTGTCACTGAGTTAGCCATTAAGCTAAAATTTCATGACAGTTCTGTTGACTCCAGTGACCACTTCCTTCCTCTCTGCTGTGTGGCCTTCGATTTTGTGCCACAATTTCACAAAATCAAAGAGGCCAGGAATCTAAAGGTACCACTTCCTCATGCTATATATTGAGAAAAACAGGTCCCCGTGAAGCCAACAGAGTTGCCTAAGGTCCCCAGCCAGCCAGCTAAATTCCAGCATGATGCGGCCTCTCCATGTGGAAGAATGGCACTGACATTTGTATTTCTGTTAGATGCTTTTGGTCTCTGTATCAGCTTATACGTTCTCTAATTAATAAGCCCCACTGCTGACCTCACTATCTCTATACACATAAACAGACATCAGCTGTCACCAAGCTCCCGTCAAGCAGCAAGCAACCTTCCACTCAGGTGAAATGCACAAGCCTTGTGGCCTCACTCCTGCCTGAGGACATTGTCACATCTGCAAGGCCGTCTGCACCTGACAAAGCTCTAAACGGCTTGACCTTTGCCAAGTGGAGCTTAACTTTCTCTTTCAACCTTTCCCTAAGAGGCCATCCCTCTGCACAGGGAATAATTATTTCATTTCAAGGCTTAAGACTCCTACGGCCTCAACAGTAGTTAGATTTTAGCATGTTTAAATATGAGCAATAGGGGCTAAGTGCTCCAGCAGTAGCTCGCCCTTTGATGTTTTAAAAGGACACCAGAAGCTGCCCGGTCGTGCTCCCCAGCTGCTCATGTAATGCTCGGCCAGCTCATCAGAGCATCTCTCCACTTAACTGGGTAATGACAGGGAGTCACTTTACCAGTAAAGATTGTTTTATGGTTGCTTTCTTCCCTTCAGCTCTAACCTGAGGATCACAACTCAGAAACCGGTGCTCCCATAAAGCAGACCGCTTCCCTGGGTCTAGAGGGAGTGATTAGAAAATTTCTTATACCTTCAAAATTACTGGCAAATTTCTTACGTATCATATGGGGTGGGTGGTAGGGATTCCTGGCCAAGCAGTCAACCCAGTCTCCCCAGTTGGGATGCTCGTGAACAGACATCTCAGTTGAAGATATGGAGATCTTCAAAATCTCACCCACATATTTATTATTTCCAAAAGAAAACTTAGCCATTCAATTGCAGTAAGTTGTCCTGGGTGTCTTTATTTTACTTGCTAGATTCTTGCAGTGGTCTTTTAAGGGAAAAAGAAATAGCCTTTTTTAGAGGTGAACAGCTGCTCAAAGCGTTGAAGTTAGTTTCCTTGGTTCTACACATAATGGTTTAAAAAAATCATTAGCTGCAAAGTACTGTATTATAATTGGGTGAGAACTGATTATCTGATTAGTAACTGATGAAAAGTGGAAGAGGCAAGTGGTGGTCATAAAACCTATTGGAAGAGATTTTGTTGTTTTATTTAAAATATGATCAGAAGAAATGCATTATTTTACATGTTCCCATGCACTGTAGAGCAATACTACACGTCCAAGCATGAATTTCACTTAGCAAGCAGACATTGTATAACATCCTGCCACCATGAGTTCTGTAATCAGACTGCCTGTGTTTGCTTTCTGACTCAGTCACTGTGACCCTAAGTATGCTTTTCCTGGGGATTCAGTTTCTTTATCAGTTATATGATAAATAAGAGCATCTCGGGACTTCCATCCTGGTGGTCCAGTGGTTAAGAATTCTCTTTACAATTCAAGGGACATAGGTTTGATCCCTGGCCAGGGACCTAAGATTTCACATGCCCCAGGGCAGCTAAGTCTGTTTGCCACAACTAGAGACCTTCAGTAAAAGATCCCACAGGACACAGAGAAGCCCTGGCAAGCAGCACCTGAGGCCTGACACAGCCAGGTAAATATATATATATATATATATATATATATATATATATAATTTTAAAGAGCACCCTAAACCACATGGGCTGTAGTGAGAACTTCCCAGGCAAGAATACTGGAGTGGGTTGCCATTTCCTTTTCCTGGGTGCTTTCTGACCCAGGGTCTCCTGCATTGCAGGTGGTCTCTTTCCTTGCAGATAGATTCTTTCTACTAGCTGAGCCACCAGACAAGCCTACTATGACCTCATCTTAAGTAATTACAGTTGCAACAACTCTATTTCCAGATAAGGTCAAATTCTGAGGTCTGAGCATAAGGACATCAACATATCTTTTGGGGGCCTACCCAATGTAACTGAGAACTTCCCAGGTTGCTCAGTGGTAAAGAATACACCTGCAATGCAGGAGACATGGGTTTGATCACTGGGTAAGGAAGATCCCCTGGAGAAAGAAATGGCTACCCACTCCAGTATTCTTGCCTGGAGAATTCCATGGACAAAGGAACCTGACAGGCTACAGTCCATGGAGTCACAAGAGTTGGACATGACTCTCAGCGACTAAACCAACGTAACCCATGATAGCAACAGTTTATCCATTTTTATGGGCTTCCCTTGTGGCTGAGCTGGTAAAGAATCTGCTTGCAGTGCAGGAGACCTGGGTTTGACCCTGGGTTGGGAAGATCCCCCAGTGAAGGGAACAGCTATCCACTCCAGTATTCTGGCCTGAAGAATTCCAGGACTATACAGTCCATGGGATCTCAAAGAGTAGGACCCAACTGAGTGACTTTTACTTTCATTGATACATATATGTATACCCTATAATTAAGATAATTAACATTATAAGCAGTCAATGATTACTGGATCCAGGTACTCTTGACATGCCTTGGACCTTATATTTAGTGGGGTGGAGATGCAGAAAGAGACATTATGCAAACTTTGACCTCAAGAAGTTCATATTGTAGTACATATCCTTTGTCTTAATCTGCTTATCTCACAGAGATGGAAGAAACCTATTATAAAAGAAATTATCTATTTGCATTCATTAACAGTTCAATTCAGTTCAGTCACTCAGTCATGTCCAACTCTTTGCAACCCCATGAACTGCAGCACGCCAGGCCTCCCTGTCCATCACCAATTCCTGGAGTCCACTCAAACTCACATCCACTGAGTCAGTGATGCCATCCAGCCATCTCATCCTCTGTCATCCCCTTCTCCTCCTGCCCCCAATCCCTCCCAGTATCAGAGTCTTTTCCAATGAGTCAGCTCTTCGCATGATGTGGCCAAAGTACTGGAATTTCAGCTTTAGCATCATTCCTTCCAAATAACACCCAGGACTGATCTCCTTTAGAATGGACTGGTTGGATTTCCTTGCAGTCCAAGGGACTCTCAAGAGTCTTCCAACACCACAGTTCAAAAGCATCAATTCTTCAGCACTCAGCTTTCTTCACAGTCCAACTCTCACATCCCTACATGACCACTGGAAAAACCATAGCCTTGACTAGACAGACCTTAGTCGGCAAAGTAATGTCTCTGCTTTTGAATATGCTATCTAGGTTGGTCATAACTTTCCTTCCAAGGAGTAAGCGTCTTTTCATTTCATGGCTACAATCACCATCTGCCGTATCAGACACTATAAATACTAAAATTTGTGGTTCTGAACTCCCACGGAAGTGTTCTAAGCTCCTTTCTTTTTGGTTCCAGACCCACAAGGCTGGTTTTGATCCTGGTCAAAGCCTTCCCACATGTGGGTCTGGGTGTTTCTCTCTGGGGTCCTTTTCAATTGCAATGTTCTATGATTCTGGTATAACTTCTTGCGTGCATGATCATATTTCCAGACTTTCTATGTTACATTTAATGCCTTTGCCTTCTCCCGTTTTGCTTACTCTTCCTGTTCACAACTTCCTTTAACTGCGTTGAAACAGTTGTGTTCTTACTATATTTTCAATCTCAGTAAAATTATGCTTGTACTAGCATTTGTTTCCTGATGACTTCTATGAGAAACTTCTGAAACAATTTGAAAATAATTGATTTTCTCCTTTACTACATAAAACCTGGCTGAACAATTATAAGGCTGTCTTCAGCAAAAATAAATAAATAAATATAAAACTAGGAATCTCTGATTTTTCCTGTTTTTTAATAGTGTAGAGTTGGTACTATCTAAAGAATTATGATTCCTACTTATGTGAATAAATCAATGCCTTTTCTTTGAGATGCATCCCAAATTTTTATCTCTTAGCTCATAAGATACAATATTTCCATTTGAAATTTCTTAAGATGAAAATGTAAATTGAGGCACCCAGCAAGATTGTTCTAAAGGCAAAAATCAAAATGATATGACTAAATCATTGCAGAAGCAGACTGTTTCTATAATTCTCTGTGTGGCGATTTAAAATTTGTGTTATTTGGTTTTTCATCCAGGCACTTGCTTCTACCTTGTTTCTTCCATCCTCTCTTTCTTCTTTTTAAAAACATGCTATTAATAGGAAGGAATCATGCACTCAGAATGTCATTCTTTTCCTAAGAGCCTATCAAGACTTTTCTTGTATTAGTCAGGTGGCTCTGGAAATTCACCTTCTCCACCAAAGTGTCCTTAATTGAGTTAAATTCAACGAATATTATTGATTGCTTGCTATTTTCCAGGCAGCATGCTGGTATCCTGAAGACACAAAGAAATATAATGTGTGCCATTGTCTGTTTGGACTGTAAAAAGAAAAGAAATAACATGAAAGCTTTGCTGTCCTACTCCGCCTGATTCAGTGTTCTGTTTCCAGAGCTGCTCAGCACTGTCCAAGTCTCTTAACTTGCATTTAGCATCCTTTAAGTGGCTGGTCCCTGAGATACCAAGTGAATAACACTCTCACAGTTGTCAAGGGTAAAATACTCTCATACACAAAAGAAGAATAACAAAATGAACCACTTTTTGAGTTCCAGGAAGGCAGCACACACAGATAAATATGGTGGGATTTCAGAAATAGGAGATACCAGTAAGAACCAGGGCAATGAAAACAGCAGAGCCTTCAAGGTCAAATTCATTCTAGTTGAGGTGTGGCAGAATTTAGGAATTTGATAAGTCTCCAGGCAGGAGTATTTAGTATGGGAGAATAGTAGCAAAGGTACAGTTTGTGTGGGGGGTTGGGGTGAGAGGTCACCATGGGGACCAAAGGAGACCCCACTGTGGTTCAGGATGGAAGCTCATGTACAGGATTCAAGATTGACAGAATAGGAGGTTGGCACCCCTTGTGAGAGAAAACATTTCTTTTTCTGTCCTGTTCTTCTGATTGATTTTTATTGATGTATAATTGATTGACAATGCTGTATTAGTTTCAGGTACATAGCAAAGTGGTTCAGTTATACATGCATATCTTTTTCTTCATATTGTTTCCCTTGTAAGTTATTACAATATACTGAGTATAGTTCCCTGTGCTGTATAGTAGGTCCTTGTTGGTTATCTGTTTTGTACGTAGTAATGTATATATGTTAATCCCAAACTCCTAATTTATCCCTCCTCCATTTTCCCTTTGATAACCATAAGTTTGCTTTCTGTGTCTGTGGATCTGTTTCTGTTTTGTTGTAAATAAGTTCATCTATATCATTTTTTTAAAGATTTCACATATAAGTGATATCATATGATATTTATCTTTGTCTGGCTTACTTTACTTAGTATGATCATCTCTAAATCCTTCAATGTTACTGCAAATGGAATTATTCAATTCTTTCTGTGGCTGAGAAATATTCCAGTTGTATCTATATACCATCTTTTTTATCCCTTCTTCTGTCAATGGACATTTAGGTTGCTCCCACATCTTGGCTATTATAAACAATGCTGCAGTGAACACTGGGATGCATGTATATTTTCAAATTATGATTTTCTCCAGAAGTATACCTAAGAGTAAAATTGCAGGATCATGCGAGGAGATCCAACCTCCATTCTAAAGGAGATCAGAAGTTGAAACTCCAGTACTTTGGCCACCTCATGCGAAGAGTTGACTCATTGGAAAAGACTCTGATGCTGGGATGGATTGAGGGCAGGAGGAGAAGGGGACGACAGAGGATGAGATGGCTCGATGGCATCACTGACTCGATGGACATGAGTCTGAGTGAACCCGGGAGTTGGTGATGGACAGGGAGGCCTGGTGTGCTGTGATTCATGGGGTCGCAAAGAGTCAGACACAACTGAGCGACTGAGTTGAACTGAACTGAACTGATGGTAGCTTTACTTTTAGTTTTTTTAAGGAAACTCCATGCTGTTATCTACAGTGTCTGCACAGTGACATTCCCACCAACGGTGCAGGAAGTTTCCATTTTCTCCACATCCTCTCCAGCATTTATTATTTATAGACTTTTTGATGATGGCCATTCTGACTAGTGTGAGATGATACTTCATTGTAGTTTTGATTTGCATTTCTCTAGTGCTTAGTGATGTTGGGCATCTTTTCATACACTTCCTGGCCACCTATAAATCTTTGGAGACATGTCTGTTTAGATGATCTAACCTTTTTTTTTTTTTTTGGCTTGGTTTTTTTTTTTTTACTATTGAGCTATATAAGCTGTTTGTATATGTTAGAGATTAATCCTTGTCAATCATATCATTTGCAAATATTTTCTCTTGTTCATGCCAGAAATAGTTGATAAACTATTGAACAGAAGAATTAAAAGATGATCTGGTAATTACAGAATGTTTATCATATTTTTATACCAGGGAGAGTAGATTTAACTGCATTTATCTATTAAATATTCATTGAACACATTATATATACATTACATAGTCACTGTAAATGCTGCAGTTCCTTAAAACTTAAGTGGAAATAAATGGACTTTGGGGACTGATGGAGCTTGGTTTGTATCCTGGCTCTTCCTCTTCCTGCTGCTGCTGCTGCTAAGTCACTTCAGTCATGTCCAACACTGTGTGACCCCACAGACAACAGCCCACCAGGCTCCTCTGTCCCTGGGATTCTCCAGGCAAGAATACTGGAGTGGGTTGCCATTTCCCTTCCCAATGCATAGAGTGAAAAGTGAAAGTGAAGTCGCTTAGTCATGCCCAACTCTCATGGACTGTAACCTACCAGGCTCCTCTGTCCATCGGATTTTCCAGGCAACAGTACTGGAGGGGGTTGCCATTTCCTTCTCCCTTCCCCTTCCTAGTTAGGTGATCTTTGTTAAATTATATAATCTTTCTAATTTCATTTTCTTCTTCTGCTAAATGGAAATATTAGTACAATTTTACAGTTGTTGACTGATTAAGCACCACCATCAAAGTTTTCAATAAGTTATTTTCATTTATGTAACATACTCAAAGCAGGTATATTTATGTACTTGCTCACAAAGGGTATGGATGTTATGCTTCTTCTCCCAAGTGGTGGAACATATGATTGCTATAAAAACTTTCTTTGAGGGAAAAAATATTTTAAATATTTGCAAAAGTTGAAATTATCCACAATCTCATCTTTAGACTACAAAAACTATCAATATTGTATTTTTTTTGTGTAGACTTTTTCCTAAATGTTTTTAAAGAAGTTTTTTTTAATGCTGTAATGAAAGATGATAGATTGATTTAACATCCAGATATTCAGTGTGAATTCCTGAGGGTGTATGAGGAGACATTTATATCAGCAAAGTAAGGGGCAACTAGAGGCTGGATAAAGTGAGAAGTCTGAGAAAAAGAAAACAAAGCAGGATCCACAGTCTGAAATGGGACCTGTTAAAACACTGAGGAAAAGAGAGTCTTGGTGCGAGGAAAACAAGTAACAATTGGGGTTATAAGGAAGCTGCATCATTAACAGTGATGTAGTTTTTTTGTTTGTTTGTTTTAATCGGAAACCTAGCTGCGTCTCACTGAGACTCAAATAGAAGACTTGATTTGGGGGCCTGCAGAGTAGAAAACATATAGAGCAGAAGGAAGAATAATAACCCAATAGAGCAGGGTCTGTGAACAAAAGTAAGAATAGCAGAGTGACTGGAAACAGTGCACAATTTTAAGTCACACTGCTTGATGTCAATTTATGCATTCACAGCATCTCAGCTTCACTGCACATGGCTAATATCCTTGACATCCCTCATGCCATCCTGATAACCTAGTTGCATATTTGCATTGATGTAAATGGACAGGGTGGGAGAAAGTGAATGGCAGAGAATCTTCACCTTCCTCTCTGTATACTTGCCCCATGCATCATTTCTAGTTGGCTGCCCCTGGGTTGTATTCTTTATAATTAACCCATAATCCCTAGTGAAATGCTTCCTTGAGTTCAGGGACCCACGTTAGCAAACCCAAGGCAGGAGTTGTGGGAACTGCCAACTTATAGCTGGTCGGTGAGAATTAGGGAAGCCCTAAATTTGCCATTGTGTTCTCAAGTAGCGACAGTCTTGTGGGACTCAGCCTTTAAATTTTGTAGAGTCTGTGCTTACTCCAAGTAGTTAGTGTAATAATTGCTTGGTATGAAACATCATATATTAACACATGTATATGGAATCTAGAAAAAAGGTGCAGATGAACCTATATGCACTGTAGGAATAGAGACGCTGATGGAGAGAATGGACAAGTAGCCACAGTGGCGGAAGGGGAGGATGGGACAAACTGGGAGTGGAGCACCGACATATATACATCATCGTGTGTAAAGTAGATAGCTGATGGTAGCCTGCTGTAGAACACGGGGAGCCAGCTCAGTGCTCTGTGATGACCTAGAGGGTGGAATCAGGAGGTGGGAGGAGGCTCAGGAGGAAGGGGATACATATACACGTATAGCTGGTTCACACTGTTGTCCTGCTGAAACTAACACAACATTGTAAAACAAAGGAAAGAAAAGGAAGGAAAGTCATTCAGTAGTGTCTGACTCTTTGCGACCCCATGGACTGTAACCTAGCAGGTTCCTCTGTTCATGGGATTTTCCAGGCAATAGTACTGGAGTGGATTGCCATTTCCTTCTCCAGAAGATCTTCCCGACCCAGGGACTGAACCCAGGTCTCCTGCATTGTAGACAGATGCTTTACCATCTGAGCCATCAGGGAAGTCCAAACAAATATACACCAATAAAACAAAAGAATTTCTTGATATGAAAAGCCAACATATTTGGTGTCAGAAGGGCTGTGAGTTGCACAGGAAACAGAGTTGTCTTTTTAGTGAGCTTGACAGATCAGAATGAAAGTGAGTTGGCTGGAGTGTGGTCAAGGGAGGTGATTGGAGGTGAAATCTAGGAGGAAATCAGGACCAGGACACTGATATGGGAAAGAATTTGGACTCTGTATGGACTGCAGTGGCAGAACAAAGAAATATCAAAGCAGAGAAAGTTCCTGCTCTAGGCTATGATTTCAGCTGCAATATGAAAAATGTACTCATAGAGGCAAAAATGAAGGCGGGAGACCAAGGTGAGCTTTTACAGTGATGCAAGGGAGAGACTGTAGTGCTTAACCTCATACAAGTTCAGCCATGCTAGGCTTGTTCAGCTGTCCAGTGGAGGCATCTGTGGCTGCTTGGTTATACAAGTTCAAGCTTGAGCAAAAGGAGATATGATGGAGATGAACTTGGAGAGTCAGAGTAAAGAGCTTGACTTTAAAGCCCTGAGACTGGATGAGCCTGAGAAAAGTATGCAGGGAGAAGAGAAGATGTGTAAGATGGATTGCAGGGCTTCTCCATCACGGCCTGGTAGATTAAAAGAGCCAAAAATGTGATCAAGATGGAGCAGCCAGCAAGGGAAAAGGACTTACAAGGAGGGTGTAGCTTCACCGTCCAAGGAGAAAAGCATATTTCAAATAAGAAATGGCAGGAAAAAAAATGCTGCTGAAAGATTGAATATGATTGCTGACCTTGTTAAGAGCAGTTTCAGTGACCGGGGTTAACATACACACACGACTATACATAAAATAGATAACTAATAAGGGCCTACCGTCCAGCAGAGGGAACTCTACTTGATACTCTGTAATGACCTATATGGGAAAAGAGTCTGAAAAAGAGTGGTGATGTGTGTACCTATAGCTGATTCAATTTGCTGTACACCTGAAACTAACATGACATTGAAAATCAACTATTTCAATAAAAATTGTAAAAAAACTAGTGTGGAGTTGTGAGCTCCTGATGGGATAGATTAGAGAAGAAAAAGGGAGAGAAGAAAGTGAGGAGGGAGCCAAGAATAGTTTGTTCTTCCTTCTGTAGAAGACAGAACAGGAAGGGCTGAACCCAAAGGCCTCATTTTTGAAATATATTTGGGAAAACTTTAGAGAGGCTAGTAATCAGTGAGAACTAGAATATCTGTCCTGGACTCACCCACCTCAGAGTCAGGAAACTGCACTGTTGTTGATTGTCTCTCTCCCTGGTTTCTCTAGTCTGAGCCCTATTTCAGACATCTCTCAGCCTACTTGTCCCGATTGATGAAGCAAAACCACTGAGGGGTAGCCTAACATTTTAGGATGTTTTATCTTTATTTTTCCTTATCTGATTGTCAGATCTATATAATCGTGATCTTTGTTTGTTCTTTAATATTGGTCATGGAGATAAACTCCTTCATGCATTGAGTATCTGAATCAGAGGCCTTGGGCAAATGCCATCATTCCAAAATGCCAGCAGTTCAATAAGATGAAGTTTCTCATAAATATAAAATCACGAATTAGGGACAAAGTTTACCATGGTACTGGTGCAGCTCACACCTCCCTGACTCCTGTCCTAAGTCTTTCTCCTCCTGTGATCAGGAATGTGGTTGGCTCTCATGACTGAGAAGGTAATGAACAGGGAGGCCTGGCGTGCTGCGATTCATGGGGTAGCAAAGAGTCGGACACGACTGAGCGACTGAATTTGAACTTGAACTCATGACTGCATGGAACGTTTTTGAGCACCGTTGTTTCTTTTTTGTGTATTCTGATATTTTATGATGAGGAGTGTTTGTGTATTTCTACTCATTTTGCTGGCATTCAGAGAGTTCTTATTATCAAAAAATGAACATTGATCAGTTCTAAGAAATGTTCCTGTATTATGTGCTTAAAGTGTTTATTCTTCTCTTTTCTGTGTTGTTTTTCTGGACTCTCTATAATCCCAAAAAAGAACATTTAGCTGTGGGGGTACAAAGGAGATGATGCCTAATGAGGTAGTGAGAGTGGCCTCAAGGGGAACCACATGTTTCTTAGATCAGCCCTGGAACTGTCTCCTTGTTTTCAGCCCTGTCCTCCTTCTCCATCCTGTAATATGTGGACCTTTAATTCTTGATTCTTTTCAGCATCCCATGGAGTAAACTGACAGTATTTCCCTCTGTAGACATATAGGTTTGATCTCACTGTACCCCAGAGAGTCATTTACTATTTCTTCATCATCAGTTCTCTCTATTCCCATACTGTGAATTGGGGTTACAGATGTCTCCAAGGTTCATAGAATACAATTTTTTGTTTCCATTTCTTTTTCTTTTCTTTGTTCCTGAGTGAATTTCCAGAGGAGCAGGGAGAAGCGAGGAATCTCACTCCTCTTGCCTTAGGGACCCTTTGGGCTAATAGAAACGAAGCTTAAACCAAGACCCATTCATCACATAAAAAGAAATGTTCCATTTGTTTTCTGTATGTCTCACACTCTCTGAGAAAATTATATCAACGCTAGAGCAATTTCCTTTTAGACGAAGTCAGTTTTAATCTCACCTATTAATATCCAAAGCTCTTAAGAAAGTTTGTATTAAAAATGGTAGTAGCACATTTTAGTCAAAGCTAATTTCCTCAAAGGAAAGTTATCTCAGTCATGTTATAGTCTTTTACAACTAGACATGGAAGCACGGCCAGTGCTCTTAAGTTAGAATGATGTAATAGTGGCAAAATAGCACAAATGTTGGAAATTATTAATAAATTGCATGTACATTATAGAAATGTGTCTCCCATTGCCATTGATGGAGAAAAGAAAGAATTTTTTTAGATTTTAAAAATCTTGATCACAGTTTTCTTTTCAGACACAAATAGGTTATTGCCAAGGAAATTATGTCTACCGTGTAATAAGTCTCATGCAAAATAACTTATGCTGCTGCTAAGTCGCTTCTGTCGTGTCCGACTCTGTGCAACCCCATGGACAGCAGCCCACCAGGCTCCCCGTCCCTGGGATTCTCCAGACAAGAACACTGGAGTGGGTTGCCATTTCCTTCTCCAATGCATGAAAGTGAAAAGTGAAAATGAAGTCGCTCAGTCGTGTCCGACTAGTAGTGACCCCATGGACTGCAGCCCACCAGGCTCCTCTGTCCATGGGATTTTCCAGGCAAGAGTATTGGAGTGGGGTGCCATTGCTTTGAATATCTAATATGCTTCATTGGTAGGATATAAAAATTAAAACTAAGCTCCATAAACCACAAAATTAGCAGCAATAATCCCTAACGTGTGGCCTAGTAGTTGCTTCTTATACAAACTGCCATCAGTTGTAAAATTAATATTGCACATCCAAAGTTGGCTTTGTCCCAGAGTTACTTTTCAGTTCTATTAATAAACAGAATTCTATCCATTCTACTGGGAATTGTTGTGATGATGGCAGCAGAGACACTTCTTTGGTTGGACAGACTATTTTATGTCAATTCCCAAACACCATTGATAAGTAAGTTGCTTTGCTTAAGGGTGCAAACACTGAAACTTAATTATTGATTGGCAGAAAACATAAAATAATAGTCCATTAAGAAGTTTGATTCAGGTAAATTCAGAACTGAACACATACATTAACCCGTTCACCCTTCTCTAATAGATTTTACATTGCTTAACAAACTGTAAGGTTTATTCACCCATTAACATTGATGGGCTGTACATGTATAATTCCCTTTGGCACTTATAGAAGCTGTCGAGGATAATCCCCCACAGTGGCAGTGAGAGTAATAGACTTTAAAACATGCCAAACTCTCAACATTTACACTAGAGTTTAATCTGCTCTCCTTCTCCTCAGGTTCTCTTATGTTCAGCCAAGACTTCCTGTGGTTAAAGCGGGTAGGAATGATAAATAAAGGTAAGAAAGTTTGGAAAATGTACTAGAATGAGGCTTCAAAGCAGCATTTCCCACTTTAAATAGGGGCGGGCTTAAACCAGAGCAGGAAGTTGTTCTGTGTGGTTTGAACCCTGCCTGAACTGTATGTCTGCCTCAGGGGAAGGCTCAGGACAAAGGAAGGACACTTTCTGCTTCAGTTGTGAGTGTCTGATGACTGCTCACTGCACCTGTGTTTAAGCTCTGAACCCTGTCTATTTGGGGGCTGGAATCAAATTGGAATGAAAACCCGGGAAGTTGAGTATAGTCATCCAAAACAACAAGACCATTTAGCAAGAGTGAATGATAGTACCTTGGCTTAATGACCCAGATCACCGCAGAAAAGGGTCTGGTGCATTTTTCCTGATCTTTTTTCCTCAGTAGAGGGCAACAGTCCTGTACCAGGAGCTCACTGGTGTCAAAAGGAAAGTCTGAATTCTAATGTATAAACTATAGTCATTTTCTGGCAGTCCTTATAACAATGGGAATAATAATATTGTAGGGATTAAGTTTCATTAGATTTTGAAGAAGATAAATGTTCTCAACCTAGTCTAACTTCTTGTTCCTACCAATGACAAAGCTTGCCAAGTGTAAAGCAGAAAGGTAGGTAATAAAAGTAGAGACTTTAGCAGAAGTCATCTGATAAGAATACAGACAGGCAGCAGCATCCAGGAATTGTCCTAGTGGTCAAGACCTTATCAAAACTTGTAACCGAAAGCAAGGGACAGTTTAAAAATAACATTTATCGACAGAGCAAGGGCTGTCAGCTCTGTTGGAAGAAAGGACAACTAAATCTGAAGAGACACCTCTATCTGGAAAGGACAGTGCTGGAGGGAGCTTCAGCTCTCTTGTAGAACATCGTCAGCCCACACCAAAAGCAACACCAATTATATGAAAGGATCACAAGGCACTGGGACATGGATATAACATTATCCATTAAACAGGATCACACTCACCTTGAGGAAATAGTCTGTATTCCATAGTGCTCTAGGAAATGGACCAACAGACTTGAGAAGGCCACCTAGACTTCTAATCCAATCAAACATTTGGAAATCTAATTATCTAATCCATTTCATAAAAACTGCCACAAGCTTTGAGAACAGAAACTTACCTGTAAACATCATAATGCTTAGATAGATGCGTACATACACACATACACTGATATATATATATATATATACTTTTTTCCCCCATTCTAGCCTCAGGAGAATTGAAATGACTGTTAACTTTCCCACATAAAATAGCATTTAAGTATTTAATTTCTGGATACAGATATTAAAAACATTTTTCAGGACAAACAATCTAACTTCCTTTGGCAAATTGTTATGACAAAGATAAATTTATAAGAAAAATTACTGTTATGTTTTATTCTGTTCAGTATCTCTCTAGTTTTCTGTATTCTTATATGTATTCTCTCAAATTTCCCTAAGATTCCTTGTGTCAATCTATCACTGGGTGATAATTTTCAAGTAAATATAACTGCTACTTTATTAATAATATATCAGTTCAGTTCAGTTCAGTTGCTCAGTCGTGTCTGACTCTTTGCAACCCCGTGAACTGCAGCACGCCAGACCTCCTTGTCCATCACCAACTCCTGGAGTCCACCCAAACCCATGTCCATTGAGTTGGTGATGCCATCCAACCATGTCATCCTCTGTCATCCCCTTCTCCTCCTGCCCTCAATCTTTCCCAGCATCAAGGTCTTTTCCAATAAGGCAACTCTTCACATGAGGTGGCCAAAGTACTGGAGTTTCAGCTTCAGCATCACTCCTTCCAATGAACACCTAGGACTGATCTCCTTTAGGATGGACTGGTTGGATCTCCTTGCAGTCCAAGGGACTCTCAAGAGTTTTCTCCAACACCACAGTTCAAAAGCATCAATTCTTCAATGCTCAGCTTTCTTCACAGTCCAACTCTCACATCCATACATGACCACTGGAAAAACCATAGCCTTGACTACATGGACCTTTGTTGGCAAAGTAATATCTCTGCTTTTGAATATGCTATCTAGGTTGGTCATAACTTTTCTTCCAAAGAGTAAGCATCTTTTAATTTCACCATTTGCAGTGATTTTGGAGTCCCAAAAAAATAAAGTCTGACACTGTTTCCACTGGTCTATTTGCCAATAGCATGTTTAAGTGGTGGGATATTTTGAAATTTAAAATAATCCTACTCTCTCATCTAGACCCTGATGCTAGGAAAGATTGAGGGCAGGAGGAGAAGGACAACAGAGGATGAAATGGTTGGATGGCATCACCAACTCAATGGACATGAGTTGAGTAAATTCTGGGAGTTGGTGATGGACATGGAGGCCTGGTGTGCTGTGATCCATGTGGTCACAAAGAGTTGGATATGACTGAGCAACTGAACTGAAGTGAACTGACTCTCTCATCTGCCTGAGAATACATATTTGAAAATACATACACAAAAAGAAATCCCTGGTAAACAAGAATTCCTTTCTGGGGGACAAGTTAATACTAACGAATTCTTCAGTTTATATTAGTCATAAGTAGGGGCATTCTGGGCTACCCTGATCGCTTATTGAATAAAGGATCTTCCTACAATGCAGGAGACATAATGGATTCAATCCCTGAATTGGAAAGATACCTTAAAAGAGGAAATGCCAACCCAATCCAGTATTCTTGCCTGAAAAATCCCATGGACAGAAGAGCCTGACAGGCTATAATCCAAATGGTTGCAAAGAGTTGGACATGACTGAGTGACTGAGCATGAGCACCTGGGTATTCTAGTCTCATGCATAAATATCTCTAATGATATATTAATAATATATATTTACATATCATCATAGTTTTGTTTCCAAATATTTTGTCATCTTCAGTCTTCAAAACATCCCCATAACATAGGAAAAGCATTACATATCTAATTTGGCCATTAAGGAAACAGAAAGATTAACTATTAATAATTTGTTAAAGATTGCAAAGTGTAGAAAGAAATGGTATATTAATTAATGTATCATGAGTCCCTGCTTTCTAAATGTGAATGACATTCTATAATATCAATAAAGAAATCTTGTGTTCCCAAATCAGTATATTCATATAGAATACATTTAATCCCCTTGGGAAGATAGATTTTATATTTATCCAGCATTTTTATTTGCTTATCTTATTTTTTTATATTTGTGAAGAACAAGAGGCTTTGTTATCATCTTTTAATAAAATTAGAGGAACTGTGGTCCCAGAAAGTTGAATGTTTTGCTGAGATCCTATAAGAAGAACATGTGGCATACTATACTTACTGATTTTTTTTTAATTTAAAAGAAATAGATAAAGACACCATATAAATGTAGATGAGTAATTCCCAAAGTTTAAGCTACTGTTCCTGAAGTTAACCATCCAGATTTTTCACAGCCTCCTGGCTTATCATCTTTACTGCTAAGTCGCTTCAGTCGTGTCCAACTCTGTGCGACCCCATAGATGGCAGCCCATGAGGCTCCCCCATCCCTGGGATTCTCCAGGCAAGAACACCGGAGTGGGTTGCCACTTCCCTCTCCAATACATGAAAGTGAAAAGTGAAAGTGAAGTCGCTGTTGTGTCGCACTCCTAGCGACTCCATGGACTGCAGCCCACCAGGCTCCTCCATCCATGGCATTTTCCAGGCAAGAGTACTGGAGTGGGTTGCCATTATCATCTTTAGTGTTTGTTTTATTTTTTAAACTTGTTACCTCATGATGTGACAATAGCTGCTGCAGCTCCAAGCAACACAACCACATCTGAAGGCAAGAAATGGAGAAAAGGATGGGTGAAAGAGGCTGGCAAGTCAACAGCCAGAGATGCTTCCGTTTGGTCAGGGAGAAAATAAGTATTTCCTAGAAACTTTTCAAAGACATTGTCTCACATCTCTTCAGCCAGAAAACCATCTCAAGACCACCTCTTTTAAAATTATTATTAATTTATTTTTATTGAAGAATAACCGCTTTACAGAATTTTGTTGTTTTCTGTCAAACCTCAACATGAATCAGCCATAGGTGTACATTTTCTCTCCTTTTGAATCTCCCTCTCAACCTGCCCTTCTCACCCCTCTAGGTTGATAAATTTAGTATTCTAATGCATATATGTGGAATCTAGAAAAATGGTACTGAAGAATTTATTTGCAGGGCAACAATGGAGAAAGAGACATAGAGAATAAATGTATAGACATAGGAAGAGGGAAGGAAAGGGCTAGATGTATGGAAAGCCTAACATGGAAACTTACATTACCATGTGTAAAGTAGATAGCCAATTGGAATTTGCTGTATGGTTCAGGAAACTCAAACAGGAGCAAACAATTCCATTCACCATTGCAATGAAAAGAATAAAATACTTAGGAATATACCCACCTAAAGAAACTAAAGACCTATATATCAAAAACTATAAAACACTGATGAAAGAAATCAAAGAGGACACTAATAGATGGAGAAATATACCATGTTCATGGATTGGAAGAATCAATATAGTGAAAATGAGTATACTACAGAGTCAATGCAATCCCTATCAAGCTACCAGTGGTATTTTTCACAGAACTAGAACAAATAATTTCAAGATTTGTATGGAAATACAAAAAAACTCTAATAGCCAAAGCAATCTTGAGAAAGAAGAATGGAACTGGAGGAATCAACTTGCCTGACTTCAGGCTCTACTACAAAGCCACAGTCATGAAGACAGTATGGTTCTGGCACAAAGACAGAAATATAGATCAATGGAACAAAATAGAAAGCCCAGAGATAAATCCACACACCTATGGACACCTTATCTTCGACAAAGGAGGAAAGAATATACAATGGATTAAAGACAATCTCTTTAACAAGTGGTGCTGGGAAAACTGGTCAACACTTGTAAAAGAATGAAACTAGATCACTTTCTAACACCATACACAAAAATAAACTCAAAATGGATTAAAGATCTAAACATAAGACCAGAAACTATAAAACTCCTAGTGGAGAACATAAGCAAAACACTCTCCAACATAAATCACAGCAGGATCCTCTATGATCCACCTCCCAGAATACTGGAAATAAAAGCAAAAATAAACAAATGGGATCTAATTAAAATTAAAAGCTTCCTCACAACAAAGGAAACTATAAGGTGAAAAGACAGCCTTCTGAATGGGAGAAAACAATAGCAAATGAAACAACTGACAAACAACTAATCTCAAAAATATACAAGCAACTTATGCAGCTCAACTCAAGAAAAATAAACAACCCAATCAAAAAAATGGGCCAAAGAACTAAATAGACATTTCTCCAAAGAAGACATATGGATGGCTAACAAACACATGAAAAGATGATCAACATCACTCATTATCAGAGAAATGCAAATCAAGACCACAATGAGGTACCATTTCACACCAGTCAGAATGGCTGCAACCCAAAAGTCTACAAGCAATAAATGCTGCAGAGGGTGTGGAGAAAAGGGAACCCTCTTACACTGCTGGTGAGAATGCACACTAGTACAGCCACTATGGAAAACAGTATGGAGATTCCTTTAAAAATTGCAAATAGAACTGCCTTATGACCCAGCAATCCCCCTGCTGGGCATACACACCGAGGAAACCAGAATTGAAAGAGACACATGTACCCCAATGTTCATCGCAGCATTCTTTATAATAGCCAGGACATGGAAACAACCTAGATGTCCATCAGCAGATGAATGGATAAGAAAGCAGTGGTACATATACACAATGGAGTATTACTCAGCCCTTAAAAAGAATAAATTTGAATCAGTTCTAATGAGATGGATGAAATTGGAGCCGATTATACAGAGTGAAGTAAGCCAGAAAGAAAAACACCAATACAGTGTACTGACACATATATATGGAATTTAGAAAGATAGTAGTGATGACCCTGTATATGTGACAACAAAAGAGACACAGATGTATAGAACGGACTTTTGGACTCTGAAGGAGAGGGAGGGTGGGATGATCTGGGAGAATGGCAATGAAACATGTATACTATCATGTAAGAAACGAAGTGCCAGTCTATGTTCAATACAGGATACAGGATGCTTGGGGCTGGTGCACAGGGATGATCCAGAGAGATGATATGGGTGCGAGGTGGGAGGGGGTTTCAGGATTGGGAGCTTGTGTACACCTGTGGCTGATTCATGTCAATGTATGGCAAAACCAATGCATTATTGTAAAGTAGAATAAAGTACAAATTACAAAAAAAAAAAAAAAAGACTACCTCTTGATACAAGGGAGATGTGAAAGTACAGTAGTTTCTAACTATGCCAGGGAGATTGATTCCAGGAGCCCCAGTGGATATCAAAAGCCAAAATCCACAGTGCCGAGTCCCTGATACAAAATGATGACAACAGCCCACCCTCTTTCTGGGTGCATCCTGCCTCCATGGATACAGGGGTGTGGGGCGCGGGGGTGGGGAAGAGGCGAATGTGTCTGTTTTTGTCCTTGTTTCCTGTTGGCAGATGACTAAGAGAGAACAAGGCTGGGGATGCCATCTGGGTTTGGCATCCATTTTCTCTTCTTAATCCTGTCCTATTCCTTATATTTGACCTGAGTGACTTCCTTCTAAGATACCTCTTGACTCTTTCTTAAAGATTTTGTTTCTCCATGAAAATGAAAGTGTTAGTTGCTCCGTTGAATCTGACTCTTTGCATCTCAAGGGACTGTAGCTCACCAGGCTCCTCTGTCCATGAGATTCTCAAGGCAAGAATACTGGGTGGGTTGCCATGTCTTCCTCCAGGGGATCTTCCCAACCCAAGGGTCAAACCCAGGTTTCTTGCATTGCAGGCGGATTCTTTACCAGATGAGCCATCAGGGAAGCCCTTTTTTCTCCATAGTGTCTCAGAATTCATCTGCTGACATTCATCACTATTTGACAGAACCCACACCTCCCTGCAGTGAGACCCCATCACTCTTGGAAGGCAGAAGGCCCCCAGATACTCTTCACAAATACTTCACAGATGGTTATAAGCACTCACCCTCATGAAATTCTTGCACTACGTTATGTACTCTATGGAGACCACAAGTGAGGCTGTGAAAATGATGGCCCTTGAGCTTCATGGAGAATTCAAATGCCAGCCAGGTCCTTGATGGCTGACCATGACCTACATCACTGCAGCATACATACCACAGGAGCCTTGAGAAGCAAAGCTCGTGTTGCTGAAGTCAGCAGGACGGCCCGACACTCCAAAATAGAACATACTAGTCAATAATGTCTTCCCACTTGGGGAAACAGCTTTTTCCCCCAAATTGAACTCATTCTGTGAGTGATTTTCTTCCAGTCATAGCTGCAGTGGACTATAAATGTCTTTATACCACACCGCAGATCAGTGACCCATGTCAGAGGGAGAGGCAGAGAGGCAGAAAGAGGGAGATTATTGAGAGCTATCACAGACCATAGAAAGGAAGGCACTTATACATTTTGAGAATAATAAGCAGTGGATATTTGCCAAAGCACTTAAAACTCAGTAGACCTCTTCGATTTCATTATTCAATCAACAGTTATTTAGTGCTTTCTATCTTCCAGGAACTGATTCACAGCTGAATCACACATAATCCTGGGACTCAGAAAGCTTCATCTGGTACAGGAGACAGAAGGCATGCTTTAGTCTCTTCAGTCATGTCCACCTCTTTGCAACCCTGTGGACTATAGCTCACCAGGCTCCTCTGTCCATGAGATTCTCCAGGCAAGAATACTGGAGAATTTAGTTAGGTCAGATGCCAGATCATCCCTGGCATAATATAGAGGATAGAATCCAATGGCTGGGGAAATAGGAACATAGGAGTAGATATATCATACCAAATCACCCCTGCAAACTTAAACACACATGCACACACACATGCACACACACATGCACAAATGCACCCTATTCCTAGAAGGTCCAAACTACCCTTGCTTTATCAATTCATTGAGAAATATGTCAATGAGGGAACACAGGCTTCTCCATGGTGTCTGTCTTCTATGGGTCAATATGGTGATAGAGTTAGTAAGACTGATTCTAAATAGCAGATACCCAATGACTGTGCTTATACAAAGACCAGATGGGTGATTCAGAGACAAGATAATCCTCACAATATCTTAATATGTAAGGATCCTTGATGGTCACTGATGGGAGAGTTCAAGAAATGAAGTAGAGGAGGAACTTAGGAAATGTTGACCTATAAAACATGTCTGGTGACCAACAACCTGAATGAGTAAATATTTCCTGAATAACAATTCCAACTAGTACATAGGGAAAAAAATGAGAGGGAAGTCCGCATACATATGAGAAAGAAGCAGAATCTTAGGTCAAAAGACGTCAGTTTTAATTTCAGCTCTGCCACCTGCTTGCAGTGTTACCTTGGACAAGTCTCTTAGCTTCTCACACCTTAAATATTTGACTTGTAAAATGAAAAATTGAGTTTAAAGATGCTGTGTGTGTACTCAGTTGCTCAGATGTGTCCAACTCTTTGTGACCCCACGGACTGTAGCCTGCCAGAGTCCTCTGTCCAGGGAATTTTCCAGGCAAGGATACTGGAGTTACCGGAGTGGGTTGCTATTTCCTCCTCTGGGGGATCTTCCTGACCCAGGGATCAAACTCACGTTTCTTGCATCTCCTGCATTGGCAGGTGGATTCTTTACCACTCTGCCACCTGGGAAGCCCCAACTACATACTACCCAGCTCAAAATATTCTGCAGTACTGGGTCTGCATTAGAAATCATGTGCTTCTTTTTCACGTTGTCTCTCATGTCCACACATGCTGTGACCTCTTCTTAGAAGGCACCTACTCACTTAATGGTTTGGTTGTTTATGCTTCCCCGACCTGTACTCAATGGGCACGTTCAGGCTAATGCTCTCCTACTGTCTTTTAAAATGGGTATCTGTTGTGGTTTGTTCTTTTCATAAATTTCATCCTAACCCCTGAAAACTCCTTCCTGGGTGAATGTCCCTGCCAGTGAATTTGCTTTGGGAATCAGCCAGGTTCATCGCACCCATCCCTCCTTCCTGGACCACTCTCCTCCTCCGTTCCTGAGAAACTGTTGTGACCTGTGTTTCCCCTGACTAGAGTTTCCATGTGGTGTTGAAATCTGTGTTCCTCACACTGGAACAGTATGTTCTACTAGCTTTATGCAGGTTCGTATTGTACTAATTTACAATTTTGCCCTGCTTTCAAATGATGTATGGCGGATTTCCTGAATGAACAGGGACTGTAATTGCTGAGGATATTGAGCTTTATCAGCCAATTACTGAGCACAGATGATTGCTTTCAAGTATTCCTCACAGCGTACTTGAAATAAAAAGCAACTGGCCCAGTTATGTCAGTGAATTTCATTGCTTCCACCCATGGGCTTGAGCGGGAGAGGAGGCAGAAAAGCCTTTGCACCCGAGAAGATAAATTCAGCACGAATGCTCTTTGCTTTCCAATTCCTATCCCCCTGACTAGTATTTTCAGAGAACCTCCAGGGCTGGCGTTTTCCGCTCTTTTATAATCCATTTCTTTAATGGCAATGTCAGGCAAAGGTCTCAGTAAGGAGGCCTTTAGCTTATGCTTTTAAAAGGGCACAAACAACACAATAGTGTTTCGCAGGAAGAAGAGCATAATCTTCTTATTTCTCTGCTTTTTAGATTCTCTGTCTGTTTCCTTTCTTGATTCCTATGGTCAGAATAATTTGAAGGTGCGCCCCCATCCCCGCCATGTACTATCCATTCTTTTTATTATTAATTTTTTATTGGAGTATAGTTGCTTCACAGCATTGTGTTCGTTTCTGCTGTTACTCTCCTTTCTTGACAGTTGAATTATTTCTCATATTTGCTGTACAGTTTTCCCATGTACTGTTGATGTAGTTTAACCATTCATCTAAGTCTGGTTGTAAGTACCATAAGCACAGTGGCTGAAATCAAGAGATCTTGCATTTTATTACTTGCCTAGACATGCATCATCCTCAGTCAGCTTACTATCTGATCTTAGAACTTCCTGCAGAAAATGAAACTAGAGGAATGCAATAACAGAGAGAGATGAGTAAAGGAGTATATGCTTAAAGAGTTAATCAACCCAAATCCAAACATCTGGGTGTTGTAAGGAAAATTGCATTTTTTTTGGGGGGTGCTGGAGATGGTCAAATATTCAGAAGGCTAACCTAGAAAGGGAGCTTAAGAAACATGACTATGTTGTTAGAAGGAATGCCCTGGAAGGCATTAGGAATGAAGGTGAAATCCTTACGATGCAATACTCAAGTTATGATTGTGGGCTAGTTGACTACCTTCTAATGAAGGTTTGTAGGAACTTCTCTGGCAATCCAGTGGTTAGGACTCCACACTCCAATGCAGGGGGGCATGGGTTTGATCCTTGGTAGGGGAACTAAGACCCCACAAGCTGTGTGGTGTGGCCAAAAATATAAAATAAAATAAAGAAGGTTTTTAGAGTTAGATGCAGTTCTGCCCTTATTGGCCCAAGTGCAGAATTTGGGACCAGAAACAAACTTCTGAGAAAACAGGAGAAAATGCTATCATTACCAGACCCTCTATTTCCTGCCCCCTCAAACTGTGTTATTGTTTCATAAAATACACGTTAAAAATAATTAAAGAATAAATTTAAGCATTAAAAAATGAATTTTAATTTAAGTTTTATTTTCACTTTTAAATGATTAAAACTTATACTTTCACCAAGAGCTCTCTTGGTCTTACCTTAGTTTGCAAAGTATTTGTAGCCTTCGGTTAGCTTCCATTGATTGAAGAAAAATCTACATATTTTATAGCTATAAAAATCTACAGGGAGCAATAAAAACAACTGTCCAACTGTTTAAAAATATTTAAAGGGAAAGAAAAATTACATACCTGATGCAGAAGACTTTTAATCATCTTTGTGTATCTACTGGAGCATACACTTGTACATTCTTTGAATGAATATCTCTCTTATTCCCTCTGAAGCCAAGCTTCTTTTTTTTTTTTAATATAAATTTATTTATTTTAATTGGAGGTTAATTACTCTACAAAAGAACTGTGTACACTGGCTTCCTTCATCCTCCCCTCTTCTTTACTCCTCACCCAACCAATCGGGGTGGCTTCCAACCTGTTAATCTTTCGAAACTCTTCTGGAACTATGACCAGGTCTCTCTTAATAGCCAAATGCCAAGGACTTTGTCCTGAGTATGGCACACCCCCTCACAGATGTTCAAGGTCTATTGTATTATTAAAGACTACACAGACATTCATGTATTCAAGCAATGTAAATAAGTTTATGTAAGTATGCCTCTTGAGAAATCTGTATGCAGGTCAGGAAGCAATAGTTAGAACTGGACATGGAACAACAGACTGGTTTCAAACAGAAAAAGGAGTACATCAAGGCTGTATGTTGTTACCCTGCTTATTTAACTTCTATGCAGAATACATCATGAGAAATGCTGGACTGGAAGAAACACAAGCTGGAATCAAGATTGCCGGGAGAAATATCAGTAACCTCTGATATGCAGATGACACCACCCTTATGGCAGAAAGTGAAGAGGAACTAAAAGCCTCTTGATGAAAGTGAAAGAGGAGAGTGAAAAAGGTGGCTTAAAGCTCAACATTCAGAAAACGAAGATCATGGCATCTGGTCCCATCACTTCATGGGAAATAGATGGGGAAACAGTGGAAACAGTGTCAGATTTTATTTTTGGGGGCTCCAAAATCACTGCAGATTGTGACTGCAGCCATAAAATTAAAAGATGCTTACTCCTTGGAAGAAAAGTTATGACCAACCTAGATAGTATATTCAAAAGCAGAGACATTACTTTGCCGACGAAGGTCCGTCTAGTCAAGGCTATGGTTTTTCCTGTGGTCATGTATGGATGTGAGAGTTGGACTGTGAAGAAGGCTGAGCACTGAAGAATTGATGCTTTTGAACTGTGGTGTTGGAGAAGACTCTTGAGAGTCCCTTGGACTGCAAGGAGATCCAAGCAGTCCATTCTGAAGGAGATCAGCCCAGGGATTTCTTTGGAAGGAATGATGCTAAAGCTGAAACTCCAGTATTTTGGCCACTTCATGCAAAGAGTTAACTCATTGGAAAAGACTCTGATGCTGGGAGGGATTGGGGGCAGGAGGAGAAGGGGACACCAGAGGATGAGATGGCTGAATGGCATCACGGACTCAATGGACGTGAGTCTGAGTGAACTCCGGGAGTTGATGATAGACAGGGAGGCCTGGCGTGCTGCGATTCATGGGGTCGCAAAGAGTAGGACATGACTGAGTGACTAAACTGAACTGAAGAATCCACAGATGCCAATTTCAGAATCAAGTAGACTTTGCCCTGAACTGGACAATGGGGTCCATCTTCTTGCATGCAGGCATGGCCTTCACCTCAAGTTCAGGTTGCCCACATCTTTCCACAGCTCCTACCTTGGGTATGACACAGAAAGCCACTCTTTTGGAGGCTACCAAGAGAAAAATTGGCTTCCAATCTGGCATTATAAATTCAAACGGCATTTACATCGCCCTCTTTCATATGTAGGTATTACCCTCCTGAAGACCAACTCACCTTCCACGTTGCTTATGTACGTTTTTCTCTTAAATATATAGCACTTTGTAGGATCACACAACTCACCTCTTAAAATAGGTGACATACATGATACATATATATGTTCCATTACATCAGTGAGGTGGCATTCAAATGCAGCTTTCCTTATAGGCTTGCTTCCTTAGGATACAGCTCAACACATTTTATCTTCTACAAAATATATTCTCTGTCCATCTCAGCATCCCCATTTATGTGGCCACCATTTTCCTCCCTCTTCTTCTTTGGCCGTTCCATGCAGCTTGCAGATCTTATTTGCTTGACCAGGGTTCGAACCCCAGCCCCCAACAATAAAGTAGATCCTAACCACTGGATCACCAGGGAATTCCCCACCCCCATGATCTTTTTGTCTCTATTTCTTAATTCTTATGAATCATGTTTGTATTTACCATTGTTGACTTCTCTCAGGAGTCAGATGCATCTGGTTGAACCGGTACAACAGACTCCAAAGCTGCCTCTAGTCCCCTGCTTCTGCCTTGCCATGGCATTTAGGAATTCTGAAAACTAGCTGCTTTCTCTTAAATATTTTTTCACCACTGGCTTTCACATTCCCCTCTCTGGCCAATCTCCTCCATCCCGGTGTCCATGCCCTTCTCTTCCTTGTTGCATTCATTAAGCCCTAATGTGACACAGAGGACTGCCACACTGTGTCCTTAACAACATTTGTTTTTAGTTTAGAATCAAAATGAAGATTTTTGTTATTGCAAAGGTACCAAATATTCATTATGTAAGGCAGAAAATGCAAAAAAAAAAAAAAGGCAAAGTATAAATTAAAGCACAGTTTCATTGCCTGTGTATGATGTCTGTAATAGGGACCCTTATAAACAGCAGCACCTATGCTCTGACCTGAGAGTTTATCTTGTGCTCCCTGAATATCTATAGGTTCCCACATTCCCCAGCCTCATCACATCTGTGTGTGGGCTATGCATATGGCTTTTCACCTTTCTACTTGTTGTTAGGATGGGGTTGTGACTTCCAAGATTCTCATGTGTGCAACCTAAAAACAATCAGGGTGAGTTGTTTTCCTTTTAGTAAATAGCTGGGTAGGCTGTCTCTGGACCTGCAAACAAAACATCTTGAATCAGTATTCACTCATCACTGATTCCAAGTTATATGTTCCAATTTCTGGAATAATCTCAACACTGGAATAATCTCAAAACTAAGTATTACATTTCATACCTGAGTCAGTATCATCATCATCCAACACATTGGCTGGAAAGTAGTAGGCATTTAATATTTTTTCAGAAATATTTTTTCCAATGTCAGAGAAGAGTATAATAAGCCATGTAGACGGGCTGAAATATTAGGGCTGATCAAAGCTGAGGAGCCCTACTATAAAGCAAAATAATAAGCACTCAATTCCTTAAAACTTGGCAGAAAGCATAATAATCATCTATTTATCATGATGTGAGATAAAATTGAGAACCCGTTTGTGGAATTTGACCAATACCAAGTGCGACCTTAGGGCTTCCCGGTGGCTCAGTGGGAAAGAATTCGCCTGCCAATGCAGGAGATGAGGGTTCGATCCCTTGGCCGGGAAGATCCTCTGGAGAAGGAAATGACAACCCACTCCAGTATTCTTTCCTGGAAAATCCCATGGACAGATGAGCCTGGTGGGCTGCAGCCCATGGGCTTACAAAAAGTGAGACACGATTTAGCGACTAAACATCAAGTGTGAGTCTTCAGAAAGAGAATTTTAAGAAAACCCCAGGGCCATTTTTGACCACATTTCTGTGGCCCTGATCTCCATGTTCTGGACAGATTGACCACACAGCTCAGTAGCTCGACCATGGGTTGGTCATCTGAGTGATCATTTAGCCAATAATGAAAATGCATGAGGAGGGAGACCTCTGTGACATTCTCTGTTGCAGCTGAAGAGAGGCCATGGGTAATTAGAAGAGATGGTCCCCTTGCTGGAGGATTCAGAGCACGGCCTGGGGCAGACAAGGGAAAAATGAGTTTATTTCCTAACTCAGCTGAGTCTTACCTTTACAGGCATAAACCAAAGACGAATAGAAAATAAATGGCACATAATTTTGCATTTTTATAATAAGTTCGAAACTAAACACTGAGAAACCTTGTCAGCCCCTGCTAAGCTGATTCCAATTAAGCCTTCTGGCAGAGTTCCAGCTGTTTTACTCCCTCAGATAGCAAGGAGCATAACAAGGTTTATGAAGCATTCAAAAGTCAAATACCCTATTAACATAAACATGTAGTGAAATCAACTCTTCTACCAATTTTCAGCTTGCTTTCTTGCTTTCATTTAGGGTGGGCTGATGGAAAATGATGTTTGCCTCCTTTGTTGGGGTTGTTTTGTGTTTGCTGGGATGCCAAGCAAGACTTCTTGTCAGAACAGTGCTGGACTAACCCTGCATACCCACTCACAAGGGCACTTTTAGTATCAATACAAGAACTCCATCTAATACTGATAAGTTTGATACTAAGGAGTTGGTTTGTATTTTCCGTAACAGTGTTGAATCTGAATTTAAAATAATAAGAAGAAGAAGAACCAGTGGCTTAGGCTCAAGTATTTATAGTTGTGATTCATGCTCTTCTTCTGATCTGCTGGGAAATGAATTTGTTTATCATATTGCCATAGCCAAGATTTAATGTAAGAAAATGTAATTTTCTTGACCATAGAAGTCAAATACCACCACCACCACCCCAATGGAGGGCTATAAGCAGGTAAAATACTTAAAGTGAAAGAAAAATTGAGGCAATAAATTTTTGTAGAGATTGAGATTAAGAAATCTGAAAGAGTGCTATTCTGTCAAAAGCCAGCATGCTTTTGGCAAGCCCCTTAAAAGGTGATAAGTTGAAAGGTAACTGAGTCTGTTTTGGACAGTATCCCAGAAACAACTTCTTCTTACCATTAATACAATTCAATCATTTAAAAGGAACTGGGCTTCCCTGGTGGCTCAGAGGCTAAAGCGTCTGCCTCCAATGCGGGAGACCCGGGTTCAATCCCTGGGTGGGGAAGATCCCCTGGAGAAGGAAATGGCAACCCACTCCAGTATTCTTGCCTGGAGAATCCCATGGACGGAGAAGCCTAGTAGGTTACAGTCCACAGGGTCACAAAGAGTCGGACACGACTGAGCAACTTCACCTCAACGTGGTAAAAGGAGTGTTTTCTTTCTCTGGTGATCTATAGAATGATCCTTCCTTAGAGAATGTGAAAATGGCTTTGCAAATGGAAAAAAAAAAATTAAGACACATATATGTGTATTTATATGTAATATGTTTATAAAATGAAAACAAATATGTGAGTGCTTAATATGTCTTTTTGATGATTCACTTCAGTTCATTCACTCAGTCATGTCTGACTGCTTGTGACCCCACGGACTTCAGTATGCCAGGCTTCCTAGTCCATCACCAACTCCTGGAGCTTACTCAAACTCCTGTACATCAAGTCAGTGATGCCATCTAACCATCTCATCTCACTGATGGTTAGAAAATCAGAATATTACCAAATATGCACTAGATTAAGAAAAATGTAATGAAAACACAATTCTGTATTTTGAATTTTCTCCTTCAACTCCCACATGGAAATACCAATATACATCTATGAAAATAATCTGGTGAATATACTTAACAAATACATAAGAGTAGCTTGTATATGTTGACGTAATCACTTGGTGTTCTCTAAAAATATTCAAAAGTTCTCTCCTCCAATGTCTTTATACAGAAACATACTATATACACTATTTTGAAGATTTAATTTTATAGCCCAATGAAATGTACTTTCTATAGTCTCTTACCTAATTTGTTGAATAAATCCTTCAGCTCCTACTATATCCTGAGCATTTCACTGGGGTAGAGGGTATCATAGGACCTCCAAGAACATACAGATTGGTGAGCTGCTATTGCTAAGTTGCTTCAGTGGTGTCTGACTCTGTGCAGCCCCATAGACGGCAGCCTACCAGGCTCCGCTGTCTCTGGGATTCTCCAGGCAAGAACACTGGAGTGGATTGCCATTTCTTTCTCCAATGCATGAAAGTGAAAAGTGAAAGTGAAGTTGCTCAGTCGTTTCCAACTCTTCGTGACCCCATGGGATGCAGCCTACCAGGCTCCTTCGTCCATGGGATTTTCTAAGCAAGAGTACTGTAGTAGGGTGCCATTGCCTTCTCTGAGATTGGTGAGGGAGAGAGACAAATGCCATAATGTGACAAATGGAATAATAAAGTTGTACACAGGGCAGAGAAGAAGCATCAGCAACACTGGAGGAGTTCCAAAGTCATGGCAAACTTTCAATAAATATGTTTAATGAATAAATAAAGCAAAACACAGTAAATATTTTATCTCTAAGTCAGCTATTTACATTACTTTTTATCCCTACATACCTTTTTCCTACCTCTCAATCCAACAGTCCAAGAGAAGATTCAAACTTTGTCTGTGTTAAATTTGGAACTCCATTCCCATGTATTTTTACAGAATCAAGAAATTATTTACAAGTATAGCACATAATATTCTCACCTATATAATCTGCCCATGTGTAATCATTCTCTTTTTTAGTTCTTTGGGATGTAACATGAGATAGCTTTGTGGCATAAATAAACCCTCAACAGAGGTATTTTAATATCACAGTTTACTTAATGATGTTATCAAGGGGGAAAAAGCATGTCTTTTTATGATTTCCAGTTGTTTGAAATTAATGTTTGAAGTTTAACTATTAGTTGCTTTGGTTTTTTCATATTAAGAAAAGAATTTTTAAATTGTTAACGAAGAAGAGTATGAATTTATGCAACCATCTGTTTTCTGATTAAGATAATGCTACTTTAAAAAGTGGATCTAACTAAAGAAAAACTTCTGATTAAAAAGAATTTAGACAGAAAATGTTAGCATGAGTCAGCTACAAGTAAATGTATTTCCCCTC
Organism: Nanger dama; assembly: GCA_917880005.1. Lineage (NCBI taxonomy): Eukaryota > Metazoa > Chordata > Mammalia > Artiodactyla > Bovidae > Nanger > Nanger dama. The sequence goes on from CAKJTW010000069.1 coordinate 6,329,923, forward strand.
CCTTGTGAGCTTCCCTTCTGCTCCTCCCATTCCATTCCTGTAAGTCACCACGGAGCACTGAGTTGAACTTCCTGTGCTACACGTCAGCTTCCCACTAGCTATCTATTTTACACATGGCAGAGTATATATATCAGCGCTACTCTCTCAATTTGTCATACCTTCTACTTCTTCCGCTGTGCCCACAAGTCTGTTCTCAGTAAGAGTTCCTTTTCCCTGCACATCTCCTTAAGCCATTTGCTAAATGTCTGCACCAGTTGTCTGGATGTATAAGAACATACACTTCTCCATTGCCACTTAACTATTGCATATGTAAATTTCAGATTCTTTCAAAATTCCTTGAGGATAATGTCCATGGTCATGATGTTAATCCTCCTCCAGACTGTAAAATGGCACTATGCCCATCAGAGGCTTTTAATGTATGCTGGGTGAGTGACTAACAATGAGTGAGTGGATTGAAGCCTGATTTCCATCAGCTCACTAGACTCAGGGCCACAGATGCACCGCTTCCTTTCGTGACAGAGTTAGGGGGCATGATTAAATTTATCTATCAAATATCAGCTGTGTGTGGTCATTAAAATTATTCTCTGGCCCTACTGAGAGTTGGAAGGAAAGTTGAAATTTTGAAACATTCCTTCTCTTTTATGAAATTTCATTTTTAGTTATGAGACAGTGTAAGGCTTATTACCATTTTATCTGAACATTTATTTTGACCAGATTGCAAATTTTCTGTTAATTGAGTCTTGAATTGGCCCATACACCATTGTAGATTTGCTCCATAGCTTCCGCACATGGAATTTATTGCAGAATTTTCATCTACATCTGCTCATTTACTTTGCTTAATCTAGTATAGTGTTTCCCTTACATAGTGTATGTGGCGGGGGTTGGGGGTGAGTTGTGAATGAAGAGTGGAGAAAAAGGAACTTAAAAATACTCACAGTTTAAATTGTGTCTATATCCAGGTTATGTAATAAAATATTAAGTGAATTACACTTTTCTTTTTGTTGCTACATACTTATCATATTTTTTCATTACAGAAATAATACACCAATAGAAAAGTTGAGAAAATGCGGATGAGCAAATAGAAAAAGTTACCTAAAATCCTTTTACCTAGAGAAAACAACTATTGGCTTCTGTTGTATATATTTCCAAGGTTTTCCTATAAAATATGTATAGACCATAAATTCTGTAGCATTTTTCAATTGACAACTGACTTTCTCTCACCTAGCATTTTAAACCCCTTTCCATGGTCGTAAACATATATATTCATATTTAATGCTTGTACAGTCTTTTTCTATATAGATCCCAGTTATATATACATATATATATATATGTATGTGTATATATATATATATATAACAGATCAACTAAATTCTGACTGCAATGCAGGAGACCTGGGTTTGAACCCTGAGTTGGAAAGATCCTCTGGAGAAGAAAATGGCAATCTACTCCACTATTCTCGCCTGGAGAATCCCATGGACAGAGGAGCCTGGCAGGCTACAGTCCATGGGATTGTAAGAGTCGGACATGACTCAGCAACTAACCGCCACCAATGGATCAATTCTACGTTGTAGGGTATTTAGTTAGTTTCCAGTTTTCCAGTAAGTAAATGACTTCCACAAAGAAGCCTCTAATTTCATACCATAGACAGATACCAGTGCACAAATTTCTGTTAACCCAGAGCTTTCCCCGACTGAAGAAGCAAACACCATCACTGCAGCAGATACAGGTTTCAGTGACGTTTCAATGAAAACAAAACATGGAATTCTCCCCTTTTTTTGTGATACACCATGTAGATACATGAGAGTTGGATTATGAAGAAGGCTGAGCACCAATGAACTGATGCTTTTGAACTGTGGTGCTGAGAAGACTCTTGAGAGTCCCTTGGACTGCAAGGAGATCCAACCAGTCCATTCTAAAGGAAATCAACCCTGAATATTCATTGGAAGGACTGATGCTGAAACTGAGGCTTCAGTACTTAGGCACCTGATATGAAGAGCTGATTCGCTGGAAAAGACCCTGATGCGGAAAAGACCCTGATGCCAGGAAAGTTTGAAGGCAGGAAGAGAAGGGAGCAACAGAGGATGAGATGGTTGGATGGCATCACTGACCTGATGGACATGAGTTTGAGCAAGCTCCAGGAGTTGGAAAAGGACAGGGTAGCCTATCCTTGGTGTGCAGTCCAAGAATCAGATACTAAACTGAGTGACTGAACATCATTGGTGTCTGGGTGGGGAGGCAGAGGAAGCATGGTGCTCAGCAGACTCCTTCATCAGCAACATGTTTTGGACCAGGTATAACATGGAAGTATCTTGAGGGATAGTGGAATTGTGCTTATGATGCAATGTATTTTTTCATGATGCTGTGGCTTAATTTCCTGATTCCTCTCCTGCCTGCTGGCAGTAATTCTGGTCGAGGTCCTCTTTTCCTCTTGCACTAAAACACAGGGACAACCTTGCCCTTGCCCTGCCTTGCCACTTGCCCTGCTCTTTCTTAACAAGGAGCATAGCTTCCATAGAACCAGGATATCTGGTACTCAAATTACCCATTGCTAATTGACCCAGAAAGACCTTCATATGGGGCATTCACATTTTCAGTCTATTATTGCAAGATAACAAACTGTCCATTAACAAATGACTCTGTGCCTTCCTGAGTCAGTTTTCTAGAAATGCTTGTGGAAAAAATGCAATATCAATTTATGTAAAATAGTGCATAATTCAGAGCCATTGTCAGTCTATCATTGACTAGGGAATTATACATTACTACATTGTCTTTAATACAATTATCGTATAATGAAAACTGTTAAACCAGCCATTTTCCCAGGACTTTGAGTTGTAAACATTTTTACAGTTTTGGTAAAATCATCTACTTGTGCTTTCTTTATACAATAGCTAACTCATACAAAGAAACTCACTGCTTTGTAACATTTTAGACATTTAGTCTAAGGAAGTTTAGGGTTTCTGTATTGTAGTTCAACAAAATTTGTTGAAAGCTCAGTTTGTGATAAACATCAAGGAACTGGAAATAAAAAGGCAAAGTTCCGATAAGCTAATGAATAGACAAATAGATGTTGTAACCATTTATGTGATATGCTATAATAAAAGCATATTATAATAACAGATAGCATTTCATGGGCATTTACATTATCCTGGTATTGTTTCAAAATCCTTTGTTGATTTTTCTTTCATAGTTAATTTAAATCTCAGAAGGACATCTTGAGGTATAACTTATCTGCCCCCAATTCACCAATGACAAAACTAAGGGACCAAAATTTAGCAAAAATCACACAGCTGGTAACACAAATGGTACTTGAACCAGTGACATAAGTTACATCATACTGTGTGGCAACAACAGGAAATGATTGATTCTGATGATAGAATGGGAGGTGGGGGGGCAGGGAGACTTCCCAAGTGAGGTACATTTGATCTATACTTTGAAGAATGAGCACAATCTTATTCAATGATAAAGGGAGAAGGAATTTCTAAGGATAAATAGACTAGCATGTGCAGAAGCACAGATGTGTAGAAGTGTCTGATATATTTAAGGGCTAGAATGGCATATAATTCAAGGGTTGTGTGGCTGGAGATGAAAAGAGAAGGAGAAAAAGTGTCCGCAATTTCATGAGTTTTTGCATTTTTCCAGGCCCAAAAGGAATAATTTTCAAAGTCCACAGATTCTTTCAAGTCTAACACATGGACGTTTTCTTGCATTTTCATCATAAATATTCATAATTAGTAGCATCAAATTACACACAACATTCACAACTTTCCCAATTTTTGCCATTCTGTAATGTGAAATGAATGAATGCATGTGTGTAAATAGATGCAGATTGGTAGTATACATGATTAATCTTGCTAAATAAAGTATTATTTTTCTCTAGATGCATATGAGTAAGTTGAAAATACCAGCTCAGATAATGAACAAACAGGCTAACGGACAATGAAATAATTTTCATCCTGGGTAAGCCCAGTTTCCTCACTTCATTAGTTTTTAATTAAACCTCTGTCTGATTAAGTTCTCCATCTCCTTTCCACAAACTTTGCTTGTAAAATTTCCTTCATTTGGCCCTGAGCAGCCTCCAAGCAGTGTGTGAAAACAATGTTGCTTGAATGTTGTCTGGTATCTTCCTTGTGCCCATCATTTATTATTTTATTTTAAGATATAATGTAAAAGGTCAGAGAAGCAACTAAAAAGCATGGGAATAGAGTATATATAGGATATGTATTCTCAGCCCAGAATTCCCAGAGTAACCCTTTCCTGGGGCCCAGCTGGCCTAAGGACAAACAGTGTCCACTTTGTCTTGGACTGCTTGCTTAGTGGACACACTTGGACCCAGAAGCCATCTTGAGGGAACAGTTTGTAAATATGAAGCGAGGTAGAGTGAAAGAACTTCCCAGGTGGCTCAGTGGTGAAGAATCCACTCACCAGTGCAGAAGATGCAGGAGGAGACGTGGGTTCAAACCCTGGGTCAGGAAGACCCCCTGGAGTAGGAAATGCAACCCACTCCCGTATTCTTGCCTGGACAACTCCATGGACAGAAGACTCTGGCAGGCTATATATAGTCCATGGGGTCACAAAGACTCAGACACAGCTGAGAGATTGAGCATGCATGTATATAAGATATATAAAATCTTATATAAAGTATAAAAAGTATATAAAGTGTGATATCCAGGGCATAGTTGAGACCATGGGCCCTCCAGAGCGCCTCTGATTTTTTAAGATACATACCCTCATGACAGATGAAAAAGAACCTTTTCTATGTTTCTAAACCCAATTCTGATGTTTCCTAAGGACAGCCAAAGGGGAGCCTCAGAGTCCTCAACAAAAATGCTGAAAGATGGTAGAGACCAGTCCCACACACCCCTCCCAGGTCCTTGCCTAGGACATATTAGGGGACCTCTTTGCTGGTTTTTCCTAACACAATCTCCTAGCAGGATAACGGACCCTTCCTCCAGAACCTCCTCAATTCTTCTTCTTTAGATCTTGCTCTAGGCCTCCAAATTCCTGTCCCAAAGTCCCCAAACTGGCTTCCATAGCCTGCCCAAGCCTCTCCCCTGCCTCTCCCTCCCAGGGTGCAATCAGATGCTGTCTCTTCACCCTTGGTCGGAGGGGGTGTCCTTGAGGCAGCTGCCAGCAGGGGGTGGGTCTGAAAGGGTGGAAGAAACTTGACACTGTACACCAGCCCTGGTGCCCTGGTGGGCACGCCAGTCCTCTCCTGGTACAAGCCCAAGCTGTCAATGAGATGATGAAAGATCTACGGGTCTGAGGCTTTTGTTGGTACCCTTGCCCCAGGTTCTGTGAATGTGAGGGGTGGGTGGTATCCAGACACAGTGTCCAAAGTTTCATTCCAAGACAATTGTCTGTGGATCATGGCCCCCTCTCCCATATTCCCTTTAGAGGTTGAATTCAATCTTTCTTTTGCTCACTCTCTTTTATTTCTTATTTACAGAACAAGTATTTATTCAGAACTACTCTGAGCGTGTTGCCGGAATAAGAGACACGGGGCATCACTGGCAAGATGTGGGCTCTGGGAAACCAGGGAAAGATGGGTTTTCAGAAAGGGGGAGTGGTCAGGAGGATTCTGACACAAAGTCTCAGGGTATGAAGGCTGAAGGATGCTCAGAGGCTCTGTGGGAGGAAGATCACTGGGCTTTCCCACAAGAGCATCCAATGAAATGGCAGAGACAGAAATGAAGTTGGAGTGGGTAAAAAGTGAGTGGGGCATGCAGCCCCAAATGGTGGGTCAAGATTATTCTTGAGGATGTTTTTCTATAAGGGGTTAGGGGAAGATGCTGAGGGCACTGGGGTGGGAGGTAGGATTAAGGCAGAGACGCTTTCAAATAAAAGACTTTGTTTAGAAGAAGCTGAGGTCCCAGGGGTTGGGGCCACTGTGAAGTACAATGCACAGCCTATAGCGCTTGCCTTTGCATGGGGCCCCGACCTTGTACAACAAGTTTTATTTCAGTAACAAAATGTCTGGCTTCAGGTGTAGCAATAGGGCAAATTTTAGACAGCTAATCAATACTGTTTCACCACCCTCCTCCTCTCCTAATTATGTAATTATCCACAGATCTTTTCCAAGAACAACAAGTGGAGCTCTTTCTCCCCACATTTAGGGTAGAGTTTTACTCCCTAAGTAGACTTCTCTGCTCCCTAAATTTTAATTTATTAACTGTTTCACCTGAAAGCAATCACCCTTGCAGTCAATTCCCCAAATAAAACATCTGCCTTTTCAATTCAGACAGCTATAAGTGAAGAAATACAGCAGGGGAGCAGAATTATGTTCTCTTTTAGAAAGTAGAGATGTTTACAAAGCCATGCTTCTGACACCAGCTGCCTGGCCTGCATGGTGAATGAGCTGGCGTCAGTGCTGGGAGGGGAGGAAAGCATGGTGAGCCTGGCTCCTCCTGATCATTTGTGAAGATTCAGCGGCAGTTCCTGCAGCACAATCCTCCCCTCCTATATTAACTGACCTGATATAGAGGCTACTGGAGACCTGCAAGCTCTGGGGTCATTAGTGCTCACAGTGCTTTGTTTTTCCATAGCATCTATTTTCATGGCATGTGTGATTTTCACTTGCTTTAAAATCAGTAATCGCCTGAGGTCTTAAGATGCCATAAAAAGGGACTAAATTGGGTCACTGGTAGAGATATGGATGGACATGGAGACTGTCACACAGGGTGAAGCAAGTCAGAAAGAGGAAAAACAAATACTGTACATTAACACATATGTAGAATATAGAAAAATGGTATAGAGACAGATATAGAGAAAACATGAATGGACAACAAGGGGGGACAGTTGTGGGTAGCATGAACTGGGAGACTGGGTTTGACATAGATACGCTGCTATATATAAAAGAGATAACTAGTGAGAATCTTTTAACACCTGATGTGAAGAGCAAACTCTTTGGAAAAGACCCTGATGCTGGGAAAGATTGAAGGCAAGAGGAGAAGGGGGCAACAGAGGATGAGATGGTTGGATGGCATCACCAACTTGATGGACATGAGTTTGAGCAAGCTCAGGAAGGTAGTGAAGGGCAGGGGAGGCCTGGTGTGCTGCAGTCCCTGGGGTCGCAAAGAGTCAGATAACAGAACAACAACAACGAAAATCTACTGTATAGCTCAGAGAACACTATTCAGTAATCTGTGGTGACATAAATGTGGAGGGAATCCAAAAAGAGGAGACATATTTATATATACACAAGGTTGATTCACTTTGTTGTACAGCAGAAATTAATACAACACTGTAAAGCAACTAAACTCCAATAAAAATTAATTTTAGACAATGGTGCCGTTTGGCAAGTCTGTTAAGACTTCTTCAGAAGGGGCCGGTACTCATGCTAACTTTTCTTTAAACCTTATTCTAAGTACAGAAGTCTGGAGGCAAAAGGTGGGTGAACATTTATATCAGGTAATATTTTTACCACTCTTAAGAAGAGTGCATGAGGCAAACACTGGGGAACATATATTATCAATATGCTGCTTTCTCCGTTTTCTTTTTTTTTCTTTTCTGCTGAGTATTTAAACCCCTTGGAGATTTGATTTTTAGCCATTGCTGGCAGACAAAGCTGATGAAGACCCAAGATAATAGAAACAACATCGTGTCCATCATTCCTGCCTACTTACAAACTGCTTCTCCTTTATTTCTGGCTGTGCTGGGTCTTTGTTGCCATGAGGACTTTTCTCTGGTTGCAGTGAGTGGGGGCTACTCTCTCATTGCGGGGCACAGGGTTCCCATTGCGGGGCCTCTTCTGTTGCAAAGCACAGGCTCCAGAGCACACACTTAGTAGCTGTGGTGCATGGGCTTAGCTGCCCCCTGACACGTGGGATCTTCCTGGACAAGGGAACGAACCCATGTCTCCTGCATTGGCAGGTGAATTCTTTGCCACTGAGCCACTAGGGAAGCCCAGCAGATTTCTTTCTTCCTGCCACTTGCGTATTTATAATCATTTCATTAAAGAAGTCAGCAGAGGGCCAAAATAAGTCTCTGAAGACAGTCTTTCTGGGGAGAGAGGAGAAAAAACAGTTACTATAATGATTAACTGCCCAAGCAGTACACACAGTAATGTACAGGGCAAGGAAAAGAAAATTTTGTGGAACAGAGGTGTTTCAGCAAGTGTTACGTGGAAGACAGTAGGAAAAAAAAAAAAAACAAATAAAACCTGTGCTAAGATGTTTTTCTAAATGAGGCACCCTTATCCCTTCATGTTAAGTACTGTGACTGTAAAATCATCCCAGGACTCCAGAGGGTAAAATTCCAGAGTTCACAGGATCCTTTGCAGGGAATCAGGATATGGGTTTCTGGAACAAAACTTTGCTTAATCCACTGCAGAGAAAAACCCCAAAATCATGCTGCAATCTCACATATCAGAAGCTTGTAGAGTTCAGATAGTACATGAAACAAAGGAACTTATTCTGTATGGAATAAGAAAAAGAAGGGGAAATCTATAAAAATATCAAATCACTATGTTTTACACTAGAAACTAATATAATCTTGAGCATAACTCTACTTCAATAAAACAAGTAAATAAATTTTTATTTACTTGTTACTTCAGTAAATAAATAAAATTTAAAAAGAGGAAAAAAGCAAATGACCTTGCATGTTGATTCACTCTATAACTGATTAACAATAGCTATCACTATCCCCTACAACAGATGTTTTATCACGTCTATTATTACTAGAAGTTTTAAATTATTTTAATTTAAATTATCAGAAATTTTACAAGTCCCTAAATCATGTTATATCTCACATGCTAGTAAAGTAATGCTCAAAATTCTCCAAGCCAGGCTTCAGCAATACATGAACTGTGAACTCCCTAATGTTCAAGCTGGTTTTAGAAAAGGCAGAGGAACCAGAGATCAAATCACCAACATCCACTGGATCATCGAAAAAGTAAGAGAGTGCCAGCAAAACATCTATTTTTGCTTTATTGACTATGCCAAAGCCTTTGACTGTGTGGATCACAATGAACTGTGGAAAATTATGAAAGAGATGGGAATACCAGACCACCTAACCTGCCTCCTGAGAAATCTGTATGCAGGTCAAGAAGCAACAGTTAGAACTGGACATGGAACAACAGACTGGTTCCGAATAGGAAAAGGAGTACATCAAGGCTGTATATTGTCACCCTGCTTATTTAACTTCTATGCAGAGTACATCCTGAGAAACACTGGACTGAAAGAAACACAAGCTGGAATCAAGACTGCTGGGAGAAATGTCAATAACCTCAGATATGCAGATGACACCACCCTTATGGCAGAAAGTGAAGAGGAACTAAAAAGTCTCTTCATGAAAGTGAAAGAGGAGAGTGAAAAAGTTGGCTTAAAGCTCAACATTGAGAAAACAAAGATCATGTTATCCGGTCCCATCACTTCATGGGAAATAGATGGGGAAACAGTGGAAACTGTCAGACTTGATTTTTGGGGGCTCCAAAATCACTGCAGATGGTGACTGCAGCCATGAAATTAAAAGACACTTATTCCTTGGAAGAAAAGTTATGAGCAACCTAGATAGTATATTCAAAAGCAGAGACATTACTTTGCCGACTAAGGTCCATCTAGTCAAGGCTATGGTTTTTCCTGTGGTCATGTATGGATGTGAGAGTTGGACTGTGAGGAAGGCTGAGCACCAAAGAATTGATGCTTTTGAACTGTGGTGTTGGAAAAGACTCTTGAGAGTTCCTTGGACTGCAGGGGAGATCCAACCAGTCCATTCCGAAGATCAACCCTGGGATTTCTTTGGAAGGACTGATGCTAAAGCTGAAACTCCAGTACTTTGGCCACCTCATGCGAAGAGTTGACTCATTGGAAAAGACTCTGATGCTGAGAGGAATTGGGGGCAGGAGGAGAAGGGGATGACCGAGGATGAGATGGCTGGATGGCATCACTGACTCAATGGACGTGAGTCTGAGTGAATTCCGAGAGATGGTAATGAACAGCGAGGCCTGGCGTGTGAAAGGTTAGGACACGCCCAGGCTGGCTGAGGCACGCCCCGAAAAATGCCGCAGACAAGCCTCGGAGGTGGGACAACGACCAAACAGGAGCCGGAAGTGGACCAGGCTTCCGGGGGCCAACCCCCGGCATCCGGGCCCAATCAGGTGCCGACACAGAGCCCTTGGGCACCAATCACCACTGTAGCCTGCGCTTGTTGCCTTAATGGGAAAAACTTGGCCTGTCCGCCAGCCCTTGCTATAAAACCTTCCCGCACCCCTCCCCGCCTCGCAGACTCCCTTTGTTCCCTTGCTTGCTTGCCCCCAGGAGTCCTGCCCTGGAGCGACTGCCCAATAAAGGCCTTTTACTAACGGTCCCAAGAGGTGGCTTTTTCTTCCCTCGGCATTTTCTTACATCTGGCGCCCAAAGTGGGGGCTCGAGGTGAGGGCCTCCAGCACTCGCCGTTGAGGCCCCCTCGAGCTCCACCGCCGCGGTAGCCCCAGACCCAGGTGACTGACCAACCTCCCGGATGGCAGAATATGGGGTAAGTCCCTTCGGCTTTGGGGCCTGCCCTCCTTGGCGACCACTTCCTAGGGCTCTGTAATGGGTGCGCACTTACTGGGCCCTCCCGGTCACCAGTTCGTGAGGGAGATGTCCCAAATGACTGTGTGGACCTCCGGCTCGGCCTCTGGCTTCGGCCCCCCTCCTGGTCATCAGTTCGTGAGGGAGACGTCCCCGGACGACTGAATAGACCTCCGGCTTCGGCCTCCTCCGGTCCTGCAGTCCGCGAGGAAGACGTTCTGACCGGCTGCTCCGACCTCCGGCTTCCCTTAGTGTGTCCAAAGACATTTGGACACCGGGGGTTCACCTCCGTGTCACATGGTTGCCATGGGATCGACAGCCTCCAAACCCGACCCCCAATATTCTACACCTTTGAAGTGCCTACTGGCTAATTTGCGGACCCTAAGACTAAGGGATATATCCGCCTAAACAGCTTACTTTTTTGTGCTCTCAGGCCTGGCCACAATATTCTCTGGATAACAGCTCACTGGCCAGCCACAGGGACATTAGACTTTGACATCCTCCGTGATTTGGACAATTACTGCCGGAAAACGGGGAAAATGGCCTGAGGTCCCCTATGTTCAGGCCTTTGGGCGGTCGCTCCCGCCCCACCCTGTGCCCTACCCTGTGCACCACGTGTGCTCCCAGCCAAATTCTGCTCACCATGGCCCCCTGACTCCACCCTCCCTGGCCAAGCCAACTCCTCCCGTCTCTGAGTCCTCTGCTTTCTCTGTTCCTCCAGAAGACCTGGTGGCTCCTCCTCCCTATACCTCTCCCACGGCTCCCTCCCCTTCCACCCCGGCCCCAGCCTCGCCCTCAACCCCCAACCATCCGGCAGCTAACCCTATTCTTTCCCCTCCTCCGACCCTGCTTCTCTACCCTCACCCTCACCCTCCACTCCTCCGGCCCCTCCTACCTCCGTTCCTGCCCCCGAGACTCCGCCGCCAGCCCTGGATCCTCCAGCCCTAAACCCTATCTTGCATCCTCCTCTTCCCTCCGTCACGCCCTCCCCCTCTCCGGTTAGCTCCCACACTCGCTCCCACGGCAACCCTCTGGGGCCTCCCTCCCCTTCCCCCAGCCCCGCTACTCCCTCTTCGACAAGTAGCTGGTGCTGAGGGCCTAGCCCAAGTCCACGTCCCCTTTTCTCTCCAAGATCTAGCACAGACTGAGGCCAAACTGAGATCCTTCTCCTCCAATCCCACTCAGTACATTAAACAGTTCACTGGCTTGACTCGTGCTTATACTTTGACCTGGCAGGACATCTATGTCATTTTAGGGTCCACCATCACCCCCGAAGAGAGGCAGGCCATTTGGACGGCGGCCAAAGCTCAGGCCGATCAGAGGCACATTGCCAATCCCTCTCCCGAGTGCCCCCGGGGCTCAGGCGGTCCCTGACGTTGACCCTGATTAGAGCTACCAAGATGGGGGTGGTGGCCAGCAACAAGTACGCTATATGATAGAGTGCCTTCTTGATGGGGTGGAGGTGTCCTCTCACAAAGTTATAAATTTCCTCAAATTAGATGAGGTGACTCAGGGGCCTGATGAAAATCCAGCCATGTTCCTCAATTGGCTTACTGAGGCCTTCATTCAATACACCAGGCTGTCCCCTGAGTCCCCCGTAGGGGCAGCCACCTTGGCCAGTCGTTTTATCTCTCAGTCTGCCCCTGATATTTGAAAAAACTGGCCAAGGCTGAGGACGGTCCTCAGACCCCTATCCGAGATCTGGTAAAAATGGCTTTCAAGGTCTACAATGCTGGTGAGGAAACTGCTGAGACCAGCCGAAAGGCAAGGCTTAAGCAAAAGGCCGAATTTCAGGCTAGCCTCCTCAACCAGCAGACGAGTCTCTTTAACCAGCAAACCCAAGCCTTGGTGGCGGTCCTGTGGCCGGCTGTGGGCTCGGGGTCCCAAAAGCCCCCCTCCGGGGGCCTGCTTCAAGTGCGGCCAAGAAGGACACTGGGCCAAGACGTGCCCTAACCCGCGCCCTCCATCCAAGCCATGTCCGTTGTGCAAGCAACGAGGACATTGGGCCAGTGACTGTCCCCAGGCCTCTCAGGCCCCGACCTCTAGGGGCCGGGGACTAGAGCACCCCAGGGAGACTTCCTGCCCTACTCCGGCTTTGGAGCTGTTGAGCTTCGATGACGACTGATGCCGCCCAGACTCGGGGACCCCGATCACCCAAGCCGAGCCCAAGGTAACGCTCCAGGTAGTGGGTAAGTCTATCAACTTTCTGGTTGATACAGGGGCTACCTATTCGGTCCTTCCTTCCTTTGGGGGCATTCTGCATCCTTCCCAGATTTCGGTTATGGTAATTGACGGCCAACCTTCACGTCCTCTCCAAACCCAACCACTGTCCTGTCAGTTGGATTCCTGCATGTTCACTCACTCCTTTTTAGTCATTCCTTCCTGCCCTACCCCGCTTTTGGGGAGAGATATACTCGTTAAGCTAAAAGCCGCCCTCCACCTGACTCCCGGATCGGCCCCCACGTCGGGGGCCTTCCTGATGCTACTCGCGGACCCCCTGACTCCTCCGGTTAGTCCTGAAGTCTGGGACACCCGAGTCCTGGTGGTGGCTCGGCACCACCCTCCAGTCCTCATCCGGCTAAGGGACCCCACCTGTCTCCCAGCTTGGCCCCAGTTTCCTTTGTCTGTTCATAACCTCAGGGGGCTAAAATCCCATCATCGACCATCTCATGGGACAGGGTCTCCTAATCCCCAAGACTTCCCCCTGTAATACGCCCATCCTTCCTGTCCAGAAGGCTTCAGGAGACTACCGGCTGGTGCAGAATCTCCACCTGATTAACGCGGCAATGGTCCCTGCCCATCTACTTGTCCCTAACCCCTACACCCTCCTTTCCTCCATACCTCCTCAAACCTCCCATTTCACCGTTATTGACCTCAAAGATGCCTTTTTACCATCCCACTCCACCCTGACTGCCAATTCCTCTTTGCTTTCACCTGGACTGACCCCGACACCCAGCTGACCACACAGCTTACCTGGACTGTTCTACCTCAGGGGTTCAGAGACAGCCCCCATTACAAGCCCTGTCCCAAGATCTGGCTCAGTGCTCTCTTCGCCCTAGCGCTCTCATCCAGTACGTGGACGATTTGCTTCTTTGCAGCCCCTCAGAAGAGACCTCCCGACAACACACTGCAACCGTCCTTAACTTCCCCGGCTCCCAGGGCTATAGGGCCTCAAAATCCAAGGCTCAACTAACCCAGAACTCTGTTGTCTATCTAGGTCTCCAAATCACTCCCACCACTAAAGCCCTGACAGCAGATCGGTGTAGCCTCCTCCGGTCCATCTGTCCTCCAGCCAATGGAGACCAGATATTGTCCTTTTTAGGGCTGACAGGATTTTTCCGACACTGGGTCCCAAATTACGTCACCCTGGCCAAGCCTCTGTATGCTGCAGCTAAAAACTCCCACAGGGCCACTGTCTTCCCCCACCGAGATTTCCCAGCAGGTGGCTGCGGCCTTGGGCATCGCCTGGCATCTCCATATGCCTCATCGGCCCCAATCGTCAGGCAAGGTGGAGCGGGTAAACAGCATCAGCAAGACGCACCTGACCAAACTCGCCTCGAAACTGCGACTGTCTTGGGTCGACCTCCTTCCTCTGGTGCTCACTCGCATTCGCACCACCCCACACTCGAAAACAGGTTTGACCCCCCTTTAAACTGCTCTTCGGCAGGCCCTACCTTTGACCCACCTCCCGGAGGGATAGGCTCCCCCACTCGCGGGTACCTCCCCCTCTTCTCCCTCCTACGACCTCTGCTGAGAAAACACTCCGATCGGGTCCTGCCACAACCAACAGACGGCGAGGGGGCCAACTCGGCCTTTGGCCCCAGGAGATCAGGTACTGCTAAGAGCCCTCAGCCCCCGCCTACTACAGCCTTGCTGGACGGGACCCCATACGGTGATCCTCACCACTCCTATGGCAGCCAAACTCCTGAGACACGAGCCTTGGTACCATCTGACCCAACTTAAACCCGCACCCCTGGGTCTCCTTGAAATGGGGGGATCTTACCTCTCCACCCTTACTGGGCCAACCAAATTAACTATTACCTGAACCCCTCTTTCGCCAATCTTAAAATAATTGAGGCACCGCCTCCCACCAGGAAGAAACACGTCCCAATCCGATGTTGGCCTGGTGCCATCTGCTGTGACTGCTGACAACCACAGTTCTGGCGATACTCTTTGCCATTAGATTGGCGGCCATAGCTCCCCAAAACTGGTCATTTGCACATCGGCCGCCGCTGGCCCTTGCTTACCTAGCCGTCTGCTCCCTACTCCTGGGGTGCTATTCCCTTGGGGCACCTTGACAGCCTTAACCCCAACTGGGCCCCAGAGCCCCTCATACGGCTCCCACTCCTGCGGAGATCACTGATTTGATCCTTACCCAGAATCTCTGCCCCCGAGTCCACAATATGGCAAAAATTACAAATAATAGTGTGGGCGGCCTTGAGAGTGCTTTGGGCCCTGGATGAGGGTGGCTGCTCCAGTTCTCACCAGCCCTTTCAGGTCACCTAGATATTAAAAAAATGGAAAAACATATGAAAAACTCAACCAGACCACAGGTACTCACCCCAAAAATACATGATGGCCTGACTTATATTTTCACCTGAGACAACTAATCGAGACCTCATGGGCCAGAGCCTATCTCCGAAAGGTAGGCTTCTACGCCTGTCCAGGACATAAGAGAGAAAATATTAAGACCTGTGGAGGGCCAGTCAGTCGCTACTGTAAGTCTTGGGACTGCGTGACGTCTAATGACGGATGGTGGAAATGGTCGGTAGCTGGGCTAGATCTGATTACCCTAGCCTTTATAAACCCCATCACTCAAGAAATGTGGGACCGACAGTTTACCTTGCAATGTCCACATTGTGACCTGGTTAAACTCTCTTTTACAGAACAGGGCAAAAAGGATGGGAGATGGGTCTCTGGGCTGACATGGGGGTCCAGGTTTACGATAGCTGGGGGCCCCGAGTGCAGTTCTCTTTGTCCAGCAAGTTGTGATGCCTGCCCAAACCCGCGTTGTAGGCCTCAACCCGGTCTTGGGTGGTGGGCAGACACACCCCTGGCCATACCGCATCCGCACTCACGAGTTTGAGGACAGGGACTCTGCCTAGGTAATGTTCCACCTGAAAAGACCACCCTGTGTGCCCAAACTGTTAACCTCACTGCAGAGAATAAGACAACATGGGTTGTGCCTGAGGAGGGGGCTGGTGGGTTTGTTCCCACATCGGGCTGACACCCTGCCTACACCTTTCTGTCTTCAACCAAAGCAAGGAATTCTGTGTCCTAGTGGCCGTGATGCCTAAAATCCTATACCATTCTGAGGAGGTACTATACAATTTTTGGGATAGGGGAGCCCAGCCTTCACGGCAAAAAAGGGAACCTGTCACGGCCATCACTCTGGCAACCCTATTCGCCCTGGGAGCAGCAGGAACGGGCACCGGGATTGCATCACTGTCCATGCAAAGCCAGGGTTTGACCTCCCTAAGAGCTGCCATTGATGAAGACATTGCCCGAATAAAAAAGTCTATGATGACCTTAGAAAAATCTCTAACTTCCCTGTCAGAGGTGGTGCTACAAAACAGGCGAGGACTAGATCTGGTTTTTCTACAACAAGGGGGCCTCTGTGCAGCCCTCAAGGAAGAATGTTTCTTTTACGCAGACCATACGGGGGTAGTAAGAGAATCCATGGCCAAGGTGAGAGAGGGGCTAAAACGCAGGAAGAGAGAGCGGGAGGCCCAGCAGGGCTGGTTTGAGTCCTGGTTCCAGAGCTCCCCATGGCTGACAACTCTGTTATCCTCTCTAATAAGACCACTCATCATCCTCTTGCTGCTTCTGACTTTCGGGCCCTGTATCTTAAATAAGCTCCTGGCCTTCATCAAGCAACGGCTCAATGCGGTCCAGCTGATGGTGTTGAGACAGCAGTACCAAGGGCTTCCAACAAATGCTCCGTGACAAACTTAACAGCAGACGCCCCCTGTCATCCCGGCCACTCCCTAACCCTCGTCGCCCCGTACAGCAGGAAATAGCCAGAGAAAATTGGCGCCCCTTGTCCTATATCAAAAGGCCGCGATGAAAGGTTAGGACACGCCCAGGCCAGCTGAGGCACGCCCCGAAAAGTGCCGCAGACAAGCCTCGGAGGCGGGACAACGACCAAACAGGAGCCGGAAGTGGCATCCTGGCCCAATCAGGTGCTGACACAGAGCCCTTGGACACCAATCACTGCTGTAGCCTGCGCTTGTTGCCTTAATGGGAAAAACTTGGCCTGTCTGCCAGCCCTTGCTATAAAACCTTCCCGCACCCCTCCCCGCCTCGCAGACTCCCTTTGTTCCCTCGCTTGCTTGCCCCCAGGAGTCCTGCCCTGGAGTGACCGCCCAATAAAGGCCTTTTTACTAACGGTCCCTAGAGGTGGCTTTTTCTTCCTGCAGCATTTTCTTACAGCGTGCTGCGATTCATGGGGTCGCAAAGAGACACGACTGGGCAACTGAACTGAACTGAACATTTTTTTAAATATTCATAGCACTTTACTACTACTAAGTCGCTTCAGTCGTGTCCAACTCTGTGCAACCCAATAGATGGCAGCCCATCACGCTCCGCCGTCCCTGAGATTCTCCAGGCAAGAATACTGGAGTGGGTTGCCATTTCCTTCTCCAATGCATGAAAGTGAAAAGTCAAAGTGAAGTCACTCAGTGGGCTCCGACTCTTAGCGACCCCATGGACTGTAGCCCACCAGGCTCCTCCGTCCATGGGATTTTCCAGGCAAGAGTACTGGAGTAGGGTGCCGTTGCCTTCTCCATCATAGCACTTTAAGTCTGTATAAAGATAATCTTTAAAGAATTATTTTCTAGACTGAAAGATAAAAGTCAAATAATTTGAAACCAAGATCCCTAACTCCTTCCATTAAATTAAAAACCTCAACTGAGAAGTTTTGTTACTTGTGATAAATGACAGAACACCCACAAATTTAATCTTATTTGTTGTCTTTGCCTCAAACTGATTAATCAGGGAATGGGCAATTTGTTCAGTGCCTTGGGTCATAAATATTCTATATCCTTTAGCTTTCTCATCAGCTCAGAGAAGACAATTTACAAACAAACCAAATAGTTTAGACTATTCCTTTAGTTTAGTGATTCCTTCGTAGTTTCTGTGATAGACTTATAATTTTTCCCACCCTTCTCCAAATTTCATACATTGAAATCTATTCCCCAATTCAGTGGTATTTGGAGGTTGGGTTTTGGGGAGTCGATTGGGTCATGAGGATAGAGCTCTCATTAATGGGATTAATGCTCTTAAGAGTCTCAGAAAGCTCTTTCCTCTTCCTCTGTCTGAGAACCCTGTGAGAAGATGGTTCTTTAAGGTTGAGGAAGTGAGCCCCCACCAAATACCGAATCTTCCAGCACCTTGATCTGGGACACCCCAGCCCCGAGAATGATGAGAAATTTTTGTTTATAAGCCATCCAGTCAATGATATTTTTTTATAGCAGCTCAAAAATCTTCTTTTAATTAAAAATCATTTTCTACTTAGGGATACACTTATGCTACTGATTTTACATTTTCTCTCTCAAAGAGGTGGTTTACAATGTTCTGTTTCTGGCTGACTAACGATTGCTTATGCCATGTCCTCTTTAGAGTTTATGGGCTGCTTCCTCAGGTGAGAATCTTGGAAAGCAGCTCTAACATTTGGTTATTTTTTCACTATCCCTTTTGCATTAAGAATGCTTCCCTGGTGGCTCAGATGGTAAAGAATCTGCCTGCAGTGTGGAAGACCTGGGTTTGATCCCTGGGTCGGGAAGACCCCCTGGAGAAGAGAATGGCAACCCATTCCAGTATTCTTGCCTGGAGAATTCCATGCACAGAAAAGCCTGGCAGGCTACAGTCCATGGGGTTGCAAAGAGTTGAACATGACTGAGCGACTTTCACTTTCTGCATTAAGAAATAGTACATTCAAACTGCCATTTAATGGATAAGGGACGGGCTTTGCTCTCTGAAAGAATTTTGGAGTACATATTTAAGACAAACTAAAGGAATGGAATATAGGAATTTGTGGGTTCTAGAAAAATCTTCGTTATTTCACTCCTTCCAATTTTATTTTACCTTCAAGCAAATCAGATTCATTTTGCTTTAGTGCAATGCACGTTCATACTATCCTAGCATTCTTAACATACAGTGAAAATTGTATGTTTAATTTTGATCCCTACTAGATTGCATAAAGGCAGAAGATGACTCTGTTCATGTTTATTTTATTATTCTTAGTGTCCGCTAATGTATTCAGAACTTTCTAAAGGGCTCACTAAATTATTTGCTGAATCTCACTGAAGCAAAGACTCTTCTGAAATTTTATATAAATATATATAACATTTTTCATAGACTATTAGACCTAGACATGTTTTAGTACTCACACAAGTGTTTTAAAGACTGTGTATACTACTCTCAACTTTTCTATCTTATCTGGTTTATTTGTATTGACTATTCTTCCCTTCCCACCCATGAGTCATATTGCTTTCTTCTTTGTTTCTTCATAATTTTTAACTGTGTGTTGTACTATGGAGCCTAGTCTGGATTTTGTTTTCTTCTTTTGAAGAGTATTAATTTTATTCTGGCAAGCTATTTCTTTACTGCTGCTGCTGCAGAGAAGCTCAATACTTTGGGGGCTTGGTGTCAAACTTTGCTGAGTTTAGGATGCATGCAAGCTCAGTTGCTCAGTCACGTCCTACTCTATGCAACTCTATGGACTGTAGTCTGCCAGACTCCTCTGCCCATGAGATTCTCCAGGCAAGAATACTGGAGCATGTTGCCATTACCTTTTCCAGGAGATCTTCCCAACCCACGGATTGAACCCACCTCTCTTGTGTCTCCTGCATTGTCTTGTGGGTTCTTTGCTAGCTGAGACACCAGTGACACCCCCAAGATTTGATGAGTCCATGCTTAACATTGTGCCTGGGTCTCTCAATGCGTGGAATAAATTGTCCTCCCTGAGATCCATGTAGTTTTATTTGTCCATGCTCCAGCTTGGTGTGGTCTTCCTATAATCACTACTGCTTCCCCATCAGAGCGGATGCACAGCTTTCCTTCCTAATGCTATTCCTTCATGATGAAGTATCACATAGTGGTAAAATGCAAAACAGTGAGCGTTGGAGAATTTCAGCTTCTGTTCTGTGGCTTCCTTGGTACACACATTAGTGGAACAATTCAGTCAGTGTTGTTCAGCTTCCCTCTCCCTCTCTGAAAATCCAGTGGCATTGCTCTACTACTTTGAAATGCTATTTTCTGAATAACAGCTTCAAATGGTCAGAAAGCTTTTAAGACATTCAGCTTCTATTTAAATGCATGTTTCAAGCCAGGCTTCCAAATGTCCAGTGATTCAAAAACACCTTTAGGTAATATCCGCAAAGTAAATTCCAGCCATTGATTGACAGAAATGAACTCCTAGGGTGTTGAAATATACATCTACCCTTTATTGTTGCATTCACTCGAGCACTTTACAACGTGGAGTCAAATCTGTTAGAATAGCCCTTTGGACACGTTTGTCTTGTTGGATTCAGGATGTATTCATTTCTGGCTGCCAAAGGTGTAGTTGGCTTCTCTTTAGGGTGCTCAGTTTGAACTGACATCTGTTACAGATACTGCCTGACTAACGAAGCCTTTTTATTTTCTTAAAGCATGGTGTGACCCAGGGCAGCCCAGAGATGGGGAAAAAAAGAAAAATAAAACAAGAAAGACCAAGATTTCAAACCAAAACAAAATTTTTAAGGGATGCATGATGCTTCATTGGAATTTAGG
Source organism: Nanger dama (assembly GCA_917880005.1). Lineage (NCBI taxonomy): Eukaryota > Metazoa > Chordata > Mammalia > Artiodactyla > Bovidae > Nanger > Nanger dama. Next base: position 6,350,202 of record CAKJTW010000069.1, read on the forward strand.
AACACGAAGCACAGATGTTGTGTTCTGATAATCCTCAAATAAGGTTTTCTGTAGGTGCAGCCTCATGTAACCCCACCGGGAGGCTTGTCCATGACTTATTCGCTCTGTCCCCTTTAAAAGGGAAGATCAGAGGCTCAAGATCTTTTATGAATTTCCCCTGAGGGAGAAAGTGGCTAGTTATGCAGAATAAATTAAACAGCCTGGGGAAAAAAAAAGCTATCGCCATTGTGATGATTCCATTTAGTGTGGCAAATCTGATTTCCCAAGCAGCACAGAGGTGTGAAGTCAAAGGTTAATCCTCCCCCAAGTAAGACTCCTCAGCACTGCATGGGGATTAATTATTGGCTGGGATGGCAGAAACAACAGAGAAACAGTCACTGTCCAAATCCTTACCTCCTGAACTCAAGTTTTTGATTCATTTCAAATATTTGTTGTCCAAGTACACCATATCACCCCAGACAGAAAAGACTAGTGAGTATCTGGAGACCAAAAAAAGTCGATTATAATTGTCCTCAAATGGCAGTTGCAAACACTATTCTAGTCTTTTAAAATTATTTCACAGACATGGTAACATTTGTTGTTGTTTGGTTGATAAGTCATGTCTGACTCTTTGTGACCCCATAGACTGCAGCCCGCCAGGCAAGATTACTGGAGTGGGTTGCCATTTCCTTCTCTAGGTAATCTTCCTGACCCAGGGATCAAATCTGCCTCTCCTGCATTGACAGGTAGAGTCTTTACTAGTGAGCCACCAGGAAAGCCTGACATGTCAACATTACATCCTCATAAATGACACTTTAAGAGGATGGAGTATCCCCTGCTGTGAAGATGAGGAAACTGAGGATTAGAATCTTTAAGAAACTTGCCTGAGATCACTAAAGCAATAAACAGAAGAGTCTTAAAACTATTTGAACTCTGAATCTTTTGCCCTACCTGCTACAAAATAATATCATCACCATAAAGCACTGAAAAATAAAATCTCTTTATGGCCTCTTGCAATATTTCTTTACTATAGAAAAATGCAATAAATATCAACTTTATCCTTTTTTGCTCAATGTATTTTTCTTACTGACATATTACAGGCCAAGCACTGAAAAATATATTAAGACATAATGGTCACCCAGCCATTAGTTTCATTTCTTCTATAATCAAGATGATTCTAAGATGGCAGTTTCAGTTCCCAAAGATGGAGACTCAGACTTGTTTACATCATATTTCTGGCTTAATAATAAACCAGTAGGACTATAACAAGTTCCTTCCAAACAGTAAGGATGATGATAATTCATTTGACCATCTGTAAATACTTGAAATAGAATATTCAATTTTTCAAGGAAATATTGACTTGGCATAAATGCTCACTTGAAGGGAAATATCACAGAATACATCTGCAAATGGGATAATAATTGTACCTTGAATCTGCAGTGTTCTCTCTTAGCAATTCCAGCTCACTGGTAACTCTAGTGGAGAGAAGAGACTCAGCTGGTCATCCGACCTGCCTTCACTTTGGAAGTTCCAGGATTTGAAGAATGATAAAGGCAATGCAGAGAACCTCATCTAGAGGTTTCTCAGGTGTACAGTGGTGATACGGCATGGAGTCTGGGGACGAATGATGAGAACAATGTCAAAACCCAGGATGCAGCCACAGAATGCCCTGGGTAAGAACATAGACTCCTGAAAAGCAAAACAAAACAAACAAACAAACAAAAACTAGAAAGTGAAGCATCAATCACAAGACAAGAGCCACCCATCTGCTAATTTTTCAGTCATTGCTGCCAGCACCTAAACATTTTTATCAGGGCTTCCTCCATAGCTCAGTTGGTAAAGAATCCGCCTGTAATGCAGGAGACTCTGATTTAATTCCTGGCTCAGGAAGATCAGCTGGAGAAGGGATAGGCTACCTACTCCAGTATTCTTGGCTTCCCTTGTGGCTCAGCTGGTAAAGAATTCCCCTGCAATGCAGGAGACCTGGGTTCAGTCTGCAATGCGGGAGACCTGGGTTCAGTCTCTGGGTCAGGAAGATGCCCTGGAGAAGGGGAAGGCTACCCACTCTAGTATTCTGGCCTGGAGAATCCCATGGATTGTACAGTCCATGGGGTCGCAAGGAGTTGGACACGACTGAGTGACTTTCACTTCACTTCACTTCCCCTAAACTTTGGCTGCAGAGGATTCAAAACAAGGTTAGGAAGGTGCTGGAGAGATGGCATAAACTATTACCTCTGGCTCACTTTGACCACCATGCAAAATGATTAAGGAAATGTGACTTCATTACTGTTGTTAATAGAAGCAGAAACAGTTCAGCTTATATCCAGAAGAACAAGTACTATGATGGCTGAGTTAAAAACCATTTCATTAACAAAGTAATCTTTAAGGTGGGGTTTTGGAAAGAATGGTATTTTGACATCAGAAGAACAAAGAAAAGAAAGAAAGGTCACTCCAAAGAGAACAATGGAGAATGCTAAAATATTAAGGTGAGGACAGGGAACAGCGTTCATGTCGCTTTTGAGAATCTGTTATAATAAAATACAGAAACCTCTCCCCAGAGAAAAAGCACAAATCTTCATTCAAACCAAAATTTATGATTAATATTATATATTTATTATAGTCTTTCTTTAAATTAAACTTAACATTTACTTCAGGATAACATTTTGCATGTTGAATTAGTCCTACAGACTCTAGCACTGACTACCATCAGAAGTGGGCAGGATTATTTTGCTTTTTTAAGTTTTCATGTCATCATCCAGTGTACTTATGTTTACTGGCCCTAGATGGGGACTTCCAAGGTGTCAGTGGTAAAGAGTCTGACTGCAGTTCAGAAACTGCTAGAGACCTGTGTTTGATCTTTGGGTCAGGAAGGATCCTTGGGTCAGGAAGCCCTCTTCCCTGGAGGGGGAAAAGGTCACCTGCTCCAGTATTCTTGCTGGAATGGAACTGGACACGATGGAGTGACTCCGTGCTCATGGCCCTAGCTGGAGAGAACACTTCCTAAAGAGACATCGTTTTTCAAATTCTGTGCATTATTTCTTTCCATGAAGCAACTTTGTGTATTTCCCTTTGCGTGTGTGTGTGTTTCATTCCTCTTTGTTCACTGTGGTGATAGCTGTTTGCATTTGTAATATGTGTGAGCACAGCATCTGCCTCCAACCGAGTTTCTGTGCTCACTCTTCAATGAAGCAATGAAGCATTGGGAATGCGAGAACATTCCTCAAAATGGTGTTGCTAGTTAGTAATTCTTCATGCTCCAAATGCTGCATCTCTTGTGCCCTGAGTCTATTAATCCTGAAAATACTACAAGGTACATGGTTCTCATTAAACACCTTTAAGAATACAAGAGAAAAATGGCATGAGGGGAGAAGGGAATTCAGTCAAAGATTTCTTGATGGAATCTTTCAGGTAAATATTTTCATGATTATCTCTTACTTGTCAAGGAATAAATTATATTATTGAAACACTATTTCACTTACTGGATTCAAAATTTAGACTGCCAGTCTTCTAAGCAAAGACAATATTCTTCAATAAGATGATCAATCTAATAGAAAAATGAAGTCAGCTCATAACCACATAAAAAGGCATTCGACCTCACAGCAATTAAAAATAACTAAAAATATAAAAATAAAATGTTTTTTTTTTTCATTAGCTGCCAAACATGAAAAATGAAGTACAGTACCTAGTAATTGTTTGGGAAGGTGCAACAAAAAGTAAAACTTGGTATAAGTTCTCTGAGGGCAATTTGGCAAAATATGCCAGAGCTTTAAGAAAAAAAGAAATCGTACAGTTGGCCTAGCAATTCCTCTTCTTAAAATTTATCCTCAGGAAGTATTATATATTTATAAACATAATGGTACAAAACTGTTCATTGTTAAAATGCTAAACATACTTGTAACCATTCCCAGATGTGACTGAAAAGAATCAAGAGTGATTCACTCTCCTATCTCTTACAGATAAGAAATCTCCAGTCTTAACACTCTGAACTCATTTTTCTCATCTCAGATATGAGACTCCCACTGCTTCCCACCATTGAAGCTGGTATTTTCAGGACTAAATAAATCAGAGTTGTAGAAACTTTTGAGATGTAAATCTGTATTCTCTATATAGTAAATCCGTATACTCTCATAATGAGTAGAAGACTTCTTATAGTGAGAACTCCTTAGTTAGTGGGAAGAGTTTAGCGAAAGTGCAGAGACAGACGTTCCCTGGACCCCAGATCTTGGGCAAAGAAATCAGCTGATGCAGTTTAAAATGGAGATTTTTTTCTCTCTCTCTTATTTTCCCCCATCCTTTGGAAACAGACAGGACATAGAGAAAGGGGAGTAAAGATGGGAGAGGAATAGAAGAAAAAGAGGAAAAAGCAGGTGGCATGAAACCCCGTGATCCCACTGAGGTGAAGTCGCTCAGTTGTGTCCAACTCTTTGTGACCCCATAGACTGTGCCTACCAGGCTCCGTCAATGGGATTTTCCAGGCAAGAGCACTGGAGTGGGTTGCCATTTCCTTCTCCAGAGGATCTTCCCAACCCAGGGATCGAACCTGGGTCTTTCACATTGTAGGCAGACGCTTTACCGTCTGAGCCACCAGGGAATGCCTCAAAAAAGTGAACTCTAATCAACACTTGTTGCCAGAGGCTTTAAGTGTGTGTGTGTGTGTGTGTAAAACAGGCTCCTCAGGTGGCTCAGTGATAAAGATCCTCTTGCCAATGCAGGAGACTCCGGAGATGCAGGTTCAATCCCTGGGTAGGAAAGATCCCCTGGGGGAAATGGCAACCCACTCTAGTATTCTTGCCTGGCGGCCTGCAGTCCATGGGATCACAGAGACTTAGAGACTGAGCGTGCACACACATATGGAAACCAGGGATGAGGCTAAGAATCACCTCTTGGGAATGTTGAAAAAATAAAAACCTAGACAGTGTATGCAGGCTCGGCATGAGATGATCCTAAGAAAGCTCCTTAAGAATTTGAAGAAATTGTGGAGGTGACCATGGACTGTCCCAGACACGGACCTGCAATCAGCCCACGTTATTTAGATCTCTGAAACCAGAGACGTTCCACCTAGCCTTAAAGTCATTGAGTGCCATTGAAGGAAAGGCTGGATCTGGGTTTCAATTAATGATGCTTTTTCAAAAAAAAGGGCACTTCTAATAAGGGGTATGCTTAACACTCCTTAAAATGTCTGGAAAAGTTGTACAATGGTTGTATTCATTAAACATCAGAGCAAGTGATTGCAGAAAGGTTTGGGCTTGTATGTGTTTTTGTCCTCCAGGTTTTTCTACACTTACATGTTATAACTGAAGCAAGTGGCACAAACATCCTTTTTCATGAAATCCACTTTTATAACTGCCTCTTCTCTAAAACTACTACAAAGAAAATTGGCTTTCCCCTATATTCCTTCTTTAATGGTCTTAAAGCAATTATCTTCTACTATTAAAATATGTGTCAACATCAAAGATTTTATACTTTGGTACACAGTTCCTATTAAAAGCTATAGTATAAGCAAAGAATTCATTCCTGTGCGATGTTGAACTTGATTTTTTTTAGCAACATTTAAAAAATAAGGCAATTCATTGAAGAAATGCCTAATTTTCAGACCAACGTGAGGAAGTCAGAAAGCTTTACATTCAGTTCTTCTTAAGGTAAATCATCAAAACTTTCATTACCTTATTCTGCTTACTGGATGTTGCAAATCAGATACAAGTGGTCTATAATATTTCAGGACATGAGTAGTCACAAGTTTAGTATACAAGTTATCAATTATATCAAAATAAGAAGTGAAAAGTCCCCAATAACCCAGTGATGAAGAGTCAGTGTGAGAATGTTTGTTTACTTATTCATTTATTTGTGCACACGTGTGCTCAGTCTCTCAATCATGTCCAACTCTTTCTTTGTGACCCCATGACCTGTAGCTGGCCAGGCTCCTCTGTAAATGGAATTTTCCAGGCAAGAATAGTGGAGTAAGTTGCCATTTCCTACTCCAAGGGATCTTCCTGACTCAGGGACCACATCAGCATCTCTTGAATCTCCTGTATTGGCAGGCAGATTCTTTACCTCTGAGTCAACAGGGAAGACCTCTATTTATCTTGAATATTTATTTATTTATTTATTTGGCTGTACCGGGTCTTAGTTTCAGCACATGGGCTCTTCATTGCAGCATGCAGGATCTTTTGGTTGAAAATTTTAGTTGCAAACTGCTGAATCTTCAGTTGCTCTATGTGGGATCTATTTCCCTGACCAGAGCTGGAACCCAGGTCCCCTGCATTGGAAGCACAGAGTCTCAGCCACCGGACCACCATGGAAGTGGCTGAGAATATTTATTTTGATGCCTCTTTTGCTTCTGCAAAGCAAGACCACGTTCTTTGGGAGAGTGCCTTGTGTGTCCTGGAAGACAGACTGCAGCAAGAATAGCTAACAAAAGGATCGCTGCATAGAGTTCCCCAGAAGCAGAGGTTTCCCAACCAACCGAGGGGAAACCGCACAGAGTCTGTTTTGTCTAAAATAAAGGACATCCTCCAAAGCCTTCTCTGGTGAGAGGCTGGCCTGGGGGCTCTCCTCTCACTCTGAACCACCCCTTTCAGTCTCCTCCAGGCCGCTCTTTTTGTATCAGTGGGCTCCATCCTGTGTCTCACCAGGAGCCCCGTCTCCATAGTGGGACACACGCATACCTATTTGTTTTTACAAATTATACTCTGCTGGATCCTGGAGGGTAAGTAAAAGATGTTTTTATTAAGATAATTGTAAAAATAAATCAAAAATTAACAATAAGTCAAAGCACAGGAAACAAAACACTATGTAAGCAAAATAATATCTCTTAGGAGTCCCAGAATGACTAAATTAGCTGCAGATTAGAGCCACTCATTTTTCAACTGTATTCACATGCTATTTTGCATTTTTTTTCCACTGATGAACTGTGTGTGTTTTTTAAGTTAATGTTTATTGGAATATAGTTGTTTCACAATGCTGTGTTAGTTTCTGCTCTGCAGTCAACTGAATCAGCCTGTTTTGACATATAGCCCCTCCCTTTTGGACTCCTTTCCCAGTCTGGTCAGCACAGTGCATTCAGTAGAGTTCCCTATGTGATACTATGTTTAAAATAGATAACTAGCGAAAACTGTGTGTTTTATGTAGACTCTCCATTAGAATTTCTTTGAATTCTGCTCCAAGTTGCATTCTCATTCCTTAGGCTGATTGTATCTCTTTAAAAGTTATTTTCCTTCTTCTGTGAGAAACTGTCAACTAATAGTGCATCTACAATAGCTGATGGCATCACAGACTCAACGGACATGAGTTTGAACAAACTCAGGGGAACAGGTAAGCCTAACATGCTGCAGCCCATGGGGTTGCAAAGAGTCAGACACAAGATAGTGACTGAACAACAACTGTCTGATATCCTTGGGAATAGTAAGAAGGTCTCTCCAAGTGGAAACGATATATATAATTTTAGAGGTTTTGGTTTTACCCAATTAACTCACCGATTTATAACTCTTTTTAGTATTTGAAACTGTTGAACACTCTTTCACTGAAACCCTCCTTTCTGGCCTGTGTTATAACTTTCTCCACCCTGTTATCCATCTAACTCTGGCTGCTCTGGTTTCACTGAAGGGAATATGTGTATTGAAGAGTCTTCAGCACAAAGCAACTAGGTTTTGAAGCATGCAGCAAGTGCATTGTAACTTTCAGAAAGAAAGAAGGAATTGATGAAAGAGTGAATGAACAGGGCACTCACCTATTCCAAGGCCAGTAGAGCACTTGTATAAATCTAGCTTATAAAGCAGCCAGGGATTTTACATCTGGATTTATGAGAACTGGGCAGACTTGGATTTATTTGGAGGGCTGGGACATACTTCTTCTGGATTTTCCCCTGTTCTGCCAACACCACTCTAGCAATAGTCCTTTGTCCTGGAAAAACATGTGGCTCATTTCCAGACTTTTTGCCTCCTTAGAACCATCTTCAGAGATATCACTGGCCCAGTAGCATCTTTCTTAGAGATCTGAGCCCCAGCTTTGTGGGGGCCCCTGAGAACCTGGAGACACCACACCATCTGGCAAGTATCCTATATTGTGGTTCCACCTTCACCTTCTAAGTTTTTTAGGTATCTTTTTAGATTGATTGATTTTAATTTTTTGGCCTCCCTGTGCAGCATGTGGGATCTTAGTTCCCAGATCAGGGATCAAACCCATGCCCCTTTTTGGAAGCTTGGAATCTTAACCACTGGACCACCAGGGAAGTTCAGTCTTCTAAGATTTAATACCAGAACTTCTATTATTTTCCCCACCTGAGAGGACAGAGTCCATGGTGAAGTTACTCAATATTAATTCAATATTCTCATTTTGCTTTTGCAATTTTTAAAAATATTTAATTCGTCAATTCCTATGTTGAACTCTCTAAGTTAAAATAATTGATGCCAGTCTTGATTTCCATCAAAATATAGTCCAAAGGGAACTTGAGTGCCCCATGTGTTTCAGAGCACCTCAGTGATCCACTGCATTTTTACATCATGTGAACAGAATGCAGAACAACCACTCTGGGTGCCCATGTGTGCTAGAAGGTGCATCAGAGAACCTTTAAAGATTCCTGAGTCTGCTCCATCACTGAGGATTAGGGGGTTCCATGACTGGGGACATGGCCAGACACCCCCTCTAAGGTCAGGGAAGTTTATAAGCCTTATACTTTCTATCACTAAGAAAGAAGGGCTGTGCTTGGTTAATATTTTTGGATTCAAAATTTGAGCAGGACTCAGAACAAGAAAGGTCTCTGCAGTGCCTTCAAACTGGGGCACACACTATCCTGCAGCTTGGGTTACATGTCAGGGAGATTCTGTGGTTCACCAGGAATCTGTAGCAGATACAGCACTAGGTGGGCTCTCTGTCAAGACCCCCAAACCAAGAGTCACGGTGCAGAGCTCTGGGATTGCAGAGCGAGTTCATGTCTTCTGAAGCAGAGAACTCTTCACCATTCCCAGACTGCTTCTTAGCATGTCACTAGGCTCTCATAGGGTGAGACAGGAATGGGATGTCAAGTAGAGATGCTCGTCAGGGGGTGGAAATGTCACAAGGTGGGAGAGATGCACCATATGTCATAAACCATAGAAAATTTTGGATTCAAAACAAGCAGGTTTGCAAGAAAACAAATAATAATAATAATAAACAAATCAGTGTCCCAGACCCTGTGTCATCTGCATGTTTTGAATTGACACTTTCTCTTGGCTTCTTTGTATGGCTAGTGTGGGAAATGGGAAGAAGCGTGAGTGTTCCTAAGAAAACCAAATATGAACCTCATGGATGGACCAGCTTGTAATACTGGTGCAGATTGAAAACGGACAGTTGTGAAGCTACCAATCCCCTGGGGCATGGGAAGGGGGATGACCCTGACAAACTCTGGAGAGGAGAAACTGGCCCTGTGGCCTGAGTTTTATAGAATGCTCTGGACAACAATGTGGTAATCTTGTAGCAAGAGCCGTATTCCCTGATGAATCTGCCTGCAATGCAGGAGACACATGAGATGTGGGTTCAAACTCTGGGTCGGGAACATTTACTAGAGGAGGAAATGGCAACCCACTCCAGTATTCTTGCCTGAAAAAAATCTCATAGACAGAAAAGCCTAGCAGGCTTCATCAGGGTCATAAAGAGTCAAACATGACTGAACAACTAAGCAGGCATGGATAAGAGCAAAGACAAAGACATCTGAGCAAGATTTCTTTGGATAGACCAGTGGGACTCAGTGAGACTGGGCACAAAGTGTGTGGATCTTTGTGTATCACATCAGTGTCCCTTAGAGAACATATGCCAGAGAGGAACACTGAACTCCAGATACACAAAAGTACCCATTTGTGATATCAGTCAGCCTCCATATTATCCACTCCAGGGACTGAGTAAGGGCCCAGAGATGGAGCAGTCATGGGGGAAGACATAGAGGATATACAGACTTCTGTCAAGATGACCTTGATCGCTCTCCAAAGCTTCCGCCATTGAAGAGTAATTGACCTCCCAGCAGTTGAGAACTCTGAGTCCTCAACATGATGTCACCTCTTGAGGCTCTCTGTCGGCTGCTTGGTAGCAAACTGATTGCAACAGGTCCTTTCACCCTGGAAGCAATGCTGAAGTATTCTTACTTGGACTGATACAGATTCTGGCTACGGTTTCTCTTCCCTGTCTGCAGTGCCTCCGTGAGGGCTCACAAATTGCACAATTTATTGCTATCAGCTCCTGAGTAACATATCTTGGGGCTAGCAGACCCACCTTGTGCCAAAGAAGTGACAGTGGACACATGGACATACGATCCTTTGGTTTTCCTATACGCTGCATCACAGAGAAAACGATGGGCTGTGTAGCAGTGGAACTGCTTCCTAGGGCTCACTCAGGGGCAGACGAGTTTAAAGGTTGGTTCCCTGCCTTTCAAGATGCAGTATACATTGAACCATAGGTTGTTATACTGACTTTGTATCCCCTAAAAGCCAGAATATGAAGAAAAAGAAATGAGAAAAATTAGGCTTTCTCATGAATGTTCTTAGTGGCCCAATTGGGGAAGTTTGAGCTTTCTGAACTCACAGGTAGAAGTCCATCTTCTCATTCCATAGGCCTCTGCTAGAAACAGGGAACAAGAACTAAGATAAGCTTGGGATCACTTCCTAAGCTAAAATGAAATGCACCTTCTTCATTTTAAATGTTAGTGGTGTGCCTAAATAAAGGTTTGTGTTTTCCCAAATCCATGTGTTGAAATCTTAATCCTCAAAGGAATGATGATATCAGGAGATGGGGCCTTTGCGAGGCTATTATGTCATGAAGGTAGACTCTTTACCAGTGCGGTTAGTTTCCAGATGCAGGAGACTTTGTCTCTCATGTCCTCTCCATCACTGGAAGATACAATGAGAAAATGACCACCTACGACCAGATGGTGACTGCAGCCATGAAACTGAAAGATGCTTACTCTTTGGAAGAAAAGTTATAACCAAACTAGATAGCATATTCAAAAGCAGAGACATTACTTTGCCGACTAAGGTCCATCTAGTCAAGGCTATGGTTTTTCCAGTGGTCATGTATGGATGTGAGAGTTGGACTGTGAAGAAGGCTGAGCACCGAAGAATTGATGCTTCTGAACTATGGTGTTGGAGAAGACTCTTGAGAGTCCCTTGGACTGCAAGGAGATCCAACCAGTCCATTCTGAAGGAGATCATCCCTGGGATTTCTTTGGAAGGAATGATGCTCAAGCTGAAACTCCAGTACTTTGGCCACCTCATGCGAAGAGTTGACTCATTGGAAAAGACTCTGATGCTAGGAGGGATTGGGGGCAGGATGAGAAGGGGATGACAGAGGATGAGATGGCTGGATGACATCATTGACTCGATGGACATGAGTCTGAGTGAACTCCGGGAGTTGGTGATAGAAAGGGAGGCCTGGTGTGCTGCTATTCATGGGGTCGCAAAGAGTCGGACACGACTGACTGACTGAACTGTACTGAACGACCTGAGAGAGGACTTCCCCCAAACTGAGCCATGTGACACCCTGATCTCAGATTCTCTGCCTAGAGAACCATGAGAAATAAATTTCTGTTGCTTATAAGCCACCCACCCTATAGTATCCTTAACCCATGCTAAGACAGATGTTTAGTATATTTGTGTGTTTGTGTATCTCTCATGAGCATATGGTGGCAAATGCACATGGAAAATATACTAAAAATGCTAGATTTTAAGCTCTATGGATAATGTCTACAGCTTAGTAAACTTTTTTTTTTGGCTCATGATGATGGTGCCACTTGCTCAGTTGTGCCCGACTCTTTGTGACAACATAGATTGCAGCCCACCAAACCCCCTTGTCCATGGGATTTCCCAGGCAAGAATACTGGGGTGGGATGACATTTCCTCCTCCAGGGGATCTTCCTGAGCCAAGGATCTAACTCGCGTCTCTGGCTTTGGCAGGCAGTTTCTTTACCACTGAGCCACCTGGAAAGCCTCATAATGATTATGACTGCATTTCCAGGACAGCCTCTTAGTAAATATATGTTGAGTTGAATTGCCTTTTTTATACACTGAACAGTCTTTGCAGCTGAACATCAGGTTCCCTCATGAGAGTGAGGGAAGCTCAGTAGAGCCCCCGTGTCATCCGCGATGCCTAGTTGCTTTGACAGGCTCTGGGTTTCCACTCAGTGCCTCAGTGATTCTTTCCAGCAAACAGTGCCTTCCTTAATGGTGATTCCTCAATTGTGCTGCCTGTCTGTCATCTGCAAAGAAAGGTATCATTCGGCTTACAATAAAATAGAATACAAACTACAGAAATGGTGTTCCACAATTCCTGTGCAATTTAAGCAAAATAACCCCACCCTGAAAAAGAAGCAATATCCAAGACATTTGAGCTTCAATGTTCTCACAACAAACTTTTTTTCCCTCTTTGAAGAAACATCATTTCACCAAAGGACAGAAATCTGTATATAAAAGAATGCTCAGGATTTGCTGTTATCTGGCTAAGAATCAGTTCCGAGCAGTCTCAGTCCATTGTGCCGTCTTGATATCTTAAATTCAAACAGCTATCTTAGTGCATTTTATCCAAAGTGGGCAGGGCTAGGTCGGTTTTTTTAAACACACGTGAACTTGTGATCTTTTTTCCTAATAGCATTCATTCTTATCATTCCAAAACTCCTTTTTCATTTTGACAACTTGATTTTGGAATGAAAACACAATGTTAGTCATTTGAATTTCACAGTGAATTCTCGGAATTTTCAAATACAGAGTGGGAACAGACACAATAGGACATAAAATGTTACATATTTTGTTGTCGCCTTCCTTTCTGGCCACCAAAGAAAGGGTGATGGCAATCACTTAAAATATCTAAAATATGATAGAGGTGTTTGAAAGATAAGTGTAGACAGAATCTGTTACCAGTGTGAAACAGGTCCTCCTTAGCAGACATAATGCTAAATAGAGTGGCTTGACAAGCAGAAAGTGGGACACACTGAACAGTGAAGTCACTTGGTCAGATAATGTCAGGCAGTTTGTAGGGAAGTTTATATGCTACAGTGAGCTGGGTTGGTGTATCTGACACATTTAAAGTACATGTTAAAGACTGAGCCACACTTTGATCATACCCTGAAATGTCAACTGTGTACAGTTCTTCCTAACCTTTTAAAAATGTAGGTATAGAGGTCTTAAATTCTCTCTGGTGCCAAAAAAATAGGAGTTGTAATTTTGCCTTGTCGAGAAATAATAAAAATTTAACACACTAGGGGTTCCTTACTATAGCCTCTTATGCCTTTATTACCCAAAAAAGGAACGTCTTGGGGTATAAAATTACAACTTTGGGGCAAGTAAACTGTATGAGTTCTTTGATTAGGTGTACGTGATTCTAAACTATTAAATACTAAAGAATGGCCAATCATTCTTAATATCCAGCCTTCTTTCTCCCAAGGCAATAACATTGGCAGAATGAAAGCCACACATGAACAAAAAACAAGGGAAGAAAGAAAAAGAGAAAAGAACATATGAATATTAAAAAAGAAAATACAATCACATTTCCATGTTGGGCTAACATAAATGATTTTTAGCTTGCCAAAGAAAAATTAGGTCACTGTATTAAGATATCAAAAATACATTAAAATTTTCTATTAATCTAATAGAGTATCAATGACCCTTTTAAAAATTAGCAAAACTAAGCTACCAAAAATAATTAGTTTTGTAAGTTTGTAAATTCACCTCATTCATAACTCCATATCAAAATTATTCCCCTTACACCTCTGTTTTTAAAATTCTATTCATACATTTCTCTACATATGCTCAGCTTGCTTCTCCATGACGAGATTCAACAGATCACCCTCTTATCTCCCTGTCTGCAGCCTTTTGTTTTTATCCTCCTTCAATCAGATGTGATTTATTAATTGCCCACACTTGTTCAGTCGCTAAGTCCTATCTGACTCTTCGCAACCCCATGAACTGCAGCATGCCAGGCTTTTCTGTCTTTTACTATCTCCCAAAGTTTGCTCAAACTCATGCCTATCGATTCGGTGATGCCGTCCAATCATCTTATTCTCTGTCATCCCCTTCTCCTCCTGTCTTCCATCTTTCCCAGCATCAGGGTCTTTTCCAATGAGTCCGCTCTTCACATCATGTGAGGTTTTGGAGCTTCAGCATCAGTCCTTGAATATTCAAGGGTGATTTTCTTTAGGGTTAGGTTTGATCTCCTTGCAGTCCAAAGGACTCTCAAGAGTCTTCTTCAGCACCATAATTCAAAAGCGTCAGTTCTTCAGTGCTGAGGCTTCTTTATGGCCCAAGTCTCACATCCATACATGACTACTGGAAAAACCATATCTTTGACTAGACAGACCTTTGTTGGCAAATTAACATCTCTGCTTTTTAATATGCTGTCTAAGTTTGTCATAGCTTTTCCTCCAAGGAGCAAGCATCCTTTAATTTGATGGCTGCAATCATCATCCATAGTGATTTACTAGCAGTGAAAAATGCCAGTGGAATGGCTGCCTGTGACTGTGTATCTCTTCTTCTCACCTCTATAAAAGGATACTTAGGGAACAACACTTAACAGGATAGGATGGGGCTGAGCATTGAGGTGCTAGTGAAGTTCCAGTAGGTTCTGCCTGAACACCACTTTCTGCAGGTGGTGGGGAAAATTGCTGCTGTCCCTGTGAGAGGCCAGTCTTGCAGACACTTGATATCTTCAGTTCTGTCTCCTTCTTGTTTGCTCATTCTGCCTTTTGGTTCCCTCTTCTCTCTGTATTTTTTGAAATTGGAGTATAATTGATTTACAGTGGTGTGTTAGTTTCTGCTGTACAACGAAGTGAGTCAGGTATATGTACACATATAGCCCCTCCCTCTTACACCTCCCTCCCATCACCCCCCATCCCACCCCTCTAGATCCTCACAGAGCACCAAGATGAGCTTCTTGTGCTTTCCAGCAGGTTTGCACTAGCTAGCACCTTTACACAAGGTAGTGTGTTTATGCCAAACCTAACCTCTCAATTCACGCCACCCTCCCTTTCCCCCAACCCTCGGTCCACACATCCCTTCTCTACTGAGCATCTCTATTTCTGCCCTGCAAGTAAGTTCATCTGTACTGTTTTTCTAGATTCGACATGCTTGCATTAATTTATAATGTTGGTTTTTCTCTTAAAGAGGCTTTTGCTTTTCCTTCTATGGGTCTGCAGGGGAGTAGGGGGCATCAGACAGCCGGCACTCTATCAGCCCTCTGTCACTCTCCCTGAGTTTCCATAAGGCTTAGAAGCTGTCTGGAAAAGATCCATTTTGCTTCAGGCCTGCATGATATTAGGTCCGAGGGGAGTTTAGATGATTACTTTTATCCACCACTGAAATCAAGTTTAGGAGAAATGTCAAAGAACGGCAACAACACAAACTAAGATAAAGCTCAAAAAAAAAATGAGCTTACCTCATAGAAGGGAAGCTTTACATTAGATATTAGAAGAAATACTTGAGTGAACCAACACACAGATGATTGTGGGATCTCCATTACATAGGAATACAAAAAAAAAAAAAAAAGAACAACAAGTTTAAACTGCAACTGGTCTAAATTTAAGTATTTGGAAGCAAGAGACTACTCTAGATGACTTCTGACATTTTCTCTCCCCAGTGTTCTATTTTTAGGAGCAGTAAATCAATCTCTTGCAGAAAAACATGAAATGTTCATATCAATAGTCCTCAAAGTTCACTATAAAATTCGTCTAGGTTGTCAGAAATACATCTTGGAGTATGCAGGTACTGATGCTCTAAACTAGCAAAATAGAAAGTAAGTTTTGTTTTTATAGCAATGATGCATCCATAAATATAAAATGTGTTACACTCTAGCCCTTACACTTCCACTGTGTAATCATAAGGGATTTGACTTAGGTCATACCTGAATGATCTAGTGATTTTCCCTACTTTCTTCAATTTAAGTCTGAATTTAGCAATAAGGAATTCATGATCTGAGCCACAGTCAGCTCCTGGTTTGTTTGTTTGTTTTTTGACTTTAGAGATCTTCTCCATCTTTGGCTGCAAAGAATATAATCAATCTGATTTCAGTGTTGGCCATCTGGTGAAGTCCATGTGTAGAGTCTTCTCTTGTGTTGTTGGAAGAGGGTGTTTGCTATGACCAGTGCATTTTCTTGGCAAAACTCTATTAATCTTTGCTCTGCTTCAGTCTGTATTCCAAGATCAAATTTGCCTGTTACCGCAGGTGTCTCTTGACTTCCTACTTTTGCATTCCAGTCCCCTATAATGAAAAGGACATGTTTTAAGGATGTTAGTTCTAAAAGGTCTTGTAGGTCTTCATAGAACCATTCAACTTCAGCTTCTTCAGCATTACTGGTTGGGGCATAGACTTGGATTACTGTGATACTGAATGGTTTGCCTTGGAAACGAACAGAGATCATTCTGTCATTTTTGAGACTGCATCCAAGTACTGCATTTCGGACTCTTTTGTTGACCACGATGGCTACTCCATTTTTCCTAAGGGATTCCTGTCCGCAGTAGTAGATATAATGGTCATCTGATTTAAATTCACCCATTCTAGTCCATTTTAGTTGGCTGATTCCTAGAATGTTGACGTTCACTCTTGCCATCTCTTGTTTGACCACTTTCAATTTGCCTTGATTCATGGACCTGACATTCTAGGTTCCTATGCAATATTGCTCTTTCCAGCATCAGACCTTGCTTCTATCACCATTCACATCCACAACTGGGTATTGTTTTTGCTTTGACTCTATCCCTTCATTCTTTCTGGAGTTATTTCTCCACTGATCTCCAGTAGCATATTGGGCACCTGACGACCTGGGGAATTCCTCTTTCAGTATTCTATGTATGGGGAGTTGGACTGTGAAAAAGCTGAGTGCCGAAGAATTGATGCTTTTGAACTGTGGTGTTGGAGAAGACTCTTGAGAGTCCCTTGGACTGCAAAGAGATCTAACAAGTCCATTCTGAAGGAGATCAGCCCTGAAATTTCTTTGGAAAGAATGATGCTAAAGCTGAAACTCCAGTAACTTGGCCACCTCATGCGAAGAGTTGACTCCTTGGAAAAGACTTTGATGCTGGGAGGGATTAGGGGCAGGAGGAGAAAGGGACAACAGAGGATGGGATGGCTGGATGGAATCACTGAATCAATGGACATGAGTCTGAGTGAACTCTGGGAGTTGTTGATGGACAGGGAGGCCTGGAGTGCTGTGATTCATGGGGTTGCAAAGAGTTGGACATGACTGAGTGACTGAACTGAACTGAGCCCTTACACAGAATGGAGGGATGGTCATGGAAACACAGACTGTCATCAGAGTAGGGGGAAAAAGGCTAAACTTCCTGAATAAGGCAAATTAATATAGGCAGGGGCTATATACAGAAAATATATTTCCAATAATTGTCAACCACACAACAGTTGAGGCTTCTCTGGTGGTTTAGACAGTAAAGAATCTGCCTGCAATGTGGGAGACCCAGGTTCAATCCCTGGATTGAGAAGATCCCCTGGAGAAGGAAATGGCAACCCAGTCCAGTATTCTTGCCTGGAGAATCTAATGGACAGAGGAGCATGATGGGCTACAATCCTTGGGGTCGCAAAGAATCAGACATAACAGTGTGACTAACACTAACGGACTGACACAATAGTTGAGACTAAAAGGTCCGGTTGCTAAATACTCCATATTCCAATTTCATTACAGCGGATTCTGAAAGATGCACTTTTAAGCAAAGTGGGCATTGCAGGCTCCTGCTCTGTCCTCCTGGACTGCCAGCTCTGGCTGATGGAACACAGGTGTAAAAGCATCGTAGGCTACTGAGAAGAGGGCTTTTTGGGAGAGTGAACATAAGTTTGCAGAGCACCCTCTAGAGATGTTCCTCCCTTTTGTGTAAGGTGAGAAGATGCCCAAACAGTTCCACTGGGTTAGCAACAAATGACCTTTCTCTTCCCTAAAAATTGGAAGCTGTACAACTAAAAGTACATGTGCCCATCTGGAAGTTCAGTGAATTGGGAAAGAACTTTTATAGTTCAGAGGACTAAAAGAACAAATAAAGAGGAAGCTTTCAGCTCAGGCTGAGGAAATCTAAGGCAGGAGGCCAGGTTTCAAAACTTTATAGTAGCTTCCAAGAGAGTTGAAGGGCCTAAGAAAGACCCCAGGATCAAGAAGCCTCGGGATGGCCTCTCGGCATGAGAAAAGCAGGAGGAAGAGGATGCCAACCTCATCAACCAAGAGGTGAGCTGGTCACATAAATGTAGAGCTCTGGCAGCTCACCCAGGAGAGAACAGATGACTCATCCTGTAGAGCCATAGGCATAGTCCTTCTCTCTTTCCTCTCCCCTTCATGCCAACCAGGGGACCGAGAGAAACCAGAGAACTTGCATCGCCACCTCCAAAGAGCTTGTAGGTGGATCTGCAAGCCCAGCCTCTGCAGAAAAGGATGAAAGCTTTCAGCCAGAGATGTTGAAATGTTCATAGCCAAGCGAGACTTCCTTTATAACTGCAAGTGGCTGAAAAGACAGGAAACTGGCAGGAATATCTGAGAAGCACACGACTAACAGTACAAAGGGTTTTCAGCACAATGGAACCCATATTCAGAAAAAAAAAAAAAAAATTAAAGCATCCCATCTAAAGAGAATATCAGGGTAATGTGAGAAATTTACTCATTCTTTGAAATATTCCAATTAAATTCGCTAGAGGGACATGCAGACAGGTGACAGAGCCCAAAGTGCACTGTGGAATAAACAAAAGCAAAGCAAACAAATCCGCTGAATTGGGAATCCGCATCGAAAGTTCTGGGATCTAATCTCGATCTATCATGTACTAATTGAATTTAGTATATTCTCTTAACATTTCCTGGTTGCTTCTGCATCACTGATAAAATGAAAACATTGGATATCTGATTGCATGCTACCCTGAAGATTTGGTCCTTCTAGTTCCATGGTTACTCATGACTGGACAGATGAGATGTCCTAAACTGAGCACTCCAACTCCTTTCCCATCGATGATGGACAAAAAGAAAACGTTCATTAAAAAGTAACTACATTAAAAAATCCACCTGCCAAGCAGGAGATGTGAGTTCGATCCTTGGATCAGGAAGATCCCCTTGGAGAAGGAAACAGCAACCCATTTTGGTATTCTTGCCTGGGAAATCCCACGGACAGAAGAGCCTGGTGTGCTACACTCTGTGGGGTTGCAAAAGAGTCGGCCATGGCTTAGTGACTGAGCACAGAGTACATCTGTATTATTACTTACTACTGATAAAATAAGATCTATTCTGGGCCCAACCTTCAAATAATATAACTAATTCAATAGTTTAGCCCATTGTGTTTATTTTACGAGGTACTAGAGACTGAATATTTTCTCTCCTTCCCCAAAGTTCATGGGTTTGAGCCCTAATCCCCAGTGTGATTATGTATGGAGTTGGGAGCTCTACAAGGAGATTAGGGGCTTCCCAGGTGGGGCTAGTGGTAAAGACCTACCTGCCAATGCAGGAGACATATGAGACCTGGGTTCGATCCATGGGTCAGGAAGATTCCTTGGAAGATGGCATGGTAACCCATTCTAGTATTCTTGTCTGGAGAATCCCATAGACAGAGAACTCTGTTGGGCTACAGTCTGTGGGGCTGCAAAGAGCTGGAAATGACTACAGTGACTGAGCATGTACACGCACTAGGAGGTGATCAGGATGTGAGGGCAGAGCCCTCTGGATGGGATTAGCACCTTTACAAGAGACACACTGAAGAGAAAATGTCTCTCTGCATCACAAAAATACACAGTAAGAAGGTAACCATCTGCATATGAAAAAGAGGGTCCTCACCTAGAAACCAGATACCATGCCAGTATCCTGATCTTAGATTTCCTAACTTCCAGGACGCTACATTTAGTTCGGTTCAGTTCATTTGCTCAGTCGTGTCCGACTCTGCGACCCCATGGACTGCAGCACACCAGGCCTCCCTGTCCATCACCAACTCCTGGAGTTCACTCAAACTCATGTCCATTGAGTCGGTGATGCCATCCAACCACCTCATCCTCTGTTGTCCCCTTCTCCTCCCACCTTTAATCTTTCTCAGCATCAGGGTCTTTTCAAATGAGTCAATTCTTTGCATCAGGTGGCCAAAATATTGGAGTTTCAGCTTCAACATCAGTCCTTCCCATGAATATTCAGAACTGATTTCCTTTAGGATTGACTGGTTGGATCTCCTTGCAGTTCAAGGGACTCTCAAGAGTCTCTCTCAACACCACAGTTCAAAAGCACCAATTCTTCAGTGCTCAGTTTTTTTTATAGTCCAACTCTCACATCCATACATGACTACTGGAAAAACCATGGCCTTGACTAGATGGACCTTTGTTGACAAAGTAATGTCTTTGCTTTTTAAAATCTGCCACTATTTCTACTGTTTCCCCATCTATTTGCCATGAAGTGATGGGACATTACATTATTATATATATATTTAAAAAAGCTTTATTGTTTAAGCCACTTAATCCATGATATTTTGTTAAAGCAGCCACAACTCAGAAGTCAACAGTTATTTTCTCTGTTTTTGCAAAACACCTGCACTGTAAGTCAACAAGTTTTTCCTCCCATTAACCTAGCCATCGAACTCCTACCTGGGAACTCAGGACTCCTGCAAAATAAGGCCAGCACAGTTTAGTGCTGCAAGAAATATTTTCCTGCTCTCCTCTCCTGAGAACCACCTAAATATTTTATTAGTAGATGTTCTTTGTGAGCTTCTGTCCATTATTTTTCCTTCTTTTGACCCCCCAGTTAGGCAAGTAACTGCTCCTTAGAACTGCAAAGCAATGCAGATTTCTGGCTTCCTCTGGATTCCTGTAAGATGAAAGTCACAGGACACTTTGGTTTCCAGACAGTTTACTCAGCTTTATATCCACACAGTCTTCCATACTAAGCCATTTCAAGATTCTTTTCTCTCTGGTACTTTATTTATTCTTCTCAGATTGGATTAAATCTATTTGAGCTTGCTTTTTCTTTGCTTACAAAATTGACACTTGCTTTCCTCAGACGTCAAATCATCCAGTGTCTCCTTACTATCGTAGGCTTCTCTCTTCATTGTTTTCTGTAGAAAATGATACTTGATTTCTTGCTTTCTTTGGAGCTGAAATTTTGAGTGAATTCTACTTGCCATTTAACATATGCACAGTAAATATTCAGACTTAGGAAAATGCCAAGGAACAGACTCTTCTGCAATCTGTAGTTTAGACCAGCCCCCAAATCCACATTTTCTTTGATTTTTAATGCAAACTGCCTTGTCGCTGAGTCACTGAACTAGCTCTTCTTTGCTGGGGGCAGAGCGATGCTTACTGACCCATTGATGTGTATAAATCGGAACTCAATCATGACACGGTCTTTGTCCTCTAGGAACCCAGAAGCAAAATTCAGACTATAAAGGCTAGAGATAATGAGACTGAGCCTTTTCACACTCTTTTAGAAAGAAAGTGAGGTATAGGCTCATAAATAAATGCGCCATTAGAGAGAATGTGAAGAGATTTTCCAGGGAAACTCAAGGTGCGCTGGGCAAGAAGGGCAGAAGGTGATGATCAGAGAGGAGAATGTGACCGCCGCAAGGGAAAAGAGAAGCTAGAGTTATATTCCTTGCTCACAAAACCAACAAGTATTTAATGAAGTAGACCAAGAGCCAAAAGACAGCCCTTTACCAAGAGCTTTACTGAGACAGGTTCCTGCTTCCTTCAGCTTAAGAAAATTTTATAAAGGTCTCTGCTTGACTTTAGGACCTTGACTTCTCTATTCTTAGAACATTTACTTTAGAAAATTCATAATTACAGATTTTTCTCTATCCCTTTGAAATGCAGATAGATCTTCTATAGGTCTCTTCCCAGCTCTGCAACCCATGGATGTCTTTCTCAAGGGCCCTGGGAGCCATTCGTTTGAAATGGCATCATCAAGAAAGACAGAACCCCTATCTCCCCACCCCTGTCTGCAGGGTACCAATTAACAGACACAGATAGTCTAATCACATTGACCAACCTCCCAACTAATGTCCTCCATTACTTTACCACTAGCTTACCCCATCATTTAAAAGTTCTCTCATCGGTCTTTGACTACAAAGAAGTCCAGTTCAGACTCTCTCTTTCTCTTGCACTCAGTTCAGTTCAGTTCAGTTGCTCAGTCGTGTCCGACTCGCTGCAATCCCATGGACTGCAGCATGCCAGGCCTCCCTGTCCATCATCATTGCTCAGAGTTCACTCAGACTCACATCCATCGAGTTGGTGATGCCATCCAGCCATCTCATCCTCTGTCATCTCTTTCATTAGTCTTGAATAAAGCCCTCTTTGCCTGTTTAACTCTGTCTGGTACAATTTTTCTTAGTTCACAGATGCAACCTATAGATGACCAACAGATACTGAGTTTGAGTCCTGGAATGGGAGGAAATAAAGCCTCAGTTGTATTTCTCCATAATAGTGCCAGGGAGAATCCCCAAATGGAAAATTTCACCACATCCTCAGCTAACATGAATGAAGCAATGACACTCCCAGAATCAAGCAGAGGAGAAAAGGTGTGGAGTATTATCAGCATCTTACACTAACCACTAATATAATTATATTTAGTTATTTAAGCTTATTAATAAAACTCTGTAGTAAAAGTATTATGCATTTTAAATATTCTTAACAGTGTTGAGGAAGTGAGATCTTGCCAATTATATTAATAGCCTCTTATATAAACTACAGAAGAGGCATGTGTCAGTACATCTCAAACTTGTGTAGGCATCAAGCCTATAAAACATTATAGAATAAAAAATTTTAGATGCCTTCACCAGTTTTCTTTTCTTCTTTTCTTTGGAGAGAGAGATTTATCTGCCTTTGTGAATTTCTTCATGTTAAGTCGAACATGAAGCAAGAACAGACAGAAAGATCAAATTTGGAGTATGTGATAATATTCCAGTTTTATCTAAGTCTATATTTATTAGTTAAGTACCTGCATGTACACCTGGGCCAAGTGTTAGAAAGACAAGAAGAAAAGTTGATATTCAGTGTGTGTAAGTCCAAGTCATTTTTTTGATCAGTGTAGAAACTGAAATGTTCTCAGTGAAAGTTTGCAGTAGTCCAACCAATATGGAGTTTCCCAGATTCACTTGCACTGGGGATCAACGTGAAAGTTCATCTCAACCTGGTCTTCAGGGTGTAGTGAGGGCTGGTACAGAAGCATCTGGGGTTCTGATTAAGGATTTCAAGATGTCTAGGAAGCAATATATAAAATAATTAAAAGCCATAAAAGGTATCTGAGAGTGAGCCAGGCAGCTTTGGTGTCTTATAACTTTTTCATGATTCCACTTCTGAGCTGACATGCTCAGAAACAGCGATTGCTACCACTGGGCTGGCATTGCTGGTGCTTTAGCATATCATCACTGACATCCAGGAAGTGGAATCACCGGCTAACAAGAGCTCTCGTGGTATATGGGGACCCAGTGGAGATGCAAAACCTGTTGCCTTACTCCTTGTCACTACAAGACGTAGTTGTAAGCAAGGGGCCTCAGTGGCCCTTTTGTTCTGTGCTCCCAGCCCAGGCTCAGACTTCTTCTACAAGATTTCCCTGTGGTTGTCAGCAGAAACTGAGTGCTACCCCGTTATGACTACTAGGCTACTCTAGATTTAGTCCAATGATGTGGCAAGATATCAATCGAGAGGAGAGAAAGAGAAGAAAAAGAAGAGTAATAAAAGCAGGTTCCATAAGGGCTCAGTCTTAGTTCCTGCGATTCTCGTCTATAGCTGGAAGGATGCTTGGTACAACCAACTACTTATTGAAAGAAGTAAAGTGAGGAATAAAAGAAGAGGAGAGGAGAATGAAAGGGAAAAGAGATTAAGGAGGAGGGAAGGAAGAACAAAAAGAATCAGAGACTGTGTTTAGAGGACAGAATTTCCCCTCAGGCGGGGCTCTCACTCTCTTGAAAGGCTTTTCAACGGGTCATGATGTTTACACTACAAGCGTGCTGTCAATTTTTCTGCCATCTATTCCACTTTGTTCCAAAAGGTGGGAATGGGGAGCTGTGTTTACCCTGAGTTTGTATTGCGAACGTCATCACCTTTGCTTTCTCTTTGCACATTAAAATCTTTATCTTTAAGGCTTAAAAAATCATCCCTTTTTGATGTTAAAGATATAATGTTGGTCTTCCTGCTGAAGTGATTCTGACAGTTCAGCCCAGGGTAAATTCAAAAAGCATAAACAAGGGAGGATATGGAAATACTAATAAAGTCAAGGACATACCCATAAAATTGCCAGCAAAGGCCCTGAGCATCTGAATACACATGAGCTTTGACTATAATCCTGACTTCTGTGGGAATTACTTTATATTTTGCTACTTGACTGGCTACCAAAACAGCGATACGCAGTGAGATATGTGTTTGTGAGCCTTGGGGTGTCCTTCTTTAGTGCAGTGGTTGCAAGCATGGTTCTAGAATCAGAGATGATTCCAAAGGCCTGAGAGCAGGTTTTCTCACCTGTCCTCACAACGCAAATCAGGAGGCTCCCTAGGGAGCATCAGTCGCTGTTACTTTTCAGAGTCAGAGTACAATTGTATCCTGCACTGACGTATGTTGGTGTGAGCTCAAGATCTGATCAGTCTTGACATGTTAGCTCACAGACTGAAAAGACCTGGTTGCAAGCTCCTTCTCCAGCATCATTGTAACTTTTCTGAAAGATTACAAGTCATCCAAGCGTGTGTTACCCCGCCAGAATGGACCTGACAGCAGTCAAAGGTTAAAACCGATGAAAAAGATGTTGGATTTTAGTGCATTGAGAGAATAGCACTTTTTAAAAAACAAATGACTTCTCCACTGGGATAGAGTTGCTTTTTAGGAAGTACTCAACCTAGAAGCCATTTCCCCCAGGCAAACAAAGTGGTGACCTATATAATTCCACCTACTGTTGTTCTATACAACAGATAGACCTCCAGCCAAGAGAGCGCTGAAGAAAAGAGGACATTCCTAGGTACTGAGAGCTGTAAATTAAGAGCTGGTGGAAAGCACCTCAACATTTCAACTAAATGCAACAACTGAAGACGCATACTTAAAGCATGAACTTGGAGCAATTGCAGATCATAAAATGAAAGGGTTTTTTTTTTTTTTTTTGCAGTTAGCAATAAAGAAGTAAGGTATAGGGTGTGGAGGCACAGAACAGCATCAACAGGGAAGAGAACTGGTGGAACAGGCAGACACAAAATAAGAAAAAAAAGCAAAACTCTTAACAACCAGGACAAAGACATCCCCATATTCTTCTTATTGTTGTTATTAAATGATCAAAGTTATGAGAGCCCTTTGGATAAGTCCAGAAACACGTTGAGTGAAATGAAGGACACACAAATAACTCAATGTAGTCCTATTTCTATGAAGTTCATGAGTCAACAAAACTGATCCATAGGGATGAAGTTAGAAAGTGGTTAGGCTTGGGAGTGGAAGGATTAATTGGAAAGGGGCACAAGAGAACTTTATGAGAGGTTATGGTTACACACGGGTGTATTTATGCATGTAAAACCCATGTGGATGTATACTTAAAGTCTGTGCATTTAAGAAGGAAATATGACCTTAATGGATCCCACCATCACTTGGGTCAGAGTAAGTGTGATGGCTGATTTTAGACATCAACTTGGCTCTGCCACAGTGCCCATATCATGGTCAGACTTAGTCTAGATGTTTCTGTGAGGCTGACTTTGAATGACATGGGTGTTTAAATCAGTGGACTTTGAGAAAAGCCCTTCATAATCTGAGTGGATATCACCCAGTTAGTTGAAGTTCTAATTAGAGCGAACAACCGACTTCCCTGAGCAAAAGGGTATTCTACCACAGATAGACTTCAAACTTGACCTGCAACATGCCTTCTTTCCTGAGACTTCAGCATGATGGCCTTCAGATTTGAGCCACAGAATCAGCTGTCTGCTGGGTTTCCAGCCTACTGGGCCACCCGATAGATTTCAGACTTGACAGAGCCCATGATCATGTGAAGCAATTCCTTAAAATAAATCTCTCTCTAGAGAGAGAGACACACACATATGGAGGAGAACATGGCAACCCACTCCAGTATTCCTGGCTGGAGAATCCCGTGGACGTGAGGAGCCTGGCAGGGCACAGTCCATACGGTCAGAAAGAGTGGAACACAACTGAAGCATCTTAGTATACACACATATAGACACACATGCATGCATGTGCACACACACACATATCTTATTGGCTCTGTTTCTCTGGAGAACTCAAACTTGGTCAGCTGTCTTTACTGAAGAGAACTTGCATAAGGTCTGTTCCTACCCAGAGAAGCACATGTTCCACTCCTGCTTCCCAGGAGTTAAACCGAATGAAGCCATCCCTGAGCATTTATTTCCACAACTCCATTTGGTGTTTATCGCATTGTGAGTCTCCATGAGGATTAAAACAGCACTCTCAGTTCAGCCTCCAAGTCAGCCTCAAAAATACACGAGGGGAAGAAGAATGTTCGCTAGCTAAGCCCTGGTATTAGAATACACGATATGCTAAGCAAAGCTTATATTTAAGACACATTTTTGGAAGTACAAAGTCAATATTCTGCTCAACTGTTTAAATACACCTTATTACACACACACACACACACACACACACACACACACATGCCAGAAGAGCCACCATTTCTAAAGCTTATTAGTACAAGATCATCTCTCAATAAGCCTTGCCTCTGGGTAATGTACACACATCTCAGGGGATAGAAAGAAAGGATTCCAGCTCTCCAAATTCATGGACCTTGATTCTCCATCTGTTGCTTGATTAATGGAGGAAGTTTGGCATCACTGTGCCCCACAGGCAAAGGTAACGCACACTAATGATGACCAATAGGTGGAGAAAGTCAGAGGGAAGGGGAGGGCTGGTGATATTTAAGGTGAAGAGCTGAAAACCATCCATCTTTTTTAAACTCAGACGCTAAAACTGTAGAGAAAAGGATTTTGATTTCTCTCTTTGCTCACAGCTGAGAACTCTTGGAAAGAGTCTCATCACTTCGTGTACTTAAGGAAAGAAAAGAATTCTGAGCAACTGTGCTTTGTGTATATGTGGGGGAGGGGGCGGCTGTGGTTGTGTGTGTGTGTATCTGTGGTATGACAGGAGTATAGGGTATATGGGGGTGTGGTAGTGTGTGTGTGTGGTGTGAGGAAGAATGTGTGCTGTGTTTTTATGTGTGTGTTATGTGTCTTTGTGTGTATGTGTGTGTGGTATATGGGGCTATAACTGTGTGTGTGTGTATCTGCGGTGTGAGGAGAAGTGTGTACATGATGTGTGTATGTGTGTGAAGTGTGTCTGTGGTGTGAACAGGAATGTGCGGTGTGTGCATGTGTGTGGTGTGGGTGTGTGTATGTGTGTGCGCATAGGGGAGCTGCAGAACCCCTTCCCTGTGTGTAGGGGGGCTTGGAGCTCATAGGGACCCCACGTGCCTCTCTCATTCTCCACTTCATTCATCCTTAGTTGCTGGCTGTTTAGCTAACCTCCTTATGACTAGAGTGAAAATTACCCAAAGTGACAGCTTGAGACCAGCAGGAAAACTGATAACGGCCCCCAAACAATTTATATTTCAGGCAAACTTGTCCCTGGGCAGCTTTTGTCAGTTTTCTTTGTTCAAATCCCTGTTATTTCTGCTTGACACCCTTTACGCCGTAACTGTATTTTTAAAAATGAAAACAAAGAAGATGGAATGGATTTGGTGGAGGAAGGGGAAGGACGACAGGAGTGAGCAGAATTTGACGCAGTGAGCCCTGCAGTTTCTGCCATCCGTCAGAACCCGCCTCGCTGCTGATGGGAATCTCAGCGTGTCAGCGGGTGGCTCTGTCAGTCTTCCATGTGCAAGTCCCGTAGGTTGGATATCTGGATGATCAAACTGGGTAATCAGCTAAATTTGATCCCCAAGCTAATATCTCCTTAGAGAACATGCTCCCCTGTTGTAAGGCTCTTCACATCCCAAGAAACATAGTCCCGTGTTAAAGCACCATCACCTCTGAAGTATAGAGTCAGGGCCCCCTTGAGGAAACAGACCCACGTTCAGCTTGAGACCAGACCATCCCCAGGTCCCTCATCCTAATTCCTGTGAAGCCAGATGAGCCAGCAGATGGGGCAGAAAGGAAGGTATGTTAGTTTAAATTTCCACTAGGGACATCAAGCCATTCTGAGTGGACACTGACACATTTTTCTTCTGTGAAATGAAAGGAAACGATGGGCTAAAATTTCTATAATTTCTGAAATTTCTGCAATTTCTGTCAATTTCTGTAATTCCCATAAATCTATCCTATTTCCCGTCAAAATCCTCCATTTTCCCCTAGATCAAAATGCATGGCAGCCTTGTTTGAATGGGACCTTGCTACATCTAGCACTTTCTTCATATGACAATATCACACCTGGGGTTTCTCCACAGCTGCAGACAGCATGAGAAAGGGGGCTCAGGATGGGAGGAGATTCAGCAGCCAAATACAGCTGAGGCAATAAAATGAGCTTTCTCATCAGTAGCAGAGGTTTCCTCAGATTACCTGTAATTTACAAATGCATTCCTTCAGATTGTTTTTCCACTGATACAAATAGCTGTGGATTAAAATGTGACACTAAAGAAGACTTCGCTGGCGGTCACGTGGTTGGATAGGACTCCATACTTTCTATGTGCGTGGCACAGGTTCAACTCCTGGTCAGGGAAATAAGATCTCACATGCCTCAGGTGCAGAGAAAAATGTTTAAAAGAAAAAAAAAATTTAACCACGCCACTGAAGGCTTAATTACATACAAGGAAAAAGTAATATGAAATTATTAACTTACATTAACTTTAATAGCATTCCCCTTTTGTTCAAACATGGAATTAACAGATAACATTACTTTTTAAAAATATCTTACCATCAAAAGAAATCTACGACTTATTCGGGCAAGCTCTGTCTCTGTACTTAGAGTTGTGTAAAGAAAACTATAGATCCACCCCTTGCCTCTAGGAACATGTAGTCTTACACAAACACACATACTGAATCACATCTGAACGTGACAGTAAGAGAAGTACACACTTTAAAAGTACAGGTGCCTGGGACCATTTAGCAAACAGGAAACAGGCCCTACATCCATCAAGAGAAGGTATCAACAGATTACACAAGTAATAAAATATCGATATCCAAAATGTCAATTCTGACTTCTCAAGAAAATATTAAATTATTATGCTCCAAATAATTTAAGAAAATAGAGAAAGTATTGATTCAGTTCAGTCTCTCAGTCGTGTCCAACTCTTGCCATCCCATGAAATGCAGCATACCAGGCTTCCCTGTCCATCACCAGCTCCCAGAGCCTGCTCAAACCCATGTCCATTGAGTCGGTGATGCCATCCAACCATCTCATCCTCTGTTCTCCCCTTCTCCTCCTGCCCCCAGTCTTTCCCAGCATCAGGATCTTCTCCAATGAGTCAGTTCTTCACATCAAGTGTGCAGAGTATTGGAGTGTCAACTTCACCATCAGTCCTTCCAATGAACACTCAGGACTGAATCCCTGGTCAGGAAACTAAGATCTCTCAAGCACGTGGGGCAGCCAACAAAAAGAAGAGATATAGATAAAGGGGCAGATGGAGAAAACAGAGGGATTAAAAGACAGAATGACAGAGAGGCAGAGGTTGATGGCAGAGTGCACTGGTACCAAAGCTGTGATAGAACACTCTTGTCTGTTACACAGAACTCTTCTTGTGTATTTCTCAAAACACAGCTATGATGGCACTTAACTCTAATTCTTCATTATATACAAGTTGCTTCTGATTGATGCTAGTACCCTCACATCCTGTTTCTGACTCAAAATCCAGGTTTTAATTTGAAGAATATTAAATTTCTTTAAAAGAGGAAATGTTTTATGGGAAGGGGGAAAGGTAATATTGATAATGTTGATGAAACATCCGCCCCAGCTTTTGTTGCTAACATGTGAATAAATTTAGTAAAACTGACTGAAAACATTTAAATTAACTCTTACCACAAGATTACTAAAATAATTTTGCATCTCACTTTATTACATTTTCTTCCTAATGGAGTGTGTGGTTCAAAACATTTAGCTTCATAAACAGAGGTCTGAAACGTCTAATTACATCTCCTCAAGTTAAAGCTTAACCAAAATAGTTCAGAATGCAAAAGTGTTTGCCCAAGAGACTGGATTTAAATGACATTTCAAGCACGCGCGCACACGCACACACACACACACACACACTCCAATTTCCAAAGCAAGTTACTGTTATGTTGCTATATCACTGTGAATTTGATAAATCATTTACATTTACTCTTGATGCAAAGGGAGAGTGAAGTGGCAACATAATGTATTGGGTTAATAATAATCAGATTCCTTGTACATACATAACCCCCTGATTCCAAGGAGCTTTAAGTACCTTATAGATATTATCTCATTAATCCCTACAACATCTGTGTGAGATGGATGGCAAACAGTATGCTCTACTAGATGGAGAAGAGATAGCAATGGTGATTAAAATAATATATCGTGTTTGGAGAGCATCCTGTGCTGGGGGTATTGAGAACACTTCGCGGATGCTATCAAATGAACTGACTGATCTTCCTAAGAGATATGCACCAGGTAAATATCAGTTTTTTTCTGTTGAATGTGGAAAATAAAGCAGTACACTTAATCAACTTTACTGGTGAGGACATAGTCCAAGGAATTTTTTTTTTCTCCTTAGTATGTATTCGGTGTTGTAAAAACTTGATTATTGTTATCTGGGACTTCCTGGTGGCTCTGATGCTGCTGCTGCTAAGTCACTTCAGTCATGTCCAACTCTGTGCGACCCCATAGAAGCCAGCCCACCAGGCTCCCCCGTCCCTGGGATTCTCCAGGCAAGAACACTGGAGTGGGTTGCCATTTCCTTCTCCAGTGCATGAAAGTGAAAAGTCAAAGTGAAGTCGCTCAGTTGTGTCCAACTCTTTGTGACTCCATAGATAGCAGCCTACCGGGTTCCTCAGTCCATGGGATTTTTCCAGGCAAGAATACTGGAGTGGGTTGCCATTGCCTTCTCCACCCTGGTGGCTCAGCAGTAAAGAATTTACCTGCCAATGCAGGAGATGAAAGCTCCATCCCTGGGTCAGGAAAACCTATGGAGAAGGAATTGGCAATCCACTCCAGTATTCTTGCCTGGAGAATCCTATAGACAGAGGAGAGCCTGGGCGGGCTACAGCTCCTGTGGTCTCAAACAGGTAGACACAACTTAGTAACTAAACAACAGTTGTTATTTACATGATACTAAAGCAGATAGTAGATAAATAAATAGATTGAAAGATAGATAAACAGATAGACCATAAGAGACAGCTCAGTTCAGTCGCTCAGTCGTGTCCAACTCTTTGTGGCAAATCAAGAATTTCACTCCTAATCTGAACATGTTGGTAATTACAGTATCACGGTACCACACACCAACTGCTGCTGATGAAATAAAAGATGAAGGCTATAAATTAAGTACATTTTCTGAAATTCTGATGGACATCATTTCCAAAAACTAATCCAAAGTCCTGTGGAGGTAGGTATAGAGGAAATGATAGAAATAATAATGAATTTTTAAAAATACAAATAGCATTTCTATTATTAAGTTGTGAATGCTTGAAGGCATAAAACTCCAATGACTGTAGCAATTTCATTTAAGTGGACAAAATAATTTTGGGAATGGCTTCCTCATATAATAGTTAAAGTTGGAAAAAAAGCAACCTCTTAGTGCCACGTAGTGGATTTTGTTGTTAATCTGCACTCTTCTTTCACCTGAAAGAACCCAAACAAGAGAAAGCCCTGTTGTCCTATGGTACAAAAGACTTGAATAAGGGAGAGATTTGCATGTTGAAGGAATATTCAGGAGACCATGTGACTGAGGTTGTTAGTGGAATAGAGTGGACTCAAATGAGAGCAATAGGACCACCTAGAAGTTGGGTTTTAAAGGGATATAGAGGCCTTGGAAAGAAATGTCAGTTCAGTTCATTTACTCAATCATGTCCAACTCTTTGCAACCCCATGGATTGCAGCATGCCAGGCTTCCCTGTCCATTACCAACTCACAGAGCTTGCTCAGAATCATGTCCATTGAATCGGTGATGCCAACCAACCATCTCATTTTCTGTCATCCCCTTCTCCTGCTTTCAATCTTTCCCAGGATCAAGGTCTTTTCCAATGAGTCAGTTCTTCACATCAGGTGGCCAAAGTATTGAGGTTTCAGTTTCACCAAGATATTTTTAAATACAGTGGAAACAATTGGCAGGTTTTGAGCAGAGGTTTGGTGTGATCTAACTTGCACTTTTCATACTGTTCATGGGGTTCTCAAGGCAAGAATACTGAAGTGGTTTGTCATTCCCTTCTCCAGTGGACCACATACTGTCAGACCTCTCCACTAGGACCCTCCTGTCTTGGGTGGCCCCACACAGCATGGCTTAGTTTCATTGAGTTAGACAAGGCTGTGGTCTGTGTGATCAGATTGGCTAGTCCCTTGGTTTCAGTGTGTCTGTCCTCTGATGTCCTCTTGCAACACCTACCATCTTACTTCTGTTTCTCTTACCTTGGATGTGGGGTATTGCTTCATGGCTGCTCCAGCAAAGTGCAACCACTGCTCCTTTTCTTGGACAGGGGTATCTCCTCACAGTCGCCCCTCCTGACCTTGAACGTGGAGTAGCTCCTCTCGGCCTTCCTGCGCCTGCACAGCCACCACTCCTTGGATGTGTAGTAGCTCCTCTCGGCTGCCGTCCCTGACCTCCAAGCCAGGCTTCAGCAGTATGTGAACCATGAACTTCCAGATGTTCAAACTGGTTTTAGAAAAGGCAGAGAAACCAGAGATCAAATTGCCAACATCTGCTGGATCATCGAAAAGCAAGATAATTCAAGAAAACACATCAATTTCTGCTTTATTGACTATGCCGAAGCCTTTGACTGTATAGATCACAATAAACTGTGGAAAATTCTGAAAGAGATGGGAATACCAGACCATCTGACCTGCCTCTTGAGAAATCTGTATGCAGCTCAGGAAGCAACAGTTAGAACTGGACATGGAACAATGGACTGGTTCCAAATAGGAAAAGGAGTCCATCAAGGCTGTATATTGTCACCCTGCTTATTTAAATTATTTGCAGAGTACATCATGAGAAACGCTGGTCTGGAAGAAGCACAAGCTGCAATCAAGACTGCCGGGAGAAATATCAGTAACCTCAGATATGCAGATGACACCACCCTTATGGCAGAAAGTGAAGAGGAACTAAAAGCCTCTTGATGAAAGTGAAAGAGGAGAGTGAAAAAGTTGGCTTAAAGCTCAACATTCAGAAAACTAAGATCATAGCATCTGGTCCCATCACTTCATGGTAAATAGATGGGAAAACAGTGGAAACAGTGTCAGACTTAGCTTTGGGAGGCTCCAAAATCACTTCCGGAGAAGGCAATGGCACCCCACTCCAGTACTCTTGCCTGGAAAATCCATGGACAGAGGAGCCTGGTAAGCTGCAGTCCATGGTGTCGCTGAGAGTCAGACACAACTGAGTGACTTCACTTTCACTTTTCTCTTTCATGCATTGGAGAAGGAAATGGCAGTCCACTCCAGTGTTCTTGCCTGGAGAATCCCAGGAATGGCAGAGCCTGGTGGGTTGCCGCCTATGGTGTCGAACAGAGTCGAACATGAGTGAAGCGACTTAGCAGCAGCAGCAGCCAAAATCACTTCAGATGGTGATTGTAACCATAAAATTAAAAGACGCTTACTCCTTGGAAGGAAGTTATGACCAACCTAGATAGCATACTGAAAAGCAGAGATATTACTTTGCCAACAAATGTCTATGTAGTCAAGGCTATGGTTTTTCCAGTGGTCATGTATGGATGTGAGAGTTGGACTGTGAAGAAAGCTGAGCACCAAAGAATTGATCCTTTTGAACTGTAGTGTTGGAGAAAATTCTTGAGAGTCCCTTGAACTGCAAGGAGATCCAACCAGTCCATCATAAAGGAGGTCAGTCCTGGATGTTCATTGGAGTGATGCTGAGGCTGAAACTCCAATACTTTGGCCACCTCATGTGGAGTTGACTCATTGGAAAAGACTCTGACGGTGGGAGGGACTGTGGGCAGGAGGAGAAGGGGCGACAGAGGATGAGATGACTGGGTGGCATCACTGACTCGATGGATGTGAGTTTGAGTGAACTCTGGGAGTTGGTGATAGACAGGGAGGCCTGGCATGCTGTGACTCATGGAGTCGCAAAGAGTCGGACATGACTGAGAGACTGAACTGAACCAAACTGAACTTGCACTTATTACTTCCCTGGTAACTCAGATGGTAAGGAATCTACCCACACTGCAGGAGACATGGGTCCAATCCCTGGGTCGGAAACATCCCCTGGAAAAGAATGACAACCACTCCAGTATTCTTGCCCAGAAAATCCCATGGATAGAGGAGCCTGGTGGGCTACAGTCTGTTGATTCACAAAGAGTCAGACATTACTGAGTGATTAACACTTTCACTATCACTTTCATCTTGCACTTAAAAATCACTCTGGATGTTTTGAAGATAAGGTTTGGAGGAAATCAAGGCTGGGAACAGGGAGACGAGTTAGGAGGCTGCCCCAGTAGTTACAGAGACCAGTGAAAGTGCCTCTAGAATAGTCAACAATGAAAGATGAAAGAACGTCACCACTTAAGTCAACTATGCTAGCTCATTGACCAAGATAGCTCATTTGCTAACTGTGAGAGGCCACAGAGGCCCCAGATTAAATGACAGTATAGTAGCAGTTGGGCTTCCCTGGTGGTTCAGACAGTAAAGAACCCACCTGCAATGCAGGAGGCCTAGATTTGATTCCCTGGAGAAAGGAATGGCTACCCACTCAAGTATTCTTGCCTGGAGAATTCCATCGACAGAGGAGCCTGGCAGGCTACAGTTCAGGGGTGTATCAGAGAGTCAGACATGACTGAGCAACTAACACTTTTGCTCTTCATAGTAACAGTTGCAGCACTTAAAAAAAAAAAAACAAACAAAAAAAAACAAGTGATAAACACCAACTTTGTTATCATGCTAAGAGAAATAGAACAAGGTGAGTTTGCTCCTTTCTTACTGTTTTCTGGTCTTTCCTGAAGCCGGTGAAACACACTTTTGCTTTATACACAGCACAAAGCAAGATTCACCATAAGGAAAAACTTTATACACTGGCTTGACTCAACTTCCCTGGATCATTTGTGTGTGTGTGCACATGTACTCAGTCATATCTGACTCTTTGAGACCCCATGGACTGTATAGCCCACCAGGCTCCTCTGTCCATGGGAGTTTCTAGGCAAAAATACTGGAGTGGGTGCCATTTTCTACTCCTAGTGATCCTCCCAACCCAGAGATCAAACCTGTGTCTCTTGCATCTCCTGCGTTGGCAGGTGGATTCTTTACCACTGTGGCATCAGGGAACAAAGGCAAAAACACATACAAAGCAGGTTAATGGGAAAGGAATGGGCAGTCCCCACATTTCCTTGTTTCACTGATTGAATGAAAATGGGCACCAGTGAACCTATTACCTTTGCATTCACACCACTAGCTGGGCTCCTTTCATTAACCCACTGGTGAATTTGTAGGCTTTTGAATGTGATAATTAAAGGCATTTTTCACTGTGTGGTCAGTATTCTTTATGGATAGAGATATATGCAAGGAATCAGAAAGCTAAAGTTATATTCTTGAGCCTGATTTGGACTTTATAACCTAAACCAAGTATTTGTCACCTTCTATTTTGTTTATACCACCCCCACTCCCAACCAACTTAATTGACCATTAAATCAGTTTGGTTCTCTCTGCTAGAACATGATGTACCATGTGTTGAAATTTATATAAGATGATTATTTAATAGTATTACTTTTCAGTTACATTCCAGACAGTAGTTGGTATATTTGAAGCAGAATTAATCACAACATCTATCCAATCCAAAATAGAACTATAAATGCAATTAAGTAAAATAGTAAAGTAGAATTATTGTCAGAGAAGGCAATGGCACCCCACTCCAGTACTCTTGCCTGGAAAATCCATGGACAGAGGAGCCTGGTAAGCTGCAGTTCATGGGGTTGCTAAGAGTCAACCAAGACTGAGTGACTTCACTTTCACTGTTTACTTTAATGCATTGGAGAAGGAAATGGTAATCGACTCCAGTGTTCTTGCCTGGAGAATCCCAGGGGCAGGGAAGCCTGGTGGGCTGCCGTCTATGGGGTTGCACAGAGTCGGACACAACTGAAGCGACTTAGCAGCAGCAGCAGTGTTATTGTACAAGGATTAAAGTAGAATTTGCTGAAAGAAATATATAATATCATTTATATCAACTGCACTGTCCCACAAGTCATCAGCTTTGCAAAATTCAGGTTTAATATTTAAAGCATTATAAATTTAAATGAAGGCAAATATATTTCATTATCAAAAATATCAGAATTATCTTAACTCAAGAAAGGAGTTTATCTTATTTTTTATTAAAAATTTTTATTAAGATGATTTACAATGCTGTGCTAATTTCTGTTGTATAGCAAAGTGACTCAGTTATATACATATATCCACTCCTTGTTTATATTCTTTTCCATTATGGCTTATCCCAGGAGATCGATACAGTTCCCTGTGTTATGCAGTAGGAATTTATTGTTTATCCATTATAAATTCAATAGTTTGCCTCTGCTAATCCCAACTCCTAATCCATCCCTCCCCCACCGGCTCCCCACTGGCAACCACACATCTTTTCTCTATGTCCGTGAGTCTGTTTCTGTTTTGTAGAGAGATTCGCTTGTGCCATATTTTGGATTCTACATTTACGTGGTATCGTATGGTATTTGTCTTTCTCTTTCTAACTTACTTCACTTAATGTAATAGTCTCTAATAAAGAGTTGCTCTTATTTTCAAATATTTCTTTGTCCTTCATGAATTTTTTAACTTTTTGACTCTTGTGTATTACAGATATAATTCTTCAAAGCAGACCAGGTTCTTTTCCAGGACTAAAAAGGAAGAGCTTGCAGTGTTTAAAGGCTACAGATGGGATCGGGGGAAGGGGGAGTTTTTGTTAACACCAAACTAAACGATCCTTTTTCCTTAACTCTGATGTATTTTCCTGTGCAGCTGAACAATCTATTACTCAGTATCGGCAAAGCTTTGCCTCAGCAGGAGTTGTCGAGCGCTAAATGGTTTATAGATTTGAATGTTGAGGCAATCTGTAAACAGTTTGGAGCATCAGGGTGTTGGGGGGACCCAGATTTGTTAATCTTTTCACTTTGGCTTGCCGAATATATATTTCATTTGTAACTCAATGCATTATTTATTCTGGTTGAAATAATCCATTCTTATTAAAACACATCTGCTGATAATTATGAAGTATGTAAGCAATGAAGAAATGTATTTTCAAACCAGTAAATAGAAATTCATCAGTTTTGGTAATGGCCGAGTTGAGACTACATCTGCTCCCTAATTTTATCTATATTTAAAATACTCAAAATACACCTGCCTATCTTGAGGCATATTAATGTACAACATAAAGGGTCTCTTAATAATCATGTTTAATTCTCCATTCTTATTAAAATATAATCAAAACTCCCCAAAGGAGAACATTCTGAATTTAGCGAATAGGCTTCAACAACCATTGAACTCTCATTATTACTAATGGGATAAACTCAAAATATTTGGGGAATATCAAATGATTTAAATCTACATCTAGACACCGATCATATGTTAAGCAGAAAATTTCTCTAGAAGGAAAAAATTGCAAAATACACATTTTTTGTGCAAGAGCTCTAATCATCTCTTACACAAAACTTATTTCAGTATTTATATATATATATATTTTCCCTTTGGATGTAATTTTTAAGCTTCAAGAATATAGCAATTACACATTGTAGTAATATCAGGCAGAAGACAAGTATTTTTCCCTAGTGGTTAAAAGAAAAAAAATATAAGTGACTAATGTTTTTATCCAAATATATGCTGATGCTGATATCGGTCAAAAATAAAACACCACAGCATAATCCAGTAGTTCTTTTTGTATCCCCATTGGGGCCTTCACTCATTAACACATTCAGCAAATATTGAGTTTTTGCGTACCTAGCACTGTGTGGGGCTTCCCAGATGACTCAGTGGTAAATAATCTGCCTGAACAATGCAGGAGAAGAAGGTTCACTTAGTGGGTCAGGAAGGTCCCCTGAAGAAGGAAATGGCAACCCACTCCAGCATTCTTGCCAGGGACATCCCAGGGATAGAGGAGCCTGCCAGGCTACAGTCCATGGGTTGCAAGACTCAGACGAGACTAAGCAACTAAACAGCAACAGCAAGCACTGTGTGGGAAGCTGGCCACAAAACTGAGCAAACCCCTGAAGGTCCTGTCTGCTGTAGCTGACAGCCTAGTGGGTATTTGCATTGCCAATCATCTCTGGATGTTCCAGGGCCTATGGCCACGAAGCTTGCAGTGTGGCGGTTACCGCAGTTGTAGCATTTACCGGAGTATTTGGCTGCTGGGTGGGTACGACTGTGTCCCCTCCAGGGTACATCTTGCTTTCCTCAGCCTTGCTTCTCCAGCTCAAACAAATTACAGAACTTAGTGTGGGGTGGGAGATGGGAGGTAGGCTCAAGAGGGAGGGGACATACCTATTCCTATGGCTTGTTCATGTTGATGTATGGCAGAAACCAACACAACATTGTAAAGCAATTATCCTCCAATTAAAAATAAATTTAAATTAAAAAAAAAAAGAGGACTTAGTGTGGAGCAGTGAATCCAGCTGTGATTGCCACCATGTCGCCTTTGCTCAGCAGGGACCATCAGGACCCAATTCTCACTTGTTGATACCCCCCGCCGCCCTCTGCTCACACATCATTTAGAGCCCGTTTGACTGTGTTGGAATCCTTAGTTCGTATCAGTGTTTGTTTCTTCAGGAGAGATGAGAGCATACACCCCTCGAATTATGTATCATAAAAGCAGGGGTGCTGCATCATGAGAAGTTTCTGTTAGCTGAGCAGAGTTGAATCAAGTTGAGTTTTTGAAAGAAGCCCGATTTCGAAAAGCTGGAAAATCTATGCAACCTATGTACACACCGATATAGATGTTTTCCCCCTCTTACTCCCTATCTATGACTGCCTCTGGACTATAGCGTCTATTCAACTCTGCTGTCCCCCAGACCTGGCCCATCTGGAAGTTCTGTGCCCATACCTGTCCTCTCTGCCTCTGATCTGCCCTGACTTTGTCCCAGTTAAAAGGTTCGCAGGGACTTGGCAGGAACCCTGACACTACTGTCCAGGTACATTGACTCTAATTACAGTAGTTATCATAATGCCACCTTCAACACATCCCCCGCAATCTCTATTCAGCAGCAATTTCTCCGAATGTCTGAGATGAGCACAATATCCTTCTTGCTATTCTGATGTAGTATTCCAAGACAACATCAAGTTTTACAGGCACGAAGTACCCTTAATATCTAGCATATAGTATTCAGTTATTTCTCCCTTTCCCTTGGGGAGAAAAAAGATAAAATGATGGTGTTTTCAAGTAAGTCACACTACCACATGTGTGCATCTTTGCAGAAAAACAGATTTCACATCATTACATCAGACTGAACATGCAGTGTTTGGGAAGTTCTCAAATAAAATATCTGATGAAAAAAAAATTTTGCTTAACATTTTTTAAAATATAACAGTTAACAAGAAAGAGGCTAGAAACCTAGCAGAAGTAACATGATGGAGTCATGATTTGGTGTCATCAGGGCAATATTTGAAACATAAAATCCCAAAGTGATAGATGGTTTGAAATTTGTAACAGATGTCTAGTTTTTGAGTGTTTTTTTTTAAAATATTACCCATCTATCCTTCAAAAACTTGTGCAATGAGGGTTCCCAAAGCTTAC
This sequence comes from Nanger dama, assembly GCA_917880005.1. Taxonomy (NCBI): domain Eukaryota; kingdom Metazoa; phylum Chordata; class Mammalia; order Artiodactyla; family Bovidae; genus Nanger; species Nanger dama. The sequence goes on from CAKJTW010000069.1 coordinate 6,389,932, forward strand.
ATTTCATAAGGCAAGGGTTGAAACTATGCAAATAAATGGCTGAGGTCACCATGGGGTTCTCTGAATGTTTTTTTTTAATTTATTTATTTTAATTGAATTAACGTTTTGGAATATTGCTTTAAGTAAAGTTGAAGGTAGCAGTAAAACAACCTTTGACTTGTCTTCAGGTCTTTTTTCATGTTGAACTGTTTGCATAATTGCCTATTTAAAAATAATTTAAAAATAAGCTTGGCTCAGGGAAAAAGTCATCCTTAATCTGAGTGAGCAATTTTCTGTATTTTATATTTGGTTGGTCAAATTCCAAGAAGCTTCTAGATCAGGGACAGAATTACGGATTGTGCTTTCACAATATTTTCCCCATGTGTCCTATTTCTTGGTTTCATTTATTTTTCAAATTATTTAACAAATGCATAAGTATCAACTAATTTTATATGCATCTAGAGACGCAAGATGAATAGGATATATACTACCTCATGGAACTTCGAATCTAGTAGAGGAGATAGAAAATGGGCAAGAAATTACAAGATGTTGAAAAATGCCATAGCAGTGTAAATTCAGTTCTTTCTTAAAAAATTTATTCTTAGTTGGAGGATAATTGCTTTCCAGTATTGTGCCGGTTTCTGCTATACATCAGCATGAATCAGCCATAGGTGTATATATATATATATATATATATCCTCTTCTTCTTGAACCTCCCTCTGATCTCCTACCCCATCCCACCATCCCACCCCTCTAGGCTGTTCCAGAGCACTGGGCTGAGTTCCCTGTCTCACACAACAGCTTCCCACTGGCTATCTGTTTTACATACGGTAACGTATGGGTTTCATTGCTACTCTCTCAACTCCCCCAGCCTCCCATTCCCACATTGTGGTCACAAGTCTATTCTCTGTGTGTGTCTTGGTTGCTGCCCTGAAAATCAGTTCATCAGTACCATCTAAGTTCAGTTCTTAATTCAGAAAAGCAAACCAGATTTCTTTAACAAGTTTTTGTTTTAACTATTTTAATTGACTAGGCTATTTTTCTCCTAGGAATAAAATTTCACATTAATTCTTCAAAAACACCTTGATCAGTGCATTACAAATGAGGACTGAGAAATTTAAGGACATTTTAAAAACCACTTTATAAGTGTGTTGTGGGAATGGAGATTGAGGGGAGCAGTGGTCAAAAGGAACTCTCTGGAGAACTCTTGAAAGGGCTGCAGTTTTGAAAAACTGTAAAGGCTTCTCTAATAGGTTTCCAGCCCCTAAGGACTGGGCAGATCACCTGAATTACTCAGCTCTCTTTTCTTCTATTTTAATGCAAGAGAATGCAGGGTGAGCACATTTTCTGAAGGAACAATGGAGATTAGTTACTCCTCACCCTCCCCAGAAATTTTCCTTCTAGCCAAGTAAGTTTCTAGCTAAAGGGAGAAACTTGCAAATAGTTTCCCAAAAGCTTTTTGTGACAAATGATAGCTATATTAACCTGGTGCATAGGTGTGCTGAAATAAAGAATTATTGCATCTACATTGCATTGGATTCTGATATCATTCACTCTAGACAACTCTGGGCTGCCTGCTTTGAAAGGTTTGTGGGCAAACTGTATCAGGAGAGGACTTTTTTTTTTTTTTTTCCTGATTAAGTCTATAGCTAGATCATGATTAACTGCTATTGTGGCTGCTTCTTTTCCAAAGAATAGGAAAAGAATAAGCTAAAGTGTGTCTCAAGCTATAGAAGACATATTGAAAGTAACACTTCACTACCGAAAACACGGTACTGGTCATAAGAATCCTTCCATCAGGCAGTGAATCATTTGCCTAAAAGAATCTTTCAGCTCATGCCTATTTACTCCCAGCAGCATCTATAATGATACGCAGTTTCAGCACACCCAGAGACTTTTGAAAATCCTTACTCTCAGCATCCCTGTGACTATATATAAATTAATTGATGGAATTGCTTTGTTATAAGCTGTCAGTCTCTATAAAATACAGTGTATCTGATCAATATTAGATTTCTATTGACAGATGACTCTATGATAGCGTATCCTTCTATTTCTAAACCAGGAATTTCTAAAGTTATTTCAACTGCTTCAAAGTCATTGAGAAGTCTGTTGCAAGGTTAAGCACATCTCTGCTAAATGTTGTGTACTTTTTCTATACTGAGATGCTTAAATGCACCAGAAATGTCTATATGGGACCTATATGTTGCATGACACTATCATATTTTGGTCCAATTTAAGAGCCTATATATAGCCTATATATATTTGAAAAATTATATATATCTTTAAGAGCCTATATATATATATATATATATATATTTAGTCCAATTTAAGAGCCTATATATATTTGAAAGATATATATCTTTCAGTCCATTTGAAAGATTTTCAGTTACTCTAGGCAATGTTCAGGTGTCAAAATGGGATTTTTGCACCATCTAAAATAATTATTCAAACTTTTTTCCTCTCAATAAAATATATAAGTAAAAGAATATGGCCTGACAAATAAGTGAAAACAGAAAAGGGACACATTTATAGTTCGGCTTTGTGTGTGTGCCTGTGTGTATGGACTGGGAAATTAATTCTTGTAAACCAGGAAGGAAAAACCCTATCCTTTTGAGACAGTCTGGGGGCGGAATGGGAAATGCACATTTCTTCTGGCAGTGAGATCTTGCATGACTGTGGCTCTTGGCTTGGTCTGGGGTTACCAATGTGAAACAGCAGCAGAGCTATATGAAGTAAACCCCAGAGGCAGTGTTTCAGCCTCCTAAGCTATAAACAAGCTGGTCTGAGTCGGCGCATGGTTTCTGTGGGCATTTCCCACCCTCTATCCTGAGCACTTCACTTCTAACCATGCTGAAAGCTCATCTGATTAATAGCTACATATAGGTTATCACATAATTGCAGTTGGAAACAACTGAATGTTTATTTTCATCTATAAAAGAAACTCTACAGGGGAAACTCCTAGTCTGGTCTTTAAAGGTTTACTTCAGAGGACATCAACAATGGTGTCCACCTTAACAGAGTCTTCTCTAGTGGCTCAAACTGTAAAGAATCTGCCTGAAGTGCAAGAGGCTAGGGTTCAATCCCTGGATTGGAAAGATCCCCTGGAGAAGGGAATGACTACCCACCCCAGTATTCTTGCATAGAGAATTCCATGGACAGAGGAGCCTGGTGAGCTACATCCATGGGGTCTGAAAGAGTCAGATGAGACAACTGATTGAGTAACATGTTCACTTCACCTAACAGTAACTCAAAAATTATTATTCATTATTAAAAAGCAAAGCTTCAGCTTAAAGTGTCTTATATTTTGAACAAAATTATTTTAAAATGTATCATGTTAATATAAAACATCTTCATTTATTCACCTTTTCTTTAGAAATCAGAACACTGGAAGTATAAAAGAAATGAAAACTTTTAAAGCTACAAAATAAGGCAAAAATATTTCTCTTTTGCTATATATATATTATATATATACACATACATATATACACACACACACATATACAACTAGACAATTTACAAAAATAATTTAAAATGATTGATTTTTACTCTCAGGATTATACAGGAATCCTAAATCAAAATATAGAAAATTTGTGATTAAATTGCCTGTTTCATATCTAGATTGCATGGAATTTAAAATTAGTCATTCAGCATTATTCAGATCAATTTTGCAATGAATTTTCTCATAACACATGATTTGTATACAATACATCCCCCATAGTTCTATTTCTTTTTAAAACCCATATATTCCATTTATTCACAAAATACTTAAAATTAACTACCAAAGAAGACTCTTTCTGTAATATCTTTAATTCCTTTTTTAATTACTGAAAAACAAAGAAGATGGAAGGAAAAAGAACTGAACCAAATCATATAGCAAAACTAACTGCTTCTTTCTTGAAGGCACCACCTCTAAATAAACACTTATGCCTCCAGGATGGGAATTTTCAGGCCATCTTTTATGTATGAGTAAAAGTGTTCAGTGCACTAAGCTCAAAGAAAGAAAAACTGAGGATTTATATGAATATATAGCAGCTTAAAATATAGAGTAGAGATCTGGGGAAGAGAAAAAAGTCCAGTGAAAGAGGCGTTAAGATTACCCTTGGCAGTAAAAAACACATTATCATGAAAAAGAGTGAATCGACTCACGTTGCACTCCCTTCTCTGTCTGCTGGTGCCTGTATCTATGGCATGCGGACACAGTAAACTGCATTTACTACCTCTAGAAGCGCAAAAGGCACAAGAACTTGATTCTTCATCCATCAGACCCAGCGGTGACTGAATATTGGGAGACAGGAAAGATCTTTTCTGAGGAGTAAATGAAAGCAAGATTTCTGGTGCTATCATGAAAAGATTAGAAATGAGGCAAGAGAACTTTATTTCTTCCAAAGGCAGAGAAACTAGAGCTACAGCCAACCTCTTTCAAGTAATGAGTTTCACGGCCCCTAAGGAATGGCTTTTCAAGGTCAGAGATGAGCTAGGATTACTGCAGCTGAGTTTCAGGTTCTTAGAATCAGTTTTTCTCAATCTTGAGTCTACACACAGAGATCATTCATTCCATCACCCAAAATGTGAAGACATTTGGGGATGGATATTAAGTCAGTTGGAGCCGGGCAAACTTTGAAACACTGAGTATTAGAACTGAAAGGAAACAGGAAGACCATTGAATGCCACCATCTTTACCCTACAGGTGAGACCACTGAGACCCAAATGCACGGTGACATGTTCTGCACCTGAAAGCCCTGGCACGGCCAGTGAAAGTGGTGAGGCCACTGGAACAGGAGCCCTAAAGAAATAATTGGATTATTTTGGTTGGTTATGCAAATACACAGGAGGTATAACCACACCTTAAATTCCAGTGGAATGGAACAAAACAGTAACATTGTATTGGAAGACACAGATGTTCCTGTTTGTATCTTCTGAATAATATTCATGCAACAGGGTAGAAACACCTTTATTGAGACCAGTCTTCTTGAATTCCCAAAGGACTCCCTACCACATACATCAATTTGAAGGGCCCTGACCGTCCCAAATTGTCCCTCCAAATGTCTGCCTCACCAGTTGGCCAGGTGACTCTAATATCAATCCTCAAATCCACTCATTTATATTGATAACTACCTGAAGAATGTCTATCTTAAAATGCAATTACATTATCCCAAAATGTAGTAGATGATCTGATTAGCACCCAATACAACACTAGCTTGGATTCGTTTATAAATTTAGCATACTATCCACCAGCAGAATCAGCCCTGAGGGAATGCTTCTTGGACAGAAGTTTTGACAAAAGGAGTTGAGAAAGGTAAGAAACACGGGACATGCCATGCCTGAGGTGAACACTGGGTAGTTCCAGGTCAGAGTCCAAGGCCCCATGGAGCCATCAAACAGCCCTCTGACTTCATATTTTACTTTCTGAGGCTCACTTTCATCTGGAACTTGAGGCCAACAAATTACAACTCAAAGTGTTTATAAAACGATTTAATAGAACCACGAGCAACAAATCCAGAGCCACAAGGTAACTCATAGAAACTTTAAGACACCATTTCTTAAAGGATCTTTTGTTTATGAGGTCACAAGTGAAACGAAGTATTAGTCACTCAGTCATGTCCAACTCTTTGTGACCCCATGGACTGTAGCCTGCCAGGCTCCTCTGTCCACGGAATTCTCCAGGCAAGAATTACTGCAGTGGGTAGCCATTCCCTTCTCCAAAAGATCTTCCCAACTTAGGGACTGAACCTGGGTCTCCTGCATTGCAGGCATATTTTTACCCTCTGAGCCTCCAGGGAGGCCCATGAGGTCATAACCTGATCGTAATAAGAACACAGGGCAAAAACAAAATCAAAATTCCCTCCTGAAGTTCACCAACTTGGCCCATCATGGTTTACATGAGAGTTAACCCTGAAAAGAGAACTATGATTTATTAAGGTTAAAAGCAAGAACAGCTAATCACCCTCTACCACCCCACTTTCCCAAAACTTGGAAAAAGCAATGTTCCTTTGGTAAGTGAAGACTATTTTCTAATAAATATTTAAAATATTACCCTTAGTTAAAACAATTCCTCTTCCCAAAGAATTTCCGAAAGAAGAAGTTTTTAAAATATCCAGAGGTATAAAACTGTGCTATCCTTAGAATTTCCTTATTTAAAAACTTCTTTAGGACTTCTGTGGTAGTCCATTGGTTAAAGCTCCATCCTTCTACTGCAAGGGGCATGGGTTTGATCCCTGGTTAGGAAACTAAGATCTCACATGCCATGCAGTGTGGCAAAAATTTAATTAATTAAAAATGCTTCTCTGTTGTCGATCCTAAAATCTTTGAAAGAGCTCCCAACCTGCTCTCTGGGCTTTGACATCTCCTTTCCCAGAATTATTAATCATTCCCAAAGTTCAGTAGAATAGTGAAACACCAGTGGCATTTTCCCAAAAACAGAGCTGAAAAGCAGAAGCACAAGAAATGTCAATGACTTGAGATCTAGAATCTAGAAGAGGAATGCAGGGCTACATGATTACAAAGAAAAAGCCCAATTTGACTCTTCAGTAACGTAACGTTCAAGTATCCGAATTTTCTGAAAATTAAGAGTGTCATTTATCTCATGTACTGTCAACATCATGTTTTTCAACAGAGTCACACAAATTACCCAACTGATAATTAGGATTCAAGAAGTAGTCTGTTTGTGAGGAAGTTCATAGCAGATCATGCTGAGTTCATACAGGTTAGAGTCTTTTGCTATCAATCCCAGAAATAAAACTTTCATTACAGGAAAAATATGCACAAATTTTGACAGACATAATTACTCATATGGGTTCACTGGTGGCTCAGTGGTAAAGAATCCACCTGCAATAAAGAAGACACAGGTTTGATCCCTGGGTTGGGAAGGTTCCCTGGAGAAGGAGAATGCAATCCACTCCAGTATTCTTGCCTGGGAAATCCCATGCATGGAGAAGCCTGGCAGGTTAATGTCATGGGGTTGCAAAGAGTCAGACGAGACTTAGAGACTAAACAGCCACAGCAGCAACAATTACTCATATTACAGAGTTTCAACAAAATGAATTCTAGAACAATTTCTTCAAACTTTGAGCAGGAAGATGGCTCTAGAGGTATATGGATTATTGTTAAGTAAATGGACAGGTACCAGTGCTTTGCCAATTATTACTCCATTTCATTACGTCTAAATAGCATCCCATCGTTTACAATTGTATTTTTGAGCATTGATTAAGGGTAAATATGCTCTGAACTATATATTATTTAATATAACTAGCTCCACCCTCATGCTGATGCTATTTAGTTCAGTCAATCCGTCATGTCTGACTCTTTGCAGCCCCCATGGACTGCAGCATGATAGGCCTCCCTGTCCATCACCAACTCTTGGAAATTGCTCAGACTCGTGTCCACCGTGTCAGTGATGCCATCCAACCATCTCATCCTCTGTTGTCCCCTTCTCCTCCTGCCCTCAATCTTTCCCAGCATCAGGGTCTTTTCCAATGAGTCAGTTCTTCACATCAGGTGCCATAGTATTGGAGTTTCAGCTTTAGCTGTTACTATTAAGAGCTGTTAATGTTAACTCTCAGTTGGCTTATAAAAGTTACCTTACACTTGAAAATCTTAAAATCTCAACTTGATAACTGGTGTTATCTACTCTCCTGCCTCAGTCTCCCAAACCATATTTTTACACATTGTTTTTAAAAAGTGTTTGCATTTAGAATCTTCGGAAAATTCAATCCAGAAACAACTTGTGCATAATTTGAGAATCCAAAAGAGAAAAAAACATATATATTCTGGAAGTAATTCCTTTTAAAATGGCACCTTCTACTTAATAAATTATCTTTACAGAGGTCTGAAATTAAATTTAATCTGTAATCCTTAAGAAATATTTCACTCTATAAGAAATGCAATTATAATTGCAATATTTGGGCATTCATTTAAATTCACAATTGGTCCTACTCTCCTTTGCAGTTTGACTTCTTTTAAGGAAAAAAAAACATTTTTTATCTTTCTCTTATGGGAAATGGGATTATTCATTTTATTTATTTATGAATTCATATTCTGGGTCTTTTTCTCCATGGGGTAGACAATCTTTTACAAGTAATATTCTCCAATTTTAATCAACTATAACTTCTGACAATACTCTGAGGAACTTTGTATCTAATTTTTTATTCAGCTTTACACTTTTCCTATTCTATGCAACTTGGGGAGATGTTGAAAAATGGAAATAGGAAAGTTGAAGGATTTCATTCTGTTCCCTTAAGCCTATAAGACAGAGCAGAGCAACAAATCTTAGATGTACTCAAACCATGGAACAAAAAAAAGGGGAAGCCGATCAGAAGAAAGTTAGGAAAGGTTGCTCAAAAGAGAAAAATCTGACTACAAGTAGTTAATGATGCCATATACCAACACTTACCAGAGTTCCTTTTGACCAGCACATCCTGTCTGGAATTCACCACAAAAACACATCACAAGGCATACTAAAATCTAAAAACAGTTTGAAGAGACTGAACAAGCATCAGAACCAGGCTCACAAAGGGCCGAGATTAACATAGCAGGAATTTAAAACGATTAACATTAATGTGCTAGGAGCTCTCACAAACCAAGTAGACAACATGCAGGAATAATTGGGCAACATGGGTATAATTGGATAAGCAGCATGCATGCTCACTCAACCGTGTCTAACTCTTTGATAGGTTCCTCTGTCCTTGGAGTATTTCGTGCAAGAATACTGGAGTGGGTTGCCATTCCCTTCTCCGGGGAATCTTCTCAATGCCGGGATCGAACTCACATCCCTTACGCCTCCTGCTTTGGCAGGGAGATTCTTTCCCACTGATCCACCTGGGAAGCCCCCAATGTAAGCAGACAGATGAGAAATTCTAAAAAAGAATCAGAAGGCTATGCTAGAGATCAGAAACACTGTTGCAGAAAGACAGGTATAAGGCAAAGAAAATGCACAGGATTCTTCCCTCTCAACGCCCCCTGTTCCTCAAAACTTTTGCAGGGTTGGTTTAGAAGAAGCATCAGTTAGGGCTGTAGAAGAAGCTATTCACAGCAATCATACTAAGTGAAGTCTGGTCCTTTTGACCAGGACAGCAAGCTCGGCATCCGCGCTCCTGTTATCCCCACATCCCCCGCCTTGTGCCTTCATTAGGCTCTGCTACCTGGATAATTGATGGGAGGGAGGCACCCAGGACAAGAGCTCTGCTTGGTGAAGCATTTCATAACTGCTGCTTGCACGCCGTCCAGGCGAATTACACCATCAATTGTGGGAGCTCCTACTTATTACCGCTAATTGCTGCCGAGAGCATGATGCTGACCAGTGCAGAGCAGCTGCTGAAACAAGGAGGGGAAGGCCAGGAGCGTCTAATGGTTTATGGAGACCATCAGGAAATTCTGTGAAGGGAATCAATTTCCCTGTAACTATCAGCCTGATAATAGCAAAAGGCACTCTGGTTTTTATAGTAAGTAAAGGCCTCCTGAGGACGAATCGTTAATTCCTTACGGAAACTTGCCCTCTACAGTAGGTTATTTATTGTACGCTACTGCTTGTCCTCACACATGCTCCTCGACTCACAAATGAATTTTCCAAAACTGGATCGCTGTAAAGAATCCCAATGACTTAAAGATATTGTTTGTTGTTGATCAATTGCTAAGTAGTGTCTGCAGCACACCAGGCCTCCCTGTCCTTCACCATTTCCCAGAGTTTGCTCAAACTCATGTCCATCGAGTCAGTAATGCCATCCAACCATCTCATCCTCTGTTGCCTCCTTCTCCTCCTATCCTCAATCTTTCCCAGCATCAAGGTCTTTTCCAGTGAGACTATTCTTTGGCATCAGGTGGCCAAAGTATTGGAGCTTCAGCTTCAGCATCAGTCCTTGCAATGAATATTCAGGGTTGATTTCCTTTAGGACTGACTCGTTTGATTTCCTTGCTGTTCAAGGGACTCTCAAGAGTCTTCTCCAACATCGCAGTTCAAAAGCATCAATTCTTCAGTACTCAGCCTTGTTTATAGTTCAACTCTTACATCCATACCTGACTACCGGAAAAACCATAGCTTTGACTATATGGACTTTTGTCGGCAAAGTGATGTCTCTGCTTTTTAATAAGCTGTCTTAATTCCTCACTTTTTATATTAATAGTAAAAGGTCCTGCAAGCATGTTCACAGGAGGCCCAAGGCAGGCTTTTGTTCTCTTTTCTGATTGTTTTTGTTGTTTTTCTCTTTGAAGTGGGCATTACATTTTTGCTTGCGTTTTATCATTAAAGGGGTTCATGAAACTAGAAAATGAATTCTGTGAGCAGTGACATTGCTTTCTTCATTGGAGTTTCTGGGAAACAGGAAAGAATTTTCATGTACTAAGTTAGAAGTTGCCTGTGTGTGTACCATTTTCTGTAATGTAATGGCCCTGGGTAATTTAGAAACAGGGACTCTGTTGAGAATCTTCTGAAAGTACCAGGATATCTCTTGAGACAAAAATGCACCAAGGCACATGTGCACAAGTTTGTGAGCCATGTTGAGGGTAAACTGAGTCCTTACTACAATCAGTGGTTTCCCTCGCAACTCAGGGACCTCAGGTAAACACCTCCTCCTATAAAGGGCGACTCTGGTGCTCCCTTATTTATAGGTGGTGTCTTCAGTGCTCATCCATCTCTTCACGTGTGCATGCTCAGTCCCTTCAGTCATTTCAAATTCTTTGTGACCCCATGGACTGTAACCACCAGGCCCTCCATCCATGGGATTCTGCAGGCAAGAATTCTGGAGTGAGTTGCCATGCTCTCCTCCAGGGGATTTTCCTGACCTAGGGACCTAGGGACCTAGGGATCGAACCTGTATCTCCTGCAACTCCTGCACTGCAGGTGGATTATTTACCGCTGAGCTACCAGGGAAGTCTGCTCATCTATCTAGTGAGAAATCCATTTCCAGCACTCCCAAGTGATGTAGCAATATTTCACAAGGCACTCAACCCATGGATTCCTTCCTTTAGTGGTCATGAAGGCAGATATGATTAATTTGTCTTGTAAGCAGATACAGCTATCTGCTCCAAATCTCTCCCATTAATTTCTCAGAGCATTTCCACCCCTTTGGATCATCATCCCTCCAGTCCCAGCCACACTATCTGCAAACTAGCTCAAGGAAAGACCCAGCTCTGACTTCCTTGTCCTTTTCCTCCTGTGAACCTGTCTCCAGTGCATCTTTTCAGGTCTCTTCCTTATGACTCAGATTCCCCCAGTGACACACACGACAAGGGCCAACCTTCCCTGTGTCCCAGCCAGGTTCCAGGAATCCGGGAACCAGCTGTGACCTTGGTGTCCTGGAAACCAGAGATTCACCACGCAAGAGGGAGCAATCTGCTCTTCATCTGGTCCTTGCAAAAATACTCTTTGTCTTCTCTGCTAGAATGTTGAAGGTAAAAATAAAGTCAAATAAAACACACTAACCAACAGCCACATTGTGGCCACTATATATGGAAAATCCCAACTTTGACTCTAAGAAGTAGAATATGCCCAGAGGGATGGAGACATTCTTTTCCTTGCAACTGTTAGAAGAAGCATAAATTTGGATCCCTTTGGCTCCTCCACATCTTTGGAGACAGCTTAGAACAAAAGGACCTAGTTCTACCTTGAGTTTCTTAGGCATCTTTTTTTTCCTTTATGAGACAGTGAGTTGAAAGACTGGCTTGGTTGCAGTTATGCAGGCAGATATTATATAAAAACGCCCCCCCACCCCAAAAACCCACTATTTTTCACAATATGAGCAAAACTTACAAATCTGAGCATAATTTTCTGTTTTCATGTATATATATTCAATCATTTCAGTCATGTCTGACTCTTTGCAACCCTCTAGACTGTAGTCCCTCCAGGCTCCTCTGTCCTTGGGGACTCTCCAGGCAAGAATACTGGAGTGTGTTGCCATTTCCTCCTCCAGGGCAGTAGTTATCAAAGCCATGTCTCTTGCATTGCAGGCAGATTCTTTACCCACTGAGACACCTGGGAAGCCCAGTTTTACATTTTGTCCTTGCGAAAAGGCATAAGAATATCAGCCAAGGGGAAGATGAGGGAAGAATGCAGCTCATAGGGAGAAATTTCTTCTGGCCACTATAGACTCTGGAGCTGGAGCATCGCGGGTGGGGAGGAAAAGAGGGCACGAGGTGAGACTTTATCATCTTTTCTCCCCCAAAGCCTCTGAACTGAATCACAAAAGAGAGATTACAAGAGAGGTACTTTGGGGTGGGTATAGACTCTGGGTAAGATATTTATTACACTCAGGACAGAACCTGGAAGATCCCTTGCCTCCTCAGAGGAACATGAGCATAGCATCCAACATGGCGGTCCTTGGTCAGCCAAGTGGAGGCAGCTGAGGGTGGAGCCAAAGGCAGTGAACCTGAGACAGTGCGATGTGAGTCAGCACAGAACAGCAGGGTCCTGACTGAGAGGGTGAAGCTAACTAGGAATGATAACAGCTCTGGACACTCTGGCAGCCCACTCCCCATCATTCTTCACCCATCCATCACATTATATATGTACTTCCTTCTGCAACCAGATGCACTGTGGGCAGAGTGGAGACAGGAAAACATCTGAAAGAACTGAGTGCATGTGTGCATGCTTAGTCACTCAGTACTGTCTCTTGGTGCCCCTTTGGCCTTTTGCCCACCAGGATCATCTGTGCATGGCATTTTTCAGGCGAGAATATTGGAGTGGGTTGCTGTTTCCTTCTCCAGGGATCTTCCCCCACCCAGAGATTGAACCCATGTCTCTTGTGTCTCCTGCATTGCAGGCAGGTTCTTAACCTGCTGAGCAACTGGGGAAGCCCTTGAAGAACTGAGTAAAGAATCCAAAATGATTAACTTTTAAAACAAGAGAGATTGCAATCTCTATGACAGTTAACCTGTGTAACAGGTAGGATCAAACATTTTCAGCAAGAATGGAGGTTAAGGACAAGATTAGTCACAAAAAGTGAAGTTACATATTTGTATGTAATTTATACAAAAAGTATATTTTCTGTACAATTTGCTTGCAATGTTAAAAACACAAGACAGAACAGATATGGCTGTGTGGAGTAACTTGGGATAAATGATGCATATATGCAAATATATGTAAATGTACCCAGTACTTCAGCACACAAAAACCCATTCAATACATTTCCACTGGTAACACCAATATAGAAATTTGATTCAATGGCTAAAATTCTTATATTACCATATAACACCACCACTCCCATTTGGTATAACTCTTTACAAGATATCCAGTTAGTTTGAAAGTATCCATGAATTTTCATTTCCGGAATTGAATGACTGGTGCTGAATATCTAGGTGCCATGTTAACCACTGATAATACTCCAAAGGATTACATGTGACATTGAGGAATATTCAGAATTATTGAACCCATGTGAGCACTAGGATTACTTTGCACCAGATATACAGCTCTCCATTGTGCAAATTGTAAGTATAATTTTGAAGAAGAAAAAACTTGGAAACACAGAGTAATAAAATCATTCTGATAAGAAATCTGAAAAGCATACAAATTGACTTGCTAATATGTGAAGCTGAGCTGAAAGCATCTCTAAAAGAGATGAAAACTAAAAGTTTTCAGCAGGAGGTTCACTAATTATTAATCTAACAGCCGTTCAATATTATAAACACACATGCACTTAACCCTCGCCTCTCAAAATAAGTCCAAGTCTGCCAGAAAATTTCAGCTCTTCAGTTGCTCTGTTCCCCCATAGCATGTGTGAAAGCATGACTCTACTGAAATATCATGTTCTATTTTTGAATCTCTCAAAAGATTTAAGCAATGTTGTCTAGTGGTTCATCCATTAATGGATACTCCAACAGCAACAGAGGACAGTTAGCCTGTGTTTGCCTGTGAAATCCCACCTGGTTGTGACTGTTCTGTCTGTTCTTTGATGTTAACTGGTTATGTCGTGTTGCTTCTCTTCAGAGAGTTGTCAGAGTTTGGAGCGGATCACTTCAAACCCCTCATATCTATGTCATTTGTTGTCACAGTACCTCAGTATTCAACCTAGAATGTGTACCAGTCATTTAAGATGCTTCATAAGGCCACATTCACTATCCAGAAATTCTCAATACATATTTACACACATGAATGCAGAAGAACTGATACTTTCAACTTGTAGTGTTGGAGAAGACTCTTGAGAGCCCCTTGGACTGCAAGGAAATCAAACCAGTCAATCCTAAAGGAAATCAAACCAGTCAGTCCTAAGGGAAATCAATCCTGAATATTCCAGAAATCATTGGAAGGACTGATGCTGAAGCTGAAGCTCCAATACTTTGGCCACCTGATGCGAAGAGTCCATTCATTGGAAAAGACCGTGATGCTGGCAAAAAATTGAGGGCAGGAGGAGAAAGGGATGACAGAGAATGAGATGGTTGGATAGCATTGTCAGCTCAATGGACATGAATCTGAGCAAACTTTGAGAGATAGTGAAGAACAAAGGAGCCTGGCCTGCAGCAATCCATGGGGCCGCAGAGTCAAACACAACTTAGCAACTGAACAGCAACAAAATTTAGGAAAAAAATCATAATGTGAGCAATTTCTTGGAAAACTTAATTTGTTACTTTCAGACATTCCATACTAAAGGAAAAAGAAAACTTTCTTTATAACCAATCAGTGCTATTATTGACAAATTCGTCTAATAACATTATTCCCAAAACTTTCTCAATCAAGACCAAAGAGAATTTGTTTGGGTTACCATGTAACTTGAACAAAATTAACACAGTGCTGACTAAAACTTTGTAATATTAACTTAAAATAAAAGTTAATTCTCTTTTAGAACTTTTCCCCTAATTATTGAAAATAGCCGGAGGTTTGTTCTTTCCATGAAATATTAATATTTTACATTGACTTTCTCCCTCATTTTGGAACGACTAATAAGTACTCTATATTTTTCAAATAGTTAACTCTGAAAACTCTCTTTTGAGTTCAAAAATCAATGGCTTTTAAAACCAAGTGGACACTACAAAAGAGAAACAAGACACTCAACAGCTGCAATCAGCTTAAATTTGAGGGTGTATCATTATATAGATGTAAGATTGCATAATAACAAATACACAGCGGCTACCTTAGTTTGGGCAATCCACTCCAGTATTCTTGCCTGGAGAATCCCATGGACGGAGAAGCCTAGTAGGTTACAGTCCACGGGGTCGCAAAGAGTCGGACACAACTGAGCGACTTCACCTCACCTCGCCACCTCTCACCACCTTAGTTTTCTGTTGCCACCATAAGAGATGACCACAGTTCAGTGGCTTAGAACAACACAATTTTCTTATCTTACAGTTTTGTAAACTAGATGTTTGACACAGGTCTCACTGGGAAAAAAAAATCAAGAATGTAGGATTGCACTGAGGTTTGAGAGAATTCATTTGCATTTCCCAGCTTTTGGAGGCGATGTGTACTCCTTGGCTCACAGCCCCAACTCTCCACCCTGTAAGCCAATGTGGCTGCATCTCCATGACTATTCTTTCATAGTCACTCTCCTCTGATTCTAAACTCTGCCCCTCTTCACTTTAAAGTACCCTTATGATTATATTGGACTTACCTTGTTAGTCCAGGATAATCTTCCTATCTTAAATTTGGCTGATTAGCAACCTCAAGTCCATCATCTTGATACCTGAGTTTTCCTTTTTTACCCAAAAATGATGTCCTTTTCATTATAGGAGACAGGAATGCTAAAGTAGGAAGTCAAGAAACACCTGGAGTAACAGACAAATTTGGCCTTGGAATGCGGAATGAAGCAGGGCAAAGACTAATAGAGTTTTGCCAAGAAAATGCACTGGTCATAGCAAACACCCTCTTCCGACAACACAAGAGAAGACGCTACACACGGACATCACCAGATGGTCAACACCAATCAGATTAATTATATTTTTGCAGCCAAAGATGGAGAAGCTCTATACAGTCAACAAAAACAAGACCAGGAGCTGACTGTGGCTCAGATCATGAACTATTTATTACCAAATTCAGACTGAAATTGAAAAAAGTAGGGAAAACTGCTAGACCATTCAGGTATAACCTAAATCAAATTCCTTATGATTATACAGTGGAAGTAAGAAATAGATTTAAGGGCCTAGATCTGATAGATAGACTGCCTGATGAACTATGGACGGAAGTTCATAACATTGTACAGGAGACAGGGATCAAGACCATCCCCATGGAAAAGAAATGCAAAAAAGCAAAATGGCTGTTTGGGGAGGCCTTACAAATAGCTGTGAAAAGAAGAGAGGCAAAAGCAAAGGAGAAAAGGAAAGATATAGGCATCTGAATGCAGAGTTCCAAAGAAAGCAAGCAGAGATAAGAAAGCCTTCTTCATCAATCAATGCAAAGAAACAGAGGAAAACAACAGAATAGGAAAGACTAGAGATCTCTTCAAGAAAATGAGAGATACCAAGGGAACATTTCATGCAAAGATAGGCTCAATAAAGGACAGAAATGGTCTGGCTCTAACAGAAGCAGAAGATATTAAGAAGAGGTGGCAAGAATACACAGGAGAACTGTACAAAAAGATCTTCACAACCCAGATAATCATGATGATGTGATCACTAACCTAGAGCCAGACATCTTGGAATGTAAAGTCAGGTGGGCCTTAGAAAGCATCGCTACCAACAAAGCTAGTGGAGATGATGAAATTCCAGTCAAGCTATTTCAAATCCTGAAAGATGATGCTGTGAAAGTGCTGCACTCAATATGCAGCAAATTTGGAAAACTCAGCAGTGGCCACAGGACTGGAAAAGGTCAGTTTTCATTCCAATTCCAACAAAAGGCAATGCCAAAGAATGCTCAAACTACCACACAATTGCACTCATCTCACATGCTAGTAAAGTAATGCTCAAAATTCTCCAAGCCAGGCTTCAGTAATACGTGAACCGTGAACTTCCTGATGTTCAAGCTGATTTTAGAAAAGGCAGAGGAACCAAAGATCAAATTGCCAACATCCGCTGGATCATGGAAAAAGCAAGAGTTCCAGAAAAACATCTATTTCTGCTTTATTGACTATGCCAAAGCCTTTGATTGTGTGGATCACAATAAACTGGAAAATTCTGAAAGAGATGGGAATACCAGACCACCTGAGGTGCCTCCTGAGAAATCTGTATGCAAGTCAGGAAGCAATAGTTAGAACTGGACATGGAACAACAGACTGGTTTTAAATAGGAAAAGTAGTACATCAAGGTATATTGTCACCCTGCTTATTTAACTTATATGCAGGGTACATCATGAGAAACACTGGACTGGAAGAAACACAAGCTGGAATCAAGATTACTGGGAGAAATATCAATAACCTCACATATGCAGATGACACCACCCTTATGGCAGAAAGTGAAGAGGAGCTAAAGGGCCTCTTGATGAAGGTGAAAGAGGAGAGTGAAAATGTTGGCTTAAAGCTCAACATTCAGAAAACGATCATGTCATCCGGTCCCATCACTTCATGGGAAATAGATGGGGAAACAGTGGAAACAATGTCGGACTTTATTTTGAGGGGCTCCAAAATCACTGCAGATGGTGACTGCAGCCATGAAATTAAAAGACGCTTATTCCTTGGAAGAAAAGTTATGACCAACCTAGATAGTACGTTCAAAAGCAGAGACATTACTTTGCCGACTAAGGTCCATCTGGTCAAGGCTATGGTTTCTCCAGTGGTCATGTATGGATGTGAGAGTTGGACTGTGAAGAAGGCTGAGGGCCAAAGAATTGATGCTTTTGAACTGTGGTGTTGGAGAAGACTCTTGAGAGTCCCTTGGACTGTAAGGAGATCCAACCAGTCCATTCTGAAGGAGATCAACCCTGGGGTTACTTTGGAAGGAATGATGCTCAAGCTGAAACTCCAGTACGTTGGCCACCTCATGCAAAGAGTTGACTCATTGGAAAAGACTTTGATGCTGGGAAGGATTGGGGGCAGGAGGAGAAAGGGATGACCGAGGATGAGATGGCTGATGGCATCAGGGACTCGATGAATGTGAGTCTGAGTGAACTCCAGGAGATGGTGATGGACAGGGATGCCTGGCGTGCTGCGATTCATGGGATGGCAAAGAGTCGGACACTGCTGAGCAACTGAACTGATGGTAGCACATTCCTGAGGCACACTGGTGGCTCCATGGGAAAAATTCACCTGCCAGGAGATGCAGATTCGATCCCTGACCCAAGAAGATCCCCTAGAGAAGAAAGCAGAAACTCATAGGCAACCCACAGTATTCTTGCCTGGGAAATCCCATGGACAGAGGAGCCTGGCAGTTTACAATCCATAGGGTCACAGAGAATGAGACACGGCTGACTGAGCATGCAACGCACAGAGAAGGTTACTCTGGAATATGCTCTCACTAGCAGCACATGGAGAAGGCAATGGCAACCCACTTCAGTACTCTTGCCTGGAAAATCCCATGGATGGAGGAGCCTGGTGGGCTGCAGTCCACAGGGTCGCTAAGAGTCGGACATAACTGAATGGCTTCGCTTTCACTTTTCACTTTCATGCATTAGAGAAGGAAATGGCAACCCACTCCAGTGTTCTTGCCTGGAGAGTCCCAGTGACGTGGGAGCCTGGTGGGCTGCCGTCTATGGGGTCGCACAGAGTCGGACAAGACTGAAGCGACTCAGCAGCAGCAGCAGCAGCAGCACATGGGGTTCCCCTATGACCCATATTCTACAATAGTTTATACTTGGTGTCTAGAGACTCATCAAAGAGCTGAGCCCTTCCCATTCAGAAGTGATGGGAATAACTGTCTGTCTCCTCGATTTTGTACCACAGTTGCACTTATTTTTGTCAAAAGCATCTTGATCCTCTCCTAAATACAATTCCAACAACCTTGGACCCTCACTCCTGTATTCAGCCTGAATCCAGGGGAAAGACCAGAATGAGCCGCTGTAAAACCACTCCACAGAATCTGCTAATATACTGTTCCCACCTTGTCTCTATACCCAAGAAAACTACAATCTCTTCTGCCAGTTATAAACTGAAAACCCCACACTGAACATGAAACGTATCCAAATTATTGGGGAAAATGTTAAACCACTGACCCACATACAGACCCAACTGTGTTCCCACCAGTGCTTACAGAAAGCAAAGTATAAGCTGAAGTCCTGTCAGCAAAATGCCATTTCTTATTCTTGTTCATATACAAATATGAAAACCTGAGAAAATTCCATTCCAGGACCTTTATAGCTTAATAACATACATCCTATTTTAGCTTAGAAACTGTGAAACGGATCAGGTTTGCGAGATTTGTAAGATTAATCAGCCTTAAACATGCCATAAATATTTTGAGCTAGCTTCTCACCCTCACATTCATTGTAAAGTGAGAATATTCCCATTTTAAGTATGCAGATAATGCTACAGCACATTGTTTTATATGCGTGAGCATCATTTCAAAGTTTAGAAAAAATGCATTTCTGAAAATAAATGAATCCCAGAATTACCAGAATAGAATAGAACTCTTCCAAGGATAACAGTTTCAGTACATCCAAGAGAGTTTAGTTATCATATTTTAACAACCCATATTTTATGATTTTTTTTACCATTTACAAAATACTTTGATTTAAACATGGTCTCTGGTTTTTCACAACCCACTTGTGAGTAGATAAAATCATTGTCAATAATATCATATAATTAAGATCATCATTATTTAAAGTTAAGTGACTTGCCCAAGGTCACTGGCCTAGAATGATGAAATTAAGACAAAAATACTAACTAACAACTTCTAAATAAAAGAGAATCCACTATAAGCAAAGTGAAAATGCAGCCTTCAAACTGGGAGAAAATAACAGCAAATGAAGCAACTGACAAGAATTAATCTCAAAAATATACAAGCAGCTCCCTGCAGCTCAATTCCAGAAAAATAAACAACCCAATCAAAAAATGGGCCAAAGAAATAAACAGACATTTCTTCAAAGAAGACATACAGTTGGCTAACAAACACATGAAAAGATGCTCAACATCACTCATTACTAGAGAAATGCAAATCAATACCACAGTGAGGTACCATCTCATGCCAGTCAGAATGGCTGCTATCAAAAAATAAAAATAAATGCGGGAGAGGGTGCAGAAAAAGGGAACCCTCTTACACTGTTAGTGGGAATGCAAACTAGTACAGCCACTATAGAGAACAGTGTGGAGATTCCTTAAACAACTAGAATTAGAACTGCCATCAGTTCAGTTCAGTTCAGTTCAGTCGCTCAGTCATGTCTGACTCTTCGCGACCCCATGAATTGCAGCATGCCAGGCCTCCCTGTTCATCACCATCTCTCGGAGTTCACTCAGACTCACGTCCATCGAGTCCCTGATGCCATCCAGCCATCTCATCCTCTGTCGTCCCCTTCTCCTCTTGCCCCCAATCCTTCCCAGCATCAAAGTCTTTTCCAATGAGTCAACTCTTTGCATGAGGTGGCCAAAGTACTGGAGTTTCAGCTTGAGCATCATTCCTTCCAAAGAAATCCCAGGTCTGATCTCCTTCAGAATGGACTGGTTGGATCTCCTTGCAGTCCAAGGGGCTCTCAAGAGTCTTCTCCAACACCACAGTTCAAAAGCATCAAAAAGCATCAATTCTTTGGCCCTCAGCCTTCTTCACAGTCCAACTGTCACATCCATACATGACCACAGGAGAAACCATAGCCTTGACTAGATGGACCTTAGTTGGCGAAGTAATGTCTCTGCTTGTGAATATATTATCTAGGTTGGTCATTACTTTTCTTCCAAGGAGTAAGCCATATGACCCAGCAATCCCACTGCTGGGCATACACACTGAAAGTGGAAGTAAGTCTCTCAGTTGTGTCAGATTCTTTGCGGTCCCATGGACTGTAGCCTACCAGGCTCCTCTGTCCATGGGATTTTCCAGTCAAGAGTACTGGAGTGGGTTGCCATTTTCTTCTCCAGGGGATCTTTTTGACCCAGGGCTCAAACCCAGATCTCCTGCATTGCAGGCGGATGCTTTACCCTCTAAGCCACCAGGGAAGTTCACAAGGAAACCAGAATTGAAAGAGACACGTGTACCCCAATGTTCATCACAGCATTGTTTACAGTAGCCAGGACATGGAAGCAACCTAGATGTCCATCAGCAAACGAATGGATAAGAAAGCAGTGGTACACATACAAAATAGAATATTACTCAGCCATTAAAAGAATGCATTTGAATCAGTTCTAATGATGTGGATGAAACTGGAGCCTATTATACAGAATGAAGTAAGTCAGAAAGAAAAACACCAATACAGTATATATATGGAATTTAGAAAGATGGTAATGATGACCCTATATGTGAGACAGCAAAGAGACAGATGCAAAGAACAGACTTTTGGACTCTGTGGGAGAAGGCGAGGGTGGGATGATTTGAGAGAATATCATTGAAACATGTATATTACCATATGTGAAACAGATTGCCAGCTCAGGTTTTATGCATGAGACAGGGCGCTCAGGGGTGTTGCACTGGGATGACCCTGAGGGATGGGATGGGGAACAGATGTACACCCGTGGCTGATTCATGTCAATGTATGGCAAAAACCACTACAATATTGTATAGTAATTAACCTCCTATTAAAACAAATAAATTAATTTTTTTTAAATAAAAGAGAATCCACACTTGTTTTCAATAGTGACCTTCTTAAAACCTGTTCAATTTTTCTAAAATTTAAGTCTATACCTTTGAGCTTACATATTAGCTTAGACAGTAAAGAATCTGTCTGCAGTGCAGGAGACCTGGGTTCAATCCCTGGATCAGGAAGATCCCCTGGAGAAGAAAATGGTAAACTACTCCAGTATTCTTGCCTGGAAAATTCCATAAACAGGGAGTCTGGTAGACTACAGTCCATGGGGTCACAAAAACATTTAAGTCTAAACCTTATATATAGCCCTTATTTTGTAATTCTTCCATGCAGTAGCAGATAATTTAACCATTTAATTCTTTCTTCTTGGAATATTAAATTCCAAATACAAAAAAACAATATATTTTGTTTCTCTAATTTTATATTTATTCTTCAGTTTTTTCAAATCCATTTTGTTCAAGTTTTTACTCCTCTAAACTTGTGAAGGACAAAACAGGTATCAGTTCAGTTCAGTTCAGTTGCTCAGTCGTGTCCGACTCTGTGACCCAATGAATTACAGCATGCCAGGCCTCCCTGTCCATCACCAACTCCTGGAGTTCACTCAAACTCATGTCCATCGAGTCAGTGATGCCATCCAGCCATCTCATCCTCTGTCGTCCTCTTCTCCTCCTGCCCCCAATCCCTCTGAGCATCAGTCTTTTCCAATGAGTCAACTCTTCATATGAGGTGGCCAAAATACTGGAGTTTCAGCTTGAGCATCATTCCTTCCAAAGAACACCCAGGTATAGATAAGTAATTAAAACAATCTGACATGATAATTTCATTTTTAAATTTTAACCCACTTTATTAAGTATAGTCGATAAGCAAATAAATGCATATATTTAATAAATAAATAAATAAAGTTTATTTATATTTAATATTTATTATTTATATTTAATAAATAAATAAATAAAGTTTCTTTCTTTATTTTTTTACAGTGAGAGCACAACATGAAGTCTACTCTCTTAAATTTTGAAATGCCTGGATGCTGTGTTGTTTACTGTAGGTACTACATTTCTAGAATTGATTCATCTTGCCTCACTAGTTAAACATGGGTATAATGTTTAACTTTATACTCATTAAACAATTCCCAATTTCCCCAACCCCCTGGCATCCATTATTGTATTTTATGTTTCTATGAGTTTGACTGTTTTAAAAGCCACATATAAGTGGAATCATGCAGTGTTTGCCCCTGTCTGGCTTATTTCACTTAGCATAATGTCCTCCAGGTTCATCCATGTGTGATGCAAATAACAAGTTTCACTTTTTATGTTTAAATGCAGTATTTTGTTTTGTTTGTTTTTTAACTCCACACTATGAATTTAACTGGGCTTCCCGAGTGGCTTAGTGGTAAAGAATCCGCCTGCAGACCAAGAGACACGGGTTTGATTCCTGGATCACGAAGATCCCCTGGAAGGGAATCAGCAACCCACTCCAGTATTCTTGCTTGGAGAACTAAGAACCAAAAGTCACAAAGAAACTTTGAAAGGTTTTGGTCACCTCTATTACCTCCATCAATCATGGTAAAGTTATCTTCCAAGAACAGAGAAGCCTGGTGCGATACAGTCTATGGAGTCATGAAAGAGATGGACATGACTTAGTTTCAATAGCAACAGCATGGATTTAACTGGAGAAAGAAAATATAAGGTCAAAAGCACAGGACTGCTAACTGTATACCTGTGTATTCTTAGAAATGTGTGGTTTTCATCGTGCATTTTTCTTTTCTCTAAACAAATTATGGTTTTATCCTTCTTGTCCAACCCAACCAAGTGCTGGGATCTCTCTTCCCAGTCTCTGGCTTCGTAGGCATTCTGTTCTCCCTCTGGGTCTGCTTCTCTGTACAGATCCTCATGCTCTAGACCAGGAGACACAAATTACAGCCCCAGGGCCAAATCCAGCCCACCATCTGCCTTTGCCAATAAAACTTCACTGAAGCATGGTCAGCACATCCATTTGTATGCAAACTGTCTGTGGCTACCTTCCCTAGATAATAACAAACCTGAGTATTTGTTACAGAGACCACGTAGCCCATAAAACCTCAAATATTTACTGTTTGACCCCTTCACAGGAAAAGTTTACCAGCCCACCCTCTACTCCAGACTAATGCTTGTATCAGATTCATCTGTGAAATAATTTTAAGATACAGGTGCTCAGGCCTCATACCCAGACATACTGTATTAAGCCTGGGGCAGGTTCTAGATATCTGAACTTTTACCAAGTTCCAGAGGTGATGGTGATGCACACTCCCAATGAAGGTCTCCAACTGCAGAAGGTACACCCCAGGTTCTCTGGTCCACAAGGGATTCTTTGCTACAACTCAACTCTGGTGTATCCTGAGCCATAGGACAGATGGAGGTTTCAACTGTGGTGGTCAGGAGGCTGCCCATCTGTTCTCAGGATGAATCCTGGTGCTCCCATGGGAATCACATGCTATTTTTCTACCCAACATTCACCATCTTTTCCTCTATAAAGTTGCTCTGAGCATGCTGGGACAAATCAGTCCTCCCTAACCCCCCATTCACGTGGTTCCAGAAATAGACATCTAATGGGTCAGAGTCAGGGCTGACCCATTAGAACATCCTGTCCCTTGTGAGTGAGTCACAGGTGCACAAGCCGCCCCAGAAACAGACCAGCTCAGATCAGGTCACCAACTCAGCCAGAACACACTACTCACTGCCTATTGCATCAGTTTATTGTCGCTGCTTTAACATATTCTCCCAAACTCAGTGGCTTAAAACAACACAAATTTATAACCTGTAGTTTTCATTGGTCAGGGTTCTGGTGAGCTCAGTCATGTCTCTGCTTAGATTCACAGACCAGAAACAGGGCATCCTATTACTTACTTCATTTATTTTTGAGTAACTGTACCATTTGGCTTCCCAGGTGGCTCAGTAGTATAGAATCTGCCTGCCGATGCAGGAGATGCAAGAAATGCAGATTTGATCCTTGTATAGGGATGATCCCCTAGAGGAGGAAATGGCAACCCACTCCAGTATTCTTGCCTGGAAAATTCCATGGAGAGAGGAATCTGGTGGGCTACAGTTCCTGGGGTCACAAACAATCAGACACAGCTTAGCAATTAAAACACAACAGCAAACTGTACCATTTATTGTTTATTTGATAGAGCTTATTTTTATTCCCCTAGTCATCTGAATATTTCAAGATTAAAACATGTATATACAATTTTTAAAAAATTATTAGGAGCAAATTCTTGAACTTTCCCAGTTCAAGACATTTTATGCGCTTCAGAAAATGTTGGACTGATTAGGAAAATTAGGCTAGCACACTCCTCAGACTAAAAGCGACTCATTCTTAGGTTCCTCTGTCATATCTAGGGATAAACCAGTAGAACCAAAATTACAGTCCTAGGATTTTTATCAGGCTTCATTTATTATCCTTTCTGTACAATCAGATGACACATATGACTTCATTTCCATGTACCACTCACCTAGCATCCATGTGTGCTAAGTTGCTTCGGTCATGTCCAACTCTTTATATCCTCATGTACTGTAGCCCACCAGGCTCCTCTATTCATAGATTTTCCAGGCAAGGCTACTGAAATGGGTTGCCATTTCCTTCTCCAGGGGATCTTCCCAACCCAGGGATAGAACGCACATCTCTTCCATCCCCTGTGGTGGCAAGTAGGTTCTTTACCACTGGAGCCACCTGGGAAGCTGGTTCCTACCATTCCTTTTGTCCTTAATTATATGAGCAAGCAGACAGGAGCATGCTTTGAGGAACGAGAATGTGAAGATGACCTTGTTTGGAAGCTGCTGTTATGAATCTCTCCCAGCTGGAGATTTGATTCCCTTAATTTGCAGGAGATTAAGAATTGAGTGGTTTGCTGAAAAGTGTTTCGATCTGCCCATTTAGAATTTCAATTTTTGATTGGAGGTGGAGTGCCTTCAGAGGGAGGAGGCAGTTAAGGACAATGTCACCAAAAAGAAATAGATTCCCGCAAAAGTTCTATTATGAGGAGTTGCCTGTGGCAGTTCTCAGTGCTTCTGCTGGGCGCTGACAGCTTTTACTGATACTGGCTCCATGCACTGGTTATCGCTTGTGCCTGTGCATACTGTTCTCTGCATTTGGATTGGGTCATTTATTGCAAGTTTATTCAAGTCGTTCCAGGCTCACAACCAACATTATCTTCAAAAAACAATGAGTGATGGTTGAGCTTTATGTACTCAGAAAACACACAGAGAGAAATGGAACTTGACAAGCATTAGGCAAGACTCTGCCAGAAATTAACTAAGTATGTCATGGCCAAGGGTAAGAAAATGACCACAGAAGCACCAAAGCACTGCTGAATAAAAAATAAATGAAGAAGAAGGAAAAAAAAATGGTGGAGGAAAACAAAAACAAAACCCTGGGCCAGAACTAAAGCAGTCTTGCATTTTCACATGCTAACAAATCTAATTAGAAAAGAAATCGTACACCAATATTCAGATTGTTATGAACTGTGAAGAAATACACAAAAACTTGAGAAAGGGTTGTCTGTGATTTTATAAACCGTAAGACAGCAAAAGCAAGGTGTGATATAAATACATTTCCATACAGAGGTGCTGGACTTCTTACTTCTCACTTGTGTCCATTGACCTGAGCTTGGGATTTTACAATCAACCTTGAAACGTTTCAAATATGATTCTTTGGTGGATTGGATTCAAATGACAGAAGACAGGCAGAATGGCCAGAGCACAATTCTGGACTGGTTTTTTGTGGGTTTTTTCTTTTTTTTTTTTTGGTGGAAAAACAGAGATAATGAGAAAACAGCCCAGATTTTCCTTACTGATCAATTTTCCATTTCTCTCCTCATTCCCAGAATGCTACCAGTCCTCTCACTTATATAACCAGCAAGTCATTGCCTTCTCCATCGCTAATAATAGCCTCCTGGTTTCTGTTTTATACTTGATCTGCAAACTGCTTCCCTGACAGCACTTTTATTTTCAGGGAAAGCCCAATACAACTGACATTTAGAGAAGCAATCTGAATAATTTCAGCAGAGGAAATTGATATTTCCCATCCAAACTGGGCAATCCTCTGGAATTAAGAAAACAAAGCCTATAGAAAAAAAAAAGGAAAAGAAGGAGAAGGTATAAAGAGAAGGAAAATTAAGGCTTTGTGTTGTTTATTCCTGCTTTTTATTGTGTCTTAAAGCCTTATGTTGAACTCTCAGAGCAATTTTTCTGATTAAATTCTGTCTTTGATATAGGTTTTCTTCTCTAAACAATACATCTTTGATTTCAACCTTGAAAGTTGAGACTATCTGACAACACAGAAGTGTAAATTAGCAGCTCCCTGAGTCTAATTGAGCAGATCCCCAAAGAGAACATTATAAGGGAGCAGCACTGGTCATAAGCCTCCACTGCAGAATTTTAATTCTGGGTTCTAATTGTTTAAGTGGCTTGAACTTTTTACTTCTAGACAAGTCGTAAGCCTCCTCCAAAGGAATTATATCTGTGTTCACAGGCTCCTGCTTAAAACTGAAGTACACTGTCTGTGGTACTTTCCTAGGGCCATCCTGGCAAATTACTATAAACTGAGTGGCAAATTTAAATGCCAAAAAATAATTTTCTCACAATTGTGGGGCTAGATGTACAAAATCAAGGTGTTGACAGGGATGTGCTCCTTCCAAAGGCTCTGGGGTCGGAGGAATCCTTCTTTGCCTCCTGTAGCTTCTGGTGGTTTCCAGCAACCCTCCAGATTCCTTCACTTATATTAATATTTGCATCCCTCCATGACCATCCTTCATGGTCCCACGGCATTCTCCTGGATGCCTGCGTGTCCAAATCTCCCTCTCCTTTCTCTTAAAAAGACAGCAGTTAATGGATTAGGGTGAGCCAGTGGGGACCTCCTTTTAACTTGATTCTATTTGCAAAGGCCATATCTCCAAATAAGGTCCTACTCACAGTTTCTGTAAGTTTAGAGGAGCAGGCAGACACCAGTCAGTACAGGGCAATGTGCCTCCATCAAGCATCCTTCAGCATCCCTGCCTGCCCTTGGTTCTTGCATCTTTCATCATATCTGATCAGGTCAGTGTGTTCCCCAGCCCAGCACACACTCGTCTTCATCCCTGAGTGCCCCTTGCACAGTGTAACTTCCCTTCTTGAGGTACCCTTTCTGCATTCACACTTGGTGTTTTCTAATGCCTGCTCTTTTTAACCTCCACAGCCAAGCTGATTATCCCAGCATGGATCCCCCTGATTTGTACCAGGCAGGCAAATGTCTCAACAAGAAGTGGACTTCCCCTGCTCAGATGGTCAACGGGAATGACACATTTTTCTTTTCTCTTTTCTGTTTATTCACGTTTCTTTTTGGCCACAGTGGGCCTTCTTTGCTGCACACTGGGATTTCTCTAGTTGCGGCGAGCGGGGGGCTCTTCTCTGGCTGCAGTATGTGGGCTTCTCATGGCGGCGGCTTCTCGTCTTACAAAGCACTGGCTCTAGGTTCACGAGCTTCTGTAGCTGCAGCACATGGGCTCGTAGTTAAGGCTCCTGAGCGCTAGAGGACAGGCTCAGTTATTGTGGTGCACGGGCTTAGTTACCCCTGGGATGTGGAATCTTCCTGACCAGGGATCAAACCCATGTCCCCTGCATCGGCAGGCAGATTCCTCACCACTGGGCCACCAGGAAATCCAGTGACATATTTTTAAATGGCATAACAGTAGTAACTTCTGTGAAACTCCCTCCCTCCTTGACCACCATTCTCCTTGGAAATACCAGCCCTCCTCCCACCTGATGTTGAAGCTGAAACTCTAATTCTTTGGCCACCTGATGCAAAGAACTGACTCATTGGAAAAGACTTGATGCTGGGAAAGATTGAGGGCAGGAGGAGAAGGAGACAACAGAGGATGAGATGGTTGGATGGCATCACCGACTTGATGGACATGGGTTTGGGTGGACTCCGGGAGTTGGTGATGGACAGGGAGGCCTGGCGTGCTGCAATTCATGGGGTTGCAAAGAGTCGGAGATGACTGAGTGATTGAACTGAACCCCCACCTGACCTTGTGGGTGGAGCCACAGCTGCTCCTTTCCAGGCACACAGTCTGGGGAAGCACCTGGTCCAAGGCGACCCTTTGAGTGTCTGCCCTGTGATTGTTCAAACTCCCTCCCTTACCCTTGGAAGACTTGAAGATGCTGGTCATCAAACTTTTTGTTAGGGAAGAAGTCAATCTATAATGAAGGAAAGTAGAGGAGATACAAAGCAGAGCTGAGCAAATGGAGAGAGAATCCTCCCAGCATTTGAGAGATTGGCTGGTGTCGCTCTCATTTCCTGCTTCTGGATTCTGTGAACTAACAAATTCCTTCCATTCAGCTGAACCCAGGTGCATTTGTGTTTCCCTCACTAAAATAACCACTAAAATACATACCAGCACATATCTGGCCTTGGCAAAATGTTAAAGCTGAGAGGAAAGATGTTGGACATTGTAACGAGTTGAATTCCGCATATTGGAATCCTAAATCCCAGAGTCTCAGAACGCATCTTATTTAGAGACATGGTTTTCACAGATGTAAGGAAGTTAAAGTGAAGTTGTTGGGTGGGCCCTAATGCAGTCTGACTAGTGGCTTCCCTGGTGGCTCAGATGGTAAAGAATCTGCCTGCAATGCAGGAGACCTGTGTTCAATCCCTAGGTCAGGAAGATCCCCTGAGAAGGGAATGGCTACCCACACCAGCATAGACAGAGGAGACTGGCGGGCTAAACTCCATGGAGTCACAAAGAGTCGGACACGACTGAGCGACTAACACACACCCCTAATTCAGTCTGGCTGGTGTGCTTATATAAAGGGGAACTTGGACACAGAGGCAGACACACAGAGGGGGAGGTGACATGAAAAGACTCAGGAAGATGGGACATTTCCGAGCCAGAGAGCCCGAGAACAAACCTTCCCCTTAGAGCTCTCAGAAGGAACCAGCCCTGTAGGCACCTTGATTTCAGACTCCAGCTTCCAAATCTGTGAGGCAATAAACCTCAGTTGTTTTCATCACACAGTTTGTGGTACATAGTCCTAGAAAATAAATATGGACATTATTCACTCCTCAGTAACAGGTAAAGAGTTAAGCCTACCTAATGTTTCAATTAATGTCAAAAGATCTAGAATCTGAATGAGTACGTCAAGATCTCCGGTTCCGTGGTTATTTCTATCACTTTACCCTAATTCATAGCCTAGAAGCTTCAACAAAAACTTCAAATGCACACCTTCCTTTCAGGAAGATGTTAAAAATAAAACCATAATAAATCAGAAAAGTAAACGTATTAGAAGAAAGAAGACCACGCAGCCCGAACATCCGTATTTACAGCAGCTGTCATGATATTAAGATCAAATCTTTTAGTTAAACATTCTCATTTAAAACCAATTTACATAAATAATGAGGACTCATTTCACAAAGAAACAGCTCTGGGAGAGAAAAAGGATTGACTAGAAGGTACGCAGAACACATCAGAGTCTGGGCTGGGCTGGGTTTTCTACCATTACTCTAGGCAAAAAAAAAAAAAAAAGAAGAAGAAAAATCCTAGAAAGGTCTAGAATCTGAATGAGTGCTTCAGGATCTCCAGTTCAGTGTTTATTTCCATCAATCACTAGGGAAGCAGATAAGTTACATTCTCTGAATAGAAGAAAAACAAATTTTGAGCAGCTCAAAAAATCTTGGTTATTTTATATAAAAACTGTATATAATTATGAAACTCTATTGCCTGCTGTTTTGTTGCAAATAAGGACTGTATTTTTTTTTCCTTTGACTAAGAGCAACTGTAGATAGCTTCAATGATGTGGGCTAAGTCGCTCCAGTTATGTCTGACTCTTTGCAACCTCAAGGACTGTAGCCCACCAGGCTCATCTGGCTATGAAATTTTCCAGATAAGAATACTGGAGTGGCCAGCCATTCCCTTCTCCAGGGGATCTTCGTGACCCAGGGATCAAACCCAAATCTCTTATGTCTCCTGCACTAACAGGCAGGTTCTTTACCACTAGTGACACCAGGGAAGCCTATAGATGGCTTCCATGGCCTCCCAGTATTCCCATTTGCTAGATTCGCCATATTAGAATGCCCTAAAATTTTATATACTATCTCTCTGATATTACTAAAATTTTAGTAATATCTCTGCTTTTGAATATGCTATCTAGGTTGGTCATAAATTTTCTTTCAAGAAGTAAGCGTCTTTTAATTTCATGGCTGCAGTCACCATCTGCAGTGATTTTGGAGCCCCCAAAAATAAAATCTGACACTGTTTCCCCATCTATTCCCCATGAAGTGATGGGACCAGATGCCATGATCTTCGTTTTCTGAATGTTGAGCTTTAAGCCAACTTTTTCACTCTCCTCTTTCACTTTCATCAAGAGGCTTTTTAGCTCCTCTTCATTTTCTGCCATAAGGGTGGTGTCATCT
The DNA here is from genome assembly GCA_917880005.1 of Nanger dama. Lineage (NCBI taxonomy): Eukaryota > Metazoa > Chordata > Mammalia > Artiodactyla > Bovidae > Nanger > Nanger dama. Next base: position 6,420,842 of record CAKJTW010000069.1, read on the forward strand.
GCATATCTGAGGTGATTTATATTTCTCCCGGCAATCTTGATTCCAATCTGTGCTTCATCCAGCCAAGCGTTTCTCATGATGTACTCTGCATGTACGTTAAATAAGCAGGGTGACAATATATAGCCTTGACATACTCCTTTTCCCATTTGGAACCAGTCTGTTGTTCCATGTCCAGTTCTAACTGTTGCTTCCTGACCTGCATATAGGTTTCTCAAGAGGCAGGTCAGGTGGTCTGGTATTCCCATCTCTTTCAGGATTTTCCACAGTTTATTGTGATCCACACAGTCAAGGGCTTTGGCATAGTCAATAAAGCAGAAATAGATGTTTTTTTCTGGAACTCTCTTGCTTTTTCCATGATCCAGCGGATGTTGGCAATTTGATCTCTAGTTCCTCTGCCTTTTCTAAAACCAACTTGAACATCTGGAAGTTCACGGTCCATGTATTGCTGAAGCCTGGCTTGGAGAATTTTGAGCATTACTTTATCAGTGCAGCATTTTCACAGCATCCTCTTTCAGGATTTGAAATAGCTCCACTGGAATTCCATCACCTCCACTAGCTTTGTTGGTAGTGATGCTTTCTAAGGTCCATTCCAGAATGTCTGGCTCTAGGTGAATGATCACACCACAGTGATTATCTTGGTCATGAAGATCTTTTTGTACACTTCTCCTGTGTATTCTTGCCACCTCTTCTTAATATCTTCTGCTTCTGTTAGGTTCATACCATTTCTGTCCTTTATCGAGCCCATCTTTGCATGAAATATTCCCTTGGTATCTCTAATGTTCTTGAAAAGATCTCTAGACTTTCCCATTCTGTTGTTTTCCTCTATTTATTTGCATTGATTGCTGAGGAAGGCTTTCTTATCTCTTCTTGCTGTTCTTTGGAACTCTGCATTCAGATGCTTATATCTTACCTTTTCTCCTTTGCTTTTCACTTCTCTTCTTTTCACAGCTATTTGTAAGGCCTCCCCAGACAGCCATTTTGCTTTTTTTTGCATTTCTTTTCCATGGGGATGGTCTTGATCCTTGTCTCCTGCAAAATGTCACGAACCTCCGTCCATAGTTCATCAGGCACTCTGTCTATCACATCTAGTCCCTTAAATCTATTTCTCACTTCCACTGTATAATCATAAGGGATTTGATTTAGGTCAAACCTGAATGGTCTAGTGGTTTTCCCTACTTTCTTCAATTTCAGTCTGAATTTGGCAATAAGGAGTTCATGATCTGAACCACAGTCAGCTCCTGGTCTTGTTTTTGTTGACTGTATAGAGCATCTCCATCTTTGGCTGCAAAGAATATAATCAATCTGATTTCGGTATTGACCATCTGGTGATATCCATGTGGTTCAAAATGTATATATAAATAGATGACTAATAAGGACCTACTGTATAGCACAGGGAACTCTGCTCAATACTCTGTAATGGCCTATATACGAAAAAAATGTAAAAGAATGGATATGTATGCATATAACTGATTTACTTTACTGTTCACCTGAAAATAACACAATATTTTTTGTTAACACAAATAACACAAATGTGAAAATAGCACAATAACACAATACCATTGTAAATCAACTATGCAGCAATAAAAATTAAATTTAAAAAGTGTAAAACTTCTGTGGCTAAGACCTCAATTGTTTAATGCCCTGAATATTGTATTTCAGTGTCTCTACTGAGTTCATTTTTTTATCATAGAAATATTTTCTTAAAATATTCTGATAAATGCTATGCTATCCAAACATTTACTCTTCTGTATGAAGTAAAGCTTTACTTTATTCTCTAGGAAAAGAGGAGTCCAGAGATGTTTCAGCCAGGAAAGAACAAGAATAGATTTGGATTTTGAAATATTACATTTGATACCTTAGAATGACATCAAAAGGTTCTTTATTTTCTCTTATGTAAAATAAGAACATCAGGAACAGGTTTCCACAGGAGGTGTGATAAGCTGCTCAGGAAGAGTGAACAGAATCTTAACTATGGGATACGGGGAAAACGGTGTTCCTGGCCTCAGGAACCCGTGTATGCAAGGCATTGATCAGGAAAAGCAAAAGATGCCCATTGAGAAAAGTCAGGGTCTGTGGCTGGAGATTGGTGTGGAAAGGGAGAGAGAAAACAGCACTTGAAAGCCTGTACACAATCCTCTGAGCAATTTGTATTTTATTCTGCAGGTGAATTTCATCTATGACAAGTTTTAGAAACTTGTCGTTTGTCTGGCCCCAGTTGAAAGATGAACTAGAGAAGAGCAATCCTGCAAGTTAAGTCCTGCATATCTTTTCTTCTTAGCTCTCCAAATCCAAAACTCATTTAGAGCTTCAAAGTCTCTGCAAATGTGACTGCTCTTCTCCATCCTCTCCTGTCTAGGTCCTTGCTGTAATTCACATGAAGTAAAGTTAACACACGAAGTTGACATAGTGTATTTATCCCTTCCCAAACCGCGTGTCCTCTGGAATCTATTCCCTGTGTTCACCAGAGAGTTCAAAGCCAGAAATGTTCGCTGCTGTATCTCCAAGGGCACCTCATCTCCTACAGAATCAACTCCATTTTCTTTCCTCTTCCTTTTTAAAAACTTATTTTATTGGAGTATAGTTGATTTACAATGTCTTGTTAGTTCCTGCTGTACGGTGAAATGGTTCAGTTATACATACATGGGCATTCTTTTTCATATTCTTTTCCATTATGGTTGACCACAGGATACTGGATGTAGTTCTCTGTGCTATACAGCAGGACCTTATTATTTAGCCATTCTATATATAACAGCTTGCCTCTATATAGCACAGTGTCTATTCTACATGTAATCATCTTCTAATCCCAAACTCCCAATCCATCCACCCCTGCTTCCCCCTCCATCTTGGCAACCACAGGTCTGTTCTGTATGTCTGTGTTTCTGTTTCTTAGAAGAGTTCACTTGAGACATACTTTAGATTCCACATATAAGAGATACTACACAGTGTTTGCCTTTCTCCTTCTGACTTCACCTAGTAGGATCAATTTTAGCTCTTTCTGTATTGCTACACATGGCATTATTTCATTCATTTTTATGGCTGCGTTTTTATACCACATCTTCTTTTTCCATTCATCTACCAATGAATGTTTAGGTGGTTTCCTTGTCTTGGCTTTTCTGAATAGTGCTGCTACAAACAAAGAGGGACATGTCTCTTTTTGAATTACGGTTTTGTCGATGTATGCCCAGGAGTAGGACTGCTGAATTATATGGTGACTTCATGTAATACAACTTTTAGTCTTTGAAGTACCTCCATACCTTTCTCCATAGTGGCTGCTCCAATTTACATTCCCACCAACAGTGTAGGAGGCTTCCCTTCCAGCACTTGTGCTTTGTAGATTTTTTTAATGATGGGCATTCTGACCAATGTGAAGTGGTAACTCCCTGTATAGCTTTGATTGGCATTTCCCTAATTAGTGATGTTGAGCATCTTTTTACGAGCCTGTTGTCCATCCATACAACTCCATTTTCTTAGCCTAGGGATGTAAGTGGCCGCACCACCAACAGTAGACTCTGGCCAAGGCTCTACGAGGTCGCGACTGGAGTCCCATGCGTCGCAGTCACTCCACGTCCCCTAGGAGCCTACAGAGGACTGATTCTCTCCACTTAATTAGTCAGCAATGTTGGCCCTACAGCCAGAGCTGTCATCCCTTCTGGCTTTAGCCTGGGAGTGATATCCTGCTGGGTTGGTGCTGCACCCAGAACACTAAGATAGAGTCCCCAGAAGCCCTTCAGTACTTTCCTGGTGTGCCCATTCTCCATCCACAGTTGTGATTAGCAAGCACATCCTGCCAGAGGGCAGGACCCCAGACCTTCTCTTCTCTGTTTTTATCTTTCCCCAGAAAGGTTAGACAGAGCCAAGAAGAATCGTGGGGCCCTGGTTAAACTCACATCCTTCAGAGTCAGGCTACTCTGTGTTCTAATCCCGACTCTGCCGGTCAGTGGGTATGTGGTCTGAGGCTACATTACTAAATTCCATGGTTTCTGTTTTGTTTTTCTTGTGTCCGTAGAAACAATGAGGTCAACTGAGGAGAACATTATCTAAAGTTTTACACGAGATGATGCGTGTAAAGAGTTCGGCACTGTGCCTGAAAAAAATCAGGACTCAGTACACTTAAATAATTGATACACTGAGGCACCCTTTTCCTAGAAACATCATCACACACATAAAGGAACCATGGGAGAAGGGATAAAGAATTCTCAAACTGTTAATGACTAATGATCTATATCTATTTAATAGCAGATCTGCTCGTGGCTCTGTTCATGTAAAGAGTGTGGAATAATCCTGCCTATTTTTCTTTTGGAGAGATCTTTTGAGAGGGAAAGGGTGGGATGGTTTGGGAGAATGGCAGTGAAGCATGTGTATTTTCCTGTAAGAAACGAAGCGCTAATCTATGTTTGGTGTAGGATGCAGGATGCATGGGGCTGATGCACAGGATGATTCAGGTAGAGGATGTGGGGTGGGAGGTGGGAGGGGGCTTCGGCATTGGGCAATTGTGTTCACCTATGGCTGATTCGTGTCAATGTATGGCAAAACAAATACAGTATTGTAATTTAAAAAATAAATAAATTTAATTAAAAAATACATTTTTTTTGTCTGAATTCACTGAAATTCCTACAGAAAAGCACTTAAATCATAAGACACTCTCCTACATTTTTCATTTCTTTATTTACAAGAATATGTAAGTACACTAATATTGACCTAATAAATTTCAATTTTAAATTGTTTTCACCATGTATACAAAACAAAATTAAAAAAAAGATTTGCTATTGTAAATACAAAAAGTAATGCAATATAATAAATAATATGTTGGAGGGAACTTCCCTGGCATTACAGTGATTAAGACTTCACCTTCCAATGTAGCAGGTGAAGATTTGAACTCTGTTCAGGAGTTCAGATTCCACATGCCTTGTGGCTAAAAAACCAAAACATGAAACAGAAGCGATACTGTAACAAATTCAATAAAGACTAAAAAATGGTCCACATCAAAAGAAGTTACTTTTAAAATTAATATGATGGAACTCAGTCAACAAATTTTGGGCCTGGAAAGCTAGTGATTTTTAATTTGGGATAGATAATTTGCTTCTCATATGTTTCCTTATTTCAAATAGGATAAGAATGCCAGCCATCTTGGCTTTGTTGATCCCCATTTCTAATGACACTTTACAAGTAAATTGTTGTTGTTGCTGTTGTTGTTGTTGTTTAGTTGCTAAGTCATGCCTGACTCTTTCCCACCCCATGGACTATAATAGCCCATCAGGCTCCTCTGTCCCTAGGATTTCCCAGGCAAGAATACTGGAGTGGGTTGCCATTTCCTTCTCCAGGGGTCTTTCCTGAGTCTCCTGCTTGGCAGACAAATTCTTTACCACTGATACACCTGTGAAGCCCACACAGTACATTGCTTTCTGCCATTGACCCACCTACCGTGACCTTCTCTGGTCCTGCTTGCTTGTTGCACCAAATGCCAAACAAGTTGGTGCTGCAACCTTTCTAGTACTTTTCTGGCAATCACTGCTGGTCCATAAATTACAGTCATACATTATCTTTTATTCCCCTGAAATATTGTGAGAAACCATTACATAAATGCTGTTTGAGTTCCTTCATGGATGGATGCTATATATAAAGCAAAATTATTAGCTTTGTATTTCAAACCTGAACCACATGACATACCAACAGTACAGAAGCAGGCACTTCTTTCTGACACCAATGGATGATTTATCATCTCTGCCCTACTCCTTTCAGCTTTCTATATAGATTTAGATTTTCCTATCTGAATGATCTTTGTCAATTGGTAATTTAGATTTCTCAGCAGATGTCATGTAAGTCTAGCATGAATACTTTTTAGATGTAAGTTAAATCTGTGGCATTGCACATAGAGGTCAGTGTTTCCATGATAATCTAAAATGATAAAGAAGTCAAGACCATATGTTTTAATAAATAGTACAATACAGTCTCAATTTTTCATCATGAATATTATTCATTTGGCATTATCTAAATAGGAGCCTTTTAGTTATATGTAAAGCTGAAGAACATATTATTTCTACTTTGTTACCTTGCATAAATTTCCATATTTTTGCAGTATGCCTTGTGGGTGAGTTAAATGGACACATAAAACCTAAGTGAGTCATCTCACCCTTTGTCTTGGATCGTGCATGTAAATACAACTTGATGGCTATGATTTTGTTGCTTGGTCAGCCATCTCTGTTAGCTAGCCTTTACTACCATAAACGTGAATCTGAGTGAACTCTGGGAGTGGTGATGGACAGGGAGGCCTGGCATGCTGTGATTCAAGGGGTCGCAAAGAGTCGGACATGACTGAACGACTGAACTGAACTGAACACTCAAGTTATTTATCATGTATTACAGACTGTGTGAGCTTTGCCTGGAGGCACAGTGGTAAAGAATCCACCTGCAATATAGAAGACACAAGAGACCTGGGTTTGATCCCTGTGTCAAGAAGATCCCCTAGAGGAGGAAATGGCAACCAGCTCCAGTATTCTTGCCTGGACAATCCCATGGACAGAGGAACCTTGCAGGCTACAGTCTGTGGGGTCGCAAAGAGTCAGGCATGACTGAATGACTGAGCACAAACACACGCAGACTGCATGTTTGTATCTTCCCCCTAAAATCCATATGTTGAAACCTTAACCTCCAATGGGATGGTATTTGAAGACTAAGGACAACTGGGGGTCAATGCGATTAGTGCCCTTGTAGGAAGAAACACAGAGAGTTTGCTTCCTCTCTCTCTTACTTCAGTTTTGAGGATGCAACAAGAAGACAGCCATCTACAATCCAAGAGTAGGATCTCCACAAGAACCTGACCCTACTGACACCTACTGTCTCCAATCTCTAACCTCCAGAGCTGTAAGAAATAATTGTGTTGTTTAACACGTAGAATAGGGTGTTTCTGTAATGGCAGCCCGAACTGACTGAGACAGCATGGTAGGGAAGGTCCTGTATAAAAGCACTTTACCACCTGTCCACATTGACTCCCCACCTCTCCCCACCATGCAACTTGAACATTTCAAGGTTTCTTGAATCAGATCATTGAACAAAGTAGGTTCTTCATCTGGAATAACATTGTCTGCCCTTTTTCCTTTTACCCAGGAAATTCATATTCATACTTTGAATTATAGCACAAATATCAATGATTCTGTGAAGAGTTTCCTAATTACTGAGGACAAAGTTGATCTCTTCCCTCTCTTCCTGTAGTATTTTTCAATATTCTGTTTCATTTTACTATATTATATAGAAAAATATTTACTGACACATCTATCTTCCAGTTTGAAAGGTAAAGCATATTTATCAGGAGACAAAAATCTTTTTTATGTATGTATACTTTTGGAAACATGTTTGGCACACAGCACATAAAATATTATTGATTGATTGAGTAGGATAGATGATGCTAATAATCATTCATTTGATTGGCAGAATGGCAGAACTTTAAATAAGAAACATTTAAAATACAGAAAAATTGTGAGAAAAAGCAAAGGGATTCAGTAGTTCCCCATTAAGCCAAACACACATTGCATACTTTATAGTAAAATAAAATTGAGTATACATTCACAGACTATATACCATGTATAAAGTGCTAAACAAAGAATGGGGATCACAAAGACTAAAATAATATTGTCTCTAAATTCGTAGAATGCATAAACTGTTGGAATGTATTAACATAGGGTTGGTTTTCACTTGAGTTTATCATTAAAGGTATATTTGATTAAAAATAATAATGTTCTTAAAAATGACACATGCAGAAAATTTAAAACCTATATTCACTCTAACTGGTCTCCTCAACATGTTACATTCCACATTACTTTTTCTTAGATTAGCTATAAATCACTTTTAGCAAGGATGACAACCTGGAATTTAACTTCTTTCTGCCTTCACTAATTCTACAAAATAGAGATGCTGCAGGGGACTGACTACCAGGAAGGCAGGAAAAGGAAGTAACTGGAAAGATTGTAATTGTCCATGAACTAAGTAAATACCAAGAATAGCTGGATCTACATGGATAGAGTAACTCAATACATAAGACAATACATAAAACAGTAATAATAAGTCTTTTGAAGGTTTTCTTTCCTTGGTTCTAGCCCAGTCAACTTTCGGCATGAACAAATCTCAGAGGACTCTTGAATAAAGTACATGGACAAATAAATGTGTTTCCAGTATTTATTCTCACCCATTTCCTCTTTAACAATAAGACATTTTAGGATTTCTCTCGTAGTCCAGTAGCTGAAACTCTGAGCTCCTAATGCAGGGGACCCAGGTTTGATTCCTGACCAGGAAACTAGATCTCAAATGACACAACTAAGATACTACAGTCAAATAAATAAATAAACAATAAAAAACTTTAGTTCTGAATTTAGAAGCATACTGATATAAGTCTGGAGACATCCAGGAGTACATGGTGAAAGACAGTTGTGTCTCTGCAGCTCAAGGTACCCAGTAGAGCACAGGGCATGTTTCATGCATTTATATTTTTGACAACTATTTCCCCACCTAAAAACAATTTTTTGATGTAGCTACTAACATGAAATCATATTAAAATAAATTAAAAATTAAATTAATAAAGAAATCATTTACTAGGAAAAGAGATGTACAAAGTGAATTTGCTAAGTTGCTTCAGTCATGTCCAACTCTTTGAGACCCTATGGACTGTAGTTCACCAGGCTCCTGTGCCCATGGGATTTCCCAGGCAAGAATACTGGTCGCCATGTCCTTCTCCAGGGGATCTTCCCCACTGAGGGATCAAACTCACATCTCTTACGTCTCCTTAGTGAACAAGAAATGTACCAAGTAGCTCACAACATTTTATTGCTCAACGAGATTCAATTTGAATTCTGGAACTCCTAAAAGACAAAGCAAAAAGAAAACTGTACTCTAATACATTCATTCTGTCAGATTCAAAGAAACGAGATTTCCTGAGAAGCAAATTACATTCCCAGAAAACAAGGTACTCCACCCAAAATTAATAAATTTATCACATAACTCCTATAATGAGAGACAGGAGACTCATAATAGATCCTATTATCCACTGCAGTTCTGTAAAAGATTCAAAGCCTCTAATAAAGGGGTATTTCCTAAATTGAAAGTGAAAGTATTAGTCACTCAGTTGTGTCCAACTCTTTGCAACCCCATGAACTAATTGTAGCCCACCAGGCTCCTCTGTCCATGGGATTCTCAGGCAAGAATACTGGAGTAGGTTGCCATTCCTTTCTCCATGGGATCTTCCCAACCTAGGGATCAAATCCAAGTCTTCCACACTGTAGGCAGATTCTTTACCATCTGAGCCACCAGAGAAGTTTATTGATCTTGTATAGAAGCCAACCCACTCAAGTTCTCCTCTTCTCATTTGGGCACAATATTTAAAGCGTTTAACAATAGAATGGCACAGGCCTTGGTCTTGATGCAGAGCCTAAGGATCTAAGAATCCTTTTGTGTCAGGATTATTCCTTTTATTTGATGCATTGTGGTCATGCCCTGGGGTCCCCAGGGAAGGTCTTTGATTGCAGGGACTTTGCTCAGGGGGCTGAGTACACTGATTTTTAAAAAAATTAATTTATCTGTTTTAATTGGAGGCTAATTACTTTACAATATTGTGGTGGTTTTTATCAACTAATAGAGAAGTGTTTTCATATTTTAACAGTTGGTGTGTCCAGACCTTTACACATAGCTCTGCGTGTTAGTCTAGAATGGAATATGAAGCAGTACCTGCTGCCAGAAGAGAAAATAAATTATGAATTCAAAACCTCTTGCCTAAGTCCTGCACTCAAACAATTTTTAGGTGATGGCTGACTGTGGTTTTCATTTCGGTGCTCCCAGGTAAATTCTCAAGTGCAGCTGCCACTCATGAACTCCCCATCCAGGAGTGTGGCTGTAAAGCTTTAAATAAAATAACATTTTGCAGAAGGTAAAGGTTCACTGACTTCTTTTTCAATTTGTATTAGAGAGCAGCTCAAGACCCTGACCTGGAGGTGACAGGTGGCAGGTGGCAGTTGGCAGTGTCACAGTCTAAGAATATATGTCTTTTCCATCCTCCTTATTTGGGTCAAATGAGCCAACTGGATGAAGAGCTACACACTTTCTGTGTTGCACAAGTAGCTCAGGAAACTTGAAAAGATCAGTTTTCCTGAGAATCACCTTTTCTGTTTAAATCTCTATAAAGTTGAGTTGCACAGAATAAAAGTGACTTCAGTCGTTCATTTGAAAAAAACAATTAGACAGACACTACTATTTTATTTAATCTGATACTTCATGTTACTATCAGGCAGTGATATTGTATGTCATTGATGGCAACTTTTTGAAAGAACAACCCAAAAGAAGAAGTAAATCATATTTCTGACTGGAGTAACCTAGTACTACGTTAGAGAGCTCAACTTGTGAAACTAAACTCAACCTCCTCCCTCCCCAGTCAGTTAGCACAACCCCAAGTTCCTCATTTTTAACAAGTTCTGGGCACTCTTAAGTGAGAATCAAATTCAAAGAAGCAAGTAACCCATAAGAGATGCTCTGCTATTATTTAAGGATGTTGAGGTTGGATGGGGGTAGAAATGTAGAAACACACATGCACAAACATGGGTTACTAAACAGTAAGCATCTCACACCACAGACAGAAGTTTGCAGAGATGGGGTCACTGGGCTGGCTTCCAAGAGACTTTATAAAGTTTTGCTTTGTTGGTTGTTTAACATTATTCCCTGGTGCCTCAGATGGTAAAGAACCTGCCTGCAATGCAGGAGACTTGGGTTTGACCCCTGGGTTTGAAAGATGCCCTGGAGCAGAGCATGTCAACCTCCTCCAGTATTCGCATCTGGAGAATCCCCAGGACAGAGGAGCCTGGTGGGCTACAGTCCAGGAGGTGGCAAAGAGTCAGACACGACTGAATGACAAAGCACAGGTGCTGATCCTTAGACTGAAAACAATTCTGTTCTGGCTATCCTGTCTCTTAACCAAACAGATGTCAACCAGGTTCTCAAAGATTATGTTCAAAACAAAGCTAGCAATCCCATAAGGAAAACAGAAATGAAACCGACATGTAATCTGAAACACTGGATTGGCCAGTCAAGCTGCTGCTGCCGCTGCCAAGTCACTTCAGTCGTGTCTGACTCTGTACAACCCCATGGAAGGCAGCCCACCAGGCTCCCCCGTCCCTGGGATTCTCCAGGCAAGAACACTGGAGTGGGTTGCCATTTCCTTCTCCAGTGCATCAAAGTGAAAAGTGAAAGGGAAGTCGCTCAGTCGTGTCCAACACTTCGTGACCCCATGGACTGCATGTTATTAATATAATTATGGTATCAACATTTGAGAGTATGATTTAAGATGATAGTGATAACTCTTTAAGTGCTTTCTTTAAATTGTGAAAGAAAAGCCAACATCCGTTTGAGGCCTGAGACTGAAATGTGGGATGAGAGTAAAAGATATTGGGGAATTAGGAGGAGAGTGAAAGATACTGGGGAATTGGTGGCAGCAGATGCCTGAGGAATAAAGAGGCCAGCGAGAAGCAGAGCGGCCCAGGCAGAGGGAAGGAGGAGCCGACTGCCATGAGGGGACCTCAGCTGGGGAAACCAGGGAGGGGCCAACACCAAAATGGAGGCAGAAAAACATAATTTCATGGACGGTGGAAAAAGAAATTATTTAATGTGTGGGCAACAGCTAGAGGTCTACGAAAGTTATTTACAAGCTTTTGATGTAGTATATTCTACAGAGATATAGGGACAGAGTCAGAGCATTAGAGGTAAATACAATGGACAGTTGGGAAGATAAAACAATGTCTATATATCATAAGTTCATTAGATCAAAATGTGCTTTCATCAAAAATGAATTCAGAACAAGAGAGCATTGGATTGGGAGTCTGACTGCCTAGGATAGAAGTGTGGCCGTGGCATGGACGAGGTACCTGAAAATCTGCTTAAATCTCCAAGTTCTCATCTACAAGTCAGAACCACCACACAGGGTGCACACTCAGTTGCTTCAGTCCTGTCTGATTCTTTTTGATCCCATGCACTGTAGCCCACTGGGTTCCTCTGTCCATGGGATTCTGCAGGCAAGAATACTAGAGTGGGTTGCCATGCCCTCCTCTGGGGAATCTTCCCAACCCCGCGATCAAACCCACATCTTTGTGTCTCTTGCATTTCCCCTGAGCCACCAGGGAAGCCCCCCACATTGGGTAGATATGAGGATTAAGTAAGTATCTATGCAGCACTTACTACAATGCCAGGCATAGCTTTCACTACAATGAATGTTATACAGTTGTTTGGTATCATCATTATCACCATCATCACTGATAATATTAAATGAAAAATAGTAAGATTTAATTAGAGAGCAAGCATTCCAGTTTAATTCAGTAAATGTTTTTTTTTTTTTTTCCTAGCACTTTATGGATGCAATTATGATAAACAGTTATGGGAAGATAATTAAAATCGGTCTTTGGGCTCAATTCATTTTTGTAATTCAATCAGTCCATCAGCAAACATTTACTGAATGTCTACATATACTAGACATTGTATGTGGCAGAGTGTGGAAATTATAATAGAGTGTGATTCAAACAGAATGTGGTTAGAGCCATGATAGAGAAACACACAAGTCCTATGGGACCACAGAGGGTGGTAGTAGTGTGAAAGTGGTCTGAACCCTTTGTAAAAGACTCAAAGGAAACCAACCAAGAGATTACCTAAAGGCTGCAGGCTGGCCATTTGACCAGAACTTGTTGAGTGTTTATAACCAGTTAGATTAGAAACCTAACCTGATTGGTAGGTAGAAGCTGTGCAGAAGGTAAATATTGTGAATGCCATCCCTCGAGAAGTCTAATCTCAAGGCTATCGTGTGTATGTATGTGTGTGTGTGTACATGGATAGCATCTATATGGACCTTTGATGATAGGCAATAATATACAGCAATATGAAAACAAATGTGCCAAAGGAGACATATCAAGATGAAGCTAGGATGCAGATTTATTAGCGGAGAAAGAGCTAGAGGATGATAAAAGATTGGACTTTCTGAGGGGCTAGTGGTCCAGGCAGGGTTTGCAGATGGTGCAGTGGTAGAGTCTACCTGCCAATGCAAGAAGCTCAGGAAATGCGGGTTTGGGCTCTGGGTCGGGAAGATCTCCTAGAGAAGGGCATGGCAACCCACTCCAGTATTCTTGCTTGGAGAATCCAATGGATGGAGGAGCCTAGTGGGGTTCCAGTCTGTGGAATCACAAAGAGTTGGACATGACTGAGCGACTGAGCATGTAATGGTACAGAACATACATGTGTGGACTGAGTAGTCTGACTTGTTTTTGCAATTTGTGAGTCTTAAAGATCTTGAACAGGAAGGCGCATTATCAGAAGCATTTTGGGAAGATTTTTCTAAGTTCATTAGGAAAGGGATGGTGGAAGGAGAGTGGCCCATCAGGCTATAACTATAATCCTGGTGAAAAGGGATGAAGTGGTTAACCTGGGGCAGGGCTTAGGAAGACCATGAAGGGGTGATGAGTGACTGTTTAGTGACTGGGAGGCTTTATAATGATGACACACAGCTATCAAAGTTGTCTAGTGTACAACACAAATCTTACATGTACTATATATAAATGGTAGTGGAATATATGATTCATTGCCTTAAAGACTACTACCTTCTTTACATGATATACTTTTTTATTTTTTAATAGACTTTCTTTTTTAGAGCAGTTTTAGGTTAACAGCAAAACTGACTGAAAGCTAGCGCTTCCCTGATAGCTCTGTTGGAAAAGAATCTGCCTGCAATGTAGGAGACCCCAGTTTGATTCCTGGGTCAGGAAGATCCCCCAGAGAAGGGAAAGACTACCCACTCCAGTATTCTGGCCTGGAGGATTCCATGGACTGTATAGTCCATGGGGTTGCAAAAAGTTGGACATGACTGAGCGACTTTCACTTTCACTTTAGAGAGGTTTCCGGGTACCCTCATCCCCAGCGTATATGGCCTCCCTCACTATCAAGATTCCCCATCAGAGTTATTCCACATCAGCTTGTTATTAATAAAATCAATGAACCTGCATTGACACATCAATTGTCTAGAGTCTGTAGTTTGCATTAAGGCTTATTGTTGGTGTTATACATTCTATGAGTTTTGGCAAATGCATAGGTAACATATATCCATTTTTATAATCATTATAGGATCATACAGAGTAGTTTCACTATCCTAACTATAGTATAAATAGATGGTCCCCAACTTAAAATTTTTTATGATTTTCTAACTTTACAATAGTGTGAAGGCAATTCAGTATGACTAGTACTTTGAATTGTGATCTTTTGATCTTTTCTTGGGCTAGTGATATGTGGTATGATCCTCTCTTGGCACTGCAAAACGAGCCACAGTTTCCAGTCATGAGAGTAAACAACTAGCATGCTTAAGTCTGCTGTGTACCCAGACAACTATTCTGATTTTCACTTTCAGGGTAGTATTCAATAAGTTACATGAGATACTCAACACTGTTTTATAAAGTAGCCTGTGCATTAGATGATGCTGCCCAACTATAGGCTAGTGGATGTGTTCTGAGCACATTTAAGGTTGTCTGTGTTAAGCCTATGTTTGATAGGACAGGTATATTAAAGACATTTCAACTTAACGTGGTTTATCAGGATATAAATACACTTGAGGAGGATCTGTACTTTTAAAGCAGAATGCACTTTTTTTTAAATTTACTAAAATTTGGAGCACACATCTATGAGTGATTTTAAAGTTTAACACACTCCTAGCAATTTCCAAGAAACTTTCTGTGGAAACACGTTTTCCAGTAGTGTGTAATCATCCACAGTCTGCTTTGTATCCTGCACAGAAATATTTAAGTGTGTTGATGATATTCATTTTCACTTGCAATCTGGTTTAACTGGCAACTGGCAAAACCAGTTAAAATTAAGAAGATAGATATTTTGCGCTAAACTACAAACAATTCTGCTGGAAATAGAATGTGATAACTAAATTGCTATCATTCAAGCCTTGGTCTCTGAGAGCTGAATAATAGAGAATTAAAGAGGCTATAACTTCTTTATAGACAACAAAACAAAACTGTACATTGGTTCTCCGTGAGCATCAGAAATGTTCCCCAGACATCTCACAGATGCATGAGGAAAGTTAGTGCTAAAACAAACAGGATTGTCAGTCACCTCAATCCTTCATATGTTATGCAGGAATTTCTCCTTAAACTCTGCCAGAGCCTATGAGAATATCTTTGTTAAAATGCACATTTAATTTATCACTGTATGCATTTCACACAAGTGTACTAGATCATTAATCTGATCCACCTTTAGCAGTTAATAGAAAGATTTGGATAGGAAAAAAGATGGCGGAGGAATAGGATGGGGAGAACACTTTCTCCCTCTCTACCTCATCAAAAGAACATTTCAACGCTGAGCAAATTCCACAAAATAACTTCTGACTGCTGGCAGAGGACATCAGGCATCCAGCAAAGCAGATCATTGGCTTCAAAGCCAGGTAGGAAATACTTTATTTTATTTTAAAGAACGAAGTTATAGACAAAGGAGGTAGGGAGGGAACCCCGGCACGGGAAGGGAATCCCGTCCCAGGAAGAGACTCTTAAAGAGAGAGGATCCCTAAAATTGGAGAACTTTCTCACAGCTGTGCATGGGGGCGAGCCCTGGAAGCACAGAGGGCAACATAACAGGAAGGAAGAATAAATAAATAATTAAAACCAACAGATTATGAATTCAACAGTATAACCCCCAGTGGACAAGCAGCGCAAACGCCTGAGTCCAACAGCAGTGGGGGTTGGGCAGGGAGGAGCGCGCCCGCGACAGTGCTTTCTAAGAATTGGGCTATGGGAGACATAGGCTGCAGGGCTTTTCTCGAGAATCGGGGCGTAACGGGGGCCAGAATCGGGTCCGCGCGTGGATAGAACGATTTATCCTGGACCAACAAACGAGACTGGGGGGTAACTAACACGCGAAACGCTCGAACGTAAGACACTGACAGGCCCGCGCACAGAACAAAGGACGGATCGGAAATAGCCGGCTGCAGACCATCCCCCACCAGCGACGGGCAGCCAGAGCCTGAAGCGCTGGAAGAGGGCAGACGCAGCTCAAGAGAGACATTACCTACCAAATTGCAAGCAAGCTTCTTTATTGAGACTTCTGCAACAATAGTCCGCGCCAAACTCCCTACCACTTGGACTTGGAACCAAACCCCGGCACCCGGGAGGGGACTTCCTGAGCGCCAATCCTGAGCGGCTTAAACCGGGAATTGCATGAAACATAGGGCAGGACCCACACGGTTATCCCGCGGATTGGGAAGGGGCAAGCCCAGTGCAGACCTCATCACCACCCTCCTTGTGGCACGACAGAAATCAGACGCGGAAGAGACCAGCAAACAGAAGAAGTCAAACAGAGGGAACTGTCTTGGTAGTGACGCCACACAGCTCTCAACGACAGAGAAAGCGCCAGATACGCCGTTCCTACTTTTATGATAAAAAAAAAAAAAAATTTTTTTTTTGGGGGATGATGTGGAAGCGTGATTTTTTTCTTTTTAAGAATTTTGTTTTCTTTCTTTAAAAATTATTTTTTTCTTTTTAAATTAGTTTATTCTTTTCTTTTTATCCTTTTTTCCGCTAAACTTCCTTAAATTTTTAAGTATTCTATATTTCTAGTTATTACTTTTAGAACGTAATATTACTTAAAAAAAAAAAAAACCCTATCGTTTAAGCAAACGCCGTATATAGTCTTATTGGTGAAGGAAGTTGTCTTTTAATAATTCTGGAGTCTTTTATTATATTTTACTTTTTTTTTCTTTTTTTTTTTTTCTCTTTTTTTTTTTTTAAATTTCTCTCTACTTCTTCATCTTCTCTTCAATAATCTATCTTTGAAAATCCAATTTATACTCCAGATTTTTAATCTTGGCATTTTGGTATTTGTTGCCAATTTTGTTCTTTTGAAAACCTAATCCTCAGTACCCAGTTTTACATGAGTGCAAGACTACTGACTTGACCACTCTCTCCACCTCTGGAATCTCCTTTTCGCCACCAGGTGGCTTTTATCTCCTCCCTCCCCCTCCCCCTCTCTACCCAACCCTATGAACCTCTGTGCGTTCCAGAAGGAGGAGAACTCTAAGGGAACTGGTCACTGACCGGATCTGTATCCCTCCTTCCCATCTCCTTCTTTTATCCTCCTGTCCATCTCTATCTACTTCCTTCCTCTCCTCTTCCATGTATAACTCTGTGACCACCTCTGAGCGGTCCAGACTTCGGAGCACACACAAGAAAGTGGTTACGGGCTAACTTGCTTTTCCCTCTTATGATTCCACCTCATCCCATTCCACTCACCTCCTAACTACTCCCTCCCTCTTCTCTCCTCCAAGTAACTCACCGATCCTCTAGGGACGACCCTCAAGGTGGAGAAACCTATCATCATTAACCTAGATGTTTTAACATTAGTGCTGAATAGACGGAGAAATCATGAGCCTATTCTAAAAATAAATCTGAAAACCAGAATCAGGAGGCGTAATTCCAAATCCTGAGATCATCAAAGAAGTCCTGAATACAGGGTACATTATCCAATTAGAGCTCATCAAACGCCTTCATACCTATACTAAAATTGAGCACTGCCCAAGGGCCAACAAGCTCCAGAGCAAGACATACCACGCAAATTCTCCAGCAACACAAGAACAAGCCCCTGAGCTTCAATACACAGGCAACTCAAAATACTCCAAAACCACTGACGTCGCATAACCCATTACTTCACACGTCACAGCACTCCAGAGAGAGGAAATCCAGATCCACCCACCAGAACTCCAACATAAGCCTCCCTGATCAAGAAACTTTGACAAGCCACTGATATAACCCCAAACACAGAGGGAGGAAACTCTATAATAAAGAGAACTCCACAAATTCCCAGAATATAGAAAAGCCACACCAAACGCAGCAATATAACCAGGATGAAGAGACAGAGGAATTCCCAGCAGGTAAAGGAACAGGAGACATGCCCACCAAACCAAACAAAAGAGGAAGAGATAGGGAATCTACCTGAGAAAGAATTCCGAATACTGATAGTGAAAATGATCCAAAATCTTGAAATCAAAGTGGAATCACAGATAAATAGCCTGGGGTCAAGGATTGAGAAGATGCAAGAAAGGTTTAACAAGGACCTAGAAGAAATAAAAAGAGTCAACATATAATGAATAATGCAATAAATGAGATCAGAAACACTCTGGAGGCTACAAATAGTAGAATATCGGAGGCAGAAGATAGGATTAGTGAAATAGAAGATAGAATGGTAGAAATAAATGAATCAGCTAGGGAAAAAGAAAGGCAAATTAAAAGAAATGAGGACAACCTCAGAGACCTCCAAGACAATATGAAACGCTCCAACATTCGAATTATAGGAGTCCCAGAGGAAGAAGACAAAAAGAAAGACCATGAGAAAATACTTGAGGAGATAATAGTTGAAAACTTCCCTAAAATGGGGAAGGAAATAATCACCCAAGTCCAAGAAACCCAGAGAGTGCCAAACAGGATAAACCCAAGGCGAAACACCCCAAGACATATTTTAATCAAACTAACAAAGACCAAACACAAAGAACAATTATTAAAAGCAGCAAGGGAAAAACAACAAATAACACACAAGGGGATCCCCATAAGAATAACTGCAGATCTTTCAATAGAAACTCTTCAGGCCAGGAGGGAATGGCAAGACATACTTAAAGTGATGAAAGATAATAACCTTCAGCCAAGACTACTGTACCCAGCAAGGATCTCATTCAAATATGAAGGAGAAATCAAAAGCTTTCCAGACAAGCAAAAGCTGAGAGAATTCAGCACCACCAAACCAGCTCTCCAACAAATACTAAAGGATAGACTTTAGAAAGGAAGCACAAAAAAGGACGTATAAACCCGAACCCAAAGCAATAAAGTAAATGGCAACAGGAGCATACTTATCAATAATTACCTTAAATGTAAATGGGTTGAATGCCCCAACCAAAAGGCAAAGACTGGCTGAATGGATACAAAAACAAGATCCCTATATATGCTGCTTACAAGAGACCCACCTCAAAACAACGGACACATACAGACTAAAAGTGAAGGGCTGGAAAAAGATATTCCATGCAAATAAAGACCAAAAGAAAGCAGGAGTAGCAATACTCATATCCGATAAAATAGACTTTAAAACAAAGGCTGTGAAAAGGGACAAAGAAGGCCACTACATAATGATTAAAGGATCAATCCAAGAAGAAGATATAACAATTATAAATATATATGCACCCAACATAGGAGCACCGCAATATGTAAGACAATTGCTAACAAGCATGAAAGGGGAAATTAATAATAACACAATAATAGTGGGAGACTTTAATACCCCACTCACACCTATGGACAGATCAACTAAACAGAAAATTAACAAAGAAACACAAACGTTAAATGATACAATAGACCAGTTAGACCTAATTGATATCTATAGGACATTTCACCCCAAAACAATGAATTTCACCTTTTACTCAAGTGCACACGGAACCTTCTCCAGAATAGATCACATTCTGGGTCATAAATCTAACCTTGATAAATTCAAAAAAATTGAAATTATTCCAAGCATCTTCTCTGACCATAATGCACTAAGGTTAGATCTCAATTATAAGAGAAAAACTATTAAAAATTCCAACACTTGGAGGCTGAACAACACCCTACTGAATAATCAACAAATCACAGAAGAAATCAAAAAGAAATCAAAATATGCATGGAAACAAATGAAAATGAAAACACAACTACACAGAACCTTTGGGACACTATAAAAGCAGTCCTAAGAGGAAAGTTCATAGCAATACAGGCATACCTCAAGAAACAAGAAAAAAATCAAATAAATAACCTAACTCTACACCTAAAGCAACTAGAAAAGGAAGAAATAGAGAACCCCAGAGTTAGTAGAAGGAAAGAAATCCTAAAAATTAGGGCAGAAATAAATGCAAAAGAAACGAAAGAGACCATAGCAAAAATCAACAAAGCAAAAAGCTGGTTCTTTGAAAGGATAAATAAAATTGACAAACCATTAGCCAGACTCATCAAGAAACAAAGAGAAAAAAATCAAATCAACAAAATTAGAAATGAAAATGGAGAGATCACGACAGACAACTCAGAAATACAAAGAATCATAAGAGACTACTATCAGCAATTATATGCCAATAAAATGGACAACTTGGAAGAAATGGACAAATTCTTAGAAAAGTACAATTTTCCAAAACTGAACCAGGAAGAAATAGAAAATCTTAACAGACCCATCACAAGCACGGAAATTGAAATGTAATCAGAAATCTTCCAGCAAACAAAAGCCCAGGTCCAGACGGCTTCACAGCTGAATTCTACCAAAAATTTCGAGAAGAGCTAACACCTATCTTACTGAAACTATTCCAGAAAATTGCAGAGGAAGGTAAACTTCCAAACTCATTCTATGAGGCCTCCATCACCCTAATACCAAAACCTGACAAAGACACCACAAAAAAAAGAAAACTACAGGCCAATATCACTGATGAACATAGATGCAAAAATCCTCAACAAAATCCTAGCAATCAGAATCCAGCAACACATTAAAAAGATCATACACCATGACCAAGTGGGCTTTATCCCAGGGATGCAAGGATTCTTCAATATCCGCAAGTCAATCAATGTAATTCATCACATTAACAAACTGAGAAATAAAAATCATATGATTATCTCAATAGATGCAGAAAAAGCCTTTGACAAAATTCAGCATCCATTTATGATAAAAACTCTCCAGAAAGCAGGATTGGAAGGAACATACCTCAACATAATAAAAGCTATATATGACAAACCCACAGCTCACATTATCCTCAATGGCGAAAAATTGAAACCATTTCCCCTAAAGTCAGGAACAAGACAAGGGTGTCCACTTTCACCACTACTCTTCAACATCGTACTGGAAGTTTTGGCCACAGCAATCAGAGCAGAAAAAGAAATACAAGGAATACAAATTGGAAAAGAAGAAGTAAAACTCTCACTGTTTGCAGATGACATGATCCTCTACATAGAAAATCCTAAAGACTCGACCAGAAAACTACTAGAGCTAATCAGTGAATATAGTAAAGTTGCAGGATATAAAATCAACACTCAGAAATCCCTTGCATTCCTATACACTAATAATGAGAAAGTAGAAAAAGAAGTTAAGGAAACAATTCCATTCACCATTGCAACGAAAAGAATAAAATACTTAGGAATATTCCTACCTAAAGAAACTAAAGACCTATATATCGAAAACTATAAAACACTGATGAAAGAAATCAAAGAGGACACTAATAGATGGAGAAATATACCGTGCTCATGGCTTGGAAGAATCAATATAGTGAAAATGAGTATACTACCCAAAGCAATCTACAGATTCAATGCAATTCCCATCAAGCTACCAGCAGTATTTTTCTCAGAACTAGATCAAATAATCTCAAGATTTGTATGGAAATACAAAAAACCTCGAATAGCCAAAGCAATCTTGAGAAAGAAAAATGGAACTGGAGGAATCAACTTGCCTGACTTCAGGCTCTACTACAAAGCCACAGTCATTAAGACGGTATGGTACTGGCACAAAGACAGAAATATAGATCAATGGAACAAAATAGAAAGCCCTGAGATTAACCCACATACCTATGGACACCTTATCTTCGACAAAGGAGGCAAGAATATACAATGGAGTAAAGATAGTCTCTTTAACAGGTGGTGCTGGGAAAACTGGTCAACCACTTGTAAAAGAATGAAACTAGACCCCTCTCTAACACCATACACAAAAATAAACTCAAAATGGATTAAAGATCTAAATGTAAGACCAGAAACTATAAAACTCCTAGAGGAGAACATAGGCAAAACACTCTCCGACATAAATCACAGCAGGATCCTCTATGATCCAACTCCCAGTATACTGGAAATAAAAGCAAAGATAAACAAATGGGATCTAATTAAAATTAAAAGCTTCTGCACAACAAAGGAAACTATAAGCAAGGTGAAAAGACAGCCTTCTGAATGGGAGAAAACAATAGCAAATGAAACAACTGACAAACAACTAATCTCAAAGATATATAAGCAACTTATGCAGCTCAACTCCAGAAAAATAAATGATCCAATAAAAAAATGGGCCAAAGAACTAAATAGGCATTTCTCCAAAGAAGACATATGGATGGCTAACAAACACATGAAAAGATGTTCAACATCACTCATTATCAGAGAAATGCAAATCAAGACCACAATGAGGTACCATTTCACACCAGTCAGAATGGCTGCGATCCAAAAGTCTACAAGCAATAAATGCTGGAGAGGGTGTGGAGAAAAGGGAACCCTCTTACACTGCTGGTGGGAATGCAAACTAGTACAGCCATTATGGAAAACAGTGTGGAGATTCCTTAAAAATTTGCAAATAGAACTGCCTTATGACCCAGCAATCCCACTGCTGGGCATACACACTGAGGAAACCAGAATTGAAAGAGACACATGTACCCCAATGTTCATTGCAGCGCTGTTTATAATAGCCAGGACATGGAAGCAACCTAGATGTCCATCAGCAGATGACTGGATAAGAAAGCTGTGGTTCATATACACTATGGAATACTACTCAGCCCTTAAAAAGAATAAATTTGACTCAGTTCTAATGAGATGGATGGAATTGGAACCGATTATACAGAGTGAAGTAAGCCAGAAAGAAAAACACCAATACAATATACTGACACATATATATGGAATTTAGAAGACAGTAATGATGACCCTACATGTGAGACAACAAGAGACACAGAGGTATAGAGTGGACTTTTGGACTCTGAGGGAGAGGGAAAGGGTGGGATGGTATGGGAGAATGGCAATGAAACATGTATATTTTCCCGTAAGAAACGAAACGCTAATCTATGTTCAATGTAGGATGCAGGATGCATGGGGCTGATGCACAGGATGATTCAAGTAGAGGATGGGGGGTGGGAGGTGGGAGGGGATTCGGCATTGGGAGATTGTGTTCACCTATGGCTGATTCGTGTCAATGTATGGCAAAACAAATACAGTATTGTAATTTTAAAAATAAATAAATTTAATTTAAAAAAAAAAAAAAGAAAGATTTGGTGTGTCAGTCAAGCAGAATGTGTCTTTAAATTTAAATATTATTCAGACTTTGGAATCTCTTTAAACTAACAAAAAGGTGAGCCATCGTAGAGAGAAGAACGAGGAAGAACTTCTGTCCATCCCATCACACTTGGCTTGGTTTCTCTGCTAATTAAGCTCCTTGAACAACTGTGCTCTCATGACTCACTCCTCTGGTCTCTCCATAGAAAGGTGGCCCCCTAGTGGTCATAAACCTATTTTAAAAGAAAATAGTTAAGTATTACTACTTCTCAAAAAATGAGACATGGAGGGCACACACACACAATGAGGAGTGTATCCTCAAGACACAAAGCTTATTTTACAGGCAGGTTTTTTTGTTGTTGTTATGGTGGCTGTTCTTCCTCTCTATACTTTTAGCTATTTTTAGTCCATATAAAAGAACCATTACTGTCAATTTTAGTATCTACCTGACAGACTACATTTTTAGTATCTATCAGACAGACTATATAAGCGTACCCAAAAGCAAAATTGTGTCTCAAGACTGTAATAAGAGATTAAAAAAAAAAAACAAAACTGCCATAGAGAAAAGATGATTCAAGTAGCAGATCAGTCTTTGAGGTAGAATAATCCAGAATATTTTCAGTTTCTTGCATACTGTCAGGGAGTTTCAAGGAAAACCATCTCTCCACTGCAGGAGGAGACACAGAGAAGGAATCTTGGGAAAATTCCTATGAGATACTTCTCCCATTCATTCACTATGAAGAATCATGTCATGGTAGTTTTCAATCAAAATAGAAACGTGAGGAAGTATTGTTGACAGATATTGTGTCAATAGGCAGAATGTCTCTAACAACTGAACTCCTAGAAATTCTTACCATATTTTATGCAGTAAAAGCACCTGTATCCATTTCATCTCATATATTTAATCCTGATCATACTCAGCCCAGTAAAACTCAACATGTAATTAATTAGATAGAATTATAATTAATTGTAGTGAGTCAATAAATTGGTTTAAGCTTTTGCTAAGTGAAAAAATAAACCTTTTTCCAATCTGAGCTGCATGAAACTTTTAGAATTTCTATCTATCCACTTCTTAAATGATGTCTTACTGGCCAGACCAGCTCCAGTCCTTATTCAGTCAGTCCTCCTGCCTAGAATGAGCCCTGTCTTCTCCCTCTTAGTTTTATTCAAGGTTTACTGAAAATCTCTTTTGAAATTCTTTAACCTCAGGAAGCTACATCTTTCTCATTCCTTGGAATATATATAGCTTTGCTTTTGTCACTTAACTCTTAAGTGCCTGACAAAAATTCTTAGCTCCTCAGCTAAATTGTGCTTTCTTGAAGATGAGGAACTGTGATTCATATTTTTCTACATTTGATCAGAAGTCTTATTCATTAAATATATGTTGTTGTTGTTCAATCGCTAAGTCATGTCTGATGCTTTGCCACCCCATGAACTGTAGCACACCAGGCTTCCCTGTCCTTCATTGTCTCCCTGAGTTTGCTCAAACTCATGTCCACTAAGTCTGTGATGCCATCAAACCATCTTATCCTCTGTTGCCCTCTTCTCTTGCCCTCAATCCTTCTTAGCATCAGGGTTTTTTCCAATGAGTTGGCTCATCAGGTGTCCAAAGTATTGGAGCTTCAATTTCAGCATCAGTCCTTCCAATGAATATTCAGGGTTGATTTCCTTTAGGATTGACTGGTTTGGTCTCCTTGCTGTCCAAGGGACTCTCAAGAGTCTTCTCTAGCACTACAGTTCAAAGACACTAATTCTTTGGCTCTCAGTCTTCTTTATGGTAGAAGCTCTCACAACCATATATGACTAATATGCTGTACATTTCAATATTAATTATATAAAGAAAAGCAAATGAACTATCAAAGAACATAGTTATTAAGTCCTTACCTGATGCAGAGTGTAGCCCTGAGTGTGAAGGAAGATGTAGAAATATGTGCATAAGACAAGTTCTCTACCAAGTAGTTTTATTTTATAGTTAGGGAAATTAGAGCCAGATTGGTGAAAGGTCTCCAATAGTGCATATTAGGATAAAATGAGCAGTGCAAAAAGCATGGGTTAACAGTGTCTGGTGTAAGAGTTGAGTGGAAATAGCAAGTAAAAACAAACCTGGACTTAGATAAGAAAAGAAAAAGGTTTCTTAAAAAAAAAAAAAAGCTATTGCAAGAGGAGGAGGAAGGTCTTTGGAGAAGGTGTGTGTGTGTGGAGGGGAACTACTCCAATATGGTGAAGGGGCCAGTTCAAGTCCAGACAGGATTTAGAAGGAAGAACATCCCCACTGTAAAATCTGCAAGTGTTTTGAAGGTCAGGCAGAAGCTTTCCTTTTGTGGAGACAAGGAGAGAAATGGAGTGGTGGAGGGGAGAAAGATGAGTTGCTGTTGACATCTGATTTATTGGGAGGATTTGTTTTCCTCGAAGTCAGTGGATTCTCAGGAGAGGTTGTTAATGAAGGGGGCTAGTCCTCATTCCAGCGCTCCAGGGTGGGCAACGTTCCAGGGCCTGGGAGAGATCAGCTGGCTGAGATCAAGTATGGAAATCTGGACACTTAGCCTAACTGACTTCATTTCATGCTATGACAGAATCATGCATTTTCTTTATCTGTAAAATAAGAGCATTAGAGGAGATGATGGCAGGGGTTCCCTTAAGCTTACTCTATTTATGCAAAGTAAATACCCGGGGCACCACCTGACTAGAACAAAATACCTCCTAGCTGTTCGCACTAAGTAATTACTTTTATATAATGCATTCAGTCCTGAGGCTCTAGGCTCTAGAAGTTTTTCTTCTACCTAATCATTAGAAACTCTCCAGAAGACAGGCATTATTCTCACCACTCTTTAAGAGACAAAATAAAGTCTTAGAGACATGATGCTGCTTATTTATGAAAGGGCAAGGAAGAGAGAAGCAGGCAGAGCCAAGAACAACCCTGACACCCTGGATAGTTTCATTTGCTATACTCTACAAGGTTCTCAAGAAAGGCTTGGCTGTAAATATCACTTTTCTGGATCTAGAAAAAAGATGTCGCTGAAACATGGAGAGAAGGTCTGAATCTTCCTGCTGGAGAAACCAAGAGCTGCCTGCTAGCTGAACTTGTGTGGTTTGTACCACTTAGATACCAATGATGCCCTTTTAAAAAAATGATCCTAAGTCGTAACCCAGTGGAGTAAAGAGTCACCACATTTCTTAGGAAAGAGTACTTGTTTCTACTAACTTCTTTGAGAAGCCTGGATTGTATATAGTTTTCTGGGCCCAAGACATTCACTATGAGGGCAGTGATTAAACATCTGCCTTGTGATGCAGACAACATGGGTTCGAACCCTGGATCCTACATGCCACGGGGCAACTAAGTCCATGCAGCTGTAGAGCCCACATGCCACAGTGAAAGATCCCTCAAGCTACAACTAAGACCCAACACAGCCCAAAATAAATGCTATTTTTTTTTCAGTGTCATGAATTAAATCAGAATCACCCTGGTTCATTCACACAATGAATTTATATTTTATTCCATTCAGTAATCCTCTGCTGAAGAGTTTAAAGTAACAAAATTAGGGGTGTTTTACTCTTCCAAAGTGGGATTCAGAAGGCTTCACTGAAGATACTGGCAAGGAGAACCCTTTGGAAATGCTCATGTTAGGATCCTGAAATTTATTTTTTGTCCCGTGTTTAAGTGCTTCTTATAAATATCATAAATCCCTACTCCAGATTTGATGGTTATCTGTGAATATGTTCAGAGGAATTCAAACTTGAGAGGGTTACAAATGTCAACATGTTCTAGAAAGTCTAAAGAGTGTCCCAAGAGACATTATAGAAACCAGCAGCATCTTCTTATGCCTATGTGGGTTTCCAGAAGTAAAGGTCAAAGTCAAGATCACCTAGCTCTTTCCTACACATACTGGGTCCACATATACTCAACCCACAGTTGAAGCTGAGTGTCACTGGCAGCCTTGTTTCTGTGGGCAGAACAGGGCTTCAGGATGATGCAGCCTTCCTGGTTGCCAGCATTAACCCTTCTTCCTGGGGCTGAGGACAAAGCAGAAGGTGTTGATTCTCATAACTCACACAGGCAGTGTTAATAGCCTAGAGGTCTAAACTTGCAGGCCCTTTAAGCAGCCTATAAGTATTGGCTTTCCTCTGGGGTGTGGAGGGTAGAAGGAGTGGGGAATAGTAATTTTGAGCTTTAAAGAAATAGTCAAGTCAAAGAAAATAATTCATGACTCTTTTGGGATAAATATGCTCACTACACTTGGGGTCATAAATTTAATAATCTCATGTGTTTGCCCTTACTAATAGCTAAGTATTGTGCTACATTATCTTCTAGGTTTTCAATTTTATTTATTTTTTTATTTATTTTTGGCTGTGCTGGGTCTTCATTGCTATGTGGGCTTTGTCTAGTTGTGGTGAATGGGAGCTACTCTTCATTGAGGTGCATGGGTTTCTCATTGTGGTGGCTTCTCATTATGGAGCGCAGGCTCTAGGGTGTGAGGGATTCAGTAGCTGTGGTACACAGGCTTAGTTTCTTCAAGACATGTGGCATCTTCCTGGACCAGGTATCGAACCTGTGTCCCCTGCATTGGGCTGCAGATTCTTAACCACTGGACCACCACAACCTCCTAGGTTTCCATTTTAAGTTGGAAAGATGATTCTCATTTTAACTGGAAGCTGAGTAAATTGCTAAAGCAATAAGTGGCAGAGCGATTAAGTGGTTCTAGGTCCAACTGACTACACAGCCCACTCTTATCACTTTCTCTGGCTCTGCTCTTAGAGGATTGGCCAGGGTAGGAGGATATTGACCATTCTAGGGTATCTTGTATAAGTGGAAAGAGCGGGGGCCTGTCAGAACGAAATGGTTTTGAATGCTGATTCTGCAATATACTCCATGGGTAAGCTTTAGACAAGCATTTCAATACCTCTTAATGTCAGTTTTCCATCCTCTAAAATATAAGAAACTGTGCTGTATACAAAAGCTCTTAGTAGAAAACCCCAAGTGTGTTAGTGGGCTCACAGTGACTGTGATATGTATTAGGTGTCTTTTTTTTTTTCTTTCCTGGTGTATGGGGAGAAGAAACAAAACACAAAATAAAAACCAGATGTTTTCTTGACCAAGAGCTGAGGAAAAAAAAAAAAAAAACAAAAACAAGCAAAACTGCCAGCATCTCAGAGGAGAATAGTGTAACCAAATATGAAGCTAACACCATTGACTGGGAAACAAAGAAAATAAATTCAACAATCTGAGAAAGACAGCGATGTTAAAGAATGCTGGAAAGAAGCAAAATTTGTGAGTAAACATTTAAAAACAGTGTAGAAATGGAAAAAGGACGAACGGATAAGCGCTCTCATGAAGTAGAGGCCAGTCCTTCAGTACAGAATCTTGATCTTCAAAGATAAATGAAGTTAAACCATTCAGTTCTAGTCACAGGAATATCCTCTCTTCTCAATAAAAATAACAACAGAAATACTGCTTCTCTCTGAGAAAAATGCACAGGCTAACCTTAAATCAAACCACATCCTGTATGCCAGTGGAAATATTAATATTTGTCTGGCAAATCTGACTTCACATTCTGTGATCAATGTTCCCATTGTTCTTCAAGAACAAACAACTTTGGAATTTTTTTTTTTAATGTGCAAAAAGGAACCATTTGAAAAGTAATTCCTTAAATAGCGTGCTAATGGGCTATGACAAGCTATTTTTCCAGCCTTCCATTTTCAATCCATATTTCTGAATAGCTTTGTGAGATTTTGCATTAGTTTCACAGATTTCGCAAACGATTATGCTGCGGCAATAGAATAAGAAGCATCTGCAACAGACTGATTGTATCACGGTGTTTACCGAGAATGAAGGACTGTCACAGGCCGGCTGATCGGAGAAATAAGCTGGAAGATTATTATTATTAAACAACCAACTGCTTAAAGACTCACACAGCATATTACTGGGAAAAACAGAACAAGTTGGTTTTGTTGCTTAAGCCAAATATTTTGGAATTCATCCACATTAAGCTCTCACTTTTTCTCACCATGGTGCTTGATTTTGTGATAAGTTTGCATACATTATTCTTCCCTGAGGTACTTTTAGTTTAATTAAATTTTACCATTAAAAAGTATTACAGCCTGCTTCTCATAGTCCACAGGAAGCCTGGCGTGGAAACACCCTGCCTGCGGAGTGTTTTCCTGAAGGAGCTTAGACTGCTCTATGCAGGCAGGTTTGGAGACCAGGAAGACATCCAAGCAGGACAGAGGAAAGGGTTGCACACAAGTCCTCTCCCCAAACCCACTTCTCCCTGGCAGGATCACGTGGTAAAATGGCTCAAGGTTATGACACTAGTGTTCTACTTTGGAGTCAACCAGCTGACCTCAGCCTTTCATAGTCTGTATTATAATAATTACAATTATTTATTGCTCTTACTGTTCTAGAGACAAGAGTTCACATTTCAAAAAGCAGAAATGGAGGGGTCTTAAGGTGATTTTTAGGCATCTGAGCTTGAACGAGTCCAGGAGCTGGTCATTTCCTTGCTCTCTTATCCAGTGCTGACTGAGAACCTACTGTGTGCTGAGTACCAGCTGGGGTCTGCACAGAAGAGTTTGCAATCTCATAATAAACCCTTCTGATCTCATTCCTGTGTCACATTGGTGGTTGTTCCTGAAGAAAGGGGAGCTGGAAGTTCTATGCATCGTTCTTGAAAGAGATGAAATGGGAAATCATGAGATGTCATGAGAAGGAAACCATCCTGATTAAAGAAATGCTGCAGGACTGAGGGAGACTCTTGAGAGTCCCTGGGACTGCAAGGAAATCCAACCAGTCAATCCAAAAGGAAATCAATGCTAAATATTCATTGGAAGGACTGATGCTAAAACAGAAGCTCCAATACTTTGACCACCTGATACAAAGAACTGACTCATTGGAAAAGACCCTGATGCTGAGAAAGATTGAAAACAGGAGGAGAAGGGGGTGGCAGAGGATGAGATGGTTGGATGACATCACCAACTTGATGGACATGAGTTTGAGCACACTCTGGGAGATAGTGAAGGACAGGGAAGCCTGGTATGCTGCAGCGCATGAGGTTACAAAGAGTAGGATACAACTCGGCAACTAAACAACAACAAAGGACTGAAACTACCTGAAGGGAGTTTGTAGCGTTTTTCCCCACATAGCCTTTCCTCTGACAGGTTAACCAAGTGCTCATGTGACTGCTGTTGTGAAGCATATACATCCACAGTATTTAATAAAACAGAGCCCCGCTCTGTCCTCAGAAAGCACCACGCAGAAGTACTCTGGCATTAAGCAGGGTGCAGAAAAACACACCAGTCACCCTGCACTGGAAACTGAGAAATGCCTTCCGGTCACAGTTCCTGCTAGAAGGTCATTAGCAGTGCGTCCATCCACAGTGAGGTGTTTCACCACAAGTATGGTGGCCGGAGCTACTCCTAATGTTTTCAAGCGCAGCATAAATGAATGAGCCATGCTAGTGCCAGACCACAGCAAAGGATCCTTTGTGGCCATTGTGTATTTTCTTCTATATTCCATACTTGGCAGCAGAGGTGTCTGTAAACTTTTGAATAACTCATGAGAGAAAGAACATAAAAGGCAGACATAGATATACAGGGTTCTGGAAAAAACTAAGTCATTTCCAAAAAGTTTTCCAAGTGTCTTGTATTGATAACCTCAGATACTACCTTAAAAACACACACACACACACACACACACACACACACACACACACGGATTCCTTCTTCAAAACTGGTTGCATTTATACCCTTAAGGGCTTGCCTCTTTGCTTCACCTTTCTTTCTTTCTTTCTTTTTTTTGCCATTTTTCTATGCTGCTATCAGTCTAGTAGATCCCAGTTAGCTGGTTAACTTATCCATACTGTTTTACCTCCACCAGGTTTTCAAGACAACAACAGATACATTCATACTCCAGCTCAACAACCTAATGTGCAATATCAAGTAAGGTTCTTATTTCTCGAGGCTTCGGTTTTCTCATCTGCAATTCATGGGTAGCTACAGCCTGTAGAAAGAGGAGAGTCTGGATGATGCTATGGTAACAAACAGTCCCACACAGTGGCTTTTTGTTTGACCATACTAGGTCTTCTTTGCTGCAGGAGATTTTCTCTAGTTATGGCAAACAGGGGCTATTCTCTAGTCGCAGTGGGCAGGCTTCTGGTTGCTGCGGCTTCTCTTGTTGTGGAGCATGGGCTCTAGGGTGCATGGGCTTCAGCAGTCACAACTCCCAGGCTCTAAAGCATGGGCTCAATAGTTGTGGCTCACAGGCTCAGCTGCATCTGGAATCTTCCCAAATCAAGGATCAAACCCATGTCTCCTGCACTGGCATGCAGATTCTTTACCACTGAACCACCAGGGATGCCCCTTATACATAGTGGTTTTAAACAATATGTTGGTATTTCCTATTCGTGCCAAGTCCCTGTGGGGCCATAAGGCATCTTAGGGTTTAAGTCACCTAGTTATTTTGATCCTGCCACCTCAACACAAAGTGTCCTCCTAGGATGGAGCAGAATCTCCCACTGACAACTGAGTGTCAGCCTGAGAGAGACACACACCAGGCCTGTTTCCAATGGCTAGAAAGAAGCACATGGCCACACTCAGCCAGGAGGAGGCTAGAAGGGCAGCCTCCTCTGTGCTCAGGAAAGAAAAACACAGAAACAGGTACTGATGAACATCAGTCATATTGTTGAACTTGGACAAACTCCAGGAGTTGGTGATGGACAGGGAAGCCTGGCATGCTGCAGTTCAGGGGGTTGCAAAGAGTCAGACACGACTTGGCAACTGAACAACAACAGTAATATTTTTATCTACTAGAATTGTTTTTAGGATTAGTGAGATCACAAACGGAAATGTTCTCAACATACTTCCCAAAACAGTAGAAGCTAAAAAAATGGAAGCCATGGTGCTGATGGGGAGAAGCTGACAGTGTCAGTGAGAAGATAGCTCAGTGTACCAGATGAGTAAGTCATGAGTCAAGTCATGATTACTCCACCATACCCGGGCCCATCACATGAAAAGTGAATTTGTTGTCAGCTCCTATTTCAATCCCTGTTTCTACCTCTGATAAGACAAAAGTCTCTGACCAAAGCTACTAAAAAAACAAACAAAAAAACAAACAAACAGGCTCTTTCCCTTGAATTGCTCTTACTTTTCACCCTGTCTCATATTATTGCTCTTGTAGTTGCTGTTTAGCCATTAAGTTCTATTTGACTCTTTTGCAATCCCATGGACTGTAGCCCACCAGGCTCCTCTGTTCATGAGATTTTCCAAGCAAGTGTACTGGAATGGGTTGCTATTTTCTTCTCCAGGGGCTCTTCCTGGGCAATTTTTAACTCGTCAAGCTATCATCCTCTTTCCCTCCCCTGAACTTGTCTGTTTCCTATGCAGCAACCCCAAGTAAACAACTTTTCACTGGTCTAGGTTTCAAGACCATGTCAGCCTACTGTCTATTATTCTCTGAATTTGCTCATCAGATCACCTCCCCTGAGATCAAATTCATTTTTCTTACCTCCTTAGTAAAACTCAGACACTTTTGCAAACCCATTTCACACCACTACACAAGCCCAACAACAATTTTTCCAAAGGAGGAATGAAATAATTTTCCAGTTTATTGAAATAATTTATACATAATGTTTAGCTAATTTTTAGGCAGAGCTTTGTCCCTCAATACACATGTAGGGAAAGGAATAAAATTTTGTTTTTAATACCATGGATGGAGGAAAAACACTAGATTTTGTGGTTTCTTTTCCTTTTTCTCAGTGTTGCATTCTCCTACAACACTTTGTAGTCCTTGACAAGAAATACACAAACTCATTATTGATTTGGACACTTCCTTATATCTGGTCCCAAAGTAACAGTGTCTATCACACCCCAGATCTACGGCTTGTGGACATGACTCTTCCCTTCTCTTCTAAGAGTTGTGTGTGTGTGTGCTAAGTTGCTTCAGTCATGTCCAACTCTTGTGACCCTATGAACTATAACCCACCAGGCTCCTATGTCCATGGAGTTCTCCAAGCAGGGAGATAGGTTGCCATGGAGTGGGTTGCCATGCTTTCCTCTAGGGGATCTTCCCAACCCAGGGATCAAACCCACATCTGTTACACCTCCTGCTTGACAAGTGAGTTCTTTATTCTAGTGCCACCTAAGTGAGCCCAGTGAAGCCATTATTCCTTGCTTCTTATTTGTCTTAGATCTTATTTTCTCCCTTCTTCACATTTGTAAACCCTGGTTCCAACTCTTCAATCTTGGGGGCACAACTCAAATAGGTCTTCTATGACCAAGGAATGGGACTCTACTGGTCTTGGACCCAAAAGTGCAGCGGCAGTTGTGAGGGTTAAATTGCTGAATGCCCCACAGCACAGCCACCAAAAAAAGGCACCTGGACCTTAAAGGACTTCGGAAGTTTTCTGTCGGTATTTCTCTTTCCTCTTCACTCTACAGATCCACCAGTATATACCATCTCCATGGGAAACACATGCCACAGGTCAAATCCTCCTTGACAGTCCTTGACATTCTCACCTCATCCCAATATTTGCTACTGCAAGACACTTACTAAGCATTTGACTATTTGTCTATTTGCCCTGAGCTTCCCTGGTGGCTCATATAGTAACGAATCTGCCTGCAATGTGGAAGACCCAAGTTTGATCCCTGGGTTGGAAAGATCCCCTGGAGGAGGGCATGGCAACCGACCCCAGTACTCTTGCTTGGAGAATCCCCATTGACAGGGAAGCCTGGCGGGCTACAGTCCATGAGATTACAAAGAATTGGACGTGACTGAGCAACAGACACACAGGTGTACTATTTGCCCCAGAGTGTGTGGTCAGAAAGTGAAGGAGATTAGGCACTTCCAATCAACCTCCTCTGCCATGAACCTCTCTTCTGCTGCACCAAGGACTCTGTTATTTTTAGTGTGACTCAGGATCTCTGTGACCAGAGATCAAATTGCCAACATCTACTGGATCATCAAAAAGCAAGAGAGTTCCAGAAAAAACATCTATTTCTGCTTTATTGACTATGCCAAAGCCTTTGACTGTCTGGATCACAATAAACTATGGAAAATTCTGAAAGAGATGAGAATACCAGACCACCTGACCTGCCTCTTGAGAAACCTATATGCAGGTCAGGAAGCAACAGTTAGAACTGGAAATGGAACAACAGACTGGTCCAAATAGGAAAAGGAGTACATCAAGGCTGTATATTGTCACCATGCTTATTTAACTTCTATACAGAATACATCATGAGAAATGCTGGGCTGGAAGAAAGACAAGCTGGAATCAAGATTGCTGGGAGAAATATCAATAACCTCAGATATGCAGATGACACCACCCTTATGGCAGAAAGTGAAGAGGAGCTAAAAGCCTCTTGATGAAAGTGAAAGTGGAGAGTGAAAAAGTTGGCTTAAAGCTCAACATTCAGAAAATGAAGATCATGGCATCTGTTCCCACCACTTCATGGGAATAGATGGGGAAACAGTGGAAACAGTGTCAGACTTGGATTTTTGGGGGCTCCAAAATCACTGCAGATGGTGACTGCAGCCATGAAATTAAAAGACACTTACTCCTTGGAAGGAAAGTTATGACCAACGTAGATAACATATTGAAAAGCAGAGACATTGCTTTGCCAACAAAGGTCCATCTAGTCAAGGCAATGGTTTTTCCTGTGGTCATGTATGGATGTAAGAGTTGGACTTGTGAAGAAGGCTGAGCATGGAAGAATTGATGCTTTTGAACTGTGGTGTTGGAGAAGACTCTTGAGAGTCCCTTGACTGCAAGGAGATCCAACCAGTCCATTCTGAAGGAGAGCAGACCTGGGATTTCTTTGGAGAGAATGATGCTGAAGCTGAAACTCCAGTACTTTGGCCACCTCATGCAAAGAGTT
Organism: Nanger dama; assembly: GCA_917880005.1. Taxonomy (NCBI): domain Eukaryota; kingdom Metazoa; phylum Chordata; class Mammalia; order Artiodactyla; family Bovidae; genus Nanger; species Nanger dama. The sequence goes on from CAKJTW010000069.1 coordinate 6,455,764, forward strand.
GACTCATTGGAAAAGACTCTGATGCTGGGAGGGATTAGGGGCAGGAGGAGAAGGGGACAACAGAGGATGAGATGGCTGGATGGCATCACTGAGTTGATGGTCATGAGTCTGAGTGAACTCTGGGAGGTGGTGATGGACAGGGATGACTGGCATGCTGCAATTCATGGGGTCGCAAAGAGTCAGACACGACTGAGCAACTGAACTGAACTGAACAGGGATCTGGGATCCTTTTACCGCATGACTCCACCATCTCGGATTTCTTCTCTTTCAATGGTACAAGAAGAGAGAGCAAGGAAAGGATTATGAAAAATATTTTTGAGGCCGGGCCTATGGTATATATTAATTCCATTCCATCTCTTAGCCATGATATCACTTTCTACATACAGTAACTTGCTCACTAGTTTCCAAGGCTTTTCCTCATACGGCACTCTCTAAGATAATTTATGAGGCTTAGTTTCTTCTGTAAGTGAATAAAACTGCAGGTGGCAAGTTGGCTGCCTAAACCAACAGTCAGTTGAAACAGAAAGACTGAAACAAGGTTGTGTTTCTTTTTCTTTCCTTATCTGCTTGCAAGCTTAATCTCAGTTTTCCACAACTCCTCTTTCTCTACCTTGACTCTGTGGAAACATCACAACCCATGCCTTTATCTGTGAGTTCTTCACTCCACAAGCACACACTTGACATGAGAGCCCATTATCAGAACACTGGCATGGCAGCATCAGTTTCAATGGCAAACCAGTGTGATTTCCTCACATTTCAAGAGCAGTAAGGTGCTAAGTAGGATATGATACATGATAGAGAAACTCCCCATGCCTGTAGCAGCCAGAGAGAAATGGTAGAAAGATAATGGAAGAGGGAATGGGTATCTTAGAGCATTTGTAATTGGCACCTCTAAGTGGTGAACAGATCTAAGTTTGCAGAGGTGGAAAAAAAGGAAGCAGTCAGATGGGGTGTAGAGTAAGGATTCCATTGCCAGAAGAGCCAGAACTGGGGTGCTCCCTCAGCCTGCCTGTCTCCAAGCTTCCAGGAAACACACACAGGTCCAGGCTTACAGAAACTCACCAGCAGAGGCCACCTTCAAGAGCAAGGGGATTAGGGGCTTAAACAGAAGTATGTCATGGGTCACTGGATAAAACATATGGAAAATTGTGAACTGAAGGGTAACCTGAAAACACTGAAGTTCTGTAGCACTAAATTAAACCTTCTAAAGTTCAGGTGCCAATCAGAACTTCGGCTTGTAAAAGCAGAACACTTGAAGGCTAGCTCTGTTGACAGATTGCTAGCATTGCCTTCCCTGGGTTAGGCCAGAATGTCACTGGGAACAATGTCACATGCATTACTACAAACGGTAACGTCCAGCCAGGGCCAATTGCAGGATACGAGAAAACACGGGGAAGAAGTCTTCTTAATTCTGTTTCTTCAGTGTCACTCAGAATTGCTCTTTTCCTCTAATCTGGTTCATGAAAAAATAACCACAATCTATTAAACATTGTGCTTCATCCCTCACCTACTAACCCAGGTTCTTCCATGGATATGTAATACTTACCTTACTGTAGTATTGACCCCATCAAAATTATTATCTGTGGCCTCTGAAAAATGAACTGAACAATGCCAGGGATTGAAACTCCATTTTACTGCAGATTTGGGAGACTCAGAACATCTCTGTCATCATAGGCCAGTAAGCAGGGAGCAGCTTGTAGGAAACGTATATCTGTATTTCATGTTGATACAATTTTTGTGGACTTTTTCCTCAATTTTTGATCATAGATTTCACCAGGTAACTTTTCTTTCCTTTTAAATACTGAATTACAATTTTTCAATCAGAGGATGAGAGGATGAGATGGTTGGATGGCATCACCGACTTGATGGACATGAGTTTGAGCAAGTTCTGGGAGTTGGTGATGGACAGGGAAGCCTGGTGTGCTGCAGTCCATGGGGTTGCATAGAATTGGGCATTACTGAGTGACTGAACTGAATCCCTTCTGAGTTGAAGCAACCATAAAAGGAAGTTTCTGAATGCAAACTTACAATGAGTTACAAATTAGAGTGTAGATAATAGCACTTTGCCACAGTAGAGATGGAGTTACTCAGAGCATCAGTGAAGATGCCCAGCTTCCTGCTCCTAAGGATAAAATGAGCATTCTACCCATTTGGAATTTTCACAGAAGATATTTACAGAGAACTTTGGGAAGATCTCTGGAAGGCAAGCACCTTGCTCCTCTGCATAAAATAAACGGGGATACAAGCACATTTGGTCTCCAACAAAATAATCACGAGACATGCACCAGTCACCTGCCATGGGGCATTTATCCATTGCTCTCCTACTCAGAAACAAGCAGCTCCCTGATATGATAAAACAAGAAGCCATATATAGGCATATATATATGCACAGATCTCTCAAGTGCTCATTTTAAAATGCAGAAAGTCCCTGGAGAAATGCATACACTCTAAATGCATAGGAGGTAATTTGTCAGGTAAAAAGAGAACATTTATTTTTGATTTCAGATAAAAAGAGAAAATAAATTTATCCTAGGACTAGTCATTTCAGTTATCAGCTCTCCCTTGCTTTAGATTATGGGTAAAGGTAGGTGCAATTGAGCTTGTACTGGAGAAGGCAGTGACACCTCACTCCAGTATTCTTGCCTGGAAAATCCCATGGATGGAGGAGCCTGGTAGGCTGCAGTCCATGGGGTCGCAAAGAGTCGGACACGACTGAGCGACTTCACTTTCACTTTTACTTTCCACTTTCATGCACTGGAGAAGGAAATGGCAGTCCACTCCAATGTTCTTGCCTGGAGAATCCCAGGGATGGTAGAGCCTGGTGGGCTGCCATCTATGGGGTCATGCAGAGTCGGACACGACTGAAGCAACTTAGCAGCAGCAGCAGTGACCAGTGACCCAGAGGGACTGATGTCACAACCCTTAACCTGATTCCAAGTCATTCTAGGGAGACCCCTGAGGAGGAGCAAAGTCTGGCACAGGGACAGTCCTGACATCATGTGGAAGAAACACTGGCCCTCCTGTGATCTTTTTCCACTCTTCCAAGAAATGCCATACAGTAAAGAGCTCAAATTTCCCTTTTGTGCATGTAATTAATTGCAATGTGAGGGCTGAATAGCTTTGTGGGGGTGTTGAAGGGTCATACCGAGCAAACTCTAGTTTGGCTCACAACTTACTACTTTACATGTTACTTTCCATAAGACCAAAGAATACTGTCATAAATCTGTCCTCCAAAAAAAAAAAAAAAGTTCTAAAATTTGGAGTTGTCAAGCCAGCTCTTTATAAGAAAAATTAGATATACAGTATTTCTTTAAAAACATTAAAGTTGTCCAAGTAGAGTTGTATTATCAATAGAAATGAAGTGAAAGTTATCCAGTCATGTCCGACTCTTTGTGACCCTATGGACTGTAGCCCGCCAGGCTCCTCTGTTCATAGAATTCTCCAGGCAAGAATGCTGGCATGGGTAGCTGTTCCCTTCTCCAGGGAATCTTCCCAACCCAGGGATCGAACCCAGGTCTCCCACATTGCAGGCAGAATCTTTATCTTCTGGGTCACCAATAGAGACTGCCACTAATTCAGAGTCCAAAACTGCAGCTGATTTTCTTTCTAAAAGAATGCCCAGAGCAGCATGGAACATTCTACAACTGTGTCCAACTTTTAACTTCCTTATGTCCTGAAATGCAGCAGGTATGTTAACAAGGAACCACAGAATGCTGTTTGACTGGTGAACCTAGTCATGTAGAACATATCAGGAATGGATGCAGAAAAGAGCAGCTAACCACTTAGAAGGATGTAGACATCACAAAATCAATCAGTTGCAATTAGAAATAAGGATTCCAGGACCAAATGAAACCGAAGAACAGCTACCAGTCAAAAACCCAGTCTTCAAACTGAGAGCAGAGTTCTTCCCATTTCATGTTAAATCCTGTCTGAAGTCCTATGATAGGAAAAGGAAAAGCAAGTCAAGTGAACTCAGGTGATGAACACGCAAAAAAGATTGTTTTTCCCGAGAGAGATCATTTCCAGAGCTGAGATTGCTCTTGCCCATCCCTGCCTGATCCTGTTTCCATGGCTTCCTGTCTCTACCACTAAACCTTGGGCCTGGTTCTTAGCAGATTTGAATGTGTGTTGATGTGCCTGACTCCTCTGTGAGGCTGTGAGCTTCTAGAACTGTGTGTCATTCATCTTTTATCCATCACATCACCCAAAGGTTGGCATGAGGTCAGGGTTTAATAAATGGTGCTTTTAAATAACTATTTGAAGTCATAGACTTAGAGAGCACATACACATGAAATGTGGCCATATTTAGGTGGAGATATGTATGAAAATATACCAACAATAAAATAAATGTCTCCCTGTAGATAGTATTTAAAAATGCAACTATAAGAATTCTTTTTCCTCCTCTAGAGAAATTTTCATTTCTTGTATGCGGAGCTCTGTCGCTTAAGTAGTGTCTAACCCTTTGCGACTCCATGCATCATAGCCTGCCAGGCTCCTCCATCTGTGGGATTTCCCAGGCAAAAATACTGGGAGTGGGTTACTATGTCCTCCTCTAGGGGATCTTCCCCTCCCAGGGACAGAACTCTTATCTCCTACATCTCTTGCATTGCAGATTGATTCTATTACCACTGAGCCATGGGGGAAGCCCTTTCATCTTTTAAAACTGAAAATAAATAGTTGATTACTGATAAGAAGAAGGTAAAGAGTGAAATAGAATATCTTTTTCCTCTTATCAATGTGAATATCAGTCCTTCATTTTTCTCTCTTCCTAAATACCCCATTTTCCTTCTATTTTTGGACTGCCTGAAAATCCTCTCCGAAGCCCTTTCTTCCTGCCTTACATTGTAAGAAACTTCAATTATCCTTGCCACCTGATAGCGCACCTAGACCATACCAAACATTTTTTGTCAAATTAATTCAGCAGCACACATAAATTCAAGAAAGGCTTGGGACAATCTAAGCCAGGCTGCGTACAAATAATAGGACCTGTTTAAGGTTGTTTAGGTCCAGGCTTCATGCCAGATTAGCACTGATCCACACCACAGAGCAGAAGCGTACACTCCCCGATTATTCTCTTTCTTCGCCTTTGCAGTAGTCACTGAAATGAACAATTCATCTTTTTTTCACTTGAAGGACAGAAAACATCTGGTCCCAGCCCCTGGGTGTGATCAACCATCTTATATTTGAAAAACACTGAGTAACCATTTTAAATTCTGTTTTCAAGGTAACTTAAGAATTCACCCTATACATGGAATTTTTTCATGATTTATTTTCCAAATTTGAGTGTTACTTATGACTCTGGTGTGCATCTACTTCAGTTTTGTGGATTTTTTTGTTTTTCTGTGTGTTTTTGTGTTTTTTTGTTTACATCTCCCTCAACACATCGGAGAAGGCAATGGCAACCCACTCCAGCACTCTTGCCTGGAAAATCCCATGGATGGAAGGATCTGGTAGGCTGCAGCCCATGGGGTCCCAAGAGTCGAACACAACTGAGTGACTTCACATTCACTTTTCACTTTCATGCCCTGGAGAAGGAAATGGCAGTCCACCCAGTGTTCTTGCCTGGAGAATCCCAAGGATGGGGGAGCCTGGTGAGCTGCTGTCTATGGGGTCGCACAGAGTCGGACACGACTAAAGTGACTTGGCAACTTAGCAGCTCAACACATAGAGACAAGAATTGAATGCAGTAACTGTGTTCATGAACACTAATTTGAAAAGGATTATCTTCATTATTGTTACATCCTCTACTCTGAGTTATACTTCTCACCATCATATGTTTATGATAATAACAAAACTTCATTCTTTCTTTTTTTTTTTTTGTCATGCCACTGTGCATGTGGTATCTTAATTCCTCGACCAGGGATTGAATCCATGTTCCCTGCAGTAGAATGTAGATTTTTAACCACTGGACTTCTAGGGAAGTCTCTTCTGGTTCTTGGTTTGCTATAATTTACTGTTAACATCACACTTCCAACATGGTTAGGTTTATGAAAACCTAACTGCACACTACTGGAAACTAGAAAGCTAATACTAGTTTTAAATTTTGAGTATTGATACCAAAAAAACCTTGAATTAGATTGATATATTTTCACATTTTATATTTATTATCCTTAACGAACTATTTTGAACAGAAAACTTTGCCCCTATATTTTTCTTAACTGTGTGCTCAATCACTCAGTCACTTTATGAGACCCTTTAGACTATAGCCCGCAAGCCTCCTGTGTCCATGGGATTCTCCAGTCAAGAATACTGGAGTGGGTTGCCATTTCCTCCTCCAGGGGATCTTTCTGAACCAGAGATCGAACCCACATCTCCTGTGTCTCCTGCAATGCAACCAGATTCTTTACCTGCTGAGCCATCATGGAAGCTTTTTATTAAATAACATATAATAAATTTTTACTCAGCAGTTAGTTTTCATGACTTCTTGCTGTGCACCATCTTGTTTCTTGGCTCACTTACCAACTTTGCTGCATGCAAGAGAAAAGGATAAAGCAACATAGATACATATCTCCATCAGCCAGCTTTTCACTTTATCAGCAACACAGAGTTCAGATGCTCAAATAGTATGAGGACAGAGTGAGACATGAAATCCTCTTAAGAATGAAAGTAAGTTTAATATTTCATCAAATTATAAGACAAAATGGATTTTTTAAGCTATCGTGGAAATATTCTGTGGTTACATATTTTTTCATTTGCAGTCAATATATGGACTTGAAATAATACTGTATGTGTTCAGAAGATCCCTTGGAGAAGGGAAGGGCTACCCACTTCAGTATTCTGGCCTGGAGAATTCCATGGACTGATAGTCCATGGGGTTGCAGAGACAAGACTGAGTGACTTTGACTTCACTTCACTTCATTTCTGATAATAGTGGGTATTTATGCTTTTTTGTTATCTATAAGCTCCCTCTTCTGACCAAGTTGAGTAATTCTTTACACATCCTCTATATTTTAACAGTTCTTGTAAAGCATCATCATTAGAACAAACAAATCTGGTGTAAGATGAACTACAGCTCATGTTGAAATCCTGACCTGAAAACACAGCAATTGTAATTTTTAAGGTTTTTGTCCTCAAAAGTTATAATAAGTAGTATTCCTGAGAAAATCAGAGTTCCTCAAGTAGTTATTATAAACTGTTTTTGCTACAAATATTGTGTTATGTAATTATCATGGTGGGGAAAACTCTTTGATTTTCATAAAAGTAGTATAATTTTATATTATTTAAATAAAATATCTCACAGAAAATTTTGGAGATATGCAACATGGTTTTAACTTACAGCACATCAGCTATTAGGGCCTTTGAAACTACATCTTTCATGGTTGCATAATAGTCTATGATAAATGTGTACGATAATCTTCTTGAAAGTGAAAATGAAGTCGTTCAGTTGTGTCCAACTCTTTGAGACTCCATGGACTGTAGCCTACCAGGCTCCTCCCTCCATGGATTCTCCAGGCAAGAGTACTGTAGTGGGTTGCCATTTCCTTCTCCAGGGGATCTTCCTGACCCAGGGATTGAACCCGGGTTTCTTGCATTACAGGCAGACGCTTTAACCTCTGAGCCAGCAGGGAAGCCCCATAATCTTCTTAAATAACAGAATAAGGGTGCATAGTTAGATGTCCAGTTTCCACTATTTAAAGTAATGGTGAAATTATTTTAAATGAATATTTTTGATTATTTTCTTAAGGAAACAACTGAAAATGAAATTTCTGGGTCAAAACGTATAAATATTTCTAAAAACATTGTCTCTAGCACATCTTTATAAATTTCCTTCTAGAAGTATACACATTTACAATTTCATCAGCAGTGTTTAAGAGTTCTCTCCATGTCCTCAGCAAGTCTCAGTATTTTAAACATGCATTAATATCATGAATGAAAAATAACGATATTTTAAAATTACATTTTATTCTGTCCAGTTGCTCATTTGTTTCTGATTCTTTGTGACCCTATGGCCTACATTTTATTAGATTTATATAAAAAATAGTTCCCTCCAATTTTTGACCTCTATTATTATTACTTCTTTGTAAATCAACTTTGTATGTCCTTTAAATTTTTTTCTAAGATGTTAAAGATTTTCTTATGGATTTCAATAGTTCTTCATATGTTCATTAAATATTTTCTTTCTGTGTTCTTGGCTCTAATTTAATATGTTTAAAAATTTATACAATATTTTAATGTGTCTTGTAGTCAAATTGACATTCATGTGTGGCTATGCTTACTCCCATGTTATGTTCATTAATTTATGGTATTAATGTGTATAGTTAGATTTCTAATTAATATGGAATTAATTTTGTGGCATAGGATAAAGAAATAATGCTTTTCTTTCCTAGTAGTAAACATTTTCAAATTATTTAATAAATAATGTATATTTTCTCCCATTAATTTTAATATCGATTAAGTTATGCAGTTTTCTATATTTGTTCCTGTTTCTAGTTTTTCTGTTTTTAATTTTTGACTTCTCTATCTAATCAACTTTAATTTTAAATTAAATTTAAATTTCATTTTCATTTAAAATAATTGTTCTTTTTTATAAAGTAAAATTTTCATAAAATTTCATAAAATTCAATTTTTTCATAAAGTGAAAATTATTCATTTTAATGTGATAGTAGAAAAAAAAACACTCGATTATTCCTTTTTCCAAATATTTTTCCTCTTTTTGAAAGAAGGATAATTTCACATTTTAGAACCATCTTGCTAAGTTCCAAAAATTTCTACTGAGATTTTAATTGGAATTGCATTCATTTTAGGGAAAATTGATATCTGTGCATTATTGAATCTTTGCATCTAATAGTAGGAACTTGACTTCTACTTATTGTAGATTGCATTCACTCACTCAAATTTTATAGTAGTATGGATAAAAATGCTAATGTATATAGACACCTTTTTCTTAGGTTTACTACTAGCTGCTTATTATTTTGTTACTATTAATTACATCTTTAACACTTTAATAAATTATTTCATTAGTATAAAGGAAAGTTATTCATTTTTAACAGTTTTTTCATCAGCATCCTTAAAAGCTCTTTTTCTAGTGTTCTTTACATTATATTTTTGAAGCACCAAATGTTCATAGAGAGAAAATTTTTATTTTGCTCTCTTTTCAGAAAAATGTTGCATGTTACATGGCTTTTTCCAGATATTTCTTGAGTTCTTTTATATGAAGTATTGAGTTTTTCTTCAATTCAGAAAATTGCTAATTTTGTATGTGTAAATAATTCTATTTGCTTTAGTTTTTGGTTCAGAGCATCAGATATGCACATATAAGAACCCAAGTCAGTTCAGTCCGTCGTATCTCTCTCATCAATCATGTTTTTCTCTCTCCAATTTTGTTGTGTTTGTTATCTGCTTCAAGCAGGCTTTCTATCTACTAATTAAAATCTCTGCAGTATTGCTTTTGCTATTTTATGACTTCTAAAGCAGTTTTAAATTCCACAATTGCATTTTTAATGTTCTCAAATTATTTTACATCCTTTCTTTTTTTTTTTTTCTTACTTTCAGACAACTCAAGTTTCACCTCGGTCTTCTACGATTCTGTGTCATCTTTCACTCTTATATAAAAGTCCCTCTTGTCTTATATTTTACTGAGATCATAAAAAGTATTGCCCAAATATAATTTATATCCTGTAGTAAATCTTCAAAACCAGCTCTTTTCCTGGGGATTGAGTACCAAATCCCTCTCCTTATTTTGAGCTGTAAAATCTTTTAGGAAGGCCTCCTGTTGACTGTTTTCTATTTGTACCTCTTGAAGAGAGAAGTGGTCTCTTCTAACCTCATGTTTACATGTAAATAGAGTGGGCAGATGCTCCCCTGGATCCTTACTGTCAATCTGCTTGCTGTTAAAAATCTTCTCTCAAATTTTAAGCTCAAGAGGCTTTTATTTATTTGTTTTTAAATTGACTTTACCAGACCCTGTGTGTGTGTGTGTGTGTGTGTGTGTGTGTATGTGCACAGTCATGTCGGACCTTTGCAACTGTATCCCGCAAGGACTGTAGCTCATGGACTGTAGCCGGCAAGGCTCCTCTGGCCATGGGATTTCCCAGGCAAGAATACAGGAGTGGGTTGTCATTTCCTTCTCCAGAGGTCTTCCCCCACCCAGGGATTGAACCTGCATCTCTACATATCCCGCATTGATGGGCAGATTCTTTACCACTAGCACCTCCTGGGAAGTCAGTTTAATGAAACCAGCAGCCTAAGAAAAATTCAGAACCTTGGACAGTCAAGGCCACCTGTTAGGTTTCTCTCTGTGGGGTCAAGAGTCAGCTCTCTGCACTGGACTCTGGGCTGATCTTGGTTTCCAGGACAGGCACACACACCAGATTCTCCTTAGAAGGCTGCTAGCTCAGGAGGAAGTTCTACTTTCCAGGGGAATGGCCACTGCCCAAAAGAAAGCATTACCTCACACTCTGCTCAGTGAAACCTCACTACAAACTCTGGATGTTCACATTTATCCTGCTTAGATTGCTCCTTAATCCCCAGCAGTGGAAGTGATGGTAAAGGCAATGTGTTCTAGGTCAGCCTACAGTGTATCCTTACCCCTCCCAGGTTAAGGAATATCTATGGAGCTCTGCCAAGATTTGCTTCTTTAACTTCAAGCTTGCACCAACTTCTCAGAAGGGGACATTGTGAAACACGCTTGGGTGTGCCTTCACTTTGGCCCCCAAGTCTCTCTATCCAGCAGAAATTACTTGCAGTTTCTCTCAAAAGTTTGTTCTCTTTTTAAATTTTTGGTAATAACAACATTGTCTCTCTTTGCTTTCTATCATTTTGGCTATTTTTAAGGACACCTAGGAGAATAACTTGGATAACTGTGATATTGAATGGTTTGCCTTGGAAACGAAGACAGTTATCCAAGTCTATGTCCCAACCAGTAACACTGAAGAAGCCAAAGTTGAACGGTTTTATGAAAACCTGCAAGACCTTTTAGAACTAACACCCAAAAAAGATATCCTTTTCATTATAGGGGACTGGAATGCTAAAGTAGAAAGTCAAGAAACACCTGGAGTAACAGGCAAATTTGGCCTTGGAATGCGGAATGAAGCAGGGCAAAAACTAATAGAGTTTTGCCAAGAAAATGCACTGGTCATAGCAAACACCCTCTTCCGACAATGCAAAAGAAGACTGTACACATGGACATCATCAGATGGTCAACACCGAAATCAGATTGATTATAGTCTCTGCAGCCAAAGATGGAGAAGCCCTATACAATCAACAAAAACAAGACCAGGAGCTGACTGTGGTTCAGATCATGAACTCCTTATTGCCAAATTCAGACTGAAATTGAAGAAAGTAGAGAAAACCGCTAGACCATTCAGGGATAACCTAAATCAAATCCCTTATGATTATACGGTGGAAGTGAGAAATAGATTTAAGGGCCTAGATCTGATAGATAGAGTGCCTGATGAACTATGGAATGAGGTTTGTGACATTGTACGGGAGACAGAGATAAAGACCATCCCCATGGAAAAGAAATGCAAAAAAGCACAATGGCTCTCTGGGGAGGCCTTATAAATAGCTGTGAAAAGAAGAGAGGTGAAAAGCAAAGGAGAAAAGGAAAGATATAAGCATGTGAATGCAGAGTTCCAAAGAATAGCAAGAAGAGATAAGAAATCCTTCTTCAGCGATCAATGCAAAGAAATAGAGGAAAAGAACAGAATGGGAAAGACTAGAGATCTCTTCAAGAAAATTAGAGATATCAAGGGAACATTTCATGCAAAAATGGGCTCGATAAAGGACAGAAATGGTATGGACCTAACAGAAGCAGAAGATATTAAGAAGAGATAACAAGAATACACAGAAGAACTGTACAAAAAAGATCTTCAAGACCCAGATAATCATGATGATGTGATCACTCTTCTAGAGCCAGACATCTTAGAATGTGAAGTCAAGTGGGCCTTAGAAAGCATCACTACCAACAAAGCTAGTGGAGGTGATGGAATTCCAGTAGAGCTGTTTCAAATCCTGAAAGATAATGCTGTGAAAGTGCTGCACTCAATATGCCAGCAAATTTGGAAAACTCAGCAGTGGCCACAGGACTGGAAAGGTCAGTTTTCATTCCAATTCCAACAAAAGGCAATGCCAAAGAATGCTCAAACTACCGCACAATTGCACTCATCTCATATGCTAGTAAAGTAATGCTCAAAATTCTCCAAGCCAGGCTTCAGCAATACGTGAACTGTGAACTTCCTGATGTTCAAGCTGGTTTTAGAAAAGGCAGAGGAACCAGAGATCAAATTGCCAACATCTGCTGGATCATGGAAAAAGCAATAGTTCCAGAAAAACATCGATTTCTGCTTTATTGACTATGCCAAAGCCTTTGACTCTGTGGGTCACTACAAACTGTGGAAAATTCTGAAAGAGATTGGAATACCAGACCACCTGAGGTGCGTCCTGAGAAATCTGTATGCAGGTCAGGAAGCAACAGTTAGAAATGGACATGGAAAAACAGACTGGTTCCAAATAGGAAAAGGAGTATGTCAAGGCTGTATATTGTCACCCTGCTTAATTAACTTCTGTGCAGAGTACATCATGAGAAACGCTGGGCTGGAAGAAACACAAGCTGGAATCAAGATTGCCAGGAGAAATATCAATAACCTCAGATATGCAAATGCCACCACCCTTATGGCAGAAAGTGAAGAGGAGCTAAAGGGCCTCTTGATGAAGGTGAAAGAGGAGAGTGAAAATGTTGGCTTAAAGCTCAACATTCAGAAGACAAAGAACATGGCATCCAGTCCCATCACTTCATGGGAAATAGATGGGGAAACAGTGGAAACAGTGTCAGACTTTATTTTTGGGGCTCCAAAGTCACTGCAGATGGTGATTGCAGCCATGAAATTAAAAGACGCATACTCCTTGGAAGAAAAGTTATGACCAACCTAGGTAGCATATTCAAAAGCAGAGACATTACTTTGCTGACTAAGGTCCATCTAGTCAAGGCTATGGTTTCTCCTGTGGTCATGTATGGATGTGAGAGTTGGACTGTGAAGAAGGCTGAGAGCCAGAGAATTGATGCTTTTGAGCTGTGGTGATGGAGAAGACTCTTGAGAGTCCCTTGGACTGCAAGGAGATCCAACCAGTTCAGTCTGAAGGAGATCAACCCTGGGATTTCTTTGGAAGGAATGATGCTAAAGCTGAAACTCCAGTACTTTGGCCACCTCATGCGAAGAGTTGACTCAGTGGAAAAGACTCTGATGCTGGGTGGGATTGGAGGCAGGAGGAGAAGGGGACGACCGAGGATGAGATGGCTGGATGGCATCACGGACTCGATGAACGTCAGTCTGATTGAACTCCGAGAGATGGTGATGAACAGGGAGGCCTGGCATGCTGCAGTTCATGGGGTTGCAAAGAGTCAGACATGACTGAGCGACTGAATTGAACTGAACTGAGGAGAATGACATTTCTTGACCGAATCAAGTCCCATCTTACCAAAATGCCATTCATTGAATTTTTTCTCCTCCAGGTCCCCAGGTTTGTAGGGGCATTTACACTCACCTGGCCCCAGATCCTTTCAGCTGGAACTCATTTCTCCCTCCTCACCATTGGGAGCACTTTATTTTTATTTCTCACCTTTTATGGTTGTTATTCTTTCCAATTGGACTGTAAATTCTTTGGAGGAAAACAGAACAATCAGCTCCTGGTTTGCCTGGGCCCTCTCCAGATTTGAGACCCAGAAATCTCCTTAATCCTACTTCCAGTGCCCGCCACCCCCACCCCACCCCCAATCAGGATCAATGTCGGCTTTTTCTTTAAGCTCCTCCCTACACCTGTGATCTAAACTGTCTTGACCAGAACAGACTAATGATGTATATGTTGAATGAATCATTTTTCCCTGCCCCTAGGGCTATATCAGCACATATTTATAGGATTAGGATCGCAGTCTATAGCTGATAATCAGATAAACTAAGTAAACTAGTACATCCTGTGGTGAAATTGTGAGCTTTTCACAGTAAATAATGTATCCTGGCACCTAACCTCTAGATATTTGTAAATGAAAAGAAACTCTTGTCACTGGAGAAGCTCAGTCACTTCATCATGTACCACTCTGATTTCAGTCACATGCAACCCTATGAACTGTAGTCCACAAGGCTCCTCTGGGGATTCTCCATGGGAATTCTCCAGGCAAGAATATTGGAGTGGGTTGCCATGCTCTTCTCTAGGGCATCTTCCCAACCCACGGATCGAACCCAGATACTTCTGTGGCTCCTGCATTGCAAGCAGATTCTTTTACCACTGAGCCACTGGGGAAGCCCCAAAAGTTTCAGGCATCCTAAAGAGTAAAGTCAGGATAGAATGATTCCTCCAAGACCAATATTTTCAGAAACGAGTTATTATGCCATTCAGTTTAGTAGATATGCAAAATCTGTTTCCAAAAGCACTGGTGCCTCAGGCTGCCCTTCACAACCGTTTAAAATATTATAAATAATTACTTTCTGGATGTGTAATAGTACACCAAATGTGCTCCCAGATATGTTCTCTGTCCTAAAGAAGATTTTGTTCAGAAGGAGTGGTGGAGAACTATGACTGTTTACATTTTCCCTGGGGCCAACTCAAAATCACCCCAAGTGCACCCCTAATAAACTATGTCCTGAGCTGTTTTCTTATTTCTTAAAGTATTTCTAAGTAGCTTTCTCATTTTATATAGAAAGAACAAGTTTTTCTTGCAGCATTGTCAAGGCATGCAAGCCTCAGAGAATTTCACAAAGAGGAGAAAATCTACTTGAGTTCTGGGTGGAGATCCAGCCAAGAACTGCTCACATCTCGAGTCTATTAGAAGTTTAAAGGCTCCAAGATGTAAGGGAAAATGAAAAAAAGAAAGAAAGAAACCCTCCCATGCTTCATTTGAAGAATCAAGTAAGTCAACAAATGCTTTTCAGGACTTTCCTGCTGGTCCACTGGTTAAGACTACGCACTTCCAATGCAGAGGGTGCAAGTTCAATCCCTGGTCAGAGAAGCCTTATGGCCAAAAAATAATATAAACAAAAGGTTTCCAAACCACAACAGTGAAGTAGAGGGGAAAATCATAAAAGCTATAGCAGTCATACAATTGATGTTGAAAGAAACTAGAAACCAGACAATACTCCTGATAAGACTAAATTAGCAATTAGGAAAAACTAAATCACTAAAGAAACAGCAAAAGAAGTGGAATGGGTGGAATTTTCCTAAGAGGATTTTAACTTCTCAAAGTGTTCAAATTTCCCAAGGGCAAAGATTGTTCCTTTTGAACGAATCCATTTTTACTCTCATACCTCAGAGCATAGGAAGTGGTTTCGTGTAGAAAGGAAAGAGATGGAATTTAGATAAATACCACTCTGGGAGCAGCTGTTCTCTAGTTTGGATAAAGGAATGAAGCACGGGGAGAAAAAGTCATTTGGAAATTAAAATTAAAAATCATGTATTGATTGTGGAGTGACTAATCATTGGACCAAGCTACCGACAACTGTGCCATCTGTCTTCAGAGATCTCCAAATATAGCAACTGGAACGCTGAGTGTGCCGAAACCAAAGCAGGACATCCTGTGGGGAGCACGTGGGCTCCAGAGTCTAAGGGCCTCATTCAAGTCCCAGCTCTGCCCCTTACCAGGTGAGTGTCCTTGAAACTTACCTAACCTCTCTTAACCTCAACTTCCTGATTTATAAAATAGGGACAATAGCAATACGTCCCTCACAAAGTAAAGCAGTCCCTGACCTTTTGGCACCAGGAACCAGTTTGGGGAAGACAGTTTTTCCATGGAACAGGGATGGGAGGTGAGGAACGTGTGGTTTTGATTCAAGCACATTTATTATGCATTTTATGTGTGCTCTGTCACTAAGCCGTGTCAGACTCTGTGCCATGCATGCACTGTAGCCCACCATGCTCCTCAGTCCATAGGATTCTCCAGGCAAGAATGCTGCAGTGGGTTGCCATTTCCTTCTCCAAGTTGTATACTTTATTTCTCATCTAATGCCACCACTGATTGGATAGAAGGTACCAGTCTGTGGCCAGGAGGTTGGGAATCCCTGCTCTAGAAGAATGAGGTCATGAGAGATGATATCGCAACTGTCTATTACTTGATTCTGAGGATTTGCACTTGGAAACTGTTGACTTACCTCTAATGCACAATGCATCCATGGTCTAGTTATAGTCTAACTGAAGAACGCCCTCAGTGCTTTTCTATTTCCAAGCATTCAGTGACGTTATGTAAAAACTCTTCCATTTAAAGATCTCCCCCAAGTTGGCCTCACTTTATTTGCTGCAGTGTTTGTCCCTCTACTCCCAAGTTCATGGTCAGACATCATTCCCAACCTAAAGAACATCTTTATTTCATCTGCTTCCCACCCTCTATTTGTTTCCACCATGTCTTAGATCCCACTCTTTGCTGCCTGAAGTACCTTCACCTGTGCCAGATTTGTGCATGTTTGCCCTAATAATTCCTTCCCTACCCTACTGCTCCTCATCTCTGCAAATGCTATCGCTTCAACTACACTGGCAACCGGCTTCCCCTTGGGTTTGGCAGGTGGGGTGACCATAGAGCAGTGAAGAGAAGCCAGCACCTGCCTTTGCACCATTCTCCAGCTCTGACACTAACCTTCTGTCCTCCGTGTCTCCTGCTCTGGCTAGAGGGTCCCCTCCTTTGGGGGCCCTAGTTGGCCAGATAAGCCGGGTCCCTTAGCTCTGGCAACACAGTCTTCCCCTTTGTCCCCCTAGACCTGAAGCTGGTTCACTTTCGGTTGATACCAACTTCTAGGTTGAATTCCTGTCCCCTTTTTCCCCTCAAATGCTTATTGTGGTAAAATACACCAGGTAGTACTAGTGGTAAAGAGCCCACCTGCCAACGCAGGAGACTTAAGAGAACACATCGGTTGGATCCCTGGGTCAGGGAGATCCCCTGGAGTAGGAACTAGCCACCTGCTCCAGTATTCTTGCCAGGAAAATTTCACGGACAGAGGAGCCTGGCGGGCTACAGTCCACGCAGCCACAAGAGTCAGACATGACTGAGCACACACGCAACATCAAATTTACTGTCTTCATCATTTTAAAGTGACAATTCAGTGATTATAAGTGCATTCATAATGTGCAACCACCAGCACCAGCTGTCTCCAGGACTCTCTTTATCTTAGAAAACTGAAACGCTGTACTCAACAAACAGTCGCTCACCTTTTTGTCTGTTTAGCATTTCTAGGACTTTTTAGCCACTTCTCCCAATGAGATATCCTCTCTTGATGTCACTGGTTATGGGCTCTGTTTTCCTGATTGAGTCCTCCACCTTCATGACACAAGATTTCTGAAATTATTTAGCAGCTAGTTATTATTAAGTGTCTGATGAGGCAAGGCACTGACGATACAGAAATGAATAAGACACAGTGCAGCTGATGCTCTCGAAGACTAGTTTCCCAGGAGACAGGCAAATTCCTGGTGATTACAATATGGCATTTTGGACTAAGTAAATAGGCTCTGAAGCAAAGCACATGGATATGAGTCTTGGCCCTGCCACTTAATGGCTCAGTAAACAAAGGCAAGTTAGGTGCCTTTCCAGAGTGACTTTGTGCGTTTGGCTAAGGAGTGAGATTGTGTGGCACTCTTTTCACAGTGAGGAGACATTTATGAAGACCGCTCAAGCTGGGGCTTTTAGGATGCCTTACAAATGTCTGACTGAGTGCAAGGCTATCATTTAGAAATATGTTGCCATATTTGGGCTGGTGGCCTTATGGATAAGGTGAAGGCACAAAAACTATTTGGCTGGTATAATCATCTGTGATTATTGGTAAACCAGAGGGAAACAGAAAAGTTGAGAATTAAATAACAAACTTACTGGCCATTTGGAAAGCCTTCCATGACTGTTCCTGGCCAGGCTGATCTCCTCTCTGAATTCCTGTTGGGCAATAGTCAGCATCTAACCATAGTGAAAGGCAAGATTCCCAGGAGATGTGGATTTGATCCCTGGGTCAGGAAGATCCCCTGTAAAAGGAAATAGCAACCCACTCCAGTACTCTTGCCTGGAGAATCCAATGGACAGCAAGCCTGGTAGGTTACAGTCCATAGGGTTGCAAAGACTTGGACACCACTGAAGTGACTTAGCAGACACACATCTATCTCATCATCTCTAATTCTCTAAGGTGTTATAGGCTGAATGATGGGTCCTTAGAGAAAAAAGTAATAACGATATTTTTCTATCTCCCAGAAATTATAATATTTCATATATAAGGGTGTTTAACAGATTTCTTTGAAGACTCTAGTTTTCTTTAATGTTCTTTAAGAAATGATATATTACTACAAGCCAGATTAAGTAATAAATCAAGAATTTAATAAGATAACTGCAAATTTTGACTTTCGAAAATATCAACTAAATATTAATTATCAAATAAAATTAAAATGCAATCTTACTTTCACAACTTGGATCTTGTGAATCCTGTTTCAGTTTAATCTTGCTAACCATCTTTACAAATAAAGAGCTAGGAATGGCTTGATGATGTGAATTCAGAGATGCAATTTTCACTGGATTTTCTGATTAAATGGACTAATGTTAAACCATGCAATATGATGCATAATAATCTGTCAAACTCTATTTTGGGGTTCTCTTTTAATGGAAGACTTCCTGCATGATTAGAAAATGGAGTTTTTCAGAATTTGTTTACTATAAATTGGCTGAAACTGAGTGGAAGAAAGCCTATTTGCCTTAAAGGCCTATTTGCCTTATCAATGCTATTTCCATGTTTATAATCATTATTTCATAACATTGATTTGGGAAATTGTCATTTGTTTTCATGTTTAATCAATGGAGAGGAATACTTGGATTAGAATCCTTCCTTTAAAAAAATATATATTTATTTGGCTGTACCAGATCTTAGGTGCAGCACGTGGGATGGCATTCTCTGACCAGGGAGCGAACATCGTGAGTGCAGAGTCTTAGCCGCTGGATGGCCAGGAAAGTCCCAAGAATCTTCCTTGAGTTATACCGTAATGATCACCTTATGGAGCACTCGCTTTCCTCTACCAGCGATTGTAGGTTTCCTCCTAAACTGTTTAGCCTATTTGGAATTCATGTGACATTTTACATGGAAAGAAGCGTGAAATGCCACTTTCCCTACTGCTACCTTATAAATTATTCATCCCTGCAGTTTATCAGTCAGCCTCTGCTTATAGATAAGAATGCACCTCTTGTTTGTAATACACATCATAGGATCCTAAACAATCAAAAATGGTGTGTTGCCTGCAAGGAGAGCAATGAGAAAATCCTACCGGGCTCCATTTAGCATGAACCTGTCCCAAACTGAAACCAGTCTCACCAATCATACTTGACATGAAACGATAATATTTAACTTTATGAAGTATGTAATAGTTGGGAGAAAGAGCCACATTTTCAAAAGAGATCAAGTAATAGAATATAAGTTTCCTCTGTCTTGATGAGTAGTTTCTATTGAATTAGAAACCATTGAGAAACCATCTTTGCCCTTACAAGCAACCTTACAAATTGCCAGAGCTATAACTATTGAGAGACGGTCTCTTTTTTTTTTTTTTTTAACTTTTGTTTTTATATCCATGCCACACAGCATGCAGGATCTTAGTTCCCTGACCAGGGATCTAATCTGGGCCATGGTAGTGAATGTGCTGAGTCCTAACCACTGGACCACTAGAGAATTCCCTGAAATTGTCTTTATCTATTTTTTAAATCTATAACATTATCCCTATATACCTTATCTCTTCATCCATACTCCTTTCCCTCTAACTTTGCAGTGCCCTGCCCCCCAACCCATGGCCACCACCTGCTCCCCACTTGATCTGACTCCTATGTTGATCGGGCTTCCCTGGTTACTCAGACGAAAAGAAGCTGCCTAAAATGGCAGGAGACCTGGGTTCAATCTTTGGGTCAAGAAGATCCCCTGGAGAAGGCAATGACAACCTGCTCCAGTATTCTTGCCTCAAAATCTCATGGACAAAGGAGCCTGATGGGCTACAGTTCATGGGTTCACAAAGAGTCGGACATGACTGAGCAACTAACACAGCTATTTTGATCTGGAAAATCCATTTTTCACCAAGATAATGAATCCATTGACTAAAAATAGAATGCAGTTTTAAATGCTTGAGAATTTGATGGATTAAAATTTGGCCATAAGAAGAATGACTGAATTTCTAATGAATTTAAGTGATGATTGCTGATAAAAGATCATTGAACTAACCACAGCATTTCTAGGCCAGCAGTTTTCCCAGCTGAGCAACTTTCTTCCCTGCACTGGATTCACTTCTACTTTGCATGCAGTTCAAGGTTGGAATTGTCTTGGCCTCATATATCTCATCATGCATGTAAGTTAATTATTTTATCAATGAATAAAAAGTATATGTTAGGGACTTCCCCTGTGGTCTAGTGGTTAAGACTTCACCTTCCTAGTGCAGGGTTTAATCCCAGGTCAGGGAGCTGAGATCACACATACCTCCTGGCGAACACACACACACACACACACACACACACACACACACACACAAAACAGAAGCAACATTATAACAAATTTAATAAAGACTCCAAAAACGATCAACATAAAAAAATTTCTCATTGCTATGAGTTAAAAAAAAAAAAAGCATGTGTTAAAAACCCATTCTGTGCCTAGCAGTGAGACTATGATGAATGGAAAAGAAACCTATGATCTACAGTGAAGTACCATCTGCTCCAGCCCCACCATTTAATGATTGCCAAGACCAGATACAGATTAGAACAGCTCCTTAACTAGGTAATGACACAGTCAACATCAGAATTCAAATTTCCAGTCTCCAAAGGTATTGTTTTTCCCACTTCTTCAAAGAGCTTGCATTCTGTCTGGATAGTTAAGAATCACACACATACATAAGCTTACAAGGCGATGGCACCCACTCCAGTGCTCTCGCCTGGAGAATCCCGTGGATGGAGGAGCCTGGCGGGCTGCAGTCCATGGGGTCGCTAAGAGTCGGACACGACTGAGCCGACTTCACTTTGACTTTTCACTTTCATGCATTGGAGAAGGAAATGGCAACCCACTCCATATTCTTGCCTAAAGAATCCCAGGGATGGGGGAGCCTGGTGGGCTGCCATCTATGGGGTCGCACAGGGTCAGACACGACTGAAGCAACTTAGCAAGCTTACATAGGGTGGGCTACAGTCCACAGGGGTTGCAAAGAGTCGGACACGACTGAGTGACTTCACTTTGAGTCTTCCCTGGTGGCTCAGATGGTAAAGTGTCTGCCTGCTATGCGGGGAGACCCGGGTTCGATCCCCTGGGTTGGGAAGATCTCCTGGAGAAGGCAATGGCAACCCACTCCAGTACTCTTGCCTGGAGAATCCCACAGATGGAGGAGCCTGGTAGGCTACAGTCCATGGTGTCGCAAAGAGTGGGATATGACTGAGCAACTTCACTTTCACTTTCTAAGCTTACCTATATATGGGCAATTAGTCTATGACAAAAGAGGCAAGAATATAAAATGGCCAAAAGACAAAAAAAAAAAAAGATGATACAAATGCATAGAGGTCAGAACAGATAGATTATAATCACATGTTTTATAATATTCTTATTATTTTTTAGTTTAAAATTTTTTTCATGGGAAGACATTTCATTTTTTTAAGTTTTTCTTTTATATTGGAGTATAACCAATTAGCAATGCTGTGATCATTTCAGGTGGACAGGAAGGGACTCAGTCATACATATGCATGTATCAATTCTCCCTCAGACTCCCTTCCATCTGAGCTGCCACATAACCTTAAGCAGAGTTCCCTGTGCTATACAGTAGGTCCTTATTTATTATCCATTTTATTTATAGTAGCGTGTACAGACTCACAGACTTAAAGAACAAGTTTATGGTTATTGGGGGAAGGGAGAAGGGGAGAGACATTGGGAGTTTGCAACTGACATGTCCACACTGCTTTATTTTGATTATACTTGCATTTTGTGCGGCAGATACTAAGAGCAGTGGGGATTTAGCAAATTGATGGGAATGTTTTATCATGAAACTCATGGAAAGCTTCATGGGGAAAATGAGTCTTGATCTGTGTCTTGAAGACCTGGTGAAAAGTGAGACTTGAAGAAGCATGTGTAAACAGGAGTGGGAATGTCTGTGTGTCTGGATCAATGAGTCCAAAGAGTGATGAAAGGCCACACAGGGGCTTGACTGAATGGGGAAGCTTGAGGAGCCTGTCTAAGCACGAATCAGTGAAGTCATTGCCAGTGGGGAGGGTATTAGCATTGCTGTTGTTTAGTCACCAGGTCATGTCCAACTCTTTGAGACCCCATGGACTATAGCCCCCTAGGCTCCTCTGTCCACGGGATTTCCCAGGCAAGAATACTGGAGTGGGTTACCATTTCCTTCTCCAGGGGATCTTCCTGACCCAGGGATTGAACGCGGGTCTGCTGAATGTCTCCTGCACTGCAGGCAAATTCTTTCACCACTGAGCCACTGGGGAAGCCCGGCAGAGTGTTACAGGCACTGAATGACTAGAGTCAGCTTTGCCTGATGTGTACATCCATAATTTTGTCCTTGGTAACTAGTCACTAGTAGCCCACACCATGTGTGGACACAGCATCACTTGACCCTGACACGTTTGTTTTGTTTTGTTGCCACCCTGGGCAACATGTGGGATCTTAGTTCCCTGACCAAGGATCAAACCCGCAACCCCTGCTTTGGAAGCATGGAGTCTTAACCATTAGACTTCCCAGGAAGTCCCTGACCCTGATTTGTGATAATTCCTTGTGCACTCTTATTCCCACTGTGGTCAGGGCAACCTGCCATGACTCTTGACCTTGGCCCAGCCATGGGCTCACTTTGACCAATAAGACGTCAGCAGATGTGACATACACAAAGGCTTGAAAAGAGATCTGTTTAGGGCTTGTTATCTCCCATGCATCCACCTGCACAATGAACAGGCTGCCTCTGGCAGATGACAGACATTTGAAACTGAATTTCAGCAGCCAGAGTACCCCAGCCAACATCGATGTCTCAGTAAGCCCAGTCCAAATCAGCAGATCCCTGGAGGCAAGCCTTGCATGGATGGGAGAAATGCAGAGATGCGTGAGAAATGCATGTCACTGTCATATGCTCTGGAGGGTTTGTGGTCGTTTACTATGGAGCAAAAGTTAATTGATACAACATGCAAGACACTGTTCACATGATGACATTCTCTTACTTTTATAATACAGAGTAAAATATCACTTCATGGGAAATAGATGGGGAAAGAGTGGAAACAGTGTCAGACTTCATTTTGGGGGCTCCAAAATCACTGTAGATGGTGACTGCAGCCATGAAATTAAAAGATGCTTACTCCTTGGAAGAAAAGTCGTGACCAACCTAGATAGCATATTCAGAAGCAGAGACATTACTTTGCCAACAAAGGTCCATCTAGTCAAGGCTATGGTTTTTCCAGTAGTCATGTATGGATGTGAGAGTTGGACTGTGAAGAAAGCTGAGTGCCAAAGAATTGATGCTTTTGAACTGTGGTGTTTGAGAAGACTCTTGAGAGTCCCTTGGACTGCAAGGAGATCCAACCAGTCCATTCTAAAGGAGATCAGTCCTGGATGTTCTTTGAAAATAATGATGCTAAAGCTGAAACTCCAGTACTTTGGCCACCTTATGCAAAGAGTTGACTCATTGGAAAAAGCCCTGAAGCTGGGAGGGACTGGGGGCAGGAGGAGAAGGGGACAACAGAGGATGAGATGACTGGATGGCATCACTGACTCAATGGATATGAGTTTGAGTGAACTCTGGGAGTTGGTGATGGACAGGGAGGCCTGGAGTGCTGCAGTCCATGGGGTCGCAAAGAGTCGGACAAGACTGAGTGACTGAACTGAACTGAAAATATCAGAACATACAGAGGCTAATGAAAGGAATAACATTCTCCATGCCTATTATGTCTAGCTTATTGAAACAGAGATCATGGGAAGGTAAAAGGTAGAAAGCATGACCCTTGTTCTCAGGAAGCTCACAGTGACATTGATGTTATATGCCATGGAGTTCTCCAGACAAGAATACTGGAGTGGGTTACTGTTTCCTTCTCCAGTTATGTTCCATACACATAAGAAAAAAGACAAGAAAAGTCACACAGCTATTGAAAATTGGAAATTGACCTTCTTACTATACGTGAGATGCTTCTAAACAGGTTGGAAATAAAAGAGGGAGCTAGCTCAGTGGTGGGAAAAATCCCTTAGGAAATACAAGACATCTGGGAGGAAGGTATGTACGATTCTGATATTCCCATGAACAATCTGAAATATGAATCTTGGAGCTTCAGGGACACTGGCCAGCCCTAGACTTACTCTTGCTTGGACATAAGAGGAGCCCAGACTTCTTCACTACGAGAACTTTCCCAGGAACAAGGTCCATGTCTAAGAAAATGTGTCTTTCTTCTCCTTAGATATGATATTTCAGGCAGATCAAGAATGCCAAATACAAATCCTGAACAAATTAATATTTCCTTCAAATACACTTGTAGCTGTCCCTTTAAAAGAAAAAAGAAAGTGACTCTAAACAGATTCCTCCATTACCATGAGAGGCAGGATTTTGGGACCAGCCCTGGAGAATGCTCTTATTGCCACCGGAAGAAAAATGAAACCAGTTTGGAAAGAAGGGCATCAGCAGAAGAACAATATTCCTCCTTCCTAAGTACCCATTGGCAACTCAGCATCACTTCACTCCTTATTTAGGACAAACCTTGCCAGATCAGGCTCTTGCCTGAAGCGTCTCCTCTCTAGTGTGACCTGTCACACTTCCACATACTATTTTTCTCTTGGCCATTTCTCTCAGTTTCATAGAGTATACAACAGACAACAGATTCGAAATGCATATTGCTTAGGCAAAGTCCAGACAGTGTGAACATTTAGGCAGAAATACTGTTCCAGAAAATCAAAAGTGTCAGGCACACAAATAGAATTAAAGTCAGCAGGAAAACTGGTCGGGGGCGGGGGGTGCAGGGAGGAGGGGACCGGTGAGGTTTTTGAAGAGCATCCTTACATGAACTAACACTTGCATTAGGAGGCACTGAAGGGAAGCTATGGAGACCATGGTGGGGAAGAGAAAGCCTGCCTCCAACAGCTCCTGTCTGCGGTAAAGAATCTCTAGTTACCACCACTGCCCTGGATAAAGATACCTGGGTCATTTTAGAATTATTTAGAGAGAGAGAGAGAGAGAGAGAGAAGAAGGGGGTGGGGAAAGAAAAGAAAATTAAGGCAGAATGATAAAGGGAGAAAAGGACATTGAAGGTAAAATTTAAGCACAAGGTAAGAGAAAGTTAAATGGAATAAAAAGGTTAATGCAGACAGTGAAAAGTCCCTTATATTACAAAGATAAATTTTAAGAATTGAATCTCACATGACTGAGGAGTTTGCAAGTTTTTATATGGACGTAAAATAGAATTTTTTCCCCAAATATGTTAAAAGCAAGAATTTTAAAAGAGAAAGAGGAGGGACACCAGGGCAATCCCAACTTTGCACTGGTCTGTCTAGGGAGGCCTCACCGAACAGGTGGCATTGAGTCAGGAATTTTGCCAATGTACAGATATGAGTGTGGAGTCAGGAATGATTCCAAGCAGAGGCACTGAGGCAGCCTGTGCTCCAGGCAAATCACAGTTTGGTTCAGTTCATTTGCTCAGTCATGTCCAACTCTGTGACCCCATGGACTGCAGCACACCAGGCCTCCCTGTCCATCACCAACTCCTGGAGTTTACTCAAATTCATGTCCACTGAATCAATGATGCCATCCAACCATCTCATCCTCTATTGTCCCCTTCTCCAGACTTCAGTCTTTTCCTGGGTCAGGGTCTTTTCAAATAGTCAGTTCTTTGCATCAGGGTCTAAAATATTGGAGTTTCAGCTTCAGCATCAGTCCTTCCAATGAATATTCAGGGCTGACATCCTTGAGGACGATCTGTTTGGATATCCTTGCTGTCTAAGAGACTCTCAAAATTATTTTCCAACACCAAGTTCAAAAGCATCAATTCTTTGGCTCTCAGCTTCTTTATAGTCCAACTCTCACATCCATACATGACTACGGAAAAACCAGCTTTGACTAGATGGACCTTTGTTGGCAAACTAATGTCTCTGCTTTTTATGTTTATTTTTTTAATTTTATTTTTACTTTATTCTACTTTTCAATACTGTATTGGTTTTGCCCTACATTGACATGAATCAGCCATGGGTGTACACGAGCTCCCAATCCTGAAACCCCTCCCACGTCCCACATCATATCATCTCTCTGGATCATCCTCGTGCACCAACCCCAAGCATTCTGTATCCTGTATCGAACATAGATTGGCGCTTCATTTCTTACATGATAATACATATGTTTCAATGCCATTCTCCCAAATCATCCCACCCCTCTCCCTCTCCCTCAGAGGCCAAAAGTCCGTTTTATACATCCATGTCTCTTTTGTTGTCTCACATAGAGGGTCATCATCACTATCTTTCTAAATTCCATATATATGTGTCAGTATACTGTATTGGTGTTTCTCTTTCTGGCTTACTTCACTCTGTATAATTGGCTCCAGTTTCATCCATCTCATTAGAACTGATTCAAATTTATTCTTTTTAAGGGCTGAGTAATACTCCATTGTGTATATGTACCACTGCTTTCTTATCCATTCATCTGCTGATGGACATCTAGGTTGTTTCCATGTCCTGGCTATTATAAACAATGTTGCAATGAACATTGGGGTACATGTGTCTCTTTCGATTCTGGTTTCCTCGGTGTGTATGCCCAGCAGTGGGATTGCTGGGTCATAAGGCAGTTCTATTTGCAATTTTTTAAGGAATCTCCACACTCTTTTCCATAATGGTTGTACTAGTTAGCATTCCCACAGTGTAAGAGGATTCCCTTTCTTCACATCCTCTCCAGCATTTATTGCTTGTAGACTTTTGGGTTGCAGCCATTCTGACTGGTGTGAAATGGTACCTCGTTGTGGTCTTGATTTGCATTTCTCTGATAATGAGTGATGTTGAGCATCTTTTCATGTGTTTGTTAGCCATCCGTATGTCTTCGTTGGAGAAATGCCTATTTAGTTCTTTGGCCCATTTTTTGATTGGGTTGTTTATTTTTCTGGAGTTGAGCTGCATAAGTTGCTTGTATATCTTTGAGATTAGTTGTTTGTCAGTTGCTTCATTTGCTATTGTTTTCTCCCATTCAGAAG
This sequence comes from Nanger dama, assembly GCA_917880005.1. Lineage (NCBI taxonomy): Eukaryota > Metazoa > Chordata > Mammalia > Artiodactyla > Bovidae > Nanger > Nanger dama. The sequence goes on from CAKJTW010000069.1 coordinate 6,482,864, forward strand.
GCTGTCTTTTCACCTTACTTATAGTTTCCTTTGTTGTGAGGAAGCTTTTAATTTTAATTAGATCCCATTTGTTTATTTTTGCTTTTATTTCCAGTATTCTGGGAGGTGGATCATAGAGGATCCTGCTGTGATTTATGTTGGAGAATAGTTTGCCTATGTTCTCCTCTAGGAGCTTTGTCTATGTTGCTCATAACTTTTCTTCCAAGGAACAAGCATCTTTTAATTTCATGGCTGCAGTCACCATCTGCAGTGATCGTGGAGCCCCCAAAATAAAGTCTCTCATTGTTTTCATTGCTTCCCCCATCTATATGCCATGAAGTGATGGGACCACATGCCATTATCTTAGTTTTCTGAATGGTGAGTCTTAAACCAACTTTTTCACTCTCTTCTTTCACTTTCATCAAGAGGCTCTTTAGTTCTTCTTCACTTTCTGTCATAAGGGTGGTGTCATCTGCATATCTGAGATTATTGATATTTCTCCTGGCAATCTTGATTCCAGCTTGTGTTTCTTCCAGCCCAGCATTTCACATGATGTACTCTGCATATAAGTTAAATAAGCAGGGTGACAATATACAGCATTGACATACTCCTTTCCCAGTTTGGAACCAGGCTGTTGTTACTTGTCTAGTTCTAACTGTTGCTTCCTGACCTGCATACAGACTTCTCAAGAGGCAGGTCACGTAGTCTGGTATTCCCATCTCTTTCAGAATTTTCCACAGTTTATTGTGATCCACACAGTCAAAGGCTTTGGCATAGTCAATAAAGAAGAGGTAGATGTCTTTCTGGAACTCTCTTGCTTTTTCAATGATCCAACAGATGTTGGCAATTTGATCTCTGGTTCCTCTGCCTTTCCTAAATCCAGCTTCAACATCTGAAAGTTCACAGTTCATGTACTATTTAAGCCTGGCTTGGAGAATTTTGAGCATTACTTTACTAGCGTGTGAAATGAGTGCAATTGTGCCGAAGTTTGAGGATTCTTTGGAATTGCCTTTCTTTGGAATTGGAATGAAATCTGACCTTTTCCTGTCCTGTAGCCACTGCTGAGTTTTCCAAATTTGCTGGCATATTGAGTGCAGGACTTTCACAGCATCATCTTTCAGGATTTGAAATAGCTCAACTGGAATTCCATCACCTCCACTAGCTTTGTTCATAGTGATGCTTTCAAGGCCCACTTGACTTCACATTCTAGGATATCTGGTTCTAGGTGAGTGATCACACCATCGTGGTTATCTGGGTCATGAAGATCTTTTGTGTACAGTTCTTCTGTGTATTCTTGCCACCTCTTCTTAATATCTTCTGCTTCTGTTAGGTCCATACCATTTCTGTCCTTTATCAAGTCCATCTTTGCATGGGCCCTGGTATCTCTAATTTTCTTGAAGAGATTTCTAGTCTTTCCCATTCTATTGTTTTCCTCTATTTCTTTGCATTGATTGCTGAGGAAGGCTTTCTTATCTCTCCTTGCTATTCTTTGAAACTTTGCATTCAACTGGATATATCTTTCCTTTTCTCTTTTGCTTTTTGCTTCTCTTCTATTCACAGCTATTTGTAAGGCCTCCTCAGACAACCATTTTACCTTTTGAATTTCTTTTTCTTGGAGATGGTCTTGCTCCCTGCCTCTTGTACAATGTCACAAACTTCTCTCCATAGCTATTCAGGCACTCTATCAGATTTAATCCCTTGAGTCTACTTGTCATGTCCACTGCATAACCATAAGGGATTTTATTTACGTCATACCTGAATGGCCTAGTGGTTTTCCCTACTTTTTTCAATTTAAGTCTGAATTTGGCAATAAGAAGTTCATGATCTGAGCCACAGTCAGTTCTCATTCTTGTTCTTGCTGACTGTATAGAGCTTCTCCATCTTTGGCTGCAAATAGTATAATCAATCTGATTTCTGTATTGACCATCTAATAGGACACTTTAATACCCTACTCGCACCAATGGATAGATCATCAAAACAATATTAATAAGGAAAATAAGTCTTAAATGATTCATTAGATGAGATGGATCTTATTGACATCTCTTTGACATTCCATCGAAATGCAGAAGAATACACCTTCTTCTCAAGTGCACATGGAACGTTATAGAGGTAAGCCACATCTTGTTTCACAAATCAAACCTCAGTAAATTTAAGAAAATTGAAATCAAATCAAGCATCTTCTCTGACCACAACACTATGAGCTAGATATCAATTACAAGGGGGAGGGACTGTAAGAAACAAAAATACATTAAAATTAAGCAGCACATTTCTAAATAACCAACAGGTTACTGAAGAAATCCAAAAGGAAATTTAAAAATTCTAGAAAAAATGACAATGAAAATGTGACAACTCAAAATCTATGGGATGCAGCAAAAGCAGTTTTTAAGAGGGAAGTTCATAGAAGTACCATCCTACTTCAAGAAACAAGAAAAACACTGAATAGACAATCTAACTTTACACCTAAAACAACTGGAAAAAGAACAAGAACCACCCCCAAAGTGCCAAAATTAATAGAAAGAAAGCAATCATAAAGATCCAAGCAGAAAAAATGAAAAAGAAATGAAAGAAAAAATAGTAAAGATTAATAAAACTAAAAGCTGATTCTTTGAGAAAATAAAATTGACAAGCCTTTAGACAAACTCATCAAGAAAAAAAATAGAATCAAATCAACAAAATTAGAAATGAAAAAGGAGAGTTACAACAGATAATGTAGAAATGCAAAGCATTATAAAAGAATATTATGAACAACTATATGGCAATGAAATGGATAAGCTGGAAGAAATGAACAGATTCTTAGAAAAGTTCAATCTTTCAAGACTGAACCAGGAAGAAATAGAAATTATGAACAATTCAATTACAAGCACTGAAATTGAAGCTGTGATTAAAAAAAAAAAAATCCAAAAAGAAAGGCCCAGGACCAAATGGCTTCACAGGAGAATTCTATCAAACATTTAGAGAAGAGTTAATGCCTATCCTTCCAAAACTATCTCAAAAAATTGCAGACGAAGGAACACTTCACTCATTTTATGAGGGTACCATCACCCTGATACCAAAATCAGACAAAGACAACACACAAAAAAGAAAACTACAGGCCAATATCACTGATGAACATAGATGCAAAAATCTTCAACAAAAAATTTTAGCAAACAGAATTCAGCAACACATCAAAAGGCTCATAAACCATGATTAAGTGGGGTTTATTCCAGAAATGCAAGGATTCTTCCATATATGCAAATCAATCAATGTTATACATTATATTAACAAAGAAAGTGAAGAAAGTAAAAGTGAAGTTGCTCAGTTGTGTCCAACTCTTTGCGACCCCATGGATTATAGCCTGTTAGGCTCCTCTGTCCATGGAATTCTCCAGGCAAGAATACTGGAGTGGGTTGCCATTTCCTTCTCCAGGGGATCTTCCTGACCCAGGGATCGAACCCAGGTATCCCTCATTGCAAGCAAATGCTTTACTGTCTGAGCCACCAGGGAAGCCCCTGTATTACCAAATTGAAAGATAAAAACCATATGGTAACCTCAATAGATGCAGAAAAAGCCTTTGACAAATTTAAACACACATTTATGATTAAAACTCTTCAAAAATGGGCATATAAGGAAACTACCTCAACATAGTAAAGGCCATATATCATAAGACTACAGCAAACATTATTCTCAATGGTGGAAAACTGAAAACATTCCCCCTTGGATCAGGAAAAAGACAAAGGTGTTCACTTTCACCACTGTTATTCAGCATATTTCTGGAAGTCCTAGCTACAGTAATCAGAGAAGAAAAACAAATAAAAGGAATCCAAATAGGAACAGAAGAAGTAAATCTCTCACTGTTTACAGATGACGTGATACTGTACATAGAAAACCCTAAAGATAGTATCAGAAAATTATTAGAGCTAATCAGCAAATTTAGCAAAGTTCAGAATAGGAAATCAATACACAGAAACCACTTGCATTTGTATATACTAAAAATGAAATATCAGAAAGAGTAATTAAAGAATAAATCCCATTCACCATTGCAACAAAAAGAATTAAATATCTAGGAATAAACTTACCTAAGGAAACAAAAGAACTGTTCAGTTCAGTTCATTTCAGTTGCTCTGTCCTGTCTGACTATTTGCAACCCCATGGACTGCAGCATGCCAAGCCTCCCTGTCCATCACCAACTCCCAGAGTCTGCTCAAACTCGTGTCCATTGAGTCCGTGATGCCATCCAACCATTTCATCCTCTGTTGTCCCCTTCTTCTGCCTTCAATCTTTCCCAGCATCAGGGTCCTTTCCAACGAGTCACCACTTCGCATCAGGTGGCCAAAATATTGGAGTTTCAGCTTTAGCATCAGTCCTTCCAATGAATATTTAGGACTGATTTCCTTTAGGAAATGGTTTGATCTCCTTGCAGTCCACTAGTTGGACTCTTTCAACTTAGCATGTGCATTATTCAGTTTTAAAATACCCAGCCATGAAATTCAAACAAAAATTTTAGCAAAAAGACACTTATGTTTAAAGAAAAAATGCTTGTTTTATCAGCACCAAATAGACCTAGGGAACTACTGATGCTGCTATCTTTTGAGAAATAGTGTTTCACTGTGCCTGTTGGTTTATGCAAATAGCTACCTTGTAAGAGCTCACACCCAGACACTGCAACTTCGTGCCTGAGGATTCAGTAGCCATCCTGTTGTATTCTCTTTAATCTCCCTCCAGGCTGACTCTGTATTTGTGTAGATTAATCTCTGCATTAATATTTTAAGATAGGTTTGATTTGTGTTGAAATGAGCAAGTAGATTCACTGAGACCTATCTAAAAAGAGTGCTTATGTGATTTCATTTTGCTGCGTTAATATTCTGAGATAGATACCTTCTATTAGCAGAGAATATCTACCTCTGGATCAAGTGTCATGCCACAAGACAATTTGATAGCTAAGCTTGAGGTGCAGAAAAAGTAACTCTTTGGTTTATGAAAAGAAAATTTTCAGTTAAACCAAACATGCTCTTCTTTTCTAGATGGATTATATTCAGAAAACATCTTTATCTCCACTTTATCTCCACATGCACATATGTATTCACACACATGCACTCACACACACATACACACGTATGCGGGCGTGCATGCTAAGCCACTTCAGTACTGTCTGACTCTTTGCAACCCTCTGGACTATAGCCTGCCAGATTCCCCTGTCCATGGGATTCTCCACGCAAGATACTGGAATGGGTTATCATGCCCTTCTCCAGGGGATCTTCCCTATCCAGGGATCAAACCTATTGGCAGGCAAGTTCTTTACCACTAGCACTATCTGAGGAGCCTCACACACACACACACACACACACACACACATGCACATACACATGTGCATGCACACACACACACACACACACACCCAATACACACACACCCAATACACACACACCCAATACACACACACATACACACAATTTATATCTTGAGGCCACTTTTTCCATCTGTACAATAAACTAACTGGACTAAATATTTTTAACTAAAGTAATTTTTTTCATTTAAAAATAGTAATCGTTATGGTAAGAAAGGAAAAGTTTTGGGCTAGTCCTAAGATGGCAGAGGAATAGGACGGGGAGACCACTTTCTCTCCTACAAATTCATCGAAAGATCATTTGAACGCTGAGCAAATACCACAAAACAACTTCTGAACACTGGCAGAGGACACCAGGCACCCAGAAAGGCAGGGCATTGTCTTCGAAAGGAGGTAGGACAAAATATAAATGTTAAAAAGAGAGAAAAAGAGTTAGGGACAGAGACCTGTCCCAGGGAGGGAGTCGTAAAGAGAAGAAGATTCCAAATACCAGGAAACCCTCTCACTGGTGGGTCTGTGGGGAGTTTTGAAATCTCAGAGGACAACATAACTAGAAGGAAAAAATAAATAAATAAAACCCACAGATGATGTGCCTAACTGCAATTCCCAGTGGAGAAGTAGCCCAGATGCTCGCGTCCACCATCAGCAAGCGGGGGCTGAACAGAGAGGCGCCGGATGCATTGCTTAGGGTAAGGACCGCGCCTAAATGCCCTGAGGGCAATCTGAGGGCGCTAACGTGAGGTAGCAACCCAAACCTTGGGACAGCCAGAGAGAGGGGGGGAAAAAAGAGGAAAGAGAGAGAGAGAACTTTCCCACAAAAAACCTAACCTAAGGCACTGCCTGCCTGCTCACAGAACAAAGGGCTGAGCCAATACCAGAGGAGAGCTAGCGGGCTGCAGAACGGCCCTTCCCCACCAAAGGCAGGGAGGCACGAGGGCAGCAGCCAGAGCCGGAAGGCGAGGGCAAACTCAGCCCCAGAGACCAGGATCCTCTACCAAACTGTGAGCAGGCTCCCAGTTGCTACCCAAGTCTTCCTGGGATCCTAGACGGTTGACATCCGCCAGGAGGGTTGCAGCCAGAGATCAGTTCCCCAGAAGAGATACATGGCACACCTGAGACGGTGCTCCCACTGCCGCCCAGGAAACTGAGCTGCTGGGACCCGGGTGGTGGTAAGACGCACCGCCCACCTGGGGAGTTGCGCTCGCCAATCGCCTGGTCCCCTGGGCTGCTTGGACCTGGAAAGGGCACAAAACACAGGCCTAGCCGAGTCTGTGCCTTTGTGGAATACCTGAGAACCTGAACATGAGTGGCTTAGACCTGGGAAGAACGCACAACCCAGGGCCCACCTTAGGCAGCTCCCCTGCACAGCAACCTGGAGCCTGAGCAGTGTAGACCAGGAAAGCACACACGCCATGAGTCAAGGCAAACCCAGTGTGGCCCAGACACTGTGAACACTCCCCACACACACCAGTGACATTTGTTTGCAGTGTTCCTCCCTCCTTGCAGCACAGTTGAACAGCTGAGCCTAAATAAATGACCACCTCCGCCCCCTTGTGTCAGGATGGAAGTTCAACACTGAAGAGACTTGAAACGGAGGAAGCCAAAATAAACAAAGAGGGAACCGCTTAGGAAGTGACAGGTGTAACAGATTAAAACCCTGTAGTTGGCACTGGCTACATTGGAAGGGACCTATAGAACTTGGAGAAGAAGTATAAGCTGGAATAAGGAACTATCTTAAACTGAACTGACCCCACACTGCCCTCAACAGCTCCAGAGAAATTCCTAGATATATTTTACTATTATCATTTTTAAAATTGTTTTTTAAGTTCTTTATTACTCCTTTAATTTTCATTTTTAAAACCTACAATTACCTTGCAAAAAAAAGACCCTATTTTTAAAGCAAATTTCATATTTCTTTATAACTTTTGTGATTTTGTTTTGTTTTGTTTTTTAATATCGTATTTTTGAGAGTCTTAGACAGTAAAGTGTCTGTCTACAATGTGGGAGACCCGGGTTCGATCCCTGGGTCGGGAAGATCCGCTGGAGAAGGAAATGGCAATCCACTCCAGTACTATTGCCTGGAAAATCCCACGGACAGAGGAGCCTAGTAAGCTACAGTCCATGGGGTCGCAAAGAGTCAGACATGATGGAGCGACTTCACTTACTTACTCACTTAACATCTATTTAAGAAGAGATAAGAAAGACTTCCTCAACAATTAATGAAAAGAAATAGAGGAAAACAACAGGATGGGAAAGACTAGAGAGCTCTTCAAGAAAATTAGAGACACCAAGGGAACATTTCATGCAAAGATGGAGTCGATAAAGAACAGAAATGGTATGGACCTAACAGAAACAGAAGATATTAAGAAGAGGTGGCAAGAATACACAGAACTGTACAAAAAAGATCTTCACGACTGAGATAATCACGACGCTGTGATCACTCAACTAGAGCCAGACACCCTGGAATGTGAAGTAAAGTGGGCCTTAGAAAGCATCACTACAAACAAAGCTAGTGGAGGTGATGGAATTCCAGTTGAGCTATTTCAAATCCTGAAAGATGATGCTGTGAAAGTGCTGCACTCAATATGCCAGCAAATTTGGAAAACTTAGCAGTGGCTAGAGGACTGGAAAAGATCAGTTTTTATTCCAGTCTCAAAGAAAGACAACGCCAAAGAATGCTCAAACTTCAGCACAATTGCACTCATCTCACATGCTAGTAAAGTAATGCTCAAAATTCTCCAAGCCAGGTTTCAGCAATACATGAACCATGAACTCCCAGATGTTCAAGCTGGTTTTAGAAAAGGCAGAGGAACCAGAGATCAAACTGCCAACATCTGCTGGATCATGGAAAAAGCAAGAGAGTTCCAGAAAAACATCTATTTCTGCTTTATTGACTATGCCAAAGCCTATGACTGTCTAGATCACAATAAATTCTGAGAGAGATGGCAGTACCAGACCACCTAACCTGCCTCTTGAGAAACCTATATGCAGGTCAGGAAGCAACAGTTAGAACTGGACATGGAAAAACAGGCTGGTTCCAAATAGGAAAAGGAGTATGTCAAGGCTGTATATTGTCACCCTGCTTATTTAACTATATGCAGAGTACATCATGAGGAACACTGCGCTGGAAGAAGCACAAGCTGGAATCAAGATTGCCAGGAGAAATATCAATAACCTCAGATATTCAGATGACACCACCTTTAGGGCAGAAAGTAAAGAGGAACTAAAAAGCCTCTTGATGAAAGTGAAAGTGGAGAGTGAAAAAATTGGCTTAAAGCTCAACATTTTAGAAAGCAAAGATTATGGCATCTCATCCCATCACTTCATGGAAAATAGATGGAGAAACAATGGAAATAGTGTCAGACAATTTTGGCGGGAGGTGGGGGGACTCCAAAATTACTGCAGATGGTGACTGAGGCCATGAAATTAAAAGACGCTTACTCCTTGGAAGAAAAGTTATGACCAAGCTAGATAGTATACTCGAAATCAGAGACATTGCTTTGCCAACTAAGGTCCGTCTAGTCAAGGCTAAGATTTTTCCAGTGGTCATGTATGGATGTGAGAGTTGGACTGTGAAGAAAGCTGAGCACCGAAGAATTGATGCTTTTGAACTGTGGTGTTGGAGAAGACTCTTGAGAGTCCCTTGGACTGCAAGGAGATCCAACCAGTCCATTCTGAAGGAGATCAGCCCTGGGATTTCTTTGGAAGGAATGATGCTAAAGCTGAAACTCCAATACTTTGGCTACTTCATGCGAAGAGTTGACTCATTGGAAAAGACTCTGATGCTGGGAGGGATTAGGGGCAGGAGGAGAAGGGGATGACAGAGGATGAGATGGCTGGATGGCATCATTGACTCGATGAACGTAAATCTGAGTGAACTCTAGGAGTTGGTGATGGACAGGGAGGCCTGGAGTGCTGCAGTTCATGGGGTCACAAAGAGTTGGACACGACTGAGTGACTGAACTGAAGTGAACCTCTATTGTAGATTTTTAATCTTTGCTTTTTTGTATTTGTTATCAATTCTGTACCTTTAAGAATCCAATCTTCAGTATCCATTTTTACCTAGGAGTGTGATTACTGGCTTGATTGCTCTCTCTCCTTTGACTCTTCTTTTTCTCCCCAGGTCACCTCTATCTCCCCCTTCTCTTCTCTACTTAACTCTATGAATCTCTTTGGGTGTTCCAGGCTGTGGAGAACACTTAGGCAACTGATAACAGGCTAGATTGGTCTCTCTTCTTTTGACTCCACCTCCTCTCCTTCTGGTCACCTGTATCTCCTTCTTCCCTCTTCTCTATGGAACTCTATGAACCTCTCTGAGTGTTCCAGACTATAGAGAGCAAATAGGGAATTTATTACTGGCTAGATTGCTCTCTCCTCTTTTGATTCCCCCTCTACTCCTCCTAGTCACCTCTATCTCCCTCCTCCCTCTTCTCCATGTAACTCTGTGAACCTCTCTGGGTGACCCCCACTGTGGAGAATCTATTACCATCAACCTAGATGTTTTATCATAGGTGCTGTATGGATGGAGAAGTCTTGAGGCTACTGTAAGAATAAGACTGAAAGCCAGAGGCAGGAGGCTTAAATCCAAAACTTGAGAAAAACAGAAAACTACTGACTCCAGGGAACATTAATTGACAAGAGCTCATCCAAAAGACTCCATACCTACACTGAAACCAAGCTCCACCCAAGAGCCAACAAGTTTCAGAGCAAGACATACCAAGCTAATTCTCCAACAACACAGGAACATAACCCTGAGCACAAAAATACAGGTGGCCAAAAGTTACACCAAACCCATAGACACCTCAAAACTCACTACTGGATACTTCATTGCACTCCAGAGAGAAGAGATCCAGCTCCACCCACCAGAAAACTGATGCAAGCTTCCCTAACCAGGAAAGCTTGACAAGCCACTTGTCCAACCCCACCCACAGGGAGGAACCTCCACATTAAAGAAGAACCACAAGCTTCCAGCATACAGAAAGGCCACCCCAAACACAGCAATCTAAACAAGATGAAAAGGCAGAAAAATATTCAGCAGGTAAAGGAACATGATAAAAGCCCGCCAAACCAAACAAAACTGAAGGAGATAGGGAGTTACCAGAAAAAGAATTCAGAATAATGATAGTAAAAATAATCCAAAATCTTGAAAACAAAATGAAGTTACAGATAAATAGTCTGGAGATAAGGACTGAGAAGATAGTGAAAAGTTTAACAAGGACATAGAAGAAATAAGAGTCAATCAATAATGGATAATGCAATAACTGAAATCAAATGCATTCTGGAGGGAACAAACAGTAGAATAACTGCAGCAGAAGATAGGATAAGTGAGATGGATGACAGAATGGTGGAAATAAATGAAGCAGAGAGGAAAAAAGAAAAAGAATTAAGAGAAGTGAGGACAATCTCAGAGACCACTGGGACAATATTAAATGCCCCAACATTCGAATCATAGGAGTCCCAGAAGAAGAAGACAAAAAGAAAGGCCATGAGAAAACACCTGAGGAGATAATAGTTTAAAGCTTCCCTAAAATGGGGAAGGAAATAATCACCCAAGTCCAAGAAATCCAGAGAGTCCCAAACAGGAATAACCCAAGGTGAAACACCCCAAGACACATATTAGTCAAATTAGCGAAGATCAGACACAAAGAACAAATATTAAAAGCAGCAAGGGAACACCAACAAATAACACACAAGGGGATTACCATAAGGATAACAACTGGTCTTTCAATAGAAACTCTTCAAGCCAAAAGGAAATGGCAGGACATACTTAAAGTGATGGAAGAGAAAACCCTACAACCGAGATTACTGTACCCAGCAAGGATCTCATTCAAATATAAAGGAGAAATCAAAAGCTTTCAGTTCAGTTCAGTTCAGTTCAGTCACTCAGTCATGTCCGACTCTTTGCAACCCCATGAATCACAGCATGCCAGGCCTCCCTGTCCATCACCAACTCCCAGAGTTCACTCAGACGCATGTCCATCAAGTCAGTGAGGCCATCCAGCCATCTCATCCTCTGTTGTCCCCTTCTCCTCCTGCCCCCAATCCCTCCCAGCATCAGAGTCTTTTCCAATGAGTCAGTTCTATAACCAAAAGCTCAGAGAATTCAGCACCACCAAATCAGCTCTTCAACGAATGCTAAAGGACCTTCTCTAGATAGGAAACACAGAAAAGGTTTATAAACTCGAACCCAAAACAGCAAAGTAAATGACAATGGGATCATACTTATCAATAATTAATAATTACTGATACTTATCAATAATAATTACCTTACATGTAAATGGGTTGAATGCTCCAACAAAAAGACAAAGACTGGCTGAATGGATCCAAAAACAAAACCCCTATATACGCTGTCTACAAGAGACACATCTCAAACCTAGGGACACATACAGACTGAAAGTGAACAGCTGGAAAAATATATTTCACACAAATGGAGACCAAAAGAAAGCAGGAGTAGCAATACTTATATCAGTAAGATAGACTTTGAAATAAAGGCTGTGAAAAGAGACAAAGAACGACACTACATAATGATCAAAGGATGAATCCAAGAAGAAGATATAACAATTATGGAAATATATGCACCCAACATAGCACCACAATATGTAAGGCAAATGCTAACAAGTATGGAAGGAGAAATTAACAGTAACACAATAATAGTGGGAGACTTTAATACCCCACTCACACCTATGGACAGGTCAACTAAACAGAAAATTAGCAAGGAAACACAAACTTTAAATGATACAATGAATCAGTTAGACCTAATTGATATCTATAGGACATTTACCCTAAAACAATTAATTTCACCTTTTTCTCAAGTGCACACAGAACCTTCTCCAAGATAGATCACATCCTGGGCCATAGATCTAGAATTGGTAAATTCAAAAAATTTTAAATCATCTCAAGCATCTTTTCTGATCACAATGCGATAAGATTCGATGTCAAGTATGGGGGAACTATTAAAAATACAAACATATGGAGGCTGAATAACACACTTCTGAATAACCAACAAACCATGGAAGAAATAAAAAAGAAGTCAAAATATGCATAGAAACAAATGAAAATGAAAACACAACAATCCAAAACCTATGGGATTGAGTAAAACAGTACTAAGGGGTTTTCATAGCAATACAAACCTACCTCGAGAAACAGGAAAGAAATCAAATAACTAACTTAACTCTACCTAAAGCAACAAGAAAAAGAATAAATGAAGCATCCCAGGGCTAGTAGAAGGAAAGAAATCATAAAAATTAGGGCAGAAATAAATGTAAAAGAAACAAAGGAGACCATAGCCAAAATCAGCAAAGCTAAAAGCTGGTTCTTTGAGAAAATAAATAAAATATACAAGCCATTAGCCAAATCATCAAGAAAAACAGGGAGAAGAATCAAATCAACAAAATTAGAAATGAAAATGAAGAAATCACAACAGACAACACAAAAATACAAAGGATCATGAGACTACTATTAGCAACTATATGCCAATAAAATGGACAACTTGCAAGAAATGGACACATTCTTAGAAAAGTATTACTTTCCAAAACTGAACCAGGAAGAAATAGAAAATCTTAACAGATCCATCATAACCACGGAAGTCAAAACTGTAATCAGAAATCTTCCAGCAAACAAAAGCCCAGGACCAGACAGCTTCACAGCTGAATTCTGCCAAAAATTTAGAGAAAAGCTAACAACAATCCCACTCAAATGCTTCCAGAAAATTTCATAGGAAGGTGAACTTCTAAACTCATTCTATGAGGTCCTAATACCAAAACCAGACAAAGATGCCACACAAAAAAGAGAACTATAGGCCAATATCACTTATGAACATAGATGCAAAAATCCTTAACAAAATTCTAGCAAACAGAATCCAGCAACATATTAAAAAGATTATACATCATGATCAAGTGGGCTTTATCCGGGGATGCAAGGATTCTTCAATATTTGCAAATCAATCAATGTGATACACCACATTAACAAATTGAAAGATAAAAACAATATGATTATCTCAATAGATTCAGAGAAAGCATTTGACAAAATTCAGCATTCATTTATGATAAAAAACCATCCATAAAACAGGCATAGAAGGAACATACTTCAACATAATTAAAGATATATATGATAAACCCAGAGCAAACATTACCCTCAGTGGTGAAAAATTGAAAGTATTTCCCCTAAACTCAGTAACAAGACAAGGATGCCCACTCTCACCACTGCTATTCAACTTAGTTTTGGAAGTTTTAACCAAACAGTCAGAGAAAAAAAAAAAGGAATCCAGATTGGAAAAGAAGAAGTGAAACTCTCATTGTTTGCAGATGGCATGCTTCTCTACATAGAAAACCCAAAGACTCCACCAGAAAATTACTAAAGCTAATCAATGAATATAGTAAAGTTGCATTATATAAAATTAACACAGAGAAATCCCTTGCATTCCTATACATGAACAATGAGAAAACACAAAGAGAAATTAAGGAAATAATTACATTCACCATTACAATGAGAATAATAAAATACTTAGGAATAAATCTACCTAAAGAAACAAAAGGCCGAGAGGAGCTACTCCACGATCAAGGTCAAGAGTGGTGGCCATAAGAAGATATCGATCATTCAAGATAAGAAGTAGCAGCTGTACTTTGCTGGAGCAGCCGTGAAGACATACCCCACGTCCAAGGTAAAAGAAAACCAAGTACGGCGGTAGCTGTTGTGAGAGGGCACCAGAGGGCAGACATACTGAAACCATAATAACAGAAAACTAGACAATCTAATCACATGGACCACAGCCTTGTCTAACTCGATGAAACTAAGCCATGCCATGTGGGACCACCCAGACAGGTGGGTCATGGTGGAGAGGTCTGACAGAATGTGGTTCACTGGAGAAGGTTATGGCAAACCACTTCAGTATTCTTGCTTTGAGAACCCCACGAACAGTATGAAAAGGCAAAATGGTATGATACTGAAAGAGGAATTCCCCAGGTCTGTAGGTGCCCAATATGCTACTGGAGATCAGTGGAGAAATAACTCCAGAAAGAATGAAGGGATGGAGCCAAAGCAAAAACAATACCCAGTTGTGGATATGACTGGTGATAGAAGCAAGGCCCAATGCTAGAAAGAGCAATTTGCATAGGAACCTGGAATGTCAGGTCCATGAATCAAGGCAAATTGGAAGTGGTTAAACAGGAGATGGCAAGAGTGAACGTCGACATTCTAGGAATCGGCAAACTACAATGGACTGGAATGGGTGAATTTAACTCAGATGACCATTATATCTACTATTGTGGGCAGGAATCTCTTGGAAAAAATGGAGTAGGCGTCATGGTCAACAAAAGAGTAAGAAATGCAGTATTTGATAGCAATCTCAAAAATGACAGAATGATCTCTGTTCGTTTCTAAGGCAAACCATTTAATATCACAGTAATCCAAGTCTATGCCCCAACCAGTAATGCTAAAGAAGCTGAAGTTGAACGATTCTATGAAGACCTATAAGGTCTTTGAGAACAAACACCCCCAAAATATGTCCTTTTCATTATAGGGGACTGGAATGCAAAAGTAGGAAGTCAAGAAACACCTGAGGTAACAGGCAAATTTGGCCTTGAAATACGGCATGAAGCAGGGCAAAGGCTTATAGAGTTTTGCCAAGAGAAGGCACTGGTCATAGCAAACATCCTTTTACAACAACACAAGAGAAGACTCTACACATGGACATCACCAGATGGCCAACACCGAAATCAGACTGATTATATTCTTTGCAGCCAAAGATGGAGAAGCTCGATACAGTCAACAATAACAAGACCGGGAGCTGACTGTGGCTCAGATCATGAACTCCTTATTACCATATTCAGACTGAAATTGAAGAAAGTAGGGAAAACCGCTAGACCATTCAGGTATGACCTAAATCAAATCCCTTATGATTATACAGTGGAAGTGACAAATAGATTTAAGGGACTAAATCTGATAGAGTGCCTGATGAACTATGGACAGAGGTTTATGACATTATACAGGAGACAGGGATCAAGACTATCCCCTTGGAAAAGAAATACAATAAAGCAAAATGGCTCTCTGGGGAGGCCTTACAAATACTGTGAAAAGAAGAGAGGCTAAAAACAAAGGAGAAAAGGAAAGATATAGGCATCTGAATTGCAGTATTCCAAAAGAATAGAAAGATTAGATAAGAAAGCCTTCTTCAGCAATCAATGCAAAGAAATAGAGAAAAACAACAGAATGGGAAAGACTAGAGATCTCAAAGAAAATTAGAGATACCAAGGGAGCATTTCATGGAAAGATGGACTTGATAAAGGAAGAAATGGTATGGACCTAACAGAAGCAGAAGATATTAAGAAGAGGTGGCAAGAATACACAGGAGAACAGTAAAAAGGATCTTCACGACCCAGATAATCATGATGATGTGATCACTTACCTAGAGCCAGACATTCTGGAATATGAAGTCAAGTGGACCTTAGAAAGCATTGCTATGAACACAGCTAGTGGAGGTAATAAAATTCCAGTTGAGCTATTTCAAATCCTGAAAGATGATGCTGTGAAAATGCTGCGCTCAATATGCCAGCAAATGTGGAAAACTCAGCAGTGGCCACAGGACTGGGAAAGGTCAAATTTCATTCCAAACCCAAAGAAAGGCATTGCCAAAGAATGCTCAAACTTCAGCACAATTGCACTCATCTCACATGCTAGTAAAGTAATGCTCAAAATTCTCCAAGCCAGGCTTCAGCAATACGTGAACCATGAACTTCCAGATGCTCAAGCTGGTTTTAGAAAAGGGAGAGGAACCAGAGATCAAATTGCCAACATCCACTGGATCATCAAAAAAGCAAGAGAGTTTCAGAAAAACATCTATTTCTGCTTTATTGACTATGCCAAAGCCTTTGACTGTCTGGATCACAAAAACTGTAAGATTCTGAAAGAGATGGGAATACCAGACCACCTGACCTGCTCCTTGAAAAAACTATATGCAGGTCAAGAAGAAACAGTTAGAACTGGACATGGAACAACAAACTGGTTCCAAATAGGAAAAGGAGTACGTCAAGGCTGTATATTGTCACCCTGCTTATTTAACTTCTATGCAGAGTACATCATGAGAAACGCTGGTCTGGAAGAAGCACATGCTAGAATCAAGATTGCCAGGAGAAATATCAATCACCTCAGATATGCAGATGACACCACTCTTATGGCAGAAAGTGAAGAGGAACTAAAAAGCCTCCTGATGAAAGTAAAAGAGGAGAGTGAAAAAGTTGGCTTAAAGCTCAACATTCAGAAAATGAAGATTATGGCATCTGGTCCATCATTTCATGGGAAATAGATGAGAAAACAGTGGAAACAGTGTCAGACGTTTTTGTTGTTGTTGTTGTTGTTGTTGTTTTTTGGTCTCCAAAATCACTGCAGATGGTGACTGCAGCCATGAAATTAAAAGATGCTTACTCCTTGGAAGGAAAGTTTGACCAACCTAGATAGCATATTGAAAAGCAAAGACATTACTGTGCCAACAAAGGTCCGTCTAGTCAAGGCTATGGTTTTTCCAGTGGTCATGTATGGATGTGAGAGTTGGACTGTGAAGAAATCTGAGCATGAAAGAATTGATGCTTTTTAACAGTGGCGTTTAAGAAGACTCTTGCCATTCAAGGGGACTTTTGAAGAATCCCCTTGGATTGCAAGGATATCCAACTTAGAATAGACTTTCTAAAGGAAATAAGTCCTGGGTAATCATTGGAAGGACTGATGCCAAACTGAAACTGCAATACTTTGTCCACATCATGCAAAGAGTTGACTCTTTGAAAAGACCCTGATGCTGCGAGAGATTGAAAGCAAGAGGAGAAGGGAATGACAGAGGATGAGATGGCTGGATGCATCACAGACTCGATAGACATGAGTCTGAGTGAACTCTGGGAGATGCTGATGGACAGGGAGGCCTGGCGTACTGTGATCATGAGGTCTCAAAGAGTTGGAAACAATTGAGCGACTGAACTGAACTGAACTGAAAGAAACAAAAAAACCTATATACAGAAAACTATAAAACACTGATGAAAGAAATCAAAGAGGATACAAATAGATGGAGAAATATGCCATGTTCATAAATGGAAGAATCAATATAGTGAAAATGAGTATACTACCCAAAGCAATCTATAGATTCAATGCAATCCCTATCAAGTTACCAACGGCATTTTTCAGAGCTAGAACAAATAATTTCACAATTGGTATGGAAATACAGAAAAACTTGAATAGCCAAAGCAGTCTTGAGAAAGAAGGATGGAACTGGAGGAATCAACCTGCCTGACTTCAGGCTCTACTACAAAGCCACACTCATCAAGACAGTATGGTACCAGCACAAAGACAGAAACATAGATCAATGGAACAAAATAGAAAGCCCAGAGATAAAGCTATGTACCTATGGGCAACTTATCTTTGACAAAGGAGTCAAGAATACACAATAGAAAAAAGACAATCTCTTTATCAAGTGGTGCTGGGAAAACTGGTCAACCACTTGTAAAAGAATGAAACTAGAACACTTTCTAACACCATATACAAAAATGGATTTGAAACTCAAAATGGATTAAAGATCTAAATGTAAGACCAGAAACTATAAAACTCCTAGAGGAAAACATAGGCAAAACACTCTCTGATGTAAATCATAGCAGGATCCTCTATGACCCACCTCCCAGAATAATGGAAATGAAAGCAAAAATAAACAAATGGGACCTAATTAAACTTAAAGGCTTTTGCACAACAAAGGAAACTCTTAGCAAGGTGAAAAGATAGCGTTCAGAATGGGAAAAATAATAGCATACGAAGAAACTGACAAAGAATTAATCTCAAAAATTTACAAGCACCTCCCGCAGCTCAATTCCAGAAAAATAAGTGACCCAATCAAAAATGGGCCAAAGAACTAAACAGACATTTCTCCAAAGAAGACATACAGATGGCTAACAAACACATGAAAAGATGTTCAACATCACTCACTATTAGGAAATGCAAATCAAAACCACAATGAGGTTCTATTTCACACCAGTCAGAATGGCTGCTATCCAAAAGTCTACAAACAATAAATGATGGAGAGGGTGTGGAGAAAAAGGAACCCTCTTACACTGTTGGTGGGAATGCAAACTAGTACAGCCACTATGGGGAACAGTGTGGAGATTCCTTAAAAACTGGAAGTAGAGCTGCCATATGACCCCGCAGTTCCACTGCTGGGCTTACAGACTGAGGAAACCAAACTTGAAAGAGACACGTGTACCCCAGTGTTCATCTCAGCACTGTTTACAATAGCCAGGACATGGAAGCAATCTAGATGTCCGGTGGCAGACAAATGGATAAGAAAGCAGTGGTACATATACACAATGGAATATTACTCAGCTATTAAAAAGAATATATTTGAATCAGTTCTAATGAGGTGGATGAAACTGGAGCCTATTATACAGGGTGAAGTAAGTCAGAAGGAGAAACACCAATACAGTATATTAATGCATATATATGGAATTTAGAAAAATGGTAATGATGACCCTATATGTAAGACAGCAAAAGAGACACAGATGTAAAGAACAGACTTTTGGATTCCGTGGGAGAAGGCGAGGGTGGGATGATTTGAGAGAATAGCTTTGAAACACGTATATTATCATATATGAAATAGATTGCCAGTCCAGATTTGATGCATGAGGCAGTGTGCTCAGGGCTGGTGCACTGAGATGACCCTGAGGGATGGGATGGGGAGGGAGGTGGGAGGGAGAGTTAGGATAGGGAACACATGTACACCCTTGGCTGATTCATGTGAATGTATGGGAAAAAAAAAAAAAAAACGACCACAATATTGTAATTAGCCTCCAATTAAAATAAATTTAAACCATGACCAAGTGGGCTTTATCCCAGGGATGCAAGGATTCTTCAATATCTGCAAATCAATCAATGTAATTCACCACATTAACAAATTGAAAAATAAAAATCATATGATTATCTCAATAGATGCAGAGAAAGCCTTTGACAAAATTCAACATCCATTTATGATAAAAACGCTCCAGAAGGCAGGAATAGAAGGAACGTACCTCAACATAATAAAAGCTATATATGACAAACCCACAGCAAACATTGGTGAAATACTGAAAGCATTTCCCCTAAAGTCAGAAACAAGAAAAGGGTGTCCACTTTCATCACTACTATTCAATATAGTTCTGGAAGTATTGGCGACAGCAATCAGAGCAGAAAAAGAAATAAAAGGAATCCAAGTTGGAAAAGAAGAAGTAAAACTCTCACTGTTTGCAGATGACATGATCCTCTACATAGAAAATCCTAAAGACTCGACCAGAAAACTACTAGAGCTAATCAGTGAATATAGTAAAGTTGCAGGATATAAAATCAACACTCAAAAATCCCTTGCATTCCTATACACTAATAATGAGAAAGTAGAAAAAGAAGTTAAGGAAACAATTCCATTCACCATTGCAATGAAAAGAATAAAATACTTAGGAATATACCTACCTAAATAAACTAAAGACCTATATATTGAAAACTACAAAACACTGATGAAAGAAATCAAAGAGGACACTAATAGATGGAGTAATATACCATGTTCATGGATTGGAAGAGTCAATATAGTGAAAATAAGTATACTACCCAAAGCAATCTACAGATTCAATGCAATCCCTATCAAGCAACCAGCAGTATTTTTCACAGAACTAGAACAAATAATCTCAGGATTTGTATGGAAATACAAAAACCTCAAATAGCAAAAGCAATCTTGAGAAAGAAGAATGGAACTGGAGGAATCAACTTGCCTGACTTCAGGCTCTACTACAAAGCCACAGTCATTAAGACAGTATGGTACTGGCACAAAGACAGAAATATAGATCAATGGAACAAAATAGAAAGCCCTGAGATAAATCCACACACCTACGGACACCTTATTTTCGACAAAGGAGGCAAGAACATACAATGGAGTAAAGACAGTCTCTTTAACAGGTGGTGCTGGGAAAACTGGTCAACCACTTGTAAAAGAATGAAACTAGATCACTTTCTAACACCACACACAAAAATAAACTCAAAATGGATTAAAAATCTAAATGTAAGACCAGAAACTATAAAACTCCTAGAGCAGAATATAGGCAAAACACTCTCCAACATAAATCACAGCAGGATCCTCTATGATCCACCTCCCAGTATACTGGAAATAAAAGCAAAAATAAACAAATGGGATCTAATTAAAATTAAAAGCTTCCTCACAACAAAGGAAACTATAAGGTGAAAAGACAGCCTTCTGAAGGGGAGAAAACAATAGCAAATGAAGCAACTGACGAACAACTAATCTCAAAGATATACAAGCAACTTATGCAGCTCAACTCCAGAAAAATAAACAGCCCAATCAAAAAATGGGCCAAAGAACTAAATAGGCATTTCTCCAAAGAAGACATACAGATGGCTAACAAACACATGAAAAGATGCTCAACATCACTCATTATCAGAGAAATGCAAATCAAGACCACAATGAGGTACCATTTTACACCAGTCAGAATGGCTGCGATCCAAAAGTCTACAAGCTATAAATGCTGGAGAGGATGTGGAGAAAGGGGAACCCTCTTATACTGTTGGTGAGAATGCAAACTAGTACAGCCATTATGGAAAACAGTGTACAGATTCCTTAAAAATTGCAAATAGAACTGCCTTATGACCCAGCAATCCCACTTCTGGGCATACACACCGAGGAAACCAGAATCGAAAAAGACACATGTACCCCAATGTTCATTGCAGCATTGTTTATAATAGCCAGGACATGGAAACAACCTAGATGTCCATCAGCAGATGAATGGATAAGAAAGCAGTGGTACATATACACAATGGAGTATTACTCAGCCCTTAAAAAGAATAAATTTGAATCAGTTCTAATGAGGTGGATGAAATTGGAGCTGATTATTAAGAGTGAAGTAAGCCAGAAAGAAAAACACCAATACAGTATACTGACACATATATATGGAATTTAGAAAGATAGTAATGATGACCCCGTATGTGAGACAACAAAAGAGACACAGAGGTATAGAAAGGACCTTTGGCCTCTGAGGGAGAGGGAGAGGGTGGGATGATTTGGGAGAATGGCATTGAGACATGTATACTATCATATAAGAAACGAAACACCAGTCTATGTTCAATACAGGATACAGGAGGCTTGGGGCTGGTGCACGGGATGATCAAGAGAGATGATATGGGTTGGGAGGTGGGAGGGGGCTTCGGCATTGGGAAATTATGTACACTTGTGGCTGATTCATGTCAATGTATGGCAAAACCATTACAATATTGTAATGTAGAATAAAGTATTAAAAAATAAAAATACAGTAAGTATCTTGAAAAAAATAAAATATTAATTAATTTTTTTAAAAACGAAAAGTTTTAAAAGCAGATCATCCTTCTCCCATGAATAAGAAATAATTATTGTAAATATATTCATGTTTCTTCTTAGACCTGTTACGTACGTATGTAAATAAACATATAATCATGTATTTTAAATAGTCTTATGTTTTATATTCTATTGATAACAACTTCTACTTATTGTATTATCTCTGTCAAGTAGGTTATCTTTGAATTTGATGAACTGGGGAAACAGTGGAAACAGTGTCAGGCTTTATTTTTGGGGGCTCGAAAATCACTGCAGATGGTGATTGCAGTCATGAAATCAACAGATGCTTACTCCTTGGAAAAGTTATGACCAACCTAGATAGCATATTCAGAAGCAGAGACATTACTTTACCGACTAAGGACTGTCTAGTCAAGGCTGTGGTTTTTCCAGTAGTCATGTATGGATGTGAGAGTTGGACTGTGAAGAAGGCTGAGTGCCAAAAATTGATGATTTTGAACTGTGGTGTTGGAGAAGACTATTGAGAGTCCCTTGGACTGCAAGGAGATCCAACCAGTCCAGTCTGAAGGAGATCAGACCTGGGATTTCTTTGGAAGGAATGATGCTCAAGCTGAAACTCCAATACTTTGGCCACCTCATGCGAAGAGCTGACTCAATGGAAAAGACTCTGATGCTGAGAAGGATTAAGGGCAGGAGGAGAAGGGGACGACATAGGATGAGATGGCTGGATGACATCACTGACTTGATGGACGTGAATCTGAGTGAACTCTGGGAGTTGGTGATGAACAGGGAGGCCTGGCATGCTACAATTCATGGGGTCGCAAAGAATCGGACACGACTGAGCAACTGAACTGAACTGAACTGAAAGTATACAACCTAGCTCTGATCTATTAACTTAAGACAATTTAATATTTTTAACCTTATGAATATTTCTGTGATGATTATCTTTGAATAAATATTTCTGAACATTCATTCAATTATTTTTAGAATAATTTCTTGCAAACAGAATTTCTATTTCAAAATGTATGCATATTCTAAATTTTAGTATGTGTGAATTTTTCACCATTTGACCAAGACTTTCAATTCCTTTGAGTGTTTTATTGGGATCTCATTGAATTTATAGAGTAGATGAATGATCATCCATTCATTTATTCTTTTAATAAATATGAATTAAACTCCTTATATGAGCCAAATACTGGTATAGCAATGGAAAAATCAAGGAGCCTTCCTCATGGCACACATATACATAAAAAGTTGAAACCAATAAGCAAATAGATATATAAAAAGAAGTCAGAGTCTGGGGAGTGCTCAGGGTTAAATGCACTGAAGAGCATTTTAATGAAGGTTAAATACTCTGAAAGGAAAGTAAGGAGACAGAGAATGACAGGAGGTAAGATGATTAGGAAGGCTTCTTAAAACAGTATTGATAGAGACCCGAGAACACAAGGAAGGAAACTCCATGATTATCAGAGCAAAGAGTCGAGACAGGGGAGAAGGCGAACGTCACCAATATAGAGAACTCAAGAGGATGAGGTTAGAGACAGATCAGAGGCTGAACCATGAAGCGTCTTTGGATTAATGGCAGGGACTTTGAATTTTATTTTGAGTGTGATTAAAATTTATTGCAAGATTTTGTGCAGTGCATTGATGACAAAGCATTTCTTAAATGCTCCATCTTTTCTTCCTGAAATAAGAAATGCTCTCCATTTATTCTTCTTCTTTAATATCATCCAACCGAAGGCTTGAGTTTCAGTACACTGTTTTTAACAGGATTTCCCTGGTGGCTCAGACAGTAAAGAATCTGCCTGTAACGCAGGAGACCGTGATTCGATCTCTGGATTGGGACAATCTCCTGGAGAAGAGAACGGCAACTCTCTCCAATATTATTGCCTAGAAAATGACATGGACAGAGGAGCCTGGTGGGCTTCAGACAACAGGGTCACAAAGGTCACAAATGCAAATTAAAATGCTTTAGTAAATAATTGTTTCCCTTCATTGTTGTTCTAAATAATAATTTATTTCCATCATTTTCATAATTAGTGCTTTAGCTTAAAAAAACTTAAGGCCCCTTCAATGTTTAATTCCAGGTTTCTATGACCTTGGTGCTATGCCAGTGATTCATAAGTCTACCAATCCATAAAAGAACATGCTTCTAGGGAGCTATAAAGAATGATCCAGGGTTGCTTTTACTTTTGGTCCCCCTACTCACCTCAGAGGAGATATGAAGATAGAATCAAGTGCACTAAAAGCAAAGCAGTACTTTCTGCACCACCATGCCTTCACTTATCAACCTCTTATAGCTCTCTGACTCCTGTGAAGTGTCATTCCCAGGCACTTAGATATTTCCTGAGTTAAATTTACTAAGTCAATGTTTACTCAGAAGTGTGCATCAGAATCACCTGAACACTTGTAAAAATAACTTCCAGACCCTGTTCCTAGTGATTCTGATCCCAAAGGTCTGGATTCTAAGATGCAACAGAATCCGGGAAAGGCTATGTCGCTGTTGTTGTTGTTCAGTTACTAAGTCACGTCCAGTTCTTTGTGATCCCACGAACTGCAGCACACCAGCCTTCTCTGTCCTTCACTATCTCCTGGAGATTGCTCAGTCTCAGGTCCATTGAATTGGGGATGCCATCCAACCATCTCATCCTCTGTCGATCCCTTCTCCTCCTGCCTTTAATCTTTCCCAGCATCAGAGTCTTTTTCAATGAGTCTACTCTTCCCATTAAGTGTCCTAAGTATTGGAGCTTCAGCTTCAGCATCAGTCCTTCCAGAAAACATTCAGGTTTGGTTTCTTTTAGGATTGACTGTTTCGATCTCCTTGCTGTCCAAGGGACTCTCAAGAGTCTTCTCCAGTACCACAATTCAAAAGCATCAATTCTTTGGTGCTCAACCTTTTTATGGTCCAACTCTCAAAGGATATACAAGACCAACAATAGATGTGTTGCACTCTTGCAGATTCAGGATTACTCATCACCAGTCTAACATGATTGGCACAGGCTTTGGAAAGCAAGTACTCTGAATGGATTTGCTATGTGAAATAGACATATAGTTAAGTTTCTGATTCTAAAAATAAACAAATGGAGAAGAATTTAACATCTGAGTTTTATCTAAACCCTCATCCATGTTTAAAAAAAAAAACATATATTTTTGACCAATAATTATGTTTATATCTTTACAAAGTTGTAGAAAATACCCTAGGTAAAATGTAAAATCTGTGGTTGGATGGATCCACAGCATTATAATATACTGGAAAGCCTGTTCCATGAAGTGATGAAACAAAGGATAAGACTTTCCTTGGTATGGGAAGTAGTTTGGTTTATTAGAATGAGAGTGCATTAGGATGTCAGAAGTATGCTCAGTCACTTCAGTCATGTCCAGCTCTTTGCAACACCATGGACTGTAGCCCGCCAAGCTCCTCTGTCCATTGGATTACCCAGATAAGAATACTGGAATGGGTTACCATTTTCTCCTCCGGAGGACCTTCCCAACCCTGGAACTGAACCTGAGTCTCCCGCATTGCAGGCAGATTCTTTACCCCCTGAGCCATCAGGAAGTCCCAGGAAATCTCGAATCACTTGATTAAGTATTAGTTTGCTGTGCTTTAAAAAGGAAAAGTAGTATATTTGTCTTTAATAATGTTATTTTGAAGGCCAAATATGAAAACACATAATATTTTATTAAGAGCTGAACGTATACAAACTCATTCCTTTAGGTTTCTAAAGGTATATACCATTGCTTCTCAGAAGTGTTCCTTCTCCCCATTCACCCTCGGATTGGAGACTGTCAGACATTCAAACTTTGGGCGAAGGCCTCTTCAGAGCTGAAAGCCCTTTAGGTAATTTAAGATCAAAAACAGCTGAAAAGACTGAAATTTGTTCAAAAGTAGAATAAATTTGTTTCTTCATTGACTGTTGTTCCTCTATAAAAATAACATGAAAAAATAGGAAAAATTAAAATAGAAAGGTATCAAGAATATCCAGCTGCCTTTTTCCTAGTTGGGTAGGAGTCCAGCGATATTTGCAATCTGTGATATGAACCCACAAATCTTTTAACACTTGCCAAAGGCCTCAGAGAAGATACTGATAATGCATGAAACAAAAACTCAAACTTATTATTTATTCACCTAATAGTTATCAAGCTGATCACTTGTTATGGGTAACATACTATGTTCAACACTGCAGAGGATATAGAGAAGCATTAGCCAAAGGAGAGTTTGCAACTGAGATGAGAAAGAAAAACATACACCTCTGAACACTCAAGGAGGAAAATGACAGGTTAAACAGCAGCAACACCAGAGAATATCAGAATAGGAGCCACGAGGAATATGATTTAATATTCAGCCAGGACAGAAAGATACCACTCTGGTATCTTGAAGAGATGACATTTGAGAATGACATTGGAAATGGATAGTTTTCAAAAATAGGGTGAAATCATGACTCTCACCTAAATAGAAAATATGTATGAGTTAAAGATTTTTTTAACACATTTTAAATTTTATTTTTTAACTTGGGTTATAATTGTTTTATAGCACTGTGTCAGTTTCTGCTGTACAAAAGCATGAATCAGCTGTATATATACATAGGTCATCTCTCTCTTGAGCCTCCCTCCCACCTCCACCATCCCATCCTTCTAGGTAACTCATTAATGAAGGAAACAATAAGATATTATAAGCAATTTCGAAGAGATGTGAAAGAAGTGCAAATTTATATGCAGTAAAGAAATGTTGAAATGGATTTACAAATTGGGGAAACTGACTTTTTCATGGCGGGATGAAAGTCAGACCCACCAGACAGAATCTATGTACATGTTTGTTTGCAAGAATCTTTTTGCATTGCTATCAGTAATCTACAACTTTCACAACTGTAAAATATATTAAAAGCAGTGAAAAAGCACAAAGCCCCCATAGAATCAGATTTGGATAACTGAAAAGTCTGTGCTCCAAACAGGCTTAGTTTTCCATTGAAACAAATTTTTTTCTCTACAAGGTTCAAGACTATCATTTTCTACATACCATTCCCCAAAGTAGTATCTGTTGTGAAGACATTTCTAGGATGAGAAGACTTATTATGGTTTATTACATATTTGTACCATACAAAGTAATTTCAATAACTTGAATTAGTAAATAAAAGTGATATATTTGTCTCTCAGTATGATCAAGTTTGATAAGAACTGTATTAATGGGTATTAAATATTACCTAATTCAATTAAAT
Source organism: Nanger dama (assembly GCA_917880005.1). NCBI lineage: Eukaryota > Metazoa > Chordata > Mammalia > Artiodactyla > Bovidae > Nanger > Nanger dama. Next base: position 6,509,706 of record CAKJTW010000069.1, read on the forward strand.
ATAAAATATTAATTTATGACCTACAAAAATTTGAGACATCTGAAAATAAAGTTTTCACCCTTATGAGAGGCTCTTAAAAGAATCAGAAAATGTCTCTGAAGACCAGTTAAATCAGCCTGCATATATTATTTTCAAATTAATACAAGAGAAAATAGATCTCTTCAGAAAATTCTCTTTTGGCTGCTTTAATGAGCTTCTCTTTAAATTTTGTTTTCTGGCAAAATATATTTTGCTATTGATCTTATGTTCATTCTCTAAAATAAACATGTTTTGATCCCTAAGGAAACCAATGATGGGGACCGTATATTATTTTTAATCAAAATTTTCCTCTCAAAGTAGCAAAGGTATGACATTCTCAAAGCAGACAGTGTGCCCTCTGAGTGAAGCTTTTGCCAGTCACTTGTCTGTGCTTCTTGTTTTGTCATTTAATTACAAGTCCATTTCCTTCTTCAGGGGATCTTCCTGACCCAGGGATCAAACCTGTGTCTCTTGCGTCCCTGCATTGGCAGGCAGGTTCTTTACCACTGTGCCATCTGAAAGCCAAGTTCAGTTAAGTTCAGTTGCACTGGACTCTATGTGACTCCATCAACTGCAGCACACCAGGCTTCCCTGTCCATCACTAACACCCAGAGCTCACTGAAACTCATGTCTAGCAAGTCAGTGATATCATCCAACCATCTCATCCTCTGTCGTCCCCTTCTCCTCCCGCCTTTAATCTTTCCCAGCATCAGGGTCTTTTCAAGTGAGTCAGTTCTTCCCATCAGGTGGCCAAAGTACTGGAGCTTCAGCTTCAACATCAGTCCTACCAATGAATATTCAGGACTGATCTTTAGGATGGACTGGTTGGGTCTCCTTGCAGTCCAAGGGACTCTCAAGAGTCTTCTCCAGCACCACAGTTCAAAAGCATGTTCTTTGGAGTTTAGCTTTTTTATAGTTCAACTGTCACATCCATACATGACTACTGGAAAAACCATAACTTTGACTAGATGGACCTTTGTTGGCAGTGTCTTTCTAATATGCTGTCTAGGTTAGTCATAACTTTTCTTCCAAGGAACAAGTGTTTTTTTAATTTCATGGCTGCAGTCACCATCTGCATGATTTCAGAGCCCCAAAAGTAGTCTCTCACTGTCTCCACTGCTTCCCCATCTATTTGCCATGAAGTGATGGGACGAGATGCCATGATCTTAGTTTTCTGAATGTTGAGCTTTAAGCCAGTGTTTTCACCACTCTCCTCTCACTTTCATCAAGAGGTTCTTTAGCTCTTCTTCACTTTCTACCACAAGGATGGTGTCATCTGCCTATCTGAGGTTATTGACATTTCCCCCCCTGAAATCTTGATTCCAGCTTGTGCTTCATCCAGCCCAGGATTTCACATGATGCACTCTGCATATAAGTTAAATAAACAGGGTGACAATATGCAATTTTGACATATTCTTTTCCTGATTTGGAACCAGTCCATGTCCAGTTCTAACTGTTGCTTCTTGACCTGCATACAGATTTCTCAGGAGGCAGGTCAAGTGGTCTGGTATTCCAATCTCTTTAAGAATTTTGCACAGTTTGTTGTGATCCACACAGTCAAATGCTTTGGCATAGTCAATAAAGCAGAGGTAGATGTTTTTCTGGAACTCTCTTGCTTTTTCGATGATCCAGAGGATGTTGGCAGTTTGATCTCTGGTTCCTCTGCCTTTTCTAAATCCAGCTTGAACCTGTGGAAGTTCACAGTTCATGTACTATTGAAGCCTAGCTTGGAGAATTTTGATCATCACTTTACTAGCATGTGAGATGAGTGCAATTGTGCAGTGGTTTGAACATTTTTGGTATTGCCTTACTTTGGAATTGTAATGCAAACTGACCTTTTCCAATCCTGTGGCCCACTGTTGTTGAGTTTTCCAAATTTGCTGGTATATTGAATGCAGCATTTCACAGAATCATCTTTTAGGATTTGAAATAACCAGAATTCCATCACCTCCACTAGCTTTGTTCTAAAAGGCCAATTACTACTAAATATAGCATTTGGCTGCTTTTACCTTTTGAGGGGCTATTGGGGATGTGTAGAATAACACTGATAGTGGCTAACTGAATCACAGATTTCCAGCTTACAGACTAATGTGCAGACCCTTCTCCCCACTCTGAGTCCTAAAACTTAGTAGCACTGCATGCTTTATGTACCACTCTTAAGGATTTCAAAGTAATTTTGCCCCTTAATTTCCCCTAGACTTAAAATATTTTTAATTTTATTTTTAATTGGAAGATAATTGCTTTACAATGTGGTGGTGATTTCAGCCATACAACAATGTGAGTCAACCATAAGTACATATACATCCCCACCCTCTTGAGCTTCTCTCCCACCACCACCTCACATAAATTTCAGATTTAATCAGATATTTATGATTTGTACCAGAAGTGCAGCCTCTTTCAAAGACTAAGCAATAGAATAGAGTCAACCCTGCTTCAAGTCACTGCTGAGAGCTATGACAGATACAAAGTTGTTTAATTCATGGAATTCCCCTGCCTTCAAGGAACTGAGACTAAAAGTTTGTGTAACTTCATAATAGCAGCACAGATTGTCAGTGGAACTCCAGGAAAGAAAAGGTCACCTATCTGGAGAATCATGAAAAATTTGTGATACATTGGTTGGGCTTGAAAGGGGTAGGGGCAGATGAACAAGACAGGGAATTTTTAGGGGGATTCGATATTGGAAGGAAAAAGAAACCTGTAAAGGAAAGACAAATAAATCAATTTTCCAAAAACAAAAGTATTTGAGATATAGTAATGGACAGCAAGATTGAGGAAGTATTTTAGAACAGTGTTGGACTAGACAGAGAAGAAGCTATTGGCCAGCTTTTAAAAAATAAAAACTCTACAATCACACCTCAAGAGATTCTGATTCAGTAGGTTAAGAATTAAGGCTCAAGGAACCTGTAATTTTTAAAGCACCCTGGTGATTCTGATGTGCAGCCATGTTTGGGAAGGACTAATGCACGGGCAAATTTTAGAAGACTTTAAATGCCAAGCTAAAGTGAATGAACATTTTTTTTCTATGTGCCTGTCCCATAAGTCCTTTCTTTCAAGCTCTCTCTCTCTCTCTTTTAACTAAGAGAGTTCTTTATTAAAAATTAATTTATGATTTGCAATTATGCCACACTTAGCAATACAGGAAGAGGGTCCTTCAATATGGGATCACTTGAGGAGGCGTAGAAGGTAGACTTCAGATCCTTCGGAGCAGTGTCACTCCTGATAACTGTTTCAAACACATCTCGGCAGCACAAATTTAGTTGCCCAAAATCAGAGAGCAGGGCACCTCTACACAGTGTTGCAAAAGTGACAGTTTGATCAAATTTTCCATTTCAGTGGGATACCCCAGGATCTAAGTATCTGGTGGTCTCATCTCACCAATGAACTATTCAGGTTCCCACCATCGCAATACCCGCCCTAGGTTTCAGAATTATGCTTTACAGCCTAGCATGCATGAGCCGCCTCAGTCACCACGTCGTGTCTGACTTTCATGACTCCATGACACCTCTGTCCATGGGATTTCGCAGGCAAGAATCCTGGGATGGGTTGCCATTTCCTTCTCCAAGGGATCTTCCTGACCCAGGGATTGAACTGAAATCTCCTGTATTGGCAGGTGGTTTCTTTACCACTGAGCCACCAGGGAAGCCCTCAAAGCTAGATGGAGTCCCAGCACAAAGTGAGTCCCAGTTTTAAAGAAAAGATGTATTAACCCTTGTAACCCTGAATTTGTATGATTCCAGAAAGTGCTAGAAGAATTAATGGATTTTAGGCAGAGATAATATTTGGGGTCTTTGGCTACTTTTCAGCACTATTAAATACACAGTCTCCTCCCTCTTGTGTGAAGCATGTGGATAAAACAAGAAGCTTAAGGCAGGGCTTAGTAAACGTTTTTTTCTGAAAAGGACGAAATAATGGGAGCCAACCAGCTTGAACTTAAGAAAGAATAATAGGTTTTGACGGAAAAATCTATCAGATTTCTTTCAACAGAAAAGAGATGTTAGATGGGAAACTTCTTTATATCTTGCATTAAAGGAACAGGAGAATGATTTTCAGGTTTTAGAAGTCCACTGTGGCTCCTTTGCCTGTGTGTGAAAGGGCTTTCTTGGTGGCTCAGGTAGTAAAGAATCTGCTTGCAATGCAGGAGATCCTGGGTTTGATCCCTGGATCGGGAAGATTCCCTGGAGAAGGGAATGGCAACCTACTCCAGTATTCTCACCTAGAGAATTCCATGGACAGAGGAGCCTGGTGGGCTACAGTCCATGGGGTCACAAAGAGTCAGATACGAGTTTGCCTGTGTGTACTGAACTGTAACTTCCTCCAATTTTAAAGGAAAACTGGAGAAGGAAATGGCAACCCACTCCAGTGTTCTTGCCTGGAGAATCCCAGGGACGGGGGAGCCTGGTAGGCTGCCGTCTATTGGGTTGCACAGAGTTGGACCTGACTGAAGCAACTTAGTAGTAGTAGTAGTAGTAGGCACTCTGTGGATCACTTACAGTCTTGATCACAAGTGGTAAACTCTACCACTGCAGAACAAAAGCAGCTACAAATCATATACAAATAAATGAGTGAGGCTGTGTTCCAATAAAATTTTATTTACAAAAATAGGTAGTAGGGCAGAGCTCTCTCACCTGCCCACTTGTATCTCTTAAACGTATCTTATATTAGTAAATCTATTAACTACTTCTTGCTTATCAAAGGAAAAACAGGTGGCAGGCTAGATTTGGCAATAAGGTCATAATTAACTGATGTCTGGTTTAGAGAAATGTGGAAGATAGAAAAATTTGAAAAACTGAATAAAGAGTTTTGACAAGCCTGCCAGATACAGAGTCATTTACAAGAATAATAGCTCTTCTATACACAAATAATGACTTTATATACTGAGATTAAAAATAAGAAACTATTTACAGTCATAACAAAAATGATAGAGAATCTGGGAATTAAACAAGGATACACAAAACTTCCTATGAAGAAAGATGTTAAAATTTATACAGCACACAGTGACATCTGTATAAAGAGAAGTTGTCCTCCTTAAATATACCCTAAATTTATCTGCAAATACAGTGCACTCCTGGGTTAGTTAGAATAATGACTCTCCAAAAATGTCTGTGTTCTAGTCCGCAGAATCTGTGAATATGTCACCTTACGAGGCAAAGGGATTTGCAGATAAATTTAAGGTTATCAGCCTGGAAGATTACCCTGGATTATACAGGTGGGCTGATGTAATCACAAGAGGCCTCAAAATAGAGGATCTTCCCCAGCTGTGGTCAGAGGGAAATGTGACAGTGGAAGCCAAGTCAGGGAAATACTGTATTACAGACTGTGAAAATGAAGAAAGGGAACCATAAACTAAGGAATGTGAGTGTCCTCAGAGAGCTGGGGAAGACAAAGAAACAATTTCTCCTCTAAAGTCTCCGGAAGAGAACATAGTCCTGGAGACACTTGATTTAAGCCAAGTGAGACCATGTCAGACTTCTGACCTGGAGAACTAACTGTAAGGCAAGAAAATTGTGTTGTTTTAAGTCACTGTTTGTAGTAATTTGTTATAGCAACAGAAAATTAAGACAGATTTCAAAGTTGCAATTGGAATTTTTGAGGAATTTGTAAACTTGGTCTAAAATCTGTAATGTCCATAAAAGATTCAGCATTAAAAAAAGAGAAGGAAGAGGAGGAGTTTTATATTACCCAGTACTGAAATACTACAAAACTACAATAATGAAAACTGTATGGGACATATAGAGGAACAAACAGACCAACAGAATAGACTAGAGAGCTCAGAAACACATACATACACGTTTTGTATGCAGTATTTGATAAATGATTTCAGAAAAATAAGGAAATTTAAAAGAACATATTGAAATACAAACCTATCTTAAAGGGAAAAAGCTGAATCCTTATGTTACAATACATACTATATGGATTTAACAATCAATGTGAGAGACAAAAAGCTGTAAAGTTAATAGAAATATAAGAATATATATATATATACATTACAACTTCAAAAATATACACCAATTTTTTTAAAAGTAAAAATATGTTACCATGAAACTTATATAATGTTAATGTTAATTTCAATAAAAAATAAATTTAAAAAATGAAAGACAAATATCAAAAAATTTGTCAAAAATAAAACCCATAAGATATATACATAATAAGTTTGGTTGTATCATAATGAAAGATTTCTATTCAAAGTCGTATACCATGGACAGATTTAACAGATGAAAAAGTGGAAGAGAACAATCCATGCCGTAAGCGAGCAAAGGAATAATATTTAGAAAATATCATGTAACCTTTGTAAATTGACAGGAAACTGACAGCAACCACAATAGAAAAATAGACAAAGAGTATATAACTAGGAAACTCAAAAGTTAACAGGTATATAAATAAAGGAAAAGATGCTCAAACTTACTAGAAATCAGAGATGTGCAAATTAAAGCAAAGAGATATCACTTTACATCTATTACATTAGTTAAAAATTAGAAAGCTGGGTAATTGATGGGACTATGGAGATACAGGGGACCCCAAGCACTGGAGGTGGCCCCAAGCACTGGAGGTGGAATTGTAAACTGCAGGAGCCCCACGGTGAACATCTGGCACCTTCTGTTAAATTTTGCATAAGCCTGCAGTGTGAGCCAGCAAACCACTCCTGGGTTTATATCCCAATAAATTTCTCACGCAGACTCCTAAGGGGATGTATATAAGGGTATTTATTGGCAGCACAGTTTAAGGAAGTATGGAGTTGGAGGCAAGATCGTGAGAGTTGGTTGCTGGAAGAGTGGGATAAAAGTTGATGGATACCCTCCAAGGCTTACTGTGGAGCAGACAGAAGGAGCAAAGTAGATGCATGTTGAGCAATGTGGATATGGATCTGATAGATATAATGCTGAGTAACAGTAACCTTTTAAAAAGAACAGAACGTGATAATTGACCCAATAGCTTTATATAAGTTATAAATGCATGAACACAAAATATGCATCTTTAGAAAAGCATGTACAAACAAAAAGACAGTAGAATAATTTGCTAATTATTTGCTAATTTGAGAAAGGGGAATGAAAGTGGGTAATAGTGATAAATGCAACGGCACCCCACTCCAGTACTGTTGCCTGGAAAATCCCATGGACAGAAGAGCCTGGCGGGCTGCAGTCCATGGGGTCACTGAAGTCGGGCACGACTAAGCGACTTCACTTTCACTTTTCACTTTCCTGCATTGGAGAAGGAAATGGCAACCCAGTGTTCTTGCCTGGAGAATCCCAGGGACCGGGGAGCCTGGTGGGCTGCCGTCTATGGGGTCGCACAGAGTCGGACACAACTGAAGCGACTTAGCAGCAACAGCAGCAGTGATAAATGGAATGAATAAGTTATTGCAGGTAAATAATTCAATGAATGGAGGAAATTTCTTGGGCAAATGATACTGTGCCTTGAACTCACCTTCTGCATTTGACTGGAAAAAATTAAAACATAAAATTTGAATGGAAAAGAAGGGATTGATGGATCTCTGTCTCCCAGATTCAGGTCATATGGTTTGAGGTGTAAAGAGGAGTAGGGGAGGGTATGTGTTTGCAATGCTTTAATTTTTAATGTATAATTTTGAATTATGTTGTTCTTAAATGGCTTCTCAGGGAGACCTGGCGTGCTGCGATTCATGGGGTCACAAAGAGTCGGACACGACTGAACGACTGAACTGAACTGAACTGAAATGGCTTCTTAAATATAACATTATATTTTAGCAAAAACAATAATACCAGTCCTGGACCCACTTTCTGGATGAAAGACAAACAAAAAGCAAGGAAGACCTTAAACACTTATACACAAATTCATTTCTTTTTAAATTTAATTACTTTTTTTATTTTATTGGAGTACAGTTGATTTTAAAATGTTGCGTTAGTTTCAGGTATACAACAAAGCGATTCAGTTATACATATACACATAATCCTTCTTTTTCAGATTCTTTACCCATATAGGTCTGTCATAGAATATTGAGTAGAGTTCCCTATGCTATACAGTAGGTCCTTGTTGGTTATTTATTTTATATATAGCAGCACAAATTCATGTCTAATCTCAGTTTGTTTTGTAAGCTAGTCTTATGTTTTGAATAAACATTCCCCTTCTGTGACATTAATTGCTTTTGAAAAATACAGAATTTTCTCACAATGCATACATAAATAAGAAATTATCATTAATCCTAGATGTTTTCACAGAATTTTGACCAATTTGCTTTTTATCATTTTTATATAAATGCACTTCCTACACAAGTTTGGGCATTAGACCACACCATTTTCAATAACAGAAAAATTATGGAAATTCTGCATACTGGTTTACTTTCTTATTTCTTGAAGCAGACACCCTAGTGTCTTCCATATTGTAACTATTCAAGCAGTATATAATGAGTTGATTTGAATGAATTTTAGTCATGATAAGTAATTTGTTTTAAATAAATTTGGGAACATACTACTTTATTCAGATATAATAAAAGTGTTTTACTTAAATTTTTCTCAAATACATCATATCTTTGATTAATTTCTGAGGTACTTTTTCTCTGATGTTTAATGCTACTTTTTTTCATTCGAGTTACTTTTAGTCAGAAAGATGGAATACTATAATTGTTCACCAAAATGAAAAGAAATGAGATGTATCAAGGACAGAGAACATTCCTGTCCACTGAAATGAGAGTTACTGATTTTACAAGGAAGATTGCTTTACCCCTTAAATATGATTACTGCTATTACTGAGATTTAGGCCTTAGGCCATAGGGAAAACATTTATCAATGAGTTTTCAGACCTTTATAGCTCTGTTTTCTTCTGTGAATATCTTGGCAGAATCCTCTAGGAGCAGAACATTTGAAAGTATAGGTTCAATGAGAATGACAAATTCTCACAGTTATATATATAAAGTCTAAAAAATAATAAAAGAAAGAAGAAGAAAAAATACAGTTTCTGCCAAGCTGCAGTTCAGAATTGTTCCTCCATTATGATGAAGGAGGATGTTTAATCAACTTTGGTAAAGAAACAGTTGTTACCAGATAAAGTATAAAAATGTTTATACTTAGAATGCAAAATTTGAGTGGTATACCAAATAAGCATAGCCTGATGATATAATATTTCTTCAATACCTCTATCCTCTTTGTCTCTCTCTCTCTCTCTTCCTTTCTAATACATGTAGACAATATCTTTGTCTGTTAGTGCTGCTATAAAAACTACTATAGGCTGTGTGGCTTATAAACAACAGAAGTTTATTTCTCTCGACTTCTGGAGGTTGGGGAAGTCAAGATCAAGGACCAGGGGATGACATAATTCCTGGACCCACTTTCTGGATGAGAGTCTTCCTGCTATCTCCTCACAGGACAGAAGTTGCAAGGGAGCACCCTGAACTTCCTTTCATAAGGACCCCTGCTGCTGCTGCTGCTGCTGCTGCTGCTGCTGCTGCTGCGTCGCTTCAGTCGTGTCCAACTCTGTGCGACCCCATAGACGGCAGCCCACCAGGCTCCCCCATCCCTGGGATTCTCCAGGTAAGAACACTGGAGTGGGTTGCCATTTCCTTCTCCAATGCATTAAAGTAACAAGTGAAAGTGAAGTTGCTCAGTCGTGTCCGATTCTTAGCAACCCTGTGGACTGCAGCCCGCCAGGCTCCTCTGCCCATGGGATTTTCCAGACAAGAGTACTGGAGTGGGGTGCCATTGCCTTCTCCTATAGGACCTAATCCCTCTCAAAAGCCCCATCTCCTAATACCATTACATTGTAGGTTAGGTTTCCTCATATACGTGGGGGACCAGGGAGGGGACAAGCACTCAGCCTATGATAAATGTTGTGGTGGGAAAAGACCAAAGTTTTACCTTCAGATTAGTCTTAGTATACCGTACATAGTATACGGCTCTGAGAGCATGATCATGCCTGAGAACTGGAGAAACACCTCTTAGGACTCCTCATAGATACCGGAGGGGAAGAAGCCTTTAAAATGGGCGAGAAAAAAAAGGAAGGGGGGACTTCCCTGATGGTCCAGTGGTTAAAACTCCACGCTTCCAATACACGGGGTGCTGGTTTGATTCCTGGGTAGGGAACCAAGACCCCACATGCTGTGTGGCACAACCAAAATTAAAAAAAAAGTTTAAATGGGCCATATTTTGCACATATTCATAATGTAAAAGGCTGTTCAACTTTCACTTATGCGGTAAGGTGACCTCATTTATTCTCTTACAATCAGAGGACTGGAGAAATGCAGGTCTCAAATAGAAAACACTAAACCCAAAGGCTTATATATATATTAGGTCCTTAATAATAAATGTGTCTTCTCTTTCCCCTGAAAGACAAGACCAAAAAGTAAGACAGCCTCGAAACAGATTTCTCAACTCACTTTTATTAGCATCCGCTGGATACAGCACTTTCCTTACCTTCAAAAAGAATTCTTCATGCAAAGAGTCTGTAATTAGGATCCCAGGGAGAGCTGAGCACCTGGAAAGGACGGCAGGGCCTGCTCATTGTATCTCTGCTGCTTCTAATCTCTAGGCCTGTGATAGGAGAAAATGCCCAGTATAAATTAGACCCAAACACCTGACCCGTCTCAAACTTTGCTCATTTCCCATGAAGAAATACAGGCTGTGCATTTTTCTTGAAAGGGAACTCCAGAACAGCATCTCCAATAATTAAAGTATGGTTTTCTTTTCACTTGAATGTCTTCTGTTTCTCTATCACTATTCCAGCAACTGGGTATTGGGGAAAGAAAAAAGCAAAAATCATGTCTCAAAACCTGGTTCAATTTTCAAAGCAGGGGGCAGAGTCCAGTTGTTTGATGAAAGTTTCAACCTTTTAATTCCGATGAAGTGAAGCTAAATTTATTTTGTTGGAGAATTTGAACTGGTCAGCCAGGCCCATGGTTCAGCAGTTCAGGTTTCTTGTAATTAACTGTCAAGAAAGAATCTGAAACTAAGCAGCGAGATGCAAGTGGGTCAGCCTCCGAAGGGTTTGAATTCTGATGAGATATTACAAGAATGGCCTTTCATGGAAACATTCATCCCAGTCAGTAGTTCACTGTATAAACAACAGCAAATGTAGGTGGTTCACAGAAATGAAGGTTGAACTCCCCTTTGGTTCCCGCTGCCCTTTTTGGTTATCACTGATGCTCCTTCACTAGAAACATTCTTCTGCTGGAGCTTCTGTGAACAAAGAGAGCAAGACTTTGAGAATGTGAAGGTTGAATGGCTTACAAAGAACTCCTCTATTGCTATGATGGACTGGGTAGCAGAGGGCAACTCCCCTGCCTGCCCACTTGATCAGCAGAATGTTCTTTCCACATACACATCAATGGGTTTCTGAATTTCATCTCTAACTGACAAAGTGTTCATGGGCAGAGTGGGTGAACAGAGGATTCCATCTCATGTAGATTGTTTTAATAACTTGAGCAACACAAAAATATTTGTTTTTTGAATCAGAAAGCAAAATATTTCCATGACAGAAAGTTTTTCAGCTCCACTTTGACCAGGAGCAGAGTCTCTAGTCTCTTAACATTTATAATCACAGAGCATAGGATAGTAGGCATGCTACTTGTCTGCTCAGAATCTGAATTTCTCTGGAATTTTCAAATTGTGTATATAGAATGGATAAAGTTTAGATTTTTTCACAGGACCTTTGTGCAGGCTAGTGATAAAGAAAGTTAGAAATAAGTATGAAGTGCTGGAATGAACATGATGCTGGGAAAGATGGAGGGCAAGAGGAGAAGTGGGCAGCAGAGGATGAGATGGTTGGATGGCATCACCAACTCAATGGACATGAATTTGAGAAAACTCAGGGAGATGGTGAAGGACAGGGAATCATGGTGTGCTGCAGTCCATTGGGTCACAAAGAGCTGGACACAATGATTCAGTGACTGAACAACAATAGCAAGATGATTTCCATCTCAAAAGAGAGAAAGAATATACAATCACAACTTTTCTAAAGTAAATGTGCTCTAGGGACTTCCTTGGCTGTCCAGTGGTTAAGACTTCAGGGGCCGTGGATTTGATCCCTGCTCAGGGAACTGAGATTCCACACGCTGCAAGGAAAAAGGAAATGCTCTAAGAAAAGAGTCTAGAGTCATGATGAAACCTGTCTAAATTTTAGTGAAGTGTGAAGTGAAGTCACTCAGTCGTGTCCGACTCTTTGTGACCCCGTGGACTGTAGCCCACCAGGATCCTCCGTTCATGGGATTCTCCAGGCAAGAATACTGGAGTGGGTTGCCATTTCCTTCTCCAGGGGATCTTCCCAACCCAGGGATTGGACCCGGGTTTCTTGAATTGCAGGCAGATGCTTTAACCTCTGAGCCACCAGGGAAGCCGAGGGAAATAAAAGGGCAGCTTGGTCAGACATGCGCTTTATAATAATTCGTTTAGTTGTGCTGCTGCTGCTGCTAAGTCGCTTCAGTCGTGTCCGACTCTAGACGGTAGCCCACCAGGCTCCCCCATCCTTGGGATTCTCCAGGCAAGAACACTGGAGTGGGCTGCCATTTCCTTCTCCAATGCATGAAAGTGAGAAGTGAAAGTGAAGTCGCTCAGTCGTGTCCGACTCTTAGCGACCCCATGGACTACAGCCCACCAGATTCCTCCGTCCACAGGATTTTCCAGGCAAGAGTACTGGAGTGGGGTGCCATTGCCTTAGTTGTATGTTTATTTTAATGCTATTTTGTATACACATTAAAAAGCAATTGAGAGCAAAGCTCATATAACTTCCAATTTGTTTTACAAGAGATAAATATATTGATAGGCATGAAGAATAAAACTTATGTTAAATGTGTGGATGCTCAGTCATGTCCGACTCTTTGTGGCTCCATGGACATTAGCTCACCAGACCCCTCTGTCCATGGAATTTCCCAGGTCAGAATGCTGGAGGAGGTTGTCATTTCCTCCGCCAGTGGATCTTCCTGAGCCAGGGATCAAACCCACATCTCTTTTGTCTCCTGCACTGGAATGGGGATTCTTTACCACTAGCTCCATCTAGGAAGGTCATTAAAAACAGGTACTAAATATGAAAGCTAGTGGAGGTAATGGAATTCTAGTTGAGCTATTTCAAATCCTAAAAGATGATGCTGTGAAAGTGCTGCACTCAATATACCAGCAGATTTGGAAAACTCAGCAGTGGCCATAGGACTGGAAAAGGTCAGTTTTCATTTTAATCCCAAAGAAATGCAATGCCAAAGAAGGTTAAAACTACCACACAATTGCACTCATCTCATATGCTAGCAAAGTAATGCTCAAAATTCTCCAAGCTAGATTTCAACAGTACATGAACTGTGAACTTCCAGACGTTCTATGTTCAATGTAGGATGCAGGATGCATGGGGCTGATGCACAGGATGATTCAAGTAGAGGATGTGGGGTGGGAGGTGGGAGGGGCTTCGGCATTGGGAGATTGTGTTCACCTATGGCTGATTCGTGTCAATGTATGGCAAAACAAATACAGTATTGTAATTAAAAAAATAAATAAATTTAATTTTTAAAAAAAAGAAAAAAAGAAAAGACAGAGGAACCAGGGATCAAATTGCCAACATCCGTTAGATCACTGAAAAAGCAAGAGATTTCCAGAAAAACATCTACTTCTGCCTTATTGACTATGCCAAAGCCTTTGTTTGGATCACAACAAACTGTGGAAAGTTCTTAAGTGAAAGTGAAGTCACTCAGTTGTGCCCGACTCTGCAACCCCATGGACTATAGCCTCCTCTGTCCATGGGATTGGAGATGGGAATACCAGACCATCTTACTTTCTTCCTGAGAAATCTATAGTCAGGTCAAGAAGCAACAGTTAGAACTGGACATGGAACAAAAGACTGGTTCCAAATTGGGAAAGGAGTATGTTAAGGCTGTATACTGTCACTCTGCTTCTTTAACTTATATACAGAGTACATCATGAGAAATGCTGGACTGGATGAACCACAAGCTGGAATCAAGACTGCCAGGAGAAATATCAATAACCTCATATATGCAGATGATACCACCCTTATGTCAGAAAGCAAAGAAGAACTAGAGTCTCTTGATGAAAGTGAAAGAGGAGAGTGAAAAAGTTGGCTTAAAACTCAACACTCAGAAAAGTAAGATCATGGCATCTGGTCCCATCACTTAATGGCAAATAGATAGGGAAACAATGGAAACAGTGACAGACTATTTTGGGGGGCTCCAAAATCACTGCAGCTGATGATTGTGACCATGAAATTAAAAGATGCTTGCTCCTTGGAAGAAAAGTTATAACCAACATAGACAGCATAGACAGCATACTAAAAAGCAGAGACATTACTTTGCCAACAAATGTCCATCTAGTCAAGTCTGTGGTTTTCCCAGTAATCATGTATAAATGTGAGAGTTGGACCATAATGAAAGCTGAGTGCTGAAGAATTGATGCTTTTGAACTGCAGTGTTGGCGAAGACTCTTGAGAGCCCCTTGGACTGCAAGGAGATCCAACCAATCAATCTTATAGGAAATCAGTCCTGAATATTCATTGGAAGGACTGATGCTGAAGCTGAAACTCCAATACTTTGGCCACCTGATGGGAAGAACTGACTCATTTGAAAAGACCCTGATACTGGGAAAGATTGAAGGTGGAAGGAGAAGGGGACGACAAAGCATGAGGCGGTTGGATGGCATCACTGACTCAATGGACATGAATTTGAGTAAACTCCAGGAGCTGGTGTCCTGCAGTCCATGAGCTCACAGAGTCAAACATGACTGACTGACTGAACTGAACTGAAATATAAACAGTGCTTTTTCACAAATGATAGAATATCAGGTGATTTAGATTAATTTTTATTTTTGTTCCTGTTTTTAATTTTTTTACTCTGGTCTTGTATGGCTTGGACCCGATAAAATGATAACAATGAGAAAAATGTTTCCCATGTGAAATACACGTATCTACATTCTGCTTGCATGAAAGCTAGATGGATTTATAATTAACAGCATTTAAATGTAATTTTCCCAAGGAATCTTAGGTACTCTTTTGTTTGTTTACAAACCAAAATATAAAGAAATATGGTTAACTGTACTTATCTAGTCTCTCTTCCTTCTCTTTCTGCCTTTTCCATAACCAGTATGAAGAAGCAATGTAGGATTGAACAAAATCATTGGGCCTTTTCCCAGAGCGTGTCTTAGTCTCTGCAAACATTTTAGGTCCTATGGGGGAAAAAAAAAAATGCATTAACTCATTGAAGGATCACCCTCTGCTATTTAAGTGGGAATTTTCAGACATCATGTGGCCTGAAAAGCAGCCTGGGTGCCTAATAGCCTCCTGGAGAGTCATTTAAATCAAGAGGAAACCAAAGTGTCCCTGCATTAAGTTTCTTGAGTTCCCATGAACTTGGAATACACTGAGATAGGAGTGACTTTGTGAAAAGTACCTGAGCCAACTCTCAGTGCCTGCGAGGAAATTCAATCTAATAATGTGTGGGGATATTTACATCTTTATAGGGTTTACAATATCTTTGTTTTCCCCAGCCTTTATTATTACTGATGTATACATCTCTATTCAATACTTACCAAACCCTCGGGCAACCCAATAGCAGTGTAATGTTCTTCACTTCAGTCAATGAACTTTAACAGAAACCAATGCATTTTAACTGAATTTTTGTTTATCTCAAGGAGCACATTTTAATGAAATCAATACATTCTTGCTGAAAGCCACATGAATCCATTGGAAAGAATACATTGTTACTGAAACCAATATACAGTTTTATAATGTCGGTATGTTTTAGCATAAACATAACCATACATTTTAGCTGTAACCAATATATTTCTTCAGGGCTGATACTGAGAAGCCTTATTTCATATAGAAGTCAATTCATTCTTACAGAAACTAATACTGTATTCCATATTCCTGAGCCAGCAGTGTCAGCTTAAATGAAGACTATGATTTATATTGCTGAAATTATATAAATATTTCCAGAAATGACATGTAAAAAGGTAGTTTGGAAAGTGTATATTTTAATATCTTCATTAAGGTTAAAAAATAAATTAGGAAAGTTTTTTAATTGTAAAGAGCCTTATTTATAAGTTGTGATTTGATTAAACACACAAATATATGTATTAATATTAATATCAGTCATATCTTAGTCATTGAATTTTTTAAAATTTGTATTTATTGCATTAGATGCTCACAAAAAAAGTGAATACCCTTTGAGAGAGATCAGAAGTTACAAATTTAGAAATCTCCAGGCCTAGACAAACACATGTCCATCTAACCTAAGAATGACAAAACTCATGAGATTCTCTCTCTGAACCCCTTCCCCCTCAAAAACAGTAATATTAATGGAGTCATTATAGTCAAAAACTAATGGAGGAACATGGAATGAAACACATTCAGACAGTGACTCAACAATAAAAGAAAAATAAATGTCAAAGCATATGTGAGCGTACGTGTGTGTATATTTATAGTTACCACTGCAGAAGTCTCTTGACTTACAGCATTTTCCACACCCGTATTAGCAAACTACACTTTATATACTTAGCCCAGAGATTGAAAATGCATCACTTTTACAAAGCTAACATTTTAAAATTCATATGTGCTTGTGTTTGGAAAGTGACTGGTTATCTCCCAAGACATTATCTAATTGGGAGAGTAACCTTGTTGTATAATTTATCCAGAGGAAAAACAAGGGCAACTTGCCTCCCTAGACATCTTCATTTGACTTTTTAGGTTTCTCCACTAATGACATTTCCAGAAGATGAATAAAATGAAGGGAAGAATTATCCCACAGTAAATTTAATAAACCTAAAGTCATTTAAAAAAAAAAAAAGAAAGCACCTTTCAGGAAAATATGCATCCTAGTTAAAATTAAAATGTTATCCTTAATATTCATACAAATAAAAAATCAATAATCAATCCGAAAATTCTCAGACCATTTAGTTGACTTCTCTACTTAGGAATAGTAGACATATGGAAAAATTTTAAAGGAAGGACAATAGTCTTATTAAATGAATAAGTAAATAAATAAACAAATAAAAAGAAAAAAAAAATTCTACAGGGCAGATGCTAAACCAAAAGCTGGCACTAGAAACATTTTCTTGTATTAAAACAACTTTTTAATTCATGCAGAGTTCTTTGCAAACTCCTCCTGTGTCTGAATGTCTCAGCCATTCAGCTGAGACAAAGATCTCATTTCCTAAACAGTTACTTTTAACTGGAGTTTATTCTTAATGAGGCCCAACTCAGATGCACTTCCCCATTTTATAGATGGGTCATGACAATAAATCCCTTTAACATCCTGTTTAGATGTTAGGACACCAGAAACATGAGTAGCTAGTAGCTATTGGATCTCAAAACACACATTGAATTCAACCAAATACTTCACAAAAATAAGTGCCATATTCCTCATTTCCTTCCAACAGGCTCCCAGCTTTTTCCCAATGGCTCACATGATAAAGTTAAATTTTTAACCCATGATTAATGCATGGTGCTCTCAGCCTTGTGTGCCTCCTGGATGCTGGCCTCAGTGGGCCATTCCCAGCATCCCTCCACTGGGCTCTTCTCAGTTAAACTGGACAACTCACCTCCCACCCACCTACCATGTCCCATGCTAACCCCCATCAACACGGTCTCAAGCTTCAGCTTTTACTTCAGCTTCTGTTTTCTCACATGCCCTGAAAGGAACTCCCATCACTTTACATCACCATTCGTATTTAAATCACTTAAGATTGAGTCTAAGTGTTAACTCCTCCACAAAGCCTTCCCGTAACAGACTGTGCCGTGCTTAGTTGCTCAGTCACGTCCAGCTCTATGTAACCCTAGGGACAGTGGCCCACCAGGTTCCTATGTCCATGGGATTCTCCAGGCAAAGATACTGAAATGGGTTGCCAGGAGCTCCTCCAGGGGAGCTTCCCAGCCCACAGATGCAACCCAGGTCCCCTGCATTGTAGATGGATTCTTTACCATCTGAGCCCCCATAACATACTACCTTTCTATTTTTAATAACTTCCAGGCAATTAATGTCTCCTAGGTGAGAGTTGGACTGTGAAGAAGGCTGAGAGCCAAAGAACTGATGCTTTTGAACTGTAGTGTTGGAGAAGACTCTTGAGAGTCCCTTGGACTGCAAGGAGATCCAACCAGTCCATTCTGAAGGAGATCAGCCCTGGGATTTCTTTGGAAGGAATGATACTGAAGCTGAAACTCCGTTGACTCACTGGAAAAGACTTTGATGCTGGGAGGGATTGGGGGCAGGAGAAGAAGGGGACGACCGAGGATGAGATGGCTGGATGGCATCACTGACTGGATGGACGCGAGTCTGAGTGAACTCCGGGAGTTGGTGATGGACAGGGAGGTCTGGCGTGCTGATTCATGGGGTCGCAAAGAGTCGGACACAACTGAGCGACTGAACTGAACTGAACTGAGCCCACACTCACAATACTCTTCACACTCACCAAGACCCCCTTCCCATTTCCAAGCCCACCCTTGAATGGACCACCCCTCCTCCTACTCCTCTTTCATTTTGTCAAGCCATCAAACAACACCTTAAGCAGCAGCAACAGGTGGTTGCTCCACAAGTGTGGCCAGGAAGGATACAATGAGTTCAAATGAGCTTAGGTTATAACTCACAGCACAGAAGGCCAGAGTTTCATGTTTACATTGCTTCCCCTCATCCCTCGAGTCCCATGGGAGAAATGCCAAGGCAGACCCAGGCAAACCCCTCACAGGTAATAGATTTGGGTCTCACCAAGGAACTCCTAGATAAGGCCACTTTGATCTTATACAGGGCCCACTGGCACGCTTGTCACTCCTCCTCTCCATAGAGAGCTCACCTTTATTCCCTAGAATAATCTGTAATGGCCAAATCGAATAAACTTCCGGTGCATCTTCGACTTTGCCTTCCTGCAGCATCAGATGCTGTGGCCCTCGACCTTTTGAACCACTCGTCCCCCATTGCTGCACTATCTGCCCCTTGAGGACAGAAATCACATCTTCGTCTTCTCATATCTACTCACCCACAGAATGTAAGCCTGTTAAGAATAGCTAGATAAAGAGTTTTTTGAGCATCCTCCCCCAGGTTGGCTGCTCCTTATTTTGCTCTTTTATTATTTTCCATCTTTTCCATTTTTGTTGTTGTTGTTGTTGTTGTTGTTTAGTCGCTAAGTTTTGTCCGACTCCTTTGTAACCTCAGGGACTCTAGTCCACCGGAATCCTTTGTCCATGGGATTTCCCAGGCAAGAATACTGGAGTGGGTTGCCATTTCTTTCCCCAGGGGATCTTCCTGATGCAGGGATTGAACCTGCATCTCCTGCTTTGGCAAGTGGGTTCTTTACCACTGAGCCACCAAGGAAACCGTAGCCATCCTTTCTTTCAGTTCAGTTCAGTTCAGTCACTCAGTCATGTCTGACTTTTTGCAACCCCATGAATCGCAGCACGCCAGGCCTCCCTGTCCATCACCAACTCTCAGAGTCTACTCAAACTCAGATCCATCGAGTCGGTGATGCCATCCAACCATCTCATCCTCTGTTGGCCCTTTCTCCTGCCCCCAATCTCTCCCAGCATCAGGGTCTTTTCCAATGAGTCAACTCTTTGCATGAGGTGGCCAAAGTATTGGAGTTTCAGCCTCAGCATCAGTCCTTCCAATGAACACCCAGGACTGATCTTCTTTAGGATGGACTGGTTGGATCTCCTTGCAGTCCAGGGACTCTTAAGAGTCTTCTCCAACATCACAATTCAAAAGCATCAGTTCTTTGGTGCTCAGCTTTCTTCACAGTCCAACCCTCACATCCATACATGACTACTGGAAAAATCATAGCTTTGAATAGACGGACCTTTGTTGGCAAAGTAATGTCTCTGCTTTTTAACATGCTATCTAAGTTGTTCATAACTGTCCTTCCAAGGAGTAAGCGTCTTTTAATTTCATGACTGCTGTCACCATCTGCAGTGATTTGGGAGCCCCAAAAATAAAGTCTGACACTGTTTCCACGGTTTCCCCATCTATTTGCCATGTAGTGATAAGACCAGATGTCATGATCCTTTCTTTACCTCCCCTCTAAAAGTTGAGGATCACTAATTACATCTATTCTCCTTAGTCTTTATTCACTTTCAAGCCAGTGACTAAGGCACTACTTATATTGTTTATAAAGTCACAAATCTTTTTCTCTTTTGCAAGCACCCATGGATATCTGATCATTACGAGACTTATCAATCTATATGTACCATAATGTAACTTGTACCTGAAACTCAGCATGTTTAGAACTGAACTCTTTATGCCCACTTGCCTTTAAATCTTCCTCCATTTTCAGTGTTCCCAGACTCTGTAGTTCCACCCATGACTCAGTCCCTCAAACCACCACCCTGGGGCACATGCTTCCATACACATCCTTCAGGGGGTCTCTTTTGATTTAACCCACTGACCATCCCTTCAGCTTGTTCCATTTCTGCTCCATGTGACTGTTTTAGTTGAGTCCTTAATTATTTCTCCCCTAGAATATTTCAATTCCTCTTCCTGTTCTTATTCATTCTCTACACAGCTTCTAAGGTGCATCATTTGGCCAGACAAACTTTAATGTCTCCCCATTACTTACAGCCTTCCTGGGTGGCACTAGCAGGAAATAATCTGCTGGTGCAGAGACACAAGAGACACGGGTTCAGTCCCTGAGTCAGGACGATCCTCTGGAGGAGGAAGTGGCAAATCACTCTAGTATTCTTGCCCACAGACAGAGGATCCTGGCGGGCTACAGTCCACAGTGTAGCGAAGAGTCAGACACAAATGAGCACCTGAGCAGAGTAGAGCATTGCTTACAGAATAAAGTGCAAACTCCTTAGCGGGTCTCTGATCCTCCCCCATGTCCTCAGAGCGTTTCCTCTAGTGATGTTCCCTGTTATTCTACAAATTCACTCTGTGCAAAGGTACCACGTGCATGTCCCTTCATGCCATCACACTCTACTGTCCCTGTTCCCTTGAACTGCACACCTTCCTCATCCGTGATTGTATAGTGAACTCTTACTCATCCTCCAGCTTGAAATGGGCATCATCATCTTTTCTGCAAATGGACCACATGAGATATGTAAGAGCTCCCTTTTCCCTCATGCATATTATATTATAGACATGCCTGCATCATACCAATTATTATATCATTTTGTAACTCTTTGTGTTTCTGCATCCTCTTTATGACCTGTGATCTTTGAAGGAAAGCAGTGTTATCTTCTATGTCTTTGTATCAGAAGTCATATTAAAAAG
Source organism: Nanger dama (assembly GCA_917880005.1). Taxonomy (NCBI): domain Eukaryota; kingdom Metazoa; phylum Chordata; class Mammalia; order Artiodactyla; family Bovidae; genus Nanger; species Nanger dama. The sequence goes on from CAKJTW010000069.1 coordinate 6,530,869, forward strand.
TGAAACATCTTTTGAGCCAGATGGATCATAATTTAGCTTCCTTTTCTGTAAATAGATCTCAACATTTGTATTAGAGAATTAATTTCTCTAGTTCTCTGTCCTGGAAATTTAAAAATGGGGAAAACACAAGATGAAGAAAGCTTGACAAATGCCTGGTGCATAAAAGTCTCTCAATATATGATATTTACTTCCTTATTATCAATATTATCATTACTGTTATTTTTGATTCCTCGGTGCTCTTCTCAGTGTCCAAAACCCTTTAGGTACTCAGTAAATGGTTTACAAATGAAAATGTAAGTTACTACGTCTAAATACTTGTGAAAGTGAAAGTTTGTCGCTAAGTCATGTTGGATTCTTTGTGACCCCACAGACTGTAGCCTGCCAGGCTTCTCTGTCAATGGAATTCTCCAGGCAAGAATACTGGAGTGGGTAGCCTTTCCCTTTTCCAAGGGATCTTCTTAACCCAGAAATTGAACCCAGGTCTCCTGCATTGTAGATAAAAGTCTTTACTGTCTGAGCTACCATGTAAGTATGGTTACTTTAAATGGTTGTCTTACTTACAGTAACTCTATATTATTTATTGTTTTTTTTCCAACAACTTCTAAAGTGATCTTTTCCAGTAGGTATTCATTAAATGTTTACTCATTGATTTCTTAGTGGTCTTGCAGTCTCTGGGAAGGAGAAAGAATAATTCCTTCTTTCCTTATTTTGTAATTATATTTATTTATTTGTTCATTCAGTTTCTTCACTATGCAGATTCACAATGTTATATAAATTTATAAAGAGAGTAAACTTGAATTCAACTAAAATTTTCTTGCTATTTAAGAGACTTTCAAGAAAAAATTAAAACTTAAACTTTTGAAAATGTCTAGTTTAATATACTCAAACATCAAGACAATTTTTAAAAACTCTTGGGAACCAACTTGAAAATATGCACAGCCTAAGATGAAAACGCCAGTGTTTCATTCTTGAACTCTTCTAGGTTATTAAATATTCAAGATTTATTGATAAAAAGTAATGGTGTGCTTGCAGATTTGGTTAAGAAAAGGATTTATAGTAAACCTTAGTGTGATAACATTACTTTGTGCTTAGTAGATATAAAAAGTGACTGTAATGCTATGAAGGTCATTAGAAAGGGCACAGCAGCATCCTCCTGTGGCCTTTATTGCATTTCCTACCGCAGTGTGGTAGTAGAGAGGCCAGTGTGGGCTTGTTATTTGCTGTAGCCGCTGTGAGTGGTGATGATAATCTCATGGATCAAGGTCAGTCGATTCGAATACCAATTTATCAGACATTCTGCCAAACTCCTGTTCGAAACAGGTTACAAATGCCCACTTTTGATCATGGAGCATCCAGTAAAGTTAACCAAAGAATGTTAGGAGACCACCACTCACCTCAACAAAATCGCCACAAACTTCAAAGCCTAAAACTCTGAGACTAACAGTTTCAAAAGGAACAAAGCCACCTTTTTTTCCTTTTGCTTGTATAAAACTCATACTTTTTTTAAGGGCAACTTTGAAAGGTTGCATATCCTTCTAGCCCACAGGGTGTCTTCACAGTAACAAGCAAGAGTTCGAAAACCCAAAGTGAACTGACTCTGCTTCATCAGAAAGGATATGGAACCGTTAGGGGAATGTGGCTATATTTATAAAACATACAGCCACGACTCTAAGGATACAGTTTTTTCCTTTAGGTTGCAATATATAAAGAAAATACCCTTTATCTCAATGGCTACTTTTTTGACATATTTCTCTTTGAAATGTAACCCAAAAGACTTTTAAAAGGAAACCTGCCTTTGACGATGCCTCCAGCCCTGTGAAAAGGGAAAAGCCTGGATTCCATTCACTCTGCCACTCACTGACCTGTTTTGCATTTGCATATCCCATGACATAGCTTCTCATCCTTCCATCTACACAATGGACAGCACCCATATTTGCCTAACTTCAAAGGTATATTGAATGACCCTTGACTTTGATCAAGGATCAAATGTTATAGCAAGAATGGGAAAGATTGCTATTTTCAGGGTATCCATCTTACCCTACAGCTAAAGCTGGGAACCCATGAGCAGTGGAGTCCTTGAGTTTATACCAAGGGAAAAAGTTTGCAAGGGTGACCTCTGGCGGTGATTTTTATTTTATTCTTCTTTGATTACTTGATCTTTTCTGAATTTTACACTGATTACTTTCATAATATAATAACAAACAGAGGAAATATTTTTTAAAGACTTTTTTTGACTGGGGCCATTTTTAGTCTTTATCAAATTTGTTACAATATGGCTTCTGTTTTACACTTTGGTTTTCTCGGCCACGAGCCATGTGGGATCTTAGCTCTCCAACCAAGAATTGAACTGACACCCTCTGCCTTGGAAGAAGTCTTAACCACTGGACCACGATGGAAATCCCAGTAAATATTTTTAAAATCAGTTTGAATACCAGCTAGGACTTTTCAACTGCACTCGTGAAACGGATGGATGACCTAACCAAATTACTGGAACGCTGCTGCTAAGTCACTTCAGTCGTGTCTGCCTCTGTGCGACCCCATAGACGGCAGCCCACCAGGCTCCCTCGTCCCTGGGATTCTCCAGGCAAGAACACTGGAGTGGGTTGCCATTTCCTTCTCCAATGCATGAAAGTGAAAAGTGAAAGGGAAGTCGCTCAGTCATGTCCAACTCTTGGCGACCCCATGGACTGCAGCCTACCAGGCTCCTCCGTCCATGGGATTTTCCAGGCAAGAGTACTGGAGTGGAGTGCCATTGCCTTCTCTGACTTACCTTTTAGCCACCCATTAACTTAAAAGTATTTTTACTCTATGTTATCTCTAATGTCTACAAAAAAAAAAAAAGAGAGAGAGAGAGAGAGAGATTGGAAAGGCAGATTCTGACTTTTGTCCAGATTAGTCCTTTTAAAGGATGTCCCATAACCATTTAAAAGCAGTTAGGTGAAGGTGAAGGTGAAGGTGAAGTCGCTCAGTTGTGTCCGACTCTGCGACCCCGTGGACTGTAACCTACTAGGCTTCTCCGTCCATGGGATTCTCCAGGCAAGAATACTGGAGTGGATTGCCATTTCCTTCTCCAGGGGATCTTCCCAACCCAGGTATCAAACCCAGGTCTCCCGCATTGGAGGCAGACGCTTTAACCTCTGAGCCACCAGGGAAGCCCATTTAAAAGCAGTTAATTCATATCTATTTGCCTATCCACAGCTAGACCATCATTAGTGAAATGTATTTGTCAGTTACTTTCCCTCCTATTCTTCTTTTAAACTTTCTAACACAAAATTTTGCTTGCTGGTAAAAATCCGGTGACCACCAAATCAATGCTTGTATTTTCTTTGGAAATGCCTTTTGGAAAATGCAGCCCCAATTGCCTTATTCTTTCTATTCTTACGTTAGTGATCTAGTCTATGTTCCATGCTTTTGGAATATGAAAAACAGTGTGAAATCTGAAGCTCCACCACCAATATCTAATAATGAGTGGTTGACCCTAAAAGCAACTACATTTAAACATTTTTACTCAGTACACCTGGAAGTGGATCTTTCTTATATTAAAGAAATAAAATAGTATCACTATCTAAATGTGATCTTAAATATATATATATGTATATATGTATGTATATATATGTGCATGTGTATATATATATATATGTATGTATATATATATACACAGGACCTCTGGGTTCCTATTTCTAAATTCTGAATAACTCTGGGCAAATTACTAGAACTTTGTAAGTCTTGAGAATAAAGATATATAGAGTTCCCGGAGATAAAGTCTGGTGTGCTACAGACAGGAACTATTTCTATGACATTTGAGCAGAAACCAGAGTGATGAATGGAACATGGCCATGGAAGATTTAAGGAAGCAAAAAGGATAGAACAGGTAATAACCATGCCTAGAAGAATGAGGGAAGTTTAAAAGGTATTGTTGACTGAAAAAAAAATACACAACCTGAAAGTGGACACTTATGTTGTAATCAACAGACGTTCTTATGACTTCAAGCTCTGGAGACATCTTCTCAAATAAATGCTGAGAACACTGTTCTGGAGAGGAAGAGGGGAAGTCAAGACATGGGAGTTTTTGCAACAACACAGTATGGTCAGAACAAAATATCATTGTTAGTAAAAGAAAACTAGATATCTCAAATTTAGGAATTTAGTGCTTTTCTGTGTGTGGGAAGATTCAAGATTCTAGTCTCACTGAAATCATTTCTTTGATACACACCTTAGCTCTCTGAGGCCAGCATCCTGTGTTTTCAAACCCTGAGTTCCCTTAAGCTGCACCATTGGGGGTGTCTGCAGTCTAATGATTGCTAGATGGCAAGCATTTCTTATTTCCATGATGAGTCCCTTCAGGTCTTACCATCTGGGAGGTTAATGTGGTAGCTAGATCCTTTATTTACTGATATGACAGGCAATCTTTTTTTTTCCACAATATTCTAAGTGGAAGAGAAAGCGGGTACAAGTCTTCAATTTATGTATTCAACTGACATGTACAAGGGACAATGAGATCATCAGTGTGGACTTATCCTGGAGCACATAAGTAAGAAGGGAATTTGTGCAGCCTGTGCAGCTTTCCATAACTAAGTTATAGGTTTTGTTCTCAGCCCATGGGTAATGGATGCCAGGCAAACAAAAATAAGTCCTTCTCTCTGGATGTTCTCAGACTATGAAAGCAAGAGAAAGTGTTTCCCCAGCTGATGGAATGACGTAGAGCATATCTGAAAGCCTCTTCTAAGCAATGATCAGAAGGAGATCATGACAGCAACTGTCTCACCTTGTCTGAGAGTAACTCATTTTAGATTTTTCTTAATGTGTTAAATCAATTTAAGGAGTAATTTCAGAATTGTGGTTTGCATCCTCATAGTTGTGTCATTCCACAGTCAGTAGATGCTTTGATTCTGTTGGTGGAAGTGAAACAAACCAAAAATATGTGTGGACCAGTGAGCTCCTGCTATTAGTCTTTTTGTTTGTTTGGGCTGTCTTGGGTCTTCATTGCTGCATGTGGGCTTTCTCTAGTTGAAGCAAGCAGGGGCTACTCTTCATTGCAGTGCATGGGCTTATCACTGTGTTGGCTTTTCTTGTTGCAGAGCACAAGCTCTAGGTGGGCAGGCTCAGTACTTTTGGCACACGGGCTTAGTTGCTTCGAGGCAAGTGGCATCTGCCCAGCCAAGGATCGAACTGATGTCCCCTGCATTGGCAGGTGGACTCTTAACCTCTGGACCAGCAAGGAAGTCCCCCTACTTGCTGCTTAGTCTTCTTTTCTCCGTTTACCTCCTGTCTGAGGCTAAGCTCACCCTTTCTCATTTCAACCACAACCTGCACTGCTGAATCTCAAGTTGTACCTCCAGGTAGACTTACCTGCAGGAAGTCAATTTTCATTTGAAGTGGTGCTGAGGAGTGTCTTTTCCCTCTGATTGCAATTTACAGAGCAGAGATGGAGAACTGGTACAGAAAAAGCTAGTGACTGAATCAGAATGTTCCAAATCAGACAGCAGGCTAAACTAACAAAGAAAATAAGCTATTAAACGCAAAACAGAAAACACTGATTACCTCCATTTTTTCATTTTGTTGTACCTTACAGTGTCTTCTAATACAACATTAGTCAAGCATTATTACATTTTCTGTTTTCCATGTGTTTCTCTCTTTCTAGATTTTAACTCATCAAAGGGAGGAAATCTTACTTATCTTATATCCCTGGTGCTTAGACCAGGGCTTAGTACACAGAAGCACTCAAACACAAAACAAAAACCTGAAATAAATGAGTATAAAAATTAAAAATACAGCCAAAAGTTTTTGGCTCCTCCACAACAGCCATTAGATCTTAGCACATTCACAGCATCTCTGAGGCACAGAGTCCGCACTGAGAGAGTTCTTAAAGGTCTCCAGGTGCAGCCCCACCTAACAAAGGACCTCCCTTGGTAGGCGCTGTCTGAAGACAGAGGATGTCAGAAGACACGTTGCCTTCTGAAGCCCTTTGTTCATCCTTTGAGCAGCTTAAATTGTTAGAAAGTTGTTTCTTTTATGAAGCTGACATCTCTGGTTTCCTCCCACACATTCTAGTCATGCCCTTAGGGCTTTCAGTGAATAAATATAATCTCTCAGAAGTTTCTTTGCCATTGATTTGAGAGCCATGTCTAGGCCATATTCGATTTCAGACTGAACTTGTTCCTTGGGTTCGTCTTTTCATTCACAAACCCTAATAAAAGATTATTAGAAACCCAATTGAGATTGCTCAGCACAGCAATATCAAAGTGATAGCATCTCTCTTCGAGCCTGATCCTTGTTTAATCGAGGGAGAAAAGAACTGTAAGTTGTTTCATGCCAACAGTGTGTCAGCTTGTGTCCACACACTTCTAACTTCAACTAATTTAACTTCTCCTGTTACAGTACAAATAGTATCTTCATTCTCCTCTTTAAGATAAGCTAATTAAGCCAAATCCAACCTCTGTACCCTACACTAAATTAAATGTCAGAGACAAAGTTTTGGGTGATGTAGAAAAAGCTTCCCAGGTGGCTCAGACTGTAAAGAATCTGCCTGCAGTGAGGGAGACCCAGGTTTGATTCCTTGGTTGGGAAGATTCCCTGTAGAAGGGAATGGCAACCCACTCCAGTATACTTGCCTGGAGAATTCCATGGATGGAGGAGCCTGGCCGGCTACAGTCCATGAGGGTTGCAGAACGGACATGACTGAGCAACTAACACTTTCACTTTCACAGAAAAAGAAGAGCTTTATTGCTTTGCCAGGCAAAGGGAGTCACAGTGAGCTAACGCCCTCAAAACTGTGTGTCCCAGTCCGAAGGTGTAGTGAGAGGGCAGGGCGTGATCAGCTCATGGACACTGTTCTGATCGGTTGGTGATGAGGTAATTGGGAGTCAGCATCATCAGCCTTCTGGTTTCAACACGTCTGAGGTCCGTGTGCTTGTGGGCAGTAGACAGGTAACTTCTCGCACCTAGTAGGGGCTTCAGCATCTACAAAACAGCTCATTGGTATTATTATGATTGTCCCTTGAGGGGGAACCAGGACCTGCCACAGAGCTGTGCTGTTGTTTCTCCAGAAGGTCTCTGCATCCCCTCCCTTCCCTAATTAGCAACTGTTTAAACCTGCTCCAGGAACTCAGGGAAGGTCCTGGAGGTTGAATGAAGCCTGCTTCCTATCATCAAGAAAATTGGAGACACAGAAAGGCTTTTGTCCCCTGAGCCCCACAGGGTCTTGCTCAGTATCACTACTAAGCATTAATAAATTAAGGGAGCCAATTGTCCCTGGTCTATTTGACTTTATATAGATTTGATTAAGGATTGTCATAAATTAATGCATGAATTTTGAAATGTCATGAACTCATGCATCACTGGCCGAGATATTGTCTTCCTCTAGGAGGGCGCCATGGACTTTGGAATCAAAGGGATCTTGGCTCTGTTTCCTGGTTCTGCCTCTTCATGCTAAGTAATGTAGAACAGCTCATGTCACTTCTCTGGGAGACAGTGTCTTAATCTGTGAGGAGACGGAAATAACATACACTAGGAAAGGTTGAAGTGAGGATAAAGTGGGCTCATAGATGTAAAGATTGAGTACAATGCCCAGGACATGACACAATGAACACTGTGCTAAGTTGCTCCAGTCATGTCTGACTCCGTGGACTGTCGCCCACCAGGCTTCTCTGTCCACGGGATTCTCCAGGCAAGAATATTGCAGTGGGTTCCCATTCCCTTCTCCAGGGGATCTTCCCTACCTAGGGATCAAACCCGCACCTCTTAGGTCTCCTTTGTTGGCAGGCAGGTTCTTTACCATTAGCGCCATGCAGGAGATGCAGCTAAATGACACATAAAATTTTGCAGACAGCAGGCACTTTGGCAAATACCCAGTCAAATCTTAAAAATATACATGAAATATATATTATAATTTGATATAATAAAACCGGAGAGGACCCAGGTGATAGAGCAAGTCAGCACTGACCGTCTATCCTAGGTCCGAGTTCTTCCCTACAGTCAGAGTCTGCAGCCTGGGCATGTCCTCATGGTCTTACACAGGTCAGGCCAGAAATCAGCAGGCAGAGGAGCCCCAGGCCCCCAGCTGAATACAGGGCACAGGAGAGAGAAGACACAGGGCTCCCTTCCCAATTAATCACTAAAGACAGTCGCATGAAAAATGAATCTTCCTTTCCAGGGGGTCTTTCTGCTCCTACCACTACCCTAAACGTGAGAGCTGCCTGCTCAGGAACGCATCAAACAGTTGAATAAAACGCTGCTATCAAGGCTGCCTTACAGGGGATGAAAGTCAAAAGGACAGGGCGCCTCTGGAGGCAATAAGCTCATCTGCCTTCCTTGGCCCTGCAGCCATGCTCCCTGTTCAAGAGGAGGATGAGAAGAGTCTGTCAAGGCGGCTTCCCCAGGAAGTGGGACCCTCAGGCAAACAGATGGGCTTAGTGTGAAGAGGAGTTTTCAAAAGCCTTCCTCACGCCCTGCCTGGGGCAGAGCAAACAGGGCTGGGACCATCCCAGCCTATTGCCTCCAAGGCGGCAGCCCCAGTTACTGGATTTTAACTTCATCCTCTTACTCTCTCTTGCCACAGTTAGTTTTAGGGGTTTTGTTCTTTTCATTTGTAAGATGATTTTTCTTGGATCTCCTCTATCACAATGATGTGCAACAGAAAATAGAAAATGAAAACTGTAAGCTTCTGTCTAATCATGTCTGAGTGACAAAGGTATGATATTGACAGAGAAGGAGGGATGAAAAGGGCTGAATCCTGTTTCCCAGTAGCTCTCGCTTCTCTTTATCCTTTTGTCCAAGGTGCCCAGTCTAAACAGCAGAGTGATGGGTGGAAATCATCGCTTCTGTACTCTGAACTTTCTATGGGGAAACCTCATCTCCCCCATTTCCAATCCATCTTCTATTTCCAATCCATCTTCCATGCTCTGGTGGGCAAGTGACTCATGTCTGACCCGTCAGAGGAGAGAGCTCACCCATACATACTGATGAACATAGGCATGACTGTGTGACCCAGCCCTGGTCCACTGGTTGCATAAGGCTTTTTCTTATTAATGGAAAGAATTACATTCTTGCATTTGCTGACTTTAATCTGGAAACACATGAGCCTAAAAATACTGGGGGCCACCGCATGAAATCAGAAAACAAAGGCTACCCAGTAGAAGGCAGAGCCCAGAAATGAATAAAAACTGAACCTGATGAAATCGTTTGAGAGCTAGATCTAGCAATGACTGACACCATAAATTATCCTTCTTGCCAGTTTCTGAATTCTGTTATTAGTAAAATGAAAAGCAACTGGTACAGTTTCATCTGATAATCTACATTAATAAAGATTTTGGTACTGCAGATTCAGTGTGAAGCTGCATGAATTTGCTAGCACAAAATATTGAAATAAAAACCTCATGGGTTATTTCATAACATAATTTGGTTTTTGGTTTCATAACATAATTTGGTTTCTTTGGCTAGTACCACATGAGAAGAAAATTGTCAGGGATAAAATTATTTTAGTGATTTAGTTACTGATATGTCTTGAACAGTATCATAAAGTACCCACCCATTTATGACCCAGGTGAATTTTTTTCTGAACTCCAATTCTCACTTTGTAACAATGTTTTCCTTTTTTCCCTAGACTATGAGCATCCTGCCTGGGTTTTGATAGTGTGCGCTCAGTCACTCGGTCGTGTCCGACTCTTTGTGACCCTATGGACTGTAGCCCACCAGATTCCTCTGTCCATGGGATTTTCCAGGCAAGAATGCTGGAATGGGTTGCCATTTCCTTCTCCAACTGGTATGTGTGGCTGGTAGTTTTAGGAGATACAGAAACTACAGTTTCCAGCCTAGAAACAGTTTCCTCTAGATCCCAGTGAGAGACAGTGGTGTTTCTTTGGCAGTGTGAGGTCCATACTGGCACTGTATGCCAAAGCATTCTAGAATCTCATTTTACATACAGAGCCACTCCTTGAGTGGCTAAACTACCAGAGTAACTGAGTTATATCCAGTTTGTTAATGAGCAACATACTGTATCCAGAGATAACAATATGAAGTTGAGGAGAGGGAGAAAGCGAGCCTTTATTGACCTCAAGAGATCAGTTCTGATTTCTGTGATTACTGACAAAACTAACATTCTCCAGCCACGTGGTGGAGTAAGATCTGGGGGAAGGAAGGCTCAGAGGTGCACCCAGAGGTGCTGGGCATTAGCCCTCAATAAACTATCACACATCCTCATACAAGTCTGACATGTATACTTTTCCAAGACCACATAATTTAGGAGTGATTTAAATTTTTCTTGTTGACATCCAGAACAGGGTATATATTTTAAATATATTTATTTATTTGGCTGTGTGGGGTCTCAGTTGCAGCATGCAGCATCTAGTTCCCTGACCAGTGATCGAACCTGGGTCTCTTGCATTGGGAGCACGGTGTCTGAGCCACTGGACCACCAGGGAAGTCCTGGAGTATATTTTCTATGAGGCATCAACTCTCTAATATATCAAAGACTAGTTTCCATCTGGGAGAAGGCAGTGGCACCCCACTCCAGTGCTCTCGCATGGAAAATCCCATGGACAGAGGAGCCTGGTGGGCTGCAGTCCATGGGGTCACTGAGTCGGACACCACTGAGCGACTTCACTTTCACTTTTTACTTTCATGCATTGGAGAAAGAAATGGCAACCCACTCCAGTGTTCTTGCCTGGAGAGTCCCAGGGACGGGGGAGCCTGGTGGGCTGCTGTCTATGGGGTTGCTCGGAGTCAGACAGGACTGAAGCAACTTAGCATCAGCAGCAGCAGTTTCTGTCTGAGACTAGACTCCTCCATCGTGTGCTGCTTCATGCTTCATCGCAACAGTGCTTCTCTATTTTAGAACAATGTTAACATCCAGTCTATGCCTGAGTCCCTAACCCACTTTCCACCCAGTGGCATCTCAGGAAATAACACACCTGCCAACCACTCTAAGATATTAATAGCAATGCCCCCAAATATCCCTATATGCCAGTCTAGGCCTACTACTTACCATCAAACAGGTTTTCAAATTCCACAGCCCCTCCCCACTGTCAAGGAAGGATTGGCCTCAATATGAATTGTCTTGATTCTATGCGAGAAGTACTTAGACTCAAAAGACCAAGTCCTACTAGCAGTCAGCTTTGATGAGAATAATGCCTTAGAATGAGGGCAGTGAGAGCCACCTCCTGTGCACCAAGGGCTTCTGAGATCCCAGCTGAAATGCTTTTGACATGACATAAATGGTTGTAACTTCACCCAGGGTTTCTCACTCCATGTCTTGGAAGCCATTTGAGAATCGAAACCTGAAAACCAGGCATCAGCGACGGTCAGACCATCCTGAAGGACCACAATGCACTGAAAAGGATGAGGAGGATGAAAAGAAACACCTCAGGGGGTTGGACATGGGTGCAGGAGATTAAGGAAGGAGACGGAGACTTTGCAAGGAACTCTGAGAGGAGACCTGGCCAGGTCTCCACCCAGTGGCAGAATGGGCAGAGCAGACAGACAGGTCCTACCCCAGGCAGACCTCCTCAGTTTAGAGGACCTCATACGGAGTGTCATCTGCCTCCAGGACTCCATGATTAAATATCTTTCGAACTCTGCCAAACTAAAGAAGCAGGATTTGAAGGGGAGAGAGTCGGAGATGAGATGGTAGAAGAGGAAGGGGTCTATTTACATCATGGGCTTCCCAGCTGGCACTAGTGGTAAAGAACCCACCTGCCAGTGCAAGAGACAAAAGAGATGTGGGTTTGATCCCCAGGTCAGGAAGATTCCCTGGAGGACGGCATGGCAACCCACTCCAGTATTCTTGCCAGAGTCCCCACGGACAGAGCAGCCTGGTAGGCTACAGTCCATAGTGTTGCAGAGAGTCGGACACGACTGAGGTGACTAAGCACGCCCGGGCTTGCTTGACATCCAAACGCTGCATCTTGAGCAGCTGTGGAGGTGGTGAGGGCGTCTCAGCGCTCCCCTGTGGCCAGCTGAACACACTGAGGTCCACCCTCTGGAAAGAAGAATATAAGACTGTCCAACACGCAAGATTGGAAGATGAGACCGTGCTCTTCCATCTTGCCTTGTGCTCAGTGAAGGAAGGGAGTGAGTGTTGTGTTTGTTTGTGTTTTGTGTGGACTTTCTTGTTTGTTTTCAGTGAAAGCGTCAGTTCTGAGAGTAGCTGTGAGGGAAGCGGAATCTGCTCCTCCAGATGGAGAGGCTGGACCCTGCGCCTGGCAGTAGGGCTGTGGGAAGGAGAACAAGAGGGAAAAGGACATGGGAGCTGGTAGGTGGTGGGGAGAGGGGGGCTGGGAAGGAGGCAAGGTGGGCAAAAGGGACAGACTTGTATGGAAATCGCTGGTGTGAATCAAGATTCAGGCAGGCCTGGAGTTCTGGCAAAAGCTCTGGGTGAGACCTACCTTTAACCTGCAGCCAAAGGGGGAATGAATCTGGGACCCCAACGGGGATGAAGTCTTGTCCACGAGGCAGAGCCATCTGAGCTTAGTCACTCAGTTGTGTCCAACTCTTTCGACCCCATGGACTGTAGCCCACCAGGCTCCTCTGTCCTTGGGGGTCCTCCAGGGAAGAATACTGGAGGAAGTTGCCATGCCCTCCTCCAGAAGAGCTTCCCATGCCTGGAATTGAGCCAGGGTCTCCTGCATTGCAGCCAGATTTTTTACCAGCTGAGCCACCAGCGAAGCCAGCGGAGCCACCAGCCTAGGCTTGAAACTGGATCGGAAGATGAGCAGGGTAGAGAGTGGCCCCATACTCCTAATTCTTGGTTGATGAGAGGTAGAAATTAACAAAGGAAATAGACTCTCTGTGTTATACAGTCCTGTGTCAGTTTTCTGTTTTTGACCTTGGATGTCACTTTTAGTGCTAATATAAAACCCTATCAATTACTCCTGGACCTACAGGGGTTCTGCGAACTCTTACTGTAAATGTGAAAGTACCACTTAGGCTTTCAGACCGTGACCCTGACGGTGTACAAACAAGAGGAGAGAAATTAAAATTTCAGTATGGCATATAGCTATTAAATTCAAAATATTTATTTTTTTTCATATTCAAATGCATTTTGGATGCAAATTTTGAAATAGAGACAAAAATTACAGATGAAAACACTAAAATATGAAAGACTAAAAACTGTACACCCAGACCAAAAAATGGCCTAAGTAATCTTTAAAGAATTAAAATGTAGCTGTTGTTTAGTCACTAAGTCATGTCGGACTCAGCCCATGGACTTAGCCCGCCAGGCTCCTCTATCCATGGGATTTCCCAGGAAAGAACAGTGGACTGGGTTGCCATTCCCTTCTCCAGGGGATCTTCTTCACCCAGGGATCAAACCAGAGTCTCTTACATTGGCAGGAGCATTCTTTACCAGTGAGCCACCAAGGAAGCCTAAAATGTAAATACTTAGGACCAAAGTTTAGTAAGGCAGACTTCTAGGATAGATGCTGGGGTAGACCACCTTGTTTGATTGATAGTAAAATATGTCTAAAACAAAAGCTGAATGAGTTATAAGCTTCAGTAGCCAAACCTGTTTAATGCTTTCCTTGGCAGGATGTAGATGTAATGTTACTACATAACTTCTAATGAAGAAAAAAATCTTTTTTCTCAAACTGTTCAGTTTTAGTCATTATGGATTATGCATGCACAAAGGACTTTTTAGCTATTTTCAAAACCAAAGGTAAAATATACTGGAATAATTTAAATCTTGTAATAAACAAAGGATATAGGATATAATAACAACTCTAAAATATCAGGGAAAATTAACTCACTGTAAAATCAGTATTTAGCAGGTGTAATGAAGAAGATAAATTTCAACAATTAGGAACTGATGAAGTTTTGTAAAAAATGCTATTTATAAAGAATAAGTGAGAAAATGCTTGAGAAACATGACATATATTAAGCAATACATCTGAATGACAAATGCCCTGAGCTATTAAGGAAATTAGTCAAGAAACTTAATTAACTTACAATGATTTTTTTTTCAAAACTCATAGGAGATTGGATACTGGCAACATGGTATCCATTATCAGAAAATGATTGAAAAGAATGAGCTCAGAAATTACCAGGTGGCAATTTTTCCACTAATTGAATTATTGGTAAAATCTCAAGACTAGAATTCAGTGCTTAACAAAAAGATCAGGGTGCCAGAATCATAATAACCAGGAACATATTTTTAAAATTAACCACACAAAACCAAGTAACCTTTATTATTTTCCATTCAATATCACTGAAATACAGAGGAAAGGAAAATAAAATTCACATTGACTATTGAGTGTGTAATTTTTAATAATTTTGGAATGTGAAAAATCTAACATTCACTTGCCAAAATGCTTTTAATTGACTTGTTTAAAAGTTGAGCTATGTAAATTGAAACTTGTCCTTGGCAGGGGAAGACTAATAGTTATTATATTCAGTCAGAAAAAGTCTATTTAAGGGTCACAATAATTGATCAGAGAGCTAATTTTCTATTAGTCTATACCTTATGCTAATGAAGTCAATACTGAATGTTGTGACATTTGTTTGTGTCTCAAGAGCAAGACTGAGTTTAGGATTTAAACTTTCATTGCATAGGGAGTTTGTGGTAGCACTGATATGGGAAGGAAAAGAGTGTACCTAAAACCTCAAAGCCAGGGGAAAAAATAGATTTAAATGGGAAAATTGGAGACAAGTTGTTGAGAGGAAAGAAAGTCTTTAATGAAGATAAATGGGTGGATGAAAGCAAGTAATCAGTGGAAAAGGGATGTTCCCTAGCTGGTGGCAGTCCTAATGAATTATTCACTAGAACCATGGCCAGCTAGGAGCTGTCCTTTTCTAGCTGGTTCTGCAGTAGTTAACTGGAAAAACAGTGCGAACTTGACTGGTGCACTCTGGGCCCAGCCTGGAGGGGAGTCAGACTGTGACACGTTTGGTGGAATTACCTTCTTATTGTTGAGATGGATAGTAACTTATGTCCACATTAGACCCGGATTCTATGGAGAAGAAATTCAGTACCACCTTGAATAATATTAATATTAAATCACATTCTTCTAAAGGTTTTATCCTGATGTAAGACTGATAGTAACTTCAGGACTTAAGACTTGGCCTTCCAATGCAGGGAGTGAGTTTGATCCCTGGTCAGGGAGCTAGGATCCCACATTCTAAGATCCCACAATGTTATTTCCATTTTATGTTTTACTTTTTGGCTGCCAGAAACCAAAAAGCCAAAGCACAAAATGGAAGCAATACTGTAATGAATTCATTAAAGACTGAAAAATGGTTCACATTAAAAAAAAAAAGACTAATAGTAACTTCCTCAGTTCAGTTCAGTCGTGTCCGACTCTTTGTGACCCCATGAATCGTAGCTCGCCAGGCCTCCCTGTCCATCACCAACTTCTGGAGTTCACTCAGACTCACACTGCATAACAATTAAAAGATTTTGGGACTTCCATGGCAGTTCAGTGCTTAAGATTTCTGCATCTCCAAGGCAGGGGGTGCCGGTCTGATCCTTGGTTCAGGAAGGAAGATCCCTCATGCCACACAGCCAAAAACTAAAATTAAAAAAAAAAAAAAAGTGAAAGATTTGTGTAAAAAAAAAAATCTAACATGACGCTAATTTAATCTTGGACAAATGTCTTAGTTTCATTGCCTTTGTCTTCTGTTTTTCAGTAGTAAACAGAGATGATTTTTGAAAAGCCTACTTAAAGTGAGCAGGAAGCTTAATGAAGTGAATCATCAATTCACAAATTTTCAAGTGTTATCCATTAGTTAGTATTTTTGCCATTCTGAGTAGATTACATTTGTACTCCTCTCCAAAGTATTAACATATACATGGGCCTATTTAACAAACATTTATTTTATCTCCTAATCTGTGCTGCAATGACAGGTCCAAGGACGCAGTGATGTATAAACAGTTCTCTGCCCTCATAATTTATATTGTATGGGAGAAAGGACTATTACAACACTATGTGACAATGAATCTGATTTTTTTAAAAAACGTGTATACATGAGAGACATACTTATTCCAGTCTTGGAATAAGGAAAGCATCCTGAAGGAAGTGACATCTAAGATGAGGACTAAAGGATGTGTAACATTTAGAAAAGTCAGAGATTTTGATAGGGAGTACAATCCAGATAGAAAAAGCAACATGTGCAAAGACCTGGAAGGCACTTTCCTACATATTTCTGGAATTCCACACAGTCCAGTTTTCATAAAATGAATAACGTAATTCTGTGTATAAGGAGAGATGAGTTAGGACTGTTTTATAGAAACAAAATATTGATAGTCTTCTACAACATACAACAGAGGCTGGACTTTTGCCAGTAGGCAACAGGGTTTTAGGCAGGCTATGGCATGATCAGATTTGAATTATTAAGGATTGGGTGAAAGATTTAGATTAGGGTTATTGCAGTAACCCAGATAAAATTCAGTAGTAAGACGTTCTAAGACAGATCTGCAAACATTTACTGTTCATAAAGTTTTACTGGGGATGGCTATATTCACTTACATATTGTTTTTGTCTTCTCCAGTGCTGCAGTGGTAAGGCTATGTGGTCATGACAGAGACTGTTTAGTCCCCCAAACCTGAAATACTCACTATCTGTCATTGACTAAAAAATTTGCCAACTCTTGATCTAAGGAGAAAATATACTAGGAATGAAGAACTGAGGGCATTGCAGAAAAACCACAAATTGACAGTTTGTGACTGATTAAATGTAGAGTAGTACTCTTGCCTGGAAAATCCCATGGATGGAACAGCCTGGTGGTAGTCTGCAGTCCATGGGATCACGAAGAGTTGGGCACAACTGAGCAACTTCACTTTCACTTTTCACGTTCCTGCATTGGAGAAGGAAATGGCAACCCACTCCAGTGTTCTTCCCTGGATAATCCCAGGGACGGCGAAGCCTGGTGGGCTGCCGTCTATGGAGTCACACAGACTTGGACACGACTGAAGCGACTTAGCAGCAGCAGCAGCAGCAGGAGTAAGAAAGATAAATCTATTGATCTATATTTCCATCTTTGTGCCAGTACCATACTGTCTTAATGACTGTGGCTTTGTAGTAGAGCCTGAAGTCAGGCAAGTTGATTCCTCCAGTTCCATTCTTCTTTCTCAGTATTGCTTTTTGCTATTCAAGGTTTTTGTATCTCCATACAAATCTTAATATTATTTGTTCTAGTTCTGTGAAAAATACTGCTGGTAGCTTGATAGGGATTGCATTGAATCTGTAGATTGCTTTGGGTAATATACTCATTTTCACTATATTGACTCTTCCGATCCATGAACATGGTATATTTCTCCATCTATTAGTGTTCTCTTTGATTCCTTTCATCAGTGTTTATAGTTTTTGATATATAGGTCTTTAATTTCTTTAGGTAGGTATATTCCTAAGTATTTTATTCTTTTCATTGCAATGGTGAATGGAATTGTTTCCTTAACTTCTTTTTCTACTTTCTCATTATTAGTGTATAGAAATGCAATCCACACACCTATGGACACCTTATCTTCGACAAAGGAGGCAAGAATATACAATGGAGTAAAGACAATCTCTTTAACAGGTGGTGCTGGGAAAACTGGTCAACCACTTGTAAAAGAATGAAACTAGATCACTTTCTAACACCACACACAAAAATGAACCCAAAATGGATTAAAGATCTAAATGTAAGACCAGAAACTATAAAACTCCTAGAGGAGAACATAGGCAAAACACTCTCCAACATAAATCACAGCAGGATCCCCTATGATCCACCTCCCAGTATACTGGAAATAAAAGCAAAAATAAACAAATGGGATCTAATTAAAATTAAAAGCTTCTGCACAACAAAGGAAACTATAAGCAAGGTGAAAAGACAGCCTTCTGAAGGGGAGAAAAAAATAGCAAATGAAGCAACTGACAAACAACTAATCTCAAAAATATACAAGCAACTTATGCAGCTCAACTCCAGAAAAATAAATGATCCAATCAAAAAATGGGCCAAAGAACTAAATAAGCATTTCTCCAAAGAAGACATACTGTTGGCTAACAAACACATGAAAAGATGCTCAACATCACTCATTATCATAGAAAGGCAAATCAAGACCACAATGAGGTACCATTTTACACCAGTCAGAATGGCTGCAACCCAAAAGTCTACAAGCAATAAATGCTGGAGAAGATGTGGAGAAAAGGGAACCCTCTTATACTGTTGGTGAGAATGCAAACTAGTACAGCCACTATGGAAAACAGTGTGAAGATTCCTTAAAAATTGCAAATAGAACTGCCTTATGACCCAGCAATCCCACTGCTGGGCATACACACCGAGGAAACCAGAATGGAAAGACACACATGTACCCCAATGTTCATTGCAGCACTGTTTATAATAGCCAGGACATGGAAACAACCTAGATGTCCATCAGCAGATGAATGGATAAGAAAGCAGTGGTACATATACACAATGGAGTATTACTCAGCCCTTAAAAAGAATAAATTTGAATCAGTTCTAATGAGATGGATGAAACTGGAGCCAATTATACAGAGTGAAGTAAGCCAGAAAGAAAAACACCAATACAGTATACTGACACATATATATGGAATTTAGAAAGATAGTAATGATGACCCTGTATGTGAGACAACAAAAGAGACACAGAGGTATAGACGGACTTTTGGCCTCTGAGGGAGAGGGAGAGGGTGGGATGATTTGGGAGAATGGCATTGAAATATGTATACTATCATGTAGGAAATGAAGCGCCAGTCTATGTATGATACAGGATACAGGATGCTTGGGGCTAGAGCACAGGGATGATCCAGAGAGATGATATGGGGTGGGAGGTGGGAGGGGGTTTCAGGATTGGGAGCTAGTGTACACCTGTGGCTGATTCATGTCAATGTATGGCAAAACCAATACAGTATTGTAACGTAGAATAAAGTAAAAATAAAATTTAAAAATAAAGAAAAAAAGCAATGAAGTCTTGAATAGTTAAAAAAAAAAAAAGAAAGATAAATCTAAAAGATGTTTGACATGCACTGAATTAACAGGTATTAAATAAATAAACTGTATCTGATACCCTATCTTTGTGACTATTCAACTACTACGATTTAATCATACTCTGAGATTCACAGCTTAGTGTTGAATATATCTAACATGAGCTTCTCTTGTGGCTCAGAGAGTAAAGAAATCGCCTGTAATGTGGGAGACCTGAGTTCAATCCCTAGGTCAGGAAGATGCCCTGGAGAAGGGAATGGCTACCCACTCCAGTATTCTTGCTTGGAGAATTTCATGGACAGAGGAGACTGGTGGGCTGCAGTCCCCGGACAAACAGTCGGACATGACTGAGCAACTAACAATTTCACTTTTTTAAACATTCACCCATAGCATACTGCAAAATGTTAAATCTCCCAAATTGTCGATCCATATGGTTTAACACATATATTTAACAGACCAGTATTTTATTTAAACTGAGAATTAGAATGATATTTTCCAAATCAAGTTAAAAGTGCTCCTTCAAATATGATTTTGTTTTTCTTGAATGAATCTTATAGAAGTTTGTAACTTTAAGTGTGCATCTTGGGAAACCCTTTCAAGTCTCAGTTTTCTCATTTGCAGAATCACTATTTATATTATCCCTAACATCTAAAAATTCAAACATTAATGATTCTAGAGCATTATGATTTTCACTTAACCTGCAGCAGAGGAAAAGAGCAAAAATAGGGTGGAAGTGGCTATAAATCTGAGAAATGAAACATCTAGTGAGAGAATCAGATGATAAGAAAGATATTCCTACGCTAAAAAGGAAAGTTCCAGGCGCTTGGAAGACATATATCCAGTGTTGTATGTTCAGTTGGTTCACACTTTTAAAATGTTTTTAATGACCTATTTCTACTTTCTAGATGCCCTGATGATTTATCTCTATTGAGCCATGCCATGCCAAGTTGCTTCAGTCATATCTGACTCTTTGCAACCCTGTGGACTATAGCCTGCCAGGGTCCTCTGTCCATGACATTCTCCAGGCAAGAATCCTAGAGTGGGAGTTGCCATTTCCTCCTCCAGAGGTTCTTTTCAACCCAGGGATCAAACCCAAGTCTCCCACATTGCAGGCAGTTTTATTTCTCAGCTGCTTTATTAAGCAGCTCAATACAGTTACTGACTTCTCTGTCTTTATTGTGTAGAACCAAGCAGCGCAGTTGGTCTTTCAACTGACTGATCCCTGTCTCGGGAAATATTGAGACGGTTCAACGGAAATATAAACCCTGGTGAGTTGCTTTGATTTTTGATGTTCTAGACACTCTTCCTTCCAAAAGTTTCCTTTGCCTTGTCTTTATTTATTTACTTTTTCTTAAGTCCTGATAGAAGGAGAGAAGTTGGGTCTTTTGTGGTATGATACATTTGGTGGACTCTGAAGACGTTATTCAAAAAGGAGATTGGGGGAGGAAAAGTCACATGTACACAGGGTAAGTGTTGCATTGTCTATTCCTTGAGTACTTAGGTACTTACATTTTAAACCCAGAGCAGAAAATATTGTGAGTCAGGATCAATTTTGCTTTAAATCAGTTGGATAGAGGCAGAGCCAAGGCACACTGGCAGCCAAAGGACTTGTTTAGGGAGATGATAAATTGAGTCCTTAAGTCCTTGGCAGAAGAGCCAACTTATAGATAAGAGATAAGGAAATGAGTTTGCAATAGAATCTCTACTGATTAGTTGGGATGGAAATCAGAAGGTCTTCTGCAGTCTGGATTGCATTTTATATTATCTTTGCCACTTATTTAGTACATCAGCATATTTGCAACTTCCCTCCCACCCCCACCACCAACTCAGTCCCTTCAGTAACATCTTTTGCTTGAGTGAGCAGTAAATAACAAGGAGAACTAGGGACAATTAACTATTATTGTAGCCCTATGACTAATGAAAATTCGTACATTGTACATTGGGGAAAAATGTACTTATTAACATGCCTGTGGGGGTAGGTTAATGTTGCTATTTTAACTTTGCTTGGGAGAAACTGAAGTCAAATAACTTACCCAAGGTTATCGAGGCGTCTGTGGCTGTGAGAATTACTCGAGCAGAGTTCCTCCCATCAGTGGCCCCAAGACAACTGGTGAAGAAAGTCCAGGCTCCCAGCAGCACCCTCTGGCTGTACCCCAGACACTAAACACAGGATTCATCTCTGTGTAGTGAGGCTCATTAGCAGGATCACTAAAAATGCTTGTAGCAACTAGTAAGTCTTGCTAATCTCAAGGCTTTTCTCGTGCACTCACACATTCACTGGATCATTCCTTTCTGAAGATTTTTTTTAATTGGAGTATAATTCCTTTACAATGCTGTGTTAAGTTCTGCTGTATGTGAATCAGCTCTGTGCATACATGTATCGGCTCCCTCCTGAGCTTCCTTTCCACTCCTCCATCTCACCTCCCTAAGTCATCATAGAGCACTGAGCTGAGCTCCCTATGGTATACAATAGCTTCCCACTAAGTATCTCTTTTATGTGGTCATGTGTATATTGGGCTTCCCAGGTAGTGCTAGTGGTAAAAGACTTGCCTGCCATCGCAGGAGACTTAAGAGACATGGGTTCACTTCCTGGGTCGGGAAGATCCCCTGGAGGAGGAAATGGCAACCCACTTCAGTATTCTTGCCTGGAGAATCCCGTGGCCAGAGGAGCCTGGTGGCTATAGTGCATGGGGTTGCAAAGAGTCAGACACAACAAACACACAGTGTATATGTGTCAAAACTAATCTCGCAATTTATCCCACTTTCTCCCTCCCCGTCTATGTCCACAAGTCTGTTCCCTACCTTTGTGAGGATTTTTAACCCAGTAAAAATGTCAGGACCCCCAAAAGAAAGCTTGAATGGTGATGTGACAGTGGGCAGAGTTAGGAAGCAGGTTTGTTAGGCACAAATGAAACTGTCACTTACTTCTTTATTAATTCAACCAAAACTTATGTGGCACTTATTGGGTAGTTCAATGCTGCTGTAGTATAAATCTTAGTAAACGGAGGACTGCGGCATTAGGTGGGGCAGAAACTGAGGACTCTTCTTGTGACATAAAAGGGAGTATTCTATTGTATAGTTAATGGTTGTTGTTATTCAGTCGCTAAGTCTTGTCGGACTCTTTGTGAACCCATGCATACCAGCCTTCCCTGTCCTTCACCATCGCGCAGAGTTAAAGGTTAGCCGCTGGAAAAGTCTGAACAGGGGTGTGACTTAATTAGATTTTCTTGACTGCTACTGACAGCAATCTTGCAGAGAAGGAAGAAAAAAACAGAACTAGGAAATAGTCCTTTTCTGAGAGAAGAACTTGAACTAGATCTTTAGCCATGGGTTTGGCAAGATGAAGATAAACAGATATATTAGTATTCACAGGACAAACAGACAGGAAGACAAGAGTGGCTGGAGGGAGGAGGCAGGAAGGGGGAAAATTTGGGGATGCCTTCTAGATTTCTGGTTTGAGGATGGAGTAGATGATGCTGTCATTCAGCGATTCCTCCTGGAATTATAGGAGGCAATTGAGATGGAGGCTGTGTAGGGTACAGGAGATGCAGAATAGGAAAGTGTCTTTGCTTTGAAATATGCTGAGCTGGAACTGCCTGCAGGCATCTGGACAGTTTCCAATAAGCAGTTTGCTATAGAGGTTTAGCCCTCAAGGAGAAATCTGCACTAACATCAAGATTTGACAGTCCTGATGTAGTGGACACT
The DNA here is from genome assembly GCA_917880005.1 of Nanger dama. Classification (NCBI taxonomy): domain Eukaryota; kingdom Metazoa; phylum Chordata; class Mammalia; order Artiodactyla; family Bovidae; genus Nanger; species Nanger dama. The sequence goes on from CAKJTW010000069.1 coordinate 6,553,480, forward strand.
CGTGTATCTTGGTTGGCCTGGATTCCTCACCCAGCCAGTGTCTGATCCTGAATTAAAGGTTATAACCTGTAGAACTTAAAAAATTGAACATGGTCATTCACTTTCTCTTTGCCTTTGTTTTTAAGCCATGAAAATATCTGATGTTAGCAAGTACTGGGGAAAATATAAAGTCAAATATCAAGATTTGTCTAAGAAACTTTGATAGACTTATAAATCCATTATAATAAAGAGTACAACTCACAGGTGTTTATTTTGTTTCCCTTGGTTTCCCTGAGTTTTTTTTTTACTTTTGTCCTTGACCTCATGAGAGTCATTAGGATAAAATATCTTGTAAGCTGCAAAACATTAAACAAAAGTGAAGGATTAAAACTGTCATAATGATAAAAATGATTATATTTTAAAATGTAAACATTTTAAACACAATGTCGTTTAACACAATGGCTTCACAGGATAATTGTTCAATCAATATTATTTTTCTAAGCTACTTCAATGGAACCAAATGCTTACAATATCTTCAGCACAAGAAAACTAGAACAATTCTAATAATCAAACCACCAGTTGTAAGAAATCAATTCTTGATGTTCCATTCACTTTGTATTGATTGGCCTTTGACAACATTTTAAGAGTTCCTTCTGGTTCTGTAATTTCTGCTCAGTGCACCCAGATGATGGATGTAATTAAGGAGGCTTTTTAATTAGACAAGATTTATTTGTTCAGAAGTGTCTCTGGAAATAAACTCAAAGTTGACTACTATTAACTTTTGAAAAATAAAATTAAAAAGCAAATATTTTAGTTGAATTCTAATATATCCATTCTAGTTTAGCTCAAAAGTATTTCTTTAAAATAAACAAGTTGTCATCTGTCTAGAATAAGTGAAAAGGAAATTGTGGTTCAGTTACCTACATACAGGCTAATAGCAACACCAAGTGGTAGCATATTGGAATTGTTTTCAGTCTGCTTTATAAACGCCGAAAAGAAATTACAATCTAGGAACGTGGCTATTGTGACCAGTGTAATCTGTGATTGGCCTCTAAACTGTTGCAGATTTGAAGTATAATTACAACTAGTGCTTCTGTAATAAAAGTTTCATTTCCAGTCCAGAGTCAGAGTCAGAAATGACTCTCCATATGGACAATCTTAGTATATAAATGAGCATAAGGAAAGTTGCTTATCTTTTGGAGAGAAAGAGGAGGCAGGTGCAGTGCAGAGGGGCCATTAGCCTGCTACAGGGGTCGCTGCTATCCCTTATTGATGAGAGGAACTATTGGGAAGGGTAAATCAAGCAAGGTTAAATCCTCTGCTGCTTGTTGGATATATGATTTCCAGTTCATTATTTTAAACTGAATAAGGTGGTTTGTTTTTTTTTTTCCCCAGTCTCAGAGTGGGCACAGCTACACTCCAGCTACAGAAAGAGGAAGCCAGTTACAGAAAGATCCAGACTGCACAGTGAATCTTTATCACTTTCAGGTGACTGGGTTCCTCTTGTCTCACCTTTACCTGGAAACCACATCGGAGAAGTTCTCCAGGTTGCAGGGTAGATATGATGGGCAGATCCAGGGGGCAAATAGGAGATGACAACAAGAGGGGCGGACGCATCGAATGTGGTGAAGATATGAAGCCACATGGAATATGAATCAGGCTACCAAGTTCACTGTAGCTGAAGTATAATATACAAGCGAGAGAAAAAAGGGAAGCAATGAGAGTAAAGAATTAGTGAGGGGACTTCCCGGGTGGTCCAGTGGTTAAGAGCCAGCACTTCCACTGCAGGGGGTGTGGGTTCAATCCCTTCTTGGGAAAATAAGATTCCATATACCATGCAGTACAGATTAAAAAAAATTAATTAAGGGGGCAGATCGTAACTGGTCATGTCACTTGAACAAGTTTGGATTTTATCATAAGGGCTTTGAAAAATGGAGAGTAGTTGTTGAACAATCTTTATTTTTTAGAAGTATGACCCTAATAACAAGTTAAGGATTAAATTCAGGAGGGAGTAGATGAGACTGGAGCAGAACTAGTGAAGCACATGAATTTATAAAACAGGCAGGGTTTTTAACTAATCAGATATTAATTAATTGGGGAACCAGAGAGGTAGAAATCAAGGAGGATGCCTAGGCATTTCTTGTTTTCCTATAGATGACATTCTATCAGTGGAGAAGGGAGGGCCAAAACAGCTCTCTAAACACAATTTCTGGTGGTGAAAGTCTTAGGACTTAGAACAAAACAGACAATGGAAAAGGAGTTTAAAATTCAAAGATTCTTGAATACAGGTCTATGTTTCCCATTATTCCCCTTCCACAATCCAGGATTGCCACCAAGATTTGTGCTGCTGCTGCTGCTGCTGCTGCTGCTAAGTCACTTCAGTCGTGTCCGACTCTGTGCGACCCCATAGATGGCAGCCCACCAGGCTCCCCCGTCCCTGGGATTCTCCATGCAAGAATACTGGAATGGGGTGCCATTTCCTTCTCCAGTGCGTGAAAGTGAAGTCGCTCAGTCGTGTCTGACTCTTAGCTACTGAACACTTAATCCAGAAATATTTAATAAATTGATATAACATGTGAGGTGATCTTCTGGATGATGGGCAAGCTATACAAACTCTCTGGGTCTTAGATTCCTTTAAACAAGGGTGAAAAGTGAAAAGTGTTAGTCACTCATTAGTGTCTGAGTCTTTGCAACCCCATACACTGTAGCCTGCCAGTCTCCTCTGTCCATGGAATTCTCCAGGCAAGAATTGTGGAATGGGTAGCCATTCCCTTCTCCAAGGGATCTTCCTAACCCAGGCATCGAACCCAGTGTCCCTCATTGCAGGTGAATTCTTTACTGTCTGAGCCACCAGGGAAACCATAAAATAAGGGTGGCATTTAGATTATTCCTGAAAGCTCCCCTATTCAAATACTGAATCTCTGTGACTTTCCAGTAACCCCCTTTTTATTCACCAGTCATCTTTAGCAATAATAAAACCTATTTATCCCTTCCATTCATCATGACGAGTATTTCTGTCTGTGATGTCTACCTGAAGGTAAGGAAATCAACCTTGCTGCAACCTCCCTTGAAAGTAGAAGTCTCAAAACTTCTGGGTTTTCTAGGACAAATCTGATTTCAGATCAGAACAAGTATCATTTCAAACCAGAACACATCTGGTTTCAACCAGAAAAAAAGAAAAAAACAAACACAATTTCCAAACTGTGCTTCTGAAAACACACTTGCATTGTGCCCTGACTGAGGATAATCAAAGCTGTGATCTTCTCAGTAGTCATGTATGGATATGAAAGTTGGACGATAAAGAAGGCTGAGCGCCAAAGAATTGATGCTTTCTAATTGTGGTGCTGGAGAAGACTCTTGAGAGTCCCTTGGACTGCAAGGAGATCAAACCAGTTAATCCTAAAGGAAATTAACCCTGAATATTCATTGGAAGGACTGATGCAAGCTGAAGCTCCAATACTTCAGCCACCTGGTGTGAAGGATCAACTAACTCATTAGAAAAGACCCTGATGCTGGGAAAGATGGAGGGCAGGAAGAAAAGGGGGAGACAGGATGAGATGGTTGGATGGCATCACCGATTCAATGGACATGAGTTTGAGCAAACATCGGGAGATAGTGAAGGACAGGGAAGCCTGGCTTGCTACAGTTCACGGGGTCACAAATACTCGGACACGACTTAGCAACTGAATAAACAATAACTAATTAAGGTTTGCGGGAACTGGTCTTGGCAGAGACAGCTAGAAAGATTTTCTAAAGAATCATCTATAAAGCTTTGTGACCTTTTGGATAAACAAGGCCTCTCCCCGTGGAAGGACTTTCTGGCAAGCTTCAGTCAGCAGCTGTACTTCTCAGGAAGCATAACCAGATCAGCTGCCCAAACCCTGGACTCCCAGGTGTCACCTGAAAGAGGCTTAGCAGTTCTGTGAATATAAATAATCTTACTTCCTAAGAACTGCACAAAAGCCGTGTGAGCCGCCGAGCCCTGCGGCAGCTTTTTTTCTCCAAATGTTGGTCCTCTAATCGAAGGTCGCTCTCTTTATCAGGAAGTGAAGAGACTGCCTGGAGCCCTTGGTTAACACGTAGCAGGCTTGCCTAGACCTCTGTCTCTGACACAAGCCGCAGCCCTGGAGAACTATTAGCAGAAGCCTTCATTCTGATGAGAGGAACTTCAAAGACCCCGATGAGGAAAGCAGTGCCCCTGGAAAATATTGAAATGACAAATAGCAATATTTCCGCTGACAAAAGATGAAGATGAAACAAATGTAAGAACAGAAAACGTGATTTTATTTTGCCAGGCTCTCATTGGAAACTGTCATCAAAGTCTTTGACTGAAATGAAAAAAAAGGCGTCACTATAACAAGCCCGGTAGAGCCAACTTAGATTTCTAACACTGAAAGTCATCTTTGAAATAACAAAAGCTTACAAAGTAATGAAAAATCCCAATGCAGAAAGTCACGTGTGTGGCCCCAAATAGTCTTGTGCTGCACACTGGTAGACAGCAATAGAGCTGGAAGTCTCTTAGGGATCATTCAGGTAAACCCCTTCATGTTACAAAGGAGGAGAAGACACGTGGGGACCCAGAAGACATGCGGTAACTTTCTCAAGGTCGTAGAACTAGTTAGCGACTTCCAAACTCTTAGCAACTGCCCCTGTACATCCAGGGAGCCAATCGCTTCTCCCTGCAAATCCAACTTTGCCCAGTGATTGAGACAGCTCTAATCAGGTGGTGCTAAGAGTAAAGAATCTGCCTGCAATGCAGAAGACCCGAGTTTGATCCCTGGGTTGGGAAGATCCTCTGGAGAAGGGAATGGCTACCCACTCCAGTATTCTTACCTGGGAAATCCCACAGACAGAGGAGTCAACGGGGTCGCAAAGAGTTGAATACGACTGAGCTACTAAGCACACACAGCCAGGACTGAAATTCAAGTTCAGTAGGTCCTGGGGCCTAACATTTGTCCTGCTATCTCAGGTCCAGTCTGTGTTATCCTCATTAAGCCATAGACTTGCTGAAACCTGCCTCATCACCGCCTCACAGCCGCAGTCAGAGGTCTGTGTGCAGACCTATGTCCTCTGCCTCAGATCTGTCTGATGACATATGACCTGGAACACAGGGACCAAGACTGTAAATTTCAAAAAAAGTACTGGACAAAAAGGATGAAGGGCTGATGAAGACATGGTGCACCTTAAAATTTGAAGCCCACAGAGTTAAACATCAGGGATAAGAGAAAAGATAGAAAGCCCCAAAGGTAAAATGACTTTTTTCCAAACACTGCTTAATATGAGAAGTCCTAAGATCAGTCAACAGGTGAGACATTCAGACAGTTCAGTTTAAAAGTTGTAAAATATTTGGAGTTTTGTGGCTTAATCTGATTTTCAGATATACAGATGACACATTTTTCAAGAATAAGTAATTTTTTAATTTTAAGTAAAAGGCAGAGAGCCTATAGAGATGAACCGTCAGATCAAACAAAAAGAAGAGGCATGGAAAATACTCAGAGGAGGGCAATCTGAGAAGGCTCTCCTGCAGAATCTGAAGGTAATGGATGGAAACTGGCACGTACAACAGAAATCAAGTTGCTGTGTTATTTATGAAATTAGATCACACCATCCAAGAGGAAGGAGTCTGCGGTTGAAAAATGAGATAATTGGCTTACGGAAGGATTGCTGAAAGGACGCTCAATTTATATTCTTTCCACCCAGGGCTCTGCATCCCCAACCACTTCCCTGGCCTTGCATCATCTGACACTGTTCTGTGCTCCAGACCCAGCTATGAAGCTACCTTCTTGAAATAACACATACTGTCGGCCTTCATTAGCCACAAGTTCCACATCCATGGATTCAACCAACCACAGATATGGAGTGCCAACTGTTCATAAATGTTGCAAGAATCTCAGTGTTAACCAGTTCAAAATGGGACCCTTGGTCCCCATGCCACCTAAAACTGCCTAACCCTGCTCCCCCTTTAGCTTTCCCCACTGCAGGAAAAGCACCTCCTTCTGTTCCTTAACTCATGCCTGACCCTTCCATAGCTTAAGTTGCCCTCCCCACCCCCACACATATCCTGGTACATTTTGTTCCATACTGAGACCTGTGATAACTTCTCTAAAATATGTCTCTAATGCATTCCCTTTTCTAAGCATATTCCTCTACTACTCTAGCCAGATCAGCCCTCATTTCTTGCCAAGACTGTTAAAATTACCTCTCAACTGGACATCTTGTTTCTACGTTTGCCCGATTTTATTCTCCATAGAGCAATCCAAATCATTTTTAGAAACTGCAGATGATTTAAGTCTTTCTTCTACTTGAAACACTTTTAGTAGGTACCAATAGCATTAATGAAAGAAAGTGAAAGTGTTAGTCACTCAGTCATGTCCTCTTTATGACCTCGTGGACGGTAGCCCACCAGGCTCAATGAGATTTTCCAGGCAAGAATACTGGAGTGGGTAGCCATTCTCTTCTCCAGGAGATCTTCCAGACCCAGGGATTGAAACTGCGTCTCTTGCAGCCCCTGCATTGGCAGATGGATTCTTTACACGTTAAGCCACCAGGGAAGCACACCAATAGTATTATTAGTTAAATATAAATTTTTGTGTGTGACACACCCACCCTTCATGACTGACCCTGCTTCTCTATTTTGCTTCCTTTTCACCCCTCCTCCTCTGGCTCAAAACTTCCCTCGCACACTGTTCCAGTGCTCCTTCAATAAGCATCTTTCAGTATCAGGAGTTTGCACCTGCTGTTTATTCTTCCTGATACATTTTGCTCATTAACAGCCTGGTTATTGTCACTCAAAATTTAGAGCTTAGATGGTACTTCCTCAAAGAGATCTTCCCTCTTTGGCCATCTAAGTAAGTCTCCCAGGTGATTCTCTCATTGCCTCCTTTATTCTACTTCTTTTCCTGATATTTAGGATACTTTGTAACTACACTGTTTTGCATCTCTTTGGTTCATCTTTAGGACCTTCACTCCACGAGAGGTAATGGCACAAGAAGACTAAAATGACCTCACTAAAATGCATTATTATTTCATGTTTTGCTAAGGAATTAAAACCTGTGCCAGCTGAATTATGATACAATAATTGATGCTTTCCAATTGTGGTGCTGGAGAAGACTCTTGAGAGTCCTTTGGACAGCAAGGGATCAAACCAGTCTATCCTAAAGGAGATCAACCTTGAATATTTATTGGAAGGACTGATGCTGAAGCTCCAATACTCTGGCCACCTGATGGGAAGAGCCAACTCATTGGAAAAGCCCCTGATGCTGGGAAAGATTGAGGGCAGGAGGAGAAGAAGGGGGCAGAGGATGAGATGGTTGAATGGCATCACTGACTCAATGAACATGAGCCTGAGCAAATTCCAGGGAGATAGTGAAGGACAGGGAAGCCTGGCGTGCTGCAGTCCATGCAGTTGCAAAGAGTCAGACACGACTTAGAGACTAAACAACAGCAGCAATACTTTATTTCACTTGAAATTTCATGATAAATATGTAAAAAGTTCCTTTGTGTTTAGACATATATTTTGGCATATCTTATTCATATGTATTGATAGAATGCAATATTTGCAAAATAAAAAGAAATCTTAAAAAAACTTCAGAATCTGGTTCTTTTAAACGGTTATGGGACTTAAAACCATAGATGCTAATTTTTCACAACAGTATTCTTTATTATGCTGGCAAGAATTTTGGTATGTGGGCATTATCAAACATGAACAAACACAGTGCTATTATCGGGAGGCTTTCTTCCAAGCTCCTGACGCTCTTCCTGCAAGCTTTGATGTTGGTGTGTGAAGTGCAGCCCTGTAATACACTCACCCACTTGTTCTTTCTTAGGTCCTACAACGTTGCTTTGCAAGAAAATTGGGAATTTCACTCATTCCTCCAAACCCAGATATTCACTTCTCTAATATCAAATTCCACATCACTGTTTCACTTCAATAATTTTTAGCATTAACAACAATGTTTTCAATGTCAGATATAATCTTTAAAATTAATGGCGACTATTCTCAACACATACAACACCAAAAATAACTTGAATTGAAAAAAAAATAGATATCTTGACTAAAACAAACATGTATGGACCATGACAATTATATCAAGATATATCTTACTTTCAGAGGTGTGAAAATGTACAAATATGGATCTTATTGTGAAGTATGATATAGTCTTTTGCTTTTTATCAGTTTTTAATTATTATTTTTGTGTGTGTTCATCCATCCCATTTTGAAAGAGGCACATTGAAATTAAAATTGCATCTTTACTATGAATCGTACCTTTTCTATATCAAATGACAGCATTTTTCCATTTTACTTCATTCCTTAAAGTCCAGTTTTTCTGGTATTAATAGCTTGACTCCTGTTGTCCCTTTCTTTAAATCTGCCTGATATATCTTTGCTGATTTTATGTCATTTTGCTTGAGATATGCTAATGGAAGACCATATTTGACAAAACACCATTTTTTATTTTCAATGTAAGAGATTTCTATCTTTTAATAAGGAAGTTACATTTAGTTACATTATTAAATTTGTAATAGTCTTGTTTCTCTTAGCTGGCTGTAGTTCTTATGGCATCAAACTATACCATGATTTCTCCATTCTTTTGTTAACATTTTTTATTGTGAAATGTATTACAAATACACACAATGGATATATATATGCATATTTAATGATTAATAGTTAAGTTGAATAAAATTCTAATATTCACTATCCAGCCTAAGAAACAGAGTATTGGGCATAACTCTGAAGCTTCCTGTTGGCTTGATTACACTCTTTGCCTGCACTGGAGTTAGTACTATCCTGTATTTTGTGTAAGCACTTTCTTTGCTTTTTCTCTATGGCTTTACCACGTATATGTTGCTTTAAACAATTTAATGATCAGTTTGCTTATTGTTTAACTTTATACAAATGCAATTGACACATGATATCTGGACCACTTTATGCTGATGGCTGTGATTAATTCATGTTCCCTAATATATGGTGTTCTGTAAAAAAATCACAAAGCTTGTACACTGTGTTCTGTATCAAAGGTGCTGACAATGTGGATGGTGCCCCAGAGCTGAAGAAGGTCATAACCCTGATCCTTTGTATGGATACAACATAATCTATTTATTTTAATAATTCAGCATTTTTCCTAAGGTTGTTTTTCTAACTTTTTATTCCTTTTTTTTTTTTTTTTTTTGGCCATGCTGCATAGCATGTGGGGCCTTATTTCCATGACCAGAGACCAAACCGGCCCCTGCACTGAAAGCACAGTCTTAACCACTGGACCACCAGAGAAGTCCTCCTAGGTCTCTTGAGCTTTCTTTAACAGTTTTTCCTTAGCTTCTTGCAATAGTATTGCCATGAGCACTATTTTACATGTCTCTGGAACATATGGTTCCTCTAGGGTTTCTAACTAGAAGTGGAATAACTGGTAACAGTGCATACTAATGCATGCATCGATAAACTTTTGTTCCGGGCTTCCCTAGTGGACCAGTGGCTAAGGCTCCATTCTCCCAGTGCAGGGGTCCCGGTTTGATCCTTGGTCGGGGAACTGGATGTTACATGCAGCAACTGAAAAGATGCCATGTGCTGCAACTGAGACCTGGTGCAGCCAAATAAATAAAAAATAAACAAACTGATTTTCTCTTGTTAATCTTTTTGTTAACGAGTCTCAGCTGGAAACCTAAAACAGTGGATAGAAGATTCTCTTCCTTACAAAAGCATCAGATGGATGGGGGACCACCATTGCTGGCTTTGAAAATGGAAGAAGCCACAAGAAAGGCCCTCAGCTGACAGGCAAAGAGGAAACAGGGACCTCATTCCTACAAGCGTGTGGAGCCAGTACCCTGAAAGTCCCTGGAAATGAATTATCCCTCAGACCCTACCGAGGAAGCAGCCTGGCCAACAGCCTGACTTTGACCCTGTAAGACCTAAGACAGGGCAGACAAGTCACTGACCTACAGTGTATGAGACAGAGATCTCTTACTCAGTCGATCAGTCTGTCTGACTCTTTGTGACCCCATGGACTATAGCCCATCAGGCTCCTCTGTCCATGGGAGTCTCCAGGCAAGAATACTGGAATGGGTCGCCATGCCCTCTTCCAGAGTATCTTCCCAACCAAGGAATCAAACCTGGGTCTCTTGCTTTGCAGGTGGATTCTTTACCCCTGTACCATCTGGGAAACCCTTACACATGCCACTGAGATTGTAGCAATCTGTCAGCAATAAAAACCAGCACATTTGATTAGCCTAGTTTATGATAGTTTTAATGATTCAAATGCTTTTAAACAGCCTGATCAACATTATTTCAAATTAATCATTTTTCTAGTTGTGTCAATCTTTAATTGGCAGGAGGAGGAGGCCATGAACTAAGAAGCATCACTGTTCAATTAAAGGCAAAATAGGTTGGGTGGAAAAGAGGCACCTGATCAGTCTTCCAAGCAACGTGTTATAGTAACTGTCTCTAGTTCATCTCTATGGTTTCCAGATACTTTGCCCATGTTGTTTGTTTTAGAATGGACAGCTGTGGAGCAAAATTTGGCCAGCCATACAGGGTGGAACTCTGCTTCAAGTTCTGTCAGGAAAACGATGGAAGCTGACACACAGAGAAACAATAAAACCCGAGATGAAGAAAGAACCTAAGCACTTGGGTCTATGCTTCTGATTATTCCTCACACACTTTTCCAAACTTGATATCAGATAATAAATTGCTTTTCACTAAGACAGAAATGTGTTTCAGTCATTTGCCAATGAAAAGAAAGAGTCTTGAATGCTGTATTCATTTCCAAATGATAAATGTAGTGACTTCTTAGTAAAACACCACACATTCACTGTTTCAAAGTTCTGCTGGTCAGAAGTTCAGTGCAGGTCTCTGGGCTAAAACCAAGGTCCCAGCAGAACCACACCCCCATCTCAGGGCTCTGGGCCAGAATGCACGGCCCTGCCTTCCAGTTTCTCCATCCACTCTTGGCTGGGCCTGTTTCCTCCATCCTCAAAAGTCAGCAGCGTGGACTCTCTCTCTGCCTTTCCTCCATGGTCACATCTCCCTCTGACCTCTAATGTCTATTTTAATTTGTTTTCTCTTATGAATGACACTGAGCATCTTTTCATGTGTTTACTGACCTTTTCTGTTTTCTCTTTTGTGAGTTCTCCGTTTCAAGTCTTTGTCAACTTTCCTATTGGGTCATTTGCTGCTTTTCTTCCCACTTCTTTCATGGAACTATTTCACACTTTGGAGATTTATCCTCTAGCGGTTAAACCTATTAAACTGTCATCTCCTGTTTTGTGCTTATATTTTGGTAATTTTAAACTTAACCTATATTTTAATGTAGTCAATTCTGTCCATTGTTTGTCTTACTTTTCTATATATTGATGAAGACATTCTTCTTTTTCCCTAAAGTCAAAGGATATTCTGCTACATTTTATTGTAAAGTATATGAATTTTTCTTTTCTCACTATTTACTCTGTCAATAATTGTTTTCTCTTTTTTTCCTCAATTAATTAATTAATTTAGTTTTGGGCTGCTCTCTCTAGTTGTGTGACTCGCTGTGGGTTTAGCTGCTATACAGCATGTGAGATCTTAGTTCCCTGACCAGGGATCGAACTTGCATCCTCTGCATTTGAAGGCAGATTATTAACTACAGGACCACCAGGGAAGTCTCATTTTTTTCTTTTAAATAAGGAAGTTTGCACAGAACATGGTACTGGGCTGACATTTTCTTACTGACCTCTAATACCAGTTCCTTTCTATTTCACATTTTGATACATGCATTAAGTATGCTTCTGGGTTCTTTATTCTGTACCATTAATTGGTATGTCTATCCCTAAGTAAATACCACAGTATATTACCAGTATATTTATAATAAGCTTCACTATTTAATAGAACCAAAGCTCTTCAACTTGATCTTTTTCTTTACAATGTGTTATATCTTTTGACCTTTTGCTTACTCATATACCTTTTTAAATAAACTCGTCAAGTTCCATAGAAACATGGCTGGAATTTGGATTAGAATTACATCTATAGGACAAGTGGAGGAGAACTGACAATTTTCTTAACTCAAGGTCATTCTTGATATGAAATATATCCATTTATTTTGGTCATCTTTAATGGCTGTCAATAGCACTTTATAATTTTTGGCATCTAACAGTCTTACTTAGATTTTGTTAATCATTATTCCTGAGAACATTATATTTTTAGTGCAAAAGTAATTACATTTTCTAACTGTTGTTTCTTAGGTGCATAAAAATGCAATTAACTCTTGTCCAGTAATGATATCATATGCTACTACCCACTCCAGTGTTCTTGCCTGGAGAATCCCAGGGACAGTGGAGCCTGATGGGCTGCCGTCTATGGGGTCGCACAGAGTCGGACACAACTGAAGCGACTTAGCAGTAGCAGCATGCTACTATAAAAGTGTATATTTGTCAGTCACAGTAGTGTCTGATTCTTTGCGACCCCAGAGACTGCAACCCACCAGGCTCCTCTGTCCATGGAATTGTCCAGGCAAGAATACTGGAGGGGATTCCCATTCCCTTCTCCAGGGGATCTTCCCCATCCAGGGATCAAACCTGGGTCTCTGGCATTGTAGGTGGATTCTTTACCACAGTGCCACCAGAGAAGCCCCAGGCTCCTTATCAACCCATTAAATCCTCTCAACAACTCTATGAGGGGGAGATCTGTTAACCATAATTGCACTTTATTTCAGCAGTCAAACCACTGCATCAATCTGGCCACCGGGATTTGGAGTAAGGTAGAGTGTGTAGAAAGGAGAAGAGAGAAGTACAGCGATTGCACCTCCTACGGAGTAGAGAATCTGCCACAGAACAAAATGCTGTTGGTTTCCCGGTGCCTGATGAAGAAGAGGAAGGGGTGGTCTGCACAAAATTTCGGCTCCATTCTGCAGCACCGGAAGTTCCTGACCACGGCAGTGGCCCCAGCTGCCTCTGTGCCCTCCTCGTTGACCTCCACGAAGCACTTGTGTGCGACCTTGGACACGGGCACGTTCTTCTTAGCTGACATTCCGGAAAAGTCTGCCTTGGCTTCGTCGAAAGCATCAGTCATTCCTAAACTTCGAAGAAAAGCTTCCAAGTCATAACTCGCCTCCAGCTTTAATCTGGGAAGAAAAACTTGAACGTTCTCCTCAGTCAGCTTTTCTGGACTCGTCCAGGTTCTCAACTTCTCATATGTAAGTGCTTTTTCCACCTGAAATTATGGAGTTAAGTCTTAAAAGCTAGATGATAATAGCTTGGTACCCACCCACCTATCGGCTCATTAACCTCTCCCCCTCATGACCTGTGACTTGATACGGAGTTCTGTTCCAGGATAATCTACAGGATATTTCCTTTTATAAACACACCAAGATTTTCCCTCTATTTCTTTCATTTTCCCTGTTTTATGGATACAAGAGAGCAACAGCTAGGAAACACCTGAGACAAAGATGGGGTTTTATTTTGAACTATAGGGACCAAACTAATGTCAAGTTGTTTTTTTAGTTTAGGAAATTCTCAAAACCAATTTATTGTATTTATGTAGATGATACCACTTTAATGGCAGAAAGTGAAGAGGAACTAAAGAGCCTCTTGATGAAGGTGAAAAAGGAGAGTGAAAAAGCTGGCTTAAAACTCAGCATTCAAAAACTAAGATCATGGCATCCAGTCTTATTATTTCATGGCAAATAGATGGGGAAACAGTGTCAGTTTCATTTCTCTGGGCTTCAAAATCAATGTGGACAATGACCTCAATCACGGAATTAAGACGCTTGATCCTTGGAAGAAGAGTTGTGACCAACCTAGACAGTGTTTTAAAAAGCAGAGACATCACTTTGCCAGCAAACTATGTATAGTTAAGCTATGGTTTTCAGTAATCATGTATGGATGTGAGAGCTGGACCATTAAGAAGGCTGAGTGCCAAAGAACTGACACTTTTGAACTGTGGTGTTGGAGAAGACTCTTAAGAGTCCCTTGGACTGCAAGGAGATCAAACCAGTCAATCCTAGAGGAAATTAACCCTGAATATTCATTGGCAGGACTGATGCTGAAGCAGAAGCTCCAATATTTTGGCCACCAAAGTATTGGAAGAGTTGGCTCATTGAAAAGACCCAAATGCAGGGAAAAATTGAGGGCAAGAGGATAAGGGGGCTACAGAGGATGAGATGGTTGGATGGCATCGCTAATTCAATGGACATGAGTTTTAGCAAACTCAGGGAGATAATGAAGGACAGGTAAGCCTGGCATGCTGCAGTTCATGGGGCTGCAAGAGTTATACATGACTTACCAACTGAACAACATCAAATGCAATACAGTACCATGAGTTTGAGAAAACTGTTGACCAAAGAGAAAGAAGCATGACTCAGAACTTGGCTGAATGAAAAGGGAGAACTCCGTGATTCTGGGGGAGGAGGGCAGGATGGGAAATTCCACAGGACTGTTGCTTCTGGCATCCTTGCTTGCCCTCTTCCTGTTCTGGGGGTAGCTTTGAACCCTCCCAGATCCAGCCTTCATTCTCGTTTATTAACAAGGAAAATATACAGAGGAGCATCTTTCCCCCACCAGCAGAAGTCCAAGTGAGAGTTCCTCTCCAGTGGCAGATGTTTGGATGTCAGTTCTGTTCCTATACTCTCCTAATTTTTTTTTTTGAGGGGGTGGGGAGCTTTTGAAAAAACTGAAATATATGTGATATAAAACACTGTGTCATACATTTATATATTGAAATATAATTGCCACTATAGCAATGATTAATACCTATTATATAAATATCATTTATTTTTTATTCGTTTGTTTTTAACTAGAGGATAATTGCCTTATAATGTAGCACTGGTTTCTGCCATTTATCAACATGAATCAGCCATATGTGTGTGTATTTATATATATATATATATATATGTCCCTCCCTATTGAACTTCCCTCCCACCTCCCACCCTGCCCAACCCTGAGGATTGTCACAGAGCACCGATTTGAGCTCCCTGCATCATAGAGCAAATTCCAAGTGGCTACCTACTTTACCTGTGGAAATGTGCGTGTTTCCATGCTACCCTCTCAGTTCATCCCACCCTCTTCTACCCCCACTGTGTCCACAGGTCTCTTCTCTATGTCTGCATTCCATTTTCTTAAAGTTGCCATGACAGATCTCGTCCTTGCCTTATGCCAGGAGGTTCCTGATTCAATAGAGAAGCCAAGGAAATCAGGCAGGTCCTATCCTCACAGGGGTGGGGCGGCGTGCACCCGGGGTGCTAGAGCTAGCTTGCATCTTCTGCAAAAGTCAACTGTTAAACCCTTGGGAGCCTAAACTTGGCCGTGATGCAGGTATTTACACCACAGAAATCAGCAAACATTATAAATGAGGGCTTCCCCGACACCTCAGGAGCCAGATGACCAGCACGCCGTCACTCCTGCACCTCCCACCTTATAAATTTACTTTCCCCCAACCTGAACTCTCTTTTCCTGTCATAGGAAAATGTCCTTTTCCTCCTGTCTAAGAAAAATTCCTCACCCGTACTTTAGACTCTTGCTCCTCAAAATTGGGTTTATGACCAACAGCATCTGTATCACTTGGCATCTTGTCAGAAATGCAAAATCTCAGGCCATAATCCCCCTAAATCAGAATCTGCATTTTAACAGGATCCCATTAGATTAACATACACATTAATGTTTGAGGAACACTGCTCAGAGCCATCTTTATCTTTTTCCTATTATTTTGTTTAATAATTACTGGGCTCTCAACTAGCCCTTCCCTTCAGAATAAATAATAATGTTCTTATTTTTGGAACTCTCTTCTGCTAGGCTTCATCAGAATTTGTTTACTCCAGCAATTCCACTCCTAGGTGTACACTCAGTGGAAATGCACACACATGTTCGCCAAAAGTCATGCAGTGGTATTCATTTAGCACTCCTTAGAACAACCCTCTGGAGAAAGAAGTGGCAACCCACTCCAGTATTCTTGCCTGGAGAATTTCACAGACAGAGGAGCCAGGCAGGCTATAGTCCATCGAAGAGTTGGACACAACTGAGCGACTATCTCTCACTTACTCACTTAGCACAACCCTAAACTGAAAATGCCTCAAATGCAATCCAGTGGATGCACTTTTAAAAATGAGCTCAGACTACTTAGGATTGCCACAGGGAAGGACTGGGGGAAGAGATAGTTAGGGAGATTGGGGTGGACATGTAAACACTGCTAACATTTAAAACAGATAGCCAGCAAGGACCTAATGTAGAGCACAGGGAATTCTGCACAATGGTACGTGGCAGCTGGATGGGAGGGGAGGTTGGGGGAGAATGGATGCATGCATATGTATACATATATGGCTGAGTCCTTTCACTGTTCACCTGAAATTATTAAAGCATTGTTAATCAGCTATATCCCAATGCAGAATAAAAAGTTTTAAAAAAACATGTGCAGGCTGGATCCATAGACACTCAGACTCAGCATCAAGGGCTTACCACAGCAAGATCCGTGTTCTCATCAGGCAGAAGGATGAGCATGCTCAGTTCGGCCCCCACGTAGGGCAGCTCCAGGACCTGGGTAGGCACCTCCTCCACGTGCCCCATTTTAAACTTGGCTTGTTTGAACATCATCTGTACTGTCTTCTTCTCCTGATAAAAATATGAAACTAAAATCACATCACTGAAATATGAGCACAAGGTACTAAGAACTGGTATATCTAATCACAGAACCCTTGCTGGCATTCAATCACTAAGTCATGTCTGACTCTTTACAACCCCATGGACTGCAGCCCACTAGGCTCCTCCGTCCCAGGGATCTCCAGGCAAGAATACTGGAGTGGGTTGACATTTCCTTCTCCAAGAGATATTCCTGACCCAAAGGTCGGTCCCATGTCTCCTGCATTGCAGGTGGATTTTTACCAGGGAAGCCCACAGAACATAATATATAGGTACATATAATTATTATTTCTGTGTATTTATGCTGATTGATGCAAAATCTTCATTAGTACATAGTAGTGTTGAGTAATAACATTCCATTGTCCCAGTAGATCAAGTACTACCATGTGGGAGAGAAAAAATTGATGAATAGAGACATAAAAGCCTCTATATTATTCTCAGAAGAAATTGTGCTTTTTCTCTTTTTAAAAGATAAGTAGAGTAGCACTCGAGGGACCTTTTAATTAAAAAATTATTTCTCGAAGTTAAGAGGAAAATGAACTAATATTTAAGTCTTTGCACTGGAAGATTTATTTAGAAAAGGTATATAGGTATATAGTGTAACTCCAGAGGGAGTTACACTTTTACTCTGAAAAGTTGCTCAATTATATAATTGGTGCTATGGCCTTGCTTTTCTTGGAGAAAAAATCTTGATGAGATGTCCAGAGTCCACCATTTTTAAAGACTGCAACAAACGTATTCTGGGCATGTAAATTTTTGTGCAATATGCTATTATCAAGTGGATAGAGGTCAAATTCCAAGCTGAGAGTTATTGACCTCAGCCATTATCATATTCAAAAGTGAAAGGAGAAAAGTTTTTTAAAGTTAGGCATAGAAATCTAAAAATCAAACACACAGCATGATGACTATAGTTAATCATGGCTTAATAATTAACAATATAATTAATAATATAATTAATATAATAATATGGAATGCTGGACATTTGCTAAGAAGGTAGATTTCAGGTGCTGTCATCAAGAAAATACATGGCAACTATGTGAGCAAAAGATATTTTAATTAACTTCATGCAGTAAACTTTCACTGTGTATCTCAAATCCTCATCTTGTACATCTTAAATATGTAAAAATTTTTTATTTTTTAAAAAGATCCAAAAATAAATAAAAACAAAGCTGTCCTGAACATTTGCTAACACTTTTTTTTCTTGTATTCCGAATTGTACAGCATGAATTCTAAGACAATAAATAGTCATAGTTGTCATTAACAATTGTGAGAAAAAGTCTAAATACACTCAGTGATAGGATAATACAAAAGCAACTCCAAGGCTTAGAAGAAATTTTCTTTCAATCCAAATAACATGACCAGAGACAGGTCGATTTGACCAAGGATCCAAAAACAAAAAGATCAACATAACAATTATTTTGGCATTTCTATTTCCCATTCCAATAAGAGACAACAGGGGACATGAAATTCATTCATAAATAAATTAAGAATCAAGAAAGGGTAAAATAAATTATTTTTTCCATGCCTTCACAATCTTCAGGAAATAGCAATATGTCTGCAAAATGTTTTCCTACCTGGTTAGTCTTAAAGGGCATTTCCCTTGTGTGCTTTCTGTCAAATTGCTCATTCCACTTGCCTTTGAAATAGATGGCATTCACCAGGACCAGCTTAGTCAGAGGACTGACTGTCCCAGCTCCCAGTATCTCTGATATCTTACCTGTAAAGAATATGAGAGAAAGTTACTGCTATTGGGGGAGAATAAACTTTCCTTTTACAAAAGTTCTCTCTCAATATTGAAAAAGGCTGGAATTCTGCTGCTCTGACTGCCTGAGGACTCAGGGGGATGGTGTTTCATGCGGGGGCACACATGCAGTGTAGTGTTTGTCTTTAAAAAACAATCTTGAAGCAGAGACTAACACTAGGTTTAAGCATTTTTCAGAAATCACCACTTCATAAGCCCAAGAAAAATATCAGATTGGCACTGGAGCTTCCCTGATGGCTCAGACAATAAAGAATCTGCCCGTAATGCAGGAGATCCAGGTTCAGGCCCTGGGTTGGGAAGATTCCCCTGGAGAAGGGAATGGCTACTCACTCCAGGATGCTTGCCTGGAGAATCCCATGGACAGAAGAGCCTGGAAGGCTCCAGTCCATGTCAGAATGGCATTACCTGCTTCAAAACCCAGCAAACATGCACATAGGCTACTGGAAACAGCGTCAGAGTAGTCACACCGAGGAGGTCACATCTGGGCAGTCTTGGCTCTGTCTCCCTTATAACACCACCTTTCCCGAAATGAAAACTACTCACCTTCTGTCTTCTCCATCACCCAGTCGTTTATGTGTTTCCTGCATTCTTCAGTGTCTTCAGCAAAAGACAACTCCTCCAGGTCAGCCTGATAGAACTTCTGGCAGGATTCTTTAAAAGCCTACAAATGCAGAATACCAAGTGTGGCCATATTCTACTTGGCAAAACTTCCTAAAGGTGTGAAAACATTTTTTCCTTAACATGTTTCTGGCATAAATGCTTGTACAGGGCACTCTGTACTTTAAAACTCACTTGTGCAATTAATCAAAATGTACAGACCACTGGCACTGTGCCAGGGCGGGGGACACCAGGGTAAAGACAAGACTTTAGACCTGAGGTGGCTCACAGTCTGCAGAGAGAGAAATATATATACACAGAGAGTTGCAAGATGTTTTGAGAATATGGACAGTGGTAGCTATGCACAAAACAGCCTGCGAACTTTCCTGGCAAACACTTAAACTCCATGTTGATCTTCTGTTTGATTTTATCTCCTCTACTATGTGGTCTAACCATGTTTAACTCATTTCTGTATGCAGAACAGACCAGAGTGTCGAAAACATCCTTATGGAATGATTGGAAGGCTTGAACTAGACTATCAAAAAATCTTCCAGGTCTTCCAGGAGTGGAATCGTGTGTGTGTGTGTGTGTGTGTGTGTGTAGGGAATTAGGGAAAAAAATTATCAAGGGATAAGCCATGAAATGTAAGTTGGGGTCAAATCAGGAAGGGCATTACATGCAATACGTTAAAATCCACAGGTAACTCACCTCACAAAAACTTGTTTTCTGATATAATGTGCCTGGCAATTGGCTCCCATCCTCCGCCCTTCTCCTGTCCTCAAACATTTTAGTTTCTACAGAGGAAAGAAGATGCAGAGAGAAGAAGAACCCAAGCGACCATAAAAAGTGGAGAATGATCCTCTGTGTCCTCAATATTCCCCAATTACAATCTTCAAAAATCTGGCTGATATTCAAAAATGAACATCCATTAACCAGGAGATTCCTGGAATCACAAGTACTTATCCTAGAAAACCTAACAGGCTGAAGGACTCAGAATCATCTCCAAGGATACTGAACCCCAGAGCAGGCAGTCCACACTGGGTAGCACCCAGCAAAAGCCAGGAAAAGGCTATATTTGAGTCTTACATAATAATCCTTGGAACTGCCGACAGCTAAGATGGCCAGACTTACCCTGATCATTTCATTAATCTTAAAATAACATCCCTCTGTTTATTGTAGAGCACAATTTTTGGATCTCACTTATTGAATAATGGCAGATTTTTACTGGACTAGGGACCTTTGGAATTATACACCGCAGTAAATAGGAAATACTCAGATTCAAAATCTTATTTTTTAGGGACAGATTTTAATTTTAGAAAGACTATTCTATCATTTACCAACAAAGGTCCATCTAGTCAAAGCTATGGTTTTTCCAGTAGTCATGTAGGGAAGTGAGAGTTGGACTATAAAGAAAGCTGAGCACCGAAGAATTGATGCTTTTGAACTGTGGGTTGGAGAAGACTCTTGAGAGTCCCTTGGACTGCAAGGAGACCCAACCAGTCCATCCTAAGGGAAATCAGTCCTGAATATTCATTGGAAGGACTGATGTTGAAGTTGAAACTCCAATATTTTGGCCACCTGATGTGAAGAACTGACTCATTGGAAAAGACTCTGATGCTGGGAAAGATTGAAGGTGGGAGGAGAAGGGGATGACAGAGGATGAGATGGTTGGATGGCATCACTGACTCAATGGACATGAGTTTGAGTAAATCCGGGAATTGGTGATGGACAGGGAGATCTGGTGTGCTGCAGTCCATAGGGTCGCAAAGAGTTGGACACTACTGAGCAACTGAATTGAATTGAATTCTATCAGTAGTGTGCAAGGACAAGGCTGGACTTAGAGAGATCAGTTAGAAAACAATTAAAATAACAGTGTAGAAGGTGTGAGAACCTGGACACAGGCAATGACGATGGTGATTCAGAAGAGGGGACAAATTTAAGAGACTTTGCATGGTCAGCTCCACAGAAAGCGCCCAGTAAAGAAGAGACAAGAGTTAGAGGTTGTGGTCATTGAGATGGGGGTGGGAGAAAGGCAGGTGCGGGTGCAGGAAGATGGACCAATTGAAATTGACATCTGGGAGTATGATATATCAGAAACAGTCATTTTTCAAAGGACACAGTTCAGAAGCAATCATAAAATTCTCAAATACGGAAGTATAATTCTAAGCACATTTTTAAGGCAGCACAACTATCCTTTATTTCTGCTCTTCCATAATTTCTGTTTCATTTTCAGTGTCTTTTATCGATGTGGGAGCACTACTTACGGGCAGGAAATCACATGTCTTTTCCCCAAAGAGTCTGTTGGCAGTTCTGAGCAGGCACTGTGGGCCGGACGTGCTGACTTCCCCAAGGAGTGACTGGAAACCTCGGTGGACATCTCCAGCTTCATTCAGACAGAGTGCCTGGTGATAGAAGATAAGAACACTGACTTTTAACATGCCATTTTCTCCTTCAAAGAGCTCTTCCCAAACAAATTTCTGCGCTGAAAACAACAAAGAATCCAGTTTAAACCATCCTAGATGGTTTGACCATCTAGCACAGAGTTTCTCAACCTAGAAATATAGACTTTTGGGGCCACAAACCTGGGGGCTCAGAGGTAGAGAATACGCCTGCCAATGCCGAAGACCTAGGAGAGGTGGGTTTGATCCCTGGGTTGGGAAGATCTCCTGGAGCAGGAAATGGCAGCCCACTCCAGTAGTCTTGCCTGAGAAATCCCATGGACAGAAATCCCAAGGTGGGCTACAGTCCATGGGGTCTCTACAGCTGGACCCGGCTTAGCAACTAAACCACCACCACCACTTTGCTGTGAGGCTGCCCGGCACACACTAGACTATTTAGCTGCATTTCTGGCCTCTGTCCACTAGATGTCAGCAGCACCTCTCAGGGATGACAACCAACACAGTCCAGATCTTGTCAACTGTCCCGGGGATGCCGAATCGCCCCCAGGTGGACATCTCTGCTCTAGCAGGTTTATCTACGCCAGGAAGGCAGCGCTCAGGAGGGAGACTGAATAGAACAGGGATATGGAATGACCTCTAGGACACAAGAATGAGCAGAAATAGACATGGGAATGTTTCACTGGGAATCCCACAGAAGTCCTCCAGTCTAAATGGGATTTAAATGTCAAATCAGAGTGAGAATTAAGGCTGTTCTCTTATCTCCCAACAACACCAGCCCAAAGCCCCCCCTCCTCCAGGGAGCTGAAAGAAACAGCCACCGGGGACTCAACTGTGGCTGGGACTCATTCTGAGGAGGGTGGGTGCACCCTGATATTCATGGAAATATGATGCGTATATGACAGTTTTCTGGGACACTTTCACCGGGAAGTCTGCTTCCCTAAAGCAATAGCCACTGCCTCCTTGGTGCATGCGTGTGTTTTCAGTCACTTCAGTCATGTCTGACTCTTGGCAACCCCATGGACTCCTAGCCCACCAAGCTCCCTTGTCCATGGGATTCCCAAGGCAAGAATGTTGGACTGAATTGCCATTTCCTTCTTCAGGGGATCTTTCTGACCCAGGGATTGAACATTGAACCCCGTCTCCTACATCTCCTGCCTTGGCAGGCTGATTCTTTACCCACTGAGCCACCTGGAAAGCCCACTTCATTGATAGCTAAGGTCATATATAAAGCATGTCAGGTCAATCAGATTATATATTGATTGATTGATTACATATACACATATTATATGGCTGAGCTCTCTCTATATATTATATATATATTATAATCTAATATATGTATAGAGTATATCTTAAAAATTCCAGAAGTCCCCATTTGTGCCGCACTTTTTCCACTTAGGCATAACCTTATACTAGAAACAATGCATTAAACAAAAATTCATTTACACAGTTGCATTTCCATTTGAAATATAACATTAGCAAAAGTTTAAAATTGAACAAAGTTGAAATTCTTGGCTTTTTGTGGAACAGAATTGTAGTTTCCCTTGCTCATCAAAGATGCAGCAAAGAACATTAAGCATCTCCCATGCACACTAGCAGGAGATGTCTCTACCACAATTCTTTCCACTTTCAGATCTGCATTCTTTCCGTCACTCCAGTGCCCCTCCCAGCCTCATTGGCGT
This sequence comes from Nanger dama, assembly GCA_917880005.1. Taxonomy (NCBI): domain Eukaryota; kingdom Metazoa; phylum Chordata; class Mammalia; order Artiodactyla; family Bovidae; genus Nanger; species Nanger dama. The sequence continues at coordinate 6,576,486 of CAKJTW010000069.1, forward strand.
CGATCAGCAGGTGTGAGGCATGAACAGAGCAGCCCTGTGAAAGCCAAGGAAGCCCACATACCTGGGACATCTGGGCCGCCGTGTTCCCCTTGGCCCCCATTAAGACCATGGTCAGGGGCGGAGGAGAGGCTCAGCGGAGAGAAGAACACATTTTGCGAGTGGTCCTCTTCACCCAACATTTTTAATAAGTTGATGGCAAAAGTGCCATTTGCTTCGCAGAGAGCATCCATCGGTGGAGGTCTATATCAAAAGCCAAACACAGGCACGTCAGCCACGCCCTCCGCTAGTCACCTGCTCATTCGTGCCCCATGTGTAGACACTAGGTGTGGTCAGCAAAGTAGCTGCACCCTCAAACATGCCTGTCGAATCCCAGAAACCTGTGCTTGAGTCTGAATTAAGGATCTTGCGATGGAGAGGGTCACCTGGATCACCGGGTGAGCTCAGTGTAATCACAGGCTTCTTTTAAGAGGACTGCAAAGGACTTCCTGGTGGTCCAGTGGTTAAGCTCTGTGCTCCCATTGCAGGGGGTTCAGGTTCGATCCCAGGTCAGAGAACAAGATCCCACGTGCCCAAACTAAGACTCGGCACAGCCAAATAAATCAATATTGAAAAAAAAAAAAAAAAAGCAAGCGGGTCAGAGGCAGAAAAGGAGATATGAGGATGGAAGCAAAGATCAGGATGACTTGGGGTCAGAAACCAAAGAACGCAGGCAGCCTCTGGGAACTGCAAAATGCAAGGAACTGGACTCTGCCCTAGAGCCTCCAGAGAAAAACAGTAGCTCTGCCAACCTCTTATAGACCTTTGACCTCCAGAAGTGTAAGATAAAACCCCTATTACTGATTGTCTCCCTCAGTCTTGTGTCTCTGGCATAATCTTTAAGCAACGTTCTATGAGTTATTAGCAATTTTCTATAAACAAAAATGTCATACATCTTCTTACATAGTTCAGTTCAGTTGCTCAGTCGTGTCCAATTCTTTGAGACCCCATGGACTGCAGCACACCAGGCTTCCCTGTCCATCACCAATCCCGGGATTTATTCAAACTCATGTTCATACAGTAGGTGATGCCATCCAACCATCTCATCCTCTGTTGGCCTCTTCTCCTTCCTTCAATCTTTCCCAGCAGCAGGGTCTTTTCCAATGAGTCAGTTCTTCGCATCAGGTGGCCAGAGTATTGGAGTTTCAGCTTCAGCATCATTCATTCCTTCCAATGAATATTCAGGACTGATTTCCCTTAGGATGGACTGGTTGGATCTCCTTGCAGTCCAAGGGACTCTCAAGAGTCTTCTCCAACTCCACAGTTCAAAAGCATCAATTCTTCTACGCTCAGCTTTCTTTACAGTCCAGTTCTCACATCCATACATGATTACTGGAAAAACCATAGCTTTGACTAGATGGCCCTTTGTTGGCAAAGTAATTTCTGCTTTCTAATATGCTGTCTAGGTTGGTCATAGCTTTTCTTCCAAGGAGCAAGCATCTTTTGATTTCACAGCTGCAATCACCACTGCAGTGATTTTGGAGACCCCACAAATGATGTCTGCCACTGTTTCCATTGTTTCCCATCTATTTTCCATTACGTGATGGGAGCAGATGCCATGATCTTAGCTTTCTGAATGTTGAATTTTAAGCCAGCTTTTTCACTTTCCTCTTTCACTTTCATCAAGAGGCTGTTTAGTTTTTCTTCGCTTTCTGACTTAAGGGTGGTGTCATCTGCTTATCTGAGGTCATTGATATTTCTCCCTCTGAGGTCATTGATATTTCTGACCTGCATAAAAATTTCTAAAGAGGCAGGTCAGGTGGTCTGGTATTCCCATCTCTTTAAGAATTTTTCAGAGTTTGTTGTGGTCTGCACAGTCAAAGGCTTTAGCATAGTTGCATATATAATATCCCTACAATTGTAGTATTCTGTTCCTTTTTATTCATCTTTAGAGCGCTTTTTCCCTCATTAAAACTATTTGTAAACATGTTTTTTTCTTTGCCCCCAACCCCCAAACTCTTATTGTTGTTTCTCTGTTGGTTTTAACCACAGGCACAGAGGATTGAGTTAATCATCTTGCTCATTTCATGGGCTTTGAAAAGCCCTCCTCCCCTCCATCCTAATTCCAATCCCATATTATGTCACATGAAAACAGCCAGAAACAGACTTTCCTGGTGGTCCAGTGGTTAAGACTCCATCTTCCAATACAAGGGGTATGTGTTTGGTCCCTGGTCTCAGACCTAAGATTCCACATGCTATGGGGTACAGTCAAAATTTTTAGAAAAAGAAAACAGCTAGATGGGTAGATTTGGTGGGTTGGTTTGGGACAGCTTGCCCTAAAATGCAAGTTACTAGAAAAACACAAAAGGACTTTAAATCCCAGGGACTAAAAAAAAAATATATATATATATATACACACACACACACACACACACATCATTTTCTACTGGTGTTGTTGAAATTGGACTGAGAGCTGTGAAATGGGGCCCCTGGGAATGCAGATGGGATACGAAGCCCAGATCTCAAGTCATCAAGTGGACAGATTGAATCAGGCACTCATTACAAATCCAGCCTTGACCTTCCTCCAGTTTAACTAAACTGCAGACAAGTTTCTTCCTGCCTCTGATCCCTGACCTCCTTTTCCTTAAAGAACTTAATTTAGGCAACTGGTCATCGTAAGTTTTTTCTCTGCTTCTTGGCAGCTAAACATTTTGAAAAGCCTCTTTCTTATTTTACAACCCCAGACACTCTTTCTCAAGCCCCTAGAAGCCAGCCCTTTAAAATATAATCATCAAGGAAGATGGTCTCCATGAGACAGAGCGAAAAAAACATCAGCAGGCACCTTACTGGCAGTTGTGATAAGTTTTTGCAGCTTATTATTATAACTTTAGAAAAAAATTATAAAATGTGCATTATTTCTATTAAACCTTCTTGAAACCTGGACTCCTAGTCAGTAAATTAATAAAACTCATCAACTCATCTCAGTTTCCCTGAGTCTCTTTGCTCTTACAGTTGAGAGCACTTTGAAAAATAAAAGGACAAATCATCATCCATAATCCCATGATCCTATAAGCTCATCTTTTCTATTATGTGATCCTTTTTAAAAATGTATATGCATCTTTTTAACTCAAAAATTTTAAGGTGATGCAAGAACAATATGTTCCAGTTTGAAAAACTAGCAAACAAGCAAAACCAAAAGTACTGGAAGCTCTACCTAGAGATAAGGGTCATCATGCCTTTGTTCATTTTTATAAGCATCTTTCAGTCTCCTGGTCCTGGTGGACTGACTGGGCTTCCTGAAGCCATCTTGAAAGTGAATCTCATTAAGCTTTGGAAGGGGTCAGGCAGAAGGGGAAAGTGAAGGGGGTGGGGGGGAAGGGCAACATTTCAACCAGAGCCTCCTCACTGTTGAATGGTTCCTTTGAAGCTTCTAAGAAATTTTTTCAAGAGAAGATGTCTTTGGCTTAAAAGAAACAAAAGCATGGTTGGGGGAAAAAAAAAAAAAAGTGTGGCATTCACCTGGTAAGTATAAAACAGTCCCATCCAGTACAGATTCCTTAAAGTTTGGCGGGAAAAAGTATTAAAACGTCATCCAAGAAAATACAACAGTGCTCTATAGTTAGTATACTTAATAGAGGGACAAAATGTTGTTTTTCTCTGCCCTCACTTCAGGAAGTCTCTCCAGACTCTTCAGCTGCTAGGTTCCAACACAAGGGCTGCTGGAGTTGGAAGGCTGATGTAGCTGCAGTGGGCAAGTCTCAACACTGAGCAGGACCCAGCCTGCCTCCTCGCCACTTCTGGTCAGAAAATAAAAACCTAGGAGGCAGGAAACTGTTATTCACTCAGTCATGTCAGACTCTTTGTGACCCCATGGACTGTACCCACCAAGCTCCTCTGTCCATGGAATTCTCCAGACAAGAATACTGGAGAGGGTAGCCATTCCCTTCTCCAGGGGGTCTTCCCGACCCAGGGATTGAACCGGAGTCTTCTGCAGATTCTTTACCAGCTGACCCACTAGGGAAGTCAAGAGGGATATTGAAACTTGATAGCACTGCACCTATCAGAAAATGGCACCAAAGAGATTCAAAGAAGGAGAGAGTTGGGTACCTGGAGATGAAAGACAGAAATAAATTTGGATTGGATTTTACAGGAGCCTAGAATCTTTGGACTGTGGACTGAAACAGAAAAATGCACAATATGACATTAAGTTGTGAATTAACTTTTACTCAGGATCTCACTGAGGACTATAGTAAGGGGGATAGCCTCTCTGACATAGCTCCGAGAAGGCAGGCAGAAAAGCACGATTTGGGCTACAGAGTGCCTGCAGTCAGCTCAGCAAAAGGTCACTGCTAGTCCCGACGACCAGAGGGCACAGCTAGTGTTTTTAGTGCTTTGTGATGTAGGGGAAGATGCAAGAATCTCGGCTTATTAATTTTTTTTTCCAGTGAAATCTCTAAGGAGCCTGTTTTCCCAAAGTACAGAGTGGCTTATTCTGTTTTTCATTCTGAATTTTGTTCAGGGTACACTGGCAGCCAGTGACTGCAGCAGCTAAACACCTGATCCTCGTGGAACTGGATAGTGAGCAACATTCTTTGTGTCACAGGAGCCAGGGTGAGGCTGGCATAAGTTTATGCTGGTGAGTGAGTCTGCACACGTGTGTGTGTGTGTGTGTGTGTGTGTTTATCTGTGAGTGTGTAGTTGTCCAATCTGCACAAAGGAATGAACTGGAATATCACATTAATCTCCTCTTTACATTTTAACTGCTCTTAATTGTAAATGTCTAATTTCAGGTTTCTTCCACATTTCCCCTTGCAGCTGAGTATTTTTCATCATCATGTCCCCCAAGCACTGAAACACCCTTGCCACACGCAAGTGCACATCTTAGATGTGTCCCAGCTCACACCAGCGAAAAGATTTTACTTCCAGCCAATAAAATGGATTGGCATTAGACTTGTTTTCCTTTTACAGGTGAACAATGTCAGGACAATTAAATACTGTCCTCAGGTCTCAGAAGAAACTAGCAGATTCAGCCACAAAAACAAGCCTTCTGCTTCCAAGGAGATGTCTCTCAATATCCATGAGGGGCTGGTTCCACAAGCCCCATGGATACCAAAATCCAAAGACACTTAAGTCCCTTCTATGAAATGGTGTAGTATTTGCATAGAAACTACACACATTCTCTTATCTACGTTAAATAATCTCTAGATTATTTATGGGGAAGGCAATGGCACCCACCCCAGTACTCTTGCCTGGAAACTCCCATGGACCGAGGAGCCTGGTGGGCTGCAGTCCATGGGGTTGCTAAGAGTCAGACACGACTGAGCGATTTCACTTTCACTTTTCACTTTCATGCATTGGAGAAGGAAATGGCAACCCACTCCAGTGTTCTTGCCTGGAGAGTCCCAGGGATGGGGAGCCCGGTGGGCTGCCGTCTATGAGGTCGAACAGAGTCAGACACGACTGAAGCGACTTAGCAGCAGCAGCAGCAGCTAGATTACTTATAATCCCTCACACTATGTAAAATGCTATGCAAATAGTTGCCAGCGGGTGCAATTGCAAGTTTTACTTTTGGGAACTTCCTGGAATTTTTTTTTTTTTTTTTTCCAAACATTTGCAGTCTCTTGTGGGCTCTGTGGAAGCAGAACCTCTGATAGAGTAGTCAGCATCATCTCCTCCTGGGGCAGAATGCCTGTCACCTCCCTGCTCCACCCTCCACAACCCTTGAAGTGAAGTGAAGTGAAAGTTGCTCAGTCGTGTCCGACTCCTTTGGAGCCCATGGACTATACAGTCCCTGGAATTCTCCAGTCCAGAATACTGGAGTGGGTAGCCTTTCCCTTCTCCAGGGGATCTTCCTCACCCAGGGATTGAACCTGGGTCTCTAGCATTGCAAACAGATTCTTTACTATATGAGCCACCAGGGAAGCCCAAAATTCTGGAGTCAGAGGCGCTACCATTGTGCCACAAGGTCACAAAAAACAGAGACACCCAAACAGGGTCATGAACACTGGCCTCTCAGATTAAAAGTCTGATGCTCTACCGACTGAGCTATCCAGGCATACATACATCCAACCCATACATACATACAAAAGTGAATTTGTCCAAAAGCGTTTATGTCGACCTTTCCTTATAAGACTTTGAAGGATAAAAAAAAAAAGGCCATAATTCCTGACTATGAAGAGGAAAAGTTAAAATTTTATGTAACTTCCTGCTCCTTCTGCCTCTGTAACTCAGCTTGCTCCTTGCAAAGTCTGGATCACGCAGGTCACGTAGTCTCAGAAAGTGGGGACTATAATACTAAGAACTGGAGCTTATCTCAGTCATCCTCTTCCTGCTCTTTTCAGCTGTCCGGCCTCTGCGAACTTGCTTAATCCTGCCTGTCCATGTAAAGGTCAGGCATTTCCCTCCCTGTCTTGACTGCTGTGTCCGCTCACACGTAACCCCTTAGTTAAAACCAGCCTATTAACAGCTAGTGTTGCCTACTATAGCCTGTCTATAAAAACTCTGTAATCCCCTGTTTGGGGCTCAGAACTTGGAGTGTCCTCAGTCCTCTGGGTCCACCGGCATAATAAATCTGAGTTCTCCAACTTTCCGAGTGTGGTGCTTGGTTTCTGGAGTACTGGTTTCTGCAACAACTGGGAGCTCCCACCCTTGGGGAGATACACATGTGTAAATGCCTGGTTTCCAGCTGGCCTTGTACTCTGTACCAGGATAAACAACAAAGTGCTAAGGAAGCCAACAGTAAAGCAGAAAGAAATCTTCTGAAGCCCAGGAGAAGGGGAGCAGTAAATTGGTTCTTAAAGACCGGCAGGAGCTCTGGAAGGCAGTGAGTGTCAGGGCCGGCTAGTGCATGGAATGCACAGGAAGCGCGTGGTCCTCATGGGGCCCAGGGAGCAGGTGACTGCAGCTTCCTGCCAGAGGCACAGGGCCTGAGACAGGAAGGGGGGCGCCCCATACACCAGGTTGAGAGTCTGGGACTTGAGCTATGATCTAGGAAGCCAGGCACTGTTTTCAAACGAAGGCTTTATATGAGTTTTAGAAAAGATTGTGGCTCATGGTTTGGTGTAGAAAAAAAAGACAAAACTGGGGACCTCTGCTACTGACTAGCGACTACCCAACACAGAGGAAACGTCTGCACTAGAGAGATGGAACTGCCAGGCTGGAGGGCTGATCACCTGAGGATAAGGAGGAGGACAGAGTCCCAGGCAGAGGCTCTTAGCTAACCCATCCAAAGGGTGGGACACCAACCACAGGAAGTCATACAAGCCAGCTTGGAATGGGGAAGGTGCTACATTCCATTTGAGATGAGTGGAACATTCCATTTCAAGGATTCTATAACAAAGACAGCCCGGGGGTGTTTGTCAACAAAGGGAGGGGACTTCAGAAGAGAGGAAGCTCTAGAGCAAGAGATTGGCAGCCCTTAGTCTGCATCCACATTCCAGGAACCTCTAGGTAAATGGATGGAGTTAGAATGTACAGGTGGAGGCCTAAGAGGAAAAAAAAAATCCACTTTGTTCTGGGGAATTTCCAATTTTCGAAGGTAGTGAGAGGAAAAGCCAAGAGACTGGGACCCAGCAATCCTGATGTCCTGGGAGAACTGGACATGAGTGAGGGACCAGGGAAGTGGGGAGGATGGAGGAGAGGAAGGTAGCATCCCAGGCTGGACCGGGGAGCGGTGGGGGGTGGCAGTTCAGACCTCAAATCCCTCAGCAGAGTTAGTGGGAGCAGGAACCAGGGAGCTGGGGGTATCGGGGGAGTGTGCAATCCACAGTGACTGCTGAGGATGGGGAGACGGGGAGGAAGCTGTTTGTTTCACGTGAGAGAGAGGGCTTCCCTGGTAGCTCAGCTGGTAAAGAATCCACCTGCAATACGGGAGGCCTGGGTCGGGAAGATCCCCTGGAGGGAGGACAAAGCAACCCCGCCAGCATTCCTGCCTGGAGAATCCCGTGGGCAGAGGAGCCTGGGGGTAGACTCCAATGGGGTCGCAAGGAGTCGGACAGGACTGAGCGACTAAGCGCAGCAGAACACAGAGAAAGGAGCCCATGAGTAAGAACAGATGAACAGATGTTAAAGAAAAAAAAAAAAGAGGAAGAAATAGGGAAAGAAAGAAGGGAGGGACACAGGGGAGGAGGAGCATAGAGAAGAATGTGGAGGAGGGGAGGGGGGGGGCTGGTTACACCCGATAAGCTCGGGGCGCGGCACCTCCCTGAGCCCCCCGGAGGCCTCACTCACCTGGAGTTTTCCAGCGAGGCTGCGGTGGGCGCCACAGACCTCCCGCTGCGCCCCGCCCCACCCCCGTCCCCCGCCCACTCCCCCTCCCCCAGGCCCCCTCCTCCTCTCCCCCCTCCTCCCTCACCTTGTTAGAAGTATCACAGACCTTAGCAAAATTGATAATAATCCTGGTCTGTTCACCGTTTTTGCCCCAGGAAAACAAAACTATTAATGGAAATTGAGTATAGTAATTAAAGAGCTTACAGGCTTCCCCCCCTCCCTCTCACTCTTCACCCCCTCCTCCCCCGCCAGGGCTCCGGCCCGTCCTCCTCCGGGAACCGCAGCCGCGGCGGGGCTCCCGGCCGCACCCTCCCTGCCGGCAAATGGCAGCGCAGTGGAGTCAGCGGGCCCGGGTCGCCCCCACCGCGGGGACCACCCTGTGACCCAGGGCGGTCTGCCCCCGGAGCACGGGCCTCCTAGTCCCGTCCTTGGACACTCACCCTTGAGGCCCCAACCAAACGGGCCGGGATCCCGCGGGTGCGGCGGGGACCGGGGCGACCCCAGCCCCGCGGCTCTCCTGCCCGGATACCCCCGCGGGCCTTCCCCTGGTCCACTCCACCTCCCTGCCCTGACCCACGGTGCCTCCGGCCTCCCGCCGTTCCTACAACTCTCAGCTGGAGTTGCAGGCCAGAGGCAGCCGCCAGGGGATCCGGAGGGCTCGGGAGCCCCCAAGACCGGGTACCTGGGAGATTCCTGCTGCTGCGGCGGCGGCTCTTCCAGCTCGGTGGATGCTTCACGTCCGCTTTGAGTTCGGGCCAGGCTTCCGGCGGTGACTCAGAACTCCGGGAGCTGGCCCAGCCTGTGCAGCGGCTGGATCGTGGGCGGAGGCTGAGCCTCGCGTGTATCTGCCTTCCCCGGGCCCGAGAGAGCAGACAGATTGGTGGCGGAGGGTAGGGCCTGGTCCTCCGAGGGTGTTTGCAGAAGGCCTCGCGCTTAGGGCCTGGGTTTGCTTTCCTGGGTTAATCTGGCATGGTCTTAGGACTTCCCTGGTAGCTCAGATGGTAGTGTCTGCCTACAATGCCGGAGACCCGGGTTCAATCCCTGGGTTGGGAAGACTTGGAAAAGGAAATGGCAACCCACACCAGTATTCTTGTCTGGAAAATCCTGTGGACGGTGGAGCTTGTAGGCTACAGTCCATGGGGTCGCAAAGAGTCCGACAGGACTGAGCACTTAATTTTCACTTTTCTTTAGCTTATTTGGAGGGCTCCGCAGATGGAGCTAAGTGGTATAAAGAACTTCCCTGCTAATGCAGGAGACATGAGTTGTGGGGTTCGATTCCTTGGTTGGGAAGATCCCCGGAAAAGGAAATGGCACCTCACTCCAGTATTCTTGCCTGGGAACTCCCATGGAGGAGCCTGGTGGTCTACAGTCCATGGGGTCACAATGAGACAGACACAACTGAAGTGACTTAGCACGCATGCCCAGCTTGTTTAATACACCTTGTTTAGTAAGCCTATAGAAGAGCACTTTAAAAATCCAGATTCCAGTTTGTCTAGTTTCATTTTTAGCCACTACACGAATGTCTATATTATTGAATATGTTGTTCAGTCGCTCAGTCCTGTCTGACTCTTTGCGACCCCATAGACTGTAGCCCCCAGGTGCTTCTGTCCAAGGGATTTCCCAGGCAAGAATACTGGAGTGGGTTGCCATTTTCTTCTCCAGGGGATTTTTCCAGTCCAGGGGTTGAATTTGCATCTCCTGCATTGGCTGGCAGATTCTTTACCAGCAGAGCCACCAGGGAAGCCCATATGCTCTTTAGTTACTATTCTGCTTTTCCATTAATAGTTTTGTTTTCCCTGGGGGAAAAGGGAGATTAACAGACCATAATTATTATTTATTGTTCTAAAGTCTGTGATACTTCTAAAAAGACAGGCTATATACATTTGCACTAAAGGAGAAAAACAAATATCAGGGAATACTTTAAGCCTCATTATTGAAAAAGCCTGATGAGTGCACACACATACATGTGTGTCCGGGATGACTGCAGTTTATTTTGCAATCATTCTTTGTACTAACATCCACTTTGAGTCTATTTCCCCCTCAAGTTTGTAAGCTCCATGACTCCAGGAGACAGGGGAACAAGGTCTGTCTATATTCAGAGGCATAGTCTTCATGCCCCAAATATCAACTGATACAGCATAGATGTCTAGTAACCATTTTTTAAATGAATGACTGCCTGAATGCATCTTACTAACCCGCAGTCTCTAGTATCATCCTTTTTCCTCGTTTGTTTGGAAAATATTGTGTTGAATAATCTTAGACTGTCAGCTTCTGACAGAGTCACTCTGGTTTTCCTTTATCTTGGCTTGGTTTCCAGGCTCCTTGTTCACTTGTTAACCTACTTTTCTTTTGAATCCACATGATACTTAAAACCTAAGGACTTTTTAGTGTGATAGAACACAGACACAGGGATTTCTTTTGTTGTTACTTAATGTGAGGTGCTATGGGTAGAGGCAAAAGTTTCATGATGATATGATAAAATGTCATACATACTACAATTTCCCTTCTTTGGAGCTAAAGCAAAGACCCAGGTCTCCTGTATTGCAGGCAGATTCTTTATCATCTGAGCCACTAGGGAAGCCCAAAGTATAGAATCTCTCTTTTTAAATTCTATGATACCAAACCAAGATTTTATACAGAAAACACATTTTCTTGTACTATTTTATACACTGTTCATGTCAGATCCATAGTAGATTATATCTTTCACTCAGTAGATTAAAATGAAAAAAGCAACCTAGAATGATACACTCACTCTCTAAAATTATAATAAGAGCTGATGAGACTACCAATAAGCCATTGTGTAGGAGCATTTTTAGTAGGAGTTGGAAAAACAAAGGCAATTTTGTGGAGATAAAATTTTACTAAGAATATCTTCTTATACCTGACAATACGCATTTATATAAATTAGAAATTTACTCTTCTAGTTTATAAGATTTTTAAAAGCAAAGATGTTAATGTGACAACTTTTACCCTAATAATTCTAATAAAAATTTTTATTTTAAAATACTTTTAAATTTATATATTAATATCAGTGATATCATTATATCACCTGTATAAAGATTTTTCTTCACTAAATGATGCATGTGAAATATAAGTGACAATGGAAATGCAGTGACCAGGTAGGTCAAACATTGTAAGGTATTTGATTGAATAACCGAATTTCTGAAATGTAAATAAAAGTCACATTAAAATAAAATGTAAAAAAAAATTAAATTTGCCATTCTCTCTAGCTATATAGGCCTCATAGGATCACTAGAATATATTATTTCAAAATATTTTTGCTAATATTTATGCATAAGAAAGAGTCAGTCTACAAACTGGTTTTATTAGAATTGTGTTTTCGATCATATGTGTATTTTTCACACTAAGATGCTTTTGTTTGATGAGAGAGATACAGGGTTTAGGGGGAGCAGAATCTCCCATAAAATAGAATGCTGTTGGTTTTGTTGTGCCTGATGAAGAAGAGGAACGGGTGGTACGCATTGAATCTGATGGAGGGGAGTTTAATTCTTACACTCACTTCACTCCCAGTACCAGCTGCAGCCTCTGTACCTTGTTCATTTATTTCCACAAAAGACTTATGGAAAACATTGGACAGAAATAGGTTTCTCTCTGAGGACATTCCTGAGAAATCAGCTTTGCTCTGGTTAAAGGCATCACTCATCCCTATACTTCTCAAAGTTGATTTGACATCATAAGTCTCTTCCACCTTGAACTTGGGAAGGTTAACTGCACGTTGCCCAACTCCATCAGGTTTGCGCTAGTCTACTCACTCAGCTTCTTGTAGGTGATCGCCGTTTCCAGCTGCAATTTGCAGCTGATGAAGAAAGAGTCAGTAATTTCCAATTAAGAAATAGAGGTTGAGTGAGACCTCTAGATATTACATAGATAAATTATAATCACTCCTATTACCAAAGGTAATAAAACACACACATTTGGAAGTTTTTGTTTATAATGAGATCCTTAACACTGTTGACATATCATTTTGCAGATTAATAGTTCTCAGGATATAGGCTTAGTAGATTAGACCTTGAAATGAAAGTGCTTCTGTGATAATTTGCATGACAGCAACTAGATACACAAATATATTAATATAAATATACATTTAGATGTCATCAACACAAAAGCATATACTCTAGGACATACTGTATGCCAGGGAACAAAAAAAATTTTTTTATTAGTTTTATTAACTAGTTTAAAACTAGTTTATTAATTAATAAACTAATTTAATAGCTAATTTATTAAATTAGTTTTATTAACACAGCACACAATCCTTCAAAAACAAAATCTGAGGTAAAATAAAATGTCTATAATCACACCAGTATGAAACTAGTAGCTATAAATCATGGAAAAAAAGAAAGAAAAGAGAGGAAAATCATTCTATCTTAAGAGTAATAACTTTTTAAATAGTGATTTTGAAGCTGCTTTTTCTCTTGATACTTAAAATTTTGAAACAATCAATATATATGTATATACACATAGGTGTAGATATATAGGCTACAAAGCAATGTTTGACTTTTTAAATAACATGTTTGTTTAAAGCACGTGCTTTTGCTACTTTGAAGTTTTCTAGATCCAAATATTGCTATCAAAGACACATATGTAACTGATGTGCATTAAGTGACAATGTTTTCCAGTCAGGAACTTGCATTTTCTAAAAAAGGCTTCTCTTATAATGATGTGACTCAAATAGTTTGATATTCACACTTAGTCTTATTTTTACCATCCTCTCAAGTTTCACAAATTTTATGACACTATCTAGAAATCTTTCTAAACACTAATAGGGCAGTGGAAGCAGAAATATAAACAGTCTGGCACACATGAAAATTAGGCACATGGCAAAGACAGACAGGCCACTTATTACATGTGAATTGCTCAGAAATGTGGTCTGACCAAAATCAGGCTTAAGAGATATTTAACTGATGAATAACTAAATAATAACTTGAAGGGGCACTGATACAGACTATATCTTCTGAAGAGTGTTTACTTGATTAAAAAAATGTTACTTAAACAATGTTATAGACTCTGTTTAATGTTTTTTTAATGTATGTCTAAGGCTCACTTAAACATAAAGTTAATGGAATAGGTTCTACCAGAAGGATGAAAAAGACCTATACTACCTGAAAGATTGTTATGATGAATCTACACAGCTTTGTTACTCACGATAAATATCTCTAGCTGTTGTTTGTGTGACTACCCAATGCTAAAGTTTTCTGTAGACTACTTAACCTTCCTGAGGAAGAGTAACATCAACCTTACAAAGTTTTGTAAAGCTTAAATGATAATTTGAAAATACAGTACCTCGGGCTGAAAGTACATTGTTTGCCTTCCTGTATAGCAATTAAAGAACTGGGAGATTGTGTCTTTATGTTTTTCCCAGGAGGGATAAACACTAGAACCATCTTCATGTCAGACTGATGTCTTTTTTGAAGTTATTTTTCCATGTAAATAAATGTTCCCAGGTGGTGCTCGTGGTAAAGAACCTGCCTGCAAATGCAGGGAACATAAGAGACACAGATTTGATCCCTGGGTAGAGAAGGTCCCCTGGAGAAGGAAATGACTACCCACCCCAGTATTCTTGCCTGGAGAATCCCATGGGCAAAGGAACTTGGTGGGTCCATGGCACAGAGTCACACATGACTAAAGCAACTTTGCTTGCATTTGCCAAATAGACAGTGACTCACAGAGAAATGGAGAAGGCAATGGCACCCCCACTCCAGTACTCTTGCCTGGAAAATCCCATGGACAGAGGAGCCTGGTGAGCTGCAGTCCATGGGGTCACTAGGAGTCAGACATGACTGAGCGACTTCCATTTCACTTTCCACTTTCATGCATTGGAGAAGGAAATGGCAACCCACACCAGTGTTCCTGCCTAGAGAATCCCAGGGACGGAGGAGCCTGGTGGGCTGCGTCTATGGAGTCGCACAGAGTCAGATATGACTGATGTGACTTAGCAGCAGTAGCACAGAGAAAAAAACAAATGTAACCAAAGGGGAGAAGAAAGGAGAGAGGTATGAATAGACTGATCCCTTTACCTGATCCAGTCCATCAATGTTTTCTGGCAGTAGTATGAGGAGACAGAGGTCATGGCTCTCATAGTAGAGTTGAAGGCCTATGGCTTATGGATTTTCTATGTAAAATACTCAGAGTTTTTCTTCGTGGATATCATTTGCAGTGGTTTGCTTGTAGTCTGTAAAATGTGTGCAGCAAAATCACTGGGGAGATCTCTCACCAAATTCTTAATTCTTTAGCAACATTGAGTCAAAGATGGTCAAATCCTCTGCCAAATGCTAAATAAAATTATCCAAACCATGCTTTCTGAAAATATGTGTTCTACTGGATAACATCATCAATAAATGATGTGGGAGTTTCTTTCTCTGACAGTATTATGGCATCCTCTATGAATCATGGCAAGCTGGATTCTACCAAACACTTAAAAGAGTATGTAATTTTATGCAAACTCCAATGATTCAGAAATTTGTTAGGTAAAAGACCAAACGTGTCTAACAGGCTTTTTAATGGCAAAGCGCTACCGGGCAGGGTTCCTGGACCCAGACGAGGCAGGTCAAGGAAGTCCGTGCCCGGACTGTGTTGAGGGTGGCATTTATATGTTCGTTGCGAGGAATGGTCAGACTAGATGGACGGTGAGAGGTCGGCATGTCGAGACATGCCCCGGACAAGCCCGACAGTCGGCCAACGCCCAAACAGGAACCGGGGGCGGACCAAACTTCCAGGGACCGGCCCCCTGTATCCTGACCCAATCAGGCGCTGGCACGGAGCCCCCCAAACGCCAATCACTGCTACAGCCCGCGCTTTCTACCTTATATGGAAGAACCGGGTTTGAATGTCAGCCCTGGCTATAAAAACCCTTTCCTCACCCCCTCATGCTTTGCAGACTCCCTTTGTTTCCTCACTCGCTTGCCCCCTGGGAGTTCTGCCTGGGAGCGACCGCCCAATAAAGGCCTTTCCACTAACGGTCCCTAGAGGTGGCTTTTTCCTTCCTGCAGCGTTTTCTTACAGACGGGGGTTCAGATAGGTCACCAGGCTGAGGTGTCGCGGGCTGATAGGTCCTTCTGAGTGGCTGGGGTGGCGCTGTTTTTAGCTGGTGAAGTGTGCTGTCATTGGTCCCCAGGATCTGGGAGGCTCCTTCCGGTAGGGACTTCCCCCAGTGACGGGAGGGAGGGGAGGGGCAGCCAGCCCATCATGGCCCCCAGGGTCCGGCCTTACAATTAACTTACATTTCAGATTCAAACATTTGAGACAGTCTTTTAATATCATAAACTGAAATTCACTAAGAGAATGAAAACACAACCGATAAACTAGGAGCTAAGTATTGCGAAACACATTTGATAAAGTACCAGTATCTGAAATTTGTGAAGAATTCTTAAAACTCACAATGAAAAAGCAATGAACCCTACTTAAAAAATAGGCAAAAGCTATGAACTGATACCTCACCAAAGGCAGACCTACAGCATAAGAAAAGGTGTTCAATCCTATGTGCTTCTCCAAAGCATGAAAGTGAAAAGTCAAAATGAAGTTGCTCAGTCGTGTCCAACTCTTAGCGACTCCATGGACTGCAGCCTACCAGGCTCCTCCGTCCATGGGATTTTCCAGGCAAGAGTGCTGGAGTGGAGTGCCATTGCCTTCTCTCCTATGTGCTTAGGGAACTGCAAATTAAAAGAGAAGATACCACTCCACAGCTAATAGAATGGCTAAAAGTTCAAAACTGGAATGACACAAACCTCTAGTGAAGATGGAACTGACATTCTCTGCCATTGAGAATGCAAAGTGTTAGTCATACCCAGTGGCAGTGCAGTGGTTTCTTACAAAGCTAAACACATCCTTACCATGTGATCTAGTAACTGTGCTCCTGGGTGATCACCAAAATGAGTCAAAACATGTTCACACAAAATTTTGCACACAAATGCTTAAACTACCAAAAGCTGGAAAGAACCAAAATGCCCTTCAGAAAGGTGAATGGGTAAACAAATTCTTACATCCATCAATGAGAGATTATTCAGCAATAAAGTGAAATGACCTGCCAAGCCACAAAAAGGCATGGGGGATGTTAAGTACATATTGCTAAGTGGAAGAAAGTGGTCCAAGAAGACTGCATACTATGCAATCCAATTATATGGCATTCTGAAAAAGGCAAAACTATAGAGACAGTAAAAAGATCAGCAGTTGCCAGAGACTTAGAGGGAGGGATGAATGTGTTGAGTACAGGGCATTTTTAAGAAAATGAAATCATTCTATATGATAATGTAATGGTGGATACATGACACTATGAAATGTTAGTGAAGCTAATGGTAAATGAAAGTAACACTCTGCAGTTCAGACATTGTAGACTTGTTATTTATCCACTCTATGTGGAGCTAAACGTCAATCACAAAGTCCTACCTTTCTGCTAAGATAGTGGCCATGTGACCAGGGCTGTTCGTTCAGGATGCTCTGTGATGAAATAATTGTCTCAGGGATAAGCATATGAGTGGGACCAACCAGAGTCTTCTTTGGAAGCATTCTGTTAGAGCTAGTAGCCAAGACTCTCTCTCTATTAATAGTAGAGTTGTGAAGCTAGAATACAGGGCAGTCATATTCTCTTGTCATATGGATAAATTTCATCTTTAATATTAGAGAATGAGAGCAATAATAATGGGTCAAGGGTAGGGGCAGAGAGAACAGATTATGTTTGACACTCTAGAGGTCCCACTCCTGGTTCCTCTCAGTTGCTTTGATGTTGTTTAGTCTTATTCTTTTGTGACACCATGGACTGTGGCCCGCCAGTGTCTTCTGTCCGTGAGATTTCCCAGGCAAGAATACTGAAGTGGGTTGCCATTTTCTTAATTCTCATGTCATTGGAGCTAGTTTGGAATGCTTTCCTATCACCTGCAGCTGAAAATTCCTAGTGATTTTATTAAGCCAAGTAACTATCCAGCTTATTTCTAGTCCGTTGGATTATAAATTCAGTCCCTTCTCCATCCTTATCCCACTGATTATCTAAAAACTGCCTATTGCACACAACCATATGGTTAGAATAATATGTCCTCAGCAGCACTGTTTAAGTGAGATCATCTACCCAGGACTAAAACGTTTATACAAACTTTGGCCAATCAGTTCCTTACCTAAGAATTTGGAATGCAACCTATCAAACTGGTCTCTAGAATGGAGGTTAGACTTCAGATTGAGAGAAGAAGGATGGGAGAAACAGAGTTGAAAAGACAGAGAATTACTTCAGTTCAGTTCAGCTGCTCAGTCGTGTCCAATTCTTTGTGACCCCATGGACTGCAGCATGCCAGGCCTCCCTGTCCATCACCAACTCCTGGAGTTTACTCAAATTCATGTCCATTGAGTCAGTGATGCCATCCAACCATCTCATCCTCTGTCATCCCCTTCTCTTCCTGCCCTCAATCTTTCCCAGCATCAGGATCTTTTAAATGAGTCAGCTCTTCGCATCAGGTGGCCAAGGTATTGATAGAGAATGAATCCTGACAACATTTGAATCCTTATTTCCACTCAAGTCCCAAGACCCAGCCCCTGGGTGTATCTGTGACCTTCTGTTAACCTCCCTTGTTACTGAAGTAAATTCCTACTAGAAGAACCAGTGTTCTGTGTGCCAGCCCAGAGGGCAACCTTAAAGAAAGAGATGAGCTTTTACAATGTTTTCTATTTATTTTTCTTCTGGAAAAGTAAGAGTGTGGTATAAGGTATTGCTAATTTAGTAAAACAAGAACAGAACTAGTAAGTAAAGAGTGTGGAATCTTGGTTCTGGCAGCCTTCTAACTAAAGCACAGCTGTAGTCACTTGGGGCTTCACCAATGGCTCAGTGGTAGAGCATCTGCTTGCCACCGCAGGAGACCCAGTTTCGATCCTTGGGTCAGGAAGACCCCCTGGAGGAGGAAATGGCTACCCACTCCAGTATTCTTGCTTGGAAAATCCCATAGAAAGGGGAGCCTGGCGGGCTACAGTCACAAAATCTTTGTGGGGTCACAAAGAGCAATTAACACATGTACACACACAAACTAGACATTAAAACATTGGACATTCTCTATTGACTAGAGAAACTGTAATGCAACCAAAATAAATAAAATTGAAATGAATCTAGTCACTTAGCCATGCTGCATTTCTAACCGGGGAAATAAATGCAGTAAATGCCTCACCTACACTACCATAGTCACAGCAAGGGGTGAGTGATAAAATATGTGCATGTCTATTTTCAGAGAAGAAAATAATGAAAGGGTAATATCCAGATGGGATGAAACTGGGGCTTTTAGGTCAGTCGTCCCTGCCTGAGTAAAGAGCTATAGTTTACAGGAACATATATTCACATAGAATGAATTTAAAATAGAATTTCATTTGCAGTATCTTATAAAATGCATACTGGTTACTAACAGGCTCCTACCTTGTTTATTTTGAAAGACTTTTCTGTGGCATTTTGGACTAAGAATTGATGTTCCCAGACTCCTTTAAAGTAAAGGACATTCACCAGAATTATTCTGGTTGTAGGATCCACAGCATCATTAGGTAGGAGATTTAGGACTTTTCCTACAGAAGCAAAGGGATGGATTTCAAATGATATAGTTACATCCTGGTGAAGTGCCACATTTATAAAACTGATGATTGTGAAATACTATTAAATGGTAACATACAAATATTCAAACCAGGAAGTCAATATTGATAGAATACTTTTAATATCAACAGATCTATTTACATTTTTTCTTCTAAATTTTTTTTTAATGTAGATCATTTTTAAAGTTCTTACTAAATTTGTTACAATACCACTTCTGTTTTATGTTTTGTTTTTTGGCCACAAGTCAAGTGAGATCTCAGCTCGCCAACCAGGGAATCAAACCCATACCTCATATTTTGGAAGACAAGATCCCAGCTCTACTGGACTGCCAGGAGCATCCGCTGTTTAAATTTCATCTGTTGTTTCAATAGTGTCTTTTTTTTTCTAGACCAGAAATCAATCCAAGGGCTCAAGTTGCATTTAGCTATCATTTCCTCTTAGTCCTCTTTAATCTGAGGCCGTTCCTCATTCATTCTTTGTCTTTCATGACCTTGATACTTTTGGGAAAAAAAAATTGTAGAATGTTTAATTCTCAGTTCAGATTTGTCTGATGCTTCCTCAAGATAATATTTAGGTTATGCATTTGGGGAAGAATATTACTCTTGTGGGCTGAATTTTGTCCTCCCGAAAGATACATTCCTTCCTAACCCCCAGTCCCTGTAAATGTGATCTTATTCCAAAATAGGCTCTTTGCAGATAGAATCAAGTTAAAATGAAGTCATACTGAATTAGGTTGGGGCTATAATTCAATGACTGGTGTTCTTATAAAGGAAGGGAAATTCAGAACAGACACATGGACTGTGAAAACACAGAGACAAAGGAGAGCAAAAGAAGAAAACCATGTATCAGCAGAGGTAGAGATCAGAGAGATGTGTCTATAAGCCAAGGTTTGCCAGTAACCATGAGCGACTAGGAGAGAGGCATGAAATGGCTTCTTTCCTAAAACTTTTCAAAAGAGTAGAAGCTTGGTGTGCCACCATTCATGGGGTTGTGAAGAGTCAGACACAACTTAGCGACTGAACAACAACAGAGCCCTGTTAACACCTTAATTTCAGATGTGCAGCCAGAATTGTGTTGTTGCATTGTGTCTGACTCTTTGTGACCCCATGGACTGTAGCCCACCAGGCTCCTGTGTCCATGTGATTTCCCAGGCAAGAATACCAGAGTGGGTTGTCTTTCCTTCTTCAGGGGGTCGTCCCAACCCAGGGATGGAACCTGCGTCTCCTGCATCTCCTGCATTGGTAGGCAGATTCTTTACCACTGAGCCACTAGGAAAGCACCAGAACTATCAGAGACTATATTTCCATTGGTTTAAACCACACAGTTTGTGGTCATTTGCTATGGCAGCCCTCGGATTTCTACCATCATAGGGAGATCTGGACAACTCTGTGACCTGGTGAAATGGATTCTGTCATGTTCCTTGAGTGTGTCAGCTTATATGGGGAAGATGGCAAGACCCTTACACAAACCAATCTTGTGAGCATGACAGTTACTCTCTACTCAGCTCTGAAAGGCTTTGCTGGGGTGAAAGACAGCACATGAGTCGTTCCCTGCCTTCCTGTCCATAAGGCCCCCTCCTGTTTTCCAGAGAACCAAGTAGGCAGAGGGTAGGGATTTCAGAGCTGAGATTTAGTTCAGCTCTGACACTATAGTTGCTTCCATTTTTGGTGGCAAGAACCTGCTTATCAATGCAGGTAGACATAAGAGACATGGATTCAGTCTCTGTATCAGGAAGATTCCCCTGGAGGAGGGCATGGCAACCCACTCCAGTATTCTTGCCTGGAGCAGCCCATGGACCAAGGAGCCTAGTGGGCAATAATCAATAGAGTTGCAAAGAGTTGGACATGACTGAAGTGACTTAGCACAGCTACTATGTTGAATCTGTATTGTGTATTTCAATGTGCTTTTGCCTGTACAATCAGATTTGTTTCTCATATGATCTGGAACAATGCAAATAGTTTCTTTCTGTAAATACAGGTTAATCTATAATTCTCAAATCAGACTCACATTTGGATAAATACAAATCAGGTATAAGTTAGGGAAAACAGTCACTCCTGCCTCAGCATGGCTTCTGAGTCACTAGTTCAATGAAAAAAAGAACTGAGAATTTAGGGCTGCCAGCTTCCTCAATTCACTTCAATAAACATTAATGTTTAGAGGAACTACCATAAGCAAGGCTGTTATGTGTTAGTGATTCAAAGCAGAAACTTGAAAAAGGTAGTAATATTGCACTTGAGTCTTTGAAATCTAGTGGGAAAGGTAGGGACTTCAATGAACAATGGAAGAATTGTTAACTTTAGGAGCAACGTGGTGAGTGTCAAGGTAAAGGTTCCCAAAGGGGCTTTGAGAGCAAGTAGGAAGGCTCTTATCCCTGAGGGAGGCCCTAAGTTGTTATCCAGTGGCCATGAAGGGGCTAGGAGTGGCAGGAGAGGGGACAGTTTCAGGCTGCGGGGACACAGGAGCAGGTGTGTGGGGTCTTGAGGTAGCACAAGAATCTTCCAGGATTCTGTGCCACTTAGAATTCCTGAGCATTAATTTTGAGTCAGAGAATGACTAGAGTTGAAGTGGAGAGACAGGCAAGACCCCGAGGTAACGCTGAGCTTCTATGTCAGTTTAGGAAGTTAGGCTTCATCTTTTATTACAAGTCCAGGCAATTGACTATCTTGGTTTGTCCAGAAATGAGACTTTCAGATACTAAAGTCAGGAAATCCCCAGGCAAGCTAAGGCAAAATTATCACCAGAGCATAAAGTGTATCATGTTCCCAAGCTTGAGATATTAGTGGAATTGATGTGGGAGCAGCAGCTGTGCAGTGCTGGAGCAGCGAGCAGCCAAGAGGAGATACCACACATCTAAGCCTTGTCTAACTCAATGAAACTATGAGCCATTCTGTGTAGGGCCACCCAAAACAGATGGGTCATGGTGGAGAGTTCTGACAAAATGTGGTCCACTGGAGAAGGGAATGGCAAACCACTTCAGTATTCGTGTCTTGAGAACCCCTTGAACAGTATAAAAAGGCAAAAAGATATCACACTGAAAGATGAACTCCCCAGGTTGGTAGGTGCCCAATATGCTACTGGAGATCAGTGGACAAGTAACTCCAGAAAGAATGAAGGGATGGAGCCAAAGCAAAAACAACACCCAGTTGTGGATATGACTGATGATGGAAGCAAGGTCTGATGCTGTAAAGAGAAATATTGCATAGGAACCTCGAATGTCAGGTCCATGAATCAGGGCAAATTGGAAGTGGTCAAACAGGGGTTTGACCTGAGTATAAGAGTAAACGTTGACATTTTAGGAATCAGTGAACTAAAATGGACTTGAATGGATGAGTTTAACTCACACGACCATCATATCTACTACTGTGGGCAAGAATCCCTTAGAAGAAATGGAGTAGCTATCATAGTCAACAAAAAGAGTCTGAGATGCAGTACTTGGATACAGTCTCAAAAATGACAGAATAATCTCTGTTTCCAAAGCAAACCACTCAATATCACGGTAATCCAAGTCTATGCCCGGACCAGTAATGCTGAAGAAGCTCAAGTTGAATGGGTCTATGAAGACCTACCAAGACCTTCTAGAACTAACACCAAAAAAAGATATCTTTTTCATTATAGGGAACTGAAATACAAAAGTAGGAAGTCAAGAAACACCTGGAGTAACAGACAAATTTGACCTTGGAGTACAGAATGAATCAGGACAAAGGCTAATAGAGTTTTGCCAACAGAATGCACTGGTCATAGCAAACACTCTCTTCCAACAACACAAAAGAAGACTCTACACATGGACATCACCAGATGGTCAATAATGAAATCAGACTGATTATATTCCTTGCAGCCAAAGATGGAGAAGCTCTCTACAATCAGCAAAAACAAGACTGGGAGCTGACTGTGGCTTAGATCATGAACTCCTTATTGCCAAATTCAGACTGAAATGGAAGAAAGTAGGGAAAACCACTAGACCATTCAGGTATGACCTAAATCAAATCCCTTATGATTATACAGTGGAAGTGACAAATAGATTTAAGGGACTAGATCTGATAGAATACCCGATGAACTATGGATGGAGGTTTGTGACATTGTACAGGAGACAGGGATCAAGACCATCCCCATGGAAAAGAAATGCAAAAAAGCAAAACGGCTGTCTGAGAAGGCCTTACCTTCTCAGACTGTGAAGAGAAGAGAAGTGAAAAGCAAAGGAGATAGAGAAGAATATTCCCATTTGAATACAGAGTTCCAAAGAACAGCAAGGAGAGATAAGAAAGACTTCCTCAACTATCAGTGCAAAGAAATAGAGGAAGACAAAAGAATGGGAAAGACTAGAGGTCCCTTTAAGAAAATTAGAGATACCAAGGGAACATTTCATGCAAAGATGGGCTTGATAAAGGACAGAAATTGAATGGTCCTAACAGAGCAGAAGATATTAAGAAGAGGTGGCAAGAATACACAGAGGAACTATAGAAAAAAGATCTTCATAACCCAGATAACCACAATGGTGTGATCACTCACCTAGAGCCAGACATCCTGGAATGTGAAGTCAAGTGGGCCTTAGAAAGCATCACTATGAACAAAGCTAGTGGAGGTGATGTAATTCCAATTGAGCTGTTTCAAATCCTAAAAGATGATGCGGTGAAAGTGCTGCACTCAATATGCCAGCAAATTTGGAAAACTCAGCAGTGGTCAAAGAACTGGAAAAAGTCAGTTTTCATTCCAATTCCAAAGAAAGGCAATGCCAAAGAAGATTCAAACTACTGAACAATTGCACTCATCTCACATGCTAGTCAATTAATGCTCAAAATTCTCCAAGCCAGGCTTCAGCAGTAAGTGAGCCATGAACTTCCCGATGTTCAAGCTGGTTTTAGAAAAGGCAGAGGAACCAGAGATCAAATTTCCAACACCCGCTGGATCATGGAAAAAGCAAGAGAGTTCCAGAAAAACATCTATTTCTGCTTTATTGACTATGCCAAAGCCTTTGACTGTGTGGATCACAATAAACTATGGAAAATTCTGAAAGAGATGGGAATACCAGACCACCTGACCTGCCTTCTGAGAAACCTATATTCAGGTCAGGAAGGAACAGTTAGAACTGGACATGGAACAACAGACTGGTTCCAAATAAGAAAAGGAGTATGTCAAGGCTGTCTATTGTCACCCTGCTTATTTAACTTATATGCAGAGTACATCATGTGAAATGCTGGGTGGAAGAAGCACAAGCTGGAATCAAGATTACTGGGAGAAATCTCAATAACCTCAGATATGCAGATGACACCATCCTTATGGCAGAAAGTGAAGAGGAACTAAAAGCCTCTTGATGAAAGTGAAAGAGGAGAGCAAAAAGCTGGCTTAAAGCTCAACATTCAGAAAACTATGATCATGGCATCTGGTCCCATAGATGGGGAAATAGTAGAAACAGTGGCAAACTTTATTTTGCAAGGCTCCAAAATCACTGCAGGTGGTGAACGCCACCATGAAATTAAAAGATGCTTACTCCTTGGAAGGAAAGTTATGATCAACCTCGATAGCATACTAAAAAACAGAGATGTTACTTGGCCAACAAAGTCCGTCTAGTCATGGCTATGGTTTTTCCATTTGTCATGTATGGATGAACTACATGCTGGACTATAAATAAACCTGAGCGCGAAGAATTGATGATTTTGACCTGCGGTGCTGGAGAAGACTCTTGCAAGTCCCTTGTACTGAAGGGAGATCCAATCAGTCCATCCTAAAGGAGATCAGTCCCGGGTGTTCATTGGAAGGACTGATGCTGAGGCCGAAACTCCAATACTTTGGTCATCTCATGCCAAATGAGTTGACTCATTGGAAAAGATTCTGATACTGGGAGGGACTGGGGGCAGGAGGAGAAGTGTACGGCAGAGGATGAGATGGTTGGATGGCATCCACTGACTCGATGCACATGAGTTTGAGTGAACCAGAGAGGTGGTGATGGACAGGGAGGTCTGGCGTACTGCGATTCATGGGGTCACAAAGAATCAGACACAATTGAGCGACTGAACTGAACTGAACTGAACTGAGACAATTCATTAATTTCAAACTGAAGCTGTTAATATTTAAGTAGCACTGAAATAAAACAAGGGTAGGCAACATCCAGCAATACATCTTTATGAAATGGACCCAAATTGGAATTTATCTAAGATTAAATCTATCACATTCATAGTTAAACCTTTTC
The DNA here is from genome assembly GCA_917880005.1 of Nanger dama. Taxonomy (NCBI): domain Eukaryota; kingdom Metazoa; phylum Chordata; class Mammalia; order Artiodactyla; family Bovidae; genus Nanger; species Nanger dama. The sequence continues at coordinate 6,601,481 of CAKJTW010000069.1, forward strand.
ATAATTAGCCTATTATTAACTAGTTATGAACTAGGATATTTCTGTGAACCAACATTCTGTTATTACTCTTTTTAAGCCATTAAATATCTTTTAAATTACAAGACTAAGGAGATATTCTCAGTCCACACTGACAGAATATGTACCTTGCCTCTCTCATTCAGGATTATTATCTGTCCCATTTCCACATTTGTTATGGAGGCCACCCTCTTGGGTGGGAATTCTGTCACTTGGCCTTCGATTGCTGTATGATATAGAGCTGAATTTGCTTCTATTTTTATTTTAAACACACATTTATTTTTACACATGCAGAGATACATGTATATATGGCTATTAGATTATATGTTTTGCTATATAAGGTCTTCCTTGGTGGTTCAGATGGTAAAGAATCCGCCTGCAATGCAGGAGACCTGGGTTTGATCCCTGGGTTGGGAAGATCCCCTGGAGGAGGGCATGGCAACCCACTCCAGTATTCTTGTCTGGAGAATTCCATGGACAGAGGAGCCTGGCAGGCTGCAGTCCCTGGTGTCGCAAAGAGTCAGACACTAATATGTGGCTTTCCCTTTTGCTTTGATATGTAAGGCTATGCCCATACACTGTGATTTGAGAATACTTACATCAAATTAATAACTGCTTATACAATAACATTGTTCTGCTATTTTAATGCTCTTCATGGATTTGTTAGATTTGTCCAGACATGCAGGGACTGAACAAAGTAACAACCAAACAAAGCGTGAGGAACAGAATTCACTTTATTTTTCTATTTGTGTCTTTAAAAATCAATTTATTATTTTATTTACTTATTGTTGGTTGCGCTGGATCTTTGCTGCTTCGCATGGGCATGCAGGCTTTCTCTAGTCGAGGCGACTGGGGGCTACTCTCTAAGTGGGGTTTCCCTTATTTTGGAGTCTAGGCTCTAGACTCACAGGCTGTAGCCTGTGAGATCTTCCCTGAGAAACTGTGTCCCCTACCTGGGGAGGCAGATTCTTAACCACTGGACCACCAAAGAAGTCCTCTATTTGTGTTTTTAAGAAAATCCTTCTAAGATTAGAAGGATGATGACTAACACTATTAAAGTATGAGCCATGATTTTCTTGAAATATTTTAATAATCAAAATAATTTTTTAAAACATTGAACCAAACTTGATAACCTCATCCTTCCAACTGATTTTGCCAGAGAACAGGTGCTGGGAGCCAGCGTGAGGAACTCCGCCTATGACAAAGGTTATGAGGAAGGAGGCTTCGGCATACGCAAAGGCTGGATTGAGCCTCAGGAAACCCCTGTTCCCGAGCATCTACCCCTAAAACCAGAGTCTGCTTACGTTACTGTTTCATGCTCTCACCTACACCTCTGACTTTATGGGGGCTGTTCCCCATGAGCTCTCTTGGAGAAGGAGTAAATGTGCAGCTCCAAGTCAATAAAAAAATTCCTGGGCATGACAAGAGTGTTTCAACTTACGAATGCCTCTAAAGGTTATCTAGCCTTCCTGTACAGGTTTGTCCAGCCACATGTGATTGTTTACAGCCTCCCAACTGTGAGAGGCAGGAGATGTTTTCGACTTACTAAAGGCAGATTCTTTTGGGAATTTAGAAATTATTAATATAGTGGGTTGGTTAGGAATTATATTGGTGAAGGGTTGTTCATTTGTTGTGCCAATAATTGCTGCTAATTCCCTGCCCTGGTTGTGACAAGGGTGTCTCAGGTCAAACCTCTCTGCTGACAAACTAGCTTGTGTGACTACCTCTCAACCGTAAACAGCACCGAGAGTTTGGAGTATTTTGAAAGTCTTAATTAGCATAGGGCTTTTCTTATTGTTGAGTCAATGATTGCCGCCAGGCCTCCATATCCTTAGGCACCTGGGAATATATTAATCAATGTATTTGGAATTTAGAAAAGGAAATATAGTAGTTTTTGATGTTAGTAATACTAGACTTTTTGAGTTAATGAATTTTCTCTTTTGTTAAAGATCACTGTACTTTGTTATAAATTAATGTGCCCTTGCTATGCAAAAATGTAACTTTATCACTATATTAAGACTAAATAGATCTTAAGGGAACATTGGTGGAGGGTTTTCATTTGTTGGGCTGATGTTTGCTGCTAAATCTCCATATTCCCTGCCCTTATAATGAATATAACTAGCATATAGGAGAAATAAGTATTAACCTTTAAGATTAATCATGTTAACCTTAAGTTAAATAAATTCCTTTCTTAGTTGTAACCTACTACACCCTCACCCTATAGGAATTCAACTTTATCTGCTACCTTCAGAGGGTGGCACCTGGTTTAAGAAAAAACACCCTTGGAAAAAATAAGTTTTTGGTTATCAGAAAGGGTCATAAAATGTCAGCAGGCCTCATGGCCAGAAGATGATGTAAAACCCAAAGACTTTTTCTTTTTGATACCTTTATGTGAAGCACCTGATTTTGATAAAGGTCAGGACTGCTGACCCCCACATGACTTTAAAATTGCTATTTGTCTCTCTGTGTAACAAAAGTTATATAAGCAAACCTAAAAAATAAAGAAATCAGATCAGTTTCTGGAAAGACTGATTCCCTTGTGTTGTTTCTTTCTTGATCCCCATTTTTCTGGCTGAATTCCCATCTGGAGCATGGGTGCTCGCCATGTCTACTTACTTGCCCTGGCTTTTAAGTTCCACGCGAGAAGGAGCCCAAGGAGGGACACCTTCTGATATTCAAGTGGCGCCGGTGGCCCAACGTAGATGGTGCAAATTCCTTGTCTTGGAATTTTATTGGTATCCCACATAAACCAAGTTATTCAGCATCTTTTTTCTCCACTAATATTTCCTACTACACTATCCGTTTCTAATCTCTCTATATATCTGTAATTAAATAAGTTGTTTCTTAGGACGCCGATTCTGTCTCCCCTTCAAATTGCCCTGGATCCACCGGGGCTGGACCTCGGCAAACAGGGGTTCTTAAATGGTTTTCCTAGAAACAGCTGTCAGTTGATTTGCTCTCTCAGACTTATTTTTTAAGGTCTGGAAAATTTGTGTGTCTTTTATTTTGGAAGACATGATTGTAAAATGTGCATTATTTGGGTTTCAGGAGAGGAATGAAAGTGAAAGCCAAAAAAAAAAAAAGAAGAAGAAAAGAAAGAAACATTTCATTTTAAGACAATAGAAGATAGTTGATCTTTCTTACTCACCTAGGCTATTTGAGCTGCAGTGGTCTCTTTGGTGCCTAAATACACCATGGCCAAGGAAGCTGAGATGCCCCAGGAAGAAAGAAGATATTTTTACTCTCAGCAGATTCAGCTAGCTTTTGCCAAACTCCAGAGCAAATCGTTTGATAGATTTTGCTAGAAAATCCAATGGGAAGATCTAAGAAAAATAAAGCAGTTAAAGATCGTGTTAATAATCCCTTCCATTTATTTTATTTTTCTACATGGATTTTTTGGCTTACACAATTATCTTTTTATCACACTTCATTAAAATGACAAAAGAATGTATTATCCAATGTAAAATCTATATGGGGCTTCCCCAGTGGCTCAGTGGTAAATAATTGGCCTGCCAATGCAAGACACATGGGTTCAATCCTTGGAGCAGGAAGATCCCCCAGAGAAGGAAATGCCAACCTATTTCAGCATTCTTGCCTGGGAAATCCCATGGATAGAGGAGTCTGGTGGGCTACAGTCCATGAGTCACAAAGAGTTGGACACAATTTAGCAACTAAACACCACCAACAATAATCTGTGTACCTTTTATCCATACTCTCATAAAAACTGAATGAACACAATTCCAATATTATTTTAAATATTAGAAAACTGAAGTCCAGAGAGTTTAAGAGAACTCCCTTAAATTCTACAGCTGATACTCCTGAGAGAACACCTGCATCCTGGTCAGTTAGTGGCTCCCTATTGAAAAAGCCAGAATATAAATGGTAGTGGAATCAGCCAAGTGCTTCTGTTTAATACAATACATACCTGCTGACTTTACCAGTAAATGAGGAACAGTTATACACCTTTTTGACTTTGTACTCTTTCTCATTTATCTTTTACCCCTGTTTTTATACTTTTTAACCTTATTTGTTCACACCTTGATAAGTGATATCCTGGTTCCTAGAGAGCCTTTATCCTCCTTCATAAGTAGTTGAAACCCAACTTTGCTCCAGATCTTTTCCTCTGGAAGCTTTTTGTGAACTTTGGGGTTCACAGGAGCATGTATGCCTCCAAAGTCCCATAAAGTAAATTTCACCACTTGCTTGGCACTCATCACACTGCTAGTTCTGTTTTTATATATTTCTATCTTTTCAACTCTAAAATAAGTTCCCTGAGAGCAAAATTTTCTTACTCTTCTTTGTGCATCAACTAGCTCAGGTCTTTGCACAAAATGGAAACTTACAAATACTTATTTTTTATTTAGAGTGTTGATAGTTTGGATTCTTGTCACCATTTTAAAAAATCTATTTACTCTTGATATTTTTCACAGTTTAGTGGAAATGCTTATAGAGAAGTAGAGAAGTCAATACTTTCTTGTATTCTCATTCACTGAGTCTCCCTGAAACCAGTGTTAATGAAAACAGGAACTCAAGCTTTCTCATATTTTTAAAATATTGTATTCAGCTTCTAAATTTAACCTGTAATCACTCTGATATTTTCATTTAAGTTTTTTAAGACTGGATCACTATCAAAGAAATAATGAGTTCAAACTATTATCATTTTATAGCCAAATAATTTCTCAAACTGATTAAATAATTTAAAATAAGCCAAATTCCTAGGTCTAGAGAGTGCCATTAGGGCCACTATTGTGTAGAACTTGGTCTTGCACTGATATCATCTGGCCCTCTGAGAAACCTAGAATGAGAACTTTAGAAAAGTCAAGAGATCTTTCTAGTTAAATGGTTGAATCAAGGAAGAGACATGTGCAGACAATGCCTTGATTTTATCATGACTTGAATTAACAGTGAAAACTGTTGAAACTCCTCCTAGTCATGGGCTTACCCTTAACCAAACATCTTCTCAGCCCCTAAATCATCTCTAGTTGATAATACAGAAGCATCATCATCACTTACTTATTGCAGAAGCTGATGATAAATCTAGGCTAACCACTAAGCACAGGCAGCTGCGAGAACCGGCCAGCGCACCAAGCGCAGCTAAGAGGAGCTACCCCACGTCCGAGGTCAGGGGCAGAGGCCTAGAGTGCCAGGCTGCGACAGCGCAGGAACGGCCAAGAGGAGCTACCCTGCGTCCAAGGTCAGTGGTGGCCGGGAGGAGCTACCCGCCGTCCGAAGTCAGGGGTAGCAGCCAGGAGGAGACACCCCGTGTCCAAGTCAGGGGTGGCGGCCAGGAGGAGCTTTCCCACGTCCGAGGTCAGGAGCAGCTGGGAAGAGACAACCCGCAGCCGAGGTCAGGGATGGCCGGGAGAAGCCACCTCTTGCGCCTGAGGCCAGGGGCGGGGACCTTGAGGAGCCAGCCTGAGCCCGAGGCCAGGGGAGGCTGCTGGGAGGAGCCACCCACGCACAAGGCCAGGGCTGGCAGCTGGGAGAAGCAACCCAAGGAGGGCGGCTGCACAGGCACAAGAGGGCCTAGAGGAGCTATACCACATTGAAGGTCAGGAACAGCAGTGGTAAGGAGATACCCCTGATCCAAGGTAAGGAGCAGCAGCTGTGCTTTGCTGGAGAAGCTGTGAAGAGATACCCCACACCCAAGTTAAGAGAAATCCAAGTAAGATGGTAGGTGTTGCAAGAGGGCATCAGAGGCCAGACACACTGAAACCATACTCACAGAAAACTAGTCAATCTAATCACACTAGGACCACAGCCTTGTCTAACTCAATGAAACCAAGCCGTACCTGCAGGGGAACCCAAGATGAGGAGGTCATGGTGGAGAGGTCTGACAGAACGTGGTCTACTCAAGAAGGGAATGGCAAGCCACTTCAGTATTCTTGCCTTGAGAACCCCATGAAGAGTATGAAACGCCAAAATGATAGGATACCAAAGAGGAACTCCCCAGGTCATTAGGTGCCCAATATGCTACTGGGGATCAGTGGAGAAATAACTCCAGAAAGAATGAAAGGATGGAGCCAAAGCAAAAACAATACCCAATTGTGTACGTGACTGGTGACTGAAGCAAGATACGATGCTGTAAAGAGCAATATTGCATAGGAACCTGGAATGTCAGGTCTATGAATCAAGGCAATTTGGATGTGGTCAAACAAGAGATGGCAAGGGTGAACGTCAACATTCTAGGAATCAGCGAACTAAAATGGACTGAAATGGGTGAATTGAACTCAGATGACCATTATATCTACTACTGTGGGCAGTAATCCCTCCAAAGAAATGGAGTAGCCACCTTGGTCAACCAAAGAGTCCAAAATGCAGTACTTGGATGCAAAAGCAACAGAATGATCTCTTTTCGTCTCCAAGGCAAACCATTCAATATCACAGTTATCCAAGTCTGTGCCCCAACCAGTAATGCTGAAGAAGCTGAAGTTTAATGGTTTTATGAAGACCTACAAGACCTTTTAGAACTAACACCCAAAAAGGTGTCCTTTTCATTATAGGGGACAGGAATGCAAAAGTAGGTAGTCAAGAAACACCTGAGGTAACAGGCAAATTTGGCCTTGGAATGCGGAATGAAGCAGGGCAAAGATTAATAGAGTTTTGCTAAGAAAATGCACTGGTCATAGCAAACACCCTCTTCCAACAATACAAGAGAAGACTCTACACATGGACATCACCAGATGGTCAACACCAAAATCAGATTGATTATATCCTTTGCAGCCAAAGATTGAGAAGCTCTATGCAGTCAACAAAAACAAGACCAGGAGCTGACTGTGGCTCAGATCATGAACTCCTTATTACCAAATTCAGACTCAAATTGAAGAAAATGAGGAAAACTGCTAGACAATTCAGGTATGACCTAAATCAAATCCCTTATGATTATACAGTGGAAGTGAGAAATAGATTTAGGGGCCTAGATCTGATAGATAGAATGCCTGATGAACTATGGACTGAGGTTCGTGACATTGTATGGGAGACAGGGATCCAGACCATCCCCACGGAAAAGAAATGCAAAAAAGCAAAATGGCTGTCTGAGGAGGCCTTACAAATAGCTGTGAAAAGAAGAGGGGTGCCATGGGCGGAGTTCCTCATGCTGGGAGAGGTGAAAAGCAAAGGAGAAAAGGAAAGATATAAGCATCTGAATGCAGAGTTCCAAAGAATAGCAAGAAGCGATAAGAAAACCTTCTTCAGTGATCAATGCAAAGAAATAGAGGAAAAAAACAGAATGGGAAAGACTAGAGATCTCTTCAAGAAAATTAGAGATACCAGGGAACATTTCATGCAAAGATGGCTTCAATAAAGGACAGAAATGGTCTAGACCTAACAGAAGCAGAAGATATTAAGAAAAGGTGGCAAGAATACATGGAAGAACTGTACAAAAAGATTTTCACAACCCAGATAACCATTTTGATGTGATCACTCATCTAGAGCAAGATATCTTGGAATGCAAAGTCAAGTGAGCCTTAGAAAGCATCACTATGAACAAAGCTAGTGGAGGTGATGGAATTCCAATTGAGCTGTTTCAAATCCTAAAAGATGATGCTGTGAAAGTGCTACACTCAATATGCCAGCAAATTTGGAAAACTCAGCAGGGGCCACAGGACTGGAAAAGGTTAGTTTTCATTCCAATTCCAAAGAAAGGCAATGCCAAAGAAGGTTCAAACTACTGAACAATTGCAGTCATCTCACATGCTAGTCAATTAATGCTCAAAATTCTCCAAGCCAGGCTTCAGCAATACATGAACCGTGAACTCCCTGATGTTCAAGCTGGTTTTAGAAAAGGCAGAGGAACCAGAGATCAAATTGCCAACATCCACTGGATCATGGAAAAAGCAAGAGAGTTCCAGAAAAACATCTATTTCTGCTTTATTGACTATGCCAAAGCCTTTGACTGTGTGGATCACAATAAATTGTGAAAAATTCTGAAAGAGATGGAATACCAGACCACCTAACCTGCCTCTTGAGAAATCTGTATGCAGGACAGGAAGCAACAGTTCAAACTGGACATGAAACAGCAGACTGGTTTCAAATAGGAAAAGGAGTACAACAAGGCTGTATATTGTCACCCTGCTTATTTAACTTATACACAGAGTACATCATGAGAAACGCTGGACTGGAAGAAACACAAGCTGGAATCAAGATTGCCAGGAGAAATATCAATCACCTCAGATATGCAGATGACACTACCCTTATGGCAGAAAGTGAAGGGAAGCTGAAAAGCCTCCTGATGAAAGTGAAAGAGGAGAGTGAAAAAGTGGCTTAAAGCTCAACATTCAGAAAACAAAGATTATGGCATATGGTCCCATCACTTCATGGCAGATAGATGAGGAAACAGTGGAAACAGTATCAGAATTTATTTTTTTGAGCACCAAAATCACTGCAGATGGTAACTGCAGCCATGAAATTAAAAGACGTTTACTCCTTGGAAGAAAAGTTATGACCAACCTAGATAGTATATTCAAAAGCAGAGACATTACTTTGCCAACTAAGGTCCGTCTAGTCAAGGCTATGGTTTTTCCTGTGGTCCTGTACGAATGTGAGGGTTGGACTGTGAAGAAGGCTGAGCACCAAAGAACTGATGCATTTGAACTGTGGTGTTGGAGAAGACTCTTGTGGGTCCCTTGGACTGCAAGGAGATACAATCAGTCCATTCTGAAGGAGATCAACCCTGGGATTTCTTTGGAAGCAATGATGCTAAAGCTGAAACTCCAATACTTTGGCCACCTCATGCGAAGAGTTGACTCATTGGTAAAATCTCTTGTGCTGGGAGGGATTGGGGGCAGGAGGAGAAGGGGACGACCGAGGTGAGATGGCTGGATGGCATCATGGACTCAATGGACCTGAGTCTGAGTGAATGGTGATAAACAGGGAGGCCTGGTGTGCTGCGATTCATGGGGTCACAAAGAGTTGGACATGACTGAATGACTGAACTGAACTGAACTGAACATATTTTAATAAAAAGAGCAACAATTCTAGTTTTGTAATAACTCTACACTCTCACAAAATGTTTGAAATTTACAAAGTGTCAAAGTGAATATAAGCAGTTTCTCTTGACAGATCCAGTGCCATCTTGGAGATAAGCTCCCTGTTTTCTTTATAGCTATGTCCATTTAAATAATGCTTTGTTTACTGTCTATATGTTAAGCTTTATGTTTTATTTTTCAGTTTTTTTTTTTAATTTGGCTGTACTTGGTCTTATTTGTGGCATGTAGAGTCTTTGATTGAGGCATGTGGGATCTAGTTCCCTGAACAGGTATCAAACTCAGGTCCTCTGCTTTGGGAGCAGGGAGTCTTAGCCACTAGACCACCAGGAAAGTCCCCTAAGCTTTATCTTTTAAGAACTCATGAATTTTTTCATATGGAAAATGCTTGGCTCCATGGCCAAAGCATAATCACCTTAAAGGGACGAGAGGAGAAATTACTGTTTTAGGGCTGAGAACTTATATCTTTCTACTTATGATTTATGATTATTCTAGAGTTTAGATACCTGTACCAAATCCCTGAAAATGATAATTCTCTCTGATGAAATTTAATTTCTTGTGGAAATTAATAGCCAGTTATCTTCAGCTTCATTAACTCTCTTATTAATATCATCATTAGTACATCAGATGCAGTACAGAACATACAAGAAGAGCAATTCTTCCCTTTAAAAAAAAAAAAAAGTACCAAAGTGCTAAGCCAGTAGTGAAAAGTGCTTTCTGAAAGATGCAGAATTTGAGGATGAAATTCTCATGAAATAATTTATCCATTCAAGGGATGCAGAGTGATCTTTTCAGGGGAAATTATAACACTAAAGTCTAGGTCAGAAGTCAAATGTTTCCTTTTCAGAATGAATTGCTCTTCTGCAGTTTTCAGGAGGTATATAGATATATCAGTATGCATGCTCAGTTACCCAGACTGACTCTTTGTGACTCCATGGATTGTAGTCCACCAGGCTCCTCTGTCCATGGAATTTTCCAGACAAGAATACTGCAGTGGGTTGCCATTTACTACTCCATATATCAGTATCAATTCAGTTTAATTCAGTCACTCAGTCATGTCCAACTCTTTGCGACCCCATGGACTATAGCACACCAGACTTTCCTGTTCATCACCGACTCCCAGAGTTTACTGAAACTCATGTCCATAAAGTTCGTGATGCCATTCAGCCATCTCATCCTCTTGTCCTCTTCTCCTCCCTCCATCAATTTTTCCCATCATCAGGGTCTTTTCCAATGGGTCGATTCTTCCCATCAGGTGGCCAAAGTATTGGAGTTTCAGCTTCAGCATCAGTCCTTCCAATGAACATTCAGGACTGATTTCCTTTAAAGTCCAGGAAACGCTCTAGGCCAGGATACTGGAGTGGGTAGCCATTTCCTTCTCCAGGGGATCTTCCCAACCCAGGAATCAAACCAGGGTCTCCTGTATTGCAGACAGATTATTTACCAACTGAGCTATCAGGGAAGCCCATATATCAGCATACATACCTATAAATAACACATTTATGCAAAATTGCAATCTGTAAAGGGGCTTAACTAAAGAAATATATAAATAAGAGAAGGATACTAGCATTCATCAAAATATCTCATCATAGATACACATATTCCCAACAAATCAGAACTGGACAGAATTTTCCATTCCTTCTAATCAAATTACCTCATTTTATCTGCTAGGAAACTAAGGCCCAGAGAGGTTAAATGTGCTGATTAACATGCATAGTTATCTAACAGCAGAGCTATCATCGCAATCCCGGGCTCTGGGACCTAAATGCAAATGCTTTTGTCACTATATTTTATTGCTCTTAAGGTTTTATGGTAAAAGGGAGGGATTGGGTGATGAAAGAGGATAAGCAGGAGGAGGCAAAAAGTAGGGATGATGGTGAGCTGGAGGAGGGAGCAGGAAGGACTTTCCTCCTCTTTTCCATGAGAGGATATTCAAGGTCTCCTGACTTTCCAGCAGTGTTAATACTACCTACGTGGGAGCCATGCATATCAGAAAATAAACTCTCCACACTCCCAGCACTTCTAAGTTTACCTAAAACCATTTCTATGGGAATTAATAGTCTGACAGGGTTTCTGATAAGCATGTAGTGTAAAGTTAGGGGCTTAGATTATTCCATGAAAGAGAGGAAAGTTAATGGCCCCTGGAATGGTGGCCAAGACTTGAAGCTGGGTAGGGGTAGTGGGTAAAGAGTCAAATCAATAGTTCCCTACACAAATGAGTGAGATCAAGTTTATGTTGCCAAGTACAGTCTTTTGAAGGGGAAGAAGGGTTTTGGTTCAATCATTCTGAGACTATCTTATTTCTTTTTGCCCCTGTTGACAGATACAAAGGTAGCAAATCCAAAAATGTGACTGGAGAAAACATCATTCATAGTTTAACAATTCATGGCAAAACCATCTCTCTCACATCTTTGGAAATGAAGGTGCTCTCCTGCTTAGTCTTTTTCCAGCACAACCTTTGAACCAGTTCAGGGTTAAATTTCTCAGACTTGCACAGAATTCTTGGGGGATGGCCTTCAACTATCGTATCTGTTCTGTGGAAGTCTTGATAATTTGTTTTTTAGCTAGGCACTTCAGTGAAGAAAGAAAACATTAACAAATATTTTTAAACAGAGACGTATTTACAATACCTTGTTTTCTTCCACTGGAGCAGAATTGGCAGTGGGTTCCTTTAGTAAGAGATTGTGGCTGAATTAATTAACTCTGAACTGTAGGAGTAATTTTTAGCAATTTTAGCACCATCCTTCTCTTAGCCTCACCCTCTGATTCACTTTTACAAGCCCATACACTCTTCCTTTCAAGTTTATCTTGGCCAGAAGCTCAAATAAAAAGAAAGGTAGATATGGTTTTGCTTCAATTACTGAATTGCCCACATTTTCCATGTCTGTCTGCATACAAAGCCTGGAATTATGACAAACTGTAACTTACGCTTTCCTGGCTTCATGTTTTCCCTCGTCTGCCAACTGGCAGCAATTAGTGGCTTCCCCAGGATATTGTTTTCCTACAAAAACAGAAAGTTTTAAATTAGTAGAATAATTAAGAGCAATGATATGGAGATTATTATAGGAAAACTGTTTGCTGTTAAATTGCTCACAAGTTACTAAGTGAAGTATCCAGGAAATGTTTCTGTTCTTCTCATTTGGGTGCTGGTGTTGATGCCCAAGCACAACTCCAACTAGTTCATGTTCATTGTCCCCACTCCAGAGACGTGGAGTCTGGACGGATGTTTTAGATGCAGTTACTTGGTCTGGTAAAGAACCTCCAGCCAATGCAGGAGACACAGGTTTGATCCCTGGGTCACGAAAATCTCAAGGCTTCCCAGGCAGCACTAGCGGTAAAGAACCCCGCCTTCCAGTGCAGGAGGCCTAAGAGATGTTGGTTCAGCCCCTGGGTCAGATCCCCTGGAGGAGGGCATGGGAAGATGCTCTGGAGGAGGCCATGGCAACCCATTCCAGCATTCTCGCCTGGAGAATCCCATGGACAGAGAAACCTGGTCAGTAGGGCTGGTCGCAGTCAATAGAGCTGCCAAGAGTCAGACACAACGGAAGCGACTTAGCACACATATGCACACACACACCCATGCATCATATGGAGGCTCCAGATAGAGAGCTTGTCCATCTTGACAGCCAGTGGTTCACCAGAGAGTGACTCAGGCTATATCACTGCATAGATCTAGTTATTTGCATTACATTCAATGTATCCATATTGGTTTTGGGGGATCAGACAAGAAATTGTTTCACCTTCTCTAAAACCTCTTCCATAAAACCACAGACTAAATTTTATTCATGTTTTCCCACAAAACTTCCCCAGATTCCTTTCTCACTTACCTCTTGTTTAAAATCTTTAGGGATTTTCGTGGCGGTCTACTGTTTCAGACTCTGCACTTCCCCTGCAGGGAGCATGGGTTCAATCCATTATCAGGGAACAAAGGTGCCAGAGGCTGCACTGCACAGCCCAAAAATAGATAACTAATAAAATGGAACCTTTATATATTGATATACTAGCTTGTAGGAGACAGGAAGAATAAAAGAAAAGCAGGCCTCAGCAAGGGCCACAAAAGAAATTTATGATTATTGATTAAACTGGACGCTGTAAGCCAGGAGACTCTTGGAATACATCTAGAGGGAACAGTTCATAATCTTGAAAACAAGATATGATGATCCTGGGGTTGGTGCTGTTTCACAACTGGCATCTCAGAGTTACATGTTTTACGTTTCTGGTGGAAAATCTATAGATAAAAATATTAGTCTTAGTTACTGATTTGTTATTGATTACTGTTTCCCGATTACTTAATGGTTAATGGTCATTTTGTTCTTTGGCTCTGAAGGCCACGTGAGTTATAGCTTAACTCCCCACATATTGTTTCATTCCCGGCTGAAAGTATAAGAAAGCTGGCTTGGACTCAGTTTCGGCACCTTCACCTTGGAGTGGTGTTGGTCCCCTGATCCTCGCTTTTCTCTGAATTCTTGTGTCTCATTTCTCATTCTCCTGCCGTATCGCGCTTTTGGAAATGCTGGTTGTTGAGCCAGTCTCGACACTAGCTATGGGCTTACCAGGTGGCACTAGTGGGCCTTCCAGGTGGCACCAGTGGTAAAGAACAGTCTGCCAATTCAGGAGACATCAGAGATGCAGGTTTGATCCCTGGGCAAGAAAGATCCCCTGGAGGAGAGCATGGTAACCCATTTCAGTATCTTTCATGTAGAACCCCATGGACAGAGGAGCCTGGCGGGCTACAGTCCACGGGGTTGCCAAGAGCCGGACAAGACTGAAGTGACTGAGCACAGCACACACATACTAGCTAGACTGATAACATTTTGGTTTTGCATTGTTTTGATGACTGTTTGGAGGCAGCAAGGAAAAAGGTAATGCTATCCTAAGTCAACGATATAATACTATCAGCAGAATTTTGCTCACTTGTGTGTTGTTAGTTGTGGCCTGCCTGGTGTCTGTTTAGCAATATGTACCAATATTCGTACTGAGCATGAAGGAATAGAAGCTATATGAATGAAGAACAGGTGTAAAGGGAGAGTTTTGCTCTAGCTTTTGTTTTGTTTATGCAATATTTGATGTTAAGATTGCAGGAATGTATTCGGTATTCAAAATCTGTTAGAAGATAAAAAAGAACTCTAGGTACATTAGTATTATTCAAATGGGAATCCAGAAGAAGAAGAAAGGAAATAGGGTGGAGCCCAGAAAATTGTGTGGATAATGGCTGCTTTATTCAACTATTGGTCAGATAACAAGACCACTGACTGGGTGCCTGGAGAACATCCATTTTCCACAGTTCTGGACTCTGCAGGTTTGAGATGAGGGTGCCAATGTGATTGGGCACTTGTCCAGGGCTCACTTCCTGGCTCACAGGGACTCTCAAGAGTCTTCTCCAATACCACAGCTCAAAAGCATCAATTGTGATTTCATGGCTGGTGTGAAATGGAATATCTCCTGTCATTAGAAACCAAAGATGCCACATCTACCTGTGATGCCCACCTCCCAAAATGTGACTATCTGGGCCCCACCAATAAGCAGCAGACAAGGGAGGTCCTCGCCATTTGCCACACAAAGAATTTAAGGCAACACAATGAATCTAAGAATGTCACAGTCCTTCACAAGTGGGCAGAGTCATGTTACCTCCCTGAGGCAGACCATTATGTCTGCCTGTAATAACAAAATCGACAGTGTAAGGGTTAAAATCATAGAGCAGCTTCATTGTGAATTCCAAATTAACCTTTCCCGGTTACATAAGAACACTAATTATATTCTGGGACACACCCTCATGACCAATTATAATCCCAATTATCTCCCAAAGGGCCCCCTTAAAAACAGCATTACATTAGGGATTAGGGTTTCAACATCTGTGTTGGAGTGAGGGTAACAAGTATTCAGGCCATAGTGGCGGCTGAGAGTTTCCCAGAACTAAAGCAAGACACAGGTTTCCAAATGGAAACATCTCCTGATGAATAAAGTAAATTTTGAAAACCATTTTAAAGCACCCATACTGTGATGAAATATTAAGAACAGCATCAAAAGCAAAAATAAAATTATTAAAACTACAAGAAGCAAAACTCCAGAGACATCACTTTGTCCACAAAGGTCCCTCTAAACAAAGCTATGGTTTTTCTAGTAGTCATGTACAGATGTGAGAGTTGGACCATAAAGAAGGTTGAGCACTGAAGAATTGATGCTTTTGAATTGTGGTGCTGGAGAAGACTCTTGAGAGCCCCTTGGACTGCAAGGAGATTAAGCCAATCAATCTTAAGGAAAATCAACCCTGAATATTCACTGGAAGGACTGATGCTGAAGCTGAAGCTCCAATACTTTGGCCACTTGATGAGAAGAGCTGACTCACTGGAAAAGACCCTGATGCTGGGAAAGAGTGAAGAGCAGGAAAAGAGGGCAACAGAGGATAAGATGGTTGGATGGTATCACCTACAGGATGGACATGAGTTTGAGCAAACTCAGGGAGATGGTGAAGGACAGGGAAGCCTGGCATGCTGCAGTCCATTGAGTAGGAAAGAGTCCGCCACAATTGATCACAACTTAGCAACTGAACAGCAACAAAGTGTGAGGAATACTTTGAACCCTTAATTCTGTGCTCATGCTCTAGTTCAGTAATGAAGGTGATATATATCTTAAGACTTAGAAACTCACAATGATTCAGAAAGTTACTGCTTATTACCTTGCTGAATGAATTGATAATATACATTTTTAAATGAATCTAACAGTAAGTAGGAGAATGCAAGGAAGAACCTATAATTTTTAAGAATATCTGATTTTGAGGAAATAAACCATAATTCAAGCCTTAAAAAATTAACTGAATAATTTTCTGGGACGCTATGCTTGCTCATCTGATAGTGAGACAGTTTTATTGCCCACTAAGAAAATAACTATAATCACTAGCATTTATATGCTAAGCATTTGTTTAATTTCTTGTTAGATATGAATTCATACTGCCATCAGAGCAAACTTATGAGAAAGCACTGTTTTCCCTAGTTTACAATGAAAGAAAACTGAAGCATGAAGAAGCATCATTCCCAGCTTATAATTAAGAGGACACATAAAGTGTTTGAACTGGGATTTGGGTGCAGTTAAGTCAAAGTCATGAGGCTGCCTCTTTAGCTACCATGCTCCAGTGGGTCACCCATCCCTGGCTTTCATCATAAAGAGGTCAAAGCCTGGAATGCATTTTCAGGATCCAGCCACACTTCTGCAGCCAGATCAGACTCCTAATCCTCAGATCTTCCTTAGTTCTGAAGACTCAAATTATGTTCTTCTCTGCTGCTGATGTACTCAGAAGTGCTCAGTGCTATTTGAAGCAAACACACTTAAAATAAGTCGACTTGTTTTCCTTCCACCCTGTGCCCAGCTCATCTCTAGCCCTCTGAACCCTCTGTCAGCTCACTCAGTGATTATGACCTTGATGCTATATCTGCAACCACTAGACTTGGTGTTTACTCCTGATGTCTTGATTTGAATACAGGGGTCCCCAAAGGACTCTGGCCCAAACTATCATTTTGAATTGTTATACATTTTTCTGCTGTGAGAAGGCAGTTCTAATCAATTTTTCACACAACTCCACCCTACCCCCAACACTGGGGCCACTTGCAAAGCAGTTGGTTATTCTCTTGGGTCCTTTATTCTGTTTTCTTGGGTTTCACAAATGAGCTGTGATGTCTGATTTCTGAGAAACAAGATAAGGAGGTCTTATAAACTAAAGATCTAGTAGAATGTAAACAAGCAAATGGTTTGTGAAAATAGGTTTATTTTCTATATTTTAGCAACCTTACATAAGTTACAGCCACGTGTATGTGATACATAATGTTAGACATTTGTTTAGAAATGCACACAATATGTATTTCCCTGTTGTTCAATGCTTTCTTGTAGGTTTCTATTACAAAAGGTCATGAAAGGCCATCTACTTATCCTTCATTATAAGAACAAATACATATACATGCATGCTTAGTCACTAAGTCATGTCTGACTTATTATAACCCCATGGACTGTAGGCTGCTAGGCTCCTCTGTCAATGGAATTTTCCAGGCAAGAACACTGAAGTGGGTAGCCATTTCCTTCTCCAGGGGATCTTCCTGACCCAGGGATCGAACTTGGGTATCCTGCATTGCAGGTGGATTCTCCATCCTCTGAGCCACCACGGAAGCCCACAAATACATATTTTTCCTTAGAAAGAAAAATAAGTGATAACTGGCTTCTGTAAATGTATCAGCTATACTAGACAGTGACCATAATAAAAAAAAGTATATAAAATAATAAATAATACAGTAAAAGTTAATGCTATAAAATAAACCAAGAGTAAGAAAGAACTAAATGAGATATCATCCCATTTTAGGAGGCCAAGTGATTAATAAGGGGGTAATGTTATGATTCACAGATGTCACGCTATGTCTGTGTTATCTAGGTAGTGTGTAATAAAAGTTTTCAGAAAAACAGAAACATGCAGAGAAGTGTTGGCACTTGCATAAATCCTGTTGCTTACACTCATTTTACAAAATTCCTGTGCAAAAACTGAAACTTTCAATTTAGGGTGAGGCAAATCTGCCCAAAAGAGGATGCTCTTGGTTCTCTTGTGCATGATAAGGAAGAGGAAAGGATGGTCTGCCACGAACTGGGGGCCTCCGTGGCCTGTTCTCCCTGTCACGACGGCCCCAGTGCCAGCAGCTGCCTCAGAGCCCTCCTCGTTCACTTCCACGGAAGCCTGATGGAACACCTCAGACAGAAACAGGTCATTCTTTGCCGACATGCCTGAGAAATTGGCTCTGCCCTGGCTGAAGGCATCGCCCATGCCCATGCTTGTGAGAATGGTCTTGAGTTCATAATGCTCTTCTGATTTGAACTTGGGGATGTAGACCACTACGTCATCCTCAGCCATGGTGTCTGCACTGAGCCACTTGTTGAGTTTGTCATAGGTGATTTCACTTTCCAGCTATGAATCCAAAACATAAAAAAAAACCATGAATGCTTAGCAGAGAAGGACAACAACCTCTAAAGTTGACAACCAATGACTTCACTATATTTTAGGTAATATTAAAATTTAACAGTTTGGTAAAAAATTTTGCAAGAAGATAGCATGTATGACATGTGTTTAAGACTGATGAATGACATTGGGAAAGCTGGCACAGTTCCTCTCAAACCAGTTCACGTATTCAAACTGCACACCATTTCCTCAGGTGTAGGTATATGCAAGGGCTTTGCAGGTGGCTCAGTGATAAAGAATCCACCTGCCAACGCAGGTGGATTGAATAGGAAAGATCCTCTGGAGAAGGAAACAGCAACCCACTTCAGTAATCTTGACTGGGAAATCCCATGGACAGAGGAGCATGGTGGGCTATAGTCCAGGGGGGTCTCAAAGTGTTGGACCTGACTTAGCAACTAAATAGCAACAACAGCAGCAGACATGTGCAAAGGTGAGTTTAGCCCCAGAAGTGTAAAACAATGGAAGCTGGAATTCTTACCAACTCCAAGCCCGTAGAGGATTCAGCAATTCCATCTGGGAGCAGCAGGAACATACTGATATCGCCAGCATATGGGAGTTCTAGAATCTGGACCTTCAGGTCCGCTATGTATCCAATGTTTAGCTTTTCATTCAGGAACATCATCTCTACTGATTTGCGCTGAGCCTAAAGAAATTAAAAAGTAAAATATGAAAGTTGATAGTAAGAGGTAAAAAGATTTACAATCAGACATAAAAGAGAATGGGTTATGCTTTTATGCTAAAGAAATAGGTTTTTCAAAAATTTGTTTAGAAATGTCAAAATATATTTTAAAAATAAAAATTTATTATTTGCATATTCTCACAGTGATTCTGATCTATTTTATTTTCAAGATAGTACCCATTAGTAATAAGATGGACAGTTATAATTATAATAATACTAAAACATTTGTTCAGTACCTACTAGGGGTCAATAACTCTGCAAAATCTCACTGAATCTTTATAACAACCTTTTTGGAAATTATCATACTAGTTTCACAAATCAAAAAATGGAATGCATGAACCACAAGTAACATCATAGTGGGTCAGTAGTAGATCCTAAATGTGAGTCAAGATTGTGTAATTATAAAGCCCATGGTCTTCACCACTACTCATAAGGCCTCTCAGAAAATTACTGAGTGCTATTCAGTAACCTGAAAGAGTCAATAAACTATCCAGTGTGCATAACTTATAACTATTAATAGCAAATCATGTATGGGTATCAATGAGTGGTCCCTAATTATTCTTCCTCTATTTTGTCAAAGACCCTAAACTCTATGTTAAGAAAATTCAATTTGTTGTCATTGTTTCATACCGAGTTCACTCGGAAAGGGTAAAGTCCCTTTAATTTCTTCTGAAATGGAGTCTTCCACCTTCCTTTGAAGTAGACAGCATTCACCAGGACCATCTTGGTGTCTACATCAACAGAACCTTCAGGTAGCAAGTTTGGGATTTTGCCTACAGAAAATATTATCTATGTTTAGGTTTCATGATTAACAATTATAAAGTCATTATGATTTCTTGAGTCTTTTGAGTCACCATCAAGCTAAGCATCCACATTTATCATACTCTGCAGAAATGCTGATAGACACTTTCAAATTTTTCTCTTAATTTATTTAAATCATAAGTAAAACTGAGACCAAAATTTTCAGGTTTACAAAATTCAAGAGAAAATAAAGAAGTAATATATTTATGATTTAGAATTACTATCAGACTTGGAAAATTTTTTAAAAGTTTCTTTTTAAAATTTATTTCCTTTAGCCACACTGTGCTGCATGCAGGATTTTATTTCCCTGACCAGGAATTGAACCTGCATCCCTTGCTTTGAGAGTGCAGAGTCTTAACCCTTGGACCGCCAGAAAAGTCCCAGAAAATTTTAAATTCCTTTTATACTGTATTCTCAAAGTTTTGTAGTTATATGAAGTTAGTTCATTCAGATGGGAGTGAAAAAGAGACTCAAGGAATATAATGGGCTTCCCTGGTGGCTCAGATGGTTAAGAACATGTCAGCAATGCAGGAGCCCCGAGTTTGGTTCCTGGGTGGTGAAGATCCCCTGGAGAAGAGAATGGCAACCCATTCCAGTATTCTTGCCCGGAGAATTTCATGGGCAGAGGAGCCTGGTGGGCTGCAGTCCATGGGATCGCAAAGTATGGACACAATTGACTGACTAACACTAACAAGAATTATAATAGTGCATTCCTCAGTAGTCACTAGGGCTTCTTCTAGATCTGGTCTAGACAGCCCATGGGCCTCACTGATTCACCCAAAAACAGTGTTTTGGAAGTTGTGCTAGACCTACATAAGGAATGGCACAGAGTCCATTAAGTAAGAAAGGAAGAATTGTCCTGGGGAGGCTTAGAATATTGGAGTGATATTCTAAATCATTTAGGGGAAAAAAAGTGCAATAAATTTTACAAGAGAGCTGAATAATGCAGAGAACTGTGACAACACAGAGAAGGGAGTGAATGATTGAACCCAAAAAGGTTCCCAGAAATAATAATATCTGAGTGTGGTTTTTTTTTTTTTTAAGTTAGTTTAAGAAACAGCCTATTTATAGTGAATACCTGCTCTGCAATATTTCAACCACATTATTTTATTTAACCTCACAACCACTCTAGTAAGGAAGTCTTATTAGTGTCATTTTACACAAGCAGGAGATCAACCCTGAATATTCTTTGGAAGGACTGATGCTGAAACAGAAGTTCCAATACTTTGGCCACCTGATGGGAAGAGTTGACTCATTGGAAAAGACCCTGATGCTGGAAAGATTGACAGCAAGAGGAGAAGGGGGCAACAGAGGATGAGATGGTTAGATGGCATCACTGGCTCAATGGACATCAGTTTGAGTAAACTACAGGAGATAGTGAAGGACAGGGAAGCCTGGCATCCTGCAATTTATGGGGTGGCAGAGTCGGACAAGACTTAGCAACTGAACAACAACACAAATGGACACTATAGAGAGATATTAATAACGTTTCTAAGGTCACAGTGTTTGAGAGCCAGTCAAAATTCCACCATCTTCCATTTCTACTGACAGATACAGGACTCAAACGAAAAGGTCACTGTAGTCTGACCAGTTTCAGTATAGTTATTCAATATCTTCATTCAGTATACCCCCAGCAATTAAAATTCCTGGTTACTACTTGGAAATGGCAACCCACTCCAGTACTCTTGCTTAGAAAATTCCATGGATGGAAGAGGCTGGTGGGCTACAGTCCATGGGGTCACAAAGAGTCAAACACGACTGAGCGACTTCACTTCACTTGGAAATCTGCTGGGACTTTATTTAACTTTGTGACACATAGTATTTGATCATAACAAGGAAAAAAAGAAATATTTTCTCAAATTACTATAAAAATCAGTCCAAATGACTATTTGGCATTTTTGCAATTCCACTGATTGATTATAGCCATTCACCACAAATGCTTAGAAAGAAGAGAAATTCTTGCTGTTCTCAAAAAAGCAAAGCTTTCATGTGTCTCTTTAATTTTGCAATCCGCTTTGGCTTTCCTTTCTGTCAAATCTTCACTTTCTCTGCTTTCTTTTTGTCAGTGGTGTGTCAGTCTTTTAAAACAGTAATTTAAAAATCTAGAAATGAAGAACTGAAGTAGGTCAACTATTTTTAGAGAAACAATAATACTTTTTTTCAATTCTACAGAACTTAATACAAGTTTTTCTATTATGGTAACTAAGAAAGCAGGATAGCATACTATGGCTTGAAATAATGTTTTAAACATAGGTTGTAGGGATTTCCCTAGTAGTCCAGTGGCTAATATTCCATGCTCCCAATCCAAGGGTCCCAGATTCAATCCCTGGTGAGGGAACTATATTTCACATGCCACAACTGTGACCCATCACAGCCAAATAAAAACATATTTAAAAGTAAAAATCAACATAGGAGATAAGTGAAAATATGTTTTCTGCATTGTTATCAAACTCTTTGAATATTAAATTGAAGAATTCCAGATTTAGACTAAGGCTCAGAAGAAGAGGGAACCCCAGATGTACCACTAACAG
Organism: Nanger dama; assembly: GCA_917880005.1. Taxonomy (NCBI): domain Eukaryota; kingdom Metazoa; phylum Chordata; class Mammalia; order Artiodactyla; family Bovidae; genus Nanger; species Nanger dama. The sequence goes on from CAKJTW010000069.1 coordinate 6,623,480, forward strand.
ATAGTGGCATCTTGGATGAGTCAGGTAAGAACTGAAGACATGTGTAACCAAGGTAGAAATAGCTTAGATGATCAATGAGAGATAAAGCAGGGACTGAAAGAAACTGACAACATACTGACTCTGAATGGTGCAATAGAAAAAGGAGTTAAAATTTCATGATCTTTCCTATTTCCATTGCTGATATTCTCACACCAGTTACTCAGTTGACAACTGTGCCTTTGTTCTTTGCTTTTGTTCATAGAGAAGACAAAGTCACAATTATTTCAATAATGATATTTCCTATGTTAGAAAAGATCTGCCTCTTACATTCTGTTCTAAGGTAATAATCCAAAACCAGAAATATTGAAGTACTGAATATATATCTTCTTATTAGGATGCCTCCATTATTATTATTTTTTGCTCTCTCTCAATTAAAACACCACAAAGCTCAACAAGTATCAGGTTACATTAGCCAAAATAACTAAGGTTGGGAGTAAGGGTTAAGTTTAAGAACTTAAAAAAAAAAAAAATCAGAGTTTTCTACCTGGAAAGAAGAGCAGAAACTATTTCCTTGGTTTTACCTTTAGTTTGGGTCTTGACCCAGGAATTAATCTTTTTCTGGTGTCTTCTGCACATTCTAGGAAGTCCACCGCCTGGGGGTTCCGTAGAGTAATATTTCTTGGAGAGTTGCATGTATTCCTTTAAAGTGAAAATAATATTGACAAAGGTTACATAGAATATACTCCCAACAAGTGAAAGTGAAAGTGTTAGTCACTCAGTCACGTCCGACTCTGTGACTCCAGGGACTGTGGACCATCACTCTCCGTCTGTCCATGGACTTATCCAGGCAGGAATTCTAGAGTGGGTTGCCATGCCCTTCTCCTGGATACCCCACAAGCCATGGTGTAATTGTAAATTACAGGTTTCCTATTAAGATTGGGGAGCCTGAAGAATGGGTAGCGAGGTGGCTGCGGGGGCTGATTATGCGCTCCCTTGACCGCCCCCTGCCCCAATCCAGTCCCGACTGCATTTGTTCTCTTGCATACTGTGCATTATGAACAGAGTACAGAAGGAGAGGTTGGGCGTGGGGTTAGCGGTTCTGGGAATAGCTGTGCCCGCCTCCTGACTTGTGACTTTACACGTGGGGTTTTTACAGTAGAAAGAGGAAGCACCCACGGAGGGAGCGTAACCATAGCTGCGTTGGGTCTTGTCCCGTGGACTCGGGGAGCCTTAGCGAGCCCGAGTGGAATTCTGACCCACTGGGAATGAATCAGAGAAAACAGCTTTGAAAGTGACCTAATTGCAAGTTTGGAGCCCTGCCATTTAAATTGCAGGTTTCACTCACTTCCTTGAATCTTGCAGACTTCTCTCCAAACAGCTTATTGGCACTTTCCAATAAATACTCCCCGGTAGACGCGCTGATGGCGTTGCTGAGAGAACGGAAGGATGAATGGATTTTCCCAGCAGCTTGTGCCTTAACAGAAAAGGAGGGATTCGTTTTATATAACTCAGGACTCCTAAACAAGATATTTCTGAAGCAATAGTATTTTTTTCTAGGATATCAATAAAATGATGTATTAAAATATACATATTTTTTTCTGTCACTTTGAAGGTAACTCTGAGGAAATACTGTTGATATGGATGTAGTACATTAAAATTTATCAGATAATTTTTTACTTGTTTCAGATTTTGTTCTGCCTATGAATTGGGTTTAACTGTGACAGAACTGAGATCCTAGAAAAAGTCAGGCTCCTTTGATACTTTAGCTAAACTATAAAGTCACTAAGCAATTTTTATTATATTAAAATGTTACCTTAGAAATGTTGTTTAAATATTTATTTAACTTCAACAAGTTCCATGGTATAATTAAGGGGTAGTCTGTGCAATGGAAAATCTGGAGTTTAGAAAACATAAAATCGAGGGGAATTCCAGTCCTCAACCTGAAGTTTGCAAGCACGATGACAGACACAGGGCTTAGCCACAGAAACGGCTGGGTGAAGCCGAGGTCAGAGCCCTGAAGATGAACCACCCGCTGTCCATCTACACGTGGCAGAATTGCCATATTGAAGAGACTCTCTCTCCACCTTGAGTCTGTAATTCCTTGGGTGACAGGCCCAGGAAGGAAGAGATACCATGACAGGCAGGTGGAGCATCAGCGTTCCCAGGAAGAAGATACCAAGAGAGATATCTCCCCATGACCTAACTCAGGGGTGTGATAGTGGAAGTGGTTTACCAGCAGGAGCCCATCTACACCAGGTTCTTATAATGTAGCTAGATGGCTGGTGTTTATGGAAATGAATTACTGGGAAAATATATTAACCTGAGATAGATTAGATGAATGGATGATAGATAGTAGATAATGATCGTGATAATGATGATAAATAGGTAGATAGAGTGCTATTGTTCAGTTGCTAATTATGACGATGATAGATCAGCAGATAGGGAGACAGAGAGCTAGATACTGATAGATAGTAGATGATGATCATAATGATGACAATAGATAGACAGATGTGTGCTCATGCTCAGTTGCTTGGTTGTGTGCAGCTCTTCGAGACTCTTTGGACTGTAGCCCACCAGACTCCTCTGACCATGGGATTTTTCTAGCAAGAAGACTGCAGTGGATTGCCATTTCCTGCTCCAGGGGATCTTCCCACCCAGGGACTGAACCCACATGTCCTGCGTCTCCTGCACTGCAGGCGGATTCTTTACCACTAAGCCCAGGGAAGCCCTGGATAGATAGAGAGGAGATAAAGGATATGTGAAGGTCAGAGACGTCTCCTGAAGTCACCAAGCCTGTCCATCTCCATTCCTCAATTACTTGTCACTGCTGACTCTGGGAATCTGCATTTACACATGTATTCTAGGAGTCTCTACAATGGCTTTAGGATAAATTGTACATACCCAACTAATGGCAGAGTGATGTGACAGAATTTAGAAACAGTCTTGACCTGGAAGTCATAAAACCTGGATTGTACCCCAGCTTTGCCCTTCCTTATCAGAGTGACCATAAGATATTCACTCAAGGACTGTGAGTCTTAGTTTTCTACTGTGAAAGGTGGACATTGTAATAGGTTTCTTCATAAATATTGTGACTTTATAACAAAATGTTTCTGGAAGCAAAACACAAAAGAACTAGGAAAGGATGAGTCAGATACCTGCAAAATAGCATCAGGATAGGTGTCCCTCTGGATCTGCTGCATGAAATCACAACTGGTGAGACTCTGTGGGGTCACTGGGATGCCTTTGTGGACTCCAACTTGGTTAAACTGAAGCACCTACAATTGGAATTCGAGAAAATTGAGTACATTTTTCTGCTGCATTATTTAGCTTTTAAACCAACGGTTGTCAGGTACCTCTTAGTGGTCCCACGTCTAGTTCCCTGCCTTTGTGTCTGGGCAACAAGTTAGTGAGATTCCCTTCATAGGAATTAGCATGAGTTATTTTATACTAATTCAAATACTAGCCATTTTGACAATATTTTTTTTTATTATGAGATGATTTATAGCATTTTAATTAAATTATCAGCCAACTCATAAATTGCCTTGAAAGAAGTAATAAGGTTAACTCCTGACCTTTCATCTCCCTATTCAGTGGCCTTACATGATATATATACCCTTCTGTGGTGATTTAGACGCTAAGTCATGTCTGACTCTTGTAACCCCATGGACTGTAGCCTGCCAGGCTCCTCTGTCCATGGGATTCTCCAGGCAAGAATACTGGAGTGGGTTGCCATTTCCTTTTCCAGATGATCTTTCCAGCCCAGGGATCGAACCAGGGTCTCCCCATTTCAGGCAAATTCTTTACTGACTTAGCTACAAGGGGGAGCCCTTTATACCCTTCTGATCCGTCAAAAATTAGCAGCCACAGCTATCTTAAGCACAAAAACAGGTCGCTCAGTGTTACCAGGGATCATTTAAACTTTTCCACACATGAAGAAATCCCCCACTTCTATCCTTGTTGGGGGCAGATGGCAGGAGTGAGATGACAATATGAATTTCTTTTTAAAAATATTTTTTTTCATTTATGGATTTATTTAGCTGCCCCTGGTTGAGGCAGACAGAATCTTTAGTTGAGGTATGCAGGATCTTTAGTTTCCACATGTTCCCCAATCAGGGATCAAACCCAGGACCTCTTGCATTGGGAGCACAGAGTCTTAGTCACTGGACCACCAGGAAGTCCCATTGTGAATTTCTTTATGTTGTAAGTGGCAGATCCAGCTAACAGTGAAGCTGGCAGGTGCAGACTTGCCCTGGAAGGTACTCAGGTCCCCTCTCCAATATCAGAGACTCCTCAGCTTGGCCCTGCTGCCACCCACCCATCCCCACCTCCAGTATCTCTTGGGTCCCAGCCCTATAGGGCCCCAAGCAGGGAGGAGCTTATTGGTAAATGCGTTGATGGTAGAGGTTCTGCCAAGGGAAGGAATACAAGTTTGTCCAGCAAATGGTGAATTTCTAGGCTGGAAGGAGAGGTGTTAGGATTTCTGGGATCTTTCTCTGCTCTTCAGATCATATGTTATAAGTTCCTACCTAATAGTCTCTGAAAAGAAGCAGTCTGACTGCCACTAACAAGGGGGATTATTTTGTGTAAGAGCTTCTCTGGTTGTGCTACCTTTTAAGGAAGTTGACCCATAAGTCAGGTGCTCTGGGCAGCACTGAAGCCCTTTTGAGTCACAGCAAGAGTCCTTGCAGGTATGGGGCATGTGAAATGATCCTGAGCCAGGCTGAGGCAGGCACCCTGCCCAGAGAGGTGGCCTGCCCTGGGCCGGTCTGTGGCCTTATCCTAAAGATAAGAGCTGGGTAAAAATACTCCTGCAAATCTCACATTGTTTGTGCTCTGTAAGAGGGTATATATTTATTCTGTTTACGCTTTTTTTCCATTACAACTGCTCCAGCCATACCAACTACACCAGTTCCCAACTTTGTGTGGCCTCTTCCTGCCCTGATTTCTCATCTGTAAAGTGAGTATGGTAATCAGAACACCTACCTCATAGGATTTTGTATTCTGTGGATAAATTCCTAAAACATTCAGATGCCTGGATGGGGCATTGTAAGTATCAGCTAAGAAAACAATTAGTTCCACCATGTACCTCTACAGTTAACTGTAATCTTCATACCCATCTTGCCCAATACACATTTTCATTTACATTTAAAAATAAGACAGTTACCACTAGACTCTTCTGAGTTATCAAATGGTGTTTGAGAGGTCTGCAACCAATGTACAAAATATGTGGTTAACCATCCACATTACGTATGATCAAATTAATATAGTTCATAGGTATAGAAAGTCTTCCATCCAAGTACTAACCAGGCCCAGCCCTGTTTAACTTCCAAGATCAGGAAGGTTCAGAGTGGTATAGGCATAGACCATACAGAGTTTCTTTTAGGGGAGATGAAGATATTCTAAAATTAGATTGTGATGATGGCTATACAATTCTTGTGAATATACTAAGAACTACTGAATTATAAACTTTAAATGGGTGAATTTTATGAAATGTGAATTATAAATCAGCAAAGCTGTTCTTAAAAAATAAAATAAAAAATAAGAAGGCTGAGGCTCAGAGTGTTTAAATGTCTTCACTTACACACCTAGTAAGTAGCAAAGCCATCAACCAAAGACAGGCAGGTCTGTCCCCAAAGTCCAGGCTTTCACATCCAAACCAAAGAGTGTCTCCTCTTTTTGGTAGAGAATTAAGCCAATTTGTCTTTGAATTTTAGAATCTTCCCATGTAGCAGAGTTACAAGAAAACTACTGTATATAAGATCCTTGTCCCATGTGCAGAAAATACTTTCCAAACACAGAAAAGCTGTGTTGTACCCCGAGTGACCAATAAGTTACTTTTCCTCTGGTATCAAACTCAAGGTTTTTACTTTTAGCACCTAGAGCACTTTGTTTGGCATTTGTCCTAAAAAAAAAAAAAAAAAAAAAATTTTTTTTTTTTTGCTTCTGACTCCTTACATTTAAAAAGATTTCCCTGGTGGCCCAGTGGTTAAGACTCCATGCTTACAATGCAGGGGAATGGGTTCGAGCCCTGGGCAGGGAACTAACATTCCACATGCCTCACAGCATGGCCAAAAACTAAATAAAAATTAAAAATGAAGTCCTTGATGTTTTCTAAAGTTTTTAATGGAATTCACTGCCTTTATTTATTTTTTTTTTTTTCAAGGCAAAGAAAGGGGAAGGAGTTTTACAAAATCTGGCTGGTATCAGAGAGTTGAGCAATGGAGCTTTGTCTTAAGGTTTCATGTTTAAACTACCACAAACACAGAGAGCAAAGCTCCTGTCCATTTTCCTCCTGCGGTGAGGATTGGCTAACACTGAGTGAGTGAGCCACTCCAAACAAGTCCTGCCTTAAATGGGTCACCGTGTACCTGGCAGACTGGATGCGTCTATCTGTATTCACACACTTGGGTGCAATTCTTACGGGAAACTCAACAGTAGCCAGCGGCATTCTGGTGTGGCTGAAAGAAGCATCCCTGCTTGTGGGAAATCAGAGTTTGTACTCACAGCATTCAATGCTAATATCTATATAAATGGGACTAGGAAAGAATTTTAATGGTATAATTACCTTGTCTGGTCACAACCCAGGGAAGACAGGATCCCGTGAATTATTTTTAATTGATTAATTTATTTTAATTGAAGGATAATTACTTAAGAATTTTGTAGTGGCTTTTGCCTTACATTGACATGAAGGATCATGTGAATTTTAATAGCGCTGCATTCATCCCATAGGTTGATTGCTGTGTACAGGCAAACTAGTTCAACTTGTTTCCAGTCCCAGACTCAATGAAAGGGTCCCCTGACTGACCTAGTGTCCGTTCACCAAGGAAGGAGGCCAGTGGCCCTGAACAGAAATCCCCCACAGTGCTGTCCCACCCCTGACCACCTTGATATTGAGAATTGGCCATCCCCTCAGCCCCATTTTGTTGACATGAGCTCACGGGGTGGAGAATGTTGGCTGAGGCCCTCTTAAGTCATGGTGCTCTCTGTGCCTCCCCCAGAGTGCAGGGACCGAGCTCTGGGACAGTTTTTTTTTTCCTCTTCGTAGAACTCTCAAAACCACTAAGAGGAATTCTTTACATAAATGGAAGAAGCCTGAGATGACAGGGCAGAAACCAGAGGAACCCCTGGGAAAGGTGCTTCGGTCCCACTGCTCATCCGTCAGTGACATTTGTCTTAAAACCCATAAGAGATAAAGCACACAAATCCTTTGAAAAATATAAACATTATCAGATGTCAGATATGGTCACTATTAATTACTTCTAACATTATAGGAAACTCTGATAATCCTCCTGCTATATCAGCCATTGAGGGTTTTTGTGGTTTGGCTCTTTTATAGATTTGAATCTAAGTAACACGTGCTGTAATGGTTTGTGATGATTGCTGATGACACTGGTTCAATCCCTGGTGGAGGAACTAAGATTCCACAAGCTGTTGACTTTGTTATAGTCCAGATACCACAAACATATAATCAAATCAGTTCTGCAGTTCAGTTCAGGAATCCTTCAGTCCCAGTTGGGAACCTGAACAGAAACTCACCTGGGCTATCTGGTCTGCAGTATTTCCCTGGGCGCCCAGGTAGACCATGGCCATGGTGGAGGAGATGCTCCAGGGACAGAAGAAGATATTCTGGGTGTTGGCGCTCGTATTTGCCAGGTGCTTGAAGAAATTGAGGGCAAAGATTGTATTTGCCACATTAAGTTCTTCCATTGTCTCAATCTGGAAAGAAAACAAGGAAAAGCAACAGCTCTAACAGATGAGTCAACATTTTGAGGGATGTCAGTGGCATAGTACAGGCTGTACCCTGCACAGGGCAGGGGTTTCCTCTCTGTTCTCCCTTCACTGAATAGGGTCAGCAGCATCGTGACCCTGGGTCCTGTGCAGCCACAAAAGTTTCCACACCGGTGCAATGAGCTGCTGTCACAACCCGGCAATTCCTTAATGATTTTATACAAAGGGTCCTGCCCGCATTTCCCTTTGCACTGGATCCTGCAAATTACACAGCTGATCCTGAGATAGAGGAAACAGTCCCGTGATGCGTGGTGACCCTCCATCTCATAATAATGATAATAACAGCAATAATAATAAATAGCCCTGATTGAATTCTTAACTGTACAACAGATACTGTGTTCAACATTTCACCTACACTAACCAGGTAATCCTTACAAGAGCCCAGTGAGAAAGGCACTGCTATTCTTGTGCTTACAAAGGAAAATGCTACTGCCCAGAGAGAATCAGAAAAGTGACCCATGTCACTCAACTATAAGGGACAGGACTGGATATTGAAGGTGGGTGGGTACCTCCCGGGTCATACTCTCAACCTCAGTGTTGTACCTACAAACACAAATCACAAATACAGACACACAGATACACACACGAGGGCCTTCCTGGTGGCTCAGTCAGTAAAGAATCCACCTGGAACGCAAGCAACCACCTCCAATGCAGGAAACTCAGATTAGATGCCCAGGTTGGGAAGATCCCCTGGAGAAGGAAATGGCAACCTACTTGAGTGTTCTTGCCTGGGAAATCTCATGGACAGAAAAGCCTAGTAGGCTACAGTCCACAGGGTCACAAGAGTCTGTGGACACGACTTAGTGACTAAACCATCACCATCGTACACATTAGAGGCAAATACACACGTATTCAAATGCATGCCATGTGCACACATACTCTTTTGTTGGCCCCAGTGGAGATGGTCAAACTTCTTTCTAGAAATGACCTAGACTCACCTTTCAAGAGTGGGCATTTCACATCACTCTATCTCCCATTCCTGGGCCCCCTCCACTCACTCACACACCACAGCCCTTCTTCCAAAATTCCCCTGTGCTGAGCAGTTTGTTACTGGGAGTGCTGGAAAGGCCCCTCTTCCCACCACCCCTAGCAGGGCAGTCAATACCAGGTCCCTCTGCAAGGGTGGTTCTGGATATATGGAGCTCACACACACACACACACACACACACACACACACACACACCATCCACCATCTGAAGATAAATGACAGATACATTTCCATGACCTAAGACTCACATGCAGTCAAATGCTTGGACACACCTGGGTGTGGGTGGGTACCTGCTGGTTCTAGCCAACAGATTGTATCTTATGTTTTCATAATGGCTTCAAACACACCCTGTACTTACCAAAATCTATAAATATACCAAGTGATGCTGACACTCATCACTCCACAGGAAGCCTTCTGGGGACGGTGGCTGCAGAGCTTCTGGGGGGCGGCCCTGTAGGAGGCACTCTATGGCCGTGGGATCCCTCAGGAGGGTCTCCAGGCTCATGGCTCCCTAGTTCATGGGTGTCTTATGTGAACATTTGGTTCATGAACATTTCTTGTGAAGAAAGTGATTGCCATTTGTATCAAAATTTCTTGTGTGAGTTACCACCCAATTGTATTTTATCAAGATAAAATAGTAAATTCAATAAAATTTGTCCCTAAAACTCTCTCATGTCTTCTTGTCTCCTTTAATATTTGATATTCACAGGATCAGCGTGAGGTACATAGAGGTTACATCCTGATGCCTACAGAGGTTAAGTAATTTATAAAAGTTCACAGAGTTTGTATGCAATGGTGCAGGGATTCAAGCTTCAGAAACCCACTCTATCCAATGTCACTTACACTCTACCTGCTGAAGTTTAATTACTATGTGTAAGAGTTCCACCCAGCTACTGGTTTGAGAAATGCTAGAAAAGGAAATAAAAAGAGGAAGGAAGCTAGTTTTTGATACTTCTAGAAGGTTTATTAAGGTTATGAAAAGTCAGTTTCTTTTTGCTTGCTTCATCACTGACATCAGATTAACCTGGGTGATGGAAATTTGTTTCCTCTTCTTTCTACATTTTAAAATCATCTTTATGATGAATTATTCCTGGGTAGATCATTTTTGCAAATTGTCTCAAAAACATTTCAGAAACAGAGAATTAATAGCATAAATATTACTCTATTGTATATGAAAAAATAAAGAATCAGAGCTAGAAAAATAAACTTAAGCCTGGGAATTCCTTAGTGGTGCAGTGAACTTTCATTGCTGAGGGCATGGGCTCAATCCCTGGTCAGTGAATTAAGATCCCACAGTCTGCACCGTGTGACCAATTAATTAATTAATTAATTAATGTAGGCCCCTCCTATACCCAATTCTTTATAATGACCTGAATAGTCAGTCACTTTGACACTAACAAAATTTAAGTTTCAAGACAAACTAACAGTAAGGGCTTTTAATGCCAAGTTAGAATTTCAGTTGACTGTGACTATTTTTTTTTTAAATTAAAAATGAGTAAGGACAAAATTAAATCACCCCAGATGTATTTACTTGTTTTAAAAACATTCGAAGTTTATCTTTAAAGATAGGTGCAATTAACTGCATTTAACATAAAAAATGTGTTATGTCTGTATTACAGTTACCAAATTCCTTCAGCCTTACTGTTTTATTTAACTTGCATAATTACTTGTCTGATAAAGCTAGTAATTCCTGTTATACCAATGAGAATATGATGTCCATAGCACAGCTAGTTTCAAAGCCTAGACTAGCTTCTGATCCCAGCTCTAGTGCTGTTCCTACAGATATTTCAAATAAGGTTTGAGAAGTTTATATTTGTAGAAATCTATGAATATATTTTATCTGCTGCTACTGCTGCTGCTAAGTCACTTCAGTTGTGTCTGACTCTGTGCGACCCCATAGATGGCAGCCCACCAGGCTCCTCTGTCCCTGGGATTCTCCATATATATATATATCATGTGTGTGTGTGTGTGTGTGTCTTCTGACTCTACCGCACATCCACCCTGCATTTAAAATATGCATTTAAAATATGCATCCACCCTGCATTTAAAATATTCCCATAAATGGGAATCTGCCTAAGACCACGTAAAATCGAAGTCACTCAGTGACATCAGAATCTCTCAGAACAGGAAACACCTGTTGTGAATTTCTTAGCACGAGAGTGAGCTACACAACTTCAACAATTTCTAGATATTATGCTCCTAACGTTTAACATCATCTTTAGAGGAACAAACGGATGAAAAGCCTATGTGGGGTCTGGTCTCTGTGATGTTTGTGTTGGTTCCTGCAACACAAGTTGACAAACGTGCCACTGAAACTTGGCACAGATGACAAAGAGCTCAGACCCACAACCACAGTCCTTCTGCTCACTGGCATCGAACGTTAGATTTGAGTTTGCTGCAGCATTTTTAAATGATTTTTTTGCAGCAACACAGTGTAAATATTTTGCAATTGACCAGAAAAATTAATGACACAGAAAAAACAATACTTCAAGGAAATTTCCTATTCCAAATTACCAACTTTTGCCCTCACAAAATTAAAAACCTTTTCTGTATTTGATTCCATTCATAATGAAGTTATTTATGGGATATTAAATTATTTATTGAACTATTACTTCAGTCCGATCCAGCAACTAACTGGGCTATTCTTTCTCTTTCACTAAACTAAACAATTATCAAACTAAATTCAATAAGTATATTCTGGTATTGAATTGAACTATCCAGATTTTGCTTAATTTCTGGTTGTTTAAGATAAAAACTGAGTTCTCTTTTGTCTTTATCATATTTATACACAATTTATAAATTACTTTCAGTTACTAAAATAATCCTTTTTAATTCGTCTAGCTATTTTCATTAAATTCAGTGCCAAATACTAACTAGTAAAGGATACACACATTTTGAGCTGTTTGGTAAAACTGACATCACAACCAGAACGTACATTTTGGTTTGATGAATGTCATATAGGCATTTGCTGGTCTCTGAGATTTAAGATCTGTCTTAGTTAATTTAATTCAAATCTTGAACCAAAATATTCTCAAACAAGCAACTAAACAAGAAAACATCATTAAATTTTTACTCATCTTCTGAAAACATCCCACAGTTTAATTTTCATTATATTAATAATACCAGTATCAAAAATAAAACCCTATTTCATAAATAGAGATAAAGAAATGACTGAAATACCTGGTTCTTCTCTGCCTGACAGGAAACGGTCTTCTGAGTGTTGTTAGAGTTCAGACATGGCAATGACTGGTTTTATAAAGCTCTGCCCCTCCCACATGGCATTTTTTTTTCTCTATCTGTATCCTTTGAGTGATTCAACATTTTACTCAGACATCATTAGAATAGAAATGCTTGTTTGCTAAGGCATCATTTAAGAAATTTGTTGGAAAGATGACATCATTCAGAAACTTGAGAATTTGGCAATACCTACACATGCCTGTTAAAATTAACTAAAATCTGTCAGCCCTAGTTTCAACAGTGCCCACTATAATTTGCTCTTCTAGTAAGAAATTCTACAGTATCTTTTCTATCTTTTGACAAGAATGGCCTCGGAGCTTTTGCAATACTTAAAAGTAATGGAATGCTTTGTCTTTTGAATCTAGACAGCCCCCAAGCAATTTTTTGGAAACAGAGGGGGAAAAAAGACACTTTTCTTCCTTATAAATTCTCTATTTTAAACCCTCTTACATTTTCTCAAGCTATAATTTCCAGAAATAATTCTGGGTTCCACCCTAATCTCCTGTCACAAACCACACCCAAAGAATGTTTCATTTGTCCTTTTTAGAACATAAATCTTATCTTTAAACAGTGAAAATCCACTGGGTACTGTAAGTTAACTTTTAAGTGGGTTAATTATAGGTGTTAATTGGAATTTATGATGTCGAAAATATGATTCTGAAAATCACTAGATTTTTAGATACAACCAAAGGAATCCGAGGAGTAAAAATAGATAAAAGATATACGTAATGAAAGAGAAGCTGAGTTTTAAAATGTTCATATTGTTACAGCTTATTGAAAAGTGTTTCCAACACATTGCATTGTAAAGATAGCTTTTCTTCTCTTCACTTTGCTTCTTTATTGAAGCATAGTTGATTTAAAACTGCACAGCAAAGTGACTCAGCTTTACACACACACACACACACACACACACACACACATATATTTGTTTGTTCGTTATATTCTGCTATCATGGGCTTCCCAAGTGTCACTAGAGGTAAAGAATCCTCCTGCCAATGCAGGAGACTAAGAGAGGCAGATTCGACCCCTGGATCAGAAAGATCCCCTGGTGGAGGAAATTGCACTGTACTCCAGTATTCTTGCCTGGAAAATCTTATGGACAGAGGAACCAGGTAGGCTACAGTCCGTAAGACCACAAAGAGTCAGAGATGACTGAGCATACACAAATACCATTATGGCTTATCCCAGGAGATTGGATATACTTTCCCTGTGCTGTACGGTAAGGGCTGGTTATATACCTATTCTAAATGTAATAGTTTGTATCTGCCAGCCCCCAAATCCCAGTCTATCCCACTTCCATTCCTCTGTCCCCCTTGGCAACCACAGGTCTAATCACCAGGTCTGAATCTGTTCCACAGATGTTCACTCACTCCACATTTTAGATTCCACATATAAGTGATATCAAATGATATTTGTCCTTCTCTTTCTGACTTACCTCAGCTAGTAAGATAATCTCTAGTTGCACACATTTTATGCATAGGAAATCCCCAAAGCAAGAGGGATGAAAAGAAGTAAAAGCACCGAGCTTCTTCTTTGCTGGTGTGGCAAGTCCCATGTCTCCACTTGAAGAACTGGGTTGACAATCTGAGGTGTCCTTGAAACCAAGCCTGTGAGTTTGAGCCCTCTGTGAGCTTCCTAGCTTGACTGCGGTCCACAGAGCCAGACTTATCTTTAGCTCTTCTTGCTAATGTGAGTCTCTGGTCAAAAAGGAGGAGGCTGACTTAAACCAAAGTGTTAGTTGCTCAGTTGGGTACGACTCTTTGTGATCCTATGGACTGTAGACCTCCAGGCTCCTCTGTCCATGGGATTCTCCAGGCAAGAATCCTGGAGAGGAGAGCCATTCCCTTCTCCAGGGGATCTTCCCACCCAGGGATCAAACCCAGGTTCCCTGCACTGCAGGATGATTCTTTACCACCTGAACCACCAGAGTTAACTCAACCCTCTTGCTATTATTAAAGGGACAATGAGATAGGTGTGTTCTTCAAAATCTGTATCCGGCCATCAAAAGCCAAATTATTCAGTTTACTAATTTCTGGAAAATCTAAGGTCACATAAAGAAAAAGAGCTGAAATTTCACTTCAAGAGTAATCTTTCAAATCCTCGGTTTCTCCATTAGACCACAGAAAACTTGCAGGCAACCACTGACCCTTTTATAAAATTTCACTGCCACTTCTCTGCCTCAGTGAAATTTTAGTGGATGCTATTGCTTCGTGGTCTAGGTTTCTCTTTTTCAATTTGTTCACCTGTTTTTTAACCACACATAGGCAGCACAACAGTCTCCTAAGCCAATTTATTCCCACTGAATCAACTCTGTATGATTTGATTCACACTCCATAGTGTCCAGTCTGACTTCTACCAAACTCGGTGAATTCCTGTGATATAGAACAATATACCCTTTAAAGTTGAACTTGCAACATAAAAATGTATGATTATTAATTAATTAACCTTGTGTGTTCCAGCTGTTTCACCTGGGTTGAGCTTCTGTCACTAACTAGGTTATAGACTTCATTCCTTTTCAGCAGTAAGAACAGTACTGAGCATCAAATGGACACTGAATGTTTTCTGATGAACTGAATAAGATGCTAAAACTCTCTAGAAAGACCTTATAGTGTGGTGAGCAAAGATGTGGATTTTGAGAGACTCCAAAAGTCTGATTTGAAACATCTTCATGCCATTTAGTGGGAAGGCCTGGTGGCACAGACGGTAAAGAATCCACCTGCCTGTGCAGGAGAAGTAGGTTTGATTCCTGGATCAGGATGATCCCCGGGAGTAAGAAATAGCAACTCACTCCAGTATTCTTGCCTGAGAAAGCCCATTGATGTAGGAGCCTGGTGGGTTACAGCGTATGGAGTTACAAAAGAATTGGACATGACTTAGTGACTAAACAACCACAAAGATGCTATGTACTAGTTGTATGTCCTATCCTTATGCTTAGTCACTCAGTTGCATCCGACTCTTTGCAACTCCATGGACTGTAGCCCACCAGGCCCTTCTATCCATAGAGATTCTCCAGGCAAGAACACTGGAGTGGATAATCTTGTGCAAATACCTCAGCTTCTCTAAGCTTACATTTTCCTAACATGCTCCACAGCTGGAGCATTTCATTGCCAGTGCATGAGCAGTTCATTTTTCATATCTTTCTTCCTGATTTTCAGTATTATTCAGAGCTTTCTTGATTTTGGGAAGAAGGACCTAGTTGCTCATCTAGAGGGCGGAGAGATAACCCAGTTCTAGTCAATGAGATGTGGGAGAAGTCTGCTGGGAAAAATCTCGGGACACTTTTCTCTCCTGATAAGAGGGAGATATGCAAAGAGAACTCCCTGCCCTACATCACACCTCCTGCCTGACCTTGAGCAGGGTTGTGTGAGGATGTGATACGGGGAAATACTATAGCCATATCGCAACCACGGGAAGCTGGAAAGACTTGTAGAAATGCCAGACCAGAACCCTGACATCAGAGTTCCTAGCCAATGCTGGAAACCACCTACATTCAGTTTTGTTCTTGTTGTTACTGTCATGATAGATTATAAATAAATCTGTATTGTTTAGGCATTGTGAGCCATCTCGGGTCCTCAATAGCAGCCAAAAGCATTCCTAAATGACACAGACTTTTGTGAAGAATGAATGAGTTATTGTCTGTCAAATACTTAACATATTATTCTTCACATGGCAAGTGCCCCATGGTATTAGCTGGTATAACAGAGTGATTGCTGGTGTCCAGGTGTGGAAGTCGCCACCCTGCCTAGATTAAAGCAATTTGATAAGCTCAACATCCGAAAAAAGACATTCAACAATCAGAAAGTTGTAAAAGGCGATGTATGATTCAGAGTCAAATTGAAGTGTTATAGGGAGGGAGAGGAAAGCATTGAAACTGTGTGTGAGGACCTCAAGGAAACAGTTGAGATAATTTTTTTTTAATGGAGATTGAAAAAGAAACACACTACAATTACAAAGTGGGGAGCATACTGACTGGCTGGTAGAGGTCTGCCTGGAGCAGTCAGTGTCCAGGAGCTGGAGAGAGGAAAGAAGACAGTATCTTACAGAGGGCCCTTTAAAGCTAGATGGAGTTGAGAGCTAATCTAAAGGTGTGCTTGGGTGCTCATTTGCTAAGTCTTGTCCAGCTGTTTGCAACTCCATGGACTATAGTCCGCCGTGCTCATCTGTCCACGGAATTTTCCAGGCAAGAACATTGGAGTGGATTCCCATTTCCTTCTCCAGGGAATCTTCCTGACCTGGGGATCAAACCCTTATCTCCTATGTGTCCTGCATTGGCAGGCAGTTTCTTTACCACTAAGTCACCAGGGAAACCCAATCTAAAGACAGCCTACTGCACACCCTGGAGAAGGGAAGTAACTTGTAAAAAGTGGTGTTTTACTAAGAAAAATCTGAGAAATCTGGAAGATAAATAGCCCAAAGGATGAGATACATCTTAGGATACCAGTTTGAAAAGCACAACTTCTACAAAGTGTTCCTTACTGTTGTAAAATATGTTTGATTAAGTGTTACGGTAAGATTAGTGACCCTGAAATAGTACATATAACAGTTATAGGACAGATCATTTCTATAGAAGTAAAGAAGAAAATGAGCAGAATATCTTTTACCTTATTTTCTTATCTTCTAGGAAATGTATATGCAATTATCTTAAGTGGAAAAAGGAAGGATATAAAATTAAATATACAGTATGACATCAACTATATATATATTTAATATGTGCAGAAATATGATTTGAAGGAAATATGTCAAAATGTAAACAGTTATCTCTCTGGGTTATGGCTTTATAGATATTTGTCATTTTTTTCATTTAGTTCAGAAGTTTTCACATGTACTATAATTGGTATGCATTTATTTTAAAATAAGAAATATATTATGAAAGTATATTGAAGTGTTCATTTTCTTTCCAGTAGCACTACAATAAATTGTGCATAAAGTAGAAAAATACATAGAAATAATACCCAAATTAGAAAACAACTTTATGAATAAGGTTCTAATATTCTAATTTAGAGATGACATACAGTGTCCTTTTTTTCAAAACACACATTCAACTGTGATTGAATAGAGCTTGCAGTTAACTATTCAGTGTCTGTATTCCTGCCAGATGGGTAAACATCATGAGTTCCACAACCACAATCATCTTTCCTGATGGCCATGATAGACACTTGGCTCAGATTGTTTCCCACTAAATGCTTGTTAAATGACTTATTCATCCTCAATACATTGTGATGTCTTTCTGTTCTCTCCATGCTGAGTGAACAAACACTAACTCTTCCTAATTACCCTTTCCATGTGATTTGCTGGTAATTGGGGACTGTACTCTGCATATAAGTTAAATAAGCAGGGTGACAATATACTGCCTTGACGTACTCCTTTTCCTATTTGGAACCAGTCTGTTGTTCCATGTCCAGTTCTAACTCTTGCTTCCTCACTTGCATACAGATTTCTCAAGAGGCAGGTTAGGTGGTCTAGTATTCCCATCTCTTTCAGAATTTTCCACAGTTTATTGTGATCCACACAGTCAAAGGCTTTGGCATAGTCAATAAAGCATAAATAGATGTTTTTCTGGAACTCTTGCTTTTTCCATGATCCAGCGGATGTTGGCAATTTGATCTCTGGTTCCTCTGCCTTTTCTAAAACCAGCTTGAACATCAGGAAGTTCATGGTTCACGTATTGCTGAAGCCTGGCTTGGAGAATTTTGAGCATTATTTTACTAGCATGTGAGATGAGTGCAATTGTGCGGTAGTTTGAGCATTCTTTGGCATTGCTTTTCTTTGGAATTGGAACATCATGAGAAACCCTGGACTGGAAGAAACACAAGCTGGAATCAAGATTGCCAGAAGAAATATCAATCACCTCAGACATGCAGATGACACCACCCTTATGGCAGAAAGTGAAAAGGAGCTAAAAAGCCTCCTGATGAAAGTGAAAGAGGAGAGTGAAAAAGTTGGCTTAAAGCTTAACATTCAGAAAATGAAGATCATGGCATCCGGTCCCATCACTTCATGAGAAATAGATGGGGAAACAGTGGAAACTGTCAGAGTTTATTTTTGGGGGCTCCAAAATCACTGCAGATGGTGACTAAAGCCATGAAATTAGAAGATGCTTACTCCGTGGAAGAAAAGTTATTACCATTCTAGATAGTATATTCAAAAGCAGAGACATTACTTTGCCAACTAAGGTCCGTCTAGTCAAGGCTATGGTTTTTCCTGTGGTCATGTATGGATGTGAGAGTTGGACCGTGAAGAAGGCTGAGCACCGAAGAATTGATGCTTTTGAACTGTGGTGTTGGAGAAGACTCTTGAGAGTCCCTTGGACTGCAAGGAGATCCAATCAGTCCAGTCTGAAGGAGATCAGCCCTGGGATTTCTTTGGAAGGAATGATGCTAAAGGTGAAACTTCAGTACTTTGGCCACCTGATGTGAAGAGTTGACTCACTGGAAAAGACTCTGATGCTGGGAGGGGTTGGGGGCAGGAGGAGAAGGGGACGACCGAGGATGAGATGGCTGGATGGCATCACTGACTAGATGGACGTGAGTCTGAGTGAACTCCTGGACTTGGTGATGGACAGGGAGGCCTGGCGTGCTGCGATTCATGAGGTTGCAAAGAGTCGGACATGACTGAGCGACTGAACTGAACTGGGGGCTGTACAATTTAGAAGATGTATCTCCCCCAGCAGTCATGCCATTAATGAATTTATCCAAAGGATAATGTGGATGTAGGTCAGAAAGGAAGTCCTGTTTGATACAAAAGTCCATATAGTGGAACTCCCTGGTTAGTGATTAGGACTCTGAACTTCCACTTTAGGGGGCTTGATCCTTAGTCCAGGAAATAAGATCCCTCATGCAAGGCATAGCCAAAGAAATAAAACAGCCCTTAAAGATAAGACATCATCCAGAGAGAGAAAAGCTATGGAGAACACCCCAACTTGAACACTAGCTGACCTCAGACATTTCCAACAAATATCAGATTATTCAAACAAATATCACTGGAACAAAATAAAAAAAGGAAAAAAATCCCAACAACCCATAACATTGTAAGGAGAATAAATTGTTAAAAAGCAAAACTCCATATAGTAATCTTATTTTATAAAATACTTTCATTTAAATATATTACAATACTGTTTTTATAACAAAGATCATTAGAACAAATTAACCTGTATGTTTAAATAGCATGATTCACTCTAGAAATTTAAATAGTTGTTGCTAGGAGCAGGACCAAGTGTATATGAAAGTAGTTAGCCCTGTAGTGTGAATTTGGGGTCACTTTGACTAAAACATCCTCCAACATACATTCCCTGAAGTATCTTTACAAGAGAATAAACATCTCCTTTTACAGTTAGCAATAAAAATAAAATATAGCATGTTAATGTCTCCTGGAGAGATAATACATGTTTTCAAATTCCTGCAGAGAGGATTTTGATGGAGTGGATGGAGACATGGTCAGGGAAGGAGTTTTGGGGTGTGTGAAGAAGATAAGCAAGAGAATGAGAAGGTTTTTAATGAGATTGAGGCTAGGCCACAGAGAGTGACACTTTCAGAATCCAGGACAACAGAAAGCAAACCTCACCTATTTTGAGATGTTGCCCTGGGCTAGCCACGAGTGTGAGAAAGTTTGTACACGAAACGAGCTTTGTTAGGGAGTGTAACACCTCATCAGAGTATTTATCTTGTTGCCAAGTGATAAACCCAACATGGATGCTGTGGTTGGAAGACTGTGGGAACATATATCCAGGGTTCTATGGTTCAGCTGTTTGAGAAAGTCAACAACCTTCCTAAAACTTGTCATGACAAAAGCATGCAAAGAGACCTCTTTTCAGAGGAGCCTCAGAATGCATCATGAGTCACGAATTCACTCACCATACACACCAGGTGAAACTCTACACTTACAATGATGCATTTCCTTCAAGGATCTAGTGATATATTCTTGTACTTCTGTAGCCACAGTTGCATGCATCACTCAACTCTCTATTATCCTTGTGATCATTTTCCTATGAATGGATTATTATATCACATAACATGCCTTAATTTATTCTCTCTCTTATCTAGTGTGTTCCTACTACATCTCAGTCAATGGTGTATGCCTAGTAAAAGGAACACATTTTAGTTTCAACCTTCATAAAACATACATAGATAATAAATATCCACTTAATTATTTAAGGTACTTAAATAATCTTCATTTAAGGTACTCCAAATGGAGGTATCAATACTTTTGTTTTACACTTCTATGAATTTCTGTATTTCTTTTCCCTTTGAGTAGATAAAAGACCTGAGACCAATTGACATTCACGACTAAGTTTCATGCCTGATTCACATACAGATTCAGATTTGATCTCATATTAAATGATTAGGGGGAAGGAAGGACATGGCAGAGAAAAGTTAGATGAAGTGTGAGGCAGGGATGTGTTTTATCACAGGATCGAACCAGAGAATCCAGGCTATCTTCAAATTATGATAGCCTTATTTAGGCTTGTGTCAAATGAGGAGGAAGGTGAGGAAACTGTTGCTCAGGTCTTCCCTTCCATGAGTCACAATTCAGGGAATGTATCGAGAGCAATATGGGGTTGTGAGTGCGAAGCATGGATGACTAGGGAGGAGGAGGGAAGGGAACAGCATAGACTTCTACAACTCAGTCTCCAGCCTTTGCCTCTCCCAGACCTTGAAATGCCAAATCCAACTTCTTATGCACATCTGCACTGTTTGACCATAGCCACTCTGGATTCAGCGTGTCCAAAACTGGACATGTCATCTCCCCATCATTCTCCCAGACATGTTTCTCCTCATATACTCCCCATCTACTAGTAAGCCAAAATCAAAGCCACATCCTTGATGCCTTTATTTTTGTCCACTGTCACATCTATCATTTAACAGATCGCACTAATTTTAGTTTTAAGATATGTTGAGTTGACAAGCTTCTCTCTTTTTTCCCTCTTAAACTATTGCCCTGCCTCAGATCGTCATCATCTCTGCCCTGATCTGTCTTCCATGTCTTGTCCTTTAAGCCACAGCTTGTTGTATTTACAATGTAAATCTGACCCAGCCTGGACTCTTCTTCAAATCCTTCAATGAGTCTCCATTATGCTACCTGTCAAGTAAGGCTGGTGGCTCAGGTGGTAAAGAATATACCTGAAATGCAGGAGACACAGGGCAGATGGGTTCGATCCCTGGGTTGGGAAGATCCCCTGAAGAAGGAAATGCAACCCACTCCAACATTCTTGCCTGGGAAATCCCATAGAAAAAGAATCTAGTGGCCTACAGTCCAAAACTGTCACAAAGAATCAGACACAATTGAGCACACACACACTCAAAGTCCTACCTGGGTTTACATGAGTCCAAGACCATTTATTATCTAGCCCATGCCTTCCTCTCCAATCACATTAAGGACTTCTAGATAAGTTTTTAGCATAATATTGAGTCGGTCAAAAGTTTTTTGAGTTTTCCATAACATATTATGGAAAATCCACACAAACTTTTGGCCAACCCAATACCTTGGCACATAGTAAGTACTCAGAATTAATGATTACTATCACATTCATTGATTAATCATTCACTGATTACTATCACCTCTATTATGTACTTAGAAATTATATCAAAGTGCTATCTTTGCATATGTATTTCCCCAGCAAGTCTCTTTCAGGGAAGAAATTGGATGTATCATTTTGTAATTTGGTATAATATGTGCTCATTGTGGATACCTAATTACTGTTTTTGAACTAAACTGAAAATGAACTTTGTGTCTCACTGCTGACCTTCTGTAGAACTACTGAATTACCCAAAATGTGTTTTTTCTTCTTTCTCCTTCTCTATGAGGATAGAAAATGTCAACTAAAAACAAACAAATAAACAAACAAAAAACCCCACAACCTAAAAGTTGAGAGTTGCATTTTATTTGGTGGGAATTTCCCAGGAGGCAGCATCTCAAGTAACCCTGAGAGAACTGTTCCAAAAAAGGTGATGGGGGAGAGCCAGGTTATATAGAAGCTTTGCAACAAAAGGGAGATAGTCTGAATGTCAAAAGATTATTGTAAATTAAAGAAAATCAGTATTTCCAGTTAAGGAATTTAGTACTTTTTCATATGTGGGAAGATGCAAAGTCTGGGCTCACTGAAATCATTCCTTTGGAATGTATCTCAGCTGTCTGGGGCCAGGATTCTGTTTTCACATCCCGAGTTTCCTCAGAGCTCACTGTGGGGAGTGGGTGTAGTCTGATAACTACTAGATGGCAACACTCTTTCCTTCATGAGTTTCCTCAGGGCTCACCAGCTCACCATGTGTGGTGACGGCAATCTCTGATGACTGATGTCCTTTAAAAAAAAAAACAACTGATATGGCAGCAAATACTCCATTTCTCAAAAACCCAACCTTCCAGGACAGAGAATAGTTAAGAGTGGGTCCCATGAGCTGGATATGAGGTGAATGCTGGGATCCTGGGTCTGGGAGCTCAGGGAAATTCAGGGGCAGGTAGGCAAAGGAACAGACCCCATTCATCTTGGACACCAAGCATGGAGGGTATCAGGCCTATGGAAGGGGAATCATCTCCTCTACTCCAGAGTTTGAGTGAAGCTGGGACCCCAAGAGTTATAAGCAGTGAGGAAGTATTAGTACTAAAGAAGGAGGCAAAGAACTAAAAGATGATAAGGGTCAAGGCCACAGAAAGTGGACTTTACAGGGGAAGAAGTCTGCTCCATCTGCCTTCATTTTCCAAGTTTTGTATTGAACACTTGACTCCAAACAGAAGTGAGTAAAACTTTTAATTGAAAATGGAATTTTTAAAGATGCTGCTAAACATGACTTTTTAGGTTATAGATTATGTGAGATTGGGAAGACTATTAGTCTCACTGAAAGAAATAAATGATTTATGTGAATGACACTGAAGTGAATAAGCTAATGAAATCATACAAAGATCAGAACATCTCGGATTTCCATCAGGTCTGGACTTGTGATAACTTTTTTTTCCCCTGACATTTGCTTCTAGTTACATAATCTATTCATTGGGCGCTCTGACTGATCTGAAGTCTGAATCAAAGGAATGAATATTCCCCAAAGTATATTGTGTCTCAGTGAATTTTGCTCTTATCACCCTTCCAACACTATTTTAATCCGACTTCTTGGTGATTTCCATATTTGCCCCCACAAGCTTGTTGCCTTAATATTGGGTTTGCCAAGAAGTACATTTGGGTTATGGAAAAACACAGTCGAAATTTTGGCTAAACCTGTTTGAAAGTGTCGGTTTATCTGTCCACACTTAGGCCAGACATGAGATTGAGTATGATCATTTAAGTTTTCTATAGTAGTTACAAATCTCTAATTCCATAACCAGTTCTTGGATTTGCCCAGGAAAACAGAAATAGGTTATGGAATAAGAGTTTGTAACTAAAGTGGATTATAAAAAGTTTTTGGAGAACTCCACCATCAAGGAAGAACCTTTGGCCATCATAGTTGTCTAACAATCATGACTTCTTAGCCTGAAATGACTCATATTGAAATCATTTTGCATGACTTTCTAATACGGAACACATGAGCATAATTTAAGTATTATAGGGTTATGGCATCATAAACTTGAAACAAGATCCTCTTCCTTATCATATCATTTGCACACATATCCTGCATTTCTAATGTTTGATACAGCTATCCAAAATATGATAATACTCATGAGTTCTAACAGCTTTGGATAAAGTTATAAAGTAGGAGCAATTTGAAAATAGTTGCATGTTTTGTATTCAAAACTACTGCTGTTATAAATGAAATTATGCAGGTGAAGCATGAACAGAATGTCTAATCATAATAAGCAGTCAATATTTTTATTATTGGAGAAGGAAATGGCAGCCCACTCCAGTATTGTTGCCTGGAAAATTCCATGGCAGAGGAGCCTGGTGGGCTACAGAGTTGCAAAGAGTTGGCGGAAA
This sequence comes from Nanger dama, assembly GCA_917880005.1. Taxonomy (NCBI): domain Eukaryota; kingdom Metazoa; phylum Chordata; class Mammalia; order Artiodactyla; family Bovidae; genus Nanger; species Nanger dama. Next base: position 6,647,368 of record CAKJTW010000069.1, read on the forward strand.
CTGAGCACATTATTATTATTAGACTAAGGTGAAGGTAAGATGAAGTCGCTGTCATGTCCGACTCTTTGCGACCCTGTGGACTGTAACCTACTAGGCTCCTCTGTCCATGGGATTCTCCAGGCAAGAATACTGGAGTGGATTGCCATTTCCTTCTCCAGGGATCTTCCCAACCCAGGTATTGAACCCAGGTCTCCTTCATTGGAGGCAGATGCTTTAACCTCTGAGCCACCAGGGAAGCCTATTATTAGAGTATTATTAGTAATTATCTCTTGAGATATTAAGAGATATAATTAAGATATAATTATCTCTTAATGATAACGTTTGAGCATTATATTGACATCTGATAATAGCTGGCTGTGTCATTTTAGGCTATCTCTTCCACATTGTGGTGGTCCCATACAAATTATAAAATATTTTAATGCACATTGTGTTAGTTGCTCAGTTGTGCCTGACTCTTTGCAACCCCATGGATTGTAGCCCGCTAGGCTTCTCTGTCCATGGAACTCTCCTGGCAAGAATATTGAAATAGTATTCCCATTTTCTTCTCCAGGGAAACTTCCACTTCCAGGGATAGAACCTGGGTCTCCACATTACACGCAGATTCTTTACCATCTGAGCCACCAGGAAGTCCCGTTAATACACATTATCTTATTAAATATGTTCAATGACTGTTTAACCAGGATAAATCATTGCTTTACAGCTGAGGAAACAGGATAAGAGAGCAGTCAAAGGATGTGCCTCATAGTTAAAGAATAGTCAAAGTTAAATTAAATCTAAATGTTTTAGGTCAATGCTCTTTCTACTTTTGAAATGTATGAGTCTATATTTCTGTGATTATTTAAGGAGCTATCAGGACCACCAGCATCAGACAATGTGGTATTCATTCTTGACCTCCCTAGAGCCTGGCAAAGTCAGTAGCAAATAAGAAGTCTTCAGTCAATAGGTTAAACTGGACACTCTGGCAATGCATTGTCTAACATCCCAACCTACATATGGCTGGAGCAGCTCTACATTAGATGCTGTCAGAAAACTTCCATAACTCTCTTATTCTTACCCATCAGAAGGCAGACAGAATGAAAACTACAGTCACAGAAAACTAACGAAGCTGATCACATGGACCACAGTCTGGTCTAGCTCAATAAAACTATGAGCCATGCCATGTAGGGCCACTCAAGATGGATGAGTCATGGCAGAGAGTTCTGACAAGACGTGGTCCACTAGAAAAGGGAATGACAAACCACTTCAGAATTCTTGCCTTGAGAATCCCATGAACAGTATGAAAAGGCAAAAAGATATGATACTGAAAGATGAACTCCCCAGGTCAGTAGGTGCCCAATATGCTACTGGAGAAGAGTGGAGAAATAACTCCAGAAAGAATGAAGAAATGGAGCCAAAGCAAAAACATCACCCAGTTGTGGATGTGATGGGTGATGGAAGTAAAGTCCGATGCTGTAAAGAGCAATATTGCATAGAAATGTGGAATGTTAGGTCCATGAATCAAGGCAAATTGGAAGTCATCAAACAGTAGATGGTAAGAGGGAACATAGGCATTTTAGGAATCAGTGAACTAAAATGGACTGGAATGGGTACATTTAACTCAGATGACAATTATATCTACTACTATGGGCAAGAATCCCTTAGAAAAATGGAGTAGCCCTCATAGTCAATAGAAGGGTCCAAAATGCAATACTTGGATGCAATCTCAAAAACTACAGAATGATCTCTGTTCATTTCCAAGGCAAACCATTCAATATCACAGTAATCCAAGTCTATGCCCCAACCAGTAATGCTGAAGAAGCTAAACAGCTCTGTGAAGACCTTTTAAAACTAACACCCAAAAAGATGTCTTTTTCATTATAGAGGACTGGAATGCAAAAGTAGGAAGTAAAGAGCTTCCTGGAGTAGCAGAAATATTTGGCCTTGGAGTTAAAAAGGAAGCAGGTCAAAAGCTAACAGAGTTTCTCCAAGAGAACATGTTGATCATAGCAAACACCCTCTTCCAACAACACAAGAGAAGACTCTACACATGGACATCACCAGACGGTTAATACTGATGTCAGACTGACTATATTCTTTGTAGCCAGAGATGGAAAGCTCTATACAGTCAGCAAAAATAAGACTGGGAGCTTACTGTGGCTCAGACCATGAACTCCTTACTGCCAAATTCAGACTTGGCTTAAAGCTCAACATTCAGAAAACGAAGATCATGGCATCTGGTCCCATCACTTCATGACAAATAGATGGGGAAATAATGGAAACAGTGGCAAACTTTATTTTTGGGGCTCAAAAATCAGTGCAGATGATGACTGTAGCCAGGATATTAAAAGACAGTTACTCCTTGGAAGAAAAGTTATGACCAAGATAGGTAGCATATTAAAAAGGAGAGATATTTCTTTGCCAACAAAGGTTCCTCTAGTCAAAGCTATGGCTTTCCAGTAGTCGTGTATGGATGTAAGAGTTGGACTATAAAGAAAGCTAAAAGCTGAAGAATTGATACTTTTGAACTGTGATGTTGGAGAAGACCCTTGAGAGTCCTTTGGACTGCAAGGAGATCCAACCAGTCTATCCTACAGGAAATCAGTCCTAAATATTCATTGAAAAGACGGATGTTGAAGCTGAAACTCCAATATTTCAGCCTCCTGATACGAAGAACTGACTCATTTGAAAAGACCCTGAAGCTGGGAAAGATTGAAGGCAGGAGAAGAAGGGGACAACAGGGAATGAGATGGTTGGATGGCATCACTGACTCAATGGACATGAGTTTGAGTTAACTCTGGGAGTTGGTGATGGACAGGGAGGCCTGGTGTGCTGCAGTCCACATTGTCTCAAACTGAACTGAGTGACTGAACTGAACTGAACTGAATGGGAAGATCCATTGGAGGAAGGCATGGCAACCCACTCCAGTATTCTTGCCTGGAAAATCCCATGGATAGAGGAACCTGACAGGCTACAGTCCATAGGGTTGCAAAGAGTTGGACTCAATTGAAGTGACTTAGCATGCACGCATGCAACCTATTAATAACGCAAGTGGCTTTCTCCATAGTTCTTAAACCCTAATGAAACCTAAGCAGAGAAGGATTATAGCAGGAACATTTCAAATTAAGAGATCCAACCTCCATCCTTCAGGTCAGCCTTAGCTGGTTCACCTTTCTCTAGAAAATAGGACCTGCTATCTTATAAGGGAAACCCCTAACCTCCTCTCTAGTAAAGCCCAGTTTTTCACGTTGTCTCTTCCATTTACAGGCTGATTGAATCAAATTTCTTGGTAGACTTGATGTAAAAACCGAATCTAATTAAAAAGTAATGTTATTGATTTATGTATTTTCAACTGTGTTGGGTCTTGGCGGTTACATGGATTTTTATTTAGTTGAAGGCAAGGGGCTACTCTCTAGTTGCCACGTGTGGGCTTCTCATTACAGGGGCTTCTCCTTGCGGAGCACTAGGCTCTGTGGCATGTGGGCTCAGTAGTTGCAGCTACGAGGCTTTAGGGCACAGGCTTAATATTTGTCTTACACAGGTTTAGTTGGTCCATGGCATGTGGGATCTTCCAGAATCAGGGATTGAACCCATGTCTCTTGCATTGGCAGGTGGATTCTTTACCTCTAAGCCACAAGGGAAGCCCTAAAAACCTTACCTAAATTTTTGATGATGCAATCAGGGCAAAATCTGAGCCCTCCTTCAGCATGCCTGAACGCTACCAAGTCCCAGTTTGCTCTGCTCATCGTACATCAGGCCATTAAGTTTACAGACTTATTGGAATAATTCTGAAAGCTGGCAGACCCGTAAGACAGCGGACCCATGTTTCAAAATAACCATCTTATCAAGGTCTGGATGCCAGTTTCTTTTATAGAACAGAGATGGGAGGGGAAGGGAGGTGAGGAAACAAAGTGTAAAGGCCGTTTATTTTGTAGACTAGGAGAGGATGTGTTTATGTCTTCTTTCCTGCAGTCATCAGCAGGTGGACAGAATGAGATTGTCTCTGTGTGAGCTGAACAAAGCCACAGTCAGGCAGAGGGGCAGGGTTCCCTGAGAGAGGCCATTATTTGTTGTTGCTCAGTCCCTTACTTGTGTCCAACTCTTTGTGACCCTGTAGACTGTGGCATGCCAGTCTTCTCTGATCTTAACTATTTCCCACAGTTTGCCCCAAGTTGTGTCCATTGAGTTGGTGATGCCATCCAACCATCTCATCCTCTGTTGCCCCCTTCTCTCCTGCCCTCAATCTTCCCAAGCTTCGGGGCTTTTCCAATGCATAGGCTCTTCACATCAGATGGACAAAATATTCAGTTGATTTAGGGTTGATTTTCTTTAGGATTGACTGGTTTTATCTCTTTGCAATCCAAGGGACTTTTAAGAGTCTTTTTCAGCAACACAGTCTGAATGCATCAATTCTTTGATGTTTCAGATCATTATGTATGATTATACTAACAAATGCAATAAAAAGCAAAGTTTAAAGTCAAAGAAACAGATCAAACAAGGAGTCACAATTGGCTCTTCCCTATTATATGAACATCTGCCTGAGCAGAGCTAGCCCTCTAGCTCTTCACCTCTAATCACACAAATGCTAGTTGAGGATCTCTGGAGGTACAAAAGGCTCAGCACCATATGTCCCCAGACCCCACTCCTTTAACCGAGATCTGTGCTGAAGACTTGGTTGCTGGCACCCCTGTACTTTTGCTCCCACCCTCCAGCCCTGCTCCAGGAAAGAGCTCCAGAACCTCTAGTCATCACCACATCCACCCTGAGTGCTGACCCAGCAGCTCCTCCCTAATGATATGTTTCTGCTCATGAGGAAAGACAGGAAGACCACTCCACATGCAAAGCCCATTTCCTGCAGATTCATAATGGCAACACATCATGAAGCTGCTGTGTCATGGGGCAACCCAGCTGTGCACGTATTCTTGCAACATTTTTGGAATGCAGGCCCAGCACATGCGTACGTGGTAGGAAGCATACTCATTCTAAGGAAAGTTATTTGACACAGACCATTTTGAAGAAACTGTGTAACACATCTGTTTTTTTTTTTTTTTTTTATGTTTCCGTTAAATGATTGCACAGCAAAAGAAGAAATGGAAGTAAAAGTGAATGGTATTGTGAAATTAAAAGAATATTCGCAACATAAAAGTTGACAGTTACTTTTTATTAAGCAGGAATTTTTAGGACATCGAGCCGGGGAAGCAACATCTTAAGTAACTGAGGAAGAATTGCTCTGAGGGGGCATGGGAGGGTGGGCAGGGACAGATTATATAGAGGTTTTGCAACAAAAGGTAGGTAGTTTGAATGCCAAAAGATTACTGTAAATTAAAGAAAACCATATATCCCAAGTTAAGTTTAGCACTTTTCTGTGTGTGGGAAGATGCAAGAGCCTGGGCTCACTGAAATCATTCCTTTGATATGCGTCTCAGCTGTTTGGGGCCAGGATCCTGTGTTTTCACATCCCTGAGTTGCCTCAGGACTCACTGTGGGGAGTGGCTGCTATCTGATAACTGCTAGACGGCAGGTATTCTTTCCTTCCTGAGTTTCATTGAAGAAGAATATCGATCAGTCGTGTCTGACTCTTTGCGACCCCATGGACTGTAGCCTACCAGGCTCCTCTGTCCATGGGATTTTCTAGGCAATAGTACTGGAGTGGATTGCCATTTCCTTCTCCAGGGACCTTCCCGATCCAGGGATTGAACCCTGGTCTCCCACATTGTAGACAGATGCTTAACCGCCTGAGCCACCAGGGAAGTCCTGAGTTTCATTAGGGCTCACCAGATCACCTTCCCTGGTGACTACCATCACTGATGATTGTGACATTCTTTGTTTACTGATATGAGATGGTTGGATGGCATCACCAACTCAACAGACAAGCCTTTGAGCAAGCTCCGGGAATTGGTCATGGACAGACAAGCCTGGTGTGTTGAAGTCCGTGGGGTTGGAAAGAGTTGGACACAACTGAGCGACTGAACTCATGGTAGGAAATATTCCACTTATCAGTATCTGGCAGATAAAGCCCTCCTGAGTTCTATATGTATAAAAGACACATGTAGCCTACAGTGTATTTTTGTCCAAACAGGCAGCAACCAGAAATAATCAAAAGGCAATTCCACACTTTATTTCTGTCTCTTGGAAGAACATTAAGGGGTTTCCAGTTGGGAACCCATAGCATCATCTTGTCAATCTCTTTGCAACTCTCTTAGCACTGGGCCTACCCCCAGCATCTCCCTCTCACTCTGGACTTTGCTCATCTGTTCCCAGTCTATCTCTACTCACATCCCCTCTCAGACCTTTGGAACTCCTCACTCTGCGATTCATCTTGCTTTCTCTCTCCCTCCTTTTCTTAGCCCTTGATTGTATCAGTTAATTCACCCTCTGGCTTCTTGTCATTTCCTCTTTGTGATATGCATTAGTCAACTTTCCCTACCTGGAAGTCATTCCAAGAAGCAGGAAACCTCCCACATAACAGAAGCAAAGAAAGAGAAGGAAGCAGGGGTGGAGACTATGAACAATCATTCAGTAATAAATCTTTCATCAAATTTATTCACTTTATTCAATAAAAAACATTATAAATTTAAAAGTCAACTTATAATGAAAAGGTACATTGTGTTAATTAAAAAGTGTGATGCTATTTGTCATAAAGTTCTTCCATGAGCACAAAGAACTGTGCAAAATATTTGCCTCTCCCTACCCCACCCTGCCCAGTTCCTCCCAACTTGTTTAAACATATTTATACCTCCCACATTCCCAGTTTCTGATTCCATATCCCAGTTTTCATACCTGTTTTTACCCTTCGTTTACTCTGGCAATTCTTAAATTTCACTTCTAATATTTTATTTATTTATTTTATATATACAGATTGTCCCACCTGACTTCTAGTTCTTCCCGCTGCTTTGTTTTGATATTTTATACCACTTCCTGGGATGAGAGTGTCCCCTAACTCCTCACCACACACACCTAGATTCTTCACTCCAAATTCAAACAGGTATAATTTACATGTCTGTCTTGTTCTCTGGGCAATGATCTTACAGTAAAATCAGATTTATCTTTGCTTTCAGTTAAGTAGGCCTTCAGTGAATGCTGAATGAATTCAATTCCATGGAGTTATTTTTCAACATACTGACTCAAGTCCTCCAACTACACAAAGCTATCCTCCACATTTTTGCACCTCCATTCCAGAACCTTCTCTGTGCACCTTCCAGGAACTGTTTCATTTCCTCCTTCCTCCTCCCTATGCCTACAGCCCTCTTCCAACAATGCTGGGCCATTGTAACCACCTCAAATGTGCTCCCCTAGTTTTGTACTTATATACAGACAGTAACTTTTTTCAGTAAAAAGAGCGCAAGGCTTGATTCAATTAACAGCAATAATAACACCATAGTGACAGTTGTTGAGTATCTACCATGTGTGTTCACTGTACAAAGCAATTTGCAAGCATTATCTAATTTAAAGTATACAGTAAAGTATACAATTTAAAGTCCATAGGGTCATAATGCTTTAGACATGACTGAAGTGATTGGTTGCACAATTGCACTCATCTCACACGCTAGTAAAGTAATGCTCAAGTTTTTCCAAGCCAGGCTTCAGCAATACGTGAACCGTGAACTTCCAGATATTCAAGCTGGTTTTAGAAAAGGGAGAGGAACCAGAGATCAAATTGCCAACATTCGTTGGATCATCGATAAAGCAAACGAGTTCCAGAAAAACATCTATTTCTGCTTTATTGACTATGTCAAAGCCTTTGACTGTGTGGATCACAATAAACTGTGGAAAATTCTGAAAGAGATGGGAATCCCAGACCACCTGAACTGCCTCTTGAGAAACCTATTGTAAGTCAGGAAGCAACAGTTAGAACTGGACATAGAACAACAGACTGGTTCCAAATAGGAAAAGGAGTACGTCAAGGCTGTCTATTGTCACCCTGCTAATTTAACTTATATGCAGAGTACATCATGAGAAACACTGGGCTGGAAGAAGCAAAAGCTGGAATCAAGATTACTGGGAGAAATATCAATAACCTCAGATATGCAGATGACACCACCTTTATGGCAGAAAGTGAAGAGGAGCTAAAAAGCCTCTTGATGAAAGTGAAAGAGGAGAGTGAAAAAGCTGGCTTAAAGCTCAACATTGAGAAAACAAAGGTCATGGCATCCGGTCCCATTACTTCATGAGAAATAGATGGGAAAACACTGGAAACAGTGTCAGACTTTATTTTGGGGGCTCCAAAATCACTGCAGATGGTGGTTGCAGCCATGAAATTAAAAATGCTTGTTCCTTGGAAGGAAAGTTATGACCAACCTAGATAGTATATTAAAAAGCAGAGACATTACTTTGCCAACAAAGGTCTGTCTAGTCAAGGCTATGGTTTTTCCTGTGGTCATGTATGGATGTGAGAGTTGGACTGTGAAGAAGGCTGAGCACCGAAGAATTGATGCTTTTGAACTGTGGTGTTGGAGAAGACTCTTGAGAGTCCCTTGGACTGCAAGGAGATCCAACCAGTCCATTCTGAAGGAGATCAGCCCTGGGGTTTCTTTGGAGGAAATGATGCTAAAGCTGAAACTCCAGTACTTTGGCCACCTCATGTGAAGAGTTGACTCACTGGAAAAGACTCTGATTCTGGGAGGGATTGGGGGCAGGAGAAGAAGGGGACGACAGAGGATGAGATGGCTGGATTGCATCACCAACTCGATGTACATAAGTTTGGGTGAACTCGGGGAGTTGGTGATGGACAGGGAGGTCTGGTGTACTGTGATTCATGGGGTCGCAAAGAGTTGGAAACGACTGAGAGACTGAACTGAAGTGACATAGTACACACACATGTATAAAATCATATCATCTACAAACAGTGATAGTTTTACTTATGATTTTTCAATTTGGTTTCTTTTTATTTCTTTTTCTTCTTTGATTGCCACGGCTAGATCTTCCAAAACTATGCTGAATAAAAATTGTGAGAATGGACATCATTGTCCTGTTCCTGGTCTTAAAGGAAATTCCTTTAAATTTTCACCATTGAGGATGATGCTTGCTTTGAGTTTGTTGTATATGAGCTTAATCATGAACTTAATCATGTTTAGGTAAGTTTTATCTATGTCCACTTATTGGAGCAGTTTGTTCTGTTTTTCTTAAGTGGTTGCTAAATTTTGTCAAAAAGCTTTTTTTTTTCTCATCTACTCAGATAATCATGCTGCTTTTATCCTTCAGTTTGTTAATGTGTTGTATCACAATGTTTGATTTGTAGGTAGAGAAAAAGCCTTGTGTCTCTAAGATAAAGACCCCTTGATCTTGGTGTCTAGTCCTTTTAATGTATTGTTGGATTTGCTTTTCTAGTATTTTGTTGAGGTTTCTGTGTTTATGTTCATCACAGTTATTGGACTGTAATTTCTTTTGGGGGGTAACTTCTATAATTTTGATATCAAGGTGATTGGGGCATTTAGACTGAGTTTGGAAGTATCCCTTCCATGGCAAATTTTTGAGTCATTTCAGAAATATTGCTATTAACTCTTCTCTAAATTGGTAGAATTCACCTATAAAACCAACTTGCCCTTGACTTTTATTTTTGGGGAGTTTTAAAATTATTGATTCAGTTTCCTTACTGGTAATTTGTCTGTTCATGTTTCCTATTTCTTATTGCTTTAGTACTGGGGTATTACGCATTTCTAAGAATTTGTCCATTTCTTCTAGACTTTGCATTTGATTGGTGTGTAGTTGATTGCAGCGGTCTCTATAGTCCACTGAATTTCTGTGTAATCTGTTGTACCTTCTCCTTTTCCATTACTGATTATATTCTATGGGCCCTCCTCAATTTTTTTTTATTTTATTAATCTGGTTTAACTTTTGTCAATTCTGTTTAAGGTTTTAATTTTTAGGAGTTTATGAAAAGTGAGCATATTGCTTTAGTGCCAAGAAGGTATTTTTTTATAATGCCAGATAACATTCACTAGATGATTTTAATGTTTATATATTTCTTCTTCTGTAGCCCACTGTTCTTCATTTTTATATGTTGAGCTTATAGAAATTGACATCTATATTTGATAATATAAAATCTTTTATAAATTTCATACATTTACCATTTCCTTTGTAGCAACATTTTTCAGTTCATTCTTTTAATGTGTACCAGAAATATTTTGTGTGTCGCTGTGTGATGCACACATGTTGTGTTCCATCAGGCCTACTGCAGTATCAGGCACCTGAGAAGTACTTGGATGACTGAACAGTTTGTGTAGCTGGCTGAGTTCGCATATTATTGATTTACACATAAGGAAGAAATGTAATACGAAATGCTGAGATAAAATTTTGCACTTTTCTGGAATTACCATAGACAGAAAGTTGAGGAGATCATAAAGAACATAATTTGCAGATATTTCTTTTAATTACAAGTACTCTACAGTAAATAATTTGTCATTTTGTGAATTCTGAAAATTATGAAAAATCATCACTGTCATGATTTAGACATGATATGTCATATGTAAATGTATAAAGGAATTATTTATTTATTTAATAAATATGAATTATAATATATTATATAATAAATATTAATTTCTTTATATAGTAAATAATTATTTATTATATAAAGACAATATATAAAGAATTAATATGAATCTTTTAGAAATAAAAGTCACTATTCTACATGCACAAAATATATCAGTGAATAAAAAAGACAAATTACACTTAGAATTTAGCTGAGGGGAATAAATAGAATGCATTAAAAGAAGATAATTCTAAGACCTTCCTGCCCCTTCATGAGTCACAGCTTTGTTGTGGAAATGGGTCTTGCATAACTCAGTGGAGCTATGAGCCAGGACATGCAGGGCCACCCAAAATGGACAGGTCATTTGAAATGTTCTGGCAAAATGTGATCCACTGAAAGAGGAAATGGGAAACCATGCCAGTAATCTTGCTGCCAGAACCCCATAAGCAGTATGAAAAACCAAAAACATATGACACTGGAAGACAAGCCCCTCAGATCAGATAGTGTTCAATATACTACCTGGGAAGAACAGAGGGCAATAAATTTTAGCTCCACAAGGAGTGAAACAGCTGGGCAAAAGCCTAACAACATTAAAAATGCTGACATTAAATTTAAAAAATGTTCCCAGGAACGAAAGCTCTGAGGAATGTAGACAGCATATTAAAAAGCAGAGACATCTCTTTGCCAACAAAGTTCCATACAATCAAGGCTAGAATTATTCTGGGAGAAATATCAATAACCTCATATATGCAGATGAAACCACCCTTATGGCAAAAAGAAAAAGAGGTACTAAGGAGCCTCTTAATGAAGGTGAAAGAGATGAGTGAAAAACTTGGCTTAAAACTTAACATTCTAAAAATGAAGATCATGGCATACACACCATCACATCATGGAAAATAGATCAGAAACAATGGAAATAGTGACAGACTATTTCCTTGGGCTCCAAAATCACTGCAGGTATTGACTGCAGCCATGAACTTAAAAGAACACTTGCTCCTTGAAAGAAAAGCTCTGACAAACCTAGACAGCATATTAAAAAGCAAAGACATACGTGACTTAAAAGGTTCATATAGTCAAAGCTAAGCTTTTACCAGTAGTCATGTGTGGATGTCAGAACTGGATGATAAAGAAGCCTGAGTGTTGAAGAATTGATGCTTTTGAACTGTGGTGTTGGAGAAGACTCCTGAGAGTCCCTTGGATGGTATGAAAAAACAAGTCAATCCTAAAGGAAATCAACTCTGAACATTCATGGGAAGGACTGATGCTGAAGGTGAGGCTCCAGTACTTTGGCCACCTGATGCGAAGAACTGACTCATTGTAAGAGAACTTGATGTTGGGAAAGATTGAAGATTGAAGGAGAAGGGGACAACAGAGAATGAGACATTGGATGGTATCACTGCCTCAAAGGACATGAGTTTCAGCAAGCTCTGAGAGTTGGTGATGGACAGGGAAGCCTGGCTTGCTGCAGTCCCTGGGGTCACAAAAAGTTGGACCTGACTGAGCGACTGAACTGCTGAAAAATTAGTGATATTGAGCATCTTTACATCATATTTTTAGTGGCCATCTGTATGTCTTCTTTTGAGGAATGTTTATTTAGATCATCAGTCCTTTTGCCCTACATGTGCTCTTTGTATGTGTTAGAAATTAATATCTTATCAATCACTTTATTTGCAAATATTTTCTAGCACTCTGGTTTGTTTTTTCAATTTGTTTATGATTTCCTTTGCTTTGCAAAAGATTTTAAGTTTAATTAGGTCCCATTTGCCTGTTTTCTTTTTTCTTTTATTTTCATTACTCTAGGAGACATATATAAATGTATATATTGCTGCAATGTATGTTCTACCTATGTTTTACTCTAAGAGCTTTATTGTATATAGTCTTATACATAAATCTTTGATCCAATTTGAATTTATTTTTGTATATGATATTAGAGACTATTCTAATTTTTTTCTTTTACATACAGTTGTCCAGCTTTCCCAGCACCACTTGTTGACGATACTGTCTTTTATCCACTGTATAGTCTTGCCTTCTTTGTCATAAATTAATTGGCACTAAGTATGTGGGTTTATTCTGGGTTGCCATCCTGTGTTATTGATCTACATGTCTGTTTTTGTGCCAGTGTTATATAGTTTTGATGACTCTGGCTTTGTAGCGTAGTTGGAAGTCAGCAAGCTTGATTCCTTCAGCCCATTTTCTCTCTCAATATTGATTTGTTTACTTGGGATCTTTTCTATTTTAAAACAAATTGTTAAAAAATTTGTTCTAGTTTTGAAAAAAAAAAAAACCTCATCAGTAACTTGGTAGAGATCTCTTTGAATCTGTTGATTACTTTGGGTAGTACAGTCTTTTGACAGTATTGATTCTTCTAATTAAAAATCATGTTATATTTCTCCATTTGTATCATTTTTGATTTCTTTCATCAGTATCTTAGAGTTTTCTGAGTATCGATCTTTTGCCTCATTAGGTAAGGTTTTCCTAGGTGGGTTGTTGTTGTTGTTGTTGTTGTTGTTTTTTTTTTTTTGATCTGATAGTAAATAGAATGGTTACCTTAATTTTGTTCAGATTTTTCATTTTTAGTGGATAGGAATGCAAGAGAAATCTGTGTATTAATTCTGTATCCTGAAACTTTACTAAATTCATTGATTAGCTCTTTTAGTTTTATGCAAGTGTCTTTAGAATTTTCTACGTATGGTATTAAGTTTCCCATGTGGTGCTAGTGCTAAAGAGCCTACCTGCCAATGTAGGAGATGCAAGAGAGATGGTTCAGTCCCTATGTTGGGACCATCCCTTGGAGAAGGGTTCAGTAATCCACACCAATATTCTTGCTTGGAGAATCCCATGGATGCGGGAGACTGGCGGGATACCAGTCCATAGGGACATAAAGAGTCAGACATGACTGAAGTGATCTAGTACACACACATGGATAATATCATGTCATCTACATACAGTGATAGTTTTACTTATTATTTTTGAATTTGGACTCTTTATTCCTTCTCTGATTGCCATGACTAGAACTTCCAAAACCCTTCTGAAACAAAATGGTGAGAATGGACATCATTGTCTTGTACCTGATCTAATAGGAAATTCCTTTAAATTTACACAATTTAAAATGATGTTTTTTTTTAAAAATTATTAAGACTGACTACTCTTGCTGAGGAATGGAGGAGGAGTGATCCCAGGGTCCCCCATGGCCCAGCAAGAGGCAGAGTACCTGCTCTTGAAGAGGCATGCAGAAGGCTGTGTCCCAGGGTCCCCCATGGCCCAGCAGGAGGCAAGAGTGTCTATGAAGTTGTCAGAAACTCAGAGAAAACTGCCATAGAAAATCACATTTAGTTTCCATCTAAAATAAGACAAAAATGGACTTACCTATGAAAGAGAGAGACTCATAAATCCAGAAACAAACAGATGCCTGTGTGTGAACTTCCTTATATCTCAGATGGTAAAGATTCTGCCTGTAATGTGGGAGATTCAGGTTTGATCCCTGGGTAAGGAAGATACCCTGGAGAAGAAATGACAATCCACTCCAGTATTCTTGACTGGAGAATCCCAGGGACAGAGGAGTCTGGTGGGCTACAGTCCATGGGGTCACAGAGTCAGACATGACTAAGTGACTAACATATACACACACAAAGGATGCCTATGGGCATTTGGTTGTGCTGTCTTGCCAGATTGAAGTAGAAATTCAGAAATAAAAATCACTATGAATAATTTAAGAAAAATAATAGAATACCATGTGCAACAGAGAGAAATACAGCCATGATTTTGCAGTAACTTTAAGTGGTATATATCCATGAAAATATTGAATCATGCTGTTGTACCCCAAAGCAAATAGAGTAATGTGAATCAACTGTACCTCAGTTGAAAAAGAAAGAGTGGATGGATGGCTACAGACACAAGAAATAATAAAGACTGAAAGTTTACAAAAATAAATGTGGGAAAAGTTTAGAAATAGAAACTCCCATCAAGGAATTAATTTGGATGGATTACTAAAAACTCCATTGGTTCATCCACTAGAAAGCACAATATGGAGGACCTTTAAAATATGAAACATGGAAGTGCCTGAGGAAACAGCAATTGCGTACCTGATCATACAGTCAGGAAAAAGAAAGGTTTTCGAAGACAAGGGTACCCATGCCATTCCCACTGGATCAGTTTCCAAAGGAAGGCCACAGCTGCAACCTAAGTGGACAAGGACACAGAAATGAATAAAGAAAATGGGTTCTATACACACAATAGTATAGGAATCAGCCAACAGGAAGTATGAAACAATACCGTGTTCAGACACCAGCAAGAAGGTAGAGTTGATCATAGCAAGTGAAGTAAGAGAGACAGGGAGTGACAAATAGAACACGATCTCACTTATAAGTAGAATCTAAAAATGGATACATAGGAGTTCTCTGAGCCAAGATAAACAGTTCACAGACTTAGAAAAACTCATCTCTCTTACTGTTAGCAGAGAAGAAAGGGGTTGAGCACATAGAAATAAGCTACTTGTCTAATGTGCACACTACTGTTTAGAAAATAAGCCCCAGGACCTACTGGGTAACACTAGGAATGATACTCCACTATCTGTCATAATCTATACAGGACCATTCCTGAAATACAACATATAGACATCAATGTGTGAGTGAATCAAGTGACTATGAATTAAAAACAAAACAAAACTGGCTTGTAATTCACTTATGCATCCAAGTTCAAATAACTAGATAAATACAATAAATACAGAAAAATAAGCTGACTCTATTCCCCGCATCCCATAGTTACCTTGGCTGGTATCATATCTCTGGAGACTGGGTAGACTTGAGTCCCAGGCTGGATTAATTGCTTTGGGGCTCAGGGTCCTGGGAGGATGTGGCAGGCAATATGACCCCACAATGTTCCTGGAGTGTCTCTCCCTCTGCAGGAGCCCTCAGTCTTCAGTACAGGTGAAGTAAATGAAGAGATTTGAATTAACATAGATACACATACATGTATCCAATAGATGATCCAAAATGACTTATTGAATAGGAGGTGGAAGTTTACTGAACACACTGTGATTACCTAGATGGGAACAATAACTTGAAAGAGAATAGATAAATGTTCATTCATGAATGTATCAAGTTCCTGTACAACTGAAACACACATAAAATCAGAAATCACTTATATTCCAATATAAAATCACACTGAAATGTTTTAGAAAAGGCAGAGGAATCAGAGATCAAATTGCCAACATCCACTGGATCACTGAAAAAGCAAGAAGTTCCAGAAAAACATCTATTTCTGCTTTATTGACCATGCCAAAGCCTTTGACTGTGTGGATCACAATAAACTGTGGAAAATTCTGAAAGGGATGGGAATACCAGACCACCTGACCTGCCTGTTGAGAAACTTATATGCAGGTTAGGAAGCAACAGTTGGAACTGGACGTGGAACAACAGACTGGTTCCAAATAGGAAAAGGAGTACGTCAAGGCTGTCTATTGTCACCCTGCTAATTTAACTTATATATGCAGAGTACATCATGAGAAACGCTGGGCTGGAAGACGCACAAGCTAGAATCAAGATTGCTGGGACAAATATCAACAACCTCAGATATGCAGATGACACCACCCTTATGGCAGAAAGTGAAGAGGAACTAAAAAGCCTCTTGATGAAAGTGAAAGAGGAGAGTGAAAAAGTTGGCTTAAAGCTCAACATTAAGAAAACGAAGATCATGACATCTGGTCCCATCACTTCATAGGAAATAGATGGGTAAATAGATGAGGAAACAGTGGAAACAGTGTCAGACTTTATTTTGGGGGCTCCAAAATCACTGCAGATGGTGACTGCAGCCATGAAATTAGAAGACGCTTACTCTTTGGAAGAAAAATTATGACCAACCTAGACAGTATATTCAAAAGCAGAGACATAACTTTGCCGACCAAGGTCCGTCTAGTCAAGGCTGTGGTTTTTCCTGTGGTCATGTATGGATGTGAGAGTTGGACTGTGAAGAAAGCTGAGCACCAAAGAATTGATGTTTTTGAACTTTGGTGTTGGAGAAGACTCTTGAGAGTCCCTTGGACTGCAAGGAGATCCAACCAGTCCATCATAAAGGAGATCAGTCCTTGGTGTTCTTTGGAAGGACTGATGTTGAAGCTGAAACTCCAATAGTCTGGTGACCTGATGTGGAGAGCTGACTCATTTAAAAGACCCTGATGCTGGGAAAGATTGAGGGCGGGAGGAGAAGAGGACAACACAGGATGAGATGGTTGGATGGCATCACCGACTCAATGGACATGAGTTTGAGTAAACTCTGGTTCGTGATGGACAGGGGGGCCTGGCATGCTGCGGTTCATGGTGTTTCAAAGAGTCGGACATGACTGAGTGACTGAACTGAACTGAACTGAACTGAAAGTGTTCCGGAGCTCTATTTCTGTGAAACATGGGCTACAAAGTTGCCAAGTGTTGTTATTGTTTAGGCAGATATCTTCATGTCTAGGTTTGATGGGAGTTTTATTTTGACCCAGTGTTTTGTCATTTACAAAGCACTTACTGCTTGATTCCAATTACACAGGAAACCACCTTTCTTACTGCAATGAACTAGAGTCAAATAAAGTTGGTTGTCATTCAAAGGAACACAAGTAAAAACATTATGCTGAACGTGCATCTTAATCAAAAGACACACAAAGGAGTGATTCAAAGCATCACAAGAAAAATTAAAGATGGGAAACACATACACGTTGTAAATAAGAGGTTTGAGTATCTGTTAATAATCTAGATTCTTAAGTAAATGCAGAAGAAAGTGAGGATGCAAGGAGAGAACTCGGGAGAGCAGACTGAAATAGGACAACTCGCCTCTGATATTGGGAGCTTGCTTCCTGGGTCTTCTGGAGAAGTTGTCTCCTGGATGTGTTGCCATCTTGGTTGATGTTCTGGGATTAGGTTTATGGCCCCTGAAAAACCAGCTATAAACTTCTTGAGAGGCCTACCTTGAGATCTCTGGACCCTTTAACTTAAAGACGTATGCTCACTCCTGCTAAAAGTGGAGGGGGCAAGTTTTGAGTAGAGACCAAGAGTAGCTTTGGTGACAGCTGGAGGCATTTTGAGAGGAAGTCGCAGGAATTCAGATCATAAAGACCAAGGTACGTCCCAACAGATCGTAACAAGACACTCTGAATTTATGAGAGTATGAAAAAAGACAACTAGTTTTTTTTTTGGCTTGAGAAAAGTTGAGAAAGTGAAAGCGTAGTTGCTTAGTTGTTTGATTCTTTGCAAACCCAAGGACTGTAGCCCTCCAGGCAAGAATACTGGTGTGGGTTGCTATTTGTAAAATTTTAATGAGCTATAATTAATAATTTATGCAAATTTCCACAATGTAAGCATGTTATGATTAAGCATGAATTTAAATGTGATTGACCCTTACTGTCATATATTGGAAAGTCCTGCCTAGCTCCTGGGATATACAAATGTGCAATTTAAAGCCTAACTTCAGAAGATTTTTGAAGCAGTATCAACTTCCCCTACTCAAAGAAAAATAAATTTATTTAAACAGTGTATCATTCTGATTGCCAGAGTGTGTTAAAGGCCAAGAGAAAAGTGTTCTAGAGCAATCTTGGGGGCTTCTCTGGTGGCTCAGTGGTAAGGAATCCACCTGCCAATGCAGGAGACATGAGTTCAATCTCTGGTTCAGGAAGATCCCACATGCTGTAGAGCACTAAGCCTGTGCCACAAATACTGAGCCTGTGCTCTGGAGCCCTGGAGCCATGACAAGAGAAACCACAGTGTACCACAACTAGAAAAAAAGCCCACACAGCAATGGAGCCCCAGCACAGCCTTAAACAAATAAAGAAAGAATCTTAAAAGATTCCGTACTGTACTACAGGTTCTCATTAATTACCTATTTTATTCTTAACTTCAGTAGTGTGTATATGTCAATCCAAATCTCCCAAATCATCCCACCTCTCTGTTCCCCTTGGTGACCTAAATGAGAAGTAAACCCAAACAAAAAGGGGATATAGCTATACATATACATTCATCTGTATGTATAACTATATCTCTATTTTTTTTATTTTGAATCCCTTCTTTTTTGAAATGTATGAGCTTTTATGTTTGCTGTACAGTATAAATGAATAGAACATTGTAAGGCAATTATACTCCAATAATTTTAAGAAAAAGAGATCTGGTCTCATGCACCATTCAAACTCTACCTTAAAAACAGATCTCTCTCCCCAAAATGAATGAGTCAGGTGAAAGCAGAATTGGCCATGAACCTGTTAAAATATTTTAGGTGGCTTGTACAGTCACATAAGAAAACACTTGTGAGTTTCTATATTGCACAAAAACAGCATGTCAAGGATTCAGGATGGCTCAGTATCTCAGGCAATGATTTGTTATGTAAACAAACATCTGATGAGGAGACAGACGTTCCTGTGGTTCCAAGGAACAGACTATTTATTCTTCAGAGTCTGTCATTTAGAATTACCCTGTTGGGAAGGCCTCGGTCAAGACAGTGTCTGAACTGACTTTCTATGTGGCCTTGAATATCTCATCTGCAGGTCACTCACACACACTTGTCTGACACGGAGTTCATCACAACCTGCCAACACAGTCACGTTCTCAAACTTCCTTGAATTACTCGCACAAATGTCCTCCCAGTTTATACTTAACAATGTGTGGTTTCTGAGTGTAGAGAGGATGAAGTCGGACTAACAAAACTGCATTTTCAAAACTTTCAGTTCAGTTCAGTTGCTCAATCATTTCCAAATCTTTGCGACCCTATGAATCGCAGCATGCCAGGCCCCCTGTCCATCACAAACTTTAAATGTTATGATAATATAAATGACATTGAAAACGTGTCCCTGGCGACATCTTGCTCCATTATACTGGATAAGAAGTAAAAGTGTGTCAATCGCTTCAGTCATGCAACTCTTTGCAACCATGTGGACAGTAGCCCACCAGGCTCTTCTATCCATGGGATTCTCCAGGAAAGAATACTGGAGTGAGTAGCCATTCCATTTTCCAAGGGATCATCTCAACTCAAGGATCAATGATCAGTGAATCAAGTCAAAACCTAATGCACACCTTTTATTGGCACTAAAGAATGTTGCTTTTGCTTATAAGGTCTAAGGACTTCTTCATGACAGTTTTATGTTTGAGTGTTTTTTTTTCCCAATGCTCCAGGCCTTCACCATACCTGACCTCAAGAGAAACCACTTTACAGAGGCTAGTCTGCTCAGGTTTCCTCACTGCCTAGTTGCCCTGGGCCCAGGAACTACCCATTTCTGTTTCCCTCCTGCATCCCACATGGGAGAACAAAACATCTGGAGTGGAGACTCCACAAGTGGAAATTACCACAGGAGCCAGTCCTGGGGCAGGAAAGCCTTAACTGTAATTTATGAGTTGCCAGAGGCTCAGGGGAGACAACCTGTGTTAAAATATCCAGAAGGGATGTAATGATGGAGGGTGACACTCACAAGATTGCGGGGTTTTCCCTGAGGAGCTCGACCAGGTCACCAGGTCCTCACATAAAATATCAGTGAGAAAACTCTTTATGCTCTAACAGAGAGAGCACTCTGTTCTTAAGAAGGCTGCACTTGGGGAAGCCTAGGAACGAGATGGAGAAGGCGATGGCACCCCACTCCAGTACTCTTGCCTGGAAAATCCGATGGATGGAGGAGCCTGGTGGGCTGCAGTCCATTGGGTCACTAAGAGTTGGACATGACTGAGCGACTTCACTTTCACTTTTCACTGTCATGCATTGGAGAAGGAAATGGCAACCCACTCCAGTATTCTTGCCTGGAGAATCCCAGGGACGGGGGAGCCTGGTGGGCTGCCGTCTATGGGGTCGCACAGTCGGACACGACTGAAGCAACTTAGCAGCAGCAGCAGGAACAAGAACCTAACCCACCTGGGGATCATCAGAGCCTAGCCGAAGGAGCAGAGAGAAAGAAACAAATAAATATATGAAATAATTTATCATTGTTCAGTCACTAAGTCATGTCTGACTCTTTGGAATCCCATGGACAATGGCTTCCCTGTCTTTCACCGTCTCCTGGATGGTGCAGGAGTTTCTTTTGCTCAGACTCATGTTCACTGAGTCACTGATGCCATCCAACCACCTTTGTTATCCCTTCTTCTCCTGCCTTCAAACTTTCCCAGTATTAGGGTCTTTTCTAATGAGCTGGCCCTTTGCATCAGGTGACCAAACTATTGGAGCTTCAGCATCAGTCCTTCCACTGAATACTAAAGGTTGATTTCCTTCCGGATTGACTGGCTTGATCTGTTTGCTGTCCAAGGGACTCTCAAGAGTCTTCTCCAGCACCACAGTTTGAAAGCATCAATTATTCAGTGCTCAGCTTTCTTTGTGGTCCAACTCTCACATCCATATAAGACTACTGGAAAACCCATAGCTTTGACTAGATGCAGCCCTGTCAATAAAGTGATGTCTCTACTTTTTAATATGCTGGCTAGCTTTGTCATAGTTTTTCTTTCAAGAAGCAAATGTCTTTTAATTTTCAAGGTGCAGTAACCATGAAATGGTGAGTTTTAAATGTTGAATTTTAAGCCAGCTTTTTCACTCTTCTCTTTCGCTCTCCGTCAAGATGCTCTTTAGTTTCTCTTTGCTTTATGCCATTAGAATGGTATCATCTGCATATCTGAGATTGCTAATATTTCTCCTAGTAATCTTGATTCTAGCTTGTGACTCATCCAGTCCAGCATTTCGCATGATGTACTCTGCATATAAGTTAAATAACCAGGGTGACAATATACAGCCTTGATATACTCCTTTCCCAATTAGGAACCAGTTCACTGTTTCATGTCTGGTTCTAACTGCTGCTTCTTGAGCTGCATACAAGTCTCTCAGGAGGCAGGTAAGATGGTCTAATATTCCTATCTCTTCAAGAACTTTCCACAGTTTGTTATTATTCATACAATCAAAGGCTTTAGCATAGGTAATGAAACAGAAGTAGATGTTTTTATGGAATTCTCTTTCTTTTTCTATGATCCTATAGATGCTGACAATTTGGCCTCTGGCTCCTCTGCCTTTTCTAAATTCAGCTTTTACATCTGGAATTTCTTGGTTCATATCCTGCTGAAGCCCAGCTTGAAGAAGTTTGAGGATTAGTTTGCTAGCATGTGAAATAAACAGTTGTGCAGTAGTTTGAATATTCTTTGGCATTGCCTTTCTTTGGGATTTGAATGAAAGCTGACCTTTTCCAGCTCTATGGCCACTGCTGAATTTTCCAAATTTGCTGGTACACTGAGTGCAGCACTTGTATGCAATCCTCATTTTTAGGGTTATGAAACAATATTGGCTGGAATTTCATGCTCAACCTACATAAGACCAAAGACAAACAAGAAATCCTGAGAGACACCAGAGGCATTGGCGAGGGGGGGTGGGGTGGGGGGGAACAAAGCACCTTGTCTGGTGCTGAAATAACTTTCTAGGTACAAGGTGGAGCTGTTCCTGCCTAGGGTGCCATGGCAGCAAATTGAAACTACATGATTTTTGTGTCTCTGGACATGTTCCTCTTGACCAGAAGCACTGCATATCCAGTCAGTCAATCCCCAAAGGCCAAGCTAGTTCTGGGCTCTACACTTATTACCTGCTCCTTTTGTCCTAAACGAGATCGACTATGTTGCCCAGCCAATCAGAAATTTCCTATTCATCTCCATTTTGTTCTTCATTCTTTCTTAGAAAAACTTCTTGCCTTCTCCCCCATTTTTCAATTTTCCAAATGGAGACTTTTTGCTTCATGAAGGATTAAAGTTTGTTTGTATTTCCTGAATTTTCTTTAATCATTCTCTTAATACCCTAGAGGAACAAAGCTAAGGATTACATTTGATTTCTCAGAATCCATGAAAGCAAGAAGAGAGTCCAATATTTAGTGTTGAGAAAAAAAAATGACCAACTTAGAATTCTATATCCTGCAAAATTATCTATCAAAGATGAAGGAGAAATATAGACTTTTTCAGACACACACAGACTGAGTGAATGCATTGCCTTGGCAGAAATGGTAAAAGTAAGTTGTTTAGAGAAGGAAAATAATAAATTGTTTAGACAAAAGGAAAAAGGTAGTTGTTTAGAGAGGATGTCAGAAACTCAGGTCAACATAAAGGAAGAAAGAACATTGAGGAAAGAATAAGTGAAATCAAAAATAGACTTTTATTTTTCTTAGTTCTCATGTATCTATCAGATAATATTTTGTTAAATAAGACTACCAATAATATATTCAATTATCTGAGCATATATTACATGCTTATACATGCTTGTGTATGCTTGTATATGGGCTTCCCAGGTGACTCAGCAGTAGAGAATCTGCCTGCCAATGCAGGAGACGTAGGTTCGATCCCTGGGTCAGGAAGATTCCCTGATGAAGGAAATGGCAACCTGCTCCAGTATTCTTGCCTGGGAAATCCCATGCACAGAGGAGCCTAGCAGGCTACAGTCCATGGGGCCACAAATAGTCAAACATGACTTAGTGACTAAACAACAACAACAAAAACATGCTTGTATATAAATTTTAAAACTGTCAGCAAAGATTCAAGGGATTGAAGGAAGGGACAAGGATTATTTTGTTATTTTAAAGTATTTATATCACCTTTGAATTACAACATTATTTTAAAGTGGCCAATGGTTAGCTGTAAATATATGATGCAAACTCAAGGGCAACCGCTAAAAAAATTAAAACGGAATATTTAAGTGATATGCTAATAAAAGGGAGAAAAGAACATCATACAAAATGCTCAGGTAAAATCAAAAAGGCAGAAAGAGTGTCAAAAATTGGATGTAAAAGGGCAACAAATAAACTACAGTAACAAATATGCTATGCTATGCATGCTAAGTCGCTTCAGTCGTGTCCAACTCTGTGCGACCCCATAGACGGCAGCCCACCAGGCTCCCCGTCCCTGGGACTCTCCAGGCAAGAACACTGGAGTGGGTTGCCATTTCCTTCTCCAGTGCATGAAGGTGAAAAGTGAAAGTGAAGTCGTTCAGTCGTGTCTGACTCTTAGTGACCGCATGGACTGCAGCCTACCAGGCTCCTGCATCCATGGGATTTTCCAGGCAAGAGTACTGGAGTACTGGAGTAGGATACTGTTACTATTACAAGTCATCTGGGAAAAGTGTGTGCTAATTACACACACAGTCTCACCAACCACCTACCACTTCTTCAAGCATCTTGGTGACTTTTTGCAGGGAAAACGCTTCCACAACCAACAGGATACAAAAAAGAAAAACTGTCCAAGTGTTTGTCATATCCCAAATCAATATATGTGTTACTGTTGCATTACCTCAAGAGGGAAGTTATATTTTTAAAGGCTCTCATTTGAGATTCAGTAGAGAAGAAAGGCTAAACCCTTTTGCTAAGTAGCTGTTATAAAATAAATAGATTACAATAACATCTACAGAGCTTTAGTTTCCATCAAGTAGAAAGAAAAGAACTAAACAAAGCAAGTAAAGCATCGTTTCCTTTACCTCTGATCCCCCTACTCGTTAGCGGGGGGTGAGAACAACTGTCCTGCTGGTGCTGTGACACAGGGAGCAAAGCCTTCCTCCTCAGGCCTGAGAGACACCAAGTCTCAGAGGTGGCTGAGGCCGTGCGAAACAAGAGATGGAGCATTTCAGCATCAGCACCAGAAAAGAAAGAGATGGACTGGACAATCACAGTCCACAAAAGGACCATGAAATGGATTTCACTGTTTGTGTTTGTTCCAACTTGGCCAATTCTTTCTGTATTTTTAGAGTTTCCATAGAGACAGAATGATCCCCTTCTAAGCCACAGAGAAACAACATGGACAAGAGAACAAAGAAACAAAGAGAAGACAGAATTTAATTTAAACTTATAATGACGGGAAATGGAAGAGAAAATCTTTTCTTTTGCAGGTATGATTACTTGGAAAGGCAATAATTCTGCTAAAAAGGCTTTTCCGATTGCACTCAGGAATGGCCTTGCGTTCACTGTTCTACCACAAGCCTCGGATAATGGAATTCTGTAGAATGAAAATTCTGGGGAAAGCTATCTAAATGCTATTTTACAGGGAATCACTGATTTTCCCCCTCCCCAAGTAATCTTTTTAAAAGTTATCAAGGTTATACATATATGGGGGAAAATTCATAACTTACTGCAAATCAAACAAAGTTTTAATAATTTTCTGTGATTCCACTATCCAGAGAAAACAGCCACTAATGACATTTCTGATTAGTGTGTGTGTTTCTTGCTATCTCTCCACAGCATTCCACTACATCAAGTTCCTGCTTAGAGGCATGTGTATTGCTGTATTTTTAAGAAATGATTTTAAACTATTATGCAAGCAAAGCTTTAAATATAAAACTGAAATGATATGCTCATTACTTCTTTCTGAAGAATTGCAGCTACTGGAATTGCTTGCATGTATGGCTTCTGTGAAATTCTCTTGTGTATTAATTACTTCACAGGTTTCCTTGGTGGTCCAGCGTGAAGAGTCTGTCTGCCAGTGCAGGGAACATGGGCCTGATCCCTGGGTCCAGGAAGACATGTCATGGGGTAACTAAGCTTGTGCCCCACATCGACTGGGCCTGTGCCCTGGAGCCCCTGCTCTATAACATTAGAAGCCACTGCAGTGAGAAGGCCACACAGCACAGTTAGTGAACTGTCTCCATTTGCCACAACTAGAGAAAATCCTCAGCAGCAGTGAAGACCCAGCAGAGACAAAAAATAATTAATTAATTAAAAATGAATTATGTCATTTGATTTTAAAACTGTCTTGGGTAGGCCAGTTCTGATCATGGTTAAAAGTTTATCTTATGGATAAATAAATTGAAGCTGTTTAATGGAAAGCCACACTTAAACTGAGCTGTATCACTATAGATTCTGTGTGATTTTACAGTAGCAAGTGGCAGAGATACCCGTGATATATCAACGTGTTGTTAAGTGTAGCAGTTGTAATAAATTGACAAAGTGAAAGTGAAACTTGCTCAGTTGTGTCCGATTCTTTTCTATCCATGGACTATACAGTCCATGGAATTCTTCAGGCCAGAATACTGGAGTGGGTGGCTGGTCCCTTCTCCAGGGAATCTTCCCAATCCAGGGATCAAAGCCAGGTCTCCTGCATTGCAGGCAGATTCTTCACCAGCTGAGCCACCAGGGAAGCCCAGCAAATTAACAAACTCCATGTAAATGTCGCGTGGTGATGTGCCAGGAATGGTGTGGCTGGGTTTAATACAGATGCTCTGTGTCAGCTGCAGGCTTGGTTCCTGGCGAGGCTCCCGGAACTGGGTTTTGTTTTGCTTTTTTAAGAAAAGCCGCCATGTGGAGCCACTTTAAATATCACAATTTTGCCTTCCCTGCTGTAGCATTTTCCAGTTAGCTTTGCTGAATACGTGCCCTCCCCCTCCAGACCAGTCTGTCTCTGGCCTCTGGGCAAGAAGTAGACGGCACAAGGAGCTAAGTGTGCTCCAGCTAACGAAACCACGTGTGAGCCCCTGTGTCCTTGTCTACTGAAGCAAGATGTTGATTCAAGGTACTGAGGAACCTATTTTCAGGGCAGCACTAGAGACACAGACTTAGACAACAGACTTGTGGACACAGTGGGGGAAGGAGAAAGTGAGACAAACTGCGAGAGTACCTTTGACATATATGCACTACCATCTGTAAAACTGACAGCTAGTGGGAAGCTGCTGTGTAGCACAGGGAGCTCAGCTCCGTGCTCTGTGCTGACCTAGAGGGGTGGGATGGGGATTCACTTCATTGATTCACAACTACACAATGATTCACTTCATTGTAAAGCAACTATACCCCAATAAAAAGATGTGTGTAAAAAAAAATACATCACTCTGGAACTGTCATGTACGTCAAACAAAATAAGCAATAAAGTACATTTTAATAATCTTCAAAAGAAAAAAAATGTTAAATATTTCAATTCTGATTTTAACTTAACTCAAACTACTATACTGAATACCAATATATCACTTAAATGCTAAAACTTATACATACAAAGTCCTACTCAACCTGGTGATATAGCTTAATAATTAAAGTGAAGCCCTGTAAATACCTGGATGGATTTAATAACCCCATAAACAAACAAGTTCCAGTCTCAGTTCAGTTCAGTTCAGTCGCTCAGTCATATCCGACTCTTTATGACCCCATGAACCGCAGCACGCCAGGCCTCCCTGTTCATCACCAACTCCCAGAGTTCACTCAGACTCACATACACTGATTCGGTGATGCCATCCAGCCATCTCATCCTCTGTTGCCCCCTTCTCCTCCTGCCCCCAGTGCCTCCCAGCATCAGGGTCTTTTCCAATGAGTCAGCTCTTCGCATGAGGTGACCAAAGTATTGGAGTTTCAGCCTCAGCATCAGTCCTTCCAATGAACAACCAGGACTGATCTTTAGGATAGACTGGTTGGCTCTCCTTGCAGTCCAAGGGACTCTCAAGGGTCTTCTCTCAACACCACAATTCAAAAGCATCAATTCTTCAGCACTCAGCTTTCTTTATAGTCCAACTCTCACATCCATACATGACTACTGGAAAAACCATAGCCTTGAGTAGATGGATCTCTGTTGACAAAGTAATGTCTCTGCTTTTTAATATGCTCTAGGTTGGTCATAACTTTCCTTCCAAGGAGTGTCTTTTAATTTCATGGCTCCAATCACCATCTGCAGTGATTTTGGAGCCCAGAAAAATAAAGTCAGCCACTGTTTCCACTCTTTCCCCATCTATTTGCCATGAAGTGATGGAGCCAGATGCCATGATCTTAGTCTACTAATGTCTAATATTGATATAATTATGCATGCAATTACTGCATCTGGTGAGAATGGTCTCTAAACATAGAAGATTAGAAGAAGCAGACACCAGCTGCGCAAAAGCTATGCCTTGTGTAACCCTGCCCTGTGGGAAACAGTAGGGATGAAAGGTAAGCCATAAGAGGAGACTCAGCAGGTAGAGAACCCACCTGCAAGGCAGGAGACACAGAAGATGCAGGTTCTATCCCCAGGTCAGGAAGATCCCTTGGAGGAGGAAATGACAACCCACTCCAGTATTCTTGCCTGGAGAATCCCATGTACAGAGAAGCCTGGCAGGCTACAGTCCATGGGGTTGCAAAGAGTCAGACATGACTGAGAGACCAAGCACACACAAGAGGAAGTCTGAGGAAGCTATATTAACTAATTAGAGTTGGCACATTGCATGCCAGCCACTTTGGTCCTAAGATTAACTCATATCAGTAGAAATCCAGTGTAAAGCATGGGGTTACTTCAAAATAAAGTTAAGTCCTAGTGAAGTTGTAAAAATACACAGTTAAAAGAAAATGAACTGTGAAATAAATTTAACACTGTGTATGTTACATATGAAAGTTAAGAGAATCTTGAGTTCTCAACACAAAGAAAATATATTTTTTCATATTTATTTAATGTATTTATATAAGATTGGATGTTCACTAAATTTTTTGTGATAATCATTTCATCATGTATGTAAGTCGACTTATTATGGTGTATATTTTAAAATTATACAGTCTTTATATGTCAATTGCATATCAATAAAAGTGGAAGACAAGCTTTTAAATTAAAAAATAAAATAACAAAAAAGCATAAATAAGCCCTGAAGCTATGATTATGGCACAAGGAAGATCCACACTGGGATTAGCTATCCCTCTATGCTTAGCCCTACATTCACAAAATTATAACAACAAAATTAGTCACCAGAATAGGATGAGCATCAGCCTAAAAGTTAGAGAACCTGGTGGTAACTCACTCTCCTCTAGAAGAGCCTCTTTGATAATTGACACTCTGGTAAACCCCATCCTCAGGGAACCCTGGGGAGGAAAAGAAGAAGCACAATTACCATAATGATCAGATGTTCTGTCAAGGCGTAGCCCAAGGGAGGGGAAGATGTAGCCTGTGTTTTGTACCTCTGGAACATAACTTACACTAAAGTTTTTAGGAAATTTTAAAAAAAAAAGGAGAATTAATGGTAAATAAAGAATAGAGAGCTTGATTGAGTCATGAAGCACACACAGTCACTCCCTCCAATATCAATAACTTCATAATCCATTAATAAGCTCCTAACACACAAGAGGAGATAAGTCCTGACAAGATGAGCATCCTGGAAAGTGTTCTTCAATGGACTAAGTGAAGCCTAGGGAGATTTTTAAACCTCACAACACTTAGGCTAAAATCAGAGCAAACTTCCCACCAGATTCACCTCTCATAAGTAAAGAAAAGACTCACTTAGTATCTATGTGTAGGAGACAGAGACTTCAAGCTGGTGCTATGGATAAACTGCTATGCTGCTGCTGCTGCTGCTGCTGCTGCTAAGTCGCTTCAGTCGTGTCCAACTCTGTGCGACCCCACAGACGGCAGCCCACCAGGCTTCCCCGTCCCTAGGATTCTCCGGGCAAGAACACTGGAGTGGGTTGCCATATCCTTCTCCAATGCATGAAAGTGAAGTTTAAGTGAAGTCGCTCAGTTGTGTCCAACTCTTAGCAACCCCATGGACTGCAGTCTACTAGGCTCTTCTGTCCATGGGATTTTCCATAAAGGATGATAAAAGAAGTTAAATATCCTGGAGCCAGAGGAGCTGCTATAGACAGTTTACAAGAACAAACTCATCCTATCATTTATGAGTAGAGCTAATAAGCCTTATAAGCCTGGTGATAGCTGGTTTTCCAGAAAAGAAATTTAGTTCAACTTTAAATATTACTTAAAAACATAACTTTTAACATAACTTTCAGTGTTATCTTAAAAGATATAAGTTTTTAGACACAGGTTTTTAGTTATAGGGAACAAATGTCTCTGGGCTTCCCTGGTGGCTCAGCAGTAAAGAATCACCTGCCAATGAAGGGGACTTGAAGATTCCTGGTCGGGAAGATCCCTGGGAGAGGGCATGGCTACCCACTCCAGTGTTCTTGCCTAGAGAATCTCATGATCAGAGGAGCCTGGCCGGCCAGGGCAGGCTAGAGCCTGGTGGACCATGAGTCCAGGAAGGTCACAAAGAGTTGGACATGACTGGACAACTAAACAGCAACAACAATCATCTCTAGAGAGTAAGCATATACAATACCACAGTCAACTTAAAAGCAGTCATCAATGAAGAAAGCATTCAAGGTCAACCACACAATCACCTAAATAACAATAATAAATACATCAACAACGAATTAATATCAGACTACTTTATTAATTATACAAGAATATACAGAAGAATTACACACAAAAAGATCTTAATGACCCAGATAACCACAATGGTGTGATCATTCATCTGGAGCCAGACATCCTGGAGTCTGAAGTCAGGTGGGCCTTAGAAAGCATCACTATGAACAAAGCTAGTGGAGGTGATGAAATTGTAGCTGAGCTACTTTAAATCCTAAAAGATGATGCGGTTAAAGTGCTGCACTCAATATGCCAGCAAATTTGGAAAAACAACTGGCCACAGGACTGGAAAAGGTCAGTTCTCCTTCCAACCCCAAAGAAAGGCAATGCCAAAGAATGTTCAACCTCTGCACAATTGCACTCATCTCACATGCTAGGAAAGTAACACTCAAAATTCTCTAAGCAAGGCTTCAACAGTATGCAAACCGAGAACTTCCAGATGTTCAAGCTGGATTTAGAAAAGGCAGAGGAACTAGAGATGAAATTGCCAATATCTGTTGGATCATCATAAAAGCAAGAAAGTTCCAGAAAAAACATCTACTTCTGCTTTATTGACTATGCCAAAGCCTTTGATTGTGTGGATCACAACAAACTGTGGAAAATTCTTCAAGAGATAGGAATACCAGACTACCTGACCTGCCTCTTGACAGGCAGGCCTTGACCTGTATGCAGGTCAAGAAGTCACAGTTAGAACTGGACGTGGAACAACAGACTGGTTCCAAATTGGTAAGGAGTACATCAAGGCTGTATATTGTCATCCTGTTTATTAAACTTAAATGCAGAATACATCGTGAAAAATGCTGGGATAGATGAAGCACAAGCTGGGATCAAGATTTCCCAGGAGAAATATCAATAATCTCAGATATGCAGACAGCAAAGAGGAACTAAAGAGCATCTTGATAAAAGTGAAAAAAAGTGAAAAACTGGTTTAAAACTCAACATTCAAAAATGAAGATCATGGCATCTGGTCCCATTACTTCATGGCAAATAGATGGGGAAACAGTGGAAACAGTGACAGACTTTATTTTCTTGGGCTCCAAAAATCACTGCAGATGGTGACTGCAGCCATCAAATTAAAAGAAGTTTGTTCTTTGGAAGAAAATCTATGACCAACCTAGACATTACTTTGCCGAATAAGGTCCATTGTCAGCAGCCGTGTTAAGCTTTACTGACAAAATAGAGGCACGGCTCTAAACCCCTCCCTGTGTTCCGTAGTCATGGACCCGGAATGAAGGAGTTAGGCTTTGTGATTCTGACTTGTTTTTTTTCCTTTCCTCGGCTGAGTTGACTGAAGAGAATATTAAGGTGCTTATTGTTTTTGAGAGGAGCATGAGAAGGCATAAAGCCTTCTGTAGCTGTGCTCAAAGAATAATTCATAAAGTTAATCACTGACATTTGTTAAAAGACTTTTACAAAAAAGTGTTCCAGGGTGAGCACACAGGCCGCAGCTTGAGGCCATGGGAGGGATTGCTATCTGAAGCCCATTTGTGAGAAAAGTGTTTATGGCAAAGGAGTTTGCTGAATGTAAGGTTTAGGAATAGTTAAAATAGTTAGAAGCTAAAGATTTAACAATTGCTGTAATGTTAGCATATTCTACTATAGCTTATAGAAATTAGGGACTTTAGAGATATTATTAGTTAGAAGCCCTTTCTAAGAAATAGTGAGCTTAGGATACTAGGGGGCAAACAGGACTTAGAAAGATAAGAATTAAACTGAGGAATATGGTGTGCAGCCCAGACATTAGCATGAGTTACAGTGTATTCACAAGGACATATGAGAAAAAATAGATAAGAGAATCACTGAGAACTCCTTTTGAGGGGTAACAATGATTTTTAGAGAAAAGTAAATCTGGGTCAATGGAAACTAAAAATATCAAACCTCTGACCTAATGCTTTTGTAAAAGTATAAAAGAGAATCATAAGCTTGAAATAAACAGGCAGTCCAAAAAACTGAGAGGCTGCCTCAGTTTCTCGCTGACACTGCTCACACGTTCAGGTTGAATCCCTGGCTGCTGGAGCTGGACTCTGGCAGTCCGTCTAGTCAAAGCTATGGTTTTTCCAGTAGTCATGTATGGAGGTGAGAGTTGGACCATAAAGAGAGCTGAGCGCTGAAGAATTTATGCTTTTGAACTGTGGTGTTGGAGAAGACTCTTGAGAGTCCCTTGGACTACAAGGAGATCAAGCCAGTCAATCCTAAAGGAAAGTAGTCCTTAATATTCATTGGAAAGACTGATGATGAAGCTGAAGCTCCAATACTTTGGCCACCTGATGTGAAGAACTGACTCATCAGAAAAGACCCTGATGTTGGGGAAGACTGAAGGAGGGAGGAGAAAGGGATGACAGAGGATGAGATGGTTAGATGGCATCACTGACTCGATGGACATGAGTTTGAGCAAGCTCCAAGAGTTGGTGATGGACAGGGAGGCCTGGCATGCAGCAATGCATGGGGTCACGAAGAGTTGGACACAACTGAGCAACTGAACTAAACTTATTAATTAATAGAGACAATACTGCTCATATTAGTAAAAAGAAATATTTTCCTTGCATAAAGCTTATATCAGAATGCATACACTGATAGTTAACAGTAAAATAAGCCTAAACCAATACCTAGTGAAAGTGAGTTGCTCAGCTGTGTCTGACTCTTTGCGATCCCATAGACTATTCAGTCCATAGAATTCTCCAGGCCAGAATACTGGAGTGGAGTAGGGCAAAGTAGACTTTCCCTTCTCCAGGGGGATCTTCCCAACCCAGAGACTGAACCCAGGTCTCCTACACTGCAGATTCTTTACCAGCTGAGCCAAAAGGGAAGCCCAATAAATACCTAATTATTTATTAAAACAATTGTGAATCAGCAGGTTACTGAAAAGAGTAGCTGGGGTCTGGCTGCTCTCTTCTCGAAAGCCAATAAACAGCCTAGGTTGGCAGAAAGAAAAGTGGAGAGCTGGGTGGTGGACATCTGTGCAAGGCCGTGCCCACCACCAACAAGCAGGGGGTGAGGCTTTTATAGATTGGGGTGGGGGGAGTGGGGGGAATGGGGCAGAGGGGCTACATGCAGAAACAGCACAGTCAGCTCTGTCAGTCACCTTCAAACTGGTTATCAGCGGTCTGACCAGTGTCATCTTGTTTTAAGTACAGTTAATCTTCTGTTCCAGGGTCAGTTTGTTCTGGCACAAGGGATCTTTCAGCTGTGGCATGTGGGATCTAGTTCTCCGACCAGGGACTAAACCTGGGTCCCCTGCATTGTGAGTGTCAGCTATTAGCCACTGGACCACCAGGGAAGTCCCTTCCTTGTCCTTTGTTGCAGAAACCAGTACTTGAGAAACCAAGCCACACACTTGGAGAGTTGGAGAACTCAGGTTTATTATGCTAGTGGGCCCAGAGGAGTTAACACTCCAAGCTCTGAGCCCCAAACAAAGGGGGTTACAGAGTTTTTATGCACAGACAGGCAGGATTAAGTGGGTTTGAAGGGGCTGGGTAATGGCAGAGAGCAGGACAAGGGTGAGTGCAATAAGCTCCAGTTCCTACTATTGTGAGTCTCCACTTTCTGAGACCTATGTGATCCAGACTTTGCAAGGAGCAAGCTGAGTTACAGAGGCAGAAGGAGCATTAGGTTGTGCAAAATGTTAAATTTTCCTCTTCAGTTTAATCACTGAAATTGATCTTCCTGGGAAGAGGTGGGAATAAAACAAGAGGAGAAGATCCTACGAAGCACTGATTAATCCATTAATCCAAAAATCATCAAATTTTAAGGAAAACATACCATGTCCTCTACCTGCCTCCTGTCTGTAGAAAACCTTTAGACTCCCCGGCTTCTCTGAGATCCAAAGCGTGCATTTAACCAGAGAAGTGAGGACATGCAGAAAGAAAGGAAACCTGTCAAAGAAGAGAAAACAGTAACATAGCCGTTAAACAAAGTCAAGGACCTAAGCTCCTTCTCAAGGGCTGTGGATAATGTTCTGAGCCGTGCCTTGTGAGCTGTCTTATACACACTGAAATCCCTACCAGGTGGAGAAATTGACTGCTTGCTGCCCACAAGCACGCAGACTCCAGACCCATTAGAACCAGAAGGTGATGATGCTGACTCCCGATGACCTCAACACCAGCCAATCAGGAGAAGGTCCCTGAGCAGATAACCCACTCCATAACCCCCTCCTAACCTTGTCTGTAAACCGCATGAAAGCCTTCAGGGAGCGTGAGCCTTTAAGCTCCGTCTGCCCTGGCCCCCTTGCTCAGCACCTGCAACGTATGCTTCCTTTCCTTCACCACAACTTAGCTGTTGGAAATCTCAGGGGCACAAGACATGCTACAGTAAAAGGGGAGAGAGGGGGTCTCCAAGTACATACCATCCTGACTCATGCAGAAGGGTGAGACCTACACAACCCTCAGACCCTGTACCTGAGGTCACATGTGGACACTCTCGGAGGTGACCCCACCCCCAGGCCTCCTCCCATACACTGAACCTGGGGTCACGTGTCCACAGATATCCACACGGATGGACATTAAACGATCATTTCTAAGAGAAGTTAGTCAGCATAGGAAGACAATAGTGTATGATGTACCTGCTGGGCAAATTATCAGTAGACCTACAAAGTGTCTTATTTATGAGCCCAAGAAACTCTGAGATTTCAAACACAAACAAAGGGTTCCAAGAAACAAAAAAAAAAAAAGAAAGAAAGAAGAAAAAGAAAAGAATGTGAAGGGCCTGAAAACAAATTAGGAGATCTGAACACAGACATAGAAACCTGTATGTGTAATCGATAATCCCCAAGGATTATCCTCTTCCTTTCTCCCTCCCTTCCTTTCCCATGTTCATGGGAATCTGTACCTCTAACCTATACACAGAAATCGGCATCTCTAGGAGAGAATTTCGGAAAATCCCATGGACAGAGGAGCCTGGTAGGCTACCGCCCATGGGGTCACAAAGAGTTGGACATGACTGAATGACTTCACTTCGCTTCAGGAGAGAATCCACATAAATTATCTCCCCGCTTTCCTTCTTTGTATACACAGAAAACCGTATCTGAGATACATCCGCCACAAGGACCTGATGCTCACAACTCTGTTTGATTTTCTGCGGCCAAAAAGAATAGACATATCTCATACTCACTCCAGTACTCTTGCCTAGCAAATCCATGGACAGAGGAGCCTGGTGGGCTGCAGTCCGTGGGGTCGCTAGGAGTCGGACATGACTGAGCAACTTCACTTTCACTTTTCACTTTCATGCATTGGAGAAGGCAATGGCAACCCACTCCAGTGGGCTTGCCTGGAGAATCCCAGGGACGGGGGAACCTGGTGGGCTGCCGTCTCTGGGATATCACAGACTCGGACACGACTGAAGCAACTTAGCATAGATACATTATACCTGAATTGGGTGGCTGTATACAGCAACAAAGACAATATCGCAAATCGACTCTACTGCAACATAACATCGGCACAATATTAAAGAGAAGGAGAGAGAAGCAGTGCCTACTTTACTCCCCCAACCTCCCTGACTGAGGCTGCTACCTGGACTGGGGTGAGTTTGACACAGTCTGGCAGGGTGCCCTTCACTGAACCCTTTTTAAACACCTACTACCTGCTATGTTCTGGCTCAGACCAGACTCCCCAGCGGGATCCCAGCCTCCAGGAGCTTGGGAGCAAATATTACAAACCCTGCATGTGCCCTGGTGCTGGTCATTCCAGTTCAAGTCTCCTTTCTTGTGTGCAGCCTCCTAGGCACCTAAGCACACTCAGCAGGGACCTGGTAGTAATTAGTCCAGAGTGTGTGTGTGTGTGTGTCTGTGTGTGTGTGTGAGATGTTTTATGGGGGAAAAGTAGTGAAACACAGGCCCTGTGGGGTTTTTTCAGGTACATTTCACTCTAATCCACAGTCCAGGATGCTGACTTTCCCAGGAATCAGAGATGTGCTTTAAAAAGTGCAGTTGCCTGTAAACATTTCCTGTAACTACAACTTGACCAAAGAGGCTGACCAGCATCTCTAATTCACAAGGCCTCGGGTTTCTGTTAAGGACAGTTGCCCTCAGGAAACCTCCCAGGGTGGGGGTTGCAGAAGTAAATTCCAAACACAACACAGTTTCAAGAAGCCAATTGCCACAGTAAAATTTCCCTCATGCCCTTTAATGTAAAGAAAACAAGAAGAAAAAGAAGCAAACCTCCACCCCAGGAGTAGATGCACAGAATCCCTAATTGCTGCAGGAATACCAATCAAAGCAGTGGGAAATCAAATCCCACCGGTCAGACTGGCCATCCTCACAAGTCAACAAATAATAAAGGCAGGAGAGAGCTGGCAGGTGAGGTAATCCCAATACGTGTTCAGTGGAAATGGACATTGACAACAGTCACTAGAAAGCACAGCCTCCGCGTGTCAAAAAACACACACATACACACACCTCTCTCAAGAGATCTAATCCTAGGATCGGACATCCCTCACCTGGGCCAATATCCTGAGAAAGTCATCATTCAATAAAAACACATGCACCCCAACATTCACTGCAGCTGTACTTGCAACAGCCAAACAGAGCCTGCAAAATGTCCACTGACAGATTAAATGTTAAGAAAATGTGTTCCATATAGACAATGGACCATTACTCAGCCTTGCTGAGTAAAAAAAAAGCACCACTGAAATTAAGAAATTATGCCACTAGTCTCTAGGAGGATGGACCTTGAAGGATTTTTCAGTTCAGTTCAGTCGCTCAGTCGTGTCCGACTCTTTGCGACCCCTTGAATCGCGGCACGCCAGGCCTCTCTGTTCATCACCATCTCCCGGAGTTCACTCAGACTCATGTCCATCGAGTCAGTGATGCCATCCAGCCATCTCATCCTCTGCTGCGTCCCCTTCTCTTCCTGTCCCCAATCCCTCCCAGAATCAGAGTCTTTTCCAATGAGTCAACTCTTCTCATGAGGTGGCCAAAGTGCTGGAGTTTCAGCTTTACAATCATTCCTTCCAAAGAAATCCCAGGGTTGATCTCCTTCAGAATGGACTGGTTGGATCTCCTTGCAGTCCAAGGGACTCTCAAGAGTCTTCTCCAACACCACAGTTCAAAAGCATCAATTCTTCGGTGCTCAGCCTTCTTCACAGTCCAATTCTCACATCCATACATGACCACAGGAAAAACTACAGCCTTGACTAGACGAACCCTTAGTCGGCAAAGTAATGTCTCTGCTTTTGAATATACTGTCTAGGTTGGTCATAACTTTTCTTCCAAGGAGTAAGCATCTTCTAATTTCATGGCTGCAGTCACCATCTGCAGTGATTTTGGAGCCCCCAAAATAAATTCTGACACTGTTTCCACTGTTTCCCCGTCTATTTGCCATGAAGTGATGGGACTGGATGCCATATCTTCATTTTCTGAATGTTGAGCTTTAAGCCAGCTTTTTCACTCTCCTCTTTCACTTTCATCAAGAAGCTTTTTAGCTCCTCTTCACTTTCTGCCATAAGGGTGGTGCCATCTGCATATCTGAGGTGATTGATATTTCTCCTGGCAATCTGGATTCCAGCTTGTGTTTCTTCCAGTCCAGCATTTCTCATGATGTACTCTGCATATAAGTTAAATAAACAGGGTGACAATATACAGCCTTGACGTACTCCTTTTCCTATTTGGAACCAGTCTGTTGTTCCATGTCCAGTTCTAACTGTTGCTTCCTGACCTGCATACAGATTTCTCAAGAGGCAGGTTAGGTGGTCTGGTATTCTCATCTCTTTCAGAATTTCCCAGTTTATTGTGATCCACACAGTCAAAGGCTTTGGCATAGTCAATAAAGCAGAAATAGATGTTTTTCTGGAACTCTCTTGTTTTTTTCAGTGATCCAGCGGATGTTGGCAATTTGATCTCTGAAGGATTGTACACTAAATGAAATCAGCCACACTAAGGAAGGCAACAGCCTTTGATGTTCCTTCTAGGAAAAATTTAAAAAGAGATACAAAGGAAGGAACTTACAACCTAAAAGAGACTCTGAGAATTCAAATACAGAGGGTGCCAGTAAAAAAAAAAAAAAGGCAGGGATGAATTTGGAGGTAGGGACTTAAATATACACAGAATCTGTAGGTGTAATAGATATTCCAAACGGATTATCTCTTTCCTTCCTTCCATATATATGCAGAAATCTGTAGCTGTCATAGATGCTCAAGAAGAACTTGATGTTCAGTAAGTGGAACTTTGCTCAAGTTTCTGTAATAATTTCTATGGCAAAAGAATCCAAAAAGGAACAGATACACTGTATATACATGTCATAACTGAATCGGGTGTTTGCACACTAATGGCAAGCACAAAACTACATATGTGACAGCTTCAGGATGAAATTAAAGAAAACAAAGAAAAAAATCAGTGACTAATTTGTTCCCTGCATGCACCCTCCCTGATTTGCGCAGCTATCCCATTCCTGGAGCCTGAGCAGGCTTGTATCTCATGTTTGGACTGGGGTGGGGGCGAGAATTCAGACAAAATACTTTTAAAAGATGGCTAACCCTGTGATTTTGACCCTGTGAGGTATAATAGCCGACTGGGAATCAAGGTTATTATAGAAGCACAGTTGAGTTGATACAGACGATGGGGTACATGTACACAATGCAATATTTCTCAACCGTAAAGAAACAAGAAATAATCCAAGGGCGGCCATAGGAAAGAAAGTAGAGATGATTATTCTGAGTGAAGTAAGGGACACAGAAGAGACAAGTGTCAGTATCATGATATCACCTCTAGATGTAATTTAAAGATGGATACAACTGAACTTCTTGCCTGGAGACAGAGCCTTGCATACTTTGAAAATAAACTTCTAATCGCCAAGATATAAAGATATGGGGCATGGAGAAATAAGTTTCTTCAGAGTTGCTTCAGACTAATACATGAGCACTACTATTTATAAAATAAATGACCAGGACCCACTGTTTAACACAAGGACACTTACTCCACACCCTAACATAACCTATATGAAAAAAAAAAAAAAACACAAACCCTCAGTATGTATTAATAGAAGTGAAACTAATTGTGGTAGAAGAAAAAAAAAAACAACAACACACACCCACAAGACTGCAATTCACCTATAAACTTCACTTCAAATGATGAGATTAAAAACAGAAAAAGCAACAAAAGGAATGATGACTCTGTTTCTCTCAGGACATAGTGACCAAGACTGGTGTCACATGCCTGGAGCTTGATTAGCTTGGGTCCCAAGGCTGGAGAATCCTGGGGCTGAGAGAGCTGGGAGCATGTGGCAGGCAGGGTGCTTCCACAACGAACCTGGAGTGCCTGTTGCCCTCCAGATACAGGCAGGATAATTTAGGGATTGGAATTAACAATCCCTTAAATCTGTCTGTCTATAATGCGGGAGACCAAGGTTCGATCCCTGGGTTGGGAAGATCCTTTGGAGAAGGAAATGGCAATCCACTCCAAAACTATTGCCTGGAAAATCCCATGGACAGAGGAGCCTGGTAGGCAAGAGTCCATGAGGTCGCAAAGAGTTGGACACGACTGAGCGATTTCACATTCATCTGTCTATAATATATCATATTATATACACACATTCAGTTCAGTCCCTCAGTCGTGTCCGACTCTTTGAATCGCAGCACGCCAGGGCCTCCTGTCCATCACCAACTTCCGGAGTTTACCCAAACTCACGTCCATCGAGTCGGTGATGCTATCCAGGCATCTCGTCTTCTGTCGTCCCCTTCTCCTCCGGCCCCCAATCAAAAGTACTTACTGAATAGCACAGGGAAGTTTATTCAACACACTGTGATCGTCCATACGTGAAAAGGAAACCAAAAGAGCAGAGATAAGCGTCTATGTATTAATATAACTGAATCGAGTTCCTATACCTCTAAAACAAACACAACTTTATAAAATCAATTATATCCCAGTAGAAAGTAACAAGGAAATTACAGTAAAAAAAAAAAAAGAAAAAAGAAAAAGAAAAAAAAAGTGTGGCATGAAGTAGTGCTGCCACCTTGTGGCTATTTTCTGTAACAGCACCGTGAAGAGCTGTACTGCTGGGCGTTTAACTTTCACAAGGATTCAAGGTCTGTAAGTTGTCAACTAAAAATACAGTCAAAAGCTGAAAGTAGAAAGTTATTTTACCTGGTGGGAATGTTTACAACTCCAAGCCTTGGAGACAGCATCTCAATAACTCTGAGAAAACTGCTCCAAGGAGGCAAGAGGGGGAGTCAGGCTGTACGCAAGTTTGCAACAAAGGGAGCAGGCAGTCTGAACAGCAAAGATCAGATACCCAGTTAAGGAATTTAACATTCTATGCGTGGGAAGATGCAAACCCTTGGATTCGCTGCATTCATTCCTTTCTTATGCATCTCAGCTGTCTGGGGCCAATCCTGTTTCTTAGTTTACCTTGCTCTTGCATTTCCCCCAACTCCTCAGCAGTAACTGTGGGAGTTGGCAGCATTCTCTGGATCACTTTTTGGGGAGCCTTCATTCACATTTGGAGGCCAGAAATCTCTGATGGCTGTGAAATTTCTTGTTCATTAATATGGCAGGAGATATTTTCATTTTACAAAGAAAAAAATACCTGCCCTCCTAGTTTAGTTCAGTTCAGTTCAGTCGCTCAGTCGTGTCTGACTCTGCGACCCCACGGACTGCAGCAAGCCAGGCTTCCCTGTCCATCACTAACTCCCGGAGCTTGCTCAGACTCAGGTCCATTGAGTTGGTGATGCCATCCAACCATCTCATGGAGAAATGCCTTAGGTGTGGTCATCAGAAAATAATTCAAAACAAGGCGAGCATTAATGAAGCCAATTTCAAGAAATAAGTTTAACTCACACCCTTTAGAATAATCACAAGAAAGGGTGTCAGCATCACTATTTATTAGAGACATGAAAATCTAAACTACAGTGAGGATCACATCATACCAGTCAGAATGACCATGGACAAATAGTCTAAAAACAGTAACTCCTGGAGAGGCATGGACACAAGGGAAGCCCCCTCCACCAATGCTTGGGATGTAAATTGGTAACAGCCACTATGGAAGACACTGAGAAGCTTCCTTCAGCCATGAAAGTGAGAATGAGTTAGAATACTCCTTAACACCATACACAAAAATAAACTCCAAATAGATTAAAAATCTAGTTGTAAGGATGGATACTATGAAATTCTTCAGACAAATATAAGCAGGACACAATCTGACATGAATGCAGCAAGTTCTAAGTGGATCTACCTCTTAGAAAAATGAAAGTAAACCACAAATCAGAAAATGGGACCGAATTAACCTTAAAAGCTTTGCACACCAAAAGGAAACCCTCAAATAAAGACAAGGACAGCCCTCAGAATAGGAAGAAACATTTGCAAAGGAAGAGACACAGGGATTTATTTCCCAAAACATACAAACAGCTCATGCAGCTCAAGATCAAAAATACATACAAATCAAGAAAGGAAAAAAAAAATGGGCCAAAGATCAAAATGGATATTTCTCTGAGAAAAGCCTACAGATAGTAGATAGGCATATGAAAAGATGCTCAGCATCCCTAATGACTAGAGAAATGCAAATCAAAAGTCCAGTGAGGTAAGTACTCACATATCAGATTGGCCCTAAACACATTAAAGAATAAATGCTAAAGAGGGTGTGGAGAGAAAGGAACCTTCTGCACTGCTGTTTGTCGTGTACTTAGGAGAATGTATGGAGGGTCACTTAAAAACAACATCCAAGTGTTGCTGGCCAAAATCTTGGCTTTCTCTATCCACTGAAGCTGAATGAAAAATACGGAGATGGAGACAGAACTTGGAGGAAATAGAAAGGTGGCTTTAATCCTCAGCCAGTGGAGAGGGCAACACAGTAGGCTCGTGTCTCAAGAATTGTGCCCCCACCATGAAGAGTCTAGGGCTCATACAAGGCAAGGGTTCCCCATGAGGGGTTGGTGATGAACAAGTGTGTTAGAATCGTCTCAAAAACAGTCATAGGCTGGCATGGTAACCCAGTAATTGAGACTCTGCAGCCTTCTTTCTGATCTGTAACTACCAGGGAGCGGTGTTGTAAAGGTAAACAATGGACAATAGGTGTGAAGGGTAGCTCCTGCAGAGTTAGAGGGCAGAAAAGCAAACTAAGTTACAGACATGCAGAGTTAGGAACAGCTAACAAAACAAAACAAAACAAAACACTAGGAATGCTCAGGCCTGCTCAGTGTTCTCTTTATCTTCTCTGTTCTCTGGAAAGAAAACAAACAAACAAACAAAAAAACCACCTTACTCCTCACCCTCCCCACTCTTTTTCCTTTTCACTGCAACAAATTCCCCTGTCATTTTATTTCCTCCATATCAATGGAGACAGAGAAGGAAATGGCAACCCACTCCAGTGTTCTTGCCTGGAGAATCCCAGGGACGGGAGGAGCCTGGTGGGCTGCTGTCTATGGGTTTGCACAGAATCAGATACAACTGAAGTGACTTAGCAGCAGCAGCAGCAGCAGAAGCAGCATATCAGTGGAGAAAGGGATATAGATGTCATTCTTGTCTTGTCTGGCTGAGGACAATACCTCAGTTTTGTCTGCTTGACGATCACCACCTGTTTAGCTCAAGGGCCAATCTATCTCCTACTTCAAATTTTCCTTGAGAGACATGAACCCCAAAAAATGGAGTGATGAGGGACAGAAGGTCAGTCTTTCATAACATCTTCAGTGCTGACATGGGACTCATAGACCCTG
Source organism: Nanger dama (assembly GCA_917880005.1). Lineage (NCBI taxonomy): Eukaryota > Metazoa > Chordata > Mammalia > Artiodactyla > Bovidae > Nanger > Nanger dama. Next base: position 6,689,527 of record CAKJTW010000069.1, read on the forward strand.
TCTAATTGGGGTCACGGAGCACTCATCCCATTTTATCAAGAGGACCCAGAGTGACTTTTGTAGTTATTCTTGCAGGTTCTGTTTGGAGGAGTGGCTGTAATCTCTTTGGGGGTGTGGGTTTTTCTCTTCATCATTATTATCTTGATGTTAATCTGCTGTCATCTGGAGGAGACAAGTCTTTACAGGTAGTTTAAGAAAACAGAGGCCATAGATCAGTAAAAGTTATGTAACTAGGGCTCAAAGAAGGAGTAAGAACCAGGTCACGTTTGATGATGTTTTTGACTGTGGTCCAGATAGGGTGAGAGCTTGAGTCATCCTGTCCAACGGGCTGGAGCCCTTAGGACTCAGAAATAGTTGGAGGAATGACAACCTGAACATTAATAGACAAATTAGAAAAAGTTAAGCCTGAACTAGAGCCTGAATCCTAATTTAGACTTAACACTTTGAGGGGACTTGCAGCCAGGTATACAGTTGTATCCTAGGTTTATCGACATAGGTCTTAACCTTTAATGTGGCTATTGGTCATTACACATTTTTTTTTTCTTTTTTTCTTGTCAACATAGGATCCAGAGAAATTTCCTTGTCTAAACATATAAGTTACAAGAAGAGACCTTTCAAAAGTAAGACTAGTCATCTGCTGCTAGCAGACTTGGTTTTCAGAATGGCTGATGGCATCCTAAGTCTGACACAGCTCAGAAAACTCAAGTTCTCAAAACACAAGGACTTGTCTGAAACCACACCATAGTGTCACCTAGTTATTCCGTAGCTACTCTATTTTGACTTTAATTATAATTTTTTTCTTGCTAGCCAAAGTGGCCGTCACTGTCAGTGATGTTAGTGTTTCTCTAGGTTTGAGAAGATACAAGAATCGGGGGTCATAAAAATCTCCTCCGCAAAGCGTCTAGCTATCTGAAGGCCTCTTCTGCGGTGTTTTGTTTGGAGCCTCACTCCTAATTTTCCCCTGAACGCCTTTCAGGGGTGTTAAAGGCCAGCAGCGTCAGTGGCCATGATTTAATCTTTGTAGAGGTTAAAGGGCAGAGGCCCTTCAGGGTCATGAATCTGAACATAGTTTGGGACATTATATAACCATTTCATCACACTGGTATAATGTAAGGGATGATACTTTAAAAATAAATTAATTTATTTTAATTGGAGTATAATTACTTTACAATATAGTAGTGGTTTTTGCCAGACAATGACATGATCAGCCACAGGTGCACATGTGCCCCCCATCCTGAAGCCCCTCCCACCTCCCTCCCCATCCAATCCCTCAGGGTCTTCCCAGTGCACCGGCCCTGAGCGCCCTGTCTCATGCAACGAACCTGGACTGGTGGTCTATTTCACACATGGTAATATACACGTCTCAGTGCTGTTCTCTCAAATCATCCCACCCTTGACTTTTCTCATAGAGTCTGAAAGTCTGTTTCTACATCTGTGTCTCTTTGCTGCCTTGCATATAGGGTCGTCATTACCATCTTTCTAAATTCCATATGTATGCATTAATATTATGCACTGGCATTTCTCTTTCTGACATACTTCCCTCTGTATAATAGGCTTGGGGCAACACTTCTGAAACAGACAATATAGAAAACAGTACAGCTAGCAATAACAGTAAGGTCATCAGTAAGAACTAAAGTCAAAAACTTCCATTATGTGTAGCCCAGTATATACGTAAGTCATCTGCCTTAGTTTGTTCCACACTAATCCTTATTTTTTAGAGAAACTATATATTGGCATTGTCTACAAGGCACCCAGCCTAGTTTTCTAGTGTTATTAGACTGATTATCCTTAGTATGATTTAATTGTTCCCAGTAGAGAGGAGATTTTAAATAAGTGCAAAGTGTAGCTCCTGCAGAGTTAGGGGGGAAAGCAAACTTAGTTATAGAAATGCAGAGATGGAATGGCTAAAAAAGAAAAAAAAACCCTAGGAATATTCAGGTCTGCTGACTCTTCTCTTCATCTTCTTTTTTCCCAGGGAGGAGAAAGAGAAGAACTCATTTCTCTCTTCTTTGTTTTTCTTTTTACTGCAACAAATTCTTCTGTTTTTCTCTTTTCACTGCAACCCCAGTCCCACAGGTAGGCATAAACCCAGAGAAAATAGAATAAAATGAAAAGACATGGGAACCCCTGCAATCTTGGCCCAACAAGCTACAACAGTCAGGTCTGGGAAGCAAGTTAAATGTAAAAATTACAGATGAATGGAAACAGAGGGTGGGGCACATGTACACAATGCAATACTTCTCAGCGATGAGGAAGCAGGAAATGCTGCCAAGTTCAGCCCCCAGGAAGCAGAGTAGAGATGATCATTCCAGGGAGAGGCAAGTATCATGAGATATCACCTCTAGGTGTAATCTAAAAATGGATACAAATGGAGTTCTTTCCCAAAGAGAGACAGCCTCACAGATTCAGAAAAAGAATTTTTGGTCACCAAGAAAATCAAGATGCAGTAGATTGAAAAGGAAAAAAAAAACAAAAACACAAGATTACGAGTCACCTCTGTTCAAATTGTAGGGTAAAAATTAAAATATGGAAAAGAAATGCTGACTCTGTTCCCCTCAGGCCACAGTGACACAACCCTGGAGCCTGGTTAGCTTGGGTCCTGAGGCTGGAGTGTCCTGGGGCTGAGGGAGCTGGGAGCGTGTGGCAGGCAGGGTGCCTCCACAATGAACCTGGAGTGCCTGCTGCCCTCTGAGGAGCCCCCCACCTTCAGAAACAAGTAGGAGAAATTAAGAGTTTGGAATTAACATATACATGGTTATCTATATCAAACAGATGATCAAAAAGTAACTACTGAATAGCATAGAAAGTTGATGAGCACACTGTAATCACCTCTACATGAAAATAAACCCAAAGAGAATAAAAGACATCTAGGCACAACTGAATCATGGATCTGTACAACTGAAACAAACACATCAGAAATCAGCAATATTCCAACATAAAATAACAAGGAAATTACAGGAAAAAAAAAAAGAAAAATAGGACATGAAGAAGTGCTGCTTCCTCTGGCCTTTTAATTTAACAACACCATGAAAAGCAATGCTGCTGGGTATTTAATATGCACAGGATCAAGGGGCTGCAAGTAAAAAATAACTGCCTTCAAGAAATGTCCTAGGTGTCACTGAAAAAAAAAAACAACAAAACAAATCAAAACGAGCCAGGCATTCAAGTGGACAATTTCAAGAGGTAAATTTAACTCACCCCCTTTAAAAGAATCACATGAAACGATGTCAACATCATTAGAGACATACAAATCAAAACTACAATGAGGTATTTCCTCACATGGTTCACAATGACCATTGTCCCAAAGTTGACAAAAAATAAATGCCGGAGAAAGTGTGGAAAAAGGGAACCCTCCCACACTGTTAGTGAAAAGGTGAATTAGTAGCAGCCCCTATGAAGAACAGTGTGCAGGGTTCTTATGAAATGATCATGAGAATGAAATTAGAACACTGCCTAACAGCATACACAAAAATGAACTCCAAATAGATTAAAGACCTAACATGAGGGACAGATAATATGAAACTCTTAAGGGAAAAAGCAGAACACACTTTGACATAAAATGCGGCAAGTTTTTCTTTGACTCACGAAAAATAAAATTAAGAAATAAATAGGACCAAACTCCCCATAAAAGCACTGGCACAGCAGAGGAAACCATAAACACAACAAAAGATAAGCCTCATAATGGAATTCATATGTGCAAACAAAGACGCTCATGAGGAATTTCTCTCCAAAACATACAAACAGCTTATGCACCTCAATCTCCAACAAACAACCCAAATAGGGGCACAAGATTTAAATGTACCTTTCTCCACAGAAGACATAGAGATAGCCACGAAGCACATGAAAAGATACTCAGCATCTGAAAGTATCAGAGAACTGCGAATCAGTACACTGTGGCATCAACCACACACGTTAGAATGTTCAGTGTAGAAAATCTACAACAATAAACGCTGGAGAGAGAATAGAGGAAAAAGGACCCTCCTCCCTGTTGGTGGGAAAGTAAGTTATTAAATCCATGAAGGAGAATAGGACAAAGGTTCATTAAAAACTAAACAGAGAAATACCATAGGACCCAGCAATCCCATTCCTGGGCACAGATTCAGAGGAAACCATGATTTTGAAAGACAGGTGCACCCCAGTGTTCATGGCAGCACTTTGTACAACAGCCAAGACATGGACGCGGTCTCAGTGGATGAGGACAGATGAATGGATAACAAGATGGGGTACACACACAGAGCAATAGCCTCAGCCATAAAAAGGGTGGCATCACGCCATGTCCAGCATCAAGAAAGGAAGTAGAGATGATGACTCGACGTGAAGGAAGACGGAGGAAGACAAGTATCATATGATATCTCTGGAGGTGGATCCTAGAAATGGATACAAATGAACTTGTTTACCAAACAGAAACAGACTCACAGCATAGCAACGCGCCTTAGGGTTACCAAAAAGGAACGTTGGTGGGCAAAGGAAATGAGACAGTGGAGATGAACACACACACATGACTTTGTAGAATAATCAACAAGAACCCACTCTAGGACGAGGACTCGTAATCAGCACTGCATAATAAAGTATACAGGAAGAGAACCCAAAAAAAGAACCTGTGCATGGCTATGCACGAGTGAATCATGTTGCTGTACACCTGAAACAAATAAGCACACTCTACAATACTGTAAGTCACCTATACAGTGATACAAAATTCAAATTACAAAAAGAGAAAAGTGAAAGTTGCTCAGTTGTGTCTGACATTTTGTGACCACATGGACTATACAGTCCATGGGAGTCTCCAGGCCAAAATATTGGATTGGGCAGCCTTTCCCTTCTCCAGGGCATCTTCCCAACCCATGGATCAAACCCAAGTCACTCACATTGCAGGCAGATTCTCTACCAGCTGAGCCACACGGGACACCCAAGAGTACTGGAGTGGGTAGCCTATCCCTTCTCCAGGGGATCTTCCAGAACCCAGGAATCGAACCAGGGTCTCCTGCATGCTGACTCTGTTCCCTTTAGGCCTCAATGACCTAAGCTGCTGCCGCTTCCCTGAAGCCTGAGCAGGCTTGGGTCCCTTGGCTGGCCTGCCTTGGGGCTGAGGAAGGTGGGGAGGATGTGCCAGCCAGAGAACTCTGTTCCATGGACCTGGTATGTCTGTGTCCTCTGCACCGGCCCACCAGATCCTGGTGGGTCCTCCTGCAGTGAAACTACACCTACTGCACCCAAAGGATGTGGAGCCTTTGGGCTGGAAGAGCTTTGGAAAGTCCCCTGGGCTCCATGTCTCCAGGTGATAGGGTTCCCACCTCCAGCTTCCGTCCTTAGGGTCAGCCCACCTACGATGAAAGCACCTTCCACAGAGTGGTGTTGCAGGAATTGGGATGTGTCCAGAGCATAGGGGTAAGGAAGAAGGAATGAGACACGAGCCTTGGGTGTCTCTTCTAGCGCATTGCACTCTAAATGACAATCCAGGAACAGAATTTACCCTAAGGCTCTGGTTTCCCCAGTAACCAAGGTAGGGGCATAAAACATGCTGCTACCTGGTGGCCATTTCCCGTAACAACAACTCTGAAACCTTTGCTGCCTGGCACTTAACATTCATAAGGCCTGCAGGCCATAAGTAAAAACCCCTGTCCTCAAGAAATGTCCAAAGGGAGGTGAACAGAAAAATATTACAAACAGAGAAGGCGTTCCAGAAGATAATTTGAATGAGTAAGTTTAACTCATCGTTTTTATAAAAAATCACATGTAAAGATGTCAGCATTGCTAAATATGAGAGAAATACAAATCAATACTTCAAGGAGGTATCACCTCACACCAGTCAGAATAGCCAGAGAAGGAGACTCTACAAGCAATAAATGTTGGAGAGGGTGTAGAGCAAACGGAACCCTGCTACACTGATGCTGGGAATGGAAATTGGGAGCAGCCACTGTGGCAGACACGGCAGGTTCCTTAGCAATGAAAGCCAGAATGAAATTAGAATGCTCCTTAACACCATACACAGAAAGAAACTCCAAATAGATTAAGAGCTAAATAAAAGGACAGACATTATGAAACTCTTCAGGAAAAGAGCACTTGCCTTAATATAAAATGCAGCAAGTTCTTTTTGATCCACCTTGTAGAATCATGAAAATAAAACAAAAATGAACAAATGGGACCTAATAAACATTAAAAGCATCTGCACAGCAAAGGAAACCATCAGTAAAAAAAAAAAAAAAAACCTTCAGGATGGGGAAAAAAAAAAAAAACAACCCTCTTGCAAACAAAGATACCTATAGGGAATTTCTCTTCAACACATACAGACCACTAGCACAGCTCAACGTCAAAAAAACAAAACAAAACAAGCAACCTAATAAAAAATCAGCCAAAGAATAAATGCACATTTCTCCAAAGAAGTCATAGAGATGGCCATAAAGCACATGAAACAATGCTCAGCATCACTAGTTCTTAGAGAAAGGTAAATCAAATGTATGATGAGGTATCACTCACATTGATCAGAATGTCCACATCAAACCCCCTACAACAATGAAGTCTGCAGAGGGTGTGGAGAAAAAGGAACCTTCCTACACTGTTGGGGGAATATCAGTCAGTACACCCACTAGGGAGGACATTATGGAGGTTCTTAAAAAACTAAACATGGAAGTACCCAGTGAGCCAGCAGTCCCACACCTAGGTGCAGACCCAGAGGAAACCAAAATTTAAAAAGACGCCTGCACCCAGTAATCACGGCAGCACTAGGTTCAATAACCAAGACATAGAAGCAACTTAAGTGTGCAATGACAGATGAATGAAGACAGAACATGGGGTACAGGTACACAATGCAATGTTACTCAGACATAAAGAAGGATGAAATAATGCCCTTTCCAGTTACCGGGAAGAAACTAGAGAAATCATGCTAAGTGAAGTAAGTGAGTTAGAGAAAGACAAGTACAGGATATTACTTCCTGTGGAATCTAAACATGGATACAAACAAACTTCTTTACAAAAGAGAAACAGCCTTGTAGACTTAGAAAAGAACCTCGAGATTACCAAAAAAGAAAGGCAGAGGGACAGGGAGTAATTAGCTCATTCAGATCCATATATACACCTTAAACCAGATGCTAAAGGGCTCATAATAATCATAAATCCGAGAGGGCTGTAAATGACACCTACCCTCAAGAAATGTCCTGGGTAAGTCATTGGAAAAAATTTCCAAACAGGGCCAACTTTCAAGAAGCCTGATTGAAGAGGTAAATTGTTCTCACCAGATGCAAAATAATAATAAAAGCACATGGAAAGTCAGCCCACATCAGTAATTATTAAATCAATGCCAAACAAAACCACGAGCTATCATCTCACAATGGCCACAATGGCCATCACTGAAAAGATCTACAACGAATCATTACTGCAGAGAATGTACAGAAAATAAAATCCTCCCGCAGTCTTGGTGGGAATGTAAATGGTGGAACCACGATGGAATACAGCATGGAGTTTCCTTGAAACACTAGACACAGAGGTATTGTATGATCCTGCAATCCCATTCCTCAGTTTAGGTCCAGAGAAAATCACCATTCAAAATGACACGTGCACCTTGATTTTCAGGGCAGCACTATTTGCAATAGCCAAGACACAGAATCCACCAAAATGTCCATTGACAGAAAAATGAAGGCTGTGTGGTACATTTATCCACTGGAATGCTACTCAGCCAAACAACAGAATGAAATGAAGATATTGGCGGCAGCTTGGATATACCAAGAGATTATCATACTATAAATACTCTTCAGAGAGAGAAAGACAAATATCCTAAGATATCACATACCAGTGGAATCTATGACTTCATACCAATGAACTAATCTAGAAACATACAGACTGAGAAAATCAAATTATGATTAGAAGGGACACATAAATCAAGAGTTTGGGATGAAAATATACACACTACTATACAAGATGATAATGAAAAAGGACCAACTGAATAGAACTGGGGGTTCTGCTGAACAAACTGTAATAACCTATATGAGGGAAAAAACAGAGAAAGAATAGATATACACCTATGTATAACTGAATCCAGTTCATGTACACTTAAACAAAACACTGGAAATCAACTCTACTCCCATATAAAATAACAGTAAATTACAAATCACATGAACTCGGTCTAGATGAAACCAGACAGCGGTGACCCTATGAGCTAGATACATGACACGCTATGACATTAATGTGACACCACCAAAGGCTTTCTTTCACTCAGCAGAATGCAGAGCAGCAACTCACTCAAAGGTGCCTGACCTCATGTGAATGCCACAATATGAAGAGAAGAAAAAGGATCACAGGTTAATCAGGGAAACACCCTCAATTCAGATGTTGGAAATCTCAGAGAGAACAAGACAGACTGAGGTAACGAGCACGTGTAGGGTCTCCAGGTACAGGATCCAGACCCATATGGATGGGGTGAGTCCCACACAGTCCCCAGACCCTGCGCCTGGGGTCCTAAGTCCACAGACTCCAGGATGACCCCTCTTCCCAGACCCTGCACTTGGGGTCATATGTCCACAGACTCCAGGGTGACTGCCCTCCCAGACCCTACACCTGGGGTCACATGTCCACAGACTCCAGGGTGACCTCCCTCCCAGACCCCGCACCTGGGGTGTCAAGACCCTTGGTTAGGACACCAGGTCTTTGCTGGTTGGGCCTTATGGTGGAAACAAGTGAGTTCCTATGATCTCCTGGCTTGGTAGATAGAAGTGTTGGGTCCAGTCTCCTTCCCTCACACACGTCCAGAGAAGTCTTCCTCTTTTTTCTTCAGTACTATGTGATACTAACTTTTCTTACCACTGTCATGATAATGCTGAACACACTACCTTGGTCTGGGGTCTTGGTCTTTTGTTGTCCCACTGAGGTGCTATGAAAACATGCCAGATGCTGGGCTAGAAGATGAGGGGCAGGTCTGGTCTCTGCTGAGTACCGATGGTCTACTGGAAGGAGATCACAGAAGCAATCTCATCTGCTGCCCACTGGCTTTTGCCTGATCCATGTGCTCTGCAATCAGCTGCCCAGGTAAATTTGCTCCCTTCTCACCATGCTTGTGCTGGGGAATCGGAGTAATTACCAGGTATCTCACTTTAGGAATCTCCAGGAACCCCAGGGATGGGGAACCTCATGGGGTAACAGAGAACAGCCATGGGACTGTATAAAATGATCCTGTAAAGCATTAATTCCTAAACACAAGTCAAGTGAAGCCCACATGTATTCCTCTCTTTGTCTTAGCTTTGGGTGTATGGTCTCCCTCTGCACGTGATTCTGACCCACACAGATGGGCTGAGACTCACACAGTCCCCAGACTGCCCCCTTACCTGGGGTCACACTTTATCTTGGTCAGGAAACCATGGCTTTGGTCAGTGGGCCCTCAGTGTGTAAACAAGCCAGGCCCATCTAGTCAAACCTATGGTTTTTCCAGTAGTCATGTATCGATGTGAGAGTTGGACCCTAAAAAAGGCAGAGCACTAAAGAACTGACACTTTCAAACTGTGCCGTTGGAGAAGACCCTTGAGAAGCCCTGGGACAGCAAGGAGATCAAACCAGTCCATCCTAAAGGAAATCAACTGTGGATATTCACTGGAAGAACTGATGCCAAAGCTGAAGCTCCAATACTTTGGCCACCCAATGGGAAAAGCTGACTCACTGGAAAGAGCCTGGTGCTGGGAAAGACTGAAGGCAGGAGGAGAAGGGGACAGCAGAGGATGAGATGGCATCACCAACTCAACAGACATGAGTTTGAGCAAGCACCAGGAGATAGTGGAGGCCAGGGATGCCTGTGTGCTGCAGTCCATGGGATCACAAAGAGTAGGACATGACTTAGAGACTGAATGACAACCAGGTAGCCTGTCTGAGGTGTCTTGATGAGCCCCAGGGAAGCTGAACTTGTCAGAGGGAAAGATGAAGAGCCCTACCTCAGCACTGACCCCTGGGAGGGCCATGGAACCCCACTCAGAGAAGAGCATGGTTTCCCAGAGAAACCCACTTTAGCTCCAGACACCAGACATCTGAGCACTGACATTCAGACACAGACACGGAGCTTTCCAGGATGGAGGCAAGGCCATGTCTGTACCCAGGTCTCCACGTCCTACTGCACAGAGAACCTGGTCAGGGGCAAATGGTTTCATTGTAGAAGCATATGGTCTCATCTAAACATAATCCGTGTGGATGGGACTTGGAGAGGTCTGAATCTCCCATGGAGACAGAACTTGGTCAGGTTCAAAGTAGCCTAGGACTGTGCTCCCAGAAGGTCACACACCTGGGGTCTCTCATCCATGGACAGGGGGCTCACCTGTGTGTGGGAATTAGGATGTACCTTTCTTGAAGAAATCATCCCTGGGCTCCACACTTCACCCACCGCAGGAAACAGAACAAAAGCTTTATCACTAAACATTTCAACAGGCAAAACAAAAACTGTGGCCAGGTTTTGCAGCCACGTGGTGGTCAGGGCACAGGGGAGAGCCTGGTGGAGCACAGCCAGGATCCTGCAAGGACAGACCAGAAGGGACCCAGCTGCAGTGTCATAAACTTCCAGCAGGAGGCGCTGCCCCAGTCACTCGGGAAGGACAGTCCCCGAAGGTCTGGCAGGGAAAGCAGGTCCATTCAACCTGATGATCAATTAGGGGTGGAGTGTGCTCAAGTGTTACTTCCCTGCAGTTTGGAGGAGAGGGGGCTGACATCTCCTAGGTTCCTGCTCAGATGACTTTGTGCTGGGGCTGATGCCCACAGGGTACCATGCTGCATCCAAGTGGAGAATGCGGGCAGAGATGGGGCATAGATGCCATCAGAGCAGAGAACACACCTGCATCTGCCTGCCCACCTCATGTCTTAAGCCCCCAGCCCATGACCCACTACCACCACCACCCCTGTGCCATGCACATATATGCACTGTGCACCTCCACACACCGTGCACACAAGCAGCACATGTCCACCGACAGGAACACACACATGCATAGCAGACACATGGGAAATTAAATGAATACCCTAAAGTGTTCATTCCTAAACACAAGTGAAGCTCACATTCTTCCCTTTTTCTGACCTTTAGTGGTTTTCAAAGTAAAAATAAATGATAAAGTAGTTAATGGTGAATGACATTGGATTATGGGACTCTTTGAAGTTCTTCCGCAAATATTGCAAGATGTGAGAGATGAGTGTAGATATTCCATGTCTCCCTCAACAGAGGAAAGGACAAGCAGACCATGGTTCATCCACCAATAAATGTTGTCCAGCTTGAAAGGAAGGCAATTCTGACACAGGCTACAATGTGGGGTGAACCCTGAGAGCATTATGCTCAGTGACATAAGCCAGAACCAGAAGAATAAATGATGTTTGAGTCCACTCATGCAAGGCCCCTAGAGAAGTTGGCTCCACAGTCACAGGAAGCAGGATGGTGGGTGCCAGGAGCTGAGAGAGGGGATGGGGACTGAGTGTCTCATGGGGACTGTTTTGGTTTTGCAAGATAGAAGTAGTGACTGAACAACACCAACAGTGCACACAAGCGTGCACTGCATCAGCATCCACAACAGCTGAGACATGGCAGTAACCCAAATGTACACGGACAGCTGAATGAATAAAGATGTCATAGATTCATATGCATATCTTCTACAAGATGGCAGAGTAAAAGACGTACACTCATCTTCTTCTGCAAGAACTCCAAAATTACAACTTGTTGCTTAACAACCATCCACAGGAGAATGTTGGATTCCACCAAAAAAAAAAAAAAAATCCCACAACCAAGGACAAAGGAGAAGCCCCATTTGCATGGCAGGAGGGGAAAAACTACATTTATAATCAAGCCCAATACCCATCAGAGAGGCTTAGAGGGCTCAAATAAAATCTTGTGTGCACCAGGAGATACCACAGAGATTGAGCAAGACCTGGCTTTGAGTGTTTGAGTGTCTCCTGTGGAGGTACAGGTCAGCGGTGGCCTGCCACAAGGGCAGGGGCTCTGGATGCAGCATACTTGGGTGTGGCATAGCCCTCCTGGTGGAGGTTGCCATTAAATCCACCATAGAGGCATCAGAAATTACACAGGACTGGGAAACAGACTTTTGGAGGACACGAACAAAACCTTGTGTGCACCAGGACCCAGAAGAAAGGAGCAGTGAATCCACAAGAGACTCACCCAGACTTGCCTGTGAGTGTCTAGGAGTCTCTGGTGGAGGTGTGGGTTGGAGGCGGCCTACTGCACAGTTGGGGGCACCGAGTGCAACAGTGCACGCATAGGAACTTTTGAAGGAGGTTGACATTATCTTCATTACTTCCACCATAGTCTGGTGGTCAGGTCAGACAATATGGAGGGAACACAGTCCCTTCCATCAACAGAAAATTGGATTTAAGATCTACTAAGAATGGCCCCACCCATTAGAATAAGAACCAGTTTCCCCTACAGTCAGTCTTTCCCATCAGGAAACTTCCATAAGCCTCTTATCTTTATCCCTCAGAGGGCAGACAGAAACCACAATCACAGAAAACTAAGCAAACTGGTCACATGGACCACAGCCTTGTCTAAATCAATGAAACTATAAGCCATGCTACATAGGGCCACCCAAGACAGTTGGGTCAGGGTGGAAAGTTCTGACAAAATGTGGTCCATTGGAGAAAGGAATGGCAAACCACTTCAGTATTCTTTCCTTGAAAACCTCATGAAGAGTATGAAAAGGCAAAAGATATGACAGTAAAAGATAAACTCCCCAGATCGGTAGGTGCCCAATATGCTACTGGAGAAGAGTTGAGAAATAACTCAAAAAGAATGAGGAGATGGAGCCAAAGCAAAAACAACTCCCAGGTGTGGATGTGACTGGTGATGGAAGTAAAGTCTGATGTTGTATAGAGCAATATTGCATAGGAACCTGGAATGTTAGGTCCATGACTCAAGGTAAATTGGAAGTGGTCAAACAGGAGATGGCAAGAGTGAGCACTGACGTATTAGGAATCACTGAACTAGAATGAACTGCTGCTAAGTCGCTTCAGTCGTGTCCGACTCTGTGCAACTCCACAGATGGCAGCCCACCAGGCTCCCCCATCCCTGGGATTCTCTAGTCAAGAATACTGTAGTGGGTTGTCACTTCCTTCTCCAATGCATGAAAGTGAAAAGTCAAAGTGAAGTCATTCAGTTGTGTCTGACTCTTTGCAACCCCATGGACTGCAGCCAACCAAGCTCCTCCATCCATGGGATTTTCCAGGCAAGTGTACTGGAGTGGGGTGCCATTGCCTTCTCCAAGAATGGGGGAATTTAACTCAGATGACCAGTATATCTATGACTGTGAGCAAGAATCCCTTAGAATAATTGGTGTAGCCATCATAGTCAACAAATGAGTCCAAAATGCAGTACTTGGGTGCAATCTCAAAAATGACAGAATGATCTCTGTTCATTTCTGAGGCAAACCATTCAATATCACAGAAATCCAAGTCTATATCCCAACCAGGAATGCTGAAGAAGCTGAAATTGAACGAATCAATGAAGACCTACAAGACCTTCTAGAACTAACGCTGCCAAAAATGTTCCTTTCCTTATAGGGGATTGTAATACAAAAGTAAGAACTCAAGAGATAGCTGGAGTAAAGGCAAATTTAGCCTTGGAATACAAAATTAAGCAGGGCAAAGGCTAACATAGTTTTCCCAAGAGAATGCACTGGTTATAGCAAACACTCTCTTTCAACAACACAAGAGAAGACTCTACACCTGGACATCACCAGATGGTCAACATCAAAATGAGATTGATTATATTCTTAAAGCCAAATATGGAGAAGCTCTATACAGTCAGCAAAAATAAGAGCAGGAGCTGACTGTGGCTGAGATCATGAACTCCTTATTGCCAAATTCAGACTTAAATTGAAGAAAGTAGGGAAAAACATTAGACCTTTCAGGTATGATCTAAATCAAATGCCTTACGATTATACAGTGGAAGTGACAAATAGATTCAAGGGATTAAATCTGATAGACAGAGTGCCTGAAGAACTATGGATGGAGGTTCGTGACATTGTATAGGAGACAGGAATCAAGACCATATCCAAGAAAAACAAATGCAAAAAAGCAAAATAGCTGTCTGAGGAGGCCTTACAAACAGCAGAGGAAAGAAGAGAAGCTAAAAGTAAAGGAGAAAAGGAAAGATATCCATTTGAATGCAGAGTTCCAAAGAATAGCAAGGAGAGATAAGAAAGCCTTCCTCAGCGATCAATGAAAAAAAATAGAGGAAAACAATAGAATGGGAAAGACTAGCAATCTCTTCAAGAAAATTAGAGATACCAAGGGAACATTTTAGGCAAAGATGGGCTCGATAAAGGACAGAAACAGTATGGACCTAACAGAAGCAGAAGATATTAAGAAGATATGGCAAGAATACACAGAAGAACTATACAAAAAAAGATCTTCATGACCGAGATAACCTAGATGGTGTGATCACTTACCTAGAGCCAGACATCATGGAATGTGAACTCAAGTGTGCCTTAGGAAGCATCACTAAAAACAAAGCTAGTGGAGGTAATGAAATTCCAGTTGAGCTATTTCAAATCATAAAAGAAGATGCTGTAAAAGTGCTGCACTCAATATGCCCCCAAATTTGGAAAACTCAGCAGTGACCATAGGACTTGGAAAGGTCAGTTTTCACTCCAATCCCAAAGAAAGGCAATGCCAAGGAATGCTCAAACTACCACACAATTGCACTCATCGCATATGCTAGTAAAATAATGCTAAAAATTCTCTATGCCAGGCTTCAACAGAACATGAACCATGAACTTCCAGATATTCAAGTTACATTTAAAAAAGGCAGAGGAACCAGAGTTCTAATGGCCAACATCCACTGGATCATCAAAAAAGCAAGAGAGCTCCAGAAAAATATCTATTTCTTCCTTATTAACTATGCCAAAACTTTTGGCTCTATGGATCATAACAAACTGTGGCAATGGCACATACTGAAAGAGATAGGAATATCAGACCATCTGACTTGCCTCTTGAGAAATCTATATGCAGATCAGGAGGCAACAATTAGAACTGGACATGGAACAATAGACTGGTCCCAAATAGGGAAAGAAGTACATCAAGGGTGTATATTGTCACCCTGCTTATTTAACTTATATGCAGAGTACATCATGAGAAATGCTGGGCTGGATGAAGCACAAGGTGGAATCAAGATTGCTGGGATAAATATCAATAACCTCAGATGTGCAGATGACACCACCCTTATGGCAGAAAGTGAAGAGGAACTAAAGAGCCTCTTGATGAAAGTGAAAGAGAAGAGTAGAAAATTTGGCTTAAAACTCTACATTCAGAAAACTAAGATCATGGCATCCAGTCCCATCACTTCATAACAAATAGATGGGGAGACAGTGGAAATCATGACAGACATTGTTTTTTTCTGGGCTCCCAAATCACTGCAGATGGTGACTGTAGCCATGAAATTTAAAGACACTTGCCCCTTGGAAGAAAAGTTATGACCAACCTAGACAGCTTATTAAAAGCAGAGACATTACTTTGCCAAGAAAAGTCCATCTAGTCAAAGCTATGGTTTTTCAAGTAATCACGTATGGATGTGAGAATTGGATTATAAAGAAATCTGAGTACTGAAGAATGGATGCTTTTGAACTGTGGTGTTGGAGAAGACTCTTGAGAGTTTCTTGGACAGTGAGGAAATCCTGTCAGTCTATCCTAAAGGAAATCAGTCATGAATATTAATTGGAAAGACTGATGCTGAAGCTGAAATTCCAATAGTTTGGCCACCTGATGCGAACAGACTCATTTGCAGAGACCCTGATGCTGAGAAAGATTGAAGGTGGGAAGAGAAAGGGACAACAGAGGATAAAATGATTGGATGGCATCACCAACTTGATTGTCATGAGTCTGAGTAAACTCTGGGAGTTGTGATGGACAGGGAGGCCTGGCGTGCTGCAGTACATGGGGTCACAAAGAGTCAGACATGACTGAGTGAACTGAACTGAACTGAATGGCACAACTGTTGAAGTCATCACTCCTGGCTACTCCTCATCCTCTTTGGTGGGTTTTGGGGTTCTCTTCTTCCGAACAAAGGCAGGAGTCCTGGGGACAGTGAGTGGAATTTTTTTTCTTATTGGGAACACCCACAACACCTAACAGGATATGATAAGGGCAAGACAACACATAAATTCAAAGTGTTTATCTTCCAATACTCTCTTTGCCTCTCGCTCTTTGATTGTTTTCTCCATTTCAAAATCAAAGCCAATAGGCATGGTGGGTGGCTTCTCTGGCATTTTCTTAGGGAAAATGCACCCACTGTAAAGATTCTTGGAATCCAGTTTCCATGCTTTAAATTTGCAGAGCCCTGCTTCTGCAGGACTACGTTTTTGGATTTTGCATTTGTTTCAAATACATCCACCACTTCTTGCTGCATTTTTATTATCTTCTCTGATTCTTGCTTCTTAGTGCTTTTTAGGATCTTCCATACATGGGAAGGGAGGCCTGGCGTGCTGTGATTCATGGGGTTGCAAAGAATTGGACACGACTGAGCGACTGAACTGAACTGAACTGATACATGGGAAGAAGAACTTGAAAAATTAGACATGCGTTTATGCATGACTGAATTAAGTTCCTGTACACCTTATACAAACACAACATTGGAAATCAACTCTATTCCAATATAAGAGCAAAATGAAATTGCACAGAAAGAAAAAGAACAAAGAAAGGAGCATGAAAAAATGCTGCCGCTTTGTGGCCATTTTCCATAACAACAATGTTGAAAGCTGAGCTGATGGGCACTTAATATTAAGAAGGTCTGTGGGATCGTGAGTAAACAACATCTGCCTTCAAGGAATGTTCTAGGAGTGTTCATCAAAACACAAAATTCAATTGCAAGATGTTTCACTCATACCCTTAAAAAAAAATCACAGGAAATGATATCAACCTTGCTAAGTATTCAGTTCAGTCGCTCAGTCGTGTCCAACTCTTTCGCAGCATGTCAGGCCTCCCTGTCCATCATCAACTCCCAGAGTTCACTCAGACTCATGCCCATCGGGTCAGTAATGCCATCCAGCCATCTCATCCTCTGTCGTCACCTTCTCCTCCTGCCCCCTAATCCCTCCCAGCATCCGAGTCTTTTCCAATGAGTCAGCTCTTCTCATGAGGTGGCCAAAGTACTGGAGTTTCAGCTTTAGCATCATTCCTTCCAAAGAAATCTCAGGGCTGATCTCCTTGCAGTCCAAGGGACTCTCAAGAGTCTTCTCCAACACCACAGTTGAAATGCATCAATTCTTCGGCACTCAGCCTTCGTCACTTCCATACATGACTACTGGAAAAACCACAGCCTTGACTAGACGGACCTTAGTCGGCAAAGTAATACCTCTGCTTTTGAATATGCTATCTAGGTTGGCCATAACTTTTCTTCCAAGGAGTAACTGTCTTCTAATTTCATGGCTGCAGTCACCATCTGCAGTGATTCTGGAGCCCTAAAAAATAAAGTCTGACACTATTTCCACTGTTTCCCCATCTATTTCCCATGAAGTGATGGGACCGGATGCCATGATCTTCATTTTCTGGATGTTGAGCTTTAAGCCACCTTTTTCACTCTCCTCTTTCACTTTCATCAAGAGGCTTTTAGTTTCTCTTCACTTTCTGTCATAAGGGTGGTGTCATCTGCATATCAGGTGATTGATATTTCTCCCAGCAGTCTTGATTCCACCTTGTGTTTCTTCCAGTCCAGCGTTTCTCATGATATACTCTGCATAAAAGTTAAATAAGCAGGGTGACAATATACAGCCTTGACGTACTCCTTTTCCTATTTGGAACAAGTCTGTAAGTATTAGAGAAATCCAAATCAAAACTACAATGAGGTATCACCTCACACTGGTCAGAATGGCCATTATCAAATACTGTATAAAGAACCAAGGCAAGAGAGGGTGTATAGAAATGAGAACTGAGGGTGTGGAGAAGTGGAGGCATGGATGCTGGAATGTCAGTTGGGAACAGCCACTATGGAGACAGTGTGCGTGTATGCTAAGTCACTTCTGTTGTGTCCAGTTCTTTTTGACCCCATGGACTGTAACCTGCCAGGCTCCTCAGTCCTTGGAATTCTCCAGGCAAGAATACTGGAGTGGGTTGCCATGCCCTCCTCCAGCGGATCTTCCCCAAACAGGTTATTGAACCCATATCTGTTATGTTTCCTGTGTTGGCAGGTGGGTTCTTTACCACTAGCACCACCTGGGAAGCCAATGGAGACAGAGTGGAGGTTCCTTAAACAATGAAAATGGAAACAAAATTACCATATTCCTGTCAACTTTAAAAATATTCACAACTGAAAAGCTGAGAGCTATGTTTAGGAGGGAATTTTTAGGACTTCAAGCCCAGGAGACACCATCTCAAGTAACCCTGAGAGAACTGTTCCCAGGAGGTGAAGGGAGGAGCCAGGTTACAGAGAAGTTTGTAACAAAAAGCAGGTAGTCTGAATATCAAAAGATTATTTTTAAAGTAAACCTAATATCCTGAGTCATGGAATTTTGTGCTTTTCTGTGTTTGGGAAGATGCAAGAGTCCGGGCTTACTGAAATCATCGCTTTTTATATGCACCCCATCTGTCTGAGGCCAGCATCCTGTTTTCACATCCTGAGCTTCCTTTCCTCAGGGCTCATCTTAGGGAGTGTCTGCAGTCTGATGGCTGCTAGAGAGCAGATATTCTTCTCCTTCCTGAGTTCCCTGAGGGCTCACTGGCTCACAGTGGAGGGCTGCAATTGATGATGACTATGACATCCTTGTTTACTGATACAGCAGGAAATAGTCCATTTCTCACTCCCTAACACCATACACACACATACACACACACACACAACTCTAAATGATTTACAGACCTCAATGTGAGGATGAACACTCTAAAAGGCTTGAAGAAAATATAGGCAGAAAAAGCTTTGTTGTAAATTACAGCAAGTTCTTTTCGGATCCACATCAAAAAATAAAATAAAAATAGGCAAAGGGATGTCATTAACCCTAGCAACATTTTCACAGCAGAAGTAACCCCAAATGAAAGAAAAAGACAACATTCAGAATAGGAAGAAAAGTTTTTCAAAGCAAAGATCCCTACAAAGAAGTCATCTCCACAATATACAGACGGCTCAGATAGCTCAATATCAAAAATAAAACAAAAATACCAATAGGAAATGGGCCAAATATCTCAATGGACATTTCATGAAGAAGGCATACATATGGCCATTAAACACTTGAAAAGATGCTCAGTCTCACTAAGGGTTAGAGGAACGCAAATCATAAGTCTAGTGAGCTCTCACCTCATACCAGTCAGAATGGGCATCTCAGAGAATCTCCAACAATTCATGTTGCAGAGAATGTGGAGAGAAGGGAACTCCCCCGCACTCTTGATGGGAATGTAAATTGGTACATCCATTAGACAAAGAGTATGAAGTTTCTTAAAAAACAAAACCAAAAACTAAACAGAAGTACCATAGGATCCAGAAATATCACACCTGGGTGTAGATATGAAGCAACCCAAAATTTGGAAAGATGCCTGTACCCCTATGGTCACAGCTGCACTAGGTACAATATGCAAGACATGGCAGCAGTCTAAGTGTGAAACAGATGAATGGATAAAGAAGATGGGGTACCTAGAAATAATACAATATTATTCAGCCATTAGAAAGGGTCAAACAATGACATTTCCTTTCACAGAGAGGAAAGTAGAGGTGATCATTCTAAGAGAAGCAGGGGAGACAGAGCAAGACAAGAATCATATGTTGTCACTTCTAGGTGAAATCTAAAAATGGAGATGGATGAACTTTACCAAAGAGAAATGGCCTCACAGACTTATGGTTCCCAAGAAGAAACTTACAGTTCCCAAGGAGGAAGAGGAGGGCAGGGAGAAATGAGCTGGTTCAGATTAACATACATACACTACTCTTCATGAAATCATCAAGGACTGCTGCATAACACAAGGAAACCTCCTCAACACTCCATAATAACTTATATGGGAAGAGAACCTGAAAAAGAACATATATATGTCTAGCTATGCATGAATCAAGCACCTGGAAAGACAATCCCCCTCAGTCATTACTGTGCTCAGTTGCTCAGTCATGTTTGACTCTTTGTAACCCCATGGACTGTAGCCTGCTACATGGAATTCCTCTGTCCATGGAATTTTCCAGGAAAGAATACTGGAGTGTGGTGCCATTTCCTTCTCCAGGGGATCTTCCTAACTCAGGGATCAAACCTGCATCTCTCCCATCTCCTGCATTGCAGGCAGATTCTTTACTGCTGAACCACACTAGGGAAGACCCATTCATTATTAAATCAATGCTAATCAAGTCTACACTGAGGAATCCTCTCCCATTTGTCAGAAAAATCTCCAAAGAATAAGTGCTGCAGAGGATGTAGGGAAAGTGGGATCCTCCTAGACTCTGAGTGGGGATGCACAAGGGTGCAGCCATGATGGAAAACAGCATGGAAATTCCTGAAAAAAGTAAACAGAGGAGCCAAGGGATCCAGCAACCCCACTTCTGGGTTGAGATCTGGAAAACATCACAATTTGAAATGACACATGCACCCCTGTTTTTAGGGAAGCACTATTTACAATAGCCAAGACATAGACTCCACCAAAATGTCCAGCAACAGGAGAATGAAGACTGAGTGGTCCATCTATATCCTGGACTACTCCTCAGGGTCTGGGGGTGGAATCAGGATGGGAGAATGTGGGCCTCCAACAAGCAGCTGGTTGGAAGAAGAGAGACCAGTCCTGAGGGCAGAGGGTTCCCTGAAGTCTTAGACCCCAGTGGGGACATGGGCAGGCCTGGTGCCCCTGTGATGAAGCCACAGCAGCACTGGGCTCAGAAGTCTCCTGATGGTGTCTCACACTCTGATACCGTGTGAGGATGAAGCTGAGAACCTGAAGCCCAGTCCTGGCTCTGAGTTGCCTCCAGAAGACCGCCGCTACTTGCATGGGATCGGCTGTGACCCACCTGTCCCCTTTTGGCCTTTTCTCTTCCTCCTGGTGATGATTCCAGTGACATTTCCAGCCTGGACCCCTCTCCCAGGCCAGATACATGTGTCCATCCACTTCATCCCCATGTCACCCTGGGGGGCTAACAGGCTGGTCTATATGGGAACTTGGTGATCTCCTAAAATGAGAGTTTTAGGAGATTTTATACACACTCTTGCCTATAAAATCCCGTGGACGGAGGAGCCTGGTGGGCTGCAGTCCATGGGATCACTAAGAGTCGGACATGACTGAGTGACTTCACTTTTCATTTTCATGCATTGGAGAAGGAAATGGCAACTCACTCCAGTGTTCTTGCCTTGAGAATCCCAGGGATGGGGGAGCCTGGTGGGCTGCGGTCTGTGGGGTCACATAGAATCGGACACGACTGAAGTGACTTAGCAGCAGCACCATACACAGTTAATGGGCTTCCCTGGTGGATCAGACGGTAAAGAATCTGCCTGCAATGCAGGAGACCTGGGTTTGATCCCTGGGTTGGGAAGATCCCCTGGAGAAGGGAACAGCTACCCATTCCAATATTCTGGCCTGGAGAATTCCATGTACAGAGAAGCCTTGCAGGCTACAGCCCATGGGATCACAGAGTTGGGCACGACTGAGTGATTTTCACTTTCAATGGGTTGAGTGGTGACCCCAAAAGATGGGTCCCCTCAGAACCTGTGAATAAAACCGTATATGGGAAAAGGGTCTTTGTAGATGCATTTAAAGATGGTGAGGTGAAGTTATTTTGGGTGTGGGTGGCCCTCAATCCAGTTAGCAGGCTCCTTGTAAGAGACAAAAGAAGGGAAAAGACACAGAGAACAAGCCACATGAAGATGATGAAGGCACAGATGGGAGGGAAGGGGCCACAAGCCAGGGGCACCTGGAGTGCCAGAAACTGGAAGAAGCACGAAGGACCCCATCCTGGAGCCCCTGGATGCCTGCATCACCTTGATCTCAGACATCTGGTCTGCAGGACTGGGTGGGGAATGAACTCTTATTGTTTTAAACCACCACACAGACACTGCTCTATAAGATCCTACAAGTGTGGGTCTCACTAAAAGCAGATGGAGGCCAGATTACAGAATCTATGGAGTGAGCACTGGGCCCTCAGAAACGCTAAAGCAGTGGCTAGACCCCCAGAATGTTAAGCAGTCAAGTCTGAAGCCCATCTCTAGGGTGCCAGCTGCATATGCCTCCCCAGGTTCACACATATACACATGGTCCTGACTGAGAACATTTAATTTCACTGTTCACACTGCTAATTAAGAATCCACCAGTTACACAGGTGAAAACCCAGTTAAGTTACTTGCTACACTGATGATCAATTCTGAAGATGGTCAGGGGCGGGGACTTACATGCAGCCAGCAGCCCTTCCACCATCTCCACCACCTTACACAACCCCCTCCTCCACCTCCCCCACAGGAGCATCCTCAGTAGGAAGTTGGGGGACCACACAGAGGCGTCTATAGTAAATCTTGGCTGAGTCCCAGGCTAGCTGCTCCTGAACCTCATCTACCCCCCTTCCCAGGTAAAACACCTGAATATGAGCAAAGACCTCACAGGCTGGAGGAAAGGGCTTGGAGCCATCCCAGAGACAGCACGCTTGTCAAGTTGGCTCCTGCAGGCCAGGCAGGATGGTCTTGACCCAGGAGTTCTTCAGGAAGCTTTCCGTTTCCCTACCTGAGTTACCCCTCCAGTCTTGGCTTCCACTGCTTTTTGTCTTGCTTCCTCACCCTCGTCCCCTGCCTGGGGAGACATCCAACAGCAGGGATGGGTGACACACCACTTCCTTACTTGGTCTAGAAAAGACTTGATCACAAACAGCAACCTGCAAGGTCCTCTCGCCAGCCCAGCTCCACACATCCAACCGAGTATGGCGTGGAGTCCAGCTCCAGGCATTCTTACACCCACTTACAGAGACCTCAACCCAGACACACCTGGAAGGGCTGTCCGGCCAGGTCAGGTCAGCCCACCCTCCCCATCAGGGGCTCATAGTTGCAGAAAATGGGCTTTGTTGTGCCTGCCAGGTGCAAGGAACAAGTATGGGTCCTGAGGGTCAGGATGGACATGGGGCAGGAGTTCTGGCTTGTTTTCTAATCATTTTATATGGCCCACAAGTGAGAGGTAGTTTCAAGAAGACCTTCTCCTAATGAGAGGAACTCAGCTGTCAGGGAGAAGAGAGGTGGTATGTGGAGACTGAGCCCCAGGGTCCAGGTTCAGTGGAAGTCTCTGGAAGACTCAGTGGAGGGAGTCTGCATAGTGAAGCCCAGGATCATTGACCTATTCAGGAGCAGATGTTTGTTAGTTCAGGTGCTGCTCTGAGGGGCTCAGGGTCAGACCTGACCAACAGGTGGACTGGGGGTGCTTTGCAACGAGGTCTCTGTACACGGTTCCTGGGTGCTGAGCCCTGTGGGATGCCTGCCCAGGTGAGCCTGGGAAGGGCTCCTCCTTGGAGGAGCCAGCCCACCAGAAGACTGTGCTCCTGGGAGGAGTGTGTGAACAAGCACCCTCTCTGTGCAGCGGGCATAGAGTAGCTTAGAGACTCCTCCGTGGACAGCATTGGGATGAAATGAGAATCAGGTTGCACAGTGGGGTCTCTGCTGAAGGGGTTCAGGACTGATGCTGAAGCTGAAACTCCAATACTTTGATCACCTGATGTGAAGAAATGACTCACTGGAAAAGACCCTGATGCTGGGAAAGATTGAAGGCAGGAGAAGGGGAAGACAGAGGACGAGATGGTTGGATGGCATCACCGACTCGTTGAACAAGAGTTTGAGCAAACTTTGGGAGTTGGCGATGCACAGGAAAGCCTGCCTTGATGGAAGCCATGGGGTCGCAAAGAGTTGGACATGACTGAGCAACTGAACTGACGTATGTAGTATTAGGCTCCCCAGGCAGTGCTAGTGATAAAGAACCTGTCTGCCAATGCAGAAGATGTAAAAGAGGTGGATTCAGTCAGTTCAGGAACACCCCTTGGAGAAGGTTCAGCAACCCACTCCAGTATTCTTGCTTGGAAAATCCCAAGGATAGGGGAGATTGGCGGGATACAGTCCATAGGGTCATAAAGAGTCAGACATGACTGAAGTGACCTAGTACACAAACATGTATACAATCATGTCATCTACAAACAGTGATAGTGAAGAGGAAAAGTTAAAATATTTACATAACTTCCTGCTCTTTTGCCTCTGTAACTCAGCTTGCTCTTTGCAAAGTCTAGATCATGTAGATCTCAGAAAGTGCAGACTCGCTCACCCTTGTCTTACTCTTCGGAATCGCCCTAGCTCCTGCAAACCCACTTAATCATGCCTGTCCATGTATAAAAGCTCTCTAACCCCTTTGTTTGGGGCTCAGAGCTTGGAGTGTTAATTCCTTTGGGCCCACTAGTGTAATAAACCTGAGTTCTCCAACTCTCTGAGTGTGGTGCTTGGTTTCTTGAGTACTGGTTTCTGCAACGTTTCTGGAGGCCCCAGGGAGATTCCAACCATGCCAGCCCCTTAAGCTGCTGGACTGGTGGCCCGGCCGGGTGGGAGCAGAGGAGTCCGGAGACAAACGAGGAGGTGTGGCACCTGAAGGGCTCTGGGTTCTCTTTCGAACCCGCATTCCCACTCTCCGGACGACCAAGTCCCTACTGGACTCATTGAGGGGACGGACCAACTCACCAGGAATGGCCACAGGATAAGATAAAGCCCGCGGGCCAGTCCCCAGTCAGGAGGTTCTACCCCAACGGGTAGAAGACTGAGCACCTTGGATCTCCCAGGAAGGGAGCATCAGATAGGGAGCCCTGGGGACTCGGGGAAAGGGAGGTATTGTGATAACCTCTGAGTGATCGTGTATGATTGCTGATTGAAGGACGTGAAAGTGAGTGCCACAGTCCTCGGACTACGGAGGCTGAGAGGGCCCAAAACCTGTGGTTCTGTGACGACTTCATAAGGCTGAAAGGCCGTGCCAGGCTCTGGGGGATTTGATCCCTTCCTTGAGGCTGGTCTGGGTTGGAGGTTTATACTGACCTGCCAGTGCTAAGAGGCATCTTTAATCTCCCTCTGGAGAGTGGCAAGGCAGACAAAAAATGAATGTGAACGAGTGTGTGGCCTGATTCGCTTGCACTTCAGGCTCAGTCATGTGGCTTCACGGCCTTCGTGGCTATGGAGTCCGGGTGGGCCCCTAGCTTGGGGCTCCACGGTGACCTCAAATGGCTCAAGGCAGTGTTGGCCTCTGGCGGACCCAGTCCTTCCCAGCGAGACAGATCTGGATCAGGGATTTATACTGTTCCACCAAGGCAAAGTGGAGAAGGCAATGGCAACCCACTCCAGTACTCTTGCCTGGAAAATCCCATTTGCGGAGGAGCCTGGTAGGTTGCAGTCCATGGGGTCGGGAAGAGTCGGACACGACTGAGTGACTCCACTTTCACTTTTCACTTTCATGCATTGGAGAAGGAAATGGCAACCCACTCCAGTATTCTTGCCTGGAGAATCCCAGAGATGGTGGAGCCTGGTGGGCTGCTGTCTATGGTGTTGCACAGAGTCAGACACAGCTTAGCAGCAGCAGCAGCAGAAGCAGCCAATGCAAAGAAGCACCTAATTTCCACCCCCCCCCCCACCCCCGGGAAGTGGCCAAGCAGCTATCTGAATGGTCTCCTCTTTTGAGAAGCACCCACTCTTGTTTGTCTTTGCACCACCGACTCAGGGCAGGATACACAGGGAGGGAGAAATTATTAGTTACTGGTTATTCTTCTGTTGACTGACTTCTTGAGTTGACATCTGAGAGATTTCCTCAAAACCCTGCCAGAGAGATTACATTTGTCAACACTGTGGGAAGTTCGTCTAAGCCAACAGTTTTAGATAGTGTGATAAAGAACTTTCAGTTCAGTTCAGTTCAGTCGCTCAGTCGTGTCCAACTCTTTGCGACCTCATGAATCGCAGCACGCCAGGCCTCCCTGTCCATCACCAACTCCCGCGTCCATTGAGTCAGTGATGCCATCCAGCCATCTCATCCTCTGTCGTCCCCTTCTCCTCCTGCCCCCAATCCCTCCCAGCATCAAAGTCTTTTCCAATGAGTCAACTCTTCTCATGAGGTAGCCAAAGTACTGGAGTTTCAGCTTTAAGAAGGGCTTAAAAATTAATTTATTTTAATTGGAGGCTAATTACTTTACAATATTGTAGTGGTTTTTGCCATACGTTGACATGAATCAGCCATGGGTGTGCATGTATCCCCCATCCTGAACTCCCCTCCCACCTTCCTCCCCCTCTGGGTCATTCCAGTGCAGCGGCCCTGAGCGCCCTGTCTCATGGTTCGATGCATCAGAAGGGCTTTGTAGGAGATTACAGAGTCAAGATGACCCCCAGGAAGCTTATGTGAGCTTGACTGGCCATCCTTTGACGTTTGATGGCCGCCAGAGGGCACTCTCGACCTGCTCATCTGGGTCATTAAGATATTTTTGTATAGTTCTTTTGTGTATTCGTCCCACTTCTTCATAATATCTTCTGCTTCTGTCAAATCCAAACCATTTCTGCTCTTTATTGTGCCCATGTTTCCATGAAATGTTACCTCAGTATCTCTAATTTTCTTGAAGAGATCGCTAGTCTTTCCCATTCTATTGTTTTCTTCTATTTCTTTGCATTGATCAATGAGGAAGTTTTTCTTATTTCTCTTTGCTATTCTTTGGAACTCTGCATTCAAATGGATATATCTTTCCCATTCTCCTTTGCCTTTAGCTTTTCTTGTTTTTTCAGCTGTCTGTAAGGCCTCTCAGACAACCATTTTGCCTTCTTGCGTTTCTTTTTCTTGGCAATGGTCTTGATCACTCCTGTACAATGTACCGTGTCATGAACTTTGGCATACAGTTCTTCATGCACTCTATCAGATCTAATCCCTTGAATCTATTTGTCACTTCCACTGTATAATCCTAAGGGATTTGATTTAGGCCATACCAGAATGGTTTAATGATTTTCCCTGCTTTCTTCAGTTTCAGTCTGCCTTTTGCCATAAGGCTTTCATGGTCTGAGCGACAGTCAGCTCCCAGTCTTGTTTTTGCTGACACTATAGGCCTTCTCCATCTTCAGCTTTAAGAAGATAATCAATCTATTTCCGTATTGACCATCTGGTGATTTCCATGTATAGAGTCTTCTCTTGTTTTGTTGGAAGTGGGTGCCTGCTATGACCAGTGCATTCTCTTGGTGAAACTCTGTTAGCCTTTGCGCTGCTTCATTTTGTACTTCGTGGCCAAAACTTGCCTGTTACCCCAGGTATCTCTTGATAGCCTACTTTTGCATTCTAGTCCCCTATGATGAAAAATACATCTTTTTTAGTGTTAGTTCTAGAAGATCTTGAAGGTCTTCATAGAACAATTCAACGTCAGCTTCCACTGTATAAACATAAAGAGTTTGATTTACATCATACCTGAATGGTCTAGTGGTTTTCCCTACTTTCTTCAACCTGAATTTTTCAAGAAGGAGCTGATGATTTAAGCCACAGTCAGCTCCCAGTCTTGTTTTTGCTGACTGTGCAGAGCATGTTCATCTTCAGCTACAAAAATTATTATCAATATGATTTTGATATTGCCCATCTGGTGATATTCATAGGTAGAGTCATCTTTTTTGTTGCTGGAAAAAGTTTTTGCTATGACCAGCGAATTCTCTTGGCAAAACTCTATTCTCCTTTGCCCTGCTCCATTTTGTACTCCAAAGCCAAACTTGCCTGTTACACTGTGTGTATCTTAACGTCCTATTTGACATTCCAATCCCCTATGGTGAAAAGTGTCTCTGTTTTGTTAGTTCTATGAGGTCTTGTAGGTCTTCGTATGATGTTTTGACTGCAGCTTCTATGTGTTTGGGCATAGACTAAGATTTCTGTGATGTTGACTGGTTGCTTTGGAAATGAACAAAGATAATTCTGTTGGTTCTGAGACTGCACCCAATTACTACATTTTGGACTCTTTTGTTGACTGTGAGGGCAACTCCTTTTCTTCTAAGGGACTCTTCCCGACATTAGTAGATGTAATGGTCATCTGAATTAAATTTTTCCATTCCCATCCATTTTTGTCACTGATTTCTAATATGTTGATATCCACTCTTGCTTGACCTGTTTGACCATATCAAATTTACCTTGATTCATGGACCTATCACTCCAAGTTCCTATGCAATACTATTCTTTACAGCATGGAACTTTACTTTCGCCATCAGACATATCCACAATTAGAAGTCATTTCTACTGGCTGAGCCTCTTCATTCTTTCTGGAGCTATTTCTCCTCTCTTCCTCAGTAGAATATTGGACACCTAGTGACCTAGGGTAAGTCTTCATCTTCTAGTGTCACATTTTTTTGCCTTTTCGTATTGTTCATGGGCAGAGACTAGCAAGTGACTGTGTGAAGCAAAAGGTGTATAGATGCATATGCTTGGGATAGGAATTTAAGGAGTAAATAAGGTAATTTCTGAGAGAATTTTTAAAGAAACCCAACTACATGTTTATTCTAAATTATTTCTTTCTCTCTATACACACACACACATATTATATTTATCTTTGATGATTGCTTTACAATCATTGGTTTTATTTCTGTCATAAATCATAATGAATTAACCATAGGCATATATGTGTCCCCTCCATCTTGAAACTCTCTTCCACCTCCCACACTTTCCCATCCCTCTAGGTTATTAAGAGACCAATCTGAGTTTCCTGGATCATAGAGGAAGTTTCCATTGTCTGTCTATTTACGTATATTTGTGCATATACTTCCATGCTGCTCTCTCCATTCTTCTCGCTCTCTCCTTCCTCTCTCCACCCCTTGTCCTTAAGTCTTTTCTCTATGTCTCCATCTCCATTGCTGATATGTGAATAGGTTCATCAATATCAGCTTCTTAGATTCCATATATATGCATTAATATATGAGATTTGTTTTTACTCTTTCTGACTTACTTCACTCTGTATAATAGGCTTTAGGTTCATCTACCTCATTAGAAGTGACTCAAATGTGTTATTTTTCATGACTGAGTAGTATTCCATTGTGTAGAAATTTCCAGGGAGCTCAGCTGGTAAGAAATCTACCCAAAATGCAAGAGAACCTGGTTTGCTTCCTGAGTTGGGAGTTTCCCTGGATAAGGGATAGGCTACCCACTCGAGTATTCTTTGGCTTCCCTGGTGGCTTATATGGGAAACAATCCACCTGCAATGTGGGAGATCTGGTTTCAGTTCCTAGTTGGGAAGATCCCCTGGAGGAAGGCATGGCAACCCACTATAGAATTCTTGTCTGGAGACCCCCCATGGACAGAGGAGCCTCTCCGTGGGGTTTCAAAGAGTCAGACACAGCTGTGAACTTCGCACAGCACAGCACAGCACAGTATTCCATTGCATAAAGACAGCACAGCACAGTATTTGACAGTATTCCATTGTATCACAACTTTTTTTATCCATGTCTGTTGATGGACATTTATGCTACTTCTATGTCCTAGCTATGGTAAATAGTGCTGCAATGCATATTGGGGTACATGTTTTTTTCAGTTTTGGTTTCTTCAAGGTATGTGCATAAAAGTGGTATTACTAGGTTATATAGTGATTTTATTTTTAGTTTTTAAAGACTCTCCATACTGTCGTCCATAGTGGCTCTATCAGTTCACATTCCTACCAGCAGTGCAAGAAGATCCCCTTTCTCCAAACCCTCTCCAGCACCTGTTGTTTATGAATTTTTTGATGATGGCCATTCTGACTGGCGTGAGATGATATCTCACTGTAGTTTTGATTTGCCAGTCTCTAATAATGAGTGAAATTGAGCACATCTTCAAGTGTTTATTAGCCATCCGTATGTCTTTTGCCCACTTTTTGATTCACCTCAGTTCATTTGCTCTATTGTGTCTGACTCTTTGTGACCCCATGGACTGCAGCATGTTAAGCTTCCCTGTCCGTCACAACTCCCAGAGCTTGCTCAAACTCATGTCCATCAAGTCAGTGATGCCATTCAACTATCTCATCCTCTGTCATCTCCGTCTCCTCCTGCCTTCAGTTTTTCCCAGCATCAGAGTCTTTTCCAATGAGTCAGTTCTGTACATCAGGTGGCCAAAATATTGGAGCTTCAGCTTCAGTATCAGTCCTTCTAATGAATATTCAGGATTTATTTCCTTTAGGATTGATTGGTTTGACCTCCCTGCAGTCCAAGGTTCTCTTCAGAATCTTCTCCATCACCACAGTTCAAAAGCATCAGTTCTTTACTGCTCTAATGTGGCCCAACTCTCACATCCATAAATGACTATTGGAAAAACCACAGCTTTGATTAGATGGACCTTTGCTGGTAAAGTATGTCTCTTTAATATGCTGTCTAATTGGTCACAAATTTCTGTTATCCTAGCTATTATGGTTTGTTGGAAAGGAAGAATTCTTTGGGACCAAAAGATGAAGAGCAATGTGAAGCTCTTTTCTCAGAGTATGCTTTAAATATATGAAGTACATCAAATACTTAAGAAATTAATGGCAATTAATTTTTGTTTTATAGGAAAAATATATTCACATCTTTTGCTGACAGAGCTTATTAAACATTATTTAGGAGCAAACAATGTAGTTTTAATATTAATCCATGACTACAATAAAAAAGCCAAAGCATCTTTTGTCCCCAATTATGGATTATGGTGTTTTTCTTTTTCTTTAAATCACATTTTTGTTTTTAAAATACCTTATTTTTTAATGTTTAAAGTAAGAATGCATTGAGATATAAGTTGCTGTGTCAGGGTGGAAATACAATCAGTATTTAGATAAGCAAATGAGAAAAAAGCATGACTATTCCAGTTAGTAGAAAAACTTTGCTAAAATACTTTTTCTCATTTTATATGCTATATTACAACTTTTAATTGAAGAGATTTAAATATATGGTAAAAAATCCATGAATCACTTAAAATATAGGCTAATTAGGTAACTACTGGAGAAGGCAATGGCAACCCACTCCAGTACTCTTGCCTGGAAAATCCCACGGATGGAGGAGCCTGGTAGGCTGCAGTCCATGGGGCTGCTAAGAATCAGACACGACTGAGCGACTTCACTTTCACTTTTCACTTTCATGCATTGGAGAAGGAAATGGCAACTCACTCCAGTGTTCTTGCTTGGAGAATCCCAGGGACGGGGGAGCCTGGTGGGCTGCTGTCTATGGTGTCACACAGAGTCAGACACGACTGAAGTGACTTAGCAGTAGCAGCAGCAGCAGGTAACTACTGTCCAGGAAGTTGTCTTTACATATGAGTATAATCAAGTGTCTTTTAATTTCATGGCTGCAGTCACCATCTGCAGTGATTTTGGAGCCCAAGAAAATAAAGTCTGTTATGTCACAGAAACAGTCTGTCCATCGTTTCCCCATCTATTTGCCATGAAGTGATGGAACAGGATGCCATGGTCTTAGTTTTTGAATGTCGAGTTTTAAGCCAGCTTTTCCACTCTCTCTTTCATCTTCATCAAGAGGCTCTTTAGTTCCTCTTCGCTTTCTGCCATAAGGGTGGTGTCATTTACATATCTGAGATTATTGGTATTTCTCATGGCAGTCTTGATTCCAGCTTGTGCTTCATCCAGTTTGGCATTTCACATGATGTACTCTGCACATAATTTAAATAAGCAAGGTGACAATATACAGCCTTTTGGATTGGGTTATTTATTTTTCTGGCATTGATTTGTATGAGCTGCTTCTGTAATTTGGAAATTAATCCTTTGTCAGTTGTTTCATTTGCTATTATTTTCTCCCCCTCTGAAAAGGTGTCTTTTCACCTTGTTTATAGTTTCCTTTGCTGTGCAAACGCTTTTAAGCTTAATTAGGTCCCATATGTTTATTTTTGTTTTTATTGATTCTAGGAGGTAGGTCATAAAGTATCTTGCTATGATTTGTATCATACACTGTTATGCCTATGTTTTCTTCTAAGAGCTTTATAGTTTCTGGTCTTACATTTAGGTCTTTAATCCATTTAGAGTTTATCTTTGTGTATGGTGTTAAGAAATGTTCTAATTTCATTATTTTGCATGTAGTTGTCCACTTCTTCCAGCACCATTTATTGAAGAGACTATCTTCTTCCCATTGTATATTCTTGCTTCCTTTGTCAAAGATAAGGTACTTATAGGTGCATGGGTTTATTATCTCTGTGCTTTCTATCTTGTTCCATTGGTTTATACCTCTTTTCTGTGCCAGCACCATACTGTCTTGATGTCTGTAACTTTGTAGTATAGTCTGAAATCAGGTAAGTTTATTCCTCCAGTTCAATTCTTCTTTCCCAAGATTGCTTTATTCAGGGTCCTTGTGTTTCCATACGAATTGTGAAATTTTTTGTTCTAATTCTGTGAAAAATACCATTGGTAATTTTATAGGGATTGCATTGAGTATGTAGATTGCATTTGGTAATACATTTATTTTCAAAATATTGAGTCTTACAACCCAGGAGCATGGGGTATCCCTCCATCTGTTTATGTCATCTTTTATTTTTTTCATCAGTGTCCTATGTCTCCATAGATAGGTTTACTTGTAGTATTTTATTCGTTTTGCTGCAATGGTAAATAGGATTGATTCCTTAACTTCTCTTTCTGATTTTTCATTGTTAGTATATAGGAAATGCAAGTGATTTCTGTGTATTGATTTTGTATCCTTTCACTTGACTAAATTCACTGAATAGATCTAGTAATTTTCTGATAGTGTCTTTAGAGTGTTTTCTATGTACAGTACCATGTCATCTGCAAATAGTGAGAGTTTTACTTCTTCCTTTTCTGTCTGGGTTCCTTGTATTTCTCTCTCTTGTCTAGCTATAGCTATAGCTAGGACTTCCAAACTATGCTGAATAATAATGGTGAGATTGGGCACCCTTGTCTTATTCCTGATCTTAGAGGGGATGCTTTTCTTTCTCACCATTGTGAATAATATTTGCTGTGGGTTTGTTATATATGGACTTTTTATGTTAAGGTAGGTTTCTTCTATGCCCTTTTTAAAGAATTTTTATCAAATAGGGTGCTGAATTTTGTCAAAAGCTTTTTCTGCATCTATTGAAATTATAATATAGTTATTATTTTTCAATTTGTTAATATTGTGTATCACATTGATTAATTTGCATATATTGAAAAATCCTTGCATTCCTGGGATAAATCTGACTTGATCATGGTGTATGACCTTTTAAATGTGCTGTTGAATCCTGTATACTGGAATTTTGTTGAGGATTTTTGCATCTATGTTCATCAGTGATATTGGTCGGAAAATGTCTTGTTTTGTGATATCTTTGTCTGGTTGTAGTATCAAGGTGTTGGTGGCCTTGTAAAATGAGCTTGGAAGTTTTCCTTCCTGTGAAATTTTTAGGAGAGTTTCAGAAGGATAGACATTAGCTATTCTCTAAATATTTGATAGAATTGACCTGTTAAGCCTTCTGGTCCTGGGCTTTTGTTTTGGGGAGAGTTTTAATCAAAGTTTCAGTTTCCATGTTTGTGATTGGCTTGTTCATAATTTCTATTTCCTTTGGGTTGCCTCGGGAGGTTAAACTTTTCTAAGAATCTGTCCATTTCCTCTAAGTTGTCCATTTTATTAGCATATAATTGCTCCTAATAATCTCCTCTGATTCTTTGTATTTCTGTATTGCTCATTATAACCTCTCCTTTTTCATTCCTTATTTTGTTAATTGGATTTTTTCCACTATTTTTCTTGATGAGTCTGGCTAATGTTTTGTCAATTTTGTTGTCTTCTCAAAGAACCAGCTTTTAGTTTTGTTCATCTTTACTATTGTTTCCTTCATTTATTTTTCATTTATTTCTCCTCTGATGTTTATGATTTCCTTCCTTCTACCAACTTTGGGATTTTTGTTCTTCCCTTTCCAGCTGCTTTAGGTGTAGATTTAAGTTGTCTATTCAATGCTTTTCTTGTTTCCTGAGGTAAGATTTTATTGCTATAAATTTCCCTCTTAGAACTGCTTTTGTGCATCCCATAGGTTTTGGGTGGTTGTGTTTTCATTGTCATTTGTTTTGAGTAATCTTGATTTCCTTTCTTATTTTCTCAGTAACCTCATTACTTCAAAATGAATTGCTTAATTTCATGGGTTTTTTTTTTTCCTGTAATTAATATATAGTCTCAGGACTGTGTGGTCAGAGAAGATGCTTGTTATGATTTCAATTTTCTTAAATTTGCTGAGTCTTGATTTACTGAGACCACCAACATGTGATCTCTCCTGGAGAATGTTCCAAGTGCACTTGAGAAGAAAGTATATTTTGCATTTGGATGGAAAGTCCTGAAGATATCAATTAGGTCCGTTTGATCTAATGTTTCATTTAAGGTTTGTGTTTCCTTATTGATTTTGTGTTTTGATGATCTGTCCATTTGAGTAAGTGGGATATTATAGTCCCTTACTATTTTGTGTTACTGTCACTTCCCCTTTACCCTTGTTAGTGTTTCTTCTATGTATTGAGGTGCTCCTATATTGGCAGCATAAATATTTACAATTATTATGTCTTATCTCTTGATCACTATGTAGTGTCTTTCTTTATCTCTTGTAATAGTCTTTATTTTAGGGTCTATTTTGTCTGAAATGAGAATTGCCACTTGGCTTTCCACTCTAGATTTCCACTTGCCTGGAGTATATTTTTCCATCCTTTTACTTTCAGTCTGTATGTGTCTCTAGGTCTGAAGTGAGTCTCTTGTAGAAAGCGTATGTATGGGTCTTGGTTTTGTATCCATTAAGCCAATTTGAGTCTTTTCTTTCAGTACTTTAACTATATCCTGCTATTTCCTTCTGGCCTGCAGAGTTTCTGCTGAAAGATCAGCTGTTAATCATATGGGTTTTTCCTTGTAGGTTATTTGATGCTGTTCACTTGCTGCTTTTAGTATTCTTTCTCAGTGTTTAATCCCTGTTAGCTTTATTAGTATGTGTCTTGATTTGTTTCTCCTTGGGTTTATCCTGTATGGTACCTTCTATGCTTCTTGGTCTTGATTGAGTATTTTCTTTCCCATGTTGAGTAGTTTTCTATTATAATCTCTTCAAAAAATTTCTCACTGCCTTTCTTTTTCTCTTCTTCCTCTGGGAGTCCTATAACTTGAATGTTAATTCATCTAGCACTGTCCCAGAGGTCTCTGGTGCTATCCTCAAATCTTTTCATTCTTTATCCTTTATTCTGTTCTTTAGCAGTTATTTCCACCATTTTATCATCAAGCACAATTATCCATTTTTCTGCTTCAGTTATTCGACTCTTGGTTCCTTCTACAGTATTTTTACTTTCAGTAATTTTTGCTATTCATATCTGTTTATTTATTCTTTATTTCTTCTATGTCTTTGTTAATTGCATTAATTGTTTTAAATGCTTCTTCCAGTTTTTCTATTTTCCAGGCTTTGGAACATCTTTACTATCACTATTCATTTGTTCTTGTAAGTTTCTACCTTGTTCCTTCATTTGTGCTGTATTTCTTATATTTTCATCTCCACCCCGCCCCCTCCCTCCACCACCCCCGCCCCCCCAACCCACACACAATTTGCTCCGCTTGAGGTCTCCTTTTCCTAGGTGTTAGAGTCGTATTCATTCTTTCTGGTTTTTGTCTTCAGTGGGAAAGGTTGGTTCAATGGTTTGTGTTGATCTGGTTAGGGATGACTTGTTACTGTGCTCTAGTAGAATAGTAAGTTTTCTTTTTTTTCTAATGGGGTGGCTCAGATGGTAAAGTGTCTGTCCACAATGCAGGAGACCTGGGTTCAATCACTAGGTTGGGAAGATCTCCTGGAGAAAGAAATGGCAATCCACTCCAGTACTATTTCCCA
The DNA here is from genome assembly GCA_917880005.1 of Nanger dama. Lineage (NCBI taxonomy): Eukaryota > Metazoa > Chordata > Mammalia > Artiodactyla > Bovidae > Nanger > Nanger dama. Next base: position 6,725,185 of record CAKJTW010000069.1, read on the forward strand.
GAAAATCCCATGGACCAAGGAGCCTGGTAGGCTACAGTCTATGGGGTTGCAAAGAGTAGGACACAACTGAGCGACTTCACTTTCACTTTCAGGCTATGTGAAGTGGTATATTTTGGAGTGTCTGTGTGATTCCTGTGTGTTAATAGTTCTTTTTGCATTTTCGTTGTTGTTTGAGTGAGGTGTCCTGCTGTGAATGCATTGGCAACTGGGTGATACCAAATCTGTGTGCAGATGTAGGCTTTTATGGAAGCTGTCAGTAATTAATACCCCTGGGGTTAGCTCTCTGGTGGTCTAGGATCCTGGACTCAGCACCCCCACTTCAATCGTTCAGGCCTGATCCCTGTGTTCCCAGGCCAACTCTCCAACCAGTTCTCAGCTCCTGGTCAGTCTCCTCTAATTGCCACATTAAAGTTAAATTTATTGCATCTTGAAGATGGTAGAGTTAAACCAAAGTGGCAAAATATTGAAATGCAGTTAAGATTGGCTTTGCAAACTGCTTCCCACTCAACTGTGTCTCCCAGGACCCCCTCAGCCATTATCCTTTTACTAAGTGTATTAGTCTATATTTTAAATGTAATTTCAGGGGAAAGGCTCTCAATACATGTACTACAAAAATCCATAAAAGCTTGCTATCTTTGTATCTATAGTTCCTAGTATGCTTCCTAGCACACAATAAAATATCTCTTTCTGTTCAGTCATTTTCAGTTCTTTGAGAACCCATGGACTGTACCTCACGAAGCTCTACTGTTCATGAAATTCTCCAGGTGAATATATTGGAGTTGGTTGCCTTTCCATTCTCCAAGGGATCTTCCCAAACCAGGGATCAAACCCAGGTCTCCTGCATTGCAGACAGATTCTTTACCAACTGAGCCACCAGGGAAGCCCTCTCTTCACTTCCCTGGTGGCTCAGAGGTTAAAACATCTGCCTGGAATGTGGGAGACCCGGGTTCAATCCCTGGGTCAGGAAGATCCCCTGGAGAAGGAAATGGCAGCCCACTCCAGTACTCTTGCCTGGAGAATCCCATGGAGGGAAGAGCCTGGTAGGCTACAGTCCATGGGGTCAAAAAGAGTTGGACACGACTGAGTGACTTCACTTTCACTTTCTTATCTATCTGTGTCTATCATTTATTTACAGTTGAGTAAATGAGCACATGCTTATTTAGGAAGTTTAATATTTATAGTTTCAAATAAACTAACATTAAACTGAAGTTCTAATTTTGTATATGACTTCACACATTTGGTTGACAAACTGATTTCAAGGGAAATTCAGATGGTCCTCTAATAGATATGCCATATCAAAATAATGGAGATTGTCTAAATATAAATTACTGTACTTTTCTGATTTACAAAATATAACCAGTGAAATGTTTTTGAGAAATTAAACAATGTCATCACATGCTTTCACAAATCTAAAATCTGATTGCATTTTATTTCTTGTAGACAAAAGACAGTTATAATTTTGGAAAAAAACTAAACATCTAGACTAAGAGAGAAAGTTATAAGCATTCCTAGGCAAGAAGTCATGTTGTTTAACTATCAGTCTATCTCTCAGAATGTCTTGTATAATAGATAACCAATAAGTTTTTTATTTAGTTTCATAACCACCTGGAGGAAAGTTTGGGACAGCCAGATTCTAGGAGATTTTAAAGACATTTTTAAAAGCCGCCCCCCCAAAAAAAAAAATAAATAAATAAAGAAACCCTGAAAAAAAAAAATGGAAGAAGTAGGCTTCCTGATATCAAACTATACTACAAAGCTATGATAAAGAAAACAGTATGGTACTGACCAAAAATAGACATATAGATTAATAGAACAAGATAAAAAGCCAAGAAATAAACCCACGCACCTACGGCCAATTACTCTACAGAAAAAGAGGCAAAATATACAGTGGATAAAAGACAATCTCTTTAACAAATGGCGAAGGAAAAACTGGACAGATATACATAAAAGAATGAAATTAGAAAAATCTCTAACACCATGTACAAAAATAAGGTGCAAAATACCAGGCTTTCCTGTCCTCCACTTTCTCTTGGAGTTTGCTCAAACTCATGTCCATTGAGTCCATGATGCCATCCAAACATCTCCTTCTGACCTCAGTCTTTCCCAGTATCAGGGTCTTTTCCAATGAGTCAGCTCTTCACATCAGGTACCCAAATTATTGGAGCTTCAACTTCATCAGCAGTCCTTTCAATGAATATTTAGGGTTGATATTTTTAGGATTGACTTGTTTGATCTCCTTGTTAAAAACAAAAACAAAATAAAACAAAACAAAACAAAAAACTAAAAATGGAGTTACCATATGGCCCAGAAATCCAACTCTTGGATATATATCAAGAGAAAATTATAATTTGAAAAGATACAGGCAACCCAATTCTCATTGCAGCTCTATTTACCATAGCCAAGAAGACATGGAAGCAACTAGCTGTCCTTTGACAGGTGAATGGATAAAGAATCTCTGGTATATGTATAAAATACTCAGGCATGAGAATGAAATAATGCTATTTGCAACAACATGGATGAACATAAAGTTTATCATAATAAGTGAAGTAATCCAAAGACAAATATCACATGATTTTACTTACATGTAGAATCTAAAAAAAAGATACAAATGAACTTATTTACAGAACAGAAATAGATCCATAACAATGGGAAGCAGAATTATGGTTACCAAAGTTGAGAGAGAGGCGGATAAATTAGGTACTTGTGATTAACATATACACACTACTATGTATAAAATAGATAACCAACAAAGACTTGCTCTATATCATAGGGGACTGTACTCAGTATTTTACTATAACTTGTAAGGGAAAATAATCTTATAAGGAATCACACACACACACACACACACACACACACATATGTATATGTACATATATATAGAGAGGGGCTAATAGTGAAGTCGTTTAGCCGTGTCCAACTCTTTGCAACCCCATGGACTGTAGGCTGCCTGGCTTCTCTGTTCATGGAATTTTCCAGGCAACAATACTGGAATGGGTTGTCGTTTCCTTCTCTAGGGCATCTTCCTGACCCAGTGATCAAACCCTGGTCTCCTACATTGCAGGCAGACTCTTCACTGTCTGAGCCACCAGGGAAACTCATAAATAAATAAATAAATATCCAAATCACTGTGCTGTATACCTAAAACTATTACAACATTGTTAATCAACTATAATTCAATGAGTATAAGATGCATTCCAAAATAATAATATGCTCTAAAATACATTCTAAAGTAATAATAAATTAAATTAACAAAAATAAAGATTTCTGAGCTATTACAACATTGTTAATCAACTATAATTCAATGAGTATAAAATGCATTCCAAAATAATAATATGCTCTAAAATATATTCTAAAGTAATAATAAATTAAATTAACAAAAATAAAGATTTCTGAGCTAAAAATGGTAGAAGAGGTAGAGAGTCATTATAGAGGAAAAATACAGTTAGCTCTGCTGGGAAGTCAGAGTGTCATCAGAATGGCCAATGCATATCTATAACCATAATTTTATTGTTACTCTGGGATTTAGACAGTAAACAGAGATACTTATGAAGTCTCATTTTGTGAACGAAATATCTTCTCCTTAAATGAACCAGAATGGTGCAATTATTTTCCTTTCCTTCCCAGAAAAAGATCAAATTACAGTTAGAGCTCAAAGATAGAAGCTAATAACGTAATGGAAGCGATCTGCTTCTTTTCTTCTTCCTTTCCAATTGTGTCTCAGCGATATGGCAAAGTTTGTGACTTAATATGAATGTGAATCTCTTTGTTTCCTGCAGAGCTTCCAGAAGAAATAGAAATAGAAGTAATGACTGACACACTCTCTTTTTTTGTGTGTGAAAAATAAGAAATGAGCATTCACCTCTGCCTATAAATCTGTGTGTGTGCTGAGTCAGTCAGTCATGTCCAACTCCTGCCACTCCATGGACTGTAGCCCTCTACGCTCCTCTGTGCATGGGCTTTCTGAGGCAAGAATACTGGAATGGGTTGCATTTTCTTCTCCAGTATATCTTCCTGATTCAGGGATTGAGCCTGCATCTTCAGCATCTCCTTCATTGGCAGGTGGATTCTTTTGTAAATCTGCTAGCAGGCAACTTTGTTTCATAAGATCAGTTCAGCTTAGTCACTCAGTCGTGTCCGACTCTTTGGGATCCCATGGACTGCAGCAAGCCAGGCTTCCCTGTCCATCACCAGCTCCCGGAGCTTGATCAAACTCATGTCTGTTGAGTCAGTGATACCATCCAACCATCTCATCCTCTCTTATCATCTCATCCTTTGTTTCATAAGATAGGGATAGAGTTTTATAGTCTTAAGAAAATAATAGTTTCAAGGAATAGTGAACAAGTTTTTTCATCCACCTCTCTTCTCTTGTAAAAACGAGTGACAGTTTCATTGAATATTTTCCTGCCTAACCAGGAAGGCAAACAATGTGTCACAAAGATTGCTTATCCTAGAAGATATTGCACCTTTGTCTACCAGCCTGGCCGTTGTGTCAATAGGACTGAGGAAGAAAACGTGTTAAAATATGAGTCCATTCTACTTTCTGAACACAGATTCAGAATCCTATTTCCTGTGGTGGAACCGGCTAACTCCAGAGGCAAAGTATGAAAAGTAGAAAGTGTTATTTTGAATTGTATATAGGCTGTAATAATAAAGCATTGTGTCATTTTAATGATTTTAAAACCACCTGCACTCTAGTAGTAGGACTTCCCTGGTGGCTCAGGCTATACAGAAAAATCTGTCTGCAATACAGGAGCCTTGGGTTCAATCCCTGGGTCAGAAAGATCCCCTGGAGAAAGGAATAACTATCCACGCCAGTATTCTTGCCTGGAGAATTTCATGAATAGAGGAGCCTGGCCAGCATATGAGAACACTTTGCATTTCTTAGAATTGAGACATCCTATTCCCCAATAATATTCGATATTACAATTTCAAATTATAAAACACTATCTCCATGTCCCTATTATATGCCAAAGAAAATGTTAGTCAATTGTAAACTCTCTTTTGCCCTCTGTTTTTTCAGAACATTCTTTAAATTTTATCCCTTATTAACAATGGACTACACTGTCCCTCAACCTACTACCACTACCCAGAATATATGCTCCAAGATAGCAAGTCCTTTTGCCTAATTTGTTGACATCTGCCTCCTCAATACTTAAACTGAGCCCAACACTTAATAAAAGTGTTTTGAATAAATTATCCTCCTGTTACTAATAATGACCATATAGGTTTTATCCTAAAGTAAATGTGTCCCATTGAGATGAATTCCATTCTGTTCTTGCCATGGGCTTGCCTCAGTCTGGGAGAAAAAAATGCTCCTTTTACAATACTCACAAAGACACCATAGGTGCTAGTAGGTTCTGCACTGGAGACCCTGAGAAGAAGTGAATAGCTCATTATTTTAGTACAATAAAAAAACTGTGGAGCTGAGGGCAGGGAAATGAATTCTGACTGATTTCACCCATGCTCTCCCCATTATATCTAAAGCAAGTATTTGCTTTCTGGCTAATGTTCTATACCTAGTTCAGAGGTATATTGTGGTGAAAGTGGTAGTATTTCTCTTTGAAAACTTAACTGGAGCTCTGAACTCTCTCTGAACACACACACACACACACACACACACACACACACACAAACACACATTTTGTACACAATTTTTAAGAGTTTGAAAGAAGACCTGAAACAAAGATTAGGAATTGTTACTTTAGTCATTATTTCTGTATAGTCATTATTTTTGCTTGCTCTGAGCTAATTTGGAAATTGTATCAGAATACCTCTTTTCTAATAAACATGTGTACTTGAGAACTGGGCTGTAAAGAAGGCAGAACACCAAAGAATCAATGCCTTCAAATTGTGGTGCTGGAAAATACTCCGGAAAGTCCCTTGGACAGCAAGGAGATTAAAATTGTCAATTTTGAGGGCGATCAACCCAGAATATTCACTAAAAGGACTGATGGTGATGCTGAAGCTCCATTGTTTTGGTGATCTGATGTGAACAGATGACTCATTGGAAAAGTCCTTGATGCTGGGAAAGATCAAGGGCAGAAGGAGAAGAGGGCGTCAGAGAATGAGATGGCTGGATGGCATCAACAATGCAATGAACATGAACTTGGGCAAACACCAGGAGATGGTGAGGGACAGGGAGGCCTAGTGTGCTGCAGTCCATGGGGTCACAGAATTGGACACAGCTGGATGACTGAACGATAGTAACAACACTTGATTTTAATGTGGAATCTAAAAACAACTTTAATTCTTCTCACTAGGTAAGAAGCATTATGGTCAGTATTCTATAGTTCTGTACCTCTCTTGTCCCCTGGTCAACTCTTGATACTTATGACTTTCTACAATAAGCACTGAAAAGTATGTTTGTCAAAACAAATTTTATCAGAGAATTGATAATTCTGTGAAAAAAAATATTGGAGTCCAGTTGATTTAAAATGTTAGTTTCAGGTTTACAGTATAGTGATTCAGTTATGCTTACACATAAGCTCCTTCTCTTTTGGAGTCTTTTCCCATATAGATTATTACATAATATTAAGTAGACTTCCCGTGCTATATTTGTTCTTGTTGGTTATCTATTTTATATATCAGAGAAGGTGATGGCACCTCACTCCAGTGCTCTTGCCTGGAGAATCCCATGGACGAAGGAGCCTAGTAGGCTGCTGTCCATGGGGTCGTTGCTAAGAGTCAGACACGACTGAGTGACTTCACTTTCGCTTTTCACTTTCATGCATTGGAGAAGGAAATGGCAACCCACTCCAGTGTTCTTGCCTGGAGAATCCTAGGGACGAGGGAGCCTGGTGGGCTGCCGTCTATGGGGTCGCACAGAGTCGGACACGAATGAAGTGACTTAGCAGTAGCAGCTGCAGCAGCAGCCTATGTATGTTAATCCTATGCTCTGAATTTATCCCTCTCTCCCAACTTTCCCCTTTGGTAACCTTAAATTTGTTTCCAAAATCTGTGAATCTGTTTCTGTTTGTAGTTAAGTTCATTTATACCATTTTTTAAAAATTAGATTCCACAGATAAGTGACATCATATGGTATTTTTTTTTCTATCTGATTTACTTCCTATGATATCTAGGTCCATCTATGTTGCTACAAAAGGCATTATTTCATTATTTTTAATGACTAAGAGGTTTTCAATTTATATCTACGTACCACACCTTATTATCCATTTATCTGCCAATGGACAGACATTTCGGTTGCTCCCATGTCTTGGCTATTGTATTGTAGTGCTGAAATGAACATTAGGGTGCATGCATCTTTTGAATTATAACTTTCTCTGCATGTATACTCAGGAGTGGAATTGCTTGATAATAAGGTAGTTCTTTGTTTATATTTGTTTTCACTTTCATTATTCTAGGACATGGATCCAAAAGATAGTGCTGGGATTTATGTCAAAAGTATTCTGCCTATGTTTTAATCTAATTGTTTTAGTAGTGTCCAACATTACATTTAAAGCTGTGATCCACTTTAATTTATTTTTGTGCATGGTGTTAGAGGATATTCTAATTTCATTCTTTTACTTGTAGCTCTGCAGTTTTTCCAGCACTACTTATTGAAGAGATCATCTTTTACCCATTGTTTATTCTTGCCTCTTTTGCCATAGGTTGATTGGCCATAGGTGTGTGGGTTTAGTTCTGGGCTTTCTATCCTATCCTATTGAATTATATTTCTGTTTCTGCCCAGTATAATACTGCTTTATGACTGTAGCTTTGTGTCTGAACTCAGGAACCCGGATTCCTCCAGATACAATTTTCTTTCTCAGTATTGCTTTGGCTATACAGAGTCTTTTGTATTTCCATACAAATTGTACTCATTTTCTGTTCTATCTAATTCTGTGAAAAATGCCATTGGTAATTTGATAGAAATTGCATCGAATCTGTAGATTACCTTGGATAGTTTAGTCATTTTGACAATAATGGTTCTTTCAATCCAAGAATGTGGCGTGTCATTTCTTCTGTTTGTGTCACTTCAGTTCTTATCACTAGTATCTCATAATTTTCTGAAAACAAGTTTTTACTTCTATGGTTTTTGTTGTTGTTGTTGGAATTGAGAATGGGGCTGTTTACTTGATTTCTTTTTCTTATCTTTTGTTGTTAGTATATGGGGATCCAAGAGATTTCTGTATATAAAATTTATATCCTGCAACTCTAGCAAATTCTTTGATAAGCTCTAGCAGTTTTCTGGTAGCATCTTTAGGATTTTCTATATGTAGTATCATGTCATTTGCGAACAGTGATAGTTTTGCTTCTTTTACAATTTGTATTCTTTTTTATTTTTTTTTCTGCTCTGATTTATAGAAGTATGACTTCCAAACTATGTGGAATAAAAATGAAAAAATATTTCCCTTGTTCCTGAATTTAGAGGGAATGCTTTCAGCTTCTCACCTTTGAGAAGGATATTCCCTGTAGGTTTCATATTTTCTGTCTTTATTATATGCCCAGTTTCTGGAGAGATACTGTCATGAATTATGTTAAATTTTGTCAAAACTTTTTCTGCATCTATTGAGAGGATCTTGATTTTTATTCTTCACTTTGTCAGTGTTGTCTGTCACACTGATTAATTTGCAGATATTAAAGAGTTGAGTTTCCCTGGTGGCTCAGATGGTAAAGAATTCACCTGCAGTGCAGGAGATCTTTATTTGAGCCCTGGTTTGGGAAGATTTCCTGGAGAAGGGGATAGTTATTCACTCCAGTATTCTTGCCTGGAGAATTCCATGGACAGAGGAGCCTAGCAGGCTATAGTCCATGGAAACACAGAGTTGTACATGACTGAATGACTAACATTACCAAAGAATACTTGCATATCTGGGATAAGTCCCATTTGATCATGGTATAAGATCTTTTTAATGTATTACTGGAATTGGAATGCTACTGTTTTGCTGAGGATTTTTGTGTCTATGCTTATCAATTATACACGCACACACACATGTATTTTACTGTTGTATTTTTGCTTGGTTTTGTGTCAGGGAATTGGACATGGAACAACAGACTGGTTCCAAATAGGAAAAGGAGTACATCAAGGCTGTATATTGTCACCCTGCTTATTTAACTTTTATGCAGAGTACATCACGAGAAACGCTGAGATGGAAGAAACAAAAGCTGGAATCAAGATTGCCTGGAGAAATATCAATAATCTCAGATATGCAGATGACACCACCCTTATGGCAGAAAGTGAAGAGGGACTAAAAGCCTCTTGATGAAAGTGAAAGTGGAGAGTGAAAAAGTTGGCTTAAAGCTTAACATTCAGAAAACTAAGATCATGGCATCCAGTCCCATCACTTCATGGGAAATAGATGGGGAAACAGTGGAAACAGTGTCAGACTTTATTTTGGGGGCTCCAAAATCACTGCAGATGGTGACTGCAGCCATGAAATTAGAAGACGCTTACTCCTTGGAAGAAAAATTATGACCAACCTAGATAGCATATTCAAAAGCAGAGACATCACTTTGCCAACAAAGGTCTGTCTAGTCAAGGCTATGGTTTTCCCTGTGGTCATGTATGGATGTGGGAGCTGGACTGTGAAAAAAGCTGAGCGCCGAAGAATTGATGCTTATGATCTGTGGTGTTGGAGAAGACTCTTGAGAGTCCCTTGGACTGCAAGGAGATCCATCCAGTCCATTCTGAAGGAGATCAACCCTGGGATTTCTTTGGAAGGAATGACACTAAAGCTGAAACTCCAGTACTTTGGCCACCTCATGCGAAGAGTTGACTCATTGGAAACGACTGGGAGGGATTGGGGGAAAGAGAAGGGGATGACAGAGGATGAGATGGCTGGATGGCATCACTGACTCGATGGACGTGAGTCTGAGTGAACTCCGGGAGATGGTGATGGGTAGGGAGGCCTGGCGTGCTGTGATTCATGGGGTCACAAAGAGTCGGACACGACTGAGCGACTGAACTGAACTGAACTGAATGATGGCCTCCTACAATGAGCAAAGGAATCTTCTTTCCTTTGAAATTTCTTGGACACTGTTCAGAAGGATAGGTGTTAACTGTCTTTAAATGTTGATAAAATTCACCTGTAAGGTTTTCTGGTCCTGAACTTTTGTTTGTTGGGAATTTTTAAATCACTGTTTCAATTTCAGTACTTGTGATTTATTTGTTCATATTTTCTACTTCTCCCTGATTCAATCTTGGAAAGTTGTACTTTTCTAGAAATTTTTCCATTTCTTCTAAGTTGTCTGTTTTATTTGTATATAGTTGTTTGTCATTATTTCTGATGCTCTTTTGCATTTGTGTGACATCTGCTGTAACTTCTTTTATATTTCAGTTCTATTGATTTGATCCCTTTTTTTTTTTTTCCTGATGAAACTAAAGACTTACCAACTTTGTTTACCTTTTCAAAGAATCAGCTTTTAGTTTCATTGATTTTTTTCTATTTTTTTCTTCATCTATTTTATTTATACCTGCTCTAATCTTTATGATCTATTTTATTCTATTAACTTTGGGTTTTGTTCATTTTTCTTCTTCTGGTTTCATTAGGTGTAATGTTAGGCTGTTTATTTGAGCTTTTTCTTGTTTCCAAAGATAAAATTGTATTACTATAAACTTTCCCTTTAAAACTGCTTTTTCTGCGTCCCCTAGGTTTTATTTTTTTAATTTTTATTTTTGCTTTATTTTACTTTACAATACTGTGTTGGTTTTGCCATACATTGACATGAATCTGACACGGATGTACATGATTTCCCAATCCTGAACCCCTCTCCCACTTCCCACCCCATATCATCTCTCTGGATTATCCCCGCTAGGTTTTGAATTGCTGCATTTGTGTTTTCATTTGTCTTTAGGTAATTTTTAAATTTCCTCTTTGATTTCTATAGTGTTTGGTAAAATAGTTGTAGCATTCATGTTTATATTTTTAACATTTTTTCCTGTAATTGATTTCTAATCTCATAGTGTTGTGGTTAGAAAAGATGCTTAATATTATTTCTATTTTCTTAATTTTACCGAGGTCTGATTTATGGCCCAAGATCTTATATCCTGGAGTAAGTTCCATGTGCTCTTGAGAAGATAGTATATTCTATTGCTTTTGGATGGAATGCTGTATAAATATAATTTAAGTTCACTTCGACTAATGTCCTATTTAAGGCCTGTGTTTCCTTATTGATTTTCTGCTGAATGACCCATCCTTTGATGAGGATTGGGTGTTATTTCTCCTTATTTAACTGTTGGCACTTGCTTCATATGTTGAGGTTGTCCTCTATTGGGTGCATATATATTTACAATTGCTCTATGTTCTTTTGGATTTATCTCTTGACCGTTGCATAATTTCCTTCTTGTCTTTTGTAGGGGACTTTATTTTAAAGTCTCACATGTACCCTGATGTTCATTGCAGCACTATTTATAATAGCTAGGACATGGAAGCAACCTAGATGTCCACTGGCAACTGAATGTATAAGGAAGTTGTGGTACATATACACAATAAAATATTACTCATTTGTAAAAGGAATGCATTTGAGTCCATTCTACTGAGGTGGATGAACCTGGAACCTATCATACAGAGTGAAGTAAGTCAGAAAGAAAAAGACAAATACTGTATATTAATGCATATATATGGAAGTTAGAAAGATGATAACAATCCTACGTGCAAGACAGCAAAGGAGACACAGATGTAAAAAGAAGTTTTAGACTAAGTGGGTGAAGGTGAGGGTGGGATGATTTGAGAGGATACCACTGAACCATGTATATTACCATGTGTAAAACAGATGACCAGGGCAAGTTAAGGCATCCAAAGTTGGTGCTCTGGGACAACCCAGAGGAACAGAGTGAGAAGGGAGGTGGGCGGTGGGTTCAGGATGGGGGAACACATGTATACTTTTGGCCAGTTCATGTTGATGTATGGCAAAAGCTGTCACGATATTGTCAAGTAATTATTGTCCAATTAAAATAATTTTTTTTTTAAAAAAGTCTCTTTTGTCTGATATGAGTATTACTACTCCAGCTTTATTTTGATTTTAATTTTTCCATCCCTTCACTTTCAGTTTGTTTGTCCCTAAATCTAAATTAGGTCTCTGTAGACACTATATGTAACAATTTTATTTTTGTATTCATTCAATCAGTCTTTGTTTTTGAACAAGAAGAACATTTAACCATTTAGTGTTTTTTTTTAATTGTCAGAAATTAATTTATTTTTGGGTTATGTTATTTTCTAATTTTATTTTTTAACTTTACAATACTGTATTGGTTTTGCCATACATTGACATGAATCCACCACAGGTGTACATGAGTTCCCAACCCTGAACCCCCTCCCACCACCCTCCCCATATCATCTCATCTCTCTGGGTCATCCCAGTGCACCAGCCCCAAGCGTCCTGTATCCTGTATGGAACCTAGACTAGCGATTCGTTTCTTGCATGATAGTATATATGTTTCAATGCCATTCTCCCAAATCATCCCACACTCTCCCTCTCCCATAGAGTCCAAAAGTCTGTTCTTTACATCTGTGTCTCTTTTGCTGTCTCACATACAGGGTTATCATTACCATCTTTCTAAATTCCATATATATGTGTTAGTATACTGTATTGGTGTTTTTCTTTCCAGCTTACTTCACTCTGTATAATTGGCTCCAGTTTCATCCACCTCATTAGAACTGATTTAAATGTATTCTTTTCAATGGCTGAGTAATACTCCATTGTGTATATGTACCACAGCTTTCTTATCCATTTATCTGCTGATGGACATCTAGGTTGCTTCCATGTCCTGGCTATTATAAACAGTGCTGCGATGAACATTGGGACACACGTATCTCTTTCAATTCTGGTTTCTTCGGTGTGTATGCCCAGCAGTGGGATTGCTGGGTCATAAGGCAGTTCTATTTCCACTTTTTAAGGAATCTCCACACTATTCTCCATAGTGGCTGTACTAGTTTGCATTCCCACCAGCAGTATAAGAGGGTTCCCTTTTCTCCATACCCTCTTCAGCATTTATTGCTTGTAGACTTTTGGATCACAGCCATTCTGACTGGCATGAAATGGCACCTCACTGTGGTCTTGATTTGTATTTCTCTTATACTGAGTGATGTTGAGCATCTTTTCATGTGTTTGTTAGCCATCTGTATGTCTTCTTTGGAGAAATGCCTATTTAGTTCTTTGGCCCATTTTTTGATTGGTTCATTTATTTTTCTGGAATTGAGCTGCATAAGTTGCTTGTATATTTTTGAGATTAGTTGTTTGTCCATTGCTTCATTTGCTATTATTTTCTCCCATTCTGTCTTTTCACCTTGCTTATAGTTTCCTTTGTTGTGCAGAAGCTTTTAAATTTAATTAAATCCCATTTGTTTATTTTTGCTTTTATTTCCAGTATTCTGGGAGGTGGATCATAGAGGATCCTGCTGTGATTTATGTCGGAGAGTGTTTTGCCTATGTTTTCCTCTAGGAGTTTTATAGTTTCTGGTCTTACATTTAGATCTTTAATCCATTTTGAATTTATTTTTGTGTGTGGTGTTAGAAAGTGTTCTAGTTTCATTCTTTTATAAGTGGTTGACCAGTTTTCCCAGCACCATTTGTTGAAGAGATTGTCTTTAATCCATTGTATATTCTTGCCTCCTTTGTCAAAGATAAGGTGTCCATAGGTGTGTGGATTTATCTCAGGGCTTTCTCCTTTGTTCCATTGATCTATATTTCTGTCTTTGTGCCAGTACCATAGTGTCTTGATGACTGTGGCTTTGATATTGATTTACATGTTCCTATTGCCATTTTGTTAATTGCTTTAGATTCGTTTTCGCTTTTCTTCCCTTCCCGTTTTGTTCACTTCTTTTATAATTTGATGACTAGTGTTGTATTGCTTTTTCTGTGTGTCTGTTTGTATCTACTGTAGATTTTTGGTTTGTGGTTCCCAAGAGGTTTTGGAATAGTTATATATATATATATATGACGTCCCTCGTTTCTCAGATGCTAAAGAATCTCCCTGCAATTCAGAAGACCCAGATTTGATCCCTTGGTCAGGAAGATCCTCTGGAGAAGTGAACGATTACATATAGACAAGTAACGTTAAGTTGCTGGTCTCTTAAATTCTAATACATTTCCAATATCCTGCATTTGTATTCTTACCATAATAGATGGTCTTGATATCATATTTGTATGTGGATGATTTCCTATCTTTACTTTTTGTTTGCCTTACCAGTGAGCTTTCCCATTCATATTTTTTGTTTGTTTGTTTCAAGTTATGGCCTTTTCTTTCCTGCCTAGAGAAGTTCCTTTAAGATTTGTTTTAAATCTGGTTTAGTGGTGCTGATATCTCTTAGTTTTTGCTTGTCTGTGAGCTTTTTGATTTCTCTGTCATATCTGAATGAGATCCTTGTTGGGTGTAGTATTCCTAGCTGTAGTTTTTTTCTCTTTCATCCCTTTAAATGTGTTGTGCCACTCCCTTTTAGCCTGCAGAGTTTCTGTTGAAAAATCAGCTGATTCCATTATGAGGATTCCCTTGTATGTTTATTTGTTGCTTTTCCTTTGTTGTTTTTAGTACTTTTCTTGTCTTTAATTTCTGTCAGTTTGATTAGTTTGTGTCTCAGCATATTTTTTCTTAGATTTACCAATATGGGGATCTCTGCACTTTCTGGACTTAAATGACTGTTTCTTTTCTCATTTTAGCAGTTTCCAGTTATAACCTTTTCACATATTTTGTCAGTCTCTTTCTCTTTCTCTTGCTCTCCCCTCTGGGACCCCTATAATGTGAATTCATGCTGGTGCACTTGGTATTGTCCTGGAGGTCTCTCAGACTTTCTTCATTTCTTTTCATTCTTTTTCTTTTCTTTCTTTTCTTTTTTTTTTTTTCTTTTCCTGTTAGGGGCAGTGGTTTTTACCACTCTGTCAACCATGTCACTTATTTGTTCTTCTATCTCATTTATTTTATGATTTATACTTTCTAATGTATTTTTATTTTGGTTATCACATTGTTCACCTCTATTTGTTTATTCTTTAAGTATTCTAGAGAGCATCACTAAGTTTTAAGGAAACTCTCTTTTTGTCTGAAAAGGCATAGTAATGATGTCAGCATTCTGACAGGTAGTTCCAAATATAGAAAACCCAGTGACCTTCATTAATCATAAAATGAAGGGGTTACACCTAAGTTTAATTTATAAATTTAGTTTTAAATCTAAGTAGAAAATTTTGGTGTTTGAAATTCTATTCATTAATGCATTATCATTTAAGTTCAAAAGCTTTTATTTTGTTCTTAGGATCTAAAATTAATAAAATTATAACAAATTTTAAATATCAAAATATATTTATGAGCTGGACTTATGATCTTAAAATTTGTCTTACTGACCTAATAACTGATTAGAAATACATTTAGACATGCAACTCATTTTTGATTTAAAAGGAAATACAGTATTGCATGTAGAATAAAGTAAAAATAAAATTAAAAAAGAATATTTTCTATAGAACGTCATTGAAAAAAATCTGCTTCAAATGATAAATAATATCACTAAGAAAATTGTTGCTTAAAACCTTATTGCAATGTTAGGTAAGGCCTTTTAAAAACTTTCTATTCATTCAAAAAGAGAATAATTGTATGATCTTCCTGCTAGACTAATTTTTGTTTGAATTACGATAAATGACTACTTTCATAGTGGCATTTCCTGGGCTTCTTCATTTTACTCATATGTAAAGACCGTTTCCTGAACAATAGCCACTTAATTAGCCTATATCTTAAGCAGTTCATGGATTTATTTTTTACTGTATATTTAAATCTATTCAATGCAAAGTTGTAATATAGCATATAAAATGAGAATAAGTACTTTAGCAAAGTTTTTTCTACTAATTGGAATAATCATGCTGTTTTGCTCATTTGTTTCTCTAAATACTGATTGTGCTTCCCTCCTGACACGGTAGCTTATATCTCGATGCAGTCTTAATTTAAGCATTAAAAATTAAGGCATTTTAAAAGCAAACATCTGATTTTGGTTTTTGAAAAAATAAAGCATCATAATCCATAATTAGGGGTAAAAGTTGCTATTGTTTTCTTATTGTAGTCAGAGATAAATATAACTACATTGTTTGCTCCTAAATAAAGTTTAATGAGCTCTGTAAACAAAAAAAAGTGAATATATTTTTTGTTTAAAAATTAGTTGTATTAATTTCTAAAGTATTTGAAAAAACATATTTAAATCAAACTCTAAGATAAGAGCTTTGCATTGCCCTGCATCTTTTGGTCCCAAATAATTCTCCCTCTTCAGCAAATCATAATAACTAGGATAATAGAAATCTAGTTGATTAATGTGAAAGACAATCATGCATGCTCAGTCACTTGGTTACGTCCAACTCTTTGTGACCCCATGGACTATAGCCCACCAGGCTCCACTATGAAATTTCCCAGGCAAGAATATTCAAAAAGTTGCCATTCCCTACTCCAAAGACAGGAGGTAAATGATTGGGAATGCCATTGTTCCCATACTTGGGACCATCTCATCTCATTTTGTTCTTCAATTGTGTATTACCTATTTTTTAAACTTTCTTATTTTGTATTGAGTTATAGTTGATGGATGGGTCATGGTGAAAAGTTCTGATAAAACACAACCCACTAGAGAAGGGAATAGCTAACCACTTCAGCATTCTTGCCTTAAGAACCTCATGAACAATATGAAAACATCAAAAGATATGATGCTAAAAGATGAACTTCCCCCATGTTGATAAGTGTCCAATACACTACTACAAGAGAATGGAGAAATAGCTCCAGAAGGAATAAAGAGGCTGAGCTAAAGTGGAAATGATGCCCAGCTCTGGATATGTCTGGTGGTGAAAGTAAAGTCTGATACTGAAAAGAACAAAATTGCATAGGAACCTGCAATGTTAGCTCCATGCATCAAGATAAATTGAAAGTGGTCAAATAGGAGATGGCAAGAGTAAACTACTACATTTTAGGAATCAGTGAACTAAAATGGATTGGAAAGGAGAATTTAATTCAGATGATCATTTTATCTACCACTGTGGACAAAAATCCCTTAGAAGAAATGGAGCAACCCTCATAGCCAACAAGAGCCTGAAATGCAGTATTTGAGTGCAATCTCAAACATGACGGAATGATCTCAGTTCATTTCCAAAGCAAAGCATTCAATGTCACAGTTATTCAAATCTATGGCCCAATACTATTGCTGAGGAAGCTGAAGTTGAAGAGTTCTATGAAGCCCTACAAAACCTTCTATAACTAACACCAAAAAAGATGTCCTTTTAATCATAGGGGACTGGAATGCGAAAGTAGAAAGTCAAGAGATACCTGGAGTAACAGGCAAATTTGGCCCTGGAATACAACATGAAGCAGGGCAAAGGCTGAAAGAATTTTGCCAAGAAAACAAATTGGTCATAGCAAACACCCTCTTCCAACAAAATAAGAGACTACTCTATATGTGAACATCACCAGATAGTCAATATCAAAATCAGATTGAATCTATTTTTTACACCTGAAGATGGAGAAGGTATGGATGAAGATACAGTCAGCAAAAAACAAGACCAGGAGCTGACTGTGGCTCAGATCATGAACTCCTTATTGCAAACTTCAGACTTAAATTGATAAAGGTAGGAAAACCAACTAAGCCATTTGGGTATAACCTAAATCAAATCCCTTATGAATATACAATGGAAGTGACAATTTGATTCAAGGGATTAGATCTGATAGACAGAATGGTTGAAGAACTATGGACAAATGTTCACAACATTGTACAGGAGGCAGTGATCAAAACCTTCCCTCAAAATAAGAAATGCAAAAAGGCAAAATGGTTGTCCCAGGATACCTTACAAACAGCTGTGAAAAGAAGAGAAACAAAAGGCAAAGAATAAAAAGAAAGATATATCCACTTGAATGCAGAACTGGAAAGGATAGCAAGGAGAAATGAGAAAGCTTTCTTAATGCAAATAGAGGACGATAATAGAATAGAAAAGACTAGAAATCTCTTATGAAATTACCAAAGGAATATTTCATGCAAAGATAGACATAATAAAGGACAAAAATGATTTGGACCTAAAAGAAGCAGAAGCAGAAGATATTAAGAAGAGGTGCCAGAAATACATAGAATTACACAAAAATTCTTAATAAGCTGGATAACCACCATGGTGTGACCATTCCTAGAGCCAAACATCCTGGAGTGTGAAGTCAAGTGGGTCTTAGGAAGCATTGCTATGATCAAAGCAAGTGGAAGTGATGGAATTCCAGCTGAGCTCTTTCAAACCCTAAAAGATGATGCTGTGAATGCTGTGAAAGTGAAGCACTCAGTACGCTAGCAAATTTGAAAAACTCAGCAGTGGCCACAGGACTGGAAAACTCAGTTTTCATTCCAATCTCAAAGAATGTTCAAACTACCATACAATGACACTCACTTCACATGCTAGCAAGGTAATTCTCAAAATTCTTCAAGCTAGACTTCAACAGCACGTGAACCAAAAACTTCCAGATATAAAAGCTGGATTTAAGAAAAGCAGAGGAAGCAGAAATAAATGGCCAACATCCACTGGATCATAGAAAAAGCAAGGGAATTTCAGAAAAACAAACAAACATCTATTTGTACATCATTGACTACATTAAAGACTTTGACTGTGTGGATCAAAAATAACTGTGGAAAATTCTTAAAGAAATGAGAATGTTAGACCACCTTAACGGTTAGAACTGGTCACAGAACAGCAGATTGGTTCCAAATTGGGAAAGGAGTAAGTCTAGGCTGTGTATTGTTATCCTGCTATTTAACTTCTACGCAGAATACATTGTGTAAAATGTCAGGCTGGATGAAGCCAAGCTTTAGTGAAGATTGCTGAGAGAAATATCAATAACCTCAGATAAGAAGATTACACCACTCTTATGGCAGAAAACGAAAAGGAACTAAAGAGTCTCTTGATGAATGTGAATGAGAAGAGTGAAAAAGCTGGCTTAAAACTAAACATTCAAAAACTAAGATTATGGCATCTGGTCCCATCACTTCATGGCAAATAGAAAGGGGAAAATGGAAAAAGTGACCCCAAAATCACTGTGGATGATGACTGCAGCCATGAAATTAAAAGATGCTTGTTCCTTGGAAGAAAAGGTATAACACACCTAGAGAGCATATTAAAAAGCAGAGATATCACTTTGCCGATAAATGTCAGTATAGTTAAAGTTGTGGTTTTTCAATTAGTCACATATGGATGTGAGAGTTGGACCATAAAGAAGGCTGAGTGAGTGAGTGAAAGCTGCTCAGGCACGTCTGACTCTTTGCAAAGCTGTGAACTATAGCCTGCCAGGCTTCTCTGTCTATAGCATTCTCCAGGCAAGATTACTGGAGTGGGTTGCCATTTCCTTCTCCGAAAGAAGGCTGAGCACCAGTGAATTGATACTTTTGAACTGTGGTATTGGAGAAGACTCTTGAGAGTCCCTTGAATTGCAAGGAGATTAAACCAGTCAATCCTTAAGGAAATCAATCATGAATATTCATTGGAAGGACTGATTCTGAAGCTGAAGCTCCAAAGCTTTGCCACCTGATGTGGAGATCCGTCTTATTGGAAAAGACCCTGACACTGGAAAGGTTGAAGGCAGGAGGAGAATGGGACAACAGAGGATGAGATGGTTGGGTGGCATCACCCATTCAGTCAATATGAATTTGAGTGAACTCTGGAGGTACTGAAGGACAGGGATGCCTGGTGTGCTGCAGTCCATGGGGTCGCAAAGATTCAGACACAGCTGAGTGACTGAACAACAACAAAACTAATTAACATAATAAATAGATTCAGTTGAATAGCAGATAGACTCAACCATACATATGCATGTATCCATTCTCACCCAAACTCCCCTGCCATCATGGCTGCCACATAACATTGAGCAGATTTCCATGTGCTATACAGTAGGGCCTAGCTGGTTACCTATTTTAAATATAGCAGTGTACATGTCCATCCCAAACTTGTTAACTATCACTTCCCCGGTCCAACGCCCTGGAAACCGTAAGCTCATTCTAGAAGTCTGTGAGTCTTTTTCTCTTTTGTAAGTTCATTTATATCATTTCTTTTTAGATTCTACCTATAAGTCATGTCATACCATATTTCTCCTTCTCTGTCTGACTTAACTTCTGTTCGTGTTACTGATTATTAATTGCCTGATTTGTAGGGTGGAATGGTAGCTTGCTTATATAGAGATGAGATCATCAAAAGGACACTCTCCAGTGAATTGTAATATAAATGGTCGCTAATTTAAAAGTAAAATCCAAACAGGTTATTGAATCACTGATATGTGGAGACTCTATGTATTCCCTGACTGTAGTCTAAGCCACGTTTTCCTCTAACAGGGCCTTGAGGATATCATGGGGTCATCACATTTCCATTTGCCTTTACAGCAGTATTCCTTATGCGCATTCTTTGTGGATTGAACTGTGCCTTGAAGTAATTTGGTTCTTTATGTTTGAGCTTGAATGCAGAGGAATACATTGGAATGAATTTACATTTAATCAATGTTTATTGCTTATACAAAGTGGTAAGGTAAATATCTAATTGCAATTTAACTAAAAGATGCTAGAATCCTCCCAAATTCTCATATAGGTACAACTGGAAGAGAAATGAGTAAAGGTATACCCCAAAGGTACAACCTTAGAGTTTCTTTATAGAAATCAAATGAAAACTGTTAGAAAACATGTGGGGGTACCATTGCCTCTTCTTCTAATTTCAACATCTTTAACACCCATATACATATAGCCACAGCTTTCTAGGAAATATGTAGCACATACATCACTCCAGATAGTATGTAACTTTAGCAAATCAAATATATGTTGCTGCAAGAGAGTAAATTCTATATACTCCTGTAGCTCAAAGCTTTTTATCAAAAAATTAATTGATTTGAGCATTAGATATTCAAATCTGTTATAATTTCCTTATTTGAATTCCAGAAACCAGAGCCTTTCAGCCCACAGCTATTTCAGGCAATGCTACTTCTCTGCTTCTAAGTTCAGAGGAGGGGGCCATATGCACTGCTTGAGGTTTTCTGGTAAGCACATACATTATTAGTCTGCTACACCTTTGCTTACCAAGAGATAGCTAAATGAATTTTCAGATATTGAAGCTAGATAGCAGGAAAAACAAAACTAAATAAAATGAAGAAAATGCACATTATTCTTATTATCATTATTATTTAACTCATATTCTGCAACAGTATCTTAGATACAGCCTCAGTATTTTGAGCCATCCACCAAAGAGTGCTATCAGCTAAATAAAGATGGACTCATTTATGCTGTATTAAGAGAGTAAGGATAAAAACATTTATGCTGTATTAAGATTGCTGGAAGAAATATCAATAACTTCAGCTATGCAGATGATGCCACCCTTATGGGCAAAAGTGAAGAGGAACTAAAGAGCCTCGTGGTGAAAGTGAAAGGAGAGTTAAAAAGCTGGCTTAAAGCTTAGCATTCAAAAAACAAAGATCATGGCATCTGATCCTATCAGTTCATGGCAAATAGATGGGGAAACAATGGAAACCATGACAAACTTTATTTTCCTGGGCTCCAAAATCACTGCAGATGGTGAGTGCAGCCATGGAATTAAGATGATTGCTATTTGGAAGAAAGACTCCATGACTAACCTAGAAGATATTAAAAAGCAGAGACATTACTTTTCTGACAAAGGTCCCTTTAGTCAAAGCTGTGGTTTTTCCAGTAGAAATGTATGGATGTGAGAGTTGGAACATAAAGAAAGCTGAATGCCAAAGAATTGATGTTTTTGAACTGTGGTGTTGGAGAAAATTCTTAAGAATCTCTTGGACTGCAGGGGAGATCAAACCAGTCCATCCTAAAGGAAATCATTCCTGAATATTCATTGGAAGGACTGATGCTGAAGCTGAAGATCCAATACTTTGGCCACCTGACGCGAAGAACTGACTCATTTGAAAAGACCCTGATGCTGGGAAAGATTGAAAGCAGGAGTAAAACAGGATGCCAGAAGATGGGATAGTTGAATGGCATGTCCGACCTGATAGACATGAGTTTGAGCAAGTTCTAGGAGGTGGTGAATCATTTTTTTCAGAAAAATTGTTTGTGTTATAACTTTATGACTTTGGAAAACACACAAACTTGAATCTTTGTTTTCAGAAAAACTGTGCTTCTCTTACTGTGACCTATAATAATTTGATAAATTATGTCTTTATAAGCAAATAAAACATTTATTGATTTATTAAATTTTATCAAGTATCATCGCAGAACACAGTGCTGTGAGACTAATATCATTTACTAGAAAAAAACTGTAAACAACACAAAAAGGAGATTAAACAATACATCTCTAAATAATGAACAGGTTACTGAAGAAATCAAAGGGAAATCAAATGACAATGAAAACATGACAATTCAAAACCTATCATTTCCGTTCAGTTGCTTAGTTATGTCCTGTGCTCTGCAACCCCATGTACTGCAACACACCAGGCCTCCCTATCCATCAACAAGTCAAGGAGTTTACTCAAATTCATGTCCATTGAGTCAGTGATGCCATCCAACCGTCTCATCCTCTGTTGTCCCCTTCTGTTTCCACCTTCGATCTTTCCCAGCATCAAGGTATTTTCCAATGAGTCAGTTCTTCACATCAAGTGGCCAAAGTACTGAAGTTTCAGCTTCAGCATTAGTCCTTCCAATGAATATTCAGGACTGATTTTCTATAGGATGGACTGGTTGGAACACTCAAGTCTTCTCCAACACCAAAATTCAAAAGCATCAGTTCTTCAGGGCTCAGCTTTCTTTACAGTTCAACTCTCACATCCATACGTGACTGCTGGGAAAACCATAGCTTTTACTAGATGGAATTTGTTGGCAAAGTAACATCTCTACTCTTTTAATATGCTGTCTAGGTTGGTCATAACTTGTCTTCCAAAGAGCAAGCATCTTTTAATTTCAGGGCTGCAGTATCATCTGCAGTGAATTTGGAGCCCCCCACCCCAAAATAAAGTCTGTCGTTTTTTCCACTGTTTCCCCATCTATGTGCCATGAAGTGATGGGACCAGATACCATGATCTTAGTTTTCTGCATGCTGAGTCTTAAGCCAACTTTTTCACTTTCCTTTTTCACTTTCACCAAGAGGCTCTTTAGTTCTTTGCTTTCTGCCATAAGGGTGGTATCATCTGCTTATTTGAGGTTGTTGATATTTCTCTTGGTTGCAATCTTGATTCGAGCCTGTGCTTCATCCAGTCCAGCTTTTCTCATAATGTACTCTGCATATAAGTTAAATAAGCAGGCTTACAATCTACAACCTTGATGTACTCCTTTCCAGATTTAGAACCAGTATGTAGTTCCATGTCCAGTTATAACTGTTGCTTCTTGACCTGAATACAGATTTCTCAGGAGGCAGGTCAGGTGGTCTGGTATTCCACCTCTTGAGAAATTTTCCACAGTTTGTTGTGATCTACACAGTCTAAGGCTTTGACATAATAGTCAATAAAGCAAAAGTAGATGTTTTTCTGGAACACTCTTGTTTTTTTATGATCCAACGGATGTTGGCAATTTGATCTCTGGTTCCTCTGCCTTTTCTAAATCTATCTTGAACATCTGGAAGTTTATGGTTCATGTACTGTTGAAGCCTGGCTTGGAGTAATTTGAGCATTACTTTACTAGCATGTGAGATGAGTACAACTGTGTGGTTGTTTGAACATTCTTTGACATCACCTTTGCGATTGGAATGAAAACTGACCTTTTCCAGTCCTGTGGCCACTGCTGAGTTTTCCAAATTTGCTGGCATATTGAGTGCAGCACTTTCACAGCATCATCTTTTAGGATTTGTAATAGTTCAACTGGCACTCCATCACCTCCACTAGCTTTGTTCATAGTGATGCTTCCTAAGGCCCCCTTGACTTCATATTCCAGGATGTCTGGCTCTAGGTGAGTGATCACACAATCATGATTATCTGGGTTGTGAATATCTTTTTTTTTTTTTTTTCGTTTACTGTATTTTACTTTACAATACTGTATTGGTTTTGCCATACATCAACATGAATCTGCCACGGGTGTACACGTGTTCCCAATCCTGAATCCCCCCTCCCACCTCCCCTCCCCATACCATCTCTCTGGGTCATCCCAGTGCACCAGCCCCAAGCATCCTGTATCCTGCATTGAACCTAGACTGGTAATTCATTTTTTATATGATATTATACATGTTTGGGTGGGATGATTTGGGAGAATGGCAGTGAAGATCTTTTTATACAGTTCTGTGTATTCTTGACATGTCATCTTAGCATCTTCTGCTTTTGTTAGATCCATATTACTTCTGTCCTTTATTCAGTCCATCTTTGCATTAAATGTTCCCTTGGTATCTCTAATTTTATTGAAGAGATCGCTAGTCTTTCCCATTCTATTGTTTTCCTCTGTTTCTTTGCACTGATCAATGAGGAAGGCTTTCTTATCTCTCCTTGCTATCCTTTCGAACTCTGCATTCAAAAGGGTATAGCTTTCCTTTTCATCTTTACATTTCGCTTCTGTTCATTTCACAGCTGTTTGTAAGACCTCCTCAGACAGCCATTTTGCTTTTTTGCCTTTCTTTTTCTTCGGGATGGTCTTGATTCCTGTCTTTGGTATAGTGTCACAAATCTCCATCCATAGTTTATCAAGCATTTTGTCTATCAGATCTGGTTTCTTAAATCTATTTCTCACTTCCACTGTATAATTGTAAGGTATATAATTTAGGTCATACCTGAATGGCCTAGTGTTTTTTCCTATTATCTTCCATTTAAGTATGAATTTGCCAATAAGGAGTTCGTGATCTGAGCCACAGTCAGCTCCTGGTCTTGTTTTTGATGACGGTATAGCTTTAGCTGCAAAGAATATAATGAATCTGATTTCGGTGTTGTCCATCTGGTGATGTCCATGTGTAGGGTCTTCTGTTGTGTTGTTGGAAGAAGGTATTTGCTATGACCAATGTGTTCTTTTGGCAAAACTCTATTAGCCTTTGCCCTGCTTCATTCTGTATTCCAAGGCCAAATTTGCCTGTTACTCCAGGTGTTTCTTGACTTACTACTTTTGCATTCCAGTCCCCTATAATGGAAAGCACATTTTTGGGGGTGTTAGTTCTAAAAGGTCTTGTAGGCCTTCATTGAACCGTTCACCTTCAGCTTCTCCAGTGTTACTGGTCAGGGTATAGACTTGGAGTACTGTGATACTGAATGGTTTGCCTTGGAAATGAACAGAGATCAGTCTGCCGTTTTTGAGATTGCAACCAAGTACTGCGTTTTGGACTCTTTTGTTGACTAGATGGCTACTCCATGTTTTTCCTAAGGGATTCCTGCCCACAGTAGTAGATACAATGGTCATCTGAGTTAAATTCACCCATTCCAGTCCATCTGAGTTTGCTGATTCCTAAAATGTCAACGTTCACTCTTGCCATCTCTTGTTTGCCCACTTCCAATTTGCCTTGATTCATGGACCATATTCACAATGATGCTTCAGAAATAATTTATTGTACATGGACCATGTACAGAATCTAGAAAAACAGTAATGAAGTCTTCATTTACAGGGCAGCAATGGAGAAACAGACATAGAGAACAGACTTATGGACATGGGGAAAGGAAGGACAGGGTATGGAAAGAATAACATGAAAACTTACATACCGTATGTAAAGTAGAGAGACAACGGGGATTTGCTGTATGCCTCAGGAATCTCAAAAAGTTTCTCTAGAGCCCACCTAGAGGGGTGGGATGGGAAGGGAGATGGGAAAGAGGTTCAAAAGAGAAGGTATATATGTATATCTGTGGTTGACTCCTGTTGAGGTTTGACGGAAAATAAGAGAAAAAATAAGAATGAAATAATGGCATTTGCAGAAAGACAGATGGACCTAGTGATAGTCATACGGGTGAAATAAGCCAGAGAATGGCTAATATCATATGATGTCACTTACATGTGAAAGATAAGGGAAAATAGATAAAAATAAATTTATTTATCAAACATAGATAGATTCACACACATAGAAAACAAATTTATGGTTACCAAAGAGAAAATCAGAGGAGGAATAAATTAGGAGTTTGGTGTTTAATATGTACACATTATTACATATAAAAGAAATAACAAATCAGGGCCACTGTAAAAGCAAGCAAACAAACAAACAAACAAAAAACAAACAAACAAAACCTCATGTATTCTCAAGCTCTGGTTATTAGGATTGGGATGTTTTGGTTGCCATTTTTCTGCCTACCACAGTAAATAATCATCAAACAAATCAACTGCAATCGTGTAACTTCATAAGAATGAACTGTCACCACAAAACATTAAATGGAAATGATTATCCTGAAAATATTATATATAACCCAATGTCATTTTTATAAAGTTAAAAGCATTTCAAATGTATATATTTAAAATACATTGAAGCATTTTAGAAATGTGAATTTGGGGCACTCTAATGGTATTGCCAAAGAGGTTGATAGGACTGGAATGAGCAAGATAAAATTTTGGAACCTCTACAATGATGCTTCAGAAATAATTTATTTTTTCTTGCTCATCATGTGAGTTTTAACAGTAAACTGATGATTCTCTGTGACATGAAGTATTTTATACATCTCATAGAAAATTTAAAACAATATTATTGCCATTCAGGACAAAAATACATACATTAAACTATGTATATGCAATTCTCTATGCGTAAATGATTGTTAGAAAATAGAAAAGTAGATTAATTAATTTGAAAGCCAATGATCTGGATTTTCAGTCAGGCCATACAGCGTCATCTTGGTGAGTACTCACATTGCATTTTGGTGCTTTTCTCAGTGCAATTAATGTAATTTAGACCTGAGTGGATGGAATTATAGATAAGATTATGATTGACTGGCTTTCAACTTAGTGTTTTCCCTTTGAATAATCATACACAGGAGAATATCTCCATATTACAGCGTGAGAGGTAGGATTAAATGGGACCATGTGCTAACTCTCTCCTCAGAACATCTGAACGTAGTTTCATCAGTTCAGTCCAGTTCATCTGTACTAGTAAGAATTTCAGAAACTGTGCATGAAATCACTTGCATGTTTAAGAAGCAAGATATTTAGTTCAGAGTGGAAGTATCAATTTAAATTACTGGTCACTTAAGAAGTCTGGGCATTCCCAAGTTATTTTATAATAACTTGTACATATAACATATGTCATGCTTTTCAGTGTTTTCTCAGTTCCATTATCTTATTAGGACTATCTAGTGATCTTCTATGATGGCCGACAAAGCATAATTAGTACCATTCTACAAATGAGGATGCTGAGACACGGCAAGACTAAATACTTCATATGAGTATAAACCTCATCACCATCTGATGGTACATTTCATACTAAAATTCAAGTCTTTCAAGTCTTCAAAATTCTAGCTATATTAGTTAATATTGTTACAACAAATACCAAAATTTATAGTAGTTTACATATGATAAAAGTCTTTCACTTAGAGTCCAAAGTAGGTTCTCCTAATTGGGCAATTTTATCCAACTGTGAATTAAGGTCACAGACTTTATCAGTAGTTTTAAGAGAGATCATCCCTATCTGCATCAGGCAAGTATAAGAGAAAATAATGTGGAAGATTTATACAGTCTAGCCCCAGAAGTGGCATGCATCATTTCCACTCATGTTAAACTTGTAGAGCTCAGTTTAATTCCCCCAAAAGACTGGGGAATGTCATCTAGTTGTGTCTCCAGGAAGAAAAACTGCTCTTAAGTTTGGTGAACAGGTAGTCTATTTTTGCTCTACTGGCCAAGCACTCTTTCTACTATTCCAAGTTACCACCCAGGTTCATTTATATCCATATTCTCCACCAAGGTCATGAAAATCTGAAGACTGATGAATTTATTCTTTGTTAGAATCTCTAATAGGCCCAGTAGTGGTTTAGTTGTTAAGTTGTATCCAACTCTTGCAACACTGTGAACTGTAGTCTACCAGGCTCCTCTGTCCATAGGATTCTCCAGGCAAGAATATTTGGGTATTCTTCTTTTTCCAGGAGATCTTCCTCACCCAGGAATTGAACTCAGGTCTCTGGCATTGCAGGCAGATTCTTTATCGACTGAGCTATGAGGGAATAGGCCCAGTGACCATGTTCAATAAGTGATATCAGTGTGCTTGTTAACACAGAGCTAAGTGGGGTTCTCCAATAAGCAGACAAGGCTTTAATGTTAACCTTGCCATGGTTAACATTACAATGGCCACCTGAATACAGATATGGGTAAATAGATTGTTCCATTTCTTTTCACAACAGTCCGACACCAAACGTATGGGGGATTTTTTTTTATTCACACTAACAGATTCTCCAACTCTCAATACTAACTGGATGATAGACAATTCCATTCAATTCTGCTACTTACTACCCAGAGTAATAGATGCATAGGTCCAGGTATGGTGAAAGGAATGCAGGCCTCCTTGTCCTCTCCAGGTGAGTCACTTTCCCAGCACCTAAATGTGATCACTACTCTGGAAGTGCTGCAAATCCTGTTTAGAGTTCTTATTTATTTATTTATTTATTTATTTTTACAAGGTTACCATTATATAGTCATAGTCAATTTAATCATTGGTCATTGATAATGGAACTCACTGTCCTCCCTAAAGGTCTGAAAATAGGGTTAAAATTCCAACCCTCTAATTATATGGTTGGACTTTCTGGTGACCAGCCCTCTTCCTGAAGTTATCTAGTAGTTTTTCAGCCAATGAATTCCTCAGCCAAATCTGGTTAACTTACTAAGGCACTTATCATTCATTCTAAAGATTTTAGGCACTCTTTCTCAGACTTGTATAACATAGGATGCTCTTACCATCTCTATCAGGAAATTCCAAAGATTTTAGAAGGCTTTTGCTAAAAACCGTGGATTAAGATTAAATATATATATCTAATTATATCACAATATCACACATGCACACACCAGTTTTATAGATGTGACACATACATGGGCTCCCTGGGAGGCACAATGATAAAGAATCTGCCTGCCAATGCATGAGATGTAAGAGACATGGTTTTGACCCCTGAATTGGGAAGATCCTCTGGAATTGTTATTCAGTCACTACGTTTTATGAGATAATATAAGATGTCTGAAGATGGAAGAAGTTTCTTCATGATATTGCATTTGATAACATTGTCCATTTTATTAAGCATATTTTATATGTCAGCTAGAGTTCCAATACTTAGCAGTAGAGTGAAACAAGAGGGAAATACAGTGACATGTTATATCACTCACATGGACAGGATGTGCATGTTTGCCCCATTGCAGTTGTATCATTGATATTGACTTTTCTTAAGGATCTTGGGGCTTCCCTGGTAGCTCAGAGGTTAAAGCATCTGCCTGCAATGCAGGAGACCCGGGTTTGATCCCTGGGTTGGGGAAGATACCCTGGAGAAGGAAATGGCAACCCACTCCAATATTCTTGCCTGGAGAATCCCATGGACGGAAGAGCCTGGTGGGCTACAGTCCACGGGGTCGCAAAGAGTTGGACACGACTGAGCAACTTCACTTCACTTCTAAGGATCTTATGAACAAATAAATACTTCATGAACTGCTACAGCTAAAATTATTTGTGATTCATGAAGGACAGATAAAGAAAATAGTAAAGTGATCTATGATGTTTTTTGCCCTCTTCATGGAAATTGGATTAGGTTAGGTGATTGGATGAAGAACTCATGTACATATTCTTGTAAAATCAGAGTCTAAATCAAATCTTCTGCAACTGCACTCCTGCAGCTCAATTCCAGAAAAATAAACCCATTCAAAAAATGGGTTTATTCAAAAAAAAATGACCCAATCAAAAAATGGGCCAAGGAACTAAATAGACATTTCTCCAAAGAAGACATACAGATGGCTAACAAATACATGAAAAGATGCTCAGCATCACTCATTATCAGAGAAATGCAAATCAAAACCACAATGAGGTACCATTTCACACCAGTCAGAATGGCTGTGATCCAAAAGTTTACAAGCAATAAATGCTGGAGGGGGTGTGGAGAAAAGGGAACCCTCTTACACTGCTGGTGGGAATGCAAACTAGTACAGCCACTATGGAGAACAGTGTGGAGATTCCTTAAAAACTGGAAATAGAACTGTCTTATGACCCAGCAATCCCACTGCTAGGCATACACACTGAGGAAACCAGAATTGAAAGAGACAGAGACACGTGTACCCCAATGTTATCACAGCACTGTTTATTATAGCCAGGACATGGAAGCAACCTACATGTCCATCAGTAGATGAATGGATAACAAAGCTGTGGTACATATACACAATGGAGTATTACTCAGCCATTAAAATGAATACATTTGAATCAGTCTAATGAGGTGGGTGAAACTGGAGCCTACTATACAGAGTGAAGTAAGTCGGAAAGAAAAATACCAATACATTATACTAACACATACATATGGAATTTAGAAAGATGGTAATGATAACCCTGTATGCGAGACAGCAAAAAAGCACAGATGTATAGAACAGTCTTTTGAAGACTCTGTAGGAGAGGGAGAGGGTGGGATAATTTGGGAGAATGGCATTGAATCATGTATAGTAGCATATATGAAATGAATCACCAGTCTAGGTTAGATACAGGATACAGGATGCTTGGGGCTGGTGTACTGGGATGATCCAGAGGGTTGGTATGGGGAGAGAGGTGGGAGGGGGTTCAGAATTGGGAACACATGAACACCCGTGGTGGATTCATGTTGATATTTGACAAAACCAATACATTATTGCAGAGTAAAAAAAAATTAAAAAAGAAAATATTTTCAAATCATGTATCCAATAAGGGACTTGTATCCAGAATGTATAAATAATAATAATCCTTATAGCTCAATAATAAAAAGATAAATACCCCCCCCAAAAAAATTTATCTGCAACTGCAGTGGTCACATATAGAAGTCTGCTCTTCAATCTTAGTTGCTAAACGCACAACATATATCAGCCCATGTACTCAACCAACTGATCATTCTGTACTGCCTCTATGAGTATTCTGTGTACCTTCTCAGAAGCCCCTACTTGTCCCCTTGCTCTTCTCTTTTCTAGATAGCCACCTCTGAAGAGGTTATGTAAGTTCCTAAACCTGTTACAAAAGCGAGCTTGCTATTCAGTCTCATTGAACAGAGCAAGATGGGATTCTGTTATGAAAATACATTTTAAAAGTAGCTAATGACAAAGTGTACCACCATACTACAATTCATCTTTGGAGGTAAACCATGCTGCTAACCTAAACAAGACCTAGGTCCGGCTTCTGATATGCTGCATTCCCATCAACCTTGTAGACTAATCAAGTGTTTTTAGGAGCTTTTCCAATGATTGAACTATTACTTCAAATGAAGTAAAGTAAAACATATTTTAATATTTAAATATATTAATATTTTTATAATATTTAATATATAATAAAAATAAAGTAAAAATGTTTTACTTCCAGGAAATAAAAGTTTCCTGGAAATATACTATACAAAAAATAAGAAAGTATCTACTATGCAAGGTGCTTCCCTGTAACTCAAATGATAAAGAATCTGCCTGTGATGCAGGATACAAGGGTTTGACCCCTGGGTTGGGGAAGATCCTCTGGAAAAGGGAATGGTAATCCACTCCAGTATTCTTACCTGGAGGATTCCATGGGCAGAGAAGCCTGGTGGCCTACAATTTGTGGGGTTGGAAAGAGTTGGACACAACTGAATGACTAACGGCCACAGACCATGCAAAAATAAATAAAGTAGATAAAAGTTAGTGGCCAGACTTCTACTGATTAGCTACTACCCTTGCAAATGACCCCAGAGAAATCATCAGACACCTCTAAGGCTTTAGTTTTTGGGTTCTAAATCTACTATTCTAATCCAGAGACATGGGTTTTGGCCTTTCCTCCCACCCTCTGGAAATTCGTAGGCATTCTTCCTGCTGCCCTAGTATTTTATACTGATGCCCCAAAACTTAAATGAGGCTTTTAAGCCTCTGCCATCCCCCTCTTGCCTTGAAAGTAGGCCTCATTCTGAATAGAAAAATTGCCTAGAACTATGATGCAACTTGGAACTTCCTGCTTCTACACTCGTCCCTGCCTCAACAGACCATGAAGTTGATTTCTGTTGTTTGATTCAATGCTCCAGCTTTAACTCTACCTGAGAACATACCAACTTCAAGTATACAGAAGTAGCCAATATATGTGTGTCTTGCTGATCCTGTTTGTGATGCTGAATTTCTTGCTGTTCACACTGTTTGTACTGTTTGCTGAACCCAGGGTAGCAAGACACAAGCTAAGAAGCTGGAAGAAGAATTGATGAGCTGTAGGAGCCGCAGACATGTTTATTCTCTCCTGGCTGACACAGCAGCCATAGCAAAAGCCATAACCTAAACATAATGGAGCCACAGCATAGCCAACACAACCTCATAAAACATAACCATGATGCAGCTCCAGTGTAGCCCCAATGCTGTAGCAGCCAGGGCTTTCACATGAAGCTCAAGCAGGCATACTACACAAAGCAACCCATGACCAAGTGAGCATGTTCTGACACACATGTGCAGTGCTCTAAGTGGTCCCAGCTGTCACATAAACCTCATGATGTGCATGTGCAGTGGTATAAGTGATCTCAGCTGTTACATAATCATTATTTACAGAACATGGGGCAAGAGTGAGAGGCCATGGGGTGAGAGAGCCTGACCGTGCCATCTTGGCTAATTTTCACTTTCCCTAGAATGTGACAACTGAGATATCCAAATTAGGGATAGTCAGATCTCAGTCTGGGGTCTCTCCACCCTGTTTGCAATTTGGCCTGGATGTTGTGTTCTTTTCACTGGCTCAAAAATCTTTTAGAAATTTCCTAAGCTCCCTGCCCATGAGAGTGCTAAACACTTCAGCATTGCCTACTGAAAAAGGTATTTTCATGACATAGTCCCCTTGTTCAGTGAGAAGAAATAGAAAGCCTGATCTTATCGAGTATGTCTGTTGAAGTGGAGACCTTAAGGTGAATTATGAAACCATGTTCTAAGGAGAGGTGGATGAGGCTACATAATGCTGGTGGTAACTGCCCAGAACATTGGTCTGCCTTAGGTCCAGCATACCACCCTGAATATTGAAAGGAGTGGGTCTTCATAAACATATAGCTTAATTCTTCCATGTGCATTAAGGAGTTAACAAGTTGGGTTAAAACAAAAGAAGAACAAAGAAGCAAGTGGTGACATATTTCAATATAGGGTTCAAGCAGATATGTTAAGGAATAAAAAGTATGCAACGGTAATATAACAATGGATCCCTGTAAGAGTGGACATGGTCGTTTCCTCTACCCTTTCACACACTTAAAAAAAATGTATTATGTTGAAGAAGGCTATCTTTCTAATCCCAATGTCAACACACACACACTCAGGTTCAGATAAGTGTGCACATGTGCATCTGTTCTTATCCAAATCAAATATTAGTTAATATTTGAAATTTTCTATAGTTTTATGTTGAACACTGATTTTCATTCTGAGTGGCTGACATTGAGGTTCAACCATTTTAGCACCACTCCTTATTATTCATGACATGCATATAGACTAAGGAGCTCTTACTTAAAAGATTTCATTGAGGTCTGATATGACAAGGAAACTTAGTTGACGGTGCCATAGTTTTGATAGTTTTATTTAAGCCTGAAGAACAATGGTTATTGATGCTGTGGAGTTTAAAGGAACTGCATTTTTAGTTTTTAGGGTACAGAAAGAAATTCAAGTCAATTTTCTTCTCTAGAGAAACACTATCAATGAACCAAGCATGAAAGGGGGATAGATTTAAAACTTTTTTTTTTTTTTTTGCCACCAGATGGTGTTTGTCTGCTTCTAGTTACTATCAGTAAGTTAACACAAGATTCTGTATGCATAGAAGCAGTGATTCCTGAACATTTTAGAATCATTATAGCACATTTTATAGATTTAGCTAAACAGAGGACTCTGGCTGATTATGATTAAGCATACTGATACTAAATTACGTATTGATCTCATGAATATCAATGCACACAAAGAATCAAAGAGAACAATATCTGTAACTAGAAGGAGCATTTTAATTTTTGATGATAATAGGGCCAGTTTTTAGTGGAACATTAGGCAGAAGATTGGACTCTCTCAGCTGATTTTAATCATGTAGGAAATAGATTTTATTTTTCCTTTCATAATATTAGACATTAATTATAGAATATGTCTAATTTTCTGACATATATAGTTAGCAAAGTTCTTAAAAATACCTTAAAAAGTATTCAAATGTTTTAAAAATAAAATATTTCTCTCAGTATTTTATTAGAACTGTAAACATAACTTAAAATTATTTCCATTTCTTTGAATGTTTTCTGTTCGGTAAAAGAGACAGATGAACTGTACTGAATTCATCAAATACAAAAATTATAAAAGTTATTTTGAATAGAAAATATCTTGGATTAAAAAGAAAGACTGGGTCAGGATGGATGCTATTGTAATATGTGACTATGTACCCAAACTCTTAAGTAGCTTGAGTGTTTATACCCTCATCAATATTCCAAAGAAGGGGGTAGAGACTTCTGCAGTTTCTTCCAGCATTAAAAATTATGTGATTCTATTATCTTATTAAAATCACAGCTATATGAGAGGAAGATGCATTAGTGCAAGTGGGAAATGAGAAGCTCATAGAAGCCAGCAACTCCATTTGATGATTCACATGTTCCCAGTCATCATGTCTGCAGATTCACTGACTGATGTAGGTACTTTATATATTTTCAAACAAAGCCATCAGATGACGCAACATATACAAAGAACTACCTCTAAATTTTGAGATCAGTGTTAAACTGATCTTGAGGAGACAATAAATAATGAAAAGATTTGTATTATAAGAGGAAGGACACTGTTCCTTATAAAAATAGAAATAAAGTATTACTTATTATTGCCAGACTGTTAACTAATTTGAAAAACATTGTGCCCTAGGGTTATCAAATTTATTAGAATGCCTTTGGAAATTATAGTGTAGAAAATGCATAAAGAATAGATCAGCATTTCTTAGAGCCTCAGATAGCTTCATAGAGCTTTTGTCTTCAAAGAGTTTCAAAAATATTGCAATAGATTTAAATATCACAATGGAGTCATTCTCCTTCCTTCTCCATCATTTGGGTTTGCTACCAGAGTTCTCTGTGTTCACCTATGGCTGATTCGTGTCAATGTATGGCAAAACAAATACAGTATTGTAATTAAAAAAATAAATAAATTTAATTTTAAAAAAGAGAAAAAAAAAACAAGAAAGAAAGGAAACCAACAAAGTTCATGGTCACAACAAGGTCAAAGAATTAGCAAAATATAGGCAGTGTAAATAAACATAGCCCAATTGATTCAGAATTAGCAGGTTCTTTCAGTGGCCTTATGTGCTTACCAATTACATCAACTGTGGAATTGACTCTGGAGATATATTTATAAAAGTAGGTAAATAGCAAAGGGGAAAATGCCTACTACTCTTCATGCTGTGTCTTAACACTCATTTAGATCTATTGATATTCTCTGGCAAATACTAAATACACTCAGTACTAAGACTTAACTAGTGGAATTATATCAATTTTATATTGTAGCTCACTTTGTTCCATTTTATCCTTATTCTTTTTATTTAGAGATAAACATTGTACCCACTGTCCTCAGTGGTCTTCACGAACTCTTCCTACTAAAGAACTATAAACATAATGCTTGGGTTTTGTCTTTAGGAAATGTTCATTGCTGTAATGAAATAATGCTGTCATTTAGGTGGATAAAAATCATCAAAAATAAATATTATAGATTACTTGTTCAGAGTTTTGAAGTAACTGAGAAAATGACGGTGTAAGATTTTTAATATATCAATCTCCACCACATTTTTGTTATAAAAAGGCATATTGCATAATGAAATAAAATTTTTAAATTAAAAGAATAGAAATAAGTCATAAATAAAATGTTTTACATGTTACAGAATTATGGTGTACAGAGGGCCTCTGTACAATATTTTTGTTGTTGTCATTCATCCTAAGTTGTGTCCAACTTTTACCACACTATGGACTGCAGCACACCAGACTTCCTTCTCCTTCACTATGTCTTGGAGTTTGCTCAAATGCATGTGCCTTGAGTCAATGATGCCATCCAACCATCTCATCTTCTGTCGTCCCCTTTTCCTCTTGCTATCAATCTTTTCCAGCAAAAAGGTATTTTCCAGTGAGTTGATTCTTCACATCAGGTGGCCAAAGTAATGGAGCTTCAGTTTCAGCATTAGTCCTTCCAAAGAATATCCAGGGTTGATTTCCTTTAGGATTGACTGCTTTGATATCCTTGCTGTTCAGAAGATTGCTGAGAATATTCTCCAGCAGCACAGTTTGAAAGCATCAGTTCTTTGGTGCTTAACTTTCTTTGTGGTCCAACTCTCACATCCATAGATGACTACTGGAAAAAACACAGCTTTGACAAGATGGAAATTTAATTTGTAAGCAATGTGATGTCTCTACTTTTTTATACCTGCTAAGGTTTGTAATAGCTTTTCTTCCAAGGAGCAAACATCTTTTAATGGCATGGCTGCAGTTACCATCTACAGTGATTTTGGAGTTCAAGAAAATAGTCTGCCCCTTTTCCCATTTTTTTCCCCATCTGTTTGTCATGAAGTGATGCCAGGCCCTTCTGTTCATGGGAATTCTCCAGGCAAGCATACTGGAGTGGCTTGCCATTTCAGGAGTCTTCCCAAACCAGAAATAGAACTCAGGTCTCCTGCATCGCAGGTAGATTCTTCATCAACTGAGCTATGAGGGAAGCACTGAAGTGATGAAACTAGATGCCATAATCTTGGTTTTTGAGTGTTGAGTTTTAAGTCAGCTTTTTCACTCTCATCTTTCACCTTTATCAAGAGGATCTTACTCTGCTTTCTATGATTATGGTAGTATTACCTGAATTTCTGAGGTTGTTGATATTTGTCCTGGCAAACTTGATTCCAGCTTGTGATTAATCTAGCCTAGCATTTTACATGATGTACTCTACGTATAAGTTAAATAAACTTTTTTTCAGAATTTTCCAGTTTGTTGTCATCCACACAGTTAAATGCTCTTATGTAGTCAATGAAGCAGATTTTTTTTTTAAAGAATTCCTTTGCTTTTTCTATGTTTAAACAAATATTGGTAATTTGATCTACGGTCCCTCTGCCTTTTCTAAATTCAGCTTGTATATTTGGAATTTCTCAGTTCATGCATTGTTGACGCCTAGCTTGAAGCGTTTTGAGCATTACCTTGCTAACATGGCCAGAATACTGGAGTGGGTAGCCTTTCCCTTCTCCAGGGGATCTTCTCAACCCAGGGATTGAACCCAGGTCTCTTGCATTGCAGGCAGATTCCTTACCAGCTGAGTCACAATAGCATAATCATATTTCAGGGTTTGAAATAGCTCAGCTGGAATTCCATCACCTCCACTGTCTTTGTTCATAATAATGCTTCCTAAGGCTCACTTGACTTCACACTCCAGAATGTCTTGCTTTAGGTGAATGATCACATCATTGTGATTATCTGGGTCTTTAAGACCTTTATTTGTGTCATTAAGACGTGTGTGTGTGTGTGTGTGTGTGTGTTTATTTCTTCTGTGTGTTCTGGCCACCTCTTTTTAATTTATTCTGCTTCTGTTAGGTCCTTGCCATTTCTGTCCTTTATTGTGCCTATTTTTTCATGAAATGTTCCCTTGATATTTCTAATTTCTTAAAGATCTCTCTAGTCTTTATCATTCTATTGTTTTCCTCTATTGCTTTGCCTTGTTCTTATCTCTCCTTGCTATTCTCTGGAATGCTGCATTTAGTTGGGTGTATCTTTCCTTTTCTCCTTTACCTTTTGCTTCTCTTGTTTACTCAGCTATTTGTAGGGTCTCCTCAGAAAACTGTTTTGCCTTCTTGTATTTTTTTTTTTTTTTTCCTTTTGCGATGGTTTTGGTCACTGCCTCCTGTACAATGTTATGAACCTCTGTCCATAGTTCTTTAGGCATTCTTTCTGAGATCTAATCCTTGAGTCTATTCATCATCTTCACTGTATAATCATAAGGGATTTGATTTAGGCCATACCTGAAAGGTCTTGTGGTTTTCCCTACTTCAATATAAGTCTGAATTTTGCAGTAAGGGGCTCAAGATCTGAGCCAGAAATTCAAGCTCATTACATGTTTTGTGCATTTTATTTCTATCATTATTGGATTATTAGAACAGTTTCACCTGATTAGATTCCATAGCTTGGAGACCCATGCTGTAAGGTTAAAAAAAAATTGCAATAAGACAATAATGAGGGTATAAAGACATATTTCATCATTAATTTTTTATTTTGAACATTTGTATTGCTATACCTGACTTTTGAGAGTGGAAAAAGTGCTTCATTTAAAATGGGTTCAGTTACATGGAGATTACAGCTATTTCTCGTGGGGTAGTGAATTGTTTCTCAGTATAGTAAAATTGGAAGGAAGCTTAAACTTCATGAAGTGCTAAATTTCCCCAGTCCCACCTTTCCAATAAGATTCTAGGTAATGGTTCCAGCTATGGAAATTTACTCTAAATGCATTATATATCTAAAATAAAGCTTCAAAGTTGCTATAAAATTCCTAGAATTGCCAGGTGAAATCTCTGACTTTTATCTGTTAATTTGTTTGATAATACAGTGGGAAAAACATTCAAAATTCATATTAATTTTATGTAGAAGTTTAAAAAGTTTACATTTTCACATATATTTTCTTTTTATAATCTTTTTTCAGAACCAATTTCTAGTACTGTCAATTATCATACCAATCACCTATTTTTATAATATCTGCACCTGGATAAATAAATAGGTCAGAGTTGGTGTGTTACCATAAATCCTAAGTGACATTGCAGATCTTTTACTCTGAGATAGAATTAAACTGACTGAATAGTTGAAAAGTTAAAGTTCAAAAGAAAACTC
This sequence comes from Nanger dama, assembly GCA_917880005.1. Taxonomy (NCBI): domain Eukaryota; kingdom Metazoa; phylum Chordata; class Mammalia; order Artiodactyla; family Bovidae; genus Nanger; species Nanger dama. The sequence goes on from CAKJTW010000069.1 coordinate 6,763,934, forward strand.
AGTTTTTGGAAAACAATTTAAATTATAGGTGCATAATAAGTTATACACGGCTAAGTCACTTCAGTCGTGTCCGACTCTGTGTGACCCCACAGACGGCAGCCCACTAGGCTCCCCCCGTCCCTGGGATTCTCCAGGCAAGAACACTGGAGTGGGTTGCCATTTCCTTCTCCAATGCAAGAAAGTGAAAGTGAAGTCGTTCAGTCGTGTCCGACCCTCAGCGACCCCATGGACTGCAGCCTTCCAGGCTCCTCTGTCCATGGGATTTTCCAGGCAAAGAGTACTGGAGTGGGGTGCCATTGCCTTCTCCAAGTTATACACAGTCTATCTCTAATTTAATTTACTTTTCTCCTTTAAGTTCAATTGCCAGTTAGTTTCCTCCTTACATGCATCTACTTGAATATCTACCCTAATTTGTTTGTGTATATATCCTTGAACATATAAAAGCTCATGTAAAATATGCAGCAATGTTAAGTGCACAAACACACAGAGTTTTAGGTAAACTTTTAATTTATTTATTTATTTTACATAAATCATATAAAGACTTAAATATAAGACATGACACCATAAAACTTCTAGAAGAGATCATAGTCAAAACATTCTCTGACACAAAATCTGTACCAACATTTTCTTAGGTCAGTCTCCATGGAAATATATATGTGTATATATATATGTGTATATATATATGTGTATATATATATATATATAAACAAAATTAAAGAATGAAACCTACAAACTTACAAGCTTTTACCCATCAAAAGACACCACAAATAAAATAAAAGACAATATACATAATGGAAGAAAATATTTGTAAATGATGTGACTGACAAGGGCTTAATTTCCAAAATATACAAATAATTCATAGAACACAACAGCAGCAAACAGCCCAATTGAAAAATCAGCATCAGAACAAGTAGATATTTCTCCAAAGGAAAAAAATATATAAATGGCAAATAGACACAGGAAAAGATGCTCAACATAACTAATTATTAGAAAAAAGCAAATCAAAACTATGATGAAGTACCACCTCACAGAGGTCAGGATAGCCATCATTAAAATGTCAATAAATAACAAATGCTAGAGAGGAAGTGGAAAAAGGAAAAGGTAACACTCTTACACTGTTTTGGGGAATGTAAGCTGGGTACACGCACTATGGAAAAGAGTATGAAGTTTTCTCAGAAAACTAAAAAGATAATAGCATATGATCCAGCAACTTCACTGCAGGGCATATATCCAGACAAGGCTAATTCAAAAGATACATGAACTCTCATTTTCATAGAAGAACTATTCACAAGAGCCAAAATGTTCATCAATAGATAAATAGATAAAGAAAATATGGTACATGTATTCAATGTGATACTACTCAGTAATAAAAATAACAAAATAATGTAAGTTGTAGCAACATGGATATAATTAATAATGATCATACTAACTGAAGCGAGTCAGAGAGAGAAAAACAAATACTATATGATGATATCACTTATATTTTGAATCTAGAATATGACACAATTGAATCAATGAAACAAAAATAGACACATGGATATAGAAAATAGACTTCTGTTGCAAGGCAGAAAGATAGCATTGGAGGGTGGTATTGGAAGATGCAATCTATGATGTATAGAATGGATAAACAATAAGATCCTTTCTACTGAATAGCACAGAAAACTATATTATCTCATGATAAGTCATAATGAAAAATAATATATATATATAACAAAATATGTGTATATATATATATTTTATAACTGAATCACCACAGCAGAAATGAACACATTATAAATCAACTACATGGCAAATAGATGGGGCAACAGTGGAAACAGTGGTTAATTTTATTTTTCTGGGCTCCAAAATCACTGCAGATCGTGACTGCAGCCATGAAATTAAAAGCCGCTTACTTCTTGGAAGAAAAGTTATGACCAACCTAGAGAGCATATTAAAAAGCAGAGACATTACTTTGCCAACAAAGTTCCATCTAGTTAAGGCTATGGTTTTTCCAGTAGTCATGTATGAATGTGAGAGTTGGACTATAAAGAAAGCTGAACACCAAAGAATTGATGCTTTTGAAGTGTGGTGTTGGAGAAGACTCTTGAGAGTCCCTTGGACTGCAAAGAGATCCAGCCAGTCCATCCTAAAGGAAATCAGCCCTGGGTGTTCATCAGCAGGACTGATGCTGAAGCTGAAACTCCAATATTTTGGCCACCTAATGCAAAGAGCTAACTCATTTGAAAAGACTCTGATGCTGGGAAAGATTGAAGGCAGGAGGAGAAAGGGACAACAGAGGATGAGATGGTTGGATGGCATCACTGACTCAATGGACATGGGTTTGGGTATACTCCGGGAGTTAGTGATGGACAGGGAGGCATGGTTTGCTGCAGTTCATGGCGTCGCAAAGAGTCAGACATGACTGAGTGACTGAACTGAACTGAAATCAACTACAATACAATAATAAAAAAGGACACAGATCTGCTGTGTTCCATCTCTTTATTGCTTCCTACATAGATAGTCACCATATGACTTTTATTAACATCGGTTACCTTTTTATCTTTTTAAATTGCATATGTAGATGTTATAGAATTTACACTTTTGTATCTGGTTTCTTTCATATAACATAAGGTTTACAAGATTTGTCTTTGTTACATGTAGCATGACTCTTGGTCACCTTCATTTCTATATAATATTCTAGTGTATGTGCCTGTGCAAAGAAATATAGACAACTAATAGAACAGGAAAGACTAGAGATCTATTTAAGAAAATTAGAGATACCAAGGGAACATTTCAAGCAAAGATGGGCACAATGAAGGACAGAAATTGTATGGACCTAACAGAAACAGAGAATATTAGGAAGAGGTGGCAAGAATAAGCAGAACTATTAAAAAAGTAATTCAGATTACCATGATGGTGTGATCACTCACCTAGAGCCAGACAACCTGGTGTGTGAAGTCAAGTGGGCCTTAGCAAGCATCACTAAAGACAAAGATAGTGGAGGTGATAGAATTTCAGCTCATCTATTTCAAATCCTAGAAGATGATGCTGTGAAAGTGCCGCACTCAAAATGCCAGCAAATTTGGAAAACTCAGCGGTGGCCATAGGACTTGGAAAGGTCAGTTTTCATTCCAATCCCAAAGAAAGGCAATGCCAAGGAATGTTCAACCTACTTCACAATTGCATTTATCTCACACGCTCACAAAGTAATGCTCAAAATTCTTCAAGCTAGGCTTCAGCAGTATATGAACTGAGAAATTCCAGATTTTCACACTGGATTTAGAAAAGGCAGAGGAACAAGAGATCAAGTTGCCAACATCAGTTGGATCATCAAAAAAGCAAGAGAATTCCAGGAAACCATTCACTTCTGTTTCCCTGACTATGGTAAAGCCTTTGACTGTGTGGATCACAACAAACTGGAAAATTCTTAAAAGATGGGAATACCAGACCACCATACCTGCCTCCTGAGAAATCTGTATGCAGATCAAGAAACAACAGTTAGAACTGCACATGGAAATTGACTGGCAAGAATACTGGAGTCAGTTGTCATTTCCTTCTCCAAGAATTCTTTCCAATCCAGGGACTGAACCCATGTCTCCTGTGTCTCTTCCATTGTATGCAGATACTTTACCTGCTGAGCTATCGAGGAAGCCCATTTATTCTCATTTATAAAGTATTCAGTTCAGTATTACAGGAAAAGAGAGTGTTTCCAATTTTTGGCTACTGAAAATAATGTTGCTAATGAATATTCTGGGATTTGTGTGTAATAATTTCATTTTAGAATTTAACAAGGGGTGGAATAGCAGGGACATAGTACATTTCTATGTTCTGTTTTAATAAATATTGTCAAATAGTTTTTCAATATATTGGTAACAATATAAAAGCCAAGAAGAGTAAATAAATTTCTTGCTCCATATCCTTATCAATATTTTGTATCAACTTCTCCTACCCTTTTAGGCCTTTTGGTGGGTATGTAGTACTATCCCTTCTTCTTGTTTTTCAGTTGCTAAGTTGTGTCTGACTCTTTGGGACCCCTGTACTGCAGCATATCAGGGTCCTTTGTCTTCTACTATCTCCCAGAGTTTGCTCAAATTCATGTCCACTGAGAGAGTGATGTTATCTCATCATCTTACCTTCTGCCACTCTCTTCTCTTTTTGCCTTCAGTCCTTCCTAGCATCAAGGTCCAATAAGTCGGCTCTTCACATCAGGTGGCCAAGGTACTGGAGCTTCAAGTTCAGCAACAGTCCTTCTAGTAAATATTTAGGGTTGATTTCCTTTAGGATTGATTGGTTTGATCTCCTTGTAATCCAAGGGTCTCTCAAGAGTTTTTCCTCTATTCCTTGTGGGAGATTTTAATTTTTTAACATGTGGCATGTGGAAATCTTAGTCCCGTGGCCACTAATCAAGCTAGTGTCCTCTGCAGTGGAAGCGTCTTAACCAGTGTATTGCCAGAGAATTTCTTTGTATTTCTTTTTTTCTGATGACTGCTGCTGCAGCAAAACTCTTTCCATTGATCATTAGCCATTAAGATGTATCTTTCTTAGTGACATGCTTGTAAGAGGGCTGTTGTTCATTTTTAATTGGGATGTTTGTCTTTTAAAAATTGATATTTCTTTACAAATTTATGGATGTAATTCTTATATCAGAAATATATGTTGCAAATATATTCTCTAAATCCTGGTCCATGGCTTGTCCTTTTTGCTCTGTTGTTTCATTTGTACTGTTTTTAAAATGGTATTTTCTATCATTTTCCTTCTCAACATTTCTTACATAGAATTTTTTTCTTTTCTATTCTTTACAATGAATAGTTAAATTATTGTTTTCCAGAAGATTTTCTACTTTAGCACATGAATTTAAGAACACATACTCTCTTAGCATATTTTAAGTTGCATTCCACAAACTTTATTATGTCATGTTGTCATTATCATTCAATTCATTTTTTTTCTAACTTCTACTGAGATTTCTTCCATGACTCATGGGTTATTTACATGTGCTTTGCTTAGTTTTCAAATAATAGGAGGCTTTCTAGATAGTTTACTGTACTTTTTACTACTTAATGTCTCTGTGATTTAAGATTTAAGAACAAACTGAATTATTTCAGTCCTTTGAGGTGTTTTGAAACTTGTTTACTGGCTACCTCATGATCAATTTTGATAAATGTTACATATTTTAAAAATTACTAGGTATTTTGAACTAGCTCAGAGTTATTAATTTGTTTAGACATTGTGCATCTGTGCTGATTTTTATCTGTTTCTGTCACTTATGAAAAAGTTTTGAAAAAAATTTCCTTTGTATGTGGATTTGTCTATTTCTCACATTGTTTTGCTAATTTTGATTTTCTAGATTTTTGAAACTGTACTAATGAGAATGTAGAAATGTAGAAGCTTCACATCTTCCTAGTATAGTTCAGTTGAGTTCAGTCCAGTCGCTCAGTCGTGTCCGACTCTGCGACCCCATGAATCACAGCACGCCAGGCTTCCCTGTCCATCACCATCTCCCGGAGTTCAATCAGACTGACGTTCATCGAGTTCGTGATGCCATCCAGCCATCTTATCTTTTGTTGTCCCCTTCTCCTCCTTCCCCCAATCCTTCCCAGCATCAGAGTCTTTTCCAATGAGTCAACTCTTTGCATGAGGTGGCCAAAGTACTGGAGTTTCAGCTTAGCACCATTCCTTCCAAAGAAATCCCAGGGCTGATCTCCTTCAGAATGGACTAATTGGATCTCCTTGCAGTCCAAGGGACTCTCAAGAGTCTTCTCCAACACCACAGCTCAAAAACATCAATTCTTTGGTGCTCAGCCTTCTTTACAGTCCAACTCTCACATCCATACATGACCATAGGAAAAACCATAGCCTTGACTAGACGGACCTTAGTCGGCAAAGTAATGTCTCTGCTTTTGAATATAGTATCTAGGTTGCTCATAACTTTTCTTCCAAGAAGTAAGTGTCTTTTAATTTCATGGCTGCAGTCACCATCTGCAGTAATTTTGGAGCCACAAAAATAAAGTCTAACACTGTTTCCACTGTTTCCCCATCTATTTCCCATGAAGTGATGAGACCAGATGCCTGATCTTCATTTTCTGAATGTTGAGCTTTAAGCCAACTTTTTGGCTTTCCTCTTTCACTTTCGTCAAGAGGCTTTTTAGTTCCTCTTCACTTTCTGCCATAAGAGTGGTGTAATCTGGATATCTGAGGTTATTGATATTTCTCCCAGCAATCTTGATTCCAGCTTGTGTTTCTTCCAGTCCAGCATTTCTCATGATGTACTCTGCATTAATTTTTTAATACTTTATTCTACATTATAATACTGTATTTGTTCTGCCATACATTGACATGAATCAGCCACAGGTGTCCATGATCTCCCAATGCCAAAGCCCCCTCTCACCTCCCACCCCACATCATCTCCCTGAATCATCCTGTGCACCAGCCCCATGCATCCTGTATCCTGTATTGAACATAGACTGGTGCTTCATTCTTACATGATAGTATACATGTTTCAATGCCATTCTCCCAAATCATCCCACCTTCTCCCTCTCCCTAAGAGTCCAAAAGTCCGTTCTATACCCGAGTCTCTTTTGTTGTCTCACATAAAGGGTCATCATTACTCTCTTTCTAAGTTCCATATATATGTGTCAGTATACTGTATTGGTGTTTTTCTTTCTGGCTTACTTCACTCTGTATAATTGGCTCCAATTTCATCCATCTCATTAGAACTGAGTCAAATTTATTCTTTTTAAGGGCTGAGTAGTACTCCATTGTGTATATGTACCACTGCTTTCTTATCCATTCATCTGCTGATGGACATCTAGGTTGCTTCCATGTCCTGGCTATTATAAACAGTGCTGCAGTGAACATTGGGGTACATGTGTCTCTTTCAATTCTGGTTTCCTTGGTGTGTATGCCCAGCAGGGGGATTGCTGGATCATAAGGCAGTTCTATTTGCAATTTTTTAAGGAATCTCCACACTGTTTTCCATAGTGGCTGTACTAGTTTGCATTGCCACCAGCAGTGTAAGAGGGTTCCCTTTTCTCCACATCCTCTCCAGCATTTATTGCTTGCAGATTTTTGGATCGCAGCCATTCTGATTGGTGTGAAATGGTACCTCATTGTGGTCTTGATTTGCATTTCTCTGATAATAAGTGATGCTGAGCATCTTTTCATGTGTTTGTTAGCCATCTGTATGTCTTCTTTGGAGAAATGCCTATTTAGTTCTTTGGCCCATTTTTTGATTGGTTCGTTTATTTTCCTGGAGTTGAGCTGGATAAGTTGCTTGTATATGTTTGAGATTAGTTGTTTGTCAGTTGTTTCATTTGCTATTGTTTTCTCCCATTCAGAAGGCTGTCTTTTCACCTTGCTTATAGTTTCCTTTGTTGTGCAGAAGCTTTTAATTTTAATTAGATCCCATTTGTTTATTTTTGCTTTTATTTCCAGTATACTGGAAGGTAGATCATAGAGGATCCTGCTGTGATTTATGTCGGAGAGTGTTTTGCCTATGTTTTCCTCTAGGAGTTTTATAGTTTCTGGTCTTACATTTAGATCTTTAATCCATTTTGAGTTTATTTTAGGGTATGGTGTTAGACAGAGGTCTAGTTTCATTCTTTTACAAGTGGTTGACCAGTTTTCCCAGCACCACCTGTTAAAGAGACTGTCTTTACTCCATTGTATATTCTTGCCTCCTTTGAAAAAGGAGGCAATTTTAAATATCCTGTATTATCTTCCAAATACCTTTTTGTTTGACTTAAACAGATAAGTAGAACTAGAAATACCTACCATTTTTCTGTATATTGTCACCCTGCTTATTCGTAGTGCATCATGCGAAATGCTGAGTTGAATGAAGCACAAGGTAGAATCAAGATTACTGGGAGAAATATTAATAACCTCAGATATTCAGATTACACCATCTTTAAGGCAGAAAGTGAAGAGGAACTAAAGAGCCTCTTGATGAAAGAGGAAGAGAAGAGTAAAAAAAAAAACTGGCTTAAAACTCAACATTCAAGAAACTAACATTGGGAGAATAAGGTGGTGGAGGGATAGGTGTATGTGGAATACATCTCTCTCCATGAATACTTCAGGAATATACCTTCAGATACAGAAATGCATGCAGAACACCAGCTGAAAGCAGACAGGAGTACCTGACCAGTGGAAAAGAATATACAGAGCCATGCAAAACCCCATAAGATGAAGGAACTATGGGGAAAAACAAGAGTGTTACTAGGACTGGACCTGCCCTCACTGGATGGAGAAACTGATGCAGCGGTCCTGTCTCCACAGCAGGACAATTGTCTGAGTCAGAGGAGAAACATTTAAGGCTGAGAGTGAAACAGCTGATCTGTGGCAACCTAGATGGAATGAGAATCAGACAGTCCTTGCTACAGCCATATGGACCCTGGACAAGGACACACGTCCCCTAGAAGGCACAGTGGCTGGGAGCTGGAGTTTGGGATTGTGGAGCAATTTTAGGGCAAGGGATGCTATTGACTGTGGAGAGATGGACAGAGGGGATGTGAGGGAGGAAACTGTGGTGGGAAATGTCTGTGGAGGAAAGCCAGGCAGCCATGGAGGCAAGGTGATACTGCTGAGTCATGTGTAGGGAATGCAGCCATCATCATAGCCTTTCTCTCCCCACACACCAGCATCAGCAGCTGAACAATAGAGAGGCTGGCCCATCAAGTGCCTGACACACTGAACCACACCACCCACCCAGGGTGACCCTTTAAGTGATTGATGTACCAATCTACAAAGTAGGAGCCTAGCCAGGGTGCCCCTTTAAGTGCCTGACACACTGATCTACAGAGTAGGACCTCATCCGGGGTGACACTTTACATGACTAACACACCAATCTAGACAATAGGACCCCATTCAGGAGGGCCTGTCTATGTGCCTGACATGCCAAACAACAGATAAGGACCCCAGGCAACGGAGCCCTCTAAGTGCCTGTACCAGCAGAGCTATGGAGAAACACTAGCCAAAGAGGCCTTCTGATGGCCAGCTACCAGGGACTCGAAAAAATACTCTGATAGGGCCATAAGTCCTGTGGCTGAAGAAGTCCCTATCCCTGCACACTCAGCACCACCAGAGCCCCTGCAAACCAAGCAGCTACACCACCTTTATGCTTAATCCTCACTGGGGCAGAGCTGCTATCAGTTCAGTACAGTTCAGTCGCTCAGTTATGTCTGACTCTTTGCAACCCCATGAATTGCAGCACGCCAGGCCTCCCTGTCCATCATCAACTCCCGGAGTTCACTCAGATTCATGTCCATTGAGTCAGTGATGCCATCCAGCCAGCTCATCCTCTGTCGTCCCCTTCTCCTTCTGTACTCAATCCCTCCCAGCATCAAAGTCTTTTCCAATGAGTCAACTCTTCGCATGAGGTGGCCAAAGTACTGGAGTTTCAGCTTTAGCACCATTCCTTCCAAAGAAATCCCAGGGCTGATCTCCTTCAGAACGGACTAGTTGGATCTCCTTGCAGTCCAAGGGACTCTCAAGAGTCTTCTCCAACACCACAGTTCAAAAGCATCAATTCTTCAGCACTCAGCCTTCTTCACAGTCCAACTCTCACATCCATACATGACCATAGGAAAAACCATAGCCTTGACTAGACGGACCTTAGTTGGCAAAGTAATGTCTCTGCTTTCGAATATGCTATCTACGTTGGTCATAACTTTTCTTCCAAGGAGTAAGCGTCTTCTAATTTCATGGCTGCAAGCAACATCTGCAGTGATTTTTGGAGCCCCCCAAAATAAAGTCTGACACTGTTTCCACTGTTTCCCCATCTATTTCCCATGAAGTGATGAGACCAGATGCCATGATCTTAGTTTTCTGAATGTTGAGCTTTAAGCCAACTTTTTCACTCTCCTCTTTCACTTTCATCAAGAGGCTTTTTAGTTCCTTTTCATTTTCTGCCATAAGGGTGGTGTCCTCTGGATATCTGAGGTTATTGATATTTCTCCTGGCAATCTTGATTCCAGCTTGTGTTTCTTCCAGTCCAGCATTTCTCATGATGTACTCTGCATATAAGTTAAATAAGCAGTGTGACTGGTGCCTCAGAGGTTAAAGCGTCTGCCTCCAACACGGGGGACCCAGGTTCGATCCCTGGGTGAGGAAGATCTCCTGGAGAAGGAAATGGCAACTCACTCCAGTATTCTTGCCTGGAGAATCCCACGGACAGAGAAGCCTAGTAGGTTACAGTCCACGGGGTCGCAAAGAGTTGGACACGACTGAGTGACTTCACCTCACCTCACCTCAAGCAGGGTGACAATATACAGCTTTGACACACTCCTTTTCCTATTTGGAACCAGTCTGTTGTTCCATGTCCAGTTCTAACTGTTGCTTCCTGACCTACATACAGATTTCTCAAGAGGCAGGTTAAGTGGTCTGGTATTCCCATCTCTTTCATAATTTTCCACAGTTTATTGTGATTCACACAGTCAAAGGATTTGGCATAGTCAATAAAGCAGAAATAGATGTTTTTCTGGAACTCTCTTGCTTTGTTGATGATCCAACAGATGTTGGCAATTTGATCTCTGGTTCCTCTGCCTTTTCTAAAACCAGCTTGAACATCAGGGAGTTCATAGGCAAAAACAAAACAAAACAAAACAACTGTCTGTGAGGTCGCTTCAGTCATATTCAACTCTTTGCTAGCCTGTGGACGGTGGCCTGCCAGGTTTCTCTGTCAGGGGGTTCTCCAGGCAAGAACACTGGAGTGTATTAGGCAATACAGGTTGCCATACCATACCATTCTAGAACACTATATTTCCTGCTTTCCTAGCCACCAACTCCCCTGAGTACCTAGTGCTTCCATAACCCCTGCGACCCAGGAAGCTACACCACCTCTATACCTGGCCCTCCCTGAGGCAGACCCAAGTCCTCCCAGGCAGCCTCAGAAGCAAACCCTAGTGGACGACCCACATGCGGAGGTGGAAATAAAACCACAATTGAAGCCCAGGGGCACTATGCTAAGGAAGAAGACCCAAAACTTTCCCACCAGCTATACAAGCTGCATATTAAATCCACACAGTCAACTACGCAGATTTTGTGTCTGCAAAATATATAAAAGGGCATTGAAAGCTGCCACAAAAGAAAACACAATAGTTCTGATAGCTGTGGACATTAGAGGCAAGAACACAGAGGACTAGGACCAGATTAGAATATCAGCTGCCTGCACAGCAGGTCCAGAGACCAGCACAGTGTTGGAGGGCACCTTAGGGAGGTGTAGTGAACTATGAGTCCTAGTGAGGGAAAGGACCCTGACAGCAGTGACTCAAGATAAACATTTATTATTTTTATGTTTTAATTTGTTCTGTAGTTTCTTTTAAATTTTTTCTTTTTTTCATTAAATTTTTTTCCTTCCCCCCACCCCGTTGTAGTTATCACTTTCATTGGCACTATGAAATCTAATTAAGCTTTTGAGTTTTTTTTCTTTAATTACAATTTGTATGTTATAAACCTGTGCCCTACATTAGCCTTTTGCAGTTCTGTGCAGTTTTCCATTTTTTATTTATTTTTTCTTTTCTCTTTTTTAATTTTAATTTTTAAACCTATTATTATTCTTTCTACATTTATTCATTTATTTGATTTTCCTACTGTTCTTTTCCTTGCAGTTACTCTTTAATGTATATAAATCTTCTTTATCTACCTCTGTTTAACTTTGCGCTTCTATTTTTGCTTTCTTTTCTTTCCTTCCTTTCCTCTCAACTTATTTGTTAGTTTTGTTTTCATTACTTTATTCCCTACTTGGCATCTTACTTTAGTTTTGTTTTCCAGTTTGTGCTTTAGTTAGTCTTGTTCTTAAGTGGTAGATGTAATTTTGGTTTCCTTTGCTCACTAGATCAATCCACTGTACTTCATTTGTGTTGGGCTGTTTTGATTTTGCTTATGGATGTCTATGTATACGGGTATATTCCATCATTTTAATTATTATATGCCTAATTTTGTAGCTGCTATTTGTCTGGAGTTCATCTTTGGTATCTCGTTTTTGGGTATATGTTTAATCTCACTTAGTGCCATAACAAACCACCTGTGGAATCTTCATTCCTGACCAGAGATCAAGCCCTGAGCCTTTGGAGAGAGAGCACTGACTCCAAGACCCTAGACTACCAGAGAACTAACCCTAGGGAGTATCAAACAGTGAGAGCTCCCAAAAGGAAACCACTTGAATACAAGACTCATCATCTCCCAACCACCAGTAGCACCCTGTGCAGGATGCTGCATCCAGACACATACAAAACAAAATACAAACCCAGTCATCAACAGACAGGATTACCACCTCACTCAGCCTTTCCCATCAGAGGAAAAACAAAACAAAATAAACCAAAACTCAGCAAAAATCTCACCCTATACGAATCTTACACAAACCAGTGGACCAAACATAGGAGGTCAGAAAACAAAAAGAATAAAGAATTCAACCTTGAAGCCTGGGAAAAGGAGGCCTCAAACACAATAAGTTAAAAAAAAAAAAAACAGAAAAGGCAGAAAAATACTGCACAAATGAAGGAACAATCTAGAAACACAGAAGTCCACATAAGTGAAGTGGAAGTAGGCAAACTACCTGAAAAAGAATTCAGAATGATAGTAAAGGTCAAAAACCTTGAAAATAAAATGGAAGAATCAATCACAAATAGAAGAATTAAATAATAAACATACAGAGACAACATAATTACTGAAATTAAAAATAGTCTAGAATGAATCAATAGCAGAATATCTGAAGCAGAAGAATGAATCAGTGAGCTGGAAGATAACATGGTAGAAATAAGTTCTGAAGAGCAGAATAAAGTAAAAAGAATGAAAAGAACTGAGGATAGTCTGGGACAGTATCAAATGCAGCAACCTTTGAAGTATAGGGGTCTCAGAAGAAAAAGAGAAAAAGAAAGGCTATGAGAAACATGTTGAAGAGATTATAGTTGAAAATTTCCCCAACATGGAAAAGGAAATAGTCAATCAAGTTCAAGAGGTGCAAAGAGTCCCATACAGGATAAACCCAAGGAGAAACACACCAATACACGTGCTAGTAAAAAATGACAAGGACTAAACTCAAAGAAAGAGTATTAAAAGCAAGAAAGCAAAAACAACAAGTAACATATAAGGAAACCCCATACATTTAACAACTGATCCTTCAGCAGAAACTCTTCAGGCCAGAAGGGAATGGCCAGATATATTTAAAGTAGTGAAAGAGAAAAATCTACAACCAAGATTACTCTATCTGGCAAGGATCTCATTCAAAATTGATGGAGAAATCAAAAGATTTTCAGACAAGCAAAAGTTAAGAGAATTTGGTACCACCAAACCAGCTTTGTAACAAATGTTAAAGGGATTTATATAGTCAAGAAATACAAGAGAAGGAAAAAGGTCTACAAAATGAAACCCTAAACAATTAAGAAAATGGCAATAGGAACATATATATCAATAATTACTTTAAATGTAAATGGATTAAAAGCTCAAACCAAAAGACACAGACTGGCTGAATGGGTATAAAAACAAGACTCATATATATGCTGTTTACAAGAAACCCACTTCAGACCTAAAGACACTTAGGCACTTTGGAAGATGGAAAAAATATATTCTATACAAATGGAAAGCAAATGAATCCTGGAATAACAATCCTCATATCAGACAAAATAGACCTTAAAATAAAGAATATTACAAGAGACAAGGAAGGACACTGCATAATGATCAAAAGATCGATCCAAGAGGAAGACATGACAGTTGTAATCATCTATGCATCCAACAGAGCATCCAACGTCAATACATAAGACAAACACTAACAGACATAAAAGGAGAAATTGACAGTAACACAATAATAGTAGAAGACTTTAACACCCCACTCACACCAATGGACAGACCATCAAAGCAGAAAATTAATAAGGAAACACAAGTCTTAAATGATGCATTAGATGAGATGGATCTCAGTTATATCTTCGGGACATTTCATCCAATGCAGAAGATTACATCTTCTTCTCAAGTGCCCATGGACCATTCTCCAGGATAGACCACATCTTGTGTCACAGATCAAACCTCAGTAAGTTGAATAAAACTGAAATCGCTATCAAGCATCTTTTTCTGACCACAATGCTAAAACTAGATATGAATTACAAGGAAAAAAAAAAACTGTAAAAATACAAACACATGGAGGTTAAACAATACACTTCTAAATAACCAACAGGTTACTGAAGAAATCAACAGAGAAATAAAAAAATAATTGCTAGAAACAAATGACAATGAAAATATGGCAACTCAAAACCTATGGGATGCAACAGAAGAAGTTCTAAGAGGGAAGTTTATAGCAATACAATCCTACCTCAAGAAACAAGAAAAACAACAAATAGACAAAGTAACTTTACACTTGAAACAACTGGAAAATGAAGAACAAAAGATTCAAAAATTAGCAGAAGGAAAGAAATCATGAAGACCAGAGCCGAAATAAATGAAAAAGAAAGAAAAAAATAGTAAAGATTAATAAAACTTAAAGCTGTTTCTTTGAGAAGATAAACAAAATTGACAAAACTTTAGCTAGACTCATTAAGAAAATGAGAGAGGGATCAAATCTACAAAATTAGAAATGAAAAAGGAGATGTTACAACAAACAATGCAGAAATACAAACGATTGTAAGAGACTATTATGAACAACTTCATGGCAATAAAATGGATAACCCGGAAGAAATGGACAGATTCTTAGAATAGTACAGGCTTCCAAGACTGAGCCAGGAAGATCTAGAAATAATGAACAACCAATTATAAGGATTGAAATTGAAGCTGTGATAAAAAATCTCCCAAAAACAGAAGTCCAGGCCCAGATGGCTTCGCAGGAGAATTCTATCAAACATTTAGAGAAGAGCTAATGCCTATCCTTCTAAAACTCTTCCAAAAAACTGCAGAGGAAGGAACACTTCCAAACACATTCTATGAGGCCACCATCACTATGACACCAAAACCAGACAAATACAACAACAAAAAAGAAAACTACAGGCCAATATCACTGATGAACATAGATGCAAATATCCTCAACAGAAGTTCAGCAAACAGTATTCAATGACACTTTAAAAAGCTCATACACATCAAGTTGGTTTTATTCCAGGGATGCAAGGATTCTTCAATATATGCAGATCAGTCAATGTGATATACCATATTAACAAACTGAAGATAAAAACCATATGAGAAACTCAATAGATGCCGAAAAAGCCTTTTAAAATATTTAGCACCCATTTATGATTAAAACTCTTCAAAATATGGGCAGAGAAGAAACTTACCTCAAATTGTAAAGCCCATATATGATGAGTCTACAGTAAACATTATTCTCAATGGTGGAAAAAATGAAAGCATTCCCTCTAAGATCAGGAGCAAGACAAGGGGGTCCACTTTCACCATTAGCAATCACAGAAGAAAAATAAATAAAAGGAATCTAGACTGGAAAAGAAGAAGTCAAACTCTCATTGTTTGCAGATGACATGATACTGTACATAGCAAACCATAAAGATAGTATAACAAAATTACTAGAGCTAATCAGTGAATTTAGCAAAGTTGCAGAATACAAAATCAATACACAGAAATCACTTGTATTTCTATATACTAAAAATGAAAAATCAGAAAGGGAAATTAAGGAATCAATCCCATTCACCACTGCAACAATAAGAATAAAATATCTAGGAATAAACTTACCTAAGGAGACAATAGAACTGTACATAGAAAATTATAAGATACTGATGAAAGAAATAAAATATGACATAAACAGATGGAGAGATATTTCATGTTCCTGGGTAGGAAGAATCAATATTTTGAAAATGGCTATACTACTAAACACAATCTACAGATTCAATGTGATCCCTGTCAAATTACCAATGAAATTTTCCACAGAACTAGACCAAAAATTTCACAATTCATATGGAAATCCAAAAGACCCTGAATAGTCAAAGCAGTCTTGAAAAAGATGAATGGAATTAGAGGAATCAACCTTCATGACTTCAGCTTATACTACAAAGCTTCAGTCATCAAGACAGTATGCTGCTGCTGCTGCTAAGTCACTTCAGTCGTGTCCAACTCTGTGCGACCCCATAGACAGCAGCCCGCCAGGCTCCCGTGTCCCTGGGATTCTCCAGGCAAGAACACTGGAGTGGGTTGCCACTTCCTTCTCCAAAGCATGAACGTGAAAAGTGAAAGTGAAGTCACTCAGTCGTGTCCAGCTCTTAGCAACCCCATGGACTGCAGCCTACCAGGCTCCTCTGTCCAAGGGATTTTCCAGGCAAGAGTACTGGAGTGGGGTGCCATTGCCTTCTCCATCAAGACAGTATAGTACTGCACAAAAACAGAAATATAGACCAATTGACCAAGATAGAAAGCCCAGAAATAAACCCATGCATCTATGGGTACCCTATTTTTTTGACAAAAGAGGCAAGAATAAAAAGAATGGAGCATCATCAATAAAGGGTGCTGGGAAAACTGGACAGCTATATGTAGAAGAATGAAATGAGAACATTTCCTAACACATACGCAAAGATAAACTCAAAATGGATTTAAGACCTACATGTAAGACCAGAAACTATAAAACTCTTAGAGGAAAACATAGGTAGAACACTCGATGGCATAAATCAAAGTAAGATCCCATATGACCCACCTCCTAGAGTAATGGAAGCAAAAACAGAAGCAAAGAAGTGGGACCTGATTAAGCTTAAAAGCTTTTGCACAGCAAAGGAAACTCTAAGCAAGGTGAGGATACAACCCTCAGAATGGGAGAAAACAATAGCAAATGAGACAACTGACAAAGG
The DNA here is from genome assembly GCA_917880005.1 of Nanger dama. Lineage (NCBI taxonomy): Eukaryota > Metazoa > Chordata > Mammalia > Artiodactyla > Bovidae > Nanger > Nanger dama. Next base: position 6,780,667 of record CAKJTW010000069.1, read on the forward strand.
ATCAGTTTCCTAAATATACACACAGCTCATACAAATCAATACCAGAAAAGCAAACAATCCAATCAAAAAGTGGGAAAGAGACCTAAACAGACATTTCTCCAAAGAAGACATAGAGATAACAAACACGTGAAAAGATGCTCAGCATCAATCATTATTAAAGAAATGCAAATCAAAACTACAATGAGTTATCACTTCATACCAGTCAGAATGGCCATCATCAAAAAGTTTATAAACAATAAATGCTGGGGAGGGTGTGGAGAAAAGGGAACGCTCTTGTACTGTTGGTGGGGACCTAAGTTGATACAGCCGCTATGGAAGAGAGTATGGAGATTCCTTAAAAAGTAGGAAAAAAACCACCATATGACTCAGCAATACACTCTTAAGCATATATTCTGAGGAAACCAAAATTGAAAAGACACATATATCCCATTGTTTATTGCAGCAGATACCCATCAATAGTTGAATGGATAAAGAAGTTTTGGTACATATACACAATGGGATATTACTCAATCATAGAAAGAAACACACTTGAGTCAGTTCAAATGAGGTGGATGAACCTAGGGCCTATCATACAGAGTGAAGTAAATCAGAAAGAGAAAGATAAATATCGTATACTAACGCATGTATACTGAATCTAGAAAAATGGTACTGAAGAATTTATTTACAGGGCAGCAATGAAGAAATAGACGTAGAGAACAGACTTATGGATTTGGGAAGAGAGAAGGAGAGGGTGAGATGTATGGAGAGAGTAACATGGAAACATATTACCGTATGTAAAATAGCCAATAGGAATTTGCTGTATGTCTCAGGAACCTCAAACAGGGGTTCTGTACCAACCTAGAGGGGTTAATGGGGAAGGAGATGGGAGGGAGGTACAAAACAGAGGGGATATATGTATATCTATGGCTGATTCATGTTGAGATTTGTCAGAAAACAACAAAATTCTGTAAAGCAATTAAACTTCAGTTAAAAAATAAATTAATTAAATAAAAAACAAACAATATCATGACATCTGGTCCCGTCACTTTATGGTAAATAGTGAAACAGTCAAAACAGTGACAAACTTTATTTTCTTGAGCTCCAAAATCACTGCAGATGGTGACTGCAGCCATGAAGTTGAAAGAAGCTTATTCCTTGGAAGAAAAGCTATGACCAATCTAGACAGCATATTAAAAAGCAAAGACATTACTTTGCTGACAAAAATGAAACCAAGAGAAATGAAACCATTGGTGCCAGGAAGATAATGAATAAACGTAAAACTTGTGGAATATTTGGAAGGGAACATTAGTGGAAGGCTTTGGTTTATCTCTTTTGAGAATTGTTGACATGTAACCCAGGATATGTCAACCTGACTTAAAGGATTTAATTAGAGATAGTGGCATAAAAATTTAAATTAATATGAATGCATGAGTGCTGTTGTCAGAAACTTCATAGTTAAAAATGAAACTCTCTTAAATAGGACAGAAGTTGTGAATAGCTCATAGGAGAAGGAAGAACACAAATCTGAGTATATGGTACTGAATCTGCAGTTATGAAGAAGAGGATAGAAAAAGATGGCATGAAAGGGATAGAGAGTGATGGCTGTGGAATAGTGCTAACCAAGCTTGGTAGAAAATACCAAGCAAAATAAGTAAGATTGTAATTATGATCTTAAAAGTTTCTTCCCAGTTCTAAATGAAGGGCTGTCTATTTCTTTTATAGTCTGTAAGCATCATGAGGGCAATGCTCTTTTCTATCATCTTTACTAGCATGAATTCGCTATTTAGGTAAAACTTAAAAGGTATTACATCTTTAAAAGGCTGCATTGAAAGAAAGAAAAGAAGAAAGTTTATAAGCTTTTATTTTTGGTTTAAGTTAAACAGTTAGAACTGGACATGGAACAACAGACTGATTCCAAATAGGAAAAGGAGTATGTCGAGTCTGTATATTGTTACCCTGCTTATTTAACTTATATGCAGAGTACATCATGAGAGACACTGAGCTGGAGGAAGCAAAAGCTGGAATCAATTTGTTGGGAGAAATATCAATAACCTAAAATATGCAAATGACACCACCCTTATGGCAGAAAGTGAAGAGGAACTAAAAAGCATCTTGATGAAAGTGAAAGTGGAGAGTGAAAAAGTTGGCTTAAGCTCAACATTCAGAAAACTAAGATCATGGCATCTGGTCCCATCACTTCGTGGGAAATAGATGGGGTAACAGTGGAAACAGTGTCAGACTTTATTTTTGTGGCTCCAAAATCACTGCAGATGGTGATTGCAGCCATGAAATCAAAAGACACTTATTCCTTGGAAGAAAAGTTATGACCAACCTAGATAGCATATTCAAAAGCAGAGACATTACTTTGCCCACTAAGGTCCGTCTAGTCAAGGCTATGGTTTTTCCTATGGTCATGTATGGATGTGAGAGTTGGACTGTGAAGAAAGCTGAGCACCGAAGAATTGATGCTTTTGAACTGTGGTGTTGGAGAAGACTCTTGAGAGTACCTTGGACTGCAAGGAGATACAACCAGTCCATCCTAAAGGAAATCAGTCCTGGGTGTTCATTGGAAGGACTGATGCTGCTGAAGCTGAAATTCCAGTACTTTGGCCGCCTCATGCAAAGAGTTGACTCATTGGAAAGACCCTGATGCTGGGAGGGATTGGGGGCAGGAGGAGAAGGGGATGACAGAGGATGAGATGCCTGGATGGCATCACCGACTTGATGGACATGAGTTTGGATGAACTCCGGGAGTTGGTGATAGACAGGGAGGCCTGGCGTGCTGTGATTTATGGGGTCGAAAAGAGTCAGACATGACCGAGCAACTGAATTGAACTGAACTGAAGTGAATGAGCTTTTCATTCATGAGCTATCAGAGACCAGGTTAAGTTTGTACCTAGTAAGCGCTGAACAGTTTGAAGAAAAACAAATATAGAAATAATTTATTTGAAAAAATTTCTGTAATACTAATTGGGAAAGCATTTGTCTTGTAGGATTTTAATTTGGGTGTGCTTGGAATACAAACCTATTCTGTTAACATTAGAGCTAGCATTCTTAAGAGAATGATATGAAACATTAAAAGCATTATCCATTATCAATTACTTCATTTTACTCTACCTACAGACCAGTAAAATGCCTTTGTATTATTAATCTGAGTACTATGAAAAATTACTGAATGCTGACAATCATTGAAACATTTTCACAACTTTTTGAAATTTTCTTTACATGTACCAATAATATTTTTAAGGAAAGGAATGGAAAAAATATAGACTTATTTATATAATTAATAAACCATACAAAGTTTATAAATTAAACTGAAATAAAAAAGTAAATAAAGTGAACTAAAAATCTTATAACCATTTAATTATCTATGTTTAAAATCAACTAGATTTCTTAAAACCAAATTGAATTCAAATGTTTTATTCACTGCTTATCAAAGTGTATGTACATGCATGCTAAATTGCTTTAATCATGTCTAATTCTTTGTGACCCTATATAGGACTGTAGCCTGCCAGGCTCCTCTGTCCACGAGATTTTCCAGGCAAGAACACTGGAGTGGGTTGCTATTTCCTTCTCCAGAGAATCTTCCTCACCCAGGGACCAAACCTGTGTCTCTTACATCTCCTGCATTGGCAAGCAGATTCTTTACCACTAGAGCCACCTGAAGCACTAGAAGCACTTCAGCAGTCAAAGAATCACTCTGAAGTAAACAATGCCACTTGTACAGACGGGTTTGCCTTACTCAGGGCAGGGACTTACTTGAGACTGTGTGTTTTGGGTAGCAATTAAGTGGTTACCTAGCAACAACCCCTCCTCTCAAATCAATGCTGCAAGAATGGTATTGTTTATGTCAGAGAATTGATTACTTGTTTGCTGGATCTAAAGAGAACCATGTAATATGGTGGTAGGGTGTGAATCTTAATCACAAGAAACTTACAGGGTTTCCTCTCAATTGGGTCAGCTTCCCACTCCTCATCTGATAGTACTGGAAGTTTGTTTGAAGAGATTAGACAATGGTTAATATGCTGCTTATCAAATGAAAATGAAGAAAACATCTGACATCTAGTTAATAACATTGATTTTCAGTTTGCTTTTAAAGCAAACAATGAAAGAGTTACTACATTCAAAATAGCATTAGCTCTGGGCAAGATGTAATTTCATCACAATGTGTAATCAGAAATGAGACAACCCAGAGTAGGGTGGGGTTCTGTTTAAAGAGAGTTCGGATGGTGGAGCCTGGTAGGCTGCCGTCTATGGTTTCGCACAGAGTCAGATATGACTGAAGCGACTTAGCAGCAGCAGCAGCAGGGGTTATTTAAGGAGAGTTTGAACAATCTCTACAGGTTTTAGATGATAGCATTTTACCACCAGAAGGTAAAATTACATAGATATTAATTTGTGTCAAACACATACATAAAGTACTAGTGTTTACAAATGAATATAACCATTTGCTATTAATAACAGGTAGAAAACATATTTTAATAATCCTCATACTATAAATGTATCACAAATAAATGCCACTCACTCTTTCATCTATCTAATGGATATTTATTCATAAGGACAGTTTCACCAGTTGCATGCAAAATCAAGGAAGCAAGTAATCTGAATGAAATGGAACAATGAGGCCAGAAAACACAGACTTTGATAATGGAAAAATTGAATACAGTAAATTAGCTTGTATGTTTTCATAGGAAGAAGATATAAAGTAAAGAAAAAAAATCTGTTAAGGGAATGCTAAAATGCCAAGTTATGTGGGAGTGAGTAGAAAAGGAAAGAAGAGGGACTTAGATTTATAAAATTTTCCATGATGCAAAAGGACTGAGCCAATTTCTCCCTAGACACAGTCCTGACGTTCAGAGCCAGCTGCTTGCCAGTACGCAGGAACCTGTCATTTTACAGTAGCTTTCTGAGACTCACCCGATACTCACTCCTCCCCCATCTCAGAACACTCAATATCATTTTCTCACTGAGTTCCAGAGCTGAGGAATTCCTTGTGGAGCAATAATTGACAGTTGAAGTTACAGCCTGAGTTCTCTTCTTTGGAAAATTGTTAACATTTGTTTTAAAAAGGCACACTCTTCAGATTAAAATTAATTAGGATCTAACAACGTATTTTCTAAGTTCCTCAACTCTGGGAATATCAGTAGTTTAGAAAAGTAATATGTTTTCCTTTGAAAATAACCAATAATTATTGATGTCATTTTAGACTGTGATGTTATTCTTATAACTATTTTGAATAAACCTGTTAGAAGTCAGAGATTTTAACCAGAAATATAATTTCCAAAACAATCTCAATACATGCAAAATCATAACAGAGTGAGTCTAAATATAGAAGAGATTATTCCCGTATGTTCCTAAGTAATTTAGCTGGTCAAAAGTCAAATATTAAAGGAAGAGAGCTGAGAGAAAGATTGAGCAACAGAATCATCAAAAGGTTTAGACTAATAATTTATTAGAAAATAAGTGATAATGATAGGAAAATTTATTTCAAATGAATCAATGTGCAGTAAATTTTCTAATATAGGTGTAATATATCAAGGAAAAATTTAAATAGCAAGAGAGGATAGATTTTCATTTTACAAGGGATCATTGATGTAGAAATTTCTGTACTTACTCTTCCCTCAAATCGCTTCTGTAAGTTATATTATTCTGATAACACAGACATATTTTTTCACTGATCTAGATGATCAGGAGATTTTTACATTAGGAATTGACATTGATGAGTTTCAGGACTCATCTCTATGCGTCTCTGAGCCCCCACAGAACAGCAAACTAATCTCCAGTAGTCCAACAGTTAAAATAATTGATGAATGTGTGTTGAAATCCCAGGAGAGAAGGGAGGAAGAAAGAATGAAGGGGGAGAGGAGTGGCTTGGAGAGAGGAGGGAGGTGCTGATTTCAACCCTGTAGCGTCAGGATTGCGTCAATTCGTGTTTCAGCCACGTCTAGAGTCTCGGAGACAAGCTTCTCTAACGAGCCAAAACAGGAACAGGGTTGGAAAATCACCGTGTGAGGGCGAGTGGACCTCCCTCGCTGCCTCTTCCCCACTCCCAGCTTAGGTCCTCTGAGCTTTGCACTGTTGTTTCCAGCACTAGGAAAAGCCCCTGACCCTTCAGATCGAGGCAAGTGAACCAAGCCAGAGGGTTTCCGTTCAGCACCTCGGACAGAATACGCAACAAAAAATGGCTCCGCTCTCTACCAGCCGGGAAGAATTTGGTAAGCAAGTTACTCAACTTACAGCTGCGATTGTTCCTTAAATACGCTGGTGTGTGTGTGTGTGTGTGTGTGTGTGTGTGTGTGTGTGTGTGGTGTGCGTGTGCGTGTGCGTGTGTGTATTTCCGTGGGATGTTGATTACAGATTCCCCAGGTAAACTGAAAGGAACATGAAAATTGTAAAACAGCAATAGCGGCTTATCTCTGTGGTTTCTCTCTTGATTATTTTTCTCCTTAAAATTGCTTTATGCTAGCGCGATTTTACATCCAAGAAGTTGCTAGTCATCCAGGTATCCCTGTAAACTGCAGCACGTGCTAAGTAAAGAAAAGAGATCTGTTTGCTTGTTGGTTTATTAATTCTGTAGGTGATTTTTATTTGCATGAAAACCTGCATTTAACTAATTAGGGGAAGCCAATTGGTTCTGTGATTACATAAGGGCTTGATCTCAATATAAAATAACTATTACGGCATTTAGAATGTATGTTTTATTGCAGAATGTACCATAAGGTATTTTTTTCTCTGCTGTTTTTCTTGTATTCTTGAAATATGCTACTAGTGAAAGACAGAATCCTAGGATGCTAGGGTTAAATAGAATATTCAAAATTAATTAGCTGAGCCCATTCTATTTCACAGGTAACCAGAGGCGAGAGAGATAAGGGAAAATTTGCAGGTCAGTTAGCTAAAAACTACTGGAAACTATACTTAAGACTTACATTTTCCAGTTCAGTTTTCCTTTTCCTATATCTGTGCTTAACACCTTTACTCTCCTTCTCTGTTTTAGTGAAAAAGAAAAAGAGAAAATATCAGAGGTATTTTTTCAAATAGAAAAGTGTTATTTTAGGTTCCATTATATTACAAAGGCAAGAGATTAGAGTTTTGCTTTACATATACTCAGAACTGAGTGAAATGACAGATCTTTGCTCTCAAAAGTTTAGGATCTTATTATTAGAGACTACATAGGAGTAGATGAACCTTTGTATATTATATTAAATATTTTTCCATTTGCCATTAATATTAAATGAGACAATATGTGATATCATACTCAGGAAGGAATTTCTTTCACAGCTATCCATTTGACTGATTGAGTTTATATTGTTGTAATATGATATGATTTCCCAGTTTCTCATTGAAAATCGGAATTATGTGAATACTGAGGAATTTTCAGATGCTGTGCTAGTTAAAAATATGTTCTAGTATGGGTCATAAGTCTATTTAGAAAAAAATTACTATTCATTTAAATTTTTTTCTTTCTTCATTGACTAAAGAATAAAGAATAGCTCCTGACTTTGCTTTTGCTCCCTAGACTTGGATGATTAGAAAGTCCAGAAGTGTTTTGTTTGTATGATTGCTTTTTCTCCCCACAAAGACGTAAATGGAAGGAAAAACTGAAAAGCTGATAGTAAGTTTAGCTAACGTTCTTTAGCTCTCACCTCATTTTCTTTCTGTAGCATCCACTGCTTTTTCTATCTCATGAACTCAAAGTATATTTTTCATCTCTACACAATTCAGTTTATTGATATAATTAAACTACAGAATATTTTTCATTGATGTGTTTCCTGTTTTATCTACTTTGGTATCTTTGCTGTTGTCATTTCCTAATTATATATTATTTGAGTTCAGTTTTGTGATTATGAAATAGACAGAAGTTTGAGGGATTGAAGAGCAGAAAAACAAAAGACTATTCTTTCAGGGATTAGTTAAACAAGTCTTAACCTTTTCCTGACTGGGACTTTTAACTTTATTATTCACTACTTGAGATTAAAAATAGAATGAAATGGAGCCAAAGGTGGATATTATTACATTAGTTATATTAATTTTGATCATATTAAACATTGACTCAATTCACTGTATCCATATATAGTAATACTGTTTTTACTTACATAGTGATATTAATCATTTGTTGGAGAATATGCTTACATATGGAACATGATAAGCTTCATGAATAATCAGTGTTACATAATGTCAGTAATTAATGTGCCCTCATTCAAAGAATGAATGCCAATTTCAATTTGATCACCATTTGCCATGTGGAAATGTGCTAGGAAAAAAATCAGTTATGGGTAAAATTGAACTCTAAATGATCTCCCTCACTCTTCATTCCCTTTTAAGGAATGATGATCCATCTATAACCATTCTTTGAGTTTTATCCTATCTAAATAATTAATTTTATACTTTGGATAATTCAGTATTTATTTGAAGAATTTGGGGTAGGTATACGAGTTTGTAGTCTTACAAGTTGTATAATAATAATATTCTGTTGTTCACCTTTTTGTTCTTTTCCCCTAATATGTGCACATTTCTGTCACTGTAATTTAGGTAGACATTATTAATGTTTGTGATAATTGCAGACAATGTTCCATCATTTCTCTCAGCATTTGAAGCATGTGGCTTAGAGTTACATAGTAAGAATTGATGCCTCTGGAAAGCCCCAAAATATCAATAAAAATATTACGAGTACTGATTCATATATTTGACTCTATTTGTCTCATGTTAAGTGAGAAAACAAAGGTAGGTCATGATCATTTAGTATTCTCCCATCCTTAGCCTCAACCAGGTCTCATCCTTTCATTTTATTTTTGAAAATTACTACAAGGAAGGATTTGCTGTTTATTCTCTATGTGTCACATCTGAATTTTTTCCTGAAAGTTATATGAAATAGGTACATAATTCACCCAGAACAGTTGGAAAGCAATTCAATCTGTGCAGCATATAGCAATTGCCAGCTTTAGGATGCTTTTCAAATAGGGTGTTTCCAACTCTGCTCCTTTAATGCATGTTATTGGTCATTTGATTTTTCAGATGAAATCCCCACAGTGGTGGGGATCTTCAGTGCGTTTGGCCTGGTCTTCACAGTCTCTCTGTTTGCATGGATATGCTGTCAGAGAAAGTCATCCAAGCCTAGCAAGACTCCTCCGTATAAGTTTGTCCATGTGCTAAAGGGAGTTGACATTTACCCTGAAAGCCTGAACAGCAAAAAGAAGTTTGGAGCTGATGAGAAAAATGAAGTAAAGAATAAATCAGCAGTGCCAAAGAATTCATTGCATCTTGATCTTGAGAAAAGAGATCTAAATGGCAATTTTCCCAAAACAAATCTCAAAGCTGGCAGTCCTTCTGACCTGGACAGCGTGACCCCAAAACTCTCTTCAGAAGGGGGAAAAGAGGTAGTTTCTCCCGATAGTTTAAAGTCCAGCACTTCTCTTACTTCAGACGAGAAACAGGAGAAGCTGGGAACCCTCTTCTTCTCCTTAGAGTACAACTTTGAAAAGAAAGCATTTGTGGTAAATATTAAGGAAGCCCGTGGCTTGCCAGCTATGGATGACCAGTCAATGACCTCTGACCCATACATCAAAATGATGATTCTTCCAGAGAAGAAGCATAAAGTAAAAACCAGAGTTCTGAGAAAGACCTTGGACCCGGCTTTCGATGAGACCTTCACATTCTATGGGATACCCTACACCCAGATCCAGGAGCTGGCCTTGCACTTCACAGTCTTGAGTTTTGACAGGTTTTCAAGAGATGATGTCATTGGAGAAGTCCTGATCCCTCTGGCAGGAATTGAATTAACTAATGGAGAAATGTTAATGAACAGAGAGATTACCAAGAGAAATGTTAGGGTAATTAATTTTTAGTCTTTAAACATATTTATAAATAATCTTTTCTGTATCAAGGGGATTTTTATTAAAATGATATCTTGTACATATCACCTTTGCCATGTTTAACTATTATTGATCAAAATCAAATGGGAGTAGGGAGACAGATAGATAAAGAAAATTTAACCCACTACTGAAATGCTTAAAATATATCAATGATATAAAATAAATAGGGACACTTTATGGATTTAAGTAATATTTATATATCTTTTATGAATTTGTATCACAAATATTTTGACTAAGACTGCCACTAAAATGCAGACAAATATTTCTTGCTTATTGCAAGTTAAAAAATATGTATCAATGTTGAGTGAAGAGTGAAGTTGCTCAGTCGTGTTTGACTCTTTGCAACCCCATGGACTGTAGCCTACCAGGCTCCTCCATCCATGGAATTTTCTAAGCAAGAGTACTGGAGTGGGTTGCCATTTCCTTCTCCAGGGGATCTTATTGACCTGGGGATTGAATCTGGGTCTCCTGTATTCCAGGCAGACACTTTACTGTCTGAGCTTTAGCATAATTAAAATTGAAAATTAAATCAATTCATCCTGAGTATTTGAAGTATTGAATTTTCATAGAATTGCTTCTTGAGGAAGAGGTACATCATTATATTGAATTATATTCACCTTTGTGTTGTATAACAAGAGTTACTCTGTCTTTGTAGTTACACTACTTTTGTAGTTCTAGAATTATTAGAAAATTATGGCATCAATTAATCAAATTTAATTGTATTTTTCCCTTAAATATGGAACTGACTTGATTCTAGCTGTGGTGTTTCAGAATAACTGTTGTCTATAATGAATAATTTTATAGAATACCATAAAGTTTGTTTTGACCACGTCCTCACCTTTGTCTGTTCAAATTAATGAGAGTCAATATCTAGAATTATTAAGTAGTTTGACACACCAGGCTGCTTAGTAGCGCAATGGGAATAAAGATTTGTTTCCTACTCTATTTCTTGGAGTGTTCATTCACACAGTTACCCCATAGTAACTTTTTTATAAATATATACTGCAGTTTTAGGGGCTCTCATCAGCCATCATTCTTAGCTATAATGATACCCCAAGTTACTTTTTGTTACTTTCAGTTAGAACTTGTACTTTGAGTTCTTGGTCATCGTATCAAATGTTAAAGTGAAAACAAGATCTAATTCTTATGTAAAAGATAAATTCTATGATACTATTCAAAGACAAAGCATTAAAAATTCTGAGTCAATTCTCTCCAATATTTAGTTCATTCCTTGGATTAAAGAAAGATTTAGGGTAGAGTTGGGGAAGAGAGTTCTAACTCAATCAGCCCTCTGGGTGAAGAGAATGGTGGGTGTCAGACTAAATTTCAGGTCTTCTGAATTTGAATTTTAATAATGTCTGTTCTAAAGGATTTGAAATAAATTCAAACTGAACATAAATCTATTTCCCATATACAGATATATTAAAATAATTAGATAATATTCATTACCATTAACAACTTAATTAGAGTGGAGAGTTAATTAAAAGACAAAAATTAAAAATACCTCTCTGTAAGCTATATTCTAAATATCCCCCTTAAAAACGTTTCTAGTGATGAGTGTGGCTCATTATGAATTTTGACATTCTGCAGTACCTAAAAAGTCCACAAGATGGCAGACAGTTGCTCTTAGGAGGTGATGGCAGTGCATACATACTTTTAGTTACTCTGATTCTTTAGCACATTAACGTAAGGAAATTTACCTTAAATAACAGTACTATTATACCACTTTAAATGTTGATAAAAGTATATATTTCAAGACTAAAGAATACTAAAAACATTTTTATATTTTACCTCTTTTTTTTAGAAATCTTCTGGACGGGGTGAGTTATTGATATCTCTCTGCTATCAGTCCACTACAAATACTCTTACTGTGGTTGTTTTAAAAGCTCGGCACCTGCCTAAATCTGATGTGTCTGGACTTTCAGGTAAGAATGCTTTGAAAAACATAGGCTCAATGAAAAATGAGCTATATATTGGGGGGAAAAAGTTAACAACACTGGCCTATGACTTTTATTTACCCTTTATCCACAATTACAAGTGATGTGACTGTTCTTCTGTTTGTCATTTTATGGAATAAAGTGTGAGTCAATGCCATTAACAAAAAGAAGAAAACAAAGTATTTCTAAAATACAAGGCGCAGTTTGTATGTGATAGATGTCTGATTGAATGAAGTTGAAGCATAAAGTGAAAAGAAATGTTACAGGAAAAGTTCTTAATTTTAGTATTTTAAATGAGCCTGCCTGCCCTTACACTTCTATTATTTTTATTATCTTTCCTTCAATTCATTATGTATCTATTGTCTGTTTTAAGAATTAGCTTTTAGTTTTGTGACTAGATTTCACACACAAAAAAACTTGGCCCTATGAGAAAGAACATGTGACCTATGGATTAAAATGATCTGAGTTCAAACCCTAACCCTTATGTTTCTTAGCACAGTAATCTTGGTTATGTATCTTAAACTCCATACAAATTGGACATAATAATACTTACTTTAAAGGGGATTGTAAAGACTGGATATATACATATATGTGTATATATGTATGTATATCTCATTCATATATATATAAATTCATTAATATATGTATTCATTCATATATACAATGAAATATATAGATTTCATTCAATATCACCTAGAGCTATTATTAGTTATAATTTTATAATTTGAGTCTGAGTGAACTCCGGGAGTTGGTGATGGACAGGGAGGCCTTGGCTTGCTGCAATTCATGGGGTTGCAGAGTCAGACACGACTGAGCGACTGAACTGAACTGAACTGAATGGAAGCTGAAAACATGATCTTAAACATATAGATTAGGAAGCTAAAATGAACTCATGCAACCAGAATAAGGCAAAATAATGTAATTAAATATAATGACAAAGTAGCATTATCTTAAAATCCACAGGATACATGTGACACAAGGAATATAAATACAGGGTAACAGGAAACAAACACAGCAGGTGATTAAAGGACCACAGAAAAATTAAAACTAAAAAGGCATTGCCACTGTGAACTCTAAATGCCCATTGCCCCGTTCAAAGGAGAAAGCAGAGAGGTAGAGAGACTTACCCAAAGTCAGACAACTCGGTAAGGTTAGATGCTGTGTAATGTTTCTTCCTTCTATTCCATTCTTGGGAATGAGTTATTAGTATCAGAATGTGTTAGAACATTCTCTTTTCTTCCCCTTTATGTCATCTCTTCATCCTGCCATTACAGTTCTTTCCTATCCTCTGTTATCTCTCATGTTTTGCATTCTTACTTATTTTCAACTTGTTGACAAAAGAGAAGCCAAGTCATCTTCATTCTGACTCATCTTCATTATAATCACATTTTGTCAGTATGCAGTAATATCTAAGGGCACCGTTATCTTGAGATCAGAGTTCCTGCCATGTTCTGCCAGTACATTGTCTATTGTGTATCATTGCAGATCCCTATGTCAAAGTGAACCTGTACCATGCCAAAAAGAGAATCTCTAAAAGAAGACGCATGTGAAGAAATGCACCCCCAATGCAGTGTTCAATGAACTCTTTGTCTTTGACATTCCTTGTGAGGGTCTAGAAGAGATAAGTGTTGAATTTCTGGTTTTGGATTCTGAAAGGGGATCCCGAAATGAGGTGATTGGGCGGTTGGTCCTGGGAGCAGCAGCAGAAGGAGCCGGTGGAGAGCACTGGAAGGAGATCTGTGACTATCCCAGGAGGCAAATCGCTAAGTGGCACGCACTCTGTGATGGTTAGCAAGCTAGCCGTGATTAATTGGAACTTAACGATTTTTACTAGGCAAGGAGAAATTTTCCTTTTTTCCCTGACACGTGAGTGCAAACTTTTGTTGTTGTTAGAAATGGATTTAATTAGCAGAAAGTAACTGTAAATGTGTATCATGATCATTTCCTCTTTATTAGAGAATCTGGATAAATTTTCATAAGATATTCAATTTCCCCTGCAGGTTGCCAGTGATATAAATAAAGGTACTTGAGGATTTTAAGAATACTGCTCTGTAGTCTCAAATTACGGATGTGGTGATGATCTCATTGGACCACATCACTAAACATCAATGTGATTATTAGGGTTTAGAAATGAAAAACATGCCTTCTCTTATGAAAATTCACCTATTGTTCATCAAATGGAGAAATAAATTTTTCTTTAAACCCACAGATATTAAAGAAATGTTCTAGATTGCTTTATTAATTATTGATATGTTATTTATAAGTAGTTTTCCTAATTATAAAAGTGTATGATTATTGTTCTTTGGTTTGTAATAACTTTATCATAAGAGACACAACTTTATCATAAGAGAAGTAACTTAGGTTTGTTGAAAAAAAAAAAGCAGTGAACAAAATGAGAAATCATTTTATTAAAGGGCTGAGTTGACACTGTAGCCAAAATATAATTTCCTTCCTCTGTGATTACATGTGAGTCAGATGTAAAATATAATCTCACATAAGACCCATGACCTTGCATTATTCTCTTCTTGTGACAAGACTCAGTGTGGCCTAAGAAAGCCCTACATATTTTTGTGAAGCTGTTGAGTTGGCTAATAAGTAAAGAAATAAACTTCAGCTAGAAATCCAGTTAGAAACGCAATTTTCTTAGAGGAAATACGTATGGTTTCTAAGTGTACATTCCAGTGTATGCCTTGAACACAGAGAGGTCATGGGTGACCAAGTCTTCTTTGCTTGTTCTCTCCCAGAGAGGACTAAGTTACTATTTCAAAAGAAATGAAGACAAAAAGTCATAAAGTTTCAGTCATTGCTAGACAGAAAGTTTTGCTTTAACCAACAAATTATAGAAAATAGTCATACGGCAAGCCTAATATACTTAACATATGTTCACACATAACATATTTAGGCTGCCAAATTAACTCAGCAAAGTATGTTTCACTATCTTTTCTAGGCTAATTTGTCTCGAGCTCTTGTCTGTGGACCAGTTTATAAACTTGTATCTTGTACTGCTTTCTAGTGCCAGGGCTCTGATTACTTGGAAAGAATTTACTTGAGGTAATGCCACTGTATTTGAGTGTTTAGAAAAGTAAGAGTGAAACTCAGGTACAGTTGAATTTTAAATATGCAAGTTAGAAATGAAGTCTACTGGAAAATTCACATTTTGAGTCTGGTTTTGTGTCAGTGTTCTAGCAGTTTTTGAGAATGTGTTTGATATCACAGTGTTTGTAACATCTATGACAAGACATTTCCCAAACAACATGTACATACTTTTTATGACTATGCTGAAAGTAGGAAATGGTTTACACTCTGTATACAAAAAACTGAAACCAACCCCTCTTTCGTGCTTTAAGATGATTTTGGAATTAAACGAGATTATTCTCCAGTCATTGTTTTCATGCCATCACAAAGTCATGTCACAGCATCTTGGTCCACTCAGCATTTCTGTGTAATGAATTGTAGTCAGTACACGGTTTGAGTAAATCATATGGCCTTTTTATGTTTGTATATTTGGTACCATGGGCCAAGAAATATAATATATTTTGAAGCCCTGAAACATTAAAAAAGTAAACCCTAAGTATCCTTCACAGTTGCCAGAAGTTAATGATGGTACCAAGCAAAGTATGGTCGTTGGAAGAGGGACAATAAAGCCAATGGCAGATAATTACAAAATGATAATAACTAACTTGTAAATAGTTTTTTTTTTTAATTTAAAGTGTTTTTCACTGTGAAAAGTCAAGTAAAACTATTTGCAGTTACTGTTAAGTAAAGAGAGAAGAAAAACTAGAACGGAATTGAAGCAGGCAGAGGCACAGTGATTGCATTATCTTCTGAAAATTCTGTTTTATATGATATTACAATATCAGTGTAATCTTGAATTCTGTTACAAATTCTGCACTGTATTAAACATATAAATTAATTGTTTGTCTTATTAGCCAGTCTAACCACTCTAGTGGGTAGATGTCCATGTTTGAAGAACTGTGTAACTTAGTAACTGATTTGTTCTGATGTTGTAACTTAATCGAAGTGGTTTGGAAGGTAGCATGGTGTATGAGATGGTGTCTGTTCTTTTGTGCCAGCTCTGTATGATGTTTGTAAGATCATGTTTATAAAACATGAATAAATGCCTGCTTTTGCCCAACACATTTCAACTCAAACTTTTCTGTCAGTGGATTCTCTTCTTTCTTTCTAAGTTCTCAAGTTTCCCTAACAGATCATCTGGCGCAGATTAAGGAATGTAATGACTTGGCACCGAGATCTCCACATATCTTATTGTATTTTGGCTAATCTTCATAAAACTCATTCAGGACTCATACCATTATCCATCTACAGGAGCAAAACCTGAAGCTAAAGGAGCTTTGGCAGTTGACTCAAGTTCAAATGGATGGTATGTGAAAAGATTTCCTCATATTCCTCACTCTTCTCACTATGGCAGACCAATCTCCTCCAGGAATCCTTACAAACTGGCTTTGTTATATCTTTAAAATGGTTCATGCCCACATTCTTTAACTATTTCTAAATATATTTTGTTTCCTTCATCATTTTCTACCACAATTTTTAAATTTAATCCTTTTACTGTCTTTTATGATTTTATTTCTCACTTTAGTCTCTTTCATTACCTGTTTTGTTTTGGGGCTTCCCAGGTGGTGCTCTTTACCACTTCCCAGGAGGTAAAGAACACGCTTGCTAATGCAGGAGACATAAGAGACTTGGATTTGATCCCTGGGCCTGGAAGGTCCCCTGCAGGAGGGCACAGCAACCTACTCCAGTATTCTTGCCTGGAAAGTCCCATGGACAGAGGAGCCTCATGGCTATAGTCCATATGGTTGCATAGAGTAGGACATGACTGAAGTGACTTAGCACATATTTTATATTATTATCTTTTATTTTCTTTTAATTTTTCCTATATCTTTTCATTGGAGAGACTTATTTAGTAAAATGGTATTGAAATGGAAGTCTTTATCTCTTTCAAAGAAAGGTAGGAAAAAACCTGGGGACATATGCAACGCTTCCTTTAGACACCAGCTGAAGTAAATGGAGCTATGGGGTTAATCCCAAGGAGGATCAGCCATTTTTTAAATTTTTAAACAGCACTAGTCTATATGGAGGTGTTCCATATTATTATACTTGGATAAACAGCTTTGTAAATGTAATACAACCAAAATATGCTGCCATTACATTTTTGTTCTAAAGCACATTAATTGTATTGAGTGTGCCCATATATGTCAAAAGACTTAGTTGATAATTACATTTAAGTGCTCAAATATATTTTAGGCCTACTTAGCAAAAGCAGCTAGAGACACTGAGGAGATTTTCCGTGAAAGGGACATTGCAGAGATTTTCTGTGAAATTAGTCATTGGAAAAATGCTGATTAAAACCACAATGAGATATCAATCACATCTTATCAGAGTGTCTAAAATCAGAGGGTTTGAACATGCCAAGTGTTGGTGAGAATTTTTTGAAATTATAGCAGGTTTTAAATATAAGTTGACAATCTGATTCTAAAATTGATACAAATATAAAAGTATCTAGAATAAATAAAGCAACTTTGAAATAAAGAACAAATGTTAGAGGGCGATGGTGGCTTCATAGACCAAGTTGAGGAGTTTTCCTTCCTCTGCTACTTTTGAAAGAATTTGAACAGGATAGGTGTTAGCTCTTCTCTAAACTTTAGGTAGAATTTTCCTGTGAAGGCATCTGGCCCTGGGCTTTGGTTTGTTGGAAGATATTTTATCATACTTAAGATTTTTGGGCTTGTGATTTGTCTGTTCATATTTTCTCTTTTTTCATGGTTTACTTTTGGAAGGTTACACTTTTCTAAGGATTTGCCCATTAATTCCAAGTTGTCAATGTTATTGGCATATAGTTGCTCATAGTAGTCTCTTATAATTCTTTGTATTTCTGTGTTGTCCATTATATCTTCTCTTTTTTCACTGCTAATTTTATTGATTTGAGTATCTTCCTTTTATTTCTTGATGAGTCTGGCTAATGATGTGTCAGTGTTATCTATTCAGAGAAACAGCTTTTAGTTTTATTGATCTTTGCTATCAGTTCAGTTGAGTCACTCAGTTGTGTCTGACACTTTGTGACCTCATGGACTGCAGCACACCAAGCTTTCTGTCTATCATCAACTCCCAGAGCTTACCCAAACTCATGTCCATGGAGTCAGTGATGCCATCCAACCATCTCACCCTCTGTTGTCCCCTTTTCCCCTGCCTTCAAATTTTCCAGGATCAAGGTCTTTTCCAATGAGTCAGTACTTTGCATCAGGTGGCCAAAGTATTCAACCTTCAGCTTCAGCATCAGTCCTTCCAATGAATATTCAGGACTGATTTCCTTTAGGATGAACTGGTTGGATCTCCTTGCTGTCCAAGGGACTCTCAAGAGTCTTCTCCAACAACACAGTTCAAAAGCATCAATTCTTTAGTGCTCACTCTCACATCCATACATGACTACTGGAAAAACTATAGCTTTGACTAGATGGACCATTGTTGGCAAAGTAATGTCTCTGCTTGTTAATATGCTGTCTAGGTTTGTCTTAACTTTTCTTCCAAGGAACAAGTGTCTCTTAATTTCATGGCTGCAGTCACAATCCACAGTGAGTTTGGAGCCCAAGAAATTAAAGTCTGTCACTGTTTCCCTTATTTTCCCACCTGTTTTTGCCATGAAGTGGTGGGACCAGATGCAATGATCTTAGTTATTTGAATGTTGAGTATTAGCCAGTCTTTTCACTCTTCTTTTTCACTTTTATCAAGAGGCTCTTTAGTTCCTCTTCACTTTCTGCCCTAAGGGTGGTGTCATCTGCTTATCTGAGGTTATTGATATTTCTCTCACCAATCTTGATTCTAGCTTGTGCTTCATTCAGCCTGGCATTTCACATGATGTATTCTGCATAGAAATGTAAAAAACAGGGTGACAATATACACCTTGATGTACTCATTTCCCAGTTTGGAACCAGTATGTTTTTCTACATCCAGCTCCAACTGTTGCTTCTTGACCTGCGTACAGATTTCTCTGGAGGCAGGTAAGGTTCTCTGGAGGCAGGTAAGGTGCTCTGGTATTCCCATCTCTTTCAGAGTTTTCCAGAGTTTGCTGTGATACACACAGTCAAAGGTTTTGATGTAGTCAATAAAGCAGAAGTACATGTTTGTCTGAAATTCTCTTGCTTTTTTCCTATGATCTTTGCTATAGTCTACTTCATTTATTTTCATACTTTTGCTCTGATCATAAGGGCTAATCATAAGGGATTTGATTTAGGTTATACCTGAATGGTCTAGTGGTGGTCCCTACTTTCTTCAATTTAAGTCTGAATTTGGCAATAAGGAGTTCATGATCTGAGCCACAGTCAGCTCCTGGTCTTGTTTTTGCTGACTGTATAGAGCTTCTCCATCTTTGGCTGCAAAGAATATAATCAGTCTGATTTTGGTGTTGACCATCTGGTGATGTTCCTGTGTAGAGTCTTCTCTTGTGTTGTTGGAAGAGGGTGTTTGCTATGACCAGTGCATTTTCTTGGCAAAACTCTATTAGTCTTTGCCTTGCTTCATTCCATATTCCAAGGCCAAATTTGCCTGTTACCCCAGGTGTTTCTTGACTTCCTACTTTTGCATTCCAGTCTTCTATAATGAAAAGGACACCTTTTTGGGTGTTAGTTCTAAAAGGTCTTGTAGGTCTTCATAGAAGCTTCTGTGAGCTTGCTGCTGCTGCTACTGCTGAGTCACTTCAGTCCTGTCCGACTTTGTGTGATCCCATAGACGGTAACCCACCAGGCTCCCCTGTCCCTGGGATTCTCCAGGCAAGAACATTGGAGTGGGTTGCCATTTCCTTCTCCAATGCATGAAAGTGAAAAATGAAAGTGAAGTCTCTCAGTCATGTCTGATCCTCAGTGACCCCATGGACTGCAGTCTACCAGGCTCTTCCATCCATGGGATTTTCCAGGCAGGAGTACTGGAGTGGGGTGCCATTGCCTTCTCCCACTGTGGTATCCTGCAGTCCTGAAAGTCCCAAGAGTAGCACAAACCTGCAAAGCTATTTAACATAATCTCATGCTTTAAACAACATATGAGTGATAAAGTTTTAAGACTTTGCAAATATCATATAAACCTAGTTAATGTAACATCCTCACTTAACAGATAATAAGACTGATGAGGTGCCTGACAAATAACTGTTAGCAATTCAACCTACAGACAAATCAGAACATTTTGTACCACTTCACAGAGGTGGTTTTAGCACACAGGCAATGCACAAGTAGTTTTCTAGTACTTCTTGTTCAGACTGTCTGAAAAAAACAAACAAACATATATTGCCATTTGCATTTCACAAGAAAAAACTGTCACAAAGAAAGAAATTGACCTTGTGGATAGTTTAGTTTAAGGTAGAGTCAGGGGTTTAGAAAAGGATGCATTTTTAAGAATATGAGTTATGATTTCCTGGCCATTTGAAGATCAGATGAGTTTTTGACACTTCATGGAAGTCAGGATTGAAGAGTTCTAGAAAATAATGCAGAAAAAGTAAGAAAGAAAGTATCATATTTCATTGGCTAGTTTTGTAAAATTTCATTTCGCTTCACCTCCTCTCTAATGGGCTATTATCTTTCTGGCCACACAAATTAAGGATGACAACTGTTATTACTCTAGGTCATAATCGGTAGTCATTGCCCTTAAATGCTTCTGGTTCCAGCATTTTCAGTTCTCCCATATCTCCATTCCCAACCAAGAGGTCCCAAAGAACATTACTCACATGCACACAAGTGCACTGTTTTCAACACTGGCAATTTCTCCCACTCAATAAACAACTTTGCTTCTTGTGGTGATACTCTGGACTCCAGTAATGCTTCAGTAAAGTTACAATGAGCTTCCTGCTGCAACTCCCCTAGCACTGCAGACAGTACTCACATTGCAACCAATACATTTTCTTTCTGTCTGAAGCTGCCACCCTGGTCCAGACCACCAGCATTGTGCTGTTCTTCACGGCCTGGAGGTCATCCTGAAAACCTCTCTTCCATGGAATTTGGGAGATTTCCCTATCAATTAAATTTGTGTCAAATTATTAGAGTCCTAGAGATTTTCCCTCTCATGCTGGCAAATAGAGATAATTATTTTCAGAATCCTTCCACTTTTCACTGTGCTGTTTGGCTTTGGAAATGGATTACATGTGGCATAATTCAGGGATAAGCTCAAAGCTACTGCAGTGGAAAGTAAATTGAATGAATTCTGCTCTGTGGTTCTAACAATCTTCCACATACCTGACACATTATCCTCAGATTAACCTAATATGATAGATGTATCTCTTTTAGGGTGAATGGTCTCCTGTATGATTCTATGGTATTATGTAGAAAGAACACTAGCAGGACCCTTGTAAAATACCTATCTGAATCCATGCATCCCTAAATCCCAGGGTAAGTAGCCCCAGCTTTGTGCTAGGTAGTTTCCTGTTGGCTGTAACATTGTGAGAGTGGGTCAGATAACCTCCATGGCTCTCCCATCATTAAAGCACTGGCCACAAATTAAATATTTGCCATAACTAGTATGGTGACATCATGAGCAATCAAAATACCTATCTCTGAGAAACTAAAGTAGTGCTCTGTGATTTTGAAATTGCTCAGATATATAGATCAACATAATCTGGTCATAAAGAGATTCAGGATATTTCAAAAGTAGCAAGTATAACTGTGTACTGGTAAAATGCTTTGGAGGCTAATGGTGTGCTGAAAAAGAAGTGAAAATTTATTTCAAATAAAACAAATTATTTCTCAGAAAAATATTATAAAATGTAACTGATAGGATAGAGATAAAACATGTTTATAGCTCTCAAAAAAAAAAAAAAAAAAAAACGAGAAAAGGTCATATGTAAAAGATCTAAGATGCAGGGTAGAATGTGTTGCATGTTATAAAATTGATATAATGTAAGATGGGACAACAGAGAATGGGGAAAGAAATTATAATTTAAAAAGCATGAATTTAGGACAACTGAAAGGTGTAAGATAGCATTGAAAAGAAAACCTGGGAATAATGAGTTGAAAGTACAACTGGCAACAGATGTCAGGTAGTTTTATTTTTATTTTCAGATCAGATGGCATGCTATTCAAATTATGCATATTTATTGAAATTTATTCCATAAAATAAAAAAATATGCATAATACTCTAAGAATACTAAAGAACTTTGAAAAAAATGAATTAGCCAATCATTTAATTACTGTGGGGAAGAAATTCATGTTGCATTTTTTGAAGTGTCTGTGAACATATTTCTGGTTATATTTATTGAAAAGATGCTGTTTCTAGGTATTTTAAAGCAAAAATTTTATGTTATTAATACTGTCACATTTCATCATCAGAACTATAGCTTTCTGAAACTTTTGTTCTCTATTATTATTATTTTTGAGCGGATAATCTAGCTGTATTGGTGACCCTATTATTACATATAAGCATCTTTCCTGTTGTAAAAGTATTTCATTCCATTACCCCCAGTTCTTGTCAACTTCAGAAAATCACCTCTAATCACTTAGCTAGGATTCTTAATGACTTAGAGGCAGCTTGGCATAGCTGAAAAATGTAGAATTTGCCAGCTGAGAACTCATATTTGGAGCTTCGTCTTTCTCAATTATTGAGCAAGTTGTTCTGAAACTTACTTTCTTCCTCTATAAAATAGTGTGATAAATACCTACTGTGCCAGTCTTCATGAGAAAATAATGAAAAATCTTAGATACTCATTAATTGGAAGAAATTAAGGCTTTAGCTCAAGATTTGAGTCTGCCTTCTCCTGTAGTGTAATCATCAGGCCTGTCAGATACCAGCTGCCACTGGAGACCTTTCACAGCTGTCAGTTACCCTTTCATTCTTCTCATAGAGCATGTGTGCTTAAAACCAAGATCAAGAAGAGATAGCACATAACTAGGGCCATTTGCCCTGCTTTGCTTCATGCTTTTATTTGGGCCTATACATGTGAATCGGAGAAGGCAATGGCAACCCACTCCAGTACTCTTGCCTGGAAAATCCCATGGACGGAGGAGCCTGGTGGGCTGCAGTCCATGGGGTCGCTAAGAGTCGGACACGACTGAGCGACTTCCCATTCACTTTTCACTTTCATGCCTTGGAAATGGCAACCCACTCCAGTGTTCTTGCCTGGAGAATCCCAGGGACTGGGAAGCCTGGTGGGCTGCCATCTACGGGGTCACACAGAGTTGAACACGACTAAAGCGACTTAGCAGCAGCAGCAGCATACATGTGAATGGGGCTTCCCTGGTAGCTCAAATAGTAAAGAATCTGCCTACAATGTGGAAGATCTGGGTTCGATCCCTGGGTCAGGAAGATCCCCTGGAGAAGGGAATGGCAACCCAGTCCAGTATTCTGGCCTGGAAAACCCTATGGACAGAGGAGCCTGGTTATTTATAGTCCATGGGATCACAAACAGTGGGCCATGATTGAGTGACTTCACACACACACACACACACACACACTTATACATGAGAATCACCTGGGACCATCAGTACTGTAACCAGTCTCCCTATCTGTCTTATCTCCTTTGACTATAGTATATTTTTTCCTTTTCATATTTCAGATTAAAACTTCTAAATTTCATAGATTATATCTTTACCATATCTTTATTATGTTTTATTTTTCTTGACTCAACATCAGCACACTTACACATATCCTCTATTTTATGGTTTCTTCTACTATGGCCCTTCTCAGATACTAACATAGAATGTCTAGAGTCTTATAAATTAAATCACAACTTGTACATTTAGAGTCTGTTTAGACTATTCAGTATAATTTAGTCCTGTTTCCATCAGAGAATGGATCTAATGGGGATGTAGGATACTGCAAGCTGAGCATTCCTACCACTTTTTCCATCTGAGAAAAGCCTAAAAGCCCAAGAAATATTCACAAAGGTTGATTTGTGTCTCACTCAGCAGCCTCAGGATTGCAGATCATTTAAATAAGAAATTTTTCCAAGATTGAGATCGTGATCCTAGGGGGCTCATCAATATCCATGTCAAAATGAAACTACAACTGTGATATGTCTACCATACAGACATTGGATCTAGTTTTTATTGAGACCTCAGTGAAAATATCTCTGACTTTATGTTGACTCTTTGCAATATGGATTGTAGCTTGACAGGCTCCTCTGTCCATGGGGATTCTCCAGGCAAGAATGCTGGTGTGGGCTGCCATCTCTCCTCCAGGGTATCTTCCCTACTCAGGGATTAAACCTGTGTCTCTTATGTCTCCTGTATTGGCAGGTGGGTTTTTACCACTAGCACTACCTGGGAAGTCCTTAATGGCATATAATTGCTCATAATAGCTTTTTATTACCTTCTGTGTTACTGTAGTACTAATTGTAGATTCTCCTCTTTCATTACTAACTTTATTTGGACTATCTCTGTCTCTCTCTCACTTTTTTTTTTTTTTCTGTGTCTTTAGCTTTTTGATTTTTTTTCCTGTAACATGTTGCTCCATCATATATTTAATAAGGTCTCTATTGATGGGAATATATGTTCTTGCTAGATCTTTGGTGTTCAAATAAATTAATAACTTCTTTGTACACTTATCATTAGGGACATGTACAAGCTAGTTATGATTGTTTTATTTCTGCTTTCATCTTTCTCCAGGCAGTTTTTGATCATCTCTTTGATTTTTTTATGTGATCCATTATTAACATGTTCTTTAGACTCCATATGTTTGTGTTTTTTGCATTTTTTTCCTTTTAGTTGATTGCTAGTCTCATACTATTGTGGTCAGAAAAGACGCTTGATATTATTTCAGTCTTAAACTTACTGCAACTAGTTTTCTGAACAGCCATGAGATCTATTTAGAGAATGTTCCATGGTTTCTTGAATAGAATGTGTTCTCTGCTACTGTTAGACTGAATATTCTATAGTTATGCATTAATTTTGTCTATGATAATATATTGATTAAGACCATTGTTTCCTTATTGATTTCCTGTGTGGATGATATGTCCATTGAGGTAGTGGGGATTTAAAGTCCCCTCTGCTATTTTGTTACTGTCAACCTCTCCCCCATTTTTTTTTTTTTTTTAGCATTTGCTTTTTGATTTTAGGTATTCCTACATTGGTTGCATATATACTTAAAAATGTTACATCTTCTTGTTAAATGATCTATTTATCATTATGGAATGACCTTTTTCTCAGTGCAGTTTCTGTCTTAAAGTTATTTTTGTCTGATTTAAGCATTGCTACCTCAGCCTTCTTTTTCTATTTGCATGAAATCTCTTTTTATCAGCTCCACACTTTCAAACTCTGTTTCCTTAGATGTAAAATGAGTCTCTTATGGAATGCATATATATGTCTTTAAAAAAATCTGTTCAGCTACTTTATGTGTTTCAATTGGAGCATTTGTTTATTAATATTTAAAGTAATTAATAATAGGTATGTACTTACATTTTGTTCATTTATTTTTTCTTTGTAGTTCTTTTTGTTCCTTTCTTCTCCTTTGCTCTATTTTAGTTCTATGTTTGGATTCCTTTTCGTTTTTTTATGTGGATCTATAATAGGTTTTTGCCTTGTGGGTTACCATGATGATATATATAGTTTTAGCTTGAAGAGCCCTTCAGTTCAGTTCAGTTCAGTCGCTCAGTCATGTCCGACTCTTCGCGACCCCAGGGAGGCAGCACGCCAGGCCTCCCTGTCCATCACCAACTCCCGGAGTTCACTCAAGACTCACGTCCATCGAGTTAGTGATGCCATCCAACCATCTCATCCTCTGTTGTCCTCTTCTCCTCCTGCCCCAATCCCTCCCAGCATCAGAGTCTTTTCCAATGAGTCAACACTTCGCATGAGATGGCCAAAGTACTGGAGTTTCAGCTTTAGCACCATTCCTTCCAAAGAAATCCCAGGGCTGATCTCCTTCAGAATGGACTGGTTGGATCTCCATCCAGTCCAAGGGACTCTCAAGAGTCTTCTCCAACACCACAGTTCAAAAGAATTCTAACAAAGTCTAACCACCATACATGTTTACTCCCCCTACTGACTTAGAATGTTTTTGATTACATGTTTGAAATATATATATTTTTAATATCCCTTAACCACTTATTTTGGATAGAGAGGACTTTACTTTTATCTTTTAACTTTCTTACATGCTTTATAACAGATTGAATTACTACCTTTACTGGATGTTTACCCTTACCAGTGATATTTTCCCTTTACATTTTCCAAATTTCTAATTGTGCCTTTTTCTTTTCTGCTTATGAGAGTGTCTAAAACATTTCTTTTAAAGCTGGTTTAGTGGTGGTCAGAATCTGCCTGAAGTGGAGGAGACCCCAGTTCAAGACCCTGGATTGGAAACATTCAACCCCTCTGGAGAAGCAAATGGCAAACCACTCCAGTATCCTTGCCTGGAAAATCCCAGGGACAGAGGAGCCTGGTGGGCTGCAGACCTTGGGATTGCAAAGAGTTGGGTACAACTGAGAGCCTAACATTTTAGTGGTGGTGAACTATTTAGCTTTTGCTGGGTGGTAAATAACCCTTTATCTATTCTTCAGTCCTAAGTAACTTTACCAGGTAGGATACTCTTGACTCTGTGTGTGTGTGTGTGTGTGTGTGTGTGTGTGTGTTTTCCTTTCAGTATTTTGAATGTATCATACCACTTCCTTCTGGCCAGAAAACTTTCTGCTGAAACATCAGCTGATGGTGTTATGAGAATGTAAAGTTGCTTTTCTCTGCTGCTTTTAAAATTTTATTATTTTTAATTGGAAGATAATAGCAATATTGTGTTTGTTTCTGCCATACATCATCATGAATCAGACATATGTCCTCTACCCCTTGAACCACCCTCCCAACTCCTGCCACATTCAACCCTTCGAGGTTGTCTCAGAGCACCAGATTTGAGCTCCCTGCATCATACAGCAAATTCCCACTGGCTATCTATTTTACATGCGCTGATGTATATGTTGCAATGCTACTCTCTCAGTTCATCCCACCAACTTCTTTCCCCATGGTATCCATGTCTATTCCTTATGTTTGCTTCTTTTTTATTGTCTTACAAATAGGTTAATTGATATCATCATTCTAGCTTCCATATATATGTGTTAATATACATTTGTTTTTCTCTTTCTGACTTACTTCACTCTGTGTAATAGGTTCTAGATTTATTCACCTCATTAAAGTGGACTGAACTGCATTCATTTTTACAGCTGAGTAATATTCCATTGTATATGTGTATCACATCTTTTTTATCCATTAATCTATTGCTGAATCTCCATGTCCTAGCCATTGGAAAGAGTGCCAAGAAAAACTTTGGGGTGCGTGTCTTTTTCAACTCTGATTTCCTCAGGATATATGCTCAGTAGTGGAATTGTTGGATCATGTGGTAGCTCTATTTTCAGTTATTTTAAGGAACCTTCATACTGTTCTCCATAGTGACTACCAATTTATAGTCACATCAACAGTGCAAGAGGGTTCCCATTTCTCCACACCCTCTTCAGCATTTATTGTTTGTAAATTTGTTGATACTGGCCGTTCTGACTGCCATGAAATGATATCTCATTGTAGATTTGATTTTCATTTCTCTAATAATGAGCCATGCTGAGCATTTTCTCATGTGTTTATAAGCCATCTGTATGTCTTCTTTAGAGAAATGTCTTTTTAGGTCTTTGGCCCACTTTTTGATTGCATTGCTTGTTTTTCTGGTATTCAGCTGCATGAGCCAACTGTATATTTTGGAGATTAATCTTTGTCAGTTCATTCCTTTGCTATTAGTTTCTCCCATTCTGAATGTTGTCTTTTCACCTTGCTTATAGTTTCCTTCACTGTGAAAAAGCTTTCCAGTTTGATTAAGTCTATTGGTTTATTTTTGTTTTTATTTCCATTATTCTAGGAGGTGAATCAAAGAGGATCTTGCCGTGATTTATGTCAAAGAGGGTTCACAATATGTTTTCTTCTTAGAGATTTATAGTTTTTGGTCCTACATTAAGTTCTTTAATCCATTTTTAGTTTATTTTTGTGTATGGTGTGAGGAAGTGTTCTAATTTCAGCCTTTTACATGTGCCTATTCAGTATTTCCAGCAACACTGGGAATTGAAGAGAGTGTCTTTTTCCACTGCATATTCTTACCTTCTTTGTCAAAGATAAGCTGCCCATAAATGCACGGATTTACCTACAGGCTTTCTTTCTTCTTCTATTGGTCTATATTTCTGTTTTTGTGCCAGTACCATGCTATCTTGATGACTGTCACTTTTTAATATAGTCTGAAGTCAGGAAGATTGATTCCTCCAGTTCCATTCTTCTTTCTCAGGATTGCTTTGGGTGTTAGTGGTCTTTTATGTTTCCAAGCAAACTTTGAAATTATTTGTTCTAGTTGTATGAAAAATACCATTGGTAGCTTGCTAGTGATTGCAGTGAATTTATAGATTGCTCTGGTGAGTATATTAAATCTAGACAA
The DNA here is from genome assembly GCA_917880005.1 of Nanger dama. Lineage (NCBI taxonomy): Eukaryota > Metazoa > Chordata > Mammalia > Artiodactyla > Bovidae > Nanger > Nanger dama. The sequence continues at coordinate 6,808,838 of CAKJTW010000069.1, forward strand.
CATATTAAGAAGCAGAGACATTTGTTTGCCAACAAAGGTCCATCTATTCAAAGCTATGTTTTTTCCAGTAATCATGTATGGGTGTGAGAATTGGAACATAAAGAAATCTGAGTGCCAAAGAATTGATGGTTTTGAACTGTGGTGTTGGAAAAGACTCTTGGATAGCAAGGAGATCAAACCAGTAATTCCTAAGGGAAATCAGTCCTAAATATTCATTGGAAGGACTGATGCTGAAGCTGAAGCTCTAATACATTGGCCACCTAATGTGAAAAACTGACTCATGGAAAAAGACCCTGCTGCTGGGAAAGACTGAAGCCAGGAAGAGGAGATGACAGTGAATGAGATGGTTGGATGGCATCACTGACTTGAAGGATATGAGTCTGAGCAAGCTCCATGAGTTGGTGATGGACAGGGAAGCTTGGCATGCTGCAGTCCATGGGGTTCAAAAGAGTCAGAGATGACTGAGCAACTGAACTTTGATAGTACAGTTCTTTTCACAATATTGATTATTTCATTCCAAGTACATGGTATATCTTTCCATCTGTTTGTGTCATCTTTGGTTACTCTCATTAGTGCTCTATAATCTTTTGCATACAGATTGTTTGTGTTTTTAGGTAAATTTATTCCACAGTATTTTATTTCTTTTGTTGTCATGGTGAATGGAATTGTTCCCTTAATTTCTCTTTCTGATTTTTCATTGTTAGTGCCTAGAAATGTTAGGGATTTCTGGGTATTAATTTTATATCCTGTGAGTTTTCTATATTCATTGATTAACTCTAGTAATTTTCTAGTGGCATCTTTAGGGTTTTTATGTATAGTACCATGTCCTTTGCAAGCACTGAGAGTTTTACTTCTTCTTCTCCAATCTGAATTCCTTTTACTTCTTTATCTTCTCTGATTGCTATGTCTAGGACTCCTAAACTATGCTGATATATAATAGTGTGAGAATGGGCACCCTTGCCTTTTTCCTGATTATAGAGAAAATGCTTGAAGGTTTTCACCATTGTTTGCTGTGTGTTTGTTATATATGGACTTTATTCTGTTGAAGTATGTTCATTCTTTGTCTACTTTATGGCATACTCAGTTGTGTCCGACTCTGTGTGACCCCATAGACTGTAGTTCATGGAGTTCTCCAGGCCAGCATACTAGAGTGGATAGCGTTTCCCTTCTCCAGGGTATCTTCCCAATCCAGGGATTGAACCCAGATCTTCTGCATTGCAGGCGGATTCTTTACCAGCTGAGCCTCAAGGGAAGGCCACTTTCTGGAAACTTTTAATCAAAATTGAGTCCTGAATTTTGTCAAAAGTTTTCCTGCATCTATTGAGATGATCATATGGTTTTTTATCTTTTGGTTTGTTAATATGGTATATCACATTGATTGATCTGTGTATATTGAAGAATCTTTGGATCCCTGGGATAAAGCCCACTTGATCATGATGTATGAACTTTTCAGTGTGCTGTTGGATTCTGTTTGCATGAGTTTTGTTGAGGATTTTTGCATCTCCATTCAACAGTGATATTGGCCAGTAATTTAATTTTTTTGGTAGCATCTTTGTCTAGTTTTTGTATTAGTGTGAGGGTGGCCTCATAGAATGAATTTGAATTCTCCTTCCTCTGTAGTTTTCTGGAGGAGCTTGAGCAGGATAGATGTTAGCTCTTCTCTAAACTTTTGGTAGAATTTGCCTGTGAAGCCATCTGGCCCTGGAATTCTGTTTGTTGGAAGATTTTTGATTATAGTTTTGATTTCTGTGCTTGTGATTGGTCCGTTCACATTTTCTACTTCTTCCTAATTCTGTTTTGGAAGGTTATACTTTTCTAAGAATTCGTCCATTTCTTCCAAGTTGTCCATTTTACTGGCATATAGTTTCTCATAGTAGTCTCTTATGATCTTTTGCATTTCTGTGTTGTCTGTTGTAGCATCTCCTTTTTCATTTATAATTTTATTGATTTTAGTCTTCTCCCTTTTTTTCTTGAATCTGGTTAACAGTTTTTCAAACAGTTTATTTGTCTTCTCAAAGTACCAGGTTTTAAAAGTCCACTCTATACCTCTGTGTCTCTTGTTGTCTCACATATAGGGTCATCATTACTGTCTTCTAAATTCCATATATATGTGTCAGTATACTGTATTGGTGTTTTTCTTTCTGGCTTACTTCACTCTGTATAATCGGTTCCAATTTCATCCATCTCATTAGAACTGAGTCAAATTTATTCTTTTTAAGGGCTGAGTAGTATTCCATAGTGTATATGAACCACATCTTTCTTATCCATTCATCTGCTGATGGACATCTAGGTTGCTTCCATGTCCTGGCTATTATAAACAGCGCTGCAATGAACATTGGGGTACATGTGTCTCTTTCAATTCTGGTTTCCTCAGTGTGTATGCCCAGCAGTGGGATTGCTGGGTCATAGGGCAGTTCTATTTGCAATTTTTTAAGGAATCTCCACACTGTTTTCCATAGTGGCTGTACTAGTTTGCATTCCCACCAGCAGTGTAAGAGGGTTCCCTTTTCTCCACACCCTCTCCAGCATTTATTGCTTGTAGACTTTTGGATCGCAGCCATTCTGACTGGTGTGAAATGATACCTCATTGTGGTCTTGATTTGCATTTCTCTGATAATGAGTGATGTTGAGCATCTTTTCACGTGTTTGTTAGCCATCCGTATGTCTTCTTTGGAGAAATGCCTATTTAGTTCTTTGGCCCATTTTTTTATTGGATCATTTGTATTTCTGGAGTTGAGCTGCATAAGTTGTTTGTCAGTTGTTTCATTTGCTATTGTTTTCTCCCATTCAGAAGGCTGTCTTTTCACCTTGCTTATAGTTTCCTTTGTTGTGCAGAAGCTTTTAATTTTAATTAGATCCCATTTGTTTATCTTTGCTTTTATTTCCAGTATACTGGGAGATGGATCATAGAGGATCCTGCTGTGATTTATGTCGGAGAGTGTTTTGCCTATGTTCTCCTCCAGGAGTTTTATAGTTTCTGGTCTTACATTTAGATCTTTAATCCATTTTGAGTTTATTTTTGTGTATGGTGTTAGAGAGGGGTCTAATTTCATTCTTTTACAAGTGGCTGACCAGTTTTCCCAGCACCACTTGTTAAAGAGACTGTCTTTACTCCATTGTATATTCTTGCCTCCTTTGTCGAAGATAAGGTGTCCATAGGTATGTGGGTTAATCTCAGGGCTTTCGATTTTGTTCCATTGATCTATATTTCTGTCTTTGTGCCAGTACCATACTGTCTTAATGACTGTGGTTTTGTAGTAGAGCCTGAAGTCAGGCCAGTTGATTCCTCCCGTTCCATTTTTCTTTCTCAAGATTGCTTTGGCTATTCGAGGTTTTTTGTATTTCCATACAAATCTTGAGATTATTTGATCTAGTTCTGAGAAAAATACTGCTGGTAGCTTGATGGGAATTGCATTGAATCTGTAGATTGCTTTGGGTAGTATACTCATTTTCACTATATTGATTCTTCCAACCCATGAGCATGGTATATTCCTCCACCTATTAGTGTCTTCTTTGATTTCTTTCATGAGGGAGAGGGAAAGGGTGGGATGGTTTGGGAGAATGGCAGTGAAGCATGTGTATTTTCCTGTATGAAACGAAGTGCTAACCTATGTTTGGTGTAGGATGCAGGATGCATGGGGCTGATGCACAGGATGATTCAGGTAGAGGATATGGGGTGGGAGGTGGGAGGGGGCTTCGGCATTGGGCGATTGTGTTCACCTATGGCTGATTCGTGTCAATGTATGGCAAAACAAATACAGTATTGTAATTAAAAAAATAAATAAATTTAATTAAAAAAAAAAAGTACCAGGTTTTATATTTACTGATCTTTGCTATTGCCTCCTTTATATAATTTTTTCATTTGTTATTATTATTTTGCTCGAATCTTTATGATTTCATTCCTTCTACTAAAGTTGAGGTTTTTTTTCCTCTTTTTCTTGTAGCTTTGGGTTTAAGATTAGGTTGTGTATTTGTTATTTTTTTACTTTTGAGGTAGCTTGTATTGCAATAAACTTCCCTCTTAGCATCACTTTTATTGCATCTCATAGGTTTTGAATTGTCTTGTTTTCATTGTCATTTATTTCTAGATGTATTTTTATTTTTTTCTTTATTTCTTCAGTGATCTGTTTGCTATTCAGAAGTGTATTGTTTAGGCTTATGTGTTTGTTTTTATGTTTGTTTTTTTTTCCTTTGTAGTTGATATCTAATCTTTCAGTGTTATTGTCAGAAAAGAGGCTTGAAATGATTTCAAATTTTTTAGAACTTAGCAAGGTTTGATTTATGACCCAAGCTGTGATCTATCCTGGAGAATATTACATGTGCACTTGAGAAAGAAAGAAAGAAAAGAAAAGAAAAGAAAAGAAATCTACTGTTTTTGGATGAAATGTCTTGTTAGATCTACCTGGTCCAAGATATCATTTAAAGCTTGCGTTTCCTTATTAATTTTCTATCTGAATGATGTGTCCATCAGTGTGAGTGGTGTATTAAAGTCCCCCATTATTGTGTTACTTTCAATTTTGTCTTATGTATTTGTCTTATGTATTGAAGTGCTCCTATGTTGGCTGCATATATATTTATAATGACTATATCTTCTTCTCGGATTTATCCCTTGATCATTATAGCGTCCATTGTCTCTTGTAATGGTCTTTATTTTAAATTTTATTTTCTGTGATATGAGTATTCCTACTTCCACTTTGTTGTGATTTTATTTGCATGGGATATATTTTCCCAACCCCTCACTTTGAGTCTGTATGTGTTCCTAGGTCTGAGATGGGCATATATATATATATATATATGTCTTTTAATTTTATGAACTCAGCCAATCTGTGGCCTTTGGTTAGAACATATATTACACTTACATTTAAAGTAATTATTGATATATATTATCTTATTGCTGCTGCTGCTGCTGCTAAGTCGCTTCAGTCATGTCTGACTCTGTGCGACCCCATAGACGGCAGCCCACCAGGCTCCCCCTTCCCTGGGATTCTCCAGGCAAGAACACTGGAGTGGGTTGCCATTTCCTTCTCCAATGCATGAAAGCAAAAAGTGAAAGTGCCTTATTACCATTTATTTTATTATTTAGGGTTGTTTTATAAGGCATTTTCTTTCTCTAGTGTTTCCTCTCTAGACAAGTTCCTTTAGTATTTGTTATAGAGCTGGTTGAGTAGTGGGAAATTCTCTTAACTTTTGCTTATGCATAAAGCTTTTGATTTCTCCTTCCAATCTGAATGTGATCCTTTCTGAGAGAGTAATCTTGATTGTGGCTTTTTTTTTTTTCCTTTCATCATTTTAAGTATATTCCGCCATTCCTTTCTCTCTTCCAGGGTTTCTGTTGAAAGATGAGCGGTTAGCCTTACAGGGACCTCCTTGTATGTTATTTGTTCCTTTTCACTTGCTACTTTACTTATTCGTATTTAGTATTTGTTCACCTGATTAATATGTGTCATGGCATGTTTCTCCTTGGTTTATCCTATATGGGAGTCTCTGGCCTTCTTGGGCCTGAGTGCTATTTACTTTCCCACTTTAGAGAATTTTTCAGTTATTTTTGCTGTTGTTCAGTCACTCAGCATGTCTGACTCCTTGCTACCTCACAGACTACAGCACACCAGGTTTCCCTGTCCTTCTCTACATTTTGGAGTTTGCACAAACTCATGTCTATTGAATTGGTGGTGCCATCCGACCATCTCATCCTCTGTCACACCCTTCTCCTCTTGCCTTCAATCTTTCCCAGATCAGGGTCTTTTCCAATGAGTTGACTTTTCACATCAAGTGGCCAAAGTATTGGAGCTTCAGCATCAGCATCAGTCCTTCCAATGAATATTCAGGGTAGACTTTCTTTAGGATTGACTAGTTTGATCTCCTTGAAGTCCAAGGGACTCTCAAGAGTCTTCTTCAGCACCATAATTTAAAAGCATCAATTCTTTAGTGCGCATACTCCTTTATGGTCCAACTCTCACATCCGTACACGACTACTGGAAAAACCATAACTTTGACTATACTGATCTTTGTTGACAAAGTTATGTCTCTGCATTTTATAATCTCTTCAAATATATCCTCATAGCTTGCCTTTTTTTCCTTGTTCTTCTGGAATCCTTATGTTTCAAATGTTAATGCACTTAATGTTGTGCCAGAAGTCTCTGAGACTATCTTCTTATCTTTTATTTTTTGTTCTTTATTCTGTTCTGTTTCAGTTATTTCTACCATTCTTTCATCCAGCTCACTTATCCATTGTTCTGCTTCAATTATTACGTTATTATTCTCTCTAATATATTTTTAATCTTTGTTATTGTGTTGTCCATTGTTGATTGTCTCTTCTTTAATTCTCCTAGTTTCTTGTTAAAGATTTATTGTATCTTCTCAGTCTGTGTCTCTAGTCTATTTATATGTGCTTCCCCTCTTATTTCCATCAACTTTACCATCGTTACTTTGAATTATTTTTCAGGTGACTGCTTATTTCCTCTTCATTCGTTTATCTTGTGTATTTTCACCTTGTTCCTTCATCTGCTGCATGTTTCTATGCCTCTTCCTTTTTTTTTAAATTTACTGTGTTTTGGAGTCTCCTGTCTGCAGGCTGGAAAGTCATCAGTCAGTTCAGTTCAGTTCAGTCGCTCCATGTCCAACTCTTTGTGACGTCGTAAATCACAGCACGCCAGGCCCCCCTGTCCATCACCAACTCACAGAGTTCACTCAAACTCACATCCATCGAGTCGGTGATGCCATCCAGCCATCTCATCCTCTGTTGTCCCCTTCTCCTCCTGCCCTCAATCCCTCCCAGCGTCACAGTCTTTTCCAATGAGTCAACTTTTCACTTGAGGTGGCCAAATATTGGAGTTTCAGCTTTAGCATCATTCCTTCCAAAGAACACCCAGGACTGATCTCCTTCAGAATGGACTGGTTGGATCTCCTTGCAGTCCAAGGGACTTTCAAGAGTCTTCTCCATCACCACAGTTCAAAAGTATCAATTCTTCGGTGCTCAGCTTTCTTCACAGTCCAACTTTCACATCCATACATGACTACTGGAAAAACCATAGCCTTGACTAAACTTTCCTCTTAATTGTGGTGTCTGCTCTCCATGGATGGGGTTTGGCCAGTGCCTTGTGAAACTTTCCTGGCTGTGGGTGTCTGTGTTCTGGTGATTGGAGCTGGATCTTGTCTCCCTGAAGGGAAATGCTATGCCCAGTAGTTTGTTTTGGGTGTCTTGGTTTGGTATGTCTTTGGGAAGTATTTCTGCCAATGGACATTCTAAAGCCTTGACATGAAGCATCTTCCACTGGACCTTGCTGGCCTTTGGATGGGACTTGGTGTTAGTGTTGAGATGGAAGCCTTTGAGAATACTTTCACCTATTAATGTTCCATGGGGTCAGAACACAATTATCTGGTGGTCCAAAGTCCTGGACTCAGGTCTCCGAATTTGGAGGTTTAGGCCCAATCTTTACATCAAGTCTCCACAAGTCACACAGCAAAGAAGATAAAACTCCAAAACTAAAGTTGAAACTCAACACTTAGCACTCAACAGCTAAGAACACTCAAAAATACTGGCATAATTACAATTACAATTTGTAATTACAATTACAATTTCTCTATTCTTAATAGAGAAAAAAGGATGAAACTAGGAGTCAAAAAAGAGAGCAATCATAGCAACAGTCAAACCTCTAAGTGAAAATGAATATTATTAAACTCACAAAAATTTAAATTTAAAAACATGGCAAAAATGCAGTTTAACTAAGCAATACTGTAAAGTTATGAAAAAATAAAATAAATTTATTTTAAAATAGGATTTTTTTTTTTGCAGTTTTTGAAGGAATCTCCACACTGTTCTCCATAGTGGCTATATTAGTTTGCATTCCCACCAACAGTGTAAGAGGGTTCCCTTTTTCCACACCCTCTCCAGCATTTATTGCTTGTAGACTTTTGGATAGCAGCCATTCTGACTGGCATGAAATGGTACCTCGTTGTGGTTTTGATTTGCATTTCTCTGATAATGAGTGATGTTGAGCATCTTTTCATGTGTTTGTTAGCCATCTGTATGTCTTTTTTGGAGAAATGTCTGTTTAGTTCCTTGGCCCATTTTTTGGTTGGGTCATTTATTTTTCTGGAATTCAGCTGCAGGAATTGCTTGTATATTTTTAGATTAATTCCTTGTCAGTTGCTTCATTTGCTATTATTTTCTCCCATTCTGAAGGCTGTCTTTTCACCTTGCTTATAGTTTCCTTTGTTGTGCAGAAGCTTTTAATTTTAATTAGATCCCATTTGTTTATTTTTGCTTTTATTTCCAGTATTCTGGAAGGTAGATCATAGAGGATCCTGCTGTGATTTATGTTGGAGAGTGTTTTGCCTATGTTCTCCTCTAGGAGTTTTATAGTTTCTGGTCTTACATTTAGATCTTTAATCCATTTTGAGTTTATTTTTGTGTATGGTGTTAAAAAGTGTTCCTGCCTTATGACCCAGCAATCCCACTACTGGGCATACACACTGAGGAAACAAGAAGTGAAAGAGACACCTGTACCCCAATGTTCATTACAGCACTGTCTATAATAGCCAGGACATGGAAACAACCTAGATGTCCATCAGCAGATGAATGGATAAGAAAGCTGTGGTACATATACACAATGGAGTATTACTCAGCCATTAAAAAGAATACATTTGAATCAGTTCTAATGAGGTGGATGAAACTGGAGCCGATTATACAGAGTGAAGTAAGCCAGAAAGAAAAACACCAATACAGTATACTAACACATATATATGGAATTTAGAAAGATGGTCACAATAACCCTGTAAGTGAGACAGCAAAAGAGACACAGTTGTATAACCCACAGATGTATAAGACAGCAAAAGATAGACAGTCTTTTGGACTCTGTGGGAGAGGAAGAGGGTGGGATGATTTGGAAGAATAGCACTGAAGCATGTATAATATCATATATGAAATGAATCGCCAGTCTAGGTTCAATGCATGATACAGGATGCTTGGGGCTGGTGCACTGGGATGACCGAGAGGGATGGTAAGGGGAGGGAGATGGGAGGGGGTTCAAGATGGGGAACACGTGTATACCTGTGGTGGATTCATGTTGATGTATGGCAAACCAATACAATATTGTAAAGTAATTAGCCTCCAATTAAAATAAACAAATTAAAAAATAAAAATAAGATGTTTAGAAAAGAAAAATGTAGGTTATAAAAGTAAAAAGTAAAGGAATAATAAAGAACATTTAAAAATATGAAAAAGAAAAATGTGGGGGTAGATATATAGAAAGTGGTACTGAGAAGAACGTCCATGTAATTCCTCTGTTTTCCTGCTCCAGTTGATTTGCCTACTCAGAAAAGTACTCCAATATCTGTAGGAAGGTTTCTGGACCTGTTTTGGGCAGCGAGGGGTTAGCTCAGACTCAGATCTTGCTTTACTCCATCTTATACTTGCTCTCAAAGTCTACAAAGTGAAAGAAAGGTGAAGTCGCTCAGTCGTGTCTGACTCTTTGCGACCCCATGGACTGTAGCCTACCAATCTTCTCCATCCATGGGGTTTTCCAAGCAAGACTAATGGAGTGGGTTGCCATTTCCTTCTCCAGGAGATCTTCCTGACTCAAGGATTGAACCCAGGTCTCCCGCATTGTAGGCAGACGCTTTACCATCTGAGCCACCAAGGAAGTCCACAGTCGCCCGTGAAGTCCACAGTCTCAGGCAACCGCAAGGGTGATTTCTCCTTCTTCTCTTGACTCTCACAGTCCCTGATGTTCCCTTTTGGTTTTGGGCCTGCCTCAGTTTGTAGGTCACTCTTTGGTGTCTGTTCTCTGCCCAGACACAGGGGGATAAGAGTAGCACTAAACAGGGTTCACTGGCTCAGTTGGGTTTAGGAGAATGGGGGTTATGGCAGACACAGTTGACATGCCTGGGGAGTGCCCACCATGGCTGGGACCTGCATGAGGTCACCATAGTCTGAGGCAGGTCGTGCACTTCCCCAGTGGAGTTGGCCTTGCATTGTGGGACCCTTGTGGAGCCAAGCTGCTCAGGCTTCCAGGAAGATATGGGCAGTGATCCACCCCAGTATATAGCTTGGCAGTAGCTGCAAACCCTGGGGGTGGGACTATAGTAGCCCCCCCGCCTTCCACCTCTGGCATTTATATTGGTTTCTCTATCCCTGGAGCTATAGACTGCAGCGATTTAACCCCCTTCAACATTCACTAAGGTGGGGTCCTGTGTCTGTGAGCATGTGGAATCAGAGAGTACCCCTGGGAATGATCTTTTGCCTCTCTCGTGGGCCCATGCTTTTCCCTTGACTCCCTCAGTATTTTCATGGAAGCCAACCCAGTCCTCTTTCTGAGGTTTGAGTCCTGAAGCCCAAGCCTGATGTGAGCTGCTTCTCAGCTGGGAAGTGATGTTCCACAACAATCTCTCTGGTGAATGTTCTCAGCTTTGCCTTCAGAGCACCTGTCTCTGAACTCAGCACTGTAATTTTCTCTGAGATTCTGAAGCTCTCCCATGACCCTGCCTGTGAGGGGGTTTCCTAGCAAGTGGAAATGTTTCCTCTTTCATGAATCCCTCCCCAGGCTCAGGTCACCACTCTGAAATCTTTTGCCTCCTTTTTATCATTATCTTTTGCCCTACTTCATTCTAAGGAAATTGACTTGCCTTTTTGGAAGTCTGCAGTCCTCTGCCAGTTTTCAGAATGTGTTCTGTAGGTGCTGTTCTGCATGCAGATCAGTTTTTGATGTATTTGCAGAGGTTAAGTTCTCCCTGTCTTATTCCTAGGCCATCTTGACAGTCCTCTCTTGGTGCTTTTAAGATTCTGTTTTCCTTAATTTTTGCCACTTTCATTATAAGACATATCGGTTCAGACTTTTTGAGTTTATCTTGTTTGGGGTTCTTTGTGGATGTGAGTGTCTGTTTTCTTTCTCAGGTTAGGGAAATTTTCAGCTATTACTGCCTCAGGTAATTTCTCTACCTTTTTCTCCTACTTTTCTCCTCTGGGATCTTGATAATGTGAATATTAGTGTGTTTGATATTACCCAAGATTTCTCTTAAAATAGCCTTATTAAAATCTCCATTCAGCTTGAGGGATTTCCACTAGTCATCTAATCTACTGTTGATTCTTTCTAGTGTATTTTATGTCAGTTGGATTCTTCAGGTTCCTCTTTATATTTTCTAACTATGTTGAAATTTTCACTCTGTTCATCCATTCTTATCAGTTCTGTGAGTATCTTCATGATCATTACCTTGAATTTGTATCAAATAGATTGTGTGTATGTGTGTGCTCAGTCACTTCAGTCATGTTTGACTCTTTGCGACTCTGTAGACTATAGCCCATCAGTTCTCCTCTGTCCATGGGATTCTCCATTAGAGAATACTGGAGTGGGTTGCCATGCCTTCCGCCAGGGGATCTTCCTAACCCAGAGATTGACCCCATGCCTCCTGAATCTCTGGTGCTGCAGATAGGTTCTTTACCCACTGAACCACCGGGAAGTGCAGATAGAATGTATAGGCCTACTTTGTTTAGTTCTTTTTCTGAGGTTGTCTCTTATTCTTTTGTTTTGAACATATCATTCTTTTTATTTTGTGTAATTTTCTATGTTTAATTTTATTTAGTAATTAAGTCGGTTACATTTCCCAATCTTAGAGAAAAGGCTTTATACAGGAGCTGTTCTGTAGGGCCCAACAGCATGCTCCCCTCTGATCAACAGCACTGTGTTCTGTGGTCCTCCCATGTGGGCTACATAAGCTCTTCTTTTGTGGTGGAACTGACTACTGTGGGCTTGCTGGTAGGTCAAGCTGCTCCCAGTACATTTAATCACAAGGTGTCTACGCTGGAGGGAAGTATAGGCATCTCGCATTGTTGCTGGTATAGTCTGAGAAGATATCAGCCCACTGAAGGATGGGGTTGCATCCCCACATGACTTTCCACCTAGCTGAGGAAGACTTGGCAATGGTGTCAGTCTAATAAAGGGCCTGTCAGGTCTTTTGTGGCTGTTGGTTTAGCACTGGGGCTTAACATTGGTACTGGCCTGCTTCAAGGTGAGGCTGTGGCTCCATATAGCATGTGCATGATCCAGGAGCTGGGTTCTGATGCTGATGCACTGATAGGTAGTACTGGATGCCCATGTGACTGTTTACCTAGCCTGAGAGCCTTGGGACTGCTGAAGACCTGATAGAGGGGTAGGAAGCAGCTGTGTCACCAGGGAAAAAAAGCTAGAGGGAAAGTTACATAATGGTTCCGGTGTTATCATAGTAAAATGAGTTTTCCAAAATGGCTGCTGCCAGCATTTCCATCTTTAGAGAGAGTTCTAGTTGCTTCCTGCTTATCCAGGATTCTCCAAGGGTTTTATCCTGGCTCCTTTCAAATTACTGCCTGGGTGCTAGGACTTGGAGATGGTGAGGTTTGGTGTAAGCCTTCTAAGAATGCAGTCTCCTTTTGCTATAGCACTCTTTATTTTTTTTATCTTTGTTTTTGCTCAGTCGCTCAGTCGTGTCCGACACTTTGCGACCCCATGAATCACAGCACGCCAGGCCTCCCTGTCCATCATCAACTCACAGAGTTCACTCAGACTCGTGTCCATCGAGTCAGTGATGCCATCCAGCCATCTCATCCTCTGTCATCACCTTCTCCTCCTGCCCCTAATCCCTCCCAGCATCAGTCTTTTCCAGTGAGTAAACTCTTCGCATGAGGTGGCCAAAGTACTGGAGTTTCAGCTTTAGCATCATTCCTTCCAAAGAAATCCCAGGACTGATCTCCTTCAGAATGGAATGGTTGGATCTCCTTGCAGTCCAATGGACTCTCAAGAATCTTCTCCAACACCACAGTTCAAAAGCATCAATTCTTTGGCGCTCAGCTTTCTTCATAGTCCAACTCTCACATCCATACATGACCGTAGGAAAAACCATAGCCTTGACTAGACGGACCTTAGTCGGCAAAGTAATGTCTGTTTCTGAATATGCTATCTAGGTTGGTCATAACTTTCTTTCCAAGGAGTTAGCATCTTTTAATTTCATGGCTGCAGTCACCATCTGCAGTGATTTTTGAGCCCCCAAAATAAAGTCTGACACTGTTTCCACTGTTTCCCCATCTATTTCCAATGAAGTGATAGGATAGGACTGGATGCTATTATCTTCATTTTTCTGAATGTTGAGCTTTAAGCCAACTTTTTCACTCTCCACTTTCACTTTCATCAAGAGGCTTTTTAGTTCCTCTTCACTTTCTGCCATAAGGGTGATGTCATCTGCATATCTGAAGTGATTGATATTTCTCCTGGCAATCTTGATTACAGCTTCTGTTTCCTCCAGTTCAGCATTTCTCATGATGTACTCTGCATATAAGTTAAATAAGCAGGGTGACAATATACAGACTTGACATACTCTTTTTCCTATTTGGAACCAGTCTGTTGTTCCATGTCTGGTTCTAACTATTGCTTTCTGACCTGCATACAGATTTCTCAAGAGGTAGGTCAGGTGGCCTTGTATTCCCATCTCTCTCAGAATTTTCCACAGTTTATTGTGATCCACACAGTCAAAGGCTTTGGTATAGTCAATAAAGCAGAAATAGATGTTTTTCTGGAATTCTCTTGCTTTTTCCATGATCCAGCAGATGTTGGCAATTTGATCTCTGGTTCCTCTGCCCTTTTTAAAACCAGCTTGAACATCTGGAATTTCACAGTTCATGTATTGCTGAAGCCTGTCTTGGAGAATTTTGAGCATTACTTTACTAGCATGTGAGATGAGTGCAATTGTGTGGTAGTTTGAGCATTTTTGGCATTGCCTTTCTTTGAGATTGGAATGAAAACTGACCTTTTCCAGTCCTGTGGCCACTGCTGAGTTTTCCTAATTTCCTGGCATATTGAGTGCAGCACTTTCACAGCATCATCTTTCAGGATTTGAAATAGCTCCATTGAAATTCCATCACTTTCACTAGCTTTGTTTGTAGTGATGCTTTCTAAGGCCCATTTGACTTCACATTCCAGGATGTCTGGCTCTAGATGAGTGATCACACCATTGTGATTATCTGGGTCATGAAAATCTTTTTTGTACAGTTCTTCTGTGTATTCTTGCCACCTCTTCTTAATATCTTCTGCTTCTGTTAGGTCCATACCATTTCTGTCCTTTATAGAGCCCATTTTGAATGAAATGTTCCCTTGGTACCTCTAATTTTCTTGAAGAGATCTCTAGTCTTTCCCATTCTGTTGTTTTCATCTATTTCTTTGCATTGATCACTGAAGAAGGCTTTCTTATCTCTTCTTGCTATTCTCTGGAACTCTGCATTCAGATGTTTTTATCTTTCCTTTTCTCCTTTGCTTTTCGCCTCTCTTCTCACAGCTATTTGTAAGGCCTCCCCAGACAGCCACTTTGCTTTTTACATTTCTTTTCCATGGGGATGGTCTTGATCCCTGTCCCCTGTACAATGTCACGAACTTCATTCCATAGTTCATCAGGCACTCTATCTATCAGATCTAGGTTCTTAAATCTATTTTTCACTTCCACTGTATAATCATAAGGGATCTGATTTAGGTCATACCTGAATGGTCTAGTGGTTTTCCCTACTTTCTTCAATTTAAGTCTGAATTTGGTAATAAGGAGTTCATGTTCTGAGCCATAGTCAGCTCCTGATCTTGTTTTTGTTGAGTTTTAAAGCCAGTTGTTCTAAGGCCTTACCTCACTAATGCAGAACTCCAAACTGGGGAGCTCAACACAGGGTTCAGATCCTTTACTCCTTGGGGGAGTATTATAATATTTCTCCTGTTTGTGAGTCACCAACTTGAGAGTATGAATCTGCTCCTATCTCTTATCTTCTTGTAGTTCCTTCTTTATTACTTTAATTGAGAAAAGTCTTTTCTGATAGCTTTCAGGCTATTCTCATTGATAGTTTTTTCCAAAAGTGGTTGTAATTTTGGAATATCCTTGGGAAGACAGAAGTTTAGAGTCTTCCTAACTCTGCTATCTTGGCCCCACTCTGTAATATACTTGATTTGATTTAGTTCAGTTCCTAAACATATGCTGAGCAATAAAGTACATGTTTAGTCCTGGGATATTTATAATGTATTGGTTTTCACCTGTAGTAGAAGGGAAGGTAAGATGTACAGAATTAGCTAAAATGTAGTGTACATATTTTAAAGACTAGAAGAATGCAATAAATAGACTAAGGTACATTGAAGAATGTGAGCTGTTATTTCCAACTGGGATTATCCAAAGAATGCAACAGAAAAGATGAAACTAAAATAAGTTTTATGTTACTGGAAAAAATTTGGAAAGTAAAAGTGACATTAGATTAGATTGAATGCCAGGACACTTCTAGAGACAGTGAGAGATATTCTGGGAAAGGTAGATTAGAGTTAGAGCATTGAAGAGTTGGATAGCAAGGACAAGTACTTTGGACATCACTGTGTAGATGATGAAAACATTTGAGTTTGAGCATGGAGCTGATAGAATGTAAGCAGTGCTAAGATGAACAAACTCACATTAGTTTATTGGAAAGACAGACTATGTGCACAATAAAAATGGGTGGCTAGTGTTTTCTCATCTCATTGTTATAGTTATTAGTTAAAATAATGCAATATTTATGTGAGAAAGAGGCTTCAGGTAGATGGTTTTGTGGCATGTCTGTAATAATATATTAATTCTCATATTATTACTTAATAACATCTATCATTTAACTGTGATATAAGATTTTTATTTTTTTTGTGTGTGTGTGTGTTTGTATCCTTTCAATAGTTTCTGGTTCTTTGTTTCTAAGTTCAATACATTCCTTTAATGTCAGATCAGAATTCATCATTCCTATGAATCCAAAACTGGCTTTTTAGCTCTTGTTATTTTCCACTGACTTGAATCCATTTTTCATTTGTGATCTAAAGCATGTAGATAAATAATATACTTATGTTCTATATTACTTGGTTAATTTATTTTTTATTCATGTTGACTCTCTAGTCATATCTCATATCTTTGTATGTGTTGTTCTATAATTTACCTCCTTTTGTTTTGAGCATATGGCAGATACTGAGGAAATATGTACAGTGAATTATGGTAGTCCCTTTAGAATAATATGTATTTTCATTCTCCAACATTTGGAATTCAATTACTCTGCACAGGTGGAACCTGAACAGGAGTCAAAGTGGATCTGGGGATGATTACATGCTCATAACTATAAAAAACAAGGCTTTGTGTTGTTCTGTCCTCATATTTAAGTTATTGGAATGTGTATGTTTTAATCTATAAGAACTACAATAAGTCACACAATGGTTTGCTTAGAAGCAAATAGACATCTCTATCCCAACATTTAATGAACCCTGACCCATAGAGTTTGAATAAGTATCATTTCTTTGGTTCTCAGTTGGATATTTTCCCTGTATTATAAATAGTTTAAAGACAGAGCTTCCACATATTCAGTCAGTTCTTTCCATTGTTTAGAAAAAGTGAGTCTGTGTTTCTGATGTTCCAGTTAATTCATTTTGATCACAGGTCCCATTTATACCAGAGTAGCAAAGTGTGTTATAAAGTGACAGGGTGATAAAATTTTGGAGATTCGATTTGGATTAAAATGGTACTATTGAGTAAAACATGGATAGTAGGGTAGAAGAAGTGGGCCCCAAGAGAGAGAACATGAGTGACTCAAGACTCACAGAACTTGTCAGTTGGAAAAGCTCTTTCTAATTTTATTATTTTGGCTCACTCCAAAATTCTTGCAATGAGAAATGATATAAATATATGTCACAGAGGCCCTTAAGTATCAAAATCGTATCATCTTTCATAAATGCTTTCTTTACAGATCAGTAGAAACATGCTTTGATTCATATTAGAATTTGTGGTTCAACTGCATTTTAATTATCTAACTTTAATTATCTAATTTGGAATTCAATTCTCTCTTGCATTGTATCAGTTAATTTTCCACCAGAAAGTTACTTTGAACTCCTCAAAGATAATATTAACTAAGAAGAGGATATTTTCACAGCTATCAATAAGTAATAATAAGTAACTCCAATCATGACGGTTTTCATTTTCTTCAGTGATGCTTGATGTCAGCAGTTCTTCAATGGTTTAATATTAGAAGTTCCATTCAGTGATGTAGAAGACAGAAGAGAATTTTTTTCACTTCATATCTTGATTGAAATATTCTTGAAATACGTGACTTTCTCATGTACTTATAATTCTTTAATGCTTAATATTAATGTGTGTTTTTGTATGCTTTAATGCTTAGTAATAATGTGTGTGTGTGTGCATCTGGTCAGTCGTGTCTGACTCTTTGCGACTCCATTTACTGTAGCCCACAAAGCTCTTCTGACCTGGAATTTTCCAAACAAGAATATTGGGATGGATTGCTGTTTCCTACTCCAGGGGATCTTCCCAACCCTGGGGTTGAACCTGCATATCTTGCATCTCCCTAAATTGGCAGGCAGATACTTTACCACTGCATTACCTGAGAAGCTCCAATGCTTAGTATTAATAATTGCTATTTATTGAATAGGAGATATTCAATAAATAGGAGATATGATCAATTTAATAAATAATTTTGTGATAATAATTCTATATTTCATTTTTCAATATTCTATAATGCATTTTTTAGATTCACAGTAATTTCTTTTTTAAATTAATACTTTGTATTAATGTTATTATCTACACTTTATATCAAATGTTGCTGAGTCATAGAAAAAGATAACATGCAATTCATGACTTTTAGCCTTAAAAAAAAAATTTAGGGATTTTCAGATACCAATATGTCATTTAACAATTAATAATAATGGGTAACATTTCTTAACTGTTTACATTGTGTCCACTACTCTGTTGAGCATAATAAAGTTGTATACATCTGTTGACTTGAAATAAATATATTGCCATATATTTCTCTAGCAAAAACAAGTTTGCTCAGGATCAGCAAGAAATTGCATTTCAGGGTTTGCAACCATGATGAGCCATGTGAAACTCCTTGTATTGATTGCAAGGGAAGGTAGACTCTTTATAAAGGGAAAGGGAAGTTGGGAAAACTGTAGTAAACACAGTTCAAGGCTTTGCATTGGCTGAGATATTTCCAGGGAAGAAAAGGAGTCTTTTTCTATCCATTGAGGTTTGCTGTAATAGCAGGTCATAAAAGATCTCCCAACACTATTTAATTGAGATTTTTGTTGATTTATTAATTTATTTTTACATTTACCCCCTTTTAACCAACATCTTTCTCTGGTAAAATGGTGGTAGGAGGTTGTTACAGATTTTAATACAAGAGATAATACCTTAAGCACTGTAATCCTCTACTATGGGTGTTACGTCCATAAACTTATAGGGCATTAATAAACTCTTGAAAGGGGTTTAGAGGGATCTTTTAAAGTCTTTATGGGGGTGTGCCATGAATTTTGCCTAAAGTTGAAGATTTTGCCAGTAAGAAAGGTAGCAGCTGATTTAACAAGGACAAATGAGTATTTTCAGAATCAGCTCTAGTATACTCATGGATGAAGCAAATAAAAGGTGTCAAAGAGTCATTTAATTCACCTGGTTGGTTACTTTGATGACTAATATTAAATTCTAAAATTCATTCCCCTTTTGAGAGAAAGAAATGGATAAGGTGGATGAACTAAAGAGAAGAGTGTGTACCTCTCAAAGGACATAACAAAAGGAAATAGGTTCAGAAATAAGAACCTATCGAAGTTAGAGATCTCCACTATTTGAAATGTTTTAGTACTTTGAAGCAGGTGTTATTTTATACTAGTCGTGTTAAGCATTGAGAGTATGGCACTGTTTTCAGTTATGACTGGAAGAAATTCATCTTCAATCTGGAGAGGAATTTCTCCAAGCCAATTAAGAGGGAGAATTGGGAAGAACCCTTGTATTCTTGAGCTGCTTAAAGGGCTGATGATGCCTCTAGTTATAAAATTTGTAACAATTTATTTTATAATTTCCTAGATTTTTGCAATAATAGCAGAAATTAGGAGGATTTTATTTTATTTAGGCATCTTCATCTTCTACAGTTAAAGATTAAGAATTTTGATAGTCTTCTTTTTCGATGATTCATCTAGAGTACAAGAGAGTTGGTTTGGCAGATTAACTAGATCTTGAGTAAACAGTTTTCCATTACTTTCTGGTACTATTTTACCAGAAGGTAAAGGTCCAAGTTCAACCTATTAATCAATATATAATTAAAAGCTATACAGGTGCAGTAAACATCCAAAGGAACATGAGAATTTTCTCAGAAAAATGATGTGTAGTCAATTGGAATTGTCATGAACAGATTCTTCAGTTTTTGTGTAGAAGCCTGAATTTTGTTCCAATTAACAGACTTTCTTTGAAAAAGCCCTAAGAATTGCTCAAAGGAATAACTTCTCAATTTTTGAGCCTAGGTATATAATAAGGTAGCAGGCTTTTCTCCTGGTTGTATTTCTAGAGGTCTTTCATGATTTTCTGTTAGTGGTTTTCATCTAGTGCCTGGCCTTCACTGACAAAAGAATGATTTAGTTGATACAAGTCAGAGAAATCAGGTCACTAAGTCTGAGTAACTTACATTAAATTTCTCAGCATATATATATATATATATATATATATATCAGTTCAGTTCAGTTCAGTTTAGTCGCTCAGTCATGTCTGACTCTTTGTAACCCCATGAATTGCAGCATGCGAGGCCTCCCTGTCCATCACCAACTCCCAGAGTTCACCAAAACTCACATCCATTGAGTCTGTGATGCCATCCAGCCATCTCATCCTCTGTTATCCCCTTCTCCTCCTGCCCTCAATCCCTCCCAGCATCAGAGTCTTTTCCAATGCGTCAACACTTTGCATGAGGTAGCCAAAGTACTAGAGTTTCAGCTTCAGCATCATTCCTTCCAAAGAACACCCAGGACTGATCTCCTTCAGAATGGACTGGTTGGATCTCCTTGCAGTCCAAGGGACTTTCAAGAGTCTTCTCCAACACCACAGTTCAAAAGCATCAATTCTTTGGCACTCAGCTGTCATATATATATATATATATATATATATGGAACTTTAGATACTTTGGGAAAATCTTTGACTATGCTCACATTTAAGTTCAGGGAATATAAGAAATTAAGGTTTTAGCCTCTAACTTAGAATTCTCAAGTCTAAGATTCTGGCAACTCCAGAAAAAAATGACTGGGGAGGTTTCATTGAAAAGGGAAAGTTTAATAAAATAAATACTCTAATAGAATTGAACATAAAGGTGAAATGTAGGAAGATGATGACGGAGGGTGAGTCTGGTCATTAGGAGTTGGGAGAGAAAGAAATAATGTGTTAGAAGTGGAGCTTAAGACATTTAAGCCAAGAAAGAGGCATCTGAGGCTTCAGGACCTGTTTTATCTTTCTTTAATTTGTTTGCCTCAATTAATCTTAAAATTTTATTTTGTCATAGACAATTTTTGGATCTTGATAAAGCTTGTAATCTTCAAAATAGCAATCAAAATAAGCATTCCACTCAGTCCTGGGGATTTTTAGCTGTTGTAGTCCAATTTCTTCTTAAGGAAACTAAGTTGGGAAATTTCCCCAATATGGCCATTGATATTCTAAATTGTCTTTGATCAGATGGGCCCATTTTAGTTAGAAACATGCATGAAGAAAGACTGAAATTTCCAAATATAAAATCAGCTCAACCTCCAGATAAAAGCAAAACAAAATTTGATTTTTTAAATGGGCAGAAAAACTGAATAGACATTTTTCCAAAGCAGAAATGTAGATGGCCAGCTAGCACATGAAAATATGCTTAACATCACTTAATCACCAAGGTAATGCAAATAAAAACCACAATGTGATATCACCTCACACCTCTCAAAGTGTCTATCATTAAAAATATACAAAAAAAAATTGTTGGTGAGAATGTGGAGAAAATGGAACACTCAAACCTTGTTGGTAAGAATTTAAACTGGTGAAACCATTGTGGAAAACAGTATGGAGGTTTCTCAACAAAGCTAAAAATTGAACTATCATATTATCCAGCATTTCCATTCCTGGGTATATAACTGAAGAAAATAACACTAATTCAAAAAGCTACATGGACCTCAATGTTCATAGTGGCATTATTTACAGTTGGTAAAATAATGAAGTAACCTAAATGTCCATAAATGCATAAAGAAGAGGGAGTGGACCAATGGCTGAGCAAGCATAGATATTGGAGCAGCCCCTGTTCCAGTAGGAATGGCTTCCTGGCTTCTCAGTCACCCTTGGTTAAACAGTCTGATCTCAAAATTAGACCTGTATACCAAATGATTACTCACATACAGAACAGATCTTAAAAGTAAAGATGAAACCTTAAAATAGATCTTTAAGAAAGTGGAAATCATCAAATGCAAAGGGGGCATGAACTCAGATTCAGGACAAAGATATACTCTCAAACTCTAGACTGGGCAAGAAAAGCAGTGAGGGACAACAGGCTCAGTTGTGGACACCATACCTATTCGCTGACGTATTGCTTCTCATCCTGCTGACTACACCAACTGTGTTGCTGATCCTGCTCATGACGCCAACTGTATTGCTCTTCACACTGTTCACTGAACACAGGGTAGGCAAGGTATGAGTTAAGAGGCTGGAAGGAGACTCAGGGAGTTGTAGGAATTGCAGGCACATTTATTCTTTCCTGGCTGGCACGACAATCGCGACACAGCCTCTCTCCTCGGTGATGCAGCAGCCATAGCAGGAGATACACTATATATTCTCCTCTCATGGTTGACCCAAAGGACAGAACCATGATTCAAAAGGAATCCAGATATTTTTTAGGTAGAGCGCATATATGCATGCGTACAGCACAAAATATCCTGCGACCAAGCACATTAAAAAATAGAGACATTGCTTTGTCAACAAAGGTCCATCTAGTCAAGGCTAGGGTTTTTCCAGTGGTCATGTATGGATGTGAGAGTTGGACTATGAAGAAAGCTGAGTGCTGAAGAATTGATGCTTTAGAACTGTGGTGTTGGAGAAGACTCTTGAGAGTCCCTTTGATTGCAAGGAAATCCAATCAGTCCATCCTAAAAGAGATCAGCCCTGGGTGTTCATTGGAGGGACTGATATTGAAGCTGGTACCTCGTGATGTGGATGCACAGTGCTGTAAGTGATCTTAACAGTTCATTTAGTTCAGTTACTCATTCATGTCCGAGTCTTTGCGACCCCATGACCTGCAGCATGCCAGGCCACCCTGTCCATCACCAACTCCCGGAGTTTACCAAAACTCATGTCCATCGAGTTGGTGATGCCATCCAGCCATCTCATCCTCTGTCATCCCCTTCTCCTCTGTCCCCAACCCCTCCCAGCACCAGAGTCTTTTCCAGTGAGTCAATTGTTCGCATGAGGTGGCCAAAGTATTGGAGTTTGAGCTTCAACATCAGTCCCTCCAATGAACACCCAGGACTGATCTCCTTTAGGATGGACTGGTTAGATCTCCTTGCAGTCCAAGGGACTCTCAAGAGTCTTCTCCAACACCATAGTTCACAAGCATCAGTTCTTCAGTGCTCAGCTTTCTTCACAGTCCAACTCTCACATCCATACATGACCACAGGAAAAACCAGAGCCTTGACTAGATGGACCTTTGTTGGCAAAGTAATGTCTCTGTTTTTTAATATGCTATCTAGGTTGGTCATAACTTTTGATCTCAGCAGTTACATAGTCATTATTTATGAATTATAGGGCAAGAGAGCTTGAACATGCCGTCTTGGCTGTTTCGCTCTCTTTCCACAGCTGACCAGCACTGGAACCTTCAGAGATCTTCTCTGGTTTACGAACAGAATGTGGACCTAAAATAAATAGACTGCTAGATATTTCTCCAGCCAAGATCAGTTTATTCAGGATTGGCAGAGAATTGCAGTTTAACAGTGTCAGACTTTATTTTCTTCGCCTCCAAAATCACTGCAGATGGTGACTGCAACCATGAAATTAAAAGACACTTACTCCTTGGAAGGAAAGTTATGACCAACCTAGATAGTATATTCAAAAGCAGAGACATTACTTTGCTGACTAGGTCCATCTAGTCAAGGCTATGGTTCTTCCTGTGGTCATGTATGGATGTGAGAGCTGGACTGTGAAGAAGGCTGAGGCCAATGAATTGATGCTTTTGAACAATGGTGTTGGAGAAGACTCTTGAGCCCCTTGGACTGCAAGGAGATTCAACCAGTCCATTCTGAAGGAGATCAACCCTGGGATTTCTTTGGAAGGAATGATGCTAAAGCTGAAACTCCAGTACTTTGGCCACCTCATGCGAAGACTCGACTCATTGGAAAAGACTCTGATGCTGGGAGGGATTGGGGGCAGGAGGAGAAGGTGACAGCCAAGGATGAGATGGCTGGATGGCATCACAGACTCAATGAACTTGAGTCTGAGTGAACTCCGGGAGATGGTGATGGACAGGGAGTCCTGGCGTGCTGAGATTCATGGGGTCGCAGAGTCAGACACGACTGAGCGACTGAACTGAACTGAACTGAAGAATGATGAGACCTTTCTCACAAGGTGTTGACATGGAAATTCTCACATGAAAAGGGAAGGATTACTCTTTACAGAGGTAAAAAGGAAGTTGGGAAGGTTCTAGTAAACAGAGAATCCATGGTTTTTCATTGGCTGAATTCTTTCCAGGAAATAAGAGGAGGCTTCCTTCTTTCCATTGGGCTCAGCTTTCATCCAGAGTAACAGCTACCCCTTCTAGTCTTTTGCTTTTCTTGATTGGGATTTCTCTTAAATTTTTGCACATCTAATTCTAACCTCATCCTTGTGAGACTGGGAATGCATGAGATTAGAGGGGTTAAGGCATTAACCCAAGTTTCCTGATGAGTCAGAAGCAGAAGAAGTGTGAGGATTTTCCCTAAATATTGGATTCAAACCTCCTAAATCTTGTTCCTTTCCTGGATACTTAATTACTATCCCCACATATTGACATTATAATGGTCTTGTCCCAAGGGCTGGCCCTATGTTTTAGAATGATAAAGAAATAAACAAAAAGCTTATCTATAATCAATGCTGCCTATTCACAGCCTTTATGTCCCATGTAAAACTTTATTCTATGAAACAATCAGCCAAAGAAAGATCTCAAATTACACTTCTAACCATTTTGGATAGCCTGATAATGTCCTTGTCGAATTAAGGAGATTTACTGTCTTCTTCAACATTGCAGCAGTGGAAATATGGTTATTATAAATATTACCATTGTATCTTCCATCCTACCTATTATGTAAACACATGCAGATGTTTCTGTGTTTTTTCTCCTTTGCTGGGAACTTATCCATTCCTGTCTCAATTCATATGAATGGAGCCTGACTGACATTATGCCTACCATCATTTGAGCCATGAGTGCTGAACCAGCATGTATCACATTTATGGCCACAATAAATGTTTATGAATAAATATATAACCAAAGCTTGGCTGATAATAATATTTATTGGAAAGAATGGAAAGAAATTTCTCTGCTGAGAATGCAAAGAAGGAGTAAGATAACATTTGCTGATAATTATCTTTCCCAGTACATATGAATGGTTAAGGTGGTTGAGGGGAAAAAGAAAAAAAAATATATATATATATGTGTGTGTATATATATATATATATAAAAGCTAGCCTGAGAATCAGTGAACGGGAGAGGTCTTTGGAATTTTTAGTAATTTGAGTTAATATATCCCCTTTTATCATTTTGATTAGTTTGATTTGGGTTTCTAACATTTTAATCTATAAGACTTTCCTCTAACCTACATGGACTATAAAAAGCCTGCTTGATCTTTATGTTGCCTACTTGTCAACCTTGCCTAGATCATTCTACTTGCTTACTATGTTCTTCTACAACAAGCTGTCATTTTCTACAGCATGCCAAGATCTTTCCTGACTTTGCGAATACAGCCCATCTGCCTGGAATTCCCTTTCTCTGATAGCTTACACAGATGACCATTCTCAATATTTAGGTCTCAGCTCAAATTTTAACTTTAATTTTAGACAGATTTTCCCTGACCACTGTTTCTAAATAGACCCCTCCGACATATTGTCAGTTATAGATTTTTTCAGTCATTTTGCTGTACTTTTCTAATTTTGCATGTGTGCTATGGTTATATATAATCTGTGTATCTAATTTTGCCTTGCTTTCCCACATCTAAAAGCCTGTGTGCTCTATGGTAGAAGAAACCACATGTGACTTATTCCCTACTTTGTGCATAGGAGCCATTCATTTTTGAATGAATGAATTAAAAAGAAATTGTTGACATTATATGAAGGGAATTCTACTTGAATGAAATAGAGAGAGATGCAGACTGAGACAGAAGATGTAAAAGTTTTCCTGTGAGCAATTCTGGTGGCAGTCATAAAACCAAGTAGGACACTGCGAAGCCCACCCGAGAACAATAGGCTTCCTGTGTCCCTCATTTCTTTTTGTGGAAAAAGACTTCAGCCTCCTAGATCCTCACTGAGTTCCAAAGAGCAGATTGAAACAATTATCAATTAGGTCTTGATGAAAGTGAAAGAGGAGAGTGAAAAAGTTAGCTTAAAACTCAACATTCAGAAAACGAAGATCATGGCATCCAGTCCCATCACTTCATGGGAAATAGATGGGGAAACAGTGGAAATAGTGTCAGATTTTATTTTTTGGGGCTCCAAAATCACTGTAGATGGTGACTGCAGCCATGAAATTAGAAGACTTGGAATAAAAGTTATGACCAACCTAGATAGCATATTCAAAAGCAGAGACATTACTTTGCCAACTAAGGTCTGTCTAGTCAAGGCTATGGTTTTTCCAGCCCCGGTAGATCCAGGGTAATTTGAAGGGGAGATGGAATCAGCATCCTAGGAAAAAGCTATTTAATTAGAAGTATAAAGAGAGATTAGAAAGGAATAGTGAAGTAGGAAAACTAGTGGAGAAAAAAATTCTGAATAACTTGGTTTACATGGAATACCAATAAACTCCAAGACAAGGAATTTGCACCACCTACATAGGCCACAGGGGTCTTTCCATTCTCCTGAAGGAGAAGAGGCACTGAGGCCTCCCCGGTCCGATCTTAGAAGCCCAGGCAAAATTAGCAGGCTTGGTGAGTACCCACACTCCAGATGGGAATTCAGCCAGAAGGGAAAGAAAGAATGACACGGAGGAATCAGTCTTTCCAGAAACTGATCCGTCTTCTTTATTTTCAGGTTTGCTTATATACCTTTTGTTATACATAGGGATGACTACAGAGTCACTCGGGGTCAGCAGAACAGACCCTTGTCAAAATCAGGTGCTTCATATAAAATTATACAAAGGTCTTAGGGGTTTTACATCATCTTCTGACCATGAGGCCTGCTGACATTTTATGGCCCTTTCTGATAATGATCAGTCAACCAGAAAACTTTTTCTCCAGGGGTGATTTTTTCTTAAACCAGGTGCCACCCTTCCAAATAAAGTTGCATTCCTATAGGGTGAGGGGTGTAGTGGGTTACAATCAAGAAAGGGATTTACTTAGCCTAAAGCTTAACATGATTAATCTTAAAGGTTAATATTTATTTTTTCCTATATGCTAGTTATATTCAGTATAAGGGCAGGGAATATGGAGATTGAACAGCAAATATTGGCTCAACAAATGAAAAACCCTTCACCAATATAATTTCTAATCAACTCACTATACTATACTAATAATTTTCTAACTTCTCAAAAGAATCTGTATTTAGAAAGTTTTAAAGCATCTCATGCTCTCATGGTTGGGAGGATGTAAACAATCACGTGTGGCCAGACAAACCTGCTCAGGCAGGCTAGAGAACCTTCAGAGGAGTTTGTAAGTTGAAACATTCCTGTCATGCCCAGGAATTTTTATTAACTGAAACTGCAAGTTAACTCCTTCTCCAAGAGAGGTGGTAGGGGAACAGCCTCCTGTAAAGTCAGAGGTATAGGTGAGAGCATAAAACAGACTCTGGTTGTGGGGGTGCTCAGGAACAGGGGTTTCCTGAGGCTCGATCCCACCTTTGCATATGCCAAAGCCTCCTTCCTCATGATCTTTGCCATGGGCAGAGTTCCTCACGCTGGCTCCCAGCAACCAACCTAGATAGCATATTGAAAAGCAGAGACATTACTTTGCCGACTAAGGTCCATCTAGTCAAGGCTATGGTCTTTCCTGTGGTCATGTATGGATGTGAGAGTTGGACTGTGAAGAAGGCTGAACATCGAAGAATTGATGCATTTGAACTGTGGTGTTGGAAAAGACTCTTGAGAATTCTTTGGACTGCAAGGAAATTCAGCCAGTCCATTCTAAAGGAGATCAGCCCTGGGTGTTCTTTGGAAGGAATGACGCTAAAGCTGCACCTCCAGTACTTTGGCCACCTCATGCGAAGAATTGACTCATTGGAAAAGACTCTGATGCTGGGAGGGATTGGGAGCAGGAGAAAAAGGGGACAACAGAGGATGAGGTGGCTGGATGGCATCACTGACTCGATGGACGTGATTCTGAGTGAACTCCGGGAGTTGGTGATGGACAGGGAGGCCTGGTGTGCTGTGATTCACGGGGTCACAAAGAGTCAGACACGACTGAGTGACTGAACTGAACTGAAAAAAAGGCAGAAACCAATAGTGCATTGATGAGGCACTTATTACTTATTTGTTTTCTATAGATAGAACATGTATTAAATACTTCCCTTTCTACTTTCTCGTTTTATAGATAAGAAAATTCAACTAATAAATTAGCAAATTTTTCTGACATTATACAACTAGCTTGGAATAGAATATAATAAAAACTCAGTTTTTTTTTTTACCTCATCATAAGACATTTTATTTCAAATTTATAATAATTAATATTTCAAGTATTTATACTAAGACTGGATATAGGTGTGAATACCACATATGGATTCTAGCTGTCTGGGAACTTAATGAACCCTCTCTTCACTAACTAAAATACCACTGTGATAGCTGATCTCCTTCCCATCTTTCTTTATAAATCTCTCTAACTTGGCCAGAAAACTTCAGTTACCTGTTTCACTCACAGTTAAAAAAAAAAAAAAAAAGCTCTCAATTTAATACTTTACTCTTCCACATCTTTCCCTAAACTTTCTGCTCTCCTGTCTAACTGAATCTTTTATCACTTTTAAGAAGCTCTCCTCACAGGATGTTTCAACTGCTAATACACCCTTTATTTTTTCTTCCTCAGAACTATTACATGTAAAAATTTTTCCTAATAATTTTAGCATATAAGCTGTGTGTGTGCATCAACTGATGTATTTTCCTAACAATAAACCTAGTCATGCCAACTGAGTTTAAATAGCTTATGATGAATATCAGGGATAAGTCCATGTTAGGATATTCAGTTTTATATTTCAAAAGAAATGTCAATAAGCTCATCAAATCACATTTCACCTTTCTTGTAATGACATGATTAGAAATGAGAAAAAGAGGTAGACAGAATCCTTCCCTGAAGACTTCAAACCCACTAGGATGCTTGGATTAAATTATATAGAAAGCACTAGTCAGCTGTGATTGTTTGAAATGCTACAGTGTTATATTGTATGCCACCATCATGTTTCAAATCCAGTGGCTGCTCTTTCAGCCACTGGATTATGAGACATAATTTCTAATTATGTCTAAAAAATGAAAATTATGACTAAAAATGCAACACAACACAACCACAAAAAAACTCATTAGTGGAGACTAAAAGGAAGTTGTGATAAAAATGATAAAATGATAAAAATCATAAATGATAAAATCATCCTTCAATCAGTAAAAATATTTCATTGAGGGATCTATTATTCAATAGTTGTCATTTGGAGTACAAGTTTTATTGAGGCAGAAAAAAAAAAATTAATCAATGAAGATTGTAAGAACCAATTTAGCACATCTGATTAGTACCACTTACCCCTGTTCATTTCCAAGTCAAACTTTTCAGTATCACAGTAATCCAAGTCTATGCCCCAACCACTATTGCCAAAGAAGCTGAAGTTTAAATGTGAGCGACTTCACTTTCACTTTTCACTTTCATGCATTGGCGAAGGCAATGGCAACCCACTCCAGTGTTCTTGCCTGGAGAATCCCAGGGATAGGGGAGCCTGGTGGGCTGCCATCTATGGGGTCGCACAGAGTTGGGCACGGCTGGGTTGCACAGAGCTGGACACGACTGAAGCGACTTACCACCAGCAGCAGCAGAGGACCTACAAGAGCTTCTAAAACTATCACCAAAAAGATGTCTATTTCATCATAGGGGACTGAAATGCAAAAGTAGGAAGTCAAGAGATACCTGGAGTAGCAGGAAAGTTTGGCCTTAGAGTACAGAATGAAGCAGGGCAAAGGCTAACAGAATTTCACCAACAGAACACACTGGACATAGCAGACACCCTGTTCCAAAAACACAAGAGACGACTCTATAAATGGAAATCATCAGTTGTTCAATACCATAGTCAAGTTGATTAAATTCTTTGCAACCAAAGATGGAGAAACTCTATACAGTCAGCAAAAACAAGATTGGGAGCTTGCCAGATTCAGATTTAAATTTAAGAAAGTAGGGGAAACCACTAGACCATCCAGATATGACCTAAATCAAATCTTTCACAATTATACAGTGGAAGTGACAAATAGATTCAAGGGATTATCTGATAGACAGAGTGTCTGAAGAACTATGGACAGAGGTTCATGACATTGTATAGGAGGTAGGGATCAATACCATCCCAAAAAGAAAAAAAGGCAAAATGGTTGTCTGAGGAAGTCACACAAAGTGTTGAGAAAAGAAGAGATGCTAAAGGCAAAGTAGAAAAGGGAAACTATAACCATTTGAATGCAGAGTTCCAAAGAAGAGCAAGGAAAGATGAGAAAGCCTTCCTCAGTGATCAATGCAAAGAACTAGAGGAAAACAACAGAATGGGAAAGACAAGCGATCTCTTGAAGAAAATTAGAGATACCAAGGGAAAATTTCATGCAAAAATGGACACAATAAAGGACAGAAATGATATGAACCTAAGGGAAGCAGAAGATATTAAGAGGAGATGGCAAGAATACACAGAAGAGTTATACAAAAAGATATGACCCAGATAACCATGATTGTGTGATCACTCACCTAGACCCAGACATCCTGAGTCCAAAGTCAAGTGGGACTTAAGAAGTATCAACCATGAATAAAGCTCATGGAGGTGATAGAATTCCAGTTGATCTACTGCAAAGCCTAAAAGATGATGCTGTGGAAGTGCTGCACTCAATATGCCAGCAAATTTGGAAAACTCAGCGATAGTCAGAAGACTGAAAAGGTCAGTATTCATCCCAAGTGCAAAGAAAGGCAATGGCAAAGAATGTTCAAACTAATGCACTCTTGCACTCATCTCACATGTAGCAATGTAATGCTCAAAATTCTCCAAGCAAGGCTGCAGCAGTATGTGAACCATGAACTTCTAAATGTTCAAGTTGGACTTAGAAAAGGCAGAGTAATCAAAGATCAAAATGTCAACATCTGTTGGGTCATAGAAAAAGAAAGAGAGTTCCAGGAAAATATCTACTTCTGCTTCTACTATGCTAAAGGCTTTGACTGTGTGCATTACAATAAGCTGTGGAAAATTCTTCATGAGACTGGAATACCAGACCACCTTACCTGCCTCTTGAGATACATGTATGCAAGTTAAGAAGCAACAGTTAGAACTGGACATGGAACAACTGACTGGTTCCAAATAGGGAGAGGTGGACATCAAGGCTCTATATTGCCACCTTGCTTTTTAACTTGTATGCAGAATACATCATGCAAAATGCTGGGCTGGATGAAGCACAAGCTGAAATAAAGATTACAGGGAGAAATATCAATAATATCAGATATGCAGATGACACCACCCTTATGGCAGAAAGCGAAGATGAAAGTGAAAGAGGAGGGTGAAAAAGTTGGCTTAAAACTCAGCATCAGAAACCTAAAATCATAGCATCCAGTCCCATCACTTCATGGCAAATAGATGGGGAAACAATGGAAACAGTGAGAGACTATTTTCTTGGGCTCCAAAATCACTGCAGATGGTGACCGCAGCCATGATATTAAAAGACACTTACTCCTTGGAAGAAAAACTATGACCAACCTGCTGCTGCTGCTAAGTCGGTTCAGTCGTGTCCGACTGTGCGACCCCATAGACGGCAGCCCTCCAGGCTCCCCGTCCCTGGGATTCTCCAGGGAAGAACACTGGAGTGGATTGACATTTCCTTCTCCAATCCATGAAAGTGAAAAGTGAAAGTGAAGTCGCTCAGTCGTGTCCGACTCTTCGCGACCTCATGGACTGCAGCCCAATAGGCTCTTCCGTCCATGGGGATTTTCCAGGCAAGAGCACTGGAATGGGGTGCCATTGCCTTCTCCAGGACCAACCTTCAGTTCAGTCAGTTCAGTTCAGTCTCTCAGTCATGTCCGACTTTTGTGACCTCATGAATTGCAGCACGCCAGGCTTCCCTGTCCATCACCAACTTCCGGAGTTCACTCAAACTCACGTCCATCAAGTCAGTGATGCCATCCAGATGTCTCATCCTCTGTCGTCCCCTTTCCCTCCTGCCCCCAACCCCCTCCCAGCGTCAGAGTCTTTTCCAATGAGTCAACTCTTCACATGAGGTGGCCAAAGTAATGGAGTTTCAGCTTTAGTGTCATTCCTTCCAAAGAAATCCCAGGGCTGATCTCCTTTAGAATGGACTGGTTGGATCTCCTTGCAGTCCAACCTAGACAGCATTCAAAAAGCAGAGACATTACTTTGCTGACAAAATTTGTCCTGTCAAAACTTTGATTTTTCCAGTAGTCATGTATGGATGTGAGATTTTGACCATAAAGAAAGCTGAATGCTGAGGAATTGCTGCTTTTGAACAGTGGTGCTGGAGAAGACTCTTGAGAGTCCCTTGGACTGCAAGGAGATCAAACGAGTCAACCTTAAAGGAAATCAGTCCTGAATATTCACTGGAAGGACTGATGCTGAAGCTGAAACTCCAATACTTCGGCCACCTAATGAGAAGAACTGACTCATTGGAAAATATCGTGATGCTGGGAAAGACTGAAGGCAGGAGGAGAAGGGGATGACACAGGATGAGATGGTTGTATGGCATCAACGACTTGATAGACATGAGCTTAAAGAGGCTCCAGGAGTTGGTGATGGACAGGGAAGACTTGTATGCTGAAGTCCATCGGTTCGCAGAGTCGGACACTATGAAGTGACTGAACTGTGAACTGTATACAGTCAGTTGTTAATATCGTCATTACTTCTCCTTGGAAATAAAATAATAAAAGCCAAGCAGAAAACATTTTTACAGTAAATCTGAAACAGTATTTTATGTTTGACAGAAGAGTAATCACACACCTCCATGAGATTTACTTTAATAAAAGCAAACTTAGCACTTGTTGAAACAATTATAAACCAAGTATTTTATACATCTTCAATCACAGAAACTTTAGGTAGTAGATGTTTTTATTCCTGTAAAAAGAAGAGGTAGCTTGGCCCCTAGAGACTAAATGACTCTTCAAGGATCACATAGCTGCTCATCAGAACTCCAGCCTGGATTCAAAACCCATCTACTCTACTAATCCAGAGCCCATATCTTTGCCCCAACCCACTTTTTCTCTGTTATGTTTCATTAGTGACAGTTTGGATCCCAGATTGCCTTTGTTACTAATTATGTATTTTATTATCTAGGAGGCACAGATTAGGTGAGATATTAAACCATTTTGATCTTGTCTGGATGCATGTCTTTTAAGCTTTTGATAAGATGATTAAAATAATAAAAATTATCTAAATTTTTGCAGTGAAGTGACCAGAACATGTTATCATTGCCTGTCTCGTCTACTCATGGATGAGCTTAAGACAAGAAAACCATTTTTTCTGCATGTGTTCTGCTCTTTTTGAATGTTGTTTCCACTACAGAGCTCCAAATAAAGAAGTAAAAGTACAGGGTAAGGGATTTAGGGGAACTCCTATGTAATTTTTAGTACAAATACTTATTTAGGCAACTCAAAACAAATCTTAAAAAATAATATTTTCTTATGTCTGTACTTTATGAAAAAAGGTATATTGGGAAAGAGTGTTTAGAGGCTGGGCAGCAGAAAGACATCAAGTAAACTGATACTATAATGAATGTTAGAAAACAGGATTTACTAGCTATTATGATTTTGTAAATTATTTAAACTTACTGAACTTCAGGACCATATCTGTAGTTAAAAAAAAAAAAAAGGTTTGTGGTGTTGCAGTGGTTAAGAATCTGTCTCGCAATGTAAGTGACACTGGTTTCATTCCCAGTATGGGAAGGTCCCGCATGCCATGTGGCAACAAATCCCGTGTGCCACAATTACTGAGCCTGCACTCTTGAGTCCATGAGCCACAACTACTGAGTCCAAGCTCTGCAACTACTGAAATCCATGTGCCTGGAGGCTGTGCTATGCAATAAGAAAAACCATTGCAATGAGAAGCCTGTGCACTGCAAAGAAGAGTAGCCTCTGTTTGCTTCAACTAGAGAAAGTCCACATGCAGTAATGAAGACCCACCACAGCCAAAATGTTAAATGAATAAATAAATCTTAAAAAAATTTCTTTTATCTATAAATGACTTAATCAACCTTAATTCAGGAAAAAATAGCAATAAACAGTATTTATCTGGCTTGACACCGTTATATATTGCATGAATTTCTCCTTGCCACATATCCATCAATCTCTTCAACAACTGAGAGAGTGTACTATATAGGTGATAGAAGCAAGATCCGATGCTGTAAGAGAAGTATTGCATAGGAACCTGGAATGTCAGGTCCATGAATCAAGGCAAATTGGAAGTGGTCAAACAGGAGATGGCAAAAGTGAATGTCAGCATTCTAGGAATCAGCAAACTAAAATGGATTGGAATGGGTGAATTTAACTCAGATGACCATTATATCTACTACTGAGGGCAGGAATCCCTTAGAAGAAATGGAGTAGCCATCATAGTCAACAAAAGAGTCTGAAATGCAGTACTTGGATGCAATCTCAAAAACGACAGAATGATCTCTGTTCGTTTCCAAGGCAAACCATTCAATATCACAATAATCCAAGCCTATGCCCCAACCAGTAACACTGAAGAAGCTGAAGTTGAATGATTCTATGAAGATCTACAAGACCTTTTAGAACTAACAACTAAAAAGATGTCCTTTTCATTATAGAAGACTGGAATGCAAAAGTAGGAAGTCAAGAAACACCTAGAGCAACAGGCAAATTTGGCCTTGGAATATGGAATGAAGCAGGGCAAAGACTAATAGAGTTTTGCCAAGAAAATGCACTGGTCATAGCAAACACTCTCTTCCAACAACACAAGAGAAGACTACACATGGACATCACCAGATGATCAACACCGAAATCAGATTGATTATATTCTTTGCAGCCAAAGATGGAGAAGCTCTATACAGTTAACAAAAACAAGACCAGGAGCTGACTGTGGCTCAGATCATGAATTCCTTATTGCCAAATTCAGACTTAAATTGAGGAAAGTAGCGAAAACCACTAGATCATTCAGTTATGACCTAAATCAAATCCCTTATGATTATACAGTGGAAGTGAGAAATAGATTTAAGGGCCTAGATCTGATAGATAGAGTGCCTGATGAACTATGGAATGAGGTTTGTGACATTGTACAGGGGACAGGGATCAAGACCATCCTCATGAAAAAGAAATGGAAAAAAAGCAATATGGCTGTCTGGGGAGGCCTTACAAATAGCTGTGAAAAGAAGACAAGAGAAAAGTAAAGGAGAAAAGGAAGGATATAAGCATCTGAATGCAGAGTTCCAAAGAATAGCAAGAAGAGATAAGAAAGCCTTCTTCAGTGATCAATGCAAAGAAATAGAGGAAAAGAACAGAATGGGAAAGATTAGAGATCTCTTCAAGAAAATTAGAGACACCAAAGGAACATTTCATGCAAAGATGGGCTCGATAAAGGACAGAAATGGTATGGACCTAACAGAAGCAGAAGATATTAAGAAGAGGTGGCAAGAATACACAGAAGAACTGTACAAAAAGATCTTCAAGACCAAGATAATCACAGTCGTGTGATCACTCACCTAGAGCCAGACATCCTGGAATGTGAAGTCAAGTGGTCCCTAGAAAGCATCACTACGAACAAAGCTAGTGGAGGTGATGGAGTTCCAGTGGAGCTATTTCAAATCCTGAAAGATGATGCTGTGAAAGTGCTGCACTCAATATGCCAGCAAATTTGGAAAACTCAGCAGTGGCCACAGGACTGGAAAAGGTCGGTTTTCATTCCAATTCCAAAGTAAGGCAATGCCAAAGAATGCTCATACTACTGCACAATTGCACTCATCTCACACATTAGTAGGGCTTCCCTGGTGGCTCAGAGGTTAAAGCCTCTGCCTGTAATGCAGGAGAACTGGGTTCGATCTTTGAGGCTGAAAGATCCCCTGGAGAAGGAAATGGCAACCTACTTCAGTATTCTTGCCTGGAGAATCCCATGGACAGAGGAGCCTGGTGGGCTACAGTCCTCGGGGTCACAAAGAGTCGGACATGACTGAGCGACTTCACACATTAATAAAGTAATGCTCAAAATTCTCCAAGCTAGGCTTCAGCAATATGTGAAGCGTGAATATCCACATTTTCAAGCTGGTTTTAGAAAAGGTAGAGGAACCAGAGATAAAATTGCCATCATCTGCTGGATCATGGAAAAAGCAAGAGAGTTCCAGAAACACACCTATTTCTGCTTTATTGACTATGCCAAAGCCTTTGATTGTTGGATCACAATAAACTCTGGAAAATTCTGAAAGACATGGGAATACCAGACCACCAGACCTGCCTCTTGAGAAACAGTATATGCAGGTCAGGAAGCAACAGTTAGAACTGGACAGGGAACAAGAAACTGGTTCCAAATAGGAAAAGGAGTACGTCAAGGCTGTATATTGATCCCCTGCTTATTTAACTTATATGCAGAGTACATCATGAGAAACGCTGGGCTGGAGGAAGCACAAGCTGGAGTCAAGTTTGTCAGGAGAAATATCAATAACCTCAGATATACAGATGACACCACGCTTATGGCAGAAAGTGAAGAGGAACTAAAAAGCCTCTTGATGAAAGTGAAACTAGAGAGTGAAAAAGTTGGCTAAAAGTTCAACATTCCGAAAATGAAGATCATGGCATCCGGTTCCATCACTTCATGGGAAATAGATGGGGAAATAGTGGAAACAGTGTCAGACTTTATGTTTTGTGGCTCCAAAATTACTGCAGATGGTGACTGTAGCCATGAAATTAAAAGATGCTTACTCCTTGGAAGGAAAGTTATGACCAACCTAGATAGTATATTCAAAAGCAGAGACATTACTTTGCCGACTAAGGTCAGTCTAGTCAAGGCTATAGTTTTTCCTGTGGTCATGTGAGAGTTGGACTGTGAAGAAGGCTGAGTGCCGAAGAATTGATACTTTTGAACTGTGGTGTTGGAGAAGACTCTTGAGAGTCCGTTGGACTGCAAGGAGATCCAACCAGTCCATTCTGAAGGAGATCAGCCCTGGGAGTTCTTTGGAGGGAATGATGCTAAAGCTGAAACTCCAGTACTTTGGCCACCTCATGCGAAGAGTTGACTCATTGGAAAAGATTCTGACGCTGGGAGGGATTGGGGGCAGGAGGAGAAGGGGACGACAGAGGATGAGATGGCTGGATGGCATGACTGACTCGATGGACGTGAGTCTGTGTGAACTCTGGGAGTTGGTGATGGACAGGGAGGCCTGTTGTGCTGTGATTCATGGGGTCGCAAAGAGTCGGACATGACTGAGCTACTGAACTGCACTGATTCTCTAGGTGCATCATGTGTGTATCCATAAGATTTCTTTTCTTTCCCAATGATAACTATTGGCGTATTCTGTTATAAATATTCACATTCATGAAAAAAATTTTGGTCATATATTTATTAGCACAATACAAATATTTTTCCAAAGACTGAACTACACTAATGTCAGATTTTACTATATTCACTGAGTTTTTCTTCTGTTTGTGTAAGAACATATATGGAAACTTGGAAACGTGAAGTAGCCTCTACTCTGTCTATAATATATTTTTGAAAATACACAACCACATAATAATTTATAAACAAGATCCTTGCAGTAAAATGTAAGATGAAAGTGAATACTTGGAGTCAAAACTTTGCTTAAGGTAAGTCAAAACCTAGCTGGTGACAGGAGTTGAGAAATTAACTCCAAGGAGTCAAGGAACAACAGCAAGAGATAATTTTATATATAGACTAGGGTTAGAAATACAGAAACCAGTGGTTGGATACTGAATAAAATCTTAATTTATTTCATAATTTGATCTTAAGAAGCATCTCTCTAAATTTAAAGCTTTTATTAATGTCAACTTACACAAATATTCACAACCTAAAAGTTGAAAGTTACATTTTATTTGGTGGGAATTTTTAGGATTTTAAGCCTGGGAAACAGCATGGTGAGTGACCCTGATAGAACTTCTTTGAAGAGTGAGGTGGAGGATCCAGGTTACATAGAATTTTTATAAGAAAAGTTCAGGTAGTCTGAATGTCAAAAGATTATTGTTTTGTAAAAAGAAAAGATAGATATCCCAAGATAACGAATTTAGTGCTCTGCTATGTATGGGAAGGTGCAAGAGTCTGGGTTCACTGAAATCATTCCTTTCATATGCATCTCAAATATGAGGGCTAGTATTCTGTTTTCCAAAGCCTGAGCTCCCCTGGGACGCACCTTAGGGAGTGGTTGCAATCTGAGTGCTGCTAGATTACAGGTATTCTTCTTTCTGAGTATCCTCAGGGCTCACCAGCTCACATCGGAGGGCTGCAATTGCTGATGACTATGACATCCTTATTTAATGATATGACAGGAAATATTTTATTTCTTAGTTTCCTCCTCTTGGTCTTGAATTCTGCCAATATTTGGGAGACATTTCATAACCAAATTTTGTCTAACAGCAGTGGGAGGCTCATCTCAGATCAGGTGAAAATTCATATTATATGCCACTGCCACTGCTGCTGCTACTGCTAAGTCTCTTCAGTCGTGTCTGACTCTGTGTGATCCCGCAGATGGCAGCCCACCAGGCTCCCCCGTCCCTAGGATTCTCCAGGCAAGAACACCGGAGTGGGTTGCCATTTCCTTCTCCAATGCATGAAAGTGAAAAGTGAAAGTGAAGTCGCTCAGTCATGTCTGACTCTTTGCGATCTCATGGACTGCAGCCCACCAGGCTCCTCCATCCATGGGATTTTTCAGGCAAGAGTACGCTTTCTCCTTGATATGCCACACTAGGTGCTAATTTTTGGATTAGGCCCATTGGTAGAAAATTAAAGATTCTCTGGGTCCTCTATCTTCTACCCTACTATGACCCAGGAGATATCTCTCTCATTGTTTCTTTTCATACCTAGAATCACACTATTATAATTATCGATTGTATATAAAACAATATATCTAATCACCTGTTTCATGTCACATAGTCTTTTTACATTTGTTGCAAGCCTGGTTAAGAGACAGCGATCTTATAAGATAGACACAAGTAATGTAGCTAGTAACACTGACAAAATCAGTGTATCAGGGACATAGAGTATAATCAATTTGAAAACTAAAAACAGATTAAAACAATGATTAATACAACAAGCTGTAATTTAGTTGCAAGAAACCATAAAGTCCATAGGAGAGCCAACTGGAGAAGCCAAATTCTGGCTGGATCAGATAGAGAGAAAAAGATAAATGTGTATTGTCGATCACAGCATGAAAGAAAAAGGTTTATTGGAAAACAGATTCAAGTTAGTATATTTTCCAAAGTCAAAGTTATAACTTGTATTTAGCAGTTCATTCAGTCTCATGTAATTGATTCTTACTGATCTACATGAAATGATCACATTTTTCACTAGAATTTTCCATTTGTTATCCATTATACTGGAATTATCTAAAGGCTATCAGAAACTTTGTTGCTCTGCTTGGTCATTAAGTCATGTCTGACTCTTGCAGCCCCATGGACTGTAGCATGCCAGGCTCCTCCGTCCATGGGAATTCCCAGGCAAGAATACTTGGACTGGGATGATACTTCCTTTTCCAGGGAATCTTCCTGACCCAAGGATCAAACCAGCATCTCCTGTATTGCCAGTGGATTCTTTACAACTGAGCCACTGGGAAGCCCATTAGAAACTTCCATTTATTTTAAAAAGTTATTTTTATGAGCCTTCTTGGCAATCTTCATTTTGTAAAAGCAGTATCAGATTATGACAGTTTATAAAGGACAAAACCTAAAATGGCATGATTAAAGATTTGAGTTTAATATAACTAGAAGGAAAGTTAAATATTTCTGTAACATATAACATTTTAGGATAATAAGTAGAATTATGACTGATAACAGTATATCAGTCAAATTGGATATTAGGGATTCCAAATACAGTTTTGATAACTATATTAGTGACATTTATCCATACATTGAAACATAAAGTTCACTTTCAATCACTTGACAACATTTCAGAATTAAAAATATCAAACAACCTTAGTTTAACATTCCTATCTGAGATGTCTCAGAGATGTTTCTTTAATGATTCCCAGAGTCACCTGGAAGCTAAAAAGCTTTATTTAGTGTTTGGGAAGTTTGTTAGAAATATCAAAACAGTTTTAAAGTTGCAAAAGGATCATATTGAAACAATACGCATTCATTTAACCAAATCAAAAACTGATTAAAAGAAAGCAAATACAGATCACTTAATGTCACAGAAACTCATCCAATCTGTTATCAAAATGGAATAGTTTTAACAGAAAGATTAACTTTAATCTACATTTAGTAAATCCAGTTTATGCATAAAACTTCCCTCCTCAGCATTCTTTTCCACAATTTTGCATCACTTTGTGTGTTTAGCCTGTCTCTCACTTTTTATCCAAATAGAGTTAACCGGGTCATTCTTTCTTTTTCCTCAATAAGATGCAATTCTATTTTTCATGAAAATTTCTTATTTTTTAATTGAAAATGTACATTGTTTTTTCTACTGTATACTGAAATGTTACTGCATTATTCCTAATAACTTTAAATACATGTTTAAATTAGAATCCTCAATTTCCCAAAATTTAATTCTTAGTAAAAGCTAAGAAGAAAGCAATTATTAACTGTCTTTTTACACTGGTATTCTATAGATTTGTGAGCATAAACACTAGTGATAATTTATATAAAACACTTGTTTTATTATAGAGAACAATTCAGGGGTGACACAAATATTGTCTTTAGTGTTTGTAAATGCCTTTAGTTTTCCTATTTAGTAACTGATAGCTTAGTATCCTATTTTTTGAAATTATATATCTACTTAATAAACTTCTATCATTTAATTAACATAATTCAAGAAGATAAGTCACCAAATATCTGGAAAGATCATTTTAAGTAGATTTACCAAAAATAGATTATTTAAAAATTTAACCCAAAGCTCTTTTCTCATTTACAGTTATTTTAAAGTTTCATCATATAAAGCTGCTTTCCTTGTAACAGATATAATAATATCTTATTTGTTAAATTTAGGCACAATAAAGTAATGATTTAATTTTGATGACTTAACAACATGTATAAATTAATTAAATCAACAAACTAAAGCATTAATATAAGATATCAACTTGTGTTGAATAGTTCCCAATTCATGTGCACCTGAAAGACACTTGGTCAGTTTCTTTAAATGTAGTGCTTTTTATTAAAATTAAATAGAACTCTTTATAAATTCAATTTTGATAGTACTTTTAAGAAGTAGTGATATCTCATGTATAATGTATACACAGAGATAACATAAACAGGAAGATGAGAGATCTCATGGTTTCACTTAAAAGATTCCTTATGAATCAGGAATTACAATATTACAAGTTGAAAAACAGTTCAGTTCAGTTGCTTAGTCATATCTGACTCTGTGACCCCATGGACTGCAGCAAGTCAGGCTTCCCTGTCCATCACTAACTCCTGGAGCTTGCTCAAACTCATGTCCATCGAGTCAGTGATGCCATCCAACTATCTCATCCTCTGTAGTCCCCTCCTTCTTCTGCCTTCAGTCTTTCCCAGAATCAGGGTCTTTTCCAGTGAGTCAATTGTTCACATCAGGTGAAAGAAGTATTGGAGCTTCAGCTTCAGTATCAGTCCTTCCAATGAATATTCAGGACTGATTTCCATTAGGACTGATTCCTTTGTTGTCCTTGCAGTCCAAAGGACTCTCAAGAGTTGTCTCCAATACCACAGTTCTAAACATCAATTTTCTGGCATTCAGTCTTCCTTATGGTCCAGCCCTCAGATCCATACATGACTTGTGGAAAAACCATATCTTTGACTATATGGACATTTGCAGGCAAAATGATGACTCTGCTTTTTAATACACTGTCAAGGTTTGCATAGCTTTCACTCCAAGGAGCAAGTGTCTTTTAATTTCATGGGTGCAGTCACCAGCTGCACTGATTTTGGAGACCAAGAAAACAAAAATCTGTCACTGCTTCACTCTTCTCCTTCTATTTGCCTGAAGTGATGGGACCAGATGCCATGGTTTTAAGTTTTATTTATTTATTTATTTTTAATGTTGACTTAAAGCCAACTTTTTCAGTCTCCTCTTTCACCTTCATCACTGTGTTCTTTAGTTCCTCTTCATTTTCTATCATTAGAGTGGTATCATCTGCATGTCCGAGGTTGTTGATATTTCTCCTGGCAATCTTGATTCCAGTTTGTGATTCATCCAGCCTGGCATTTTGTCGGATGCACACCGCATGTAAGTTAGTTAGCAGAGTGACAATATACAGCCTTGTGATGCTCCTTTCCCAATTTTGAACCAGTCAGTTGTTCCAAGTCCACTTGTAACTGTTCTTTCTTGACCTGTATACAGGTTTCTCAGGAGACAGTTAATGTGTTCTCATAAGGTAATCTCCTGTCTCTTTAAGGATTTTCCTTTTTTTTTTTGTATTCACACAATCAAAGGCTTTAGCATAGTCAATGAAGCAGAAGAGGATGTTTGGAATTTCTCTGCTTTATCCATGATGCAGCAATGTTGGCAATTTGATCTCTGATTCATTTGTCTTTTCTAAACCTAGCTTGTACATTTGAAAATTCTTGGTTTAAATACAGTTGAAGCCTACTTTGATGGATTTTGAGCTAACCTTGATAGCATGTGAGATGAAAGCAATTGCATGATAGTTTGAGCATTTCATGGGCAATTCTTGGGCATTGCCCTTCTTTGGGATTGGAATGAAACTTGACCCTTTCCAGTCCTGTGGCCACTGCTGAGTTTTCCATATTTGCTAACCTATTGTGTGCAGCACTTTATTGTCATCATTTTTTAGGAGTTTAAACAGCTTAGCTGGAATTCTGCCACCTCCAATAGCTTGTTCCTAGGAAAGCTTCCTAAGGCTAATTTGACCCCATACTCCAGGGTGTCTGGTTTTAGTGAGTGACCAAACCAGCATGGTTCTCTGGGTCATTAAAACCTTTATTGTACAGTTCTTCCATGTATTCTTGCCACCTCTTCTGCTTCTGTTACACCCTTACAGTTTCTGTCCTTTATCATGCCAATCCTTGCATATAATATTCCCTTGATACCTCCAATTTCCTTGAAGAGATCTCTAGTCTTTTCTATTCTATTGTTTTGCTCTATTTCTTTACATTGTTAGTTTAAGAAGGCATTTTTATATCTTCCTGCCTTTCTGTGGAATTCTGCATTCAACTTGGTACATCTTTCCCATTCTCCTTTACCTTTTGCTTCTCTTCTTTCCTCAGTAATTTGCAAAATGTCCTCAGACACTTTGCTTTCTTGCATTTTTTTTTCCCTTTGGGATGATTCCTGTCTATGATACGAACCTTTGTTTATAGTTCTTCAGGCACTCTGTCTACCAGATCTAGTTCCTTGAGTTTATTAGTCGCCTCCACTGTATAATCATAAGAGAGATCATTTTGATCATACCTGAATGGCTAGTGGTTTTCTCTTCTTTCTTCAATTTAAGTCTGACCTTTGCAATAACGAGCTCAGGTTCTGAGCCAGTCAGCCACAGGTGTTATTTTTACTTTGTGTATTGCGCTTATCCATCTTTGGCTGAAAAGAACATAATTGGTTTGATTTCAATTTGGCCATCTGATTATGCCCATGTGTAGAGTTGTTCCTTGTGTAGTTGGAAAAGAGAGCTTACTATGACCAGTGTATTCTCTTGACAAAATTTTAGCCTTTGCATCACTTTATTTTGAACTTCAAGGCCAATTTGCCTATTATTGTGCATATCTCTTGACTTCACTCTTTCTGGAGCTATTAGTAATTGCCCTCCATTCTTTCCCAGCATCATATTGGACATCTTCCAACCTGGGGCTCATTTTCTGCTGTCATATCTTTTGTTGCTTTATACTGCCCATGGGCTTCTCTAGGTACAAATACTAGAGTGGGTTGCCATTTCCTTCTCCATATTTTATCAGAGCTCTTCACTATAACCCGTCTGTCTTGGGCAGCCCTGTATGGCATGGCTCATAGTTTCATTGAGTTACACAAGTTATGTAAGCTGCTTTGCCACAAGAAAACTATGATCCATGGTTCCTTATGGCTCATTAAGCCTTAGGTATGGTAGTAATATCAAATCTTGTTTTAATCATATAAATATCTATTTTATTAATCTCATTTTCAATAACCATCTAAATACTTCTTTATTCATTTGAGATAATTCCTTTTAAAATTTCCAACCTGTTGTAAGTATGAATTTTTCTTGTTAACATCAATTATTCTAAACCTCTATTATTTGTAAGATCCATTAAAGATGAGTGAAGATCACAAATGAAACTTCCTAAACCAGTCTCTCTTACTTCTTTTAAACAAAATAAGTTCTTATGTTCATTATCAGATGAAATTTTTCATCAGTTTTGATCACTTTCCACTACTCCTGTTTCTCAGTTGTCTGAGAAAGTCATTGCCAGCCAATAAGAGAGAGTCCCTACTTTGAGCTCATTATTAGGTTATTAAATTTAATTTAATTTTGTTTTTTTGTTTCATTGTTGGTTAGTTTGACCCCTAGGTAAGGAAGATTCCCCTGGAGAAGGAAAT
Organism: Nanger dama; assembly: GCA_917880005.1. Taxonomy (NCBI): domain Eukaryota; kingdom Metazoa; phylum Chordata; class Mammalia; order Artiodactyla; family Bovidae; genus Nanger; species Nanger dama. The sequence goes on from CAKJTW010000069.1 coordinate 6,852,671, forward strand.
GGCAACTCACTCCAGTATTCTTGCTTGGGGGGTGGGGGCGGGGTTCTATGAACAGAGGTCCCTGGCAGGCTAAAGTCCAGGGGGTCGCAAAGAGTCAGACACAACTGAAAGACTAACATTTTCACTTTCCACCACTCCTGTTTCTCAGTTGTCTGAGAAAGCCATTGTCAGCCAATAAGAGAGAGTCCCTACTCTGGAGCTCATTATTAGGTTCATTATTACATTTATCTTTATTTTGAATTTTCGGAGAAGGCAATGGCACCCCCACCCCAGTGTTCTTGCCTAGAGAATCCCAAGGACGGGGAAGCCTGGTGAGCTGCCGTCTATGGGGTCGCACAGAGTCGGACACGACTGAAGCGACTTAGCAGCAGCAGCGTTTTGAATTTTTGCTTTATTGTTAGCAATAAAAGAGCTGTTTATAATAAGGGCACTCTAGATTTCACCAATTTTTAGCTTCTCCAATTTTAAGAGGAACCATCATTTGGCCATCAGTGAACTATTTATCAATACTTATTCACTACTTTAAGACATGAGGCTTCCAAAGAGTGAGAATGTAACATATCCAGTGAGTATCCAGTGAGTTTACTTTCAAAAAATAATATGGCAAAATTAAAGTTTCCAAAACGCATGCATACATACGCACCACACACACACACACACACACACACACACACACACACACACACACTGTCATAGGAAGCTCAGTTAGAACATTTACATTTCAAAGACACAGAGAAATGCAAGTTTTCCTCTAGAAGCCCTTTGTTTAGAGTCAGCATTACTAAAAGATATTTTTATCATGTGGCTGTTTTTTTTTTTTTTAAATTTAACTACATATGCAATAAAAGAGACTTCAATTTTTAGGGTGAGATTTCCTTTAATTTTCAATTAAGTAAATACTTGTGAGTTTTGTACATACATTTACTCAACTAAGGTATTGACAATCTGTCATACCTTTTTCTTTTATTTTGAAACTTTTTTCCCCATTTTGAAGTCAGTATGTTGAGATAAAATTGTTAGCCACAATTGTTTGGTGGGCCAATGTATGCTGCTTGGAAGCTTAACTTCTCAGGTGTTGCTTCAGAGCTACTGTAGCACCTTGTTACATGTATCAGGTAATCCTAGTGGAGTAAAATGCTTCCACAGGTGCTTATATCACAGAATGCGGAATTTTGGTGAGTGTTCCTGATTGTGCAATTTGTTAATTGCATGAGTGGGTTTCCCAATGGGGACAATTTTGAGGCTTGAGGTTTTGCCTCCACCACTTCCTTGTTGGCTCAGATGATAAAGAATCTGCCTGCAATGCAGGATACCCAAGTTTGATCCCTGGGTCAGGAAGATACCCTGGAGAAGGAAATGGTAATCCACTCCAGTATTCTTGCCCGGAGAATTCTATGGACTGAAGACCCTGTCAGGCTACAGTCCAAGGGGTCACAAAGAGTCAGACATAACTGAGAGACTAACACTCTCACTTTCTACCGCTCCTGTTTCTCAGTTGTCTGAGAAAGCCATTGCCAGTCATTAACAGAAAGTTACTAATTTGGAGCTCAGAAGCTCTCATAACATTCCAGTTTTATTTTCACAAGGTAGCTGATTATTGGAAACAATCTAGAAATAATTATTGGCTACTAAGGTAGCCAATTTAAGGAAAAACAATGGGCCAGTCTTCCCCCATAATTACTCAGTCCCATCTCACTGAGCAAACTCTTCCCACTCTCTAAACTGAGGAAAACCAGCCACTCAGTATGCAGACTAAGTCTTCCCAGTGTCTTTTACCCTGGTGCCTTTTACCTACTCAAGCAATATCTTCCCAGTGCTTTTTACACTCAAGACAACCCACTCAGCACCTATACGAAGTAAACTCTTCCCAGTTCTTTGACTAAAGATAACTCTCTAAGTGTATAAACTGAGTAACCCAGATACCTCTTCTTGAAACCAAGATTCAAGGATAAACTCTTTCCCCACTGAATAAAATTTAGGATTATCAACCAATAACAGGAGATCCTAGAACCAGGGAGACTCACTCAAATTTATCTGGGCTCACTCCTCAAGGAGGCAGATGAATATTATGTCCTCGGCTGCTACCACAGCTCCATATCCTTGTACAGTTTAAGTGGAAGAGATGTCTACTCTGTGTTGCTTCACTGTGATCCCCATAACTGATGTTTTTTTTTTTTAAATATTTACAAAGGTATGTTTTATTTGGTGGCAAATTTTAAGACTTCAAGCCCAGGAACAGTTATCTCAAGGTGACTTGAGATGCTGCTTCCCAGGTGTGAAGTTCTGAAAAGTTCCAGCTGAATAAAATATAACTCAACTTTAAGTTGTGGATAATTTTTTAACACTATAGTATAAACTAAATTGGATGTGAAGAAATTTGAAAGATTTTGAAGATTCAATGTGATGAAAGGTAAATTCCAATAACATATGTATCATGTGATATTAACATATTAGAGAGCTCCAGCTCAGAAAGTGGGCAAGTTGGAAATAGACTGAGGAAGAGAAAGAGTATATGTAGGCTGAAAGAAGAAAAAAAACAGAAAATACCTGAAATAAGTGAGTCACACAAATAATGAAGGATATTTAGGGGGAATGAATTGTGAAGTCCCATATATTCATAAGACCACAAAGAAAGCAAATCTTTTAAAAAGGAACTACATCTACACTTAAGAGAAAATTACCTTAAGAGCATACTAGCTGTACCATGTCATATGCTTCACAGTGGGAAAATAGGAATGTTTAAAAGAAAGAATTAACAAAATCATAATCAGCTGAAGAAATAAATGTTATCCAAGTCAACTGAAGAAATCTCACTGAACCGGCAAATTAATAAAAGGTCTCTTAGAGAAGGTTAACAAGAATACATTTGAATCAGTTCTAATGAGGTGGATGAAATTGGACCCTATTATACAGAGTTAAGTAAGCCAGAAAGAAAAACACCAATATAGTATACTAATGCATATATATGGAATTTAGAAAGATGGTAATGATAACCCTGTATGCGAGACAGCAAAAGAGATACAGATGTATAGAACAGTCTTTTGGACTCTGTGGGAGAGAGAGAGGGTGGGATGATTTGGGAGAATGGCATTGAAACATGTATAATATCATATATGAAATGAAACACCGGTCCAGGTTAGATGTATGATACTGGATGCTTGGAGCTGGTGCACTAAGATGACCCAGAGGGATGATACAGGGAGGGAGGAGGGAGTGGGGTTCAGGATGGGGAACGCATGTATACCTGTGAGGGATTCATGTTGATGTATGGCAAAACCAATATATATTATAAAGTAATTAGCTGCCAATTAAATAAATTTATATTAAAATTTTTTAAAAAATAAATAATTTAAAAAATGAAAAGGGAAAAATGAGGTGAATTTATGCAGTAGGTAATCCCCACATAAACTGCTAAAGAAAAAAAAAAATTCCTGGTAGCTCTATGCATTTGTGAATTGTTCAGAGAACAAATTGCCAACATCCACTGGATCATGGGAAAAGCAAGAGAGTTCCAGAAGGAAAAAAAAAAAATCTATTGCTGCTTCCTTGACTATGCCAAAGCCTTTGACTGTGTGGATCACAATAAACTGTGGAAAATTCTGAAAGACATGGGAATACCAGACCACCTGACCTGCCTCTTGAGAAGGCTATATGCAGGTCAGGAAGCAACAGTTAGAACTGGACATGGAACAACAGACTGGTTCCAAATAGGGAAAGAGGTATGTCAAAGCTGCATATTGTCACCCTGCTTATTTAACTTATATGCAGAGTACATCATGAGAAATGCTGGGCTGGAAGAAGTACAAGCTGGAATCAAGATTGCCGGGAGAATTATCAATAACCTCAGATATGCAGATGATACCACTTTTATGGCATAAGTAAAGAAGAACTAAAGAGCCTCTTGATGAAAGTGAAAGAGGAGGGTGAAAAAGTTAGCTAAAAGCGCGGCATTCAGAAAACGAAGATCATGGCATCTGGTCCCATCACTTCATGGGAAATAGATGGGGAAACAGTGGAAACAGTGTTAGACTTTCTCTCTTTGGGCTCCAAAATCACTGCAGATAGTGATTGCAGCCATGAAATTAAAAGATGCTTACTCCTTGGAAGGAAAGCTATGACCAACATAGATAGCATATTAAAAAGCAGAACAAAATGGAGAATTAAGGAGTAATTTTAAAGTAAAAATGGAGAAAATGGAGTAATTCTGTTGGCAGAATTACTTTGCCAGCAAAAGTCCATCTAGTCAAGGCTATGGTTTTTCCAGTACTCATGTATTGATGTGAGAGTTGGACTGTGAAGAAAGCTCAGCGCTGAAGAACTGATGCTTTTGAACTGTGGTGTTGGAGAAGACTCTTGAACGACCTTTGGACTGCAGGGGAGATCCAGCCAGTCCATTCTGAAGGAGATCAGCCCTGGGATTTCTTTGGAAGGAATGATGCTAAAGCTGAAACTCCCGTAATTTGGCCACCTTATGCAAAGAGTTGACTCACTGGAAAATATTCTGATGCTGGGAGGGATTGGAGGCAGGAGGAGAAGGGGATGACAGAGGATGAGATGGCTGGATGGCATCCCCGACTTGATGGATGTGAGTTTGAGTGAACTTTGGGAGTTGGTGATGGACAGGGAGGCTTGGAGTGCTGTGATTCATGGGAACTGAGCAACTGAACTGAACTGAACTGAATGACATCTTTGAAGCACCAGCAAAATAGTAATAGTGTAGCTGTGAGATAATTGAGATAATACAGGTAAAAGCATTTGAAGACTTTAAACACTGTTAAAAATATAAACAGTGTGATATAGATGAATGGAAATTTAAAAAAAAGAAACAAATTTTTGTATAAAGCCAGGTAGGTCATTATTATAAAAATAAAATATTTTATTAAGAAAAATGATAAAAATAGATGGTCATGGGAGAAAAATACTGTTTTTGAATCCAACAGTATCACTGACTTCCTAAGCATACAGAAAATTCCACTTTTCTCTTCTAGTATTTAGTCTGGGTCATATAACTCATGTGTCCAATAGATTGTAAGCAGAAGTAATACAAGTCATTTCTAGATTTAGCTATAAAATTTATTTTCTCATAGGTACTTTGCTTTTTGTATGCACCTGGGTACATGGTTGGTTGCTAAGTCATATATAAGTCTTTGCAACTTCATGGACTGCAGTCCATTTGGCTTAACTGTTCATGGAATTTTCCAGGCAAGAATACTGAAGTGTTTGCTATTTCCTCCTCTAAGGACTGCAGCACGCCAGCCCTCCCTGTCCATCACCAACTCCCAGAGTTTACTCAGTCTCACGCTCATTGAGTCGATGATGCCATACAACAATTTTATCCTCTGTCATCCCCTTCTCCTCTCACCTTCAAACTTTCCCCGCATCAGGTTTTTTTTTAAATGAGTCAGTTCTTCACATCAGGTAGCTGAATTATTAGAGTTTCAGCTTCAGCATCAGTCCTTCCAATGAATATTCAGGACTGATGTCCGTTAGATGGACTACTTGGATCTTCTTGCAGTCCAAGGGACTCTCAAGAGTCTTCCCCAACACCAAAGTTCAAAAGCATTAATTCTTCAGCACTCAGCTTTCCTTATAGTCCAACTCGCACATCCATATTGGAAAACCATAGCCTTGACTAAAGGGACATTTGTTGGCAAAGTAATGTCTCTGCTTTTTAATATAGTGTCTAGGTTGGTCATAATTTTTCTTCCAAGGAGCAAGCTTCTTTTAATTTCATGAATGCAATCACCATCTGCAGTGATTTTGGAGCCATAAAATCATGGACATGGAACAACAGACTGGTTCCAAAGAGGGAAAGGAGTATGTCAAGTCTGTATATTGTCACCCTGCTTTTTTAACTTCTATGCAGAGTACATCATGAGAAACGCTGGGCTGGAAGAAGCACAAGCTGGAAACAAGATTGCCGGGAGAATTATCAATAACCTCAGATATGCAGATGACACCATCCTTATACCAGAAAGTGAAGAGAAACTAAAAAGCCTCTTTTTGAAAGTGAAAGTGGAGAGTGAAAAAGTTGGCTTAAAGCTCAACATTCAGAAAACTAAGATCATGACATCTGGTCCCATCACTTCATGGGAAATAGATGGGGAAACAATGGAAACAGTGTCAGACTTTATTTTGGGGGCTCCAAATCACTGCAGATGGTGACTGCAGCCATGAAATTAAAAGACACTTACTCCTTGGAAGAAAAGTTATGACCAACCTAGATAACATATTCAAAAGCAGAAACATTACTTTGCCAACAAAGATCTGTCTAGTCGAGGCTATGGTTTCTCCTATGGTCATGTATGGATGTGAGAGTTGGACTGTGAAGAAAGCTGAGCGCCAAAGAATTGATGCTTTTGAACTGTGGTGTTGGAGAAGACTCTTGAGAGTCCCTTGGACTGCAGGGAGATCCAACTAGTCCGTTCTGAAGGAGATCAGCCCTGGGATTTCTTTGGAAGGAATGATGCTAAAGCTGAAACTCCAGTACTTTGGCCACCTCATGGGAAGAGTTGACTCACTGGAAAAGACTTTGATGCTGGGAGGGATTGGGGGCAGGAGGAGAAGGGGACGACCGAGGATGAGATGGCCGGATGGCATCACGGACTCAATGGATGTGAGTCTGAGTGAACTCCGAGAGATGGTAATGAACAGGGAGGCTTGGCGTGCTGGGATTCATGGGGTCGCAAAGAACTGGACACGACTGAGCGATTGAACTGAACTGAAAATAAAGTCAGCCACTGTTTCCTCTGTTTCCCCATCTATTTGCCATGATGTGATGGGACTAGATGTCATGATCTTCGTTTTCTGAATGTTGAGCTTTAAGTCATCTTTTTCACTCTCTTCTTAGAGGCTGCTTAGTTCTTCTTCTCTTTCTTCAATAAGGATGGGGTCATCTGCATATCTGAGGTTACTGACATTTCTCCCGGCAATCTTGATTCCAGCTTGTGGTTCTTCCAGCCCAGAGTTTCTCATTTCTCATGATGTATTCTCAGTTCAGCTCAATTCAGTCAGTCGTGTCCAACTCTTTGTGACCCCATGAATCACAGTACGCTAGGCCTCCATGTCCATCACCAACTCTGGGAGTTCACTCATACTCACGTCCATCAAGTCAGTGATGCCATCCAGCCACCTCATCCTCTGTTGTCCCCTTCTCCTCCTGCCCCCAATCTCTCCCAGCATCAAAGTCTTTTCCAGTGAGTCAACTCTTCCCATGAGGTGGCCAAAGTACTGGAGTTTCAGCTTTAGCATCATTCCTTCCAAAGAAACCCCAGGGTTGATCTCCTTCAGAATGGATTGGTTGGATCTCCTTGCAGTCCAAGGGACTCTCAAGAGTCTTCTCCAACACCACAGCTCAAAAGCATCAATTCTTCGGCACTCAGCCTTCTTCACAGTCCAACTCTCACATCCATACATGACTACTGCAAAGACCATAGCCTTGACTAGACGGACCTTAGTCAGCAAAGTAATGTCTCTGCTTTTGAATATGCTATCTAGGTTGGTCATAACTTTTCTTCCAAGGAGTAAGCGTCTTTTAATTTCATGGCTGGAGTCACCATCTCTGCATATAAGTTAAATAAGCAGGGTGACAATATACAGCCTTTATGTACTTCTTTCCTGATTTGAAACCAGCTTGTTTTTCCATGTCCAGTTCTAACTGTTACTTCCTGATCTGCATACAGATTTCTCAAGGGGCCAGTCAGGTGGTCTGGTATTCCCATCTATTTCAGAATTTTCCACAGTTTGTTGTGATCCACAGGGTCAAAGGCTTTGGCATAACCAATAAGGCAGCAACATGTGTTTTTCTGGATCTCTCTTGCTTTTTGATGATCCATCTGATGTTGGCAATTTGATCTCGGATTCCTCTGCCTTTTCTGAAAACTCCTTGAATATCTGTAAGTTCACGTTCAGGTACTGTTGAAGCCTGGCTTGGAGAATTTTGAGCATTACTTTACCAGTATGTGAGATGAGTGCGATTGTGCAGTAGTCTGAGTATTCTTTGACATTGTCTTCCTTTGGGATTGGAATGAAAACTAATCTTTACCAGTCCTGTGGCCACTGTTCACTTTCTCAAATTTGCTGGCATATTGAGTGAAGCACTTTATCAGCATCATCTTCTAGGATTTGAAATAGCTCAGCTGGAATTCCATCACCTCCATTAGCTTTGTTCTTAGGGATGCTTCCTAAATCTCCCTTGACTTCACATTCCAGGATGTCTGGATCTATGTGAATAATTACACCATTGTGGTTATCTGGGTAATGAATATCTTTTCTGTATAGTTCCTCTGTGTATTTTTGCCACCTCTTCTTAATATCTTCTGCTTCTGTTAGGTCCATACCATTTCTCTTATATTGAGCCCATCTATGCATGAAATGTTTCCTTGTTATCTCTAGTTTCCTTGAATAGATGTCTAGTCTTTCCCATTCTATTGTTTTTCTTTTATCTTTTCACTGATCACTGAGGAAGGCTTTCTTATTTCTCCTTACTATTCTTTGGAACTTTGAATTCAAATGGGTATATCTTTCCTTTTCTCCTTTGCTTTCTGCTTCTCTTATTTTCACAGCTATTTGTAAGGCCTTCTCAGACAGCCATTTTGCTTTCTTGCATTTCTTTCTCTTGGGGATGATATTGATCCTTTTCTGCTGTACAAAGTCACGAACCTCTGTCCATAGTTCAACAGGCACTCTGTCTATCAAATCTAATCCCTTTAATCTATTTCTCCCTTCCACTGTATAATCATAAAGGATTTGTTTTAGTTCATACCTGAATGGACTAGTGGTTTTCCCTACTTTAAGTCTGCATTTGGAAATATATGGTTCATGATCTGAGCTACAGTCACATCCTGGTCTTGTTTCTGCTGACTGTATAGAGCTTTTCCATCTTTGGCTGCAAAGAATATAATCAATATGATTTCAGTATTGACCATCTGGTTATGTCCAAGTGTGCTGTCTTCTCTTCTACTGTTGGATGAGGGTATTTTGCATGACCAATGCATTCTCTTGGCAAAACTCTATTTGCCTTTGCCCTCCTTCATTCTATACTCTGAGGCCAAATTTACCTGTTACTGCAGGTGTCTCTTGACTTCTACTTTTTAATTCCAGTCCTCTATAATGAAAAGGACAGCTTTTTAGGGTGTTTGTTCCAGAAGATCTTGTAGGTCTTCATAGAACTGTTCAATTTCAGTTTCTTCAGCATTACTGGTCAGGGCATAGACAGGTTATTGTGATATTGAATGGTTTTTCTTGGAAAAGAACAGAGATCATTCTGTAGTTTTTGAGATTGCATCCAAGTACTGCTTTCAGACTTTTTTTGACTATGATGGATACTCCATTTCTTTTAAGGGATTATTTCTCCCAGTAATAGATGTAATGGTCATCTGAGTTAAGTTCACCCATTCCAGTCCATTTTAGTTTGCTGGTTCCTAAAATATTGACATTCACTCTTGCCATCTTCTGTTTGACTACTTCCAATTTGCCTTGATTCATGGACATAACATTCCAGGTTCCTATGCAATACTGCTTTTACAGCATTGGACTTTGCTTCTATCACCAGTCATATCCACAACTGGGTGCTGTTTTTGCTTTGGCTCCCTCCTCATACACTCACATGCAGAGTAGTTCCCACTATCAACATCCTTTACCCTTGTGGTACATTTGTTACCATCAATGAACATATTGGGCTAATATTTTCACCCAAGTTCATAGTCACCCAAATCCATTATGCTTCAATTTTGAATTTTGATAGATGCATAATTATATGCATCCATCATTATAGTTTCATACCAGTAGTTCCTTAGTGCTAAAATTTATTTGTGATCCACAAAGCACAAACTCCTGTCCACTCATTGACCTCTTAACTTTCTCCATATTTTAATCTTTTCCAAAAGTTTATATAATTGAAAAAAATTTTTTCAGATTAATTTATTTCACATAGTATTATGCATTTAGGATTCCTGTATTTCTTTTAGTGACTTGATAGCTCATTTCTTTTTAGTAGTGAATGACATTCCATTGACTGAACGTATAACAGTTTTTTTTCCCTCTCTTATTTAAAAATATAAATTTATTTATTTAATTGTAGGTTAATTACTTTACAATATTATATTGGCTTTGCCAACATCAGCATGAATCCACCATGGGTGTATGCGTGTTCCCCATCCTGAACCCCCTTTCCACCTCCGTCCCCATACCATCCCTCTGGGTCATCCCAGTGCACCAGCCCCAAGCATCCTGTATCATGCATCGACCTGGACTGATGATTCATTTCAAATATGATATTATATATGTTTCATGCCATTCTCCCAAATCATCCCACTCTCTTCCTCTCCCACAGAGTCCAGAAGACTATTCTATACATCTGTGTCTCTTTTGCTGTCTTACATACAGGGTTATCATTACCATCTTTCTAAATTCCATATATATGTGTTAGTATACTGTATTGATGTTTTTCTTTCTGGCTTACTTCATTGTGTATAATAGGCTCCAGTTTCATCAACCTCATTAGAACTGATTCAAATGTATTCTTTTTTATGGCTGAGTAATACTCCATTGTGTATATGTACCACAGCTTTCTTATCTATTCATCTGCTGATGGACATCTAGATTGCTTCCATGTCTTGGCTATTATAAACAGTGCTGCGATGAACATTGGGGTACACGTGTCTCTTTCAATTCTGGTTTCCTCGGTGTGCATGCGCAGTAGTGGGATTGCTGGGTCATAAGGCAGTTCTATTTCCAGTTTTTAAGGAATCTCTAGACTGTTCTCCATAGTGGCTGTACTAGTTTGCATTCCCACCAACAGTGTAAGAGGGTTCCTTTTTCTCACACCCTCTCCAGCATTTATTGATTGTAGACTTTTGGATCGCAGCCATTCAGACTGGCATGAAATGATACCTCATTGAATAACAGGTTTTTTTTTTTTTTCCATTTATCAGCTAAAAGATGTCTGGTTTGTTTGAAGCTTTGGCAATTATAAATAAAACTGCTATAAACATTCATTGTAGGCTTTGCTTGAACACAATCTTTAGCTCACTTGGGAAATACCGAGGAGCGTGATTTATATATTTTATGGTAAGAATATATTTGGTTTTGTAAGAAACTGGTAAACTATTTTCCAAAGTGGTTACACTATTTTACATTCCCATCACCACTAAATGAGAGCTGTTACTGATTCACATCTTTTCTAGAGCTTGATGTTGTCAGGGTCTTGGCTATTCTAACAAATATGTAGTGGTATCTAATTTTTTTAAACTTGCATTTTCTTAATGACGTGATATTAGTCATCTTTTCAAAGCTCATACAACTTTTATAACTTATTTGGTAAGATATCTGTTCAGATGTCTTGCTTTATTTGTTTATAAGCAAGTTGTTTATTTTCTTATTATTGGGTTTAAATTGTTTGTGTATATACATATGGTATCAGTTCTTATTCAAATGTCTCTTGTAAGAATTTTTTTCTTAGTTTGCAGCTTGTCTTCCATTTACATCACAGTGTTTTGTCAGAATAGAAGATTTTCATTTTAATGAAGTTCAATTGATCAATAATTTTTTTCATAGACCATGCCTTTGGTGTTGTATCTAAAGGTCATTGTCAAAACCAAAGTCATCTAGGTTTTCTTATGTGTTATTTGGTAAATATTTTATACTACTGTGTTTAAATTCAGATCTATTTTAACTTCATTTGAATTAAAGTTTATGATGGGAATAAATTGTGCATCTAAGTTCATCAATTTTTTTAAACTTATATGTGTATTTAAGTGTGTGTGTATGAGAATGTTCTGTTCTTTCAGCACCATTTATTGAAAAGATTATCTTATGTCCATTTTATTTTCTTACTTTTGTCAAAAGTAAACCAAACTTTTGTGTGGGTCCATTTCTGTGGTCTCTACTGTGTTGTATTGATCTATTTGTCTAATGTTTTAGTTAATTTAACTTTTTAACATTCCAGTTGATTTCTATTGCAGATTAGAAACAGCTTCAACATTTTGCAAAAGGAAATTTGCTGATTTTCAAGTCTTCCAAGACTTAGTATTTTTAAAAAGCCATACTAGTTTTCTAACCTTGTCAACTTTATTCAAGTGGTATGTACACAGTAATACATAGGATAAAGTAAAAGCTTGTTTTATCCAAACTTTGAATAAATAAAAATACAGTCAAGTCTATTGGAAAGATATATGTCCTTAAATCTAGAACTGAATTACTGAAAAAAGCAAACAAACATAATACTTAAATATTATGATTAATAAAAAGTCAAATATGAAGTGGAGATTGATGAAAATGTTAATTTACCAAGCTTCTTGATAGGTAGAATGTCAACAAAATTCAAATGCAACTTTTTAAACATTTCAAATTTATTTGTAGGGTATTCAGTGAGTGTGCTCAGAAATAGTTAATTCTCTCTTTCACATTCAATATATTTTGGATCGTTTGCAGTACTTGATAATTGCTACTTAAGAAAAATATTCATTTTAACATATAAAAATGGAAAAACTTTAAATGTTTTAAATTGATTAGATTTTTAAATCAAAATATTATTTAAGGTATGTGGTCAAGATGGCAGGGTAAGATGACATGATCCCACTTCCTCCCACAAGCACAATAAAATGCTAACTATTTACATAGTACCTATCTATGAGAAGGACCTGAAGACAGAGGAAAACTTTCTAATTTAAAGATATAAAGAAAGAACCACAAAAGACTAGTAGGAGATTCAGAGATGCTTTAGTCAATACTCTACATACCCACAGGTAGATGACCTGAAAAATGGATGGATAATCACAATTGCAAAGGTTGTTAAAGACAGAGGGATCTACATTAGGCTCTTAAGCCCAGGAACACCGTGCCAGGATGATGAGCATACAGAATATTTAGCTTTGAGGATCACTGGGGCTTGCATATTACAGAGGGCTGTAGGAAAAAGATTCTCTTCTTAAAGGCACATAAAAAAATCTCAGATTCTGAGACTCAACACAGAGGCAATAATTTAGAAAGAGTCCTGGGTCAGACCCACTTACTGATCTCCGAGAGCCTACTGGAGGGCATAGACAGTGGTGGCGGTAATTTTTTTTTTTTTTGAGATTGTCTAACTACAAGGGTTCTGCTGCTGAGAATCATACTTTTGGAATTCTTCTTATAACCTACCAGTGTCCACCCACCAGCAAGTTGGCACCAGCAACAGAACCTCTGACCCCTTACACTGGGACAAGGTTCTAGGCACAATACTGCCACTATCCACTGTAAAATGTAGGACCTGGTAGCCCAAAGGGCAAGATTCCAGCTCAACTCAGCAGTGCAATAATGGCAGGCAACCATGCAATAATAGGCGGGCCCACACTTCATACATAAAAGGCATACTTAGAGAACATACCTCGGGTAACTAGAGAAGAGCATGCTGCTGGGGGTGGGGTGTGTGTGTGTGGGGGAAATCTTCTACATAAGATTGCTTTTCTAAGATTGAGGAATGTAACTAAACTACTTACACATTGAAATAAATAGACAGCACTTACAAAATGATGATATGGAGAAATATGTACCAAATAAATTACTAAGACAAAACTCAAAAATAAAAACATAAGTGAAATAGAGATGAAAATAAATTATGTGATTAAGAATGCAAGGTGATGATTATAAAGAATCCTAATCAACTTGTGGGAAGAAAGTATGGACACAGTGAGTTTCAACAACAACAAAAAAGAAAGAAAGAAAGAAAATGTAAAGAATTCGAGATGCAAAAATGCAATAGCTGACATTTAAAAAAAAAAAAAAACACTGAAAACAATCAACAGTAGAGACCACAATTTTATGTGAAGACCGAGCCCCACTCAACAGCCTGATGATTTTAATGCTGGTGTGCCTGAGACAACCAACCAACATGCTTGGAAAATAGCTCCACCATCCCATCAACCATTAGACTGTTTAAAGTCTTCCTGAGCATGGCAGTTCCCACAAGAGGGACAAGACTGAGCTCCACACACTACTGGGCGGGCACTAGATCCTCCCAGGAGGAAGCCTGCATTACCCTATTAGACCAGCCTCATCCATTAAGGGGTCGGAGAAGGCAATGGCAACCCACTCTTAATGGTACTCTTGCCTGGAAAATCCCATGGGCGAAGGAGCCTGGTAGGCTGCAGTCCACGGGGTCACTAAGAATCAGACAAGACTGAACAACTTCACTTTCACTTTTCACTTTCATGCATTGGAGAAGGAAATGACAACCCACTCCAGTGTTCTTGCCTGGAGAATCCCAGGAATGAGGGAGCCTAGTGTGCTGCTGTCTATGGGGTCACACAGAGTTTGACACGACTGAAGTGACTTAGCAGCAGCAGCAGCAGCAGCAGCATCCATTAGTGGGTAGATATCAGAAGCAAGAAAAACCAAAATCCTTTAGTCCACAGGATTACAAACACAAGAATTAGTCAAAATGTGACAGTGGATGAATATGTTCCAGGTGAAGTTCAGTTCAGGTCAGTCAATCAGACATGACCAATCCTCTGCAACTCTGTGGACTGCAGCACACCAGGCTTCTCTTTCCCTTTCTTTAGGATGGACTGGTTGGCTTTCCTTGGAGTCCAAGGGACTTTCAAGAGTCTTCTCAAACACCACAGTTTAAAAAGCTTCAATTCTTTGGTGCTCAGCTTTATTTATAGCCCAACTCTCATATCCATACATGACTGCTGGAAAAACCATAGCTTTGAATAGATGAACCTTTGTTGGCAAAGTAATGTCTGCTTTTGTCATATGCTGTCTAGTTTGGTCAGAGCTTTTCTTCCAAGGAGTAAGCTTCTTTTAATTTCATAGCTTGAGTCACTATCTGCAGTGATTTTGGAGCCCCCAAATAAAGTTAGTCTCCAATTAAAATAAATTAATAAAAAAAAAAGTCTGTCACTGATTTCATTGTTTCCCCATCAATTTTCCTTGAAGTAATGTGACTGGGTGCTGTGATCTTGGTTTTTGAAGTTGAGTTTTAAGCCTACTTATTGTTGCTCCTCTTTCACTTTCATCAAGAGGCTCCTTAGTTCTTCTTCACTTTCTGCCATAAGTGTGGTGTCATCTGCGTATTTGAGGTTAGTGATATTTCTCTCGGCAATCTTGTTTTCATCCTGTGCTTCATCCAGCATGGCATTTCCCGTGATGTACTCTGCATATATGTTAAATAAGCAGGATGACAATGTACAGACTTGATATCCTCTTTTCCCAATTTGGAACCAGTCTGTTGTTCCATGTCTGGTTCTAACTGTTGCTTTCTAGCTACATACAGATTTCTCAGGAGGCAGGTAAGGTAGTCTGGTAGTCCCATCTCTTCAAAAAGTTTCCATAGTTTATTGTGATCTGCAAAGTCAAAAGCTTTGGCATAGTCAATAAAGCAGAAGTAGATGTTTTTCTGGAACTCACTTCTTTTTGATCCAGCAGATGTTGGCAATTTGATATCTGGTTCCTTTGCCTTTTCTAAATCCAGCTTGAACCTCCAGATGTTCATGATTCAAGTACTGTTGAATACTGGTTTGGAGAATTTTGAACATTACTTTGCTAGCATGTGAAATGAGTGCAGTTGTGAGGTAGTTTGAAAATAGTTTTGGCATTGCCTTTCTTTGGAATTGGAATGAAAACTGATCTTTTCAGTCTTGTGGCCACTGCTGAGTGATCTAAATTTTCTTGCATATTGAGCACAACGCTTTCACAGCATCATCTTTTAGATTTAAAATAGCTGAATTTGAATTCTATCACCTCCACTAGCTTTGTTCACAGTGATGCTTCCTAAGGTCCATTTGACTCCAGGATGACTGGCTCTTGGTGATTGATCACACCATCATGGTTATCTGGGTCACTAACTTTTTTACACAGTTCTTCTGGGTATTCTTGCCATCTCTTTCTAATATCTTCTGCTTCTTTTAGGTCCATACCATTCCTATCCTTATTATGCCCATCTTTTCATAAAATATTCCCTTGGTATCTCTAATTTTCTTGAAGAGATCTGCAGTCTTTCTCATTTTATTGTTTCCTTTATTTCTTTGCAATGATCACTTAGGAAGACTTTCTTATCTCTCCTTGCCATTCTTTCAAACTGCATTCAGATAGGCATATATTGCCTTTTCTCCTTTGCCTTTAGCTTCTCTTCTTTTCTCAACTATTTGTAAGACCTCCTCAGACAACTATTTTGCCTTTTTGCATTTCTTTTTCTTGGGGATGGTCTTGATCCCTGCCTCCTGTACAATGTCACAAACCTCTATCCATCATTCTTCAGGCACACTGTCTATCAGATCTAATCCCTTGAATCTATTTGTTACTTTTGCTGTATAATCAATCATAAGGGATTAAATTTAGGTCATACCTGAAAGGTCTAGTGGTTTTCTCTACTGTCTTCAAGTTATGTCTTTATTTTGCAATAAGGAGTTCATGATCTGAGTCATAGTCAGGTCCTAGTCTTGTTTTTGATGACTGTATAGAGCTTCTCCATCTTTAGATGCAGAAAATATAATCAGTGTGAATTCAGTATTGACCATTTGGTGATGTCCACGTTCACAGTTGTCTCTTGTTTTGTTGGAAGAGGGTGTTTGCTATGACCAGTGCATTCTCTTGGGAAAAATGTTAGCCTTTGCCCCGTTTCATTTCATACTCCAAGGCCAAACTTGCTTGTTATTCCATGTATCTCTTTACTTACTACTTTTGCATTCTAGTCCCCTACGATGAAAAGAATATTGTTTTTCAGTGTTAGGTTTAGAAGGTATTGTAAGTCTTCATAGAACTGTTCAACTTCAGCTTCTTCGGCGTTAGTGGTTGGGGCATAGACTTGAATTACTGTGATATTGAATGGTTTGCCTTGGAAATGAACAGAGATTATTCTGTCATTTTTGAGGTTGCACCCAAATACTGCATTTCAGACTCTTGTAGACTATGAGGACTACTCCATTCCTTCTAAGGGATTCTTGTCCACAGTAGCTGATAGTCATCTTAACTAAATTTGCCCTTTCCAGTCCATTTTAACTCACTGTATCCTAAAATGTTGATGTTCACTTTTGCCATCTCCTGTTTGACCATTTCCAATTTGCCTGGAGTCATGGACCTAACATTCCAGGTTCTTATGCAATACCGTTTCTATATCATTGAACTTTACTTCCATCATGAGTCACACCCACAACTGTGTGTTGTTTGCGTTTTGACTCCATCTCTTTATTGTTTCTGGAGTTATTTCCCTACTCTTCTCCAGTAGCATACTGGACACCTACCGACCTGGATAGTTCAGTTTCATCTCTTTTGCCTTTTCATACTGTCCATGGGGTTCTCAAGGCAGGAATATTGAAGTGTTTTGTCATTCCCTTCTCTAGTGGACCATGTTTTGTCAGAACCCTCCACCATGACCAGTCCATATTGGGTGGCCCTACATGGCATGGCTTACAGCTTCACTGAGTTAAGAGGGCCTGTGGTCCATGTGATAAGTTGATTAGTTTTCTGTGATTCTGTGATCTAAGTAGAGGAACAAGACTAAAATCAATAGAGAACCTAATTGAAGGTTATATAAACAATCTACCTGAAAAGAATTAATAGTAGTGATATTAAGATGATTCAATATTTCAGAAGAATGAGGGCACCAGACTAAGAAGAAAGGAAATGTTTAAACAATAACTACAAGATTTAAAGAACAGGGGTTGAACAGTATGAAAAATGAAATTAAAAATACAGTAAGAGGAATCAATAGCAGAATAAATGAGGCAGAAGAACAGATAAGTGAGCTTAAGATAGAGTGGTGAAACCATTGTCACAGAAGAGAAAACAAGTAGTAAAAAGAAAAGAGGACAGTTTATGAGACCTCTGAAACAACATTGTGTACCAACATTCTAATTATATGGTCCCAGAAGGAGAACAGATAGAAAAGATACCTAAAATTTATTTGAGGAGACAATAGCTGAGAACTTCCCTAAAGTCACCCAAATCTTGGAAGTGTAAAGAATCCCATACAGGCTAAACCCAAGTAGGAACACACTGAAAAAATATAATAATCAAATTTGTGAAAAATAAAGACAAAGAGATAATACTAAAAGCAACACAGGAGAAATAACAAATAACATAACTTTATGGATTTCCATAAAGTTATCAGGTGATTTTTTCAGCAAAAACTCTACAGGACAGAAATGATTTTCACCGTATATTTAAAGTCATGAAAAGGAAAAATCTATAGCCAAGAATGCTATATCCAACAACAATTTTCTATCAGATTTAATGCAGAAATAAAAATCTTTATAGACAAAAGCCCAGAAAATTGGAGCTAAAGAAGTTTAGCACCACCCTATTGGCTTTACAATAAAGCTGAAAGGAAATTCTCTAAGTAGAAAAGAAAAGAGTCTAATTAAAAGCAAGAAAATTATGAATGGAAAAGCTCACTAATAAAGGCAAACAAAAAGTAAGTGTAGGAAATCACCCAAAACTAAATATAGTATCAAAGCTGGAAATCACGAGAAGAGGAATGTTCAAATTCAAGCTATTGGAAATTCACTGAATTAAGAGACTAAGAAATTAAAACAATTTCTTTGTATATAAACTGCTATACCAAGACCTCTTGGTAAGTGCAAACCCAAAATCTAAAATAAATAAACATGCAAAAAGAAAAGATACAAATACAACACTAAGGATAGTCAAATCAAAAGAGAAGAAAACCAACAAAGGAAGAATAGAAAAAGGACTTTTGAAAACAAACCCAAAACAGTTTGAAAAAAATAGCTAGCTAAAAAAAAAGAGAACTAACAAGAACCTAGTGTACAGCTCAGTATTCCATACACTGTCATGACTTATACGAGAATAAAATCTAGAAGAGAGTTGGTATATGTTTAACTGATTCATTTTGCTGTATAGCAGAAACTAATATGACATTTTAAATAAATTATACTCCAATAAAAATATATTTAAAAGGCATAAGAACATGCATATCAGTAAGTAAGTACATTAAATTTAAATGGATTAAATGTTCCAACCAAAAGACATATACTGGCTGAATGAACATGAAAACAAAACCATATTTATACTGTCTACAAGAGACCTACTTCAGATCTAGGGATACATACTGACTGTAAAAGAGAGAATGAAAAAATATTACATGTAAATGAAAATTAAAAAAAAATTTGGAGTAGCAATACTCATTTCAGACAGAATAGACTTCAAAATAAAGACTGTTACATGAGATAGAAAAGAACACTATGTAATGATCAAGGGATCAATCCAAGAAGAATATATATCCAAGAGACACTTGGACAGCAAGGAGATCAAACCAGTCAAGGAAATCAACTCTGAATACTCATTGGAAGGACTGATGCTGAAGCTGAAGCTCCAATATGTTGGCCACCTGCTATGGAAACGTGACTTATTGGAAGAGACCTTGATGCTGGGAAAGATTGAAGGCAGGAGGAGAAGAGAGTGACAGAGGATGAGATGGCTGGACGGCATCACTGATGTCATGGACATGAACTTGGGCAAACTTCTGGAGATGGTGAAGGACAGAGAGGCCTGGTGTGCTGCAGTCTGTGGGTCAAAAAGAGTTGGACATGACTAAGTGACTGAAAAACAACAATAACACACACACAAACACACACCCTACAAAGTATTATTCTTGTGGTTATCAAGAATACCTGGTGGCTCAGATGGTAAAGAATCTACCTGCTATGTAGAAGACCTTGGTTTGTTCCCTGGGTTGGGAAGATCTCCCAGGGAAGTGAATAGCAATCAACTCCAGTATTCCTGCTGGAGAATTCCATAACAAGGAGCTTGGTACCCTACAGTCTATGGGGTCACAAAGAGTTGAACATGACTAAGCAACTAACACTAACATCAGAACACCTCAATAAGTAAGGTGAATTATAACAACCATAAAGTTAGAAATCAACTGTAATACAGCCCATAGTTCAGGACTTTACCATTCCACTTTCATTAATAGACAGATCATCCAGACAGAATAAGGATACACAGGCCTTAAATGAGAGTTATATCAAATGGATTTTATTGCTAGTTATTAGAGCATTTCATGCAGAGACTAAATAATATCCTACTAAACAATCCATGGATCCCTGAAGAAACAAAGAAGAAAACAAAAATATACCTAGAAAAAATGGAAACAAAAACATAACAATACAAAACCCATGGGATGCAGAAAACAAAGCAGTTTATTTTTAAACCAAGATTTACTTTTCTTTTTTTAACTGGATGATAAGTGTTTTATAAAGTTGTGTTGATTTCTGTCATGCAACAATGCAAAACAAACAAACAAAAAATATTTCCTAGTGAGAAATTCATATAGATGTAATTGTACCTCAGCAAATCAGAAAAATATCAAATAAACAACTTAACCTTTAAGCAAACATCAAGGGGTTAATTTCCAAAATTAAAACAGCTCATGAACTCAATATTAAACCAAACAAACAACCCAATTTAAAAAAAAAAACAAAAACGAACAGGAGATATAAGTAAACATTTCTTCAAGAGGCATCCAGATCACCAAGATATTTATAAAAGACACTCTATATTGCTAATTGTTAGATAAATGGAAACCAAAACTAAAATGAGGCTTCACTTCAGAATTGATATCATCATCAAAAAAAAAAAAAATCTGCGAACGATAATTCATGGAGAAGGTAAGCAGGAAAGGGAAATCTCATATGTTGCGGGTTAAAATGTAAATTGACACAGTCACTATAGAGAACAGTATGGTGGTTCCTTTATTAAGTAAAAATAGAGAAAAATATTTACCATATAATCCTACAATCCTACTCCAGGGTATATATCGGGAGAAAACCATATCTCAATATATGATTTCCGATGTTTATTGCAGCACTATTTACAATAGCCAACACAGTTCAGTTCAGTCTATCAGTCGTGTCTGACTCTTTGTGACCCCATGAATCGCAGCATGTCAGGCCTGCCTGTTCATCACCAACTCCCCAAGTTCACTCAAATTCACGTCCATCGAGTCAGTGATGCCATCCAGCCATCTCATCCTCTGTCGTCCCCTTCTCCTGCTGCCCCTAATCCCTCCCAGCATGAGAGTCTTTTCCAGTGAGTCAGCTCGTGGCATGAGGTGGCCAAAGTACTGGAGTTTCAGCTTTAGCATCATTCCTTCCAAAGAAATCCCAGGGCTGATCTCATTCAGAACGGATTGGTTGGCTCTCCTTGCAGTCCAAGGGACTCTTAAGAGTTTTCTCCAACACCACAGTTCAAAAGCATCAATTCTTTGGTGCTCAGCCTTCTTCACATTCCAACTCTCACATCTATACATGACCACTGGAAAACCATAGCCTTGACTAGACGGATCTTAGTCGGCAAAGTAATGTCTCTGCTTTTCAATATGCTATCTAGGTTGGTCATAACTTTTCTTCAAAGAAGTAAGCATCTTCTAATTTCATGGCTGCAGTCACCATCTGCAGTCATTTTGGAGTCCCCCAAAATAAAGTCTGATACTGTTTCCACTGTTTTCCCATCTATTTCCAATGAAGTGATGGGACCGAGGCCATGATCTTCATTTTCTGAATGTTGAGCTTTAAGCCAACTTTTTCACTCTCCTCTTTCACTTTCAAGAGGCTTTTTAGTTCCTCTTCATTTTCTGCCATAAGGGTTGTGTCATCTGCGTACCTGAGGTTATTGATATTTCTCCCAGCAATCTTGATTCCAGCTTGTGCTTCTTCCAGTCCAGTGTTTCTCATGATGTACTCTGCATATAAGTTAAATAAACAGGGTGACAATATACAGCCTTGACGTATACCTTTTCCTATTTGAAAGCAGTCTGTTGTTCCATATCCAGTTTTAACTGTTGCTTCCTGACCTGCATACAGATTTCTCAAGAGGCAGGTTAGATGGTCTGGTATTCCCATGTCTTTCAGAATTTTCCACAGTTTATTGTGACCCAACAGTCAAAGGCTTTGGCATAGTCAAGAAAGCAGAAATACATGTTTTTCTGGAACTCTCTTGCTTTTTCCATGATCCAGCAGAGGTTGGCAATTTGATCTCTGGTTCCTCTGCCTTTTCTAAAACCAGCTTGAACATCAGGAAGTTCATGGTTCACATATTGCTGAAGCCTGGCTTGGAGAATTTTGAGCATTACTTTACTAGCGTGTGAAATGAGTGCAATTGTGTGGTAGTTTGAGCGTTCTTTGTCATTGCCTTTCTTTGGGACTGGAATGAAAACTGATCTTTTTCAGTCCTGTGGCCACTGCTGAGTTTTCCAAATTTGCTGGCATACTGAGTGCAGCACTTTCACAGGATCATCTTTCAGGGTTTGAAACAGCTCCACTGCAATTCCATCACCTCCACTAGCTTTGTTTGTAGTGATGCTTTCTAAGGACCATTTGACTTCACATTCCAGGATGTCTGGCTCTAGGTGAGTGATCACAGCATCGTGATTATTGGGTCATGAAGATCTTTTTGTACAGTTCTTCTGTGTATTCTTGCCACATCTTCTTAATATCTTCTGCTTCTGTTAGGTCCATACCATTTCTGTCCTTTATCGAGCCCATCTTTGCATGAAATGTTCCCTTGATATCTCTAATTTTCTTGAAGAGATCTCTAGTCTTTCCCATTCTGTTGTTTGCCTCTATTTCTTTGTATTTATTGCTGAGGAAGTCTTTCTTATTTCTTCCTGCTATTCTTTGGAACTCTGCATTCAGATACTTATATCTTTCCTTTTCTCCTAAGCATAGATAGCTGTGACCAGTGCACTAAGTGCAGCCAAGGTGAGCTACCCCATATTAGGAGTCCTGGGCAGAAGCCAGGAGGACCCCATGACTGAAGGGCGATGGCCAAGAGGAGCTACCCCACGTCCGAGGTCAGGGGCAGCCAGGAGGAGCCACCCTGGGCCTGAGGCCAGGGGTGGCAGCTGGGAGGAGCTACCCCGCATATAAGGAGCAGTGGCTGTGCAGGTGCAAGTGGGTCTAGAGGAGCTATCCCAGGTTGAAGGCCAGAAAGGGCAGCGGTGAGGAGATACTCTTTGTCCAAGGTAAGGAGAAGTGGTTGCGCTTGGGTGGAGCAGCCATGAAGAGATACCCCACGCCCAAGGTAAGAGAAACCCAAGTAAAATGGTAGGCATTGCAAGAGGGCATCATAGGGCAGACACATTGAAACCATACTCACAGAAACTTAGTCAATCTAATCACACTAGGACCACAGCCTTGTCTAACTCAAAGAAACTAAGGCATGCCCGCAGGGCAACCCACGATGGGCGGGTCATGGTGGAGAGGTCTGACAGAATGTGGTCCACTGGAGAAGGGAATGGCAAACCACTTCAGTATTCTTGCCTGGAGAACCCCATGAACAGTATAAAAGGCGAAATGATAGGAGACTGAAAGAGGAACTCCCCAGGTCAGTAGGTGTTCACACGCTACTAAAGATCAGTGGAGAAATAACTCCAGAAAGAATGAGTGGATGGAGCCAAAGCAAAAGGAATATCCAGCTGTGGGTGTGACTGGTGATAGAAGCAAGGTCCAATGCTATAAAGAGCAATATTGCCCAGGAACCTGGAATGTGAGGTCCATGAATCAAGGCAAATTGGAAGTGGTCAAACAGGAGATGGCAAGAATGAACGTCAACATTCTAGGAATCAGCCAACTAAAATGGACTGGAACGGGTGAATTTAACCAGATGGCCATTATATCTACTTCCACAGGCAGGAAGCCCTCAGAAGAAATAGAGTAGCCATCATGGTCAACAAGAGTCCAAAATGCAGTACTTGGGTGCATTCTCAAAAACGACAGAATGATCTCTGTTCGTCTCCAAGGCAAACCATTCAATATCACAGTAATCCAAGTCTATGCCTCAACCAGTAATGCTGAAGAAGCTGAAGTTGAATGGTTCTATGAAGACCTACAAGACCTTTTAGAACTAACACCCAAAAAAGATGTCCTTTTCATTATAGGCAACTGGAATGCTAAAGCATGAAGTCAAGAAACACTTGGAGTAACAGGCAAATTTGGCCTTGGAATGTGTAATGAAGCAGGGCAAAGACTAATAGAGTTTTGCCAAGAAAATGCACTGGTCATAGCAAACACCCTCTTCCAACAACACGAGAGAAGACTCTACACATGGACATCACCAGATGGTCAACACCAAAATCAAATTGATTATATTCTCTGCAGCAACAGATGGAGAAGCTCTATACAGTCAACGAAAACAAGACCAGGAGCTGACTGTGGCTCAGATCAGAAACTCCTTATTGCCAAATTCAGACTTAAACTGGAGAAAGTAGGGAAAACCACTAGACCATTCAAGTATGACCTAAATCAGATCCTTTATGATTATACAGTGGAAGTGAGAAATAGATTTAAGGGCCTAGATATGATAGATAGAGTGCCTGATAAACTATGGAATGAGGTTCGTGATATTGTACGGGAGACAGGGATCAAGACCATCCCCATGGAAAAGAAATGCAAAGAAGCAAAATAGCTGTCTGAGAAGGGCTTACAAATAGCCAACACAGAAACATCTTAAATGTTCATTGATATAAGAATAGATAAAGAAGATGTGATAAGGTGGACCAGTCTTTCCTTCTCTAGGCATCTTCCCAACCCAGGGATTGAACCCAAGTTCCCTGCATTGTAGGAGAGTTCTTTACCAGCTGAGCCACAAGGAAAGCCCAAGAATACTGGAGTGGGCAGCCTATCCCTTCTCCAGCAGATATTTATGACCCAGGAATCAAATCACCTGTTTCTCTTGCATTTCAGGTGGATTCTTTACCAACTGAACTATCAGGGGAAGCATATATATATATATATATATATATATATATATATATATATACACACACACACACACACATATATATGTGTGTGTGTGTAATTCAATATTACTCTTAGTCATTAAAAAGAATGAAATATTGCCATTTTCAGCAATATGAATGGACCTACAGATTGTCATATTAAGTAAAGTAAGGCAAAAACAATTATATGATAACATGTACATATGGCATATAAAAATGAAGTTATTTACAAAACAGAAGCAGAATTATACACTTAGAAAACGTTTATGGTTCTAATGGGAGTAGGTGGGAGGAAGGGATAGATCAGTAGATTGGTCCTGACATGCACACACTATAGTGTATAAAATGGATAGTGAATAGGAAACTACTGCATAGCACAAGGACTTCTACTCAATGCTCTATAAAAACCAATATGGGAAATGAATCTGAAAAAGAATAGATATATGTATGACTAAATCACTTTTCTGTACACTTGAAACTACATTTGAAACTAATACTAACACAACATTGTAAATCAACTATCAGTTCAGTTCACTCGCTCAGTCATGTCCGACTCTTTGCAACCCCATGGACCAGAGCACTCCAGGCCTCACTGTCCATCATCAACTCCTGG
Organism: Nanger dama; assembly: GCA_917880005.1. Classification (NCBI taxonomy): domain Eukaryota; kingdom Metazoa; phylum Chordata; class Mammalia; order Artiodactyla; family Bovidae; genus Nanger; species Nanger dama. The sequence goes on from CAKJTW010000069.1 coordinate 6,878,005, forward strand.
AGTTTACTTAAACTCATATCCACTGAGTCAGTGATGCCATCCAACCAACTCAAGCTATTTTGTCCCTTTCTCCTCCCATCTTCAATCTTTCCCAGTACCAGGGTTTTTCAAATGAGTCAGCTCTTAGCTCTTTGCATCAAGTGTCCAAAGTACTGGAGTTTCAGCTTCAACATCAGTTCTTCCAATGAACACCCAGGACTGATCTCCTTTAGGATGGACTGGTTGGATCTCCTTGCAGTCCAAGGGACGCCCAAGAGTCTTCTCCAACACCATAGTTCAAAAGCATCAATTCTTCGGTGCTCAGTTTTCTTTAGAGTCCAACTCTCACATCCATACATGACATAAACTTGACTCGACAGAGCTTTATTGGCAAAGTAATGTCTCTGCTTTTTAATATATTATCTAGGTTGCTCATAACTTTCCTTCCAAGGTAAGCGTCTTTTAATTTCATGGCTGTGGAGACAATCTTCAGTAATTTTGAAGACACCCCCTCCAAAAAAAAATAAAGTCAGCCACTGTTTCCACCGTTTCCCCATCTATTTGCCATGAAGTGATGGGACCAGATGCCATGATATTAGTTTTCTGAATGTTGAGCTTTAAGCCATCTTTTTCATTCTCCTCTTTCACTTTCATCAGGAGGCTCCTTAGTTCTCTTCACTTTCTGTCATAAGTGTGGTGTTATCTGCATATCTGATGCTATTGATATTTCTCTTGGCAATGTTGATTCGAGTTTGTGCTTCCTCCAGCCCATCGTTTTTCATGATGCACTCTGCATAGAAGTTAAATAAACAGCGTGTCAATATACAGCCTTGACATACTCCTTTTCCTATATGGAACCAGTCTGTTGTTCCATGTCCAGTTCTAACTGTTGCTTCCTGACCTGCATACAAACTTCTCAAGAGGCAGGTCAAATAATCTTGTATTCCCATCTTTTTCAAAATTTTCCACAGTTGATTGTGATCCACACAGTCAAAGGCTTTGGCAGAGTCAATAAAGCAGAAGTAGATGTTTTTCTGGAACTCTCTTTTTCCGATGATCCAGTGGATGTTGGCAATTTGATCTCTAGTTCCTCTGCCTTTTCTAAAACCAACTTGAACATCTGGAAGTTCACGGTTCACGTATTGTTGAAGCCTGGCTTGGAGAATTTTGAGCATTACTTTACTAGTGTGTGAGATGAGTGCAATTGTACAATAGTCTGAGCATTCCTTGGCATTGCCTTTCTCTGGGATTGGAATGAAAACTGACCTTTTCCAGTCCTGTGGCCACTGCTGAGTTTTCCAAATTTGCTGGCATATTGAGTGCAGCACTTTCACAGGATCATCTTTCAGGATTTGAAACAGCTCCACTGGAATCCCATTACCTCCAGTAGCTTTGTTCATAGTGATGCTTCCTAAATCCCACTTGACTTCACATTCCAGAATATCTGGCCCTAGGTGAGTGATCACATCATTGCAATTATCTGGAAAATCTTATTGGATTATAATTATGCCCATTAACTTATTAATTATTCATGGTTGCTTTCATATACCATAGCAGATTTTTAAAGACCACGTGGTTTTGCAAAGTTGAAGATATTTACTCTCTAGCCTTTGTCAGAAAACTTTGCTGACCCCCTTTTTAAATACATATTTGATGAATTTTATTTATTGTTATGGTTTATGTATATGGTGGTTTCCCTCATGGCTCAGCTGGTAAATAATCTGCCTGCAATGCAGAAGACCCCAGTTCAATTCCTGGGTTGGGAAGATCCCTTGGAGAAGGAATAGGCTACTTACTCTAGTATTCTGGCCTGGAGATTTCTATGGACTTTATAGGCTAGTTCAGTTTAATTCAATTGCTCAGTCATGTTTGACTCTTTGTGACACCATGGACTGCAGCACACCAGGACTCCCTGTCCATCACCAACTCCCAGAGTTTGCTCAAACTCATGTCCATTGAGTCAGTAATGCCATTCAACCATTTCATCCTCTATTGTGCCCTTCGCCCACCTTCAGTCTTACCCCAGCATCAGGTTCTTTTCAAATGAGTCAGTTCTTGTCATCAGGTGGCAAAAGTATTGGCGTTTCAGCTTCATCAGAGTGAGACACGACTGAGTGACTTTCAGTTTCACCTTTATATATGTATTAAGCAACTATCTTCTGTGCTTTATAAGGTTTAAAAAACAGTACGGGCTATTTTGCCCCTCAGAATATTTTCCATCTAAAATAAGACAAATACACATGAAAACAAACACTAAGTTATACCAGAATTAAGGTTACCTCTCTCTTCCTCTATATTCCAAGGTATAAATATCATTTGGTCAGTTTGATGTATGTGAGAATTTTCATGAAGAAGAAACATTTTTATATGAACTCTGAAGAAAGGTGATGAGTTTAAATGATGAAGAATAAGGATGACTGGTCAGATTTAAAAAAAAAAGTTAAAATACAAGAGTAAGAATGTTCATGGTGGGTTTGGATATTATCATAGTGCTAGCGTTAGTCGCTCAGTCGTGCCTGACTCTTTGTGACCCCATGGACTGCAGCCCTCTGTCCATGAGATTTTCCAGACAAGGATACTGGAGTGGCTTGCCATTTCCTTCTCCAGTGTTGTTTTTTTTTTTTTTTCTTCTTCATGTTTTACTCTTGTTTCTTTTCCCTTCCTCTTCTTCTTCTCTACAGGTGTGTAAGCTAAGTTATGAAGAGATGTACTGAGAAATTTATTCAGGTTATGGGCGATCCCAGAGTAGGCTGAGGAATTTTGATTCATTCTACAGACATTGTAAACGAGTTTAATTGGTTGTTCATAAAGAAGTAATAATTACTATTACCAAATGGAATCTGATAGTAAGCTTTATAGCCACAAGATTAGTACATTCATGAAACAACTTTTTGATGAAATCAGATAATGTTATGATCATGAAATTATTTTAGAAATGCTTAGTATAATTGGAGCATTTTCTCCTATAGACACATTCACCATTGAAATGATGGGTAAAATTTCAACTTATTGTAAAGTAATTAACCTCCAATTAAAATAAATAAATTTATATTAAAAAAGAAAATTTAAAAGAAAGACTCCTTATACAAAAGAAGAAAGTTTTGAGATTAAATATTACTAAAAATGAATTTCAAGTCTTCAGTACCTCTAATTTTCCTGTTTATTTTGTTGACTAGTCATAATTTTGTTTGTTTCACCATGTTTTTCTGATGAGATATAGATTTTATGCTTTTGAAAAGTCAAAAAGATATATATTAAAAATACAATACCAATTTAGCTCTACATGAATAGTAAATATATAAAACACCAGAACATAGAAGACCATGTAGATTAAATTAATTAGAAGTTGACTAATAGGTAAAGACAACATATACACAGAATTGAAAAGTAATAGCACATATATTTTTTTATATCAGGATATAAATACAAAATAAATAAATACAAATAAATTGTTATATGCACAATAAATATGTATAAAATGGGAAATACTGACTAGATGAAAGAGGTAATATTACATAGTGTATGAGGACCATGAATTTTAATATCTGTAAAACTACAGGCAAGTTGCTAAACATTTTTTGATCTGAATCTCATTGTGAAGTGGGCCGAATAGAGTACTTAATATGTGGAGTTGTTGTAAATAATTAAACCTACTACAATCTCTCAGCTTCCAGAACAAAAATCACAACCACAGACAGTTAATAAAAATGTAAAAACAGAGCTTCATCTTCCAGATGAAACTACAAGAAAAAAACAAACAAACAAACAAACAAAAACAGAAAAACAACTAAATGAACTAGAGATGTGCAACCGTCAAGTAAAAAAAAATCAGAATAATGATAGAGAAGATGATCCAGGATCTTGGGAAAAGAATGATGATCATACAATAAATGCTTATGAAAAACACAGAACAAACAAACAGAGATGAATACTTAATTGAAAGGAATCAGTAGCAGAATAACTGAGGCAGAAGAACACAATGAATAAGTGACTTGTAAGACAGAATAATGGAAATAACTGCTGCAAGACAAAATATAGAAAAAAAAATGAAGACAGCATAAGAGATCTCTGGGACAACAGTAAATGCACCAAGATTCACAATATAGGAGGCCCAAAAAGAGAAGAGAGAAAGGACTCAAGAAAATATATGAAAAGATAATAGCTGAAAAGAAATAGTCAACCAAGTTCACAAAGTTCAGACAGTCACAGGGAAGATAGACCCCAGGAGAAACACACCAATGCACATAGTAATTAAACTGACAAAAAATAAAGATAAAATATTAAAAGCAATAAGGGAAAAAAGACAACATACAAGGGAACTGCCATAAAGTTGTCAACTGATTTTTCAATAGAAACTCTACAAGGCAAAAGGGAATGGCACAATATATTTAAAGTAATGAAAGGTCTTTTCACCTTGCTTATAGTTTCCTTTGTTGTGCAGAAGCTTTTAATTTTAATTAGATCCCATTTGTTTATCTTTGCTTTTATTTCCAGTATACTGGAAGTTGGATCATAGAGGATCCTGCTGTGATTTATGTCGGAGAGTGTTTTGCCTATGTTTCTGGTCTTACATTTAGATCTTTAATCCATTTAGACAGCCTTCTGAATGGGAGAAAACAATAGCAAATGAAACAACTGACAAACAACTAATCTCAAAGATATATAAGCAACTTATGCAGCTCAACTCCAGAAAAATAAATGATCCAATAAAAAAATGGGCCAAAGAACCAAATAGGCATTTCTCCAAAGAAGACATACGGATGGCTAACAAACACATGAAAAGATGTTCAACATCACTCATTATCAGAGAAATGCAAGTCAAGACCACAATGAGGTACCATTTCACACCAGTCAGAATGGCTGCGATCCAAAAGTCTACAAGCAATAAATGCTGGAGAGGATGTGGAGAAAAGGGAATCCTCTTACACTGTTGGTGGGAATGCAAACTAGTACAGCCATTGTGGAAAACAGTGTGGAGATTCCTTAAAAAATTGCAAATAGAACTGCCTTATGACCCAGCAATCCCACTGCTGGGCATACACACTGAGGAAACCAGAACTGAAAGAGACACATGTACCCCAATGTTCATTGCAGCACTGTTTATAATAGACAGGACATGGAAGCAACCTAGATGTCCATCAGCAGATGAATGGATAAGAAAGCTGTGGTACATATACACAATGGAATACTACTCAGCCCTTAAAAAGAATAAATTTGACTCAGTTCTAATGAGATGGATGAAATTGGAACTGATTATACAGAGTGAAGTAAGCCATAAAGAAAAACACCAATACAGTATACTGACACATATATATGGAATTTAGAAGACAGTAATGATGACTCTATATGTGAGACAACAAAGAGACACAGAGGTATAGAGTGGACTTTTGGACTCTGAGGGAGAGGGAAAAGGTGGGATGGTTTGGGAGAATGGCAATGAAACATGTATATTTTCTTGTAAGAAATGAAGTGCCAATCTATGGTCAATGTAGGATGCAGGATGCATGGGGCTGATGCACAGGATGATTCAAGTAGAGGATGTGGGGTGGGAGGTGGGAAGGGGCTTCGGCATTGGGAGATTGGGTTCACCTATGGCTGATTCGTGTCAATGTATGGCAAAACAAATACAGTATTGTAATTTAAAAAATAAATAAATTTAATAATTTAAAAAAGTTAATTTTTGTTGTAAAAAAAAAAATAAAGTAATGTAAGGGAAGAAAATAAATTAAGAATACTCTACCCAGCAAAACTTTCATTCAGATTTGACAGAAAAATCAAAAGCTTTAAAGAAAAGCCAAAGTTAAGAAAATTCAATACCACAAAACCAACTTTACAACAAATGCTAAAGGAACTTCTCTAGGCAGGAATCACAAGAAGGAATAAACTTACAGAGAATGAATTCAAAACCATTAAGAAAATTAAGGATCGTACATATTGACAATTACTTTATTTGTAAATAAATTAAATGCACCAAGCAAAAGACATATACTGGCTGGGTTGATGAAAACATGTCCATATATGCACACATCACTCTAAATAACCCCTAAACTGTAAATAATTGCTTTATATTATTAGGTTAATCATGTTTCCATTACAGCTTGGAATTCTAATTATCTTATGTTTTCTACTAATTGTGAAAACTGACAAACATCTTTTACTATTGTATATATGTATGTACAATACTATCGTATGTATGTGCTTATGTATTATTCATTTTAATACCATTATATCATAATTTGTCAATAGAAAGAATAGAATTCTATAGCATTAAAACTACCATTTAATAGAAAAACCTATAGAGGTTTCTGGTTCAAGATGGTGGACTAGAGAATGTGTTCTCATCCCCTCCTGTGAGAGCACCAAAATCACAAAAAGCTGTTAAGCAAACATTGACAGGAGGATGCTGAAATCCACCAAAAAAAAAAAAAAAAAGATACCCCACATCCAAAGGCAAAGAAGTAGTCTTTGAAATGAGTCAATGAGATGATAGTAGGTACACAATAATGATAAAATCAAGTCCTATATTCACTGGCGGGTGACCCACAGACTGAGAGCAATAATATCAGAAGTTCTCCCACTGTTGTGAAGGTTCTGAGCCTGATGTCCAGTTTCTATGACTGGGAATCCTCAGGGAATCTGACATTGAAGACTAGTATGATCTGATTACAGGACTTCCAAAGGGACGGAGGAAACAGAGACTCCATTCCTGTGGGCAACAAACAAAATCTTGTGCACATTAACACCCATGGGAAAGGAGAAGTGATCCCTCAGGAGACTGAACCATACCTACTTGCTAGTGTTAGAGGCTCTTCTGTGGAAGTGTGTTTTGGCAATGGCTCACCACAGGAATGGGGTCACTGGCAGTAGAAGCCCTGGAAGGGATTCCTTGGGGAAAGTCCTCTTGTTCTTCATCTTTCTGTCATGTCCAACTTTTGGCGCCCAGCAGCCTCTCCTGTCCATGGGATTCTCCAGGCAAGAATACTGGAGTGGGTTATCATGCCCTTCTCCAGGAGATCTTCCTGACCCAGGGATCAAACATGGGTCTCCCACACTGCAGGCAGATTCTTTACCATCTAAGCCACCTGGGAGGGGGGAGAAGTCTTCTTGGCACATAGTATGGAGGCCCCAACCTTGGGTTGCCACACAACTGACAAGGAGGGAGCCCAACTACAACCATCAGTGGAATATTGGATTACAGTTTTAATGTATACTGTCTACCAGGGCAAGACCCAGTTTTTCACACCTATAGCCCCTTCCATCAGTTCAGTTTAGTTCAGTTCAGTCGCTCAGTCATGTCTGACTCTTTGTGACCCCAAGAATCGCACCATGCCAGGCCTCCCTGTTCATCACCAAATCCTGGAGTTCACTCAGACTCATGTCCATCGAGTCAGTGATGCCATCCAGCCATCTCATCCTCTGTTGTCCCCTTCTCCTCCTGCCCCAATCCCTCCCAGCATCAGAGTCTTCTCCAATGAGTCAACTCTTCGCATGAGGTGGCCAAAGTACTGGAGTTTCAGCTTTAGCACCATTCCTTCCAGAGAAATCCCAGGGCTGATCTCCTTCAGCATGGACTGGTTTCATCTCCATGCAGTCCAAGGGACTCTCAAGAGGCTTCTCCAGAACCACAGTTCAAAAGCATCAATTCTTTGGTGCTCAGCCTTCTTCACAGTCCAACTCTCACATCCATACATGACCACAGGAAAAACCATAGCCTTGACTAGAAGGACCTTGGTTGGCAAAAAATGTCTCTGCTTTTGAATATGCTCTCTAGGTTTGTCATAACTTTTCTTTCAAGGAGTAAGAGTCTTTTAATTTCTTGGCTGCAGTCACCATTTGCAGTGATTTTGGAGCCCCCCAAAATAAAGTCTGACACTGTTTACACTGTTTCCCCATCTATTTTCCATGAAGTGATGGGAACAGATGCCATGATCTTCGTTTACTTGATGTTGAGTTTTAAGCCAACTTTTTCACTCTCCTCTTTCACTTTCATCAAGAGGCTTTTTAGTTCCTCTTCACTTTCTGCCATAAGGATGGTGTCATCTGCATATCTGAGGTTATTGATATTTGTTCCAGCAATCTTGATTCTAGCTTGTGCTTCTTCCAGCCCAGTGTTTCTCATGATGTACTCTGCATATAAGTTAAATTAGCAGGATGACAATATACAGCCTTTACATACTCCTTTTCCTATTTGGAACCAGTCTGTTGTTCCCTGTCCAGTTCTAACTGTTGCTTCCTGACCTGCATACAGATTTCTGAAGAGGCAGATTAGGTGGTCTGGTATTCCCATCTCTTTCAGAATTTTCCACAGTTTATTGTGATCCACACAGTCAAAGGCTTTGGCATGGTCAAGAAAGCAGAAATAGATGTTTTTCTGGAACTCTCTTGCTTTTTCGATGATCCAGCGGATGTTGGCAATTTGATCTCTGGTTCCTCTGCCTTTTCTAAATCCAGCTTCTACATCTGGAAGTTCTTGGTTCATGTAATCCTGAAGCCTGGCCTGAATTAATACTGTCGTAATTATGTAGCTATTATTCACTTAATACCAGTATATCATGATTGGTCAAAAGAAAATCATAGAATTTTATATCACTAAAGTTACTATTTAATAGAAAAACTTGTAAAATATAGAAACATAGTAACATTTTCTTGGAATTTTTGAAAAATACAAATGCTCAGGTGTTGCTATTTATCTCCAAAACTTCAGATGTCTTTCTATTTTTTTAATTATTTATTTTTTAATTATAATACTGTATTTGTTTTGCCATACAAACAACTGGACTCTATGATTATCTAGTTTATTTCACTTTATCTACTTCACATTCAGTACTCCCATTTCATTTAGTTTCTGTTTTCCAATTATCTGTCTCTTGTTTTTGCTACTGTTTCTCAAGCACAGTATAAAAGTGTTTGTGTCCATAAAGAAAAGTGAAGATGCTCAATAGTGTCCAACTCTTTGCGACCCATGGACTGTAGCCCACCAAGCTCCTCCATCCATGGGGTTCTCCAGGCAAGAATACTGGAGTTGGTTGCCATTTCCTTCTCCAGGGGCTCTTCCCAACCCAGGGATCGAATCCAGGTCTCCCACATTTCAGGCAGACACTTTAACCTCTGCACCCTACATATATATATATTAGAAAGTTTATTAATTTTTGCCTAGTTCAAAAGTTATGACATTTTGATTCCACTTGTTTGACACAATATGAATATAATGATAGATTTCTAATTTATATTTAGTCAAATCTAAGATTTATTTTCATATATTTTGTCATCTAGTATTACTGCTAAAAGTCTAGAAAATTTACTTTTAGTCATTTGCAAAAAAAAATTAATGAGAAGTGAAATGTCTAACTCAACTCTGAGAATATAGAGAAATATTGTGTTGTAAAAAACAAACAAACAAACAGGAAATTGACAAATGATACAGTATTATCAACTGAAGTACAGATTTTGTTCAAATTTAACACAATTTTTTGCCAGTATCCAATTTTTATTTTTCTTACTTTACATTTTGTTTGATTGCATTGAGCAGCTTTAGCCACATACAACATATTCTGGTAAATTATTTTTCATTTTTATTGTATTTCAAATATTTTCTAATTTTCCTTGCTATGACTTCTTAGATATAGCCATCACTTAAAAGTGGACATTTACTTCCAAATATATGGGATTTGTTTAAAGTATATTTAAAATTAATTTCTCATTTAGACACCAATTTCTCATTTAAATGCTTTCTTCTCTGCAATAACTCCCTCTGCATTTGAAAAAATGTGGGTGTTTTCAAATATATTTTGATATTGATTTCTAACATAATTGCACAGTGATAAAGAGCAGACTCTGTATGATTTCAATATCTTTAAAGCATGACATATTTTCATCCTGTATTATGTCACTGTATATTTTCCAATTTCTCTAGTTTATAGTCTATTGGGAACTTGAATAGAATTTGTACCCTGCTGTTGTGTGAAAATCGTATAAATCTTATTATGCTGATTTGGTTCATAGTACTTTTCTGGTCTACTCCATTCTTCTGCTTCTCTGTATATTCATTCTATTAATTTTTGAGAGTTTTATACTGAAACTCCAACTAAAGCAATTATCTTCTACAAATAATAATTATAATATATTTTTACATATATTATATATTTTACACATAGTGGAACTATATGTAAGCTTGTTCTATATTTTCCAAGTCTCCTGTAATTGTGTTAGCATACTTTCATAAGTTAAAAATATTAAAATGAAAAAGAAAACTTGTAATCACTTTCTAAATCCAGATGAACATTAGAGTTATCTTGGAATTTTTGAAAAATGCAAATGCCCGAGGTATTGTTTATTCCCTCAGAGTTCCAGATGTGATTCTACTGAGCAACTGTGTTGAAAAACAACTGGACGATATGATTATTTTTTAATCTAGCCTGTCTCACTTTTTCTTCTCATATTCAGTGTTCTCAATTCATTTATTTTATGTTTTCCAGTTTCATCTATTTCTTTGTTGTTCTTTTTCAAGGCTTTATCAAGAGTAGTTGAAAAGTTTTTAATACATACATATATATATAGTAATACAATAAAACATATATTTTAGAAAGCTTATGAAGTTTTGCTTAGCTAGAACTTGGTAAATATCACATTGTACTTGAAAATATATGGATTATTTTCAAATAATTTTGATATTGATTTCTAATGTAATTCCACAGTGATCAGAATAGACTGTATGATATCAGTACCTTTAGACCATGAATTTTTCCCCCTTGTTATATGTCCCTGGATATGATCCATGTCATGCAAAGATATCCAAGATGGATGGGTCATGGTGGACAGTTTTGACAAAACTTGGTCCATAGGAGAAGGGAATGGTAAACCACTTCAAAATTTTAGCCCTGAGAAGTCCATTAACAGTATGAAAAGGAAAAATGAAAAATATGACACTGAAAGATAAGTCCCCCAGGTTGGTAGGTGTCCAATATGCTACTGGGAAACAGTGGAGAAATAGCTCCAGAAAGAACAAAGAGGCTGAGCCAAACCAGAAATAACGTCTAGTTTTAGATAAATCTGGTGGTTAAGGTAAAGTCTGATGCTGTAAAGAACAATATTGCATAAGAACCTGGAATGTTAGATCTATGAATCAAGGTAAATTGGACAAATAAGAGATGGTCAAACAGGAGATGGCAAGCATAAACTTTTTAAGAATCAATGAACTAAAATGGATAAATTTAATTCAGATTTGAAAGGCTAGAGATCTCTTTAAGAAAATTAGGGAAACCAAAGGAGAATTTGATGCAAATATGGGCACCATAAAGGACAGAAATGGCAAGTACATAACAGAAGCAGAAGAAATTAAGAATGGGTGGAAAGAATACACAGAAGAACTATACAGAAAACATCTTAATGACCCAGATCACCCAGATTCTGTGGTCACTCACCTAGAGCCAGACATCCTGGAGTGTGCAGTCAAGTGGACCTTAGGAAGCATTACTCCAAACAAAGCCAGTGGCAGTGGTGAAATTCTGCCACCACTAATTCTAAAATATTATTCTGTTAAAGTGCTATAGTCAATCTGCCAGTAAACTTGAAAAACACAGCAGTGGCTCCAGGGCTGTATAAGGTTAGTATTCTTTCTAATAACAAGGGGCAATGCCAAAGAATGTTCAAACTACCTCAAAATTGCATTCATTTCACATGATACCAATATAATGCTCAAAATCCCTCAAGTTAGGCTTAAATAGCATGTCAACCAAGAACTTTCAGATGTACAAGCTGGATTTAGAAAAGGCAGAGTGGCCAGATGTCAAATTGCCAACAACTGCTGGATCATAGAAAAAATCAAGAGAATCCAGAAAAAAAATCTACTTCTGCCTAATTGACTATGCTAAAGCTTTTGAGTATGTGGATCAGAACAAGCTGTGTAAAATTCTTAGAGATGGGAATACCAGACCTCCTTACCTATCTCCTGAGAAATTTGTAGGCAGATCAAGATGCAGCAGTTAGAATTGGACATGGAACAATAGACTGATTCAAAATTCTGAAAGGAGTACATCAAGACTGTATATTGTCACCTTGCTACTTAACTTATATGTAGCGCACATCATGTGAAATGCCATGCTGGATGGCCCACAAACTGGAATGAAGGTTTCTAGAAGAAATATCAATAACCTCAAATGGCAGGAAATAAAGAGTAACTATATAATCTTTTGATGAAGGTGAAAGAAGAGAGTGTAAAAGCTGGCTTACAACTCAACATTCAAAAGACCCTAAATTCATGGCATTCAGTCCCATCTCTTCATAGCAAGTGGGGAAAAATATGGAAAGAGTGAGAGAATTGGTTTTCTTGGGCTCCAAAATCCCTGTGGACGGTGACTGCAGCCACAAAATTCAAAGATGCTTGCTCCTTGGAAAAAAAGCTATGACAAACCTAGATAGCATATTTAAAAGCAGAGATATCACTTTGCCAACAAGGGTCTATCTAGTCAAAGCTATGTTTTTTTCCCAGTAGTCATGTATGGATGTGAGAGTTGCACCATAAAGAAAGTTGAAGAATTGATGCTTTTGAACTGTGATGTTGAAGAAGACTCTGAAAAGTCCCTTGGACTGCAAAGAGATCAAACCAGTAAATCCTAAATGAAATCAGTCCTGAATATTCATTAGAAGGACTGATGCTGAAGCTGAAGCTCCAGTACTTTGGCCACCTGATATTCACTCCTGGCTCACTCACTCTTTTTGAGAAGGTTTATGGGCTATATGGCTGGTGAAACATGATCCCCTCCTAAAAAAATGTAGGTGCTCAGATAGGTAACCTCTGCTGCCACTGTTTTTATTTGTTTGTTTAATTTCTTTTAAAATTTGTTTTTGTTGTACTAGGATATTTTTAAATGTAATATATTGCAGGATTTATAACCAGGTACTGCTTTCTTTCTTTTCTTAAAAAACAAAACAAAATTTTATTTAAGATACATTTAGGCACCTTTGAAGGTTGGATTTTGGAATGTTTCAGTAGTGGACAGAAATCTGCTGTTGGAATCTCCTAGTCTTCCAGATTTAATTTGAGATGTTTTTAGTTTTGTTTTGGATTTTTGTGTGGAATTTTATTTCCTTTATACCAGTTGCCCTTTTGCCTTGTTGTTTTGGGGTGGCTGCCAACTCTAGTGACAATTCTTTCTACATTAATGAAAATGTGGCATTTTAAATTCCATAAAGTTTTGCATTAAAAAAATTATTTTTAAAGAAATATGAGATTGTGTTCACCTATGGCTGATTCGTGTCAATGTTTGGCAAAACAAATACAGTATTGTAATTAAAAAAATAAATAAATTTAATTTAAAAAAAAAAAAAAAGAAATATTCTAACTGCTTGCACTATTATTGTTCTTTGCCAGCCTTTTCATGAGCCAAAAATAAAACCAAAAACAAGCAAACAAAAATACCTACAGAAAAAAAATTTTCCTTCTTCCTCCCTCCTGATGATAAGTGAGAAGTACTGAGAACTTTCAGGGTCAGTGCCCTTCTGAACTCCCCTTCCCCCAATAATTCAGCTGTAGAGTGAATGGTAAATGCAGCAGTTTGGATTCAGGCACAACCTCAGTCTGCTGGCAGCAGAGAAATAAACTGGCAGGTGGCAGAAGAAGAAAGAATTCTTCAGATTGATGGCTACTAGCAGTGTGCATAGGAGAAGAGAGAGAATGTGACATACCATGTTCAGCAACATAACAGAAATGGGAACAGGACTAAAATTGCTGATCTTGACTCTAAGATAGTTCTTTTGGTCTCACAGACTGGATGAAGATTGATCTTGACTGAAAATGGAGGATAGAAGTAACACAAAACAAGTAAGCAGTAGCTCTCCAGTGTTTGGTTCAAAATGCTTTCTTTCTAAAATAAAAACACCAGAACTGGAGTGGGGGTGGGGGAGAAAGCCAAGACTCTCCCTATCACAATATATAAACTCTTGTAAATGTGTTCATTATTTTTTATTGCCATTTGCTCACCCATAGAACACCTCTCAGTGCAAAACATGGTTTCTAGTCTTATAGGTATTGCAATCTATTCAAAGAAATAGGATGGCCCGTGTCAAAAGTTAAATGCCATGACAATGTAATATATGATTCTCAAATGATTGATATAAAAATTAAAAAAAAACTAAAAAGATAGGAGATTACTATGAACTAAGGGGTAAGGAATGTAGGAAATGAGGAGTCTATAAAGTATGAAGTGGGATAAGGTATGGGGAGAAGCACAGCATGAGATGGTAAAGTGCACTATATTAGGTAAATATTTGGGTATAAACTTGGGATTTAAGCTTTTTATACTTATTTGAAATGATTATAATGAGAAAATTTAATTGTGCAGTCTCATTAAAATCCCTGATAGTTTATATAAAATTAATATTTCCATGTGTATATAATTTGTTAGCCAACATTAGCATTTGATGTTTAAGTCAGATTTATGTAGGAGGGAAATAACTGGGAGATCTATTAGAGTTTTGTTCGGCTTTAATAAAAATAAATAAATAAATAAAAATGGAGCCATTGATTTTTGTTTCAAGCTAAGCAACTACAGTCTCTGATAAAAATTAAAAAAAATTCCTTTTCTGCTGATAAAGCACAGAATATTTATCTTTGGTTGATCATAGAAAGAAGTTGGCCTGGGCTATCTGTCTTAATGACACTTTGTTAATACAAAAGAGACAATAAGGCTGAAAACAGCTTTTGTCTTACTGAATCCTTATCATATCTGGGACATCTTCATGAAGGAAAATCAAGTTAGGTGACACTTATAGATAAACATCTAAAATAAAAACAAATGTGGGAAATGATAGGTTTCTCTCATCATTCTCAGTAGCAATATAAGAATTAATGTTGCTTGTGGTTTCAAAAATAAAGTTTACTTTCTCTCCCTGGCCTTGATGGCATGTACTTAACACAGCATGTGAAAAAGGAAAGAAATATAGGCATTAATTTCACACCATTACATTTTAAAAGCCTCCTTGACAATTATCTCAGTGTCTACTATCGCTGTAGCCAAAATCTGAAATATAGCTACTGCATAATGAAGCCAAACACACCATAGGAAGAGAATAGTGTTTTTGCTCTAATACTGCAAGTTACTTCTATATTGTATGCAGACATCCACAAACATCTTTAAGCATATTAAAAATTTAGAATGCCTCAAAAGCATTGACTATTTTAATGATAATCTTGTTTTATTTTGGAAGTGAAGTCCACTTTCTTAGCCTTTTATTGTTGAATCTATACCACAAGATGAGGAGAAACAACCTCAATGTCCTCCTTATGGGCAAAATTAGAATCGCTTGTAAGAATTATTAAGTGTTTCTTCAATACTTGCTTAAATAGCACCCTAAGTGGGGGTCCTTCACCTGAAGTCATCTGGTCCCATGGTGTATAGCTCAGTTTCTCAGGCTATCTCTTTCTTTGGCTGAATCTTCTCTTAATATACACTGATTAGCAACTGTTTTTACAACATAAACAGTGCTCTGTGCAGACATTAGTGTTTCAAACATTTAAAAAACTCCTCTTTATCTTCTTTTTCTTAATTTTTTTCTTTTATTGATAATTATCATTCACTAGAATTCTTAATCATGTAACTTGATTTCTAGTTTTCTTATAATCCTGGTCGTCCTGCTTCAGATTTGCCTTAATGTATCAGTAATCCTTTTACATATTTCATTCAGAACTGAAGACTGTACTCCAGGTGTGAGCTGATAGGTATATAATACAGCAAAGTGTGATAGAGATGGTATTTTTGTTAGTGTAAACTAATGCTGATTTTTATAGCAATCATATTGTAGAACTTGTCAACTAAACTTTTGAGATTTGTTTTCAGTCTCATTTCCTGAAAAATAATTTTAGATAGATATTTAATTTTTTTTTTTTTAGGTTGAAGAGTTAACATTATTTCTGCTAAATTTCAACTTCTCTTTAGGGCTTGAATTTGCTACTCACAGGTGTATATTTATAATCCTAAGATTCCAAGATCTTTACCTCAAATGGTATTACAAATATTGCAGGCAATTGTCATGGACTGTATTTTCAAATAAAATGAGTTCCTTCGGTATGTTATTGTCAATAGTCATGCTTCTTCTAACCTGCCCTAAAGAATTTAGGCCTTTCAGGCATGTTTGAGTTCAAGTCAGGTACAAACCATTGTGGCTCAGCTGGTAAAGAATCTTCCTGAAATGCTGCCTGGGTTTGATCCCTGGGTTGGGAAGATCCCCCGGAGAAGGAAAAGGCTACCCACTCCAAAATTCTGGCCTGGAGAATTCCATGGAGAAGTTCACGGGATTGCAGAGTCGGACATGACTGAGCGACTTTCACTTCACACTTCACTTCACAGACCAAAAGGATGTTTTAAGAATTAAGACCTGTACTTTTCTCCTAAATGTGTAGCTTTTGCCACAAATTTTAATTTTTCCCTAAGAAAGTAAGATGAAGGATAGGAGAGTATTAAAAAGATGCTGTGCTTTCAGAAATGGGTTTTTTTTTACACCTACAAAATAAGCGGGTCTATTCAAAGAATCCTCATCAGAATAATCAATTAACAAGTAACATTAGAGTCATTTGTAATATAGAAGAGGGCTAGACATGATTTATACTCTAAAGGAACAAATATTCTAGCCAGGATATTTAGAGGAAACAGATGAACAAGTACATTAAACATTTTACATAGATTATTCAGGTAACAACGTATCAGAAGCTACAGATAAGTGGATGAATAACTGTGAAATGAGTGTCACAGATGATGAATAACATGGTTGCATGTCAGCTTGGGCCAGGGAAGTTCTGTCAGGATGGATGCCATGAATGGGGCTTTTAAGGGTGAGATTTTGGATACAGTATTCTAAATGAAAGAACAGCATGAACTGTGTTCCTCGACACCTGTTGTTTTAGTTACTCAATCATGTCCAACTCTTTTGTGACCCCATGGACTATAGCCCACAAGACTCCCCTGTCTGTGGGATTTCCCAGGTAAGAATACTGGAATAGGTTGTCATTTCCTTTTCCAGGGGGATTTTCCTGGCCCAGAAACTGAACCTGTGTTTCCTGCCTTGGTAGGCAGATTCATTACCACTGAGCCATTGGAGAGGCCCTCCTTGACACCTACTTAATTTGTACTCTTATATATTTTGCCATTCTGTTCATATGATTAAGATCATATTTATTTTTCAAAATCAATTTAATTTACTACAACTCTTGAGAAAAATAATTATTAGTGGTTACAAGTAATGCAACTAAGTTTTAAACACTGGAATTGTGTATCTTAATGAAGGATATTTTCCCTTTGTTACAAATGAAGACCATTGGAAGCTATACATTACTCCTGGATGTTTTAGAGGGAAATCAGAAGAGCAGTGGGCCACATCAGGACCAGCATGCTGAAGGACACAGGCTATGTAAAACTCTAAGAGGTCAGGTCTGAGTCTCAGTAAATACAAATGAAAAGAGATCCACAGATTTTTCTAGGGAACTTTGAACCACAAAGTCCAGGGATAAAACTAAATTCAGGAATGGTCCCACTTTTTCAGGAGATAAAGAATGTAAAACTTGGTATAAATAAGTTTGAGAATTTTTTCAGAGCTCCTCCCTCTGAATATATATATTTTAAAATTAATCTCCTTTACCTTCAGTTCAGTTCAGTTCAGTCGCTTAGTTCACGGCCGACTCTGTGATCCCATGAATTGCAGCATCCGAGGCCTTCCTGTCCATCACCAATTTCTGGAGATGCACAAATTCATGTGCATCGATTCGGTAATGCCATCAAGCCATCTTAGATGCTCTTAAAGGTACTAGTGGACTGTTAATCTATATACTGACCAAAAATTTTGCTTTGCTACAAACAATCATATATTCTCATTGGGAATTTCCATAAAGCGTGAAGTATGTTGTTTGGAATATGGTCATTTCAGAGTGTAATTAACAGTGTGAAACAGTAAATTCATGAGACTTATGTTTTTCAAATTTTATGAACTGTACCTGACGATAAGCCAAACTTTTATTTCTTTTATTCTTTGTCTTAATATATACATATTTTATTGAATTATAGCTGACAAAGCCTTTGACTCTGTGGATCACAATAAACTGTGGAAAATTCTGAAAGACATGGGAATACCAGACCACCTGACCTGCCTCTTGAGAAATCTATATGCAGGTCAGGAAGCAACAGTTGGAACTAGACATGGAACAACAGACTGGTTCCAAATAGGAAAAGTAGTACGTCAAGGCTGTATATTGTCCCCTGCTTATTTAACTTATATGCAGAGTACATCATGAGAAACGCTGGGCTGGAAGAAACACAAGCTGGAATCAAGATAACCTCAGATATGCAGATGACACCACCCTTATGGCAGAAAGTGAAGAGGAACTAAAAAGCTTCTTGATGAAAGTGAAAGAAGAGAGTGGAAAAGTTGGCTTAAAGCTCAACATTCAGAAAACTAAGATCATGGCATCTGGTCCCATCACTTCATGGCAAATAGATGAGGAAACAGTGTCAGACTTTATTTTGGAGGGCTCCAAAATCACTGCAGATGATGACTGCATCCATGAAATTAAAAGACGCTTACTCCTTGGAAGAAAAGTTATGACCAACCTAGATAGCATATTCAAAAGCAGAGACATTACTTTGCCAACTAAGGTCTGTTTAGTCAAGGTTATGGTTTTTCCTATGGTCATGTATGGATGTGAGAGTTGGACTGTGAAGAAGGCTGAGCACCGAAGAATTGATGCTTTTGAACTGTGGTGTTGGAGAAGACTCTTGAGAGTCCCTTGGACTGCAAGGAGATCCAACCAGGCCATTCTGAAGGAGATCAACCCTGGGATTTCTTTGGAAGGAATGATGCTAAAGCTGAAACTCCAGTACTTTGGCCACCTCATGCGAAGAGTTGACTCATTGGGGAAGACTCTGATGCTGGGAGGGATTGGGGGCAGGAGGAAAAAGGGACGACCGAGGATGAGATGGCTGGATGGCATCACGAATTCGATGGACGTGTCTCTGTGAACTGCGGGAGTTGGTGATGGACAGGGAGGCCTGGTGTGCTGCAATTCATGGGGTCACAAAGAATCGGACACAACTGAACAACTGAACTGAACTGAATGACTAGTATTGTTGAGTATATTCTCATGTGAGTTTTGGTGATCTCTATAAGACATTCAGAGAATGGAGAAATGTTCATTACCCATTTTGTTGTTGTTGTTGTTGTTGTTTTTTGAACTGCATGAACTATTTTTACATTTTAGGGATCAATCCCTGTCAGTTTATTCATTTACTAATATTTACTCTAATTCTGAGGGTTGCTTCTCTTTTTTATTTATGGTTCCCTTTGCTGTGAAAAAGCATTTATGTTTAATGAGCTCTTCTTAGTTTTATTTATTTTTATTTTCATTACTCTAGGTGGTAGATTAAAAAATATGTTGCTCTGATTATGTCAAAGAGTGTTCTGCCTATGTTTTTCTCTTAGAATGTTAAATTATCTAAACTTACACTTAGATCTTTAATCCATTTTGAGTTTCCTTTTGTGAGTGTTCTAATTTCATGCATTTACATGTAGCTGTCCAGTTTTCCCAATACCACTTATTGAAGAGACTGTCTTTTCTCCATTGTATATCTTGCCTTCTTTGTTACTGGTAGCCCTCATTGCACAGAAATATAGATCAGTGGAACAGGATAGAAAGTCTAATCATTAACCCATACAACTATGGTTACATAATCTATGAAAAAGGAAGACAAATTTTATATATTAGGTCTCTGGAAAACTCTCTCAAGTTTCTACACTAAATAATGATGCATATGCTGGAAGAGGGAGCAAAGGATGGAGAATTCGTGAGGGACCAAATGGAATTGGCACCCTTCATCCTGGTCTATAAGCATTTTCTAAATTCATTATAATTTTGTTTCTATCAACAAGGTAAAAATTAATGCAGTATGGTAGAATGGAATATAATTTGACCATCCCGAGTCTCCGTGTACTTGGTGATTGTGTGGACATTCTTCTTTTGCACTGTTTCTTAATCTTAATGCTGATATCTTTGACCAACTAAAACTTGAAAGAAATTATCTGGAATTTATTAAATTTAAAATCCTAGTGAACTTCAGATAATATCCAGCACTTCTTTTCCTTACTATACTGACATGATGTATAAATCTTAAGTTTATACGTATCTTAATTAGGAGCAATGTGAGAGATGGTATGAAAAACAAGCTGTCTGTAACAGACTAACAAGTGTCTTGAAGAGCTCAAAAATACATTTCCTTTGGTTGAGAAAGTGGGAGTCCCTCTCAGCTGCAAAAATCAGTGCCAAACACGTGAGAAAGTCTTATGTCCTAATGGGCAAAGAGATTCTACAAACACAATGGTGTTGCTTTCTTCTCTAAGTTCTGGGCAAGGTTCCTGCAGGGATGCTGCTGCTGCTGCTAAGTCACTTCAGTCGTGTCCAACTCTGTATGACCCCATAGACAGCAGCCCACCAGACTCTGCCATCCCCAGGATTCTCCAGGCAAGAATACTGGAATGGGTTTCCATTTCCTTCTCTAATGCATGCGTGCATGCATGAAAAGTTGCTTCAGTTGTGTCCAACTCTGTGCGACCCTATGGACAGCAGCCCACCAGGTTCCTCTGTCCATGGGATTCTCCAGGCAAGAATATTGGAGTGAGTTGCCATCTCCTTCTCCTCCTTCAGGAATATACCCCTATAATGCCATAGCACAAAGCAGAGAACTTCAGAAAATGTTCAATATTCATTTGCTTTTTATAATATGTGAATGAAAGTCACTCAGTCATGTCTGGCTCTGCAATCCCATGTACTGCAGCCTGCCAGGCTTCTCTGTCTATGAAATTCTCATTATGAAAAAATGAATGAGGAGTCCCAGGACATAACTGAAAGACTAGAGATGAGGTTTTCAATCCTCTTCCTGTCATGGTGATACTGGGTGCATTACTAAATATCTAAAGGCCTCAGCTTCCTCATTGACAAATGGCAATATTAATCTTTACCTCATGTACACTTAAGTGAAGATTAAATGAAAGAGTAAATGCAGCATTTGGCTAAGATCCAAGTGAGCATAATATTATCTCTATTTTCAAGTTCTATGTCTGGACTAACTTTCCTTTAGTTTCTTTCAATGTTCATGTACTCAACATTTTTTTTGTTTCCCCAAAATCTAAGAGATTCTCACTTGGAAGATTATTCAATACTCTCCTCACAGTATTATTAAGTTTTACTTTGCTTTGAGTTGCATATTTGCTTGGCTATCTTTGTGTTGCTAACTCCTTGACAACAGGCAATACATATGTTATACATACTTATAACTTAATTCTTCTTTCCCCTAATATCACTTACAGCCAGTCTTCATTTAATTTTTCATCTAGCCAAGTTTCCTTATTGGTGAAATGACAAGGCTGGAGAAATGCACAATAATTAAGGGAAAAGGAGCCCCTGCCCAGTTTTTTGGGCTTCCTATCTATTTAAATCTCCTCTGCTCTTTTTCTTTTTTCTATTTCCCAACTTAGCTCCTCAGTCTTTCTTGCTTCTTTTCACTTGCACCTGTTGGAAAACTTCAGTGCATTTGTCAGCCAGGTTATCATTCTGGCACTAATCAATCGACTTCTGACCCATCAAAAATGAGCTGGCTCATATTCTCGTTAATATTGGTCAGACTTGTAATACTTCATATTAAATATCAAACAAAGCTAAGTTATAATGTACTTTATAAAATTAGATTGTAGGGAGGAGTGATTCATTTTTTAAAAAGAGGAAAGTGTAAGCATTTACACATCTGATAGGAAGCCTCTAGGGTCTGCCTGTGACATCTCCCTCTAGACTACACTTCAGTATGCAGGCCACTCCAGAAGTGGCCTATGAATGGATCTGCCTTCTGTACCTTGGCTTCATGTTCTTTATAGAATATCTTTTTCTAATGACCGAAGAGTCTGGAATGGGACAGTGATGAGCAAAGTTGAAAGAAAATCCATAGTCTTAAGAAAGCTGCAATAGTTTGATTTTATATTTTCTCATTAGCTGCAGTTGTTCTACAATAATGTGTTTAGATAGTGAAATTCAATTGATCTAGGTCTCTTTTCACCTCCTCCATCTTTATGAACTAGGCCATCTTTCACTTTCTAAACCACCCCTGGCCCCAGGGAACAAAATCAAACTTTACATTTAGGGATATTTTAAGGTAAGCTTATCTCCCTAGTCTCAAATTATTTGTAATGTTGAACATATACTGTGTGAGCAACTTACATAAGATTCCCATGTAATGGGATTCCCATGTAATTTCAGCTAATAGACAGCCCTAAGTAACATATGCAGACTCATTATATGAATAGATCAATGATCAAAAGATTTATATATAAAGCAATAAAATGCAAAAACCATGCTGTACATAAAGTGCTTGAGAAATGTCTTTGAGAGATGGATTCAAAATATAATCAGAAAAAGTACCTGAATTATGTTTTATCTGCAAACTGATGAAAATTTGGCATACTTTGTACATCTCAGTAAATTTTTATATTAATATCAACTTGTGTTTTAGAAATAACAATGAAGCAGTTTGGGCTTCCCAAGTGGCTCAGTGGTAAATAATCATTCTGCCAATGCAGAAAATACTGGAGATGCTGTATCATTCCTGGGTTGGGAAGATCCCCTGAAGGAGGAAATGGCAACCCACTCCACTATTTTTGCCTCTAAAAGAGGTCCATAGTACAGTTCAGTTCAGTCGCTCAGTTGTGTCCGACTCTTTGCAACCCCATGAATCGCAGCACACCAGGCCTCCCTGTCCATCACCAACTCATGGAGCTCACTCAGACTCAGTCCATTGAGTCAGTGATGCCATCCAGCCATTTCATCCTCTCTCGTCCCCTTCTTCTCCTGTCCCCAATCCCTCCCAGCATTAAAGTCTTTTCCAATGAGTAAACTCTTCGCATGAGGAGGCCAAAGTACTGGAGTTTCAGCTTTAGCATCATTCCTTCCAAAGAAATCCCAGGGTTGATCTCCTTCAGAATGGACTGGTTGGATCTCCTTGCAGTCCAAGGGACTCTCAAGAGTCTTCTCCAACACCACAGTTCAAAAGCATCAATTCTTTGGTTCTCAGCCTTCTTCACAGACCAACTCTCACATCCAAACATGACCACAGGAAAAACCATAGCCTTGACGAGACGGACCTTAGTCAGCAAAGTAATGTCCCTGCTTTTGAATATGCTGTCTGGGTTGGTCATAACTTTTCTTCCAAGGAGTAAGAGTCTTCCAGTTTCATGGCTGCAGTCACCATATGCAGTGATTTTGGAGCCCCCCTCCACCCCCAAAATAAAGTTTGACACTGTTTCCACTGTTCCTCTGTCTATTTCCAATGGAGTGATGGGACCAGATGCCATGATCTTCGTTTTCTGAATGTTGAGCTTTAAGCCAACTTTTTCACTCTCCACTGTCACTTTCAACAAGAGGCTTTTTATTTCCTCTTCACTTTCTGCTATAAGGGTAGTGTCATCTGCGTACCTGAGTTGATTGATATTTCTTCTGGCAATCTTGATTCCAGCTTGTGTTTCTTCCAGTCCAGCGTTTCGCATGATGTACCCTGCATATAAGTTAAATTAGCAGGGTGACAATATACAGCGTTGACGTACTCCTTTTCCTATTTGGAACCAGTCTGTTGTTCCATGTCCAGTTCTAACTGTTGCTTCCTCACCTGCATACAGATTTCTGAAGAGGCAGGTTAGGTGGTCTGTTATTCCCATCTCTTTCAGAATTTTCCACAGTTTATTGTGATCCACACTGTCAAAGGCTTTGGCATAGTCAATAAAGCAAAAGTAGATATATTTCTGGAACTCTCTTGCTTTTTACATGACCCAGTGGATGTTGGAAATTTGATCTCTGGTTCCTCTGCCTTTTCTAAAACCAGCCTGAGCATCAGGAAGTTCACGGTTCACGTATTGCTGAACTCTAGCTTGGAGAATTTTGAGCATTACCTTACTAGCGTGTGAGATGAGTGAAATTGTGTGGTAGTTTGAGCATTCTTTGGCATTGCCTTTCTCTGGGATTGGAATGAAAACTGACCTTTTTCAGTCCTGTGGCCACTGCTGATTTTCCAAATTTGCTGACATACTGAGTGCAGCACTTTCACAGCATCATCTTTCAGGATTTGAAATAGCTCAACTGGAATTCCATCACCTCCACTAACTTTGTTTATAGTGATACTTTCTAAGGCCCACTTGACTTCACATTCCAAGATGTCTGGTTCTAGATGAGTGATCACACCATCGTGATTATCCGGTTCATGAAGATCCTTTTTGTACAGTTCTTCTATGTATTCTTGCCACCTCTTCTTAATATCTTCTGCTTCCATTAGGTCCATACATTTCTGTCCTTTATTGAGCCCACCTTTGCATCAAATGTTCCCTTGATATCTCTAATTTTCTTGATGAGATCTCTAGTCTTTCCCATTCTGTTGTTTTCCTTTATTTCTTTGCACTGATTGTTGAAGAAGGCTTTCTTATTTCTTCTTGGTGTTCTTTGGAACTCTGCACTCAGATGCTTATATCTTTCCTTTTCTCCTTGGCTTTTCACTTCTCTTCTTTTCACAGCTATTTGTAAGGCTTCCCCAGACAGCCATGTTGCTTTTCACATTTCCTTTCCGTGGGGATGGTCTTGATCCCTGTCTCCTGTACAATGTCATGAACCTCCATCCATAGTTCATCAGGCACTCTATCTATCAGATCTAGGCCCTTAAATCTATTTCTCACTTCCACTGTATAATCATAAGGGATTTTATTTAGGTCATACCTGAATGGTCTAGTGGTTTTCCCTACTTTCTTCAATTCAAGTGTGAATTTGGTAGTAAGGAGTTCATGATCTGAGCCACAGTCAGCTCCTGGTCTTGTTTTTGTTGACTGTATAGAGCTTCTCCATCTTTTGCTGCAGAGAAGATAATCAATCTGATTTTGATGTTGACCATCTGGTGATGTCCATGTGTAGAGTCTTCTCTTGTGTTGTTGGAAGAGAATATTTGCTATGACCAGTGCATTTTCTTGGCAAAACTCTATTAGTCTTTGCCCTGCTTTATTCCATATTTCAAGGCCAAATTTTCCTGTTACTCCAGGGGGTAGCAAAAATCAGACAAAACTGAGACACTAAACACAGTGCAAAATGAAGCATTTAAACTTAAATAAGGTTGGAAAAGACTCTGAGGCTGGGAAACATTGAAAGCAAAAAGAGAAGAGGATGGCAGAAGATGAGATTATTGA
This sequence comes from Nanger dama, assembly GCA_917880005.1. NCBI lineage: Eukaryota > Metazoa > Chordata > Mammalia > Artiodactyla > Bovidae > Nanger > Nanger dama. Next base: position 6,903,223 of record CAKJTW010000069.1, read on the forward strand.
ATGGCATCACAGATTCAACAAACATGAATTTGGGTGAACTCCGGCAGATGGTGAGGGACAGGGAAGCCTGAAAGCTGCAATCCATGGGGTCACCAAGAGCTAGACATGGCTTAGCAACTGAGAAAAAAGATCTTTTGCCTGTAGCATATGCTGATATAAAGTATGAAGTGAACGTTTTCCAAAATGATTATCAGTTTACTTTGGAGATATCTACTGTTGTTGATTACCAGTTTCTCTTCAAAATTTAAGTTTCTGTTTAAGTTTTAATGTTTATTCTGGCTTTTCTGGGCTTATTAGAAACTACAAAGTGTGCACAAGTATAATTTTCATTATTTTCATTGTTATTAATAAAGAGCTAATATTTTTATTTAGAAAGAAAAATGGCTGTGAAAGAGAACTCTGTTAGGCCTGTTTGCATGTAGAACTGATTTCTTTCCATTTTTAAAGTTCAGAAACTGAGAGAACACCATGTAGATTTGGGTCATTTTGCAAAAGTCAATTGCTCTCAACTGAAAATGTAAACATTTTTAGGGCTAAATCTTCCTTTACAGCCATGTGTCACCTGCTGCCCATGATGAGCTGTATTTTTATACAACAGCTTCATATTCTTTTATCTCAGAAAACCATATCTTCTGTCAGGTGTAACAGCAATCTGAGCTACCATGGAAGAAGAAATCCTAAGTGCTTTTCTTACCACTGCAGATGCAAACAGCTGTTTTTTTTTTTTCTTGGGTATTTTATAGCTGACCTAATCACACCTCTTCTCTGGAACCCCATCTCCAAATAAAAAGGGGTGTGACAAAAGACATTCACCTGTCTCCCTGACCTAATAAAAATGTCAGGATTTCTGCTATCAGAGCATTAAAAACTTCCTAAATAGCTTTAAAAGATGGAACATGCTCATAATTTGGAGCATTAAGATGCTCAGCGGAAAATAAAAGGAAAGAGAAAATATGAGAAGGAAGGCTTTAAGTTATGTAATGTATTCACTGAGGATAAAACAAAAGAAACTGCTTTTTGTGCACACAGAAGAGGAGGCTAAATACCCAAGACACAGTTCACTCTAGGTTTTGAGGAACAGCCCTGTTCAGTGGGGAAGATGGAGGGGCCTGGGCAGCCCCACCCAATGTAATCAGTGCCTCCTTCAGAGCCCTATGAGGACACAACTTTGCAAGTTAAACCTTAGCTTACTTCTAACTTAGATCCTTATTGCCAGATGTGCAATGTTTTTCTAATTGATCTTCAATTAGAAATGACTCCATGCCTTTTAGCTTTAAGTTTCACTTGTCTTCATTTCCCAAGGCCTTTAAATCAAATGATTGGAAACAATTAAAGGTACTGGGAGGCTGGGATGCTATTAAAGGGCCCTTTGCAAAGTAGATTTGCTAAAGGGAACAAGACATTGCTAACATATTGATTGAGGTGTATCAATTTCTTAAAGAAAGACCAGCCTTTTCTAAGCCTTCACAAAATGTAATGTAAATACATTGAGTGAATTACATATGGACACTGAATATTCACAGTGAAGGCTTTCTTTAAACATAGGCTAACTGCATTGGAGACAGGTGATTTTTCCAGTCCCCTCTCCTCTTTCTTTTCTTTCTTGTAATTCAACTGTTCTTATTTATGCAAAAAAAATACTCAAATAATTCTAGAAGGATGCTGTGAATTAGCTGATATGTAGTCTGTTGGAGTTTCAAGTACAGTTTAATTTGAATGAATATACAAACTGAGCACTAGGCCAGGTATCTTTAAAGTTTCAAAGGAACAGTCTCCAACTTTAAGATTTTGACCATCAATTTACTGAAGTAATTAACTGTCACAAAATAAATGATAAGAACCTTCCTAAAAGGAAGAACAGATTAAGAAGGTGGTAAGAAAAACCATTATGGTCTCATCACTCACCTAGAGCCAGACATCCTGCAGTGTGAAGTAAAGTGGGCCTTAGAAATAATTACTATGATCAAAGCTGTTCTAAGTGCTACAATTCCAGATAAGCTATTTAAAATCCTAAAATGTGATGCTGTTAAAGTGCTTCACTCAATAGGTCAGCAGTGGCCATAGGATTCGAAAAGGTCTGTTTTCATTCCACCCCAAAGAAGGACAATGTCAAAGGTTATTCAAACTACCATACAATTGTGCTCATTTCACATGCTAGTCAGGTTATCATCAAAATCCTGATGAGTTAGGCCTTAGCAGTACAGGAATCAAGAACTTACAGATGTACAAGCAAGATTTTGAAAAGTCAGAGGAACCAGAGATCAAATTTTCAACATTCATTGGATCATGGAGAAAGCAAGGGAATTTGAGAAAAAACAACTACTTCTGCTTCAGTAACTATGGTAAAGCTTTGATAATATGGAATACAACATACTATGGAAAATTCTTAGAGATAGGTTAACAGACCACTCTACCAGCCTCCTAAGAAGCTGGTATGTGGGTCAAGAAGCAATGGTTAGAACCAGACATGGTACTGACATGGTACAAAGTTGAGAAAGGAGTAAGACAAAGCTGTACATTGTCACCTTGCTTATTTCACTTATATCCAGAATACATTGTGCAAAATGCCAGGTGGATAAATCACAAGCTGTAATCAAAAACCTCAGATATGCAGGTGATACCACTCTAATCACAGACAATGGAGAGGAACTAAAAGCCTTTTGTTGATAGTGAAAGGAAAAAGTAAAAAACAAAAAACAAAAAAACTGGCTTGAAATTGAATATTCAAAAACTAAGGTCATAGCTTCTGGTCCCATCACTTTATGACAAATAAAAGGAGAAAAAAATGGAAGCAGTGATAGACTGTATTTTTGGGGCTCCAAAACTGCTGTGGACAATGGATGTAACCATGAAGTAAACAGATAGTTGCTCCTTGGAATGAAAACTACAACAAACCTAGACAGCATATTAAAAAGCAGAGATATTACTTTGCCCACAAAGTTCAGTCTACTCAGAGCTATAGTTTTTCCAGTAGTCACGTATGGATGTGAGAGTTGGATCATAAAGAAGGTTGAGCACAAAAATTCAAGTTGTGGTGCTGGAGAAGATTCTTGAGAGTCCCTTGGACAACAAGGAGATCAAATCAGTCAATGCTAACAGAAATCAACTCTAAATATTCATTGGAAGGACTGTTGCTGAAACTGAAGTTTCAATACTGTGGTCACTTGATGTGATGTGCCAACTCATTGGAAAAGACCCTGATGCTGGGAAAGATTGAAGGCCAAATGAGAAGGGTTGGCACAGGATGTGATGGTTAGACAGCATCATCCATTCAATGGACATGAATTTGTGTAAAATCCAGGAGACGGTGGAGGAAAAAGGACAGAGGAGCCTGGAGTGCTGCAATCCAGGGGGTCATAAAGAGTAGGACCTGACTTAGCAACTGAACAAGAACAACACAAAATAATCAGTGAGAATGAATATGCATTTATAAAAATTATTTTAACAAGTACACAATTAATTAGGTTATAGATACCTATATAAAAATCATAGAATCAGAGTTCTGAGTCATCTCACTGTACCAAGAAGTATTCAGTGATATTAGAAGTATTATGCTAATTTTTAGCCCACAATTATAGAGCAACAGTAAGAAAATGGATAAGATACCCATTGAGGAAGGTAAGTGGTATAATAAAAATTGTGTTTCTCAGGAAGAACACTGGCAGGAACTTAAGGTACTTGCCTCCAAAAGACAAATAACAACTCCAAAATATGTGAACATTTATTTTTCAAAAGGATTTGTTTGTTCCCTGCTGTTGTACACAGTAAAATCAAAGCAACTGGGAAGAAATTACAAGAAAACCAATTTTACTTCAGTATTCTATTGTCTTCAAAATGAAAAACAAATAATGAAAGAACTATATACCATATATTTGTTGTATATTTTATATTATACAAAATCCAGCTATATTTTTATAGTCCATGGTGCATGCTTTATATATAGATATATATATATATATATATATGAAATCTTTAAAGTTTAGTGCTTCATGCTTGTAATAAATGTCATTGCTAAGAACTGCCTTGTGTCTTTTGGTTCTAGGTCTCTAACTGAGCTATCACCAGCACCTTAGACTCATGCTGAAAACTAAGTCTGTTGCCTGTCACTGAAGGGATTCAAGCAAACAGCAACACTGCCTATGGAGGTCCCTAATTAAGTTGCAAATTTTGTTGGAAAAAATACCCAACACTCCTGCAGCTCTAAAACTATTTTTTTATTAGTTGTAGAATCATGATAAGATAGTTTTGGTTAAACCTGTTCATGACTAAAAATGACTTAGATGTGTTATTTTCAATAGGACCTTTTCTTGTTTGAAATCTAAGTTTCCCAGTACTCCTGTCTGGTGAAAAAAAAAAAAAAAAGGGCCCAGATGGATTTTAGGTTGGAAAACTCTTACTCTCTATTTTAAGCATATGACAGATTTATACTGATATTTCTGCTTCAGTTCTTAGCCAACCTCATTCCTATCTGAGACTGCAGGGAGCTGAAGGCTTGATGACTATTTTAATCCTTTCATTTATGTATCATGATTTTTCTTCTGCAAACTCAGTAATACCTCACTAATACTTTTTATGCTTTAGGAGGCTTAAAGTGTGTACTTTGAGTCAAAATACATCAATATTTACCAATATCAAAAAAACTTTGTCTAACTTTTCAACTTGTCTAACATTTAGCTCCTTACCTTACCTGCCTACCGTGAAATCTGTATCCAGGTCAAGAAGTAACAGTTAGAACTGCAGAGTGAACAGCAGATTGATTCTAAATTGAGAAAGGAGTACATCAAGGCTGTATATTGTTACCCTGCTTATTTAAGCTATATGCAAAGTACAACATGAGAAATTGTGGGCTGGATGAGCACAAGCTGGAATCAAGATTGCCAGGAGAATTATCAATAACCACAGATATGCAAAGGACACCACCCTATGACAGAAAGCAAAGAGGAACTGAAGACTGTCTTGATGAAATAAAAAAGGAGAGTGAAAAAGCTGGCTTAAATCTCAATATTCAGAAAACTAAGATCACGGCATCCAGTCCCATCACTTCATGGCAAATAGATGGGGAAACAGTGACAGACTTTACTTTTTGGGGCTCCAAAATCACTGCAGATGGTGATTGCAGCCATGAAGTTAAAATATGCTTGCTCCTTGGAAGAAAAGTTATGATCAACCTAGACAACATATTAAAAAGCAGAGACGTTATTTTGCCAACAAAGGTACATCTAGTCAAGTCTATGTTTTTTTTTTTTTCCAGTAGACTTGTGTGGATGTGAGAGTTGGACTGTGAAGAAAGCTAAGTACTGAAGAATTGACACTTTTGAACTGTGGTGTTGGAGAAGACTCTTGAGAGTCCCTTGGACCTGCAGGGAGATCCAACCAGTCCATCCTAAAGGAAATCAGTCTTGAACATTCATTGGAAGGACTGATGCTGAAGCTGAATAATTTGGCTCCTGATGAGAAAACCTGACTCATTTGAAAAGATCCTGATGCTGGGAAAGATTGAGGATGGGAGATGAAGGGGACGACAGAGGACGGGATGGTTGAATGGCAACACTGACTTAATGGATATGAATTTGAGTAAACTCTGAGAGATGGTGACAGACAGGGAGGCCTGGCTTGCTGCAGTCCATGGGGTCACAAAGAGTTGGACACGACTGAGCGACTGAATTGAACTGAACTAAAATGGATGAGAATGGGCAAATTTAATTCAGATGACAATTATATCCACTACTGTGGGCAAGAATCTCTTTGAAGAAATCTATGGGTGGAGGTTTGTAACATTGTGCCAGGAGGCAGTGGTCAAAAATTTCTTCTAGGAAAATAAATGCAAAAAGGCAAGATGGTTGTCTGACAAGGCCTAGATAATAGCTGAGAAAAGAAGGGAAGTGGAAGGCAAAGGAGGAAAGGAAAGGTATACCCATATGAATGCAGGGTTACAAAGAATAGCAACGAGAGATAAGAAAGCCTTCTTAAATGAACAATGCAATGAAGTAAAGGAAAACAATAAAATGGGAAATACTAGAGATCTCTTCAAGAAAATTAGAGATACCAAGGGAACATTTCATGCAAGGATGGACAAAATGAAGGACAGAAATAGTATGGAAATAAAAGAAGCAGAAGATATTAAGAAGAGGTGGCAAGAAAACCCAGTAAAGGTCTTAATATCACCCGGAAAAGAGTGATTTGTGTGGTCATTCACCTAGAGTCATTTATGCTGGAGTTTAAAGTCAAGGGGACCTTAGGAAGCATTGCTACAAAGAGCACTAGAGGTAATGGAATTCTAGCTAAGCTATTTCAAATCCCAAAGATGATGCTGTTAAAATGCTGCACTCAATATGCCAGCAAATTTGGAAAACTCAACAGTGGCCACAGGACTGGAGAAGCTCTTTTTATTCCAATCCCAAAGAAGGGAAATGCCAAAGAATGTTCAAACTACTGCTTAATTGCACTCATTTCACATGCTAGCAAGGCAATGCTCAACATCCTTCATGCTAGACTTCAGCAGTATATGAACTGAGAACTTCCAGCTGTACAAGATAAATTTAGAAAAGACAGAGGAACCAGAGATCAAATTGCCAACATCCACTGGATCATAGAAAAATCAAGGGAATCCCAGGAAAAAAAAAAAAAAAAACCACACCTATTTCTGCTTCATTAACTGTGCTAAGGCCTGTGACTGTGTGGATCACAACAAACCATGGAATATTCTTCAAGAGATGGAAATACAAGACCACTTTAGCTGTCTCCTGAGAAACCTGCAGGTCAAAAAGCAACAATTAGAACTTTACATGAAACAACACAGGTCAGTAACATTAAGCACATCCACATTGCTGTGTGATCATCATGAATGCTTATGTATTCAGTCGTGTCCAACTCTTTGAGACCCCATATACTGTAGCCCACCAGTTTCTTCTGTCCATGAGATTCTCCAGGCAAGAATACTGAAGTGGACTGCCATTTTCTTTTCCAGAAGATCTTTCCAATTCAGGGATTGAACCTGGGTATCCTGCTTCTCCTGCTATGCAGGGAGATTCTTTACCACTGTGCCACTTGGGAAGCCCATGGAACAATGGACCAGTTCAAAACAGGCAAAGCAGTATGTCAAGGCTGTATATTGTCACCTTGTTAATTTAATTTATATGCAGAGTGCATCACGCAAAATGCTGGGCTGGATAAAGCTCAAGCTGGAGTCAAGATTTCTGGGAAAAATATCAATAACCTCAGATATGGAGATAACACCACACTAGTGGCAGAAAGTAAAGAGGAACTAAAGAATCTCTTAATGAAAGTGAAAGAGGAGAGTGAAAAAGCTGGCTTAAAACTCAACATTCAAAAACTCATATCTTTTCAGGTGTTTATTAGTCATCTGTATGTCTTCTTGGGCACTCCACTCCAGTATTCTTGCTTGGAAAATCCCATGGATGGAGGAGCCTGGTGGGCTGTCGTCTGTGGGGTTGCACAGTCAGACACGACTGAAGTGACTTAGCAGCAGCAGTATGCCTTCTTTGGGGAAATGCCTGTTTAGTTTTTAGATGACCAGTTCCAGTTTGATGCATGATTCAGGGCACCTAAAGTCAGTGCTCTGGGACAACTTGGAGGGATACAGTGGGGAGGTAAGTTGGAGGGGCCTTCAGGATGAGGGACACATGTATACCCGAAGCTGATTCATGTTGATGTATGGCAAAAGCCATTACAATAGTGTAAATTAACTATCCTCCAATTAAAATAAATAAAAAAATAATTAAAAAAGAAATTAATACCGTGGCAACCAATCCCATCACTTCATGGTAAACAGACTGGGAAACAATGGAAATAGTGACAGGCTTTATTTTCTTGGGCTCCAAAATTACTGCAGATGGTAACTGCAACTATGAATTAAAAGATACTTGCTCCTTAGAAAAAAGTTGGGACAAACCTAGACAGCATATTAGGAAGCAGATATATTACTTTACAAACAAATGTCCATATAGTCAAAGCTATGATTTTTCCAGTAGTCATATACAAATGTGAGAGCTGAACTATAAAGAAGGCTGAGCACCAAACAACTGATGTTTCAAACTATGATGCTAGAGAAGACGCTTGAGATCCCTTAGACATCAAGGAAATGAAACTTCCAATACTTTGGCCACCTGATGTGATGGGTCAACTCATTGGAAAAGACTTTGATAGAGGGAAAGATTGAGAGTAGTGGGAGAAGTGGGTGACCAGGATGAGATGGTTGGATGGCATCATCAAGTCGGACATCATCACTGAGCTAACTCCTGGAGAGAGTGAAGGACTAGGAAGCTTGGCATACTGCAGTCCATGAGTTTACAAAGAGTTGGACATGCCTGTGCAACTGAACAACAATTTGGAAATTAGGTATCTGCTTTTAAATAATGGGTGTGTCTAAGAAACCATAGCAAGGAAATTCAGAAAACATTTGTTACAGAATAAAAATGAAAAGAGAATTTATCAGAATTCATCACATGCAGCAGAAGCTGTTCAATGCAGATATTTACAATGTGGAATCTTGATAAGGTATGGAAAAAAACATTGACACTGGCGTAAAGTTTTATGAAATTTGAAGAAATTCTGTACTTTAGTTAATAACAATATATCACATATAAATTTCCTACTTTTATACAATATAGTATCTATATTCTCAAAGTTGGATTGGATTTTTCAAGCTTTCAAATTTTATTTTGAATCACTAAGGTAATAAGCAGGCTTCCCAGGTAGCTAGTGGTAATGAACTCACTTGCCAACGTAGGAAACTTAAGAGACGCGGGTTCCATCTCTGTGTCAAGAAGTTCCCCTGGAGGAGGGCATGGCAGCCCACTCCAGTATTACTGGTTGTCTCCCATGGACTGAGGAGCCTAAAAGGCTACAGTGTTGTAAAAGCTAGACACTACTGAAGCAACTAGGCATGCACCTCCACAGGTAATAAATTCTCTAGATTTATAGAAATAATACTAGATACTAGATTCAATGGAACTATATCAAAATTTTCAGTGAATATAAATTAGAAATACAGCATTATATTCATTCTTAGTCAAACAAGTATAACCAAAAGGTCATACATTTTTAGATAAGCAAAAATTTATGTTTTCTAAAATATATTATACATTTTATATATATATATATATACACACACACAGAAGTTTTTCTACTATACATGATAAAACTTGAGAAGAAGCATAAAAATAAAAAAAGAGATGGAGAAATTAGAAAACAAACTAAGCGAAATGGGAGCACAGAATATAAAGTAGAAAAAGTGAAATAAATCAGATAAAAGTAAAAGATCATCATATAGTGTGATTACTTTTCCACATGGCTACCCATTAGAATCACATCTGGAATTCTGGAGGAAAAAAAACACCTGGAAATTTGTAGTTTTCAAAAACAGTTCCAACATTATTGTAATCTGCATCTGGAGTACAATAAAAGTGATTACATATTTTTATATTAAATGATGCTTTAAGTGATAAATTATGGTTTAAGTGATCTAAATGATGGTTTAGAATACTTTTATGTTCTTTTGATCTATTATGATATAATGGTACAGGAATGAATAATAGTTATATAATCACAATAGTAAAAGATGTTTAATAGTTTTCACAATCAGTAGCCAGGCAAAAACTAAAAGATGATTAAAATTGCGTGCCATAATGGAAACACGATTAACCTAACACTATAAAATAATTACATGCATTTTGTGGGGTTGAAGTAGAGTGATGTGGTAAGCAGAAGTGCATATACATGGACAAATTTTCACCCACCCATCCAGTCTCTGTCTTTTCACTGGTGCATTTAATCCATCATTATGACCCTATTATCATTTTCTTAAATATTTAGGGTTTGTTTTTTGTAGATATGTTCCTTCTTTTGTGTTTCTTATCTAGAGAAATTCCTTTGGTATTTGTTGTAAGATGGTATGGTGATGCTGAATTTTCTTAACTTCTACTTTTCTTTGAATCTTTTGATTTTACCTTCAAATCTGATCAGTCTTGCTTGGTATGGAACACTCTTGGTTATAGATACTGCCCTTTTATCACTTTAAATATACCATGCCATTCCCTTCTCACGTATAGAGTTTCTGTTGAGAAATCAGCTGACAAATTTATGGGAGTTTTTATTTTTGTTGTTATTTGCTTTCTTTTTTTTTTTTTTTCCTGTTGCTTTTTATATTTTATCTTTGTTTTTATTTTTTTGTCACATTGATTACTGTGTGTCTCACTGTGTTCCTCCTTGAGTTTATCCTGCCTGGGACTCTTCACGCTTCCCGGACTTGATCGGATATTTTACTTCCGATGTTAGGGAAGTTTTCAGCTATTATCTCTTCAAATATTTTCTTTTGTTCTTTCTCGTTCTCCTTCTGGCACCCCTATAATGTGTATGTTGGTGCATTTAATGTTGTCCCAGAAGTCTCTTAGGCAGTCTTCATTTTGTTTTTCATCGTTTTTTTCTATATGATGTTCTGTGGTATTGATTTCCACCACTCTATCCTCCAAGTCATATATCTATCTGTTCTTCTGCCTAAATTATTCTGGTATTGATTCCTCCTAGTGTATACTTTATCTATTCGTTTTTAGTTCTTCTGGGCATTAGATAAACAGTTCTTTCATCTTCTCCAACTTTTTTCCCCGAGACCCTGGATCATCTTCATTATCATTATCCTGAATTCTTTTTCTCAAAGGCTGCCTATCTTCTTTTCATTTAGCTTTTTTTTTTCCTGGGGTTTTATTTTGTCTCTTCATCTGGGACATAATCCTCAGCCTTTCCATTTTGATTAACTTTTCATGATGTGGTTTTCATTCAAGTGGCTGTAGGATGGCAGCTCTCCTTGTTGCTTCTGTCTGATTTCTGATGGATGAGGCCAAGAAGCTTGTGTAAGTTTACTGATGCCACAGACTGTTGGAAAAACTAGATCTTGCTCTGATGGGCAGGGGTGAGTTCAGTAAAACTTTAATCTGATTGTCTGTTGATGGGTGTGGCTGTGCTCCCTCCCTGTTAGTTGCTTGGCTTGAAATGACCTAGTCCTTGACTCTACAGGCTGTATGGTAGGGTTAATGACAATTCCAAGAGGACTCATGTCAAGGGCCCCTCCCAGGTCTGCTGCTGCCAGTGCCCCTGTCCCTGCTGACCCACAGCTCTGCAGGAGACCCTCCAACAATAGCAGGTAGGTCTGGTTCAGTCTCCTGTGAGGTCACTTCTTTACTCTGGGTCCTGGTGAACACAAGATTTTCTTTGTGCTCTCCAAGAGCAGAGTTTCTGCTTCCCTCAACCCTGTGTAAGTCTTGTAATCAAATCTCATTGACTTTCAAAATCATATTTCCTGGGCATTCCTAGTTCCTTTACCAGATTCCCAGGCTGAGAAGCCTGACATGGGGTTCTTCACCATGTGGGAGAATTTCCTTGGTACTATTGCACTCTTTGATTTGAATAAATCTCAAATCCAGGGAAAATATTTTTAAGGACAGTGTGAAGGAAAGAGTCACAGAATGCCTCATCAGTTCATGCACAAGTCTCTAATTTGTTGATAGTGAGATAATAGGATGATGTTTCAGAAATCTCAGTCATCAACGTTCTGGTTTCTGACTGTTCTGGGGTCTATGTGCTGGTAGCCAGCATGCTGTTAACTTCCTCCACTTTGTGGAGGTTTTAGTACCTGAAAAAGAACTCCATGATATGGATCAGGATATTATCTATAGTCTCTGAGGAGGATCTAAGGGTCCTTGAGTTAGTTTTATCCATAAACACTTACTATTTTTTTTTCTTGCTTGACTTGTTTCTTTTATTTCTGTGTTTTATCACTTCTCAGATTAACTTTGTTCTTCAGAACTTAAGGAGGCCTTGGAAGCTAATGGTTTTCTACAAAGAGGAGGTAGGGGGCATGGGAGGGTCTGTTTCCAGCAAGTTCCTGGAGGATCATGCTTGGTGTCAAGTTCCCCTCATCACAGAGACTTCCAACTTGACATATAAGGTACACGAACTTAGGCCACAGAAATTCTTTCTCCAATGACTCCCATTTCACTCTTCATGTTTCATTCATCTCTATTTAAATCATATAAATTAAAACATCTAATGAACTATGAAAGTGTTAGTTGATCAGTTGTGTCCAACTTTTTGTGACCACATGGACTGTAGCCCAACAGGCTCCTCAGTCCATGGGATTCTCTAGTCAAAAGTAATGGAGTGGATTACTATTCCCTTCTCCAGGGAAACTTTCCAACCTTGAATCTGGGTCTCCTGCATTGCAGACAGAATCTTTACCATCTTAGCCATCATGGAAGCCCTAATGAACCATGCTTAGTAGCAAACTAAGACATCTTATGTAGGCTCAAAACATAGCTAATATATATGTTGCTCATTTAAATTAATAGAAATAACATTTTCTGGAAATCAGATCCTCTCTAGGCAAGATTGGTTCCTGGAAGAACTCTCTCCCATATAACATGTGAAAGCATATACTTAAGCATGAATTTGTTAGTTCAGGAAGTTTTTCCTGGCTGGATCTCCCAATGTCTGATTTGCGTTCTTCTTTTTTTTTTTTTTTTCCCCAGGCATTTCTTTATTTCCACACTATTGGTGTGGTGTTAAACCCTCCTCAGACTAAACACTTCTGGCTTCTGACTCAATTTTTTCTTTCCAATATACCATCCCATATATGTATATATATACACACACACACACACACACACACACATACATATATATATATATATATATACACACATTTCTGCCTCCCCCCCACCCCGAGGTACACACTTAACAGGTTGAGTGGAGAAAAAAAACAAACAACTTTTTACCTGCCCTACACCTGTTCCAGAAACAACTGGCTTCTGACCAGTCACTGAACCCATATATTGCATCAAATTCAGCACTACATACAGTGTACTCATCCTCCATTTCTCTAAGAAGAATAGCAAGAAAAATGAGTTGGATGGAAGTCATATGACCTCCATCTACCGTTCCATTCATCATTGTTCAGTTCAGTCATTCAGTTGTGTCCGACTGTGACCACATGGACAGCAGTATACCAGGCTTCCTTATCCATCACCAGCACCAAGAGTTTACTCAAACTGATGTCCATTGAGTCGGTAATGCCATCCAACCATCTCATCCTCTGTCATCCCCTTCTCTTTCTGCTTTGAATCGTTCCCAGCATCAGGGTCTTTTCCAATGAGCCCAGCATCAGGGTCTTTTCCAATGAGTTCATTCTTCGCATCAGGTGGCCAGAGTATTGGAGCTTCAGCTTCAACATCAGCCCTTTCAAAGAACAGTCTGGACTGATTTTCTTTAGGATTGATAGGTTTGGTCTTCTCGTTGTCCAAAGGACTCTCGAGAGTCTTCTCCAGCACCACAGTTCAAAAACATAAATTCTTCACCACTCAACTGTCTTTATGGTCCAACTCTCAGATCCATACATGACTACTGGAAAAACTATAACATTTTATCATTGTTATCAATTTCCTTTTCCTCTGAATCCTGGAAAATTTCTTCATTTTTTCCTGCCGTGACAATGTGTTAAGTTTTAATAATATCGAACCTGATGTTACCATCTTAAGTTTGGATTTAAAGTCCATTATTGAAACATAGATTTCTTTGCATTTAAAAATATTACCTCCTATTGTTTTTTATCAATCTGTTGTCATTGCACATAAAATTGATATTTAATGAGAACCTACTATATACTAGTTTTGGTGTCTGTAATTAAAGTAACTTGCATTACGTTATGTTTGTTATATTGCATCTCCTACCACCATACCAGAATCTGAGATCCAATTATTTATATAACATGTATACAACTTTTATATAGAGATTTTTTCTGTTTTTATAGCTGTCTATTTTTCTATAGAGGATGTAGTCTTGTACACTCTTAAGAATTTGTGAATATTCTTTTGGAGCAAAAATCACAGAATTTTAAGATTTTTATAGACCTGATTTTTCTCTTTGTTATTGTGATAATATTTCCTTTATTTATGCCACAATATTTTTCAGAAACTCTCTTTCTGTTTACTCATCCACAAATGTGTAGATATAGCTGACTCCATTTGATCAGACATCTTAGGACTCACTCTTAGTTTTCTGAACAGGAGTAATTATATAATTCACAGCATCTAGAATGTCTTCTTTCTAAGGCTATTAAATTTTCTGGTTTTATTGAAAGTAACTTTCCAGGGTACAGTACTTAACTGTCTATGTCCCTTTCATGTACCTGACACACTGTCATTTTCTGTGAGTTGCAACTGTGCACAGATTTTATTAAGGGTGATGGAAAAGTGATGGGAAAGTGGACTTTTGACCATCTCAGGAAAACAGTAGTAGGAAAGTGGAATAATCCATTTACAATTTCATGTTTGGTTCAAACTATTATCAAAGTCAAGGGGATACTGCAGGAAGTTTCATAATTCTCTCTATTGATTTTTAAGACAGCAGACTAGTTGATTTCATCAAGTTATGCCAAAAAATGTCAGTGATTTTTTATCGTTTAGTTAGCTTGATTGCTCCTTGAATTTGTCTGTTTTGTAATTGCTTTTCTGTTTCCTGCATTGTTGATAAGTATTTAAATTAGAATTTTGGAAAAGTTATCTCTTGGCTTTGCTAGACAGAATTTTAAACCTTTAGCTTTTTGCCATAATTTTTATCTCTAATACTGACAAGCTATAGAGAGGAGTTGAGAATTGTTTAGTCACTCAGTTGTGTCCACCTCTTTGTGACCCCATGGACTGCAGCAAGCCAGACTTCCCTGTCCTTCACCATCCTCCAGAGTTTGCTCAAACTCATGTTGACTGATTCAGTGATGCCATCTAATCATCTCATCATCTGTCATTCCCTCTCTTCCTGCCTTCAATCTTTCCCAGCATCAGGGTCTTTTTTCAACTAGCTGAGAATGCTAAGTGTCAAATTAATAACTTCAAAATAATAAATATTTCACTTAGTTTTAAATCATTGGAATTTGAGAAAGTCACAAAAATTTAATAGAAATAAATTAGCTTCAGTTGGAGATGATTCCATTCTAATCAGGAGCTTATATTATTAACTGCTCCACTTCAAATTGGACACTGTGCTTTGCCAATGGTTAGATAGATAAGAAAAGAAATCCACACTGTATGTAATGATTTAAAGTTCTCTGTGATTCAACTATAATTCAATTTTTAGACTATGCTCTGATTTTTTAAAAATAATCTGTTTTTGAAATTGAATTGTTACTTTAAATCTAGTCTGTTACTGTCTTTTCCTGGCATCTCACCTTGTTTTCCTGTTTGGAATCAGTCTCTCATTCCCCCATGCTCCTATCACACTCTGCTTATTCACTGATTCAATTACTGACACATTCTGGATTAATCCAGATATTAGTCTGCAGGTGTCTTTCTTGCATATGAGGATATAATCACTTCGAATTCTTGGAATATATTGCTTATTCTTTTGACTTTTTTGAAAACCATAGCATATTTGAATAAATGATTCTGTAAATGAGCAAATCCATATTTAATGAATGAATCCATGTTAATCAATCAATAAATAAATGTGGCTTATTTAGATCACAAGTAAGATTCCTCTTTTCAAACATGTCAACCTCAATTATTCTTTAAGAAAAAATGGAATCCTTCCATAACTAGAGGCATTAACACCGACTATGAGGTTAACTGAACATACTTGCAAGGAATCAATGTGATAGAGATGTCTGTACTGTGTAGATGGAACTCTGCCTCCCACTTACAAAATTAGCTGTTTTCTGTTTGATATTTGGTTTTGATGTTTCCAGTTTACTTTCTGTCATGAAGGTCTTAAATTTCTTGCTGAGTATGAACATGTCAAATATTAATTTACTCAGAGGTTATCAACTAAAATTACAGTTTCTTTCCTCCCTGATTTATCTTTTCATTAAGGTATAAACAGTAAATGATACAGTTTCAAAGGTTAATTTCCTCAATAATGACTATAGACAGTCACTCAATGCAATTTATTCCCCATTCAACAAAAATATTTAATCACCTAGCACTTGCACATAGTGTGCTAATTATAAGAGATAATGATGAGTAAGGTAGGATCATCAATTTTTAGTGAGGTGAACTACAATGTAATAAATCACAGTAATAAACATCATAAAAGTTTTAATAAAGAGAAGAGTGGCTATGTAGACACGGATGTGATGAACTCTATCAGTGACTAAAGAAGTGAGAAAAAAGGTCTGGATGTGCCAAACTTCCCCCTACAGTGAAACAGGGTTTCTGTTTTGGTGATTGGATGCTTTAGCAGCTCCGAAATCAGATGAATTATATTCTTTGCAGCCAAAGATGGAGAAGATCTATACAGTCAGCAAAAACAAGACTGGGAGCTGACTGTGGCTCAGATCATGAGCTCCTTGTTGCCAAATTCAGACTTAAATTGAAGAAAGTAGGGAAACCACTAAACCATTCAGGTATGACCTAAATCAAATCCCTTATGATTATACAGTGGAAGTGAGAAATAGATTTAAGGGCCTAGATCTGATAGAGAGAGTGCCTGATGAACTATGGATGGAGATTCGTGACATTGTACAGGAGAGAGGGATCAAGATCATCCTCATAGAAAAGAAGTGCAAAAAAGCAGAATGGCTGTCTGGGGAGGCCTTGCAAATAGCTGTGAAAAGAAGAGAGGTGAAAAGCAAAGGAGAAAGGGAAAGCTATAATCATCTCAATGCAGAGTTCCAAAGAATAGCAAGGAGAGATAAGAAAGCCTTCTTCAGCAGTCAGTGCAAGGAAATAGAGGAAAACAACAGAATGGGAAAGACTAGAGATCTCTTCAAGAAAATTAGAGACACAAAGGGAATATTTCATGAAAAGATGGGCTCAATAAAGGACAGAAATGGTAAGGACCTAACAGAAGCAGAAGATATTAAGAAGAAGTGGCAAGAATATACAGAGGAACTGTACAAAAAGTATCTTCATGACCCAGATAATCATGATGGTGTGATCACTCCAGTAGAGCTATTTCAAATCCTGAAAGATGATGCTGTGAAAGTGCTGCACTCAATACACCAGCAAATTTGGAAAAACTCAGCAGTGGCCACAGTACTGAAAAAGGTCAGTTTTAATTCCAATCCCAAAGAAAGGCAATGCCAAAGAATGCTCAGACCACCACACAATTGCAGTCATCTCACATGTTAGTAAAGTAATGCTCAAAATTCTCCAAGCCAGGCTTTAGCAATACATGAACTGTGAAGTTCCAGATGTTCAAGCTGGTTTTAGAAAAGGTAGAGGAACCAGAGGTCAAATTGCCAACATCTGCTGGATCATCAAAAAAACAAGAGAGTTCTTTAAAAAAAAAACCTCTATTTCTGCTTTATTGACTATGCTAAAGCCTTTGACAGTGTGGATCACAATAAACTGTGGAAAATTCTGAAAGAGATGGGACTACCAGACCACCTAACCTGCCTCCTGAGAAATCTGTATGCAGGCCAGGAAGCAACAGTTAGAACTGGACATGGAACAACAGACTGGTTCCAAATAGGAAAAGGAGTATGTCAAGGCTGTATATTGTCACCCTGCTAATTTAACTTATATACAGAGTACACAATGAAAAATGCTGGGCTGGAAGAAGCATAAGCTGGAATCAAGATTGCTGGGAGAAATAGCACTAACCTTATATATGCAGATGACACCACCCTTAGGGCAGAAAGTGAAGAGGAACTAAAAGCCTCTTGATGAAAGTGAAAGAGGAGAGTGAAAAAGTTGGCTTAAAGCTCAACATTCAGAAAACGAAGATCATGGCATCTGTTCCCATCACTTCATGGGAAATAGATGGGGAAACAGGGGAAACAGTGTCAGATTTTAAATTTTCTGGCTCCAGAATAACTGCAGATGGTGATTGCAACCATAAAATTAAAAGACGCTTACTTCTTGGAAGGAAAGGTATGACCAACCTAGATAGCATATTCAAAAGCAGAGACATTACTTTGCCAACAAAGGTTTGTCTAGTCGAGGCTCTGGTTTTTCCAGTAGTCATGTATGGATGTGAGAGATGGACTGTGAAGAAAGCTGAGCACCGAAGAATTGATGCTTTTGAACTGTGGTGTTGGAGAAGACTCTTGAGAGTTCCTTGGACTGCAAGGGTATCCAATCAGTCCATTCTGAAGGAGATATGCTTTTGGATTTCATTGGAAGGAATGATGCTGAACCTGAAACTTCAGTACTTTGGCCACCTCATGCGAAAAGTTGACTCACTGGAAAAGAGTCTGATGCTGGGAGGGATTGGGGACAGAAGGAAAGGGGACGACAGAGGATGAGATGGCTGGATGACATCACTGACTTGATGGATGTGAGTTTGAGTGAACTCTGAGAGACTGTGATGGACAGCAAGGCCTGGCGTATTTTGATTAATGCAATCGCAAAGAGTCGCACACGACTAGCGACTGAACTGAACTGAAAGGAATTTAGAAAAGTGTTAGTCGTGACTCTTTGGGACAGCATGGACTGTAGCTCACCAGGGTCCTCTGCTCATGGAATCTCCAGGCTGGAATGCTTGAATGGGTAGTCATTCATTTCTTCAGTTATTCTTTCCAACCCAGGGATTAAATCAGTTTATTCTGCATTACAGGTGGATTCTTTACCATCTGAGCTACCAGGGAAGATCCTATGTTAAAAGAAATAAAGTCAAATTTCAATAATTTAATAATTAAACAATATTAAGATACTTTTAGCAAAACATATCAAGGGGAAAAAATGGAGAAGACTGAAATCAGTAAAATTATAAATGAAAAAGAAGTTACAACAGACATTACAGAAATACAAAGGATCATTAGAGACTATTACAACAACTATACATCCCAAAAATGGAAAACATAGAAGGAAGAAATAAATTTTTGGATAGGAACAACTTTCCAAGACTGAACCAAGAAGGAATAGAAAATTTGAACAGATCAATTAAAAGCATTGAAAGTTAAACTAAGGTTTAAAGCATCCAAAAAACATAAGTCCAATGCAGGGTCTACTGCATTGCAGGTGGTTTCTCTATCATCTGAGGCACCAATGAAGCCTTAGAATTATGGAGTGGGCAGGCTATCCCTTCTCCAGGGGATCTTCCTGACCCAGGAATCCAACTGGGGTCTCCTGCATTGCAGGTAGATTCTTTACCAGCTGAGCTACCAGGAAAACTCAATGAGGCTATCTATGTCAAATTTACAGATTACATCATACTCAATGGTGAAAAACTGAAAGAAAAAAAAAAAAACACTCCTATATCAAAAACAGCACAAATATATCCACTCTCATCAGTTTTATTTAATATAGCTTTCAAGGTCCTAGCCATGGCAATTGAAGGAAAAAAAAATTAAATTGGAAAAGAAGAAGCAAAAACTGTGATTGTTTGCAGATGGCATGGTGCTCTACATAGAAAATTCTAAGGATACTATCAGAAAATTGCTAGAAATCAATGAAGTTTGTATCATTGTAAGATAAAAATTAATACACAAAAATCTTTTGCATTGCATTTTTGTACACTAAAAACAAAAGATTAGAAAGAGAAATTAAAGACATATTGTATTTTCCATTGTACCCAAAAGAATAAAATGCCTAGGAATAAGCCTACCTAAGAAGAAGAGTTGATAGAAAATAGATGGGGAAACAGTGGAAACAATGTCAGACTTATTTTTTTGGGCTCCAAAATCACTGCAGATGGTGACTGCAGCCATGAAATTAAAAGACGCTTACTCCTTGGAAGAAAAGTTATGACCAACCTAGATAGCATATTCAAAAGCAGAGACATTACTTTGCTGACTAAGGTCTGTCTAGTCAAGGCTATGTTTTTTCCTTTGGTCATGTATGGATGTGAGAGTTGGACTGTGAAGAAGGCTGAGTGCCAAATGATTGATGCTTTTGAACTGTGGTGTTGGATAAGACTCTTTGAAAGTCCCTTGGACTGCAAGGAGATGCAACCAGTCCATTCTGAAGGAGATCAGCAATGGGATTTCTTTGGAAGGAATGATGGTAAAACTGAAACTCCAGTACTTTGGTCACCTCATCAAAGAGTTGACACATTGGAAAAGACTCTGATGCTGGGAGGGATTGGGGCAGGAGGAGAAGGTAATGACAGAGGATGAGATGGCTGGATGGCACCACTGACTCGATGGATGTGAGTCCGAGTGAGCTCTGGGAGTTGGTGATGGACAGGGATGCCTGGCGTGCTATGATTCATGGGGTCGCAAAGAGTCGGACACTACTGAGTGACTGAACTGAAGAAGAAAATAAACGTTTACTCTGAAAACTGTAAGGCACTAAAGAAAGAAATGAAACATGACAGAAACAGATGGAAAGGTACAATATGTTCTTGTACTGGAAGAATCAATATTGTCAAAAAGGTAATTCTACTCAAGACAAACAACAGATCAACAGATCCAGTGCAGTCCCTGTCAAATCACCCGTGACACTTTCCAAAGAAATAGAATTAAAAAAAAAATTACAATTTGTACGGAAACACAAAAGAACCCAATTATCTAAACAATCTTGAAATAGAAAAATGGAGCCAGAGGAATCAGAGTCCCTTACTTCAGACTATATTACAAAGCTACAGTCATCAAAACTATATGGTACTGGAACAAAAACAGACATATAGTTCAAAAAAATAGGATAGACAGTCCAGAAATAAACTCATGTGCCTATGGTCAATGATTCCATGACAAGTGAGGCAAGACTATACTCTAAAGGAAATACAGTCTCTTCAATAAATTGTGCTGGAAAAACTGGACAGCTACGTGTGAAAAATTCAATAAAAATACTCTTTAACATCATGCACAAAAATCAACTCATAATGGATTAAAGACCTGAAAATAAAGCCAGATACTACAAAACTCAAAGAAGAAAACAGGCAGAACATTCTTTGACGTAAATCAAAGCAACTTTGTTCAAGCTATCTCCTAGAGTAATGGAAATAAAAACAAGGCTAAACAAATAGTGTCTAATTAAATTAGAGTTTTTGTAAAGCAAAAAAAACCATAAATAAAACTATATAAACACATAAACAAAACCCAATGCAATAGAATGGGAGAAAAAAATGACATGACTAACAAGATATCAGTCTTCAAATTTTACAAACAGCTCATGTAGCTCAACATTAAAAATAAATAAACAACACAATAAAAAATGTATGGAAGACCTAAACAAACATTTTTCCAAAGAACACATATGGCTGGACAAGAAGCACTTGAAAAGATGTTCAATATCACTAATTATTGGAGAAATGTAAATCAAAACTGCAATGAATGACCGCCTCACACTAATCTGAACTGCCATCATCAATCTATCTACAAACAATAAATTCTGGATAAGATGTGGAAGAAAGCCCTTCTGCATTGGTGATGGGAATGTAAACTGGTCCAGCTCTTATGGGGGAACAGTATAGAGTCTTCTTAAGAAACTAAAAAAGCTACCTTATGATCCAGTGATTCTACTCCTGGCATGCATCCAGAGAAAAACATAGTTTGAAAGGAAACTCTTATCTTCATTACAATGATGTTTACAATAGCCAAGGTATGGAAGCAACCTAAATGTCTATCAACACATGAATGGATAAAGAAGACATGGTAGATATATACAATGGAATATTATTCAGCCCTTAAAATGAATGAAATAATGCCATTTGCAGCAACATTAATGGACTTGGAGATTATCATATTATATGAAGTAATTTAGACAGAAAAAGAAAAGTATCATATGATGTTTCTTATATAAGGAATCCCCCAAAATGATATAAATGTATTTATTTATAAAACAGCAATAGACTCTAGGACTTAGAGCACAAGCTTTTGCTTACCTAGGAGGAAAAATAGGATGAGGGATAGATTGGGAGATTGGGATTGACATGTACCTTCTACTATATTAAAATAGATAACTAATAAGGAACTACTGCATAGCATATGGAATGCTGCTCAATATTCTGTTAAAGCATAAATTGAAAAAAAAAGAATAGATATATGTATATCTATAACTACATCACTTTGCTGTACACCTAAAACTAACAACATTGTTAATCAACTCTATTCCAATATATATTAAACTTTACAAATAAAGAAATAGAAATATAGTAAGATTTAAAGCAAGCAGCTGAGAGGAGATACACCAAGTCCAAGTAAGAGAAACCCTAGTAAGATGGTAGGTGCTGAGTGAGGGCATCAGAGGGCAGACTAAAATCACAATCACAGAAAACTAAACAACCTAATCAGATGGACAACAGCCTTGTCTAAGTCAATGAAACTAAGCCATGTCATGTAGGGCCACACAAGATGCACAGGTCATGGTGGAGAGGTCTGACAGAATGTGGTCCACTGGAGAAGGGAATGGAAAATCACTTCAGTATTCTTGCCTTGAGAACCCCATGAACAGTATGAAAAGGCAAAAATATAGGGAACTGAAAGAGGAACTCCTCAGGTCAGTAGGTGCCTAATATGCTACTGGAGATCAGTGGAGAAGTAATTCCAGAAAGAATGAAAGGACAGAACCAAAGCAAAAACAACACCCAGTTGTGGATGTGACTGGTGATAGAAGCAAGGTCTGATGCTGTAAAGAGCAATAGGAACCTGCAATGTTAGGTTCATGAATCAAGGCAAATTGGAAGTGGTCAAACAGGAAATGGCAAGAGTGAACGTCAGCATTCTAGTAATCAGTGAACTAAGATGGACTGGAATGAGTGAATTTAACTCAGATGACCATTACATCTATTAGTGTGGGCAGGAATCCCTTAGAAGAAATGGAGTAGCCATCATAGTCAACAAAAGAGTTCAAAATGCAGTACTTGCATGCAATCTCAAAAAAGTCAGAATGATCTCTGTTCGTTTACAAGGCAAACTATTCAGTATCACGGTAATCCAAGTCTATGTCCAACCAGTAATGCCTAAGAAGCTGAAGTAAAACAGTTCTATGAAGTCCTACAAGACTGTTGAGAAGTAACACTCCAAAAGATGTCCTTTTCATTATAGGGGACTGGAAGGCAAAAGTAGGAAGTCAAGAAACACCTGGAGTAACAGGCAAATTTGGTCTTGGAATGTGGAATGGAGCAGGGCAAAGGCTAATAGAGTTTTGCCAAAAGAACGCACTGGTCATAGCAAACATCCTCTTCCAACAACACAGGATAAGACTCTACACATGAACATCACCAAATGGCCAACACCAAAATCAGATTGATTATATTCTCTGCAGCCAAAGATGGAGAAGCTCTATACAGTCAGCAAATACAAGAGTGGGAACTGACTTTAGCACAGATCATGAACTCATTATTGCCAAATTCAGACTTAATTTGAAAGCAGTGGGGAAAACCACCAGACCATTCAGGTATGACCTAAATCAAATTCCTTGTGATTATACAGTGGAAGTGAAAAATAGATTTAAGGGACTAGATCTGATAGAGAGAGTGCCTGATGAACTATGGACGGAGGTTCCTGACATTGACAGGAGACAGGGAGCAAGACCATCCCTAAGGACAAGAATCACACATAGGTATACATATATCTGCTCTGTTCAATAAATGGTGCTGGGAAAACTGGACAGCTAAAAGAATGAAATTAGAACACTTCTTAATACCACACAAAGATAAACTTAAAGTGGATTAAAGACCTAAATGTAAGACCAGAGGCTATAAAACTCTTAGAGGAAAACATCGACAGAACACTCAATGACATAAATCAAGCAAGATCCTCTATGACCCACCTCCTAGAGTAATGGAAACCAAAACTAAAGGAAACAAGTGGGACCTGATAATTCACCTTCAACTAAAATGAATAAATTTTTATATATATATATACACACACGTATATATGTATATATATACATATATACATACATATATATATACATATGTGCATATATATATATATATATATATACACACACACACACAAAGCTTTAGCACAGCAAAGGAAACTATAAGCAATGTAAAAGACAACCCTAAGAATGAGCAAATGAAACAACTGATAAAGGATTAATTTCCAAAATATACAAACAGCTCATATAACTCAATAACAGAAAAACAACAACCAAATCAAAAAGTGTGAAAAAGACCTAAACAGACATTTCTCCAAAGAAGACATACAGATGGCTAACAAAAACATGAAAACAACAACCAAATCAAAAAGTGTGAAAAGACCTAAACAGACATTTCTCCAAAGAAGACATACAGATGGCTAACAAAAACATGAAAAAATGCTCAACATCGCTCATTATTAGAGACCTGCAAATCAAAACTAAAATGAGACATCACGTCACACTGGTCAGAATGGCCCTCATCAAAAAAGTCTACAAACCACAAATGCTGGAAAGGGTGTGGAGAAAAGGGAACACTCTTGCACTGCTGGTGGCAATGTAAACTGCAAAAAACGTAGGTATGACAAGACAGACCTTTGCTGGCAAAGTAATGTCTCTGCTTTTTAATAGGTGGTCTAGATTAGTCATAGCTTTGCTTCCAAGGAGCAAGCATCTGTTAATTTCATGGCTTCAGTCACCATCTGCAGTGATTTTGGAGCCCAAGAAAGAAAAATCTGTCACTATTAACTTCTTCCCCATCTATTTTTCATGAATTGATGGGGCCAGATGTCATGAACAACATTTTTTGAATGTGGAGCTTTAAGACAGCTTTTTCACTCTCTCTTTCCCTTTCATCTGGAGGCTCTTTAGTTCCTCTTCACTTTGAGCCATAAGGGTGATCTCATCTGTGTATCTGATGGAGAGATCAAAGTTTATATATAGTAATTCAGTTCAGTTCAGTTTAGTTCAGTCAATCAGTCGTGTCCAATTTTTGCAACCCCATGGACTGCAGCACGCCAGGCTTTCTTTTCCATCACCAACTCCCAGACCTTGCCCAGACTCATGTCCATTGAGTCGGTAATGCCATCCAACCATCTCATCCTCTCTCGTCCCCTTCTTACACCTTCAATCTTTCCCAACAACAGTGTCTTTTTTCAGTATTTATTTATTTATATTTTTCTTTACAATACTGTATTGGTTTTGACATGAATCCTCCATGAGTATACATGAGTTCCCAATCCTGAACCCCCACCCACCTCTCTCCCCATATTATCTCTCTGGGTCATCCTAGTGCACCAGCCCAGGGTCTTTAAAATGAGTCAGCTTCAGCATCAATCCTTCCAATGAATATTCAGGGTGTTTCAAGGCTGTTTTAAGAATATTGAAGGCTGCAGTGATTTTGGAATCCCAAAATAAAAGTCTCTCACTGTTTCCCCATCTATTTGCCATGAAGTGATCTGACCAGATGCCATGATCTTAGTTTACTGAATGCTGAGTTTTAAGCCAACTTTTTCACTCTCCTCTTTCACTTTCATCAACAGGTTCTTTAGTTCTTCTTCACTTTCTGCATAAATGTGGTGTCATCTGTGTATCTAAGGTTATTGATATTTGTCCCAGCAATTTTGATTCCAGCTTGTGCTTTATCCAGTCCACCATTTCTCATGGTGTACTCTGCATATAAGTTAAATATGTGCATGTAAAACAAGAGTTCAAATAAATAGATTTGTTTCTTAAAGAAAATGATTTCATTTAATTCATCACCATTACTTTTGCATCAACATGGAGAATGAAATTGATCATTCTACACTATATACATTTAATGAATATTTTATAAACCTTGAGCAAGCACCACATTTGCATAAAATATATTAAAGCTATGGCCACTAATAAAGGAAAAGTGTCTTTGGTATAAAATCCATCAGGTATTATCTGGTGCTGTCTGCAGCTTTATAGTGCCTATTTCTATAGGGTAAAATTAAATCCTGTTTGTTAAAATCCACTAAAAAAATTTAGAAATAAGAAAGACCAAGGTTGCAAATATTTAACAAATATTCTTTGTTTTCATACCTAATTACATTTATTTAGACTATTGTGGATGACTCAACTACACTGATCTTTTTAAAAGTCACCTCTACTGTATGCACTCTGAACTTTTATGTATTGTAAAAACAGTGAAAGACAAGCTGACATAAGGAGACACAGTTATCCACGTGGAGTATGACAAATCTATTATACCTATTTCTTTCTAGAATTTTTTTTATTTTGCATTGGGGTATAGCCAAGTGTTGACTATGCTTTTGACTTTATTGACTATGACAAAGCTTGTGACTGAGTGGGTCACAACAAGCTATGGGAAATTCTTAAAGAGACGGGAATTCCAGACCACCTTACCTGACTCCTGAGAAATCTGTATGCAGGTCAAGAAGCAAGTAAGAACTGTATATGGAACAACAGACCGGTTCCAAGTCAGGAGAGTACATCAAAGGAGTACATCAAAGGAGTACATCAAGGATGTATATCGTCACCCTGTTTATTTAATTTATATGCAATGTACATCATGCTAAATGCCAAGCTAGATGGAACACAAGCTGGAATCAGTGTTGCTAGGAGAAATATCAATAACCTCAGATATGTAGATGACACCACACTTATGGCAGAAAGCAAGGAACTAAAGAGCCTGTTGATGAAAGTGAAAGAGGAGAGTGAAAAGCTGGCTTAAAACTCACCAGTCAGAAAACTAAGATTATGGCATCCGGTCCCATCACTTCATGGCAAATAGATGGGGAAATAATGGAAACAGTGAGAAACTTTATTTTGGGGAGCTCCAAAATAACTGCAAATAGTGATTGCAGCCTTGAAATTAAAAGATGTTTGCTCCTTGGAAAAAAAAGCTATGACCAACCTCAGTTCAGTTCAGTTCAGTTCAGTTCAGTTCAGTTCAGTTGCTCAGTCGTGTCTGACTCTTTGCGACCCCATGAATCATAGCACGCCAGACCTCCCTGTTCATCACAATCTCCCGGAGTTCACTGAGACTCACGTCTATCGAGTTTGTGATGCCATCCAGCCATCTCATCCTCTGTTGTCCCCTTCTCCTCCTGCCCCCAATCCCTCCCAGCATCAGAGTCTTTTCCAATGAGTCAACTCTTCTCATGAGGTGGCCAAAGTACTGGAGTTTCAGCTTTAGCATCATTCCTTCCAAAGAAATCCCAGAGTTGATCTCCTTCCGAATGGACTGGCTGGATCCCCTTGCAGGCCAAGGGACTCTCAAGAGTCTTCTCCGATGCCACAGTTCAAAAGCATAAATTCTTCGGCACTCAGCCTTCTTCACAGTCCAACTCTCACATCCATACATGACCAAAGGAAAAAACTTAGCCTTGACTAGATGGACCTTAGTCGGCAAAGTAATGTCTCTGCTTTTGAATATGCTATCTAGGTTGGTCATAATTTTTCTTCCAAAGAGTAAGAGTCTTTTAATTTCATGGCTGCAATCACCATCTGCAGGGATTTTGGAGCCCCAAAGATAAAGTCTGACACTGTTTCCCCATCTATTTCCCATGAAGTGATGGGACTGACCTAGACAGCATATAAAAAAGCAGAAACATCACTTTGCTAACAAAAGTCCATCTAGTCAAAGCTATGGTTTCTCCAGTAGTCATTTATGGATGTGAGAGTTGGACTATAAAGAAAGCTGAACACCAAAGAATTGATGCTTTTGAACTGTGGTATTGAGAAAACTCTTGAGAGTCCTTTGGACTGCAAGGAGATCCAAGCAGTCCATTCTAAATGAAATCAGTCTTGAATAGTCATTGGAAGGAATGATGCAAATAACTGATTCATTGATAAAGACCCTGATTCTGGGAAAGACTGAAGGCAAAAGAAGGGAATGAGAAAGGATGAGATGGTTGGATAGCATCACCGACCTGATAGACATAAGTTTGAGAAAGCTCTGGAAGTTTGTGATGGACAGGGATGTCTGTCATGCTGCAGTCCATGGGGTGTCAGAGTCAGACATGACTGAGTGGCTGAACTGAACTGAACTGATAGCCAAGTAGGAATGTTATGATAGTTTCAGGTGAACAGTGAAAGGGCTCAGCCATGCATATGCATGCATCTCTTTCCCCTAAACTCCCCTCCCATCCAGGCTGCCACACAATATTAAGTAGAGTTCCATGTTCTGTACAATATGTACTCTTTGGTTATTAATTTTAAATATAGCAGTGTGTACATGAGCACCCCAGTCTCCCTAACTATCCCTTCTCCCAAGCCACCTTAGTTTGTTTTCCAAGGTGAGTCTCTTTCTGCTTTGTAAGTAGGTTCATTTGTCCTATCATTATTTATATTTGACATTTTTTACAATGATCACAGAGCTGACTTGAAAAAAATTTTACTCATCATTTTAGATATACTTTTAGGTAAATAATTTTCAAATCTGTAGATTTCCACCATGCAGATAGCTGCAACGTCCAAAAATTGAATTCAATTTCTTACAGAGGTGTTCAGTAAAATTTAAAAGTTACTTTATTTAAGAAAATGTATTAGTGTCCTTCACGGATATTAGTAAGCAAAGAGTAATAGTAAGACAGGAAAGCATTCAACATCAACAGAAATAGACAAGCTAGTAGGTAATTTAAGCAAATAAAAATAGAGACAGAAAACATAAAACAATTATAATGAAGAAACAATTTTTATATAATAGAAATTTAAAACTTTATAAAATTAGGCATGTGTGTAACTTTTTCAGAATAATATGGAAAACCTAGGTCTATAAGTTCAAGATACAGTTTCCTAAAATTGCTTGTAGTAGAGTTAGAAAACCTAGACAAATATACACAAAATAAGTGAAGGAAAGTTTTCAAAGAACAACTTCAGTTAAAAAGGCAACAAGACTAGCTTGTTTCACAAAATATTATACCAGCTATTTAAGGACCATATAGTTCCAATTTTGTTTAAGCTGTTTCAAAACATACAAAATAAATAAAAATCTATTTCATAATCAAAGCACATGATTTATGTCTAATTATGGTAAAGAAAATCCAGAAAGGAAAGCTGTAGACAATTACTTAAAGGTAATAATTTGAAAATCTTAAATACTTTAGGGTATTTTAATAAATTAAAAAATAGAACATTATAACCAAATAATTTTAATCCAGGGAAGAAAGTTTATGGAGACATAATAAGTAATAATTGACTAATTTAAAAATTAATTATTGAGCATCACCATAATAATGGTTCTCAGAATAAAAAAAAACATTTTGTTATGCTGAAAAGGCTTAGAAATAGTACAAAGACTTTTCATTCTTTATTAAAAGTTACAAGGAAGCAGAACTGAATGACATCATAACATAATAAAATAGGTAAATATATTACACTGCTAACACCAGTATCTTACTGTGAAAATAAATGTTATTCCTATTAAGGTCAAGAAAAAAATCAAATTTGAGCACTATCAACATAGCTATTTAATATCGTCCTGAAGATTGTCTTCAGGAATTCCAACAAAAGCAATTAGTTATTAAAAACAATTGGTATCTTTCAATTTGTAGATGGATGTTAAGCACTCCTAAAATATTATTAGAAAATAAATAATAAAATACTATGAAAGATAGAATTCAAAATTAATATATAAAAAGATGAAAGAAGGTAGTCCATGCAAACAAAAATCAAAAGAAAGCTGGAGTAGCAATACTCACATCAGACAGAAGAGATTAAAAAGAAGAGACTGTAAAACAATACAAAAAGGAGATTGCATATGATCAATAGGAAGAGATAAAGTTTGTAAATATATACGCACCCACATAGGAGCACCTCAGTATATAAGGCAATTACTGATAACCATAAAGGGAGAAATCAGAAGTAACACAAAAACAGTGGGAATTTTAACACCTCACTTCCATCACTGGAGACATCATTCAGACCTAAAATCAAAAGGAAACATATTTATAGAGCATTCTGTTCAAAGGCTGCTGCTGCTAAGTCACGTCAATTGTGTCTGATTCTGTGCGACCCCACAGACGGCAGCCCAACAGGCTCCACCGTCCCTGGGATTCTCCAGGCAAGAACACTGGAGTGGGTTGCCATTTCCGTCTCCCTGTTCGAAGGCAGCAGAATACATATTCTTCACAAGTGCATTTGAAACATTCTCCAGAACTGTCCACAAGCTAGATTACAAGGTGAACCTTGGTGAACTTAAGAAAATGGAAATCATGCGAAGTATATTTTCTAATCACAATGCTGTCAGATTAGAAATAAGCTACAAGAAAAAAAAAAATCTACAAAAGCCACAAATGCATATGTATGCTAAGCAATATATTACTAAACAACTAATAATCATTGAAGAATTCAAAAAGAAATTAAAAACAAAAACTAAAGACAAATGAAAATGAAAGCACATTGATTTGAAACCTATGTGATGAAAGAAAAGTAGTTTTAAGAGGAAAGTCCAGAGCAATAAAATTTTACCTCAGGAAACAAGAAAAATATTGAATAAACAACTTAACCTTACACCTAAAGCAATTAGAGAAAGAAGAACAAAGCCTAAAGTTAGTAGAAGGAAAATCCTAAAGAAAAGAGGAGAAATAAATGAAACAGAGGAAAAACAAAACAAAACAAAACAAAAAACCCTGAAGATAATTGAAACTAAAAGTTCTTTGAAAAGACAAACAAAATTGATAAACCTTTAGTGAAACTCATCAGGAGAAAAAAAAAAGAGAGAGAATGCAAATTGATAAAATTAGAAATGAAAAACTAGAAGTTACAATAGACATCACAGAAATACAAAGGGTTATAAGTGACTATTACAAGCAACTGCATGCCAATAAAATGAACAACTTGAAGAAAAAGGACAAATTCTTAGAAAGGTGCAATCTCACCAACTGAACCAGGAAGATATAGAAAGCATGATCACAAGTACTGAAATTGAAATTGTGATTTGAAAACTCCCAATGAGCAAAAGTCCAGGACCTGATGGCTTTACAGGTGGGTTTTATCAAACATTTAGAGAAGAGCTAGCATCTATACTTCTGAAATTCCTCCAAAAATTTTCAGTGGAAAGAAAACCCCTAAACTCAGTCTATGAGGCCACTATCACTCTGATAACAAAACCAAACTAAGATACAACAAGAAAGAAAATTACAGGTCAGTATCACTAATGAACATAGATGTAGATTAATCACTATTGAGAACACTATGCAAGTTCTTTAAAAACTAAAAATAGAGCTACCGTATGACCCTGAAATCACACTCTTGGGCATATATCCAGAGAAAAACAACATCCAAAAGGATGCATACACCCCAATGTTCATTGAAGGGTAGTTTAAAACAGCCAAGAACTGGAAGCAACCTAAATGTCCATTGACAGAGATGAATAAAGAAGTTGAGGTGCAAATGTACAATGGAACTTTGTTCAGTTGCTCAGTCATGTGTGATTCTCTGAGATCCCAATGGGTGGCAGTATGCCAGGTTTCCCTGTCCTTACCATGTCCTGGAGATTGTTCAAACTCATGTCATTGAGTTAGTGATGCCATCCAATTATTATATCCGCTTTCATATCCTGCCATCAAACTATCCCAACATCAGGGTCTTTTCTAATGAGTTGGCTCTTCACATAAGGTGGCCAAAGTATTGGAGCTTCGGCTTCATCATCAGTCCTTGCAATGAATATTCAGTGTTGATTTCCTTTAAGATAGACAGTTTGATCTTTTTGCAGTCCAAGAAACTCTCAGGAGTCTTCTCCTACATAACATTTCAAAAGCTTCAATTCTTTGGTGCTCATTCTTTTATGGTGCATCACATCCGTATGTGGACCAATGGAAAAACCATAGCTTTGACTATATGGAACTTTGTTGGCAAGTAATGTCTCCGATTTTTAATATGCTGTCGAGATCTGTCATAGCTTTTCTTCCAAGGAGCAAGTGTCTTTTAATTCCACATCTGCAGTCACCAGAAATGATTTTGGAGTCCCCCAAATCTAAGTCTTTCATGGTTTCCATTGTTTGCCTATCTATTTGCCATGAAATGACGGGACTGGATACTATGATCTGAGTCATTTGAATATTGACTTTTAAGTCACCTATCACTCTTCTCTTTCACCTTCATCAAGATGCTCTTTAGTTTCTCTTTGTTTTCTGCCACAACAATGGTATCATCTGCATATCTGAGGTTATTGATATTTGTCCCTGCAATCTTGATTCCAGCTTGTACTTCATCCAATCTGGCATTTCACGTGATGTACTCTGCATATAAGTTAAATAACCAGAGTGATAATATATAGCCTTGATGTATTCCTTTCCCAACTTGGAACTAGTTAGTTATTTCATATCTGGTTCTATATGTTGCTTCTTGATCTGCATACAGATTTCTCAGGAGGAAGGTAAGCTGGTCTGGTATTCCCATCTCTTGAATAATTTTCTACTATTTTCTGTGATCCACACACACAGTCAAAGGTTTTAGCATAATCAATGAAGCAGAAATAGATGTATTTTTCTAGAATTCACTTGTTTTTTCTATGATCCAACAGATATTGGCAATTTGATCTCCGGTTCCTCTGCCTTTTATAAATCCAGTTTAAACATCTGGAAGTTCTTGGCTCATGTACTCATGAAGCCTCCCTTGGATAATTTTGAGCATTATTTTGCTAACATGTGAAGTGACTGCAATTGTGCAGTAGTTTGAATACTTTTGGTGCTGCATTTCTTTGCAACTGGAGTGAAAACTGATTTTTTCCAGTCCTGTGGCCCCTGCTGAGTCTTCCAAGTTTGCTGGTATGCTGACTGCAACACTTTCCCAGCATCATATTTTAGGATTTGAAACAGTTTATCTCAAATCCATTACCCCCCACTAGCGTTGTTCATAGATATACTTCCTAAGGCCCATTTGACTTCACACTCCACCATATCTGGCTCTAGGTGAGTGATCAAACCATCGTGGCTTTCTGGATCATTAAGATCTTTTTGTTGAATTCTTTTGTATATCCTTGCCATTTCCTCTTAAAGTCTCCTGCTTCTGTTAGGTCCATACAATTTCTGTCTTTTTTGTGCCCATCTTGCATGAAATGTTCCCTTGGTGTCTCTAATTTTCTTGAAGAGATATCTAGTCTTTCCCATTCTATTGTTTTCCTCTATTTCTTTGCACTGATCACTTAGGAAGGGTTTTTTATTCTCCTTGCTATTCTTTGGAAATCTGCATTCAGATGGGTATATCTTTCATTGTCTCCTTTGCCTTTCATTTTTCTTTTGTCAGCTATTTGTAAGGCTTTCTCAGACAACCATTTTGCCTCTGCATTTTGTTCTTATTGGGACTGGATTTAACCACTGCCTCCTGTACAATTCTATTAGCATTTGTCCATAGTTCTTCAGACACTGTCCTCAGATCTAATCCCTGTATCTATTTGTCACTTCCACTGTATAACTGTAAAGGATTTGATTTAGGTCATATCTGAATGTTTTAGCAGATTTCTGTACTTTCTTCAATTTAATTCTGAATTCTGCAATAAGGATTTCATGATCAGAGCCACAGTAAGCTCCCAGTCTTGTTTTTGCTAACTGTATAGTGCTTCCCTATATTCAGGTGCAAAAAATGTAGTAAATCTGATTTCTATATTGATCATTTGGTGATGTCCATGTGTAGAGTCATTTCTTGTATTCCTGGTTCAGTTCAGTTCAGTCGCTCAGTCCTGTTCGACTCTCTGCGACCCCATGAATTGTAGCATGCCAGGCCTCCTCAGACTCACGTCCATCGAGTCAGTAATGCCTTCTAGTCATTTCATCCTCTGTCGTCCCCTTCTCCTCCTGCCCCCAATCCCTCCCACCATCAGAATCTTTCCAATGAGTCAACTCTTCACATGAGGTGGCCAAAGAACTGGAGTTTCAGCTTTAGCATCATTTCTTCCAAAGAAATCCCAGGGTTGATCTCCTTCAGAGTGGACTGGTTTGATCTCCTTGCAGTCCAAGGGACTCTCAAGAGTCTTCTTCAACACCACAGTTCAAAAGCATAAATTCTTCAGCGCTCAGCCTTCTTCACAGTCCAACTCTCACATTCATACATGACCAAAGGAAAAAACTTAGCCTTGACTAGATGGACCTTAGTCGGCAAAGTAATGTCTCTGCTTTTGAATATGCTATCTAGGTTGGTCATAACTTTTCTTCAAAGGAGTAAGTGTCTTTTAGCTTCATTGCTGCAATCAACATTTGCAATGATTTTGGAGTGCCAAAAAATAAAGTCTGACACTGTTTCCACTGTTTCCCCATCGATTTCCCATGAAGTGATGGGGCCAGATGCCATGATCTTCGTTTTCTGAATGTTGAGCTTTAGGTCAGTTTTTTCACTCTCCACTTTCACTTTCATCAAGAGACTTTTTAGTTCCTATTCACTTTCTGCCATAAGGGTGGTGCCATCTGCATATCTGAGGTTATTGATATTTCTCCCAGCAATCTTGATTCCAGCTTGTGTTTCTTCCAGTCCAGCGTTTCTCATGATGTACTCTGCATAGAAGTTAAATAAGCAGGGGGACAATATACAGCCTTGACATACTCCTTTTCCTATTTGGAACCAGTCTGTTGTTCCATGTCCAGTTCTAACTGTTGCTTCCGGACCTGTATACAGATTTTTCAAGAGGCAGGTTAGGTGGTCTGGTATTCCCATCTCTTTCACTATTTTTCACAGTTTATTATCATCCACACAGTCAAAGGCGTTGGCATAGTCAATAAAGCAGAAATACATGTTTTTCTGGAACTCTCTTGCTTTTTCCATGATCCAGCAGATGTTGGCAATTTGACTTCTGGTTCCTCTACCTTTTCTAAAATCAGCTTGAACATCAGAAAGTTCATGGTTCACGTATTGCTGAAGCCTAGCTTGGAGAATTTTGAGCATTACTTTAATAGCATGTGAGATGACTGCAATTGTGTGGTAGTTTGAGCATTCTTTGGCATTCCTTTTCTTTGGAATTGGAATGAAAACTGACCTCTTCCAGTCCTGTGGCCACTGTCGAGTTTTCCAAATTTGCTGGCATATTGAGTGCAGCACTTTCACAGCATCATCTTTCAGGATTTGAAACAGCTCAACTGGAATTCCATCACCTCCACTAGCTTTGTTCACAGTGATGTTTTCCAAGGCTCACTTGACTTCACATTCCAGGATGTCTGGCTCTAGATTAGTGATCACACCGTCTTGATTATCTGGGTCATGAAAATCTTTTTTGTACAGTTATTCTTTTCTGTGTATTCTTGCCACCTCTTCTTAATATCTTCTGCTTCTGTTAGGTCCAGACCATTTTTGTCCTTTATTGAGCCCATCTTTGCATGAAATGTTCCCTTGGTATCTCTAATTATCTTGAAGAGATCTCTAGTCTTTCCCATTCTGTTGTTTGCCTCTATTTCTTTTCATTGATCACTGAAGAAGGGTTTCTTATCTCTTCTTGCTCTTCTTTGGAACTCTGCATTGAGATGATTATATATTTCCTTTTTTCCTTTGCTTTTTGCCTCTTTTCACAGCTATTGTAAGGCATCCCCAGACAGCCATTTTGCTTTTTTTTGCATTTCTTTTCCATGGGGATGATCTTGATTCCTGTCCCCTGTACAATGTCACGAACCTCATTTCATAGTTTATCAGGCACTCTATCTATCAGATCTAGGCCCTTAAATCTATTTCTCACTTCCACTGTATAATCATAAAGGATTTGATTTAGGTCATACCTGAATGGTCTACCGGTTTTCCCTACTTTCTTCAATTTGAGTCTGAATTTGGTAATAAAAAGTTCATGATCTGTGCCACAGTCAGCTCCTGGTCTTGTTTTTGTTGACTGTATAGAGCTTCTTCATCTTTGGCTGAAGAGAATATAATCAATCTGATTTCAGTGTTGACCACCTGGTTATGTCCATGTGTAGATTCTTCTCTTGTGTTGTTGGAAGAGGGTGTTTGCTATGACCAGTGCATTTTCTTGGCAAAACTTTATTAGTCTTTGCTCTGCTTCATTCCACATTGCAAGGCCAAATTTGCCTGTTACTCCAGATGTTTCTTGACTTCCTACTTTTGCATTCCAGTCCCTTATAATAAAAAGGACATCTTTGGGGTGTTACTTCCTAAAGGTCTGTATGTCTTTATATAAGCATTCAACTTCAGCTTCTTTAGCATTACTGGTTGGGGCATAGACTTGGATAACTGTGATATTGAATGGTTTGCCTTGGAGATGAACAGAGATCATTCGGTCATTTTTGAGGTTGGATCCAAGCACTGCATTTTGGATTCTTTTGTTGACCATGATGGCTACTCCATTTCTTCTGAGGGATTCCTGCCTACAGAAGTAGATATAATGGTCATCTGAGTTAAATTCACCCATTCCATTCCATTTTAGTTCACTGATTCCTAGAATGTCAGCGTTCACCCTTGCCATCTCTTGTTTGACCACTTCCAATTTGCCTTGAGTCATGGACCTGACATTCCAGGTTCCTAAGCAATATTGCTCTTTACAGCATGGGATCTTGCTTCTATCACCAGTCACACCCACAGCTGGGTATTGTTTTTGCTTGGCTTCATCCCTTCATTATTTCTGAAGTTATTTCTCCACTGATCTCCAGTAACATATTGGGCACCTACTGACCTGGGGAGTTCCTCTTTCAGTATCCTATCATTTTGCTTTTTGATACTGTTCATGGGGTTCTCAAGGCAAGAATACTGAAATGGTATGCCATTCCCTTCTCTAGTGGAGCATATTCTATCAGACCTCTCTACCATGATCCGCCCATCTTGGGTTGCCCTGCAGGCATGGCTCAGTTTCATTGAGTTAGACTTGTCTGTGGTCCTAGT
This sequence comes from Nanger dama, assembly GCA_917880005.1. NCBI lineage: Eukaryota > Metazoa > Chordata > Mammalia > Artiodactyla > Bovidae > Nanger > Nanger dama. Next base: position 6,939,774 of record CAKJTW010000069.1, read on the forward strand.
GTGATTAGATTGATTAGTTTTCTATGAGTATGTTTTCAGTGTGTCTGCTCTCTGATCCTATGATGGAGGTCAGGAAGGGCGGTGGTAAGGAGATACCCCTCATCCAAGGTAAGGAGCAGCGGCTGTGCTTTGCTGGAGCAGCCATGAAGAGATACCGCACGTCTAAGGTAAGAGAAACCCAAGTAAGATGGTAGGTGTTGCAAGAGGGCATCAGAGGGCAGACACACTAAAACAATACTCACAGAAAACTAGTTTTCCTGGTAGAAGGTATTGAAATGTTGTTGCTGAGCCATGAAAGATGCTGGAATTCTAGGCCTCTGGAGGAGAGCAATTCACCCTGTGGCCAGTGACGAGGCTTGATCACTCAGAGCTTTTGTGTGATAAGATTTTATTAAAGTATAAAAGAGATAGAAAAAACTTCTGACATAGACATCAGAAGAGGGAAAAAATAGTGCCCCCACAGTTAGCTTTTAGAATTATGCTATATACCTATCAGCAAGGTGTTTATTAGAAAAATGAAATGTCTCAAAACTCAGAGTGACACCAGGCCCCTCATCCACAATATGCATTTTGAGATAACATTGGGACAAGGTGAGTGATCCCAGGTGATAAAACGATTGACGTGAATTTTGAAGAAAGACAGGTTTCCAAGTAAATATATAGTTTCCTTAACATAAATTAGGAGAATAATGTCTGAGTAAAATATATTGGTTTGTTGAGTCCTTATCAGTTAAGACTCTGCACTTCCATTGCAGGGTGCATGGGTTTGATCTCTGCTTAGGAAACTAAGACTCTTCTATCACACGAGAAGACACAGCCAAAAAAAAAAAAAAAAGGCAAAAAACACCAAAAACCAAACCACAAGAAAAAGAATATATATATATGCAAAGAAAAGTTTGATATTAGGGATTTCTGGGAGGCAGCTTTGGGGTGGAGGCTTTCACATACTCTTAAGTCACATTGTTCATGGATATTCTCTTACTAAGCAAAAGTCTGATTTCCAATATTATATACTTATGTGCATAAAAATGTTTGTTTTCTGGAACTTCACTGATGGTTCAACGGTTAAGAATCTACCTTCCAATGCAGAGAATGCAGGGTCAATCCCTGGTTTGGAAGCTAGGCTTTCACATGCTGTCGGGTGAACTAAGTCCAAGTGCCAGAACTACTCTGGAATCTGTGTAAAACAGGCAGTGAGATTCCCACATACCACAACTGTAAAGCCTGTGAGCCATAGTAAAGATCCTACATGAAAAAAGTAAAACCTTAAGCAGTCAAATAGATAATTAAACATATTTTTAAAGACAAATTTGGAGAGGAAACATAGAGCTTCATTTTAATTAGATTATTGAAACCAATGATTTGATATTATAAAGTCAATACAATTGTGTGTGTGTGTGTGTGTGTGTTAATTGCTCAGTTGTATCCGACTCTTTGCAACGCCATGGACTGTAGCCCATCATGCTCCTTTGTCCATGGGATTTTCCAGGCAAGAATACTGGGATGGGTTGCCATTTCCTTCTCCAATACAATTGAAATCTAATAAAAGAGAAGGAAAGCTGTTTATTGTGTTTCTCACAGAATAGCTCTTCGACAAAATAATAGACTCTCAAAAGTTTAAGAATGTAAAGTTGGACATCATAAAATATATGAAATCTAAACTTCGTAAGAATGAATAGGTATTTAGCAGATTTCTTATCTTTATTAGTTTAATGAGTATTTAAGAGAGCTTTTAAAAAGTTGTTTATCATGTTATCTTTGCAGAGGAAAATGGCTCCTCAATGTCCCATCAGATACTCACTTGGTAAAATGCAAAATGTGTGAGTGAAAGTCACTTAGCCATCCGTGTCTGACTTTTTGTGATCCCATGGACTATACAGTCTATGGTATTCTCCAGGGCAGAATATTGAAGTGGGTAGCCTTTTCCTTCGCCAGGGGATCTTACCAACCCAGGGGTAAAATCCAGTTCTCCTGCATTGCAGGTGAATTATTTACCAGCTGAGCCACAAGGGAAGCCCAAGAATACTGGAGTAGGTAGCCTATCCCTTCTCCAGTGGCTCTTCCCAATCCAGGAATCAGACCTGGGTCTCCTGCATTGCAGGTAGATTCTTCACAAAACAGTCTTTCTAATTATTTTTTAAGTTCTGGACAAAAGCTGAGCTGACTCTGTCTTCTTTCATCCTGTCTCAGTGGTATGTCAGAGAGTTTGAGAACTGGAGGGCTTTTATCAGTTATGCAGTAAGCAGCAGGTTTTCAACAAAGCACAAATTCCATCATTTAAATATATACCAGCTTTTTAAAAATATATATAAATAAGTGTAATAGGTAAATCTTCAATCAATTCACTTCTGACACTGGTCCTGTGATTCTCAAGTCTAGAATCAAGGATAATATATCAGTTCTTAAAATATTTATGTATCTTTCCTTAAGTTTTATTATATATCTTTCCTCAGTCTTCAAAATTCTCTCCAAAATTTATAGTAATTAGATTAACCCAAAAGCATATACATTATTTTCACATGTGCTTAGTCACTCAGTTATGTCCAACTCTTTCCAACCCCATGCACTCTATGTAACCCACCAGGCTCCTCTGTCTATGGGGATTCTCCAGACAAGAGTACTGGAGTGGGTTGCCATGCCCTCCCTCCAGGGAATCTTCTCAACCCAGGGATGTAATCCAGATTTCCCACATCACAGACAGATTCTTTACAGTCTGAGACACCAGAGAAGCCTTCTCCCCGCCCCACATACTGGCATCTAGTAGATGAAGAGTTTAAATATTTTGACTGAAAATTATAACATTGACTCCATGGTTGCTCTAGTTAGCACTCTGGAGTCAAGTGGAAACATGGATCATTATCAACATTGTTAAAGAGAAGGAGAGCTGGACAGTAATTAAAGCAGTAAAATAGATTATATTCAGGAACTAGTGTAATAGGACAGAGAGGATTCAGCACAGTATTGGGCTCAGTTTTAAATAAAAAAAGGACAATTAAGAATGTACAGTAAAGGAGCAAAGTCGGATGGAAAAACTGCTAAGAGGCTAGGGAGAATTGTGGTTAAACAAACTTAATAGCATTCTTGTTGAAGGCAGTCTAAAATAATTAGATATCACCTGAAGGATGATGGTGGTGAATGGTGAATTTGATCAGATATCAAGGGTGATCAGATAATAATTGTGGTGAATTCTCTCTAAACTGACTTTGCAAAATTTTTGCTAAACCTGGGCAATACCCAGAAAAACATGGTACCCTAAAAGTCAAGGCCTAGTTTAGAGGAGGGTTCAGAGAAATCTGACTAAAAATTGGCCAAGGAAATCTTTGTTGGTATGATATCAAAACGAAGGAGAAGGGGAAGGCCATACTACACTATGACATAAAGACATGCTCATAAATGGAAAATAATTTAGTAAGTCTGACAAGACAGAGTAGCTGTTTGGACTGTGGTATAAATTGGGACCGAAAATGTATGATGTGCAATATGAAAGACTATATATGCTATTATATTGTGTTAATAACTATATTTTTTATTGTAATAGTTGAGGACTTATGCATGACATTTTTCAAATGATAACTGTATCATTGTGGATGTTCTAATGCAATGACAAGAAAATAGCTACAAAGAAATCAGTTTTGAATATACTGTAAGAGATTTTCAAGACAAACATAAGATTCTGAACTAGAGTAATATGAGAAATATTCTAGACATATTTGAATGATATTTTGTAGGTAAAACCAATAAAATTTTTAATTTTTTTTAATTTTTACTTTATTTTGCTTTACAATACTGTATTGGTTTTGCCATACATTGACATGAATCAGCCACGAGTGTACATGAGTTTTATGGTGACTGGATGGAACATATGAAAGAGAAAATGTCAAAAGACATTTTCAAGATTTTAGCCTAAATACTTAACTCTAATGGATATTGAGACTGTTTGTCACATAGGTGCATATCTCTTTGCTTTCAGTGAGGTGGAGTGGGTCTGTTCATTTTGTTTTAATTTTTCCTGAGTCTAAACTACCTTTCAGTGTAGTTTGATTGACTAAGTCAGTCACTAGTTACGAGGCCAGGTCTTTGACTGCTGTGTTCTAGTTGAAAGTAAACTGGCCAAAGGCTAAAAGATAAAGGATAGTGCTATTTTAAAATTTATTAAAAATATTTTCCAAAGTCTCAACCTCCACTTAATAAACATTGTTTTCAGTTTGGTTATCTGAAATATTCTAACTCTTAAAGCTATCTATAAGGAATGTTGATTTGCATCTCAACGATTTCCCCTAAACTGTCAAATTAAGTAATACTTCCAGGAAAAAAAAAAGTAATGCTTTCTTTTTTTTTTTTTTTCTTTGTTAATGGAAAGAGAGGAGGTAAACACTATCAATGTGTAAACATATTTTATCTTAGTGTGTTAGATTCTAATTCTTGGAGTTTTTCGATTCTATTTCTTTGCATTTTTCAGCTAATGCCTCTTACAGATTTGTTGAATCTGACTGAGCTTTCCTACTCTGAACATTTTCTAAAGTTTGTACACTGTTAATAGAACCTAGAGCCAGAATGTAAAATGGTAAAAACATATTTTACTCAGGAACTAGGGATAAAGAGATCTCAGAGCTGGACTTAATTCTAAATAAAAGAAAAAGTGGGATTTTAGTGGAAGGGATGTTCAGTGGTAGGGAACATGGGTAAACCTATGGCTGATTCATGTTGATGCTTGGTAGAAACCAATACAATACTGTAAAGCAATTATCTTTCAATTAAAAATAAAGAGACTTAAAAAATAGAATTTTATAGGCATGAGAGGGGAAAATGGGAAGAAGCATTGGTGGATTAAAAAAAATGCTTAAGAAGAGATGTTAATGGTAGGAGAATTCTTGCTAAACAGATTTAAAGGATTCTTACTGAAGACAGGTCAGGGTGATAGATATCAAGGGTAGGAGAATTTCTCTACAATGATTTAGCAGGATTCTTGATATAACTGGGCTGTAAGCCTAGCAAGTACTGGGTCCAAGGTCAAAGCCTAGCTGAAAAGAGGACTTAAAAAATATGACTACAGTTGGTCACAGATAGAGTCTTCATAAACACACACAAACACAGACATGCACACAAAATAAAGGAAGAGAAAACCTATTTTGTACCATTTTTTCCCCAAGTGTTTTGCTTTGATTGGGAGACTTCATTTTCTGCTAATAAGGGAAATTTATATGAAGACAGAGACACTAGAAATGTTTTAAACTTATAGATTTGAAGATAATGTAGAAAATTCAAAGGAGCAACCAAGAAAAAAGAGTAATACAAATTAACAGGGTTTTAAATAATGTGAGTTAGAGAAAGTATAAGTGACGAATAATTTTAGCTGTGAGAAACTGAGGATAAAAACTCATGTAATCAGGTAATTTCATAACTAATAGAAACTTCAGAGATTATTTATTTATTTTAAAAATGAGAAAGTCACAGAAATTACAAACAACCTTTAGTAAATGATTTTTCCTACCAATACCAAATGTTTAACCAGAGCAGGCCAAGAAGGATCCTTTAGCTCCTTTACATTCTTATTGTCAAGAGCCTCCTTATTTTCACTTCAATTCAACTTTTATTGAAATACACCTAAATTTAGGCAAATTTATTTCAGAGAAATGTACACAAGTATTTTTTCCATTTAAACTATAATTTGTGGTTCATGTTGTGTTATTAAATTAGCCACTTAGAAATAAATTGCTTACTGCTGTTGTTGTTCAGTCACTAAGATATATCTGATTGTTTGTGAGCCCATGGAATACAGCATACCAGACTCATCTGTCCTCCACTGTCTCTCAGAGGTTGCTCAAATTCATGCCCATTGAGTCGGTGATGCTATCTAAAAATCTCATCCTCTGCCATTTTCTTCTTTTGCTTTCAATCTTTCCCAGCATCAGGGTCTTTTCCAATGAGTTGGTTCTTCCCTTCAGTTGGCCAAATTATTGGAACTTCAGCTTCAGCATCAGTCCTTCCAATGAATATTCAGGATTGATTTCCTTTAGGAGTTGACTGATTTGATATCCATGCAGTCCATGGAACTCTCAAGAGTCTTTCCTAACACCACAGTTCAAAAATAAATAAATTAATTAATAAATAAATTCTTTGGTGTTCAGCCTTCTTTAGTCTCCAACTATCACATCCATACATAACCACTGGAAAAACCATAGCTTTGACTATATGAACTGTTGTAGGCAAATTGATGTATTTGCTTTATAATATGCTTCTTCCCAGATGGTGCAATGGTAAGCAATCTGCCCGCTAATGCAGCAGATGCAAGAGACACAGATTTAATCCCTACATAGGGCAAATCCTATGGAGGAGGAAATGGCAACCTACTCCAATATTCTTGCTTGGAAAGTCTATTGGACAGAGGAGTCTGGTGGGCAACAGTCTATGGGGTCACAAACATTTGCACGTGACTGATCATACATGCACTAGGTTTGTCATAACTTTCCTTCCAAGGAGCAAGTATCTTTTAATTTCATGACTGCAGTCGCCATCTGCACTGATTTTGGAGCCCAGGAAAATAAAATCTGTCACTGCTTCCACATTTTCCCTTTCTATTTGCCATGAAGTGATTGGACTGGATGCCATGATCTTAGTTCTTTCAGTGATGAATTTCTACCCAGCATATTTGCTCTCCTCTTTTACCCTCATCAAGAGGATCTTTAGTTCCTTTTCACTTTCTGCCATTAGATATCATCTGCATGTCTGAAGTTGTTGATATTTCTTCTGGTAATCTTAATTTGAGTTTGTGATTCATCCAGCGCATCCTTTCTCTGCATAGAAGTTAAATAAGCAGAGTGATAACATACAGCCTTGTCATACTACTTTCCCCATTTTGAACCTTTCCATTATTCCATATCCAGTTCTAACTGTGGTTTCTTGACCTGCATACAAGTTTCTCAGGAGACTAGCAAAGAGTTCAGGTACTCCCATCTCTTTAAGAATTTTCCACAGTTTGTTGTGAGTCATACAGTTAAAACTTTAATGTAGTCTATGAAGCAGAAAGAGATTTTTTTTTTTCCTTCTGGAATTCTCTTGCTTTCTGCATGATCCAATGCATGTTGTCATTTTGATCTCTGGTTCTTCTGCCTGTTCAAATTCCAGCTTGTACATCTGGAATTACTTATTAGAACCTCTTAGAATAGTAAGAAGTTACATTAATTAATGATTTATTTTTGTAATTCACCAATATTATTGATACCTATGGGGAATGTGAAATATAGTTTACTCTATACACAGTGCACACATACTTATATGATATGTAGGCTACAAAAGTTTCAAGAAACAATATTTGTCCTTACTTCTGGCCATATACTCTTGTATTATCCATTATATTATGTTTCTTTCCGATAAATAATGATGGAATACATTAAGTTGACTTCAGGTCCCACTAGTGGGTATCTATCTTTATATGAAAAAAATGTGTTCTGGAAAATATAATTGATACATTGCACATTTATTTGGTCATTTGGTTACTTCATAGTCTCTAAACTTTTTTTGCAGAACTATTTTAAAATGTTATGAATGGTATTGTAAAAGATGTCAGATATATCAATTTGTTGTTATTTAGTCATTAAGTTGTGTCTGACTCATTTTCTGACTCTTTTCCAGGCTACCCCATGGACTGTAGCCTGTCAGACTCTTCTGTCCATGAAATTTCCAGGCAAGACTACTGGAATAAGTTGTCATTTCCTTCTACAGGGGATCTTCCTAACCCAGGGATTGAACCACGTCTCCTGCCCTGGCAGGAAGATTCTTTACCATAGTACCACCAAGGAAACCCAGCTATATCAATAGATAGAGATATAATTTTGTTCACCACCTTCATCTTGAAGATGAGGAAATTAAGATGAAAAGTATCAAAATATTGCCAGAGCCAAACCTCTAGCCATGTGTAATTCTTCCCACCCAATTTTCTTTCTATCATAATATACTGCAGGATAATTTCACTTGAGAGCAAGTTTTCTTCCTCAATTAAATCAGAAAAGATGCCTCAAAAGCTGCTTTACTCAAAGAAGTACTTCAAATGATCAGTTGAAAAATTCCAAGTAGATTCTGCCAGAGCATTCTCTGTCTAGAAACACATTGGCATTGAAACTACATGAATAATTATTTTTGATAGAGGAAAACATGGCATTTGAACCCATCATGGCTGGCTGCTTGCCTAGACTGTGAGCTCTTTTGATTATACCTCATCAGTTAAGGTTCTACTCCCTCAGTCTAAATACCTCCTGTTCTCAGACTCATTAAGTAAGATCCTCTTACTTATTTTACTCATCATACAATTTTAATTCAAAATCCTACTATATATATATAAGCTGTTATCTTACACATAATTCGCTTGTATATCTTGCTGCAAATACATCAGGATATTTGCTTAAATTAGTATGTAACTTAATAGTTTGCTAAAATGAATAAAGTGCAGTCATCTAAAAATATTGCAAAATTCAACAAGATATCTTTATTAATTGAAATGAATTAGAAGGCTTTAAGTATAGGCAGTCTGTATGTGTTAAGCAGTGTTTCCTCAAAGAGCTGTTTTTGAAGAGAAAATAACACTTTGTAAACATATAAAACAGATTGATAGAACCTTTTCTTGGTCTTCTGTTAACAAATTAATTTTCTAAATATCTTAATTATGGAATTTTCTTCTTTTTAAAATATTTATTTATTTATTTGGTTGTGTCCAGTCTTAGTTGTGACACGTGGGACCTCATGCAGGGTCAATAGTCGTGGCACAGGAATTTAGTTGCTCCACAACATGTGGGATCTTAGTTCAGCAATGAGGGATCAAACCTGCATACCTCGCATTACAAGGATTCTTAACCACTAGACCACCAGGGAAGTCCCTGTAATGTTGATAACTTTGCATAATCCCACTATCAGTTACAGTGGAAAGAAATCTCTAAGCAAAAGTTCTGAATCCTTTATCTTGTTGGAAAATTAACACTATATCATCTAGAAAATCATAAATTCATTATGATTATACCTCATATAATTATTAGTGTATTATTATACCTCATATAATTATTAGTGTATTATTTTACCATTTTTTAAGTTTTACAAGATATGACATTTCAAACACCTAACTTTACTGTCTAGCTTCTGGTGTCTAAAGGCTTGAATAAGTCAATATGTGTGAATAAATTATAAACGGTTCCTTTAGGAGGAAGAATTGAGAATGTGATGATGACTCCATGAGGAACATCAATCATCTGAGGTTAAGCTAACTGGACATTCTGTACTAACAGATAGGTGAAATCTTACATTTTTTCTGGTTATAAATAAAATAGATTTAGAGGAAAAAGTTTTAAAGCACTTTAAATTCTTTGAAAGTTTTAAAGAATTTAATACTTTCAATTCAAATTTTTTTAAGCATTTAATTTCCTGACTGCTGCAGTGGCGATATTAGTTAATGACTTTTCACTGGTATTCTACGAGAGGAAGGTGAAAGTTCCAAATAATTTCCTTTTCACCTGCTCAAGTCACATAATTATGTCAGTCTGACTCACTCAAGAGAAGTTCATATTAAGGTAAAAATTGTTAGGCAGTTAGTGCATGAACTCTGAGATCTTAGCCTGTTTCAATAAACATCCCACTCCATTAATCTGAAACTATACCCTTTGTCCTAAACTCCTGGCTCTCAGAGGAATGTGCCCTTGGTCTGATAAATTATCAGCACTCAGATCCAGGAAAACAGAGCAATTAATTTCTGTTCCATATGCCTGTGGGAAAAACAGTTGGTGATCATTAATCTTTAGCCTATACATCTAGTCCATTATAAAATGGCTGGGATCATGAGAAAAGGTCCTGGTTTGGAGACTTGTGAGTGAAGTTGCTCAGGCGTGTCCCACTTTTTGCAGCCCCATGAACTGTATGTAGCCTACCAGGCTCCCCAATCCATGGGATTTTCCAGGCAAGAGTACTGCAGCGGATTGCCATTTTCTTCTCCAGAGGATCTTCCCAACCCAGGGATAAAACCCAGGATCTCCCATATTGTAGGCAGATGCTTTGCTGGCTGAGCCACCAGGTATGGCGGCTTACTGCCTAAGAAAACTAAGAATCCCAGGAACAAAAGAAGCCATAAAGATGTCAAATTAAACATTGTGACCTTTAAGCTGAATGGTTAGAAATGACATATGCTAAAAGTAAGAACCACTGAAAAGTGTACAAATCAATACTAGTAAGGATAAAAACTGCTGCATGTCCCACCTTTTGGGGCACTTCACCCATCTCAACACCTATGCTGAGAGCTTTGTATTTTCTCCCTCTCTTAAATAAATCCTGTTTGCTTGCAACCATGACTGTCTGCATGTTTGTAAAATTTGTTCTTTGGCTCCATGAAAAAGGATTTGGATTCCCATTTCCATATCAGTGCATTTAGAAAATCACACAACTAGAGGAGAATACACTTGTCAACTCTATTTGTTTAGTAATTTATATAGGAAATAGGTATTGTTCAGTCCCTGTTCAAATTTATTTGTCATCCTACTAATGGAAGGTTTGGAACAGTTCAAAATATTTAAAGAATTTGTTCGGTTTTATTTTCTGCCTTATATTCAGTTTATAATTATTTTTCTTTCAAGTCTACAACAATTATGAAAATTCAGGTTTCCTTTATCATTGCTAAGTTTAGGAATATTATCTCCTATGAATGCTCTTCCCAAAGAAGTAAATTTTCTCCTTATTAATTGGCAACTTTATCAAAGTCAATAACCAATGGGTCTATAACAGGGAGAAGTCAATTCTGACTCCATGTTGGAAACTGTTTCTTTGATTTGCTTTGTTGCTTTTATTATAATTTTACTTAATAGCTTGCCTCAGAGGACCCTGCCTGACTACAAACTAAAGTGCCTGTGTTCAGCTCATGTAGAGATAATCTGACCCCGCTCACCAGTGAATAGAAGAGACTAACACACCCCTTCCAGAGGCTGGACTTGCCTTGGAGATGTTTTGTAAGACTGAAGACCTTTTCACTTTACTTCCCCATTGCCTCTCCCTCTCTGTTCTGCCTTTTGACTTTAGTTCCTCATTGCTTCTTTCTGACTCTGCAAAAGAACCTGGCATCTAGACTCTGACATGATTGTTATTCTGAGACTCTAGACTGCCATTTTCTCAGTCAGCTGACTCCCCAAGTAAGGTACATGCCTTGTCTTAATGCCTCATCTTTGGATTTATTGGCCTATCATGTGGCAAGAAGAGTGAAGCTGGACTCGGTAACAGGTTTTGTGTGCACAAATCCACAGAAGATACCTATGAAAAAGATATTGAGAGTATTGATTCTACTCTTCCATGTGAAAAGACCACTCCCCAATTTTTTTAATAAATTAAATTTCCTATAAATGTGTCTAATGTGGACTCTGATGCTGGGAGGGATTGAGGGCAGGAGGAGAGGGGGACAATAGAGGATGAGATGGCTGGCTGGCATCACCAACTCAATGGACGTGAGTTTGAATGAACTCCGGGAGTTGGTGATGGACAGGGAGGCCTGGCATGCTGCAGTTCATGGGGTCGCAAAGAGCCGGACATGACTGAGTGATTGAAGTGAACTGAATGTGGATAAATTCATTTTAATTTAATTTTTAAAATAGAGTATCTCTAAGTATTAGACATTGTGTTAAGTACAGTTTGTTTTTTCCATAGTAAAATAATTATATAAATAATAAGTAATATTTTGACCAAAGGCCTACTGTTCAACACTTTATTGCCAAAATTATATATATAGCATTTTAAAATAAGAATTAATCATTAGAGATAACCATTGTATACAATCCAATTGGCAAACACACACATGCACACACACTCATACACACATATAACAAATAAAGCAAAAAAATCACCAAACATTTAAATGCTATTTGCAAAACAGTAATTTTGTCCTCTCAAAAAAAAAAAAAAAAGAAAGAAAAAGAAAAAAATAGAATATCTGTTTAGACTTTGATGAATTTCAATTCAAGAAGAGGAATTAAGACAAATGCAAAAACATTTATAATATCTTTGAAGTCAATTATTATTATAAAGAAGAAGTAAAGTATAAGGAAATTTGAGAGGCAATTAAATGAATCCCCCTTAAGCTGTATTCACTGTGATATAGGATCACAACTTCCTCTGTTTAAAATACAAAATATCCTACTATTCATGGAATTCAGGATTCTCTAAGGAGGTGTTTCAGAGAAGTCTGCATTTCTCAAACACTTTTGTGAAAATAACCTAAGATAATTTGTTTCACTGTCTTTTTAATTTCATTATACTTGGCTAAATTTTAAATCTTGTTGTATATAAAATTCTAATTTGATATTGAACCCTATGGGGCTCTTGAGCCCAAAAGATTTTCTCTGCCCCAATCTCTTGTTTGTAGGAAATAAGCTTCATTCAGCATTCATGACCTCCTCTGAGTTCCAAAGCATAAGTTCTAACAGTTACGAATCAGAGAAGAGATATAGAGACAAGGGAGGAGCGGTGAGAAACCATACTGCAGGTTTAGATAGAGTCCTTGTTCCTTATCAAAGGTCATACATAACAATATCTTTGAGTTCTTTTTCAGAACTAAAACTCCCACCAAATGGAAGATGTTAACAACCTAATGAAACAGTCTTCATTCCAGAGAGAAGGCCACACAGTTCACTGATCATAAGACACTCCTGACAGCAGATCGACTCTATATTGAAGGAACGGAGACCATGTAGATACCCTGACACTGATCAACAAACCCTTCCCTTGACTATAAGACTCCTCACAAATCACTCCAGGTTGAGACACAGTTTTGAGGACATTAGCCTCTTGTGGACCCTTTTACTTAGCAGAGCTATTCTCTTCTACTTCATCCAGAACTATAGCTGCAAGACTTGATTCAGCACTTCTGACCAACAGAGAGGCTGAACCTTTGGTAAAATAACCAACAATATAAATATCCAGTTCTCATTTGTAGACTGTATATTTAATTCAAAGTATTGTTTATTAAAACCTTCACATTGTTGCTAGAATCTTGGCTCTCTGCACACCAATGTCAAACAGAAATACAGAGATAGAGTTATACAGGAGAAAGAAATAGTGGTTTTATTACTTTGCCAGGCAAAGGGGGAACACAGTAAGGAACCCAGTTCACACTTATGAACAAAAGGCAAACAAAGGCAAACATATGAGCATAGAAAACCAGGTCACTTCACTTGGCAAGTGAATACAGATAGAAAAAAAGATATAATCTCAAATAGCTTGCTCTGAATAAGATTTGATACTAGATAGAAAATTCCAAACCCTGAAGGCTTTGTGTTCTTTTTTAAGTTACAAAGTGAGGGGGGCGGGGGGCGGTCCTAAGATGGCAGTTAAATAAGATGGGAGACCACTTTCTCCCCCACAAATTCATCAAAAGAACATTTGAACGCTGAGTAAATTCCACAAAACAACTTCTGAAAGCCAGCAGAGGTCATCAGGCACCCAGAAAAGCAGCCCATTGTCTTTGAAAACAGGTATGAAAAATATAAAAGACAAAAAAAAAAAAAAGAGAGAGAGACAAAAGAGGTAGGGAGGGAGCTTAGTCCTGGGATGGGAGTCTTCAAAAGAGAGAAGTTTCTAAACAACAGGAAATACTCTCACTGCTGAGTCTGTGGCTAGCTTTGGAATCACAGAGGGCAACATAACCGGGAGGACAAATAAATAAATAAATAAATAAATAAATAAATAATCGATCAATGTTAAGAGACCAAACCTGAGCCATGATAGGCTCAACAAGCTATACTAAACCTAAGATTCAGATTCTTGTAAAACCTGAGTCATGATTCTGGGAAACCACAGCATGGGAAAGTCCCGCTCGTGCCAAACATGAGCCAATCAGAATTGGGATTTGGATTCAAACCCAGGCCAATGAGATTTTGTGATTTGTGTGATTTGAAAAATCCAGCGTGTACATATGAACTAACCAATCAGTTTCCCAACTCTTCTGTTGCAACATTTGAACTGGGCTAAATGTATAAATACTGCTGTAATCCAGAGCTCGGGGCTCTCATCAAGACTCCACTGCACTGGATGAGACAGGAGCTCTAGCTCAAGCTAGCAATAAAATCCCTTTTGCTTTTTCATTGCCGTGGACGTCTTATTCTCTCGGTTCTGGGATCTGGACTCTGGTCATAACATTTGGGGGCTCGTCTGGGATCCCTTTAACTGGGAAGAATAACACTCTCCCAGTAGAAGGGGTTTCTTCACTAGGAGGAAAGATATCTGAACATCAGTGTTAAGACTGGTTAAGTCCAGTGCAAGACCGAGGAGGCCCAGTGAGCGTACTGGAAGGCAGCTGGCTCTGGTAAGGAGAAAGCTTTTGTCAGGTTTGGTCAGGGGCGAATTAGTCGTCCTAGCTAGCATAAGGCCAAGGCCCAGCGAGCACGCTAGAGGGCAGCTGGCTCTGGGGAAGGGGGAGAGAGAAGTTCTCTTGATCCTGAATCTGGTGGGTGGTGGATGCCCTTCGTTAAGGTAACCTCTAGGGGTAAGAAGGTTCAGAGGGGCCCTAGGAAGACCTAGTACTGTGTTCTCGGTCGATATTTGTCTGTCTTCTGTTTGTTGCATCTTTGTGTCTGCCGACATTGTCTCTGCTCTCTGTGTGTTTCTCTCATCTCCTGTGTTTTACTCCGTAATCATGGGACAAGCAGCTTCCACTCCTCTGTCCCTTATGACTAACAATTTTTTTCTGATTTTAAGTCTAGAGTGCAAGATCTATTGGTACTGTTGAAGAAGAACAAATTAGTAACATTTTGATAGTCTGATAAGCTACTTTTACCGTTAACAACCTGTCTGCCGTTCAAGCAGTGAAATCTGTATAATTTTGTCATCATTGACCTTCTAGAATCTATCCTTTTTACTCATAATACCACTTGGGATGACTGTCAGCAGCTGTTACAAGTGCTCTTCACTACAGAGGAATGTGAACGGATTTTGTTGGAAGCACAGAAACACGTTCCAGGGGTAGACAGAAGATCCACCATGCAGTCGAATTTAATTGAGGGATTTCCTCTGACGTGACCCCCTGGGATTTCAAGCTCGCTGAAGGTAGGGAGTGTCTCTGAGTGTACCACCAGGCTCTCATGGCTGGCCTTTGAGCAGCCACCGGGAAACCAACAAACTTGGCCAAGGTAAATTTGGTTAGACAGGAACCGACTGAGAGCCCGGCAGCCCTCTTAGATAGGTTAATGGAAGCTTTCAGACAGTGCACCCCCATGGACCCACAGGCTGATGAGTCACGCGTGGCAGTTATGCTAGCATTTTGTGAATCAGGCAGCCCTGGGCATTAGGAAAAAGTTGCAAAAAATAGACAGGCTAGGAGAAATCTAGTGAGGGTGGTAGAAGATAAAGCAGGGACGACAGTGGCTGACGCAGGCCATGAAAGAGACTATTCTGCAAATTCCTGAGCTGGCAACTCCTCGTCAAATGAGGGAATTCCTAGAGACTATTGGGTACTGCAGACTGTGGATCATCGGGTTCTCCGAGAAGGCCCAACCACTGTATGAAGGAGGTAAAGAAAGCCAAAACTGGACTTGGACTGAACCCGTGAGGCAGGCATTTCTAGAGCATACTCATGGCCCAATACACAAGGAATGGGGGTTCCTAACGGCAGAGAGAAAGGTAGTCAAGAACTTACCTGAGATCCGTAGACTCTTGGCAGCGGTCCACCAGCCTCAGGCAGTAGCCATAGTGCATGTTCCAGAACACCAAAAGGGGAAAATATCTCGGGGCTCAAGGCAACCGAGCTACTGATGCAACAGCTCACCACGGGAAGTTACAGGACCTGCATACTTGATATGGGATTGCCGGCCCCAGGAACGAGGACCCTGCCACCAGCCCCCAAGTACTCCCCCTCCAATCAGGACTGGATTCGAGAAAACAGCAAACGTTCTACAAGTAAGGACAGATGGTACTGGGACCAGGAGGGCAACCTATCACTCCCTGCTGATCTGGGCCGACAACTCTGCACTTACCTACATTAGACCACCTACTGGGGGAAAAGAAGACTCTATCACTCTTACAGACAGCTCGCCTGTGGTTTCCCCAACAAATAAAAAGCGGCCATACAAGACATAGCCCGTGCCTGTAAAGCATGCCAGATGATGCGACTAGGGAAGGGGCAGCACACGGGTATAAGGTACCGAGGGGAGAGGCCAGGACAACATTGGGAAATAGATTTCACTGACGTAAGGCCAGGCAAGTATGGGTACTGTTGCTTGTTAGTCTTGGTGGATACCTTCTCTGGGTGGGTGGAGGCCTACCCCACTAAGAGAGAGACAGTGGTGATGGTTGCCAAGAAGCTCCTAGAAGAGACAGTGTCTAGGTTTGGGCTGCTGGTATCTATTGGTTCTGACAATGGACCTGCTTTTGTGAGCCAAATTGTTCAGGGACTGACCTCAGCCCTGGGGACCAAATGGAAACTGCATTGCAAATACAATCCCCAGAGCTCAGGACAGGTAGAAAGAATGAACCGGACGCTAAAAGAAACTTTAACAAAGTTGGCAATAGAGACTGGCAGGACTGGGTGGCCCTCCTTCCCATCGCGGACTGGGTGAATGCTGAGGAAGATTCTTCAGTATAAAGACAGGGGGAATGTTAAGGGACCAAACCTGAGCCATGACAGGCTCAACAAGCTATACTAAGCCTAAGATTCAGATTCCTATAAAACCTGAGTCTTGATTCCGGGAAACCACACCCTGGGAAAGTCCCGCTCGTGCCAAACACGAGCCAATCAGAATTGAGATTTTGATTCAAACCCAAGCCAATGAGATTTTGTGATTTGTGTGATTTGACCAATGAGATTTTGTGATTTGTGTGATGATTTGAAAAATCCCGCGTGCGCACATGAACTAACCAATCGCTGTTTGCCAACTCTCCTGTTGCAACATTTGAACTGGACTAAATGTATAAATACTGCTGTAATCAAGAGCTCGGGGCTCTCGTCAAGACTCCATTGCACTGGATGAGACAGGAGCCCTAGCCTGAGCTAGCAATAAAACCTCTTTTTGCTTTTGTATTGCTGTGGATGTCTTATTCTCTAGGTTCTGGGATCCGGACTATGGGCATAACAATCAAAACCCACAGGGGAGAGCAGAGCAGATGCCTGCATACACTACTAGCAAGTGGGGGCTGGGCAGAAAGGCGTGGGCTGCATTGCTTAGAGTAAGGACCAGGCCTGAATGCCCCAAGGGCAATCTGAGGACACTAACGGGATAGCAAATCAGACTGTGGGATAGCTACCATGCGAAAAGCCCTGACCTAAGAACTGACAGGCCTGCTCACAGAACAAAAGACTGAGCAGACCTATCCAGCTGCAGACTGGCCCACCCTCGCCCCCCATGACAGGCAGGCTAAAGAGCTGGAAGAGGGGCAATCAGGGCCCCAGAGAGGCATTATCTACCAAACTGCAAGCAGGCTTCATTGCTAACCAAGACTTCTTAGAATTCTGGATGGTTAACATCTGCCTGAGAAGGTGAGCTGGTTGTACTCCCAGAAAACCAAGTGGCAAGGACAAGGGAGGTGATAAGTTGTAGCGACTGCACTCACCAAACACCTCATCATCTGAGCTGCTCAGACCTGGGAAGGGCACAAAATGCAGGCCCAACCGAGTCGGTGCCTTTGAGGACTACCCGAGTACCTGAACCTGAGCAGCTTAGACCTGAGAAGTGCATACAACCCAGGGCCAGCCTCAGACAGTTCCTGGCAGAGCAACCTAGAGCCTAAGCAGTGTAGACAGGGAAAACACACATGTCGTGAGTGGAGACAAACCCGGTGTGGCCGAGACACTGCAAGCACCTGCCAGTGTTATTTGTTTTCAGCGTCCCTCCCTTCCCACAGGGCGACTGAACAAATGAGCCTAAAAAGTGTCCACCACCGCCCCCTTGTGTTAGGGCAGAAATTAGACACTGAAGAGGCCAGCAAACAGAAGTTAAACCAGAGGGGACTTCTTTGGAAGTGATGGAGCAATAGATTAAAGCCCTGTAGTTAATACTGACTACATTGGAAGGGGCTTAATGATCTTGAGAAATATAAGCTGGATCAAGGAACTATTCAAAAATGAACCGACCCCACACTGCCCACAACAGCACCAGAGAAAGTCCTAGATATATTTTTGCTATTTTACTATTATTCTTTAATTTAATTTTTTTCTATTTTAAGTCCTCTATTACTCCTTTAATTTTCATTTTTATAACCTACTATTACTTTGCAAAAAAAAAAAAAAAGAGAGAGAGAGGGAGACCTCCTGTTTTTTAAAGCAAACTTCATATATATATATATGTATATATATAATAATTTTATGACTTTTTCTTTAATATTGTATTTTTGAAAATCCAACCTCTAGTCTAGATTTTTAATCTTTGCTTTTGGTATTTGTTATCAATTTTGTACCTTTAAGAACCCAATCTTCAGTACCCATTTTTACTTGGGAGCGAGATTACTGGTTTGACTGCTCTCTCCCGCTTTGGACTCTCCTTTTTCTCCACCAAGTTGCCTCTATCTCTTCCCTCCCCCTTCTGTTCTCTACCCAACTCTGTGAATCTCTTTGTGTGTTCCGGATGATGGAGAACACTTAGGTAACTGATACTAGCTGGATTTGTCTCTCTCCTTTTAATTCCCTCATTTATCCTCTTGGCCACCTCTGTCTCCTTCCTCCCTCTTCTATTCTCTGTATAACTTCGTGAACATCTCTGAGTGGTCCAGACTGTGGAGCACACATAAGGAAGTGATTACTGGCTAGCTTGCTCTCTCCTCTTTTAATTCCCTCTCTTCTCATCCTGGTCACCTCTATCTCCCTCCTCCCTCTTCTCTTCTCCATGTAACTCTGTGAACTTCTCTGGGTGTCCCTCACTATGGAGAAACTTTTCATCTTTAACCTAGATGTTTTATCAATGGTGCTATATAGATGGAGAAGTCTTGTGGCCACTGTAAAAATAAGACTGAAAACCAGAAGCAGAAGGCTTAAGTCCAAATCCTGAGAATACCAGAGAAATCCTGACTTCAGGGGACATTAATCGACAGGAGCTCATCAAATACCTCAATACCTACATTGAAACCAAGCACCACCAAGGGCTAACAAGTTATGGAGCAAGACATACCATGCAAATTCTCCAGCAACACAGGAACATAACCCTTAGCTTCAATATACACGTTGCCCAAAGTCACAGCAAACCCATTGACATCTCATAACTCATTACTGGACACTTCATTGCACTCCAGAGGAAAAAAAAATCAAGTCACACCCCCAGAACACTGACACAAGCTTCCTAACCAGGAACCTGGACAAGCTACCCATACAACCCCACCAACAGTGAGGAAACTCCACAATAAAGAGAACTCCACAAACTGCCAGAATACAGAAAGGCCACCCAAAACACAGCAATATAAACAAGATGAAGAGACAGAGGAATACCCAGCAGGTAAAGAAACAAGATAAATGCCCACCAAACTAAACCAAAGAGGAAGAGATAAGTAATATACTTGATAAAGAATTCTAAATAATGATAGTGAAAATGATCCAAAATCTTGAAAACAAAATGGAGTCACAGATAAATAGCTTGGAGAGAAGGATTGACAAGATGCAAGAAAGGTTTAAAAAGGACCTACAAAAAAAAAAGTCAATATCTAATGAATAATGTAATAAATGAGATAAAAAACACTCTGGAGGGAACAAAGAGTAGAATAAAGGAGGCATAAGATAGGATTAGTGAGGTAGAAGATAGAATGGCAGAAATACATGAAGCAGAGAGGAAAGAAAAACCAATTAGAAAAAATGAGGGTAATCTCAGAGACCTCTGGGACAATGTTAAATGCCCCAACATTCGAATCATAGGAGTTCCAGGAAAAAAAAGACAAATAGAACATGAGAAAATACTTGAGGAGATAATAGTTGAAAATTTCCCTGAAATGAGGAAGGAAATAATCACCTAAGTCCAAGAAACCCAGAGTCTCAAACAGGACAAACCAAAGACAAAACATCCCAAGACACATATTAATCAAATTAACAAATATCAAACACAAAGAACAAATATTAAAAGCAGCAAGGGATAAACAACAGATAACACACAAGGGATTCTCATAAGGACAAGAGCTGATCTTTCAATAGAAAATCTTCAGGCCAGGAGGGAATGGCAGGACATACTTAAAGTGATGAAAGAAAATAACCTACAGCCCAGATTACTGTACCAAGCAAAGATCTTCTTCAAATATGAAGGATAAATCAAAAGCTTGTCTGCTTTCAGTGCAGTTTAGTCGCTCATTCATGTCCGACTCTTTGCGACCCCATGAATCGCAGCACACCAGGCCTCCCTGTCCATCATCAACTTCTGGAGTGATCAGACTCACGTCCATCGAGTCAGTGATGCCATCCAGCCATCTCATCCTTGGTCGTCCCCTTCTCCTCCTGCCCCCAATCCCTCCCAGCATCAAAGTCTTTTCCAATGAGTCAACTCTTCTCATGAGGTGGCCAAAGTACTGGAGTTTCAGCTTGAGCATCATTCCTTCCCAAGAAATCCCAGGGCTGATCTCCTTCAGAATGGACTGGTTGGATCTCCTTGCAGTCCAAGGGACTCTCAAGAGTCTTCTCCAACACCACACTTCAAAAGCATCAATTCTTCAGTGCTCAGCCTTCTTCACAGCCCAACTCTCACATCCATACATGACCACAAGAAAAACTATAGCCTTAACTAGATGAACCTTTGTTGGCAAAGTAATGTCTCTGCTTTTCAATATGCTCTCTAGGTTGGTCATAACTTTTCTTCCAAGGAGTAAGTGTCTTTTGATTTCATGGCTGTAGTCACCATCTGCAATGATTTTGGAGCCCCAAACAGTAATGTCTGACATTGTTTCCACTGTTTCCCCATCTATTTCCCATGAAGTGACGGGACAAGATGCCATGATCTTCGTTTTCTGAATGTTGAGCTTTAAGCCAACTTTTCCACTCTCCACTTTCACTTTCATCAAGAGGCTTCTTAGTTCCTCTTCACTTTTTGCCATAAGGGTGATATCATCTGCATATCTGAGGTTATTGACATTTCTCCCAGCAGTCTTGATTCCAGCTTGTGTTTCTTCCAGCTCAGCGTTTCTCATGATGTACTCTGCATAGAAGTTAAATAAGCAGGGGGACAATATACAGCTTTGATGTACTCCTTTTCCTATTTGGAACCAGTCTGTTGTTACATGTCCAGTTCTAACTGTTGCTTCCTCACCTGCATACAGATTTCTCAAGAGGCAGATCAGGTGGTCTGGTATTCCCATCTTTTTCAGAATTTTCCACAGTTTATTATGATCCACACAGTCAAAGGCTTTGGCATAGTCAATAAAGCAGAAATAGTTTTTTTTTTCTGGAACTCTCTTGTTTTCACAATGATCCAGTGGATGTTGGCAATTTGGTCTCTGGTTCCTCTGCCTTTGTAAAATCAGCTTGAACACCTGGAAATTCACAGTTCACATATTGCTGAAACCTGGCTTAGAGAACTTTGACCATTACTTTACTAGTGTGTGAGATAAGTGCAACTGTGCGGTAGTTTAAACAGTCTTCGGCATTGCCTTTCTTTGGGATTGGAATGAAAACTGACCTTTTCCAGTCCTGTGGCCACTGCTGAGTTTTCCAAATTTGCTTTACTGACAAGTAAAATCAGAAAATTCAGCACCACCAAACCAGCTCTCCAACAAATGCTAAAGGATCTTCTCTAGATAGAAAACACAAAAAGGGTGTATAAACTCAAACCCAAAACAATAAAGTAAATGGCAGTGGGATCATACTTATCAGTAATTACCTTAAATGTAAATGGGTTGAATGCCCCAACCAAAAAACAAAGACTGGATGAATGGATACAAAACAAGACTCCTATATATGTTGTCTACAAAAACCCACCTCAAAACAAGGGACACATACAGACTGAAAGTGAAGGACTTGAAAAAGATATTCCATGCAAATAGAGACCAAAAGAAAGCAGGATTAGCTATACTCATATCAGATAAAATAGATTTAAAAAAAAAAAAAAGACTGTGAAAAGGGACAAAGAAGTACACCACATAATGATCAAAGGATCAATCCAAGAAGAAGATATAACAATTTTAAATATATATGCAACCAACATAAGAGCACTGCAATATGCAAGACAAATGCTAATAAGCATGAAAGGGGAAATAAACAATAACACAGTAATAGTGGGAAACTTTAATACCACAGTCACACCTATGGATAGATCTGCTGCTAAGTCACTTCAGTCGTGTCCAACTCTGTGTGACCCCGTAGATGGTAGCCCACCAGGCTCCCCATCCCTGGGATTCTCCAGGCAAGAACACTGAAGTGGGTTGCCATTTCCTTCTCAATGCATGAAAGTGAAAAGTGAAAGTGAAGTTGCTCAGTCGTGTCTGACTCTTCGCAACCCCATGGACTGCAGCCTACCAGGCTCCTCTGCCCATGGGACTTCTCAGGCAAGAGTACTGGAGTGGAGTGCCATTGCCTTCTCCAATGGCTAGATCAACTAAACAGGAAATTAACAAGGAAACACAAACTTTAAATGATATAATAGACTAGTTAAACCTAATTGATATCTATAGGACATTTCACCCCCAAACAATGATTTTCACCTTTACTCAAGCACACACGGAACCTTCTCCAGGATAGATCACAACCTGAGCCATAAATCGAGGCTTGGTAAATTCAAAAAAATTGAAATCATTCCAAGCATCTTTTCTGACCACAATGAAGTAAAATTATATCTCAATTACAGGAGAAAAACTATTAAAAATTCCAACATATGGAGGCTAAACAACACAGTGCTGAATAACCAATAAATCACAGAAGAAATTAAAAAAAATCAAAATATGCATAGAAATAAATGAAAATGAAAGCACAACAACCCCAAACCTGTGGGACACTGTAAAAGCAGTGGTAAGGGGAAGGTTCATAGCAATACAGGCATACCTCAAGAAACAAGAAAAAAAAAAAATAACCTAGCTCTCCACTAGCAACTAGAAAAGGAAGAAATAAAGAACCCCAGAGTTAGTAGAAAGAAATAAATCTTAAAAATTAGGGCAGGAATAAATGCAAAAGAAACAAAAGAGACCATAGCAAAAATCAACAAAACCAAAAACTGGTTCTTTGAGAGGATAAATAAAATTGATAAATCATTAGCCAGACTCATTAAGAAACAAAGGGAGAAAAATCAATCAATAAAATTAGAAATGAAAATGGAGAGATCGCAACAGACAACACAGAAATACAAAGGATCAAAAGAGACTACTATCAGCAATTATATGCCAATAAAATGGACAACTTGGAAAAAATGGACAAATTCTTAGAAAAGAACAACTTTCCAAAACTGAACCAGGAAGACATAGAAAACCTTAACAGACACATCACAAGCATGTAAATTGAAACTGTAACCAGCAATCTTCCAGCAAACAAAAGCCCAGGACCAGATGGCTTCACAGATGAATTCTACCAAAAATTCAGATAAGAGGTAACACCTATCACCTATCCTACGCAAACTCTTCCAGAAAACTGCAGAGGAGGTACACTTCCAAACTTATTCTATGAAGCCACCATCACCCTAATACCAAAACCTGACAAAGATGCCACACACACACACACACACACACACACCAAAAAAAAAAAAAAAAGAAAGAAAGAAAGAAAGAAAGAAAACTACAGGCCAATATCACTGATGAACATATGCAAAAATCCTTAACAAAATTTTAGCAATCAGAATCCAATAACACATTTAAAAGATTATACACCATAACCAAGTGGGCTTTATCCCAAGGATGCAAGGATTCTTCAGTATCTACAAATCAATCAATGTAATACACTGCATTAAAAAATTGAAAAATAAAAACCATATGATAATCTCAATAGATCCAGAGAAAGTCTTTGACAAAATTTAGCATCCATTTATGCTGATAACTCTCCAGAAAGCAGGAGTAGAAGGAATATGCTTCAACATAAAAAAACTATATATGATAAACTCACAGCAAACATTATCCTCAATGGTGAAAAATTGAAAGCATTTTCCCTAAAGTCAGGAGCAAGACAAGGGTTCCCACTTTCACCACTATTATTCAACATAGTTTTAGAAGTTTTGGCCACAGTAATCAAAGCAGAAAAAGAAATAAAAGGAATCCAAATTGGAAAAGAAGAAGTAAAACTCTCACTGTTTGCAAATGACATGATTCTCTACATAGAAAACCCTAAAGACTCCACCACAAAATTACTAGAGCTAATCAATGAATATAGTAAAGTTGTAGAATATAAAATCAACACTCAGAAATCCCTTGCATTCCTATACACTAATAATGAGAAAACAGAAAGAAAAATTAAGGAAACAATTCCATTCACCATTGCAATGAAAAGAATAAAATACTTAGGAATATGCATATGTAAAGAAGCAAAAGAACTACATATAGAAAACTATAAAACACTGATGAAAGAAATCAAAGAGGAAACTAATAGATGGAGAAATATACCATGTTCATGGATCGGAAGAATCAATATAGTGAAAATGAGTATATTACCCAAAGCAATCTATAGATTCAATGTAATCCCTATCAAACTACCAATGGTATTTTTCACAGAGCTAGAACTAATAATTTCACAATTTGTATGAAAATACACAAAACCTCGAAAAGTCAAAACAACCTTGAGAAAGAAGAATGGAACTTGAGGAATCAACCTGCCTGACTTCAGAATCTACTACAAAGCCACAGTCATCAAGACAGTATGGTACTGGCACAAAGACAGAAATATAGATCAATGGAACAAAATAGAAAGCCCAGAGATAAATCCACACACCTATGGACACCTTATCTTTGACAAAGGAGGCAAGAATATACAATGGAGAAAAGGCAATCTCTTTAACAAGTGGTGCTGGGAAAACTGGTCAACCACTTGTAAAAGAATGAAACTAGAACACTTTCTAACACCATACACAAAAATAAACTCAGAATGGATTAAAGATCTAAAAGTAAGACCAGAAACTATAAAACTCCTAGAGGAGAACATAGGCAATACACTCTCCAACATAAATCACAGCAAGATCCTCTATGACCCACCTCCCAGAATATTGGAAATACAAGCAAAAATAAACAAATGGGACCTAATTAAAGTTAAAAGCTTCTGCACAACAAAGGAAACTATAAGCAAGGTGAAAAGATAGCTTTCAGAATGGGAGAAAATAATAGCAAATGAAGCTACTGACAAAGAATTAATTTCAAAAATACACAAGCAACTCCTGCAATTCAATTCCAGAAAAATAAACGACCCAATCAAAAAAATGGGCCAAAGACTAAACAGACATTTCTCCAAAGAAGGCATACAGATGGCTAACAAACACATGAAAAATGCTCAACAGCACTCATTATCAGAGAAATGCAAAACAAAACCACAATGAGGTACCATTTCACACCAGTCAGTATGGCTGCTATCCAAAAGTCTACAAGCTTACCCTGTTGGTGGGAATGCAAACTAGTACAGCCACTATGGGAAACAATGTGGAGATTCCTTAAAAACTTGAAAATGGAACTGCCATATGACCCAGTAATCTCACTGCTGGGCATACACACTGAAGAAACCAGAACTGAAAGAGACACATGTACCCAAATGTTCCTCGCATCACTGTTTATAATAGCCAGGACATGGAAGCAACCTAGATGTCCATCAGCAGATGAATGGATAAGAAAGCTGTGGTACATATACACAATGGAGTATTACTCAGCCATTAAAAAGAATAAATTTGAAAGAAAAACACCAATACAGTATACTAACACATATATATGGAATTTAGAAAGATAGTAATAATGACCCTGTATGTGAGACAACAAAAGAGACACAGATGTATAGAACAGTCTTTTGGACTCTGTGGGATAGGGCGAGGGTGGAATGATTTGGGAGAATGGCATTGAAACATGTATAATATCATATAAGAAACGAATCACCAGTCCAGGTTCAATGCATGATACAGGATGCTCGGGGCTGGTGTACTGGAATGACCCAGAGGGATAGTATTGGGAGGGAGGCAGGAGGGGGTTCAGGATGGGGGATACGTGTACACCAATGGCAGATTCATGTTGATGTTTGGCAAAACCAATACAATATTGTAAAGTAATTAACCTCCAATTAAAATAAATACATTTATATTAAAAAATTACAAAGTGAGACAGGAAGGGGACAGGGCTACACTTCACCATTATTTTCTCTTATGACATCTTCTTGTGCTCAAAGTGAGGCCTCAAAGGGCATGGATAATCTTGATCCATCTTTTGCGCTATGGCTCAGACTCCTCCAGACCTATGTAGAAAGACCTATGTAAAAGAATGACATAGCAGAGCAAACTTGATTTCCAAGTATACAAGAAGTATACAAGAAGCCTCATTCTTACACTCATGGTAATACATTGGCAGGCTAAATTACACACCCACAGGCTCCATGACACTTTCAAGGAGCCATAAAAGTCAAAATGTGGGCAGTGGCTCAATTCCTGAAAATCAGTACTCTTTCCCCAAATATATTAGAATAATACTCCCACTCAGTCATCTAGGAAATGACCCAGCCAATAAAAACTAATCACCCCGTATTTCACTATCTCTCACCTAGTGAGATGGCCTGTACTCTCTGTATTTACCTGAATAAGTCTTCCTTCAATTTACTGTAGTTCTCTCCTGATTTCTTTCCTGCAAGAAGCTAAGAACTCACACTTGGCAGCCTGTCCCAGGGTCTTGCCTGGAGCATGGGACAAGACTATCCTCTCACTCTTCACCATCTTTTTCTCTTACTACATTTTCAGGTGCTCAAAGTGAGGCCTCCAAGAGCATGCATAATCTTGATCCATCTTTTGCACTATGGCTCTGGTGGCTGAGACTCCTCCAGACCTATGTAGATATAGGTGGTTCATTGAAAAAACTGTTAATCACTCATTCATGTCCAAGTCCTCGCAACATCATGGGCTGTAGCCTGCCAGGTTCCTCTTTCAGTGGAATTCTCCAGGAAAGAATAATGGAAGGGGTTGCCATTCTCCTGTCCAGGGGATCTTCCCAACCCAGGAATCAACCTGGGTCTCCTGCATTGCAGGCAGATTCATATCATCTGAGCCATTAGTAGTACCTTAGGTGGTGGTGCACCAGGGCCCAGGAGAAAGGAGCAGTGACCCCACAAGAGATGGAACCAATTTGCCTGTGAGTGTTCAGGGATGCCCAGAAGAGGCATTCATGGACAGTTGCTTGCTGTGGGGCCAGGGGCACTGGATACAACAGCCCTGGGAGCTGCGGCATGCTGGCATAAGTCCTTGGAAGGAGGTCACCTTTACCACCATTACCCCTACCATAGTTTGTCCTAAGGACAAATAATAGGAAGGGAACACAGCCCCAACAGAAAATTGGATTAAACATTTATTAAGCATTGCCCCATCCATCAGAGGAAGACACAAATTCCCCCACAGCCTGTCTCTACCATCAGGAAGATTCACAAGCATCTGATCCTTATTCATCAGAGGGCAGAAAGAATGATAACCACAATCACAGAAAACTAAGCAAACTATTCACATGGAATACAGCCTTGTCTAACTCAGTGAAACTATGAGCCATGCTGTGTAGATCCACCCAAGAAAGGTAGGTAACAGAAGAGACTTCTGACAAAAATGTCATCCACTGGACAAGGTAATGGACATAAATGGACAAATTTAATTCAGATTTCCCTTTTATCTACTACTTGGGGCAAGTATCCCATAGAAGAAATGGAATATCCCTCATAGTCAACTAAAGAGTCTAAAATGAAGTCCTTTAGGTGCAATCTCAAAAAAGACAGAAGGATCTCTGTTCATTTCCAAACAAACAATTCAATATCACAGTAATCCAAATATCTGCCCCAATCAATAATGTCAAAGAAGCTGAAGCTGAACGTACCTATGATGACTTACAAGACCTTCTAACACCAAAAAAGGTTGTTCTTTTCATCCTAGAGGCTTCCCTGGTGACTCAGTGGTAAAGCATCTTCCTGCAATGTGGGAGACCCAGGTTCGATTTCTGGGTCAGGAAGATCTGGAGAAGGAAACGGCAACCGACTCCAGCACTCTTGCCTGTAAAATCCCATAGACAGAGGAGCCCAGTAGGTTACCTTCCACGGGGTCAAAAAGAATCAGATATGACTGAGCGACTTCACATGGTTTCATCATAGAGGACTGGAACGCAAAAGTAGGAAGTCAACAGATACCTGGAATAACAGGCAAGTTTGGCTCTGGAGAACAAAATGAAGTATGGCAAAGGCTAACAGAGTTGCCAAGAGAATGCACTGGTCATAGCAAATATCCTCTTCCAATAACACAATAGGCAACTCTACATATGAATATCAGCAGATCATCAATACTTAAACCAGACTGATTATATTCAGTGCAGCTCAAGATGGAAAAGATATATGAAGTCAGCAAAAACAAGACCAGGAGCTGACTATGGCTCAGATCATGAACTCTTTATTGGCAAAATAATATTTAACTGGAAGAAAGTAGGGAAAACCACTAGCACACTTGGGAATGACTTAAATCAATATCACTTATGATTATACAGTTCAATTCAGTTTCTCAGTCATGTCTGACTCTTTGCAACCCCATGGACTGAAGCACGCCAGCCTTCTCTGTCCATCACCATCTCCCAGATATTACTCAAACTCATGTCCATTGAGTTGGTGATGCCATCCAACCATCTCATCCTCTGTCATCCCCTTATGCTCCTGCCTTCATTTTTTCCCATAATCAGGGTCTTTTCAAATGAGTCAGTTCTTTGCATCAGGTGGCCAAATAGTTTCAGCTTCAACATCAGTCTTTCCAATGAACACCCAGGACTGATCTCCTTTAGGATGGACTGGCTGGATCTTCTTGCAGTCCAAGGGACTCTCAAGAGTCTTTTCCCACACCACAGATCAAAATCATCAATTCTTCAGCACTCAGCTTTCTTTATAGTCCAACTCTCACAGCCATGCATGACTACTGGATAAAGCTGTAGCTTTGATGAAATGGATCTTGGTTGGCAAAGTAATGTCTTTGCTTTTTAATATACTGTCTAGGTTAGCCATAACTTTTCTTCAAAGGAGTAATCCTTTTTTAATATTGTGGCCGCAGTCATAATCTGCAGTGATTTTGGAGTCCACAACAATAAACTCTGTCACTGTTTCCATTGTTTCCCCATCGATTTGCCGTGAACTGATGGGGCCTGATGCCATGATCTTAGTTTTCTGAATATTGAATTTTAAGTCAACTGTTCCACTCTCTTTCACTTTCACTTAGTTCTTCGCTTTAGTGCTTCTTCGCTTTCTGCCATAACTGTGTTTCATTTGCATATCTGCAGTTACTGATATTTCTCCTGGCAATCTTGATTCCAGCTTGTGCTTCATCTAGTCTATTTCTCATGATGTACTCTGCATATAAGTTAAATAAACAGGGTGACAATATACAGCCTTGACGTTTTCCTTTCACGATTTAGAACCAGTCTGTTGTTCCATGTCTAGTTCTAACTGTTGCTTCTTGACTTGCATACAGATTTCTCAGGAGGCAGGTTAGGTGTTCTGGTATTCCCATATCTTTAAGAATTTACGACAGTTTTTTGTGATTCACACAGTCAAATGCTTTGGAATAGTAGATACAGCAGAAATAGATGTTTTTCTGGAACTGTTTGGCTTTTTCAATGACCCAGTGAATGCCAGCAATTAGATCTCTCGTTCTTCTGCCTTTTCTAAATCCAGCTTCAGTTCAGTTCAGTTCAGTCGCTCAGTCGTGTTTGACTCTTCGTGACCCCATAAATCGCAGCACGCCAGGCCTCCCTGTTCATCACCATCTCCTGGAGTTCACTCAGACTCACGTCCATCAAGTCAGTGATGCCATCCAGCCATCTCATCCTTGGTCGTCCCCTTCTCCTCCTGCCCCCAATCTCTCTCAGCATCAGTCTTTTCCAATGACTCAACTCTTCGCATGAGGTGGCCAAAGTACTAGAGTTTCAGCTTCAGCATCATTCCTTCCAAAGAAATCCCAGAGTTGACCTCCTTCAGAATGGACTGGTTGCATCTCCATGCAGTCCAAGGGACTCTCAAGAGTCTTCTCCAACACCACAGTTCAAAAGCATCAATTTTTCGGTGCTCAGCCTTCTTCACAGTCCAACTCTCACATCCATACATGACCACAGGAAAACCATAGTCTTGACTAGACGGACCTTTGTTGGCAAAGTAATGTCTCTGCTTTTCAACATGCTATCTAGGTTGGTCATAACTTTTCTTCCAAGGAGTAAGCGTCTTTTAATTTCATGGCTGCAGTCACCATCTGCAGTGATTTTGGAGCCAAAAAAAAAAAAAAAAAAAAAAAAAACTGACACTATTTCCACTGTTTCCCCATCTATTTCCCATGAAGTGATGGGACCAGATGCCAGGATCTTCATTTTCTGAATGTTGAGCTTTGAGCCAACCTTTTGCTCTCCTTTTTCACCTTCATCAAGAGGCCCTTTAGCTCCTCTTCACTTTCTGCCATAAGGGTGGTGCCATCTGCATATCTGAGGTTATTGATATTTCTCCCAGCAATCTTGATTCCAGCTTGTGTTTCTTCCAGTCCAGCGTTTCTCATGATGTACTCTGCATAGAAGTTAAATAAGCAGGGGGACAATATACAGCCTTGACATACTCCTTTTCCTATTTGGAACCAGTCTGCTGTTCCCTGTCCAGTTCTAACTGTTGCTTCCTGACCTGCATACAGATTTCTGAAGAGGCAGGTCAGGTGGTCTGGTATTCCCATCTCTTTCAGAATTTTCCACAGTGTATTGTGATCCACACAGTCAAAGGCTTTGGCATAGTCAATAAAGCAGAAATAGATGTTTTTCTGGAACTCTCTTGCTTTTTCCATGATCTGGAGGATGTTGGCAATTTGATCTCTGATTTGTCTACCTTTTCTAAAACCAGCTTGAACATCAGGAAGTATATCCAAAAGTCTGCTGATTTCTCACTGCTTTTGCTACAACCATTTGATATTAGCCATCAGAATCACCAAGCTAGATTACTACTCTGGTTTCCAAGAGGTATCCCTGATTCCACTCTTACCCTGCTTTCCAGTCAATCTTTAGCACAGCAGACAGAATGATCTTTTTAAAGTAGTCTAGATTATGTCACTCTGTTCAAAATCCTCCAATAACTCCCTATTTTACTCAAAGTAAAAGCTAATATATTGACACAGGCCTATAACTGACTTAAGAATAACACTTCTTGTCCTTCTGACTTCATTTCTTTCCATTTCTTACCATTCTCCCTGATTCTTCTAATTTCAGCCCTACGAAGCTCCTTGCTGTTTCTGGAGCAAATCCATCTTGGTCTGTTTGTATTTGATTTGCCCTTTTTGAAACAGTCTTCGCTTGGATACTGAGAGATTTAAACTCATCACCTTCTTCAAGGCTTTACTTTGAATTCAGATGCCTCTTCTCAATCAGGCTTATTGTGAACACAAAAACAAATCCTGATTATATTCATTCTCTTCTATTTTTCTCATAGCATATATTATGTTATTATTTATTATACAGTTACATCCATCTCCTTTTGATAGTACATAGACCGTGCTTTGGTCACTGAAGTCTCCCAAGAAACTTCTGCTGGTGCTGCTGATAAGTCGCTTCAGTCGTGTCTGACTCTGTGTGACCCCATAGATGGCAGCCCACCAAGCTTCCCCGTCCCTGGGATTCCCCAGGCAAGAATACTGGAGTGGGTTGCCATTTCCTCCTCCAGTGCATGAAAGTGAAAAGTGAGAGTGAAGTCGCTCAGTTGTGTCTGACTTGTGGCGACTCCATGGACTGCAGCTCACTAGGCTCCTCCATCTATGGGATTTTACAAATAAGAGTATCAGAGTGGGGTGCCATTGCCTTCCTCCTCCCAAGAAAATAGATTATGCCTAATCCATAAAAGATTATCAATATTTGGATAAGTGAATGTCCAGAGTACTTACTGGCCTTTGGAATGAATGAATTAGCATAAATTGCTAACATTTTCTCATCTATAAAAATGAGGTGTTGACATTATTTTTCAAAGTTGTTCTGTGAGCTAATGCAGATATGACTGGCTCACACTCTTCATGATAAGATGAATATTATCATTACATTAGTAGAAGTAAGTTGAACTGAAAGATAAAAATGATAACAAAGATAGCTCTCAGGAAAAGACTACATAGATTTTGTGCTCTTTTTTTGAAGGCATAGGAAATCCATCCAGAGAGAATGGCAAAATCGTCAGAATGACAGTTTATTAGCTTATAATGACGTTACTATTCCTGTAACTGGAAATACTCAAATCATTTATGACTATGATAATTTTTTTTTCTTGTAACTAAACTGTTTAATTATAAATCCCTCATTCAATTTACCGTGTGAAGTCTTTATCAAAAAAACTGGATATGAACAACATATCATCTTCATAATGGCTGTTTTACTTTGGGGGCATTGAATCAGTCCAAGGGAGTTAATAGAACTGCAAATTTAATAATATCAAGCTAAGGATGTGGGGCGTATCTATCAGGACTGCACTGGTCTTGCACAAAACTCTACAATACCTTATTTTTAGTTCCAAAATAGACTATGAATTAGATCATTCCTGGAAATAATTGAAATAGATTTACTCTTTTCTCAACATTTATGACAAACCAACCTCCTCTTGAATGAGACATTCATTGTTGATATTCATGCTAACATAATCTATTTTGTTGAGTTCTGTGGGTCCAGGATAACTCTGACTTTTTTTAAGTTGCTTTGACTACCAATTATCCTGCTTATGTCCATTTATTCTTTAATAATTAGCCTCCAATTAAAATAAATAAATTTATATTAAAAATGAAAAAGAGGATTAAAAAATGAAAAAGAGGTAAAAAGAAAAAGGAAAAAAAATCACTAAATCTGTGCTGGATACTCCTGTGTTTTTGTTTTCTTAAAGTTTTCATTTTATATTTGAGTACAGCCAGTTAACAATATTGTGATACTGTTGGGTGGGCAACAAAGGGACTCAGCCAAGCACATAGATGCATACATTCTCCCCTAAACACCCTTTCCATCCAAGCTGCCATAAGAAGTCAGAGTGAAAGGAGACAGTGGTCTGAACAAAAACGTTACATTGAAAAACTTTTATAGAACTACTTGATCTTGAACTCATTTTTTTTTTTTTGATTTACAATGTTGTATTATTTACTGCCATATTACAAAATGATTCAGTTATACAGATATACACATTCTTTTTAAAAAATATTCTTTTACATTATGTTTTATCATAGCATATTAGACACAGTTCTCTATGCCATGCTGTAGGTCTTTTTTTTTTTAATTTATTTTTTTAATTACAATACTGTATTTGTTTTGCCATACATTGACACGAATCAGCCATAGGTGAACACAATCGCCCAATGCCAAAGCCCCCTCCCACCTCCCACCCCACATCCTCTACCTGAATCATCCTGTGCATCAGCCCCATGCATCCTGCATCCTACACCAAACGTAGATTAGTTCTTCGTTTCTTACAGGAAAATACACATGCTTCACTGCCATTCTCCCAAACCATCCCACCCTTTCCCTCTCCCTCAAAGTCCAAAAGTCCACTCTATACCTCTGTGTCTCTTGTTGTCTCACATATAGGGTCATCATTACTGTCTTCTAAATTCCATATATATGTGTCAGTATACTGTATTGGTGTTTTTCTTTCTGGCTTACTTCACTGTGTATAATCGGTTCCAATTCCATCCATCTCATTAGAACTGAGTCAAATTTATTCTTTTTAAGGGCTGAGTAGTATTCCATAGTGCATATGAACCACAGCTTTCTTATCCATTCATCTGCTGATGGACATCTAGGTTGCTTCCATGTCTTGGCTATTATAAACAGAGCTGCAATGAACATTGGGGTACATGTGTCTCTTTCGATTCTGGTTTCCTCAGTGTGTATGCCCAGCAGTGGGATTGCCCCAACCAAAAGGCAAAGACTGGCTGAATGGATACAAAAACAAGATCCCTATATATGCTGCCTACAAGAGACCCACCTCAAAACAACGGACACATACAGACTGAAAGTGAAGGGCTGGAAAAAGATATTCCATGCAAATAAAGACCAAAAGAAAGCAGGAGTAGCAATACTCATATCCGATAAAATAGACTTTAAAACAAAGGCTGTGAAAAGGGACAAAGAAGGCCACTACATAATGATTAAAGGATCGATCCAAGAAGAAGATATAACAATTATAAATATATATGCACCCAAAATCGGAGCACCGCAATATGTAAGACAATTGCTAACAAGCATGAAAGGGGAAATTAATAATAACACAATAATAGTGGGAGACTTTAATACCCCACTCACACCTATGGACAGATCAACTAAACAGAAAATTAACAAAGAAACGCAAACGTTAAACGATACAATAGACCAGTTAGACCTAATTGATATCTATAGGACATTTCACCCCCAAAACAATGAATTTCACCTTTTACTCTAGTGCACACGGAACCTTCTCCAGAATAGATCACATTCTGGGTCATAAATCTAACCTTGATAAATTCAAAAAAATTGAAATTATTCCAAGCATCTTCTCTGACCATAATGCACTAAGGTTAGATCTCAATTATAGGAGAAAAACTATTAAAAATTCCAACATTTGGAGGCTGAACAACACCCTACTGAATAATCAACAAATCACAGAAGAAATCAAAAAAGAAATCAAAATATGCATCGAAACAAATGAAAATGAAAACACAACTACACAGAACCTTTGGGACACTATAAAAGCAGTCCTAAGAGGAAAGTTCATAGCAATACAGGCATACCTCAAGAAACAAGAAAAAAGTCAAATAAATAACCTAACTCTACACCTAAAGCAACTAGAGAAGGAAGAAATAGAGAACCCCAGAGTTAGTAGAAGGAAAGAAATCCTAAAAATTAGGGCAGAAATAAATGCAAAAAAACAAAAGAGACCATAGCAAAAATCAACAAAACAAAAAGCTGGTTCTTTGAAAGGATAAATAAAATTGACAAACCATTAGCCAGACTCATCAAGAAACAAAGAGAAAAAAATCAAATCAACAAAATTAGAAATGAAAATGGAGAGATCACGACAGACAACTCAGAAATACAAAGAATCATAAGAGACTACTATCAG
Source organism: Nanger dama (assembly GCA_917880005.1). Taxonomy (NCBI): domain Eukaryota; kingdom Metazoa; phylum Chordata; class Mammalia; order Artiodactyla; family Bovidae; genus Nanger; species Nanger dama. Next base: position 6,974,926 of record CAKJTW010000069.1, read on the forward strand.
CAATTATATGCCAATAAAATGGACAACTTGGAAGAAATGGACAGATTCTTAGAAAAGTACAATTTTTCAAAACTGAACCAGGAAGAAATAGAAAATCTTAACAGACCCATCACAAGCACGGAAATTGAAACTGTAATCAGAAATCTTCCAGCAAACAAAAGCCCAGGTCCAGACGGCTTCACAGCTGAATTCTACCAAAAATTTTGAGAAGAGCTAACACCTATCTTACTGAAACTATTCCAGAAAATTGCAGAGGAAGGTAAACTGCCAAACTCATTCTATGAGGCCACCATCACCCTAATACCAAAACTGGACAAAGACACCACAAAAAAGAAAACTACAGGCCAATATCACTGATGAACATAGATGCAAAAATCCTCAACAAAATCCTAGCAATCAGAATCCAGCAACACATTAAAAAGATCATACACCATGACCAAGTGGGCTTTATCCCAGGGATGCAAGGATTCTTCAATATCCGCAAGTCAATCAATGTAATTCATCACATTAACAAACTGAGAAATAAAAATCATATGATTATCTCAATAGATGCAGAAAAAGCCTTTGACAAAATTCAACATCCATTTATGATAAAAACTCTCCAGAAAGCAGGAATAGAAGGAACATACCTCAACATAATAAAAGCTATATATGACAAACCCACAGCTCACATTATCCTCAATGGCGAAAAATTGAAACCATTTCCCCTAAAGTCAGGAACAAGACAAGGGTGTCCACTTTCACCACTACTCTTCAACATTGTACTGGAAGTTTTGGCCATAGCAATCAGAGCAGAAAAAGAAATACAAGGAATCCAAATTGGAAAAGAAGAAGTAAAACTCTCACTGTTTGCAGATGACATGATCCTCTACATAGAAAATCCTAAAGACTCGACCAGAAAACTACTAGAGCTAATCAGTGAATATAGTAAAGTTGCAGGATATAAAATCAACACTCAAAAATCCCTTGCATTCCTATACACTAATAATGAGAAAGTAGAAAAAGAAGTTAAGGAAACAATTCCATTCACCATTGCAACGAAAAGAATAAAATACTTAGGCATATTCCTACCTAAAGAAACTAAAGACCTATATATCGAAAACTATAAAACACTGATGAAAGAAATCAAAGAAGACACTAATAGATGGAGGAATATGCCATGCTCATGGGTTGGAAGAATCAATATAGTGAAAATGAGTATACTACCCAAAGCAATCTACAGATTCAATGCAATTCCCATCAAGCTACCAGCAGTATTTTTCTCAGAACTAGATCAAATAATCTCAAGATTTGTATGGAAATACAAAAAACCTCGAGTATCCAAAGCAATCTTGAGAAAGAAAAATGGAACTGGAGGAATCAATTTGCCTGACTTCAGGCTGTACTACAAAGCCACAGTCATTAAGACAGTATGGTACTTGCACAAAGACAGAAATATAGATCAATGGAACAAAATCGAAAGCCCTGAGATTAACCCACATACCTATGAACACCTTATCTTCGACAAAGGAGGCAAGAATATACAATGGAGTAAAGACAGTCTCTTTAACAGGTGGTGCTGGGAAAACTGGTCAACCACTTGTAAAAGAATGAAATTAGACCCCTCTCTAACACCATACACAAAAATAAACTCAAAATGGATTAAAGATATAAATGTAAGACCAGAAACTATAAAACTCCTAGAGGAGAACATAGGCAAAACACTCTCCGACATAAATCACAGCAGGATCCTCTATGATCCATCTCCCAGTATACTGGAAAAAAAGCAAAGATAAACAAATGGGATCTAATTAAAATTAAAAGCTTCTGCACAACAAAGGAAACTATAAGCAAGGTGAAAAGACAGCCTTCTGAATGGGAGAAAACAATAGCAAATGAAACAACTGACAAACAACTAATCTCAAAGATATATAAGCAACTTATGCAGCTCAACTCCAGAAAAATAAATGATCCAATAAAAAAAAATGGGCCAAAGAACTAAATAGGCATTTCTCTAAAGAAGACATACAGATGGCTAACAAACACATGAAAAGATGCTCAACATCACTCATTATCAGAGAAATGCAAATCAAGACCACAATGAGGTATCATTTCACACCAGTCAGAATGGCTGCGATCCAAAAGTCTACAAGCAATAAATGCTGGAGAGGGTGTGGAGAAAAGGGAACCCTCTTACACTGCTGGTGGGAATGCAAACTAGTACAGCCATTATGGAAAACAGTGTGGAGATTCCTTAAAAAATTGCAAATAGAACTGCCTTGAACTCATTTTGTTAGAGAATCTTCTGTCAACTAAACAACAATAGTCACAGCCTAAAAACTGAGAGTTATGTTTTATTTGGTAAGAATTTTTAGGAGTTAAGCACTGGAGATAGCATCTCAAGTAACCTTTAAAGAATTGTTCTGAGAAGCGGGGGAAAGGAATCAGGTTACATAGAACGTGCAGGTAGTATGAATATCAAAAGATTATTATTAATTAAGGACAACTAGATATCTCAAGTTCAGGAATTTAGCTCTTTTCTATCTATGGGAAGATGCAAAGGTTTGGGTTTGCTGAAATGATTCCTTTCATATGCATCTCAGCTAACTGGAGCCAGCATTCTAATTTGATTTTTCACATCCTTAGTTCCTTGCTCACCATAGGAAGCAGTGGCAGCCTGATAGGTGCAGGATCACTAGTATTGTTTATCCTGAGAACACTCCAGGCTCAACAATTCACTTTTGGAGGGCCAGAATCACTGATGGCTGTCATATCCTTGTTTATTGATATGGCAGGAGATACTCCATTTCTTAGTCCCTCCCAATTATAAGAAATTTGACCAATATTTGGAAGATATTTCATGACCACTTTTTGTCACACAGAGCTGGGAGGTTCTTCCCAGATAAGGCAAATTTTAATTGATATGTCGCTCCAGGTGTTAATTTCCAGATTAGGGCCATTGATTGATGATAAAAGATTCCCTGGATTTTATGTCTTCTAAATGATTAGGATTCAAGAGATATATCTCATATTGTTTTTTGCCATATCTAGCATTACACTATTGCAGTTATCGATGGCATACAGAAATACATTTTTGATCAATTGCTTCAAGTTGTGTAGCCACCATTACATTATTTGATGGCCTGATTACACACTGTAAGAGACAGCGATTAAAAAAAAAAAGATATAATAATGAGTAGGCCACAGTTCAATCCCAAAGAAAGACAATGCCAAAGAATGCTCAAACTACTGCACACTTGCACTCATCTCACACACTAGTAAAGTAATGCTCACAGTTCTCCAAGCCAGACTTCAGCAATACGTGAACCGTGAACTTCCAGCTGGTTCAAGCTGGTTTTAGAAATGGCAGAAGACCCAGAGATCAAATTGCCGTTATCCACTGGATCATCAAAGAAGCAAGAGAGTTCCAGAAAAAAAAATATATATATATATTACTGCTTTATTGACTATGCCAAAGCCTTTGACTGTGTGGATCACAATAAACTGTGGAAAATTCTGAAAGAGATGGGAATACCAGACCACCTGACCTGCCTCTTGAGAAAACTATATGCAGGTCACGAGCAACAGTTAAAATTGGACATGGAACAACAGACTGGTTCCAAATAGGAAAAGGAATACGCCAAGGCTGTATTTTGTCACCCTGCTTATTTAACTTCTATGCAGTGTACATCATGAGAAATGCTGGGTTGGAAGAAACACAAGCTGGAATCAAGATTGCCAGGAGAAATATCAATAACCTCAGATATGCAGATGACACCACCCTTATGGCAAAATGAAGAGGAACTAAAAAGCCTCTTAATGAAAGTTAAAGAGGAGAGCGAAAAAGTTGGCTTAAAGCTCAACTTTCAGAAAACGAAGACCATGGCATCGGTCCCATCACTTCATGGGAAATAGATGGGGAAACAGTGGAAACAGTATCAGATTTTATTTTGGGGGCTCCAAAATCACTGCAGATGGTGACTGCAGCCATGAAATTAGAAGATGCTTACTCTTTGGAAGAAAAGTTATGACCAACCTAGATAGCATATTGAAGAGCAGAGATATTACTTTGCCAACAAAGGTTCGTCTAGTCAAGGCTATGGTTTTTCCTGTGGTCATGAATGGATATGAGAGTTAGACTGTGAAGAAGGCTGAGTGCCGAAGAATTAATGCTTTTGAACTGTGGTGTTGGAGAAGACTCTTGAGAGTCCCTTGGACTGCAAGAAGATCCTACCAGTCCATCCTGAAGGAGATCAGCCCTGGGATTTCTTTGGAAGGAATGATGCTAAAGCTGAAACTCCAGTACTTTGGCAAACTGATGCGAAGGGTTGACTCATTGGAAAAAGACTCTGATGCTGGGAGGGATTGGGGGCGGGAGGAGAAGGGGATGACCAAGGATGAGATGGCTGGATGGCATCACTGACTCTATGGACGTGAGTCTGAGTGAACTCCGGGATTTGGTGATGGACAAGGAGGCCTGGTGTGCTGTGGTCATGGGGTTGCCAAGAGTCAGACACGACTGAGCGACCTAACTGAACTGAACTGAACATTGATGAAACCATAGTATAGCAGAGAGACAAGGGCATCAGGTAGGATGAGGTAGAGAGAAAGTGATAAATGTTTTATCTTTGTTTATAAACACATACTTTATTAAACTGTGGTAGGCCATAGCATAATAGAAAAAGGTTTAGTGGGAAACAGATTAAAATGAGTATATTTTTCAACATCAAGGTTATAAATCATATTTTTCAGTTTATTCAGTCCTGTGTACTTGATTCCTGTTGATTCACATGAGATAATCACGTTTTCCATTAGAGTTTGTCATTTGTTACCCAGTTTCAGTGGCATTACTTAAAGGCTATCAGAAACACATTTGTTTAAAAGTTCTTTTTATTGGTCTTCTTGAAAATCTTCATTTTGTAAAAGCAGGATAAAATTATGATCTTCTAAAAAGGACAAAACTCAAAATAGCATGGCTGAAGATCTGAGTAAAATGTAATTAGGAAGAAACATGGATATTTCTGCAATAGATTATATTTTAGGATAATCACTAAAATTATAGCTGATAACATTATATCAGGACATACCAGCTATTAGGGATTCCATATACAATTTGGGGCTATCTATATCAATGACATTTATCCATACATTACAACCTAAATTTACCTTCAGTCATTTAACAGTGTTTTGGAATTAAAAATATCAAAGAAACATTGTTTAGCATTCTTTTCTGAGATGTCTCAGAGATGTTTCTTTGAAGAATCCCAGAGTCAGCTGGAGACTAAAAGCTTTAATTATATTTTGATATTTGGGAAATTTATTAGAAATATCAAAAAGGTTTTTAAAACACAGAAGGATCATAGGTCACTAAAATAAGATTTATTCATTTAAACAAAGTCAAAAAACAATGAAAAGAAAACAAATATAGGTCACTTAAGGGCACAGAAACTCATGGAATTTTTAATTAAAAAACCACTTCTAACAGAAAGAGAAATTAAATTTTAGTCTTGCATTAGCTTATTTAACAAACTCCTTTTGTTTAATTTAAGTATAAATTTAGTTAATCGTGTCTGTGTATTAATATAAAACTTTTTCCTCATGTTTCCTTTCCACAGTCTCTCATCACTTTCTGTATCAAGCCTTCCTTTCATTTTCCATTCAAATAAAACCAACCAGTTCTTTTTTTCCCATAAATAAAATGTAATCCTATTTCTCATAATTCTTTACTGAAAACACATCTTCGATAAATTGATATGCATAAACACCAGCAATAATTACTAAAAACACTTGTATTTTCATAGGGGACATCCCAGGGTGACATCAAATGTGTTCATTAATAGTCTTCAGTTCAGTTCAGTTGCTCAGTCATGTCCGACTCTTTGTGACCCCATGAATCGCAGCATGCCAGGCCTCTCTGTTCTTCACCATCTCTAGGTGTTCACTCAGACTCATGTCCATCGAGTCCGTGATGCCATCCAGCCATCTCATCCTCGGTCGTCCCCCTTCTCCTCCTGCCCCCAATCTCTCTCAGCATCAGAGTCTTTTCCAATGAGTCAACTCTTCGCATGAGGTGGCCAAAGTACTAGAGTTTCAGCTTCAGCATCATTCCTTCCAAAGAAATCTCAGGGTTGATCTCCTTCAGAATGGATTGGTTGGATCTCCTTGCAGTCCAAGGGACTCTCAAGAGTCCTCTCCAACACCACAGTTCAAAAGCATCAATTCTTTGGTGCTCAGCCTTCTTCACAGTCCAAATCTCACATCCATACATAACCACTGGAAAAATCATAGCCTTGACTAGATGGACCTTAGTCGGCAAAGTAATATCTCTGTTTTTGAATATGCTATCTAGGTTGGTCATAACTTTTCTTCCAAGGAGTGAGTGTCTTCTAATTTCATGGCTGCAGTCACCATCTGCAGTGATGGTGGAGCCCCCAAAATAAAGTCTGATACTGTTTCCACTGTTTTCCCATCTATTTCCCATGACGTGATGGGACCGATGCCATGGTCTTCGTTTTCTAAATGTTGAGCTTTAAGCCAACATTTTCACTCTCCTCTTTCACCTTCATCAAGAGGCCTTTTAGCTCCTCTTCAGTTTCTGCCATAAGAGTGGTGTCATCTGCATATCTGAGGTTATTGATATTTCTCCCAGCAATCTTGATTCCAGTTTGTGCCTCTTCCAGTCCAGCATTTCTCATGATGTATTCTGCATATAAATTAAATAAGCAGGATGACAATATACAGCCTTGATGTACTCCTTTTTCTATTTGGAACAAGTTTGTTGTTCCCTGTCCAGTTCTAAGTGTTGCTTCCTTACCTGCATGCAGATTTCTCAAGAGGCAGGTTAGGTGGTCTAGTATTCCCATCTCTTTCAGGATTTTCTGCAGTTTATTGTGATCCACACAGTCAAAGGCTCTGGCATAGTCAAGAAAGCAGACATAGATGTTTTTCTGGAACTCTCTTGCTTTATTCATGATCCAGCGGATGTTGACAATTTGATCTCTGGTTCCTCTGCCTTTGCTAAAACCAGCTTGAACATCAGGGAGTTCACGGTTTATGTATTGCTGAAGCCTAGCTTGGAGAATTTTGAGCATTACTTTACTAGCATGTGAGATGAATCCAAGTGTGCAGTAGTTTGAGCATTCTTTGACATTGCCTTTCTTTGGAATTGGAATGAAAATTGACCTTTTCCAGTCCTGTGGAAACTGCTGAGTTTTCCAAATTTGTTGGCATATTGAGTGCAGCACTTTCACAGCATCATCTTTCAGGATTTGAAACAGCTCAACTGGAATTCCATCACCTCCAGTAGCTTTGTTTGTAGTGATGCTTTCTATGGCCCACTTGACTACAGATTCCAAGATGTCTGGCTCTAGATTAGTGATCACATCATCATGATTATCTAGGTCATGAAGATCTTTTTTTGTACAGTTTTTCCGTGTATTCCAGCCACCTCTTGATATTTCTGCTTCTATTAGGTCCATACCATTTCTGTCCTTTATCGAGCCCATCTTTGCATGAAATGTTCCCTTGATATCTCTAGTTTTCTTGAAGTGATCTCTAATCTTTCCCATTCTGTTCTTTTCCTCTGTTTCTTTGCATTGATGGCTGAAGAAGGCTTTCTTATCTCTTCTTGCTATTCTTTGGAATTCTGCATTCAGATGCTTATATCTTTCCTTTTCTCCTTTGTTTTTGCCTCTCTTCTTTTCAGAGCTATTTGTAAGGCCTCCCCAGAGATCCATTTTGCTTTTTTGCATTTTTTTTTTTCTTATGGGGATGGTCTTGATCCCTGTTTCTTGTACAATGTCACGAACCTCATTCCATAGTTCATTAGGCACTCTATCAATCAGATCTAGTCCCTTAAATCTATTTCTCACTTCCACTGTATAATCATAAGGGATTTGATTTATGTCATACCTGAATTGTTTAGTAGTTTTCCCTACTTTCTTCAATTTAAGTCTGAATTTGGTAATAAGGAGTTCATTATCTGAGCCACAGTCAGCTCCTGGTCTTGTTTTTGTTGACTGTATAGAGCTTCTCCATCTGGGACTGCATAGAATATAATCAATCTGATTTTGGTGTTGACCATCTGGTGATGTCCATGTGTAGAGTCTTCTCTTGTGTTGTTGGAAGAGGGCGTTTGCTATGACCAGTGCATTTTCTTGGCAAAACTCTATTAGTCTTTGCCCTGCTTCATTCTGCATTCCAAGGCCAAATTTGCCTGTTACTCCAGGTGTTTCTTGACTTTCTACTTTAGCATTCCAGTCCCCTATAATGAAAAGGACATCTTTTTGGGTGTTAGTTCTAAAAGGTCTTGTAGGTCTTCATAAAACATTTCAACTTCAGCTTCTTCAGCATTACTTGTTGGGGCATAGACTTGGATAATGGTGATATTGAATGGGTTGCCTTGGAGACGAACAGAGATCATTCTGTCATTTTTGAGATTGCATCCAAGTACTGCATTTTGGACTGTTTTGTTGACCATGATGACTACTCCATTTCTTCTGAGGGATTCCTGCCCACAGTAGTAGATATAATGGTCATCTGAGTTAAATTCACCCATTCCAGTCCATTTTAGTTCGCTGATTCCTAGAATGTCGACGTTCACCCTTGCCATCTCTTGTTTGACCACTTCCAAATTGCTTTGATTCATGGACCTGACATTCCAGGTTCCTGTGCAATATTGCTCTTTACAGCATCGAATCTTGCTTTTGTCACCAGTCACATGCACAGCTATGTATTGTTTTTGCTTTGGCTCCATCCCATCATTCTTTCTGGAGTTATTTCTCCACTGATTTCCAGCAGCATATTGGGCACTTAATGACCTACCTTTAATTTCTCATTTTAATAACTGATATCACTATCATTTTTAGGTGTTTAATAAACTTTCATTATTTAAATTAACACATAGAACTTAAAGTTACCAAATATCTTGAAAAATAGTTTTAAGTAGACAAGAGTTTATGGCAAAGTTCGTATTTCATTACATTCCCTTGAAAGTTTCATCATATCAAGTTACTTTACTTGAAACAGGTCTAGTGAGGTCTTACTTATTAAACCCATGTACAACAAAGTATTATACTTGATATTTGCTGACTCTTGTTGATATGTCTATATTAATTAGATGAACAAACTCAAGCTCTAACACCATATATCAATTTAATAATTAATATTCCCCAGGTCATATGAGCCTGAAAGTCATTTTGTCCAGTTTCTTTAAATGTAGTACTTTCTGTTAAAATTATAGTATTTCATAAATTTAATTTTGATAGTATTTTTTAAGTTGTGGATCACAACAAACTGTGGAAAATTCTTAAAGAGATGGGAATACAAGACCACTTTACCTGCCTCTTGAGAAATCTGTATGCAGATTAAGAAGCAAAGCTTAGAACTGGACATGGAACAACAGACTGATTCCAAATGGGGAAAGGAGTATGTTAAGGATGTATATTGTCACCTTGTTTATTTAACATATATGCAGAGTTTATCATACAGAATATTAGGCTGGATGAAACACAAGCTGGGATAGAGATTACTAGGAGAAATATCAATAACCTCAGTTATGCAGATGACACCATCCTTATGGCAGGAACAAGAAGAATTAAAGAGTCTCTTGATGAAAGTGAAAGAAAAACCTGGTTTAAAACTCAACATTCAAGTAACTAAAATCATGGCATCTGGTCCCATCATTTTATGTCAAAAGGAGGGCAAAATTGAAAACCATAAGATGTTTTATTGTCTTGGTCTCCAAAAATCACTGAGGATAATGACTGCAGTCATGAAATTAAAAGATATTTGCTCCTTGGAAGAAAAGCTATGACAAACCTAGACAGCAGATTAAAAAGCAAAGACGTACTTTGCTAACAAAATTCCATCTAGTCAAAGTTATGGTTTTTCCAATAGTCATGTATGGATGTGAGAGTTGGACCATAAAGAAGGCAGAGTACTGAACTGTTGATTGTCCCTTTGACAGCAAGGAGATCAAACCAGTCAATCCTAAAGGAAATCAATCCTGAATATTCATTGGAGGGACTGATGAGGAAACTGAAGCTCCAATACTTTGGCCACCTGATGCAAAGAAGTGACTCGGAAAAGACCCTGATGCTGGGAGATATTTCAGGCAGGAGGAGAAAGGGATGACAGAGGATGAGATGGTTGGATGGCATCACCAACTCAGTGGACATAAGTTTGAGCAAGCTCCAGGAGATGGTGAAGGACAGGGAAGCCTGACGTGCTACAGTCCATGGGGTCACAAGAGTTGGACACTACTGGGCAACTGAACAACAAAAACTTGTTAGAACTAGAGATATCTCATATGTACAATGTGTACACAGACATAAACAGGAAAATCAGAGATCTCATGGCTTTACTAAAAGCTTTGTTATGAATCAGTTATTGCAATGTAAACTTACTAGTTTACCAACAGAGTATATTAAGATTGGCTGATCAGAAGACTAAGGCTTGCTATTTGTAATTTGGCTGAAAGAACATTCCCTTTGAATGCTCCTTTGCAAATGCAAATTCCAGTTTGAATTTTAAACCTGTCGCTTTTTCCCCCATCGGTTTCAGATTTTGCCTACTTGAGCTAATTTAGGTTCTTGTGGCCTGGATTTGCATTTCTGCTTTTTAGACGTTTTCAAGAAAATGACAGTTGCTTTTAGTCTCCCAAAAAACATTTCTGTCACCTAAAGATATTAAAATCAGTGACAAGTTTTCTATCTAAACTTATATTTATTTTATGAGTTTTATGTTCTAGAGCTTAACCTATCATATTCAAAGGTTTATATAAGACTTTCAGCAAAGACCTTTCTAAGTTTACCAGTTTTATACACTTTCAATTCAATTTTGTCAACTTTTAGACTTTAAATTTAGTTTTAAGTAGGATCCAATCAACATTCTTTGATATTAGAGGAATGATTTTAGAAATTTTCTTCTTTTTGTTCCCTGCCCATTTTATCTATTTTTATATAAAATACTCTTGGATCCAGAGAGTGGGATTGAGTTGAGGAGGTCAGGTCTTTTGACCTACTTTGTCTCAAATAATTGCTGGTCAGAAATTTCACTATAAATTTTCCTTGCCTCTTAAATATATATATTTTAAAACTTGGATAAATAAAACAGACTGGCACAGCTTTTAAAGTTGGGCACTACTATGGGATCCCTTTTGGACCATTTAGATAGTGTAGTAATATCAAAAGTTGTTTCAATCACATAGATTTCCATTTTATGTATCCCATTTTAGATAACTATCCAAAGGATTCTTTACACATTTTTGATAACTTCCTTAAAAAAAAAAAAAAAACTATCTTGTTGGAAATTATAATCAAGCTTCCCTTACAAGTTTTTTCCTGTTGACATTATAATTATTTTAAGGCTTTTATTAGTGTTTGTTAAATCCATTGAGGGATGGAAGTAAAGTTCAACTGAAGCTCTAAGTGAAGCTTCCCAAACCAGTTTTTCTTACTTATTTCAAATAATCTACAGAAGTCCTAAAGCTAATTATCATATATTTTTCTCATCTTTGACTTTGATTTTGTTTTATAAGCACTGATAAAACAGTTGTTTATGAGAATTTAGAGGGGGCTCTAAATTCATCAATTTGTTACTTTCTCCAGTTTTAAAAGGATCCATCATTTGGCCTCCAATAAAATATAACTCAATAAATTCAAACCATTAAGACCCAGAAGACCTCCCCCTTAAGAGTGTGGGAAAGGGTGTAACCTAAATTTGGAGGGGTTGTTCTCAAGGCCAAGTTTTTAAAATGCAAACAGTCAAAACCCACAAACACAGAATAACTTAGGAAGATCAGGTAGAACATTTACAACTCAAAGACACAGAAAAATATGTAATGAAAGAGACCTTTCAATATCCAGGGTGAGATTTTCTCCAACTTCTGATCAAGTAAACACTTGCAAGTTTACTATGTACATTTACCCAGCTGGGATACTGGCAATCTGGCATTACTTTTTATTTTCTTTTGAAATGTTTATTTCCAATTTAAGTCAATTTGTCAAGAAAAAATTGCTAATGATGATCATGTGTTGGGCCAGAGTGTGTTGCTTGGAAGCTTAACTTCTCTGGTTTGTCCCAGAGTTGTTTCAGTTCCATTTTATGTGTCTTGGGTCTCCCAGTGGAGTATGAGATTTCCACAGGTGCTCAGATTGTGGAACAGTCAATTCTTATGTGTGTTTCCAATTGAACAGTTTGTTATTTACATGAGTGAGTTTCCCTACAGGGACAAGCTGTGCAGTGTGAGGTCTTAACTCTACCACTCCTGCAAGTTTCTCAGTCACCTGAGAAAGTCACTGCTTGGCAGGAAGGGAGAATCCCTTCTTTGGAGCTCAAAAGCTCTAATAAGATTTTGGTTTTATTGCAATAAACTTTATTAAGGAAGCCAATTCAAGGAAAAATGGCAGGCCAGTCTTCCCCTAACAACTCACCCCCTCCTTACCCAGTATTTAACTGAGCAAAGTCTTCCCAGTCTCTAAACTGAGGCTAGCTACTTAGTATCCAAGCTGAGTCTTCCCAGTGCCTTAGCACTGAGCATACCCTGATCATTGTCTAACGTGAACAACCCAGGTACCTCTTCTTGAAACCAAACTTTGAGGATAACCTTTCCCCCTACCAAATAAAACTCAGAATCATCAGCCAATATGAGAGTTCCAAAACCAGGAGACTCATTCAAATCCATCTGGATGCCTCGAGTAGGTGGATGGGCACAAGGGGCCTCTGCTGGTACCAAGGCTCTGGATCCTCATAGAGTTAAGATGGAGGAGAGGAATCTGCTCTGGGTCCATTCATGGTGGTCACCAAAATTGTTGATTTAAAAATATAGTCACAGCCTAAAAAATGAGAGCTGTTTTATTTGATGGGAGTTTTTAGGACTTCAAGCCCACAAGAAAACATCTTAAGTAACTCTGAGGGAAGTGTTCCCAGGAGGCTGGAGAAGGAGTCAGGTTGTACAGAAGTTTCTGACAAGGGACAAATGGTCTGAACATCAAAGTGAAGTCACTCAGTCTTGTCCAACTCTCTGCGACCCCATGGGCTGTAGCCTACCAGGCTCCTCTATCCATGGGATTTTCCGGGCAAAAATACTGGAGTGGGTTGTTATTTCCTTACCCAGGGGATCTTATTGACCTAGGGATCTAACCTGGGTCTCCTGCATTTCAGGGAGATTCTTTGCTATCTAAGCTACCAGAGAATCCCATGAACATAAAAAAAAAAAAAAAAAATTATTGTTAATTAAGGAAAACCAGATATCTCAAGGTAAGGAATTTTGCTCTTTTCTATGCAGGGGAAGATGAAAGATTTTGGGCTTACTGAAATCATTTCCTTTGTTGCAGGAAGGAGGGACCCCTTCCAGTGTCCTAGAGTGGGCTCTTTTCAAACACTCAGAAATGAATTTTCTGAGGGCATACACGTGCTGACAAAGCAAGCGGCTTTATTGGAAAGGGGTGCCTGGGTAGAGAGCAATAGAGTAAGGGAATCCAGGAGAGCTTCTCTGCCACGCAGCTCACAGTCTCAGCTTTCATGGTGATAGGGTTAGTTTACAGGTTGTCTTTGGCCAATCATTCTGACTCAGAGCCCTTACTGGTAGCACACGATTGCTTAGCCAAGATGAATGCCAATGAGAAGGATTCTGGGAGATAGTTGGGCACATGGTGTCTCCTTTTGACTTTTCTCAAACTCTTCCAGTTAGTAGTGACTTGTTAGTTCCATGTTCCTTACTAGGACCTCCTGTCATAAAAAAAAGCTTATGCAAATGGTTACTATGGTGCCTTGCCACGGTGAGTGGTTTTAGTCAATATGCTTCCATTAACACTTTCAGATGAATCTCAGCTATCTGGAAGCCAGCATCCTGTGATGTGATTTTTCACATCCTTATCTTCTCTCTCACTGTGGGGAGAGGTGACAGCTCAATAACTGCTGGATCACAGGCATTATTTTTCCTGGGAAACTTCTGGGCTCAGAAATTCACATTTGGAGGGTCAGAACTGCTGTGGTTGTGACATCTTTGTTTATTGATATGGCAGGGAATACTCCATTTCTTACTTCCTATAAAAACTTCAAGAGATTAAAATAAAAGAAGAAAATTTACATTTGCATCAGTATAGTAGCACAGCAGTTCTGGTATTTACTATTGTTTTAGTCTTGAATTGTGTGTTTGTGTATGAAGTTGCAAAGAGAAGTGTCTTCCTATAATCACCTAACTTAATATTATTGATTAATTGTAAACAACATAAACTTTATACAATCAAATGCCAGTCTTTTTCTGCCTCATAGGTGAAACTCTAATAGCTCTGACTTTATTTTTATTTTTTTAAACTTTATTCTACTTTACAATACTGTATTGGTTTTGCCATACATTGACATGAATCAGCCATATGTGCACATGATCTCCCAATGCCGAAGCCCCCTCCCACCTCCTACCCCACACCATCTCCCTGGATCATCCCGTACACCAGCCCCAAGCATCCTGTATCCTGTATTGAACATAGACTGGTGCTTCATTTCTTATATGATACTATACATGTTTCAGTGTCATTTTCCCAAATCATCCCACCCTCTTCCTCTCCCTCAGAGGCCAAAGTCTGTTCTATACCTCTGTGTCTCTTTTGTTGTCTCACATACAGGGTCGTTATTACTATCTTTCTAAATTCCATATATGTGTGTCAGTATACTGTATTGGTGTTTTTCCTTCTGGCTTACTTCACTCTGTATAATCGACTCCAGTTTCATCCATCTCATTAGAACTGAGTCAAATTTATTCTTTTTAAGGGCTGAGTAATACTCCATTGTGTATATGTACCACAGCTTTCTTATCCATTCATCTGCTGATGGACATCTAGGTTGTTTCCATGTCCTGGCAATTATAAACAATGCTGCAATGAACATTGGGGGTACATGTGTCTCTTTCGATTCTGGTTTCCTCGGTGTGTATGCCCAGCAGTGGGATTGCTGGGTCATAAGGCAGTTCTATTTGCAATTTTTTTTAAGGAATCTCCACACTGTTTTCCATAGTGGCTGTACTGGTTTGCATTCTCACCAGCAGTGTAAGAGGGTTCCCTTTTCTCCACATCCTCTCCAGCATTTATTTCTTGTAGACTTTTGGATTGCAGCCATTTTGACTGGTGTGAAATGGTACCTCATTGTGGTCTCGATTTTCATTTCTCTGATAGTGAGTGCTGTTGAGCATCATTTCATGTGTTTGTTAGCCATCCATATATCTTCTTTGGAAAAATGCCTATTTAGTTCTTTGGCCCATTTTTTGATTGGATAGTTTATTTTTCTGGAGCTGGGCTGCATAAGTTGCTTGTATATTTTTGAGATTAGTTGTTTGTCCGTTGCTTCATTTGCTATTGTTTTCTCCCATTCAGAAGGCTGTGTTTTCACCTTACTTATACTTTCCTTTGTTGTGCAGAAGCTTTTAATTTTAATTAGATCCCATTTGATTATTTTTGCTTTTATTTCCAGTATACTGGGAGGTGGATCATAGAGGATCCTGCTGTAATTTATGTCGGAAAGTTTTTTTGCCTATGTTCTCTTCTAGGAGTTTTATTGTTTCTGGTTTTACGTTTAGATCTTTAATCCATTTTGAGTTTATTTTTGTGTGTGGTGTTAGAAAGTGATCTAGTTTCATTCTTTTACAAGTGGTTGACCAGTTTTCACAGCACCACCTGTTAAAGAGACTGTCTTTACTCCATTGTATGTTCTTGCCTCCTTTTTCGAAGATAAGGTGTCCATAGGTGTGTGGATTTATCTATGGGCTTTCTATTTTGTTCCATTGATCTATATTTCTGTCTCTGTGACAGTACCACACTGTCTTAATGACTGTGGCTTTGTAGTAGAGCCTGAAGTCAGGCAAATTGATTCCTCCAGTTCCATTCTTCTTTCTCAAGATTGCTTTTGCTATTCGAGGTTTTTTGTATTTCCAAACAAATCTTGAAATTATTTGTTCTAGTTCTGTGAAAAATACCATTGGTAGCTTGATAGGGATTGCATTGAATCTGTAGATTGCTTTGGGTAGTATACTTATTTTCACTATATTGATTCTTCCGATCCATGAGCATGATAGATTTCTCCATCTGTTTGTGCCCTCTTTGATTTCTTTCATCAGTGTTTTATAGTTTTCGATATACAGGTTTTTAGTTTCTTTAGGTGGGTATATTCCTAAGTATTTTATTCTTTTCGCTACAATGGTGAATGGAATTGTTTCCTTAACTTCTTTTGCTGTTTTCTCATTATTAGTGTATAGGAATGCAAGGGATTTCTGAGTGTTGATTTTATATCCTGCAACTTTACTATATTCATTGATTAGCTCTAGTAGTTTTCTGGTCAAGTCTTTAGGGTTTTCTATGTAGAGGATCATGTCATCTGTAAACAGTGAGAGTTTTACTTCTTCTTTTCAAATTTGGATTCCTTTTATTTCTTTTTCTGCTTTGATTGCTGTGGTCAAAACTTCCAGAACTATATTGAATAGTAGTGGTGAAACTGGGCACCCTTGTCTTGTTCCTGACTTCAGCGTAAATGCTTTCAGTTTTTCACCATTGAGGATAATGTTTGCTATG
Organism: Nanger dama; assembly: GCA_917880005.1. Classification (NCBI taxonomy): domain Eukaryota; kingdom Metazoa; phylum Chordata; class Mammalia; order Artiodactyla; family Bovidae; genus Nanger; species Nanger dama. The sequence continues at coordinate 6,991,467 of CAKJTW010000069.1, forward strand.
GATTTGTCATATATAGCTTTTATTATGTTGAGGTATGTTCCTTCTATTCCTGCTTTCTGGAGAGTTTTTATCATAAATGGATGTTGAATTTTATCAAAGGCCTTCTCTGCCTCTATTGAGATAATCATATGACTTTTATTTTTCAATTTGTTAATGTGGTGAATTACATTGATTGATTTGCTGATATTGAAGAATCCTTGCATCCCTGGGATAAAGCCCACTTGGTCATGGTGTATGATCTTTTTAATGTGTTGTTGGATTCTGATTGCTGGGATTTTGTTAAGGATTTTTGCATCTATGTTCATCAGTGATATTGGCCTTTAGTTTTCTTTGTTGTGGTGTCTTTGTCCAGTTTTGGTATTAGGGTGATGGTGGCCTCATAGAATGAGTTTGGCAGTTTACCTTCCTCTGCAATTTTCTGGAATAGTTTCAGTAAGATAGGTGTTAGCTCTTCTCGAAATTTTTGGTAGAATTCAGCTGTGAAGCCGTCTGGACATGGGCTTTTGATTGCTGGAAGATTTCTGATTACAGTTTCAATTTCCGTGCTTGTGATGGGTCTGTTAAGATTTTCTATTTCTTCCTGGTTCAGTTTTGGAAAGTTGTACTTTTCTAAAAATTTGTTCATTTCTTCCAAGTTGTCCATTTTATTGGCATATAATTGCTGATAGTAGTCTCTTATGATTCTTTGTATTTCTGTGTTGTCTGTCGTGATCTCTCCATTTTCATTTCTAATTTTATTGATTTGACTTTTTTCTCTTTGTTTCTTGATGAGTCTGGCTAATGGTTTGTCAATTTTGTTTATCCTTTCAAAGAACCAGCGTTTTGCTTTGTTGATTTTTGCTATGATCTCTTTTGTTTCTTTTGCATTTATTTCTGCCCTAATTTTTAAGATTTCTTTCCTTCCACTAACTCTGGGGTTCTCTATTTCTTCCTTTTCTCGTTGCTTTAGGTGTAGAGTTAGGTTATTTATTTGACTTTTTTCTTGTTTCTTGAGGTATGCCTGTATTGCTATGAACTTTCCTCTTAGCACTGCTTTTATAGTGTCTCACAGGTTCTGTATAGTTGTGTTTTCATTTTCTTTCCTTTCTATGCATATTTTGAGTTCTTTTTGATTTCTCCTGTGATTTGTTGATTATTCAGAAGGGTGTTGTTCAGCCTCCAAATGTTGGAATTTTTAATAGTTTTTCTCCTGTAGTTTGAGATCTAACCTTAGTGCATTATGGTCAGAGAAGATGCTTGGAATAATTTCTATTTTTTTAATTTATCAAGGCTAGATTTATGGCCCAGGATGTGATCTATCCTGGCAAAGGTTCCATGTGCACTTGGGAAAAAGGTGAAATTCATTGTTTTGGGGTGAAATGTCCTATAGATATCAACTAGGTCTAACTGGTCTATTGTATCATTTAAAGTTTGCGTTTCTTTGTTAATTTTCTGTTTAGTTGATCTGTCCATAGGTGTGAGTGGAGTATTAAAGTCTCCCACTATTATTGTGTTATTATTAATTTCTCCTTTCATGCTTGTTAGCATTTGTCTTATATACTGCGGTGCGCCTATGTTGGGTGCATATATATTTATAATTGTTATATCTTCTTCTTGGATTGATCCTTTAATCATTATGTAGTGGCCTTCTTTGTCTCTTTTCACAGCCTTTGTTTTAAAGTCTATTTTATCGGATATGAGTATTGCTACTCCCGCTTTCTTTTGGTCTCTACTTGCATGGAATATCTTTTTCCAGCCCTTCACTTTCAGTCTGTATGTGTCCGTTGTTTTGAGGTGGGTCTCTTGTAGGCAGCATATATAGGGATCTTGTTTTTGTATCCATTCAGCCAGTCTTTGCCTTTTGGTTGGGGCATTCAACCCATTTACATTTAAGGTAATTATTGATAAATATGCTCCTGTTGCCATTTACTTTATTGTTTTGAGTTCGGGTTTATACGCCCTTTTTTGTATTTCCTGTCTAAAGTCTATCCTTTAGCATTTGTTGGAGAGTTGGTTTGGTGGTGCTGAATTCTCTCAGCTTTTGCTTGTCTGTAAAGCTTTTGCTTTCTCCTTCATATTTGAATGAGATCCTTGCTGGGTACAGTAGTCTTGGCTGAAGGTTATTATCTTTCATCACTTTAAGTATGTCTTGCCATTCCCTCCTGGCCTGAAGAGTTTCTATTAAAAGATCTGCAGTTATTCTTATGGGGATCCCCTTGTGTGTTATTTGTTGTTTTTCCCTTGCTGCTTTTAATATTTGTTCTTTGTGTTTGGTCTTAGTTAATTTGATTAATATATGTCTTGGGGTGTTCCACCTTGGGTTTATCCTGTTTGGCACTCTCTGGGTTTCTTGGACTTGGGTGATTATTTCCTTCCCCATTTTAGGGAAGTTTTCAACTATTATCTCCTCAAGTATTTTCTCATGGTCTTTCTTTTGTCTTCTTCTTCTGGGACTCCTATAATTCGAATGTTGGAACATTTCATATTGTCCTGTAGGTCTCTGAGGTTGTCCTCATTTCTTTTAATTCGTTTTTCTTTTTCCTTGCTGATTCATTTATTTCTACCATTCTATCTTCTATTTCACTAATCCTATCTTCTGCCTCTGTTATTCTACTATTTGTTGCCTCCAGAGTGTTTCTGATCTCATTTATTGCATTATTCATTAAATGTTGACTCTTTTTATTTCTTCTAGGTCCTTGTTAAACCTTTCTTGCATCTTCTCAGTTCTCGACTCCAGGCTATTTATCTGTGATTCCATTTTGGTTTGAAGATTTTGGATCATTTTCACTATCAATATTCAGAATTCTTTCTCAGGTAGATTCCCTATCTATTCCTCTTTTATTTGGTTTGGTGGGCATTTCTCCTGTTCCTTTACCTGCTGGGTATTCCTCTGTCTCTTCATCTTGGTTATATTGCTGCGTTTGGGGTGGCCTTTCTATAATCTGGGAATTTGTGGAGTTCTCTTTATTATTGAGCTTCCTCATTGTGTGGGGTTGTATCAGTGACTTGTCAAGGTTTCTTGATTAGGGAGGCTTGTGTTAGAGTTCTGGTGGGTGGAGCTGGATTTCTTCTCTCTGGAGTGCTGTGAAGTGTCTAGTAATGTGTTATGAGACATCAATGGTTTTGGAGTATTTTGAGCTGCCTGTATATTGAAGCTCAGGGGCGTGTTCTTGTGTTGCTGGAAAATTTGCGTGGTATGTCTTGCTCTGGAACTTGTTGGCCCTTGGTGGTGCACGATTTCAGTGTAGGTATGAAGGCGTTTGATGTGCTCCTATTGGATAATGTTCCCTGTATTCAGGAATTCTCTGATGATCTCAGGATTTGGACTTAAGCCTCCTGATTCTGGTTTTCAGATTTATTTTTACAGTAGCCTCATGACTTCTCCATCTATAAAGTGCTGATATTAAAACATCTAGGTTAAAGATTATAGGTTTCTCCACCGTGAGGGTCACCCCTAGAGGATCACTGAGTTACTTGGAGGAGAGAAGAGGGAGGGGGGTAGTTAGAGGTGACTGGAATGGGATGAGGTGGAATCAAAAGATGAAAGAGCAAGCTATCCCATAACCACTTTCTTGTGTGCGTTCCAGTCTGGACCTCTCAGAGGTGGTCACAGAGTTATACAGGGAATAGGAGAGGGTGGGGGTAGAGAGGGAGGAAGTAGACAGAGGGGGCCAGGGGGATAAAAGAGGGAGATGAAAAGGAGGGATACAGATTCGACCAGTAACCAGTTCCCTGAGTGTTCTCCACCTTCTGGGACACATAGAGATTCATAAAGTTGGGTAGAGAAGAGGAGGGGGAGGGAGGAGACAAAAGCCACCTGGTGGAGAAAAAGAGAGCCCAAAGAGGAGAGAGTGGTCAAATCAGTAATCCTGCTCTCATGCAAAATTGGGTACTGAAGATTAGGTTTCTAAATGTACAGAATTGGCAACGAATACCAAAATGTAAAGATTAAAAATCTGGAGTAGAGATTGGATTTTCAAAAATAAAATATTAATGGAAAAAAAAGAAAGAGAAAAGAAAAAAAAAAAAGCCACCAGAATTATTAAGAGACAATAACCTCCACCACAAAAAGACTATATATGGCATTTGTTTTAAACATAGGGTTTTTTTTTTTTGAAAGGTAATAATAGGTTATAAAAATAATAACTAGAGATATAGAGGACTTAAAAATTCAAGAAAATTTAAAAAAGAAGACAAAAAGAAGAAAAATTTTTTTCAAAAAACAGTAAAAAAGAATTCTTAAAAAAAAAAAAAAAAAAAAATCACGCTTCCACATCAACCACCCCCAAAAAATTTTTGATCATAAAAGTATTAAAGGTATATCTGCCCTTTCTCTGGCGTTGTGGGCTGTGTGGGGTCACTACCAAGGCAGTTTCCTCTGTTTGACTTCCTCTGTTTGCTGGTCTCTTCCGTGTCTGATTTCCGTCTTGACACAGGGAGGGCGGTGATGGACTCTATGCTGGGCTTGCCCCTGCTGACGGTGCACACTACGTTGCTCTGTTGCTCCGTGGGATAACCATCTGGGGCCTGCCCTAGGCTTCATGCACCTCCTTGGTCTAAGCCACTCAGGTTCGGCACTCAGGAAGCCCTCCAAGGCGCAGATTTGGTTGGGCCTGCGCTTTGTGCCCTTCCCAGGTCCAAGTAGCTAGGGAGTTTGACGAGCGCAATTGCTGTGATTTCTGGCCTTTCTGGGCTACTCAATTTTCTGGGTGTACCGCTGGGGCTCTTTCTCAGGCATATGATGACTGTCCAGAGCCCCCAGAAGTCTTAGTTAGCAAAGAAACCTGCTTGCAATTTGGTAGGTAATGTCTCTCTTGAGCTGCGATTGCCCCCTTCAGCACTTAAGGCTCTGGCTGCCTGTCACCGGAGGGGTATGGTCTGCAGCCGGCTATTTCCAATCCATCCTTTGTTCTATGCGAAGGCCTGTCGGTGTCTTATGTTTGAGCGTTTCGCATGGTAGTTATCCAACAGTCTTGTTTGCTAGTCCAAGTTAGTTCATTCTAGCCATGTGTGGACCCGATTCTGGCCACATTACCACCCGATTCTCGAGAAAAGCCCTGCAGCCTGCGTCTCCCACCACCCGATTCTTAGAAAGAACTGCCGCTGGCACGTCCTGCTCATCCCTGCCCTACCCCCACTTGCTAGCGTCAGATGCAGGCATTTGCGCTGCTTATCCGCTGGGGGATTTACTGTTGGGCTCGTAATCTGTTTTAATTATTTATTTATTTTTCCTTCCTGTTATGTTGCCCTCTGTGCTTCCAAGGCTCGCCACAGACTCGGCTGTGAGAATGTTTCCTGGTGTTTGGAAACCTCTCTTTTTAACAGTCTCTTCCTAGGATGGGATTCCCTTCCCAGGACGGGGCTCCCTCCCTACCTCCTTTGTCTCTTTTTCATCTTTTATATTTATTCCTACATGTTTTTGAAGCCAATCATCTGCTCTGCTGGATGCCTGATGTCTTCTGCCAGCATTCAGAAGTCGTTTTGTGGAATTTACTCAGCGTTGAAATGTTCTTTGGATGAAGTAGTGAGGGAGAAATTGGTCTCCCTATCCTTTTCCTCTGACATCTTTTCCCCCTCCCTCTAGCTCTGACTTTAAAACTGTATGATTCCCAGCTGTGTGACCAAGAGGAGGTGCTTACATTCCCACATCTGATTTATTAAACTTAATTTCTTCTCCTAAAAATTTTAAATAATTTTTGTTCCTATTACATAAAGCTTCTATAAATGTTAGTTGAGATAACAGATGTGAAGTGTTTAGCATAGAACCTAGCATACTGTAAACATCCCTGAAATCTAAGTACTGTCATTATTTGAATAAATAAATCTTAGTACTAAGTATTACTGTTAGACGAAGTCATCGAGATGACTGCTGGTTGGCCATGAGCTGGGGGAGGGCAATTAGAAATTCCAAGATTAGAGAAACATACAATTTCTCACTATTCTACTATCTTTGGGGCAAATAGAAAAGAAAAGGTAGGAGAGCAGAATAATAAACTGAAGACACTAATATGTCATTTGCAAAGCTAGGAGGACATGAACTGTTGAAGATTAAAATTCAAGTCTTGGTGACAAGTCCTGATGGATACACTGAGAGGTGGGATCAGTAGAAATGAGACATAAGGGCGGAAGACTATGGTAATTGCTAATGAAACAGACAGAGTACCTTATTTCATTTCACACCTAATACAAAAGCAAATTTTAAGTAGTAGTCAACCTGGTCATTGAATAATACCCCAAACTGCTGAGTTGGAAACAAACAAACCCTAAACGTTTAAATCTTTCTCTGTTCCTTGAAGATGTGAATCTTATATCTTTGAAATATTAACAACTCAGAGGTTTGAAGAATAAAGGAGGAAGCTAAAGTGTTTTTTCTTTTTCTTTTTTTTTACAGACTGCTACAAGACACCTAGGACACATACTGGGGCTTGTGGTTTGTATTAGCCTCACCCCACTCTTAAACACATCACAGTCAGCCAAACTGGGACCCATCCCTGCCTACCAGGGCACTGGAAACCACTCCATGAAACGGTTCTTAAAGCCAATTGGGGGAGGGACCAACCCAACCTACAAACTCACTCAAAGTAGTTAGTCTGCCACAAGGGTTCATTCAGCCTACAAAGGAAATATCCCTTGAATGAATGGATAGGAAGGCCTGTTCTTTAAGAAGTGGAAGACATAACTAACCTACATACTATATAGAAGCAAACACAGGGAATTAGGTAAAATGAGGAGATAGAGGAATGTGTTCCAAAAGAGGGAACAACACAAAACCCCAGAAGAAGAAATAAATGAAATGGAGATAAGCAGTCTAGGACAAAAAGTTCAGAATAACGATTATAAAGGTAATCAACAAATTCAGGAGAAAAAAATGATAAAAACAGTGACATTTTCAACAGAGAGTTAGGAACTAGAAAGAAGATCCAAATAGAGCTGAAAATCAGCTCCACAAAAATTAAAAATACACTAGAAGAGATCAACAGTAGATAATACAATATAGATGAACTGGTCAGCAAACTGAAAAAAGAAAATAGTGGAAATTACCAAAGTTGAAAAACAACAACAAAAAATAAAAATATTTGTTTAAATTAAGATGATTTCAAAAGGCTATGGGACATTAATATCATTAACATTCACATTATAGAGGTTTCAGAAGAAGAAATGAGAGACAGAGGGGCAGAGAACTTATTTGAGAAAGAAATAGCTGAAAACTCCTCTCACTTGGAAACGGAAACAAACGTTTAGGTCCAGAAAGCAGAGAGAGTCTCAAACAGGATGAGACCAAAGAGGGTCAGACCAAGACACATCCTACTTAAAATGGCAACAAAATAAAAGCAAAAAGATGAAAGAATCTTAAAAATAGTAAGAGAAAAGCATATAATTACATCTGAGGAAGTCCATAAAGCAATTAACTTATTGTTATGCAGAGATTTCTCAGGACAGAAAGGAGTGGTGTGTTATATCAAAGTGATAGGGAAAAAAAATCTACAACCAATAATACTTTGCCTGGCATGGTTATCATTTATAATTGAAAGAGATAAAGAATTTTACGCACAAGCAAAGAGTTGAGCACCATGAAATCAGCTTTACAAGAAATGTTAAAGGAAGGAAAAGAAGGTCACACTTGAAATATAAAAGTTACAATAGAAAAAAAATCTTATTATTAAAAGCTAATATACAGTAAAGCAATTATAAAGCCAGGAAGAAAGTTAAAAGACAGAAGTAGTAAAATAGTCTATACACAATATATAGTTAGGGATAAACAAAGCAAAAATATATACATTATAATATCAAAAGATTAAATGTGAAAAAATGTGTAAAATGTAAGGTTGTTTGAATGTCTTTAAGCTTTAGAGATCATCAATGTAAACTAATCTCACTGACAAAAGTTATTATATATGAACACCAGGGTAACCAACAACCAAATATTAATAATAGGTATACACACAAACTCAACATTCAGAAAAAGAAGATCATGGCATCTGGTCCCATACTTCATGAGAAATAGATGGGGAAACAGTGGAAACAGTGTCAGACTTTATTTATTTTGGGCTCCAAAATCACTGCAGATGGTGATTGCAGCCATGAAGTTAAGACGCTTACTCCTTGGAAGAAAAGTTATGACCAACCTAGATAGCATGTTGAAAAGCAGAGACATTACTTTGTCAACAAAGGTCCGTCTAATCAAAGCTCTGATTTTTCCAGTGGTCATGTATGGATATAAGAGTTGGACTGTGAAGAAAGCTGAGTGCCAAAGAATTGATGATTTTGAACTGTGGTGTTGGAGAAGACTCTTGAGAGTCCCTTGGACTGGATGGAGATCCAACCAGTCCATTCTGAAGGAGACCAGCCCTGGGATTTCTTTGGAAGGAATGATGCTAAAGCTGAAACTCCAGTACTTTGGCCACCTGATGCAAAGAGCTGACTCATTGAAAAGACTCTGATGCTGGGAGCGATTGGGGGCAGGAGGAGAAGGGGACGACAAAGCATGAGATGGCTCGATGGCATCACTGACTCGATGAATGTGAGTCTGAATGAACTCCTGGAGTTGGTGATGGACAGGGAGGCCTGGCATGGTGCTATTCATGGGGTCGCGAAGAGTTGGACACGACTGAGCAACTGAACTGATACATACATAAGAGACAGGAAACCAAGCATTAAAATATAGTCATCAAATCAAAAGGGAAGAGAAGAAAAGTATAAAAATCAACTACAAAGCAGCACAAAAATAATGAACCAAATTACAATAAGTCCATTATTTTTATTAATTAATCTAAATGTAAATGCTCTGATCAAAAAACATAGAATGGCTGGATGGATGTAAAAATAATAGAGACTACAAGAGGCTCACTTCCAAGCTAAAGACGAAAAGACTGAAAGTCAAGGGATGAAGAAATGTATCCCATGCAAATATAATTCAAAAGAAAGCTGAGGTAGCAAAATTAATATCAGACAAAATAAATTTTAAAACAAAGCCTGTGACAAGAGACAAGAATATCATATAAAGGGATCAATCCAATGAGAATATGTAACAGTTGTAAATATAATGCAACTAACATAAGAGAATTTAAATACATAAAACAAATAGTAACAAACACAAAGAGGAAATTTATAATAACACAATAGTATGAGGAAACTTAAAACTCTCACTTACATCAATGGACACACCATCCACCCAGATAATCAATAAGGAGTACTGATATTAAGTGACAAGTTAGGATGGAAATAACAGATGTATGCAGAATATTTCATTCAAAAAACCAGCAGAATAAGCATTCTTTTTACATGCGCATGAAAATGGATCACATGACAGGCACAAAACAAGTCTAAGTTTAATAAAATTAAAATCACATCAGGTGACACTTCTGACAATGATATGAGACTAGAAATCAACTTTAAGAAAAAAATTGCAAAATCACAAACGTACAGGGGCTAATCAACATACTAACAAACTATGGCTCAGTGAAGAAATCAAAGAAGAAATTTAAAAATACCTGGAGCCAAATGAAAATGAACATACTGATCCAAATTTTGTGGATCATAATAAAAGCAATTCTAAGAGAGACATTTAAAGTTATACAGGCCTAATTTGGGAAACAAGAACAATAACAGATAAACATCTAACAACACCAAAATGAACTGCTGCTGCTAAGTCACTTCAGTCCTGTCTAACTCTGCATGACCCCATAGATGGCAGTCTACCAGGCTCCCCCGTCCCTGGGATTCTCCAGGCAAGAACACTGGAGTGGGTTGTCATTTCCTTCTCCAATGCATTAAAGTGAAAGTGAAAGTGAAGTCGTTCAGTTGTGTCTGACTCATCGATCCCATGGACTGCAGCCTACCAGGCTCCTCCGTCCATGGGATTTTCCAGGCAAGAGTACTGGAGTGGGTTGCCATTGCCTTCTCCACAGTAATGACTAAGATCTGTAATAAAATAATAATAGCAACAATAAAAATCTCACAACACATGAATCTAGGAAAGGACAGTTTCATAGATGAACTCTAAAAATCATTTACAGAATTTATATATATTCTTCTCAACCATTCAAATAAATCAAAGAGTAAGCACTATGGAATTCATTCTACAAGGCCAACATAATTCTCATACAAAAAGCAAAAATATCACACACACACACACACATGCACACACACACGTATCAATATCCATGATGAATATAGATTCAGAAATCCTCAACAAGGTATTAGCAAATTCAATATCTGAAAGTAAATCAATGTGGCACACCACTCAAAAAGTGACAAATAAAAATCATATAATCATCTCAATGGATGCAGCAAAACTCAACATCCATTTACTATAAAAACTGTCAAAAATGTGTGTACTGAGAGAACATGCCTCAACATGATAAAGTCTATGAATACAGATCACTGTTAACATTCAGTTCAGTCACTCAGTCACATCCGACTCTTTGGGACCCTATGAATCACAGCACACAAGACCTCCCTGTCCATCACCAACTACTGTAGTTCACTCAGACTCGAGTCCATCAAGTCAGTGATGCCATCCAGCCATCTCATCCCCTGTCGTCCCCTTCTCCTCCTGTCCCCAATCCCTCCCAGCATCAGAGTCTTTTACAAAGAGTCAACTCTTCGCATGAGGTGGCCAAAGTACTGGAGCTTCAGCTTTAGCATCATTCCTTCCAAAGAAATCCCAGGGTTGATCTCCTTCAGAATGGACTGGTTGGATCTCCTTGCAGTCCAAGGGACTCTCAAGAGTCTTCTCCAACACCACAGTTCAAAAGCATCAATTCTTCAGCACTCAGCCTTCTTCACAGTCCAACTCTCACATCCATACATGACTATTGGAAAAACCATAGCCTTGACTAGAGGGATCTTAGTTAGCAAAGTAATGTCTCTGCTTTTGAATATACTGTCTATATTGGTCATAACTTTTCTTCTGAGGAGTAAGCGTCTATTAATTTCATGGCTGCAATCACCATCTGCAGTGATTTTGGAGCCTCCCCCACCCCACCCCCAAAAAAAAAGTCTAACACTGTTTCCACTGTTTCCCCATCTATTTCCCATGAAGTGATGGGACCAGATACAGGTGAAAACTTGGAAGTTTTCCATTAAGATGAAGAACAAGATCAGGATGTTCATTCTTGCTCTTTTTTCAACATGATATTGGTAGCCTTAGTCACAGCAATTAAACAAGAAAAAGAAAGAAAGAAAAGTAATACAATTTGGAAAGGATTTAGTAAATGGCATGCTTCTATATACAGAAAATCCTAAAGACACCACCAAAAACCCTGTTAGACCTGAAAAATGATTTAAAACACATTGTTTGATATAAAATTAATTGTATTTCTCTGTAAACTAGGGAAAAATTATCAGAAAGAGAATTTTAAAAAGCAATTCACTTACAACTGCATCAAAAATAATAAAATACTTAGAAATAAATTTAACCAAGATTTACTGCACTCAGAAAGCTAAAGATGTTGATAAAAGAAATTGAAGATGACAATGGAAATATATGCAATATTTATAGTGGAAAAATTATATTTTAAAAATGACCATACTGGCACAAGCAGTAAATCTACAGATTTGACACAATTCCTATTAAAACAACAAAGGCACTTTTCCACATAATTAAAACCAATAACACTACAATTTGCATGAAAATACAACAGACCCTGGAGAACCAAAACAATCTTGAAAAAGAAGAAAAAAATATCTGCATATATCATGTACCCTGGTTTCAAAGTATATTACAAAACTAGTCATCGATCAATAGACCAGAGTAGAAAACCTAGAAATAAACTCACTTTTTTGATTGTTTGCTTGTTTGTTTTTGATGATGCCAAGTCTTAGTTGTAGCACATAGGAACTGTGATCTTCATTGCAGCATGGAGTATCTTTACTTGTGGCATGTAGGATCTTTTAGCTATGGCATGTAGGATATAGTTTCCAGACCAGGGATCAAACTCAGACTCCACTCATTGCTAGTGCAGAGACTTAGCCACTGGTCCACCAGGGAAGCCACAATGAACTCACTCTTATATAAACAATTAAGCTATTGTGAGGGAGTCAAGAATATACAATAAGGTTTAAGGTAGCCTCTTTTGATGAATGATGTTGGAAAAAATGGAAAGCTACATGCTAAAGAACCAAAGCGACTACTTTCTCACACTATACAAAGGTAAATTTACAATATATTAAATAATTAAATTCAAAACCTGAACTACAAAATTCCCAGAGGAAAACACAGGTAGTAGGCATTTTAACATCACCTTAGCAGTATTTGTTTGAATCTGTCTCCTCAGGCAAAGGGAAGCAAAGGCACAAATAAACAACCTGCCAACATCAAACTGAAAAGTTCTTCTAGGTCAAAGGGAAAAAAAAAAACTGCCAGTGAAATAAAAAGGCAGCCTTCAAAATGGGAGAAGATATTTGAAAATGATAAATCCAATATGGGATTAATATCCAAAATATAAAACATAATTGTATAATTAAGCATAAAAACATAACCAGGTTAAAAAATGAGCAGAATACCTGAATAGATTTTTTTTCCAAAGTCATTCTGAATGGCCAACAGACATGAAAGATGCTTATCATCCTTAATTATGAGGTGAAGAAAAATCAAAACCTCAATTAGATAGCACATAAATCCTGTCAGTATGGCTATCAACAGAAAGACAACAAATAAGTGTCAATGAATATATAAAAAAGAGGAAAGCCTTGTGCACTGTTAATAGAGAAAGAAATTTATGCAGCCACTATGAAAAAATATTATGCAGTTTTCCTCAAAAAATTGAAAATAGAACTGTCATATGGTCTAACAATTCATTTCTGGGGATTTACCTGAAGAAAATGACAGCACTAATTTGAAAAGATATACACATTTTGATATTCGTTTTCACATTATTTACAATAGCCAAGATATAGAATAAACCTGAGTCAATTGATAGACTAACAGATTTTAACAGCAAAAACTAAAGTTTAACCATTTGTGATAATGTGAGTGGATCTAGAAGATCTTTTACTAAGTGAAGCAATTTAGGCTGAGAAAGATATATATGATGTAATCTCAAGTATATGTGAAAAAAAAAAAGTAAAAACAAAAAACAAGCAGATGAGAACAGGTTGGAAGAAGGATGAGGTATGAGAGGCCCAAGGTGAAAGAAATAAAGATTTGCAGTGCATCACCCTGACAGTAAAGAGCAAAGGAAAAGTGACATCTGAGAGCTGCAATGTTTTCTGCTTGAACAAAAGGAAGTTGGGTTGTGATAATGTAATTCTGAATTCCATGGAATGTTGTGGTTCAGAGAGGTAAGAGATAAAAGACAGAGAAACAATAAAGTGCCAAAGCAAGCACTGAGCCTTTGGAGTGGGAGCACTGAATCCAAGAACCTTGATCACCCAGAATCTCCTAATAAGGCCGAGAGCAGCTACTCCAAGTTCAAGGTCAGGAGGGGTGGCCGTGAGGAGATACTCCATCCAAGGTAAGGACTAGCAGCTGTACTTTGCTGGAGTAGTCGTGAAGAGATATCCCACGTCCAAGGTAAGAGAAACCCAAGTAAGATGGTAGGTGTTATGAGAGGGCATCAGAGGGCAGACACACTGAAACCATAATCACAGAAAACTACTCAATCTGATCACACAGACCACAGCTTTGTCTAACTCATGGGGCCACTCAAGACAGGAGGATCATGATGGAGAGGTCTGAGAGAATATGGCCCATTGGAGAAGGGAATGGCAAACCATTTCAGTATTCTTGCCTTGAGAAAACCATGAACAGTATGAAAAGGCAAAATGATAGGACACTGAAAGAGGAACTCACCAGGTCGGTAGGTGACAATTTTGCTACTGGATATCAGTGGAAAAATAACTTCAGAAAGAAAGAAGGGATGGAGCCAAAGCAAAAACAATACCCAGTTGTGGATGTGACTGGTGATAGAAGCAAGGTTTGATGCTGTAAGAGCAATATTGCATAAGAACCTGGAAGGTTAGGTTAAATCAAGGCAAATTGGAAGTGGTCAAACAGGAGATGGCAAGAGTGAATATTGACATTCTAGGGATCAGTGAACTAAAATGGACTGAAATGGGCGAATTTAACTCAGATGACCATTATATATACTACTTTGGGCAGGAATCCCTTAGAAGAAATGGAATAGCCATCATGGTCAACAAAAGAGTCCAAAATGCGGTACTTGAATGCACTCTCAAAAATGACAGAGTGATCTCTGTTCGTTTCAAGGAAAACCATTCAGTATCACAGTAATCCAAGTCTATGCCCCAACCAGTAATGGTGAAGAAGCTGAAGTTGAATGGTTCTATGAAGACCTACAGACCTTTAGGAAGTAACACCCCCAAAGATGTCCTTTTCATTATAGGGGACTGGAATGCAAAAGTAGGAAGTCAAAAAACACCTGGAGTAACAGGCAAATTTGGCTTTGGAATACGGAATGAAGCAGGGCAAAGGCTAATAGAGTTTTGCCAAGAAAACATACTGGTCATAACAAACATCCTCTTTCAACAACACAAGAGAAAACTCTACACATGAACATCACCAGATGGTCAACACCAAAATTAGACTGACTATATTCTTTGCAGCCAAAGATGGAGAAGATCTATACAGTTAGCAGAAACAGACTGGGAGCTGACTGTGGCTCAGATCATGAACCCCTTATTGCCAAATTCATACTTAAATTGAAGAAAGTAGGGAAAACCACTACACTATTCAGGTATGACCTAAATCAAATCCCTTATGTTTATATAGTGGAAGTGAGAATTAGATTTAAGGGACTAGATCAGATAGATAGAGTGCCTGATAAACTATGGACAGAGATTCATGACATTGTACAAGAGACAGGGATCAATACCATCCCCATGGAAAAGAAATGCAAAAAAGCAAAATGGCTGTCTGGAGAGGCCTTATAAATAGCTGTGGAAAAAAGAGAAGCAAAAAGCAAAAGAGGAAAGGAAAGATATAAACATCTGAATGCAGAGTTCCAAAGAATAGCAAGGAGAGATTTAACAAAAGCCTCCCTCAGGAATCAATGCAAATAAATAGAGGCAAACAACAGAATGAGAAAGACTAGAGATATCTTCAAGAAAATTAGAGATATCAAGGGAACATTTCATGCAAAGATGGGCTCGATAAAGGACAGAAGTGGTATAGACCTAACAGAGGCAGAAGATATTAAGAAGAGGTGGCAAGAATACACAGAAGAACTGTATAAAAGGTTCTTTACAACCAAGATAATCATGATGGTGTGATCACTCACCTAGAGCCAGACATCCTGGAATGTGAAGTCAAGTGGGCCTTAGAAAGCATCACTATGAACAAAGCTAGTGCAGGTGATGGAATTCCAGTGGAGCTATTTCAAATCCTGAAAGATGATACTGTGAAAGTGCTGCACTCAATATGCCAGTAAATTTGGAAACCTCAACAGTGGATACAGGACTGTCAAAGGTCAGTTTTCATTCCAACACCAAAGAAAGGCACTGCCAAAGAATGCTCAAACTGCCGTATAATTGCACTCCTCTTACACACTAGTAAAATAATGGTTAAAATTCTACAAGCCAGGTTTCAGCAATATGTGAACCATGAACTTCCAGTTGTTCAAGCTGGTTTTAGAAAAGGCAGAGGAATGAGAGATCAAATTGCCAACATCTTCCTGATCATGGAAGAAGCAAGAGAGTTCCAGAAAAACATCTGTTCTGCTTTACTGACCATGCCAAAGTGTTTGACTCTGTGGATCACAGTAAACTGTGGAAAATTCTGAAAGAGATGGGAATACCAGACCACCTGACCTGCCTCTTGAGAAATCTGTTTGCAGGTCAGGAAGCAACACTTAAAACTGGACATTGAACAACAGACTGGTTCCAAATGGGAAAAGGAATACATCAAGACTGTATATTGTCAAATTGCTTATTTAACTTATATGCAAAATACATCATGAGTATTGCTGGACTGGAGGAAGAAAAGCTGGCATCAAGATTGCCGGGAGAAATATCAATAACCTCAGATATGCAGATGATACCACCCTTATGGCAGAAAGTAAAGAGGAACTAAAGAACCTCTTAATGAAAATGAAAGGGAGAGTAAAAGTTGGCTTAAAGCTCAACATTCAGAAAACGAAGATCATGGCATCCGGCCCCATCACTTCATGGAAATAGATGAGGAAACAGTGGAAACAGGGTCAGACTTTACTTTTTGGGCTCCGAAATCTCTGCAGATGGTGACTGCAGCCATGAAATTAAAAGACGCTTACTCCTTGGAAGGAAAGTTATGACCATCCAAGGTAGCATATTGAAAAGCAGAGACATTACTTTGCCAACAAAGGTCCATCTAGTCAAGTCTATGGTTTTTCCCGTGGTCATATATGGATGTAAGAGTTGGACTGTGAAGAAAGCTGAGTGCCAAAGAATTTTTGCTTTTGAACTGTGGTGTTGGAGAAGACTCTTGAGAGTCCCTTGGACTGCAAGGAGATTCATCCAGTCCATTGTAAAGGAGATGAGTCCTGGATGTTCATTGGAAGGACTGATACTAAAGCTGAAACTCCAATACTTTGCCCACCTCATATGAAGAGTTGACTCATTGGAAAATACTCTGATTCTGGAAGGGATTGGGGGCAGGATGTGAAGGGGACGACAGAGGATGAGATGGCTGAGTGGCATCACCGACTTGATGGACATGAGTTTGAGTGCACTCTGGCTGTTGGTGATAGACAGGGAGGCCTGGCGTGCTGTGAGTCATCGGGTTGCTTAGAGTCAGACACGACTGAGTGACTGAACTGAACTGATCAGTTAGGGAGAACTTCCTCAAAGGCAACCATTAGTATATTGACACAACATCATAAAACTGCCAACAGCACCCTGTGCAGGAGACCTAGACCAAACAACAAACAAGACAAAAACATAAACCCAATCATAATCGGATAGGATTACCAGCTCTCACAGAACTTCCCATCAGAGGAAACAAACAAACACACTTTTCATGAAACTTATACAAACCATTGGAACTATCTTATGAGGCCAGAAAGCAAAAAGAAGAAAGAATTCAAAACGCCTGAGAAAAGAAGACCTTGACCACAATAAATTTTAAAAAGATGGATAGGCAGAGAAGTACTGTGAAAATGAAGAAACAACCTAGAAACACAAAGGCCAAAAAAATGAAGAGGAAATAGGCAAACTCTCTGAAAAAATTCAGAATAATGATAGTAAAGATGATCAAAAATACTCTAGAAGGAATCAATCACAGATTATCTGAAAGAGAAGAATGAAGAAGTAAAATGGAAGACAGAATGGTAGAAATAACTGATGAAGAGCAGAAAAAAATGTAAAAAAAAGAAAAAGAAAAAGAAATGAGGATGGTGTTAGAGACTTTGGGGATGATATTAAATGCACCAACATTTGAATCATAGGGGTCTGAATAAGAAGAGAAGAAGAATGGGTATGAGAAAAGTTTTGAAGAAATTATAGTTTAAAATTACCCCAACATGAGGAAAGAAATAATCAAGTCCAAAAGTGCAGAAAGTCCCACATAGGACACACCCAAGAAGAAACATGCCAAGAAACATACTAAGTGAAAGTGAAAGTGAAGTTGCTCAGTCGTGACCGACTCTTTGCGGCCCCATGGACTGTAGCCTACCAGGCTCCTCTGTCCATGGGATTCTCCAGGCAAGAATACTGGAGTGGGTTACCATTTCCTTCTCCAGGGGATCTTCCCGACCTAGGGATCGAACCCGGGTCTCCCTCATTGGAGGCAGATGCTTTACAAACTAATAAAGTCTAAACATATGCAAAAAAATATTGAAAGTGTAAGGGGAAAGTAACATAAAAATGGAATTCCATACTTTTAACAGCTGATCTTTCAGCAGAAGCTCCGCAGGTCAAAAGGGAATGGCAGGATATAGTTAAAGTTCTGAAAGTTAAAAGTCTGTAACCAAGATTACTCTGCATAGCAAGGATCTCATTAAAAATTAATGGGCAAATCAAAAGCTATACAGAAAAGGGAAAGTTAAGAGAACTTAGTATCACCAAACCAACTTTACAACAAATGTTAAAGAGACTTATATAGACAGGAAATACAAGAGAAGAAAAAGACCTATAGAAACAAACCACAAACAATTAAGAAAATGGCAATAGGAATGTAAATGAATTAAACACTCCAACCAAAAGACACAGACTAGCTCAATGGTTACAAGAACAAGATCCATATACATGCTGTCTACAGGAAACCTAAAGACACATATAGATTGAAAATTAGAGGATGCAAAAATATATTCTGTGTAAATGGAAATCAAAAGAAAGCTGAAGTAGCAATCTTTATATCAGACAAAATGGACCTTAAAATAAAGAATATTACAAGAGATAAGAAAGGACACTACATAATCAATCAAGAGATCAATCTAAGAGGATGACATTAACAATTGTAAATATTTATGCACCCAACATAAGAACATCTCAATACATAAGACGAACACTAAGAGACATAAGAGGAGAGATTGAGAGTAATACTACAATAGCAGGGGACTTTCACACCCCACTTATACTAATGCACAGATCATCAAAACAGAAAATTAATAAGGAAATACAGCCTTAAGTGACACATTAGACTGGATAGATTTCATATTTATATCTTCTAAATGCAGAAGAATACACTCTCTTTTCAAGTGCACATGAAATATTCTCCAGGATAGACCTCATGTAGGGTCACAAATCAAACCTCAGTAAATTTAAGAAAAGTGAAATCACATCAAGCATCTTTTCTGACCACAATGCTATGAGACTAGATATCATTTACAAGAAAAACAAAACTGTAAACAATGAAAACACATGGAGATTAAATGGTACATTTCTAAATAATGAACAGGTTGAAAGTGAAAGTTGCTCAATCGTGTCCAACTCTTTCTAACCCCATGGACTATACAGTCCATGGAATTCTCTGGATGAGAATACTGGAGTGGTTAGCCTTTCTCTTCTCCAGGATATCATACCAATCCAGGGATCAAACCCAGGTCTCCTGCATTGCAGGTGGATTCTTTACCATCTGATTCATAAGAAAAGCCCAAGAATACTGGAATGGGTAACCTATCCCTTCTTTAGTGGATCTTCCTCACCCAGGAATCGAGCCAGGGTCTCCTGCATTGTTGGTAGATTCTTTACCAACTGAGCTATCAGGGAACCCTGATACTGAAAGTTTACTGAAAAACTTAAAAGGGAAATTTAAAAAAATTTCCTATAAACCAATGATAATGAACACATGGCAACTGAAAATGTATGGGATGTAGCAAAAGCAGTTTTAAGAGGGAAATATACAGCAATACAATTTTACCTCTAGAAACAAGAAAAACATTAAATAGGCAACCTAATTTGATACCTAAAACAACTGGAAAAAGAATAACAAAAGCCCCCAAGTTAGCAGAAGGATTTAAATCATAAATATGAGAGCAGAAATAAATAAAAAAGAAAGCAAAAGTAAAGATTAATGAAACTAAAAGCTGGTTCTTTGAGAAGATAAACAAAATTGACAAACATTTGGCCAGACTCCTCAAGATAAAAAGGGAGAAAAAAATTAGAAATGAAAAGGAGAAGCTATAACAGTTAACACAAATATATACAGGATTATAAAAGACTATTATAAACAACTATATGGCAATAAAATGGACAATCTGGAAGAAATGGACAGATTCTTCAAAATTTCAGTCATCTAATATCAAACCAGGAAGAAATAGAAATTATGAAAAACACAACTGTAAGCACTGAAATTCAACTGTGATAAAGTCTCCCAAAAACAAAACTCCTGGGCCAGGTAGTTTCACAGGTGAATTCTATTAAATACTTAGAGAGGAGCTAATCCCTATCCTTCAGAGAAGGCAATGGCACCCCACTCCAGTACTCTTGCCTGGAAAATCCCATGGATGGAGGAGCCTGGGAGGCTGTGGTCAATGGGGTCACTAAGAGTGAGACAAGACTGAGTGGCTTCACTTTAACTTTTACTTTCATGCACTGGAGAAGGAAATGGCAACCCACTCCAATATTTGTGCCTGGAGAATCCCAGGGGCGGGGCAGCCTGGTGGGCTGACATCTATGGGGTTGCACAGAGTCAGACATGACTGGAGTGACTTAGCAGCAGCAGCAATCCCTATCCTTGTAAAACTCTTTCAAAAATTTCAGAGGAAGAAACACTGTTAAACTCATTCTATGAGGCCACCATTAATTACCCTGATATCAAAACTAATACAAAGAAACATACAATCAATACAAAGAAACAAAGAAAATACAATCAAAAACAATACAAAAGAAAATTAAAGGCCAATATCACTAATGAAAATAGATGCAAAATTCTTAACAAAATTCTAGCAAACAGAATTTACCAACACATTAAAAATTTCACACACCATAATCAAGTAGGGCTTATTCCAGGGATGCAAGGATTCAATATATGCAAATCAATCAATGTGATATACCATATTAACAAATTGAAAGATTAAAAACCACATGATAATTGCAGTAGATGCAGAGAAAGTGTTTGACAAAATCCAGCACCCATTTATAAAAACTCTTCAAAAAATATGCATAGAAGGAAATCGCCTTAATATAGAAAAGGCCATATATGACAAACACAAAGCAAAAATTATTATCAATGGTGAAAAACTGAAACCATTCCCTTAAGATCAGGAACAAGACAAGGGTGCACACTCTCACCACTTATTCAACATATTTTTGGAGGGCCTAGATATGGCAATTAGAGAAGAGAAAGAAATAAAAGAATCCATATTGGTAAGTAAGAAGTTAAACTCACACTATTTGCAAATGACGTGATACTATACATAGAAAACCTTAAGGATGCTATCATAAAATTGCTAGAATTAATCAGCAAACTTAACAAATTTGCAAGATACAAAATCAATAGACAGAATCACTTTCATATACTACTGAATGCAATCTACAGATTCAATGTGATTTTTATAAAATTAATGATGGCAGTTTTTACAGAACGAGAGCAAAAAAATTCACAATTCATATGGAAACACAAAAGATCCTGAATACCTAAAGCAATCTTGAGAAAGAAAAATGGAGCTGGAGGAATCAACTTTCCTGACTTCAGGCTATACTAAAAGTTACAGCCATTAAGATAATATTGTATTGGCACAGAAACAGAAATATAGACCAGTGGAACAAGATAGAAATCCCAGAGATAAACCCATGCAACTATAGGTACCTTATCTTTGACAAAGGAGGCAGGAACATATAATGGGGCAAAGGTAGCCTCTTCAATAAGTGGCCCTGGGAAAACTGGATGGCTATGTGTAAAAGAATGAAATTAGAACACTTTCTAACACCATACACAAAGATGAACTGAAAATGGATTGAAAACCTAAATGTAAGAACACAAACTACAAAACACTTAGAGGAATATATAGGCAAAATACTTGATGACAAAAATCAAAGCAAGATCCTCTATGACCCATCTCCTAGAGTGAGAGTGAAAGTGAAGTTGCTCAGTCGTGTCTGACTCTTTGCGACCCCATGAACTGTAGCCTATCAGGCTCCTCTGTCCATGAGATTTTCCAGGCAAGAGTGCTGGAGTGGATTGCCATTTCCTTCTCCAGGGTATCTTCCTGACCCAGGAATCGAACCCAGGTCTTACACATTGCAGGCAGATGCTTTACCATTGAGCCACAAGGGAAGCCTAGAGTAATGGAAATAAAAATAATAATAATAAAATAAACAAGTGGGACCTAATTAAACTTAAGAGCTTTTACACAGCAAAGGAAACTATAAACATGGTGAAAAGACAACTCTCAGAATTGGAGAAACAACTGCAAAGAAACAACTGACAAAAGATTAATTTCCAAAATATACAAGCAACTCATATAACTTAATACCAGAAAATCATACAACCCAATCAAAATGTGAGAAAAAGACCTAAACAGACATTTCTCCGTAAAAGACATATAGATGGCTAATGAACACATGAAAAGATGCTCAACATCACTCACTATTATAGACATGCAAATCAAAACTACAATGAGGTATCAGTTCATATCAGTCAGAATGACTACCATCAGAAAGTTTACAAGCAATAAATGCTGGAAAGAGCATAGAGAAAGGGGAATCCTCTTGCACTGTTGGTGGAAATGAAAATTGATGCAGCCACTGAAAGGTTGTTTCTAAACCACGAAAGACTCCAGGATTCTTGGCCTCTGGAGGAGAAGAATTCAATCCGAGGCCAAAGACGAGGCTTGATCACTCAGTGCTTTTGTGTAATAAAGTTTTGTGTAATAAAGTATAGAAGAGATAGAGAAACCTTCTGACATAGACATCAGAAAGGGGCAGATGGAGTACCTGCTGCTAGTCTTTAGCTAGATGTTATGTAGCTACTAGCAGTCTGCTAATTTAAGAAAGGAAATTTCTCAAAAATCAGAGAATGGCACCAGGCCCCTCACCAACAAGATGCATTTTGAGATAATCTTGGAACCAGGTGAGTCATCCTGGGCCATAAAACGATTGACATAACTCTAAAGAAAGCCAGATTTCCATACAAATATATAGTTTCATTAACATAGATTAGGAGAACAATGTATGAGTTTAACATACTAGTTTGTCAAGTAGGTTCTGAGCCTTTAGGTGGAATTGACTTGAAGACAAAGTCTAGGGTAAATACATACCACTTTAACATAGCTTAAGACAAGCATATCCATAAGAAAAATGAATTGGTTAACTCAAGGTTTGAGAAAAGTTCAGTTCAGGTGGAGCCAGGTGTCATTATGGCAACACAGAATTTTAAGAGAAACCTCTTTTTAAATTTGTATAGAGAAGGGGGAAAAAAGTAACACTAATTTGTTTCCTCCTGCCACTTAAAAGATAAATAAAAAATGTCTGACATTTGCAGCCTATTTCCTCCCGTTGGAGACCCCTGTCTTTTCTGCCTGTTATCCTCTCACCACTATGGAAAACTGTAAGGAGTTTCCTTAAAAACAAAAAAAACAAAAACAAAAAAAACACGGAGGAATAAAATCACCATTGACCCAGCAATCCCACTCCTATTTCTATACGCTGAGGAAACCAAAATTAAAAAGACATAGGAATCCAACTGTTCATTTCAGCGCTATTTAAAATAGCTAGAACACGGAAGCAATGTAGATGTCATCAACAGACAGATGAATAAATAGGACATGGTACATATATACAATGGAATATTACTCAACCATAAAAAGGAACGCATTTGAGTTAGTTCTAATGAGGTGGATGAACCTAGAGCTTCTTATACAGAGTGAAGTAAGTCAGAAAGAAAAAGAGAAATATCATATACTAATGCATATGTAGCATTCCCTGGTGGCTCAGAGGTTAAAGCATCTGCCTCCAATGCAAGAGACCTGGGTTCAATCCCTGGGTCAGGAAGATCCCCTGGAGAAGAAAATGGTAACTCACTCCAATATTCTTGCCTGGAGAATCCCATGGATGGAGAAGCCTGGTAGGTTACAGTCCACAGGTTTGCAATGAGTCAGACACAACTGAGTGACTTCACTTAATGAATATGTATGGAATCTAGAAAGATGGTACTGATGAAGTTATTTGCAGGGCAGCAATGGAGACACAGACATAGAGAACAAACTTATGGACAAGAAGGTGGGGGGAGGAAGGAATGGGTGCAATGAAAAAGAAACATGGAAACTTATATTACAATATATACTTCTTGCCAGAAGATGGAAGTGTTATGGGGAGGGAGAAATAGTTGAAAGGGATTTAGAGGTATATACCTCCAATTATATTATCAATAGTCATGGGTATGTAGTATTAGTAATGAGAATATAGTAAACAATATTGTCACAATTTGTATGGGGAAAGGTGGCTAACAGATTCATTGTGATCATTTCATAATGTATGCAAATGAGCTACTGTTATGATAGTATGCATGAACATAACATAAAATTGCAGGTTGACTATATTGACCTAAAATCTACTTTATAGTTGCAAAGTTATGCAATAACTAAACTGCTATAATTACTATTTAACAGTTTTCAGACAATATCTTAATAATGAAACTTGATTTGATTTAGTGTCTGTGATGCTGAACATACACACTAGCTGATTAAAATTATCTGTGCTCAACATAAACAATATACTAATTCAAAATTTCTGTAGATTTAGGTGTCCATAAGGAAAGCAATGTGCCTGTAACAGAAAAAATTCTCAACATTTTCTTTGTTTATTCAATGATTATATGTGTGCTGTTAGTATGAAGTCAAATGACTTATGTTTATACTTTGCCTTTTTCAGTTGATTTATTTATAAAGATATTTTTGCATTATATTGACTTCTAATAAGCACACTTATATAAACAATGAGAGTAAGAAAAAAAAATCATACTAAAATTTGACTGATTGCTAATGAATGCAACTTGTGGTATAAAATTACTTTAAGCAAAACTTAAAAGAGCTAAAAATTTACATTTAACTGTACCAATTCATGCCTTAAAAAAAAAAAAAAGTGTTAATTACTCAGTCATGACCTACTCTTTCCAACTCCATGGTCCAACTCGGGCTCCTCTGTCCAAGGGATTCTCCAGGCAAGAATATTGGAGTGGATTGTCATTTACTCCTATGGGAGATCTTCCTGACCTGGGGATTGACCTCAGGTCTCCTGCATGGCAGGATTTTTTTTTTTTTTTACCATATAAGCAACCAGGGAAACCTGCATAAATTATCTTACTTGAGGTCACATTTACAACTGTAATATACTTAATGTTTTCACTCTTTCACTGTTATTTATTTCAATTTATCATGTATCATATATTTAGAAATATTTAGAACTACAATCCTACCATCTTACTTGGGTTTCTCTTACCTTGGACATGGGGTATTTCTTCAGGGCTGCTCCAGCAAAACACAGCTGCTGCTCCTTACCTTGGACGAGGGGTATCTACTTAACGCCACCATTTCTGACCTTCAAAGTGAGATAGCTTCTCTAGGCTCTCCTGTGCCTGCACAGCCACTGCTCCTCGGATTGCTCCTTGTGGCTGCAGGATCTGACCTTGGGCATGGGTGGCTCCTCCCAGCCACCTCCCTTGGCCTCGGGCTCAGGGTGGCTCCTCAGGGTCACCCCGCTGGCCTTGAGTGCAAGGTGGCTTCTCCCAGCTGCCCCTGACATTGGACTGATGATAGCTCCTCCCGGCCATGGCCCATGACCTCGGACGTGGGGTAGCTCCTCCTGGCTGCCACTCCTGACCTCGGACACAGGGTAGCTCTTCCCGGCTGCCACTGACCTTGGACACGGGGTAACTAACCCAAGTAAGATGGTAGGTGTTGCAAGAGGGCATCAGAGGGCAGACACACTGAAACCATACTCACAGAAAACTAGTCAATCTAATCACACTAGGACCACAGCCTTGTCTAACTCAATGAAACCAAGCCATGCTTGTGGGGCAACCCAAGACGGGAGGGTCATGGTGGAGAGGTCTGACAGAATGTGGTCCACTGGAGAAGAGATGGCAAACCACTCAGTATTCTTGCCTTGAGAACACCATGAACAGTATGAAAAGGCAAAATGATAAGATATCAAAAGAGGAACTCCTCAGGTCATTAGGTGCCCAACATGCTACTGGAGGTCAGTGGAAAAATAATTACAGAAAGAATGAAGGGATGGAGCCAAAACAAAAACAATACCCAGCTGTAGATGTGACTGATGATAGAAGCAAGATCCGTTGCTGTAAAGAGCAATATTGCATAGGAACCTGGAATGTCAGGTTCATGAATCACGGCAAATTGGAAGTGGTCAAACAAGATATGGCAAGAGTGAACACTGACATTCTAGGAATCAGCCAACTAAAATGGACTGGAATGGGTGAATTTAATCAGATGACAATTATATCTACTTCTGTGGGCCAGAATCCCTCAGAAGAAATGGAGTAGGCATCATAGTCAACAAAAGAGTCCAAAATGCAGTACTTAGATGCAATCTCAAAAATGACAGAATGATCTCTGTTCGTCTCCAAGGCAAACCATTCAATATCACAGTTATCCAAGTCTATGCCCCAACCAGTAATGCTGAAGAAGCTGAAGTTGAACAGTTTTATGAGTACCTACAAGACCTTTTAGAACTAACACCCCCAAAGATGTCCTTTCTGTATAGGGGACTGGAATGCAAAAGTAGGAAGTCAAGAAACAGACAAACTTGGCCTTGGAATGCAAAATGAAGCAGGACAAAGACTAATAGAGTTTTGCCAAGAAAATGCACTGGTCATAGCAAACACCCTCTTCCAACAACACAAGAGAAGTCTCTACACATGGACATAACCAGATGGTCAACACTGAAATCAGACTGATTATATTCTATGCAGCCAAAGATGGAGAAGCTCTATACAGTCAACAAAAACAAGATCAGGAGCTGACTGTGGCTCAGATCATGAACTCCTTATTACCAAATTCAGACTCAAATTGAAGAAAGTAGGGAAAACCATAGACCATGCAGGTATGACCTAAATCAAATCCCTTATGATTACACAGTAGAAGTGAGAAATAGATTTAAGGGCCTAGATCTGATAGATAGAATGCCTGATAAATTATGGAATGAGGTTCATGACATTGTATGAGAGACAGGGTTCAAGACCATCCCGATGGGAAAGAAATGCAAAAAAGTGAAATGACTGTCTGGGGAGGACTTACAAATAGCTGTGTAAAAGAAGAGAGGTGAAAAGCAAAGGAGAAAAGGAAAGAATTAGGCATCTGAATGCAGAGTTCCAAAGAATAGTAAGAAGAGATAAGAAAGCCTTCTTCAAAGATCAATGCAAAGAAATAGAGGAAAAGAACAGAATGAGATAGACTAGAGAGCTCTTCAACAAAATTAGAGATACCAAGGGAAATTTGTATGCAAAGATGGGCTCAATAAAGGACAGATATTGTATGAACCTAACAGAAGCAGAAGACATCAAGAAGAGGTGGCAGGAATACACAGAAGAACTGTACAAAAAAGATCTTCACAATCCAGGTAATCATGATGGTGCGATCACTAATCTAGAGCCAGACATCTTGGAATCTGTAGTCAAGTGGGCCATAGAAAGCATCACTACGAACAAAGCTACTGGAGGTGATGGAATTCCAGTTGAACTGTTTCAAATCCTGAAAGATGATGCTGTGAAAGTGTTGCACTCAATATGCCAGCAAATTTGGAAAACTCAGCAGTTGCCACAGGACTGGAAAAGATCAGTGTTCATTCCAATTCCAAAGAAAGGCAATGCCAAAGAATGCTCAAACTACTGTACAGTTCTACTCATCTCACATGCTAGTAAAGTAATGCACAAAATTCTCCAAGCCAGGCTTTAGCAACACGTGAACCATGAACTCCCTGATGTTCAAGCTGGTTTTAGAAAAGGCAGAGGAACCAGAGATCAAATTGTCAACATCCGCTGGATCATGGAAAAAGCAAGAGAGTTCCAGAAAAAATATATATTTCTGCTTTATTGACTATGCCAAAGCCTTTGACTGTGTGGAACACAATAAACTGTGAAAAGTTCTGAAAGAGATGGGAATACCAGAACACCTGACCTGCCTCGAGAAATCTGTATGCAGGTCAGGAAGCAACAGTTTGAAATGGACATGAAACAACAGACTGGTTCCAAACAGGAAAAGGAGTACATCAAGGCTGTATTTTGTCACCCTGCTTATTTAACTTATATGCAGAGTACATCATAAGAAACGCTGGACTGGATGAAACACAAGCTGTAATCAAGATTGCCGAGAGAAATAACAATAACCTTAGATATGTAGATGACACCACCCTTATGGCAGAAAGTGAAGAGGAACTAAAAGCCTATTGATGAAAGTGAAAGAGGAGTGTGGAAAAGCTGGCTTAAAGCTCAACATTTAGAAAATGAAGATCATGGCATCTGGTCCCATCACTTCATGGGAAATAGATGGGGAAACAGTGGAAACTTTCAGACTTTATTTTAGGGGGTTCCCAAATCACTGCAGATGGTGATTGCAGCCATGAAATTAAAAGATGCTTACTCCTTGGAAGAAAAGTTATGACCAACCTAGATAGTATATTCAAGAGCAGAGACATTACTTTGCTGACTAAGGTCCGTCTATTCAAGGCTATGGTTTTTCCTGTGGTCATGTATGGATGTGAGAGTTGGACTGTGAAGAAGGCTGAGCACCGAAGAATTGATACTTTTGAACTGTAGTGTTGGAGAAGACTCTTGAGAGTCCCTTGGACTGCAAAGAGATCCAACCAGTCCATTCTAAAAAGATCAGCCCTGGGGAAGAAATGATGCTAAGGCTGAAATTCCAGTACTTCAGTCACCTCATGTGAAGAGTTGTCTCATTGGAAAAGACTCTGATGCTGGGAGGGATTGGGGCAGGAGAAGAAGGGGACGACCAAGGATGAGATGGCTGAATGGCATCATGGACTTGATGAACGTGAGCCTGAGTGAACTCCGGAAGATGGTGATGGACAGGGAGGCTTGGCGTGCTGCGATTCATGGGGTTGCAAAGAGTTGGACACGACTGAGTGACTTAACTGAACTGAACTGAGAACTACAATCCAAATTCACGTTTATTTGACAGTGAAGTCAGAATTTTAACAGTTGCTTTCTAATTTATGACCTTTTCAAAGGCAATCTTTGTTATTAGCAATGGCTGAGTCTATTAGCTTATTCTAAAGAATTACAATGAGAGATAAGTGAATAATGCAAATAAATAGAGGAAGACAATAGAATGGAAAAAGACCAGAGATTTCTTCAAGAAAAGTAGAGATACCGAGGGAACATTTCATGCAAAGATGGGCACAATAAAGGACTGAAACATTATGAACCTATCAGAAGCAGAAGATATTAAGAAGAGATGGCAAGAATACACAGAGGAACTGTACAAAAAATACTTAATGACATGGATAACCATGATAATGTGGTCTCTCATATAGAACCAGTCATTTTGGAGTGTGAAATCAAGTGAGTCTTAGGAAGGATTATTAAGAAAATAGATAGTGAAGGTGATGGAATTCCAGCTGAGCTATTTCAAATTCTAAAAGATTATGCTGTGAAAGCGCTGCACTCATATACTGTCAAATTTAAAATCTCAGCAGTGGCCACACGACTGGAAAAGTTCAGTATTCATTTCAATCCCAAAGCAGGGAAGTGCCAAAGAATGTTCAGACTACCACACTTTTGTACTCACTTCACATGCTAGTAAAGTAATGCTCAAAATCCTTCAAGCTGTTCTTCAACTATACATGTACTAAGAAGTTTCAGATATACAAAATGGATTTGGAAAAGACAGAGGAACAAGAGATAAAACTGCCAGCATCTGCTGGATCATAGAAAAAACAAGGAAATTTCAGAAAAACATCTACTTCTGCTTCATTGACTACAAGAAAGCCTTTGACTATGTGGGTCACAAGAAACTATGGACAATTCTCAAGAGATGGGAATACCAGAACACTTTACCTACTTCCTGGGAATCCTGTATGTAGGTCAGAAGCAACAACTAGAGCTGGATACAGAAAAACTGACTGTTTCAAAATTGGGAAAGCAGTACATCAAAGGTATATATAGTCACCTTGCTTATTTAACTTCAATACAGAAAACATTGTGTGAAATGCCTAGGAGGATGAAGCATTATTTGGAATCGAGATTGGCAGGAGAAATATCTATAACCTCAGATATGCAGATGACACCACCCTAATGACAGAGAGTGAAGAGGAACTAAAGAGACTCTTGATGAAGGTGAGAGAAGAGTGAAAATAAAAAGCAGGTTTAAGTAACAACATTAAAAAAAAAAAACTAAGATGATGGCATCCAGTCCTATCACTTCATGGCAAATAGATGGGGAATAAATGGAAAATGTTCATACTGTTCATGGAATTCTCAAGGCAAGAATACTGAAATGGTTTGCCATCCCCTTCTCAGTGACGTACCTAGACAGCATATTAAAATGCAGAGGTATTACTTTGCCAACAAAGGTCCATTTAATCAAGCCAATCATTTTTCCAATAGTCATGTACAGATGGAAGAACTGGACTATAAAGAAAGCTGAGCACCAAATAATTGATGCTTTTGAACTGTGATATTTCAGAAGACTCTTGAAAGTCCTCTGGACTGCAAAGATATCCAACCAATACATCCTAAAAGAAATCAGTCCTGAATAATCATTGGAAGGACTGATGCTGAGGCTGAAACTCCAACAATTTGGTCACCTGATGTGAAGAACTGACTTATTGGAAAAGACTCTGAGGCTGGGAAAGATTGAAAGCGGGAGGAAGGATGATAACAGAAGATGAGATGGTTGGATGGCATCACCAACTCGATGGACATGAGTTTGAGTAAACTCTGGGAGTTGGTGATGGAGAGGGAACCCTGCAGTCCATGGGTCACAAAGAGTCAGACATGACTGAGTGACTGAACTGACTGAACTAAACTAAATGGAAACAGTGGTGGACTTGATTTTCTTGGGCTTCAAAAATCACTGCAGATGATGACCATAGCTATAAAATTGACAGATGCCTGCTCCTTGGAAGAAAAGCTATAACAAACCTAGAGAGCATTTTAAGAAGCAAAGATGTTACTTTCATGACAAAATCCATATAGTCAAAGCTTTTCCCCAAGGAATGAGCATCTTTTAATTTCATGACTGCAGTAAACATCCACAGGGATTTTGGAGTCCAAGAAAATCATGTCTGTTGCTGTTTCAATTTTTCTCCCTAATCTATTAGCTATGAAGTTATGCAACCAGATGTCATGATCTTAGATTTTTTGAATGATGAGTTATAAGCCAGCTTTTTCACTCTGCTCTTTCACCTTCATTAAGAGCCTTTTAATTTCTCTTCACTTTCTGATATTAGGGTGGTATCATCTGTATATCTGAGGTTATTTATATTTCTCCCAGCAATCTTAGTTCTAGCTTATGATTCATCTAGTCAAGCAATTCACATGATGTACTCTGCACATAAGTTAAATAACCAGGGTTGTGATATACAGCTTTGACATACTCCTTTCCCAATTTTGATCTAGTTCATTCTTCCATGTCTGGTTCTAACTGTTGCTTCTAGACCTGCATATAGATTTCCCAGGAGGCAGGTAAGATGGTCTGTTATTCCCAACTCATTAAGAATTTTCCAGTTTGTCGTGATCCATACAGTCAAAGGCTTTAGCATAGTCAATGAAACAGAAGTAGATGTTTCTCTACAGTTCTCCTGCTGTTTCTATGATTCAATGGATGTTGGCAATTTGATCTCTGCTTCCTCTGCCTTTTCAGAATCTGCTTTGTATATCTGGAAGTTCTCAGTTCACTTATTGTTGAAACCTAGCTTGAAAGACTTTGAGCATGATCTTGCTAGCATGTGAAATGAGTGCAATTGTGTTGTAGTTTTAACATTCTGTTGCATTTTTCTTTGAGATTAGTATAAAAACTGACCATTTCCTGTCTTGTGGCCACGGATGATTTTCCAAATTTGCTAACGTATTGAGTACAGCATTTTCACAGCATCATCTTTTACAATTTGAAATAGCTAAGCAGAAATTCCAACAGTACCTCTAGCTTTATTCCTTGTAATGCTTCTTAAGGCCCACTTTACTTCACACTCCAGGATGTCTGCCATAGGTGAGTGACCACACAATGTGGTTATTTGGATTATTGAAAACATTTTTGTGTATTTCTTCTGTGTATCCTTGCCACCTCTTCTTAATCTCCTCTGCTTCTGTTAAGTGCATACCATTTCTGTATTTTATTGTGCCCATCTTTGCATGAAATATTCCCTTGTATCTCTAATTCTCTTGGAAAGATTTCTTGTCTTTCCCATTCTATTGTTTATCTCCATATTCTTGCATTGCTCACTTTAAGGAGGCTTTCTTATCTCTCCTTGCTATCTTTGGAATGCTGAATTCAGTTGGGTATATATTTCTTTTTCTCTTTGTCTTTCACTTCCTTTCTCAGCTATTTGTAAGGCCTCCTCAGACAACCATTTTGCCTTTCTTTTTCCTCAGGATGATTTTGCTCACTATCTTCTGTACAATGTCAGGAACCTCTGTCCATAGTTTTTAGGCACTCTGTGTACCAGATCTAATCTCTTTAATCTGTGTGTCATTTCTGTTGTGACATAAGGGATTTGGTTTTTGTCATACTTGAATGGCCTAATAGTTTTCCATACTTTCTTCAATATAAGTCTGAATTTTGCAATAAGGAGTTCATCATCTGACCACAGTAAGCTCCTGGTCTTGCTTTTGCATATTGTATAGAGCTTCTCCATCTTTGGCTGTAAAGAATATAACCAATTTGACTTTTGTATTGACCATCTAGTGATGTGCAAGTGTAAAGTCATCCCTTGTGTTGCTGGAAGAAAGTATTTGCCATGACCAGTGTGTTTGCTTTGCAAAACTCTGTTAGACTTTGCCTTACTTCATTTTGCAATCTGAGGCCAAACTTGTCTGTTATTCCAATTACCACTTGTCTTTCTTTCTTTCTTTCTTTTTTTTTTTTTGCATTCTAATCCCCTAAATTGAAAATAATTTATTTATTTATTTGATGTCAGTTGTAAAAGATCTTATTGTCTTCATAGAACCATTCAACTCCAGCTTTTTTGGCATTAGTGGTTGGGGCATATGGGTTATTGTGATGCTGAATGGCTCATTAGAAATGAA
Source organism: Nanger dama (assembly GCA_917880005.1). Lineage (NCBI taxonomy): Eukaryota > Metazoa > Chordata > Mammalia > Artiodactyla > Bovidae > Nanger > Nanger dama. The sequence goes on from CAKJTW010000069.1 coordinate 7,024,045, forward strand.
CTAAAATCATTCTGTTATTTTTGAGATTGTACTCAAGTACTATATTTCTTATTTATTTATTTTGGTTAACGATGATGGCTGCTCCAGTTCTTTAAAAAAATATTGCCACCAGTAGTAATATAATGGTCATCTGAATTAAATTTGCTTAAGTTGCTCAGTCATGTCCTACTCTTTGCAACCTCATGGGCTGTAGCCTACCAGGCTCATCTGTCCATGGGATTTTCCAGGCAATAGTACTGGAGTGGATTTCCATTTCCTTCTCCAGCGGATCTTCCCAACCCAGGGATCGAACCCGGCCTCCCACATTGTAGACAAACACTTTACCGTGTGAGTCACCAGGGAAGTCACATTTAGTTTACTGATCCCTAGAATATTGATGTTCACTCTTGCCATCTCGTATTTGACCATTTCAATGTACCTTGATTCATGGGCCTAATATCCCAGATTACTATACAATATTGTTCTTTACAGTATGAGATTTTTACTTCACCATTAGGCACATCCAAAACTGGATATCATTTCTGCTTTGGCTCAGCTTCTTCATTCTTTCTGGAGCTCTTTCTCTGTTCTTCCCCAGTAGTATATTGGACAGTTACCAACCTGGTAGGCTCATCTTCCAATGTCATGTATTTTTGCCTTTTCATGATCTTCCTGGGGTTCTCAAGACAAGAATACTGAAGAGGTTTTTCATTCCTTTCTCTGGTAGACCATGTTTTTTCAGAACTCTCCACTACTATCCGTCCTTTTTGGGTGGTCCTGCAAGTCATGGCCAGTAGTTTCATTCAGGTACACAAGACTGATCCATGTGGTCATTTTGTTAGCTTTCTGGGATTGCAGTTTTTGTAGTGGAGGCCATGGGATTGTAGTTCTTGCTTCTTCTGTCTGCCCTTTGATGGATATGCCTGAGAACCTTATGCAAGCTCCCTAATGGGAGGGACTGGCTCTGGTGAGCAAGGTTCAGAAAATATTTAATGCAATTTTCTACTGCTACATGGGGCTGTGCTCCCTCCTTGTTAGTTGTTTGGCTTGAGGCAGCCCAGTCCTGAAGTCCGCAGTCTCTATGGTAGAGTTAATGCTGGCCTCATCCAAGAAGACTTGTGCCGTGATACCACAACTCCCAGGAGTGTTGCTCCAGTGCCCCTGTACCTGCTGCAGGCCCCTGATGATCCATGTCTCTGCAGGAAACCCTCAAATACTCAGACGCAGATCTGGTTCTGTCTCATGCTGTAATCACTACTCCTTTCCCTTGGTCCTTGTGCTCACAAGGTTTGTTTGTGCTTTCCAAGAGTTTCTGGCATGTATGTGGATTGATTTAGACATAATTGCACCCCTCCTGCCATCTCCTTGCAGCTTCTCCTTTGTCCTTGGCTGTAGAGTCTCTCTTTTTGGTGGGTTCCAATATACTTCTTTTAATGGCTGTTAAGCACCTAGTTGCAATTTTTGTGTTCTCCTAGGAGAAGATGAACACACATTCTTCTACTCCCTCTGAGTGGGTATACTAAATTTAATGGTGATAATGATAGTTCTTAATTTTTATGGTTTCCCAACCCTAAATATTCACATTTTCAATGTTTTGCCAAATGAATAAAACGTTATATATCTATTTTTGGTTATTTAAAGTTTTTTTTTTTAATATGTAACATGATATACAGAAGTGTGTGCAAAATAAAAAGTACTCCTCATTAATTCATCATATAACCACCCATATAATAACCAAAGAGCTAAAATATTATATACTGTCATCATCTCAGAAGCATCCACATGTCATGCTTTATCTAAAACCTTAAGTTGTCCTTGCTTTCCTTGTTTATCTTAATAGTTTAAAACTAAGTGAACAACCACACTAAGCATTTAGCTTAGTTTTGATCATTGTTAATACTTATATGGATGGAACTGTAAAACTTGTTATTCTACATCTGGCCTGTTTCATTCAATATTACCTCTGTGAAATTCACTCACATCATTTCACACAGCTGCAAAAAAATATAAATATTTGTTTCTTTACAATATGGCACTGTACCAATGATCACATTTTATTGCTATCTATGTTTGTAATTTATATGAGAATTTTTCCATGTATATAGATAAATTTTCTTTTTAATAGATTGGTCTAATTTATTCACATAGTTTTTAAATTACTGCTGTATTTGGACTCGTACTTGCTGTTCTGTTTTGTGTTTTCTGCTTACTGTATTTCTTTTTGCCTTTATTCCCATTTTTCCTTCCTCATTCCCTCTCCTCTTCAATGCGATGATAGTCTTTTTCTCAGACAAGTTAGGACATTATCTATTACATATATTTTAAATGTTTTGTTTGTTTTTAAATATTTTTATATGTTTGGGTCAGGAGTGATAGCTCCATTTTAAAATGAAAGTCTCAAAGTAATCTTTTGAGACTTCAAATTTGATCATATCTACACATGTATTTATGTAGCAGAAATACACACATACATAAGAACACATGCACATCCTTCTTTCCATTTACAAATCTTTAATGATTGTCTTAGTATGGAATGCTAAAACTAATGCTAGAACCACAGACTCTTCTTCTTTTTTTTTTTTTTTTTAATAACCCCCTGTTTCTTACACTTCTGGAGGCTATAAATCTACAACTGGAGTTCCAGCATAGTTGGTTTCTTGACAGTAGTTTCATCCTGATTTACTAATGATCTTTCCCTCCCCTGCTTTGTCCTCATGTCACAGAAAAAGAGTTAGGTAGTTCTTTGGCTGCTTCTTGTAAAGGTAATAATCCCATTAATGAGTACTCCACCCTCATGACTAAATTATCTTCCAAAGGCCTTACCTCTAGATACTATCTTTGGAATCATCATTTCAATATATAAATTTAGGAGTGAGGCACATTCAGTCCATTGCCTTGACTTTCCTTACAGTTTAGAAGAGAACTTAATGTATCCTGCTAAACTGTACATGGGTTGTGTTTTTCATCCTATTAAACATCATCAGATGCTGTTCTGTCCCCTTCTCTCTCTCTGCCACTAAGCAATTCTGTCTTTCATTTTATATTAAGTCAGTGCCTTTTCTTGCCCATAGTGCTCCTTTAACAATGGTCAATAAGCTTAATTATGACTTGATTCATCTCATTTTCTAACAATTTTCTATTTTGCTTAGTTAACATCCATTCTTGCCTCAGAACTCATCACAAGTATTACTTCTTCGAGGATATATTCCTTGACACTCCACTTCTCCATGAGTTAGTATGAATGTAATTCTTTTCATGATCACTTTTGCCTTTGAGATCCCATGAGTCTTGCCAAGTAATGGATCTTTGAAGAAATTAAATTCGATTTGTTAAGTGAATTTAGATATTTTATTTATAGTCCTCAAAAGAATTTTAATGACTCAGTTGTGGGAGTATTTCATAGATCTAGAGGTGATGATCATGAAGAAACCACAAAGGACTCAGTATATGAAATATATTCATGAGAGTATCATAAGCCCTTTGTCAAAGTCAATTTACTTTTTATCCATCCACAATTTTAATATGCTTATTTATCTAGTTTCTAAATCTATAGCATTGTATACTACACATGTCAGTGGAATAATATACCTTGCAAATACTCACTCTAAAATTACCACAGTAATAGCTCCAAAAGTAAGAGATGATGAGTTGCAAATTTCCAATCTTTTGGGTCTATAGTATGGAAGAAAAACCATATATATTATAGGAATGTTTCAGAAAGTTGTTCAGTGTAAGAATAATATCTATGCTCTCTTGGCCCCAGATGATTCCATGTTTTTCTCTTAAAGTTGTATTTTCATCTTCTGAACTAATCTGCAAAGACCAGGAAACAATAAATTAAATGATAATGAAAGGTCAATATTCTCCCTGCTGGGGATAAGAAACCACGAGAGCAATAATTCTTTGTCCTGGTCCCCAGACACTATTATATGACTAAATATCATTAGAAAAAGTGAAAATTAATAACGGATATTTACTTTCATAGCACATGTGCACACTATCTAACTGGCTGTCTCTTATCTTATATTGAGTTTGTTTTAAAGACAAATCATTATTGTTGATCATAAAATAGTGTAACAGTTTGTAAACAAAAGCACAAGATCCAAGTCTTTAAATAATATTTTTTTCCTTCAGGGGTATTGCTTTGAATAGACATCATTTCAGTGTTGAAAATAGGAATATTATGTAGTGAACCAACATAAATACACAAGAAGTGTTCATTCTTAAAGAATTTAACTTCGGGAAATAAAGGAGATGAACTAGGTTCTTGGTTTGGAGAAATGCATCTATTTCACAAAATAATGTGTACTAATGATTTTTTTGTTCTCCTCCTTGTATATAGTTACCTGACTTTGGAGCTTATATGGTAGAATTTCTAAAATATTTATAAAACCATTAATAAGATCATATTGTAGCATCTCCATGTGATTTATTTTTTCAGAATTATTTGTTTATATCAGATCACTTAACCTTTGAGCATCAGAGTTTCTTCAGATACAAAATATCTGTCTTATTAAAATGTAGTATTGTGCTGAGTACTGATTCCAATAGTGTATGTGTCTGACTTTATAAGTTACCAAAAGTCCTTATTTAAAAATTACTGAATGTGCTTCAAAATGGTGGCATAGAAGGATGTGCATGTATCCCCTTCAACAAAAGCACAAAAATCACAGCTAGCTGTTTAAAAAACAGAGGCCAAAGGATGCTAGAACCCACAAAAGCAGATACTCAATGGCCAAAGACAAAGAAGCCTCAACAAGATGGTAGGAGGGGTGAAATCACAATAAAATCAAACCTCATACCCACCAGGTGTGTGACCCACAAACTAGGAAAAATAATACCAAAGTAGCTCTCCTACTCTTGTGAAGGTTCATAGTTCTACATCAGCTTTCTCAGACTGGAAATCTGGCAAATAAAAAGAAAAATTCAGGGAATCTGACCTTGAAGTTGAGTGCAGTTTGATTGTGAGACTTCCATAGGACTGGGGGAAACAGAGACTCCATTGTTGGAGAGCACAAGCAAAACCTTGAGTGCACCATGACCTGAGGAGACGAGGGGAGCAGTGTCCCCACAGGAGTCGGAACCAGACCTACCTGCTAGTGTTGGAGGATCTCCTGTTGAAGCGTGGGTCAGCAGTGGCTCACCACAATGACAGGGGCCCTTGCAGCAGCACCCCTGGAAGTTGCCCCTTGGCATAAGTCCTCTTGGATGTTACCATTAACCATACAATAAAGCCGGTAGACCCCAGAGCTGGGTCACCTCAGGCCAAACAACTAACAGGGACAGAGCACAACCCAAATCATCCATACATAATTAGATTAAAGATTTACTGATACAGCCCTGACTACCAGAGCAAGACATAATTTTTCAAATCATCAGACTGTCCCACCAGGAAGCCTACATAAGTCTCTTAGCCTCATCCACCAGAAGGCATTCAGAAGAAGCCAGGGGAATGACAACCTCACAGTAGCTAGAGTGAAAGCCACATTACAGAAAGTTAATCAAGATGAAAAAACAGGATTTTGTCCCAGATGAAGGGACAATGTAAAAACCCCAGAAAAACAACTAAATGAAGTGGAGATAGGGAATCCTCCGGGTGGGGGGGATCGGACTAATGATAGTGAACATGATCCAGGATCTCAGAAAAACAAAGAACATGCAAGAAATGTTTACCAAGACTTAGAAGAAAAAACAAAGAACAAACAAAGATGGATACTACACTAGAAGAAATTGATACCAGAGTAACTGAAGCAGAACAAATAAGTGATCTGAAGGACAGAAAGACAAAAAACATTGGTACAGAAGAGAATATAGAAAAAAAGAAAGGAGAAAAAAAATGAAGACAGCCTAAGAGATCTCTGGGACAACATTAAATGCACCAATATTCACATTATAGGGTTTCTAGAAGGAGATGAGAGAAAGAACCCAATGAAATATTTTAAGACACAGTAGATGCAAACTTTCCTAACATGTGGAAGGAAATAGTCAACCAAGTCCTGGAAGTGCACAGATTCACAAGCAAGATAAACCCAAGGAGTAACACACAGTTCAGTTCAGTTCCATTCAGTTCAGTTCAGTCACTCAGTCATGTCTGACTCTTTGCGACCCCATGAATCGCAGCACGCCAGGCCTCCCTGTTCTTCACCATCTCTAGGAGTTCACTCAGACTCATGTCCATCGAGTACGTGATGCAATCCAGCCATCTCATCCTCGGTCGTCCCCTTCTCCTCCCGCCCCCAATCCAACCCAGCATCAGAGTCTTTTCCAATGAGTCAACTCTTCGTATGAGGTGGCCAAAGTACTGGAGTTTCAGCTTTAGCATCATTCCTTCCAAAGAAATCCCAGAGTTGATCTCCTTCAGAATGGATTGGTTGGATCTCCCCTACAGTCCAAGGGACTCTCAAGAGTCTTCTCCAACACCACAGTTCAAAAGCATCAATTCTTTGGAGCTCAGCTTTCTTCACAGTCCAACTCTCACATCCATACATGACCACAGGAAAAACCATAGCCTTGACTAGACGGACCTTAGTCGGCAAAATAATGTCTCTGCTTTTGAATATACTATCTACGTTGGTCATAACTTTTCTTCCAAGGAATAAGCGTCTTCTAATTTCATCGCTGCAATCACTATCTGCAGTGATTTTGGAGCCCAAAAAACTAAAGTCTGATACTGTTTCCACTGTTTCCATATCTATTTCCTATGAAGTGATGGGACCAGATGCCATGATCCTCGTTTTCTGAATGTTGAGCTTTAAGCCAACTTTATCACTATCCTCTTTCACCTCCATCAAGAGGCCCTTTAGCTCCTCTTCCCTTTCTGCCATAAGGGTGGTGTCATCTGAATATCTGAGGTTATTAATATTTCTCCCAGCAGTCTTGATTCCAGCTTGTGCTTCTTCCAGTCCAGTGTTTCTCATGATGTATTTTGCGTATAAGTTAAATAAGCAGGGTGACAGTATACAGCCTTGACGTACTCCTTTTCCTATTTGGAACCAGTCTGTTGTTCCTTGTCCAGTTCTAACTGTTGCTTCCTGACCTGCATACAGATTTCTCAGGAGGCAGGTTAGGTGGTCTGGTATTCCCATCTCTTTCAGAATTTTCCAGTTTATTGTGATCCACACAATCAAAGGCTTTGACATAGTCAAGAAAGCAGACATAGATGTTTTTTTCTGGAACTCTCTTGCTTTTTCCATGATCCAGCGAATGTTGGCAATTTGATCTCTAGTTCCTCTGCCTTTGCTAAAACCAGCTTGAACATCAGGGAGTTCACGGTTTATGTATTGCTGAAGCCTAGCTTGGAGAATTTTGAGCATTACTTTACTAGCATGTGAGATGAATCCAAGTGTGCGGTAGTTTGAGCATTCTTTGACATTGCCTTTCTTTGGAATTAGAATGAAAATTGACCTTTTCCAGTCCTGTGGCAACTGCTGAGTTTTCCAAATTTGCTGGCATATTGAGTTCAGCACTTTCACAGCATCATCTTTCAGGATTTGAAACAGCTCCACTGGAATTCCATCACCTCCAGTAGCTTTGTTCATAGTGATGCTTTCTATGGCCCACTTGACTACAGATTCCAAGATGTCTGGCTCTAGATTAGTGATCACATCATCATGATTATCTAGGTCATGAAGATCTTTTTTTGTACAGTTTTTCCGTGTATTCCTGCCACCTCTTCTTGATATCTTCTGCTTCTGTTAGGTCCATACCATTTCTGTCCTTTATCGAGCCCATTTTTGCATGAAATGTTTCCTTGATATCTCTAGTTTTCTTGAAGTGATCTCTAGTCTATCCAATTCTGTTCTTTTCCTCTATTTCTTTGCATTGATCTTTGAAGAAGGCTTTCTTATCTCTTCTTTCTATTCTTTGGAACTCTGCATTCAGATGCTTATATCTTTCTTTTTCTCCTTTGTTTTTTGCCTCTCTTCTTTTCACAGCTATTTGTAATGCCTCCTCAGACAGCCATTTTACTTTTTTGCATTTCTTTTCCGTGGGTATGGTCTTGATCCCTATCTCCCATACAATGTCATGAACCTCATCCCATAGTTCATCAGGCACTCTATCTATCAGATCTAGGCCCTTAAATCTATTTCTCACTTCTACTGTGTAATCATAAGGGATTTGATTTAGATCATACCTGAATGGTCTAGTGGTTTTCCCTACTTTCTTCAATTTGAGTCTGAATTTGGTAATAAGGAGTTCATGATCTGAGCCACAGTCAGCTCCTGGTCTTGTTTTTGTTGACTGTATAGAGCTTCTCCATCTTTGGCTGCATATAATATAATCAGTCTGATTTTGGTGTTGACCATCTGGTGATGTCCATGTGTGGAGTCTTCTCTTATGTTGTTGGAAGAGGGTGTTTGCTATGACCAGAACATTTTCTTGGCAAAACTCTATTAGTCTTTGCCCTGCTTCATTCTGTATTCCAAGGCCAAATTTGCCTGTTACTCCAGGTGTTTCTTGACTTTGAAACACATATTAATCAAACTGACAAAAAAAAAAAAAAAAGATAAAATATTCAAAGCAACAAGCAAAAAATGACAAATGGCATACAGGGGAACACCTATAAGATTGTCAGCTGATTTTTCAACAAACTCAACAAGCCAGAAGGGAATAGCATGATATATTTAAAGTGATGAAAGAGAAGAACCTACAGTCAAGAATACTAGATCCAACAAGACTCTTGTTCAAATATGAAGGAGAAATCAAAAGCTTTCCAAACAAGCAAGAGTTAAGAGGATTCAATAGCACCAAACCAGCTTTACAACAAACACTAAGGAACTTCTTTAGGCAGGAAACAAGAGAAGGGAAAGACCTACACAAAATAAAACCAAAACCCCAAATTAAGAAAATAGTAATATTAATAGAATAATACATATTGATAATTGTCTTAAATATAATGGATTAAATGCACCAACCAAAGACATAGACTGGATGGGCAGATGAAAAAATGTGCATAAATACCAACTCTTTTTTTTTCTCAAGTATTTTTAAAGCCTCCTCAGAAAACCGTTTTGACATTTTGCATTTCTTTTCCCTGGGGGTGGTCTTGATCACTGCCTTCTGTACAATGCAATGGACTTCTGTTCATAGTTCTTCAAGCAATCTCTCTATCAGATCCAACCCCTAAAATCTATTTCTCACTTCCACTGTATAATCATAAGGGATTTGATTCAGGTCATACCTATATGGTGTAGCAGTTTTCCCTACTTTCTTCAATTTAAGTCTGAATTTGGCAATGAGGAGTTCATGATCTGAGCCACAGTCAGCTCCCAGTCTTGTTTTTGCTGACTGTATAGAGCTTCTCCATCTACAGCTGCAAAGAATATAATCAATCTGATTTTGGTGTTGACCATCTGGTGATGTCCATGTGTAGAGTCTTCTCTTTTGTTATTGGAAGAGGGTGTTTGCTATCACCAGTGTGTTCTCTTGAAAAACTCTGTTAATCTTTGTGCTGCTTCATTTTACACTCTAAGGCCAAATTTGCCTATTACTCCAGGTATCTATTGAGTTGTTACTTTGCATTCCAGTCCCCTATGACACTTTTTTCTGATGTTAGTTCTAGAAGGCCCTGTAGGCCTTTGTAGAACCATTCAACTTCAGCTTCTTCAGCATTATTGGTTGGGGCCTAGACTTGGATTACTATGATATTGAATGGTTTGCCTTGGAAATAAACAGAAATCATGCTATCATTTTGAGATTGCCTCCAAGTACTGCATTTCAGACTCTTGTTTACTATGAGGACTCTTCCATTTCTTCTAAGGGATTTTTGCCAACAGTAGTAGATATAGTGGCCATCTGAGTTATTCACCTATTCATCTGAGTTAAATTCGCCCATTTTAGTTCATTGATTCCAAAAATGTCAATATTTACACTTGCCATCTCCTGTTTGACCACTTCCAATTTGCCTTGATTCACGGGCCTAACATTTTAGGTTTCTATGCAATACTGCTCTTTACAGCATCGCACCTTGCTTCTGTCACCAGTCACATCCACAAATGGGCATTGTTTTTGCTTTGGCTCCATATCTTCATTCTGGCTGGAATTATTTCTCCACTCTTCTCCAGTAGAATAATGGATACCTACTCACCTGGGAAGTTCATCTTTCAGTGTCATATATTTTTGCCTTTTATACTCTTCATGGGCTTCTCTGGTGGCTCAGAGGTTAAAGCATTTGCCTGCAATGTGGGAGACCTGGATTTGATCCCTGGGTCAGGAAGATCCCCTGGGGAAGGAAATGGCAACCCACTCCTGTATCCTTGCCTGGAGAATCCCATGGACAGAGGAGCGTGGTGGGCTACAGTCCACAGGATCGCAAAGAGTCAGACACAACTGAGCGACTTCACTTCACATGGGGATTCTCAAGGCAAGAATACTGAAGTGGCTTGCCATTCCCTTCTCCAGTGGACCATGTTTTGCCAGAATTCTCCACCATGATCCATCCATCTTAGGGGTCCTACATGGCATGACTCATAGTTTCATTTAGACAAGGCTGTGGTCAATGTGATCAGTTTTCTGTGATTGTGGTTTTCATCCTGTCTGCCCTCTGATAGATAAGGATAAAAGGCTTATGCATGCTTCTGGATGGGAGGCTTAAGGAAGCTTCCTGATGGGAGCTGAATATAAAGGGGAAAAGGAAAGATACATCCATTTGAATGCAGAGTTTCAAAGAATAGCAAGGAGAGATAAGAAAGTGGTTATCAGCGATGAATGTAAAGAAATAGAGAAAAGCAATAGAATGGTAAAGACTAGAGATCTCGTCAAGAAAATTAGAAATAACAAGTGAACATTTTTGGAGAACTTTGAGCAAAGATGGGCACAAAAAGGACAGAAATGGTGTGGACCTAACAGAAGCAGGAAATATTGAAAAGTGGTGGCAAGACTGCACAGAAAACTATACAAAAAAGGTCTTCATGACCCAGATAACCATGATGGTATGATCACTCACATAGAGCTAGACTTCCTGGGAAGGTAAATCATGTGGACTTTAGGAAGTATCACTGTGAACAGACTAGTGGAGGTGATAGAATTCCAGTTAGCTATTTCTAATCCTAAAAGATGATGCTGTGAAACTGCTGTACTCAATAGCCAGCAAATTTGGAAAACTCAGCAGTGGCCACAAGACTATGAAAAGTCAGATTTCATTCCAAACATAAAGAAAGGCAATGCCAGAGAGTGTTGAGACTACTACACAATTGCACTCATCTCACACCCTAGCAAGTAATGCTTAAAATTATCCAAGCCAGGCTTCAACAGTATGAGAACCAAGAACTTCCAGATGTTCAAGCTGGATTTAGAAAAGGCAGAGGAACCAGAGGTCAAATATCCAACATTTGTTGGATCATTGAGAAAGCAAGAGAGTTCCATAAAAATATATTTCTCTTTTATTGACTATTCCAAACTTTTGACTGTGTGGATCACAACAAACTATGTAAAATTCTTCAAAAGATATCAGAAATACCAGATCACCTCAACTTCCTCCTGAGAAATCTCTATGCAGGATAAGAAGCAACATTTAGAACTGGACGTGGAACAACAGACTGCTTCCAAATCAGGAAAGGAGTATGTCAAGGATGTATATTGTCACTCTTCTTATTTAACTTGTATGCAGACTACATCGTGTGAAATGCCAAGCTGGATGAACCACAAGCTGGTATCAAGATTACCAGGAAAAATATCAGTAACCTCAGATATGCAGATGATACCACCCTTATGGTAGCAAGTGAAGAAGAACTAAAGAACATCTTGATGAAAGTGAAAGAGGAGAGTGAAAATTTGGCTTAAAACTCAACATTCAGAAAACTAAGATATGGAGAAAAAATCAAAACAGTGTGAGACTTTATTTTTTGGGGATCCAAAATCACTGCAGATGGTGAGTGCAAATATGATATTAAAAGATTGTTGCTCCTTGGAAGAAAAACTATGACCATCTTAGACAGCATATTAAAACGCAGAAACATTACTTTGCCGGCAAAGATCTGTTTAGTCAAAGCTATGGCTTTTCAAATAATCATGTATGGATGTGAGAGTTGGCCCATAATAAAGCTGAGTGCTGAAGAATTAATACTTTTGAACTGTGGTGTTCAAGAAAACTCTTGAGAGTCCCTTGAACTGCAAGGAAATCCAACCAGTCAATCCTAAAGGAAATCAGTCCTGAATATTCATTGGAAGGACTGATGCTGAAGCTAAAGCTCCAGTTCTTTGGCTGATGCAAAGAACTGACTCACTGGAAAAAACAAACAAACAAACAAACAAACAACTACAAAAAAGTGATGCTGGGAAAGATTGAAGACAGTAGGAGAAGGGGATGACAAAAGATGAGATGGTTGGATGGTATCTCTGGCTCAGTGGACATGAATTTGTGCAAGCTCCGGGATTTGATGATGGACAGGGAAGCCTGGCATGCTGCAATCCATGTGGTCACAAAAGTTGGATATGACTGAGAAACTGAACTGAACTGATATGCACTTACCACACAACTCTACTTAACTCCTGAAAGGGAAAATGAAAATGTTAATTGATGAGTCATGTCCAACTCTGTGATCCCATGGACTACAGCTGGCCAGGTTCCTCTGTCCATGGAATTCTCCAGACAAGAATACATGAGTGGTAGCCATTCCTTGCTCCAGAGAATCTTCCCATCCAGTGATCACAAACTGGTCTCCTGCATTGCAGGCAGGTTCTTTACTGTTTTAGTCACTTCCCAAATTGCATGTAATTATTTTCCATTGTTAAGTTTATATTGTGGCCATTATGGCATGCTATTTTCAGTTCAGTTCATTTCAGTCCCTCAGTCGTGTCTGACACTTTCTGACACGATGGACTGCAGCACGCCACCTTCCTTGTCCATTACCAAGTCCTGGAGCCTCCTCTAACTCATGTCCATCAAGTTGGTGATGCCTTCCAACATGGCTTATGATTTTAGTCATCTTTTTTGTCTGATTATTGATTGTGAAAACTGATAAACATCAATTACTATTGTCATTATTTAATTACTATTCACTTAATTACATCAGTCAAGACTCTCCAGATGCCCAAGCTGAGTTTAGAAAAAACAGAGGAACCAGAGATCAAATTGCCAACATTCACTAGATCTTAGAGAAAGAAGGGAATTCTAGAAAAACATTTACCTCTGTTTGGTCAACTAATCTCAGGTCTTACATTGTGTGGATCATAACAAACCGTGAAGAGCTCTTAAAGATATGGGGATACCAGATTATTTCACCTGTTTCCTGAGAAACCTGTATGCAGATCAAGAAGCAAGAGTTAGAACCCTGTATGAAGTAATGGATTGGTTCAGGACTGAGAAAGGAGTAGTACCAGGTCATCTGTTTTCATTCTGTTTATTTAGCCTATATGCTGATTACACCATGTGAAATACTGGGTTGGGAAAGTAACAAGCTGGATTCAAGATAGGTGGGAGGAACATCAACAACCTCTGGTATGCAGATGATACCACTTAAATGGCAGAAAGTGAAGAGCAACTAAAGAACCTCTTGATGAAGCTGAAGGAGGAGAATAAAAAAACCAGCTTAAAAATAAATATTTAAAAAAAAAAAATTCTAGGCCTTCAGTCTTATTACTTCACAGCAAATCGAAGGGGAAAACATGGAAGTAGTGACAGATTTCCTCTTCTTGGGCTCTAAAATTTCTGCAGATGTAACTGAAGCCATGAAATCAGAAGATGATTGCTTCTTAGCAGGAAAGCTATGACAAACAGACATCGCTCTTCTGACAAAGGTCTGTAGTCTAGGCTATGGTTTTCCCAGTGGTCATGTACAGTTGAGACAGCTGGACCATAAAGAAGGCAGACTGTCAAAGATTTGATGCCTTTGAATTGTGGTTTTGGAGAAGACCCCTGAGAGTCTCTTGGAGAGCAAGGAGGTCAAACCAGTCAGTACTACAGGAAATCAACCATGAATATGCATTTGAAGAACTGATACTAAAGCTGAAACTCCAGTCTTTTGGTCACCTGATGCAAACAGTTGAATCATTGGGAAAGTCCCTGATCCTGGGAAAGACTGAGGACAGAAGGAGAAGAGGGCATTAGAGGATGAGTTGGCTGGATGGTATCACTGATACAATGGACATGAACTTGGGAAAAATTCAGGAGATGGTGAGGGAAAGAGGCCTGGCATGCTATAGTCCATGGGGTCACAAAGAGTCAGACATGATTGCATGACTGAACAACATTCACTTAATATTATATTGTATCATGATTGGTCAACAGAAAATAATAGAATTATAGATCATTAAAACTAACATTTAATAGAAAAACCTATCATTATTTTTTTAAATTCCAGATGCATATCAGAATTATCTTGGAAATTTTTGAAACAGAAATCCCCAGGTATTGCTTTTTTTTTCTCCAAAGCTCCAGATGTGTTTTTAATGAGCTGTTGTATTTAAAAACAACTGAACTATATGATGATCTGTCACTTATGTAGTTTGTTTCACTTTTTTCTATTTTACATGCAGTGTTCTCATTTCATTTAGTTTATGTTTTTCAGTTTCTCTGTCTCTTCTTTTATATTTATTTTTTGGTGTTCTTTCTCAAGCCTTTATCAAGCATAGTAGAAAAGCTTTTGAATGCATACATGTGTTCAGTTCAGTTCAGTTACTCAGTCATGTCCGACTCTTTGTGACCCCATGAATTGCAGCACGCCAGGCCTCCCTGTCCATCACCAACTTCTGGAGTTCACTCAAACTCACATCCATCGAGTTGATGATGCCATCCAGTCATCTCATCCTCTGTCATCCCCTTTTCCTCCTGCCCCCAATCCCTCCCAGCATCAGAGTCCTTTCCAATGAGTCAACTCTTCGCATGAGGTGGCCAAAGTACTGGAGTTTCAGCTTTAGCGTCATTCCTTCCAAAGAACGCCGAGGAGTCTTCTTCAATGACACAGTTAAAAAGCATCAATTATTTGGTGCTCAGCTTTCTTCACAGTCCAGTTCTCACATCCATAAATGACGGCTAGAAAAGCCATAGCCTTGACTAGATGGACCTTTGTTGGCAAAGTAATGTCTCTGCTTTTCCATATGCTATACATATATATTATATATGATATAATGTATATATTTAGAAATCTTATAAATTTTTGCCTAGGTAAGAAATTTGACATTTGGTTCCACTTGTTTTACCTAGCATGAATAGAAGTCTAGATTTCCTATTTAAAAAATAAATATGCAGCAAGCAACAAAGATTTGCTGCATAGCACAGGGAACTTTAGTCAATATCTTGTAGCAACCTACAATGGAAAATAATCTGAAAAATTATGTATATATGTATAAATGGATCAACTTGCTGTGCACATGAAACATATCAAGTATATTTCAATAATATATATATTTAAAAAATAAAAAACCCACTCATTAAGAAACTCATTTTTTATACTATTGATGTTGTCAGTCTCCAAATCATGTCTAACTCTTCATAACCCTATGGACTGCAGCATGCCAGGTTTCCCTGTCCTTCACCATCTTCCAGAGTTTGCCCAAGTTCATGTCCATTGAGTCAGTAATGCCATCCAACCATCTCTTCCTCTGCTGGCATCTTCTTCTGCCTTCAATATTTCCCAGTATCAGGGTCTTTTCCAATGAGTCGGTTGTTTGCATCAGGTGGCCAAAATATTGGAGCTTCATTCTTTACAAAAGTATGATTTCTTTTAAAATTGACTAGTTTGATCTTCTGAATTTCCAAATGACTCTCAAGAGTCTGGAGTGACTCTCAAGAGTCTTCTCCATCACCACAGTTCAAAAGCATCAATTCTTGCATGTCCTTCTTTATGGTTCAGCTCTTACATTCATACATGACTACTGGAAAAACAATAGCATTAACTATATTAACTTTTGTCAGCAAAGTGATTTGTCTTCACTCTTTAACACAGTCTAGGCTTGTCATAGCAGTCATTTTCTAATTTCCTGGCTGCAGTCACCATCCTCAGTGATTTTGGAGCCAAAGAGGAAATCTGTCACTACTACCACCTTTTCCCCTTCTATTAGCCACGAAGTAATGGGACCAAATGCCATGATCTTAGGTTTTTTTTTTTTTTTTTAATTCTCCTCTTCCACCCTCATCAAGAGGCTTTATAGTTTCTCTTTGCTTTCTGCCATTAAAGTGGTATTATATGCATATCTGAGATTGCTTATATTTCTCCCAGCAATCTTGAGTCAAGCTTGTAACTCATCCAGTCAGGCATTTCTCATGATGTGATCTGCATAGAAGCTAAATAAATAGGGTGGCAATATGCAGCCTTGAAGTACTCCTTTCTTAATCCTGAACCAGTCAGTTGTTCCATAAGGGATTCTAACTGTTGCTTCTTGACCTGCAGACAGGTTTCTCAGGAGATGGGCAGAATGGTCTGATGTTCCCAACTCTTTAAGAGATTTCTACAGTTTGTTAAGATCCATACTCAAAGACTTTAGCATAGTCAATGAAACAGAAGTAGATGTTTTTCTATAACTTCCTTGCTTTCTCTATGATGGGATAATGTTGGCAATTTGATATCTGGTTTCTCTGCCTTTTCTAAACCCAGTTTGAACTTCTGGAAGTTCTTGGTTTGTGTAATGCTGAAACCTAGCTTGGAGGATTTTGAGCACAATCTTACTAGCATCAGAGATGAATGCAATTGTCTGGTGGTTTGAATATTCTTTATTACTGCCCTTCCTGGAAATTGGGATTAGGATTGACCTTTTCCAGTCCTGTGGCCACTGCTGGGCTTTCCAAATTTGCTGGCATACTGAGTGCAGCACTTTAATAGCATCATCATTTAGGATTTTAAATAGCTCTGCTGGAATTCCATCACCTCCACTAGTTTTATTGGCAGCAGTGCTTTCTAAGCCCCCCTTGACTTCACACTCCAGAATGTCTGGCTCTGAGTGAGAGACTACATCATTGTGGTTATCCAGGTTATTAAGATCTTTGCTATACAATTTATCTGTGTTTTATTTCCATCTCTTCTTGATTTCTTCTGCTTCTATTTGGTCTTTACCATTTCTGTCCTTTATTGTGTCCATCTTTGGATGAAATGTTACATTGGTATCTCTAATTTTCTTGAAGAGTCCCTAGTGTTTCCCATTTTATTGTTTTTCTCTATTTCTTTGCACTGTTCATTAAAGAAGGCCTTTTGTGTCTCCTTGCTATTCTCTGGAACTCTGCATTTGGTTGAGTGTACCTTTCCCTTTCTCCTTTCTTCTTGCTTCTCTTCTTCCTTCAGCTATTTGTAAAGCCTTTTCAGAAAACCACTTTGCATTCTTGTATATCTTTTCCACTGGGACAATTCGTTCACTGCCTCCTGTACAATATTATGGACTTCTGTCCGTAGTTCTTCAGGCACACTTTTTACTTGATCTAATCCTTTGACTCTATTCATCACCTCCACTGTATAGTCATGAGCAATTTGATTTAAGTTGTATCTGACTGACCTACTGGTTTTCCCAGCTTTCTTTAGCTTAAGCCTGAATTTTGCTATGAGGAAGTAATGATCTGAGCCACAGTCAGCTGCAGGTCTTTCTTTTGCTTATTGTATACAATTTCCTCATTTTCCGCTACAAAGAATGTAATCAATCTGATTTAGTACTGACCATTTGATGAGGTCCATGTTTAAAGTCATCTCCAATGCTGTTGAAAAATGTGTTTGCTGTAACCAGTGTGCTCTCTTGGCAGAATTTTGTAAGTCTCTGTCCTGCTTCATTTTATAATCCAAGGCCAAACTTGCCTCAAACTCCATGTATCTCTTGACTTTCTACTTTTGCGTTCCAATCCCCTATGATGAATAGGACATCTTTGTGTATGCGTGTGTGTGTTTGCGTGTATGTGCGTGTGTGTGTGTGTGTGCGTGTGTGTGTGTGTGTGTGTGTGTGTGTGCTTGCTCTAGGAAGTCTTCTAGGTCTTCATAAAACTGATCAACTTTAGCTCATTCAGCACTGGTGGTTGGGGCATAGATTTGGATTACTGTGATGTTGAATTGTTTGCCTTGAAAATGAACCAAGATCATTCTATCATTTTTAAGGTTGCACCCAAGTACTGCATTTCAGGCTTCCTTGATAGTTCAGCTGGTGAAGAATCCACCTGCGATGCAGGAGACCCTGGTTCCATTATTGGTTCAGAAAGATCCCCTGGAGAAGGGAAAGGCTAGCCACTCCAGTATTCTGGCTTGGAGAATTCCATGTACTGTACAGTCCATGGGGTCGCAAAGAGTTGGGCACGTCTGAGCAACTTTCACTTGTGGACCTAACATTCCAGGCTCCTAAGCAATACCATTCTTTACAGCACGGGATTTTACTTTTGTCATGAGATGCATCCACAACAGAGTGTCATTTCTGCTTTGGCCTAGCTCCTTCACTTTTTCTGTAGCTGTTAGTAGCTGTCCACTCTTCTCCCACAGCATATTGAACACCTTGCAACCTGAGGGACTCATCTTTCTGTGTCATATGATTTTGCCTTTTTGTTCAGTTCATGGGTTTCTCACAGCTAGTATTCTGGGGTGGTTTGCCATTCCCTCTTCCAATGGATCACATTTGTGACAGCACTCCACTATGACCCATCCATGTTGGATGGCTCCACACAACGTGGCTCATAGCTTCACTGAGCCATACCAGCCCCTTCACCATGACAAGGCAGTGTTCCATGAAGGCGATAATAATATTAGGTAAATGTATAATAACTTTTATGTATATATAAATTGATACATAATAAATATATTTATCTACATATCCTTTGGGGATAGTGTACATAAAAAGTAAAACCAACAAAATGAATGTGGACGATACTCAAGTCAAGAGTGGGAAGAATAGAGATACTACCATTTGGATTTCCATTAATTTAAATGAAATTTGAAAATGTCTTATTTTCCTTTACATCCTCAGAGATATAATATACCAGTCTCCCAGTGTAAACACTCTCTACCCTATTTTAAATAAGACTGATGTTTTGTACATCAATTTAAATTTAGAATGCAGCTCTGAAGAGGTCACATGTAAATATTACTTTTCCCACTTGAAAAACATAATGAATTTGATTTATAGAAGTAAAAAAAAAAAAAGAAAGAAAGAAAAAGAAAACAGTATCTGAAGGCAATAAGGTATTTTTATATTGCTTAGCAATTCAGTAAACTTTAAGCAAATAGCCTTGAAATTTACACAATAATGCTAAATTCACAGTAATTCATGTTTCTTGGTTACATCATATATGAAGTGAAATGAGATAAGCCCTAAAGAACCTTAAATTTTAACAATTGTGTAGTTCATAATTGCGCTTTTCTTAAGTCTGTCCTAAAATATGGACTGAATTGAGCACAGAAGTAGGAAGACTAGACACTATTTATAAGGATGATTTTAGTTCAGTTAAGTCGCTCAGTCATGTCCAACTCTTTGCGACCCCATGAACTGCAGCACACCAGGCTTTCTTGTCCATCACCAACTCCTTTACCCAAACTCACGTCCATTGAGTCAGTGATGCCATCCAGCCATCTCATCTCTGTCATCCCCTTCTCCTCCTGCCCCCAATCCCTCCCAGTATCAGGGTGTTTTCCAATGACTCAACTATCCCATGAGGTGACTAAAGTATTGGAGTTTCAGCTTCAGCATCAGTCCTTCGAATGAACACCCAAGACTTATCTCCTTTAGGATGGACTGATTGGATTTCCTTGCAGTCCAAGGGACTCTCAAGAGTCTTCTCCAACACCACAGTTCAAAAGCATCAGGTCTTCGGTGCTCAGCTTTCTTCACACTCCAGCTGTCACATCCATAAATGACCACTGGAAAAACCATAGCCTTGACTAGACAGACCTTTGTTGGGAAAGTAATGTCTTTGCTTTTTAATATGCTATCTAGGTTGGTCATAACTTTCCTCCCAAGGGGTAAATGTCTTTTAATTTCATGGCTGCAATCACCATCTATAGTGATTTTGGATCCCCCAAAATAAAGTCTGACACTGTTTCCACTCTTTCCCCATCTATTTCCCATGAAGTGATGGGACTGGATGCCATGATCTTCATTTTCTGAATGTTGAGCTTTAAGCCAACATTTTACTCTCCTCTTTCACTTTCATCAAGAGGCTCTTTAGTTCCTCTTCACTTTCTGCCATAAGGGTGGTATCATCTGCATATCTGAGGTTACTGATATTCCTCCCAGCAATCTTGAGTCCAGTGTATGCTTCATCCAGCCAAGGATTTCTCATGATGTACTCTGCATAGAAGTTAAATAAGCAAGGTGACAATATACAGCCTTGACATACTCCTTTTCCTATTTGGAACCAGTCTGTTGGTCCCTGTCCAGTTCTAACTGTTGCTTCCTGACCTGCATATAGGTTTCTCAAGAGGCAGGTCAGGTGGTCTGGTATTCCCATCTCTTTCAGAGTTTTCCACAGTTTATTGTGATTCACACAGCCAAAGGCATTGGCATAGTCAAGAAAGCAGAAGTAGATGTTTTTTCTGGAACTCTTGCTGTTTTGATGATCCAGTGGATGTTGGCAATTTGATCTCTGGTTCCTCTGCCTTTTCTAATACCAGCTTGAACATCTTGAAGTCCACAGTTCACGTATTGCTAAAGCCTGGCTTGGAGAATTTTGAGCATTACTTTACTAGCATGTGAGATGAGTGCAATTGTGCAATAGTTTGAGCATTTTTGGAATTGCCTTTCTTTGGGATTGGAATGAAAAGTGACCTTTTCCAGTCCTGTGGTCTCTGCTAAGTTTTCCAAATTTGCTGGCATAGTGAGTGCAGCACTTTCACAGCATGATCTTTCAGGATTTGAAATAGCTCAACTGGAATTCCATCACCTCCACTAGCTTTTTTCGTAGTGATGCTTTCTAAGGCCCACTTGACTTCACATTCCAGGATATTTGGCTCTAGGTGAGTGATCACACCATCATGATCATTTGGGTCATGAAGATTTTTTGTACAGTTCTTTTGTGTATTCTTGTCATCTCTTCTTAATATCTTCTGCTTCTCTTAGGTCCATACCACTTCTGTCCTTTATCAAGCCCATCTTTGCATGAAATATTCCCTTTGTTTCTTTAATTTTCTTGAAGAGATCTCTAGTCTTTCCCATTCTGTTAGTGTCCTCTATTTCTTTGCATTGATTGCTGAGGAAAGCTTTCTTATCTCTCTTTGCTATTCTTTGGAACTCTGCATTCAGATGCTTATACCTTTGCTTTTCTCGTTTGCTTTTCACTTCTCTTCTTTTCACAGCTATTTGTAAGGACTTTAAACTTCTTCAGGTAGGCCTGTGGTAGCTTAGTCTCCAAGTCATGTTAGACTCCTCCAATCCAATGGACTGTAGCCCACAAAGTTCTTCTGTCCATGGGATTCTACAGTCAAAAATCCTAAAGTGGATTGCCATTTCCTTTTCCAGGGCATCTTCCCTACCCAAAGGTTGAACCTGCATTTCCTTGTATTGTACACAGATTTTTACCACTGAGCTACCTGGGAAGCCCTCTAGTAGGCCTAGGTATAGTTTAATTTCTGAATAAAAACTCTTATATCCCTGATTTAAATTTACCTGTTATTCTTTCTACCTAAATATTGTTCAGTCTAGTTTGTTTGAGATAAAATACTACGTAGGGTAAGATGGTGCAATCTATGCTAGAGATTAGTTTTCCTGTTCCCCTGTTTCTTCTCTTATTGCCTTCTATCCAGCAACCTGAGGGACTAATATGTCCTTTGCTTTGTATTACACTTAGAGTAATATCTCTATCTGGCAACCTTGGTTGCATTATGAGTTTCTACCTACTTCTCTAATCTCATGCTCTATCCTGTCCCACTCCACCTCTTGCCCATTATTCTCTAGTCAGTACCAATTTTATGCTATGATTTCAACACAACCAAACTTGATTCTGATTCTGTTTTACCCAACAATTGCTTCATCTACCCAAACACTCATCTACCTACTTACATTGGCTGAGTCCTTTTTTCATTTAATTATCATCTTAAATATCTTATCTTTAGAATCTATGCCTCTGTAATAACATCTTTATAATTTTTTTCTGTATAACACATCAGTATCTTCTATTTTATTGGACATACATTTATCATTTTATTGTCTATCACAGAAACAGGAACCTTGTTTCTCTACCCAAATGCTATGTCCTCAGCATTTAGAATTGTAACTTGGGAACAACTATTGTTCCCCCATGTTTCTCACCAAACTATGCAAAGTTGAGCATGTGGAATATTTCCAGCCACAGCACAGTTATCTGTACAGTTTTTTTTTTTCCTATTTTATCTCTACAAACTTAATCATGGCCTAGAACTCTTGTTTGTGTCTCTGTGGGTGCATTTTCAAATAAAAGATCTAAAATTTTTCAACTAAACTGACAGTATATCCACAAATAGTACAGAACCAAGATGCCTGTTAAATGAAAATACCCCCTGCCATATTAATAAATAAAAAATGTGACAACCATCAGCAATTCCTGGTCTCCACATGTGAATGAGGCCTCTCAAAACTGAGACTCAGTGGATGCTGCCACCTCTTGCCCCCATGGTGATTGTTTTAGTCGATATGCCCAAAGTCTGTTTGTTCTTCCTATGTAAAACAGAAATACACTCTGAGACATTCATTGAAAATGTAATGATTTAAAAATTATTTTATTTGATTTTCAAGAAGTTGTAAATGTTATGAAAAACTCAAACATGAGCAAAATTGCTTCAGAGTAAAGGCAGTAGATTTTCCTTATGGATTACGCATGATATGAAAAAAATTGTCAAACTGAAATGATGTAAAAGGTGGAAACACAAAATTTAACTTTCAGTTTTGATCGAATGTTCAAGGAATAAAAATCTGCAGAATTCAATTGAGTTGTAAGAGTGAGAAAGAAGAATAATATATGTTGATGAGAAAATAATAGCAAAACTCTTCAATTTCTACATTGTAAAGTCATTTTTGCATTAATTCTCTTTTGTTATAAGACTGAATCCTAGTTTATGCTTGACAGTAATAGCTCATTATGAGAATTTCCTACAAACTTGCAGTGTTTTATTCAGAGATTAGGGATGAAGGTTGTGGAGTAAAATATTGGAGTGTAATAAATATTAAATAGTTGAAAGAATTGGTTTATGCAGTAAGAGGAAATGTTTGCTGATACACATTTTGACAATTTATTATGCTCACCAATGAAAAATAATTTCTCAACTACAGTGGATGTGACTGCTTTCTGGAACAGATAAATGACCATAGTTTAAACTGAGTTGCAATTTGCCATGTTCCAATTAAAGCATGGCATTGTCACATCCCTGACCCCAGCATAAATTTTGCATTTTGGCAAAAGCTGGGAATATCAATTCAGTCTGTTGACAGGAATAAGATAAATATGACAGGGTGAAAAAAACTGGACACTTTCCAGGATGCTCATTATTCACGTGACTAATCTGAAAATAAATGCATCATGAAAATTAGAAGTGAAAGTGACTTCCTGGTTTGGAGAGATACCATCATGTGAAATTGTGTGCATTCTTAACACTACATCACGCTGGGGTTTGGGATGTGTCAATGCCGTGCTTTAACTGGAACATGGCAATGGATGGACACGACTTAGCAACTGAATAACACCAGCAATGGGTGGAATATATTTTAGAAATAATATAGATTTCCATAAAGGTTAGCCTTGCTAAAAGGGTATCCAGTGATGCAGAAATGCATGTCTGAAATTGTCTTTAATGATTGCATGGAAATATTCAGGCTACTTAAGAAAAAGAACTGGGATACATTGTGAAATATTCCAGCTGCCTGATTTCTTTAAATTCCACCGAAGGCCAGCTTTCTGTTGCCTGACACTTCTCTTTTTCTACTCCATTTGTATTTAATGTGAAAATATTTTTTCATAAAAATAAATTTAAAACATTTTAACAGCTTCAGGAAGTCTACCTTTTCCTAGCCCTTCAACGGTAGCATGAGAGAACATTATAAAAACTCATTAAATAGGATTGCCATTTGAACCATTTTGTCTTAAATGACCCATTCATTCAATCAGGTAGATCAACTTAACTGAAAAATATAGCTGATATCTATTTTAATTTATTGTTTCTTCTTTGAAAGAAATGGCAATATTACATTAAAATATTAAATATTTATGATTGGATAGTATATCTTCAACCAAAATCATTGCTAGTTGTCTTAGATGATGTTTTGATAAATTTGAAATTATTTACATTTGTCTTGCTTGATTGGTGTCTAATTCATCTTTGGAACAAACATTAAATATTTAAAAATTTTACCTTTTAAAGATAATTGGGAATATTGAGAGTATGACACATTTCCTGTTGATAATGCTTTGTATTGCTTTTTAAATATATATTTCAACTTTATTTTTAATCTGATGCTCACATAACTTGAACACAACAGAGAATCCTTGTATTTTTTAAACAATTAGGAAATTGAACTTCACAGAGACTACATTCTTCAAGTTTATTCAACCCCAAAATAAGATCTTTTGAACTCTTCTTTTTGTATACTTGTTATAACTAAAAATATACTGATGCAATTGGCTAAAAAGAATAAATTATTTATCAAAATGACTTTTAAAAAACATTTTATTCTAGGATAGAAAGAAATTTATAACAAACTATACAAACTTCATTTCTCATAACTCATGAAAATAAAAGATATGTTCCAAAGTTTAATACTGAGTGGTATAATAAGGTTTAGTTCATAATGAAACAAATGGAATGATCAACTTTAGCCTTTTTTCTACTTTTAATTGAATATAATGTAAAACATGATACCACTTAATGAGTTATTATGAGAAAAACGTTCCCTTAATCTCTTTTTTCACTGATGAAAGAAGATTGAACCTTACCAGTTTCAAGTCATATATATGTATACATAATAATGATCTAGCTCCCCCATCACTTTTTTCTAAGCAAGTTAGTGCTTTAACAAAACATATAATTGCCCTTTAGTGCTATTAATTTTATAGTTCATTGCATTAATCTCCACTCTAAAGTTTCTACAAATTTGTTGTTGAATCAAGAAGTTTAATCAGATTCAAGTTTAATATTTTCTGGGAAGACAACTCATATGTGATGGGCATCATTGATTCAAAAACACATAATATTTAGTTATATTTCTTTGGTGCTATTAATAACCATTGGTATTGAATAATTACATCTTTAACTAAGTTTTTCAAAAGAGTGACTTCCAATGTTATTATTTGTACTTATTTTTTGGATTTTTTAAATCATGTGAAATATATTGTCAAACACTATTTTATTATGCAGTGATTTGGCTTGTACAAGAACAGCAAAATATTTCCTTGAGCCTTTTTCATTATTATTAATAAGCAATAAGTTAATTTTCTAGCATTTTCTTAAAGTGACAAATTAAAATTTCATATAATTATCAGTTTATAGATTTAAACATGTTATAGGTCATCATTATCCTTAGTGATGTTGACACTGCACCATTTTTACCAGTGGCAGTTTTCTTGAATTGACTCTTGGATCTTAAAATCTCAACGCTGAAAATCTTGAGTTATTTAAAGCTTTCTTTGGGTCGTGTTGCTCATTGCTCACCCCCAAATTGGAATGCAGCCGTCTTTAACAACCTCTGTGTGTGTGTGTCTGTGTGTGCATGTGTGTGTGTGTGTGTGTATGTGTGTGTGTGTGTGTGTGCGTGTGTGTGTGCATGTGTATGCGTGTGTGTGTGTATGTGTGTGTGTATGCTCTCAGTTGCTAAGTAATGTCTAGCTCATTGTGACCCTATGGGCTATAGCCCACCAGGATTCTCTGTCCATGGGATTTTCCAGGTAAGAGTAATAGAGTGGGCACAGTCCCAAGATGGCAGATGAGTAGGATGGGGAGGCCACTTTCTCGCCCACAAACACATCAAAAGATCGTCTGAATGTGAAGCAGCTTCCACAAAACAACTTCTGAATGATGGCAGAGGACACCAGATTACCCAGAAGGCCAGCCAACCCAATCTCTTTGAAAGGAGGCAGGACAAAAGATAAAAGACAAAATGAGAGACAAAGGATTTAGGGATGGAGACCTGTCCAGGGGAGGAAATCATGAAGGAGGAGAAATTTCCACACCATAGGAAACCTTACAGTTTGGGTCAGTAGGGAGCTTTTAAAACTCAGAGAACAATATAACTGGAAAAAAAATCATCAAAAAATTTGTGCTGAACTGCAATTACCAGAAGAGAAGTGAATCACACACTAGCGTCTGCCCACAACAAGTGGGCTGCATGGTAGGTCCTTAGGGTAAGGACCATGTTTGAGTGCCCTGAGGACAATCTGAGGGGCCTAATGTGACATAGCAACCCAATCTATGGGAAGAAAGACAAAGAAAAACAAGGGACCTTCCCCACAGGAAGTCTCTAGCAGTGTACAGTGACCCCTGGCATGCCCACAGAACAAAGGAACCCAGCGTAGCAAATACCAAAGAGCAAGCCAGCTGCAGTTTATGGCACTCACTCCCTGGAGGCAGAGAGACAGGTGGAAGGCAAGAGGCCCCTGCAATCTCAGCACCAGAGACCACATCTCCTGCCAACCTGTGAGCCAATCATGTCTTTCTGGGTTCCTGGATGGCTTGCATCAACCAGGGCAGTTGTAGCCTGAGACCAGCTACCCTGAGGAGACACATAGCACACCTGGTACCTGTACCCTCATGGTACACCTGGAGAACACAGCAGCTAGGACAAGGGAGGTGCATGAGAAGTATGGTGTGTGTGTATCTGGCACACTAGGCAACCTGAGCAGAGTGGACCTGGGAAGTATGATCCATCCACTTCAAGCACTCCCTACATTTGCCAGTGGTGTTTGTTGGCAGTGCTCTGCCCTCTCCACAGTATAACTGAGCAAGTGAGCCTGAATAAGTGGCCACTCTCACCCCCTCGTGTCAGGGCAGAGGTTAGACACTAAAGAGACTTGTAAACAATGGAAGTCAAAAGAAGTATAGAAGGGGTAACTGCCCCTGAAGTGACAGGTGCAGCAGATTAAAACCCTGCCATTAAGCTAAAATTGTGCATTTGAGGAGCAACTATAGACGCTGAGAACAAGTGCAAGCCAGAAAAAGGGACTGACACGATACTGACCCCACACTGACCACAGCTCCGGAGAAATTCCTGGATATATTTTTATTATTATCATTAAAAAAATAAGTTCTTTATTACTTTTTAAACTTTCATTTTTATAGCCTACAATAAACTTTCTTTAAAAACCCAATTTTAATCAAATTTCATATAATTTTGTTTTATATTCTTTATATTGTACTTTTGAGAGTCTTATCTCTTTTCTAGATTTTTTTGATGTTTATTAATTTTATACTTTTACAAATCTAATTTTTAGTGTCCATTTTCACTTAGGAATTTGATTACTGGCTTGATTGTTCTCTTTCTTTTTGACTCATCCTTTTCTCCTCCTCGTCACCTTATTCTTCCTCCCCCCACCCCCCGCAATATAACTATGTGAATCTCTCTGGGTGTTCCTGGCTGTGGAGAATTGTTTCAACGTTAACCTAGGGTTTTTTTCTTCTGTGTTGTGTGGACAGAGAAGTCTTGAGGCTACTGTAATAGGGAGACCAAAATCCAAAGGCAGGAGTCTCAGTGCCAGAACTTTAGAACGTCACAGAACTCCTGACTCCAAGGAATATTAATAGACGAGAGCCCACCCATACCTACACTGAAACCAGGCTTCACCAAAGAGCCAGAAAGTTCCATTGCAAGACACCCCATGCTAATCATCCAACAAAACAGTAACACGACCATGAACATTAAAAGACAGGCTACCCAAAGACATACCAAACTTATAAACACCCTCAAAACTCACTACTGGACTCTGCACTGCACTCCAGAGATAAGAGATCCAACTCCATCCACCAGAACACAGATCCAAGTTCCCCCACCAGAAAACCTTCACAAGCCACTAATCCAACCCCATCCACAGGTAGCAAACTCCACAATTAAGGGGAACTATGATCTTCCAGCCAGCAGAAAGGATATCCCCAAAATAGCAATCCAAACAAAATGAAAAGTCAGAGATATATTCAACAGGGGAAGGAACATGATAAAAACCCACCAAACTAAACAAAAGAGAAGATACCTGGAAAATAATTCATAATAATGATAGCAAAGGTGATCCAAAATCTTGAAAACAAAATGGAGTTACAGACAAATAGAGAAGATGCAAGATATGTATAACAAGGACCTAGAAGAAATAATGAAGAGTTAATCAATAATGAATAATGCAATAACTAAGATTAAAAAGACTCTGGAGGGAACTAACTTTAGAGTAACTGAGACGGAAGAAAAGATAAGTGAGTGGGAAGATAGAATGATGGACATGAGTGAAGCAGACCAGAAAAGAGAATGAAATAATAAACAGAACTGAGGACAAACTTACCTCTGAGACAATGTTAAATGCCCCAACATTTGAATCATAGGTGTCTCAGAAGAAAAAGACAAAAGGAAAGGGCGTGAGAAAACACTTGAGATAATAGATGAAAAGTTTCCTGAAATGGGGAAGGAAATAATCACCCAAGTACAAGAAGCCTAGAGAGTCTCAAACAAGATAAATGCAAGGCAAAACATGTCAGGACACATGTTAATCAAAATAGCAAAAATTAAACACAGAAAGCAAACATTAAAAGCAGCAAGGGAAAAGCAACAAATAACATACAAGGGAGTCTTTATAAGGATAACAGCTGACCTTTCAATAGAAACAATTCAGGGCAGAAGGGAATGGCAGGATATATTCAAAGTGATGAAAGAGAAAGGTCTAGAACCAAGATTACACAACAAGTATATCATTCAGATTCAAGGGAGAAATCACAAGATTTACAAATAAACAAAAACTGAGAGAATACAGCTGTTCAACAAATACACCAAAGCAGTTCTTCAACAAACTCTAAAGGATCTTTTCTAGACAAGAAACAGAAAGGTTTATAAAAACAAACCCCAAACAATAGAGCAAATGATAACAGGATCATACTTATCAATAATTACCTTAAATATAAGTGGGTTAAATGCTCCAATCAAAAGACAAAAACTGGCCGAATACATACAAAACAAAAATCTCTATATATGCTGTCTGCGAGAGGTCCACCTCAAACCTAGGGACACATACAGACTGAAAGGGAGGGGATAGAAAAATGTATTTCTTGAAATTGTAGACAAAAAATAAACCCAGATTAGCAATACTCATATCAGGTTCAGTTCAGTTCAGTTCAGTTGCTCGGTCGTGTCTGACTCTTTGCAACCCCATGAATCGCAGCACGCCAGGCCTCCCTGTCCATCACCAACTCCCGGAGTTCACTCAGACTCACGTTCATCGAGTCAGTGATGCCATCCAGCCATCTTATCCTCGGTCGTCCCCTTCTCCTCCTGCCCCCAATCCCTCCCAGCATCGGAGTCTTTTCCAGTGAGTCAACTCTTCACATGAGGTGGCCAAAGTACTGGAGTTTCAGCTTTAGCATCATTCCTTCCCAAGAAATCCCAAGGCTGATCTTCAGAATGGACTGGTTGGATCTGCTTGCAGTCCAAGAGACTCTCAAGCGTCTTCTCCAACACCACAGTTCAAAAGCATCAATTCTTCGGGACTCAGCCTTCTTCATAGTCCTACTCTCACATCCATACATGACTACTGGAAAAACCATATCAGGTTAAATAGACCTTAAATTAAAAAACATTTATGAGACAAAGAAGGACACTACATAATGATCAAGGGATGAATCCTAGAAGAAGATATAGCAATTATAAATATATATGGACACAGTATAGGAGCACCTCAGTACATAAGGCAAATGGTAACAAGTATGAAAATGGAACTGGAGAAGGAAATGGCAACCCACTCCAGTGTTCTTGCCTGGAAAATCCCAGGAATGAGGGAACCTGGTGAGCTGCCGTGTGTGGGGTCACAGAGTCGCACACGACTGAAGTGACTTTAGTAGTAGTAGTAGTATGAAAATAGAAATTAATAATTACACAATAAGAGTGAAGTACTTTAAGACTTCACTCATACCAATGGATCGATCAACCAAACAGAAAATTAACAAGGAAACACAGCTTTAAATAATACATTGGACCCGTTAGACCTAATTGATACCCTACAGGGATTTCACTCCCTCCCAGAAAAGATGCATTTCACCTTTCTCTCAAGTGCATACAGAACATTTCTCCAAGTGTACACAGAACATTTTCCAACACTCTCCATCCTGGGCCATAAGTTTGCCTGTGATAAATTTAAAAAAATTGAAATTGTTTCAAGCATCTTTTTGATAATAATTCTGTAAAATTATATATCAACTACTAGAAAAAGCTATAAAAAAAAAACACAAGCATATAAAGGTAAAGCAACATGCTTCTGAATAACCATCAGGTCACTGAAGAAATTAAAAAAAAAAAAATCAAAACGGGCATAGAAACAACTGATAATGAAAACACTACAACTCAAAACTTGTCAGTTCAGTTCAGTCGCTCAGTTGTGTCTGACTCTTTGCGACCCCATGAATCGCAGCACGCCAGGTCTCCCCCAGGCCTCGTTACCATCTCTTGGAGTTCACTTAGACTCATGATCATCAAGTCCGTGATGCCATCCAGCCATCTCATCTTCGGTCGTCCCCTTCTCCTCCTGTCCCCAATCCCTCACAGAATCAGAGTCTTTTCCAGTGTCAACTCTTCACATGAGGTGGCCAAAGTACTGGAGTTTCAGCTTTAACATCATTCCTTCCAAAGAAATCCCAGGGCTGATCTCCTTCAGAATGGACTGGTTGGATCTCCCTACAGTCCAAGGGACTCTCAAGAGTCTTCTCCAACACCACAGTTCAAAAGCATCATTTCTTTGGCACTCAGCCTTCTTCACAGTCCAACTCTCACATCCATACATGACCACAGGAAAAACCATAGCCTTGACTAGATAGACCTTAGTAGGCAAAGTAATGTCTCTGCTTTTGAATGTATTATCTAGGTTGGTCATAACTTTTCTTCCAAGGAGTAAGCGTCTTCTAATTTCATGTCTGCAGTCACCATCTGCAGTGATTTTGGAGCCTACCCCAAAATAAAGTCTGACACTGTTTCCCAAAACCTATAGGATTCAATAAAAGCAGTGCTAAGAGGATAGTTCATAGCAATACAGGCTTACCTCGAGACATAAGAGAAATATCAAATAAACAACCTAACTTTACATGTAAACCAACTAGAAAAAGAGCAAAACCCCCAATGTTAGTAGAAAGAAAGAAACCATAAAAATCAGAGCAGAAATAAGTAAAAAGAAATGAAGGAGACTATAGCAAAAATCAGCAAAACTGTAAGCTAGTTAGTTAATTGAGAAGATAAACAAAATGGATAAACCGTTAGCCAGACTCACCAAGAGAAAAAGAGAGAAGACTCAAATCAATAAAATAAGAAATGAAAATGCAGAAATGACAATAGACAAAGCAGAAATGCAAAAGATCATAAGAGACTCTTATGAGCAGTTGTCAGTTCAGTTCAGTTTAATTCAGTCACTCAGTCATGTCCGACTCTTTGTAACCACGTGGATTGCAGCACTCCAGGCTTTCCTGTCCATCACCAACTCCTGGAGCTTACTCAAACTCATGTCCATTGAGTCTATGATGCAATCCAACCACCTTATTCTCTGTCATCCCCTCCTCCTCCCACCTTCAAGCTTTCCCAGCATCAGGGAGGCAATTATATGCCAATAAAATGGAAAACTTGGAAGAAATGGGCATATTGTTAGAAATGTATAACCTTCCAAAATTGAACCAGGAAGAAATAGAAATTTTGAACAGACCTACCTCAAGCACGGAAATCAAAAATATAATAAAATAAATTCCAACAAACAAAAGCCCAGGAGCAGATGATTTCACAGGTGAATTTAACAAAAGTCTTAAATCTTACCTCTCCTACTCAAACTCTTCCAGAAAAATGCAGAGAAAGAAAAACTCCCAAACTCATTCTACAAGGCCACTATCGCCCTGGTACCAAAAACCAAAGATGTCACAGAGATGCAAAAATCATCAGCAAAATTCTAGTAAACATAATCCAACTACATATTAAAAAGATCATACATCATGACCAAGTAGGTTTTATTCCAGGGATTCAAGGATTCTTCAATATTTGCAAATCAATGTGATACACCATAGTAACAAATTGAAAGATAAAAACATATGATTGTTTCAATAGGTGCAGAGAAAACTTTGACAAAATTCAACACCCATTTATGATAAAAAGTCTCCAGAAAGTAGGCATAGAAGAAACATACTTCAATATAATAAAAGCTATATATTACAAACCCATAGCAAACATTACCCTCAATGATAACAGAGATAGATCAATGGAACAAAAGAGAAACTCCAGAGATATATCCACACATCTATGAACACCTTATCTTTGATCAAGGAGGCAAAAGTATACAATGGAGAAAATATAATATCTTTTGCTGGGAAAACTGGTCAAAGAATGGCAACAGAAACAGAATAGGACCACCATATGAAAAATTTGAAGGATGAACTAGAACACTTTCTAACACCATACAGAAAAATAAACTCAAAATAGGTTAAAGATGTAAATATAAGACCAGAAACTCTAAAACTCTTAGACGGAAACATAGGCAGAATACTCTCTGATATAAATCACAGCACAATTCTCTATGACCCACCTCCCAGAGTAATGGAAACAAAAACAAAAGTAAACAAATGGGACCTAATTAAACTTAAAAGCTTTTGCACAGAGAAGTAAACTATAAGCAAGGTGAAAAGATAGCCTTCAGAATGGGAGAAAATAATAGCAAATGAAACAACTGCCAAAGCGCTAATCACCAAAATATATAAGCAGCTTTTGTAGTTCAGTATTGGAAAACAAACAAACCAATCAAAAAAGTGAGCAAAAGGATTAAACAGACATTTCTCCTAAGAAGACAAACAGATGGCTAAATAAACACATGAAATAGTACTCATCATTCATTTTTAGAGAAATGCAAATCAAAACCATAATGAGGAATCATCTTATATCAACTGGACAAATACAACATATTAACGCATATATATATATATATATATATATAGAATTTAGAAAGACACTAATGATGATCCTATATGCAGGGCAGCTAAGGAGAAACAGACACAAAGAACAGACTTTTGAATTCAATGGAAGAAGACCACAGTAGATGATTTGAGAGAATAGCACTGAAACATGTGTATTTCCATATGTAAAACAGATGACCAGTGCAAGTTCAATGCATGAAGCAGGGCACCCAAAGCCAGTGCTATGAAACAACCCAGAGGGATAGGGTGGGGGTTTCAGGATGGGGGAACACATGTGTAACTGTGGCTATTCATGTTGATGTATGGTGAAAACCATCACAATATTGTAAAGTAATTATCCTTCAATTAAAATAAATAAATTAATTAAAAACAAAGCAAACAAATAAAAAACAATACTAGAGTGGGTTGTCACTTCCCCTTCCAGGGGATCTCCCCAACTCAGGGATAGAACATGCAACCCCTGCATTGGCAAGTGGATTATTTACCCCTGAGCCACAACATGCAATTTGAGACCACAACTGGTGTGCTAGGGTTGACCACTACTACTGGGTTGTCAAAATTTTTAGAGATTGTCAGTGGAAAAAGTTGGGGTATATAATTACTGAAAATTAAAAACAAAATTTTCATATAGTGGTCCCATTCTGTTGCCTTTTTTTTTTTTAAATTGTGGTGTATCTCTATTGCTAAAGCATATAGGAATTATTTAAGTTACCCCACAGTCTTAATTCTACATATAAATATAATACAGAAGTAAAATATATCACCATTTATATCAATAAATGTTACCAGCTGTGTTAGTCATCTGAAATTGTTTTCTCAATATATTCTTAAGAAAGGGTTTATAAAAGCACCATTCTTAAGTTTTTGCATGTTGATGATACTTTGCATGTTGCCTTTACATTTGAAAGTTAATTTTCAGGATGTAAAATTCTTGGCTTTCAGTTTCTTTCATTTATTACATGCACTATATGGATCTTTTTTTTTCTAATAAAGATCATGTTGGCAAGCTAATTTTCCATTTATTAGTTATTACTTTGTTTTTCCTGGATTCTCCAGGAGCTTTCTGTTTTTGTGTTAAGTCCAATCCCTGGCTCAGATGGTAAATCGTCTGCCTGCAGTGCAGGAGACCTGGGTTCGATCCCTGGGCTGGGAAGATCCTCTGGAGAAGGAAATGGTAACCCACTCCAGTACTCTTGCCTGAAAAATTCCATGGACTGAGGAGCCTGGTGGGCTACAGTTCATGGTGTCGCAAAGAGTCGGACATGACTGAGCGACTTCACCATCACCTTCCAATGATTTTATGGGATTTTATCTAAGTGACGGTGATTCTGAGTTGGGTTTTTCAGGTACACAATCTAATTTTTGAAATATTAATATGCTTTTAATTCTTTTTCCAATTTCAGAAAATCATTGTGAATTATATTTTTCTCCATATTTTTCTTTTCTGTTGTTTTGCTCTCCTTTTTTGGACACTGATATTATTAATATATTGAACTTCTTCATTCTGCTTAATTTTTCAATCTCTTAAATAATTTTCATGTTAAATTTACCTTTAATTTTTTTCTATTGTAAATTATATGATTCTAAAGTATTACATTTACTTACTCTTACTTTCTATTTACTTTAGCCTTTATTTCTGACATGTGTTGCTCTTTCCTAAGTTCTGCCATGTTGCTTGTGAGTTCTAATTTTTATTTGCATTGCTTAATATTGGTATGGTTTTCTTAATGCATTTTAACATGTTAAAAATATATAGTAGCTTTTCCGAATGTTTGTGTGCTATCTTTCTAGCTTGCTTTTCTTGTGTATAAGGAGGTTATTTTATCCATATATTGCTATTTTTTTGCGTTTGTTTTTTATTTTTGTCAAGCCAGTTATATTTGAAAAGAGTTTTATTCAACATAGTCTGTAAACTGGAAAATACATTCTATTTTCTTTTATTTTCTTTTTTTAATACAAATTTACTTATTTTAATTGAAGGTTAATTACTTTACAATATTGTATTGGTTTTACCATACATCACCACTTATAATTCTACAGAAATTGACTTCAGTCTTACTATAGACTTTTACATGCATTGAGTTTTCCTGAACTTTCTAAAATTTTGTTTATTTTAAAATGAAACAAAGATGAATATTTTTAATGATAAAAGGTACAATTTACAAAGGAGATAGCCATTATAAGCCATTAGACACCTAACAAAAAAGAAACAAAGATACATAAAGCAACAATCAGAAAAAATATAAAGGAAAAGAAAAAACAACTAAGATCATAATGAGACATATGAATATTTCTCAATAACTATTTTAATAAGTGAAGAAAAAAAGTAACAATAAGAGCATCCTGAATGATGTCATTAAGGGCTTAAATAAAATATATATTTATTCATTTATATTAATATTAAATCCTACACAAATATATTTAAAATTTTATCTCATATATTGTTATTACATTTCCATAGGACATTTAGAAAAACTGCAAAAAAAATAAATAAACATTGCTAAATTTCAAAAGCAGAATTATTTTTTGTGTGTGACTCAATTGTACATATATACATACATTATTTTTGAAATTATTTACCATTATACATTATCATATACATTATAGCATTATACATTATCATAATACATATTAAGCTAAAGGCAAAAGAGACAAGGAAAGATATACTCATGTGAATGCAGGGTTCTAAAGAACAGCACAGAGAGATAAGAAAGTCTTTCTCAGTGATCAATGCATAAAAATAGAGGAAAACAATAGAATGTGAATGACCAGAGATATATTCAAGAAAATTTGAGATACCAAAGGACCATTTCATGCAAAGATGGGAACAATTAAGAACAGAAATGGTATGGACCTAACAGAAGGAGAAGTTATTAAGAAGAGGTGGCAAGAATACACAGAAGAACTATACAAAAAGATCTTCATGACCCATATAATCACGCTTGTGTGATCACTCATCTAGAGCCAGACATCCTGGAATGTGAAGTCAAATGGACCTTAGGAAGCATCACCATGAACAAAGCTAGTGGAGGTGATGGAATTCCAGTGGAGCTATTTCAAATCCTAAAAGATAATTATGTGAAAGTGCTGCACTCAATATGCCAGTAATTTTGGAAAACTCAGCAGTGGCCACAGGACTAGAAAAGGTCAGTTTTCATTCCAATCCCAAAGAAAGGCAATGCCAAAGAATGTTCAGACTGCTGCACAATTGCACTCATCTCACATGCTAGCAAAGTAATGCTCAAAATCCCCCAAGCCAGACTCCAACAGTATGTAAACCGTGAACTTCCAGATGTTCAAGATGGATTTAGAAAAGGTAGAGGAACCAGAGATCAAGTTGCTAACATTTGTTGGATTATTGAAAAAACAAGAGAGTTCCAGAAAAACATCTTCTGGTTTATTTACTACACCGAAGCCTTTGACTGTGTGGATCACAGCAAACTATGGACAATTCTTAAAGGGATGCAAATATTAGACCACCTTATCTACCTCCTGAGAAAGCTACATGCAGGTCAAGAAGCAACAGTTAGAACTGGACATGGAACAACAAACTGGTTCCAAATAGGAAAAGGAGTGCATCAAGGCTCTATATTGTCACCCAGCTTATTTAACTGATATGCAGAGTACATACATCATGTGAAATTCAAGGTTGGATGAGGCACAAGCTGGAATTAATATTGCCAGGAGAAATGTCAATAGCCTCAAATATGCAAATGACACCATCTTTATGGAAGAAAGTGAAGAAGAACTAAAGAGCCTCTTGATGAAAGTGAAAGAGAGTGGAAAAGTTGGCTTAAAACTCAACATTCAGAAAACTAAGATTAAGGCATCTGGTCCCATCACTTTGTGGCAAAGAGATGAGGCAACAGTTGAAACAGTGAAAAGTTTTATTTTGGTGGTCTTCAAACTCACTGTAGATGGTTAGTACAGGCATGAAATTAAAATATGCTTGCTCCTTGGAAGAAAAGCAATGACCAACCTAGCCACCCCACTGAAAAGCAGAGAAATTACTTTGCTGACAAAAGCCCATCTAGTCGAAGCTATGGTTTTTACTATAGGCATATATGCATGTGAGAGTTGGACTATAAAGAAAGCTGAGTGTCAAAGAATTGATACTTTTGAACTGTGGTGTTGGAGAAGACTCTTGAGAGTCCCTTGGACTGAAAGAAGATCAAGCCAGTCCATTCTGAAGAAAATCAGTCTTGAATATTCATTGGAAGGACTGATACTGAACCTGAAACTCCAATACTTGGCCACCTGATGCAAAGAACTGACTCACTGGTAAAGACCGTGATGCTGGGAAAGATTGCAGGCAGGAGGAGAAGGGGATGACAGAGGATTAGATGGTCGGA
The DNA here is from genome assembly GCA_917880005.1 of Nanger dama. Classification (NCBI taxonomy): domain Eukaryota; kingdom Metazoa; phylum Chordata; class Mammalia; order Artiodactyla; family Bovidae; genus Nanger; species Nanger dama. Next base: position 7,061,351 of record CAKJTW010000069.1, read on the forward strand.
TGGCATCACCGACTCAATGGACATGAATTTGAGCAAGCTCTAGGAGTTGGTGATGGACAGGGAAGCGTGGTGTGCTGCAATCCACGAGGTTGCAAAGTGTCGGACATGACTGAGTGACTGTACTGATCTGAACTGAATTTTATATTCACAACTAAATATTTTAAAGTTATTTAAATCAATATGTTTGTTCTATAAAGGCTTTGAGCAAATCATCCACAACACCTTAAGTTTTTTTAAATTAACTGAAAACTTTTAATTTTTATGATTATTGCAAAAAGAGAAGGGAGCAGCCGAAAATGAGACAGATAGTATCAACAACTCAATGGATGTGAATCTGAGCAAACTCCTGGAGATGGTGAAGAGCAAGGAAGCCTGGCTGGCTACAATCTTTGGGGTCACACAAAGTTAGACATGAGTTAGAAACGGAGTAACCACAAACACATCTTGCCAAATTCTCTATGATTTCTTGGGAAGAAAGCATTTCTACGTGGTTAACTATAAATAGCAAAACTGTTTTAGTTTTAATATAGTTTCATGTTTACTTTAAAAATTATAGTTTAATTTTCATTGAGTTTGAATACTGGTTTCTCTCTCTCTCTCTCTCTCTCTCTCTCTCTCTCTCTCTCTTTTAAGTCCTTTCATATATGCTATTTACTTTTGTTGATCCTTATGGAATTTCTATACATTGACTAGGTTTTATTATTATCTATGCCTTACAAATAAGGTTATGTGCCTGGTCAATTATACTTCAATATTTAGTGATAGATTTGAGGCTTTAACATAAGCCTTTAGTGATTTCTTCTTGTAAAATTCTGCATGAGAGGGAGAGTGAAGAGGACTTATCCTAAGAGAAGCAATAGTCTCAAATCAGGAATTAGTGTTTTCAAATGAATTTTAAAGTGGTAGCTGCCCCCAAGAATGTGACTCTACTGTGCTTTTCTTTAGAAAAAATACAGCAGGTAGTTGCTACCATTTTCCCTGTCAGAAAGCTTTGTGTATAGTTGGCCTCTTGCTTGGGAAGATAAATGAACCCTCTTCAGGACTGGGTTTATAGAAAAGATTGAGATTTGAGAAAGTGTTTAAAAGCATTCAAAAGAGTATTTCTGTTACTGCATCTCTGCATGAATGGTCTCAAAAGGAGTGGATAAATGGAAGCAGAAGATTTGCTTATTAGAGGAAGTGAAAGGGATTGGTTTCTATGGAGGCCAGGCAGGTGACTTGCATTCATGATACTAGAATGTGTACTCTGATGGACACCTATTTAAAGAGAGAAAAGAACTTTGTATGGAGGGTCTGGCTTAATTGCTAGACAATTCACATCAAGTCTTTTTGAAAGTGTTTTCTGGTCTCAAGAGAAGCTTTTATTTAATAAATCTTTTATGTGCTGGGTTTATGCCTCAGATAATCACACAAAGCAGTTTGTATATAGGTTACTCAGCATACGTCTGGTCTCAGCAGGATCTTTTGGGGATCTGTGAATTTAAATAAACAAATAAGAAATCTGAAAGGTTCAAAGTGATACTCAGGTCATAGAGAACTTTTCAGAGTAACTATTCTTATTTCCCTATGAAATTAAAAACAACCATATGTATCTTCAAAAACAAACAAACAAAACAAAAATCAAGTAATTCCACAAGATTTCTCTTTTCTGAGAAAAATATTAATAAAAACACAAAGAACAATGGAATGACAAATTGAGACTGTGGCATTGGTTGTGCACTGAATACTGTAGGAGAGCAAAATTTGCTACCCCAAAATGTCTCTTTGGCAGAAGGATTACTTTGAGCTGAAAACAGTCAAGGCCCAAAACACTCAGGAAGAAACTTTGACCTTCCCCTTCACTGCCTAAAAGAATATAAATAAAGAACCTAATCCAAGAAGGAAGCTACTATCATATATAACTACAGTAAGAACTAGGTATACTAAAGGAGGCAAAACTTAGCAAAGGCAGTTAAACCTCCTCTCCCTGTCCTGTTATCTCAGAAAGGCCCAGAAAACAATTATTTACAGTTGTCTTTTATCTCCATGGAAATTGCCTTCCTTCCCTTTGAAATCCCAAACCACTACTCCCAATATCTTGTCTGTAGCTAAAGATGGTGTTTAAGGTGAGGGTTTCAGCTATTTGGGTTACTCAGTTTTGGGGAGAGGGGTGTCTGCCCTTCGTATGTTCTGTGCTGTGTGTTGTGCTGTGTGCTGTGCTGTGCTTAGTCGCTCAGTCATGTCCGACTCTTTGCCACCCCATGAAGTGTAGCCCACCAGGCTCCTCTATCCATGGGGATTCTCCAGCAAGAATACTGGAGTAGGTTGTCATGCCCTTCTCCAGGGGATCTTCCCAACCCAGGGATTTAACCTAGGTATCCTGCATTGCAGGTGGATTCTTTACCATCTGAGCCACCAGGTAAGCCCAAGAATGCTGGAGTAGGTAGCCTATCCCTTCTCCAGAGGATCTCCCTGACCCAGGAATCAAACTGAGGTCTCCTGCATTGTAGGCAGATTCTCTACCAGCTGAGTTACCAGGGAAGTCCTTGCCATAAATACACGTTATTAAATTTTTGTTTAATTTCTTCCTACTAATCTATCTCATACCAATTCAATTTCTAGTCCAGTCAAAAGACTCTGGAAGGGTAGGGAAAAATTTCTTCTTATTCTTTTTTTTGCTCTTTATTATTTATTTATTTTACTTTGCAATACTGTATTGGTTTTGCAATACATTGACATGAATCAGTCACTCTAGATTGACCTCCTTGCAAAGTTTACTTCTCACCGTCAACTTAAAAATTGCACAGTCTGAGAGCTGTGTTAAGTTTTATTTGGGTCAAAATGAGGACTACAACACCAAGACAGCACCTCAGATAGCTGTGAGAAACTGCTCCAAAAAGTAGCTGGGGATGGTCAGTATATATGTGATTTTGATGAAGAAGGGACACATGCAATCAAGCAATTTTTTTGTTGTTTTTGTTGAAGGTTTCTGCTAGTCACAAGGAGTAGTCATCAACATTAAGGATTCAGTGCTTTTCTAAATTTGAGGAGATACAGGAATTAGGCTCATAGAATCAGCTCCTGAAAGTACACAACTATCTAAATATCTCTTCTGCCAGCTTATTGCTACCCCTCCCACCCCAAACAGAGAGTGTCTCTTCTGCTCTGCACCCCTGAACTCCTTTTAGAAAGTGTTGAAAATCAGCAACTAAAGTAGCATATGATTTAATCTTTGAGTAGGTAGATGGCAAGCACCTATGTAAGTGCCAAATTTTAGTTGACAGGACAAACTCATTTTCCTTGAACATAGTCATAAGGAATAAGTTTCCTTGAAGGTAGTCTATATGCCCTATAAAATTTTGGATTTTAACATCCCATTGCATGTATGTCTTCCACCATGATTGCATAGGTTAATTGAGAGTAGAGACCATGATTACTATGTGTGGTGTGTGTGCACGTGTGTCTTCATATCTCTAGCAGCCAGAAAAACAACAACAACAACAACAAATTTTATCAATTTTCTCAGTACTATGCATTGAAAAAGTATTGAAAATTAGTATTCTGTAGTCAATCAGTTCCTACAAAAAATTCTGAAATTAATCTTTTATTTATGGTTCAAAATCAACAATACAAATAATTTTTGTGCCAAAATTTAATGTTCTAAATGCTTTTGTAGTGGTCCTATTTGCTCTTTACTTATAAATGGTGGATAAAACAAAATAGAGATTGCTTCCAGGCTCTAGGAATTTGTGAGTTTCAGTATCAGAAGTTTTGACCATTTTACAAATGATGATATATTTGACCAGATGAGATTGTAAGGAATGAGTAAATAAAACATGAAATGGAATAAAACTCTCAAATCTCTTCCCAGAGCTTTAAACCCAGATATTCACTGTTTTCACTTGAGTGATACACAGGTATGTCAAAATCAACATTTCTGAAAGTAAACTTGTCATCATTCTTCTTTCTTTCCCTCTCAATAACTACCTGCCCATTTGAAAGTTTCCAGAAACCTGAAGGCTTCTCTTTCTCTCAGGATCCTCCTTCTTTCTTCTTTATTTATTACTAAGTGCTATAGATTCAACCTCTGAACATTTTGCAAATATGTCAGCTTTCCTTCAACTTAGTGCCACTATTATAGTAAAGGCCATGAACATTTCTCACCTAGATTACTAAATGTCCACGTAATTTTTATGGTTTTCCACCTTAAAATTATTTGACCACATTTCAGCCTGAAGTAATATCCCCAGATAGTGTTACAATAGCTTCTGAGTTTCCTAAAAACAACAGCCATGCCACTGAGCTCAGTTCAGTAGCTCAGTCTTGCCTGAACTGTTGCTACCTCATGGACTGCAACACATCAGGCATTCCTGTGGACAGTAACCACAGCCACGGAATTAAGACACTTGCTTCTTGGAAGAAAAGCTATGAGAAACCTAGACAATATATTAAAAAGCAGAGACATAACTTTGTCAACAAAGGTCTGTATAATCAAAGTTATGATTTTTCCAGTAGTCATATATGGATGTAAGAGTTGGATTATAAAGAAGACTGAGTGCCAGAGAATTGATGGTTTCAAATTGTGGTGCTGGAAAAGACTCTCGAGAGTTCCTTAGACTGCAAGGAGTTCAAACCAGTCAATCCTAAAAGGAAATCCACCCTTAATATTCACTAGAAGGACTGATGTTGAAGCTGAAGCCTTGATACTTTGGCCACCTGATACAAAGAGTCAACTCATTGGAACATACTCTGATGCTGGGAAAGATTGAGAACAGGAGAAGAGGGTGAGGTGGTTGTGTGGCATTGCTGACTCAATGAACATGAGTTTGAGCAAATTCTGAGACAGTGAAAGACAGGGAAGCCTATGAATTGCATGCTGCAATTCATAGGGTTGCAAAGAGTTGGACACAAACTATTGACTGAACAACAGCAACAACACACAAGCCATTATACTAGATGCCTTCTACACATTGAATAATCTGAGAAATTCCATGAGTTAAATATCAATATTATTATAACTTTTTAAAATAAGTACTATATATTTTAGAAACATTAAGTATACTTCCTAAAGTCAGAAAGCTATTTAGCCATCATCTAAATATAGCCAGTCTGACTTCAGATGCCTCACTCAAAACTGTAAATACATAAATAAGTCTAACTTATCTCTTAAATTTTGCTTTTCTTTCCTAAACTCTAGGATTTAGCCACAGTAAAATTATCTAAGTTCTTTTGTTCATTCTATCATCTTTGCAACATCTGAGATTCTGGTTTCAGTTTCCCTTTCTTTCCTTTACCTTTTTTTTTTTTTCCCTAACTCCTAGTTCATTTAGATGCTGTCTCTTGCATGAAGCATTCCTTGACTTCTCAGTATATATAGGAAGTAAGATTGAAATCATTCAAAATATTTTTTTCAATCACAATGGAATAAAACTAGTAGCAAAAAGAGAAGAAAAACTCAAATATATACAAATATATATTTACAATATGTACAAATATATATTTGTAATATATACAAATTTGTAATATACAAATATATATTTACAAATATATGGAAATTAAATAACAATTAGTGAAAGAAGAAATTAGAAGGTAAATTAGAGAATGCTTACAGAATAATGAACAATAAGAGATAATATTTCAAAACTTATGGAGTGATGCAACAGCAGGGCTAAAATGGAAATTTGTAACTCTAAATGCTTGCATTGAAAAGAAGGAACATCTCAAATAAATAAAACTAATTTTAAACCTTAAGGAACTAGAAAAGGAAGAAAAACCCAAACTCAAATGGATAGAAAGAATGAAATAATCAGAAATAATAAATGATTAGAAAAGAGGTAAAAATAAAATAAAGAATACAGCACAATAGAGAAAACTAATGATTCAAGGAGTTGATTTTCAAAATGACAAAGAAAATTTAGAAATCTCTAGTTAGGTTGACTGAAAAAAATTGTCTAATCAAATAACTAAAATCTGAAATTAAAGTAGGAACATCACTACCAAACTTATCGGAACACAAATGATAATAAGAGAATTGCATTCAAATAAATTAATATATACTGTTATGAAAAAACTTAAAAAAGTATCAACTGTACATGGGTCAATGACCTAAACACCAAATTGTAGAACTCTTAGGAGAAAACATAGGGTTAAATACTCATATTTTTGAATTTGGTGTTGTTCCCTAATTATGATGCCAAACTTATAAAAAATAATAGAAAAAATAAATTGGGCTTGCTACAATTAAAAAAAAAAGTTCTTGTATCAAAAGCCTTTACTAATAAGGAAAAAAGGTCACTTAAAATAGGAAAAGAGATTTTCAAATTATATGTCAGGTAACTGTTTATAGTCCAGAATACTCAATAAATTTGTATAAGTTAATAACTAGTAAACAAAGTAAAATCCTATATTGTTTTCAGTGTACAAAGTTATCTCCTTACAAATCTTTGTCTTCAATTATTTATTTATATCAGCATGGACTCAGGGATGATTATTTTATTCCATGAGTTATAATTCAAAACTTTTATTATATGTCTGCTTGCTCTGAAGTATTTGCTTTCAATGCTATAGTAAATGAAATAATTTCTTATTTTTCTTTTCATGTTGCACATTGTTAATGATAGAAATGCAAGTGATTTTGTGTGCTTATTTTGAATTGCTCAACTTTGCTGAATTTGTTTAAGAATTCTAATGTTGTTTGTGAGTATGAGTGTGAGTGTGTGCGTGTGAGTTATGGAATCTTTAGATTTTTCTACATGTAAAATCATACTGGTTACAAACAGATAATTTTACTCCTTTCCCAATTTGTATGCCTGTTTTTCTTGCCTTTTTTCTCTGGCTAGAACTTCTACTACTTTATAAAATAAACATGGTTAAAGCAGGTGTCATTGACTTGTTTTTGATATTAGAAGAAGAGCTTTAGACTTTCACCTTTGACTGTAATGTTAAGATGCAAATTTGAAGTGCATGATTGCGATCTGATACCTTTGTGTCACAATTTGTTCTTAGTTAACATGATTGCTGCTACTGCTGCTAAGCTGCTTCACTCGTGTCTGACTCTGTGCGACCCCATAGATGGCAGCCCACCAGGCTTCTCCGTCCCTGGGATTCTCCAGGCAAGAACACTGGAGTGGGCTGCCATTTCCTTCTCCAGTGCATGAAAGTGAAAAGTGAAAGTGAAATCACTCAGTCTTGTCTGACTCTTTGCAACCCCATGGACTGCAGCCTACCAGGCTCCTCCACCCATGGGATTTTCCAGCCAAGAGTATTGGAGTGGGTCACCATTGCTTTCTCTAAGTTAACATGATTAAAGGACCTCAAATCATAATATTCCTCTGATGAAGAAGATATCCACCTGACTTATTTTTAACTAGAAACTCCTTTTCCTCCACTTCCCTAGGTTACATCCCCTGTACTCTATGTAATCTGTATACTCAGTACAGTATCTGATTCCCTTGATTAGTAACTTAATGAGATATTCTTTGTTATGAAATTTAAAATTAATCATAACTTTTATGTTAAAAATATATAGAGGTAAACTTTCATGCATTATTTTCAGAAGATGCATATACAACCCAGGATAGGTATTGAGGACATCTGGACACTGCTGATCAAGCAACCAATTTTCTCAGATCTTTCCAATATCTGAGGCCAGTTTATGCTTTAAACTCAAATTCTTTCACCACAGAGTAGAATATGAATTCATTCAAACAGAAAAACAAATTTGTAACAGCAATCAGGAATTAAATAACATAAGAACTGGCAGGAAATATGACTCCTTCCAGTCAATCAGAATATTTCAACCTTCTCTTAATTTTCTAAATATAAAGGTGAAAATATAGATATAATATTGTCAGTGAGATTTTAAATTAATAAAATAGTTTATTATTCTTCAGATGGGCACAAACTCTGTCCTAGATTTTAATTTGGAGACAATTTTTACTAGAAAATTTTAGCTGAATATATATCTTAATTAATTATTTTATTTGTAAATTAAAAATTATATATTAAAATGTTTTATTATTTCATCTATTTGGAAAAGACTATTTTAAAAATTACTAAATTAATTGGAATATTGGTACAATAAAAGCCACTGGAAAGAGAAGACATTTTTCTATATTTATTATATAAGATAGATAGATTTTGAAAGGTATGCTAACAAGATCATTTGTTTCTAGGGACATTTGGATATGCATGGGGAAAAAAAAACTACTAAATCTATTGAAAATATTTAGAATAAAAGTTTTTCAGTTATTTGAAAAAAAGCAAACACTGTCTTATCCAAGGGAGAGTACACTTTTGGTGCTAAAACAATCATGAATGGCAGAATGAAAACCATAATGATAGAAAAATAACCAAGCTGATCATGAGGACCACACCTTGTCTAATTCATGACAAGAAACTATAAGCCATGCCTTACAGGGCCACCCAAGACTGATGGGTCAAGGTGAAGAGTTCTGAAACACTCCAGCAAACCATTTCAGCATTCTTTTCTTGAGAACTCCAAAACAGTATGAAAAGGCAAAAAGGTATGACACTGAAACATGATGCCCCCAGGTTGGTAGGTGTCAAATATGCTACTGGAAAAGAGCAGAGAAACAGCTCCAGAAAGAAAGAAGACGCTGAACCAAAGTGGAAACAATGGTCAGTTGCAGAAGTGTCTGGTGGTGAAAAAAAAAAAAAAAATCAATGCTGTAAAGAACAATATTGCATAGGAACCTAGAATGTTAGGTCCATGAAATCAAGGTAATTTAGAACTGGTCAAACAGGAGATGACAAGAGTGAACATTGACATTTTAGGGACTAAAACAAACAGGAATGGGTGAATTTAATACAGATGGCCATTATAGATACTACTATGGACAACAATCCCTTAGAAGAAATAGAGTAGTCCTTAAAGTCAACAAAAGAGGCCAAAATACAGTACTTGGGTGCAATCTCAAAATGACAGAATGATCTCTGTTCATTTCCAAGGCAACCCATTCAATATCATAGTAATCCAAGTCTATGCACCAGCTACTAATGTTGAAGAAGCTGGAGGTGAATGGTTCTATGAAGACATACAAGACCTTCTAAAACTAACATCAAAAGAAGATGTCATAAGGGACTGGAAGTCAAAAGATACTTGGAACAATGGGCAAGTTTGGCCTTGGAGTACAAAATTAAGAGGTCAAAGGCTAGCAGAGTTTTGCCAAGATAGTGCTCTGGTTGTAGCAAACACCCTCTTCCAAAAACACAAGATAAGACATCACTAGCTAGTCAATATCAAAATCAGATTGATTATATTCTTTGTAGATGAAGATGGAGAAGCTCTATATAATCAGCAAAAAGAAGACCAGAAACTGACTGTGATTCAGATCATTAACTCCTTACTAAAAATTCAGACTTAAATTAAAGAACATAAAACCACCAAGACATAAAGGTTTGGCCTAAATCAAATTCCTTATAATTATACAGTGGAAGTGACAAAGAGATTCAAGGAATTAGATCCTATAAACAGAGTGCCTGAAGAACTATGAACGAATGTTCACAACATTGTATGGGAGGCAGTGATCAAAACCATCCAGAAAAGAAAGAAATGCAAAAAGACAAAATGGTTGTCTGAGGAGGCCTTACAAATAGCTGAGAAAAGAAAGGAAGCAAAAGCAAGAGAGAAAAGGAAAGATAGACCCATTTGAATGCAGAGTTTCAGAGAATAGCAAGGAGAGATAAGAAAGCCTTTTTAAGTGAAAAATGCAAAGAAATAGAGGAAAACAATAGAATGGGAAAGACTGGTGACCTCTTTAAGATAATTAGAAATACCAAGGGAAAATGCAATGAAAAGATAGGCACAATAAAGGACAGAAAAGGTATGGACCTAAAAGAAGCAGACATATTAAGAAGAGGTGGCAAGGATACACAGAAGACCAATACAAAAAAAGGTCTTAATGACCCAGATAACCATGATGGTGTGATCACTCACGTAGAGCCAGACATCCTGGAGTGTGAAGTCAAGTGGGCCTTAGGAAGCATCACTATGAACAAAGTTAGTGGAGGTGATAGAATTCCAGTTGAGCTATTTCATATCCTAAAAGATGATGCTAGTAAACTGCTGCACTCAGTATGCCAGGAAATTTGGAAAACTCAGCAATGGCCACAGGACTGGGAAAGTTGAGTTTTCCTTCCAATCCCCAAGAAAAGCAATGTCAAAGAATGTTCAAACTATCATACAGTTGCACTTATCTCACACTTATAATCTTACAAGAAGAAAAAAGTTAATAATTCATCTTCTGTAACTGTATTAGGCTGAACATAGGCATTGTTCCTACCTATGGGTCCAGATCTCCTTGTCATCTCTCATAGAAAAAGTCTTGAGTTTTGTTTTGTTTTGTTTTTTTTTGTTTTTTTTTTTCAAATAGTGCAGAGATGGAGAGTAAGAAGTAGAAGGAGTTAGTAATCTTGTCCAAGATGTGTTCATATTCCCTTTCTTCAAGTGGGATGGATTGAAATCCCTGGTGTAGCATTATTTGAAGTTGGAAGTTTTTATTCCAGAAGATAGAAATGTAGCTGCATAGTTAAAAATGTAAGGGCCTAAGAGAAGTTAGAGAAATATAGGACCTAGAAATGAGAGAAGCCAAGTGTATCCTGGGGACCACCCCTTAATGGTCCTCAGTTCATTCTTACTTCCTTGATTATACCTGTGGAGTCAATAAGCCATTTTTGTAGATTTCTTTAACAGTACTTCTACTTCTGAGACATTAATATTTTTTGCAGCATGTTTTTATTATAAGAGTACAAACCCCTTCTTGGCTAGATAGGAGATAGTCCAGGGTTCAGCAATTGTCATAAACCACGCTTTCCAGAGAATCTAGGGAGTTTTGAAAGACTGGGAGAGTTGTCTCTGGTTTTCTCTGGTGTGCTATCCAGGGAGGACATTTGACCCCTCAAAGTTGCCTCATGGTTGGAAAATTCTTTCTGATGGGGACAGTTGAAGCTAGCACGAAATTCTTGCTGGGCAAACTGAAAGTCCTTTTTTAAATCTACATGAGCTATGCTGAGGATAGTTATTTTGGCTGGAGCCACAGTTCCCAAGGTGCAATCCTCATAATGAAGTGTGTTGTCTAGATGTGAGACAGCAATGGGTTTACTGTTACTGTGAGGGCATTGTCTGAGCCCCCCAAAGAGCCAGAATAATTCGGGTGGTCCTGGTAAGACAGTGTAAGTGGTTTGCTTATACTGGTTGCAGAAAAGTTCAGGGAGACAGTTGCAGAGGGGTTCCATCTGCATTTTGAATATGGCCCCTTTATTTTGCAGCATATGGGGTTAGGGAGTAGTCTGTATTCAGGGAGAGTCATGATAAGTGTGTGTTGACTATAATAGCTAGCACAAGAAGTTTTGCTGACATTAGTTTGTAAACTGTCATGACATGCATTTGTGCTGTTAATGGTGAAGAATGACATATAAAAGGGCTGGCCCACTATATGGCTCCAGTTTCTAGACTTGAATATCTAGGGGCAGGCTTAGATTTCTGTTAGAGAGAGCCTGAAGGGCTGAAAAGGGGTTTATATTTTCCCTGTGGATATTGCTGTAATAAGCAGTGCATCCTGATGTTTGATTGCAGATTAAGGATGTTTTTGTGAAACTTCTCTTGAAAAGGGAGGTGTGATATGCTAACAGTGAAAGTGGCCTTTCCCATGTAACAGTTAAAGAAAAATCTTGCCACAGTAGTTAAAAGAAGATTGGCTAAAAGCTGAGAATACAGTGTGATTGTTGACTGGGTAGGCTTTGAGAGTGGTACTTATATCTTCTTGGATGGTGGATTCAGGTTGGTAAGCCCAACAGGGAGAGAGAGATTTTCCCTTTTAGCAATAATCTGGGAGTTACTGACTATCTTATCTTTCCATGTAAATTTTTGGGAACAAAGAGATTAGATCAATAAAATGAGAACAAGTAAGTGTGAGGATAGGGTCCCTAATATCTTCTGGAAGAAGAAGAGAAAAAAACAGGCTGTGGAGTGTCTTTTTACATCTGAAGCATGTCTTATCAAGCCCAGCAGGGAAAGAATTTCCTCTTAGGTATACATGTGGATATAAAGTGACTGTCATACAAAATTTTGATAACAAGAAGGAGAGAAGAATACTAAGTATCCAAATCCACAAGAGCATATTAATTATTCTGTGAGTGGACAGGGTATTGGAAGGTGAAAAGGAAAATAGTGGTCATGGGTACTCAGCCTTGGATCTGTGAGACTGATTTGTCCTTTCTGAATAAAGGCTTCAGGTTCTGAAATGCCTGACTATCCACCTGGACTCTTTTGGCTGCCCAAGGTCCTCCATGTCCTGTGAAGGAGGAGGAGTAGATTTAATTCTAGAAAAGTGTACCCATCTACTGAATGATTCCTTGTAATTCTACTGTAGTCGGAATGCTAAGATGTACTAGATAAGGTCCTTTCCATTTGGGAGACAATTGATCACAGGGAGACCTTTCACTCCACGTTTTTAGAAGGACTAAATCTTTCAACTGAAACTGAATGGGGCCCATTTCCTGGCTGGGGGCCAGGAAAACGTGATTTCCACATTCTGAAGTCACCTTTTGACTTGTCACAAATAATTAGGTATTTAACAAGTTCATTGATTTTTGTGTCCACCAAAATATCAGAGGAAGAAAGGGCCCACCATACATTATTTCAAAGGTGTTATGCCTTTTTAAGTGCAACCTTGATTCTCAGGAGGATAATGCGTAAGGGATTTGTCCAAGGTTCTCATATCTTTCGAAAACCATATCCAGAATTCTTTTTAAAATTTGGTTTTCCTTTTCCACTTTTTCTGATGATTGAGTCCTCCAGGAAGTATGTTGGTGTTAGCAATGCCAAGGGCAGTAGAGATTTGTTGTTTTATCTTAGACACACACAAAAAAGAGCCATTATCACTTTGTAAAGATTATGGAAATCCTAACATTGGAATTATTTATTTTAATAATACCTTTATTCCTGAGCTCTCTCGGTCCTTGTTGGAAAGGCTTTCACCCACCTAGTGAAAGTGTCAATAAAAACCAAGAGGTATTTATATTCCCGGGAGAATGGTATCTAGGTAAAGTTTATTTGTCAGTCTTCTCGTGGGTAAGTTCTTGTTCTTTGGATGGGCTGGAGGACAGATGAAGTCCAAGTTTTCCCCAGATTTTTGTGGTAGCATAATAGAGTATAAAAGGCTTTTGTAATTTCTAAGATAATCTGAAAAAGGCTTATACTGGAAATAAATGTTTTCAACCAAGCTAGTCAACGCATTCCTCTCAAAGTCAAGGAGTGATTTTAAAATTTTCTATTGCAATGTTCTAGGCAGCACTGCTGTTGTTTTGTAACCCATCATCCATTGGGACCCCTTTGATATCCCCTAGTTTTAGCCCACTTTAGTTTGTTTGTGTACTAGAGTAATGAAGGTTGCCTGGAGGTTTGCACATTGGGAAGAAAGACCACCTAAGTTAAAGGAGTTTTAAGAGTTATACTCTTTGCTGTTTAAACCAGGTTGCTTTCTTTTACTGTATCTAATGCATGGCTCTAAGAATTTTGTACTGCCTCTAGGAACTCTAAATTTTCTTGGCAGTGCTGAATTGAGAATTCCTTTGGTGTCAGGGTGTTCTGTGTTTCCAAATGGCAGCATGTGTACATTACACCAGAAATGCAAACTTAGAATCTCTATAGATATTGATCCTGTTGTATTTTCCTGGCCTTAGAGTTTGAGTTAGGCTATAAACCCATCTTTTGTGCCAAAGTCTGGGGATTGGCCTCAATGATCTCATTTAAATCTACTATAGCAGAACTTGCTCTCCAGACATTGTCATGTATGTAACTAATTTCATCAATAAGCCAGAGACTATCAGGGTCCCAAGGGACTGGCATCCTAAGGTTAGGTATATTGTGTTAGAATATACCTATCTGATGGTCTTAATAAGCATGAGACAATTTTTCTTGGCTTTGCATTGACCTAGGCTTGGTTGGATTTAAGGTTTGACATAATGCCTATGAACAGTATGAAAAGGCAAAATGATAGGATACCAAAAGAGGAACTCCTCAGGTCATTAGGTGCCCAATATGCTACTGGAGATCAGTGCAGAAAAAACTCCAGAAAGAATGAAGGGATGGAGCCAAAACAAAAAACAATACCAGGTTGTGCATGTGACTGGTGGTAGAAGCAAGATCCAATACTGCAAAGAGCAATATTGCATAGGAACCTGGAATGTCAGGTCCATGAATCAAGGCAAATTGGAAGTGGTCAAACAAGAGATGGTAAGGGTGAACGTCGACATTCTAGGAATCAGCGAACTGATTGGACTGGAATGGGTGACTTTAACTCAGATGACCATTATATCTACTACTGTGAGCAGGAATCCCTCAGAAGAAATGGAGTAGCCATCATGGTCAACAAAAGAGTCTGAAATGCAGTACTTGGATGCAATCTCAAAAACGACAGAAAGATCTCTTTTCGTCTCCAAGGCAAACCATTCAATATCACAGTTATCCAAGTCTATGCCCCAATCAGTAATGTTGAAGAAGCTGAAGTTGAACGGTTTTATGAAGCCTACAAGACCTTTAGAGCTAACACTCAAAAAAGATGTCCTTTTCATTATAGGCAACTGGAATGCTAAAGTAGGAAGTTAAGAAACACCTGGAGTAACAAGCAAATGTGGCCTTGGAATGAGGAATGAAGCAGGGCAAAGACTAATAGAGTTTTGCCAAGAAAATGCACTGGTCATAGCAAACACCCTCTTCTAACAACACAAGAGAAGACTCTACACATGGACATCACCAGATGGTCAACACCAAAATCAGACTAATTATATTCTATGGAGCCAAAGATGGAGAAGCTCTATACAGTCAACAAAAACAAGACCAGGAGCTGACTGTGGCTCAGATCATGAACTCCTTATTACCAAATTCAGACTCAAATTGAAGAAAGTAGGGAAAACAGCTAGACCATTCAGGTATGACCTAAATCAAATCCCTTATGATTATACAGTGGAAGTGAGAAATAGATTTAAGGGCCTAGATCTGATAGATAGAGTGCCTGATGAACTATGGAATGAGGTTCATGACATTGTACAGGAGACAGGGATCAAGACCATCCCCATGGAAACGAAATGCAAAAAAAAAGCAAAATGGCTGTCTGAGGAGACCTTACAAATAGCTGTGAAAAGAAGAGAGGCGAAAAGCAAAGGAGGAAAGGAAAGATATAAGCATCTGAATGCAGAGTTCCAAAGAACAGCAAGAAGAGATAAGAAAGCCTTCTTCAGCGATCAATGCAAAGAAATAGAGGAAAAGAACAGAATGGGAACGACTAGAGATCTCTTCAAAAAAATTAGAGATACCAAGGGAACATTTCATACAAAGATGGGCTCGATAAAAGACAGAAATGGTCTGGACCTAACAGAAGCAGAAGATATTAAGAAGAGGTGGCAAGAATACACAGGAGAACTGTACAAAAAAAGATCTTTACGACCCAAATAATCATGATGATGTGATCACTCATCTAGAGCCAGACATCTTTGAATGGGAAGTCAAGTGGGCCTTAGAAAGCATCACTATCAACAAAGCTAGTGGAGGTGATGGAATTCCAATTGAGCTGTTTCAAATCCTGAAAGATGATGCTGTGAAAGTGTTGCACTCAATATGCCAGCAAATTTGGAAAACTCAGCAGTGGCCACAGGACAGGAAAAGGTCAGTTTTCATTCCAATCCCAAAGAAAGGTAATGACAAAGAATGCTCAAACTACTGCACAATTGCACTCACCTCACATGCTAGTAAAGTAATGCTTAAAATTCTCCAGTCCAGGCTTCAGCAATACGTGAATCGTGAACTCCCTGATGTTCAAGCTAGTTTTAGAAAAGGCAGAGGAATGAGAGATCAAATTGCCAACATTCGCTGGATCATCGAAAAAGCAAGAAAGTCCAGAAAAACATCTATTTCTGCTTTATTGACTATATCAAAGCCTTTGACTGTGTGGATCACAATAAACTGTGGAAAATTCTGAAAGAGATGGGAATACCAGGCCACTTAACCTGCTTCTTGAGAAATCTGTATGCAGGTCAGGAAGCAACAGTTAGAACTGGACATGGAACAACAGACTGGTTCCAAATAGGAAAAGGAGTATGTCAAGGCTGTATATTGTCAGCCTGCTTATTGAACTTATATGCAGAGTACATCATGAGAAATGCTGGACTGGAAGAAACCCAAGGTGGAATCAAGATTGCTTAGAGAAATATCAATAACCTCAGATGTGCAGATGAAATCACCCTTATGGCAGAAAGTGAAGAGGAACTAAAAAGCCTCTTAATGAAAGTGAAAGAGGAGAGTGAAAAATTGACTTAAAGCTCAACATTCAGAAAACAAAGATCATGACATCTGGTCCCATCACCTCATGGGAAATAGATGGGAAACAGTGGAAACAGTGTCAGACTTTATTTTTGGGGGCTCCAACATCACTGCAGATGGTGACTGCAGCCATGAAATTAGAAGACACTTACTCCTTGGAAGAAAAGTTATGACCAACCTACATAGTATATTCAAAAGCAGAAACATTACTCTGCCGACTAAGGTCTGTCTAGTCAAGGGTATGGTTTTTCCTGTGGTCATGTATGGATGTGAGAGTTGGACTGTGAAGAAGACTGAGCGCCAAAGAATTGATGCTTTTGAACTGTGGTGTTGGAGAAGACTCTTGAGAGTCCCTTGGACTGCAAGGAGATCCAACCAGTTTATTCTGGAAGGAGATCAACCCTGGGATTTCTTTGGAAGGAAAGATGCTCAAGCTGAAACTCCAGTACTTTGGCCACCTCATGCGAAGAGTTGACCCATTGGAAAAGACTATGATGCTGAGAGGGAGTGGGGGCAGGAGGAGAAGGGGACCACCGAGGATGAGATGGCTGGATGGCATCACGGACGTGAGCCTGAGTGAACTCTGAGAGATAGTGATGAACAGGGTCGCCTGGCGATTCATTGTGTCACAAAGAGTCGAACACGACTGAGCAACTGAACTGAACTGAACTGAACTGATGTGACATGTTAAGGTGGATGAATCACAAACTGGAATTAAATTTTCAGGAGAGGGCAGAGGAATAGGATGGGAAGACCACTTTCTCCCATACAAATTCAATGAAAAAACATTTAAACGCTGAGAAAATTCCACAAAACAACTTCTGAATGCTGGTAGAGGACATCAGACATCCAGAAAGGCAACCCATTGTCTTCAAAAGGAGGTAAAACAAAATATAAAAGATGGAAAGAGATACAAAAGAGGTAGGGACGGAGATCCATCTCAGGAAGGGAGTATTAAAAAGAAGTTTCCAAACACCAGGGAACACTGTCTCTGGCAGGTCTGTGTGCCGATGAGCCTTGGAATCTCAGAGGGCTAAATAACCAGGAGAATAAATAAATAATTAAACCCCACAGATTATGTGCCTAACAACAACTCCCAGCAGAGAAGCAGCCCAGACGCTCACATCCCCCACTAGCAAGTTGGAGCTGGGCAGGGAGGCACTGGCTGCATTGCATAGGGTAAGGACCAGGCTTGAATGCCCCAAGGGCAATATGAGGGAACCAGGTTGAGACAGCAATCCAGACTGTGGGATAGCTATCCCGTGAAAAGCCCTAAACTAAGACACTACCAGGCCACTCAGAACAAAGGACTGAGCATAGCTAGTTGGCTGCGGACCAGCCCATACCTCACCAGAGACAGGCAGGCAGGGACAGCCAGAACCAGAAGGGGGCACTCATGGCCCCAGAGAGGCATCCTATACCAAACTGCAAGCAGACTTTATTGCTAACCAAGACTTCTTCTGACTCTGGATGTCAACATCCACCAGGAGGGTCGCAGCCAGAGATCAGCTCCCCAGAAGAGACACACGGCATAACTGAAATGGTGCACCCATTGTACACCCAGAAAATCAAGCAGCTGGGACAGTGGAGGCGATAAGTGGCAGCCTTCAACTATGCTCACCAAGTACCTGGTCACCTGAGCTGCTCAGACCTGAGACGGCCTCAAAATGCAGGCCCAAGCAAGTCTGCACCTTTGTGGAGTACCCCAGAACCTGAACCTGAGCAGCTTAGACCTGGGGAGTGCACGCAACCCATGGCAAGCATCCCAGTTCCCGGCAGAGCAACCTAGAGCCTGAGCAGTGTAGAATGGGAAAGCACACGCTGTGAAGGAGCAAGCCCAGTGTGGCTGAAACACTGTGAGCATGCCGCACACACTCCAGTGATATTTGTTTGCAGTGTTCCTCCTTCCCCACAGCACGACTGAACAAGTGAGCCTAAAAAAGTGAACACCACCGCCCCCCACGTGTCAGGGCAGAAATTAGACACTGAAGAGACAAGTAAACAGAAGAGGCTAAAATAAACAGAGGGAACCGCTTTGGAAGTGAAAGGTGCAATAGATTAAAACCCTGTAGTTAGCACCGACTATGTAGGAAGGGGCCTATAGACCTTGAGAAGTATAAGCCGGATCCAGGAACTATCTGAAAATGAACTGACCCCACACTGTCTGCAACAGCTCCACAGAAAGTCCTAGATATATATTTTACTATTATCATTTTTAAATTTTTAATTTAAAAAATTTTAAATTCTTTATTACTCCTTTAATTTTCATTTTTATAACACTATTACATTGCAAAAAAGACCCTATTTTTAAAGCAAACTTCATTTTTTAAAATAATTTTTGTGACTTTTTTAATATTGTATTTTTGAGAATCTAACCTCTACTCTAGATTTTTAAGTTTTGCTTTTTTGTACTTGTTATCAATTTTGTACCTTTAAGAACCTAATCTTCAGTATCCATTTTTACTTGTGAGCGAGATCACTGGCTTGATTGCTCTCTCTCCCTTTTGACCCTCCTTTTTCTCCACCAGGTTGCCTCTATCTCCCCCTCCCCTTTTCTTCTCTACCCAACTCTATGAATCTCTGTGTGTTCCGAGCTGTGGAGAACACTTAGGGAACTGATTACTGGCTGGATCTGTCTCTCTCCTTTTGATTCTGCCTTTAATATTCCTGGCCACCTCTGTCTCCTTCCTCCTTCTTCTCTTCTCTGTGTACTTCCTTGAACATCTCTGAGGTATTCAGACTGTGGAGAGCACATAGGGAAGTGATTACTAGCTAGCTTGCTCTCTCCCCTTTAGATTCCCCTCTCCTTCTCCTGGTCACTTCTATCTCCCTCCTCCCTCTTCTTTTCTCCATGTAACTCTGTGTACCTCTCTGGGTGTCCCTCACTGTGGAGAAACTTTTCATGATTAACCTAGATGTTTTATCATCGGTGCTGTATAGATGGAGAAATCTTGAGCCTACTGTTAAGGGTAAGACTGAAAACTAGAGGCAGGAGGCTTAAGTTCAAATCCTGAGAACACTAGAGAACTCCTGAATCCAAATCAATAGGAGCTCATCAAACATCTCCATACCTACAATGAAACCATGTAACACCAAAGGGCCAACAAGTTCCAGGGCAAGACATACCATGCAAATTCTCCAGCAACACAGGGACGTAGGACCAAGTTTCAATATACAGGCTACCCAAAGTTACAGCAAACCCATTGACATCTCATAATTTATTACTGGACGCTTCACTGCACTCCAGAGAGAATAAATCCAGCTCCACCCACCAGAACACTGACACAAGCTTCCCTAACCAAGAAACCTTGACAAGCGACCTGTCTAACCCCACCCAAAGTGAAGAACCTCCACAATAAAGAGGAACCACAAACTGCCAGAATACAGAAACGCCACCATAAACACAGCAATATAAACAAGATGAAAAGGCAGAGAAATACCCAGCAGGTAAAGGAACAGGATAAATGCCCACCAAATCAAACAAAAGAGGAAGAGATAGGGAATCTACCTGATAAAAAATTCTGAATAATAGTGAAAATGATCCAAAATCTTGAACAAAATGGAGTTACAGATAAACAGCCTGGAGATAAGAATCGAGAACATGCAAGGAAGGTTTAACAAGGATCTAGAAGAAATTAAAAAGAGTCAATATGTAATGAATAATGCAATAAATGAGATCAAAAACACTCTGGAGGTAACCAACAGTAGAATAACAGAGGCAGAAGATAGGATTAGTGAGGTAGAAGATAGAATGGTAGAAATAAATGAAACAGAGAGGAAAAAAAGAAAAAGAATAAAAGAAATGAGAACAACTTCAGAGACCATTTACAATGTTACATGCCCCAACATTCAAATTATAAGTCCCAGAAGAAGACCAAAAAAAAAAAAAAAAAAGAAAGACCATGAGAAAATACTTGAGGAGATAATAGTTGAAAACATCCCTAAAATGGGGAAGGAAATAATCATGTCCAAGAAATGTAGAGAGTCCCAAACAGGATAAACCCAGGGCAAAACATCCCAAGATACATATTAATCAAATTAACAAAGATCAAACACAAAGAACAAATATTAAAAGCAGCAAGGGAAAAACAACAAAAAAACACACAAGGGGATTCCCATAAGGATAACAGCTGATTTTTCAATAGAAACTGTTCAGGCCAGGAGGGAATGGCAGGACATACTTAAAGTGATGAAAGAAAAATAACCTACAGCCCAGATTACTGTACCCAGCAAGGATCTCATTCAAATATGAAGGAGAAATCAAAAGCTTGTCTGCTTTAGAGACAAGCAAAAGCTGAGAGAATTCAGCACCACCAAACCAGTTCTCCAACAAATGCTAAAGGATCTTCTCTCGGCAGGAAACACAAAGTCAGTCTGTTCAGCTGCTCAGTCATGTCCAACTCTTTGCAACCCCAAGAACTGCAGAATGCCAGGCCTCCCTGTCCATCATCAACTCACGGAGTTCACTCAGACTCACGTTCATCGAACCGGTTATGCCCTACAGCCATCTCATCCTTTGTCGTCTCCTTTTCCTCCCACCGCCAATCCCTCCCAGCATCAGAGTCTTTTCCAATAAGTCATATCTTCTCAGGAGTTGGCCAAAGTACTGGAGTTTCAGCTTTAGCATCATTCCTTCCAAAGAAATCCCAGGGCTGATTTCCTTTAGAATGGACTGGTTGGATCTCCTTACATTCCAAGGGACTCTCAAGAGTCTTCTCCTACACCACAGTTCAAAAGCATCAATTCTTTGGTGCTCTGCTTTCTTCACAGTCCAACTCTCACATCCATACATTACTACTGGAAAACCATAGCCTTGTCTAGAAGGACATTTGTTGTCAAAGTAATGTCTCTCCTTTTTAATATGCTACCTCGGTTGGTCATAACTTTCCTTCCAAGAAGGTCAGGAAACACAAAAAGAGTGTATAAACTCGAACACAAAGCAATAAAGTAAATGGCAACGGGATCATACTTATCAATAATTACCTTAAATGTAAATGGCTTGAATGCCCCAACCAAAAGATAAAGACTGGATGAAGGGATACAAAAACAAGACCCTTATATATGCTGTCTACAAGAAACCCACCTTGAATCCAGGGGCACATACAGACTGAAAGTAAAAGCCTGGAAAAAGTTATTCCATGCAAATAGAGACCAAAAGAAAGTAGGAGTAGCAATACTCATATCAGATAGAATAGACTTTAAAACAAAGGCTGTGAAAAGAGACAAAAATGGACACTACATAATGATCAAAGTATTAATCCAATAAGTAGATATAACATTTATAAATATATATGCAACCAACATAGGAACACTGCAATATGTAAGAAAAATGCTAGCAAGTATGAAAGGGGAAGTTAACAATAACACAATAATAGTTGGAGACTTTAATACCTCACTCACATTTATGGATAGATCAACTAAACAGAACATTAACAAGGAAACACAAACTTTAAACGATATAATAGACCAGTTAGACCTAATTGATATCTATAGGACATTTCACTCCAAAACAACGAATATCACCTTTTTCTCAAATGCACATGGAACCTTCTCCAGGATAGATCACATCCTGGGCCATATATCTAGCCTTGGTTAAAAAAAAAAAAAAAGAAAGAAAGAAAGAAAGAAATCATTCCAAGCATCTTTTCTGACTACAATGAAGTAAGATTAGAGGTCAATTACAGGAGAAAAACTATTAAAAATTCCAACATGTGGAAGCTGAAAACACGCTGCTGAACAACAAACAAATCATAGAAGAAATTTAAAAAAAAGAAATCAAAGTATGCATAAAAATGAGTGAAAATGAAAACTCAAGAACTCAAAACCTACGGGACACTGTAAAAGCAGTACTAAGGTGAAGGTTCATAGTAATGCAGACTTATCTTAAGAAATAAGACAAAAGTCAAATAAATAACCTAACTCTACACCTAAAGCAACTAGAAAAGGAAGAAATGAAGAACCCCAGGGTTAGTAAAAGGAAAGAACTCTTAAACATTAAGGCAGAAATAAATGCAAAAGAAACAAAAGAGACCATAGCAAAAATCAACAAAGCCTAAAGCTGGCTCTTTGAGAAGATAAACAAAACTGACAAACCATTAACCAGACTTATCAAGAAACAAAGGGAGAACAATCAAATCAACAAAATTATAAATGAAAATAGAGAGATCACAGCAGACAACACAAAAATAGAGAGGATCATAAGAGACTATTATTAGCAACTGTATGCCAATAAAATGGACAACTTGGAAGAAATGGACAAATTCTTAGAAAAGTACAATTTTCCATAACTGAACCAGGAAGATGTAGAAAATCCTAGCAGACTCATCACAAGCATGTAAATTGAAACTGTAATCATCAGTCTTCTAGAAAACAAAAGCCCAGGACCAGACAGCTTCACAGCTGAACTCTACCAAAAATTTAGAGAAGAGCTAACGCCTATCCTACTCAAACTCTTCCAGAAAATTTCAGAGGAAGGTAAACTTCCAAACTTATTATATAAGGCCCCATCACCCTAATACCCAAACCTGACAAAGATGTCATAAAAAAGAAAACTACAGGCCAATACCACTGATGGACATAGATGCAAAAATCCTTAACAAAATTCTAGCAAACAGAATTCAACAACATATTAAAAAGATCATACATCGTGACCAAGTGGGCTTTATCCCAGGGATGCAAGGATTCTTCAATATCCACAAATGAATCAATCCAAAACATTAGCAAACTGAAAAATAAAAACCATATGATGATCTCAATAGATGTAGAGAAACCCTTGACACAATTCAACATTCATTCATGATAAAAGCCCTCCAGAAAGCAGGAATAGAAGGAACATACCTCAACATAATAAAAGCTATATATGATAAACATGCAGCAAACATTATCCTCAATGGTGAAAAACTGAAAGCATTTCCCCTAAAGTCAGGAACAAGACAAGGGTGCCCACTCTCACCACTACTATTCAACATAGTTTTGGAAGTTTTTGGCCACAGCAATCAGAGCAGAAAAAGAAATAAAAGGAATCCAGACTGGAAAAGAAGTAAAACTCTCACTATTTGCAGATGACATGATCCTCTACATAGAAAACCCCAAGGACTCCACCAGAAAATTACTAGAGCTAATCAGTGAATATAGTAAAGTTGCAGGATATAAAATCAACAGGCAGAAATCCCTTGAATTCCTATACATGAACAATGAGAAAACAGCAAGAGAAATTAAGGAAACAATTCCATTCACCATTGCAACGAAAAGAATAAAATACTTAGGAATATATCTACTTAAAGAAACAGAAGACTTATATATAGAAAACTATAAACACGGGTGAAAGAAATCAAAGAGAACACAAATAGACGGAGAAATACACTGTGTTCATGGATCAGAAGAATCAATATAGTGAAAATTACTATACTACCCAAAGTAATCTATAGAGTCAGTGCAATCCCTATCAAGCTACCACCAGTATTTTTCAGAGAACTAGAACAAATAATTTCACAATTTATATGGAAATATAGAAAATCTTGAATAGCCAAAGAAATCTTGAGAAAGAAGAATGGAGCTGGAGGAATCAACTTGCTTGACTTCAGGCTCTACTACAAAGCCACAGTCATCAAGAAGGTATGGTACTGGCACAAAGACAGAAATATAGATCAATGGAACAAAATAGAAAATCCAGAGATAAATCCACACATCCATGGACACCTTATCTTCGACGAAGGAGGCAAGAATATACAATGAAGAAAAGACAATCTCTTTAACAAATGGTGCTGGGTAAACAGGCCAACCACTTGTAAAAGAATGAAAATAGAACACTAGCTAACACCATACACAAAAATAAACTCAAAATGGATTAAAGATCTAAAAGTAAGATCAGAAACTATAAAACTACTAGAGGAAAACATAGGCAAAACACTCTCCGAGATAAATCACAGCAGGGTCCTCTATGACCCATCTCCCAGGATATTGAAAAATAAAAGCAAAAATAAACAAATGGGATCTAATTAATATTAAAAGCTTCTGCACAACAAAGGAAACTATAAGCAAGGTGAAAAGATAGCCTTCACAATGGGAGAAAATAATGAGAAACAAAGCAACTCACAAAGAATTAATCTCAAAATATACAAGCAACTCCTGCAGCTCAATTTCAGAAAAATAAATGATTAAATAAAAAAGTGGGCCAAAGAACTAAACAGACATTTCTCCAAAGAAGACATACAGATGACTAACAAACACATGAAAAGATGCTCAACACCACTCATTATCAGAGAAATGCAAGTCAAAACCACAATGAGGTACCATTTCACACCAGTCAGAATGGCTGCGATCCAAAAGTATACAAACAATAAATGCTGGAGAGAGTGTGGAGAAAAGGGAACCCTCTTACACTGTTGCTGGGAATGCAAACTAGTACAACCACTATAGAGAACACTGTGGAGATTCCCTAAAAACTGGAAATAGAACTGCCTTATGACCCAGCAATCCCACTGCTGGGCATACACAAAGAGGAAACCAGAATTGAAAGAGACACATGTACTCCAATGCTCATCACAGCACTGTTTATAATAGCCAGGACATGGAAGCAACCTAGATGTCTATCAGTAGATGAATGGATAAGAAAGCTGTGGTACATATACACAATGGAATGTTACTCAGCCATTAAAAATTCATTTGAATCTGTTCTAATGAGGTGGATGAAGCTGGAACATACTATACAGAATGAAGTAAGCCAGAAGGGAAAACACCAATACAGTATAGTAACGCCTATATATGGAATTTAGAAAGATGGTAACGATAACTGTGTATGCAAGACAGCAAAAGAGACACATATGTATAGAACAGTCTTTTGGACTCTGTGGGAGGAGAGGACGGGATGATTTGAGAGAATGCCCTTGAAACATGTATATTATCATATAGGTAACAAATCACCAGTCCAGGTTCGATGCGTGATACAGGGTGCTTGGGGCTGGTGCACTGATATGACCCAGAGGGATGGGATGGAGAGGGAGGTGGGAGGGGGCGTTCAGGATGCAAAACATATGTACAGTCGTGGTGGATTCATGTCAATGTATGGCAAAACTACTACAATATTATAAAGTAATTAGCCTCCAATTAAAATAATTAAATTGAAAAAATTAAAAATAATAAAAATAATTTTAAAAATTAATTAAAAAATAGATTTTCAGGAGAAATAACAACCTGCAGATGATGTCACCCTAATGGCAGAAAGTGAAGAGGAACTAAAGTGTCTCTTGATGAAGTTGATAGAGGAGAGTGAAAAAGCTGGCTTAAAGCTCAATATTCAAAAAACTGAGCTAATGGCATCCAGTCTCCTCACTTCATGGAAAATAGATGGGCAAAAAATGCAAACTGTGACAGACTTTATTTTCTTAGGCTCCAAAATCACTGCAGATAGTGACTGCACCCATAAAGTTAAAAGACACTTTCTTCTTGGAAAAAGCTATGGCAAACCTAGACAATATATTACGAAGCAAAGTCATCACTTTACAAACAAAGGTCCTTGTAGTCAAAGCTATGATTTTTCCATTAGTTATGCACAGATGTGAGTTATACCAAAAAAGAAGGCTGAGTCCAAAGAATTGATACTTTTGAATTATGGTGCTGGATAAGACTCTTGAGAGTTCCTTGAACAGCAAGCAATTCAAGCCAGCCAATCCCAAAGGAAATCAAACCTGAATATTCATTGGAAGGACTGATGCAGTATCTGAAGCTCCAATACTTTGGCCACCTAATGTGATGAGCTGACTCGTGGCAAAAGACCCTCATAGGAAAGATTGAGGGCCGGCATCAGCGTGAGAATAGCCAAAAGGAAAAGACTAACCCAAAGCTGAAGGCTGTGGAAGTTTTACTCAGATAACATATATCCCATAACATACATTCTGAGCTCAAAATTTAAAAAAAAGAGGAGAGAGAGAGAGAGATACTGCTGCCTATGAGGTCTATGTGTCTAAGGCTAAAGAATGTAAAAAAGAAAGGATGTTCACCTGAAAGAGACCTTAGACTTGGACTCCTTATCAACCTGCCTAAGTTAATTGTCTCAATCCCTGGGTTGGAAGGTCCCCTGTAGAAGGGCACGGCAACCCACTGCAGTATTCTTGCCTGGAGAATCCCCATGGACAGAGGAGCCTGGTGGGCTACAGTTCATAGGGTCACATAGAGTCAGACACGACTGAAACAAACAAGCACACCACAGCACACACAAGTTGAGATCAAGCCATTTCAAGTGAATAGCTATCCTGAGTTTCTTTGGTAAGCCAGTAATCTGGGGGCATACAAGGAGAAGCAGAATTTTCATTGAGTAGGGAGGGGTATGGAGGGGGTCACATTTTCTAATTTTCTTCCCAGCACCACCTTCCAGGGAGGAGGAAGTCTTTTTTCTTTATTTCGCTTTGATCAGAAGTTTCGTGGTGTTAGGGTTATGGCATAATGGGTACTTACTATATGCAAGGCTAATTTTATTATAATAAGAGCAAAATAAGCAAAAGATTACATTTAGGCACTGGAGAGTCCTGCTTTTCCCACCTTTCTTTGTCTTCCTGCTGGACATTCATCACCCCAAAATGTGCAGTTTCCTGTCAACCTTGAGGTTTCTGCTTTTCTTTACCCATGGAATCCCACTGTTACAAGATGTGTGATTTTCTGTCATCTGGTCCATGATTCCCTTTCTCTGTTCATACACTTTCTAACTCTGAGACTTTTTAATACATATTATATAATACAATTGTATGTATATTATATATAATTATATAATATATACTTATGCTTAATATATATACTTAAAATATATATACTTCTACTAATATATAATATATATACAATACTATTCAAATATAATATATACAATAATATATAATATATTACATATATAATATATTATATATATATATATGTATATGTATATATATTTGTACTTTAGCCAGGACAAAAATAGCTTAGGTAAAAGAGATAACCCATTGCCTCAGTTCACCTATTTTTACCATATTCCTTATCACAATTGGTGCAATTTTTGATTTCATGTATTCTCCCACTGTTTCTAACCTCAAGCATTTTGAGAAGAACAGTGACTCAATTTTGGTCTGTTATGGGTTTTCTTGACTTAGGATGGTATTTGGTAAACACTAAAGGATTCCACTAGAGAGGTGAGAAAAGAAAGAGCTCAAATGGGCCTGTAGATGGATTCTAGTCACTGAATGATCAATAGCTTGTTGCATGGCCTTTGATAGATTTATTTAACCTCCATGAGCTTTAAGTTTTTCATTTATAAAATAAGTAATATAGCTTCTTCATAGTGTAGGCTTAAAATCAATAGATGGAAACTAGAGAAGAAAGGGCTTCACAGGTGACATAGTGGTAAAGGACCTGCTGGTTAATGCAGGGGACATAAGACATGAAGGTTCAATCATGGGTTTGGAAGATCCCCTGGAGGAGGGTATGGCAAAACAGTCCATTATTCTTGCATGGCGGATCCCATGGACAGAGAATCCTGGCAGGCTACAGTCCATAGAGTTGCACAGAGTTGGACACAACTGAAGTGACTAAACACACACACATGCATAGAGAAGAAAATTTCAGCTCATTGTTATGAAACTTTCTAATAATTAATGCTTTCTAAACTTTCTACTTATCTGCATACAGAAGCACTAATAGAATGATTAGAGTAAAATTCTTTTCAACCAGAGATTTGGTGATGGCCAGCCTTTCTTCCATGGGATTATTGTGTTACTGCAAAGCTCTGTGTATAGCACAGTGAGACACATTAGGACTTGGCCCAAGTATCAGTATTGTCTCCAAGAGGACAGTCACTTCATTTTTGCACAACACTTTACTCAAATTCTAGGAGTTAGTAGAAATAATACCTTTCTTGCATACTTCCTGGATTTGCTGTAAGAATAATAAAATTTCAACAAATGCTGAAAGTAGTAGCAGCAAAAGAAAACAAGACAATAATACTTAAAGTATTTTAGTGGTGTTCTCTTCTATCCCCTACAGGGAAATAAATTTTTTTAAAGAATCAAATATATAGATTATCTATTATATGTGAGTTTTTACTAATGATTTGGAAAGCAACAGTTCACCATCTTCCAAGAATGATATATTACTGATTATGTTTGGCTGCTGTTAAAATTAGTTTGGAAAAGTATTTAATAGTACACAGATGTAATTATTCTATTTAATTGTATGTTTGTAAGTTTCTTATTTCCAAAACAAAAACTCTCAGAGTTAGAAAGCATATGAACAGAGAAAGGTGGAAAAAGCAGGACTCTGACATCCTAACTGTTGCTTCTTGATTTGCATGCAGATTTCTCAAGAGACAGATAAGGTGGCCTGGTATTCCAATCTCTTGAAGAATTTTCCACAGTTTGTTGTGATCCACACAAAGGCTTTGGCGTAGTCAGTAAAGCAGAAGTAGATGTTTTTCTGGGACTTTCTTGCTTTTTCAATGATCCAACAGATGTTGGAAATTTGATCTCTGGTTTCTCTACCTTTTCTAAATCCAGCTTAAATGTATGGAAGTCCATGGTTCATATACTGTTGAAGCCTGGCTTGGAGATTTTTGAACATTATTTTGCTAGCATGTGAGATGAGTGCAATTGTGTGGTAGTTTGCACATTCTTTGGCATTGCCTTTCTCTTGGATTGGAATGATAACTAACCTCTTCCTTTCCTATGGCCACTTCTGAGTTTGCCAAATTTGCTGGCATATTGAGTGAAGCACTTTCACATAATCATCCTTTAGGATTTAAAATATCTCAATTGGAAATCCATCACCTCCACTAGCTTTGTTCATAGTTATGCTTCATAAGGCCAACTTGACTATGCATTCCAGGGTGTCTAGTTCTAGGTGAGTGATCACACCATCATGGATATCTGGGTCATGATGATCTTTTGTATAGTTCTTTTGTATATTCTTGCCACTTCTTCTCAGTCTTTTCTGCTTCTGTTAGATCCATACCCTTTCTGTCCTTTATTGTGCCCATCTTTGCATGAAATGTTCCCTTGGCAACTCTAAATTTTTAAAAGAGATCTCTAGTCTTTCCCAGTCTATTGTTTTCCTCTATGTCTTTGCATTGATCACTGAAGAGAGTTTTCTTATCTCTCCTTACTGTTCTTTAGAACTTTGCATTCAGAAGGATATATCTTTCTTTTCTCCTTTGACTTTCATGTCTTTTCTTTTCTCAGCTATATGTAAGACCTACTCAGGCAATCATTTCACCCTTTTTCATTTATTCTTCTTAGGGATGATTTTGATCACTGGCTCTGGTACAATCTTATGAACCTCTTAGTTCCTCAGGCACTCTATCATCAGGTCTAATCCCTTGAATCTATTTGTCACTTCCATTGTATAATCATAAGGGATTTGATTTTGGTCATTCTTGAATGGTCTTGTGGTTTTCCCTATTTTCTTCAGTTTAAGTCTTAATTTTACAATAATGAGTTCATGATCCGAACCACAGTCAACTCCTGATCTTCTTTTTGCTACTGTATAGAATGTAGAGAACATAATCAATCTATATTTTGGTATTAAGCATCTGGTGATAGAGTGGAGAGTCATCTCTTGTGTTGCTGGAAGACAGTGTTTGCTATATCCAGTGCGTTCTCTTGGCAATATTCTGTTAGCCTTGCTCTGATTCATTTTGTACTCCAAGGCCAAACTTTCCTGCTGCTCCAATTATTTTTTTACTTTCTACTTTTGCATTCCACTATTATTTAAAGTATATCATTTGTGTGTGTGTGTATTATTTCTAGAAGGTTTTGTAAATTTTCATTGACAGATCAACTTGACCTTCTTCAGCATTAGTAGTGGGGACATAGAACTGGATTACTGTGATACTGAATGAACATAGATAATTCTGTCTTTTCTGAGATTATGCCCAAGTACTGCATTTCAGACTCTTTTGTTGTGTATGAGGGCTATTCCTTTTTTTTTTAAGGATTCTTGCCCACAGTAGTAGATATAATATCTTCTTAATCAAATTGCCCAGCTGGTCCATTTTAGTTCATTCCTAAAATGTTGATGTTCATTCTTGCCATCTCATGTTTGATCACTTTCAATTTACCTTGATCCAAGGATCTAACATTTCAGATTCCTACGTAATATTGTTCTTTACAGCATCAGACTTTACTTCTACCATCAGATACATCCAAAACTAAGCACTGTTTCTGCTTTGGTTCAGCCTCTTTATTCCTTATGGAAAGATTTTTCTGCTCTTCTCAAGTAACATATTGGGTTTATCATTGAATTCATTTTATCAATATCATATTATCATTGAAATAAGGATGGGCAAGGTGGTTTCAAAATTTGGCATTAAAAATCTATAATTCTCGACTCATGCATTTATAAGAATCTTAAATTATTGTTCCACTTTAAAGATATAAAAACTTAAAAGTATGTCCTATGCATTATGGATTTTTTTGTGCAAAAATATAGCTCCATTTGGCAGACTTATTTTTAAAAATGGGTGTGTTGGCTTACCATCAAAGATTGAAAGATATATATTTGTATGTTTTAAATGAATATAAAAATGTAATGTATGGATCTTTTAAAATCATTCCATGTTTTAACTGATGCAAATTAATAAGCATGAAGCTAGATTAGATATTTTATGGTCCCTAAATATTCCTGGCCATAGGACAGCCCAGACCCAAATATTCTTTGTTTGTAACATCAGTAAGCATTTTGTCTCTAGATTTTTACTTACCCAGGCTAGGATCTGGCTTCTCTGATTTACAAAGTCTCCACTTGATTTCTTGCCAAACAAACTCATAGCCAGCTTGCACTCACACCATCTCTTAGCTGCTATCTATGATATCAGGATCCTACCGTGATTTCTGACATGTCACGATCACACCTTTCACCTCTGCCTCATACTGGCTAAGTAGTGAGAAAGTGTACACCTCTGAAATTTTTGAGTATTTTTCTTCTGTTAGTTACCAAGAAAGTAGTAATCAAGACAGCACCAGGTGCAGGCATATTTTTTATCCCAGAGACTGTTGCCTCCTGTCTGTTAATGGTGCAGTTCCTTGGAAAATTTAAGAGGCAGTTTGACCACAGATGCATTTCTCTTGTTAATCACCATTTCATTAGTGTTAATAAGATTAATTTGTAATTAGATTTACTGTGTCTCAAACCAAGGAAACTGAACAGTGAGGAAATCATATTTCTGTGTTTTATTTATTTCTAACCTTTATTTCATAAAGCCTGAGTAGTCTGTGGAGGTTACAGATGCGTATCATCATGCTTTGGGGATCAATAGTTAAGCAGATCAAAGAAATGCAAATTAAAATCACAATGAAACATAACCTTACACTTTTGAGGATGGTTACATCAAAAAGACCACAAATAACAAATCCTGGGGAGGATGTTGAGAAAAGAGAATTCTCGTGTACTATTGGTGGGAATATAAATTGGTACAGCCACTATGAAAACAGCAAGAAGGTTTCTCAAAAAACTAAAAATAGAATTACCACATGACACAGAAAATCCACTCCTGAATATCTGAAAAACATGAAAACAGTAATTCAAAAAGATACATGTACCCTAATGTTCACAGAACTATTTACAATTCCCAATATATAGAAACAAGGTATGATATGTGTCTGTTAACAGATGATTGAGTGAAGAAGATGTGCATACTTGAGAGACTACTGCTCAGTTATAAAAATGAATGATATTTTGCCATTTGCAACACCATGTGTAAACTTATAAACCTGAAGGGCCTAAGTGGGAGTATTGTGAAATAATAAGTCAGGCAGAGTAAGATGAATACTGTATGCTACCACATATATACAGAATCTAAAAAATAAAATAAAACTAGTGAAGGTGACAAGAAAAAAAAAAACAAACCTCACACATAAAGATAAAAACAACTAGTCATTGCCAGTAGAGAAAGGGAAAGGGGAAGTGACACATTAGGGATAAGGAACTAAAAAAGATACACACTACTATATATAAAATAAATAAACTGAAGTGATGTACAACTCAGGGAATATAGCCAATATTTTATAACTACAAATGAAATACAACCTTTAAAAACTGTGAATCACTATGTTGTACATCTGAAAATTATATAATGTTGTACATCAACTACATCTCAACAATTTTTTTTTTAAGATGCTATCACTGCAGATGGTGACTGCAGCCATGAAGTTAAAAGACGCTTACTCCTTGGAAGAAAAATTATGACCAACCTAGATATCATATTCAAAAAGCAGACACATTATTTTGCTGACTAAGGTCTATCTCGTCAAGGCTATGGTGTTTCCAGTAGTCATGTATGGATGTAAGAGTTGGACTGTGAAGAAGGCTGAGCTCCGAAGAATTCTTGAGAGTCCCTTGGACTGCAAGGAGATCCATCCAGTCCATTCTGAAAGAGATCAGCCCTGGGATTTCTTTGGAAGGAATGATGCTAAAGCTGAAGCTCCAGTACTGTGGCCACCTCATGCGAAGAGTTGACTCATTGGAAAAGACTCTGATGCTGGGAGGGATCGAGGGTAGGAGGAGAAGGGGACGACAGAGGATAAGATGGTTAGATGGCATCACTGACTCTATGGACGTGAGTCTCAGTGAACTCTGGGAGCTGATGATGAACAGGGAGGCCTGACATGCTGTGATTCATGGGGTTGTAAAGAGTCAAACACTACTGAGTGACTGAACTGAGCTGAATTGAAAAATTCAGCAGAATGGTGACAAAATGGGGACACATAGAGAAATAACAAAAACTTTTTACTGGTCCACTCTTTACATATATATATATATATATATATATATATATATATATATATATTTTAATTGGAAGTTAATTACTTTACAATATTGTATTGGTTTTGTCATACATCAGCATGTATCCACCACAGGTATACACGTGTTCCCCATTCTGAACCCCCCTCCCTCCTCCCTCCTCGTACCATCCCACTGGGTCATCTCAGTGCACCAGCCCCAAGCAGATGAATGGATAAGAAAGCTGTGGTACTTATACATAATGGAGTATTACTCAGCCATTAAAAGGAATACATTTGAATCAGTTCTAATGAGGTGGATGAAACTGGAACCTATTATACAGAGTGAAGTAAGCCAGAAAGACAAACCTCAATACAGTATACTAATGCATACATATGGAATTTAGAAAGATGGTACTGATAACCCTGTATACGAGACAGCAAAAGAGACACAGATGTATAGAACAGTCTTTTGGTCCACTCTTATTCCTGGGACACTGAAACCCAGGGTTGGCAAGATTACTGGGGATCCAGGGTTGGTGGGATTCCTGGGGAGATGACCTATTTCTTTAAATCAGTATTGTCCTCCAGCTTGAATGTTGGATGTGGGTAGATCTCTCCCAAATGTCAAGGACTTCATAAAAAACATAAACAAATCTTATACAAATTATGTGAATTATTCTAAACAAGCAAACCCACAGAGACAGAAAGTTGACCAGTGGTTGCTAAGATCTTGGGGAAGGAGGAATAAGACATAGCAGCTAATGATTTTCAAATTTCTCTTTGTGGTGATGAAAATATTCTGGACTTAGTGGCAATGGTGGCATACTTTGTAAATATACTAAAAAGTGAACTGTGATCTTTAAAATGCTTTTATGATATAATAACTAAGTCTCAATTAAATAAAAAAAAAAATAAAACCATAGTATGGAAAGAAAATTTGCCATCCCAAAATGTTCCTCTTTGTCATGAAAATTAATCTAATTGTTTTTAAGAAACAAAAACAAAACAGCTGTCTAAAGAATCTAAAGGGCCTATTTCCAGAATAGAGCTAAAACCAGAAATGTCTGCAAGAAATATGATATAGTTTGATGGGAGTAACTAGAAATCGAGTCCTTTCTGTGTTTCACTGTCTCTGTATAACCCAGCAAATTTTTGTCTTCCCATGTGAACTTTTCTCCCACTCTTTGAAATTTCAATTTACTATATTGTCTTTTGACTTCAGGTAAATATGATATTTGAGATGAGGTTTTAGCCATTTGGTGGGTTACTCAGTTTTTCTAGGTCTAACCCATGTACAAATATTTTTAAAGTTGTCCTTGATTTTCTCTTGTTGATATGTCTCAAGTCAATATAATGTTTAGACCAGACAGAAGAACTTCAAAAGGTAGAAAAAACTTTCTTATTCATAAGATCAGGTTAAAACAGACCAGTTACATCAGAACATCTGGGAAGGAGACTCAGGCATATAACCAAAGAAAAGAGATCTTGAGCCTCTGCTCTTGCATTGAACAATCTCACATGGGAAACCATGAAATCATTTTTAAAAAATGAGAAATGGAAGAATTTTGTGACCCTCATGTTCAAGTCTTAACTTGACAATACTCTCTTAAAAATTTAACTGGAAAAGTTGGGAGCTACCTTCAATAACAAAGAAAGGTTAGTTCATAATTACTTCACAATTCTTTATGTGCAATCATGATCAATGCCATCAGGACAACTGGCTTCCTGCCTTCACATCAACCTGGTAACTTCCTGCATTTGTTTTCCTATTAATCTAGCTATCTGAATCATTGGGCACTCTGTCTGCAACCCTTTTCACACACTTTGGGTTTCAGTAGCAGCCATTTCGGGCTGAATTAGGAATATTACTACTGAAAATATTTTGCATCTTCGATAAGAAGAAGCATTCTTCATAAGGAGGACTATGAAAAGTGAAAGTGAAAGTCACGCAATCGTGTCCAACTTTTTGAGACTCCATCGACTATACAATTCATGGAATTCTCCAGGCCACAATAAGTGGGTATCCTTTTCTCCAAGGGATCTTCCCAATCCAGGGGTCAAACCCAGGTCTCCCACATTGTGGGTGGATTCCTTACCAGCTGAGCCTCAAGGGACTCCCAAGAATACTAGAGTGGGTAACTTATATACTCTGCTGTGGATCTTCCCAACCCAGGAATTGAACCGCAGTCTCCTGCATTGCAGGCAGATTCTTTACCAGCTGAGCTATCCAGGAAGCCCTCTTCTAGCCTAGAGAGACAGAATTCCTTTGGAAGATAAGGAAACCATGATGTCTGTGCTTAACCTGGAACAGTGTAATTGGGAGGACTCTAGATATTATCTGGTCTCTATTGTTATCATTTAGCATGTTACTTTTAAAATACCACTCTTTCTGACAGTTCTTTTAAATTTTTACTTATAGAGATATAATAAAATATTTTTATATATAGCATTGGTAATGATAACTAGCAATAACATTCTTATGGTAATGCCAAAGAATGCTCAAACTACCACAAAATTGCCCTCATCTCACACGCTAGTACGGAGAAGGCAAAGGCACCCCCACTCCAGTACTCTTGCCTGGAAAATCCCATGGATGGAGGAGCCTGGTAGGCTGCAGTCCATGAGGTCGCTAAGAGTCAGATACGACTGAGCGACTTCACTTTTACTTTTCACTTTCATGCATGGGAGAAGGAAATGACAACCTATTCCAGTGTTCTTGCCTGGAGAATCCCGGGGACGGTGGAGCCTGATGGGCTGCTGTCTATGGAGTTGCACAGAGTCGGACATGACTGAAGCAACTTAGCAGCAGCAGCAGCAGCAGCACACACTGGTAAAGTAATGTTCCAAATTCTCCAAGGCAGGCTTCAGCAATACATGGACCGTGAACTTCCAGATGTTCAAACTGGCTTTAGAAAAGGCAGAGGAACCAGAGATCAAATTGCCAACATCCTCTGGATCATTTAAAAAGCAAGAGAGTTCCAGAAAAAAAAACATCTATTTCTGCTTCATTGACTATGTCAAAGTTTTTGATTGTGTGGATCACAATAAATTGTGAAAAATTCTGAAAGAGATGATAATACCAGACCACCTGACCTGCCTCTTGAGAAACCTATATGCAGGTCAGGTAGCAACAGTTAGAACTGGACATGGAACAACAGACTGGTTCCAAATAGGAAAAGGAGTACACCAAGGCTGTATATTGTCACCCTGCTTATTTAACTTCTATGCAGAGTACATCATGAGAAACGCTGGACTGGAAGAAGCACAAGCTGGAATCAAGATTGCTAGGAAAAATATCAATCACCTCAGATATGCAGATGACACCACCTTTATGGCAGAAAGGGAAGAGGAACTAAAAAGCCTCTTGATGAAAGTGAAAGAGGAGAGTGGAAAAGTTGGCTAACATTCAGAAAATGAAGATCATGGCATCCGTTCTCATCACTTCATGGGAAATAGATGGGGAAACCGTGGGAACAGTGTCAGACTTTATCTTTTGGGGCTCAAAAATCACTGCAGATGGTGACTTCAACCATGAAATTAAAAGACGCTTACTCCTTGGAAGAAAAGTTATGACCAACCTAGATAGCATATTCAAAAGCAGAGACATTACTTTACCAACAAAGGTCCGTCTAGTCAAGGCTATGTTTTTTCCAGTGATCATGTATGGATGTGAGAGCTGAACTGCGAAGGAAGCTGAGCACTCTTGAAGAACTGATGCTTTGAATTGTGGTATTGGAGAAGACTCTTGAGAGTC
Organism: Nanger dama; assembly: GCA_917880005.1. Classification (NCBI taxonomy): domain Eukaryota; kingdom Metazoa; phylum Chordata; class Mammalia; order Artiodactyla; family Bovidae; genus Nanger; species Nanger dama. The sequence goes on from CAKJTW010000069.1 coordinate 7,098,156, forward strand.
CCTTGGACTGCAAGCAGATCCAACCAGTTCATTCTGAAGGAGATCAGCCCTGGGATTTCTTTGGAGGGAATGATGCTAAAGCTGAAACTCCAGTACTTTGGCCACCTCATGCGAAGTGTTGACTCATTGGAAAAGACTCTGATGCTGGGAGGGATTGAGGGCAGGAGAAGGGGACGACAGAGGATAAGATGGCTGGATGGCATCATGGACTCAATGGATGTGAGTCTGAGTGAACTCCGATAGATGGTAATGAACAGGGAGGCCTGTCGTGCTGTGATTCATGGGGTCGCAAATAGTCGGACCCGACTGAGCGACTGAACTGAACTGAACTGAATGATAACTAAATTTGGAGTACCTGATGCTTTATGGATAGAAAGATTTTTGTGGGGAATATCCCAAACCTTTAAAGTTATTGTTTATAAAGCCTGCCAATGGAAGATATATTGATGACTTCAAAAGAAACAAACGTCTTAACCAAATCAGACCAAAAGTTCATGTTAGGGGAAACACACTGACTATAAGCGGCCATCCTGGTCAGGACCCACAGTAACCTTTTGCATGAGCTTTTTTTTTTTTTTTTTTCTTTAATGGCAGGAGGTCCTTGTAGGGAACATGGAATGAAAAAGTCAGCACCAACAGGGAGAGTTCAGGAAAGGTCAAAAAGTGACATTACATGTCCAAATACCTCCCAGAATCCTTCTCACTTGCATTCATCTTGGCTGAGCAAGGCTTGTACTACCAGGAAAGACTGAGTCAGAATGACTGGCTAAAGCCAACCCAAAAACAAACCCCATCACAATAAGACTGCAAGCCACATGGCAGAGCAGTTCTCCTAGGTTCCCTTACTCTAATGCTCTTTGCCTGGGCACCCCTTCACAATAAAATCTCTTACTTTGTCGACACATGTGTCTCCTCAGAGAATGCATTATTAAGTGTTAGATAAGAGCCCACTTTTGGGCCCTGGAAAAGGTTCCCCTTCCTGAAACAGTCTGATGCCCCTTTAAACATTCTTGTCTTTGATAGGCTAGAATCAGAGGATTATGAGAGTCAAACTAGCTGCCTCCCATACTTTATAATGAACTTTTACATTTCAAAACCAACCACTGTGTCTGTGTATATCACTCACTTTTAGATAACACATGACTCATCATTCCATAAAATATCTCCTTTTAATCATTGTTTCTTGGACTGTCTTTGTAGTAAGTCAATATCATAATAAAGAATGAAACTTTTGGTAATTATTTTAAGTGATGTATCATAGCTTAGCAGTGTCCACACAAGAGACTAAGCCAGACTTGCATGTGAGTGTCCAGGAGTCTCCAGAAGAGGCGTGGGTCCACAGTGGCCTCCTGCAAAGTTAGGGGCACTGAATACAACAGCCCTTTTCAGAGAGGTCCACATTACCTCTTGTGACCCCATGGACTGTAGCATACAATGCTCCTCCCTCCATGGGATTCTCCAGGCAAGAGTACTGGAGTGAGTTGCCATTTTCTTCTCCAGGGGATCTTCTTGACACAGGGATCGAATCTGGGTCTCCTGTATTCCAGGCAGATGCTTAAACTCTGAGCCTCTAGGGAAGTCCCCAGTAACCCTACCCTACCATTAACTCTACCTCCATTAATTCTCCATTAACAGGGAGGAAACACAGTCCTTCCCATCAACAGAAAACTGGATTAAATATTTACTGAGCATGGCTCCAGCCATCTGAACAGGTCCCAGATTCCCCACAGTCAGCCTCTCCCAGCAGGAAGCTTCCAACAAGCCTCTTATTCTTATCTATCAGAGGGCAGAGAGAATAAAAATGACAATCACAGAAAACTAATCAAATTGATTGCATGAACCACAGACTTGTCTAATTAATGAAACTATGAACCATCCCCTGTAGGGCCACCCAAGATGGACAGGTAAAGTTGGAGAGTTCTAACAAAATGTGGTCTACAGGAGAAGGAAATGGGAAACCACTTCAGTATTCATGCCTTGAAAACCCAAAGAACAGTAGGAAAAGTTAAAATGATATGATAATGAAAGATGAACTCCCCAGGTTTGTGGACACCCTATATGGTACTGGAGAAGAGTGGAGAAAAACTCCAGAAGGAAGGCAGAGATGAAGCCAAAGCAGAAACAATGCCCAGTTGTGGATGTGATTAGTTACAGAAGTAAAGTCTGATGCTGTAAAATAACAATATGGCATAGAAATCTGGAATGTTAGGTCCATGAATCAAGGTAAATTGGAAGTGGTCAAACAGGAGATGGCAAGAATGAACATTTATATTTTAGGAATCAGTTAACTGAAATGGACTGGATGGGGTGATTTAATCCAGATTACCATTATATCTACTACTGTGGGCAAGAATCCATTAGAAGAAAAGGATTATCCCTCACATTCAGCAGAAGTCTGTAATGTAGTACATGGGTACAAGCTCAAAAATAACGAATGACCTCTGTTTGTTTCTAAGGCAAACCATTCACTATGACAGTAATCTGAGTCTATGTCCCAACTACTAATGCTGAAAAAACTGAAGTTGAATGGTTCTATAATGACCTAGAGACCTTCTAGAACTACCATCAAACAAAGATGTCTTTTTCATCATAGGCAACTGGAATGCAAAAGTAGGAAGTCAAGAGATACTTGGAGTAAAGGCAAATTTGGCCTTGGGTTACAAAATGAAGCAAGGCAAAGGCTAATAGGGTTTTGCCAAGAGAATGCACTGGTCATAGTAAACACCCTCTTCCAACAATAGAAGAGACAACTCTACACATGGACATCACCAGATGGTCAACACTGAAATAAGATTCCTTGCAGCCAGAGATGGAGAAGTTCTATATAGTCAGCAAAAACAAGAACAGGAACTGATTGTGATTCAAATCATGACTTCCTTATTGAAATATTAAGACTTATATTGAAGAAAGTAGGGGAAAATCACCAGACCAGTCAGGTATGACTCAAATCAAATTCCTTACAATTATACAGTGGAAGTGACAAATAGATTCAAGGGATTAGATCTAATAGAGTGCCTGAAGAACTATGGATGGTGGTTCGTGACACTGTATAGGAGGTGGTGACCAAGACATCCTGAAGAAAAAGAAATGCAAAAAGGTAAACTAATTGTCTAAGGAGGCATTATAAATAGCTGAGAAAAGAAGAGAAGCACAAGACTGAGGAGAAAAGGAAAGATATACCAATCTGAAAGCAGAGTTTCAAACAATAGCAAAGAGAGGGAAGAAAGCCTAACTCAGTCATCAATGCGAAGAAATAGAGGGAAAAAATAGAATGGGAAAGACTAGAGATCTCTTCAGGAAAATTAAAGATACGAAGGGAATATTTCATGCTAAGATGGGCACAACAAAGGATAGAAACAGTATGGACCTAAAAAAAGCAGGAGATATTATGAAGAGGTGGATATACACAAAAGATCTTAATGACCTAGATAACCAGAGTGATGTGATCACTCACCTTGAGTCAGACATCTAGGACTGTGAAGTCAAGTGGGCCTTAGGAAGCATCGCTATGAACAAAGCTAGTGGAGGTGATGGAATTCCAGTTGAGCTGTTTAAAATCTTAAAAGATGATGCTGTGAAAGTCCTGCACTCAATATGCCAGCAAATTTGGAAAACTCAGCAGTGGCCACAGGACTGGAAAAGGTCAGCTTTCATTCAAATCCCGAAGAAAAGCAATGTCAAAGAATGTTCACTCTACCACACAATTGCACTCATCTCACATACTAGCAAAGTAATGTTATTCTCCAAGCCAGGCTTCAACAGTACATGAACTGTGAACTTCCAGATGTTCAACCTCCATTTAGAATAGGCAGAGGAGCCAGAGATCAAATTGCCAGCATCCATTGGATTATAGAAAAAAACATGAGAATTCCAGAAAAACATGTACTTCAGCTTTATTGACTACACTAAAGTCTTTGTGTGGATCACAACAAATTGTCTTCCCTGGTGGTTCAGTCAGTAAAGAGTCTTCCTTCAATGTGAGAGATATGAGTTTGATCCCTGGGTTAGGGAAATCCCTTTAGAAAGAAATGGTTACCCACTCTAGTATTATTGCCTAGAGAATTCCACCAACAGAAGGCCCTGGTGGGCTACAGTCCATGGGGTCACAAAGAATCTGACACAATTGAGTGACTAACACTTTCAACATACTGTGGAAAATTCTTCAAGAGATAGGAATATCAGACCACCTTACCTACCTCCTGAGAAATCCGTGTGCAGATCAAGAAGCAACAGTTAGAACCAGACATAGAACAATGGGCTGATTCCATATTGGGAAAGGAGTACGTCAAGGCTATATATTATCACCCTGCTTATTTAACATCTATGCACAGTATATATGGTTAAATGTCAGGCTGGATGAAGCATAAACTGGAATCAAGATTGCCAAGAGAAATATCAATAAACTCAGATATGCAGATAACACTACCGTTATGCCAGAAAGCAAAGAGAAACTAAAGGATCACTTGATAAAAGTTAAAGAGGACACCTATGGACACCTTATCTTCGACAAAGGAGGCAAGAATATACAATGGAGTAAAGACAGTCTCTTTAACAGGTGGTGATGGGAAAACTGGTCAACCACTTGTAAAAGAATGAAACTAGACCTCTTTCTAACACCATACACACAAAAAAAACTCAAAATGGATTAAAGATCTAAATGTAAGACCAGAAACTATAAAACTCATAGACGAAAACATAGGCAAAACACTCTCCGACATAAATCACAGCAGGATCCTCTATGATCCACCTCCCAGTATAATGGAAATAAAAGCAAAAATAAACAAATGGGATTTAATTAAAATTAAAAGCTTCTGCACAACAAAGGAAACTATAAGCAAGGTGAAAAGACAGCCTTCTGAATGGGAGAAAACAATAGCAAATGAAACAACTGACAAACAACTAATCTCAAAATATACAAGCAACTTATGCAGCTCAACTCCAGAAAAATAAACAAACCAATCAAAAAATGAGCCAAAGAACTAAATAGACATTTCTCCAAAGAAGGCATACGGATGGCTAACAAACACATGAAAAGATGCTCAACATCACTCATTATCAGAGAAATGCAAATCAAGACCACAATGAGGTACCATTTCACACCAGTCAGAATGGCTGCAATCCAAAAGTCTACAAGCAATAAATGCTGGAGAGAGTGTGGAGAAAAGGGAACCCTCTTACACTGCTGATGGGAATGCAAACTCGTACAGCCACTATGGAAAACAGTGTGGAGATTCCTTACAAAATTGCAAATAGAACTGCCTTATGACCCAGCAATCCCACTGCTGGGCATACACACCGAGGAAACCAGAATCAAAGAGACACATGTACCCCAATGTTCATTGCAGCACTGTTTATAATAGCTAGGACTTGGAAACAACCTAGATGTCCATCAGCAGATGAATGGATAAGAAAGCAGTGGTACATATACACAATGGAGTACTACTCAGCCCTTAAAAAGAATAAATTTGACTCAGTTCTAATGAGATGGATGAAATTGGAGCTGATTATACAGAGTTAAGTAAGCCAGAAAGAAAAACACCAATACAGTATACTGACACATATTTATGGAATTTAGAAAGATAGTAATGATGACCCTCTATGTGAGACAATAAAAGGGACACAGAGGTATAGAACGGACTTTTGGACTCTGAGGGAGAGGGAGAGGGTGGGATGATTTGGGAGAATGGCATTGAAACATGTATACTATCATGTAAGAAACGAAGCGCCAGTCTATGTTCAATACAGGATACAGGATGCTTGGGGCTGTTGCACGGGAGGATCCAGGGAGATGATATGAGGTGGGAGGTGGGAGGGGGCTTTGGCATTGGGAGATCATGTACACCTGTGGCTGATTCACGTCAATGTATGGCAAAACAAATACAGTATTGTAATGTAGAATAAAAAAAAATCTTAAAAAAATTAAAGAGGAGAGTGAAAAAGCTGGCTTAAAGCTCAGTATTCAAAAACTGAGAGCCTGGCATCCAGTCCCATCACTTCAGATCAAACAGATGGGGAAACAGAGGAAATAGAGCCAAGTTTTATTTTCTTGGGCTCCAAAATCACCAGCAATGGCTGGTGACCACAGCCATGAAATTAAACGACCTTCGCTCCTTGGAAGAAAAGTTAGGAGAAACCTAAACTTTATATTAAAAAATCAGAGACATTACTTTGCCAATAAGTGTCCATCTAGTGAAAGCTAAGATTTTTCTGTAGTCATGTATGGATGTAAGAGTTTGATCATAAAGAAGTCTGAGCACTGATGAAATGATGATTTTGACCTGTGGTATTGGAGAAGACTCTTGAGAGTCCCTTTAACTTCAAGGAGATCAAACTAGTCAATCATAAGGGAAATCGGTCCTAAATTTTTATTGGAAGCACTGATACTGAATCTGAAGCTCAGACACTTTGGACACCTTATGCAAAGAACTGACTCATTGGAAAAGACCCTGATGCTGGAAAAAATTGGAGTCAGGAGGAGAAAGGGATGGCAGAGTTGGATGACTGGATGGCATCACGAACTCAGTGGACATGAGTTTGGGCAAGCTCCGAGAGCTGGTGATAGGGAAGCATGGAGTGCTGCAGTCCATGTGGTGGCAAATAGTTGGATACCACTGAGTGACTGAACTGACTGACTGACTGAATGTTGAAGTGACCATTGGGGTACATGTTTCTTTTGCAACTGTGATTTTCTCAGGGTATGTACCTAATATTGGGATTGCAGGGTCATATGTAGGTTTTATTCCTAGATTTATGTGGAATCTCCATACTGTTCTCCATAGTGTCTCTATCAATTTACATTTCCACTGACAGTGCAAGAAGATTATCATTTACCACACCCTCTTCAAAATTTATTGGTAGTAGATATTTTAATGATGGCCATTTTGACTGATGTGAGGTGATACCTTTCTGTAGTTTTAATTTGTAGTTCTCTAATAATCAACAGAAGAGATGACTTTACACATGGACATTACCAAATGGTCAATACCGAAATCATATTGATTACATTCTTTGTATCCAAAATGGAAAAGCTGTATACAGTCAGCAAAAATAAGACCTGGAACTTACTATGGCTAAGATCATCAATTTCACACAGAAAAATTCAGACTTAAACTAAAGAAAACTGGGAAAAACACTAGACCAGCCAGGTAAGACTTAAATCAAATCTCATATGAAATTACAGTAGAGGTAACAAATAGCTTCAAGAAACTAGATCTAGTTAACAGTGCGCCTGAAGAACTATGGTCAGATGTCCATAATATTGTATAAGAGGTGGCAAACAAAATTATCTCAAAGAAAAAGAAAAGTAAAATGGCAAAGTGTTAATTTGAAGAGGCTTTACAAACAGTGAAATAATGAAGATAAGTAAAATCCAAGGGAGAAAGGGAAAGGTATATCCAATTAAATAAAGAGTTAAAAGAACAGCTAGAAGAGACGAGAGAGCCTTCTTCAATGAACAGTGCTTAATAGTAGAAGAAAACAACAAAAAGAGGGAAAAATAGAGATCCTTTCAGGAAAATTGGAAATATCAAGGGAGTATTCTGCCCAAAGATGGCACAAAAAAGGATAAAAATGGTAGAGACCCTGAAGATGCTGACGAAATCAAGAAGAGATGGAAATAATACATGGAAGAACTGTATAAAATAGATCTTAATGAACCAAATTACTAAAGTGGTTTGGTTAGTCACCCAGAGCCAGACACTCTGGAGTGGAAAGTCAAGTGGGCCTTAAAACCACTACTGTTAATAATGATTTCCCTGTAGCTCAAACAGTAAAGAATCTGCCTGTGATGCAGGAGACCAGGGTTCAATTGCTGGGTTGGGAAGATCCTCTGGAAACGGGAATGGCAATCCACTCCATTATCCTTGCCTGGAGAATTCCAAGGAAAGAAAAATCTGGCAGGCTACAGTTTATGGGTCACAAAGAGTTGGACATGACTGAGCCACTAACATACACACACTGTTAATAAAGCTAATGGATGCAATGACATTCCAGTAGAACTATTCAGATCCCTAAAGGATGATGCCATCATGGTTTTGCATTCATTATGTCAGCAAGTCTGGAAGACCCAGGAGTGGCCACAGGACTGGAAGAGTTCAGTTCAGTATATTTCAGTTCAGTTCAGTTCAGTCGCTCACTTGTTTCCGACTCTTTGTGATCCCATGGACCACAGCACACCAGGTCTCCCTGCCCAAACCAGCTCCCAGAGTTTACACAAACTCATGTCCATGGAGTCAGTGATGCCATCCAACAATCTCATCCTCTGTCATCCTCTTCTCTTCCTGCCTTCAATCTTTCCTAGCATCAGGGTCTTTTCCAATGAATCAGCTCACCATATCAGGAGGGCAAAGTTTTGGAGTTTCAGTTTCAACATCAGTCCTTCCAATGAGCACTCACGACTGATCTCCTTTAGGATCAACTGGTTGAAACTCCTTGCAGTCCAAGGGACTCTCAACAGTCTTCTCCAACACCTCAGTTCAAAAGCATCAATTCTTTAGCACTTAGCATTATTTATAGACCAACTCTCACATCCATACGTGACTATTGGAAAAACAATGACCTTGACTAGACGGACCTTTGTTGTCAAAGCAATGTCTCTGCTTTTAAATATGCCATCTTAAGAAAAAGCCTTTAACTGTGTGGATCAGAATAAACTGTGGAAAATTCTGAAAGAGATGGGAATACCAGACCACCTGACCTGCCTCTTGAGAAACCTATATGCACGTGAGGAAGTAACAATTAGAACCAGACATGGAACAATAGACTGGTTTCAAATAGGAAAAGTAGTGCATCAAGGCTGTATATTGTTACCCTGCTTATTTAACTTCTATGCAGAGTACATCATGAGAAACACTGGGCTGGAAGAAGCACAAGCTGGAATCAAGATTGCCAGGAGAAATATCAATAACCTCAGATATGCAGATGACACCACCCTTATGGCAGAAAGGGAAGAGGAACTAAAAGCTTCTTGATGAAAGTGAAAGTGGAGAGTGAAAAAGTTGGCTTAAAGCTCAACATTCAGAAAACGAAGATCATGGCATCTGTTCCCATCACTTCATGGGAAATAGATGGGGGAAAAGTGGGAACAGTTTCAGACTTTATTTTTCAGGGGGCTCCAAAATCACTGCAGATGGTGGCTGCAGCCATGAAATTAAAAGACGCTTAGTCCTTGGAAGAAAAGTTATGATCAACCTAGATAGCATATTGAAAAGCAGAGACATTACTTTGCCAACAAAGGTTTGTCTAGTTAAGGCTATGGCTTTTCCTGTGGTCATGTATGGATGTGAGAGTTGGACTGTGAAGAAGGCTGAGCACCGAAGAATTGATGCTTTTGAACTGTGGTGTTGGAGAAGACTCTTGAGAGTCCCTTGGACTGCAAGGAGATCCAACCTGTTCATTCTGAAAAAGATCAGCCCTGGGATTTCTCTGGAGGGAATGATGCTAAAGCTGAAACTCCAGTACTTTGGCCACCTCGTGCGAAGAGTTGAGTCATTAGAAAAGACTCTGATGCTGGGAGGGATTGGAGGCAGGAGGAGACGGGGACGACAGAGGATGAGATGGCTGGATGGCATCACAGACTCGATGGATGTGAGTCTGAGTGAACTCCAGGAGTTGGTGATAGACAGGGAAGCCTGGCATGCTGCGATTCATGGGGTCACAAAGAGTCGGACACGACTTAGTGAGTGAATTGAACTGAGGCTACTCATAACTTTCCTTCCAAGGAGGATTTTTAATTTCATGGAGGCAGTCACCATCTTCAGTGATTTTGGAGCCCCTAAATATAAAGTCAGCCACTGTTTCCACTGTTTCCCCATCTATTTTCTATGAAGTGATGGATCCAAATACCATGATCTTCATTTTCTGAATGTTGAGCTTTAAGCCAACTTTTTCACTCTCCTCTTTTACTTTCATCAAGAGGCTCTTAAGTTTTTCTTCACTTTCTGCCATAAAGGTGGTGTCTTCTGCATATCTGAGGTTATTGATATTTCTCCCAGCAATCTTGATTCCAGGTTGTGCTTCTTCCAGCCCAGCGTTTCTCATGTACTCTACATATAAGTTAAATAAGCAGGGTGACAATATACAGCCTTGACATACTCTTTTTACTATATGGAACCAGTCTGTTGTTCCATGTCCAGAACTGTTGCTCCTGACCTGCATACAGATTTCTCAAGAGGCAGGTCAGGTGGTCGAGTATTCCCATCTCTTTCAGGATTTTCCACAGTTTATTGTGATCCACATAGTCAAAGGCTTTGGAAATAAAGCAGAAATAGATGTTTTTCTGGAACTCTCTTGCTTTTTCCATGATCCAGCAGATGTTGGCAATTTTATTTCTGGTTTCTCTGCTTTTCTAAAACCAGCTTAAACTTCTGGAATTTCACAGTTCACATATTTCTGAAGCCTGGCTTGGAGAATTTTAAGGATTAATTTATTAGAGTGTGAGATGAGTACAACTGTGTGGTAGTTTGAGGATTCTTTGAAATTTCCTTTCTTTGGATTGGAATGAAAACTGACCTTTTCCAGTCCTGTGGTCATAGCTGAGTTTTCCAAATTTGCTGACATATTGAGTACAGCACTTTCAAGGCATCATCTTTTAAGATTTAAAAGAGCTCAACTAGAATTCCATCACCTCCACTAGCTTTGTTCATAGTGATGCTTCATAAGGCCGACGTGCCTTCAAAGTTCGAGATGTCTGGCTCAAGGTGAGTGATCACACCATCATAATTGTCTGAATCATGGAGGTCCTTTTGTACAGTTCCGTGTGTTCTTGCTACCTCTTCTCAATATCTTCTGCTTTTGTTAGGTCTGTATCATTTCTGTCCTTTGTTGAGTCCATCTTTGCCTGAAATATTCCCTTGGTATCTCTAATTTTCTTTAAGAGATCTCTAGTGTTTCCCATTTTATTGTTTTCCTATATTTCTTTGCACTGATCAGTGAGGAAGGCTTTCTTATCTCTCCTTGCTGTTCTTTGAAACTCTTTATTCAAATGAGTATATCTTTCCTTTTATCCATTGCTTTTTACTGCTCTTATTTTTCCAGCTATTTGTAAGGCCTTCTCAGACAGACATTTTTCTGTTTTGCATTTCTTTTGGGGATGGATTGATCCCTCTCTCCTGTACAATGTCACAAACCTCCACCACAGTTCATCAGACATTCTGTCTAACAGATCTAGTCCCTTAAATATATTTCTCACATCCACTGTATAATCATTAAGTGATTTGATTTAGGTCATACCTGAATGGTCTAGTGGTTTTCTCTACTTTATTCAATTTAAGTCTGAATTTGGCAATAAGGAGTTCATGATCTGAGCCTCAGTCAGCTCCTGGTCTTATTTTTGCTGACTGTATAGAGCTTTTCCATCTTTGACTCTAAAAATTATGAACAATCTGATTTCAGTTTTTGCCATCTGATGATGTCCATGTGTAGTGTCTTCTCTTGTCTTATTGGAAGAGGGTGTTTGCTCTGTCCAGTACATTCTCTTGGCATAACTCTTTAGCTTTTGCCCTGCTTCATTCCATATTCCAAGACCAAATTTGCCTGTTACTCTAGGTGTTTCTTGGCTTCCTACTTTTGCATTCCAGTCCCCATCCTCATTCTAATTCCCAAAGGTAGTACCAAAGAATGTGCTAAACATCAGTCAGTTGCATTCATCTCCAATGCTAGTAATGTCATGCTTAAAATACTTCATGCTAGGCTTCAGAACTGTGCAAACCAGGAACTTCCAGATGTCCAAGCTGAGTTTAGGAAAAAAAAAAAAAAAAGAAGAAGAAGATTAAGAGATCAAATTGCCAACATTCAGTGGATCACAGATAGAACAAGGGAATTACAGAAAAAAACATCTATCTCTATTTCTTCAACTATGTTAAAGCCTTTGACTGTGTGGATCATGACAAACTGTGAAGAGCTCTTAAACAGATGGGAATACCAGACACTCTTACCAGTCTCCTGAGGAACCTGTAGGCAAGTCAAGGAATAACAGTTAGTACCAGTTGTATGGAACAACTGATTAGTTCAAGATCAAGATCAGGTTGTCTTCTGTCAACCTGTTTGTTTAACCTATATGCTGAGCACATCATGAGAAATGCTGTGCTGGATGAGTTACAAGCTGGAACCAAGACAGCAGGAAAAACATCAACAACCTCAGATATGTAGATGGTACCACTCTAATAGCAGAAAGTGAAGAAGAACTAAAGAGCCTCTTGATGGTGAAATAGAGAGCGAAAGAGCTGACTTAAGACTAAACATTAAAAAAACTAAGATCATGTCATCTGGCCCCATTACTGCATGGCAAATAGATGGAGGAAAATGTGGAAGTAGTGACAGATTTCCACTTCTTGGACTCCAAAATCACTGTAGATGATGACTACCACCATGAAATCAGAAGACAATTGCTTCTTGTCAAGAAAGCGATGACAATCTTAGACTGTTGAAAAGCAGAGACATTACTCTGCTGACAAAGGTCCATATAGTAAAGACTATGATCTTCCCAGTAGTCATGTAGGGGTGTGAAAGCTGGACTGTAAATCAAAGAATTGATGAATCTAAAAGTCAATTCTTAGAACACTAAAGAATTGATGCTTCCAAAAATGATGATGGAAACAAAAGTGAAAGTGAAGTTGCATTGGAAGTTTTGTGACCTCATGGACTGTGGCCTACCTGGCTCCTCCGTCCATGGGATTTTCCAGGCAAGAATACTGGAGTGGTTGCCATTTCCTTCTCCAGGAGATCTTCCTGACCAGGGATTGAACCAAGTCTCCCACATTGTAGGCAGACGGTTTACTGTCTGAGCCACCAGGGAAGTCTGGTGCTGATGGAGAATGTTCCTGAAAGTCACTTGAACAGCAAGGAGATAAAATCATTCAACGTTAAAGTAGATAAACCCTGAATATTCACTGGAAAAACTGAAGCTCCAGTATTTTGGTCATCTGATGCAAACAAACAACTCATTGGAAAAGTCCCTGATACTGGGAAAGATTGAGGGCAGAAGGAAAAAAGGATATCAGAGGATGAGATGGCTGGACCACATCACCAATATAAATAACATGAATTTGGACAAACTCTGGGAGATGGTGAGGGACAGGGAGACTTGGCATGCTGCAATCCATGGAGTCACAAAGAGTTGGACACAACTATTCGACTAAACAACAATAATGAATTATGTTGAGCATTTTTCCAGGCTTGTTGGTCATATGTATATCTGTTTTTGAGAAATGGTTTCTAGGCCTTTCATCCATTTTTTAAAGATTGTGTTGCTTAATTTTTCTGATATTGAGCTTCATGAGCTGCTTGTAGAGTTTGGAGATTAACCTTTGGTCAGTTGCTTCATTTGCAATTATTTTCTCCCATTCACTCTTTGTCTTTCATCTTGTTTGTGGTTTCCTTTACTATAAAAGCTTTTAAGTTTAATTACTTCACATATGTTTATTTTTGCTTATTTCCATTGCACTATGGTCTGAGTATCTTTTGCAATTTATGTCAAAGAGTGTTTTGCCTAAATTTTCATCTAAGAGTTTTTAGTTTCTGACCTTATTTATAGTTTTGCAATTCATCTTGAATTTATTTTTTATGTTTGTTGTTAGGAAGTGTTCTAATGTTATTCTTTTATATCCCTGTCCAGATTTCCCAGCACCACTTATTAAGGAGCTGTCTTTTTCCATTGTATATTCTTGCCACCATTCTCAAAGATAAGCTGCCCATAGGTGTATGTGTTCATCTCTGGGCTTTCAATCTTGTCCCATTGGTCTAAATTTTTTGTTCTTGTCTTTTGATGACTAGAGCTTTGTAATATAATCTGAAGGCAGGATAATGTCTATCTCCAGCTCCGTTTTTCTTTCTCAAGATGTCTTTGGCTATTTGGAGCCTCTTTGTTTTCATAAAAACTGCAAATCTTTTCTTCTAGTTCTGTGAAAAATGTCATTGGTAATTTTATAGAGTGCCTTAAATATGTATATTACTTTGGGTATTATGATCATTTTCACAATATTGGTTCTTCCAGTCGTAGAACATGAGATACTTCCCTATCTGTTTGTGTTGTCTGTTTTCTTTCACCAGTTTTTTTATAGTTTTCTGCATACAAATCTTAGTCTCTTTAAGGAAGTTTGTCCTAGGTATTTTATTCATTTGTTGCAATGGTGAATGGAATTTTTCCTTTATTAACCTTTATGATTTTTCATTGTTAGTGTATGGGAATACAAAGAATTTCTCTGCATTAATTTTGTATCCTGCAACTATACTAAATTCACTGATTGGCTCTAGTAATTTTCTTGTGGTGTCTTTATGGATATCAATGTACAGTATCATGTTATCTGGAAACAGTGAGTTTTCATTCTTTTCCAATCCTTATTCATTTCATTTTCTTTTCGATTATTGTGACTACGAGTTTCAAAACTTAATTGGGTGCTGGAAACCAGTGTGAGGAGAATCCCACCCGTGATAAGGTCATGAGGAAGGAAGCCTGACAAAATGCAAGGATGTGATTAGGCTTCAGGGATTCCCCCTGGAATTTCCCTGAGCATGTACCCCAAAACCAAAAATCTGCCTGCTTTTGTACTCTACTCTTCTGACATACTCTGGAAAAAGTCAAATCAGGGCTTTAGTCTTCTGCATTTGAAAGGAATGTTTCAGTTAAACCCTCTGATAGCTCTCTAGCTTGCCTAACAGGTTCCCCTGGACTTCTTACAGCTTGTGAATTGCTTGCAGCCCCCAACCACGAGAGGCACAAAGCTTAAAAGCATCTTAAAGATACAGAGCCTTTTCTAAAGAGTTAAAAATTATATTGGTAGAGGGTTTTCACTGTTGACTCCATGACTGCTGCCAGGCCTCCATATTCTTTATCTTTTAGCCACCTGGGAGGATGTTAATCTATATAAATGGGATATGGAAAAAGATATGTAATAGTTTTGATGTTAGCAACACTAGACTTTGAGTTAATTCTTTTCTTTGTTATAAATCACTGTACCCCTTTTACTTGTTATAAATTGCTGTATCTTTGCTATGTAAGAATGTAACTTTATTTAGTGCTTCCTGAGAGTGGCACCAGACTTTGGGAAGATCAACACAAATGTCTTCTGGTTGACAAACCCTTATCAGAAAAAAGGCTGTAAATGTTAATTGGCCCTTTTGGCCAGAAGATGATGTAACTTACCTAAGACTTGTGTATACAACTAGGTATGCAGAGAGAAAAGCCTGGTTTTTATAAGAGTCTGGCTGCTAACATTGCATAATTTTATATTACCCACTGATCTCTATCTACAATCAAAAAAGTATAAAAGTCCTTCTAGACAATAGAGCCGGGCCTGTCCTTGGAAGGACTGGTTTCCCTCATGTCTCCTCTTTACTCTAATTTCAGGCTGAATTCCAATCTGGGGCATGGAGGCTCACCATGTCTACTTATTTGTCCTGGCTTCTAAGATCCATAAGAGAGAGCCCAAGGCAGGGCACTCTCCGATATTCAAATGGACTCTGGTGGCCCAACTCTGGATGGTGCAAGTTCCTTGTCTGGAACGTTATTAATTTTCCACATAAATCAAGTTATTTAGCCTCTTTTCTCCACTTTATTTTCCTACTACACTATTTCTTCTTAATCTCTTTTATATTTCTATATAAATACGTTTTTTCCTCGCCTATCCATTTCCCCTTTGAGTCACCCTGGATCAACTGGGGCTGGACCCAGGCAATTGGGTAATAGTGACTTCAGTTGGCACCCTTGTCTTCTTGATCACAGAGGAAATGCTTTCAGTTTTTCTCATTGAAAATAATCTTTGCAGTGAATTTGTCATATACAGCCTTTATTATATTGTTAGGTTCCATCTGACCATTTTCTGGAGTATTTTATCATAAATATGTGCTGAATTTTGTCAACAGCTTATTCTGCATCTATTGAGATTACGATATGATTTTGATATAATGTACCTATGAATGCATCTGGCCCTGGGTTTTGTTTGCTGGAAGATTTTTTTTTAATCACAGTTTCAATTTCAGTCCTTGAGATTGATTGGTCTGTTCATATTTTCTATTTCTTCCTGGTTTGGTTTTGGAAGGTACTTTTCTATGAATTCGTCCATTTCTTTCAGGTTGTCAATTTTACTGACATATTGTTGTTCAGTCATTATATCGTGTCCGATTCTCTGCAACCCCATGAACTGCAGCAAACCAGACTTCCTTGTCTTTCAAGATCAACCTAGAGTTTGCTCAAACTCATGTCTATTGAGTCAGTGATGCCATCCAACCATCTCATCCTCCGTCAGTCCCTTCTCCTTTCCTCAGTCTTTCCTAGCATCAGGGTCTTTTCAATGAATTGGCTCTTTGCAGTAAGCGATTCATGGGGTTGCAAAGAGTCAGACACGACTGAGCGACTGAACTGAACTGAACTGATTAGGAGGCCAAAGTGTTGGAGCTTCAGCATAAATCCTTCCAGTGATAAAAATAAGGAAAACATATCTTTGTATATAAAGGATCAATGCTGGTCTTAAGAATAATGTAATCAGAAACCCTTAAATCGAGAGGCACACAGTGAGCTTCCGCTCTTAAAAATAAAAGGAAAGTCACCAGTTTATTTCAATGGAGGAGGTGCTGACACCCCTCAAATAAACTTAATTCAATTTAACATCACTAGCAAAAATCACTTAGAAACTGTACAAAAATAAAAAAGTTAACACATTTAATCCTGCAAGGTTTTTGTAAGGACTGGAAGGCAGGCTTTTGGAGCAGCATTTGGGCATGGCTGGGGGCTTCTTTGGTTTGATCTAACACACAGAAGAGATGGGAACTATTCCAGGTGACAGTTCTCCAATTTCCTGCACATTTTTTATTACTGTTTCAGAAGAAAATAAACCTTTTATTTTGCTCTGGACCCAGTAACTGCGCTGGTACATAGACGCACTGAGAAAACAAACTTTTGTAACCACCTCTGACTGTTTTTGTATATGAATGTTGATTACTTTTGAAATATTTGGATCTAGTTTCTAAGTTATTTTAGTGTTTTATATGTTCCCCAAAATTACTTTGAATCAGTCACCAGCATAATGAGTTCTTGGTGATGCAGTGGTGAGACTTGTAATGAGCAAAGCTACCTGGAGTAGCTCTCTCGTCCTCCCTTTCTTAGTACCCTGTTTTTTGATTACAGTAAGACATCACCAATTATCTGTAACCCTTTCAAGTATAACTAGATCCTCCTTCCTTCCACATTTAATTGCTTAATAGTTTGAAGAAACTATTGGACATGGGCATTTTATATGGCATGTATGGCTTTAAAATATTATAAATGAAGAAAAAGAAAAATGAGAAGGTTTATGTGGGTCTGTAAGGTATGGCTGTGGAAAGACATTGTAGTAGTTTTGACACTGTTGTTATTACCTTTAAAATCATTTACCCAATAAAATGTTAAAACTGAAAAATAAATAAATAAATAAATAAATCCTTCCAGTGAGTATTACAGGATTGAATTCCTTTAGGATTTGATTTCCTTGCTTTCCAAGGGACTCTCAAGAGTCTCCTAAGGCGTCACAACTTAAAAGCATCATTTCTTTGTTGCTCAGCATTCTTAATGGACCAACTCCCACGTCCATACATGACTACCATGAAAACTGTGGCTTTGACCATAGAGACCTTTGTCAGCAAAGTGATGTCGCTTCTTTTTAATACACTGTCTAGATTTGTCATAGCTTTTCTTCCAAGGTTTAAGAATCTTCTAATTTTATGGTTGCAGTCACTGTATACGGTGATTTTAGAAAATTAAATCTGTTTCCACCCCCACCCCCCATTTGCAATGAAATGATGGGACCAGATGCCATGATCTTAGTTTTTTGAATGTTGAGTTTGAAGCCAGCTTTTTCACTCTCCCTTTCACTCATCCAAAAAAAAAAAAAAAAAGTCTTTAGTTTCTCTTTGCTTTATGCAATTAGAGTGGTATCATCTCCATATCAGAGACTGTTGATATTTCTCCTGTCAATATAGTTGATTGAAGTGTCTCATAAATCTTTGTATTTATGCATTTTCTTTGTAATTTCTTTTTATTTCCAAGTTTTATTGATTTGAGTCTTTTGTTTTTTTCTTGATGAGTCTGGCTAATCGTTTGTCAATTTTATCTTGTCTTAGAACTAGCTTTTAGCTTTATTGCTCTTCTCAGTTGTTTTCTTCATTTCTGTTTATTTCTGCTCTGATCTCTATGATCATTTAATCCATTTACATTTAAGGTTATATGGATATATATGATTCTATTACTCTTTACTTGGCTGTTTTTGGTTTGCTTTTATAGGTCTATTCCTTTCCTTGTTTATCTTGCCTATAGAATTCCCTTTAATATTCGTTGTAAAGTTGGTTTTGTGGTCTTAATTTCTTCTAAGGGTTTTTTTTTTTTTTCTCCTGTCTTTTTTCCTAATTGTTTTAGGTGTAATGTTGGGTTGCTTTTTGTTGTTGTTGTGATATTTTTCCCCCTCATTTCTTGAAATAGTGTTGTATTGCTATACATTTCCTGTTAGTACTGTTTTGCTGCATCCCACTGGTTTTGGTTTGCTGTTTTTTTTTTTTTCCCTGTCTTTTTATTCATTTACTTCTTTCTTTTTTTTTTTTTTCAGTGATCTCTTGGTTATTTAGAAACATATTTTTTAGCCTCTTCATGTTTTTAATTTTTTTTCCTGTAATTGATATCTAATATCATAGCTTTGTGGTCAGAAAACTTGCTCAATATGACTTCAGTTTCTTGACATTTACCTAGGCTTGGTTTGTGGTCTGATGTTTAATCTGTCCTGGAAAATGTTTCCTGTACACTTGTGAAGAAAATGCTTTTTGATGAATTTGGATAGAATGTCCTGTTAATATCAATTAAATTTATCTAGTCTATTATGCCATTTTTAAGCCTTGTGTATTATTATTTATTTTCTGTCTGGATAATTTGTCCATTGTGTTAAGAGGAGAACTAAAGCCATTCTCTATTATTGTGTTACTACTGTTATCCCTTTTATGGCTGTTAGCATCTATTTTAAATTGAGGAGCTCCTTTGTTTGGTACATAGATATTTAAAATTGTTATATCTTCTTTTTGAATGGATTCCTTAATCATTATGCAATTTCTTTCCTTATCTCTTGTAACAGTATTGTAACAGTTACTGTATCTCTATTTTAAGTCTATTTTATCTAATATGAGTATTGCTACTCCAGCTTCCCTCCTTTTTAAAATTCCCATTTACTTGCAATATATTTACCTAGCCTGACATTTTAAGTCTATATGTATGCCTAGATTTAAGTGGCTTTTTTCTAGGCAGCATATATATTGGCTTTGTTTTTGTATCCATTCAGTCAGTCTGTGTCATTTGGTTAGAACATTTAATCCATTTACATTTAAGGTTATATGGATATATATGTTTCTATTACTCTTTACTTGGCTGTTTTTGGTTTGCTTTTATAGGTCTATTTCTTTCCTTATTTATCTTGCCTATAAAATTCCCTTTAATATTTGTTGTAAAGTTGGTTTTATGGTCCTAAATTTTCTTGACTTTTTGTTTGGGCTTTTCTGCCAAATCTGAATGAGATTCTTGTTGGATGCAGTAATCTTTGTTGCAGTTTTTTTTTTTTTTTTTAATCCCCACTTCCATCACTTTAATTATACCCTGCTACTCCTTTCTGCCTTGCACAGCTTCTGCTGAAAAATCAGCAGTTAACATTTTGGGGATTCCTTTGAATATTATTTGTTGCATTTCCCTTACTGATCTTAATATTTGTGTGTGTGTGTGTGTGTGTGTGTGTGTGCTTAATTTTTGTTAGTTTGATTAAGAGTTTGTCATGTTCATCCTGGGGTTTGTCCTGTGTTGGACTCCCTGGGCTTCCTAGAATTGGGTGTTTATTTCTTTTCCCATATTAAGGAAGTTGTCTACCAAAATCTCCTCAAATATATTTTCAAACTTTTTCTTTTTCTCTTCTGAGAACCCTGTAATTTGAATGTTGTTGCAGTTAGTATTGTCACAGAAGTTTCTGGAAATGTCCTAATTTACTTTAAATCTGTTTTTTTTATTTTGCTCCGCTTCAGTCATTTCCACTTTTCTATTTTTTCTGCCTAAGTTATTTTGTGCACTCATCTTATTTCTGAGATTTTGGATCATCTTTACTATCATTATTCTGAATTCTTTTTCAGGTAGACTGTCTAATTCTTCATCTATTTGATCTATGAGTTTTTAACTTTCTCCTTCATATGATGCATGTTTCTCTTTCTTCTCATTTTGTTTAACTTACTAAGTCTGGAGTCTCTTTTCAACAGGATGCATGGTGGTAGTCCTTCTTACTTTTGGATTCTGCCCATAGTGGGTGAGATTGGACAAGTGCCTTGTGCAGTCTTCATGACTGGGGAACTGGTGCCTGTGTTCTGGTGGGTGAAGCTGGATCTTGTCATTCTTATGAGCAGTGAAGCCTCCAGTGGTGTGTTATGGCATATCTGTGAGCTTAGTATGGCTTTACACAGCTTATCTGCTAATGGGTAGTGTTGTGTTCTTGTTTTGTTATTTGTTTGGCATTAGGCCACCAGTACTGGAGCTTGCTGGCCTTTGGGTGTAGCCAGGTTTTAGTGCTGAGCAGAAGGCTTTTGGGAAACCTGTCACTGGCTAAGATTCCATGGATTTGAAAATGTTCTGGTTGTCCAAAATCCAACATTTGGGTCTCTCACTATGAAAATTCAGTCTTAACCTCTGGATGGAGCTTGGAAAGTCTTAAAGCCACTCAGGACAGGAAAAAAAAAAAGAAAAACAAACAACAACAACAACAAACAGACACACAAAACTCCAAGGCAACTAGTAAAAGCAAAACTAAACAGACAAAAACACACAAAGACATACAATCACACTCACAAAAGGATAAGAAGAGAAAAAAATAGTAAGAAAAATGAAGAAGCAAAGAAGAGAGCAGTCAGACCAGTAAACAAACCCATAAATGAAAACAAATACTATAAACTAATCTCAGAAAAATACAAAACAAAGAGCAAACCAGACACAGAAAACACACTAAAAAAGAAGTAATGAAAGAATAACAGAAACTCAACAATAGGATCAAAAGAAAAAGAAGTGCAAATATTAAAGACAGATGAAAACAAAAGGAAAAATAATAGCAGTAAACAGTAAAGTAAAAATAAGGGAAAACAGCATATAGTTAAAAATAATATAAAAGCAAAGCAAAAAAGAAACTAATAAAAACATGGAAAAATGAAATATAATGTGAAAGTATAGTATAAAATAAATAAATGAAATCAAAAAAAGAAAAAGTATAAAATTAAAAATATATTTAAAAAGAACAATAAAAGGAAGAAGAGAAAGTACATAGTTGGCTCACCCTTCACCTCACTTACCCCAAGACAATGCTCACTTGCCTCTTTGATAAGCCCAGGTTTTTTTTTTTTTTTTTTTTTTTTTCTGCACTGTCTCGGTTATGTTGCACAAACTCCCTCAGACTGGCTTCATGGAAGTCAATTCCTATCCTCCTCTTGAGGTCTACTTCTGAAACCTGGGCATCAGCACCTAGGCCCCACCCACTTTAGTGGGCATGGAGACAAGCATTTCAGGCTGAGGGGATTGATTGGCACTAATCTCTGTTTGGAATTTTCTCTACTTTGCCCTCTGCACAGCAGCTGGTGTGCTCTCCTCCAAGGCTTCAAAGCTTCCCTTGTCCCCGCCAGTAAGGGGGTTTCCAAGTAAGCAGAAATTTTTCTTCTTTCAAAGCTTCCATCTGGATTCCTTTGTCTCTCTTTTTCTGTTTTATTTTCCCTTTTTATCTACCTTTTTATTTATCATTTTTGAAGTCTGAGGCCTTCTGCCAGCATTCAATAGGTGTTCTATAGGAGTTATTTCACATGTAGAGGTATTTTTATGTATTTGTTGTATGGAAGGCAATCTCCACATCTTACTCCTCCACCATTTTGAAGCCTGCTTACCCTCCAGGATATATTTTGAAGTTGAAGATCAAACTGATAAAATTTGCCAATTGATTTAATTTAAAGTGCAGAAAAATAAATAGAGAAAAGTCAAGGGTGACTCCATAATTAGGACCAAAGTAACAGGAAGTTAGACTGATAGTTAATCAAGAAGAAAATTACATGTAGCAGCGTCATCCAGTTGAGTCACAGTTCATTAGAGACTTCTAGGCAGAGTTCAGATAATGAGAATGTACCCTTTTTCTACCCTCCCAATAGTGGGACATATATGTCTTCTAAACTTGGAAGGAGTTAAACCCTCATAGCATTATCAAGTCTGTGCACCAGAAAAAACCAATACATATGGCAAGCTATATCAACAAGTTGTTGCGTAATTAATTGTTCCTTCTAGGGATTGTTTCTACTTTGAAAAATACAAGTGGTAAACCAGTGTAAGTATCTGGTATATTCTTGCTAACTTGAACAACTCAGATAATAGCTCTAAAATGACATGTTGGTAATTACATTTAAATGATACTTTAAGAATTTAAGTACCAGCAAGAAAAGTGCTTATGTTTCTTTGTTGTTGTTGTTGTTTTAATAAAATGATCAAATGGAAATGAGGAAAATAAAATTACCTATCACAATAATCCCAGTTCTGCCATCAGCTGGCTGTGTGACATTTGACAAGTTACTAAACTTTCAGTTTTGTAGCTTCTCTTTACTTTCTTAGTCCCTCTTTCATAAAGTTGTTCTTAAAATTAGCTGAATAAAGTATATAGTCACCAAATAGCCTGATCAAAAATAATTCAGTAGTATTATTGCATTGTAATACATAGTAATATTAGTCCTTGATTCTCTCTAAATGTACTAAATTAGTAGTATTTTAAAGGAAATAATAAAATATTAGATTTGTCTAGTATTTTTTCTTCAAGGGAAATTATATCACAAAAATCCTATTTGTTAGGAAGGCTAAAAATTATTGTCACCTTTTCTGAAAGCAAAGAAACTGAGCCTATGAGGATTACCACTTACTGAAGATTATGTAATAAGTTTTGGCAGAGTTTATGTTCTTTCAGACACCCAATTTCCCATGGAACATTCTGCAAAGTGGGATTGTGATGTCCTAAGACTTCTTTAAGTTCTGATTATTTATTGATAACTGATACAGCCAACACTGTAAATGGTTATGGGAGCAACAAGAACAATGAACTCAAGGAACATATTTTTAGAAAAAAAAATTGTCTACATGATGTATTCTGGTTTTACATACACTGTTTTAAGAAATTCATTGCTAATCAACCAAGTTATATACTTGTGAGCAGCATACAATGAATCTCTCCTAGAATACATACTTGCCTATAAACAGAAACTTTTGATGTTTTAATTTAGGGAAATAAGTAATTCTAATGGGGAGAGGAGGTCATTGAGAATGGCTTTTTGTGTTCTCTAAATCATGCCAGCTTGACAGTTTTCTATTCTGAGGAAACAGTGGAGCTAGTTTGTTTCCTTTCTTAACAGAGGTTCTTGGCTCTTGTCATGCAAATCTGCTTTAAAAATAATATGCAATGCTTGCTCATTTCTCTTTTGCTTCTGTAAAATCTCTCTGGATATATCCTTCCTCACATTCAAGATCAAACATTTCCTTTACTCTTAGATGTTGTTTAAAATTCCTCTTTGAAGAAATGAAGAGGAAATTTAAGTCACAGGCAAATGCATAGGGACGTTAGAATAGATATTTTCTGAGCCATTGTGCATTTAACTTCCACAAATGCATTGAAACACCAGAGTTAACTTTTTCTCAGAATGTTAATCTACATGATTTATACTTATAAAACCTTCACTCAGGTAGATAAACTATAAGAGAATTATCAGATTAATGCAAATTGCCATGGACTTGCATGAAATTCACTCACGCAAATCTTTCTGGCTTTGATTATTATATTCAATCTATCCTACTTATGGATAAATTTTAAAACTGAAGTATTTTATTTTGTTTTATATATTATGTGATGTGCCAAGAGCTATAAAAGGTCATATTGTTTTCTGGCATTGAGTTGAAAGATAATTGTAACTTCAATATATAACTTCATTATATATTCCAGGTAAAAATAGCTTTACATATATGTGAAGGTATTTTTATCTGGAATCAAGTACAAGCATTTGGAATCAATATGAAATACAACAAAAAAAATTAGATTTAAAACAGGCATTTTCTTTTTATTAGCAATACCAGAGTAAGCATTACTCATTTTAAGGAATAATTGAGCTTCCTTGATGGCTCAGTGGTAGAGAATCAGCCTTTGAGGCAGAAGACCTGGTTCAATCCTTGAGTTGGGAAGATAACTTGGAGAAAGAAATGGCAACCCATTCCAGTATTCTTGCCTGGGAAATCACATGGACAGAGGAGTATGACTGGCCACAGTCCAAAGGGTCACAGAGTCAGATGTGACTGAATGACTTCCATAGTGATTTTGAATTAATATGAAATAAAACAAAATTTTAGATTTAAAACAAGCATTTTATTTTAGTAACAATACCAGAGTAAGTTTTTGTAAGTCATTTTAAGGAATAATTAAAATTTTCTTTAGAAAACTATCTGTGATTTTAGGTGCATAGAAAGTTCTGTCAGACTATAGTAGGTGATTAACAGAGCTAAGTTCAAGTTGAAAACTCCACTTCCCATTTCTGACTATTTATGGCAAATGTAATTAGTAGATCTTTCTTGGGTTAGGCAGAAGAAATAAACCTAGTAGCATAAGCAATATTATTAAAAGCAAAGTTGCATTTAGTATTACTGTGTTCCAGCAACTCTTAGAAATGCTTTATAAGGAGAAACTTCCACAAAGTTTCCCTTGTATTGATTTATTTGGTACTCACAGCTGTGTGAAGTAGGTACTTATTAACCTCACTACACACACATACACAAACAGAACCCCAGGGAGGTATAAAGTGGCAGAATCAGAATTAAAATCCCAAACTCTGGTTCTGGAGCCCCATACTCAATCCTCTCTCTGTAGCCTCTTGCTATTTGCAGTTCTGTGATGATTTTCATACTTCCATAAGAAATTATGTCCTGAATGACTTTATTACAAAATTTCTGTTAGGTCAATTTTTTTATTAATCTCTTTCAAGCAAATCAGAAGTAGTCTATCATGTATTTATTAACAGTCTATTAGTATGTTACTAATAACCTTTTATCTGAGTAAGTTAATGTTGCTTTTTATCTTTTTGTCTAAATATAAATAGAATATTTTTCACATTATCACCCTTCAATTGGTAAACCTTAATTCTAACAATAGAGTAGACAGTTGGTTATTTGTGGAAACAAAATCATCCCCTGAAGTGTGTTTTAAAGTTGAATGTTGATCATCTTGTTTGGTTTTTGCTTGTTTTTTTTTTCCCCCAACAACTTTAAAGGTACTAAGAGCAGAGAGAAAGTGCTTGCAAATTGTAGAAATACCTATTAAGAGTGTTGGGCTTCCCACTTTGTGCTAGCGGTAAAGAACATGCCTGCCAATGCAAGAGACCCAA
This sequence comes from Nanger dama, assembly GCA_917880005.1. Lineage (NCBI taxonomy): Eukaryota > Metazoa > Chordata > Mammalia > Artiodactyla > Bovidae > Nanger > Nanger dama. The sequence goes on from CAKJTW010000069.1 coordinate 7,123,572, forward strand.
TATGTGTGGGTTTGATCTCTAGGTTGGGAAGATCCCCTGGAGGAGGGCATAGCAACCCACTCCAGTAATCTTGCCTGGATAATCCCATGGACAGAGGAGTCTGACAGGATATTGTCAACATACTATTCATGGGGTTGCAAATAATTGGTTATGACTGAGGTAACTTAGCATGCACACACAAGCATCAAGTATGCTAATCTTTACTGATCCTGAAAGTTAGATGAGAGAGACTTATTTTATAGTGTTATTTTGCTCTTCCCCACCTGGAATGGAAACCTCATGAAATACATTAGTTCACAGTTATTCAGTGTTATTACAAATATCTCTGGGACCAGTATTTCTAACAACAACTCTTCTGTATGAATTCTTAAAAATCTGTTGTTTTATTTTCCTTCATTGCTATTTATTTTCCCTCATTCTCCCATTATTTTGTCACCTTCAGTGACTAGTTCATTTCAGTTCAGTTCATTTGCTCAGTCATGTCCAACTCTTTGCTATCCCATGAACTGCAGCACGCCAGTCCTTTCTGTCCATCACCACTTCTGGAGCCCACCCAAACCCATGTGTTTTGATTTGGTGATGCCATCCAACCATCTCATCCTCTGTCTTCCCCTTCTCCTCCTGCCCTCAATCTTTCCAGCATCAGGGTCTTTTACAATGAGTCAGCTGTTTGTCTCAGGTGGCCAAAGTATTGGAGTTTTAGCTTCAACATCAGTCCTTCAAATGAACACCCAGGACTGATCTCCTTTAGGATGGACTGGCTATATCTCCTTGCAGTCCAAGTGACTCTCAAGAGTCTTCTCCAACACCACAGTTCAAAAGCATCAATTCTTCGGCACTCAGCTTTCTTCACAGTCCAACTCTAACATTCATACATGACCACTGGAAAAACCATAGCCTTGACTAGATGGACCTTTGTTGGAAAAATACTGTCTCTGCTTTTGAATATGCTATCTAGGCTGGTCATAACTTTTCTTCCAAGGAGTAAGAATCTTTTAATTTCATGGCTGCAATCACCATCTGCAGTGATTTTGGAGCCCAGAAAAGTAAAGTCAGCCACTATTTCCCCATCTATTTCCCATGAAGTGATGGTACTGGATGCCATGATCTTAGTTTTCTGAATGTTGAGCTTGATGTCAACTTTTTCCACTCTCTTCTTTCATTTTCATCAAGAGGCTCTTTAGTTCCTCTTCACTTTCCACCATAAGGGTGGTATCATCTGCATATCTGAGGTTATTGATATTTCTCCTGGCCATCTCGATTCCAGCTTGTGCTTATTCCAGCCCAAGGTTTCTCATGATGTACTCTGCTTAGAAGTTAAATAAACAGGATGACAATATACAGCCTTGAGGTACTCCTTTTCCTATTTGGAACCAGTCTGCTCTTCCATGTCCAGTTCTGACTGTTGCTTCCTGACCTGCCTACAGGTTTCTCAAGAGGCAGGTCAGGTGGTCAAGTATTCCCATCTCTTTCAGGATTTTCCACCGTTTATTGTGATCCACACAGTCAAAGGCTTTCACATAGTCAAGGAAGCAGAAATTGTTTTTCTTGAATTATCTTGCTTTTTCCATAATTCAGCAGACGTTGGTAATTTGATCTCTGGTTCCTCTGCCTTTTCTAAAACCAGCTGAAGATCTGGTCGCCTAATATTCAGTTCATTATCTCCTTTCTCATTTATAGCATTCAAATATCAATATTCAAACATCTATTCTGTAAGGTGGAACACAGTTATTTATTCCTTTTTCTCTTACACAGTTGTATGACTTCCTTTCCATTTTTTCTATCTGTGCCTGAGGCTAAGATTTTCTTAACCAAGTCAATCTTCTACCATTTTGTAGTTCTCTGATAGAGGTAGAAAACTCTTCAGGCATGGGCCTCATCTTATTAGACATTTGCCTCTCAAATAATCATTGCCAATCCCTTGCTTCTTGATTTTTTTTTTTTAATCCTATTACTTCCTTGAAAGTGTTAGTCAGTTGTATCTGACTCTTTGCAAGCCCAGGGACTGTAGACTGCCAGGCTCCTCTGTCCATGGGATTCTCCAGGCAAGAATACTAGAATGGGTAGCCATTCCCTTCTCTAGGGGATCTTCCCAACACTAAGATCAAACTCAGGTCTCCTAAATTGTAGGCAGATTCTTTACCATCTGAACCACCAGGGAAGGTCAACCTAAGTAGTCAAAATTATTATTTTCTTGTTCTTTTATCTGAAAAGGTTGCATTAGCATTTATTTGTCTCCTTTTTTGTTATTTTTGTTGTAAATCTCTGTTGCTTGCAAATGTATCTCCTTGAAGTAGTCCACTGTTGTCTTTTTAGCTTTCTTTGCTGTTCAGTCTAAACGTGAGCAAATTGAATCCAACCCTGAGATATGTACACCAGGAAGTTTTGTGATTAGTTGATAACTAAATCAAATTTGCAAATGTATCTGATGCTTTTCAGAGCACACCCACTACTTATCTTCCTTTTCTCTCTGTGTGTGAGTGCTAAGTCACTTCAGTTGTGTCCAACTCTTTGTGACCCCAGGGACTGTAGCCCACCAGGCTATTCTGTCCATAGGATTCTCCAGGCAAGATTACTGGGGTGGGTTGCCATGCTCTTCTCCAGAGGACCTTCTTGCCACAAGGATCGAACCTATGTGCCCGTAGCTCCTGCATTGCAGGCAGACTCTACCACTGAGCCACTGGCGGGGGAAGTCCTGGTGGGGCTCTCTGACTTACCTCTAAATCAGTGCATGACAGACTGATTGCCACCACATTGCTAGTAGACTCTTTTATTATTTCCTTGGTCATCTTCTCTGATATACCACTGAAGTTCAAGTAACATAAAACAAAATCTCAGAATCACTCTGATACCACTATCCACCAAGGTAGACAAATTTTTGAGGACTTATGCTAAAGAAATTGATGACCAAATTATTCAGTAATAAAACACTGAAATTATGGTTCATTATTTTCACTTCTACAAAGATAGAAAAAAATGATAAAAGAGATATAGATAGTTGTTTTTTTTAGTGGCAAATCACTTTAGAACCAAATATAAGACCTTTTTACACATTATATCATTTAATCCACATGGTGGTATTAGAGAGACATTGATTTTACATATTCCAGATGAAAAAATCAATTTACAGAGAAGTGAAAAAAGGTACCTAGCAAATTGAAACACTTAAGTCATGCTCTCTTCATTATATTACCTCTACTCTGTCCTGGATGTGGAGTTCGAGTGACAAGACTGCCATATATCATATAAAAATATATACTTGTGCTAAATTGATGTTCTAAACCTTCTAGTTCATAAAAGATGGAGATTAAAAAATAGTGAGGAGTCAGGAAAAGGTTCTAGGAAGTCAGAAAAATTAGCAAGGTCTCTGATTTTTCACTTCAGTAGTTTAAAACTTCTGGAAATGGTCTATATTTATGAATTCCTTAAACTAAAAGAAAAAAATTCACCTGAACTTTTTGGTATTGTTTCAAATTCTTAAAAGGAATCTTCCTAATATTGTTCAGAGTGACTGGATATGTGCTTTCTATTTTTGTTATGTCAAAAGCTTATATGCATCATGACAACTTTGCAAGTTAAAGTATCATTCATTTATTATTTATTCAGAACATGCCATTGTCTAATATTATATATCAGAGACCCATGTGTGTAGGTTATCATGATGAACACACTAGACAAGCCTCCTGTCTTGGCCCTCAGTATCCAGGAGTATACCACAAACATTGCCCTCAGTTCAGTTCAGTTCAGTCACTCAGTCGTATCCAACTCTTTATGACCCCATGAATTGCACAGCAGGCCTCCTTGTCCATCACCAACCCCCGGAGTTCACTTAGACTCATGTCCACTGAGTCAGTGATGTCATTCAGCCATCTTATCCTCTGTCGTCCCCTTCTCCTCCTGCCCCAGATTCCTCCCAGCATCAGAGTCTTTTCCAATGGATCAACTTTTCACCTGAGGTTGCAAAGTACTGGAGTTTCAGCTTTAGCATCATTCCTTCCAAAGAAATCCCAGGACTGATCACCTTCCAGAATGGACTGGTTGGATCTCCTTGCAGTCCAAGGGACTCTCAAGAGTCTTCTCCAACACCACAGTTCAAAAGTATCAATTCCTTAGCGCTCAGCTTTCTTCACAGTCCAGCTCTCACATCCATACATGACCACAGGAAAAAACATAGCCTTGACTAGATGACCGTTTGTTGGCAAAGTAATGTCTCCGCTTTTCAATATGGTGTCTAGGTTGGTGATGACTTTTCTTCCAAGGAGTAAGAATCTTTTAATTTCATGGCTGCAATCATCATCTGCAGTGATTTTGGAGCCCCAAAAATAAAGTCTGACACTGCTTCCACTGTTTCCCCATCTATTTTCATCAACTGATGGGATCAGATGCCATGATCTTCGTTTTCTGAATGTTGAGCTTAAAGCCAACCTTTTCACTCTCCTCTTCACTTTCTGCCATAAGGGTGATGTCATCTGCATATCTGAGGTTATTGATATTTGTCCTGGCAATCTTGATTCCAGCTTGTGTTTCTTCCAGTCCAGCGTTTCTCATGATGTACTTTGCATAGAAGTTAAATAAGCAGGGTGACAATATATTGCCTTGACATATTCCGTTTCCTATTTGGAACCAGTCTGTTGTTCCATGTCCAGTTCTAACTGTTGCTTCCTGACCTGCACATAGGTTTCTCAAGAGGCCAGTCAGGTGGTCTGGTATTCTCATGTCTTTCAGAATTTTCCACAGTGTATTGTGATCCACACAGTCAAAGGCTTTGGCATAGTCAATATGCAGAAATAGATACTTTTCTGGAACTCTTTTTCCTTTTTAATGATCCAGTGGATGTTGGCAATTTGATCTCTGGTTCCTCTGCCTTTTCTAAAACCAGCTTGAACATCTGGAAGTTCAGGGTTCACATACTGCTGAAGCCTGGCTTGGAGAATTTTGAGCATTACTTTACTAGCATGTGAGATGAGTGTAATTGTGCGATAGTTTGAGCATTCTTTGGCATTGCCTTTCTTTGGGATTGGAATGAAAACTTACCTTTGCCAGTCCTGTATCCACTGCTGAGTTTTCCAAATTTGCTGGCATAATGAGTGCATCACTTTCACAGCATCATCTTTCAGGATTTGAAATAGCTCCACTGGAGTTCCATCACCTCCACTAGTTTTGTTTGTCGTGATGCTTTCTAAGGTCCACTTGACTATACATTCCAGTTGTCTGGCTCCAGGTGAGTGACCACACCATCGTGATTATCTTGGTCATGAAGATCTTTTTTGTACCGTTCTTCTGTGTACAGTTCTTCTTGACACCTTTTCTTAATATCTTCTGCTTCTGTTAAGTCCATACCATTTATGTCCTTTATCTTAGCTTGATAGTATAGTCTGAAATCAGGGAACCAGATTCCTACAGTTCTGTTTTTTTTTTTTTTTTCCAAGATGGATTTGGCTATTCAAGGTCTTTTGTATCTCCATACATATTTTGAGAATTTGGTCCTAGTTCTGTGAAAAATGCCATTGGCAATTTAATATGGATTGTGTTGAACCTGTCGATGGCCTTGGATAGTATAGTCATATTGACAATATTGATTCTTCCAATCCACAAACAAGGTATATCTTTCCATCTGTTTATGTCTTCTTCACTTTCTTTCATTAGCATCTAATAGTTTTCATAGTACAGGTCTTTTGTCTTCTAAGGTAGGTTCATTCCTAGGTATTTTATTATTTTTTGCTGCTATGATAAATGTAATTGCTTCTCGCATTTCTCTTTCTGATCTTTAATTGTTAGTGTATAGACATGCAACAGATTTCTCTGTCTCAATTTTGTAACTGCAACTTTACCAAATTAATTGATGAGTTCTGGTAACATCTTTCAGTTCAGTTCAGTTGCTCAGTCATGTCTGACTCTTTGCAACCCCATGGATTGCAGAATGACAGGCCTCCCTGTCCATCACCAACTCCTAGAGTTTTCTCAAACTCATGTCCATTGAGTTGGTGATGCGATCCAACCATATCATCCTCTGTTGTCCCCTTCTCCTCCTACCCTCAATCTTTCTCAGCACCAGGGTCTTTTCCAATGAGTCAGCTCTTTGCATCAGGTGGCCAAAGTATTTGAGTTTCAGCTTCAGTATCAGTCCTTCTAATGAACATTCAGGATTGATTTCTTTCCAAGGGACTCTCAAAAGTCTTCTCCAACACTACAGTACAAAAACATCAATTCTTCAGCACTCAGTTTTCTTATAGTCCAATTCTCACATCCATACATAACTACTGGAAAAACCATACCTTCAACTATACAGACTTTGTCGACATAGCCATGTCTCTGGTTTTAATATGAAGTCTAGGTTGGTCAAAACTATACTTTCAAGAAGCAAGCTTCTTTTAATTCAATGGCTTCAGTCAGCATCTCTAGTGATTTTGGAGCCCTCAAAAACAAAGTCTTTTACTGTTTCCATAGTTTCCCCATCCATTTGCCATGAATTGATGGGACCAGACACCATGTTTTTCTTTTTTTGAATGTTGAGTTTTAAGCCAGTTCACTCTCCTCTTTCACTTTCATCAAGAGGCTCTTTAGTTCTTCCCTTTCTGCCATAAGGTTGTGTAATCTGCATATTTGAGCTTATTGATATTTCCCAGCCTGGCATTTCACATGATATACTCTGTATACAAGTTAAATAAGTAGGGTGACAATATACAGCCTCGAGGTACTCCTTTGCCAATATGGAACGAGTCCATTGTTCCAGGTCCAGTTCTAATGGTTGCTTTTTGACATGGATGCAGATTCAGAAGACAGGTAAGGTGGTCTGGTATTCCCACCTCTTTTAGAATTTTCCACAGTTTGGTTTGATCCACACAGTCAAAGGCTTTGATATAGTCAATAAAGCAGAAATAGATGTTTATCTAGAGCTCTCTTGCTTTTTCGATGATCCAAGAGCTGTTGACAATCTGATCCCTGGTTCTTTTGCCTTTTCTAAATCCAGCTTGAGCACCTGAAATTTCATGGTTTATGTACTGCTGAACCCTTGCTTGGAGTATTTAGAGTATTACTGTGCTAGCATGTGAGATGAGTGCAAATGTGCAGTAGTTTGAACATTTTTTGGCATTGCATTTCTTTGGAATTGCAATAAAAACTGACCTTTTCCAGTCCTGTGCCCATTGCTGAATTTTCAAATTTGCTGGTATATTGAGTGCATCACTTTGATGGCATCACCTTTTAGGATTTCAGATAGCTCAACTAGAAGAAATAGCTCAATAGGTTACAAAATATAAAGGCCAGTACTTGTCAAGAGTGTCTTTAAATTCTTAAAATTATTGAAGACCCTCAAAAACTTTTTTATATTTCAATTAAATATGTTGAAATTCACCATAAAAATTTAAAAGGCAATTAAATTTATTATTATTTATATATTTAAATTACTTATAATAAATGGATTATATAATAATATTAATAACAGATTTTTCTAAATGGCCTATATTTTCCCCACATTAGTGATAGAGTGACATTATTTTGTAATATTTCCAAATATCTTTAATGTTTGTACTAAAAATGATAGCTGGATTCCCTTTCTACTTCTTTATTTACTCTGTGATGAACATATATTGGTTAAATCATATGCAAAAAACCCAAGTTTGGAAAAAGAGGATATTTTCATAGCTTTTCCAGACAGTTATGGATAATCTTCTTTTATAATACAGGAAAATACAAGAAATATTTTCTTAAAAGTTAGTCACCATGCGAAATACAAAGCCACACCAATGAAATCTCAGACTCTCCTACTTCAGAACTCACCACTTGACCATCATTTTGTATAGACAGTTTACGAAGAAGTGCATCAGTTCAGCTCAGTCGCTCAGTCTTGTCCAGCTCTGTGGAACTCCATGGACTATGGTATCCCAGGCTTCCCTGTTAATCAGCAACTTCCAGAGCTTGCTCAACCTCATGTCCTTCCAGTCGGTGATGCCATCCAACATCTCATCTTCTGTTATCCCCTTCTCTTCCTGCCTTCAATCTTTCCCAGCATCAGAGTCTTTTCCAACAAGTCAGTTCTTTGCATCAGGTGGCCAAAGTATTGGAGTTTCAGCTTCAGCACTAATCCTTCCAGTGAATATTCAGGACTGATTTCCTTTAGGGTTGACTGGTTTCATCTCCCTGCAGTCCAAGGGACTCTCAAGAGTCTTCTCCAACATCCCAGTTCAAAAGCATCATTTCCTTTGCACTCAGATTCCTTTATAGTCCAACTCTCACATCCATACATGACTACTGGGAAAACCATAGCCTTGACTAGATGGACCTTTGTTGGTAAAATAATGTATCTGCTTTTTAATATGCTATCTAGGTTGGTCATAACTTTCCTTCCAAGGTAAGTGTCTTTTAATTTCATGGCTGCAATCCCCATCTGCAGTCATTTTGGAGCCCCCCAAAATAAACTCTGACACTGTTTCCACTGTTTCCCCATCTATTTGCCATGAAGTGATGAGACCAGATGCCATGATCTTTGTTTTCTGAATGTTGAGCTTTAAGCCAACTTTTTCACTCTCCTTTTTCACTTTCATCAAGAAGCTCTTTAGTTCCTCTTTGCTTTCTGCCGTAAGGGTAGTGTCATCTGCATATCTGATGTTACCGATATTTATCCTGGCAATCTTGATTCCAGCTTGAGTTTCATGCAGCCTGGCACTTTACATAATGTACTCTGCATATAGGTTAAATAAGCAGTATTTACCCTTGACATACCTCTTCCTCAATTTGGAAACATTTTTCTATGTCCCATTCTAACTACTGCTTCTTGACCTGGGTACATATTTCTCAGGAGGCAGGTAACATCTTGTGTTCCCATCTCTTGAAGAATTTTCCACAGTTTATTGTGTTCCACACAGTCAACAGCTTTGGCACAGTCAATGAAGTAGAAAGAGATGTTTTTCTGTAACTCTCTTGCTCTTTTGATGACCCAACAAAAGTTGTGAATTTGACCTCTGGTTCCTCTGTCTTTTCTAAATCCACCTTGAGCAACTGGAAGTTTATGGTTCATGTACTGTTGAAGCCTGAGTGGGGAATTTTGAGCATTACTTTGCTAGCGTGTGAGATGACTGCAAATTTGCAGCAGTTTGAACATTTTTGGGCATTGCCTTTCTTTGGGAATAGAGTGAAAACTGACCTTTTCTGGTCCTGTAGCCACTGTAGCATGTTCCAAATGTGCTGGCATTTTGAGTTCAGCACGGATTTGAAATAGCTTAACTGGTATTCCATCACCTCCACTAACTTTTTTTGTAGCCATGTTTCCTAAGGCCCACTTGACTTCACATTCCAGAATGTCGGGCTCTCAGTGAATGATCATACCATCGTGATGATCTGGGTCATGAAGATTATTATTATTATTATTATTATTATTATTTTGCATAGTTCTTCTGTGTACTCTTGCCGTCTTTTCTTAATATCTTCTGCTTCTATTAGGTCCTTACCATTTCTGTCTTTTAGTGTGCCCATCTTTGCCTGAAATGTTCCCTTGATATCTCTAATTGTCTTGAAGAGACCTCTAGTCTTTCTCTTCGTTTTGTTTTCTTCTGTTTCTTTGCCTTGATCACTGATGTAAGCTTTCTCATCTCTCCTTCTTATTATTTGGAACTCTAAATTCAAATGGGTATATCTTTCCTTTTCTCCTTTGCCTTTAGCTTCCTTTGCCTTTTATCTTTGCCTATATATATAGAAAGATATGCATAGTTTGGTAAAATCTTTGAAAAATACTGGTTTATAAAGTTATATAGCTTTTCTAAATGGTAACACGGTTATACAAAGCATCAAGTTCAGAAGTTTTACTTTTAATTTTACTTAAACATTCTTTTAGAAGTGGCAGATTGTTAAGTTTATGATAAAAAGTACAAGCTTTGCAAAGTTATTATTTTTCCTTGCAAGCTCATATTTTATTATTGGTCACTGTTATTGTCAGTAGTTCTTGAAATGTAAAGTTTACTTCCTTAATCCTCAAGATAATGTGTATTTAATTTTGAGCAACTATTGTTTGCCTGATTATCATTCTTTCAAGCAATGACAATAATACAAAAACTTGACTAATCAGCTCATAACTCAAACAAACATGTAATACTTTCATTTGACCACTGTACATTTGTAGAAAAACTGTTCTATGCAAACTAGTTAATAGTATAAAAGTAATTTTGACCTCAGAAATCAACTGGAAAAGTCTGGGAATGCCTAGAGTTCTATGCCTCACACTTTGAGAATCACTGTTAAAAATAAATCCTCACTAGTTACTTTCTGACTTCATCTTTTGCTATCTTCTCTGTGATATCATTTAATAGAAGTCTCCATTTCATACATCTACAAACTTTCCCTTTCCTCTCCACCTCTTCTGCACCAGCCTATAAAGTTGAATCTTTATTATCCCTATATGTCTTGTTATTGAAATACTGTTAATATTGATCTTAAAAAATAAATAATTATTTAGTGATATATAAGTTTATCCCTTTAAGGAAGCCAACAGTAGAAATTTGAGCCCAACAGATGATGATATAGTATTTATATATAGCCAATACCATCAAGAGAAACTTTTTGCTAAAAATTATTCACAGGTGTGCTTTTCAACTTCTCCACTGCAATCTATGGTCATGCCATGTTAACCTGGCATATTCTAAATCTAATAACCTTTACCTGAAAATTAGCTGAATTTCAATAGTTTCTCATATGTGCTTCTCTCATGCCATTGTTTACTTACCTGACTTCCCATTTGGTTTTGATTCCAAAGGTAGATTTTTCAAAAATCCCAGAGACATCTCAACTATAAATTTCATTAAGTGACTATACAATGTCTGTCACATATGATGCATTGTAATGATATCTTCCACCTAAGAGAATCAGAAATTTCCCCCAAATTATGCATCATTGAATTTTCTAGAATTAAAATCAGCACATTAAAGCTGAATTATCCTGTTTCTTACACACTTAATTTAGATGAATGCATACTCTGTAAGTACTAATTCACTTAAATATTTCTGGAATTTAACTAATAAGAAAGTTAATCAATTTCTGATAACTTTAATTAGCTTCCTGAATTCAATTCCATTAACTGTTTTGAAATTATATTGTTTTATATTATTAGATTAATTTGCTCATTTTTTCTTAATTACAATTTTAATTGTATTTTTTATATTAAAATATTTTTATTGTTTAAGATGAGTTTTGAAATATCATTTTTACACTAGTTTTGCAACAATATTGAAAGACAGTTTTCCAAAACACCTCCATCCTCATACATGAATAGCCTCAACTTCATTCACAAGAATGATACTTTATTTTTGTACCATAATGAACCTACATTGAAGTGAAGTTGCTCAGTTGTGTGCAACTATTTGCAGTCCCATGGACTGTAGCTTACCTGGTTCCTCCGTCCATGGAATTTTCCAGGCAAGAGTACTGGAGTGGGTTGTCATTTCCTTCTCCAGAGAATCTTCCTGACCTGGGGATTGAACCTGAGTCTCCCACATTGCAGGCAGACACTTACCTTCTGAGCCACCAGGAAGCCCAGATCATAATCTGTTTTAGTGCATTTTATATTATTAGCCTAACTTGCTCAATTTAATAATATATAAAACACTATATGTAGTGCAATGCTGAGGAATTACTTTTACTTTTTAAAAATGTAAACTGTATTATTAAATAATGTTTCATATTTGAGTAACATAAAAAAGTAATCTCAGTGTGCTATGGAAGTATCATAAATATTTCCTGCTTTCTGTCACTTGAATTAAATGTAGTAAGTATTTAGAAAAATACTCTTTCAGGTTGTTTATGCAAATGTTCAGGTCTTGTTTTCTTTGCTAATTAAAGCTAACTCTTCTGAATGAGTAATAGGAGTAGAAAAATTGCCTTGAAATTCTCCCCTTTACAAAGGAAAAATATACTGCAAAGATAGGTTTTTGCTTTGAGAGCTAAAACATTTAGATTCCAGGGCATATTCAAAGATGTTTGTACCTTAAGCCATATTTCTTGAACGAAATGAATACCCCAAGACTAAATTCTTAATGCACTCTGGCTTGTGTGCCCTTGCCCTTTGACCATGAGTAGAATTAAAGATGATAATTGTAAGGCTCATGATTAAATATCAACTTTAATTGAGTTCTGAAGTTTTGAAGGTTGAGGATTTTTTATAAATAGACAGTAAAACAAAATTTGCTTTTGGTATAGAATAAGTGAGTAAATGCTGAGAATAAAGACAATGACATCAAGGACATAGGAGAGGCATAGCTGGTCACCAGAGGCAACAAGCTCGTATTCTTCATCCAATGTCAATTCACATGGTCTTTCCCTCTGGACTGGAACTCTCTGTTACCCACTGAATCAAATAAATCTTGAAGCTTCCTGTTCCTTATTAGCAGATTCAGATTCATTGTGTCTTGGCTGAGACGCCACATTCTGCGTGGCAAGTACTTTAAGATAATCAAGTCTATGCTCCAACCAGTAACGCTGAAGAAGCGGAATTTGAATGTTTCTATGAAGACCTACAAGACCTTTTAAAACTAACACCCCCAAAAATGTCCTTTTCATTACAGAGGACTGGAATGCAAAAGTAGGAAGTCAAGAAACACCTGAAGTAACAGGCAAATTTGGCCTTGGATTATGGAATGAAGCAGGGCAAAGGCTGATAGAGTTTTCCCAAGAGAACTCACTGGTCATAGCAAACACCCTCTTCCAAGAACAAAAGAGAAGACTCTGCACATGAACATCACCAGATAGTCAACACCAAAGTCAGATTGATTGTATTATTTACAGCCAAAGATGGAAAAACTCTATAGAGTCAGCAAAAACAAGACTGGGAGCTGACAGTGGCTCAAATCATGAACTATTTATTCCCAAATTCAGACTTAAATTGAAGAAATTAAGGAAAACCACTAGACCATTCAGGTATGACCTAAATCAAATTCCTTATGATTATACAGTGGAAGTGAGTAATAGATTTAAGGGACTAGATCTGATAGATAGAGTGCCTGATGAACTATGGAATGAGGGTTCGTGACATTGTACAGGAAACAGGGATCAAGACCATCCTCATGGAAAAGAAATGCAAAAAAGCAAAATGGCTCTCTGGGGAAGACTTACAAATATCTGTGAAAAGAAGAGAAGTGAAAAGCCAAGGAGAAAAGGAAAGATATAACCATCTGAATGCATATTTTCAAAGAATAGCAAGAAAAGATAAGAAAGCCTTCTTCAGTGATCAAGGCAAAGAAACAGAGGAAAAGGACAGAATGGGAAAGACTAGAGATCTCTTCTAGAAAATTAGAGATACCAAGGGAACATTACATGCAAAGATGGACTCAATAAAGGACAAAAATAATATGGACCTAACAGAAGCAGAAGATATTAAGAAGAGATGGAAAGAATACACAGAAGAACTGTACAAAAAGAGCCACATGACCCAGATAATCACGATGGTATGATCACTCACCTAGAGAAAAACATCCTGGAATGTGAAGTCAAGTGGGCCTTAGAAAGCATCACTACAAACAAAGCTAGTGGAGGTGATGGAACTCCAGTTGAGCTGTTTCAAATCCTGAAAGATGATGCGGTGAAAATGCTGCACTCACTATGCAAGCAAAATTGGAAACCGCAGCAGTGGCCACAGGACTGGAAAAGATCAGTTTTCATTCAAATCCCAAAGAAAAGCAATGCCAAAGAATGCTCAAACTACCGCATAATTGCAGTCATCTCACATGCTAGTAAAGTAATGCTCAAAATTCTCCAAACCAGACTTCAGCAATACATGAACTGTGAACTTCCAGATGTTCAACCTGGTTTTAGAAAAGGCAGAGGAACCAGAAATAAAATTGCCAACATCATGGAAAAGCCATGGATCATGAGAAAAGCAAGAGAGTTCCAGGAAAACATCTATTTCTGCTTTATTGACTATGCCAAAGCCTTTGACTGTGTGGATCACAATAAACTGTGGAAAATTCTGAAAGAGATGGTAATACCAGACCACCTGACCTGCCTCTTGAGAAACCTATATGCAGGTCTGGAAGCAACAGTCAGAACTGGACATAGAACAACAGACTGGTTCCCAATAGGAAAAGAAGTACGTCAAGGTTGGTCATAACTTTTCTTCCATGGAGTAAGCGTCTTTAAATTTCATGGCTGCAGTCTCCATCTGCAGTGATTTTGGAGCCCCTCAAAATAAAATCTGACACTGTTTCCTCTGTTTCCTCATCTATTTCCCATAAAGTGACAGCACAGGATGCCATGATCTTCATTTTCTGAATGTTGAGCATTAAGTCAACTTTTCACTCTCCTCTTTCATTTTCATCCAGAGGCCTTTTAGTTCCTCTTCACTTTCTGCCGTAAGAGTGGTGTTATCTGCATATCTGAGGTTATTCGTATAACCTCCCGGCAATCTTGATTCCAGTTTGTGCTTCTTCAAGCCCATCGTTTCTCTTGATGTCCTCTGCATAGAAGTTAAATGAGCAGGGTGACAATATACAGATAATCCTTTCCTTATTATATATTCTTGGCTCCTTTTCTGAAAATTAACTGACCATATATGGCTTCTTAGAAGTGATACATGAAAGAAAACTTGTTTTTAAAAATTAAAATAGTATAAGTCAATCTAAAGACTGGCTTTGATTGCCTTCTGCTGTACCTGCCCCAGCCCACAGAATATTCCTAGCTAAAATTACTTCTCTATTTCTATAGTAATTATACTTAGTGCCTGAATTGTTTCATGCAAATTGATTTCTACTATTTAAAAGCAAACCTATGAACATAAAACTCTATCACTTTTCAAAATTGTAACTGCCTTATCATACCACAGCATTATTTCCTCCATATAGCACACTATAATTTTATGTAAGTTGATTATAATTGTAAATTGTCTTAATTTTGACCAAACTATGTTGCTTATTTTATTTCCTCCTTAGAGTTGATTTCATAGTCTATTATTAACCAGTGTTAGAAATATTCAAGATGTATTTCGTTACTTTCATAACCCAGACCATATACTGATAGAAGTATTCTTTTTCAGTATTTCTAAGTGAGTTCATTTTAAATGTGATCCTGCTAATAAATATATTGTTCCTAACTTACTCATTTGAGAAGCTACAAGATTTCTCCAAGAAAAATATAATCTGTGACATCTATGCCATTTGAGGAATAATATTTGACTATGCTAACATCTCTTCTCCATATTTTCATGAGTCACTAACAGTCACTTTATATATAAAGATGTAATAGGAATGATATACTGCTTCAAGGATTCAGCTAAGCTTTGCTGTCTCCATTGTATGCCTTCAGCATTCTGACATAGGCAAAGAGCTCTATCAAGTTTGTTGTCCTGAACACAGCTCTCAACCTCTCAAATGATAAATTGCTGCTTCTAAAAGTTTGTCTTTTAGGTACAAAGATTTTCATGAAGAGATTAATCCTTTGGCTCATTAATATTTCAGCATCAATTTTTAAAATCAGATGAGCTGAGAAAAGTTTTATGAATATGAGTTCTGAATGAGAACAAAAAGTGCTAAAGAGAAATAAAAATGAGAGATTCAAAAGTCCACTGTAAAGTCAATGAATCTTTCCGTCTTTGATTCTTTTTATTTTCCTTCTCCTTTGTTATAGACACTTAGAAATTTTCTACAATCAGGAACATATGAAAACCTATCTCAAAGGAAAGTGATGTGTTTCATTTCTAATATGTTTCATTTCATTCTTTATTTTATTTGTTTATTTATTTATTTTACAATATTGTATTGGTTTTACCATACATCAACATAGATCCACCATAGGTGTACATGTGTTTCCAATCCTGAACCCCCTCCCACCTCCTTCCCCATACTCTCTCTCTGGGTCATCCCAGTGCACCAGCCCCAAGCATCCTGTATCCTGTATTGAACCTAGACTGGCATAGAAACAAATTTATGTTTTAAGGCCCTACAACCAGAGAGTTAACTTTTACAGAGTCTAGTGTACATCTGAGCAAATGCCTGGGTCTTTGGTTTTTAGTGTCCCTAATTATGTACATGTAATAACATTTCAATAAAAGCCAAGATACTGTGATAATGATATATATATTAACCTCAAAGCCTAATCAAGGCTAAGGTATTAAGCAGAGATGATCAGTCTTACTTTCCACTTTAACAAACCTAATTTAGACCACTTTGAGGGTGGACCACCTAGAGATCTGCTAAATCAACATTGTGAATTTACTATGCAGTCCTACTCCAAGCAAAATAGAATCAGTTATATTACCTTTTTCCGAGACAACGGGATTACAGGTAATTTTATTGTAGCCATTTTATCTCAAAGAATAGTAAATATTCTCAGTTTCTTAGTAAGCATTAATGCATATTTTATAGACATAATTCTATTCACTTTATTTCCCAAATGATTTTGGTGTTTGTTTTCCACTTGCAGTTTCATATGCCATGTTTTGTTTAGATTCATAGGAACTCCAGATTCTGAACAATTAAGTTTCAGGCAACATAATGATGGATATGATTTAATATGGACAAAACCCTTTAGGAATGCAGGTTTCAGCTTCTTAAGCAGGATTATTTTTTTCTGAAGCACTAAGATATTGTAAGACCAGATAATTTTTTAAAATAGCTTAAAAATCTGTACAGTTCAATAGGCCTTGACTAAGTTAGTATTAAGATACATTAATTCATGAGACTGTACTAATTATACTAAATCCAATCCTGGGCTAGATTTTGAAAGTGAAAGTCACTCAGCCGTGTCTCACTCCTTACAACCCCATAGACTATAGAGTCCATGGAATTTTCCAGGCCAGAATACTGGAGTAGGTAGCCGTTTCCTTCTTCAAGGGATCTTCCTACCCCAGGGATCAAACCCGGGTCTCTCGCATTGCAAGCATATTCTTTACCAGCTGACTCACCACATGAGGTGGAAAAATAATGCCTATACATATAAAAACATTTTTAACAAGACAAATTACTCTGTTACAAGGTATATCCTAAGATCTGAATTAGTGCTCCAAGTGAAATGTGCTACAGAGTTCAGGAACAGAACCTCAGGGTGTACATCAAAGAATGTGAGCATGAACTTTGGCAAGAGGTGACACTGATCTGGGCCCTCAGTCATGGATAGGTTTGTTGTTCTGCTGTTATTGTTGTTTTTTCATAGATTTAATTTTTTTAGAGATGCTTTAGCTTCACAGCAAAATTGTGCATATAGGCCTTACACAGTCTATCCCAATAGCAACATCTTCTACCAAAGTGATGCATTAGTCAAAATGAACATATACAGAAACATCATGATCACCTAAATTCCATAGTTTGCATTAGGTTTACTCTTGGTGCTGTACAATCTATGAATTCTGAAAAATGAATAATGATGTGTATTTACTATTGTGTATCAACCAAAATAGTTTCACTGGCCTAAGAATTGTCTGTGCTCCACTCATTCCTCTCTTCCATTTAGCCTCTGCTAAAAACTGGTCATGTTATTGTCTCCATAGGCTTGCTTTTTCAGAATGCTGCATTGTTGGACTCAGAAAGCATGTAGACTTTTCATATTGGCTTCTTTCACTTAGTAATAATTTAATATTCTTTCATGTCATTCCATGGTTTGATGACTTCTTTTTAACCGTGAATATTCTTAGTTACTCCACTCCATTCATCTTGGTTACTTTCACATTCTGGCAGCTATGAATAAAATTGCTATAAATAACCATCCCTGGAGAAGAGATAGGCTACCCACTCAAGTAATCTTTGGCTCCTGGTGGCTCAGATGGTAAAGAATCCACTTACAGTGTGGGAGACATGAGTGTGATCCCTGAGTTAGGAAGATCTGTTGGAGGAGGGCATGACACCCACTCCAGCATTCTTGCCTGGAGACTCCCCAAGGACAGAGGAGCCTGGCAGGCCACAGTTCATGGGGTCATAAAGAGTCAGACACAGCTGAGCTACTAAGCACAGCACAGCACAAGCATCCATACACAGTGTTTTGTGAAGACACTGGATAAAGTTTATATGGTCCCTGTAAATAAAATATGATAAAATATTTGAATGAATTGAGTAACTTATTTGGAGATTATAATAATCCTTCTTTGTATTTTTTTAAATAAAGATAAAGGACTATATAACAATTCTGTAAGCATCTGAGTATCTTGAGAAGTTTGATAAATATTCATATGACTATTTTTAATATATAAGTAAAGTATTCAGTTTAAGGTTGAGGCTGAATGCAGTATTAAAGAAACACAGGAAAAAGGACAGCCAGTTCTGGGTCTCTACTTTGTATTCTAATCTGCTCACAGACTTGGAGTGAAAGTCACTCAGTGGTGTCCGACTCTTTGTGACCCCATGAACTGTAACCTGCCAGGCTCCTCTGTCCATGGAATTCTCCATGTTAAAATATTTGAGTAAGTAGCTGTTTCCATCTCCAGGGGATCTTCCCAACCCAAGGATCAAACCCAGGTCTCCTGCATTGCAGGCAGATTCTTTACCGTCTGAACCACCAGAGAAGCCCACAGACTTTGGATTTCACCAAATACAAACTCTGTAGTTATTCAGATCTTTCTCTCTTGAAGCCATTGAATGGTGATTTATTTTGAATTGAGTAAGTCTGTTGAAGGGCTCAAATTTTCCACTATCCCCAAAGGCTTCTCAAAGCTTTTTTCCAGGTTCAAATTGAACATAACTTCTGGTTAACATGAGTATCTTCATTTTGTCTATTTCTGGTGATTTTAAATATCATCCTATAACTATACCTCTGCAGCCGTTGTATTACTTAGTACTTTAATATATCTGTGTTTATGTAAACTTAATAGGGAAGAGATACAGTGATTTATCTTTATTATTTTTAACTTGATGTTTATATATATTTTAATTTGATATTTATATATTTATATATTCAATTTGGCAATGTAACTAAGAGGATATTGGACCATATAAAGTGAGTTTAAAATACCAAACTAGATTAATGACCTTGGCCATTATATAGCAAATATCCCAAAAGACAAATATTCTGGACCTTTCCGTTGGCTCTTAAGAAGTTTTCCTTCCCTCCCTCCCTCCCTCCCTTCCTTCATGTTTGAAGAATTGCAAAAGAGAAGTTTCTTTCCAAATACTGTTCAAGCTGTCTAGGAAAGAGTATTAAACAGAACTTACTTAGAACAAGATAAAAATAAAATTCAACTCATTCTTGTTGACTATATTTTTATTCATTTTTGCTACTGATACCTTTGATGAAAATTTCTGTTTGGATGTTATTTCTAACAGAATGACATTATGGAATAGCCCAAATAAAGAGTAGCTGTGTTTACTTCACTTTTGTTGTTGTTGCACACAAGATGGCAGAGTAGAAGGATCTGAACTCATTTTCTCCAGCAAGAACTCCAAAATTACAACTCAGTGCTGGACAACCATTGAAAGGAGAGTGTTGGGTCCTACCAAAAGAAACCCCACTTACAAGGACAAAGGAGAACCCCCAGAAAGATGGTAGGAGAGGAGACAGATGCTTAGAATTAAACCCCATACCCTCCAGAGATGCTTGGGTGGATCAAACAAAATCTTGTTTGCACCAGAACTGAGAGACCCCACAGAGACTGAGCCAGACCTTCCTTTGAGTGTTTGAGTGTCTCCTGCGGAGGTATGGGTCAGCAGTGGCCTGCAGCAGGGGCAGGGGCTCTGGGTGCAGCAGACATGTTTCATACAGCCTGTGGCATAAGCCCTCTTGGAGGAGGTTGCCATTAACCCCACCATAGAGTCACCGAACAGATGGCCAACAAAGTGCAAAACAATTATAACAAATAAATTCTCACACTGTTAAGAAAGCTCTAGGACCCACATAGATTTCCCCAACCTGGGGATCTGGTGAAGAGACTGAGAACCTCAAGGGAATTTGCCTTTGGAGGCCAGTAGGATTTGATTACAGAACTTACACAGGACTAGGGAAACAGACTTTTGGAGGGCACAAACAAAATCTTGTGCACACCAGAACCCAGGAGGAAGGAGCAGTGTCCCTACAACAGACTGACCCAGACTTGTCTGTGAGTGTCCGGGAGTCTATGGCACAAACGTTGGTCTGCAGCAGCCTCCTGCAGGGTCAGGGGCACTGAGTACAGAAGTACATGCACAGGATGTTTTGAAGGATGTCACCATTATCTTCATTACCTCCACCATAGTTTGGTTTCAAGTTAAACAGCAGAGAGGGCCACAACCCTGCTCATCAGCAAAAAATCAGATTAAAGATTTACAGAACATGTCTCTGCCCATCAGAGCAAGACCCAGTTTGTCCTACAGTCAGTTCCTCATATTTGGAAGCTTCAATTGGCATCTTATTCTTATCCTTCAGAAGGCTGACAGAATGAAAACACAATCACAGAAAACCAATCAAACTGATCACATGGATTACAGCCTTGTCTAACTCAATAAAATTATGAGCCAACCATGTAGGGGCACTCAAGACAAATGGGTCATGGAGGAGAGTTCTGACAAAACGTGGTCCACTGGAGGAGCGAATGGCAAAACCATTTCAGTATTCTTGCCTTGAAAACCCGTGAACAGTATGAAAAGGCAAAAATATATGGCACTGAAACATGAACATCCCAGGTCGGTGGGTGCCCAATATGCTACTGGAGATCAGTAGACAACTAACTCCAGAAAGAATGAAGAGACAGAGTCAAAGGAAAAAACAACACCCAGTTGTGGGTGTGACTGATAATGAAAGTAAAGTCTAAAACAGTAAAGAACAATATTCCATAGGAACCTGGAATGTTAGGTCCATGAATCAAGGTAAATTAGAAATTGTCAAACAGGAGAGGCAAGAGGGAATATCAACATTTTGGGAATCTGTGAACTAAAATGGTCTGGAATGGGAGAATTTATTTCAGATGACCAATATATCTACTATTGTGGACAAGAATCCCTTAGAAGAAATGGAGTAGCCAAGAGTCTGAAATGCAGTACTTGGGCACAATCTCAAAAACAACAGAATTATCTCTGTTTGTTTTCAAGGCAAATCATTCAATATCACAGTAATCCAAGTCTATCCTCAACCAGTAATGCTGAAGAAGCTGAATTTGAATGGTTCTATGAAGTCCTACAAGACCTTCTAGAACTAACACCCCCAAATAGGTTTTTTTCATCATATAGGAGTAAAATGCAAAAGTAGGAAGTAAAGAGATAAGTGGAGTAACAGGAAAATTTGGCCTTGGAGTACAAAATGAAGCAGGACAAATGCTAACAGAGTTTTGAAAAGAGAAGGCACTAGTCATAGCAAACATCCTCTTCCAGCAACACAAGAGAAGATGCTAACAAGGACACCACCACCACCAGATTTTCAATACTGAAATCAGATTGATTATATTCTTCTAAGCCAAAGATGGGGAAGCTCATCAGCAAACACAAGAAGGGGATGTGACTGTTGTTCAGACTGTCAACTCTTCATTACAAAATTCAGACTTAAACTGAAGAAATAAGGGAACACCACTAGACCATTCAGTTATAAAATTCCTTACGATATTACAGTGTAAGTGACAAATAGATTCAAGTGATTAGATCTGATAGAGTGCATGAAGAACAATGCATGAAGGTTTGTAACATTGTACAGGAGGCAGTAATCAAGACCATCACCAAGAAAAATAAATGAAAAAGGAAAAATGGTTGTCTGAGGAAGCCTTTCAAATGGCTGAGAAAAAAAGAGAAGCTAAAGGCAAAGAAGAAAAGGAAAGACATACCCATCTGAATTCAGAGATCCAAAGAATAGCAAAGAGAGATAAGAAAGCCATCCTCAGTGATCAATGCAAAGAAATACGGGGTGGGGGGGTGGGGAGGAGAAGAAGAAGAATGGTAAAGACTAGAGATCTCTTCAAGAAAATTAGAGATACCAAGGGAACATTTCATGCAATGAAGGGCAGAATAAAGGTGAGAAATGGTATGGACTGAACAGAAGCATAATATATTAAGAAGAGGTAGTAGCAATACACAGAAGAACTATACAAAAAGATCTACATGACCCATATAACCATGATGGGTGGTCACTTACCTAAAGCCAGACATCCTGGAATGTGAAGTCAAGTGGGCCTTAGGAAGCATTATGATGAACAAAGCTGGTAGAGGTGATGAAATTCCAGTTAAACTATTTCATATCCTAAAAGGTGATGCCGCGAAAATGCTTTACTCAATATGCCAGCAAATTTGGAAAATTCAACAGTGGGCACAGGACTGGAAAATGTCAATTTTCATTCCAATCTCAAAGAAAAGCAATGCCAAAGAATGTTCAAGCTACTATACAATTGCACTCATCTCACACACTAGCCAAGTAACACTAAAAATTCTCCAAGACAGCTTCAACAGTATATGAGCCATGAACTTGTAGATGTTCAAATTGGGTTTAGAAAAGGCATAGGAACCACAGATCAAATTACCAACATCTGTTGGATCATTGAAAAAGCGAGAGTGTTCAGGGAAAAAAAAATCTTCTTTTCCTTTATGGACTATGTCAAAGATTTTGACTCTGTGGATCACAACAAACTGGGAAATTCTTGAAAAGATGGGGATACTAGACCATCTGACCTGCATCCTGAGAAATTTGTATGCAGGTCATAAAGCAACAGTTAGAACTGAACATGGAGCAACAGACTTTTTCCAAATTGGGGAAGGATTATATCAAGGCTGTATATTGACACCCTGCTTATCTAAATTATATGCAGAGTACATCAATAAAATGTCAGGTTGGATGAAGCACAAGCTGGAATCAAAGTTATTAGGAGAAATATCTATAACTTCAGATACACAGATGACATGACCCCTGTGGCAGAAATGAAGAACTAAAGAGCCTCTTGATGAAAGTGAAAGAGGAGAGTGAAAAAGTTGGCTTAAAACTTAGCATTCAGAAAGCTAAGATAATGGCATTTGAACCCATTGTTTTATGGCAAATAGATGGGGAAACAACAGAAACTTTATTTCTATGAAATAATAAAGTAAGAGACTTTATTTGTGGGGACTCCAGAATCACTGCAGATAGTGAGCACAGTCATGAAGTTAAGACACTTGCTACTTGGAAGAAAAGTTAAAACCAACCTAGACAGCATATTAAAAAGCAGAAACATTACTTTGAAGACAAAGGTCCATCTAGTCAAAGTTATGGTTTCTCCAGTAGACATGTATGGATGTGAGAGTTGAACTATAAAGAAAGCTGAGTGTTGCAGAATTGATGCTTTTGAACTGTGGTGTTGGAGAAGACTCTTGAGAGTCCCTTGGACTGCAAGATCAAACCAGTCAATCCTAATGAAAGTCAGTCCTGAATATTCATTGGAAGGACTGATGCTGAAACTGAAACTCCAACACTCTGGCCTTAATCAAATCCATTATGAGTGTACAATGGAAATGACAAAATGATTCAAGGGATTAGATCTGATAGAGTATTTGAAGAACTAGACAGATGTTCATGACACTGTACAAGAGGCAGTTATCAAGAACATCTCCAAAATAAGAAATGCAAAATGTGAAATAAATGTCTGAGTGTTCCTTACAAATGACTGAGGAAATAACTGACTGTTGTGAAGAACTGACTCTTTGGAAAAGACCCTGATTCTGGGAGGGACTGAGTGCAGGAGGAGAAGGGGACAACAGAGGATGAGATGGTGGATGGCATCATGGACTCGATGCACATGAGTTTGAGCAAGCTGTCACAGTTGGTGACAGTTTGAGCAAACTCCCGTAGTTGGTGATAGACAAGCAAGCATGGTGTGCTGCAGTCCTTCGGGTAGCAAAGAGTCAGACACGACTGAGCAACTGAACTGATTTTTACTTCCCCATAAAGAGCATAGCCACTTAGAGTTGAAAAGCAGATTTTAGAATAAAACCTCCTAAAGTTCTCATGTTTAAGCTGAAACCACGCAAGTCAAATCATTTTACTGAGATCATCCTAATGGTAGATAGAAATGGTGCCAAAATCACACAGTTTCTCGTATTATTGCATAATGCATACCTCATAATGTCTAAACATTTTGTGTATGTAATGGCAGTTAAAATAAATCACTGAAAAGAATGTCATAATTTGGATGAGGTGGTGGAGGTTTCCTTTTTTGTGCATTTCCTTCGTAGAAAATAATGCAAAAATGAATTTATAGCTCAAGGGTACATTTGGTTAAATGATTCTTATCCCTAATTGAAGGTACTCAAAGTAATGGAGTATAAATAGCAACACAACCCAGTGTTTTTTCTGCATGCCTCTGTCCCATTGCTGTCAACACACATGCCTGGTTATGTTACGTAAAATGGGATGTGTGTTTATCTTTTGTGATTTTATGTATAAATGTTTGATAGCAGTATACATTTTTAAAAAGAAGCTTGTCAATAATATGTTCATCACAAAACAGCTTTCTCCTTAGCTTTAAGTCACATTTGTCATTTACCAGCTAATTAAATAAGAAACAGATCACAGATTTTTCAGTTGGGATATTGTAAAACCATCATCTTTGTTTTGGTCACAACCCTTCTTGATTAATATATTCAAGATCATAGCTCTCCCATTATAACAAGAATATTGAAACATCAAATATCCATGACTTTGTATAGTTAATGGTATGCCTACTTAATTTCCTTGCAAAATGTAATTTATTTTTAAAACTTTTCATTTTATATTGGAGTATAAAATAAAATTATATTTTATATAATTATCAGAACAATTAACCAGTGTTTGATAGTTTCAGGTGGAGAGCAAAATAACTCAGTCATATATATATGTGAATCCATTTCCCCAAACTCCTTTCCCATTCAGGCTACCCCACAGCATTGAGGAGAGTACCCTATAGGCCTTGTGTGTTGTCCATTTTAAATATAATAGTGTGTACATGTCAATCCCAAATTCCCTAACTATCCCTTTCCCTAGTCCTTCCTCCAGCAACCATAATAACCTCATCTTCTATGTCTGTGAGTGAAAGAAAATAATTTAAGTAAACTGCATGATACTATAGTTATTGTGCTATAAACAATATAATACATCTATAGTAGAGTGAAGTCAAAATTTTAGCATATGCTAATGAAAAATTGGAAGAACTGATGCTAAAGCTGCAGTTCCAGTACTTTGTCTACCTGATGCAAAGAGCTGACTTGTTGGAAAAGACCCTGATGCTGGAAAAGATTAAAAGGAGAAAAGGTCAACAGAGGGTGAGATGGTTAGATAAGATCACAATTCAACGGACAGGAGCTTGAGCAAACTCTGGGACATAGTGGAGGACAGGGAAGCCTGGCATGCTGCAGTCCATGGTGTTGCAAAGAGCTGAACATGACTTAGCTACTGAACAACAATGACAAAGAATCCCAGTTCTAAGATTATTTAAATTTTCATGCTATACCTGCACATAGGTGAATACATTGAGTAAATATTAGATCAGTAGAATTTCTTCATGTATCAAGATACCTGAAGGAATCTGGCTACCCTGAGTGTTTCTTCAAAAATATCATTTATTTTTTGAAACAGTGTATATTAACTTTGTATATAAAAAGTACAATTGGTAGAAGTGTTATCGATTATATTAAATGCATTTTAGTTTTTAAAATAATCTTAAATTATCACTTTAATTTTAGAGCAGGTTTGATTTTATATTGAGTGTAAAGTACAAAGAATTCCTCTAATCTCCCTATTTTCACACATATACAACCTTCTCCATTCCCACTATCAACATTTCAAAGCAGAGTGGTACATTTGTTACAACTGATGAACCTATCTTGAGACATCTTTATCACCCAAAGTTCATAGTTTACATCAGGACTCACTCTTGCTGTTATACATTCAGTGGGTTTTGACAAATGTATAATAACATGTATCCACCATTGTAGTAACATAAAGAATAATTTCACTGCACTAAAAGTTCTGTTTTCATCCTTCCCCCAGCTCAAACTCTCACAGCTGCTGATCTTTCCACTGTCTTCATACTTTTGTCTTTTCATGTCATGTGTTTGGAGTCATACAATATGCAGTCTTTTCATATTGTCTTCTTTTACTTAGTAGCCTGAGTTTAAGATTTCTCCATATATTTTTATGGCCTGATAGCTTGTTTCTTTTTAACATTGAATAATATTTCACTATGTAGATATATCACATTTACTTTTCCATTCACCTATTAAAGGACATTTTAGTTGCTTCCAAATATTGGCAAGCGTGAATAAAACTGCTATAAACATTTGTGTACAGGTTTTTGTGTGTAGACATTAGTTTCAAATTCCTTTGAGTAAATACTAAAAGCTACATTGAATGTATTTACTGGATGTTCTTAAATCTTACAAAGCCTACCAGCAACCAATAAGAGTTCTTGTTACACATCCTCTCCAGGAATTGGTGTCACTAGGTTTCTGGATTGTGCCCATTGTACTATGTATTTAGTGATATCTCCTTGTTTTAATTTGCTTTTTAATTTTAAATTGAAGTACAGTTGACTAACAATGCTGTGTTAGTTTTAGGTGTACAACAAAGTGATTCAATCGTACATATACATTTATCTATTCTTCAAATTATTTTCCCAATTAGTTTGTTACAAAATATTAACTAGAGTTCCCATGTTGGTTATCCATTTTAATTATAGCTGTGTGGTCATGTTAAAGGGTCCAACTCCCTTCACTATCCTTCCTCTTCACCCCTTCTCCCTTAGTAGCCGTCAGTTTGTTCTCTGAGTCTGTTTCTTTTTTTTTTCCTTTTTTGGTAGATATTTTCTAGATTACACATATGTGATATAATATTTTTATTTATCTGTATGACTTACTTCACTTAATATGATAATCTGCAAGTCTAATCATGCTGCTGCAAATGACATTATTTCATTCTTTTTAATGACTAAATAATATTCCATTGTAATATGCACCACATATTCTTTATTCCTCTGTCAATGGACATTTATGTTGCTTCCAGGTCTTGGCTATTTTAAACAGTGATGCAAAGAACATTGTGATGCATGTATCCACGTTTCACACCATGTATATGCCCAGAAGTGGGATTTCTGGATCATATGGAAGCGCTATTTTTAACTTTTAAAGGAACTTCCATAGTGTTCTCTAAAAGTGGCTGTACCGATTTATGTTGTCATCAG
Organism: Nanger dama; assembly: GCA_917880005.1. Taxonomy (NCBI): domain Eukaryota; kingdom Metazoa; phylum Chordata; class Mammalia; order Artiodactyla; family Bovidae; genus Nanger; species Nanger dama. The sequence continues at coordinate 7,150,606 of CAKJTW010000069.1, forward strand.
AAGTCAAGGGCAGGTTCCCTTCTTTCCAAACTTTCTCCAGCTTTTATTATTTATGTAATTTTGATGATAATCATCCTGACTGGTGTGAGATGATGTCTCATTGTAGTTTTGATTTGCATTTCTCTAATAATTAGTGATGTTGAACATCTCACCTGCTTCTTAATGATTTGTATGTCTTCTCTGGAGACATACTTATTTATGTCTTCTGCCTATTTTCTGATAGGGTTGTTTGTTTTGATGATATAAGCTGCATGAGTAGTTTGCAAATGCTGGAGACTAATCACTTAAGGCTTCCCAGGTGGTGCAGTGGTAAAGAATCTGCCTGCCAGTACAGGAGATGCAAGAGACTTGGGTTTGATCTTGAGTTAGGAAGGTACCCTGGAACATGAAATGGCAACCTGCTCCACTATTCTTACCTAGAAAATACCATGGGCAGAGTAGCCTGGTGTGCTATAGTCCATAGAGTCAAGAAGAGTTGGACATGACTGAGCACACATGTACACAATCACTTATCAATCATATTTGCAAATATTTTCTCCCATTCTATAGCTTGTCTTTTCATTGTGTTTATGGTTTCCTTTACTGTGCAAATGCTTTTAATTAGTTCCCATTTGATTATTTTTTTGTTTTTGTTTCCATTACTCTAGGCTGCTGAGACAGATCAAAATATATACATATATATATTGCTGTGATTTATTGATTTATGTCAAAGAGTGTTCTATCTGTATTTTCCCCTAAGAGTTTCAGAGTGTCCAGTCTCATACTTAGGCTTTTAATTCATTTTGTGGTATCTTTGTGTATGGTGTTAAATAATGCTTTAATTTCATTTTCAGCACCATTTACTGAAGATAGTGTCATTTCTCCATTGTATAGCTTTGCTTCCTTTATCATAGATCATTTGAACATAGATATTTATCTATGGCTTTATCTCTGTGGGCTTGTCTATGGGCTTTCCCTCCTATTTCAAAATCTAGATGTCTATTATTTTACTAGTACAGTTCTCTTTCAGTGACTATAGATTCATAGTGTAGTCTGAAGTCAGGGAGCTTGATTCCTCCAGTTCCATTTTTTTTCCTCAAGATTGCCTTGGCTATTCAGGGTATTTGTGTCTCTGTACAAATATAAAGATTTTTGTTCTACTTATGTGAAAAATATCATTGGTAATTTGATAATGACTGTTTTGAATCAGAAGACTTCCTGGTTAGTATAATCATTTTGACAGTATTGAGTCTTCTAATCCAAGAAGATGGTATTTCATTCCATCTATTTGTGTCATCTTTGATTTCTTTCATAAGCATCTGATTTTTTTCATAGTACAGATCTTTTGTCTCCTACAGTAGGTTTATTCTTAAGTGTTTGTTATTTTTTTTTTTTGATGCAATGATAAATGTTTCTTGAATTTCTCTTTCAGAACGTTTGTTGTTAGTATATAGAAATCCTACTGATTTCTGTGTATTAATTTTGTAAACTGAATATTTCACTAATTAGATCTAGTAGTTTTTTGGCAGTGTCTTTAGGGTTTTCTATATATAATATGTTATCTGCAAACAATATTTTCCCATTTGGATTTCTTTTCCATCTATTTCTTCTCCAATTGCTATAGCCAGAACTTCCAAAACTAGGTTGAATAAGAGTACTGAGAGTGGACATTCTTGTCTTTTCCCTTATCTTAGGAGGAAATGACTTGTTTGGAATTTTTCCTTCCTCTGCTAAATTTTTGGAATAGTTTCGGAAGGATAGTTTTTAGCTCTTCTCTAAATGTTTGACAGTTAGCCTGTGAAGACATAAGGTCCTGGTCTTTTGTTGTTGGGAGTTTTCTAATCACAGTTTCAATTTCACTGCTTGTGACTGAGACTGTTCTCACTGTATTTTCTATTTCTTCCTGGTTCCGTTTTTGTAGATTGTACTTTTATAAGAATTTGTCTGTTTCTTCCAGGTTGTCTATTTTATTGGCATGTAATTATCTGTAGTATTCTCTATGAGCCTTAGCATTTCTGTAGTGGCAGTTGTAACTTTTCCTTTTTCATTTCTAACTTTATAGACTTGAATCTTCTTCCTTTTGTTTCCTGAAGAATCTAGATGAACACATATCAATTTTGTTTATCTTTTCAAAGAAATAGCTTTTAGTTTCATTCATCTTTGCCAGTGTTTTTTTCATCTCTGCTCCATTTGCTGCTTTTGTCTTTATGATTTATTTCCTCTATTAACTTTAGATCTTGCTTGTTCTTTCTCTGGTCACTTTAGGTGCAAGGTTAGGTTGTTCATCTGAGATGTTTTGTTTCCGGAGGTTTGATGTTATTGGTATAAACTACCCTCTTAGAACTACTTTTGCTGCATTCCATAGGTTTTGGATTGTTATACTTAGCTTTCATTTATATCTTGGTATTTTTGGATTTTGCTCTGATTTCTTCAGTGATCTACTGGTTGTTTAGTAGCATATTGTTTATTCTTTATGCATTTTTGTTACAGCTCTTTCTTGAAGTTTATTACTTATCTCATAGCATTGTGATCAGAAAAATGTTGATACATCATTTTAAAAAAATTTACCAAGGCTCCTTTTGTGGCCCAGCTTCTATTCAAGCCTGAAAAATAGTCCATGGGCATGCGTGAAGAAAGAGTATTCTGATGCTTTTGGATGGAATTCCTTATAAATATCAATCAAGTTCATCCAGTTTAATCTATTATTTAAGGTCTGTGTTTTTCACTAATTTTCTGCCTGAATGATATGTTTATTAATAAAAGTGGAGTTGCTGAAGTCCCACTATTTTTGTGTTACTGTCAATTTCTCCATTTATGGCTGTTAGTTTTTTCCTTATATATTGAGATACTCCAATGTTTGGTGCATGTATATTTATAAATCTTATGTCCTCTTTGTGGATTGATCCCTTGATCATGCTGTAGTTTTATTTTTTAAAGCAGTCTTTATTTTAAAGTCTGTTTTGTCTAATATATTACTACTCCAGTTTTCTTTTCATCTCCATTTGCATGGAATAACTTTTCCTATCATCTCCTCACTTTTATTCTGTATGTTTCCCTAGGTCTGAATTTGACGTTTTGTACACTTCATATATACAGGTTGTATTTTTTTTTTTATTCATTCAGCTAGTTCATATCTTTTGATTGGAAATTTTAATCCTTTTACATATAAGGTGATATTATCAATATGTAAGTTCCTATTGCCATTTTCATAATTGTTTTGTGTTTTAGTAAGTCTTTTTTCTTCTCTTTCTGTCTATTCTCTTTTCTTGTAGTTTGCTGACCATCTTAGTGTTATGTTTGGGTTGCTTTTTCTTTTTCTTTTTTTCTTTGAGCGTGTGTGTGTATCTATTGTAGCGTTTGGACTTGCTATTCCCATTAGGTTTTGGTGTAGCAGTCTGTATAGTACAAGGCTGTTTTAAGTTGTTGGTCTTTTTCCTGCCTAGAGAAGTCCTTTAGCATTTGTTGCAAACCGGGTCTGGTGATGATGAACTCTATTAGTTTTTTCTTGTCTGTGAAGCTTTTGATTTCTCTGTCAAATCTGAATGGTATTTTTGGTGCATAGAATATTCTTGATTGTAGCTTCTTTCCTTTCTTTATATTAAATATAGCATGTTATTCCCTTTTAGCTTGCAGAGTTTCTTCTCAAAAATCAGTTGATGATCTCATGGGATTTTCCACCTATGATATTTGTCATTTCTTCTGTGTTGCTTTTATTACTTTGTTTTGTCCTTAATTTTTGTCAATTTGTTATGTTGTTGACATGTTCTTTCTCAGGTTTATCCTGTCTGATATTCTTTCCAGTTCTTGGACTTGGATGAATATTTTCTTTCTTATATTAGTGAACTTTTCAACAATTATCTCTTCAAATATCTTCTTAGGTCCTTTCCCTCTGTCTTCTTCTAAAACCCCTATTGTGAGAACATTAGTCCATTTAATGCTGTCCCAGAGGTCTCTTAGGCTGACTTCATTTCTCTTCTTTTTTCTTTATTCTCTTCTGTGACAGTGATTCCCACAGTTCTGTCTTAACCCATCCTTCTGCCTCAGTTATTCTGCTATTGATTTCTGTTTGTGTGTTTTTCATTTCAGTTATTTTATTGTTCATCTTCTTGTTTGTACTTCATTTCTTCTAGGTCTTTATTAAACATATCTCATATCTTCTGTATCCTTGCCTCCATACTTTTTCTGAAATCCTGGATCATCTTTGCTATCATTATTGTGAATTCTTTTTCAGATAGTTTCCCTAGCTTCACTTCACTTAGTTGTTTTTCTGAGGTTTTATCTTATTCCTTCATCTGGGATATACACCTTTGCCAATTTATTTTGTCTTACTTTCTGTGATTGTGGATTCTGTTCTATAAGCTGCAGGAATGTAGCTCTTCTTGCTTCTGTTGTCTGCCCTCTGGTGAATGAGACTATCTAAGAGCCTTGTGCAATTTTCCTGATGGTTGAGACTGGTGGCAGGTGGAGGTGGGTCATGTTCCTTTGGTAAGACAGTCATGTTCATTAAAACTTTAACCACTGCTCTACTGATGGGTGGGACTGTGTTCCCACACACTATTGGTTGTTTGGCCTGAGGCAGTCCAGCACTGGGACCTACAAGGTGCTTGATGTGGCTAATGGCGGTCTCCAGGAGGGCTCATGTCAATGAATATTTATTAGAACTTCTCCCATCAGTGTCCTTGTCCCTGCAGTGAGCACTAGCCACCTCTCATCTCTTTAGTAGACCTTTCAATGTTTGCAAGTAGGTCTGGCCCAGCCTCTTATGGGGTCACTACTTTTATCCCCTGAATCTTGCTGCACATGAGACTTTATATGCCTTCTCCAAGAGTGGAGTGTCTGTTACCCTGATCCCGAGAGAGTCCTGAGATCAAACCTCACTAGCCTTCAAAGCTGGATTCTCTGGGAACTTTTCTTCCTGTTGCCAGAGCCCCAGGCTGAGAAGTCAGATCTGGGGCTCATAACTTTCATTCTCATGCAATAACTCTTGTGATATAGTTGTTTTCCTGTTTTTAGATCACTCATTCATCTGCTGGGAGCCAGCGTGAGGAACTCTGCTCATGGCAAAGGTCATGAGGAAGGAGGCTTGGCATGTGCAAAGGTGTGATCAAGCCAGGAAACCCCTGTTCCTGAGCATCTACCCCCAAAACCAGAGTCTGTTTTATGCTCTCACCTACACCTCTGACTTTACGGGGGGCTCTCCCCCATCACCATTTCTCTCGGAGAAGGAGTTAACTTGCAGCTCCAGTTAATAAAAATTCCTGGGCATGACAAGAGTGTTTCAACTTATAAACTCCTCTGAAGGTTATCTAGCCTGCCTGTATAGGTTCGTCCGGCCACATGTGATTGTTTACAGCTTCCCAACTGTGAGATGCACGACATGTTTTAGACTTACTAAAGGTAAATTCTTTTGGGAAGTTAGAAATTATTAGTATAGTGGGTTGGTTAGGAATTATATTGGTGACGGGTTTTTCATTTGTTGTGCCAATAATTACTGCTAATTCCCTGCCCTGGATGGGACAAGTGTGTCTCAGGTCAAACCTCTCTGCTGGCAAACTGGTTTGTGTGACAGGATTATCCACACTCCTGCTACTATGCACATGATTGTTTACTACCTGTCAACCATAAACAGCACAGAGAACTTGGAGTATTTTGAAAGTCTTAATTAGCATAGGGCTTTTCTCATTGTTGAGTCAATAATTGCTGCCAGGCCTCCATATCCTTAGGCACCTGAGAATATATTAATCAATGTATTTGGAATATAGAAAAGGAAATATAGCAATTTTTGAGGTTAGCAATACTAGACTTTTTGAATTAATGAATTTTCTCTTTTGTTATAGATCACTGCACTTTGTTATAAATCACTGTGTCCTTGCTATGTAAAAATATAACTTTATCACTGTCCTAAGACTAAATAGATCTTAAGGGGAACATTGGTGAAAGGATTTTCATTTGTTGGGCTGATGTTTGCAGTGAAATCTCCATATTCTCTACTCTTATAATGAATATAACTAGAGAAATAAGTATTAATCTTTAAGATTAATCATGTTAACCTTGGGTTAAATAAATTCCTTTCTTGATTGTAACTCACTACACCCTCACCCTATAGGAATGCAACTTTATTTGGAGGGTGGTGACTGGCATAAGAAAAAAACACCCTTGGAAAAAATAATTTTTTTGGTTATCAGAAAGAAAGGGTCATAAATGTCAGCAGGCCTCATGGCCAGAAGATGATGTAAAACCCCTAAGACCTTTTTTAATGTAAAGTACCTGATTTTGATAAAGGTCAGGACTGCTGACCCCATGTGACTCTGTATTCATCCCTATGTGTAACAAAAAGTATATAAGCAAACCTAAAAATAAAAAAAAAATTTTCGGATCAGTTTCTGGAAAGGCTGATTTTCCTGTGTTGCTTCTTTCTTGCTCCCTGTTTTTTTGGCTGAATTCCCATCTGGAATGTGGGTACTCACCAAGTCTACTAATTTAGCCTGGGCTTCTAAGATCGGAAAGGGAGGCCTCAGAGCCTCCTCTCCTTCAGGAGAATGGAAAGACGCCTGTGGCCTATGTAGGTGGTGATTGATATCCCACATAAAGCAAGTTATTCAGCCTCTTTTTCTCCACTAATATTTCCTACTACACTATCCGTTTCTAATCTCTCTCTCTATCTGTAATTAAATAAGTTTTGTTTTTTTTCCTAGAATGCCGACTCTGTCTCACCTTCAAATCACCCTGGATCCACTGGGGCTGGACCCCGGTACTCATCAAGTATGAGATTTGAATTTACTGTGATTTTCCCCTGGTACTATCTTATCGTGTCTGCCTCTTTATCCTCTGACACAGGGTAACATTTTTAGAAGGTTTAAGTTATTTTTTGCTTGATTTGCTTTTCCTGATGGCTGTTCAACAGTTATTGGTGATTTTGGTGTTTTCATAAAAAGTGGATGGACTTGTGTCCTTCTATTCTTCTATCTTGAGGTAAAATTTTAAGTTGCGTTTTTCTGATGGCATATGATGCTAGGCATTTGTTCATTTGTTTGTATGCCAAATTCATACTTCTTTGGTCAAGGGTCTGTTAAGGTCATTGACTCATTTTTAAAATTTCATTGTCTCTTTATTCTTGAGTTTAAATTTTTTTCAGTATATTTTGTACAACAGTCTTTTCATAAAATATGCCTTTTACAAATATTTTCTCCTAGTCTGTAATTTGTCTTCTCATTGTTTAAAACTGTCTTTCAAAGAATAGACATTTTTAATTTTAATAAAGTCTGTGCCCTAAGTCATTTTAGTCATGTCTGACATTGTGGCCCTATGAACTGCACCCTGCCAGGCTCCTCCATCCATAGGATTCTCCAGGTGAGAATGTTGAAGTGGATTGCATCGCCAGCCTCAAGGGGATTTTTCCATACCCAGGGATCAAACCCTTATCAATTAAGTTAATCACTATGGATTATGACTTTGACATTTTACATAAAAAGTCATCACTAGAGCTCATCATCAAAACAAACAAACACAAAAAACCTGATTAAAAAAAAATGGAAAAAATTTAGATCTCTTCCAAAGAAGACATACAGTTGGCCAACAGACAATTGAAAAGATGTTTAGCATCACTAATCATCAGATAAATACAAATTAAAATCAAAATGACATATCATATACCTGTCAGAATGGTCATTATCAAATAGACAACAAATTACATGTGTTTTCAAGGATGTGGAGAAAAGGGAACACACCCACACTGTTGGTAGGAATATAAGTTGGAACACTTGATGGAATGTTACCCAAAGAATAAAAATAGAATTACCATATGATGCAGCAATCCTACACTGGGTATTTATCCAAAGAAAACAAAACCACTAATTAGGAAAAATGCACCCCTATGTTCATTGGAACATTATTTACAATGACCAAGATCTGAAAGCAACCTAAATGCTCATCAATAAATGAATGGATAGAGAAGATGCATATATGGAACGAAGCATTACTCAGTCTTAAAAAGAATAAAATTTTGCCACTTTTAAGAACAGTATTTTATACAAAATGAAATGTTAGACAGGAAAAAACTAATACTGTATAATTTCACTTACATGTGTCATCTAAAAGACAGAATAAAAGAGCCAGTATCACAAGACAGAAACAGAGTTAAAAATCCAGAAGAAACATATGGTTGTCAGAAGACAGTGGGGTCAGGGAGGAAGAAAAAGTGATAAGGGAAATTAAGAGGTACAAACTACCAGTTGCAAAAGCAAACAAAGAAAGAGTTGTGGATATGAAATGTAGTGTGTAGAGGATAGGAGTATAGTCAGTAACTATGTATTTTAGTATGGGACAGATCCTAACTAGATTTAATATGGTAATAATTTTGAAATGAATACCAATATTTAATCATTATCCTGTATAGCATAAACTGATACAATGTTATTATATTTCATATACTAACAAGTAAATTCATACCAAAAGAGACCAAATTTGTGTTTGCCAGAGGCTGGGGTTGGGTGAGGAGAAATTGGATGAAAGAAGTCAAAAATTTTTAATATCCAGTTATAAGATAAATCAGTTCAGTTCAGTTCCATTCAGTCACTCAGTTGTGTCTGACTCTTTGCCATCCCATGGACTGCAGCAAGCCAGACTTCCCTATTCATCACCAACTCCCAGAGCCTACTCAAACCCATGTCAATCCAGTGGGTGATGCCATCAAACCATCTCAACCTCTGTCATCCCCTTGTCCGCAACCTTCAATCTTTTCTAGCATCAGAAGTCTTTTCGAATGAGTCAGTTCTTCAAATAAGGTGGTCAAAGAATTGGAGTTTCAGCTTCAGCATCAATCCTTCCAATCAATATTCAGAACTGATTTCCTTTAGGATTGACACGTTGGATCTCCTTGAAGTCCAACGGACTCTCAAGAGTCTTCTCCAACACCACAGTTCAAAACATCAATTCTTTGGTGCTAAGCTTTCTTTATAATCCAACTCTCACATTCATACATGACTACTGAAAAAAACCACAGATTTGAATAGACAGACCTTTGTTGGTAAAGCAATGTCTCTGCTTTTTAACATGCTGTCTAGGTTGGTCGTAGCTTTTCTTCCAAGGAACAAGAGTCTTGTAATTTCATGACTGCATTCACTGTCTGCAGGGATTTAGTAACTCAAAAAAAAAAAAAAAAAAGTCTCTAACTGTTTACATTGTTTCCCCATCTGTTTGCCATAAAGTGATGGGACTGGATGCTATGATCTTAGTTTTCTGGATGCTGTGTTTTAAGACAACTTTTTCATTCTTTCATTTCCTTTAATCAAGAGACTCTTTAGTTCTTTTTCGCTTTCTGTCATAAGGCTGGTGTCCTCTTAATATCTGAAGTTACTGATGTTTCTCCTGGCAATCATGGTTCCAGCTTGTGCTTCATCCAGCCTGGCATTTCTCATGATGTACTCTGCTTATAAGTTCAATAAGCAGAGTAAAAATATTAATGCTTTTGAAAGGACTGGGGTTGAATGCCATGGAGACATTCTGAGGGGCTAATGTGACATAGAGCAGACACTACAGGGAAAACTGTGGGACCATCAGAGAAACAAAGGACCATTACTTTAGGAAGACTTTTAACATCACTAACTAATGCTAATCCAACATGGCGGAGTAGAAGGATGGGTGCTTATCTTCTCCTGAGATAATTCCAAAATTACAACTCACTGCTGAACAACCATCAGAATGTTCAGTTCAGTTCAGTTTAGTTCAGTTGCTCAGTAGTGTGCAACTTTTTGTGACCCCATGAATCACAGCACACAAGGCCTCCCTGTCCATCACCAACTCCCAGAGTTCACTCAGACTCACGTCCATAGAGTCTGTGACGCCATCCAGCCATATAATCCTCTGCCGTCCCCTTCACCTCCTGCCCCCAATCCCTCCAAGCATCAGAGTCTTTTCCAGTGAGTCAGCTCTCTGCATGAGGTGGCCAAAGTACTGGAGTTTCAGCTTTAGCATCATTACTTCCAAAGAAATCCCAGGGATGATCTCCTTCAAAATAGACTGGTTGAATCTCCTTGTAGTCCAAGGGACTCTCAAGAGTCTTCTCCAACACCACAGTTCAAAAGCATCAATTCTTCAGCACTCAGCCTTCTTCACAGTCCAACTCTCACATCCATACATGACTACAAGAAAAACCATAGCCTTAACTAGACAGACCTTAGTAGGCAAAGTAATGCCTCTGCTTTTGAATATGCTATCTAGGTTGGTCATAACTTTTCTTCCAAGGAGTAAGCATCTTTTAATTTCATGGCTGCAATCCCATCTGCAGTGATTTTGGAGCCTAAAAAATAAAGTGTGACACTGTTTCCACTGTTTCCCCATCTATTTCCCATGAAGTGATGGGACCGGATGCCATGATCTTCGTTTTCTGAATGTTGAGCTTTAAGCCAGCTTTTTCACTCTCCTCTTTCATCAAGAGGCTTTTTAGTTCCTCTTACCTTTCTGCCTTAAGAGTGGTGTCATCTGCATATCTGAGGATATTGATATTTCTCCCAGCAATCTTGATTCCACCTTGTGTTTCTTCCAGTCCAGCGTTTCTCATGATGTACTCTGCATAGAAGTTGAATAAGCAGGGTGACAAAATATAGCCTTGGCGTACTCCTTTTCCTATTTGGAACCAGTCTATTATTCCATGTCCAGTTCAAAGTATTGCTTCCTGACCTTCATACAGATTTCTCAAGAGGCAGGTCAGGTGGTCTGGGATTCCCATCTCTTTGAGAGTTTTCCACATTTTCTTGTGATCCACATAGTCAAAGGCTTTGGCATAATCAATAAAGCAGAAATAAATGTTTTCTGGAACTCCCTTGCTTTTTCCATTATCCAGCGGATGTTGGCAATTTGATCTCTGCTTCCTCTGCCTTTTCTAAAACCAGCTTGAACATCTTGAAGTTCACGGTTCGTATATTGCTGAAGCCTAGCTTGGAGAATTTTGAGCATTACTTTACTAGCATGTGAGATGACTGCAATTGTGCGGTAATTTGAGCATTCTTTGGCATTACTTTTCTTTTGGATTGGAATGAAAACTGACCTTTTCCAGTCCTGTGACGACTGCTGAGTTTTCCAAATTTGCTGGCATATTGAGTGCAGCACTTTCAAAGCATCATCTTTCAGGATTTCAAATAGCTCCACTGGAATTCTATCACCTCCACTAGCTTAGTTCATAGTGATGCTTTCTACAGTACACTTGACCTCACATTCCAGGATGTCTGGCTCTAGATGCGTGGTCACACCATCGTGATTATACAGGTCGTGAAGATTTTTTTTTTTTTTATCAGTTCTGTGTATTCTTGTCACCTCTTCTTAATATCTTCTGCTTTTGTTAGGTCCATACCATTTCTGTCCTTTATTGAGCCCATCTTTGCATGAAATGTTCCCTTGATATCTCTAATTTTCCTGAAGAGATCTCTAGTCTTTCCCATTCTGTTATTTTCCTCTATTTCTTTGCATTGATCACTGAAGAAGGCTTTCTTATCTCTTCTTGCTATTCTTTGAATCTCTGCATTCAGATACTTATCTCTTTCCTTTTCTCCTTTATTTTTCACCTCTCTTCTTTTCTCAGCTATTTGTAAGTCCTCCCCAGACAGCTATTTTGCTTTTTTGCATTTCTTTTCCATGGGGATAGTCTTGATCCCTGTCTCCTGTACAATGTCATGAATCACAGTCCATAGTTCATCAGGCACTCTATCACACCTAGGCCCTTAAATCTATTCTCACTTCCACTGTATAATCATAAGGGATTTGGTTTAGGTCATACCTGAAAGGTCTAGTGGTTTTCCCTACTTTCTTCTATTTCCGTCTGAATTTGGCAATAAGGGGTTCATGATCTGAGCCACAGTTAGCTCCTGGTCTTGTTTTTGTTGACTGTATAGAGCTTCTCCATCTTTGGCTGCAAAGAATATAATTAGTCTGATTTCGGTGTTGACCATCTGGTGATGTCCTTGTTTAGAGTCTTCTCTTGTGTTGCTGGAGAGGATGTTTGTTATGACCAGTGAATTTTCTTGGCAAAACCCTATTATTCTTTGCCTTCCTTCATTCTCCATTCCAAGGCCAAATTTGCCTGTTACTCCAGGTGTTTCTTGACTTCCTACTTTAGCATTCCAGTCCCCTATAATGAAAAGTACATATATTTTTTTGGTGTTAGTTCTAAAAGGTCTTGTGAGTCTTCATAGAACCGTTCAACTTCAGTTTCTTCAACGTTACTGGTTGGGGCATAGATTTGGATTACTGTGATATTGAATTGTTTGCCTTGGAGACGAACAGAGATCATTCTGTCATTTTTGAGATTGCATCCAAGTTCTGCTTTTCGGACTCTTTCATTGACCATTATGGCTACTCCATTTCTTCTGAAGGATTCCTGCCCACAGTAGTAGATATAATGGTCATCTGAGTTCAGTTCACCCATTCCAGCCCATTTTAGTTCGCTGGTTCCTAGAATGTTGACGTTTACTCTTGCCATCTCTTGTTTGACCACTTCCAATTTGCCTTGATTCATGGACCTGACATTCCAGGTTCCTATGCAATATTGCTCTTTACAGCATCGGACCTTTCTTCTATCACCAGTCACATCCACAACTGGGTATTCTTTTTGCTTTGGCTCCATCTCTTCATTCTTTCTGGAGTCATTTCTCTACTGATCTCTGGTAGTGTGTTGGGCACCTAATGACCTGGGAGTTCTTCTTTCAGTATCCTATAATTTTGCCTTTTCATACTGTTCATGGGGTTCTCGAGGCAAGAATACTGAAGTGGCTTGCCATTCCCTTCTCCAGTGGACCACATTCTGTTAGACCTCTCCACCATGACCCACCTGTCTTGGATTGCCCCCGGGCATGGCTTAGTTTCATTGAGTTAGACAAGGCTGTGGTCCATGTGTGATTAGATTGACTCGTTTTCTGTGAGTATGGTTTCAGTGTGTCTGCCCTCTGATGCCCTCCTCCAACACCTCCCATCATACTTAGGTTTCTCTTACTTTGGGCATGGAGTATCTCTTCACAGCTGCTCCAGCAAAGCACAGATGCTGTTCCTTACCTTGGATGAAGGGTATCTCCTCACTGCTGCCCTTCCTGACTTTCATCGTGGGATGGCTCCTCTAAGCCCTCCTGCACCCGTACAACCACTGCTCCTTGGGCGTGGGGTTGCTCCCCTCAAGCCACCACCCATGGCCTTGGGCGTGGGTTGGCTCCTCCAAGCCACCGCCCTTCGGGTATGTGGTCTTCCCTGCTTCTGCCCCTGACCTTGGATGTGGGGTAGATCCTCTTGGCCATGCTTAGTGTGCCGGTCACAGCCGCCTACATTGGATCCCACCAAAAAGAAAAAATATACTCCACATCCAAGGGCAAATGAGAAAACACAACAAGACAGCAGGAGAGGCAAAATTGCATTGAGAATCAAACCCCATGCCCACCAGAGACTCCTAGAGGGTTCAAACAAAATCTTATGTGCCCCAGTAGAATCCAAAGAGACTGAGTCAGACCTGCCTTTGAGTGTTTGAGTATCTCCTGTGGAGGCACAGGTAAGCAGTGGTCTGCTGCAGGGGTACAGGATCTGGATGCAGCAGACCTGGGTAAGGCATAATCCCTCTTGGAGAAGGTCGCCATTAACCCAACCATAGAGATGCCAGAACTTACACAGGACCGGGGAAAGACTCTCAGAGGACACAAACAAAACTCTGTGTACACCAGGATGCAGGAGAAAGGAACAGTGACCCTATAAGAGACTGACCCAGACTTGCCCATGAGTGTCCAGAAGTGTATGGTGGAAGCGAGGGTAAGCAGTGGCTTGCTGCTGCATCTTGGGCATTGAATCCAGCAATATGTGTACAGGACCTTTTGAAAGAGGTCACCATTATCTTCACTACTTCCACCACAATTTGGCCTCAGGTCAACAACGGGGGGGGGGTAACACAACCCCACATATCAACAAAAATTGGATTAAATATTTACTGAGGCTGACCCAGCCCATCAGAACAAGACCCAGTTTCCCCCTTCAGTCAGTCTCTCCCATCAGGAAGCTTTCATAAGTCTCTTATCCTAATTTATCAGAGGGCAGACAGAATAAAAACTACCGTCACAAAAGCTAACCAAACTGATCACATGGACCAGCTGCTGCTGCTAAGTCACTTCAGTTGTGTCCAACTCTGTGCGACCCCATAGACGGCAGCCCACCAGGCTCTCCCCTGTCCCTGGGATTCTCCAGGAACAAATACTGGAGTGGGTTGCCATTTCCTTCTCCAACATGGACCAGAGTCTTGTCTAACTCAACGAAACTATGAGCCATGCTATGTAGGGCTACACAAGACAGACGGGTCATAGTGGAAATTTCTGACAAAATGTGGTCCACTGGAGAAGGAAATGGCAAGCCGTTTCAGTATTCTTGCTTTGAGAACCCCATGAACAGTATAAAAGGCAAAAAGATAAGAAACTGACAGATGAACTTCCCAGGTCGGTAGGCATCCAATATGTTACAGGAGAACAGTGGAGAACTAACTCCAGAAAGAATGAGGAGATGGAGCTAAAGAACAAACAACATCCAATTGTGTGTGTTCCTAGTGATGGAAGTGAAGTCTAATTCTGTGACGAACAATATTGCTTAGGAACATGGAATGTTGAATCAAAGTAAATTGGAAGTGTCAAAGAGGATATGGGAAGATTGAACATCTGACATTTTAGGTATCAGTAAACTAAAATGGACAGGAATGGATAACTTTATATCAGATTATCATTATATCTACTACTGTGGGCCAGAATCTCTTAGAAGAAATAGAGTAGCCCTCATAGTCAACAAGAGTCTGAAATGCAGTACTTGGGTGCAATCTCAAAAATGACAGAATGATTTTCGTTCATTTCCAAGCAAAACATTCAATACCACAGTAATCCAAGTTTATGCACAAACCAGTAATGCTGAAGAACCTGAAGTTGAATGGTTCTATGAAGACCTACAAGACTTCCTTCCTAGTACTAAAACCCAAAAGAGATGTCCTCTTCATTATAGGGGACTGGAAAGCAAAAGTAGGAATTCAAGAGATACATGGAGTAACAGGTAAATTTGGCCTTTGAATATAGAACAAAGTAGGGCAAAGGCTAATAGAGTTTTTCCAAGAGAATGCACTGGTCATAGAAAACAAGACAAGAGAAGACTCTACAAGTGGATATCACCAGATAGTCAACACTGAAATCAGATTGCCTATATTCATTAGGCAAGATCTTCATCTCTTCATCTTCATCTTCTTCAAGCTCTATGCAGTAAGCAAAGACAAGACTGAGAACAGACTGTGGCTTAGATAATGAACTTTTGGCAAATTCAGACTTCAGTTGAAGAAAGTAGGGAAAACCACCAGACCATTCAGGTAAGACCTAAATAAATCCCTTACAATTATACAGTAGAAGTGACAAATAGATTCAAAAGATTAGACCTGTTAGGCAGAATGCTTAAACTATGGACAGAAGTTTGTGACATAGTAAAGGAGACAGTGATCAAAACACCCCAAGAAATATAAATGCAAAAAGGCAAAATAGTTGTCTGAGGAGGCCTTACAAATAGCAGAGAAAAGAAAAGACACAAAAGGCAAAAAAAGAAAAGGAAAGATATACCCATTTGAGTGCAGAATTAGAAAGAATTTAGAAAGCCTTCCTCAATGATCAATGCAAAGAAATAGAGGAAAACAATAGAATACGAAAGATTAGAGATCTCTTCAAGAAAACTGGAGATACCAAGGGAATATTTCAAGCATAGATGAGCACAATAAAGGACAGATATGATATGGACCTAATAAAAGCAGAAGATATGAAGAAGACGTGACAACAATACACAGAAGAAATATACAAAATGATTTTCATGACACAGAAAAGCATGATGGTGTGGTCACTTATCTAGAGCCAGACATTCTGCAATGCAAAGTGGGCCTTAGGAACCATCACTATAAATGAAGCTAGTGAAGGTGATGGAATTCCACTTAAGCTATTTCACATCCTCAAAGATGATTCTGTTAAAGTGCTACACTCAAAATGCCAGCAAATTTGGAAAATTTATCAGTGTTCACCGGATTGGCAAAGGTCATTATCATTTCAATCCCAAAAAGGCAATGCCAAAAAAATGCTCAAACTACCACACAATTGCATTCATCTCACACGCTAGCAAAGTAATCCTCAAATTTTTCCAAGCTAGAGTTCAACAGTATGTGAACCATGAACTTCCAGGTGTTCAAGCTGGATTTAAAAGAGGCAAAGGAACCAGATCTTAAAGTGGCAACAGCTGTTGGATCGTTGAAAAAGCAAAAGAGTTCCAGAAAAATATCTACTTCCACTTTATTGACTATGCCAAAGTCTTTGACTTTATGGATCACAGTAAACCATGGAAAATTCTTGAAGAGATGGAAATATCAGACCACTTGACCTGACTCCTGAGAAATCTGTATGCAGATCAAGAAGCAACAGTTAGAACTTAACATGGAACAACAGACTGGTTCCAAATCAGGAAAAGAGTAAGGCTGTATATTTTCACAATGCTTATTTAACTTATATGCAAAGTAAATCATGAGAAATGCTGGAGAGGCTGATGCACACGCTGGAATGAAGATTGCCTGGAAAAATATCAGTAACCTCAGATATCCAGATGACACCATCTTTATGGCAAAAAGCAAATAAGAACTAAACACCCTCCTGCTGATACTGAAAGAGGAGAGTGAAAAATCTTAACTTAAAAGTAAACATTCAGAAAACTAAGATCATGGCATCCAGCCCCATCACTTCATGGCAAATAGTTGAGTAATGAAGAGAAACAGTGACAGACCTTATTTTTGGAGACTCCAATCACTGCTGATGGTGACTGCAGCCATGAAATTAAAGACACTTTCTCCTTGGAAGAAAATCAGTGACCAGCCTAGACAGCATTTTAAAAAGTAGAGATATTACGATGCTAATAAAGGTCTGTTTAGTCAAAGCTATGGTTTTGCCAGTAGTCATGTATGGATATGACAGTTGGACTATAAAGAAAGTGAGTGCTGAAGAACTGATGCTTTTGAACTGTGGTGTTGGAAAAGACTCTTGAGAATCTCTTGGACAGCAAGGAAATCCAACCAGTCCATCCTAAAGAAAATCAGTCTTGAATATTCATTGGAAGGACTGATGCTGAAGCTAAAGCTCCAATACTTTGACCACCTAATGCAAAGAACTGACTTTATCGAAAAGACCCTGATGCCAGGAAAGATTGAAGGTGGGAGGAGAAGGGGACGACAGAGGATAAGATGGTTGGATGCCATCACTGACTCGATAGGCATGAGTTTGAGTAAGTTCCAGGAGTTGGTGATGTACAGGAAGGCCTGGTGTGCTACAGTCCATGGGGTCACAAGGAGTCAGACATGACTGAGCGATTGAACTGAACTGAAAACCACTACACTCTAATCCTCGGTGAGCTCACAGAACAATGGAGCATACCCTAATGAATAACGAAGTGGGGTAAGCCAGTTACAGTCTACAGGCCCGGAGGCAGGGAAGCAGGCACACAATAGCCACAGTAGGAAGGCAAATGTCTGCTTAATCTCATCCACAGAGACCACATCTGCCATGCTGTGAACCAGGCACCAGTCACTACCCACATCTTCCTGGCATTCTGCATGAATTGGATCAACCCGGACTGTGAGTGCCTAAGACCAGCTCCCCTTTGGAGACACTTGACCAACCTAAGACTGTGCTCTTACAGCACAACTAGGAACCTAAGTGGTTTGACCCTGGAAGGTGCATGCTCTCCTGGAGCTGTGGTGACCTTGAAGTGGTCCAGCCACATCAAGTGTACCCCACAAATCCAAGCATTTGCAGTGTCCCTCCTTCTTCACAGCACAACTGAGCAAGTGAGCCTAAGTGACCACTTTTATCCCCTTGTGTCAGGGCAGAGATCATTGAAGAGAGATTTACAAGCAGAGGTGGGCCAACGTGAACAAAACAAAGAAGAGGGAATTACTCTGGAAGTTCCAAGTGAAAAAGATTGAAATCCTGCAGTTAAAATGGGACCTTGCACTTAAGAAGGAATGATAGATCTCGAAAGCAAGTAAAAATAGAACAGAACAAGGAAAAATTTGAGATTTAACTGACTCCACTTTGTTGACAGGTCTGGAGACCTTCCTAGATATGGTTTGGAGGACCTTCTGTGTAAGAAACCAGACTGGAGCAGGAAAACAGTGGAATCACATGAGAATTCCTCTCTTTACAACTTATATATATATATATATATATATATATATATATATATATATATTTACTGCCTCTAATAAAATTTATTATTTTTATTTTTAAAATTTTTATTTTACTGTTATTTTTTATTTTTCTCTTTTCCCTCATACTGCCCTAATACAATTCTTTATTTCCTTAATTTTAATTCTTTATATTTTACCTTTATTAAACATTTTATTTTTAAAGTAATTTTTTTTAAATTTTTGTGTTCCTTTTTGTTTTTATATTGTATTATTGAGAAGCTAAAATGTATTGAAAGTTTTTAATTTTTGCTATATTGATATTTTGTTATTAATTTTGTATCTTTGAGACTTTAAGTTTTAATATCTATTTTCATTTGGGAATTTGATTATTCACTTGATTGCTCTCTTATATTTTGGATCTTTTCTTCTCCTTGTCATCTCTTTCTCCCTTCTCCCTCCTCTCTTCTCTGTATAACTCTCTGGATCTTTTGGGGTATACCTGGATGTGGAGAGTTGTTTCAACACTGACCAAAGGGTTTTGTCTTCTGTGCTGTATGGCTTGACAAATCTTGATGCTACTGTAGGAGGGCAGGACTGAAACCCAGAGGGAGGAGACTCAACTTCAGGATTCTGGACCTTGAGAGAATTCCCACCACAGGGAACATTAATAGATGAGAGCCCACTTAAAAGCCTCCATACCTCCATTGAAACCAAGCTCCACACAAGAGTCAGCAAGCGCCAAGGCTTGACACCCATAACGATCCTACAGTGGAGCAAGAATACAAATCTTCACTTCACAAACAGTCTGATCAAAGCTATACCAAACTCACAGACACCTGAAAACACTCTACCAGGTACTGCACTACTCTTAAAAAAAATTAGATACAGTTCCACTTATCATAACACAGGCACAAGTTCTCCCAACCAGGAAACCTTTAAAAGGCACTGGTCCAACCTCACCCATAGGGAGCTGACCCAAAAATTAAGAGGGACTATAATCCTCTAGCCTGGAGAAAAGGGACCCAAAGCACAGCAAACTAAACAAAGTGATGAAACAGAGAAATAATCATCAGGTGGATGAACATGGTAAAACCCCACCATACCAAGCAAAACAGGAGGATATAGGGAGTCTTCCTGTTCCTGGAAAATAATTCAAGATAATGATAATAAAGATGACCCAGCAACTTGATAACAAAATGGAAACATGGATAAACAGAGTGGAGACACGGATTGAGAAGATGCAAGAAATGTTTAACAAGGACCAAGAAGAAATAAAGAATAGTCAATCACTAAAAACCAATGAAACAACTGAATTAAAAGTGCTCTGGAGGGAACCAACAGTAGAGTAACTGAGGCAGAAGAAGAGATAAGTAAGCTGGAGATAGAAGTGGAATAAAGAAAAAGAAGAAAAAGAAATGAGGACAGCCTCGGAGACTTCTGGGACAATGCAAGTGCTCCAACATTCAAACCATAAGTATCCCAGAAGTAGAAGACAAAGCGAAAGGGCATGAAAAAATATTTTAGGGGATAAAAGTCAAGAAACAACCCTAAAATGTGAAAGGAAATAGCCACTCAAGTCCAAGAATCCCAGAGAGTCCCATATAGGATAAATCCAAAGATATACACACCAAGACACATATTAATCAAACTAACAAACACTAAACACAAAAAATAAATATAAAAAGAAGAAAATGAAAAGCATCAAATAACATACAAGGGCATATCCACAAGGGCAAGACTAACAGATGATCTTTCAACAGAAACTCTACAGACCAGAAGGGAATAGCAAGATATACTTAAAATGATGAAAAAAAAAAACAAAGAAAAAAAAAAAAAAAAACAAACCTACAACCAAGACTACCCCCAAGGATTATACTAAAGGGGCTTCTCTAGACAGGAAACACAGGAAAGGACTATAAGCAATAAAGTAGATGGTAATATGTCATCAGTTCAGTTCAGTCTCTCGGTCGTGTCCGATTCTTTGTGACCCCATGGACTGCAGCATGCCATGCCTCCCTGTCCATCACCAACACCCGGAGTTTACTCAAACTCATGAACATTGAGTTGGTGATGCCATCCAAGCATCTCACCATCTGTCATCCCCTTCTCCTCCTGCCTTCAATCTTTCCCAGCATCAGTGTCTTTTCAAATGAGTCAGCTCTTCACATCAGGTGGCAAAAGTACTGGAATTTCAGCTTCAGCATCAGTCCTTCCAATGAATATTCAGGACTGATTTCCTTTAGGAAGGACTGCTTAGACCTCCTTGCAGTCCAAGGGACTCTCAAGAATCTCCAACACCACAGCTCAAAAGTATCAATTCTTTGGCACTCAGCTTTCTTTATGGTCCAACAATCACATCCATACATGACTACTGGAAAAACCATAGCCTTGACTAGATGGATCTCTGTTGGCAAAATAATGCCTCTGCTTTTTAATATGTTGTCTAGGTTGGTCATAATTTTTCTTCCAAAGAGTAAACATCTTTTAATTTCATGGCTGCAGTCACCATCTGCAGCTATTTTGGAGCCCCCCAGAATGAAGTCTGCCACTCTTTCCACAGTTTCTCCAACTACTTGCAATGAAGTGATATGACCAGATGCCATGATCTTTGTTTTCTCAATGTTGAGCTTTAAGCCAATTTTTCACTCTCCTCTTAAAACAGCAGACAAATTACAGCTCAGTTTAGCTCAAGCAGACAGGTCTTATATTTGATAGACACTTTCAAGACATAGGAGCAGGCGGATCCCAAAGGAGTCATCCTCACGTTCTTTTGGCTTCCCCCCCTTTTATACTTCCTGGCTCCTCCTTTTGCTTGTCTCCTGTGAAAAAACAGGGCTAGTACCTATCATAAATCAATAATAGGGAATTAAAATATTCATACACTGAAGGCTGAATGAAAATTGCAAGTTATATTACAGGCAGGTTTTGTTGTATATGTCTTCAGTCTGTTATGATCAGATGTATATATGTGTGAAATATTTATGAACCCTTAATAGACTGCCTAAGATTACTTGGAGAAACTTGTGTGGTTAGTTTGTATCCACTGTGTACCTAGAGTGCATATGCAGGGATTGGAAACGTTTCTGGTTATTTTGTAGCAAATCTGTGAGTTCCCCTGGGTGTGTCCTGAATGGAGTTTATATATCAGCTTGCATCATTTTCATCCAAGCCACCCTTCATTGCTCATGCCTAACTTTCATGCGTTGGAGAAGGAAATGGCAACCAACCTCAATGTTCTTGCCTGGAGAATCCCAGGGACAGTGGAGCCTGGTGGGCTGCCATCTATGGGGTCGCACAGAGTTGGACACTACTGAAGCGACTTAGCAGAAGCAGCAGAAGCAGCAGCAGCAACTTCCTACCTAATATTATGTATTAAGATTTCTTTCTATCAAAGTGATAGCAGGTGTGGAACTCAGGTGCTGTGCTCTGCTGTGCTGAATAGTTCCAGTTGTATCCAACTCTTTGTGATCCTGTAGACTGTAGTCTATCAGGCTCTTCTGTCCATGGGATTTTTCAGGCATGAATACTGGAGTTGGTTGCTATATCCTTCTCCAGGGGATCTTTCTGACTCAGGGATCAAACCCACATTTCCTGCATTGAAGGCAGATTCTTTACCACTGATCCACCAGGGAAGTCCCTGGAACTCAGAGAAGCCATTAAAACAACATATCAAACAGCAAAATATCATTTAAATGAGACTCAGGAATCTATAGAATTAATTGCTCATTGTTATTGGGAAGATGTGTTTTTGACAGCTATTTCTTGGAAACAGTAATTCTATGACACACATTTACATATCAAGGATCACTTTCATAGTACACAGTAAGTTAAGGATCCTTAATTTTGAATATATTTGAATCCTTATTGTTGCTTCTGAATGGTTTTTCATATCAGAGGTAAATCTTCAGATAACACACATCAGTTGACATGAGCAATGACATAGAATCTATCTCATCTTAACTTCAGTAGAAGAAATAACTGGGAGTCAGTCAGTACAGTCACTCAGTCATGCCTGACTCTTTGCAACCCCATGGACTGCATCATGCCGAGCTTCTCTGTCCATCATCAACTCCCAAAGCTTGCTCAGACTCATGTGCATTGAGTTGATGATGCCATCCAACCATCTGATCCTCTGTCGTCCACTTCTCATCAGGCCTTCACTCTTTCCCAGCATCAGGGTCTTTTCAAATGAGTCGATTCTTCGTATTAGGTGGTCAAAGCATTGGGGCTTCAACTTCAGCCTCAATCCTTCCAATAAATATTCAGGACTGATTTCATTTAGGATAAACTGGTTGGATCTCCTTGCAGTCCAAGGGACTCTCAAGAGTCTTCTTCAACACCATAGTTCAAAAGCATCATTCTCCTGTGTTCAGCTTTCTTTATAGTCCAACTCTCACATCCATACATGAAGTTTTGACTAGACAGACCTTTGCAGGCAAAGTAATGTCTCTGTTTTTTAATATGCTGTCTAGGTTTGTCATAACTTTTCTTCCAAGGAGCAAGCGTCTTTTAATTTAATAGTTGCAGTCACCATCTGCAATGATTTGGGAGCCCAAGAAAATAAAGCCTGTCATTGTTTCCATTGTTTCCCCATCGATTTGCCATGAAGTGATAGGACCAGATGGCATGATCTCGGTTTTTTGAATGTTGAGTTTTAAGCCAGCTTTTACTCTCTCCTCTTTCCCTTTCGTCAAGAAGCTCTTTACTACCTTTTAGCTTTCTGCCATAAAGTTGGTGTCATCGGCATATCTGAAGTTATTGATGTTTCTCCCTGCAATCCAGCTTGTGCTTCATCTAGCCCAGCATTTTGCGTGATGTACTCTGCATTTAATTTTAAGAAGCAAGGGGACAATATATATAGGACTAACTTTCCCAATTTGGAGCCAGTCTGTTGGTCCATGTCCAGTTCTAACTATTGCTTCTTGACCTGTATACATGTTTCTTAGGAGGCAGGTAAGGTGGTCTGGTATTCCTATCCCTTGAATGATTTTCCAGTTTGCTGTGATCCACTCAGTCAAAGGCTTTAGTGTGGTCAATGACGATCTTCTGGAATTTTTGCTTTTATTTATTATCCTAACAAATGTTAGCAATTCAATCCCTGGTTCTTCTGTCTTTTCTAAATCTAGCTTGAACATCTAGAATTTCTCAGTTCATATACTGTTGAAGCCTAGCTTGGAGAAATTTGAGCATTACTTTGCTAGTGTAGAAGCATAGCAAGCAAATCATTTCTATTGGTAAATATGAATGTATAAATATTGTATAAACATTCACAGTTAATACTTATAACCAAACTTGTCAATATTATTAATTTTTCAAGTGAGAAAACTAAATCTTAGATATAAATTTTTTTCCCAAGTGTACAGATGTTGGCCCACTTCATTCTAATAAAGGTCAATCTGACTTCAAAGTCTATGCTTTTTCTACTTTGATATTTTTTACCCCTAGCCTCTAGAAAGTTCTCTCATTATCAAGTTTGATTTCTAAAACTGTAAACTTTTCCCTATGCTTGGCTCATTTATGCCTTTTCACCTCCCACTCACCTCTCTACCCTTATATTTTATTTTATCCTTCTGAATACCATGTATCTCTTGCCTATGAATATTCAAAAGTAGCTCTCCAAGGGCACAAGCAAAAGAATAGCATCTGAATAATGTAAAATGTGCTTACCCAAGAAAACATATAGAGGCAGATTTCTTTTAAGGTAATATGAAGTCAAGACTGAGAGTAAATTTCCCCAAGAAGTGGGTACCTTCCATATTGAAATTGATTTGTAGAAAGAAGGACTTTCAACTTGAGCAAATAAATGGCAAATTAAGTTTAGATGTGTTTAGATGTACTGGATATTTTAGTCTAGTTACTGTGTCTTTTTGCAAGATGCAACCTGACATTCTTTAACTAGGCCAGAGTATTAAATTTCTCTACTTTGAGCCATGTACTAAATGACTGAGCTTTGTAGAGTTTTGTCAGTCCCCTTAATGTCCCATAACACTATATGCTAGCCACCTCTGAATCTTCTCAAACTTTTTTTCCTTTGGCTTTTCAAAGCTAAACATAACCCGAGTCTTATATCATCAACTAAACCTGAACTCTGAAACTTCTTGATTCATGATACTCATAAAACTCAAGGAGGTAATAACTTGAAGTCACATTTGAACATCACTGGGTATGAAAATCTAGCTAAAATTAATTTTTTTCTGAACAGAATGTACATTTTTCTTTCTTCTCAAAGGAATTATTCTTTTCTGTCTTGATATTTAACCACTATCTATCCCTTTTATATATATATGTCTCCTTATTAATCCCCTTAATGAATCCTTAAAATTCTGGGTGCTTTTATTTTGCCTAGTATCTGATTAGGTATGTTTGGTCTCCACTGCAATTGCATCTCTCTTTTCTAAAAACACACTTTACAGTAAATAAAACAAAACATTATTCTTAAATTGGTGTATAAAATAATTGTGTGACTAAAATTATTGTATCTACATCACAATTTTATAATATATCTTCTCTATTAGTTTCTATCCTTTCTTTCTAGAAATAATCCTAAATTACTTAGAATTTGAACTCTGTAATAGTGAGAGTTGGGTGTGAAGAAAGCTGAGCACTCAAGAATTGATGCTTTTGAACTGTGGTGTTGGGGAAGACTCTTGAGAGTCCCTTGGACAGCAAGGAGTTGCAACCAGTCCATCCTAAAGATCAGCCCTTGGTGTTCTTTGGAAGAGATGATGCTAAAGCTGAAACTCCAGTACTTTGGCCACCTCATGCAAAGAGTTGACTCACTGGAAAAGATTCTGATGCTGGGAAGGATTGGGGGCAGGAGGAAAAGGGGATGACAGAGGATGAGATGGCTGGATGGCATCACTGACTCGATGGATGTGAGTTTGAGTGAACTCTGGGAGTTGGTGATGGACAGGGAGGCCTAGTGTGCTGTGATTCATGGGGTCGCAAAGAGTTGGACATGACTGAAAGACTGAACTGAACTGAACTGAGCTGAATCCTTTAGAAATGATTATGACACTGAGATCTTGCAAAGACAATGTATTAGATCTCTTATCTCTTTTTGTATATAAATTATTTTTAATCCAAAGAAATTTGATGGGTAGCCAGGCATCCTTATATTATCATTTCATAGCTGTAAAATAGACAATTTTACTACCATAATTATTTTTAGTTTAATTAATACATTGTCTATCTACTATTCTCAGTGTTAGTTTATTTCATTTGTCATATTAATGTTATGAAGCAAAAGTCAGTTTCACATTTACTATGTGTTACAAAACAATCTGCCAATCCACTAATACTGCATAGATTTTATTAAATCAAGAGAAGGAAATAAGTGCCCAGGTATCTTCTCTCTTCTAAGATTCACAGCAACTCGCATAATTTCCCAACTTTCCTGCAGACCTGAAAGTGAAAATGAAAGTTGCTCAGTCATGTCCAACTCTTTGTGACCCCATGGACTATACAGTCCATAATAAAATCCAGACATCTCAATTTATTAATGGTCTCTCTTTTTCAATTTCAATACATAGCATATCATCACTTTTGGTTCTGAGTTTATTTAAAACCTCTCTGTGTTGTTTTGTGCTTAGTTGCTCACCAGTTGTTATTAAACTCATTATATTATTCTGCTCACAAAATTACTAAAATACATTTTAAATAATCATCCCTGTGTTGTCTGATGGAGTTTTTATGACTTTTTATGGGAAGCAAATACTATAATCATTAAAAAAGGAAATTTATTTAAGCATTATACTTTTTAGATGTATTTTTTAACCAACATTCTATCATGAAACATAAACATTGACAGTAAACCAAAGATTACCACTTTGTTTTTATTTCCCAGTTCCATTTAAAGTCAATATTGAAGAATTCATTTTAGAGAGAAGAATATATTGAATTAATATAATCACACACCCTGGTTAATATGTGATTAATAAAACACTTAAGGAAGAGGCAGTATGGTTTCAGACCTAGATCCTTCAATGCTAATGACATAGAGCTAATACAATAAGTTTGCTTCCATGTATGTCCCCATGAAGATTTAAGAAGCTTGCTTATATAATACGGAGCCATTGGTATGATAAAGCTGTGGAATTGATTATTAAGCCAGCATCCCCAAACTTATATATGAAAATAACTTTTGAGTCTTTCAAACAGGTCTTAACATAAGTGACTTTCATTTTTGGTCTTTATATCCATAAAGAAAGTCCTGCAGCTAATGGGATATTATTGCTATCCCACCAACCCTCTGCTGTAATAGTAAACATTCATGAAAATATATTCATAATACTTCACATATCTCTTACTGTGGACTCCAATTTACTGTTCTCTAATTGATGACAAAGTGTCTTCCCATTCTGTTTCCATTAGTGATTGACGTTTTATTAGGGATGTAATTAAGTTTAACATGTCACCTCTGAGTTGAATACTACTTATAAAAGTAGTGCCTAAAGTTTTCGAGTTGTCTGTGATTTCTACTTTCATTTTAATGCCCTCACTTTATCTTGCTTCCAGCCATACTTCTTTTAGCAAGAAGAGATAAGAAAGCCTTCTTCAGGGATCAATGCAACTTTTGACCTGATTTAAGAAAGTGGCAAGAGAAGCAATGTAATATCTAGACTGACTTTGTAGTCAGTCCAAAGTGTGAAGGAGAAAGTCGCTTAGTCTTCTATGACTCTTTGCAACCCCGTGTACGGTAGCTGGCCAGGCTCCTCTGTCCATGGAATTCTTCCGGCAAGAATAATGGAGTGGGTGGACGTTCCTTTCTCCAGGGGATGTTTCCATCTCAGGGATGGAACTTGGGTCTCCCACACTGTAGGCAAATTCTTTACCATCTTAGCCATCCAGGAAGCCTATGGTATGGTCTAATGTTTAGCAAGCCATTCACTTTTGTAACCTTATTGAAAATAGTTTCAGTAAGATTCTGTAGTAGAAGCTTCTCGTAATTGGATAAAGTGTGGACTAGAGCTGAGGAAGTGGCAAATGCTAAATATAGATAGCTTTTAAATAAGCTTGCCTGTAAAGTAAAGATTGGGGTGTTATAATCCAAAGACTTAACGTGATAACCACTGATTGTATTATAATAAACATTCCTATCCTTTGCAAGTTTAAAATTCTTCTAGCTTCTCTTAACCAAGGTCTTCCTTACACTTTGTCTATATCCTTGAGCCTCTCATGTGTCATTTTGCTCATCTGACTAATTTGTGATCTATAGATAATTAGAGGGCTCCTAGATTATTAAACCAGGTAACATAATACACTAGCAGAACTCTCTAAGAGGATCAAATAAATATCTTTAATAATGGGAATGAGATTGGAGAATAAATATTAAGAACAAATGTGGCAACCAGAACCTCTGAAATGACACAACCTAGTAACGCTGAAGAAGCTGAAGTTGAATGGTTTTATGAAACCTACAAGACCTTTTAGAACTAATACCTAAAAAAAGATGTCCTTTTCATTATAGGGGACTGGAATGCTAAAGTAGGAAGTCAAGAAACACCTGGAGTAACAGGCAAATGTGGCCTTGGAATGAGGAATGAAGCAAGGCAAAGAATAATAGAGTTTTGCCAAGAAAATGCACTGGTCATAGCAAACACCCTCTTCCAACAACACAAGAGAAGATTCTACACATGGACATCACCAGATGGTAAACACCAAAATCAAATTGATTATATTCTATTCAGCCAAAGATGGAGAAACTCTATACAGTCAATGAAAACAAGACCAGGAGCCTACTGGGGCTCAGATCATGAAATCCTTATTACTAAATTCAGACTCAAATTGAAGAAAATAGGGAAAACTGCTAGACCATTCAGGTATGACCTAAATCAAATCCCTTATGATTATACAGTGGAAGTGAGAAATAGATTTAAGGGCCTAGATCTGATAGATAGAGTGCCTGATGAACTATGGACGGAGGTTCGTGACATTGTATGGGAGACAGGGCTCAAGATCATCCCCATGGAAAGGAAATGCAAAAAGCAAAATGGCTCTCTGGGAAGGCCTTACAAATAGCTGTGAAAAGAAGAGAGGCAAAAAGCAAAGGAGAAAAGGAAAGATATAAGCATCTGAATGCAGAGTTCCAAAGAATAGCAAGAAGAGATAAGAAAGCCTTCTTCAGCGATCAATGCAAAGAAATAGAGGAAAACAACAGAATGGGAAAGACTAGAGATCTAGTCAAGAAAATTAGAGATACCAAGGGAACATTTCATGCAAAGATGGGCTCAATAAAGGACAGAACTGGTCTGGACCTAACAGAAGCAGAAGATATTAAGAAGAGGTGGTAAGAATACATGGAAGAACCGTACAAAAAGATCTTCACGACCCAGATAATCATGATGATGTGATCACTAATCTAGAGCCAGACATCTTGGAATGTGAAGTCAAGTGGGCCTTAGAAAGCATCACTATGAACAAAGCTAGTGGAGAAGATGGAATTCCAGGTGAGCTGTTTCAAATCCTGAAAGATGATGCTGTGAAAGTGCTGTACTCACTATGCCAGCAAATTTGGAAAACACAGCAGGGGCCACAGGACTGGAAAAAGTCAGTTTTCATTCAAATCCCAAAGAAAGGCAATGCCAAAGAATTCTCAAACTACCTCACAATTGCACTCATCTCACATGCTAGTAAAGTAATGCTCAAAATTCTCCAAGCCAGGCTTCAGCAATACGTGAACCGTGAACTCTCTGATGTTTTAGCTGGTTTTAGAAAAGGCAGAGGAACCAGAGATCAAATTGCCAACGTCCACTGGATCATGGAAAAAGCAAGAGAGTTCCAGAAAAACATCTACTTCTGCTTTATTGACTATGCCAAAGCCTTTGATTGTGTGGATCATAATAAACTGTGGAAAATTCTGAAAGAGTTGAGAATACCAGACCACCTAACCTGCCTCTTGAGAAATCTGTATGCAGGTCAGGAAGCAATAGTTAGAACTGGACATGGAACAACAGACTGGTTCCAAATAGGATAAGGAGTACGTCAAGTCTGTATAATGTCACCCTGTTTTTTAACTTATATGCAGAGTCCATCATGAGAAACGCTGGACTAGAAGAAACATAAGCTGGAATCAAGATTGCCGGGAGCAATATCAATAACCTCAGATATGCAGATGACACCATCCTTATGGCAGAAAGTGAAGAAGAACTAAAAAGAGCCTCTTGATGAAAGTGAAAGAGGAAAGCAAAAAAGTTGGCTTAAAGCTCAACGTTCAGAAAACAAAGATCATGGCATCCGGTCCCATCACTTCATGGAAAGTAGATGGGGAAACAGTGGAAACAGTGTCAGACTTCATTTTTGGGCTCCACAGTCACTGCGGATGGTGACTGCAGCCATGAAATTAAAAGACGCTTAGTCCTTGGAAGATAAGTTATGACCAAGCTAGATAGCATATTCAAAAGCAGAGACATTACTTTGCCGACTAAGGTCCATCTAGTTAAGACTATGGTTTTTCCTGTGGTCATGTATGGATGTGAGAGTTGGACTGTGAAGAAGGCTGAGTGCCGAAGAATTGATGCTTTTGAACTGTGGTGTTGGAGAAGACTCTTGAGAGTCCCTTGGACTGCAAGGAGATCCAACCAGTCCATTCTGAAGGAGATCAGCCCTGGGATTTCTTTGGAAGGAATGATGCTAAAGCTGAAACTCCAGTACTTTGGCCACCTCATGCGAAGAGTTGACTCATTGGAAAAGACACTGATGCTGGGTCGGATTGGGAGCAGGAGGAGACGGGGATGACCTAAGATGAGATGGTTGGATGGCATCACTGACTCGATGGACGTGAGTCTTAGTGAACTCCGGGAGTTGGTGATGGACAGGGAGGCCTGGCGTGCTGCGATTCATGGGGTCGTGAAGAGTCAGACATGACTGAGCGACTGAACTGAACTGAACTGAACTGAACTGAAGGGATCTATGTGATGTAAACATTCATCATGAAGAAAAATGTGATAGAAATCTACCATTTATGATAAAAGTTAGACCTTAAGATCCTTTGTTTATTTCAGGGTTATATATGGAGATTTTCAAAGAGAACTTTTCTCAGATGACTAGTATTGCCTTGTGTTCTCATAGTTCTGACCTTAGCTGAGACATTAGAGAAAAGGGAGAGGATGATTTCCTGAGAGTCTATAACCTCTGTGTTGAGAGGATTCAACTGACAATTTATAGGAACAGACAGCCTCAGAAGATATTTAAAGTTCCATAGTTGTCCGTTTTCAGGACTGCTTGAGGGTCTTAGGTTACCTAGGTTATCATATTTTTTTAAAGGCTTTGATTCACTACTGCACTCTATCTGAAAGCTGACTACATTTTAGGAATATTTTTCTAAGTTTAGTCTTAAGTTATTGCAACTGTCAATGTTGTAACATCTATTATTTGAATTCAAATGAATGATTACATGTAATTTTATTGTTTTGCAAACTTCTAAAGATTTTGTTAAGGCTGAATTACCTTTAAAATTCTATAATATATAGTATCATGGAAACAGTGATCTACTAATGAGCCGCATCATTTTGGGGAAAGCATTTAACCTCTCTGAGATTTTTATCAGAAAATGATAGTAGTTGGACACATGATCTTTAAGGATTCTTTTTTAAAGTAAGAATTGTATTGCCTAGAACCATAAAATGCTATTTTGAAGGATTAATTACATGGTCACAATTCAACTATTTCTGAAAATAGCTTGGGGCCTCCCACTGAGGAAAAAAAATTTTTTTTTCTTGTCTTGGACAAAGCAAAAGGAAATCTGAGAAACCTCATGTGCTCACCTATAGTATACAATTTGCAAAAGTGCTGTTTGGAATCTGTATCCTGCTGAGGCTCTAATGGCCAGTTTCTTCAACGGAGAATTTACACATGACATATGATAATGTTTGGCAATGAAATTAGCATAATCATAGATGGAGCAAATACCGAGTACCTCAAATTAACTACAGAACGATTACAATAATATTTTGCATGGTACAATAGCTTGTTAGGCAATATTAAATCACTGGTTC
The DNA here is from genome assembly GCA_917880005.1 of Nanger dama. Lineage (NCBI taxonomy): Eukaryota > Metazoa > Chordata > Mammalia > Artiodactyla > Bovidae > Nanger > Nanger dama. Next base: position 7,181,779 of record CAKJTW010000069.1, read on the forward strand.
CCTTTGTTCCTGGCTTTATTGTTAGTAACTATACTAACTTAGCTTTAGTAGCATTTTGAAGAATAATCAGACTTTTATATGTGCTAACATATCAGGTCTATCTGGGGTTTTGAAATACATTTTAGAAACACACACACACACACCACACTTAAAACTCCAATGTATTTTCTTACCAACAATTTAAAAGTTCCCTTATTTTGTAACTTATAGACCTATTAGTATTTAGCCATATAGTGAAAAAATTTAATTTAATTTTATATAATACTTTTATTAATATAAATATGTAATCTATATATTAACATAATTTTGACATTTGATAATTTCTCATTTTTCTGTTAAGTATGTAAATTTTAAAATAAATTACAGAAGGGTCTTATTAAAGAAGAATATATCACACTATCACTTTCTCTTCTATCACACTACTTCCACGTAGAAATTCATCCAAATCCTTCTGGATACAGTTTTTAGTTTGAAAATGTTCTAAAAAAACTTTCAACTTTCCTCTATGCAGAATTTCAGAGTAAAATTTTCTTTACTTGAAAGAAAATTTCTACACATAGTAATTAAACACAAACTCTTAAGGTTAGCTCTCCCCACCCCCAACTATTTCTCTTCTGTGTGGAGAAAATCAATGATCATATACATATATACCCATGTATATAATTACTGTAAATTTGTGAAGAACTTTGTACCATTTATCACTGTACCATTAGCACCTAAAATGGTTTCTGTCATATAAAAGATACTGCATAAGCATATGATTCGTATTGAGGTAAGATGTCTATGTGAAAAGGAGGGGATAGGCAGGTGCTATCAGTGAAATTCTTATTTATAAAACACATCCTGGTCATAAAATGACCCTCTTGTTTATCAGTCTCCTTATGGGGAGGGAGGAGGTAGGGGTGTTCAGGATGGGGAACACGTGTATACCTGTGGCAAATTCATGTTGATGTATGGCAAAACAAATACAATATTGTAAAGTAATTAGCCTCCAATTAAAATAAATAAATTTATGATTTAAAAAATTAAAAAAATATATTTAAATGTGAGAGAAAGCAGGTTAAAATTCTAAAAGTGTTCTCAGTTCTTCAAATTTATTAAAACTACAAGCAGCATACCAATAGACTATAAGTGTTCCAGGACCAGAATTATCTAAATAGAGTTCTATGCCCAGTACTACACAGTGTTTTTTTCCCCTGGTGACTCTGTCAGTAAAGAGTCTGGCTGCAATGCAGGAGACCCGAGTTCAATCCCTGGGTCAGGAAGATATCCTGGAGAAGGAAATGGTAAACCATTCCAGTATTCTTGCCTGAAGAATCCCATGGGCAAAAGAGACTGGTAGACTATAGACCATGGCGTCACAGTCAGATACAACTGAGTGACTAACACACAATCATCTTACCTACCAGGAGCAGAAATCAAAGTTTAGAGTTTCATTGACTGACCCAAGCCAAATCAGCTAACAATGCTAGTGACTAGATTTAATACTTGATACCTACTTTCAGCCTTTTTTTTTTTTTTAACACTGACAAGAAAAACTTCATCCCTCTTGACTGAATTACTTAGATTCATCAACCAACTCTAGTAGATGTAAATGTAATTAGTATGAGTTAACTAAAGTTTTCTTCCAGACCAAAGCTCGTAAAGTCCCACAGTAATTCATCCACAGTCCAAAGAGTAATTAAAAACTTAACAAACACTGTTACAAGAATAGCATTTTTAAATAGAAAATGTGTAGCAGTGAAAGTTTTTCAGCCTTACAGCTCAATATAGTCTGAGATTCAAACCTGTCACATTCTGGACTACAAGCATTTACAGACAGATATTAAGAGTAGAGAGAATGAACCAAAACTACCCCCAATTTGATATTTCCAATGGCTTAGCAGCTGGATGACTTTCCATTTTTGAATACTAGTTTATTAAACTTGTCTTTTACAGCTCAGCAATAACGTTGAATAGCAGGAAATAAATAGTTAAAGACTGACTAAATGGAAGGCAAGGGCCAAAGTGACCTCATTCTTTTGAGATAAGAAATTATAAGTGGAAACAAGAGGATAATTTAGAAAAAGCATGGAATATTTATTTTCTATAGCTAAGATAAATAAAATTTTTAAAATCATGTGAAAACAGTTTAAATGAGCTATGAGCTCTGGAATGATTCATCCCTATGCCTGCGATACAATTAAGATTTTAAGATATATGGTTTCATTAGAAAACATTAAGATTATGTAATTCAGACCTTAAATTGAGAACAGAAAGCAGAATGAAAACTCAGTGTGAACTTGGACAATAGTATATTGAGGATTTGGCTAACTGGTTATTTCAAATTAGCCTTGCTCCAACATAGATTTAATCAACAATCATATTGCTGATTATAAAGCATGACTGAATATGGTAAATCAACCATTCTCTCTCCAGCTCAATAGTGGTCAGGCCATATGATTTGATTTGGAAAAAGGCTCACTCTTTTCTTCTACATAGACTGACAGACACAGCTGGAATAGATCTGAAAAATATTATGAATAGCTACAGCTTTGTCTTTGACCCCTCCCAGCTCCTCTCTTTCTCCAAAGAGAGGAGAATGTTCAACTTGCCCTACCTATTGCAGGACAAGCATAGAAGACAGGGCTCATGATGAGCCAGCTTTGCTCACTCACTATCACTTGCATTCTATAACTGAATAAACATTTCTTACACACTATCTAAATATCAGCTACTAGACATGAATAAGCTATAATTCTTACCCTTGATCTAAAATATCAAACTCTTGCTCTAATAAGCTACAAAGAAAAAAATGTTGAAAATGCTGAAAGTTATAAATAGGGAATACAGAAGAGAGGCAGCTAATCAGCTTAACCATGTTGAAAATGCTTCCAAGAGGGTATGATATCTTATTTAAAATTTTAAGAAAGATATAAGGTTAGTTAGATAAAGAAGACCTAAAAGAACAGAATAAGCAGAGAAGAGAAAAAGCATCGACAAGCAGAAGCACTTCTACATCATTTGTTAGAATTCTGCATGCACACAGAGGAAAAGAAGGAAGGGTAGCAAGAAAAGTGAAGAGTTACTTAGGAGCAGGATGATGGAGAGCCTTGGACTTCCACACAAGAATTTAGACAAAGAGGTATGACTGGATGCATTAAACAAGAGAGTGGCTTGGTTTTATTTATGTCAGAAATTATCATTCTGGAGAAAGAACAATCAATCAAAGGGACAAACCCTGAACCTATTATAATGGGAAAAAATATAAGAATAGTTAGTAGCTAAACAAAATAATGGTAAAGTAGAGATGAAGGGGGAAAACTATATTACTAAAAGAGCAAAGTCAGTGATATTTATTGGCCAATTAAATTAGATGTGGGAAATGTGAAAACAAGGTATTTAAGTAACTCCCAGTTTTTGTTATTTTGTTTTATTAGTGTTTAGGTCATGATGCCATTTGCAATCAGATTATAAATGTCACAGAAGCAGCTAGTCTGCAGGGATGGAAAGAGGTAAGGAGAGGAAGAAATCTGTATTGGACACATGCACTTGGTAGTGCACTTCCATTGTTCTGAAACAGAAGGAAAATAGGATCATTATTTTTATTTCAAAGTCATCATAAATAGTAAAGAATTTAAAGTATGATGAACTTTCAGAGGAAGAAAACCATGGAGACAGAAGACTCTGAGAAATACATTTTTTTATAGACTAGAAAAGGAAAAAAAAACCTAGGAAATAAAATATGCAAAAAATAGAGAGAACAATGGTACAGATATCAAAAACAAGGCAGTTTCAAGCATGGCAGAGTGGTTTCTGGTAGAGATGGTACAGTGAACACATATACAAACTTTTAACCCTTTTTGATTTTGACTAAACCAATAGTTAGAATATTTTCGAAGGTATAAGCCTCTAAGGATTAAGAAAACAGAAATAAGACATGAACAATGAAAGTTTGGAAGCTGAAAAACAGATGCTAAGCTAGAAGTAGAGAAAATTGAGAAACAAACTGATAAATTGTACAGAACTCACGAAAGGCTCTAAGCACCTCTGGAAATGGACTAAAGATAGGCCATTAAGAGAGGAATTGCTAGGAAGTCTGTATAATATCTTGTGATACTAGATAATCTACATGTTGACATACAGCTATAATATTACACCTTTGATATTTACAAAAAGTTGCATTTGAGAAGGATGAATAAGTGATAGTAGCAGGGGTGTCAGGAGCAGAGGAAGGAGCTTGAATCATGTTCAAAAGAGAGGAATTAAGGCCATATTTGAATACTATATGTTGCAAGCATTAACATTCTTTTTTCACTCAGCTCCCAGAAATTCTATAGCCATACTGGGAAGAATGAAGTCAATCTATTCAGGAGGAAAAAAAAAAATTATGAAAATCTAACATGTATAAATATATTGAGATCAAAATTAATTCATTCAATCTCAAATAATCCTCATAATATGAAGCTCACAATTAAAAGTCTTTCCCACGCATTCAGTTTCTTATCAACTTTTTATCAGCATTTAAATGCTCCCCTTTTAAACATGAGTATGATGAGACTTCATATAATCAGGTGTCATTTGAGAAAAACTTCAATGTGAATTCTATAGATGAAAAAAAAAGTATGTACCAATTTGGAATTGGAGAAGAATACTTAAAACTACAGCAACTATCATTGTTATCCTCAAAAACAGACAAAAAATGAACCTATGAAACAAACAAAAATGACATAAAGAAAAAATTTAAAGAACAACAATAATCATTTTAAAGATTATTTGGCCTGGGATGCCTCAGGCCGAAAAACCAGCAGGGCAGAAAAGTCACACTCATCAGCATGCAGGGTCCTGAAAGTCTGACTGAGTATGCCCCTGACCATCAGAGAGATAAGAATCAATTCTACCCACTAGGGAGAGGAGTCTGGAAGCCTACACAAGTCTCTTAGATAGCCTTATCCCCCAGCGGGTAGACAGCAGAAGCAAGAAGAATTACAATCCTGCAGCCTGCAGAATGGAGACAGCAATTGGAGAAAGTCAGATAAAATGAAATTGCAGAGGAATATGTCCCAGATGAAGAAACAAGCTAAAATGTTGGAACAACTGCCTTTCTGAAAAAAATTATTTAGAATATTGATAGTGAAGATATCCAAGATCTTGGAAAAAGAATAGACACATAGATTGAGAAGATAACGCTTGTTGAAGAATCTGTCATTTCTCTATTGTATATTTTTGCCTTCTTTGTCAAAGATAAGGTATCCGTATGTGAGAGGATTTATCCTTGGATTTTCTGTTTTGTTCCATTGATCTATATTTCTGTTTTCATGCCAGTGCTATATTCTCTTGATGACTGTAGTTTTATAGTATAGTCTGAAATCAGGAAGGTTGATTCCTTCAGTTACATTCTTTCTCAAGATTTCTTTGGCTATTGAAGGTCTTTTGTGCTTCCGTACAAATTACTTGTAACTTGTTCTAGTTCTGTGAAAAAATACCATTGGTAGTTTGATTGAAATTATGTTGAATGTATAGTTTGCTTTGGATAGTATACCAATTTTCACTATATTGATTCTTTCAATCTAAGAACATGGTATAGTTCTCCATCTATTTTTGTCATCTTTGATTTCTTTCATCAATGTTTTATACTTTACTGTATATAGGTTTTTGTTTCCTTAGGTAAATGTATTCCTAAGTGTTTTATTCTTTTCATTGCAATGCTGAAAGGGATTGTTTACTTAATTTTTTTCTGATATTTTATTGTTAGTGTATAGGAATACAAGGGATTTCTGTGTATTAATTTTAATATCCTGCAACTTTACATTATTCACTGAAAGCTCTAGAAATTTTCTGGTGGTATCTTTAGGGTTTTCTATGTAGAGCATCATGTCGTCTGAAAACAGTGAATGTTTTACTTCTTCTTTGCCTATTTCTTTTATTTCTTTTTCTTCTCTGATTGTTGTGGCTAGGACTTCCAAAAAAAAAGTAGCTTATCCTGCCTAGGACTCTGAATTTCTTGAACTTGGGTGTCCCTTTCCCTTATTAGAGAAGTTCTCAGTTACTATCTCTTCAAATATTTTTTTAGGTACTTTCTTTTCTCTTCTCTCTTAGGACCCAAGTAATGCTGTCGTTGGTGCATTAAATTTGTCCCACATGTCTCTTAGACTATCTTCTTTATTTTTCTTTTTAAAAATTTATTGTTCCACAGCAGTGATTTCCATCATTCTGTCTTCCAGGTCTCTTAACCATTCTTCTGCCTCAACCACTCCACACTGATTCTTTTTAGTTTAGTTTTCATGTCATTTATTGTATTATTCTTCTCTGTTCTTTAGTTCTTCTAGGTCATTGCTCATAGTAGTCTTTCATGGTCAATTGTATTTCCATGTTGCTTTTCTCCAAAGAAAGCATACAGATGGCTAATAAACACATGAAAAAATGCTCAAAGTCACTGATTATTAGAGACATGCAAATCAAAACCACAATGAGGTATCACATCACACCAGTAAGAAAGGCTATCATGAAAAAGCCTACAAACACTAAGTGATGGAGAGGGTATGGAGAAAAGGGAATCCCCTTACTCAGTTGGTGGGAAAGCAAAGGTACAGCCATTATGTAGAACAGTGTAGATAGTCATTTAAAAATTGGGACTAGAACTATTAAATCTCACTGTATACCCAGAAATCTCACTGCTGGGCATACATCTTAAGGAAACCAGAACTGAAAGAAACGCATGTACCCCAATGTTCATTACAGCCCTATTTACAATGGCTAGGACATGGAAGTAATTTAGATGTCCATCAGCAGATGAATGGACAAGGAACTCTGATATGTATACTCAATGGAATATTACTCAGCTATAAAAAAGAATACATTTGAGTCAGTTCTAATGACATAGATGAACCTGGAGCCTATTATACAGAGTGAAGTAAATCAGAAAGAAAAACAAATACTGTATATTAACACATATACATGGAATTTAGAAAGATGGTACTGATGATCCTACATGCAGGGCAGCAAAGAAGACACAAATGTAAAGAACAGACTTTTGGATTCAGTGGTAGAAATCAAGGGTAGGATGATTTGAGAGGACGACATTGAAACATATACGTTACCATATGCAAAATAGACCAGTGTAAGTTTGATGGATGAAGCTGGGCAGCCAAAACTAGTGCTCTGGAACAACCCAGAGTGATAGGGTGGGGAATGAGGTAGGAGTGGGTTTCAGGAGGTAGTCAACACATTATATCTGTGGCCAATTCATGCTGATGTATGGCAAAAATTATCTCAATATTGCAAAGTAATTAACCTCTGATCAAAATAAATTAAATAACAAAAAGTTTGAAAAGAAAATTTTGAATAGCTCACTTTATCAGCTCATTGATAAAGGCAAACATACAGTAAAGGTGGGAAATCTTCATGATACACATTTGATACCAAGCCCAGCAATTTTTAGTAGAGAACAAATGTAATATATTGGAAATGTACTTGAAATTAAAGGACCTGGAATTTTAAAAGTCTTATTCCTATATATATTACTATGTCAAAACTTGATGATGGCAAACTAAAAATCTACAATAGATACACACAATAAAGGAAAAAAATAATCCAAGCACAACACTAACTTTAGTCATCATATTCACAGGAGAAGAGACTAAAATATGAAGCAGAAAAAATATCTATAAAGCAAATCCATTGCAATTAAGAAAATGTCAATAGGAACATATATATCAATAGTTATTTTAAGTCTAAGTGCATTAAAAGTTCCACCAGAAGATAGACTGGCTGAATGGGTACAAAAACAAGAGCAGTATACATGCTGTCTACAACACCTAAAATTCAGGTCTAAGAAACATGTGCGTACTGAAAGTGAAGGGATGGAAACAATTATTCCAAGAAAATGGAAATAAAAAGTAGCTGGAGTAGCAATACTCATATCAGACAAAATAGACCTTAAAATAAAGACTGTTAGACAAAGAAGAAACTACATAATGATCAAGGGGTCAATCCAAGTAAAAGATGTAACAATTTTAAATACATATGCACAAATATAGGAGAATCCCAAAATATAAGGCAAATACTAGCAGCCATAAAGGAGAAATCAACACTAGCACAATAATATTGGTAGACATTAACAACCCACTTCCATCAATGGACAGAACATCCAGACAGAAGATCAACAAGGAAACACAGGCCATAAATGTTGAAATAATACATTATACCAGATGGACATAATTGATATTTACATGACAATTCTCCTTAAGCAGCATAATACACATTATTCTCAAGTACATATGGAACATTTTCCAGAATTGACCACAATCTGGACTACAAAAGGAGCCTTAGTAAGCTTAAGAAGATTGAAATAGTATCAATCAATTTTCCAACTACACCATTATGAGATTAGAAATAAACTTCAAGAAAATGTGTAAAAAAAAAAAAACCACACACAAACACATGGAGGCTAAACAACATGCTACTAAATAACTTGTGGATCACTGAAGAAATCAGACAGGAAATCAAAAAGATGCATAGATACAAATGAAAATGAAGGTACATGATTCAAAACCTATGGGATGTGGCAAGAGCAGTTCTAAGATGGAAATGTATAGCAATAAAATAGTACCTTAAGAAATAAGAAAAATTACAAATAAACAACCTAACTTTACACCTAAAGGAACTAGAAGAAACAATACCCAAAGTTAGTAGAAAGAGAAATATCATAAAGATCAGAGGAGAAATAAATGAAATAGAGATGAATAAAAGAATAGGAGTGATCAATGAAGCTAAAAGCTGATTCTTTGAAAAATAAGAAAAAAATGATAAAACTTTGACCACACCCATCAAAAAAAAGGGAGAGGGCCAAAAGCTATAAGATCAGAAATGAAAAATAAGCAGTTACAACTGGCATCAAAGGCATACAGAAGATCATAAGAGATTATTATGAATAATTTCATGCCAATGTAATTGACAATATAGAAGAAACTGACAGATTCTCAGAAATACACAATTTCTCAAGACTGAACCAGAGAGAAATAGAAACTGAGGAGGTCAGCCACAAGTACTGAAATAAAAACTGTGATATAAAAACTCCAACAAAGAAATATCCAGTACCAGATGGCTTCATAGGTAAATTATATCAAATATTTGGAGAAGAGTTAATATCTGCCCTTTTGAAAATTAATATTACAGACATAAAATATTGAGGAAGGAAGACTCCCAAACTATTTCCCAAACCAAATATGCCACAGAAAAGAAAATTGTAGGGCAATAGTCCTGATCAGCATAGACATGAAAATCCTGAACAAAATACTAGCAAGCCAAATCCAAAGTTTAACAACATATTAAAAGGATCATATTCCATGATCAAGTAGAATTCATTCCAGAGAAGCAAGTATTTTTCATTACATCATTCAGCATAATACAGTGCATTAACAAATTGCAGAATATAAAATATGATAATCTCAGTATGTACAGAATAAACTTTTGACAAAATTCAGCACCAATTTTTGACAAAAACTCTCTAGAAAGTGCAAAACACACTTTAATATAACAACCATATCTGAAAAATTGACAGAAAATGTCATACTCAATGGTAAATATTTGAAAGTATTTCCTGTAAGATTAGGAGCAACTCAATGATGTCCACTCTTGTCACTTCTATTTAACATAATTTTGGAAGTCCTATCATGGCAATCAGAAGAAAAAGAAATTACAGGAAACTAATTGGAAAAGAAGAAATAAAACTGTCATTGTTTCCAGATGACATGATACAATACATAGAAAATCCTGAAGATGCTACCAGAAAACTACTAGAGCTCATCAATGAAGTTAATAAAGTTGTTAGATGCAAAATTAATTCATTAAATCTGTTGAAGTTCCATACAATAACAATGAAAGAGCAAACAAGAAATTAAGAAAAAATACCATTTATCACTGCACCAAAATAATAAAATACCCTGGAATAAACCTACCTAAGGAAACAAAAGACTGTATCAGAAAAGTATAATTAAATAAATCAAATATTACACAAACTGACGGAAAGACGTATCATTTTCTTGGATTGGGAAAATCAGTATTGACAAAGTGACTATACTACCCATGGAAATCTGTAGATTCAATGCTGTTCCTTTTCAATTATTGATGGCAGTTTTCACAGAACTAGAAAAAAATCTTAATGTTCATGTGGAGATACAAAAGATTCCAAGAAGCCAAAATAAGGTTGAGAAAGAAAAATGGAGTTGGAGGAATCAGACTCCTGACTTCAGACTATAGTACAAAGCCACAGTCATTGAAACTGTATAGTACTGATACAAGAAACAGTCACAGAGACCAACTGTAGAGGATAGGAAGTTGAGAAATGAACCCATGCACCTATGATTAATTAATCTATGATAATGGAGATAAGACTGTACAGTGGAGGAAAGACAGTTTTTTCAATAAATTATGCTGCTAAAACTGGACAATAAAAAAATTTAATTAGAACATTCTTTTACACCAAATACAAAAGTGAACTAAAAACGATTAAAGACCTAAATGTATAGCCAGATACTACAAAACTCCTAGAGGAAATTCATAGGAAGAACAGTTTTTGACGTAAATTGTAGTAATACCTTTTCCGTCTGGTTCCTCGAGTAATGGAAATTTAAAGCAAATAAATAAGACCTTACTAAAATCAAAATATTTTCCACAGCAAAGGAAACCATAAACAAAATAAAGAAACAACCTAAAAAATTGGAAATAAATGTTTGCAAGCAATGAGATCAACAAGGGATCAGTTTCTAAAATGTACAAACAGCTCATGTGACTCTACATTAAAAAAAAAAAACAACCTCAACTTAAGAAAGGGTTAAATATCTAGACATTTCTCCAAAGAAATATACAGATGGCCAAATGGCACACGAAAATATGCTCAATACCTCTAAATATTAGAGAAATGTGAATGAAAATTACAATGAGATAACACCTCATAGCAGCCAGAATGGCCATCATTAAAAAAAAAAAATCTACAAACAATAAATACCGGAGAGGATGTGGAGAAAGGGGAACAATCCTATACTATTGGTGAGACTGTAAATTGAAGCAGCCACTATGGAAAACAGTACAGAGCTTCCTTTAAAAACTAAAAATAAAGCTAACGTATGATCCAGCAATCCCACTCCTGGGTATATATCCTGTCCAGAGAAAAACATGGTTTGAAAAGATACATGTTCCACAATGTTTTGCAGTGCTATTTATGAAAGCCAAGACATGTAAGCAATGTAAATGTCAGATGAATAGATTTTTAAGATTTACTACTAAAGATCAGTCCTGGGTGTTCATTGGAAGGACGGATGCTAAAGCTGAAACTCCAATATTTTGGCCACCTCATGTGAAGAGTTAACTCATTGGAAAAGACCTTGATGCTTGGAAGAATTGGGGGCAGGAGGAGAAGGGGATAAAAAGGATGAGATGGCTGGATGGCATCACCGACTCAATAGACACGAGTTTAAATGAACTCTGGGAGTTGATGGTGGACAGAGAGGCCTGAAATGCTGTGATTCATGGAATCACAAAGAGTTCGACATGACTGAGCAACTGAACTGATACACATATAATGAAATATTCTCAGCCATTAACAATAATGAAATAATGCCACTTGCAATAACATAGAGAACTTGGAGATTATCATACTAAGTGAAGTCAGATTTCTTCAGAAAAATACAAATATTATATGATACTGCTTACATGAGGAATTTTAAAAATGATAAAAAGAAACTTATTTACAAGACAGAAACAGACTCAAAAAGTTAGAGAATGTACTTATGGCTACCAGGGGTGCAAGGGGGAGGGGGAGGAATAGATTGGGAGTTTGGAATTAACATGCATGCACAACTATATTTAAAAATGATAAGCAACAAACACCTACTGTATAGCATAAGAAACTGCTCAATATTCTGTAATAACCTAATTGGGATTAGAATTTTAAGTAAAATGGATATATGTATATGTATAACTGAATCACTTTGCTGTCACTTGAAACTAACACAATATTGCTAACAAGGTATAATCCAACATAAAATTAAACTTAAAAACAATTTCACACATACACATAAAATAACTTTTCATATTTCAGTATATCAAATGAATTCCTCCATGTACTTCTTTTTTTTTTTTTTTTTTAAGATACCCTGGGAAGATATGCTGCATCACAATTAAAAAGTAGAACAATATAGAGGGAAACATATTATTCAAGAAAGGGGAGATTGACCAGAAAAGTGAAGAAAAATTTCCAGAAGATGGTGAAAAGTATCACAAGATGATAGTTATACAGCAGGTTTGGAAAGAAACCATTCATATTAGAACAGATCAGAAATTGGCTGTAGAGGCTTCTTAAGAAAGATTACCTCTACACTGTAGATTACCTGATCTTTGGAAGGATTGATGCTAAAGCTGAAACTCCAGTACTATGGCCACTTCATGTGAAGAGTTTACTCATTGAAAAAGACTGATGCTTGGAGGGATTGGGGGCAGGAGGAGAAGGGGACAACAGAGGATGAGGTGGCTGGATGGTATCACTGACTCGATGGACATGAGTTTGAGTGAACTCCGGGAGTTGGTGATGGACAGGGAGGCCTGGCATGCTGCGATACATGGGGTCACAAAGAGTCAGACACACTTGAGTGACTGAACTGAACTGAGAGAAAATGAGAAGAATTGGAGGAGTTTTTAATACTGAATAACTGGTAAGTACACATGTCAGGAGCTGCGTTAGGCATTACTGACAAAATGGAGGCATGACCCCAACCCCCTCTCCTCATCTCATAGGCACAGTCCAGGGATGAAGGAGTTAGGCCTTGCAATTCTGACTCGTTCTTTTCTTTCTTCGGTTGAGTTGGCTGGAAAGAATGTTAAGGTGCTTGAGAGAAGCATGAGAAAGCACAAAGCCTTCTGCAGTTGTGCCCAGAAAATAATCTATAAATTAACCATTGACATTTGTTCAAGGATTTTTACAAAGAATGTTCCAGGCTGAGCATGTAGGGTGCAGCTTGAGGCCATGGGAAGGATTGTTTGTGAGGGAAATATTTATGGCAAAAGAAGTTTGCTGAGTTTAGGGTTTAGGAATAATTAAGAATAGCTAGAAGGCTTCTTAGGAGATAGTGATATGAAGATACTAGGGACAAAAGGATTTAGAAAGATAAGAAATAAACTGAGGAATGTGGCATGAGTTACAATGTAATCACAAGTATAAGATGCATAAGAGAAAGTAGATAATAGATAGCAAAGCTGATTCTGAGAGAATTGCTGAAGCAGGAACTCTGTTTGAAGGGCAACAATGATTTCTGGAGACAATAAATCCAGGTGGGGGGAACTGAAAATGCCAAACCTCTGACCTAATGCTTTTGTCAAAGTATAAAAGAAAACCTGAAACTTGAAATAAACATGTAGTCCCTTACCTTGAGTCACAGGCTACATCATCCTCCACTGACACCACTCACCCCTTCAGGCTGATTCTCTGGCTGCTAGGGCTGGACACCGGCGTACACAGAAACAAACAAACAAACAACAACAAAAAAAAGTCCAAAACAATTAACTCCTGGGAAAATTGAAACCTGTGGAGGAATTGCAAGACTTATTTATAATAGCAATTAGTACTGTAATTAATATGTTATAAGGGTAGAGGGAAATTAACAGAAAGTAGGAGTTGGGATGGGTGAGAGAAGAAAAGCTAAATAACCACCTTCATTCAGTAAGGTAAAGTCAAGAGAAAATTTCAAACAGAAACTCAGGAGAAAATGTCCAATAGAAAAATAAAGAAGCTATGTTATGCATGGATTTTGGTGACATAGAAATGGGTGTGTGTGTGTGTGTGTGTGTGTGTGTGTGCGCAAAAACCTGAAATCAGGGGTTTTGTCTAATTGTTCACTCATGTATGGGTAAAATAGCTACATCAGAGGCTGGCACATAACAGCATGGTAAGCTCTTAAATATTCATTGATGAAAAGCAGAATGTGAAAAAATTATAGGATTTGTTTAGAACAGCAGAAATATGCAAAATAAAGTTGCAATTATAAACAGGACTATAAAAATAAAAATAACTTTTGCAATACCAAGATACAAACACATATGACCCCTTATCTTTGACAAAGGAGGCAAAAATACACAATGGAGAACAGACGGTCTCTTTAACAAGTGGTGCTAGGAAAGCTAGTCAACTATGTGTAAAAGAATAAAACTAGAACACCTCCTAACACCATGCTGCTGCTGCTGCTGCTGCTAAGTCGCTTCAGTCATGCCCGACTCTGTTTGACTCCATAGATGGCAATCCACCAGGCTCCCCCTGTCCCTGGGATTCTCTAGGCAAGATACACAAAAATAAACTTAAAATGGATTAAAGACCTAAATATAGGAGCAGAAACTATAAAACTCTTAGAGGAAAACATATGCAGAACCCTCTCACATAAATCACAGCAAGATCTTTTATTAACCATCTCCTAGAGGTAATAAAACAAAAATAGGTACTAATACAAATATAAACAAATGGAACCTAATTAAACTTAAAAGTTTTTGCACAATGAAGAAAACTATAAGAAAGAGGAAAAAAAACCCTCAGAATGGGAGAAATTAATATCAACTGAAACAAGTGACAAAGAATTAATATCCAAAATATACAAGCAGCTCATGGAGCTCAACACCAGAAAAACAAATGGCTCAATCAAAGAGTAGGCAAAGACCTAAACAGACATTTCTCCAGAGAAGACATACAGATGACTAATAAACACATGGAAAGATGCTCACCATTGCTCATTATTAGAGAAACACAAATCAAAACTGCAATGAAGTATCATTTCACATTGGTCAGAATTGCCATCATCAAAAAACCTACAAACAACAAATGCTAGTGAGGATGTGGAGAAAAAGGAACACTCTTACACTGTTGGTGAGAATGCAAACTGATATAACCATTATGGAGAATAGTATGGAGATTCCCTTAAAAAAAAAAAAATAACAGGAATAAAGCTACCATGCAACCCAGTCATCCCACTAGCAGGCATATACCCTGAGGAGAGCAGAACTGTAAAAACATGCAACCCAGTGTTCACTGCAGCATTATTTATGATAGTTAGGACATGGAAGCAACCTAGATGTCCATCAATAGATGATTAGATAGGGAAGTTGAGGTACATATACAATGGAATAATACTCAGCTATAAAAAAGAACACATTTGAGTCAGTTCTAATGAGGTGAATGGGCACAGAGCCTGTTATATAAAGTGAAGTAAGTCAGAAAGAGAAAGACAAGCATTGTCTATGTAATCTAGGTAATCTCGGTTATCCTAATGAGAAATGCATTAGTCTCCTCAATTCTCTGAAACCTAATTTTTATACTACAAGTCAGAGTATTCAGTTAGTGAATGGTCTGAAAAGACTTGCCCAAAATTCTAAAGTTTTTGACTCTAGTATGGTTCAGCGACTAATTTAATTAACTTTTTGTAGGCGTTTGTGATTTGATATTGTTATTGTTATTTGTTGATGCTTTGGAAGCTATCATTGCTTAAAAAGAGTCCACTGCCAAGCCATCTCCTTCTCAAGCTTAATGGCATTTTTGTGTGCCTGCCAAGCCACTTTTGCATGTCTGGCTTTTTGCAAGCCTTTGGACTGTAGCCCACCAAACTCCTCTGTCCAGCAGGATGGCATTGACTAAAGGTTTTCCCTTCATAACACATCCATTAGTGATTCCAGATATTCAAAAGTTTAAAACTGTTAGTGACAACAAAATACCCTTCAGTAGCACATTATAATATGAAATGAGCTTTGCTATTTCTATATATTCTCTCTTGTAAGCTTAACTTCAGTTATACAAAGTATATTATCCTCTTTCTTCTTTCTATTTTTGTCTATCTCCCCTTTTTTTTAACAGAGAAGGCAACTGTGGCTTACAAACAATCAAAACTTGAAACACAGGACTATATTTATTGTTACTTGATTCAAATGACACAAACACCATGTTAAAAATACATCAAGAAGGAAAGAAAGCAGGGGAAGAATGAGAAAGAGCAAGAATGGAAGGAAGTGCAGAAAAAAAGGTGGCAGAGGATATAGCAGGGAGAGCTAAGAGATAAAAAAGCAATACACAGATGTAGCATGTTTTAGGTCATGGCCTTCATGACACCAGCCACAGTGACATGCTGCCTATTCTGGTTCTAGCTTTTTCTTCCTAAGTAGATCCTAAGCATGAGGATACTGTTAAACCAATTGCTGCATGTACATGACCATTTCAATTTTAGAGGAATAGAATCTTAGCTATGTGGTGTGAGTCTCAGTGCCCCAGGTAGTCTTGAGTGAGCCTTCTCTCTACTCCTTGCAAATTGTCCTCACATTGGTTCTACTTCTGTCCTCCCAGTTATGAACTGGTGTGCAAAATTATCAGAACTACAGCTTAACATTTTTGCCCCTAAAAATTCATATTCTCCAGTAAAAGATGTTTTCTTCAATTGATTTTGTGATTTGTATTGCACACTGGGAAGTTAAAGAATGGTTTCACAGAGGTGAGGCCCAGAAAACATAAGATAGATTCTTAATCCTATATGTCCATGAAAAGTATCTAGTCAGCTATTACTTTTCTGTTAAAATCTAATCTCTTCAAGCCTCGAGGTTTCAGAAATGCAAAAGAGAATAATTCTCCTTCTATTGTAAAGATTATACTTCAGTCACATACAAATAGTTGTGTTTATATAA
This sequence comes from Nanger dama, assembly GCA_917880005.1. Lineage (NCBI taxonomy): Eukaryota > Metazoa > Chordata > Mammalia > Artiodactyla > Bovidae > Nanger > Nanger dama. Next base: position 7,198,462 of record CAKJTW010000069.1, read on the forward strand.
AGCAGGTTGACTAAAAGAGGGATGTCAACAAATATGCTAATATAAATATGAAAGAAAGAAGAAAACCTCTTTTATATAGACTTCAATTAAAATACAATATTAAAAAGGCTGCAGCAGAAGTCCATTAAAAATTTAGTAACCTTCTGTGGTAAACATTAAGAAGCTATTACTCAAATTCTATTTAAAAGAAATTAAAATGTATAAGAAATACCATTACATATCACAAGCTAATTTTCGAACAAAAGCTTAGCAGCTGACAGATTGTTTAATGTTCTCCAAGTTTTTAGTTTCATACTCAATAATTCAGAGGCAGCAGCAGGCTTATGTTGATTCATAATTTGCTTCCATTCCATCTCTTCATGGAATGATGCTGTGATGGAGAATCAGACTTCATTTCCCATTTTCTATGTAGAGTTATGTTCTCCAAGTTAAATTTAGTGATTATCAGCCAGAAAATGACACCATGTTCTCTCAGGTCCCACAGGTCACTCACTATTGCTTTCTCTGATTTTCACTTCAGGGTACTTTGCACTGTTCCATGTAGCATCTTCCTGTTTCAACGCCATTGCCAAGGACAGAGAAAGTAAGTTTATTTCATTACCTTAGAAAATGTGTCCCCCTCCCTTCTGTAGAGAAATTACTTTTAAGCATACAGTGTTCCTTTCTTTTAATTTCACTTTAGTTTCCATTATCTGTTTTTGTCATCTTCAATATTCCTGTGTTCAGCAGAAGAAAAATGTTCTTTTGGAGACGGGGATAGCAAACCACTTTAGCATTCTTGCCTTGAAAACCCCATTAACAGTATAAAAAGACAAAAATATATGACACTGAAAGATGAACCCCCAAAATTGGGAGGTGTCTAATATGCTACTGGAGAAGAGCAGATAAATAGTTCCAAAAATAATGAAGAAGCTTAGTCAAAGCCAAAATGACTCCCAGTTGTGGATGTGTCATGGTGAAAATAAAGACAGATGACGTAAAGAGTGATATTGCATAGGAACCTAGAATGTTAGGTCCATAAATCAAGATGAACTGGAAGTGGTCACACAGGAGATGGCAAGAGTGAACATTACCATTTTCTTAACTAAAGTGGATGGGAGTGGGAAAATTTATTTTAAATGATCATTATATTTATTACTGTGGACAAGAATCCCTTAGAAGAAATGGACTAGCCCGTATAGTCAACAAAAGTGTCCAAAATACAGTACTTGGGTGCAATCTCAAAAACAACAGAATGATGTCAGTTTATTTGTAAAGCAAACCACTCAACGTCACAGTAATCCACAGTAATATTGTCCCAAGCACAAATGTCAGAGAAAATAACATTGGATAGATTTATAAACACCTGCAAGAATTCCTAGAATTAACCCAAAAAAAAAAAAAAAAAAAGAAAGGACATCCTTTTCATGATATGGGACTGGAATGCAAAGCTAGGAAGTCAACAGATACCAGGAGTAAGTTTGAAATTGGAGTTCAAAATGAAGCAGGACAAAGGCTAACAAAGTTTTGCCAAGACATTGCACTGGTCATAACACCCTCTTCCAGCAATACAAGCGATGACTTTGCATGTGAACATCACCAGATGGTCAATACTGAAACGAGATTGATTATATTCTTTGCAGCTGAAGATGGAGAAGCCCTTACCGTCAGCAGATCAAGACTGGGAGCTGACTGTGGCTCAGATCATGAACTCTTTATTGCAAAATTCAGACTTAAATTGAAGAAAGTAGGGAAAACCACTAGGCCATTTAGATATAACCTAAATCAAATCCTTTATCATTATACAGTAAACATGTCAAATGGATTCAAAGGATCAGATCTGACAGAGTGCCTGAAGAACCATGGAAGAAGGTTCATAACATTGTACAAGAGACAATGATCAAAACCATCTCCAAGAAAAATAAATTCAAAAGGGAAAAAGTATTTTGAAGAAAATTAAGTATTTAATGAGTTAAAGAGTTATTTGTGTACTATTGCTGCTGCTGCTAAGTCGCTTCAGTCGTGTCTGAATCTGTGCGACCCCATAAACAGCAGCCCACCAGGCTTCCCTGTCCCTGGGATTCTCCAGGCAAGAATACTGGAGTGGGTTGCCATTTCCTTCTCCAGTGCATGAAAGTAAAAACTGAAAGTGAAGTCCCTTAGTCGTGTCTGGCTCTTAGCGACCCCATGAACTGCAGCCCACTAGGCTCCTCCGTCCATGGGATTTTCCAGGCAAGAGTACTGGAGTGGGGTGCCATTCAAATCTACTAAATGGCATACTGGAAAACAGCTACAAGTAAAGTTCCCCAAGATTTAAGGAAAGCTATCCTTCATGTTTTCACAAATAAGTTTTTTTTTTTTTTTTTTTAAATCATCTCAGCAAAGCTGTGGTATTTCCCAAATTTAAAGGGAATCATTTACATAGAATACAGTGAGGTTACTTTGCTCAAACTTATCTTATGTATAGACATTACTGATATTTCCCAACAAAAGCTAGGTATTTTAAAGATGAGTTCTTATTTCAAATGTTTAGACACTTTTTAGAGTGTTGTTTCATAATCACTAAATAACAAAAGCCAATCCTAGGAAAGAATTGCAAAGATGGGTCATCCTCAGAATATCAACCAGGTAAATCTCAACTGACTCTATCATTAAGAAGAGTTCTGATTATCAATATTTGTTTTGCTTGTAAAGTTTAACCAGATAACAAAGGTGAAGCCATCCGAAGAGAAACTATATTTTCTAATATTGAGTAAAGCATTCAGGCAAATAATACCTGAATAATTGTCATCTAAGAAACCAGAACTAAAAGACTACAATGTGAAGAAAAAAGTTAATTTATTCTAAAAATTATGTTCAGACTTAAACCAAAGGAAAAAAATGTGCATATAAGTACATTTGGAGTTCCATCTGGGGAGAACTCCCCACTTAGAGCTTTCAGTAATGTAATAGACTGCAAGGTAACAAAGAGGGCAAGCGCCTTCACTCAGTGTTCAAGCTGAGACTGTCAAAATGTTTTATAATGGGTGATGAAGCTGCTTTGGAAACAGCTTTGTAATTCCTTGAAAGTTTACTTATAGACAATATACAACCCAGCAGTTCCACTTCCAGCTATATACCCAAAAGAAATGACAGCATATAACTACACACAAACTTGTATACGAATGTTCAGAGCAGTTGTATTTATAATAACCAAAAGTAGGAGCAGTCAAAGTACTCATCAGTTAATGGAGGGATAAACAAATGTGTTATATCCACACAATGAGATATTATTTGACTGTGAAAAGGAATAAATTAGTGGCATATACTACAATGTGGATGATTCTTGAAAACACAATACTGAGTGAAAGAAATCAGACACACAAGACCCCATGTTGTATGATTCCATTTATAAGAAATGTCTGGAATAGGCACACATACAGACAGGAAGTAGGTTAGTGGCAGTCGGGGACTGAGGGTGATGTGGGGAATGGCAATTAAGGAGTATAGTATTCATTCATCTCTGTAGTGGTACAAAAGTCCCAAAATGCAGTGTGGTGATGCACAAAGACAGTCAATAGTGCACTTTAAAAGTGAAATTGTTTGGCATATGCCTAATGACATTTTCTGTCTCAGTTGTTGCTAGCAATTGTGTTTTCAACACATTTCCATTTATATTTATTTTAAGTAAATAACAAGGGTGAAAAGCACTGACATTTCACATAATTTCAATTATTCTGATACTTCATTTGTAAGTATGTTGGCCGTGACAAGTGGACTTGCTAGCTGGCAGGTGGGGCTTGGTGAGGATATAGCTCAAAATATGTGTACAGATATGCTCCCAAGTTCAACTTGGGGAGGAGAAGGCATGTTTGTGTTTGAGTTAAGCTTGTTCAGAAGCTAGAGGTAGGAAAAATTAATGACTGCTTAATTACAATATACATTTGAACATGTATGTTTCTTTAGTGCAAGTATTGATAAGCTTGAAATATACTAGGAAAAGAAATTAGAACCAAATATTTATGAAGGCCTGAACCACTACTAAAGAATGTAATTTATAAACCACTAAATTAGATCATATTTCATGATTTTCATTTCTATTACTTTATTTAGTTTAAAGCTACACATGACTATCTATTTATCTCCATCCAAAAAATCTGATGGATTGTTTTTGATATTTGAAAACTAAGTAGAATAATCATTTGTGTTTGATCATTTGCATGGAAGTGTTTAAATTTATCTTCAGTGGTAATCCATAGCACAGACATGCAAATTTATTTAGGCCAATTATCACAGATTAGATTGTGATTATTTTTTTTCCAGTGTGCTCTGTAAACCTGAGTTCTTTCTCAAAAGCGTAAAACACTGATGTCTATCTGAGGGTATCTGACACAAGTCAGCACAGATTAATCATCTGCAGATATGTGTATAGTCTTCTTATTTATTTATTTTTTAATGGGAGATAAGTGCTTTACAATATTGTGTTAGTTTCTGCCATAGATCAACATGAGTCAGCCATAGGTATACGCAAGCGCTCTCCCTCTTGAACCTCCCATCCACCTCCCACCCCATCCTATCCCTCTGGGTTGTCACAGAGCACTGGGTTTGAACTCCCTGCATAATACAGCAAATTTCCACTGCTTATTCATATTATATATTATATATGGTGAAGTGTATGTTTCAGTGCTACTCTCCCAATTTGTCACTTTCTCCTTCCACAGCTGTGTGCACATTTCTGTTATCTATGTTTACATGTCTATAGCTATTATGCTAATAGACCATCCTTCTAGATTTAATATATATGCATTAATATATGATATTTGTTTTTCTCTTTCTGACTTACTTATACTATTACTTATAATAGATTTTAGGTTCACCCCCCTCATTAGAACTGAGTCAAATGTGTCTCTTTTTATGGCTAAGTAATACTCCATTGTATATCACTATCACAACTTTTTTATCCATTCATCTGTTGATGGACACCTAGGTTGTTCCCATGTCCTACTATTTGTAAATAGTGCTGCAGTGAACATTGGGTACATATGTATTTTTCAGCTCTGGTTTTCTCAGGATATATGCCCAGTAGTGAAATTATTGGGCTATATGGTAGTTTTCTTCCTAGTTTTTTAAAGTTATCTCCATGCTATCCTACAAAGTGGCTATATCAATTTGCATTTCTATCAGTGATGCAAGAGAGTTATCTTTTTTCCCACACCCTCTCTGGCATTTATTGTTTGTAGATTTATTGATGATGGTCATTGTGACCAGTGGGACGTGTATCCTCACTGTACTTTTGCTTTGAACTTCTCAAAAGAATGCATGTGTGATGACTGTGCAGATCACAACAAACTCTGGAAAATTTTTCAAGAAATGGGAATACCAGACAACCTTACCTGACTCCTGAGAAATCTCTATGCAGATCAAGAAGCAATAGTTAGAACTGGACATGAAACAATGGACTGGTTCCAAATTGGGAAAGGAGTACGTCAAGGCTGTATATTGTCACCCTGCTTATTCAAATTCTGTGCAGAGTACATCATGCAAAATTCTAGGCTGGATGAAGCACAAGCTGGAATCAAGATTGCCATGAGAAATATCAATAACTTCAGATACGCAGATGATATCACCCTTATGGCAGAAAGAGAACTGAAGAGTTTCTAATGAAAGTGAAAGAGGAGAGTTAAAAAAAAAAAAAAAAAAAAACTGGCTTAAAGCTCAACATTCAAAACTAAGATCATAGCATCCAGTCCCATCACTTCATGGCAAATAGATGGGAAAACAGTGACAAACTTTATTTTGGGGCTCCAAAATCATGGCAGATGGTGACTGCAGCCATGGAATTTAAAAAGACGCTTGCTCCTTGGAAGAAATGCCATGACCAACTTAGCATGTTAAAAAGCAGAAGCACATTACTTTGCCAACAAAGGTCATTCTAGTCAAACCTATGGTTTTTCCAGTAGACATGTATGAATGTGAGTGTTGGACTATAAAGAAAGCCGAGTGCTGAAGAATTGATCCTTTGGAATTGTGATGTTGGAGAAGACTCAGAGTCCCTTGGAATGCAAGGAAATCCAACCAGTCAATTCTAAAGGAGATCAGTCCTGAATATTCATTGGAATGACTGATATTGAAGCTGAAACTCCAATCATTTGGCCACCCAATGTGAAGAACGGACTCAATGGAAAAGACTCTGATTTGGGAAAGATTGAAGGCAGGAGGAGAAGGGAACAGCAGAGAATGAGATGGTTGGATGGTATCACTGACTCAATGGACATGAGTTTGAGCAAGTTCTTGGAGTGGTGATGGACCAGGAAACCTTTGTGCTGCAGTCCATGGAGTCACAAAGAGACACGACTGAGTGACTGAACTGACTACAAGCTTTTTTGTAGGTGCGATTTTTGGATATTGGCTGATGTTTTGCATTTGGAGTTCATGTGGATAATTTTTTAAGCTTTGAAGTTCCAATTATTGTTTTAAAATTGCTACATATGGTACATCTCATTACCTTTAATTCAGGGCAGTTTTAGTGAAAACAAATACAAAAATCTCTGTCTGAGCTCTCTCTGATCCTTCTTCCTTCTTTATCTGTTCTTCCTCTCTTCTTCACCTGCTCTCCTTGCTATGTTCTCCACAATGGCAAAAACTTTCCCTGTACTTCTGAGCACATGCATATTGCCCCAGTAACTAACAAAAACTGATCTAGTCAAACTAAACAGGCACAAAATAACCATGATACCAAAAGTTAAGCTCATGCAAGCTGCAAACCATACTATTTCTTGGTAACAGTGCAGACCTCATAAACTTAAAGAAGAGAAAGGAAAGAAAACTTTGTTACTTTCTTGCTTGGGTCAAACTATGTGAGAGTATAATCTGTAGGTATGATACATTTTTTAAGAAGTTATGTTCATTGGATAGAATTGAATGGTGGTTACTGATTGAAACAGCATATCTTCTATTTCTTACTCTTTTTCTCTGTCATAAGATTGTATGTGACAGGCCACTCATTTTTTTTTCTTCTTCTTTCTTTCAATATGTAGGTGCATGTCTTAGGGATTTAAAAATTTCAAAACTAGTTTACTTATGCAAAGCATGTATACATCTAGAACACTTATGCAAAGAAAGTGACTCCATGTTTTCTGAGTTCTTCAAAGAACAGAAAAATTAGGGCTGATGAAATACAGATCTGAAGTAATCTTTTAAAATATTACTTTGGGTTCTGTGAAATTATTGTGAAAAATTAAAGTGTGCAATACTTGATGCAGATGTACTGCAAGTTAAGACCAGACTAACACTGGGAGGTCAGGGTCTAGATGCCAAGCTTTTGTCAGCATACTCTTTTAAGTCTTCTATGTCTGAGCTGTGTTTTCTTTTTTATTCTTTCTTCCTTATTTGGACTGTAATGTGTGACATGTAAGTATGATTCAGATATTCTTGTATTATTTACTGTGTAATAAAGAAAAACTCTTTAAAATTGCTGCACATACTCTTACATTTGCAAAGTACATTTTTGCTTTTTAGTATGGCCTCAAAGACATGGTGTCATTGTATCCTTAAAATGTAGACTATGAATATTATCAGTCAACCTCTTTAGCAGAGAGAGACAGCACATAATTTCACAAAGTCTCTGTATGTCACAGAGTAACTAGAACGAAACTGAAGATAGGTTCTAGGTCTTCTGCCACTCGACCAGTGCTCCAGACTGGGCCGTTGTGTTCTGTTGTATTCATTAATATACTGCAAAGCATTTGGAAACTAAGCATTACAGATGAGACAGAGTGGAATATTTGATTTAAGAAAAATTGAGACAATTCATTTTCAAATTGTCACCCTCACTTCTCTCCACAAACATTCACACAAGCTTTTTTAATATGGAGAAGGAAATGGCAACCCACTCCAGTATTCTTGCCTGGAGAATCCCATGGATGGAGGAGCCTGGTAGGCTACAGTCCATGGGGTTGCAAAGAATCAGACACGACTGAGCGACTTCACCTTCACCTTTTAATATGAGTGAAGTTATGAAACAATTTCACAGCCTAAATTTTGGATCTAGAATTTGCACATAATTTGTTATTGATCTAGTAATAATTAGTACCATTTAAGAACATTGCTCATATGTGTGGAAGCTTTGAAAGGAATAGAAAATAGTTCTCAGTATTGCACAAGTTACTCCCTAGTTGGAGATAAAACAGTTTCAAACACAAATGTAACTATGATATAAAAATAACAAGGAAATAATACACTTCACACATGTATGATGTACATACATGTTTTGGATTGACCAATTGCTCAGACCCCCAGCTGCTACGCGTATAGTGCATCCTCTTCTTCCCTAACTAGTGCATCGTCTTCTTCCCTAACTCAATTCCTACTGTTGTGTTCAGGCAAGTCGTCTCTGACCTCCTTGATTAGACTAGCAGCTTCCATCCCCCACCTTAAATTGTTATATGTCCAACAGCATCACTTAACATAACTTCTATTTTCCCTTTATTTGTGTGGTTATTAATGTCTTCCTTTGCCATTTGACTCTAAGTTCTACGAGGTTAGGAACTGTGCTCCTTTTGAACACTCTTGTGATACAATAGCTTACACAGTGCTATATACAAAATATGCAATAAGTAAGTGCTTTTTTTTTTGAATTAATTTATGAATCTTCCCTGCCTAACTAAACTTTAAAGGAAGGGTAAGTGGTCAAGGAGTACTGAACACACTCCAACGTTAGCTGTGAGTGGGATTTGGTGAATTTGGCACTATTAATATTTTACTCTAGATCATTATTTTTTGTGCTGTCCTATGCATTGTTGGAGAAGGCAATGGCAGCCCACTCCAGTACTCTTGCCTGGAAAATCCCATGGATGGAGGGGCCTGATGTGCTGCACTCCATGGGGTCGCTAGGAGCCTGACATGACTCGGCGACTTCATTTTCAGTTTCATGCATTGGAGAAGGAAATGGCAACCCACTCCAGTGTTCTTGCCTGGAGAATCCCAGGGACGGGGGGAGCCTGGTGGGCTGCCGTCTATGGGGTCGGACAGAGTCGGACACGACTGAAGCGACTTAGCAGCAGCAGCATGCATTGTAGAATGTTTAGTATCATCCCTGGCCTCTAGCCAGTAGTTGTCAATATTACTTCCTCCCATTCCTTACTCTCACCCTTAAATCTTCACAACCATAAATGCTTCCAAACATTGTGAAATGTCCCCTGTGTGCAAAACCATCCCTGATTGACAACCGCTGCTTTAAAGAAATACTTGCAGTTTTACTTCTCACATTTTCACAGAATGGGTGGTCTACTTTATCACTCATATAAATCCACCTTATACCATCTTTACACCATTATTAAGGTATAATTTTTTTGTTTATTCTTTAATTTCCTCATTCTAATGAGGCTTTCTCATTAGTCAGGGTCCTAGCAAGAAGCAGATGACATCTTAAATAGGAATAAAAGATATATGTACAAAAGCAGGCAAAGTGCAGGCAAGAAAAAAAAAAGGATAATGTAGTATCCCATAGTTGATAAGATACTAAGGCTTGACAAGGCAAACCAAAGTGAATTCTTAGAGAGGAAGCTGGAGAAATAAGCTGTTTGATGTCATACTTCTTCACATCAATTCCTTCTGTAATTCCTCATTGGCTAAGCCATACAAAAAATTATAGAATAAGAAAAACTATTAATGTATCCCCATGGGTCAAGCTGTTGGGGTAGAGGATCAGAGTGGAGAAGGATAAAGTGAAGCTGGTAAAACAAAATGCAGTTAATCCAGCCCACTTAATCTCTCTACCTTTGTAAGCAAAACACAACTGCCCTGAGCATTTATAACACATATAATTTGTATTATTTCTGTGAAATTAACTTGTATAGCACATAATAGTGCTTCCTTAATTGCCTTGATTTTCTTTTTTAAATAAATAAATAAATAAATAAATCCTGTTTACCCACTAGCACACTAAAATCTTTAAAAGCATGTACTGTGTGTCGATTGTCATGTATTCTCTTGGACATATTTACTTACTAGAGATGAGGTTTTTTTTTCCCTTATTTATAATACTTTGTTACTATTTAAAATTTTTTAATTTCAGGTGAAAAGAGTGAGAAGTACAAGGATCTCAGGCTTGCTCTCTTCTAATCTTGAACCAGGTTCTCTAAGCAAATTGTTCTTTCCTTATTCTTACATCTTATTTACACCTCAACCCCACTGAAATTAACCCACCACCTTCATGCACTGAGTTTTGTTTGATATATATATATATATATATATCAGTAGACAAGATATTTCATTTTCTTGTCTGGACCCCTTTCATTATTTGATAATAATGATGACATCTTTAAACACTGTCTTTCATCAGTTTCTGCAACAGTGAATCTTTTATACTTTATCTAATTCTCTAATCATTTCTTCTTTTCCCCATTGTCCCATATTCTTGATGTGCCTTATAAATGGAAATGTTTTCTAGATTCATTTCTCTTTTGCCATAAATAGTCTTTGTAGGTAATGTTGTATATTTATTTATTTCATTCCTACCTATACACTCATAATTTCTCAATCTGTTTTGTCAATTCATGTTATTTGATATTTCAGAGACCCTCAAACTAATTTATTTTCCAAATTAAGCTGTCTTATTTCTCAAAGTAGCATTTTCTTCTGTCTGTGTATGTTTGTGTGTGAAATGAGAACAATACTATTTACCTGAGAAATGTAAAAACTGAAGACTTCAAAATAATATTCTAACCAATACCATAGTCAGCTCACCTTTCTAATACTCCACAGCTTGTCATTTATAAACCCAATTAATGTTTTAAGTAGCTTTTAAATCTGTTTAGTATATCTCATCTTTCTTATAATATGCTATATATGAAACCTTTGGCATCTTTGCATTATCTATTGTCAGAATCTCTTGTCTTTTATGTAATATAAATAAGAATTGGCTAAAGCCTATCTTGTCCTGTCCTTTAGGCGAGGAAATTAGAAGTGATTTTCAGAATTCAACAAAACTAGTAAGTTAACCCAAAGCAGAAGGAAAATATCAAATAGCTACAAGTTAGATCATAAAAAGCCAGTAGCTTAAAAGACATAACACAAAATCCAAAGAGAAAAGAACAAGATGATAAACCAAGAAGAGAGCCAAGAGTCAAGAATAAGAAAGAGATGTATAAAATGAGAGGCAAATTATTAGTAGAATTGATATTAAAAATATTTAAAAATGTGTATGGCTTTGGTACACACTCACTCTGAGGCAGAGAAGGCTATGGCAACCCACTCCAGTACTCTTGCCTGGCAAATCCCATGGACAGAGGAGCCTGGTAGGCTGCAGTCCATGGGGTTGCTAAGAGTCTGACAAGACTGAGCGACTTCACTTTCACTTTTCACTTTCAGGCATTTGAGAAGAAAATGGCAACCCACTCCAGTGTTCTTGCCTGGAGAATACCAGGGATGGGGGAGCCTGATGAGCTGCTGTCTATGTGTTTGCACAGAATCAGATATGACTAAAGCGACTTAGCAGCAGCACCAGAAAGGGTGCTGGACATAGGGCAGGTAAGAACAATATCCTGAGAAGATATTGGTGGACTACCAAGGAGGGACCAATATGAGTGGAATAGCAAGTGGAAAACTCTTTTGTGGCTCAAGACAGTGGCTTTTTGCCACTTGATATGAATTAATATAACTTGGTTATAATTTGACTAGATGTCAGACCTGGAAAAAACTGAAGGAAAAATGGGTAAAATATCAATGCACCTAGAGTGACCTCCCAGGTCTTTGCATTGTTTATTATTATTTAGTCACTAGGTCAAGTATGACTCTTTTTCATTCCCATAAGCTGTAGCCCACAAGCTTCTCCTGCAGGGGATTTTCTAGGCAAAAATACCGGAGTGGGTTGCCACTTCCTTCTCCAGGGGATCTTGACAAGGGAATCAAAGCTGTGGCTCCTGCCATGTCTCATGAACTGCAGGCAGATTCTTCACCATTGAGACATGGGGAAGTCTCAGGTCCCTGCATTTACTGTGCTTCATAAAAACTATATTTTCTAGAGCTATGCAGTTGCTTGGTATATGTACAAAACTCTCAATGATTTTTGTCTCACTAATTACATTAGTGGAATCTTCCACTTTTTCTCAACTTCCAATTTAAAGCTGGTTAACACTGCAGAGCTTCGAATTCTATAAGCTTACTCTACTTTCCTATTAGTTTGCTCGTTTGCTTATGCTATTCTTGCTTCCTGGAACATCTCACAAGTGCCAGCCTGGAGAACTCCTACTTGCCCTTCAAGGAACTAAAGTGAAAAGTGAAAGTGCTAGTTACTCACTCGTGTCTGACTCTTTGCTACCCCACGGACAGCAGCCTCTGTTCACAGAATTCTCCAGGGAAGAATACTGGAGTGGGTTGCCGTTCCTTTCTTCAGGGGATCCTTCTGAGCCAGGGATTGAACCTGTGTATACTACTACATTGCAGACAGATTTTATTATTGTCTGAGACACCAGGGAAGCTAAAGTTTCATCAAACCCTAGCAAGGCTTGTTTCACTCCTTCAAGAATGATTCTTCATTCGTGAATGAATTTATATCCCCTTTTTTCTTGAATAAAAATGAATAAATGAATGAATGAGCTTATGCCTCGTCATGCATTTTTTTGTAAAACCATTCAGAATGTGCCATGGCGTTAAACTGCCTTGTTTCTGACTCCTACATTTAGGCATTCAGTTTCTGTTTAGGGTCAGAATTTTGATGATACCTATTCTTCTTAATCTCTAACTTTGTATATACCATCTGTTGGGGAGAAAGTTTTCTCTCCCTTCATAGGTTCATCTGGCTAGTCTATGAATTAAATTGACATGAGACACATTAAAAGGAGAAAATTGAACAAAAATTTAATATCATGTGTACAGGGAACCCAGAAAAAAATTAAGACTAAGGGATAGCATGAACAGAGTGAATTCATTTGTATTTGCAGAATATAATGCATAAAAATTACATATACAGGTATACTATATATAAAGTTATGTATAGAAATGTGTTTTATTTAAATATAAAAATACATAATAAAACCCCACTGGGCTGAGACTACAACATCATAAAGACAATCAGGCTTACGTTAGAAGAAGAAGAAAAAAATACTTAAAATCATAAGAATTTAATACAATAATCTTGGAAATAATTCATGAACTGCAACATTTTCTATGTTTGACATCATACTTAGATGGTATTCCAAATCTCTGGTGATTTTAATGAAATGGAACTAAAGGGTTTTGATCAAGTTATTAGAATACCAAGTCAGGGATTGCAACATCTACATTGTTTTGTATTATTCTATTACTTGGTGAATACAAACTTGGTAACTCCGTAATTTAGCTGCTACCAGTTCCTCTTCAACTATGTCATTCCGTCATATAATTCAGAAAGAGATACACTTGTTTTGGTATGAATATCTCAGTTCAGTTCATTTCAGTTCAGTGGCTCAGTCGTGTCTGACTCTTTGCAACCCCATGAACCACAGCACGCCAGGCCTCCCTGTCCATCACCAAATGCCAGAGTTCACCCAAACCCATGTCCATTGTGTCGATGATGCCATCTAATCATCTCATCCTCTGTCGTCTACTTCTCCTCCTGCCCTCAATCTTTCCCTGCATCAGGGTCTTTTCAAATGAGTCAACTGTTTGCATCAGGTGGCCAAAGTATTGGAGTTTCAGCTTTAGCATCAGTCCTTCCAAAGAACACCCAGGACTAATCACCTTTAGAATGGACAGGTTGGATCTCCTTGCAGTCCAAGGGACTCTCAAGACTCTTCTCCAACACCACAGTTCAAAACCATCAATTCTTATGTGCTCAGCTTTCTTCACAGTCCAACTCTCACATCCATTCATGACCACTGGAAAAACCATAGCCTTGACTAGATGGACCTTTGTTGGAAAAATAATGTCTCTGCTTTTTAATTGCTGTCTAGGTTGGTTAAAACTTTCCTTGCAAGGAGCAAGCATTTTTAATTTCATGGCTGCATTCACCATCTGCAGTGATTGTGGAGCCTAAAAAAATAAAGTCTGGCACTGTTTCCACAGTTTCCCCATCTATTTCCCATAAAGTGATGGGACTGGATGCTATGATTTTCGTTTTCTGAATGTTGAGCTTTAAGCCTACTTTTTCACTCTCCTCTTTCACTTTCATCAAGAAGCTTTTAGTTCCTCTTCACTTTCTGCCATAAGGGTGATGTCATCTGCATATCTGAGTTGACTGATATTTCTCCCGGCAATCTTGAATCCAGCTTATGCTTCCTGCAGCCCAGCGCTTCTCATGATGTACCCTGCATATAAGTTAAATAAGCAGGGTGACAATATACAGCATTGATGTACTCCTTTTCCTATTTGGAACCAGTCTGTTGTTCCACGTCCAGTTCTAACTGTTGCTTCCTGATCTGTATGCAGGTTTCTGGAAAGGCAAGTCAGGTGGTCTAATATTCCCATCTCTTTCAGAATTTTCCACAATTTATTATGATTCACACAGTCAAAGGCGTTGGCATAGTCAATAAAGCAGAAATTGATTTTTTTCTGGAACTCTCTTGCTTTTTCCATGATCCAGCAGATGTTGGCAATTTGATCTCTGGTTCCTTTACTTTTTCTAAAACCAATTTGAACATTTGGAAGTTCACGGTTCACGTATTACTGAAGCCTGGCTTGGAGAATTTTGAGCATTACTTTACTAGCGTGTGAGATGAATGCAATTGTGCGGTAGTTTGAGCATTTTGGGCATTACGTTTTTGGGGTTATTGGAATGGAAACTGACATTTTCCAGTCCTGTGGCCAGTGCTGAATTGTCCAAATTTGGTGACATACTGAGTATAGCACTTTCACAGCATCATCTTTTAGAATTTGAAATAGTTCAACTGGAATTCCATCACCTCCACTAGCTGACTTCACATTCCAGGATGTCTGGCTCCAGGTGAGCGTGAGTGATGATACCTTTGTGATTATCTGGGTCGTGAAGATTTTTTTTTTCTTTGTCCAGTTCTTCTGTGTATTCTTGCGAGCACTTCTTAATATCTTCTGCTTCTGTTAAGTCTGTACCATTTCAGTTCCCTTATTAAGCCCATCTTGCATGAAATGTTTCCTTGGTATTTCTAATTTTCTAGAAGAGATCTCTAGGCTTTCCCATTCTATTGTTTTCCTCTATCTTTTGTATTGATCATTGAGGAAGGGTTTCTTATCTCTCTTTGCTCTTCTTAGGAACTCTGCATTCAAATGGCTATATCTTTCCTTTTCTCCTTTGTTTTTTTTCCTTCTCCTCTTTTCCAAGCTATTTGTAAGGCCTCCTCATACAGCCATTTTACTGTTTTGCATTTCTTTTCCTTGGGGATAATCTTGTTCCCTGTCTCCTGTGCAATGTCACCAACATCCGTCCATAGTTCATGAGGCACTCTGTCTATCAGATCTAGTCCCTTAAATATATTTTCCACTTCCACTGTATAGTCATAAGGGATTTGATTTAGGTCATACCTGAATGGTCTTGTGGATTTCCCTACTTTCTTCAATTTAAGTCTGAATTTGGAAATAAGGAATTCATGATCTGAGCCACAGTCAGATCACTGTCTTGTTTTTGCTGACTATATAGAGCTTCTCCATCTTTGACTGCAAAGGATATTATCTGATTTCAGTGTTGACCATCTGCTGATGTCCATGTGTAGTGTCTTCTCCTGTGTTGTTGGAAGAGGGTGTTTGCTACCACCAGTGTGTTCTCTTGGCAGAACTCTGTTAGCCTTTGCCTTGCTTCATTTTGTACTCCAAGGCAAAATTTGCCTGTTACTCCAGGTGTTTCTTGACTTCCTACTTTTTCATTGCAGTCTCCTATAATGAAAAGCACATCTTTTTTTTTTTTTTTGGTGTTAGTTCTAGCAGGTTTTGTAGGTCTTCATAGAACCATTCAACTTCAGCTTCTTCAGCATTACTGGTTGGGCCATAGACTTGGATTACCATGATATTGAATGGTTTGCCTTGGAAACGAACAGAGATCATTCTATCATTTTTGAGATTGAGTCCAAGTACTTAATTTTGGACTCTTTTGTTGACTATAATGGCTACTCCATTTCTTCTATCTCAAAGTGAAAACATAGTTTAAAGACTTAATATTCATGAGCTCTTGGTGATTTCTATATATTTTATGACTTGATTTTGTTTTCCCACTCCAATTCTTCCCACCCAGAACCACACTAATTGTTGATTTAATATATTCTCTTTATGCTTTGACTATCACCTCTATCCCAGATGCTGCTATATACTGTCCAGATGCTCCATAACCTGCTCCATCCTGCATACCCAGATGCGATATTGACCACATCAACTCAGAAGCTATTTTCACTACAATTAACAGTTTTTTTATTTGCTGTTCATTGCCTGGTCGATATTCCTTGTCATTCTCAGCTAAGTGAACATGATCTGTAACTGCTTAGAGCAATATCTCCAGGTTCAACCTAAACTTCAAGGTCAAATGTCAAATGCCTGGACCTCTACAAAACAAAGAAACAAAAAACAACGTTAATGACTGTGCTATCCATAGAGTTCACTTTTTTTCTACATATTTACAAATATAAATGTCACCATTGTTTTTTAGTCAATTCAGTCATGTTCACTTCTGTGAGATACCATGGACTGTATCCCACTAGGCTCTTCTGTCCATGGAATAGTCCAGGCAAGATTACTGGATTGGACTGCCAATTCACACTCCAGGGATCTTCCAGATCTAGGAATCAAATCTGCATCTCTAAGTCTGCTGCATTGCAAGTGAATTCTTTACCACTGAGCCACTGGGAAGCCCATAAAATCCAGTATTTATTTAAAACTTATTTGTATTCATGGAGAAAAATATTCATATTTTATAAGCTATATATTATACCTTTTAAGAGGGCACTTCTTCCATGTGTGAATCTGGTCCTTAAATTTCTGAGACAAAAAAGGGTCACATTTCATACTTTTAAAATATTTCTCACAGTGCCAAGTATAATATGTATTAAAAATATGAAAGAGTATAAAGTTTTCATGGATCCAGTTTACCTGGTTTTGCACATTTTGAGCAATTCTTTTGATTGCAAATTCATTAATGTGAAACCATTTCATTCTGGTTGAAAAGCTAACTAATATATATATATATATATATATATATATATATCATACCTTAGTCTTTCAAAGAAATATTGTATATAGTATTTTATCTTAACAGTTGAGAATATTAAGCAGACATCATTAATAATAATGATTACTGTTATAATAAAAACTCATGAAATATCAAAATAGCATGACTAACATTGCTTTAATATTATGCAATCTAGCATCAACACACATTTCATATTTAAATTAATATTTACATTATATAGTATTTAATAAGTGTAAATAGGAAATTATATAAAATTTTCTATAGTAATCATGATAATTATCATTTATTATAAATGACTACTTACTGAATACTTGCTTTATGTGTGCCCTTTACTAGATACTTTATAAATCTTATAGCTTTTTCTCACAAAAGTCCAGAAAGATAGACATTATTATCATTATTTTATCTATGAGGAAATTTACATTGAGAACCTAGCTAGTTTTAAGTCATGCAATTATTATATGGCCAACCAAAATTTCAAGCCCAGAATTCTATGGTTTCATAGTTCCTTCCTTTTCTTCTGAATTAGGTTTCATCTCCATATCTCCACTTAAAGATAAATTAAGCTCATAAGAAGCAGTGCAGACAGACTTTGAATTTTAATCTAGTTTTACTTCTATTATATTGCAAATGCCTTCAAAAGCTATGCTAATTTGTTATTTTAAACTTCTTTATTACATATCACAGTTATGAAATTAAAAAGTTAACATTATAGAGGAAACAATTTCAAACCTGCTTGAATTTTATACAATTAATTACCTAAAAACATTGTTGGATAATAATCATGAAACTATTATAGAGCAAACTGGCCTCAAGATGGATTTTTCTTTCTTTATGCCAACAAAACTACAAATCTGATACATTGTCTTTCATTCTGTGAAACCACGTAAGTAGATTTTTTTAGAGTATTTAAAAGGATCAACTTTGATAACACAATGATCAAATTATGAATTTAGACTCAGTTGAATATTTTACCTACAAAGTAAATTCAGACCTGCTTAAAAAACTGATGAGATTCAGACACATTTTCTCTTCCTCTGGGTCCTCTACTGCCTGGGTGAGTCCAGGAATGCCATTCTCTGAGATAATCAGGAGTTTATGCAGGCTTTATCTGGGCAATTGAATTAAGGTAGACCAAAATTAAATAGGAAATGCAATCTAGCTTTTACTCTTGTTTACTTCAGAACTTTTATGAGAGAAGCTAAAATACTGCTACTACTAACAATAATAATTATTATTGTTTTTCAGTCATGTCCAACTCTTTGTGACCCCATGGACTGCAGCATGCCAGGCTTCCCTGTCCATCACCATCTCCCAGATCTTGCTTAAACTCATGTCCACTGAGTCAGAGATGCCATCCAAGCATCTCATCCTCTGTCATCCCCTACTCCTCCTGCCTTCAGTCATTCCCAGAATCAGAGTCTTTTCAAATGATTCAGCTCTTCACATCAGGTGGCCAAAATATTGGCACGTCAGCTTTAGCATCAGTCCTTCTAATGAATATTCAGGACTGATTTCCTTTAGTATGGACCTGCTTGATCTCCTTGTAGGCCAAGGTACTCTCAAGAATCTTCTTCAACACTACAGCTCAAGAGCATCAATTCTTTGCCATTCGGCCTTCTTTATGGTCCAGTTCTCACATCATACATGACTACTGGAAAAGCCACGCTGTTGCTGCTGCTGCTAAGTCACTTCAGTCATGTCCGACTCTTGTGCCACCCTATGGACAGCAGCCCACCAGGATTCGCTGGGCAAGAATAGTGGAGTGGGTTGCCATTTCTTTCTCTGTGAAAAACCATAATTGTGACTGTACAGACATTTGTCGGCAAAGTAATAATAATAAAGCTACCTAAATCTAGATTCTTGTTATATGAAGCATTGCCAACAGAATAGCAGCAAAGCACCCTCTGGGAGATTGTTGGCAATGCAGAGAAGGCAACTTTGTTATAAGCACTTTAAAACTAATTACTGAGTATATAAAAATACCTTCAGTAAAGCTTCTCCATTTAACTAACTGCTGTTGAATTTTAACAAGTTTTTATATGCAAAACAATAGCTGCTCATTATGTCCCTTTATACATTCTCTTATACAATTTCCATGAATTCCATTGGATTTTAAATGGACTGAGTTAGAGTTTATCATTAACCTAAACTCAGGATCTAATATCAATTGAGGTGGCCCTGCAAATTAAATGGAATATTATTCAAAACATATATGGATATCAATCAGAAACTGAAAATTTTTAATTTGTCATTATACTTGTGAACAGATTCAAAGGGTTACAGAATTTGTTTTTGAGAAATAATCCTTGTATAAGCACAGCACTGCAAATATTTGAAGGATTGTTTTAGAATGGATTCATCACTGTGTGGGATAAATATAAGTCACACACACTAAGATCAGTCTATCAGATATTAAATCAATATGAAAAACCCAAGATAGCTGTTAATCCTTTATTCTTTCTCTCATTTCTCATCCTGCCTTCAGTCTTTCCCAACATCAGGATCTTTTCCAATGAGTTGAATCTCTGTATCCAAAATATTGGAGCTTCAGCATCAATCCTCCCAAAGAATATCTAACTGATTTCTTTTAGAATTGATTGGTTTAATTTCCTTGCTGTCCAAGGGACTCTCAAGAGCCTTTTCCAGCACCAAAATTCAAAAATATCAATTCTTCAATGCTCTTCATGCAATTCTTCAATGTTTCTTCATCGTCCAACTCTCACATCCATACATAACTACTGGAAAATCCACAGCTTTGACTATACGTGCCTTTGTCAGCAAAGTGATGTCTCTGCTTTCTAATACACTGTCTAGGTTTGTCATAGTTTTTCTTCTAAAGAGCAAGTGTCTTTTAATTTCATGGCTGCAGTCACTGACTGTAGTGATTTTGGAGCCCAAAAGAATAAAATCTATCACGGGTTCCATTTTTTCCCCATCTATTTGCCATGAAGTGATGGGACTAGATGCCATGCTCTTATTTTTCTTAGTTTTGTTTTTGTTTTTTTTTTTGATGCTGTGTTTTAAACAAGTGACTCATATTACTTTATTTATCTTATGATTGCTTGACATAATATCTAGGTCTTTTCATTCTTGGATAATTAATTTTTGTAGTATCTGTTGACTTTGCTCCTCATATATTCTCTTGACATTTTGTGTCTTTTATTTAGTGTTCATATATCCAAAATTATAACACCTTGCCAATGTTTCAGATGAATCATTTAATTCTTATTACATTGTTCAGTTATTTTTTACTAGTATTTATTTTTATCTATTTGCTACTTGGTATTTTACCTACTTTTAAATTTATCTATTTTATTAAAAATTCAGATCCTATTATTGAGGAGATTAAACACAAAGTTTAATCATTTAATTGTATATAAGGTTTTGAGCTCCTGCTAGACCTTTACAGGCTAGGTGACATTCCTCAATCAACAACACTTGTCTTTTCTGGTCTCTTACATTTGTAAGATCCTTTAAACTTAGTCCAACTTTTTGTTTTCTGGCTGTGGCACTGCTTAAAATTCCTACTTTACATTTCCTTGCACATACATGTATCCTACAAAAATGCCTTCAGTGTGAAGAGGGTCTTTCATTTGTTTGTTTTTTTGTTTGTTTATATTTAGTTGGAGAAGGAAATGGCTACCCACTCTGGTATTCCTGCCTGAAGAATCTCATGGACAGAGGATCCTGGCAGGCTGTTGTCCATGGGGTCACAACAGTCAGACATGACTTAGCAACTAAACCACCATCAGCACTTTTAGCTGGGGTATGCAATCTCCTAGTTGCAGTGTGTGAACTCTCAGTTTTGGCATGTGGGATGCAGGGACCAGGGATTGAAGCCAGTGTCCCTACATTGGGACCACAGAGCTTCAGCCACTGGACCATCAGGGAAGTCTATCAATAGTTTTTGAACTTTCAAACTGTTATTTGTGATGTGGTCCTATCATTTAATAGTCAGTGTGAAAACAGAGATAATACTAAAATTGCTCTAGAATCAAAAACAGCATTTAAGCTTTTCATGTCTGTGCTAATCATTCCTTTCTAGATCTCCTATTTGGCCTATAGCTGAATGAGAGATGACACCTAATAAATTGATAACAAATATACAAAATCCAAGAATTGGAAGAGTATAATGAGGTCATCTACTTGAACTGCCAAGCCAGAGTCTGAAATTTTCAGCATATTCATAAAACTGAAGGGTATGAATCTGACTTTCCAAAATGGGAGAGCGGCCCGAACTAAAAGCAAAGCCAGAAAAAACTTTAAAACCTCTTTCAGGACATTGAAACCCAGCAGGATTCTGCGAATACCTCCCAGGAACAAAAGTTCCTTTCTGTCCTCCATTTCTTATTTGTTAAAAAAGAAAAAGAAAAAGAAAAGGTTTAGTTTCCTATGCTTTACCAGAGAAATATAAAGAAACAAACAAGGAAAAGACCCAACGTGGCTGTTCACAAGCATGTAGATCCCAGACTGGTTGCAATGAAGATTAATTGCGGGGGGCGCTCCGCAGAAAGAGTAGAGGCAGTGGAACTGCCCTCAGCAAAGCTGAGGGGTTCCCGAGGAGAGGTGAGCCTGCTGTCCGCCAACCCAGCCCCTTGGCGAGAGAGAGACAATCAGACGCAACAGGGGTTCCGTCGAAACAGTTCCGCTTTATTGTTGCAAACTCCCAGCTTATATAGACAAACAGGAGGGTTTTAGGAGGGACTTTCCATAGTTGCACCAATCACGTTAAATTGTCATGTCCCTTCATTATAACAGGAGTCTATGGAGAACACACACTGTCTACGTGCACAGAAATCAAGAGAGCCAATCAAAAACTTTGATAGACAACATAGACCCTGCCCCCATCTCTTCCGCCAGGCTCCATCTTAGGTTTTTGACCGCAAAGCTAGCCCCTTTGTTTTTAAGGTTTCCCATTTAGGGCCCCACAATTAATGATTAAGATTGCTGAAATATAACCAACCAGAAGTAATTAATGATCCCCACACTCTCACCCCAAATGTTGACTTTAAAAATCATTCTCTGACACCCATTGGGGAGTTCTGATATTTTAAGAATGAACCACCCATGCTCTTTACTGGGCTCTACAAAAATGCTGTACTTTCTTTCACTACAATATGTATATCAATGTCAAAATATTGGCTTTGCAAACAAGTTCTTCTCAGCAACAAGATAACAGTTGGAAAGGTTAACTTGAAATTTAGGATTCAGAAAGGCTAATTTGAGATCACAGTGTCCAAAGTTCATGCAAAAGTAGTTCAGATTCCATATCTTAAGAATCAAGGTTTCATATTGGAATTGATGGGAAAGTGTTAAAAGCTTCATGTGGAGCAGTAGATGTGTTACCCTCTTAAATTAATCCATGGAATTTTTTAGGAGTAATGATATTTAATGTCATAGACAGTTTTGTTTTGTTTTAAGAGAAGTAGTTCTTTATAGTACAGTCAATGAATCTCCTTGCTTAATAGGTTGTTCATTGCAGATAATAGCTTTTTTATTTCTAGGTAACTGAATGCAGATGACCTAAATGTACCTTTCTTCTTGGATTTTTATGGTAACGATTACATGAGTTAAGAGAAGAAATTGTATACTGAAGTTCATCAGGAAAAAAAAAAAAAGAATTATTTTAATGCTTTATTGTGACTTGTGTTGCTGATATATACAGCAATAATCCAGCTAAGAACCATTAATAAGCATGGCTTTCTTAGATTATTTTGCAAGAGATCTAAACGAGTTATACCGTAAATGGAAGTAATGATTTCTTTTCTGTAGGTAATTTGTACAGAACTATTTGTAAAAACCAACAGCAATGAATCACATTACTTATTAGAATGACTCTAAAACTCCTTAAATGTTATTGTGTTGTTGCTGCTGTTCACTTGCTAAGCCATGTCCAACTCTTTGTGACCCCATGGACCTGTTCTTCACTATCACCCAAATTTTCTCCAATTCATGTCCATTGAGGTGATGATGCTATCCAACCATTTTATCCTCTCCTTCCCTCTTCTCCTTTGCCTTTAATATTTCCAGCATCAAGGTCCTTTCTAGTGAGTTAGCTATTTGCATTACAGGGCCAATGTATTGGAGTTTCAGAATCAGTCCTTCCAATCAATATTCAGCGTTGATTTCTTTTAGGATTGACTGGTTTGATCTCTTTGTAATTTAAGGGTCTCTCAAGAGAATTCTCCAGCATCACAATTTGAAGCATCAATTGTGTGGCACTCAGTCTTCTTAATGGTTCAGCATTCACATCCACACATGACTGCTGGAAAAATCATAGCTTTGATTATACAAACCTTTTTCAGTAAAGTGATTTCTTGGCTTTTAATACGCTGCCTAGGTTTGTAACATTTTTCCTTCTGTTCAGTTCAGTTCAGTTCAGTCACTCAATCGTGTCCGACCACTTGTGACCCCATGAATCGCAGCACGACAGGCCTCCCTGTCCATCACCAACTCCCGGAGTCAGTGATGCCATCCAGTCATCTAATCATTGGTTGTCCCCTTCTCCTCCTGCCCCCAATCCTCCCAGAATCAGAGTCTTTTCCAATGAGTCAAACCTTCGGCATGAGGTGGCCAAAGTACTGGAGTTTCAGCTTTAGCATCATTCCTTCCAAAGAAATCCCAGGGCTGATATCCTTCAGAATGGACTGGTTGGATCTCCTTGCAATCCAAGGGACTCTCAAGAGTCTTCTCCAACACCACAGTTCAAAAGCATCAATTCTTCAGCACTCAGCCTTCTTCACAGTTGAACTCTCACATCCATGACCACAGGAAAAACCATAGCCTTGACTAGACAGCCCTTAGTCAGCAAAGTAATGTCTCTGCTTTTGAATATACTATCTAGGTTGGTCATAACTTATCTTCCAAGGACTAAGCGTCTTCTAATTTCATGGCTGCAGTCACCATCCACAGTGATTTTGGAGCCCCCAAAATAAAGTTTGACACTGTTTCCTCTGTTTCCCCCATCTATTTCCCATGAAGTGACAGGACCGGATGCCATGATTTTCATTTTCTGAATGTTGAGCTTTAAGCCAACTTTTTCACTCTCCATTTTCACTTTCATCAAGAGGCTTTTAATTCCTCTTCACTTTCTGCCATAAGGGTGATGTCTTCTCCATACCTGAGGTTATTGATATTTCTCCCAGCAATCTTGATTCCAGCTTGTGGTTCTTCCAGCCCAGCGTTTCTCATGATGTACTCTGCATAGAAGTTAAATAAGCAGGGTGACAATATACAGCCTTGATGTACTCCTTTTTCTAATTGGAACCAGTCTGTTGTTCCATGTCCAGTTTTAACTGTTGCTTCCTGACCTGCATACAGATTTCTCAAGAGGCAGGTCAGGCGGTCTGGTATTCCCATCTCTTTCAGAATTTTCCACAGTTTATTATGATCCACACAGTCAAAGGCTTTGGCATAGTCAATAAAGCAGAAATAGATATTTTTCTGGAAGTCTCTTGCTTTTGCATGATCCAGTGGATGTTGGCAATTTGATCTCTGGTTCCTCTGCCTTTTTGAAAACCAGCTTGAACATTTGGAAGTTCATGGTTCACATACTGCTGAAGCCTGGCTTGGAGAATTTTGAGCATTACTTTGCTAGCGTGTGAGATGAGTGCAATTGTGCAGTAGTCTGAGCATTCTTTGGCGTTGCCTTTCTTTGGAATTGGAATGACAACTGACCTTTTCCAGTCCTGTGGCCACTGCTGAGTTTTCCAAATTTGCTGGCATATTGTGTGCAGCACTTTCACAGCATCATTTTTTCAGGATTTAAAAGAGCACAACTGAAATTCCATTGCCTCCACTAGCTTTGTTTGTAGTGATGCTTTCTGAGGCCCACTTGACTTCACATTCCAGAATGTCTGGCTCTAGATGAATGATCACATCATTATGATTATCTGGGTCGTGAAGATCTTTTTGTACAGTTCTTTTGTGTATTCTTGAAACAGAAGTCCAAAATGGTGGTGGCTAAAAGACAAGGGAAGGAAAGGCCTGCAAAAATAGAACAAAAGAAGGTCAAAGGAAGGTGTGAGGACATCAAGTAGAACAAACAGCACTCCTGGCTAGCTCAATTTACATAGGGCAGGCCCAGTGGGAGGAAAAAAGAATTTAAAGAGAGGAGCCAAAGGGCCAAGGGGTCTCTCTGTGTCTTTCTGTCTGTCTCTTGCATTCTAGGGCACTCTTCTCTTCATGTCTTTGGGTCCACATGCCCTCACGCATCAAGGATGGATTTTCTTGTTATTTTCTTAATAAAATAGAGCTGTAACATTTATTTGTCTAAGAGATATAACGTGGTCTGTTTTAGAATGAAGAACCATAACATGCTCAGCCCAAAACCTGAGAGCTGTGACAGAGGGCAGAGGGCTCTAATGTCCGTCACTCCAAATCTTTATTGCCACAAGACACAACCAAGGAGCATACACTCACCTGACACTTCCAAGGAACAAGCATCTTTTAATGTTATAGGTACAGTTATCATCCAGTGATTTTATAAAAAAAAGTTATTTTACAAATTTTTCATTCTCTGTCTCCTCTCTTTTTCCTTTTGATTGAAATATAGTTGATTTGCAAAGCTGTGTTAATTTTATAGTGTAGAGCAAATGATTCATACACACACACATACACACACATACAACATTTTTCAGATTATTTTTCATTATAGATTGCTCAGTTCAGTTCAGTTCAGTCACTCAGTCATTTCTGACTCTTTGTGACCTCATGAATCGCAGCACGCCAGGATTCCTGTCCATCAGAACTCCCAGAATTTACCCAAACTCATGTCCATTGAGTTGGAGATGTCATCCAGACATCTCATCCTCTGTATTTCCCTTCTCCTCCTTCCCCCAATCCTTTCCAGCATTGGGGTCTTTTCCAATGCTTCAGGTCTTCACATGAGGTGGCCAAAGTATTGGAGTTTCAGCTTCAGCATTGTTCCTTCCAATGAACACTCAGGAATGGCCTCCTTTAGAATGGACTGTTAGGACCTCCTTGCAGTCCAAGGGACTATCAAGAGTCTTCTCAACAACATAGTTCAAAAACATCAATTCAAATGCTCATCTTTCTTCACAGTCCAACTCTCACATCCATACATGACAAGGCCTTGTCTAGATGGACCTTTGTTGGCAAAGAAAGTAATGTCTCTACATTATAATATGCAATTTAGATTGGTCATAACTTTCCTTCCAAGGAGCAACTGTCTTTTGATTTCATGGCTGCAATCACCATGTGCAGTGATTTTGGAGAACCCAAAATAAAGTCGGACACAGTTTCCACTGTTTCCCCATCTACTACCCATGAAATGACGAGACCAGATGCCATGATCTTAGTTTTCTGAATGTTGAGCTTTAAGGAAATTTTTTCACTCTCCTCTTTTACTTTCATCAAGAGGCTTTTTAGTTCCTCTTCACTTTCTGCCATAAGGGTGGTGTCATCTGCATATCTGATGTTATTGATATGTCTCCCAGCAATATAGGCTTCTCAGTTCAGTTCAGTTCAGTCGCTCAGTCATGTCCAACTCTTTGTAACCCATGAATCACAGCATGCCAGGCATCCATATACATCACCAACTCCTGGAGTTCACTCAAACTCATGTCCATCAAGTCGGTGATGCCATCCAGCCATCTCATCCTCTGCCGTGCCCTCCTTCTACCCCCCAATCCCTCCCAGAATCAGAGACTTTACCAATGAGTCAACTCTTCAGATGAGGTGGCCAAAGTATTGGAGTTTCAGCTTCAGTATCATTCCTTCCAAAGAATACCCAGGACTGATCTTCTATAGAATGGACTATTTGGATCTCCTCACAGTCCAAGGGACTCTCAAGAGTGTTCTCCAACACCACAGTTCAAAAGCATCAATTCCTCAGTGCTCAGCTTTCTTCACAGTCCAATTCTCACATCCATACATGACCACTGGGAAAACCATAGCCTTGACTAGATGGACCTTAGTCAACAAAGTGATGTCTCTGCTTTTGAATATGCTATCTAGGTAGGTCATAACTTTCCTTCCAAGGAGTAAGCATCTTTTAATTTCATGGCTGCTATCACCATCTATAGTGATTTTGCAGCCCAAGAAATAAATTCTGATGCTGTGTCCACTGTTTCCCCATCTATTTGAGGAATCCCTATAAACAGATGCCATGATCTTCTTTTTCTGAATGTTGAGCTTTAGGCCAACTTTTTCACTCTCCACGTTCACTTTCATCAAGAGGCTTTTTAGTTCCTCTTCACTTTCTGCCATAAGGGTGATGTCATCTGCATATCTGAGGTTATTGATATTTCTCCCGGCAATCTTGAGTCCAGCTTGTGTTTCTTCCGGTCCAGCGTTTCTCATGATGTCCTCTGCATATAAGTTAAATAAGCAGGGTGACAATATACAGCCTTGACGTACTCCTTTTCCTATTTGGAACCAGTCTGTTGTTCCATGTCCAGTTCTAACTGTTGCTTCTTGACCTGCATATAGGTTTCCCAAGGGGCATGTCAGGTGGTCTGGTATTCCAATCTCTTGAAGAATGTTCCACAGTTTCTTGTGATCCGGACAGTCAAAGGCTTTGGCATAGTCAGTAAAAGAGAAATAAATGTTTTTCAGGAACTCTCTTGCTTTTTTGATGTTTGAACAGATGTTGGCAATTTGATCTCTGGTTCCTCTGCCTTTTCTAAAACTAGCTTGAACATCTGGAAGTTCACGGTTCACATATTGCTGAAGCTTGGCTTAGAGAATTTTGAGCATTACTTTATTAGCATGTGAGATGAGTGCAATTGTGCAGTAGTTTGAGCATTCTTTGGCATTGCCTTTCTTTGGGATTTGAATGAAAACTGACCTTTTCCATTCCTGTGGCAACTTCTGAGTTCCAAATTTGCTGGCATATTGAGTGCAGCACTTTCACAGCATTGTCTTTCAGGATTTGAAATAGCTCACCTGGAATTCCATCACCTCCACTAGCTTTGTTCTTAGTGATGCTTTTTCTAAAGCCCACTTGACTTCACATTCCAGGATGTCTGGCTCTAGGTGAGTGGTCATGCCATTGTGATTATCTTGGTCATGAAGAATTTTTCTGTACACTTCTGTGCATTCTTGCCACCTTTTCTGCTTCTGTTAGGTCCATACCATTTCTGTCCTTTATTGAACCCATTTTGCATGAAATGTTCCCTTGGTATCTCTAATTTTCTTCAAGAGATCTCTAGTCCTTCCCATTCTCTTGTTTTCCTCTATTTCTTTGTATTGATTGCTGAGGAAGGCTTTCTTATCTCTCCTTGCTATTCTTTGGAACTCTGCATTCAGATGCTTATATCTTTCCTTTTCTCCTTTGATTTTCACTTCTCTTTTTTTCATAGATATTTTTAAGGCCTCCCCAGATAGCAATCTTCCCTCTTTTCATTTATTTTCCACGGGTTTGGTCTTGATCCCTGTCTCCTGTACAATATCACAAACCTCATTCCATAGTTCATCAGGCACTCTATTTATCAGTTCTAGTCCCTTAAATCTATTTCTCACTTCTACCGTACAGTCATAAGGGATTTAATTTAGGTCATAACTGAATGGTCTATTAGTTTTCCCTACTCTCTTAAGTCCGAATTTAGCAATAATGAGTTCATGATCTGAGCCACAGTCTGCTCCCAGTCTTCTTTTTGCTGACTGTATATAGCTTTTCCATCTTTGGCTGCAAAGAACATAATCAATCTGATTTCGGTGTTGAACATCTGGTGATGTTTATGTGTAGAGTCTTCTCTTGTGTTGTTGGAAGAGGTGTTTGCTATGACCAGTGCATTCTCTTGGCAAAAATCTATTAGCCTTTCCCTTGCTTCATTCCATACTCCACGGCCAAATTTGCCTGTTACCACACATGTTTCTTGAATTCCTGCTTTTGCATTGCAGTTCCCTATAATGAAAAAGGGCATCTTTTTGGGGTGTTAGTTATAAAAGGTATTGTAGGTCTTCACAGAGTCGTTCAACATCAGCTTCTTTAGCGTTACTGTTTGGGCCATAGACTTGGATTACTGTGATATTGAATGGTTTGCCTTGGAAATGAATAGAGATCATTGTGTCATTTTTGAGATTGTGTCCAAGATATGCCATGTTCTTGGATTGGAAGACTTAATATTTTGAAAATGAATATCCTATTACATTCAATGCAATCCTTATCAAATTACTAATTTTTTCACAGAACTCAAGCAAAAAATTTTCAATTTTAATGGAAACACTGAATAGCCAAAGCAACCTTGAAAAAGAAAAACCCATTTGCCTGACTACAGTCATCAAGACAGCATGGCACTGGCTCATAAACAGAAATATAAACAAGTGGAATATGAAAGCCCAGATACCTATGGGTACCTTATCTTTGACAAAGGAGTCAAGAATACATGATATAGAAAAAAACAGCCTCTTCAATAAGTGGTGCTGGGAAAACTGGACAGCTACACATAAAGGAATAAAATTAGAACAATTCATAACACTATACAGAAAAATAAAATAGATTAAATACCTAATTGTAAAGCCAGGTACTATAAAATTTAGAGGAAAATATAGGGAGAATACATTTTGTCAGTTTCAATGAAGCAAATGACAAAGAATTAATCTCTAAAATAGACAAGCAGCTCATGTAGCTCAATATCAGGAAAGCAAGCAATCCAATGAAAAAAATGGGCAGAATATCTAAACAGACTCTTCTCCAAAGAGAAAATATAGATGGCAACAAACACATGAAGAGATGCTTAATACTGCTCACTATTAGAGGAATGGAAATTAAAACTTCAGTGAGGTGTCACATTACACTGATCAGAATAGACATCATCAAAAAAATTTTTACAAATAATAAATGGACATAATGAAGAAGAAAGGAACACTCTTGCACTGTTGGTGGGAATGTAAATCAATGCAGTACTATGGAGTACATCATGGATATTTCTTAAGAAACTAGGAATAAAATTACAACATGACCCAGGAATCTTACTACCACAGGGCAAATGGTCTGGGGAAAACAATAATTCAAAAAAGCACATGTACCTTAAGGTTTATTGCAGCATTATTTACAATAGTCAGGACATGGAGTCAACCTGGATATCCATCAACAGATGAATGGATAAGGAAATTCTGGTACATATACACAATGGACTATTTAGCCATAAGAGGAATGGAATTGAGTCAATTGTCGTGATATGGATGAATCTAGAGCCTGTTATACAGAGTAAAGTAAAATTATATATATATATATATATATATATATATATAGCGGGAGTTGGTGATGGACAGGGAGGCCTGGCGTACTGCGATTCATGGGGTCACAAAGAGTCGGACACTTACTGAGTGACTGAACTGAACTGAACTGAACTGATAGCAGATTCACCTCACTGTACGGAAGAAAGTAGCAAAACATTGTAAAGCAATTAACTCCAATTATTTTTAATGATAAAGTAAAATTTCTAGATTGGAAAAGTTGTATGAGCTGTTCACATATTTGTAGACTAAGACTTAATCAGTGGAAATATTTGCAAATATTTTCTCCCAGGCCATAAGTTGTCTTTTCTTTTTTTGCTTGTTTTTTTGCTGTGTAAAAGTTTATAAATTTGATTAAGTCCCATTTATTTACTTTTACTTTTGTTTCTATTGCTTTGGGAGATTCCATTGCTATGATTTATGCCAGTTTTGCCTATATTCTCTTCCAGAATTTTATAGTGTCTTGTTGTATATTTAAATATTTAAGCCATTTTGAGCTTACTTTTGTGTATGGTGTGAGAGTGGGTTTTAACTGCATTGATTTCCATGCAGCTGTCCAGCTTTCCCATCACTACTTACTGAAGAGTCTGTCTTTTCTCCGTTATGTACTCCTGTCTCATTCATCACAGATTAATTGACTAGAGGTGTGTGAGTTATTGGCTTTCTATTCTGTTCCACTGATCCATATGTCTGATTTTGTGCCAATAGCACACTGTTTTCATTGCTGTAGCTTTGAAGTCCTGAAGGGTTCTGTCTCCAGCTTTGTTATTTTCACTTAGAATTGCCTTGGCAAATCTGAGTCTTTTGTGATTCCATATGTTTTAGGATTATTTGTTCTAGTTCTGTGAAAAATGTCATGGTTAATTTGATAGGGATTCAATTAAATATGTAGATTGCTTTGGGTAGTATGGCAATTTTACCAATATTAATTTTCTAATTCAAGAACATGGGATAATTTTTCTTTACTTCAAATCATCTTCAGTTTCCTTTATCAGTATTTCTTAGTTCTCAGCGTATAAGTCTTTTACCTCCTTGGGTAGGTTTATATCAATGTATTTATTTTTATATTGATAAAATTTTAAATAAGTTTTTTTTTTTTTTGCTTTCCCTTTCTGATATTTCATTATTAGCATAAATAAATGCAGACAATTTATGTATGCTAACCATATCTTGCTAATTTGCTGAGTTTGTTTACCAGTTCTGGTCATTTCTATGTGTAATTTTTAGGGTTTCCTATATATAATATCATGTCATCTGCAAATAACAATTTTACATCTTTCTTTCCAATTTGAAAACATTTTATTTCTTGTTATTGTTTGATTGTTGTGTCTAGGACTTCCAATACTATGTTGAATGGAAGTTGAAACACTGAGAATGCTAGTCTTCCAGATTTTAGTGAGACTGTATTACATTGTCTGTGAATTTGTCATGAAAAACTTTTATTATACTGAGATACAATCCCACTGAACTCACTTTGGTAAGAGTTTTTATCATGGATATATGTTGAATTTTATCAAATGCTTTTTCTGTATTTATTGAGATCATGGTTTTTATCCTCTTTTGCTCATATGGCATATCACATTGAGTGTTTGCTATGTGTTGAACCATGTTTGTGACCTGTATGAATTCAACTTGATTGTGGTATATGATCATTTTTTACATGTTGTTGGATTTAGTTTGATAATATTTTGTTGATAGTTTCTGCATCTATATTCATCAAATTAGCCTTCTTTACCAGCTGAGCCAACAGGGAAGCCCATATCAGCCTGCAATTTTATTTTATTTTATTTTTTTCGTAGTGTCTTCTTTTAGTATGAGGGTAATGGTGGCTTCATAGAATGACATTTTTTAAACCTAAGTGACCTGACCTTTGTACGTAAAGATGATTTGGAGTGGGAAGAAGACAAAATATGAAAGAGGAAATGAATGGCTTAGTGCAAAAATCTTTGTTTTGCTTTTCTTCTTCCCAGCTCCCTTCTCTCTCCCTTCCCCATACTGCACCACAGTCTTTGGTATTTTATTTTTTTTTTTTTTTAAATGGAGTAGAATTCATTTTCAAGGTTGTGTTAATTTCTGCTATATAACAATGTGAATCAGCCATAGGTACACATATATTTCCTCCTCTTGTATTTCCTTCCCATTCCTCTATTTCACCTTCTAGGTCAACACAGAGCACCATGCTGAGATCCCTGTGTTCTAGAGCAGCTTCTCACTAACTGCTTTACACATGGTAATGTACATATGTCAACACTACACTCTCAGTTCATCCCACCCTCCCTTTCTCACCATGTGTCCACATCCAGCCTCTACATCTGCACCTCTGTTACTGAATTTTCAATTCAGCCCAATTCAGTTGCTCAGTTATGTCCAACTTTTGCAATCCCATGACTGGAAGCACAATAGGCTTCCCTGTCCATCTCAACTCCCAGAGGTTGCTCAAACTCATGTCCATTGAGTTGGTGATGCCATCCAACCATCTAATCCTCTGTTTTCTCCTTCTTAGGCTTTCAGTCTTTTCCAGCACCAGGTTTTTTTTTTTTTTTTCCCAATAAGTCAGTACTTCACGTCAGGTAACCAAAGTATTGGAGCTTCAGCTTTACCATCATTTCTTCCAATGAATATTCAGGACTGGCATCTTTTAGGATTGACTGGTTTTACCTCCAAGCAGTCCAAAGGACTCTCAAGAATCTTCTCTAAAACCACAGGTCAAAGCATCAATCATCAGTGCTCAGCTTGCTTTATGGTCCACTCTCACATCCAGACATGACTACTGGAAAAAACATAGCTTTGACTAGATGGATTTTTGTTGGTAAAATATCTCTGCTTTTTAATACACTGTCTAGGTTTGTCATAGCTTTACTTCCAATGAGCAAACATCTTTTAATTTTATGTGTGCAGTCACAATCTGCAGTGATTTTGGATCCCCCAAAATAAAGCCTGTCACTATTTCCATTATATACCCATCTGTTTGACATGAAGTGATGGGACCAGATACCATGATCTTAGTTTTTTGAATGTTGAATTTCAAGCCAGTCTTTTCACTCTCCTCTTTCACTTGCATCAAGAGACTCTTTAGTCTCTCTTCACTTTCTGCCATAAGGATGATATTTGCCTATCTGAAGTTATTGATATTTCTCTTGGCATTTTGATGTTAATATATAATGTTTGTTCTTTTTCTAACTTCACTCTAGGACAGATTTTAGGTTCATCCATTTTTATTTTCATTATTCAAGAAGGTGGATCAAAAAGTTCTTGCTATGGCTGATGCCAAAGAGGGTTTTTCCTGTAAGTGTTTTATAGTTTCTGACTTTACATTTATGTCTTTAACCTGTTTTGAGTTTATTTTTGTGTATGGTATTGGGCAGTATTTTAATTTCATACTTTTACATGTGGCTATTGAGATTTCCCAGCACCACTTATTGAAGAGAATCTTTTCTTCATTGTATATTTTTGCCTTATTTGTTATAGATTAGGTGACCACAGGTACATGGGTTAATTTCTAGATTTTCTATCCTGTAGCATTGGTCTAGATTTCTGTTTCTGTGCCAGTACCATACTGTTTTGATTACTGTAGCTTTGTAGTATAGTTTAAAGTTGGGGACAATGATTCCTCCCTTGTCATTTTTTTTTCCTCAAAATTCCATTGCTGTTTCTGAGTATTTTGTGTTTCCATACACGCTATGAGCTTCCCTAGTAGCTCAGTTGGTAAAGAATCTGCTTGTAGTGCAGGAGACCCAGGTTCAATCCCTGGGTCAGGAAGATCCCCTGGAGAAGGAAATGGCAAACCACTCCAGTATCTATGCCTGGAAAACCCCCTGGACAGAGGAATCTGGTGGGCTACAGTCCACTGGGTTGCAAAGAGTTGGGTATGACTGAGTGACTAACACACACACACACACACAAACATACAAACTGTAAAGTTTTTATTCTAATCCTGTATAGAGTGTCATTGGTAATTTAACACAAATTGCACTGAATCTATAGATTGCTTTGGGTAGTTTATTTATTTTCATTATATTGACTCTTCCACTCCAGAACATGATATATATGGTTTTGTCCTCTTTAATTACTTTCATCAGTGTTTCATAGTTTTCTGAGTAGATAGATTGAAGAATCCTTGCATTCCTGCAGTAAATATCACTTTATCATTGTATATGGTCCTTTTAATCGGATGTTGGATTCTATTTGTTAGTATTTTGATGAGTATTATTGTTCCTAGGCCCAGCAGTGATATTGGTCTGTAATTTTCTTTTTTGTGTGTAATATCTTTGCCAGGTTTGGTAACAGGGTGATGGTCACCTTGGATATCAAATTTGGGAGCATTCCTCCCTCTGCAGTTTTGTAGAAGAATTTGAGAAGGATAAGAGTTTCTGTAAATATTAGATAGAATTTGCCTGTGAAATTCATCTGATTCTGGACTTTGTTCTTTGGAAGATTTTTATTTTCAGTTTCAATTTTATTTCTTCTGATTAGTCTGTTTACATTTTCTGATTCTTACTGATTCTGTCTTAGAACACTATATCTTTCCAAGAATTTGTCCATTTCTTCCAGGATGTCCATTTTATTGCCATATAGTTGCATGTAGTAGTCTCTTATGGAGAAGGCAATGGCACTCCAATCCAGTACTCTTGCCTGGATAATCCCATGGATGGAGGAGCATGGTGGGTTGCAGTCTGTGGGGTCTCTAATAGTTGGACATGACTGAGCAACTTCACTTTCACTTTTCACTTCCATGCATTGGAGAAGGAAATAGCAACCCACTCCAGTGTTCTTGCCTGGAGAATCCCAGGGTCGGTGGTGCCTGGTGGGCTGTTGTCTATGGGGCCACACAGAGTTGAACATGACTGAAGCAACTTAGCAGCAGCAGTAGTCTCTTATGATCCTTCCTATTTCTACAGTATCAGTTGGGATTTCTTCATTTTCATTTCTAATTTTATTAGAGTTCTCTCTCTTATTTTCCTAAGAAATCTGACTAAAGTTTAATCAATTTTGTTTTTCAAATAACTAACTTTTATTTTTACTGTTATTCACTATTGTTAACTTTGTTTCTATTTCATTTATTTCTGCTGTGATCTTCATGATTTATTTTCTTCTACTGACTTTGAATTTTCTTTGTTTTCCTTTCTCTAGTTGCTTTAGGTGTAAGATTAGACTGTTTATTTGAATTTTTTCTTGTTTGTTGAGGTTAGATTGAATTGCTGTAAACTTTCCTTTTATAATTGTTTTTGGTGTATCTTATAGGTTTGGGGTTATTGTGTTTTCATTATAATTTATTTCTATGTACATTTTTAAAAATTTCTTTTTAACTTCTGCAGTGATCACTTGGCTATTTAGCAGCACACTGTTTATCCTCCGTGTGCTTGTGTTTTTTTTTTTTATAGCTGCTTCTTTTCCTGTAATTGTTTTCTAATCTCAAAGTGTTATGGTTAGAAAAGATGCTTGATACAATTTCAGTTTTCATAAAATTTCCAAGTCTTGATTTGTAACCTAAGATGTGGTCTTATCTGGAGACTGTTCCATGTGCACGTGAGAAGAAAGTTGATTCTACTGTTTTCAGGTGGAATGTCCTATAAATATCAGTTAAATATATCTAGCTACTCTATTATTTAAAAGTTGCATTTCCTTATTTATTTTCCATCTGGATTATCTGTCCATTGATGTAAGTGGGATGATATAGACACTGACTATTATTGTGTTACTATCAATTTCTCTTTTATTGCTGTTAGCATTTAACTTCTACATGCTCCTATGTTGGGTGCATAAATATGTATAATTGTTATGACTTCTTGAATTGATCCCTTGATAATTGGGTAGTGTTCTTCCTATCTCTTTTAAGTTTTCATTTGAGAGTCTATTCCATCTAATATGAGTTTTGCTACTCCAGCTTCCTTTTGATTTCCACTTGCATCAAATAACTTTTTCCATCTCCTCACTTTGTCTGTATGTATCAGGTTTTGCTTTTTTATTCTTTCAGTCAGTCTATATCTTTTGGTTGGAGCATTCAATCCATTTGCATTTAAGGTAATTGTCAATGTATGTCCCTATTGCAATTTTCTTAACTGTTTTTGGTTTGTTTTTATTGGTCTTTTTCTTCTCTTATGCTTTCTGCCTAGAGAAGTTCCTTCGGTATTTTTTGTAAGGCTGATTTGGTGGTACTGAATTCTCTTAGGTTTTGCATTGTCTGTCCAGTCTGAATGATATCCTTGCTGGTAGTCTTGGTTGTATATTTTCCTCTTTCATTCCTTTAAATGTAGACAGCCATTGCCTTCTGAACTACAGTTTCTGTTGAAAATCAGCTGATAGTGTTATCAGGGTTCCCTTTTATGTTATTTTTGTTTTTCCCTTGCTGCTTTTAATAGTTTTTCTTTGCATTTAATTTTTGTTAATCTGATTATTATATGTCTTGGTGTCTTTCTCCTAGGGTTTATTCTGTATGGGAATCTATGTATTTCCTGTATATGGGTGGCTATTCCCTTTCCCATGTTAATGACGTTTTCAACTATAATCTCTTCAAGTATTTTCTTATATCCTTTCTCTTCTTCCAGAGCCCCTATATTGATTATTGGTAGGTTCATACTGTCTCAATAATATTTGAGATTATCCTCAATTTTTTTCAGCCTTCTTTCTTTATTCTGCTCATTGGCAGTTGTTTTCAACATTCTACCTTCCAGCTCACTTATTCATTTTTCTGCCTCAATTATTCTGCTATTGCTTTTTATAGTATTTTAAAATTTTTGTTACTGCATGCATCACTCTGTTTATTATTTAGTTCTAAATCCTCGTTAAATGTTTCTCACATTTTCTAAATTCTATTTTTAATGTTTTTGATCATCTTCACTATCATTACTCTAAATTCTTTTTCAGATAGGTTACAGTTTACTCTTCATTTATTCAATATTTTAGAGTTTATTTATTTATTGCTCCTTCATCTGTAACATATATATTTTTTTCATCTCATTTTTTTTTTTTTTTTTTTCTGATGGGTGGACTGTATTCCTGTCTTACTAATAGTTTGGTCTGAAGTTTAGAGCAATGGAGTTTGCAGGCAGTTGGGGAGAGCTGGGTATTGTGTTGTGAGGTGAACCTCTGGGATACCACACTGTGGTTAATATTCCTTGGGGCTTGAGTTTCTCTCTTAGTCCAGGAGTTCAAATCCAACACTCCCACCATAGGAACTCAGTCCTGATATCCAGCCAATGAACTGAGATCCCAAAATCCATGAGATGCAACCAAAAAAGAGACAAAAAAAAAGTTTAGGTCAATAGCAAAGTACAAAATATAAAATAAATTTCAAAACTACAAACATATTGCAAAAATCAAAATGCATATCAAAAAAAGCACTGGAGGGTAAATGGAACTCCAGTGAAACAAAAAAACAGAAAAGAAAAATAATTCAAAAAAGAGAAATAAATAAAAGGGAGTAGAATAGTAAAAAGAATAAAACATAAATTTAGAAAATGAAATTTAAAATAAATTTAGAAAACAAATAACATATTTTAAAAAATGAGAATATATATAAACCAACAAGTGGAGGGTAAAACCAACCCCTAAAACAAAACAAAACAAAACAAAACAAAATAAAACAAAAAAGAAAAGAAAAAGAAAGAAAGAAAAAGAAAATGCCAAAAACCTTGGCAGTGATGTTTAGGTTTGGCAGGGCTTAGGTTGGGCAGAGTGTAGGCAGAAGTGAGGTTTTGGCAGGGTCAGGATCTATGTTCAGGACCCACACTATCAGTGAGGCAAAGGGCCACAGTGGGATTCTCAGGTAGCACAATGGTAAAGAATCCACCCGTCAATTGCAGGAAACACAAGAGATGTGGGTTGGATTCCTGGGTCAGAAAGATACCTTGAAGTAGAAAATGATAATCCATTCCAGTATTCTTGCCTGGTAAATTCCATGGACAGAGGAGCCCTGAAGATTAGAGTTCATGGAGTGGCAAAGAGTTGGATATGACTGAGCGACTGAGCATGCCCACACATGTACATGAAGGGTGGGTTCTGGATCCAGCCCAGTTTAGAGAGGGCTTTTGGAGTGCTTCCAACCTCAGGGTGCATAGTATTAGGTCCAGTGACCTCAGAGGCTCCCCAGGCCTGAGTGGGTGGGAAGAGGATGTGAAGTTTGGTTTTCCAGTCCTTTGACACTTGAGAATCCTTCATCTTTCCTGCAGACACACTGGAAGCAAGTGTGCCTCTCCAGACACATCCCCTCCCCCATCCCAAAAGTGCACTGGTCCAAGTCGGCCTCTACTTCTCCTCCCCTTCTTGTTCCACTGAATGTTTTTCCCAGTCAGTGGAGGATTCCACCCCATAGAATGACTTTAGAAGTGTTACCTCATTTTCAATGTTTTGGAAAAATTTAAGAAGAATTGATATAGGTTCTTCATCGTATCAATTTGTTTGGTAGAATTCTGCAGTTAATCCATGTTGTCCCGAACTTTTGTTTGCAAGAAGGTATGTTTATTACACATTCTATTTCATGTCTAGTAATTGGTCTGTTCAAACTATCTATTCTTTCTTGATTCAGCATTTGTGGATAGTATGTATCAGAAAAAAATTTGTATAGGTCCATTTTTTATAGGTTGTCCAATTAGTTAACTTAAAATTGTTTATAGTATTCTTTTAGGTTTTTGTATGTTCTGTATTTTTGTAGTCTTAGTTGCTATTTCTCCTCTTTCATTTCTTATTTGCTTATTTTTGTCCTCTCTTTTCTTCTTGATGACCCTGACCAGAGTTTTGCTTATTTATTTTTATCCTTTCAAAATAAAAAAGAAAGTCTATTGGTTTTATTTATTTTTTCTATTTTTAAATCTCTATTTTATTTATTCTCTCTGATCTTTATTACTTTCTTAATTTTGCTGACTTTAGTCTTTGTATTTCTTTTTCTAATTCTTTTAGTTCTCAGGTGAGTTTGTTTATTTCAGGAAGATTTTTATAACTATGAACTTCCCTTTTGGGACTTTTTTTTTTTAATCTCAGATTTTCACTATCATTTGTATCAAGTGTTTTTTTTTTTTTTTTTTTTAATTTATTTCTGTGGTTGATTTCTAGGTTCACGTCATTGTGGTCAGAAGAAAAACACAGTAAATGAGAGTGGTTAAGATGTAAATTTAAGCCTTTGCTTTCTCTACTGATAAGAGTCTCTAGATATTTGGCCACCCTCTTTTTCAGGTATACATAGAAAGACACTCTTAGAAATTTGTTTCTCATAAAATGGTGATATTTATTTTGTTTTCAGATGCTTTTCATGTATGCTACTTATCTGAAAATCACCAGTTTAAAACAATCAATACCCCAGAGAAATATTTCAGGGTGGTAGATTCTGCTTTCATGCTGTGTCATTAAGAGAAAATAATACAAGTATTTAAGAAATTTGTAATCCATGAGAGACTGAGCCCAGTTTACCTGTGAATGTCCAGTACTCTTGCCTGAAAAGTACTATGGATTGAGGAGCCTGGTAGGCTGCAGTCCATGGGGTGGCTAAGAGTCAGACACAACTGAATGACTTCTCTTTTACTTTTCACTTTCATGCATTGGGGAAGGAAATGGCAACCCACTCCAGTGTTCTTGCCTGGAGAATCCCAGGGATGGGGGCGCGTGCCTAGTGGGCTGCCATCTTTGAGGCCACATAGTGTTGGACACGACTGAAGCAACTTAGCAGTGGCAGCAGCAGCAGTCCAGAAATCTCCAGTGAAGGCATGCATCAACAGTGGCCTGCCATGAAGTCAAGAGGACTGACTACAACAGTCTTGGGGGCTGCAACATGCTGAAATAAATCCTTTTGAAGGAGATAAACATTACTGCCATTTTCCCAACCACAGTTTGGCATCAGGCCAAATCACAGGGAGGTGACACAGACCCACACATTGGCAGAAAATTGTATTAAATATTTACTGAGGATGGACTTGCCCACAAGGGCAAGATCCAGTTTTCCCCACAGCCAGTCCCTCCTGTCAGGAAGCTTCCAAATCCTCTTATCCTCATCCATCAGAGGGCAGACAAAATGAAAACCACAATCACAGAAAAGTAACCGAACTGATCACATAGATCAAAGCCTTATCTAACTCAATGAAACTATGAGCTGTTCCATGCAGGGTCACCCAAGATGAATGGGTCATGGTGGAGAATTCTGACAAAACTTCAGTAGTCCTCTGATGAAAGGGATGGCAAACTGCTTCAGTATTCTTGCCTTGAGAGTCCCATGAACAGTATGAAAAGGCAAAAAGATGTGACACTGAAAGATGAACTCCTCAGGTCAGTAGGTGCCCAGTATACTGATGCAGAAGCACACAGAAATAGCTCCAGAAGGAATGAACATGCTGAGTCAAAGCGGAAACAACACACAGTTGTGGAGGTGTCTGGAGGTGAAAGTAAAGAAAGATGTTCTAAATAACAAAATTATATAGAAACCTGAAATGTTAGGTCCATGAATCAAAGTAAACTGGAAGTGGTCAAATGAGATGGCAAGAGAGATGATCAACGTTTTAGAATCAGTGAATTGATCATTAACAAGCACCCTCTTCTAACAACATAAGAGATGACTCTACACATTGACATCAGCAGATGGTCAATACCGAAATCAGATTGATTATATTATTTTAAGCCAAAGATGGAGAATAGCTATACAGTCAGGAAAAACAAGACTGGGAGCTGACTGTGGGTCAGATCATGAATTTATTGCAAAATTCAGACTTGAAGAAGTAGGGAAAACCACTAGGTCACTCAGGTATGATCTAAATCAAATCCCTTACAATTATACAGAAAAAATGACAAATAGATTCAAGGGATTAGATCAGATAGAGAGTGCCTGAAGAACTATGGACAGAGGCTTGTAACATTGTACAGAAGGTGGTGGTCAAAGCCATCCCCAAGAAAAAGAAATGCAAAAGGCAAAATGATTGTCTGAGTAGTCATTACAATTAGCTGAGAAAAGAAAATAAATGAAAGGCAAAGGAGAGCACGCAAGTAAATGCAGAGTCCCAAAGAATAGCAAGGAGAGATAAGAAAGCCATCCTAAGTGAAGAGTGCAAGGAAGCAGAGGAAAACAATAGAATGGGAAAAACTAAAGATCTCTTTTAAAAAATTAGACATTTCAAGGAAGGATTTGATGCAAGGATGGGCACAAAAGAGGACAGATATGGCACTAATTTAACAGAGGCATACGATATTAAGAAGAGGTGGCAAGAATTCAAAGAAGAACTTCAAAGAATTACAGAAAGGATCATAATGACTCACATAGCCATGATGGTGTGATCACTCACCTAGAGCCAGATAGCTTGGAGTGTGAAGTATAGTGGCCCTGAGGAAGCATCACTATGAACAAAGCTAATGGAGTTGATGGAATTCCAGTTGAACTATTTCAAATCCTAAAAGATGATGCTATGAAAGTGCTGCACTCATATGCCAGCAATTTAGGAAAACTCAGCAGTGGACACAAGACTGGAAAAGGTCAGTTTTCATTCCAATCCCCAAAAAAGGCAATGTCAAAGAATGTTCTAACTGCCACACAATTGCACTCATCCCACATGCTAGTAAAGTAATGCTCAAAATTCTCCAAGCCAGGCTTCAACACTATGTGAACCATGAATTTCCACATGTTCAAGCTGATTTAGAAAAGACAGAGGAACCAGAAATCAAATTTCCTACATCTGTTGGATCATCAAAAGAGCAAGGGAGTTCCAGGAAAAAAAAAAAAAAATCTACTTCTGCTTTATTGACTATACCATAGCTTTTGACTGTGTGGATCACAAAATGAAAGTGAAAGTGAAAGCGAAGTCGTGTCCGACTCTTTGCGACCCTGTGGACTGTAACCCACCAGGCTCCTCTGTCCATGGGATTCTCCAGGCAAGAATACTGGAGTGGATTGCCATTTCCTTCTCCAGGGGATCTTCCTGACCCAGGAATCGAACCCAGGTCTCCCGCATTGCATGTAGATGTTTTAACATCAAAGCCACCTGGGAAGCCCATGGATCACAAAAAAAAAAAACTGGAAAATTTTTAAAGAGATGGAAATACCAGACCACCTGACTTGCTTCCAGTAATAACTGTATGCAGATCAAGAAGCAACAATTAGAACTGGACATGGAACAACAGACTGGTTCAAAATTAGGAAAGGAGTATGTTAAGTCTGCATATTGTCACCCCACTTATTTAACTTATATGCAGAGTGCATCATGAGAAATGCTGGACTGGAAGAAGCACAAGCTGAAATCAAGATTGCCAGGAGAAATATCAATAATCTCAGATATGCAGATGACACCACCCTTACAGCAGAAAGTGAAGAATTAAAAAGCCTCTTGATTGAAGTGGAAGAGGAGAGTGGAAAAGCTGGCTTAAAACTCAGCATTCGAAAATAAAGATCACAGCATCTGGTCCCATCACTTCATAGCAAATACACGAGGAAACATTGAAAACAATGAAATACTTTATTTGTTTATTTATTTATTTTGTTCTCCAAAATCCCTGCAGATGATGAATGCAGCCATGAAATTATAAGATGCTCGCTCCTTGGAAGAGAAGTTATGACCAACCTAGACAGCATATTAAAAAGTAGAGACATTACTTTGCCAACAAAGGTCTGTCTAGTCAAAGCTATCATTTTTCCAGTAGCTATGTATTGATGTGAGAGCTGGATTATAAGGAAAGCTGAGCCTCAAAGA
The DNA here is from genome assembly GCA_917880005.1 of Nanger dama. Lineage (NCBI taxonomy): Eukaryota > Metazoa > Chordata > Mammalia > Artiodactyla > Bovidae > Nanger > Nanger dama. The sequence continues at coordinate 7,241,407 of CAKJTW010000069.1, forward strand.
ATTGATACTTTTGAACTGTGGTATTGGAGAAGACTCTTGAGAATCCTTTGGGCTACAAAGAGATCCAACCAGTCCTTCCTAAAGAAATCAGTCCTGAATATTCATTGGAAGGACTGATGATGAAGCTGAAACTCCAATACTTTGTCCACCGGATGGGAAGAACTGACTCATTTGAAAAGATCCTGATGCTGGGAAAGATTGAAGGTAGGAGGAGAAGGGGATGACAGAGGATGAGATGGTTGGATGGTATCACCAACTCAATGGACATGACTTTGTGTCAATTCTGGGAGCTGGTGATGGACAGGGAGGCCTGGTGTGCTGCAGTCCCTGGAGGGTTCGCAGAGTTGGACATGACTGAGTGACTGAACTGAACTGAATGGTATTGATATAAAGGTTGAGAAAGACATATCTTATACACTAAACCTTAAGAGGTTAGCATTTCTGATAGTATCACTATCACTTTAAGTTTAGTAACTCCTAGTAATAGAGAATTAGTCCAAATTAAGCAATATGATTTATTCTTTGATTATTGCTAGAGTTGTCATGATTATTTGTTGAGTCCACTCTTTAGTGTATTTTGAAGCCATTGATAATTTACATGAAAAATTATATGTCTTACCATTCTTCCAGGTATGTACAAAATAAGACAAATGTAGTTTCAAGAGGGAGTGCAACCAAACACAGAAGACCTGATATTCAATTTAAGCAAGATTTCAGTTGGTAGCCCTTTTTTTTTCTCTAACTAAAAAGATACTAAATTACCTAAACTATATTAAAACTAAAAAGATGATAAACTATATTAACCATGTAAAAGGATAATAAATTATTTTTATTTTCTTCTGTCAACTTTTTCATACAAATTATATATTCATAAGCTTATACATGTTTTTATCATAGCATCTATACTGATATAAGGTATAGAACTATCCTTTCTCTTTAGAAATAAATAAATAACTCTTTAGCAATAGTATGAGAAAATAGGCTGGGTTGATAAATTTCCAGACAAGATTATGATTGTGCATACCCTTTATGTATGTTCTTTGCATACATTTATAACTTCTTTTCTATGAAGTACATAATTTTCCATGTTCTCTTCATGTGGTTTAGTAGAATATTGTCCTCCAAATGTTCAAAGTAGCCAGAAGCTGTGATACAGAACTTTGTGTTAATGTTTTACTAATTCCCAACAGCAGCTCAGCCTTTGCAGTGATTTCACACAACTCTCAGGTAATAGAATAAATGTTAAATGATTTTGCTTCTACTTCACTGAGCAAAACAACCTTGACAGATGACATGCTAAACCCTTCATATTTTCATTAATCCTTTGTTCATATTTATTCCAATACTTTGAGAATTCTAGCTAGCTTCCCAACTGACAGCTCATTAGAGTCTGCTCAGTAAATTCTAACTCATCATCCACCTTATGCCAAAAGAAACAGCCACAAGTCTTTTTATCAATTCTTTATATGCAAGCATAAGCAAAAATTTTATTTTAACATTTTTAGTATAAATTGTTACCTACACCAATAATATTCCTGAAAATTCTAAGCAAATTCAGATCTACTTTATTCTATTTCAGATGAGATATGTACTCACTTTTTAATAAAATAACCTAATCTCTTGCTTTTGTACTTTTAAGGGACACTGGTTTCCATAATAGCATAAGAACACAAATTGAAAATGTTTTATCTTATTTTTTACTCTCAGTATCTATGATACTGTGTTCAGATACCATCAATGTTCTCAGAACACAAGCAATTTATTCAAGGCTCCCCAAAGCATATGAAAGGGCATGCAAAGACACAATCTGAAAGAAAGCACAAGGGTCTGAGGACTGCCTCTTGTCAAGAAAATTTTGAAAGAATTAATGACCCACTCAGAATAAAATGATCTTTTAAAAAAAAAAATTAAGGTAAGAAATTTATACATTGAAAGATTCAGAGGCACATACTTTAAAGACTCATAACCTCAGGATAATGAAATTCAACACAGGAATGTAAGAATATCTGAACAATTACAACCAATAAAAGATATATTTTAAAGAAATGTACTACCCCCATAAGCATATCATAGGCATCATTCTTTAAAATTACTGTGCTAGAAAGCCATTTTCTTGACAAGAGGCAGTCCTCAGACCCTTGTGCTTTCTTTCAGATCGTGTCATTGCATGTCCTTTCGTATGCTTCTCTGCAACATGTTAATATAGAATAGTAACAAAGTATAGCCTACAGACCCCTAGAACCTTAGGAGATCTGTTTCATAATAATACTCAATTGTTATTAGCATCTTTTACAGTGAAGTTGCTGACCCTTTATTTACCATAAATCAAAGTTAAGTTCAGTCAGTCGTGTCCAACTCTTTGCAACCCCATGAACTATACAGTCCATGGAACTATCCAGGCCAAAATACTGGAGTTGGTAGCCTTTCCCTTCTCCATGGGATCTTCCTAATCCAGAGGTCGAACTTGGGTCTCACACACTGCAGGCAGATTCTTTATCAGCTGAGCCATAAGAAAAGCCCAAGAGCATCAAAGTGTGATATTAAATCATAGTAGTGATTAGTGATTATTTATATTTTTCATTGCCATGCAGTTTTTTAAAATATAAAATACCTAGTTTCACTTAAAATGCCTCTGATGAATCAGCAAAATTTTCAATTTTACTGATTTTCTATCCTTAAGTATACATTTCTTTAATATTTTGTTGACAAAATAGGATATCTATATAAAATACTTCTGTGGCATATAGAAATGCAATAGCAGTTACAGTTTCTCTATACATAAAGATTTCTCTTAGATTGGCAACGATGTTAATATATGTGATACCTTTGATATTTTGTAATCAATATATTAATCTTTAGATGATCAGCTTCTCTCAGTAAACTAATATTTTCCAAAGGATCAATACATGATTTACAAAATCAAGCATGAGTGTAAGATCCATTCAAAATGTGATTTTGACAAATACATTTAAATATAAGTCTACAAGCAATAAATGCTGGAGAGAGTGTGGAGAAAAGGGAACCCTCTTATTCTGTTGGTGGGAATGCAAACTAGTACAGCCACTATGGAGAACAGTGTGGCAATTCCTTAAAAAACTGGAAATTGAACTGCCTTATCACCCAGCAATCCCACTGCTGGGCATACATACTGAGGAAACCAGAATTGAAAGAGACACATGTACCCCAATGTTCATCGCAGCACTGTTTATAATAACCAGGACATGGAAGCAACCTAGATGTCCATCAGCAGATGATTGGATAAGAAAGCAGTGGTACATATACACAATGGAATATTACTCAACCATTAAAAAGAATGTATTTGAATCAGTTCTAATGAGGTGAATGAAACTGGAACCGATTATACAGAGTGAAGTAAGCCAGAAAGAAAAATACCAATACAGCATACTAACACATACGTATGGAATTTAGAAAGATGGTAATGATAACCCTGTATGAGAGACAGCAAAAGAGACATAGATGTATAGAACAGTCTTTTGGACTCTGTGGGAGAGGGAAAGGGTGGGATGATTTGGGAGAATGACATTGAAACATATATACTATCATGGTAAGAAATGAATCACCAGTCTAGATTTGATACAGGATACAGGATGCTTGGGGCTGGTGTACTGGGATGACCCAGAGAGATGATATAGGGAGAGAGATGGGAGGAGGGTTCAGGATTGGGAACTCATGTACATCCATGGCGGATTCATGTCAATGTATGGCAAAACCAATACAGTATTGTAAAGTAAAATAAAAATAAATAAATAAATAAAAAGAACAAAAAAATAAATATAAGAAGGCATAAGTCATCTAGTTGCATTGTGTGGGAAATTAACAAGATGGCACCAGTCAGTCTCCCTTGCCTCTTGCTCTCAGGCCCTCACTCCCTGTGTTCTGTAAACAACGACTTTGCATGGATTTGTAATGCCTGAGTTCACTTATAGCACTGTCCATGTACATCATGATTCTTTCTTGGGTACAGGCTATTTTTGTTCTATTAGTATATTTAAGCTTCAACTGGAAAAGCCCAGAAGGATTGTGTGTAATTATGTTGTGTTATGTTATGTCTGCTGCTACAGCTGCTGTGCCAGCCTGAAGAGTATGAGCTTGTGCAGTTTTTACAGCTACTCACATTTTCTCCGTCTCTTGGCTTGTGCCTTGCCTACCATCAGTTCAGCGAACTATGTGCAGTCAGATACAGTGAGACAATTGGCGTCATGAGCAGGATCAGCAATACAGTTGGTGTAATCAGCAGGATACCCAGGAGGTAGAGGAGCCTGAGGCTCCACTGGATGGAGGAAGCCAATGGCCACCATAAAACATGTGGTACCTTGTGGCTGCCATCCTCTCAGCGTGGGCTCCAGTGGAAGACTGGGAAGCGGTGGATGGTTCACTGGATAGCATTCAAATGGGGTTACAGGCAGTGAGTTCCTTTTTGGCAAACAAGTGGTACCAACTGCTGTTGGCACCATGGAGTGGGTTTTCCTGACTGCCTTGAAGGTGAATATGGACAGTACTCGCCATGATGCTGTGCCAGTATGCAATGTGCAGAGATGCTTGGCAGAACTAGAGCAATGTATATTGGCATTAGAGCAAGAAAACCATTGCCTTGAAGAAGTCAGCATCTCTGACAGTGAGGCAGTAAGTGATGGTGATGATGGACTAAGGATGGACTAAGGTTATGAGACTAAGGATGATGCTGATAAATGTTATGAGACCATGGATCCTCGTATGGCAGCAAGGCACTTTGTGAAGCAGAAACTGAAGCGTGAGCAGCCTACGGCCTGGGGGGGACATCCTCAAGGTACCCTGATGTGACTGAGTTCATGACATAATGACCATATACCCTGGTGGAGTTGACTTGTGTACGCAATTTCAGCAAAAACAAGGGGAACCCTTGGCAGTATGGCTTGTATGACCTTGAGACACAGGAGTGGATGGTATCCTGTGTTCTGGGGAAGAGGTAAAATGGTTGGCATCTATAACCAGTCACCCCTCATTGAGACAAAAGTTGCACAATGCTAGGCAAATCCATGAGGATGCCTAACCAAATGCACACCCTCATGGAATGGATTAACTCTATCATCCGCACTATGAGATCAAATGTGGGTGAGCTCTCAGGTGGTGTAAGTAAATGTCATACCTATGCTGAGGCTGAGTTGACCCAGGTTGTGATAGAACTCGGCATGGAGCAGTCAATATTTAACCTTAGTACCCGAGGCCCAGATGATGAGCATTTTCTGGTGGCATTCAAGATACAATTTTGAACAATGCCCAGTCTGTCTCTTTTGGATCCCTGACTGCTATTCTTGCACCCTATGTGGGCACCATATCTATGAGGTGACCTCGATGGTGGCTAGCTTGGGAGAAATAGAGGAATGGCAGCAGGGTAAGGGGATTAGAAGTATGTAGACTCCAAAGGGGGACCAATCTGGTAAAGACCCCGTCCAGGTGACACGAATGCAAGTGCAAGTGATTTGTTGACAGTGGGAGTTGACATAAATAAAATTGATAGACAGTCTAATGATCTTGTCCTAGAGCTATGGAGAAAATTGAGACTGGAGCAATAGTTTACCAAGTTTGGGAAGCACTCACAGCAAAAGATATAGGTGGTTTAGTTAGAAGATTACATGGTGCCTGAGGATGTTCCTTGTGATGATGCCCTTTTCCACTTTGAATAGGGCTCACACCAACGTGCCCTCCTGAACAGCCCAAGCAGGGACTGGAGGCCCCATGTAGGACTTGTAATTCACTGTCACAAGCTAATATACAGAGAATAAAGGCTCTGTTTGGCACTGGAGCTGAATGCAATCTTGGTAAGAAGACAATTTTCAAAGGTAAGAAGCTGTGACCTTACCTTTGAAAACTGGATGGTTCCCTATGTGGTGTTCCTGCTGCTGCTAAGTTGCTTCAGTGGTGTCCAACTCTGTGCGACCCCATAGATGGCAGTCCACAAGACTTCCTCCTCCTTGGGATTCTCCAGGCAGGAACAATGGAGTGGGTTGCCATTTCCTTCTCCAAAGCATCAAATTGAAAAGTGAAAGTGAAGTCTCTCAGTTGTGTCTGACTCTTTGTGACCCCATGGACTGCAGCCCACCAGGTTCCTCCGTCCATGGCATTTTCCAGGCAAGAGTACTGGAGTGGGGTGCCATTGCCTTCTCCCTTTGTGGTGATATATGGTAAAGGCTGTGTCCTATGATGTGCTACTAATCTCTGATTTTATTGTAGATTTAGAACAATATGTAAGCATTGAGGATCATGTGGATTGTCTGTGAATGCTTCAAAGATTCTCATTGAATGCCGGAGTCCAGCTCCAGCAGCCAGGGAATCAGCCTGAAGGAATGGGTGGTGTCGGCGAGTAATGATGCAGCTTCTCATTTAGTTTTCTTGGACTACATGTTTATTTCAAGCTTTAGATTTTCTTTTATACTTTGACAAAAGCATTAGGTCAGAGGTTTGACATTTTCAATTTCCCCTCATCCAGATTTATTGTCTCCATAAATCATTGTTGTTCTACAAGCAGAGTTTCTGCTTCAGCACTTCTCTCAGAATTGTGTTTACTTTTACTCATGATTGCATTGTAACTTGTGCTTATATCTGGGCTGCATACCACAAACCTCAGTTTATTTCTTATCTTTCTAGATTCTGTTTGCCCCTAGTATCCTGATGTCACTATCTCTTAAAAAGACTTCTAGCTATTAATATCTCTAAAATTCCTAATCTCAATAAGCTATGGTAAAATATGCTACTTTACAACTTTCCTTAAATCTTTAGCTTCTAACTATTTTTAATTATTCCTAAGCCCTAAATTCAGCAAACTCCTTTGCCATAAACATTTCCCTCACAAATTAGTTTCAGATAACAATCCTTCCTATGGCCTCAGGCTGCAGCCTACATGCACATCCCGGCACACTCTTTTGTAAAGATCCTTGAATAAATGTCAATGATTAACTTTATGAATTATTCTCTGAGCACAGCTGCAGAAGGCTTTGTGCCTTCTCATGCTCCTCTCAAGAACAATAAGCACCTTAATATTTTTTTCAGTCAACTCAGCTGAGGAAAGAAAAAAAACAAGTCAGAATCACAAGCCCTAACTCCTTCATCCTGGCTCCATGCCTGTGGGGCAAAGAGAGGGAGTTGGGGCCGTGCCACCATTTTGTCAGCAATGCCTAGCACAGCTCCCTACGATTGAAGAGGTGAATCTGGCAACTGTGGGGGTTTTCCAAGTCCTAAATAAAAACCCCACAGGGGTAAAGTTGTCCCCGTGGAGGCTTTGCTGCAACTTCACAAGGACAGATAGTGAACTAGACTTGGCCATGGAAGATAAAAGCACTCCAAATGCAATAAGTGGCTCTTCTAGTCCGTTAGGACCAGGACTGCAACATGAGTTCCAGGTGATACCTGGTGTTGAGTTTTGCTATGTATTGGGGATGTAACTGTTTGTTGTCATAGCTACTACTGTTGCAAGATGTAAATCCAGGGTTCAGCATTACTTGCCAAGGAATTTGCAGAAGATGGACTGTGTATGTATAGTGAGGCAAGAGACCATGAAAGGGTGGAATGTGGGAAAATTAACAAGATGGCACCAGTCAGTCTCTTGCCCCAGGCTATCACACCCTCTTACCCCATGTTCTCTAAACATTGACTTTGCATGGTTGTGTGATGGCTGAGATCACTTAGAGCACTGCATAGGCACATCGCAAGGAACTCACTTGGCCACAGGCTGCTTTTGTTCCATAAGCATATATAAGCTTCACCTGGAAAAGACCAGAAGGGTTTTGTGTCATTATGTTATATTGTGTCTGCTACTACAGCTGCTGTGCCAGTCAGAAGAGAAAAAATTGTGTCTCCAGTTCCTGTGGCTCCTCACATTTTCTGCCAGCCTCTTAGCTCATGCCATGCCTACCATGGGTTCTGTAAACAGTGTGTACAATGAAATACAATGAGATAATTGGCATCAGGAGCAAGATAAGTGATATATAAGGTTTCAGATTGGTAAAACCACAAAGTATATCCCCACTTATCTGGAAAGGCTATTCAAATACTTCTCCCTTTTCCAAATTTGGAAGCCCAGATATTCTGCATGTACTACAATAAACAATGAACTGTAGAACAGTAAACAATACTAAGGGTCTTCCCTGGTGGCTCATTCAGTAAAAAAAAATGTCTGCCTGCAGTGCAGGAGACCTGTGTTCAACACCTGGATAAGGAAGATCCCCTGGAAAAGGAAATGGCAATCCAATCCAGTATTCTTACCTGGAGAATTCCATGGATAGAGGAGTCTGGTAAACTACAGTCCAACTGAGTGTAATATTCTTATATCTAGCCAGACATTAGTGAGTTTGTAGAAGTATAACAACACAATTTTTCTACCCCATATTTTCTGTAAAATACATTTTAATACATATTTTTTATGTTAAAAGTTATCATTGTTATTTTTCATTCAACTCATATAATCAAAAGTTAGTTTTAATTTCTAATATGGTAAATATCAATAGATATAACTTTACATGACTTAGGAGTCATTGATCTAGAATCTTTGCTTTCAGTCTTATATTTTGTTATTCAAAGAAAGATGCATGTTTTCTTTTGTTCTCAGTTTTTATTTTACTTTGAAAAAATATCTGTGCTGGTTAAAATGTTCTCAATTGTCTTCAAGCCTATCTGTTAAGAATCATCACTCTCCTTTTTCACATTCTCAGAGTGTTCCAAGCCCTGCACATTCTACCTCATATCCTCTTTTCCTAATTTGGGCACATCTAGGAAGCATCTGGAATGCAAAAGTAGGCAAGAGTATCCAAGAGACACCTGGAATAACAGGCAATTTTGGTCTTGGAGTACAAAATGAAGCAGGGCAGAGGCTAACAGAATTTTGCCAAGAGAATGCAACTGTCATAGCAAGAACCCTCTTCCAACAACACAAGAGAAGATTCTACACATGGACATCATCAGATGGTCAATATTGAAATCAGATTAATTATATTCTTTGCAGTCAAAAATGGAGAGATCTACATAGTCAGCAAAAACAAGACTGGGAAATGACTGTGGCTAGAATCATGAACTCCCTATTGCCAAATTCAGACTTAAATTGAAGAAAGTAGGGAAAACCACTAGACCATTCATGTATGACCTAAAACATATCCCTTATGATTATACAGTGGAAGTGACAAATAGATTCAAGTGATTAGATCTGACAGATAGAGTGCCTGAAGAACTCTGAATGGAAGTTCATGACACTGTACATGAGGCAGTTACAAGACCATCCCCAAGAAAGAAATGAAAAATGGAAAAATGGTTGTCTGAGCAGGCCTTACAAATAGCTATGAAAAGAAGAGAACCTAAAGGAAAAGGAGAAAAGGAAAGATATGCCCTTTTGAATTCAGAGTTACAAGGAATAGCAAAGATATTAAAATCTTCCTCAGAGATCAGTGTAAGGAAATAGAGGAGAACAATAGAATGGGAAAGACTAGAGATCTCTTCAAGAAAATTAGAGGTACCAAGGGAACATTTCATGCAAAATGGGCACAATGAAGGACAGAAATGGTATGGACCTAACAGAAGCAGAAGATATTAAGAGGAGTTGGCAAGAATGTCCAGAAGAACTGTACAAAAAGATCTTCATGACCTCAGTTCAGTTCAGTCGCTCAGTCGTGTCCGACTCTTCGTGACCCCATGCATTGCAGTACGACAGGCTTCCCTGTCCATCACCAACTCCTGGAGTTCACTCAGACTCATGTCCATCGAGTCAGTGATGCCATCCAGCCATCACATCCTCTGTCGTTCCCTTCTGCTCCTGCTCCTAATCCCTCCCAGCATCAAAGTATTTTCCAATGAGTCAACACTTCGCATGAGGTGGCCAAAGTACTGGAGCTTCAGCTTTAGCATCAGTCCTTCCAAAGAAATCCCAGGGCTGATATCCTTCAGAATGGACTGGTTGGATCTCCGTGCAGTCCAAGGGACTCTCAAGAGTCTTCTCCAACACCACAATTCAAAAGCATCAATTCTTTGGTGCTCAGCCTTCTTCACAGTCCAGCTCTCACATCCATACATGACCACTGGAAAACCATAGCCTTGACTAGATGGACCTTAGTCGGAAAAGTAATGTCTCTGCTTTTGAATATGCTATCTAGGTAGGTCATAATTTTTCTTCCAAGGAGTAAGTATCTTTTAATTCCATGGCTGCAGTCACCATCTGCAGTGATTTTGGAGCCCAAAAAATAGTCTGACACTGTTTCCACTGTTTCCCCATCTATTTCCCATGAAGTGATGGGACCAAATGCCATGATCTTCGTTTTCTGAATGTTGAGCTTTAAGCTAACTTTTTCACTCTCCTCTTTCACTTTGATCAAAAGGCTTTTTAGTTCCTCTTCACTTTCTTCCATAAGGGTGTGTCATCTGCATATATGCTGCTGCTGCTGCTGCTGCTGCTGCGTAGTTTCAGTCATGCCTGAGTCTGTGTGACCCCAGAGACAGCAACCCACCAGGTTCCCCCGTCCCTGGGATTCTCCAGGCAACAACACTGGAGTGGTTGACCATTTCCTTCTCCACTGCATATCTGAAGTTATTGATATTTCTCCCAGTAATCTTGATTCCAGCTTGTGTTTCTTCCAGTCCAGCATTTCTCATGATGTACTCTGCATAGAAGTTAAATAAGCAGGGTGACAATATACAGCCTTGACGTACTCCTTTTCCTATTTGGAACAAGTCTGTCCCATGTCCAGTTCTAACTGTTGCTTCCTGACCTGTATACAGATTTCTCAAAGGGCAGGTCAGCTGGTCTGGTATTCCAATCTCTCTCAGAATTTTCCACAGTTTCTTGTGATCCACACAGTCAAAGGCTTTGGTATAGTCAATAAAGCAGCAATACATGTTTTTCTGGAACTCTCTTGCTTTTTCCATGATCCAGCAGATGTTGGCAATTTGATCTCTGGTTCCTCTGCCTTTTCTAAAACCATCTTGAACATCAGGAAGTTCACAGTTAACGTATTTCTGAAACCTGGCTTGGAGAATTTTGAGCATTGCTTTGCTAGCGTGTGAGATGAGTGCAATTGTGCGGTGGTTTGAGCATTCTTTGGCATTGCCTTTCTTAGGGATTGCAATGAAAACTGACCTTTTCCAGTCCTGTGGCAACTGCTGAGTTTTCCAAATTTGGTGGCATATTGAGTGCAGCACTTTCATAGTGTCATCTTTCAGGATTTGAAATAGCTCAACTGGAATTCCATCACCTAGATAACCACAATGCTGTGATCACTAACCTAGAGCCAGACATCCTACAATGCAAAGTCAAGTGGACCTCACAAAGCATCACTATCAAAGTTGGTGGAGGCAGTGGAATTCCAGTTAAGCTACATAGAATCCAAAAAACCAAAAAAAAATGAGGATATGAAAGTGCTATACTCTTTATGCCACCAAATTTGGAAAACTCAACAGTGACCACAGGACTGGAAAAAGTCAGTTTTCATTCCAATCCCAAAGAAAGGCAATGCCAAACTCTTGATGACAGTGAAAGAGGAAAGTGAAAAGTTGGCTTAAAACTCAACATTTAGAAAACTCAGAACATGGCATCCAGTCCCATCTCTTCTGGCAAATAGATCAGAAAACAATGAGAAGAGAGAGAGACATTATTTTGGGGGGCTCAAAAATCACTGCAGATGATTGCAGCTATGAAATCAAAAGAAGCTTGCTCCTTGGAAGAAAAACTATGACCCACATAGACAGCATATTAAAAATAGACATTACTTTGCCAACGAAGATCCATTTAGTCAAAGCTATAGTTTTTACAGTAGTCATGTATGGATGTGACAATTGGACTAGACAGAAAGCTGAGCATTGAAGTAGTGATGCATTTGAACTGTGATGTTGGAGAACTCTTGAGAGTCCTTTGGACTGCAAGAAGTTTCAACCAGTCAGTCCTAAAGATATCAGTCCTGAATATTATTTGAAAAGACTGATGCTGAAGCTGAAACTCCAATACTTTGGCCACCTGATACAAAGAACTGACTCATTGGAAAGGACCCTGATTTGGGAAAGACTGAAGGCAGAAGAAGGGAACAATAGAGGATGAGATGGTTGGATGGTATCACTGATTTGATGGACATGAGTTTGAACAAGCTCCTGGAGTGGCGATGGACAGGGAAGCCTAGCTTGCTGCAGTCCATTGGGTCACAAAGAGTCAGATACGACTGAGTGACTGAACTGAACTGAAGAAACATAAATGAACAGAGTTCAGATCATACCCACCTGTAATTAAAATAGGAGTTAAGGATTCTCAGCCGTGGTCAGGAAGTGATGATAAGGAACTGAAAGTGTGTTGAGGTAGTTGACTCAGTCACAACATGTGATAGTTGACACCAATTTTGAAGACAAAGGTCATGAGTTAATCATTTATACCTTGTTACCTATCAATGAAAGCCTGGGAATACAAGGAAAACATTTATCTTTAATTTCCTAAGAATATAAACCACAATTTATTATGAAATGAATATTCCTTCCTGCCCAATTTATGCTTGAAATGTGTATTGTTATCTTGGAAATGCTGATGTGATTGGTAAAAATTCTCTTGGACATCCTGACTTTAAAGTGTCTTTATTTTTTTCCTTCACATTTTTTGATATATATCCCTCCATCTGTGAATCTGTTCTTCAGCTATTACTATAATGCTTCAGTTACAAACAGCTTGATTTACTAGTCAGAATGGCTTAAAGCCATTTTGCTCACATTTTCCTTTTAGACTTGAATGTATCTAAATTATTTCACTGCCAGACTGTTACCTTAAAAGCAGCACAACACCTTGAAACTTAAACCTGTAGCCTGTCCTATTCTGGGTTAAGTCCTCTGCTAGTTGTAATAATTAAAGAGTCTATTTCTTAAAATGGAAACATCTCTTGAAAAATAGTTAGAGTTCTTCCTGCAATTTAATTTTTACAATGCATGCTTCCATTTTTATTAGAGAACTGTTGTTTGCAAGATATTTTATAGGACTATTAATAAATACTTCAGGAAGAAAGTAAAATCAGATTGAAATGTACCAAAATATATATTAATTGCCCCATAAAACATGCTCTGTTGTGTCCTATTGCTCAAATTAGGTGGAGTTGCCAAGGCAACACTTTTATACTATACCACTATGGGTAAAAGAAGGCATACTAAATTCAATGTTTCACTTACAGGAGGCTAATGAGAAAGCTGCACAGAAATGTAGATCTCACTGTTTACACTCGACTATAAATACACTCACTCTGATATATAATATTCAATAACAAATTATTAAACAATATTAGGTAGAGATCAAAGCAGGTCAGATACCACAGATACCAGTTATTTTAAATGGACTGGTGAAACTGATGGCTAAAGCTTTCCATATAGGCACCAAAGTCATGTAACACATGCACATAAAGATATTCTTTTAACTTCCCAGATCTATACTACCAACACATGAGAAAAGCCATCAGTCTTATGCTTCAAATGAGATTCTAAGGCTTGACCCACTTTAGGGTGTTTTAACTATTTCCTCATTCATTGTTTCTTGGACGTTTATTATTAAGTACCAAATAGTTTGATAGTGGCTGAATGGTTGCTAGTTTTGTTTTTTTTTTTTTTTAATCTAAAATCTTATCCTTCACTAGACAAGAGCATTACATAGGGTAATGCTTGCTAGTTTCTATAACAGTCAACAGCAAATACCTCATTGGTTTAATAACATGAGACTTTATTCTAGTTCATAACATTATCTGCTATAGGTTGAATAACTTTGCTGGGTGGCTTCTTTCCAAGTAGTAACTCAGGGACCTAGAATTCTTCCATCTTGTAAAGCTATCATCTTTACACAAGATATGTACAAATGCCATAAAAGGATAAAAAAACAAATGATTACCCAGGCGACTTTATGGTGGATGTGAAGTATAATATACATGAGTGGAACATATGTTTGTTAATATTTGAATCCCTCCAGGGAGCCTGATACGGACATATCTGAGCCCCAGGAAAACTCATGAGATGAAGGCTGACAAAATTTGGAGTGATTAGTATATTGCCCATAAAACTATAAGCACTCAGTCAGTGCTTGTCAGTGGGGTAGGATGAGGCTTATTTTAAATAACAGAATAAGTTCTAGAGAGGCAGAGATTAGATTTACTTGTGAACAGTTCTCCAGGAGGCTATACAATTAAAAAAAAAATAGTAGCAGAAAATATTAGGCAAAACAAATTCCTTAGTAGATATTGGAATCATCAAAATATGTCAAGATTTGCTTTATGAAGTGTTGAAACTCTTATTAGTAAAAGCCTAACTATCAAAACAAGAGAGTTCCAGAAAAACATCTATCTCTGTTTTATTGACTATGCCAAAGCCTTTAACTATGTGGATCACGAGAAACTGTGGAAAATTCTTCAAGAGATGGGAATACCAGACCACCTGACCTACCTCTGGAGAAACATATATGCAAGTCAGGAAGCAAGAGTTAGAACTGGACATGGAACAACAGACTGGTTCCAAATAGGAAAAGGAGTAAGTCAAGGCTGCATATTGTCACCCTGCTTATTTAACTTATGTGCAGAGTACATCATGAGAAATGCTGGTCTGGAAAAAACACAAGCTGAAATCAAGATTGCTGGGAGAAATATCAGTAACCTCAGATATGCAGATAACATCTCCTTTATGGCAGAAAGTGAAGAGGAACTAAAAAGCTTCTGGATGAAAGTGAAAGAGGAGAGTGAAAAACTTGGCTTAAAGCTCAACACTCAGAAAACGAAGATCATGGCATCTGGTCCCATCACTTCATGGGAAATAGATGGGGAAACAGTGGAAACAGTGTTAGACTTTATTTTGGGGGCCTTCAAAATCACTGTAGATGGTGACTGCAGCCATGAAATTAAAAGACTTACTTCTTGGAAGAAAAGTTATGACCAACCTAGATAGTATATTGAAAAGCAGAGACATTACTTTTCCAACAAAGGTCTGTTTAGTCAAGGCTATGGTTTTTCTAGTGGTCATGTATGGATGTGAGAATTGGACTGTGAAGAATGCTGAGTGCTGAAAAATTGATGCTTTTGAACTGTGGTGAGGGGAGAAGACTCTTGAGAGTCCCGTGGACTGCAAGGAGATCCAATCAGTGCATTCTAAAGGAGATCAGCTCTGAGTGTTCTTTGGAAGGAATGATGCTAAAGCTGAAACTCCAGTACTATGGCCACCTCATGTGAAGAGTTGACTCATTGAAAAAGACTCTGATGCTGGGAGGTATTGGGGGCAGGAGGAAAAGGGGACGACAGAGGATGTGATGGCTGGATGGCATCACCAACTCAATGGACATGAGTTTGAGTGAACTCTGGGTGTTGGGGATGGACAGGGAGGCCTGTCGTGCTGCGATTCATGGGGTCGCAAAGAGTTGGACACGACTGAATGACTGAACTGAACTGAACTGAACTATCTCTGGAAATGATCTATCAGAATTATTTTTGAAAAAAAAAAATGCTTTTTTGAGTACGCTAGATGGTCTCCGATTTTCCTTGCAAATCTGAAAACCTAAGTTTAGAAATTGAGGATTGTGTATATATGATGAAATAATGAGGTTTTGACAAATACAGTTACATCTATGGAAGTTGTGACATCTAACAAACCAAACTTGGGTCTGTCATTCACATTCAGTAAAGACAATCAACTGACACAGGATTGTGGTGAAGGAAAATGCAATTTTTACTGCAAGGTCCACAAAGGATTATAGGCAGCTAATCCTCGAAAGGAATTTCTGTGGTGGTTCAGACGGTTAAGCTTCTGTCTACAATGCAGGAGACCCGGGTTCGATCCCTGGGTCAGGAAGAACCAAATGCCTTGAGGATCTCAGGGAAGGGATTTTAAAGGCAAGGTGAAAGAGAGTAGCAGGCTGGATAATTATTTCATGTACAATTCCCTAACTGGTTGCAGGTGAAGTAACAGAATGTCACAGTGATTAACATATTCAGTCCTCAGGCCCCAGCTGGTCTGTTGGCTATATGCTCAGAGTCATCATGCAGTTAGCTTCTTTCATCTGATGAGGGGTTTTATACCTGTAAAATGACACAGAAATGTGTATCATACACTATTATCTATGTCCTTCTGTTCTTAGTTGCTCAGTCGTGCCTGACTCTTTGTGACCCTGTGGACTGTAGCCCATCAGTCTCCTTTATCCATGGGAGCTCTCCAGGCAAATATACTGAAGTGGGAGTGAGTTTCCATGCCCTCATCCAGAGGATCTTCCCAACCCAGGGATTGAACCCAGGTCTCCCTCATTGCAGGTGGATTCTTTACCATCTGGGCCACCAGGGAAGCCGTGTCCTTCTGGGAGGACTAAAGAGTCTATGATTCTGCTATATGGCTGATCTGTTGTTTTAATTGTTCCCAGTTCTCTTGGCCCAGCTGCTATATTTTGTTATTAATGTTCACATTCTTCAAATCATTAATTCTTAAGTTAGTCTTTTGTAACTCAGAGGAGGCCTGGGAGACTAAAGCAAAGTACAAATAAGAGGTGGACAGGCAGAAGACTTGAGAAGAGGGGAACAGGATGGTCACATAGGATCTTGCTGTTACCAGGTGACATATTATGGTATAAAAATAATTAATTAAAAATAAAAAGACAATTATCTGAAGATTTTCACATATCTTATCAGTATGCTCTAAATTGACACTATAATTTATTATAATTCAGGGACATTTATAGTTATACCATGTCCAATTTCTTGTTGTAACTCTCTTTACACCAACTTATTCCTAAACCATGAGCAAAATAATTTTGCCAACAAGTTGTTAAAATGAATAAAATGATTTCCACATTTAATCAGAAAACAAGGAGACAAAAGATCTGGATCCTGCCCTTTACATCTCCATCAGGTTGCTTGCTCACCAATCAGATCACTAACCAAAAGACTATCCCAGGTATAATCTAAAAAAGGTAATTGCTTATTATGTTGTCATATTGTATAAAATATTCAAACAACTCTGAGGAGCCTTTTCTCAAGAAAGCTATCCCTAGGTTGAGAGATTATTTTAAGATATGCAAAAGTTCTCAAATGTCGATTCAAGATTTAAGTTCATCTTTTCTATGGTTTCATGTCAAAAACATGAAATAAGCTAGCATACTTTTCAGAATATTCAATTTCACAAAGAAAAGTTATGAAAAAGAAAAAGCTCATGATTGCATATGTGAAATAAGCTCAACAAAGAGTAATTTAAAATCCCACTTATTCCATGAAACGTTTCCTGGGTTGTCTATTTTCATCTGTTTTCTACTACTCTGTACTTCCTTGGTAAATATAAATTTATATAACAGGATTCTGAATTTATACATGCTTCATCTTTAATTATATTTTTAATGTTTGCCATTTGTGAAAATCTTGTTTCTCTCATTATGGTATTAGGACTTTGGAGAATAACCTGTACTAAAATATATAATTAATAGTAAACAATTAAAAATAAGAAATTAGAAAATTCCTTATTTATTGATGAAAATATCTTCTACCATGTGAATTATATGCAAACATATAAAGTATTGATGCAGTATTAAAATATAATTAATTTTGAAAAAATCATCCATTTTATATTTTAACAAAGTTAACCAATATTGCTTCATCTACATAGGGGCAATTTACTAAGAATAAAAATTATAAAAAGACCTAGATGCTGATGAGGATAGTCACTGCATTTATCTTTGAAAAATTAATATATAACATACAACTGATCAAGTGAAAAACATTTTTACCCCATTAGTTTAACATTCATAAAAAGAGTCAGCTAACTTTAAATTCACAAGGATTTGAGTCAATCAATACTTCAGTCAGCTACTAAAATTTGAAAGAATTGTTTCCAACCTCCTGTTCAGTTCGATTGCTCAGTCGTGTCTGTTAGCAACCCCATGGGCTGCAGCATGCCAGTATTCCCTGTCCATCACCACTCCCATGCTTGTTCAAACTCATGTCCATTGAGTCAGTGATGCCATCCAAACATCTCATCCTCTGTCGTCCCCTTATCCCTCCTGCCTTCAATCTTTCCCAGCATCAGGGTCTTTTCTAATGAGTCAGTTCTTTGCATCAGGTGGCCAAAGTATTGGAACTTCAGCTTTAGCATCAGTCCTTTTAACAAATGCTACTGCTGCTGCTAAGTCATTTCAGTTGTGTCTGACTCTGTGCAACCCCATAGATGGCAGCCCACCAGGATTACTTGTCCCTGGGATTCTCCAGGCAAGAATATTGGAGTGGGTTGCCATTTCCTTCTCCAATACATGAAAGTGAAAAGTGAACGTGAAGTCACTCAGTCGTGTCTGACTCCTAGTGATCCCATGAACTGTAGCCCACCAGGTTCCTCTTCTCATGGGATTTTCCAGACAAGAGTACTGGAGTAGGTTGCCACTGCCTTCTCTGATATGGTATTTTGAAATGAATATTCAGGACTGATTTCTTTTAGGATTGACTGGTTTGATCTCCTTGCAGTCAAAGTGACTCTGGAGACTTCTCCCACATCACAGTTCAAAAGCATCAATTCTTCATGCTCAGCTTTCTTAATTGTCCACCTCTCACATCCATATGTAACTACTGGAAAAACCATAACTTTGACTAGACGCACCTTTGTCATTTTCAACCTTATTGAAATATAATTTATACATAATATTATAAAAGCTTAAGATGTACAACATGATTTTATACAGTAATATACTGTGAAATGTCTGCCACAATAAGGATAGGTAACAGTCATTATCTCACTTAGTTACCATGTTTGTTTTTCATAGGTGAAATCAATAATATCTATTATCTTAGCCACATTCAAATGTATAATAAAGTATTGCTAACTATAGTCATCATGTTTTAATTCGTTTTCTAAAATGTACTCATCTTATAATGGGAAATGTGTACCATTTGACCAACTTGGTCACTCATCCTTGAAAATAATCATTCTACTCTCTGTTTCTACGGGCTTAGTTTTTTTTTTTTTTAAAATCATACATATAAATGAGATCATGCAGTATTTGTCTTTCTATGACTTAGTTTACTTATAGTGCCCTCAAAGTTCTTTATTATTGCAGGAAATATCAGGATTTCCTTCTGTCTATGTTTTAGTAACTCTCCTTTGTATATGTGCATCACATCTTAATTATCCATTCACCCATCAATCGATACTTAGGCTATTTCCATATCTTGGCCAGCATAGTGTTTTAATGAACATGGTAATAGAGAAAGCACTTCAAGATCCTGATTTTACTTCTTTTGATATATGCTCAGGTATAGGATTACTAGATTATATAGTAGTTCTACTTTTAATTTTTAGAGTACTCCACTAGATTATATAGTAGTTCTACTTTATAGTGGCTATAGTTTTCCATAGTCACTGTTCCAAATACACTTTCACCAATGGTGCATAAGGATTCTGCTTCCTCCATATCCTTGTCCAATACTTGCTATATATTGTCTTTTTAATAACAATGATTCTAAAAGATATGAGGTAATATATCACTGTGGTTTTGATTTGTATTTTTCTGATGATTAATGACATCAAGCATCTCTTTGTGTACCCAGTACCCATTTGCATGCATTCTTTTGGAAAAGAAAAAAAAAAATTTAAGTCCTATGCTCATTTTAAAGTGGATTTTTGTTTGTTTGCTTTGCTATTGAGTTGTATGCGTTCCTTATATATTTTGGATATTAACCTTTTATCAGATATATGAATATCTTCTCTGATTCTTTAGTGAGTCTTTTCATTTGATTTATTAATGTTTGTTATGAAGAAGTTCAGTCTGGGTCTCCTGAATTACTGCTAGATTTTTTAACTTCTGAGCCACCAGGGAACATAGTTTAACATAGTTCCACTTATTTATCTTTGTTTGTGTGTGTGTGTGTGTGTACACTTTGGGTGTTATATTCAGAAAATCATTGTCAAGACCAATATCAAGGAGATCTTCTCCACTGTTTTCTTCTATGAGATTTATAATTTTAGGTCCATGTTTAACTATTTAAGCCATTTTAAGTTTATTTTTGTAAGTGGTTTAAAACAGAGGTTCAATTTCATTCTTCTGATTGTGATTACTCACTTTTCCCAACACCATTTAGTAAAGAGATTGCTCTGTTCCAATAGAGCACAATTGGCTTTCCTGCCAAGTAATAGTTTATGGTATGTAAGAGTTAATTTCTGGGCACTCGATTCTATTCCATTGATCATGTTTCTCCTTTTATGCTAGTACACCACTGTTTTGACTACAATAGCTTTATGATATAGCTTGAAATCAGTTAGTGTAATGCATCCAGCTTTGTTCTTCTTTTGCTTTAATTATTTTCCATCTATGATGATTCCATACAAATCTTAGGGTTTTTATATTTGTGTGAACATACCATTGACATTTTGATAAGGATTACCACATTCCAGTTGAGCTGTTTCAAATTCTGAAAGACGATGCTGTGAAAGTGCTGCACTCAATATGCCAGCAAATTTGGTAAACTCAGCAGTGGCCACAGGACTGGAAAAGGTCAGTTTTCATGGCAATCCCAAAGAAAGGCAATGCCAAAGAATGCTCAAACTACCGCACAATTGCACTCATCTCACACGCTACTAAAGTAATGCTCAGAATTCTCCAAGCCAGGCTTCAGCAATACATGAACCATGAACTTCCTGATGTTCAAGCTGGTTTTAGAAAAGGCAGAGAAACCAGAGATCAAATTGCCAACATCTGCTGGATCATGGAAAAAGCAAGAGAGTTCCAGAAAAACATGTATTGTTGCTTTATTGACAATGCCAAAGCCTTTGTGTGGATCACAAGAAACTGTGGAAAATTCTTCAAGAGATTGGAATACCAGACCACTTGGCCTGCCTCTTGAGAAATCTGTATGCAGGTCAAGAAGCAACAGTTAGAATTGGATATGGAGCAACAGACTGGCTCCAAAGAGGAAAAGGAGTAAGTCAAGGCTGTATATTGTCACCCTGCTTATTTAACTTATATGCAGAGTACATCATGAGAAACGCTGGACTAGAAGAAACACAAGCTGGGATCAAGATTGCTGGGAGAAATATCAGTAACCTCAGATATGCAGATGACACCACCCTTATGGCCGAAAGTGAAAAGGAACTAAAAAGCCTCTTGATGAAAGTGAAAGAGGAGAGTGAAAAAGTTGGCTTCAAGCTCAACGTTCAGAAAATGAAGATCATGGCATCCAGTCCCATCACTTCATGGGAAATAGATGGGGAAGCAGTGGAAACAGTGTCAGACTTTATTCTGGGGGCTCCAAAATCACTGCAGATGGTGACTGCAGCCATAAAATTAAAAGATGCTTATTCCTTGGAGGAAAGTTATGACCAACCTAGATAGTATATTCAAAAGCAGAGACATTACTTTGCCAACTAAGGTCCGTCTAGTCAAGGCTATGGTTTTTCCTGTGGTCATGTATGGACGTGAGAGTTGGACTGTGAAGAAGGCTGAGCACTGAAGAATTGATGCTTTTGAATTGTGGTGTTGGAGAAGGCTCTTGAGAGTCTCTTGGACTGCAAGGAGATACAACAGTCCATTCTGAAGGAGATCAACAGTGGGATTTCTTTAGAAGGAATGATGCTAAAGCAGAAACTCCAGTACTATGGTCACCTCATGCAAAGAGATGACTCATTGGAAAAGACTTTGATGCTGGGAGGGATTGGGGGCAGGAGGAGAAGGGGACGACTGAGGATGAGATGGCTGGATCGCATCACGGACTGGATGGACATGAGTCTGAGTGAACTCTAGGAGTTGGTGATCGACAGGGAAGTCTGACGTGCTGTGATTCATGGGGCCGCACAGAGTTGGACACAACTGAGCGACTGAACTGAACTGAGCTGAACCACACCACAAATTTACAGGTAGCTTTGGGCTTTCTTGGTGGCTCAGATGGTAAAGAATCTCCCTGCAGTGTGGGAGACCTGGGTAGATCCCTGCGTCAGGAAGATCCCCTAGAGAAGGGAATGGCTACCCATTCCAGTATTCTTGTCTGGAAAATTCTATGTACAGAGAAGCTTGGCATGCTAAAATCCTTGAGGTTACAAAGAGTCAGACATAACTGGGCAATCAACCCTTCCACAGGCAGCTTTGTGTAGTATCAACATTTTAGCAATATTAATTTTTAAATGCATAAACATGAAATATCTCTAATTCCATCTTCTTTATTTTCTTTCATCAAAATCTTAGTTTTCAGTATATAAATATTTCACCTCCATAATTAAGTTTAATATTAAGTACTTTGTTGTATTTGCTATTGTAAAAGGAGTTGATTTTGGTATTTTTTAGATAACTTGTGGTTTAGCTATAAAAATATAATCCTATATACTGCTGTAGAAGACTCTTGAGAGTCTCTTGGACTGCAAGGAGATCAAACCAGTCTGTCCTAAAGGAAAGCAACCTTGAATATTCTTTGGAAGTACTGTTGCTAAGCTGAAGCTCTAATATCCTGACCAGTTTATGCAAAGAGCTGACTCACTGGAAAAGATCTCAGTTCTGGGGAAGGGCAAAGAGAATGGGGTGGCAAAGGATAAGATGGTTAGATAGCATCACTGAGTCAAGGGACATGAATTTGAACAAACTCTGAGAGACTGTTGAGGACAGAAGAGCCTGGTATGCTACAGTCTATGAGGTCATGAGAAGTTAGATATTACTTAGTAAATAAACAGCAACTATATATATATTTCTCTTACCTTGGATGTGGGGTATTTTTAATGGCTGCTCCGGCAAAGCGCAGGGGTTTCTCCTTAGTTTGGACTAGGGGTATCTCCTCACAGCCACCCCTCCTGACCTTGAACATGGAGTAGCTCCTATCAGCCCTCCTGCGCCTGTGCAGCCACCGCTCCTTGGACGTGGGCTTGCTCCTCTCAGCTGCATTCCCTGACCTCCGGTGTGTGGTAGCTCATCTCGGCCACTGCCTGTAACCTCAGATGTAGGAGGCTTCTCTAGGCCACTTCTGTGCCATTGCATCCTGGCACTCTCAGTCGCCACCTCTGACCTCCTCTCAGCCATGCTTCTGTGCAGTCTGGCACAGCCAGTCTGATGTGCTTCTGTGTGGTCCCTCCCAGCTAGTGCACTTCTGCTGAAGCTGGCCCATTAAAGGTAAGAGAAACTCAAGTAGGACGGTAAGTGTTGTGGAGAGGGCATCTGAGGGCAAACACACTGAAACCATAATCACAGTAAACTAGCCAATATGATCAAATGGACCACATTGTCTAACTCAACAAAACTAAGCCATGCCATGTGGGCCAGCCAGGATGGGTGGGTCATGGTGGAGAGGTCTGGCAGAATGTGGTCCACTGGAGAAGGGACTGGCAAACCACTTCAGTATTTTTGCCTTGAGAACCCCATGAACAATATGAAAAGGCAAAAAGATAGGACACTGAAAGGGGAACTTCGTGGGTCAGTAGGTGCCCAGTATGCTACTGGAGATCAGTGGAGAAATAACTCCAAAAAGAATGATGGGATGGAGTCAAAGCAAAAACAATATCCAGCTGTGGATGTGACTGGTGATAGAAGCAAGGTCAGATGCTGTAAAGAGCAATACTGCAGAAGAACCTGGAATGTCAGGTCCATGAATCAAGGCAAATTGGAAGTGGTCAAATGAGATGGTAAGAGTGAAAGTCAACATCCTAGGAATCAGCGAACTAAAATGGACTGGAATGGGTGAATTTAATTCAGGTGACCATTATATCTACTACTGTGGGCAGGAATCCCTTAGAAGAAATGGAGTAGCCATGATGGTCAACAAGAGTCTGAAATGCAGTACTTGGATGCAATCTCAAAAATGACAGAATGATCTCTGTTCGTTTCCAAGGCAAACCTTTCAATATCACAGTAATCCAAGCCTATGTCCCAGTGTTGAGGAAGATGAAGATGAATGGTTCTATGAAGACCTACAAGACCTTTTAGAACTAACACCCCCAAAAGAGGTCTTTTTCATTATAGGTGACTGGAATGCAAAAGTAGGAAGTCAAGAAACACTTGAGGTAACAGGTAAATTTGGCCTTGAAGTACAGAATGAAACAGGGCAAATGCTAATAAAGTTTGGTGAAGAAAATGCTCTGGTCATAGCAAACACCTTCTTCCAACAACACAAGAGAAGACTCTACACACATACATTGCTAGATGGTCAACACCAAAATCAGATTGATTATATTCTTTGCAGCCAAAGATGGGGAAGCTCTATATAGTCAGCAAAAACAAGACCGGGAGATGACTGTGGCTCAGATCATGAACTCCTTATTGCCAAATTCAGACTTAAATTGAAGAAAGTAGGGAAAACCACTAAACCATTCAGGTATGACCTAAATCAAACCACTTATGATTATAAAGTAGAACTGAGAAATAGATTTAAGGACCTAGATCTGATAGACAGAGTGCCTGATGAACTATGGACGGAAGTTTGTGACATTGTAGAGGAGACAGGGATCAAGACCATGCCCATGGACAAGAAATGCAAAAAGCAAAATGGCTGTCTGGAGAGGCCTTACAAATAGCTGTGAAAAGAAGAGAAGCAAACACAAAGGAGAAAAAAAAAAAAAAAACTCTATAAGCATCAGAACTCAGAAATCAATGCAGAGAAATAGAGAAAAATAACAGAATTGGAAAAATGAGAGACCTCTTCAAGAAAATTAGAGATACCAAGGGAACATTTCATGCAAAGATGGGCTCAATAAAGGACAGAAATGGTATGGATATAACAGAAGCAGAAGATATTAAGAAGAAGTGGCAAGAATACACAGAAGAACTATACAAAAAGAGCTTCATTAATAAGATAAGCATGATGGTGTGATCATTCACCTAGAACATGACATCTTGGAATGTGAAGTCAAGTGGGCCTTAGAAAGCATCACTAAGAACAAAGCTAGTGGAGGTGATGGAATTCCAGTTGAGCTGTTTCAAATCCTGAAAAACAATGCTGTGAAAGTGCTGCACCCAATATGCCAGCAAATTTGGTAAACTCAGCAGTGGCCACAGGACTGGAAAACGTCAGTTTTCATTCCAATCCCAAAGAAAGGCAATGCCAAAGAATACTCAAACTATTGCACAATTGCACTCATCTCACGCTAACCAGACTTCAACAATACGTGAACTGTGAACTTCTAGATTTTCAAGCTGGTTTTAGAAAAAGCAGAGGAACCAGAGATCAGATTGCCAACATCCACTGGATCAGGATGAAAAAAAAAAAGGAAGAGAGTTCCAGAAAAACAGCTATTTCTGCTTTATTGACTATGCCAAAGCCTTTGACTGTGTGGATCACAAGAAACTGTGGAAGATTCTGAAAGAGATGGTAATACCAGACCACCTGACCTGCCTCTTGAGAAACCTATATGCATATCAGGAAGCAGCAGTTAGAAGTGGACATGGAACAACAGACTGGTTCCAAATAGGAAAAGGAGTACTCAAGGCTGTATATTATCACCCTGCCTATTTAACTTATATGCAGAGTATGTCATGAGAAATGCTGGGCTGGAAGAAGCACAATCTGGAATCAAGATTGCCTGGAGAAATATCAGTAACCTCAGATGTGCAGATGAGACCACCCTTATGGCAGAAAGTGAAGAGGAACTAAAATGCCTCTTGATGAAAGTGAAAGAGGAGAGTGAAAAAGTTGGCTTAAAGCTCAATGTTCAGAAAACGAAGATCATGGCATCTGGTCCCATCAGTTCATGGGAAATCAATGGGGGAAACAGTGGAAACAGGGTCCGACTTTATTTTTGGAGCTCCAAAAATCACTGCAGGTGATGACTGCAGCCATGAAATTAAAAGACATTTACACTTTGGAAGAAAAGTTATGACCAACCTAGATAGCATATTCAAAAGCAGAGACATTACTTTGCCCACAAAGGTCCGTCTAGTCAAGGCTATGGTTTCTCCTGTGGTCATGTATGGATATGAGAGTTGGACTGTGAAGAAAGCTGAGTGCCGAAGAATTGATGCTTTTGAACTGTTTTGTTGGAGAAGACTCCTGAGAGTCCCTTGGACTCCCAAGTCCATTCTAAAGGAAATCAGTCCTGGCTGTTCTTTGTAAGGACTGATGCTAAAGCTGAAACTCCAGTACTTTGGCCACCTCATGCGAAGAGTTGACTCTTCGGAAAAGACTCTGATGCTGGGAGGGATTGAGGGCAGGAGGAGAGGGGGAAGACAGATGATTAGATTGATGGATGGCATCTCCTACTCGATGGACAAGAGTTTGAGTGAACTCTGGGTGTTGGGGATGGACAGGGAGGCCTGTCGTGCTGCGATTCATGGGGTTGCAAATAGTCAGACATGGCTGAGCGACTGAACTGAACTGAACTGAAGGATGAAATAGCACATAAACCAAAGAGGGTCTTGGAATGCAGGATTGGAATAAACTGACCCTTATCATCCTTCTCCCCTCACCCCCATTGTGTAACTTTTAATGGAACAGTATAATGGAGAAGATATGTGCCCAACTCTTCCCCCACACAGTATACATGCCTCATCCAATCAGCAAATGACCAGCAAGACCCCTATCCCACTCCTTGTATCCTGTCTAAAAGTGGACTAAGGACCCTTGTTCAGTGTCACTTCTCCCTTGAGCTGGCCTACTGTTCTAACAGCATCTCCCACAGTAATAAACTTGATTAGTCTCTCATTCTGTCTCATGTCTGGAAATTCTTTTTCAACCCACATCAAACCATGACACATTTTTAACTTAAAAGCCTTCATGCAGCTAGAAACAAATCGAGCTACACAGTTACAGAGGCAGGGAGCAACCAGCAGAAACAGAATAATCAGGATTATTGGAATTAGGATAGTTTTTCACCATGAGAAACTAGTTAACATCTCCCAAAATGAAGTGACTAGGCTTCAGGTGTATACATAGCCTAAATCATCTTGTTCAGGTGTTTAGTTAAGTGAGTAACATTAGTGCTCATTTCTGGTATATACGTGCAACCCTGGGTATGAATAATGGCACAAATTCCTCCATGTGCGGCTGTTAAAAAAGACCAATCTCTGTTTTGTAAAACCACCTTTCTAATTTGTGTTTGTTCAGCATAAAGGGCTCAAATAGCTTTTAAAGACTCTTGTAAATCCTCTTGAATAAAATTAGTCAGAGCATCAACTCATAGCATAACGCCTGTAGTTCCCAGAAAGGAAAAAAATTGCTCCAGCCAAATAATCATACCAGTGAAATACAAACATTGCCCAATGAGTTCTAAGGTGTGGCAAATTAGCAGGCTTCTCTGGAACCTCTGAAAATATGAATCCATGAGTAAAAACTAGACCTAGGGTGCATCTCCCTATCCAGCCAGGGGGAAGTCACGCAAATAGGTAAGAGTCACATATCCAGTAGGTCTCACTTGGAGCAAGCCAGTGTGACAGTGATCCAGTCCCAATCAGTGTCTGGCCAGGCAAAAGGAGGACCTGAACTGGGATTGGAAGACAAGGGAATAATTACATTGCATATATTGCCTGAGGCAAAAGTCCCAGTTGTTTCCAGTCATTATAATTAAGCTATCAGCTAACTTCTGGGGATGGCTTTATTTATTCCCTGCATATGGTGCCATATGATATTAGGCAGGCCTTTTCAGTTGTTAGCCATATAATGTCATTCCATATTTGATAAATGTTAGGTAAAAAGCCACAAGATCTAGATCCATCTACCTTCTTTTTTTTTTAATTTATTTATTTATTTATTTATTTTTAAATTACAATACTGTATTTGTTTTGCCATACATTGACATGAATCAGCCATAGGTGAACACAATCTCCCAATGCCGAAGCCCCCTCCCACCTCCCACCCCACATCCTCTACTTGAATCATCCTGTGCATCAGCCCCATGCATCCTGCATCCTACATTGACCATAGATTGGCGCTTCGTTTCTTACAGGAAAATATACATGTTTCATTGCCATTCTCCCAAACCATCCCACCCTTTCCCTCTCCCTCAGAGTCCAAAAGTCCACTCTATACCTCTGTATCTCTTTGTTGCCTCACATATAGGGTCATCATTACTGTCTTCTAAATTCCATATATATGTGTCAGCATACTGTATTGGTGTTTTTCTTTCTGGCTTACTTCACTCTGTATAATCGGTTCCAATTTCATCCATCTCATTAGACCTGAGTCAAATTTATTCTTTTTAAGGGCTGAGTAGTATTCCATTGTGTATATGTACCACTGCTTTCTTATCCAATCATCTGCTGATGGACATCTAGGTTGCTTCCATGTCCTGGCTATTATAAACACCGCTGCAATGAACATTGGGGTACATGTGTCTCTTTCAATTCTGGTTTCCTTGGTGTGTATGCCCAGCAGTGGGATTGCTGGGTCATAAGGCAGTTCTATTTGCAATTTTTAAGGAATCTCCACACTGTTTTCCATAATGGCTGTACTAGTTTGCATTCCCACCAGCAGTGTAAGAGGGTTCCCTTTTCTCCACATCCTCTCCAGCATTTATTGCTTGTAGACTTTTGGATCGCAGCCATTCTGATCTACCTTCTTATGTGCAGCAAAATAGTGATTATACCAAGACAATGTATAATGAAAGTCAAAAGTCACATTCTATCCATAGATAAGGTACAAAGTATTGCACCAGTCCATTTTAGGATTGTTAGATATCATCAGATTAAGAAGAGGCATCATATATAATTGCTTTTGGCATGGGTAGTTGCAGACTTGGAGCAAGTCCTTTCCCTAAAGTGGAGATGCCCACCATAGGAAGCCTTCCATTGACAAAGAGACTGCTCTGCAGACTCAGCAATTAAACTAATTGTGGAATGAGGCATAGGAGTGAGCCCAGGACAGGAAGGCCTTGTCTTGAGGGTCAAAAGACAAACTCAAGATTTTTGAGTCAGCAGAAACAGCCCACATAGATTATCAGGCCCATTTGAAAAGTAAAAAAGTAAAAGCATAGAAAATAAAGACATCCCTTAGCCCTGGTCAGTGTGCCACCTCTTAACCTGAGTGTGGTAAACCCATCAATCAATTCCTGGCACTTTGACAGCTGTGGGAGAAGAAAGGAAAACCTGGTTAGGGCTTTCCCAGAGAGGCTCAAGGGATTGCCTCCTTAGATCCCAATGTCTTTATCAGGAACTCAGCTCCTGGCTCAAACAGAGGATTGTTTGACTCACAGACTGGGTCAGGAGTCACCTCCCAGAGTTCCTGTAATGTTTATTGAAAAGTTGAAAATTGAGTTACATAATTAGATAATTCCAAGGCTTCAGGGTCTATAACAATGTCTGTGCATAAGAAGAGCCTTCCATAAATATATTCAAAGGGGACAGTCCCTTCTTTTTTGGGGGCAGTTCGAGCCCTCATTAAAACTATGGGTAAAATTTTAAGCCAATTGTCTTATGTCTTTTGAGTTAATTTACCTGAATGTTTCTTAATAATGTCATTAGCTTTTTCAAACGTTTCTGAGGTTTGAGGTTTCCAGGAACAGTGTAAGTGATATTCTATTCCTAGAGCTTTTTGACACCCTCTGAGTTACAACAACTTTATAGGCAGAGCTATTGTCACTCTGAAGGCTCCCTAGCAGCCCAAACCTGGAAACAATTTCATGGGTTAAAATTCTTACAACCTCCTTAGCCTGCTCACTACAGCAGGGAAAATCTTCAATTCATCCAGTAGAGGTATCTACCCACACTTGTAAGCAAGAAAATCCATTTGCCTTTGGCATATGAGTAAAATCAATTTCCCAGTTCTCTTCAGGATATTTTGCACATTGTTGTAACCGAGATTTTGCTAGTTTTTCAGTCTTTGGGTTATTTTTCTGACAGACCTCATGTCTCTTGATAATGTTCTTTAAAGTCTTCATTACATTTTTTATCTTCAAACAAATGAGAAGCCATCTGGTAAGTGCTCTCAATGCCTAAATGAAAACTTTGGTGTAAACCCTTCTGAATTTTCAATTGAGCATTTTCAGCAATTATTTATAGTCTATCTTCAGACTGTAAACATCCTTTACTGGTAATCCTTGATCCTTTTTTTCTCATATCTTTCAAATTCTTCATCAGTATATCATGGCATCTCTTGTTCAACAGGACCTGTCCAGATCAAAGGTGTCTGTAGTGGTTTCCTAAAGTGTTGCCTTTCTAGCATTTCAGTCAGCCAGCTGATTACCTCCAGCTACTTTACTCCTGTCCCTGCTGTGCACTTTGCAGTGCATAATGGCTACTTCTTTAGGAAAATATAAGAGTCTCTCAAATCAGTTCAGTTCAATTACTCAGTTGTGTCCAACTTTTGTGGCCCCATGGACTGCTGCATGCTAGGCTTCCGTGTCCATCACCAAAACCTGAAATGTGTCCATCAAGTTGGTGCTGCCATCCAACCATCTCATGCTCTGTTGTCCCCTTCTCCTCCTACCCTCCATCTTTCCCACCATCATGGTCTTTTCATATGAGTCAACTCTTCACATCAGGTGGCCAAAGTATTGGAGTTTCAGCTTCAGCATCAGTCCTTCCAAAGAATATTCAGGATTGATTTCCTTTAAGATTGACTGGTTTGATCACCTTGCAGTCTAAGTGATGCTCAAGAGTTGTCTCCAACACTACAGTTCATCAATTCTTCAGCACTCAGCTCTCTTTATAGTCCAACTCTCATATTCATACATAACTACCAGAAAAACCATAGCTTTGACTAGATTACTTTACCTTTGTTGGTAAAGTAATGCCTCTGATTTATAATATACTGTCTAGTTTGGTCATTCATAACTTTTTTCCAAGGAGCAAATGTCTTTCAATTTCATGGCTTCAGTCACCATCTGCAGTGATTTTGGAGCCCAAGAAAACAGTTTGTCACTGTTTCCTTTATTTCCTCATCTACTTGCCATGAAGGGATATGACCAGATACCATGATAGAAGTGTTTTGAATGTTGAGCTTTAAGCCAACTTTTTCACTCTTCTCTTTCACTTTCATTAAGAGGCTCTTTAGTTCCTCTTGCTTTCTGCCATGAGGGTGGTATCATATGCATATCTGAGGTTATTGATATTTCTCCCAGCAATCTTGATTCCAGTTTGACCTTCATCCAGTCTTACATTTTGCATGATGTATTCTGCATATAAGTTAAATAGGCAAGGTGACAATATACAGTCTTAATGCACTCCTTTCTCAATTTGAAACCAGTCGGTTGTTCCATGTCTGTTTCTAATTGTTGCTTCTTGACCTACATACAGATTTCTCAGAAGCCAGGTAAGGTGGTCTGGTACACTCATCTCTTTAAGAATTTTCCTCAGTTTGTTGTAAACCACCCAGTCAAAAGCTTTAGCATAGTCAATGAAGCAGTAGTAGATTTCTTTTTTCCTTTCTGGAATTCTCTTGCTTTTCTACAGTCCAACGAATGTTGGCACATAA
Organism: Nanger dama; assembly: GCA_917880005.1. Taxonomy (NCBI): domain Eukaryota; kingdom Metazoa; phylum Chordata; class Mammalia; order Artiodactyla; family Bovidae; genus Nanger; species Nanger dama. Next base: position 7,272,708 of record CAKJTW010000069.1, read on the forward strand.
AGTCTCTCAAACTCTTTGAAATGCTTAATAGGTTCTCCTGTTGCATTTTAAGTTGTCTTTCTTTCCATGTTGCAGTATAGACGTAAAAACTCAAATAAGTATACTTAGAATTAGTGTACATGTGTACTCACTGCCCTTAGCTTAACTCAAGAACTCCTGTCAGAGTCATAAGTTCCACTAGCTGAGCACTCATTCCCAGACTTTGCTTCTAAAACCTATTCCAACATCTCCAATTTGTAACCTGCTTTCCATTTCCCATCCTTAAAAAAGAGCTGCCATCTGTATATATTTTCATGTCAGGATTGTTTAATGGGGTATCCATTAAAATCTTCCTGAGATGCATAAAGTTAAAAATTGGGAAAAATTATGAATGTGTGTTTCATTTTACGTTTCAGGAAGGAACATGGCAGGATTAAATTTCCACAGACTTCAAGCTTACATATTGGTCCTTCCGACTATCAGTTCAGTTCAATCTCTCAGTCGTGTCTGACTCTTTGTTACCTCATGAACTGCAGCATGCCAGACTTCCTTGTCGTTTGATCAAACTCCATAATTGGTGATGCCATCCAACCATCTCATCCTCTGTCGTACTTTTCTCTTCTTGCCTTTAATTTCTCTCAGCATCACGGGTTTTTTGTTGTTGTTGTTGTTGTTTTGTTTTGTTTTGCTTTTTCCCAAGGAGTCAGTTCTTTGCAAAGTATTGTAGCTTCAGCTTCACCACCAGTCCTTATACCGAATATTCAGGAATGATTTCTTTTAGGATTGACTGGTTTGACCTTCTTGAAGTCCAAGGGACTCTTAGAGTCTTTTCCACCACCATAGTTCATCAATTGTTTGGCACTCAGCTTTCTTTATAGTACAGCTCTCACATCCATACATGAGTAGTCAAACCATAACTTTGACTAGACGAGCATCTGTTGGGAAAGTAATGTCTCTGCTTTTCAATACACCTACTAGGTTAGTCATTATCTTTTCTTCCAAGGAGCAAGCATCTTTTAATTTCATGACTGCAGCCACCATCTGAAGTGATTTTGGAGCCCAAGAAAGTAAGCTCTGTCACCGTTTCAATTGTTTCCCAACTATTTGCCATTAACTGAGGGACAGGATGCCATGATCTAAGGTCTTTGAATATTGAGTTTTAAGACAGCTTTTGTACTCCCCTTTCACTTTCACCAAGGGGTTTTTAGTTCCTCTTCACTTTCTACTGTAAGGGTGGTGTCATCTACATATCTGAGGTTCTTGAGGTTTTTCCTGGCCATCTTGATTTTAGCTGTGCTTCATCCAGCCTGGCATTTCAAACGATGTACACTGCATATAAGTTAATAAGCAGGGTGACAGTATACAGCCTTGAAGTAAACCTTTCCCAATTTGGAAGCAGTCTGTTTTTTCATGTCTGGCCAAATGGTTGCTTATTGGCCTGCATACAGATTTTTCAAGAGGCAAGTAAGGTGGTCTGGTATTCCCATCACATTAAGAATTTTCTGTGGGTTTTTATTTATTTATTTATTTTTGATCCACACAGTCAAAGGCTTTGGCATAGTCAATAAAGAAGAAGTAGATGTTTTTCTGGAGCTCTCTTGATGTTTCAGTGATCCAGCAGATGTTGGCAATTTGTTCTCTGGTTCCTCTGCATTTTCTAAATTCAACTTGAACACCTGGAAGTTCATGATTCACATACAGTTGAAGTCTGACTTTGAGAATTTTCAGCATTATTTTGCTAACATGTGAGATGAGTGCAACTGTTCAATAGTTTTAGCATTCTTTGGCATTGCTTTTCTTTGGGACTGGCATGAAAACTGACCTTTTCCAGTCCTGTGACCACTTCTGAGTTTACCAAACTTACTGTCATATGTTTTAGGATTTGAAATAGTTCAACGGAATTCCATCACCTCCACTAGATTTGGTCACAGTGCTACTTCCTAAGACCCACTTGACTTCACATTCCAGGATGTCTGGCTCTAGGTGAGTGATCACACAATCGTGATTATCTGGGTTGTGAAGATATTTTTTTGTATACTTCTGTGTATTATTGCCACCTCTTCTTAATATCTTCTACTTCTATTAGGTCCATAGCATTTCTGTTTTTTTTGTTTTTTTTGTTTGTTTTTGTGCCCATCTTTGCATGAACTTTTCCTTGGTATTTCTAGTTTTCTTGAAGAGATCTCTAGTCTTTCTCATTCTTTTGTTTTCCTCTATTTCTTTGTATGGATCACTGATGAAGACTTTCTTATTTCTACTTGCTATTCTTTGGAACTCTCTATTCACATGGATATATCTTTCCTTTTTTCCTTTGCCTTTTGCTTTTCTTCTTTTCATAGCTATTTGTAATGTCTCCTCAGACAACTATTTTGCCTTTTGCATTTCTTTTTCTTGGGGAGGGTCTTGATCCCTGCCTCTTATACAATATCATGAACCTCTGTCCATAATTTGTCAGGCATTCTGTCTATCAGATCTAATCCCCTGAATCTATTTGTCTCTTCCACTGTATAGTCATAAGAGATTTTATATAGGTCATACTTGAATGGTCTAGTGGTTTTCCCTACTTTTTCAATTTATGTCTGAATTTGGTAAGAAGGAGTTCATGATCTGAGCCACAGTCAGCTCTTGGTCTTGCTTTTGCTGGCTGTGTGGGCCTTCTCCATCTTTGGCTGCAAAAAATATAATTAATCTTAATTTTCTATTGACCACCTGATGATGTCCATGTGTAGAATCTTCTCCTTTGTTGTTGGAAGAGAGTATTTGCTATGACCAGTGCATTCTCTTTGCAAATCTGTTAGCCATTTCCCTGCTTCATTCTGTACTCTAAGACCAAATTTGCCTGTATTGGGGATGGTTTAGTGTATATTTAATTATACTGAGGCCTATAGCCCTAGCCCCATCTGATATGATTAGGCCCAGATATTTAACAGATTGTTGACAAAGCTGAGGTTTTCCCTTGATGCCATATAACTGCAGCAGACCAAAAGGTTAAGAAGTCTTCTGGGACTTGTGAACAAGTTTCCTCCATCTCAGCACAGAACAGAATATCACCTACATATTGTAACACTGCTGCCTCACAGCTATTATGGTTTTTTAGATGCCGTGACACACTCTGTGAGAATAAGTGAGGATTGTCATGAAACCTCTTGCACAAAACTGTCCAGGTTAGCTGAGAAGTTGGCAGAATAGGATCTTCAAAAGCAAATAAAAATTGGCTTTCTTCTGCCAAAGGCATAGGAAATAAAGCATCTTTTAAATCAATAACTGATAAATATTTGGCTCATACAGGAATTTCAGACAATAGAGTATAAGGATTAGACACCATGGAGTGTAAAAAAAAACCACAGCCTCATTTATTATTCATAAATCTTGAACTAGTCTCCATTTATCATTTGACTTCTGCAAACCCAAAATAGGAGTGTTGCATGGACTGTTACAGGAAATTAATAACCCCTGCTCCTTTAAATTTTCAGTGATGGGTTTTAACCCTTCCTTAACCTGAGGTTTCAGTGGTACTCCTTTTGATGTGGAAATAGGTGCAGGTTTGGAGCTTGAAAATGACAGAAAAATCATTTTGTGCTTGACACACCGTTTTTCCATCAGCCCACACTCTAGGGATTATATATTTTTTCAATTAGTGGGTGAGAAAAAGAGGACTCTATATTCTTAAAATCAGTGGTGTGGACCTTGTTCAGTATACCCCTCCCCAAAGGGGTGAGGGAAACTCTGGCATGATCAGAAACTTGTGTGAAAACAGTAGAGTCCCGGTTGCAGTTTGGAGGACAACCGAAATAATAACATCTGACTCATCCAGAGAATCCCATCATTGAAGCAGATCAGGGAGAAAGTGAGCCAGGGGATTCAGTAAGCACAGGGTAAGTTGCTCCAGTGTCTAAAAGGCGATCAATGGATTGCCCCCCCCAGAGTTATTAATATTCATGGTTCCTCTGGTGTAATTAGGATGTGAGCTTGTGTGGGAACTCCAGGCACCTTCAACCCTGATAGTCTTGAGAGTCCAATCTCTGGGACCTACATTTCTGGGGTCATTCTCTCCACTGTGGTCCTTTTCAGACTGGACATGAAGCTTGGGACATCTTAGAAGCACAGGGCAATCCGCTTGAGGTGACCCTCTTTTCCATTCTAATAGCAAGTCCATCCTTTTTCACCTTGATCCCTCTGGAAATTTTTCACAGGCTATGTAAGAGCAGTTCTGACAGCCATTACAAGGGCTTCTGCCTGTTTCTTGGTCTTTCTCTGTCTTTATTCTCCTCGTATTCCTTACTATAATAAACCATCTGAGCCAATTGCACAGATTATCTAAAGACTGATTTAGTCTGTTTTAGTAGCTTACGGTGGATATCTGGAGCCAAATGAGGGAGAAATCTATCTTTTAAGATCACACTTCCCTCTTCACTTTTGGGATCAATTTCAGTGAATTTGTGAAGGACTTCCTGCAGTCTATCTAGGAATTTAACAGGTGCTTCCTTCTCTTCTTGTTTTATGTTTGCCAATTTGGCATTGTTTAAAGTCTTAGCATGCACTCACTTGAGTCCTTCAAGGACATATCTAACAAAATGACTCCGATCCCATCTTCTTTTAGCTGTGTTAGAGTGCCAGTCTAGTTCTATGGTTCAGAACACCTGTTTCAGAACACCCTCCCAGTAGGGAAGGTGGCTATTTTGTCCTCCCTCTTCCCTGCTGATTCATTACTAAGCCATTCATCTCGATGGACAACAGCTTCCTCCAAAACTTGAACTTTTGAGTCAGTAATTAACGTCTGTCCCAGGATATGCATCACATCCTTCCAAGTAAGGTCATAAAGCACAGTAACACCCTTAAATGTTCTAATATATTTTTCTGGGTTCTCTAAATAGTCTCCCAGATCTTCCTTAATTCTTTTCATTTCTTGATAAGAAAAGTGCTTATTAACTCTCATGATTGTCTGTTTTCCTGGTGGGTGGCTGTTCCTCAGCCTCTCTGGTTGTCCTTTGCATATAATCCCAGGGATAGATTGGAGAAACCTGTTTTTCTTTATCTCTCTGTCTCTTGTCCTCTGTCTCATCCTATACATTTACCCTTAGTTTTAGTTGTTTGAGCTTCTCGTACTTCAATTGGCTGAGTTTCTATTGAAACCAGAGTAGTCAGAGCTTGTATTGAGACAGGAGTTATTTGGACCTCTACTGAGACTGGAGCAGTTTAAATTTCAGTTTAAGTTTCTACTGAGATCAAGGCAACTCTTCCTGGAGAGGTTTCTTGACTTTAAGTTTGCTCATTTTGGAGCCCCAGATATGGGGACAAAGTAGGACAGGAGGGAGCTGAAGGTTTCATACCCAAATCTATACCCTTAGGACATAAATCTGCCTGCAGAGAGATAAAGGGCAGCACCTATGCTATTTCTACACATTTTTCTTGTTTCCTACAGAACCGCTCTAATTGTAAAACAGTGTTACAATTAAGAGACCCTCCAACCAGTCACTGTTAACTGTCCTCCAGTGGATACCGTGGCCATGCAGTAGCACACAGGAAGATCAGGTGTGTCTACTTTAAGCTCTCAGGATCGATTCTGTATTAGTTTTTCAGAATACAGTTCAAAGGAGCAAGGCTAGAATTGCTAGCTCCCATCTGTGAGAGAGAAACCAGCAGCGACAAGTACCTTTTTTCTACTGGAGACATCTCTCCCTCCTCCAGATGGGGGTGGAGAGATGTTGTCCAACTAAGCTTCCTTCCCTCGCCAGATTTAACCTGTCACTTACCAGCAGAACTGTCCCATCATTGTCTCTCCCCATTCTATCATAGTGGTGAGGTGGAGATGCACCAGGGGTAGACCTGACGGTATCCCAGACTGATGTCCAGTTCCTCACCAATAAAACATTTTCCTGCCTCTGATGCCACCCAGGGTGCAATCAGAATAACTTTCTGGAATGCCTTCCAAGCTAAGACTGCTAGGGGAAACATTCTTCTCCCCCGGTGCCTGTGCGTGGCCCTAAGTATATTCCTGACCAAAATAAGACCAGTAAGTCATAAATCAGTTCAGTTCAGTTCAGTCGCTCAGTCATGTCCGACTCTTTGCGACCCCACGAACTGCAAACAATATGTCCCTTCCAAGCATTACCACACTAGTACAAGTGATAGCAAAAGAGATGGTGAAGGGCCAGCCAATGAGGAAAAAGTGATTTTTGTCCTCAAGTTATTAGGGCCAGTCCTTCCAGTTCATTCACACTGATTCCACAGAAAGAATAAGGAGTTGAGACAAAAACCACCAGAGAGCATTCTCTGGTCCACTAAGAGCTAGCTTTACCAAAGGAAGGATCCTACTGTACTTCCAATATGAGTAACTTTTAGCTTGAAAGATGCTCTTAACAAGCTCCACCTTGCTTCCAAAAATGCTCCTGTTGTAACTTTTAACTCCTAGCAAGGCGAGGCACTTCCTGACTACCTATCCAAGCTTGGGATCTAAGCACAAGTACACAGAAGCAGCATACAACACAAGTCCCTTGAAAGTTTATGATTCGGCACAATAGGTTAGTAGTTTCAGTTCCCAAGGCACTTACAAAATCGGCAAAGAGACCAGGAAACATTGACTTAGAAAGGAAAGTTCAGTCCACACATATTGCCCATTTCCGGCCTCTCCTTTCACAGGGTTCTTGGGTGCTTCTTGCCATTGGCAGGTCAGTATAAACCCCTGACAAGGCTCCCATTTGGGGAGCTGACTTCAGTCATTATGATGCACCGTGAAACTGCAGAGCAGAGCTCAACGCTCAGTTCATGGTTAATTCTGCATCTTGTTCATGCTGCTTTCATGCATACAGGCACACTGTAGAGTCAGTAAAGTACAATAGAAAATGCATTTACTAGGAGAGCAAAGAACTAGAGATCCAAGCATCCTTACCTTGCCTTGAAGATCCCAGATGAGCACCCAAGATGAAAGGTTGCAAAAAGGAGCTGTGAACTACACCAGGATACACGACCTCCAGAAGAGAGGATTTCAATTTGGTATCAGATATGAGGCTTTATGATTTGAAGCATTTGTTTAATAAAGTTTTATTAATATATAAAGTGGAATGGGTGAATTTAATCAGGTGACCATTATATCCACTATTGTGGGCAGGAATCCTTTAGAAGAAATGGAGTAGCCATCATAGTCAACAAGAGTCTGAAATGCAGTTGCTGCTGCTAAGTCACTTCAGTCATGTCCAACTCTGTGTGGCCCCATAGATCACAGCCCACCAGGCTACTCTGTCCCTGGGATTCTCCAGGCAAGAACACTGGAGTGGGTTGCCATTTTCTTCTCCAATGCGTGAAAGTGAAAAGTGAAAGTGAAGTTGCTCAGTCGTGTCTGACCCTCAGCGATCCCATGGTCTGCAGCCTTCCAGGCTCCTCCATCCAAGAGTACTGGAGTGAGTTGCCATTGCCTTCTCCACTGAAATGCAGTACTTAGATGCAATCTCAAAAACGACAGAATGATCTCTGTTTGTTTCCAAGGCAAATCATTCAATATCATGGTAATCCAAGACTATGTCCCAACCAGTAACGCTGAAGAAGCTGAAGTTGAAAGGTTCTACAAAGACCTACAAGACCTTTCAGAACTAACATCCAAAAAGATGTCTTTTTCATTATAGGGGACCGGAATGCAAAAGTGCAAAGTCAAGGAACACCTGGAGTAACAGGCAAATTTGGCCTTGGGATATGGAACGATGTAGGGCAAAGGCTAATAGGGTTTTGCCAAATGACACACTGGTGAGAGCAAACACCATCTTCCAACAACACAAGAGAAGCCTCTACACATGAACATCATCAGATAGTCAAAACTGAAATCAGACTGATTATATTCTTTGCAGCCAAAGATGGGGAAGCTTTATACAGTCAGCAAAAGAAGAGTCAGAGCTGACTGTGGCCTAGATCATGAACTCCTTATTGCTAAATTCAGACATAAATTGAAGAAAGTAGGGAAAACCACTAAACTATTCAAGTATGACCTAAAACAAATTCCTTATGATTATACAGTGGAAATTAGAAATAGACTTAAGGGACTAGATAGATATATAGAGTGCCTGATAAACTATGGACAGAATTAATGACATTGTACAGGAGACAGGGATCAAGACCATCCCTATGGAAAAGAAATGTATAAAAGCAAAATGGCTGTCTGGAGAGGCCTTACAAATAACGGTGAAGAGAAGTGAAAAGCAAAGGAGAAAAGGAAAGATATAAGCATCTGAATGCAAAGTTCCAAAGAATAGCAACGAGAGATAAGAAAGCCTTTCTCAGTGATCAATGCAAAGAAATAGAGGAAAACAACAGAATGGGAAAGACTAGAGATCTCTTCAAGAAAATTAGAGATACCAAGAGAACATTTCATGCAAAGATGGGCTCAATAAAGAACAGAAATGTATGGACATAACAGAAACAGAAGATTTAAAGAAAAGGTGGCAAGAATACAAAGAACTGTACAAAACAAGATCTTCATGACCAAGGTAATCCCGATGTTGTGATCACTCACCTAGAGCCAGACATCTTGGAATGTGAAGTCAAGAGGGCTTAGAAAGCATCACTAGGAACAAAGCTAGTGGAGGTGATGGAATTCCAATTGAGCTATTTCAAATCCTGAAAGATGATGTTGTGAAAGTGCTGCACTCGGTATGCCAGCAAATTTGGAAATCTCAGCAGTGGACACAGGACTGGAAAAGGTCAGTTTTCATTCCAATCCCAAAGAAAGGCAATGCCCAAGAATGCTCAAACTACTGCACAGTTGCACTCATCTCACACGCTAGTAAAGTAATGCTCAAAATTCTCCAAGCCAAGTTTTAGCAATAAAAGAACCGTGAACTTCCAGATATTCAAGCTGATTTTAGAAAAGGCAGAGGAACCAGAGTTCAAATTGCCAACATCTGCTGGATTACGGAAAAAGCAAGAAAGTTCCAGAAAAACATCTATTTCTGCTTTATTGACTATGCTAAAGCCTTTGACTGTGTGCATCACAATAAACTGCAGAACATTCTGAAAGAGATAGGAATATCAGACCACCTGATCACCTTTTTGAGAAACCTATATGCAGGTCAAGAAGCAACAGTTAGAACTGGACATGGAACAACAGACTTGTTCCAAATAGGAAAAGGAGTGCGTCAAGGTTGTATATTGTCACTCTGCTTATTTAACTTATGTACAGAGTATATCAAGAGAAACGCTGGGCCTGAAAAAAACACAAGTTGGAATCAAGGTTGCCGGGAGAAATATCAATAACTTTAGATATGCAGATGGCACCACTCTTATGGTATAAAGTGAGAGAACTATAAAGCCTCTTGGTGAAAGTGAAAGAAGAGAGTGAAAATATTGGTTTAAAGCTCAACGTTCAGAAAACGAAGATCATGGCATCTGGTCCCGTCACTTCATGGGAAACAGATGGGGGAAACAGTGGAAACAGTGTCAGACTTTATTTTATTTATTTATTTTTGCTCCAAAATCACTGCACCCATGTGCAGTTATTACCAACCTAGATAGCATATTGAAAAGTAGAGACATTACTTTTCCAACAAAGGTCTGTCTAGTCAGGGCTATGGTTTTTCCAGTGGTCATGTATGGATGTGAGAATTGGACTGTGAAGAAAGCTGAGTGCCGAAGAATTGATGCTTTTGAACTGTGGTGTTGAAGAAGACTCTTGAGAGTCCCTTGGACTGCAAAGAGATCCAACCAGTCCATTCTAAAGGAAATCAGTCCTGGGTGTTCTTTGGAAGGAATGATGCTAAAGCTGAAACTCCAGTACTTTGGCCAGCTCATTCAAAGAGTTGACTCATTGGAAAAACTCTGATGCTGGGAGGGATTGGGGACAGGTGGAGAAGGGGACAAGAGAGGATGAGATGGCTGGATGGTATCACCGACTCAATGGATATGAGTTTGAGTGAACTCCGGGAGTTGGTGATGGACAGGGAAGCCTAGTGTGCTGCCATTCATGGGGTTGCAAAGAGTTGGACACGACTGAGTGACTGAACTGAACTGAATTTATAAAGGGATAGAGGAAGCTTTTGACATAGGCCTCAGAAAGCAGCAGAAAGGGTTACCACCTTGCTAGTTTTTGTCAAAGAAGTTATATATCTGTTAAAGAATTACGAGAGCTGCATCATGTCCCTGTACCACAACATGCATTTTGAGATAGCATTGGCACAAGTTGAGTCATCCCTGGCTGTAAAACAATGACATGAATCTTAAATAAATGCAAATTTTCAAGCAAATGCATAGTTTCATTAACATATCTTAAGAGAACATTTCCAGGAATAAGACAAACTGGTTTGTTGAATCATTATCAGTTCAAGGTTTGAGTTTTAGTTCCAAAGGACTTAAATAAAGGCAGATTCCAAGGCAAATACATAGTCTATTAACATGGCTTAAGAAAAACACTTCCATAAGTAAAACGCATTGGTTAGCTCAAGGTCTGGGAAAAATTAAATTCAGGCAGAACCAGGTGTTGTCATGACAACACAGAATTAAAAAAAAAAAAACTCCTTTAATTTTGTATAGAAAAAAAATCTGCCACTTTTAGTTTACTTCCTCCCTGCTGCTTAGGAGAAAACAAAACAAAACAAAACAAACAAACAAAAAGTTTGCCACTTGCAGTCTGTTTCCTCCATTTGGAAAATGCTAGCCTGCCTACCTGTTACCCTCTTATATTCATCAGGGATATTGACCTGTAGCTTTTTTTTTTTTTTTTTTCAGTGTCTTTTTGTAGACTTGAGTAGAGTAATGCTGGTCTTGTAAAATGAGCTTGGGAGCATTCCCTCCTCTTCGGTTTTTTGGGACAAGTTTTAGAAGGATTAGCATTACTTATTTAATTTTTGATAGAATTGACTAATAAAGCAGTCTATTTCTGGGCTCTGATTTTTGGCGAAGCTTTTAATTCAGTCTCATTACTTGTTTTTTTGATATGTTCGATTTTCTTATTCCTCAAGATTCCATCTCAGTGGATTGTTTATTTATAGAAATTAATTTCTTTTCAGTTCAATTCAGTTCAGTCACTCAGCCATGTATGACTCTTTGTGAGCCCATGAACCGCAACATGCCAGGCCTCCCTGTCCATCATCAAATCCCAGAGTTTAGATTATCTAATTTGTATATAACAGTTTGTAGCAGCACCTTCTGATTCTTTGCATTTCTGTTGTATTAATCGCAATGTCTCATTTTTTTATTTGAGCAATTTCTTATTTTTCTTAGATTAGCTAAAGAGTTATCAATTTTGTTTTTCTTTAGAAAATGACTTCATTTTCTTTAACCTCTTTTTAAATTGTTGTTCTTGTCTCAGTTTAATTTCCTTCTGCTCTTGATTTTGCATCTCTTTGTTTTCTTCTCCTGAATTTCTATTTTGTCCTTTTTCATGATTTCCATATCTTTATTGAATTTTCACTTTATTTCTGTACTGTGTTCCTGATTTTATTGAATTTTCTTTCTATTTTCTTGTAGCTTTTTGAAATATCTTGTTTTTGTTGTGCTAGTCACTTCAGTCATGTCCAACTCTTTGCAATCCCATGGACTCTAGTAAACCAGGCTCCTCTATCCATGGCATTTCCAGGCAAGAACATTGGAATGGGTTGCCATTTCTTAATCCAAGTGAACTCCTGCACCCAGGAATTAAAACTGTATCTCTTATGTCTCCTGGATTAGTAGGCAGGATGCTTACCACTAGCACCACCTGAGAAGCCCTGAGGTTTCATAAAGCAACCATTCTGAATTATTTAAAAAAAAAATATTTATTTTTCAACTGAAGGATAATTGCTTTGCAAAATAGGTGTATATATATATCCCCTTCTTTTAGAAACTCCCTCCCATCTATCTCCCCAACTCATGCCTTTAGGTTGGTACAGAGCCATTTTTTTAGTTTCCTGAGCCATACAGCAATTCCCTGTTGGCTATCTATTTTACATACGGTAATGTGTGTTTCCATGTTACTCTCTCCAGACATCTCACACTCTGTTCTCTTCTCCCCATGTCCATGAGTCTATTCTCTATGTCTGTTTCTCCACTGCTGCCCTGTAAATAAATGCTTCAGTATCAGTTTTCTAGATTCCATATATATGTGTTAATATACAATATTTATCTTTCTCCTTCTGACTTACTTCACTCTGTATAATACGCTCTAGATTCATCCACCTCATTAGAACTGACTCAAATGCATTCATTTTTATGATTGAGTAATATTCCATTGTTTATATGTATCACAACCTCTTTATCCATTTATCTGTTGATGAACATCTAAGTTGCTTCCATGTTCTAGTTATTGTAAACAGTGCTACAATGAATAATGGGGTACATATGTCTTTTCAGTTTTGATTTCCTCAAGATATATGCCTAGGAGTTGGATTCCTGAGTCATATGGTGGTTTTATTTACAGATGGTAAGGAATCTCCATACCATCTTCCATAGTGGCTGTTTCAATTTGCATTCCCACCAATAGTGCAAGAGCATTCTCTTTTCTCTACACCCTCTCCAGTATTTATTGTTTGTGGACTTTTTGATGGTGGACATTCTGACCAGTGCAGTTTTGATTTGCACTTCTCTAATAATGAGCAGTGTTGAGCTTTTTTTTTTTTTTTTTCATATGTTTGTTAGCCATCTGTATGTCTTCTTTGGAGAAATGTCTGTTTAGGTATTTTCCCCATGTTTTGACTGGATTGTTTGTTTTTCTAGTCTTGAGTTGCATGAGCTGCTTGTATATTTTGGAAATTAATCCTTAGTCAATTGTTTCATTTGCTATTATTTTCTCCTATTCTGGGGGTTGTCTTTTCACTTTGCTTAGAGTTTCCTTTGCTCTTCAAAATCTTTTAAGTTTAATCAGGTCCCACTTGTTTACTTTAGTTTTTATTTCCATTACTCTAGGAAGTGGGTCATAGAGAGTCTTGCTTTGATTTATGTCATTGAGTGTTCTGCCTATGTTTTCCTCTAAGAGTTTTTTAGTTTCTGATCTTACATGTAGGTCTGGAATCCATTTTGAGTTTATGTTTATGTATGGTGTTAGGAAGTGTTCTGGTTTCATTTTTTACATGTAGCTGTCCAGTTTTCCCAGCACAATTTTTGAAGAGGCTGTCTTTAAACCACTGTATATTCTTGCCTCTTTTATCAAAAAACATGGTACCTGTATCTGCATGGGTTTGTTTCTGGACTTTCTATATTTGTTCTATTGGTCTATATTTCTGTTTTTGTGACAGTATGATGCTGTCTGGATGACTATAGCTTTATAACATAATCTGAAGTCAGGAAGATTGAGTCCTCCAACTCCATTCTTCTTTCTAAGGATGGCTTTGGTTATTCAGGGTCTTTTGTGTTTTCATGTCAATTGTGAAATTTTATGTTCTAGTTCTATGAAATATGCCATTGTTAATTTGATAGGGATCACATTGAATCAGTAAATCGTTTGGTAGTATAGTCATGTTCACTATATCAATTCTTCATACCCAGGAACATGGAATATCTCTCCATCTGTTTATGCCATCTTTGATTTCTTTTGTCAGTGTCTTATAATTTTCTGCATAAAGTTCTTTGATCTCCTAAGATAGGTTTATCCTTAGATATTTTATTATTTTTGTTGCACTGGTGAATCAGATTGAATCCTGAATTTCTCTTTCTGATTGTTTATTATTAGTATATAAAAATGCAAGTGATTTCTGTGTATTGATTTTGTATCCTTTGATTTTCCTAAATTCACTGATTAGTAATGTTCTGATAGTATCATTAGGGTTTTTAAGTATAGTATCATGTCACCTGCAAACAGTAAAAGTATTTTTATTCTTTTCTGATCTGGATTGATTTCATGTCTTTCTTTTTTTCCCCTCTGATTGCTGTAGCTAGGCCTTCCAAAACTATATTGAATAATAGTGGAGACAGTAGACACCCTTGTCTTGTTCCTGATCTTAGTGGGGATGCTTTCAGGTTTCCACCATTTCAACCTTTGCTGTCAGCTTATCATATATGGCCTTTACCATGACTTTAAGGCCTTTACCTTAAAGTCAGTCAGTCAGTCAGTTCAGTTGCTCAGTCGTGTCTGACTCCTTGTGACCCCATGAATCACAGCATGCCAGGCCTCCCTGTCCATCACCAATTCCCGGACTTCACTCAGACTCACGTCCATTGAGTCAGTGATGTCATCCAGCCATCTCATCCTCTGTCATCCCCTTCTCCTCCTGCCCCCAATCCCTCCAAGAATCAGAGTATTTCCCAATGACTCAACTCTTCTCATGAGGTGGCCAAAGTACTAAAGTTTTTCAGCTTCAGCGTCAGTCCTTCCAAAGAAATCCCAGGGCTGATCTACTTCAGAATGGACTGGTTGAATTTTCTTGCAGTCCAAGGGACTCTCAAGAGTCTTCTCCAACACCACAGTTCAAAAGCATCAATTCTTCGGTGCTCAGCTTTCTTCACAGTCCAACTCTCACATCCATACATGACCACTAGAAAAACCATAGCCTTGACTAGACGGACCTTTGTTGGAAAAGTAATGTCTCTGCTTTTGAATATGTTATCTAGGTTGGTCATAACTTCTCTTCCAAGGAGTAAGTGTATTTTAATTTCATGGCTGCAGACACCATCTGCAGTGATTTTGAAGCCCCAAAAAATAAAGTCTGACACTCGTTCCCCATCTATTTCCCATGAAGTGATGGGACTGGATGCCATGATCTTAGTTTTCTGAATGTACAGCTTTAAGTCAACTTTTTCACTTTCCACTTTTACTTTCATCAAGAGGATTTTTAGCTCCTCTTCACTTTCTGCCACAAAGATGGTGTCATCTGCATATCTGAGATTATTGATATTTCTCCCAGTAATCTTGATTCCAGCTTGTGCTTCTTTCAGCCCAATGTTTCTCATGATCTACTCTGCATAGAAGTTAAATAAGCAGGGTGACAATATGCAGCCTTGATGTACTTCTTTTCCTATTTGGAACCAGTCTTTTGTTCCACGTCCAGTTCTAACTGTTGCTTCCTGACCCTCATATAGGTTTCTCAAGAGGCAGGTCAGGTCGTCTGGAATTCCCATCTCTCTCAGAATTTTCCACAGTTTATTGTGATCCACACAGTCAAAGGCTTTGGCATAGTCAATAAAGCAGAAATAGATGTTTTTCTGGAACTCTCTTGCCTTTTCTATGATCCAGTGGATGTTGGCAATTTGATTTCTGGTTTCTCTGCCTTTTCTAAAACCAGCTTGAACATCACGAAGTTCACAGTTCACGTATTGCTAAAGCCTGCCTTGGAGAATTTTGAGCATTACTTTACTAGCATATGAGATGAGTGCAATTGTGCGGTAGTTTGAGCATTCTTTGGCATTGCCTTTCTTTGGGATTGGAATGAAAACTGGCTGTTTCCAGTCCTGTGGCCTCTGCTGAGTTTTCCAAATTTGGTAGGCTTCTTCTATGCCCATTTTTTGAAGTGCTTTAATCATAAAAATGTGCTGAATTTTGTCAAAGGTTTTTTTCTGCATCTATTGAGATTATTAAATGGCTTTTATGTTTCAATTTGTTAACATGATGTATCTCATTGATTTTTTTGAATATATTGAAAAACCCTTGTATCCCTGGAATAAACCAAAGTTGATCATGGTGTATGAACTTTGTAATGAGTTGTTGAATTCTATTTTCTAAAATTTTGTTGAAGATTTTGCATCTATGTTCATCAGTGATATTGGCCTGTAGTTTTCTTTTTTTGTGTTTTCTTTGTCTGGTTTTGGTATCATGGTGATGGTGGCCTCATGGAATGAGTTTGGAAGTCTTCCTTCCTCTGCAATTTTTTAAAGAGTTTTAGAATAATAGGCATTAGCTCTTCTCTAAATGTCCGATAGAATTCTCCTATGAAGCCATCTGGTCCTAGGCTTTTGTTTTTTGAGAGGTTTTTGATCACAGCTTCAATTTCAGTGCTTATAACTGAGTTGTTCATAATTTATATTTCTTCCTGGTTCAGTCTTAGAAAGTTGAAGTTTTCCAAGTATCTGTCCATTTCTTTCAGGTTATCCATTTTATTCCCATATAGTTGTTCATCATATTCTATATTGGAGTTTCAGCTTCATCATCAGTCCTTCCAATGAATACTCAGACTGACTTCTTTTAGGACTGACTGGTTGAATCTCCTGGCAGTCCAAGAGACTGTCAAGAGTCTTCTCCAACACCACAGTTCAAAGGCCTCAATTATTCAGCACTCAGCTTTCTTTATAGTCTAACTCTCATCCATAAATGACTACTGGAAAAACCACAGCTTTGACTAGATGGAGGTTTGTTGGCAAAGTAATGTCTCTGCTTTTTAATAATATCCATTTACTATTTCTGCATATTGTAAAAGAGACTATCATAAGAACCACTTTCAAATATCTATTTAAATCAAACTTCTTTCTGCAACTCAGGAGATGAGTATGTGAATAAGATAAAAATGACAGTCCTCAGTGGTGAGAGCTAGTAAAATCTATGGGAGAAGATGAAATTGCCAGGGGAATGTATGCAAAAGTAATGTAATGGAGAAGAGAGTGTGATTAAAAATTCACTTAAAAAAAAAAAAGAAGAGGAAGAAGCCATTCAGCAGGAAAAGGTCCAAGATAGGAAACCAAGAGTAAAATATTAGAGAGGTTGAAGGAGAAGTAAAGTACTGTATCTTGGACACAAAAGGTGGGCCAATTACATTCACAGTGCTTTATCTCTGAAGTTTACCTCCAGGTAAAATTTAAGCAGATTAAATTCAAAGTGCATAATTTTTAAAATATAAACCTTTATATAACATAAATATCAAGATCTTGAAGAGAGCTGCTAGCATCTGCAATCTAACTCTATGTAAAGTGAATCAAATTATTAATAAAAGTTAGCTTGTAAATAGAAATAAGGGCGTAAGGGAAATGTGCCATATTCAGATAAAATATATGTAGAACCAATTGTTTGTAGCTACAGAGAGCCATACTAAAAATAGATGAAATGTGTTGTGTCATAAATGGGATAGAAAATCCTACAAAGGAGTAGTTGGAGATGCTATTTTCACATGAATGTCATCTCCTCTTTCAATTAACCAATATTTATTGAGTCAGAATGTGTCAGACACTTTTTAAGTGCTAAGGATATGACAGTGGCTGAGACAAACACAATCTTAACTTCTCAGAGCCTATAGGCTAGATGAAGAGGGTAGATATAAAAACTACATACTAATAATTACTTGAATTTCAATTATGATAATCCCAATAAAAGACAAGTGTGAGATCCATAGTGACATGTAATGGGAAATTTAAGTTTGTTTGAGACTCTGGGAAGGCTCTCTATGTGGAGGTGATAGTCTAACTGAGAAGACTGTCAAATGAAGAGGTAAAAGAAATGCATGTGTAGGAGATAAACACAAAAGTTGCTTACTGCAAATAAACTAAGAGAAAATTAATATAGATAGGGAAAGTTATATTTTAGATTCATGGGGAAATGTATTCTTTACGTGGAACTAAAAATTAAACAGTTTCTCTGAGGTTTCAGTCTTCACTTTTACACATATATTACCTATGTAAAATAGATGACCAGTGCAAATTTGGTGCATGAAGCAGGTCACCCAAAGCTAGTGCTCTGGGACAACCCAGAAGTGTAGGGTGTAACCTACCAGGGTCCTCCATTCTTGTGATTTTCTAGGCAAGAGTACCAGAGTGGGTTGTATTTTTTTCTCTAGGGAATCTTCCTGACTGAGGGATTGACCTCAGGTGTCTCACATTGCAGGCAGATGCTTTACAATCTGAGCCACCAGGGAAGTCCAATCAAAATTAAAAGGCATAATATTGTCTCCGATGAAGAAGCAAGATAAATCCTCGGGGGAATTGAAGCAGATATAGGTAAACTTCCCCTATCCAGGATCTCAGGAAAAGAATGGGGAAAATGCAAAAAGTGTTTACCAATGATCTAAAAGAACTAAAGAACAAATAAGCAGAAATACACAGTAAGGACTCAATAGCAGAATAACAAAGGCAGAAAAAATGGATAAATGACCTGGAAGATAGTGAAAATCACTGTTGCAAAATATAATATAGGGAAAAAAATGAAAATAAATGAAGACAACATAAGAGACCTCTGGGACAACATTAAATGCACCGACATTCATATCATAGGGACGCAGAAAGAAGAGAGAGCAAAAGGAACCAAGAAAATATTTGAAGAGATAATATCTAAAAACTTCCATAATATGAGAAAGGAAAAAGTCAACAAGGTCCAGGAAGTGCAGAGAGTACCAGGCAGGAAAAGCTCAAGGAGGAACACATCAAGACACATAGTAATTAGTCTGACAAAAGTTAAAAACAAAGATAAAATGTTTAAAAAAAAAAAACAAAACAAGGGAAAAAGACAAATAACATACAAAGGAACTCCCATAAAATTATCAGCTAATTTCTCAACAGAAAATCTACAATCCAGAAGGGAACGACACATTTAAAGTGAAAGTGAAAGTTGCTCAGTGGTGTCTGACTCTTCGTAACCCCATGGACTACACAGTTCATGGACTTCTCCAGGGCATAAAAGTGGAGTGGGTAGCCTTTTCTATCCCCAGGGGATCATCCCAACTCAAGGATCAAATCCAGGTCTCCCACACTGCAGGCGGATTCTTTACCAGCTTAGCCACAAGAGAGGCCCAAGAATACTGGAGTGAGTAGATTTTCTCTTCCTAAGTGTATCTTCCCAACCCAGGAATCAAACCGGGCACATTATATTCAAAGTAATGAAATGGAAGAAACTATAACCAAGAATATTCTACCTAGCAAGACTCTTGTTCAGAGTGTAGTCTACTGATTCTTACTGTGTTGCTTTCAAATCTCCCTTTATGGTTGTCAGTATTTGCCTTGCATATTGAGGTACTCCTAGGTTAGGTGCCTATACATTTATAATTGCTATATCTTCTTGCATTGATATAGATGTAAATTTGTTTATTTGAGATTTTTTTGAGGTGAGATTTTATTGCTATAAGCTTCCTCTTAGAACTCTTTGCTACATCCTATAGGTTTCATACCATTGTGCTTATATTTTAATTTGTCTCTAGATTTTTTTTCATCTTTCTTTAATTTTTTTCAATGACCCATTGATTATTTTGTAGCACATTGTTTAGCCAACACATTTTGTGTTTTGTATGTTTTTACTTTCTTGTAGTTTATTTTTAATCTCAAAATGTTATGATCAGAAAAGATGCATGGCATGATTTCAATCTTCTTAAATTTACCAAGAGTCAACTTGTGGCCCAACATTTGATGAGTCTTGAAGAATATTCTATATACACTTGAGAAGAATGTGTACTCCACCCCACTTTAATCAATGGACAGATTATTCAGGCAAAAAATTAATAAGGAAACAGAGACCTTAAATGACACTTTAGACAGATTGGACTTAATTGATATTTATAGAGCATTCCATTCAAAATCAGTAGAGTACACATTCTTCTCAAGTGTATATAGAATATTCTTTAAGACTCATCAAATGTTGGGCCACAAGGTGAATCTTGGTAAAGTTAAGAAGATTGAAATCATACTATGCATCTTTTCTGATCATAACATTTTGAGATTAAAAATAAATTACAAGAAAATAAAAACCTACAAAACACAAAAATGTGTTGGCTAAACAACGTGCTACAAAATAATCAATGGGTCACTGAAAAAAATTAAAGAAATAAATGAAAAAATCTAGAGACAAATTAAAGTATAAGCACAATGGTATGAAACTATGGGATGTAGCAAAACAGTTCTAAGAGGGAAGCTTATAGCAATAAAATCTCACCTCAAATAAAAAGATCGCAAATAAACAAATTTACACCTAAAACAACTAGGGCAAGAAGAGCATATAAAACCTAAAGTTAATAGTATAAATCATAAAATTAATAGCAAAAAATAAAAACAAAGAAAATAATTGCAATCAGGAAACCAACAGATTGTTCTTTGAAAAGATAAACACAACTGATAAATCCTAAGCCAGACTCATCAAGAAAAATAGAAGAGGACTCAAATCAATAAAATTAGAAGTGAAAAAGAAGTTACAATTAATTCCACAGAAATAGCAAGAATCATAAGAGAATACTATGGGCAACTGTATACGAATAAAATGGACAATCAGGAAGAAATGGACAAATTCTTAGAAAGGTACAGTCTATCAAGGATGTACCAGGAAGAATTAGAACATATGAACAGACCAGTTACAAGCACTGAAAGTGAAACTGTGATTTAAAACATCCCAGCAACAAAAGTCCAGGCTTCATAGCTGGCTTCATTGGTGAATTCTACCAATGTTTAGAAAAGAGTTAACATTTATCTTTCTGAAACTGTTCCAAAAATTGCAGAGGAAGGAAAACTTCCACAATCATTTTATAAGGCTACCATCATTCTGACATGTAAACCAGACAGAGAGACTACAAAAAAGAAAATTACAAGTAATTAAGAGAACCATTAATGAACATAGATGCAAAAATTCTCAACGAAATATTAGCAGTGAAAACCCAACAATATACTAAAAAGATCATCCAGCTTGTTTAAGGAGGATTCATACAAGTGATACAAGGATTTTTCAATATATGCAAGTTAATCAATAGGATATTCCACATCAAGAAATTGAAAAATGAAAACTATGTGATCACCTTAATAGGTGCAGAAAATGCTTTTGACAAAATTGAGCACCCATTTATGATAAACTGTCCTGAAAGTTGGCATAGAGGAAACATACCTCAATGTAATAAAGGCCATATATGACAAACCTATAGCTACCATCTTGCTTATTGATGAGAAGCTGTAACCATTCCCTCTAGATCAGGAACAAGACAAAGATGTCCATTCTTACCACTTTTATTCAGCATAGATCTGGAAGTCCTAGCTACAGCAATCAGAGAAGAAAAAGAAGTAAAATTAATCCTAACTGAAAAGAAGTTAAACTGTCCGTTTTCAAATGACATGAAATTGTACATAGAAAACTCTGAAGATTTTGCCAGAATACTACTAGAGTGCATCAGTAAATCTGGTAAAATTTCAGGTTACAAAATTAATACACATAAAAAGTGGCATTTGTTCATTGATTGGAAGAATCAATATTGTCAAAATGATTATACCACACAAGGCATTCTACAGATTCAATGCAATCCTTATCAAATTACCAATGGCATTTTCACAGAACTAGAACAGAAAATCTTAAAGTTTGTGGGGTGACACAAAAGACTCCAAATAATCAAAGAAATATTCAGAAAGTAAACAGAGGTGGTGGAATCAGGCCTCCTGACTTGTGAGTATATTAGCTGGAGTCTTCAAAACAATATGGTACTGGCAGAGAAATAGAAAATATACATCAATGGAACGGGAAAGAAAACACATAAATAAGCCCATACATTTATAGCCAATTGATCTATGATAAAGGAGGCAAGACTGCACAGTGTTCTCAAGACAATATGAATGGAGAAGAAGCTCATGAAAACATGTTCAACATTGCTCATTGTTAGAGAAATGCAGAACAATACTAAAATGAGATATCACCTCAGAACAGCCAGAATGGTTATCATCAAAAAATCTGCAAACAGTAAATAATGGAGAGAGTGTGGAAAGAAGTGAACCTGTCTATGCTGTTGGTAGTAATGCAAATGGGTACAGATACTATGGAGAATGTTATGGAGATTCCTTAAAAAAGCTAAAAATAGAGCTATCATATGACCCTGCAATTCCATTACTGGATTTACATCCAGAGGGGAAAACAAAACAAAACAAAACATGATCTGAAAGGATACATGTACCCCAATATTTGCTGCAGCATTGTTTGCAGTACCCAAGATATGGAAGCAACTTAAATGCCCATTGACAGAGGAATGAATAAAGATGTGGTACATATATGTTGTTATTGTTCAGTAGCTAAATCATGTCCAGCTCTGTGACCTGATGGCCTATAGCACACCAGGCTCCTCTGTCCTCCACTGTCTCCAGAATTTTGTTCAAATTCATGTCCATTAAGTTGGTGGTGCTATCTAACCATCTCATCCTCTGCTGATCCTTCTGTTTTTGTCTTTGATTTTTTTCCTACCATCAGTTTCTTTACCAATGAGCTGACACTTTGCTTCAGGTGGCCAGTGTTGGAGCATCAGCTTTAGAACATACACTCCACGATTGACTGATTTGATCTCTTTGCAAAAGAATCTCCTCCAGCACTACAATTGCAAAGAATAAATTATTTTATTCTCAGAATTTTTATGGTCCAACTTTTATATATGTACATGACTAGTGGAAAAGCATAGCTTTGACTAGATGGACTTTTGTTAGGATAATGATGTCTCTGCTTTTTAATATGATGTCTAGGTTTATCATACCTAGAGAACAGAAAGGCTACCCACTCCAGTATTCTGGCCTTAAGAATTCCACGGACTGTATAGTCCATGGGATAACAAAGAGTCAGACACAAGTGAGTGACTTTCACTTTCACTAGGTTTGTCAAAGATTTCTATCCAAGAAATAGGCATCTTTAAATGTCATGGCTGCATTCATTGTCCACAGTGATTTTAGAACTCAAGAAAATAAAATATATAATTTCATTTATTTACTCTTCTGTTTTCCAAGAATAGATGGGACCAGATGACGGCACAATTTTATTTTTTTAATGTTTCAATCCAGCTTTTTCACTCTCCTCCTTTACCATCTTTAAGAGAGTCTTAAGGTCCTCTTCACACTTTCTGCCATTAGAGTGGTTGTTGCTGTTCAGTACACAACCATGTCCAACCCTATGCAACCCATGGACTGCAGCATGCCAGACTTATATGACCTTCACTATCTCCCAGAGTTTGCTCAAATTCATGTCCACCATCTCATCCTAGATTGCTCCCTTCTCTTCCTGTCCTTAATCTTTCCCAGCATCTAGGTTTTTTCCAATGAATCAGCTCTTCACATCACATAGCCGAAGTATTGCAATTTCAGCTTCAGAATCAGTCCTTCCAATGAATATTCAAAGTTCATTTCCTTTAGGATTAACTGGTTTTATATCCTTGCCATCCAAGAGACTCTCAAGAGTTTTCTCCAGCACCACAATTCCAATGCATCAATTCTTCGGCACTCAGCCTTCTTTATTGTCCAAATTTCACATCTGTACTTGACTACTGGAAAAATCAGAGTTTTGAATACACAGCCTTTGTTGGCAAAGTCATGTCTATGCTTTCTTGTAAGCTATTTTTGCTTCTTGTAGTTTTTCTTCCAAGGAGCAAGAGTCTTTTAGTTTCATGGCTGCAGTCACTGTTTGCAGTGATTTTGGAGCCAAAGAAATAAAATCGGTCATTTGTTACATTTTTGCTACTGCTGCTAAGTCGCTTCAGTCATGTCCGACTCTGTGCGACCCCCATAGATGGAAGCCCACCAGGCTCCCCAGTCCCTGGGATTCTCCAGGTAAGAACACTGGAGTGGGTTGCAATTTCCTTCTCCAATGCATGAAAGTGAAAAGTGAAAGTGAAGTCACTCAGTCGTGTCCGACCCTCAGCGACCCCATGGACTGCAGCCTTCCAGGCTCCTCCATCCATCGGATTTTCCAGACAAGAGTACTGGAGTGGGGGTGCCATTGCCTTCTCCAGTTACATTTTTATCCCCATTGATTTGCCATGAAGTGATAGGACTGGATGCCATGAGCTTAAGTTTTGGAATGCTGAATTTTAAGCCAGCTGTTTTACTCTCCTCTTTCAGCTTCATCAAGAGACTCTTTAGTTTCTCTTCACTTTTTGCCATTAAAGTGGTGTGAATTGCACATTTGAAGTTACTGAGAAATATCAGTAACTTCTCCTGGCAAGTATGATTCCAGCTTGAGCTTCATCCAGTCTGGCATTTCACATGATGTATGCTGCATATAAGGTAAATAAGCAGGGTGACAATATAAAGCCTTGACGTACTCCTCTCCAAGATTTGAACCAGTTCATTTTTCCATGTCTGGTTCTAAATGTTGCTTCTTCACCTGCATACCTCAGATGGCAGGTAAGGTGATCTGGTATTCCCACCTCTAACAATTTTCTGCACTTTGTTGTGATCCACGTAGTCAAAACTTTAGCAAATCAATGAAGCAGAGTAGATATTTTTGGAATTCCCTGGCTTTTTTCTGTATCAAATGGATGTTGGCAATTTGATCTCTGGTTCCTTTGCCTTTTCTAAATCCAGCTTGTACAACTGGAATTTCTCAGTTCATGTACCGTTGAAGCCTAGCTTGAAGGATTATGAGCATTACCTTGCTAGCATGTGAAATGAGTGCAGCTGTGTGGTAGTTTAAACTTTCTTTGGCATTGCCCTTTTCTGGAACTGGAATAAAACTGATGTTTTCAGTCCTGTAGTCACTACTGAGTTTTCCAAATTTTCTAATATGTTGAGTGCAGCAATTTAACAGCAGTTATCTTTTAGATTTGAAATAGCTCAGGTGGAATTCCTTCATCCTCACTAGCTTTGTCCAGGATATTTGGCTCTAGGTGAGTTACCACACCATCACAGTTATTCAGGTCATTAAGACTTTCTTTGTATAATTCTTCTGTATATTCTTGCCATCTCTTCTTAATCTGTTTTGCTTCTGTTTAGGTCTGTACCATTTCTGCCCTTTATTGTGTTGCCTTTTCATTTATTCTGTCCTTTATCTTTACATGAAGTTCTCCCTGGTATCTCTAATTTTCTTGGAAAGACTTCTAGTTTTCCCCGTTCTATTGTTTTTCCTCTATTTTTGCATTGTTCACTTAAGATTTTCTCATTTTTCCTTGCTGTTCTTTGGAAATCTGAATTTACATGGGAATATATTTCCTTTTTCTTAGCCTTTTGATTCTCTTCTTTTCTCAGCTATTTGTATGTCTTCTTCAGACAACCATTTCACCTTTCTCCATTTCTTTTTTTTTTTGTGGATGGTTTTGATCATTGCCTCCTATATAGTGTTAGAAATATCTGCCCATAGCTCTTCAGACACTCTGTCTATCAGATCTAATCCCTTGACACTATTTGTCACTTCCACTGTATAATCATAAAAGATTTGGTCTAGGTCATACCTGAATGGCCTAGTAGTTTTCCCTACTTTCTGCAATTGAGGTCTGAATTTTGCAACATGGAATTCATGATTTGAGCCACAGTCAGCTCCTGGTCTTGTTTTTGCTGACTGTATAGAGCTTCTCCATTTTTGGTTGCAAAGAATATAATTAATCTGATTTGGGTATTGACCAACTGATGATGTCCATGGGTAAACTCATATCTTGTGTTGTTAGAAGAAGGTGTTTGCTGTGACCAGTGCATTCTCTTGGCAAAACTCTGTAGCCTTTTTCCTGTCTCATATTGCATTGTAACACTAAACTTTCCTGTTATTCTAGATTTCTCTTGATTTCCTATTTTTTCATCCAAGGCCTCTATGATGAAAAGGACACCTTTCTGAATTACAGTGGTATCCTCTGCATATCTGAGGTTTTGATATTCCTCCTAGCAATCTTAATTCCAGTTTGTGATTCATCCAGCCTGGAATCTTACATGATCTACTCTGCATATAAATTAAATAAACAAGTTAACAACATACAGCTTGTCAAACTCCTTTCCCAATTTTGAACCAGTTAGATTGTTGCTCCTTGTCCTGCTCTAACGGCAGCTTCTTGACCCACATACTGGTTTTTCAGGAGACAGGTAATATGCTCTGATACTCCTATTTTTAAAAATAATTTCCCACACTTTGTTGAGATCCACAGTCAAAGGCTTTGGGCTAGTCAGTGAAGCAGAAGTAGATGTTTCCTTTTGGAATCACCTTTCTTTCTCCATGATCCAACAAATAGTGACACTTTGATCTCTCATTTCTCTGCCTTTTGGAAACTCAGCTTGTATACCTGGAAGTTCTTGATTTATACTCCTGAAGCCTAGTGTGGTACATACATACAATGGGATATTATTCAGTAATTAAAATGACTACCATTGTAGCAATCAATGTAGTAAAATGATACCATTTGTAGCTACACAGATGGACCTAGAATTTGCCATACTTAGTGAAGTAAGTCAGAAGAGGAACGTCATATGACATCTCTTTTACGTACAGTCTCAAAAGAAGTGATACATATGAACTTATAAAGCAGAAACAGACTCAAACAGTCTTCGTGAATGAACTTATGGTTGCCTGGGGGAAGGAATAGCTAGGACTTTGAGGAAGGACATGTACACACTATTATGTTTAAAATAGAAAACCATTAAGGACATGCTGTGTAGACATGTAACTCTATTCAATGTTATATAGCAGCCTGGATGAGAGTACAGTTTTGGGGAAAACTGACATGTATATATGTACAGCTGAGTTTCTTCATTGTTCACCTGAAACTATCACATTTTCTATTAACTGATTACACCTAATACAAAATTTTAAAAATGATTTTTAAAAGGCAAATAGTGATTTTTTTTTTTTAAGTGACATGGATTAAAGAGATCATTCCAGCTACTGAGAGGAAAATGGATTAGTGAGGTTGAGAGAGAATAAGAAAGTGAAAACTAAGAGGATATTGTAATAGTTTAACAAGGAAATAGAGGTGGCTTGAGGTACAGTAATGGCAACATAAAATTAATATGCAAATTTAAAATATTTTGAGACATTTATCTTAGTGTGAAAATGGATATGAAAGATGACTATTTATGAGAAATCCAAGAGAGATTTTGCTTTGTATAAATGTTTTGGTTAGGTTATTTCTAAGATCTATTTCAGATAGTCTGTAATCTCATTATTCTGCAACACTTTAATGACTACAATATAGCAATTTCAAAAACTGAGACTAGATTTTAAATTTATTGCCCCAGGCCTACTGGGAATAAGGAAGATGGGGAAGGAAGGGATGTAAGATTTCATTTGATTCATTACATCCTTTTTTAAAATTAATTTTTATAGTATAGTTTGATTTAAAATGCTGTTTTAGTTTCTACTATACAATAAGGTGAATCAGATATACATATATCTTTTTTTTTTTTTTTTTTTTAGTTTCCTCTTCCCACATTATTATAGAGTGTTAAGTAAAGTTTCCTTTGCTCTATCAGTTCAGTTCAGTTCAGTCACTCAGTCGTGTCCAGCTCTTTGAGACCCCATGAATAGCAGCACAACAGGCCTCCCTGTCCATCACCAACTCCCGGAGTTCACTCAGATTCACATTCATCGAGTCAGTGATGCCATCCAGCCATCTCATCCTCTGTCGTCCCCTTCTCCTCCTGCCCCCAATCCCTCCCAGTAGCAAAGTCTTTTCCAATGAGTCAACTCTTCGCATGAGGTGGCCAAAGTACTGGAGTTTCAGCTTTAGCATCATTCCTTCTAAATAAATCCCAGGGCTGATCTTCAGAATGGACTGGTTGTATCTCCTTGCTCTACAGTAGGTTCTTAATAATTATCTATGTTATATACACTAACATGTATATGGGGCTTTCTCGGTGGTTCAGTGATAAAGAACCTGCCTGCAATGCAAGAGATGCAAAAGACACAGGTTTTATCCCTGGGTCTGGAAGATCCCCTGGAGAATCCCATAGACAGTGAAGGCTTATTTATTTTGGGCTTTCCTGGTGGCTCAACAGGTAAAGAATCCACCTGCAATGTGGGAGACCTGGGTTTGATCTCTGGGTTGGGAAGATCCCTTGGAGAAGGGAACTGCTATCCACTCCAGTATTCTGGCATGAGAATTCCTTGGACTATATAGTCCAAGGAGTCACAAATTTGTTGCTTCTCCTCTTTCCTTCTTGGCATCCATATGTTTGTTTTCTATATCTTGATTCACTTCATACTTGTTTCTTCAAACTCTGAAGGCCTGACAGAGATTCCCTATTTACTTATTTTTCAGAATACTAAGTATCCTCCTGATGACATCTGAAGTTAATATATGTCAGTAGCATGTCAGCAGTGGAGGATGACAAGTAATTATAAACAAATGTTAAAATTAAAATAAAAAAAAATTCTGCAATGAGACTGGCTATATTTCATTAGATTGATCATGATTAAAGACCTGTAAAAATCCTCCCTCCACAATGATTCTCCAACTTGCTGAGATTCTCAAGGAAGGGTTACTTATGCCTCCACCTGCATCTTAGTCGTCACTAGACTCTCTCTAATGGAGGGACAGCAGATGTTTAATTAAACTTTTGTGAATAAAGACAAAATTCTTTTCTAAAACAATTGTCTGGAAGTTAGTGGCAACCCAATTTTCATCATGCAGTGTAGCCATTAATTAGCTAGATGCCAAAGGTTGATGGGAGGGGGTGGGGAGAAAGTATGTCAGAATGGAAGTAAAAATACAATTTAATTTTCCTTGACAAATTTTCTTTCCTACAGTTCCATCAGAAGGGACAGTCTGATTGAAGATCTGTAGCTATCTTACTAATTTAATATCTGTTAGTTATATATTTTTGCTATAATTTATTTTAGCTCTATAAATTTTAAAGAAGGAAAAGCAATATTATAATAAAGTATTGGAAATTGAATTAAACTTTTATCAAATGTTCATAATCTTGATGCTTGAAAAACAAATAAAAAAATAAAAACAAACAAACAAACAAGCAAAAACACAAATAAATAAGAAAGGGACTGCAGTTTCCTGGAAGTGATTTCTGTTTTAACTTTCTATGAACTTGAGGTAAATTTTTAAATATTAATTTTAAAAATTCCAGACTCTTTCCTCTAGAATTAATATTACTACCAGTGAATATAAAGAAAAAAATTTCTTGAGAAAATTCTTTTGTAAGACTTCCTGAAATCAAAAAGATTCGTTACACATAGTGGGTACTCAGTGAATACTGAATCACTAAAGACAAAACAATTATAAGTGAGGAGAAGACAGGCTAAATTTCTAGTAGTCAAAATAATTGCAGTTTGTTGTATCTGTATATGTAATCAGGATGCAAATAGATTGGCATAGGTACATTTAATTCAGATAACCATTGTATTCACTACTGTGGGCAAGAATCCCTTAAAAGAAATGGAGTAACCATCAAGGTCAACAGAGTCTGAAATGTAGTACCTGAGTGCAATCTCAAAAATGACAGAATGCTCTCAGTTCATTTCCTGGGCAAAGTATTCTATATTGCAGCAATCCAAGTTCAGGTCCCAACCAATAACACTGAAGAAGCTGAGATTGGATGGTTCTATGAAGACCTACAAGATCTTCTAGAACTAATGCCAAAAAGAGATGTCCTTTTCATCATAGGGAACTGCAATGCAAAAGTAGGAAGTCAAGAGATACCTAGAGTAACAGGCAAGTTTAGCCTTGGGGTACAAAATGAAGCAAGGCAAAGGCTAACAGAGTTAATGCACTGGTCATAGCAAATACCCTCTTCCAGCAACACAAGAGATGAACCTACACATAGATATTACCAGAAGGTCAATACCAAAATCAGACTGATTATATTCTTTGTAGCTAAACTTGGAGAAGCTCTATATCATCAGCAAAAGCAAAACCTAGATCAGACTGCAGCTCAGATCATGAACTCCTTACTGCCAAATTCATACTTAAATTGAAGAAAGTAGGGAAAATCAATAGATCATTCAGGTATGACCTAAACCAAATCCCTTATGATTGTATAGTGGAAGTGACAAATAGATTCAAGGAAATAGATCAAATAGAATGCCTGAAGAACTATGGATGGAGGTTTATAGTATTATGCAGGAGATGATGATCAAAACCATCCCTAAGAAAAAGAGGAGGCCTTACAACTAGCTGAGAAAAGAAGAGAAGCAAAGAGAAAGGATAAAAGGAATGATATACTCATCTGAATACAAATTTCCAAAGAATTACAAAGAGAAAGAAGAAAGCTTTCTTAAGTGAGCAATGTAAAGAAATAGAGGGAAACAATAGAATGGGGAAGACTAGAGATCATTTCAAGAATATTAGAGATATCAAGGGAATGTTTCATGCAAAGATGGGCATAATAAAAGGCAGAAGTGGTATGGACCTAGCAGAAGCAGAAGACATTAAGAAGAGGTGGCAAGAATACACAGAAGGACTGTACAAAACAGCATCTTAATGACCTAGATAACTGTGATGTTGTAGTCATTCTCCTAAAGCTAGATATCCTGGAGTGTGTAGTCAAGTGGGTTTTAGGAGTCAATACTATGAACAAACCTAGCAGAGGTTAAGGAATTCTCCCTAAGCTATTTGAAATCTTAGAAGTTGATATGATTAAAGTGATGCCTTCAATAGATTAGCAAATTTGAAAAACACCATTCAAACTACCACACAATTACACTCATTTTGCTTGCGAGCAAGGTAATACTCAAAATCCTTCAAGGTACACTTCAACAGAGCATGAGCTGAGAACTTCAAGATATACTAACTGGATTCGGAAAAAGCAGAGAAACTCGAGATCATATTGATAACATCTATTGGGCCATAGAAAACGCAAAGGGATTAAAAATGAAAATCTACTTCTGCTTTACTAACTACACTAAAGTCTTTGACTGTGTGGATCACAACAGTGTGTGGAAAATTCATAAAGAGATGGGAATACAAAAACTGCTTACCTGCCTTTTAAGAAAACTGTATACAGGCCAAGAAGTGACAGATAGAACCAGATATGGAAAAATAAACTGGTTCAAAACTAGAAAAGTACTATGTCAAGGCTGTATACTGTCATTGTTTATTTAACTTTTATACAGAGTACATCATCAAAATGTTGGACTGGATGAAGGTCAATCTGAAATCAAGATTACTGGGAGAAATAACAATAACTTCAAGTATGCAGATGACAACACCCTAATGGCAGAAAGAAAACAGATACTAAAGAACCTCCTAATGAAGGTGAAAGAGGAGAGTGGAAAAGCTGATTTAAAGGTCAACATTCAGAAAACTAAGATCATGGCATCTGGTCCCATCACTTCATGACAAACAGATGGAGAAAAAATGGAAACAGTGACATACTTTATTTTCTTGGGCTCCAAAATCACTAAAAATGGTGACTGCACCCATGAAACTTAAAAAAAAAAAAAAAAAAAGCTTGCTCTTTGGAAGAAAAACTATGACACATCCAGACAACTCTGAAAAGCAAAAACATCACTGTTTTTTCCCCACACCCCAGTAGTCCTGTATGAATGTGAGAGTTGGACCATAAAGAAAGCTAAACACCAAAGAAGGCATACTTTTGAAGCGTAGTGCTGAAGACTCTTGAGAGTCCCTTGGACTGCAAGGAGATCAAATCAGTCAGTCCTAAAGGAAATCAGTCCTGTATATTCATTGGAAGGACAGATGCTGAAGCTGCAATACTTCAGCCACATGATGCAAAGTCAACTCATTGGGAAAGACCCTGATATTGGGGAAAAAGGGGACAACAGAAAATGAGATGCTGGATGGCATCATCAGCTCAATGGACTTGAGTTAGAGCAAGTTCTGGGACATGGTGAAAGACAAGAACACCTAATCTACTGCAATCTATGAGTTTGCAAAGAATTTAACACAAATGAGTGACTGAACAACAACAATATCTTATAGAAATAAAATAATGTCTGTCAGAGGGGATTCATAAGCAGCTCATTTCTTCCTTTCCTCTTTTGTCTATTTGTCTCCCTTATACCTTAATTATTAAAAGGAGATCATTAGGTAACATTTAACCTAACTTTTGATTTATTCCCATCTAAATGTACACAATACCTTCCATAATCTGTTGATTCATTTGCTATCTTAAAAGAAGTCAACATGAAGAATTCATCAGTTAAAGAATGACTAGTTCTCTATACTTTTATGCCCTTTAGCAATCCTGCAGACAGACTACAAAGGCATTAGAAAATATCTGAAGAAAGATCATGGGAACTCAGCCAGACTTCATATAATGGAAAATGAGGGAGAATTTGACCTCTCCTGATGATTCTTTCCTGATAGCTCAGTTGGTAAAGAATCTGTCTGCAATTCAGAAGACCCCAGATCAGTTTCTGGATCCAGAAAACCCTCTGGAGAAGGGATAGACTAACCACTCCAGTATTCTTAGGGTTCCCTCATAGCTCAGCTGGTAAAGAATCTGCCTGCAATGTCAGAAACCTTGGTTTGACCCTGTATTGGGAAGATGCCCCGGAGAATGGAAAGTCTACCCACTCCAGTATTCTGAACTGGAGAATTACATGAACTACATAGTCCATGGGCTCACAAAAACTGGACACAACTGAACAACTTTCACCTACACTTTCACCTGATGATTCACTGAGATTCTTTTCCCCTTTCCGTTTGAAAACTATTATAGCTGAACAGCATCTTTGAAGTTGTTGTTGTTGTTGTTGTTGGGGCATGTTAGTCCACCTTCTTTCCAGATTGTCAGCTTTCCAATTAAAACAACTTTCCATTCTGCCAACATTTGCTCTCAAGTATTCACTTTTGAGCAGTGAACAGTTGAATCTGAGTTCAGCAATAGTGAGAAACAAGCTTCTGATTATAGATCCTAGGTGTTTTCTCCATGCTTTAAGTGAAGAAAAAGATCGTGACACCACTGAAGTAAAAGCATGTTATCCTTCTGAGTGCTACATCCATAATCGTGGCCTTTTTGTTTCCTAAGGCATCCTTTATTAAGATTTCAAGTTCCTTTTTAGATTGTAAGTGTGATTTCTTATTATTTACATTTCTTCTACACAACTAAAAAGTAAGTTAAGGATCAGGGAAGGAGATTAGCATTTACCAAGGGACTATTGTGTACATGTTCTCCATGGATACAGATGTTTATATAATTTAAAACTCTCAGTCACCCTATGAGGTTCTAACTACTTATTACTTATAAAAATGGGCAAATTCAATTTTGAGATACCTAATGTTAGCCAGCAGATGAATGCAGAAAAAAAAAAAGTGATTTTAACTTATTTATATTGCTTTTTACCAAATGCCTATTAACCAGTAATTTGATGGTATGAACTAAATCTTCTCTTTACTTCAAGAGGAAGAAATCATGGCTGGATGATGTGAAAGACAGGTGTCAAGTAATCTTTGCAGTCCATTCTGTTTTGACCTTATATCGTGGTTCTGGTAATTAATGTCTCTGGAAGAACACACCATATACATCTGCAGAATCTTATAGAGGAGGATTTAATAGACTCTAAGGATAGTAGTCCTGTTGACTAGATGAGATAGAAAGGGTATTATATTCTGAGAAACTATGATGAGTTCAATTTAGACGAAAATGGATGAAAATTGCGTGTGAAAGGAAAGAAAAATACTAAAATATGTGCTAAAATATTTCAAGGTGTTTTTCTTTAATATATTTAAAATGATGATCATATTTCAGAACTAAATTTAAATCCTGTTGTATACTTACTGCACAGATTCCATCTCTGTTTTTTGTTTGTTTTGAAAATAACTATAGCATCCACTTTATAGGGATGCCTAGTGAAATATAACCCAATGATAAAACTCCTGGAAATGCCTGCACTCAGCACCCAGCTTAATGTGGTCAGGAAAATATATGGGTGATACTGCCTTTTTTCAAGGCAGAGAAAATATTTTAAATATTATGTCAACTTTTCTACAGCTTTTGACATATTCAAGATTTTTCTGTGGAATAGAAATGCCATAAATGGTGCATGCCTCTCACCAGTGTCAAATTACTGACAGTTATTTCCATCATTTTTTGTTATATATTATTTCTCATAATGTTAGATAAAAATAGTCCTTTCCCCATTAGCAAGAAAGACTCAAAGATTTTTCATTCTTCTTTCATGAAATGGCAATGATATGAATAAATGTTTACTGCACAGCTTGAGTATTTCCTCTAATAAGAATGTACCATACAATAATTCCATTACTATTATTGTATTCTTTTTTATTTAAATTGTTTGCACTGAGATGTTCACATGAAACATTTTTAAATCACATGAAGAATTCAGAAGAACAAATAATGTGTCCAAGACCTCACTATTTTAACCTTAAAAAGAAGTAAGCCCATGTTGGCTTACATTTTCATCCCTTGTAAGTAATGTGGAAGCAAATATTTTAATTAATGCATAACTGATAAGCTAATTGACTAAATTATACATATGATAGACTATTCAATGATTTTTTAAATAGTGGAATATTCTATAAATGATGTTTTTGATCTGGCTTAGGTAGAACATGAACTCCTTATTGCCAAATTCAGACTTCAATTGAAGAAAGTAGGGAAAATCACTAGACCATTCACGTATGACCTAAATCAAATTCCTTAGGATTATACAGTGGAAGTGAGAAATAGATTTAAGGGACAAGATATGATAGAAACAGTGCCTGATGAACTATGGGTGGAAGTTCCTGATATTGTACAGGAGACAGGGATCAAGACCATCTCCATGGAAAAGAAATGCAAAAAGCAAAATGGCTGTCTGAGGAGACTTTAAAAAGAGCTGTGAAAAGAAGAGAAGCAAAAAGCAATGGAGAGAAGGAAAGATATAGGCATCTGAATGCAGAGTTCCAAAAGAATAGCAAGAAGAAATAAGAAAGCCTTCCTCAGTAATCAATGCAAAAAAATAGAGGAAAAGAACAGAATGGGAAGGACTAAACATTTCTTCAAGAAAATCAGAGATATCAAGGGAAAACTTCATGCAAAGCTGGGCTTGATAAAGGACAAAAATGGTATGGACCTAACAGAAGCAGAAGATATTAAGAACAGGTGGCAGGAATACACAGAAGAACTATACAAAAAGATCTTCATGACCAAGATAATCATGATGGTGTGATCACTCACCTAGAGCCAGACATCCTGGAATGTGAAGTCAAGTGGGCCTTAGAGAGCATCACTATGAACAAAGCTAGAGGAGGTGATGGAATTCCATTGAGCTACTTCAAATCCTGAAAGATGACGCTGGGAAAGTGCTGCAGTCAATGTGCCAGCAAATTTGGGAAACTCAGCAGTGGCCACAGGACGGGAAAAGGTCAATTTTCATTCCAATCCCAAAGAAAGGCAATGCCAAAGAATGCTAAGATTAACGCACAATTGTACTCATCTCACACACTAGTAAAGTAATGCTCAAAATTCTCCAAGTCAGGCTTCAGCAATACATGGACCATGAACTTCCAGATGTTCAAATTGGTTTTAGGACAGGCAGAAGAACCTGACATCAAATTGCCAACATCCACTGGATCATGGAAAAAGCAAGAGAGTTCCAGAAAAAACATCTA
This sequence comes from Nanger dama, assembly GCA_917880005.1. Classification (NCBI taxonomy): domain Eukaryota; kingdom Metazoa; phylum Chordata; class Mammalia; order Artiodactyla; family Bovidae; genus Nanger; species Nanger dama. Next base: position 7,307,714 of record CAKJTW010000069.1, read on the forward strand.
TTTCTGCTTTATTGACTATGCCAAAGCCTTTGATTGTGTGGATCACAATAAACTGGGGAAGATTCTGAAAGAGATGGGAATACCAGACCACCTGACCTGCCTCTTGAGAAATCTGTATGCAGTTCAGGAAGTAACAGTTTGAACTGGACATGGAACAACAGACTGGTTCCCAATAGGAAAAGGAGTCTGTCAAGGCTGTATATTGTCACCCCGCTTATTTAACTCTTATGCAGTGTACATCATGCAAAATGCTGGCTGGAAGAAGCACAAGTTGGAATCAAGATTGGCAGAAGAAGTTGAATAATCTCAGATATGCAGATGACACCACCCTTATGGTAGAAAGTAAAGAGGAACTAAAAAGCCTCTTGATGAAAGTGAAAGAGGAGAGTGAAAAAGTTGTCTTAAAGCTCAACATTCAGAAAATGAAGATCATGGCATCCGGTCTCATCACTTCATGGCAAATAGATGGGGAAACAGTGGAAACAGTGTCAGATTTTATTTTGGGGGCTCCAAAATCACTGCAGATGGTGACTGCAGCCATGAAATTAAAAGACGCTTACTCCTTGGAAGAAAAGTTATGACCAACCTAGATAGCATATTCAAAAGCAGAGACATTACTTTGCCAACAAAGGTCCATCTAGTCAAGGCTATGGTTTTTCCAGTGGTCATGTATAGATATGAGAGTTGGACTGTGAAGAAAGCTGAGTGCGAAAGAATTGATGCTTTTGAACTGTGGTGTTGGAGAAGACTCTTGATAGTGCTTGGACTACAAGGAGATCCAGCCAGTCCATTCTGAATGAGATCAGCCCTGAGATTTCTTTGGAAGGAAAGATGCTAAAGCTGAAACTCCAGTACTTTGGCCCCCTCATGCGAAGAGTTGACTCATTGGAAAAGACTCTGATGCTGGGAGGGATTGAGGGCAGGAGGAGAAGGGGACGACAGAGGATGAGATGGCAGAATGGCATCACTGACTTGATGGACGTGAGTCTGAATGAACTCTGGCAGTTGGTGATGGACAGGGAGGCCTGGCGTGCTGTGATTCATGGGGTCCCAAAGAGTTGCACACGACTGAGTGACTGAACTGAACTGAACTGAACTGAACTGAAGTGAGGTAGACAGTCCTTCTTTAAAATGAGGATTCCAATGAATTAAAAATTCAGTGACTTGACTGATATTACCAAGTCAGTTTTAGATCCAGGAATAATTCATTTTACTCTTTACATCTGGTGCAGTTCTCTACTGAGTTCTTTTTGAATGTGTCTGAGTTGGAATGTATGTGGCCGACTTAGAAGATGCTTAAGCTCACCTCTATATACAGGCACATGAAAACTACAAGTATTCACAGAGCACTTATTGATCATAAACATGGAAAGATTAGAAGAAAAAAAAAAAGTTTCTACAGCTAAAGATATAAAGAAACCACAATGAGAAATGGTAGGAGGGACCCAGACCCACACACTTGGATGAGTGACCCACAGACAGGAGAATATTTACAACTGTAATGGTTCTCCCAAAAGCAAATGGTCCGATCTCCACAAGGAGTTCCCTAGTTCAGGAATCCTACACTGGAAGTTAAGACCCCAGAACACTTGGCTTTAATGTCAGTGGTGGTTATTTTCAGAAAAGCCAGAGTGCTGTGAGAAATAGAAACTCCACATTTAAGAGGGCACACAAAGTAGTATGCTTCAGGACCCAGGAAGTAATTTGAAAAAAACCTACATCAGATCTACCTGCTAATAACAGACTGCCTGCAAGAGAGGTAGGAGACAACTGGAGTTCATCTTGTAGATGCAGACATTGTTGGCAACTATTTTACAGCACTCTTTCAGGTGGACAGTGGTGCTGGTAAGGATCACCTTGGAATAATCCCTCTAGCTTAAAATGCCAGTATAAGGCTTTTCACCAGCCTGTCAACACCAGTATTGGAATACCTCAGCCAAGCAACCAGCCAAAGACAAACTTTCCACTCGCCAGCAGGTCTGCTGGTGACTTAAGACTCCCTAAGGCTACAGCCATCTCAGAATCTAGTTCTGTTCAGCAGAGAAAACAGGACCAGCCCCACACATTAGTACACTGACACAAACACTAGGGACTCCAGAGCTCTGCATCCAGAGACTCACTTTCAGTGGGCCAATGCATCAGTACTAGGGCTCTACGACCAAACACCTTGGGGCCCAGCTCCACTCACTGGTGTGACAGCTTGTTCCTCAATCCTGCCATGCACTGGGCTGATACAAATCTGAAATCCTGGGCCCTGAAGCAAGAGACCCCAGAACTTGTCTCTGCTAACCAGTGGTCCAGTACTAGTGCCAGACTACAGTGTTACCTACCAGTAAATGGCAAAGGTCCAGGATCCCTTGCCTATCAATGGCAGATACCATGATTTACAAAGCTAGTAGAAGGAAAAGACAAAATTAGTAAAATTATCTAATCTGCACAGATAGTAAGGATTATAAAAAATTATGTCAAATATAATATCAAAACCCAGTAAATATGGCGGGAAGGGAAGAAAATTACTGAGGTATTAAAATACATTTGAACTTAAGATATCAGCTATTTAATCATTGTTGTTGTTTTTGTTCAGTTGCTAAATCATGTCTAACTCTTTGCTACCCCATGGACTGCAGCATGCCAGACTCCCCTTTCCTTCACTGTCTCCTGGAATTTGCATAGATTCATGTCCATTAAATCAGTAATGCTATCTAACCATCTCATTCTCTGCTTCCCCCTTCTGCTTTTGCTTTCAACTTTTCTCAGTGTCAGATTAGAGAAATAGAGAGAGAGAGAGGATGAAAGGCTGCTATATATTCATCTCATTTTTTGTATCATTCTTTAACACCATAAACAAAAATAATTTGCATTAAAGACCTAAATTTAACAGCAAACACTATAAAACTTCTAGAGGAAAACATAGGCAGAACACTCTATGACATAAATTGTAGCAATTTTTTTTTCAATCCATCTCCCAGAATAATAGAAATAAAAACAAAATAAACAAATAGGTCCTGCTTAAATGCAAACATTTTTGCATAGTGAAGGAAATGATAAACACAATGAAAAGATAACCCACAGATTAGGAGAAAATATTTGCAAATTATGTGACCAACAAGAGATTAGTGTCCAAAACCAGCAAACAGCACACAAAGCTTAATAGCATCAAAACAAACAACCTAATCAACTAATGTATAGAAGACCTAAATAAACATTTTTTCAAAGTCTATACAGAGGGCTGAGAGACACACAATGATATTTAAATATCACTAATTATTAGAGAAGTGAAAACTAAAACTACAATGAGATAAGACTTCACAACTGCCAGAAAGATTATCATCAAAATATCCACAAATAATAAATGCAGGAGAGGGTACGGAGAGAAGTGAAATCTCCTACACTATTGATGGGAATATAAATTGGGATAGTCACTATGAAGAACAGTGTGAATGCTTATTAAAGAGATAAAAGCAGAGTTACAGAGTTACTGTATAATACAGCAATTCCATCCCTGGACATATATCTGGAGAAAAACACGATCTGAAAATATACATGCAACCCAATGTTGATTGCAGTAACATTTTCAATAGCCATGACATGGGAACAACCTAAATGTCCATTGACAGAGGAATGAATAAAGAAGATGTGGTACATATATACAATGGAATATTACTCAGCCATTAAAAAAATGATATAATGCCATTTTCAGCAAAGTGAATGGACCTAGAGATTGTCATACTGAATGAAGTAAGTCAGACAGAGAAGAAATATAGTGTGTTGTCCCTTATATGTGAAATCTAAAAAGAAACGATACAGATGAACTTACTTAAAAACAGAAACCGACTCACAGACTTAAGAGAATGAACTTATGGTTGCCAGGAGAAAGATGAGGGCAAGGGAGGGGATGGAGCTTGGGCTATGTACATACCATTATATTTAAAATGGAAAACTAAAAAGGACCTGCTGTACAGCACAGGGTTCTCTGTTCAGTGTTGCATGGCAGTTACAACGGATCCACAGAAATTCAAAGGACCATAACAGATTACACTATTATATGGAAATGAAATGGAGAGCACAGAAGTAACAGAAAAAATTCTAGAAATGTGCAGTTCTGAAGACTGAACCAGGGAGAAATTGTCATTACCAGTAATAAAATGGAATCAGCAGAAACCAACCTCCTCCCTTCTCCCCCAAAAAAATCCCCACAAAATCTCAGGATAACAGCCTTCAAATGTGAATTCTACCAAAAGTTTGGAAAAGTTTTGATACTTATCTTTCTATCTTAAAAAATGTTAGAGGAAAGAATGCTTCTGAACTCATTCCATGAGACCAGTATCACCATGACACCAAAACAAAAGATACACACACACACACACACACACACACACACACACAAAATAAAATTACAGACTGATATCACTGTTGCTGACAAAGGTCTGTATGGTCAAAGCTATGGTTTTTCCAATAGTCAGTTATGGATATGAAAGTTAGACAATAAAAAGGCTGAGTGCCAAAGAATTGATGCTTTTGAACTATGTTGTTGGAGAAGATTCCTGAGAGTACCTTGGACAGCAAGGAGATAAAACCAGTCAATCCTAAAGGAAATTAAAGCTGAATGAATATTCATTAGAAGAACTGATGCTGAAGCTGAAACTTCAGTACTATGGTCACCTGATGTGAGGAACTGACTCATTGGAAAAGACCCTGATGCTGGGAAAGATTGAAGGCAGGAGAAGGGACGACAGAGAATGAGATGGTTGGATGGCATCACCAACTTGATGGACATGAGTTTGAGTAAGCTCCAGGAGTTGGTGATGGACAGGAAAACCTGGCATGCTGTGGTCCATGGGGTTGCAAATAATCAGACAGGACTTAGCAACTGAACTGAACTTAGAAAATACAAAGAACCAAACAGAACTGAAGAACACATTAACTGATTAAAAAAATGCACTAGAAGAAATTGTTAGCAAACTAAATTATACTAAACATCAATGGGGGAAGACAGAGTAGTAGAAATCACCGATTCTGAAAAGAAACAAGAAAAGAATGAAAAAAGATGAAGATACTTTAAGAGACATCTGGACAACATAAAGGATACAAAGATTTGCATTATAGTTATTGCAGAAAGAAAAGAGAGAGAGAAATGGGATGTGAATGTATTTAAAGACATAATAGTTGAAAACTTTATCTTAAGAAAGAAAACTACCTAAGCACAGACAGTCCCATACTGTATTAACCCAAAGAGGAATATATCAAGATACATTGGAATAAAAATATAAAAACAAAAGATAAATAAAATGCTAAAATCAGAAAGGAAAATGCAGCAAATAAAATACAAGGGAACTCTCATAAGGCTGTCAGCTGATTTTAAGAAGAAACTCTGCATGATATAATTAAAGAAATGAAAGAGAAAAATCTACAGCTGATAATTCTCTACCAAGGAAAGACTCTTGTTCAGATTTGATGGACAGTAATATAGATAAGAAAAGGAAAATGAATTCAACATCAGTAAGTCAGTTTACAACACATATTAAAGGAACTTTGCTATGCAAAACAAAAGGATAAAAACGGAGACAGGAAAATTACGAAGAGAACAGCTCACAGGTAAAGGCAAACATACAGTAAAGGTAGGAAGCCTTTCACACAGAAAAACTAGTAAGAAGTATAACAGACAGGAAAAGTAAGATCATCTGTATCCACAGTAAGCAGTTAAGGGATACAGAAAACAATTGGATGTAAAATTTGATATCAAAATCAATAATCACTGGGGAGAAAAGGACAAATGTGGGGTGTTTAAAATATTTGAAATTAAGATATAAGTAGAGAGATAAAGAGTGATAAATGAAAAACTCTTGGTAACTTCAAACCAAAAATCTATAGTAGATATACATACAAAAAGCAAGAGAAATCAAAATATAAAGCTAAAGATAGTCATGGAATCATAATACAAGAGAACAAAAGGAAAAAGTGGGGGAGAGGGACTACAAAAACAAATTAAAAGCAAGTTAATCAAATGGCAATAAGAACATACATTTTTGGGGGCAGTCCCAAGATGGCAGAGGAATAGGACAGAGACCATTTTCTCCTGCACAACTTCATCAAAGATCATTTGAATGCTGAGCACCTTCCACAAAACAACTTCTGAATGCTGGTGAAGGACACCAGTCACCCAGAAAGGCAGCCCAATCTCTTTAAAGGGAGTTAGGACAAAATATAAAAGAAAAAAACTGAAATGAAAGATGGACACCCATCCTGGGGAAGGAGGAGAAGTTTCCACACAGTAGGAAACCAGAAGGCATGCCCCACAGGCATGTCTATGGGAGCGTTTTGGAATCTCAGAGGTCGACATAACCAGAAGGGGGGAAAAAAAAATCTCACAGAATACATACCACAGCTGGCAGAGAAGTGGCCCAGATGCTCACACTGCCACTAGTAAGTGGCAGCTGGGCCGGGAGATGTGGCTGTACCAGCAGTACTTAGAGTAAGGACTGGGCCTGAATGCCCTGAGGACAATCTGAGGGAGCTAATGTGAAATAGCAATCCAAACCGTGGTATCACCAGAGAGACAACAAAAAAAAAAAAAGAAAGAAAGAAAAGAAAAGAAAAGAAAAGAAAACCTTTCCCGTGAAAGGCTCAAATGGTGCCCAGTGAACTCTGGTGTACTCATATAACAAAAGATTGACCAAATACCAAAGGAGAGCAAGCCAACTGCCATAGAGATTCATTTCTCCCTGAAAGCAGAGAAACAGGTGTGCAACAGTCAGAGCCAGAAAGCCAGGGGTTGTTGCATTCTCAGCCCCAGAGACTGCATCTTCAACTAAACAGTGAGCAGGCTCCCAGCTGCTAAAATCATCTTCCTGGAACTCTAGATGGGTGACATCTGCTAGGAGTGTCTGAAATCAGCACGCCAGGTAACACATGACACACCTGGGACCATGCTCTCATGACACAGCCAGGAAATCAAGTGGCAGGGACTGGGCAGGTAAATAAGATGCATGGCCCACCTGGGACAGAGGGCTTGCCAAACATCTGGTCACCTGAGCTGCTTGGACCTGGGAAGGGTACAAAGGCATGGCCCATCTGGGACTGTGCCCTTATGGAGTACCCGAGAACCTGAGTGGCTTAGACCTGGGAAGTGCATGAAATACAAGGCTCACATGGGATGACGCCCTTTTAGAGCACTCTAGAGCTCCTGAGCAGTGTAGACCTGGGAAGCACACACCACCTTGGGCTGTGGCAAACCCAATGTTATCCATCAATTTTGAGCACTCCCCACACATGCCAGTGGTATTTCTTTGCAGTAGCTCTTCCTCCCCACAACACAACTGAACGAGTGAGCCTAAATAAGTGGTCACCTTCACCCTCTTGTGTCAGGGTGGAAATTAGACACTGAAAAGAATTGCAAACAGAGGAACCCAAAATAAACAAAGAAATGGGAACCTGGAAGTAATATGTGTAACAGATTAAAACCATGCATTTAATACTGGATACTTTTGAGAGGCACCTACAGATCTTGAGAATAAGTACAAGCTGGAACAAGGGACTTTCTGACACTGAACTGATCCCACACTGCCCACAACAAGTCCAGAGAAATGTCTAGACATATTTTTTTACTATGAGCACATTTTATTTTTTTAATTTAGTTATTACTCCTTTAACTTTCATTTTTATAGTCTATATTACCCCCCCCAAAAAGCCCTATTTTAAAAAAAAGTTCCATATATTTTTAATTATTTGATTAATTATGTTTTGTATTTTTTATATTGTATTTTTGAGAGTCTAATCTCTATTCTGTTCCTAATCTCTGCTGTTTGATATTCGTTATCAGTTTTGTACCTCTAAGAATCTAAATTCCCGTATTCATTTTCATTTAGGAGTTGATATCTCTCTCCCCTTTTGAAACTTCTTTTTCTCCTCCAGGTCACTTCTATCTCCTTCCTCCTTCATCTCTTCTCTGTATAACTCTGTGAATCTCTCTGGGTGTTCCTGGCTGTGGAAACTTGATTCACCAATAAACCTAGGGGTTTTATTTTCTATGTCGTATGGACAAGATGTCTTGAGGCTACTGTAAGAAAAGGACTGAAAGCTGGAGGCAGGGGGGTTAATTCCAAAACTTAAGAACATCCGGGAACTCCAGACTCCAGGGAAAATAAATAGACAAGAGCTCACCCCAAAGTCTCTATATCTACACTGAAACAAAGCTCCACTGAAAAGCCAGCAAGTTCCAATGCAAGTAGAACCATGCTAATTATCCAGCAAAACAGGAAAACAACCCTAAACATTAAAATACAGACTACCCAAAGCCATGTCAAACCCATAGACACACCAAAACTCACTAATGGGCACTTCATAGCAATCCAAAGAAAAGAGATCCACTTCCACACACCAGAATACAGACACAACGTCCCCCAAACAGGAAACCTTGACAAGCTATTAGATCAAAATCACCCACCTGGAGCAGAATCCACAGTTAAGAGGAACCACAAACTTCCAGCCTGCAGAAAGGGCACTCAAAATACAGCAATGTGAGCAAAATGAAAAGGCAGAGAAATATTGAACATGTGAAGGGACATTACAAAAATCCACCAAACCAAACAGAGGAGGAGGAGACAGGGTGTCTACCTGAAAAAGATTTCAGAATAATGATATTAAAGATGATGCAAAATATAGAAAACAAAATGATATTACAAATAAATAGACTAGAGACAAAGAATGAGAAGATGCGAGAAATGTTTAATAAGGACCTACAAGAAATAAAGAAGTGTCAATCAATAATGTACAATACAATAACTCAGATTAAAAACACACTAAGAGGGCATTAGCAGAGAAGGCAATGGCACCCAACTCCAGTATTCTTGCCTGGAAAATCCCATGGATGGAGGCGCCTGGAAGGCTGCAGTCCATGGGGTTGCTGATGGTTGGACACGACTGAAGTGACTTAGCAGTAGGAAGAGGGCATCAGAGGGCAGACACACTGAATCTATAATCACAGAAAAATAGCCAATCTGATCACATGGACCACAACCTATCTAACTCAGTGAACCACAGTCATGCCATGTGGGGCCACCCAAGATGGTCAGATCATGGTGGAGAGGTCTGACAGAATGTGGTCAACTGGAGAAGGGAATGGCAAACCGCTTCAGTATTCTTGCCTTGAGAACCCAATGAACAGTATGAAAAGACAAACTATTAGGTTACTGAAAGATGAACTCCCCAGATTGGTAGATGCCCAATATGTTACTGGAGATCAGTGGAGAAATAGCTCCAGAAAGAATGAAGGGATGGAGCCAAAGCAAAAACAATACCCAGTTGTGGATGTGACTGGTGATAGAAACAAGATCCAATGCTGTAAAGAGAAATATTGCATAGGAATCTGGAATATTAGGTCCATGTATCAAGGTAAATTGGAAACTGGTCAAACAGGAGATGGCAAGAGTGAACGTCAAAATTCTAGGAATAAGTGAACTAAATGGACTGGAATGGGTGAATTTAACTCAGATGACCATTATATCTACTACTGTGGGCAGGAATCCCTTAGGAGAAATGGACTAGCCATCTCTGTCAACAAAAAGTCTGAAACGCACTACTTGGAAGCAATCTCAAAAATGACAGAATGATCTCTGTTTCCAAGGCAAACCATTCAATATCACAGTAATCCAAGCCTATGTGCCAACCAGTAATGCTGAAGAAGCTGAAGTTGAACGGTTCTAGGAAGACCTACAAGACCTTTTAGAACTAACACCCCAAAAATATGCCCTTTCATTATAAGGGATTGGAATTCAAAAGTAGGAAGTCAAGAAACATCTGGAGTAAGAGGCAAATTTGGCATTGGAGTAGGAATGAAGCAGGACAAAGACTAATAGAGTTTTGCCAAGAAACCCACTGGTCAAAGCAAACACCCTCTTCCAACAACACAAGAGAAGACTCTACACACAGACATCACCAGATATATGGTCAACACCGAAATCAGACTGATCATATTCTCTGCAGCCAAAGATGGAGAAGCTCTATATAGTCAGCAAAATAAAAGACCAGTAGCTGACTGTGGCTCAAATCATAAGCTCCTTATTGCCAAATTCAGACTTAAATTGAAGAAAGTAGGGAAAACCACTAGAGCATTCAGGTATGACCTAAACCAAATCTCTTATGATTCTATAGTGGAAGTGATAAATAGATTTAAGGGACTAGATCTGACAGACAGAGTGTCTGATGAACTATGGATGGAGGTTCATGACACTGTACAGGAGACAGAGATCAAGACCATGCCCATGGGAAAAAAAAAAATGAAGAAAAACAAAAGGGCTGCCTGGGGAGGTCTTACAAATAGCTGTGAAAAGAAGAGAAGTGAAAATCAAAGGAGAAAAGGAAAGATATAAGCATCTGAATACAGAGTTCCAAAGAATAGCAAGGGGAGATAAGAAACCCTTCCTCAGTGATCAATGCAAAGAAAAGAGGAAAACAACAGCATGGGAAAGCCTAAGGATCTCTTCAAGAAAATTAGAGACACCAAGGGAGCACTTCATGCAAAGATGGCCTCCATAAAGGACAGAAATTGTATAGACCTAACAGAAGCAGAAGATATTAAGAAGTGGCAAGAATACACAGAACGATACAAAAAGATCTTCACTACCAAGATAGTCACGATGGTGTGGTCACTCATCTAAAGCCAGACATCCTGAAATGTGAAGTCAAGTGGGCCTTAGAAAGCATCAATATGAACAAAGCTCGTGGAGGTGATGGAATTCCAGTGAAGCTGTTTCAAATCCTGAAAGATGATGCTGTGAAAGTGCTGCACTCAATATGCCAGCAAATTTGGAAAACTCAGCAGTGGCCACAGGACTAGAAAAGGTCAGTTTTCATTCCAATTCCAAAGAAAGGCAAAGAAAAGAATGCTCAGACTACTGCACAATTGCACTCATCTCACATGCTAGTAAAGTAATGCTCAAAATTCTCCAAGTCAGGCTTTAGCAATACATGAACTATGAACTTGCAGATGCTCAAGCTGGTTTTAGAAAAGGCCGAAGAACCAGAGGTCAAATTGCCAACATCTGCTGGATCATGGAAAAAGCAAGAGAGTTCCAGAAAAACATCTATTTCTGCTTTATTGACTATGCCAAAGCCTTTAACTGTGTGGATCACAATAAACTGTGGAAGATTCTGAAAGAGATGGGAATACCAGGACACCTGACCTGCCTCTTGAGAAATCTGTATGCAGGTCAGGAAGCAACACTTAGAACTGGACATGGAACAACAGACTGACTCTAAATAGGAAAAGGAGTACATCAAGGCTGTATATTGTCACCTTGCTTATAAAACTTCTATGCAGAGTACATCATGAGAAACGCTGGGCTGGAGGAAGCACAAGCTGGAATCAAGATTCCTGGGAGAAATATCAATAACTTCAGATATGCAGATGACACCACTCTTATGGCAGAAAGTGAAGAGGAGCTAAAAAGCTTCTTGATGAAAGTGAAAGAGGAGAGTGAAAAAGTTGACTTAAAGCTGAACATTCAGAAAATGAAGATCATGGCATCTCATCCCATCAATTCATGGGAAATAGATGAGAAGACAGTGGAAACAGTGTCAGACTTTATTTTTGGGGGCTCCAGAATCGCTGCAGATGGTGATTGCAGTGACGAAATTGAAAGACGCTTACTCCTTGAAAGGAAAATTATGACCAACCTAGATAGTATATTCAAAAGCAGAGACATTACTTTGCCAACAAAGATCTGTCTAGTCAAGGCTATGTTTTTTTCCAGTGGTCATGTATGGATGTGAAAGTTGGACTGTGAAGAAAGCTGAGCATCGAAGAATTAATGCTTTTGAGCTGTGGTGTTGGATAAGACTCTTGAGATTCCCTTGGACTGCAAGGGGATACAGCTAGTCCATTCTAAAGGAAATCAGTCCTAGGTGTTCGTTAGAAGAACTGATGCTAACACTGAAACTCCAATACTTTGGCCACTTCATGTGAAGAGTTGACTCATTGGTAAAGACCCTGATGTTAGTAGGAATTGAGGGCAGGAAGAGCAGAGGACAACAGAGGATGAGAGGCTGGATGGCATCACTGACTCAATGGACATGAGTTTGAGTAGACTCCGGGAGTTGATGATCAACAGGGAGGCCTGGTGTACTGTGATTGATGGGGTTGCAAAAAGTCCAACATGACTGATTGACTGAACTGAACTTACTGAGAGAGAACCAACAGCAAAATAACTGAAGCAGAACAGAAGATGAGCAGGTGTAATAATGAATGGTGGAAATAAGTGTAGCAGAGAGGAAAAAAATAATTAAAAGAAATAAGGACAGCCTCAGTGACCTCTGGCACAATGTTAAACACCCCAAACTTTCAAATTATACATGTCCTGGGGAAGACAAATGAAAAGGCATGAGAAAATACTTTAGGAGATAATAATCGAAAACTTCCCTAAAATGGAGAAGGAAGTAGCCACCCAAGTTCCAGAAGCATATAGAATCCCAAAAAGAAAAATTCAAAGCAAAACACCACAAGAGACATATTAATCAAACTAACAAAGAGCAAATATTTAAAGGAGCAGTGGAAAAGCAACAAAAATCACACAGGGGATCCCCATAAGGTTAACAGCAGATCTTTCAATAGAAACTCTATAGGACAGAAGGGAATGACAGGACATACTTAAAATGATAAAAGAGAAAAACCTACAATCAAGATTACTCTACCCAGCAAGGATCTCATTCAGATATGAAGGAGAAATGAAAAGCCTTACAGAGAAGCAAAAGCTAAGAGAATTCAGCACCACCAAACCAGCTCTTCAACAAATGCTGAAGGGTCTTTACTAGACAGGAAACACAGTAAATGGTTATAAAAACGTACCTAAAATAAATTCAGTGGTAAAGGTATCATATTTATCAATAATTACCTTAAATGTAAATGGGCTATATGTTCCGGCCAAAAGACAAACATTGGCTGAAGGGATTAATAAACAAGACCCCTATATATGTTGTCTACAAGAGACCCACCTCAAACCTAGGGCCACATACAGACTGAAACTGAAAGGGTGGAAAAAGATATTTCTTGCAAATGGGGACAAAGAGAAAGCAGGCGTCACAATATTTATATCAGATAAAGTAGACGTTAAAATAAAGACTGATATATGAGACAAAGAAGGGCATTACATAATGGTCAAAGGTTCAATTCAAGAAGATATAATGACTATAAATATATATGCAGCCAACATAGGAGCACCTCAATATGTAAGGCAAATGCTTACAAGTATGAAGGGGGAAATTAACAACAAGACAATAATAGTTCAGTTCAGTTCATTTCAGTCACTCAGTTGTGTCCGACTCTTTGTGATCCCTTGAATTGCAACACACCAGGCCTTCCTGTCCATCACTGATTTCTGGAGTTTACTCAAACTCATGTCCATTGAGTTGGTGATGTCATCCAGCTATCTCGTTCTCTGTAGTCCCCTTCTCCTCCTGCCCCCAATTCCTCCCAGCGTCAGAGTCTTTTCCAATGAGTCAGCTCTTCACATGAGAAGGCTAAAGTATTGGAATTTCAGTGTTAGCATCAATCCTTCCAATGAATACCCAGGACTGATCTCCTTTAGAATGGATTGGTTGGATCCCCTTGCAGTCCAAGGGAATCTCAAGAGTCTTATCCAACACCACAGTTCAAAAGCATCAATTCTTTGGCACTCAGCTTTCTTCACAGTCCAACTCTTATATTCATACATGACCACTGGAAAAAAAACATAGCCTTGACTAGATGGACTTTTGTTGGCAAAGTAATTTCTCTGCTTTTGAATATACTCTCTAGGTTAGTCATGATTTTCCTTTCAAGGAGTAAGTGTCTTTTAATTTCATGGCTGCAATCACCATCTGTAGTGATTCTGGAGCCCCAAAATCAAAATCTGACAGTGCTTCCACTGTTTCCCCGTCTATTTCCCATGAAGTGATGGGACCAGATGCCATGATCTTCATTTTTTAATGTTGAGCTTGAAGCCAACTTTTTCACTCTCCTCTTTCACTTTCATCAAGAGGCTTTTTAGGTCCTCTTCACTTTCTGCCATAAGGGTGGTGTCATCTGCATATCTGAGGTGACTGATATTTCTCCTGGCAATCTTGATTCCAGCTTGTGCTTCTTCCAACCCAGCGTTTCTCATGATGTACTCTGCATAGAAGTTAAATAAGCAGGGTGACAATATACAGCTTCGATGTACTCCTTTTCCTATTTAGAGTCAGTCTGTTGTTCCATGTCCAGTTCTAAGTGTTGCTTCCTGACCTGCATATAGATTTCTCAAGAGGCAGGTCAGGTGTCCTGGTATTCCCATCTCTTTCAGAATCTTCCACAGTTTATTGTGATCTACATAGTCAAAGGCTTTGGCATAGTCAATAAAGCAGAAATAGATGTTTTTCTGGAACTCTCTTGCTTTTTCCATGATCCAGCGGATGTTGGCAATTTGATCTCTGGTTCCTCGGCCTTTCCTAAAACCAGCTTGAACATCTAGAAGTTCATGGTCCACGTGTTGCTGAAGCCTGGCTTTGAGCATTACTTTACTAGCATGTGAGATGAGTGCAATTGTGCAATAGTCTGAGCATTCTTTGGCATTGCCTTTCCTTGGGATTGAAATGAAAACTCACTTTTTCCAGTCCTGTGGCCACTGCTGAGTTTTCCAATATTACTGACATATTGAGTGCAGCACTTTCATGGCATCATATTTCAGAATTTAAAATAGCTCCACTGAAATTCCATCACCTCCAATAGCTTTGTTCATATTGATGCTTTCTAAGGCCCACTTGACTTCACATTTCAGGATGTCTGGCTCTAGGTTAGTGATCACACCATCGTGATTATCTTGGTCATGAAAATCTTTGTTTTACAGTTCTGTTTATTATTGCTACCTCTTCTTGATATCTTATGCTTCTGTTAGGTCAAAAGAGTCTGAAATTCAGTACTTGCATGCAATCTCAAAAATGACAGAATGATCTCTTTTCGTTTCCAAGGCAAGCCATTCAATATCACTGTAATCCAAGCCTATTCCTCAACCAGAAACACTGAAGAACATGAAGTTGAACGGTTCTGTGAAGACCTACAAGACCTTTTAGAACTAATACCCTAAAAAGATGTCCTTTTCATTATAGGTGACTGGAATGCTAAGATAGGAAGTCAAGAAACACCTGGAGTAACAGGCCAATTTGGCCTTGGAATGCGGAATGAAGCAGGGCAAAGAGTAATAGAGTTTTACCAAGAAAACACACTGGTCATAACTAACACCCTTTTCCAACAACATAAGAGAAGACTCTTCACATGGACATCACCAGATGGTCAACACTAAAATCAGACTGATCATATTCTCTGCAGCCAAAGATGGAGAAGCTCTATACAGTCTTCAAAAATAAGACTGGTAGCTGCCTCTGACTCAGATCATGAACTCCTTATTGCCAAATTCAGACTTAAATTGAAAAAAATTAGGTAAAACCGCTAGACCATTCAGGTATGACCTAAATCAAATCCCTTATGATTATACAGTGGAAGTAAGAAATAGATTTAAGGGACTAGATCTGATAGACAGGGTGCCTGGTGAACTATGGACAGAGGTTCATGACATTGTACAGGGGACAGGGATCAAGACCATCCCCACTGGAAAAAATACAGAAAAGCAAAAGGCCTTCCAAATAGCTGTGAAAAGAAGAGAAGTGAAAATCAAAGGAAAAAGGAAAGATATAAGCATCTGAATGCACTTCCAAAGAATAATAAGAAGAGATAAGAAAGCTTTCCTCAATGACCAATGGAAATAAATAGAGGAAAAAAACAATATGGGAACCTTAATATCCCAGTCACACATATGGATAGATCAACCAATCAGAATAGTAGCAAGGAAACCCAAGCTCTAAATGATCAAATAGATCACTTAGAGCTAATTGATATCTATAGGACATTTCACCCCAAACCAATGGAATTCATCTTTTCTCAAGTACACATGGACCATTCTCTAGGACAGATCATATCCTGGGCCATAAATCTAGCCTTGGTAAATTGAAAAAAATTGAAATCATGTCAAGCATCTTTTCCAATCACAATTCAGTAATGTTAAATGTCAGCAACAGGTTAAAAAAAAAATTAAAAATACAAACATGTGGAGGCTAAAAAAATATTCTTCTGAATAACCAACAGATACTAGATGAAATCAAACTATTCATAGAAACAAATGAAAATAAAAACACAAAAACCCAATACCTATGGGATTCAGTAAAAGCAGTGCTAAGATGGAGATTCATAGTAATACAAGCCTACCTCAAATAACAAGAGAAACATCAAATGAACAGCCTAACTTTATATTTAATGCACTAGAAAAAAAAAAAGAAAAGAAAAGATGAACTTCAAAATTAGTAGAGGAAAAGAAATTATAAAAATCAGAGTAGAAATAAGTGGAAAAAAGCAATGAAAGAGAGTAGAGTAAAAATCAACATAACTAAAAGGTACTTCTATAGAAGATAAATGAAATAGAGAAACCATTAGCCAGACTCAAGAATTTAAAAAGGGAGAAGAATCAAATCAATAAAATTAGAAATGAAAATGAAGAACACAAACAACACAGAAATACAAAAGATTATAAGAGACTATTATGAGCAATTACATGTCAATAAAAAAAAAATAGACAACTTGGAAGAATGCACAAATTCTAGAAAAGTATAACCTTCCAAAACTAAACCAGGAAGAAATAGAAAATCTTAACAGACCTATCAGAAGCATGGACATCAAAACTGTAATAAAAAGTCTTCCAACAAACAAAAGCCCAGGACCAGATGGCTTCACAGGTGAATTCTACCAAAAATTTAGAGAAGAGCCAACACCTACTCAAACTCTTTCAGAAAATCGCAGAGGAAGGCAAACTTCCAAATTCATTCTATGAGGTCACCATCATTCTAATATCAAAAACAGACAGAGATACCACACAAAAAATAATAAATAAATAAAATTACAGGTCATTATCCCTGATGAAAATAGATACAAAAATCCTAAACAATATTCTAGCAAACAGAATTCAACAACATATTAAAAAATCATGCATCACAATGAAGTGAGCTTAATACCAAGGATGCAAGGATTTTTCAGTAGTCACAAATCAATCAATATGATACACCATATTAACAAACTAAAAAATAAAAACCATATTATTATCTCAATAGATGCAGAGAAAATATTTGACAAAATTCAACACTTATTTATGAGAAAACTCTCCAGAAAGCAGGTGTAGAACATGCATACTTCAACATAATAAAAGTCATATACAACAAACCCATAGAAAACATTATCCACAATGGTGAAAAATTGAAAGCAATTCCTCTAAAATCAGGAGCAAGACAAGTGTTTCCACTCTCACCACCACTATTCAACATAGTTTTGGAAGTCCTAACCATAGCAGTCATGGAAGAAAAACAAATAAAAGTAATCCAGATTGGAACAGAAGAATAAAGCTCTCACAGTTTGAATTGACATGATCTCGTACATAGAAAACTCTAAAGGCACTGCCAGAAAATTATTAGAGCTACACATATAGTAAAGTTTTAGGAAATAAAATTAATACATAGAAATTCCTTGCATTCCTATACACTAATGATGAAAAAGCAAGGAAATTAAAGAAACAATTCCATTCACCATTGAAATGAAAAGAATAAAGTACTTAGAAATAAATTTACCCAAATGAACAAAATGTTTCTTTATACAAAAGTTTTTCTATATACAAAAGCTTTTCTTTCCTATATACAAAAGTTTTGTATATAGAAAACTATAAAACACTGCTGAAAGAAATAAAAGATGACACAAATAGATGGAGAAGTATAACATGTTTATGAATCAGAGGAATCAATATAGTGAAAATGAGCTATTCAAAGCAACCTATAGATTCAATGCAATTCCTATCAATCTACCAATGGTGTTTTTCACACAACTAGAAAAAATAATTTCAAAAATCTATGGAAACACCAAAAACCTCCAATAAACAAAGTAATCTTGAGAAAGAGGAATGCAACTGGAGGAATCAACCTGCCTAACTTCAGACTATACTACAAAGCTACAGTTGTCAAGATAGCATGGTACTGGCAAAAAGAGAGAAATATAGATCAATGGAACAAAGCAGAAAGCCCAGAGATAAACCCATGTGCCTATGGACACCTTATCTTTGACAATGAAGGAAAAAATATACAATGGAGAAAAGGCAATCTCTTTAACAAGTGGTGCTGGGAAAACTGTTAAACCACCTCTAAAAGAATGAAGCTAGAACACTTTCTAACACTACACACACATACACACACATATTGCAAATTGTTAAATATATAAATTTAAAACCAGAAACTATAAAACTCTTAGAGGAAACCATAGGCAGAACAGTCTCTGACATAAATCACAGCAAGATCCTCTGTGAACCATCTCACAGAGTAATGGAAATAAAAACAAGAATATAAAAAGGGAACCTAATTAAAATCTTTTGCACAACAAAGGAAACTATAAGCAAGGTGAAAAAGCAGCCTTCAGAATGGGAGAAAATAGTAGGAAACGAAGCAACTGACAAAGAGTTAATATCCAAAATACACAAGCAACTCGTGCAGCTCAATACCAGAAAAATAAATGACCCAATCAAAAAATGGGCCAAAGAACTAAACAGACAGATATCCAAAGAAGACATATGGATGGCTAAGAAGCACATGAAAAGATGCTCAGCATCACTCATGATCAGAGAAATTCAAATCAAAACCACAATGAGGTACCATCCCATGCTGGTCAGAATGGTTTCAATTAAAATGTCTACAAACAACAAATGCTGGAGAGGGTGTGGAGAAAAGGAAACTCTTTTACACTGTTGAGGGGGAATGCAAATAGTACAGCCACTATGGAGACCAGTGAGGAAATTCCTTAAAAAAACTGGAAACAGAACTGCCATAAGACCCAGTAATCCAGCTGCTGGCCATACACGCCTTGTAAACTAGAATTGGAAAAGACACTTGTACTCCAGTGTTCATTGCAGCACTGTTTACAATAACTAGGACTTGAAAGCAACCTAGACGTCCATTGGTAGATGAATGGATAAGGAAGTTGTGGTACATATACATAATGGAATATTACTCAGCTATAGAAAACAACACACGAGTCAGTTCTAATGAGGTGGATGAAACTGAAGCCTATTATGCAGAGTAAAGTAAATCAGAAAGAGAAATACCAATATGGAATTTAGAAAGACAATAATGAAGGGTTAACACAAGGATGATCACTCTTGACACTTTCATGCCACATATTGTTGGAAGTCTTACACATACTAATCAAAGACTAAAAAGAAAGAAATCCAAATTAGAAACAAACAATTAAAACTGTCACTGTCTTCAGATAACATGTCAATATGCATAGAAAATCTGAAGAAACAATCCAATTTAACATCACATCAAAAAGAACAAAATACCTAGGAGTAAACCTACCTAAGGAGACAAAAGACCTGTACTCTGAAAACTATAAGATGCTGTTGAACCTAGCTGAAGAGAATACAAACAGATGGAAAGATATTCTATGTTCTTAGATAAAAATAATCAATATTGTTAAAATAACCATTCTACTCAAGGCAATCTACAGATTTAATGCAATCCCTTTCAAATTATCAATGTCATTTTTCACAGAACTGAAACAAAAGATTTTAAAATTTGTATAGAAACACACACACACACAAACCTGGACAGCCAAAACAATCTTGAGAAAGAGGAACTGCGCTGGAGAAATCAGGTTTCCTGACCTCAGACTATATCTCAAAGATTCAGTAACAAAAGAGTGTTTCACTGGAAAAAAAAAAAAAAGAGTAGATATAGATCAATGGAATAGGATAGAAACACCAAGATAAATCAGCACAACTTTTTCAAATAATCTATGAAAAAGAAGGGAAGATTATACAGTGGAGAAAAGACTGTTTCTTCAATGACTGGTGCTGGTAAAACTGGATCAATGAGATCAGAACATTCCCTCACAAAAATAAATACAAAATGGATCAAAGACATAAATATAAAACCAATGCTCTAAAAGTCCTAGAGGAAAACATAGGCAGAACTTGTATAACATAAATCATAGGAGTCTTTCCTTATATCTATCTCCTAAAGTCACAGAAACAAAAACAAAATAAATAAATGGGATCTGATTGAACTTAAAAGCTTTTGCACAGAAAAGGAAATTATAAACAAAATTAAAAGGCAACCTACAAGTTGGGAGAAAATATTTGCAGACAAGGAGACCAACAGGAACTAATTTTCAAAATATGCAAAGAGCTTGCAAAGTTCAATATCAAAAACAAATAACCTAATCAAAAAGAGCAGAAAATCTAAATAGACTCTTCTCAAAAGAAGTCATATAGATGGCCAACAGGAACATGAAGAGATGTGCAACATCACTAATTAATAGAGGAATGCAAATTAAAACTAAAATGAGATACTACCTCACACTTGTCAGAATAGTCATTATCAAAATGTCCACAAATAATAAGTGCCGAAGATGGTGTGGGAAAAAAGGAACCCTTCGAACTCTTGATAAGAATGCAAATTGGTGCAGCCATTATGGAGACCTATAATGAAATTCTTAAACACTAATAATAGAGTTAGGGTATTATCCCATAATCCTGCCCCTGGGAATATATCTGGAAAAGACAAAAACTGTTATGCAAACAGATGAATGTACCCTAATAGTCCCAGTGCTGTAACACTATTTAGTGCAGCCAAGCCATGGACACAATCTAAATATCTATCAACAGAACATAAACTTAATGTTACCAGATGGGAAAGGGTGAAGTTGCTCAGTTGTGTCCAACTCTTTGCGACCCCGTGGACTGTAACCTACTAGGCTTCTCTGTCCATGGGAACTTCCAGGCAAGAATACCGGAGTGGGTTGCCATTTCCTTCTCCAGGGGACATTCCTGACCCAGGGTTCAAACCCAGGTCTCCTGTATTGCAGGCAGATGCTTTACCCTCTGAGCCACCAGGGAAGCCTGGGAAAGGGTCGGGGAGGAATAAAGTGGTTATTTGGGGTTAACAGATACTACTATATATAAAACAGATAAATGACAAGGACCTACTGTGTAGCACAGGGAACTATATTCAGTAGCTTGTAATAATCTATAATGGAAAAGAATCTGAAAAAGAAAATATATTCTTGGTCAGATTCTTTTCCATTATAGGTTATTATGAGTTAGTGAATATCTATATATATAATGCATTGCATATATGTGTATATACAATGCATTATATATATTTATATATATATATATATATATACACACACACACACACAGGAATCACTTTGCTCTACATTGTAACTCAAATATACTTCAATTTAATTAATTAATTAAAATAATTAATGCATTTTTCATTTAATATTTTTAAAATCTAGAGCTAAACTTGGTCCATCTAGTCAAGACTATGGTTTTTCCTGTGGTCATATATGGATGTGAGAGTTGGACTGTGAAGAAAGCTGAGTGCTGAAGAATTGATGCTTTTGAACTGTGGTGTCAGAGAAGACTCCTGAGAGTCCCTTGGACTGCAAGGAGACCCAATCAGTCCATTCTAAAAGAGATTAGCCTTTTCTTTGGAAGGAATGATGCTGAAGCTGAAACTCTAGTATTTTGGCCACCTCATGCGAAGAGCTGACTCGCTGGAAAAGACGCTGATTCTGGGAGGGATTGAGGGCAGGAGGAGAAGGGGACGACAGAGGATGAGATGGTTGGATGGCATCACCGGCCTGGCGTGCTGCGATTCATGGGGTCACAATGTGTCGGACATGACTGAGTGACTAAATTGAACTGAACTGAACGGAAACTTAAAATTAAACATTATAAGCAAATATGTAACAGTTTATAAATTTAAACTTATTTTGTATGTTCTCATTTGAAAATTTGTCATCCTCTTATATTTGATCAGTTATAGCTATTAGTTTAAACATACAGAGCTAGGAAATGACAGCGAATGGATTCAAGTATATGTCTCTTTGAATTTAAAACATATTCTATATTCTGTAAATACATCGTCAAAATTTTCTTTAACTTCCCAAGAATGCTAGATAATTTGCTACCCTATGGACCACCAGGCACCTTTGTCCATGGCATTCTCCAGGCAAGAATACTGGAGTGGGTTGCCATGCCCCTCATCAAGGGATCTTCCTGACCCATAGATCTAACCTGTATCTCCTGTATTGCAGGTGGATTCTTTACTGGTGAGCCACTAGGGAAGCCCTAAGACAATTCAAAGTATTTTCAAACCTAAGTTCATTTGCCTGATGCAGAATGAAGCTAAACAAATCAATATGCTACCATCTGTGATGCCTGAAAAATCACAAGGAATATGGTAACAGATATGAGGAGCATAGTCCTGACTTTCAAAATAGCTGCCACTGATGCTGTCAGGGAAAGATACAAGAGGCTACTATGGGTGAGTGGCCAGGCAAAGTAAACAAAAGAAATAGCTCACAGCTCAAAGACTTCCCTTGCTTTCAGTGGAGAAACAGTGGCACAAATTCCCATCTGTCCTTTTCAGTATTATAAAGAAAAACAACTACACTGCACTAAGATTTGTTGCTTCTGATCCAAGAATGTAAATATTTAAGTAGTTTTCAAATAAGTAGGGAAAAGAGAGATTTGTGCTATTTTAGAATGTAAATGCTAAAAGGAATATGTAGAAAGTGCAATTTATAGTTGATGCTTATTACATCTCACTAATCAGAGTGCATAAAAACGAAGAAATTTCACAAGTCGATTAGCCTTCCTGTTTTCATAGGGTAGACATTTATTTATTTATATATTCATCTTACTTTCTTTAAAAAAATGTATTTATTTTAGTTGGAGAACTTTACATTATTGTGATGGTTTTTGCCATACATCATCATGAACTGGCCACGGCTATACATGTGTCCTCCACAACCTGAAGGCCCCTCCCACATCCCTCCCCACCCTATCCCTCTGGGTTGTCCAAGAGCACCAGCTTTGGGTGCCTTGCTTCATGCATCAAACTTGCACTGGCCATCTGTTTCACGTATGGTAATGTACATGTTTCAGTGCTCAAGTTATCCCTTCTCCCACTGAGTTCAAAAGTCTGTAGTTTATATCTATCTCTCCTTTGCTGCCCTGCATTTAGGAAATATACTTCCTTTTTACAGTTTGAAAAAACACTTTTGGAGATTGTATTTTAGTGAAGTAAGTTATACTGCTTAGATTTTCACTGCAAGTCAGCTGTTCATCAGGTGATAAACTTGAACAAGATATTTACTATTGTTTTGCCTCAGTCACATTATATGAAAATAGGAATGAAAAGAATACCATCTAAAGAGATTGAATGATATATGTATATTCTATTAACTGACATAATTATACACATTCTATTGAATTTTATTTTATCTATACACACACACACACACACACATATATATATATATATATATAAGCACTCATGGCTGAGTTGGTAAAGAATCTGCCTGCAATGCAGCAGACCTGGGCTTGAATCCTAGGTGGAAAAGATCCCTTGGAAAAGGAAATGGCAACCCACCCCAGTATTCTTGCCTGGAGAATCCCATGGATAGAGGAGCTTGGCAGGCTTTAGTCCATGGGGTTGCAAGAGTCTGACACAACTTAGTGACTAAACCATCACCACCACATGCCATAGCATCAGTGCTCATAATTTTTGGCTATTTTGAAGTCTCATAACTTAGTTCAATCAGCTATTCTTCACATTTCATGGATGAGGAATCTGAAGTTCAAGGATATTAGGTAACCTGATGAAGGTTACAGACTAGTCAATGGTAAAGTCAGAGGTACTCTTTACACAGTTACTACATTTGGGTTCATACAAGTATTAATTAATGATCTCATTTATAGTCTATTTCTAAATTCCACTGACTTCTCTCTTCATAGAATCTCTATTAAACTTTCATATGTGTGGTCAGTCATGTCCAACTCTTTGTGACTGCATGGAGCCCACAAGGATCCTCTGTTCATAAGAATCTCCAGGCAAGAAAACTGGAGAGGATTTCAGTTTCATCCTCCAGGAGATCTTCCTCACCCAGAGATCAAACCTGCATCTCTTGCATTGCAGGAAGATTCTTTGCTGACCGAGTCATCTGGGAAGCCCTTCTACTACCCTTATTTTTTGCTAATACTTTTGAGTATTTGTATTTCTGTTTAACATATAATAAACTGTGTAAGATAAGGAGAGTGTTTATAGTTCTATTACATCCTTTACAGATCTTAATAAAATATTGTAAAAGAAAAATTTTAGCAAGCATTTATTAAAAATGGAGAATAAAAGACTTTAAGACTAGAAGTCGAGATGACTGCAATGAGAGTTGACTCAATTCCAATGAATCTAAAGGTAGATTATTAAACATTGGCATGCATGCTCAGTCTCTCAGTTGTGTCCAACTCTTTGTGACCCCATGGACTGTAGCCCACCAGGCTCCTCTGTCCATGAGATTTCCCAGGCTAGTGTACTGAAGTGAGTTGCCATTTCCTTCTCAAAGATAGTGGAGTGAGGCAATGAAAAACAAATACCCAAGGGATGTTTGATCAGTGTGGTTAGGTCATTTGTGTTTGTTAATTGTCCTTATTGAAGTTAGATTGCTACCCCTGTAAAGAGGTTGGGAAGCAAGTGGTCTGTCAGTCTTACAGACTAAATTTCAAAGAGATAAATCCCAGGTCCTGGAGAATGACATACCTGAATTGTAGAAGTCTTCCATCTCAAAGAAGTAGACCACAGATGTACAACTGCAAATTTTCTAAAATAGATGCTTTAGTGCTTTATCAATTTATTCCTTAATTTATTCTTTGAAATCCAGAAAGCTATTAGCCAAGTATCTTATTTTTATAATATGTAATAATTGTGCTAATATTTTTGTGGGAGAGTAGTTTATGTAGAAAATTCAAAAATAATTTATAGTCAATCAATGGGTTTAATGAATCATAACTAATTTCTGTTTAGAGAGTTTTTTTTTTTCAGTGCTGTAACTGGCAAGCCATCAAATACATTACCTCTTATGTGTGTGTTCTGCTGTCTGCCAGTTTTCTGAAGGAAGAAATCGAAAACATTAAGATGTTCATAACAGAAGTAAAAAAAAATACATGGAATACAAAAATGGCTATTCAGATTTAAGCATTTGAAAAGTTTAAGTCTACTTGGAGTTTTTAGTGTCTAGGACTCTAGAGAAGGGATACAGGCATCAGTGGGGACTAAAAGAGCTGGCAGTGTTGTCTGAAAAGTCACTGGCAAGGCACTAGTGATAGAAACCCTATTATTGAATGGCTTTTTAAGATGTAAATTAACTCCATGTATGGATATTGTCATTTTTATTTAGAAATATATTTAAGGTGCTCATGTGTTCACTTGGTCTTTCTTAAGCATCAGTTTTAATTAGTGACAATGTATTTTAGAAAAGGTCCTTATGCAAAACCCAGTAGAAATATATATAAGAAATCATTAGTCATCACATGTTAGGATATTTTGCAAAATTAATAGACCAAAAGAAGAAGAGAAAGAACTGACAGTAAGATTTCCAAGGGTTAATAAAGCTATCTAGTCATTTTATAGATGAAACCTCTTCATATGGAGCTGCCACATGTTTGGTAGATTTGTGTGTGTGTGTGTATCTGTGTGTGTATCACCAAAAAATATAGCCATAACCTGAAAGCAGACAGTTACTTTATTTGATGTCTCCTGCTCTCAGAGTCTTAAGAAAGGGGCCCATGTATACATGTTCTAAAAGCACAGCAGCCAGTAACAGACAGCATTAGGACTTATTTTGTAATTGAATGAGAGATTCTTTAAATTATATAGGACCTTACAATTTTCAAAAAGTTTATGCACAAGGTTCTACATAAATCCTATAACTCTTTCACCCCTACCCTGAACTGCCTCTCCCTCCTTGCATCTCCCCATGGGTAACCACTAGCTTGTTCTCTATGTCTGTGAGTCTTCTTTACTTTCTGTTTGTTGTATTTACTAGTTTGTTTTTTATAGGTTCCACATAGAAATGATATCATTGAAAGCTTTGAATAGAAAGCTCCTGACCACTGAAAGAGAATTTGAAAGAGAAGTATTAAACTAAATAGGTTCATTTAGTACATGGAAATATTTTCAAATGAGTAATATATTTACTTAGGTTATGTGAATGCTAATAATATAGATTTCTTAGAAATTCTACATAGTTTCTAAAATTCTTATATGTACTGGTAAAATGTAATCAGTCATAATTCTAGTCATTATCTTAAAGTGTTGTATGTCACAGCAATAATGAGTGTCTTTGACAATTGTGCATAGTCCAATTTTAAACATACTTTCTTAAGTCTTTTTATGTTTTTCATGAAGATGGGAGTCTGCTGAAGCCTGACTTACCATAGAAGGAATGACTCGTTATAAGAGAAACGGGTGAGAAGTAGCTTGATCTAAGAACCAGAGAAAATTCATGAATATCATATTTATATAGAATTTAGTAGGAAAAAGTAAGATATTAAATTACACATAAAATACTAGAATTATATATGATTTGTATTATACATGTGTACACAAAATACTTTGAAGAATATCTTTTATAAATTTGTAAGCATAAATTCAAGCTTAGCTTTTGATTGGCACTTTATACTTAATTGGCACAATTGAAGGTTAATAATTTTTGTAGATTTTTCTCTTTTAATGGTCTTGAAAAGTTGGTCAGTCAGTGTGAAAAGGGCATTTGTGTGTAACTGAGGCCAACCTAGACAGTCTTTTGACTAGACTTGTTAAATCCTCATCTAAGCTTTCTAAAAATGCAGAGTTATGCAAAGGAATATTTTGGTGATTAGACTCAGATATCAAGCTATAATAATGCTAAAAGGTTTTATCCATCAGCAGATGAATGGATAAGAAAGCTGTGGTACATATACACAATGGAATACTACTCAGCCCTTAAAAAGAATAAATTTGACTCAGTTCTAATGAGATGGATGAAATTGGAACCGATTATACAGAGTGAAGTAAGCTAGAAAGAAAAACACCAATACAGTATACTGACACATATATATGGAATTTAGAAGACAGTAATGATGACCCTATATGTGAGACAACAAAAGAGACACAGAGGTATAGAACGGATTTTTTGGACTCTGAGGGAGAGGGAAAGGGTGGGATGGTTTGGGAGAATGGCATTGAAACATGTATACTTTCTTGTAAGAAACAAAGCGCCAGTCTATGTTCAATGCAGGATGCAGGATGCATAGGGCTGGTGCACAGGATGATTCAGGTAGAGGATGTGGGGTGGGAGGTGGGAGGGGGCTTTGGCATTGGGAGATTGTGTTCACCTGTGGCTGATTCATGTCAATGTATGGCAAAACAAATACAGTATTGTAATTAAAAATAAATAAATAAATAAACGAAAAAAATTGTTTTTCAAGTAATCCAGAAGTGATTCAATCAGTCTTTGCTTGCACTGTCCAGTCTATGATTTTGAAAAATGATTTAGGATAAATTCAAGCAATTCTTGAGCAACTTCTTTGCATTCAGCACAAGCCTGTGGGATAAGTCCAGTAAGGGGTATTTACATTCTGCTTTCTCTATCTTTTTTTTTTTTTTTTTGCTTTGCTTTCAGAGACTAACAGCTACATTAATTGATATAGATCTGAAAATTCAAGATTGCAGGACCAGATGGTTAACTCAGTTAAGTTCAGTTTAGTTGCTCAGTCATGTCCAACTCTTTGTGACCCCACTGACTTAAAACACTAGGATTCCTTGTTCATCACCAACTTGCAAAGCTTACTCAAACTTGTGTCCATCGAGTTGATGATGCCATCCAGCCATCTCATCCTCTGTCATTCCCTTCTCCTCCTGCCTTCAATCTTTCCTATTATCAAGGTCTTTTCCAGTGAGTCAGATCAGGTGGCCAAAGTATTGGAGTTTCAGCTTCAGCATCAGTCTTTCCAATGAATATTCAGGACTAATTTCCTTTAGGATGGACTGATTGGATCTCCTTGCAGTCCAAGGGACTTTCAAGAGTCTTCTCCAACACCACAGTTCAAAAGTATCAACTCTTTGGGGCTCGGCTTACTTTACAGTTCAACTATCACCTCCATACATGACTACTGGAAAAACCATAGCTTTGACTAGACAGACCTTTTCTACAAAGTAATGTCTCTGCTTTTTAACATGCTGTCTAGGTTGCTCATAGCTTTTCTTCCAAGGAGCAAGTGTCTTTTAATTTCAAGGCTGCAGTTACCATCTGTTGTGATTTTGGAGCCCCTCAAAAAATAAAGCCTTTCATTGTATCCATTATTTCTCCATCTATTTACCATGAAGTAATGGGACTGGATGTCATGATGTTAGTTTTCTGAATGTTGACTTTAAGCCAACTTTTCCCTCTCCTCTTTAACTTTCATCAAGAGGCTCTTTAGGTCTTCTTTGCTTTCTGCCATAAGGATGGTGCCATTTGTGGGTCTGAGGTTATTTATATTTCTCCCGGCAACCTTAATTCCAGCCTGTGCTTCATCCAGCCTGGCATTTCACTTGATGTACTCTGCATATAGTTTCATCGAGTTTGAGTACTGCAATTAATTTGCCAGCAAATTTGGAAAACTCAACAGTGGCCATGAGACTAGAAAAGGTCTATTTTCATTCCAATCCAAAACAAAGGCAATGTCAAAGAATGCTCAAACTATTACACAATTGCACTCATCTCACACGCTAGCAAAGTAATGCTGAAAAGTCTCCAAGCCAGGCTTCAACAGTATGTGAACGATGAACTTCCAGATGTTCAAGCTGGATTTAGAAAAGGCAGAGGAACCAGAGATCAAATTGGCAATATCCATTGGATCATCGGAAAAGCAACAGAATTTCAGAAGAATATCTACTTCTGTTTTATTGTCTATGTCAAAGTCTTTGACTGTGTAGATCACAACAAACTGTGGAAAGTTCTTCAAGAGATGGGAGTACAAGACCATCTGACCTGCCTTCTGAAAAATATGTATGCATTTCAAGAAGCAACAGTTAAAACCAGAAATGGAACAACAGACTGCTTCCAAATTGGGAAAGGAGTACATCAAGGCTGTATACTGTCACCTTGTTTATTTAACTTATGTGCAGAGTATATCATGCAAAATCTGGCTGGATTAAGCACAAGCTGGAATCAAGATTGCTGGGAGAAATATCAATAACTTTAGATATGCAGATGACACCGCCCTAACGGCAATAAGCAAAGAAGAACTAAAGAACCTCTTGATGAAAATGAAAGGAAAGAGTAAAAAAGCTGGCTTAAAACTCAACATTCAGAAACCTGAGATCATGGCATCTGGTACCATCACTTCATGGCAATTTGATGCGTAAACAATGGAACCAGAGAGTCTTTATTTTGGGGGCTCCAAAATCACTTCAGATGCTGATTGCAGCCCTTAAATTAAAAGATGCTTGCTCCTTGGAAGAAAATCTGTCAATAAACTAGAGAGCATATCAAAAAACAGGGACATTATTTAGCCAATAAACTTCTGTCTTGTTAAAGCTATGGTTTTTCCAGTAGTCATGTATGGATGTGAGAGTTAGACTATAAAGAAAGCTAATTATGGAAGAACTGATGCTTTTTACTGTGGTGTTGGAGAAGACTTTAGAGTCCCTTGGACTTCAAGGAGATCAAACCTGTCAATCCTAAAGGAAATCAACCTTGAACATATACTGGAAAGACTGATGCTGAAGCTGATGCTCCAGTACTTTGCCCACATGATTCGAAGAACTGACTCTTTGGAAAAGACCCTGATGCTGATAAAGATTGAAGACTGAAGGAGAAGGGGACAACAAAAGGTGAGATGGTTGGATGCCATCACTGACTCAATTGGCATGAGTTTGAGCAAGCTCCGAGTGTTGATGATGGATAGGAAGCAGTCCATGTGCTGCAGTCCATGACACTGCAAAGAGTTGGACATGACTGAGCCACTGAACTGAACTGAGCTGATAGAATTTCATGGAGCTCATTGACACCCTGAATTGGTCTATAAACTGCTAGATCAAAAAAACAAAAACAAAACCAAAAAAACTACCCTTCTATAGAGTTTAGTAAAATCTTAGTTTTTATTATTTAGTAGTAATTAAATAACTTAGAAGGAAAAAATTCTAAGACAGAGAATGAGCATGTTAACACTATGACACAACATAGCATAACAAAACTTCAGTTTAACTAAAACTCTTTAAATTAGTTCTAAGATAAATGGACAAAGTTTCAACAGGTCTTATTTATAGTAGAGTACATTTTAGCCCTGTGATAGCTGGTGATATATGTGAAAATTTTGGTTAAAGTAGTATAGATTTAAAAACTCTCACATAGCTAAACAAATATTTAAATTTATATGTATAGATTCAAATTTATCTACAAATATTTTTCAATTCATTTTATAATTTGGACAATTTTGACCCTTATTATAGAAAGATATAAGAATGTTTGCATATCTAAGTTGTTTGCAATTTGGACTGAGAATGCATTAGCTTTAAACTCAAAAGACTAGAGCAGTATTTCTGGAAGAGACACTCAGAAGCTAAATAATCTTAGTGAAAGTGAAAGTTTCTCAGTTGTGTTCAACTGTTTGTGACCCCATAAACTATTTAGTTCATGGAATTCTCTAGAGCAGAATACTGAAGTGGGCAGCCTTTCCCTTCTCCAGAGGATCTTCCCAACATAGGCATCGAACCCAGGTCTCTCACGTTGCAGGCAGATTATTTACCAGCTGAGCTACAGAGGAAGCCCAAGAATACTGGAGTGGGTAGCCTAACCCTTCTCCAGCAGATCTTCCCAACCCAGGAATTTAACTGGAGTCTCCTGCATTACAGGCAGATTCTTTACCAACTGAGCTATCAAGGTAGCTCAAAATAATCTTAGTGAAGTGACTTAAATTATATGCCTTATTTCCTGATACTTCTTGTATTGTTATTAGCTTTGAATGAAATAAAATGTAAAATATATGCAAAGCAGGTATTAGTAAATATGTTATCATTATCAAAATAATAGTAGTAATAGCAATAACTTTGAACATGAATAAATGGAACTGGAACGGGATAGGTTTCAATTGCACAGAAAACAAAGGAATAACACAAAGATCCATAGAAGTCAGAAATAGACTAAAAATAGATTTTGCAGTGACCATCTGAATTATGAACATAGTGCTAAGAGACCAGCAACTAAAAGTAATATTCCATATATATAAAGGCTTTTTAACTGAGTACCCCTGAAACTACAGATGGAGTTACAAATCTCTGATCATTGGGACCACAAAGGATTAGTTCAGATTCAGAATGACTTTTCATCAAAAGATGAGGTGGAAAGAAACTTTGAATAGGAGTGAGCAAGTGACTTATGAGTCCTGACAACAGCATTCCTAATCACCCTGACAAAATAATTAAAACATTTTAGTTTAATTTCACTAAGAGGACAGGATATATATATTCATCCCAAAAATCTTCTGTTATTATTCCTACTCCTCTTGTCTGAATTTTTTGCAATGTTTTATATATTTATATTATAAATCAAAATATAAATCATATTAGGATTTGAAAATATTTGGAAATAGCTCTTCAGGAACCCTAAACAAAGAATTACTATATAAAATAATCCCAAGCACTTTTTCAGCTCTTCCAAAATGCATAATTTTAATGTATTCTATAATATAGCTATGTGACTAATTACACAATTTGTTAGGAAAAAAAAGCATCTTTTCATGCCTTTTATTATCTGTGAAAAAGTACACACATACACACATACATATGTACCTATATAAAGGTTTTCAGATAATCAAAGCTAGTGGCATACATGAAATGAGGACATATACTTTTACTATCTTTCAAATAGCCATTTTCCCCTTTGTTTATTTTACCAGAACATAAGCTTTCAGTCTGCTCAGGAACCAGAACACACATAAAAGCAGGCTTTGTGTGAATACACTAGGATTTTATTTCTCATTAAATTCACATGTTAGACTGCTAATATCATAAAATCAAAGGAAGAAAACCAAATGGAATATATTAAAAAGTCAATTTTATTTGGCCCAGAAATAAATAATTTTTTACAACATAGGTCAGAAAAGGATATAAAGACTGGAGTATGAAAAATCCAACCTCTTTATCCACATGCAGAATAAACTTCAGAAAAAGGAGAGAAGATGACAGAGGAGTAAGACAGGGAGATCATCAGCCTCCCACAAATACATCAAAAACTCATCAATATATGGAACAACTCCTATAATCTCTCAGTTCAGTTCAGTTGTTCAGTTCAGTTGTTCAGTTCAGTTGCTCAGTTGTGTCTGACTCTTTGTGACCACATGAACAGCAGTATGCCAGGCCTCCCTGTCCATCACCAACTCCCGGAGTCCACCCAAACCCATGTCCATTATGCCAGTGATGTGATCCAACCATCTCATCCTATGTCGTCCCCTTCTTCTCCTGCCCTCAATCTTCCCTAGCATCAGGGTCTTTTCAAATGAGTCAGCTCTTCGCAACAGATGGCTGAAGGATTAGAGTTTCAGCATCAACATCAGTCTTTCCAATGAACACTCAGGACCTATCTCCTTTAGGATGGACTGGATGGATCTCCTTGCAGTCCAAGGGACTCTCAAGAGTCTTCTCCAACACTGCAGTTCAAAAGCAGCAATTATTCGGCCCTCAAATTTCTTTATAGTCCAACTCTCACATCTATACATGACTACTGGAAAAACCATAGCCTTGACTAGAAGGACCTTTGTTGACAAAGTAATGTCTCTGCTTTCTAATATGCTGTCTAGGTTGGTCATAATATTCCTTCCAAGGAGTAAGTGTCTTTTAATGTCATAGCTACAGTCACCATCTGCAGTGATTTTGGAGCCCAAAAAGATAAAGTTTGCCAACGTTTCCACTGTTTCCCCATCTATTTCCCATGAAGTGATGAGACTGGATGCCATGATCTTAGTTTTCTGAATGTTGAGCTTTAAGCCAACTTTTTCACTCTCCTCTTTCAACTTTCATCAAGAGGCTTTTTAGCTCCTCTTCACTTTCTGCAGTAAGGTTGGTGTCATCTGCATATCTGAGGTTATTGATATTTCTCCTAGCAGTCTTGATGCCAGCTTGTGCTTTATCCAGTCCAGCTTCCCTGGTGGCCCAGAGGTTAAAGCGTGCCTGGAGAATCCCATGGATGAAGGAGCCTGGTAGGCTATAGTCCACAGGGTCACAAAGAGTCAGACATGACTGAGCGACTTTACCTACTTCACCTTCACTCTGCATATAAGTTAAATAAGCTAGGTGACAATATACAGTCTTGATGTACTCCTTTCCTATTTGGAACCAGTCTGTTGTTCCATGTCCAATTCTAACTGTTGCTTCCTGACCTGTATATAGGTTTCTCAAGATGCAGGTCAGGTGGTCTGGTATTCACATATCTTTCAGAATTTTCCACAGGTTATTGTGATCCACACAGTCAAAGGCCTTGGCATAGTCAATAAAACAGAAATAGATGTTTTTCTGGAACTCTCTTGCTTTTTCAATGATCCAGTGGATGTTGGCAATTTGATCTCTGGTTCCTCTGCCTTTTCTAAAACTATCTTGAACATCTGGAAGTTCATTGTTCATGTATTGCTGAACCTAGCTGGGAGAATTTTGAGCATTACTTTACTAGAGTGTGAGATGAGTGCAATTGTGCGGTGGTTTGAGCATTCTTTGACATTGCCTTTCTTTGAGATTGGAATGAAAACCAACCTTTTCCAGTCCTGTGGCCACTGCTGAGTTTTCCAATATTACTGACATACTGAGCACAGCACTTTCACAGCATCATCTTTCAGGATTTCAAATAGCTCCACTGGACTTCCATCATCTCCACTTGCTTTCTTCGTAGTGATGCTTTCTAAGGCCCACTTCACTTCACACTTCAGGGTATTTGGCTCTAGGTGAGTGGTCACACCATCGTGATTATCTTGGTCATGAAGATGTTTGTTGTACAGTTATTCTGTGTATTCTTGCCACCTCTTCTTAATATCTTCTGTTAAATCCATAAATTTATGTCCTTTACTGAGCCCATCTTTGCATGAAATATTCCTTTGATATCTCTAATTTTCTTGAAGAGACCTCTAGTCGTTCCCATTCTGTTGTTTTCCTGTATTTCTTTGCATTGATTGCTGAGAAAGGCTTTCTTATCTCTCCTTGCTATTCTTTGGAACTGCATTCAGATGCTTATATCTTTCTTTTTTTTTCTTTTGCCTTTAGCGTCCCTTTTTCACAGCTGTTTATAAGGCCTCCTCAGACAAATATTTTCCTTTTTTACATTTCTTTTTCTTGGTGTTATATTGTATACAAATAAAAGACTAAATGTTAATACCTTAAAGTTTTACTAGTGGGCTTAGGTTCAGGATTTAACATTTTGAATTATTTTAATATCAGCTTTTTCTAAACTTTCCAAAATTTTCATCTATTTACTTTGTGTTTAGAAGAAAAAAATAATGCTGAGTAATAGTCCCTATTTGAATAACCATGTATTTCTATTCCTTCAGGGAAGCCTAGGAAATATGAATAGAAGATTGTTTCCTTCATTATCCATTCTCACCCGACTGGTTTAAAAACTGAGTTCCCAGCCAAAGTGAATTTGAACACTAATGAAAGCCGGCATCACACTGGAACACTGTAAGGTTTGTTTGGTTAATTCTTTTTAGTTTATTTCAAGAGAAAACAAATGATAATGAAAGAAATATCTATTATTCTTCAGCTCAATTTCTATTCCACTTAAGTTTGTTCTCACTTGAAGGGCATTCTGCTTTAGAACCTGTGATTCTGCTGCTCACCCTGTAATATTGATACCTTGACAGTTCAGGTATCCAGTTCTTCAAGATCCAATGCCCTGAAGGAAATTATGGATCTTGACTTTTGTTCCTTCTTATAACTATTGCTCTCTTCTAGCACTTTCTCGGATATCACCTTACTTTCTCTGTAATCACACTCCTTGCTTGTGCTGCCTTCTCTGTAACAAGTTCAGATTTGCACTGGCTTATAAGCACTGGCTCAAGAACTACTAGGCAAAAGCTATTTCAAGACTTTGTTGAAATGCCACACCCTTTAGGTAGCCTCTTATTTCTGCAGGTACTTGATGTCAGCCTTTCACATGACAATCTTTGCATCATAGTTTGTGTTATAATTCTCTGTGTCACCCCTTAAGTCAGCAAGTACTTATGTGATGGAGTGGAAACAGTACTAATTTGGGAAGTAAGTATATGATTTGCCGTGAGGCTTTCAGTTCAGTTCAGTTCAGTCACTCAGTCATGTACGACTCTTTGCGACCTCATGAATTGCAGCACACCAGGTTTCCCTGTCCATCACCAACTCCCGGAGTTCACTCAGATTCACTTTCATCGAGTCAGTGATGCCATCCAGCCATCTTATCCTCTGTCGTCCCCTTCTCCTCCTGCCCCCAATCCTTCCCAGCATCAAAGTCTTTTCCAGTGAGTCAACTCTTCACATGAGGTGGCCAAAGCACTGGAGTTTCAGCTTTAGCATCAGTCGTTCCAAAGAAATCCCAATGTTGATCTCCTTCAGAATGGACTGGTTGGATCTCCTTGCAGTCAAGGGACTCTCAAGAGTCTTCTCCAATACCACAGTTCAAAAGCACCAATTCTTCGGCACTCAGCCGTCTTCACAGTCCAACTCTCACATCCATACATGACTACTGGAAAAACCATAGCCTTGACTAGATGGACCTTAGTCAGCAAAGTAATGTCTCTGCTTTTGAATATGTTATCTAGGTTGGTCATAACTTTTCTTCTAAGGAGTAAGCATGTTTTAATTTCATGGCTGCAATCACCATCTGCAATGATTTTGGAGCCCAGAAAAATAAAGTCTGACACTGTTTCCACTGTTTCCCCATCTATTTCCCATGAAGTGATGGGACTGATGTCATGATCTTCGTTTTCTGAATGTTGAGCTTTAAGCCAACTTTTTCACTCTCCTCTTTCACTTTCATCAAGAGGCTTTTTAGCTCCTCTTCACTTTCTGCCATAAGGGTGGTGTTATCTGCATATCTGAAGTTATTGATATTTCTCCCGGCAATCTTTATTCCAGCTTGTGCTTCTTCCAGCCCAGCGTTTCTCATGATGTACTCTGCATAGAAGTTAAATAAGCAGGGTGACAATATACAGCCTTGAGTACTCCTTTTCCTATTTGGAACCAGTCTGTTTTTCCATGTCCAGTTCTAACTGTTGCTTCCTGACCTGCATACAGATTTCTGAACAGGCAGGTCAGGTGGTCTGGTACTCCCATCTTTTTCAGAATTTTCCACAGTTTATTGTGATGCACACAGTCAAAGGCTTTGGCATAGTCCATAAAGCAGAAAAAAGTGTTTCTCTGGAACTCTCTTGCTTTTTCCATGATCCAGCAGATGTTGGCAATTTGATCTCTAGTTTCTCTACCTTTTCTAAAACCAGCTTGAACATCAGGAAGTAGGCTTTACCACCTGCTTAATCATCTACTAACCTTGATTAAGTTTTTTGTTAAGTGATTTTTGAGAAGTCATTTTGCCTAGATAGACTTGGTTTTACTGCCCTATAGAACTCAAAATCTGTGCCAGGAGTCAATAAGATAGTGTACACAAAATCAGTTTGCAAATTACTAAGTATTCAAAAGTATAAGCAAGTATGTATGTCATCTTCCCTTACTTCAGATGTGAACAGAGGCTAATTATTTTTATGGTCTCCATAATGCCCTAAACAAGTTTTAGTACCTTCTGAGTACTACAGAAGTAATGCTATTGAAGTTAAGATAGAAATGTTTGATTCGTGAGAAATTCATGCAACATTAATCAATCATAAAAGTTTAAGAATAATCTAATGCTTGGGTTCTTTTTTTTGATCAAGAATTTCCAACCTTATTAAAAATTAATGCTCTGATATGTCTCCTGTGCCTCATTCCCATTTTTTTTTTTTTTAATGGGAGCTTGCCTCATTCATGGACAGATTGCTCCTGTCTCAGGTGCCTTTCATTTACAGTCATGTTGCCCCATATTTCTTATTGATAGTTTTTGAAAAGCAAGCCAATTCTTCATCCCAGCACAGCCACTGCAGCTTTCCTTTTGGATCTTGTTCATCTGTTTACAAGGCAACAAAATACACATAAACATCCTTGACACAGCTCAGTAGTGGGAAAATATGATAGTAATAATTTTGGCTTTCAGACAAATAGTGAGTTTAAAAATGATTACAGCATGCTGCTGCCATATGACTTACCTCATATAAATGATGCTGATACAAACTAGAATAAAAATGTGTTTTGTGATGCTAATTTCTATGTCAGAATAGATTTGTGCATTCCTATATCTCATTTATTATAAAGATCCTTTAAGTTTAGTAAGGCACTGACTATCAGCTCAAGTAATAGGTAAAGGAAACTGAGGTACTAGGTAACTTTTTCATGCTTTGTTCAATTATGAAGTTTATATTAAGTAGTGTAGCTGACCTTATGTGTTCATCACTATCCCAAGAAAATATCTGCCCCAGCATGATGTGTTCTAGTACTGGGAGTTATAAAGTACCTAAATAAACAAGTATTATGCAAGGAAGTTCAGATAATAACAAATGTACTGATGGTAATAAACACATACTGTAATTGTAATTTTTGAAAAGACATAGATATTGTTGGAAGGGAGGGTAAAAAGAAAGAGTTCTTTCAGAGTGGATGGTTGAAAAAGATCTATCTGAAGGGTAACTGTCTGGCCTGATAGGAAGGAAAGAGGATATAGCTAATAAGAAAACTGTTGTAAAAGAATTTCAGAAAGAAAAAATTAAAGACATAAAAGTTATGACTCAGGAAAGAGAATGATTCTGTATAGAACAAGATAGATATTTGTGTGTCTAGAATCTAGCATAATGAATAAAGACAAATTAATTTGAAATAGGTAAGCAGGAGCCAGATTTTGAAAGGTTTATAGGCCATATTAAGGAATTTGTATGACAAATTATTGCTAACTATCCTGAACATTGATAAATCCAATTTAATAGTGATATGTATTTTTGTATTGCAGAGGTGGAATTGCTTACCTAGCATTTGCTTTTAATTTTTATGCTTAATTATATTCTTTTTATCCTATCTTTATCTGATTGTGAATAAAATTTATATAAAACCCATAAAATAGCCACACATTCATTTTCCAATATTCCTGGAAAATATTTATGAGAGAAAAATATTGATTTCTTAAAGATAATGGAAGACTAGGCCAAGTATTTTTAAGTTTGGATAGGAGAAAGGAAGTAGCTTTTATTTTTCTTATTGAGCATTTCATTATTATTAAAAATTAATAATTTATGCATTTTTCTTAAAAGAGTGTCAGTTGATATTTCTGAAACTATTCCAAAACATTGCAGAGGAAGAAATATGGCCAATCTCATTCTATGAGGCCACCATTGCCCTGACACCAAAACCAGACAAAGATATCACACAAAAAAAGAAATTTATAGGCCAATATCCTTGATGAATATAGATGCAAAAATCTTCAATAAACTACTAGCAATCTAAATCCAATAACATATTAAAAAATATATACATCATGATCATGTGGAATTTATCCCAGAGATGCAAGGATTTTTTCAATATCCAGCAATCAGGATGACACACAACGTCAAGAAAATAATGAATGGATGGGAAAAACAAGATGGTGAAAGAGTAGAAAAATGTGGAGTTCATGTCTCTCTACAAATGCATCAAGAATATATCACCTATGGAGTAACTGTCACAGAGGGCTGGCTGAACACTAGCAGAAAACCATGAACCAGAAAAGAAAGATCCCTGCATAGCCAAGCAGGACAAAAGAAAGATGGGAAAAAGAAGAGGAGAGGAAGTGGGAAGGACGCTGTGCCACTTGGGGAGGGAGGAGAAGGATCAGGGATGTTCTTTCTGGAGACAGCAGAATCCCCTTCCCCATTTGCTGATACAGGGATCAGTTAGAGCAGAAGGAGAGAATATGGGACTGTTGTAAGAGAGTGAAACAACCTTTCAGGCACTTCAGGCATGGCAGAGTAAAACCTACATAGATGGTCAATGCCTCAGCCTCGTGCATCCCAACCTGGAACCTGTGTCCACCAATGCACATGGGTGCTGGAATATGAGAACTGAATAGAAGGCCTGAGAAAGGCTGCTACTAAATGTGAGGAAACATGCTAAGGGGACAAGAGTGGGGAAATCTACAACAGGGAATGCATATGGAGGAAACCAGGATTGTCATAGGAGCAAGATGCCATTACCGAGTGACACAGGGACTGGAGTTGCCATGGCAGCCTTTCTCCCATGTGCCAGCCTCTGTCCCCACAGAAGCTAAAAAGAAGCTAAGACCCTGCTGGGGTTGGCTTCTCGTGCTCATGGCCGAACACTAGGATTGTCTCCCACCAGGGCCAAATCTCTCATACCAGTGGCCACCAGCTTTCTTGTATGTGTTTCACCATCAATGGGGCTGGATCTCTTATAGCTACTGACTTTTCCATACACTTGCCACTGCCAGGGCTCCCACAACCCCTGCAGTCATGCCACCTCCTTGCCCTGTCCTCACTGGGGCAGACTAGAGCGCTCCACAGCTGAGTCTCTGGAGCCATGGAATTAAGGAAGAAAAGTTGAAAGCTCTCTTTGCAGCTGAAGAAATTGATACTGACTTGGTAAAAGCAGCACCTATAAAACGTCTGAATGGATGACTGCTCCTGTATTCAAGGCAGACCTAGCTTTAACAGCTATAGACTTTGTGAACCCATATACAAGGGGGTTGGATCAGGCCAAATCTGAGCTGCCTCTATAACACTCATAAGTCCAGATTCATGGTTACTACAATCCTGGGACCTGACTTCAGTTGATCTATTCTTGTGGCCTTGTAAAAGCAATGTTTGAGAGACACCAGGGCCAATTACTGGTATATCCATAATTAAGGTGAGGCCAAGAGCAGTTCCAGGATCAGTGTAACCTGAGAGCTTGCACAGTAGATGAAAGGTGAGACAACAGATCACACTCAGAGATGAACATCTCCAGAGGAGAAACGCTCAGTAGCTTCCTCCTCAGAAGGAATGCTTCAAGCTCACACCCCCAGATCAGAAACACATCTAAGAAACAGAACTGAGGCCTCCAGTCTAACAATGAGGAAGCAGTTCTGGCGCCGATAGGACAGTGACAACCACAGAGCAAAGGGTGGCTCTCCTCAATAACTAGGGCAGACTTCAGTCATCACAGTGCTAATCAAATCCCACACAATAGATCTGGATTTAGTAGCTGTGTGCTGTGTGAGAATATATATGTGGAGATGGGACAAAACTAGGGTTCAAGCTGTCCACATAGGTCCCACAGCAGGGCCAAAGGCACGGTTACTGCATTACTGAGACCTAACCTCAGCAGAGCTGAACCAGTGGCTGTATGATAATTCCTGAGAGTCACCAGGGCCAATTGCTAGCATACCTACATTTAAGGTGGGACTAAGAGCAGTTCTAACAACAGTATATTTTGTGACCATTCATAATGGAGGAAGGGACACAATAGAGTATAATCACAGAATAGTATCTCCAGCAGAGGGAAACTCAGTGATTTCTCTCCCACTAGACATGCTCCAGTCTCATCTACTTCACATCATAGATCATAATCACAGTTAAGAAGCAGATCTGGGGGCCTCTACTCCAAGAATCAAAGAGCAGACCCCATTTCTGACAAGGCAGTGACAAATGCAGAGCAAAGGGGTTTGTTCCAGTTCAATATCTAGAGCAGGCTCTGAAAAACAAAAGACAAATCAAATCCCCTACCAAGGTGATGCTGCACAGGCCTCTGAACCAAACTCAACCCCTCAGAGGGCAAACACCAGAAGAAAGACAAACTGTGATCCTGCAGCCTGCAGAAAGAAAACCAAAAACACAATAACTTTGATAAAATGAGATGGAAATATATTGTTGAAAAGGAGCAAGAAAAAAACCTGCAAAAACAATTAAGTGAAGAAAAGACAAGCAATTTATCTGAAAAAGAATTCAGAGTAATGATAGTGAAAAATGATCCAAGATCTCAGAAAAAGAATGGAGGAATGGATCAAGAAGATAAAAGAAACCTTCAACAAAGACCTAGAGCAACAAAAGAACAAACAGAGATGAACAAGAAAATAACTGAAATGAAAAATACATGTCCAAGTTTGATGCAAGATACAGGATGCTTGGGGCTGGCACATTGGGATGACCCAGGGGGATGGTATGGGGAGGGAGGTGGGAGGGGGTTCAGGATGGGGAACACATGTACACCAGTGGTGGATTCATTTTGATGTGTGGCAAAAATAGCCTCCAATTAAAATAAAGAAATTTAAATTAAAAAAAAAAAGAAAGAAAAATCAATATCAGAATAACTGAAGCAGAAGAATGAGTAAGTGAGCTGGAAGACAAATTGTATAAACTTCTTCTGTGGAACAGAATGAAAGAAAAAGGAAGAAAAAAATTAAAAAGCCTCAGATACATCTGGGATAACATTAAACACTCCAAAACTTAAATTATAGAGGTCCCAGAGAAGTAGAGAAAGAGAAAGTTCTGAGAAAATATTTGAAGAAATTATAGGTGAAAACTTGCCTAACATGGGAAATAGAAATGGCCACTAAAATGCAGGAGGTGCAGAGAGTCTCATACATGATACACTTTAAGTTAAACATGCCAAGACACATATAAATAAAGCTAACAAAAATTAAGTGCAAAGAAAAATATTAAAAGCAACAAGGGAAAGGCAACAAATAACATACAAGGAAAATGACAAGATTATCAGCTTATTTTTTAGCAGAAACTCTGCAAGCCAGAAATCAGTGGCAGGATATATTTAAACTGATGAAAGGAAAAAAAAACTATGACCGAGAATACTCTACCCAGCAAGGGGCTCACAGAGATTCAATGGAGATATCAAAATCTTTACAGACAAGCAAAAGCTAAGAGAATTTATCACCATCAAATCAACCTTACAATAATTGCTAAAGAAACTTTTCAAAGAAAAAAAAAAAAAAAACACAGAGAATATAACAAAAGCCAAAGTGAAGAAGAAGAAATAGAAGAAAAGACATACAAAAATAAACACAAATCAATTAAGAAAATATCAATAGAAACATGAAGTGAAGTGCAAGTCACTCAGTCATGTTCGACTCTTTGCCACCCCATGAACTATAAAGTCAATGGAATTTTCCAGGCCAGAATACTGAAGTGAGTAGCCTTTCCCTTCTCCAGGGGATCTTCCCAACCCAGGGACTGAATTCAGGTCTCTCACATTATAGG
The DNA here is from genome assembly GCA_917880005.1 of Nanger dama. Classification (NCBI taxonomy): domain Eukaryota; kingdom Metazoa; phylum Chordata; class Mammalia; order Artiodactyla; family Bovidae; genus Nanger; species Nanger dama. Next base: position 7,349,947 of record CAKJTW010000069.1, read on the forward strand.
TGGGTTCTTTACCCGCTGAGCCACAAGGGAAGCTCACAAATAATGGAGTGGGTATTCTATCCCTTTTCCAGCAGATCTTCCCAACCCAGGAATTGAACCAGGGTCTCCTGCATTGCAGGCAGATTCTTTACCAACTGAGCTATCAAGGAAGCCCCCATAAGAACATACATAACAATAATTACCTTAAATATAAATAGTTTAATTGCCCCAACCAAAAGACAGAGATTGGCTGAATGGATACAAAAGCAAGACTCATATATATGCTGTCTAAAAGAGATTCACATTAAACTAGAAACACATTACAGGCTGAGGTGAAGAGATGGAAAAAAATATGTACGATGCAAATGGAAATCAAAAGAAAGCTGAAATAGTAATGCTCATATCAAAATAGATGTTAAAATATAGACTCTTATGGGACAACAAAGGACACTACATAAAGACTAAGTGATAAATACAAGAAAAATATAAAATAATTGTAAATAATTATGCACCTAACATAGGAGCACCTTAATGCATAAGGCAAATAATAACAGCCATAAAAGGGGAAATTGACTGCAACACAATAATAATAGGGTCTTTAACATCCCTGTATACATCAATAGACAGATCATCCAGACATAAAGGGATCTTCCCAACCCAGGGACCGAATTTAGGTCTCCCACATTATAGTTGGATTCTATACCAGCTGAGCCACAAGGGAAGCCCAAGAATACTGGAGTGGGTAGCCTATCCTTTCTCCAGTGGATCTTCCCAACGAAGAACTGAACTGGCGTCTCCTGCATTGCAGGCAGATTCTTTAGCGACTGAGCTACCAGGGAAGCCCTAAAATTAATAAGGAAACAAAGTATTTCAATGAAATATTAGACCAGATTAATTTAATTAAGATTTATAAGACAGTCAATCTGAAAGTGGCAGAATAACTTTCTTCTCAAGTGTACACAGAACATTCTCCAGGATAGATCATATCTTGCGTCATAAATTAAGCTGCTGAAAATTTAAGAAAGTTGAAATTGCATCAAGCATTTTTTCTGACCACAACACAATGAGATTTGAAATAAATTAGAGGGGAAAAATGCTGGAAAAAATACAAGCACATAAAGGGTAAACAATATACTACTAAATAATCAAAAGATAATTGAAAAAAAATCAAAGAAGAAATAAAAGATACCTAGAAAAAAATGACAATGATAACATAACAATGAAAAACCTATGGGATCCAGAAAAGCAGTTCTAAGAGGAAAGTTTATAGCAATATAGTCTTACCTCAAGGAATAATAATAAGAAGAAGAACAACAACAACAAAAAAAACTCAAATAAACAACCCAAAGTTATGCCTAAAACAACTATGAAAAGAATAACCAAAAAAAATTTATAAAAAGAAAACATAATGTTAAGAGCATAAATAAATGAAATAAAGACAAATACAACATTTGAAAAAATCAGTGAAACTAAAAGCTGATTATTTGAGATGTAAACAAAATTAACAAAGCTTTAGCCATACCTATCGAGAAAAAAAAAAAAAGAAGAGAGAGAGAGAGGACTCAAATTAATAAAATTAAAAGGAAAAGGAAAAAAGTACAACTGAAGTCTGCAGAACTACAAAGGACCACGAGACTACTACAAGTAACTCTATGACAATAAAATCAACAACCTGGGAGAAATGGAGAAATCCTCAGAAAGAAGAAATTTTCTAACATTGAATCAGGAAAATATAGAAAATATTAACAGGTAAACCACAAGCATAGAAATTGAAGCTGTAATTAAAAATGTTCCAACCAACAAAAGTCCAGGACCATGTGTCTTCACAGGTGAATTTTATCAAGCATTTAAAAATACCTAACACCTATCCTTTTCAAACTCTTCTAAAAAATGGCAGAGGGAAAGACACTCTCAAGATAATTCTACAAGGCCATCATCACCCTGGTATCAAAACCAGGCAATGATATCACACACAAAAAAAGAAAATTATATAGCTATGTCACCGATGAAAGTGGAAGTGTAGTGAATTAGTCATGTCCAACTCTTAGCGACCTCATGAACTGTAGCCTACCAGGCTCCTCTGTCAACGGAATTTTCTAGGCAAGAATATTGAAGTATATTTCCATTTCCTTCTCCAAGGAAATCATCCTGGAGACGTCCTGACCCAGATAGCAAATCTGGGCCTTCCCACATTGCAGGCAGATTCTTTACTGTCTGAGCCACAATAGAAGCCCACAAGGAATCACTGATGAACATAGAGCCAAAATTCCTCAACAAGATACTAGGAATCCAAACCCAAAAACACATTAAAAAGGATCATACACCATGTTCAAATGGGAGTTATCTCAGGGCTGCAATGATTTATCAGTATATTCAAAGCAATCAATGTGATACATCACATTAACAAATTAAAGAATTTAAAACCATATGATCATCTGAATAGATGTGACAAAATTTAATACCCACTTATGATTTAAAAATAAACCTTTAGAAAGTGGGCATAGAAGGAGACTACCTCAACATAATAAAGAACATATATGACAAAACCAAAACAAACATCATTCTTAGTGGTGAAAAACTGAAAGCATTCCACTAAGATCAGAAAAAGACAAGGATGTCCACTCTCACCACTATTATTCAATATAGTTTTAGATGTCCTATCCATGGCAATCAAAGAAAAGAAATAACAAAATCCAAAATTGGAAAAGAAGGGGTAAAACTCTCACTCTTTGCAGGTGACATGATCCTATACACAAAAATTATAAAGAGGCCATTAGAAAACTACTAAAGATTGTCATTGAATTGATAGAGCTTCAGGATACAAAATTATACTCCTATAACTAAGAACAAAATCAAAAAGAGAAATTGAGAAATTAAATTTAAGTAATGAAATCTTATTTATGATCACAAAAATAAATACGATAACTAAGAATAAACCTATCTGGGGGACAGAAGATCAGTACTCAGAGAACAATAGAATCAAATGAAAGAAATCAAAGATGACACAAACAGATTTAGAGACATACAATGTTCTTGGATTGGAAGAATCAACATTATGAAAATGACTATACTGTCCAATGCAATCTACAGATTCAGTGTAATCTCTAACAAATTACCAATGGCATTTTTCACAGAATGTGAACAAGAAGTTTTACAATGTGTGTGGAAACAAAAAGACTCCAAATAGCCAAAGCAATTTTGAGAAATAAAAATGTAACTAGAGGAATCAGGCTGCCTGACTTCAGACTATACTACAAAGCTACAGTCATCAAGACAGAATTAAAAACAAAAACAAAAAACAGAAATATAAGTCAATGGAAGAAGATATAAAGCCTGAAGATAAACTCTCAAACCTATGGTTACCTAACTGATAACAAAGGAGACACATTATGCAATGGAATAAAACAGTCTCTTCAATAGTGGTTTGGGAAAACTAGACAGCTATATGTAAAAATGAAATTAGGATGCTCCATATCACCATACACAAAAGTAAACTCAAATGGATTAAATATATTAATGTAAGGCCCAACACTCTAAAAGTCTTAAAGGAAACCTAGAAAAAAAAACAAAAAACAGTTTGACATAAATTGTACCAAGACCTTTTTGACCAACCTCCTAGAATAATAACAATAAATATAAATAAATAAGCAAACAACTTAATTAAACCTAAAAAAATTGTGAAAGCAAAAGAAACCATAGATAAAATGAAAAGACAACCTTCAGAATGGGAGAAATAATTTACAAATGAAACAACAAACAAGGGTGCAATCTGCAAAATATATAAATACCTCATGCAGCTCAATACAAAAAAAAAAAAAAAGAAAAAGAAAAATAGTCATCAAACCTAAACAGACAGTTTTTCATAGATGCTCAACATAACTAAATATCACAGAAATGCAAATCAATTTAAAAATGAAGTATCACCTCACATCAGTCATAATTGCCTTCAGTAAAATGATGTTCAACAACAAATGCTGGAGAGTATCTGGAGAAAAAGGAACCCTCTTACGTTGTTGGTAGGAATGTAAATTTGTACAACCACTATGGAGAACAATATGGAGTTTCTTGAAAAGAAAAACTAAAACTACCATATGACCCAGCAAACCCAAACCTGGACACATATATGTAGAGAACCAAAATTCAAAATATGCATGCACCCCATTGTTCATTGCAGCACTATTTACAATAGCCAGGGGATGGAACCAACCTAAATGTCCACTAACAAAGGAATGGATAAAAGAAGATATGGTACATACATAGAGTGGAGTATTACTCTGAAAAGTAGTCATGAAAATAAATGAAACTGTGCCATTTGCAGAGATGTGGATAGAGCTAGAGACTATCAAAAATAGTGAAGTAGGTCAGAAATAGAGAAACAAATATCATACAATATTGCTTATATATGGAATCTAGGAAAAAAATGGTATAGTTGAATATATTTGCAAAGCAGAAATAGAGACACAAATGTGAGCAAAGTTATGGATATCAAAGAATTAAGAGGTGGATGGCATGAACTGGGAGATTAGGCCTGATATATATACATTATTATGTATGTATAAAATAGATAACGAACCACAGGGAACTCTACTGATTGTTCTGTGTGACCCAAATGTGAAGGAAATCTAAACATGAGGGAATATATAAGGATTCACTTTGTTGTACAGCAGAAACCAACTGATTCACTTTGCTGTACTAAATAGCAGAACATAGTAAAGAAACTATACTCCAACATTATTTTTTAAAATAAAAAGAATACAAGCCATGTGATCATCCCAATAGATAGAGAAAAATATTTTGACAAAGTTCAGTACCAGTTTATGATTTAAAAAATACTCTCCAGGAAGTGGGCATAAAGGGAACATATCTCAGCATAATCAAAGTCATATATGACAAACCAACAGGTAACATCATGCTCAATGGTTGAAAGCTAAAAGCATTTTCTCTAAAATCTGTAATAAGACAAGAATGTCCTATGTTACTCTTTTTATTCAATAAAGTTTTAGAAGTCCTATCCATGGCAATCAAAGAAGAAAAATAAAATTAAAAATCCAAATTGGAAAAGAAGTAAAATTGTCACTGTTTGCAGATGATATAATACTATGTATAGACAATCTTAGAAATGCTACCTGAAAATTACTAGATCTCTTCAATGAATTCATTAAATTTTTAAGATACAAAACTAGTACATATAAATCTGTTGCACTTCTATTCATTGACAAGAAAAGATGACAATGAGAAATTAAAGAAACAATCCCATTTATCAACTAATAAAAAAACAATAAAATACTTTGGAATATACCTACCTAAGGAGACAAAACCTGTACTTTGAGAACTATAAACCTTTGATCAAAGTAGGTGGTAACTAAAGACACCATCTGCAGAGACAAACCTATATAACATGCTCTTGGATTGGAAGAATCCATATTGTCAAAATGACTATACTACTCAAGGCAATTTGCAGATTCAACAAAACCTCTATCAAACTGTCAATGGCATTTTTCAGAAAACTAGAACAAAAACATTTAAAAATTTGTCTGGAGACATAAAAGACCCCAAATATTGAAAACAATCTTGATGGGGGAAAAATATGAAGCTGAAGGAATCAGGCTCCCTGAATTCAGACTATACTACAAAGCTACAGTCATCAAAGTTGGTATGATACTGGCATTAAAAATAGATTTATAGATCAATAGAACGGGATATAAAACCCAGAAATAAACCTTTCCATCCATGGTCAATTAAGCTACATCAAAGAACTGAAAACTATACAGTGGAGGAAAGATAATCTCTTCCATAAATTATGCTGGAAAACAACAACAACAACTGGACAGGTACATGTAAAAAATGACATTAGAATATTCTATAATAGCATATACAAAAATAAATTCAAAATGTATTAAAGACCTAAATATAAGACTGGATACTATAAAACTCTTAGGGGAAAACATAGGCAGAACACCTTTTACATAAATCACAACAAGATCTTTTTCATTTAACCTCCAAGATCAATGGAAATAAAAACAAAAATGAACAACCAAGACCTAATTAGACTCCACAGCTTTTGGACAGTAAAGGAAACAATAAAACAACAACAAAATCAACCCCACAGAGTAGAAAATGTTTCCAACCTATGTCACAAACAAGAGATAAGTCTCCAAAAATTACAAACAACTCATGTAGCTCAATATAAAATCAAAAAGTTGACACAATTCCTAAAGAGATGATTTTTCCCAAGAATGCATATAGATGGCCAAGAGACATGTGAAAAAGATGCTCAATATCACTAATTATTAGACAAATACAAATCAAAAGTATAATGAGATATCACCTTATACTAGTCAGAATGTCCACTGTCAAAAAAAAGATCTGTGAACAACAAAAGCTAGAGAGTGTGTGGAGAAAGGGGAACACTTTGGGTAATGTAAATTTGTACAGGAACTGTGGCAAGCAATATGGAAGTTGCTTAAGAGACTAAAAATAAGCTACTGTATGATCAGTCAATCCCGCTGTTGGGCATATATCTAGATTAAAAAGGATATAGTTCAAAAGGACAAATGAACCCCAATGTTTATTGGAGTACTGTTCACAACAGCCAAGACATGAAAGCAGTCTAAATGTCAACCAACAGAAAAAAAGGATAAAGAAGATTGCTGTATGTATACAACAAAATATTACTCAATCATCAAAAAGAATGAACTAATGACATTTGCACAACATGGATAGACTTGAAGATTATCATACTAAGTGACATGTCTGATAATAGATGAAGACAAATATGATATCACCAATACACATAATCTTAAAAAATGATACAAATGAAACTGATTTACAAAACAGAAATAGATCTGTATGTCTAGATAATGGATTTATGGTTAGCAGGGGAAAAGACTGGTTGGAAAGGGATAGGTTAGGAGTTTGGGGTTGACATGTACACACTGCTATACTTAAAATGTTAATAAAATGCCTTTTCATGCAATTAATAAACAAGGAAATGAATAAAGATACTTTCCTTAAACACTTTGCAAAGTTTTTGTTTTGAAGGGCATTAATGCAGCCATGAAATTAAAAGACGCTTAGTCCTTGGAAGAAAAGTTATGACCAACCTAGATAGTATATTCAAAAGCAGAGACATTACTTTGCCAACTAAGGTCCGTCTAGTCAAGGCTATGGCTTTTCCTGTGGTCATGTATGGATGTGAGAGTTGGGCTGTGAAGAAGGCTGAGCATGGAAGAATTGACGCTTTTGAACTGTGGTGTTGGAGAAGACTCTTGAGAGTCCCTTGGACTGCAAGGAGATCCAACCAGTCCATTCTGAAGGAGATCAGCCCTGGAATTTCTTTGGAAGGAATGATGCTAAAGCTGAAACTCCAGTACTTTGGCCAGCTCATGCGAAGAGTTGACCCATTGCAAAAGACTCTGATGCTGGGAGGGATTGGGAGCAGGAGGAGAAGGGGACGACTGAGGATGAGATGGCTGGATGGCATCACTGACTCGATAAACTTGAGTCTGAGTGAACTCCGGGAGATGGCGATGGACAGGGAGGCCTGGGTGCTGCAATTCATGAGGTCGCAAAGAGGTGGACATGACTGAGCGACTGAACTGAACTGAATATTTCATCTCCTTGAATGCCCCAGCAATAAACCTGTCTTTACTCCAAACTGTGACTTTTTACTTTGTTTGGCCTCACTGTGTTTGGGCACATAAATTTGTATTTGGTAACATTAGTTTATATATATATACAAGAGTGATCAACTGGTTTAATAACTGACCAGAAATAATGATACATACCTTCACACTTGACTTCTGGTGAACATTGATCTAAACACTTTATCATTTGGCATTTCAGTCAAAATGTATATTTAATGTAAAAGGTAATTTTTGCTAAGTTCAGTTTAGTTCAGTTCAGTCATTCAGTCATGTCTGATTCTTTTGGGCCCATGGACTGGCTGGATCTCCTTGCAGTCCAAGGGACTCTCAGAGTCTTCTCTAACACCACAGTTCAAAAGCATCAATTCTTCGGCGCTCAGCTTTCTTCATAGTCCAGCTCTCACATCCATACATGACCACTGGAAAAACCATAGCCTGACTAGACAGACCTTTGTTGACAAGGTAATATCTCTGCTTTTTAATATGCTGTCTAGGTTGGTCATAACTTTCCTTCCAAGGAGTAAGAGCCTTTTAATTTCATGGCTGCAATTACCATCCACAGTGATTCTGGAGCCCAGAAAAATAAAGTCAGCCACTGTTTCCACAGTTTCCCCATCTATTTGCCATGAAGTGATGGTATGATCTTAGTTGTGATGCCATGATCTTCGTTTTCTGAATGTTGAGCTTTAAGTCAACTTTTTCACTCTCCTCTTTCACTTTCATCAAGAGGCTCTTTAGTTCCTCTTCACTTTCTGCCACAAGGGTGGTGTCATCTGCATACCTGAGGCTAATGATATTTCTCCCGGCAATCTTGATTCCACCTTGTGATTCCTCCAGCCCAGCGCTTCTCATGATGTACTCTGCATATAAGTTAAATAAGCAGGGTGACAATATACAGCCTTGACATACTCCTTTTCCTATTTGGAACCAGTCTGTTGTTCCATGTCCAGTTCTAACTGTTGCTTCCTGACTTGCATACAGGTTTCTCAAGAGGCAAATCAGATGGTCTAGTATTCCCATCTCTTTCAGAATTTCCACAGTTGATTGTGATCCACACGGTCAAAGGCTTTGGCATAGTCAATAAAGCAGAAAGAGATGTTTTTCTTGAACTCTCTTGCTTTTTTGATGATCCAGCGAATATTGGCAATTTGAGCTCTGGTTCTTCTGCCTTTTCGAAAAAGAGCTTGAACATCTGGAAGTTCATGGTTCACGTATTGCTGAAGCCTGGCTTGGACAATTTTGAGCATTGTTTACTAGCATGTGAGATGAGTGCAATTGTGTGGTAGTGGGCATTTTTTGGCATTGCCAATTTTCAGTTCAGTTCAGTCACTCAGTCGTGTCTGGCTTTGCGACTCCGTGAATTGCAGTACGCCAGGCCTCCCTGTCTATCACCATCTCCCGGAGTTCACTCAAACTCATCTCCATTGAGTCGGAGATGCCATCCAACCATTTCATCCTCTGTCATCCCCTTCTCCTCCTGTCTCCAGTACCTACTAGCATCATAATCTTTAGCAATGAGTCAGCTCTTCGCGTGAGGTGGCCAAAGTACTGGAGTTTCAGCTTCAGCATTAGTCCTTCCAAAGAATACCCAGGACTGATCTCCTTTCGAAAGAACTGGTTAGATCTCCTTGCAGTCCAAGGGACTCAAAAGTCTCTCCAACACGACAGTTCAAAAGCATCAATTCTTCGGCGCTCAGCTTCCTTCACAGTCCAACTCTCACATCCATACATGACCACTGGAATAGCCATAGCCTTGACTAGATGGACATTTGTTGGCAAAATAATGTCTCTAGCGTTGCCAAATGACAAAAAATGCTCAAACTACCGCACAATCATTGCTAAAGAGCATAATAAGTAATAAGAATGACTTTGAATTATTTATATTAATGATTGTTAACTAGCATCAAGTATATACAATTTTAATGTTGTATTTGCAAGATTGATAATGGTCACAATGTATGGATTTTCTGAAATTTTATTCAGACAGTGCATACTGCTGCCTGTTATAAGGGTATAAGAATGTTGAGTTATTTATTGTTCATGTTTCACAATCATTATTTATGTTTTATTCATAACTGGCCTTGCATCTAGTAACTGGCTTTGATAACCTGATTCTGACTGTTAGTGTCAGCGTGGATCTTGCCCCTAAAGTTGTTATCACATTTATCTCCATTGTAAAGTATTTTTGGAACCCAGAAAAAGACATATCTGATATTTCATTGAGGCTACTGAAAAGTTTATGTTAATTCTTGTGTCTCTTTACCAATAAAGGTGTCTGAAGTTACCTATACCATAGTTGTGGAGGAAGAAAAGTGTAGTTATCATCTGTAATAACTATGTACTGTTCAGTTCAGTTTAATTGCTAAGTCATGTCTGACTGTTTGCAACCCCATGGACTGCAGAGCCAGGCTTCTCTGTCCATCACTAACTCCCAGGCTTGCTCAAATTCATGTCCACTGAGTCAGTGGTGTTATCCAACTGTCTCATTCTCTGTCATCCCCTTCTCCTCCGGACTTCAATATTTCCCAGCTTCAGGTTCTTTTCCAGTCAGTCAGTTCTTTGCATGAGGTGATCAAAGTATTGGAGCTTCAGTTTGAGAAATCAGTCCTTCCAATGAATATGCAGAACTGATTTCCTTTAGGATTGGCTGGTTGCATCTCATTGCAGTCCAAGCACCCTCAAGAGTCTTCACCAACACCACAGTTCAAAGACATCAATTCTTTGGCACTCAGGTTTCTTTATGGTCCAAATCGCACATTCATATGTGACTACTGGAAAAATCATAGCTTTGACTAGATGACCTTTGCTGGCAAAGTAATGCCTCTGCTTTTTAACATGAAGTCTAGGTTAGTCATAATTTTTCTTCCAAGGAACAAGCGTCTTTTAATTGCAAAGCTGCAGTCACCAACTGCAGTGATTTTGTAGCCCCCCAAAAAAATAATAAAGTCTGTCACTATTTCCATTGTTTTTTCATCTCTGCCATGAAATGATAGGACCAGATGCCATGACCTTAGTATTTTGAAAGTTAAGATTTAAGCCAGCTTTGTCAATCTCTTCTTTCACTTTCATCAAGAGGCTTTTTAGTTCCTCTTCTTTTTCTGCCATAAAAATGGTGCCATCTGCACATCTGAGGTTGTTGATATTTCTGCTGGCAATCTTGATTGGAGCTTGTGATTCATCCACCCTGGCATTTAGTATTATATGCTGTGCATATAAGTTAAATAACCAGGGTGACAGTATACAGCTTTGATGAGCTCTTTTCCTAATCTGGAACCAGTCCATTGTTCTATCTCCAGTTCTAACTGTTGCTTCTTGACCTGTATACAGATTTCACAGGTGGAAGGTAAGGTAGTCTGGTATTCCCATCTCTTGAAGAATTTCCCACAGTCTATTGTGATCCACACAGTCAAAGGCTTTAAAGTAGCCAATAAAACAGAAATAGATGTTTTTCTGGACCTCTCTTGCTTTTTTTGATGATCCAGTGGATATTGGCAATTTGATCTTTGGTTCCTCTGCCTTTTCAAAATCCAGCTTGAACATCTGGAAGTTCACCATTTATGTACTCTTGAAGCTTCACTTGAATTTTGAGTGTTAGTTTGCTAGCATGTGAGATGAGTGCAATTGTGTGGTAATTTGAATATTCTTTGACAATTGCCTTTCTTTGGGGTTGGAATGAAAACTGACCTTTTCCAGTCCTGTGGCCACTGTGAAGTTTTCTAAATTTGCTGGCATATTGAGTGCAGCACTTTCAGAGAGTGATAACACCATCATGTTTATCTAGATCATTAAAAATTTTTTTGTATATTTCCTCCATGTATTCTTGCCAACTCTTCTTAATATAGTCTCTTTCTGTTAGACTCATACTGTTTCTGTCCTTAAGTGTGCCCGTCTTTGCATGAAATAGTCCCTTGGTATTTCTAGTTCTGTGAAGAGATATCTAGTCTTTCTCATTCTATCATTTTCATTTTTTTTTTTCTTTTTTGCATTGATCACTTAGGAAAGCTTTCTTATCTTTCCTTGCTATTCTTTGGAACTCTGCATTCAAATGGGCATATCTTTCATTTTCTTTTTTGGCTTTAGCTTCTCTTCTATTTGTAAAGCCTCCTCAGACAACCATTTTGCCTTTTTGCAATTCTTTTTCTTGGGGATGATCTTGATCACTGCTTCTTGTACTATGCCACAAACCTTTGTCCATAGTGCTTCAGGTACTCTGTCTGTCAGCTGTAATCCCTTGAATCTATCTGTCACTTTCAATGTATAATAATAAAGGATTTGATTTAGGTCATACTTGGATGGTCTAGTGGTTTTTCCCTACTTTTTTCAATTTAAGTCAGAATTTTGCAAAATGGAGTTCATAATCTGAGCCACAAGCAGCTCTAGGTCTTGATTTTGCTGGCTGTATAGAGCTTCTCCTTCTTTAACTGCCAAGAATATAATAAGTCTGATTTCCTTATTGACCATCTGGTGATGTCCATGTGTAGAGTCATCTGTTGTCTTGTTGGAAGAGGATATTTGCTATGACCAGTGTGTTCTCTTGGCAAAACTCTGTTAGCCTTTGCCCTGCTTCATTTTGCACTCCAAGGGCAAACTTGCATTACTCCAGGTATCTCTTGCCTTCCTGCTTTTGCATTCCAGTCCCCTATGAATAAAAGCACATCGTTTTTTGGTGTTAGTTCTGGAAAGTCTTGGAGGTCATCATAGAACTGTTCAGCTTCAGTTTCACTGGCATTAGTATTTGAGGCATAGATTTGGATTACTCTGATTTTGAATGGTTGCCTTGGAAACTAACAGAGATCTTTCTGTCATTTTTGAGACTGCACCCAAGTACTGCATTTTGGACTCTTTTGTTGACTATGAGGGCTACTCCATTTTTCTAAGGGATTCTTGTCCACAGTAGTAGACATAGTGGTCATTTGAATTAAATTCACCCATTCTAGTCCACTTTAAGTTCACTGATACCTAAAATGTCAGTGTTCACTCTTCCCATCTCCTGTTTAACCACTTCCAACTTACCTTGGTTCATGGACTTAACATTCTAGGTTCCTATGAAATAGTGTTCTTTACAGCATTAGACTTTACTTCCATCATCAGTCACATCCACAACTGGGCATTGTTTTTGCTTTGGCTTCATTTCTTCATTCTTTCTAGAGTTATTTCTCCACTCTTCTCTAGTAGCATATTTTGCACCTACAGACATGGGGAATTCATCTTTCAGCGTCTTTTTACTTTTTGTCTTTTTATACTGTTCATGGGGTTCTCAAAGCAAGAATACTGAAGTAGTTTGCCATTCCCTCCTCCAGTGGACCACGTTTTGTCAGAACTCTCCACTGTGACTGTCCATTTTGGGAGGCCTTATATGGCATGGCTCATAGTTTCATTTAGTTAGACAAGGCTGTGGCCTATGCAATCAGTTTGGTTAGTTTTCTGTGACTGTGATTTCCATTCTGTCTGCCCTCTGATAGATAAGGATAAGAGACTTGTTGAAGCTTCCTGTTGGGAGAGACAGTAGTTAGTATTGTTGATACAGGTTGCATGGTTAATATTGCTTATTAGAGTAGTCTGTATAATTAGCCTTGTTATCATGGTTAGCACTGCCAGTCAGTACAATTAGCAGGTCACCATTGAAAGTTTGCTGCTATAAGCTATGAATGATGCCAGGATTCTAGGCCTCCAGAGAGGAATTTGATTCAGGGCCAGTGATGAAGCTTGACTACTCAGAGCTTTTTTGTGTAATAAAATTATTAAAGCATAAAAGAAATAGAGAAAGCTTCTGATGTAGGCATCAGAAGGGGACGAAAAGAAAGCCCCCTTGCTAGTTTTTAGCAAGGAGTAATGTAACTATTAGCGAGCTTCTAATTAGATAAAAGAAATGACTCAAAACTGGGAGAATTGTATAAGGCCCCTCACAGCATGCATTTTGAGATAGCATTGGCACAAAGTGAGTCATCCTGGGCCAAAAAAAAAAAAAAAACTGACTTGAATCTTGAAGAAAGGCAGATTCCCAAGAGAACACATAGTTCATTAACAGTTTATGCAAGATCTTTCTATGAGGAAAACTACATTGGTTAGCTTAAGATTTGAGATAAAGTTAAGTTCAGGCAGAACCAGGTGTCACAATAACAACACAGGATTGGAAGAGGAAAAAAAAGCCTGCCAGGTGTGGCTTCATTTCCTCCTGCTGCTTGGGGACCACTGACCTCCCTACCGAGGCTATCAACACTCTCATATAAATGTAAGAGTTGGACCATAAAAAAGGTTGAGCACAAAAGAAGTGATTTAAAATTGTGGTGCTGGAAAAGACTCTTGAGAGTCCTCTTGGACAGCAAGGAGATCAAACCAGACAACCCTAAACAAAATCAACACTGACTACTCACTGAAAGGGCTGATGCTGGAGCTGAATCTCCAAAACTTTGGCCACCTGATGTGAAGAGCTGATTCACTGGAAAAGACCCTGATGCCAGAAAAGACTAAGGGCAAGGGGAGAAGGGGGCAATAAAGGATGAGATGGTTGAATGGCATCTCTGACTCAATGGACATGAGAGTGATGCACAGGGAAGTCTGGCATGGTACAGTTCATAGAGTCGCAAAGAACCAGATATGATTTAGCATGACTTAGTGACTAAACAAAAACTAGTTAATAAGTAAAAAGAGATAAATAAATGTGAAAATGGGGGCAGCTTTATGTAACAGTAGAAATCTTAATATCCTCTCATGAAGTGATGCAGTTCAGTTCAGTTCATTTCAGTCACTCAGTCGTGTCTGACTCTTTATGAACCACAGCACACCAGGCCTCCCTGTCCATCACCAACTTCCGGAGTTTACTCGGACTTAACGTCCAGCAAGTCAGTAATGCCATCACTTTTTGGAGCCGAAAAAAATAAAATTTGACACTGTTTCCACTGTTTCCCTATCTATTTGCCATGAAGTGATGGGACCGGATGCCATGATCTTCGTTTTCTGAATATTGAGCTATAAGTCAACTTTGTCACTCTCCTCTTTCACTTTCATTAAGAGGCTTTTTAGTTTTTCTTCACTTTCTGCCATAAGGGTGGTATCATGTGCATATCTGAGGTTATTGATATATCTCTCAGAAATTCATTCCAGCTTGTGCTTCTTCCAGTCCAGCGTTTCTCCTGATGTACTCTGCATGGAAGTTAAATAAGCAGGGTGACAATATACAGCCTTGACATACTCCTTTTTCTATTTGGAACCAGTCTGTTGTTCCATGTCCAGTTCTAACTGTTGCTTCCTGACCTGCATACAGATTTTTCATGAGGCAGGTCAGGTGGTCTGGTATTCCCATCTCATTCAGAATTTTCCACAGTTTATCTATTACTTATTAATTATTCAACATGTTTTTGATTCATTTTACATTGTAGAAATAAGTCGGACATCATCTTAACCATATGATAAAAGTTAATATCCCACAATAATGGAACAAATTTGTTTCATGTCTTAATATGATGAAGTGAAAAGAATTTAGCATCACTTTTAATATTTTTCTCTCCCTTCCCAAGTCATTATTTTTGATGTATTATATTATGAGGAAATACAATTAAATCCAAATTGATGGAAATCCTACAAGGTGTTTGTGTTATAATCTTTAAAAATATTAAAGTCAGAAAACATAAGGATAGAGAGGCATTATTCCAGATAGGAGGACATTAAGGGACATGATAACTAAATGTAGCATAGGATTCTGTGTTTTGTCAGGAGAGTGTGTAATTTGCTCACTTCTGTCTCACAGCAACAAAGATTTGAAATGGCAGCCCAGTGTTACAGCTCAGAGTTTTATTCAGCAAACAAAGGTTAGTAAACTCTCAAGGTGTGAGGGCAGGCCAGCCCCAAAAGACAGGCCTCAATCCATCTTGGCTTTCTCTATTTATATGTTTTATCTCCTTCCCACTGAGCCTGCCTTGTGCAAATTGGGCTAGCCAAGAAAGTGGGATGTTTGTTTCACCTGATCTTCTCCCTCCAGTCCACAGATTTTCTTTTGTTGCATTTTTGTAGGCTTTTCCCTTTCTTTGTTTTTTAGGCACCATCATTTTGGACTCCTTTTCCCTATTCTAACTACCAAAAGTATTATTATCACTTGATAACTGATTTCAGTGAAATCAGTTAATAAGATGCTGATTTTGATAGTTTATTGTTATGAAAAGAATGTATCCTTTGTGCTAAGATACATTGATACATTACAAGTTAATAGGATATCATATATGCAGCTTACTGTCATACAGTATAGAGAAAGTTAAAAAAAAATGCTGACACAAAAATAAGAATTAACAGTTGGAGAAGCTACGTAAATGGCAGACAGGGACTTTCTGTACTATTGCAATTGTTTTGTGAATTTGAAAATATTTTCAAAGAAACAATTCAATTAAGCAATGTTACTAGAACATGTCATCTCATAACAACTGAGAAGTCTCTCATTTCTAGAATTTGGAGATTCCTGATGAAATTAACAAGGACTTCCTATTTAAAAATAGACTTATACCAATTACAGCAATATTAAGTATAATTTGTAAGGTTCTGAGAACTCCTATTTGTTAATACAAAAGACCTCTGAAGCCTAAATCATGACTTTAATGCCTTTCCAGGCTGAATAACCTCCCATTACCAAAAACACTATACAATTACTGGATAATTCACCCCGTTATTTTAAATCTGAATCACATACAACAGAAATTAAATACAATATATAGAAATATATTTATGAACCAAAGTATCCACTGTCTAATCATGTTTTCATTTTTATATGTTTCTTTAGAAATAGATAAACCTAAGATACACAGGAAAAAAAAAAAAAAAAGTGGCTCACCAGCAATTTACCCTCTAACCATCTCCATAAGAAACAAAGCAGAAACAAAGTAGATTAAAGTCTCTCTAGTCATTTGTCAACAATTGTGATATATTTTTCTCTCAAAAACTCATGGTAAACTTATTCCCAAGAGAACTACTGGCAATGTCCAGATAATAAATTTTCCAAAGTTGTGTTGAGTTATGTATACACAGGGATGTGTGCAGAAAATAAAAGTGTATCAGTCTGAGAACAAAGCTAACTTCACATTCCCACTGTGCTTGGTCTATGGAATCTCTCCATATTGAGCTGACTATATCATCAAACTATAGATAAATCAACATACCTTCCTATGGAAATTTGTAAAATATTGCCAAGAAAGGGTTTATTGCTCAACTCAAAAGAAGCCAGTACTATGACACTGGTTTTCTAGAAAAAAGAAAAAAAGTTTATTGAGAGGTCAACTGAGAGGGAGACAGGAGACCAGGCTCTTAAATATGTCTCTCTCATCTGAGGTCAGGTCACACTTTTATGGGCTAAGGGAGGAGGGAGTGGGTATGCAGAAGCCCTGATACGGTAGTTTTCAATTGTATGGCTTTTGAAACTGGCAGTTTATGGTAATATGTGATCAAAGGGTTTCAGCACCGTATCTTCTTGGAAAACAGACCATCCATTTCTGACACAGTTCTGGCGTTTAGATTGCAGTCTTGTCCTGGTCTTTTGATTCCATACAGAAGGGAGAAACTTTGGTTATAGGTGTTATTTGAGGTAGAATTTTTCTTCTCCTCACATGATTGGCTGCATGACTTTCAGTTTTGTCCTGCTGTCTCTGAATAAAACTTAGTATCTTATTATCCACAAAGTAGGATCAGTTTGAACTGGTCCTACCGTACAGAACTGTCAGCTCACTATCTCAGAAGCTATTACATTTAATTTAGTACTCTTGAGACTGCATTTTTGTTGTTGGTGGTGCTGCTGCTGCTAAGTCACTTCAGTCGTGTCCAACTCTGTGCGACCCCATAGACGGCAGCCCACCAGGCTCCCCCGTCCCTGGGATTCTCCAGGCAAGAACACTGGAGTGGGTTGCCATTTCCTTCTCCAGTGCATGAAAGTGAAAAGTGAAAGTGAAGTCGCTCAGTCTTGTCCGACTCTTAGAGACCCCATGGACTGCAGCCTACCAGACTCCTCCGTCCATAGGATTTTCTAGGCAAGAGTACTGGAGTAGGGTGCCATTGCCTTCTCCTTTTGTTGTTGTTAAGTAGTGGTAAATACAAAGACTACACAGAGAATGGAATACAAAGTCTACAATGAAAAAAAAAGTTTCCTTTTCTGGGATCCCATGACAATGTTTAAGGCAATGCACACAGCTCTTACTATGCTGCATTATGGTAATGGTAAATGTATCTGCCACCCCAAGTTAGCCTGGATGAACAGTCCTTGAAGGAATTAATTGTGTTCTATTTATCTTAGCATTTCTAGGGCTTTGTAAATGTTTGGTGCACACTAGTACTTAATAGATATTTTTGAGTCGAATGCGAGAACATTCATTCCCTTTGGAGATCACAAAACTGAAAAATTCAAATTGAAGAAGATGGAAAGATCTAGAGTAACAATATATCATGAAACTGGCTTTATAACAAAGGAGACAGAGAGCGTTCTGACCAATTATTTGCAATTTTCTCTAGTAAATTTTGACCTTAATAAAACTTTCCATATTAAGTTAACCAGAAAATATAAGAAAAATGGTGAAATGTCATGTGAGATGTCAAGGAAAGAAGAGATTATGTCTGGTCTCCTTCCCTGAAAGTGCCCATTAATTCTCCTCTTTTTTTTTTTTAATCACAGGAAGAAAAATTAGAATTTAAAGAGTCAATAGAGACAGTCTGTAGGTAATTTACCACTGTGACTGAATGTATCTATTTAAAATTTAAGAAGTCTATTCTTTATTCTGCTCTTTTCTCCCCAAAGGGCAAATCCAGTGAAGATAACATTGCTTCACAGACAAATGTGTATGCCAAAGGTTGTCTTTACTGCTCTTTATAGATTTTATATATATATATATATATATATATATATATATATATATATATATTTGTATTAAATAAAACCTATGCTGCTGGCAAGTTTTACCCTTGGATCATTTTCTTCAATATATAACACACATAATGAAGCTAAAATTAATGTGTCCTGGGGCTCATCATTATCTAGCTATGAAATCAGTCTTTGCAGGAGTTAAAACTCTAGTTCTGACAGTTTGGGAGTAATAATTTAAATGTAATGTATCTATTGGGGAAGGTAAAGTTCTTTTTTTTTCATTTATTTCAGCCAGTCTTTTTTTTTCACCTTCCACTTGATAAGTATAAAAATATGTGCAAATGTTGCCAACCAGGTTTCTTGACCTCCTTTATTGATAGAAATTGATCAAATGCAAGATAAGAAACTTAGGCAAGGTTTTAAGGGTTAGAACATCAAATGTGTGTTTTTTTGTTTGTTTGTTTGTTTTAGAGGAAGTGTGTGGAGGGAAACACAGTTCATGCAATAACATCTTAAACAATCAAAAAGTAAGAAAAATCAAAACTGTTACAGCTAATATCAGAAATAATACTGATACCAGAAATGTTATGCTAATACATTTGAAAATATAAATGAAACATATACGTTCTTTGAAAGGTAAAATTATTAATTTATGAAGAAATAAACAACTTGACTAACCCTTACATCCATTACTGAAAATAAATTTGTAGGAAAAAAACCCCAAAACAAGCAACAAAATCTTTCCACAAAGAAAGGCCCAAAAGGCTTTACTGATACCTTTTAACAAATATCTGAAAATCAAATGATCCTAGTTCTACACAAACAGCTGTAGAAACTCATTTTGTGAGAACATTATTTCCTTGTATGTTAGTTTCTTAATATAATAAGTAATATAAAAACAGAAATTTATTTTCTTCTAGTTCTGGAGTCTAGAAGTTTGAAATCAAGGTGTCAACAGGACCACACACCTTCTGAATTCTCTATAGGAGAATCTTTTCTGGCTTCTTCCAACTTCATGTGTCTTCAGGTGTTTCTTGACTTTTGGCCACATCACCTCAATCTTTGGCTCTGTCAGACATATTGACTTCCCCTTTTCTTTGCCTGTGCCTTTCCCCTACTGTCTGTCTCAAATAACCCTTTGCAACTTTTTTATGAATTGGTAAGCAATCAGATAATCTAGAATAAGCTCTGCTTCTCAAGATCTTTAATGTAATCATATTTTTAGAGAGTCACATAAGGAGACATTGAATCTTTCACCATATATTACACACATTGGCTATTAGGATGTGGATATATCTTTTTAGTAACTAGCATTTAGCAAAATAAATGTTGATGCCAAAAATGGACAAAACCATTACTATAAAGGAAAGTTACAGGCCAACATCCTCTATGAAAACAATGGGGAAACAACAAAGACAGTTTTAGAAATCTGAATATAATATAGTTTTAAAGTACTTTTTGACCAGCTAGGTTTTATCTGAGGAATGCAAGTTTGGTTGAATATTTTAAAATCAATCAATAAGGAGAGAACAGATGGCAGAGGAGTAGGTGGATGTGGAGTACATCTCTCTCCATGGATACATCTGGAATACACCTTCAGACACAGAAGTCCTTGCAGAATACCAGCTGAGAGTAGGCAGGAGTACCTGATCAATGGAAAAGAATATATAGAACCATGCAAAGGTCGGTAGGATGAAGGAAGTAGGAGAAAAAGAGGAGAGTTAGTAGGACTGGATCTGGCCCTTGGTGGATGGGGGAACTGAAGCAGAAGTCCAGATAGCCATATTGGGGCAATTGTTTGGGACAATGCGAAAACATCTGAGGCTGAGAGAAACAGCTGATCTGTGACAGTCTAAATGGAATGAGAATCACACAATCTTTGGGGGCAGCCACAAGGATGTGGGTTCCCTAGAAAGCACAGTCACTGGAAGCTGGAGCATACAGATTGTGGAGCAATCTCAGGGTCAGGCCTGCTATTGACTGCATGGAGAGCGCCCCAAGGGATGTGAGGAGGGAGACTGTGGTGGCAAATGCCTGTGGAAGAAAACCACGCAGCCTGCAGGCAAGGCGATACTGCTGAGTCATGCATAGGGGTTGGAGTCATCTCTGTAGCCTCTCTGTCCCCACAGATCAGCACCTGGCAGCTGAACAATAGAAAGTCAGGCCCTTCAAACACCTGACATATGGGACAACAGAGTCGGAGCCCGGTCAGGGCAGCACTTTTAGTGCCCAAAGTGCCCAACAACAGAGAAGGACTCCAGCCAGTGGAGCCCTTTAAGTGCATGACTGGGTGGAGCAATGGTGAAAAAGTAGTCAAATAGACCTTCTAATATCCAGCCATCAGACATGAGAAGTCTCTGATAAGACCATATGTCCTGCAGCTGAGGCAGTCTGTGTCCCTGCACACATGGTGCAGCCAGGATTCCTGCAGCTGCACCGCCTTCATGCTAAATCCTCACTGGGCCAAAGCTGTTAGAAAAAGCCCTAACAGAACCATATATCCTTTGGCAATAGCTACCAGTGCCCCTGTGTAACCAGCATTGCCAGGATCTCTGTGATCCAAGCAACCATGTAACCACCTTGCATGATTCCCACCTGGAAAGAGCTGCCAGAGGCTAGAAAAAGTCGTGTCTGTGCACATGGGGTGGTTCTAGAATCTGGAGTCACAAAACATTCCTTGGAGGACACACAAGATAGTGGGGTACAATTTATTATGCTAGAGGGCCCAAGGGGAACTGTTTCCAAACAAGAACCCTGGTGATTTTGGAGGACTCATTTTTACACCTTCTGCTACATGACTGGTTTACTTCAGTTCAGTTCAGTCACTCAGTTGTGTCTGACTCTTTGTGACCCCATGAATCGCAGCACACCAGGCCTCCCTGTCCATCACCAACTCCAGGAGTTTACCCCAATTCATGTTCATCAAGTTGGTGATGCCATCCAACCATCTCATCCTCTGTTGTCCCCTTCTCTTCCTGCCCTCAATCTTTCCCAGCATCAGGGTCTTTTCCAATCAGTCAGCTCTTCTCATCAGGTGGCCAACTGATGTTGGTTTCAACATCAGTCCTTCCAATGAACACTCAGGACTGATTTCCTTTAAGAAGGACTGGTTGGATCTCCTTGCAGTCCAAGGGACTCTCAAAATCTTCTCCAAGACCACAGTTCAAAAGATTCAACTTTTCGGTGCTCAACTTTCTTTAGAGTCCAACTCTCCAATGAACACACAGGACTGATCTCCTTTAGGATGGACTTTCATCAATAGGCTATTTAGTTCTTCGATTTCTGTCATACGGTGGTGTCATCTGCATATCTGAGGTTATTGATATTTCTTCCGGAAATCTTGATTACAAGTTGTGCTTCATACAACTCGACAATTCGTATAAGTACTCTACATATAAGTTAAATAAGCAGGATGACAATATACAGCCTTGACATACTTCTTTCCCAATTTGGAGCCAGTCTATTGTTCCATGTTCGGTTCTAACTGTTGCTTCTTGACCTGCAATCAGATTTCTCAGGAGGCAGGTCAGGTGTCTTGGATCCCCATCTCTTAAAGAATTTTGTGGTGATCAACATGGTCAAAGGCTTTGGCATAGTCAATAAAGCAGAAGTAAATGTTTTTCTGAAACTCTCTTGCTTTTTTGATGATTCAGCAGATGTTGGCAATTTGACCTCTGGTTCCTCTACCCTTTCTAAATTCAGCTTGAACATCTAGAAGTTCAAAGATCATGTCCTGTTGAAGCCTTGCTTGGAGAATTTTTAGCATCACTTTGCTAGCTTGTGAGATGAGTGCACTTGTGTGGTAGTTTAAACATTCTTTGGTGTTGCCTTTCTTTGGTATTGGAATTAAAACACCTTTTCCAATCCTGCGGCCACTGCTGAGTTTTCCAAATTTGCTGACATATTGAGTGCAGCACTTTGGCAGCATCAAATTTAGGATTTGAAAGAGCTCAACTGGAATTCCATCACTACAAAATGATGCTTCCTAAGGCCCACTTGACTTCGCATTCCAGTACGTCTGGCTTTAGGTGAGCGATCACACCATTGTGCTTATCTGGGTCATGAAGATCTCTTTTGTATAGTTATTTTGTGTATTCTTGCCACCTCTTTATATCTTCTACTCCTATTAGGTCCATACTGTTTAAGTCCTTTATTGTGCATATCTTTGCATGACATGTTCCCTTGGTATTTTTAATTTTCTTGAAGAGATCTCTAGTCTTCCCCATTCTATTATTTTCCTCTATTTCTTTGTATTGATCACTGAGGAAGTGATCAAATGCATTCCATTTTATGGCTGAGCAATATTACATTGTGTATATGTACCACAAATTCTTTATCCATTCCTCTCTCAATGTATATCATGGTTGCTTCCATATTCTATGTATTGTAAAAGTGCTGCCATGAATGTTGGGATACATATGTCTTTTTTAACGTTTGTTTCCTCAGGTTATATGCCTAGGAGTTGGATTGCTGGGTCATATGGTAGTTTTATTCCTAGTCTTTTAAGGAATCTCCATACCATCTTCCTTAGTGGCTGTATCAATTTACCTTCCCACCAACAGTGCAGGAGGGTTCCCTTAAGTCTGTACCCTCTCTAGCATTTATTGTTTGTTGACTTTTTCATTATGACCATTCTGACTGGTGTTAGGTGATATCTCATTGTAGTTTTGATTTGTATTTCTCTAAAAATGAGTGATGTTGTCCTCTTTTCATGTGTTTGTTAGCCATCTCTATGTCTTCTTTGGAGAAATGTCTGCTTAGATCTTTTCCCCACTTTTTTATTGAGTTGTTTGCTTTCCTGGTATTAAGTTGTATGTACTGTTTTTATATTTTAGAGAGTAATCTTTTGTCAGTTGTTTCATTCGCTATTATTTTCTTCCATTCTGTGGGTTGTTTTTTTGCTTGTTTGTAGTTTCCTTTGCTGTGCAAAAGCTTTTAAATTTACTTAGGTCCCACTTGCTTATTTTTCGTTTTATTTCCATTACTCTAGGAGGTGGATTATAGAGAATCTTGCTTTGATTTATGTCATTGAGTGTTCTGCCTATGTTTTCCTCTAAGAGTTTAATTGTTTCTGGTTTTACATTTAGTTCTTTAATCAATATTGAGTTTATCCTTGTGTAGGTGGTAGGAAGTGTTCTAATTTTATTCTTTTACATGCAACTGTCAAGTTTTCCCCACACCACTTATTGAAGAGGCTATCTCCACTCCCTTTTGTATTCTTGCCTCCTTTGTCAAAAATAAGGTAACCATTGGTGAGTGAGCTTATTTCTGGGATTTCTATCTTGTTCCATTGGCCTATATTTCTGTTTTTGTGCCAGTACCATACTTTTCTGATGACTGTAGCTTTGTAGGATAATCAGAAATCAGGAAAGTTGATACCTCCAGCTCCATTCTTCTTTCTCAAGACTGCTTTGGCTATATGGCGTTAGTTGGGTTTCAATATGAATTGTGTATTTTTTGTTGTTGTTGTTCTAGTTCTGTGAGGATAAAAAAAAAAAATCATTGGTAATTTGTCAGTGATCGCATAGAATCTGTAGATTGCATTTGGTAGTATAGTCATTTTCACAAATTGATTCTTCCTACACAGGAATATGGAATATTTCTCCATCTGTTTATGTCATCTTTTATTTCTTTCATCAGTGTCTTATATTTTTCTGTATACAGTTCCTTTGTCTCCTTAGGTAGCTTTATTACTAGATATTTCACTCTTTTTCTTACAGTGGTGGATGGGATTGATTCCTTAATTTCTCTTTCTGATTTTTTATTGTTAGTATATAGGCATGTAAGTGATTTGTGTGTATTGGTTTTGTGTCCTGAGAGTTTGCTAAACTCACTGATTAGCTCTCGTAACTTTCTGGTACTATCTTAAGGATTTTCTATATATAGTATCATGTCATCTGCAAACAATGAGAACTTTACTTCTTTTCCTATTTGGATTCTTTCTATTTCTGTTTCTTCTCTGATTGCTGTAGCTAAGACTTCCAAAACTATGTTGAATAACAGTGGTGAAAATGGACACACTTGTCTTGTTCCTGATCTTAGAGTGAAAGCTTTCTATATTTCAACACTGAGAAAAATGTTCACTGTGGGCTTATCATATATGGACTTTACTGTGCTGAGGTAGGTTCCCTCTATGTCCATTTTTTGAAGAGCTTTAATCAGATATGCAGATGACAACACTCTTATGGCAGAAAATGAGGAAAACTAAAGAGCCTCTTGGTGAAAGTGAAAGAGGAGAGTGAAAAGTTGGCTTAAAGTTCAACATTCAGAAAACTAAGATCAGGTCCCATCACTTCATTGGCAAATAGATGGGGAAACAGGGGAAACAGTGGAAACAGTGGCTGGCTTTATTTTTCTGGGCTCCAAAATCACTGCAAATGGTGATTGTAGCCATGAAATTGAAGTAGTTTGCTCCATGGAAGCAAAGTTATGACCAACCTAGACAGCATATTAAGAAGCAGAGACATTACTTTGTTA
Source organism: Nanger dama (assembly GCA_917880005.1). Taxonomy (NCBI): domain Eukaryota; kingdom Metazoa; phylum Chordata; class Mammalia; order Artiodactyla; family Bovidae; genus Nanger; species Nanger dama. Next base: position 7,374,880 of record CAKJTW010000069.1, read on the forward strand.
ACAAAAATCCATCTAGTCAAGTCTATGGTTTTTTCAGTGGTCATGTATGGATGTGAGAGTTGGACTATAAAGAAAGTTGAGCACGTAAGAATTGATGCTTTTGAACTATGGTGTTGGAGAAGACTCTTGAGAGTCCCTTGGACTGTAAGGAGATCCAACCAGTCTATCCTAAAGGAGGTCAGTCCTGGGTGTTCATTGGAAGGACTCATGTTGAAGCTGAAACTCCAATACTTTGGCCACTTGATGTGAAGAGCTGACTCATTGGAAAAGACCCTGATGCTGAGAAAGACTGAAGGCAGGAGGAAAAGGAAATGACAGAAGATGAGATGATTGGATATCATCACTGACTCAATGGACATGAGTTTGAGTAAACTCCAGGAGTTGGTGATGGCCAAGGTAGTCTGGCATAGTGCAGTCCATGGGGTTGCAAAGAGTTGGACAGGACTGAGTGACTTGCACTTTCACTTTAGTTCTCTAGCTTGAATAGAAAAGTTATATTCTATGTAATTTCCACATATTATTTTACTGCCAACCAGAGTTTCTGAATACCATGGAGAACACAGATAATTTTATTAGGTGTACCCTGAGCTGGTATAAAACTAGTCAAAATTAGATTAAATTTTATACTTATAACCACCAGTAAATATATAATTCCCAGCAAGTTTCATGAAACGTTGAAAATAATTGTCAACCTACATTTTCACTTTTATATATTGGTGTATCTTTGGCTTTTGTGGACTCATGAAAAGATAAGTTTTTAGATCACTTTAACATTATTTGTCTTTCTGACAGTACCTATCAAATCATTATATTGTGCAATAGAAGTCCAAGAGCATCTATCTCATTATGAATACACTAATTGACATTAAAGAATTTGGATTATGATTTAATCATAAAGAACTTTTCCCTTCCATCATGCAAAAAAATAAAATAAATAAAAATAGTAAGTTCATATATATGAAAGTATGGTAAACACTGATAAAAACAGACTTTCCAATTTTTACGTACTTGAGCCTCTTTTTAATACAGGTTTTAAATCTCAGATGAAATAAAAAGATTAGTTTTTCAAGAGACACTGATTTGTCTCCAATGTCACCTATGAGTGTTACCTACATGTTGCATACTGCTTTGCTTTAGAAGGAAAGAAGGTAAGACTCAGTATTTATAAACTGGTTTTTATGTAAGTGGCATTTTCTCAGGTTGTTAGCATTCAATTTTCCACTGAGGACACACAAGTTTTCGTGAACAATTGAGTACAAATGTGGCATTAACTCTGAACATGGCTTCAGTGTTTGATACTGAGACAGTGGCAAGTAAGAAATACTTACTACGGGTGCATTTATATGATGAAGTTTCTCATTGCAGACTCACCAACAACTTTTGACCTCTGGACCCAAAGACTGTCAATTACCCAGCTTACAGAGGTGGAATATAGGGAACCAGAAGCATCATTTCTCTGTCATCCAGTTAACATCTTATCACAGGGTGGAAAGCAATTTGTCCAATATTTCAACCACCAGGGAGAATACTTTATTAGCTTTTGGATAGGTTTGCCTTTCAATCAGATGATTTGAATAGTTTCTGTGGCAAGATAGATACTGCACTCAGATAATAATTTTGCATTCCATCTTCTCATTAATGCTTTAAACCTCATGGGAAGTCACAGTGTCTTTTATGGAGGTCAAAGCAGTTTATAACCTTAATAAAAACTCATAGCCTCAGGAACATCAAGTGTAAACTAGCAAGAGGGATTGACTGCATAAAAATATAATTAGATCACCACTTTGGAATGCACTAGCTAGAGGATTTCAAATGCAAATCAGCAGTATTAGAGTACAATGGCACCCAAAACTTCAGTCCTATTCAAAAATACACACATAAATTGGCTATCCAAAGGAAAATGAGATAAATCATCTTTCTTCCTCTTTATGGAAAGGCACCTTTTATAATTTTATATTTAATTGCTAAATATTTTTATGGATGCTGTACAGAAATAGGTTAAAAGCATCTTGGTAAATTTGAATTGAAAACCATTAATAAGCATAGTGGTTCTCAGCTGTTATAAACTTATTTCTATATAGCACTTAGATCACTGTATTTGAAGTGTGTAATTAATACAAGATAATATGCAAGAGTGATTTTGAAAACTACATCATCATCTACATTTCCCAAGGAATAGATCACTCCCTCCCAAACACTGCAAAGAAATTATAGTTTCAATATTTACCTAAGTGGTACTCTCCAGTAGAATCACTCACCTCTTTTAGTTTCCCTAAGCTTCTACTTCCTTTTCTTAGGCATTGTTTACTGGCCCTACTTATGTTCATGGGAAGTAAGAAAGAAAAAAGGACCTGCTATCCCAGGCATTGCAATAAAGTAAGCTCTCATCTTCTTTGACCTCCACAGAAACCTTTAGAGGAAGGCATATTCTTACAGACTGTGGATCAGAGAGGTTAAATAATTTTGCAAGGTCATATTCCTGATGAATATCAGAACTTAGTTCTGCTGACTTCACCTTGTCTTTCAAATGCAGTAAAACATACTGTCTATTGCATAAATGAAAAAGAGCAGGCCAAGTGTTAGGAATGATCCATGGAAGGATAGTGGTTGGAGTGTCTGAAATAATCCTTCAAGCGGTAACACACTTGACTAGAGGGCTAGTTTTCAGGGTCAGTACTGGGATAGCCTGACATATCAACTGACCCTGAAGCAAATAGGGTGCTAGTTTGCACTGGCAGCTTAAACTAGAAGCCAAATAGCTAGGCTTGTTAGAGTATCAGTTTGCTAAAAGTCCACTGGGTTTATGAAGAAATTATTGTTGACTCCTGCCCCAAGACCACAGGTACAATGTCTTGTACCAAGGCCACAGGAGCAGAACCCAAACCAATGTCACCTTCAAAACTGACTGAGCCTCAATGTAACCATTGCCAAAAGCCCCTCTGATCATTAGCAGCAGGCTTCCTAATTGCAAGCAAATTAGGCAAGAACGTCCACTCTGGTAGTCGCCCTAGAGTGGCCTATGTTGTTCTTTGCGTCTGACTCTTTGTGACCCCACGGACTGCAGCTTGCCAGGTCTCTGTCCCTCACCATCCCATAAAGTGTGCCCAAGTTCATCTCTATTGTATTGGTGATGCCATCCAGACATCTCATACTCTGAAACCTGCTTCTCCTTCTGCCCTCAACCTTTCCCAGCATCAGGAACTTTTCCAGAGTCAGCTGTTCACATCAGATGACCAAAATACTAGAGTTTCAGCTTTAGTACCAGTTCTTTCAAAGAGTATTTAGGGTTGATTTCCCTTATGATCGGCTGGTTTGATCTCGTTGCTGTCCAAGAGAGTCTCAGAAGTCTTCTCAAGCATCACAGCATACAAAGGCATCAATTCTTCAGCACTTCACCTTCTTTATGGGCTTCCCTGGTGGCTCAGATGGTAAAGAATCCACCTGCAATGTGGGAAACCTGGGTTTGATCCCTGGGTTGGGAAGATCCCCTGAAGAAAGGAATGGTTACCCATTCCAGTATTCTTGCATGCAGAATTCTGTGGACAGAGGAGCCTGGCAGGCTACAGTCCATGGAATTGCAAAAAGTCAGATATGACTTTTACTCACTCCACCTTTTTACGGTCCAGCTCTCATAACCATGACCACTGGGAAGACCATAGCCTTGACAATATGGACCTTTGTCGGCAGAGTAATGCCTCTGCTTTTTAGCACACTGTCTAGGTTTGTCACAGCTTTCCTACAAAGAAGTAAACGTCTTCTGGTTTCATGGCTTCAATCATTATCTGCAGTGATTTTAGAGTCAAAGAAAAAGAATTCTGTCACTACTTCCACTTTTACCCCACTAGTTGTCATGAAGTAATGGAGTCAGATGTCATGATCTTAGTTTTTTTTTAATATTTAATTTTAAGCCGACTTTTTCACTCTCCTTCTTCACCCTCATTAAGAGGTTCTTCAGTTCCTATTCACTTCCCACTGTTAGAGTGCTATCATCTGCATATCTGAGGTTGTCTCTCCCACCTATTTTTATTCCAGCTTGTAACTCATATTCAGGCCAGCATTTTCATGACATGGTCAGTTTATAGATTTAACAAGCAAGGTGACAGCAGACAGCCCTGATATACTCCTTTCTCAATCTTGAAATAATCAGTTGTTCTGTGCAGGATTCTAACTGTTGTTTCTTAACCTGCATACAAGTTTCTCAGATGACATGTAAGATGGTCTGGTAGTTCCATCTCTTTAAGAGTTTTCCACAATTTATTATGATCCACATAGTCAAAGAATTTGGTGTAGTGGATATAACAGAGGTAGATGTTTTCCTGGAACACCCTAGCTTTTTCCATGATTTAAGAAATGTTGGCAATCTGATCTCTGGTTTGTCAGGAGCCACGTTAGGCATTACTGATGAAACAGAGGCACTGCCCGAGCCCCCTCTCCTCATTCCGCTGGCACTGACCCGGGATCAAGGAGTTAGCTCTTGTGATTATGACTTGTTTCTTCCTTTCTTCAGTTGAGCTGGCTGTAAAGAATGTTAAGGTGCTTATTGTTCTTGAGAGAAGTGTGAGAAAGCACAAAGCCTTCTGCAGTTGTGCCCAGAAAATAATCTATAAAGTAACCATTGACATTTGTTTAAGGATTTTTGCAAAGAATGTCCCAGGAATTAGCAGATAGGCCACAGCTTGAGGCCATAGGAAGGGTTTGTGAAGGATATGTTTTTGGCAAAGGAAGTTTGCTGAGCTTAGGGTTTAAGAATAACTAAGAATAGCTAGAAGCCTTTTTAGGAGATAGTGAGCTTAAGATACTAGGAGCAAGCATGATTTAGAAATATAGGAAGTAAACTGAGGAGTGTGGTATGCAGCCCAGACATAAACATGAGTTACAATGTAATCACAAGTAAACACGATTCTGAGAAAATTGCTGAAGCAGGAACTCTGTTTGAAGGGCAACAATGAGACAATAATCTGGGTGAAGGGAAACTGAAAATGTCAAACTTCTGACCTAATGCTTTTGAAAAAGTATAAAAGAGAACCTGATGCTTGAAATAAACATGTAGTCCTATACCTCAAGTCAGAGGCTACATCATTTCCCACCGACATCATTTCAGATTGATCCCCTGGCTGCTGGTGCTGGACTCTGACACTGGTTTCTTTTCCTTTTTTTTTTGAATCCAGCTTGTATGTTCGGAAGTTCTTGGTTTGCATAATGCTGAAACCTAGCATGCACGATTTTAAGCATGACCTCACTAGCATGGGAGATGGTTGTACTAGCATTGTCTGATACTTTCTTTAGTATTACCCTTCTTGGGAATTGGGATGAGGATTGACCTTTTCCAGTCCTGTGGCCACTCCTGGGTCTTCCAGATTTGCTGATATAGAGAATGCAATGCTTGACTGCATCATCCTTTAGGGTTTTGAATAGTTCTTCTGGAATTTCATCGCATCCACTAGCTTTATTGATGACAATGCTTTTTAAGGCACACTTGACTTAGCATTCCAGAATATCTGGCTCCGGGTGGCTGACCACACCATTGTAGTCATCCAGTTCATTTGGATCTTTTATGTACAGTTCTTCTGTGTTTTTTCTATCTCTTCTTGATCTCTTCAGCTTCTACTAGGTCTCTACCATTTCTCTCCTTTATTGTGCCCGTCTTTGGGCAAAATAGTCTCTTGATATTTCCAATTTTCCGGAAGATATCTCTGGTCTTTCCCCTTCTGTTGTTTTCTTCTAGTTTTATGCTCTGTTCATTGAAGAAGGCCTTCTTGTCTCTCCATGATATTCTTTGGAAATCTGCATTTAGTTTGATATGGCTTTTCCTTTCTCCCTTGCTTTTTGCTTCTCTTATTTCTTTAGCTATATGGCCTCCTCAGATAACCCCTGTGACCATTTATTTATTTATTTATTTTAATTTGGGATAGTTTTGTTCTTTGCCTCCTGTACAATATTACAGACCTCCATCCATAGTTCTTCAGACACACTGTTTACAAGTTCTAATCCCTTCAATCTTTCATTACATCCACTGTATATTCATAGGGGATTTAACTTATGTTGTACTTGGCAGGTCAAACATTCGATTTATGTTTCCTTGCTTTCTTTAGTCTAAGCCTGACTTTTGCTATGAAAAGCTGATGCTCTGTGCCAGTCAGGTGCAGGTCTTTATTTTATTTTATTTTACTAAAAGTATATAGCTTCTCCATCTTTGGCTACAAAGAATGTGATAAATTTGATTTTGGTATTGGCCATTTGGTGATTTCCATGCATAAAGTTGCCTTTTGTTGTTGAAAAGGGTATTTGCTATGACCAATGTATTCTCTTTGTAGAATGCAGTTAGTCTTTGCCCTGATTCATTTTGTTTTTCAAGGCCAAACTTGTCTGTTACTCTGTGTATCTCTTGACTTTCTACTTTTGCATACCAATCCCCAATGATGAATAGAACATCTTTTTTCAATGTTAGTTCTAGGAGGTCTTCTAGGTCTTCATAGAACTGATCAACTTCGGTAGCATAACCAGTCACCTAATACTAACTTTCCAGCAGGAATTATAAAAATTGGCTACTAACCTACGTAAACTGTTGACTCTCCCTGGTCCATCAAAAGTTTTCAGCCTGCTTCTCTCACAGTGCCCACTTTACCTCTGTTCTTTTTTCTTAATAAAGTTACTCCTTTCTGAAATGCTCTGTGTCTGGAAAGTTTTTTCCAATCCATGCTCCAACTGCCTCAACATTTGGTGACACAAAAGGGAACTCTTAGAAAGGTTTCCCCAACTCTCCTTTCCTCTCTTGTGTGTGTGTGTGTGTGTGCGCGTGTGCGTGTGTGCATGCGTGTGTGTGCGTGTGCATGTGTGTGCATGTGCGTGTGTGTGTGTGTGTGTGTGTGTTCCTTTCCTCAAATCCTCTGCAAACAGGCAAGTGACTACAGAAGCAATTGAGGGATTTTGGTCGGGGTTACTCTCTGGCATGTTCCAAAGGACCTACAGTCCACCATGCCCCAGTAGTTACCACCTAAGCAGGTGAGACCTCTGCTTTCCTTTTCTCCTCCTTCTCCTTTACATTGAGGACCAGGTCAATTAAAATTGTGTAGACATGGGTCAGGCACTTAAAGTCATTGCCTACCACTTGAAAATTCCCATGATAGGATCAGGGAGCTATGGAACAGACCAAGCTATTAGTGTGTTCCCTCAGCAAGACAACTTCAATTCAAAGTCAGGCACATATTGATTCAAACAAAACACTTAATTTTCCCCCTGATCATCACTTCTGTGAAGGACTACAAGGCATATTCCTCAGTCTATCTTCTCTGCTACTTTCACTTTTCCTCACTGGTGTGCATGCTCAGTCAATCAGTCATGTCTGACTCTTTGAGAATCTGTGGACTATAGCCTACCAGGCTCCTCTGTCCATGGAATTTCCCAGACAAGAATAATGGAGTGGGGATCTTTCTGATCAAGGGACTGAACCTGTGTGTCCCACTTGTCCTGCATGGCAAACAGATTATTTACACCTGAACCACCTGAGAAGCCCCAGGAGCTTAGGAGATGCTTCTGAGTCATCCCAAAATCTGTCTTCCACATTTCAGGGAATTGTCAAAAGGTGAGTCATGGTTGTTTCTAGGAACTTCTTTTCTGTCCTTTCCTGCCTTAGCTGCCAGGTGCATTTCCACATGGTTTGTCCCCAGGCTCCTAACTGGTTGCACAGTTTGTGCCATTCTCTGTCACATGCTCAGGGGTTGGTCACCTTTCACTATTGAACACGATTGTTGAAATGGTTGGCCATTTGTGCTTCTAGTTGTGCAATGTATTATCTCACACAGAAGGTTCATTGGAAGAGATGCAACAGCTTCTGTGGCTGGTGAGCTCTTGGTACTCTCATTCTCAGAATAGGCTCAGGTATATCTCAAGAATCCTCCCTCAGATTCACATCTAGGCTATATTCTCAGGAACTGGGGGAAAAAAAAGATGCTGAAAATCTTAAAAACAAAAGGCTTCAGATTATTTTCCAGTGAAACTTGGCCCCACTACAAATAGGGGGACCAAGAAAAATGGTCTTTTAATGGCACACTAAATTATAACAAGATCTTCCAACTTTATCTCTTTTGCTGTTCCTTATGTTCAAACTTTCACGGGCCTTAGTCAGAATCCAGATCTGAACGACTCATGCCATATGTGTCTTTCCGATGTTGTCTTATCCCCTAACCCTCACTATCTCCTTCTCAATCAGATTTTCTGGCCCAAGACTTCTCCTGTAATCAAAACACTGAATGAACTCTGCTAATATTCTAAAGAATTTCCTTCTAACTCCTTATATCTTTGGAGGGGGAGGAGGAGAATGAACCAAACTTCCCCCATTTTTTAAAGTTCCCTTACTCCTTCAGATTCTGCTGATCAAACTAAGACCCCATCTCCCGAGAGGGACAATCCCTGCTGGGAAAACATCTTATCATCCAGTCTGCCCCTGTTCAGAGTCAATCTGAACATTCTCGGGTTTAAAAATTTTAACTATGAGATCATGATCATAGAAAAAGACAATAGAGCTATGATATTCTTTAAACTCCAGAGAAAACAGATTAAAATGAAATCTTTTTAAATTGCAAAACTGGTTCTTTTCAGATGTGTAATTAGAAAAAACTGGCTTGTTGAGATACATTTTTTGGAGCTCCAACCCTGAGAAAGCAGAAACATGCCTAAGAAAAAGCCTGAAGTCCTTATGTCCTTGAGATAACACAGCCCCCTTTCCCTAAGATTTCAAACTTGGGCAAATTAGTAGAACTTCAGGCCAAGAGAAAAACAGAAGAATGGGCAAAGAGACATTTTAAATCTCTCGTGGAAAAGTATGAGATCTCTGTTTGTCCTGATTTATGTATCTCTCAGTGTGTGTCTTTGTCTTTGGATACTATTGCTGCTGTTAATTTGTAAATGAGCTCTAATTCAATTGGCCTAAAGAAAAGTAAGCACTTACATATCAAACAATCCTAAATATAAGAGAAAATAAACTAAATGAATATCAGGTTCACGTGGAAAGGGAAATGTTATTCAGTCGCTAAGATGTGTCTGACTCTTTCAAACCCCATGGACTGCACAATGTCAGGCTTCCCTGTCTTTCCCTTTCTTCCCGAGTTTAATCAAATTCATGTCCATTGAGTTAGTGATGTTATCTAACCATCTTATCCTCTGCCACCTTCTTCTCCTTTTGCTTTCCACCTTTCCCAGCATCAGGGTCTTTCTCAATGAATTGTCCCATTGGGAAATATTCAACGTTAAGTTAATAAATACCTGATGGTTTTTTGATTAAACTAATTAGTAAGGGCCTATCTGAAAAATCATCAACAAGGAAAATAACTCAATGTGAAGAAATTTTAAGAAAAGAAAATGCAAATGTGATGAGTTTTCCATGATTTATATTTACTAACCTAGAGTATTGATATAAAGGACAGTTTATATTTTTTAAAGAAGATAGGATGTTTTTAATAAAATATATTAAAAATTAATTACATTTTATTAAGTGAAAAGGAAGTACATATGACTGACTTACTATTTCCGAATGAACAAAGTGATGAATACAGAAAGTGAAAAAAATGTTTGCAGAAAGTAGACCCCAAGAAAAGAGTTTTGTGTGTGGTACAAGTTTCTTAAGACACTAAAGTGACTTTGAAATATTTTCTTGTTACTTTGAAGTGAATAACTGTTGTTTCATAGTGAATATAAGCTGCTACTAATCTAGAATTTGATTTTGTCTACTAAGAGAATAAAGTTTTCTTGGAATGCTGCTTTAGATAACAGATTATGTGAATTACTTTGCCTTTAAGTGATTTATATGTTTTTTTTTATTTTCAAATATTTTTTTACTTTGGTAAAATTAATAAGCATCATTTCACAATGATCTATGAGAATTATGGCACATGTAGATAAAGTACATTTTGTTTCTATAAAAATTAATTCCTCATTCATTGTCAAACTTTTGCTATCTCAGTGTCCTTAAAACATGACAATGGTCTACTCCTAAATCAGGGAATTTAAAATGAGTGAACAATGGCTGTACATCACAGTCAGGGTTATGAAAAATCCAAGATGGTCACTTGACTTTTCTGTGCTCTCTGACAAATGTCACCTTTTAATTTGATGGGATAAATTCTTTCTTGGCTTCAGTGTTGATGCCTTAACAATGGAGAAAAAAAAAAGATTAAAAATGTGTCTTCCACTTAGGATATACTTTTTAAAATCTCCAATGATTAGGGAACCCACATTACTGAAAAAATTATACAAACCTTAACAAAAACTTCACAAATTTCTTAAAACAATTACTGTCATTATCATCCTCAGTCATCAGGCAAAGACAGCAGAAAAAATATTAACTACATGGGATTTAATAAACGGCTAAATATGATTGTAGTTTTCATGAGTTTTTATCTGACATATTATTGGGTTTTAGTCTTTGTTTTCAGATATAAAGAAGCTCTTCTTCTCAAGCTGCTTAAAATAGTTTGGTAATTTACATCTGTGGGCGAAATTATAACATTTCCTTTTCTTTCTGTCTTGTCCCTCCAGAAAAGGGAGACACTTGTGTTCTGGGAAGACTTAGCAAGTAAATTAAGTTTGCCTTCAACATGTACAGAAACATCAGAGTATTTTGGGAAGCTCTAGAAGAAAAAAAAAAAATCACCTAGGCAAAATCTGATGACAGGCCTATGGTATCTATAGTCAATTGACTAAAATTAGTTTAAAAACAAATTAGTCTTAGCTATGTTTAATATAAATTTTAGACCAAAAATATACATTTCACTACATATTAAATTCTGGTTTTGTTAATTAAGGTCTACATTTACCAAGACTCAATTCCCAGTTAATTCCTTGATATTACATTATATTATTGCATTTTAATTGAGTTAATAAAAGTACATTCTAAGTTTGTTTCTGAAGCTTAATTTCAAAATCAGTCTTTGAATCAAGACCAGTTGCTTCACGATCTATAACCAAGAGTTTAACACCAGGCTATAATCATTTAACAAACAAAGTCAGACGACCTAAATATATACTTCAGTTCAGTTCAGTATGAAAGTTCTTAAATTCTTACTCATGGTTTTACTATTACTACTAACTATATTTTCCCTTATATTGCTTATTTCAGAAAATTGTTGCCTCTTACACTACAAAATGTGTGACTTTGCCCCTAATGAAATGATGATATATAGTTCTGATGATATATAATTCAACAGGAGATCAGTGATTATAATAATGTAACTTTAGATACAGAAAGAAGCAAAAAGGGGGGATATTTTCCTGGACTACAAGAGACTACCAGCAAGGCAAGTATGCTCCAGAACTTTTGCTATTTCACTAGGAGCAAAGTCACACATTTGGATTAGACCAATAAGAGCAAAGTGAGTGACCTACCAGAAAGATATTTGCCAGACTTGGGAATGAGCATTCCTAGCACCATGGGACAAAATGGACATGAGATACCCCTGAAACCATGGTCAAATTTTTGGCCATGAAGGTGTGCTGCCAATTGGAAATTGGTAATTTTTATCTGTCTCTACAAAGGTTAAATTAGGAACCACTTCAGCTGCTGACCTTCAACACCCTCTGAAACGAGTTCAGGGTAGAAATCAGAAATGAGACATTCTGTTCTCTGGGATGGAGAAGGCAATGGCACCCCACTCCAGTACTCTTACCTGGGAAAATCCCATGGATGGAGGAGCCTGGTAGGCTGCAGTCCATGGGGTCACTAAGAGTCGGACACAACTGACTGACTTCACTTTCACTTTTCACTTTCATGCATTGGAGAAGGAAATGGCAACCTACTCCAGTATTCTTGCCTAGAGAATCCCAGGGATGGGGGAGCCTGGTGGGCTGCCATCTATGGGGTCGCACAGAATCAGACAAGACTGAAGCGACTTAGCAGCAGCAGGAGCAGTGCTCTGGGAAAAGTTAGCAGAACAGGCCAGTTATATATTTTCAGGTAAAGATTTACATAAGTCCCAATTATTGCATCTTCTCATACCTAGAAAAACACTAACATCATGGAGCAATGCATGTCTGATCCTGGTTCTCCTAGCTAGCCCCTCTTTTAGTCCCATTGACAGGGTTTCTACTTCTATTAACCTTTGGGCCACATATCTCTAACTATCTAATTAAGCTTATTTCTTCTAGAATGCAACAAATACTTTTCCAGTTGGTGCTACAACAAGGATACCAGCCAGCTAGCACATGGACTACATTAGGACAAGCTGCCTTGTCATTTCATGGACTCTCATCTCCTTTTGTAAATGCACACTGACAGAGAGTTGGCATTGGGACACAGGACCCCACAATGCCCTGTCTAGCAGGAAGAAGCTATAGTTAGTTTTTGCCCCTTTGTCCTGTGATCCAGGTTTCCATTACTCAAGATGAAGAGAGACAGGTTGACATGAGCAGGGTGTTAAGGGGCCAAAGATTTGGCCCGTAAATAAAAAGAGGAGGGATTGTTGAGTCATGCCCCAAGGCTACATATGCAAAGCCTTGTACTAAGATCACAGAAGCAGAGCCCAGTGTGAAGATCACCTCTGAAACTGACTGACTCCCATTATAACCATTGTCAAAAGCTCCCTGATCATCACCAGAAGCTTTCTGACCCCAAATTGGGCAAGGATGCCCACTCTAGTATTCACTCTATAGTGCCTTAACCAATTACCTAAAGTACAAGTCAAACAAGGGTGCAAATGTGGATTTGGATAAAAGCCAAGAATGAAGGAGTAGGTAAACAATAAAATAAGGATAAGGAGATAGAAAAAAGCAATCTCAGGATCAAGAGTAGCCTTATTTTGAGCTTAGGAGAACACAAGATCTATTTGCTTATTGCCAATGACCAGGAAGTACTGACTGCAACTGTAGGATCAGCTCTACCCTACTGCCTTACATAGATGCAGGCACTTCATTAGGAAGCTTCCCACAAAATTCTGGCCTTGGTCCTGCCTTATTAACAAAACTGATTTATAACAACCCATGAGCAAAGTATCACTAAATACTCTTCTTTATGTGGATTCCAGGATTGATTTTCTTTAGAGTGAATTATATTCTAGATAATTCTTAAATAATGTTCATTTACTTTTTCATGGATGTGATGGCATTTTATCTGTGTATGTAATTAAACCCAAGTTCCTGTGTCCAATGCACAGTTAGGCTAGACAAAGCAAAAATTTGGAATTTAGAGAAGAAAAGGCTTATTGCAAGGGCCAAGTAAGGAAAATAGGTGGCTATACTCAAAAAGCCCAAACTCCCCAATGGTTTCGAGGGAACAGTTTTTTAATGGCATAATACAGGGTTACAGCTGCATGATGTGTGACTGTCTTCTGATTGGTTGATGGTGAGGTAACCAAGTAGTAATATACCAACCAGTATGGGATCTGCAAGCTTTTGGTCAGCATGTAGTTGCCACCCTCCACTAGATGGAAGTTTTGGTCTCTGCAAGACTCAGAAATATGCATTAGATTATTACCTTTATCCTTTTAGGAGAAACTGGTAGTCCTGTGAATCAGTTGTCTTAATAATGATAACAACCTGAGGTTGCTTTTTGAAACTCACAAAAAGCCTAGGAGACTAAAGACTTTTTTTCCTTACAAACAAGAAATGAACATAGAGGGGCTTTTACCTGGGAGGATTTGGCATGGTTTCCTGTATTTACTCAGACATTTCCAGTGACAGTGAACTTTAAAAAGCAGTGACACATGTGGGGGCTTTCTATCCCTACCTCCCCAACTACTACTTCCACTACACTAGCTAAAATCAAGGCTGAGTTTCGATATCCCCAAAACAGAGCAAACTCAGCTATAGCTGTATGCTAAACAGTCTTGCTTTCCGGAGCCTCAGACATTATTTCCCTATTAATAGTAACTTTTCAAAATAAAGTATTTCCATAACAACATGATGTTAAGCTAGGTGCATCAAGGATCTTAATTATGAGATTAGATATAAACTCTTTTAATATGAAAACATATTTTCTTTGTTGCATTTTAATTTAAGGAATGATGACTATTATAGAATGAATAGTCATCCCAGAATAATAGCAGGTCCTCTTCCGTGCACTACAAATTGTTATTTTTGAAAATGTGCAAGATATTGTGAGCTCAGAGATCTTCTTTTCCTGTCTGATAAAAAACGATTTTTTAAAAGGTACAAATGCCATTAAAAAAATGAAAACAAGGTTTTCATTCTGAAGGATTAGCAATAAAATGAAGTATATGGTCTGCTGGGAGCCTGTGTGAGGAATCCCGCCTATGACAAAGGTCATGAGGAAGGAAGCCCGACAAAATGCAAAGGTGTGATCCAGCTTCAGGGGTTCCCCCTGAGTTTTCTTGAACATCTACCCTCAAAAGCCAGAGTCTGCCTGCCTTATTGTACTGTGACACTCTCTGGAAAAAAGTTAACTTAGGGCTTCAGTCTGCATTTGAAAGGAATGTTTCAGCTCAAACCCCCTCTGATGGCTCTCTAACTTGCCTAACAGGTTCCCCTGGACTTGGTACACTTGTGAATTGCTTACAGCCCCCCAACTATGAGAGGCACAAAGCTTAAAGCATCTTAAAGATACAGAGCCTTTCCTAAAGAGCTAAAAATTATATCGGTGATGGGCTTTCACTGTTGACTCAATGACCGCTGCCAGGCCTCCATATTCTTTATCTTTTAGGCACCTGAGGGATATTAACCAATGTAATCAGGATGCAGAAATAGGAATATAGTAGTTTTGATGTTAGCAACACTAGACTTTTGAGTTACTTTTCTTTGCTATAAATCACTGTACTCCTTTTCATTGTTATAAATTGTTGTATCTTTGCTATGTAAGAATGTAACTTTATTTAGTGCTTTCTGAGAGTGGCACCAGACTTTGGGAAGAACAACACAAATAAGTCTTCTGGTTGACAAATCCTTATCAGAAAAGGGCCGTAAATGTTAATTGGCCTTCTGGCCAGAAGATGATATAAATCACCTAAGACTTGTGTATACAACTAAGTATGCAGAGAAAAAGCCTGGTCTCGGTAAGAGTTAGGGCTGCTGATGCTGCATAATTTTATATTATCCATTGATCTCTATGTACAAAAAAAGTATAAAAGACCTTTCTGGACAATGGAGGATGGGCCAGTCACTGGACTGGTTTCCCCCGTGTCTCCTCTTTACTCCTTTTCTGTATGAATTCCCATCTGGGGCATGGAGGCTCACCATGTCTACTTACTTGCCCAGGCTTCTAAGATCCACGTGAGAGGGAGCCCAAGGTGGGGCACCCCCTGCTATTCAAGAGGATGCTGGTGGCTTAACATAGATGATACAAGTTCCTTGTCTGAAACTTTATTGGTTTTCCACGTAAACCAAGTTATTCAGCATCTTTTCTCCATTAAATTTCCTACTATAATATTTCCTCGTAATTTCTTTTATATTTCTAAATAAATAAGTTTTTCCTCACCTACACCATCTCCCGTTTGAATTCCCTGGATCCACTGGGGCAGGACCCCAGCATGGTCTATATAGTCAAAGCTATGGTCTCTCCAGTAGTCATGTACAGATGTGAGAGTTGGACCATAAAGAAGGCTGAGTGTTGAAGAACTGGTGCTTTTGAAAAGCAGTGCTTGAGAAGACTCTCAAGAGTCCCTTGGACTGCAAAGAAATAAAACCAGTCAATTCTAAGGGAAATCAACCCTGAATATTCACTGGGAGGACTGATGCTGAAGCTGAAGCTCCATTACTTTGGCCACCTGATGGGAAGAGTTGATTCACTGGAAAAGACCTTGATGCTGGGAAAGATTGAGGGTAAGAGGAGAAGGGAGAAACAGAGGATGAGATGGTTGGATGGCATCACTGAATCAAAGGACATGAATTTGAGCAAACTCCAGGCAATAGTGGACAGGGAAGCCTGGCATTCTGTAGTTCAAGGGGGCCTCAAACAGCAGCTGAACAACAACAACAGTCTCATGGATGACTACAGGAGAAGAGGAAGTGTGCAATGAAGGAGTGAAATTATATTCAAGGGGAATGATGTTTCATCCCAGTCTTGTGGGTAGCAGAGGGCTGAATGAGCAAGCTAAATATTCCCAAGTTGTAATTATGTTTATTAAATATTTCCTGCACTTAAATATTATCTCTATAATATAATGAAATGTATAATTTGCTGTATTAAGAAAAAAGCAGAAGCCAGATATTTTCTTCTGGAAGTCTATGTCTGAATTTAAATAGTTCCTACCAGGTAGAAAATTGTATGTTATAAAGCAATGTGGAACAAGAAACAGACTTTGGTTTTAAAAATAAAGTCAGTTAGTAAGTAATCAGCCTTTAGAATTTAAATTGAATATATTTAAATTTTCAGTAAAAAGAAAAAAGTAATTAAATTTCAATTTTCTTCCTGTAATGTTGAATTTGGGCTAAACAACTTATAGGTATGATTCTTCATTAATCTGAAGATCAAATTTATCCTTGAATAGGACTATCATGGGGACCTCAAAAATAATCACTGTTGTTAGGAATCATTAAAGCCTACTCACAGAAATAGAAAAGTGGGCAAAAGTCATGAGGAAACAACTTTTTCTCTCTTATACACACACACAGTCACACAATTATCCACAAAATTATCCATTAAATAAAAAAGAAAATATTCAAATTTATATGTTGGGAGCCACGTTAGGCACTACTGACCAAACAGAAGCATGGCCCTCAGCCCCTTCTCCTCATTCCACAGGCACAGACTCGTGATGGAAGAGTTAGGCCTTGTAATTCTGACTTGTTTTTTCCTCTCCTCAACTGATTTGACAGAAAAGGAATATTGAGGTGTTTATTGTTCTTGAGAGGAGCATGAGAAGGCACAAAGACTTTTTCAGCTGTGCTCAAAGAATAATTCATAAAGTTAATCTTTGACATTTGTTTAAGGACTTTTACAAAAGAGTGTTCCAGGATGAGCACATAGGCCACAGCTTGAGGCCATGGGAGGGATTGCTATCTGAAGCCTAAAATGTTTGTGGCAAAGGAGTTTACTGAATTTAGGTCTTAGAAATAATTAAAATAGTTAGAAGTTAAAGATTTAAGGAATGTCATAAAGTCAGCATATTTTACTATAGCTATATGTTAGGAATTTTCAGAGACACTATAGCTAGAAGCCTTTTAAGAAATAGTGAGCTTAGGATACTAGAGGCAAACAGGACTTAGAAAAATAAGAAATAAACTGAGGAATGTGGTATGCAGCCCAGGTATTAGCATGAGTTACAGTGTATTCACAAGGACACATGAGAAAAAGTAGATAAGAGAATCGCTGAGGCAGAAACTCCTTTTGAGGGGCAACAGTGATTTGTGGAGACAACAAATCTGGGTCAGTGGGAACTGAAAATATCAAACCTCTGACCTAATGCTTTTTGTAAAAATGTAAAAGAGAATCATAAGCTTGAGATAAACAGGCAGTCCAAGGAAACTGAGAGGCTGC
The DNA here is from genome assembly GCA_917880005.1 of Nanger dama. Taxonomy (NCBI): domain Eukaryota; kingdom Metazoa; phylum Chordata; class Mammalia; order Artiodactyla; family Bovidae; genus Nanger; species Nanger dama. The sequence goes on from CAKJTW010000069.1 coordinate 7,392,299, forward strand.
CTAATTTCTCTTGCCGACACCGTTCATCTCTCCAGGTTGAATCCCTGGCTGCTGGAGCTGGACTCTGGCATTTATAAATAATACAAATAAAAGCAAAGACATTATTTTCACCTATCAAATTGGCAACTATCTTTTTAAAAGGTAATATCCAAGTTGACAAGAAATCTCTTATGAAATAGATAGATTATTCCCTGGTGGCTCAGAGGGTAAAGAGTCTGCCTGTAATGTGGGAGACCCGAATGTGATCCCTAGATCTAGAAGATCTCCTAGAGAAGGAAATGGCAACCCACTCCAGAATTCTTGCCTGGAAAATTCCATGGATGGAGGAGCCTGGTGGGCTACAGTCCATAGTGTTGCAAAGCATTGGACACAACTAAGCAACTACACTTTCTCTCTTTCTAATATATTGAATGGATTATAAATTGGCATTTTTAGGAGACTATTTTTTTCAGACTGTGCCCAAGTTACAAAAATGTTGATGCATTTTGATTTAGATATTTCACATCTGGGAATTTACCCTGAGAAAATAAGCATTGAGTTATAGATTAATATTGAAAAGTGAAAGTGATAGTAGCTCAGTAGTGTTCGACTCTGCAACCCATGGACTGTAGCCCGCCAGGTTCCCCTGTTCATGAGATTTCCTAGGCAAGAATACTGGAATTAGTAGCCATTCCCTTCTCCAAGGGATCCTCCTCCCAACTCAGGGATTGAATCCAGATCTCTGCATTGCAAGCAGATTCTTTGCCATCTGAGCCACCAAGGAAAACTATTGTTGATGTTGAGTCAGTCAGCCCAGTCATGTCTAATTCTTTGAGACCTCATGGACGGCAGCTCACCAGGCTTCCCTATCCATCACCAACTCCTGGAACTTACTCAAACTCATGTCCATCATGTCGGTGATGGTATCCAACCATCTCATCCTCTGCCATCTTCTTCTCTTCCTGCCTTCAATCTTTCCCAGCATCAGGGTCTTTTCAAATGAGTCAGCTCTTTGCATCAAATGGCCTAAGTATTGGAGTTTCAGCTTCAACATCAGTCCTTCCCATGAACACTCAGGACTGATCTCCTTTAGGATTGACTGGTTGGATCTCTTTGCAGTCCAAGGGACTCTCAAGAGTCTTCTCCAACACCACAGTTCAAAAGTATCAATTTTTTGGTGCTCATCTTTCTTCACAGTCCAACTCTCACATCCATACATGACTACTGGAAAAACCATAGCTTTGACTAGACAGATCTTTGTTGGCAAGTAATGCCTCTGATTTTAATATGTTGTCTAGGTTGGTCATAATTCTCCTTCCAAAGAGCAAGTGTCTTTAATTTCATGGCTGCAATCACCATCTGCAGCAATTTTGAAGCCCCCAAAAGTAAAGTCTATCACTGTTTCCCCATCTGTTTGCCATGAAATGATAGGACTAGATACCATGATCTTCATTTTCTGAATGTTGAGTTTTAAGCCAACTTTTTCACTCCTCTTTCACTTTCATCAAGAGAATCTTTAATTCTTCTTAGCTTTCTGCCATGGAAAAGGCAGTGACACCTCACTCTAGTACTCTTGCCTAGAAAATCCCATGGATGGAGGAGCCTGGTAGGCTGAAGTCCATGGGGTCGCTAAGAGTCAGACACGACTGAGTGACTTCACTTTCACTTTTCACTTTCATGCATTAGTGAAGGAAATGGCAACCCACTCCAGTGTTCTTGCCCGGAGAATCCCAAGGATGGAGGAGCCTGGTGGGCTGCCGTCTATGGGGTCGTACAGAGTTGGACACAACTGAAATGACTTAGCAGCAGTAGCAGCAGCAGCTTTCTGCCACAAGTGTAGGGTCATCTGCATATCTGTGGTTATTGATATTCCTCCTGAAAATCTTGATTCCAGCTTGTGCTTCATCTAGTCCAGCATTTCTCATGATGTACTCTGCACATAAGTTAAATAAGTAGGGTGACAATATACAGCCTTCACATACTCCTTTCCTTATTTGTAGCCAGTCTGTTCATGTCCAGTTCTAACTGTTGCTTCCTGACTTGCATACAGATTTCTCAGGAGACAGATTAGGTGGTCTGGAATTCCCATCTCTTAAAGAATTTCCACAGGTTTTTGTGATCCACATAGTCAAAGGCTTGGCATAGTCAATAAAACAGAAGATGTTTTTCTGGAACTCTCATGCTTTTTCTATGGTTGTTGGCAATGTGAAAAAATATGAATATTATTTTATATATTGTCTTCTGATGATATGAGATTATGTAATATTTGTACCATTTATATTTGCGTAATCATGTATGGATGTGCGAGTTGGACTGTGAAGAAGGCTGAGCACTGAAGAACTGATGTGTTTGAACTGTGGTGTTGGAGAAGACTCTTGAGAGTCCCTTGGACTGCAAGGAGATTCAGCCAGTCCATTCTGAAGGAGATCAGCCCTGGGATTTCTATGGAAGGAATGATGCTAAAGCTGAAACTCCAGTACTTTGGCCACCTCATGTGAAGAGTTGACTCATTGGAAAAGACTCTGATGCTAGGAAGGATTGGGGGCAGGAGGAGAAGGGGACGACCGAGGATGAGATGGCTGGATGGCATCATGGACTCGATGGACATGAGTCTGAGTGAACTCCGGGAGATGGTGATAACAGGGAGGCCTGGCGTGCTGTGATTCATTGGGTCACAAAGAGTCAGACACAACTGAGTGACTGAACTGAACTGATTCCTTTCTATATATGTTTGTTCATTTTCTTATGACTGTTCCAAGCCCCAACATAAGTCCCCCGTTTTCCATGAAAACTTCATTGACTCAGCAATGCTTATGATATTCTCTCCCTTAAGCATTTAAATATCTATACAGTTTAACAGTTGATTAGAAAGTACTTGTTTTCCATAGCTTTTCAGTTAGTCTGAGTGTACTGGAATGCAAGAATCTTAAGGTATGATTTATTTTTCTCCCCACTTTCTCATAGTGCTTTTCACAATAAAACTAACTGAATGGTTTCCATACATGTTTGAAGTAATTCAATGTGCCGTTAGCAATTTTTTGTTAAAACAATTTAATACATCAGGTACGATGAGGTTTTTAAAGATAATATTTGAAATAATGTAAAAGAATGTGGACCAGATTAGTGTTCATTTCAGTATGGCAGGGGAACATTTCCAATGCTGAAGGAATTCTTCTTTCCACGTCCTCCTGTATAAACTCTGGCTTATTTCACCTTCATTATTTAATATTCCCTGCCTGGCATGAAATCAGAAGAGATTGGCCCATTAATGTTCCACTCCAGCACATGTTATTTCCAAAACAGTTTAAGAAATTCATGAATATTTCATTGTCTTCATAAGTGCCAGGGAGATGGCACCATTCCCTAAGAAACCAAAAGCTATTTTCTAAGTTTGCTTCCCTGCAATTACAACCAAAGAGTGTGTATTCCCTCAATGATCATTTCTTTGAGTCAGTACATATTAGCTGGTGACATAAATGAAAAGTAGAATCTGAAACAGGGACATCAATTTGAAAAAGGCATTTGGAGGAATTCTTCCTTTTAAAGGCAGATGCTTGCCTGCCTGCTTCAACCTGCTCATATATATATATGTCAGAACCCAGGAGATATTAATAAAGTTTAATCTAATATAATTTCTTTTTAAATATAATTTCTTACTGGCACTTAGTGAAAGCTAAAAATCATGTAAGTAAATTTAGCCACAGAAAACATTTTTTAAGTGATAAAGAAGATAACTCTGGTCTTTTTCTTTTTTTTTTTTTCCCCTCTAGCTTTCTTTTTCAGATATAATACTTCATGAAAAGTTTAGCAGTTTGAATCGTTATTGTCCTATTTTCTCACCATCTTCTTTCACTCTTCCTTATATTTTCAAGTCATATAATTGTGACCATAAGGAAGAGCTGTTTAACTCCACCGTATCCAAGCTATGAGCCAATTTTGAAAATAGAAAGTTAAAACAAAAAGTGTACCACATTTCAAAGTACCCCAGGTCCACAATAGCTAGTGGAATGTGATAATATATAGGACATAAGAATAATAAACACTGCATTGTTAAGTAAGATATTTTCTACATATTTATTTCTATGGAAATGTACATTTGACACCCTAGAATTCTTGTAAAAGGCACAGCAATTACTTTCCCATTTTGTATGTAAGAAAACTGATATGGAGTAGTTAAAAAATTTGTATCAAAATTATTAGATTAACCTAATTGTAAAACTCACACCTCTGATCAGTCCAGATCTCTTTAGTTGAAACCAGATGATATATCCTAAGGGGCACTCCTTACTTGGAGACTTAATAGATAATATTCTCTGAGAAAGATTAGCTCTCCAATGTAAAATGCTTCAAAAGCAGATGACACCACCCTTATGGTAGAAAGTGAAGAGGAGCTAAAAAGCCTCTTGATGAAAGTGAAAGAGGAGAGCGAAAAAGTTGGCCTAAAGCTCAACGTTCAGAAAACGAATATCATGGCATCCGGTCCTGTCACGTTATGGCAAATAGATGGAAACACTGGAAACAGTGAAAACATGGGAAAACATGGAAACAGTAGAAACAGTGTCAGATTTTCTTCTCTTGGGCTCCAAAATCACTGCAGATGGTGACTGCAGCCATGAAAATTAAAGGACACTTCCTCCTTGGAAGAAAAGTTATGACCAACCTAGATAGTATATTCAAAAGCAGAGACATTACTTTGCCAACTAAGGTCCGTCTAGTCAAGGCTATGGTTTTTCCAGTAGTCATGTATGGATGTGAGAGTTGGACTGTGAAGAAGGCTGAGCACCGAAGAATTGATACTTTTGAACTGTGGTGTTGGAAAAGACTCTTAAGAGTCCCTTGGACTGCAAAGAGATCCAACCAGTCCATTCTAAAAGAGATCAACCCTGGGATTTCTTTGGAAGGAATGATGCTAAAGCTGAAACTCCAGTACTTTGGGCACCTCATGCAAAGAGTTGACTCATTGGAAAAGGCTCTGATGCTGGGAGGGATTGTGGGCAGGAGGAGAAGAGGACGACTGAGAATGAGATGGCTGGATGGCATCACTGACTCGATGAACACCAGTCTAAGTGAACTCCAGGAGTTGGTGATGGACAGGGAGGCCTGGCGTGCTGCGATTCATGGGGTTGCAAAGAGTCAGACACGACTGAGCGACTGAACTGAACTGAATTGAACTGTTCAAGATCTAGTTCAAAATTAGTATGGAAAGCTCTAAAATACCTCCAGCTGACACGTGATCATCTTTTTTCCATCATTTAAACATAATTTTGAAAATACATGACACTGCTTCTGTTGCTCAGTCACTTCAGTCGTGTCTGACTCCTGTGCAATCCCATAGACGGCAGCCCACCAGGCTCCTCCGTTCCCGGGATTCTCCAGGCAAGAACACTGGAGTGGGTTACTATTTCCTTCTCCAATGCATGAAAGTGAAAAGTGAAAGTGAAGTCACTCAGGCATGTCTGACTCTGAGCAACCCCATGGACTGCAGCCTACCAAGTTCTTCCAACCATGGGATTTTCCAGGCAAGAGTACTGTAGTGGAGTGCCATTGCCTTCTCCATATATGACACTAAGAATGTAACATTTGGAATACAGCACAGAGTGCAAACTCAATAGCTCAGTAGCACTCTTTTGAAATACTTATTAGACCATGTTTCTGTCTGTCTCCAAAGGCTTACTTTTTTCTATTTCCATGAGAAGAACAGAATGTTATCTGCAGTTTGTCCAAAAAAGAACAATCAGTTAGTTTGACCATTACTAAAAAAGAAGTTACCATATTGTAACTTCACTTAGTATCAGGCACTTTAACAAAAAGTAAATATAATTCTTGATGCAATATCTGAAAATTAAGCTTTGCTATAGTTTGAAACTATAACTGAAAATCAATCCAGTTGTTTCACCTATGTCACTTCTTTTTCCTGTGGTCAGTTTTGCAAGTAGGCAGTTATGTACAACAGGTAATCAACATTAGGTGATTTCAGGGGCTAAAAGAATACCACAAGTCTACAGTTCCTAGATACCGACTGAAAGAAATTATTGCTAAGTACTGTGGTGCTTCTCAAATTCATCAAGTGTGATGTGATTCCCAGAGTAACTTGAGGTTGAACACAGAATCAAGACTTTAAGGGCTAGCCCAGTATAATGAAAACACCTTCAGGCAATTTGAATGGTCTTCTGAGATGGAGGTATTCTTCAAACCTTCACTGTCTCTAAGCCATATATGAAATACAAGTTTGATGAATGCGTGTTCAATCTCTATTTATCCCTGAGAAAGCAGAGACATCCCATGCATTGATGCAATTTAAAAGCTAACGTGGGAATTTAGACTAAAGTATAGAAATTATTTTATTATTACAAGTGGAATTAGTGTTAGAATACAGTATAAGACAGGATTCTCTGCAATCATTCCTTATCTTCTCATACCTTAAAGTCTCCATTGACACCACACATTCATCTAACTACATTATCTTGTTACTTAACTTTAGCCAAGATCCTTACAAAGCAGTTATTTCCTGAGTTCTTGTCTGCATTGCACCACTTGCCCAAAACAGCCACTAAAAACAAATACAGAAAACTAAAATATTTCCTGACAATTTGGGGTATATAATATGTGTAGGGAAAGAGCAAATTAGCCAAGATGGTGTGGTCAGGCTCTCGTCCCACTGCCTCTAACTTTTGCCCCATGTTTTGTAAATAATGATTATGTAACGGTTGAATTCACTCACTGCACTGCACATACACATCTCAGGTTTATGGAACAACTGAGATCACTTATAGCTGTAAGGTCGAACCCCAAGAGCCATGATGGGCCGCCCTTCCTCTCCCTCCCTCTTCTCCTTCCTGCTGGTGAGAAGGTCCCTAATGGAAATATCCCCTCCAGATCTGGTCCCCCAGATCCCGGGGACCAATGACAGCACACTTCACTGGTTGCCATGATGAGCTGCCCCTCCTCTCCCCCCGCCCAAGGGGTAAGTCCCTACCCCTAATGGAGGGAGCCTCCTGGATCCTGGAGACCAGTGACAGCACAGTTCGCCAGCTAAAGCCGCCCAACCTCCGCCACGTAGAAGGACCTATCAGCCGGCAACACCTCGGCCCGGCAACCTATCCAAACCCCCATCCATTAATCTGCCCATCCCTTGCAGCATGCATATATAAACAAACTTCTAATATGGTCCGGGAGTGCGAACTTCCTGGACCTGCCTCCTTCGGGTCTGGGAACCCCACCTGGGAACGCTTCCCCAGTAAAGCCTGTTAAATACTCTTTTGGGGTCCTGGTCGGTCGTCTTTACCTAGCAATAGCACTTACACACTTATATCACTTATAGCACTGTGCCTGCACACCCTGAGGTATTTGCTTGGTCATGTCATGTGTGTGGTTCACCTGTATGAGCTTCACCACCAAAGTACTGGCTGCTGCTGGACTGGGGCTACACTGGAGCAACACAATGATTATGTTATGTGAGGTTATGTTATGACTCTGTTATTGGTATGTTGTGGCTGCTGCTATGGCTGCTGTCAGCCAGGAGAGAGGCTGTGTTATGGCTGCCATGCCAGCTAGGAGAGAATAGACATGTCTGCAGTTCTTATGGCCCCTCACGTCTTCTTCCAGCCTCTTAGCTCAAGCCTTGCCTACCCTGGGTTCAATGAACAGTGCAGACATTGTGGAAAGCAAGACAATTGGTGTCATGAACTGGATCAGCAATATATGTTTCCCAAGTTATTACAGAAAAATATTTTTCTAATGTTTTTCACTGCATGACATGTATAGGAATTTTCAAATCTGTAACATCAGATTGCTTCTTGCTTTCTGCCTGACCACTAACCTTTGCCACACTTTAAATGTTTGCTATAGTAGCACCCTGCTTCTGTATTTGTTAGGATAATAATTGCTATTTTTTTTCAAATTTTAAGAGCTTAAACTAATTTAAAAAAATCTGTTTCACCAATGAAAATAGAATTAAAGGACTTTGAAGTTGGTGAATTCCATGATGGAAGGGACACAGAGTTGCCCTGAACCCTGAGTTGCCCCTTGGTGAATTGTCTTTTCTTCATCGTATTGTATAGTGATCAACATAAAAAAAAAAAAATTCTATTATATGAAGCCACTGTATTTGAAAATTATTGTTTTAATTGTAACCAATCCCCAATGGGTTGGTGACTCCTCAGTGGGTCTTTTGTCCAGTGTTGACAGGCCAATCAAACAAAATTGGATTCACTATAGCAGAGGAGGAAATATTATTTGATCAAGGAATATTGCTCCTTCCTTGAGAAAAGAAGGAGTGTTTCTAAAAACACCTTCCTGAGGGAAGATGAGTGGAGGAATTTTAACGGCTATGAGAGGAGTTCATTATCAGAACTCTAGGAAAGGAGCAGATTTTCAGGGGCAGTTAGGGCATGTGCAATTTTCTACATTTCTTTTTACATGACACAAACTGTGCCTAGCAAAATGCAAGCTTCCCCCGCTGGTCAGAGACTTCAACATATGTATGCCAGACATGCTTCTTTGATCAAATCAGAATTGGTTCAGGACAGTTGACCACTGCATATCTCTTGAAGCACAGCTGTAAAACATCTTTGACAAATGCCAAGTACTTTAAAATAAACTTAGAAATAAACCAAGCAAGGTTCCTGTAGTTCCTAGGGGCAGATATGGGTTGACATAACAACTAACCTTATTTATCCTAATATACTATTCTTAAAATCCTGCTTACTTATTGAAGAGCACCACTATAAATCCAGTTGCCTAAACCAGAAACTTGGTATTAGTTTCAACTTTTATTTTTTTCTAATTCCTTCATCCAATCCTTATAAAGCATTTTAGATTATAGTTTCATTCGTAGTATGTTGAAATATATACATTTCTTTGCACCACCAGTAAACAACGTTATTTCAGGCTACCAATACTCTCTCAGATTTCACAGTCTCAAAGCAATTTATCCTCTACTCCAACTCCTGATATCCAATAATCCTTTTAATACATTGTAATTCAACTAATCTTTTAAGTGTCCAGTCTGGTCATATAATTTCCCCACTTAGTATCTTTCAAGAAATTGCTATTGCCAGAGGGTACAGTCCTAATTTATTTAGACCACTTATCAAAACTCTTATGAATTAGTCTGTTTTCCTTATAAACCTCAATTCACTGTTTGCCCTTTAACTTTATGCAGTTTCTTGAATAAGCCATCTTCTCCCAAGTCGCTGAGCATTTGCATATTCTGCCTAAAGTTCTGTCCATGATGTTACTCTTTCTTCCTACTTATTTTCACTTTATATTTTGATTTTCTTGGATAATTCTCATAAATTCCAAAAAGGTAGTTATGTGCCTTATGTTGCATCATTGCAAAATATGGATCTGTTGATTAAAAAATATATAATCACAACATGAAAGTACAGAGTTTCTTTATTCGATGGTAATGTTTAAGACTCCAACTTAGGAGACAGTATCTAAGTAGCGCTGAGAAAACTGCTCCAAGGAAGAGGGGGTGTTGGTTGGGTGGTGGTCATGCTACACACAGATAAGTTCAGTGGCTCAGTCGTGTCCGACTCTTTTCGACCCCATGAATTGCAGCACGCCAGGCCTCCCTGTCCATCACCAACTCCCGGAGTTCACTCAGATTCATGTCCATCGAGTCCGTGATGCCATCCAGCCATCTCATCCTTGGTCGTCCCCTTCTCCTCCTGCCCCCTATCCCTCCCAGCATCAGAGTCTTTTCCAATGACTCAACTCTCCACATGAGGTAGTCAACGTACTGGAGTTTCAGCTTTACCATCATTCCTCCCAAAGAAATTCCACGGCTGATCTCCTTTAGAATGGACTGCTTGGATCTCCTTGCAGTCCAAGGGACTCTCAAGAGTCTTCTCCAACACCACAATTCAAAAGCATCAGTTCTTTGGTGCTAAGCCTTCTTCACAGTCCAACTCTCACATCTATACATGACCACAAGAAAAACCATAGTCTTGACTAGATAGACTTTAGTCGGCAAAGTAATGTCTCTGCTTTTGAATATGCTATCTAGGTTGGTCATAATTTTACTTCCAAGGAGTAGGCATCTTTTAATTTCATGGCTGCAGTCACCATCTGCAGTAATTTGGAGCCCCCAAAATAAAGTCTTACATTGTTTTCCCACTGTTTCCCCATCCATTTCCCATGAAGTAATGGGATCGGATGCCATGATCTTCATTTTCTGATTGTTGAGCTTTAAGCCAACTTTTTCACTCTCCACTTTCACTTTCATCAAGAGGCTTTTTAGTTCCTCTTCATTTTCTGCCATAAGGGTGGTGTCATCTGCATATCTGAGGTTATTGATATTTCTCCCAGTAATCTTGATTCCAGCTTTTGTTTCTTTCAGTCCAGCGTTTCTCATGATGTACTCTGCATAGAAGTTAAGTAAGGAGGGTGACAATGTATAGCCTTGATGTACTTCTTTTCCTATTTGGAATCAGTCTGTTGTTCCATGTCCAGTTCTAACCGTTGCTTCCTGACCTGCATACAGATTTCTCAAGAGGCAGGTGAGGTGGTCTGGTACTCCCATCTCTTTCAGAATTTTCCACAGTTTATTGTGATCCACACAGTCAAAGGCTTTGGCATAGTCAATAAAGCAGAAAGAGATGTTTTTTCTGGAACTCTCTTGCTTTTTCCATGATCCAGCTGATGTTGAGAATTTGATCTCTGGTTCCTCTGCCTTTTCTAAAACCAGCTTGGACATCAGGAAGTTCACGGTTCATGTATTTCTGAAGCCTGGCTTGGAGAATTTTGAGCATTACTTTACTAGCATGTGAGATGAGTGCAATTGTGTGATAGTCTGAGCATTCATTGGCATTGCCTTTCTTTGGGATTGGAATGAAAACTGAGTTTGCAACTAAGGCATCATTAAGTGGGAACATCAAGGATCAGATGTCAAGTTAAGGAATTTCACATTCTATATATGGGAAGATGCAAGCCTCTGGGCTCACTGAATTCTTTCTTTTCATATGTATGTCAGCTGCCTGGGGCCAAATCCTGTTTCCTTGTTCACCTTAAGAAGTGGTAGATGGCTGCTTCTTGCATCCCTGTCTCCCCACCCCCACCCTGCTCCTCAGCAATCACCAATTACCTGTTTTGGGCGACTTGGCGGGAGTGATATCTGCTGGATTGCAGTTTTGAGACCTCTCATTCACATTTGGAGGCCAGATCACTGAAGGCTGTGACATTTCTTATTTATTGATATGGTAGGAGATATTTTCATTTCACAGTCCTTCACCATGATCACAAATTCTACCATATTTGGGAGATATTTGATGACCTTGCTTTTTAATTTTTTGTCCCAAGGCACTGGGAGACTTATCCAAGATCAGGCAAGGTTCTCATTGATATGTCACTCCAGGTGTTAATTTTCAGATTAGGCCAAATGATAAAAAAAAATTCCCTGAATTCTCAAGCATCTAACCTTACAGGATCCAGGAGAAATTTCCCTTGTTCCTTCTTCCCATACCTAAAATCACACTGTTAAAATTATTCTACATTATATATGTGATCTATTTTTTCAAGATGTTTAGCTATCATTAATTTGACCAGAAGCCTGGTTATACATTATGCAATATAAAAGGCAACAATCTTATAAAATAAGAAGATTACAAATAATATAGCTAATAACAACATAATTAAGGTTACAAATAGGGATTTAAGCCATGAGCTTTCAGGACCAAACCATCTTTCTAAAAGATCACCAAGGCTGGGAAATGGATCATCAAAGGCAGCAATCTGATTTTTCATGTGACTCATTAAATGTGTTTCATTAGAGGATTCATCTGGTATGTAAACACAATGTTCAGTTTGAATTATAACATAAGTACCCCTTTGAGTTGCTGTAAGGATATCAAAGGCCATATGATTTTATAATACAGCTTTTCTCATCATAAAGACCACAGAATTTAGTAGGCTAATGACCTGGTTGCTACCACTTAACACTTTTTAAGTGAATTTTTTTATGACTTCAATGTGAGAAATAGCATTTTCCAATCCTACTGAAGGTACAAAAATAGCTTCTAAGTGATCATACCAGTTAAATACAGATCTCTTGGTCCATCAGGCTTGTATTGATGGTAAATATGTCAGAGTCACTTCTAAATTTGTATGCAAGTGGCCTAGGACCCAAGAAAATCTTAAAGTATACCTTCCTAGCCAGTCCAGTGGAAGCCAAGGCCATAAATTAAACCCACAAAGCCACTGAGTCCTGTTAGGTGCCTGCCATTCAATATATTTCTGGACATCTGACCTAATCTGTTTCATACCAATCACTGTCTGTAAGAGAAATGGTATATTTGTAGGTTTCATAAGGCACTCAGCCTAACTTTCTAGTGTTATAGAAAATTTATAGAAATTTAGAATATAAAATATGTAAATTTCTATCTAGAAATATAGAAATTTCTATGTTGGTTATCTTTAATATTATTTAATTGTTACCAGCATAGGGGAACCTTTGGGCTTAGAAGACCGTAACCTGGTGTTAGGCAGATAAACCCATCCGATAACTGAGGCAACATCCTTTCTAATATTCTAGAGTTTACTTTTTTTTTTTTTTTGTCTGATTTTTTGTTGTTGTTGTTGTTGTTGCTCTGATTGAGCTTGAATAACCTTAAGGGAAAATTCATGTTCATGGCCAGGGTCAGAGTAAATATGTTTGACAGGCCAAGTGGGTTCCATCTAGTGATATCAGTAGTAGCCCAGACAGCTATTCCTTTCTTCTGAAATAAACTTTCTCAGAACCAACCAATCAGAGCCTTGGAAGGGAGAAACCCACTAAGGTATACCAGAAGTACTGGATGCAGGTTGCTACTGCTGCTACTGCTGCTGCTAAGTTGCTTCAGTCATGTCTGATTCTGTGCAACCCCATAGATGGCACCCCATCAGGCTCCTCTGTCCCTGGGATTCTCCAGGCAAGAACACTGGAGTGGGTTGCCATTTCCTCCTCCAATGCATGAAAGTGAAAAGTGAAAGTGAAGTCTCTCAGTCGTGTCCAACTCTTCATGACACCATGGACTGGAGCCTACCAGGCTCCTCCGTCCATGGAATTTTCCAGGCAAGAGTACTGGAGTGGGTTGCCATTGCCTTCTCTGGGATACAGGTAATTTACCACAAATCCAATAATTTGATGAATTTCTAAAATTTGCATGAGATCATGCCCATGATAAGAAAACATTTGATTTAAGAGTCCAAGAAACTAAGAAAATGTTATGAACAATCATACATGTTAGTTGCAGAATTTTGGGACAGCTGTGTACTGCTGTCTGATTCTCATCCTGGTTTTGGTGTTTCCGTATTATCAGAGAGTTGCTTTAAGGTGAGTTTGAGCTCAGCAGTTCTCCCTATAGGCCAGAATGGTACATGAGCCCTTTTTAGGTGGGAAATATGAATCCAAGATTAAATTCCCTTCATTTTGCTGCTCATGAGCTAATCAAAAGAATCTGATAAGGGCCTTTCCATTTAGGTTGGAAGGAGTCCTTTTAATTATGTCTTTTCCAAAGTACATAGTCTCCTGATTGTTAGTCATGCGAAATCTGATTTTCATTTGAGGATAGATTATGTCATGACAGGCTTTAAGGCCTGTGTAGGCCTGGATAAACAACTGCAAGAAAAGCTGGATCACTGCCCAGAAGGAACTGAGATCAGCATTCCCCCGACCTTGGGACTCAGCTAGTCAACATATTCCCTGTAGCCTGGTTGGAGCCAATCCAGATAACACGGGAGATTCCTTAAGCAGGCCCCCACGTGAAAATTTAGCCAATTAGTAGATGCCAAGAAATCCTTGCAGCCAATCTGCCCCTGCCAACTCCCTGTCTTTGTTCTAACCCTCACCAAATGTATAAATACTGCTGTAATTTAGAGCTAGAGGCTCTTGCTCAACTCCACTGCATTGGATGTGACTTGAGCCCTAGCTCGAGCTAACAATAAACCCCTTTTGCTTTTGCATTTTTGTAGACGTCTTGTTCTCTCAGTTTTGGAGACTCGGACTTTAGGCATAACATTTGGGGGCTCGTCCGGGATCCCCTGACTGGGAAGAATAACATCTTCCAGGCATAAGGGGATCCTTGCTAGGAGGAAGGACATCTGCAAGCTGGCATCAGGTCAGGGGAAAAATGGTCGCCCGGCCAGCATAAGACCGGGGCCCAGCATTCACGCTGGGAGGCAGCTGGTTCTGTAAGGGATCGGGAAGGAACGTCTCTCCTGACCCCAAATCTGGTGGGCAGTGGACCCCCTTCAGTAAGATAACATTGGGAAACAGAATGACAGCAACCCAGGATAAACTTAGTTTAGTGTTTTTGGCCGATATTTGTTTGTCTTCCGTCTGTCACTTATCTCTGTGTGCTGGCACCATTCTTGCTTTTTATGTGTTCATTGTGGGTTCTACCAATATGGGTCAATGCTCTTCCACCCCTCTGTCCACAATGACTGATCATTTTTCTGATTTTAAGTCCAAGGCTCAAAATCTGTTGAAGCTGGTGAAGAAGAGCAAACTAATAACCCTATGTTCATCTGAATGGCCGGCATTTGAGGTCAGCTGGCCACCAGAAGGAACTTTCGGTTTGCCTGCCATCCTGGCTGTTAAAGAGAAAATAATGGCTCCAGACCCACGGGGCCATCCGGACCCAGCTCCTTATATTCTGGTCTGGCAAAATCTAGTGGAAGATCCTCTGGCTTAGCTAAAACCTTTTATTCACAGTCCCCCATTGCTTCTGTTCCACAGGTCCTTGCCATGAAGGCACCCAAGGGAAAGGACCATGAAGCTCAGGAAAGTCAGAAAAAGCCGATATTCCAGGAATCCTCTCTATATCCTAGCCTGATTGACTTAGATACTGAAATCTCACCTCCCCCATATATTCAGCAACCCTTGCCCCCACAGGTACAACAGGTGTCATCCAGAGATCAAAGGAAAGACCCAGAACCCTCAGCTCCACCACAAGAAGGGGGACCAGCCCAGGGAACTTGCGGAAGGACCCGAGGGGGCGGAGATTCATCTGACTATGGGAGCAGGGGAGGCCCCTTTATCTACCATTCGGGTGTTTCCTGTTCGGGCTGGGCCAGCAAGTCCTGATGGGGAGCAGACATACCAGTACTGGCCCTTCTCCACGAGCAATTTGTATAACTGGAAAACTCAAACCCCTTCTTTTTCCGAAAAACCCCAAGGCCTTATTGATCTCTTAGATTCTATCCTGTTTACTCACAGTCACACTTGGGATGATTGTCAGCAGCTGTTGCAGGAGTTTTCACCATGGAGAAATGAGAGTGAATTCTAACAGAAGCACAAAAACATGTTCCAGGAGTGGATGGGAGACCTACCATGCAGCCCCACCTCGTCGAGGAGGAGTTTCCTTTGATGAGACCGAACTGAGACTTTGAACATGCTGAAGGTAGGGAGCGTCTCTGGGTGTATCACCAGACTCTGATGGCTGGACTCTGAGCAGCTGCTAGGAGACCAACAAATTTGGCTAAGGTGAATCTAGTAAGGCAGGAGCCAAACGAGAGCCCAGCAGCCTTTTTAAAAAGGTTAATGGAAGCTTTCAGGCAGTACACCCCCATGGACCCCCAGGCTGATGAGTCACGTGCAGCAGTTTTGCTAGCTTTTGTGAACAAGGCAGCTCCAGACATCAGGAGGAAATTACAAAAGATAGAGAAGCTAGGAAAACAGTCAATACAAGATCTAGTGAGGACAGCTGAGAGAATAACAGAGAGACCCTTGAGGAGAGAGGAATGGATTAGACAGAAAGAAAGGGAATTTAGAGCTGAAAAAAAAATGGAAAAATCAAAAAGAGCTAGCTCAAATCTTCTTTGCAGGGACGAGACGGGGACCCAATTCCCAGAAAACTAAAGACACCCAGTCAAAAGGAGGGAAAAACCAGTTAGACAGGCCCTAAAGAGAGACCAATGCGCCTACTGCAAAGAGCAGGGACACTAAAAATGAGTGCCCCAAGAGAGACCTGAAAAAAAGCCTGTAAAAAAGAAAGAGTCTCTCTCAGGGACCCACGTTTTATATGCAGGAAAAGATAATGGTTAGGGGTTCAGGGCCCAGAACCTCTCTCTGAGTCCTGGGTATCTATTAATGTGGAGGGAAAACCGGTCAGCTTCATGGTGGATACGGGAGCCCAATACTCGGTCCTCAATCAAAAATTCGGGCCAATGTCCAAAAAGACTAGTTTGGTCCAGAGAGCCACCAGAACAAAAATATACCAATGGACTGTTAAACAAAAAGTAGACTTGGGGGCCCAATGGGTGTCCCACTCATTTCTGGTGATACCAGAATGTCCAGCCCTTTATTAGGAAAAACGTATTGTCCAAAGTCAATGCACATATCCACTTTGACTCTGGAGGGACATCAGTCACAGACGGGCTTAGACAACCTATTCATGTTTTATCCCTGGCACTGAGAGATAAATAAAGACTGTATTCACCAAAACCCCTGCAGCTGTAGACCCTGCTATGCAACAATGGATCCAAAAATACCCTCTGGCTTGGGCCGAGACAGCAAGAGTAAGACTGGCTAAACAAAGACCTCCCATCATTGTTAAATTAAAAGCAAATGCCACCCCTGTGAGGGTAAAGCAATACCCCATGAGTCTGGAGGCTCGGCAAAAATCACGCCACACATACAGCACCTCCTAAAGGTAGAAATTCTCAAAAGTGCTGGTCCCCATAAAATACTCCCCTGTTGCCTGTGAAAAAGCCCAGGGGAACAGACTTTAGACCAGTCCAAGATCTTTGTAAAGTCAACAAACGGGTGAATGACATTCATCCCACTGTCTCTAACCCATACACCCTCCTGAGCAGCTTGCCACCAGACTACATATGGTATACAATCTTGGACTTAAGAGATGTCTTTTTCAGTTTGCCTCTGGCCCCTCAGAGCCAAGAGATCTTTGCATTTGAATGGACTGACGAGGATGGCCAAATCGTAAGGCAGCTGACCTGGACTCGCCTTCCACAGGGATTCAAAACTCACTGACATTGTTCAATGAGGCTCTGGACGGAGACCCCTGTGAGTACGGGACTAGCCACCCTGATGTTGTTCTATTGCAGTATGTGGATGACCTCATGCTGGCCACTACTACTAAAGAAGTATGCCTAGAGGCCACAGGCGATCTCCTCCAGACACTGGGGTACCGGACAAGTGCAAAGAAGGCCCAAATTGCTAGACAAAAAGTCATTTATTTGAGATGCAAAATAAAACAGGGGCAAAGATGGTTGACTCAAGCTATAAAAAGACTATTTTACAGATCCCCGAGCCAACGAATCCCCAGCAGGTGAGAGAGTTTTTAGGGACTGCTGGGTACTGCAGGCTATGGATCATGGGGTTTGCTGAAAAGGCCCAGCCTCTAAAAAGAAGAAAAGAAAAAAAAAAAAAAACTGGACTTGGACTGAGCCAATGAGGCGGACATTTCAGGAACTTGGACAGGCGTTGCTAGAAGTCCCAGCCCTTGCTCTCCTGACCTGACTAAACCATTTCAACTGTTTGTGGATGAAAGGCAGGGAGTGAGAAAGGGAGTCCTGACACAGCAATGGGCACCTTGGAGGTGACCTGTGGCATATCTCTCTAAATGGCTGGACGCGATAGCTGCGGGATGGCCGCCCTGTCTCTGTATCATCGCGGCCACTGCTCTCCTTGTCCATAATGCTGACAAGGTGACTTACGGACAGTGCCTCCTGGTCTACACTTCCCATGCCATAGAGGGGATCCTCAAACAGCCACTGAGTAAGTAGATTTCTAACACTCAACCCATTACCAAGTCCTGCTGCTGGATGCTCCCCGGATACACTTTCAGACACCTTGTTTTCTAAATCCTGCTACTCTTTGCCCATCCTGCAGGAGGACGGGCTCCATGACTGTGTTAAAGTGTTGGCTGAGGTAACCGCCATACAAAAAGACCTCAGCGACATGCCATTAAAAGACAGTGAGCTGATATGGTTCACAGATGGGAGTAGTTATATAAAAGATAGAAAAAGTGGGGGTGGCCATAGTAGATGATGCTGAGAGGGTCATCTGGGCCGAGGCTTTGTCCCCAGAAACATCCGCCCAAAAGCAAAATTGATAGCTATGATACAAGCACTGGAGAGGAAAAAAAAAAAAAAGTCACCATTTACACTGACAGCCGGTATGCTTTTGGCACTGTGCACATTCAAGGCCCTATATATAAAAAACGGGGGCTCTTGATGGCAAAGAGAAAAGAGATTAAAAACTTACCTGAGATTCACAGACTCTTGACAGTGGTCCACTTGCCCCGGGCAGTATCCATAGTACATGTTCCTGGACACCAGAAAAGAAAAGATGCCAGGGCCCGAGGCAACCGTGCTGCCAATGCAGCAGCCCGCCAGGTGGCTGCTAAAGACTACCAAGCTCATGTGCTGACTGTAAGATTACCACCGCCGGGAATGGGAACGCTTCCCCCAAGCCCCATATACTCCCCCTCCGATCTAAGCTAGATGCATGATAATACCAACCATCCTGCGGGCAGAGGCGGATATCAGGACCAAGATGACAACCTGTTGCTTCCTGCCAACCTGGACAAGCATCTCTATACCCATCTACATCAAACCACCAATTTGAAGGAAAAAAAAAAAAAAAAAAAAGACTTTGACACTTCTACAAACAGCGCAGATGCGGTTTCCCTGACAAAGGAAACCATACAGGACATAGTCCACACCTGCAAGGCCTGTCAGATGATGAGACTGAAAAAAGACAGCACACGGGTGTAAAATACTGGGAAAAAGGCCAGGACATCATTGGCAGATAGATTTTACGGAGACAAGGCCAGGCAAGTATAGATACCGTTACCTGCTAGTTTTAATTGATACATTTTCTGGGTGGGTAAAAGCTTACCCCACTAAAAAGAGACAACAATAATAGTGGCCAAAAACTCCTAAAAGAGATAATACCTAGGTTTGGGCTGCTGGCATCTATCGGCTCTGATAATAGACCTGCATTTGTGAGTAGAAGTGTTCAGGGACTGTCCTCAGCCCTGGGGACCAAATAAAAGTTACATTGCGAGTACAGTCTCCAGAGCTCAGGACGAATTAAAAAAAAAATGAATTGGACCCTAAAACAGACTTTAACAAAACTGACAATAGAGACTGGTGGGGACTGGGTGACCATCCTTCCCTTTGTGCTTTTTCGGGCATGCAATACCCCCTACAAATTAGATCTAACTCCCTTTGAAATTGTCTATGGGAGTTCGTCCCCCACTTGTCCAGTGTTGGAGAAAAAAATCTAAGCCATCTCCTTTGCTACATACTTTCCAACAGGAGATGCTAGCTTTAAGTAAGGTACATAAACATATCTGGTCACTGATACAGAAAGTTCATAAAGGCCAAAATAAAGAAACAAACCCATCTCATAACATAGACCCGGGAGATTGGGTCTGGGTTAAAATACATCAGTCAAAGACCTTAAAACCAAGATAAAAAGAGCCCTTATGTTGTTCTTCTTACCACCCCCACTGCCCTAAAGGTGGACGAAATTGGACCCTGGGTACATTGCAAACACGTGTGCTGTGCCACTCCAGAAGAACAAGAGAGGGCCCAAAGAAAATGAAAGGTGATGCCGCATCCCTCCAACCCCTTAAAAATAAAGCTCGTCTGCCAGCAGGTCCTGGACAAATCACCCTGACTCTCCTGCTGATGGCCATCCTCCTCAACCCAGGATAGCCGATGCTAACCCACATCAGCCTGCCAAGATCACCTGGATGCTTCGGAATGGACTAACCCGAAAAGTACTCAACTCAATCACTGGAATTCACCCCCTAATACTTGGTGGCCAGACCTATTCTTCAACCTTAAGGACCTCATGGAGGTAACCTGGGCTGAGGGCCTACTTCGAGACGTTGGATTCTGGACATGCCCTGGCTATCAGACAAACAACTGAAACTGAAAGACTTGTAGGGGCATACAACATTATTTCTGTCAGTCTTGGGGCTGTGTAACCTCTAATGATGGAGTGTCAAAATGGGAGGTAGAAAACCGAGGTCTGGTTAACTTCTCGTTCACTGGACCCCTTTGTGGCAGTAACTGGGAAGTCACATGCCAGAGAGGACGTCCAACACAGGTAAAGATAAGGTTCAACCAGGATAGGGCCAAATCCATAAACACCTGGATCTCTGGGTTAAGCTGGGGACTCCAAACAACTACAAGACCCTATTGGATGGGCCCCTACTATGAAAAAGTTCTAGTCATTAGCCAAACAATAAAACCCATCCAGACTCAGGGTGTAGGACCCAACTCAATCCAAAAAAAAAAAAAAAAAAGACAAACAATTGCTCAAACTCAGGGATAATGACAACATTAAGTCTTATGGTCCAGTTCCCCACCACCAGACCAACTAAGCACGACTGAGGTCACCGGTCCCCCAACATTGGCTCCAGATTTAGTCTCAAAAAGGTCAGATCCATTATGGGACTTAATTGAGGCTACATTTATGACCCTAAACCACTCTGACCCCGCTATCACCCAATCCTGCTGACTCTGCTACACCCTTCATTCCCCCTTCTATGAAGCCGTGAGTCTTAACGTCTCCTACAGTTTATCTACTAGCTCTAATCCACCTCAATGCCCCTGGGGAGAACATAAAGTCAGTCTCACAGTGGAAAAAATATGAGAAAAGGGACTTTGCCTAGGTAAAGTACCACCTAAAAAAGCCTCCCTGTGTGCTCAAACTATTAACTTCACTGGGCAAAACAAAACAACTTGGGTTATGCCTAAAATAAGAAGATGGTGGGTCTGTTCTCATGCTGGGCTGACTCCCTGCTTAGACACATTAGTTTTTAACCAGAATAAAAGATTTTACATTTTCTGGCAGTACTACCCAAGATCCTATACCATCCACAAGAGACAATGTACACATATTGGAAACAACAAACATAGCCCAGAGAGATGTCTAAAAAAGAAGAAAAACGACTACTGCTGTCACTATAGCAGCCTTGTTCAGTCTTGAGATCGCTAGAGCAAGAACAAAAATAACGTCTATAACTATGCAAAATCAACGGTTACTTCCCTGAAGGCTGCCATAGATGAAGACATAACCCATATAAAAGAGTCTATTAGGCACCTTAAAAAGTCTCTAACTTCCCTGTCAAAAGTAGTTCTGCAAAACCAAAGAGGCTTAGATTTGATTTTCCTACAACAAGGGAGACTATTTACAGCCTTAAGAAAAAAATGTTTTTATGCAGACCACACTAGAGTGGTGAGAGAGTCTACGACAAAAGTAAAAAAAAAGATTGGCACAGCAAAATAGAGAGCAAGAGGCCCAACAAAAAATGGTTCAAGTCTTGGTTCCATAAATCTCCTTGGTTGATAACATTAATTTCTACCCTGCTTGGCCTGCTTATTATACTCCTACTTATTCTTACCTTCAGCCCATGCATAATAACTTCTATAAAAAAAATATCGGTACAGATCAGGTGATGGTGCTGAGACAACAATATCAGACAGTGTCTCCAAATGGAGAGGAGGATTCCTCTCAATGAAAAAAGGACAGTGAGGAATGTTTGGACCTAACATATGCCATGACAGGCTTTAAGGCCTGTGTAGGCCTGGATAAACAACTGCAAGAAAAGCTGGGTCACTGCCCAGAAGGAACTGAGATCAGCATTCCCCTGACCTTGGGACTCAGCTAGTCAGCATATTCCCCATAGTCCGGTTGGAGCCAATCTGGATAACACGGGAGATTCCTTAAGCAGGCCCCCACGTGAAAATTTAGCCAATTAGTAGATGCCAAGAAATCCTTGCAGCCAATCTGCCCATGCCAACTCCCTGTCTTTGTTCTAACCCTCACCAAAAGTATAAATACTGCTGTAATTCAGAGCTCAAGGCTCTTGCTCGACTCCTCTGAGCTGGATGTGACTTGAGCCCTAGCTCGAGCTAACAATAAACCCCTTTTTGCTTTTGCATTGCTGTAGACGTCTTGTTCTCTCAGTTTTGGAGACTCGGACTTCAGGCATAACAATTATTGTGATAATATTCAGAAACAAGTTTAGAATGACTTGTCAATAATTTGATTAAACACTTGCAATAAGATAATATATCTCCCTTAAGTAATATCAGGTTGTATAGTGCTTCAATCAATCTCATTGGACTCCCAGTAATAATCTCAAAGGGAAATAAGTGATGTTTGCCCAAGGAGTGAATCTGAGATTGAGGAGAACCAATGGAAGGGATTTAGAACAAGGTAAGGAATAAGCATCCATAATTTTAGCCAGTTGAATTTTAATTGCTCCATTTGTCCTTTCCACAGACTCAAAAGACTGAGAGTGATAGGCACAATGGAACTGTTGCATAATTGGCTAACATTTATAAATTTCCTAAATAATTTGTCCAGTAAAGTGGGACCTTCTATCACTATGCAGATAGAAGGAGATTCCCTAGATGGAAATTACTCTTTCTAAAAGCAACTTCCCTATCGATTGTGCCATGGCCCTTCTGCATGCTTAAAGATTTGAGTACAAAGCAATTAGGAAACTTGCATATTTCTGCAACATGTAACACTTTAGTATAATTGCTATAATTATGACTGATAACATTAAATCAGGACATATCAGATGTTAGGGGTACCATATAAATTTTGGATATCTGTAATGATATTTATCTATATATTACAACCTAAAATTTGCTTTTAATCACTTGATAATATTTTTGAAGTAAAAATATCAGGCAAACTTAGCTTAACATTTATTTCTGAGGTTTCTCAGAGATGTTTCTTCAAAGCATCCATCCCAGTGTCAGGTGGAGACTAAATAACTTAGATTTTGATATTTGGAAATGTTATTAGAAATATCAAAAAGATTCTAAAACACTGAACCAACACCTATTCACTTAACCAATGTCACAAAGAAAATAAATATAGATCATTTAAGGCACAGAAACTCACAGAATATGTTATTAAAAAGGAATTTCAGTTCAGTTTAGTTGCTCAGTCATGTCTGACTCTTTGAGATCCCATGGACTGCAGCATGCCAGGCCTTCCTGTCCATCACCAACCCCTGGAGTTTGCTCAAACTCATATCCATCAAGTTAGTGATGCCATCCAATTATCTCATCCTCAGTTGAGCCCTTCTCCTCCTGCCTTCATCCTTCCCAACATCAGTGTCTTTTCCAGTGAATCAGCTTTTCACATAAGGTGTCCAAAGGATTGGAGCTTCAGCTTCAGCATCAGTCCTGCCAATGAACACCCAGGACTGATCTCCTTTAGGATTCACTGGTTTGATATCTTTACAGTCCAAGGGACTTCCAGGAATCTTATCCAACGCCACAGTTCAAAAGCATCAATCCTTCAGCACTCAGCTTTCTTTATGGTTCAGCTCTCACATCCATACATGACTACAGGAAAAACCATAGATTTGATAGGATTGGACCTTTGTTGGCAAACTAATGTCTCTGCTTTTTAATATGCTGTCTAGGTTGGTCATAACTTCTCTTTCAGGTAGCAAGCATCTTTTAATTTCATGGCTTCAGTCACCATATGCAGTGATTTTAGAGCCCAAGAAAATAGTCTGTCATTGTTTCCACTGTTTTCCCATCTATTTGCCTTGAAGTGATGGCACCAGATGCCATGATCTTCGTTTTTTGAATGTTGAGTTCTAAACCAGCTTTTTACTCTCCTCTTTCACTTTCATCAAGAGGCTCTTCAGTTCCTCTTCACTTTCTGCCATATGGGTGGTGTCTGAGCTTATTGATATTTCTCCTGGAAATCTTGATTCCAGCTTGTGATTCATCCAGCCCAGCATTCTTCATGATGTACTCTTCATGTAAGTTAAATAATCACAGTGACAATATACAGTAATATACAAATTGATGTTCTCATTTCCCAATTTGGAACTAGTCTGTCGTTTCATGTCCAGCTCTTACAGTTGCTTCTTGACCTGCATACAGATTTCCCAGGAAGCAAGTCAAGTAGTTTGATATTCCCATCTCTTGAAGAATTTTCCACAGTTTGTTGTGATCCACACTGTCAAAGGCTTTGGCATAGTTAATAAAGCAAAAGTGTTGTTTTTCTGGAACTCTCTTGCTTTTTCAATGATCCAACACATGTTGGCAATTTGATCTCTGGTTCCTCTGCCTTTTCTAAATCCAGCTTGAACATTTGGAAGTTCTCAGTTCATGTACTGTTGAATCCTTACTTGGAGAATTTTGAGCATTACTTTGTTAGCATATGAGATGAGTACAAATGTACAGTAGTTTGAACATCCTTTGTCATTGCCTCTCTTTGAAATTGGAATGAAAACTGACCTTTCCCAGTCCTCTGGCCACTGTGAAGTTTTCTAAATTTGCTGGCATACTGAGTGCAGCATTTTAGCAGCAGCATCTTTTAGCACTTGAAATAGCTCAGTTGGAATTCCATCACTTCCACTAGCTTTGCTCATAGTGACACTTCCTAAGGCCTATCTGCCTTCAGACTCAAGGATGCCTGGATCGAAGTGAATGATCACACCATCGTAGTTTTCTGAGTTGTGAAGATCTTTTTGTATAGCTGTTTTGTATATTCTTTCCACCTCTTCTTAACATCTTCTGCTTCTATTATGTCCATACAATTTCTGTCCTTTATTGTACCCATCTTTCCATGAAATGTTCCCTTGGTATCTCTAATTTTCATGAAGAGACCTCTAGTCTTTCCCATTCTATTGTTTTCCTCTATTTCTTTGCATTGGCCCCTTAGGAAGGCTTTCTTACCTCTCCTTGCTCTTCTTTGGAACTCTGCATTCAGATAGGTTTATCTTTCTTTTCACCTTTGCCTTTAGCATCTCTTCTTTTCACAGTTATTTTTGTAAGGCTTCTTCAGACAACCATTTTGCCTTTTGCAAAGGAGTATTTAGACAAAATAAAATTTCCAATCTCGCATTAGTTTACTTAACAAAGTTAACTTCAATCTAAATTTAGTTAATCCTGACTGTGTATTGTAGACCTAGAAAAATATGTGCAATCTAAAAGTTGAAAGTTTGATTTTATTTGGTGGGAATTTTAGGACTTGACCCCAGGAGACAGTATCTCAGGTCATCCCGAGAAAGCAGGGGAGGAGCAAAGCTATATACAAGATTGCAGTGAGGGACAGGTCATCTGAATATTAAAAGGTTACTGCTAATTAAGAGAAATCTAAATCTCTTTCATAGATATTTAGCAGTCTTCTACGTATGGGAAGATGCAAGCTTCTGGGCTTGCTGAAATCATTTCCTTCATATGCATCTAGTTATTTGGGGCCAAACCTGCTTTCTGTATTGTTCACATACTAATTTCTTATTTCCTTTAAGAAGTGGAAAATGTGACTGATGGCCCCTTCTCATATCACCCACTCCCCAGCATCTCAGCTCTTACTGAGGAGGAAGTAGCTGATGACTTCCAAAGAGCAGACTTTGTTTCACCTGGGCTCAGAAATTTGCATTTGGAAAAGTTTTGTTTACTGGAAGAGTTTAGAGCAGAACACATTTCATTTCATAGTATAAAACTTTTTTCTCAGGGATCCTCCTCATAATTTCTCATTATGTTTTGTATCCAGCCTTTCATTTTTCATCTAAATAAAATTAACCAACTTATTTGTTCTCACTAAAATGTAATATCATTTCTCATATATCCTTTACTAAAACATACATTTTATTTCCTGCAGTATCCTGAAAAGTTGCTGTATTAATTCTAATAGCTTTAATTACATGTTTAAATTAGAATCCTCAACTATTAAAACCTTAATTTTAATAAAACCAACAAGCAAGAAAGTATGAGCTGTCTTTACATTGAATTTTATAAATTAGTGAGCCTAAACATCAGTAATATTTTTTTAAATCATTTGTCATCTTATAGAGAACATTTTAGGTAATACCAAACAGTTTCATTGTGCTTCCAAGGTGGCACTAATGGTAAAGAACTCGACTGCCAATGCAGGAAATGTAAAAGTCACTTGTTCGATTCCTGTCAGGAAGAGCCCCTGGAGAAGGAAATGGAAAGCTACTCCAGTGTTCTTGTCTGGATAATCCCATGGACAGAGGAGCCTGGAAGGCTACAGTCCATGGGATCACAAAGACTCAGACACGATTAAAGCGACTGAGCATGCATGCAGACATTTTCATTAACATTCTCAAAATGCCTTAATTTTTTTTTTTAGTAATTGATGTTTCAATATCTTCTAAATAAACTTTCATCACTTAGATTAAATGGGCACAGCTTTAGAATCTTAAATTATCACACATCTGGAAAGGTCATTTTGCAACTATGAAGTGGCACCTGCCAAGAGTGTTGCCAGCTCCTGAACAACAAAGGCATTTGTCATCAGCCTCTGCAGAGGTCGAAACCTGTGCTACCACAGCTGTTGACCTTCAACATGCCCTGAGGGAGTTCAGGTGGAGAGAGGCACTCTGTGCTCCAGAGAATCTGGTGGAACAGGTTTTCAGATAGATATTTTCAGAAACTGATTTCATGATACCAATCTTTGCATCTCTTCATACCTCGAAAAACACTAAGTGCTTTCGTGATAACATCAGATACTCATGACTAGCAGGAAACCTTTTGTAAAGTAAACACTTGATTGCATTGAACCCCCACTTCACCAAAATCTTATATTGACCTTCCCCTGCCCCCTACCTCTTTGGTGCAATCTCTGAGAACTATCTGAGGTGCTGTCTCCCAGGTTGCAGTCCTCATTTTGCTTCAAATAAAACTTAACTAGAAGTTCTCAAGTTGTGCATCTCTTTTATTTGACAGTTATGGTGACACTGAAGGGACCCAGAGTGGACCTACCTCCTTTGCCTGAAACTCACAAGCACCCAGAGCTTTGGTACCAGCAGCAGCCCCTTGTACCCATCTGCCTTCTTAGGGAGTGTAGACTAAAAATAGGTGTAAGTCTCTCCTGGTTCTCAAATCTCCCATATTCATTGAGATTCTGAGTTTTATTTGGCAGTGGAACAGGTTACCTACTCCTTTCCAGTTGGAAAGACTGGGTGGGGGCAGGTGAAATATCAGGAGCATACCCACACATGGTCTAAACACTCAGTGGGCCTTGACTGAAAGATACAAAGAAATCCCCACCCAGTCAAAAGATAGTTGGTAAGGGTGCTAGCTGAAGATAACCAGGGGAACACCCACCCAGTGGAAATGCACTGAGGGGGGTTCAACTGAAAGAAACTGAGGGATACCAATAGCTCAATTGAAAATATACTGTGGCTACTCCATTGTAGGGAACTGAGTGGTCTTGGCTGAGTGGTTAGGTAAGAGGTTGATCTGACACATTTTTCTTTAATTTGTCTGTCTTCATAGAATTTGTTAAGATAAAAGTGAGAGCTTTGCTCCAAAGAAAAGGGACAAGACTCCTTCCAGACAGTTATGGCTTTCTCAGGTGATTGAGAAACCTATGGCAGTGGTGGAGGCCTGGTCCTCCTACTTTGCAGTGGCCCGTAGGGAAACCTACTCAATTAAAACACTAGTTCATTTGGGGGTAACAGTATGAATTGGCCATTCAGCAACCTGAGCAGCCACGGTGGTCTTAGATTGCCAGAGGCAGAATTGGAGACACATAACAGGAGCTGAAATGATTCTGGGGTGACTCTTGGAGGAGTTAAGCTCACAAGCAGCATATAGGTCCACCAAACTGTTTCAGTAGTGATTGTTAATCCCTGAAAAATTCAACTTAAAGTAAGAAACAGAATCTCAAAAACAGAAATGAACAATATCAGAAAGCCAACCTCTGACTAACACTCTAGCTGATTCAGTACAATGCATATATAGCTCATACTTGCAAGTACTTAATTAATTGGAGAAATTATGCTAAATGAGATCTCAACAAAGTACCCAAACTGAAGTTATTTTGATATTCCAAAATTGATATTTTTGCATGTACAGTTAGAAAAAGCTTGTTGTAAGGTCAAATAGACTGAATGGAATGCTTACTTTGGTATCTAGAAAGTTCTAAAAGAGTCCAGTAAAATTAACTTCTTTCAGGAAACCGACAAGAAATTGCTTGAAAGTATATCAAAACTAAAAAAGGCCACTAGCACTGATTCCGCCAGGCCACAAGTCTAGTGGTATTTAGGCCATCTGGCATTTTATTTCTGGGGATCACATTGCCATCTTTTGGGGGTGTTCTTGCCACTTGGCTTTTGATTTCTGGGCATCTCTTTTTCTTTTATTTTATTTGGAGTATGATGCCCAGCTGGTGAGGTTCTGGTTTGGATTGGTATTGTTGGTTTGGTTTGCATGCACAGATATCTGGTACAAAATGCTAGAGCTAATGTGGGAATTGCTCCCTCTAAAGTTCCAATGCCCCTCCTGGGAACCCCTTGGGGGAAAATATATTCTTTTTGACTGGTCAATCTGTAGCTATGATCCAATGCCAAGAAAAATGGCCTAAAAACTTTAGATCTTTATTGACATAGGATAGGAAAATGGACTGAAGTTCTCTTATGTTCAGGACTTTCTCCTGTAATTAACAGGCTAATCAAACTAAGACTCCCCACTTCCCAAGAGGAACAATCCCTGCTGAAACTAAACTTCCCTTGTTATCAGGGCCAGTTTGAACACTAGCTGGTCTAAATTTTGGCTAAAAACTATGGCCACAGAAAAATTTTGACAATTTTGTCACAATATTCTTTAGACTCCAGAGAGAGCTTGAAGAAAAAATTATCTCTTTAAGAATTCTTGCCCTGAGGAAATAACTCCCCTTATACCTTTACACCAGGAGAAGGCAATGGCCACCCACTCCAGTACTCTTGCCTGGAAAATACCATGGGCAGAGGAGCCTGGTAAGCTGCAGTCCACGGTGTCGCTAGGAGTCGGACACGACTGAGAGACTTCACTGTCACTTTTCACTTTCCTGCATTGGAGAAGGAAATGGCAACCCACTCCAGTGTTCTTGCCTGGAGAATCCCAGGGAAAGAAGGCGAAGCCTGGTGGGCTTCTGTCTATGGGGTCGCACAGAGTAAGACATGACTGAAGCAACTTAGCAGCAGCAGCAAGCATACCTTTACATCAGAGCTCTCTGGATCACTTATCTAGACACATCTCTAATTCCTGAAACAAACAAATAAATAAATAAAGGAAGAGGAGACAAAGCCTTTAAAATCTGGTTCCAACCATTGTTTACTACTAGTGAGTTTTGCATTGTGACATCTGGTTCATAACTAAGTTTGGAAAACAAAGCTATAGGATTTCTTTTGTGTCTATGTATGTCTCAGTGTGTGACTTTGTTTTCTGGATAATATTGCTGATTGCTGAGATCAGTTTGCAAATGAGCTCTAATCTAATTGGCCTTTAAAAAAGAAGTGCTTACAAATCAAATAATTCTAAATACCAGAGAAATTAACCTAAATAATTTCAGGTTCATGTGAACTGGGAAATGTTCAGTATTTAATACCTGATGTTAATGTTTGCTTGTTGACCTAACTAATATAGACCTATCTAAGTGTAATACTGGAGTGGATTGCCATTTCCTTCTCCAGGGGATCTTCCCAACCCAGGGATAGAACCCAGGTCTCCCGCATTGGAGACAGACGCTTTAACCTCTGAGACACCAGGGAAGCCCTTTAAATAAAGTAAGTTGGTGCTGAAAACTTGAATTTAGCTTTTCTCTCTGTTTAAGGACACCTTTTCTTCAGATGTTGAACTGCCTTTGATAATATATTTAAGTTTATCTATCTCTTAAAGGAATTGTTCTGAAATTCTTTGGCTTTCACTTTGGTTAAGTGAATAGCTGTTTCACCATGACCTATGATCCTATCTGACTGAGTGTTCTAAACTTTTTGATATTTGTTGACAAAACTTCCTAAATCATTTTAATAAAGAACTTGATTTCTAGCTAACTTTGGGATGCTTCAGAGGGCCCTTGAAACATCACAAAGAGATATTACACTAATTAGGTTCATTTTGTATACAGAAATACATGGGAAGTACTATCAACTGAGTAGTAAGTCTTGGGTTATATTGTATGGTAAATGTTCTTAATAAAGTTATCCTAGAAACTATCTGGAACTTCTGATATGTTTGGATAAAATGTTATCAGTCATAATTCTAGTTGCAATCTCAAAATATTGTCATAGCACTAACCAAGTTTTGCAAAATGCTTCCTCTTCAAGAAGATTTATAGAAAGGATTTTTGGATAAATACCAGTTTCTGAACTGGGCGAGGATTCTAATGGAAAAGCTTATGACTTCACAAAGGTTAACAAAAGGACTGAGTGAACTGGTAAATATGCTTACCACTTTCATGTTTTCTATCTGAAAAATTGCCAGTTTGAATCTGTGTCTTCCAGGTGTAAGAAAAAACCTTGCCTTCAAACTAATTATGACAGTAATTTTATAAAATTGTATTTTATAAACAAATTGAAACATTTATCTTTTCTATCTGAACCCTCCAGAGACTGGAAACTCTTAGTTTCCAGTAACTTTATCAGATAAGTTAGAAAAGTTATCTCACTAATAGGTACAGAAATCTCAAGGAATTTTGGAGACCTTGAGAAGGGAGGAAATCACATCTTAATTTGGTTATATTTGATTAAAATGATGGTGATTTTAGGCAGAAAAAATATTTCAATGAATGTTAAATCCTAGTTTGTTAATGGAGGTCTGTATCTACTAAGATGCATTTCCTGGATAGATCTTTGCTGTTAGCATATGTTATGTAAAATTGAATTAAATTATTTAATGATGCTCTAGGTTTATTTCTGAAGTTTATCTCAATAATCTATCATTGGATAAAGATCAAATGTTTCAATCTACAACCAAGACTGGAAAAACACATAATTTAAGAAACTGTCTCCAATCTGGATGGAAGCACCTGTCAACTACTCTTAACTGACACATGCACAGCAAAATTGAAGGGATATTGACCCTTGGACTAACTCCCACTTCCAAAGGCCCCTAAGCTGGACTGGTCTATAGAGAGGCCTGCTGACCTCAAACTCACATTAAAATAATGCTCAAACAGAGGAAACTGCACTACAGTAGGATGAGAAAAAGATGACATCAGAAGGCAGCTTGCCCAAGATGCTGATGTGATTTGTATGATCATTCATAATATTTTCTTGAGTCCTTGGACCTATTCCTATCAATCAAATGTTTTCTATCATGAATATGATTCTATGCTACTTTAAAACTCAATCCAATTGTTGGGTTATCGCCAGTTACCTGTGGTTAGTACTCCTGTTTCACCTTGATGGATTTCTGTCCTCCAGGGCTCTGATTGGATACCCCTAGGGAATTTATTTTAGATGAGAGTACTGTTCTGTTCTGTCTATTCCTAATATTACTAGACGGTATCCTCTCACCTGGCCAATTAATAATACCTGCTCTGACGCTGGCCATAGATTTTTCTCTTCAGTTCAGTTCAGTTCAGTCGCTCAGTCGTGTCCAACTCTTCGTGACCCCATGAATTGCAGGACGCCAGGCCTCCCTGTCCATCACCATCTCCCGGAGTTCACTCAGACTCATGCCCATCGAGTCAGTGATGCCATCCAGCCATCTCATTCTCAGTCGTCCCCTTCTTCTCCTGACCTCAATCCTTCCCAGCATCAGAGTCTTTTCCAATGAGTCAACTCTTCACATGAGGTGGCCAAAGTACTGGAGTTTCAGCTTTAGCATCATTCCTTTCAAAGAAATCCCAGGGCTGATCTCCTTTAGGATGGACTGGTTGGATCTCCTAGTACCAGGGACCCTCAAGAGTCTTCTCCAACACCACAGTTCAAAAGCATCAATTCTTTGGTGCTCAGCCTTCTTCACAGTCCAACTCTCACATCCATACATGACCACAGGTAAGATTTTTCTCTTAGGGTTATTCAAATTCAGAGTGACAAACTAAGTCTTAGCCAAAAAACTAACCTCTCATCTATTAAAAGAAAATCTCCCAGTTATGGAATGAATCTTTATGGTTAGCACCAGGCTTTGGTCATTAAAGTTTAAAAGTTCCTGTACATTGAGAACAATTAAATCATATTAAAAATGATAAACCTGGTAATATTATGAGACAAGGTTGGGTTCTGTATGAACTATGCCTATTATTACCCTTAAAGAGAGTGATTGATATAGAACTCAGTGGATTTGTGGCACTAATATATGGCCTTGACATCTACAGGGGTGATACAAAGGTGTAGCCTGGGATTCTCATGAATTTAAGGTCATGCACACAAACAATTTAGAGGTATTCCCAACCAATCTACCATTGATATGATCCCAATGGATCAAAACATCTGTACTGTACTAGCATGAAAACTTAGCAGCTCTTTTTTGTGCACGTGTGCCTTCAGTGAGATTGGAGGATGTAATTGGCCCATTGAAGACTTAACAACTTTCATAAGCTTTAAATAATAATAACTAGGCTATTAGTCTATTGAATTTTGAGATCTTTTTGATGAGAAAGGCAGTGCTACACAACTGCAAGGTCCTTGACAAGTTACAGCATCTCAGGGAGTTATCTGTGCTGTAAATCAAACTGATTGCTATATTTTCATACCTGATAAATCCTTTAATGTACACATTTGATGAACCATATGAAAAATCAGATTTTTGCTTCAATTGACCATCCCCTAGTTTTGACATTCTTTAAAAAAAACAAAACAAAAACAAAACTGGTTTCGTGTGGGAGGCTCATGGATAAAATATTTACTTTTAATTCCACTAATGTTATTAACTATACTATTTGTATTTTACCTGTTTCACAAGATTACTGTTTCTTGTATTATCAAGTGCATGATTGAGGCTCCAATGAAAATAATCATGACAAGACTTGAAGCAGTTGGTCTAATGAGCTTGATATGGGATCAATGATTGTAATAGTGTAATTCTAGATATTGGAAGATGCAACAAGAGGTAATATTTTCCTGGACCATAACTAGAAATCAAGTGTCCAGAGATCTTTGACTATAAAGACCTAGCCTGGTAATATCACACTGAGTGGCCTATCAGCAAAAACATTCTTCAGAAATGGGAATGAACCTTCCTAGCAACACTGGACAAAATGGTCATGAAAGTATTCCCTCCAAATATGGTCAGATTTATGACCACAAGGGGGTCACACTACAAATGGCACTTACCTAGAGCATTGCAAATGACTGAACAACAAAGTCATTTTCCATCTGTCTCCATTTGCCATCCACCTCTACAGAGATTGAACCCCATTCTGCTATACTGTTGACCTTCAACAACCCCTGAGGGAGTTCAGGGTAGAATGAGGAACTCTGTGCTCCATGTAATCTAGTGAGGCAGATTTTTAGATAATTGGATGTTTTCAGGAACGGATTTTATGATTTCAATCCTTATATCACCTCCTGTCTAGCTCAGTTCAGTTTGGTCCCTCAGTCATGTCCTACTCTTTGGGACCCCATGAATCGCAGCACACCAGGGCTCCCTGTCTATCACAAACTCCCAGAGTTTAACCAAACTCATGTCCATAGAGTCAGTGATGCCATCCAGCCATTTCATCCTCTGTCTTCCCCTTCTCCTCCTGCCCCCAATCCCTCTCAGCATCAGGGTCTTGTCCAATGAGTCATCTCTTCACATGAGGTAGCCAAAGTACTGGAGTTTCAGCTTCAGCATCAGTCCTTCCAATGAACACCCAGGACTGATCTCCTTTAGGATTGACTGGATCTTCTTGCAGTCCAAGGGACCCTCAAGAGTCTTCTCCAACACCACAGTTCAAAAGCATCGATTCTTCGGTGTTCAGCTGTCTTCACAGTCCAATTTTCACATCCATACATGACCAAAATCATAACCTTGACTAGACGGACTTTTGCTGGTAAAGTAATGTCTCTGCTTTTGAATATACTATCTAGGTTGGTCATAACTTTTCTGTCAAGGAGTAAGCATCTTTTAATTTCATGGCTGCAATCACCATCTTCAATGATTTTGAAGCCCAAAAATAAAGTGTGACACTGTTTCCACTGTTTCTCCATTTATTTTTTCCATGAAGTGATGGGAACTGATACCATGATCTTAGTTTTCTGAATGTTTAGCTTTAAGCCAACTTTTTCACTCTCCTCTTTCACTTTCATCAAGACGCTTTTCAGTTCCTCTTCACATTCTGCCATAAGGGTGGTGTCATCTGCATATCTGAGGTTATTGATATTTCTCCTGGCAGTCTTGATTCGAGCGTATGCTTCTTCCAGTCCAGCGTTTGTCATGATGCACTCTGCATAGAAGTGAAATAAGCAGGGTGACAATATACAGCCTTGACAGACTCCTTTCCCGATTTGGAACCAGTCTGTTGTTCCATGTCCAGTTTTAACTATTACTTCCTGACCTCCATACAGGTTTCTCAAGAGGCAGGTCAGGTGGTCTGGTATGCCCATCTCTTTCAGAATTTTCCACAGTTTATTGTGATCCACATAGTCAAAAGCATTGGAATGGTCAATAAAGCAGAAATAGATGTTTTCCTGGAACTCTCTTGCTTTTTTGATGATCCAACAGATGTTGGCAATTTGATCTCTGGTTCTTCTGCTTTTTCTAAAACCAGCTTGAACATCTGGAAGTTCATGGTTCATGTATTGCTGAAGCCTGACTTGGAGAATTTTGAGCATTACTTTACTAGAACGTGAGATGAGTGTAATTGTGTGGTAATTTGAGCATTGTTTGGCACTGCCTTCCTTTGAGATTGGAATGAAAACTGACCTTTTCCAGTCTTGTGGTCACTGCTGAGTTTTCCAAATTTGCTGGCATATTGAGTGCAGCACTTTCACAGCATCATCTTTCAGGATTTGAAATAGCTCAACTGGACTTCCATCACCTCCACTAGCTTTGTTCATAGTGATGCTTTCTAAGGCTCACTTGATTGCACATTCTAGGATGTCTGGCTCTAGGTGAGTGATCACACCATCATGATTATCTTGGTCATGAAGATCTTTTTGTACAATTCCTCTATGTAGTCTTGCCACCTTTCTTAATATCTTCTGATTCTGTTAGGTCCAGACCATTTCTGTCCTTTATTGAGCCCATTTTTGAATGAAATGTTCCCTTGGTGTCTCTAATTTTCTTGAAGAGATCTCTAGTCTTTCCCATTCTGTTGTTTTTTTTCTATTTCTTTGCATTGATTGTGAGGAAGGCTATCTTACCTCTCCTTGCTCATATCTAGAGAAACACTAAATCCCTTTGTGCTGACATCAGATCCTCAGGACTAACAAAAACCTTTTGTAAAATGGGTGCTTAATGGTATTGAACTCCTCCTTCACCCAACCTTTTATATTGACCTTCCCCCACTGTTGCTTTTGAGCAGTCTCTCAGAGCTATCTGAGATGTTGCCTCCCAGGCTGCAGTCTTCATTTTGCCCTAAATATAACTTACAACTCTCAAGTTGTGCATATTTTTAGTAGGCACAAATTTGTCAGCAAGATAAATAACTCAAGTGAAGAAACTTTTAAGGATAGAAAATGCAAATGAAATTGAAGCTTTTGGATAAACTCTATTAAACATAATTATGTTTTCAGAATGTCTGTCTAAAATGGTCTCTTCAGATTTTGGTAACCTGAATTTCTAGGGTTGTGCTAAACTAAGTGATGAAAGTCATTTCCAAATAAAATAGCTAAGTCATTTCCAAATAAAATAAAATAAGATTCTGAAACACTGATTACAGGAAACTAATTTCCTCTTACAGAGAAACTAAAGTGATTTTGAGCTACTAATGAATAATGTTTGGTTCCATCTTGAGATGTTTTCTATAAGAAAGTAATTTTTTTTTCTTTTAAAAATTATTATTAGTATTTATGCTCACCAATCTATATAATGTTAAAATAAAGGTCAACTCTTGTTTGTTTAAGGAAAGTAGGATGTGTGTTTTCCATAAAGGAAGTATGAGAAATGAAATTTTATTTTAGGAAAGGAAAAGAAAGTAGGTCTGACTTACAGATGGCTTTTTAGGATTGAAGAACATAGTAATGGCTACCTACACAAGCTGAAAAGAAGTTTTTTGGAAAGCTGATCCTAAGAGAAGAGTTTCGTGCATGGTCAGGAGTAAGTTTGAAATTTAATTAAGTATATTTTAAATGAATTTAAAAGTAAGCTAGTGCAAAAAAAAAAATTGAATTGGGCTTTTCTCTCTGTTAAGAGGAATCTTCAGATGTTGAACTGCCCTTGATAATAGATTTAAGGTTTGTTTGTTTGTTTGTTTTTCTCTTAATCTGTTCTGAAATCCTCTATTGTTATTTTGGCTAAGTGAATAGCTACTGTTTCAAAAGGACATATTATCCCATCTGACTGAGTGTTCTAAACCCTTTTCATATTCTTTCACAATACTTCCTAATCATTTTAATGTAACACTTTTGACTTCTAACTAACTTTGGATGCTTCAGAGGGCCTTTGAAACATCCCAAAGAGAGATATTACACTAATTTGGTTCATTTTATGTCCTGAATTACATGGGAACTACTGTTAATTGAGTAACAAATCTTGATTTATATTGTATGGTAAATGTTACTAATATAGATATCCTAGAAATTATATGGAGTACCTAAAATTCTGATATGTCCAGGTATAATGTTATCAGTCATAATTCTAGTTACTATCCTCAAGAGTTGTTATAGCACTAACCAAGTTTTTCACAAATACTTCCTCAAAGATTTATAGAAAAACTTTGGGATAAATTCAAAATTCTAAACTGGGTGAGAAATTAAAGGATTGGAAAACTGATGACTTCACAAAGGTTAACAAAAGGACTGAATGAACTGAAAAATATGCTTATAAATTTAATTTGTCTGAAAAATTACTGGTTTGAATCTGTGTCTTCTATATGGGAATACATTCCCCTCAAACTAATTATGACTTGCAATAATTTGTTAAAATTATGCTTTTGTAAACAAATTGAAAATATTTATCTTTTCTCTGTATCTGACCCCTCAGGAGAATGGAAACTTCTAGGGTTCCAGTAACTTTATCAAATAAGTTAGAAATGTTATCTCACTAACAGGTACAAAAATCTCAAGGAATTTTTGAGATATTGAAAAGGGAGGAATTCACCTTGATCTGTTAGGTGAAATCTGTGTTAAAACTTTAGCATGATTTTCTTAGCCCTGAGAGGTTTTATTTTAAAAGTTCAGTCTGAGACTCTTTTTTATAAAAGTTTCAGCAAAGCAAAAATGTCTATGATAAATTATAGTTATAAATCATCACGTTAAGTTTATTGAGAGTAGCTCTATTTTGCAAATAAATTAGTCTTAATTTAGTTATATTTAGTCAAATTGAGAGTTATTTTAGGGAGAAAATGTGTTTGAATGAATCTTAAATTCCAGTTTGCTAATGGAAGTCTGTGTCTACTAACACTCATTTCCTAAATATTTCTTTGCTGCTATGCTATATTAGTGTAAAATGTAACTGAATTATTAAAGACACTCTAAGTTTGTTTATGAAGCTGATCTTAGTAGTCTATTTTTGGATGAATGTCAGATGGCTCCCAGCCTGCAACCAAGACAAGAGAAAGACATAATAAAAGGAACTGACTCCAACCTGAATGGAAAAACCTTTTTATCAGATACTTTTAACTATCTCATGCACAGTGAAATTGATTCTTCAATTAATTCCCACTTTCAAAAGCTCCTATACTGGACTGGTCTATAGGGAGGACTGCTGACCTCAAACTCACATTAAAATGAGGCTCAAACAGAGAAACGCTGCACTACAGTAGGAGGAGAGGAGGTTGACATCAGGAGATAGCCTGCCCAAGTTGCTCAATCCGATTTGTATGATCATTTGTAAAGTTTTATTGACTTCTTGGACCTTTGAATATAAATCAAATGTTTTTTTATCATGGATATGATTCTATACTAGTTTAAAATTCAATCCAATTGTTGGGTTGTGGCCAATTACATGCATCTAGTACTCCTCAGTTACCTTAGTGGATTTCTCCCACCCAGAAATCTGATAAGATTCTCCCTAGGAAAATTATTTTACAGGATAATTCATCCCAGTTCCATTTTCTCATCATTTAACTAGAGATGATCTTCTCACCTCATCAATTAAAAACACCTGTTCTAAGCCCAGCTATAGATTCAAGTTTACCCTTCAGTTCAGTTCAGTCACTCAGTCATGTCCGACTCTGGAACCCCATGAATCGCACGCCAGGCCTCCCTGTCCATCACAAACTCCTGGAGTTTAACCAAACTCATGTCCATAGATTCAGTGATGCCATTCAGTCATCTCACCCTCGGTCACCCCCTTCTCCTCCTGCCCCCAATCTCTTCCAGCATCAGAGTCTTTTCCAATGAGTCAACTCTTTGCATGAGGTGGCCAAAGTACTGGGGTTTCAGCTTTAGCATCATTCCTTCCAAAGAAATCCAAGGGCTGATCTCCTTTAGAATGGACTGGTTGGATCTCCTTGCAGTCCAAGGGACTCTCAAGAGTCTTCTCTAACACCACAGTTCAAAAGCATCAATTCTTCCATGCTCAGCCTTCTTCACAGTCCAACTCTCATATCCATACATGACCACAGGAAAAATCATAGCCTTGACTAGACAGACTTTAGTCGGCAAAATAATGTCTCTGCTTTTGAATATACTATCGAGGTTGGTCATAACTTTTCTTCCAAGGAGTAAGTGTCTTTTAATTTCATGGGTGCAATCACCATCTGCAGTGATTTTGGAACCCCAAAAATAAAGTCTGACACTGTTTCCCCATCTATTTCCCATGAAGGGATGGGACCGGATGCCATGATCTTCATTTTCTGAATGTTGAGCTTTAGGCCAACTTTTTCACTCTCACTTTCATTTTCATCAAGAGGCTTTTTAGTTGCTCTTCACTTTCACTTATAAGGGTGGTGTCATCTGCATATCTGAGGTTATTGATATTTCTCCCGGCAATCTTTATTCCAGCTTGTGTTTCTTCCAGTCCAGCGTTTCTCATGATGTACTCTGCATAGAAATTAAATAAGCAGGGTGACAATATACAGCCTTGATGTACTCCTTTTCCTATTTGGAACTAGTCTATTATTCTATGTCCAGTTCTAACTGCTGCTTCCTAACCTGTATGGGTCACTCAAACTCAATCAGAGTGATGAGCTAAGTCTTGGTCTAAAACTGTAGCATCTTATATATTAAAAGGAAATCTCCCACAAATATGGAATGGATATGTTATATATTATTAATACCAAACTATGGTCTTTTAAGTTTAAAAACTCCTCTATATTGGGAACAATTAAATCATACTAAAAGGACCAACCTAGTAATATTGTGAAACAAGACTAAGTGCCTTATCATTTCAGTTCAATTCAATCACTCAGTCGTGTTTGACTCTTTGTGACCCCATGGACTGCAGGTCACTAGGCTTCCCTGTCCATCACCAACTCCTGGACCTTGCTCAAACTCATGTCCATCAAGTCATGATGTCATCCAACCATCTCATTATATGTCGTCCCTTTCTTCTCTTGCCTTCAATCTTTCCCAGGATCAGAGTTTTTTCAAATGAGTCAGCTCTTTGCATCAAGTAGCCAAAGTATACTTTTCCAATCATTCACATCTTAGCATCAGGTGGCCAGAGCATTGGAACTTCAGATTCAGTATCAATCCTTTCAGTGAATATTCAGGACTGATTTCCATTAGGATTGATTAGTTTGATCTCCTTGTTGTCCAAGGGAATCTCAGGAGTCTTCTCCAGCATCACAGCTTGAAAGCATCAATTCTTCAGTGCTCAGCTTTCTTTATGGTCCAACTCTCACATCCACACAAGACTACTGGAAAAAAACATACCTTTGACTAGCTGGACTTTTGTGGGCAAGGTAATGTCCCTGCTTTTAATATGCTGTCTATGTTTGACATAGCTTTTCTTCAAAGGAACAAGCCTCTTTTAATTTCGTGGCCTTTTTGTATTTCATTTTCTTAGGGATGGCTTTGATCACCACCTCCCCGTACAATTTTATGCACCTGCATCCATACTTCTTCAGATACTCTGTCTATCAGATGTAATCCCTTGAATCTATTTCTCACTTCCACTGTAAGGGATTTGATTAGATGGTACCTGACTGACCTAGTGGTTTTTCCTACTTTCTTCAATTTAAATCTGAATTTTGAAATAAGGAATTCATGATCTGAGCCACAGTCAGCTCTCAGTTTTGTTTTTGCTGACTGTATAGAGCTTCTCCATCTTTCTAGATATGAAGAAAGGCAAAGATTGGGATCATGAAATCAGTTTCTGAAAATATCTAAGTATCTAACTATCTAAAACTTGTTCCACCAGATTCCCTGGAGCACAGAGTGCCTCATTCCACGCTGAATTCCCCAGTAGGTGTTGAAGGTCAACAGCTGCAACAGTACTGAATTCAATATTGGCCAAGGTAGGTGACAAATGCCATTGTGCAGGTACTCATAATGCTCTTAGCAATTGCCTATTTGTAATTGACAGGTTCCCCCTCATGATAAGAAATTTAATCATACTTGGGGGAGCATTTTATAGTCATTTCATTCTATTTGCTAAGAAGGTTTACTCTTAGTTCTGGAGAAGGGTTTGCTAATACTCAATGTGCTAGTACTGATAACCTGAATTTCTAGGGTTGTGCTAAACTAAGTGATGCAAGTTTATTTAATAGCTAGGTCATTTCCAAATAAAATAAGATTCTTAAACACTGATTACTCAAAACTAATTTCCTTTTACAGAGAAAATAAAGAGATTTTGAACTACTAATGAATAATGTTTGGTTCCATTAATGTCTTAATATTCAAAGATCCCTGGAAACCTGTCTTTGGTTATGGTCCAAGAAAATACTCCCTCTTTTTGCATCCTCTCATATCTAGAGTTACACTATTATAGTAATTGATCATATATTGAGCTATACAATTGGTCAACTTTTTCAAGTCTAGATCTCATTATTTTCATTGGCGGCACAGTCACACATTTGGTAGTAAAAGAAAAACAATCTTGAAAATCAGGAAAAATACAAATAATATAGGTAATAAGTAATGGGATTATAAGTAAATATTTCAACCAGAAGCCTTCCACACCAAACCAATTATTTAAGATTGTCAATTATTTAAGATTGTCAAGATTAGGGAACAGGTCACTTAAGGCAGAAATACGATTGTTCATGTGGTTCACCAAATGTGTTACATTACCAGATTCATCACGTATGAAAACTAAGTACTCAGTTTGAATATGACACAGGTATCTCCCTGAGATGCTGTAAGGTGTCAAGGGCCTTGGGGTTTTGTAGCATCATCTTTCTCATGATAGAGATCTCAGAATTCAATAGGCTAATAACCTGGTTACAATCATTTAAAGCTTGGTAAGTGAAAGTTGTTAAAGTTTTTTTTTTTTTTTTTTTTTTTTGAAGGTCTGGTGTCATTTATTGATAGTTTACACACATTTGTCTTCTTCTCATGGTCATTTCCTTCAAGGCACAGGCACAGAGCCCTCTAGAAGGGCAGTCTCTGAACCAGGGAGCCAGAACACTGGATGCACACGT
This sequence comes from Nanger dama, assembly GCA_917880005.1. NCBI lineage: Eukaryota > Metazoa > Chordata > Mammalia > Artiodactyla > Bovidae > Nanger > Nanger dama. Next base: position 7,433,628 of record CAKJTW010000069.1, read on the forward strand.
CTTTGGCAGGCCTGTACAGCTCTGGCTGGATGCAATCCTCCAAGCTGGAAATCCGCCGGGTATTTAAGACACGAAGTGAGAGGTGGAGAGGAAGGCCACAGGACTCTCAGCTCAGTCCAGGCCTGCTCTCTCTATTCAAATCCATTCCAGGACTCTGGGACAAGGGGAGAGCAAATCAAATCAGGCCCACCCCCCTTCACAGAGGCAGATTCTTGAAGCTGTGCCGTTTGTACACACCTGCTTCGGCTGGTCCTGCAGTTAAAGAGCATCAGCTTTATGGTAAGAGATGGATCACTTCCTCTCTGACCCTCCCCAGCACCTCTCTTCAGCTGGGTCTGTGCAGGAACCACTGGAGAAATCGAGTTCTGTGTTCACCGTTCATCTGCGTGTGCCATCTTCCTCAAATCCTGAATTAAGGGTTGGTCGGAGGCTACAAGTTTACTCAGGCCTCCCACTGACTCCCAGCTCACTACACACAAGGCCCTGCCTTTCTTCTGCCAATTGTCAGTGCCTGGGCAGGAGTGCCAGCCAGCCCCAAAGACCGGAGCCAAGCTGTCTGTGTAGGCACTTAGCAATTTTGGGTAGGAAGGTACATTTAAAAAAAAGGGGATGGAAATGAGACTCAAAGAGCTCCATCTGATTGAGTAATTAAGAGATCTGAAGTGATTTTACTTTTATTTCCTTCACTTTAAGCCAATCATGAAGTTTCACAGTGATTTCTGGGGCAGGAGAAGGAAGGTGGTGCTGAGCAACTTCGGGGCTGTGGTCCAGCTGGCTCTCACTGGGGCAGCTGGAGGAGCACTGACTCAGTCACCCGGCAGGCAGGTAGGTGATGTTCCGCAAGCGCGACAGCTGGTACGCGATGTCTTCTGCAGCCTCCAGCTTGCGCAGCTCGATCAGGCCGTCGCCTGCAGTGGAGAGCGAGTTGGTGATTAACTCAGCCGCCTTGGAGCTGCCCTCTGCGGAGATGATGGTTGCCTTCTGCTGCTCAGCCTTTTCCACCACAAATTTGGCCCTCTCTGTTTCCTGCTGAGCCACCTGTTTGGCTTCCACCGCTTCTGTGAACTCCTTCCCAAAGGTCAGATGCGTCAAGGATACGTCATCCAGGATGAGCCCAAAGGTCGCTGCTCACTCTGTGAGGTCATCGCTCACCTGTCTGGAGACCAGCTCTCTCTGAGTGATCAGTTCTCCAGCATCAAAGCGAGCCACCACGGACTTGAGGATCTCTGTAGTGATGGACGGTAGCACGCGCTCATCGTAGTCCTCTTCAATGCTGGTGAAGATGCGAGGAAGCTGACTGGCAACGGGCTGAAAGAGGATGCACAGGGTGATGTTGACATTCTGCAAATCTTTGCTACCAGTGATTACTGGCACATTACGTTGTCGAGAGTGGCAGTCAAAGATAATTGGTTTCTGTACCCAAGGGATGAGGAAGTGAGTCCCTTTTCCTACAACAATGTCCTGTACTCCCCGGAACCAGTCAAAGATGACAGCTCTGTGCCCAGCATCCACATTATACAAGGCAGAGTTCACCACGGCTCCTGCAACGGCTAAGGCAAGACCAAACTTGCCAATGGACTCAAACACTTTGGCAGCCAATATGGCCAATTACATCCTACAATCCAATTAAAGGCACAAAAATAGCAACTAAATTGTCATAATTGTAGAATACAGATCTCTTGACTCATCAAGATTTCATCAACATTTCACTGGCTGGAATTATCTCTGATTTGTTACATATATTGATCTTGAGTTCATGAGCATCCAAGGCTATACCTTCTTATCCACCGGCCCCAAGCTATAGGGCAAAGCCATAAATAAGTACCACAAATCCACTGAATTCCATACCAATCACTCTAAGGGTAAAAATAGGCATAGCTCACAATTGAAGTCTGTAAAATTCAGGCTTAAATTGAACAAAGTTGGGAAAACCACTAGACCACTCAGCTATGACCCAAATCAAATCCCTTAAGATTATTCAGTTGAAGTGACAAATAGATTCAAGGGATTAGATCTGAAAGAGTGCCTGAAGAACTATGGGTGAAAGGTCACGACATTTATAAGAGGCAGTGTTCAAAATCATCCCAAAGCAAAAGTTTTGGTTGCTAAAGGAGGTCTTACAAATAGCTGAGAAAAGAAGAGAAGCAAAAGGCAAAAGAGAGCTGGAAAGATATACCCATCTGAATGCAGAATTCCAAAGAATAGCAAGGAAAGACAAGAAAGACTTCCTAAGTGATAGATACAAAGAAATAGAAGAAAACAGAATGGGAAATACTAGAAATATCTTCAAGAATATTAGTGATACCAAGGAAACATTTCATGCAAAGATGGGCAAATAAAGGACAGGAATTGTATGGACCGAACAGAAGCAATATACTAAGAAGAGGTGGCAAAAATACACAGATGCACTCTACAAAGCATATCTTAGTTACCCAAATGACCATTAGGGTGTGAGCACTCAACTGGATCCAGGCATCTTGGAGTGGGAAGTCAAGTGAGTCTTAGGGAAGCATCACTACAAACAAGCTAGCGGAGGTGATATAAATCCAGCTGAGCTATTTCATATCCTAAAAGATGATGCTGTGAAAGTTCGGCACTCAATATCCTAGCAAATTTGGAAAACTCAGTAGTGGCCACAGGGTTAAAAAAAGATCAGTTTTCATTCTAATCTAAAGAAAGGCAATGCCAAAGGATGTTTAAACTACTGCACAATTCCATTCATCTCACATACTAGCAAAGTAATGCTCAAAATTCTCCAAGCTAGACTTCAACAGTACATGAACCAAGAATTTCCAGATGTTCATGGTGCATTTAGAAAAGGCAGAGGAACCAGAAATCAAATTGCCAACATGTGTTGGAACATAGAAAAGGCAAAAGAATTCCAGAAAAACATCTACTTCCACTTCACTGACTATGCTAAAGCCTTTGAACTGTGTGGATCACAGCAAATTGTGATCCTTTCCAAATTTGAAAACTCTTCAAAAGATGAGAATACCAGACCACTTTACCTGCCTCCTGTGAAAGCTGTATGCAAATCAGAAGCAACAGTTAAAACCGGATATGGAACAGCAAACTGCTTCCAAACTGGAAAAGGAGGATATCCAGTAGGTACACTGTCACCCTGCTTATTTAACTTACATGCTGAATACATCATGTGAAATGCTGGGTTGGATGAATCACAAGCTGGAATCAAGATTTTGGGAGAAATATCTGTAGCCTCAGATAAGCAGATAACACCACCCTTATGGCAGAAAGTGAAGAGGAACTAATGAGCCTCTTGATGAAAGTGAAAGAGGAGAGTGAAAAATTTGACTTAAAACTCAGCATTCAAGAAACTAAGAACTTGGCATCTGGTGCCATCACTTCATGGCAAATAGACGGGGATACAATGGAAACAGTGACAAACTATATTTTCTTGGGCTCCAAAATCACTGCAGATGGTGACTGCAGTGATAAAATTAAAAGACATTTACCCCTTGGAAGAAAAACTGTGATAAACCAAGATGGTTTATTAAAATGAAAAGATATTTTGCCAACAAAAATCCTTCTAGTCAAAGCTATGTTTTTTTCCCTGTAGTCATGTATGGATGTGAGAGTTGGACCATAAAAAGGCTGAGCACCAAAGAATTGATGCTTTTGAACTGTGGTGTTGGGGAAGACTCTTGAGAGTCACTTGGACTGCAAGGAGATCAAACCAGTAAGTCCTAAAGGAAATCAATCCTGAATATTTATTGGAAGGACTAATGCTGAAGTTGAAGCTCCAATACTTTGGCCACCTAGTGGGAAGAACTGACTCATTAGACACAGCCCTGATGCTGGGAAAAGTAGAAGGCAGCAGGAAAAGGGATGATAGAGGATGAGATGGTTGGATGGCATCATCAACTCAACGGACATGAGTTTTAGCAAACTCAGGGAGATGGTAATGGACATGAAAGACTGACGTGCTATGGTCCATGGGGTCATGAAGAGTCAGACGTGACTGAAGGACTGAACAATATCTGGACAAGTACTGAATCTGTCACTATGACATCAACTCCTCAGGACTAGCAGAAAACCTTTTTTAAAATATAAGCTTGATTGCACTGTACTCTCCTTGTTTTTTTGGAGTAGTCTCTTAGAGCTATCTGAGGTGTTGTCTCCAGGGCTGCAGTCCTCATTTTGTCCCTAAATAAAACATAACTCACAATTCTCAAGTTGTGCATCTTTTACAGTTGACACTTTTATCCAACAGTTCTTGTCTCATTTACATTTACCTAAACATTTTATCACGTTGTTATTTTCTTATAAGAGATTAGTAAGTTTTTATTTATTAACTTAGGAAGTGTCAGGCGAGTGCATGCTCCTCAGTTCTGTCTCGTCACAACAAAGATTTGGAGTGACGGACGTTAAAGCCCTTAGCATGTCACAGCTCTCGGGTCTTGCACAGACGTGTTATAGCTCTCAGGTCTCGAATGAACCGTGTTATAGCTCTTAGGCAAATCAGTGTAATAGTTCCATGTTACAGCTCTATTTTATTTAGATAATAACAAGAAAACCCATCCTCGAGGCGTGAGGGCATGTCGACCCAAAGACACGAAGAGAAGAGTGCCCAAGCTTGAGAGAGAGAGAGACAGCCCTTTGGCTCCTCTTTTTATATGTTTTACTTTTCCCCCTGGGCCTGCCCTAGGTAAATTGGGTTAGCCAGGAGTGTTTTTTTTGTTGTTTTTTTTTACCTGAGGTCCTCACTCCAGTTCTCGGACCTTCCTTTGTTCTATTTTCGCAGGCTTTTCTCTTCTTTATCTTTTAGCCAATGCCTTTCTGGACTCATTTTCCCTATTCTAACTACCTAACAGAAGAATACAGTATTATACTTAATGTTGATGATGCAATGACATATATATTTTTAGATCAACAAACATTAATATCAGGTATCAACTTAAAATTGAATATTTTTCAGTTCACATGAATCTGAAAGTCATCTTTGTCAGTTTTCTTTAAATGTAAGTGTTACTAAATCCAACCTTGCTCTGCTTGACCCACAACAGGCCAATGAATCTGAGAGAAAAGATGTTGAGGCAAGGAAAAGGATGTTATTTGGAAAGCAGCTGACTGAGAAGATGGCAGGCTAGCACTTGAAAATAACCATCTTATCAAGGTCTGAATGTCAGATTATTTTATAGATCAGAGATAGAGGGAGGTGAGGAAGCAAAATAAAAGGGAATTAATCTTGCAAACATCTCCTAGAATGGCAAGCCTCAAGCAAGAGAAGCATTAAATTCTCCCTTCAGTATTTTGAACAAGGACATTTCAGTTTAACATCAGGCAGAGGATCAGGATTCCCTGAAGCAAGCCTTTCTGTATGATTATAGTAGCAAACACAATGAAAAACAAGTCAGAAAAACAGTTTTATCATGGAGTAAGATTGGCTTCCTCTCTGCAACCATTCCCCATTGTCAAAATACATTACACAATCTTGTAGTAAAAGGGGTGACAACTGTTCTGCTCAGTCAGATGGATCTTTCTAGGAGTGTCTGCCATTTTTACCAGTGCTTCAAATGTTGAAAATTTTCTTTCTTTTTCTATTTTTGGAAAGTATCTATCTTACAACTGTAGACTAAGAAATACTGAACTTCAAATCCATGAAATAGCATCTCAAGTTAAGAAATTTAGTGCTTTTCTATGTATGGGAAGATGCAAGTCAGGGCTCATTAATATTTATTTGATATTCACCTCAGCTATCTGGGCTTGTAATCCTGCATTTTCAGAGTTTCCTGAAGGCTAACCATAGGGATTGATTAGAGTGACTGAAATCTATTGACTGGTAGGGGCAGGTATTCCACTTTCTGAGGACTCACTGGCTCACATTGAAGGGCTGCAATAACTGATTCCATTCCTCAGGTCTTCCCCTCTTGGTCATGAATGATCATTATCTGGGAAAAACTTCATGATCAACTCTTGTCCCATGACACTGGGAGGCTCATCCCAGTTTGGGCAAATATTATTGTTATGCCGTTCCAGGTGTTAAGTTTTGGACCAGGCTTTGTCAATAATTAAAAGTTCTCTGGATTCGAACTTTAATCCAGGAGACAGTTTCTCTTCACACGCTGCAATTATTTTGTTGCAAATGTGATTTCCTCAAAATGTTTAGCCATAGAAGTTTTGTTTGAGGTCTATTTGCACATTGATTACTGCAAGAGATAGCAATTTTATAAATTAAACAGGATATAAGTAATGCAGACAGAGACATAGAGCAGTAGAGAGACACAAAGTGCAATTTGAAAACAAAGAACTATAATATTATATTTTAGCTAGTTGCAATCCAGTTCTAATAATCAAGTGATCAAAGCAGCCATAACTGATTTAATGAGCTATCTGTGGTTTTAGTGCATTGGCCATGTACACTTATGTGTGGCCTAACCTTTGAGGCCAGCATATGTTACTGGCAAGATCAACCAGGTAGAGAGAAAAGATATATTTTCCAAAAGCCATAATCTACCAAATTATTGGAAGTCCTAATTAATTGAAGGAGAAGTTTTTCTTCTAGAAAACACAGAAACACCTAGAAAACACAGATTTAACCAATAATCCTTTCAGATAGAAACCATAAAAGCCATAAACCATAGTTATTAGTTTATTCAGTTTTATGTAAATAATCCTTTTTAACAGTTTTATGAAGTCATCAGATCTTTCAATAGAATTTTTCAGATTTTTTTCCCCTTTAGGATTATGTTCTGAAAGTCAGAAACTTGTAAAGTCCTTTTATAAATCTTGAAGAGGAGACATTTTGCAAAGGCATTAGAATGAAACCATAACTGTGTATGCTAACAAAAGACTTAAAGAAGGCGTTTAATTTTGATTACTTCTGTGACATATAGCACTTTTAGATAACTAAAAGTATGGCTGGTAATATTTTACCAATACATATCAGATTTTTAGGAACTCTGTATAATCTGCAAAATATCTGCATCATTTACCATATAACTTATTTTTTTATTATTCATTTGACAACTAGTTTAACATACCAAGTAAAACTGATTAGTTTAATATATCCCTTAGGGCTCCCTCAGGTGCCCTTTGAAGCATCCCAAGGTTAGTTAGAGGTCAAAGGAACTTTGTTATAATTTGATTTGGGAAACCCTGTCAAAGGAATACCAAAACATTTTAAAATACAGCAGGACCATAGATAACTGTGAAACTTAGCCAAACTGACAATAGAAGATTTCAAAGGCAAATACAGATTATTTAAAACGTAAAAAACTTGATTTCTGTTATCAAAGGCAGTTTAGCATCTTCAGAAAACTTGTTTTAACAGAGAAAAACAAATTTACATTTTGTACTAGCTTTATTTAAAAATTAATTTACTGAATTAAACTTATTTTAGGCTTAGTCAATCCTGTTTGATCATGTACAAAACCCTTTTTGGGATCCATTTTTCACAAACCTTTCATCACTTATTTCAACACAATTTTAAATTTCAAGTTGTAGATTATGTGGAGAGACCTTAAAACATATATTTCTAAAAGTTTACTCAAAACTCTTTTCATTTATATTTTCTTTCCTGAAATATTCTTTGTTTAACAAGAACTAAAAAAATGTTTCTCTGAACAGAAAGAAAAATTCAAATACAAGTCTTAAGAAATCCTGATCATGCATAACTCTTTTCAGTATTTTTTATTTCTCACACCTTCTTCTACTGAAAACACATATCTTAGTTTTCTTGAAGCTTTTTCCACTTTTAGGTACATTTTGGTTGACAAATTTGTAACAGCTGTAATACCTTATTTATGTTAAAACCAGGTACAATGAAAGTATTATGTTTAATAATATACTTAATATGTTGATGACTCAAGGCCTGTCTATATTATTATAATTAGATCAACAAACTTAACCATTAATACCAGATGTTAATTTAATATTAAATATTTCCCAGTTCACATGAACCTGAAACTTATTTAACTTGATTTTCTTGTAATTAGATTTTTTGGTTTGTTTGTTTATAAGTACTTATTACTGTTATTTGAGCCAATTAAATAGAGTTCTTTTTATAAATCAACCCTGGCAGTGCTATCCAAAAAAGGATATAAACATGGAAACAGCAAGGCCTCAGTTTATATCAAGATTTCAGTTCTGAGTCAGGCACAGCAGTGTAAAACTCAACAGTTTACAAAAGAGGCTGGATTATAATTGCGATTTTCACAGATGAAACTAGTCAGGCTCACTTGGCTTGATGGCTAAATGTCAATATTTGTAGAAAAAGCAACTTTTATTACCTCAGACAAGCAAATTTCTAAATTACTTTACCCTTTCTAAAATTCATATTAAAAAGACAGCAGAGATAAAGATTTCTGAAAAGACCAAGGACATTTGCGTCTCAAAGACACTGACAAATTCTTTCTAAGATGACTTTGTTTCCCTTTATTTAATATTTACAAGCTTTATAAGATGAGCAGAGATGGTTTGGGGGAGTGGTAAAAGGATTTTTGTAACCACTCTTCTGGTCCTATAAAGACTACCTTTGTAAGCCAAAGACAGTTTTGTTTTTCTTTCCTTTCCCCAAAGAATTGGTAGGCCTCCCCAGTAAGGACTGATGTACTTATACACCCATGTTGGAAAGTTTTACTCTCCTTCTCTAACTTAAGGGAGATGGCCTCTCAGGAAGTCTAGAGGCAACCGTCAGGCTCCCACAAGTCAATCTGGACTGAGGAGGAAAGAAACAAAGGCACAACAAAGATAGGGAATACTGACTGAGGAATCCTCCCTGTAATTCCACTGACCTGATCCTTAGCTTAAGGGAGGTAGAGGAAAGGAGGCTCTCACCCGCTTGGGTGGCAGTGGGCTGTGGGCCTTTGGCACACATCAGAGAGAACCCTGGCCAGAATTTCTTAATTGCTTCCATATCTACTCTCCTGTTTACAGAAGGTTCACAGAGAAAGAAATGAGAAAACGGTAGAGGAAGACATAGAGGAAGCAGTTAGTACCAGATGTCTGTGCATTACCAAAGTAACCAGAATAAACCAAACCATAATCAACCAGAAAGTCACATTAACATGATGTTCCATTCCCATTAGGCTGGTGACCTTTCTCGAAAGTGCCTTATAAAGAAAGCTTCCTTTCAAAGGGAGAACACCCCAAGTAGTAGTCCGAGTCCCCTGGATGGGAACTTCTGCTGATAAGTCACTTCAGTAGTGTCCAACTCTGTACGACCCCATAGATGACAGCCCACTAGGCTCCTCCATCCCTGGGATTCTCCAGGTAAGAACACTGGAGTGGGTTGTCATTTCCTTCTCCAATGCACGGAAGTGAAAAGAGAAAATGAATTCGCTCAGTCGTGTCTGACTCTTAGTGACCCCATGGACTGCAGCCTACCAGGCTCCTCCATCTATGGGATTTTCCAGGCAAGAATATTAGAGTGGGGTGCCATACTCCCTAGATTGGACAAGATTGAAAAGGCTCCAGTAGGACCCTGATGTCAAGCTCTTCTGGGAGAAAAGGTTATTTGAACATTAAATTTACAAAGGAGACTGGTATCTATTGGAGAGAGTCAATCAACTTTCTCCCCACTGTCAAAGTTACCTGGGGTTCCTGTAGAGAAAATTAGAATTGATTGCTTCAAGTCCAAGGAAGCTCCCTGAGCATGTTCATTTTCAGAGTGTTCCTCTCCTTTGTAAAGCATTTCTGACTATCAGATTGTTTAATTGTGAGCCATTCAGGGTCATTGCTGTTCTGATTTTAACATACCTAATATGCACTTCAAAGATATTTTCTTTGGAATAGATGGTGTATTTTCCATTTTTATAAGCCTTAAAACTATTATGCCCGTGTGTCCGAATCCCCCGACTGAGAGAGACAAGACCACCACGACAATGCAAGAGCAAAATGGAAATTTATTTCTGACTCGAGTCAGGGCCCTTGGTGCTTCCCACGCAGTGAAGCAGAGTAAAAGCCCCGACTGTTGCGGAAGAGTGATATTTATAGAGTATAGACAAAGGCAGAGGGTTGGCGAACGCGGCTTGGGGGAATCAGTTTCTAGGGCATCTTGTCATCTTCGGATTGGCTGATTTTAAATTTTTCATCTTGTCCCTGATTGGTTATGGATTGTCTCGGCGGGACTTTTCTGAGGTGTGGTTTCTAAGGAACTATGACTCAGCTCCTCTCCAGGAATCCGAAACTTAGGCCTTCTTATCTTTTAGAAGCCTGTCATGGCTGCTGTTTGGCCACTACAAAAACCACAAAAGGCACAGACAGTTTCCAACAAAAACAGCACAGATTCCAACACTGATGCACACAGAGAAACCAGTTCCCCAATAGGGTAAATAAATTTACCCTGCAAAGCAAAATGAACTAATTCCAATACCAGACCATCTAACCTGCTTCTTGAGAAATCTGTATGCAGGCCAGGAAGCAACAGTTAGAACTGAACATGGAAAAACTGACTGGTTCCAAATAGGAAAAGGAGTACATCAAGGCTATATATTGTCACCCTGCTTATTTAACTTATAAGTAGAGTACATCATGAGAAACGCTGGACTGGAAGAAACACAAGCTGGAATCAAGATTGCTGGGAAAAAATATCAATAACCTCAGAAATGCAGATGACACCATCCTTATGGCTGAAAGTGAAGAGGAACTAAAAAGCCTCTTGATGAAAATAAAAGAGAAGAGTGAAAAAGTTGACTTAAAGCTCAACATTCAGAAAATGAAAGTCATGGCATCCAGTCCCATCACTTCAGAAATAGATGGAGAAACAGTAGAAACAGTGTCAGACTTTTTTTTTTTTGGCTCCAAAATCACTGCAGATGGTGACTGCAACCATGAAATTAAAAGACGCTCACTCCTTGAAAGGAAAGTTATGACCAACCTCGATAGCATATTCAAAAGCAAAGACATTACTTTGCTGACTAAGGTCCGTCTAGTCATGTATGGATGTGAGAGTTGGGCTGTAAAGAAGGCTGAGCACAGAAGAACTGATGCTTTTGAACTGTGGTGTTGGAGAAAACTCTTGAGAGTCTCTTGGACTGCAAGGAGATACAAGTAGTCCATTCTGAAGGAGATCAGCCCTGGGATTTCTTTGGAAGGAATGATGCTAAAGCTGAAACTCCAGTACTTTGGCCATGTCATGCGAAGAGTTGACTCCTTGGAAAAGACTCTGATGCTGGGAGAGATTGGGGGCAGGAGGAAAAGGGGACGACCGAGGATGAGATGGCTGGATGGCATCACTGACTCAATGGACGTGAGTCTGCGTGAACTCCAGGAGTTAGTGATGGACAGGGAGGTTTGGACATGAGGTGATGGACATGAGGTCACAAAGAATCGGACACGACTGAGCAACTGAACTGAACTGAACTGACCTACTCCCACAAGAACTAGCTCCTAAAGGAACTAGTTCTTACTGGCCCATTCCCAAGTCAGGTAAATAAATTTACCTTACAAAAGAGCTAATTCCAACTAGGGTGGGCTTGCCCCATGAGGACTAGTTCCCAACGAACCAGTTCAGGTTAGAGTGCAACAATACTTCCCTTCTGCAAATTGGTATCCCAAGCATTGTTTTGTGCTTAAAGAAAAAGCCCATATTGAGGGGAAAAAATGTTCCAAGTGTTCACTATGGAGTGACTTACACTCCAAAATGAAGCCCATTGGCTCTTCATACAAAAGGACACTCAAAACAAGCGAACCGACTGAACCGGCTATCAAATTGGGTAGACTTACCCTACAAACGAAATTGAGTCTGTCAACTCTATAAGTTTGTTGGTTCCTTATCTTAACTGCCAAGCATTGGGGTCAGCCAGTGCCACTTCATGGAATCTTGAAGGAAAGAACCTCAGGACAAATAGCCCTGGTAGCTGCTAGGATCTTGTCCCAATATTCTCTGATTGGAGCTGGTCAACTACAAGCAGCAAGTCTCCCTAGTCCAAGCTCCCCCTGCTCAGTGCACAACAGGCCAATGAATCCGAGAGATGAGGTGTTGAGCAAAGAAAATGACTTCACTCAGAAACAACTGACAGAGAGGATGGCAGTCTAGCACCTCAAAATAAGCATTGGTATTATCAGGGTCTGAATGTTAGGCTCTCTTATAGATCAGAGATAGAGGGAGGTGAGGAAGCAAAGTAAAAACGACATTAATCTTGCAAACATTTTGAATGGCAATCCTCAGGCAGGGGATGTGTTAATTTCTCCATTCCTGCCATCTTCAGGTGGACAGGGTTCTTAACAAAGGTGTTTCAGTTTAAGAGTCGGCCAGAGGGGCAGGATTCTCTGAGGCAAGCTGTTCTGTATGATTACAATAACAAAAACAATGAGAAGCAAATCAAAGAAACAGTTCCATCGTGGAGTCAGATTTGGATTCCTCTTTTGACACTGTCAGCCATTTCTTTATCACTCAAACTACCAATTACACAAAGGAAAAAAAAAACCATGAAGGACTCAGCAGCTTCGCTACCGCAGCTCTGGCTCCAGCCCAGTCCCTCACCCATCACGGAGGCTTGGCTTCTCTGAGCCCCTCCTCGTCTAGCCACCAGCTCCCACCCCGCCCTGCCAGGGACAGGGTCGCTGAGTCTGCACTGAATCTTATTTTAAGCTACCTGTGGGAATGGCTTTCCTTGCCAATATTTGATTTAAGAGCAGGCATGTGACTGGCTTTTGACCAAAGAGACACCTGGGAAAGTCTGCTGGGGGACTTCTAGGAAAAACTTCTCACTCTTGACACTCAAGATTTCTCTTCTTCCTCTAGACAGGGACTCTCTCATATGATAGCCACTAGGCACAGGTGGCTATTTAAAATTAAATCAATTAAAATTCAGTGAAATAAAAATTCAGTTCCTCAGTCACTCTAGTTACATGTCAAGCGCTCAGTGTTCACCTGGGTCTATTGGCTGCCATATAGGACAGTGCAGACACGAAGTATTTCCATTGTTGCAAAAAGTTCTGTTGGATAATGATGTGCCTGGATATTTTCAGTTTGGATTTAATGCTGAAAGAGCGGTGAAGGTGAAGTCGATTAGTCGTGTCCAACTCTTTGCAACTCCATGGACGGTAGCCTACCAGGCTTCTCCGTCCATGGGTTCTCCAGGCAAGAATACTGGAGTGGGTTACCATTTCCTTCTCCAGAGAATCTTCCCAACCCAGGGATCAAACCCGGGTCTCCCACATTGGAGGCAGATGCTTTAACTTCCGAGCCACCAGGGTAGCCATCTGAAAAAACACTGAAAGAGGCTAGGGATAGCAAGTGAAAATGGAGATAACCTGAGATTTTCAAAGGTTGTCTTCCCTGACAGCTCAGTTGATAAAGAATCCGCTTGCAATGCAGGAGATCCCGGTACAATTCCTGGGGTGGGAAGATCCCCCTGAGAAGAGATAGGCTACCCACTCCAGTATTTTTGGGCTTCCCTTGTGGCTTAGCTGATAAAGAATCCCCCTGCAATGTGGGAGAATTGGGTTTGATCCCTGGGTTGGGAAGATCCCTGAGAGAAGGGAAAGGCTACCCACCCCAGTATGTGGGCATGGAGAATCCCATAGACTGTATAGTCCATGGGATCGCAAAGAGTCAGACACAACTGACTGACTTTCACTTCACTTCACTGCAACATTAGTACTTTTTATTAAAGTTCAACAGAGCTCTTATAAATCCAGTTCTAATAATACCTTTTAGAAGTAGAAATATCTCTTTTGTATAATGTGTACACAGATGCAAACAAACTAGAGATGCCATGGCTTTACTAAAAGGTTAGATATGAGCCAGGTATTACAATATTTATGTAAACTTACTGGTTAATAAACAGTTTGCATACTCTAAAGTTGCTTGCTCAGATGACTAAGGCTTACTATCTGTAAATTTGGGCTTGTTATAGAAACTGTGGGAGCAGAAAGAGACAGAAGCAGCACTTGGAGATGCAGAACAGGGTTTATTCAGCACTCCTCATATGGGCTCAGTGGTGTCTCCTCCAGAGGCTGAGGGCCAGGGCATTGTTCTGAGTATTTTATATACAGCACAGACTTCCCTGTCTTCAGGACTTTCCTGCTCAAGCAGCTCAGAATCCTCTTCCCCAGGTTCCTGAAGATGGGATGAGAAAGCAAGATTGCAAAAACAAAGGTAGTGAGTGGTGAGCAAAAGCTATTTAAGCAAAATAACAGAGGCAGAAGGCAGAAAGTTGTTATTCTAGATCTGGGTTGGTATTCTAATTCGGGGTTCCCACATCAGGCTGAGGGAACATCATTTTTCAGAAGTTTAGATTTAAAACTGCCACTTTTTCCCTATGGTATTGTTCAGTTCAGTTCAGTCGCTCAGTTGTGTCCGACTCTTTGCAACCCCATGAATAGCAGCACGCCAAGCCTCCCTGTCCATCACCAACTCCCGGTATTCACTCAGACTCGCGTTCATCGATTTAGTCATGCCATCCAGCCACCACCCTTATGGCAGAAAGTGAAGAGGAGCTAAAAGCCTCTTGATTAAAGTAAAAGAGGAGAGCGAAAAATTGGCTTAAAGCTCAACATTCAGAAAACAAATATAATGGCATCGGGACCCATCACTTCATGGGAAATACATGGGGAAACAGTGGAAACAGTGTCAGACTTTATTTTTGGGGGTCCAAAACCACTGCAGATGACGATTGCAGCCATGAAATTAAAAGACACTTACTCCTTTGGAGAAAAGTTATGACCAACCCAGATAGCATATTCAAAAGCAGAGACATTACTTTGCTGACTAAGGTCTGTCTAGTCAAGGCTATGGTTTTTCCTGTGGTCATGTATGGATGTGAGAGTTGGGCTATGAAGAAGGCTGAGCATGGAAGAATTGATGCTTTTGAACTGTGGTGTTGGAGAAGACTCTTGAGAGTCCCTTGGACTGCAAGGAAATCCAACCAGTCCATTCTGAAGGAGATCAGCCCTGGGATTTCTTTGGAAGGAATGATGCTAAAGCTGAAACTCCAGTACTTTGGCCACCTCATGTGAAGAGTTGACTCATTGGAAAAGACTCTGATGCTGGGAGGGATTGGGAGCAGGAGAAGAAGGGGACTACTGAGGATGAGATGGCTGGATGGCATCACTGACTCGATGGACGTGAGTCTGAGTGAACTCTGAATGTTGGTGATGGACAGGGAGGCTTGGCGTGCTGTGATTCATGGGGTGCAAAGAGTTGGACATGACTGAGCGATTGAACTAAACTGAACTAAGTCTAGGCCATTGTAGCTTTTATTCATGTTCTCGTTTAGCCATTTGTGACACAAAGGCAGTTGTTTAATTTTTTTTTTTTTTTTTGAGGAAATAGAAAGGTGGTTTTCATTCTCAGTGGGTAGAAAGTGGGACACAGAACACTCATGCCTCAAGATCTGTGCCCTTATCCATGAGGAGTCTAGGGGCTTCTATAATGTAAGGGCTCGAAGTCAGGAGTCAGTGATGAGAAACAAAGGTAACAGAATCTTGATTTCTTCCTCTTGCACTGTTTCAAAAACAGCTATAAACTAGTCAGTACCACAGTAATTGAGTTGGCAGTTCGGTGCTCTACAGCCTTCTTTCTGAAAACAAAGAACAAGGGAAAGGTAAGGGTAAACACCAAATAGGGAATGTAGTTAGCACAGAGCCAAATAATGTTTTTGTTTTTGTTTGTTTGTTTGTTTGTTTTTGCCTAAAGTTGCAAAACTCAGTGGCAAGATTTATATCAAACTGAAATTTAACTTATGAGGTTCTATGCTTTATAACTTTAGAGTTTTAACTTATGACTCCAAAGGTTTGTATAAGGCATTTAACAAAGATCTTTCTGAGTTTTTAAAGTAAACCAAAGCAAAATCACTATTTATATTTTATTAGCCTTTGGCTATTGTTTGGTTCAGTTCAGTTGCTCAGTTGTGTCCGACTGTTTGTGACCCCATGAATCACAGCACGCCAGGCTTCCTGTCCATTAACAACTTCCGGAGCCTACTCAAACTCATGTGCACTGAGTTGGTGATGCCTTCCAACCATCTCAGCCTCTGTCATCCGCTTCTCCTTTCACCTTCAATCTTTCCCGGTATCAGGGTCTTTTCAAATGAGTCAATCTCCGCATCAGGTGGCCATAGTATTGGAATTTCAGCTTCAGCATCAGTCCTACCAATGAATATTCAGGACTGATTTCCTTTGGGATGGACTGCTTGCCTCTCCTTGCAGGCCCAAGGGATTCTCAAGAGTCTTCTCCAACCACACAGTTCAATTGTTGGTACTCAGTTTATACTAATATTGTATGGCTCATGTAACTATTGGTTTCCTCAATGCGTTTAGTTAATATTTCCTTAGTTGCAAACTATATGCCTTGTTTATCCCATAATATAAATTAGATAAGGCCTATAACCACCTTATATAAAGACCATTTAGATATACCAGTTTATATAGCTTTATCTAAATGCTGCCAACTTCTATGCATTTAATTTTAGCTTTCATAAGTTTCCAGTCTATAGGCTCTCTTCTTAGAGGACAGTTTAGGGGACTTTTCCTTTTTGTTCCCTGTCTATTTTGCCTATTTTTATATAAAAGGCTTTGGGATCCCTAGAGTCAAATAGAACTAATTAAGTCAAGTCCTTCGGTCTAGCTGTTCCAAAGTAATTGGTCAGATATCTCCATGTAAATTTTTCTAGTCCCTTAAATAGATGACTTAAAACTGCTGTAAATACAACACTCTTGCTGCTAAGTCACTTCAGTCGTGTCTGACTCTGTGTGACCCCATGGACTGCAACCTACCAGGCTCCTCCGTCCATGGGAGTTTCCAGGCAAGAGTACTGGAGTGGGTTGCCATTGCCTTCTCCAATTTTTAGCTTTTAATGTTGGGGGATCAGTAAAGGGTCACTTTTGGCTCATTAACTTAGGTAGTCTAATAATATCAAATCTTTAATCACGTAAGTGTGTTTTATTTATCCCATTCTGACAACTATCCAAAGAATTTTTTATTAATTTGAAGTAACTCTCCTTTTTTTTTCAACACCTTTTGGAAATAACATTTTTCCAAATTTGTTCTTTTTTTTTTAATATTCTTAATTGCTCTTATTAGCATCTATAAGACCCACTGAGAAGAAGGCCTCAATGAAGCTTCCTAAACCTGTTTTCTTATTCTAAAAAAAAGTTCTTAGGTTAACTTGACTTTTGTTTTATAGATTCAAACAAAACAGTTGTTTGCAATTAGAGGACTCTAGACCTAATAATTTATTTGTTTCTCTAATTTTAAAAGGATTCATCTTTTCAATTCAGTTCAGTCAGTCCCTCAGTCATGTCTGACTCTTTGCGGCCCCATGAATTGCAGCACACGAGGCCTCCCTGTCCATCACCAACTCCCAGAATTCACTCAAACTGACATCCATTGAGCCAGTGATACCATCCAGCGGTCTATCCTCTGCAGTCCCCTTCTCCTCCTGCCCCTAATCCCTCCCAGCATCAGAGTCTTTTCCAAAGAGTCAACTCTTCGCATGAGGTGGCCAAAGTACTGGAGTTTCAGCTTTAGCATCAGTCATTCCAATGAACACCCAGGACTGATCTCCTTCAGAATGGACTGGTTGGATCTCCTTGCAGTCCAAGGGACTCTCAAGAGTCTTCTCCAACACCACATTTCAAAAGCATCAATTCTTCGGTGCTCAGCTTTCTTCACAGTCCAGCTCTCATATCCATACATGACCACTGGAAAAACCACAGCCTTGACTAGACAGACCTTTGTTTAAAAAGTAATATATCTGCTTTTTAATATGCTATCTAATTTGGTCGTAACTTTACTTCCAAGGAGTAAATGTTGTTGTTGTTGTTGTTTAATTTCATAGCTGCAATCACCATCTGCAGTGATTTTGGAGTGCCCCCAAAATAAAGTCTGACACTGTTTTCACTTTTTCCCCATCTATTTCCCATGAAGTGATGGGACCAGATGCCATGATTCATCTTTTGGCCACCAATAAATTACATCTCCACAGAGATGCAAATCATTAATAATGCAAAAAGATCTCTTATAGGGCTAACAGGAATAAAACTACAACAGACCAACCCAGGAAGGTCAGATAGAACATTTACATCTCAGAGACACAGAGAAATCTGAGATTCCCACTACAAGGCCTTGTTTAAGGTTTTACCAAGCCAATTTTTAGTTTTTAACTATATATGCATTAAAGAGCCCACTCATTATTTAGGACAAAATTTAATTCCCCCAGTTAACTAGATATTTGCAATTATAAACTCTGTATGTCTTCCTACAATGGAGTCACCATCAGAGTCTTTCAACTGAGGCTCAGGTATTTTTCCTCTCATACGCAGTGTCTTTCAACAGAACAGGCATTCCTCAGTATCTTTTCAACTGAGCACCACCCAGTATCTAGACCCTGGGTGGATATATCATCAATTTCTTTCAAATGCCCCCTCCCCCAGTACCTTAACTGAGAGAGGGCAGATACCTGCTATATCCCACCAAATAAAAACTCACAATTGCAACAAATGTGGGAAATCCAAGAACCAGGAGAGATTTACTCAAATCTGTCCTGAACTCCAGAGGAATTTGATGGGCACAGGTGGCCTTGGTTGGTACCATGGCTCTGGTTTCTCACAGAGTTCAGGTGGAGGAGAGAAATCTGCTCTGGGTCCCTTCATGTTGGTCACCAAAGCTGTTCATTAAAAAGTATAGTCACAACCAGATGGTAGAGTTGTTTTATTTGGTGGGAATGTTTAGGACTCTGAGCCTGGAAGGCAGAATCTCAGTAGCTCTGAAAAAACCATTTCAAGGACATGCCAGGGGTTTGGTGGGGAGGAGGTGTGGGGGAAGTCAGGCTATATACAAGTTTGCAACATAGGGAGCGGGCAGTCTGAACATCAAAGATCAGATATTAGGTTGAGGAATTAAGCATTCTATATATGGAAAGATGCAAGTCTTTTGGCCCACTGAATTCATTTCTTTCATATACACCTCGGCTGTCTGGGGCCAAAACTTATTTCCTTGTTCACCTTAAGGAGTGGAAGGTATGGCAGATGGCTGTTTCTTGCATTCCCCAAGCTCCTCAGCAATCACTCAGGTGGGTGAAGACATCTGCTGGATTGCAGTTTTGGGAGCCCTCATTCATATTTGGAGGACAGCAACCTTGTGGCTCAGCTGGTAAAGAATTTGCTTGCAAAGCAGGAGACCTGAGCTGAATCGCTGGGTTGGGAAAATCCCCTGGAGAAGGGAAAAGCTACCTACTTCAGTATTCTGGCCTGGAGAATTCCACAGACTGTATAGTCCACTGGGTCACAAAGATTCAGAGATGGTTGAGTGACTTTCAATTGCTGATGTCTGTGATATTCCTTGTTTATTGATAAGGCAGGAGATATTTTCATTTAACAGATCTTATCTGTAACCACTGCCTTCCTGTCAGTCTTTCCTTAAACCCTACATTCCTTATGGTCGAGTGCTGACACTTAGTCATCAATGAGCACCTAACTTAGTACCTGGCTCAGGTTGTGTTCAATACATACTGAATAAGTGGACAATTAGTGCTCTTTTTGCATAAATAGCTACTTGTAGAACCATTAGTGTAATTATAGAACAGAGGCTGTAAAATTTCTTGGGTTTATAGAGTCCTACATGCTGTTTCAAATTCAAAAGATTTCTATTATTATGCACTTTTCTATATATGTCAGGTGAGTGTATACTCCTCAATTCTGTCTCATCACAACTAAGATTTGGAGTGACCGACATTAAAGCCCTCAGCGTGTCACATCTTTTGGGTCTTGGACAGACCGTGTTAGAGCTCTCAGTTTTCAAATATACTGTGTTACAGCTCTTAGACAAATCAGTGTTACATCTCTGTATTACAGCTCTATTTTATTTAGAAAATAGCAGGAAAATCCATCCTCGAGGTGTGAGGGCATGTTGACCCAAAGATGTGAAGAGAAGAGTGTGCGGGATGGGGAGAGAGAAAGAGAGACTCCCCAGCCCTTTGGCTCCTCTTTTTATATGTTTTACCCCCTGGGTCTGCCCTATGTCAATTGGGCTAGCCACGAGTGTTGTTTGTTCTACCTGAGGTCCTTATTCCAGTCCTCAGACCTTCCTTTGTTCTATTTTTGCGGGCTTTCCTCTTCCTTATCTTTTAGCCACCACCATTCTGGACCCCTGTTTCCTATTCTAACTACCTAACAGTACATTCTGATAGAATGTACAAGTGGATTGATCATATGGCTAGTGGCCACATGTCTAGGGGAAAAAAAAACCTAGAAATTTAATATAAACATTTATGTTCTTATTTCTATTCCATAGCTAATGATCTTATTGCTAAACACACACCAAATATAACATACATACTTTTGCATTTTTCAAATATAGGTAAATTTCTTAAGGTCTGGCATGCATATCTAAAGACATATTCACCAGCTATATCCATATAAGCACAATTCCAATCAAGGAAAAGATTTAGCTGGAACCAACAATAAGCCTTTAAAATAAAAATCAACAAGGATGTTCAATTCAATCATATTTCAGAGGTTATCCTTTTCAGAGTTCAAATTTCTTCCTTGACAATGACCAATGCAATTTCTTATGGTGTTCTTTTTGTGATTAATCCCAAATACTGTAAATAAATTCATTTAAATAGACCCATCCAAAAATACTACATTCTGTTTAATAAATTCTGTTTTACTATGCTGCTGCTAAGTCAATTCAGTCATGTCCGACTCTGTGAGACCTGATAGATGGCAGCCCATCAGGCTCCCCAGTCCCTGGGATTCTCCAGACAAGAACACTGGAGTGGGTTGCCATTTCCTTCTCCAGTGCATGAAAGTGAAAAATGAAAGTGAAGTCGCTCAGTGGTGTCCGACTCCTAGCGACCCCATGGACTGCAGCCTACCAGGCTCCTCCGTCCATGGGATTTTCTAGGCAAGAGGACTGGAGTGGGGTGCCACTGCCTTCTCCACTGTTTTACTATAGATAGATATAAATGGTATATGTAAAAAGTGTAAAGCAACTAAACTGTAATTTTACTATCATAGTCACCTAAATAAATAGTACTACTGCATCAAAATTTACATCAAAATTTAAGCTTACTTACTTCCAAATAAAATGTAAGAAGAGCTACGTGTTCCTTTTGTTTTTGAAAGTTTACGTTTTAGTAGATATGATGGTTTCTCATTAATGAGAACTCCATTGCTACAGCCCCATAGATGTGACTTGCTTTTAAACTATATTTACATTTATTGTCCTGTTTTTTCATATTTAATAATATTATTTACTTTTATAGTTATTGAAATTATTTAACAACTGTACTGCTCTATATCTGGGCTGCTGCATATGCCCTGAAATTCATTGGTCTTTTAAGAGGCATGAATAGCTTTTAAATCACCTACACTTCAACTTAAATCTGCTAATCCTTTCACTTGAATGGATTAAAAAAATATATTGACAGTAGAAAAGAAAAACTCAAACAGTGGCTAATTTTCAAGGTTTAGAAAAGGTTTTCCCTTTTACTCTAAACATGTTCTGTTTCTACTTGCAAATAGCTCAAATTTCTTCAGTTAAGTACCAATCTTGTTTCTGTTACTATGTGAAAGTTGTTAATGTAAATAAATGTTCTCAAGGGGAGAAATTTGGTGATTTATAATGACTGCTATTTGAATAACTATCATCAGTTTCTAATGAATTTTCAACAAAAATGCCATTGGATGTGGCAGAATTGGGAGGCAGGATCTTAAAGACAAACTTCATTAGTTTCATTACTTTGAAGCCAGTAAGTCTTTCTCTACTCCTGACTCTAGCTGATTCATGGTTGCTAAAGAAAGACTTCAGATCAAGTGCTTCATTCTTCAGCCCTAAAAACGGAATGTGTCTTTTTTTTTTTGCAATATCAGATGATCTTTGAAGTATCCCAAGTTATTCAGCAACAACAACAACAACGAAAGAACAGTTCTTTGCTCTGATTTAGAATTTTTTAATAATTTTAATTTTGAGAAATCTTAGTTTAAGTGAAAAAAAAAGATGCTTTTTATCTGTCTTCAAAATTAAAGACCTTAGCAAGATGAAAAGCAAAAGCAGAAGAACCACCAGTTGCTAAGCTTTGAGCATATACCAAAGAGATGGAAATGGCAACCCACTCCAGTATTCTTACCTGGAGAATCCCAGGGACTGAGGAGCCTGGTGGGCTGCCGTCTCTGGGGTCACACAGAGTCAGACACGACTGAAGCGACTTAGCAGCAGCAGCATCAAGGTGGTTGTATTGCTCTTCACCCTGCCCACTATACCAATTATATTGCTGATCTTGTTTGTGAAGCCAAAGTCTTGCTGTTCCCTCTGCCTACACTGTTCGTTGAACCCAGGATAGGCAAAGGACGAGCTAAGAGGCTGGAAAGAGACTCAAAGAGCTTTAGAAACTGCATATTTTTTTCTCTCCTGGCTGATGCAGCAGCTATAGCATAACCTAACACAACACAGCTTTTCTCCTGGCTGCTGTAGCAGCCATAGCAACGGACACACTATATTCTCTCCTTTCCTGGGCGATCCAAGGGATGCAGACGTGATGCTTCCATAAATGCCACTGCTTTCTAGGTAGAGCTCACACATGTGTATATCACTAAGTAGCTTGTGACCAAGCAAGCACCTTGTGACATGCATATGCAGTGCTATAAATGATCTCAGCTGTTACACAGTCATTATTTACAAAATGTGGGGTGAGAGAACCTGACCACACCATCTTGTCTAATTTGCTATTTCCCTATAATAGTTGCTAAATATATTCTGTGAAAGAAAAAGAACAAATTTGCATAGCATTTGTAATTTAGTTACAAATAGCCTGAAGTCCTCAATCTAACTAGGATTTAGAGCACTTTAACCGAAAACACATACGATATACAAGTCAGCACACTAGCTGTGAAGAGATTTCATGAACAAAATCCCCAGGGTTATAGTGATTCTAAAATAACAACCAAGGAAAGGCATCTACCAAGGGAAACAATTAGGACAGAATTGCATTTCAATTCTCCTGCTTGTGTATTGCATATCAAAGGAGTTTACAGGTAATTTTCTATCAGTATGTACAGCTTGCATATTCTAGTACTCTGCACTGCAGTTTCCTCATCTATCAAGAAACTTTTCAAACAGGGGCTGTGAAGAAAGAACAATCGGCATCTGTTGACTCATATAATGAAACATATTTTGAGATCCTTTGTGAGTAGAGATTAACTACATTTTTTTTTCTTCTTTTACAAGATTCTTGATCTTCAGCAAAAAATAGAGTATAATTAAAGCTACAATTGCTGTTTAGGTCATCAGGAACAATGAGAATAAAAGAGAGGGAACAAAAATGAGCTATTATGTTAAATCAATCTAACCAGATTTTAAATACAGTTTACTATATATAAAAATAAATGTCCTGTAAATTGTAGCTATGATTCCACATGGTTTTTCATTACAAAAAAAAAAAAAGCAAACCCAACAAACAAGCAAAACGAGCATATTTAAACATCTGGTACATACCATGTTTTCAGTTCAGTTCAGTTGCTCAGTCGTGACCGACTCTTTGTGATCCCACGGAGTGCAGCATGCCGGGCCTCCCTGTCCATTGCCAACTCCCAGAGTTTACCCAAATTCATGTCCACTGAATTGGTGATGCCATCCAACCATCTCATTCTCTATTGTCCCCTTCTCCTCCCATCTTCAATCTTTCCTAACATCAGAGTCTGGTTTTAAGGGAGAAAAAGAAATATTAGTATCAACACCTGAAGCATTGAGCGCAGGCGGTGGCGGAGAACGCGGCTGAGAGGAACTACTCCACGTTCGAGGTCAGGGGAAGAGGCCAAGAGTGCCAGGCTGCGATGGCGCAGAAATGGCCGAGAGGAGCTACTCCTTGTTTGAGGTCAGGGGTGGCGGCCAGGAGGAGACATCCTGAATCCGAGGTCAGGGGCGGTGGCCGGGAGGAGCTACACTGTGTTGGAGGTCAGGGATGGCTGGAGGAAGCCACCTCGTGCCCAATGCCAGGGGTGGTCACCCTGAAGAACCACCCCAAGCCCGAGGCCAAGGGAGGTGGCTGGGAGGAGCCACTCACGCCTGAGGGCTGGGCCAGCAGCCAGGAGGTGCAACCCTAGGAACCGTGGCTGCACAGGCACAGGAGGGCCTAGAGGAGCTATCCAACATTGAAGGTCAAGGGGATGGTAAGGAGATAACTTTCGTCCAAGGTAAGGAGCAGCGGCTGTGCTTTGCTGGAACAGCCATGAAGAGAGACCCCACACCCAAGGAAACAGAAATCTAAGTAGGATGGTAGGTGTTGCAAAGGGCATCAGAGGGCAGACACACTGAAACCATACTCACAGAAAACTAGTCAATCGAGTCATACTAGGACACAGCCTTGTCTAATTCAGTGAAACCAAGCCATGCCTGTGGGACAACCCAAGACAGATGGGTCATGGTGGAGAGGTCTGACAGAATGTGGTCCACTGGAGAAGGGAATGGCAAGCCACTTCAGTATTCTTGCCTTGAGAACCCCATGAACAGTATAAAAAGGTAAAATGATGAGATACCAAAAGAGGAAGTCCCCAGGTTATTAGGTGCCCAATATGCTACTGGAAATCAGTGGAGAAATAACTCCAGAAGAAAAGAAAGAATGGAGCCAAAGCAAAAACATTACCCAGTTGTGGCTGTGACTGGTGATACAAGCAAGATCCGATGCTGTAAAGAGCAATATTGCATAGGAACCTGGAATGTCAGATCTATGACTAAAGGCAAATTAGAAGTGGTCAAACAAGAGATGGCAAGGGTGAACGTCAACATTCTAGGGATCAATGAACTAAAATGAACTGGAATGGGTGAATTTAACAGTGATGACCATTATATCTACTACCGTGGGCAGGAATCCCTCAGAAGAAATGGAGTAGCCATCATGGTTAACAGTAGAGTCCAAAACGCAGAACTTGGATGCAACCTCAAAAATGACACAATGATCTCTGTTCATCTCCAAGGCAAATCATTCAATATCACAGATATCCTAGTCTATGCCCCAACCACTAATGCTGAAGAAGCTGAAGTTGAACGGTTTTATGAAGACCTACAAGACCTTTCAGAACTAATACCCCAAAAAGATGTCCTTTTCATTATAGGGGGCTGGAATGCAAAAGTAGGAAGTCAAGAAACACTTGGAGTAACAGGTAAATTTGGCCTCAGAATGTGGAATGAAGCAGGGCAAAAAGTAATAGAGTTTTGCCAAGGAAATGCACTGGTCATGGCAAACACCCTCTTCCAACAACACAAGAGAAGACTCTACACATGGACATCACCAGATGGTCAACACCGAAATCAGATTGATTATATTCTTTGCAGCCAAAGATGGAGAAGTTCTATACAGTCAGCAAAAACAAGACCAGGAGCCTACTGTGGCTCAGATATTGAACTCCTTACTACTAAATTAAGACACAAATTGAAGAAAGTAGGGAAAACTGCTAGACCATTCAGGTATGACCTGAATCAAATCCCTTATGATTATACAGTGGAAGTGAGAAATAGATTTAAGGGCCTAGATCTGATAGATAGAGTGCCTGATGAACTATGGACAGAGATTCATGACATTGTACAGGAGACAGGGATCAATACCATCCCCATGAAAAAGAAATACAAAAAAGCAAAACGGCTGTCTAGGGAGGCCTTACAAATAGCTGTGAAAAGAAGAGAGGCAAAAATGAAAGATTTAAGCATCTGAATGCAGAGTTCCTGAGAACAGCAAGAAGAGATAAGAACGCCTTCTTCAGTGATCATGCAAAGAAATAGAGGAAAAGAACAGAATGGGAAAGACTAGAGATCTCTTCAAGAAAATTATAGATTCCAAGGGAACATTTCATGCAAAGATGAGCTCGATAAAGCACAGAAATGGTCTGGACCTAACAGAAGCCAAAGAGATTAAGAAGAGGTGGCAAGAATACATGGAAGAACTGTACAAAAAGATCTTCAAGACCCAGATAATCATGATGATGTGATCACTCATCTAGAGCCAGACATCTTGGAATGGGAAGTCAAATGGGCCTTAGAAAGCATCACTACGAACAAAGCTAGTGGTGGTGATGGAATTCCAGTGGAGCTGATTCAAATCCTGAAAGATGATGCTGTGAAAGTGCTGCACTCAATATGCTAGCAAATTTGGAAAACTCAGCAGTGGCCACAGGACTGGAAAAGTCCGTTTTCATTTCAATTCCAAAGAAAGGTAATGCCAAGAATGTTCAAACTACCTTTACAATTGCACTCATCTCACATGCTAGTAAAGTAATGCTCAAAATTCTCCAAGGCAGGCTTCAGCAATACACAAACCATGAAATTCCTGATGTTCAAGCTGGTTTTAGAAAAAACAGAATAACCAGAGATCAAATTGCCAACATCTGCTGGATCATGGAAAAAGCAAGAGAGTTCCAGAAAAACATCTATTTCTCTTTTTATTGACTATGCCAAATCCTTTGACTGTGTGGATCACAATTAACTGTGGAAAATTCTGAGAGAGATGGGAATACCAGACCACCTAACCTGCCTTTTGAAAAATCTGTATGCAAGCCAGGAAGCAACAGTTAGATCTGAACATAAACAACAGACTGGTTCCAAATAGGAAAACTAGTATGTCAAAGCTGTATATTGCCACCTCGTTTATTTAACTTATATGCAGAGTACATCATGAGAAACGCTGGACTGGAAGAAACACAAGCTGGAATCAAGACTGCTGAGAGAAATATCAATCACCTCAGATATGCATATGATACCACCCTTATGGCAGAAAGTGAAGAAGAACTAAAGAGTCTCTTGATGAAAGTGAAAGAGGAAAGTGAAAAAGTTGGCTTAAATCTCAACGTTCAGAAAACAAAGATCATGGCATCCAGCCCCATCACTTCATGGGAAATAGATGGGGAAACAATGGAAACAGTTTCAGACTTTATTTTTTGGGGCTCCAAAATCACTGCAGATGGTGTCTGCAGCCATGAAATGAAAGAAGCTTAGTCCTTGGAATAAAAGTTATGACCTACCTATGTAGTATATTCAAAAGCAGAGACATTACTTTGCTGACTAAGGTCCATCTAGTCAAGGCTATAGTTTTTCCTGTGGTCATGTATGGATGTGAGAGTTGGACTGTGAAGAAGGCTGAGTGGTGAAGAATTGATGCTTTTGAACTGTGGTGTTGGAGAAAACTTTTGAGAGTCCCTTGGACTGCAAGGCGATCCAAACAGTCCATTCTAAAGGAGATCAGCTCTGGGGTTTCTTTGGAAGGAATGATGCTAAAGCTGAAACCCCAGTACTCTGGCCACCTCATGTGAAGAGTTGACTCATTGGAAAAGACTCTGATGCTGGGAAGGATTGGTGGTAGGAGGAGAAGAGGACAACAGAGGATGAGATAGCTGGATGGCATCACGAACTCGGTGAAAGTGAGTGTGAGTGAACTCTGGGAGTTGGTGATGGACAGGGAGACCTGGCGTGCTCGATTCATGGGATCGTGAAGAGTCGGACACTACTAGTGACTGAACTAAACTGAACTGATGTGGAAACAAGACCAACAAAATGGGAAAAGCAAAGTCTATTTATTCAGAGCTTGCTTGTAAGGGAGTCAGCTACTATCACAAATGTTTGGCAGAAACTCCAACATAGGAGTGGGAAACTTCTTAGTAGAGTAAGTAGAGGCTTCAGAAATGCCTTGTAGACTGCTGACCTAGAGAAACTGTGGTTGAGATAATCAAAAGTGGGGCATCTATGGTATTGGTATTGGTTAGGCAAGAATAACTGGCTTTCTTTGGTCAGTCCTGAGGTGAAAGTGGGGATAAAAAATAGGGAAGGCCTCAGTTATTTATCAGGTCCTGGATATTTCAGTCTGATTGTTAAGAAGTTATTGCTTTGCTTCCTGGATTATTACTAGAAATATCAGTGTGCTTTCCTACAAGGATGACTCACAGAAGGCTGGCTTCCTGAGTTGTCTATTTTAATAAGGGGATGGTTTCCAGGCCAGGTTTTAACAGGTTGTGGTTTAGAGTTCTGTTTTTATATATGGCCTGGGTATTATCCATTTACAAATTCAGTCTATCACATATATTTGGAATATCAAAAATAAAATCTTTTAATTTCTATAGAACTTTGAAGAGATGATTACATTTTATCAAGGAGCATATAGAAATATAGTAATATTGAGACAGAAGATTGGATGGGCCCCTAAGCTGAGCGGCTGGAGTTTGTCCCTGCTTCAAAATAGCAGGAACAAGGGAAAAGCTGAGCCTTGCCCTGATGAAAAATAGAGACCACGTATTTCTTTCTTATTTTTCAAAGTCAAGGCCTTTCCAGTCAACTATTCATGCACAGAAAGGGTCCTTGGAGGTCAAAAGCAAGTGATGTCAACCAACCCACAGGCCTCTTCACTAGAATCCATCCTGACCAAGAGATGTGCACACTTAAGGGAGAATCTGGAGATAAACTAAATATGGACTCAGAATCAGGCAAAGGAAGATGACTGGCCAAAGGAAATCAGAAGAAATGCCCCCATATAAGTGATTCAAAATACTACAAGGGTGTGACTCTCTCTCTCTCTCTCTGAGTCTGCCTGTGTGTCTATCCACTTGTGATATTTTTCCTCTGAATAAATACTTTACTTGCCTCACTACATTCGATCTTCATGGGAATTTATTTCGATAAAACCAAAAGGTCAGGGGCCTTGTTGCTGTCCGCTGGTGTCTGGTGGTCCAGTGGCTAGAATTCAGCGCCCTCACTGCAGCGATCTGACTTCAGTTTCTGGCTAGAAACTGAAATCGTGCTTCAAGCTGCTGTAGGCTGAGGCCATCCAAGATCAAGATGGACATAGAGACTGTAATACCTAGTAGAAAATGGACTAAACCCTTTGAGATACTCTGCAAACAATGTTCAATTATTTAGGAATAGACAAAACCAGAATTCTATCTTGAAGAAACAAAAGACTGTTCTTTCTAATATTCTCAATAGCCCATTAGATTCTGTGGAATACTGTTTAAAGAAATATATTCATTTCTACCATTTATTCCTTTTTAAACAAAACTTCTTTAATACTTTTATTGAACCTTCTCAAAGAAGATCAATCCTTATATTCTGAGCGGGTTGGATTTTTATTTTATTTATTCTAGTATGTTTTATTTTCAATAACCTAAAGTTATATAAAGGCAAGAACTTTCTCTTGTATGGTTCTAAAATGGCTCAGGGTTTCAAAACAAGATTTCCTTAAAGTGTTTGTTACTCAGCCATGCCCAACTCTTTGCTATCACATGGGCTGTAGCCTGCCAGGCTCCTCTGTCCATGGGATTTACCAGGTAAGAAAACTGGAGTGGGAAATATTCTCTTCTCTCAGGAATCTTCCCGATACAGGGATCACTCTTGCATCTCTTGCATCTCCTTCATTGGTAGGTGAGTTCTTTACCATTTGACCCAAGATCTTAGAGTTTGGGTACTGGAAAATTGACAAAATCATGGTTAGGACAGTTCAGTTGCTCAGTCATGTCTGACGTTTCATGACCCCATGGACTGCAGTACGCCAGGCTTCCTTGTCTATCACCAGTTCCAGAAGTTGCTAAGCTCATGTCCATCGAATCAGGGATGCCATCCAACCATCTCATCCTGTCATTGCCTTCTCCTTTGGCCTTCAATCTTTCCCAGCATCAGGGATTTTACAATGAGTCAGTTTGCATCAGGTGGTCAAAGTATTGGAGCTTCAGCTTTAGCATCAGTGCTTCCAATGAATATTCAGAAATGATTTCTTTTAGGATTGGCTGGTTTGATATCCTTGCAGCCCAAGGGACTCTCAAGAGTCTTCTCCAATATCACAGTTCAAAATCATCAATTCTTCAGTGCTCAGCTTTCTTTATAGTCCAACTCTCACATGTATACATGACTACTGGAAAAACGTAGACTACATAGACCTTTGTTGGCAAAGTAATGTCTCTGCTTTTTAATATGCTGTCTAGGTTTATCATGGCTTTTCTTTCAAGGAGCAAGTGTCTTTTAATTTCATGCTGTGGTCACTATCTGCAGTGACTTTGGAGCCCGCCCCCTTTGCTCCCCCACACACCAAAAAAAAATAAAATCTGTCAATATTTTCATCCTTTCCCCATCTATTTGCCACGAAGTGATGGGACTGGAAGCCATGATTTTATTTTTTTTGAATGTTGAGTTTTAAGCCAATTTTTCGCTCTCCTCTTTCACTTTCATCAAAAGACACTTTAGTTCTTGCTTCCTTTCTGCCATAAGGGTGGTATCATCTGCTTATCTGAGGTTATTGATATTTCACCAGGGAATCTTGATTCCAGTTTGTGTTTCATCCAACCTGACATTTCGTATGATAAGTACTGTGCATATAAGTTACTTAAGCAGGGTGACAATATACAGCATTATAATGCACTCCTTCCCCAATCTGGAACCA
Organism: Nanger dama; assembly: GCA_917880005.1. NCBI lineage: Eukaryota > Metazoa > Chordata > Mammalia > Artiodactyla > Bovidae > Nanger > Nanger dama. Next base: position 7,463,945 of record CAKJTW010000069.1, read on the forward strand.
GTCTGTAGTTCAATGTGTGGTTCTAATTGTTGCTTTTGGACCTGCATACAGATTTCTCAGGAGACAGGTAAGGTGGTCTGGTATTCCCACCTCTTGAAGTATTTTCCACAGCCTGTTGTGATCTACATAGTCAAAGGCTTTGACATAGTCTATAAAGCAAAAGTAGATTTTTTCTGGAAATCTCTTGCTTCTTCAATGATCCAACTGATGTTGGCTATTTGATCTTTGGTTCCTCTGGCTTTTCTAAATCCAGGTTGAACATCTGGAAGTTCATGGTTCACATACTATTGAACTTGGAGAACTTTAAGCATGACTTTGCTAGTGTGTGAGACGAGTGCAATTGTGTGGTAGTTTCAACATTTTTGGCATTGCCTTTCTTTGAGACTGGAATGAAAACTGACATTTTCCAGTCCTGTGGCCTACTGCTATGTTTTCCACATTTGCTGACATATTGTGTGCAGCACTTTCACAGCATCATCTTTTAGGATTTGAAATAAGTCAACTGGAATTCCATCACCTCCACTAGTTTTGTTCTTAATAATGCTTAATAAGGGCCTATTTCACTTTGCCTTCCAGGATGTCTGACTCTAGGTGAGTGATCACACAATCGTGGTTAACCTGGTCATGAGGATCCTTCTTGTATAGTTCTTCTGTGTATTCTTGCCACCTCTTTTTACTTCTGATAGATCTGTGCTATTTCTGTACTGTATTGTGCCCATCTTCATATGAAATATTCCTTTGGTATTTCTAATTTTCTTGAAGAGATCTCTCGTCTTTCCCACTTTATTGTTTTCCTCTATTTCTTTGCATTGATCACTGAGGAAGGCTTTCTTATCTCTCCTTGCTACTCTCTGGAACTGTGCATTCACAGATTCATATTCATATCTTTCATTTTCTCCTTTACCACCATCTTTTTTTTTCAGCTATTTGTCAGCTATCCTCAGACAACCATTTCATTTTTCCTTTTTTCATTTCTTTTCCTTAGGGATGGCCTTGATCACTACCTCCTCTACAATGTCACAAACCTCCATTCATAGCTCTTCAAGCACCCTGTCTATTAGATCTAATCCCTGAACCTATTTGTTACTTCTACTGTATAATCATAAGGCATTTGATTTAGATCATACCTGAATGGTCCAGTGGTTTTCCCTACTGTCTTCAATTTAAGTCTGAATTTGACAATAAGGAGTTCATGATCTGAGCCACAGTTCAGCTCCCGGTCTTATTTTTGCTGACTGTACAGAGCTTCTACATCTTTGGCTGCAAAGAATATAATCAATCTAATTTTAGTATTGACCTGCTGGTGTTGTCCATGTGTAGTATCTTCTCTTGTGTTGTTGGAAGAGGATGTTTGCTATGACCAGTGCATTCTCTTGGCAAAATTCTGTTAGCTTTTGCCTTGCTTGATTTTGTGCTCCAAGGTCAAATTTGTCTGTTACTCCAGGTATCTCTTGACTTCCTACTTTTGCATTCCACTTCCCTGATAAAAAGACATCTTTTTTGGGTGTTAGTTCTAGAAGGTCTTTTAGGTCAAGCTTTAGGTTCTTTCAGCATTACTGGTCAGGGCATAGACTGGGATTACTGTGATACTGAATGGTTTGCCTTGGAAAGGAGCAGAGATCATTCTGTCGTTTTTGAGACTGCATCCAAATACCACATTTAAGAATCTTTTGTTGACTATGAAGGCTACTCCATTTCTTCTAAGGGATTCTTGACCACAGTAGTAGATATAATGTTCATCTGAATGAAATTCATCCATTCCATTCCATTTTAGTTCACAGATTCCTAAAATACTGATGCTCATTCATGCCATCTCCTGTTTGACCACTTCCTATTTACCTTGATTCATGGACCTAGTATTCCAGGTTCCTATTCAATATTGTTCTTTACAGCATCAGACTTTATTTCCATCACCATTCACATCCACAGCTGTGTTTTGTTTTGTTTTGTTTTCACTTTGGCTCCATCTTTTCATTCTTTCTGGAGCTATTTCTCCGCTCTTCTCCAGTAGCATATTGGGCACTTACTAACCTGGGGAGGTCATCTTTCAGTGTCATTTATTTTTGCCTCTTCATACTGTTCATGGGGTTCTCAAGGCAAGAATACTGAAGTGGTTTGCCATTCTTTTCTCCAGCAGATCACATTTTGTGAGATCTCTCCACCATGATCCATCTGTCTTGGGTGGCCTTACACGGCATGGCTCATAGTTTCATTGAGTTAGACAAGGTCATGGTCCATGTGATCAATTTGATTAATTTCTGTGATTGTGGTTTTCATTCTGTCTGCCCTCTAATGGATAAGGATAAGAGGCTTATGAAAGCTACCTGACTGAAGAGACTGACTTTGGGGAAAACTGGGTCTTGTTCTGATGGGCAGGGCCATGCTCAGTAAATTTTGAATACAATTTTCTGTTGATGGGTGAGACTGTGTTCCCTCCTTGTTGTTTGACCTGAGACCAAGCTATGGAGGTAATAAAGATAATGGCAACCTCCTTCAAAAGGTCCCATGCATGCCCTGCTGCACACAGTGCCCCAACCCTGTAGCAGGTCACTGCTGACCCACACCTCATCCAGAGACTCCTAAAGACACTCATAAGCAAATGTGAATCAGTCTATTGAGGGGTCAGTGCTCCTTTCTTCTGTGTCCTAGTGTGCACAAGGTTTTGTTTGTGCCTTCCAAGAGTCTGTTTCCTCAGTTCTATGTAAGTTCTGTGATCAAAACCCATTGGTCTCCAAAGTCAAATTTCCTGAGAGTTTTCAGTCCCTTTGCCAGATACTCAGGTTAGGAAATCTGTTGGGGGTCCTAGAGCTTTCTTAACAGTGTGAGAATTTATTTGGTATAATTGTTCTACAGTTTGTGTGTTGTCTGCTTAATGATTCTATGCTGAGGTTGATAGTGACTTCCTCTAACAGGGCTTATGCCACATGCTGTGTAAATCATGTCTGCTGCACCTAGAACCTCCTGCCCCTGTGGCAGGCCACTACTAACCCATACCTCCACAGGAGACTCTCAAACCCTCAAAAGCAAGTCTGGCTTAGTCTCTGTTGGGTCTCTGGGTCTTGGTTCACACAAGGTTTTGTTTGAGCCTTCTGAGCATCTCTGCTGGGTATGGAGTTTGATTCTAAATGCTATTTTGCCCCTCCTACCATCTTTCTGGGGCTTTTTCTTTGCCCTTGGACATGGGATATCTTTTCCTGGTGGGACTCAACATTCTCCTGTCAATGGTTGTTCAGCAGCAAGTTGTAATTTTGGAGTTCTTGCAGGAGATGAGTGCACATCCTTCTATCCCACCATCTTGTGATATAATCATGGTATTTCATCCCAAAGTAAATGTATATAAAGGGATCCCACACACCATTCATTCACTCTCTGAACAACACATGCCATGAGAAAAATACTGGGTTAGCTGCCAGGGTTGGAGAGGAAAAAAACAAAAGATATAGATTCTGTCTCAAAAACTTAAAGTCTGGTAGAGAGAGGCTGACTTGTAATCAAAGCAGACTAACTAAAAATCATTCTTCTCTAAAGTCACTCTAGAAGTGTTTGTAAACATAATGAAGATGACAGAAAAGAATGTTTCAGTTCTTGGAACAGGGGACAATGGAAGCTCAATAAAACCTGTTAAGAACACATGATTTTGGGGATTTGTATCTTCCTTCCACTATGTTGGCAAAATCAAGGCATTTAAGGGCTTCTTTGGTGACTCAGACAGTAAAGAATTTGCTTGCAATGTGGGAAACCCAGATTCAATCTGTTGGTTGGGAAGATCCCCTGGAGAAGGGAATGGCAATCCACTCCAGTATTCTTGCCTGAAGAAGTCCATGGACAGAGGATCTTGATAGGCTATAGTCCATGGGTTCACAAAGAATTGAACATGACTGAGTGACTAACATATACAAGACATTTAAGATCAGAAAACAGAATAAGCAAAGGCATGAGACATAAAGTAGCCTAATTAATTTGGAAAATTTTAAGAAATTTACAGTGGCCAAAAAGAGGGTACATGGTGAAGCAGGCTAAAGAAAACATGAGGGGGCTAATAAGAAGCAAATTATAGAGTGCAAGAATTTCCTACTGAGAATTTTGTTCTTAATCTGGTAGGCAGTGAGGGGCTTTGGAGAATTTTAAGGAAGGTTATATTTTTATAAAATGTGTTTCAGAAAGCTGTACCCACTGTTATTATATGTATTCTTGTATATTTTAGAAATAATTATTTTTCTTTGTAGCTCTTATAACTATACTCATATAAGGATGCTAATGTTCTGATAAGAGCATTTACAAAGAAACTTCAAGATCAGAACTAATTTGTATAGTAGAAATGAGATGTTTTGCATCCAAGGGGACAAAATTGACTTACAACAGGAGAGAAGAAATTTTAGGGATCATCTCCAAATTCTCTTTTTACATAGTGTATGCATGCATGCTCTGTTGTTCAGTTGTGTCCAATTCTTTGCAACCCTATGGACTATAGCCCACCAGACTCCTGTGTCCATGGGATTATCCAGGCAAGAATACTGGAATGGGTTGCCATTTCCTCTTCCAGGGGATCTTTCTGATATAGGGATCAAACCTACAAATACTGTGTCTCCTGCATTGGCAGGTGGATCCTTTCTCACTTGGGAAGCCCTCTTTTATATAGACAGGATGTCAAATTAGAAATTTTGTTGGAAGATGCAGCAGATAACCAGTGCAGATAAGAAGTGACCAAAGTGCACCTTGTCAGATTCTCAAAATAAAGCATAGAGAACCAATTGTAAGACTCAAGGGAATGAGATCTGGTCACTGGAGATTAGTGTGGGTTATTTCAGATATTATCTGGCAAGGCAGCTACAGAAGCAAATAGGTGCAACCCTCAAGATATCCAAAGTATTTTTGTCAGAATAGAAAGATCACCCACATCAAAGGAACTATAGTTAAATGTCCCCAGTAATCATGGAGAGTCATTAAAAATATAGGGTTGACATATTTAGCAAATTAAAATTCAAAAACACAAGGATAAATTTGAAGTTTAGAAAAACAATATGTAGTTGTTTAGTATGTCTCAAATCTTGCATGGGAGATAAGTACACACAAAACACACACAACTACTATTTATTTGAAAGTTAATTTTTCTTTTTGGCCATGCTGCATAGCATGTGGAATCTTATTTATCAACCCCGTGCCCCGTGCAGTGGAAGCAGTGGAGTCTTAACCAATGTACTTCCAGGGAAGTTCCAAAATTCAAGTTCAATTCTATTTTGCTTGGAAATCTTGTTGAGTAGCCACATGAGCACTGAACCTTGGCCAGATTCAAAAGCATAAAGCCAGCATGTGACGTAAAAGCCAAGTGAAAATTTTTCTGATTCCTTTACCATACCTCTTTCACTAAGATTCAGCCCTGGAGGACTGATTAACTGTAAGTTTATGGGAAAGGATCAAAGGAATAAGGAATAATTTGCCCATATTTCTGTCACCCACTGCAGCAACGTCTAGCTGGAGAAGGAGGTAAAATAGATGAAACTGTGCATGTGTTTATTCCATTAAATTGAACTTTCTGAGTGCTGAGATAAGTCTGTTTTGACTCAGATTGACTGTAGAACATTGGATTAATTGAGAGAATAGAAAAGTTATGAGCCTGTATAAGTTTTCTTCTATATTAAGGGAGAAAAGTATCTACCTACCTCCTAAGCAAAGTGACTGAGACAATGGGAGAAAAAAATAAGTTTGTACTCTCATTGCACTCATAAGCCTTGCTTGTTTGATATACCAGTGATGTGCTAATTAGTGACCAGAGGCCTAAAGATAGCTAGTCTAGAGACAGAACTAATCTAAAGATAGCCTAAAGATGGAACTAGTGATAGTTCTGTCAGCACATTGCTGGAGATGGACAAAGGAATCTCTTCCATGTATGCTCTACAACTCTTTCCATGGCAGTTTCATCATCCTTCTGCCAATAATGGGCCTTCTCTTCTCCACACATTCCCCTGGAACTAGACAAATGACAACTGTAAAACTGACTCAGAAATGCTCAAATAACTCTCATTTGCAATATCTTCAGAAACACTTGAATGAAAATCCAAAAGAAAGTTACTTATCCTAGTTGTATCTGGGAATATAAAAGCATCTGTTACCTGCCTTTAACTTTTGCACTGCCTAGATGAGTTCACCAAAATGCAAAAAGCCCATTGCTCCTAGGTGTGGAAAGTGAAATTGCACAAGAGCTTATCCTCCTGAGCACTCAGTGATCAGTTACCATTCAAAGACGTGGCCCCACTTTTAGGAAAAAATGAGCTAGTGAATGGAAAATCCTTATGATGGGGAAGACTTAGCAAATTGAGGAGGGTGATAGGGAAGGAGAGAGAGCAGGAGAAAAAACATGTTAGAAGAGTGAGCTGATGCTATATTAGCTTCCTGTGGCTGCTATAACAAATTGCAACAAATTTAGTGGCTTAAAATTTATATATATATATATATATATATATATAATAGTTATGAAGATCAGATGCCTAAATGATATCACAGGGGTAAAATAAAGGTGTGGACAGGACTGAACTCCTCTGGGGACTCTGAGGGGAAATTATTTCTTTGCCTTTTCTAGATTCCAAGGTCCACTTGCATTTCTTGGCTTCTGGTCCTTTCCTCCGTTTTGATACCAACAATGGATCAATCCTACTTCTATGTTTATCATCATGTCTCCATTACTAACTTCCTGCTGTCCTCTCAGTTATAAAGACTCACAATTGCATTGGTCTTATACAGATATTCTAAGATACTCTTTCCATCTCAGGAGCTTTAATTTTAATCACTGCAAAGTCTCTTTTGCATAGTATAAATAAGATGATATAACTCCTGTTGTGAGAATTTGGGCCATAGACATCTTTGGAGGCCATTATTCTGTCTACCACAGATGTGTTCTTTTATCCTTGTTTTGGAGTCAAATTTTAAATGTGAAATGAGAGGCAGAATAGCGGCACTGGTTGGAATTTCTCCCTTTACCCTTCCCATTCTACTGAAGACATTTATCATTTCAATTGTAGAGTCAAGAGCTCTCAAAGTTTATAATTATTTTATGTAATAACAGAAGCTTGACATCTGTTTAACATTCACCTTTGGTAACACTTGATATCACTTCTTAATCTGGTTTCTTTCTTCTTCTCGTGGCTATGCTTTTGCTCCTCCTGGAGGGAACTATTCTTTTCCTAGTTTGACTGTGTGGTTCCATGAGAGATACCAGTCTAAATCACCCCACCTCATAGCTACAATTGTGGAGTTGTGGACTGAGACAAGAGAAACAAAATCCTTTGGAGACTTCTATATTGTTAAGGTAGAGATGTGAAACTCACTTCTGGCCATCGATATTGAAAAATAAGGTGAAGTCTAGAAGAAGTTGTCATGTCTTCCAACAAACAGAAAAAACAAAAACTAGCCTGCAATAGAAAAGAAGCTGAGACAGTGAAGCAAGTTGAGTCTGATGAAGAGGCAGTTCTATTGGAAAATTGATTCCTTGAATTACTCAATCTGATGAGTAGTGTTACCTCTTTCTTTTTTGCTATGAAAGTAAAAAAATTCCTTTTGTTTGCTTATTTTAGCTATTTTACATTGGATTTCAATAATTTGCATTAGTTATATTTTTAGTAGTGTAGTTCTTTTCTGAGCTAAGTGCTATAAGCTAAAATATTCCATTAAATTCTTAAAACAAACTTGCAATTGTAATACTTATTTTTGTTTTACAAACAAAGTAACTGAAGCAAGATTGGTTAAGTAACCACCAAAGTTCATACTGGTAGAATGAGGAGTCAGAATATAACCCAGTTCCCTGAATCAAAAGTCCAGTCTCCAAACAACAACAATTACCTGCTGTTCTCCCTTGTAGTGAGACAGCACATCATGTCATCCAGGTGAGTCTCTTTGCCATGTTTTGAATATGTTGTGTTCAACCTTGTATTTTGCATATGCTGCTTTTTCAATCATGTTGTGAAACCACTACAGGGCTGAGGACAGAAAATGCTTACTGAAAAAAAAAAAAAAAAAAGACAATCCACTCCAGTGTTCTTGCCTGGAGAATCCCAGGGACGGGGGAGCCTGGTGGGCTGCCATCTATGGGGTCACACAGAGTCGGACACGACTAAAGTGACTTAGCAGCAGTAGCAATTCAAAGAGGAAATACTCAGCATTCACTACTGATTACATTAGCTCCAAAGTAAACATTACTTTCTTACTTCAAAGAAAGTAAATCTTTAGACCACAAACTGATGATTATGACTTATGATGTCCAGTTTACTATATCTCAAATCTTCCTGTGTTGTAAACTTTAAAATTTTTAATTTGTTTTGAGTAGAACATTTTTACTTTAACATGGTATGATACATTTGAGAGCCTAAAAAAAAATGAATTTGTTTTAAAAATGCCTGAGATGTATAGCTTTACAATTTGTTCAGTGTACTAAGAGTGATCAACCATTCAAAGACACTCACTAGATTACATCCATGGTGAACCAATAGATAAAGTCTAGATATGGCAAATGACAAAATGTGTTGTGGGAGAATGACTGTCATTTTAGATGTCCTAAGAGTTTTAGGGGCGGAGGTCTGCAGGAGCTACCTTGCATCCGAGGTCAGGGGTGGTGGGGAAGAGACACCCTGCGTCCGAGGTCAGGGCCGGCGGCCCAGAGGAGCTACCCCATGTCTGAGGCCAGGGGCAGCGAGAAGAAGCCACCTCACACCCGAGGCCAGAGGCGGTGGCCCTGAGGAGCCACCTCTTGCCCAAGGCCATGGGCAGCGGCCGGGAGGAGCAACCCCAGGAGCTGGCTGCGCAAGTACAGGAGGGCCTAGAGGAGTTATCACACCTTGAAGGTCAGGAAGGGCAGTGGTAAGGAGATACCTCTCATTAAGGTGAGGAACACCAGCTGTGCTTTGCTGGAACAGCCATGAAGAGATACCCCACATCCAAGGTAAGAGAAACCCAAGTAAGATGGTAGATGTTGCAAGAGAGGGCATCAGAGGGCAGACACACTGAAACCATATTCACAGAAAACTGGTCAATCTAATCACACTAGGACCACAGCCTTGTCTAACTCAGTGAAACTAAGCCATGCCCGTGGGGCAACCCAAGACAGGCGGGTCATGGTGGAGAGGTCTGACAGTATGTGGTCCACTGGAGAAGAGAATGGCAAACTGCTTCAGTATTCTTGCCTTGAGAAACCCATGAACAGTATGAAAAGGCAAAATGATAGTATACTGACCTCTGGTCAGTAGGTGCCCAATATGCTACTGGAGATCAGTGGAGAAATAACTCCAGAAAGAATGAAAGGATGGAGCAAAGCAAAAACAATACCCAGTGGTGAATGTGACTGGTGACAGAAGCAAGGTACGTTGCTGTAAGACAAGTATTGCATAGGAACCTGGAATGTCAGGTCCATGAATCAAGGCAAATTGGAAGTGGTCAAACAAGAGATGGCAAGAGTGAACGTCGACATTCTTGGAATCAGCAAACTAAAATGGACTGGAATGGGTGAATTTAACTCAGATGACCATTATATCTACTACTGCGGGCAGGAATCCCTCAGAAGAAATGGAGTAGCCATCATAGTCAACAAGAGTCCAAAATTCAGTACTTCAATGTAATCTCAAAAATGACAGAATGATCTCTGTTCATCTCCAAGGCAAACATCCAATATCAATGTAATCCAAGTCTATACCCCAACCGGTAACGCTGAAGAAGCTGAAGTTGAACGGTTCTATGAAGACCTACAAACCCTTTTAGAACTAACACCCCAAAAAGATGTCCTTTTCATTATAGGGGACTGGAATGCAGAAGTAGGAAGTCAAGAAACACCTGGAGTAACAGGCAAATTTGGCCTTGGAATACAGAATGAAGCAGAATAAAGACAAATAAAGTTTGCCAAGAAAAATGCACTGGCCATAACAAACACCTTCTTCCAACAACACAAGAGAAAACTCTACCTATGGACATCACCAGATGGTCAACACCGAAATCAGATTGATTATATCCTTTGCAGCCAAAGATGGAGAAGCTCTATACATGCAGCAAAAACAAGACCAGGAGCTGACTGTGGCTCAGATCATGAACTCCTTAGTACCAAATTCAGACTTAAATTGAAGAAAGTAGGAAAACCACTGGACCATTCAGGTATGACCTAAATCAAATCCCTTATGATTATACAGTGGAAGTGAGAAATAGATTTAAGGGCCTAGATCTGATAGAGAAAGTGCCTGATGAGCTATGGAAAGAGGTTCATGACATTGTACAGGGAGACAGGTATCAAGACCATCCCCAAGGGAAAGAAATGCAAAAAAGAAAAATGGCTGTCTGAGGAAGCCTTACAAATAGCTTTGAAAAGAAGAGAAGTGAAAAGCAAAGGAGAAAAAGAAAGATATAGGCATCTGAATGCAGAGTTCCAGAGAATAGCAAGAAGAGATAAGAAAGACTTCTTCAGTGATTATGCAAAGAAATAGAGGAAAAGAACAGAATGGGAAAGACTAGAGATCTCTTCAAGAAAATTAGAGATACCAAGGGAACATTTCATACAAAGATGGGCTCGATAAAACAGAAATGGTATGAACCTAAAAGAAGTAGAAGATATTAAGAAGAGGTGGTAAGAATACACAGAAGAACTGTACAAAAAAATCATGATGGTGTGATCACTCATCTAGAGCCAGACATCCTAGAATGTGAAGTCAAATGGGCCTTAGAAAGCCTCACAACAAACAAAGCTAGTGGAGGTGATGGAATTCCAGTGGAGCTGTTTCAAATCCTGGAAGATGATGCTGTGAAAGTGCTGCACTCAATATGCCAGCAAATTTGGAGAACTCAGCAGTGGCCACAGGACTGGAAAAGTTCAGTTTTCCTTCCAATCCCAAAGAAAGGCAATGCCAAAGAATGCTCAAACTATCCCACAGTTTCACGCATCTCACATGCTAGTAAAGTAATGCTCAAAATTCTCCAAGCCAGTCTTCAGCAATAAGTGAGCTGTGAACTTCCTGATGTTCAAGCTGGTTTTAAAAAAGGCAGAGGAACTAGAGATCAAATTGCCAACATCTGCTGGATCATGGAAAAAGCAAGAGAGTTCCAGAGAAACATATATTTCTGCTTTATTGACTATGCCAAAGCCTTTGACTGTGTGGATCGCAATAAACTGTGGAAAATTCTGAAAGAGATGGGAATACCAGACCACCTAACCTGCCTCTTGAGAAACCTGTATGCATGCCAAGAAGCAACAGTTAGAACTAGACATGGAACAACAGACCGGTTCCAAATAGGAAAAGGAGCACGTCAAGGCTGTATATTGTCACCCTGCTTATTTAATTTCTATGCAGAATGTATCATGAGAAACGCTGGCCTGGAAGAAGCACAAGCTGGAATCAAGACTGCTGAGAGAAATATCAGTCACCTCAGATATGCAGATAACACCACCCTTATGGCAGAAAGTGAAGAGGAGCTAATAAGCCTCTTGATGAAAGTAAAAGAGGAGAGTGCAAAAGCTGGCTTAAAGCTCAACATTCAGGAAATGAAGATCATGGCATCCGGTCTCATCACTTCATGGGAATTAGATGAGGAAACGGTGGAAAAGGTGTCAGACTTTATTATTTTGGGCTCCAAAATCACTGCAGGTGCTGACTGCAGCCATGAAATTAAAAGACGCTTACTCCTTGGATAAAAAGTTATGGCCAACCTAGATAGCATATTCAAAAGTAGAGACATTACTTTGCCGACTAAGGTCCGTCTAATCAAGGCCAATGTTTTTTTCTGTGGTCATGTATGGATGTGAGAGTTGAATTGGGAAGAAGGTAGAGTGCTGAAGATTAATGCTTTTGAACTGTGGAATTGGAGAAGACTCTTGAGAGTCCCTTGGACTGCAAGGAGATCCAACCAGTCCTTTCTGAAGGAGATCAGCCCTGGGATTTCTTTGGAAGGAATGATATTAAAGCTGAAACTCCAGTACTTTGGCCACCTCATGTGAAGAGTTGAGTCACTGGAAAAGACTCTGATGCTGGGAGGGATTGGGGGCAGGAGGAGAAGGGGACGACAGAGGATGAGATGGCTGGATGGCTCACAGACTTGATGGACGTGAGTCTGAGTGAACTCTGGGAGTTGATGATGGCCAAGGAGGCCTGGCTTCATGGCATTGCAAAGAATCAGACGTGACTGAGTGACTGAACTGAACTGAACTGACACATTTATCAAGCTGCACGTTTTTCTAGCACTTATTTAATTAATTGATCAATTATTTATTTTCTGTGTCACCACTAGACCTGACTGCAAGCAAAGTTTGTTTATATCTCCAGTACCTAAAGGAAATCAACCCTGAATATTCATTGGAAGAACTAATGATAAAGCTAGAGCTTTCATATTTTGGTCACTTCTTGCCATGAGCTGACTCGTTTGAAAAGACCGTGATGCTAGGGAAGATTGAAGGTAGCTAGAAGAAGGGAGTAACATAGGGTGAGACTATCAGATGGCATCATTGACTCAATGACCCAACGGACATGAGTTTGATCAAACTCTGGGATATAGTTGTAGAAAGAAATGGCAACCTACTCCAGTATTCTTTCTTAGAGAATTCCATGGACAGAGGAGCTTGGTGGATTTTATATACTCTAGGGTGTCATAAAGAGTCAGACACAGTTTAGCTACTAAGGCTAGAAAATAGTGAAGGACAGGAAGCCTGGAATTCTACAGTCTATGGGGTCACGGTCAAGACACCAGTGAGTGACTGACCCAAGGGAACATTAATAAATGAGAGCCCTCATGAAGTCCTCCATCTTAACACCCCAAACCAAGCCCATCCAAAAGCCAGCAAGCCCCGTTGCCTGAATGCCCCACACCAGTCCTTCAAAAAAACAGAAACACAAGGCTGCACATTAGGAGACAGGGTGCCAAAAGCCATATCAAACACATAAATACTGCAAAACTCACTACTGAACATGGCACTGCCCTTCAGACAGATGAGATGCAGGCCTATTGACCAGAACACAGGCACAAGTCCCCCTAATTAGAAACCTTCAAAGTCACTGGTCCAACCCCACCCATGGGGGCAAACTCCACAATTATGAAAATCTAAGTATAAATAACCTCAGATATGCAGATGACACCACCCTTATGGCAGAAAGTGAAAAGGAACTAATAAGCCTCTTGATGAAAGTAAAAGAGGAGAGTGAAAAAGTTGGCTTAGAGCTCAACGTTCAGAAAATGAAGATCATGGCATCCAGTCCCATCACTCCATGGGAAATATATGGAGAAACTGTGGAAACAGTGTCAGATTTTATTTTTCTCGGCTCCAAAATCACTGAAGATGGTGACTGCAGCCATGAAATTAAAAGATGCTTCCTCCTTGGAAGAAAAGTTATGATCAACCTAGATAGCATATTCAAAAGCAGAGACATTACTTTGCCGACTAAGGTCCATCTAGTCAAGGCTATGGTTTTTCCTGTGGTCATGTATGGATGTGAGAGTTGGACTGTGAAGAAGGCTGAGTGGTGAAGAATTGATGCTTTTGAACTGTGGTGTTGGAGAAAACTTTTGAGAGTCCCTTGGACTGCAAGGAGATCCAACCAGTCCATTCTGAAGGAGGTCAGTCCTGGGATTTCTTTGTAAGGAATGATGTTAAAGCTGAAACTCCAGAACTTTGGCCACCTCATGTGAAGAGTTGAGTCATTGGAAAAGACTCTGATGCTGGGAAGGATTGGGGGCAGGAGAAGAAGTGGATGACCGAAGATGAGATGGCTGGATGGCATCACTGACTTGATGGACGTGAGTCTGAGTGAACTCTGGGAGTTGGAGATGGACAAGGAGGCCTGGCGTGCTGCGATTCATGGGGTTGCAAAGAGCACTGAGCGACTGAACTGAACTAAACTGATGACCTTGAGAATTTTTTTGGTTTAAACACTGAGAAAGTTAAAGCTTAGGCAGTCCAGTTCCCTTTAAGGAAGAGATGAACATTCTAGCTCACGATTTCCTTAAGCCTTGTGCAACAACGTAATTTGCCTGAGAACTGGCTTCTTCAGGTCCAGAGCTGATAATTACACAGGGAGACAATGTCTTACTCGAGAAAATCTTTTTCTTAGACTTTATGGTTATAATTGTAACAAATCTTGCCTGGGGACCTGTTTCTCAAGACTTGGATCCCTGAGTGTAGCAACACTGTATCTCACCTAGAGGCATTGCTCCTTACCACCTGTCTCCCTGGCTAATCTTGTGTTGAAGTAGCTCAGGAAACAAGCCTTGGGAAAGGGACTGGTGAAACTCTTACAACCTTTAGGTATTATATTTATCTATTCTCAGCAGCTGGTTGAAAAGTACATAATGCCTTACTTAAACCAGTGAAGCAGGTACTTTCCTGCCCCCTTCCAGTGCCTCTCACTGGAAGCTCTCTCTATCTCTTTACACTTTAATAAAACTTAGTTATACAAACCTCTGAATGACTGAGACTGGGTCTTTTGGGTCCTGGACTGAAATTTTCTAATTTGGAAACCATAAATACTGGCACTGTTCACCGCTAAACTATGAAACATTTTTATTTCCTTTATAACATTCTATCTCTACATTGGCATTTTGCAGTGCTGTGAGGGTATTTTGTTTGGTTGGTTGATTTGTTTTTCATATTGTTTTTTTCCTGCTGTGATTATTCCTTAACATATAGAAATCTTTTTTTTTTTATATTCCCCTACATAACTTGGCTTTTCTATTTTTTCAGCCATGCTTCTTAGTCTATTTTGTTTTCTTTGCTTTATTCTCCAGTTGGTACATAGTTTTGGTTTTATTTTCCAGTTTATGTTTCAGTTAATTTTATTTTTAATTGGTCTATACTGCTTTTGTCTCCTTTGCTCACCAGGTCACTATTTTGCACTTGTTTTCTTTGGACTATTTTGGTGTTGTCTCTGTGTATGTTCCATTAGTTTTGGTTATTATGAAGGCAGTGGCAACCCACTCCAGCGCTCTTGCCTGGAAAATCCCATGGATGGAGGAGCCTGGTAAGCTGCAGTCCATGGGGTCATGAAGAGTTGGACACAGCTGAGCGACTTCACTTTCACTTTTCACTTTTATGCATTGGAGAAGGAAATGGCAACCCACTCCAGTGTTTTTGCTTGGAGAATCCCAGGGATGGGGGAGCCTGGTGGGCTGCCATCTCTGGGGTTACACAGAGTCAGACACGACCGGAAGCGACTTAGCAGCAGCATGTGTCTAATTCTGTATTTATCATTTGTCTGCATTTGTGTCTTATTCTGTTCAGTGTTCTGTTTTTCTGTGTTTGTTTTAATACCCCCCTGGTGGCTCTCAGATGGTAAAGAATCTACCTGCAATGCGGGAGACCCAGGTTTGATCCCAGGTTGGGAAGATGCCTTGGAGAAGGGAATGACAACCCACTCTAGTGTTCTTGCCTAGAAAATCCCATGAATAGAGAAGTGTGGCAGGTTATAGTCCATGGGGTCACAAAGAGTCAGACATGACTGAACAAATAAGCAACAGCAGAATGATGTAATAAATGACTTGTAGAATCTCAGTTCTCTGGCCAGAGTTCAAGCATGAACTTTTGGAGTGGATGTGCTGAGTCCAGGACCCTAAAATGCAAAAGAACTCCTTACTTCAGGGATTATTAATTAGTGAGAACTATCACTAAAGCTTCCACCTATATACAAGACCTGGCTTCACACAAGTACTGGTAGCACCCAGTGCAGGACACCTCATGCACACAACAAAAAGACAAAAACACAAACTCAATCATCAGTAGGAATGAATCCCACAGACACTCTAAGACATATCACCTCATACAGCCCTGCCCATCACAAATGGGGGTGGGGGGAACATGTCTTTCCACCAGAATGCAGGCCACAACTCACTCAACACAAATCAAATCACTAGACCAGACTTATCCACTGAGTGAAAGTGAAAGCCCCTCAGTCATCTCCAACTCTTTGTCACCTCTTGGACTACACAGTCCATGGAATTCTTCAGGCCAAAATACTGGAATAGGTAACGTTTCCCTTTTCCAGGGGATCTTCCCAACCCAGGATACAACCTAGGTCTCCCACATTGCAGGTGGATTCTTTACTAGGTGAGCCACAGTGGAAGCCCAAGAATGCTGGAGTGGGTAACCTCTTCCTTTTCCAGCAGATCTTCCTGACCCAGGAATTGAACAGCGTCTCCTGTACTGCAGGTGGATTCTGCCCCAACTGAGCTATCAGGGAAGCCCAAGGCAGAAATCCACTGAGGGCACAAACCAAATGGAAGAAGGAATACTATTCTAAAGTCTGGGAAAAGGAGATCTCAGACTCAGTTAGTTAGAAAAAATGAATCACAGAGATATATTGTGCAAGTGAAGGAACAAAGCAGTTACTCACAAGACCAAATAAATGAAGAGGAAATAGGAAAATATCTTAAAAAGAGTTCAAAGTGATGACAGTAAAAATGATTTAAAAAAAAACTCAAAAATAGAATGCAGAAAATGTAAGAATGAATGAACATATTTTACAATGACCTAGAAGAAATAAAGAATAAAGAAATCAAGATGAACAACACAATCACTTAAATTAAAAACATTATAGAATGAATCAATAATAGAATTTCTGAGGCAAAAGAACAGATAAGTGAGCTGGAAGAGAGAATGGTGGGAATAACTGCTGAAGAGCAGAATAAAGGAAAAATAATGAAAAGAATTGAGGGTAGTCTCATAAACCTATGGGACAATATTAAATAAACCAACATTTGAATTATAAGGGTACCAGAAGAAGCAGAGAAAAAGAAAGAGCTGAGAAACTTTTTGAATTTTAGTTGAAAACTTCTTCAGCATGTGGAAGGAAATAGTCAATCAAGTCCAAGAAGTGCAGAGAGTCCCATACAGGGAAAACCAAAGAAGAAACATGCTGAGACATATTGGTCAAACTAACAAAGATTAAACACAAAGAGAGAATAACAAAAATCAGCAAAGGAAATGCAACAAGTAACAAGGGAAATCCCATATGGTTAGCAGCTGATCTTCCAACAGCAACTCTTTAGGCAAGAAGGGAACGGCAGAGTATATTTAAAGTACTGAAAGGGAAAGGTCTACAGTGAAGATTACTCTGCCTGGCAAGGATATCATTCAGAATTGATGGAGAAATCAGAAGCTTTATAGATAAGTAAAAGTTAAGAGAATGTAACACCAGCAAATGATTTTTACAACAAATATTAAAGGGACTTCTGTAGACAGGAAGTACAAAGAAAGAAAAAGATCTGCAAGGAAAAAAAAACTAAGAAAATGTCAGTAGGAAAATATATATCAATAATTATTGTAAGTGTAAATGGATTAAATAGTCTAACCAAAAACTAGCTGGCTGAATGGATACAAAAGTAAGACATAGATATGCCTTGCTGTCTACAAGACATATATAGTATATACTATATATACTATATACAATACACACACACACACACATATATATACACATATATATACACATATATGCTGTCTACAAGAGACAGCAAACATTATTCTCAATGATGAAAAACTGAAAGCATTCCCTCTAAGATCTGGAATAGGACAAGGGTGCCCACACTCACCACTATTACTCAAAACAGTTTTGGAAGTCCAGGTTATGGCAATCAGAGAAGAAAAAGAAAGAAAAGCAATCCAGACTGGAAAAGAAGTAAATATGTCACTGTTTGCAGATGATATGATTCTGTACATAGAAAACCCTAAAGATACTATCACAAAATTACTAGAGCTGATCAATTAATTTAGTAAAGTCACAGGATGCAAAATCAAAACACAGAAATCACCTGCATTCCTATACACTAACAATGAAAAAAATCAGAAAAACAAACAAACAAACAAACAAATCAATCCTGTTTGTCATTGCAACAAAAATAATAAAATATCTAGGAATTAAGCTACCTAAGGAACCAAAAGTGCTCTTCACAGAAAACTATAGAACACTGAAGAAAGAAATCAAAGATGACATAAACAGATAGAAAGATATTCCATGCTCCTGGAGTGGAAAAATTAATACTGTGAAAATGACTGTACAACCAAATGCAATCTACAGACTCAATGCAATTCCTATCAAATTACCAATGACAGTTTTCACAGAACTAGAACAAAATATTTCACAATTCACATAGAAACACAAAGGCCCTGAATAGCCAAAGCAATTTTTAGAGGGAAGAATGGACCTGGAGGAATCAACCTTCCTGACTTCAGAATGTACTACGAAGCTATAGTCATCAAGGCAGTATGATATTGGCACAAAAATGGAACTATAGACCAGTTGAACAAGATAGAAAGCCCAGATATAAACCCACACATCTATCTTTTATCTTTTATAAAGGAGGCAAGAATATACAATAAGGAAAACACAGTCTCTTCAATAAGTGCTGCTGGGAGAACTGGACAGTTATGTGTAAAACAGAGAAATTAGAATACTTCCTCACACAACACACAAAAATAACCTCAAAAGGATTAAAGCTCTAAATGTAAGACCAGTAACTATAAAACTCTTAAAGGAAAACACAAGCAGAACACTGTATAATATAAATCATTGCAAGATCCTCTATGACCCACCTCCTAGAATAATAGAAATTTCAATTAAAAAAAAGTGGAACCTAATTAAATGTAAAAGCTTTTGCACAGCAAAGGAAACCATAAACAATGTGAAAAGACAACCCTCTGAATGGGAGAAAATAATAGCAAATGAAACAACTGACAAAGGATTAATTTCCAAAATATACAAGCAGCTCATACAACTCAATGACTGAAAAACAAACAGCCTAATCAAAAGTGGGGAAAAGACCTAAACAGACATTTCTCCAAAGAAGACACAGAGATGGCTAACAAACACATGGAAAGATGCTCAACATCACTCATTATTAGAGAATGGAAATAAAAAATACAATGATCTATCACCTCACACCAGTCAGGATAGCCATCATTAAAATATCCACAAACAAGTGCTGAAGAGGGTGTGGAGAAAGCCTCAGTAAATAATGCTAAATAGTTTTTCATAAGTGGTGATACTGGCTAATACTTCCACCAGCAGTGTATAAAAGAACTCATTGCTCCTTTTCCTCTCCAATGAACATTAACCAAGCTGATATGCATATAGTTGCACCTGATTTGGGTTTTAACTTTACGGGTTTTGATTCTTCGTTTGTTTTGGTATTGGGATATTTTCTTTTGTGAAGTGCCCATTCTAGGCTATGGTCCAATTTTTATTATGCTGTCTCCTCCTTATTGATGTGCAGATTTTTTTTTTGCCCCCATTCTGGATTCATGTCCTGTTCAACAGTTACACGTATTGTAAATATCTTCTATTTGGTGGATTATGCTTTAATTTTAAGAAAGGTTCTTAATGCAGTTAAACTTAATATTTTCCTTTATGTATCACATTTTCTATAGACTATAAAAAGTTTTCTGCCTGAAAATCTTGACTGTACATATTAATATTTTCTAATATAAATTTTTGAAGCTTTATTTTAAAACTTTGATATTTTAAACTATGATACACCTCATACTGATTTTTGTACTTAAAAGAGGTAAGTATTAAAGTCTACTTAAAAAAATGTATTTCTAATTGTTCTATGATGGGTATTAGAGGATTATCCTTTTCCTTACAAATTGGTGGCACTAATTTGATTTTAAATCAAACATTCAATACACAAGCACTGGCCAATAAATGGCAGAATTAATCAAAGAAAAATGTATTTGTATATTGTGATCTAGCAATTATACTTCTAGGAATATAAAAGACACATATAAAAATATTTCAAAGCAATACTGCTTATAACAGACCAAAAGTAAAAAACTGCTAATTGATTATGAAGAGTAGAATGGATACATACGTTCTGAAAGTTTATTTAGCACACATATGCTATAATGAAGACAAAAATGGTGAACTATAGTTACATATTTCAGGAAGAAATCATAAGAATATGATGTCAGACAAAAAAGTTTAAAAATATATTTATGTATATGTATTCAATGGTGATTTCTTTTTCTAAAGTACAAAAACAAGTAAAATTAATCTGTTCCTAAAATTTAAAATAGATACTTTTAAATAGTTATCTATTTAAAGAATAAAGAATGATGAATGGGAAAGAAGAGAGGGAGGAGATTCACATTGCTGGTATTTTCATTTCCTTACCGCATTTTTTTTTTTATGCATTGTTTTTATATGGTTGGTTCTCTGAACGCTTATAATATATACATTATTTTTCAGTATATATATATACATATATATATATTATAAGTTAGTAACAGGTTTACTTAAAATCAATAAAGTAAAAAACATCTTTATGTTGACATGATATGTATTAATTTTGAAGACAGGGCCAGTGCTTTGTGATGCAGATGAAAGGACACAAGGAAATCCTCAGAAGATGAGACATTTACTGTGGCTTTGTCATTAACTAGCTTGGAAACTTGAAAAAAAGTTATTGACCTCTCTGAATTGTTGTTTCACAGTCTGTAGAGTAAAAGGTATTGAGCCTTCAATAAGAACTTCCAGAAACTATATTCTAAAATTACATTTACCTAGATAAATAGAGACAGTTTTTCACCATTATGCTTGTTCATATGAGAACTCTAAGTTTTATTTCTTACTCTTCTTCTATTGATTTTATTTTGTTCTATCTCTATGGTCTTTCCCATAATACTTTTCATCTTGGAATAATCAAAAGCTAGTCTGGAAAAAAAAAAAAGAAAGCAAAACTTCATTAATGCTTCTCATTGGCATGTGTGACTGACCATCTGGTCACATTCACAAAATTATGGCAAGATGATGCTTTCTCAATCTTATTAATTCAGTGCATGTTTTTAGTTGAGATGATGGATGGTCATATTCAATTCCAACTATCCTGTCAACAAGCATGGGAACATTTGGCTCTTAAGTTCTAGCACATGCCCATAGCTTCCCTATTTCTTAATGATGTATCATGCTTTAGTATACTACAGGATACCTTTTAAGCACATCAAAATAAACCTTTGTATAGAGACCTCTTCAATTAATTACCATGATTTAGAGGCATATATCCATCCAAACTCCTAGATTAATATCTGTTTTTGTGTCCTTACAGCTGCTTCAGAAGTGCAATAACTTTCTGTTTTATAGTCCCCAATTTCTCCTTTATCCAAGGAACTTATAATATACTAGTACATTAATCTTCACAAAACACAACTTTCAAAATTCCTCACTAACCTCAGATACTTTTTGCTTTATATTAGACCTCCAAAATTTTATCAGCCAAAGAAATATTCACTATGAGGTAGTTTTAAAAAGCAGATTTTGTGTCCCTACTTGAGATCTAGAGTAAGGCTGAGAAATCTATACTTATTTGCCTGTCCAATGTGAAGGAAAATTGGAAGCTCAGAACTAATTTAGACATTGTTACATATATTTCTCTGCTCTATTAAATGGAGAAATAACTATGCAAAAATTAAATTTTTAGTTTAGCCAAATATTTCATAACATTGAAATAGTGTGCTGCCAAGAAGTCATCCCCCTCAGCAGGCTCCTGTAGATAACTTTACAACTTTCTCTTAGCTACTATAGTAAAATTTGACCTGAATTGGAACATAGGAAAAATAAGGTAATGTCAATAAAGATTTTGACAACTTGGGCTATTTATAGACTTTTTTTTTCTCAAAGGTTAAGATAGGAAACTTTAGATAATTTCCTAAAATGTGAGAGATGTCAAACAGCTATTACAGGGAGCTCCTTAGAAACCCATGCAGAATAGTCTTTCAGGAAGAATCAAAAGTTGATTTGACTCTATGAGAGGAGATTAAAAAAAAAAAAAAAAAGAAAACTATCAGAATTATACAGGAGGAGACCACACAGCTCTAGGAATAATGGCATAATTAATGGAAGTTCCATTAAAGATCAGCAGAGACACATTGAAAAAAATATATCTTATATTTGGAGATGTCCAAATTTCTACATGCCTACTTCCAGAGAAATTGCTGTTGATCAGTTGCAAAGAAATGTCCAACTCTTTGTGACTCCATGGACTGTAGTGTGCCAGCCTCCTCTGTTCTCCACTGTCTACCAAACTCTGCTCTAATTCATACCAATTGAGTTGATGATGGTATCTAACAATCTCATCCTCTGCTACCCCTTATCCTTTTGTCTTCAGTCTTTCTCAGCATCAGGGACATTTCCAATGACTCGATTCCTTGCACCAGGTGGCCAAGGTATTAGAGCTTCAGAGTCAGTCTTTCCAGTGAATATTCAGGGTTGATTTTCTTTAGGATTAATTGGTTTGATCTCCTTGAACCCTAAGAGACTCTCAAGAGTTTTCTCCAGCACCACAGCTTGAAAGCATCAGTTTCTCAGAGCTCACTTTTTTTGTATGGTCCAACTCTCATCTGTACATGACTACTGGGAAAGCCATAGTTTTGATTATATGGACCTTTTTTGGCAAAGTGTTGTTTCTCCTTTTTAATACATTGTCTAGGTTTGCCATAACTTTTCTTTCAAGAAGCAAGCGTCTTTTAATTCCATGGCTACATTCACTGTCCAGAGTGATTTTGGAGCCCAGGAAAATAAAATTTGTCACTCTTTCAAATTTTCCCCCTTCTATTTACCATGACATGGTGGGACTGGATGCCATGACTTAGGTTTTGAATGTTGAGTTTCAAACCAGTTTTTTTTTTCACACTCCTCTGTCACCCTCATCAAGAGGTACTTTAGTTTCTCTTAGCTTACTGCCATTAGACTGGTATCATCTGCATATCTGAAGTTGTTGATATTTCTCTGGGCAATCTTGAGTCCAGCTTGCAATTCATATAGCTCAGCATTTCATATAACGTATGCTGCATATAACTTAACTAAGCAGAGTGACAGTATATAGCCTTTCATAGTCCATTCCCAATTTTGAACCAATCCGTTGTTCCATGTCCTTTTCTCACTGTTGCTTCTTGACCTACATACCGGTTTCTCAGGAGGCAGATATGATTGTATACTCCAATGTCTTTAAGAATTTTCCACAGTTTGCTATGATCCACAAAATTAAAGGTTTTAGTGTAGCCAACGGAGCAGAAATAGAGGTTTTTCTGGAACTCCTTGGCTTTCTCCACGATCAAACAAATGTTGGCAACTTGATCTCTGGTTCCTCTGCCTCTTCAAAATCCAACTTGTATATCTGGAATTTTAGATCACATAATGGTGAAGCCTACCTTAAAGGATTTTGAGCATAACCTTGTTATCATGTGAAATGAGGGCAACTGTATATAGTTTGAACATTCTTTGACATTGCATTTCTTTGAGATTGGAATGAAAACTGATCTTTTACTTTTCCTGTCCTATAGACATTGTTGAGTTTTCCAAATCTGCTAGCTTACTGAATGCAACACTTTAAAACTGCACTGTCTTTTAGAATTTAAAATATCTCAGCTGGAATTCCATCACCTCCACTAGTTTTGTTCATAATAATGCTTTCTAAGGCACTCTTGACCTCACACTCTGGGATATCTGGCTTTAGGTGACTGATGACACCATCATGGTTATCTGGTCCCTTATATCTTTCTTGTATAGCTCTGTGTGTTCTTGCCACCTCTTATTAATCTCTTCTGCTTCTGTTAGGACCTTAGAGTTATTGTCCCTTTTCATGCGTATCCTTGCACCAAATATTTCCTTGATATCTCCAGTTTTCTTGAAGAGATCTTTATTCTTTCTCATTCTATCATTTTCTTCTATTTCTTTGCATTTTTCATTTAAGAAGACCTTCATATTTCTCCTTGCTAGTCTCTGGAACTCCGCACTTAGTTTGGTATATCTTTCCCTTTCTCCCTTGCCTTTCACTTCCCTTCTTTTCTCAGCTATTAGTAAAGCCTCCTCAGACAACTAATTTGCTTTCTTGTATTTCTCTTTCTTTTGGACGGTTTTGGTCACTGTCTCCTGTAAAATGTTATGAACCTCCATCCATAGTTTTTCAAGCACTCTGTCTGCCAGGTCTAATCCCTCAAATCTATCCATCACCTCCACTGTATAATCAGATGGGATTTGGTTCATGTCACACCTGCCTGGCCTCATGGTTTTCCCTACTTTCTTCAGTTTAAGCTTGAATTTTGTGTTAAGAGGCTGATGATCTGAGCCACAGTCAGCTCCAGG
This sequence comes from Nanger dama, assembly GCA_917880005.1. NCBI lineage: Eukaryota > Metazoa > Chordata > Mammalia > Artiodactyla > Bovidae > Nanger > Nanger dama. The sequence goes on from CAKJTW010000069.1 coordinate 7,488,025, forward strand.
TCTTGTTTTGGATGACTGTATAGAGTTTCCTATTTTTGGCTGCAAAGAATGTAATCAACCTGAATTCACTGTTGACCATCTGGTGATGTCCATGTGTAGAGTAATCTCTTGTGTTATTGGTAAAGGATGTTTCCTATGATTGATGTGTTCTCCTAGAAAAACTGTTAGCTTTTGCCCTGCTTCATTTTGCACTCCAAGGCCAAACATGCCTGTTACTCTGCGTATCTCCACTTTCTGCTTTTATATTCCAATCTCCTATGATGAATAGGGACTTTTGTTGATGTTGTTGTTGCCAGTTCTATTAATAGAAGGCATTGTAGATCTTCACGTAATTGGTCAGCTTCTGCTTCTTTTGCATCAGTGGTTGGGGCATAGATTTGGATTACTGTGATGTTGAAAAGTTGCATTGAAAACGAATGGAGATTATTCTGTTGTTTTTGAGATTTCGCCCAAGTACTTAATTTTGGACACTTCTGTTGAATGGAAGGCTGCTCCATTTCTTTTAGGGTTTCTTGCCCATAGTGGTAGTTATAATGGTCATTGAAATTAAATTTTCCCATTCCAGTCCATTTTTGGTCACTGATTCCTAAGATGTTGAGATTCAATCTTGCCATCTCCTGCCTGACCACATCCAGTTTACCTTAATTCATGGACATAACTCCAAGTTCCTATGCAATGAAATTACCCACAGTGGAGTACACAGATCATTGTCTTACATTGAACAAGGAAATAATAGATGGGGGAAAATGTATTTTACTATAAACTCAGTGAGAAAGGAGAACTACATTTCCTATAAAGAAATGTGGTAAAAATGGAAATTATCAATAAAATGATATTATTTTGCCTACATTGTCTATACCTAAATTATTTTCTCTATCCACCTGATACTCTGCAAACAAATGATAATTATTTCTCATTCTGCATATACTTGCTGTTTCACTCCTCCAAGCATTTACATAGGTTCTTCCTTCCGCCTGGAATTCCAAACTGAGTGTTTACTCAGTTCTTCAGACCCCAGTTCAAGCTCTTAATTCCAAATCTATTTCTCTTTATCAACTAGGAATAATTGATAGTTTTCATATCTTTCACCCTCTGCTAACATCTTACCATATACATACTTTTATTGTGCTACAAACAATGCTTTAATAGGATTGTTCATTTCCCCATCAGATTGACTCCTGAGGATAGTGCCTGAGCCTTTATAAATTGTTTGTCCTTCACATATGAAAATAGATCATACGGAATTAAATAATATTGAAATAATTGGGATGGGTAGCAAGTCATCATGGAACATCCAAACAATAACTGCATAGTTTCAGTTCCTAGATAAAAGGGTAACCTCATGGGAGAAGTGTAAATGTTGTATCTTCTATGATGGTTATGAAGGAAGTAAGTTTTCAAGAACTGATTTATCATATAATTAATTGATTATGGTATAAAACATCATTGTGAGTACAATCAAATTAACCAGAGAATAAAAAAAAAAGAATAAATTCAGATTATTGATCAATGTGATTATTTTGACTCACTGTGTTACTAAACTAAAATATACATTTAATCAGAAAATTAAAAAATTGCTAAAATTTTCATATTAAGATAATACTAGTTATATATGTTGACCTCTTAAAATAGACTTGGCACTTTGCTAAATATTTCAAGTGCGTTACCTCATTTAATGTTCATCATAAGTTTATAATGTAGGTGTTGTTAATATCTTCATTTGGGGAAATTAAAACTTAGTGTGGTTTTATAACTTACACAAGATCACATAGCTGAAGAGATATTTTGGGGATTTTCTACCAAGAGATGTTGTTTGAAAATTGCACAAAATAATTATATCATGCTGTATATTACAGGATGAGGTTATTGGGAAGAAAGGTAAAGACTGATGAAAACTATAAAGAAAAGTTTTCCACATCAAATTCAATTTTTATTATTAAGATACTCTTTGATAACTTGATAAGTTTAAATAGAATTGTTCTTTTAGAGGTTTTAACTTGTTAAAAATTAATTTTGTGAATTTTATTTTAAACATTTGTGTTTAAAGGCCAGATGACAGAAAACACTATTAAATTTCCAATTTGACAGATATCTATACTGATATTGATATTCTAATAACAAAATTTCCTATATCTTGTATAGATAAACCCATAAAAAAAGTCCTTCTGGCTGAAATATTATAGTCATACACAAAGAACTGAAATAACATGTCTCTTTACCTTATTCTCCCACAGAAAACAGATGAGAATATGGTGTTCCTTTAATCCCTTGGGCTCTAGTATATGTTCTCAAACTAAATGAAATGGAAAAGTGTTAAAAGAAAAAAAAATGGGCTCTGTCATTTTTGTGGCATTTACCAAAGAGCCCCAAGTCAGAGACTGTAAATGAACTGAGTCCTCTTAATATGAACATTCATTGAACAGTACCAAACTTAGATACTTGAATTCCCATGACTGCAATGATCTCTCTATTCCTTCGTACACCTTCATGAAGAAATGTAACTGATTTTCATTGACTGGAACAAAAACAAATTCACTTAAAGCCTCACTCTACATGACAAGTAAATTCCACAGTGTGAAATAACTACTTAACTTTTATTAATCTTTTCCAGAGAACTTAATGTTAAAGCTAAAATCTTATATTGGCAACATTGGCAAAAATGACCAGTAAAGACAATCAAAGAAAAATATTTCAACAACCTGGCCAACTGGCTCCATTCTACACAAAGATTTAGACCTGAAATCATTCATGAGTTTTCCTTTGGTAGCATTTCTATTGATAGATTTATGAAAAAGACTCAGTAACATTTTAATTTTAATATAATTTCAAAGTTAATGAAAATTTGTAACAATAGTGCAAAGAATTCCCACATAATCTTTATAGAGAAACATCAATTTTTTTTCATTCTATCCAATCTACCTTTTAATTTAATTAAACATAGGTGGCACATCTAAGTTCTCATTTCCACTAGGGATAATGCTTGTCTCCCCAACCTTATTGATGTCTGTCTCTGGTGAAGTACTCTGACTGCCTAGGTCTCAACTCCTACAGATATGCCAACCCCCAAACTAGCATAACGATGGAACATTTCTCTCAATCACTCATCTGTAATTGCACTTGGCATCTAATAGTCGTTCTCACTTAGGGAAAGTTGACCACTTCATACTCATCCCTAAGACAGAATACAGTTTCTCTCCCCATTTCTCAATACAAGCTTCATGTGCATGCTTTATTTTAATTAATATAAGCAGTGATTAAAACACTCACTCAGAGTTATAACTATTAATTAGATGATTACTGACATCTCTATCCCTTCACTTTCCACATCTTTTCCACCACTTCACTCAGACGTACATGTTTCTCTCCATCACTATTTTCATTGTCTGAAATAAAACTCTTCCTGTACACTTGGACTTGAAATAAAGTCTTATATGCATTTCCCTCACATATAATCATATATATCTTTTATTTATTTATTTACTGCAAGGAACCTGGTTACACAATTATGGGGCCTGGTTTCATAAGAATAAAATCCATAGGGCAGCCTACTGGGAAGAGCAGACTGGCACTTTGAACATGGACTGAAAGGCTGTCCACAGGTGAGATTATCTTTTTCTCTTTTTTTTTTTAAATTATTTTCTACTGAACTACACACACACACACACACACACACACACACACACACACACACACACACACAACAGTATAGGAGTTTTCTTGTTTCTCCAAACCCTCTCCAGCATTTATTATTTGCAGACATTTTGGTGATAGTCATTCTAACTGGTGTGAGTTAATAACTCATTGTAGTTTTCATTCGCATTTCTCTAATGATTAGCATCTTTTCATGTGCCTTTGACCATCCTTACATCCTTACATATGATCTTCCTCACCTAAACTTAGTCCTACAAAGTGTCATCATGGTGATTTCTTGTCTTTTGCATTCTATCGTTTTCCTCTATTTGTTTGCAGTGATGACTGAGGAAGGCTTTCTTATCTCTCCTTGCTATTCTTTGGAACTCTGCAATCAAATAGATACATCTTTCCTTATCTTCTTTGCTTTTCACTTCTCTTCTTTTCACAACTATTTGTAAGGTCTCCTCAGGCAGCCAGTTAGCTTTTTCTATTTCTTTTTCTTGGGGATGTCTTAATCACTATCTCCTGTACAATATCATGAACCTCTATCCATAGTTTTTTCGGCACTCTATCAGATTTAGTCCCTTAAATGTATTTCTCACTTCCACTGTATAATCATAAGGGATTTGATTTAGGTCATACGTGAATGGTCTAGTGGTTTTCCCTACTTCATTCAATTTAAGTCTGAATTTGGCAATAAGGAGTTCATTATTTGAGCCACAGTCAGCTAAAAAACAAATCAATCTTGTTTTTGCTAACTGTGTAGAGCTTCTCCACATTTGGCTGCAAAGAATATAATCAATCTGATTTCAGTGTTGACCATCTGGTGAGGTCCATGTGTAGAATCTTCTCTTGTGTTGTTGGAAGAGGATGTTTGCCATGCCAAGTGCATTGTCTTAGCAAAACTCTATTAGCTTTTACCGTGCTTCATTCTGTACTCCAAGGCCAAATTTGCCTGTCACTCCAGGTGTTTCTCGACTTTCTACTTTTGCATTCCAGTCCCCTATAATGAAAAGGACATCTTTTTTTGGGTGCTAGTTCTAGAAGGTCTTATAGATCTTCATAGAACCGTTCAACTTCAGCTTCTTCAGCATTACTGGTCAGGGCATAGACTTGGATTACTGTGACATTGAATGGTTTGCCTTGGAAATGAACAGAGATCATTCTGTCATTTTTGAGATTGCATCCAAGTGTGGGGCCCTAAATGGGAAACCTTAAAAACAAAGGGGCTAGCTTTGTGGTCGAAAACCTAAGATGGCGCCTGGTGGAAGAGATGGGAGCAGGGTCTATGTTGTTTGTCAAAGTTTTTTGATTGGCTCTCTTGATTTCTGTGCACATAGACAGTGTGTGATCTCCATAGACTCCTGTTATAATGAAGGGACATGACAATTTGACCTTTAACTTGATTGGTGCAACTATGGAAAGTCCCTCCTAAAACCCTCCTGTTTGTCTATATAAGCTGGGAGTTTGCAACAATAAAGTGGAACTGCTTCTACGGAAGCCCTGTCGCGTCTGATTGTCTCTCACTTGCCAAGGGGCTGGGTTGGTAGACAGCAGGCTCACCTCTCCTTGGGAACCCCTCGGCTTTGCTGAGGGAAGTTCCACTGCCTCTACTCTTTCTGCGGAGCACCCCCACATCCAAGTACTGCATTTTGGACTCTTGTTGACTATGATGGCTACTCCATTGTTTCTTAGGGATTCTTGCCCACAGTAGTAGATATAATGATCATCTGAGTTAAATTCACCCATCCAGTCCATTTTAGTTCGCTGATTCCTAAAATAATGACATTCATCTTGCCATCTCCTGTTTGACTACTTCCAATTTGCCTTGATTCATGGACCTAACATTCCAAATTCCTATGAAATATTGTTCTTTACAGCATCAGATTTTGCTTCTATCACCGGTCACATCCACAACCGGGTATTGTTTTTGCTTTGTCTCCATCTCTTCATTCTATCTGGAGTTATTTCTCCACTGATCTCCAGTAGCAAATTGGTCACCTATTGACCTGGGGAGTTCATCTTTCAATGTCTTATCTTTTGTCTTGTTACACTGTTCATGGGGTTCTCACGACAAGAATACTGAAGTGGTTTGCCATCCCCCTCTCCAGTGGACCACATTTTGTCAGAACTCTCCACTATGACCCGTCCATCTTGGGTGGCCCTACAGGGCATGGCTCATAGTTTCACTGAGTTAGACAAGGCTGTGGTTCATGTGATTAGATTGGTTAGTTTTCTGTCATTGTGGTTTTCAGTCTATATGTCCTCGGATGGAGCAGGATAAGAGGCTTATGGAAGTTTCCAGATGGGAGAGATTGATTGAGGGGGAAACTGGGTCTTGTACTGATGGGTAGGGCCAAGCTCAGTAAATCTTCTTTTTTTTTTTTTTTAAAGAATATTATCAATTTATTAATAAGTTTCTTACCAAATAAACTTAAGACTAAAGATATTTGGATCAGTCCAACTGAAATATTCACTTTATTTTATTTTTTTCCTGATGTTCAAGCTGGTTTTATTTTTTGTTTCATTTTATTATCTTTATTTTTTAATACTTTATTCTATGTTACAATACTGTATTTGTTTTGCCATACATTGACACGAATCAGCCACAGGTGTACACGATCTCCCAATGTCAAAGCCCCCTCCCACCTCCCACCCCACATCATCTCCCTGGATCATCCTGTGCACCAGCCCCAAGCATCCTGCATCCTGCATTGAACATAGACTGGCACTTCGTTTCTTATATGATAGTATACCTATTTCAATGCCATTCTCCCAAATCATCCCACCCTCTCCCTCTCCCTCAGAGTCTCAAAGTCCATTCTATACCTCTGTGTCTCTTTTGTCATCTTACATACAGGGTCATCATTACTATCTTTCTAAATTCCATATATATGTGTCAGTATACTGTATTGGTGTTTTTTTTCTTTCTGGCTTACTTCACTCTGTATAATCGGCTCCAGTTTCATCCATCTCATGAGAACTGAGTCAAATTTATTTCTTCTAAGGGCTGAGTAATACTCCATTGTGTAAATGTACCACAGTTTTCTTATCCATTCATCTGCTGATGGACATCTAGGTTGTTTCCATGTCCTGGCAATTATAAACAGTGCTGCAATGAACATTGGGGTACATGTGTCTCATTCACTTCTGGTTTCCTCAGTGTGTATGGCCAGCAGTGGGATTGCTGGGTCATAAGGCAGTTCTATTTGCAATTTTTTAAGGAATCTCCACACTGTTTTCCATAGTGGCTGTACTAGTTTGCATTACCACCAGCAGTGTAAGAGGGTTCCCTTTTCTCCACATCTCTCCAGCATTTATTGCTTGCAGACTTTTGGATCGCAGCCATTCTGACTGGTGTGAAATGGTACCTCATTGTGGTCTTGATTTGCAGTTCTCTGATAATGAGTGATGTTGAGCATCTTTTCATGTGTTTCTTAGCCATCTGTATGTCTTCTTTGGAGAAATGCCTATTTAGTTCTTTGGCCCATTTTTTTGATTGGATCATTTATTTTTCTGGAGTTCAACTGCATAAGTTGTTTGTTTATCTTTGAGATTAGCTGTTTGTCAGTTGCTTCATTTGCTATAGTTTTCTCCCATTCAGAAGGCTGTCTTTTCACCTTGCTTATAGTTTCCTTTGTTGTGCAGAAGCTTTTAATTTTAATTAGATTCCATTTGTTTATTTTTGCTTTTATTTCCACTATACTGGGAGGTGGATCATAGAGGATCCTGCTGTGAGTTATGTCAGAGAGTGTTTTTCCTATGTTTTCCTCTAGGAGTTTTATAGTTTCTGGTCTTACATTTAGATCTTTAATCCATTTTGAGTTTATTTGTGTGTGTGGTGTTAGAAAGAGATCCAGTTTCACTCTTTTACAAGTGGTTGACCAGTTTTCCCAGTACCACCTGTTAAAGAGACTGTCTTTATTCCATCGCATATTCTTGCCTCCTTTGTAGAAGATAAGGTGTCCATAGGTGTGTGGATTTATCTCAGGGCTTTCTATTTTGTTCCATTGATCTATATTTCTGTCTTTGTGCCAGCACCATACTGTCTTAATGACTGTGGCTTTGTAGTAGAGCCTGAAGTCAGGCAAGTTGATTCCTCCAGTTCCATTTTTCTTTCTCAAGATTGCTTTGGCTATTCGAGGTTTTTTGTATTTCCATACAAATCTTGAGATTATCTGATCTAGTTCTGTGAAAAATACTGCTGGTAGTTTGATAGGAATTGAATTGAATCTGTAGATTGCTTTGGGTAGTATACTCATTTTCACTATATTGACTCTTCCGACCCATGAGCATGGTATATTTCTCCATCTATTAGTGTCCTCTTTGATTTCTTTCATCAGTGTTTTATAGTTTTTAATATATAGGTCTTTAGTTTCTTTAGGTAGGTATATTCCTAAGTATTTTATTCTTTTTGTTGCAATGGTGAATGGAATTGTTTCCTTAACTTCTTTTTCTACTTTTTCATTATTAGTGTATAGGAATGCAAGGGATTTCTGAGTGTTGATTTTATATCCTGCAACTTTACTATATTCATTGATTAGCTCTAGTAGTTTTCTGGTCGAGTCTTTAGGATTTTCTATGTAGAGGATCATGTCATCTGCAAACAGTGAGAGTTTTACTTCTTCTTTTCCAATTTGGATTCCTTGTATTTCTTTTTCTGCTCTGATTGCTGTGGCCAAAACTTCCAGAACTATATTGAATAGGAGTGGTGAAAGTGGGCACCCTTGTCTTGTTCCTGACTTTAGGGGAAATGGTTTCAATTTTTCACCATTGAGGATAATATTTGCTGTGAGTTTGTCATATATAGCTTTTATTATGTTGAGGTACGTTCCTTCTATTCCTGCTTTCTGGAGAGTTTTTATCATAAATGGATGCTGAATTTTGTCAAAGGCCTTCTCTGCATCTATTAAGATAATCATATGATTTTTATTTTTCAATTTGTTAATGTGGTGAATTACATTGATTGATTTGCGGATATTGAAGAATCCTTGATTCCCTGGGACAAAGCCCACTTGGTCATGGTGTATGATCTTTTTAATGTGTTGCTGGATTCTGATTGCTAGGATTTTGTTAAGGATTTTTGCATCTATGTTCATCAGTGATATTGGCCTGTAGTTTTCTTTTTTTGTGGTGTCTTTGTCAGGTTTTGGTATTAGGGTGATTGTGGCCTCATAGAATGAGTTTGGAAGTTTACCTTCCTCTGCAGTTTTCTGGGATAGTTTCAGTAAGATAGGTGTTAGCTCTTCTCGAAATTTTTGGTAGAATTCAGCTGTGAAATCGTCTGGACCTGGGCTTTTGTTTGCTGGAAGACTTCTGATTACAGTTTCAATTTCCATGCTTGTGATGGGTCTGTTAAGATTTTCTATTTCTTCCTGGTTCAGTTTTGGAAAGTTGTACTTTTCTAAGAAATTGTCCATTTCTTCCAAGTTGTCCGTTTTATTGGCATATAATTGCTAATAGTAGTCTCTTATGATTCTTTGTATTTCTGTGTTGTCTGTCGTGATCTCTCCATTTTCATTTCTAATTTTATTGATTTGATTTTTTTTTCTCTTTGTTTCTTGATGAGTCTGGCTAATGGTTTGTCGATTTTATTTATCCTTTCAAAGAACCAGCTTTTTGCTTTGTTGATTTTGCTATGGTCCCTTTTGTTTGTTTTGCATTTATTTCTGCCCTAATTTTTAGGATTTCTTTCCTTCTACTAACTCTGGGGTTCTCTGTTTCTTACTTTTCTAGTTGCTTTGGTGTAGAGTTAGGTTATTTATTTGACTTTTTTCTTGTTTCTTGAGGTATGCCTGTATTGCTATGAACTTTCCTCTTAGCACTGCTTTTATAGTGTCCCACAGGTTTTGTGTAGTTGTGTTTTCATTTTCATTCATATCTATGCATATTTTGATTTCTTTTTGATTTCTTCTGTAATTTCTTGATTATTCAGAAGGGTGTTGTTCAGCCTCCAAATGTTGGAATTTTTAATAGTTTTTCTCCTGTAATTGAGATCTAACCTTAGTGCATTATGGTCAAAGATGCTTTGAATAATTTCGATTTTTTTTTTTTTGAATTTATCAAGGTCAGATTTATAACCCAGGATGTGATCTATCCTGGAAAAGGTTCTGTGTGCACTTGAGAAAAAGGTGAAATTTATTGTTTTGGGGTGAAATGTCCTATAGATATCAATTAGGTCTAACTGGTCTGTTGTATCATTTAAAGTTTGCATTTCTTTGTTAATTTTCTGTTTAGTTGATCTGTCCATAGGTGTGAGTGGGGGTATTAAAGTTTCCCACTATTATTGTGTTATTATTAATTTCCCCTTTCATGCTTGTTAGCATTTGTCTTACATATTGCAGTGCTCCTATGTTGGGTGCATATATATTTATAATTGTTGTATCTTCTTCTTGGATTGATCCTGTAATCATTATGTAGTGGCCTTCTTTGTCTCTTTTCACAGCCTTTGTTTTAAAGTCTATTTTATTGGATATGAGTATTGCTACTCCTGCTTTCTTTTGGTCTTTATTTGCATGGAATATCTTTTTCCAGCCCTTCACTTTTAGTCTGTATGTGTCCGTTGTTTTGAAGTGGGTCTCTTGTAAGCAGCATATATAGGGATCTTGTTTTTGTATCCATTCAGCCAGGCTTTGCCTTTTGGTTGGGGCATTCAACTCATTTACATTTAAGGTAATTATTGATAAGTATGCTCCTGATGCCATTTACTTTACTGTTTTGGGTTCGGGTTTATACGTCCTTTTTGTATTTCCTGTCTAAAGTCTATCCTTTAGCATTTGTTGGAGAGCTGGTTTGGTGGTGCTGAATTCTCTCAGCTTTTGCTTGTCTGTAAAGCTTTTGATTTCTCCTTCATATTTGAATGAGATCCTTGCTGGGTACAGTAGTCTTGGCTGTAGGTTATTATCTTTCATCACTTTAAGTATGTCTTGCCATTCCCTCCTGGCCTGAAGAGTTTCTATTGAAAGATCTGCAGTTATTCTTATGGGGATCCCCTTGTGTGCTATTTGTTGTTTTTCCCTTGCTGCTTTTAATATTTGTTCTTTGTGTTCGGTCTTTGTTAGTTTGATTAAAATATGTCTTGGGGTGTTTTGCCTTGGGTTTATCCTGTTTGGCACTCTCTGGGTTTCTTGGACTTGGGTGATTATTTCCTTCCCCATTTTAGGGAAATTTTCAACTATTATCTCCTCAAGTATTTTCTCATGGTCTTTCTTTTCGTCTTCTTCTTCTGGGACTCCTATAATTCAAATGTTGGAACGTTTCATATTGTCTTGGTGGTCTCTGAGGTTTTCCTCATTTCTTTTAATTCATTTTTCTTTTTTTTCTTGCTGATTCATTTATTTCTACCATTCTATCTTCTATTTCACTAATCCTATTTTCTGCCTCCAGATATTCTACTATTTGTAGCCTCCAGAGTGTTTCTGATCTCATTTATTGCATTGTTTATTAAATGTTGCCTCTTTTTTTTTCTTCTAGGTCCTTGTTAAACCTTTCTTGCATCTTCTCAATCCTTGACCCCAGGCTATTTATATGTGATTCCATTTTGATTTCAAGATTTTGGATATCGTTTTCACTATCAATATTCAGAATTCTTTCTCAGGTAGATTCCCTATCTCTTCCTCTTTTATTTGGTTTGGTGGGCATGTCTCCTATTCTTTTACCTTCTGGGTATTCCTCTGTCTCTTCATCTTGGTTATATTGCTGCATTTGGGGTGGCCTTTCTATATTCTGGGAATTTGTGGAATTCTCTTTATTATTGAGCTTCCTCACTGTGTGTGGGGTTGTATCAATGGCTTGTCAAGGTTTCTTGATTAGGGAGGCTTGTGTTGGAGTTCTGGTGGGTGGAGCTGGGTTTCTTCTCTCTGGAGTGCTGTGAAGTGTCTAGTAATGGGTTATGAGATGTCAATGGTTTAGGAGTATTTTGAGCTGCCAGTATATTGAAGCTCATGGGCTTGTTCTTGTGTTGCCGGAAAATTTGCGTGGTATGTCTTGTTCTGGAACTTGTTGGCCCTTGGGTGGTGCTGTTTCAGTGTAGGTATGAAGGTGTTCGATGAGCTCCTATTGAATAATGTTCCCTGTATTCAGGAATTATCTGATGATCTCAGGATTTAGATTTAAGCCTCCTGTTTCTGGTTTTCAGATTTATTTATAAAATAGCCTCATGATTTCTCCATCTATACAGCACTAATGTTAAAATATTTAGGTTAAAGATGATAGGTTTCTCCACCTTGAGGGTCGCCCCTAGAGGATCACTGAGTTACTTGAAGGAGAGAAGAGGGAGGGGGTAGTTAGAGGTGAGTGGAATGGGATGAGGTGGAATCAAAAGATGAAAGAGCAAGCTATCCCATAACCACTTTCTTGTGTGTGTTCCACAGTCTGGACTTCTCAGAGGTGGTCACAGAGTTATACAGGGAATATGAGAGGGAGGAGGTAGAGAGGGAGGAAGTAGACAAAGGGGGCCAGGGGAATAAAAGAGGGAGATGAAAAGGAAGGATACAGATCCAACCAGTAACCAGTTCCCTGAGTGTTCTCCACCTTCTGGGACACACAAAGATTCATAAAGTTGGGTAGAGAAGAGGAGAGGGAGGGAGGAAACAGAGGCCACCTGGTGGAGAAAAAGAGAGTCCAAAGGAGGAAAGAGTGGTCAAGCCAGTAATCTCACACTCATGTAAAATTGGGTACTGAAGATTAGGTTTTAAATGTACAAAATTGGCAACAAATACCAAAATGCAAAGATTAAAAATCTGGAGTAGAGATTGGATTTTCAAAAATAAATTATTAAAGAAAAGAAGAAGAAGGAGAAAAAATAAAAATAAATAAAAGACTCCAGAATTATTAAAAGACAACAACTTCCACTACCAAAAAGACTATATATGGTGTTTGCTTTAAAAATAGGGTGTTTTTTTTTTTTGAAATGTAATAATAGGTTATAGAAATAATAGTAAAGATATAGAGGACTTAAAATTTTAAGAAAGTTTAGAAAAAAGGACAAAAAAAAAGAAGAAATAAAATTTTCAAAAAAATTTTAAAATATAATTCTTAAAAAAAAAAAATCACGCTTCCACATCACCCCCCCCAAAAAAAAAGAAAATTGGATCATAAAAGTAGTAAAGGTATATCTGGCACTTTCTCTGGCATTGTGGGCTGTGTGGGGTCGCTACCAAGGCAGTTCACTCTGTTTGACTTCCTCTGTTTGCTGGTCTCTTTGGTGTCTGATTTCCGTCTTGACACAGGGATGGTTGTGTTGGACTCTGTGCTGGGCTTGCCCCTGCTCGTGGATAACCGTCTGAGGCCTACCCTAGGCTTCATGCACCTCCCAGGTCTAAGCCACTCTGGTTGGGCGCTCAGGACACCCTCTGAGGCACAGATTTGGTTGAGCCTGCGCTTTGTGCCCCTTCCCGGGTCCGAATAGCTAGGAGTTTGGCGAGCGCAATTTCTGCGATTTCTGGCTTTTCCATGCTGCCAGATTTTCCAGAAGTGCCGCTGGGGCTCTTTCACAGGCAGATGATGACTGTCCAGAACCCCCAGAAGTCTTAATTAGCAAAGAAACCTGCTTGCAATTTGGTGGGTAATGTCTCTCTTGAGCTGTGATTGCCCCCTTCCAGCACTTAAGGCTCTGGCTGCCTGTCACTGGAGGGGGATGGTCTGCAGCTGGCTATTTCCGATCTGTCCTTTGTTCTGTGCAAGGGCCTGTCGGTGTCTTATGTTCGAGTATTTCGTGTGTTAGCTATCCCACAGTCTGGTTTGCTAGCCAAGATAGTTCATCTGGCCACGCGCGGACCCGATTCTGGCCATGTTATGACCCGATTCTCGAGAAAAGCCCTGCAGCCTACATTTCCCGTGGCCCAATTCTTAGAAAGCACTGTCGCTGGCGCCTTGTGCTCCTCCCTGACAACCCCCCACTTGCTGCTGTCGGATGCAGGTGTTTGTGCTGCTTATCCACTGGGGTTTTTACTGTTGAACTCGTAATCTGTTGGTTTTAATTATTTATTTATTTTTCCTTCCTGTTATGTTGCCCTCTGTGCTTCCAGGGCTCACCACAGACTCTGCTGCAAGAATGTTTCCTGATGTTTGGAACCCTCTCTTTTAAGAGTCTCTTCCCCGGACGGGATTCCCTTTCCGGGATAGGGCTCCCTCCCTACCTCCTTTGTCCCTTTTTTCATCTTTTATATTTATTCCTACCTGTTTTTGAAGCCAATGATCTGCTTTGCTGGATGCCTGAGGTCCTCTGCCAGCAGTCAGAAGTTGTTTTGTGAGGTTTACTCAGCGTTGAAATGTTCTTTTGATGAAGTAGTGAGGGGAAAGTGTTCTCCCCGTCCTATTCCGCTGCCATCTTTTCTCCACCCCCCGAAGCTCAGTAAATCTTTAATCCAGTTTTCTGTTGATGGGTGGAGCTGTGTTCCTTCCCTGTTATTTACCTGGGACCAAATTATGATGGAGGTAATGAAGATAATGGTGACCTCTTTCAAAATATCCCATGCACATACTGCTACACTCAGTACCCTCAACCCTGCAGAAGGCCACTACCAACCCACACCTCCTCTGCAGACTCCTGGACACTCACAGGCAAGTCTGGGTCATTCTCTTGTTTCTCCCCAAATCAGTTTATATATGCAGATGCAATTTCAGTCTGATTTCTCAACTCTTTATGATCTTAGACTTTGAATGTGAGTAAAAACTGAGGACATTCGACACTGAGAGTTCCCATTTTTAGAACCCAGGTGAATGCAGGTACGTGGTTTTTTGTTTTTTTTTTTTTTTAATGCACTCCCAGCCTTGTAAGCTTAAAATGACTATAGTGAAAGTGTTAGTCCTGTCCAACTGTTTGCAACCCCATGAACTGTAGCCTGCCAGGTTCCTCTGTCCATGGAATTCTCCAGGCAAAAATACTGGAGTGGGTTTCCATTCCCTTCTAAAGGGGATCTTTCTGACCTCTCGTGCATCGCAGGTAATTTCTTTACCATCTTAGCCACTATAGTAAGTAGTAATTCAACATTTCTACTGTCATTTGTTTGGTTTTCTGAACAAAATTCTAGGAATTAAAGGGTTAGCCAGAATGTATCCAGTATGAAATTGTTGTAGGGTGACAAACTAATTCACAGTCTTTGAGACTGTTGGAATTTAATTCTTTAACTCCTTCATAAATGAATTGTATACAAGATGATTTGGGAAATAGAGTTCCTTGGGAACAAAGGAAGTTAATAGAACTTGAAGTAACAAAGTTCTTAGAGAGCTTAAATTGGACCTAGGAAGTTAGAGGTCGAAGGGGCTTTAATTCTTCAAGATAAGCTGACACATTTTATGTAAATTGAACCCTTGGGAAGAGAAGGGACTTAAGAGTTAGGAACTAAGACTGCCAAATTCATTCTGAAACTCTGGGTTAATATCCACCATGCTCCCTGTGGGGGCATCTCTGCTATGCCTAGGGCTTTATAAAAGAATTTCATCCAGATAAGGGGAAGGGCAAGATGTAAGATATAAGATTTTCCTAATTCTTTTTTTTCTTTATCACACTAAAACTGAACATGGAACAACAGACTGGTTCCAAATAGGAAAAGGAGTATGTCAAAGCTGTATATTGTCACCCTGCTTATTTAACTTCTATGCAGAGTACATCATGAGAAACACTGGGCTGGAAGAAGCACAAGCTGAAATCAAGATTGTCAGGAGAAATATCAATAACCTCAGATATGCAGATGACACCACCCTTATGGCAGAAAGTGAAGAGGAACTAAAGAGCCTCTTGATGAAAGTGAAAGAGGAGAGCAAAAAAGTTGGTTTAAAGCTCAACATTCAGAAAATGAAGATCATGGCATCTGGTCCCATCACTTCATGGGAAATAGATGGGGAAACAGTGGAAACAGTGTCAGACTTTATTTTTCTTGGCTCCAAAATCACTGCAGATGGTGACTGCAGCCATGAAGTTAAAAGATGCTTAGTCCTTGGAAGAAAAGTTATGACCAACCTAGATAGCATGTTGAAAAGCAGAGACATTACTTTGCTGACTAAGGTCCGTCTAGTCAAGGCTCAGGTTTTTCTAGTAGTCATGTATGGATGTGAGAGTTGGACTGTGAAGACGACTGAGCGCCCAAGAATTGATGCTTTTGAACTGTGGTGTTGGAGAATACTCTTGAGAGTCCCTTGGACTGCAAGGAGATTCAACCAGTCCATTCTGAAGGAGAGCAACCCTGGGATATCTTTGGAAGGAATAATGCTAAAGCTGAAACTACAGTGCTTTGGCCACGTCATGACTCATTGGAAAAGACTCTGATGCTGGGAGGGATTGGGGGCATGAGGACAAAGGGACAACTGAGGATGAGATGGCTGGATGGCATCACTGACTCGATGGACGTGAGTCTGAGTGAACTCCGGGAGATGGTGATGGATAGGGAGGCCTGACTGAATGAAATGACACTAAATCCTATCATGATTTAGGCTAGTGTTAGTCACTCAGTCTTGTTTGATTCTTTGTAATCCTGTGCACTGTTGTCTGCCATACTTAAGGCTAATGAAATAATAATTAAATATGATGTGTAATTTAAAAATTAACTACTTGTTCATATCAATACAGCTAAGTGTGTTTAGTAGCAGGTCTATTATCCCTCTTCCCTGTCTTCATTGATCAAAAGTCTATTTATAAAAATAAAACATATAATGTTCTCTTTCTCTGAGTGATAGAATTAAAGAATAATTTTATTTCTTTATATGTACACTTTCTGCATTTTTCAAGTCTTCTGCAGTAAGAATGTGGTATTGTATTAAAAAAATAAATTTGAAAGCAGTAAAGGAACTACCACTTAAGGGATATGTTTAATATGATCCCATATTAGTTTCCTATTGGGGCTGAAACCTGGTGACTAAAACAACACAAACTTGTAGTTCTGAGGTCAGAAGTCTAAGAGGGGTTGACAAGTTCACGTTGCTTCTGGAGGCTCTAAAGGAGAACAGACTTCCTTGCCCATTCTAGGTTTTACAGTTTACCTGTATTCCTTGACTCATGGTCCCTTTCTCCATCTTCAAAGCCAGCAGTATAACATCTTCAAATTTTCCTATATCTCTTGTCTTCTCTGTCTCTCACCTCTGCTTCCATCACTATCTTCTGTGACTCTCTTTTAATTCTCTCTTATAAGGACTCTTGTGAGTACATTGGACATCTGATAATCCATGATAATCTTCCCCTTTCAATAATATCCTTAACTTAATTACAGTTGCAGAATCCCTTTTGCCATGAAAGGTAACATATTCCTGGCTTTCAAGGATCAGATATGGACAGTTCAGCTCAGTCGTGTTTGACTCTTTGCCACCCCATAGACTGCAGCATGTCAGGCTTACCTGTCCATCTCCATGATATGGACATCTTGTATATGGACATCCTGGGTGCATTTATTCAGCCTATGGCAGACTTTTTTATTCAGTTTTTTTGAGTTTTTCCAAACATTTTCAAGCTTTCTTTCATCTACTACCTTATGCCTGATATGTGCACACACATACATACACACACACGCACAGGGTACATGTTTTATGTCTCTACAGAGTATATAAATATTCTGGTTAATATTATCACAATTAACATTCCCGATCCTTTCCCTTCTGGACTTTAAACACTACTGTTTTTCTGTCTTTCCATCTCATTCTCTCTAATTTTATCCAGTGTTCAAAACTGTATTGAGTACCTACATGGCCCCAGGCTCTAAGTTGTAAAGATAGAGTGGTGAACAACACAGATGTGGATTCTGCTCAGGGAAATTTCATAATGGTAGAAGGAGTGAAATAAGCCTGCAGAAAAATATATAAACAAAATAATCAGAAAGTTGTATAAATGTTAGGGGTAAAATATACAGCAAATAGTGAAGAGATGAATGGAGATGAATGGAGAGATGAATGACAGGGTCATCACTGAAGGTCTTTTAAAAGGGCAAAATTGAAGCTGAGACCTGAAAAGGAAAAACAAACAAACAAAAACACTGTGGACTAAAACCAAACCAAACTGAAATATTGTGGATAAAGTCTGTCCTAAGTCATTTCCTACAATATCTGCAACAGATATTGTTTAGTGACATGAGTACTGATTTGGGACCTGGGAGACATCGAGAAATAACCCTCGATTTTCTCATGATGATGTTAGGAAATCGAATAATAAAGTCAAATATTCTATATGTTTTGATAAATATGCACAAAATTTATTTTTACACAGTTTTAGATGCATTGTCCTTTGGGTTATTGAAAGTCAAGTCATTTGGAACTAATATAGCAATTTATTTTGGTTCTATGTGTGTGTTTATGTGTTTCTGTGTCTTGATAAATGAATAAGTGGAGTATTTCATGCCAGGAATCACCAAATAGGCCAAATGACTGAAACATAATTGCTAGTTTATTATGGCAATCTAAGTCCACATCATTTGTGAAATGAGGCTTCTAGTTCCTCTGTGCATCTAGTAAAAGTGGAGACACAGCCAGTTTATTTCTTTGATCAGATATGTTGTCCACAAGCTGTGTTCATCTTTTCAGCACTGAGTAATTGTCTAACACTGCTGACCCCAAAATGGTTTGGATTCTATTCAGTACCCAGGAAAATATTATAGGTGATTCTTATTTGATCATAACAAACCAGCTCAGTGTGTTTTTATAATGGTAATAAGTAAAAGTAAATAACCAATTTGTCTGAATGAAATAAAAAATCAACACTTCTCCTTTGCAATATGATTTTCAGGAAGAAAATCCACAGATTTGATTCATTTCTAAAGGTCTAGTTGCAAAGCATTCAGAGGTATATTTTTACAAATCTACATGAAATAGGCCAAAACATACTATTCAGATTTTGAATGTACCCAACAAGCTCTTAGTAGCTTAACTTTATGTCATTTTTACAGATGATTATAATAGATATATTAGTATATCCTCATCCCTTAGAAAAACACAGTCTCTGTTTTTGTTGTTGTTATTGTTGTAACCAAGCATAACATATTAGGGGCTTCCCTATAGCTCAAATGGTAAAGAATATTTCTGCAATGCAAGAGACCAGGGTCTGATCCCTGGGTCAGAAAGATCCTCTGGAGAAGGGAATGGCAATCCACTCCAGTATTCTTGCTTGGAGAATCCTATGGACAGAGAAGCCTGGCAGGCTAGAGTCTGTGGGGTCGCAGAGTCAGACACGACTGAGTGACTAACACACACACAACTAACATAAAAAGAGATTTATCTGTGTGCTGCTGCTGCTGCTAAGTTGCTTCAGTCATGTCTGACTTGGTTAGACTCCATAGACGGCAGCTGTGTGCACACATCTAATAAATATTTTGTAGAGAGATATTGGGTGAGTTACTTGTTTATTCAGTAAGATATTATTACTGATAATGTTCTGACACTTATGATGGCTATAAAAGTTATTCCTATGATTTTTCTCCATATTAAGCTCCCAAGTTTATGGTGGTAGTTATCAAGAAAATATATGAACATTTCTCTCACAGGTATGCATCTGTTAGCGACAGAATGAAACACCAACACTTCAGAGTGGTTGGAAATTTGTTGTTGTTGTTGCTTTTTGTAGATGCTTTATTTTATTTTATTTATTTATTTATTTATTTATTTATTACAGCCATCAGTGAGGCAAGTTGCCAAACACCATGATTTAGAGACTATACAGTGCGCAGGCATGGGGCGAGATAACCTTTACCTTAACTTGTTTACTGCAGCTAAAACTTTGCTTTGAGAACTTTCTTATCAACTTAGAATCCATTTTGTCCCCGGGTCTGTTCCTTTTGAGGAATCAGAAAAACATCCTTGTATGTAAGAAATGTTCTTTTCCCACAGGATCAAACAGGATTTTTGGCAGAACATCTCATTTGCAAGAATGTTCAGCTCTGGTTGAGAGCCTTGTTTGCAAGCAACTTCTCAACCTCCCTTATACTTTGTTCCCTACATTCATCAATTTTTATGAATTTTTAATTAAAATCTAAAAATATAAAGAGCATAAATATAATTGAGTATCTAACTTTCTTAAGGAATAGATAAGAAATAAAAGTCATAAGCTTTTAGAAATTAAGAATATATTTGCTTTGCTAAATGATTGGACAAAAATAGAAATGAAGAAAAACAAATGCAACTTCAAATATTTTCATGGTTTAGACTTTTTTCAAGCAATCTAAAGTATATGAGGAATTTCCATATTGCATAACAACCAAATAAAAAGGTGCATTCAAAAAATGGATGATTCACTTTGTCAGGACTTATGGCTTATTTGCTTTTGTTTCTTGTTTGCTGATTATTTAGTATTGCAGGAACAAATGTACATAGACACAGCATTTTTAAAAATGTGTTATAAAGTCATGAACTTGGGTTTATCTATAACAGCTGAGGCTGTCCCTCCTATCTAATTAGTTATTGCAAAAGAGCAGAACCAACTTCTCAGTTCTACCTATGAGAAAGTAAAGAATCTACTCTTTAGAAATATCATAAGTGTTTAAATATCATTTCTTGTTGTTATTCAGTAGCTCAGTCATGCCCGACTCTTTGTGACCTCATGAACTGTAGCCCATCAGGCTCATCTGCCCATGGGATTTTCCAAACAAAAATATTGGAGTGGGTTGTAATTTCCTTCTTCAAGGGATCTTTCTGAGCCAGGGATCAAACTCATGTCTCTTGCATCTCCTGCATTTGCAGGCAGATTCTTTACCACTGAGCCACCAGGGAAGCCCTTATCACTTTGTTGTTGTTCACTCTCTAAGTCGTGTCTGACTTGTGACCCCATGAAATTCAGCATGCCAGTCTTCTGTGTCTTTCACTATCTTCCTGAATCTGCTCAAATTCATGTCCATTAAGTCAGTGATGTCATCCAACCAACTCACCCTCTGTTGTCCCCCCTTCTCCTCTTGCCCTCAGTCTTTTCCAGCATCAAGATCTTTTCCAATGAGTCAGCTCTTCACATTAGGTGGCTGAAGTATTGGAGCTTCAGTTTCAGCATCAGTCCTTCCAGTGAATATTCAGGGTTAATTTCCTTTAGGATGGACTGGTTTGATCTCCCTGCAGTCCAAGTCCCAAATGTTGTTCTTTGTCTCAAGAGTCTTCTCCAGTACCACATATCGAGAGCATCAGTTATTTAGCCCTCAGCCTTCTTTATGGTCCAGCTCTCACATCCATACATGACTATTGGAAAAGCCATAGCTTTGACTATATGGACTTTTGTTGGTAAAGTGAAGTCTCTGCTCTAGGTTCATCATAGATTTTCTTCCAAAGAATAAATGCCTTTTAATTTTAGGGCTGCAGTCACCATTCAGTGATTTTGGAGCCCAAGAAAATGAAATCTGACACTGTTTCCTCTTTTCTCTCATCTATTTGCCATGATGTGGTGGGACCAGATGCCATGATCCTTGCTTTTTAAATGTTGAGATTTAAGCCAATTTTTTTCATTTTCCTCTTTCACTTTCATCAAGAGGTTCTTTAGTTCCTCTTCACTTTCTGTCATTAATATGGTATCATCAGCATATCTGAGGTTGTTGATATTTCTCCTGGCAATCTTGAATCCAGCTTGTGAGTCATCCAGCCCAGCATTTCATATGATGTTACTTTGCATCTAAGTTGAATAAGTAGGGTGACAATGTACAACCTTGATATACTCCTTTCTTTATAACTTCAATCCAGTTCAGTTCAGTTCAGTCTCTCAGTCGTGTCTGACTTCTTGCGACCCCATAAATCACAGCACGCCAGGCCTCCCTGTCCATCACCAACTCCTGGAGTTCACTCAGACTGATGTCCTTCGAGTCGGTGATTCCAACCAGTCATCTCATATGCTGTCGTCCCATTCTCCTCATGCCGCCAATCCTCCCATCATCAGGGTCTTTTCCAGTCAGTCAACTCTATGCATGAGGTGGTCAAAGTATTGGAGTTTTTGCTTCAGCATAAGTCCTTCCAATAAATATTCAGGACTGATTTCCTTTAGGATGGACTGTCTGAATTTCCTTGTAGTCCAAGGGACACAAGAGTCTTCTCCATCACCACAGTTCAAAAGCGTTAATTCTTCAGCATTCAACTTTCTTTATAGTCTAACTCTCACATCCATAAATGACCACAGGAAAAACCATAGCCTTGACTAGACAGAACTTTGTTGGCAAAGTAATGTCTCTGCTTTTTAACATGCTATCTAGGTTGGTCGTAACTTTTCTTCAAAGAAACAAGCGTCTTTTCATCGTCATAATCATTCAATTTCATCATCATTTATGAACAAAAAAATAAAGTCATCCACTGTTTCACCATCTACTTGCCATGAAGTGATGGGACCAGATTCCATGATCTTAGTTTCCCAAATGTTGAGCTTTAATCCAACCTTTTCACTTTCCTCTTTCACTTTCATCAAGAGGCTTTTAGTTCCTCTTCACTTTCTGCCATAAGGGTGGTATCATCTGCATATCTGAGGTTATTGATATTTCTCTGGGTAATCTTGATTCCAGCTTGTGCTTCTTCCAGCCCAGCGTTTCTCATGATGTACTCTGCATAGAAGTTAAATAAGCAGAGTGACAATATACAGCCTTGACGTACTCCTTTCCCTATTTGGAACCATATGTAAAGACAAACAACTCAGTTGTCAGTTAATAAAAGAATGGACAAACTGTTAGATATCTATGCAGTGGAATTCTAATCATCAATGAAAGTTAACAATTTACCATTACCACAAGACTTCAGGTGAGATCAGGGTATGAAGAAACATCTACCATGTTTCAGTTAGGTAGGCTTGCATTGTCAGACTAAGACCTATTCCTTTATCTATTTATTATATTCCCTGTGGGAATTCAGACCTTGCAAAAATAACCATGGAAACTGCTCTGAGTCATTTGCAAACAAAAATATGTTGGTTTGCCTTGGTAAATGTAATTATTTTTCTGACATTTGTTTGTTTGTGTTCTGACATGGAGAAAAGCAATTTTTTGAAAATCATGCACCCAATAACTTATCTATTTTACTAATTAGAATAATTTGTAAACAATTTGGGAGTCTTTATAAATAAAATAAGGTACCTGTGAGCAATGATCATTTAGGTCATTCTTTATTTTATTTATTTATTTTTAATTGGAGGATAATTGCTTTAAAATGTTGCGATAGTTTCTGCCATACCTCAATATGAATCACCCATAGGTGAACACATGCCCCCTCCCTCCTGAAATTCCCTTCCATATTCCCATAGCACCCCTATAGGTTGGCAGAGAGCACCAGGTTTGAGATCCCTGAGTCATACAGCAAATTCCTGCTGGCTAACCATTGTACAGTGTCAGAATTTATTTTTGCAGGGGCTCCAAAATCACTGCAGATTGTGATTGCAGCCATGAAATTAAAAGACGCTTACTCCTTGGAAGGAAAGTTATGACCAACCTAGAGAGCATATTAAAAGCAGAGACATTACTTTGCTAACAAAGGTCCATTTAGTCAAGGCTATGGTTTTTCCAATGGTCATGTATGGATGTGAGAGTTGGACTGTGAAGAAGGCTGAACACCGAAGAATTGATGCTTTTGAACTGTGGTGTTGGAGAAGACTTGAGAGTCCCTTGGACTGCAAGGAGATCCAACCAGTCCATTCTAAAGGAGATTAGTCCTGGGTGTTCTTTGGAAGGACTGATGCTGAAGCTGAAACTCCAGTACTTGGGCCACCTCATGTGAAAAATTGACACATTGGAAAAGACTCTGATGCTGGGAGAGATTGGGGGCAGGAGGAGAAGGGGACGACAGAGGATGAGATGGCTGGATGGCATCACCGACTCAATGGACATGAGTTTGGATAAACTCTGGGAATTGGTGATGGACAGGGGAGGCCTAGTGTGCTGCAATTCATGGGATTGCAGAGTCAGACAAAACTGAGTGACTGAACTGAACTGAACCATTGTACCTATGGTAAAATATATGCTTCAATGCTACTTTCCGAATTCATACCATGCTCTTTCCACAGTTGTCCCCATAAGCTTGTTCTCTATGTTTGAATATCCACTGCTGCCCTGCAAAAGGCTCATCAGTACCATCCTTCTATATTCCATATATAGGTGAAGTCACTCAGTCGTGTCCGACTCTTTGCGACCCCGTGGACTGTAACCTACTAGGCTTCTTCGTCCATGGGATTCTCCAGTCAAGAATACTAGAGTGGATTGCCATTCCCTTCTCCAGGGGATCTTCTAGACCCAGGGATCGAACCCAGGTCTCCCACACTGGAGGCAGATGCTTTTAACCTCTGAGCCACCAGGGAAGCCCATATTCCACATATAGAGCTTAATATATGATATTTGTTTTTCTTTTTCAATTTACTTCTCTTTCTAACTTACTTCGCTTTTCTTTTTCTTACTTATTCATCCTATTATATTTGGCTGTAGGTTCACCCACCTCATTAGAATTGGTTCAAAGTGTTCTTTTTTATGACTGAGCAATATTCTATGTTATACATGTATTACAACTTCTTTATCCATTCATCTGTCAATGGATATCTAAGTTGCTTCCATGTCCTAGCTATTGTAAATAGTGCTGCAATGAACATAGCAGTACATGTGTCTTTTTGATTTATAGTTTCCTCAGGATGTATGCTCAGTAGTGGGATTGCTGGGTCTTGTGGTAGTTTCCTTCTTAGTTTTCCAGGGAAAACTAAGTGGCTGTATCAATTTACATTTCACCAAAAGTGCAAGAGGGTTCTCTTTTCTCTACATCCTCTTCAGCATTTATTATTTGTATATTTTTAAACAATGACCATTCTAACTGGTGGGAGGTGCTACCTCATTGAAGTTTTGATGCCATTTCCTTCTCCAATAATGAGTAGTGTTGAGTATCTTTTCATGTTTTTATTAATCATCTATATGTCTTTGGAGAGATGTATGTTTAGGTCTTTTGCCAAGTTTTAATTAGTTTTTTTTTTTTTTTTGTACTGAGTTGCATGAGCTGCTTGTATATTTTGGAGATTAATCCTTTTCAATTGCTTCATTTGCTAATATTTTCTCCCATTCTGAGGGCTGATTATTCACCTTCTTTATAGTTCCCTTTGTGATGTAAAAATTTTAAGTTAATCACAATTTTTAAGTATGTTTAATTAATTAATTAGATTTAATTATGTTTATTTATTTTTATTTTAATTTCCATTACTCTAAGAGGTAGGTCATAGAGGATCTAACTGTGATTTTTGTCAAAGAGTTTTCTGCCTATGCTTTTCTCTAAGAGTTTTGCAGTTTCTAGTCTTATATTTAGATCTTTAATTTGCTTTGAGTCATTTTCATATATGGTATTAGGAAGTGTTTTAATTTCATTCTTTTACACATCTCTGTGCAGTTTCCCAGCATCACTTATTGAACAAGCTATCTTTTCTCCATTGCACATATTTTTTCCTTCTTTGTCAAAGATAAGGTGCCCTTGGATGAGTGTGTTTATCTCTGGAATTTCTACCTTGATCCATTGATCTATATTTCTGGTTTTTTACCAGTACCATACTGTCTTAATAACTGTAGCTCTGTAGCATAGTTTGAAGTCAGAAAGAGTGATTCCTCCTGCTCTGTTTTTCATTCTTACAGTTTATATGCCTATTCAGTGTCTTTTGTGTTTCCCTTTAAGTTGGTTTGTTTTGTTTTTTAGTTCTAGTTCTGTGAAAAATACCATTTGCATTTCGATAAGACTTGCATTGAATCTACAAACTGCTTTCAGTAGTATAGTCATTTTTTTTTCAATATTGATTATTCCAATCCAAGAACATGAGCTATCTCTCCATCTCTTTGTGCCACATTTGATTTCTTTTATCAGTGTCTTATGATTTTCTACATACAGATCTTTTGTCTATTTTAGGTAGGTTTATTCCTAAGTATTTTATTCTTTTTGTTGCAATGGAGAATGGCGTTGTCTCCTTAATTTCTCTTTTTCATTTTTCATTTTTAGTGTATTGAAATGCAAGGGATAAAATTAAGGGGTATTAATTTTATATCCTGAGACTTTATTAATCAATTAGCTCTATCAATTTCTGGTGGCATTTTAAGGTATAGTTTTATATTCCAGGTATAGTTTTATGTTATCTACAAACAGTGAGAGTTTTAATTCTTCATTTCCAATCTGCATTTCTTTTATTCCTTTGATTTCTGTGGCTAGGACTTCCAAACTGTGTTAAATAATAGTAGCAATAGTGAGTGGGCACACTTTGGCATGTTTTGATCTTAGAGGAAATACATTTACACTTTCACTGATGATAATAAGTTCTCTTTGGATTGTCATGCATTGCCATTCTTTTTATGTTGAGGTAGATTCTTTCTATGTCTACATTCTGGAGAGTTTTTATCATAAATGGATGTTGAATGTGGTTGAAAGATTTCTCTGCATCTATTGAGATAATCATATTGTTTTTATCTTTCACTTCCTTTTTTTCTTTCACTTTCTTTTTTAAATTTTTTAATACTTTATTCTACATTATAATACTGTATTTGTTTTGCCATACATTGACATGAATCAGCCACAGGTGTCCACGATCTCCCAATGCTGAAGCCCCCTCCCACCTCCTACCCCATATCATCTCCCTAAATCGTCCTGTGCACCAGCCCCATGCATCCTGTATCCTGTATTGAACATAGACTGGCACTTCTGTTCTTACAAGATAGTATACATGTTTCAATGCCATTCTCCCAAATCATCCCACCCTCTCCCTCTCCCTCTCTCTCAGAGTCCAAAAGTCCGTTCTATACCCTGAGTCTCTTTTGTTTTCTTTCACTTTCTATTATGGTGTGTCATACTGATTGATTTGTGTATACTGAAGAATCTTTACATTCCTGGAATAAACCCTACTTGATCATGCTGTGTGATCAAATGTTGTTGGATTCTGTTTGCTTGAATTTTGTTGAGATTTTTTGCATGTATATGTATCAGTGATATTGGCCTCTGATTTTCTTTCTATCTGAAATCTTTGTCTAATATTTGTATTACTGTGATGGTGACCTTGTAGAATTAATTTGAGAGTTTCCCTACCTCTGCAATTCTCCAGAAAAGTTTGAGTAGGAGAGATAATTCACCTGTGAAGAAATCAGGCCTTGGCCTTTTGTTGTGGTGGTGGTTGGAAGATTGTTGACTACATTTTCAATTTCCATGCTTCTTCATATTTTCTATTTCAGTTTTGGAAGGTTATACATTTCTAATAATGTGTCCGTTTCTACCAGATTTTTTTTTTTTTTTTTGGACATATAGTTGCTTGTAGTACTCTTATGATCCTTCATATTTCAGGGTTGTCTGTTGTAGATTTTTTTTTTTTCATTTCTAATTTTATTGACTTCAGTCTTCTCTCTTTTTTCCTTAGTGAGACTGTCTAATGATTTGTCATTCTTTCTTAATCTTTTAATTAGCCAGCTTTTAATTTTATTGATCTTTTCTATTGTTTCCTTCATTTCTTTTTCATTTATTCCTCCTCTGATCTTTATTATCTCTTTCCTTCTACTAACTTTGGGTGTTTTTATGTTGTTGTTGTTCTTCTTTTCCCAGTTGCTTTAGATGTAAGGTTAGATGGTTTATTTGATCGTTTTCTTGCTTCTTGAGGTAGGCTTATATTGCTATAATCGCCTCTTATTACTGCTTTTACTGTGTCCCCTAGGTTTTTAGATGGCATATATCATTGTCTTTTGCTTCTAGGTAATTTTTAACTTCATATTTGATTTCTTCAGTGACCTCTTGATTGGTCAGAAGCATGTTGTTTAGCCTTCATGTGTTTCTGTTTTTTATAGTTTACCCCCACCCCCATGAAAGTTGCTCAGTCTTGTCTGACTCTTTGTAACCCCTTGGACTATACAGTTCATGGAACGCTCCAGGCCAGAATACTGTAGTGGGTTAGCCTTTCTCTTCTCCAGGGGATCTTCCCAGCCCAGGAATCGAACCCAGGTCTCCTGCATTCCAGATAGATCCTTTACCAACTGAGCATCAGTTCAGTTCAGTTCAGTCACTCAGTCGTGTCCGACTGTTTGCGACCCCATGAATCACAGCACGCCAGGCTTCCCTGTCCATCACCAACTCCTGGAGTTCACTCAGATTCACATCCATCGAGTCTGTGATGCCATCTAGCCATCTCATCCTAGGTCATTCCCTTCTCCTTCTTGTCCCAAACCCTCCCAGCATCAAAGTCTTTTCCAACGAGTCAACTCTTCACATGAGGTGGCCAAAGTACTGGAGTTTCAGCTTTAGCATCATTCCTTCCAAAGAAATCCCAGGGTTGATCTCCTTCAGAATGGACTGGTTGGATCTCCTTGCAGTCCAAAGGACTCTCAAGAGTCTTCTCCAACTCCACAGTTCAAAAACATCAATTCTTCAGCCCTCAGCCTTCTTCACAGTCCAACTCTCACATCCATACATGACCACAGGAAAAACCATAGCCTTGACTAGACGGACTTTAGTTGGCAAAGTAATGCATAATTGATATATAATCTTATAGCATTGTGGTTTTAAATGATACCTGAAATAATTACAATTATTTGTAATTTACAAAGGCTTGATATGTGACCCAAGATGTGGTCTATGCTGGAGATGTTCCATGTGCACTTTGAGAAGAAAGTGAAATCTACTGTTTTGGATGAAATGCCCTATAGATATCAATTAGATCAAATTGGTCTAATATATCATTAAAACTTATGTTACCTTATTAATTTTCTTTCTGGATGATCTGTTCATTGGTGTAGTGCAGAGTTAAACCTCCCACTATTATTGTGTTACTGTCGATTTCCCGTTTAATAGTTGCTAGCATTTTCCTTATGTATTAAAGTGCTCCTATGTTTGGTGCATACATATTTATAATTGCTAAATCTCCTTCTTGGATTGATCTCTCGATCATTATGTAGTGTCCTTTGTTGGCTTTATTTTAAAGTCTCTTATATCTGATATAAGTAGCGCTACTGTCACTTTCTTTTGATTTTCATTTGCTTAGAGTATCTTTTGGGATAAGGCAATGGTAGCCCACTCCAGTACTCTCGCCTGGAAAATCCCATGGACGGAGGAGTCTGGTAGGCTGCAGTCCATGGGATCACTAAGAGTTGGACACGACTGGGTGACTTTACTTTCACTTTTCACTTTTATGCATTGGGGAAGGAAATGGCAACCTACTCCAGTGTTCTTGCTTGGAGAATCCCAGCCACGAGGGAGCCTGGTGGGCTGCCGTCTATGGGGTCACACAGAGTCGAACACAACTGAAGCGACTTAGCAGCAGCAGCAGCAGCAGCAGCAGAGTTATCTTTTGCAGTCCCCACTTTCAGTCTGTATATGTCCCTAGGTCTGAGGTGGGTCTCTTATAGAGATCAAATGAAGGGGTCTTGTTTTTATATCCATTCAGCCAATCTGTACCCTTTGGTTGGAGCATTAATCTATCTACATTTAAATTAATTATTGATATATATGATCCTATGACCATTTAGGTTACTAGTTTGAGTTTGATTCTGTGACCTTTTTTCTCTATTATATAATAATATTTCCTATCTTAGAAAGTTCTTTAACATTTGTTGTAAAGCTGGTTTAGCAGTGATAATATCTCTTAATTTTTGATTATCTATAAGCTTTCAATTTTTCCTTCAAGCCTGAATGAGATCCTTGCTGGATAGAGTAATCTTGCTTCTAGTTTTTTTCCTGTCATCACTTTAAATATATCTTGCCATTCCATTCTGGCCTGAAGAGTTTCTGTTGAAAGATCAGCTATTATTCTTATGTGAATCCCTTAGTATGTTATTTGTTTCTTTTCCCTTGTTGCTTTTAAAATTTATTCTTTGTGTTTAACTTTTGTTAGTTTGTGTCTTGGCATGTTTTTCCTTGGGCTTTTCCTGTATGGGACTCTGTGGGCTTCCTAGATTTGGGTGGTTATTTCCTTTCCATGTTCAGAATATTTCTCAGTATAATCTTTTCAAATATTTTCCTACTCTTTTTCTCCTCTTCTCCTGGGACCACTCTAATTTCAATGTGGATGCAAATAATGTCCCAGAAGCATCTGAGACCATCCTTTTTTTTTTTTTTTAATTCTGTTCTACTTTAGTTATTTCCATGCTTCTAACTGTTGGCTCACTTATCTGTTCTTCTATAATATATTCTGCTGTTAGTTCACTCTACGTTATTTTAAATCTCATTTATCATGTTACTAATTGCTTATTGTCTATAATTTTATTCTTCTAAGTCCTTCTTAAACATTTCTTATATCCTCTGGATCTTTTATGCCTCTAGTCTGTTTACCTATATCTCCATTTTAATTCCAAGATTTTGGATTATCTTTACTATTAAAGAGATGAGAATACCAGATTACCTGACCTGCCTCTTGAGAAACCTGTATGTAGGTCAGGAAGCAACAGTTAGAACTG
This sequence comes from Nanger dama, assembly GCA_917880005.1. Classification (NCBI taxonomy): domain Eukaryota; kingdom Metazoa; phylum Chordata; class Mammalia; order Artiodactyla; family Bovidae; genus Nanger; species Nanger dama. The sequence goes on from CAKJTW010000069.1 coordinate 7,517,955, forward strand.
GACATGGAACAACAGACTGGTTCCAAATAGGAAAAGGAGTACATCAAGGCTGTATATTGTCACCCTGCTTGTTTAACTTCTATGCAGAATACATTATGAGAAATGCTGGGCTGGAAGAAGCACAAGTTGGAATCAAGATTGCTAGGAGAAATATCAATAACCTCAGTTATGCAGATGACACCACCCTTATGACAGAAAGTGAAGAACTAAAGATCCTCTTAATGAAAGTGAAAGTGGAGAGTGAAAAAATTGGCTTAAAGCTTAACATTCAGAAAACTAAGATCATGGCATCTGGTCTCATCACTTCATGGGAAATAGATGGGGAAAAAGTGGAAACAGTGTCAGACTTTATTTTGGGGGGCTCCAAATCACTGCAGATGGTTACTGCAGCCATGAAATTAAAAGATACTTACTCCTTGGAAGGAAAGTTATGACCAACCTAGACAGCATAGTGAAAAGCAGAGACATTACTTTGTCAACAAATGTCCATCTAGTCAAGGCTATAGTTTTTCCAGTGGTCATGTATGAATGTGGGAGTTGGACTATAAAGAAAATTGAACACCAAAGAACTGGTGCTTTTGAACTGTGCTGCTGGAGAAGACTCTTGAGATTCCTTTGGACTGCAAGCAGATCCAACCAGTCCATCCAAAAGGAAATCACTCCTGAATATTCATTGGAAGGACTGACAGTGAAGCTGAAACTCTAATAGTTTGACCACCTGATGTGAAAGAGCTGACTCATTTGAAAAGACCCTGATGCTGGGAAAGACTGAGGGCAGGAGGAGAAAGGGATGTCAGAGAATGAAATAGTTGGATGGCATCACTGATTCAATGGACATGGGTTTGGGTGAACTCCAGGAGTTGGTAATGGACAGGGAGGCCTGGCATGCTTCGGCTGATGGGATCATGAAGAGTCAGACATGACTGAGCGACTGAACTGAACTGACCTATAGAAATGATCCTCTAGACCACTGTTATGTGAAACATGGGCAGTGCAAAAGGGAGCTGGTACCTGAGCTGTTCGTTATTTGCATGACAAAAGAAGCTCAGAAATTGACAATAGGCATCTAGGAATTGTAGAAATTTGAAAGTAATCTTATATTTGTTGAATAAAATAATTAAAAATTTGGAGTCTCTATATGTCACTTTTTTTGTTTAAATATATTTGACATAAAATTACATAAATGTAAGATAAACAGCATGTTAATATTCTAATTTATATATTACAATATGATTGCAATTATAGAGAAAATCATGTTGTGTATGTCAATTATTTGTTCATTTCTACTGGAATTTACACAATTCAGTGTTGGACAGATTTTTTTTTTTTTAAGAAGGGGCTTTAACCACACATAATTTAAGAAGTAGTGATATGCATTTTATGTAGACATGAGGCTTACACCTAGATATATTTTGATATTTAGATGAGACCAAGAAAAAAAAATGAATCTAAATTTTTGTAGCATTTCCACTAATGCAAATAGTGAGATCACCTTTTAAGAAAAGAAGCATCTAATTTATTCTCACATTTGCCTCTGGGAGGACACCTTGGGTATTCTTTTTGGATATACTTTTCCTTGTCCATACCTCTATGCCATAAGTGATCAACTCTCCACCTACTCAAAAGAAGGTTAGTTAATCTTACAGATACTAACTAATAAACCCTAAACTCTTAAATTTTCACCACACTTGCTTTCTCTGAATCTCAGAACAGATTAACGGATGCAGGAGAGAATAAGCGAATTGGAAATTCATATAACTTTGATCTTGCTATTTCTCCATTCTCACATCTTGGGCTTTTTCCTCTTTATACTTGGAACATATTTCTTTTTGTATCCAAAGCACTTTTACACACCCTCTTCTTTCCATGTCTATTGCCACTATCCCATCTCAGAATATCATTATCTTTAGCCTAATCTTCTACAATAACCACTAATATAAATTCCAGACTATGGTTCCCTCCACCATACTTTATTCCACTCACAACTGGCAGATTTCTTTTCCTGAAGTGGAAATGTAATTTTAGCTCTGAAGTTTAAAATCTTTCAGGGCTGCCTACTGACCAATTGCTATCGATGAATCATAAGTTTCTTATATCCAGCATTCAACATCCTCCATGCTATGGACTCTAATGACCTTCCTAGTCTGACCTCCTGCTGTTCCTCATCACATAATTTATTATGCTTGAACAAACCAAATGCTATTCTCTAAACACAGCATAGCCACTTAAGCCTTTCTTACAGTCTTCAGTAGAATACATGACATCTCTCTCTATTACCCTCATATTTTCCTTCTTTCCCTTCATGTCACTTTGCTTGATGGGCATTATGGTTATTGACCTTAAAAACACACTGTCATAAATGTTCCACCAAAATAGTCTGTGTGCATATATGCTATATTGCTTCAGTTGCTTCTGATTCTGTGTGACTCATGGACTGAAACCTGCTAGGCTCCTCTGTCCATGGGATTCTCCAGACAAGAATACTGGAGTGTGTTGCCATGCCCTCCTCCAGGGGATCTTCCTGATCCAAGACTTGAACTCCCATCTCTTAGGTCTACCTGCATTGGCAGGTGGGTTCTTTAACACTAGGGCCACCTGGGAAGCCTGATAGTCTATAGGGTGTGAAAAAAATTGAATTCTCTGCTGCACAGGAGACAGATGTAAGCCTGTTCTTGTTTATAAACATCTTTCCACTGTAGTTATCCACTTTCACATGTCCAACATTTTCAGTCCAATATATTGACTTAGAATTGTTCTCCATATATATTCTCATACTGTTCTTTCTCTGTGTATGTAGATCCTATTTATCCTTTTTCCTGTTTAAATTCCAACTTCTCCATCTTTCATATTTTGAAGGTGGGAAGTGATTTCTCCATTTCCAGTAATTCCTTATTACTAATTTGAAAATTAGTACTGAACTGATTTATGGTATTATATGCATCTCTTTTTAATAGTCACTTTGCATCCACATGTCCATTATTTATTAGTTTTTAACAGTTGAGTTTCCTGTAGCTTGTCTGCCATAGGCTGTAGTAACTAAGAGTATGCATGGTGGATCCAGACTGCTTAGCTTTAAATCCTAGTTCTGCTACTTGTTAGTAGCACAGGGAGGTTTCTTATCCTCCATGTGCCTCAACTTTCCTTATCTGTACCTACCTTATGCAATTGATGAGGAGTTCATACAAGAAAAGCACCTAGAACAGTGCCTGCCCCTTGATAAGTTCTCAGGAAACACCACTTTCCATTATCATACTTGGAGAATAAAGGTTTTTTCCTGTTTTTCTTTTTCTTATTCCCCCTTTTGATTTGTTTTTCTTTTCTATGAGAGCACAACTTCATTCAATTTGTATACATTTAGTACACACCATATACTAGTATTGACATATTAGTAGGGGGTAGTATGTGAACAAGATGAGGCTTATGTTTTGGAAGATATACTGAGCTTGTTCTTTTCCTCAACTCTATAAACCATTACCATTTGTTCAAACGAGGCTTTATTGTTCTAAGTTCATGATGCTTCCATCTTTACCTTAGCTCTATGTTCCCAGTAAGAAAAACACTGATTAAAATCCAATAAACTTGAATTGAAATTCTAGGGAACCAGTATGATCCAGAACAAAACCACAGACTTTGGAATAAGAAAGGCCTTAGTTCACTGCTCAGGTCTATCATTTACTAGATGGCTGACTTCAAACCCACTAACTTTCCTGAGCTTCAGTGTCCCACTCTTTAGAATCTGTATAATATCCACCACTTAAGACCATTGTGTAAATCAATTGAAATAAATATTAAAGACTGTATATTTGTTATAGATATCAAAGATTCATATAATAAAACATCCTAGAATGCTTACCACATGATCCTCCTCCACTAAAATTAGATTTAATCATTCAAATTTAATATATTAGAAGTATATTAGTTAATCTTAAAAAAGTTAATGAATTGTGCACATTTTAATAAATAGCATTTAATAACTCTTAATGAGGTTTAAATATATAAACTAATATCAATATAAAAATGTCTATTTTCTCATTAAAAACAAAACTGTAATTTATGATATCTATAAGAAAATTCATATCTTTCTCATGTTTTTATGCTAATCTCTTTCTCCAGTCTTCTCAACAATAGCAGCATTTGTGACTAGACATATTCTTAAAAAGCAGAAGAAGCAATCTTTTCCTCAAGCCCAGACCAAGAACTGTATGGAAAAGGAGAGTAGTTAGCCAGTTTTGGCTATGGAGTCTCACAGCTAATAGATGACATGTCACTGTTTTTATCATTTTTCCTCTCTTCTGGTGTTTTTCCAAGTGGTGTCCATTATGAAAACACTGTCCTTAGGACAAATTAAAAAATTCTAACTATAGTTAAGAAATATTTATCAAATAATATAATTTTTGTCATTATCTAGGGATGAATTTTCCAATATGGTAGCCACTAGCCACAGTGACTATTTTGAGGTGATATGCTGGTAAATTGGAGAAAGCAATGGCACCCCACTCCAGTACTCTTGCCTGGAAACTCCCATGGATGGAGGAGCCTGGTAAGCTGCAGTCCATGAAGTCTGAGCAACTTCACTTTCACTTTTCATTTTCATACACTGGAGAAGGAAATAGCAACCCACTCCAGTGTTCTTGCCTGGAGAATCCCAGGGATGGGGTGGCCTGGTGGGCTGCCACCTGTGGGTTCGCACAGAGTCAGACACGACTGAAGCGACTTAGCAACAACAGCAGCAGCGTGCTGGTAAATATTTAACAATCAGTTTCCTACTTCAACCCACCCTCCAAAAAATTTCCATCAGTTGAAGATTCCTATGGAATAAAGATTCTTACAGGGACCAATTTTAATTTACCATTGTTTCATGAAATTCAGAAAATCTAATAACCAACTGCAAATTCACTGCAAGTTGGCTCCAACATAACACTGAGAATGGCTAGTCCATATTGGATGCATTTTTAAAGTGTAAAATACACAACATATTTTGAAGACTTAGTAAAAGAAAAAAATCAAAATATGTAAAATATCTCTCTTTATATTGACTGAACATTGAAATAATATTTTAGATATATTGGGTTAAATAAAATTATTAAAATTAATTACAATTGTTATTTATCTTTGTAAAGTGTGGTTACTAGAAAATGTAAAAATTAAATATGTGACTCAAATTTTATTTCTATTGGACATCTAGGGAAATATTGTGAAAATAAGCCTGTCTACATTTTATATTATATTTAATTAACAGATATTATTTGCTTAATTACATTGCTGATTAAATCCTGGTTAAAATTAAATTTCTGAAAATCTTAACCTGATTTAGCTCCGATAACTCAGAAAAATGTTGTTTCAGAACAGTATTTTCATAATTTTCACCTTACTCAAAAAACAGCAAAATCTTTGAATACATACATACATATTTTAAAAAATGTTTCTTGTTACTTCTCAGATTCCTTAGTATTAAATGGCACTTGCAAACACTTTAGCGTATCTGGTAATGCTGGGGTAAGTAGGAAAATGTTAAATGTAAGTGATCAAATGGTACAACCCTGAGCACACTTATAAGAAATAATGGTTGAAGCAAATTGAATATTGTAGCACATAGGCTGAATTCAGGGACATGTGGGTTTTATCAAGACCTGTAATTTTCCAGTAGTTCCACTGAGGGCTGTGAATATACTACACGTGCTTTTGAAAAGCTACTGACTGCCCTTCAATGAGCAGCTGATAGATCAGCTTGAAAGAATGATAACACAGCCTCACTGGGGAGCTTTACCTACACAAAGGAACAGAAGAAGGAACAGCACATAGGATGGCTTTGGATCTAAAAGTCATAACTGTCAGATGGCATATGAGCCCTGCCAGGTTACCATGCCTCACCAAGCTTGTCAGAAAACATTTCTTATAACTGTGTTCACACAAAAGGGTACAAAAGATACACTTATCAAAAACATAAATTCCAGATTCAATAGGTCTTTATCATTAGTAAATTTGTGAATCTGGTCTTTCACCTAAATCACTTTTTATTACACGAATGTCATTTTTCAAATAGGAAAAGGAGTACATCAAGGCTGTACATTGTCACCTCGCTTATTTAACTTATATGCAGAATACATCATGAGAAACGCTGGGCTGGATGAAGCACAAGCTGGAATCAAGATTGCCAGGAGAAATAGCAATAACCACAGGTATGCAGATAACACCACCCTTATGGCAGAAAGTGAAGAGGAACTAAAAGCCTCTTGATGAAAGTGAAAGAGGGGAGTGGAAAAGTTGGCTTAAAGCACAACATTCAGAAAACAAAGGTCATGGCATCCGGTCCAATCACCTCATGGCAAATAGTAGATGGGGAGACAATGGAAACAGTGTCAGATTTTTATTTTGGGGGGCTCCAAAATCACTGCAGATGGTGACTGCAGTGCAGCCATGAAGTTAAAAGACACTCCTTGGAATAAAAGATATGACCAACCTAGATAGCGTGTTGAAAAGCAGAGACATGACTTTGCCTACAAAGGTCCGTTTAGTCAAGGCTATTGTTTTTCCAGTGGTCATGTATGGATGTGAAAGTTGAACTGTGAAGAAAACTGAGCGCAGAAGAATTGATGTTTTTGAACTGTGGTGTTGGAGAAGACTCTTGAGAGTCCCTTGGACTATAAGGAGATCAAACCAGTCCATTCTAAAGGAGATCAGCCCTGGGTGTTCTTTGGAGGGAATGATGCTGAAGCTGAAACTCCAGTACTTTGGCCACCTCATGCAAAGAGTTGACTCATTGAAAAGACTTTGATGCTGGGAGGGATTGAGGGCAGGAGGAGAAGGGAACGACAGAGGATGAGATGGCTGGATGGCATCACGGACTCGATGGATGTGAGTCTGAGTGAACTCCGGGTGTTTGTGATGGACAGGGAAGCCTGGCGTGCTGCGATTCATAGGGTCACAAAGAGTCAGACACAAGTGACCGACTGAACTGAACTGAACTGAATGTCATTTTAGAGTATGACAAAATGGAAAGGTACAAATAGAGCTCCATAGGGGTACAATACAATGGAAGGTAGAAAGGTATTATGGGATGGAGGGAAGAACTTTGGACTGGTTATCAGAAGACCTCTGTTCCAGTTCCAGTTTCTCTTTATCTCTGTATAACACTGAACAATCCTTTTAGCTACTGAACTTCAGTTTCTTTATCTGCAAAATAGAGATAATAGTAAATGCCTGATGAAGAGATTGTGAGCTTAAGTAGCAATTACAAAAAAAAAAGGTGGGGAGGGGATCTTTGAATGTGGAATATTTTAAAGCATTCCTGTTAAATAGTCTTAGGGAGAAAGTAAGTGTCACCAAAGAAGATTCAAAGAAAACTCTGTCTTTCAAGATATGTTCAGAGAAATAATTCACTGAGCAAGGCTATCTAAAACTGGGAGTTCTCTGCAAAGGGTTTAAGTAATTTTTAAAAAAATCAGTCATTAATATTTTCCCTGTTCTTCATTAGTTTACAATTTAGATTCAGTTCATTTCAGTTCAGTAGCTCAGTCGTATCGGATTCTTTGTGACCCCACGAACTGCAGCACACCAGGCCTCCCTGTCCCTCACAAATTCCTGGAGTTCACTCAGTTTCACATCCATTGAGTTGGTGATGCCATCCAGCCATCTCATCCTCTGTCATCCTCTTCTCCTCCTGCCTCCACTCCCTCCCAGCATCAGAGTCTTTTCCAATGAGTCAGCTCTTCGCATGACATGGCCAAAGTACTGGAGTTTCAGCTTTAGCATTATTCCTTCCAAAGAACACCCAGAGCTGATCTTTAGATCAGCTGGGTTGATCAGGACTGATTGGATCTCCTTGCACTCCAAGGGACTCTGAATATGTGAATAAACACATAAAAGAGGACAATTCTAAGAAACTTTTAAACAATAGCATGTTCATGTGAATTAGCTGAGTTCCCTTAGCACATTTATTCTGAGTAAGAGAACAGACTAGGTGTTATACTGTGAAGGTTTAAAGAAAAATGCAAGTCTTAGGCAGGAGCTTCTAATATTTTTGAATTTTACTGGGAGGGAATGGCACAATAAAAAAGCTGTTATAGCCAGAATGAAGGGCATATTTTAGGGAGTCAGAAAAACAGTCAGAAAATGTTCAGAAGACAAGTCAGAGACGTTTTCAAACATTGATGTGAGGGTCTGCAGTGTTAAACTGAGAAGCTTAGCTTGGATTAGTTGTTCAGTGGGGAAATTTTGAAGCTCCTGAGTAGAATCATACTTTTGACAAATGGAAGACTATGATCACTAGAACCAAACAGTCTAGAGTGGGTGGAAACTCTAAGAATGAGCTCTGTTTTCTCATCTATAAAATGGAAATCTCATTTTATGATTTTATAAGAATTAAAGACTTTGAAACCACAATCGCCTGACATATACATAGAATTTCAATAGAGAGTAACTTTTATTTTACATTTAAAAGGAGTTTTACATTTTAAAAAGCCTTGAATACATTTTTTCTTATACCACAAATCTGACTTTCATTTTTCCTAAGAGGTTCATTGACTGTACATAGATCAACATCCAGTAAATGATGGGAACTGAGTTGGCTTAAGAGACTGGTTGGGATTACTCCTTGCAGATACTTGTGTTTATAGAAAGGGCATTTGCCCTATTTCATAGCATATTATTTTCTAAGGTATACACCCCAGAAGGCTTACATTGGATTTGGCTACCACAATGTGTTGTTAGATTATAGAATTTATTCACATACACTTATTCATTCATTCATTTAACATGAAACATGCTAAGTATTCATGTGTGTCAGGTTCTACATTAGGTACCCACCATAAAAATTTGCAACTAGCCTGTCACCCTAGAGACCGAGGTTCTCTCCTTTCTGTTTTCTTATTTTAAACCCTGAAGAAGTTCATAGTCCACAGCCCTTAGAGGGAAGGCTACTCCACAGTGCTCTTTACTGTGAAAATAGCAGTTCTCTCTTCCTTTTAGTAAACTGTGGTTTTAAAAATGCTAAAGTCTTCAAATATTCATAGCATTTTTAAATAGTAAGAATAACAGATCATGGAGTTGGAAAATAATTTTATTTCTGAAGCTGTGTTATGCCTGGCCCACTACTGAAACTTTTTGGGCTCATTAATGAATTGCAAAATAATCCCTGCTTGACTACATAACAATGCTGCTATTAAGATGAAATGATCTATGTAAAATGGTCAAAATCATAGTAGGCTCTACAGAGATAAACACATGTGTGTGTGTGTGTTGAGTATGTTGAAGTGTGAGAAAGATATAGTTCAAACTATAGAACTTGTACTTACAAAATTATTATCAGGATTCCTATAAGGGGACATTTGATTGCAGTGTGATAGGTGATGTGGGAATTCTGAAACTCTGTAAATAGAGACAAGTAGACTAAAACCTGCTTGATCAGTACATGGATGTTGTATGACCTGCTACTCTTCTCAAGGATACAACATTACACACATGTACCAGCTTCCTCAGAATGAAAGTCTTCATCTCTGTGTTAAGACCTTCTAAGGTGGACATGGAGTAGCCATCATGGTCAACAAAAGAATCCAAAATGCAGTACTTGGATACAATCTCAAAAATGGCAGAATAATTTCTGTTCATTTCCAAGGCAAATGATTCAATATCACAGTAATCCAAGTCTATTCCCCAACCAGTAATGCTTAAGAAGTTGAAGTTGAACGGATCTATGAGGACCTACAAGACCTTTTAGAACTAACACCCCTCAAAAGATGTCCTTTTCATTATAGGAGACTGGAAATCAAAAGTAGAAGTCAAGAAACATCTAGAGTAACAGGCAAATTTGGTCTTGGAGTATGAATGAAGCAAGGCAAAGGCTAAAAGAATTATGCCAAGAGAATGCTCTGGTCATAGCAAACACCCTCTTTCAACAACACAAGAGAAGACTTTACACGTGGACATCACCAGAAGGTCAACATCAAAATCAGATTGATTATATACTTTGAAGCCAAAGATGGAGAAGCTCTATACAGTCAGCAAAAACAAGACCAGGAGCTGACTGTGGCTCAGATGATGAGCTCCTTACTGCCAAATTCAGACTTAAATTGAAGAAAGAATGGAAAACCACTAGACCATTCAGGTATGACCTAAATCAAACCTTTTATGATTATACAGTGGAAGTGAGAAATAGATTTAAGGGACTAGATCCAATAGATAGAGTGCTTGGTGAACTATGGAAAGAGGTTTGTGACACTGTACAGGAGACAGGGATCAAGACCATCCCCATGGAAAAAAATGCAAAAAAGCAAAATGGCTGTCTGGGGAGGCCTTACAAATAGCTCTGAAAAGAAGAGAAGTGAAAAGCAAAGGAGAAAAGGAAAGATATAAGCATCTGAAAGCAGAGTTCCAAAGAATACCAAGAAGAGATAAGAAAGCCTTCGTCAGTGATCAATGCAAAGAAATAGAGGAAAACAGCAGAATGGGAAAGACTAGATATCTCTTCAAGAAAATTAGAGATACCAAGGGAATATTTCACACAAAGATGGTCTTGATGAAGGACAGAAATGGTATGGACCTAACAGAAGCAGAAGATATTAAGAAGTGGTGGCAAGAATACACAGAAGAACTGTACAAAAAGATCTTCATGACCAAGATAATCATGATGGTGTGATCACTCACCTAGAGCCAGGCATTCTGGAATGTAAAGTCAAGTGGGCCTTAGAAAGCGTCACTATGAACAAAGCTAGTGGAGGAGATGGAATTTCAGTGGAGCTATTTCAAATCCTGAAAGATGATGCTGTGAAAGTACTGCACTGAATATGTCCACAAAGTTGGAACTCAGCAGTGGCCACAGGACTGGAAAGGTCCATTTTCATTGCAATCCCAAAGAAAGGCAATGCCAAAGAATGCTCAAACTAGTGCACAATTGCACTCATCTCACTCACTAGTAAAGTAATGCTCAAAATTCTCCAAGCCAGGCTTATGCTGGATCATGGAAAAAGCAAGAGAGTTCCAGAAAAATATCTATTTCTGCTTTATTGACTATGCCAAAGTCTTTGAATATGTGGATTAAAATAAACTGTGGATAATTCTGAGAGAGATGAGAATACCAGACCACTTGACCTGCCTCTTGAGAAACCTGTATGCAGGTCAGGATGCAACAGTTAGAACTGGACATGGAACAACAGGCTGATTCCAAATAGGAAAAAGAGTATGTCGAGGCTGTATATTGTCACCCTTTTTATTTAATTTCTATTCAGAGTACATCATGAGATATGCTGGGCTGGATGAAGCATAAGCTGGAATCAAGATTGCTGGGACAAATATCCGTAGCCTCAGATATGTAGATGACACCACCCTTATGGCAGAAAGTGAAGAGGAGCTAAAAGCCTCTTGATTAAAGTAAAAGAGGAGAGTGAAAAATTGGCTTAAAGCTCAATATTCAGAAAATGAAGATCATGGCTTCCGGTCCCATCACTTCATGGCAAAAGATGGGGAAACAGTGAAAACAGTGGCTGACTTTATCTTGTTGGGCTCCAAAATCACTGTAGATGATGACTGTAGCCATGAAATTAAAAGATGTTTACTCTTTGGAAGAAAAGTTATGACCAACCTGGATAGCATATTGAAAAGCAGAGACGTTACTTTTCCAACAAAGGTCTGTCTAGTCAAAGCTATTGTTTTTCTAGTAGTCATGTATGGATGTGAGAGTTGGACTGTGAAGAAAGCTGAGCACTGAAGAATTGATGCTTTTGAACTGTAGTGTTGGAGAAGACTCTTGAGAGTCCCTTAGACTGCAAGGAGATCCAACCAGTCCATTCTAAAGGAGATCAGCCCTGGGGTTTCTTTGGAAAGAATGATGCTAAAGCTGAAGCTGCAGTACTTTGGCCACCTCATGAGAAGAGTTGAGTCACTGGAAAAGACTCTGATGCTGGGAGGGATTGGGGGCAGAAGGAGAAGGAGATGACGGAGGATGAGATGACTGGATGGCATCTCCCACTTGATAGACCTAAGTTTGAGTGAACTCCGGGAATTTGAGATGGACAGGGAGGCCTGACGTGCTGCAATGCATGGGATCACAAAGAGTCAGACATGACTGAGCGACTGAGAACTGAACTGAAGGTTGACACACTTGTAAGGCAAAAATATTTCTTCTTTATAGTAATGAACATAAGTACTGATCCAGGCTGCTACGAGTGGAGCAGCCAATAAGGGAATGTTTTACCCATGGATGGAGGTGGTTTCTGCTCTTTATTATTGTGAGCCGACCTTGTTGCTCCTGGCTGACATGTGGAGGAGGGAGGGACAGTTCTTGAACATCTTAAATGAGAATTTGTTTTTTCCCCTGCTTTGGTAGTTTCAGTGAGTGGCCTCCTAAGTTAGAGAGTGTGAAAGACAGCAGTGCAAACTGTGTAGTGTAGAGGAAAGAAAGAAAGAAAGTGAAGTCGTTCAGTTGTGTCCGACTCTTTGCCACTCAATGGACTGTAGCCTGCCAGTCTCTTCCATCCACAGGATTTTCCAGGCAAGAATACTGGAGTAGATTACCATTTCCTTCTCCAGGGGACCTTCCCCATGAGAGCAGAGGCTTTTTGAGCCTGTGGAGATTGGCTGATCTGGTAAAAATTTACTTCGTATGTCAGTTGCTATCAGCTACTCCTGATATATGTGTGAATATAGTTTCTTGCATGTCTGCAAGTGTTTGAATAAGCACATATCCACACATTATATAGAAAATATTTATGAACTTGTATTATACTACACATGCACATAAACATACAAAAGATAAATGAAAGAGAGAGAAAATTATTTCCTTGGAGGAGAAATTTATTGTTTTGTTCAATATGATATCACTGCCATTCAGAACAGTGTCTTACATACAATAAGTGCTTATATTAGTCACCTTTCACAAATGTTATATTAAAAAAAGAAATTCAAGGCTTATAACATTGGACATGTTTCTTGTGCATAGATCCTTAGGCTTGTTACTGCTTGGCTTCATTCCTCTAAGTCCTACAAAACATTTGCTGGGCTTGGTTCCAGGATGAGGATTGGATTCAGCTCTATTTCATGGGCTTCTCATTACAGAACCTAGGATTGTACATATGGGATATAAGTCCATTTTCTTGTTTCAAATTTAAATAGGAAAATATAAAGAAAGGCTGTGGAGCTTAAAGAATAAAGACCTGAGGGGAAGCAGAACTTGCATTCCCTGTGACTATAGAGGAGTGACCACAGAGGAGTGACCACAAGAAGAAGACTATGGACAAATCACTGTCCCTCTCTAGGTAGTGAGAGTGGTGGACCAAGTCAGAAGTTTTTAGACTCTGGACAAGTTCACTCAGAATCACAATGTACATCATATAATATCATGGCTTGGTGGCAGCTCCTGGGAGTTCAGTAAGAAAAGTGCTACCCATAGTGGTCTCTTGTTGTCTTAAGCAGGAGCAGTGCCCTAAGGAAGAAAGAAGACATGAGCTCTGAGGTCTAGGAGAGTGTCTGGACCAGCAGTAGCAATATGGAGCAATGGCAGTCTGAGCAGAGTGAAATGTAGCACAGCAGAGATGCATGATCACACCTACTACCACCAATTGTCTTGCCCTAGAGGAGAAGAAGATTTGATAACAACCACAGTCTTCTACTGTTATGGGCAGAGATTGAAACACTAGAGATGAGCGACTGGCCTCAGAAACAAGCAGAAATTCCTTCTGCTCCAGGTCATATGATTATGCAATGACAGTGTATGAAAAAACACTATTATTTGTGCTATTTTCCATTTCTTTTAACTTAAAACCATTCTGATATATTAGTGCATATTTATTTGGGCATATGCATGTACACACTCCCAATCACATCCCTAAACAGAAACCTCACAGACTTAGAGTTCCCTTAGTGCCTCAAGAAAATGGAGGTTTACTCACCCTTTCAATTTGCTTCCCTTCAAAGACTCACATCGATCTTAATGATGAGAATGTTTCAGTGACTCTGTCTAACTGCTCTAATCTGGGTGAGAGTCAAGATGAATTCTAGATATGTGCTAAATATTCCTAACATTTGCACACAGGGGGCTTTGATTTATTTTATATATACATATATATATATATATATATTTAATAATAAAACTGTTGTTGTTGCTGTTGTTCAGTCACTCAGTAGTGTCTGATGCTTTGCAATCCCATGAATTGCAGCATGCCAGGCTTCCCTGTATTTCACCATCTCCTGGAGTTTGTTCAAACACATGTCCATTGAGTCAATGCTGTCATCCAACCATCTCATCTTCTGTTTCCCCCTTCTTCTTCTGTCTTCAATTTTTTTCAGCAACAGGGGCTTTTCCAATGAGTCAGCTCTTCCCATCAGATGGCCAAAATATTGGAGCTTCAGCTTCAGCATCAGGCCTTTCAATGAATAATCAGGGTTGATTTTTTAAGAATTGACCACTTTGATATCCTTGCTGTCTAAGAAACTATCAAGAGTCTTCTTCAGAAAATTTTGAGACCATGAATTCTTTGGCACTTAGCCTTCTTTACAATCCAAATCTCACTTCCATACATGATTAGTGGAAAGCTATAGCTTTTACTAGACAGGCCTTTATAGGCAAAGTGGTGTCTCTTCTTTTTAATAGGCTATCTAGATTTGTCATAGCTTTTCTTTCAAGAAGGCAGCAGTGGTGAGCCGGCACACTGAGCGTGGCCAAGAGGAACTACCCCACATCCAAGGTCAGGGCAGCAGCCAAGAGTGCCAGGCTGCGACAGTGAAGGTATGGCTGAGAAGAGCTACCCTGCATCTGCCAGGAGGAGCTACCCTGCGTCTGAGGTCAGGGGTGGCCATGAGAAGCCACCTCGTGCACAAGGCCGGGGGCAGTGACCCTGAGGAGCCACCCTGAGCCCAAGGCCAGGAGAGGCGGCTGGGAGAAGCCACTCACGCCTGAGGGCTGGGCCGGCAATGGGAGGTGCAACCCAAGGAACCCTGGCTGTGCAGGCACAGGAGGGCCTAGAGGAGCTATCCAACATTGAAGGTCAGGAGCCATGGCCGTAAGGAGATACCTCTAGTCCAAGGTAAGGAGCAGCGGCTGTGCTTTGCTGGAGCAGCCGTGAAGAGATAACCACGCCCAAGGTAAGAGAAACCCAAAATAGGATGGTAGGTGTTGCAAGAGGGCATCAGAGAGCAGACACACTGAAGCCATACTCACAGAAAACTAGTCAGTCTAATCACATTAGGACCACAGCCTTGTCTAACTCAGTGAAACCAAGCCAAGCCTGCAAGGCAACCCAAGATGGGTGGGTCATGGTGGAGAGGGCTGACAGAATGTGGTCCACTGGAAAAGGGAATGGCAAGACACTTCAGTATTCTTGCCTTGAGAACCCCATTAACAGTATGAAAAGGCAAAATGATAGGATACCAAAAGAGGAACTCCCCAGGTTGATAGGTGCCCAATATGCTACTGAAAATCAGTGGAGAAATAATTCTAGAAAAAATGAAGGGATGGAGCCAAAGCAAAAACAGTACCCAGCTGTGGCTGTGACGAGTGACAGAAGCAAGATTTGATGCTGTAAAGAGCAATGTTGCATAGGAACCTGGAATGTCAGGTCCATGAATCAAGGCAAATTGGAAGTGGTCAAACAAGAAACGGCAAGGGTGAACATCAAAATTCTAGGAATCAGGAAACTGAAATGGACTGGAATGGATGAATTTAAGTCAGATGACCATTATATCTACTACTGCAGGCAAGAATCCCTCAGAAGAAATGGAATAACCACCATAGTCAACAAAAGAGTCCAAAATGCAGTACTTGGATGCAATCTCAAAAACGACAGAATGATCTCTGTTCATCTCCAAGGCAAACCACTCAATATCACAATAATCCAAGTCTATGCCCCAACCAGTAATGCTGAAGAAGCTGAAGTTGAATGGTTTTATGAAGACCTACAAACCTTTTTAGAACTAACACCTCCAAAAGATGTCCTTTTCATTATAGGGGTCTGGAATGCAAAAGTAGGAAGTCAAGAAACACCTGGAGTAACAGGCAAATTTGGCCTTGGAATGTGGATGAAGCAGGGCAAAGATTAATAGAGTTTTGCCAAGAAAATGCACTGGTCATAGCAAACACCCTCTTCCAACAACACAAGAGAAGACTCTACACATGGACGTCAACAGATGGTCAACACTGAAATCAGATTGATTATATTCTTTGCAGCCAAAGATGGAGAAGCTCTATACAGTCAACAAAAACAAGACCAGGAGCCTACTGTGGCTCAGATCATAAACTCCTTATTACCAAATTCAGACTCAAATTGAAGAAAGTATGGAAAACCACTAGACCATTCAGGTATGACCTAAATCAAATCCCTTATGATTATACAGTGGAAGTGAGAAATAGATTTAAGGGCCTAGATCTGATAGATAGAGTGCCTGATGAACTATGGACAGAGGTTCGTGACATTGTGCAGGAGACAGAGATCAAAACCATCCCCATGGAAAAGAAATGCAAAAAGCAAAATGGCTGTCTAGGGAGGCCTTACAAATAGCTATGAAAAGAAGAGAGGTGAAAAGCAAAGGAGAAAAGGAAAGATAGAGGCATTCGAATGCAGAGTTCCAAAGAATAGCAAGAAGAGACAAGAAAGCCTTCTTCAACGATCAATGCAAAATAATAGAGGAAAACAACAGAATGGGAAAGACTAGAGATCTCTTCAAGAAAATTAGAGATACCAAGGGAACATTTCATGCAAAGATGGGCTCGATAAAGGACAGAAATGGTATGGACCTAACAGAAGCAGAAGATATTAAGAAGAGGTGGCAAGAATACATGGAAGAACTGTACAAAAAGATCTTCACGACCCAGATAATCATGATGATGCGATCACTCATCTAGAGCCAGACATCTTGGAATGTGAAGTCAAGTGGTCCCTAGAAAGCATCACTATGAACAAAACTAGTTGAGGTGATGGAATTCCAGTGGAGCTGTTTCAAATCGTGAAAGATGATGCTGTGAAAGTGCTGCACTCAATATGCCAGCAAATTTGGGAAACTCAGCAGTGGCCACAGGACTGGAAAAGGTCCATTTTCATTGCAATCCCAAAGAAAGGCAATGCCAAAGAATGCTCAAACTACTGCACGATTGCACTCACCTCATATGCTAGTAAAGTAATGCTCAAAATTCTCCAAGCCAGGCTTTAGCAGTACATGAACCGTGAACTCCCTGATGTTCAAGCTGGTTTTAGAAAAGGCAGAAGAACCAGCGATCAAATTTCCAACATCTTCTGGATAATGGAAAAAGCAAGAGAGTTCCAGAAAAATATCCTTTTCTGCTTTATTGAGTATGCCAAAGCCTTTGACTCTGTGGATCATAATAAACTGTGGAAAATTTTGAAAGAGATGTGAATACCAGACCACGTAACCTGCCTTTTGAGAAGCAACAGTTAGAACTGGACATGGAACAACAGACTCGTTCCAAATAGGAAAAGGAGTACATCAAGGCTGTATAGTGTCACCCTGTTTATTTAACTTATATGCGGAGTACATTATGAGAAATGCTGGACTAGAAGAAACACAAGCTGGAATCAAGATTGCCGGCAGAAATATCAGTAACTTCAGATATGCAGATGACACCACCTTTACGGCAGAAAGTGAAGAACTAAAGAGCCTCTTGATGAAAGTGAAAGAAGAAAGCAAAAAAGTTGGTTTAAAGCTCAACATTCAGAAAACAAAAATCATGGCATCCAGTCCCATCACTTCATGGGAAACAGATGGAGAAACAGTGGAAACAGTTTCAGACTTTATTTTTCGGGGCTCCAAAATCACTGCAGATGGTGACTGCAGACATGAGATTAAAATGTGCTTACTCCTTGGAAGAAAAGTTATGACCAACCTTGATAGTATATTCAAAAGCAGAGACGTTACTTTGCCGACGAAGGTCCATCTAGTCAAGGCTATAGTTTTTCCTGTGGTCACGAATGGATGTGAGAGTTGGACTGTGAAGAAAGCTGAGCGCCGAAGAATTGATGCTTTTGAACTGTGGTGTTGGAGAAGAGTCTTGAGAGTCCCTTGGACTGCCAGGAGATCCAACCAGTCCATTCTAAAGGAGATCAGCCCTGGGATTTCTTTAGAAGGAATGATACTAAAGCTGAAACTCCAGTACTTTGGCCACCTCATGTGAAGAGTTGACTCACTGGAAAAAGACTCTGATGCTAGGAAGGTTTGGGGGCAGGAGGAGAATGGGACGACAGAGGATGAGATGGCTTGATGGCATCACTGACTTGATGAACCTGAGTCTGAGTGAACTCCGGGTGATGGTGATGGACAGGGAGGTGTGGCATGCTGCAATTCATGGGGTCGTGAAGAGTTGGACATGACTGAGCGACTGAACTGTACTGAACTTTCTTCCAAGAAACAAACATTTCTTAATTTCATGGCTGCAGTCACTGTCTATAGTAATTTTGGAGACCCAGAAAATAAAGCCTATCATTATTTCCATTGTTTCTCCAGCTATTTTTCATGAAGTGATGGGGCCATATTTGATGATCTTGGTTTTTGAATGTTAAGTTTTAAGCCAGCTTTTTCACTCTCGTCTTTCACCTTCAACAAGCAGCTATTTAGTTCTTTGCTTTCTGCCATTAGGGTGGTGTCATCTGCATATCTGAGGTTATTTTTTTCCAGGAAATTTCTTCCAGCAATCTTGATTCCAGCTTGAGCTTCATTCAGCCTGGTATTTCACATGATGTACTCTGCATATAAGTTAAATAAGCAGAGTGAAAATAAACATTCTTGATATACACCTTTCCCTGTTTTGAAACAGCCCATTGTTCCATGTCTGGTTCTAACTGTTGTTTCTTGACATGCAAACAGCTTCCTCAGGAGGCAACTAAGGTGGTCTGGTATTCCCATCTCTTCAAGAATTTTCTATAGTTTTCTATGATCAACACAGTTGAAGGCGTTAGCATAGTCAATGAAGCAGAAGTAGATTTTTTTCTGGAATTTTCTTGATTTTTCTCTTGATTTCTTGATTTTTAAGACAACAGATTTGGCAATTTGATCTCCGGTTCCTCAACCTTTTCTAAGTGCAGATTGCGCATTTGGAAATTCTAAGATCATGTACTATTGAAACCTTATTTGAAGAATTTTAAGCATTACTTTGCTTGTGTGTGAAATGAGTGCAATTGTGTGGTAGCTTTAACATTCTCTGGCATTGCATCTCTTTGGTATCGGAATGAAAACAGCTTTTCTAGTTCTGTGGCCACTGCTGATTTTTCCAAATTTGCTGGCATATTGAGTGCAGCACTTTCACAGCATCATCTTTCAGGACTTTAAATTGCTCAGCAGGAATTTCATCACTTCCACTAGCTTTGCTCATAATAATGCTTCCTGAGCCACACTTGACTTCACACTCCAGGATATCTGGCTCTAGATGAGTGATCACACCATCTTGGTTATCCTATTCTTTGAGACATTTTTTGTACAGTTATTCTGGGTACTCTTGCCACCTCTTCTTAATATCTTCTGCTTTTGTTAAGTCCAGTTTCTGTCCTTTACTGTGCCCATATTTGTATGAAATGTTCCCTTAGAATCTCTAATTTTCTTGAAGAGACCTCTAGTCTTTTCCATTCTGTTGTTTCCCTCTATTTATTTGCATTATTTACTTAAGAAGGCTTTCTCATCTCGCCTTGCTATTCTTTGGATTTCTGCACTCTAATGGATGTCTTTCCTTTTATCATTTTCTTTCCGCTTCTCTTCTTTTCTCAGCAATTTTTAAGGCCTTCTCAGATAGCCATTTTGTGTTTTTGCATTTTCCCCTCCTTGGGGATGGTTTAAGTCACCAGCTCTTGAGTAGTGTTTTGAACCTCCGTCCATAGTTCTTCAGGCACTCTGCCTATCAGATCTAATCCCTTCAATATATTTAGGTCATTCCTGAATGATCTGGTGGTTTTTCCCTACTTTCTTCAGTTTAAATCTGAATTTAGCAACAAGGAGTTCATGATCTGAGCCACAGTCAGCTCCCAGTCTTGTTTTTGCTGACTCTGTAGAGCTTCTCCATCTTTGTCTGCAAAGAATATAATCAATCGATTTTGGTATTGACCATCATCTAGTCCGTGTGTAGAGTTGTTTCTTGTGTTGTTGGAAGCAGGTATTTGCTATGGCCAATGCACTCTCTTGGCAGAGCTCTGTTAGCCTTTGCCTTGCTTCATTTTGTACTCCAAGGCCAAATTTGCCTGCTAGTCCAGATATCTCTTGACTTCCTACTTTTGCTTTCCAGCCCCTTATGATAAAAATGATATTTTTACCCAAAAAGGGAATTCTTTTTTTTTTTTTTTGTCTTGTAGGTCTTCATAGAACTGTTCAGCTTCATCTTTTTGGCATTAGTCGTTGGAGCCTAGACTTAGATTACCGTGATAATGGTTTGCCTTGGAAGCAAACTTAGATCACCCTGTCGTTTTTGAGATTGCACCCAGGCTTTACATTTCTGACTCTTCTGTTGACCATGAAGGCTACTCAGTTTCTTCTAAGGGACTTTTGCCCACAATAGCAGATATAATGGTCATATGAATTAAATTCACCCATTCACATCCATTTTATTTCACTGATTTTAAAATGTTGATGTTCACTCTTGCCATCTCCTGTTTGACCACCTTCAGTTTATCTTGATGCATGGACCTAACATTCCTTGCTCTAAAATGCTGTACCATAAATTAACAATAAAAATAATTTTCACAGAATAGCTATGTGGCCCACATGGACAGAGGGACATGAGGAGAAGACTTGGATGATCTTGAGTGTCCTGCTATTATTATTTCTAAAAACATAAAAGACAAGAGAATCTCTAAAACTTTTTTCTAGCTCTAAATCCAGGTTATTGCATATTTGCAAAATTGAAATTAAAAGATTTAGCTCATAATTATCACAGAGGGATGGTAGAGACAGAAATTTCCCCCAGTTCAGGATCAAGAGACCAAGTAACTCCAATATTTAAAGAGAAGGTTGCTTTGTTTCCTTGAATCCTTATAAAAAGGCATACCATAACTTGTTATATGAATGCTTGATCCCTCTCAAGGACTACCATATAGTTCTTATCTTTTGGATTAAGGAACACTTTTTTTTTTTTATCTTATTATCTTGTGTTAAGGTATAGCTGATTAATAGTGTTGCGATAGTTTCAGGTGAACAATGAAGGCATTTAGTCATTCATATGCATATATCCATTCTCCCCCAAACTCCCTTTCCTACCAAGGCTGCCACATAGGGTTGAGCACATTTCCATGTGTTCTATAGTTGATGCTTGTTGGTTATTCATTGTAAATATGGCAGTGTGTACATGTCCATTCCAAACTCCCTAATTATCCTGTTCCTCTCATGCTTCCCCTCAGCAACCATAAATTTGATTTTTATGTTTGTGAGTCTCTTTCTGTTTTGTAAGTAAGTTCACTTGTTTCACTTCTTTTTAGATTTCACATGTAAAGGATGAAGAACCACTTTTAAAATGAATACTATGAATCTCTCTACAGATGAGAACACCATAAGCCTAAATTCACAAAATTATGTTCCAGATTCAGGCTCTCTGAGGCTTACCAGTGGAAGACTAAGAAATGGTTTTTGGATAGGGATCCAAGAACCTTAGAGTAATAAAATGACTTTGTGGAAATATAGAAAGAAAATATAATTTCACCTTATAAAATACCTATTTTATATTTATTTAAAATTTAACTCATTAATATTTAGTATTGAAAGGTTGTTGTTGAATCATGACGCTGGGATTCTTGGCCCCTGGAGGAGAAGAATTTAATCTGGGGCTAGAGACGAGGCTTGATCGCTCAGAGCTTTTGTGTGATAAAGTTTTATTAAAGTATAAAGGAGATAGAGAAAGCTTCTGAAATAGGCATCAGAAGGGGGCAGAAAGAGTACTCCTTGCTAGTCTTCAGCTGGATGTTATATAGTCACCAGCAGTCTGTTAATGAAAGAAAGGAATGTCTCAAAACTTAGAATGGCACCAGGCCCCTCACCCATAAGATGTATTTTGGGATAATCTTGGCACCAAATTGTTTATCTTGGGCCATAAAAGGATTAACTTGAATCTTGAAGAAGGGCAAAGCATCATACAAATAGTTTCATTTACATAGATTAGAGGAACAATATCAGAGTATAACATACTGGTTTATCAAGTAGGTTCTGAGCCCCAAAGGCTTGAAGACAGAATTTGGGGTAAACGCATAGTACATTAACATAGCTTAAGATAAACATTTCCATAAGAAAAAGGTCATGGTTATCTTCAAGTGAAACCAGGTGTCATTATGGCAACACAGAATTTTAAGAGAAACCTCCTTTTAAATTTGTATAGAGAAGGAAAAAGTATCACTAGTTTGTTTCCTCCTGCCGCTTAAGAGAGATAAAATGTCTGACATTTGCATGGCCTTCCTGCCTGTTACCCTCTCAGTGTGATTTATAATTTCACTTATTTATAAATAACACCTATATCAAGGGCACATATTTCAAAAATTACTGATACTACATAACACAGTTTAAAGAACTGTCCTTTCTGTTCAAAGAACACTAGTTCTGAACTCTGAGAACCAAAGCTAGTCTCGTAATTATGTAGAAATGTGATTAGAAGACGTTCTAACTTTAAGCCCAAGAATTCTAAACCCAAGAATAGTTTCTCCAGCAGATCTTCTTGCCCCAGGGACTGAACAAGGGTCTCCTGCATTGCAGGCAGATTCTTTACCAGCTGAGCTACCAGGGAATCCCTTTCTAATTTTATAACTGATCTGAAATCCTACTATGACATCTAAATCCTTCATTATCTATTTCTTTAGTTGTTGTATACTGAAAGCATACATATGTATATACAAAACTCTTTAAGAATAAGATAATGAATATGTGCATTGTTTCTCTACTTACAAGATTCTTGGAGAAGAGAACACCTAAAAGCAATGTTTCATGGATACTCTGGGAAGAAAAGTAAAGCCTCGAGAATGTGTGGAGTCACCAGGGGATACAATTTTGGTCCAACCAAAATTGGGACTCTTACATGCTACAAGAGAGCAGTTGAGCACTAAATATCAGTGAGCAGCATAGACGTGGAAGTGTGGTGAACTTGGGAGTATAAGGCATGGTAAGCAAAGCAGAATTTGGAATCTATTGCAAATATACTTTCCCCTGATTTGCAGGTTTTTTTGGTCTGGCTTTATTAGTGACTTTTATGTCTTTTCTTACTGACTTTTATAAATAAACTTTAAGTGACTTTTATGCATAGACTGCTTTTATGCTGACTATCTTATAATGTGGTACTTTCCTGTGACTCAGACAGTAAAGAATCTACCTGTAATTTGATAGAACTGGGTTTTATCCGTGAGTCAGGAAGATCCCCTGGAGAACAGAACAACAACCAATTCCAGTATTCTTTGAGCTTCCCTGGTGGCTCAGACGGTAAAGCGTCTGCCTGCAATGCAGGAGACACGGGTTCAATTCCTGGGTCGGGAAGGTCCTCTGGAGAAGGAAATGGCAATCCACTCCAGTACTCTTGCCTGGAAAACCCCATGGACGGAAGAGCCAGTCCATGGGGTCACAAACAGTCGGACATTCCCTGGAAAATACCATGGACAGAGGAGCCTGAAAGCTACAGTCCATGGTCTCCCAAAAGTCAAACATGACTGAGTGACTAACGGAAGGTTAAGTTGTCCCACAGCACATGGGATCTTAGTTTCCCAATCAGGGATGAAACCCAAGTCCACTGAACCACCAGGAAAGTCCCCTGGAATATCTTAAAGCATTATTTTTCAATTGGGTGTGATTTTGTTCATGGGACATTTTTAATTGTCACTACTTATAGAGTGTGTCACTGTTATATAGTGGGTATAAGCTAGGCATGTGGTAACATCTTACAATGCAGTGGACAGATCCCCACAATGAAGTATTGTGCTGTGCTTAGTTGCTCAGTCGTGTCTGACTTTTTGTGGCCCAGTGAGCTGTAGCCTGCTAGGCTGTTCTGTCCATGGAGATTCTCTAGGCAAGAATACTGGAGTGCCCTCCTCCAGGGATCTTCCAAACCCAGGGATTGAACCCAGGTCTCCCACATTGCAGGTGGATTCTTTACCATCTCAGCCACCAGGGAAGCCACCCCAAAATATTACCTCACCCAAAATGATAGTAGTTCCAAAATTGGGAAACCCTTTCTTACAGGAAAAAAATAATGCCATTAAAATTGACATAAGGCAGGAGACAACACCAGCAATGTATATGCTCACTCAATAGCTCCTTGATGTCTTTTCTATCCCAGAAATTTCAGTCCTATGAATAGACAGTCTACTCCCAGTGGGGTCTGAAATATTACTGATTTGTCACCAACCATCTATCTCACAATAGGGAGGAGATTTAAGATGAGCTCTTTCAAAGACACTGAAAATCTGCCCTTTCCATTGGTCTTAAAGAAACAGAATTTAATGGTCTTAGCTTGGACTTAATGAGCCAACATTCACATCAGAAAGCTACTCTGTGTTTGACATATTTGACAGTGTGTTATGGGGAAATAGAGGGGAAAATATATAGGTATGTTCAAAGACTAATTGAGCACTGCAACTGAGCAATCTGTGGACATTCTATCCTCTAGTTAGAGGTTGCCACGCTTTAGTGGAGCCAGAGACAGACTCTACTATGAAGATGTCATTTTTTTTTAATTAAAAAAAAAAGCATGGTTTTAAATATAGCAAAAGCAAGGAGCATGGGGGAGGAATGATGTGGGTTATAGAAACTTCTGTCAAAAAGAACCACTCAGCTGTGGCTAACAGTCTGACTTCAAACTAAAATGCATCAGATATAAAGGGTTTTAGGTGCTTCATGTTCTGCTTTGGTATGGAGAAAATAGGACTGAGGTATGCAGGGGATCCCATCACAAAGCAGACTGGGCCAGTCCAGGGAAACAAGGATATCAAGACAGAATTTCTGAATTGGTCAGAGGCTCCTAGTACAAGGACTACCACCTAATCTGGCTACTTCAGGTGATAATAAAGACTACAGGATGTAAGGGAATGTTAGCAGAGAGAGTGGGATAACTATGATTCTGGAATAGCCTCAATCAATTTATCCAGCTCTGGGCTGCTGCTAAATTACTGAATCAAGAACTGAAGCCAGAAGTGTAACAAGCTTGCATGTGCATTGCTTGCGTCAGACTTGTGTGTAAAGATTAATGTCAGCTGCTTGCATGATTGCTCAGTCCCTCAGTCATATCAGACTCCTTGTAGCCCCAGGGACTGTAGCCTGCCAGGCTCCACTTTGCATGTAATTTTTCAGGCAATACTGGAGTGGGCTGCCTTTCCTCTTTCAGGAGATCTTTCCAAACCAGGAATTGAACCCGCATCTACTGTGGCTCCTGCATTGGCAAGCCGATTCTTTACCACTGTGCCACCTGGGAAGTTCAATCACCTGCTTGATGTCTGACTAATTAACATTTTTTTCAGTCTCCGTTTTTGCACCTTAAAAGTGGAGATACTAATAGACTTCACAGAGTTACTTTAAAATATGCATGTAAATTACTTATGAAGGTTAACCAAAATGCTGCTTATAAATCTAGCACATAGCATACTCTTAAGGAATGTTTGTAAATACATAATTGAAATCAGCTGAGATTGTAAGTAGGGCTAGTTTATGACATAGGCAACAGATGAAATGTATAAGGACAGGACCCTCCATTTCTATTACCGAATTTATGGGTTGCTATGGCATCTGGACAGGCTACAGTACACGGGGTCACAAAGAGTCAGACACAACTAAGCATTCAAGCATGCACTATGGTATCTGGAACATTGTATATGTGAAACGACCCTCCTGATGTAAGGCATCCTGGGTCTTTATTAAAAGCTGATCACTTACTAAAATATTGACCTACTCTATCTAATAAATTCTTATGGAAAAAAAAATTAACTATTCTGTTTTAATTGGAGGATAATGGCTTTACATAATTTTGTTGTTTTCTGTCAAACCTCAACATGAATTAGCCATAGGTATACATATACCCCCTTCCTTTTGAAACTCTCTCCCATCTCCTCCCCATTCCACCCTTCTAGGTTGATACGGAGCCCCTGTTTGTGTTTCTTGAGCCATACAGGAAATTCCTGTGGGCTATCTATTTTACATATGGTAATGGAGGTTTCCATTTTACTCTTTCCATACATCTCATCCTCTCCTCCTCCCTTCCCATGACCATAAGTCTTTTCTCTATGTCTGTATCTCCAATGTTTCCCTGTAAATAAATTCTTCAGTTCCATTTTTCTACATTCTGTATATATGTGATAGAATTATTTATAATAATTTATATTTATTTATTTATGTTATATTTATCTCTATATTTATCTTGCTCTTTTCGACTTATTTCACACTGTATAATAGGTTTTAGTTTCATCCACCTCATTAGAACTGACTCAAAGATGTTCCTTTTATGACTGAGTAATATTCCATTGTGTATATGTACTACAACCTCTTTATCTATTTATTTGTTGATGGACATCTGATTGCTTCCATGTTCTAGCTGTTGTAAATAGTGCTGCAATGAACAGCAGGATAATGTATATTTTTCAATTTTGGTTTCCTTGGGGTATAAGCCTAGGAGTGGTATTGCTGTGTGGTTTTATTCCTAGTTTTTTTAATGAATCTCCATACTGTTTTCCATACTGGCTGTATCAATTTACATTCCCACCAACAATGCAAGAGCGTTCTCTTTTCTCCACACCATTTGCAGCGTGTATTGCTTGTAGATCCTTTGATGATGGCCATTCTGACCAGTGTGAAGTCATATCTCATTGCAGTTTTGATTTGCATTTCTCTAATAATGAGCAATGTTAAACATTTTTTCAGGTGTTTGTTAGCCTTCTATATGTCTTCTTTAGAGAAATGTCTGTTTAGGCCTTTTTCCCACTGTTTGATTGGGTTGTTTGTTTTCCTGGCATTGAGTTATATGAGCTGCTTGTATGTTTTGGAAATTAATCCTTCATCAGTTGTTTCATTTGCTATCATTTTCTTCCATTCTGAGGGTTGTCTTTTCACCTTGCTTATAGTTTCCTTTGCAGTGCAAAAGCTTTTAAGTTTAATCAGGTCCCACTTGTTTACTTTTTTTTTTTAATTTTGTTAACTTTTTTGTTTTTATTTCCGTTACTCTAGGAGGTGGGTCATAGAGGAGCTTGCTTTAATTTATGTCATTTAGTGTTCAGCCTGTTAGTGTTCCCTCTAACAGTACTATAGTTTGTGGTCTTTATATTTAGGTCTTTAATCCATTTTGAGTTTATTTTTGTGCATGGTATTAGGAAATGTTTTAATTTCATTGTTTTACATGTAGCTCTCCAGTTTTCCCAGCACCACTGATTGAAGAGGCTGTCTTTTCCCCATTGTATATTCTTGCCTCCTTTGTCAAAAAATAAGGTACCCATAGGTGCATGGGTTTATTTCTGGGCTTTCTTTCTTGTTCCATTGGTCTATATTTCTATTTTTGTACCAGTACCATACTGTCTTCCAAGTTCAGTTCAGTTCAGTAGCTCAGTCATGTCCCACTCTTCACAACTCTATGAATCACAGCATGCCAGGCCTCCATGTCCATCACCATCTCCCGGAGTTCACTCAGACTCACGTTCATCGAGTCAGTGATGCCATCCAGCCATCTCATCCTCATCCTCTGTAGTAAGTGTCTTTTAATTTCATGGCTGCAATCACCATCTGCAGTGATTTTGGAGCCCCCCCCAAAATAAAGTCTGACACTGTTTCCCCTATTTCCCCATCTATTTCCCATGAAGTGATGGGACTGGATGCCATGATCTTTGTTTTCTGAATGTTGAGCTTTAAGCCAACTTTTTCACTCTCCTCTTTTACTTTCCTCAAGAGGCTTTTTAGTTCCTCTTCACTTTCTACCAAAAGGGTGGTATCATCTGCATATCTGATGTTATTGATATTTCTCCCGGTAATCTTGATTCCAGCTTGTGTTTCTTCCAGCCCAGCATTTCTCATGATGTACTCTGCATATAAGTTAAATAAGCAGGGTGACAATATACAGCCTTGACGTACTCCTTTTCTTATTTGGAACCAGTCTATTTTTCCATGTCCAGTTCTAACTGTTGCTACCTGACCTGTATACAGATTTCTCAAGAGGCAGGTCAAGTGGTCTGGTATTTCCATCTCTTTCAGAATTTTCCACAGTTTATTGTGTTCCGGGCTGCCGTCTGTGGGGTTGCACTGAGTTGGACACGACTGAAGTGACTTAGCAGCAGTCAACGCTATGGTTTTTCCAGTGGTCATGTATGGATGTGACAGTTGGACTGCGAAGGAGGCTGAGCACCAAATAATTAATGCTTTTGAACTGTGGTGTTGGAGAAGACTCTTGAGAGTCCCTTGGACTGCAAGGAGATCCAACCAGTCCATTCTGAAGGAGATAAGCCCTGGGATTTCTTTGGAAGGAATGATGCTAAAGCTGAAATTCCAATACTCTGGTCACCTCATGCGAAGAGCTGACTCATTGGAAAAGACTCTGATGCTGGGAGGGATTGGGAGCAGGAGGGGAAGGGGGTGACCGACGATGAGATGGCTGGATGGCATCACGGACTCGATGGACATGAGTCTGAGTAAACTCCTGGGGTTGGTGATGGACAGGGAGACTTGGCGTGCTATGATTCATGGAGTCGCAAAGAGTCGGACACGACTGAGCGACTGAACTGAACTGAACTGAACCATACTATCCTGATGACTGTAGGTTTGTAGCATAATCTGAAGTCAGAAAAGTAGATTCCTCCAGCTCCATTCTTCTTTCTCAAGACTGCTTTGGGTATTCTGGGTCTTTGGGGTTTTTGTATGAATTGTGAATTTTTTTTTCTTCTAATTCTGTAAAAATGGGTTTCATGTCAGTTATGGCAAAAACCACTACAATATTGTGAAGTAATTAGCCTCCAATTAAAATAAATTAGTTATTTGTTTTAATGCCATTGGTAACTTGACAGGGATCATATTGAATCTGTAGACTGAATTTTGTAGTATAGTCATTTTCACAACATTGAATCTTCCTACCCAGAAACATGGAATATCTCTCCATCTATTTATATCATTTTTGATTTCTTTCATTAATGTCATATAATTTTCTGTGTATAGTTCTTTTTTTTCTTAGGTGTTTATTTCTATATATTTAATTATTTTTGTTGCAATGGTGAATGGGATTGATTGCTTAATTGCTCTTAATAATTTTCCATTGTTAGTATACAGAAATGCAAGTGAATTCTGTGTATTGATTTTGTATCTTGAAACTTTAGTAAATTTACTGATTAGCTTTAGTAGTTTTCTGATACTATCTTTGGGGTGTTCTATGTACCATATCATGTCATCTGCAGACAGTAAGAGCTTTGCTTCTTTTCTGATCTGAATTAGTTTTATTTATTTTTCCTCTCTGATTGCTATACCTAGAAATTCCAGAACTATGTTGAATAATAGTGGTCAAACAGGACACCTTTGTCTTGTTCCTGATCTTAGGAGGAATGCTTTCAGTTTTTCACCACTGAGAATAATGTTTGCTATAGGCTTGTCATATATGGCCTTTGCTATGTTAAGGTATGTTCCTTCTATGCCCATTGGAATATGAAGACCTACAAACCCTTTTAGAACTAACACCCAAAAAATATGTTCTTTTCATTGTAGGGGACTGGAATGCTAAAGTAGGAAGTCAAGAAACACCTGGAGTAACAGGCAAATTTGACCTTGGACTGCAGAATGAAGCAGGGCAAAGACTAATAGAGTTTTGCCAAGAAAATGCACTGGTCATAGCAAACACCCTCTTCCAAAAACACAAGAGAAGACTCTACACATGAACATCACCAGATGGTCAACACCGAAGTCAGATTGATTATATTCTTTGCAGCCAAAGATGGAGAAGCTCTATACAGTCAACAAAAACAAGACCAGGAGCCTACTATGGCTCAGATCATGAACTCCTTATTACCAAATTCAGACTCAAATTAAAGAAAGTAAGGAAAATCGCTAGACCATTCAGGTATGACCTAAATCAAATCCCTTATGATTATACAGTGGAAGTGAGAAATAGATTTAAGGGCCTAGATCTGATAGATAGAGTGCCTGATGAACTATGGAATGAGGTTCGTGACATTGTACAGGAGACAGGGATCAAGACCATCCCCATGGAAAAGAAATGCAAAAAAGCAAAATGGCTGTCTAGGGAGGCCTTACAAATAGCTATGAAAAGAAGAGAGGCAAAAAGCAAAGGAGAAAAGGAAAGATGTAAACATCTGAGTGCAGAGTTCCAAAGAATAGCAAGAAGAGATAAGAAAGCCTTTTTCAGCGATCAATGAAAAGAAATAGAGGAAAAGAACAGAATGGGAAAGACCAGAGATCTCTTCAAGAAAATTAGAGATATCAAGGGAACATTTCATGCAAAGATGGGCTCGATAAAGGACAGAAATGGTATGGACCTAACAGAAGCAGAAGATATTAAGAAGAGGTGGCAAGAATACATGGAAGAACTGTACGGAAAAGATCTTCACGACCCAGATAATCATGATGATGTGATCACTCATCTAGAGCCAGACATCTTGGAATTTGAAGTCAAGTAGGCCTTAGAAAACATCACTATGAACAAAGCTAGTGGAGGTGATGGCATTCCAATTGAGCTATTTCAAATCGTGAAAGATGATGCTGTGAAAGTGCTGCACTCAATATGCCAGCAAATTTGGGAAACTCAGCAGTGGCCACAGGACTGGAAAAGGTCAGTTTTCATTCCAATCCCAAAGAAAGGCAATGCCATAGAATGCTCAAACTACCGCACAATTGCACTCATCTCATATGCTACTAAAGTAATGCTCAAAATTCTCCAAGCCAGGCTTCAGCAATACATGAACCATGATCTCCCTGATGTTCAAGCTGGTTTTAGACAAGGCAGAGGAATCAGAGATCAAATTGCAACATCTGCTGGATCATGGAAAAAGCAAGAGAGTTCCAGAAAAACATCTGCTTTATTGACTATGCCAAAGCCTTTGACTGGGTGGATCACAATTAACTGTGGATAATTTTGAAAGAGATGAGAATACCAGACCACCTAACCTGCCTTTTGAGAAATCTGTATGCAGGTCAGGAAGCAACAGTTAGAACTGGACATGGAACAACAGACTGGTTCCAAATAGGAAAAGGAGTATGTCAAGGCTGTATATTGTCACCCTGCTTATTTAACTTCTATGCAGAGTACATCATGAGAAATGCTGGAAACAGAAGCTGGAATCAGGATTGCCAGCAGAAATATCAATAACCTCAGATATGCAGATGATACCACCTGTATGGCAGAAAGTGAAGAGGAACTAAAGAATCTCTTGATGAAAGTGAAAGGGGAAATCGAAAAAGTTGGTTTAAAGCTCAACATTCAGAAAACAAAGATCATGGCATCCAGTCCCATCACTTCATGGGAAATAGATGGAGAAACAGTGGAAACAGTGTCAGACTTTATTTTGGGGGGCTCCAGAATCACTGCAGATGGTGACTGTAGCCATGAAATTAAAAGATGCTTACTCTTTGGAAGAAAAATTATGACCAATCTTGATAGTATATTCAAAAGCAGAGACATTACTTTGCTGACGAAGGTCCGTCTAGTCAAGGCTATGGTTTTTCCTGTGGTCATGTATGAATGAGAGAGTTGGACTGTGAAGAAGGCTGAGTGCTGAAGAATTGATGCTTTTGAACTGTGGTGTTGGAGAAGACTCTTGAGAGTCTCTTGGACTGCAAGGATATCCAACCAGTCCATTCTAAAGGAGATCAGCCTTGGGGTTTCTTTGTAAGGAATGATGCTAAAGCTGAAACTCTAGTACTTTGGCCACCTCATGTGAAGAGTTGACTTATTGGAAAAGACTCTGATGCTGGGAAGGATTAGGGTCAGGAGGAGAAGGGGACGACTGAGGATGAGATGGCTGGATGGCATCACGGACTCTATGGACGTGAGTCTGGGTGAACTCTGGGAGTTTGTGATGGACAGGGAGATGTGGCGTGCTGCAATTCATGGGGTCGCGGAAAGTCAGACACGACTGAGCAACTGAACTGAACTGAACTGAATCATAAATGGTTGCTGAATTTTGTCAAAGGCCTTTTCTGTATCTATTAGATGATCATATGTTTTTTAATCTTTCAATTTGTTAATATGGTGTGTCACATTGATTGATTTTCATATATTGAAGAATCCTGGCGTCCCTTGGAATAAACCCAACTTGATCATGTTGTATGAGCTCTTTGATGTGTTGCTGAATTCTGTTAGCTAAAATTTTGTTAAGGATTTTTGCATCTATGGTCATCAGTGATATTGGCTTGTAATTTTCTTCCTTTGTGTTGTCTTTGTCTTGTTTTGGTATTAGGGTGATGGTGGCCTTGTAGAATGAGTTTGGAAGTGTTCCTTCTGCAATTTTTAGAAAGAATTTTAGAAGGATAGGCATTAGTTTTACTCTAAATGTTTTATAGCATTCTCCTGTGAAGCCATCTGGTCCTGGGCTTTTGGTTTTGGGAAGATTTTTTTATCACAGCTTCAATTTCTGTTCTTGTAATTGGGTTGTTCATAATTTCTATATATTCCTGGTTCAGCTTGAAAGATGGACCTTTTCTAAGAATCTGTCCATTTCTTCCAGGTTATCTATTTTATTTAATCTATTTTATTTAGTTGTTCATAATAATCTGATATAATCCTTTGTATTTCTGTGCTGTCTGTTGTAACTGCTCCTTTTTCATTTCTAATTTTGCTGATTTGATTATTCTCTATCTCTCTCTGTCTCTCTCTGTCTCTCTCTCTTTTTTTTTTTTTTTTTGATGAATATGTCTAAAGGTTTGTCAATTTTCTTTATCTTCTCAAAGAAACATCTTTTATTTTTATTTATTTTTTCCATTGTTTCTTTCTTTTTCATTTGTTTCTGCTCAGATCTTTATGATTTATTTCCTTCTACTAATTTTGAGCTTCTTCTTCATCCTCTTTTCTTTTTTTTTTCTTTTGCTGTTGTTCTTCTTTTTCCAGTTGCTTTAGGTATAAAGTTAGATTGTCTGTTCAAAGCTTTTCTTGTTTCTTGAGGTAGAATTATATTGCATAAACTTCCCCCTTAGAACTGTTTTTGCTGCTCCCCATAGGTTTTGAATTGTTGTGTTTTCATAGTCATTTGTTTCTGCAAATATTTTTTATTTCCCTTTTGATTTCTTCAGTAAAGTGTTGGTTATTTAGAAATGTGTTGTTTAATCTCCATGTCTTTGTGTTTCTTACAGTATTTTTCTGTAATTGATATCTAGTCTCATAGTGTTTGGTCAGAGAAGATGCTTGATATAATTTCTATTGTCTTAAATTTGCTGAGGTCTGATTTGTGACCCAAACTGTGGTCTGTCCTGGAGAATGTTCCATGTGTACTTGAGAAGAAGGTGTATTCTTTTGCATTTGGATGAAATGTCCTGAATATATCAATGATATCCATCTCATCTAGTGTATTGTTTAAGACTTGTGTTTTCTTATTAATTTTCTGTTCTGATGATCTGTCTTGGTGTGACAGATATGATTGGTGTGAGTGGGATGTTAAAGTCTCCTGCTATTACTGTGTTACTGTCAATTTTTCCTTTTATGTGTGTTAGTGTTTCTCTTATGTATTGAGGTGCTCCTTCAGTGGGAGCATATATATTTACAATTGTTATGTCTTCCTCTTGAATTGATCCTTTGATCAATTATGTGTTGTCCTTCCTTATCTCTTGTAATCTTCTTTGTGTTAAGGTCTATTTTGCCTGATATGAGGATAGCTACTCCAGCTTTCCTTCACTTCCCATTTATAGGGAATATTTTCCCATCTTCTCACTTTCAGTCTATATGTGTCTTTAGGTCTAAAGTGACTTTCTTGTAGACAGCATATATATGAGTTGTGTTTTTGTATCCATTTACATTTAAAGTAATTATTGATATATATGTTCCTATTGCCATGTTCTTAATTGTTTGGGGTTAATTTTGTAGATCTTTTTTGTTTTCTTGTATTTCTTTTTTTTTAATTAAATTTATTTATTTTTTAAATTACAATACTGTATTTGTTTTGCCATACATTGACACGAATCAGCCATAGGTGAACACAATCTCCCAATGCCGAATCCCCCTCCCACCTCCCACCCCCATCCTCTACTTGAATCATCCTGTGCATCAGCCCCATGCCTCCTGCATCCTACATTGAACATAGATTAGCGTTTCGTTTCTTACAGGAAAGTATACATGCTTCATTGCCATTCTCCCATACCATCCCACCCTTTCCCTCTCCCTCAGAGTCCAAAAGTCGACTCTATACCTCTGTGTCTCTTGTTGTCTCACATATAGGGTCATCATCACTGTCTTCTAAATTCCATATATATGTGTCAGTATACTGTATTGGTGTTTTTCCTTCTGGCTTACTTCACTCTGTATAATCGGTTCCAATTCCATCCATCTCATTAGAACTGAGTCAAATTTATTCTTTTTAAGGGTTAAGTAGCATTCCATAGTGTATATGAACCACAGCTTTCTTATCCATTCATCTGCTGATGGACATCTAGGTTGCTTCCATGACCTGGCTATTATAAACAGTGCTGCAAGGAACACTGGGGTACATGTGTCTCTTTCACTTCTGGTTTCCTCAGTGTGTATGCCCAGCAGTGGGATTGCTGGGTCATAAGGCAGTTCTATTTGCAATTTTTTAAGGAATCTCCACACTGTTTTCCATAATGGCTGTACTAGTTTGCATTCCCACCAGCAATGTAAGAGGGTTCCCTTTCTCCACACCCTCTCCAGCATTTATTGCTTGTAGACTTTTGGATCGCAGCCATTCTGACTGGTGTGAAATGGTACCTCATTGTGGTCTTGATTTGCATTTCTCTGATAATGAGTGATGTTGAACATCTTTTCATGTGTTTGTTAGCCATCCGTATGTCTTCTTTGGAGAAATGCCTATTTAGTTCTTTGGCCCATTTTTTTATTGGATCATTTATTTTTCTGGAGTTGAGCTGCATAAGTTGCTTATATATCTTTGAGATTAGCTGTTTGTCAGTTGCTTCATTTGCTATAGTTTTCTCCCATTCAGAAGGCTGTCTTTTCACCTTGCTTATAGTTTCCTTTGTTGTGCAGAAGCTTTTAATTTTAATTAGATCCCATTTGTTTATCTTTGCTTTTATTTCCAGTATACTGGGAGTTGGATCATAGAGGATCCTGCTGTGATTTATGTCGGAGAGTGTTTTGCCTATGTTCTCCTCTAGGAGTTTTATAGTTTCTGGTCTTACATTTAGATCTTTAATCCCTTTTGAGTTTATTTTTGTGTATGGTGTTAGAGAGGGGTCTAGTTTCATTCTTTTACAAGTGGTTGACCAGTTTTCCCAGTACCACCTGTTAAAGAGACTATCTTTACTCCATTGTATATTCTTGCCTCCTTTGTCGAAGATAAGGTGTCCATAGGTGTGCGGATTTATCTCAGGGCTTTCTATTTTGTTCCATTGATCTATATTTCTGTCTTTGTGCCAGTACCATACTGTCTTAATGACTGTGGCTTTGTAGTAGAGCCTGAAGTCAGGCAAGTTGATTCCTCCAGTTCCATTTTTCTTTCTCAAGATTGCTTTGGCTATTCGAGGTTTTTTGTATTTCCATACAAATCTTGAGATTATTTGATCTTGACTATGTAAATCCCTTTAACATTTGTTGTAAAGCTGGTTTGGTGGTACTGAATTCTCTTAACGTTAGCTTCTCTGTAAAGCTTTTGACTTCTTCATCACTTTTGAATGAGATCCTTGTCGGGTACAGTAATCTTGGTTGTAGATTTTTCCCTTTCAGTATTTTAAGTATATCCTGCCATTCCCTTCTGGCTGGCAGAGTTTTTACTGAAAGATCAGCTATTAAGCATATGGAGTTTCCCTTGTATGTTACTTGTTGCTTCTCCCTTGCTGCTTTTAATATTCTTTTGTTTAGTCTTTGTTAGTTTGATTAGTATATGTCTTGTTGTGTTTCTCCTTGGGTTTATCCCATATGAAACTTTTTGTCTCTCTTCACTTGACTGACTATTTCCTTTTCCGTGTTGGCTAAATTTTCAACTATAATCTCTTCAAAAAACTTTCTTATACCCGTTATTTTTTTCTTCTCCTCCTGGGACCCTTATAAGTGGAATGTTGGTGCATTTCATATTGTCCTAGGGGTCTCTGTAGTTCTTTTCATTCTTTTACTTTATTCTGCTCTTCAGAAGTTATTTCCACCATTTTATCTTCCACCTTACTGATTCATTCTTCTACTTCAGATATGCTGCTATTGCTTCCTTCTAAAGTTTTTTTTTTTTTTTTTAAATTTCAGTAATTGTCCTGTTTGTCTCTGTATGTTTATTCTTTAATTCTTCTAGGTCTTTGTTAATTGATTCTTCCATTGTCTCCTTTTTGTTTTCAAGGTTTTTGATCATTTTTACAGTCATTATTTTGAATTCTTTGTCAGATAGTTTGCCTGTTTCCTCTTCATTTATTTGGACTTCTGTGTTTCTAGCTTGTTCCTTCATTTGTAGTATTTCTCTGCCTTTTCATTGCTTTTTTTTTAATTTATTATTGTTTTTGAGGTCTCCTTTTCCCAGGTTTCAAAGAAAGTTGAATTCTTTCCTTGAAGAAACTTGAATTATTTCTTCCATTTGGTCTCTGCCCTCCTAAGGTTGGTCCAGTGGTTTCTGTAAGCTTTGATTATTGTGAAATTTATGCTGAGTTTT
The DNA here is from genome assembly GCA_917880005.1 of Nanger dama. Taxonomy (NCBI): domain Eukaryota; kingdom Metazoa; phylum Chordata; class Mammalia; order Artiodactyla; family Bovidae; genus Nanger; species Nanger dama. The sequence goes on from CAKJTW010000069.1 coordinate 7,554,617, forward strand.
TGTTTGTTTGTTTCTCCTCTGATGGGCAAGGCTGAGAGAGGTAGTAATCCTGTCTGCTGATGATTTGGTTTGTATTTTTGTTTTATTTGTTGTTTAGATGGGGCATCCTACATAGGGTACTACTGGTGGTTGGGTGATGCCAGGTTTGTATTCAAGTCATTTTGTTTGTGTGAGTTCTCACTATTTGATACTCCCTAGGGTTAGTTCTCTGCAGATGGTGACTGCAGCCATGAAATTAAAAGATGCTTACTCCTTGGAAGGAAAGTTATGACCAACCTAGGTAGCATATTCAAAAGCACAGACATTACTTTGCTGACTAAGGTCTGTCTAGTCAAGGCTATGGTTTTTCCTGTGGTCATGTATGGATGTGAGAGTTGGACTATGAAGAAGACTGAGTGCCAAAGAATTGATGCTTTTGAACTGTGGTGTTGGAGAAGACTCTTGAGAGTCCCTTGGACTGCAAAGAGATCTAACCAGTCCATTCTGAAGGAGATCAACCTTGGGATTTCTTTGGAAGGAATGATGCTAAAGCTGAAACTCCAGTACTTTGGCCACCTCATGTGAAGAGTTGACTCATTGGAAAAGACTGTGATGCTGGGAGGGATTGGGTGCAGGAGGAGAAAGGGATGACAGAAAATGAGGTGGCTGGATGGCATCATTGACTCGATGGACGTTAATCTGAGTGAACTCCGGGAGTTGGTGATGGACAGGGAGGCCTGGCGTGCTGCTATTCCTGGGATCACAAAGAGTCGGACACAACTGAGTGACTGAACCGACGAACTGAGCTGAGAGTTAGTTCTCTGGTAGTCTAGGGTCTTAGAGTCAGTGTTCCCACTTCAAAGGCTCAGGGCTTGATCTCTTCAAGAGCTTCCCATACAATATATTCAGCAATCTTGCATTCACCTTCCAGTTGCTGGGTTAACTAGAAGCCCCTCCTCCAGACCGACCTCTGTTACTCTTTGAAGGATCTCAGCCATCACCTGCAGAGGTCTCAGTTGCCAGAACAGTCTCAATCTCTAGTATTAAATCGTGAGCCACAGAACTGGAGGAGGGCCTCTACCACTAGTAAGGTTACTTTTCACTGCACACTGAAAATTATTTTAATAAATTTTGTGCAGAATATACACTTTAAATTTGGAGTAATTAAACCTGTAAACTAAATTCTGAGTCTAACTAGCTGTGGACTTTGGACAAACAGTTTAACTGATCTGAGCTGTTGAATCCTTTTCTGTAGTTAATTACAACTCTAACTGATCTTCCATTTCTTAAAGATATTGGAATATATTGAAAATTTCAAAGTGGTGCATAAGCAAATGACAATATTATTAGAACTATTATTCAACATGTTACATACACATATATACATGAAACAGAGTGTGTGCTAGTAAACTCATTTTTGAATGTAAACAAAGATAGAAAAATACAAACCATTGAATTGTCAATATTAGGGTTGAAATGATGGGCATCAAGAAATAGCATTAATCAGGAGCATCTTCTAGAAGTGGGTATCTTGGAAGAAGGAAATAATGTGAAATAACAGAGATAGTGAATCAGGATTTTCCAGATGCATAGCAAGTAGTAGAGGCAAATAATGACCTGGTAGTGGTGCCCCTTCTCCACCAATCCTAAGGTTCAGTATCTCTCTTTTAGTGAGTGAAAGTTGCTCACTCTTTGTCTGACTCTTTACAACAGCATGAATTATATAGTCCATGTAATTCTCTAGGCCAGAATGCTAGAGCCTTTCCCTTCTCTAGAGGATCTTCTTAACCCAGGAATCAAACCCCGTCTCTGGTATTGCAGGTAGATTCTTTACCAAATGAGCTATCAGGAAAGCCCACGTCTCTTCTAGTAGAAGCTAAGGGAGCACTGATTCCAAAGAAGTGGAGGTACTTCTATCAGAAGATTATCCCCAAAAACCTGAGGCTCAGGTTTAGAAATTCTGTCCCTGGGAATTTAGAGTTCCATGTACGAACTTAGTCATGGGGCAAGGGGGAAAAAAACTAGTATTTATTAAGTGCCTGAACTTCCCAGGTGGTGCAGTGGTAAAGATTATTCATGATAATGCAGAAGATGCAAGAGATGCAGGTTCTGTCCCAGAGATGGGAAGATCTCCTTGAGGAGGAAGTGACAATCCACTCCAGTATTCTCACCTGGAAAATTCCATGGAAAAGGAGCCTGGAGGGCTATAGTCCATGGGACTGTAAAGAGTCAGACAGGACTGAGCAACTGAGCAGAGCAAATTAAGCACCAATTTGGTGATTTGTGTTGAACCAGTTAGTTTTAGAAAACTAACCCATTGAATCACAAGGAAACAGCCTTGTCTAACTCAGTGAAACTAAGCCATGCAGTGTAGGGCCATCTAAGATGGACAGGTCATGATGGAGAGGTCTGACAAAATGTGGTCCACTGGAGAAGGGTATAGCAAACCACTTCAGTATTCTTGCCTTGAGAACCTAATGAGCCTTATGAAAAGGCAAAAAGATAGGACATTGAAAGATGAATTCCCCAGGTCAGTAGGTGCCCAATGTGACACTGGAGATCAGAGGAGAAATAATTCCATAAAGAATGAAGACACAGCACCAAAGCTAAAACAACACCCAGTTGTGGATGTGACTGGTGATAAAAGCAAGGTCCGATGCTGTAAGAGCAATATTGCATAGGAACCTGGAATGTTAGGTCCAGGAATCGAGGCAAACTGGAAGTGGTCAAACAGGAGATGGCAAGAGTGAACATCAAGATTTAGGAATCAGAGAACTAAAATGGACTGGAACGGGTGAATTTAACTCAGATGACCATTATATCTACTACTGTGGGCAGGAATCTCTTAGAAGAAATGGAGTAGCCATCATAGTCAACAAAAGAGTCTGAAATGCAGTACTTGGATGCAATCTCAAAATGAAGGAATGAGTTTCGAAGGCAAACCATTCAATATCATGGAGAAGCTGAAGTTGAATGGTTCTATGAAGACATGCAAGACCATTTAGAACTAACACCCATAAAAGATGTCCTTTTCATTATAGGGGACTAGAATGCAAAAGTAGGAAGTTAAGAAACACCTGGAGTAAGAGGCAAATTTAGACTTGGAGAACAGAATGAAGCAGGGCAAAGACTAATAGAATATGGCCAAGAGATCACACTGGTCATAGCAAATACCCTCTTCCACAGCACAAGAGGAGACTGTACACTTGGACATCACCAGATGGCCAACATCGAAATCAGATTGATTATATTATTTGCAGCCAAAGATGGAGAAGCTCTATATAGTCAACAAAAACAAGACCAGGAGCTGACTGTGGCTAAGATCATGAATTTCTTATTGCCAAATTCAGATTTAAACTGAAGAAAGTGAGAAAAACCATGACACCATTCAGGTATAATATAAATCAAACCCCTTATGATTGTACAGTGGAAGTGAGAAATAGATTTAAGGGACTAGATCTGATAGACATAGTGCCTGAAGAACTATGGACAGAGGTTCATGACATTGTACAGGAGACAGGGATCAAGCCAATCTCCATGGAAAAGAAATGCGAAAAAGCAAAATGGCTGTCTGGGGAGGGCTTACAAAAAGCTGTGAAAAGAAGAGAAGCAAAAAGCAAAGGAGCAAAGGAAAGATATACCTATTTGAATGGAGGGCTCCAAAGAATACCAAGAAGAGATAAGAAAACCTACCTCAGTGATCAGTGCAGAGAAAGAGTGGAACAACAGAATGGGAAGGACTAGAGATCTCGTCAAGAAAATTAAAGATACCAAGGGAACATTTTATGCAAAGATGGGCTTGATAAAGGACAGAAGTGGTACAGACCTAACAGAAACAGAAACTATTAAGAAGAGGTGACAAGAATACACAGAAGAACTGTACAAAAAAGATCTTAATGACTCAGATAATCACAATGGAATGATCACTCATCTAAAGCCAGACATCCTGGAATGTGAAGTCAGGTTGACCTTACAAAGCATCATTATGAACAAAGATAGTGAAGGTGATGGAATTCCAATGGAGCTATTTCAAATCCTGAAAGATGATGCTGTGAAAGTGCTGCACCGAATATGTCAGCAAAGTTGGAAAACTTAGCAGTGGCCACAGGACTTAAAAAGGTCAATTTTCATTCCAACCCCAAAGAAAGACAATGCCAAAGAATGCTCAAACTACTGCACAATTGCACTAATCTCACTTTCTAATAGAGTAATGCTCAAAATTCTCCAAGTCAGGCATCAGCAATACATGAACTGTGAACTTCCTGATGTTCAAGCTGGTTTTAGAAAAGGCAGAGGAACCAGAGATTAAATTGCTAACATCCGTTGTAGCATAGAAAAAGCAAGAGAGTTCCAGAAAAACATGTATTTCTGCTTTATTGACTATGCCAAAGCCTTTGCCTGTGTGGATCACAATAAACTATGGAAAATTCTGAAAGAGATTGGAATACCAGACCATCTAACCCGCCTCTTGAGAAATCTGTATGCAAGTCAGGAAGCAACAGTTAGAACTGAACATGGAAAAACAGACTGGTTCCAAATAGGAAAAGGAGGATGCAAAGGCTGTATATTGGCTCTATGTTTATTTAACTTAACGCACAGAACCTCATGAGAAACACTGGGCTGGAAGACGCATAAGCTGGTATCAAGATTGCTGGGAGAAATATCACTAACCTCAGAGATGCAGATGACACGACCCTTATGCAGAAAGTGAAGAAGAACTAAAAGCCTTTGGATGAAAGTGAAAGAGGAGAGTGAATATTTTAGCTTAAAGCTCAACATTCAGAAAACTAAGATCATGGCATGAGATCCCATCACTTAATGGCAAATAGATGAGGAGACAGTGTCGACAGTGGCTGGCTTTGTTTTTTTGGGCTCCAAAATCACTGCAGATGATGATTGCAGCCATGAAATTAAAAGACCCTTACTCCTTTAAAAGAAAGTTATGGCCAACCTAAACAGAAAAAAATCAGACATTACTTTGCCAACAAGGTCTGTCTCATCAAGGCTTTGGTTTTTCCAGTAGTCATGTATGGATGTGAATGTTGGACTATAAAGAAAGCTGAGTGCTGAAGAATTGATGCTTTTGAACTGTGGTGTAGGAGAAGACTCTTGAGAGTCCCTTGGACTGCAAGGAGATCCAATCAGTCCATCCTAAAGGAGATCAGTCGTGGGTTCATTGAAGTATTGATTTTGAAGCTGAACTCAAATACTTTGGCCACCTGATGCAAAGAGCTAACTCATTTGAAAAGACTCTGATGCTGGAAAAGACTGAGGGCTGGAGGAGAAGGGGACGACAGAGGATGAGATGGTTGGATCCTATCACCGACTCACTGGACATGAGTCTGGGTAAACTCTGGGAGTTGGCGATAGACAGGGAGGCCTGGCGTGCTGCAGTCCACGGTTTCGCAGAGTCATACACGATTGAACGACTGAACAGAACTGTTGAACCAGTTGCCAGCATCATATTATAATCTGATGAGATGCGCCCTATCATGTACAAATAAAGAAATATATGCTCAAGGAGTCTCAAGAAATCAAGTGAAAAATAGCAAAGATCATGTTCTTCCTTACTGTATAGTTAATAAAACTTCAACAATACTAATTTATTGGGGAAATATTGAACTGAATTTACTACCACACCGTCCAATAGGAACTTGCCTTCTTGTACTCTTATCTTCCTCAGCAGGAATGTGAGCTCATCACATTCTCCTCTTGTACCTCCTTCAGCATAATGAAGGACACATAGCTTCAGTTTAATAGACATATAGAATTTTGAATGAAACTGAATTGAAAACTTAGACAAGTTTATTGAATCTTTATACACATGTGCCTCTGGCAGGTATTTTCTTCAGAAACCTCCCAAATATGCAAAGCAAAGCCAATACAAAAACAAAATAATAAAACTTACTGTATCTGAACATTAGGTAATCCTTTCTCTGATTTATGAAGAGGGTATTTTAACTTTCAAAGTGTTTCTCTGAAGATTTCCCACACCTTCACGCCACCTCTCAGAGCCTCTTTTTTTTTTCCCATTCAGCAAGACTAAGGCTAGCTGACTCACTGTACAAGGGCAATTAGATCCACACAGACCTCCTTTTGATTTCACCTGATTATAAGCCTCTGTCCTCTGTCCTCACCTTCAACACACGAATATACACCCCTGAAGCTCATTCCCACTGCCGAAAGACTAGGTGACACAGAAAATGAGCAGTGGAAATATCAAGCTGCTGGCAATGCTGTCAACTATTCAGTTTTGAACTTAGAGCACAGCACTGTCAACAGACAACACCCAAGAGCATCCAAGTGTTTCCCTTTGTTAACTGGATGGGCAGGGACCTTTCAGAGAAAGAAATAAAAGAGAAACACAGATGTGTAGAACATGCCTCACAGTTCTGAATTCAAAGAATCACAGTATTATGTGATTTCCCCCAGATTCCCTTTTATAACAGATGCTATTAATATACTGCTGTTTTGTCTTTTACCACAATATGTAAAACAAAAGCAAATGGCTGCTACCCAAGAGGTATGAATCAGCACCAAAAGCTCTGTGGAACTATTAAGTATCGCCTTTAATCACATTAAATGGAAGGAAGTGATATAGCTAATTATGGAAGACCAGGTTTTTCTTTTAATTTTTTAAATATGTGAGTGTATTGCAACTTTCCATAATGTACACTCATATTTCTGCCACAACATATTTCACACTCACTTTAATGAAGCCCACTGGGCATTCAACATTCTCTTGTTAGGCTAGAGATGGACCAGAATGAGGGTCTCCCCAACATCAATCAGTAAATTGAATGTATACTGATAGTAAGCTTCCCTGCTTGCTATCCACTGAGTACAGTTTCCTACCCTTTGCACACACTATTTTCCCAAGCACAATTCCACAGTTTGACATGGTTATATGTAAATTATTTTTCATAACTCATTTCAGTCCTCTATTTCTTCTGTCCCTGACCCTTTTAGTCTACACTGTATGTTCCTCACCATGTATGCTAATTATTCCATTCATTTAATCCTGCTAACATTTCATATTTCCATCTTTCTTCCTTATATTATGCACCACACCCCATCCACTCACCCACAGAAGGGAGCTCCTGAGAATCACAGCCCAACTTTCATGTTTCTGTCTTTAGTTTGTATAGTGTCCTGAACATTAATGGAAGCTTCCCCCAAAAAAGGAGTAAAAGAGAGAAACTATAATTGTGCCTCCATGTGAGTGAATAAGATATTAACATTATTCCAGCCAAATTTAGATGATATATGAGTACAATTTGAAGGGGGTGATAATAGTGGATTTGGGCAAACTTTTACTGGGTTGAACAGGTGTAAAAAGAATGAACATGACAGCTAGTAAACGAGGGTGGTGAAGAGTCATAGAATCTTTTACTGTGGTGAAACAGTGCCAAGAGCAGAGGAAAATGTGTGCTATAGACAGTGACTGCTTCATGATCTGGACTACAAATAAATCATTTGATATTCACTGTAGTGAACTGTAACCATACCAGTAAATTTTCACTGTAGGCTTAGGTTCTAAAACAAAGGCACAGCTTCCTTTCATGGAACTCTTGTCAGAATGGCCTTTGCTTTCATGGAATTTTAAGATAATGAGAAGATGTACTGCTCTCCCCTGCACCAACCCCTTTGCATGATTCTTGAGGGCAAATAAGGCAGCTCTCTGTTCCATGCTCTTGCTCATTCAATTGTTATAAGCTCATCTATTGTCCCAATTGTACCCCATGAGTAGAATAATGACTGTTCTTTAAGAAAAAAGAAAAGAAAAAGTTGTCTTGAGAAACAAGAGGGAACTAGAAGAACCTAACTATGGTATCATCTATGGTTTTGCCCTCCTTCCCTTGCATGCCCTGTCTTATCTCAAACAGACAAAAGAAACAATACTCTCAGGCATTCAGGTAAAGAAGAAAGTCTGGTTGTATAACTGAGTGTGATAAACAGGCTCACATGCAACTTTATTGATCAGATCTGGCATTTGTAGAGATGACGAGAGCCCAAGAACAAGTTCTTACCTCAAAATGTCTTTAATCTGTGCACTCACAACTAATACCCACACTTCTTTTTGAGAATAGATAGAGTCTTACCTTTCATAAGAAATGTGACTTCAAATGGAAAATTACTCCTGAGGCAGTGAGAAGCACCAGAAATTTAAAATCATAACAAAATATCAAAACAGAATTTGGATAGAAGGCTGAGAGTGTTGGGTAGAAGAATGTCCATTTAAAGAATAAAAATAAAGACAGTGAAAATTGGGAATGAAGTCCAGATTTATCAGGAACTGGAGAATTATTTTATTCTAGTTTTCTCATACCTTAAAAAAATTATTGTCTAACAAAGAAAACACCTCCTGAAATAGCATAAAATTCAGCAAGCCATATAACCATCTCCTCTAAAATGGACTGTTGTTACACAGCAAGATTTTGTCCTTCTTCAAAAGGAAGTGTAAGTATTAGTTATCAGTGCACAGATTAAAAAGATATTTTGAGGTAAGAAACGTTCTGGTATTCTAATCTTCTTCAAGAAAATTAGAGATATTAAGGGTATATTTCATGAAAAGATGAGCACTATAAAGGACATAAATGGTATAGATCTAAAATAAGCAGAAGGTATTAGGAAGAGGTGGCAAGAATACACAGAAGAACTATACAAAAAAGATCTTCATGACCCAGATAATCATAATGGTGTGATCACTCACCTAGAGCCAGAAATCCTGAAGTGCAAAGTCAAGCAGACCTTAGGAAGCATCATTACAAGCAAAGTTAGTCGAGGTGATTGAATTCCAGTTGAGCTGTTTCAAATCCTAAAAGATGATGCTGTCAAAGTGCTAAACTCAATATACCAGGAAATTTGGAAAACTCAGCAGTGGCCACAGGACTAGAAAAAGTCAGTTTTTATTCCAATTCAAAGAAAAGCAATCCCAAAGAATGCTTAAACTACCACACAATTGCACTCTAACAAAGTAATGCTTAATGCTCAAAATTCTCCAAGCCAACCTTCAGCAGTACATGAACCATGAACTTCCAGATGTTCAAGCTGGATGTAGAAAAGGCAGAACATCCAGAGATCAAATTGCTAACATCCAATGGATGATGGACAAAGCAAGAGCATTCCTTCCCAAAAAAAAAAATCTATTTCTGCTTTATTGACTATGCCAACGCTTTTGACTGTGTGGATCACAATAAACTGTGAAAAATTCTGAAAGAGATGGGAATAACAGACCACCTTATCTGCATCTTAAAAAATCTGTATGTAGTTCAAGAAGCAGCAGTTAGAACCAGACATGGAACAACAGATGGGTTCCAATTGGGAAAGGAGTACACCAAGGCTGCATATTGTCACCCTGTTTATTTAACTTATATGCAGCATACATCATGGGAAATGCCAGGCTGGGTGAAGCACAATCTGGGATCAAGATTGTTGAAAGAAATATCAATAACCTCAGATTTGCAGATGACACCACCCTTATGGCAGAAAGTGAAGAACTAAAGAGCTTCTTGATGAAAGTGAAAGAGAAGAGTAAAAAAGTTGGCTTAAAGCTCAATATTCAGAAAACTAAGATCATGGCATCCAGTTCCATCACTTCATGGAAAATAGATGGGGAAACTATGGAAACAGTGATAGAATTTCTTTTCTTGGCCTCCAAAACCACTGCAGATGGTGACTGCAGCCATTAAATTAAAAGTGGCTTGTTCCCTGAAAAAGAAAGTTATGGCCAACCTATACAGCATATTAAAATGCAGAGACATTAATTTGCCAACAAAGGTCCATCTAGTCAAAGCTATGATTTTTCCAGTAGTCATGTATGGATATGAGAGTTGGACTATGAAGAAAGCTGAGTGCTGAAGAATTTATGCTTTTGAACTGTGGTATTGGATAAGACTCTTGAGAGTCCCTTGGACAGCAGAGATATCAAACAAGTCAATATTAAAGGAAATCAGTCCTGAATATTCATTGGAAGGACTTATGCTGAAGCTGAAACTCCAATAGCTTGGCTACCTGATACGAAGAACTGACACTGGAACAGACCCTGATGCTGAGAAAGATTGAAAGCAGGAGGAGAGGACAAAAGAGGATGAGGTGGTTGGATGGTATCTCTGATAGACATGAGTTTGAGCACGCTTCGGGAGTTGGTGTCCTAAAAGTATCTGTGAAAACTTTCTTTACAAATAGTGTATTTGCAAATACAATCAAGGTAAGAAAATGTCATACTGGATTACACTGGACCCTAAAGACATTGACTAGTGTCTTTTCCATTTAAGGAAAGGAATATTTAGGGACATAGTGACATGGACACATAGGGAAGAAGAGCATGTAATGAAAAAGGCAGAGATTAGAGTAATACAGTTACAAGTCAAGGAATGGTAAGGATTTCTGGGGCCCACTAAAAACTAGGAAGAAACAGAGGAGAATTTTTCCCTAGAGTCTTCAGAGGGGCCATGGTCCTACTAACACCTTGGTTGTGGACTTCTAGCCCCCAGAACTGTGAAAAAAAAAAACATTTTCACTGCTTTAAGTCACTCTGTGGTAATTTGTTACAGCAGCTAGAGCAAATTTATTGGGTTCTCAAGGGACACTCTGGTAAAGAATTCGCTTGCCATTGCAAGATACACAGAGATGAGGGTTTGATTCTTGGGTCGGGAAAATTTTCTGGAGTAGAAAATGGCAACCTGGTACAGTGTTCTTGCCTGGAAACTTTCATGGACAGAGGAGGCTAGCATGCTGCAGTCTATAGGGCTGTAAAGAGTCAGACTGAGCGACTGAGTGCCATAGCAAATTCACACATCAAGACCATCCAGTCCATCTATGTGTACACCTGTGTGAAAGTGAAAATCACTCAGTCATGTTCCACTCTTTGAGACCCCAGGGACTGTAGCCTGCCAAGCTCCCTCATGTAATTCTCCAGAGAAAAATACTGGAAAGTTCCCTTCTCCAGGAGATCCTCTTGACCCAGGGATGGAATCAAAGATTGAACACAGGTCTCCTGTATTGTAGACATATTGTTTACCATTTGAACTGCCAGGGAAGCTCTCTTCACCTGTGTATTAAAGCAAGCACAACTCTCATGAGTCTCAATTACCTGCATATCTTGTGAACAGAGGCACTGACAGCTTTTCATCCAGACTACCTTTCAAAGATGCCTGAATAGCAAAAAGTTTTGAAAGACAAAGAATCTACCTCTGGGCAGATGGAAGACATATTTGCTGTCCAGGATGACAGATATAATGTCTGTCTTTACAGTCAAAGTTGAGAAGGTTTGCTTTCAGCCTCATTATAAATTTCCTAAACTTGAAGTTTCTCCTATAATTGGACCATTGTGTTGCAGGAAAGGGGACCCCTTCCAGGGCCTGAAACTATGCTCTTATCTAACACTCCAAAGTGAATCATCTCAGGAGACACATTTGCTGACAAAGTAAGAGATTTTATTGGGAAAGGACACTCTGGTGGAGAGCAGTAGGGTAAGGGAACCCAGGAGAATAGCTTTGCAACTCGGCTCACAGTCTCGTGTTTTATGGTGATGGGATTAGTTTCTGGGTTGTCTTTAGCCAATCATTCTGACTCAGAGTCCCTCCTGGTGGTGCACACATTGTTAAGCCAACATGGATGCCAGAAAGGGTTCTGGGAGGTGGTCAGACATGTGGTGTCCCCTTTTGACTGTTCCCGAACTCTTCCGGTTGGTGGAGGCTTATTAGTTCTGTCCCAGAACCTCCTGTCCTAAAACAACTCATGCAAATATTTACTATGGTGCCTGGCCAGGGTGGGCGATTTCAATCAATGTGCTTCCCCTAACAATTGAATATGCAGGAGTCATCGTGTCCTTGTCCCCAGTGGCAAGTGGGGCTCAGAAAACCAACAGAAATGATATTCTGGCTACTGTTTATTAGTATGGGTAAAACACGGCCCTTTGTCTCTGACTTAGGAGACTTGAGTTTTCTGTCAGCATTTCTGAAACTGTGGCAGATGCATTTATAAGCTTGCAAGTAAGGTAAAATCTCAGACCCTTCACAGTTCTTGAAACTGTGTGTCTTGACATCCAAGCACCTATCTTCTCCCCTATCTCCATTAGTGAGTGAGTTCATGGGCCCTTTTCACTTGTTCATCAACATGCCAAGCAGGCAGTACAAGACCAGGTGTTTATGGTTCATGATTATTAAATGCATAATTAGGTAGTCAAGACCAACACACACAAATCAGTTAGACTCTCAAGATCAGCAACAGGGTTATCCCCTGAAAGTCAGTCAGAAATATGCAATCTTAGACCTCACTCCAGACCTAAGAATCAAAATCTGCATTTTCCCAAGATCCCCAGGTGATATACAGGCACATTATAATTCGAAAAGTACTGAATTAGAACAAAATTAGCTGAAGAATACTTGATACTCTGTGCTCTGGTAGCTTAGTGAGGAAGAGCAGCATCACCTGGGGTTGTCAGGATAAGATATATAGATATAGGAAAGGTAGACATAGGGGACTGGGAAATAAGAGAACACTGAAAATTAGGAATATGTAAGAAAAAGACACAGAAAACTCTGAACTCTCAACTTTACAATTTATTATCTTCATTTGTGGAGAAGGAAATGGCAATGAACTTCAGTATACTTTCCTGGAGAATCCCATGGACAGGAGTCTTGTGGGTTACAGTTCATGTGGTTGCCAAGAGGCAGGCACAACTGAAGCAACTTAACACAGTACAGCACATCTTTCATTTGATCCACTCAAATAAATAATAAACCAAAGATTTCCAATTGCTCAAAGTCGCCTAGATTGGAGGACTTCAGAAAGCAAGAAGAGGCATTTAAGCTCCTATGATTCAGGGGAGCTTAAGAAGAGATAAGAAAGCCTTCTTCAGCGATCAATGAAAAGAAATAGAGGAAAAGAACAGAATGGGAAAGACTAGAGATCTCTTCAGGAAAATTAGAGATACCAAGGGAACATTTCATGCAAAGATGGGCTTGATAAAGGACACACATGGTATGGACCTAACAGAAGCAGAAGATATTAAGAAGAGGTGGCAAGAATACACAGAGAACGTACAAAAAGATCTTCACGACCCAGATAATCACAATGGTCTAATCACTCATCTAGAGCCAGATATCTTGGAATGTGAAGTCAAGTGGGCCTTAGAAAACATCACTACAAACAAAGCTAGTGGAGGTGATGGCATTCCAGTGGAGCTATTTCAAATCATGAAAGATGATGCTGTGAAAGTGCTGCACTCAATATGCCAGCAAGTTTGGAAAACTCAACAGTGGCCAGAGGACTGGAAATGATCAGTTTTCATTCCAATCCCAAAGAAAGGAAATGCCAATGAACGCTCAAACTACTGCACAATTGCACTCATCTCATATGCTACTAAAGTAATGCTCAAAATTCTCCAAGCCAGGCTTCAGCAATACGTGAACTGTGAACTTCCTGATGTTCAAGCTGGTTTTAAAAGGCAGAGGAACAATAAATTAAATTGCCAACATCCGCTGTATCATTGAAAAAGCAAGAGAGTTCCAGAAAAAAACATCTCTTTCTGCTTTATTGACTATGCCAAAGCCTTTGCCTGTGTGGATCACAATAAACTGTGGAAAATTCTGAATGAGATGGGAATACCAGACCACCTGACCTACCTCTTGAGAAATTTGTATGCAGCTCAGGAAGCAACAGTTAGAACTGGACATGGAACAACAGACTGGTTCCAAATAGGAAAAGGAGTATGTCAAGGCTGTATATTGTCTACCTGCTTATTTAACTTATATGCAGTGTGCATCATGAGAAACACTGGGCTGGAAGAAGCACAAGCTGGAAGCAAGATTGCTGGGAAAAATATCAATAGCATCAGATATGCAGATGACACCACCCTTATGGCAGAAAGTGAAGAGGAACTGAAAACTCTCTTGATGAAAGTGAAAGAGGAGAGTGAAAAAGTTGGCTTCAGTTCAGTTCAGTTCAGTCGCTCAGTCGTGTCCGACTCTTTGTGATCCCATGAATCGCAGCACGCCAGGCCTCCCTGTCCATCACTATCTCTCAGAGATCACTCAGACTCACATCCATCCAGTCTGTGATGCCATGCAGCCATCTCATCCTCTGTGGTCCCCTTCTCCTCCTGCCCCCAATCCCTCCCAGCATCAGAGTCTTTTCCAGTGAGTCAACACTTTGCATGAGGTGGCCAAAGTACTGGAGTTTCAGCTTCAGCAACATTCCTTCCAAAGAAATCCCAGGGTTGATCTCCTTCAGAATGGACTGGTTGGATCACCTTGCAGGAACTCCAAGGGACTCTCAAGACTCTTCTCCAACACCACAGTTCAAAAGCATCAATTTTTCGGTGCTCAGCCTTCTTCACAGTCCATCTCTCACATCCATACATGACCACAGGAAAAACCATAGCCTTGACTAGACGGACCTTAGTCAGCAAAATAATGTCTCTGCTTTTGAATATACTATCTAGGTTAGTCAAAACTTTTCTTCCAAGGAGTAAGTATCTTCTAATTTCAAGGCTGCAGTCACCATATGCAGTGATTTTGGAACCCAAAATTAAAGTCTGACACTGTTTCCCCATCTATTTCCCATGAAGTGATGGGACCGGATGCCATGATCTTCGTTTTCTGAATGTTGAGCTTTAAACCAACTCTTTCACTCTCCTCTTTCACTTTCATCAAGAGGCTTTTTATCTCCTCTTCACTTTCTGCCATAAGGGTGGTGTCATCTGCATATTTGAGGTTATTGATATTTCTCCCAGCAATCTTGATTCCAGCTTGTATTTCTTCTAGCCCAGCGCTTCTCAAGATGTACTCTGCATATAAGTTAAATAAGCAGGGTGACAATATACAGCCTTGACAACCTCGTTTTCCTATTTGGAACCAGTCTGTTGTTTGATGTCCAGTTCTAACTTAAAGCTCAACATTCAGAAAATGAAGATCATGGCATCCGGTCCCTTCACTTCATGGGAAATAGATGGGGAAACAGTGGAAACAGTGTCAGACTTTATTTTGGGCTCCAAAATCACTGCAGATGGTGATTGCAGCCTTTAAATTAGAAGACACTTACTCCTTGGAAGAAAAGTTATGATCAACCTAGATAACACATTAAAAAACAGAGACATTACTTTGCTGACTAAGGTCCATCTAGTCAAGGCTATGGTTTTTCCACTGGTCATGTATGGATGTGAGAGTTGGACTGTGAAGAAGGGTGAGCGTCAAAGAATTGATGCTTTTGAATTGTGGTATTGGAGAAGAGTCTTGAGAGTCCCTTGGACTGCAAGGAGATCCAACCAGTCCATTCTGAAGGAGATCAACCCTGGGATTTCTTTGGAAGGAATGATGCTAAAGCTGAAACTCCAGTACTTTGGCCACCTCATGTGAAGTGTTGACTCATTAGAAAATACTTTGATGCTGGGAGGGATTGGGGGCAGAGGAGAAGGGGACCACAGAGGATGAGATGGCTGGATGGCATCACTGACTCAATGGACGTAAATCTGAGTGAACTGTGGGAGTTGGTGATGGACAGGGAGTCCTGGCGTGCTGCAATTCTTGGGGTCGCAAAGAATCAGACACGACTGAACAACTGAACTGAACTGAACTCAGGTAGGGAAGAGATTTCACAGTTTTGACAGAAAAAGCATCATTCAAGCACAGACTAGTAATGAAATGTCTTCTCCCTCTTTTAACTGACTCTCTAACCTGTTTCATTCCTGCCCCAAAATGTTACTTTCTTCTTATACTTTAAATACAAATATTTCAAAAATTAGGCTATTCTATCAGACTTCAAGGTCTCCCAAAAGCTTTTGGGAAAGAATTTAGGAAAGGAACAGAAAAGTCAAATATTACAGGCAAACTTATAGTCAGAAACATGGAGGTGGGCATCAAAGTCTTATGGCTTTCCAGAACTTTTGGCTTCCCAGTGCAACAGCATCTCCATGTTAAGAAGTTTGAACCACCTCCACCCTAGCTTCCATCTTGAACAATAGAGGTTAGAAGCTCAGTGTACCATTAGTCCTGCCAAGCCCTGCTACAAAGCATAAGATGGCAGAGACCTCAGGAAGAGCTGAAAAGGCTTAGAGGACCTGGAAGTTTCAAATAGAAGAAAAAATTTAAAATGTAAATTGCAACATCTGCTGAATATTGTTTGGAGAATTCTAATACTTTAATTATATTATTTACTCCTAGACATGTACCTGGGTGCATAATTGTGTTAATATGCAGGAGGGCAGTTCATTCTTCTTGTTAAATCTCCTTCTACATTTTAGAACTTTGTAAATGTCAGGCCATTAGGTGATAACTCTCTTGTGAGGACCTCATTACCTATAAAGCATTCCTGTCTGCCACATAAAAGATGTAGGTAGATGCAGATTCAGCAATTAACCCATATATCTTTATCCATCTAGCTGTTCTTGCTTTAAACACACACACACACACACACACATACACACAAATTTATTTCTTTTAAAAGTCCCACTCTTTCCTTTTATTTTAAATTTGGGGAATAGAACTGTCAGTCAAAAGAGTCATTTCCTTTGGTAAGTGGTTCAAGTAAGGGCGCCATTTTTAAATTATAATCCAGGCAGAGTCCCCAAATTCTAAGCAGTTCCAGGGGCAGGAGATCTTTAAACAGTTCCAGGGGCAGGAGATCTCTAAGCTCCTTGTAAGGATGTGAAAACTCCTCTCTCTTGTCCTGTACCCACCCCTACCACAAACAGGTCACCTGGAAGACTAAGCCTTGCTGCACAGGCCTACCTCTTAGAGCAGTGTCCTTGAGTTCTGCCTTTCTTTACCTCTACCCCTTTGTCAGAACCTGTCACTGTCATGGCAATCATAAACAAATGCAACCTTTGGATTAACAAAGATTCTCATAGATCGAGTTCAACTCAGGATCTTCCAAACTCCAAATTCTTTTCCAACTAGTCTTAATTTTAAGAACTTCTATGTTCATCTCTACTCTGTCCAATTTATCAACAATCTTGCTAAATCACTTAAACAAGAAGCCCTACCCTCCATTTGTGATCAGGTTCCTCATCCTCTGCCACTCCCGAGGAGATGTCTGATCAATCTGACCTCCTCCCCATTCTGTACCCCCCCACCTCTCCACCTCCATCCTTAGGGAGGGAAGGCTGCTGTATCTCAGGCATTGTTCTCTACTTGGGGGATCCTCTGGGTTCTGAAACTCACATTTGGAGGATGTAGATGGCTGTGACATCCTTGTTTATAGATATGACAGGAGATACTCCACTCCACACTAGTAACTATCTCAGGATTGCATTATACTCAGGAGTACAGCATTAACCTAAAGGAATGGAATTAATGACCCTGATAGGTGAAATTTTTCTTCACTCTGAATGAGTTGTGTTGTTTCCTCAAGGTTTACACACAGAATAACAATCAACTCCTTCCTGTTTGCTTTCTATGCTGGGGGTGGCAATGAAAAGATGCTTTCCTTGTACCATATAAGTGTGTTAGTCTTGACGCTATTTACATTTCTAAGAGGATTCAGCTAAACACATTCCTGTACTCAGCCAAAATGTAAATAGGTTAGTTCCCAAGGGAAGAATTGCAGAATCTCACAAACAACCCCCAAGAAATTAGATTGTAATGCCATTTTTATGACAACTTTCAAGTACCCAAGAAAAAAATCTATAATGTCTTGTATCTCACATCTATTAAAGCAACTTATTACTGGCCTGCCTCACCTACCCAGGTTTTTGGATTTTGAGGGACAACCTTCAGTTACTTTGTTAAAAAAAAAAAAAAAATTATCTGAAGGAAAAACTGTCTAAGAAGTGTGATTAGTCAGGTAAGTCAGTCTTGGGAACTTTGACTGGACTGAAAAGGACTCTATTGTATTTCACAATTAAAAGTAAACACTGAACATTCTAGGTCAGGTATTAAACAAAGTGAACTTGATGTATGTTTTGTATGTTGAAATTAAATAATAATGCCTTTGAATTTGTGTACATATATACATATATTAGGGCTTCCCAGGTGGCCAGGCAGTAAAGAATACACCTGAAATGCAGGAGGCACAGGTTCAATCCCTGGGTCAGGAAGATCCCCTAAAGGAGGGCAAGCAACCCAATCAGCCTTCTTCACTGAAGAACCCCACGGACAGAGGAGGCTGGCAGGCTACAGTCCGTAAAGTCTCAAAGAGTTGGGAATGACTGAAGTGACTTAGCATGCACATACATGTATTAAAGTACTTTCTTATAATTTCATGTGCTGGCTGGGTCTCCTTGCTGGCATGAGACTACCTGACAGAGTCAAAAAAAAAAAATTCAATATCACAGAAGGCGCAGAACATTCCCTCTGAGAAATGTAATATTTCCTACTATATCAGCAAATAAGAATGTCACAGTTATCAGCGATTCTAGCTCTCCAGTGTGAGTTCCTGAACCCTAAGACCACTCTGGAAGGAGAAAAATACCTGTGAACTAGCAGCCATAAGAATTGTAGCCACTCCCTAAGGTGAGCCCAAGGGAATCAGGATGTGAAAAACACAGGACCTTGGTCCCAGGAAAGCTGAGAGTCTCTGAAAGGAATGATTTCAGTGATCCCAGACTCTAGCATCTTCCCACACACAGGAAAGCTTTAAATTTCTTAACCAGGGATATGTGGTTTCTTTAATTAATAATAATATTTTGATGTTCAGACTACCTGCCCTTTGTTGCAAAACTCCTATATATAACCTGACTCCTCTCACCTCCTTAAAGCAGTTCTCTCAAGGATTACTTGAGATGCTGTCTCCCAGTCCTGAAGTCCTAAAAATTCCCACTAAACAAAACATAACTCCCACCTATTAGGTTGTGACTATTTTTCAAGTCAATACCACAAAATAGTCACTAATAACATTCCTTATCACCATGCAACTCCTTTCTCATATCCTGCCTCTTATCTGGCCCTGTGATTTTCTTCTCTCGTGACTCCTTCTTGCCATTTTCATGCCACAATCAGCTCCTTGGTACACAACATTTGGAGACAGCCTTTTCCTCCAAACTGTTGCTGTTGATCATTTGAGTAGGAAGCCAAGGTCCAGGAGAACACATTGATTCTTCATATTTGGAGGGCATTTAAAGAGGTTTAAATTCTGATGGGAACTCTGATTGGGAAAGGAAAGCATGATTTGAAAAGAGAGGATGGATAAAAAGGAGAGGCAATAAGAACAGAGAATTGTTGACCAAAAAAAAAAAAAAAGTTGCTACTTAAGTTTTATTTGGGGTAATATGAGGAATGCAGCCCAAGAGACAGTACCTCAGCTCTGAGGTAACTGTTCCAAAGAAGTAAAGGAAAGGAGAATATATATGTGATTTCAGTAAAGGAGGAGTATGCTATCAAGCACTTATTTTTCCAAAAGATTCCTACTAGTCTTGTGAAGCTTCTGTTCATCATAAGAAACAGTCATCACCATGAAGGATTTTAGTGTTTTTCTATGTATGAGGAGGTACATGAATTGGGCTCATAAAATCAGCCCCTGAGAATATCTAACTGAAGATCTTTTTCCCTAAGCAGAGAGTGCCTCATTTCTGCCCTCTTCCCTGAACTCCTTTAGGGGATGTTGGTCAGCAGCTGCAACAGCACATGATTTAATCTTTGGAGAGATAGATGGCAAGCAGTCATGGCAAGTGTCAATTTGTGGTTGACAGAATAAACAACTTAGTTTGCTTCCTTCTTTTCATGTTTGATATGCAGCCTCTCTGACCCTTCCTGAGAACCCAAGGTTTTTGTTCACTTGTGTACTGTCCTTCCCTGAGAACCTGGCCCTCTGAAAATGCTCTACTTCCTAGAAGTAAACGTTTCCAGAGAAGGAGGTCTAATAACATCTCCTCCAGAACAGATGGTCACTAATTGCCACAAGTAAATAAACATAGGCAACCAACATCTTATAATCTTGAACATCATTAATTTTCAAGAACACCAGGGTGACTTGTAAGACCTCACGGCCTTTTCTCGGGAAGCGTCGCCACAAAGACCACAGTGACTCGAATTCGATGCAATCAGCAGGAGGATTTATTTAGCCAGTGCGCTGGGGTTCGAGCTCCCGTTTCCAGGAGTGAACCCCCAACATTCACTGAGAGGGATTTTTATGCAGAAAGATCAAAGACAACTGGGAATGAGATCGGAATGTAGGGAACAATGCGATAAGGGGGTCTTAGGATGAAGTGGAGACATTTGATTGGTGGGGATGATTTACAGGTAATTTAGTAGAGATAGTTGACTGACCACCCGGCGGTGCCTGGTACGGGAAATGCATTTTTGAGGAAAGGTCAGTTACACAGTGGAAACTAAGTCACAAGTTATCAGTTAAGAATAGGGAGCAGTCAGGAGGCTCTGAGTCATCAAGATAAGGGGGAAAGCTATGCGGCGCATTCTGCCTTCCAGGTTTAACTCTTAACCTAGGAGTTTTTCAGTGCCCTTTTCAGAAAGCACTAAATGAAGTTACATTTTTACAGAAAGACGAATACAATGATTTACAACAAAGAGAAATTCATTATCCCAAAAGCCTTGTTTCTCTAACATCAAACTACTACAATTTTTTTTTTTTTAACCTAAAGATTCTAAAAGTTCTTCATTCCCCTCTTCTTCTTGTCCATGATTTCAATCCTGAAATCATAGAGTGAGGGATTGCGTCGTACTGCTACTTAAAAAAAAAAAAAAAAAATGCAAAAGCTACAAGATGAAGAAAGTTATGATTTCAAGAATAGTCATGGTATCATAAACAACAAACGGGGGAGGCGAGTCGGGGAGCCTGGGCTGTTACTCAGGTCAGGCAGCTTTTAAGATTTAACCCATTACAGGCAATCTTCTTCAGCCCCTTCTTCTTTATCTTTTAGGCGCTCTAATAGATGGTGATGGTGCAGCATGTTTCGGTAGACAAGCATCTTTATGTGCAGAAATTCTTTTACAATGCCTTTAATAAGGCACGGTGCTAGGCACATCAGGGCAAGGATAGTGACTAACACGATGCCTACAGCCGCCATGCTCTGCCACAAAGAATGAAGACTGGGAAAGTTAGAAGCCAAATTTTTTTACAAAATTTTCAGCAGCTTGAGCAATATCTAAAGTGGCTGAAGGCGCGTTTTCTATATCTAATATTTCATTGTGTAACTGCAGTAAATCAAGAGAAATATTAGAATTATACCATATGCCTTGTAAATGCTTTTTGATCTTTTCCCACGGGAAGTCAGATATATTATAAGGCTTTTTTGTGACACAGATCCACTTGTAATTAACATGACATTGAATTTTCATTCTGAGTCCTAAGCTTTGGACCTCTTCTCCTAAGACCCTGAGGGTATCATACAGAGCAGACAGCTTATTTTCTATTTTTTTATCAATATCCTCTTGTGTTCCCATAACCCTTGTGACATTATAAGACAGAGAATCAACAACCTTGGCATCTTGCACGGACTGAGCAAGGGAAACAGAGGCAGTAACAGCGGTCGCTATTAAGGTGATCAGCGAAACCACACCCAGAACAATTAATCCCAGGCCTCTTTTTGGGCGGCCAAGGGCAGCATTGATGTGTTGCAGTAATTGCAATGCCGTTTCATCATACCAATCTTCTTCTATTTTGACGGGGAGCATAACAAAAGCGGGTTGTTTTACCACCAATATTTGCTCTCCGACGCTCATGCCTCTGATACAATTAGTGAGAGTGCAATTATAACAAGACATGTGGTAAACATTCTGAGTGACATTAACAGTAACATTTCCAACTAAAATCATAAAGGGGTAAGGCACACATGATCTAGGATATCTGAATCCCGTAATTCCTATATCTCCATATCTTGCTCCACCTCTATTAGTCTGTCTATATAACATGTTGCCGGGGCCAAAGGTCGCTAACAGCTTCCAGATCTCAGTTTGAAATACCTGACGATGTCCGGAGTGCCAAAATGGAAGGGTGCTGTCCTCTATATTCAGGATAATCTGGGGTACCTGCAGGTGCCCAGTCCCAAAGATAAATACTGTTATTATTATTTATGTTATAAACAGTGGCATTACGTCCCCGGCATAGAATCCATGGCACATCCATTCCCTCGCTAATTCCCAGATGGCGGCGACCACAGTAAGGTATATCGAGCGGCCCCACGCCCTTTTGGTGTGAAATGGCCCCAGCGTCTTCAGAAATTCCTGAAATGTATACACGAGGGTAAGAAGTGACAGGGGAGACGTTTATACAGTAAGACTTGGGGGAATTGTATGAAAAACACATAGGGAACCGTGAAGAAAGCCCATAGAAGGAAATGTTAGCCCGTTGGTATTGAATATGTGCATCAGAGACTCCTCCCAGAAGAGCAGTATCATTTACGTATACCGGCAATGTTTCTTCATCCCATCCTACAGACTGGAGCATGGGGGGTCAGGAACGTAGGCCCAATACGTATGAGCGGTCCCTTGATGCAGAGTCAGGAGGTTTAGGTAGAGGATGATCAGGAATCCGGTAATCGACAGAGCCTGAGCTTTAAAGGGTGGGAGGTGCGGTGAGCCTTCCATTGAGGCGTCGGTTCCGGTGCAGCTTTAACGTGGGAGGCGTGGATCCAGGATGAGATTCCGTCAACCTTGATGGCAGTGGGGGTTGTAAGCAGAACAATGTAGGGTCCTTTCCACCTGGGCTCTAGGTTGTTCTGCCGATGCCGACGAACGTAGACGGAGTCCCCCACCTGGAACGGATGGGCCTCCTCTGGGGTACCGGGTTGGTAGGCCGCAGCAAGCTGAGTCCACACCTCTTTCTGAACCAGCTGGAGTCCCTTCAGCCTAGCACATAAATCACCATTGTTAAAGTTTCTGGGGGTCAAATCCCTCTCTAAGTGTCAATATGGGGGGGGTGCTCCATACAAAATTTCAAAAGGGGTGAGACCAAGGTGAGAGGGCGTGTTTCTCACCCGGAACAGAGCCAGAGGAAGGAGCACCGTCCAGTCAGTACCGCCAGTCTCTAAGGACAATTTAGTTAAGGTCTCTTTTAGAGTTCTATTCATTCTTTCTACCTGTCCTGAACTCTGGGGTCTGTATGCACAATGTAATTTCCAATCGGTCCCCAGAAACTTAGCTAACTCCTGGCTTATTTGGGCAATAAAAGCCGGCCCATTATCTGACCCTAACATCTTTGGCGCTCCGAAGCGCGGAAAAATTTCTTCTAGGATCTTTTTAGTTACTGTGAGTGCACTTTCATTTTTGGTGGGAAAAGCTTCTACCCACCCTGAGAAAGTGTCTACAAAAACCAGCAGATATTTATTGCCGTACCGCGCAGGACATACCTCGGTGAAATCTACTTCCCAGTAAGTCCCCGGCCGGTCTCCACGCAGCCGCTTACCTTGGCCCGTCTTGTTTCGGCCGGCATTTACCTCTTGGCAAGGTCTGCAGTTCAGGACCACTTGCTCAGCCAATTTAAAAAGTCCTGGCACCTCATATCCTGCTTTAATTAAAAGAGAGACTAGCTTTTTAGCCCCTAAGTGAGTCCAATGGTGCATTTGTTTTAACATTTCCCTGGCTTCTCCTTCCGTCGTAGGCTGTTTCCCTCTGGGCCGCGGAGAGGGGCTAGGATTACTTTTATCTTCTGAGCATATTGCCAGCAATCTCGATAGCTCGTCTTTTGTTGCCGCCTCTCGCGCAGCTTGATCGGCCATACTGTTTCCCTTAGTTACCAGGGATCGATCTCGTTGATGCCCGGGGCAGTGGATTATACTAATCTTTTGGCAACATCAGGGCAGCCAACAATGCCAGGATTTCATTTTTGTTTTTAATCTCTTTGCCGGCCGATGTAAGTAACCCTCTCTGTTGGTAAATAGCTCCATGGACATGTGCAGTTGCGAAGGCATATCTACTATCAGTGTAAATGTTGGCCTTTTTCCCTCGGGCCAGCTCTAAGGCCTTAGTGAGGGCAATCAGCTCGGCTTTTGGGCTGACGTACCTTGAGGCAGGGCAGCTGCCCAGATTACCTCAGTCCCATCGACCACCGCTGCCCCTGCCCGCCGCCTACCTTCTTCAAGAAAACTGCTTCCGTCCGTATACCATGTCACCTCGGCATCCTGAAGCGGCTGGTCCGAGAGATCATGACGAACTCCATGTGCTCCCGCCAGAATTTCTTGACAGTCGTGGGTCACCTCGGACTGGCTGGGGTCCGGCAGCAGCGTGGCAGGGTTAAGTCCGGTAGCCGGCGTGAACCTGATTCGCTCAGAGTTTAGGAGCAGCGTCTGATAGTGGGTCATCCTGGCGTTAGTTAGCCATCTCTCGGGGGGTTGGCGAATCACACTTTCTAAAGCGTGGGGCGCAGTGACAATTAAGTTCTGCCCCAGTGTCAGCTTGTCTGCATCTTTTACTAGGACTGCCACGGCAGCCACTATACGCAAACAATTTGGCCAGCCAGCAGCCACGGGGTCCAGTTTCTTTGACAGATATGCCACCGGCCGACTCCATGGTCCCAGCTTTTGGGTGAGGACCCCTTTGGCAATGCCATTATTTTCAGCCACATAGAGATGGAACGGCTTGTCCACATCGGGAAGTCCCAGGGCAGGGGCTGACAACAAGGCGCGCTTAATGTTGTCAAAAGCCTTTTGCTCGCTCTTTCCCCAGACGAAGGGTGTACTGCCCTTTGTCAGGGGGTACAGGGAGCGGCCATCTCTGCGAACCCCGGAATCCAGAGCCTGCAGAACCCTGCAGTGCCCAAGAACTCCCTAACTTGTCGGGAGTTTTCGGGGCCGGTATTCTGGCCACCGCCTCCTTTCTGGCCTCCGAGAGCCATCGCTTCCCATCTCTGAGTTGGTACCCCAGGTAACTAACCTGTTGCCGGCAGATCTGGGCCTTTTGGCAGAAGCACGGTAGCCGAGGGTGCCAAGTTCGGTCAGTAAGGTCTCAGTCCCTTCCCTGCACTCCTCTGCGGTATCTGCGGCCAGAAGCAAGTCATCTACATATTGGAGCAGAGTTACCTGGGGATTTGTGGCGCGGAAGTGCGCGAGGTCCTGGTGGAGGGCTTCGTCAAAAATTGTTGGCGAGTTCTTGAATCCTTGCGGCAGCCTGGTCCACGTTAGCTGTCCGGAGAGTCCTGTAAGGGGGTCTTTCCACTCAAAAGCAAAAATAGGCTGGCTAGCGGGGCTGAGTCGTAGGCAGAAGAAGGCATCTTTCAGGTCCAAGACAGTGTACCACTTCCGGCTGGGGGGAAGGGTGCT
This sequence comes from Nanger dama, assembly GCA_917880005.1. Taxonomy (NCBI): domain Eukaryota; kingdom Metazoa; phylum Chordata; class Mammalia; order Artiodactyla; family Bovidae; genus Nanger; species Nanger dama. The sequence continues at coordinate 7,579,749 of CAKJTW010000069.1, forward strand.
CAGCAGGTTGTAGGGGTTGGGCACTGTTGGGTGTAGGTCGGATACCCGCTTGTTGACTTCTCTCAGATCCTGTACAGGCCGGTATTCACCCGTTCCAGACTTCCGGACCGGGAAGCAACGGGGTGTTCCAGGCCGATTGGCACTTTATCAAAATTCCCAGATCAAGAAACCTTTGAATATGTGGGCGGATCCCATCTCGAGCCTCTTTACTCATTGGGTACTGGCGGACTGAGATAGGGGTGGCAGAGGCCTTGATTTCTACCACCACTGGGGGCTGGTGGACGGCCATTCCCATGCCCGAGACTTCAGCCCAGGCTAGGGGGTCTTAGCCATCCAGTCCTGCATATTCATGGTCTCGGGGAAGGGCTCTCATATAGCCTGTATTCATCTTCTAGCCTCAGGGTCAAAACCTGCAACGGCCTTCCTTCCCCGTCTGTCACCGTGGTGCCCTCGGTGTGAAAGTGGATCTGAGCCCCCACTTTCGTGAGCAAGTCCCGTCCCAGCAAGGGGTAAGGGCATTCAGGGATCACAAGGAACGAGTGGGATACCCGGCCCACGCCAAGGTCCACTGTTCTTCGGGTAGTCCATGGGTATTGTTGATACCCTGTAGCGCCCTGAACCCATGCCTTTTTGTGGACAATGCCCCTCCGGATTGTAATAGGACGGAGTGTTGGGCTCCTGTGTCTACCAGAAACTGTACAGGCTTCCCCTCCACCTTTAGAGTTACCCTAGGCTCGGGGAGGGGGTCCGAGCCCCGTCCCCCTAATCTTCTTCTTCTATGGCCAGGATTTTGCTGGGGGAAGCGGACTTTCCCCTCTTCTTCTGAGGGCAGTCTTTGAGCCAATGCCCCTTCTCTTTACAGTACGCGCACTGATCTTTGTCTAGTGGCGGCTTGGTTCCTGTCCTGCTTTTACTGCGGTTTCTCAGCTCAGTTTTATTATCTCTCTTTCCTTCTTTAATCACTGTAGTCAGAATTTTTGCCAAGTCTTTTGCCTGTCTTTCTCTCTCTCTCTCTCTCTCGTTCATCCTGCTCCCGGATCCTTCTTTCCTCCTTTTCCTCTTCTGTTTCCCTCTTATTGAACACCTTGTCTGCTTCTCTGATCAAATCTTGAAGGGAGAATCCCTGTAACCCATCTAGTCTCTGTAACTTTCTCTTAATATCTAGAGCTGACTGATCAATAAAAGCCATGGCCACTGTAGCCCTATGTTCCTCAGATGTGGGATCATAGGGAGTAAATCTCTTGAATGCCTCCATCAATCTGTCTAGGAATACAGTAGGTGACTCAGTAGGCCCTTGAGTCACTTCCCTTACCTTAGCCAAATTAGTGGGGCGCCTTGCTGCCCCTCGGAGACCCGCCACCAGAGCCTGGCGATAGACCCTCAGGTGCTCCCTACCTGCCGGAGAATTGTAGTCCCAGTCAGGTCTCGTCAGGGGGAAACCATCATCTATTTCATTAGGAAGCACTGTGGGACGTCCGTCATCTCCTGGCACATTTTTGCGAGCCTCCAATAGTACTCGCTGTCTCTCTTCAGTGGTTAACAGGGTCTGCAACAATTGCTGACAATCATCCCAAGTGGGCTGATGTGAGAAAACAAGAGATTCTATCAAAGAGGTCAGCGCCTGGGGGTTATCAGAAAAAGAGGGGTTGTTATTTTTCCAGTTATAAAGGTCAGAGGCAGAGAACGGCCAATATTGGAGTGGCCGAACCCCGCGGTCATCAGGGGCCCGTTCTCCCGGAGGGGGAGAGCGGTGGAGTCCGGGGTGACAGCTCTACAGCTCCGCGTTCCTGCCGCCGGGCCCATTTCTTCTCCCTCTTTTGGCTGTTCAGGCGAGGCGATCCCTTGTGCCCTCTGAGGTGCCGGAGGTGGGACCTGCACAGGTAGGTAGGGTGGGGGAGAATCTAAAAGCAAGAAATCAGTTTGCAGGTCTGGATATATACTTTTGACGGGGGCCTTCGTCCCCTCTTTCTTTGCCGTGGATCTTAAGGCAAAGATTTCTGCAGCAGGCTCCAACAGCTTCCCTGTGGGGAAAACGAAAGGCCGAACCCACGCCGGGGGTGAGCGGACCAGGTCTTCCCACACCATAATATATGGCACCTGGTCTGGGTGCTCAGTAGCAGGGGTGAAAATTACAGTTTTAACCTGTTTGACTTGTTCTGAAGAGAATGACCCTTCCGGTGGCCAGCCGGTCTTAAAACTGGGCCAGTCAACCGCGCATAGGCTCTGCCATTTCCCTTTTTCACTGTCATGGAAAGATCATGGGCCCGATTTTTCACTTCTGTCCAATGATCTACCGTCAGAGACAACGGGGTTGTCACGGTCTGTCCCATCGTCAGTTTGTCACAAAAAAATGAACACTTAACGAGTACTAAGTAAGACAAGTAGCAGTGGAAAAATCAGATAAGAGCGGCTGCTGTAAACCTTTGCCCTCGGCAAGTCTTAAGCAGATGAGCTTCCTAGCTCCACAGATACAGAATTCAGGCGGAGGGGAATCTCACGATCCCCACTCCCAGGTCGGCGTTCCAGGCGTCCCTGGCAAACGCCACAGATACAGACAGAGAGGCGCGCCCCACAGATACAGACAGACAGGTGCGCGAGGGCACAGATCCTTGTTTCAGCAGCCGGAGGAGACCAGGAGGAAGAAAAGAAAGATTACTGAGGATAGCCACCAAAAATCCTACCGGGAATGGTGGCGGCCAGAGAGGTGGACTTATGGCGTGCTTTGAGTTCACTCGTGTGCCTATGCCGTTGCACGGAAGTTTTCTTGCTGGGGGCGGGCGCCCTAGCGGCTTCTGGCCCGTTCCGTGACCCCCTTATCCTGTCACGGGAGTCTTCAAGTGGCAGGCGCCCTAATGGCTTTTAAGTGCCTGACCCGTGCCCACAAATAGGTAATATTAGGCCAGATCCTCACAAGAAGGACAGGGAAGTTTCACCCAGCCGGGCGATAGTTACTGGGGCTCACCTGTCGTAAGGCCTTCAAAGTCCACCAGGGAGTAGCCCTGGCCGGGACTAATCAGTTGCCCCACAACCGCTCGCCCGTTCACTGAAACTTCCGAAGGATTAAGTCAAGCAGCAGGAGAGAAAAGTGAGACAATACAGATTTAACACAGAGCAGACTAGTCACAGACCTTTTACAGACGTACACGGAGACACAGAATTGCTCGAGCATACCTCCGAATTCAAAAGCCAAAAGGGTCTGAGTGAGCGAGGCGATCCCGGACGAGCCCCCAAATGTAAGACCTCACGGCCTTTTCTCGGGAAGCGTCGCCACAAAGACCACAGTGACTCGAATTCGATGCAATCAGCAGGAGGATTTATTTAGCCAGCGCGCTGGGGTTCGAGCTCCCGTTTCCAGGAGTGAACCCCCAACATTCACTGAGAGGGATTTTTATGCAGAAAGATCAAAGACAACTGGGAATGAGATCGGAATGTAGGGAACAATGCGATAAGGGGGTCTTAGGATGAAGTGGAGACATTTGATTGGTGGGGATGATTTACAGGTAATTTAGTAGAGATAGTTGACTGACCACCCGGCGGTGCCTGGTACGGGGAAATGCATTTTTGAGGAAAGGTCAGTTACACAGTGGAAACTAAGTCACAAGTTATCAGTTAAGAATAGGGAGCAGTCAGGAGGCTCTGAGTCATCAAGATAAGGGGGAAAGCTATGCGGCGCATTCTGCCTTCCAGGTTTAACTCTTAACCTAGGAGTTTTTCAGTGCCCTTTTCAGAAAGCACTAAATGAAGTTACATTTTTACAGAAAGACGAATACAATGATTTACAACAAAGAGAAATTCATTATCCCAAAAGCCTTGTTTCTCTAACATCAAACTACTACAATTTTTTTTTTTTTTTTAACCTAAAGATTCTAAAAGTTCTTCAGACTCATCCTCAATTAGTGGAAAACTGGGAGCAGAACTGAGAGAGCTGAGCCAGGCTGGCAAGCAGGAGACCTGATTCTTATCCTGTGGCCTTGAGACTCAACAGGGAAATTCAAAAAGCCACTTAACCTTGCTGCCTTTGCTTTCTCATCTGTAAAACAGTAGATGACAAAATCCCTCTGCTTCTCCATTGGGTTTTATATGAGTGAGCTAATTAATGATTGTATAAAGTTTAATACAATGAAACATGTAATTGAGTAGTTTAATTTTCAAGGTTCAGTTTAGTACAGTTCAGTCACTCAGTCATGTCCAACTCGTTGCAATCCCATGGACTGCAGCATGCCAGGCTTCTCTGTCCATCACCAACTCCCAGGGCTTATTCAAACTCATGTCCATGGAGTCAGTGATGCCATCCAGCCATCTCGACTTCTGTCATCCCCTTCTCCTCCTACCTTCAATCTTTCCCAGCATTAGGGTATTTTCAAATGAGTCAGTTCTTCACATCAGGTGGCCAAAATATCATCAAGGTAATTGCCCAATAATAATAGGTTGAAAAATAGTGACAAATAGTGCTTTTAAAATGTAGATATTACCATTTTGATATTTTCTCTCTGATCTGTATTTTCAAATTAGTAGCATATATACACTAATATTTTCAGTTTTATAAAATTATTTAATTCTACAAAGCTATTTTCTCTATTATTTTAATTGTGATAATTCCAAGCAGAGAATTGTTGTAGATTTAAGTAATAACTGGGCATTATAATTAAAATATCTTTTATGCTTACGAGTTCTAACATAAAACCATAGGGTCAAGGATCTTCCCACTCCTTACACATTTGGAGAATTCACTGCTTTTATATCCATTTTCTAAACTAGATCAAAAAGAGGACTTCTCAGTCATAATTTCTTAGTTTTTGACCTCTGTTTCAGTAAGTTCAGTTCTGTTTTTCTCTATTTATAAACCTTTTTACAAGCTATTTTCTCCTGGAATGCCCTCTATTCTCCTTCACAGCAGGGCTTCTTTCTGGAAAATTCCTACACCTTTTTCAAAAGGCAAATTAAACTTCATTCACTGATGTTTTCCATCACATCTCCAAGAAAGCCTAGGATTTTCTCATCTGTTTAATTTCTTTTACATTTATGTGTGTGTGTGTGTGTGTGTGTGTACAATGTGTTGTTCAGTCATGTCCAACTCTGTAATCTCATGGACTATCACCTGCCAGGCTCCTCTGTCCATGGAATTCTCCAGGCAAGAATATTGGAGTGGGTTGCCTTTTCCTACTCCAGGGAACCTTTCCAACCCAGGGACCAAATGCGCATCTCCTGCAACTCGCATTGGCAGGCAGATTCTTCACCACCGAGCCACCTGGAACCTCCATTATATGAGTTATCAACATGTGTTGCTCTGACTTGCTAACTATTGGTTTTCTCACTCTTTACTAAGCAACTTAAGAGCAGAAATTATCTCTTCTAAACATCTCCCTTTCCAAGCACAATGAATGGCACAATGTAAGTGTTCAATAAATATTCTGGTTGTGAGTAATAAAGGTTAGTTTCCAAGAAGGCAGTGTTGAATAAGTTATTGCTTTGTATAGTTATATATACTTTTTCCTTTAGTAGTTATCATGTGTGAATCTGCAAAAAAAAAAAAAATGACTTTAAGAAGAATTGTCTCACTTGACACAGCTGATAGTTGTAACATGCTCAAATCTTTATGCGTTGCAAAAAGAGTTTTTCATGACTTGGTGTCTGCTTACATTTGTAACCTCAAAACCCATCATTTATGTGTGCTAATCAGTTATAAACAACGCAGAAAATTAAATAATAGGGTCAAATCATAAGCATTTTTGCATTGTATTTCTTCTCATGTCAATGTTTAATAGGCTGAAGAGTCCTCATTTTCTTAAGAATACTAATCCCTCTCCTGATAGTAATGACAATTATGCCAAGTCCACGGAGACTTGGGCTTGATGTGGCCCACAATAGATGACTGATTCTATCGTACATTTTGGGGGCTAGTCCTTGTAGGAGAGAAATCCCATAATCAAGTCACAATAGTTTCCACCCATGGAGTTTTTATATAACTTGTTTCTAAATCAAGGGAATTTTCTCAAGGCTGGACTGTAGGACTTTGTAGAGATTGGAACCACTGCTATACTTATTTTTCTTGGTTTCCAGAGTGTCTTTTCAGAAGAAAGTGACTTTGAGCAAGGTCTAGGTGTAAAATTGTGAATTTGAGCACAGTTCTTTTCGGAAACCCCAGGTTTGCTTTATTTATGTTTCTTTCCTCTGGACTACTTCTTCTGTTTTCACTACCTCCTTCTTCCTCCCTTTATATTCTTTAAATAATGCCCCCAGTGGAGACTCTCAGACCAATCCTATTCAGCTTCCTGTGGATTTAAGTCACAGTTACACTTTAATAGGGCTGTTAAGCCTTCTTTTAACATCACCAAGGCCTGCTTAGATTGCTGTTAAAAATATTTCTGAAAGCAGTGAATGAATAAAAACAAAATAATTTTGGAGCAGGAAACCATATCCTTTTGCAATCATAATTAGGTTTCAGGCTTTTCTGTGTAAGAATAAATGAGTAGTATTTAAATAAAGTTGCAATTTTTATCACTACTATTTACCTTAATTCATTTGCTGCTCCCGCTCTCCCATCTTCATGTAAGGAATATATTCCAATGGTTGCAGAGACAGGATAACCACGCTTTTCACTTCCCCTTAAGAGATATGAATGCCCTTTAACTCTAGTCCTTCCAAATATGGGTCTGTTGTTCATCAGACTTAAACACATGTTTGCTGAAATGTTTTAGATGCTTTCTATTTAAAATATTAGTTTTACACTGCTCAAGGGATGTAAATAAATCTCAGGCTTTTCTTTTGAGTCAGTCAGTACTTAGAGTACCACAAAGTGAAAGTGAAGTCGCTCAGTCATATCCGACTGTTTGCGACCCGTGGACTGTAGCCCACCAAGCCTTTCCATCCAAGAGATTCTCTAGGCAAGAATACTGGAGTGGGTTGCCATTTGAACCACAAATGAATAGTGTAATATGAGGTTCAGTTTATTCTTCTGACTTTTCACTGTAGAAAATTTGAACACATAGGAGAAATCTGTTTCAACTTTAGCAAACATCTCAAAGATTATTTTTAAAAATTAGTGGTTCCTATCTAAAAGCTTTAAACAACAACAAAAAAAAAAACTGTAAAAGTTATGATATATATTTAATTATGTGGTTCTTGAAACAGGCTATGAATATTGGCCCTTATGGTAACATATATAAACAAAAACATTTAGATATCGAAAGTTAGTGGAATAAGTGTGTGACTTCCCTAGCCAAGCACTTGTATGAAAAGAATATTGATTTGGATTATAAATTCAGTAAATTAAAATCATACAGTGAAGGCATTGGAAGGAAGGGGCCTTGGAGATATTGTTAGCATATTAGAACCTGTAGGAAACACTCTCAATAGACTGGAAAGAATTCCTAATTCATTTGACAAGCTCTCAGGGTAAGGGGACAAAGATTCTTATGAATACTCTGTGACATAATTTCCTGGGGTTAACATTTCTGATAGGCATTGGCACCAAAATCTCAATTTGCAACCCCAAAAGTATAAACTGATTATCATGCTTATACATTATAATTAATGTGGGCAATAGACTTCAGAAGTTAAGTTTATATCATTTCATTCTTTCTTTTTCTGCCATTATTTTATCAATAAGCATTTAGTAAGCATCCACTAAATCCAGCATCTGGATGCTGCAGATTACAGCCATGAATCATTGTACCAAGGCCTCTGCTTGATGAACTTACATTTTTTTTCAGGTGAGTTATAGGCAAGCAAATAAGTGAGTAAATGAATAATGAGTAAGATACTTTGCAATAATAAAAAGAAATTGCAATAATAGAATGCTCCCAGAACATTTATAGAAAGAGCTTTCTGAAAGCATGAAAAACAGCAGCCAACTCTGCAATATTGTAGGAAAAGAGCAAAAGAGGTGGAGGGCTCAGCTGGCACAATGACCCTGAGAAAAACATGTAAGAGCTCCAGGAAGAGCCCTGGTAACTGTGACTCAGCCAATTCTCTTCTTTCTAGGGTTTCTCTAGCCGATTCCTACTGCACTGCATTTGTTGAGACCTTATCACTTGGGCTTTGCTGCATTTTCATCATTCTCATAGTATCCTCGCTTCCATGTTTTTCTTTATTGTTTCTCAAAATATCTATGTATATTAGAGTTCTAACTGTCCTGTGGAGTAGTCAAATCTCCATAAGTTTAGCTTCTATAAACTTCATCATCTCGCTATGACTCCTAATGTTTCTATTCATTTGTCTATTACTACAAACATGCCATGAACTTTGCTACCCTAATCTCTATGTTCAGAGCATTCTCAGTCAACTTACATAACTTTGTCCTTATATTCAAATCCTACATACACTTTAAAACATTTGTTTAAGACACTAAGACTGAATGAAATTTTTCCCTCTAGGTCTTCCCTTGTTATTGTAACCTGAAATATACCATTTTTCTTTCAAAGTCTATGGCAATTCTTGCCCATATAATTCATTTTTCCATCAAACAATTTATACTTTACAACGTATTTTCTTTAATTATTGAGAAGTATTATATATTTATCCTATTTCTCTGATGCTCATTTTTGCTTCCCCAATTAATTGTAAATACTTTAAAACCAAAACTGTATTTCATGTTTCTTCCTTTCTCCTGGACATCCCAGCCTAGTGTCTGGCTCACAATAGATACCCAATAACTGCTTATGATTTTATCTGAACTAAACACAGCTCTGTCTGACTTAATGGGCATAAGTGTGTGTGCTACAGCAGTCCTACTTTAATCTGAGAGTTGCCTTCAATAAAAAAAAAAAAAGAACTATTATGGTACATCCTTTAGTGAAAGGGAAATACCTTTCCAACTCATGCCTCAAGTCCTTTCCCAGCAATATTTGTGAAAGGTACTCTATTGACACATAAAAGGAAACTTCAGGAGGCAACAGTCCACAGGAAAATTAGTGATTCTGTGGGTGATGAATGAAACTGCAGAGAAATAGATGAGAGATCCCAATGAAAATTGTTTAGTCAGCAAAGAATAATAACAACCGAGAGAGAAATCTGTTTAAGAAAGTATCGTACCTGATATAAAACCTTTAGAAACCTAGAACCACCAACATTGAAAACTACTTACTGATGCTAGTCTTACACCTTTTTCCACCTAATCACATAATGTTTAATACCTCTTATTTTTGATATCTGTCCTGACACCTTGGCACTCATTCTTACTTACTGAAGCCTTTAACTCAGATCTCACCCTCCTTAGGCTCATTCCAAATTCTATCTTCACCCTGGTGTCCTCAGTATCCATGGTTTTAAGGCATCAGACCACCATTCTTGTCTACTGCATTTTTATCCCTAAGGTCTCCCCATCTCTACTTATGCTATCCACTCCTTTGCCCTCATCCTGGACTTTGTCACTGCTTAGCGTTGTTCCTTTTCTAAAACTTCTGATTTAAAATTTACTTTTCAAATAATTTAACTGCCCAATAATTGGCCAACGATTGAATAACTTATTGCAATTGTGGAATAGAAAATAACATGCATTTACTCAAACAAATGAGATAGATGTAAATGTACTATGGAAGTTCACTAAGATACTATTTGTTGAAAAAGTCAATTCAAACATTATGATCCATTAAAAAAATAAATTATGTGCAACCATGTAATATGTGTTGATATGTATGTAAATGGGCTTCCCTGATGGCTCAGATGGTAAAGAATCCACCTGCAATGTGGGAAAACTGGGTTTGATCCCTGAGTTGGGAAGATCCCCTGGAGGATGGCATGGCAACCCACTCCAGTATTCTTTCCTGAAGAAGCCCCATGGACAGAGGGGCCTGGGGGCTACAGTCCATGTGGTCGCAAAGAGTTGAACATGACTGAGCAACAAAGCAGAGCACAGCACATATACGCAACCACACAGAAAAATTTCCAAAAGAATAAGCAGCAAACTGTCGAGAGTGGTCATTTTGGGAAAAAATGAGCTCATTCCAGGGACGGGAGAGCCTGGTGGGCTGCCGTCTATGAGGTCACACAGAGTCGGACATGACTGAAGTGACTTAGTAGTAGAGCTCATTGAGGGGAAGACGAGGAGACACTTCAATATTTTACTTTCTGTAGTTTTATATCTTATGATTTTTTTGTGTTTGTGTGCTTAATTTTTAAATTTTTAAAATTCAAAAATTTTAATGAAGTAAGCTGAAATATAATTTATGTTAGTTTCAGATGTACAACTTAGCGGTTCCCTTGAAACACTTTCAACAAGAGTCTATTTGTACATTATTTGTGTAATTTTTAAATATATGTATAAATAAATAAATTTTACCCTTCTAATAGTTATACAGTTACTTCTCTCAACTTTGTTTGGACCATATTGAGAGTTCATGAGCTTTGACACTTGTCATTTTTTGTGCTTATTCCCTCCTATCTTTCTTTCTTTGACAGTCCATCCTACTTTCCATTTTCTAATTCTTCAACCACCTTACTATAGTTTTGTAATTTTTGCCCTATTTTTATTTTATCATATTTACTTATTATTATTCCAACTTAGAATGTGCTCAACTGTCCACCACATCTTCTTATTTTCTTCCTACTTAAATGACTCCTCTACTTCCACTGCAGGCTATTTTTCTCTGTTTATGCCTACAGTATTGCCATTCCTCAGAGGTTTTCCTGATGACTTCTTCTTTCCTCATGTTGCAGGCTCTTTATAGTAAATCTCATCTACTTTTGCAATTTTAAACTCAGCTAAAGCTTAATAATAATTCAAAAGTCTTTATTTCAATCTATTTCTCTCTGCTACATTCCAGACTCATGTATCCAGTTGATACCACATGACTTTCACAGATATATTAACCTAAATGTGTTCAAAACCACATCCTTCTTTCTTCTCCCCCAGATCTGTTCCTCTGTAGTATTTGTTATCACTGTCTTAGGAATGGCCCCATCATCTTCTGGTTGTCCACCAGATTTTCAGATTTGAATTATGATTCTTTCTTGCTCTCCACATTCATTCATTCAGCTATCTTACTGACTGTATCCCCTAAATAATTCTCACAATGTTTATTTCTAGTCATCCTCTCCTGCCTGGAATATTATAACAACCTCTAGTCTAGTGTCTCTCATTTCTGCTTTTTTCTCTCTAATCCATTTCTCACATAGCTTTAGTGATTTTTCTAAGATCCAAATCTAATTGGCCACTTCGCTGATAAAGATTCTTTAATTACTATAAAAGTCTTTTACAGGGCTAACAACACTTTTCACAGTGGATTCCTGGATACTTCTCCAGTTCATGTCGTTTTACTAACACCTTACCTTCTATTCTCCATCTCTAAGGAGCTTTTAAAGTGCTATACTTTGTTGTTGTTGTTGTTACCTCTAAGTGTTTACCACTCTGCATTGAACAAATTCCCACTCTCCTTTCTAGTCTCAAGTTAGAGGTAATTTATTCCTCTGGATCCCAGAGAACCTTAAGTAATTTTTTTTTCAATATTCTAACTCACTTTTTGTCTGTTTTCTTCACTGGACTAAAACCAAGTTCCTTGAGAATTAGGAAAAGAAACTTTATTGTAATGCTCATAGCTGGAATATTATATCACCTAAATGTTTATATCCAACCAGTCCATCCTAAAGGAGATCAGTCCTGAGTGTTCACTGGAAGGACTGATGCTGAAGCTGAAACTCCAATACTTTGGCCACCTCATGTGAAGAGTTGACTCATTGGAAAAGACCCTGATGCTGGGAGGGATTGGGGGCAGGAGGAGAAGGGGACGACAGAGGATGAGATGGCTCGATGGCATCACTGACTCGATGGATATGGGTTTGGGTGGACTCCAGGAGTTGGTGATGGACAAGAAGGCCTGGCATGTTGCAATTAATGGGGTCACAAAACGTCGAACACCACTGAGCGACTGTACTGAACTGAAATGTTTATGTCGCTTGTATCTCTCCCTCCAACTGAAGTCTCTACTTTAACTCATTACTTATATCATTTACTGAACTTCCCTATTTCAGTATTCCTTGTACTATGAGTTAAATATCTAATATTCGTTTTATTATGTCCTGATTCCCTTAGGAAAACTCTTATTTGCTTGCAAGATTCACTTTCTTGGTGATTTGCACGAATATGCATCTCACATCAGCCTCCTCATTGGTCTCCCAGATTTCATCTTGCTCTGACTCATTTTTCATTTAGTCATCTGAACGATTTCCTTGAGGCTAAATAAAATCATGCTACTGCCTACTTAAAACCATAGGCTCAATAAATATTTGTTGTATTAAAGAAAAATCATTGAATGGTTGAACAAAAACATAGTTCTGATAAAGTAGAGAGAACTTTTAACTGCAACCAGTGGCTAATATGACAGGACTACTTTTGTCATTTGCAGTTATGTAATACTTATAAAGTTAAAAGATAAATCACTATATAGGATATATTTACCCTAAAATAATGTTTATCTGATAGTCATATAAAATGAGCATCCTATATTTATATTTACTAAATCTGGCAAACTTAGACTTGGTACAAAATATAGCTGAGCCTCAGTTTTACTATCAATAAAACAGCAAATTATTTCCTTAACTGGCTTTTGTGATGATTAAGAGAGATAATCTATTAAATTATTTACAAACAATAAAGCATTTAACAATGGTAATTACTACCATTCACTATCAACATTCCCTGGTGAGAGAACTGAGGCAAATATTCAGATCTCTACACATTCAGTTCAGTAAACTTTCTGATTAATAAGCAATCCATTCCTCCAACATTAACTCACTCAGTGAAACAAAGTGATTGAGGAAAATATTAAGAAATGAGCCACTGATTCAGACCTTTTACTTTTAAGTGATAAAATGTCATAATATTGTATGTGTATTGAGAGAGTAATACATATAATATTGTTTGGCTTGTTATAAAACTTAATACAAATAATTAGCATAAAATATGGATCATTAAGTAGTTTTTCCACTCAACATTTGAGCGATGGTGGTGGTTTAGTCACAAAGCTGTGTCTGACTCTTAAGACCCCAAGAACTGTAGCCTGCTAGGCTCCTCTGTCCAAGGGATTTTTTTTTTCAGGTAAGAATACTGGGGTGGGTTGTGATCTCTTTTTCCACAGGATCTTCCTGACTCAGGGGTCAAACCTGTATCTCCTGCATTGCAGGCAGCCTCCCGCATTGCAAGATTTCTTACTGCTGAGACACCAGGGAAGCACTACATAGCTGCACTTCTTTAAGTGCATGCATGTTTATATATCTGAATCTTATTCATTTTAATGCTAGCAAATAGTCAACTTAAGGGATTTTAAACTTTACTGATTGTATTTTTCATCTCTAAGCTTGACAGTTAATTTTCATGTCTCTGTGGCTGAATATTTTTTTTTATTATGTTATGTATTTTCTTATCCTCATGAAGTTATTTCTTTACTTATTTCATAGATTATTATATTTAATACTCAGAACCATTTCTACAGCAATATGAAATTGGCAACAATAACGTAAGGATTCTGGCCTTCAGAGGAATTAAGTAATTTGCTCAAATTGTCATAACTATCAAGTGGCATTGATGAAATTCAAAAGATCAGCTCTTCTCATTTATCAGTTTCATAGGCAAACAATTTATTCTGAGAGCCCTCAAACTTGATAAATCACTTGAATAATAATCATATTGAGAAATAATGGACACAGCAATGAAATGGTGGGGAATATCACATTTCAATGTATATACATTGAAGGGGGAAAGTCAAATTATATTACAAATAAGAAACTTTTTTGTCTTACCCTTTCCTAAGATGTTTATATTCTCTACAGCTTCCCCTACTTATAAATAATGAAAACTCTTCACCAATATTTATGTTACAACAGGGTAATAAAGTTCAAAGAAATGTGTCTCTAACACAGAGGTCAACAGACTTTATCTATAAATGTAAATATTTTTAGATTTGCAGGCTTTCTATCTTCTGTCACAAGGACTCAACTCTGCTGTCAGAGCACAAGAATCAACAGAGATAATAAGCAAGTGAATTTATGTGAGTGTGTACCATGTGCTCCTTGGAGACGGGCATGGCAACCCACTCCACTATTCTTGCCTGGAGAATCCCCATGGACAGAGGAGCCTGGCAGGCTGTAGTCTATGTAGTCACAGAGTTGGACACAACTAAGCAACTAACACTTACACTTACTTTATGAATAGTTACTGGGTTATACAAACCATTGGTCATGGTTTGCCAGCCCCTGTTCTATAGAAGAATTTATTATAAATTGGCACCAGGAAAACAATAAATAATGCTTTGAACAGAAAAAAAAAAATTCCTATATTATTTCACATAGTTAAGCATGCACTCCTCCCTTACAGATGGTCAGCCATGCCTTTAGACTGGCTAGTAAAGGGGTTTGTGATATCTTTCTGCTTACAAATTGTAAAGTAGCTCAAATCTCTGAAGGAAGCCATGAGACCACACATGTATTACTATCTAGGACACAATGCGCTCCTTGTTCTATTCATTTCTTTGTCTTCTAGGGAAAACATCATCAGAGACAGACCTCAAGAATTACTGTCCTGTGATATGTTGCCTGGATAAGGCAGTGGCACCCCACTCGTGTCCTTGCCCGGAAAATCCCTTGGGTGGAGGAGCCTGGTAGGCTGTAGTCAGTCCATGGGGTTGCGAAGAGTCCAACATGACTGAGTGACTTCTCTTTAACTTTTCACTTTCATGCATTGGAGAAGGAAATGGCAACCCACTCCAGTGTTCTTGCCTGGAGAATCCCAGCAACGGGGGACCTGGTGGGCTGCCGTCTATGGGGTCGCATAGAGTCGGACACGACAAGCGACTTAGCAGCAGCAGCAGCAGCATATATGTTGCCTAGTATCTGCAGAATACAAAATTTCCAGAGCATAATGGAAAGGAAAACAAATCTATAATGTATCACATGTGAATTTTGAACACATATGTCTTAACTTCAAAGTACTTTTCAACTATTTGCTCATTCAAGTATTATATACATATAATAGTTTGTATGGATATTGGGCATATGGAGAAAGAGAAATTTGGAGCAGTAAATTAGGATCCAAAGTCCCCTTAATTCCCATACTTAGGTTTCCAAACTTTACAGCAAAAGAAGATGAAACAAAAGGAGATGAGGAATGAAAAAAAAAAATCTAGAAGGGGAGGAGGAAGAATGGGGGAAGAAAGAGGAGCAACCAAAAGGAGAAGAAGAAAAGAAAGGAAGGGAGGGAATAAAAGTGAAAGTTAGAAGGAAAGAAGGAAGAAAGAAAGGTGAGGAAACTGTACCAAACATACAATCATTTTTTCTAAACAAAACTTGGATCTCCAGATCTCTTATTCATTTATTTATCTACTGCTCAAGCACATATGAAGTGCACTCTCCTACACTAGATATCTGGCCCACATACCTTGATACATCTCTGAGACACCTGATAATTTATATAATTATTACTTGTAAGCTTCCCTATCTCTTACAATATTATGACTTCCTTGAATATAAGTATTGCATATTAATCATCTTTGCATCTTCAGATAATCTGTGACAGGTGGTATTGTTAGCATCAACTCTGTCT
Source organism: Nanger dama (assembly GCA_917880005.1). NCBI lineage: Eukaryota > Metazoa > Chordata > Mammalia > Artiodactyla > Bovidae > Nanger > Nanger dama. The sequence goes on from CAKJTW010000069.1 coordinate 7,595,281, forward strand.
CCCCAATTCTGTCATGTGACTTTGCAGTTCTTCCCATAAGGTTACTGCTAAGCCCCTGCACTTTGGACTTAGCCAAAATTATTGGTTTGGTCAATAAAGTGAGATGGAGGCGTTTTATGCATCTTCTATTAAAATGTATTAGGTGTTTCTTCTTGCCCTATTTTGCATCTGGCATTATGAGAAAATTTTGTCTGGCAGTTACTGCACCCTCAACCTGGGACTAAGAATAAATATACAGAGAGGGGCCCCTGAGCCAAGAATTTAGTGTGGAGCAAGTCCAGACAAGTCTGTGGCTTGAAGAAAAGCTGCTCAAGATTGCTTTGGCTATTCGAGGTTTTTGTATTTCCATACAAATTGTGAAATTATTTGTTCTAGCTCTGTGAAAAATACCGCTGGTAACTTGATAGGGATTGCATTGAATTTGTTGATTGCTTTGAACAGTGTACTCGTTTTCACTATATTGATTCTTCCAATCCAGGAACATGGTATATTTTTCCATCTATTAGTGTCTGTTTTTTTAAATTTCTTTCATCAGTGTTTTATAATTTTCTATATATAGGTCTTTACTTTCTTTAGGTAGGTATATTCCTAAGTATTTTTTTTTTTCGTTGCAATGGTGAATGGAATTGTTTCCTTAATTTATTATTCTACTTTCTCATTATTAGTGTATAGGAATGCAAAGGAATTTCTGTGTGTTGATTTTATATCCTGCAACTTTACTATATTCATTGATTAGCTCTAGTAATTTTCTAGTGGAGTCTTTAGGGTTTTCTATGTATAGGATCATGTCATCTGCAAAGTGAGAGTTTTGCTTATTTTCCAATTTGGATTCCTTTTATTTATTTTTCTGCTCTGATTGCTGTGGCCAAAACTTCCAGAACTATGTTTGAATAGTAGTGGTGAAAGTGGGCACCCTTGTCTTGTTCCTGACTTTAGGGGGAATGCTTTCAATTTTTCACCATTAAGTATAATGTTTGCTGTGGGTTTGTCATATATAGCTTTTATTATGTTGAGGTATATTCCTTCTATTCCTGCTTTCTGGAGAGTTTTTATCATAAATGGATGTTGAATTTGGTAAAAGACCTTCTCTGCATCTATTGAGATAATCATATGGCTTTTATTTTTCAATTTGTTAATGTGGTGAATAACATTGATTGACTTGCAGATACTGAAGAATCCTTTGAATGGGAGAAAATAATAGCAAATGAAGCAACTGACAAACAACTTATCTCAAAAATATACAAGCAACTTATGCGGCTCAAGTCCAGAAAAATAAATGACCCAATCAAAAAATGGGCAAAAGAACTAAACAGACATTTCTCTAAAGACATATAGATGGCTAACAAACACATGAAAAGATGCTCAACATCACTCATTATCAGAGAAATGCACATCAAAACCACAATGAGGTACCATTTCACACCAGTCAGCAAAAGTCTACAAGCAATAAATGCTGGAGAGGGTGTGGAGAAAAGGGAACTCTGTTACACTGTTGGTGAGAATGCAAACTAGTACAGCCACTATGGAGAACAGTGTGGAGATTCCTTTAAAAATTGCAAATAGAACTGTCTTATGACCCAGCAATCCCACTGCTGGGCATACACACTGAGGAAACCAGAACTGAAAGAGACATGTGTACCCCAATGTTCACTGCAGCACTGTTTATAATAGCCAGGACATGGAAACAACCTAGATGTCCATCAGCAGATGAATGGATAAGAGAGCAATGGTACATATACACAATGGAGTATTACTCAGCCCTTAAAAAGAATAAATTTGAATCAGTTCTAATAAGGTGGATGAAACTGGAGCCTATTATACAGAGTGAAGTAAGCCATAAGGAAAAACACCAATACAGTATGCTAACACATATATATATATATATATATATGGAATTTAGAAAGATGGTAATGATAACCCTCTATGTGAGACAGCAAAAGAGAGACAGATTTATAGAAAAGACTCCTAGACTCTGTGGGAGAGGGAAAGGGTGGGATGATTTGGGAGAATGGTATAGAAACATGTAAACTATGAGGTAAGAAACTAATTGCCAGTCTGTGTTCGATACAGGATACATGATGCTTGGGGCTGGTGCACAGGGATGATCCAGAGAGATGATATGGGGTTGGAGGTCAGAGGGGGGTTCAGGATTGGGAATTCATGTACACCCGTGGCTGATTCACATCTATGTATGGCAAAACAAATACAGTATTGTAAAGCAAAATAAAGTAAAAATTAAAATTAAAAAAAGAAAAAAAAAAGAAAGAAAAGCTGCTCAGCTGGACCAACCAAATCAACCAATATCTTCTTGATATCATGATATATGAACTATATTAACTAACTGTTGTTTAAAGCTACTGGGTTTTGGGAATGGTTTAGCAGTAGTAGCTAACATATACTATCCCAACCTTATATCTAGCAAAATGTATGGAAAACATTAAATGCTCCATAACTAACGGGAACTTTAAAAACCTTTAAACTAATTCCTTTAAGCCTTGCTTTCCTAAGCCTTTTCTAAGCAGACAGCTATCCTTTTTACCTTGTCTGGGCTTAACATTCCAAATCATACAGACCCTGACTAAATACAAGTCTCACACATCCTTCAATATTTAGCAGATTTAAAATCACTCTGGAGGTCTGTATCTGAGGAAAACAAAAAGAACAAAAGAGAAAACAATGCTTGACCAGTTCTAAGGTCCACACTGGTCTATTTTTCCTACTGAGTGCTTCAGTAACAAATCCTTTCTCTTTCACTGTATTTTCTCATACATTTTTGCAATTTTGTCATACTTCTCATTGAGGAGATGAAGAAAAATCCCCTTTACTAATTAATTTTACAGAAATACTCTTTTCTTGGTAGTAAATCCAATAGAAATATTCATGACAGGGTCACTTTTTAAGATAATGAACTATGATTCTCTTGGCTATCATTAGGTAAGGGCTTTTATCCTGATGTTTGATAGGTGAATTCCCATTTTTCTTGATGTGTTTACTCAAAGAGTTATCAACAGCAGCAATTAATGTAACAAGTCAAGATTTAAGATAGACATCCATCACTCAATCATGGCAACAAAGGAGTAGGAAGCCAATTAAGCAGGCCCTGAAAAACGATTAGTATGGCAAAATTCAAATGGATTGTTCAAGCTGGAATATGAGAACTTTCCCTCCATTTGGCTCATCAATATCCCCATATTTAATAACTCAAATATAAATAAATAAAATAAAAGGTATTTTCTCTCTCTCTCTAAAAATATATATATATATATATATATATATATATATATATATATATATATATATATATAGTGTGTACTGAATGTGGGAAAAAGACATTGCTTTCAAGCCCCTTCTGAATCTTTCTCTTAAACCAGGGGATGAAATAGAGAGAATCTTGATTGGGGGATCAATAGTCTTAATTTTTGCACTAATGGTACTAATTCTCTGTGTGATTTTGCTACCACCACTCTGACATCAATTTATTCATCTATAAAATGGGAAGTTTTATGAACTTAAGAATATTTTTAAAATCCTTTTTGTATTTTTGCATTTATATTGGTTCTGTTCAGTACAGTGGCTCAGTCATGTCCAACTCTTTGCGACTCCATGAATTGCAGCACGCCAGGCCTCCCCTGTCGTGAACTCTCGGAGTTCACACAAACTGATGTGCATCGAGTCAGTGATGCCATCCAGGCATTTCATCCTCTGTTGTCCCCTTCTCTCCTGCCCCCAGTCCTTCCCAGCATCAGAGTGTTTTCCAGTGAGTCAAATCTTCACATGAAGTGGCCAGAGTATTGGAGTTTCAGCCTCAGCATCAGTCCTTCCAACGAACACCCAGGACTGATCTCCTTTAGGATGGAGTGGGTGGATCTCCTTGCAGTCCAAGGGACTCTCAAGAGTCTTCTCCAACACCACAGTTCAAAAGCATCAGTTCTTCAGCGCTCAGCTTTCTTCACAGTCCAACTCTCACATCCATACATGACCACTGGAAAAACCAAAGCCTTGAATAGATGGACCTTTGTTGGCAAAGTAATATTTCTGCTTTTTAATATGCTATCTAGGTGGGTATCCCATATTAATTTCCATCACTACATGTGCTGAGAATTAATTCAGGCTAAGGTCAGTTCAGTCACTCAGTAGTGTCCGACTCTTTGCGACCCCATGAATCACAGCATGTGAGGCTTCCCTGTCCATCACCATTTCCTGGAGTTCACACAAACTCATGTCCATTCAGTCAGTGATGCCACCCAGCCATCTCATCTTCTGTTGTCCCCTTTTCCTCCTTCCACCAATCCCTCCCAGCATCAGAGTTTTTCCCAATGAGTCAACTCTTTGCATGAGGTGGCCAAAGTACTGGGGTTTCAGCTTTAGCATCATTCCTTCCAAAGAACATCCAGGGCTGATCTCCTTTACAATGGACTGGTTGGTTAGCTTTAATCAAATAACCAAGAGTAAAGACTGGCAACTTGACTTAGTTAACAATGATCAGAGTCAATTTTTTAAGAAATATAGATATCTAAATCATACTCAAAAACTGTAGAATGAACATGAAAGGATTAATTTATATTATATTTTCATTTTATTTTAAGCACTGGATGAACATCCACCTTTAGCCTTATATTAGACAGTAATCAGGTACATTTGTCAAGAAGATTCTACACATGAAAATCACCAGATGGCTAACACTGAAATCAGATTGATTTTATTCTTTGCAGCCAAAGATGGAGAAGCTCTATACATGCAGCAAAAACAAGACTGGGAGCTGACTGTGGCTCAGATCATGAATTCCTTATTGACAAATTAAGACTTAAGTTGAAGAAAGTAGGGAAAACCACCACACCATTCAGGTATGATCTAAATCAAATTACTTATGATTATACAGTGGAAGTGAGAAATAGATTTAAGGAACTAGATCTGATAGATAGAGTGCCTGATGAACATGGAATGAGGTTCCTGACATTGTACAGGGAGACAGGGATCAAGATCATCCCCATGGAAACGAAATGCAAAAAAGCAAAATGGCTGTGTGGGGAGGCCTTTCAAATAGCTGTGAAAAGAAGAGAGGTGAAAAGCAAAGCAGAAAAGGAAAGATATAATCATCTGAATGCAGAGTTCCAGAGAATAGCAACAAGCGATAATAAAGCCTTCCTCAGCGATCAATGCAAAGAAATACTGGCAAATAAAAGAAAGGGAAAGACTAGAGATCTCATCAAGAAAATCAGAGAAACCAAGGGAAAGTTTCAATTCAAAGATGGGCTCAATAAAGAACAAAAATGGTATGGACCTAACAGAAGCAGAAGATATTAAGAAGAGATGGTAAGAATACACAGAACTGTACAAAAAGACCTTCATGACCAAGATAATCATGATGGTGTGCTCACTCACCTAGAGCTAGACGTCCTGGAATGTGAAGTCAAGTGATCTTTAGAAAGTATCACTATGAACAAAGCTAGAGGAGCTGATGGAATTCCAGTTGAGCTATTTCAAATCCTGAAAGATGATGCTGTGAAAGTGCTGCACTCAATATGCCAGCAAATTTGGAAAACTCAGCAGTGGCCACAGAACTGGAAAAGGTCAGTTTTCATTCCAATCCCAAAGAAAGGCAATGCCAAAGAAAGTTCAAACTACCGCACAGTTGCACTATCTCACACACTAGTAAAGTAATGTTCAAAATTCTCCAAGCCAAGCTTCAGCAATACATGAACGGTGAACTTCCTGATGTTCAAGCTGGCTTTTGCAAAGGCAGAAGAACCAGAGATCTAATTGCCAACATCCGCTGGATAATGGAAAAAACAAGAGAGTTCCAGAAAAAAGTCTATTTCTGTTTTATTGACTATGTCAAATCCTTTGACTGTGTGAATCAGTATAAACTGTGGAAAATTCTGAAAAAGATGGGAATACCAGACCTCCTGACCTGCCTCTTCAGAAACCTGTTTGTAGGTCAGGAAGAAACAGTTAGAAATGGACATGGAACGACAGACTGGTTCCAAATAGGAAAAGGAGTACCTCAAGGCTGTATACTGTCACCCTGCTTATTTTACTTATATGCAGAGTACATCATGAGAAACATTGGGCTAGAAGAAACACAAGCTGGAATCAAGATTGCTGGGAGAAATATCAATAAAATCAGATATGCAGATGACACCACCCTTATGGGAGAAAGTGAAGAGGAATTAAAAAGCTTCTTGATGAAAGTGAAAGAGAAGAGTGAAAAATTTGGCTTAAAGCTCAAAATTCAGAAAATGAAGATCATGGCATCCGGTCCCATCACTTCATGGGAAATAGATGGGGAAACAGTAGAGACTGTTTATTTCCACTTTATTTCTTTGGGCTCCAAAATCACTATAGATGATTTCAGTCATGAAATTAAAAGACGCTTACTCCTTGGAAGAAAAGTTATGACTAACCTAGATAGCATATTGGAAAGCAGAGATATTACTTTGCCAACGAAAGTCCATTTAGTCAAGGCTATGGTTTTTCTAGTAGTCATGTATGGATGTGAGACTTGGAATGTAAAGAAAGCTGAGCGCTGAATAATTGATGCTTTTGAGCTGTGGTATTGGATAAGATTTTGAGAGTCCCTTGGACTACAAGGAGATCCAACCAGTCCATTCTGAAAGAGATCAGCCCTGGGATTTCTTTGGAAGGAATGATGATAAAGCTGAAACTTCAGTACTTTGGCCACCTCCTGTGAAGAGTTGACTCATTGGAAAAGACTCTGACATTGGGAAGGCTTGGGGGCAGGAGGATAAGGGAATGAGAGAGGATGAGATGGCTGGATGGCATCACCGACCTGATGGACGTGAGTCTGAGTCAACTCCAGGAGATGGTGATGGACAGGAAGGCCTGGCATGCTGCAATTCATGGGGTCAAAGAGTCGGACACGGTTGAGTGACTGAACTGAACTGAACCTTGTATATTAGTATTGTGGCAATGGAAGCTTCATTGTATGAATTGCTGTTCTATGTGATAAAATAATCTCCCACAGAAGTTGCTGACATACGTGATTACAAAACCATGGTTAATCATTATGAACAAATTGTGAGAGGGAGACTAAAATACTGGATATGATCAAAATAGTGCTGCTCAAAAATGTAGGGAAATGAACCAATATTTATTGAATTTCTGATATGGATCAAATTTTTTCCTCATATTACCTCACTAAAATATTATAAGCCTCCTACAAAGGATCGTTTTATAGAGAAAGTAGGAGCTTAAGGGGGATAAATTATCAGGGGAAACAAATGATGAAAACTTTAAGAAACAATCTTTCTAAATTACAGTCATATATCCTTTCGAAAATCACTAAACTGATACGAAAATTAGAAAGTGATCAATGAAAAATGAAAAGGTAAGTTTCTTCATTTTATTGACCAGCATGCTTAATATAAATTTTTATCAAATTCCAAGAACTGTTACTTTGTGACACGTTATGTAATTTCTGATGTGTCTGATAAGATGTGCTAGCCCATATATTGACCTATTATACTTTAATTTCAGGGATCTGATCTGTGACTTCTTTGTGGACAAAGTAAAATATCTAGACTTGATAGCATACCAGATAAGGAATATGTGGATAAACACTTGTATACTTAAATATATTAATTAATGGATATGTAGTATTGTACAATAGTTTGGAAGACTTGGTTCAATAAAATCACTCACACACATACACACAAAATGACAATGAGTGTTTTACTTTCTGAATGCTCAGACCAGAACTGAAGAGGTTCCATGGAAACAATATCTAGAGTTCTAAAATGCTAAACAAATTGAGGCAAGTTAGTCACTGAATCAGGAATATATATATATATATATATATATATATATATATATATATGTGTGTATATATATATAGTTGGCCGAGAGGAGATACCCCATGTCAAATGTCAGGAGCAGTGGCTGCACTTTGCTGGAGTAGTCATGAAGATACCCTAAGTTCAAGGTAAGAGAAACCCAATTAAAATGATAGGTGCTAAGAGAGGCCATCAGAAGGCAGACAGATTGAAACTACAATCACAGAAAATTAGCCAATCTGGTCACACGGACCACAGCCTATCTAACTCAGTGAAACTAAGCCATGCCATGCAGGGCTGCCCAAGACAGATGGATCATGGTGGAGAGGTCTGACAGAATGTGGTCCACTGGAGAAGGGAATGGCAAACCACTTCAGTATTGTTGTCTTGAGAACCCCATGAACAGTATGAAAAGGCAAAAAGATAGGAGACTGAAAGATGAACTCCTCAGATCAGTAGGTGCCTAATATGCTACTGGAGATCAGTGAAGAAATAACTTCAGAAAGAAGGAATGGATGGAGCAAAAGCAAAAACAACATCCAGTTGTGGATGTGACTGGTGATAGAGGCAAGGTCAAATGCTGTAAAGAGTGATATTGCATAGGAACTTGGAATATTAGGTCCATGAATCGAGGCAAATTGGAAGTGGTCAAACAGGAGATGGCAAGAGGGAACGTTAACATTCTAGGAATCAGTGAATTAAAATGGACTTCAGTTCAGTTCAGTCGCTAAATTATGTTTGAGTCTTTGTAACACCATGAAGAGCAGCATAGCAGGCCTCCCTGTCCATCACCAACTCCAAGGTTTTACCCAAACTCATGTCCGTGGAGTCTAGGTGAATTTAACTCATGAGCTTTATATCTACTAAAAAGCCTCTTGATGAAAGTGAAAGAGGAGAGCGAAAAAGTTAGCTTAAAGCTCAACATTCAGAAAATGAAGATCATGGCATCCGGTCCCATCACCTCATGGGAAATAGATGGGGAAACAGTGGAAACAGTGTCAGACTTTATTATGGGGGCTCGAAAATCACTGCAGATGGTGACTGCAGCCATGAAATTAAAAGATGCTTACTCCTTGGAAGAAAAGTTATGACCAACCTAGATAGCATATTCAAAAGCAAAGACACTGCTTTGCCGACTTAGGTACATCTAGTCAAGGTTATGGTTTTTCCTGTGGTCATGTATGGATGTGAGAGTTGGACTGTGAAGAAGGTTGAGTGCTGAAGAATCAATGCTTTTGAACTGTGGTGTTGGAGAAGACTCTTGAGAGTCCCTTGGACTGCACGGAGATCCAACCAGTCCATTCTGAAGGAGGTCAGCCCTGGGATTTCTTTGGAAGGAATGATGCTAAAGTTGAAACTCCAGTACTTTGGCCACCTCATTCGAAGAGCTGGAAAAGATTCATTGGAAAAGACTTTGATGCTGGGAGGGATTGGGGGCAGGAGAAGAAGTAGATGACAGAGGATGAGATGGCTGGTGGCATCACTGACTCGATGGACGTTAATCTGAGTGAACTCCGAGAGTTGGTGATGGACAGAAGGCCTTGCGTGCTGCAGTTCTTGGGGTCGCAAAGAGTCGGACACAATTGAGCCACTGAACTGAACTGAACTGTTGGCAAGAATCCCTTAGAATAAATGGAGTAGCCATTATAGTCAATAATAGAGTCGAAAATGCAGTACTTGAATGCAGTCTCAAAACCAACAGAATGATCTCTGTTCATTTCCAAGGCAAACCATTCAATATCACAGTAATCCAAGTTGATGCCCTGACCAGTAATGCTGAAGAAGCTGAAGTTGAACGGTTCTATGAAGACATGCAAGACCTTTTAGAACTAACGCCCCCAAAATATGTCCTTTTCATTATAGGGGACTGGAATGCAAAAGTAGGAAGTCAAGAAACACCTGAAGTAACAGGCAAATTTGACCTTGGAGCACAGAATGAAGCAGGGTAAAGGCTGATTGAGTTTTCCCAAGAAAACACACTGGTCATAGTAAATACCTTCTTCCAACAACACAAGACTCTACCCATGGACATCACCAGATGGCCAACATCAAAGTTAAATTGATTGTATTCTTTGCAGCTAAAGATGGAGAAGCTCTATATAGTTAGCGAAAGAAAAGACTGGGGAGCTGACTGTGGCTCATATCATAAACTCCTTACTGCCAAATTGAGACTTAAATTGAAGAAAGTGGGGAAACCACTGGACCATTCAGGTATGACCTAAATCAAATCACTTATGATTATACAGTGGAAGTGAGAAATAGATTTAAAGGACTAGATAGACAGAGTGTCTGATGAACTATGGATGGAAGTTTGTGACATTGTATAGGAGACAAGGATCAAAATCATACTCAAGAAAAAGAAAAGCAAAATGGGTGTCTGAGGAAGCCTTACAAATAGCTGTGAAAAGAAGAGAAGAAAAAAAGCAAAGAGAAAAGGGAAGTTATACCCATTTGAATTCAGAGTTCCAAAGAATAGCAAGGAGAGATAAGAAAGCCTTTCTCAGTGATCAGTGTAAAAAAAAAAAAAAAAAGAGGAAAACAACAGAATGGGAAAAACTAGAGATCTCTTCAAGAAAATTAGAGACACCAAGGGACCATTTCATGCAAAGATGGGCTCAATAATGTGAAGTCATGTGGGTCTTAGGAAGCATCACCATGAGCAAAGATAATGGAGGTGATGGAATTCCAGTTGAGCTATTTCAAATCCTGAAAGATGATGCTGTGAAAGTGCTGCACTCAATGTGCTAGCAAATTTGAAAACTCAGCAGTGGCCACAGGATTGGAAAATGTCAGTTTTCATTCCAATCCCAACAAAAGACAATGCCAAAGAATACTCAAACTACTGTACAATTGAACTCATCTCACATGCTAGTAAATTAATGCTCAAAATTTTCCAAGTCAGGCTTAAGCAACATGTGAACTATGAACTTCCAGATGTGCAAGCTGGTTTTAGACAAGGCAGAGGAACCAGAGATCAAATTGCCAACATCCACTGTCTCATCAAAAAAGCAAGAGAGTTCCAGGAAAGCACATATTTCTGCTTTATTAACTATGCCAAAGACTTTGACTGTAGATCAAAATAAACTTTGAAAAATTCTGAAAGAGATGGGGATACCAGACCACCTGACCTGCCTCTTGAGAAACCTGCATGCAGGTCAGGAAGTAACAGTTAGAACTGGACATGGAACAACAGACTGGTTCCAAATAAGAAAAGGAGTACATCCAGGCTGTATATTGTCACCCTACTCATTTAACTTATATACAGAATACATCATGAGAAACGCTGGACTGGATGAAGCACAAGCTGGAATCAAAATTGCCAGGAGAAATATCAATAACTTCAGATATGCAGATGATACCACCCTTATGGCAGAAAGTGAAGAAGAACTAAAGATTCTCTTGATGAAAGTGAAAGAAAAAAGTGAAAATTTGGCTTAAAGCTCAACATTAGAAAAGGAAGATCATGGTATCTGGTCCCATCACTTCATCGGAAATAGATGGGCAAACAGTGGAAACAGTGTCAGACTATTTTTGGGGGCTCCAAAATCACTGCAGTTGGTAATTGCAGGCATAAAATTAAAAGATGCTTACTCCTTGGAAGGAAAATTATGACCAACCTAGGCAGAATATTAAAAATTAGAAACATTATCTTGTCAACAAATGTCTGTCTAGTCAAGGCTATTGTTTTTCCAGTGGTTATGTATGGATGTGAGAGGTGGACTATAAAGAAAGCTGAGTGCCAAAGAAATGATACTTTTGGACTGTGGTGTTGTAGAAGACTCTTGAGATTCCCTTGGGGTGCAAGGAGATCCAACGAGTCAATCACAAAGGAGATCAGTCCTGAATATTCATTGGAAGGACTGATGTTGAAGCTGAAACTCCAATACTTTGGCGACCTGATGTGAAGAGCTGACTCATTTGAAAAGACTCTGATGCTAGGAAAGATTGAGGGCAGGATGAGGAGGAGACAATCGAGGATGAGATGGTTCGATGCCATCGCCAACTCAATGGACATGAGTTTGAGTAAACACCGGGAGTTGGTGATGGACAGGGAGCCTGTTATGCTGTGGTTCATGGAGTCACAGAGTCGAATACGACTGAGTGACTGAATTGAACTGATAAATATTCTGCTTATATATACCCTCATAGTGTGGTTATTTACCAGGGAAAGTAACTCTGGCTCCAAGGCTAAGAGATAATGGGAAGTTGTGTTGGTTAATAATCAGGACGGCTGCTGCTTAGTTTCTCAGTTGTGTCCAATAATGACTGTTGCTTGCCAGGCTCTTGTGTTCATGGGATTCTCAGCCAAGAATATTGGAGTGGGTTGCCATTTCCTTCTCCCATAATTAGGACTAGAGACGCAGTTTTTGCCTTGACTACTTTATCTTTGGCTGATAGATGTATATTAACCATCCAGTTTCTCCCTAAGTATTTCTCTGCCTGATTATGGTACTGACACTGACAAAGAAGCCGCCACTCCCTAACTGCAACCACCTCCTCATGGTACCTGAAGTCCAGCTTTGAGCATGTTTCATCAGTTCCTCTACATTATCAGCAATTAGAAACGCATCAATATTATTTACCATAGTTGATCCCTGAGTGGCCACTGAGCATGTCAGTTTCATTCCTGAACAAACAAAATAATAAAGACTGAGGTCTGAAAGGTGATAGCTAAAATCTATAGGTTGCCTCATGAGCTGAGTATAAACTTTGTATTTTTAGCTGTTGACCAGGGAGTAGAGGTATCAGTGACAGGTGGAAAGTATGATAAAGCACTTCAGGTAGTAAGCAAACACTCAGAGGGAACTGTACAATGATGGACACTTTCAATATTTTCCCAAAGTACATAGAATTTGGTTAAAAGTAATAAATTACTTTTGTTTAAGTGAAAGTATGGTTGGATATATATTTTTTTTCCCTTTTGGGCAAACCAATGAATTGGAAGGGAGTAATTGAATAGTATTCACAGCCATCCAGAAATGAGAACTGACATGGTTTCAATACACACTCTTCTCTGTGAACTTCAAATGGACATAAACAGTAAGCCTGGGGTCTAGTCCCTTGTGATGTGTTGCAGGTCTCAATATTTAGTCCTGATCTCTTTGTGTATTTTTGTGATATTGGTGATGCATGTACATGTGCTAAGTTGCTTCAGCTGTGTCCTACTGTTTGAGACCATTTAGACTGTGGCCCACTAGGCTCCTCTGTCCATGGGATTCTCCAGGCAAGAATACTGGAGTGGGTTGCCATGCCCTCCTCCAGGGGATCTTCCTGACTCAGGGATTGAACTTGTGTCTTTTATGTCTCCTTCATTGGCAGGTGGGTTGTGGTGAAGGCTGTTGCTTATTAGAATGACTATACCAATTTTGACTGACAAGCTTTAGAGAGGAAAGTCATGCCAGACTTTAACTTTAAAAGAGTTAAAATCAGTGATGTGTCAAAGTTAACTCATATAGCAGCCAACTAGTAAACTTTGAGGAAATTTTGGGCCAATTGTTAAAGCAGTGATAGGTTGAAATCAGTGCTGGAATTTGCAAACACAATTAGCAGGGTTTTATTTATTTAGTTAGTTTATTTATTTAGTTTTATTTATTTATTTAGTTTTAGTTTTAGTTTTCCTGGAAAGCTCACTGTTAAATATTTATCAATTATTTACTAAAAATATAGTCACATTCTGAAAGTAGAGAGTTATTTTATTTGATGGGAATTTTTAGAACTCTGAGCCTGGGAGATAGCACCTGAGTATCTCTGAGAAAACTGCTCCAAAGAAGCAGGAGGGGAAATCAGGCTACATGCAAGTTTGCAACAAAGGGAGCAGACAGTCTGAATATCAAAGATCAGATATCACGTTAAGGAATTAATCATTGCATTCTCCTGGCTCCTCAGCAATCACTGTGGTAAGTGGCAGCATCTGCTGGATCACATTTTGGGAGACTTTATTTGCATTTGCATTTGGAGTACAGAAATCACTGATGGCTGTGACATTTCTTGTTCATTAATATGGCATGAGATATTTTCATTTCACACAATAGAAAACTGGGAAGTTGCAATCCATATTAGTGTCAGCTATAATTATATTCAGAGCAACAGAGGAAAAGTACCTCACCTATATCCATTTTCTCATCCCTGGTTTAAAGGGATAATTTTCATTATCTAGAACTCTAAATCATCTCATGGGAAAATAAAAGTTAATCTCATAAAAAGCATGTCCCTCATGGAGCTGAGGAATAACAAAAAGAGTTAACATGAACTATGAAAGAGTTATGAACACAAAGTGCCATTTATTTTAGCTGAAAGCACATAATTTATTAAGAACTAACAAAAAAGAAGTCAACAATTTTTCTCTACTTAATAATGCTTTCCACTTTCTTTGTCTGCAAATGCTTTGTGCAGAAAGTTCAGAAGATTTAAAGAAATTCTGATATAGCCTTTCCATCCAGAGTTCCTCTTAAAATAGTTTCTTAGGTTAAATTTAATTTCAAAAGCATCAGCGATGGTCTTTGTTTGTCACTGTAAGAAGGAATTAAAGTGTTGCAGAGCTGATTCTAGAGTAGTAATTTTTCTTTCTCCCCAAATACACTGTCTCTTATGATATAGGAAGGAGGAGCAGCATATAAAGACATGCTAGGGAGAATGGCTTTTGCTTTTTGTACATATGGTATGGACTTCAGTTCCAGGATGAATTCAAATTTTTCTCTCATCAGACTCAAGGGATCTGTTAGAAAAATACCAAGATGTGGCTCATTTATTTCTTATTTTTCTTCTATTTATTGATTTGGATGCAGGTTTCTTACCTTGGAGATTTGCATTCTCTGGGATTAGTCAAGGTCAGAGTAAAGAGCCTTTGTGTGCATTCTAAGCCATTTCAAGTCTGTGTTCACGCCCTGGTGTGATGCCTTTTATAAAAGACACCTTGCTCGGAATTGACCCAGTTTGGACTCCTGCATTTTTTTTGTCTTCTACTAAAGACTGAGAAGCTATGTTTTTATTTCATATTCCACATAAATGCTTTCAGGAGAGCTTAAATCTGGAGCTGTCTGGAAACAAGAAAACTATTAGATGATTTCCCAGAATCACTTCCTGCTCCTCAGCTTAAAGCACAAGGGGCTCCATCACTCTCTACACACTAGGGTTTCTAAGATGGTATTGATGATTGCCGGCTCTCTGGCATGAACCCCTCTCCTGGATCTAACATTTGCTAGTCATTCCCCAGGTGGTGTTGTCTCCTCTGCTCTGGTTTCCTGATCTTAGTTTGCCTCAGTGAAGTCACCAATAAATAATGCACATAGCATATTATATGAAAGTGACTCAATATATGAATATTAATGATATTCAATTAAGGTATTAATAAATCTATTGAGATTCAGGATCAGTTCAGATCAGTTGCTCAGTCATGTCCAACTCCATGCCACCCCATGGACTGCAACGTGTTAGGCTTCCCTATCCATCACCAACTCCCAGAGATTGCTCAAATTCTTGTCCATCGAGTCAGTGATGCCATCGAACCATCTCATCCTCTGTTGTCTCCTTTTCCTCCTGCCGTCAATCTTTCCTAGCATCAGGGTCTTTTCCAGTGAGTCAGTTCTTTGCATCAGGTGGTCAAAGTCTCAGCTTCAGCATCAGTCCTTCCAGTGAACATTCAGGACCGATTTTTTTAATTATTGATGGTTTGATCTCCTTGCACTCCAAGGGACTCTCAAGAGTCTTCTCCAACACCACAGTTCAAAAGCATCAGTTCTTTGGCGCTCAGCTTTCTTCACAGTCCAACTCTCACATCCATGCATGACTACTGGAAAAGCCATAGCTCTGATTAGACAGACCTTTGTCAGCAAAGTAATGTCTCTGCTTTTTAAGACACTGTCTAAGTTTGTCACAGCTTTTATTTGAAAGAGTAAAATTTTTACTTTCATGGCTGCAGTTACCAACTACAGTGATTTTGAAGCCCAAGAAAATAGTCTTTCACAGTTTCCACTGTTTCCCCTTCTACTTGCTATGAAGTGATGGAACTAGATTACATGCCCTTAACATTTTGAATGTTGAGTTTTAAGTCTGCTTTTTCACTCTACTCTTTCACCTTCATCAAGAGGCTCTTTAGTTCCTCTTTGCTTTAGGCAACAAGGGTGGTGTCATCTGCATATCTGAGGTTATTGATATTACTCCCAGCAATCTTGATTCCAGCTTGTGCCTCATCCATCCTGGCATTTCACATGATGTACTCTGCATATAAGTTAAATGAACAGAGTGACAAAATACAGCCTTGATGTACTCCTTTCCCAGTTTAGAAACAGTCTATTTTTCCACGTCTGGTTCTAACACTTGCTTCTTGAAATACATACAGATTTCTCAGGAAACAGATAAGGTGGTCCGGTATTCCCATCACTTGAAGAATTTTCAACAGATTCTTGTGATCCACACAGTCAAAGAGTTTAGCGTAATCAATGAAGCAGAAGCAGATTTTTTCTGGAATTTTCCTGCTTTTTCTGTGATCCAGTGGATGTTGGCAATTTGATCTATGGTTCCTCTGCCTTTTCTAAATTCAGCTTGTACATCTGATGTTCTTGGTTCGTGTACTTTTGAAGCCTCACTTAGAGAATTTTGAGCATTACTTTGCGAGCAGGTATGTGAGATGAGTGCAATTCTGCAATAGTGTGAACATTCTTTGGCATTGCCTTTCTTTGGGATTGGAATGAAAACTGACATTTTTCACTCTTGTGGCCACTGCTAAGTTTACAAAATTGCAGGCATATTGAGTGCAGCACTTTCACAGCATCATCTCTTAGGACTTGCAATTTCTAAGCTAGAATTCTGTTACATCTTCTAGTTTTGTTCCTAGTGATACTTCCTAAGGCCCACTTGACTTCGCATTCTGGGATGTCTGGCTCTAGGTGAGTGATCACATAACTGGTGGTTATCTGGGTCATTAAGATTTTTTGTGTGTGTAGTTCATTTGTGTATTCTTGCCACCTCTTCTTAATATCTTCTGCTTCTGTTAGGTACTTACCGTTTCCATCCTTTATGGTGTCTATTTTTGCATGAAATTTTCCCTTGGTATCTCTAGTTTCCTTCAAGAGATCTCTAGTCTTTCCCTTCTATTGTTTTCCTCTATTTCTTGGCATTGATCACTTAGGAAGTCTATCTTTTCTCTCCTTGCTATTCTTTGGAACTCTGCATTCAGATGGATATTTTGTTGTTTTCTCTTTTGTCTTTTGAGTAAGCTCCTGGAATTTATGTTGGACAGGGAAGCTTGGCGTGCTGCTGTCCACGGGGTCACAAAGAGTCGGATACGACTGAGTGACTGAATTGAACTGAACTGAACCCACGTGGCAAGTTCATCTTTCGGTGTCATATCTTTTTGCCTTTTTGTATTGTTCGTGGGTTTCTCAAGGCAATAATACAGAAATGGCTTGCCACTCCCTTCTTCAGTTTTGTCAGAACACTTCACAATGACCTGTCTTAAGTGGCCCTGCACATCATGGTTCATACTTGCATTGAATTAGACAAGGCTGTGATCCATGAGATGAGTTTGTTTCATTTTCTGTGACTGCAGTTTTCATTCTGTCTGCCCTTTGATGGATAAGAATAAGAGGATTGTGAAAGCTTCCTGATAGGAGGGACTGGCTGTGGGGGAGTCTGAGTCTTGCTCTGATGGGCAGAACTATGCTCAGTTCAGTTCAGTGGCTCAGTAGTGTCCGACTCTGCGACCTCATGAATTTCAGCATGCAAGGCCTCCTTGTCCATCACTAACTCAAGGAGTTCACTCAGATTCATGTCCATTGAGTCAGTGATGCCATCCCCCATCTCATTTTCTGACGTCCCCTCTTCTCCTGCTCCCAAGCCCCCCAGCATCAAAGTATTTTCCAATGAGTTAACTCTTCGCATGAGGTGGCCAAAGTACTGGAGTTTCAGCTTTAGCATCATTCCTTCCAAAGAAATCTCAGGGCTGATCTCCTTCAGAATGGACTGGTTGGATCTCCTTGCAGTCCAAGGGACTCTCAAGAGTCTTCTCCAACACCACAGTTCAAAAGCATCAATTCTTCGGTGCTCAGCCTTCTTCACAGTCCAACTCTCACATCCATACATGACCACAAGAAAAACCACAGCCTTGACTAGACGGACCTTAGTCAGCAAAGTAATGTCTCTGCTTTTAAATATACTGTCTAGGTTGGTCATAACTTTTCTTTCAACGAGTAAGCGTCCTTTAATTTCATGGCTGCAGTCACCATCTGCAGTGATTCTGGAGCCCCAAAAATAAAGTCTGACACTGTTTCCACTATTTCCACATATATTTCCCATGAAGTGATGGGACCAGATGCCATGATCTTCGTTTTCTGATTGTTGAATTTTAAGCCAACATTTTCACTGTCCACTTTCACATTCATCAAGAGGCTTTTTAGTTCCTCCTCACTTTTAGCCATAAGGGTGGTGTCATCTGCATATCTGAGGTCACTGATATTTCTCTCAGCAATCTTGATTCCAGCTGCATTTCTTCCAGTCCAGTGTTTCTCAAGATGTACTCTGCATATAAGTTAAATAAGCAGGGTGACAGTATACAGCCTTGACAGACTATTTTTCCTATTTGGAACCAGTCTGTTGTTCCATGTCCAATTCTTACTGTTGCTTCCTGGCTTGCATACAGATTCCTCAAGAGGAAGGTCAGGTGATCTGTTATTCCCATCTCTTTCAGAATTTTCCACAGTTTATTGTAATCCACACAGTCAAAGGCTTTGGCATAGTCAATAAAGCAGAAATAGATGTTTTTTCTGGAACTCACTTGCTTTTTCTATGATCCAGCGGATGTTGGGAATTTGATCTCTGGTGCCCCTGCCTTTTCTAAAACCAGCTTGAACATCTGGAAGTTCACAGTTCATGCACTGCTGAAGCTTGGCTTCTAGAATTTTGAGTATTGCTTTATTAGCATGTGAGATGAGTGCAACTGTGGGATAGTTTGAGCATTCTTTGGCATTACCTTTCTTTGGAATTGGAATGAAAACTGATCTTTTCCAGTCCCGCGGCCACTGCTGAGTTTTCCAAATTTGCTGGTATATTGAGTGCAGCACTTTCACAGCATCATCTTTCAGGATTTGAAATAGCTCCACTGGAATTCCATCACCTCCTCTAGCTGTGTTCATAGTGATGCTTTCTAAGGCCCACTTTACTTCACATCCAGGATATCTGGCTCTAGATGAATGATCACACCAACGTGATTGTCTGGGTCATAAAGATCTTTTTGCACAGTTCTTCTGTGTATTCTTGCCACCTCTTCTTAATATCTTCTGCTTCTGTTAAGTCCAGACAATTTCTGTCCTTTATCTAGCCAATCTTTGCATGAAATGTTCCCTTGGTGTCTCTAATTTTCTTGAACATATCTCTAACCTTTCCCATTCTCTTGTTTTCCTCTATTTCTTTGCATTGATCACTGAAGAAGGCTTTTTTTTAATTTCTTCTTGCTGTTCTCTGCAACTCTGCATTCAGATGCCTATATCTTTCCTTTTCTCCTTTGCTTTTCACCTCTCTTCTTTTCACAGCTATTTGTAAGGCCCAGACAGCCATTCTGCTTTTTTTGCATTTTTTTTCCATGGGGATGCTCTTGATTTGTGTCTCCTGTACAATGTCACAAACCTCAGTCCATAGTTCATCAGGCACTCTATCCAATCTAGGCCCTTAAATCTACTTCTCACTTCTACTGTATTATTACAAGGGATTTGATTTAGGTCATACTTGAAAGGTCTAGCGGTTTTCCCTAATTTCGTCAATTTAAGTCTGAATTTGGTAATAAAGAGTTCATGATCAGAGCCACAGTCAGCTCCTGGTCTTGTTTTTGTTGACTGTATAGAGCTTCTCCATCTTTGGCTGCAAAGAATATAATCAATCTGATTTTGGTGTTGACCATCTAGTGAAGTCCATATGTAGAGTCTTCTCTTGTGTTGTTGGAAGAGGGTGTTTCCTATGATCAGTGCATTTTCTTGGCAAAACTCTATTAGTCTTTGCCCTGTGTCAAGTGAGTGTATGTTCCTCTATTTTTTGTCTCATCACAACAAAGATTTGGAGTGACAGACATTAAAGCCCCATCAGCGTGTCACAGCTCTCAGGTCTTGGACAGACCATGTTATAGCTCTCAGGTCTCAAATAGACCATGTTATAACTCTTAGACAAATCCATGTTACAGTTCAGTGTTACAGCTCTATTTTATTTAGAAGATAGCAGGAAAATCCATCTTCAAAGCGTGAGGGCACATCATACTAAAGACACGAGGAGAAGTGCACTCCAATGTGCGGGAGAGAGAAAGCTGGCTCTGGCTCCTCTATTTATATGTTTATCTCTCCCTGGGCCTGTCCTACATAAATTGACCCACCAGGAATGTTGTTTGCTTTACCTGAGGTCCTCACTCAGGTCCTCGGACCTTCTTTTGTTTCATTTTCATCGGCTTTTCCCTTCCTTGTCTGTAGCCACTGCCATTTTGGACTCCTTTTCCCTGTTCTAGTTACCTAACACCTGCTTCATTCCCCATTCCAGGGCCAAATTTGCCTGTTAATCCAGGTGTTTCTTGACTTCCCTACTTTTGCATTCCAGTCCCCTATAATGAAAAGGACATCTTTTTGGGGTGTTAGTTTTAAAAGGTCTTGTAGGTCTTCATAGAACCGTTCAACTTCAGCTTCTTCAGCATTACTGGTTGTGGCATAGACTTGGATTACTCTCATATTCAGTGGTTTCCTTGGAAATGAACAGAGATTATTCTGTCATGTTTGAGATTGCATCCAAGTACTCTTTTGTTGACCATGATGGCTACTCCATTTCTTCTAAGGGATTCCTGCCCGCAGTAGTAGATATAATGGTCATCTGAGTTAAATTCACCCATTCCAGTCCATTTTAGTTTGCTGATCCTAGAATGTTGATGCTGACTCTTGCCATCTCTTGTTTGACCACTTCCAATTTGCCTTGATTCATGGACCTGACATTCCAGATTCCTATGCAATACTTGTCTTTACAGCATCGGATCTTGCTTCTATCACCAGTCACATCCACAACTGGGTATTGTTTTGCTTTGGCTCCATCCCTTCATTCTTTCTGGAGTTATTTCTCCACTGATTTACTGGACCATGCTCAGTAAATATGTAATCCAATTTTCTGTGGGTGGGTGGGTCTGCCTTCCCTCCTATAGTTTGACCTGGGGCCAAACTAGGGGTAATGGCAGTGATGGAAATCTCCTTCAAAAGGACTTATGCCAGGTCAGAAGTACCTAGAAGTGTTATATTCAGTGCCCCTGAGATTCAGGATAATAATCATTTATAAGGTGGGCTGATATAGTTCATAGATATAGAGTTAAAATTTTTCCAAAGTTCTTCTGAAAAAGAAGTAATTTACGGATCATCTCTAGATATCAAGACCTGCTGCCTTTGTTGCAAGGAGGAAGCCAATTCTGAATCCACGGGAAACTATTTCTTTGATTTGTTCTTCATTGCTTTGATTTTTATAATCATACTCAATGGCTTGCTGGAGGATCCTGCCCCTCTGCTTGACTGTAAACTAAAGTACTTTTGTTCAGCTCCTGGAGAGATTGTTTGTCCCTGCTCAATTGTGAATGGAAGAGATTAACACACCCCTTCAAAGGCAGGCCATTCCCATTAGATGTTTTGCAAGACTGAAGATCCTTTCACTTTACTTCCCACTACCTCTCCCTCTTTATTCTGCTTTTTGACTTTAGTACCTCATTATTTCTTTCTCTCTGATCTATAAAACAACCTGGCATCAGACCCCAATAAGATAATTATTTTGAGGTGCTAGTCTGCCATCTTCTCAGTCAGCTACTTTCCAAATAAAGTATCTTCCTGGCCTCAATACCTCATCACTCAGATTCATTAGCCTATAGTGCAGAGCAAGCACGGACTCAGTAACACCCTGTTTGTAAAACTGAGGAAAATTGTAGTTACTATTTTATAGGCTTATTGTGAGAATCAGATTATAAATTGTATGTGAAGTGCTTGCTCTGTATATAAGTAGTATGCAAAAATACAAATAATATACTAATTTTTGTTCAATTACCTTTGCCTGGAAAGCTTTAAATATACTATAAAAAGTAAGATATTGAATTCGGACACTGCTTCCACTAACCTCAATTTCAAATACCAAGCAGCTGCCCGAGGCAAGATGCTCCACCAGGAAGGAGGCCCAGATTCTCAGAATTAATAGAAAAGAATAGGAAGTAAAAACCAAAACAAGGCCCCAGGCTCCCTGACTAACCTTTGATTTTCTTAGTTTCTACTCATCTCAACTTTCCTAGCTGCATAACATACTTCATAGGGCTAGGGAAGCAATGTAACAAAATATTTGCAGACATATCATACTCCTTCATTCTTAGAACACAATACTAGTTGAATATACTAATTATTAATATGTGGGGGAGATATTTTATACATTTGATATAATTATTAATTACAGAATAAATTGATTTAAGAAACATAAGAAATTAAGAAATCAAGTATGTTTTTTCTGAATCAAGGAAATAGAGTCAGTTCTAAATTAGTTCTCATACTCTGAGATCCATCCTTCTCACCAGTTCTCGTTCACTCTATCACAGTTTGTTATAGAACTTATACTGGTTTCTAAGGAAATAAATTGCGCATGATGATTGGCCAAGCATGATGTCCAGAAGCATGGGATAAGGCTTGGATCAGAAGCTCAGTGAAGAATTTGAGAAAATAAAAACTCAGAACCAGGTGGGATTTGGGTTTCCATAATCCATACATGTGTACACTCAAGTGACATGAGTACCAAGAATGGGATTTTGGAGTTACTAATGATAAAATAAAATTTATATTTTATGACAAGATTTTTAAAAATTGACACAAGGTTTTCTTTGCCCATCTGAGCCTCCTCCCTTCCCTTTAGTGTGTGTTGTTCGTCTGCATTAATCAGACCACCTTAGGAGACATCCTTCTTTCTCAGTCATGTAAGGAACTACAGTAACCCATGACCAGCTACTCACTTTGTGAGTGTAGATCTGGATTGTATAAGCTGTCAAAAATACATCTTTGGTAGAACAAGATGGCGGAAGAGTAGGTGGACATGGAGTACATCTCTCTCCACAGATACATCAGGAATACACCTTCAGACACAGAAGTGTGTGCCAAACACCAGCATGGAGAACCTGACCAGTGGAAAAGAATATATCAGTTCAGTCCAGTCACTCAGTAGAGTCCAGCCCCATGGACTGCAGCACACCAGGCCTCCCTGTCCATCACCAGCTTCTGGAGTTTACTCAAATTCATGTCCACTGAGTTGGTGATGCCATTCAACCATCTCATTCTTTGTCGTCCTCTTCTGCTCCTGCCTTCAATCTTTCCCAACATCAGGGTCTTTTCAAATGAGTCAGTTCTTCATATCAAGTGGCCAAAGTATTAGAACCAAAACTCAGTAGGGCGAAGAAAACAGGAGTGTTAGTAGGACTAGACCTGCCCTCAGCAGGTGGGGAAACTGAAGCAGCGGTCCAATTCTCACAGCGGGACAAATGTGAAGCAGCTAATCTGTGGCAGCCTCAATGAAATGAGAATCAGACAGTTCTCACCACAGCCGTACATATGCCAGGCAGGAACATGGGTCTTCCAGAAGGGGCAGAGGCCGGGAGCTGGAGTTTAGGGATTGTGGAGCAATCCCAGTGTGAGGGCTGCTATTGACTGCAGAGGGACAGATGCGAGGAGATGTGAGGGAGGAGACTGTGGTGAAAAATGCCTGTGGAGGAAAGCCAGGCAGCATGGCATCAAGGTGATACTGCTGAGTCATGTGTAGAGGGTGGCACCATCACCATGACCTCTCTCTCCCCCACAGGCCAGTATCAGCAGGTGAACAATAGAAAGGCTAGTCCATCAACCACCTGCACACCGAATTACAGAGTAGGACCACACCCAGGCTGATCCTACAGCATGGGACGCCAGCCAGGGGGCCCTCTAAGTACCTGACGCAATGAACAATAGAGAAGGACCCCAGGCAAGGGATCCTTCTAAGTGCCTGAACTGGTGGAGCTATGGGGAAAGACTGGTCAAAGAGGCCTTCTGAACACTAGCTACAAAAGGCTCGAAAAAAATACACTGATTGCGCCATAACCTACCACAGAAGCATTCCATGTCCTTTAACACTTGGCTCAGCCAAGGTCCCCATAAGCCAAGCAGCTGCACCACCGTCATGCTCAACTCTCACTGGAGCAGAGCTGCCACATGCAGAAAAATAATAATAATATTTACATTTCATGCAAAGATGGGCTCGATAAAGGACAGAAAGGGTAGGGACATAACAGAAGCAGAAGATATTAAGAAGAGATGGCAAGAATACACAGAAGAACTGTACAAAAAGATCTTCACGACACAGATAGTCATGATGAGTTGATGACTAATCTAGAGCCAGACATCTTGGAATGTGAAGTCAAGTGGGCCTTAGAAAGCATCACTACAAACAAAGCTAGTTGAGGTGATGGAATTCCAGTTGAGCTATTTCAAATCCTGAAAGATGATGCTGTGAAAGTGCTGCACTCAACATAGCAGCAAATTTGGAAAATGAGACCCAGGTTCGATACCTGGTTTGGAAAGATCCCCTGGAGAAGGAAATGGCAATCCACTCCAGCATTCTTGCCTGGAGAAACCCGTGGACGGAGAAGGCTAGTAGGTTACAGTCCTCGGGGTCGCAAAGAGTCGGACATAACTGAGCGACTTCACCTCACCTCACCTCACCTCAGCAGTGGCCACAGGACTGGAAAAGGTCAGTTTTCATTCCAATCCCAGGAAAGGCAATGCCAAAGAATGCTCAAACTACAATACAATTGCACTAATCTCACATGCTAGTAAGCTAATACTCAAAATTCTCCAAGGCAGGCTTCAGCAATACGTGAACTGTGAACTTCCAGATGTTCAAGCTGGTTTTAGAAAAGGCAGAGGAACCAGAGATCAAATTGCCAAAATCCGCTGGATCATCAAAAAAGCAAGAGAGTTCCAGAAAAACATCTATTTCTGCTTTATTGACTATACCAAAGCCTTTGACTGTGTGGATCACAATAAACTGTGGAAAATTTTGAAAGAGATGGGAATACCAGACCACCTGACCTACCTCTTGAGAAATGTGTATGCAGGTCAGAAAGCAACAGTTAGAACTGGACATGGAACAGACTGGTTCCAAATAGGAAAAGGAGTCTGTCAAGGCTGTATACTGTCACCTTGCTTATTTCACTTATATGCCGAGTACATCATGAGAAACGCTGGGCTGGAAGTAACACAAGCTGGAATCAAGATTGCCAGGAGAAATATCAACAACCTCAGATATGCAGATAACACCACCCTTATGGCAGAAAGTGAGGAAGAACTAAAAAGCCTCTTGATGATGTGAAAGTGGAGAGTGAAAAAGTTGGCTTAAAGCTCAACATTCAGAAAACGAAGATCATGGCATCTGGTCCCATCACTTCATGGGAAATAGATGGGGAAACAGTGGAAAATAGTGTCAGACTTTATTTTTTTGAGCTCCAAAACCACTGCAGATGGTGACTGCAGCCATGAAAGTAAAAGACGCTTACTCGTTGGAAGAAAAGTTATGACAAACCTAGATAGCATATTGAAAAGCAGAGACATTACTTTGCTGACTAAGGTCCGTCTAGTCAAGGCTATGGTTTTTCCTGTTGTCATGAATGGATGTGACAGTTGGACTCTGAAGAAGGCTGAGCACCGAAGAATTGATGCTTTTGAACTGTGGTGTTGGAGAAAACTCTTGAGAGCCCTTGAGAGATCAGCCCTGGGATTTCTTTGGAAGGAATGATGCTAAAGCTGAAACTCCAGTACTTTGGCCACCTCATGTGAAGAGTTGACTCATTGGAAAAGACTCTGATGCTGGGAGGGATTAGGGGCAGAAGGAGAAGGGGATGACAGAGGATGAGATGGCTGGATGGCATCACTGACTTGATGGACTTGAGTCTGAGTGAACTCTGGGAGTTAGTGATGGCCAGGGAGGCCTCGCGTGCTGCAATTCATGGGGTTGCAAAGAGTCGGACACAACTGAGCGATTGAACTGACTGACTGACTAACTGTGTTTATGTGCACAGGGTCACTTCTGTCACATCCAACTCTTTGGGACCCTGTAAACTGTGGCCTGCCAAGCTTCTCTGTCAGAGAGGGGGTTCTCCAGGCAAGAATACTGGAGCATATTGGCCAATACTGATTGCCATACTCTTCTAAAGCATTATATTTCCTACTACCCTAGCCACCAATCCCCTTCAGCACCTGGTGCTGCCAGAACCCCTGGGACCCAAGCAGCTGCACCACTTCCACACTTGGCCCTCACTGGGGCAGACCCAACCCCTCCAGGGCAGCCTCAGGAGCTCAACCCCAGTGGATGACCCACATGTAGAGGTGGAAATAAAACCACAATTGAAACGCAGGGGCAGAGTGGCTAAGGAAGAAGACCCAAAACCTTCCCACCAGTTGTACAAGCTTCATATTAAATTCACTTCATCAACTAAGCAGGCTCTGTGTCTGTGGAATACATAAAACACCATTGAGAGCTCCCACAAAAGAAAACACACTGGCTCTGATAGCTGTAGACATCGGAGGCAAGACCATACAGGAGTAGAACTAGATTAGAATCTGAGCAGCCCCCACAGCAGGTCCAGAGATCAGTACAGTATTGAAGGGCATCCTGTGGAAATAAGTCGGATTGTGATTCCCAGAGCAGGAAAGGATTCTGACAGCAAAGAGTCAAGAAAAAACATATATCATTCTTATTTTTTGACTTGTTCTGTAGATTATTTTGGATTTTTTTTCCTTTTTCCTCCCTCTGTTGTAGCTGTCGATTTTATTAGCCCTAAGAAATCCAATTAAGCTTTTGAGCGTCTTTTTTTTCTTCTTCTTCAGTCACATTTTTTTTTTTATTGTTGTCATAAACCTCTGCCTCTACATTGGGTTTTGCAATTCTATGGAGTTTTCCTTTTCTCTCACTCTCTTTTAATTTGAATTTTTAATGTTTTAAATCTATTATTATTTTCTACATTTATTCCTTCATTTGCTTTTCCTACTGTTCTTTTCCCTTTACAGTTAAATTTTAATATGTATAAATCTGCTTTATCTACCTCTATTTATCTTTGAATATCTATTCTTTCTTTCTTTTCTTTCTCTCCTTTCCTCTCAACATAATTGTTAGTTTCATTTTCATTGCTTTATTCCCCAATTAGCACCTTGCTTTAGTTTAGTTTCCTAGTTTGTGCTTTAATTAGTTTTGGTCTGATAGATATAATTTTTGGCTTCCTTATTCACCAGGTTAGTCTATTTTACTTAATTTTTGTTGGACGGTTTGACTTTGCTTTTGGGTGTATATGTGTGTATATATATGTGTATATTCAGTCACACTTACTATTGTTACAAACTTCTGTCTCTACATGGGACTTTTGCAGTTCTGTGAAGTTTTCTCCCCCTTTTTCTTTCTTCTTCCGTTTTTTCTCTTTTCTCTTTTATAATTTTAATTTTTAAAACCTATGAATTTTTTTCTACATTTATTCCTTTGTTTGCCTTTCCTACTGTTCTTTGCCCCTTGCAGTTAATTTTTAATGTATATAAATCTTCTTCATCTACCTCTATTTAACCTTGCATATCTATTTTTTCTTTCTTTTCTTTGTTTCCTTTCATCTCAACATAACTGTTAGTTTTGTTTTCATTGCCTTATTCCAGACTTGGCACCTTGCTTTAGCTTTGTTTTCCAGTTTGTGCTTAAGTTAGTTTTGTTCTTAACTGGTAAATACAATTTTTTTAAATTTCCTTTGTTTGCTGGATCAATCTATTGTACTTTTGTTGGATTGTTTTCACTTTGCTCATGGAGGTATAGGTGTATGTGTATATTCCATTATTTTAATTATTATTTGCCTGATTTTATAACTGTCATTTGTCTAGGGTTCATCTTTGGTTACTCATTTTTGGATATTTGTTTTACTCTCCCTTAGTGCCATAACAAACTACTTGTGGAATATTTGATCCTGATCAGAGATCAAATCCTGAGTTTTGGAGTGGGAGCACTGACTCCAAGATCCTAAACTACCAGAGAACTAACTGAAGGGTGTATCAGATAACTCACACAAAGGGAACCACTTGAATACAAGACCTAGCATCAACCAACCAACAGTGGCACCCTGTGCAGGATGCCACATCTAAACAACAAACAAAACAAAAATACAAACCCAATCATCAGCAGACAGTAATACCACCTCACTCAGCCATGCCCATCAGAGGAAAAACAAACAAACAAACAGAATCTCAGCAAAAAACTGACCCTATATGAACCTCACAAAAACACTAGACCAACCCTAAGAAGGAAAATCCAAAGGGAAGAAAGAATTCAACCTTCTTCAAGGAGAGAATTAAACTTTCTCTGAAGCCTGGGAAAAGAAGACCAAAAACACCATAACTTTAAAAAAAAATGAAAGGCAGAGAAATACTACGTAAATGAAGGAACATACTAGAAACACAAAAATCCAAATAAATGAAGAGGAAATAGGCAAACTACCTCACAAAGAATTCAGAATGATGATAGTAAAGATGATTAAAAAAAAAAAAAAAACTTGAAAACAAAAAGGAGAAAATGTAATAATCAATTAACAAAGACCTAGAAGAATTAAAGAATAAGCCTACAGAGAAAAACAACACAATTACTGAAATTAAAAATAGTCTAAAAGGAATAAATAGCAGAATATCTAAAGCAGAAGAACGAATCAGTGAGCTGGAAGATAAAATGTTGGAAATAGCTTCTGAAGAGCAGAATAAAGTAAAAAGAATAAAGAGAGCTGAGGATAGTCTCCAGAGACCTCTGGGGCCATTTCATACACACCAACATTCAAATTATAAGGATCTCAGAAGAAGACAAGAAAAAGAAAGATTATAAAAATTTTTTGAAGAGATTATAGTTGAAAATTTCCCCAACATGGGAAAAGACATAGCCAAACAAGTTCAAGAGGCACAAAGAGTCCCATATGGGATAAACTCAAGGAGAAACACACCAAGACACATACTAATCAAACAAATAAAGACTAAACACAGAGAAAGAATATGAATAGCATCAAGGGAGAAGCAACAGGTAACATACAAGGGAGACCTCATATGCTTAACAGTTGATCTTTCAGTAGAAACTCTGCAGGCCAGAAGGGAATGGCAGGATATTTAAAGTACTGAAAGGTAAAAATCTACAACCAAGATTACTGTACCTAGCAAGGATATCATTCAAAATTGATGGAGAAATAAAAAGTTTTCAGACAAGCAAAAGTTAAGAGAATTCAGTACCACCAAACCAGCTTTACAATAAATGTTAAAGGGACTTATAGTCAACAAATGCAACAGAAGAAAAAAAGATCTACAAAATCAACCCCAAACAATTAGAAAATTGCAATAGAAACATATGTATCAGTAATTACTTTAAATGTAAATGGATTAAATATTCCAACCAAAAGACACAGACTTCCTGAAAACAAAAACAAGACCCATATATATGCTGTCTCCAAGAAAGTCACTTCAGACCTAAAGACACATATAGACTGGAAAGTGAGAGGATGGAAAAATATATTCCATGAATATGGGAAGCAAAAGAAAGCTGGAGTACCAATCTTCATATCAGACAAAATAGACCTTAAAAAAAAGATTACAATAGATAAGGAAGGACACTACATAATGATAATGGAGTTAATCCAAGAGGAAGACATAACACATATAAATATCTATGCACCCAACATAGAAGCACCTCAGTACATAAGATAAACACTAACAGACATAAAAGGAGAAATTGACAGTAACACAATCATAGTAGGAGACTTTAACACCCCACTGACACCAATGGACAGATCATCAAAACAAAAAATAAATAAATAAACATAAGTATTAAATGATACATTAGATGAGATGGATCTCATTGATATCTTCAGAATATTCCTTCCAAATGCATAAGAATACACCTTCTTCTCAAGTGAACATTGAACATTCTCCAGGATTCACCACATCAATTTAAGAAAATTATAATTTTATCAGGAATCTTCTCTGACTACAATACTGTGAGACCAGATATAAATTACAAGAAAAAAAAACAGTAAGAAACAAAAACATATGGAAATTAAACAGTATGTTTCTAAATAACCAACAGGTTATTGAAGAAATGAAAAAGAAAATTAAAAAATTCTAGAAACAAATGATGATGAAAACACGACAACTCAAAACCTGTGTGATGCAGCAAAAGCAGCTCTAAGAGGGAAGTTTATAGCAATACAATCCTACCTCAAGAAACAAGAAAAACATCAAATAGACAAACTAACTTTACACCTAAAGGAACTGGAAAAAGAAGAAAAAAAAGAAAAAAAAAAACTCCAAAATAGTAAAAGGAAAGAAATCATATAGATCTGAAAAGAAATAAGTGAAACATAAATGAAACAATAGTAAAGATTAATAAAACTAAAAGCTGGTTCTTTGAGAAAATAAACACAATTGACAAAACCTTAGCCAACTCAACATGATAAAAAGAGAGAAGAATCAAATCAACAGAATTAGCAATGAAAAAGGAGAGGTTACAACAGACAATGAAGAAATACAAAAGATTATAACAGACTATTATGAACGATAGAGAAAAAAATGTCAACCCACTCCAGTGTTTTTGCCTGGAGAATCCCAGGGACGGGGGAGCCTAGTGGGCTGCCGTCTATGGGGTCACACAGAGTCGGACACGACTGAAGCGACTTAGCAGCATATGGTAATGAAATAGATAACCTGGAAGAAATGGACAGATTCTTAGAAAAGTTCAATCCTCCAAGACTGAACTTGGAAGAAAAAGAAATTATAAGCAGTCCAATTACAAGCACTGAAATTGAAGCTGTGATCAAAAATCTCTCAAAAACAAAAGCCCAGGACCAGATGGCTTCACAGGAGAATTCTATAAAACATTTAGAGAAGATCTAATGTCTATCCTTCTAAAACTCTTTACAAAAATTACAGAGGAAGGAACACTTCCAAACTCATTCTACAAGGTCGTGATCACCCTGACACCAAAACCAGACAAAGAGAAAACACACAAAAAGAAAACTACAGGCCAATAGCACTGATGAACATAGATGCAAAAATCTGCAACAAAACATTAGCTAATGGAATTCAGCAACACATCAAAAGCTCACACACCATGATCAAGTTGGGTTTATCCCAGGGATGCAATATTCTTCAATATACAGAAATCAAATACACTTTATTAAAAATTGAAAGATAAAACCAATATGATTAACTCAATAGATTCAGAAAAAGCCTTTGACAAAATTCAGCACCCATTTATGATTACAACTCTTCAAAAAAATGGGCATAGAAGGAACATATCTCAACATTGTAAAGGCCATATATGACACGCTTACAGCAAACATTACTCTCAGTAGTGAAAAACTGAAAACATCCCCCTAAGATCAGGAACAAGACACTTTCACCACTGTTATTCAACTTATTTCTGAAAGTCCTAGTTACAGCAATCAAAGAAGAAAAAGAAATAAAATGAATCTAGGTCAGAAAAGAAAAAGCAGAGTTCTCACTGTTTGGAGATGACATGATATTGTTATAGAAAACCCTAAAGGTAATAGAACTAATCAGTGAATTTAGCAAAGTTGCAGGATACAAAATCAATACACAGGAATTACTTGCATTTTTATAAATTGACAATGAAAA
The DNA here is from genome assembly GCA_917880005.1 of Nanger dama. Taxonomy (NCBI): domain Eukaryota; kingdom Metazoa; phylum Chordata; class Mammalia; order Artiodactyla; family Bovidae; genus Nanger; species Nanger dama. Next base: position 7,626,764 of record CAKJTW010000069.1, read on the forward strand.
ATCAGAAAGGGCAAATAAGGAATCAATCCCATTTACCATTTCAACAAAAATAATTAAATATCTAGGAATAAACTTACCTAAGGAGATAAAAGATCTGTACACAGAAAATTATAAGGCATCAATGAAAGAAATCAAAGATGGCATAAACAGATATAGAAATATTCCATGTTCCTGAGTAGGAAGAATCAATATTATGAAAATGACTATACTGCCAAATGCAATCTACAGATTTAATGAAATCCTTATCAAATTACCAATGACATTTTTCACATAACTAGAACAAAAAAATTCACAATTCATATGGAAACACAAAAGAGCCAGAATAGCCAAAGCAGTCTTGAAAAAGAAGAGAGCTGGAGGAATCGAGCTTCCTGACTTCAGGTTATACTACCGAGCTACAATCATCAAGATAGTATGGTTCTGACACAAAAACAGAAATATAGACCAATGGATTAAGATAGAAAACCCAGAAATAAACCCATAAACCTTTGGCTACCTTATTTTTGAAAAAAGGAGGCAAGAATATACAATGGGGCAAAGACAGCCTCTTCAATAAATGGTGCTGGGAAAACTGGAAAGCTACATGTAAAAGAATGAAATAAGAACACTCTTAACGGCATAAACAAAGATAAACTCAAAATGGATTAAAGACCTAAATGTAAGAGCAGAAACTATAAACTCTTAGAGGAAATCATAGGCAGAAAACTTGATGACATAAATCAAAGCAAGATCCTCTATGACCCACCTCCTAGAACAATGGAAATAAAAACAAAAGTAAATAAGCGATACCTGATTAAACTTAAAAGCTTTGCACCACAAAGGAAAGTATAAGCAAAGGTGAAAAGACAACCCTCAGGAAGGGAGAAAATAATAGCAAATGAAAAAAAAACTGACAAAGGATTAATTTACAAAATATACAAGCAGCTTGTACAACTCAATGCCAGAGAAACAAATAACCCAATCAAAAAATGGGAAAAGACCTATACAGACATTTCTCCAAAGAAGACATGCAGATGGCTAACAAACACCTGCAAAGATAAGAAATGCAAATCAAAACTACAATGAGATATCAACTCACACTGGTCAGAATGGCCATCATCAAAAAGTCTACAAAAATAAATGCTGGAAAGGGTATGGAGAAAAGGGAACATTCTTGCACTGTTGGTGGGAATGTAAATTGATACAGCCACTATGGAAGACAGTATGGAGATTCATTAAAATCTAGGAATGAAAGCACAATATGACCCAGCATTACAACTCCTAGGCATACACCCTGAGGAAGCCAAAATTAAAAGAGACACATGTATCCCATTGTTCATTGCAGCACTGTTTACAATAGCTAGAACATGAGAAGCAATCATATGTCCATCGACAGATGAATGGATAAAGAAGTTGTGGTATATATTCACAATGGAATATTACTCAGCCATAAAAGGAACACCTCTGAGTCAGTTCTAATGAAGTGGATGAACCTAGAACCTATTATACAGAGTGAAGTGAGTCAAAGAGGAAAGATAAATACCATATTCTAACACATATATATGGAATCTAGAAAAATGAAACTGAAGAATTTATTTACAGGAAACAATGGAGAAACAGACCGAGAATAGACTTATGGACATGGGGAGAGGGGAGAAGAGAGTGAGATGTATGGAAAGAGTAACATGGAAACTTACATTACTGTATGTAAAATAAATAGCCAACTGGAATTTGTTGTATGGCTCAGGAAACTAATGTAGGGTCTCTGTATCAATCTAGTGGGGTGGGATGGGGAGGAAGATGGGAGGGAGTTTCAAAAGGAAGGGGATATATGTATACATATGGTTGATTCATGTTGTGGTTTGACAGAAAACAACAAAATTCTGTAAAGCAATTATCCTTCCATAAAAAATAAATTAAAAGCCAAAAAAAAAAAAAAAATTCCAGTTTGTTGTGATCCACACAGTCAAAGGCTTTGACATAGTCAATAAAGTAGAAGTAGATGTTTAAAAAACAATTATTGATGAACAAACCTTTGTTTCAAAAAATTATATAATTGTCTTTTGATCTCAAATGAGTAGACCAGTCCTCAGAACTTTCAAAAAGACGTCTCTCAGGTTGGCTCAAATAAAATTTTCCATCTCTTCCTTAGGTGGACTATTGATTTGAGCCACATCACTGTGCCAACAGTGACTAACACACACACACACACACACACACAGAGTTTGCCAATAAAGGTCCTTATAGTCAAAGCAATGGTTTTTCCAATAGTCATATACAGGTGTGAGAGTTGGACCACAAAGAAGGCTGAGCACCCAAAAATTAATGCTTTTGAACTGTGATGCTGGAGAAGACTCTAAGACCCATGGACAGCAAAGAGATAAAACCAGTCAACCTTAGTGGAAATCAACCTTAAATATTCATTGGAAGGACTGATGCTGAAGCTGATGCTCTGATACTTTGGTCATCTGATTGGAAGAGCTAACTCATTGGAAAAGACCCTGATGCTGGGAAAGATCAAGGGCAAGAGGAGAAGGGGGCAATGGAAGATGAGATCCTTGGATGGCATCATTGATTCAATGAACTTGAGTTTGAGCAAATTCTTGGAGAAAATAAAGTACAGGGAAGTCTGGCATGTTGCACTTTATGGGGTTGCAAAGATTCAGACACAACTTAGCAACTGAAGAGCAACAAATATTTAATCCAAGAGGCTCAATTATTACTTTACACACTCACTCTCTAGTCACAGAGCATAAAGTATGGATATCAGTCCTTACTATCAAGAGAATAGTAAGAGTGGCAACGTAATGAGCTGGCTCATAGAATAATGAGTTTCGGAGTAATGTCAGAGGACTAGAAAAAATAATTATGACTAATTACTTTAGCATTGGTATTGCGGTCAGGTATAGATGTGGGCTTTTAGGAATTTCAGAATTACAATTTGGAAAGGAGCTGGTACCCAGGTAGCAAGACCAGCCAAATCTCTGTACGTGAAGAACATAGATTCAGCTGTCTTGGGGAGAAGAGAGTCACTTAGATAGTGGGTATCATAGGAACAGGATAATACTTTCTTTGGGAGAGTGAACTTAGCTCCTTTCCTTCCAGCAGTCATTTCTTTGCCTTGCCCTTATACTGGAATGTCTACCTCATCTATAAGCATCTCAATAGCTGTCTCTTCCCTGTACATATCACTGAAATAACTATACTATGAATATTTTTAATTTAAATCTGGCTTTTGCAGGCCATCAGGAAACCCAGATGGATCTCTAAGGACATCTAGACAACCCTTGACCGTGAGAAAAAAGGAAAATTTTGCTCTCAGTTTAGTGAGTCCTCCTATCTCTCTGATAAGTCTTCATGACTTCTTTATTTCAGATATTTACCTTGTGTTATGAAAATGGCTCAGAGTAGCACAACAGCACTTGGACATCAATCTCATTAATACTCAGAACAATGTTATAAAATTCCCATTGCAAGTAAAGGTAGAACAAAAAGTATCAATTAATATAAAGATGTCTTGTGTCCCTTTATCATTAGCCTAAAAATGTTCTAGTCATATTTCACAATAATACATTCAATAAATTAAAAAAATAAAACATAATAAAATTATGCTCTCATAATGATATCTCTTATGATCATGTGTGAGAAAAACAGTATATGAACATACAGTGTCACATATGCCATAGTAGCAGTATGTGTGGGAGTACTCAGGAAATTCAGAAGAGGAGAATAAACTCAACTCAGGCAGAGAATCAAGAAAGGTTGCTCAAAGCAGGTGGTCTAGGATCACTGCCTTGAAAACTGACTAGAAATTATCCATGATAAGATTCTAGGCAGAAGAAACAATATAAGAAAAGTCAAAAGAATGTGTAGAAATGTGTGTTTGTGAGTGTGGTAGGTGAAGAGAATGCATGTGTGTGTTTGTGTGTGTGAGAATTCCACTACCCTCTTCCTTCTGAAGTCAGTGCAATCAATTATATATACTGCCTGATAAATTAGTATAAGCTTCACATTTTTTCTGTACAGTGGTCTTGCACTTTAAGCCTAACTTTCAGCTATAGAACCAAGTTTTGTTCTTCAGTAAAGGAATCTCAACTACCCATGTCACAGCAATGTCATATATTTAGTGGGAAGACTTAAAATAGGCCTTAGAGAGTCACCTCCTATGCATGCAAGCAGGCCTGTTCTTAGCTTTGGTAGTAATGCAAGCTCCCAAAATGGTACACAGCTAGGAGGCTATTTCTTGCAGCAGTGAGAACATCCAGTATTTACTAACCATGTGGTTCCTCCCTTATCCTGGCCAGGCTCCAGGTTATTTCCATCTATGAGACTTACTACTTGTGATATAATTGGGTCATACCACACCATGTATGATAATTCTGGGGATCAAGCCAATTTCTTTCTATCCCCAACCCATTCACTGCTCAATGGGTCACTAAGCATTACGGTAAGTGACAAGAAGTGCAGCCAAGCAACAGTGAGGTGAGGGGCACTGTGACAAACCTGAATTTCAACTTCCAGGTGTCCATGGCCTCCAGACCTACAGGCTAATCCTGCTTGGCAACATTTTTTGTCTTTGTTTTTCAACAAATAGTATCACCCTCTAAGTTGTTCAAGGAAGCAGTTACAAATCGTGTTAGTAAAGGTGCAAGACAATGCTGTTTTAGACATGAAAGCTCTAAATTCTAGCCCTCATGGTGTAAGGATTGACTGTCACTTTGGAGAATCCAATAATCTCTGCTTTTGTGCTTCTTCATCAAGCAAATAAGGATTCTCACTGCAAGGAATACCTAGCTATGAGAGAGATAAAAATATTTTCAAAACTTTAAAACATTAAATCATATTGAATTAAGCCAGGTAGTTGTTCACCCAGAACATTGGTTAATACCACTGAAAGCAAGCAGGCCTATTTTCCAAGGCAAGTGGGTCAAATGCAGTTATACTATATGCTGTCTAATTTAGAAGGACGTTTGGAATCAGAGAAGTTAAGTTCATGCCACTGAATATTAAATATTCATGAGAGCCTATCATGCACAATTTGCTGTACTATATGTTTTAATTTTAGTGATTTGTTCAAGGTCAGAGAGCTGGTTAGTGTAAGGCTACATTAACTGACCTTACTCCCAGCTGCATTTTCTCTCATTCCATTCCATCACATGTTCTGGAATCAGTTGTTTTCAATTGGACAGATAGAAGAATTTATGTGCTTTAGGTTCACAACTGTTTCATCTGAGGTTCTATCTACATAAAGCACTTAGATTTTTTCCAGAAAATTTAATTGGGTTTTGCTTAATTTATGAAAGAAAATATGTGTTACTGACACCAGGACTTTTATGAAGAGAAAAAAAAAGAATATTTTGGAAAGACAAGTAAATTCCTAAGTAAAAGCAGTAGGAGCAGAGATCATGAGGTTCCAACACAATCAACACATAAATAATTCTACAATTACTGGCAGTTTTAAGGTTCACTGGCTGTGATTCTTAAGAAAAGGAATGCAGACCAGCAATGTGAACCAAATGGTCATCTGCTACTCTAGTCTTAATCACTGCTGCCCATTGCTGGATATTCTCTCTGGGCTATATCCACTCAACTGTGGCCCTGACCACATGGACACGAAATAAAGAAAGGGAAAGAAATTTGGCTCTTATAACAGGTATGTCACGCTGATTCATTAACCTCAAATATAGCTTAATCTGCATAAAAATGGAGCCTTGCAAACTGACTGTGATTAATAACTCTAGTTCAAGCTCTAATTTCTTCTGGTAGTCACTTAAATGTACTTATTTGTGGCTCAGATTGTAAAGAACCTGCCTGCATTGTGGAAGATCCAGGTTTGATCACTAGGGATACAGGTTAGATCCCAGGGTCAGGAAGATCCCCTGGAGAAGGAAATGGCAATTCACTCCAGTATTCTTGCCTAGCGAATTCCAAGGACAGAGGAGCCTGGTGGGCTACAGTTCATGGGATCACTACAGTCCTTAGCGTTTCTATAGTCCATGGGGTTGCAAACAGTCCAGCACAACTGAATGATTACAGTTTCACTTTTCACTTTCAGTCTCATTTAAATAGGTCATTCATCACTATGACCTCTTTTGATACTCGTCTTACTATAATACTGAATTTTATGTTAATTCTGTTATAATTTAGCCAATGTGTATTTGCAAAATAATCACTAAGGTATTAGCTCTGCTCCCCTCCCCAAGATGGGTCCTTACCAACATTGTCCTGAAGGCCCACACAGTTGAAGATAGTCTATCCCATTATCTGTTAAAATGTATCATTCAAGAATCGGTGTGTTTGAGTAGGACAGAGCATAAGGAAAAGGAGACATTATCACAGACACTTTACCTGGATTGTGAGGTAGACCACTCATCTTGAGCCAATCAAGAAATAAAATATGGTTCAATGACAAAAATCCAGGTCAGTTGGCACACATTAATTGATTTATATTTGTTCTAGGATCTGGCAAGTTCACTTATGTTTTTATTTCTTATTAACCGAAACATGTCTGATTTTGTCGTTCAGTTGCTAAGTCATGTCCAATTCTTTGTGACCCCATGAACTGTACCACATCAGGGTTCCTTATCCTTCACTACTTCCTGGAACGTGTTCAAACTCATGTCCATTGAGTCAGTGATGCCATCCAGTCATCTCATTCTCTCTCACCTCCTTCTCCTCAATCTTTCCCAGCATCAGGGGCTTTTCCAATGCATTGATTGTTCCCACCTGATGATGACTTGAACTTCAGCTTCACCATTAGTCCTTCTAGTGAATATTCAGGGTAGATTTCCTTTAGCATTGACAACAAACTGGAAAATTCTTAAAGAGGAACATTATGAATTCTAATAAATTCAGTGTAATTCATTGCAATGTAACATGTTAATGATTCACGTATCATATACCCTCTGAAAGGTACACTTAGTGCACAGGGGCAAATGCACAGGAGACAAATGTGTAAGTGTATGTGTATGTGTGAATGTGTATGTATGTGATCACACATAGTTCCATGGACAGTCAGAGAAACCAGAAAGTGCTCTGTCTGGCAAAAACCAAGAATATAAGATTAAAACTCTCCTTCTGGGAAAGAATAGCATAGGTACAGAGGTGATTTTTCTCTTTCTCATTTCTGATAGATCTCAAAACAGATTGGCCATTGCTACCTGAAGAATCTGGATCTGATAAATGAGCTAGTATGTCAGAGGTGTCCTGAGCAAACAGCCTGATGAGATGATCTCAACATTGTGTCAAGATAGATTTTAAGTAATATTGTTCCACACTTTGTTATAGTTTCTCTTTCTTTAAGTAATCTCCTTAGGTAATATAACCATGATTGATAATGAAAATACCTATTTCAGAATTTAGACTTCTATTAAAGATTATCTAATTCAACTCTAGGTGAGACAGAGTTTCCCATAAGAATACGACATTTGCTCACAAGTTGCAGATGAAAAGGTGAGCAGTAACAGGGGCCAGGCCACAACCCATACCTTTGATTCTGTCTCACTGCTGTGTGTGTGTGTGTGCTTAGTCTCTAAGTCATGTTTGATTTTTCCAATCCCATTGACTATTGCCCAACAGGCTCCTCTTTCCATGGAGATTCTCCATGCAAGATACTGAAGTGGGTCGTCATGCCCTCCTCCAGAGGATCTTCCTAACCCAGGAGTCAAACCCAAGTCTTCTTCACTGCAGGTGGAATTTTACCATCTGAGCCTCCAGGGAAGTCCTGTCTCACTGCAACTTCCAACTTTAATGTTCCTGATATGCTATTTCAAACATTTCTTACTATCAGCATTCATTTGTATTAGATCTCACTCAAGGAGTGAACCAGGTAGGCAGCTCCCTGGGAGCCAGTTTACATGATACATAAAAGTATTGAGTTAGAAAAAAAAATTCTGTTTAAGTATTTTTGTAAGATGTAATGGAAAAACCCAAAGGAACTTACTGGCCAAACTTCTGCCTCACCTTCACTACTTAGATAAAATCATTTTGAAAGGAAACTTAATCACTAACATATCTAGTGTATCCACATGTCTCAGTCTAGCCCATATATAGACTGATGTGTGTGCATGTATGCCATCACTTCAGTCTTGTCTGACTCTTTGGAACCCTATGGAATGCAACCTGCCAGGCTCCTCTGTCCATGGGATTCACCAGTCAAGAATACTTGAATGGTTTGGGAGCCCTCCTAGAGGGGATCTTTCCAACTCAGGGATGGAACTTGCATCTCATATCTACCTGCATTGACAGGTGGGTTCTTTACTGCACCACCCAGTAAGCTCCATAGAGAAAGTTAAAGTTAATCCTTACAGTGTGGTAGCCAAAGACAAAAACGGTTTTCATGGGCTGGCAAGATATTGCACACTATGCTGAGATGCCTAAAGGATCAAAAGAAGACTCTAGTAAAGTTGAGAATGTACTGATTTTTCTAAATAATCATTTAACATATTTTCTTTCTTCTAATACCTCATTAATATCACTTCCACACTACAATCTCAGTTCTTGGCTATTTCACTGGGGAAAAAAACAACAACAACAAAAAGAAGTAATGAGAAAAGAACTTCCACATGTACCCACCTTGAAATTACATGTCTGGACAGATGCTCAGGGACAAGGCTCCTGAAATCACTCTTCTCTCTACTATATTGATAATATTTACCCTTCTACTGGATGGTCTCCACCAGTAATTCAATATGTTCAATAAGACACTATTTTATAAAACCTTCTCCTAACCATACATCTCTCTTTTAATGCCTGAATTCTCTTCTCTCTTTTAGTAAAATTCATTGGAAGGGACATCCATACTTTAGTTTATTTCCTCTTCTTGATGTTCTCTTGAACCACCCTTAATCTGATTTTCGTCCCCATCCCTACACAGAAATAGGTCCTGTGAGTCTCTCCAATGATCTTCATGTTGCTAAATTTCATCTTCACTGCTCATCTTACATAATTTCTCTATCGTGTTTGTCACAATACTTAATTTTTTTGTTGAAGTACTTAGTTCCTAAGACATGACTCTGTCTTGGTTTACCTCATGTTGGCACTGTATTGGCTATTCCTCAATTTCCTCTGCTTGTTTCTCCTAATTTTCCCAATCTCTAAATGTGGAAGACCCCCTTAAAATTTGGCTGTTTGTGGTAAGGGAAGCCAGAATAAAACTTTCATTCAGTTCAGTTCAGTCGCTCTCGTGTTCAACTCTTTCTGACCCCAAGAATCACAGCACGCCAGGCCTCCCTGTTCATCACCATCTCCCGGAGTTTACTCTGACTCAGGTCCATCGAGTCCATGAAGCCATCCAGCCGTCTCATCCTCTGTTGTCCTCTTCTCCTCCAGCCCCCAATACATCCCAACATCACAGCCTTTTTCAATGAGTCAACTCTTCACATGAGGTGGCCAGAGTACTGAGTTTCAGCTTTAGCATCATTCCTTCCAAAGAAATCCCAGGGCTGATCTCCTTCAGAATGGACTGGTTGGATCTCCTTGCAGTCCAAGGGACTCTCAAGAGTCTTCTCCAACACCACAGTTCAAAAGCATCAATTCTTTGGTGCACAGCCTTCTTCACAGTCCAACTCTCACATCCATACTTGACCACAGGAAAAATCATAGCCTTGACTAGATGGACCTTAGTCGGCAAAGTAATATCTCTGCTTTTGAATATATTATCTAGGTTGGTCATAACTTTTCTTCCAAGGAGTAAGCATCTTTTAATTTCATGGCTGCAGTCACCATCTGCAGTGATTTTGGAGCCCCCAAAATAAAGTATGACATTGTTTCCACTGTTTCCTCATCTATTTCCCATGAAGCGATGGGATTGGATGCCATGATCTTCATTTTCTGCATGCTGAGCTTTAAGCCAACTTTTTCACTCTCTTCTTTTACTTTCATCAAGTGGCTCTTTAGCTCCTGTTCACTTTCTGCCATAAAGGTGGTGTCATCTGCATATCTGAGGTTAATGATATTTCTCCTGGCAATCTTGATTCCAGCTGTGTTTCTTCCAGCCCAGCGTTTCTCATGATGCACTCTGCATATAAGTGAAATAAACAGGGTAACAATATACAGCCTTGACATATTCCTTTTCCAATTTGGAACCAGTCTGTTGTTCCATGTCCAGTTCTAACTGTTGCTTCCTGACCTGCATACAGATTCCTCAAGAGGCAGGTTAGGAGGTCTGGTATTCTCATCTCTTTCAGAATTTTCCAGAGACTTTATCTGAATATTTATTGTTGGAACCAAGTTTGGTTCAGATTTATTACTATATCCCTCTCTACTTTTGCCCTTTTGGAAAGTTTAATTACTCAGTTAAATTATAGTTATTGATTTACAAAGAACTAGGTAAGAGACTGAGCATTCTTTAACAGACATTTAACCATCTCTATTATTAGAAAATCAGTTTAAAAATGCAAAAAATATGCAAAAAACACAAAAATAAACAAGTAGGTCTTCATCAAACTGAAAATCTTGAAAAGCAAAGAAAAACATCAAAAAAATGAAAAGACAACCTACTGAATAGAAGAATTTTCATATATCTGATAATAAGCTAATACTCCAAATATACAAAGAACTCATGCAATTCAAAAGGAAAAACCAAACAATCTGATTTTAAAATGTGCAGAAATCCCATGGACAGATGAACCTGGTGGGCAATAGTCCATGGGGTCACAAAAGACTTCGAGACAACTGAGCATCTAAACAGCAGCAATAAACAATAATATTCGTTTTCTAAAGAAGATACAGAGATATTAAGAAGGTACAAGAAAAGGTGGTCTACAATGTTAATCATCAGAGAAATGCAAATCATACCACAATGATATATTATCTCATACCTGTTAGAATGCAATGGCAACCCACTCCAGTACTCTTGCCTGGAAAATCCCATGGACGGAGGAGCCTGGTAGGCTGTAGTCCATGGGGTCGCTAATAGTCAGACACGACTGAGCAACTTCACTTTCCCTTTTCACTTTCATACATTGGAGAAAGAAATGGCAACCCACTCCAGTATTCTTGCCTGGAGAATCCCAGGGACGGGGGGAGCCTGGTGGGCTGCTGTCTATGGGGTCACACAGAGTCAGACACGACTAAAGTGACTTAGCAGCAGCAGCAGTAGCAGCTGTTAGAATGGTTAATATCAAAAAGATAAGAGATAACAAGTATTGGTTAAGATACAGAGAAAAGAGAACTCTTGTGTACTGTTGATGGAAATATAATTGATGCAGTTACTATGGAAACAATATGGAGGTTCCTCAAATAATTAAGACTAAACTACTATATGATCTAGCAATATTTGAAGAAAACAAAACTAAAAACACTAACTTGAAAAGATATAAGGATACATGCACCCCCATGTTCATTGCATCATTATTTATAATAGTCAAGATATGGAAACAATATATTAATGAATAAATGAATAAAGAAATTGTGGTATACATACACAATAGAAGTTTATGCAGCCATAAAAAAGAACAAAAATAACTTTGTTTTTTCAAATATGTGAGAGTTTATTCATTCATCTCAGGTAGCTAGAAAAATAACTGTCTCCTCCACTTTTGACAAGGAGAGTGTATGAACTGCCAGTTCTCTGGAACAAACACGTAATTGCACATTATCATCTATATTTTCAACTTAGGGAATCAGTGAGTCCTACAGTGTAAATTTCATGAACTGTGTATTCCCATCTCTTCTAAACCATATCACTTCATAAACATTCACATTAAAGCATAAACTGGAGGAAGAAATGGCAACCCACTCCAGTACTCTTCCGTGGAAAATCCCATGAGCAGAGGAGCCTGGTAGGCTACCTTCCATGGGGTCGCAAAGAGTCGGACAAGACTGAGCAACTTTACTTCCTTACTTAAACCATAAACAGTAATATTAATAATAAAGGAAAGACTTGAAGAAGGCAGATATTTAAAAGTAGAATAAATCAAAAGCCTTGTCTCTAAGAGCAAATGCAAAACAAAACAACACCACCAACAAAATTAAGGCACAAATATCTATTGAGTCTTTAGCTTATTGATAGAAATGTTGGAGGGGTGGAAGCACTAAAATAAAAATGAAACTTATTCAGACTCTAAGAGAAAATATCAGAGATGAGGATACACATTATGAAAAATAAGTCTGGACATGTAAGATAGAGTTGGATTATTGAGGCTGGAAAATTTCAATTCCAAATTTTTTTCTTTTTTTTTTTTTTAAATATTTATTTGGCTGCACTGGGTGTGGGTCTTAGTTGCAGCACATTGTCTCAGTATTTGTGGTGCACAGGCTCAGTGGTTGTGGTATATTGGGTTTAGTTGAGCTGTGGTATGTGGGATCTTATTTCCCCAATGAGGGGATTTAATCCGCATACCCTGTATTGCAAGGTGAATTCTTAATTACTGGACTACCAGCAAACTCCCAAATTTCCTCTTATTTTTGCCCTTAAAATTCCTTTTGCTAAGAAAATAAAGTCTGTCACCATACACAGAATTTTCATTCCTAGAAGTCCAACATACTCATTGCCCTCTCTTGACATCTGTAATGTTTAACTTCAGTGTCTCTGCCCCTGAGGATGGGATGAACACATTTTGGCCTGAAGAACTAGCTTATTGGTAGGGTATTCGCAAGTGACCTTTCCTAAAAATATTGTCCTCAGGGAGGCTCAACCCCACAGACAGGAATAAATTCCTTTCCAAGCTAAGCCTTAGATCAATAATAGGAAATTGTACACCCATAATAGGAGAAACTTTCCATGGGAAAGAGAGTGAAAATCATTTAAAAAAAAATTCAGAAAGTATATCTTCTCCACCAGTTGTGGCCCCACCTGGGAGAAAGCCATGGGGTTTGAGATGCAGTTGTCTGCCAATTCAAAATTGGGATCTGGGTGAATGAGTTTTCTTCCTCTCAGCCCTGCTGAGCTTCATTTTCAGAGCTCTTAGGCCAACCTGCCATGAAAGTGTAATTTGGAAATGTTCTTCATCTGCAACACTTTGATCTTCTATACTTTTAACAATATTTTGGCATGAAAAATTACATTTAAACTAAATTAAAATATTGAACTGTTTATCTGTGAGTGGCTTGTGGTGAAAGATTGGGGAATATAATGAGGTTTAAAGCTTTAAAGATTCAGTAGATCAACAAATTTTAAACATTTGAAACTGTATACTTTATTTTTAAACACCAAGGAACCTCAGTCTATAAGACAAACAAAAGTATAGCTTCTCTAGTTAAAGAGGTTAATGATAAAAGAGCTCTAATTCTTACCCCAAAACAATTCAAAGACACAATATATGCAGTTTCGGACCTCTGGGGATGATATTGAAAAAGGTTGCCTGATGCAGAGGTGTTGCTCAAAACACAGGTTTTTGTCATCAGGATAAAAGATCTAATTCTTGGCAGAAATAATAGACATGTGAATCATTCAAAAGACATTTCTATTCAGTTTTCCCAACATTATTTACTGCAAACTATCCTTTCTTATTTAAATACTCTTAACTCCCTTATCAAATATTAATCGACCATATATGTGATGGTTTTTTGCTGAGCTTCTGATTTTGTTCCATTAACCTCTGTGTCTTTTTTTAAATGCCAGTGCTATACTGTTTTGATGACTATAACTTTGTAACATAGTTTGAAATCTGGACATAGGATGCCTCCAATTCTTTCTTTCTTTTCTTTTTTTCCCAATTCTTATTTCTCAGGATTACACTGGAAATTCAGAGTCTTTTCTGATTCATACAAATTTTAGAATTTTTTCCTATTTCTGTAAAAAGTGTCATTGGAGAAATAATAAAAATTTCAGTATTAAAAAAAGGCAGTTATGTTTACATGTTTATAACATTCAGTGACTTTGAAAAAATAATTAAGCTCAATTGAAAATTATGTTCCATTTTTATAGTCCATAATTCTAACAAGTAACTTTACATCCTAAATTTCCTTCAGACTCACTAATCCTTATAGCCAATGAAAGGATTAAGTGTAAATATAAGTAAAATGCCTGAGGCAGTCAGTTCAGCTAAGTTCAGTCGCTCAGTCCTGTCCGACTCTTTGAAACCCCATGAATCGTAGCACACCAGGCCTCCCTGTCCATCACCAACTCATGGAGTTCACTCAGACTCACGTTCATCGAGTCCGTGATGCCATCCAGCCATCTCATCCTCTGTCGTCCCCTTCTCCTACTGCCCTCAATCGCTCCCAGTATCAGAGTCTTTTCCAATGAGTCAGTTCTTCGCATGAAGTGGTCAAAGTATTCGAGTTTGAGCTTTAGCATCATTCCTTCCAAAGAAATCCCAGGGCTGATCTCTCAAGGAACTCTCAAGAGTCGTCTCCAACAGCACAGTTCAAAAGCATCAATTCTTCGGTGTTCAGCTTTCTTCACAGTCCAACTCTCGCATTCATACATGACCACTGGAAAAACCATAGCCTTGACTAGACGGACGTTTGTTGGCAAAGTAATGTCTCTGCTTTTGAATATGCTATCTAGGTTGGTCATAACTTTCCTTCCAAAGAGTAAGCATCTTTTAATTTTATGGCTGCAATCACCATCTGCAGTGATTTTGGAGCCCAGAAAAATAAAGTCGACACTGTTTCCACTGTTTCCCCATCTATTTCCCATGAAGTGATGGGACCGGATGCCAGGATCTTCGTTTTCTGAATGTTGAGCTTTAAGCCAACTTTTTCACTCCCCTCTTTCACTTTCATCAAGAGGCTTTTAGCTCCTCTTCACTTTCTGCCATAAGGGTGGTGTCATCTGCATATCTGAGGTTAGCGATATTTCTCCCAGCAATCTTGATTCCAGCTTGTGCTTCTTTTTAGCTCCTCTTCACTTTCTGTCATAAGGGTGGTGTCATCTGCATATCTGAGGTTAGTGATATTTCTCCCAGCAATCTTGATTCCAGCTTGTGCTTCTTCCAGCCCGACGTTTCTCATGATGTACTCTGCATATAAGTTGAATAAACAGGGTGACAATATACAATCTTGACAGACTCCTTTTCCTATTTGGAACCAGTCTGTTGTTCCATGTCCAGTTCTAACTGTTGCTTCCCTGACCTGCATATAGGTTTCTCAAGAGGCAGGTGAGGTGATCTGGTATTCCCATCTCTTTCAGAGTTTTTCACATTTTATTGTGATTCACACAGTTTAACGCTTTGGCATAGTCAATAAAACAGAAATAGATGTATTTTCTGGAACTGTCTTGCTTTTTCTATGATCCAGAAGATGTTGGCAATTTGATCTCTGGTTCCTCTGCCTTTTCTAAAACCAGCTTAAACATCTGGAACTTCACTGTTCACATACTGCTGAAGCCTGGCTTGGAGAATTTTGAGCATTGCTTTACTAGCGTGAGAGATGAGTGCAATTGTGTGGTAGTATGAACATTCTTTGGCATTGCCCTTCTTTGCGGTTGGAATGAAAACTGACCTTTTCCAGTCCTGTGGCCACTGCTGAGTTTTCCAAATTTGCTGGCATATTGAGTGCAGCACTTTCACAGCATCATCTTTTAGGATTTGAAATAGCTCAATGGAATTCCATCACCTCCACTAGCTTTGTTTATAGTGATGCTTTCTAAGGCCCACTTGACCTCACATTCCAGAATGTCTGGCTATAGGTGACTGAGCACACCATCGTGATTATCTGTGTCATGAAGCTCTTTTTGGTACAGTTCTCCTGTGTATTCTTGCCACCTCTTCTTAATATCTTCTGCTTTCTGTTAGGTCCATACCATTTCTGTCCTTTATCGAGCCCATCTTTGCATGAAATGTTCCCTTAGTGTCTCTAATTTTCTTGAAGAGATCTCTGCTGCTGATGCTGCTGCTGCTGAGTTGTTTCAGTTGTATCCAACTCTGTGCGACTCCACAGATTCCTTCTCCAGTGCATGAAAGTGAAAAGTGAAAATGAAGTTGCTCAGTCGTGTCTGACTCAGCAACCCCATGGACTGCAGCCTACCAGGCTCCTCCATCCATGGGAGTGTCCCGGCAAGAGTACTGGAGTGGTATCCAATTGCCTTCTCCCAAAGAGATCTCTAGTCCTTCCCATTCTGTTGTTTTCCTCTATTTCTTTGCATTGATCACTGAGGAATGCTTTCTTATCTCTTCTTGCTCTTCTTTGAAACTCTGCATTCAGATGCTTATGTCTTTCCTTTTCTCCTTTGCTTTTCACTTCTCTTCTTTTCACAGCTATTTGTAAGGCCTCCTCAGACAGCCATTTTGCTCTTTTGCATTTCTTTTCCATGGGGGTGGTCTTGATCCCTGTCTCCTGTTCAATGTCATGAACTTCCGTCCATAGTTCATCAGGCACTCTGTCTATCAGATCTAGTCCCTTAAGTCTATTTTCTCACTTCCACTGTATAATCATAAGGGATTTGATTTAGGTCATAGCTGAATGGTCTAGTGGTTTCCCTACTTTCTTCAATTTAAGTCTGGATTTGGCAATAAGGAGTTCATGATCTGAGCCACAGTCTGCTCCTGGTCTTGTTTTTGTTGACTGTTGACTCCATCTTTTGCTGCAAAGAATATAATCAATCTGATTTCGGTGTTGATCATCTGATGATGTCCATATGTAGAGTCTTCTCTCGTGTTGCTGGAAGAGGGTGTTTGCTATGACCAGTGCATTTTTCTTGGCAAAACTATTACTCTTTGCCCTGCTTCATTCCATATTCCAAGGCCAAATTTGCCTGTTTCTCCTTGTGTTTCTTGACTTCATACTTTTGCATTCCAGTGGGGTTGCCCATCCCCACCTGAGGCAGTACTTAACCTAAATCTGTCTCCTCCCAACTTCCACCCCACTGTTCTCAGTGACTTTATAATGCTGAGTTGAAGAAGGAGAGTATGTACATAAATAACCAACCAAGAACACTTTAGAGTGTTCAGTGTCATATTAGAAACATACATAAAGTGCTGTGGGAACAGTAATAAGCAAAAGGTTCCATACACTTTGATCACAGGAAAGGCTTCACAATTAAGAGGCTACCTGAATAGGTGGAAAGAAGAAAGGATGGAGTAGTTGGAACTTATTAGAAGGATGAGTTCATACTCACTAGACATACAAAGGAGGCAAGTGTATGTTACAAACAGAAGGAGGCTTGAGCTAAAAGCAGATGCAAGAGAGCATGTCAGGATTCAAGGCAGTCACAGCACAGGATGCAGGCTCCTTACAGATCATGGGTCTTGCCTGTCATGTGCCCACGTTAGCATCATCTATGGTGCAAATTTGGCTATTAACTGATAATAAGTGACTGAAGTTACTCAGTCATGTCCGACTCTTTGCGGCCCCATGGACTGTAGCCTACCAGGCTCCTCCCTCCATGGAATTCTCCAGGCAAGAGTACTGGAGTGGTTTGCCAATTTCCTTCTCCAGGGGATCTTCCCGACCTAGAGATCAAACTCGGGTCCCCCGCATTCCAAGCAGATGCTTTAACCTCTGAGCCACCAGGGAAGCCTGGTGATAAGGCTGTTATATAACATCAATCGTTCCCATTAGTCTACACAGCTTGGTGAGGAGTCTAGACTTTGTTCTTTGCATAATGGGGGGGAGGGGTTTAAGTCATAGTAGCCAATTAGAATCTGATTTTACAGAAATAATTCTGGTTTCTCTCAGAAAGAACAGTTGCATTACAAACATTGATCCCAAAGAGATGATAAAAGAAGGTATTTTAAATAGCTCAGCAAATGATAATAGTATAATCATAGCTAGTATTTACCTTAATACTTGCTAGGGAAATTGTTAACTCTATTATTGCATTATCTTATCTTTCCCTCATCATAATCTAAAAGAAAAGGTACTACAGCCATCCCTATTTTAGAGATGAGGAAGCCAGGGCACTAAGTTAAGTAATTTAGCAAAGTCTGGAACTACTTAGCAGTGGAATTTACTTCTGACTATAGAGGATTTCACTAATGATGATTTGATCTAAAATCAGTAAAATCTGATGGCAATTTAACAAGAAATAAAGTGACCAAAGCAAACGACAAGGTTTCTAGCTTGAAAGACTGGTAGATCATGCATGATGTCATCAACTGAAAGGGAAAATTTAGTGAAACGAACATATGTGCTGAAAAGTATGGGAAATGGTTAAGAAGATAGATGGCTAGAAAATTGTGGATGGGGAGGCATATATTTAATGACAAAGTGCTTCAGAGTTTTAAAAATGTAAATTTTCTTTTATCAACAAGTAAGAATCATAAGATACATCTATGTATGTCAGATGGATAGATAGATAAATTGATGGAACCTATCTTATTCATTAAAAAGACAAAGTTATTTTGAATTTAGAGCTATGCCTTAGCATTATTTTGAACTCAGAGTGGTTAGATTATTACTACAGTTGGTATCTTCTGGATCTTTCAGAATTTTCTTCCTAAGAGACAGAGAAGGTTGAGAATATCTATAGTCACAAAATACATAAATGGATTTTTAAAAATGAAAAAAATTAATATTATTTGCATAATGTCCAAAATACATACGATTTTAAAAGAAGAAATATTGATTATGAAGGGAATTTAAATATTATATGGTACAAATTCCTTATTTTTCTGACCAAGGGGCAAAAAGACAAGAAGATAATGTAACTAAGTCAAATTTTCTTTCATACCACATCTTGGATTCCTATCAGAGATACAGCAAGTAAAATTGATAGAAATAGGCCAAGAAGAATTTTCAGCTGATATTCATTTTATTAAAAGCTACTGAAAATGAAAAATATTTGCAATTTTTAAATCAGATGATTGAATACATCTTCCAAATCAATATTTTTCAGGAAGGATACTTTTATATGCAAATGGTGGAAAGGAACTGTGTAATCCTCTTAGGAGCCTGGGACCATTGCTGTAGGGGCCATATTTGTAACTCTCCTCATCTCTTCTTATAGAAAGATGGGCTGGTACATTTAATACTACACTATGTTAGTATTAAAGTCTTCCCTTGTGGCTCAGATAGTAAAGAATCTGCCTGCAATGCAGGAGACTCAGGTCAATCTCTGGGTCTGAAACATTCCCCTGGAAAAGGAAATGGCAATCTACTTCAATATTCTTCCCTGGAGAATTCCATGGACTGAGGAGCCTTATGGACTATAATCCATGGGGTTGCAGAGAGTCGGACACAACTGAGTGACTAACACAGTATCTTTGTTCCTACCTTCAGTTTAGTTCAGTTCAGTCTCTTAGTTGTGTCTGACTCTTTGTGACCCCATGGACTGCAGCATACCAGGCCTTCCTGTCCATCTTCAACTCCTGAGTGTACTCAAACTCATCTCCACTGAGTCAGTAATGCCATCCAACCATCTCATTCTCTGCCCTCCCCTTCTCCTGCCTTCAATCTTTTCTAGCATCAGGATATTTTCCAATGAGTCAGTTATTCGAATCAGGTGGCTAAAGTGTTGGAGTTCCTACCTTAGTGTTTTTCTAAGACCTTGAATGGTACTTGAGACAAATATAATTCCCAGCAACTATAAAATTCTGGAGCATTTGAAGGCTTTAAAAAAAAACCTCTAGCATTTGATACCACTCTGTCTTGTTTTATAGACTTTCTTTTGAAACAGCAGATTTCCTTCAAAGCAAATAAAATATTTTTATCCTTCTTGCATTTTTCCTATTATCTATCCAAGAATAGGAAATAAAATAGAAGCTCAAAGTATTTATTGATATATTTTGCTTTCAACATGTTATAGTCAACTTTAAAAAACAAATTGTAAAACAGTGTTCTGTCATATTTTTTTAGAAAAGGAAGATTGTTTTCAACAATGACAGTGACAGTTCTACATTATTTTCATGTTTCATTTCCTAATTATACTATTTTTAAAAGATATACATAGTTAGGAAATGTTGGATTCATTCAGTAATATATAATTGGTGATTCTTGTCTTATGATCACATTTCATTAAGAAACTCTTTCTTTTCTATATCCAAACAGAGCACTTTTTTCCTCATTCTGTAAGTCATCTTTGAAATGAAGGTTTGTGCTAGTATTTTCTTCTCATTATTTATTATAATGTGTACATAAAATATTGTGTTGATATTTCAAGTATCAGTGTATGGCTAGAACAGAGGCAATTTCTACATGTGAATGGCATTAAGGCTTAGAAATATAGCTCGTACAATTGCTGGGTCACTGAGCTTCTGAGAACTTTGGATTTCTGACAAGGAAAGATTTTACATGTTTGGAAAGTGGAGGGAGATACAAATGTGCACACAGTCCCAACCATTATAATAAGCATGTTATTTGGGTCCAGTTAAGCTTAAATAAAGGCATTTTATAAGCTGAAAAAACCAAAAGGTCTCAGTTCTCACAGTTTCTTTTTCTACTGGGAAACAAAATTTATGTAAGCTAGTTAAAGCAATACATATTAATCTGGAAGTTTCATTATAGTTTTTTTTTTAATATATATATATAAGTGCTCAGCTTCTTCCTTTCTAGTCACAACTGAAGGCTTCATTGGGAATAAAGGAAAGAAGCTGAGATGGGAGAGCTAAGTTGAAGGGCTGCTTGTGGAATTCTCTTTGTGTTGTGGTTTGATCACTGTTCACATACGAATTATATTAAACCAAAAATGTCCTCCATGTTGAGTGTCTAGAATTTCACTTGTTTTTTTGCAAAATACACTATTAACTAGTCTCCTACTGTCCCCCTGGACATTTCTTAAATCATGAGCACTGACCTGTTCTATCAGAGAAGTATGTGCCAGTCATTGATATTCAGTACTATCTCTTGGTTAAAAAAAAAAAAAAAGAACAAGAAGAAGGGATTAAAGTGCTATATTGCAAAGGGGTTGTATTAGGGTAGTTACACAGTTTGATTTATAAAGTCACTCTGATTCTACTAAAAATGGATTCTAAG
Source organism: Nanger dama (assembly GCA_917880005.1). Classification (NCBI taxonomy): domain Eukaryota; kingdom Metazoa; phylum Chordata; class Mammalia; order Artiodactyla; family Bovidae; genus Nanger; species Nanger dama. The sequence goes on from CAKJTW010000069.1 coordinate 7,647,542, forward strand.
GGGAAATGAATAGAAATAGAAAGATCAGACAAGTAATTCTGATGATTGAGAGAATGGTTTCATTTAGAATGGTGGATGGACATGGAGAAAAGTAAACAGATTTAGAACATGTTTTTAGGGTGTAGACTTAAGGGAATGAGAGCAGGAGAGGATGATATCTACCCAAGGGATTCAAGAGATAATTTCTACAGTCAGTTCTTTTCTTGGGATTATTGGCTGATTCATCATATTAAACATCATCTTACTTATTCTGAAGGACTAATGGTGCAACTAGTACTTCCTGTTCTTGGTTCAGTTTTGACTTTTACAAAAGCATTTTTACTTATCTATAACCTTCTATATTCAATCTGACCTATACATATAAAGAAAACTGCATGTCTACACTTAACATACAGATATGTCCTTAATAGGGAAAACAGAACATTTATCTACCTATATGTATGCCTGTCTATATCACTTTCAGCTAGAAGTCATTTAGCTGTTGCATGCCAGAGCTTTTGCTCTTTCCTCTATACCGCATCATCTCCTCATAGGCATAATACCTTATTGGAGAGGACAGCCAATATAAATATATATGAGGGATATATTTCTCTTGGATAATTTACAATCTTCGTGGGAGAAAGGAATTATGTTTTTACTTACCAACATGAATCAATAAAGGGCCGACAAGTGATTAGTCTTCCAAGTCCTGAAGAAATTTAAAGACCTTTTTGGGCAGAGATAAAAGATATATGGAGACTTTGCCAGACAAAAAGGATGTAGCAAATCTAAACTGATCTTTGAAAATTGATAAGAATGTGGTTGGCAAAGAGAAACCAGGTGAATATTGTAAACACTAGGACCAATGGGAATGGCAGAAGTAAGAAATGTGTGTGAAGAATGCCAAAGAAAAGTTGACCCTAGCACTTGTTAAGGCGCAGCTATGTCAATCCACATGTGTTAAATATCATCTAATTTAATACTTATAATGATAAAACAGGAAAATATCAGTCTCCCAGTTAAATAGATGTGAGAATTGAGACTCAGAATATATAAGACATTTTTTCTAAGGCCATGGAAAAGTATGAGGCAGAGCTAGGTTTTGCTTCTACATTTTGTATAGTTCTAGAGTTAACTTCATTGTGTTGAAACTGCTTAGTGAACAGTAAGAGACAGAAGGTGAGTCGAGGCTAACTTGAGAGGTGCCTATTAATTTGGTGGTGGATGGACACTGAAGACAAATAGAGTGATGCTTGCAAAATTTGTTTCATTTTGTTTTGCTTTAGTTTTACTATGAGTTCAACATGTTAAGCAATGGTTTCTACATTAGTTGAACAGTCTTCTGAGGTAAATATTTTTGGAACATTTGGAACATTTGAAAATTTCTGGCAAGTTTGTTTAGCTGGTCCAATTATTTTATAGTCTCCTTTTTTAGAAGTGATATTATAACATTAAGAAGCTGTGAATCACAGATTCCACAAAATGAGGGTTTTCAATTTATAATGTTGCAAAATAAATCATCATTTGCTCTGTTCACTCCTTTTGGATATAAGATGACTATAATTCATCATTTTGTTAATTTTCCAAAAGAATATGCTTCTTGTCTGACCTCCAATATGTATTTGTTAGTTTTTCTGCTATGTTCACAGCTTTATGGTGTTGGGAAAGTCTGCATTTAAAGTATCTTCTGCTAAATGTTTGCTGGGTTTTTCCTTTGAGTTATATCTTGAGATCTCCATGACAGCCATGCTCTGTTAGGCCTGCTGCTAGCCTGGGGCAGCCAATGTACAGCCATAAGACTGAAAAGCAGCAGATGAATGGGGCATTTAGGACCAGACTTCTCTGGGCAACTGTACATCTAGTGAGGCTCACTGCATCTAATATCTGTATCAGGCCAAATTGTATTCATTTGCATCTCACCTTGTCAGCCTGCAGAATGCCAAGGTTCCCCATGTTCCAGCAAAAGGGAAGCAGATTGGCTCTGGGCCAGATAAGGAAGGGAAAATATGAGACATTTGTCAAAGTCAGTGAAAAATTAAATTCTGGACCATTTATGCAAGGGTCTTAAATGCTTTATAGAATTCTACCTAAGTCAAAGGAGGAAATAAAAGAAACACACAACCAACATAATAGTTGTCAAAATGTCTAAATAACTCTCTGAAAGTCATGGGGTGAAAAGGTAGAGGATTCTCTTCTATAGTGTTCAGACAGGATCAGGAGGAACTAAATGTCTTCTTAATAAAATTAAAATAAAGATATTTTAGTGCCATGGTATTGTATAAAGCAAGATTGCAGAAAAAGTGCAGACAGAAAAGAGGCAAAATATAACATGGATAGTAGAAGGAGATACATTCAGGCTTGTAAACCAAAAGTCATAGTATAATTCTAAATCTGGAGGAGAGGTCAAAGTAGGGAGAATTTACCACTTATTGTGATAAAGAGTATACCCCATAGCTTAAAGCAAAACTATGGATATTAACAATATTAGTTGGACAGCAGGAATTCAAAACCGCTCAAGAATGCTAAAGGAAGATATAGGTAAAAAGGCGTTAAAGGTTTCAGCTGGACAAAATAGAGAAGTACCAAATGTTATTTTTAAAAAGAGAGAAGAAAAGGTAGATAAAGCTGGACACTCAATAAAAATACAGAGATTAGAACAGGGAAAGAATCCTCTTTCTTTTTATCTGATGGTAGCATATTTGTTAAATTTATTCACATTAAAAAAAAATGGGTGCCCACCCACAAAAGGAGTAATAGCTTAATAGAAATAAAGCAAAATGACCTTACAAAGACTCTCTGGATATACTGAGGTATTTCAGTCTGAGAAAACAGTCTCAGAGAGTAAAATGAAGGTTGCCTTCAGATATTTGAAAGACTATTGTCCCAGAATAAAAATTATTAATTTCTATAGTTTCATAATCTTATCATTCAGATTTTATCTGCTTAACATTTCCTTGCAACTTCCTTTAGTTCCATAATCACCTGAATTCTGAAAATTTTGATGTAAATTAAAGTCAGAAATCAATGCAACAAACGGTAACAAGAGAAAAAGGAAAGAATGAGGACGATGAAATTAGGCTGGCAACTTCTAAGGGAAAAAGTTTCTTGATCTGAAGACAACCTACTGATTTATGAAGACCAAGATGAAGCAGGGACAAAGTGGGATGAAGGGCAGCAAGGCTCTTCTGACACACTGGGTTTGTGGAGCCACTGAGCCTAGATAATGCCTAGCCTAAATTCTCTTTCAGTACAGTTCAGTTGCTTAGTCGTGTCCAACTCTTTGTGACCCCAAGAATCACAGCACGCCAAGACTCTCTTTTCAACACCAACTCCTGAAGTTCACTCAGACTCACGTCCACCGAGTCAGTGATGCCATCCAGCCATCTCATCCTCGGTCGTCCCCTTCTTCTCCTGCCTCCAATCTCTCCCAGCATCAAAGCCTTTTCCAATGAGTCAACTCTTCGCATGAGGTGGCCAAAGTACTGGAGTTTCAGCTTTAGCATCATTCCTTCCAAAGAAATCCCAGGGTTGATCTCCTTCAGAATGGACTGGTTGGATCTCCTTGCAGTCCAAGGGGCTCTCAAGAGTCTTTTTCAACACCACATTTCAAAAGCATCAATTCTTCAGTGTTTGGCCTTCTTCACTGTCCAACTCTCACATCCATACATGACCACTGGAAAACCATAGCCTTGATTAGACGGACCTTAGGCGGCAAAGTAATGTCTCTGCTTTTGAATACGCTATGTAGCTTGGTCATAACTTTTCTTCCAAGGAGCATGTGTATTTTAATTTCATGGCTGCAGTCACCATCTGCAGTGATTTTGGAACCCCCAAAATAAAGTCTGACACTGTTTCTCCATCTATTTCCCATGAAGTGATGAGACTGGATGCCATTGTATTCGTTTTCTGAATGTTGAGCTTTAAGCCAATTTTTCGCTCTCCTCTTTTACTTTAATCAAGAGGCTTTTTAGCTCCTCTTCACTTTCTGCCATAAGGGTGGTGTCATCTGCATATCTGAGGTTAGTGATATTTCTCCTGGCAATCTTGATTCCAGCTTGTGTTTCTTCCAGTCCAGTGTTTCTCATGATTTACTCTATATAGAAGTGAAATAAGCACGGTGACAATATACAGCCTTGACATACTCCTTTTCCTATTTGGAACCAGTTTGTTGTTCCATGTCCAGTTCTAACTGTTGCTTCCTGACTTGCATACAGATTTCCTCAAGAGGCAGGTTAGGTGGTCTGGTGTTCCTATCTCTTTCAGAATTTTCCACAGTTGTGATCCACACAGTCAAAGGCTTTGGAATAGTCAAGAAAGCAGAAATAGATGTTTTTCTGGAAATCTTTTGCTTTTTCCATGACCCAGCAGATGTTGGAAATTTGATCTCTGGTTCCTCTGTTTTCTAAAACCAGCTTGAATATCAGAAAGTTCACAGTTCACGTATTGCTGAAGCCTAGCTTGAAGCATTTTGAGCATTATTTTACTAGCGTGTAAGATGAGTGCAATTGTGTGGTACTTTGAGCATTCTTTGGCATTGCCTTTCTTTGGAATTGAAATGAAAACTGACATTTTCCAGTCCTGTGGCCACTGCTGAGTTTTCCAAATTTGCTGGCATATTGAGTGCAGCACTTTCACAGCATCATCTTTCAGGATTTGAAATACCTCCACTGGAATTCCATCACCTCCACTGCTGTTCGTAGTGATGCTTTCTAAGGCCCCCTTGACTTCACATTCCAATATGTCTGGCTCTAGATGAGTGATTACACCATCGTGATTATCCGGGTCGTGAAGATCCTTTTTGTACATTTTTTCTGTGTATTCTTGCCACCTCTTCTTAATATCTTCTGCTTCTGTTAGGTCCATATCATTTCTGTTCTTTATCAAGCCGATCTTTGCATGAAATGTTCCTTTGGTATCTCTAATTTTCTTGAAGAGATCTCTAGTCTTTCCCATTCTGTTGTTTGCCTCTATTTCTTTGCATTGATCGCTGAGGAAGGCTTTCTTATCTCTTCTTGCTATTCTCTGGAACTTTTCATTCAGATGCTTATATCTTTCCTTTTATCCTTGGCTTTTCACTTCTCTTCTTTTCACAGCTATTTGTAAGGCCTTTCTAGACAGCCATTTTGCTTTTTTTTCATTTCTTTTCCATGGGGATGTCTTGATCTTTGTCTCCTGTACAATGTCATGAACTGTATTCCATAGTTCATCAGGCACTCTATCTATCCGATCTAGGCCCTTAAATCTATTTCTCACTTCCACTGTATAATCATAAGGGATTTGATTTAGGTCATACCTGAATGGTCTAGTGGTTTTCCCTACTTTCTTCAATTTAAGTCTGAATTTGGTAATAAGGAGTTTATGGTCTGAACCACAGTCACCTCCTGGTCTTTTTTTGTTGTTGACTGTATAGAGCTTCTCCATCTTTGGCTGCAAAGAATATAATCAGTCTGATTCCAGCGTTGACCATCTGGTGATGTCCATGTGTAGTCTTCTCTTGTGTTCCTGGAAGAGGGTGTTTGCTATGACCAGTGCCTTATCTTGACAAAACTTTATTAGTCTTTGCCCTGATGCATTCCGTATTCAAAGGCCCAATATGCCTGTTACTCCAGGTGTTTCTTGACTTCCTACTTTTGCACTCCAGTCCCCTGTAATGAAAAGAACATCTTTCTTGAACTTGTAGGTCTTCATAGCACCATTCAACTTCAGCTTCTTCAGCATTACTGGTTGGGGCATAGACTTGGATTACTATGATATTGAATGTTTTGCCTTGGAAATGAACAGAGATCATGCTGTCGTTTCTGAGATTGCATCCAAGTACTGCATTTTGGACTCTTCTGTTGACCATGATGGCTACTCCATTTCTTCTGAGGGATTCCTGCCCACACTAGTAGATATCATGGTCATCTGAGTTAAATTCACCCATTCCAGTCCATTTTAGTTTGCTGATTCTTAGAATGTCAATGTTCACTCTTGCCATCTCCTGTTTGACCACTTCCAATTTGCCTTTATTCATGGACCTGACATTCCAGGTTCCTATGCAATATTGTTGTTTACAGCATCGGACCTTGCTTCTATCACCAGTCACATCCACAGCTGGGTATTGTTTTTGCTTTGGCTCCATCCCTTCATTCTTTCTGGAGTTATTTCTCCACTGATCTCCAGTAGCATATTGGGCACCTACTGACCTGGGGGAGTTCCTCTTTCAGTATCTTATCATTTTGCCTTTTCATACTGTTCATGGGGTTCTCAAGGCAAGAATACTGAAGTGGTTTGCCATTCTCTTCTCCAGTGGACCACATTCAGTCACACCTCTCCACCATGACCCACATGTCTTGGGTTGCCCCACGGGCATGGCTTAGTTTCATTGAGTTAGACAAGGCTGTGGTCCTAGTGTGATTAGACTAAGTTTTTGTGAGTATAGTTTCAGTGTGTCTGCTCCCTGATGCCCTTTTGCAACACCTACCATCTTACTTAGGTTTCTCTTACCTTGAGCATGGTGTATCTTTTCACGCCTCTCCAGCAAAGCATAGCTGCTGCTCCTTACCTTGGATGAGGGGTATATCCTCCTGCTGCCCTTCCTGACCTTCAACGTGGTATGGCTCCTCTAGGCCCTCCTGCGCCCAGGCAGCCACCACTCCCTTGGGTCTGGGGTTGCTCCTCATGGTCACCGCTCTGGCCTCAGGCATGGGGTCACTCCTCTTGGCCATTGCCACTGACCTGGGATGCGAGGTAGCTCTACCCGGCCGCAATTCCCTGGCCTCAGATGTGGTGTATCTCCTCCCGGCCATCCCCTGACCTCAGGCACAGGATAGCTCCTCTCAGCCACCACCCCTGACCTCGGACACGGGGTATCTCTTGGCCGCGATTCGCCACCACCATCACCTGCACTTAGTGTGCCGGCCGCCGCTGCCACCACCACCTGCTATTCTGAGTGTTCAGAATTCTCATTGAAATCAGGAATCCATTTAAATGGTTGAATTTCCACTTATATTCTAGCCTAGACATAATCAGTGAAGTGCTCTTTAAGGCCTTGGGTAGTGCCTTATCAATAGGTAACATCATTTAGACTGCTTGCAGAACATGTTTTGGGAGAATGACCAGTTATACATGATAAAGTTCTCTTTACCACCTGATATTCTTAAGTCTCAACTCTAGCCTCTGGCCCACAGTACCATTCAGAGTTACTGGGGAGTAGTGTTTTCATAGAAGCAATGTTCAATAATTCCAAATAGTAGGCATTTCCTAGTCAAGGCATAATTAGCTTTGAATTTAAAAGGTCTGTCCTAACCAACTCCAATATTCTTACCTGGAAAATCTGCATGGACAGAGGAGCCTGGCAGGCTATAATCTATGGGTCATGAAGAGGAAATGACTGAGTGACTAAGCAGAACACAGGAGGAAATTTAAAGTAAATACTTGGAAAGTTATATACAAAAAAAAAAAAAAACCTTCTTTAAGCATGCAAACTTCTCTCTTCCTCACATAGTGTTAAGTCGTGTTTCTGAATTGCTGGAATCAACTGTCTACAGTGTTTATTAAAATCAGCTTTGTATTTATTAATCCTGAGTTATTGCTTTCAGGTGTACAGATCAGTTAGAAAGTCCATCTTTTTCAGTTTTAGGAAATGCGTGATCAATTAGCCATTATAAAAATTCCAAGTAAATCAAAATATTCTGATTACCAGTTATGCCCTGCTGCTTTCAATGGTAATTTTGCTTCTATATATTAATAACTCATACTTTGCCTCTGCTATTCTGAGTATCCAGAAAAATCATTGATATCAGGAATCAATTTAAATGGTTGAATTTCCACTTATATTCTAGTCTAGACATAATCAGTGAAGTACTCTTTAGTTTAGTTCAGTTCAGTCGCTCAGTCGTGTCTGACTCTTTGTGACCCCATGAATCTCAGGACGCCAGGCTACCTGTCCATCACCATCTCTCGGAATTCACTCAGACTCACATCCATCAAGTCCATGATGCTATTCAGCCATCTCATCCTCTGTCGTCCCCTTCTCCTTCTGCCCCCAATCCCTCCCAGCATCAGAGTCTTTTCCAATGAGTCAACTCTTCGCATGAGGTGGCCAAAGTACTGGAATTTCAGCTTTATCATCATTCCTTCCAAAGAACTCCCAGGGCTGATCTCCTTCAGAATGGACTGGTTGGATCTCCTTGCAGTCCAAGGGACTCTCAAGAGTCTTCTCCAACACCACAGTTCAAAAGCATTGATTCTTCAGCGCTCAGCCTTCTTCACAGCTCAACTCTCACATCCATACATGACCACAGGAAAAACCATAGCCTTGACTAGATGGACCTTAGTCGGCAAAGTAATGTCTCTGCTTTTGAATATACTATCTAGGTTGGTCACAAATTTTTTTCCAAGGAGTAAGTGTATTTTACTTTCATGGCTGCAGTCACAATCTGCAGTGATTTTGGAGCCCCAAAAATAAAGCCTGACACTGTTTCCCCATCTATTTCCCATGAAGTGATGGGGCTGGATGCCATGATCTTTGTTTTCTGAATGTTGAGCTTTAAGCCAACTTTTTCACTCTCCTCTTTCACTTTCATCAAGAAGCTTTTTAGCTCCTCTTCACTTTCTGCCATAAGGGTGGATATTCTCTTATCAGTAGGTAACATCATTTAGGCTGCTTGCAGAACATGTTTTGGGAGAATGATTAAATGACATGATAAAGCTACTCCAAATATCTCTTGTTTTCCTAAGCTTTTAGATTTATTTGGTTCAGTTTAGTCACTCAGTCATGTCCAACTCTTTGCAACTCCATGGACTGCAGCATGCCAGACTTCCCTGCCTGTTCATCACCAACTCCCAGAACTTGCTCAAACTCATGTCTATCAAGTCAGTGATGCCATTCAACCATCTCATCCTCTGTCATCCCCTTACTGTCCCACCTTCAGTCTTTCCAAGCATCAGGGTCTTTGTCAATGAGCTAATTCTTCACATCAAGGTGGCCAAAGTATTGAAGTTTCACCTTCAGCATCAGTCTTTACAATAAATATTCAGGACTGATTTCCTTCAGGACTGACTTGTTGCATCTCCTTGCAGGCCAAGGGACTCTCAAGCATCATCTCCAACAATACAATTCAACAGCATCAATTTTCTGATGCTGTTTTTTGTTTTTTTTTATAGTCCAACTTTCACATCCATACATGACTACTGGAAAAATCATAACCTGGACTAGATGCAACTTTGTTGGCAAAGTCATGTCTCTGCTTTTAATATGCTAAGTTGATGATAACTTTTCTTCCAAGGAGCAATATTTTTTAATTTCATGACTGCAATCACCACCTGCAGTAATTTTGGAGCCCCCAAAATAAAGTCTGTTACTATTTTCATTATTTCCCCATTAATTTGCCATGAATGATGAGACCGGATGCCATGATCTTAGTTTTCTGAATGTTGAGTTTTAAGCCAACTTTTTCACTCTCCTCTTTCACTTTCATCAAGAGGCTTTTATTTTCTTTGCTTTCTGCCACAAGGGTGGTGTCATCTGCATATCTGAGGTTATTTATATTTCTCCTGGCAATCTTGATTCCAGATTATGCTTCATCCAGCCCCACATTTCACCTGATGTACACTGCATATAAATTAAATAAACAAGGTGACAATATATAGCCTTGACATACTCCTTTCCCAATTTGGAGCCAGTCTGTTGTTCCATGTCCAGCTCTAACTGTTGCTTCTTGACCTGCATACAAATTCCTCAGGAGGCAGGTAAAGTCGTCTGTATCCCCATCTCTTGAAAAAAGTTTCCATAGTTTGCTCTGATCCACAGTCAAAGGCTTTGGTATAGTCAATAAATAAAAATTAGACACTTTTCTGGAACTCTCTTGCTTTTTCTATGATCCAACAGATGTTGACAATTTGACCTCTGGTTCCTCTGCCTTTTCTAAAACCAGCTTGAACACCTGGAAGTTCTCAGTTCATGTACTGTTGAAGCCTGGCATGGAGACTTTGAGCATTACTTTGCTAGCTTGTGAGATGAGTGCAATTGTGCAGTAGTTTGAACATTTATTGGCATTGCCTTTCTTTGGGATTCAAATGAAAACTGACTTGTTCCAGTCCTGTAGTCACTGCTGAGTTTTCCTAATTTGCTGGCATATTTGACAGAATGCCTGAAGAACTACGGACAGAGGTTCGTGACATTGTTTTAGAGGCAGTGGTCAAGATCATCCCCAAGAAAAAGAAATGCAAAAAGGCAAAATGGTTGTCTGAGGAAGCCTTACAAATAGCTGAGAAAAGAAGAGAAGCTAAAGGCAAAGGAAAAAAAGAATTATATACCCAATTGAGTGCAGAGTTCCAAAGAACAGCAAGAAGAGATGAGAAAGCCTTTCTCAGTGATCAATGGAAAGAAATAGAGGATAACAAAAGAATGGGAAAGACTGGAGATCTCTTCAAGAAAATTGGAGTTACCAAGGGAATAGTTCATGCAAAGATGGGAACAATAAAGGACAGAAATGGTATGGACCTAACAGAAGCAGAAAATATTAAGAAGAAGTGGCAACAATAAAGAGAACTGTACAAAAAGAATTTCATGACCCAAATAACCACGATGATGTAATCACTCAACTAGAGCCAGACAGCATGAAATGCGAAGTCTAGAGGACCTTATGAAGCATCACAACAAACAAAGCTAGTGGAAGTGATGGAATTCCAGTTGAGCTATTTTGTATCCTAAAAGATGATATTGTGAAAGTGCTGCACTCAATATGCCCGCAAATTTCGAAAACTCAGCAGTGACCACAGGACTGGAAAAGATCAGTTTTCATTCCAACCCCAAAGAAAGTCTATACAAGAAAGTTCAAACTACCACACAATTGAACTCATCTCATACACAATGGCAACCCAATCCAGTACTCTTGCCTGGAAAGTCCCATGGATGGAGGAGCCTGGTAGGCTGCAGTCCATGGGGTTGCTAAGAGTAGAACACAACTTCACTTTCAGTTTTCACTTTCATGCCTTGGAGAAGGAAATGGCAACCTACTCCAGTGTTGTTGCCTGGAGAATCCCAGGAACAGGGGAGTCTGATGGCCTGCCATCTATGGGGTCACACAGAGTCGGACACAACTCTAGTGACTTAGCAACAGCAGCAGCAGCACACGCTAGAAAAGCAATGATTAAAATTCTCCAAGCCAGGCTTCAACAGTATGTGAATTGTCAACTCCCAGATGTTAAAGCTGGATTTAGAAAAGGGAGGAACCAGAGATCAAATTGCCAACATCCAGCGGATCATATTAAAAATAAGAAAGTTCCAGAAAAATATCTTCTCTTGCTTTATTGAATACAACAAAGCTTTTGACTGGATGAGAACAAACTGTGAAAAATTCTTAAGGAGATGAGAATACTGGACTACCTTACCTGCCGCCTGAGAAACCTGTGTGCAGCACAAGAAGCAATAGTTAGAAATAGACATGGAACAGCAGACTTTTTTCAAATTGGGAAAGGAGTACATTAAGGCTGTATATTGTCACCCTGCTTATTTAACTTATATGCAGAGTATATCTTGAGAAATGCCAGGCTGGATGAAGCACAATCTGGCATCAAGACTGTAGGAACAAATAGAAATAACTTCAGATATGCACATGATACCACCCCTATGGAAGAAAGCAAAGAAGAACTAAAGATCCTCTTGATCAAAGTGAAAAAGGAGAGTGAAACTGTTGGCTCAAAACGCAGAATTCAGAAAGTTAAGATCATGGCATCCAGTCCCATCACTTCATGGCAAATAGACGGGGAAATAATGGAAACAGTGACAGACTTTATTTTGAGGGGCTCCAAAATCACTGCAGATGGTGAATGCTGTCATGAAATTAAAAGACACTTGCCCCTTAAAAGGAAAGTTATGATCAACCCAGACAGCATATTGAAAAGCAGAGACATTACTTTACCAACAAAAATTCATCTCGTCAAAGCTATGGTTTTTTCAGTAGTCATGTATGGATGTTATTAGAGTTGGACTATAAAGAAAGCTGAGTACTGAAAAATTGATGCTTTTGAACTGTGGTGTTGGAGAAGACTTTTGAGAGTCCCTTGGATTGCAAGGAGATCCAACCAGTCCCTCCTAAAGAAAATCAGTCCCGAATATTCATTGGAAGGACTGATGTTGGAGCTGAAACTTCGGTGCTTTGTCCACCTCATGGGAAGAACTGACTCATTGGAAAAGACCCTGATGCTGGGAAAGGTTGAAGGCAGGAGCAAAAGGGGATGACAGAGGATGAGATGGTTGGATGGAATCACTGACTCTACGGGCATGAATTTGGGTAAAGTCCGGGAGCTGGTGATGGACAGGGAGGCCTAGCATGCTGCAGTCCATGGGGTTGCAGAGTCAGACATGACTAAGTGACTAAACTAAACTGAATTGAGTGCAGCACTTTCAAAGCATAATTGTAAGATTTGAAATAGCTCAGCTGGAATTCCATCACCTCCACTAGCTTTGTTCATAGTGATGTCTCCTAAGACCTACTTGATTTCACATTCCAGGATGCCTAGGTTTAGGTGAATATCATACCATCATGGTTATGTGGGTTATGATGATCCTTTTTATATAGTTCTTCTGTGTATTGGTGTCACCTCTTCTTAATATCTTCTGCTTCTGTTAGGTCCATAATGTTTCTGTTCTTTATTTTTGCCATTTTTACATGAAGTGTTCCCTTGGTATCTCTCATTTTCTTGAAAAGAATTTTAGTCTTACCCATTCTCTTGTTTTCTTCTATTTCTTTTTATTGATCACCAAGGAAAGTTTTCTTATCTCTCCTTGCTATTCTTTGGAACTCTGCATTCCTTGGTTGAATTGCATTTGGATTCCTTGCAACACATTAAACTAAGGCATTTCTGGTATCTTCAATTTTTTTGGCTTAGGTTACTCCTGGATCTAGTTTTAGTTAATAATCCATGAAAATAATTAAATCCACTTTCTGTTACTTGAGTTAGTTTGTTCCAGTGCATCAAATCCATACTCCCTTGTAATTACACCAAAACTGACAAATTCAACTTGATCTAAAATATGTCACTCTTTCCCTGGTCTAGCACCCCTGGGACCAATTGCTATATGTTTATTCCAATATATATATATATATTTTTGGTAGATATAGACCATGGAAATGTATAAGTCAACATCTGGTTTAGATTTTTAATTAATGCCCAAGAGCATACTGGGATCTAACTCCAGACACCACATGGAACAATCCAGTGGGGCAGGAGGAGAACTGGAATATTTTGTGTTGAAATCATCACAGTGTCTTTAAGCATCACAGTTGGCCTCATCTCACAGGAAAGATGGAATATTTCTGATATGTTAGTATATTTGAAGGAGTTGGTGTTGTTCAAATTCTCTCAAATGTTCCAATTCCAGTCCTTCTGTGTCCAACTCTTCAGCAAACAATGTCTCATCTTTGAACTGATGATCTAAAGGTAGTTGTGAATTTAATCCATGCTTTAATTCAGTAACACATATGATAAGACCCTGTAACTGTTTTTGCACACATCAGTCTTGGGACCATAAGAGGTTGTTTTAAGCAGGACACTTAAATGCCTTTATTCTCTAATGTAGTTAGAAGTAGACTGTATTTTCCATTATAACTCTGCTCTCTATAATGTTCTATTACAGAGTTCTTTCAGCCTGTCAAAATCATTCTTTCATTTCTGATGAAATGAAATAGCCACAAATGATGACATCAGTATAACAGTTTGTGTTGGATGGCGCAGAATACTAGTTGCCCTCCCTATAACAGTAACTGGTTTCTTCCCCACCCAAATCACAGAGACCATTCCAGACTGCCTTTTCTTTTGAATCTGTGCTCTGAAACTACTTCTGCTCCCAATTATTCTGTGAGTCAGTGTTCTTACTTGCAGGAAACAGAATCTATTCTTACTTTATTTTAATAAAAGAGATACCCATCCACACCACAAAGGTGGTCGATGAAAATCCTACTGATAGAGCCACCTACTGCTTAGCACCTAACACACCTGGTGGTGGCGACACCTCCACTGTAACTGCTGCAAACAAACAACAACAAAAACAAGAGATTCAACCAACATATTTTACACAAAATTGCATATCATTGTATCCTCATGTCTACAAATATCTTTCAGGTTTTATTCAGGTACACCTAGTTGACTGAATCAGATCACAAAAATCTGAGTTCCAGAGAGTCCAGCAAATGAAGCAGTTAGCTTCAGGAAATACATGCTATAAGGAGATTGGGGCGGTATTTTATGAATCTATCTCTGGAAATGCCAAAGTCACATTTACCGATATGCAGTGATACAGATAATCACGGTGGTGTGATTAATCACCTAGAGCCAGACATCCTGGAATGTGAAGTCAAGGGGGCCTTACAAAGCATCACTATGAACAAAGCTAATGGAGGTGATGGAATTCCAATGGAGCTATTTCAAATCCTGAAAGATGATGCTGTGAAAGTGCTGCACTCAATATGCCTGCAAATTTGGAAAATTCAGCAGTGGCTACAGGACTGGAAAATGTCAGTTTTCATTCCAGTTCCAAAGAAAGGCAATGCCAAAGAATGCTCAAACAACCACACAGTTGCATTCATCTCATATGCTAGTAAAGTAATGCTCAAAATTCTCCAAGCCAGGCTTCAGCAATACATGAACCGTGAACTTCTAGACGTTCAAGCTGGCTTTAGGAAAGGCAGAGGAACCAGGGTTCAAATTGCCAACATCCACTGGATCATCAAAAAGTAAGAGAGTTCCAGAAAAAAAAAAAAAATTTTCATTTTATTGACTATGCCAAAGCCTTTGATTGTGTGGATCACAATAAACTGTGGAAAATTCTGAAAGAGATGGGAATACTGGACCTCCTGACCTGCCTCTTGAGAAACCTATATGCAGGTTAGGAAGCACCAGTTAGAACTGGACATGGAACAACAGACTGGTCCCAAATAGGAAAAGGAGTATGTCAAGGTTGTATATTGTCATCCTGCTTATTTAATTTCTATGCAGAGTACATCATGAGAAATGCTGGGCTGAAAGAAGCACAAGCTGGAATCAAGATTGCCAGGAGAAATATCACTAACCTCAGATATACAGATGACACCACCTTTATGGCAGAAAGTGAAGAGGAACTAAAAGCCCATTGATGAAATTGAAAGAGAAGAGTGAAAAAGTTGTCTTAAAGCTCTACTTTCAGAAAATGAAGATCATGGCATCTAGTCCCATCACTTCATGGGAAATAGATGGGGAAACAGTGGAAAGAGTGTCAGACTTTATTTTTCTGGGCTCCCAAAATCACTGCAGATGGTGATTGCAGCCATGAAGTTAAAAGACGCTTACTCCTTGGAAGGAAAGTTATGACCAACCTAGACATCATATTAAAATGCAGAGGCATTTCTTTGCCAGCAAAGGTCCACCTAGTCGAAGCCATGGTTTTTCCAGTGGTCATTTATGGATGTGAGAGTTGGACTGTGAAGAAAGCTGAGCGCTGAAGAATTGATGGTTTTGGACTGTGGTGCTGGAGAAGACTCTTAAAAGTCCCTTAGACTGCAAGGAGATCCAACCAGTCCATCCTAAAGGAGACCAGTCCTGAGTGGTCATTGGAAGGACTGATGGTAAAGCTGAAACTCCAATACTTTGGCCATCTCATGTGAAGAACTGACTCATTGGAAATGACCCTGATGCTGGGAGGGACTGAGGGCAGGAGAAGAAGGGGACGACAGAGAATGAGATGGCTGGATGGCATCACCAACTCGATGCACATGAGTTTGGGTGATCTCCAGGAGTTGATGGACAGGGAGGCCTGGTGTGCTGTGATTCATGGGGTCGCAAAGAGTTGGACATTACTGAGTGACCGAACTGAGTGATAATTTGATTTGAGATAGTTTGGGGCAAAATCTCCTTACTATTTGAATCTGGAGTGTTAGATTTATCATGACTTCTGTCTTTCTCTGAAAGGAGAAAAACATCTACAGATGAAAATTTTTGTATGCAAAATAAAACTTGCTTTACTTGTTTATGTCCAATATCCAAATTTACATCAGCACAGAATGTTAAAAAAATATCTTATTCAATGTTAGTTCCTACCTTCAGGGATCTGCAGTCAGGTAAGAAGAAAGATACATAAGTAAATAATGATAAAATATTATAGTAAGTACAAAGGATGAAATGTGCACAGGGAAATCTTTTTGATATACAATAACAATAATGCTGGAAGTTAAAATGGATTGAATGTGTCCAGCTGTGTTCTTGTTTTATTTCCATGTGTGTAACATCATATCAATATCTTGTGATTGAAACTCAATCAGAACTATGCAATCTTAACATCCTGTGACTCATAAATTCTTTTGGTCCTGAAGGGATCTTACCTTTACCTCTTATATCATCCACCAGAGGAAGACCCTGGTTTTGTTTACACCTTCAAAGTGGTAACTCTCATCATAGGCTCCGCCACCCTCCCCCTTTTAGGCTAAACAAAATATTGCTGCTCAGATTAGTGCCAGTTTTCTCTTACTGAAGTTGAAAAATATAATTTGAAAAGCTTCCTTATAGTATTCTATGACTTTAGATAAGTATACTTTTCAACAAAGAAATTTATTTTTATAAGTTTGAACCTAATGGAGTAGAGGAGGGAATATCTAATTTGTTCCAAATCAGAATAATTTTGTCATATATCTGCACTGCCATCTGTTATAAAGAATAACACTTTATAGCAGTTCCACAAAGCCATATCCAGTGAACAAAGTTAGAATCAGCTCTGCCAAAAGTACTGAGTGAGAATGTCACCACTTCAGGTGTGCTGTGGGGAGTATCTCTCTGTAACTGTCCTTGAATAAGACATCTTTTTCTCTCACATGGAGTAGTTTACACTAGGGAAAGTTCACAAAGGTTTTTATATATACTGTCATTCTCATTCTCAAATGTATGTATAGGACACCAAAATAAAAGAGATCATTCTGAAGTGCTAGATGAAACGACCCATTCTCGCTTCCACTTTGAATCAACAAGGAAATACTACTCAGCTAGTCTGAGAAAAGGCCCAGGATAGCAATCTAAGTATACTTTAACACATATGATGTCACTGCATGCAGCTGGTACTCTTGATCTGCTATTAGTGCTTTGTTTTCTTTACCCCAGGGAAAGAAATAGTGCAGCCAGGTTAGATGTAAGCCTGTCAACAATTTGATTTATGGGGCCCTAGTCCTGATTTCTCTTTCAAAACATTAACCAACGAGGCTTTTATTTAGTCATTATAGTTTTATTCCTTTGAGGTTTGGGGGCACTTAATCCTCAAGACATTGATTAAACCTCTGTTAGCAGTCAGAATTGTGTTATTACCAGTATCCTTTGCAGAAATTTCTAAGATTGGGGCATCTGATAAAGACTTGAGGGGAGAAGACATTGGGTGGAAAGATTGGGAAAATCGGAGTTCCGATGACATCCTAATTTATCAAAGAGATGCCTATGGTGACATGGCATATCAATACTACTCTGCAATCCTCTTGGTTCCAAAGATATTTATTTGGAGTAAGCTGGCTTAGGTTACAAGAATTCTAAAGCAATAGATCAGCAATAAGAAAATCAATTTCTCTCACTTGAGAATGAATCACATGACCTTGGGTTGGCGTGGTTTTCTCCAAACACCCCACACCTTGAAGCAGACAGCTGCAGCCAACACCTTCTATTTGATGTTGCCCACATTGTAAGTGGAAACAGCTCTCTAGTTCACATCCAATTTCAAAGTATAAATTATTTTCCAGGAATGACCTTTAGGGATTTTCACCCAGGAGGCAAACCTTTTAAAATCCATAATAAAAGCCTGTCAGATTGTATGTGACAGTCTAATATATTATTCTTATATTAGGATCAATCACAGCCCAGGGCCTGAGATTCAATATATCTTGTTGAAAGAATGCAAAGTTTTCAGAATACATTACAGTGAAATTTACAAATCCCATGGACATAAATTAGTAAATCTGTTTAATATCTTTTTATGTCACTGAATCTTTGCTGGATGCCTTGGTGGTGTAGAGACTGAGCAGGGCTCTTTCTGAGGCAGAAAATACAGCAGCTCCCTGGACATCCTCCCTACCTCCTCTACCCCTATGACACTCTTGGGTTATCGAATCTATATTCCACAAAGTACATTATAATAATGCTTATAATCTTAAAAGAAGAAATGGTAGAAGATAGAAAAGGAAGAAACATCAAGGAATAAGGAATAAGCAGAAACAGAAGTGTATTTGTTAGTTCGGTGAAAGAAAGTGGGAATAAAAAATGTTTTGTTCTGGAAATTTTGATTCATTTTTAAATATTAAGCATTTTTAATAGCAACTTCTCTTGGTTCTAATAAATTTTTATAACCCAGAAACTGCCCTTTCAGACATTTTTCACTCCTCACTAGCTCAAAGGCTATGTTTGGCATAGCTGAGTGAGACCAGACTTCTCTCTTTCAGAGTCCAGGTCTGTTATTTTTTTCCCCTGTTGACCTGGAAGGACATTGTTGCAAGGTTGCTAATCCTTTGCCTCAGTAAGAAATGTCTGAGTATAATGTTTTCAAGTCTCATCCATGGTATAACATGCATATATGTAGTACTTTGTTGTTATTTTATGGCAAATAATATTCTATTGCATGGATGTACCACATTTGTTTACCCGTTCATCAGTTGATGGACATTTAGGTCCTTTCCATGTTGGGGCTATTATGAATAATGCTGCTGTGAACATTCATGTACAAGTTTTTTGTGGAGATGTTTTACTTCTCTTGGATATATACTAGGAGTGGAATTGCTAAGTCATGTTAAGCTTATGTTTACCATTTTGAAAATGATGGCCATTTGTAGAATGGGATAGTCAAAAGCTAAAACAAGTATAGCATCTGAAGGTAGACAGGGGTCATCCATAAACTCTTAACAACATCTAATTGTTCAATTATGCAAGGACCTAAAAGTGACTTATCTTATTTATCCTGCTACAGAGAATGTGCTGGTTAGCTGTCAGCAATAAGCTAAAGATCACAGGGTAGAGGTGTAGCTATGTTTGGTTCTTTTTTTTTTTTTCCCTGTTTTCCATGAACCATGGCAGATAAACCATGGTTGGAACATCTGTTCATTAACATGGAGTAATAGAATGAAACTCCACTTCATAAGATCTCAATATAGCTATTATAGCTGTGCTTTAAAAATAAGGTCTAGGAGAGAGATCCAGTGTACTTCTGAATTACTATAGTTTCTCAGGTAAGCCACCATTTTCTGTTTATTCTTTTTATGAAATGGATATGATATGCACAGATTTACTTCAGTCTTGTGAGATTTAAGTCAATACTATTTTAAAAATAATCATCACCTGAAAAACTCTTAACACAACATATGAAAACATAACGTGTTTGAAACAGTTTTAAACTTAGACCATCAATAAAATGGTTCTAGCTCAGTCAGCCTTGTTTAAATGTCCTCTCTGGGACAGGATTTCAGGCGAAGTTTTGACTACCTTTCCCACATGTGAAAAGTTGCTTTAAACGACTCACCCAGGAGGAAATAAACAATACAGTTTTGTTAGAGAGCAGACTCCTGAAAGCACGCTGTAAACAATTCAGATGACGATGAAAAGCTAGTTCTTCTCATCTGTAGCCCCATCACTTTCTTCTGGTTTCACTGTCAGCCCTAAAAGTTGAGGGCACCGAGTTCCCCTGTGCTCCAGCATGTAAATGTCATCACAGAGAGACTGCTCATTGAGCATCAGGATACCTTTCTCGACGCTGGCTCGGCCATTCAGCCAAGGCTATACCAACAGCCGGAATACAGTGGAGGACGTGGCCCTCAGCTCAGTGGGCACGCCTGTGGTGTTGGGTGCTGGCGTACTTCCCTGTTGAGAAAGGCGACACGTAATACAGTAATGTATCTCTTGAACTTGGTTCATAATTTATGATGCCCCTCAAATTACTTCTAATTCTTAAAATTTGAGTTTTAGGCATACCCTCCTGAATTTTCACATCTTTGTAATATTTAATATGTTAATGTTTGGTTTGGTTTTATTGACATTTGGTATAAAAATTATGTCTATGAAAAAAATTAAGCATGTTCAATAAATTAACTTTTAATTAAAAATTTAAAAAAAAAGAAAAAAAGAAAAAGAAATGTCTCTGGAATTGGAGGGTGACAGAAGCAGAAGAAACCAAGCAGGAGCTAACAGTATCTGACTTCTGAGAAGTATTCATTCCCTTCAGAAATCCAGCCCTATAACTTCTCTGACTTTAATGCTCACACCTTTTAAAATGTTTTACCCATCAGTTATTTGGTGAGTGAAGTCAGAGAAATTAAATCATGAAACTCAACAGAGGACAAGACTTTGTGTCCCATTTGTGATGATTACTTCTCTTCTTCTGGTCTTTCAAAAGTTCAAAGTAGAGACATGATAACCCTTGTAAAGATGTCATGTGCTTCTGTGTTTTAATATTCAATTTCAAAAGAACTTCCAAAGTGAAGACTGTCAGATAAGCAACTATATCCCTCCAACAACTACAGCAGTGACATGCAACACTTTGGAGCTGCAAGTTCTATATTTGTGGTACCTTATTTCACTATTAACATGAATGAGGTAAAAATATAGATGGAGCCATGAGGCTGATATCCTTCATGCAGAATGGATTATGTCTGAGGCCAAGAAAAAGGCAAATTCTTCACAAGAAAATGTGATCAGAGTACATGCTATGCATGCATATTGAAACAGTTTTCTCTAAGTTACTCAAGTAACCAAGAGATCTTTAGTAAGAACACATCAAAATATAGACTTCTTGGCAGCAATCACTAAGTCAAAGATTAATATATTTCTGTTTTACATGTAAGTCTGTTAATCCAGGCCTAGCACTGTGACACTACTGAGTTGGGGATCCCTGTGGCTCTGCTGTTTCTAGTGTGCTGCCTTGTCCTCATCGTCCAAGGGAACTCATCATCATACCTCATTCAGCCCACAGGAAAGGGGAACAAAAGGATGTAGAGGTCATGCCCACTCTCTATTAATGGCATGACCTATAAATTTAACAGGTGAATTTGCTCACATCCATTGTCCAAAACTTATACAAATGGCTGCACCTAAATGCAAAGGAATCTGCAAATTTTAGTCTTTATTTCTGGGAAGCCATATACTGAGCCAAATTTAGAGGTTCTATTTCTAAAAGGAAAAGGCAGACTATAGAAACTGGGAGGCTAACAGCTATCTTCTATGTCTATGTGAATAGCCAGAGCATGTCATAAAGTATTGAGTAAGAAGTTGTCAGTCTTCTACAGCCTGAGTATTTTCCTTGACCAGCTGCATGACCTGTCTTCAAACACTGTTTGCCTTCAGCACCATGCTTTAATTTACCTTAAAAAAGAAACTGTCCTCCCTGGCCCCTTTCTGTTGGGATTTTCCTTGGCATAGCAACTCTGTGCCATCAAGAAAAATGCATTAACAGAGCTTGAATTTTTCCAGAAAATATCGCCCTCTGTGGCAACTATGCTCAGGTTATTGTCTTCTCTAACATACCTAATCACCCCTAAAATTCTCTGTTATTTTATAAAAATTTGGGGAAGCCTCTTTAGCTCATAATGCTTCCATGGATTCTCTCAGTCAATCTTTCATTTATTTCAAGTAATCAAATCCACCGTGATGGTCCAGGTTTAATCTCAGCTTCTTTCTGAAGTTTCCCCTGACTACTTGGGATCTCACTGACTATGTTTTCCTTCAAACTTCTCTTGGTTCTTACAGAAATTTTAACCCACAATTTACATTTATATGCTCTCTTACACAACTCATTCATATCATGTAATATTATACATAGGTATTAATATTCAGTCAGTCAGTTCAGTCGATCAGTCGTGCCCAGCTCTTTGCAACCCCATGAAATGTAGCATGTCAGGCTTCCCTGTCCATCACCAAATCCTGGAGCTTGCTCAAACTCATGTCCATCGAGTCAGTGATACCATCCAACCATCTCATCCTCTGTCATCCCCTTCTCCTCCTGCCTTCAGTCTTTCTTAGAATCAGGGTCTTATCCAAGGTGTTAGTTTTTCGCATCAGGGGGCCAAAGTATTGGAGTTTCAGCTTTGGCATCAGTCTTTCCAATGAATATTCAGGACTGATTTTCTTTAGAATGAACTGGTTGGATCTCCTTGCAGTCCAAGGGACTCTCAATAGTCTCTCCAACACCACAGTTCAAAAGCATCAGTTCTTCAGCACTCTGATTTCTTTATGGTCCAACTCCCACATCCATACATGACTACTGGAAAAACCACAGCCTTGACAAGATGGATCTTTGTTGGCAAAGTAATGTCTCTGCTTTTAATATGCTGTCTAGGTTGGCCATAGTTTTCCTTTCATGGAGGAAGTGTCTTTTAATTTCATGACTGCAGTCACCATCTGCAGTGATTTTGGAGCCCCCCAAAATAAAGTCTGTCACTGTTTCTCCAAATATTTGCCATGAAGTGATGGGACTGGATGCCATAATTTTAGTTTTTAAGCGTTGAATTTTAAGCCAGATTTTTATTAACATTGCCTTCTATCAATTCCTTGAAGACAGTGGCCATTTATTATGCTCAGTACCAGTTCAAAACTTCAAACCTGATTAATTAATTATTTTAAAAGTGCTCATTTTATGACTATGACTACAATCAAAACCAATATCCATGAAAAATAATGAGGAACTTTTGGAGATGATGGACATGTTGTATATATATATATATATATATATATATATATATATATATATATTTAGTGATGGTTTCACAAATGTGTACTTTTGTACAAACTAAACAAGTTATATATATATAGCTTTTGTTAAGTCAGTCATACCTCAATCAAGTGGTTAAAAATAATCAAGAACTAAAATATATTCTGAAACACTAAGTCTAAAAGATGAGCAAGGTAAAGAGAGTAAGGTAAGGTAAGTTAAGGAGCAGGCTCCAGGGAAATACCAAGAATGCAGACTTCCCCTCAGTTTGGTTGTACAGATGAGTAGACACTTTGACAGAAATACTATAGGATGATACAAGGAGGGACCATTATCAGTGATAATATTTCCCTGTTCTGCCAGTTCAATAACCTACAGTTTCTACTTCAGATGTCATTTGGATCTAACTTTTTCAAAACTGTTTCCTCAGCAGTCCTTCAATGTTTTTTAACATCAAAACTTTACAAAGATCAGAAAGGAATTACTTGAACATACCATGATACAAACAGATTATTTTTAACTAAAATTATGTACAGAGATAGAGAGGTAGAAGATAGTCTTGATAGATAGATATGCACACATATTATATACGTAGGTAATACAAAATATTATTGATGGATATCATATGGCTATGGCATTGACTATAATTCTTCCTCAGAATAAACCAAAAAAAGCCCTAATCTACCTATCCAATAGCTGATCCCTCTATCTTCTTTTGTCCTATGATTCTATGTCATTATTACTTCTCTTGATCACAGGTCATTCCACGCTATATGGTGACTCGCAGGAATGACCATTTTCTTATATTAAATCTGAAATAACAATTACATAGCACTTCAGTTCTTCTTCCTCCTTTCCTTCTTTTCTCTGTTGTCCTTTGTTTTCCTCCTCTTCCTTCTTCTGGCATTAGTTCCTTTCCTTTGCTGTAGCTGTAGCATGAGTTATATCAGAAATGTTCTTTTGGGCAGGAATTACATAACTGTTAAGAGAAGTGACATACCATAAAATGTTCACTAAAAATAATATTCTTAAAAATCCATTATTGTTATTTTCTATCTCAAACTACTAAACTTGTTTATGTTCACTTACACGTGTATGACCATAGCTCTACCCATTGTAAATTATATTTGTTTTTTCACATCTATGCAGACAAAAATGATCCATATAATGAATGTAAAACTTATCCATTTCACATATTTTGAAACAGGAAGACTCTGACATAGAAGAAAGTCATTCTTTTTCTTTTTCCTTTTATTGTTCTACATTTTGTATTCTGTTCTATACTACAACTTCTCTAATCACTCCAGCTCTGGAGTGATACAGTGCAATAAAGTGGCTTTTATGATTGATTAAATGTTCAAGCTCTCCTCCTACATTTAATAAATGGCAGGAACTCTAGCTGTCTCCATTGGTTACAAGGCATTACAGATTAAGAGTGCACATTTTTTTTTTTCTATTTCAGAACAAATGATTTCTGTAACTACAGTATCTTTGAGCTTCAGAAAGTGAAAATTACTTCTAGGATAATAGCATTTTTATTTTAATTATAATTAATTAGAATGCTCAATGTTTTGCAATATATATTTGATTACTACCTGTTCTGCAAAGGCTATGATAATCTTGGTTCCACATTTATTTCAACAGTTTGTAAAAAACTCATATTAAATAATTATTAAAGAAAACTTGACACTTTAGCCACCAGACACCAAACTTTTCAAGCCTTGGAGAATATTTATGAAGAAATTTTCATCTGCTTGAATCTTAGATGATAGGCAAATATTCCTTGGTTCCAGTGACACTGGAGATACTTATAGCTTTTATATATTTTTCTAGAATGAAGTGAAAGACATCTTTCTCACGTCTGAGGAAATACGTCTTCCCTAAAGGACTGGTCCAGATATTGATGGTGATTAAGATTGATAGTTTATAGTTAGCTTATAGTATACAGGCTTTTGGCCACAACTATAAAAGGAATGCTTCATCCAAGGTAAGGAGCAGTGGCTGCATTTTGCTGGAGCAGCCGTGAAGAGATACCACACGCCCAAGGTAAGAGAAACCCAAGTAAGACAGTAGGTGTTGCAAGAGGGCATCAGCAGGCACACACACTGAAACCATACTCACAGAAAACTAGCCAATCTAATCACACTAGGACCACAGCCTTATCTAACTCAATGAAACTAAGCCATGCCTGTGGGGCAACCAAGATGGACAGGTCATAGTGAAGAGGTCTGACAGAATGTGGTCCACTGGAAAAGGGAATGGCAAACCACTTCAGTATTCTTGCCTTGAGAACCCCATGAACAGTATGAAAGGCAAAATGATAGGATACTGAAGGAGGAGCTCACCAGGTCAGTAGGTACCCAATATGCTACTGGAGATCAGTGGAGAAATAACTCCAGAAAGAATGAAGGGATGGAGCCAAAGCAAAAACAACATCCAGCTGTGGATGTGGCTGTTGATAAAAGCAAAGTCTGATGCTATAAAGAGCAATATTGCATAGGAACCTGGAATGTCAGATCCATGAATCAAGGCAAATTGGAAGTGGTCAAACAAGAGATGGCAAGGGTGAATGTTGACATTCTAGGAATCAGCAAACTAAAATGGACTGGAATGGGTGATTTAACTCAGATGACCATTACATCTACTACTGTGGGAAGAAATCCCTTAGAAGAAATGGAGTAGCCATCATGGTCAACAAAAAGAGTCCGAAATGCAGTACTTGACTACAATCTCAAAAATGATAAAATGATCTCTGTTCCTTTCCAAGGCAAACCATTCAATATCACAGTAATCAAAGTCTATGCTCCAAGCAGTAACACTGAAGAAGCTGAAGTTAAACGGTTCTATGAAGACCTACAAGACCTTTTAGAACTAACACCCAAAAAAGATGTCCTTCTCATTATAGGGGACTGGAATGCTAAAGTAGGAAGTCAAGATACACCTGGAATAATAGGGAAATTTGGCCTTGGAATATGGAATGAAGTAGGGCAAAGAGTAATAGACTTTTGCCAGGAAAATGCACTGGTCACTGCAAACACCTTTTTCCAGCAACAAGAGAAGACCCTACACATGGACATCACCTGATGGTCAACAGTGAAATCAGATTGATTATAGTCTCTGCAGCCAAAGATGGAGAAGCTCTATACAGTCAACAAAAACAAGACCAGGAGCTGACTGTGGGTCTGATCATGAACTCCTTATTACCAAATTCGGACTTATATTGAAGAAAGTAGAGAAAACAGCTAGACCATTCAGATATGACCTAAATCAAATCACTTATGATTAAACAATGGAAGTGAGAAATAGATTTAAGGGCATAGATCTGATAGGCAGAGTGCCTGATGAACTATGGACGGAGGTTGGTGACACTGAACAGGAGACAGGGATAAAGATCATCCCCATGGAAAAGAAATGCAAAAAAGCAAAATGGCTGTCTGAGGAGTCCTTACAAATAGCTGTGAAGAGAAGAGAAGTGAAAAGCCAAGGAGAAAAGGAAAGGTATAAACATCGGAATGCAGAGTTCCAGATAATAGCAAGAAGAGATAAGAAAGCCTTCCTCTGCGATCAATGCAAAGAAATAGAGGAAACAGCAGAAGAGGAAAGACTAGAGATCTATTCAAGAAAATTAGAGATACCAAGGGATATTTCATGAAAAGATGGGCTCAATAAAGGATAGAAATGGTATGGACCTAACAGAAGCTGAAGATATTAAGAAGAGGTGGCAAGAATACATGGAAGAACTGTACAAAAAGATCTTCATGACCCAGATAATCACAAAGGTGTGATGACTCATTTAGAGCCAGACATCCTGGAATGTGAAGTCAAGTGGTCCTTAGGAAGCATCACTACAAAGCTAGTGGAGGTGATGGAATTCCAGTGGAGCTGTTTCAAATCCTGAAAGAAGATGCTGTGAAAGTGCTGCACTCAATATGCCAGCAAATTTGGAAAACTCAGCAGTGGCCACAGGAGTGGAAAAGGTCAGTTTTCATTCCAATTCCAAAGAAAGGCAATGCCAAAGAATGCTCAAACTACCGCAGAATTGCACTCATATCAATGCTAGTATGGAGAAGGCAATGGCACTCCACTCCAGTACTCTTGCCTGGAAAATCCCACGGATGGAAGAGCCTAGTAGCTGTAGTCATGGGGTTGCCAAGAGTTGGACACGACTGAATGACTTCACTTTCACATTTCACTTTCATGCATTGGCGAAGGAAACGGCAACCCACTTTGGTGTTCTTGCCTAGAGAATCCCAGGGACGGGGAAGCCTGGTGGGCTGCTGTCTATGGGGTCACACAGAGTGGACACGACTGAAGTGATTTACAGCAGCAGCACATGCTAGTAAAGTAATGCTCAAAATTCTCCAAGCCAGGCTTCAGCAATATATGAACTGTGAACTTCCTGATGTTTAAGCTGGATTTAGAAAAGGCAGAGGAACCAAAGATCAAATTGCCAACATCCACTGGATCATGGAAAAAGCAAGAGAGTTCCAGAAAAACATCTATTTCTGCTTTATTGACCATGTCAAAGCCTTTGACTCTGTGGATCACAATAAACTGTGGACAATTCTGGAAGAGATGGGAATACCAGACCACCTTACCTACCTCTTGGGAAATCTGTATGCAGGTTAGGAAGCAACAGTTAGAACTGGACATGTAACAACAAACTGGTTCCAAATAGGAAAAGGAGTACATCAAGGCTGCATATTGTCACCCTGCTTATTTCACTTATATGCAGAGTACATCATGAGAAACGCCAGGCTGGAAGAAACACAAGCTGGAATCAAGATTGCCAAGAGAAATATCACTGACCTCAGATATGCAGATGACACCACCCTTATGGCAGAAAGTGAAGTGGAGCTAAAGAGACTCTTGATGAAAGTGAAAGAGGAGAGTGAAAAAGTTGGCCTAAAGTTCAACATGCAGAAAATGAAGATCATGGCATCCGGTCCCATCACTTCATGGGAAATAGGTGGGGAAACAGTGGAAACAATGTCAGACTTTATTTTTCTGGCTTCCAAAATCACTGCTGATGGTGATTGTAGTCATGAAATTAAAAGACGCTTACTCCTTGGAAGAAAAGTTATGACCACCCTAGATAGGATATTCAAAAGAAGAGACATTACTTTGCCGACTAACGTGAATCTAGTCAGTTCAGTTCAGTTCAGTCGCTCAGTCGTGTCTGACTCTCTGCGACCCCATGAATCCCAGCACGCCAGGCCTCCCTGTTCATCACTATCTCTCGGAATTCACTCAGACTCACGTCCATCGAGTCCCTGATGCCATTCAGCCATCTCATCCTCAGCCGTCCCCTTCTCCTCCTGCCCCCAATCCCTCCCAGCATCAGAGCCTTTTCCAATGAGTCAACTCTTCACATGAGGTGGCCAAAGTACTGAAGTTTCAGCTTTAGCATCATTCCTTCCAAAGAAATCCCAGGGTTGATCTCCTTCAGAATGGACTGGTTGGATCTCCTTGCCGTCCAAGGGACTCTCAAGAGTCTTCTCCAACACCACAGTTCAAAAGCATCAATTCTTCAGTGCTCAGCCTTCTTCACAGTCCAACTCTCACATCCATACATGACCACAGGAAAAACCATAGCCTTGACTAGACGGACCTTAGTCAGCAAAGTAATGTCTCTGCTTTTGAATATGTTATCTAGGTTGGTCATAACTTTTCTTCCAAGGAGTAAGCGTCTTTTAATTTCATGGCTGCAGTCACCATCTGCAGTGATTTTGGAGCCCCCAAAAATAAAGTCTGACACTGTTTCCACTGTTTCTCCATCTATTTCTTTTGAAATTAACAAAACAGATGTTTAATTTATTTTATAATTTTTAGTATAAATTTATTTATTTTAATTGGAGGGTAATTACAATTTTGTGTTGGTTTTGTCTTACATTAACATGAGTCTGCCACGAGTGTACTCGTGTTCCCCATCCTGAGCCCCCCTTCCACCTCTCACCCCATACTGTCCCTCTGGGTCATCTCAGTGCACCAGTCCTGAGCATTGTGTATCATGCATTGAACCTGGGCTGGTGATCCATTTCACATATGGTAATATACATGTTTCAATACCATTCTCCCAAATCATCCCACTCTCTCCCTCTCCCACAGAGTCCAAAAGACTGTTCTATACATCTGTGTATCTTTTACTCTCTCGCCTACAGGGTTATCATTACTATCATTCTAAATTTGGTATATATGCATTATTATACTGTATTGGTGTTTTTCTTTCTGCCTTACTTGACTGTGTATAATAGGCTCCAGTTTTATCCACCTCATTAGAACTGATTCAAATGTATTCTTTTTAATGGCTGAGTAATACTCCATTGTGTATATGTACCACAGCTTTCTTATTCGTTTGTCTGCTGATGGACATCTAAGTTGCTTCCATGTCCTGGCTATTGTAAACAGTGCTGCGATGAACATTGGGATACACATATCTCTTTCAATTCTGGTTTTCTCAGTGTGTATGCCCAGAAGCGGGATTGCTGGGTCATATGGTAGTTCTATTTCCAGTTTTTTAAGGAATCTCTGCACTGTTATCCACAATAGTTTGCATTCCCACCAAGAGTGTAGGAGGGTTCCCTTTTCTCCACACCCTCTCCAGCATTTATTGCTTGTAGAATTTTGGATAGCAGCCATTCTGACTGGAGTGAAATGATACGTCATTGTGGTTTTCATTTGCATTTCTCTGATAATGAGTGCTGTTGAGCATCTCTTCATGTGTTTGTTAGCCATCTCTATGTCTTCTTTGGAGAAATGTCTGTTTAGTTCTTTGATCCACTTTTTGATTGGATCGTTTATTTTTCTGAAATTGAGCTGCATGAGTTGCTTGTATATTTTTGAGATTAATTATTTGTCATTTGCTATTATTTTCTCCCATTCTGAAGGCTGTCTTTTCACCTTGCTTATAGTTTCTTTTGTTGTGCAGAAGCTTTTAAGTTTAATTAGGTCCCATTTGTTTATTTTTGCTTTTATTTACAATATTCTGGGAGATGGCTCATAGAGGATCCTGCTGTGATTTATGTTAGAGAGTGTATTGCCTATGTTCTCCTCTAGGAGTTTTACAGTTTATGTTCTCCTCTAGGAGTTTTACAGTTTCTGGTCTTATATTTAGATCTTTAATCCATTTTGAGTTTATTTTTGTGTATGGTGTTAGAAAGTATTCTAGTTTCATTCTTTTTACAAGTGGTTGACCAGTTTTCCCAGCACCACTTGTTAAAGAGATTGTCTTTTCTCCATTGTATATTCTTGCCTCCTTTGTCAAAGATAAGGTGTCCATCAGTTTCAGTTCAGTTCAGTCACTCACTTGTGTCCGACTCTTTGCGACCCCATGAATCACAGCATGCCAGGCCTCCCTGTTCATCACCATCTCCCAGAATTCACTCAGACTCACGTCCATTGAGTCAGTGATGCCACCCAGCCATCTTATCCTCTGTCGTCCCCTTCTCCTCCTGCCCCCAATCCCTCTCAGCATCAGAGCCTTTTCCAATGAGTCAACACTTCGCATGAAGTGGCCAAAGTACTGGAGTTTCAGCTTTAGCATCATTCCTTCCAAAGAAATCCCAGGGTTGATCTCCTTCAGAATGGACTGGTTGGATCTCCTTGCAGTCCAAGGGACTCTCAAGAGTCTTCTCCAACATCACCTTTCAAAAAAAGCATTGATTCTTCGGTGCCCAGCCTTCTTCACAGTCCAACTCTCACATCCATACATGACCACTGGAAAACCACAGCCTTGACTAGATGGACCTTAGTCAGCAAAGTAATGTCTCTGTTTTTGAATATACTATCTAGGTTGGTCATAACTTTTCTTCCAAGGAGAAAGTGTCTTTTAATTTCATGGCTGCAGTCACCATCTGCAGTGATTTTGGAGCCCAAAAATAAAGTCTGACACTGTTTCCACTGTTTCCCCATCTATTTCCCATGAAGTGATGGGAGTGGATGCCATGATCTTTGTTTTCTGCATGTTGAGCTTTAAGCCAACTTTTCACTCCCCTCTTTCACTTTCATCAAGAGGCTTTTTAGTTCCTCTTCACTTTATGTCATAAGGGTGGTGTCATCTGCATATCTGAGGTGATTGATATTTCTCCTGGCAATCTTGATTCCAGCTTGTGTTTCTTCTAGTCCAGTGTTTCTCATGATGTACTCTGCATATAAGTGAAATAAGCAGGGTGACAATATACAGCCTTGATGTACTCCTTTTCCTATTTGGAACCAGTCTGTTGTTCCATGTCCAGTTCTAACTGTTGCTTCGTGACCTGCATACAGATTTCTCAAGAGGCAGGTCAGGTGGTCTGGTATTCCCATCTATTTCAGAATTTTCCAGTTTATTGTCATCTACACAGTCAAAGGCTGTCCCTAGGTGTGTGGATTCATCTCTGAGATTTCTATTTTGTTCCATTGATCTATATTTCTGTCTTTGTGCCTGTACCATACTTTCTTAATGACTGTGGCTTTGTAGTAGAGCCTGAAGTCAGGCAAGTTGATTCCTCCAGTTCTGTTCTTTCTCATGATTGCTTTGGCTATTCGAGGTGTTTTGTATTTCAAGACAAATTGTGAAATTATTTGTTCTAGCTCTGTGAAAAAATACCATTGGTAGCTTGATAAGGATTGCATTCAATCTATAGATTACTTTGGGTAGTATACTCATTTTTACTATGTTGATTCTTCTGATCCACGAATATGGTATATTTCTCCATCTATTAGTGTCCTCTTTGATTTCTTTCACCAGTGTTTTATCATTTTCTATATATAGGTCTTTAGTTTCTTTAGGTAGATATATTCCTAAGTATTTTATTCTTTTCATTGCAATGGTGAATAGAATTGTTTCCTTAATTCCTCTTTCTGTTTTCTCATTGTTAGTGTTTAGGAATGCAAGGGATTTCTGTGTGTTGATTTTATATCCTCCAACTTTACTATATTCACTGATTAGCTCTAGTAATTTTCTGGTGGAACCCCTTGGACTGTAAGGAGATCCAACTAGTCCATCCTAAAAGAAATCAGTCCTATATATTCATTGGAAGGACTCATGTTGAGGCTGAAACTCGAATACTTTGGCCACCTGATGTGAAAACTAACTCATTTGAAAGGACCATGACTCTGGGAAAGATTGAAGGCAGGAGGAGAAGGGGATGGCAGAGGATGAGATGGTTGAATGGCATCACTGACACAATGGACACGAGTTTGAGCAAACTCTGGAAGTTGGTGATGGACAGGGAGGTCTGGCATGCTGCAGTCCATGGGGTCGCAAAGAAGTGGACACAACCAAGGAACTGACCTGAACTGAACTGAACTACTACACAGTAGAGAGCATGTATGTATAGAACAGTAACCTAACATTGTAACAAGCAAGTGCTACAACGTCTAAGTGCACTTCTAGCTGAGGAGAACTAGATAGCCTTAGGTTAATATACAAAACAGAGACCACCACAGAATCCTAGATTTAGAGATTTCTTACAGATGCACTAACCCAGTGCAAAACTCCTCCATCCTAATAACCAGCCTCTTCTAAAACACCTTTCATATGTATTGCTGCTCTCAGGTCTACTAGCCCAGAAGTTATGTTTTACATTGCTTTCATTGTATCTTCTGGATAATCACTCATATTCACTCCTTTTCTCAATGGGAAACTTTCTGAATCTAGAAGATAACTTTCACATTTTGCTTTTTCTTCACACTGAACAAGGTTGTTTTAGACATCTTCTATACCTACTCAGTCTCTAGATGACCATGTTACCTCTCATACTGCAGCTCTCACCCCCTGCCCCAACATGTTTGATTTCAGTAAAAGAAGCACAGTTGTACCACAAGTTGCAGGAAAGCTGGATATTATATTAATTAATGCACCCTCACATTATGTGCTTAATATGTTAATATTATTTCACTTTAAGTTCCTTGGGGAGTGTGGAGAAATGAGTTTCCACATAATAAACTGCCTAAATGTGCTGAATAATGATAGAAATGTCACTTCCATTCTTCTTCCCATGAACTCCTGCTTAGTGGCCTCCTGAGTATAATAACAATAAAACAATGTTAAGGAAAAAGTTGGGGAAGAACTCAGCAGATGTTTAGCTTATTTGAGCCAGGGAACATACTTTCCTACCAAGGCCCCAACCAGTCTTTAAACTACAATAAAATAAACCTTGTTATTGCAGCATAAGGCATCAAGCCTGAGTTATTACCTTGCATTAGAATATGCATCAGTCTATTTGGTGGCCTTGAGAGCAGTTCTAACTCAATATACCAGAGTAAAGATGAGAGGAAGAGACTGGAAAATCATTATATCTAGCAAATCCTCATCTTCCATTCAATGCACTAACATGCCCTTCAAATGAAACATGGCTTCTGGATAGAGATGCATTAAACTGGAGAATAAAATTCTCAGTTTCACAAAGCCAAACAATCTATTATTGTGTAGACAAAAATTATTTCTCTTTCCCCAAAACACAGTTCTAGTGATGGTTTGGCCTGCCCTCACTGGGGTGACCAAGCAGCTTGATTGTCTAGTATAACCCCAGTTGCTAATAGCTGTTCTGATGTAAATATTAGCAAAGGCACCATTCATTCTCAGGTGTCTGGATTTAAACAATAAATTATTTGGTCATTTGATAACAGAATATCACAGATTTAAACCAGGGATATTGGAAGTCCATATGAAGCTATTATCACTCCAAAAAATGGTCTTTATGGAGTATGAGGCAATCATAATAAACCCCCATTTGGTATATGAGAGAGGAAGTGACTCATGTTGTCACATAACTTGGTCTTAACAAGACCAGCTATATAACTCATTTCAAATGTTTCACTAGAAAATATTATTGAAAATCATTTATTCTTCCCTTCTCCTTTCTTACAGTCATACTTATGGGGAGAGAAGGGCAGATAAGAAGACCTCATTTTTTCTTCTGTGCATTATTTTGCTGTTTTTTTTTTCTTTTGGATGAAAGAAACAATATGATGTAAAGAAATATAGAACATGTCTTTCCCTTCTTCTTCATAAAATATGTTATTTATTTTATCTTTAAACAGCAATATATTATTACTAAAACATATGGAGCATACACAAATGTAGAGAGAAAAAGAAATGTTCAGTCCTCAGAACACTGCAAGTGGCGAGTCTACAAATAAAAAAACTAAAAATTTTATTTAGAATTGTACTTTTACTTTATTTACTCTTTTCAGACTGCCCTTTCTACTTTTCTTCATTACTGTAGTCTTTGCATGTTCTTATGTCCTTTTCAATATAGGTGACTGAACTGAAAAAGTAGGAAATAAAGAAACATCTGGAGTAACCAGCAAATTTGGCCTTGGAGTACGGAATGAAGCAGGGCAAAGGCTAACAGTGTTTTGCCAAGAGAACGCAATGGTCATAGCAAACACTCTCTTCCAAAAACACAAGAGAAGACTCTAAACATGGACATCACCAGATGGTCAACACCAAAATCAGTCTGATTATATTATTTGCAGCCAAAGAATGAGAAGCTCTATACAGTCAGCCAAAACAACACTGGGAGCTGACTATGGCTCAGATCATGAACTCCTTATTGTCAAACTGAGACTTAAATTGAAGAAAGTTGAGAAAACCACTAGACCATTCAGGTATTACCTAAATCAAACCCCTTATGAATATACAGTGAAAGTGAGAAATAGATATAAGGAACTAGATATGATAGACAAAGTGCCTAATGAACTATGGAATGAGATTTGTGACATTGTACAGGAGACAGGGATCAACACCATCCCCATGGAAAAGAAATGCAAAAAAGTAAAATGGCTGTCTGAGAAGGCCTTACAAATAGCTGTGAAAAGAAGAGAAGTGAAAAACAAAGAAGAAGAGGAAAGATACAAGCATCGGAAGGCAGAGTTCCAAAGAATAGCAAAGAGAGATAAGAAAGCCTTCTTCAGTGATCAATGCAAAGAAATAGAGGAAAATAACAGAATGGGAAAGACTAGAGATCTCTTCAAGAAATTAGAGATACCAAGGGAACATTTCATGCAAAGATGGGCTCGATAAAGGACAGAAATGGTATAGACCTAACAAAAGCAGAAGATATTAAGAAGAGGTGGCAAGAATACACAGAAGAACTGTACTAAAAAGAGCTTCACAACACAGATAATCATGATGGTGTGATCACTCACCTAGAGTCAGACATCCTGGAATGCGAAGTCAAGTGGGCCTTAGGAAGCATCATTATGAACAAAGCTAATGAAGGTAATGGAATTCCATTGGCTTATTTCAAATCCTGAAAGATGATGCTGTGAAAGTGCTGCACTCAATATGCCAGCAAATTTGGAAAACTCAGCAGTGGCCACAAGACTGGAAAAGGTCAGTTTTCATTCCAACCCCAAAGAAAGGCAATGCCAAAGAATGCTCAAACTACCACACAATTGCACTTATCTCACACGCTAGTAAAGTAATGCTCAAAATTCTCCAAGCCAGGTTCAACAATGTGTAAACCATGAACTTCCTGATGTTCAAGCTGGTTTTAAAAAGGCAGAGGAATCAGAGATCAAATTGGCAACATCCTCTGGATCATGGAAAAAGCAACAGAGTTCCAGAAAAACATCTATTTCTGCTTTACTGACAATGCCAAAGCCTTTGACTGTGTGGATCACAATAAACTGTGAACAATTCTGAAAGAGATGAGAATATCAGAGCACCTGAGCTGCCTCTTGAGAAACCTATATGCAGGTCAGAAAGCAACAGTTAGAAATGGACATGGAACAACAGACTGGTTCCAAATAGGAAAAGGAGTATGTCAAGGCTGTATATTGTCACCCTGCTTATATCACTTATATGCAGAGTACATCATGAGAAACGCTGGACTGGAAGAAGCACAAGCTGGAATCAAGATTGCCAGGAGAAATATCAATAACTTCAGATATGCAGATGACATCACCCTTATGGCAGAAAGTGAAGAGGAACTAAAAAGCCTCTTGATGAAAGTGAAAGAGGGGAGTGAAAAAGTTGGCTTAATGCTCAACATTCAGAAAACGAAGATCATGGCATCTGATCCCATCACTTCATGGGAAATAGATGGGGAAACAGTGGAAACAATGTCAAACTTTATTTCGGGGGCCCCAAAATCACTGCAGATGGTGACTGAAGCCATGAAATTAAAAGATGTTTACTCCTTGGAAGGAAAGTTATGACCAACCTAGATAGAATATTGAAAAGCAGAGACATTACTTTGCCAACAAAGGTCTGTCTAGTCAAGGCTATGGTTTTCCAGTGGTCATGTATGGATGTGAGAGTTGAACTGTGAAGATTTGATGCTTTTGAACTGTGGTGTTGGAGAGGACTCTTGAGAGTCACTTGGACTGCAAGTATATGCAACCAGTCCATCCTAGAGGAGATCAGTCCTGGGTGTTCATTGGAAGGACCGATGCTGAAGCTGAAACTCCAATACTTTGGCCGCCTCATGTGAAGTGTTGACTCATTGCTAAAGACTCTGATGCTGGGAGGGATTCGGGGCAGGAGGAGAAGGGGATGACAGAGGATGAGATGTCTGGATGGCATCACTGACTCGATGGACATGAGTCTGAGTGAACTCCGGGAGTTGGTGATGGATAGGGAGGCCTGGCGTGCTGTGATTCATGAAGTTGCAAAGAGTCAGGCACGACTGAGCAACTGATCTGAACTGAAGCCCTCTCTGAAACAGTTCCTAAAAGTGCTGGTCCACAGTAGTTCCTCTTACCCCTCTTTTCTCAACCACCTATTTCATACAGTATACGTCTTCATATCCTTAGTACCTAATGTATACATGATAAAAGCTTTAGAGATCTCTGTCTTTTGACTTGAAGTTATAATGATGATGATAATGATGAAAATGCTACTGTCAAATATGTTTCTAATTGATTTAGTCTTTGCACTCTGTTCTCTCTGATTATTAGCCTTGATCACATATCTTAAAGGACCTTTAAATCCTGTCAATAATATCTGTGTCCCCTCATAGAAAATTACATTCAGATCTAGAGCTTCTCAGATATAGAATGATGCTAACAAATTGCTGCAAATTCAGGGGATAGTTGCTGGATTGAATTGGAGAATGCAGGACTTGATTTATGAGGAAACAAGTAAAGAGCTAAATATGCATAGCTGGCTTCCACAGAGATTTAGAACCAGACTGGGGGACCTGACAACTATATATTAGTAGCCAGTGGCTGAAATAGCATTGGAAGAAGAGCAGCTTAAATTAGGGAAAACAGCCTTTGGAGACACTCACCAGGGATATTAATTAGTAGTGAATTAAATATACCAATATATGACTCCAGTGCTTTCTCAGTGCTTTGTATGCACAGAAATCACCTAGGAAACTTGTTACAATGCAGAGTCTGATACATTGGGTCTGAAGCAAGCCAGGATTCGGCACTTCTAGCAAGTTTCCAAGCATTCCAGATACTAAACATACTTAACCAAGCCCCTTCTCTTTAAGAATTGTACAATTTTGCTTAATTATGAAGTGTAATAAGCTTCAAATATGGGATATTGAAATGAAATAAAGTATCCTGGAGCCTACAGTGAGGAAATTGGGGCAAAAGCTAGTCAAGCAGGGCACGAAGATGAGTTCTTTCCTCCAAATGTTCATCTGCCTTTTTTGGCATCCATATAGGGCCTGCACACTGTGACTAGCCACACTGTGATTAGCCTCATTGGTTCTCTCATCTTCTTATTCATTTTTTCAATTGTGCCAGATGACATTACAGAAAGAAAGCAGAGATACCTACAAATTATGATGGTAGGCTGTTGTGAAGCTCCTCTTAACTTCCAAAATAACTCCCCCACCTTTTGATTAATGTCTGAAAATCTACAGCTGGTGCTTCACTCCTTTAGCTTAAAATATCCATCCTCTTCATAGAGGACATGAGCATCTTAGTGTGAGTAGCTTTAAATTTTTTCTTGGAAGATTTTAATAGAGAGCAAGAAGATACTATAAGGTTTATGTACTGGGGGAGTAGAGAAGGATAGATAATGGTGAGGACCACCTGTCTATTTTACACATAACAATGAGGTCTGAAAAAAAGGGACACTTTGCCAATGTCACCAGCTTACCTCTTCCTTAAATTCACATTTCTAGATCAGCATTTTTTCTTTTTTTTCCAGTACAACAAATCTTCCTCTCTCTACTCCTGTAAATCTGCACAGCTCTGATCTTCATCTATTTCAGGCTAAAATCTTAACCGAGCTTCCTCCAGACCTTGGAACAAGTCACTGATAGACATTGTTTCTCACCTGAATTAGGCTTAATCAGATAACTCTCATGAGGTATAAGTCTTAAGCTGGTGAGTTTCCATTCCTTTATTATAATCAAAGCAATTGGGATAAAAATTGGGAAGATGAGCCTATCTGCTTCCTATCAAATAGCTCAAAGATACTTTAAGTAACTTACTAGTTACTTAAAGATTTATCATCTGGTCAGTCAAATGAGTACAGAGTAAGGACACTATTCCCCATCCCATCCCAACACACCTCTCCTGAATTCATGTTTGTTTGTTTATTTCCTCCCACTTTGATACCCAGATATTAACATCTCCTGTTCTCAGAAGGTTTCATAGGTCACACACAATTTTTATATATCTTCTAATTAAGATAGTAAGTAGTATTGTTTCTATTTCTCATTTAGAGGCTGAAGAAATTTGTTCATCAAACAAGTTAATGTTATACTCAGTGTCACACATAATTTGAAATTTGGACTTTGGCCTTTGGACTACAAATCTCATTTTATTTTCTTAACAATATATTTTTTGGTCAAGTCAATTCTTTCAGTCCCAGCATATGTTCAGGATTTGTTGGTTTTACTTAATGAAGTGAACTTCAGTTCAGCTGCTCAGTTGTGTCTGACTCTTTGCTTACCCCGTGGACTGCAGCACGTCACACTTCCCAATCCAACACCAACTCCCGGAGTTTACTCAAACTCATGTCCATTGAATCAGTGATGCCATCCAACCATCTCATCCTCTGTAGTCCCCTTCTCCTCCCACCTTCAAACTTTTGCAGCATCAGGGTCTTTTCAAATGAGTCAGTTATTTGCATCAGATGGCCAAAGTATTGGAGTTTCAACTTCAGCATCAGTCCTTCCAATGAATATTCAGAACTGATTTCCTTTAGGATGGACTGGTTGCATATACTTGCAGTCCAAGGGACTCTCAAGAGTCTTCTCGAACACCACAGTTCAAAAGCATAAATTTTTTGGTGCTCAGCTGTCTTTATAGTCCAACTCTCACATCCATACATGACTACTGGAAAAACAAGAGCTTTAACTAGACAGATCTTTGTTGGCAAAGTAATGCCTCTGCTTTTTAATATGCTATCTAGGTTGGTCATAACTTTTCTTCCAAGGAGCAAGCATCTTTTACTTTCATAGCTGCAGTCACCATCTGAAGTCATTTTGGAGCCTCCAAAAATAAAGTCTGCCACTGTCTCCACTGTTTCTCCATCTATTTTCCATGAAATGATGGGATCAGATGCCATTGTCTTAGTTTTCTGAGTGTTGAGGTTTAAGCCAACTTTTTCACTCTCCTCTTTCACTTTCATCAAGAGGTTCTTTGCTTTTTGCCATAAGAGTGGTGTCATCTGCATATCTGAGGTTATTGATATTTCTCCCAGCAATCTTGATTACAGCTTGTGCTTCATCCATGAGTGTTTCTCATGATGTACTCTGTATATAAGTTAAATAAGCACAGTGACAAAGTACAGCTTTGATGTGCTCCTTTCCCAATTTGGAACCATTCTGTTGTTCCATGTCCAGTTCTAACTGTTGCTTCCTTACCTGCATACAGATTTCTCAAGAGATAGGTCAGGTGATCTGGTATTCCCATCTCTCTTAGAATTTTCCACAGTTTATTGTGATCCACACAGTCAAAAACTTTGGCATAGTCAATAAAACAGAAGTAGATGTTTTTCTGGAACTCTTGCTTTTTGATGATCCAACAGATGTTGGCAATTTGATCTCTGGTTCTTCTGTCATTTCTAAATCCAGTTTGAACATCTGGAAGCTCACAGTTCATGTACTGTTGAAGCCTGGCTTGGAGAATTTTGAGCATTACTTTGCTAGCGTATGAGGTGAGTGCAATTGTGTGGTAGTTGTGCATTCTTTGGCATTGCCTTTCTTTGGAATTGGAATGAAAACTGACCTTTTTCAGTCCTGTGGCCACTGCTGAGTCTTCCAAATTTGCTGGCATATTGAGTGCAGCACTTTCTGAGCATCCTCGTCTAGGATTTGAAATAACTCAACTGGAATTCCATCAACTCTGCTAGTTTTGTTTGTAGTGATGCTTTCTAAGGCCAGGAACTTAAATAAGTCATGATAAAATATATTTTTGTTTGTTTGCTTGTTTTCTTGTGTAATAGTTATTATTTTCATCTATATTTTCCCAGTCTACCTCCCACTTTGGAAAAATACAATTATTTGCAAGTTTTTATTATTAGAACTATAATAATCAGAGTTGACATGCTTAATATTTTCTTCAGTTCAATGGGTAAGAGAAAGAAGCAGAAGGCAACAAAATCAAATGGAGCAATTTTACTTCATAAATTCAATGCAAACCTTCAAGTCATTATAGATTCAGTGTGAACTCATTTTCTGTCTCTGTTTTTAGTACAGAACACTGAAAATTCATGACCATTAAGATGTAGCCAAGGCTGTTTAAGATCCCCAGTCTGCAGAAACAAATTCAATCACGTTCAACAGGCTCTCCTTACTGAAATGTAAAACAAATGAGAACATAAAGACAATGCCGCACAAGAGTTTGACAAGTATGTGTTAAAATGGTTTAGATTCTTGATTCATCATGAACTATAATTGGTGAAACTTGTGGTGGTGGTTTAGTCACTAAGTTGTGTCAGACTCTTGCTACCCCATGGACGGTAGTCTGCCAGACTCTTCTGTCCATGGGATTCTCCAGGCAACAATACTGGGGTGGGTTGCCATTTTCTTTCTCCAAAAGGTCTTCCTGACTGAATCTGAGTCTCCTGTGTTGCAGGCAGATTCTTTACCAAATGAACTATGGGGGAAGCTTGATGAAACTTCCCACTCCCTATATGTCCTGCTTAGCTTAGTTTTTGTACAATTTCTTTCTTTCTTTCTTTCTTTCTTTCTTTTTTTCTAACTTGGCGACCAGAGCTGAAAGTACCAAAGTATTCTCACCTCCCTTCATTAGGATAAGCATTTGAATCAGTAGCACAAAGCTTTTGAGGACCACCTCCTATTCTACTTAGCTCTGTATAAATAATATCAGCTTAACTCTTTCTAGTGATATCAAATTGGCAGTATTGACAGCAGATGGTACTGGCAATAAAGACATATTTTTTCTATGTCTTTTTCCTCTAAACAGCTTCCCCCCACCCTATATCCAAGGATTCTGCATCTGGGAATTCAACCAACTGCAGACTGAAAATATTTTTAAAATTCCAGAAAGTTCCAAGAAGCAAAACTCGAACATGTCGTGCATCAGCAATGATTTACATAGCATTTACACTGTACTTACAACTATTTACATAGCATTTGCATTGTATTAGGTATCATAAGTAAATCATCTAGAAATGATTTACAGTATATGGGAGGGGAGGAGCGAAAAAGATGGCGGAGGAATAGGATGGGGAGAACACTTTCTCCCTCTCTACCTCATCAAAAGAACATTTCAATGCTGAGTAAATTCCACAAAATAACTTCTGACTGCTGGCAGAGGATATCAGGCATCCAGCAAAGCAGATCATTGGCTTCAAAACCAGGTAGGAATTATTTTAAAGGACGAAGATAGAGACAAAGGAGGTAGGGAGGGAGCCCCATCATGGGAAGGGAATCCTGTCCTAGGAAGAGACTCTTAAAAAGAGAAGTTTCCTAAAATTGGGGAACATTCTCACAGCTGTGTATGGGGTGAGCCCTGGAAGCACAGAGGGCAACATAACAGGAAGGAAGAATAAATAAATAATTAAAACCAACAGATTACGAATTCAACAGTATAACCCCCAGCGGATAAGCAGCGCAAACGTTTGCGACCGACAGCAGTGGGGGTTGGGCAGGGAGGATCGCACCCGCGACAGTGCTTTCTAAGAATAGGCTGCAGGGCTTTTCTCAAGAATCGGGGTGTAACGGGGCCAGAATCGGGTCCGCGCATGGCTAGAACGAACTATCTCGGACTAGCAAACCAGACTGTGGGGTAACTAACACGTGAAACGCTCTAACATAAGACACCGACAGGCCCACACACAGAACAAAGGACGGATCGGAAATAGCCAGCTGCAGACCATCCCCCTCCGGCGACAGGCAGCCAGAGCCTTAAGCGATGGAAAAGGACAATCACAGCTCAAGAGAGACATTACCTACCAAATTGCAAGCAGCTTTCTTTGCTACTGAGACTTCTGGGGGGCTCTGAACAGTCATCTGCCTGAGAAAGAGCCCCGGCAGAGCTCCCAGAAAATTGAGCGACCTGGAAAGCCCAGAAGTCTCAACAATAGTGTGCGCCAAACTCCCTAGCCACTCGGACCTGGGAAGGGAACATAGCCCAGGGTCAACCAAACCCAACCCTCGGAGGGGGCTTCCTGAGCGCCAAACCTGAGTGGCTTAGAGCAGGGAAGTGCATGAAGCATAGGGCAGGACCCACACAGTTATCCTGCAGAGCAAGAAGGGGCAAGCCCAGTGCAGAGTTCACCACCCCCTCTCTGTGTCAAGACAGAAATCAGACACGGAAGAGACCAGCAAACAGAGGAAGTCAAACAGAGGGAACTGCCTTGGTAGCAACCCCACACAGTCCATAACGACAGAGAAAGCGCCAGATATACCATTACTACTTTTATGATCAAATTTTTTTGGGGGGAGGGTGATGTGGAAGCATGAATTTTTTTTTAAGAATTTTTTTCTTTCTTTAAAAATTTTTTCTTTTTAAATTTGTTTTTCTTCTTTCCTTTTTCGTCTTTTTTTTCCTAAACTTGCTTAAATTTTTAAGTCTTCTATATTTCTATTTATTATTTTTATAACCTAATATTACTTTTCAAAAAAAAAAAAAAACCCTGTCTTTAAAG
Source organism: Nanger dama (assembly GCA_917880005.1). NCBI lineage: Eukaryota > Metazoa > Chordata > Mammalia > Artiodactyla > Bovidae > Nanger > Nanger dama. The sequence continues at coordinate 7,690,216 of CAKJTW010000069.1, forward strand.
CAAACACCGTATATAGTCCTATTGGTGGAGGAAGTTGTCTTTTAATAATTCTGGAGTCTTTTATTTTATTTTACTTTTTTTTTCTCTATTTTGTTTTTAATTTTTCGCTCCTTCTTCTTCTTCTCTTCAATATTTTATCTTTGAAAATCCAATCTCTACTCCAGATTTTTAATCTTGGCATTTTGGTATTTGTTGCCAATTTTGTACTTTTAAAAACCTAATCTTCAGTACCCAGTTCTACATGAATGCGAGATTACTGGCTTGACCACTCTCTCCCCCTTTGGAATCTCTCTTTACTCCACCAGGTGGCTTTTGTCTCCTCCCTCCTCCTCCTCCTCTCTAACCAATTCTATGAATCTCTGTGTGCTCCAGAAGGTGGAGAATTCTCAGGGAACTGGTCACTGGCCGGATCTGTATCCCTCCTTTGCATCTCCCTCTTTATCCTCCTGTCAACTTCTATCTACTTCCTCCCTCTCCTCTTCCATGTATAACTCTGTGACCACCTCTGAGAGGTCCAGACTTTGGAGTGCACACAAGAAAGTGGTTACGGGCTACCTTGCTTTTTCCTCTTTTGATTCCACCTCATCCCATTCCACTCACCTCTAACTACCCCCTCCCTCTTCTCTCCTCCAAGTAACTCAGCGATCCTCTAGGGATGACCCTCAAGGTGGAGAAACCTATCATCATTAACCTAGATGTTTTAACATTAGTGCTGAATAGATGGAGAAATCATGAGGCTATTGTAAAAATAAATCTGAAAACCAGAATCAAGAGGCATAAGTCCAAATCCTGAGATCATCAAAGAATTCCTGAATACAGGGAATATTATCCAATAAGAGCTCATCAAACTCCTTCATACCTATATTGAAACTGAGCACCACCCAAGGGCCAACAAGCTCCAGAGCAAGACATACCACGCAAATTCTCCAGCAACACAAGAACAAGCCCCTGAGCTTCAATAAACAGGCAGCTCAAAACACTCCAAAACCACTGACGTCTCATAACCCATTACTTCACACTTCACAGTACTCCAGAGAGAGGAAATCCAGCTCCACCCACCAGAACTCCAACACAAGCCTCCCTAATCAAGAAACTTTGACAAGCCACTGATATAACCCCAAACACAGAGAGGAAGCTCTATAAGAAAGAGAATACCACAAATTCCCAGAATATAGAAAAGCCACCCCAAATGCAGCAATATAACCAGGATGAAGAGACAGAGGAATACCCAGCAGGTAAAGGAACAGGAGACATGCCCACCAAACCAAACAAAAGAGGAAGAGATAGGGAATCAACCTGAGAAAGAATTCCGAATACTGATAGTGAAAATGATCCAAAATCTTGAATTCAAAATGGAATTACATGGGGTCAAGGATTGAGAAGATGCAAGAAAGGTTTAACAAGGACCTAGAATAAATAAAAAAGAGTCAACATATAATGAATAATGCAATAAATGAGATCAGAAACACTCTGGAGGCTACAAATAGTAGAATATTGGAGGCAGAAGATAGGATTAGTGAAATAGAAGATAAAATGGTAGAAATAAATGAATCAGTGAGGGAAAAAGAAAGGCGAATTAAAAGAAATGAGGACAACCTCAGAGACCTCCAAGACAATATAAAACAATCCAACATTCGAATTATAGGAGTCCCAGAAGACGAAGACAAAAAAGAAAGACCATGAGAAAATACTTGAGGAGATAATAGTTGAAAACTTTCCTAAAATGGGGAAGGAAATAATCTCCAAGAAACCCAGAGAGTGCCAAACAGGATAAACCCAAGGCGAAACACTCCAAGACATATATTAATCAAGCTAACAAAGACCAGACACAAAGAACAAATATTAAAAGCAGCAAGAGAAAAACAACAAATAACACACAAGGGAATCCCCATAAGAATAACTGCAGATCTTTCAATAGAAACTCTTCAGGCCAGGAGGTAATGGCAAGACATATTTAAAGTGACGAAAGATTATAACCTTCAGCCAAGACTACTGTAGCCAGCAAGTATCTCATTCAAATGTGAAGGAGAAATCAAAAGCTTTACAGACAAGCAAAAGCTGAGAGAATTCAGCACCACCAAACCAGCTCTCCAACAAATACTAAAGGATAGACTTTAGACAGGAAACACAAAAAGGACGTATAAACCCGAACCCAAAACAATAAAGTAAACGGCAACAGGACCATACTTATCAATAATTACCTTAAACGTAAATGGGTTGAATGCCCCAACCAAAAGGCAAAGACTGGCTGAATGGATACAAAAACAAGATCCCTATATATGCTGCCTACAAGAGACCCACCTCAAAACAACGGACACATACAGACTAAAAGTGAAGAGCTGGAAAAAGATATTCCATGCAAATAAAGACCAAAAGAAAGCAGGAGTAGCAATACTCATATCCGATAAAATAGACTTTAAAACAAAGGCTGTGAAAAGAGACAAAGAAGGCCACTACATAATGATCAAAGGATCAATCCAAGAAGAAAATATAACAATTATAAATATATATGCACCCAACATAGGAGCACCGCAATATGTAAGAAAAATGCTAACAAGCATGAAAGGGGAAATTAATAATAACACAATAATAGTGGGAGACTTTAATACCCCACTCATATCTATGGACAGATCAACTAAACAGAAAACTAACAAAGAAACACAAATTTTAAACGATACAATTGACCAGTTAGACCTAATTGATATCTATAGGACATTTCACCCCAAAACAATGAATTTCACCTTTTACTCAACTGCACACGGAACCTTTTCCAGGATAGATCACATTCTGGGTCATAAATCTAACCTTGATAAATTCAAATAATCGAAATTATTCCAAGCATCTTCTCTGACCATAATAATGCACTAAGGTTAGATCTCAATTACAGGAGAAAAACTATTAAAAATTCCAACATTTGGAGGCTGAACAACACCCTTCTGAATAATCAACAAATCACAGGAGAAATCAAAAAGAAATCAAAATATGCATTGAAATGAATGAAAATGAAAACACAACTACACAGAACCTGTGGGACACTATAAAAGCAGTCCTAAGAGGAAAGTTCATAGCAATACAGGCATACCTCAAGAAACAAGAAAAAGTCAAATAAATAACCTAACTCTACACCTAAAGCAATTAGAAAAGGAAGAAATAGAGAACCCCAGAGTTAGTAGAAGGAAAGAAATCCTAAAAATTAGGGCAGAAATAAATGCAAAAGAAACAAAAGAGACCATAGCAAAAATCAACAAAGCAAAAAGCTAGTTCTTTGAAAGGATAAATAAAATTGACAAACCATTAGCCAGACTCATCAAGAAACAAAGAGAAAAAAATCAAATCAACAAAATTAGAAATGAAAATGGAGAGATCACGACAGACAACACAGAAATACAAAGAATCATAGGACGCTACTATCAGCAATTATATGCCAATAAAATGGACAACTTACAAGAAATGGACAAATTCTTAGAAAAGTACAATTTTCCAAAACTGAACCAGGAAGAAATAGAAAATCTTAACAGACCCATCACAAGCATGGAAATTGAAACTGTAATCAGAAATCTTCCAGCAAACAAAAGCCCAGATCCAGACGGCTTCACAGCTGAATTCTACCAAAAATTCCAAGAGCTAACACTATCTTACTGAAACTATTCCAGAAAATTGCAGAGGAAGGTAAACTTCCAAACTCATTCTATGAGGCCTCCATCACCCTAATACCAAAACCTGACAAAGACACCACAAAAAAGAAAACTACAGGCCAATATCACTGATGAACATAGATGCAAAAATCCTTAACAAAATCCTAGCAATCAGAATCCAGCAACACATTAAAAGATCATACACCATGACCGAGTGGGCTTTATCCCAGTGATGCAAGGATTCTTCAATATCCGCAAGTCAATCAATGTAATTCACCACATTAACAAATTGAGAAATAAAAATCATATGATTATCTCAATAGATGCAGAAAAAGCCTTTGACAAAATTCAACATCCATTTATGATAAAAACGCTCCAGAAAGCTGGAATAGAAGGAACATACCTCAACATAATAAAAGCTATATATGGCAAACCCACAGCTAATATTATCCTCAATGGTGAAAAATTGCAACCATTTCTGCTAAAGTCAGGAACAAGACAAGGGTGTCCACTTTCACCACTACTCTTCAACATCGTACTGGAAGTTTTGGCCACAGCAATCAGAGCAGAAAAAGAAATACAAGAAATCCAAATTGGAAAAGAAGAAGTAAAACTCTCACTGTTTGCAGATGACATGATCCTCTACATAGAAAATCCTAAAGACTCGACCAGAAAACTACTAGAACTAATCAATGAATATAGTAAAGTGGCAGGATATAAAATCAACACTCAGAAATCCCTTGCGTTCCTATACACTAATAATGAGAAAGTAGAAAAAGGAGTTAAGGAAACAATTCCATTCACCATTGCAATGAAAAGAATAAAATACTTAGAAATATACCTACCTAAAGAAAGTAAAGACCTATATATCAAAAACTATAAAACACTGATGAAAGAAATCAAAGAGGACACTAATAGATGGAGAAATATACCATGCTCATGGGTCGGAAGAGTCAATATAGTGAAAATGAGTATACTACCCAAAGCAATCTACAGATTCAATGCAATTCCTATCAAGTTACCAGCAGTAATTTTCACAGACCTAGATCAAATAATCTCAAGATTTGTATGGAAATACAAAAAAACCTCGAATAGCCAAAGCAATCTTGAGAAAGAAGAATGGAACTGGAGGAATCAACTTGCCTGACTTCAGGCTCTACTACAAAGCCACAGTCAGTAAGACAGTATAGTACTGGCACAAAGACAGAAATATAGATCAATGGAACAAAATAGAAAGCCCTGAGATAAACCCACACACCTATGGACACCTTATCTTCGTCAAAGGAGGCAAGAATATATAATGGAGTAAAGACAGTCTCTTTAACAGGTGGTGCTGGGAAAACTGGTCAACCACTTGTAAAAGAATGAAACTAGACCTCTTTCTAACACCATACACAAAAATAAACTCAAAATGGAATAAAGATCTAAATGTAAGACCAGAAACTATAAATCTCCTAGAGGAAAACATAGGCAAAACACTCTCCGACATAAATCACAGCAGGATCCTCTATGATCCACCTCCCAGTATACTGGAAATAAAAGCAAAAATAAACAAATGGGATCTAATTAAAATTAAAAGCTTCTGCACAACAAAGGAAACTATAAGCAAGGTGAAAAGACAGCCTTCTGAATGGGAGAAAATAATAGCAAATGAAACAAGTGACAAACAACTAATCTCAAAGATATACAAGCAACTTATGCAGCTCAACTCCAGAAAAATAAACGAACCAATAAAAAAATGGGCCAAAGAACTAAATAGGCATTTCTCCAAAGAAGACATACAGACGGCTAACAAACACATGAAAAGATGTTCAACATCACTCATTATCAGAGAAATGCAAATCAAGACCACAATGAGGTACCATTTCACACCAGTCAGAATGGCTGTGATCCAAAAGTCTACAAGCAATAAATGCTGGAGAGGATGTGGAGAAAAGGGAACCCTCTTACACTGCTGGTGGGAATGTAAACTAGTACAACCAATATGGAAAACAGTGTGAAGATTCCTTTAAAAATTGCAAATAGAACTGCCTTATGACCCAGCAATCCCACTGCTGGGCATACACACCGAGGAAACCAGAATTGAAAGAGACACATGTACCCCGATGTTCATTGCAGCACTGTTTATAATAGCCAGGACATGGAAGCAACCTAGATGTCCATCAGCAGATGAATGGATAAGAAAGCTGTGGTTCCTATACACAATGGAGTACTACTCAGCCCTTAAAAGGAATAAATTTGACTCAGTTCTAATGAGATGGATGAAATTGGAACCGATTATACAGAGTGAAGTAAGCCAGAAAGAAAAACACCAATACAGTATACCGACACATATATATGGAATTTAGAAAGATAGTAATGATGACCCTATATGTGAGACAACAAAAGAGACACAGAGGTATAGAATGGACTTTTGGCCTCTGAGGGAGAGGGAGAGGGTGGGATGGTTTGGGAGAATGGCATTGAAACACGTATACTATCTTGTAAGAAATGAAGCACCAGTCTATGTTCAATGCAGGATGCAGGATGCATGGGGCTGGTGCACAGGATGATTTAGGGAGATGATATGGGGTGGGAGGTGGGAGGGGGCTTTGGCATTGGGAGATCGTGTTCACCTGTGGCTTATTCATGTCAGTGTATGGCAAAACATATATAATATTGTAATGTAAAGTATTAAAAATAAAAAAAATAAAAATAAATTAAAAAATAAAGTACATGGGAGGATGTGCATAGGTTAAATACAAATAATATGACATTTTATATAAGAAACTTGAACATCTGTGAATTTTGGTATCTGCAGGGGTCTTAGAACCAATCCCCAATAGTTACTGAGGAATAACTATATTTTTCTATGTAAATTACATGATATTTTAATTAAAGGAGTGAATAGTGTTGTTTATGATTTTATACATTTTAGTTAAACTATCTTATTTTTTAGGTATATCAAGATACCTAAACGATTTTTGTGCCTTTTATTATTTAGTCATTAACTTGTGTCTGACTCTTGGCCATATGAACTGTAGCCCACCAGGCTCTTCTGTCCATGAGAAACCGAGGCAAGATTTCTGGAGTGCATAGCCATTTTCTTCTCAAGGGAATCTCCCAGACCCAGGGATCAAACTCATGTTTCCTACATTGCAAGTGGATTCTTTACCACTGAGACCCCAGGAGAATCTTTTCTGCCTAGAAAGAGAATAATGAAAATAAAGCCACTGTGATACAGTAAGTAGAATGTTGTTCCAAATAAACATACACTGGAGCACATTGGAAAAGAGCCATCAAAGAGGGTGGCCAGACCAGATGTGAAGATAGCTAAATAAAATGCTAAATTTGAGGATTAAAATGAGATAGTCATAGACCATGTGAAAATCAAAAGTCAAAATTTACTCCCCAAACCCCTTTATCTATACGCTAAAATAGCTCACTTTAAAATAATTGTCAATATCAAATATTGTCAAGGACTGAAGTAACTAGGACTCTCACATATTGCCTACATGGATGGAAAATGGTATAACTATTTATATTCCCAAGGACAAAGTAGCCTGCTGGGCTGCAGTCCATGAGGTCACAGAGAGTCAGACATGACTGAATAAGCACACAGTACATTTTTATTTTTATAGACTGTCAGTATCATTAAACTAAATGTTAACTTACCCTTTGTCATAGAAATCCACTCCTAGATATATATCAAAGAGAAATGAATATATTCAGCCACCAAAAGACATGTACAATAATGTTCATAATAGCCTTATTTTAAATAACCAAAAACCAGGAAGTAATCCAACTGTCAATCAATAAGGAAATGGACAAATGGTAACATTTCCATAGAACTGAATACTGTATAACAATTTAAAAAAAAAATCCCTAACTGACACATTCAACAACATGAGTGAATTTTATAGATAGTGTGCTGAAAGAGAGAAGGTAGACAGAAAAGATGTATAATGAATGAATTTATTATATGAAAAAAGGATGCTAGCTATGGATGGGAATGGGGTGGGGTAAGAGGGCTTACCAAATGGAAGGGAATATGAAAGAGCCTTCTAGAACATTAGAGAAGTTTCTTATCTTCTGGTGATAGATACATGGGTGTGTATACGTAAAAACTCATTGAGTTTTATTCCTGGTATTAGTATACATTATGGACTTTACTATGCATACCACATACTATTATGCTACAATTTTGTTTTAACCTGAAAGTAACAGTAAGTCTAGGCACAGAAACTGAGTAAAATTACCACCTCCATCTTTGCTCAGGGTTTCCTTCACAGACCCAAGTCCCAGAGAGAATTAATTTCAACTCTTTTAAAGACACACACTCTGGTCACAATGCCTTAGTACATACCCAATCCTTAAAATGTTCTCATTTGGCTAATGAGCCAGGTTGTTCACAGAACCTGTGAGCATATCAGAAAAATGCCCACTGTCTAATAAGTAACACTGCAGTAATTGTCTTTTTATGGGTATTATGCATATGCATAACTTTCATCATTAACACAAATGTTCCTTTACTCATGTCATCTCCATCTCCCTGTTTTAAAACTGAAAAATTTGGTAATTTGCCATGAGATTTCAGGATATTCGTGCAGATGAACAATGTTCCATTATATTTTAATCACCTTTTATATGAGTTTTTATTTCTCACTTGTGGATTGATAGTCTATTAAGAACTAGCCTAGAATAAAATTGAAAACCCTTAGAAAGCCATAGTGCTGGAATCAGATAATTTTTTAAATGCATTTTATAGAGGAAACCTACAACCTACCCCTCCTACCATTTTAAGGTAAAGCTGAACTGACAGCAATCTTTGTCCTAATGCTGGGCAAGGTAGCAAATTGAATGAATAAATGAGTCTTAGACGATGGAAATAGCTTGATAATCATTTCCTCATGGAAAAAAATTTATTCAGCTAGACAGATCACAATGATTTTGGACATTGCTGTTGCTTAAACCAGTATACCATTAATTATAGCACTACTGATTCAATACTAAGATCTTTCTAACAATAATTCTGAGAATCTACTATAAATGAAAATCAAAGTAGTATTACCAGTTACATTTTTTTGAGGTTTTTATTTTTTTAATTTTTTTACCTGACTCATTTATATCATTTTTTTTGTTTTTTGTTTTTTACCCAATATTTATTTTTTTATTACTTTATTCTACATTACAATACTATATTTGTTTTGCCATACATTGACATGAATCAGCCACAGGTGTCCACGATCTCCCAATGCCGAAGGCCCTCTCACCTCCCACCCCACATCATCTCCCTGAATCATCCTGTGCACCAGCCCCATGCATCCTGCATCCTGCATCCGGCATTGAACATAGACTGGCACTTCGTTTCTTACAAGATAGTATACGTGTTTCAATGCCATTCTCCCAAACCATCCCACCCTCTCCCTCTCCCTCAGAGGCCAAAAGTCCATTCTATACCTCTGTGTCTCTTTTGTTGTCTCACATATAGGGTCATCATTACTATCTTTCTAAATTCCATATATATGTGTCGGTATACTGTATTGGTGTTTTTCTTTCTGGCTTACTTCACTCTGTATAATCGGTTCCAATTTCATCCATCTCATTAGAACTGAGTCAAATTTATTCCTTTTAAGGGCTGAGTAGTACTCCATTGTGTATATGAACCACAGCTTTCTTATCCATTCATCTGCTGATGGACATCTAGGTTGCTTCCATGACCTGGCTATTATAAACAGTGCTGCAATGAACATCGGGGTACATGTGTCTCTTTCAATTCTGGTTTCCTCAGTGTGTATGCCCAGCAGTGGGATTGCTGGGTCACAAGGCAGTTCTATTTGCAATTTTTTAAGGAATCTCCATACTGTGTGTACCAGTTACATTTTAAAAAGAGAGAAGCTATTTTTATTATACAGAGAAGGCAATGGCAACCCACTCTAGTACTCTTTCCTGGAAAATCCCATGGACAGAGGAGCCTGGTAGGCTGCAGTCCATGGGATCAGTAGGAGTCAGACAGAACTAAGAAACTTCACTTTCATTTTTCACTTTCATGCATTGGAGAAGGAAATGGCAACCCATTCCAGTGTTATTGCCTGGAGAATCCAAGGGACACAGAAGCCTGGTGGGCTGCTGTCTATGGGGTTGCACAGAGTCAGACACGACTGAAGCGACTTAGCAGCAGCAGTATTTTTGTTATAAACTTTATTTTAGGTTGATAAGATGGAGAAGGGGTGGTGGATGTGGAGTACATCTCTCTCCATGGATGCATCAGTAATACATCTACAAATGCAGAAGTTCTCACAGAGCACCAGCTATGTCTTGGCAGCTGACCACAAGAAAGGAACATACGGATCCATGCATAACTCAGTAGAACAAAGGAAAGATGAGAGAAAGAGGAGGAGAGAAAGAAGGACAAGACCAGTACCTGGGGGTGATGGGGAGCTAAAGAGGGGGTGAGATACCTGCATCTGGGGCAATTGGTTGGAATAGAAGGGAAGCATTTGAAGTTGTCAGAGAGTGAAACAGTTATTCTGTAACAGTCCAAATGGAGTGAGGACCACACAATCCATGCAACAGCCTTACATACCCTGGAAATGGACTGTTCCACCAGAACACAAGGTGGCTGAAAGCTGGAGCATGGGGATTAGATAGTAAGCCTAGGGCAAGGACTGCTGTTGACTGCAGGGAGATGGTCCAAGGGGACAGAAGAGAGTAAATCCACAATGAGGAATACCTTTGAAGGAAACCCAGCTGGTCATAGGGGCAGGGTGCTACTGTTGAGTTACATGCAAGGGGTCGAGCTAGCTCTGTAGTCTCTCTCTCCCCACATGCCAGTACCAGCAGCTGAGCAATAGAGAAAAATGCCAGCGAGTGTGGCTTTTTGATGCCTGATGTGCCAAGCAATAGAGAAGGAAACCCAGTCAGGGATGCCCTTTCTGCCTACTGTGCCAAACAAAAGAGAAGGAGCAGCCAGGAAGGCTCTTTGAGCACCAGCTGCCAGAGGCTAGAAAAGAATTGACTAGAGTCAGGTCTCCTGTGCTCCTGGCTGCCAGCTTCCCTACATACCTGGTGTCCCCTGCAATCCAAGCAGCTGCATCACCTCCATGCCCAGTACTCACTGGGGCAGACCCAAGTCCTCCAGGGCAGGCTTGGGAGCAAACTCCTGTGGGTGACCCACAGGCAGAGGTGGGGATAAAAGCACAATTAAACTCCAGGGGTGAAGTGACTAAGGAAGATCAAACATCTTTCCATGGGCTGTCCTAGGTAGATGAGGTGAGTTGAGGCTCACAGACAGGGAAATGATGCTGACAGCTGAGACCTGAGAAAAACATTCCTTATTATTATTATGTTTCATTCATTCTGTAGTTGGGTCTGGATTATTTCCTAAATTTATTGTTGTTCTCTATACTTTTTCTCTGTTGTTATGGTGGATGTTTTCATTACTATTATCTCAATTTGGCTTTTGGGGACCTTTCTTAAATCATATTTTTATTTATTTCACATATATCTACTTCTACTTTGTCTTTCTGTGATTCTGTGGTTTTCTTTTTATTCTTGCTGTACTTTTTCTTTAATATATCTTGTACTTTTTATTTTTATATATACATCTAACTGTTTTCCTATTTTTTTAATTTTTCCTCTTTCTTTTCACCTTGTTTGTTTATTTTGTTTTCTCTGCTTTACTCCTCAGTTGTGACTATGCTTTGATCTTGTTTTCTGTTTTAGCTACTTTGCTTTTAATTGGTTGATATCATTTTTTTATTTCCTTTTTCTCACTGGGTGACACTTCTACTTTTCTACTTTGTTTTTGGGTCTGTTTTAATTTTGTTTGTAGAAGTTTGTGTGTGTGTCTGTTCCCTTTTTTTTTCTTTATATCTGTCTGATTTTGTTTTTTGATTTGTCTTGGTTTTGGTCTTTATTTCTTTTGTTGTTACTGTCATTAAAAACAAATTGAAGGATTTTGATTCCCCAATCAGAAGTTGGCCTTGAGCCTGTGGGGTGAGAGTGTGATGTCTAGGACACTAGACTATCATAAAACCTCTGACATCAGGGAGTTTTAATCAGTGAGAACTCCCATGAAAGCCTACATCTGGATCCAAGATCTGGCATCACACAACTGCAGGCAAAACTGACTATTGGAAACCTCACTCAAATAACAAGCAAGTTAAAGTCACCCAGTCAGGTCTGACTCTTTGCGACTCCAGGACTACACAGTCCATGGAATTCTCTAGGCCAGAATATTGGAGTGGGTAGCCATTTTATTCTCCAGTGGATCCTTCAAGCCCAGGAATCAAATCTAGGTTTCCCCCATTGCAGGCAAATTCTTTACCAGCTGAGCCACTAGGGAAGCTCAACAAGAAAGAGAGGAATACAAACCAAATAATTAGCAGACAGGCTGCCCTCAGACAAACCAAAACACACCACCTCAAACAGCCCTGCTGATCAGAAAGAGAGAAAGAGAGAGAAGGAAAAAAACAAAAACAAAAAACTCACTTCCACCCACCAGAATACAATCAAATATTTCTCTCAACATGAAGTGTACACAGCCATTGATCCCACTCCGCCCACAAGGGTCTGAGATCAAAAGCAAGAAGAACTACAGCACTATAGCCTGGCAAAATATGATCTCAAACAAAGTAAGTTAGGCAAAATAAAAAGACAAACAAACACTGTGCAAATGAAGGAATAAGATAAAAATCCTAGTGACAAAATAAACAAAGAGAATATAGAGAAACTACCTGAAAAAGAATTCAGAGTAATGATACCCCGAAAAGATGACTCCAAAATTTCAAAAATAGAATGAAGAAAATGTAAGAATCATTTTACACATTTAGCAAGGACCTGGAAGAAATGAAGAATAAGTAAACAGTGATGAACAGCAGAATTACTGAAATTAAAAATGCTCTAGAAGGAATCTATAGAAAAATAACTGAGGCAAAAGAATGGATAACTGCGGTGAAAGATAGAATAGTGGAAATAACTGCTAAGGAGCAGAATAAAGAAAAAAGAAAAGAATTGTGGAAAATATCAGAAACCTCTAGGATAATACTAAATGAAAAAAAAACATCCAAATTATAGATGTTGCAGAAGAAGAAGACAAAAAGGGTCTGAGAAAATTTTTGAAGACTATAGTTGTGAACTTTCCTAACATGGTGAAAGCTTGCAGCTGTGAGCAGTGAATGATGCCAAGATTCCTGGCCTCTGGAGGAGAGGAATTCAATCAAGGCCAGAGACAAGGCTTGATCACTTGAAGCTTTTTGTGTAGCATAGAAGCTTCTGACATAGACATTAGAAGGGAACAGTAAGAGTTCCCCCTTGCTAGTTTTTAGCAAGGCATTTTATATCTGTTAGCAAGTTGCTAATCAGATAAAGAAATACTTCAAAACTAAGAGAGTTTCAACAGGCCTCTTTCTTACACTATGCATCTCAAGACAGAATAGCACAAAGAGAGTCATCTCCAGGAATAAAACAGTTGAGATGAATCTTGAAGAAAGGTAAATTTTCAGCCAAATACATAGGTTCATTAAAACAGCTTAAGAGAACATTTTCATGAGTAAGAAATGCAAAAAGGCAAGATGGTTGCCTGAGGAGGCCCTACAAATAGCTGAGAAAAGAAGAGAAGCTAAAGGAAAAGGAGAAAAGGAAAGCTATGCCCATCTGAATGCAGATTTCCAAAAAATAGCAAGGAGAGATAAGAAAGGCTCCCTCAGTGATCAATGAAAATAAATAGATGAAAACAATAGAATGGCAAAGAGATTCCTATAATAAAATTAATTAGAGATACCAAGGGAACATTTTATGCAATGATGGACACAACAAAGGATAGAAATGGTAAGGACCTAACAGAAGAAGAATATTAGGAAGAAGTGGCAGCAATACACAGAAGAACTGTACAAAAAAGCAACCTAGATGCCTATCAGAAAATGAATGGATAAGAAAGCTGTGGTACATATCACAATGGAGTATTACTCAGCCATTAAAAAGAATACATTTGAATCTGTATGAGGTGGATGAAACTGGAACCTATTATACAGAGTGAAGAAAGCCAGAAAGAAAAACACCAATCCAGTATACTAACATATATATATGGAATTTAGAAAGATGGTAATGATATCCCTGAATGTGAGATAGCAAAAGAGACACAGATGTATAGAACAGTCTTTTGGACTCTGTGGGAGAGGGAAAGTGTGGGATGATTTGGGAGAATGGCATTAAAACATGTATAATATCATATATGAAATGAGTCACCAGCCCAGGTTCAATGCATGGTACTGGATGCTTGAGGCTGGTGCACTGGGATGACCCAGAGGGATGGTACAGGGAGGGAGGAGGGAGGGAGGTTCAGGATGGGAAACAGGTGTATACCTGTGGCAGTATACATGTTGATGTGTGGCAAAACCAATACAATATTGTAATTAACTTCCAATTAAATAAATTTATATTTAAAAAATAAAAATAAATAAAAATAAACAGAAAAGTAAAAAAATAAAAGATCTTAATGACCCATATAATCATGATGGTGTGATCACTCATTTAGAGACAGATACTCTGGAATGCAAAGTCAAGTGGGCCTTAGGAAGCATCACTATGAACAAAGCTAGTGGGGGTGATGGAATTCCAGTTGAGCTATTTCAAACCCTAAAAGATGATGCTGTGAAAGTGCTGCACTCAACATGTCAGCAAATTTGGAAAATTCAGCAGTGACCACAAGATTGGAAATGGTCAGTTTTCATTCCAATCCAGAGGAAAGGCAGTGCCAAAGAATGTTCAAGCTACTTCACAATTGCAGTCATCTTACAGGTTAGCAAAATAATGTTCAAAATTCTCCAAGCAAAGCTTCAACAGTACGTGAACCATGAAATTCCAGATGTTCAAGCTGGATTTAGAAAAGGTAGAGGAACCAGAGATCAAATTGCCAAGATCCATTGGATCATAGAAAAGCAAGAGGGTTCCAGAGAAATATATACTTCAGCTTTATTGACTACGTCAAGTCATTTGACTGTGTAGATAACAACAAACTGTGGAAAATTCTTAAAGAGATGAGAATACCAGACCACCTTATCTCCCTCCTGACAAATATGTACACAAGTCAAGAAGCAACAGTTATAAGTGGACATGGAACAACAGACTTGTTCCAAATTGGGAAGGAAGTACATCAAGGTGGTACATTGTCACCCTGCTTATTTAACTTATCTAGTCAGGGCTATGGTTTTTCCTGTGGTCATGTATGGATGTGAGAGCTGGACTGTGAAGAAGGCTGAGCACCGAAGAATTGATGCTTTTGAACTGTGGTGTTGGAGAGGACTCTTGAGAGTCCCTTGGACTGCAAGGAGATCCAACCAGTCCATTCTGAAGGACATCAGTCCTGGGATTTCTTTGGAAGGAATGATGCTAAAGCTGAAACTTCAGTACTTTGGCCACCTCATGTGAAGTGTTGACTCACTGGAAAAGACTGATACTGGGAGGGATTAGGGGGCAGGAGAAGGGGACGACCGAGGATGAGATGGCTGGATGGCATCACGGACTCGATGGATGTGAGTCTGAGTGAACTCCGGGAGTTGGTAATGAACAGGGAGGCCTAGCGTGCTGCGATTCATGGGGCTGCAAAGAGTCAGACACGACTGAGCGACTGAACTGAACTGAGTGTATCATGCTAAATGCCAGACTAGATGAATAACAAGCTGGAAATAAGCCTGCTGGGAAAAATATCAATAACCTCAGATGTGCAGATGACACCACCCTATGGCAGAAAGTGAAGAACTAAAGAGGCTCTTGATGAAAGTGAAAGAGGAGACTGAAAACGCTGGCTTAAAACTCAATATTCAAAAAACTAAGATCATGGCATCTGGTCCCATCACTTCATGGCAAATAGAAGGGGAAACAATGGAAACAGTGACAGACTTTATTTTGGGGGCTCAAAAATCACTTCAGATGATGACTGCAGCCATGAATTGAAAAGATACTTGCTCCTTAGAAGAAAAGCTATGGCCAACCTAGACAGCATTTTAAAAAGCAGAGACATAACTTTACCAACAAAGGTCCATCTAGTCAAAGCTTTGGTTTTTCCAGTAGTCATGTATGGATGTGAGAGTTAAAAAAAAAAAAAAGAAAGAAAGAAAGAAAGGAAAGCTGAGAACCAAAGAACTGATGCTTTTGAACTATGTTGTTGGAGAAGACTCTTGTGAGTCCCTTGGACTGCAAGGAGATCCAATCAGTCCATCCTAAGGACATCAGTCCTGAATGTTCATTGGAAGGACTAATGGTGAAACTGAAGCCAATACTTTGGCCAATTTTTGCAAAGAACTGACTCACTGGAAAAGACTCTGATGCTGGGAAAGATTGAAGGCAGGAGGAGAAGGGGGACAACAGAGGATGAGATGGTAAGATGGCATCATCATCTAGATGGACATGAGTCTGAGTAAGCTCTGGGAGTTGGTGAAGGACAGGGAAGGCTGGCGTGCTACAGTCATGGGTTCTCAAAGAACCAGACACAACTGAGTGTACTGAAAATAATATTTTCTTCAGTAAGATACACTGGTTTTCCAAATCATTATTGCTTCAAGGCTTGAGTCTTTAGGAAGAACCAATTTGAAGTAAGAGAGATTCCAAGGCAAATACAAAGTTTCATTAAACATAGTGTTAATAAAAACATTTCCACAAGAAAAATGCATTATTTAGCTCAAGGTTTGTGAAATGTTAAGTTCAAGTGTCATCATGACAACACAGGATTAAAAGAGAGAAAGAAAAAAAAAAATCTGCCACTTGCAGCTTATTTCCTCTAGTCACTTGGGGACCTTGGCCTTTCTACCAAGGCTGTTAAACTCAATGAGAAAAGAAATAGTCAACCAATTACAAATATACAACCAAATGTACAGAGTTCCACATAGGATAGCCCAAGGAAAACTACAATAAAGCACATGTTAATCAAACTAATAATATTTAAACTAAAAGGAACAAAATATTGAAAGCAGCAAGGGAAAAGTAATAAGTCATATAGAAGGGAATTCCCATAAGGTTAACAGCTGAACTTTCAGCAGAAATTCTGCAGGCCAGAAGAGAGTAGCAGTATATATTTAAAGTAATGAAAGGGGAAAACCTACAACCAGATTACTCTACCCAGCAAGAACCTAATTCAGAATTGATGGAGAAATTAAAAGCTTTACAGACAAGCAAAACAAGACAATTTAATACCAAAAGCCAGTTTTACAACAAATGTTAAACAGACTTCCCTAGGCAATAAACATAAGAGAAGAAAAGACCTACAAAAGCAAATCCAAACAATTTGACCACTGGAAAAACAATAGCCTTGACTAGATAGACATTTGTTGGTAAAGTAATGTCTCTGCTTTTTAATATGCTGTCTAGGTTGGTCATAAGTTTTCTTCCAAAGAGTAAGCATCGTTTAATTTCATGGCTGCAATCACCATCTGCAGTGATTCTGAAACCACCCAAAATAAATTCTGCCACTGTTTCCACTGTTTCCTCAACTATTTGCCATGAAGTGATGGGACCGGATGCCATGATCTTCATTTTCTGAATGTTGAGTTTTAAGCCAACTTTTTCACTCTCCTCTTTCACTTTCATCAAGAAGCTCTTTAGTTCTTCTTCGCTTTCTGCCATAAGGATGGTGTCATCTGCATATCCGAGGTTATTGATATTTCTCCCAGCAATCTTGATTCCAGCTTGTGTATCACTTAGCCCAGCATTTTTTATGATGTAGTCTGCATATAAGTTAAATAAGCAAGGTGACTATATACAGCCTTGATGGACTCTTTTTCCTATTTGGAACCAGTCTGTTGTTCCATGTCCAGTTATAACTGTTGTTTCCTGACCTGCATATAGGTTTCTCAAAAAGCAGGTCAGGTGGTCTGGTATTCTCATCTCTTGAAGAATTTTCCACAGTGTGTTGTGATCCTCACAGTCAAAGGCTTTGTCATAATCAATAAAGCAGAAATAGATGTTTTTCTGGAACTTTCTTGCTTTTTCAATGATCCAGTGAATGTTGGCAATTTGATCTCTGGTTCCTCTGCCTTTTCTAAATCCAGCTTGAACATTTGGAAGTTCACAGTTCACATACTGCTGAAACCTGGCTTGGAGAATTTTGAGCATTACTTTACTAGCGTGTGAGATGAGTGCAATTGTGCGGTAGTTTGAACATTCTTTGGCATTGCCTTTCTTTGGGACTGGAACAAAACTAACCTTTTCCAGTCCTGTGGCCACTGCTGAGTTTTTCCAAATGTGCTGGCATATTGAGTGCAGCATTTTCACAGCATCATCTTTAGGATTTGAAATAGCTCAACTAGAATTCCATCACCTCTACTAGCTTTGCTTGTAGTGATGCTTTCTAAAGCCCACTTGACTTCACATTTCAAGATGTCTGGCTCTAGGTGAGTAATCATATCATCGTGATTATCTGGGTCGTGAAGATCTTTTTTTTTCTTAATGTCCTTTTAATTGCCTAAAACAAATCAGATTGCAAGCTGTTATATTATTGAATATATGTTTGTTTTACATAAGAAAGACCTCTCTATATGGCACAGAAACATTTGTTTACTGAACATTTACTTCTCCAGTCTCCCTGTGAATTATCCTTTGTCCCCTTTGAAGTTCTAGACTTGCCCCTCCACCTTCTCCTTAGCTCAGAATAGCATATAAGCCTCAATTGACTGTTCATTGAGTCCAATATTCTTATAATGTCCTACTTATACAAAGTTAAATTTGCTTTTCTCCTGTTAATCTATCTGGTATTCCAGCCAGAGAACCTAGAAAGGCAAATATATATATATATATATATATATATATATATATATATATTCTTCTCTGACAGAAGAAAGGAACGGAAAGAAGAGAAAGAGAAAGAAAGTTCCTTTGTATAGTAGAATGCCTAACAAAAATGTATGTTGGAATTAGAAGATTAACATTTGGTATCCATCATCATAATAACTGATTCTAGAAAGAATGATAAGTGAATGCTAATAATTTTACCCAAGTGAAATTTGAGGAGTACTGGAAGATTTTGTAAGCCTCAAAGTGTCTTCTTCTGCTGCTGCTGCTGCTGTCAGGCTTCAGTCATGTCTGATTCTCTGCAACCCCAGAGACGGCAGCCCACCAGGCTTCCCCGTCCCTGGGATTCTCCAGGCAAGAAGTGGAGTGGGTTGCCATTTTCTTCTCCAATGCATGAAAGTGAAAAGTGAAAGTGAAGTTGCTCAGTCGTGTCGGACTGGTAGCGACCCCATGGACTGCAGCCTACCAGGCTGCTCTGTCCATGGTATTTTCCAGGCAAGAGTACTGGAGTAGGTTGCTATTGCCTTCTCTGAAGTGTCATCTGACTAGGTACTTAATGATTATAAAGGCAAAAACAGTAACTTTATATTGAAATCACCTAGAAGACACGATAGTGATCAGGTAATCAGAGTTAACTTCGGTAGTAATCCATATCAGCTGTCTCCTGATGTACACACCAAGAACACAAGATCACTGCCATGGTATTTCTACCCCAAATGCATCATCTAATAGTGAGAAAGTATTAAACAAGCCCAAATCGGAGGATAGTCTACAACATAACTGGCCTGTATTATTTTTAAATAGTTAATACCATGAAATAGAAAGACTGTGGTACTGGTTTAAATAAAAGGAAACTGAAGAAAACATGAGAATTGAATGTGGAACATGATCCAGGATTGTCTATAACTATAAAGGGCATTACTGGGATAAAACACAAAATCTGAATATGGTTTTAGCATGTATGCATGGTCAGTCACTCAGTCGTGTACGGCTCTTTGCAACCCCCTGGGAGTTGCAAAAAAATCCCCACTTGCCTGTCTATGGGATTCTCCAGGTAAGAATACTGGAATATGTTCCCATTTTCTCTTCCAGGGAATAGTCCCAGCTCAGAGATCAAACCATGTCTCCTGCATCTCCTGCATTGGCGGGCAGATTAACATATTAGATGATATTATTGTAACAATGAATGCCCTGATTTTAACAATTATACTGTGGCTATGTAAGCAAATTCTGTATTTTAGAAAACATATTGAAATATTTAGAAGTAAAGAGACATTATGTATGCAATATGTAGAGAAAACAAAAATGGTAAAGCAAATGCAGGAATGCCAAAATGTTAGCATTTGGGAAACCTGAGTGAAAGGAGTACCAATTTTTTTTTTTTTCCCTTACAACTTTTAAGTTTGAAACTAAATGAAAATTTTAAAATACTGGAAAAAATAACAAAATGGGGAAAAAATGTGCAGGCTTGAAAGGCATAAATGTGGGCTTGAATCCTGGCTCTCCTGCATATTAGCTGTGTGATCTTAAGCAAGTTGTTTAACCTATCCAAGCTTTAAATTATAAGCTATAAAATTTCTCTCCTAGAGTTTTTAGGAGAATTAAATATTATTACATGTAAAATGCTCTATAAATTTATTATTAGGATGTATAATACAGAGAAAAGTGAATAGACTCCAAATATATCAAGGTGACTATGGGAGATTCTGGATTGGGCACTACTTCCTGTTGCTCCCAGACCACCAAAATCATTTACTAAATAATACCTGAGGTAAACTTCTCAGTCCTTCCCCTAATTCTTCCCACTTTTCTTTTTTGTTGAACTCTGAAAGAACTTCAAAACTCTGATGAGATCTAGGTGATTAGAAGGAAGCAACTTAACAAACTATAAAACTAAAACATACCTTAACAAAGATATGATATAAATTTTAGCAAATTTGTGCTAGCCATTTTTATTTATCATAGTACTTATGGATAATGATACATCAAGTTGGTCCAATACTTCAGATGACTCTCTTTATCAGCTCATTGCACTGTGGAAAAGGGAAACCCAGATATGAGTATTCTACTTCTGTTTATGTGCCCTAAGTTGCTGTGGGTGAAGGTTTTGTTTGGATGTCAATGAATTGTCTCCCACAGAATTGTTTATAATTTAAGCCAACTCTCTTTTTGTTCAAGAAAGTGTTCAAGAATCTTTAGTTCAAGAAATGATCAAGTCTATCCATCTATCAGAATTGTGGAGAAGATAATTTTCTTGAACTTTTGAAATCATATTATATGAAGGTTCCTATTTCTCCCCCATGCAAAAGGTCAACTCGGCTAAATAATTTCCCATTGTACAAGACAGTCCTTTTTATAGTTTTCTCCCTTGCAGCATGCAGTCTTATTCATCATGTCATGTTTCAAGGAAGAAATCAGCAACCTATCAGCTTTCAAGGCCTGAGTGATAGGGACAGGAACAAAAATACCTCAAATTGGAGCTGGACAGGAGCAAAGTTGACAACAGCTCCTGAGAAGCCATTTGTTTTGCTTATTTATATCCTGTCAGGACAGTAATGAAAAGGGAACCAAATCAAATATAGAACTCAGTAAAGCATCCATAATTTGTCCTTGTCCTTATTTAGAGATTAATATTTCTGAAGAATATAAAGATTCTGATTAGGAATAACGTCTGCTATAAGTAGGATAACCATGTAAGTTGTCATTTAAAATGAGCCCCCTTGAAGAGTAAAAGGGGATCAATAATTATTCCAGCACAAAAGACATCAGTCAGGACTTCCCCAAAACAAATCAAGGCATATGGCCACCACAGTGATGGAGATAATATGTAGAGGTTTGTTCTAATTTTTTCAGATGACTGACAGCTCAGGTTCTAAAATCTTTATTTCAGAATATTAGAATAAGCAAAACAGATTTGTGGAGCTCATATAGCTTACCCTTTCCATTTTACAAATAAAACTGAAATAAAAGAGAAACTTTATTAATACCTGTAGAATTGTAAAGTGAAAATATCAAATTCTTTTTTTTTTCTTTGTATTGTTAATTCAGCTAAGCGCCTAGAATCTAGGTTTCCAAATCATTGTAAGTGATAAGGGAATTCAGTCTATATGCATGATGTTATGGTATTATCTATCTTATCATGTTCATCTGAAAAAAACAAAGACTCAAGTATTGCATCGTAAGCTTGCTACCCACCCTCAATCTTCAGACCACGATCCATGAGTAGAAGTTGTACTTATCAAAACAAAGGCCCAACATGAAGCCAACACACCATTAAACACATGAGTATTCATGGAAAAAAAATACACTCACTTTTCCAAATTTACAGAGAAAAAAAACATATCTAAGCTCATAATCCAGATGCATTCACCTAACAAAGAACTCTGCTTTGTACAAGCCAGGTATAAAAATCAAAATTCATTTACACATGCCTACATGCTTGCCTATAAATGAAGCAAGGTATTGGATCCCTACACAATTGAAGTAAGTATTGTTGTCATTCAATTGCTAAGTCATGTACAACTCTTTGCAACTCCCATAAACTGAAGCATGCCAGGTTTCTCTGTCCTTTTCTATGTGCTGGAGTTTGCTCAAACTCATATCCATTGAGTCAGTGATACAATCCAACCATCTCATCCTCTATCTTGTCTCCCTCTTCTCTTGCCTTCAGTCTTTCCCAGCATCAGGGTCTTTTCCAATGAGTCAGCTCTTTGCATCAGGTGGCCACAGTATTACCAGTACCTATGCATATAGTGAGTGGTTCTCTGGGAAGGTGCAAGTGTAGAAATATAAAGAGTAGTGTATGTCCCTCAAGAGCATCAGGCTGGAGGATCGAGAGAATTATGATGCTCAGCTTTTTGCCATCTGACCAGGATCCTTCTTTTTCTGTGGAAACTCAGAAACTTGCTTCATCCATGATGAGGTATTAGTAATTTTTCTCAAATATTCAGCTGCCAAATTCTCCCATGCTCATATCACTTCTCTGACCAACCTCTATGTCTGCCATTCCAGGTCTTTGTCTCCATTCTACTGGAAGGGAAGGAGGGAATAAGTTCAAAAACAGGAGTCTGGGCCAGGATGCAGCTCCTTCCCATGATGTCCTAGGCACCACGTCATCTCCTGTCTCCTGCCCCTCATACGTCCTGGCAGTAGATTCTCCCTTACCTCTGTGTTCCAAGTTTTATCTGACTTCCTTGACATTGACATTGAAGTTGCTCAGTCGCGTCCGACTCTTTGTGATCCCATGGACTGTAGCCTACAAGGCTCCTCTGTCCATGGAATTTTCTAGGCAAGAGTACTGGAGTGGGTTGCCATTTCCTTCTCCAGGAGATCTTCCCAACCGAGGGATCAAACCCATATCTCCTGCATTGTAGGCAGACGTTTTACCATCTGAGCCACCAGGAAAGTCCATCTGACTTCCTTAGAGATGGGCACTTCTCCCTTCCTTCTGGATTGTGGGAAGTGGGGAAAAGCAGGAAGCAGGGAGTAAGCGACAAGAAGGGAATAAAGATAGATGGAAGCAGTAAAGAGGAAATAACTCAAGTAGTGGAGGTAAATATAGTAATTTTCAACAAGGAAAAGTCCAAATTATATGTTTCTGAGGTGAACATAGACCCCTAGTAAATTTCTAAAACAGATGATTTACAGATGGCTTTGTGCTACAAAGAAAGAGAATCTTCTCAATTTTATTACAGAAGCTACTAACATTTACAATCTACTATCTCAGTCTGCAGCCCCATGAAGTCTGTTAGGAACTGTAGTATGGAGGGAATTTGGGTATAATAGAGAATATGAGCGGAGAAGGCAATGGCATCCCACTCCAGTACTCTTGCCTGGAAACTCCCATGGACGGAGCAGTCTGGTAGGCTGCAGTCCATGAGGTCTCTGAGTCAGACACGACTGAGTGACTTCACTTTCACTTTTCACTTTCAGGCACTGAAGAAGGAAATGGCAACCCACTCCAGTGTTCTTGCCTGGAGAATTCCAGGGATGGTGGAGCCCAATGGGCTGCCGTCTGTGGGCTCTCACAGAGTCGGACACGACTGAAGCAACTTAGCAGCAGCAGCAGAGAATAAGAGTAAGCATCATTATCTTAGCAGAGCTAGTTAGGGATACCAAGCCAGGCCACTCCATTGTAGGCAAGGACAAAGTACACTATAACTTCCTCCACACCACAGAGGAAGCAATGAGCTCTGTTAGTCAGCATTATTTATGGTATATTATATTAATAGAAATCAACTGACCGTTTCTTGAAAAGCTTGGGCCACTAAATTTCAAAGTCTGTTTTTTTGGGTTTTTTGGTTCTGTTTTTTTTTTTTTTTAGGAAAACATTGCATAAGTACTAGATATTATACAATACACCAAGTTTGATTTGGGTCTGTAACTCATAATCAGACATATTAATTTATTCTCTAGCAAAATATATATTCAAAATAAATGATATAAAAACCATGCATATTTTCATTCAGGCTCAGGTCTAGTTTATCAAGCCATTTTGTCATGCATTTAAGAAAACTTTTGAGTTTGAGAGCTTTTTGGATCTTGTCACCAGGTATAAGATATTGTGAACCACATGTTTATTCTTCATATTCTTTGGAATAGATGTTGAACAAAGGGATACATTAATGTTGTATTACAGTTTCTTTAAAGGGAGATTATCCATCTTTAAGTATCTTTTCCTTAATGCTCCTATCTCTATTATCTGCTGATAATAAAAATTAAAAATAAAATACAGCAATAAAATGATTTGTCCTGGTTTATTTTAAGACACAGAAACAGATGGTAAATAACATATACTGGGGCTACTTGGGTAAAATTTTACTTCTATTCCTTATCAGTTTCACAACTTTAAGCAAGTTACTTAATCCATGCATTCTTCAGTTGCATCTTTTGCGTAATGGGAATAAATATTAGCACCCATATCATGTGAATATCTGAAAATTAAATATGTCACATAAGAACAATACCTGTCATATGGTGAATGCCACAAAAGTGTTAGGTACTGTCATTATTCAGCTCACAGTGCTTCTCAGCATGACATCAAAATAGACGTCATTAAGATTCAGTCTTCACATGGCATTGAATGCCCTGGAATAATTTGGGGAAACTAAGGGCCTACTATTCCTAAAAGCATCTTCCCCACTAACTGTTGAAGACTTAAAGACTAAGTTCTTTCCTTACTATAATTCTTGCTAAAATGCATAAGCCTTGGAAGAAGTCAGATTTTGATGGAAATTAAAAAGCTAAAATTAAAATATTGTAAGAGAAAAATTTAGAAAAATATATTTTAGACCCTTAGAGGCATGTCACCATCAAGGAAGGAGAATGAGAAAGTCAATTTTCAATTTTTCTCTCTGGATAGTTCTTCTGAAGACTAAGGGTTGAGCACACGAGCTTCTCTGAACTCATTTTGCTCAAGCATAAAACTGGCCTCACTTTCCAGGTGATGGCATTGAAACTAAGGATATAAACTCACTTATCCAAGGCACCTTACTTTAGATTACTGTTATCTTATGTATACCTATTGCTTTCAGATTTACCTTGTTTTATCTTATCTGATTCATACAGTTAATAAGTGCCAGCAGTAGAATTCTAACCCAAGTCTTCTAATTCTAGTCCCATCTTCTACTCTCTACAACACAAATTTTCCCACCACAAAGCTGCCTAAGCATCTAGTAAGGAATTCCTCTACTTGAGACCATATGAAATATGAGCACAGGGATGGCAGGAAGTAATAGGTGAACAGGGGCGTCACAGTCAAAAAGATCTGGGGTTGAAGGGTCACTGACAAAGCACTCACCATGGTTTATATGCCCATAATATTGGAATAAATAATAGCTGTTATGACAAATACATGAGTTAACATATGAAAAATATTGGCAGCATATACAATCAGTAGGAGGTACAAAAATACTCTCCCTCCTCTATTTACTTCTGTTTATTTAAAAAAATAGAGTCTTTTTTTCTGCTCTGTCTTACCTATGTTCTGTTCCGAGCACCACTCAGAATCTGGAAAATTTTGGGAATGGTTGCCAAGAAGAAAGACGTAAAAACAAAACAACATCAAAAGACAGCATGGCTACCATCCAGCAGAGAGTGCTGAGTCCTTTCACTGATAATAAACACAATAAAACAAATAACCCCTGTCAGTTTTGGAGGGCAGTGCCAAGGCTCATGAGGAAGCAGCTGGGAGCCTTCTGATATTCTGCACCACTAATGAGGACACCAGAGTTTCAGGGCTCTTTATTTGTACAACAGCAGTGACAAGAAGCATTCCCTCACTCCTCTATGCCCTGACCCTGTCAGGGATTTCTGTCTCTTTGCAACACTCTCTATGGACTCCAGAAGAATGCTGTGACAGGGGAAGGAGGTTTGGAGTTCAGAGGAAACTTTGCTTATCACTGCTAAGCTGTAATCTGTCAAGGAGACTTCTTGGGCCCTGACAACATAGATAAGAGGATGTCCTTTCTCTTGGTAGTCTGCAGAGCTGGATTAGCTGCTGTTCAGTAATCTAAAGACATAGCAGTAAAAAAATATCAAGAAAGATCTTGCTCAAATACTTGGCAGGTGTCTGGTTGCTTTTCTTTATTAAAACCAATAACCGGGATTCAGTCTAGCACTGATGTGTCATTTATTAGCCTGCTCTTTCCCTCATGCTATGCCACTGATATACTCCCAATACACACACCCATGTAGCCTTTTTTGAACTAAGAACAGAATGGCCAGGAAAGTAGCATAATATTGCCAATATCACTGAAATATATCTGATTTATCTTTCCCCATTAACTCTTTAAATAATTCATGACAAATGAGGGATGCTTAGGATAACACAGATTGGTCATTAATTTGAAAATTTTGCTGACAAATTCTTACAAATGACTATTAACAGGCAAGTTAGAGACTCAGTAGGCAAGGCTCCTCTGCCTCTGAAGGTCGACAACTTAGGAACACAAGATGCTACTTTTATACAGGCAGATTAATAATAAGGATGTATGAATAATTATCAAATGCAAACAGAACAATGCTGAGAATCAAAACTGTAAATCCATAAAGGGTCAATCTGGTAAATAAACTTCTGAGTACAAACAAACAGAAAATGACAAAAATCATATAAGAATTAGTTCTTTCTCATGAACAAGTGTTATATAAAACAATTTTTATTCCCTAAATACCTACCCATATAATGTCATTGGCAATGATTTAAAGGCATATGCTTTACCACCATGATAAACAGAACCTACTAAACTTACCTTGGGCTTCCCTCATAGCTCAGTCAGTCAGTAAAGAATCCACCTGCAGTGCAGGAGACCTGGGTTTGATACCTGGGTTGGGAAGATCCCCTGGAGGAGGGCATGGCAACCCACTTTAGTATTCTTACTTAGAGAATTCCCATGGACAGAGGAACCTAGTGGGCTGCAGGCCATGGGGTTGCAAAGACTTGGACATGACTGAGTGACTAAGCACAACACACAGCACACAAACCAACCTTAGCCATGCTGCTGGTAAGTCGCTTCAGTCGTGTCCGACTCTGTGTGACGCCATAGATGGTAGCCCACCAGGCTCCCCCATCCCTGGGATTCTCCAGGCAAGAACACTGGAGAGGGTTGCCACTTCCTTCTCCAGTGCATGAAAGTGAAAATTGGAAGTGAAGTCACTCAGTCGCGTCCGACTCCTTGCGACCCCATGGACTGCAGCCCACCAGGCTCCTCCATCCATGGGATTTTCCAGGCAAGAGTACTGGAGTGGGGTGCCATTGCCTTTTCCGACCTTATCCCTACATGACCTCTATTAAGTTACAATTAGGATGGACAGGGAGGCCTGGCGTGCTGCAATTCATGGGGTCACAAAGAGTCAGACACGACTGAGCAATTGAACTGAACTGAACTGAACTGAGGATACCCTTATGAGTGATAAAGATGGGCAAGGCACAAATGCTATGTGGGTACATATTCTTTTCCCACCTCCCTCATGCATATACTTCTATCAAAAGTGTTCTTCCTCTTTCACTTTGTGCACTGTTTCATAAATTATAAGGAGGAACTAAAAATCTCACAGATTTTTCTTAAGGTGTCTGAAAGTAGGTTGCTATTGTTCAGTTATTCAGCCATGTTCAACTCTTGGTGATTATATGAACTGCAGCACACCACGCTTCCCCATCCTTCACTATCTCCCAGAGTTTGTTAAAACTCATGTCCACTGAGTTGATGACATCATACAACCATCTCAAATGCTGTACGCCACTCCCTCCCCCTGACAATCTTGATTGTACCTTGAGTTTCATCCAGCCTGACATTTTGCATGATGTACTCTGCATATAAGTTAAATAAGCAGGATGACAATATATAGCTTTAACGTACTCCTTTCCCAATTTGGAACCAGTCTGTTGTTCCATGTCCAGTTCTAACTGTTGCTTCCTGACCTGGATACAGATTTCTCAGGAGGTAGTTAAGGTGGTCTGGTATTTCCATCTCTTGAAGAATTTTCCACAATTTGCTGTGATCCACAAGTCAAAGGCTTTAGCATAGTCAATAAAGCAGAAATAGATGTTTTCCTGGAATTCCCTTGCTTTCACTCTGACCCAGCTGATGTTGGCAATGTGAACTCTGGTTCCTCTGCTTTTTCTAAATCAAGCTTATACATCTGGAATTTCTTGATTCATGTACTGTTGAAACACAAAGTAATTCTTAAGGCCAACATGAGAGCATACAGGACTCAGGGGAGAGAATAGGACTTTAGTGAAGAATATCTAAGAGCTCCAGGACTACCCCCAGTCTTGTCAAAATATGGCCCTTGGAGAAGACTCAAATATAACCATAAATTTTGCCTGGACATATAAGGAAAGAGTACCTAACATCAGTGACCTAGACATAGAATAACCGATCCTGGCCCTGGGAGACCAAATAAAAAAAAAGTCCAAGGAAAGAAGGTGTTACTGGATGATACACAAGGACAGTGCTCAGCTGTTCAAATCACTGTTCAAAATACACATACTACTCAATGAAGACTCTTGTCTTCTCAGGAAGCCACATTTATTCTGACTCAACTTTTTTCTAGGCCTGCTATGACTACTACTTGTTCCTTACCTGATTAGAAAATAAATCCTGACTCTGACTGTGACAAGTTCTGACATTTGGCCATCTGTTGAGATTAGGTCCTCCCAGAAGCTGACACAGAGCCAAGAGTTTAAGTGGGAGTGATTTAGTAAGTAAGTGTTCCCACGAGCAGGCAGTAAATGAATGGAAGAATCAAAATAAGAAGAAGGAAGAAGTCAAGCACATCTGAGCCTCAGCCTGATTCCATGGGCACCTCATTCAAAAGTGTAATTTCACGAACATTTATTCACTAAAAGCATCAAGTTGTGCATACAAAAAGGATAAATTTTAAGACAGATAAGTATAAGTTGTGCCTCAGTGAGAGAGAAATATATAAACAGAACAACAATTGGAGACAGAAAGTCTAGGCTACTCTTTAGAAAATGTTAACATGAATGAGGGAGAGAAATAGATGCTCTATGAAGGGGTAAGTACACTTTAAGTAAAAGCCACTTTTAGATGGAAGAACTAATGTCATTCTCTATGTTAGTTTAAATGACACAGTACCATAGGAAGAAATTCTGATGCATGAATGAAAGGGGAGGATTTTCAAGTAATTAATCTAAAATGGAAACTATTCACTAAGCCCCTACAATATGTCAGCTGCTAGATGACATATTACATATACTATTTCATGCACTCCCTAAGTACTGCTTCCTTGGGAAATGGATTATTATATATCTTCAATTACTTGATAAGAAAAGTAAGGTTCAGAGAGGTTAAATACATTACCAAGGGACACACAGCCAGAGGGTATTAGAACTAGACTTCAAACTTATCTTTTACTCCAAACATGCTGTTTTCCTAAGAGTCCAACCCGCCGCCTAACTTTGTTAATGACTTCAGTAATCCACACAATTGATCTAGTGTACAGCCTAGGGCAGAATATGATCCAACAATAAAAAATCAATGATTCTCTTTAAGAAGCCAAGCCAGCAAGTGGTCTTCAGATACCACCCAAACTAATCACTAAGGTACATCTAATATACATATGAAATATTTTAAGCTGAAAACTCTGAGATGAAATATTCAGAATGAGGGCTGAGTTCTGTTTTTCAAAAAGTATGGCATTTTCAGACCCTAAAGAAGATTGTAATTCCCCCACCTCAGAAAGAAGGTGAATTTTAAACAGTCCCACTGTCACAGATTATAAAAGAAAACTAAATGCTGACTATCTTGGATGATCTGGCACCCCAACATAGAGCTGTGCTATAGGATAGAGTTCCACGTATAAGGAAGAGCATTTGCTCTGCAACCAGTGGTAGGCATTTGCCTAGCTTGTGGAAATAACCAAGAGATCTCTAAAAATATCACTGGAAGGAACTCTATTCAGAAATTTTGGCAATTACATATTCAGAAATTGTAATCTAGAATTTCATACCAAAAATTAAAGTTTCACCATATTTTGATATCATAATCACAGAAACAGCTCCTCAGAGATGTCCACATTCTGATCCTTAGAACCTCTGAATATGGTACTTTACATAATGAAAGACTTTGAATGTATGATTACATTAAGGGTCTTAAAATAAGGAATTTATTCTGTATTATATGGGTGTGATTAATGTAAACACACTCCCCTATAAGAAGGGTCCTTATAGGAGTGAAGCAAGAGGGGGATTTTGCAGAAAGTTTTCACTTT
The DNA here is from genome assembly GCA_917880005.1 of Nanger dama. Taxonomy (NCBI): domain Eukaryota; kingdom Metazoa; phylum Chordata; class Mammalia; order Artiodactyla; family Bovidae; genus Nanger; species Nanger dama. The sequence continues at coordinate 7,720,347 of CAKJTW010000069.1, forward strand.
CATCTCAGGTTCAAGGATTTGTTTAAGTCATTCATTATATACAAATAAATAGTACCAATATTTATTAGAGAATTATCTAGCTTACTTTCAATATACTAACATTAACTGAAAAGGGAAATAGAAATAGTAGAGGCTAAGAGGGGAGTGAAAAAGTTGGCTTAAAGCTCAACATTCAGAAAATGAAGATCATGGCATCCGGTCCCATCACTTCATGGAAAATAGATGGAGAAACAGTGGAAACAGTGTCAGACTTTGTTTTTGGGGGCTCCAAAATCACTGCAGAGGGTGACTGCAGTCATCAAATTAAAAGACACTTACCCCTTGGAAGAAAAGTTATGACCAACCTACATAACATATTCAAAAGCAGACATATTACTTTGCCGACAAGGTCCATCTAGTCAAGGCTATGGTTTTTCCAGTAGTCATGTATGGATGTGAGAGTTGGACTGTGAAGAAGGCTGAAGGCCAAAGAATTGATATTTTTGAACTGTGGTGTTGGAGAAGACTCTTGAGAGTCCCTTGGACTGCAAGGAGATCTAACCAGTCCATTCTGAAGGAGATCAGCCCTGGGATTTCTTTGGAAGGAATGATGCTAAGGCTGAAACTCCAGTACTTTGGCCACCTCATGTGAAGAGTTGATTCATTGGAAAAGACTGATGCTGGGAGGGATTGGGAGCAGAAGGAGAAGGAGACGACAGAGAATGAGATGGCTGGATGGCATCACAGACTCGATGGACATGAGTCTGAGTGAACTCCAGGAGATGGTGATGGACAGGGAGGCCCAGCATCTTGCGATTCACGGAGTCGCAAAGAGTCAGACGTGACTGAGCGACTGAACTGACCTGAACATTACCAAACTGTGAGCAAACAGTGGTTGGAAGTCCTGTGACACAGCACATCTTGAGTCCCAATTGGGAAGTGTCCCAGACTGTGCATCCACTCCATGGGTCAGAGTTCAAAAATAGCAGTTCAGGGTTCCTAATTATAATCCCAGGATACAAATTAATATGGTGATTAATCTGTGAGCAAATTGCAGCTCTGAATTCATGTTAATGCATAATAATTGGAACGTTAAGCCCAGGACTTGGTTGGTCAGATCTCCTCCAGGGGCTCAACAATCAGTCCCCTATCATATCTATGGTGCCACAAGGCTTGCACTCAAAGAAGGCAGCCATGCATAATCACTCACAGTCAGGGTAGTGTCCAGGCAGGTTAGAAGCAAAGCCTGCTCTGCTTTGTCTCTGAAGTCTAAACAAGACTATCTTATTTCCCAAACAAAGGATCAGGGTTAAAGATTAGGAAATATTATGACATTGACTTTGAACATGAAGTTAGGGGCCATCAGCCCCAAAATGCAGGTAATAGATTCTCTTCTCAAGTCTCCAGAAGGGAATACAGCTCTGCCAACACATATTTTAGTGAGACACCTTTTGGACTTCTGGCCTCCTGAATCGTATGTAAGATAACAAACATCTGTTGATTTGAACCAACTTGTTCTATGGTAATACGCTAAGGCATCAAGAAGAAACTAGTACATAAATATCTGGAGGCCTAGAGAACAATATTGATGGATCTGAAAAGCTAATTTATATTCAAAAAGCAATTATCTTGGCCCAAACTGCAGAGATATTTAAAATTAATACCAAAGTCTAGAAGTCCCTTAGACACAGAACTTCAGGTAAAGATTGAGGGCAAGTGGTGTACGTAGGAGGTGATAACAGGAAGAAAGACTGAAAGAGCAGGGAAGAGTAAAATAGAAAAGGAAGAGGAAGCAAGAATGGTACATTATCAGTGCCACTGCTGAAGGCTATGGTAGCCACCGGTTCCTCTAAGAAGAATGCAACATGCTTCCCAGAATCGGGCTTCCCTGTGGCTCAACTGGTAAAGAATCCATCTGTAATGCAGAAGAAACCTGGGTTTCATCCCTGGGTTGAGAAGATCCCCTGGGGAAGGAAAAGGCTACCCACCCAGTATTCTGGCCTGGAGAATTCCATGGACTCTATAGTCCATGGGGTCGCAAAGAGTCAGGCACGACTGAGCAACTTTCATTTTCATTTACTTTTTTCAGAATTAACTATCCAGTGTAGGGAGGCTAGAGCATTGCTCCACTGCCTCCAGCCCAATACTGTATGAGGATTAACCCACATTATCCAACGAGACTGCAAGACTGGAGAATTCCCTAAAATGGGAAGCAGACATGATGGATTTGTCAGAAAATCTGACCTGGCAAAGAACCCTTACTCACAGTTATGGATTAATCATAGGTAGGTCAAGAGTATGTGATGAAGGGCATCAAAAGAATTAGTTATAGGTAGTGTTTTATAAAAATAGTGACTCTGAGGAGATAAAAAAAAATCACAAACCCACCAAAAGGCAAAAGGAATAAAATATAGGTAGGTATTATACCAAAGAATTAATACAAATTAACAATAGGCACATGAAAAATGGTAGCATTCATAAATAGTGGTAAGTGCAAATGAAAGCAATGAATAATCACTTGACTATCAAATTAATACTTCTACACTAATGAAGAGAGTGTAAACTATACCAGTTTCTCTGGAAGTTATTTTTGTCTTTTGTATTAAAGGAATGAAAACATGAATTTTCTTTTACTCATCATTCTCAGTTCTAATAATAAGGAAATTAATAACACATTTAATAATGTAAATATATTGTAACAGGAGACTGCTTAAATAAATCTTAGGATAAAAATATAATGAGATAACCATTATTACATTGTAACTATTTTTAGATATGACAATATATTCATGACAACTTATTAAATATGTAAGCAGGCACCCGTAGGGTGATTCAGTTTTCTATAAAAATATTTTATACCTGAAACTATACAGTTCAGTTTTTTAGAAGTAATTATCTTTGGGGTTTGGTTTGTTGTCAGTATTTTCTACAAAGTGTATGTATTTCTTTTGTAATACACTTCAAATTAGGATTCCTCAAAAAGAGCCCCATATTATAATAATAGTGATCTGTTTTATCAAATAATTCTTTAACTGAATAGTAAAACTACAGATAGTAGAATAAAACTACTTAATATTCTCAAAGGATTTGTCCTGGAGACATTGGAGGATTCATTTCTTAAAAAAATAGCATTCTAATCACTTGAATTTTCTCATAATACAGTAGAGTATTACACAAAAAATAAGTGAAATAGGATTTCAGATCCTTAATAATCCTCCAAGACTTTAAAATTAGTTCATGAAATTAAGATTTATTCTGAGCAAAACAAGCCATATTGCATCAGCACTCTGATATTCAAAATAAGTGTTTATGATTAAAAAAACTCAAGCAGAGATAACTTAGGGCATACAGTAGGATGAATTAGATTTCTGGAGTATATCTAAGTTCACCTCAGTCTACTGCATACAAAGAAAAGAAAAGAGCCACCCATTTGCAATGAAATGCAGATAGTTGATGGTCAACTCTACTTTCTTAAATATGTATGCACACAAGACAAACTATCCATCTTATAAATTCATTCAAATGCATGCAAAAAATCCAGGTTCTACTGTAGTGTTCATAGATTAATTTATTCTCAACAAATAATGTTACTGTTTTCATTAGGTCCTAAAATAAAGCACCTACCCTATATGTAGTGATCAAGCATTAAAAAAAAAATGGAGCACAGTTGCTTTACAATGTTGCATTAACTTCTCCTGTACAATGAAATGAATGAGCTGTATGTATACATATATTCCATCCCTCTTGGACTTCCTTCCATCACCACCCCATCTCACCCATCTAGGTTATCACAGAGCACGGAGCTGAGCTCCCTGTGCTATACAGCAGATTGCCACTAGCTATATAATTTACACATGGTAGTGCGTATATGTCAATCCTAATCTCCCAATTTGTCCCAATCTTCCCTTATCCCCTGTGTCTACATGTCCATTCTCTATATCTACATCACTACCTGTGCTCTTCAAATAGGTTTGTGAGTACTATTTTTCTAAATTCCACAGATATGCATTAATATATATTTGCTTTTCTCTTTCTGACTTACTTCAGTCTGTATGACAGATTTTAGATCTATCCACAACTCTATAAATGATGTGATTTCATTCCCTTTTATGGCTTAGCATTATTTCATTGTAAATATGTACCATATCTTATTTATCCAATCATCTGTTGATGGACATTTAGGTTGCTTCTATGTCCTGCACTATACTTTGCCACTCAGTCACTCTGACTCTTTGTTGACCTCATGGACTATAACCTGCCAGGTTCTTCTGTCCATGTTGATTCTACAGGTAAGAATATTAGAGTGGATTGTCATACCCTCCTCCGGGGCATCTTCCCAGCCCAGGGAATGAACCCTGGTCTCTCACATTGCAGGCAGATACTTTACCATCTGAGCCACCAGAGAAGTCCAAGTCCATGTCTTGGCTATTGTAAACAGTGCTGCAGTGAACACTGGGATACACATGTCTTTTGCATTATGATTTTCTCAGGTTGTATGGTAAGTAGTGGAAGTTCTGGGTCATAGACAACCCTCAGAATAGGAGAAAACATTTGTAAGCAAAGCAACTGACAAGGCATTAATCTCCAAAATGTACAAACAGCTCAAGCAACTCAAAATCAAAACAAAAACTACCTAATCAAAAAAAAAAAAAAAAAAGGGCAGAATACCTAAACAGACATTACTCTAAATAAGATATATATATGACCAAGAGACACATGAAAAGATGCTCAACATCACTATTAGAGAAATGCAAGTCAAAACTATAGTGAGGTATCACCTCACATCAGTCAGAATGTCCACCACCAAAAGATCTATAAACAATAAAAGTTAGAGAGGATATTGAGAAAAAGGAACTCTCTTGCACTGTTGGTGGGACTGTAAACTGATACAGCCACTACGGAGACTAGTATGGAGGATCCTTAAAAACTAAAAATAATTATGCATTTAAATTTTTTTTTATTTTCTGATGTTTTGACATCTGGAGCTCTGATTATGCTGGAGAGACTGATCCTTCTGGGGCAAATGAATCCCCAGAGGTAGTAAATTGGCACTCAGAGCATGTTTTTCATATGCACACTAATCAATCCAGAACTATCACCATCTTCCTGTATGGGTTTTTATATGCTAGACCAATATTTTCTCATTCTAGTCACCCTTGTGCCAGGTATCAGGCAATCAAGAGTATGTCCTATGCCCTAGAGTTAGATGAAATTATTCATTTAGTCAGCCCTGAAGAGTCAGTTTACCTGTCTCACTCATTCAGTTCAATTCAGTCCAGTTGCTCAGTTATGTCTGACCCTTTGCGACCCCATGAATCGCAGCACGCCAGGTCTCCCTGTCCATCACCAACTCCAGAGTTCACTCAAACTCACGTCCATCCAGTTGGTGATGCCATCCAGCCATCTCATCCTCTGTCGTCCTCCTTTCCTCTTGCGCCCAATCACTCTCAACATCAAAGTCTTTTCCAATGAGTCAACTCTTCGCATGAGGTGGCCAAAGTACTGGAGTTTCAGCTTTAGCATCGTTCCTTCCAGAGAACACCCAGGACTGATCTCCTTTAGAATGGACTGGTTGGATCTCCTTGTAGTCCAAAGGACACTCAAGAGTCTTCTCCAAAACCACAGTTCAAAAGCATCAATTCTTTGGCACTCTGCTTTCTTCACAATCCAACTCTCACATCCATACATGACTACTGGAAAAATCATAGCCTTGACTAGACAGACATTTGTTGGCAAAGTAATGTCTCTGCTTTTGAATATGCTATCTAGGTTGGTCATAACTTTCCTTCTAAGGAGTAAGCATCTTTTAATTTCACGGCTGCAATCACCATCTGCAGTGATTTTGGAGCCAAGAAAAATAAAGTCTGACACTGTTTCCACTGTTTCCCCATCTATTTACCCTGAAGTGATGTGACCAGATCCCATGATCTTAGTTTTCTGAACGTTAAGCTTTAAGCCAACTTTTTCACAAAGCAGGTCAGGTGCTCTGGTATTCCTATCTCTTTCAGAATTTTCCACAGTTTATTATGATCCACACAGTCGAAGGCTTTGGCATAGTCAGTAAAGTAGAAATAGATGTATTTTCTGGAAGTCTCCTGTTTTTTTGATGATCCAGTGGATGTTGGCAATTTGATCTCTGGTTCCTCTGCTCTTTCTAAAACCAGTTTGAACATCTGGAAGTTCACAGTTCACATATTGTTGAAACCTGGCTTGGAGAATTTTGAGCATTACTTTGCTAGCATGTGAGATGAGTGCAATTGTGTGGTAGTTTGACCATTCTTTGGCATTGCTTTTCTTTGAGATTGGAATGAAAACTGACTTTTTCCAGTCATGTGGCCACTGCTGAGTTTTCCAAATTTGCTGACATATTGAATGCAGCACTTTCACAGCATCATCTTTCAGGAGTTGAAACAGCTCAATGGAATCCCATCACCTCCACTAGCTTTGTTTGTAGTGATTCTTCCTAAGGCCCATTTGACTTCACATTCAGGATGGTTGGCTCTAAGTGAGTGAGCACACCATTATGATTATCTGGCTTGTGAAGATCTTTTTTGTACAGTTCTTCTGTGTATTCTTGCCACCTCTTCTTAATATCTTCTGCTTCTGTTAGGTCCATACCATTTCTGTCCTTTATTGTGCCCATCTTTGCATGAGTTTTTCCCTTGGTATCTCTAATTTTCTGGAAGAAATCTCTAGTCTTTCCCATTCTGTTGTTTTCCTCTATTTCTTTGCATTGATTGCTGAGGAAGGCTTTCTTATCTCTTCTTGCTATTCTTTGGAACTCTGCATTCAGATGCTTATATCTTTCCTTTTCTCCTTTGCTTGTCACTTCTCTTCACAGCTATTTGTAAGGCCTCCCCAGACAGCCATTTTGCTTTTTTGCATTTCTTTTCCATGGGGATGATCTTGATCCCTGTCTCCTGTACAATGTCATAAACCTCCATCCATAGTTCATCAGGCACTCTATCTATCAGATCTAGGCCCTTAAATCTATTCCTCACTTTCACTGTATAGTCATAAGGGATCTGATTTAGGTCATACCTGAATGGTATGACCTAAATCATTGCTTCTGTCATAAAGCACAATGAAGACTCTTACCCACATTTCCCCTGGCTTCCTCTGCCTCTTGATCCATCCCAGTGCCACTTGTGTGGTATGATGTAACCCCTCCTCTTGGGAACTGTGAATAACTGTCTTTTCAATGGCAATTTTCTCCTGATCTGTTGGCTTCATCATACTAGAATAATAATAAGACCTATATTTTAAAACAACATATGACTGCAGATAGCACCTTTTGAGGGGTCCAGATTAGATATGATATATATAAATAGCAATGCCAAATGTCACATTAACTATCTAGTTTTTGTCTGATGTGCTTCATATTTCATATGGAATTTATAACAGTTGCTTTTTTCAGTGTCGAGAAGAGTGTATTTCAGAGGCCAATGAGAATATCCAAGTAAAAGAAATAGTCCTCGCAAATCACCAAATTAAAGGAGGTTTCAATGTGCTTGGCAACATTGTCCATCTGATTGATTCTGTCTCACTCTGGTGCATTTGCCTGTTCAGCGATTACTTCCAGTGCTGTAGGCTGCTTCACAGCACAGGAAGAAAGTAGGGCTGATCCAGCTGGCTCGGTACCAGCAGCACTTCTGCCACCAGCTTTAGTTCTGCCCCACTTACCATCCTCAAGACTGCTGCTGCCCTGCATGTGCCAGCCTTTCATCATTTCCCATGATCTTGCTCAGAATTCCACAAAAATATAATACTTGTTCAAGCTGAAAATACCTCCAAAATGTTAAATCCGCCCTCTGAAGAAAACATTGCATTCTTTACCATAAGTCTACCTGATTCCAGCCTCAAAAGAGAGAGGAAAGGGTGAATAAATACATTGCTCTGTTTTTGTGCTTACATCTGGTTTCTCCCTCTGGAATTTCTGTAACAGCATCAAATAGGTCCTATGGATCATATAGGTAATAGCAGCCTCTTGATAATCTATAGTCTTGTTAAATATTCCTTTGACTCAGGGATCCTTTACAACATATCTGCTAACCTCTCCATTCCTGGAAAGCTTGACTTCAGGATCAGGGCATAAAATTAAAATTTTTAATCATGTCTTCTCCATCCTCAAGTGACACCCCAGGGTGAGCTGTGTATCTAGGGACTGAACCATAATTTTCTTATTTTATTTTATTTTATTTATTTATTTATTTTTTAATACTTTATTCTACATTACAATACTGTATTTGTTTTGCCATACATTGACATGAATCAACCACAGGTGTCCACGATATCCCAATGCCGAAGCCCCCTCCCACCTCCCACCCCATATCATCTCCCTGAATCATCCTGTGCACCAGCCCCATGCATCCTGCATCCTGCACTGAACGTAGACTGGCGCTTCTGTTCTTACAAGATAGTATACATGTTTCAATGCCATTCTCCCAAATCATCCCACCCTCTCCTTCTCCCTCAGAGTCCAAAAGTCCGCTCTATACCTCTGAGTCCCCTTTGTTGTCTCACATAGAGGGTCATCATTACTCTCTTTCTAAATTCCATATATATGTGTCAGTATACTGTATTGGTGTTTTTCTTTCTGGCTCACTTCACTCGGTATAATCGGCTCCAGTTTCATCCATCTCATAAAAGTGCTTACTTTCCAGGACATTCATGAATTTTGTTTACATGTAATTCATTCATGTGCCCATATGAATCAATGTGCTCTTCCTTTTTATTTAGAGAAAAAGTGGTTTAGTTTGTAGGGTCTGGTCTGGAACACACTGCCAGGTCCTAGATCTTGACACTGACATTTACCAGCCATGTGACCTTGGGCAAGCTGCTTAGGTTCCCTATGCCTCAGTTTCCTTATCTGCCAAATAAAGATAATAATAAAAGTATCTAACTGATATTCTTTAGGTAGGGAGTGTGATTAAGTGAGGTAATACTCTTAAATCATTAGAAACAGTATCTAGAATTCAATAAATTTTAACTGCTATTATATAACTCCAACCTGTCTTTTAAGGCCTAGCTCATATTGATTCTGTTACATGAACAGTACCCAGGTTTTGTGTACATAATAAACACTTGAAGACTGTTTTTGAAGGCAGAGTCTCATGCCACAGTGCAGAGAGAATGATTGAGGAGGGCTAGATTTGCCTTAAGAATCTACATTCTTAACAAGCATTTCAGGTGTTCTTATACAGGTAACTTGAACTGTATAAGACAGCACTGTTCTAAGTCATCTCTACTTACCCTTTGTCCACCTATTGACCTTGCTGTTCTAAATTTATATAGCAGTTGCCACTTGTCATTTGCTAACTTATGTTTCATGTTTAAGTTATATCATCAAGTAAGATTATGAATTACTCCAAGACAGGAATTTAATTTTCTTCAGTTTTGTATTCTCCATAGCCAGAACAGAGTCTTTCTTACACATCAATGTAGGATATAAATTAGTTTCTTGATAGGTTGATTATTGAAGATTCCAGCTTCAAATGCGCAAACCCAAGTCTTCTAACTGAATTCAATTTTAAATAAGCAGCACTAAACTCTGCCCTTAAATGCAGTCTCAGGATATTACTTCAGTCTTTCTAAAAATGTAATTATTTAATAAGCTTTATTTACACTTTTATTTTATGAGATGGTAATGGGTTAAATTATGAATTTTATTAAACTCCAAATACTTTGCAGATAAAATTTTAAGCACTGAGAAATTATGTAACATTCTCAAAATGATTTGTATAAGTTTGGATATACCCAGAAGAAACAATAACGTGAAGAAGACCTTGGACAACCACTATTATCCATAATCTAAATGTCATATTTCATTGTAGTATTTTGAGTTAATTATGTGAAATTATAAATTCTCAGTAATGAAAAAGAAAATTTCTTGACATTTTTCCAAACTTATCCACAAACAGCGGTCAGTTAGCTTCAATATAGCTCAATAGTTACAGAGTAGAATCCCCTGGGAAAATTTAAAAGTACTGATACCCAGAGAAACAATCCCAAACCAATGAAATAAGAATCTCTAGAGGTATGACTAAAGGTTCAGAATCAATAAAGCTTCTCAGATGACTGCAATATGGAACAAGTTTGAGGACCACTGAGACCACTTGATGAGAATACATTCATTCAAGTTTAATAAGCATAAATGTCCAGATCTCAGTCCTAATGATACATAAAAAGCAGAGAAATTTAAAAAGTCCCCAAAGTTATTCTGTTTCATAGTAAGCCATAAAAGACACTCATCTAATTATTTTTTCTATTTTAGAGGTGAGAACTGGGGACAAAGAAATATTGTTCTAGATCTCTCATTAGCGGGAAATTATGTCACAAGATACTATTTCCTGATGCTATTACACTACAGTTGACCTAAAATATCCTCTCTAACTCAACCTAAGTTTGAAAGAAGAGGATAAAATAAGTTCACTGGACTGCTGAGGCAGGAGATGAAGGGTTTTTGAGCAATCGGAAATTAGATGCGTGAACCTAACAACAGTGGGTAAAATTTATACTTTACTAAAGTTTCATTGAATAAATATATCTGATCCACTTACAACTGTACCTGCGTATAAAAAGGACTACTTAAGTATTTTCTATTTTAGAATGAATATGTGAAGAATACCTCTACCTGTAATATACTTCAGGGAAAGTGTTGTGCTGATAAAGTCAGATATACTCTAACACAAGAAAAATTAAAATATGCTCACAAAACAGCAAGTTAAAATGGTAGCAATCACAGACTCTTTTTTATGAGACTTATAAGTAGACTATGACATATTTGAGGGTTAAAATTTTATGAAATTACTAAAAATGATGTTTCTTTAAAGTTAAAATAATACAAGAACATTCTTATGTTACAATGTTAAATGAAAAAGTCAGAATTAAACATGATGCAAAGTATGATCACAGCCATGTAAAACAAACAAACTACACATTTTCACAGGAAATCTCTAAAGTAAAACACCTCAGACTGTGTTGGTTTGAGTGACAGAAACTTGACTTTTTGTCTATTTTTAGGTAGGAAATGCTCTGTCATAAGCAGGTATTATTTTTATAATAAAAATCAATGACTTTTTACATGTGGAATATAAATGAATTCTGTTTGTATTTAAGTCTGAGACTGATCATGTCTAGTACATATATGTTAGATATGGCACATGTCCTCACAAACTACAATGGTACTACTAATACTAATGTGTTTATATATTTACAACTATTCAATGTATACAAAGGTTTTTTCAGACAATAGAGGAAAGTTAAGTTAACCCTGAAATCTATGGGCATTAAGTGGCCCCACCATGGAGGGTGTGGAGAAGGGAATGGCAACCCACTCCGGTATACTTTCTGGAAGAATCTCATGAACAGAGGAGCCTGGCAGGCTACAGTCCATGCAGTCACAAGAGTCAGACATGACTTAGCACCTAAACCACCACCACGACCACCATGGAGGGTGAAAGCTGAGGCAGACCTTGTCTTATTTAGTTATTACTAAATAAAATATTTAAGGACTGCAACTGATGAAACTAGAATACAAATCCAGACCTTGCGGCAAATATAGAGCTCTCCAAAATTCCACCACGGTTAACCTATTCATACCAACTTGTTCCTCTCTCTTGATAACATAAAAAAATCTAAAGTTTAGTTAGTGAGGAGTTTTATGAAGTTTTGAGGATTCACAACAAGGTGTAAGGTACATGTGGAGTTTCTTAAAGTCTGTTTGCTCATATTTCTATAAAAATGTAAGTTATATCAGCACTCCCAAATAATCCTTTAAGGCCCAGTATGAATAGAAATCACAGTTAAGGGCAGCCGGGCCATTGTACTCTCTAAGTGCCCAAACATCATGATGGACTTCCAGTGGGGTAATCTCGTGAGGCTTAATGGGCCAATCATGCTTCAGAGGAGCTGACAATAAACTAATATTCAATACACTAATATACAGATTTCCCAAGAACTTGTTAGGCAATGTAGCATCTTACAAACCACCTCTTTGAAAAGATTTTTAAGAGATGAATTTTATCCTTCAAGTCCTACATGTTTTCCTTCCAGGTCCCTCTCTCGCCTTCCTGCCACAGCCCTAGCCCTGGTTCCTTGTCACCTTTGCTGCTCCGGGCAGTTAGTTGTCCCACCCACCAGCTTCAGGAACTTTGTTCTCAACTGCTGCTAAAAAGAGCTTCCTGTTATATCCCAAGAGGATTTGCCTCTTGATAGAGGGATACTAACAGAGAAGGCAATGGTTCCCCACTCCAGTACTCTTGCCTGGAAAATCTCATGGATGGAGAAGACTGGTGGGCTGCAATCCACGGGGTTGCTAAGAGTAGGACATGACTGAGCGACTTCACTTTCAATCTTCACTTTCATACATTGGAGAAGGAAATGGCAACCCACTCCAGTGTTCTTACCTGGAGAATCCCAGGGACGGGGGAACCTGGTGGGCTACCGTCTATGGGGTCGCACAGAGTCATACACAACTGAAGTGACTTAGCAGTAGCAGCAGAGGGATACTAGAGTATAAAAACACATCTGTTATCATGATCTATTATCATGATCTCAAAATTCATCTTTATCTTTATTCGGCCTCACCTCTTTCTTTCCTGTGTCATCTCTATTTTTATAGCAGAACTATGTTGCATCTCTTCAGGCATTTTGTTCATCAAATAACCTCACCTATAATTCCTCCATTTCTTTCTAAAGGCCTCTTTTTCTTCCTTCAACTAAAAATAAAACTTGTTGTATCACTATATTCAAATCATGCACAAGCTGAATTCTGCTTTGTGAACTTCCCCTGCTTGCCACCCCATTTTCTTTAATTTCCATCTCCACAAAGGACCATTCGACATTTACTGTATATTCCTTTTTTTAAATATAAATTTATTTATTTTAATTGGAGGCTAATTACTTTACAATATTGTATTGGTTTTGCCATACACCAACATTAATCCACCATGGGTGTACATGTGTTCCCCATCCTGAACCCCCTCCAACCTCCCTCCCCATATCATCCCTCTGAGTCATCCCAGTGCACCAGCCCCAAGCATCCTATATCATGCATCAAACCTGGACTGGTGATTCATTTCATATTTGAAATTATACATATTTCAATGTCATTCTCTCAAATCATCCCACCCTCTCCCTCTCCCACAGAGTCCAAAAGACTGTTCTATACATCTGTACCTCTTATGCTGTCTCGCATACAGGGTTATCATTACCATATTTCTAAATTCCATATATATGTGTTAGTATACTGTATTGGTGTTTTTCTTTCTGGCTTACTTCACTGTGCATAATAGGCTCTAGTTTCATCCACCTCATTAGAACTGATTCAAATGTATTCTTCTTAATGACTGAGTAATACTCCATTGTGTATATGTACCAACCAGTCCATTCTGAAGGAGATCAGCCCTGGCATTTCTTTGGAAGGAATGATGCTAAAGCTGAAACTCCAGTACTTTGTCCACCTCATGCAAAGAGTTGACTCACTGGAAAAGACTGTGATGCTGGGAAGGATTGGGGGCAGGAGGAAAAGGGGACAACAGAGGATGAGATAGCTGGATGCCATCACTGACTCAATGGACATGAGTCTGAGTGAACTCCGGAAGTTGGGGGATGGACATGGAGGCCTGGCGTGCTGTGATTCATGGGGTCGCAAAGAGTCGGACACGACTGTGTGACTGAACTGAACTGAACCACAGCTTTCTTATCCATTCATCTGCTGATGGACATCTAAGTTGCTTCCATGTCCTGACTATTATAATCAGTGCTGTGATGATCATTGGGTTACATGAGTCTCTTTCAACTCTGGTTTCCTCAGTGTATATACCCTGTAGTGGGATTGCTGGGTCATAAGGCAGTATTCCTAATTGTGTCAAGTTTGTGTGCTCTTGCCTTGATGATCTCTTCCAAGGGAATTGTCTTGCCATGAACTTCCCACCCTTTTATAAACTTTCCTAGGGAAAGTGAGCTAATTCTTCCTCTGTATGTGTGTTCTCAGTCACTCAGTAATGCCTCACTCTTTGCAACTCCATGTGCTGTAGCCGTCCATGCTCCTCTGGCCATGGGAATTCTCCAGGCAAAAATATTGGAGTGGGTTGACATTTCCTACTCCAGGGGATCTTCACAACCCAGGAATCAAATATGCATCTCTTGTTTCTCCTGCCTTAGCAGGTGGATTCTTTATCACTGTACCACTGAAGAACCCTAATTCTTCATCTACACTACCATTATAATCATCACATAAGTTTCTTGTAAAACTCATTGCATTCTATGATAAATGGAAATTTGTGTTTCTATAATGCTATCTGATTTGAGTTGCTCAATGTCATGTTTTCTCTCTTATCCATGTTGTATTCTATTCCACTCTCACTGTATCAAATTACTGGTAAAGAATTGGGTACATACAATGACCAAAATAATAATTTAATTACTATGGAAAAAAATTTTTTTAATGTATGATGATTAATGCTAGCATTTCAGTCATCCTAAGGAGCAATGTAGAAGTGAATTTCTGGTTAGGAAACTGGAACTTCCCGGAAATTATATCAACCAGTTGCCTTGCTATGCAATTACAATTGCTACAAGAGAAGTCAATTGTGCAATAAATATTATCTCTCCCTTTTAAATTAAAATCAAACAAGCTTTCACTTTGAAGAACCAACTATAAAATTTAAGTACTGAAACAAACATTATAACCAAACTAATTTGGACTAAGCAGAATACTTACCAGAATGTATTTAATAAGGCATTCCTATTACTAGCAGATCATGTAGAGAAAAACAGAGCTCAGGAGTCTAAAACATTACAATTTATCATATTTCAGATTTACCCTCTATGAAAGAAAATTATAAATATAGGAAATTTAACATGAAATTAAACAAGTGTAATGAAAGTGAAGAGGAGCTAAAGGGCCTCTTGATGAAGGTGAAAGAGGACACTGAAAAAGTTGGCTTAAAGCTCAACATTCAGAAAACGAAGATCATGGCATCTGGTCCCATCACTTCATGGGAAATAGATGGGGAAACAGTGGAAACAGTGTCAGACTTTATTTTGGGGGCTCCAATATCACTGTAAATAATTATTGCAGCCATGAAATTAAAAGACACTTACTCCTTGGAAGAAAAGTTATGACCAACCTAGATAGTATATTCAAAAGCAGAGACATTACTTTGCCGACTAAGGGCTGTCTAGTCAAGGCTATGGTTTTTCCTGTGGTCATGTATGGATGTGAGAGTTGGACTGTGAAGAAGGCTGAGTGCTGAAGAATTGATGCTTTTGAACTGTGGTGGTGGAGAAGACTCTTGAGAGTCCCTTGGACTGCAAGGAGATCCAACCAGTCCATTCTGAAGGAGATCAGCCCTGGGATTTCTTTGGAAGGAATGATGCTAAAGCCAAAACTCAGGTACTCTGGCCACCTCATTCGAAGAATTGACTCATTGAAAAGACTCTGATGCTTGGAGGCATTGGGGGCAGGAGGAGAAGGGGACAACCAAGGTTGAGATGGCTGGATGGCATCACTGACTCGATGGACATGAGTCTGAGTGAACTCCGAGAGATGGTAATGAACAGGGAGGCCTGGCGTGCTGCAATTCATGGGGTCGCAAAGAGTCGGACATGACTGAGTGACTGAACTGAACTGAACATATTTTCTAAGCAAGAAAGAGTTGCATCATAGTTAACGGTATCATTTGATCAAGTTAGGAAACTATGAGAATGTTTCTGACATTTATATCTCAACAGGAAATGTAAATATAACTAAATCCTATTTATCAACCTACGAAAAATAGGTTGATAAATAGAGATTATGAAGAAATTATGATGGGTATAAAGAATATATATATATATGTGTGTGTGTGTGTGTGTGTGTGTGTGTGTGTATCTGTGTGTGTGTGTGTGTGTATTCCTGACTCGTAACATTTACACAGGCTCTAAATATAGTTGAGGGACAAGACACATGTTTCCTGACAATTCCAGACTGATTAATGATGAAAACAAGTTATATGTTCTAAGAGTCATTTAATAATCTTTTCTGTTTGAAAATTGTAATATTACTGTGTTTTCAATAGTTTCTTGTTTCTTTTCTTTTGTTTTCTTCCCCCCTAATTCAGTCTAAGAAACAACAGAACCATGAATCACTAGGCTGGATAAGGAGAGGATAAACAACATTGCTATGTTGCTGTGGTTGCTAGGTTGCTAAAGCCTTGAAAGTGGTAATTTTCCTTATTTAATATAGATAAGTTGCTAAATGAGTGTTAAGGCAATAGTTGATGCCTGGAGTAGTTGAAGTGACTTACTGGCATATTGACCACCATGAGATCTCTTCCATTCTTCCCAAGAGTGCAGTCTATTTCACTGTTCTCACTGCAGATTTTCATTATTCAGGTACATCCAGATTTACTCATTTCAGTACCATTTTCATCCAGCTATGTATCTGTTTAAGCAAAAGCACAAAATTGTTCCTAACCATGTAAAAATAAAGTTCATCCTCCAAAATATATCTTTCAAGTAATAACACAATCTATCTACAATCACCTTTCCAATATTATAGTAACAACTTTCCTAAAACAACCCTGTGATCTGTACAAACTTACTTCTGATCATAGCATCTGTATTCACACATCCATAATCAATCTACTCAATAGTTCCCATTCCTCTTTTCCTTACCGTTCATTTTTTCCTCATTTTTTCTGACTTGTCCTGCTCTTTGTGATTATCCCAAATTCTTAGTCAGATATCATACATTCTCCAAAATGCTCATAATACAGTAGATGTTCATATATAAAAATATGAAAATGTTGACTGCTGAATCAGAGTATAAGTTTAAGAAAGAAAGCTTGCTGTACACTCCTTTGTGAAACTCCACACAATCTATTGGAACACTTTACATAGTAGATCCTTGGTAAATCCTTATTCTAACATCTAAGATTTTAAGGTAAAATGTAAAAGACATCTTTCCTCAAAAGACATCTCTATTATACTCCAGTCATGCCAGACATTCTGGCCTTCATTCGAAGCACTTAAACATTCTCCTGTAGGCAATCCACTTTTTAAAATATTTATTATTTATACTAAGAAAAATTCTATATTACAATACTTTCCAACTGAGGGCCTTAGTTTTGTTCTCTGAAGTAACACAAACTAAGTCCAACTTATTTTAATTAATACTATTGCATTTACTTGAAGGCAGTTTACCATGTTTCTTTCTTAAGCTGTTTTTCTCCCTGGCCTACACTTCTCATTCTACACATTATTCTTCATGTAACATAGCTTCTAGAAATCCTAGTCATCCTTTTGGCCTATCCTGGACTCCAAGACATTTTTCAAATTTTCTGTTTAATGTGGTCATCAGACCAAAACATAAAACTTTAAATGTCATCTCACTGATGTACATTTCAGTAGAAAACCTGATTTGCTTAATCTTGATGCTGAATTGCTAGTAGCAAAATCTAAGTTAATGCAACTTATTTTAATTTCACATAATAATCTTGGCTCAAATTAATGTCTATAAATATATTTCATGCAAATTACTCTTTATTAAGGTGTTTGCATCTTGAACTTGCATGAATATTTGTTACTGTTAAACTCCTAGTCTTACAGTAAACTTTCAAAGGGGGAGATAATGTTAGCTTGAAATAATTTTTCCTCCTTAGAGAAAACTTGTTGGAAAATGTGGATGTGGAAGTAGTGATTTTCTTCTAATGATTGTAACCTGTCCTCATATATCTAAGATACTACCAGTTAGAAAAGAAACTAATCTGTGTATCTTCAGGTAACCAAATAAGAAATTAGTTGGATATAAATGGCAAAAACTTACTGTAAAGATAAATGAATTCTAACAATTAAAACTGTTCAATAAAATGGGTTGCCCTCAAAGAGATTATCTCATCATTGATTGTTTTTAAGCCATCCTTTTTCTAAAACTTTTAAACTAGAGTGAAAATCTGTCAGGTGCGATGGGTTGACAAGTGGAAGTCCCATGTAGAGTTCCCACAGCTCGGAGCCTTGTAGTGCAAGAAGGTTTGAAAGTAATTTGCAATGATGCTTAATGTCAATAACCTCAGATATGCACATGACACCACCTTTATGGCTTAAAGTAATGAGGAACTAAAGATCCTCTTGATGAAAGTGAAAGGGGAGAGTGTAAAGCTGGCATACAACTCAACCTTCAAAAAAACTAAAAGCATGGCATAGAGCCCCATCACTTCATGGCAAATAGATGGAGAAACAATGGAAACAGTGAGATACTTTTTCTTGGGCTTCAATATCACTGTGGATAGTGACTGTAGCCATGAAATTAAAAGATGATTGCTCTTTGGAAGAAAAGCTATGACCCACATAGATAGCGTATTAAAAAGAAGAGACATTACTTTGCTGACAAAGGTCCATCTTGTCAAAGCTATGGTTTTTCCAGGAGTCATGTATGAATGTGAGAGTTGGACTATAAAAAAGCTGAGCACCGAAGAACTGATGCTTTTGAACTGTGGTGTTGGAGAAGACTTGAGAGTCCCTTGGCCTGCAAGGAAATCCAACCAGTCCATCCTAAAGGAAATTAGTCCAGAATATTCATTGAAAGGACTGATGTTGAAGCTGAAACTCCAATACTTTGGACACCTGATGCAAAGAACTAACTCATTCAGAAAAACTCTGGTGCTGGGAAAGATTAAAAGTGGGATGAGAAGGGGGATGACAGAGGATGAGATGGTTGGATGGCATCACCAACTCAATGGTCATGAGTTTGAGCAAACTCTGGGAGTTGGTGATGCACAGGAAAGGTTGGAACACTGCAATACATGGGGTTGCAAAGAGTTGGACACTGAGCAACTGAACTGAACTCCACCAGACAAACAGATGCTTACTGTGTAATCAGCGCCTGACAATCATTATAAATGGCCCATGGTAACTCATTTCACCTTGATGGATATTGGCTGTCTTGGCTCTAAAATAAGAAAGACTTTCCTGGAGACTTACCATGTCTCCTTTTGAATAGAAGACTCTACAGTCTTCCTGAGTATATCAACATGATACATTAAAGAATTTGTTTTGAATATAGATGTGAGAGAGCTAATTCTTAGGTAGGTTGATAAGTACTCTGGAGCTCTGGAGGAGGAAGGGGATCCGGGGTCCTCAAAGAGGAGAAAAGGACTAACGTTTGTTTTGTTGTTTTTCACATTCCTTTAATCTTAGTCACATAAAATGTTTTTTTCCTTTAAGCCCAGAGATAATGATTACACAGAAAGTTCAGTTCAGTCAATTAGTCGTGTCCAACTTTTTGCGACCCCATGAATTGTAGCATGCCAGGCCTCCCTGATCATTACCATCTCACAGAGGTCACTTAGACTCACGTTCATCGAGTCAGTGATGCCAGCCAGCCATCTCATCCTTGGTCGTCCCCTTCTCCTCCTGCACACAATCCTTCCTAGTATCAGAGCCTTTTCCAATGAGTCAACTCTTCTCATGAGGTGACCAAAGTACTGGAGTTTCAGCTTTAGCATCATTTCTTCCAAAGAAATCCCAGAATGGATTCCTTCAGAATGGACTGGTTGGATCTCCTTGCAGTCCAAGGGACTCTCAAGAGTCTTCTCTAACACCACAGTTCAAAAGCATCAATCCTTCGGCGCTCAGCCTTCTTCACAGTCCAACTCTCACATCCATACATAACCACAGGAAAAACCATAGCCTTGACTAGACGGACCTTAGTCAGCAAAGTAATGTCTCTGCTTTTGAATATACCATCTAGGTTGGTCATAACTTTTCCTCCAAGGAGTAAGCGTCTTCTAATTTCATGGCCGCAGTCACCATCTGCAGTGATTTTGGCGCCCCCAAAATAAGGTCTGACACTGTTTCCACTGTTTCCCCATCTATTTCCCATGAAGTGATGGGACCAGATGCCATGATATTTGTTTTCTCAATACTGAGCTTTAAACCAACTTCGTCTACACATGCTAGTAAAGTAATGCTCAAAATTCTCCAAGCCAGGCTTCAGCAATACATGAACCGTGAACTCCTTTATGTTCAAGCTGGTTTTAGAAAAGGCAGAAGAACCAGAGATCAATGCCAACATCCACTGGATCATGGAAAAAGCAAGAGAGTTCCAGAAAAACATTGATTTCTGCTTTATTGACTATGCCAAAGCCTTTGACTGAGTGGATCATAATAAACTGTGGAAAATTCTGAAAGAGATGGGAATACCAGACCACCTGACCTGCCTCTTGAGAAATCTGTATGCAGGTCAGGAAGCAACAGTTAGAACTGGACACGGAACAACAGACTGGTTCCAAATAGGAAAAGGAGTACGTCAAGGTTGTATACTGTCACCCTGCTTATTTAACTTCTATGCAGAGTACATCATGAGAAACGCTGGACTGGAAGAAACACAAGCTGGAATCAAGATTGCCAGGAGAAATATCACTAACCTCAGATATGCAGATGACACCATCCTTATGGCAGAAAGTAAAGAGGAACTAAAAGCCTCTTGATGAAAGTGAAAGACGAAAGCAAAAAGTTGGCTTAGAGTTCAACATTCAGAAAACAAAGAACATGGCATCTGGTCCCATCACTTCATGGGAAATAGATGGGGAAACAGTGGAAACAGTGTCAGACTTTATTTTGGGGGCTCCAAAATCACTGCAGATGGTGACTGCAGCCATGAAATTAGAAGACGCTTACTTCTTGGAAGAAAAGTTATGACCAACCTAGGTAGTATATTCAAAAGCAGAGACATTACTTTGCTGACTAAGGTCCGTCTAGTCAAGGCTATGGTTTTTCCTGTGGTCATGTATGGATGTGAGTGTTGGACTGTGAAGAAGGCTGAGCACCAAAGAATTGATGCTTTTGAACTGTGGTGTTGGAGAAGACTCTTGAGAGTCCCTTGGACTGCAAGGAGATCCAACCAGTCCATTCTGAAGGAGATCAACCCTGGGATTTCTTTGGAAGGAATGATGCTAAAGCTGAAACTCCATACTTTGGTCACCTCATGAGAAGAGCTGACTCACTGGAAAAGACTCTGATGCTGGGAAGGATTGGGGGCAGGAGGAGAAGGGGATGACCGAGTATGAGATGGCTGGATGGCTTCACGGACTTGATAGACGTGAGTCTGAGTGAACTCTGAGAGATGGTAATGATCAGGGAGGCCTGGCATGCTGCAATTCATGGGGTCGCAAAGAGTCAGACACGACTGAGTGACTGAACTGAACTGAACTGAACTCTGCATATAAGTTAAATAAGCAGGGTGACAATACATAAAATGTAACTCATCTTAAACTTTATACCAAAGATTATCTAACAATAATGTATCCTGCCTGAGGACATGTTTCTCCTTAAGAACCTTCTGACTAATCCCTGTCATCTTAGTGTGTGTTGTGGGAGTGGTTCTGGTAATATCTTTCTTTCTATTGTTAGCTCTATCCTGTTAAAATGAAAATTGTCAAACTTTTACAACCTTGAGATATTCTTTAATTTACTGTAATAACCAACTGAAAATGTGTATAGCTCCCTTGCTAAGACTAGCAAGTGGGACACATTCTGTCTCTCTTCTGATGTCTATATCAGATACTGTCTCTGTCCTTTTCACTGTAATAAAAATTCTGCCACACAAAAACAATTGAATGATCAAGCGTGGTCACTGACCCTGAAGCTAAATCTTCTTCTTTGGAGATCATGAATCTGACACCATTCACTATAAGCTATCAGACAGATATTGGTGTTAAATAAATCAGTTTAAGGTTTAAAATAGCCAAATTCTCCTCCACTGGGAAACTGAAGCAGCTTTTTTTTTATATACTGTATTATGCAATGATGGAAAGGCTGAAATTGAATGGCTTTACAACGACTTATAAGGTGTCCTAGAACTAACACCAAAAAAAAAAGTCCTTTCATCAGGGGGCCTAGAATGCATAAGGAAGAAGTCAAGAGATACCTGGAGTAACAGGCAAGTTAGGCCTTCGAATACAAAATGAAGCAGGGCAAAAGGTTTTGCCAAGAGAACGCACTGGTCATAGCAAACACTTTCTTCCAACAACACAAGAGACTGCTCTACAAATGGACATCACCAGATGGTCAATATTGAAATAAGATTGATTATATTATTTGCAAAGATGGAGAAATTCTATACAGTCAGCAAAAACAAGACCAGGAGCTGACTGTGGCTCAGATCATGAACTCATTGTTTGAAAATTGAGACTGAAATTGAGGAAAGTAGGAAAAACCACTAGACCATTCAAGTATGACCTAAATCAAATCCCTTGTGATTCTACAGTGGAAGTGAGAAATAGATTAAAGGGATTAGATCTGATAGAGTGTCTGAAGTACTATGGATAGAGGTTCTTGACACTGTATACAGGAGGCAGTGATCAAGACCATCACCAAGAAAAAGAAATGCAAAATGGCAAATTGGTTATCTGAGGAGGGCTTACAAACCGCTGAGAAAAGAAGAGGAGCTAAAGGCAAAGGAAAAAAGGAAAGATACACCTATCTGAATTCAGAGTTTCAAAGAATAGCAAGGAGAGAAAAGAAAACCTTACTCAGTGATCAATGAAATATAGGAAATAATAGAATAGGATAGACTAGAGACCTCTTTAAGAAAATTAGAGAAACTACAAAAACAAGATTAGGAGCTAACTGTGGCTCAGATCATGAACTCCTTATTACCAAATTCAGACTCAAATTGAAGAAGGTATGCAAAACCACTAGACGATTCAAGTATGACCTAAATCAAATTCCTTGATTATACAGTGGAAGTGAGAAATAGATTTAAGGGCCTAGATCTGAGAGATAGAGTGCCTGATGAACTATGGAATGAGGTTCATGACATTGTACAGAAGACGGGGATCAAGACCATCCCCATGGAAAAGAAATTCAAAAAGCAAAGTGATTGTCTGGGAAGGATTTACAAATAGCTGTGAAAAGAAGAGAAGCAAAAAGCAAAGGAGAAAATGAAAGATAAGCATCCGAATGCAGAGTTCCAACGAATAGCAAGAAGAGATAAGAAAGCCTTCTTCAGCAATCAATGCAAAGAAATAGAGGAAACGAACAGAATAGGAAAGACTAGAGATCTCTTCAAGAAAATTAGAGATACCAAGGTAACATGTCATGCAAAGATGGGCTCAATAAAGGACAGAAATGGTATAGACCTAACAGAAGCAGAAGCTATGAAGAAGAGGTGGCAAGAATACATGGAAGAACTATACAAAAAGATCTTCACAAGGCAGATAATCACGGTGATATAATCACTAATTTAGATCCAGACATCTTGGAATGTGAAGTCAAGTTGGCCTTAGAAAGCATCACTACGAACAAAGCTCGTGGAGGTGATGTAATTCCAGTTGAGCTGTTTCAAATCCTGAAAGATGATGCTGTGAAAGTGCTGCATTCAATATGCCAGCAAATTTGGAAAACTCAGCAATGGCCACAGGACTGGAAAAGGTCAGATTTCATTCCAATCCCAAAGAAAAGCAATGCCAAAGAATGCTCAAAGTACCACACAATTGCACTCATCTCACATGCTAGTAAAGTAATGTTCAAAATCCTCCAAGCCAGGCTTCAGCAATACGTGAACCGTGAACTCTCTGATGTTCAAGTTGGTTTTAGAAAAGGCAGAGGAACCAGAGATCAAATTGCCAACATCCACTGGATCATGGAAAAAGCAAGAGAGTTCCAGAAAAACATCGATTTCTGCTTCATTGACTATGCCAAAGTCTTTGATTGTGTAGATCACAATAAACTGTGGAAAATTCTTCAAGAGATGGGAATATCAGACCACCTGACCTGCCTCTTGAGAAATCTGTATGCAGGTCAGGAAGCAACAGTTAGAAGTGGACATGGAACAACAGACTGGTTCCAAATAGGAAAAGGAGTACGTCAAGGTTGTATACTGTCACCCTGCTTATTTCACTTATAAGCAGTGTACATCATGAGAAATGCTGGACTGGAAGAAGCACAAGCTGGAATCAAGATTGCCGGGAGAAATATCAATAACCTCAGATATGCAGATGACATCACCGTTATGGCAGAAACTGAGAGGAGCTAAAAGCCTCTTGATGAAAGTGAAAGAGGAGAGTGAAAAAGTTGGCTTAAAGCTCAACATTCAGAAAATGAAGATCATGGCATCCAGTCCCATCACTTCATGGGAAATAGATGGGAAAACAGTGGAAACAGTGTCAGACTTTATTTTGGGGCCAAAATCACCGCAGATGGTGACTGCAGCCATGAAATTAGAAGACACTTACTCCTTGGAAGAAAAGTTATGACCAACCTAGATAGTATATTCAAAAGCAGAGACATAACTTTGCCAACTAAGGTCCATCTAGTCAAGGCTGTGGTCATGTATGGATGTGAGAGTTGGACTGTGAAGAAGGCTGAGCACCGAAGAATTGATGCTTTTAAACTGTGGTGTTGGAGAAGACTCTTGAGAGTCCCCTGGACTGCAAGGAGATCCAATCAGTCCATTCTGAAGGAGATCAGCCCTGGCATTTCTTTAGAAGGAATGATGCTAAAGCTGAAACTCCTGTACTTTGACCACCCCATTTGAAGAGCTGACTCATTGGAAAATACTCTGTTGCTGGGGAAGATTGTGGGTAGGAGGAGAAGGGGATGACCAAGGATGAGATGGCTGGATGGCATCACAGACTCGATGAACGTGAGTCTGAGTGAATTCTGGGAGATCGTGATGGACAGGGAGGCCTGGCATGCTGCAATTTATGGGGTTGCATAGAGTCGGACATGACTGAGTGACTGAACTGAACTGAAGGAAACATTCCATGCAAAGATGGGCACAATTAATGACAGAAATGGTATGGACTTAACAGAAGCAGAAGATATTAAGAAGAGGTAGCAAGAATACACAGAATTGTACGAAAAAAGATCCTAATGACCCAAATAACCACGATGATGTAATCACTCACCTAGAGCCAGACCTTCTAGTTTGTGAAGTCAAGTGGGCATTAGGAAACGTCCTACAAACAAAGCCAGTGGAGGTGATAGAATTCCAGTTGAACTAGTTCAAATCCTAAAAATCATGCTGCAAAAACTCTGCACTCAGAATCCCAATAAATGTAGAAAAATCAGCAGTGTTCACAAGACTGGAAAAGATCAGTTTTCCTTTCAATTTCAAAGAAAGACATTGCCAAAGAATCTTCAACTAATGCACAATTGCACTCTTCAGACATGTAAGCAAAGTAATGCTCAAAATTCTCCAAGTAAAGTTTCAACAGTATGTGAACTGTGAACTTCCAGATGTTCAAGCTGGAGTTTAAAAAGGCAGAGGAACCAGAGATCAAACTGCCAAAGTATCAAAATTGCCAATGGATCCAACATCCATTGGATCATAGAAAAAGCAAGAGTTTCAGAAAATCATTTACTTCTGCTTGTTAACTATCTCAAAGCCTTTGACTGTGGATCAGAACAAACTGTGGAAAATTATTAAATAGATGGGAATACCAGACCATGTGATCTAACCCTGAGTTCTGTATGTAGGTCAAGAACCAACAGTTAAAACCAGACATAGAACAACAGACTGGTTCCAAACAGGGAAAGGAGTACCACAAAGCTATATATTGTCACCCTGTTTATTTAACATATATGCAGAGTTAATCATGCAAAATGCTGGGCTGGAAGAAGCACAAGCTGGAATCAAGATGGCCAGGAGAAATATCAATAACCTCAGATATGCAGATGACACCATCCTTATGGCTTAAAGCAAAAAGGATCTAAGGAGCTTCTTAATAAAAGTGAAAGAGCAGAGTGAAAAAGCTGGCTTAAAATTCAACATTCAAAAAACTAAGATGGTGGCATCCAGTCTCATCACTTCATGGCAAATTGATGGGGAAACAATGGAAACAGTGAGAGATTTTATTTTCTTGGGCTCCAAAATCACTACAGATGTTGACCACAGCTATGAAATTAAAAGATTCTTGCTACTTGGAAGAAAAGCTATGACCAACCTCGACAGCATATTAAAAGCAGAGACATTACTTTACCAACAAAGGTCAGTCTAGTCAAAGCTATTTTTTTTTCTGGTAGTCATATATGGATGTGACATAAAGAAAGCTGAGCATGAAAGAATTAATACTTTTGAACTGTGGTGTTGAAGACTCTTGAGAGTCCCTTGGACTGCAAGGAGAGCCAACCAGTCTATCCTAAAGAAAATCAGTCCTGAATATTAATTGGAAGGACTGATGCTAAAACTGAAACTCCAATACTTTGGCCACCTGAAACAAAGAACTGACTCATTGGAAAAGACCCTGGTGCTGTGGTAGACTGAAGGCAAAAGGAGAAAGTGATGACTGAAGATGAGATGGTTGAATGGCATCACTGACTTAATGGGCATGAGTTTGAGCAAGCTCCAGAAGCTGGTGATGGACAGGGAAGCCTGGCGTGCTGTAGTCCATTGGGTTGCAAGTAGTTGGACATGACTGATCCATTGAACTAACTGAATGATGATTCAACAATTAAATAATTTGAACAACAGCTTCTAAGATTTAAAAAAAAAAAAGGTTGATTTTTTAAACAAATTAATATCTAGCAAAATCATGAATATCTGTCTCAGTGTATCTTCTCTTAGCCATTCTGACTTTATATTCCTGAACCAAACTGTTCCAAGTCCCAGTCAAACTGACATAGAATTATCTTGTGTGTGTGTGTGTGTGTGTGTGTGTGTGTGTGTGTGTTTGCCAATGTGTATCTGTTCGTCAATCACATTTAATTATCAGAAACCATGATTTCACTTTCCTGCCCCTATCTCAGTTCAGACTTTGGATTTGTCAAGTGACAAAGTGTTAACAACTAGCAGATGGACTAGACAGGCAGATGGGGCTCTCCAGAAAGCAGCTCAAAAGTGGTTAAAATTACCAAAGATGGCACACGTTATTCCTCCTTTCAAAGGATGCTATATTTTTCTTAATCTTAAATCTGATTAAAATAACAACGCAAACAATAGAAGAGAAGCAATTCCTGTTCTTCTCTTTCTCTCTTTCTCTCTCCCTCTTTTTTAAGGAAGCCAAGGTAGTGGAAAATACTCCAAAATAGAATTTACAGAAACCACCTGCCAATGCTGGAGACATAAGAGATGTCGATTAGATCCCTGGTTAAGAAGATCCACTGGAGAAACAAATGGCAAACCCATCTAATACTCTTGCCTGGAGAATCCCATGGACAGAGGAACGCAGTAGGCTATATAGTCCATAGGGTCCCAAGTAGTCAGACATGACTGAAGTGGCATTGCATATCATGGCCTTCCCTAAAATATTGGGTTGTGTATTAAACACTTTTCATTTTTACAAAGTTTTAGATCTGTCAACTCATTTGCTCATATATTTGGGTGTCTATGCCATTTTCTTATCTATGCAATCACTTAGCATTGCTGGCTAAAAAAAAAAAAATTAATCACAGTCTGAAAGTAGAGAGATACTGTATTTTGTGGGAATGTAAAGGACTCAGCCTAGAAGACAGCATCTCAGTAGCCCTAAGAAAACTGCTCTGAGGAGGCAGGAAAAGGAGTCAGGCTATACACAAGTTTGCAACAAAGTGGGCAGGCAATCTAAACATCAAAGCTTATCGTTAAGTAAGGAAAACCAGGTATCAAGTTAAGAAACTTAGCATTCTTCCACATATGCAAGCCTCTGGGCCACCTGAATTCATTCCTTTCATATGCACCACATCTATCTGAGGCCAAATCTTATTTCTTGATTGCTTACATCCTTAATTCCTTGTTTACTGTAAGGAATGGCAGATGTAGTGAATGGCTGCTTCAGCATTCCACTCCCCACCTGAGCTCAGCATCTCTGAGGAGGTGGCGGTATCTGTTTGATCACAGGCCGTAGCCCTCATTCATATTTGGATATCCAAAAATCCCTGGTGGCTGTGACATTTCTTGCCCAGGAATATGGCAGGAAATATTTCATTTCACAACATGTATGTAGGAATCAGGACATTTTCTGACATTACAGTGAAGAGCAGTATAACTGCCCTAAATTTGCACTCTGATTGGACTAATAACAGTCACATCCACATGACTATGCAATTCAAAACATCTGTTTTGGAATTTTCTACACTTATCTTAATAGCATTTCTCCTTTCTGCATTTCTGGGACATCTCCTTATCAATCTTGCTAAATGTAAATGTACTGATTCTCTTATTGGTCACAATTCCTCTCACCTTCTTTGCCCATTGGCAATGCCTCAGTTCAGTTCAGT
This sequence comes from Nanger dama, assembly GCA_917880005.1. NCBI lineage: Eukaryota > Metazoa > Chordata > Mammalia > Artiodactyla > Bovidae > Nanger > Nanger dama. The sequence continues at coordinate 7,748,511 of CAKJTW010000069.1, forward strand.
TCACTCAGTTGTGTCTGACTTTTTGTGACCCCAAGGACTGCAGTATGCCAAGCTTCCCTGTCCATCACGAAATCCTGGAGCTTGCTCAGACTCATGACCATCGAGTCGGTGATGCCATCCAACTGTCTCATCCTCTGTTGTCACCTTCTCATCCTGCCCTCAATCTTTCCCAGCATCACAGTCTTTTCCAATGAGTTAGTTCTTTGCATCAGATGACCAAAGTATTGGAGTTTCAGTTTCAGCATCAGTCCTTCCAATGAATATTCAGGACTGATTTCCTTTAGGATGGACTGGTTGGATCTCCTTGCAGTCCAGGGGACTCTCAAGAGTCTTCTCCAACACCACAGTTCAAAAGTATCAATTTTTCCATGTTCAGCTTTCTTTATAGTCCAACTCTCACATCCATACATGACTCCTGGAGAAACCACAGCTTTGACTAGACTTTGCTGGCAAAGTAATGTCTATGCTTTTAATATGCTGTCTCTGTTGGTCATAGCTCTTCTTCCAAGCAGCAATAATATTTTAATTTCATGGCTGCAGTCACCATCTGCAGTGATTTTGGAGCCTAAGAAATAAAGACTCTCACTGTTTCCATTGTTTCCCCATCAATTTGCCATGAAGTGTTGGGACTACATGCCATGATCTTAGTTTTTTGAGTGTTGACTTTTAAGCCAACTTTTTCACTCTCCTCTTTCCCCTGCATCAAAAGGCTCTTCAGTTCCTCTTCACTTTCTGCAGTAAGGGTGGTGTTATCTGTATATCTGAGGTTATTGACATTTCTCCTGGCAATCCTGACTCCAGTTTGTGCTTCATTCATCCTGGTATTTTGCATGGTGTACTCTGCATATACATTAAATAAGTAGAGTGACAATGTAAATGCCTACATCCACTAAAATGCTGTTAGCTTTCAAGCCTGGCAGCAGAGCTAGGGAATGTAACTCAATAATATCTAATAGAAATTCTGCTGGATATTCCTTGGAAATCTATTTTCCACTCTGATAGAGATTGAAATATATAGAGACCCTCCTCTTACTCTCCTTCCTAAAACCTAGATAAAATCATGTCTTGCAAAAATACTTCCTTATAACCCTATTCTACTCCTCTCTGCTTTGAATTTCTGTGCTATTGATTGACATTTAACCCAATGACCTTTCTCTGCCTCTATGTGTGTGTGTGTGTGTGTGTGTGTGTGTGTGTGTGTGTGTGTGTGTTCCCTCTTTATTCCATTCTGGAAGGGCAAAAACATTGAGTTGTGAATATATAAGAATATTATATATATACATACATACATACATACATACATACATACATATATATATATATAACACTAAAGTCTAAATTTTATTAATATAGAACGCAAGTTGGTATGTTTTGCTGCTACCATTACAATTTTTCCAAATTAATTATGGTGGCACAATCTGATCAAAAATGGAATTTTTACCTTAGTGCTAGCAATACTCATCAAAGGATTGCAAAAACCTTGATCCTTTGTTGGGGTAGGGGAGGGGTATCTTAAAATGCCCATTCTAAAAAATGTGAGGTGTCCACAGGAGAGATTCTGCACCACAGTAAAGCAGAATCATACTATGAAGACAAGACTATTTCAAGTGCAACAAACAATATGCAAACCCAAGGCAGCCAGATAGTCTTACTACACGCTAATGGTAGAGACTAGACATGCTGACCTGGCTCCCTTGAAGCTCCCTTACTCAGATACTTCTTACTTAGGCATATCTTACAGTTTCTGGTGTAAAGAAGTGTTTGTAAACCCAAATTTATATTAATTTATATTTTTGAAGCCCCTAATGTTATGACATTTAGACGTTGGGCATTTGGAAAGTATTTAGATTGAGAGAGTCATGAAGGTAAGGCCCCCACAGAGGATTACACTGTGCAGCATGCTTAGTTGCTCAGTCATGCCTGACTCTTTGTGACTCCATGAACTGTAGCCCACCAGGCTCCTCTGTTTATGGGAATTCTTTAGGCAAGAAAACTGGAGTGGGTCGTCATGCCCTCCTCCAGGGAATCTTCCCCAACCCAGGGATCAAACCCAGGTTTCATGTATTGTAGGTAAGTTATTTACCAACTAAGCCCCCAGAGAAGCCCCACAGAGAACTAGTGCCCTTATAAAAGAGGTACCAGAAGAAGGAGAAAAAATAAAAGCAGGCACCAAAGGTGCTTTCTTTCTTTCTCCACCATGGGAGGTACAGCAAGAAGATAGCTAAGTAGAGTTAAGAAAAGTGTCATCACTAGGAATTAAATCAACTGACACCTTGATCTTGGATTTCCCAGCCACCAGAACTGTGAGAAACATACATCTGTTGTTTAAAATATTCCATTTATGGTATATCATTATGGGATGCCAAGCTAAGGTAGATTTCTCAGTCCCACCCCCTGCTATACATAACAATGCTCTCTTATTGTTACTTCAGTCTTGGTGCCTTTTTTCTCTGGTAAATACTCATCTAAAGCTTTTCCTGTCATATTTAAGGCCTAAGGTGGCTTATTTAATATAAAAGTATCACAGGTGTGGATGTGACTGATGATGGAAGTAAAATCCAATGCTGTAAAGAACAATATTGCATACGAACCTGGAATGTTAGGTCCATGAATCAAGGCAAATTGGAAGTGGTCAAATGGGAGATGGCAAGAGTGAACATGGACACTCTAGGAATCAGTGAACTAAAATGGAATGGAATGGGTGAATTTAACTCAGATGACCATCAAATCTACTCTGTGGGCAAGAATCCCTTAGAAGAAGAGAAGTAGCACTCATAGTCACCAAAAGAGTCTGAAATGCAGTACTTGGATGTAGTCTCAAAAATGACAGAATGATCTCCAGTTGTTTCCGAGGCAAATCACTCAGTATTACATCCAAGTCTATACCCTGACCAGTAATGCTGAAGAAGCTGAAGTTGAATGGTTCTATGCAGACCTACAAGATCTTCTAGAACTAACACTTAGAAAAGATATCCTTTCCATTATAGAGGACTGGAAAGCAAAAGTAGGACGTCAAGAAACACCTGGAGTAATAGGCAAACTGGGCCTTGGTGTACAGAATGAAAAAGGGAAAAGGCTAACAGAGTTTTGCCAAGAGAATGCACTGGTCATAGCAAATATCCTCTTCCAACAACACAAGAGAAGACTCGACACATGGGCATCACCAGATGGTCGATACTGAAATCAGACTGATTACATTCTTTGGAGCCAATAATGGAGAAGCTCTATACAGTCAACAAAAACAAGGCTGGGAGCTGACTGTGGCTCAGATCATGAACTGCTTATTGCCAAATTCAGATTTAAGTTGAAGAAAGTAGGGAAAACCACTAGACCATTCAGGTATGACCTAAATCAAATCCCTTATACAGTCGAAGTGACAAATAGATTCAATGGATTAGATCTGATAGACAGAGTGCCTGAAAAACTATGGACAGAGGTTCATGACATTGTACAGGAGGCAGTTATCAAGACCATCTCCAAGAAAAAGAAATGCTAAAAGGAAAAGTGGTTTTCTGAAGATGCCTTACAAATAGCTAAGAAAAGAAGAGAAGCTAAAGGCAAAGGAGAAAAGGAAAGATATACTCATTTGAATGCAGAGTTCCAAAGAATAGTAAGGAGAGATAAGAAAGCCTTCCTCACTGATCAATGCAAAGAAATAGAAGAAAACAATAGAATGGGAAAGTCTAGAGATCTCTTTAAGAAAATTAGAGATACCAAGGGAACATTTCATGCAAAGATGGGCACAATTAAGGACAGAAATGGTATGGACCTAACAGAAGCAGAAGATGATAAGAAAAGCTGGCAGGAATATACAGCAGAACTATACAAAAAATTTTCATGAACCAGAAAACCAAGATAGCATGATCACTCAGCTAGAGCCAGACATCCTTTAATGCAAAGTCAAGTGGGCCTTAGGAAGCATCACTACGAACAAAGCTAGTGGAAGTGATTGGAATTCCAGTTGAGCTATTTCAAATCCTAAAAGATAATTATGTGAAAGTGCTGCACTCAACATGCCAGCAAATTTGGAAAACTCATCAGTGGCCACAGGACTGGAAAGGGTCAGCTTTCATTCCAACCACAAAGAAAGAGAATGCCAAAGAATGTTCAAACTACTACATAATTGTACTCATCTCACATGCTAGCAAAGTAATGCTCTAATCTCCAAGCCAGGCTTCAATAGTAGTTGAACTGTAAACTTCCAGATATTCAAGCTGGACTTAGAAAAGGCAGAGGAGCCAGAGATCAAATTTCCAACATCTGTTGGATCATCAAAAAAGCATGAGTGTTCCAGAAAAGCATCTACTTCTGCTTTATTAACTATGCCAGTCTTTGACTGTGTGGATCACAGCTCACTATGGAAAATTCTTAAAATGAAAGTCATTCAGTCATGGCCAACTCTTTGCAACCCCAAGGACTTAGTCCATGTAATTCTCCTGGCCAGAATAGTGGAGTGGGTACCCTTTCCCTTCTCTAGGCGGTCTTCTCAACCCAGGGGTTGAACCCAGTTATCCCACATTGCAGGTGGATTTTTTGCCAGCTGAGCCCAAGAAAAGCCCAAGAACACTGGAGTGGGTAACTTAACCCTTCTCCAGGGAATCTTCCTGACCCAGAAATTGAACCAGCATCTCTTGTAATGCAGGTGGCTTCTTTGCCAACTGAGTTATGAGGGAAGCCCGAAAATTCTTAAAGAGATGGGAATACCAGACCACCTGACCTGTCTCCTGAGAAATCTGTATGCAGGTCAGGAAGCAACAGTTAGAACTGGACATGGAACAACAGACTAGTTCCAAATAGGGAAAGTAGTACATCAAGGCTCTATATTGTCACCCTGCTTGAAATGGCAACTCACTCCAGTATTCTTGCCTGGAGAATCCCATGGACAGAGGAGCCTGGTGGGCTGCAGTCCACGGGTCACAAAGAGTCGGACATGACTGAGCGACTTCACTTTCACTTTCACTTATTTAACAATTGCAGAGAACATCATGGGAAATGCTAGACTGGATGAAATACAAGCTGGAAAAAGATTGGTGGAAGAAATATCAATAACCTCAGATATGCAGATAACACCACCCTTATGGAAGAAAGTGAAGAGGAACTAAAGAGCCTCTTGATGAAAGTGAAAGAGGAGAGTAAAACGTTGGCTTAAAAGTCAACATTCAGAAACACTGCTTTAGAGATGAAAAAAGATGGCGGAGGAATAGGAGGGGGAGAACACTTTCTCCCTCACTGCTTCATCAAAAGAACATTTCTAAGCTGAGTAAATTCCACAAAACAACTTCTGACTGCTGGCAGAGGACATCAGGCATCCAGCAAAGAGGATCATCGGCTTCAAAACCAGGTAGGAATTAATACATACGATGAAGACAGAGACAAAGAAGGTAGGGAGGAAGCCCCGTCCCGGGAAGGGAATCTCGACCCGGGAAGGGAATCCTATCCCGGGAAGGGAATCCTGTCCCAGGAAGAGACTCTTAAAAGAGAGGTTCCCTAAAATAGGGGAGCATTCTCACAGCTGTGTATGGGGCGAGCCCTGGAAGCACAGAGGGCAACATAACAGGAAGGAAGAATAAATAAGTAAATAATTAAAACCAACAGATTAAGAAATCAACAGTATAACCCCCAGCGGACAAGTAGCACAAACGCCTGCATCCCACAGCAGTGGGGGTTGGACAGGGAGGAGCGCGCCTGCGACAGAGCTTTCTAAGAATTGGGCCGCGAGAGACGTAGGCTGCAGGGCTTATCTCAAGAATCGGGGCATAACCGGGCCAGAATCGGGTCCACGCGTGGCTAGAAAGAACTATCTTGGTCTAGCAAACCAGACTGTGGGATAGCCAACACGCAGAACACTCGAACATAAGGACGGATCAGCAATAGCCGGCTGCAGACCATCCCCCTCCGGCGACAGGCAGCCAGAGCCTTAAGTGCTGGAGGGGGGCAATCGCAGCTCAAGAGTGACATTACCTACAAAATTGCAAACTGATTTCTTTGCTATTGAAACTGCTGGGGGCTCTGAACATCATCATCTGCCTGAGAAAGAGCCCTGGCGGAGCTCCCAGAAAATTGAGCGACCTGGAAGCCCAGAAGTCGCAATAGCTCGCGCGAAACTCCCAAGCCACTCGGACCTGGGAAGGGAACAAAGCCCCTGTTCAACCAAATTCAAGTCTCGGAGGGCTTCCTGACCGCCAATCCTGAACGCCAAAGACCAGGGAAGTGCTCGAAGAATAGGGCAGGCCCCACAAGGTTATCCCAAGGAGCAAGAAAGGGCAAGCCCAGTGCAGAGTCCACCAACACCCTCCCTGTGTCAAGACAGAAATCAGACATGGAGGAGACCAGCAAACAGAGGAAGTCAAACAGAGGGAACTGCCTTGGTAGCAACCAAAGTGCCAGATATACCGTTACTACCTTTATGATCATTTTTTTTTTTTGGGGGTGGGGGTGGGGGGTGGGGGATGATGTGGAAGTGTAAGACCTCGCGGCCTTTTCTCGGGAACCGTCGCCCCAAAGACCACAGCGACTCGAATTCGATGCAATCAGCAAGAGGATTTATTAGGCCGGCGCGCCGGGGTTCGATCTCCTTAGGAGGAGCGAACCTCGAACGCCAGTCGTGAGGGACTTTTATACAAAAAAATCACAGGTAGGTGGGGATGAGGTCAGGGTATGGGATACAGTGAAGTAGGGGCCATAGGTGAGGTGGATACATTTGATTGGTGGGAAAAGTTTGCAGGTAATTAAGTTGAAACGGTTGGCTGATCACCCTGCGGCATTTGGTCAATTTTACCCAGAAAAGTCCGACAGAGAGATACATTCTTGGGAGGGGGTTTCCTTGACCAGGTCATAAGTTATCTGTTAAGAATCGGTCAGGAGGCTCTGAGTCACCAGATAAGGAGTAAGCTATTTTCCTTGAGGCACAGCCTGCCTTCCGGGCTTAAATTTTAACCTAAGTCCTTCATTCCCCTCTTCTTCTTGTCCGTGATTTCAATCCTGAAATCATAGAGTGAGGGATTGCGGCATACCGTTACCTTGGCATGAGCACTCGCACGGTGCTTGTGCGTTTCTTGATAAAGGAGAGCAACTACTTAAAAATGCAAAGCTAAGAGATGAAGAAAGTTAGGATTACAAGAATAGTCATGGTATCATAAACAAACTTATATAACCTTTTAACATCTATACCTTACAATCATTAAGAAAACAGCCACCAATCTTCCATTTTATTGTGTGCAGAGCATAGTGTCCCCGGCAGAGAGTCCATGGCACATCCATTCCCTCGCTAATTCCCAGATGGCGACCACAGTAAGGTATATTGAGCGGCCCTATGCCCTTTTGGTGTGAAATGGCCCCAGCGTCGTCAGAAATTCCTGAAATATATACACGAGGGTAGGAAGTGACAGGGGAGACATTTATACAGTAAGACTTGGGGGTATCGTATGAAAAACACATAGGGAACCGTGAAGAAAGCCCATAGAAGGAAATATTAGCTTGTTGGTGTTGAATGTGTGCGTCAGAGACTCCTCCCAGAAGAGCAGTATCATTTACGTATACCGGCAATGTTTCTTCATCCCACCCTACAGACTGGAGCATGGGGGGTTCAGGAACGTAGGCCCAATACGTATGAGCGGTCCCTTGATGCAGAGTCAGGAGGTTTAGGTAGAGGATGATCAGGAATCCGGTAATCGACAGAGCCTGAGCTTTAAAGGGTGAGAGGTGCGGTGAGCCTTCCATTGAGGCGTCGGTTCTGGTGCAGCTTTAACGTGGGAGGCGTGGATCCAGGATGAGATTCCGTCAACCTTGATGGCAGTAGGGGTCATAAGCAGGACAATGTAGGGTCCTTTCCACCTGGGCTCTAGATTATGTTGCCGATGTCGACGAACGTAGACGGAGTCCTCCACCTGGAACGGATGGGCCTCTTCTGGGGTACCGGGTTGGTAGGCTGCAGCAAGCTGAGTTCACACCTCTTTCTGAACCAGCTGGAGTCCCTTTAGCCTAGCACACAGATCACCATTGTTAAAGTTTCGGGGGTCGAATCCCTCTCTAAGTGTCAATATGGGGGGGTGCTCCATACAAAATTTCAAAAGGGGTGAGACCAAGGTGAGAGGGCGTGTTTCTCACCCGGAACAGAGCCAGAGGAAGGAGCACCGTCCAGTCAGTACTGCCAGTCTCTAAGGACAATTTAGTTAGGGTCTCTTTTAGAGTTCTATTCATTCTTTCTACCTGCCCTGAACTCTGGGGTCTGTATGCACAATGTAATTTCCAATCGGTCCCCAGAAACTTAGCTAACTCCTGACTTATTTGGGCAGTAAAAGCCGGCCCGTTATCTGACCCTAACATCTTTGGCGCTCCGAAGCGGAAAAATTTCTTCTAGAATTTTCTTAGCTACTATGAGGGCACTTTCATTTTTGGTGGGGAATGCTTCTACCCATCCTGAGAAAGTATCCACAAAAACCAGCAGATATTTATTGCCGTACCGTGCAGGACATACCTCAGTGAAATCCACTTCCCAGTAGGCCCCCGGCCGGTCTCCACGCAGCCGCTTACCTTGGCCCGTCTTGTTTTGGCCAGCATTTACCTCTTGGCAAGGTCTGCAGTTCAGGACCACTTGCTCAGCCAATTTAAAAGTCCCAGCACCTCATATCCTGCTTTAATTAAAAGAGAGACTAGCTTTTTAGCCCCTAAGTGAGTCCAATGGTGCATTTGTTTTAACATTTCTCTGGCTTCTTCTTCCGACGTAGCCTGTTTCCCTCTGGGCCGCGGAGAGGGGGCTAGAATTATTTTTATCTTCTGAGCATATTGCCAGCAATCTCGATAGCCCATCTTTTGTCGCCGCCTCTCGCGCAGCTTGATCGGCCATATTGTTTCCCTCAGTTACCAGGGACCGATCTTGTTGATGTCCAGGGCAGTGGATTACACTAATCTTTTTGGCAACATCAGGGCAGCCAACAATGCCAGGATTTCGTTTTTGTTTTTAATCTCTTTGCCGGCCGATGTAAGTAACCCTCTCTGTTGGTAAATAGCTCCATGGACATGTGCAGTTGCGAAAGCATATCTACTATCAGTGTAAATGTTGGCCTTTTTCCCTCGTGCCAGTTCTAAGGCCTTTGTGAGGGCAATCAGCTCGGCTTTTTGGGCTGACGTACCTTGAGGGAGGGCAGCTGCCCAGATTACCTCAGTCCCATCGACCACCGCTGCCCCTGCCCGCCGCCTTCCTTCTTCAAGAAAACTGCTTCCGTCCGTATACCATGTCACCTCGGCATCCTGAAGCAGCTGGTCCGAGAGATCATGACGAACTCCATGTACTCCCGCCAGAATTTCTTGACAGTCGTGGGTCACCTCGGACTGGCTGGGGTCCGGCAGCAGCGTGGCAGGGTTAAGTCCGGTAGCCGGCGTGAACCTGATTCGCTCAGAGTTTAGGAGCAACGTCTGATAGTGGGTCATCCTGGCGTTAGTTAGCCATCTCTCGGGGGGTTGGCGAATCACACTTTCTAAAGCGTGGGGCGCAGTGACAATTAAGTTCTGCCCCAGTGTCAGCTTGTCTGCATCTTTTACTAGGACTGCCACGGCAGCCACTATACGCAAACAATTCGGCCAGCCAGCAGCCACGGGGTCCAGTTTCTTTGACAAATATGCCACCAGCCGATTCCATGGTCCCAGCTTTTGGGTGAGGACCCCTTTGGCAATGCCATTATTTTCAGCCACATAGAGATAGAACGGCTTGTCCACATCTGGAAGTCCCAGGGCAGGGGCTGACAACAAGGTGCGCTTAATGTTGTCAAAAGCCTTTTGCTCGCTCTTTCCCCAGACGAAGGGTGTACTGCCCTTGGTCAGGGGGTACAAGGGAGCGGCCATCTCTGCGAACCCTGGAATCCAGAGCCTGCAGAACCCTGCAGTGCCCAAGAACTCCCTAACTTGTTGGGAGTTTTCGGGGCCGGTATTCTGGCCACCGCCTCTTTTCTGGCCTCCGAGAGCCATCGCTTCCCATCTCTGAGTTGGTACCCCAGGTAACTAACCTGTTGCCAGCAGATCTGGGCCTTTTTGGCAGAAGCACGGTAGCCGAGGGTGCCAAGTTCGGTCAGTAAAGTCTCAGTCCCTTTCCTGCACTCCTCTGCGGTATCAGCGGCCAGAAGCAAGTCATCTACATATTGGAGCAGAGTTACCTGGGGATTTGTGGCGCGGAAGTGCACGAGGTCCTGGTGGAGGGCTTCGTCAAAAATTGTTGGCGAGTTCTTGAATCCTTGCGGCAGCCTGGTCCACGTTAGCTGTCCGGAGAGTCCTGTAAGAGGGTCTTTCCACTCAAAAGCAAAAATAGGCTGGCTAGCGGGGCTGAGTCGTAGGCAGAAGAAGGCATCTTTCAGGTCCAAGACAGTGTACCACTTCTGGCTGGGGGAAGGGTGCTCAGCAGGTTGTAGGGGTTGGGCACTGTTGGGTGTAGGTCGGATACCCGCTTGTTGACTTCTCTCAGATCCTGTACAGGCCGGTATTCACCCGTTCCAGGCTTCCGGACCGGAAGCAATGGGGTGTTCCAGGCCGATTGGCACTTTATCAAAATTCCCAGATCAAGAAACCTTTGAATATGTGGGCGGATCCCATCTCGAGCCTCTTTACTCATCGGGTACTGGCGGACTGAGATGGGGGTGGCAGAGGCCTTGATTTCTACCACCACTGGGGGCTGGTGGACGGCCATTCCCATACCCGAGACTTCAGCCCAGGCTAGGGGGTCTTAGCCATCCAGTCCTGCATATTCATGGTCTCGGGGGAAGGGCTCTCATATAGCCTGTATTCATCTTCTAGCCTCAGGGTCAAAACCTGCAACGGCCTTCCTACCCCGTCTGTCACTGTGGTGCCCTCGGTGTGAAAGTGGATCTGAGCCCCCACTTTCGTGAGCAAGTCCCGTCCCAGCAAGGGGTAAGGGCATTCAGGGATCACAAGGAACGAGTGGGATACCCGGCCCACGCCAAGGTCCACTGTTCTTCGGGTAGTCCATGGGTATTTTCGATACCCTGTAGCGCCCTGTACCCATGCCTTTTTGTGGACAATGTCCCTCCGGATTGTAATAGGACGGAGTGTTGGGCTCCTGTGTCTACCAGAAACTGTACAGGCTTCCCCTCCACCTTTAGAGTTACCCTAGGCTCGGGGAGGGGGTCCGAGCCCCGTCCCCCCTAATCTTCTTCTATGGCCAGGATTTTGTTGGGGGTGGCGGACCTTCCCCTCTTCTTCTGAGGGCAGTCTTTGAGCCAATGCCCCTTCTCTTTACAGTACGCACACTGATTTTTGTCTAGTGGTGGTTTGGTTCCTGTCCTGCTTTTACTGCGGTCTCTTGGCCCAGATCTATCATCTCTCTTTCCTTCTTTAATCACTGTAGTCAGAATTTTTGCCAAGTCTTTTTCTCTCTCTATCTCCCGTTCATTCTGCTCCCGGATCCTTCTTTCCTCTTTTTCTTCTTCTGTTTCCCTTTTATTAAACACCTTGTCTGCTTCTTTGATCAAATCTTGAAGAGAGAATCCCTGTAACCCATCTAGTCTCTGTAACTTTCTCTTAATATCTAGGGCTGATTGATCAATAAAGGCCATGGCCACTGTAGCCCTATGTTCTTCAGATGTGGGATCGTAGGGGTAAATCTCTTGAATGCCTCTATTAACCTATCTAGGAATACAGTAGGTGACTTGGTAGGCCCTTGAGTCACTTCCCTTACCTTAGCCAAATTGGTGGGGCGCCTTGCTGCCCCTTGGAGACCCGCCACCAGAGCCTGGCGATAGACCCTCAGGTGCTCCCCTACCTGCCGGAGAATTGTAGTCCCAGTCAGGTCTCGTCAGGGGGAAACCAGCATCTATTTCATTAGGAAGCGCTGTGGGACGTCTGTCATCTCCTGGCACATTTTTGCGAGCCTCCAATAGTACTCGCTGTCTTTCTTCTGTAGTGAGCAAGGTCTGCAACAATTGCTGACAATCATCCCAAGTGGGCTGATGTGAGAAAACAAGAGATTCTATCAAAGAGGTCAGCGCCTGGGGGTTATCAGAAAAAGAGGGGTTGTTATTTTTCCAGTTGTAAAGGTCAGAGGCAGAGAATGGCCAATATTGGAGTGGCCGAACCCCGCGGTCATCAGGGGGCCCATTTCTCCCGGAGGGGGAGAGCGGTGGAGTCCGGGGTGACAGCTCTATGGCTCTGCGTTCCTGCCGCCGGGCCCATTTCTTCCCCCTTCTTTTGGCTGTTCAGGCGAGGGGATCGCTTGTGCCCTCTGAGGTGCCGGAGGTGGGACCTGTACAGGCGGGTAGAGTGGGGGAGAATCTAAAAGTAAGAAGTCAGTTTGCAGGTCTGGATATATATTTTTGACGGGAGCCTTTGTCTCTTCTTTCTTTGCCGTGGATTTTAGGGCAAAGATCTCTGCAGCAGGCTCCAACGGCTTTCCTGTGGGGAAAACGAAAGGCCGAACCCACACCGGGGTGAACGGACCAGGTCTTCCCAGACCATAATATATGGCACCTGGCCCGGGTGCTCAGTAGCAGGGGTGAAAATTACAGTTTTAACCTGTTTGACTTGTTCTGAAGAGAATGACCCTTCTGGCGGCCAGCCGGTATTAAAACTGGGCCAATCTACTGCACATAAACTCTGCCATTTTCCTTTTTTTCACTGTCATGGAAAGATCATGGGCCCGATTTTTACTTCTGTCCAATGATCTACCGTCAGAGACAACGGGGTTGTCACAGTCTGTCCCATCGTCAGTTTGTCACAAAAATGAACACTTAACGAGTACAAAGTAAGACGAGTAGCAGCGGAAAAATCAGATAAAAGCGGCTGCTGTAAACTTTTGCCCTCGGCAAGTCTTGAGCAGATGAGCTTCCTAGCTCCAGAGATACAGAATTCAGGCGGAGGGGAATCTCACGACCCTCACTCCCAGGTCGGGCGTTCCAGGCGTCCCTGGCAAATGCCACAGATACAGGCGGAGGGGAATCTCACGACCCCCACTCCCAGGTCGGCGTTTCAGGCGTCCCTGGCAAACGCCACAGATACAGGCGGAGGGGGAATCTCACGACCCCCACTCCCAGGTCGGCGTTCCAGGCGTCCCTGGCAAACGCCACAGATACAGGCGGAGGGGAATCTCACGACCCTCACTCACAGGTCGGCGTTCCAGGCGTCCCTGGCAAACGCCACAGATACAGGCGGAGGGGAATCTCACGACCCCCATTCCCAGGTCGGCGTTCCAGGCGTCCCTGGCATACGCCACAGATACAGACGGAGGGGAATCTCACGACCCCCACTCCCAGGTCGGCGTTCCAGGCGTCCCTGGCATACGCCACAGATACAGGCGCGCCCCACAGATACAGACAGACAGGTGCGCGAGGGGCACAGATCCTTGTTTCAGCAGCCGGAGGAGACCAGGAGGAAGAAAAGAAAGATTACTGAGGATAGCCACCAAAAATCCTACCGGGAATGGTGGCGGCCAGAGAGGTGGACTTATGGCGTGCTTTGAGTTTACTCGGGTGCCTATACCGTTGCACGGAAGTTTTCTTGCTGGGGGCGGGCGCCCTAGTGGCTTCTGGCCCGTTCCGTGACCCCCTTATCCTGTCACGGGAGTCTTCAAGTGGCAGGCGCCCTAATGGCTTTTAAGTGCCTGACCCGTGCCCACAAAAAGGTAATATTAGGCCATATCCTCACAAGAAAGACAGGGAAGTTTCACCCAGCTGGGCGATAGTTACTGGGGCTCACTTGTCATAAGGCCTTCAAAGTCCACCAGGGAGTAGCCCTGGCCGGGACTAATCAGTTGCCTCACAACCGCTCGCCTGTTCACTGAAACTCCCGAAGGACAAAGTCAAGCAGCAGGAGAGAAAGGTGAGACAATACAAATTTAACACAGAGCAGACTAGTCACAAACCTCTTACAGACGTACACGGAGACACAGAATTGCTCGAGCGTACCTCCGAATTCAAAAGCCAAAGGGTCTGAGTGAGTGAGGCGATCCCGGACGAGCCCCCAAATGTAAGACCTTGCGGCCTTTTCTCGGGAACCGTCGCCCCAAAGACCACAGTGACTCGAATTCGATGCAATCAGCAAGAGGATTTATTAGGCCGGGCGCGCCGGGTTCGATCTCCTTAGGAGGAGCGAACCTCGAACGCCAGTCGTGAGGGACTTTTATACAAAAAAAAATCACAGGTAGGTGGGGATGAGGTCAGGGTATGGGATACAGTGAAGTAGGGGCCATAGGTGAGGTGGATACATTTGATTGGTGGGAAAAGTTTGCAGGTAATTAAGTTGAAACGGTTGGCTGATCACCCTGCGGCATTTGGTCAATTTTTACCCAGAAAAGTCCGACAGAGAGATACATTCTTGGGAGGGGGTTTCCTTGACCAGGTCATAAGTTATCTGTTAAGAATCGGTCAGGAGGCTCTGAGTCACCAGATAAGGAGTAAGCTATTTTCCTTGAGGCACAGCCTGCCTTCCGGGCTTAAATTTTAACCTAAGTCCTTCAGAAGCGTGATTTTTTTTTTTTAAGAATTTTTTTTCTTTCTTTAAAAATTTTTTTTTTTTTTTTAAATTTGTTTTCTCTTCTTTTCTTTTTCGTTTTTTTCCTAAACTTGCTTAAACTTTTAAGTCTTCTATATTTCTACTTATTATATTTATAACCTATTATTACTTTACAAAAAAGAAAACCCTATCTTTAAAGCAAATGCTGTATATAGTCCTATTGGTGGTGGAAGTTGTCTTTTAATAATTCTGGAATCTTTTATTTTATTCTATTTTTATTATTTTTTTTCTCAATTTTTTAAATTTTGATCTCCTTTTTTTTTTCTTTAATATTTTATCTTTGAAAATCGAATCTCTACTCCAGATTTTTAATCTCAGCATTTTGGTATTTGTTGCCAATTTTGTACTTTTGAAAACCTAATCTTCAGTACCCAATTTTACATGAGTGCGAGACTACTGGCTTGACCACTCTCTCCCCCTTTGGAATCTCTCTTTTCTCCACCAGGTGGCTTTTGTCTCATCCCTCCCCCTCCTCTTCTCTACCCAACTCTATGAATCTCTGTGTGCTCCCGAAGGTGGAGAATTCTCAGGGAACTGGTCACTGGCCAGATCTGTATCCCTCCTTTGCATCTCCCTCTTTCATCCTCCTGACCACCTCTATCTACTTCCTCCCTCTCCTCTTCCATGTATAACTCTGTGACCACCTCTGAGAGGTCCAGACTTTGGAGCGCACACAAGAAAGTGGTTACGGGCTAGTTTGCTTTTTCCTCTTTTGATTCCACCTCATCCCATTCCACTCACCTCTAACTACCCCCTCCCTCTTTTCTCCTCCAAGTAACTCAGCGATCCTCTAGAGACAACCCTCAAAGTGGAGAGGTATCATCATTAACCCAGATGTTTCAACAGTAGTGCTGAATAGATGGAGAAATCATGAGGCTATTGTAAAAATAAATCTGAAAACCAGAATCAGGAGGCGTAAGTCCAAATCCTGAGATCATCAAAGAATTCCTGAATACAGGGAACATTATCCAATAAGAGTTCATCAAACGCCTTCATACCTATATTGAAACTGAGCACCACCCAAGGGCCAACAAGCTCCAGAGCAAGACATACCACGCAAATTCTCCAGCAACACAAGAACAAGCCCCTGAGCTTCAATACACAGGCAGCTCAAAATACTCCAAAATCATTGACATCCCATAACAAATTACTTGACACTTTACAGCACTCCAGAGAGAGGAAATCCAACTCCACCCACCAGAGCCTCAACACAAGCCTCTCTAATCAAGAAACTTTGACAAGCCACTGATATAACCCCAAACACAGAGAGGAAGCTCTATAATAAAGAGAACTCCACAAATTCCCAGAATATAGAAAAGCTACCCCAAATGCAGCAATATAACCAGGATGAAGAGACAGAGGAATACCCAGCAGGTAAAGGAACAGGAGACATGCCCACCAAACCAAACAAAAGAGGAAGAGATAGGGAATCTACCTGAGAAAGAATTCCGAATACTGATAGTGAAAATGATCCAAAATCTTGAAATCAAAATGGAATCACCGATAAATAGCCTGGGGTCAAGGATTGAGAAGATGCAAGAAAGGTTTAACAAGGACCTAAAATAAATAAAAAGAGTCAACATATAATGAATAATGCAATAAATGAGATCAGAAACACTCTGGAGGCTACAAATAGTAGAATATAGGATTATATAGGCAGAAGATAGGACTAGTGAAATAGAAGATAAAATGGTAGAAATAAATGAATCAGTGAGGGAAAAAGAAAGACGAATTAAAAGAAATGAGGACAACCTCAGAGACCTCCAAGACAATATGAAATTCTCCAACATTCGAATTATAGGAGTCCCAGAAGAAGAAGTCAAAAAGAAAGACCATGAGAAAATACTTGAGGAGATAATAGTTGAAAACTTCCCTAAAATGGGGAAGGAAATAATCACCCAAGTCCAAGAAACCCAGAGAGTGTCAAACAGGATAAACCCAAGGTGGAACTCCCCAAGACATATACTAATCAAACTAACAAAGACCAAACACAAAGAACAAATATTAAAAGCAGCAAGAGAAAAACAACAAATAACACACAAGGGGATCCCCATAAGAATAACTGCAGATCTTTCAATAGAAACTCTTCAGGCTAGGAGGGAATGGCAAGACATACTTAAAGTGATGAAAGATAATAACCTTCAACCAAGACTACTGTACCCAGCAAGAATCTCATTCAAATATGAAGGAGAAATCAAAAGCTTTACAGACAAGCAAAAGCTGAGAGAATTCAGCACCACCAAACCAGCTCTCCAACAAATACTAAAGGATAGACTTTAGACAGGAAACACAAAAGGACAAATAAACCTGAACCCAAAACACTAAAGTAAATGGCAACAGGTGCATACTTATCAATAATTACCTTAAATGTAAATGGGCTGAATGCCCCAACCAAAAGGCAAAGACTGGCTGAATGGATACAAAAACAAGATCCCTATATATGCTGCTTACAAGAGATCCACCTCAAAACAACGGACACATACAGATGGAAAGTGAAAGGTTGGAAAAAGATATTCCATGCAAATAAAGACCAAAAGAAAGCAGGAGTAGCAATACTCATATCTGATAAAATAGACTTTAACACAAAGGCTGTGAAAAGGGACAAAGAAGGCCACTACATAATGATTAAAGGATCAATCCAAGAAGAAGATATAACAATTATAAATATATATGCACCCAACATAGGAGCACTGCAATATGTAAGACAATTGCTAACAAGCATGAAAGGGGAAATTAATAATAACACAATAATAGTGGGAGACTTTAATACCCCACTCACACCTATGGACAGATCAACTAAACAGAAAACTAACAAAGAAATGCAAACGTTAAACGATACAATAGACCAGTTAGACCTAATTGATATCTATAGGACATTTCACCCCAAAACAATGAATTTCACCTTTTACTCAACTGCACACGGAACCTTTTCCAGGATAGATCACATCCTGGGTAATAAATCTAACCTTGATAAATTCAAAA
The DNA here is from genome assembly GCA_917880005.1 of Nanger dama. Lineage (NCBI taxonomy): Eukaryota > Metazoa > Chordata > Mammalia > Artiodactyla > Bovidae > Nanger > Nanger dama. The sequence continues at coordinate 7,766,004 of CAKJTW010000069.1, forward strand.
AAATCGAAATTATTCCAAGCATCTTCTCTGACCATAATGCACTAAGGTTAGATCTCAATTACAAGAGAAAAGCTATTAAAAATTCCAACATCTGGAGGCTGAACAACACCCTTCTGAATAATCAACAAATCACAGAAGAAATCAAAAAGAAATCAAATTATGCATCGAAACGAACAAAAATGAAAACACAACTACACAGAACCTATGGGACACTATAAAAGCAGTGCTAAGAGGAAAGTTCATAGCCATACAGGCATACCTCAAGAAACAAGAAAGAAGCCAAATAAATAACCTAACTCTACACCTAAAGCAACTAGAAAAGGAAGAAATAGAGAACCCCAGAGTTAGCAGAAGGAAAGAAATCCTAAATATTAGGGCAGAAATAAATGCAAAAGAAACAAAAGAGACCATAGCAAAAATCAACAAAGCAAAAAGCTGGTTCTTCGAAAGGATAAATAAAACTGACAAACCATTAGCCAGACTCATCAAGAAACAAAGAGAAAAAAAATCAAATCAACAAAATTAGAAATGAAAATGGAGAGATCATGACAGACAACTCAGAAATACAAAGAATCATAAGACGCTACTATCAGCAATTATATGCCAATAAAATGGACAACTTGGAAGAAATGGACAAATTCTTAGAAAAGTACAACTTTCCAAAACTGAACCAGAGAGAAATAGAAAATCTTAACAGACCCATCACAAGCATGGAAATTGAAACTGTAATCAGAAATCTTCCAGCAAACAAAAGCCCAGGTCCAGACAGCTTCACAGTTGAATTCTACCAAAAATTTCGAGAAGAGCTAACATCTATCTTACTGAAACTATTCCAGAAAATTGCAGAGGAAGGTAAACTTCCAAACTCATTCTATGAGGCCACAATCACCCTAATACCAAAACCTGGCAAAGACACCACAAAAAAGAAAACTACAGGCCAATATCATTGATGAACATAGATGCAAAAATCCTCAACAAAATCCTAGCAATCAGAATCCAGCAACACATTAAAAAGATCATACACCATACCAAGTGGGCTTTATCCCAGGGATGCAAGGATTCTTCAATATCCGCAAATCAATCAATGTAATTCATCACACTAACAAACTGAAAAATAAAAATCATATGATTATCTCAATAGATGCAGAAAAAGCCTTTGACAAAATTCAACATCCATTTATGATAAAAACGCTCCAGAAAGCAGGAATAGAAGGAACGTACCTCAACATAATAAAAGCTATATATGACAAACCCACAGCTCACATTATCCTCAATGGTGAAAAATTAAAACCATTTCCCCTAAAGTCAGGAACAAGACAAGGGTGTCCACTTTCACCACTACTATTCAATATCGTACTGGAAGTTTTGGCCACAGCAATCAGAGCAGAAAAACAAATAAAAGGAATCCAAATTGGAAAAGAAGAAGTAAAACTCTCACTGTTTGTGGACGACATGATCCTCTACAAAGAAAATCCTAAAGACTCGACCAGAAAACTACTAAAGCTAATCAATGAATATAGTAAAGTGGCAGGATATAAAATGAACACTGTGAAATCCCTTGCATTCCTATACACTAATAATGAGAAAGTAGAAAAAGAAGTCAAGGAAACAATCCCATTCACTATTGCAACGAAAAGAATAAAATACTTAGAAATATACCTACCTAAAGAAACCAAAGACCTATATATCGAAAACTATAAAACACTGATGAAAGAAATCAAAGAGGACACTAATAGATGGAGAAATATACCATGCTCATGGGTTGGAAGAATCAATATAGTGAAAATGAGTATACTACCCAAAGCAATCTACAGATTCAATGCAATTCCTATCAAGTTACCAGCAGTATTTTTCACAGAACTAGATCAAATAATCTCAAGATTTGTATGGAAATACAAAAAACCTTGAATAGCCAAAGCAATCTTGAGAAAGAAGAATGGAACTGAAGGAATCAACTTGCCTGACTTCAGGCTCTACTACAAAGCCACAGTCATTAAGACGGTATGGTACTGGCACAAAGACAGGAGTATAGATCAATGGAACAAAATAGAAAGCCCTGAGATAAACCCACACACCTATGGACACCTTATTTTCGACAAATGAGGCAAGAATATACAATGGAGTAAAGACAGTCTCTTTAACAGGTGGTGCTGGGAAAACTGGTCAACCACTTGTAAAAGAATGAAACTAGATCTCTTTCTAACACCATACACAAAAATAAACTCAAAATGGATTAAAGATCTAAATGTAAGACCAGAAACTATAAAACTCCTAGAGGAAAACATAGGCAAAACACTCTCCGACATAAATCACAGTAGGATCCTCTATGATCCACCTCCCAATATACTGGAAATAAAAGCAAAAATAAACAAATGGGATGTAATTAAAATTAAAAGCTTCTGCACAACAAAGGAAACTATAAGCAAGTTGAAAAGAGCCTTGTGAATGGGAGAAAACAATAGCAAATGAAACAAGTGACAAACAACTAATCTCAAAGATATACAAGCAACTTATGCAGCTCAACTCCAGAAAAATAAACGAACCAATAAAAAAATGGGCCAAAGAACTAAATAGGCATTTCTCCAAAGAAGACATACGGATGGCTAACAAACACATGAAAAGATGCTCAACATCACTTATTATCAGAGAAATGCAAATCAAGACCACAATGAGGTACCATTTCACACCAGTCAGAATGGCTGCGATCCAAAAGTCTACAAGCAATAAATGCTGGAGAGGATGTGGAGAAAAGGGAACCCTCTTACACTGCTGGTGGGAATGCAAACTAGTACAGCCACTATGGAAAACAGTGTGGAGAGTCCTTAAAAAATTGCAAATAGAACTGCCTTATGACCCAGCAATCCCACTGCTTGGCATACACACCGAGGAAACCAGAATTGAAAGAGACACATGTACCCCAATGTTCATTGCAGCACTGTTTATAATAGCCAGGACATGGAAACAACCTAGATGTCCATCAGCAGATGAATGGATAAGACAGCGGTGGTACATATACACAATGGAGTACTACTCAGCCCTTAAAAAGAATAAATTTGACTCAGTTCTAATGAGATGGATGAAATTGGAGCCGATTATACAGAGTGAAGTAAGCCAGAAAGAAAAACACCATTACAGTATACTGACACATATATATGGAATTTAGAAGGATAGTAATGAAGATCCTCTATGTGAGACAACAAAAGAGACTCAGAGGTATAGAACAGACTTTTGGACTCTGAGGGAGATGGAGAGGGTGGGATGATTTGGGAGAACGGCATTGAAACATGTATACTATCTTGTAAGAATGAAGTGCCAGTCTATGTTCAATACAGGATGCAGGACGCATGGGGCGGGTGCACGGGATGATTCAGGGAGAGGATGTGGGGTGGGAGGTGGGAGGGGCTTCGGCATTGGGAGATTGTGTTCACCTATGGCTGATTCATGTCAATGTATGGCAAAACAAATACAGTATTGTAATTTAAAAAATAAATTTAATTAAAAAAAAAAGACAAAGCCAAAATCTAAAAAAAAAAAAAAGTCAACATTCAGAAAACTAAGATCATGGCATCCAGTCACATCACTTCATGGCACATAGATGGGAAACAGTGAGATACTTTTTTTTTTTTTTAATTCCAAAATCACTGCAGATGGTGACTATAGCCATGAAATTAAAAGATGCTTGCTCCTTGGAAGAAAAGCTATGACCAACCTAGACAGCGTATTAAAAAGCAGAGATGTTACCAGCAAAGGTCCATCTAGTCAAAGCTATGGTTTCTCCAGGAGTCATGTATGGATGTGAGAGTTGGACTATAAAGAAAGCTGAGCACCAAAGAATTGATGCTTTTGAACTGTGGTGTTGGAGAAGACTCTTGAGCGTCCTTTGGACTGCAAGGAGATCACACCAGTCCATCCTAAGAAAATTAGTCCTGAATATTCATTGGAAGGACTGATTCTGAAGCTGAAACTCCAATATTTTGGCCATCTGATGTGAAGAACCGACTCATTGGAAAAGACCCTGATTCTGGGAAAGATTGAAGGCAGGGGGAGAAGGGGACAACAGAGAGTGAGATGGTTGGTGACATGAGTTTGAGTAAGCTCCGGGAGTTGGTGATGCACCGGGAAGCCTGGCATGCTGCAGTCCATGGGGTCCCAAAGGGTTGGACACGACTGAGTGACTGAACTGAACTGAACTGATTTACAGCTCTTGTTTCTAGTTTGTAGAGGGTAACTGAGGTCTAACAACTTAGTCTAGTGTATAAAAGAGAACTTCAGTAGATGATAATGAAAAGGTAGAGAGGGAGCAAGGAACACTTAGAAATGTTATTTCACCCCACATGTTTTATCTCCCATCACACTGAATACTTATTTAATGATGCATTTGGATACACTCTTGAACTTTAATGGTGAGTATAAGAACAGATGCAAGCCCATAAATGAGTTAACAGCCTGAGAGTTTAAGTCATTTGTCCCCTCCCCTGCTCTACTCTAGGAGATTTGATTTATTGATTAATGCAATTTTAATTGTAGAATTTGCTTCTTTCCAAGACACACTGAGAAAGTTTTCAGAAACAAACAAAGAAAACATAAGATGATGCAGTGTCAAAAATGTCAAAAAATAAATAACTGGTGACTTCCATTTTGGTAATAGTGGATCAGATAATTTTTACCAATCCTATCTCTGAGGATAATTGGAAAAACTAAACACCTAAAATTTGCAAACATTCCCCAAAATGTTTTAAAAAGCTAAGACAGTAAAGAATTATTAGGACCAAATGCAAAGCCTGATATTTATGGTCACTTTTCCCCTGAGTGACTAAGGGCTGAGTAAAGAAAAAGAAAATGAAAAGATAGCATATATCAATAATAAAAAAAAAGATAATATGGTATCAATAAGGCCATATATGGTTCTTTAAAAAGATCAACAAATTTGATAGAGTCCTGGTGACTAAAGGGCAAAAATAACACCAGTGTTAGAAGTGTAGAGACATTTTTTATTACAAATATAATAAAAAGGTTCTTATGAATTGCTTAGCTAATAAAATTAAAAATTTTAATAAAATGAAAACATTACTTAAATAGTAACATTTGACAAAAGTGGTGCAAAAAGAATAAAAAGTATGAATATTCATACAAATATTAAAGAAATTGAATCTTTAATTTAAAATATTCCCATATAAAAAGTTAAAACAATTTGAGAAAGGTCATTAGGTTAAAGTCCATCACTTACATGTAAGTTCAGGGACTTCCTGGTGGTCAGTGGATTAAGAATCTGCCTTTTAATTCACATGATGTGGGCAAGGCAGGTAAGCTCATAAACTCTAGAGCCCACATGCCCACATCTAGAGAGCCAAGGTGCTCTAGAGTCCACAAACTGGAACTAGAGAAAGCCCAACTGCCATCAACAAAGACCCAGCATAGACAAAATAAAAATAAATTGATTAATTTTTAAAATAACACATTAATTCAAAGCAGATAGTTATGGACTGGAGTTATAATCAAGTGTCTTTCCAAAACATAAAATTACCTAGATCTTAGAGAATGAGTAGATTATACAAATGTGGGAGCAGGATATTTAATAGCTCAAAATGAGATCAGCATTTTAATGTTTACTTCATAAACAATTACCTTTTATTCCAAAATAGATTGTGCCTTTTGTTTTACCATAAATATGATTCTTTCTGCTGCTGCTGCTAAGTCACTTCAGTCGTGTCCGACTCTGTGTGACGCCATAGATGGCAGCCCACCAGCCTCCCCCGTCCTTGGGATTCTCCAGGCAAGAACACTGGAGTGGGTTGCCATTTCCTTCTCCAATGCATAAAAGTGAAAAGTGAAAGTGAAGTCGCTCAGTCGTGCCCGACTCAGCGACCCATGGACTGCAGCCTACCAGGCTCCTCTGTCCATGAGATTTTCGAGGCAAGAGTACTGGAGTGGGTTGTCATTGCCTTCTCTGAAATATGGTTCTAATTCATCACAATTAGAAACAAGCTGAACTCATGCATCTCAGTTTATCTTTCCTTGCAAGCAAGAAGCATTTAATAGCAAATTCTTCCAAACATTTAAGAAAGGAAAAATGGCAAAATATACTAATTCTTCAGTGTAATACAAAAGAAGAAACACTTCCCAAATGCTTAAGAAAAGCATCACAACTTTCATAAAAGAACTTGAGTTAAATTAAGGGGGAAAAAAAAAAAGTAAGTCTCATATAGAATACAAATGCAAAACTCCTAAACTAAATATGAGCAAAATGAACTCTGTAATATTTAGTAACCAAAACAATGCAGGTTTATTCCAGGAATGCAAGGTTAGTTGGAGCATTTAAAAATTAATCAATGTAGTTCACCACATTGACAGAAAAAAATGAGAAAAAAATTATACTATTATCACATTCATTTCAATGTGTTAGTCACTCAGTTGTGCCTAACTCTTAGCAACTGCATGGATTATAGCCTACCAGGCTTCTCTGTCCATGGGATTTTCCAGGCACGAATATTGGAGTGGGTTACCATTACCTTCTCCAAGGGATTTCCTGACCCAGGAATTGAACCCAGGTCTCCTGCATTGTAGGTGGATTCTTTATCATGTGAGATATCAGGAAAGCCCTATTATCATATTAGATGCAGGAAATATTTGATATAATTTAATATCCATTTGTGATTTTTTAAAAATCATGAATAGAAGAGAGCTTCCTTAATTTGATCAAGGGTATTTATACTAAATCTATTATAAATATAGCAAACATTGTAGTGAATGCTAAAATAGTAAAAGCCTTCTTTTCGAAACCAAGATCCATGCAAGCATAACTACTACTATCATTCCTTCTATCTAATATGAACTAGAGATTCTAGCTAGTATGCTCAAGCAAGAGAAAGAAACTTTATAAGAGTTAGAAAGTTTGTAAGTGCGATGGTACTTTGTCTATACGATCTCACTTTTAGCACTTTAGTAAACACCAGCCAACTACTAGTACTTTCATTCCTTTGTTTTCTTGCACTGTTGGGGTTATTTAATCTGCTCAGGTGGTAGGCTAAAAGTAATTTGCTCCTAGAAATTAATTTACCCCTGGGAGTTATCTCAAGCACAGGTGTACAGAATTTTTTTTAATATTTTTATTTGCTTACTCATTGGATGTGATAGCTCTAATGCACACTTTGTACACTGATTCATTAATTCCTTGGTGGGATTAAACTTTCAAGGTAACTTGATTGATAGGAAACTTCTGATTAGCAGTCTTATTTCACCTTTTCACTCCTGATATAAACTCTAAAATAAACCACTTGCATTTGAATCCCTGTCTAAAGTCCTGCATATAGGGATCTCTAAACTTCAACAGGCAAGGTGAGTAGTGATAGATAATGTCAGAAACCTTTAAAAGATGGAAAATGGATCTGCACACTGGGGAGAATACATTTGTAACATATATATTTGAAGAAAGGTTCATATTCAGAATACAAAAATACTGCTACAAATCAATAAGAAAAATAGAATCAATAGAAAAATAGGCAAGAGACTTGAATAGGTTAAGCCTCTATTTCAGCAGTCAGAGGTATTCAGCCTCCTCCATAATCAGAGAAACATCAATTAAAAACACAGTGAAATTCAACTGCACACTCACCAGGATGGAAAAATTTAAACATAATATTAGCAACGATTTGAAGCAAAGGAAATTTTATACTATTGGTGGAAGGTTAATTTGCACAACCACTTTGATGTACTATTTGGCTGTAACCACCAAAGTTTAACATGTGAATAATCCATCACATCACAGTTTCACTTTAGTTATATGCCCAAGAAAATTGTGAAAACATACATAAAAAGTCATAAGAACAATAGTATTTCTAATAGTCAAAAATAGAAAACAACCAAAATGTCCATCAACATTCAAATGGATATATCGGGCGCAGATTTTACTGCAATGAAAATGAGGAAATTACAACTGTAATTAAGAGCATGGGTGAATCTTACAAAATAATTCTGAATGACAGAATGCAGACATAAAATCATAGACTTCATTATCCCAATGATATGCCAAAACTAAACCACAAAAATCATGTGAAAACTATAAAGAAAGGCAAGAAAGTGATAATTACAAATTCAGGATAGATGTTGGTCACGTTCTTGTTCTTGATCCAGATGTCCATACATTAGTGCGACTCAAGTATAATCTGAAAAGCAGTGTCAGTCTATGAACAGTTTGATATGTTACACTGTGAAGTTTAATTCCAGTAAGTTTGGAATTGGCCTGTTTTGCTAATATATCTGCAAGGCACTGAACATTGGTAAAGAAATGAAATGTACTGACTAATAGTAGTGCTTTGTCAGGACTAATTTGCAAATATACAAGCGGCTCATGTATCACACTATCAGAAAAACAAACAACCCGATCAAATAATCAGCAGAAGACCTAAACAGACATTTCTGTAAAACAAAATATATATATATATACTATAATTGTTCAGAATTTAAATCATGTTTGACTTTATGAACCCATAAAATGCAGCACTCCAGTTTGCAGGGAAAGAAGTCTTACCTGTCCTTCACTATCTCCCACAGTTTGCCCAAACTCATGTCCATTGAGTCCATGACACCATCCAACCATCTCATCTTTGGTCATCCCCTTCTCCTCCCACCCTCAATCTTTCCCAGCATCAGGGTCTTTTCCAATGAATTGGCTCTTCCCATCATATCGCCAAAGTATTAGAGCTTCAGCTACAGCATCAGTGCTTCCAATGAGTATTCAGGGCTGATTTTTTTTTTTTTTTTTTTTTTTTTTTTAGGATTGACTGATTTGACCTCCTTGCAGCCCAACTCTTGCAACCCCATGGACTGTACCCACCAGGCTCCTCTGTCCATGAGATTTTCCAGGCAAGAATACTGAAAAGAGTAGCTATTTACTTCCCCAGGGGATCTTCCCAACCCAGGGATTGAAGCTGGGTCTCCTGCAATGCAGGCAGATTCTTTACTGATTGAGCTAACAGAGAAGCACCTCCCCTACAAAAAAATATACTCCAGACAAGAATACTGGAGTAGGTTGCTATGCTATTCCTCCCGGGGATATTTCCAACCCAGGTCTCCTGCATTTCAGGTGTATTCTTTACCATCTGAGCCACCAGTGAAGCCCAAGAATACTGGAGTGGGTAGCCTATCCCTATCCAGGGGATCTTCCTGAAATAGGAATTGAACTGGGCTCTCTGTCATTGCAGGTGGATTCTTTACCAGTGGAGCTACCAGGGAAGCCCCTTGCAGTCCAAGGAACTCTTGGAGTCTTCTCTAGAAACACGATTCAAAAGCATCAATTCTTCAGCACTCAGCCTTTAGTGTGGTCCAACTTACATCTGTACGTGACTACAGGAAGAATCAGAGCTTTGCCTAGATGGGACTTTGTCGCAAAGTGATGTCTCTGCTTTTAATACACAGTCTAGGTTTGTAATAGCTTTTATTACAAGGGACAAGTGTCTTTTAATTTCATGGATGCAGTCACCATCTACAGTGATTTTGGAGCCCACGAAAATAAAATCTGTCATTATTTCCACATTTTCTCTATTTGTCATAAAGTGATGGGACTAGATGCCATGATCATAGTTTTTTGAATGTTGAATTTTAAACTGACGTTTTAATTCTCTTATTCCATCTTTATAAAGAGGGTCCCTGATTTTTCTTTGCTCTCTGCCATTAGAGTGATATCATCTGCATATCTGAGGTTGTTGATATTTTTTCCTGGCAATCTTGAATCCAGCTTGTAATTATACAACCTGGCATTTTACCTGAGGTACTCTGCATATGAGTTAAATAAGCAGGGTGGCAATACACAGCCTTGACATACTCTTTTCCCAATTTTGAACCAGTCCATTGTTCCATGTCCAGTTCTAACTGTGGCTTCTTGACTTGCATACAGGCTTCTCAGGAGATAAATAAGCTAGTCTGTATTCCCAACACTTTAAGAATTTTTCACAGTTTGTTATGATACATACAGTCAAAGGTTTTAGCATAGTCAATGAAGCAGAAGTTTTTCTGGAATCCCCTTGCTCTTTTCTATAATCCAATGGATGCTGGCAATTTAATCTCTGGGTTCTCTATCTTTTCTAAATCCAGCTTATATATCTGGAAGTTCTCAGTTCATTTAATACTGAACCCTAGCTTGAAGGATTTTGAGCATTACCTTGCTACCATGTGAAATAAACACAACTGTACAGTAGTTTGAACATTCTTTGACATAGCCTTTCTTTGGGATTGGAATGAAAACTGACCTTGTCTAGTCCTTTGGACACTGCTGCTGCTTATTTGCTTAAGTCATGTCGGACTCTGTATGACCTTCTGGACTGCAAACTGTCAGGTTCCTCTCTCCATGGGATTCTCTAGCAATAGTACCATAGTGGTTTGCCATGCCCTTTTCTAGGGGATCTTCCCAACCCAAGGATCAAACCCAGGTTTCCTGCATTGCAGGTAGAGTCTTTACTGCTGAGCCACCAGGGAAGTCTCTGCATTTTCCAAATTTTCTGGCATATTGAGTTGAGCACTTTAAGAGCATCATCTTTTAAGATTTGAAATAGCTCAGCTGGAATTCCATCATCTCCACTAGCTTTGTTCATAGTGATACTTTCTATGGCCCATTTGATTTTACACTCCAGGATGTCTGGCTCTAGGTGAGGGACTACACATTATGGTTATCCAGATTATTAACACCTTTTTTGTATAATTATTGCGTGTATTCTTGCCACCACTTCTTAATATCTTCTACTTCTGTTAGGTCCTTTCTGTTTCTCTCCTTTATTGTGCCCATCTTTTCGTGAAATATTCCCTTCAATTCAGTTCAGTTCAGTCACTTAGTCATGTCCAATTTTTTGAGACCCCATGGACGGCAACACGCCAGGTTTCCCTGTCCATCACCAACCGAAGCATGTTCAAATTCATGTCCATCGAGTTGGTGATAGCATCCAACCATCTCATCCTCTGTTGTCCCCTTCTCTTCCTGCCTTCAGTCTTTCCCAGCATCAAGGTCTTTTTCCAATGAGTCAACTCTTTGCATCAAGTACTGGAGTTTCAGCTTCAGCATCAGTCCTTCCAGTGAATATTCTGGACTAATTTCCTTTAGGATGGACTGCTTGGATCTCCTTGCAGTCCAAGGGACTCTCAAGAGTCTTCAACACCACAGTTCAAAAGTATCAGTTATTTGGTGTCCAGCTTTCTGTATCGTCCAACTCTCACATCCATACATGACTACTGGAAAAATCATAGCTTTGACTAGATGGACCTTTGTTGGCAAAGTAATGTCTCTGCTTTTTAATATGCTGTCTAGATTGGTTATAGCTTTTCTTCCAAGGAGCCTTATTTGCCTTCTTGTATTTCTTTTCTTGGGGATAGTTTGGTCAATACTTCCCATACAATGTTACAAACCTCCACCCACAGTTCTTAAGCACTCTGTCTACCAGATCTAATCCCTTGAATCTATTTGTCACTTCCACTGTATAATCATAAAGGATTTCATTTAGTTCATACCTGACTGGTCCAATAGTTTTCCCTAATTTCTTCATTTTAAGCTTGAATTTTCCAGTAAGAAGCTTATGATATGAGCCACAGTCAGATCCAGGTCTTGTTTTTGCTGACTGTATACACCTTCTCCATTTTCACCTGCAAAGAATATAATCAGTCTGATTTTGGTGTTGACCATCTTGTGATGTCCATGTATAGAGACATCTCTTGTGTTGTTGGAAGAGAATGTTTTCTATGACCAGTGCTTTCTCTTCAGAAAACAAAGCTAGCCTTTGCTCTTCATTTTGTTCTCCAAGGACAAACTTTCTAGTTACTCTAGGTATCTCTTGACTTCCTTCTTTTGCATTCCAGTTCCCTATAATGGAAAAGATTTTTTTTTTTTTTTGGTGGGGATTGGGGGCAGGTGTTAGTTCTAGAAAGTCTTACAGGTCTTCATAGAATAATTCAACTTTAGTCTCTTAGATTGGGATATAGAACTGATTACTGTGATATTGAATGGTTTGTCTTGCTAACAGATTAGTCTGTCATTTTTGAGATTGTATTCAAGTATCATATTTTGGACTCCCTTGTTGAACTGTGAGTGCTACTTCTTTTCTTCTAAGGGATTCTTGCCCACAGTGGTAAATATAATGGTCATCTGAATTAAATTCACCCATTGTTGTCCATTTTCGTTCACTGATGCCTAAAATATCAATGTTCACTCTTGCCATTTCCTGCTTGACCATGTCCAATTTATCTTGATGCATGGACCTAACAGTCTGGGTTTGTGTGCAACATTATTCTTTACATCATCGAACTTTACTTTTACCACCAGACACATTCACAATGGAGCATCATTTTCCCATAGGTCCATCCTCTTCATTCTTCTGGAGGTATTTCTCTGCTCTTCTACAGTAGCATTCTGGACACCTACCTACCCGAGGGCTCATTTTCTAGTGTAATATCTTTCTGCCTTTTCACAGTCCCATAGCACTACCATAGCCTCCTGTAGACTTCAGGTCTTGATTGCCTTAGGCCAAACTAATAGGGAGGGAGAGCAGCCCCACCCATCAGAAGACAATTGGATTAAAGTTTTACTGAGCATGGCCCTCTGCACCAGGGCATGACCTTGTTTTCCCCCATAGCCAGTCTCTCCCATCAGAACCCTTGCACAAGCCTCTTATCCTCATCCATCAGGGGGCAACCAGAAGAAGGAAGAATTACAATCCCACAGCCTCCAGAAAAAAAAATCACAATCACAGAAGGCTAACCCAAATGATTATATGAATCACAGCTTTGTATAAGTCAATGAAGCTATAAGCCATGCCATGCAGGGCCAATCAAGATGGACATGTCATGATGAAGTGTTCTGACAAAACATGGTCCACTGGAGGAAGGAATGGCAAACCACTTCAGTATTCTTTCCTTGAGAGCCCCATGAACAGTATGAAAAGAGGACATACAGGTGGCCAATTTATACGTGAAAAAAATGCTAAACATTGCTCATTAGTAAAGAAATCCAAATGAAAACTACAGTGAGTTATCACCTCATATAAGTCAGAATGGCCATCATCAAAATGCTGGAAAGGATGTGGAGAAAAGGGACCCCTCATGCACTGTTGGTGGGAATGTAAACTGATATGGTCACTATGATGAACAGTATGGAGATTACTTTAAAAACTAAGAATAAAGCTACCATATGACCCTGCAATCCTACTATGAGTTATATAATTGAGATAACCATAATTCAAGGAGATACATGTACCCCAATGTTCACTGAAGCACTATTGACACCTGGTACTCCTTAGACACTCCCTGGACTACAAAGAGATCAAATCAGTCAATTCTAGAGGAAACCAACCCTGAATATTCATTGGAGGACTGATGCTGAAGCTCCAATACTTTGGCCATCTGATGCGAAGAGCCAATTTCTTGGAAAAGACCCTGATGCTGGGAAAGAAGGATGGCAAAAGAAAAGGGCACCAGAGGATGAGATGGTTAGATAGAATTATCGACTCAATGGTCATGAATCTGGGGCATCATAGACTCCTGGACATGAATCTGGGAGATAGTAAAGGACAAAGAAGACTGGCATGCTTTAGTCCATAGGGTTGCACAGAGTCAGACATGATTAAGTGACTGAACAACAACAACTCCAATGTTCATTGCAGTACTATTTACAGCAGAGGTCATGGAAGCAATCTAGAAGTCCACCAACAGATGAAATGGTAAAGAAGTTGTGGTACATACGTACAATGGAATATTACTCAGCCACAAAATGGAACCAATTTGAGTAAGGTGAGCTGAAATGGATGAACTTAGAGCATGTTATACAGTGAAATCAAAAAGAGAAAAAAACATTTTGTATATTAATGCAAAAATATAGAATCTAGAAAAATGGCACTGATGAACTTATATGCAGGGCAGGAGTAAAGACACAGATGTAGAGAGTGAACTTGTGGACACAGTAATGGAAGGAGAAGATGGGACAAACTGAGAGAGTATTATTGAAAAATATACATCCAGTTCAGTTCAGTCACTCAGTCGTGTTCGACTCTTTGCGACTCCATGAATTGCAGCACGCCAGGCCTCTCTGTCCATCACCAACTCCCAGAGTTCACCCAGACTCACGTCCATAGAGTCCGTGATGCCATCCAGCCATCCCATCCTCTGTCGTCCCCTTCTCCTCCTGCCCCCAATCCCTCCCAGAATCAGAGTCTTCCAATGAGTCAACCCTTCTCATGAGGAGGCCAAAGTACTGGAGTTTCAGCTTTAGCATCATTCCTTCCAAAGAAATCTCAGGGCTGATCTCCTTCAGAATGGATCTCCTTGCAGTCCAAGGGACTCTCAAGAGTCTTCTCCAACACCACAGTTCAAAAGCATCAATTATTCGACACTCAGCCTTCTCCACAGTCCAACTCTCACATCCATACATGACCACAGGAAAAACCATAGCCTGACTAGATGGACCTTAGTGGGCAAAGTAATGTCTCTGCTTTTCAATATGCTTTCTAGGTTGGTCATAACTTTTTTTCCAAGGAGGAAGCGTCTTTTAATTTCATAGCTGCAATCACCATCTGCAGTGATTTTGGAGCCCAGAAAAATAAAGTCTAACACTGTTTCCATTTTTCCCCATCTATTTCCCATGAAGTGATGGGACCGGATGCCATGATGTTCGTTTTCTGAATGTTGAGCTTTAAGCCAACTTTTTCACTCTCCTCTTTCACTTTCATCAAGAGGCTTTTTAGTTCCTCTTCATTTTCTGCCATAAGGGTGGTGTTTTCTGCATATCTGAGGTTATTGATATTTCTCCCGGCAATCTTAATTCCAGCTTGTGTTTCTTCCAGCCCAGCGTGTCTCATGATGTACTCTGCATATAAGTTAAATAAGCAGGGTGACAATATACAGCCTTGATGTACTCCTTTTCCTATTTGGAACCAGCCTGTTGTTCCATGTCCAGTTCTAACTGTTGCTTCCTGACCTGCATACAGATTTCTTGAGAGGCAGGTGAAGTGGTCTGGTATTCTCATCTCTTTCAGAATTTTCCACAGTTTCTTGTGATCTACTCAGTCAAAGGCTTTGGCATAGTCAATAAAGCACAAATAGATGTTTTTCTGGAGCTCTCTTGCTTTTTCCACAATCCAGCGGATGTTGGCAATTTGACCTCTGGTTCCTTTATTCTGAAACCAGCTTGAACATCAGGAAGTTCTCAGTTCGTGTATTGCTGAAGCCTGGCTTGAAGAATTTTGAGCATTACTTTACTAGCATGTGAGATGACTGCAATTGTGCAGTAGTTTGATCCTTCTTTGGCATTGCCTTTTTGGGGATTGGAATGAAAATTGACCTTTTCCAGTCCTGTGGCCATTGCTGAGTTTTTCAAACTTGCTGGCATATTGAGTGCAGCACTTTCACAGCATCATCTTTCAGGATTTGAAACAGCTCAACTGGAATTCCATCACCTCCACTAGCTTTGTTTGTAGTGATGCTTTCTAAGGCCCCCTTGACTTCACAATCCAGGATGTCTGGCTCTAGATGAGTGGTCACACCATCATAATTTTCTGGGTCATGAAGATCTTTTTGTATAGTTCTTTGGTGTATTTTTGCCATCTCTTCTTAATACCTTCTGCTTCTTTTAGGTCCATACCATTTTTGTCCTTTATCAAGTCCATCTTTGCATGAACTGTTCCCTTGGTATGTCTAAATTTTTTAAGAGGGCTTTAGTCTTTCCCATTCTGTTGTTTTCCTCTATTTCTTTGCATTGATCACTGAAGAAGGCTTTCTTATCTCTTCTTGCAATTCTTTGGAACTCTGCATTTAGATGCTTATATCTTTCCTTTCTCCTTTGCTTTTTGCCTCTCTTCTTTTCACAGCTATTTTTAAGGACTCCCAGACAGCCTTTTTGCTTTTTTGCATTTATTTTCCATGGAGATGGTCTTGATCCCCGTCTCCTGTACAATGTCACAAACCTCATTCCATAGTTCATCAGGCACTCTATCTATCAGATCTAGGCCCTTAAATTTATTTTTCACTTCCACTTAATAATCATAAGGGATTTGATTTAGGTCATATCAGAATGGTCTAGTGGTTTTCCCTACTTTCTTCAGTTTAAGTCTGAATTTGGTAATAAGGAGTTCATGATCTGAGCCACAGTCAGCTCCTGGTCCTGTTTTTGTTGACTGTATAAAGCTTCTCCATCTTTGGCTGCAAAGAATGTAATCAGTCTCATTTTGGTGTTGATCATCTGGTGATGTCTATGTGTAGAGTCTTCCCTTGTATTTTTGGAAGAGGATATATGTATACTTATGGCTAATTCACATCATTGTACAGCTCTGCTGTGCTTAGTCACTCAGTCGTGTCCAACTCTTTGTGATCCCATGGACTATAGTCTGCCAGCCTCCTCTGTCCAAGAGAGTCTCCAGGCAAGAATACTGGAGTGGGCTGACATTTCTATCTTGAGGGTGTCTTCCCAAACCAGGGATCAAACTCAGGTGTCCCACATTGCAGGCAGATTCTTTACCATCTGAGCCACCAGGCCAGAGACACAGCTAAAACTAGCACAACATTGTAAAGCATCTATACTCTATAATAAAAGGAATTTTAAAAATAATAGTGCTTTTTCAACATGGGTTTGAGGAATTTAGAGGTAGTTTATACCATCTTGTCAGTCTTATTTTTTTATATAATATTGAGATCGATTATTTGTACCTGATCTCAGTTTGATACCTGGAATGCTCTACCACTGGGGAAGACTGTATAGCAAGAATACAGCTACACAACTAGCCAGTATAAGAAACACAAGATGAAACTCCATTTTGGCCTCTCTGATTAAAAATTTGTTGTTGCTCAGTCACTAAGTCATGTCCAACTCTTTGTGACCATATGGACTGCAGTATGCTGGCCTTCCCTGCTGTTCACTATCTCCCAGAGTTTGCTCAAACTCATGTTTTTTGAGTTGGTAATGCTATCCAATAATCTATGCATGTATTGATGGTTCAAAAGAGAAAGTATGTCCAATAAGGCTCTGCATTGATAAAACAACTGGAGCCTGTATCTGACCTCTCTGGATGCCTTGCTGGGAGAGAGCTTTACTTTCATGCTGTTGTTATACTATATCCTTGTATTCTTTTCTCTAACAGGATGTATATTTGCAAGCATTGTGATTTGGAGTCCTATGATTTTTTTCAGTACTTGAACTCTAATTGCCAACATTAGTGCTTGAATCCATGTGAGACAAGTAGAGAAATTAAGAATAAACTTTCAGAATCTTTATTTGACCAGATAATGTTTATTATTTTTGAATGAGATCAAAAGAGGCAAACTTCCAGCTATAAAACAAATAGCCATAGGGATGCTGTGGTGGCTATAGTTAATACTATATTACATATTTGAAAATTACTGAGAGTAAATCTTAAAAGTTGTAATCACAAAAAGAACTATGTATGGTAACAGATGTTATCTAGACTCATTATAGTGATCATTTCATAATATATATGCATATTAAATCAATATCATATACCTGAAACTAACACATGTAAATCATACATCAATAAAAAATTAAAAAGCAACAAAAAAATTCTTAATTCCTTCCTACCTAAGAATAAATAAACTCAGTTGATGCTTGAAAAATGGGTTTGAACTGCATGAATCCACTTAAACCTAGATTTTTTCAATAAATGCATATTACAGTACTACACCATTCAAAGTTGGTTGAATCCATGCATGCAGAACTTGGGGTGTGGAGGACTGACTATGAAGTTATATTGGGATTTTTGACTGTACGGGTATTAGTGCCCCTAGCCCCCTTAATTGTTCAAGGGTAAACCATAAACACAATTTTAAAAAAACGATGGGGATTTTATTTTATTTTTCTTACTATTTAATAATCCATTTTTAGTGGTTCCCCAAACCATTTTATAATCTGCATTTTACTATTCCTTTTTAGTATTTTACTTTAATTTTAATTTTTAAATGGATGACATAAAAGAAAACAGTCAACCACAGATAGCTTGAGAAGCATTGCTTTACCTTGACTGTTCAATTTGTTATAAACCATTATGTGATACATCTTTGTTCTACACAATTTTATATTTATTATATTACACACAAAAAATTTATAATAAAATTTAACAATTCCATACAACTTGTTTTGCTGCAAGGTTGAGAGAACTGTCCCTCAACCCAAGACTTCTAACCGCAACTTCAAGGAGTTATGGTACAGCTACAAAGTTAGAGGAAAGAGCCCATACAAGATCACTCTCACTTCTGAGAGCAACTGGAGGTTCAGAGATTGCAGGGGAGGGTTCCCCAAATGTATTCAGATTCAAAAAATTTGTTTGTAGAATTCAATGAAGCCAATTATATTCCCAGTTATATTTTATCATAGGGAAAGTATACAGATTCTAACCATCCAAAGGAAGAGATGCATAAGGCAAAGTCTATGAGGGTTCTAAAAGCAAAATTTCTATTATTCTCAGTTGCATTACTCTCCTGACATCAATACGCAGAGTATTTCCAATCTGAGAAGCTCACTCAAGCTTTAGTGTCCAGAATTTGTATTGTATCTTTGATATGCGGACATGATCAGTTGATTGCCCATGTGACTGTTGCAGATGGATTGATAATACTGTATGACCTGAAGTCCCATCCTAAGTTACATGATAGATCTTTTTAGCACAGCCAGCGCCTGCCCTATACAGAAACATTCCTATCAGGATGACATCCCTGGGTTTGGAAGATCTGCTAGAGGAGGGCATGATAACCCACTCCAGTACTCTTGCCTTGAGAATCCCCATGGACAGAGGAGCCTGGCAGGCTACAGTTCACGAGGTCACAAAGCGTTGGACACAACTGAGCGATAAGGACACATCAGGTATTGTTGCAGGAAGGGGGACCCCTTCCAGGGCCCGAAACTGGGCTCTTGTCTATCACTCTGAAATGAATTGTTTGAAGAGACACATGTGCTGAGAAAGCAAGAGATTTTATTAGTAAATGACACCCGGGCAGAGAGCAGTAGGGTAAAGGAACCCAGGAAAACTGCTCTGCCTTGTGGCTTGAAGTCTCCAGTTTTATGGTGATGGGATTAGTTTCCAGGTTGTCTTTAGCCAATCATCTGACTCAGAGTCCTTCCTGGTGGTGCACACCTCATTCAGCCAAGATGGATGCCAATTAGGATTCTGAGAGGTGGTCGGACATGTGGTGTCTTCTTTTGACCTTTCCTGAACTCTTCTGGTTGATGGAGGCTTACTAGTTCCATGTTTCTTACCAGGACCTCCTGTTGTAAAACAATTCATCCAAATGCTTACTATGGTGCCTGGCCAGGGTAGGTGGCTTCAGTCAATGTACTTTCCGTAACAACTCCCCTCTGAGAGACTTCATACTTAAGATACTTCTTGGGAATGGGGACAGAGGTCTCTTTCTTCTGTAATTTCTTCCTGCTGTGCATGGGCCTAGGCCTGACTAACAGAGCAGAAGTCTCTCTCTACCTGATCTAAGTTGAGATATTCTTTGCCTGAAACCAGCATTCACCCTTGTAATAACAGCAATTTAGCTTGAAACTGTTGGCCCCTGTCAGAGATGAAATAGGGCCAAACAGGAGCCCTAAACAGGTTATCACCATGCCCCCAGAAACAGAAGGCAACATTTGGGGTGAGGGCTGCAGGGTGTGTGACTTTGTTCTGATTGGTTGGTGGTGAGGCAACAGAGCGATGCTCCAGCAATCTTTTGTTCAGCCTGAAGTTACCATCCTTCACCTGGGTGTGGGTCCCAGTTCTGTAGAAGAACTCAAAGACATTGCTATGCTTTTTTTTTTTTTTTTTTTGAGTAGGAACCAGAACCCTGTCTCAAGGCTGTACCACTATTTGATTGTTCCTTTGTTTCTGTATCCCCTCCCTTCCCTGATCAGCAACTGTTTGAATCTGCTCTTTGAGACAATTGGGGCTTCCCTTGTGGCTCAGCTGGTAAAGAATCCGCCTGCAATGCAGGAGACCTGGGTTCAACCCCTGGGTTGGGAAGATCCCCTGGAGAAGGGAATGGCTAACCCATTCCAGAACTCTGGCCTGGAAAATTCCATATATAGTCCATGGGATCGCAAAAAGTCAGACACGACTAAATGACTTTCACTTCACTTCGGGATTCAAGGAAGGTCAAGGACTGTGAATGAATGTTTTCATCCTAAGTACAAGAAACAGAGAACACAGGAGAGATCTGTACGCCAGAACCCCATGGAGTCCTGTTCAGTTTTAATTTAAGGAACTGCACAACTATGACTTTGATAACTTCCTGTCAAAATGGGGCATAGGACTGCCTCAGTTTGGAGAATAGACACTGAATTTCAAGTATTTCTGAGTTCCAACTCCTAGATCTGAGTCTTGTATGATAAAAATTTCAATGCCTTTTAGTGTAACAGACCCAATTAGAAGTAGTTAGAGGAGTGACCACTGAAATTTTAATAGACAAAATAAATCTCATTTATTTTTTAGAAGAATAGGCCTGAAACATAGTCTGGACCTGGCACTTTGGGGAGACTTGTAGCCAGGTAGCCAGTTTTCCAGTTTTATAAAAGTAAAGTTGTAGTTGCAGGCTGCCATCAGACATTGCTTTGAGAATGTTTGGTGGCATCCAAGCCTGACACAACTCAGAAAACTCAAGTGTTTAGTACAAGGTCTAGCCTGAAATTACATAGTATCCCCTAGTTATTTTCCTGGATATCTGAACCATAGCTATTCTATTTTGACTTTTAATTGTAAAATTCTCCATCATAGCCAAAGCAGATGTTACCATTAACAATGTCAGTGTTTCTTTAGGTAGGAGAAGATGCAAGAATTGGGACTCATAAAATTTTTTTCCTGAAAATATCTAACTACCTGAGGGCCTGTTCTGTTAGTTTTGCCCAGAGAACAGAGTGCCTCATTCCTGATTTCCATCTTAAACTCCTTTTGGGAGTGTTGAAGATTAGCAGCTGCAGTGGCTATGATTTAATTTTTGTAGAGGCAAATGTCAGTTTTTAGTTGGCAGAGCCATTTCATGGTCCCAAAGTTGACCATGATTTTGAGAGGGGCATTTCATGATAATTTTATGCCATGGTGCTGAGAATGTCCATTCTCAGGTTCTGGCAAAAATTTTGTTGACAGGACACTCAATGTGCTGTTACTGGACTAGGCCATAAAACAGTATACAAAATTCTCTGGACCACCTGTCTTATTAGCTTCTTGGTACAGGAAAACATTCCCTCTTGTTGCTTCTTCCCATATTTAGAGTTACACTGTTACCATCATCAATCTCATATGGAATTATATTTTATTTTATCAGAACCCTCAGTCACACATTTGGTAGTGTAAGAAAGAGTAAGTTTGTCAGTTCAGTTCAGTTCAGTCACTCAGTCGTGTCTGACTCTTTGCAACCCCATGAATCTCAGCACACCAGGCCTCCCTGTCCATCACCCACTCCCAGAGTTCACTCAGATTCACATTCATAGAGTCAGTGATACCATCAAGCCATCTTATTCTCTGTTGTCCCTTTCTCTTCTTGCCCCCAATCCCTCCCAGCATCAAAGTCTTTTCCAATCAGTCAACTCTTCGCATGAGGTGGCCAAAGTACTGGAGTTTCAGTTTTAGCATCATTTCTTCCAAAGAAATCCCAGGGTTGATCTCCTTCAGAATGGACTGGTTGGATCTCCTTGCAGTCCAAGGGACTCTCAAGAGTCTTCTCCAACACCACACTTCAAAAGCATCAATTCTTCGGCACTCAGCCTTCTTCACAGTCCAACTCTCACATCCATACATGATCACAGGAAAAACCGTAGCCTTGACTAGACGGACCTTAGTGGGCAAAGTAATGTCTCTGCTTTTGAATATGCTCTCTATGTTGGTCATAACTTTTTTTCCAAGGAGTAAGCGTCTTTTAATTTCATGGCTGCAGTCACCATCTGCAGTGATTTTGGAGCCCAAAAAATAAAGTCTGACACTGTTTCCACTGTTTCCTCATCTATTTGCCATGAAGTGATGGGACCGGATGCCATGATGTTCATTTTCTGAATGTTGAGCTTTAAGTCTACTTTTTCGTTTTCCTCTTTCACTTTCATCAAGAGGCTTTTTAGTTCCTCTTCACTTTCTGCTATAAGGGTGGTGTCAGCAATTTTGTATACAAGTGAAATACAAATAACACAGTTAGCAGTATTAGTAAAATTATAAGTAAGACTTAAGTTAAGAGCTTCCATTAGATGTAGCCCAGCATCCCAGGATGTCGAACTTAGTCTACTCTGAATCTTTATCTTCCAGGGAAATTATATATTGGCACAGTCTATAAGGCACACAGCCCAGTTTGCTAGTATTACTAGACTGATTATCC
This sequence comes from Nanger dama, assembly GCA_917880005.1. Taxonomy (NCBI): domain Eukaryota; kingdom Metazoa; phylum Chordata; class Mammalia; order Artiodactyla; family Bovidae; genus Nanger; species Nanger dama. The sequence continues at coordinate 7,788,315 of CAKJTW010000069.1, forward strand.
TTTGTCTGATTTTATTGTTTCCAACATAAAGGAGACTTTAAACCTAAATTACTATAGCCTTTTTTATGTATATAAATCCATCCTATAATTGTGGGAGATTTTTTTCCTTTGCTAAAACTTTGCTTGTTGCTCTGATTGAGCTTTAGTAATAGAAGAAAACTCAAATTTATGGTGAGAGTCAGAGCAGCCATTGTTAATTGGCTGGGTGAGGGGATCCCATCTAGTAATATCAATAGTGATTTGAATATGACTATAATTTTTTTTTTTTTTTAATAAGTTTTCTCAGGGCCAACCAGTGAGTTTCAGAGTAGAGAAATTCACCAAGGTAACCCAGAAATAGACACAGGTAATTGGCCACAAACCCAACAATTGGATTGATTTCTAAAACTAGCATAGGATCAGGCCTATGATCAGGCATTTGATTTATATGTAAAGGTCTATGAAGTCAAGAAAACATTTTAAATGATCCTATGAATCAGGTCCAGCATCTTGGGCAAGCTGTTTACCTCTGATGTCATCTTCTTGTCCTGGTGCAGTGTAGTTTCTTCTCTGTTTGAGCATCATTTTTAAGTGAGATAGGGTCAGCTGTCCTCTCTATAGACCAGTCCAGTGTAGGGGCCTTTGGAAGTGGGAATCTAAGAGTCGGTTTCCCTTCAGTTTCACAGTGCATGAGCCAGTTAAGAATACCTGATAAGGGAGATGATATGGGGTGGGAGGTGGGAGGGGGCTTCGGCATTGGGAGATCGTGTACACCTGTGGCTGATTCATGTCAATGTATGGCAAAACCAATACAGTATTGTAACGTAGAATAAAGTATATAAAAAAGAATATCTGATAAACAGGTCCTTCCATCCAGGTTGGAGACAGTCCCTTAAATTATGTCTTTTACCAGTCCTGGTTGCAGCTCATGAGGCATCTGGTCTTTATCCAAAAATAGATGACTGAGATGTGCTTCAAAAACAAACTTAAGGTGCCCTTTAAGAATTCAATTAAATTTTACATTAATATCACAGAACAGCAAAGAACTATCCAAGTAATGAGTCTTACTAGAAGCAGACTTCCATTAACAAGCTGGCATTTTAACATTTAATGAAACACCTTTTTCTCCCTAAAATTACCCTCATTTTAATCAAATATAACCAAATTAAGGCTAGTTTGCTTGCAAAATAGGTCTGTTCTCAGTAATTTTGGCCTGATGATTTATATAAACATAACTGATCATAGACTTTTGCTTTGCTGAAACATTTAGAGTTTCAGACTGAAATTTTAAAATAAAACAGGGCTGGGAAATTCACCAAAGGCTTATCACAGATTTAGCCTAACAAATCAAGGTGAATTATTCCCTTCCCAAGGTCTCAGAAATTCCTTACGATTTTTGTACCTGTTTGTGAGATAACCTTCCTAACTCATCTGCTAAAGTTACTGGAAACCTAAGAGTTTCCAATCTCTGGGGGAGTCGATAGAGAGAAAATGTAATTGTTTTGTTTATAAATTATAATTTTACCAAACTGCTGTCATAATTAGTTTGAGAGGAAGGTTTTTCCTACTCCCAGAAAACACAAGATTCAAACCCGTAATTTTTCAGATAGAAACCATAAAAGTTATCAGCATATTTGCTGGTCCATTCAGTCCTTTCTTTAACTTTTATGAAGTCATCAGGTTTTCCATTAGAATATCAAGACATAAAAGAATGTTAACAATTCCATAGAATTTCTAGGGTACCTTGGTAATATTTACCATACATTATAACATGAGAGGATTTATTACTCATTTGATAATATTTTTAATGTAATTTAACCAACCAAAAAAAAACACAATTAGTTTAATATCTCTGTTTCAAATCTTTCAGAGGCCCTCCAAAGCACCCGAAAGTTAGCTAGAGGTCAAAGGAACTTCAACAGAATTCGATTTAGGAAGTTTTGTGAAAACAAAAAATCAATTCAAAGGGTTTAGAAGAGAAAATCGGAATTGAAAGAGATGTGTACCCAGATATTCATTGTAGCACTGTTTACAATAGCCAGGACATGGAAGCAACCTAGATGTCCACTGGCAGACAAATGGATAAGAAAGCTGTGGTACATATACACAATGGAATATTACTCAGCTATTAAAAAGAATGGGTTTGAATAAGTTCTAGTGAGGTGAATGAAACTGGAGCCTTTTATATATGAAGTAGTCAGAAAGGAAAACAATACCAATACAGTATATTAATGCATATATATGGAATTTAGAAAGATGGTAATGATGACTCTATATGTGAGACAGCAAAAGAGACATAGATGTAAAGAATAGATTTTTGGACTCTGTGGGAGAAGGTAAGGGTGGGGTGATTTGAGAGAATAGCATTGAAACATGTATATTATCATATGTGAAATAGATCACCAGTCCAGGTTTGATGTACGAGACAAGGTGCTCAGGGCTGGTGCACGGGTGTGGCCCTGAGGGATGGGGTGGGGAGGGAGATGGGGAGGGGGTTTCAGGATGGGGAACACATGTACACTCATGGCTGATTCATGTGAATGTATGGCAAAAATCACCGTAATATTGTAAAGTAATTAGCCTCCAATTAAAATAAATTTTTTAAAATCTATTTTATCTGATTAAAAAATAATAATAAATAAAAGGGTTTAGAGCATTTGGTCAGATTTGGTCAATGCTGATTGCTGTATTATTTAGCTTGTTGATACATCACAATGGTGCTATACATCACGGCTCAAGGTCTAGTGAAAGTCAATTCTGCCATCTTGGACCTAGCTGGCTCTAACCAGTTTTCCTATGGCTGTGTCAATCCTAACAAAATCCATTTACATAAGTAATTGTAATCTAATTTTTGAAAATCCTGATCATGCATAACTCTTTTAGTATTTTTTCATACCTTCTTTTACTGAAAACACTCTTCCTACTCTCCTTAAGCAGTCAAGAACTAATTTTTACATTAGCATTTTATAGATTGGTGAACATAAATATCAGTGATTTTTTTCTAAAACCTTTACTTTCTTAGAACAGTTTAGGATGGCATTAAACATTATTCATTTATCATCTCAAATCTCTTTAGTTTCTTTGTAAAGGGAAATTAGTGTTTAGTAAATGTTTTGAAATCTTATTTTATTTGGAAATGACCTAGCTATTCAATAGACTTTCAACACTTAGTTTAGCACAACCCTTAGACATTTAAGTTACTCTAATATGGAGAGACTATTTTAGACAGACATTCCTAGAGCATAATTATTCTTAATAGAGCTTATCTAAAAGATCATACCTCATTTACAATTTTTAGAAGTTTCTTCACTCGAGATGATTTCCTTGTTGACAAACTTGTAACAGATATAATAATATTTAACATATTAAACCTAGGTACAATGAGAATATTCTACTTAATGTTAATTACTCTAAGACATGTCTATATTACTAGTTTTCAACAAATAAATATTAATATCAGGTATTTAATATTGAATATTTCCCAGCTTACATGAACCTGGAATTCATTATTCAATTTGGAATAATTTCATTTGTAAGTTCTTACTTTTTTTAAGCCAATTAAATAGAGCTCATTTACAAATTAATCTCAAAAACATTATCTGAGGCAAAGACATACAGACAGACACAACACATATTCAGACAGACACAACACAAGATCTAGCTTCATTTTCAAAGTTTAGTCATGAATTAGATATAACAATATAAAATTCACTAGTTTATAAATAACAGTTGCAATAAATAAAATTTAAAATAAATGAAATTTTTAAATTAAAAAAATAAATAAAAATTTCCTGTTTTTTCTCAGCCTTGGGAGTTAGAGATGGTCTAGATAAGTGTTCCTAAGAGCCCTGGTCTCAAGATATAGGGAAAGAAAATCAAGTTCTAACAAAATAATGGCAGATCTAAACCAAATGGTGGCCAGACAAAGCAAAATGGCCATCACAAATCTCTACACAGAACACAATATAAAACACACACATAGACTGGCAGTCCTCATCAGACATTCCTTAAATACAAGATTACAGTCTCTCAGAAAACTTCCTAGAGACACAGAACTTCATATCCAAGTACAAACAGAGTAAATGAAAATATCTCAGGTCTTCAAAGATTTCAAAGAGAGGAAAGAAAGCCAGGTTGAATGATGAGGTGGGAGAGGGGGACAAAGGGGTTAGACTTACAGACATCTCCTGCCACCTGCAGATACCCAGACATTACAGGACTTTAACCTGGGCCTCCAGAGAAGGGAGGACTTGAACTCAGCCCTGCCAGAAACAAGACCAGACCAGACCAGTATCAAAGTTCGAGTTCTCTGCCAAGAGGAGGTATTCAGTCTCCAATCTTCAGCTCAGGCTGAGGCCCTTCAACCAGATTCCTGTGTCCAGGACCAGGGCACTAGAAAAAAAAGGGGTAGGATAGGAAGGGTTAAGGAGAGGAAAGAGAGAGGGAAGGGGAGAGAGGTCAATAAAATCTCTTGTTGCTTACCCTATCGGGGCACTCTAGCCAGTTGTCTGTGTCAGGAGGAGACCAGGGACAAAAGGGTCCCAGTTGTGGCTGCTGAGTCTTGTCCATCGGCAGGCAAGCTGGTCCCTGTGTACCCCAGGTAGTCAGGATGTCAGTTGCAGCAGAGACCCACCAGAGTAGCCATTTGTTGCAGGAAGGAGGACCCCTTCCAGGGCCCAAAACTAGGCTCTTGTCTAAGACTCCAAAATAAATTGTCCAAGGAGACACATATGCTGACAAAGCAAGAGATTTTATTGGTAAATAGCACCCCAGCAGAGAGCAGTAGGGTAAGAGAACCCAGGAGAACCGCTGTGCCACGTGGCTTGCAGTTTCAGGGTTTATGGTGCTGTGATTAGTTTCTGGGTTGTCTTTATCCAATTATTCTGACTCAGAGTCCTTCCTCGTGGTTCACAACTTGTTCAACCAATATGGATGCCAGTGAGAAGGATTCTGAGAGGTGGTCAGACATGTAGTGTCTCCTTTTGACCTTTCCTGAACTCTTCCAGTTGGTGGTGGCTTATTAGTTCCCTATTCCTTACCAGGACCCCCTGTCCTAAAAACAACTCATGCAAATGGTTACTATGGTGCCTGGCCAGGGTGAGGGGTTTCAGTGTGCTTCCTCTAACAGTATGACATAGGGTGCCTCCACAGGCTAGATTCTCTAGTACAAAATATCCTTCGCTCAAATACTTTCAAATATTAATATTTTACTGTATTTATTCTTGGCTATCAAACTCCATTCTCCCCTCTCTTTCTCCTTTTCCATCAGATACCACTCAAATAGAGGGAAGACTTGATCCAGTGAAAAAGTCACTCCATAGGGGTTCCAGCAGGAAACCAAAGAGTTGCCATCTTAAAAAAAAAAAAAAAGGAACCAAGGGAAAAGATGAGGTGGGCAGAAACCAAAGACTAATGTTACCTTCTAAATTTGCCCAGAGATTACTTTGAGGTCTCTTTGGGTTTGTTCTTTTAGACTGTTGCGGTCTCCACCTGTGCAAGGACTCGCACTGTGAACGGATAAATCAGATTTCAGGAGTTTCGCCTTGGAGTCTGCAGAGTGATACGCAGCAATACGCAGCTCTCAGGCCACCGCGCCGCACACTCCTGAGGCCGCGGCTGCCCTTCCTGTCGTCCTTCTCCAAGATGGCGGCAGCCCTGCCGCGCGCCGCGCGCCGCCGCGACCCGTCCCGGGAGCAGGCCCGTCCCGCCTCCCCGCCGCGGGGCCGGGCTTCGCGCTCCCGCCGCCCTGTCCCGCAAGAGCTTCACTTGGGTCCAGGCAACGCGGTCTGCGGTACCTACATCCCTCCGTTTCGCGAAATAGAGGCTGGGGTCCCGCGCCTGCCCGTCGCCGGCAGCGCCGCCGCCCTCTCCGCGGTTCTCTGCGACGCCGCACGGCCGGCTCCAGGCCCCTAGCTAGATGCCATGTGGGGAGAATTGGCTCTGGAGGATTTTCCCTTCTCGTCTTCCTTTTTTAAAAACCTTTCTCCCTTCCTCTCTCTCTTTTCCTTACTTTAGTCCTCGCTTCCTCTCATTGTTTTATAGTCTTTACTTTCTATTGCCCTTTATAGTCTCTCTTTTAAAACATTCTCTTTTTTTTTTTATTACCACGCTCCAGTTATCAAATAATTCAGATTTTGCCAATTGTCCCAGTGTCTTTTTCAGCAACAGAAAATATGGTGTTGGGCCTTACTCCAGTTGTCACCTTTACATTCAGTTGTCACCTCTCTTTGGTAGGGAACAGTACCTTAGTCTGACTTTTTTCATGACATCGACATTTTTCAAAAGTACAGATCAATTTATTTTGCAATGTCCCTTTATTTGAGTTTGTCTAATGTTTCCATCGGGCTCCCTTGGTGGCTCAGCTGTAGAGAATCTGCCTGCTAATGCAGGAGATGTAGGTTTAGTCCCTGGGTGGGAAGATCCTCTGGAGAAGGAAATGGTAACTCGCTCCAGTATTCTTGCCTGGGAAATCCCATGGACTGCAACCCCATGGACTGGTAGGCTACTGTCCATGGGGTTACAAAGAGTAGGACATGACTGACGGATTAAACAACTCTTTCCAAATTCCCATGTCACTTGCTTGCTCTGTCCTCTGTCTTCTATGATGCTTTAGCATAACTTCACCATTCTGGGTCATAATTACTTATTAATCTGGATGTTACTGCAATAAATACCCTGAGCTCCCAGTGTCGAGACTAGATTTCAGTCTAGTGCCTGACATATAGTATGTCTTCAGTAAACATTTGTTAAATAAACAAATGATTTTTGGAAGTGTTTGTTATAAACCCTCTAGCAGCTACATGACAGCCCTATTTATTTTTTTCATTACACTTGTCTAAACTGGTCACCAGGTTTACTGAGCACATAGTTTCTAGAATGTGCAGAGATACAGTACAATGTCATGACAATGTCATGAGCATTTGGCTAGGCTTCAGGAAATATGTTTATACCCAGTTACAAATATGGGCTTCCCCAGTAGCTCAGCTCTGAAGAATCTGCCTGCAATGCAGGAGATACAGTTTCGATTTCCGGGCCGGGAAAATCCCCTGGAGGAGGAACTGCAACCCACTGCAGTATTTTTGCCTGGAGAATCCCATGGACAGAGGAGCCTGGCGGGTTACAGACCACAGAGTCAAAAGAGTCAGCCAAGACGGAAGCAATTGAACACACAAACACAAATATATAACTTGTTTTGTGTCTTTCTTCAGCCAAAATAACCTCAGCTAGAGTCTGGGCATAACACAATCCCCCTACCCAAAATGGGAAACCAGATAAGAAAGTAGTTTGACACCTTAAGTAAAGTGTGGCTGTGAAATAATGGTATAGTACTAGTAGATATCTAGGGGTTATAGCAGCTATCGAAGGACTTGATTTTGAATTATATCCAATCTGTTTTTATCAGTATCTTTAATATGCAGGACCTGTGCCAGATAATGGGACTATGATGATACTGAGATTAATGGTCTGATTGATACAGACTTCTGAGGAAGCCCTTCTCTGTCACCAAAATATCCTAAAAACCTTTTGCTCAAACAGTACCAAAACCATGGAGTTTTGCTGTAATTCTCCATTTATCCATGAAATCTCTGTTTTTTTCTAATTCAACAGCTTGCATTATTTTGCTCCAAATACAGAAAAACACCACAAACTTGAAAAATCAGTTTAGGCTGCTTAGACTTCCAGCTCACATCCTGAACCCTCTGTATCTTCCAGAGGCTTTCTTGTTATGCATACCGGGTACTAGGCATTATTGACAGTGCTGTATTAGTGTTAAATGTGATTCAGACCTGCTTCCTGATGGATTGAGGTTGAGAAAGAAAATACCAAAGTCGGAAGCTCACCACATAAATCAGAAACTGCTTCATGGTGTGACCATGATAAATAGATCTGAAATATCTACCAGGAAAAGTTAAGTCTTTGTGATATACCTGAATTAAAAAACAGTTTTGCAAAAAATGAACTTTTCTCCAGGCCAGTATGCTTGTTATTCTATGTTTATAAATGGAGTATAGCAAAAACTTTATAAGGCATTAAAGAGATCTTGCAGTTCAAACCCAGAATGCATTTTGCTAAGCGGTGGCCATTGTATTAGGCAGACAGAACAGATGGGTTACTTTTCTTAAAGCTAATAGATAAAGGCCCTGAGTATCTTGCTTTCATGAACTTCTTGCTTTCATGAACTTTACCAGTTTTCTTTTTCTTTTCATTTTGACTGATATCCCTTCTCTGTCAGATTCCAATAATAACCTACTAAGGATTATTACTCAGTATTATTCAAAATCTGGGAATTTAAATATTTTATTCTTTGAAGTTATTATTCGGAAGTGCCAAGATCCTTAGAAGAGGTTCTGACAACCTAAAATTATGGTGACAAAAAGCAGGGTCACTAAAATGACATAATAGTTGAATTTCACTGTCGCAAAATCATAGGTCTATTTCTCCATTAATACTGTTTTGAAATCATTTCATATTTTGGTTTCAAATTGGTCTCTTTTTAGACACGCTGAATTCATTTTGTTCTTCAAATTACTTATTTTAAATTCATGGATGGACCTGGTGGGTTAGGATGTCTGTAAAGAACAAAATGGTCCCTTCTGTGATAACAGTCCAGAGAAAGAACGCGTCATGTTAGAAACACACATATCCTGGACTGTAAATATTTCCTTACCAGATTTAAGGAGTATTTTTAACTCTCTTATTTGTTAATACTAGCATAACAGTAATAGAAAAAAATACAGGCCTTCAGACAATGAAGTTATGTTCTTAATTACCATGAAGTACTGACTCAGCTTCCTGTACATAAAAGTGGAACTGTGCTATTTTGAATCCTTTGAAAATAAGGTTAGTAACTAAATAGAAACTCTATAGAAGTATGGCAAGGTGGTTAAAAGGTCCAGCTTTGGTGTCAACGTAATCAAGGCTAAGCTCTTTCAACTTACTAATCCTCTTTCTTTTCTGGAAATAGAGATGCAAATAGGAATTTTTTAAATATGGTTTTAAGAGTCAAATAATGTATATAAAATTATTTCAATTCTTTGTAAAACATTAGAGCTCAGAAAATGTCATATTACATTAGTGTTATTATTATAGCATATACACCATGTAGAAAAAAAGGTAAAAGCATTACACAGAATTGTCAAGTTAATACTCAACGGTGGCATGATTGAAGACTATCACTCATCCCTTCCGGTTCTAGCTCCTGAAAACACTGAGAAGAATGTGCCATTCTATAGTTGGGAAAACGCCATAGCAAAACTGAGAAGTTGCGGCCTGGAGGCAGATGCCAAGAAGTTACACCTCCTGTCTATTAGGTGTTAATTACAACACACACACACACACACACACACACACACACACACACACACACACTGAAAAACATTTAATAAAATAAAATTTTACCCAGATTGCCTAAATAATTCAGAGACTTTTAATGTTTATATCACTTTGTTGGCTTAAGTAATTCAGAGACTTTTAATGTTTATGTCACTTTGGGGAGAGGAGGGACACATCATGATAGAAAATCAAGACAAGGAAATGCTCAAATCTGTGAGAAGATTTGAATTCAAGATGCAGTATTACAGAGGAGAAACCGTATCTTGACTAAGTGAATTAAAAAGCACAAATTTGCTCCAAAAGACAGATGCAAATTCAGGTAATGTTAGGCAATAAACTAAATTCACTTGCAAAAAGTGTTGGAAAATTAAAATATTTTAAAATATAAACAAGTCAACGTTGTTTAATTTTGTTTATTATGTATATGTGCTTGGAGAAACACCCAACCTTCCCAACACAACACCACTGCCTTACTATCTTCATTCCTATTGAATTTTGAACAGAAAAGCCTCAAAAAATCATGATGCTAAGGGTTTGAGTTCTGTTTTAGTTGGTTATTTGTTTTTGAAGTCATTTGACATCACTTGTGAACTAAAGACAGGTGCTAGTCTTGAGTGAAAAGATCCAGAAGTCCAGAAACCAATACAGGAGAGTTCTCCTGTAATAAAGTCTACAGCCTGATAAGTGCCTGGACAAGTAGACAGAGTGGATGTCACATATACTGCTGCTGCTGCTAAGTCACGTCAGTCGTGTCCGACTCTGTGCAACCCCACAGAAGGCAGCCCAACAGGCTCCTCCATCCCTGGGATTCTCTAGGCAAGAACACTGGAGTGGTTTGCCATTACCTTCTCCAATGCATGAAAGTGAAAAGTGAAAGTGAAGTCGCTCAGTCGTATCTGATAGAGATCCCATGGACTGCAGCCTACCAGGATTCTCCGTCCATGGAAGTTTCCAGGCAAGAGTACTGGAGTGATCGCCAATGCCTTCTCCATGTCACATATGAGGGACATTTTGAAAATGTCCATGGAAGGGACCAAACTGAGACAGCTTGCTAGTCAGTACTGCCATTTTCACCTAGATGGGAATTAGTGCCTCCACCCAAAATTTTCCCTAGTCAGCCAAGAGCCCCATTTCGGTTAGAGTAAGAAAAAATGCCTAATCTGACTGAATAGTTTCTTACCACCTTATTTCAACATATAATGAAGATGTTTCCACACAGAGCCCCAAAGTTACATGTTAAATAGGTGAGGAAATTATTAATTAAAATTAAAATTTTCTGCCAAGCCAGAAAACCTCTCCAGAATAGTTACAAAGAAAGCAAATAGCTTATTGAATAATCATTAAACCAAAATGTCATGCACATCACAGGCAGTGCTCTGTGAGATTCCAAAACAGAAAGGAGTCTTATCTATTTATAACCAGGTAGATAATACCCAATATCTACATGTTCTCTCAATAAACAGTATTTCAGTTCACTTCAGTCACTCAGTCGTGTCCGACTCTTTCGGACCCCATGAATGGCCAGGCCTCCCTGGCCATCACCAAGTCCTGGAGTTCACTCAGACTCGCATCCATTGAGTCCGTGATACAATCTAGCCATCACGTCCTCTGTCGTCCCCTTGTCCTCCTGCCCCCAATCCCTCCCAGCATCAGAGGCTTTTCGAGTGAGTCAACTCTTCGCATGAGGTGGCCAAAGTACTGGAGTTTCAGCTTCAGCATCATGCCTTCCAAAGAAATCCCAGGGCTGATCTCCTTCAGAATGGACTAGTTGGATCTCCTTGCAGTCCAAGGGACTCGCAAGAGTCTTCTCCAACACCACAGTTAAAAAGAGTTACTTCTTCGGTGCTCAGCTTTCTTCACAGTCCAACTCTCACATCCATATGTGACCACTGGAAAAACCATAGTCTTGACTAGATGGAACTTTGTTGGCAAAGTAATGTCTCTGCTTTGCAATATGCTATCTAGGTTGGTCACAACTTTTCTTCCAAGGAGTAAGTGTCTTTTAATTTCATGGCTGCCGTCACCATCTGCAGTGAATTTGGAGCCCCCCAAAATAGTCTGACACTGTTTCTACTGTTTTCCCACCTATTTCCCATGAAGTGATGGGACCAGATGCTATGATCTTCGTTCTCTGAATGTTGAGCTTTAAGCCAACTTTCAGTTTCATCAAGAGGCTTTTTAGTTCCGCTTCACTCTCTCCCATAAAGGTGGTGTTATCTGCATATCTGAAGTTATTGATATTTCTCCTGGCAATCTTGATTCCAGCTTGTGCTTCTTCCAGCCCACCGTTTCTCATGATGTACTCTGCATATAAGTTAAATAAGCAGGGTGACAAAATACAGCCTTGACGTACTCCTTTTCCTATTTGGAACCAATCTGTTGTTCCATGTCCAGTTCTAACTGTTGCTTCCTGACGTGCATACAGATTTCTCAAGAGGCAGGTTAGGTGGTCTGGTATTCCCATCTCTTTCAGAATTGTCCACAGTTTATTGTGACCCACATAGTCAAAGTCTTTGGCATAGTCAATAAAGCAGAAATAGATGTTTCTCTGGAACTCTCTTGCTTTTTCCATGATCCAGCGGATGTTGGCAAGTTGATCTCTGGTTCCTCTGCCTTTTCTAAAACCAGCTTGAACATCTGGAAGTTCACGGTTCACATATTGCTGAAGCCTGGCTTGGAGAATTTGGAGCATTACTTTACTAGTTAGTGAGATGAGTGCAATTGTGTGGTAGTTTGAGCATTATTTGGCATTGACTTTCTTTGGGATTGGAATTAAAACGAACATTTTCCAGGCCTCTGGCCATTGCTGAGTTTTCCAAATTTGCTGGCATATTGAGTGCAACACTTTCACAGCATCATCTTTCAGGATTTGAAATAGCTCAACTGGAATTCCATCACTTCCACTGGCTTTATTCATAGTGATGCTTTCTAAGGCTCACTTGACTTCACATTCCAAGATGTTTGGCTCTAGATGAGTGATCACATCATTGTGATTATCTTGGTTGTGAAGATCTTTTTGTATAGTTCTTCTGTCTATTCTTGCCACCTCTTCTTAATATCTTCTGCTTCTGTTAGGTCCATACCATTTATGTCCTTTATCAAGCCCATCTTTGCATGAAATGTTCCCTTGGTATCTCTAATTTTCTTGACGAGATCTCTAGTCTTTCCCATTCTCTACAAAGTAATATCACATAGGAACCTGGAATGTCAGGTCCACGAATCAAGGCAAATTTCAAGTGACCAAACAAGAGATGGCAAGAGTGAACATCGACATTCTAGGAATCAGCAAACTAAATGGACTGGAATGGGTGAATTTAACTCAGATGACCATTATATCTACTACTGCGGACAGGAATCCCTCAGAAGAAATGGAGTAGCCATCATGGTCAACAGAAGAGTTTGAATGCAGTACTTGGATGCAATCTCAAAAATGACAGAATGATCTCTGTTCATTTCCAAAGGCAAACCACTAAATATCACAGTAATTCAAGTCTATCCCCCAACCAGTAACACTGAAGAAGCTGAAGTTGAATGGTTCTATGAAGACCTACAAGACCTTTTAAACTAACATCAAAAAAAGATGTCCTTTTCATTATAGGGAACTGGAATGCAAAGTAGGAAGTTAAGAAACGCCTGGAGTAACAGGCAGACTAATAGAGTTTTGCCAAGAAAATGCACTGGTCATAGCAAACACCCTCTTCCAACAACACAAGAGAAGACTCTACACATGGACATCACCAGATGGTCAACCCTGAAATCAGATTGATTATATTCTTTGCAGCCCAAGATGGAGAAGCTTTATACAGTCAACAAAAACAAGACCAGGAGCTGACTGTGGCTCAGTTCATGAACTCCTTATAACCAAATTCAGACTTAAATTGAGGAAAGTAGGAAAAACCACTAGACCATTTTGGTATGACCTAAATCAAATTCTTTACGATTATACAGTGGAAGTGAGAAATAGATTTAAGGACCTAGATCTAATAGATAGAGTGCCTGATGAACTATGGAATGAGGTTCCTGACATTGTAAAGAAGACAGGGATCAAGGCCATCCCCATGGAAAAGAAACGCAAAAAAGCAAAAAGGCTGTCTGGGGAGGCCTTACAAATAGCTGTGAAAAGAAGAGAAGCAAAAAGCAAAGAAGAAAAGGAAAGATACAAGCATCTGAATGCAGAGTTCCAAAGAATAGCAAGAAGAGATAAGAAAGCCTTTCCACGATCAGTGCAAAGAAATAGAGGAAAACTGTATTTAGTACTCAAATAGGAGAAGGCAATGGCTTTATTGACTATGCCAAAGTCTTTGACTGTGTGGATCACAATGAACTGTGGAAAATTCTGAAAGAGATGGGAATATCAGACCACCTGACCTGCCTGTTGAGGAATCTGTATGCAGGCCAGGAAGCAACAGTTAGAACTGGACATGGAACAACAGACTGCTTCCAAATAGGAAAAAGAGTATGTCAAAGCTGTATATTGTCACCCTGCTTATTTCACTTCTATGCAGAGTACATTATGAGAAATGCTGGGCTGGAAGAAACACAAGCTGGAATCAAGATTGCCAGGAGAAATATCAATAACCTCAGATATGCAGATGATACCACCCTTATGGCAGAAAGTGAAGAGAACTAAAAAGCCTCTTGATGAAAGTGAAAGAGGAGAGTGAAAAAGTCCCCTTAAAGCTCAACATTCAGAAAAGATCATGGCATCTGGTCCCATCACTTCATGGGAAATAGATGGGGAAATAGTGGAAACAGTGGCAGACTTTATTTTGGGGGTGGGGGTCCAAAATCACCACAGATGGTGACTGCAGCCATGAAATTGAAAGACACCTACTCCTTGGAAGGAATTTATGACCAACCTAGATAGCATATTCAAAAGCAGAGACATTACTTTGCCAACAAAGGTCCATCTAGTCAAAGCTATAGTTTTTGTAGTAGTCATGTATGGATGTGAGAGTTGGACTATGAAGAAAGCTGAGCGCCGAAGAAGTGATGCTTTTGAACTGTGGTGGGATTTACTACAGGGAGAATAAAGCCTTTACAAAAAAAAAAAAAAGTATTTAAATGGTGACTTTGGATTCCAATGCAGTGGTGGAGAGGTGTCTCCATGCTGTTTGCTATGAGTGAAATGATCTGCCAATGCAGGGCTCTCTCACCTGGAAAAGCTGTACAGGCAGTGACCATTTCAGTGAGCAGAGTATTAACTATAATAATTATCAAAGTGTTGTTGAAAAATAATAGCATAAAGAAAACCTAACATGTAACTTAAAGAAGAAGATATGTATAATGCATTTTAATGCACAATGTCATTGTTCTAGGTCACTTAGAATGTTAATGTTCTCACCTGCTGAATGTTTAAACATTTCTTTCTTGTCTATGCTGAATTTAGAGACTCTTTTATTTATTTATTTATTTGTTTGATTGATTCTTCACCAGTTCATGGGGATTATAACTGTATCCCACAGTACCTCAATTTATCTTATAAAACCTCATGAAAGCAAGGATGGGAAAATGCTTCTAAAGTTAAAATGAAGTATTGTCATTGTTGGAAGTAAAATGACTTGGAATAATTCAAAGAATGGTCACTCTAAAAGACATATTAGGTTTTTGATACATTATACAGAACTTGTATTTAAACTGAATATCTGAATAAGTTCCCTGAAAATGTTTTGTATGAGGCACGCAGGAAGAAAGAAGGAGAAGCATTTCCTGTTGTAAGGTCTCTCTGTTTCTTATCACTAATATACAAAACAGCAACAATTCTTTTTATTGGTTTCTGTCTTTGGAAAAATTTATGTTTACTATCTTTCATAAACACATGTGACCGTCAAAGAATACAGTTTCTCATATTTTGTTTTAGGGCTTCCAAATCACCTGTATATTAAGATAAACCTGAATTTTTCTTACACTGATATATCTACTTGAACTAGAGTTCAGTTATCTGATTTTGTTCTTATATAACTTAGCTTTTACAATCAAGTCCCAAACTTGATCTGACAAATGCAGTAAGGGAAATAGAAAACTTTCAGAATATGCCCTAAAATAAATAAATACAACCCAACTCCCATAACTTTCTTATTTCTATCTAATAGTCTGTGTAATTAAATTTATCTTTAGAATGATCCTAAAGCTTAGGAAAAGTCTTCAGATTGCTAAACATGTTAATGATATTCCACAGCATTTTAGTGGACATTGATTTCAAAACTGATAATCTAAATATAAAATGGTTAATTTTGATTAAGCAGACTATTCATGTGATTGGACTATTGTTTTATAAAAACATTTCTGGAAAAATAGAGATTGACTATTCTTAATATGCTTCTGTTAAAATAAGAAAACATACAAATGTTGATGGTTGACTCTTCATCAAACTGATGTCTTGGCATCATGTGGGTGGATCCAAAAAGATCCCTAGGATCCAGACACTATACATAAATGCTAAAGTGCTGTGATTACACAGTTTGGCTATTGCATACAAATTGTAAAGATATTTTTATATCAGCCACCAGAAACAACTTAGATATTTTTCTTTACACCAAGTGTTGACCAAGTAAAATGCCACATTATTACCCAAAATGTTTTATAAAAATAATAAAAAAAGATATACCTATAATTATTCTTAAAATATATACTGGTGATAAAGAATGTATGAGGTAGCTTATAAACACATCGGCAGTGATCCTTCTTCTAACAGATGGTGCAAACTGGGCTGTAATTAGCTCCATTTTAATAATAAGCTCTTTGAAAACAGAAGGCTGGCTTCAGAAAGGAGCAGCTGGCAAAGGCAAAGGAAATAGAATATATTCAAGTTTGGCCTAAATAGGTTTTCCAGAGCATTACTGCATGAATTGCTTTGTGGATTCCCACTAGACCTTATCCCACAGATAAACTGTAATGTTTCACATGATCCATCACATTCCTGAGATGAATGCATAGACAATGTCCTGGGAATAAAAGTCCTCTTGTGACAGCTGCCATTTCCAACTTGTATTTCAAACATGAAGGAAAAAAAATAAATGCATTCTACTGAATATTGCATTCATACCTTGTTAACAAAAATATGCTCAGAAGAGAAAGGCACTTGTCTTAATTCAGGAAGGGCTCTTGTGGGAAAAGAATGATATTCAGGCTCATGATTATTTTTAAATAAGCTTATTATATACCTGTTATAGATTGCGAACTTAAAAAAAAAATGCACAATGTGAGAGTTGAGAGTTAAATTTTATTTGAGGGCAGAATGAGAACTATTGCGCAAGAGACAGCATTTCAGACAATTCTAAGAAACTGCTCCAAAGAGTACTGGGAAAGGTCAGCATGTATGTGAATTTGGTGAAGGGGGAGTACATGCAATTAAACATATATTTTTCCAGAAGATTTCTGCTATTCATGAGGAGCAGTCATCACTATGAAGGATTTTATTGTTTTTCTGGATATGAGGAGATAAAAAATTTGGACTCATAAAATCAGTTCATAGAAATATCTATGTGAAGACCCATTCTGCCAATTTTCCCCAGAGCACCAAGTATCTCATTTCTGCTCTCCATTCTAATCTCCTTTCAGGGTTTGTTGAAAATCAGCAGCTGCAGCAGCATGTGATTTAATCCTTATAGAGGTAGATGGCAAGTGCCAATGGCAAATGCCAATTTGCAGTTGAGAGATAGTGCTACTTTTATGTCTAGTTTACTTTTGATATTCAATTTAAGTGTAAACTTAAGCAGATTGATCAAGTCAAATGCCACTGGGAGAATTATGGAGCAATCCCTGTAATGTTTCTACTGATACCTGGGAGTGCTACAATCCTACATATCAACCCTAACTAAAGATCAGACAACACTGGTAAAGAAAGAGATTCCTACACCTACTTTGATGTCTTTTCCTCTAAAGAATACTACATCCTAACAAGAATGTTCAGGACATTCACATTCACAAATGAACCCCAAGATAGAAAACAGTAATACTCAGCTGTTTTCAAGGAGCTCAATATCCATTACAGGCAAAAATCTAGAATTGGTTATTAAACACATAGATTTTAAAGGTAATCACAGGGACAACGAATTTAAATTAATTAAGAAAAATCAAGCAACTCTCACTATAACAGAGACTAACATACTGCTAGAGAATGGAAGTTTGTTCAGTGAATTAAGAGCCTATTGTGTCCAAGAGAACTGCATGTGAATCCTAGCCACATACTAAATGTCTGATGCTACATAAGTAATTAGTATGGCTGAGCCACAAATTTTTTTCATATGTGAGACTGCTATAGTAATTGTAATTATGTTCATGATTATTTCAATTTATGATATGAATATATCTTTATATACTGTATCCTCCAGAAGTGTGGGAATACTTACTGTTAATATGCAAATGTTTTAAAAGGAGAGTCTAGAGTTAGAAATAGCTGTGAGAGAACTTAAAGAAACCTTGAACCATTAGGGCCTGAATAACATTTATATTGTATGAAGTCATTTACTGTCACAGAAAAGAGGAGATGTTACTGAGTCCCAGCTCCCACTGCTTACCACACAACAGGCCAATGAATCTGAGGCAAGGTGCTGAGGCCAGGAATTTGACTTTATTCAAAGTCAGCTGACTGAGAAGATGCAGACTGGTGTCTCAGAGTAACCATCTCGTCAGGGTCTGGATTCAATGAGGAACTAAAGTCAAAAGGCAGAATAGAGAGTAAAGGGCAATGGGAGAAATAAAATAAAAGAGTCTCCAATCTTGCAAAACATCTCCGAGGGAACGGCCAGCCTTGGGAAGGTGTGTGTTAATCTTTTGTTTCACTCTCTATGAACTGAACAAAAGCACTTTAGTTTACAGTCAGGCAGAGGGGTAGGGTCCTTTGAGACAAGTTATTAAACATGATTATAATAACAGAAGCAATGAAAAGTCAAAGAAACAGTTTCCAGCATGGAGTAAGAATTGGTTTCTTCTCTGCAATGGGATAGCCACTCCTGCTGTTATTTCCACTTCATAGAAAGGCTGTTTAGAAACAAAGAGTTCTCAAATCACCTATCCCACAAGTTAGGGATATTTGCCTTTGCCTGCTTGCAAATTACTACCTTTGTAAAACATCTTCATTTCAGTTCAGTTCAGTCTCTCAGTCGTGTCCCACTCTTTGCGACTCCATGAATCGCAGCACGCCAGGCCTCCCTGTTCATCACCAACTCCCAGAGTTCACTCAGACTCACATGCATCGAATCGGTGATGCCATCCAGCAATCTCATCCTCTATTGTCCCCTTCTCCTCCTTCCCCCAACCCCTCTCCGCATTGGAGTCTTTTCCAATGAGTCAACTCTTTCGCATGAGGTGGCCAAAGTATTAGAGTTTCAGCTTTAGCATCATTCCTTCCAAAGAAATCCCAGGGCTGATCTTCAGAATGGACTGGTTGGATCTCCTTGCAGTCCAAGGGACTCTCAAGAGTCTTCTCCAACACCACAGTTCAAAAGCATCAATTCTTCGGCACTCACCTTTCTTTACAGTCCAACTCTCGTATTCATACATGACCACTGGGGGGGGGGGAGATAGCCTTGACTAGACAGACATTTGTTGGCAAAGTAATGTCTCTGCTTTTCAATATGCTATTTAGGTTGGTCATAACTTTTCTTCCAAGGAGTAAGCATCTTTTAATTTTATGGCTGCAGTCACCATCTACAGTGATTTTGGAGCCCCCAAAAATAAAGTCTGAGATTGTTTCCACTGTTTCCCCATTTATTTCCCATGAAATGATGGGACCAGATGCCATAATCTTCTTTACCATGAGTCAATTATTTAACAATTTAACAGGGCAATTAAATGTCATTATGATAAAAATCTCTTTAGCTCTTAACCCTAAGACATCTGGAATAAATGAGGAAAACAATGAGAAAGAATTGGTCAATTTAAGGCAAGAGTGAAGATTCTAGGATTGATGATTTTAGTAGTAGTTTCTCCTATAATAAATCCATTTTACTAGATCTGTAAGATCTGCTTTCCAAAATAGTAATATATATATATGTATGTATATATGTGTGTATATATATATTTATATATATATATATGTTTGTGTGTGTGTGTGTATATATATATATATATATGCAGCTTGATGTATTTATTTCTCTAATTATCCTTAGAAAAATAATCAGAAAATTTTGAGCCCATAGTGGCCTGCTACTAAATCCAACTTTATCTACTAATGATAGTTCTTCTCTGTTTTCATCATTTTTTTAGTTTTATTTTTTTAACACCAAAAACATTTTGTATTGGGGTATAGCAGATTAACGATGTTGTAGTAGCTTCAGGTGGACAGTGAAGGTACTCAGCCATGCATATACATCTAACCATCTTCCCCAAGGAGCCCTCCCATTCAGACTGACACCTAACATTAAGCAGAGTTCCATGTGCTACACAATAGGTCTTTGTTGGCTATCCATTTTACATACAGAAATGTGTATATCACCTGAGGGCTTCCCTGGTGGCTTAGCTGATAAAGAATCCACCTGCAAAGTATGAGCTGCAGGAGGTAACAGGTTCAATCCCTGTGTCAGGAAAATCCCCTGAGGGAGGGCATAGCAATCCACTCCAGTATTCTTGCCTGGAGAATCCCATGGACAGAGGAGCCTGATGAGTTACAGTCCATGGAGTTTCAAAGAGTCGGACATGGCTGAAACAACTTGGCAAGCATGGCACATACATCATCTTCCTGAAGTCTGTAACTATCCCTTCCCCCTGGCAATGATAAGTTCTCTAAGCCTTTGAGTATCTTTCTGCTTTGTAAGATCAATTGTATCATTTCTTTTCAGATTTCACATATCAGGAATGTCATATAAATTTCTTCTTCTGTGTCTGACTTACTTCACTCAGTATGACACTCTATGGATCCATCTGTGTTGCCACAAATGACATTATTTCATTCTTTTTAATGGCTGAGTAACATTCCATTGTACATAAGTACCACATCTCCTTTATCTATTCCTCTGTTGACGGACATTTAGGATGCTTTAATGTCTTAGCTACTGTGAATAATGCTGTGATGAACATTGGTGTGCATGGATCTTTTGGACCACATTTTTCTCTAGATATATGCACAAGAATAGGATTGCAGCGTTATATGGTAACTCTGTTTTAGCTTTTAAGGGACCTCCATATTGTTCTCCATCAAGTTTGTCTTGGAATACAAAATGAAGCAGGGCAAAGGCTAACAGTTTTCCCAAGAAAATGAGTTTGTCATAGCAAACACACTGTTCCAATAACACAAGAGATGACTCTACATATGGACATCACCAGATGGTCAATACTAGAATCAGACTGATTACATTCTTTGCCACCAGAGATGGAGAAACTCTATACGGTCAGCATAAAGTAGACTAAGAGCTGACTGTGGCTCAGATCATGAACTCCTGCATGAACTCATGCAAAATTCAGACTGAAATTGAAGAAATTAGGGAAAACCGCTAGGTCATTCAGGCATGGCCTAAACCCTAAATCAAAGCCCATGGGGTCCAAAGAGTCAAAGACAACTTCCCAATTGAACAATATACTGTTCTCCATAGTGGCTGTACCAATCTACATTCCCACCAACAGTGCAAGAGGATTCCATTCTTTCCACACCCTCTACAGCATTTGTTGTTTGTGGATTTTTTTGATGATAGTCATTCTGACTGGTGTGACTTGATATCTCATTGTAGTGTGATTTGCATTTCTCTAATAACTAGCGATGTTGAACAATTTTTATGTGCCTATTGGCCATCTGACCATTTTTTGAGTGAGCTGTTTGTTTTGATGTTATTAAACATCACAAACTGTAAATTTTGGAGACTAATCCCTTATTGGTCATACCATTTGCAAATATTTTTTTCCCAGTCTCTGGGTTGTCTTTTCGTTTTGTTTATTGTTTCTTTTGCTGTGCAAAAGCTTTGAGTTGGAGTGAGTGAGTGAGGGAAGTCGGCTCAGTTGTGTCCGACTCTTTGCGACCTCATGGACTACAGTCTATCAGGCTCCTCAATCCATGGGATTTTCCAGGCAATAGCTTCAGCAATACTTGAAATGTGAATTCCCTGATGTTCAAGCTCATTTTAGAAAAGACAGAGGAACCAGAGATCAAATTGCCAACATCCGCTGGATCATGCAAAAAGCAAAAGAGTTCCAGAAAAACATCTATTTCTGCTTTATTGACTACACCAAAGTCTTTGACTGTGTGGATCACAATAAACTGGGGAAAATTCTTCAAGAGATGGGAATACCAGACCACCTAACCTGCCTCTTGACAAATCTGTTTGCAGATCAGAAACACGGAACAACAGACTGGACATGGAACAACAGACTGGTTCTAAATAGTAAAAGGAGTACATCAAGGCTGTATATTGTCACCCTGCTTATTTCACTTATATACAGAGTACATCATGAGAAACGCTGGGCTGGAAGAAGCACAAGCTGGAATCAAGATTGCCAGGAGAAACATCAATAACCTCAGATATGCAGATGATAACACCCTTATGGCAGAAAATGAAGAGGAGCTAAAAAGCCTCTTGATGAAAGTGAAAGAGGAGAACGAAAAAGTTGGCTTGAAGCTCAGTATTCAGAAAACGAAGATCATGGCATCTGGTCCCATCACTTCATGGGAAATAGATGGGGAAACAGTGGAAACAGTGTCAGACTTTATTTTTGGGCTCCAAAATCACTGCAGATGGTGACTTCAGCCATTAAATTAAAAGACGCTTACTCCTTGAAGGAAAGTTATGACCAACCTAGATAATATATTCAAAAGCATAGACGTTACTTTGCTGACTAAGGTCCGTCTAGTCAAGGCTATGGTTTTTCCTGTGATCATGTATGGATGTGAGAGTTGGACTGTGAAGAAGGCTGAGCACTGAAGAATTGATGCTTTTGAACTGTGGTGTTGGAGAAGACTCTTGAGAGTCCCTTGGACTGCAAGGAGATCCAACCAGTCCATTCTGAAGGAGATCAACCCTGGGATTTCTTTGGAAGAAATTATGATAAAGCAGAAATTCCAGTACTTTGGCTACCTCATGCGAAGAGTTGACTCATTGGAAAAGACTCTGATGCTGGGAGGAATTCGGGGCAGGAGGAGAAGGGGGACGACAGAGGATGAGATGGCTGGATAGCATCACGAACTCAATGGACGTGAGTCTGAGTGAACTGTGAGAGATAGTAATGAACAGGGAGGCCTGGTGTGCTGTGATTCATGGGGTAGCAAAGAGTCGGACACGACTGAGTGACTGAACTGAACTGGACTGATGGGACCGGACGCCATGATCTTCGTTTTCTGAATGTTGAGCTTTAAGCCAACTTTTTCCATACTCCTCTTTCACTTTCATCAAGAGGCTTTTAGTTCCTCTTCACTTTCTGCCATAAGGATGGTGTCATCTGCATATCTGAGATTGTTGATGTTTCTCCCAGCAATCTTGATTACTGCTTGTGTTTCTTCTAGTCCAGCATTTCTCATCATGTACTCTGTATATAAGTTAAATAAACAGGATGACAGTATACAGCCTTGACGTATTCCTTTTCCTATTTGGAACCACTCTGTTGTTTCATGTCCAGTTCTAACTGTTGCATCCTGACCTGCATACAGATTTCTCAAGAGGCAGGTCATGTGGTCTGGTATTCCCATCTCTCTGAGAATTTTCCACTGTTTATTGTGATCTACTCAGTCAAAGGCTTTGGAAAGGTCAATATGGCAAAAACATGTTTTTCTGGAACTTTCTTGTTTTTTCCATGATCCAGCGGATGTTGGCAATTTGGTCGCTGGATCCTCTGCCTTTCTTAAAACCATCTTGAATATCAGGAAGTTCTCAGTTCGCGTATTGCTGAAGCCTGGCTTGGAGAATTTTGGGCATTACTTTACTAGCATGTGAGATGAGTGCAATTGTGCAGTATTTGAGCATTCTTTGTCATTTCCTTTCTTTGGGATTGGAATGTAAACGGACCTTTTCCTGTCCTGTGGCCATTGCTGAGTTTTCCAAATTTGCTAGCATATTGAGTGCAGCACTTTCACAGCATCATCTTTCAGGATTTGAAATAGCTCCACTGGAATTTCATCACCTTCACCAGCTTGGTTTGTAGTGATGCTTTCTAAGGCCCACCTGGCTTCACGTTCCAGGATGTCTGGCTCTAGGTGAGTGATCACACCATTGTGATTATATTGGTCATGAAGATATTTTTTTATATAGTTCTTCTGTGTATTCTTGCCACCTCTTCTTAATATCTTCTGCTTCTCTTAGGTCCATACTATTTTTGTCTTTATCAAGCCCATCTTTGCATGAAATGTTCCTTTTGTCTCTAATTTTTTTGAAGAGATCTCTAGTCTTTCTCTAGTTGTTTTCCTCTATTTCTTTGCACTGATCACTGAAGAAGGCTTTCTCATCTCTTCTTGCTATTCTTTGGAACTCTGCATTCAGATGCTTATATCTTTTCTTTTCTTCTTTGCTTTTCATTTCTCTTCTTTTGACAACTATTTGTAAGACCTCCCCAGACAGCCATTTTGCTTTTTTGCATTTCTTTTCCATGAGGATGGTCTTGATCCCTGTCTCCTGTATAATGTCACAAACCTCAGTCCATAGTTCATCAGGCACTCTGTCTATCAGATCTAGTCCCTTGACTCTGTTTCTTACTTCCACTGTATAATCATAAGGCATTTGATTTAGGTCATACTTGAATCATCTAGTGGTTTTCCCTACTTTCTGCAATTTAAGCCTGAATTTGATTATAAGGAGTTCATGATCTGAGCCACAGTCAGCTCCTGGTCTTGTTTTTGTTGACTATAGAGCATCTATATCTTGGGCTGCAGAGAATATAATCAATCTCATTTTGGTTTTGACCATTTCGTGATGTCCATGTGTAGAGTCTTCTCTTGTGTTGTGGAAGAGGGTGTTTGCTATGGCTAGTGTATTTTCTTAGCAAAACTCTATTAGTCTTTGCCCTGCTTCACTTTCCATTCCAAGGCCAAATTTGCCTGTTAGTCCAGGTGTTTCTTGACTTTCTACTTTAGCATTCCAGTCCCCTATAATGAAAAGAACATCTTTTGTGGTGTTAGTTCTAAAAGGTCATGTAGGTATTCATAGAACCATTCAACTTCAGCTTTTTCAGTGTTACTGGTTGGGGCATAGACTTGAATTACCTTGATATTGAATGGTTTGCCTTGGAAACAAACAGAGATCATTCTGTTGTGCATCCAAGTACTGCATTTCAGACTCTTTTGTTGACCATGATGGCTACTCCATTTCTTCTGAGGGATTCCTTCCTGCAGTAGTGATATAATGGTTATCTGAGTTAAATTCACCCATTCCAGTCCATTTTAGGTTGCTGATTCCTAGAATGTCGACTTTCACTCTTGCCATCTCTTCTTTGACCACTCCCAATTGCCTTGATTCATGGACCTGACATTCCAGGTTCCTATGCAATATTGCTCTTAGGCACCTTAGGTAGGTTAATTTCTAGGTATTTTATTTTTACAGTGCAATGTTAAATGGAATTGCTTCTTCAATTTCTCTTGCTGATCTTTTGTTGTTAGTGTATAGAAATGCAACAGATTTCTGTGTATTCATTTTGAACCTGTAGCTTTACAAAATTCATTGATGAGATCTCTAGTGGCATCTTTAGGTTCTTCCATGTGTGATATGTTGTCATCTTCAAACAATGGCAGCTTAGCTTCTTCTTCTCCAGTTTGGATTCCCTTTACTTCTTTTTCTTCTCTGATTGCTGTAGCTAGGAATTCCAAACTATGTTGAAAAAAATTAGTGAGAGTAGATATCTTATCCTGTTCTTGGTCTTACAGAAATGCTTTCAGCTTTTCATCAGTGAGCATGATGCTAGTTGTGGGTTTGTCATATATGTTCTTTATTATATTTAGGTGAGTACCCTCTATGCTCACTTTCTGAAGAGCCTTTTTCCACCCCCTCCTCCATAAATGGGTGCTGAATTTTGTTATAAGCTTTTTCTGCATCTATTGAAATCATCATATGGTTTATATTCTTAAATTTGTTGTTATGGTATGTCACATTCATTGGTTTGTATATGTTAAAGCATCCTTGGGATGAATCTCACTTGATCACAGTGTATGATCTTTCTAATGTATTGCTGGATATGGAATAGTGGTATTTTGTTGAAGATTTTTACATCTATGTCATTAATGATATTGGCCTGTAATTTTATTTTTGTGTGTGGTATCTGACTGGTTTTGGTATCAGGGTGATGGTGGCCTCATAAAATACATTGGGAAGTTTTCTTTCCTCTGTGACATTTTGAAACAGCTTTAGAAGGATAGGCGTTAACTCTTTCTCTAAATGTTCAATAAAATTCACCTCTGAAGTCATCAGGTCCTGGATTTTTGTTTGCTGGGAGATTTTTAATTAAGATTTCAATTTCAGTGTTTGTGTTTGATCTGTATATATTTTCTTTTCTTCCTACTTCAGTATAGGGAGACTGAATCTTTCTATGAATTACTTTGAGGTTGCCCATTTTATTGTTATACAGTTGTTCATTGCAATCTCTTATGATTCTTGGTATTTTGGTGGGGTCAATTGTAACTTCTCTCTTTTTCATTTCTAATCTTACTGATTTGAGTCCTCTCCCTTTTTCTTGATGAGTCTGGCTAAAGGTTTAACAATTTTGTTTATCTTTCCATAGAACCAGATTTTAGTTTCCTTGATCTTTGTCGTTGTTTTCTTTGTCTCTTGTTCATTTATTTTTGCTCTGATCTTTATAAGTTTTCTTTTCTTTTACTGATTTTAGGATTTGTTTGTTCTTTGATTGTTTCAGATGTAAGGTAATGTGGTTTATTTGAGATTTTTCTTGTTTATTGAGATAAGATTGTGCCGTTCTAAACTTTCCTCTTAGAACTGCTTTTTCTGTATACCATAAGTTTTGGACCATTGTGCTTTCATTTTCACTTGCCTCTAGGATATATATATATATATATATATATATATATATATATATATATATATATATTTCTCTTTGATTTCTTTAGTGATCCAATGGTTGTTTAGTAGCATATTGTTTAGCTGTCACGTTTCAGTTTCTTAAAATATTTTCCTTGTAGTTTATATCTAATCTCATAGCTTTGAGGTCAAGTTTCTTCTGTTTTACAGTAGAAGAGAGAGTTTTGATGAACATGATCACACAATACAAATATAAAGGCCACATGCTGTCCCGTGCCACACTCAGGAG
The DNA here is from genome assembly GCA_917880005.1 of Nanger dama. NCBI lineage: Eukaryota > Metazoa > Chordata > Mammalia > Artiodactyla > Bovidae > Nanger > Nanger dama. The sequence goes on from CAKJTW010000069.1 coordinate 7,814,796, forward strand.
TTCATTTTTTCATAGCTGACATCTTTGTAGCATCTGATTATCTCAACTATTGTCAGTAATTCTCAGAGAGGTGTTCTTCTATTACCATCTAAAGGAAGTAGCTTGCTGAGAAGCTCCATCCATATATCAATCATAATGATCCAGATATCTTTTCAAAAGCATTCCTGCAATGAGAATTCATTCCAGTGTCAAAGCACAGTTGTAATTAAAAAGTTGATTTTTACCCTAGTGGTTTTTAAATCTAAGAATTAAACTTGGTTATCTATATCCTAATAAAATGTAAAAGGTCAGAATGTTTCATGAATTGTAGAGAAATCCCCTAGATGGGCTGGGAGTTGGAGTAGTGTCTAACATATTAGAAGATCCCCAAGTCAGTCATAAGAGAATCTTAAAAATCCTTGATACACTTTCAGGGAACACTTAATTTTATAGAATCTTATATGTTGTTTTCTGTTTCTCAAAGGCCCTCTGTTCCTTATCAGTTCCTGGAAAACAGGAACGAGCAGAGCTGCATGCAGTTCTCAGGACTGATTTCATGAGACAGAACACATACATGGATTCCTTTCAGTAACCTTTTACTTTTCTGTAAAACTACTTAGTTATGTTCCTATTTCTCAAGATATGGATTGTCTTCTGGCCCTGTGACATTGTTATTCCCATAGTTACTCTTGTTATGGCCCTATGATGATTGTTATTTCCTTAGTTACTGTAGCTATGAGTCTGGTTTCAGTGTTTTTATTCAACTTTATTTTCTACCTAAAGCTTCCTGTATAACAATATATAAGCACACACTGCCTCAAATAAAGCACCCTTGTTTCACTTGAGACTTGGGTCCCCCGCATCCTTCTTTTTGTTGCTTTCTTTTCATCAACTCTTGTCCCCAGGTCCCGGTCTGCAAAGATCATAACAATACATTTTCAAAGAGAAGGATTAGAGAATTAATTGTAGGGAAAGTGGCTGACCTTAACAGTAGAACGGTCCTCTGTACCCCCAAGAATAAGTATGGCACCCTATACCAAGGTTACAGGGCAAAAATCTCTTGAACTGACCAAGCCCAAGAGCAGCTGTTGCCATGAGCCTTCAGATCTAAACAAGCCATTTCCCTGATCCCATGTTAGGTAAAATGCTCACCATATAGCATCCTAACAATTTTCTTTGTCTTGAAGCTCTAAGAATTGGCTCCTAGCCAGTGAAAATGATGGACAGCTCTCCTTTGAGCCAGTACACTGTTCTAATAGCATCTACCACTCTAATAAACTTTATTCTTCTGTCATTCTGCCTCATGTCTGGAAATTCTTTTTCAACATGTGCACAGACCGTAACAATGAGGGATATTTACATCCTCACAGTAAAAGAATATATGAAAAAAAAAAATCTACTCAGAGTAAAACAGCAGAGTCACACAAACAGGTTGCAGATTGTAATGTGGATTTTCCTAGGAGCTTTTAATCTCATCTGAGTAAGGAGAGAAGTCATAGTATGGATAATCAGTCATACTTGCTGGGGGAAGTAAAGCCAGGCCTGACGAAGTACCTGTGGAAGAGAAAAGAAGCTCCAAGGTTGACCAAATGTTAAGAGGCAAGATGTAGGCTATGGTTGCCTCCCCTTAACTCTGCCCATCACTTCAGTCTGTTCATCCTAACCTGGCCTGCAGTCTTAGCAGAGTATCAGTACCACCATCAGAAATAAAACCATCTGTTTTGATGGGATTCAGAATGTGCTACCCCAAAATAGAGTACCTTGGCATACTGAATATTTCAGGCTTAAGGAATTTAAGAAATGGCATGTGTAGGAAGGAGTTTCAGACTTTCATCTGAAGCAGGTGTTAAAACTCTCATTTGAGAGGTACTCTTCTTCCCTATATTGGAAACAAAGGAACATGTTTAGATGGGCAAAAAGTTTCTGCCTGTCATTTCAACAACAAAAAAGCAAATGTGGCCACCCACCAAGTCATCAGCCACTGAAGCCACTCCAATGGTACCCTTAGGGGAATGAGGGGAGTTTAAGATAGAGAAAAACAGGATACTGGCCCTAGATAGTTAAGATGCTTTGATCAATGACAATTTGTGAGCATTGTGCTCAGTTGCCCAGTCATGTCCAGCTCTTTCATGAAATTTTCCAGGCAAGAATTCTGGACTAGAGTGCCATGTCCTATGCCGGGGGATCTTCCTCACCCAGGGATCAAGCCCACATCTCTTGTCTCCTGCATTAACAGGTGGATTCTTTACCACTAGTCCTAATTAAGATGAATATCAAAAGAATAGTTTCAATGAGCCCAGAATCTTAGATCTTTAAAATTATGAAGTTGAGATGTCTATTTTTTTGATTAGCAGTATTATTTTCATGTTTGACATTTTTTTCCCAGTAATCCCTTATATATCCTGATAGCTCCCTTACATCTTTGGAAGAATTCCTCAGAGCTCTCTGAGAAGCTGGACTATGGTCCTCAGTAAGGTCCAGGAATAAACATAACTCTCAACTTTCAGATTGCACTTTGTTGCCTGGTTGATTGTTTTGGTGGCCAACAAAGAGATACAGAGCAGACTTCTCTCCTTCAGCTGAACTTTACAAGCAACCAGACTTTTGGTACCAGTAGAGGCTTCTTGCTCCTGTCTACCTTCTTGGGTAGTCCAAACAAATTTGGATGAGTGTCTTCTGGGTCTTGGATCTCCCATTATTGGCTGATAATGTTAAATTTTATTTGGTTATGTTAAACTACTCTCTTGAGGAGTGATTTTCCTTGAAACATACTTTCAAGAAGAGCTGTCTGGGATATCCTCAGTTGAAAGACACTGAAAAGATTTGCTCAGCTGAAAGACATTCTGTTAGGGGAACCACTGACCAAAACTTGCCTCTCTGGCCAGGTAAGATAGTAACCACTTGAATGATTTATCTTATAACTGGAGTCCTGGTAAGGAATATAGCACTAAAGAACTACCACCAACTAGAAGAATTTGAGAAAGGTCAAAATGAGAGAGGGCTTCAGACCTACCCACTACAAGAGACACATACAAACTGAAAGTGAAAGGATTGAAAAAGATGTTCCATGTAAATGGAAATCAAAGGAAAGCCAGAAAGGCCATTCTCATTTCAGACAAAATAGACTTTAAAATAAAGAATATTACAATAGATAAGGACAGTACATAACAATCAAGGGATCAACCCAAGAAGATATAATAATTGTAAATATTTATGCACTAGACATAAGAACACTTCAATACAAAAGGCAAGCACTAACAAACATAAAAGGGGAAAATTATACTAATGCAATGATAATAAGGGACTTTAGCACCACATTTACACCAATGGACAGGTTATCAAAACAGAAAATAAAGAAACACAAACCTTAAATGACATATTAGATCAGATGGACATGATTGATATCTTTAGGACTTTCCACCCAAATGCAGAAGAATACACTTTCTTCTCAAGTGCACATGGAACATTCTCCAGGATAGACCGAGTCTTGGGTCACAAATCAAGCCTCAGTAAAGTTAAGAAAATTGAAATCATATCAAGTACCTTTTCTGATCAAAATACTATAAGAGTAATATCAATATAGGAAGAAAATGTAAAATACACAATCACATAGAGATTAAACAATACATTTCAAAATAATGAAAAGATTACTGAAGAAATAAAAGGAAATCAAAAATTTCCTAGAGACAAATGACCACAAAAACACGACAACCAAAACCTATGAGAAGCAGTTCTATGAGGGAAGTTTACAGCATTACAATTCTACCTCAAGAATCAACAATCAAATAGACAACCTAACTGTACACCTAAAACAGCTGGAAATAGAGGGACAACCCCCCCCACGTTAGTAGAAGGAAAGAAGTCATAAAATTCAGAGCAGAAATAAATGAAAAATAAATGAAAGAAACAATAAAAAGGTTAATAAAACTGAAAACTGTTATTTGAGAAGATAAACAAAATGACAAACCATTAGCCAAACTCATAAAGGAAAAAAAGGGGGGGAGAAAATCAATCAACAAATTAGGAATGAGAAAGGAGAGGTTACAACAGACAATACAGAACTATAAAGGATCATAAGAGACTATTACAAGCAACTATTTGTTAATAAAAAGGACAACCTAGAGGAAGTGAACATATTTTTAGAAAAGATTCAACCTTCCAAGAATAAATCATAAAGAAATAGAAATTATGAACAAGCCAATTACAAACAATAAAATTACAAATGTGTTAAAAAAAAAAAAAAAAACCTTCTTCCCTAAAAATCCCAGGATAAGATGGCTTCACAAGTGAATTCTAAAATATTTGGAGAAGAGCTAATGCCTATCCTTCTGAAACATCTATCAAAAAATTGGCAGAGGAAGGAACACTTCTGAACTCATTCCAGGGAGCCACCACCACCCTGACATCAAAACCAGACAAAGGCAACACAAAAAAGAAAATTTCAGGTTAATATAACTGATGAACATAGATGTGAAATCCTCAAAAAATTCCAGTAAATTGATTTCAACAGCACATTGAAAAGATCATACACCATGATCAAGTCAGGTGTATCCCAGGAATGCAAGATTTCTTCAATATAATAAATCAATCAGTTTGATACATCATATTAACAAATTGAAAGATAAAAACAATATGATAATCTCAATAGATGCAGAAAAATATTTTGACAAAATTCAATACCCATTTATGATAACACGTTTCACAAAGTGGTCATAGAAAGGACCTACCTTAACATAATAATGGCCATGAACAACAAAAACACAGCAAACATTATTCTCAATTGTGAGAATTGGAAAGGATCCGCTCTTAAGTCAGGAACATGAAAAGTGTGCCCAGTCTCACCCTTATTCAACATAGTTTTGGAAGTTTTAACTATGGCAGAGAGAGGGAAAATAAAAAGAAGGAAAAAGAAATAAATGGAATCCAGACTGGAGAAGATGCAATAAACTCTCACTGTTACAGATGACGATACTATACATTGAAAACCCTAAAGATGTTATCAGAAAATTACTAGAGCTAATTAGTGAATTTAGTAAAGTTGCAGGATACAAAATCAAGACACAGAAATCACTTGCATTCCTATATACTTACAATGAAACATCAGAAATGCAAATTAAAGGGAAAAAAAAAACAGAATATGAATCTAAGATGAACCTAGAGCCTTTCATACAGAGTGAAGTTAAGTCAGAAAGAGAAAGATAAATATGGAATACTAATGTAAATATATGGAATCTGGAAAGATGATATGGAAGAATTTACTTGCAGGGCAGCAATGGAGAAGCAGACATAGAGTATAGACATATGGACATGGGGAGAGAGAAGGAAAGGGTGAGATGTATGAAGAAAGTAACATGGAAACTTATATTACCATATTTAAAATAGAAAGCCAGGAAACTCAAACAGGGGTTCTGTATCAACTTAGAGGGGTGGGATGGGGAGGGAGATGAGAGGCAGGTTCAAGAGGGAAGGGATAAATATGTACCTATGACTGATTCATGCTGAGGTTTGACAGAAAACAACAAAATTCTGTAAAGCAAATATCCTTCAATTGAAAAAACAACAACAGCAACAACATCTAGGAATAAACCTAAGAGACAAAAGTGCTGTATACAGAAAGCTATAAGACACTGATGAAACAAATCAAAGATGACATAAACAGATGGAGAGATAGTCCATGCTCTTGGGTTGGCAGAATCAACATTGTGAATATGACTATATTACCAAAGGCAATCTACAGATTCAATGCAATATCTATAAAATTACCACTGCATTTTTTTTCACAGAACTAGGGGGAGAAAAAAAACAAACACAATTTGTATGGCAACACAAAAAAACCCAAATAGCCAAAGCAATCTTGGGAAAGAAGATTGCAGCTGGAAGAATCAACTTACCTGATTAAATACTATACTAACTACAAAACTACAGTCTTCCAGAAAATATAGTACTTGCACAAAAGCAGAAATATAGACCAATGGATCAAGACAGAAAGCCCAGAGATAAATATACACACTAGTGGGCACCCTACCTTTCAAAAAGGAAGCAAGCATATACAATGGGGCAAGGATAATCTCTTTAATAAGTGGTGCTGGGAGAACTGCACAACTACATGTAAAAGAATAAAATCAGAACACTTCCTAATACCACACACAAAGATAAACTGAAAATGGATTAAAGACATAAAATAAGACCAGAAACTATGAAAGCTAGAAGAAAACATAGTCAGAACACGGAAGAGAACATATGAATCTTAGAAAAATCCTCTATTATCCACCTCCTAGAATAATGGAAATAAAACCAAAAATAAACAAGTGGAACCTAATTAAACTTAAAAGCTTTTACACAGCAAAGGAAGCTGTAAACATTGTGAAAAGACAGACCTCTGAACGGAAGAAAATAATGACAAATGAAACAACCGACAAAGGGTTCATTCCCATAATATATAGTCAGCTTATACAACATTATACCAGAAGAACAACCAACCAGTCAAAAAGTGGTCAAAAAACCAAAACAGACATTTCTCCAAAAAAGTTCAGTTCAGTCATGTCTGGCTCTTTGTGACCCCAAGGACTGCAGCACTTCAGGCTTTCCTGTCCTCATCATCTCCTGGAGCTTGCTTAAACATATGTCCATTGAGTCAGTGATACCATTCCAACCATCTCATCCTAGGTCGTCCGATTCTCCTCCTACCTTCAATCTTTCCAGCATCAGGGTCTTTTCAAATGAGTCAGTTTTTCGCAGCAGGTGGCCAAAGTACTGGAACTTCAGCTTCAGAATTAGTCTTTCCAATGAACATTTAGGGTTGATTTCCTTTAGGGTTGACTGGCTTGATCTCCTTGCAGTCCAAGGAACTCTCAAGAGTCTTTTCCAACACCACAGTTCAAAAGGATAAATTTTTGGTGTTCAGCTTTCTTTATAGTCCAACTCTCACAGCCATACATGACTACTGAAAAAGCCATAGCTTTGACCATACGCACCTTTGTTGATAAAGTAATGTTTGCTTTAATATGCTGTCTAGTTTGGTCATAACTTTTCTTCCAAGAAGAAAGTGTCTTTTAATTTTATGGCTGCAGTCACCATCTGCAGTGATTCTGAAGCCCAATATAATAAACTTTGTTGCTGTTTCCATTGTTTCCCCATCTACTTGCCGTGAAATGATGGGGCTGATGTCATGGTCTTAGGTTTTTGAATGTTGAGCTTTGAGCCAACTTTTTCACTCTCCTTTTACATTGTAATCAAGAGTCTCTTTAGTTTTTCTTTGCTTTAGGCCATAACAGTGTCATCTGAGTATCTGAGGTTATTGATATTTCTCTGTGCAACCTTGATTCCAGCCTGTCATTTCACATGATATACTCTGCATATAAGTTAAATAAGCAAAGTGAATTGCCAAATTCAGACTGTAAAAAGTAGGAAAAACTACTAGACCATTCAGTTGTGACCTAAATCAAATCCCTTATGACTCTACAGCTGAAGTGACAAATAGGTTCAAGGAATTAGATCTGATAGAGAGCCTGAAGAACTATGGATGGAAGTGCAAAACATTGTACAGGAGGCAGTGATCAACCATCCCCAAGAAAAATATTTGCAAAAAGCCAAAATGGTTGTCTGAGGAAGCCTTACAAATAGCTGATTAAAAAAAGAGAGAGAGAGAAGCCAAAGGCAAGGAGAAAAGGAGATATATACTCAATCTGAATGTAGAGTTCTAAGGAAGAGCAAAGAGAGATAAGAAAGACTTCTTCAGTGATCAATGCAAAGAAGACAATAGAATGAGAAAGACTAGAGATCTCATCAAGTAAATTAGATATACCAAGGACTGATACTGAAGCTGAAACTCCAATACTAGGCCACTTAATGCAAATAACTGAATCGTTGGGAAAGACCCTGATGTTGGGAAAGATTGAAGACAGGAGGAGAAGGGGGACAACAGAGGATGAGATGGTTCAATGGCATCACCAACTATATGACTATGAGTTTGAGCAAGCTCCAGGAGCTCATGATGGACAGGAAAACCTGGCATGCTACAGTCCATGGGGTCAGAAACAACTGAGCTACTGAACTAAACTGAACTGAAGGAAATATTTCATTCAAAGATGGGTGAAATATTTCATGCAAAGATGGGTAAAATAAAGGACAAAAATGATATGGATTTAACAGAAGCAGAAGATATTAAGAAGAGGTGGCAAGAAGATACAGAAGAACTATACAAGAAAGATATTCATGACTCAGATAACCACGATGGTGTGATCACTCACCTAGAGCCAGACATCCTGAAATGTGAATTTGAGTGGGCCTTAGAGCTTCCCTGGTGGCTCAGAGGTTAAAGTGTCTGCCTGCAATGCAGGAGACCTGGGTTCGATCCCTGGGTTGGAAAGATCCCTTGGAGAAGGAAATGGCAACCCACTCCAGTATTCTTGCCTGGAGAATCCCATGGACAGAGGAGCCTGGTAGGCTACAGTCCATGGGGTCGCAAAGAGTCAGACACGACTGAGCAACTTCACTTCACTAGGAAGCATCACTACAAAAAAAGCTAGTGGAGCTGATGGAATTCCAGTTGAGCTATTTCAAATCCTATGAATAGATAGCATCATCTCTGAATAGATGATGCTATGAAAGTGCTACACTCAATATGTCAGCAAATTTGGAAAACTCAGCAATGGCCACAGTACTGGAAAATGTAAGTTTTCATTCCAATCCCAAAGAAAGGCAATGTCAATGAATGTTTAAATTACCACACAGTTGCACTCATCTCATATGCTAGCAAAGTAATGCTCAAAATTCTCCAACCCAAGCTTCAACAATATGTGAAGTATGAACTTCTAGGTGTCCAAGCTGGATTTAGAAAAGCCAGAGGAACCACAGAACAAATTGCCAATGTACCTTGGATCATAGAAAAAGCAAGAGAGTTCCAGAAAAACATCTATTTCTGCTTTATCAACTATCCCCAAGTCTTTGACAGTGTTGATCACAACAAACTGTAGAAACTTCGTCAAGAGATGGCAGTACCAGGACACCTTACCTGCCTCCTGAGAAATCTGTTTTCAGGTCAAGAAGCAGCAGTTAGAACTAGACATGGAACAACAGACTGGTTCCAAATTGGGAAAGAAGTAGGTCAAGTTTGGGTATTGTCACCCTACCTATTTAACTTAAACACAAAGTACATCATGAGAAAGGCTGGGCTGGATGAACAACAAGCTGGAATCCAGATTACTAGGAGAAATATCAATAACCTCAGATTCGCAGATGACACCAGCCTTGTGGCAGAAAGTGTAGAACTAAAGAGCCTCTTGATGAAAGTGAAAGAAGAGAATGAAAATTTTGGCTTAAAAGTCAACATTCAAAAACTAAAATTATGGCATCCAGTCCCATCACTTCAAGGCAAATAGATAGGGGAACAATGGAAACATTGAGAGCCTTTTTATTTTTGAGCTACAAAATCACTGCAAATGATGACTAAAGCCATGAAATTAAGACTCTTGCTCTTTGGAACAAAAGTTATGACCAACCGAGACAGAACATTAAAAAGCAGATACATTACTTTGCCAACAAAGATCCATCTAGTCACCTATGATTTTTCCAGTGGTCATGTATGGATGTGAAAGTTGGACTGTGAGAAGGCTGAGAGCCGAAGAATTGATGCTTTTGAACTGTGGTGTTGGAGAAGACTCTTGAGAGTCCCTTGGACTGCAAGGAGATCCAACCAGTCCATCCTAAAGGAAATCAGTCCTGGGTGTTCATTGAAGGACGATGCTGAAGCTGAAACTCCAATACTTTAGCCACCTCATGTGAAGAGTTGACTCATTGGAAAAGACTGTGATGCTGTGAGGGATTCGGGGCAGGAGGAGAGGGGACGACAAAGGATGAGATGGCTGGATGGCATCACTGACTCAATGAACATAAGCTTGAGTGAACTGCAGGAGTTGGTGATAGACAGGGAGGCCTGGCGTGCTGCATTTCATGGGGTTGCAGAGTCGGACATGACTGAGCAACTGAACTGAACTGATGCAATATTGTTCTTTACAGCACTGGATTTTTCTTTCATCATCAGTCACATCCACAGCTGGGCATTGTTTTGCTTTTGCTCTACCTCTTCATTCTTTCTGGAGCTATTTCTCCATTCTTCTCCATTAGCATATTGGGCACCTACCAACCTGGGGAGTTCATCTTTCAGTGTTATATCTTTTGATATGAGTTTGGATATGAATTTGTTGAAATTCTGGGAGATAGAAAAGGACAGTTTAGCCTGGAGTACTGCATTTAATGAGGTCACCAACAGTTGGACACCACTGAGTGACTGAACAGCCACCTGGGAAGAAAAGCTATGACAAACCTAGACAGAGTATTAAAAAGCAGAGACATCACTTGGCTGACAAACGTCTCTTTAGCCAAAGCTATGTTTTGTTTTGCTTTGTATTTTTCAGTAGTCATGTAAGGATGTGATAGTTGAGCCATAAAGAAAACTGAACATTGAAGAACTGATGCTCTCAAACTGTGGTGCTGGAGAAGTCTCTTGAGAATCCTGTGGACAGCAAGGTGATTAAGCCCATCAATCCAATATGAACTCAACACTGAATATTCATTGGAAGGACAGATGCTAAAGCTGTAGTTCCATTACTTTGCCTACTTGATGTAAAAGGCCTATTATCTGAAATTACCCTGATGCTAGGGAAAACTTAGGGCAGGAGGAGGAGGTGGAAACAAAGGATGAGATGGTTGACTGGTATCATAAACTCAATGGACATGAGTTTGAGCAAAATCTGGGAGAATGTAAACTATAGGGAAGTCTGGTATGCTGCAGTCCATGGGGTCACAAAGAGTAGGGCATGACTTAACTGAGCAACAAAAGAAAACAATAGGCTCAAATAAGCCCCAAAACATGAAATACAATCTGGGAGCTAATATTCAGAGGTGATAAAAACAAAATAGAGATTTTTGTGCACCTCCAGAAAGAAGGCCTCTATGGAATGACTTTTGCTAAGCATTGAAAGTGAAAGTCTCTAGTCGTGTCCTACTCTTTGCGTCCCAAGGGACTATACAGTTCATGGAATTCTCCAGGCCAGAAAACTGGAGTGGGTAACCTATCCCTTTTCCAGTGGATCTTCCCAACTCAGAAATAGAGCCAGGGTCTCCTGTATTGCATGCTGATTCTTTACCAACTGAGCTATCAGGGAAGCCTGCTAAGTTTTGAAGGCATGATAAATTGAATGCTAAAGTTCTAGAAACTAGAACTGTTGATTTTTAGTTCAGTTGCAAATCTTCTCACTGATACAAAAGAGCAAATTAAAGAAAATGTAGTTGATCAGATCAATCTTTTAATCTTATTTAGTCAGCTAATTATTCATTTGGGGAATTAAAAGCATTTGTCTTGTCTTGCAAATCTCTATGTATCAGAAATATAAATATCACTCACAATACCTGAGACTCAGCCTAATTAGCTAAATCTGTTCCAACCTGAAACAAAAGGAAATAAGGAGAGGTGGGACTTTTTAAGTAGAAACCCTTGTAAGGGTCCCTCACCCAAAATCTAATTCAATACCTCTTTAAGAGATTATCAAGGACAAGCAGAAATCTTAAAAGACTTTTCCACAAGTAATAAAGTGGTCATCTGATCAAATAAATATAACTTATTCCCATGTTATTTATAAACTGATATTAAGTATTTATATTATAATATTTAAGTTTTAAGTGAAGCTACAAGATCTCTAGTCATGTATGTTTTATGTCTGTGTGTACATTATACATATGATATGGCTCTACATTCAGATAGATTTAAATTATTTTTAATTTTAGTTTTGAATTAAATTATAAACCAGATTTATTTAATTGACTTAGAGATAAGCACTTACAAATAAAATATTAATAATTATAAGCTGGCCAGAATGAATTTCAGGTTTACATGATCTGGAAATTATATTTGGTATTAAACTTACTTTAGACTTCAGCTCAATTTCCTAGGTTGGCTAGTGGTAAGAGCATGGCTGCCAACACTGGAGACATAAGAAACACACGTTCAGTCGTTGGGTTGGGAAGATCCCCTGGAGAATGTAATGATGACCCACTCACTCCAATATTCTTCTTTGGAGAATCCCATGGACAGAGGAGCCTGGTGGGAGTCAGACACAACTGAAACGACTTGACATGCACACACAGTTAGGACGTGTCTTTGGAGTCATCAATATTATGTTATCTGTATTATATCTAGGTTTACTGAAGGTCAATAAATTAATATTATTTCTGTTGCAGAATTCATCAGTGGAAAAAAATTTGTTAGGATTATATTCCCATAAGTTATAAAATAGAGGTAAATGAGATAAGAATTTTTCAGGTGAACTCTTCAGGAGTAATTACATTTGGTTATGGCTATCTAAAACAGTTTCACCAGGTTTTTGGTAACTTGAAACTTTAGAGTTTTCTAAGTTAAGTTAAACCGTAAAATTTATTGAATACCCAGATCATTTCAAATAAGATAAAAACTGAAACACTGACTCTGCTAAACAGGTCTAAGTTTACCTAATTTTGTTTTCTTATGATAAAGAAACTAAAAATGTTTGGGTTTGTGTACTCAGTTGCCCACTTGTGTCCAACTGTTTGCAGCTCCAGGGACTGTAACATGTCAGGCTCTTCTGTGACTTCTCAGGCAGAATACTGGAGTGGGTTGCATTCCCTATTCCACGGGACCTTCCCAACTCAGGCACTGAACCCATGACTCTTGGGTCTTCCGCATTAGCAGGTAGATTCTTTACCACTAGTGCCACCTGGGAAGTCCCCTCCCCACAAAATGTTTTGGAATATGCTATGTGATGATAACATGTTTCTAGAGGTTATGGAATACTCTGTTTGACAATTAGGAAATGCTGGTGTAACAAATAGTTCCCAGTTATTCACTTTTCAGGTTTCACTAGACATTAAGGTTTTTAAGGATTAAAATCATAATATATGCAGTTAAAGCTACAGGAATAATAAGAAAGACATTTCAATATTCAAAGAAAGTAGAACATCTGGTTTCAGCAAAAGAAAGTATGAGAAATAAAAGTGTATTTTGTTGCCATACATCTTGGAAATAGCTCAACTGGAATTCCATCACCTCCACTAGCTTTGTTCGTAGGGATGCTTCCTAAGGCCCACTTGACTTTGCATTCCAGGATGTATGGCTGTCGATGAGTGATCACACCATCATGGTTATCTGGGTCGTGAATATCTTTTTGTACAATTCTTCTGTGTATTCTTAATGTCTTCTTCTGTTAGGTCCATATCATTTCTGTCCTTAATTGTGGTCATCTTTGCATGAAATGTTCCATTTGTATCTCTAATTTTCTTGAAGAGATCTCTAGTCTTTCCCATTCTACTGTTTTCCTCTATTTCTTTGCACTGATCACTGAGGAAGGCTCTCTTATCTCTCATTGCTATTCTTTGGAACTCTGCTTTCAGATGGGTATACCTTTCCTTTTCTCCTTTGCCTTCAGCTTCTCTTCTTTTATGGACACTTATTTTTCCACAGACCCCTTGTAATGCAACTTGGGAACTGTATCAGGGGCAAAGTGGTTACTGTCCATAGAAATACCCGCCAAGACTGGCTTCTGGTTCATGAAATCAGCCTAACTGCTTGCAAAGCATCTATGTGCACTGCAGTTAGTGATGTCTATGAATAGTATTTAGGTTTAGTTTTAATATATTTTTAATTATACTGGTTGGAATTCTTGGGATGATGATATTTTCACATCTAAACACATCATTTGTTCAAGTACAAGCACATGTACACTTACAGGCTCAGGCTACATATCTATAATACTACTCTGTGTGCACCATATCACCAGACAGTGATGTGATTATTGGTTACAGAAGTAAGAAGTGAAAACATTTTTAAAAAGTCTCATGAAAGTGACAGTTTTTTTGAAGAGCCTTGAGGTAAGCACTCTCCAGAAAAATGAGAGGGAAAGTATTAGTAGAACTGCAAGAAATGTAACATAGAAAGAATAACAAACTGGAGGACAAAGGTAATAAACGTAAAAACTAGAAAGTATAATGAGATAATGAAGACCCTTGAATTAAAGCTGCTAAGAATTTGGACTTTACACTGTGGGTAACTGAGTTTGAAGCCTTTTAAACAGAAGTTACATAAAGACTAATGTTATTGTAGCAATGTATATATTTTAGAGTACAAGGAAACTGCAAACAGAGTTGACCAACTTAAGAAAATCAATATTAAACTACAGTGGTAACAATGGTAACACCAGAGGGAGGAGGAGAGCGGGGAACAGCTTTAAACTGTACAGGCCATTCCAGCAAACATTAAAGAGCTTGCTAACTCTTCTGTGCAACACAGTCTGGGCAATGGATTGTTTGCTAACTTTTCCTTTGATTTCCACAGCTAGCATAAGATCGATCACAAAAGAGATGCTCCATAAATAACTATCGATTGGTTAACATGAAAAGAAACTTTCCTATGTTAGCCTTTTCAATGAGCAACAACAAAGAATTCCCTGAATCCACCCAAGTCAGAGATGGGCTAGTGCCACAGTCTCATCTGTCACATCAAGAGATAGAACCAAAAATGTCCCTCCAAGAAAAATCCAAAGCAGTGGCCCATGCAAACAGCATCCATTACCCTCGCTTCCTCCTCTGTGTGAAAGTAGAATGTCAGGATTGTCTGCAGCATAGAAGGCTTCTAAATTAAATTCAGAGCAAACTATGATGTCCCATTCATGACTGTCCTCACATGGCACCAACATTTTCAGATATCCCATGAACATTTTGCAAGAGGAAGAATTGCATCTCTGAATTATTGAAAATAGTGCTTTAGGCCACATTTGTGAAAGTGATTCAAGTCTGAGCCTCCATGAAAATATGCAATAACCACACTTCCTGTTCATTTCCTCTTTGGGCTTCATTACTCTCCTGAAATATGATTTATAAACCCATTTTATAGATTTTTCTTACAAGATAAAAACATTGCTTAAGGTCTCAGGAAAAACTGCTATGAAAGACAAGACTACACTGAGGGAAGTTTTAAAGACTGTCAAAATCTAGTGTTCACAGTGTGATGGTAATGGTATCATAAACTGATACAGCTTTTCAAGAGGCAATATAATATTATTTATCAATGTTACTTATAAACTTATTATTTGACCCTGAAATTCTACTTCTAGAAATCTACCAAAATACTTGTACATATACACACAGACAAATGTGTGAGAATGTCCATTACTGCACTGTTTGTTGAGCTCAACGGTTTAAATCATGTTTCATCTGCACTATGTAATATTACCCATTTTTTAATGGATAAAAGACTGTAGCTATTTTATTGTATATATCTTTTCTGTAGCTTTTTTATAATGAGTATGTATTCATATATTAATTTTAAAAATTTTAATGTGAAAAGAATCTGGGCTACAATCCCAAAGTCTGTACTTAATAGTGCCTACAGTCTGTCACCCATAAGATGAATAAGATACTATCCTTTTGTCTTTTCCTTTTATCTGGAACAGGATATAGACATATAAGCAATTAGTCAATGAAGGCAATGATAGGAGCTTATGCTTTCTTTCCTTCCATCATGGTCCCCAGACTGATTTCAGTTATAAATTGACAGTTTATACCTGTACAAAGGCAGAAGACATGTGGCAGAACAAAAGCTAGTCTGGGGAATCAGAAGCTGAGTATACTAGGCAGTTCCCAATGATGTATCTATTTAATTTCTGAGACTCAGTTTCTTTATTGCTATTTATGAGGAAACATTCTGCCTCCCACAGTGATTTTATTAAGAGAAAATAGTCACTATACTAGGGGCTTCCCCAATGGCTCAGCAAGTACAGAATCCACCTGTACTGAAGGAGACACAGGAGATGTGGGTTTGATCCCTGGGTAGGGAAGATCCATGGAGAGGGAAATGTCAGTCCACTCCAGTATTGTTGCCTGGGAAATCCCATGGATAGAGGAGCCTGGTGGGCTACAGTCCTTGGGTTGCAAAATATAGGCATGACTGACAGACTAAACAACGAAACAGTGAATCTCTTTCCAAATCCGCGTGTCATTTGCTTGCTCTGCCCTCTGTATTCTCTGTTTTAGTATAACGTCTACTATTCCGGGTCATGTGTATGCGTCTGTGTCTGTGTTTAGTAGCTTCAGTCATGTCTGACTCTTTGTGACCCTATGGACTGTAGCCCACCGGGCTCCTCTATCCATGGGATTTTCCAGGCAAGAATGCTAGAGTGGATCACCATTCCCTTCTCCAACGGATCTATTACTTATTAATCTGGATGTGACAACAATCCAATGGGTTTCAAGGAGCTGAACACGACTGAGCCACTAAGCACTTACTTACTAACATTAGTCACTATACTATACAGGAAAGCACTTTATAAGCTAGAAGTTATATTAAAAAATATATAAATTCATTTAAATAGAGTCCCTTGCTGTGGTTTAGAGGACTATGTGAAAAAATCTTCAAATTGTACAGACTTTCACTTCTTCTGCCATGACACATTTTAAGGATGCCACCTCTGAGTCAAGAATGTAATAGAAATAACATTTCTGAGTACAGAGAAATACATGTATAATTTTAAGATGTAGACCTATTTGTGTTATTAGTCAGAATCTGTTTATTATATGTAACTATGTGTGTGCATCTCTGAAACAAGAATCACCTCTATAAACAACCAAAATTACATAAGAAGATGCTAGCCAAAATGTTAAACTGAGATTAAACCCCAAGACAAAATCATCTGTGGTATTAAATACAAATTACCTGTGAATTCAAAGAACCCATAACATCAACCAAAAAGAATGAAGATGGGTCTGCAAAGACAGATGAAAGAAGGAAAGACACCTGGTCAGGGTTTGACAGCTGGAAGTGATCATTCAAGCTCCTGGTTATTGCTTTATATACAGCGATCAACACTAAGAGGAGATAAAGTTTTCAGCAAGCCACTCAGATGGGACACCACAAAAGAGATTTTCTCTGTGAGCCCCAAAATATCTTCTTGATCTGACTATTATGTTATCAGTCAATAATTAAAATTACAAGTGACATAACACTACTTCCTCCTCCCAATCTCTGTTGCCCTGTTCTAGATAAAAAGAACAGAAATAACCATCTGGAAGTTTTTTTCTGTCTCTTGCTAATGGAAACTAGGTACCATGGGGGAAATATCCATATTAAGAAAACTGAAAATTAAAAAATAAAATTAAGCAAAAATGTCAGTGCTTTAAAATCAAACCTCAGATATTTCCAAAGCTGAGATTATATGACCTACAAAACATTCTAGTAACACACACATACAGAAATGTCCTTTTCATTATAGGGAGTGGAATGAAAAAGTAGGAAATCAAGAGATACCTGAAGTAACAGGCAAATTTAGCCTTGAACTAAAACATGAAGCAGGTCAAATGCTAACAGAGTTTTGTCAAGAGAACACACTGGTAATAACAAACACCCAATTCCAACAACACAAGAGAAGACTCTACACATGAACATCACCAGATGGTCAATATCAAAATCAGACTGATTATATTTTTTGCAGACAAAAATGGAGAAGCTCTATACAGTTAGCACAAAGAAAACCAGGAGCTGACTGTGACTAATATCATGAATTCCTTATTGCCAGATTCAGACTTAAATTGAAGAAAGTAGGGAAAACCACTAGACAATTCAGGTATGACCTAAATCAAATCCCTTATGATGATACAGTGAAAGTGACAAATAGATTCAAGGGATTAGATATGATAGACAGAGTGCCTGAAGAACTATGGATGGAATTTTGAGACATTTTACAAGAGGCAAGTATCAAGACTATACCTAAGAAAAAGAAGTTTAAAAGGCAAAAGGTTGTCTGAAGAGGCCTTACAAATACCTGAGAAAAGAAGAGAAGTGAAAAACAAAGGTTTAAGGAAAGATATATAACCATTTGAATGCAGAGTTAAGAGATAAGAAAGCCTTCCTCAGTGACCAGTGCAAAAATAGAGGAAAAGAGTAGAATGGGAAAGACTAGAAATCTCTTCAAGAAAATTAGAAATACCAAGGGAATATTTCATGCAAAGATGGGTGCAATAAAGGACAAAAATGTTATGGACCTAACAGAAGCAGATATTAAGAAGAGATGGCAAGAATACATAGAAGAACAACACAAAAAGATCTTCATGACCAGATAACCATGACAGTGTGATCACTCACCTAGAGCCAGACATCATGAAATGCAAAGTTAAGTGGGCCTTATGAAGCCTCCCTATGAACAAAGCTAGTGGAGATGATGGAATTTCAGTTAAGCTCTTTCAAATCATAAAAGATGATGCTTTGAAAGTGCTGCAGTCAATATGCCAGCAAATGTGGAAAACTCAGCAGTGACCACAGGACTGGAAAAGGTCAGTCTTCATTCCAATCCCAAAGAAAGCTAATGTCAAAGAATATTCAAACTTCCACAAAATCACACTCATCTCACACATTAGAATAGTATTGCTCAAAATTCTCCAAGCCAGGATTCAACAGTATGTGAATTTCCAGGTGTTCAAGCTGGATTTAGAAAAGGCAGAGGAACAAGAGGTCAAATTGGAGCAACTGGTGAATCATTAAAAAAAAAAAAAAAAAAAAAAAAAAACAGGAGAGCTCCAGAAAAACATCTTCTTCTGCTTTAATGACTACATCAAAGCCTTTGACTGTGTGTATCACAACAAACTTTAGAAACTTCTTCAAAAGATAGGAATATCAGACCACATTACCTGCCTCCTGAGAAATCTGTAGGCAGGTCAAGAAGCAACAGTTAGAGCTGGACATGGAACAACAGACTGGTTCCAAATTTGGAAAGGAGTATGCCAAAGCTGTATATTGTCATCCTGCTTATTTAAATAATATCAAGAGTACATCATGAGAAATGCCAGACTGGACGAAGCATAAGATGGAATCAAGATTGCCAGGAGAAATATCAGTAAGCTCAGATATGCAGATGATACCACCCTAATGGCAGAAATTTAAGGGAACTAAAGAGCCTCTTGATGAAAGTGAAAGAGGAGAGTGAAAAAGTGGTCTTAAAACTCAACATTCAGAAAACTAAGACCATGGCACCTGGTCCCATCACTTCATGGCAAATAGATGGGGAAATAATGGAAACAGTGAGAGACTTTTTATTTTATTTATTATTTATTTATTTATTTGGACTCCAGAATGACTGCATATGGTGACTACAGCAATGAAATTAAAAGGCACTTGCTCTTTGGAAGAAAAGCCAGACCAACCTAGTTCAGTTCAGTTCAGTCACTCAGTAGTGTCCGACTCTTTGCAACCCCATGAATCGCAGCATGCCAGGCCTCCCTGTCCATCACCAACCCCCAGAGTTCACTCAGAGTCACGTCCATAGAGTCAGTGATGCCATCCAGCCATCTCATCCTCTGTTATCCCCTTCTCCTCCTGCCCCTAATCCCTCCCAGCATCAGAGTCTTTTCCAATGAGTCAATGCTTCACATGAGGTGGCGACCAACCTAGAGAGCATATTAAAAAGCAGAGACATTACTTTGCCAACAAAAGTCCATCTAGTCAAAGCTATGCTTTTTTCCAGTAGTCATGTATGGATGTGAGAGTTGGACTATAAAGAAAGCTGAGTACCAAAGAATTAATGCTTTTGTACTGTGGTATTGTAGAAGACTCTTGAGAGTCCCTTGGCCTGCAAGGAGATCAAACCAGTCAGTCCTAAAGAAAATCTGTCCTGAATATTGATTGGAAGAACTGATGCTGAAGCTGAAACTCCAGTACTTTGGCCACCTGACTTTGGGAAGAACTGACTCATTGGAAAAGACTCTGATACTAGGAAAGATTGAAGGCAGGAGGAGAAGGGAGTGACAGAGATTTAGATGGTTGGAGGGCATCACTGACTCAATGGACATGAGTCTGAGTAAACTGTGGGATTTGGTGATGGATATGGAAGCCTGGAGAGCTGCAATCCATGGGGTCTCAAAGTCAGACACAACTGAGCAACTGAACTGATGATGCATTTCCTTTGTCCTGCCATGAGAAAAGCGTATTAAGGAGTCATAGGAAGGACCACAGATCATCTCTTCTTGGTGTCTGCAGCCCCTACCAACACCTCAGAGAGGTGCCCTTTCTCTGCTCTGGAACTGGTACAGTGACCATCCCCAGAGCACCATGCCCTTGCTCTTCAAAACCTGGAGTCAATCTGGATTATCCTTCAGTTTAAAATAAAGGACAAAGACATACATACAAATTAAGCACAAATTCCTCATCACCATATGAATTTGGTTTTACCCACATGTTATATTATTTTATTTGTTTATTTATCTTATGGGTTTTCTTTTCTTTTTCTTAAGCATAGGAAGCTGAAGGAACTCTGTCTCCTGATAAGAAAGAAGTATATCATAATAACATTAATTCCCAGTCAGGCTGCCCAAGGACTGTCTCTCTTCTTAGAGGAAAAGACAATGGAAGCAGATTTCCATTTATCATGTAATGGACTAGAGACAGGACACGGTGCTGGGTTTTGTACTTCAAGAAAATGAGCAGATGTGTGCTTCAGGGCTGGCTGTGAGGTACTCCACTGCCATCACTTTCTTTTCTCAGTAGGAGAATTCTTGGCAGCCTGAGGTAACAGTTCAATATTTGAAGAAGAAATATCACACTGGAGTGGCTATCACTTCTTCAAAGAGTGAAGCTGTTAAGTTTTGTTTTCTTTTAAACCTAGGAGATGTAACTGACTGAAGGGTTAAGTGATCACAGAATGACGTTACCTGCAGAACGGATGAGGCAGAGTGAAGAAATAGAATAATTTACCCCAGATTCTATGTTTATTTATTGATTTATTATTTAAATGTTTTAATTTAAATCTAGTTGACATATCAAGTGCACTACATAATAACTTGATATATACATTATGAAATGATTACCAAGTTAAGTCTGGTGATCATCTGTCCACATACAGAGTTGTTACAATATTATTGACCATATTCTTTATGCTATATATTATATCCCTGTGATTTATTAATTGTATACCTAGAGATGTATACCTCTTAATCTCTTCAACCTACTTCCATCACTTCTCAGCCCCCTCACTTCTAGAAGAAACCTCCAATTTGTTCTCTATGTGTTTTCTCATTAGTTTTGTTTGTTTTCAGATTTCACATATAAGTGTGACCATGCAGTGTTTTTCTTTGTCTGACTTTTTCCCTTAGCGTAAAGTCCGTCCATGTGTCATGAATGACAAGGTCTCATTCTTTTTTATATATATATGTGAGTAATAGTCCATTGCATGTTTAATACCACAACTTTACCATACTAGCAAGGTAATGATAATCCCCCAAACTAAGCTTTAACAGTACATGAACTGAGAACATCCAGATGTACAAGCTGGATTTAGAAAAGTCAGAAAGACCAGTGATAAAATTGCCAACATCTGTTGGATCAAAGAAACAGCACAAGAATATAAAAAAATATATCTAATTCTGCTTCATTGACTATGCTAAAACCTTTGACTGTGTGGATCATAACAAACTGGACAATTCTTCAAGAGATGGGAGTACCAGACCACCTTACCTGCCTCCTCAGAAACTTGTATGTAGGTCAAGAAGCAACAGTTAGAACCAAACTTGAAACAATGAACTGACTCAAAATTAGGGGAAGGAGTAAATCAAGGCTGTATACTGTCACCCTGCTAATTACAAATTCTATGAAGAGTACATCATGTGAAATGCTGGGCTAGATGGAGCACAAGCCGGAATCAAGATGGCTGGGAGAAATAGAAATAACCTCAGATATGCAGTGGATACCACCATAATGACAGAAATGGAAGAGGAACTAAAGACTCTCTTGATGAAGGTGAAAGAGGAGATTGGAACAGCTGGCTTAAAACTCAACATTCAAAAAACTAAGATCATGGCATCTGGTCCCGTCGTTTCATGGCAAACATACGCAGGAAAAATGGAAACAGTATGAGACTATTTTCTTGGGTTCCAAAATCACTGCAGATAGTGACTGCAGCTGATGTTGTCTGCTTTTTTGTGTCTGGGCAATGCTTCCTTAATGTAATGAATTTAGAAGCTAGAAGCATTCCTTGAAAAGGATATGTTAACTTTTTAAAAATATTTGGTAGTATTCATCTATGAAGGCTTATTTTCCTGGACTTTGGCTTATTGGGAATTATCATTATTATTGTTATTATTATTATATTACTGATTGTATTTCATTATTGGTAATCTATCTGTTTATATGTCCTATTTCTGATTCAATCTTGGGAGACTATACATTTCTTCGATTTATCCATCTCTTCCAGGTTGTTCATTTGTTGGTATATAATTGTTTGTAGTCCTTTGTATTTCTGTGACACCATTTGTAACTTCTCATCTTTCATTTCTGATTTTATTTATTTGGGTCATCTCTTTTTCTTGACAAATCTGGCTAAAGTTTTATCAATTTTGCTCATCTTATCAAAGACCAGCTTAATTTCATTGATTTTTTTCTGCTGTTTTGTTTGGCTATTTATTTAGTTTATTTCTGCTCTGATTTTTTTGTTTTTAATTTCTTTCCTTGTACTAACTTTGAGCTTCCTTATTTTTTCCCCCTAATTTCTTCAAGTTAAGGTTAGGTGGTTTGAGATCTCTTTTGTTTTCTGAGATAAACTTATAGTGTTCTAAACTTCCCCTTGCAACTGCTTTTGCTATGTCCCATAGATTTTTGGAATATTGTGCTTCCATTTTCATTTTTCTCTAAGTGTTTTTCATTTTTCCTTTGATTTCTTTGGTGATATGTTGGTTAGTTAGCATGTTGTTCACCCTCCATGTGTTTGTGTTTTGGACAGTTTATTTTTTCCTTGTAGTAGATTTGTAGTTTCATACCATTGTATTCAGAAAAGATGTGTGATATTTTACCTTCTTTATTTTAATGAGTGTTGTTTGTGAACTAATATGTGTCTTATCTTAGGAAATGTTTCACATGCACTTGAAAAGAATGTGTATTCTACTGCTTTGGGATGGAATGTTCTTTATATGTCCATTAGGTTCACATGATCTAATGTGTTATTTAGAGCCAGTGTCTCCTTATGGATTTTCTGTCTGGATGATCTGCCAGTTGATATACATGGATGTTAAAATGCCCTATTTTATTATGCTGCTGTCAATTTGTCTCTTGTGTTTCTTAACATTTGCTTTATGTATTTATTTGTTGCCATATTGGATGCATGTGCATGCATGCTCATTCACTCAGTGGTGTCAGACTCCACTGCATATGGAGTGGTGCATCCCCATGGACTGAAGCTCACCAGGCTTCTCCATCTGTGGAATTTTCCATGCAAGAAAACTTGAGTAGATTTCCATTTCCTCCTACAGGGAATCATCCTGACTCAGGAGTCAGATCCACACCTTCTGCTTCTCCTACATTGGCAGGCAGATTCTTTACCACTTAGCCCCCTGGGAAGCCATTGGGTGCATATATATTTAAAATTGTCATATAGTCTTGCTGAATTAATATGTTTATCATTATATAATATCATTTTTTGTCACTTGTTCATTCCTCTTGCATTAAAGACTTATTTCCCATCCCCTCACTTTCACTTTGTGTGTGTATTTATATCTGAAGTGAGTCTCTTGTAGACAGCATACCTATGGATCTTGTTTTTGTCCATTCAGCCACTTTGAACCTTTCAATTGGAGCATTTAGTCATAATTACATTTCAAGTAATTATTGATAGATATGTACTTATTGCCATTCTGAATTGCCAAATTGCCAGATAGAGGACTTTTGGTTTTTTGTTTGTTTGTTTGTTTTTCTTTTACTTTCAACACTTCGAATATATCAATATATCATGACACTCCTGGTCTGCAAAGTTTCCGAGGAAAAGTTCACTCCTAATCTTTTGGGAGTTCCTTAATACATAACCAGTTGCTTTTCCCTGCAGCTTTTAAGATTCTTTACCTTTAACTGTTGCTATTTTAATCACGGGCTTCCCTGATAGCTCAGTTGGTAAAGAATCCACCTGCAATGCAAGAGACCTCAGTTTGCTTCCTGGGTCAGGAAGATCAGAAGAAGGGATAGGCTACACTGCAATATTCTTGGGCTTCCCATGTGGCACAGCTAGTAAAGAATCCATTTGCAATATGGGAGACCTGGGTTTGATCCCTGGGTTGGGAATATTCCCTGGAGAAGGGAAAGGCAGTTTAATTATAATGTGTCTTGGTGTGGACCTCTTTAGGTTCATCTTATTTATGACTCTATGCTTCCTGGAAATGGGTGACTGTTTCCTTCTTAGAAATGGATGTCTGTTTTCTTTCCTTTCCTTTCTCAGTTCTTATTTCTTCAAATAACTTCTCAGCCCCATTCTCGTTCTCTCTCTTCTCCTTCTTGGACCCGTATTATGTGAATGTTAGTATTCTTGGTATTGTCTCAGAGGACAAACTATCCTCATTTAAAAAATAAATAAATAAATTCTTTTCTATTTCTGTTCAACTTGGATGATTTCCACTACTCTGATCTCCAGCCTGCTGATCTATCTCATTGTATAATGTAATCTACTGCTAATTTCTTCTAGTATATTTTTATTTTGAGTTGAAGTTATTCTTTAGCTGTTTGGTTACTCTTTATATTTTTTTCCCTGCTTTTCCCTAAATTTCTCACTGTGTTTGTTTATTCTTCTTCCAAATTTGTTGAGGATATTTATGATCATTACTTTGAACTCCTTATTGGGCAAATTGCTTATCTCCACTTCACATAGTTCTTTTGGGGTTTTGTCTTGTTCCCTTATTTGGAATATATTTCTCTGCTTCTTCATTTTGCCTAATTTTCTGTGTTTATTTATGCATATTTAATGTATTAGTTATTCTTCCTAATCTTGAAGAAGTGGCCTTTATGTTGGAATTATCCTATGGTGTTCAGAGCACTCATCCCCTAAACTATTTGCTGTAGGGGCACTCTCTATCTAAGATTGGGCCTTTCTATTGTTGTGGGACTGACTAGTATGGGAACACCAGTAGGTGGAGTCAGGTCTTTGCCCGGCTGACTGCCATAGCAGTGGATGCCTGGTGCTGGATAGGGATGGGTCCTGGATTGGTTAGTTTCAGGGTCCCATGATTAGTGCCAGTCTGCTAGTAGCTGTGAAAGCCTTCAGAATTAGTAAGCTATAGGAAGGATTTTCATAAAGGGAATTTTCCAGCACCTTATGATAGAGGTAGCCTACCAAAATGGCTGTTATGGTATCTATGCCCCTAAGGGGATTTTTAGTTATCTGCTACTTCTCCAGGAAGCTCTCCAGGATCAGAAAATTGGTCTCACCTAGGTTCTTTTCAGATCATCGCCTCTGTACTAGGACCTGGAGTGTGTGAACCTCTTAAGATCAGACTCACTGTTGCCACATTGCTCCAGCTCTACCACATGTACATCCCACTGGCTTTCAAAGCAAGATGTTTTGGGGTCTTGTCTTCCTGACTCAGGATCCCTGGGAAAGGAACCTAGTGAAATGGACTTCTCACTTCTGCAATTGTGATTATTTTCTTGTTTGTGTTTCACTTGCCCAGAGGTGTCAGTCTTGACTATACTGTGCTTCTGCCCCTCCAACCCATCTTGTTGTGCTGTCTTCTTCATATTTTTAACTATGGAAAATCTTTTATTATGGTCTTCAGGCTTTTCTTATAGATAGTTTCATAAATATCTGTGACTTTGGTGTGCTCATGGGAGGAAGTGAGTTCTGGGTCCTCTTATTCCACCATTGAATCCACACTTTCTGCCTGTGGATATCTTTAAAAAGAGACTTCTTGTAAGGCTCTAGCAAAAACAAAACAAAATATTTATGAAGCATAAGTCTGGCTGTTGTTCAGTCGTGTTTGACTCTTTGTGACCACATGCACTTCAGTACACCGGGCTTCCTTGTCCTTCACTATCTTCTGGAGTTTCTTCAAGCTCATGTCCATTGAGTCAGTGATGCCATCCAACCATCTCATCCTCTCTCACCCCCTTTTCCAGCTGCCTTCAAACTTTCCCAGCATCAGGGTCTTTTCCAAAGAGTCAACTCTCTGAATTATGTGGCCAAAGTATTGGAGCTTAAGTTTCAGCATCAGTCATTCTAATGAATACTCAGGGTTTATTTTCTTTAGTTTAGACTGGTTTGATCTCTTTGCTATCCAAGGGATTCTCAGAACTCTTCTCAAACATTACACTTAGAAAGAATCAGTTTCTCATTGCTCAACCTTCTTTATGGTTGAACTCTCACATCCGTACATGACTACTGGAAAAACCATAGCATTGACTATAAGGAACTTTGCCAGCAAAGTGATGTCTCTACTTTTTCACACACTGTCTAGGTTTGTCATAGCATGTCTCCCAAGGAGCAAGCATCTTTTAATTTCTAGGCTACAGTCACTGTTAACAGTGATTTTTGGAGCCCAGGAAAATAAAGTCTGTCACTGTTTCCATTGTTTCCCTATCTATTTGCTATGATGTGATGGGACCAAATGCCATGCTGAGTTTTAAGCCAGCTTTCCCAATCTCCTCTTTCACCTTCATCAAGAGAGTCTTTAGTTCCTCTTCCATTTCTGTCATTATGGTGGTATATCTGCATATCTCAGGTTGTTGAAATTTCACCCAGAAATCCTGATTCATACTTGTGCTTCATCCAGCCTGGCATTTCACACAATGTACTCTGCATGTAAGTTAAATAAACAAGGGGAAGTTATACTGCCTTGAGGTACTCATTTCCAAATTTTGAAGCAGTCCATTGTTCCATGTCCTATTGTAACTGTTACTTCTTGACCTGCATACAGGTTTCTCAGGAGACAGGTAAAGTGGTATGCCATTCCCAAATCTTTAAGAATGTGATTCACAGTCAAAGCCTTTAGCTGACTCCATGATTCCGAAGGAGATGTTTTTCTGGAATTCCCTTCTTTTTCTATGATCCAGCAGATGTTGGCAATTTGATCTCTCTGGTTCCTCTGCCATTTTAAAATCCACTTGTACATCTGGAAGTTCTTGGTTCATGTACTACTGAAGCCTAGTTTGAAGGATTTTGAGAGTCACCTTGCTAGCATATGACATGAGTGTAATTGTGTGGTAGTTTGAACATTCTTAGCATTACCCTTAATTGGGGTTGGAATAAAAAATGACCTTTTCCAATACTGTGGCCATTACTGACTTTTTTCAAATTTGCTAGTGTATTGAGTACAACACTTTCAGAACATGACCTTTTAGGGTTTTAAATAACTCAGCTGGAATTCCATCACCTCCACTAGTTTTTTCATAGTAATGCTTCCTAAGGCCCACTCGACTTCACACTCCAAGAAGTCTGGCTATAGGTGAATGACCACATCACTGTGGTTATCTGGGTCATTAAGACCTCTTTTGCACAGTTCTTCTGTGTATTCTTGCCACCTCTTCTTAATCTCTTCTGCTTCTATTATGTCTTTTCCTTTTCTGTTCTTTATTGTACCCATCTTTGCATTAAATGTTTAGTCTTTCCTATTCTATTTTTTTCTCCCTCTGTTTCTTTGCATTGTTTGCTCAACAAGGCTTTCTTTCCTCTCCTTGCTATCTTCAGAAACTGCATTCAGTTGCATATATCTTTCTCTTTCTCATTTGCCTATCACTTCTATTTTCTCAGCTATTTGTAAGGCCTCCTCAGACACCATTTTAGCTTCTTCCAATCTTTTTTTTTTTTAATGAACCAGTCCATTGTTCCATGTAAATTTCTAATTGTTGCTTTTGACCCATGTATGGGTTTCTCTGGAGACAGGTAAAATGGCCTAGTAATCCCATATGTTTACAGGTGTTCCACAGTTTGTTGTGATCTACACAGTAAAAGGCTTGAGTGTAGCCAATGAAGTAGAAGTTTTTTTCTGGAATCCCCTTGCTTTCTCCTTGATCCAAAAAATATTGGCAATTTGATCATTTGTTCCTCTGCCTCTTCAAAATCCAACTTGTATATCTAGAAGTTTCCAGTTCACATACTTCTAAGGCTTAGTTTGAAGAACTTTGAGCATTACCTTAATTGAGAATTACCTTACTGGAGAGGGAATGGCAAACCACTTCAGTATTGTTGCCTTGAGAACCCCATGAACAGTATGAAAAGGCAAAAATACAGGACACTAAAAGATGAACTCCCCAAGTTGGTAGGTGCCCAATATGCTACTGGAGATCAGTGGAGAAATAACTCCAGAAAGAATGAAGAGATGGAGCCAAAGAGAAAACAATGCCCAGTTGTAGATGTGATTGGTGATGAAAGTAAAGTCCAATGCTGTAAAGAGCAATATTGCATAGGAAACTGGAATGCTAGGTCCATGAATCAAGGCAGATTGGGAGTGGTCAAGCAAGTGATGCCAAGAGTAAAAAACAACATTTTAGGAATCAGCAAACTAAGATGGACTGGGATGGGTGAATTTAACTCAGATGATCAATGTATCTACTATTGTGGCAAGAATACCTTAGAATAAATGGAGTAGCCATCATAGTCAACAAAAGAGCCCAAAATGTAGTACTTGGATGCAATCTCAAAACGACAGAATGATCTCTGTTCATTTCCAAGGCAAACCATTCAATATCACAGTAATCCAAGTCTATGCCCCAACCAATAATGCTGAAGAATCTGAAGTTGAATGGATACTTGAAGAGCTATGAAGATATTCAAGACCTTGTAGAACTTACACATAAAAAAGATGTCCTTTTCATTATAGGGGACTGGAATGCAAATGTAGGAAGTCAAGAAACACCTGGAATAACTGGCAAATCTGGCCTTGGAATACAGAATGAAGCAGGACAAAGGCTAATAGAGTTTTGTCAAGAGAACACACTGGTCATAGCAAACATCCTCTTCTAAGAACACAAGAGAAGACTCTACACATGGACATCACCAGATGGTCAATACCAAAATCAGATTGATTACATTCTTTCCAGCTAAAGATGGGCAAGCACTATGCAGTCAACAAAAACAAGACCGGGAGCTGACTATGGCACAGATCATGAACTCCTTATTGCCAAATTCAGACTTAAGTTGAAGAAAGTAGGAAAAACCACTAAACTCAGGTATGACTTAAATCAAATCCCTTATGATTATACAGTGGAAGTGACAAATAGATTCAAGGGATTCGATCTGATAGAGTGCCTGAAGAAATATGGATGGAAGTTCATGACATTATACAGGAGGAAGGGATCAAGATCATACCCAAGAAAAAGAAATGCAAAAAGACAAAATGGTTGCCTGAGGAAGCCTTACAAATAGCTGTGAAAAGAAGAGAAGCAAAAAGCAAAGGAGAAAAGGAAAGATGTACCAATTTAAATACAAAGTTCCAAAGAATAGCAAGGAGAGATAAGAAAGCCTTTCTCAGTGATCAATGCACAGAAACAGAGTAAAACAACAGAATGGGGAAGACTAGAAATCTCTTCAAGAAAATTAGAGATAACAAGAGTTCATTTCATTCAAAGATGGGCATAATAAAGACTAGAAATGATATGGACCTAACAGAAGCAGAAGATATTAAGAAGAGGTGACAAAAATACACAGAAGAATTATACAAAAAAGATCTTCACGACCCAAATAATCACGATGTTGTGATCACTCACTTAGATCCAGACAACCTTGAATGCAAAGTCAAGTGGGCCTTAGGAAGTGTCACTACGAACTAAGGTCTTAGAGGTGATGGAATTCCAGTTGAGCTCTTTCAAATCCTAAAAGATGATACTGTGAAAGTGCTGCACTCAAAATGCCAGAAAACATGGAAAACTCAGCAGTGGCCACAGGACTGGAAAAGGTCAGTGTTCATTCCAATCCTAAAGAAAGGCAATGCCAAAGAATGCTTAAACTACCACACAATTGCATTCATCTCACAAGTTAGTAAAGTAATACTCAAAAATCTCCAAGTCACACTTCAGCAGTACAACCGTGAACTTCCAGATGTTCAAGTTGGATTTAGAAAGGCAGAGGAAACAGAGATCAAATTGTCAACATCCTCCAGATCATCAGAAACACAAGAGAGTTCCAGAAAAGCACCTACTTCTGCTTTATTGACTATACCAAAGCCTTTGACTGTGTGGACCATGACAGACTGGAAAATTCTTAAAGAGATGGAGATACCAGACCACCTGACCTGCCTCCTGAGAAATCTATATACAGGTAAAGAAGCAATAGTTAGAACTGGACATGGAACAATAGACTGGTTCCAAACTGGGAAAGGAGTATGTCAAGGCTATATATTGTCACCCTGATTATTTAACTTATATGCAAAGTACATCATGGGAAATGCGAGGCTTGATGAAGCACAAGCTAGAGTCAAGATCACCAGGAGAAATATCAATAACCTCAGATATGGAGATGACACCACATTCATGGCAGAAAGCAAAGAAGAACTAAAGAGTTTCTTGAGGAAACTGAAAGAGGAGAGTGAAAATGTTGGCTTAAAACTCAACATTCAGAAAACTAAGATCATGGCATCTGGTCCCATCACTTCTTGGAAAATAGGTGGGAAACAATGGAACCAATTTCAGACAGTTTTGTGGCTCCAAAATCACTGCAGATGGTGACTGCAGCCATGAAATTAAAAGATGATTGCTCCTTGGAAGAAAACTTATGAGCAACCTAGACTGCATATTAAAAAGCAGAGACGTTACTTTGCCAACAAAGGTCTATCTAGTCAAAGCTATGGTTTTTGTAGTAGTCATGTATGGATGTGAGAGTTGGACTAAAAGAAAGCTGAGTGCAGAAGAATTGATGCTTTTGAACTGTGGTGTTGGAGAAGACTCTTGAAAGTCCCTTGGACTGCATCTAGATCCACCCAATCCATCCTAACAGAAATCATTCCTGAATATTCTTTGTAAGGACTGATGCTGAAGCTTAAACTCAAATACTTTGGACACCTTGTGGGAAGAACTGACTCATTTGAAAATCCCTGGTTCTTAGAAAGAGTGAAGGCAGGAGGAGAGGATGATGACAGAGGAGGAGAGGATGATGACAGAGGATGAGATGGTTGAATGGCATCACCGACTCCATGGACATGAGTTAGAGTAAGCTCTGGGAGCTGTTGATAGATAGGGAAGCCTGGCATGCTGCAGTACATGGGGTTGCAAAGAATCGGGCATGACTGAGTGACTAAACTGAACATTAATGGCATGTGAAACATGAGCAAATAAATGGTAATTTGAAATTCTTTGGCATTGCCCTTGTTTGAGATTAGAAAGAAAATGATATTTTCCCGTCTTATGGGTGGTGGTGTTTTTCAACTTTGCTGGTACACTGATGGCAGCACTTTCATAGCATCATCTCTAAGACTTTAAATACCTCAGCTGGAATTCAGTCCTCTCCAAAAGCTTTGCTTGAAGTAATATTTCCTAAGGCCCATTTGACTTAACATTCTAGGATATCTGGCTCCAGATGAGTGATTGCACCATTGTGGTTATCCAGGTCATTAACACCTTTTTTGTATAGTTCTGTGTATTCTTGACACCTCTTTTTATTTCTTCTGCTTCTGCTAAATCCATACCATTTCTATCTTTTATGGTGTCCATCCTTGCACGAAATATTTCATTGATACCTCTAATTTTCTTGAAGAGGTCTATAATCTTTCCCATTCTATTGTTTTCCTCTGTTTATTTTTATTGTTCATTTAAGAAGGCCTTCTTTTATCTCCTTGCTATTCTTTGGAACTTTGTATTCAGTTGGTTATATCTTTGTATTTCTTTATTATCATTATTTTAATTTATTTATTTTTTAATTACAATACTGTATTTGTTTTGCCATACATTGACATGAATCAGCCATAGGTGTCCACGATCTCCCAATGCCAAAGCCCCCTCCCACCTCCCACCCCACATCCTCTCCCTGAATCATCCCGTGCACCCGCCCCATGCGTCCTGCATCTTGTATTGAACATAGACTGGCACTTCATTCTTACAAGATAGTATACATGTTTCAATGTCGTTCTCCCAAATCATCCCACCATCTCCCTCTCCCTCAGAGTCCAAAAGTCCATTCTATACCTCTGAGTCTCTTTTGTTGTCTCACATAGAGGGTCTTCATTACTATACTATCCTTCTAAATTCCATATATATATCAGTATACTGTATTGGTGTTTTTCTTTCTGGCTTACTTCACTCTGTATAATCGGCTCCAATTTCATCCATCTCATTAGAACTGAGTCAAATTTATTTTTTTTAAGGGCTGAGTAGTACTCCATTGTGTATATGTACCACCGCTGTCTTATCCATTCATCTGCTGATGGACATCTAGGTTGTTTCCATGTCCTGGCTATTATAAACAGTGCTGCAATGAACATTGGGGTACATGTGTCTCTTTCAATTCTGGTTTCCTCGGTGTGATTGCCCAGCAGTGGGATTGCTGGGTCATAAGGCAGTTCTATTTGCAATTTTTAAGGAATCTCCACACTGTTTTCCATAGTGGCTGTACTAGTTTGCATTCCCACCAGCAGTGTAAGAGTGTTCCCTTTTCTCCACATCCTCTCCAGCATTTATTGCTTGTAGACTTTTGGATCGCAGCCATTCTGACTGGTGTGAAATGATACCTCATTGTGGTCTTGATTTGCATTTCTCTGATAATAAGTGATGTTGAGCATCTTTTCATGTGTTTGTTAGCCATCCGTATGTCTTCTTTGGAGAAATGCCTATTTAGTTCTTTGGCCCATTTTTTTATTGGATCATTTATTTTTCTGGAGTTGAGCTGCAAAAGTTGCTTGTATATCTTTGAGATTAGTTGTTTGTCAGTTGTTTCATTTGCTATTGTTTTCTCCCATTCAGAAGGCTGTCTTTTCACCTTGCTTATAGTTTCCTTTGTTGTGCAGAAGCTTTTAATTTTAATTAGATCCCATTTGTTTATTTTTGCTTTTATTTCCAGTATATTGGGAGGTGGATCATAGAGGATCCGGCTGTGATTTATGTCGGAGAGTGTTTTGCCTATGTTTTCCTCTAGGAGTTTTATAGTTTCTGGTCTTACATTTAGATCTTTAATCCATTTTGAGTTTATTTTTGTGTATGGTGTTAGAAAGAGATCTAGTTTCATTATTTTACAAGCGGTTGACCAGTTTTCCCAGCACCACCTGTTAAAGAGACTGTCTTTACTCCATTGTGAAGGGCTGGAAAAAGATATTCCATGCAAATAAAGACCAAAAGAAAGCAGGAGTAGCAATACTCATATACGATAAAATAGACTTTAAAACAAAGGCTGTGAAAAGGGACAAAGAAGGCCACTACATAATGATCAAGGGATCAATCCAAGAAGAAGATATAACAATTATAAATATATATGCACCCAACATAAGCACCGCAATATGTAAGACAATTGCTAACAAGCATGAAAGGGGAAATAAATAATAACACAATAATAGTGGGAGTGAGCCCACTCACACCTATGGACAGATCAACTAAATAGAAAATTAACAAAGAAACGCAAACTTTAAACTATACAATAGACCAGTTAGACCTAATTGATATCTATAGGACATTTCACCCCAAAACAATGAATTTCACCTTTTATTCAAGTGCACACGGAACCTTTTTCAGGATAGATCACATCCTGGGTCATAAATCTAACCCTGATAAATTCAAAAAAATCGAAATTATTCCAAGCATCTTCTCTGACCATAATGCACTAAGGTTAGATCTCAATTAAAGGAGAAAAGCTATTAAAAATTCCAACATTGGAGGCTGAACAACACCCTTCTGAATAATCAAGAAATCACAGAAGAAATCAAAAAGAAATCAAAACATGCATAGAAATGAATGAAAATGAAAACACAGCTACACAGAACCTATGGGACACTATAAAAGCAGTGCTAAGAGGAAAGTTCATAGCCATACAGGCATACCTCAAGAAATAAGAAAGAAGCCAAATAAATAACCTAACTCTACACCTAAAGCAACTAGAAAAGGAAGAAATAGAGAACCCCAGAGTTAGTAGAAGGAAAAAAATCCTAAAAATTAGGACAGAAATAAATGCAAAAGAAACAAAAGAGACCATAGCAAAAATCAACAAAGCAAAAAGCTGGTTCTTTGAAAGGATAAATAAAATTGACAAACCATTAGCCAGACTCATCAAGAAACAAAGAGAAAAAAAATCAAATCAATAAAATTAGAAATGAAAATGGAGAGATCACGGCAGACAACACAGAAATACAAAGAATCATAAGAGACTACTATCAGCAATTATATACCAATAAAATGGACAACTTGGAAGAAATGGACAAATTCTTAGAAAAGTGCAACTTTCCAAAACTGAACCAAGAAGAAATAGAAAATCTTAACAGACCCATCACAAGCACGGAAATTGAAACTGTAATCAGAAACCTTCCAGCAAACAAAAGCCCAGGTCCAGACAGCTTCACAGCTGAATTCTACCAAAAATTTCGTGAAGAGCTAACACCTATCTTACTGAAGCTATTCCAGAAAATTGCAGAGGAAGGTAAACTTCCAAACTCATTCTATGAGGCCACCATCACCCTAATACCAAAACCTGACAAAGACACCCAAAAAAAGAAAATTACAGGCCAATATCACTGATGAACATAGATGCAAAAATCCTTAACAAATTCCTAGCAATCAGAATCCAGCAACACATTAAAAAAATCATACACCATGACCAAGTGGGCTTTATCCCAGGGATGCAAGGATTCTTCAGTATCCGCAAATCAATCAATGTAATTCATCACATTAACAAACTGAAAAATAAAAATCATATGATTATCTCAATAGATGCAGAAAAAGCCTTTGACAAAATTCAACATCCATTTATGATAAAAATGCTCCAGAAAGCAGGAATAGAAGGAACGTACCTCAACATAATAAAAGCTATATATGACAAACCCACAGCTCACATTATCCTCAATGGCGAAAAATTGAAACCATTTCCCCTAAAGTCAGGAACAAGACAAGGGTGTCCACTTTCACCACTACCATTCAATATCGTACTGGAAGTTTTGGCCACAGCAATCAGAGCAGAAAAAGAAATACAAGAAATCCAAATTGGAAGAGAAGAAGTAAAACTCTCACTGTTTGCGGACAGCATGATCCTCTACATAGAAAATCCTAAAGACTCGACCAGAAAACTACTAGAGCTAATCAACGAATATAGTAAAGTTGCAGGATATAAAATCAACACTCAGAAATCCCTTGCATTCCTATACACTAATAATGAGAAAGTAGAAAAAGAAGTCAAGGAAACAATCCCATTCACCATTGCAATGAAAAGAATAAAATACTTAGGAATATACCTACCTAAAGAAACTAAAGACCTATATATTGAAAACTATAAAACACTGATGAAAGAAATCAAAGAGGACACTAATAGATGGAGAAATATACCATGCTCATGGGTTGGAAGAATCAATATAGTGAAAATGAGTATACTACCCAAAGCAATCTACAGATTCAATGCAATTCCTATCAAGTTACCAGCAGTATTTTTCACAGAACTAGATCAAATAATCTCAAGATTTGTATGGAAATACAAAAAACCTCGAATAGCCAAAGCAATCTTCAGAAAGAAGAATGCAACTGGAGGAATCAACTTGCCTGACTTCAGGCTCTACTACAAAGCCACAGTCATTAAGACAGTATGGTACTGGCACAAAGACAGAAATATAGATCAATGGAACAAAATAGAAAGCCCTGAGATAAACCCACACACCTATGGACACCATATCTTTGTATTTCTTACTCGCCTTTTGCTTTTCTTACTTCCCCCAGCTGCTTCTAAAGCCTCCTCAAATAAACACTTTGTCTTTTTGCCCATCTTTTGTTGGAGATTATTTTTGTCTTTGCCTCCTGTACATTATGAACCTCTGCTCATATTTCTTCAGGCACTCTCTCTACCAGATATAATCTCTTGAATATGTTTTTCACCTCTACTGAATAATCATAAGGGATTTGATTGAGCTCATACCTGAAAGGTCTAGTGGTTTTTCCTACTTTTCTCAATTTAAGCCTGAGTTTTACAATAGTGCACTTATGATCAGAGCCACAATCAACTCCAGGTTTTGTTTTTACTTATTGTGCAGAGCTTCTTCATTTTTGCTGCAAATAACATCAATTCAGCTCAGTCGCTCAGTCGTGTCCAACTCTTCGCGACCCCATGAATTGCAGCACGCCAGGCTTCTCTATCCAACACCATTACCCGGAGTTCACTCAGACGCACGTTCATCAGGTCAGTGATGCAATCCAGCCATCTCATCCTCTGTCGTCCCCTTCTCCTCCTGCCCCCAATCCTTCCCAGCATCAGAGTCTTTTCCAGTGAGTCAACTCTTCACATGAGGTGGCCAAAGTACTGGAGTTTCACCTTTAGCATCATTCCTTCCAAAGAAATCCCAGGGCTGAACTGTTTTAGAATGAACTGGTTGGATCTCCTTGCAGTCCAAGGGACTCTCAAGAGTCTTCTCCAACACCACAGTTCAAAGCATCAATTCTTTGACGCTCAGCCTTCTTCACAGTCCAACTCTCACATCCATACATGACCACTGGAAAAACCATAGCCTTGACTAGACGGACCTTAGTCGGCAAAGTAATGTCTCTGCTTTTGAATATACTATCTATATTGGTCATAACTTTACTTCCAAGGAGTAAGCGTACTTTAATTTCATGGCTGCAGTCACCATCTGCAGTGATTTTGGAGCCCAAAAAAATAAAGTCTGACACTGTTTCCACTGTTTCCCCATCTATTTCCCATGAAGTGATGGGACTAGATGCCATGATCTTTGTTTTCTGAATGTTGAGCTTTAAACTAACTTTTTCACTTTCCTCTTTCACTTTCATCAAGAGGCTCTTTAGTTCTTCTTCAATTTCTACCATAAGGGTGGTGTCATCTGCATATCTGAGGTTATTGATATTTCTCCCAGCATTCTTGATTCCAGCTTGTGTTTCTTCTAGTCCAGCATTTTTCATGATGTACTCTGCTTATAAGTTAAATAAACAGGGTGACAGTATACAGCCTTGATGTATTCCTTTTCCTATTTGG
The DNA here is from genome assembly GCA_917880005.1 of Nanger dama. Classification (NCBI taxonomy): domain Eukaryota; kingdom Metazoa; phylum Chordata; class Mammalia; order Artiodactyla; family Bovidae; genus Nanger; species Nanger dama. The sequence continues at coordinate 7,851,686 of CAKJTW010000069.1, forward strand.
AACCAGTCTGTTGTTCCATGTCCAGTTCTAACTGTTGCTTCCTGACGTGCATACAGATTTCTCAACAGGCAGGCCAGGTGGTCTGGTATTCTAATCTCTTGAAGAATTTACAACAGTTTATTGTGATCCACACAGTCAAAGGCTTTGGCATAGTCAATAAAGCACGAGTAGATATTTTTCTGGAACTTTCTTGCTTTTTTGATGATCCAGCAGATTCTGGCAATTCAATATCTGGTTCCTCTGCCTTTTCTAAACCAGGTTGAACATCACAGAGTTCATGGTTCATGTATCGCTGAAGCCTGGCTTGGAGAATTTTGAGCATTACTTTACTAGCATGTGAGATGAGTGCAATTGTGCGGTAGTTTGAGCATTCTTTGACATTGCCTTTCTTTGGGATTGGAATGAAAACTGACCTTTTCCAGTCCTGTGGCCACTGCTGAGTTTTCCAAATTTGCTGGCATATTGAATGCAGCACTTTCACAGCATCATCTTTCATGATTTGAAACAACACAACTGGAATTCCATCACCTCCACTAGCTTTGTTCACAGTGATGCTTTCTAAGGCCCACTTGACTTCACATTCCAAGATGTCTGGCTCTAGATTACTGATCACATCATCATGATTATCTGGGTCGTGAAGATCTTTTTGTACAGTTCTTCTGTGTATTCTTGCCACCTCTTCTTAATATCTTCTGCTTCTGTTAGGTCCCTAGCATTTCTGTCCTTTATTGATCCCATCTTTGCATGAAATGTTCCCTTGGTATCTCTAATTTTCTGGAAGAGATCTCTAGTCTTTCCCATTCTGTTGTTTTCCTCTATTTCTTTGCATTGATCGCTGAAAGGCTTTCTTATCTCTTCTTGCTGTTCTTTGGAATTCTGCATTCAGATGCTTATATCTTTCCCTTTCTCCTTTGCTTTTCACCTCTCTTCTTTTCACAGCTATTTGTAAGGCCTCCCCAGAGAGCCATTTTGCTCTTTGCATTTTTTTTTCCACGGGGATGGTCTTGATCCCTGTCTCCTGTACAAAGTCACAAACCTCATTCCATAGTTCATCAGACACTTTATCTATCAGATCTAGGCCCTTAAATCTATTTCTCACTTCCACTATATAATCATAAGGGATTTGATTTAGGTCATACCTGAATGTTCTAGCGGTTTTCCCTACTTTCTTCAATTTGAGTCTGAATTTGGTAATAAGGAGTTCATGATCTGAGCCACAGTCAGCTCCTGGTCTTGTTTTTGTTGACTGTATAGAGCTTCTCCATCTTTGGCTGCAGAGAATATAATCAATCTGATTTCGGTGTTGACCATCTGGTGATGTCCACGTGTAGTCTTCTCTTCTGTTGTTGGAAGAGAGTGTTTGCTATGACCAGTGCATTTTCTTGGCAAAACTCTATTAGTCTTTGCCCTGCTTCATTCCGCAATCCAAGGACAAATTTGCCTGTTACTCCAGGTGTTTCTTGACTTCCTACTTTAGCATTCCAGTCCCCTATAATGAAAAGGACATCTTCTTTGGGTGTTAGTTCTAAACGGTTTTGTAGGTCTTCATAAAACCATTGAACTTCAGCTTCTTCAGTGTTACTGGTTGGGGCATAGACTTGGATAACTGTGATATTGAATGGTTTGCCTTGGAAATGAACAGAGATCATTCTGTCATTTTTGAGGTTGCATCCAAGTACTGCATTTCGGACTCTTTTGTTGACATAATGGCTACTCCATTTCTTCCGAGGGATTCCTGCCCACAGCAGTAGATATAATGGTCATCTGAGTGAAATTCACCCTTTCCAGTCCTTTTTAGTTCATTGATTCCTAGAATGTCAACGTTCACCCTTGCTATCTCTTGTGTGACCACTTCCAATTTGCCTTTATTCATGGTCCTGACATTCCAGGTTCTTATGCAATATTGCTCTTTACAGCATCAGATCTTGTTTCTATCACCAGTCACAGCCACAGCTGGGTACTGTTTTTGCTTTTACTCCATCTCTTCATTCTTTCTGGAGTATTTCTCCACTGATCTCCAGTAGCATATTGGGCACCTAATGACCACGGGAGTTCCTCTTTTGGTATCCTATCATTTTGCCTTTTCATACTGTTCATGAGGTTCTCAAGGCAAGAATACTGAAGTGGCTTGCCATTCCCTTCTCCAGTGGACCACATTCTGTCAGACCTCTCCACCATGACACACCCATCTCGGGTTGCCCCGCAGGCCTGGCTTGGTTTCACTGAGTTAGACAAGGCTGTGCTCCTAGTGTGATTAGATTGACTAGTTTTCTGTGAGTATGGTTTCTGTGTGTCTTCCCTCTGATGCCCTCTTGCAACACTTACCATCCTACTTGAGTTTCTCTTACCTTGGGCGTGGGATATCTCTTCATGGCTGCTCCAGCAAATCACCACAAATAACATAAGCAGTCTGATTTGGTATTGATCATCTGGTGATGTCCATGTGTGGAATTGTCTCTTGTGCTATTTAGAAAGAGCATTTGCTATGACCAGCATGATCTCTTGACAAAGCTGTGTTAGCCTTTGCTCTGCTTCATTTTGTACTCCAAGGTCTAACTTAGAGTTTTTCTAAGTATCTCTTGATTTTTACTTCTGTATCGAAGCCCCTATGATGAAAAGGATAGATTTTTTTGGTCTTTTTCTAGCAGTGTTTCAGGTCTTCATAAAACCAGTCAACTTCAGCCTCTTTGGAGTCAGAAGTTGGAGCACAGACTTGGATTACTGTGATGTTGAATGTTTTGCATTGGGAACAAACAGATAATTCTGTCATTTTTGAGGCTGCACCAAAGTAGTACATTTTGGACTCTACTACTGACTGTTAAGGTTACTTCATTTATTTTAAGGAATTCTTGCTCACACTAGTAGATATAACAGTTATTTAAATTAAAATTTCCCATTCTTGTTTATTTTAATCACCAATTCTTAAAAGAGCAATGTTCAGTCTTGTCATCTCCTGATTGACCTCTTCCAAATTATCATGATTCATGGACTTAACATTCCAGGTTCCTATGCAAAATTGTTCTTTACAGCATGGAACTTTACTTTCATCACCAGGCACATCCACAACTGAGCATCATTTCCACTTTTGTCCAGTCACAAGGTAACATTAATTTCTAGATTGTGCCAGTCTTCATGATTGCAGTGTTTTCAAAGGGGCATTTCAGGAGGGTTGACTCTAAAACTCAGTGGAGAGTCAAGGTCATGCTCTTGAAGACAAAGGAGACCAGTTGAACAGGAAACAACTTCCTGTTACTGAAGTAAGGGGAGACACACATCACAATATTTAGTTCTGCTCAAGCAGATGACCCAACTAATGCCCTCAGGGAAGAATATAGATCCAGTGGCATTGCCAAGTGAGAAATCTCACTGAACATCACAAATCACATTCAAAGATTAAGCACATTGAATTACAATTAATGATCAGTAATCAGCCATTGATATCACTGCACAACAGCAGCTGAAGTAAGCCAGATCTTGTTGCAAATTCTTCTTCCATTTCCATCCTGTTAAATTGGCTCAGGCAGTAAAGAATCCAGTGTTTCTGGTCTCCCTTGAGGCTGTGGTGGTATATGCAAAGAACTGACTCATTGGAAAAACCTTGGTACTGGGAAAGATTGAAAGCAGGAGGAGAAGAGGATAGAGGATGAGATGGTTGTATGGCATTACTGACTCAATGAACATGAGTCTGAGCAAGCTCTGGGAGCTGGTGGTGGACAGGGAAGCCTAGCATACTGTCTATGGGGTCACAAAGAGTTGGACATGACTGAGTGACTGAACTGAAATGAACTGATCTGGAACAAAGATTCCACCTACAATGCAGAAGACCTGGGTTGTATCCCTTGGTTGGGAAGATTCCCTGGAGAAGGGCATGGCAACCCACTCCAGTATTCTTGCCTGGAGAATCCCATGGACAGAGGAACCTGGCCATCTACAGTCCATAGCGTTGCAAAGAGTCAGATATGATTGAGCAACTAAGCACATATGCACACAGAAAAACTCAAAATATACTAATTTTAAAATTAATTTTCAAGTTTTTCTTTTTATACTAACTTCATAAGGGCTTTCCTGGTGGCATAGATGGTAAAGAAATTTACTGCAATGCAAGAAACCTCTGTTCTATCCCTGGGTTGGGAAGATCCCCTGGAGGAGGGCGTGGCAACCCCCTCCAGTATTCTTGCCTGGAGAATCCCCATGGACAGAGGAGCCTGGCAGGCTACAGTCCATGGGGTCACAAAGAGTCGAACATGACTGAATGATTAAACACAACACAGCACATTAAACTGAAACTAACACTTATATATGAAGAAGAAAGCCTTAATCCACCAAACAAATGAAACTTGTATTGTATCCCAGAAGAGAGAGTCAACTGGTAGTTTATATAGCTATATCTCCATGTTTTGGATTTTTCTCTCATTAGACCAATAGTGTATATTTTTAAGTAAGTAGATAAGGAGTTGGAAATAACTCTTTTGTGGGGGGAAAATAAAAGAAAATCAAACCCAAGGCATTGGTCTAATTCAGTTCAGTTCAGTTCAATTGTTCAGTCGTGTCCAGCTCTTTGCAGCCCCATGGACCACAGCATGGTAGGCTTCCCTGTCCATCACCAAATTCAGGAGTTTACTCAAACTCATCTCCATTGAGTCAGTGATACCATCCAACCATCTCATCATCTGTCATCCCCTCCTCCTCCCACTTTCAATCTTTCCCAGCATCAGGGTCTTTTCAAATGAGTCAATTTTTCACATCAGGTGGCCAAAATATTGGAGTTTCAGCTTCAACATCAGTCCTTCCAATGAACACTCAGGACTGATCTCTTTCTCTTTAGGGTGGACTAGTTGGATCTCCTTGCAGTCCAAGGGACTCACAAGAGTCTTCTCCAACACCACGGTTTAAAAATATCAATTTTTCAGTGTTCAGCTTTCTTCATAGTCCAGCTCTCACATCCATAAATGACTACTGGGAAAACCATAGCCTTGACTAGATGGACCTTTGTTGACAAAATAATGTCTCTGCTTTTTAATATGCTGTGTAAGTTGGTCATAACTTTCCTTCCAAGGAATAAGTGTCTTTTAATTTCATGGCTGCAGTCACCATCTTCAGTGATTTTGGAGCCCCCCAAAATAAAATCAGCCACTGTTTCCACTGTTTCCCCATCTATTTGCCATGAAGTGATGGGACCAGATGCCATAATCTTAGTTTTCTGAATGTTGAGCTTTAAGTCAACCTTTTCATTCTCCTCTTTCACTTTCATCAAGAGGCTTTTTAGTTCTTCTTCACTTTCTACCATAAAGATGGTGTCATCTGCATATCTGAAGTTACTGATATTTCTCTCAGCAATCTTGATTCCAGCTTGTGCTTCTTCCGGCCCAGCGTTTCTCATGATTCACTCTGCATGTAAGAAATACCTGAAGTAATGGGGAAATGTGGCCTTGGAGTACAGAATGATGCAGGGTAACAGCTAATAGAGTTTTGCTAAGAGAATGCACTGGTCATAGCAAACACCCTCTTCCAACAAGACAAGAAAAGACTCTGCACGTGGACATCACCAGATGGTCAACACTGAAATCAAACTGATTACATTCTTTGCATCCAAAGATGGAGATGCTCTGTACAGTCAGCAAAAATAAGACCAGGAGCTGACTGTGGCTCAGATCATGAGCTTCTTATTGGTCTAATTATCCTCACTGAATAAGCCACACACATTGCATCTAACTGAGTTAACCAATTCATACAGGGACTGGTCAGTAGGAAGGCCCCAGGAAGTAGCTGATTGACTTCCTGAAATATTTCCAGTGGGTGGATTTCTAATCTGACAGGATTCCAAGACACATGCAGAAACCCCTGGGATGCAGCAACAATTCTAAAAGTCGTGGCTAAACACTAAGGTAAAAATAGCTTTCTCTTTCTATGAAATATCACTTCACATTTTACCATGGTCAAATATTCAAATGCCTGTGTTGCATTCAGTGCTAACATCAGCCATCTTAGACATTTTGACATCTTCTGTAGTTTCTGCATAAATGTGTAAATAGGCTACTTTTTAGATTGTGTTAAAGAACACTCAGAAGTATTTAAAAGACAGCCAGTATTATCTATTAATGCATAGGAAAGGAGGGAGGGAAAAGAGGGAGGAAATGGAATAAGACAGGACATACAGCCTGTCACAGGAAATAGCAGTGGCTGAGAATATTGGGAGAAATACTGAAAATCAATTTTAAGTGTTTACTACATGTAAAAATCAAAAGTAGGACATTTCATTCATCACTGCTGACTTGATTCTTTCATTCCTTGCCTGTCATTTGACTTTATGATTGTTTTTCTCTTCTTTTGTCAAATTGTTTCTGACTAAAATAGAGGGAAAAAAGCTGACTGAAAGTGGATTCCAGCCAGAAATTTTTCTGTGGAAGAATATCACAGGTTGTGGCTTTATCAGGAATCCCAGAACCAGTCAGATATTAATACATGTATATAGAAACAATTGTGTCTGAGTTAGAAGGATGTTGAGTGTGAAGGGGATCAAGCATTTAATCAGTGAGGACATGCTCTTCCTGTTCTCTGTGGAGGATCATTGACATAATTTTTAACAATTTAGAATTCATTTTTCACAGCAATTTTAGTTTCACAGCAACAATGAGCAGAAAATAGAGAATTCCCATATTGTCTCTTTTCCCACTCGTGCACAACCTCACCAATTATCAACATCCCCCATCAGAGCAGTGTATTTGTTACAATTAATGATTCTACATTAACACAGCACTATCATATAAAGTGCACAGTTAAACATTCAGGTTCACTCTTGGTGTTATACATTCAATGGGTTATGACAAACTTACAGTGGCATGGATCCATTAATAGTATCACAGAGTATTTTCACTTTTCTAAAAATTTTTTTGCACTCTGCCTAGTCATCCTTTCTTCCCCTCAGTTCCTGGACACCACTAATCTATTTATCGTCTTCATCATTTTGCCTTTTCCACAATGTCATATAGTCAGAATCATAAAAAATGTAGCCTTTTCAAACTGGCTTCTTTTACTTAGTAAAATGTATTTAAATTTCTTGCATGTCTTTTCATTGATTGATAGCTCATTTCTTATTAGTTCTAAATAATATCCCATTTTCTGGGCTATCCATTCTCCTACTCAAAGACTTTGTGATTGCTTCCAAATTTTGGCAATCATTAACAAAACTACTATAAATACCGGTGTAGAATATGTAGACACAAGTTTTTAATTCATTTGGGCAAATATCAGAAGAGTAATTGCTGGATCATATGGTAAGAATATGTACAGTTTCATAAGAAACAGCCAAACTGCCTTCTAATGTGGCTGTACCATTTTGCAGCAATGCATTAGAGGTTCTTCCTCTTCATGTTGTTACCTGCATTTGATGTTACCAGCTGTTTTGACCATTCTAATAGCTGTGTAATAGTTTCTCATTGTTTTAATTTCCATTTCTCTGATGACATAAAATGTGGAACATCTTTTCATATGCTTATTTGCAATCTCTATATCATCTCTGGGGCTTCCCCAGTGGCTCAGAGGTTAAAGCATCTGCCTGCAGTGCGGGAGACCTGGGTTCACTCCCTGTGTCGGGAAGATCCCCTGGAGAAGGAAATGGCAACCCACTCCAGTACTCTTGCCTGGAGAATCCCATGGAGGGAGGAGTCTGGTAGGCTACTAGTCCATGGGGTCGCAAAGGGTCGGACACAACTAAGTGACTTCACTATCACTATCACTATATCATCTCTGGTGATATTTCTATTAAAGTTTTTGGCTCAATTTTTAAATCAGGTTGTCAATAATTTTGGTTTCTGAGTTTTAAGAATTATTTTATATTTTGGATAGTAGTCCTTTAACAAATATATATTTTACAAATGTTTTCTCCCAAAACATGGCCTTTTTGTTCTCTTGATAGTGTTTTTGGCAGAATATAAATTTTATATTTCATTGAATTCCAGCCTATCAATTATTTCTTTCATGGACCATGCCTTTGGTGTTGTATCTTAAAAAATCACTGCTACATCCAAGGTCATCTAGATGTTCTCCTGTTATACTCTATGAATTTTTAATTTTTTGTTTTAGTAGGTTTATAATCCACTCTGAGTTAATATTTGTGAAGACAGTAGAGTACGTGTCTACATTCCTTGTTTTGTATGTGTATGTCCCACTTTAACAGAACTATTTGTTGAAGAGACTATTTTTTCTCTACTTTATTGCCTTTACTTTGTCAAATTTCCATTGACTATGAGTGAAAGTCGCTTGTTCATGTCTGACTCTTTGCAACCCCATGGACTGTAGACCCCAGGCTCCCTGTCTATGGGGATACTCCAGGTAAGGATACAAGAGGAGATTGCCATACCCTCTTTCATAGGATGTTCCTGACCCAGGGATTGAACCCAGGTCTCCTGCATTGTAGGCAGACTTTTACCAACTAAGTCACCAGGGAAGCCCATTGACTTTCATTGACTATATGTGGGCCTATTTCTGGGTACTCTATTTTGTTTCATTGGTTTGTCTACTCTTTTATATCAATACAGTACTTTACTGATTACTGTTGTTCAGTCACTCAGTCATGTCTGACTCTGTGACCCCATGGACTGCAGAGCACCAGGCTTTGTGGCCCTTCACTCTCTCCCAGTTTGCTCAAACTCATGTCCATTGAGTCAGTGATGCCATCCAACCATCTCATCCTCGGTTCTCCCTTTCTCCTCCTTCCCTTAATTATTGTCTTCAATTTTTCCCATCATCAGGGTCTTTTTCAATGAGTTGGCTTTTTGCATCAGGTGGGCAAAGTATTGCAGCTTCAGCTTCAGCATCAGTCCTTCCAATGAATATTTAGGGTTGGTTTCCTTTAGGGCTGACTGGTTTGATCTCCTTGCTGTCCAAGGGACTCTCAAGAGTCTTCTCCAGCACCACAGTTTGAAAGCATCAATTCTTCAGTGCTCAGCCTTCTTTATTATCCAACTCTCAGATCCATACATGAATACCGGGAAAACCATAGCTTTGACTAGTGTCTCTGCTTTTTATTACACTGTCTAGGTTGGTCTTAGCTTTTCTTCCAGAAGCAAGCATCTTTTAATTTCATGGCTGCAGTCACTGTCCTCAGTGATTTGGGAGCCCAAGAAAATAAAGTCTGTCACTGGTTACATTTCTTCCCCATATATTTGCCATAAAGTGATGTCATAATCTTAGTTTTTTGAAGAGTGTATAGTAAGTGGTGAAGTTGAGAAGTATCAGTCTGTCAGTTTTGTTCTATTTCAATATCATCTGAACTGTTCTGAGGCTTTTGCCTCTCCATACACACTTTAAAATCAGTTTGCTGAAATCTGCAATATAACCTTCTGGAATTTTGATTGAGATTGCACTGAATCTAAAAATCAAGCTTATTACAGAATATAAAGATCAAACGTGATAATTTGCATACTTATCTAAAACTATTCTCATTTTACAAGATTATATTACTTATTTTGGCAAATAAGATGTGAGAGGAAGTGTTTTGGTGTCACTATTAGATAGAAATTGCAAGGACCAATCCATAGGTTCCAGGTTCTCTTTGCCTTTTTTTAAATTAGCTGTTAGTTAAAATAAATAAATAAAAATTATGTATTTAGTCCTTCAAGATGTGGTTCATTCTTTCTGGAATTATTTCTCCACTGAGCTCCAGTAGCATATTGGGCACCTACCAACCTGGAGAATTCATCTTTCAGAGTCCTATCTTTCTGCCTTTTCATACTATTCATGGGGTTTTCAAGGCAAGAATAGTGAAGTTGTTTGCCATTCCCTTTTCCAGCAGACCACATTTCTCATCCCAACCCCAAAGAAAGGCAATGCCAAAGAGTGTTCAAACTACCGCACAATTCCACTCATCTCATATGCTAGCAAAGTAATGCTCAAACCTCTGCAAGTCAGGCTTTAACAAGTTATAAACCATGAACTTCCAGATGTTCAAGCTGGATTTTAAAAAGGCAGAGGAACCAGAGATCAAATTGCCAACATCCACTGGATCATCAAAAAAGCAAGAAAGTTCCAGAAAAACATCTATTTCTGCTTTATTGATTATGCCAAAGCCTTTGACTGTGCGGATCACAACAAACTGTGGAAAATTCTTAAAGAGATGAAAATAGTAGACCACCTTCCCCGCTTCCTGAGAAATCTGTATGGAGGTCAAGAAGCAACAGTTAGAACTGGACATGGAATAAGTGACTGGTTCCAAATTGGGAAAGGAGTACATCAAGGCTTTATTTGTCATCCTGCCTATTTAACTCATATGCAGAGTACATCATGGGAAATGCTGGCTAGATGAAGCACAAGATGGAGTCAAGATTGCTGGGAGAAATATCAGTAAACTCAGATATGTACATGGCACCACCCTTATGGTAGAAAGCAAAAAGAACAAAAGAGCCTCTTGATGAAAGTGAAAGAAGAGAGTGAAAATGTTGGCTTAAAACTCAACATTCAGAAAACTAAGGTCACAGCATCCAGTCCCATCAATTCATGGCAAATAGTAGGGGGAAAATGGAAACAGTGACAGACTATTTTCTTGGGCTCCAAAATCACTGCAGATACTGATGGCAGCCATGAAATTAAAAGACAGTTGCACCTTGGAAGAAAATCTATGACAAATGTAGACATCATGTTAAAAAATAGAGACATTACTTTGCTGACTAAGGTCCGTATATTCAAAGCTATGATTTTTCCAGGAGTCATGTGTGGATGTGAGAGTTGGACTATAAAGAAGGCTGAGCACTGAAGAACTGATCTTTCAAACTGTTGTGTTGGAGAAGACTTCTGAGAGTCCCTTGGACTACAAGGAGATCAAACCAGTCAATCCTAAAGGAAATCAGTCCTGAATATTCATTGGAAGGACTGATATAAAGCTGAAGCTCCAATACTTTTGCCACCTGATGCAAATAATTGACTCATTAGAAAAGGCCCTGATGCTGGTAAAGTTTGAAGGCAGGTGGAGAAGAGGAAAACAGAGGATGAGATGGTTGCATGACATCACTGATTCAATGGACATGAATTTGAGCAACAAATTCATGGGACATAGTGAAGAACAGGGAAGCCTGGTGTGCTGTAGTCCATGGGGTCTCAAACAGTTGGACATGACTCCTTGACTGAACAACAACAAAGACAGTGCCTACAGAAAGTTGTCCCTACTACCCAAGAGAAGGTGAAGGGATTAGAGAAGTTCAAGAGTAGGAATATCTATTAACATCTCTAAATAGTATCAAATATATTTGATAAAATACATTTTTGTCATTAAAACAACACAAGCTGTCACGCTGCCTACACAGACATATCCCAGTATTGTCTATTCACAACTGTCCTCCAACCCCTATTATGCTTTCATACCTCCTCCATGGCTTTTTAACATTTTTTTTTAATGTTTTCATTGGATCTCATAAACACCACAGCTTCTTGTTACATGTACCAGGAAGAAAAATATCTATTAATAATTTTCTGTGTAATTCTAGATTTTTAGATAACGTCAAATTTATCAGTGTCACAAAATGTTAGGTAAAGAGTATATCTCTAGATTTTGTTGGAAGGTTGGTTTAAAAGCTGAGAAAGCCACTGGTATTTCTTATAGGAGGGGTCAATGTAATAGACAGCCTTAGTTTTTTCCATTTATAATGACTTTTTTTTCTGTAATTTTAGAGAAGAAGGGAGGTTATGAATGAATTAAAAACATATACTTCAAACTTAGATATACTGTTCTATTTATTAGGGTACTGTAAATGAACATAATTTTTGCAAAATTATGTAAATCATAACATTTTATTATTATATTGTTCTCTCAGACCAGGATTTAAATTCCTCTTCCTCAAAATCCATTTTCTCTCTTGAGATGTGCACATATGTGCTCTTGCTTAATATTTCCTAATAGGAAACTGGGAAATATCATAATAAAGCAGAGCAGGTTTCCCAGGTGGCTCAGTGGTTAAGAATTTGCCTGTGATGCTGAAGATGCAGAAAACACCACAGGATCAATCCCTGGGTTGGGAAGATCCCCTGGAGGAGAGCATAACAACCCAATCCAGTATTCTTGCTTTGGCTAGCCCATGGACAGAGGATCCTGGCAGGCTACAGTCCATAGGGCTCACAGAGTCAGACACAACTGAAGGACTGGGCCCAAGTTAACCTTGAAGTGAATTTTTAGCATTCTGCTTATGGGGTGATCCAGAATTTTGGAAGGACTGATGCTGGAGTTGAAGCTCCAGTGTTTTGGCTACCTAATGCGAAGAGCTGACCCATTGGGAAAGACTCTGATTTGGAGAAAGGTTAAGGGCGAGAGGAGAAGGGGGCAACAGAGGATAAGATGGTTGAATGGCATCACTGACTCAATGGAAATGAATTTGAGCAAACTACAGGAGACAGTGAAGGACAGCAAAGCTTCATATGCTTCATGGGGTCACAAAGAGTCAGATATGACTTAGCAACTGAACAACAACTCTGAAAAATATAGAAGCTAGAAATGATCTTCCAGTTGGGTGGGGAAGGGGCAATGAAATAGGTAGACATACCACCTCTGGAGGGGAATAAAAAGCACATTCCTTTCTTTGGCTTTAGAGAATTCAGTTCAAGGTTTTGAGAAGAACCTTGTTCAAAAGCTACCTACTGGATATTAGTCCCTACAGTAAGCCAGAGATAAAGAGAAGGGACTCATTGGAGATTCCACTGAGGAGGTCTATAGCTAATGGACTTTGAGAAGAACCATATCATTTTCCAGATTCTAGTTTCTGCATGGTTCCTTTGGCTTTTTCTAAGTTTTACAAGCACTAGAAGCTATCTTCATCCATTACTGTATGGAATTATGGGCAAGGCCTGGCATACACTTTAAGTTAAAAGTGCAAAGGAAATAACAGTTGTCTAAAAAGGAGTGGTTTCCTAGTGGTAGAAATGACTGCAGAAAAAGAGTACAACGGTCAGAAGCCACTAGCAGCTGCAGTTGACTACCACAACATGAAGGGATCCATGGAACTAAGCCTTTTAGCCATCCTGAACATGTCAAAAGACATTTGAGGAGAAGAACATGGTAAGAGTCTGAGCTTTCACAGGCTTGCAGCATGGAGAATTGTCATAATGATTTGAATGTCAAAAGGAGACATGACTTTAGTCATAGTCCACAGAAGTTTGAGATATCTGATTTCTGGCAACGATAATCCTTTTCATGCTAAGGTTAAAAGTCCACCTAAAATACTGAAATAATCCCAATCTGATTTATGACTATTCTTGACTACTCTGGCCCCAGCGCAAGCACCTCCTAGATATTCCCACAATCCAACAACTAAAGTATCCACATCTGACAAAACTGAGGGTCTCTATAGCCTGTTCCATTGCCACAACACACTGATTATTAGGTTATCTGGCTTTTTTTCTTTGCCTACATGGAGCTGAGCTTGACTGTAAGGGACAGAAGAAGATATTTTAAAATGGTATTGTTCTTAAAGAGTTTATTTGAGAGAAAAATAAAGACCAAATCAGTAGGCTAAAGAACACTGTAGTAAATGCCTTATGAATACAGAGCCAAGGGGAAGTGTAAAAGCTGGAGTCATCAGTAAGGCTGATGGAGGTCAGGTGAAAGAAAAACATCATTTTCTTAAAGCAGTGTTGGTTTCTGTCCTAGACTGGTTTAATGCATGTATATTACCCTCCTACTAACAATATATATCTTTTGCCATATGATAAAATGCAATTGTCTCTGGGCTGTTCAATTCAACTTTCCTTGTTTATTTGCTAAACTCTCAGGAGACAGGTTTGATCCCTGGGTCAGGAAGATTCCTTGGAGAAGGAAACAGCAACCCACTTCAGTATTCTTGCCTGGGAAATCCCATGGACAAAGGAGCCTAGTGGGCAGTCCACAGTGTCACAAAAGTCAGACATGACTTAGCAACTAAACAACAAAAACATTACCATGCCAATTTTTCTATGAAGTAGTAATTGAAGAAATTATTAGTATGCAACATAAAGACAGAAAAAATGGTCCATCTCTTCTCCTAAGTTATGAAGATGCCAAAATTATTAGGGCCAAATCTTTAATTATGTTATTCTCAATAAAATTTGGAATCAAATATATATAAATAATGACCCAATTAATTCATTTAAATCAATTTACTAGTGTAAAATGAATTGTGATCAAGTGTTAGGAGCAGCGTCTTGTATGTTAATTCCATACACATGTATATTTAACTCATAATGAATGCAGCAAAAAGCACTCTATATTTCCATGAAATATAGAATATATGGGAATAAAACTAGAGGCTGTAAGAAAGCCCAATCATGTACAACATTTTAAAAAAGCTTAATGGTTTTTAAAATTCAGTGTTATCATGCCAGTATTTAAAAAAAGTCATCAGATTAATAATACCACTTGTCAAATAACTGATGAAAAGGAGTTAGAAGAAAAATAAGCAAATTTTTACATTATCATCTTCAGTGGACCAAGCCAAAATATTTGCTTAATTGGGTACAACAGCTGAATATTTCACTATTTTACTGCCCTATAAATAAGAGCTATTTTCAAAAGTCAGATAATTGTCAGAGCATGTCAAATACATGAGAGAAAAACATTAAGAACCTCCCTGCATTCCCCCTCCTTGAAACCACAGATAATTTTCTTTAAGGAAAATGTCCTCTAGAAAGTATTTTGAAGCATGCCTTAGGAATAAGGGCATAGCTGTGTTAGTGAAAATTTGGGCAGAATTTTTTAAATTGAATAAAAAGACGAATTCCAGGAAAAGTCAGGCTTCTGGTAATATATGACTCACAGAAAAGACTTTGGACATTTTCTATCAACCATTATAGTCTTTACAATGTGTGAATTTCTGCAAGTTCTTCATTACCCTACTATGAGCTCATGCCCATGAATGGTTCAATGAAACGTTAATCAGACTTTTCTGTGATGGCATTAAGAGGACACTAACAACAAGAACCTCCTCTCTTCTATTCTAGTAGTAAATGTACTGTATGAAAACCTTTCTTTCGGAATTCCTAATAGTCCAAGATAGCACCCTAATCTTCAAGCTGGATGAGTACAATAGTTTTACGACTCAAATATATTTTTTCTTCCATTTTTCTACCCTGCCACCCCTCCAGTGTTTACAGTTACTTTTAAGCTTGCTTCTAGAATCCAGCCATGTTAAAATCTTTAGCTTCTTTTGAATAAGCACTGCTGATGTGGCTGCTTAGTAAACCCCTGTTTTCCTTCAAGTTTCCAGGGACTTTGCAAAAGAGAGTGCTGTGCTAAAACCTCACATCTGTGCTAAAACCTCATTTCACCAAAAGTCTTTCTTTAGACCCTTATCTGGTTTAGTCCTCATCATTCCACAGACATTCCCACAAAACCCAGAACTTCCTCATTTATCACAGATTGTCGATACTGATCTCCCACCCTGGACCACAAGATAGTTGCCAGCGCTGAGACCCTGCTTAACCACAGTCTCAGACAAGTGCCTGGACATAGAGTGCCTGTATGTGTGCTAAGTGTAAGATAGTATATCCTTTATTACACACTTTTAAATGTTATTTAATATATGCAAGTTATATCACATTACTTCATATATTTTTATATATTTCATAAATTATATAATATACTTTATACCTTAATTTCAGCTATCACAGGAAATTTCTAATCAGATTTCTATCCTGGAAATATTTATTTTTCTATCTGAAACTTTCTTCTCCAGAAAAACTTAAAACCACAAAAAAAATACTTGCTTTTTAATATAAACAATTTAAAGCTAAGGCTATAAATTTTAAAAAATAAATATTTCATTCCCCCTCATTTCACTGTATTCTAATCATTGAAATCTGTTTTAAGAACTAAAGAAACTGCTAGGTTGTAGAGCCATGACAGGCTATAGAAAGATTCTCTGCACAGTAGGGTTGTCACGTGCAAGGAGGATGTTCCAGAGAAAAGCTGTGCCCTCCTTCAGATTACTTTCATCTCTAGAAGCTCTCCAAGGACAAGGGTGTGGAACCCGTCCTGCCACTAAGACTTTATCACTGGTTTAAAAGATTTATTGAATCACATCTGCTTGTTCATTAGCTTCACTCCGGAAAAAGATATTTAAAAGCAGGGAGAGAGAGAGAGAGAGGGTGTAAAATAGTTCACATGGGGTAGAAAGGTGCAGTGTGAAGAGAATAAATTTCTCTAGCACAGCCCAAGTTTTGCAAGACTTCACGACACCTAGGAATTTTTCCATTTAATAAATTCTGCTCAAGCTTGCAGTTTGCAGCACCATCCTAAATTCATTTTCACCAGATAAGAACTGACAGAAACCTTTCCAACACTTGGGAGGCTGTATTGTCCAGGAGTAAGCCCTGCATGATGCTCTAATGAGGTTAAGACAGAGCCTGTTTGTTCAGTCAACCAGACCAGCATTTGCTCTGCTGACTCCTAATGATGATTAAGGAAACAAGATTTACCTCAGAATCTGTGCTTCCTAATAAAAGATATCCTGGAGAGGTTGGCACTCATTGTTTCTGTCTGAGACTCAAGGAGTTTCTTTCTTTTTTTTTCCTCACTGTGAAGAAAAAAACAGAATTAATGATTATAAACTGATAATTAGAGCTTGTAATAGTCATAATCCCAGAGAATTTGATGATTAAGATAGATAATGACCAGTTTGTTAGTACATTAATTGCTCTTAACTCCATCCTGGGCTACAGAATTGTCAAGCCAGTTATTAAATACTAGTAATGACTAGTTATTCCAGAATTAAAAGCTTAAATACAAATAAAAATGAAATTGATTCTCTTTAATAGGTTAATGTATCTTCTCTTTACCGTGGTTATACCGTATGTTATATTCTTATGAACCGTGTTATTTCTAGAGGGGATATGGCTGTTTCTAAGTGAGATTCTACTTACATCTGCAGTAGATATTTAGTCTACCACATATTGGCTGTTGTTTTATAAATCCCCATACTTTCTTTTAATGAAATCTCCTTAACTCACATATTCCTGGTGTCTTTGGGAGGTTGTTTTGAGGTGTTCAAGTTTGTATTCATTCTCTTTTGTTGTTGCTATGCTTTTTACTTTGCCCTCACACTCTAACTTTCAAACGTTTTTCTTCACTTGCCCCAGGATAACACATACACAGACATCTTTGCTGCATTGTCAATATCATTATGTCAACCAAAATCAATTCCGATAAGCTTGGTTCATGGCTGTCTCAATAGAATACTGTATTACCTTTGGATAGAAGGAAATGGCAACCCATTCCAGTGTTCTCGCTTGGAGAATCCCAGGGATGGGGGGGAGCCTGGTGGGCTGCCGTCTCTGGGGTCACACAGTCAGACACGACTGAAGTGACTTAGCAGCAGCAGCAGCAGCAGCAGCAGAATCTTATTATGTGAAAGTGATTTTTAGGTCCAGTTGTGAAATGTGAATTCATATGTCTTTTCTGATTCAGAAATCACATCTGAAACAGAAGCGGAGAAATTTATACAGGTCCCATTTTATTTTTAATGAGAAAGCGAAGGCAAAGAAGGCCACAGAAACTGCCTGAGGCTTACACAGCAGGTTTCTGTCAGAGAAAGAGTTGAGAGTAAGTGGTGGGGTGGAAGGAGCCCAAGGCTGAGATCAAGGGATCTGATTGTTTTCCTAGATCTGTCAAGCTGGAAATAGCTGTAAACTCTGAGAACTCTGACTTTCTAGACTGCAGCTTTCTTGGGAGTAAAATGAGGTTTTAAACTTTATATGCTTCAAAGCTTCTTGCAGTTCTGGCCTCTTAATTCAAAGATCTGTCTGGTATTACACAAAAGACAATTTAATTTAAAAACTACATTAGGGTGAACTGAATTACTTAGGGGAAAGATTATAAGGACAAAAAATATGACCTATGTCCTAAAAGACAGGTTTGGGAACAGAATATTTTAACAAAGAATGTTAAAATATGGTCATGGAAACAGGACAAATTCTGAACATATAAGCAAAACAACTATATTTTTTGTGAAGTTGCTCAGTCATGTCTGACTTTTTGCGATCCTGTGGACTGTAACCTACCAGCCTCCACTGTCCATGGAATTTTCCAGGCAAGAGTACTGGAGTGGGTTGCCATTTCCTTCTCCAGGGGAATCTTCCTGACCCAGGGATCAAGCCTAGGTCTCCCATACTGCAAGCAGATGCTTTACCATCTGAGCCACCAGGAAAGCCCAGACAACTATTTAAGGTGATGAAAAAAGATCAAAATTATATTTCAGTAGTTTAAATTCTAGGTGGCTTCAGAAAAAGGAGGCATCAGCAGTAGTTTCTTTGACAGCCTCTGGCATTTTCTTTTTGTCCATCTTGGTTTGAGTGAATATCTCTTTCAGTGTTTCCCTCTTCCTTCCTTTTCTGTTGGGATCTCAGCAAAGCAATCTAAAGCTGTGAGCCGTATAACTGATTTCAAGCCAAACTGATTTAGATAAAGTTTCTATTGTCTTCCAATATTCCACACACAAACTCTGCCCACTAGAGTCATATGCATACACATAGACACATGTTCTTTTCCTTGTTTTCTCAGAGAAATTCAGGATATTAGCACACAGGCAAAATAAAAGTTCAGTTGACATATTGTAACCAAAAGTGGGATCTGGATGCTAGTTGTTCAAAAGCCAATCAAGAGGCAGCACTGGTGGAAAATTTGCTTTATTTTGGATGCTGGCAACTGGGTAGAGGGAGGGCAGATACCTGTCCAAAGGCCAATCCTAGCCACTGACAATCAGTGAGCAACGGATTTTATAGGCCAAGGAAGAGGGTTACATACAAAAACAGTACGGTCAGCTCTGACAGTCATCTTCAGATTGGTCACCTATAGTCTGGTCAGCAACATCTGGATTGTTTTAAGTAAAATTAGTTTTCAGTTCCATAGTGGAGGTAATAGATTTCCAGGTGCATTATTTAAAATCTTAAAAGATGATGTTGTTAAAGTGCTGCGCTCAATATGTCAGCAAATTTGGAAAATTCAGCAGTGGCCACAGGACTGGAAAAGGTCAGTTTTCATTCCTATCCCAAAGAAAGGCAATGCCAAAGAACATTCAAACTACTGCACAGTTGCACTCATCTCACATGTTAGCAAGATTATAATCAAAATACTTCAAGCTAGATGTCAGTACATGAACCAAGGAATTGCAGATGTACAAGCCCCATTTTGAAGAGGCAGAGGAACCAAATATCGCGTTGACAACATTTGTTGGAGAAAACAAGGGAGTTCCAGAAAAATGTCTACTGCTTCATTGACTATGCGAAAGCCTTTGACTGTGTGGTCATGCAAACTGTGGAAAATGTTTAAAGAGATGAGAGTACCAGACCATCTTACCTGTCTCCTGAGAAATCTGTATATGGATCAAGAAACAGCAGCTAGAAAAGGGCATGGAACAATGGACTGGTTCAAAATTTGGAAAGGAGCATGACAAGGCCATATATTGTCACCTGATTATTTAACTCATATTCGGAGTGCTGTGTTGTGCTGTGCTTAGTTGCTCAGTCCTGTCTGAAGAGAACATCATGAGAAATGCTGAGCTGGATGAATCACAACCTGGAATCAAAATTGCCAGGAGAAATATCAATATCTCAAGTATGCAAAAATACCACTCTAATGGCAGAAAGTGAAGACAAACCTAAAAGCCTCATGATGAGGCTGAAAGAGGAGAGTGAAAAAGCTGGCTTGAAACTCAACATTCAAAAACTAAAATCATGGCATCTAGTCCTATCACTTTATGGCAAGTAGAAGGGGGAAAATTGGAAGCAGTGACAGATTTGATTTTATTGGGCTCCCAAATCACTGTGGACAGTCACTGCAGCCATGAAATTAAATGACACTTGTTCCTTGGAAGGAAAGCTATGACAAATCTTCTTGTTCAGTCAAGCAACTATGTCCAACTCTGCAACCCTATGGACTGTAGCACTCCAGGCTTCCCTGTCCTTCACCATCTCCCAGAGATTGCTCAACCTCATGCCCACTGAATCAGTGATACATCCAACCATCTCATCCTCTGTTGTCCACTTCTCCTCCTGCCTTCAATCTTTCCTAGCATCAGGGCTTTTTTAATGAGTTGGTTCTTTGAATCAGGTGGCCAAAGTATTGGAGCTTCAACTTCAGCATCAATCCTTCCAATGAATATTCAGTTCTGATTTTCTTTAGGATTGACTCCTTGCAGTCCAAGGGACTCTCAACAGTCTTCTCCAACACCACAGTTCAAAAGCATCAATTCTTCAGTGCTCAGCCTTCTTTATGGTCCAGCTTTGCTGCTGCTGCTGCTGCTGCTAAGTCACTTCAGTCGTGTCCGACTCTATGCGATGCCATAGACGGCAGCCCACCAGGCTCCCCCGTCCCTGGGATTCTCCAGGCAAGAACACTGGAGTGGGTTGCCATTTCCTTCTCCAATGCATGAAAATGGAAAGTGAAAATGAAAGGGAAGTCGCTCAGTCATGTCCGACTCTTTGCAACCCCGTGGACTGCAGCCTACCAGGCTCCTCCATCCGTGAGATTTAATTCTAGATAGTGCATTAAAACACAGAGACATCACTTCACTGGCAAAGGACCATCTAGTCAAAACTACAGTTTTTCAAGTAGTCATGTATTGATGTAAGAGTTGGACCATATAGAAAGCTGAGTGCTGAAGAATTGATGCTTTCAAATTGCGGTGCTAGAGCAGACACTTGAGAGTCCCTTGGACTGCAAGATCAAACCAGTCTATCCTAAAGGAAATCCATCTTGAATATTCATTAGAAGGACTGATGCTTAAGCTGAAGCTCCAATATTTGGCCACCTGATGCGAAGGGCCAACTCATTAGAAAAACCCTGCTGTTTGGAAAGATTGAAGGCAAAGGAGAAAGGGGTGGTAGAGGATGAGATGATTATGTAGCATCATCAACTCAATGGACATGAATCTAGGTAAACTCCAGGAGACAATGGAGGACACAAAAGCCTTGTATGCTATAGTTTGTGGAGTCACAAAGAACTAGACACCATTTTCCAACCGAACAATAGCAACAAAAGTCTTCAGTTTCAAGGTCAGTTTGTTCCCATTTCCTTGAGGCCAATTTTGGGATTGTGGTATCTTTTGTCATGGCAATAGTCTCATTATTGTGTAGTTAACTTACTCCACCTGATTGGAGTTGCAGTATCAATAAGATAGCTCATAGAATATGGCTCAAAATATTATCTATAACGCTTGTGTGCATGCATGCATGCTCAGCCACTCAGTCATGTCTGACTATTTGTGACTCTATGGACAGTAGCCCACCAGGCTCCTCCATCCATGAGATTTCCCAGGCAAAAATATTGGAGTGGGTTTCCCCTTCTTAAGGTCTCTACTATAGACCTTTTGAGGTTAGTACCCTTTTGAGTTCAGATTCAACAGTATACAATATTACAGTTTTATTCTAGTTCAATAGTTTTTAAAAGTTATAGGTTTGGTTAGGTTTAATCAGAATGGCTTCACTGCAAACCTAATCATTTATTTATTTATTTATTTATTTATTTATTTTTAGTTTAGCTAAAGGTACAAGAGGAGCCTGGTGGGCTACAGGCCATGGAGTCACAAAGAGTAGGACACAACTGAACTCTTCTATAGACCTTAAGAAGGAACTAAATGTCCTCAACTATGCTTAATGTCTAAACTATTATTATTTGATCTCCTTTGACAATTTTCCTTTATTTCTGATTGTTCTCACATCTCTGATTAATCTTATACTTTGGCTAAAGTTTTTCCACAGACAAAAGGCAGGCTGAGGACCTGAAAGCAGGGAGGACCACAGATGCTTGCTCCATTTCAGTATGAGAACAGCCCCTGGGTTCAACAGGTTGAGAACATTATCAAGAAATGAGAGAAACACAATCATTTCTAGGTTATCTGGTCAATACAAATTATTCCTTATACTTGAGCTCATCTTGGACACCAGTATTAGCCATGATGCATTCCTCAAGTGCATTATACCTTTTAAAGCATATTATTAAATAAATACAAAGCCCTGTGAGGTTCATAGGTTTAGGATCATGCCTCCATTTATAGATAAACTTCTCAAAAACAAGAAGAGTTGGATGCTGTATTAGAGATACACAAATGTGTTCTTCTCATCACTGATATAGAAGGAATCCAGTCAAAAGGTTATTTACTGAACTTTCAATAAATATAAACTTATACTTTAAGTGTTGATCAGTTGTGTCCTACTCTTTGTGACTCCATGGACTATAGCCTACCAGACTCCTCTTGTACCTTTAGCTAAACTAAAAAACATAAATAAAATAAAATAAAATAAATGTTTGAGTAGGTTTTCAGTGAGGCCATTCTGACTAAACCTTACCAAACATAATTTTTTAAACTGTTGAACTAGAATAATACAGAAATATTGTAATCCTGTTGAATCTGAACTCAAAAGGGTACTGAGAATCTACTTTTGTAATAAGCCACTCTAATGTTATGATTATTATTATTTTGGTCTTGGAAACTAAATAAAGTAGTTTTGATCATGCATGGAAAGTGAGATAGTTGCTGAAACTAATGAGATGAAATGAGGGCAGTTGTAAATGCAAAATGATCAATGATGAACTTGGAAAATATAGCTGCAACTAATATAGCAGAAAAATAATTAAAGTCCTTGATATATTAATAAGTTCTAAAGTCCAACAACCCTACAGTAAAAATGGACTGTAGAGGTGAACATATAGCCAAACTAATAGAAATTCAAGGAGTCCTTAGCTATATAAAAGTTGCTCACAGAAAGAGAAATGCAAATGGAAAATACACAACATCATTTCTTATATATTAGGTTAACAAAACACCAAAATTGACATCATACAGGTAGGGGAGGCTCTGGGAAAACAAGTACTCTCCTACAATTTTGGTGGGAAGAAAAAATAGCAAAACCGGGACAGATTTTGCCAAAGAGGCATTAACCTTTTGACATAGCAATTCCAATTTTCTAATCTATTTGTAATAAAAATAAACTAGACACTATATCCAAGACAACTGTCTACCAGTAGGAGACTGGCTGAATAAACTCTGGAACACCTAGTCACACGATGGACTAATTGTTGCTGTGAAAAGAAATGATAATTATTTCTATGCTCTACTATGTAGTGATATCTAGGTAATGTTGTAAACAAAGAAAAAAGTTGAGGAAAAGTATGATTTAACTTATATAAGAAAGAGTTGACACAAACATTAAATTATATACATGTATATGTCTACATGTGTACATACATATAAGCTCAAAATGATATGCTTTTTAAAAAAGCTAATTAGAATCCATTAGAAGATGACAGTAGTTTGAATCACTTTGAAAACTGGTCAATAAAGAGAAAGAGTTAAACATCTATCCTGACTTTCTTATACACACTGAACCACTGGGATACCAAATAGTTAAAAAGAAGTTCCTTCTGTTAGAAGTATCCTGGATAGTAAATGAGAAGAAAATATAGAATATTATTATTGTGAAAGCCGCAATGAATTAATGAGTCAAAATGATTGCTGACATCATAAAAGAGACAGCCAAACAGTAAATGTTTTCTGATGGAAGAAAAAAAAATCACCATCTGTGAGTTTATTTGCCAAAAAAAAAAAAAAAAAACAAAATAAACTGAATCTGATCAAACTTCCTTCACATCTACCAATTTCAAGAAAAACAGGAGGAGGAAGACGTTAAATGACACCACAATGTTACAATCAGCAAAATCCTGGCTGTGGAAAGTTCTAGAAAGCAAAGACCAAATATCTCTGGCAAATGATATGCAAAGGAAATAGGAAAATAACTTATAAATTAAAAGGGAGCTCATGAGATGTAGCTATCAATAACAATATATGAACCTTGGAAAAATGAAAGTGAAAGGCCATTGACTATACAGTCCATGTAGTTCTCCAGGCAAGAACGCTGGAGTGGGTAGCCTTTACTTCTCCAGGGGATCTTCCCAACCCAGGAACTGAACTGGGGTCTCCTGCATTGCAGCAGATTCCTTACCAATTGAGCTATCAGGGAAGCCCAATAACAATGCATGGACCTTATGTAAATCTAATTCAAAGAAAGAAACTGGGGAAAAATGATCTTGTGAAATTATTAGAAATTTGAATACTTATTTTAACTTCTTTCATATATGATAATAATAGTGTGGTTATGTTTTCTAAAAGTTGTTATATCTTCAGTTCAGTTCAGTCGCTCAGTCATGTCTGACTCTTTGCGACCCCATGAATCACAGCACGCCAGGCTTCCTGTTTATTACCATCTCCCGGAGTTCACTCAGACTCACATCCATCGAGACGTTGAGGCCATTCAGCCATCTCATGCTCGGTCGTCCCCTTCTTCTCCTGCCCCCAATCCCTCCCAGCATCAATCTTTTCCAATGAGTCAACTCTTCACATGAGGTGGCCAAAGTACTGGGGTTTCAGCTTTAGCATCATTCCTTCCAAACAAATCCCAGGGCTGATCTCCTTCAGAATGGACTAATTGGATCTCCTTGCAGTCCAAGGGACTCTCAAGAGTCTTCTCCAACACCACAGTTCAAAAGCATCAATTCTTTGGCTCTCAGCCTTCTTCACAGTCCAACTCTCACATCCATACATGACCACAGGAAAACCATAGCCTTGACTAGACAGACCTTAGTCGGCAAAGTAAAGTCTCTGCTTTTGAATATACTATCTAGGTTGGTCATAACTTTTCTTCCAAGGAGTAAGCGTCTTTTAATTTCATGGCTGAAGTCACCATCTGCAGTGATTTTGGAGCCCCCAAAATAAAGTATGACACTGTTTTCACTGTTTCCCCATCTATTTGCCATGAAGTGATGGGACCGGATGCCATGATGTTCGTTTTCTGAATATTGAGCTTTAAGCCAACTTTTTTCACTCTCCTCTTTCACTTTCATCAAGAGGCTCTTCAGTTCTTCTTCACTTTCTGCCATAAGAGTGGTATCATCTGCATATCTGAGGTTACTGATATTTCTCCCGGCAATCTTGTGTTTCTTCCAGTCCAGCATTTCTCATGATGTACTCTGCATATAAGTTAAATAAGCAGGGTGACAATACACAGCCTTGATGTACTCTTTTTCCGATTTGGAACCAGTCTGTTGTTCCATGTCCAGTTCTAACTGTTGCTTCCTGACCTGCATACAGATTTCTCAAGAGACAGGTCAGGTGGTCTTGTATTCCCATCTCTTTCAGAATTTTTCACAGTTTATTATGATCCACACAGTCAGAGGCTTTGGCATAGTCAATAAAGCAGAAATAGATGTTTTTCTGGAACTCTCTTGCTTTTTCCATGATCCAGTGGATGTTGGCAATCTGATCCCTGGTTCCTCTGCCTTTTCTAAAACCAGCTTGAACATCAGGGAGTTCAGATGAATAATAAAATACTTACAGAAGAGAAAATATAATTTTTGGAAGAAGTAAGTCAAGACACAGATGAAACAATATTGTCCATGAGTGTATACATTTTGAACCAAAGTGATATATGCAAGAATATTCATTATACTATTTCTGTGCATTTTGGAACATGTTTTAAACTTCATAATAGAATACTTTTCAAAATATGGGTGATGAGGTGTACAGAGTAGTTTTTTTTGTGGTTAACAAAATGTCTACCATTTCACTGATCAATGAAATGATTTGTGATCATGGGGACACAATCCTAGGTTCTTATAAGATGGAATCTTCATAAAATACAAATATCTGAGCTTTTCATGCTTCTATATACATCACATAGCTTTCCACCAAAAATTAGTAGAAAATATACAAATAAACCTTTGTACTTTCACGTAGTTTCCTAAGTTTCACACTTGAAATACTCTAAAAGTATAGCTGCAACTGCAAGATCTCCTACAGCCATTGGTGAACTTTGTTTAGAATTCCCAGTAAAAGCATTTCCAAAAGAAGGTCTTGATAACATTGAACCTGAGAACATGCTTGATTTCTTTCTTTTTTTTTAACCAGTGGACCCATAATACCTACCACCTAAGTGCTTAATAAACATGATGGAATTCCATTTGAGCTGTTTCAAATCCTGAAAGATGATGCTGTAAAAGTGCTGCACTCAATATGCCAGCAAATTTGGAAAACTCAGCAGTGGCCACAGGACTGGAAAAGGTCAGTGTTCATTCCAATTCCAAAGAAAGGAAATACCAAAGAATGCTCAAACTAGCGTCAATTGCACTCATCTCACATGCTAGTAAAGTAATGCTCAAAATTCTCCAAGCCAGGCTTCAGCAATACATGAACTGTGATCTCTCTGATGTTCAAGCTGGTTTTAGAAAAGGCAGAGGAACCAGAGATCAAATTGCCAACATCCACTGGATCATGGAAAAAGCAAGAGAGTTCCAGAAAAACATCTATTTCTGCTTTAGAACTGTACATGGAACAACAGACTGGTTCCAAATCGGAAAAGGAGTACGTCAAGGCTGTATTTTGTCACCCTGCTTATTTAACTTATATGCAGAGTACATCATGAGAAACGCTGGACTGGAAGAAACAGAAGCTGGGAATCAAGATTGCCAGGAGAAATATTAATAACCTCAGATATGCAGATGACACCATCCTTATGGCAGAAAGTGAAGAGGAGCTAAAAGCCTCTTGATGAAAGTGAAAGAGGAGAGTGAAAAAGTTGGCTTAAAGCTCAACATTCAGAAAATGAAGATCCTGGCATCTGGTCCCATCACTTCATGGGAAATGGATGCGGAAACAATGGAAACAGTGTCAGACTTTATTTTGGGGGCTCCAAAATCACTGCAGATGGTGACTTCAGCCATGAAATTAAAAGACGCTTACTCCTTGGAAGAAAAGTTATGACCAACCTAGATAGTATATTCAAAAGCAGAGACTTTACTTTGCCGGCTAAGGTCTGTCTAGTCAAGGCTATGGTTTTTCCTGTGGTCGTGTATGGATGTGAGAGTTGGACTGTGAAGAAGGCTGAGTGCCAAAGAATTGATGCTTTTGAACTGTGGTGTTGGAGAAGACTCTTGAGAGTCCCTTGGACTGCAAGGAGATCCAATCAGTCCATTCTGAAGGAGATCAGCCCTGGGATTTCTTTGGAAGGAATGATGCTAAAGCTGAAACCCCAATACTTTGGCCACCTCATGTGAAGAGTTGACTCATTGGAAAAGACTCTGATGGTGGGAGGGATTGGGCACAGAAGGAGAAGGGGACGACCAAGGATGAGATGGCTGGATGGTATCACGGGCTCGATGGATGTGAGGCTGAGTGAACTCCAAGAGATGGTAATGAACAGGGATACCTGGCATACTGTGATTCATGGGGTCACAAAGAGTTGGACACAACTGAGCAACTGAACTGAACTGAACTGAATGAATGACAGACCTCATGGTACAGTGATAAGATTATGTTATATTATATTTAGACTATGTTTTTTTATATTTTTTATTTAGACTTATGATTCAATGATTTATCTAGCATATTTAGATTATGGCTGTTTAAATCTGAGCTGTGCTATTAGTGGGTAATAAAATATCTCTTGAAGCAGTTCTGAGAGCGGTATTACACGATAATATACATGATGTAGAATGCTAGTACAGTCTGGCACATAGTGAACATTCAGTAAATAACAGTGATACAGATGTTTCAGAAAATATCCAATGCAACAAGATAAATAGTTTATAAATATATATATATATATGTATACATACATATATATATATATATATGCATGAATGGATAGATGGACAACATAGACAATATCATAATAAGATCTAACTTGCACACTGAGTAGAGAACTAGATTAGAACTTGACTCTGTCATTGAATTACAAGTTTGATATCAAGCAAAGTACTTAACCTCACTGAACCCGACAAAGTTAAAAGCACAATAACAGGGTTTATTTAAATACCATAGCTCGTTCAGCAGTTCAGTCTCTTGATATGAAATAATTAGCATAAGGCAGATATAGATCAGTAGAGCATGGGAAAATCAATTTTATTTTTGTCTTTCCTTGCTCTTTGGAAGGAAAGTTATGACCAACCTAGATAGCATATTGAAAAGCAGACATTACTTTGCCAACAAAGGTCCATCTAGCCAAAGCTATGCTTTTTCCAGTAGTCATGTATGGATATAAGAGTTGGACTGTGAAGAAAGCTGAGCGCTGAGAAACTGATGCTTTTGAAATGTGGTGTTGGAGAAGACTCTTGAGAGTCCCTTGGACTGCAAGGAGATCCAACAAGTTAGTTCTAAAGGAGATCAGCCCTGGGTGTTCGTTGGAAGGAATGATGCTAAAGCTGAAACTCCAGTACTTTGGCCACCTCATGCGAAGAGTTGACTCTTTGGAAAAGTCTCTGATGCTGGGAGGGATTGGGGGCAGGAGGAGAAGGGGATGACAGAGGATGAGATGGTTGGATGGCATCACTGACTCGATGGGCATGGGTTTGAGTGAACTCCGGGAGTTGTTGATGGACAGGGAGGCCTGGCGTGCTGCAATTCATGGGGTTGCAAAGAGTCGGACACAACTGAGCGATGAACTGAACTGAACTGAAGCAATAAAAATACACAGTTAGTGACAGATGTGGAACTAGAATCTCCTAACTCCAGTTTATATTTTTCTGTGTGAGATGTCCCTTTCCTATGAAACATTAGGCCAGCTGACCTACCTCCCATGCATGTTAGCTCCTGTATTGCAATGAGCCTAAAGACTGCAGAAAAATATAAATTAATTAGCATCTGAAAGGAAAGGTGGGAGGGACAGAAATATTTACTATAGAAGTCAAGAATAATCCAGGACTATGATCCCCTCAGCTGTGATCTCCTTAGGCTTAAGCTGTCTTTGCACTATCCCATTTGTAAACAGAGTTGCTTTCTGTGTTCATATGCACATACATGTGTTTCTTTTGTATATTGCCATGTCTTCAAGGTCAGAGGCATCAGATCCATAGAACTCAGTGCTAGAAGAGACTGTAAAGATAATCTAACAAAGTCCAGAGATGAAGTGGCTTGCCTAAGGAGGTTGACCATGGTGGAGTTATTCTAGAACATGAGCCTCCTGACCACACCCTCCTCACAGTACACTGCTCTTTCCCCCTAGCTAATGAGCCTCAAAATGTCAGTGTTATGCAAAATGTTGGTCAGCTATGCAAAAGTACAGTAAGAACAAGAATAACACATGTTAGTTCCTAGATATCTTCCTGATAGCCTTCAATATCAAAGAGTCAAAATTCTATGCCAATGACTGGATCAACAGATACTGGTTCCAGGGTAAGCTAGGGTTTCTATAATTCTCAATTTGTGATTTTTTTATGCATAAAGCCACATGCTTCCCCAAGGAAGGCAAGTTAGATAGGAAACAATGGTTTTACAAAACAATGACTCTGGTGACTAGGAGCCCTAGATGTTTAGGGGAAAAAAATGTTATAGGGCCTGGAAACCATGGTGATCTTTCCAACTGGACTTTTCACTGAAATTAATTAGGTTATAATAAGTGGGCAATGGAGTCAGTCAATGTCCTCCAGGAAGTATAATTTTCCTTCTGTATGCATGTGTACAAGCTAAGCTGCCTCAGTCTTGTCCTACTTTTTGTAAACCCTATGGCTCCTCCATCCATGAGATTCTCCAGGCAAGAATACTAGAGTGGGTTGCCATGCCCTCCTGCAGGGGATCTCCTGATCCAGGGATCAAACCCACATCTCTTACATCTCCTGCACTGGCAGGAAGGTTCATTATCACTAGCACACCTGGGAAGCCCTTCCTCATCTATAATATCCTGGAAAAAATGACATATTTTGTAAAGTCCTCAGCATCAAATAAAGAGACAAACTGACATTAAAGCCTCAATTCTGAGTCTGGGCAGATTACTGTTAAACATTTGTGGAAGAACCAAGATTATTTTATGACCCTGGTAAATTCCAACAACTGTGGGACTCCAAAATTGCAGACAGAGAAAGACACACACAGGCACGAAGGTAGACTTCTACGCAGTACGCAGACAGAACCATGCTCCATCACCCATCCCCTAGAGTTCCCAGTTAGTCCAGATATTAGCAACTTCCACACTATACTAAATTACACTATACTATGCTACACCATACTATGCTACACTACACTATGCTATAGGATACTACACTACCCTACCCTACACTGCACCACACTACACTGTACTATACTTTACTATACCTTAGAATCCCACACCAGTAACTCCTTGACAAGGGTCTGAGGAGTTACTTGTGTGGCTGGTGAGGTTAGAAAGAAGAAACTGAGTAGAGCAGACTCCTGGGATCTCCCACAAGTCAGCCTGCATGCCTGACGAATGTCTGTTGTGCCCCTGCCCTCCATGGGGTGAACTCAACCAGACAATGGCTCAAGTCTGCCTTCTCACAGAGAGTTCTCTTGCTGTCTTTACTGCCAGGACTCACAGGGATGAGGCAGGGCTGCCGCACAAGAGCATTTTTCTTAGCACACACTCTCCTTTACAGAGAACAAGTGTGTGTTGGGGGTGGGGTGGGCAGGCAATCCTGGGAGTAATACCAGGGTCGAAGTATGAGGTTTGCTGCTAAGATACGCTGTTTCAACCACAAGTCTGCACTGTATTCTTCAGTCTAGCCTTACCAATAATATCCATCTCTCTGAGTCTCATCTCATTCTCAACTGGTTCACGAATCTGTGGAGGCAAAGAGAGGGACTTAATTTATTCTCTCCTGGAAAAAATCAAACAGCAACAAATATTCTTCAACAGACCTAGAAAGGCCCACATCTTCAGTGAAAACTTCCCATCACTTCTCTCATCACATAACTAATGAAGTTTATGGGAAAGGCAGTAGCCAGCACTGAATTCCTGGGTCCAAGGAACGTTTCACTGTTTAAGGTTGTCTGGCCTATATTCCTGGACAAGTCATTGATCTGTTTTTCTGGTTTTCTCTTTTGAATAATAAAAGATCAGGACTGTGAGCATATATAAAGTCCTTCTCTGTTGGAACATATCCAATATTCACAAATGGGATAAGACAATAGTGTTAGCATGGCAAATTGGAAAACATAATACACAATCAGTCACAGAGGAGCCAAGAAAATCTTGAGCGAGAACTGGCGCTGAAGCTGAAGAGGGTAGAATTTGGACATGCAGAAATCATGGGAAGTCATTTAAAATAGGAGCAGAGTTTGAGACAGATCTTTATATGAATACAAAAGGCAGCCTTATAGTTGTGTACATCTCCAGTTCACAAATATAAAAAATGATCAGATTTGTCATTTTGCATAGGAATTCCAGAGAAGGCAATGGCACCCCCACTCCAGTACTCTTGCCTAGAAAATCCCAGGACAGAGCAGCCTGGAAGGCTGCAGTCCATGGGGTAGCTAAGAGTCGGACAAGACTGAGCAACTTCACTTTCACTTTTCACTTTCATGCAGTGGAGAAGGAAATGGCAAGGAAATGCATTTAGAAGAAAATGCCTGGAAAATCCCAGGGTCGGGAGAGCCTAGTGCACTGCCGTCTATGGGGTCGCACAGAGTCGAACACGATTGAAGCGACTTAGCAGGAG
Organism: Nanger dama; assembly: GCA_917880005.1. Taxonomy (NCBI): domain Eukaryota; kingdom Metazoa; phylum Chordata; class Mammalia; order Artiodactyla; family Bovidae; genus Nanger; species Nanger dama. Next base: position 7,883,133 of record CAKJTW010000069.1, read on the forward strand.
CAGCAGCATTATGGAATTCGTGCTCAGAGAAGTTAAAGGAATGCTCATATAGCTAGTAACATGCAGGGTATGAATTCACTCTACCAGCTGCTCTACAGCTGTTTGTGTGTGGGGTAAGGTGTGCATGTGCACGTGTGCAAGCACACATGCAGAGCTCATGTTTAGAGGGCTTATGTGGAATGAGATGGTTGAATGGAGCAGAGAATTCATGTAGAGCAAAACAGACATTGATTGCTTCTTGGTCAATCATCAAATAAAGATTTGGTATGTCTTAGGGTCGATCTAAAACTCTCATTAAGATGACTGAAATAACAGCCCTCTGAATAGTCAATATGGTTATTTCATTCATCTTAATGACCCAATCAGATCAACTCTTGGGAGATCTTCAACACAGCTCCAGAGGGAAAAATTCTTACACAGACATAATAGCAGCTTTTGTTGAGCCCTCCTAACTAAATGATGGATTAAGTCACAGAAAGCTCCCCAGAGGAATGAGAGTTGAGCATTTCTTGTTTATAAACAAAGTACCAAGGGTCGTATCTTAATGAGGCAAATAAGGACATTGTAATATTGAGCAAATGGACAAAGGTAGGAATAAGCAAAATATACATAAAGGATCAGAGGCACATTTTTTTTGACCAAAGCTGTACTTCTATGTCAGAGGCAAATACAAATATGATGATAGAAAGTTCAAGTCAGAAAAGATGAGCAAACTGAAGGGGAATGGTCTGTATAATGTTTTGATCACTGTAACTTAGCTCAGGCTCTAGCAACACAGGAAAGTATCAGTAAGTGTTGGTTATGGTGAAAATATCAATGACGGTGATGATTTTGATGACAACAATCTGTTGGCAATTAGGGAAAATGATGATCAAGAAAAGACAAGTGTAAAAATGACAAGGTCTGAGAAATTTTCTATTAAGAGACAATGAAGTAGGGATTGGATATAATCAGACCTATGAAAGAGCCTTTATAGGATAATAGATATAAGTACCTAAAATAAGAAAAGAAGCAATGAGGAGAAAAATTGTTATGAACTGAATTGTATGTCCCTAAACTTCATGTTTAAGTACTAACCCTCCATGTGACTATGTTTGAAAATAGGACCTCTAAGCAAATATAACTGGCTTTCTGTATCCACAGAGGTTGAACCCCAGATACAGAGAGCTGACTGTACTACCATTTTATACAAGGAATTTGGCTATCTTCAGGTATTGGTATACACAGGGTCCCCGGAACTGGTCACTCCTTGGATACAGAGAGGACTGTAGTTGAGGTTAAATGAGATTGTAAGGGTGGGACTGTAACACTACCTTATAAGAGGATGAGAAAGAAAAACCAAGAATGTACACACAAAGAGAAGGCAAGTATCAGTGAGCCAAAGAGAAAAGCCTCAGAAGAAACCAATTTTGTCATCATTTTGTTCTTAGACCTTTAGTTTCCAGAACTATCAGAAAACATTTTATTATTTAGTCACCCCATCTTTGGTATTTTGTTATAAATACCCAAGCAGACTCGTATAAAGACCAATGCCAAAGACACTTGCCTCAGTGAAAGAATACAATTTTTATTGTTTTTGTCACTGAGAGACAAAATAAGGAGATTGCCCTTCAAGATTTGGACTCTTACAATGGATTAAAAACAATACCAAATTCCTAATTTCACCATGACTATCCAGAGCTTTAAGAAAAAGTTTAAAGGCTGCAAACACAGAACCCAATATTTGGACACTATAGTAGCAAAAATAGATTATTTGGATACCTCAGAATATGAGGCTGAATTATTTTTTTCAATTTTATTCCGTTTTCTGTAATGTGTGAATCTGACCCAGATATCAAAACATTTCTAAAAATTTAGACCTAAAATATATCCTCTCATCAAAAATGTGAAACTGATAAAGTTTAAGTTTGAAAACTCTAGGGACGGGGGTCCTGTTTGCGTTCCACCTCTTTCTCATGATCTGCTCCAATTTTCTCTCCAGATGACAGGCCTTTCTTTGTGCACCCCCTAAGTTGTAACACCTTTTCCAAAGTCCGATAATTCCATTCAACATAATTAAAACATAGCATAAGAGATAGAAAGTCCTTTCTCGTCTTATTAAAAACCCAACTAAACAGTTGGAACTACAGCATGAATAATTGTATTAATCAGAAAGGACAGAGTATAAGGCTGTAAACAGTTAAAAATTTTCAATCACTTAATATATCAGAGTTTCCTGTTGTCTTTTACTCATTCACAAGGCACTTATCTAGCAACACAGGGGTCCAAACTAACAGGGGGCCCACGTGCTGCATCCTGGCCGTTAGAATCACATAACTTAGGGGGTTGAGAAAACGAAAGGTCAAGGGCCAGCAATAAAAATCTCAGGCTAGGAAATAATATAGAACATCTATGTTCACAGCCAACTCCCAAAGTACTCACTGGTACCACCTAATTGCAAAAACTTGGGGAAACCCCATCCTCCCAAATGCAACAATAGGTTTCCAACTTCAGCTTGTATCACAGTCACTTGGAGAGCTTGTTAAAACATGAATCTTTAGAGCTTCTGGTTCTGATCATTTTCATTTCTAGTAAGTTCTTGGGTGAAGCTGAGGTTGCTGGTCCTGGGACTTTCCTTTGAGAATCCCTGGTTAGAGTGACAGTTTCCAACACTTGGCTTTCCATTAGAATCACTTGGACAGCTTGTCAAACAGATTCATGCTGAGGCCCCATCCACAGAAATTCTTATATAGTTGGGTGAGAGTGGAGCCTTGCCATCTAAAAATTCCCCTGTACGGCCAGCACTGCTAGTTTAGAAGAATATAATTTAGATATGGTTGGAGATTATTCTTCAAAGAGTTCATATTACAGATGAGAAAACAAGTTTAATATCATACAATGGGATAATGGTACCTCCAGACCTAAAAAAAAAAAAAAGAAAGAAAAAAACACAAGGAAAAAAAAAGCCTCTGAATCCCAGGGGGTACCATTTCCCTTAATGGGACAGCACACACAATGGGCAATATTTTAAGACCAATTTACTCGGCAAATTTCCCTCACTCTACTTAAAACAGACCTGTCTCTCTTCAGGCAGAGCCTGGCTCTCAATACTGTATCTGCTGCGTTAGGCAGGGCAGGGGGAACCCACCTCCAGTTCTGCTCAGCTGAGGGTGCCACCCAGGAGGAGCCGCCCGAGTGCCCTCCCTTCCCATCCTCACACCAGCAGCTTTGCTCTGCATCCCGACTCAGCCCCACACAGGTTCTGACCCCATGCCAGGAGCCAGGGCCAACGTGGCTGATGCTGGGGGAGGAGCCCACCTCTAAAGAAATGGAAAAGAAACAAACCAGGTGCTTTCAGGTGCCCTTTGGTCCCACATCGACTAAATCCAGGCTGCCAGAAGGCAGCACAAAAGGAATCTCATTTAAAAAAGCAACTGATGGAGATAAAATCGAGCTGCTCAACCATCATAAATTCAGAGATTCAAGTCTTCCTCTGGTCCTGTCCCCAGCACAAACACAGTGATCATTTTTCCATTATGGAATTTTACTGAATTCATCAACTGTAAGTAAAAATAAATAAATAAGGGGTGATCTGCCGTCCTGTTACAAATTTTGAGCTGATTTAACAGCCATCTGATAAACACACCCTGCATCACTAATGGCCTCTGGCCCATTAGTCTTGGTGTAAAAACTGAGAAACATCGCCATCTGCTGGCCCTGGGCACACATGAGTGGAAATTTCCACTTCTTGTTACCTTCAAACAAAAGGAAGGCAACATTAGATCTGGAAATTTTGCAAACTAGTTGAAATTTAGGGCAAATCACTAAGTCCTTTCAGCAGAGTACAAACTACATTACATTTTGGTTGACTCTCTGGTGTCTTATGTCTGTGTATGAATGGGTTGAGGAAGGAAAGTCTTTGCATGTGTCTTCATATTCTTTATTTTGTTGCCTTTGTCTTTCCTTGAAATGCTCAGTGTTGAGATTCACATAGATCCATTCAGCCAACACTGAGCTTCTCCCATGCTTTGAGTATCCATCCAATGATAGACGCTGAGGAGAGGGAAATAGAACACAGTTTCATTCTCACAGCCTGCATTGATTAGAAATGTGAGGTTCTATGGTTTTGATTTCTGTGCATCTTGACAGTGAAACATGTGAATCATATTGGAACCAGATGATTTATTCTTAAAATTGCCAAAATAATGCACTCTAATGGCTTCCTCTGGACTATATCCTTCTGGAAAATAGGAGAGGAAGATTCTTGTGACCTGAAAGAGGGTTATCTTGGCCCCTGATCGGTGTGCTTGTTTACTCCTCCTTTACCTACCTCTTCCATCTTCAGGAAACTCCCCCTCCAAATCCATCTCAACATCCCCCACCAATTTCCACAGTGCTGATATCTCTGACCCCTAAGCAAATTGTATAGTGTGGTTTCTTACTTTAGTACTTAAAATTGTGAAACTTATTTAAAATGTACAAAATGATTATTAGAGGAAAAATAGGGAGGGACTGCCAAGATAGAATGCAAGGTATTGAAATAGGAGCTATTTTTGTCTTTGGTAATGAGACCTGGGGATGAGTGATGGTTTTCAAGATGATGATAACTGTATTCTCTTTTGTTCCATGGAGCAGCATTGTATTCACTCTTCCTAACTGTGGAGTAGGCTCTTTGCTTCACTCAGCTTTTTTAAAGGAGAAATGTCCTTATGGGGACCCAAGATAATCAATTCAGGCTGTGCAGAGCCCTGCAGAGAGCTCAAATAACTCTTTCTCTTTCCTGTCACCTTCCCTTATCCTCCCCACACCTTCATTACCAAAATAGGCCAATGGGGAACCTCTGTCCCTTATGACTGAAAGTTGAGAAGTGAGGAATCAAAGGAAATGGGTAGGAGTAATGCCAGGCACTATAATGATTTCTTGCCAATGATGAGCTGGCTTGGAGGCAGTCCTGCCTGCTTTGACGCTTGAAAAACACTCACCATAAAAATAAGAGAAGAGTGTGCTCTTGGAACATGTAGCCTACACTGTTATCTGTAGATAAGTTAGATAGTCTGCTTTCATAGAACACTGGTCCTGTGGGAAAAACAACCTCTAAATTTCTAAATTATTGGAACAAGAAGAAAACATAAAGAGGATTCAGTTCAGTTCAGTCTCTCAGTCATGTCCGACTCTTTGCGACCCCATGAATCGCAGCACACCAGGCCTCCCTGTACATCAAAAACTCCTGGAGTTCACTCAAACTCACGTCCATCGAGTTGGTGATGCCATCTTGTCATCTCATCCTCTGTCATCCACTTCTCCTCTGCCCCCAATCCCTTCCAACATCAGAGTCTTTTCCAATGAGTCAACTCTTTGCATGAGGTGGCAAAAATACTGGAGTCTCAGCTTTAGCATCATTCCTTCCAAAGAAATCCCAGGGCTGATCTCCTTCAGAATGGACTGGTTGGATCTCCTTGCAGTCCAAGGGACTCTCAAGAGTCTTCTCCAACATCACAGTTCAAAAGCATCAATTCTTCGGTGCTCAGCTTTCTTGACAGTCCAACTCTTGCATCCATACATGACCACTAGAAAAACCATAGCTTTGAGTAGATGGATCTTTGTTGGCAAAGTAATGTCTCTGGATTACACAGATGATAAACCCAAAGGACAAACATGAAGGATAAATCCCTGGAAGGACAAAGGAAGTTTGTTGAAGGTCACACAGGACAAGAATGGCAGAATTGCATCTCCAGCATTTTAGACAAGATTTCTTACTATAATCCACTTCCTCACAAAATAGAATGTTGCCACTGGCCACTGAGCAGTGGCCACAGGACTGGAAAAGGTCAGTTTTCATTCCAATCCCAAAGAAAGGCAATGCCAAAGAATGCTCAAACTACTGCACAATTGCACTCATCTCACACACTAGCAAAGTAATGCTCAAAACTCTCCAAGGAAAGCTTCAACAGTACGTGAACCATGAACTTCCAGATGTTCAAGCTGGATTTAGAAAAGGCAGAGGAACCAGAGATCAAATTGCCAACATGCATTGGATCATCAAAAAAGCATGAGATTTCCAGACAAACATCTACTTCTGCTTTATCGATTATGCCAAAGCTTTTGACTGTGTAGATCACAATAACCTGTGGAAAATTCTTCAAGAGATGGGAACACCAGACCACCTGACCTGCTTCCTGAGAAATCTGTATGCAGGTCAAGAAGCAACAGTTAGAACTGGACACAGAACAGTTCCAAATTGGGAAAAGAGTATATCAAGGCTGTATATTGTCATCCTACTTATTTAACTCATATGCAGACTACATCATGAGAAATGCTGGACTGGATAAAGCACAAGCTGGAATCAAGATTGCCAGGAGAAATATCAATAACCTCAGATGTGCAGATGACACCACACTCATGGCAGAAAGTGAAGAACTAAAGAGCCTCTTGATCAAAGTGAAAGAGGAGAGTGAAAAAGCTGGCTTAAAACTCAAAATTCAGAAAACTAAGATCATGGCATCTGGTCCCATCACTTCATGGGAAATAGATGGGGAACATCGGAAACAGTGAAAGACTATTTTTGTGCTCCAAAATCACTGCAGATGGTGACTGCAGCTATAAAATTAAAAACACTTGTTCCTTTGAAGAAAAGTTAAGACCATCCTAAAAAGCATATTAAAAAGCAGAGGCATTACTTTGCCAGCAGAGGTCTAGTCAAAGCTATGATTTTATCAATAGTCATGTATGGATGTGAGAGTTGGACTATAAAGAAAGCTGAGTGCCAAAGAATTGATACTTTTGAACTGTGGTGTTGGAGAAAACTCTTGAGAGTCCCTTGGACTGATAGAAGATCAAACCAGTCCATCCTAAAGGAAATCAGTCCTGAATATTGATTGGAAGGACTGATTCTGAAGCTAAAATTCCAATATTATGGCCACCTGAGGAAAAGAATTGATTCATTGGAAAAGACCCTCATGCTGGGAAAGACTGAAGGTGGGAGGAGAAGGGCACAACAGAAAATGAGATGGATGGCATCACTGACTCACTGGACATGAGTTTGAGTAAGCTCCAGGAGTTGGTAATGGACAGGGAAGCCTGGTGTGCTGCAGCCCATGGGATCTCGAAGAGTCAGACTGAGTAACTGAACTGAAATGGCCATAGGAAAATTTTTGACATTTTGCTAATTAATCTTGAGAAGTTCTGTACTTCACATCACCCTAGTTTAGTCAAACCTCAAACACCAGGACCTCTTTTACCAGAATATCTCCTTACATTGCAGGAAAAGAGGTTAATATAAGTGATTCATACTAAAGTGTTGGAGATTCAGGTCACACAAGTGTGAGGGTGGAAACTCTAATAATGAGCACCCAAGAAGAGAGTGTAGGAAATAAGGTTTGTTCTATAAAAGGGTCTGTATTGTTTACTGCATTGTATTCTGAAAGCAAAATGCTAGAGATGGAATCCTAAATGTGAGCCTTAATATCTGGGCAAATTACTCAAACTCTGTAGTATCACAGTAAGGATTTAAAAAGTAAAATCAAATAATGTGTTCTGAACAGCATGAGTTACATTATAATCAGTCATAAACATTAGCTTTTGTTTTTATGGATGTTATAACTCAGTGAGTGACCAACCATGACCTTTAGGAGAAAACCACTCTTTTCTCATTATTAATTTTTCATTATGTACCATTATTCTCTCTATTATTTCCAAAAGTCCTAAATCTTTCTTAAATCGTTCCCCATGGTAATGTATATCCAGAGTAGGTGCATCTTACAACTACACCCAACTGCAGACCCCTCGGTAAAAATCTCATTGCTACTTCTTGAAACAATCGTGTTTGCTTTCAGCAATAACTAGAAACATGAATAAATAACCTTCTTGATGTGTCTCGAGAAACGATCCTCAAATCAAAACCGTGACTGCGCAGAAAGGGAATTGAAGTCAAATTACTTGAAGTGAAGTGAAGTGAAGTGAAAGTCACTCCGTCACGTCTGACTCTGCGACCCCATGGATGACACAGTCCATGTAATTCTCCAGGCCAGAATACTGGTGTGGGTAGCCTTTCCCTTCTCCAAGGGATCTTCCCAACCCAGGGATCGAACCCAGGTTTTCCACACTGCAGGTGGATTCTTTACCAGCAAGGGAAGCCCCAAATTACCTGTAAGTTGGTAACTATTACATAGCAGAAAAGCCTAGAAATGAGTCCTGGTACTAGAATTACAGTGAATGTCCTATCCAATACCACATGTCCTCTCTGTGCCTCAGTTTCCCCTTCTATAAAGTGAAACGTTGGAATAAATCACACCTAAGGACCCTAGTTGATCTTTCTACCCTGTCTTTTCCAGATGTATTTTTATTACATATAAGTATTTTTGTTCCCAGGGAGATGAAATATATGTGGTAAACGTTCAGTTGTCAGTAAAGCAGATGGCCAGGGGTTATCACAGTCAGGTAGGGGTTATCGCAGCTCACATCACATTTTTGTTACTATGTGATCACTCTCTTGGCCACATTTTAATATGAGTAGTAAGAATTACTCGTCCTTGCATAAACATTTTAGGATGGATAATCACTGATAGTTAACAATAAAATAAATTCACCCAATAATTATTTATTAAGGATTAATGTGACACGGGTAAGCCTTTAAGCAATAACTTTAAAAGTAAAAGAAACCCAGCAAACAGAAACCCTACTTGTTTACCAAAAACAGGACACTCTCTTGTGGGTCTTCCAGGCTCCCTTTCTCAAACAGCATTCTCTGGGACCTGTCTTCTAAGCTTCTCCACATTTCCACACACCTCATTGTCTCCATAGTTATTGATTTCTTCCACTCCTCAGTAGAGGTTCTTGAACCTTCCTTCTTTAATTGTCCAGTGAAATCCACATGCAATCTAAGTATACACAAACCCTTAAAGGTAGAACATAACAAGAATTGTAGAGTCGTGATTTAATTTCCCTGGATGTTATTGCTGTTTTTGAGGTCAACACACCAAAACTCACCACTCAATTATCGCTTTTAGTGCACAGTGTAGATCTGATTTGATATTTGTTTGACATCACAACCAGATAATACTTTTAAATGACAACTGATCTTTAACATTGTTTTAAACCACTAGAATTTTCCTTAAATAAATCAAGAGAGTTTTGGGTGAGAGGTACATAGTGCTTTAAAGCCTATTTCTTTGTAGGTCAAATTGACCTACCTGAGCTCTTCTATGACAGTTAGGCTTGACCACCTGACCCTGATTATTGTGATTCTGTCATATTTGACTAGGGGAGAAAGTTATGCTTATATATTTTTGCCACTGCTATGAATTTTAATTTAATCCAATTCTGAAATATGCTATTCAAGTCGATCTCAAATTCAGTTCTCACTGAACCATGGGGAGTATGTGTGTGAAAGCTGGTTTATATCTTTTTCATTTTGAAGCATTTCTTCTTTTCCCTTTGAAAGAGGTCAGTGTGCATCTGCCCACATTTTGGTCTCAGAGAACACAAGCCTTCTGGATTTTTATGAGCTCCAGATGGAGTTGTAGCAGCTGTCCATTGCAACATCAGTGTGATTTATATAGCATTAATAGCCCTTTTGTTCCACGAACTTCAATTATCTTCAAAATATAAGAGCAGTGAGTGCATTATTTCATGTAGAGAATAAAGACAAATGTGCACTTGTATGTGAGCTTATATGCTATGGTTTTTGATACTGACTTTAAAATCACACTCCACTCTGATCCTCATGCACTACCAGCTCAGTGCACTGGTTTGTGGATGCTGAGTGTGTTGTGGGTCAGACTGAAGAGCACTAAGTTACAGCTTACACTAAATTATCAACTCTGTGAGTTGATACTATGCTGAGAAATTTGTTCCTTTAACTAGAGAGAATGAAATTATGCAGACATATTAAGGTCTTGTATGTGAATAAGTGCTGTAGCAACAAAGTGGCTTTCAATTTCCAGCACATGTTTTTACAAAAAAAAATAAAAAACAATATCTAGTTTGGGTCAATATTTTAAAGGATTTTTCTTCTAGTTAATGTTATTACTGACTCTCAAACCAATTATAGCAGGACAGCATGAAAGTCCATGAAAAGAAACGATGTGGCCCCATGAAGGGAAAAAAAAAAATGTGGCCTTGTTACAAAACATGCTGTAAAGGAACTTTACAAAAAAAAAAAAAAAAAATCAGCCTATTCAAATTAATGCCAAAGGAAAAGTGCAGAGTCAAATGATTTCCAGGAAGCAGAATTTAAAGTAAAGCAATCACCAGATACTCAATAAAAATGAACTGAGCTTTAAATGTGTAACAAAAAAAAAAAAAAAAGGAAAAAAAAATCATGTGTTAATTGATGCCAAACTCTCCTCTAACAAACTAAACATCACAGGCTGTATAGCAAGAAAAGCAACTAAAATGAGATGCTGGTGTGCTGGAAGGAAAAGTAGCCCTCTCACACTGCACCTAGAGAGAGCCTTCATGTAGCAACAAAGACCCAGTGAAGCCAATAAATTTTTTTTTATTTTTATTTTTACTTTACAATACTATACTAGTTTTGCCATACATTGACATGGAACTGCCATGGGTGTACATGAGTTCCCAATCCTGAGGCCCCCTCCCAACTGCCACCCCATATAATCTCTCTGGATCTTCCCTGTGCACCAGCTCCAAGCATCCTGTATCCTGTATCAAACATAGACTGGTGATTCATTTCTTATATGTTTCTTACATGTTTCTATGCCATTCTCCCAAGTCGTCCCACCCTCTCCATCTCCCACAGAGTCCAAAAGTCCATTCTATACATCTGTGTCTCTTTTTCTGTCTCACATACAGAGTTATCATTACCATCTTTCTAAATTATATACATATATGTGTGGGGGGGTGTATGTGTGTGTGTGAGTATACTGTATTGGTGTTTTTCTTTCTGGCTTACTTCAATCTGTATAATAGGCTCCAGTTTCATCCACCTCATTAGAACTGATTCAAATGTATTCTTTTTAATGGCTAGGTAATATTCCATTGTGTACATATACCACTGCTTTCTTATCCATTCATCTGCTGATGGACATCTAGGTTGTTTCTATGACCTGGCTATTATAAACAGTGCTGTGATGAACATTGGGGTACACATGTCTCTTTCAATTTTGGTTTCTTCACAGTGTATGCCCAGCAGAGGGATTGCTGGGTCATAAGGCAGTTCTATTTGAGATTTTTCTAAGGAATCTCCACACTGTTCTCCATAGTGGCTGTACTAGTTTGCATTCCCATCAACAGTGTAAGAGGGTTCCCTTTTCTCCACACCCTCTCCAGCATTTATTGCTTGTAGACTTTTGGATCACAGCCATTCTGACTGGTATAAAATGGTACCTCATTGTGGTTTGGATTTGCATTGCTCTGATACTAAGTGATGTTGAGCATCTTTCCATGTGTTTGTTAGCCATCCATAAGTCTTCTTTGTAGAAATATCTATTTAGTTCTTTGGCCCATTTATTGATTGGGTCATTTATTTTTCTGGAATTGAACTGCAGGAGTTGCTTGTATATTTTTGAGATTAGTTGTTTGTCAGTTGCTTCATTTGCTATTATTTTCTCCCATTCTGAAGGCTGTCTTTTCACTTTCTTTATAGTTTCCTTTGTTGTGCAGAACCTTTTAACTTTAATTAGATCCCATTTGTTCATTTTTGCTTTTATTTCCAGTATTCTGGGAGGTGGATCATAGAGGATCCTGCTGTGATTTATGTCGGAGAGTGTTTTGCCTATGTTCTCTTCTAGAAGTTTTATAGTTTCTTGTCTTATGTTTAGATCTTTAATCCATTTTGAGCTTATTTTTGTGTATGGTGTTAGAAAGTGTTCTAGTTTCATTCATTTACAGGTGGTTGACCAGTTTTCCCAGCACCACTTGTTAAAGAGATTGTCTTTAATACATTATATATTCTTGCCTCCTTTGTTGAAGATAAGGTGTCCATAGGTGGGTGGATATATCTCTGGGCTTTCTATTTTGTTCCATTGATCTATATTTCTGTCTTTGTGCCAGTACCATACTGTCTTGATGACTGTAGCTTTGTAGTAGAGCCTGAAGTCAGACCGGTTGATTCCTCCAGTTGCATTCTTCTTTCTCAAGATTGCTTTGGCTATTCGAGGTTTTTTGTATTTCCATACAAACTGTGAAATCATTTGTTTTAGCTCTGTGAAAAATACTGCTAGTAGCTTGATAGGGATTGCACTGAATCTATAGATTGCTTTGGGTAGTATACTAATTTTCACTATATTGATTCTTCTGATTCATGAACATGGTATATTTCTCCATCTATTAGTGTCCTCTTTGATTTCTTGCATCAGTGTTTTATAGTTTTCTTAATATATAGGTCTTTAGTTTCTTTAGGTAGATATATTCCTAAGTATTTTATTCTTTTTTGTCGCAATGGTGAATGTTTTCTATATATATAGGTCTTTAGTTTCTTTAGGTAGATATATTCCTAAGTATTTTATTCTTTTCGTTGCAATGGTGAATGGAATTGTTTCCTTAATTTCTTTTTCTACTTCTCTGCTTAGTGTATAGAATGCAAGGGATTTCTGAGTGTTGATTTTATATCCTGCAACTTTACTATATTCATTGATTAGCTCTAGTAATTTTCTGGTGGAGTCTTTAAGTGTTCTCTGTAGAGGATCATGTCACCTGCAAACAGTGAGAGTTTTACTCTTTTTCCAATTTGGATTCCTTTTGTTTATTTATTTTTGCTCTGATTGCTATGGCCAAAACTTCCAGAACTATGTTGAATAGTAGTGGTGAAAGTGGGCACCTTTGTCTTGTTCCTAACTTTAGGGGAAATGCTTTCAATTTTTTACCATTGAGGATAATGTTTGCTGTGGGTTTGTCATATATAGCTTTTATTATGTTGAGGTATGTTCCTTCTATTCTTGCTTTCTGGAGAGTTTTTATCATAAATGGATGTTGAATTTTGTCAAAGGCCTTCTCTGTATCTAGTGAGATAATCAGATGGCTTTTATTTTTCAATTTGTTAATGTGGTGAATTATATTGATTGATTTGCAGATATTGAAGAATCCTTGTGTCCCTGGGATAAAACCTACTTGATCATGGTGTATGATCTTTTTAATGTGTTGTTGGATTCTGAATGCTAGAATTTTGTTAAGGATTTTTGCATCTATGTTCATCAGTGATATTGGCCTGTAGTTTTCTTTTTTGTGGCATCTTTGTCATGTTTTGGTCATAGGGTGATAGTGGCCTCATAGAATGAGTTTGAAAGTTTACCTTCCTCTACAATTTTCTGGAAGAGCTTGAGTAGAATAGGTGTTAGCTCTTCTCTAAATTTTTGGTACAATTCAGCTGTGAAGCCATCTGGACCTGGGCTTTTGTTTGCTGGAAGATTTCTGATTACAGTTTCAATTTCCGTGCTTGTGATGGGTCTGTTAAGATTTTCTATTTCTTCCTGGTTCAGTTTTGGAAAGTTGTACTTTTCTAAGAATTTGTCCATTTCTTCCACATTGTCCATTTTATCGGCATATAATTGCTGATAGTAGTCTCTTATTCATTTGTATTTCTCTGTTGTCTGTTGTGATCTCTCCATTTTCATTTCTAATTTTATTGATTTTATTGATTTTATTTTTCTCTTTGTTTCTTGATGAGTCTGGCTAATGGTTTGTCAATTTTATTTATCCTCTCAAAGAACAAGCTTTGGGCTTTGTTGATTTTTGTTATGTCTTTTTGTTTCTTTTGCATTTATTTCTGCCCTAATTTTAAAGATTTCTTTCCTTCTACTAACCCTGGGGTTCTCCATTTCTTCCTTTTCTAGTTGCTTTACGTGTTCAATTCAGTTCAGTCGCTCAGTCGTGGCCGACTCTTTGCAACCCCATGAATTGCAGCACACCAGGCCTCCCTGTCCATCATCATCTCCCGGAGTTCACTCACATCCATCGAGTCTGTGATGCCATCCAGCCATCTCATCCTCTGTCATCCCCTTCTCCTCCTGCCTCCAATCCTTCACACCATCAGAGTCTTTTCCAGTGAGTCAACTCTTTGCATGACGTGGGCAAAGTACTGGAGTTTCAGCTTTAGCATCATTCTTTCCAAAGTAATTCCAGGGCTGATCTCCTTCAGAATGGACTGGTTGGATCTCCTTGCAGTCCAAGAGATTCAAGAGTCTTCTCCAACACCACAGTTCAAAAGCATCAATTCTTCGGCACTCAGCCTTCTTCACAGTCCAACTCTCACATCCATACTTGACCACAGGAAAAAACCATAGCCTTGACTAGATGGACCTTAGTTGGTAAAGTAATGTCTCTGCTTTTGAATATACTATCTAGGTTGGTCATAACTTTTCTTCCAAGGAGTAAGCGTCTTTTAATTTCATGGGTGCAGACACCATCTGCAGTGATTTTGAAGCCCCCCCAAATAAAGTCTGACACTGTTTCCACTGTTTCCCCATCTATTTCCCATGAAGTGATGGGACCAGATGCCATGATCCTTGCTTTCTGAATGTTGAGCTTTAAGCTAACTTTTTCACTCTCCTCTTTCACTTTCATCAAAAGGCTTTTTAGCTCCTCTTCACTTTCTGCCATAAGGGTGATGTCATCTGTATATCTGAGGTTATTGATATTTCTCCCGGCAGTCTTGATTCCAGCTTGTGTTTCTTCCAGTCCAGAGTTTCTCATGATGTACTCTGCATATAGAGTTAGGTTATTTTACTTTTTTCTTGTTTCTTGAGGTATGCCTGTATTGCTATGAACTTTCCTCTTAGCACTGCTTTTATAGTGTCCCACAGGTTTTGGGTTGTTGTGTTTTCATTTTCATTCATTTATATGCATATTTTGATTTTTTCTGTGATTTGTTGGTTATCCAGAAGCATGTTGTTCAGCCTCCATATGCAGGAAGTTTTAATAGTTTTTCTCCTGTAATTGAGATCTAATCTTACTGCATTATGGTCAGAAAAGATGCTTGGAATGATTTCGATTTTTTTGAATTTATTAAGGTTAGATTTATGGCCCAGGATGTGATCTATCCTGGAGAAGTTTCCATGAGCACTTGAGAAAAAAGTGAAATTCATTGTTTTGGGGGTGCAATGTACTATAGATATCAATTAAGTCTAACTGGTCTATTGTATCATTTAAAGTTTGTGTTTCTTTGTTAATTTTCTGATTAGTTGATCTGTCCATAGGTGTGAGTCGGGTATTAAAGTCTCCCACTATTATTGTGTTATTGTTAATTTCCCCTTTCATACTTGTTAGCATTTGTCTTACATATTGCAGTGTTCCTATGTTGGGTGCATATATATTTATAATTGTTGTATCTTCTTCTTGGATTGATCCCTTGATCATTATGTAGTGGCCTTCTTTGTCTCTTTTCACAGCCTTTGTTTTAAAGTCTATTTTATCAGATATGAGTATTACTACTCCTGCTTTCTTTTGGTCCCTATTTGCGTGGAATATCTTTTTCCAGCCCTTCACTTTCAATCTGTTATGTGTCCCTTGTTTCGAGGTGAGTCTCTTGTAGGCAGCATATATAGGGATCTTGTTTTTGTATCCATTCAGCCAGTCTTTGCCTTTTGGTTGGGGCATTCAACCCGTTTACGTTTAAGGTAATTATTGATAAGTATGATCCTGTTGCCATTTCCTTTATTGTTTTGAGTTCGGGTTTATACACCCTTTTTGTGTTTCTTGTCTAGAGAAGATCCTTTAGCATTTGTTGGAGAGCCGGTTTGGTGGTGCTGAATTCTCAGCTTTTGCTTGTCTGTAAAGCTTTTGATTTCTCCTTCATATTTGAATGAGATCCTTGCTGGGTACAGTAATCTGGGCTGTAGGTTATTTTCTTTCATCACTTTAAGTACATCCTGCCATTCGCTCCTGGCCTGAAAAGTTTCTATTGAAAGAACTGCAGTTATCCTTATGGGAATCCCCTTGTGTGTTATGTGTTGTTTTTCCCTTGCTGCTTTTAATATTTGTTCTTTGTGTTTGATCTTTGTTAATTTGATTAATATGTGTCTTGGGGTGTTTCATCTTGGGTTTATCCTGTTTGGAACTCTCTGGGTTTCTTGGACTTGGGTCATTATCTCCTTCCCCATTTTAGGGAAGTTTTCAACTATTATCTCCTCAAGTATTATCTCATGGTCTTTCTTTTTGTCTTCTTCTGAGATTCCTATAATTCTAATGTTGGAGCATTTCATATTGTCTTGGAGGTCTCTGAGATTGCCCTTATTTCTTTTAATTCATTTTTCTTTTTTCCTCTCTGATTCATTTATTTCTACCATTCTATCTTCTATTTCACTAATCCTATCTTCTACCTCTGTTATTCTACTATTTGTTGCCTCCAGAGTGTTTCTGATCTCATTCATTGCATTATTCATTATATATTGACTCTTTTTATTTCTTCTAGGTCCTTATTAAACCTTTCTTGCATCTTCTCAATCCTTGTCTTCAGGCTATTTATCTGTGATTCCATTTTGATTTCAAGTTTTTGCATCATTTTCACTATCATTATTCAGAACTCTTTCTCAGGTAGATTCCCTATCTCTTCCTTTTTGTTTGGTTTGGTGGGCATTTATCATGTTCTTTTACCTTTTGGGTATTCCTCTGTCTCTTCATCTTGGTTATACTGCTGCCTTTGGGGTGGCTTTTCTGTAATCTGGGAATTTGTGGAGTTCTCTTTATTATGGCGTTTCCTCACTGTGGGTGGGTTTGTAACAGTGGCTTGTCAAGGTTTCTTGGTTAGGGAAGCTTATGTCGGAGTTCTGGTGGGTAAGGCTAGATTTCTTCTCTCTGGAGTGCAATGAAGTGTCCAGTAATGAGTTATGAAATGTCAATGGTTTTGGAGTAACTTTGAGCTGTCTGTATATTGAAGCTCAGGAGTGTGTTCCTGTGTTGCTGGAGAATTTGCGTGGTATGTCTTGCTCTGGAACTTGTTGGCCCTTGGATGGTACTTGGTTTCAGTGTAGGTATGGAGGTGTTTGATGAGCTCCTATCAATTAATGTTCCCTGGATTCAGGAGTTCTCTCGTGTTCTCAGGATTTGGACTTAAGCCTCCTGCTTCTGGTTTACAGTTTTGTTTTTACAGTAGTCTCAAGACTTCTCCATCTATACAGCACCAGTGATAAAACATCTAAGTTAAAGATGAAAACTTTCTCCACATTGAGGGACACCCAGAGAGGTTCACCCTGGGTATGGATGCGACCCCGCAGGAGACCCAGCAGAAACACTTTCCATGCATGCGCATGTGTGGAATCCATGAAACACTTTCGTGTCTTGTTCCTCTCTTGGGCCACGCAGTGAAGGCTACGCACTCCAAGCAGGGCAGCCGAGGGTGGTGGATCCCATGAGTGGTGAGTTGGCATAGGGCGTGCCACCCGGCTGGGGGTGCATCTCTCCCAGGGCTGGCACAGGCTGCAGTGGGGAGAGGGGCTCCCATGGAAGTTGACGCTGGGGGCTGACTTTGGACTTCGCGCTCACTTCAGCTTGGGAGGCTGGTTGCCTCCTCCAGGATAAACAGGGACTCACTGGTGGAATGGGGGGCCGGCTGTGGGAAACCCCCACTGGCCACCGCCTAGAAGGAGTGCAGCGGTGTCGCGCTGCCTGGAACCCCTAGCAGCGCCTGGAGCAGAGAGCAAGCAAGAGCGCCCGGCTGCCTCCTCCCAGCTGCGGGCACTGAAAATTTCTACTCTGTGGTTTAAAATCTGTTTGGGGGCCTTCTCAGGAGTCTTTCCATCTCTTCGGGCTGCTTCTCTCTGTGTTGTTTCTACTTAGGGTAGGTTCTCCAGTTAGGTGGACAGAGGGCAGCTGACAGCTCTAGAGTCATGCTTCATCCTCAGCAACAGCAGCCGAAAAAACGTTCCTCTTTCTCAAAAGTTTTAAGCAAAGAATCTGAGATTCTAACGTTACTCTCTAAATTTTTTTTTTTAATGTACACTGAAATAGATATTTTTTCAAAGTTAAGAGTTTTACATTTCTGAAACCATGACACAAATTTATTGCTACCATGAATACAACAGAAAACATAGTCCCCAAGACAACTTTCAAAATAAGAAAAATCAAAGCCGGAAACTATCAGTACAGTTCACACAGTCAACTAGCAGGAACCAGTCTTACAACTCTGATCGCCACTGTATCTGACATGAACACCCCTCAATCTGAGGTTGTACAGAGAGCTGGGATTCTCTGAGGATGGTTTTCAGGTCTTTTTCCATTTTTATAACCTTAGGAAAATTACTTAACTCTCTCTTTCTCTTCCTCTATTTATCAATAAGGATAATGCAGGTATTATTTGGGAAGAACTTTGAGTCAGTCTGATTAAAGATCCTATTTAAAGTGCCAGGTGCCATTCCACAAATAAATGAAAAAGTAGCAAGAGGAAATCTGTGTTCAAACATCCCAGTCTCTTTTGCTCCCTAGTCTCTCTCACTCTCCAGCACCAAGCAGGCACTTAACCCATGGAAGGATGAAGCTAAACAGAAAATGATTAATCTTGTATCAAACATCCTCAGCACAAGGCAATAATTGAAACATTCCATTGCAATCTCCCCGCCTACTTTTTCCTAGAACACATGATTACATCCAGATTATTATTTTGTCATTTCTTTTTGAATTGGGGAAATGTAACAACCATTTTGAACAGTACGTAGTGTGTTGGAGATTTTGGCAATGACCTTGGACTGTGTCAGCGAAAACTGCATGGTGCACTGATGAGGACAACTGAGCCGCTACTAGATTATCTTTAATGCTGCCAGAATACACAGAAGGAATGATCACTAATACAGTTCAGTTAGGGGCAGATGATTATTCTCTTTCTACAAAACTCCAGAGAGAATAAACAGGTCAGTTTACTTCTGCTGCTGCTGCCGCTGAAGTAAAATCTAAATCGCTGCTAAAATCTAATCACGACTGCTGATAAGTTGCTTCACTCGTGCCCAACTCTGTGTGACCCCACAGGCGGCAGCCCACCAGGCTCCCTTGTCCCTGGGATTCTCCAGGCAAAAACACTGGAGTGGGTTGCCCTGTCCTCTGCTAAAACAAAATAAGCGTGACATTGTAACAACTATTATCCTGAATTGTTAAAATAAATGTTAGATCAGTTAAGTTCAGTCACTCAGTCCTGTCAGATTCTTTGCAACTCCATGGACTGCAGCATGCCAGTCCCTTTCCATCACCAACTCCCGGAACTTGCTAAAGTTCATGTCCATCGAGTTGGTGATGCCATCCAACCATCTCATCCTCTGTCGTCCCCTTCTCCTCCTGCCTTCAATCTTTCCCAGCACCAGGGTCTTTTCTAAGGAGTCAGTTCTTCACATCAGGTGGCCAATGTTAGATAGATTCACATATAAATTCATTAAATGTGGCTAACCAAGTTTTGACTTTTTCTTTCCCATATCTTTGGTCAGTACAATGCTAAGCTCAATAATGAAATGGAAAACTCTCATTTTGGAAGCTTTCAAAATGTGAAAGTAAAATATATGTTTTGAGTGGTTTTCCTAAAGGAAAAGTAGAATTTTCCTACATTATAATTATATCACAAAGGGTGGAAGACGGGCCCCTCTAGAAGAGAAAGAAGGCATTCTGACAAGGAAGAAGAGAGATGGGCTGTGGAGTTGTACCCTCACCTTTATGAAGGATGGCCTTTGTACTTCTTCACTTGTTCTCTGAAAATAATTACTTCTCTATGTTGCATTTCCCTCTGGCTATGGCTAATCTTTCAGTAAAATCTGTTACATAAGGAAGTCTTGGGTCAATGGTGCTTTGGGGAACCGAGACTAGTGTTCCCATTTTCTTCCCAAGGAAGCCAATATGGCAATAGCCACAGGGAGAATAGAAACCTCCAAATAACAAAAAATAGTCAGCAAAAAGGTGAATGGAGTCCTCAGGGGCACTAAAGGTGATCCTGAAGGCACTAATAAGCAAAAAGGAGATGGCATCAGTCAGACTCTAAAATTGATGCGAGGAAAATCCTGTCTGTTGACTTTTATGAAGATGGGAACAAACAAAAGATTCTCATACTAATAAAATGGGCATTGTTCAGATACTAATAAAGTGGGCATTATTCCAGGTAGCAGACACTGAAATCAATACACTTCAAATAGTGCTGTATTCATAAAACCTAAATTCTTTTGAATTTATTAAAGAAAAACTTTGTAAAATGATGCAGCATAAGGGTTGGCAAACTATGACCATGGGCCAAATCCAGCCCACAGCCAAATTTGTAAAGAAAGTTTAAATTCATCGCTTTTCCACACTCATTTGTTTTTGTATTGTTTTTGACTGTGTTCATGCTACAACAGCAGAGGTGAAAGGTTGTGGCAGAGATCATATGGCCCACAAAACCTAAGATATGTGTTATCTGGGCTTTTATAGAAAATGTTTGCTGACCCATGTTGTAGAAAAAGGAGCAAAGGTGTTTAACCAGTATTCAGAAGATCTGGACCCAGTCTCAGCTCTACCCCAGTGTGTTCTTAGCAAAGTCATGTAATAGTTCTAAGTCTACATTTTCTAACTTGAAAATGAAGCTAATAGTTAATGCACTGGAACAACAAGGTTTTGGTGAAGTTCATGATGTGATTTATACTTTGAATACTTGGAAAACTATAAAGGTATAATTGTCTGTATAAATTCCTTCTATTTAACTACAACAGAGTGTATTCTGTTAGAAATTATATTACTCAGTGTTTGGGGGGTGAACAAGATGTTGAAATGGTCAGCTAGGAGGTTATAATTCATGAGGTGTTGGGTTGCAATTTTGATTGTGAATAAATATTTGGAATTCATATCTCCCCAGAAATAGAATCATAAAGAAATCTTGCCACACCCTGCCTTTGCCTCTGACTCCAGTCACATGGGCCACCAATGTAAAAGCTACAATTCTATGTATCACGTGTGCATTTGCTCTTTCTGAGGCTTGTTCTGGACCCCTCCTCTCACCTGCTTGCTGCTAAGTCACTTCAGTTGTGTCCGACTCTGTGCGACCCTATAGATGGCAGCCCACCAGGTTCCCCCATCCCTGGGATTCCCCATGCAAGAACGCTGGAGTGGGTTGCCATTTCCTTCTCCAATGCATGAAAGTGAAAAGTGAAAGTGAAACTGAAGTCGTGTTCAACCCTCAGCGACCTCATGGACTGCAGCCTTCCATCCTCCACCCATGGGATTTTCAAGGCAAGAGTACTGGAATGGGGTGCCATTGCCTTCTCCGCCTCCTCTCACCAGCAACTCTCTATGATCTTTAGTCTGAATAACTAAGAAATCAGTTCAGGTGTGAGCCCAGCAAGACGCCTTCCCTGACTCTCTTGTTCCAGATAACTTGTCTTCTTTATTGGGCCAAATTGTTGACTGCCCACAGCACATGCCTGTCATTGCTACTCCCCAGGTATATTATAATTAAGCATACATCTTTACATGTTTCTGTCCTTCCCCCAGCCTCCACCTTAAAAGAAGCTTCTGGAGGACAGGGACTGCATCTCAACCAAATAGCTTCCATTGCTGGGAAAACACCAGCACCAGGTAATTTCCACTTTTTCCAGCTACATAATAGGAAGGATATTGTTGTCTTCATCTTAAACTTTTGAAGAAAGTGCAGACTGGAGCAGAAGAGCTAGCTATTCAGAAGGAAATTGCAAATGATGAGTGGAGCCACATTTAATGCTGTAAGGAATTCCCCAGCCCAAAATACTCCATTCTTAATTATTATGTTATTCAGAGACCCTCAGTTTCTGAAAATTATCTGATTCCCAACAGCTTTGACACATTAAGGCAAAGCAACATTCTTCACACTATGGAAATATTTGTTAACAAGCCAATTGCCTACACAATTATCTTCTCCTACCTTCTCATATTTCCTCAACTTAGTTTCTATCCCATATTTTCTGATGTACAGCTCCAGCATTTGTGTCTCATCTATTCACACTGTGTATGAATGTGCAATGCAAAATTATTGCAAAGTGAAATCACACATTTTGCAAAAAATCTCGTTTATATGTCATCGATGAAAATGATTTTGGAAAAACCATTTAAAACATACACAGATCCTTGAAAACTGAGAATGCGGTATAGAGCTAGATTAATTAAAAACAAAAAAGAAGAAAAAAGGAAATTAATGATGACAGATTAGGTCATTCAAAAGAGAATGATTTAAATATCAAAGAATCAAGGGACCCTCTTAGGAAATCTGAGAATCCTTAAATATTTATACAAAAAGAACTTTCTTCATGATGATGATATGAAAGCCAAATATAAAGTAAAGGATGCCTTTTGTATTATCTTAAAAGATCTATTAATATTCTTTCTTTATTTTTCCTGTAAGAATAGCTCCTAGTTGTAATCAAAATATGAAGTTTATTTTCCATTATTTTATTTTCATGTTTTTCCTCAAAAACTTCATTTAATTATTTGTCATGGAATTCTCTGTGGATGATAGTATCTAATTACTCTGTTTACAGTTAGATAAGTTGAGGACAAGCAACATGACTCAAGAAGAGTCAAGTCATTGTCCTAGAAATTTAGAATGAAAAAGAGAAGCATTCTTTTGGTTGCCCAGACTGACACAGCTAAGAACAGTTTGTGTCCGGATTTCCTGACATGTGAAGGAAAAATGCTCAAAAGCAGGTCTGCAAGAAGAAAGACGAATGCAGCAGAGATGTAATAACAAGAGAATAAAGAGGACCTATCTTTGGTCCCAACGCCCAACAAATTTTTGCCCTTCCAAATAAACTTGAAATGAATTCTTCTTTTGATTTCCTTTTGTAGGGTTCCTTGGGTTACAGTCTGAGGCAAGCCAGAGATGCCTCTGTATCCACAGTAACCCTCCTCTAACCAGAACCCCCTCAGAAACCCTAGAGAATGTGCCCACAGGAAGCCTGAAACCCTCCAAATCCCTTGCATGTGCCTCTTCTTCAGACTGTTGTCTGGAGTATAAACCAAGTCACTGCTGTGAACACCTCATCCCCAAGGGATGGACTCAGGGAGCTGCAGCAGTGTTGTAGGTAAAGCTTGAACTGGGGCATTCACTCATGCCACATAAGGTTTCTCACAATGTAGAACAGAAGCTTGGGTGGGAAGAGAAAGTATGTGGCCTTAGACCAAGGCAGGTGGTATGTCTGAGATTTAAACTCAAACTTGTCGTTCCAGATTATTATGTATCATCCAAGGAGAATGTATTAGAATTAACAGTTTACTAGCTTAATGTATGGACCTCCTGAATAGCTCAGTTGGTAAAGAATCTGCCTGCAATGCAAGAAACCCAAATTTGATTCCTGGGTTGGAAAGTTCCCCTGGAGAAGGGATATGCTACCCACTCTAGAATTCTTTGGTTTTCCTGGTGGCTCAGATGGTAAAGAATTTTTCCTGCAATGTGAGAGACCTACATTCAATCCTTTGGTTGGAAAGACCCCCTGAAGGAGGGCATGGCAACCCACTCCAGTATTCTTGCCTGGAGAATCATTATGAACAGAGGAGCCTGGAGGGCTACAGTGCATGAGGTCATGAAGAGTCAGACATGACTTAGTGACTAACACAGCACACCACAGCATGATGTATAACTGTAAAATATTTAGACACACTGTTTAAATATTTTATTCTTTTCCAGATGGTGTAAATATAAGAAGCAGACTTGACATCTCATGATAAAGATAACATTGATTCAACCACGCTGAAGTATACATCATGGTTCTAATACTACACTAGGCTCTATACAGATTTATAATTGCATGTCATGATTGATGCAGAATTTCATGAGTTACCTTCCCAGGAATAGTGAGATTCTGGATTGCTCTAAACTGTGTCAGATATAGAAAGATTCAGAGTAAAACTAATTCCTTATGATTATCAAGTAGAAGTGAGAAATAGATTTAAGGGACTAGATCTGAAAGATAGAATGCCTGATGAATTATGGACAGAGATTTGTGACATTGTACAGGAGACAGGGATCAAGACCATCCCATGGAAAAGAAATGCAAAAATCAAAATGGCTATCTGGGGAGGCCTTACAAATAGCTGTGAAGAGAAGTGAAAAGCAAAGGAGAAAAGGAAAGATATAAGCATCTGAATGCAGAATAACAAGGAGAGATAAGAAAGCCTTCCTCAGTGATCAATGCAAAGAAAAAGAGGAAAACAACAGAATAGGAAAGACTAGAGATCTCTTCAAGAAAATTAGAGATACCAAGGGAACATATCATGCAAAGATGGGCTCGATAAAGGACAGAAGATATTAAGAAGAGGTGGTAAGAATGTACGGAAGAACTGTACAAAAAAGATCTTTACAACCCAGATAATCACAATGGTATGATCACTCACCTAGAGCCAGCCATCCTGGAATGTGAAGTCAAGTGAGCCTTAGAAAGCATCACTACGAACAAAGCTAGTGGAGGTGATGTAATTCCAGTTGAGCTATTTCAAATCCTGAAAGATGATTCTGTTGAAAGTGCTGCACTCATTATGCCAGCAAATTTGGACAACTCATCAATGGCCACAGGACTGGAAAAGGTCAGTTTTCATTACAATCCCCAAAAAGGCAATGCCAAAGAATGCTCAAATACCGCACAATTGTATTCATCTCACATGCTAGTAAAGTAATGCTCAAAATTCTCCAAGCCAGGCTTCAGCAATACGTGAACCGTGAATTTCCTGATGTTCCAGCTGGTTTTAGAAAAGGCAGAAGAACCAGAGATCAAACTGCCAATATCCACTAGATTATGGAAAAAGAAAGAAAATTCTAGAAAAAAAAATCTGTTTCTGCTTTATTGACTATGCCAAAGCCTTTGTGTGGAACACAATAAACTGTGGAAAAATTCTGAAAGAGATGGGAATTCCAGACCACCTGACCTGCCTCTTGAGAACTCTGTATGCAGGTCAAGAAGCAACAGTTAGAATTGGACATGGAACAACAGACTGGTTCCAAATAGGGAAAGAAGTACGTCAAGGCTGTATATTGTCACCCTGTTTATTTAACTTCTATGCAGAGTACATCATTAGAAAAACACTGGGCTGGAAGAAGCACAAGCTGGAATCAAGATTGCCAGGAGAAATATCAATAACCTCAGAAATGCAGATGACACACCCTTATGGCAGAAAGTGAAGAGGAACTAAAAAGCCTCTTGATGAAAGTGAAAGAGGAGAGTGAAAAAGTTGGCTTAAAGCTCAACGTTCAGAAAATGAAGATCATGGCATCTGGTCCCATCACTTCATGGGAAATAGATGGGGAACAGTGGAAACAGTGTCAGACTTTGTGTTTTTGTTTTGTTTTGTTCTGTTTTATTTTTTGGGCGGGGAGGCTCCAAAATCACTGCAGCTGGTGATTGCTTACACCTTAGAAGAAAAGTTATGACCATCCTAGATAGCATATTGAAAAGCAGAGACATTACTTTGCCAACAAAGGTCCGTCTAGTTAAGGCTATGGTTTTTCCAGTAGTCATGTATGGATGTTAGAGTTGGAGTGTGAAGAAAGCTGAGTACTGAAGAATTGATGCTTTTGAACTGTGGTCTTAGAGAAGACTCTTGCAAGTCCCTTGGACTGCAAGGAAATCCAACCTGTCCATTCTAAAGGAGATCACTCCTGGGTGTTCTTTGAAATGACTGATGCTATAGCTGAAATTCCAATAGTTTGGCCACTTCGTGTGAAGAGTTGACTCATTGGAAAAGACTCTGTTGCTTGGAAAGATTGGGGGCCAGAGGAGAAGGGGATGACTGAGGATGAGATGGCTGACTGGCATCACCAACTCGATGAATATGAGTTTGAGTGAATTTCGGGAGTTGGTGATGGACAGGGATGCCTGGTGTGCTCTAATTCATGGGATCACAAAGAGTTGGACATGACTGAGTGACTGAACTGAAATGAACTGAAGAAGGTAAGTTATCACCTTGTGTATGGATAAATGCCTGACATGATAAATCAAGTAATCTGGTTTTATACTTTAACAATTATGATTGGACATTCCTATCCACAGGTTCTTTATTCAGCTGTACTCTGCAATTTTATATAAGGGATTTTAGCATGGAGGATTTGGGTATCCTTGGTAGTTCTGGAATCAATATTCCATAGATATTAAGGAAAAACTGTATTTCTATAAACCTTAATTATGGGCAAGAACTATGAACTTTGGAACCTAAAAATCCAAGCTATCTTTATCTGCAGAATCTGATCCTATTAACTTGGTCTCTGTTTTAGACTT
Organism: Nanger dama; assembly: GCA_917880005.1. Taxonomy (NCBI): domain Eukaryota; kingdom Metazoa; phylum Chordata; class Mammalia; order Artiodactyla; family Bovidae; genus Nanger; species Nanger dama. The sequence goes on from CAKJTW010000069.1 coordinate 7,909,238, forward strand.
CATCTATATGAGAATATGGAATCTACCATCACACTTCAGTTGAATTACAGTAATAACTACCCATAATTTGGGCCTCACTTGTGGCTCAGCTGGTAAAGATCCCCTGCAATGCAGGAGAGCTGGATTCAATCCCTGGGTTGGGAAGATCTCCTGCAGAAGGAAAAGGTTACTCCCTCCAGTATTCTGGTCTGGAGAATTCCATGGATTCTCTAGTCTATGGGGTTGCAAAGAGAAACAACTGAGCAACTTTCATTTTCACCTGTAATTTGTGCTTGCCTGACGAGTCAGTGGTAAAGAATTCAATGCAGGAGACATCGGTTGAACCCTTGGGTCAGGAAGATACCCTAGAGAAGAAAATGGCAACCCCATTCAGTATTGTTCCCTAGGAAATCCCATGGGAAGAGGAGCCTTGTGAGCTACAGTCTATGAGGTTGCAAAAGAGTCAGACATGACTTAGTGACTAAAAAACACCTGCAGTTCAACTCACATTTGACAAAAACCAGTGAATTTCATTTAGTCAAGGCCTAAAATACCAACCGACTAATTTTTTTAGTATTTTCTTTTTTTTTTTTTTTTAGTATTTTCCCTTAAACACTTTGACTTATTTATGGTAGACATAGAATCCAATTATAGATATAAAAGTAAAATAAAACCAAAATCTATTAGGGTAAGATGAAACACTTAGGATCCTATAGCTCAACTTTAATACCACCACTTCACAGAGAACAAAGTAGAGTACCAAAGTAGTGAAGTAACTGGCCCAAAGTTACTGTATATTTTTTAATCCATCTCTAAATTGCACAGGTCTATTTTAAAACAGTTTCTTTCTAGGTTTAAAAAGAAAACATGTCATCTAAAAATACTATAAGCAGTCTGGAAATCAGCTTTTGCTAAATGACTTTTCAACAAATACTCCTATAATATTCTCATTTCTGCAAGCACTTAGCATGGAAAATTTCCTTTGGGTTAATCATTTGCTTCAGTGTGTATAAGTAGCCTTTAACTGTCTTTCTAAAGTAACACTCTTTATCCCTAGTTAAGACTATGCCTAACTTTAATTGACTTCAGAATAAGTAAGGGTGACTCAGTTTTAATGATCATATCAGCCTTTCTTTGTAATTGATGAGCACATTTTAAAAAATAAAAAATAAAACACGTTTGATGGCTACCAACCCAAAGGGTATGATGTCCATTCATCATAGGGAACTGGAATGCAAAAGTAGGAATTCAAGAGACACTTGGAGTAACCAGCAAGTTTGGTCTTGGAGTACAAACTGAGGCAGGGCAAAAACTAGCAGAGTTGTGCCAAGAGAATGCACTGGTCATAGCAAACACTCTCTTCCAACAACCCAAGAGATGACTCTACGTATGGACATTATCAGATGGTCAATATTGAAATCAGATTGATTATATTTTTTTGTAGCCAAAGATGGAGAAACTCTATAAAGTAAGAAAAACAAAAATTGGGAGCTGACTGTGGCTCAGGTCATGAACTCCCTTATTACCAAATTCAGACTTAAATTGAAGAAAGTAGGGAAAATCACTAGAACATTCAGGAATGACCTAAATCAAATCCTTTACGAATATTATGAATATATGGTGGAAGTGCCAAATAGATTCAAGGCATTAGATCTGATAGAGTGCCTGAAGAACTATGGATGGAGGTTTCTAACTTTGTACAGGGAGGCAATGATCAAAACCATCCCCAAGAAGAAGAAACTCAAAAAGGCCAAATGATTGTCTGAGGAGGCCTTACAGATAATCTGAGAAAAGAAGAGAAACTAAAGGCAAAGGAGAAAAGGAAAGATATATCCATCCGAATGTAGAGTTCCAAGGAAGAGCAAGGAGAGATAAGGAAGCCTTCCTAAGTGAACAAGGCAAAGAAATAGAGGAAACAACAGAATGGGGGAAAACTAAAGATCTCTTCAAGAAAATTAGAGATACTAAGGGAACATTTCAAGCAAAGATGGGCACAACGAAGGACAGAAAATGTATGGATATAAGCAAAGCAGAAGATATTAAGAAGAGGTGGCAAGAAACACAGAACTGTACAAAAAAAAAAGATCTTAGTGAGCCAGATAACCATGATGGTGTGATCACTCACCTAGAGCCAGGCATACTAAAACATGAAGTCAAGTGGGCCTTATGAACAAAGTGGAGGTGATGGAATTCCGGATGAGCTATTTCAAGTCCTAAAAGATGATGTTGTTAAATTGCTGCACTGAATACAGTAGCAAAATTGGAAAACTCAGCACTGGTCACAGGACTGGCAAAGGTCAGTTTTCATTGCAAACCCAAAGAAAAGCAATGCCAAAGGATGTTCAAACTACCACACAGTTGCACTCACCTTACATACTAGCAAAGTAATATGCTGAAAATTCTCCAAGCTAGGCTTCAACAGTTCCCTTGGTATCTCTAATTTTCTTGAAGAGATCTCTAGTCTTTCCCATTCTGTTCTTTTCCTCTATTTCTTTGCATTGATCGCTGAAGAAGGCTTTCTTATCTCTCCTTGCTATTCTTTGGAACTCTGCATTCAGATGCTTATATCTTTCCTTTTCTCCTTGGTTTTTCACCTCTCTTCTTTTCACAGCTATTTGTAAGGCCTCCCCAGAGAGCCTTTTTTTTTTGCATTTCTTTTCCATCTGGATACTCTTGATCCCTGTCTCCTGTACAGTGTCATGAACCTCATTCCATAGATAATCAGGCACTCTATCTATCAGATCTAGTCTCTTAAATCTATTTCTCACTTCCACTGTATAATCATAAGGGATTTGATTTAGGTCATACCTGAATGGTCTAGCAGTTTTCCCTACTTTCTTCAATTTATGTCTGAATTTGGTAATAAGGAGTTCATGATCTGAGCCACAGTCAGCTCCTGGTCTTGTTTTTGTTGACTGTATAGAGCTTCTCCATCTTTGGCTGCAGAGAATATAATCAATCTGATTTCAGTGTTGACCATCTGTGATGTCCATGTGCAGAGTCTCTTGTGTTGTTGGAAGAGGGTGTTTGCTATGACCAGTGCATTTTCTTGGCAAAACTCTATTAGTCTTTGCCCTGCTTCATTCCACAGTCCAAAGCCAAATTTGCCTGTTACTCCAGGTGTTTCTTGACTTCCTACTTTTGCATTCTAGTCCCCTATAATGAAAAGGACATCTTTTGGGTGTTAGATCTAAAAGGTTTTTAGGGCTTCATAAAACTGTTGAACTTCAGCTTCGTCAGTGTTACTGGTTGGGGCATAGACTTGGATAACTGTGATATTGAATGGTTTGCCTTGGAAACAAACAGAGATCATTCTGTCATTTTTCAAATTGGATCCAAGTACTGCATTTCGGCCTCTTTTGTTTACCATAATGGCTACTCCATTTCTTCTGAGGGATTCCTGCCTGCAGTAGTAGATATAATGGTCATCTGAGTGAAATTCACCCATTCCAGTCCATTTTAGTTCGCTGATTCCTAGAATGTCGACATTCACCCTTGCCATCTCTTGTTTGACCACTTCCAATTTGCCTTGATTCATGGACCAGATTTTCCAGGTTCCAATGCAATATTGCTCTTTACAGCATCAGATCTTGCTTCTATCACCAGTCACACCCACAACTGGGGATGGTTTTTGCTTTGGCTCCATCCCTTCATTCTTTCTGGAATTATTTCTCCACTGATCTCCAGTAGGATATTGGGCACCTAATGACCTGGGGAGTTCCTCTTTTGGTATCCTATCATTTTGCCTTTTCATGGGATTCTCAAGGCAAGAATACTGAAGTGTCTTGTCATTCCCTTCTCCAGTGGACCATGTTCTGTCAGCCCTCTCCACCATGGCCTTCCTGTCTTGAGTTGCCCCACAGGCATGGCTTGGTTTCACTGAGTTAGACAAGGCTATAGTCCTAGTGTGATTAGATCCACTAGTTTTCTGTGAGTATGGTTTCAGTGTGTCTGCCTTCTGATGCCCTCTTGCAACACCTACCATCTCACTTGAGTTTCTCCTACCTTGGGTGTGGGGTATCTCTTCATGGCTGCTCCAGCAAAGCACAGCCACTGCTCCTTACTTTGGATGAGGGGTATTTTCTTACCACTGCTGTTCCTGATCTTCAATGTGGGATAGCTCCTCTAGGCCCTCCTGCGCCTGCCCAGCCAGCTCCTCCCAGCCGCCGACACTGGCCTCAGGAGTGGGTGGCTGCTCCCAGCTGCCGCTCCTGGCCTCGGGCTTGGGGTGGCTCCTCAGTGTCACCATCCCTGGCCTCGGGTGTGAGATGGCTTCTCCCGGACGCACCTGACTTCAGAGGCAGGGTGTCTCCCTCCCCGTCCGCCCCTGACCTCAGACACGGGGTAGCTCCTCCCAGCCGCAACTGACCTCAGATGCAGAGTAGCTGCTGTCGGCCACCATCCCTGACCTCGGACGTGGGATAGCTCCTCTCAGCTGCACTAAGTGCCCGGGCTCTCGCAGCCACCTGCGCTTACTGTGCCGGCTCTTGTAGCTGCCTGTGTAAAGATGGGCTCAATAATGGACAGAAATGGTCTGGACCTAACAGAAGCAGAAGAGATTAAGAAGAGGTGGCAAGAATACACGGAAGAACTGTACAAAAAGATCTTCATGACCCAGATAATCATGATGATGTGATCACTAATCTAGAGCCAGACATCTTGGAATGTGAAGTCAAGTGGGCCTTAGAAAGCATCACTATGAACAAAGCTAGTGGAGGTGATGGAATTCCATTGAACTGTTTGAAATCCTAAAAGATGATTCTGTGAAAGTGCTGCACTCAATATGCCAGCAAATTTGGAAAACTCAGCAGTGGCCACAGGACTGGAAAAGGTCAGTTTTCATTCCAATGCCAAAGAAAAGCAATGCCAAAGAATGCTCAAACTACCTCACAACTGCACTCATCTTACAAGTTAGTAAAGTAATGCTCAAAATTCTCCAAGCCAGGCTTCAGCAATATGTGAACCGTGAACTCCCTGATATTCAAGCTGGTTTTAGAAAAGGCAGAGGAATCAGAGATCAAATTGCCAACATTCACTGGATTATGGAAAAAGCAAGAAATTTCTAGAAAAACATCTATTTCTGCTTTATTGACTATGTCAAAGCCTCTGACTGTGTGGATCACAATAAATTGTGGACAATTCTGAAAGAGATGGGAAAACCAGACCACCTGACGTGCTTCTTGAGAAATCTGTATGCACGTCAGGAAGCAAAAGTTAGAACTGGACATGGAACAACACACTGGTTCCAAATAGGAAAAGAAGTACGTCAAGGGTCTATATTGTCACCTTGCTTATTTAACATCTATGCAGAGTACATCATGAGAAACGCTGGACTGGAAGAAACACAAGCTGGAATCAAGATTGCCAGGAGAAATATCAATAACCTCAGATATGCAGATGACACCACCCTTATGGCAGAAAGTGAAGAGGAGCTAAAAGCCTCTTGATGAAAGTGAAAGAGGAAAGCGAAAAAGTTGGCTTAAAGCTCAACATTCAGAAAATGAAGATCATGGCATCTGGTCCCATCACTTCATGGGAAATAGATGGGGAAACAGTGGAAACATTGTCAGACTTTATTTTTGGGGTTTCCAAAATCACTGCAGATGGTGATTGCAGTCATGAAATTAAAAGATGCTTACTCCTTGGAAGAAAAGTTATGACCAACCTAGATAGTATATTCAAAAGCAGAGACATTACTTTGCCGACTAAGGTCCGTCTAGTCAAGGCTATGGTTTTTCCTGTGGTCAAGTATGGATGTGAGAGTTGGACTGTGAAGAAGGCTGAGTGCTGAAGAATTGATGCTTTTGAACTGTGGTGTTGGAGAAGACTCTTAAAGACTCTTGAGAGTCCCTTGGACTGCAAGGAGATCCAACCAGTCCATTCTGAAGGAGACCAACTCTGGGTGTTCTTTCAAAGGAATGATACTGAAGCTGAAACTCCAGTACTTTGGCCACCTCATGAGAATAGCTGACTTATTGGAAAAGACCGTGATGCTGGGAGGGATTGAGGCAGGAGGAGAAGGGGACGACCAAGGATGAGATTGCTGGATGGCATCACGGACTCGATGGACATAAGAGTGAGTGAGCTCCGGGAGATGGTGATGAACAGCGAGGCCTGGCTTGCTGCAATTCATGGGGTTGTAAAAAGTCGGACATGACTGAGCGACTGAACTGAGGCTTCAGCAGTATGTGAAACAAGAACTTCCAGATGTTCAAGCTGGATTTAGAAAAAGCAGAGAAACCAGAGATCAAATTGCAAACATCTGCTGGATCATAGAAAAAAGCAAGAGAATTCCCAGAAAAACAGGTTACTTCTCCTTCATTGACAACACTAAAGCCTTTGACTGTGTGGACAACAAATTGTGGAAAATTCTGAAAGAGATGGGAATACCAGACCACCTTATCTGTCTTCTGAAATCTATGCTGGTTAAGAAGCAGCAGTTAGAATCAGACATGGAACAATGCACTGGTTCCAAATTGGGAAAGAAGTACCTCAAAGCAGTATATTTTATTTACCTTTATTTGCAGAGTACATCATATGAAATGTAGATTGGATAAAGTACTAGCTGGAATCAAGATTGCCGGGAGAAATATCAATAACCTCAGATATGCAGATGATACCACCTGTATGGCAGAAAGCTAAGAGAAACTAAAGAACCTCTTGATGAAGGTAAAAGAGGAGGATGAAAAAGCTGGCTTAAAACTCAGTATTCAAATAATGAAGATCATGGCATCTGGTCCCATCACTTCATGACAATTATATGTATAAAAAATGGAAACAGAGACAGACTTTATTTCCTTGAGCTCCAAAATCACTGCAGATGGTGACGGCAGCCATGAAATTAAAGGACACTTGCTTCTTGGAAGAAAAGCTATGACCAACCTACATAGCATATTCAAAAGCAGAGACATTATTTAGCCGACTAAGGTTCGTATATAGTCAATGTAATCCAGTAGTCATGTATGGATGTGAGAGTTGAACTACAAAGAATGCTGAGCACCGAAGAATTGATGCTTTTGAATTGTGGTGGTGGAGAAGACTCTTGAGAGTCCCTGGGACTGCAAGGAGATCAAACCAGTCAATCCTAAAGGAAATCAATCCTGAATATTCATTGGAAGGACTGATGCTGAAGCTGAGGTTCCAATACTTTGGCCATCTGATGTGAAGAACTGACTCACTGGAAAAGCCTCAGATGCCGGGAAAGATTGAAGGCAGTAGGAGACAGGGACCACAGAGGATGAGACTGTTGAATGGCATCACTAACTCGATGAACATGAATTTGAGCAAGCTCTGGGAGATGGTGAAGGACAGAATAGCCTTGTGTGCTGCAGTCCATGGGGTCACAAAGAGTCAGATACAACTGAGAGACTGAACAACAACAACATCCAAGAGGAAAAATTCTAAAAATTATTTTAAATTTAAAAGTTGCTTAATTTCAACAATATTTAAGTTTAGTAAACACATACACATATACATGAAAAGAAAAACTGGTACAAGGTTAAAAAAAATCCAGAGAGTCATAACGTAATACATTAGGTGAAAAATTGATTAATAATCAGCATATTCAAAGAGATTGACCATGCATCATCTGCCTTCAAAGAGCTTATAGCAGAAGCTTCTTGAGGAGACACCATTTTTAATACAAGAAAGCATATGATAACAAAAATGTAATTGGAAACAAAAATTAGGAAATTTCAAGAGGAAAAGGATGAGCATGGTAAGGAGTGTTCATGTGCTCAGTCACACAGTCGTGTCTGACTCTTTGCCACCCCATAGACTGTAGCCTGCCAGCTCCTCTGTCCATGGAATTTTCCAGGCAAGAATACTGGAGCAGGTTTCCTTTTCCGTGGAGTGATCATAGACGGTATTCAAAACAAGCAAGACTATAAATATAGAACTTGGGTCTTACATATATATAATTTTCTTTATTTTAATTGGAGGCTAATTTCTTTACAATATTGTATTGGTTTGCCATACATCAATATGAATCGGCCATGGGTGTATACATGTTCCCTATTCTGACCAAACCCCTGCCCCACCCCCCCCATCCCCCCGGCCTCGACTCCCTCCCCAGACCATTCCTCTGGGTCATCCCAGTGCACCAGTCCCGAGCATCCTGTATCATGCATCGAACCTTGTCTGGCTATTCATTTCACATATGATATTATACATGTTTCAATGCCATTCTCCCATATCATCCCACCCTCAGGCTTTCCCACAGAGTCCAAAAGATTGTTCTATACATCTGTGTCTCTTTTGCTGTCTCTCATACAAGGTTATCATTACCATCTCTCTAAATTCCATATATATGCTTTAGTATACTGCATTGGTATTTTTCTTTCTGGCTTACTTCATAATAGGCTCCAATTGAACCCACCCTCATTACAACTGATTCAAATGTATTCTTTTTATGTGTGTGTATTTTAAAAATTCTTTATTTTAAAATGAGAGTTTAAATGTGAGTAGTGTAAAATATTCAAATACAGAAATGTATAAAGTTGAAAGTCATGTAATCTACACTGTTTAAGACTTTTCTATGCATTATGAACATAAACACAAATTTTTAGATGAGTTCATACAACACATTTTTCTAGCAATGGTTTGTTTCACTTAATAAATTATGGCCATTTTTCCATGCCAATATGTAATAAATGTATTTTTTTCTTTACAACAGACATGCAAATGTTCTTATATGGTTGAACCAGGTGTTTTATAGTGCTTATAATGAATTCTTTGCTGATAAACATTTAGATTTTTACTACATTCTTCTACCATGTAATTAATTTTTATGCTTCTGGAGTAACTTAAATATGTCAGCTCTTGTTCCATTCTATCTTCTGGACTGGAAAATAATATCAGTGTAGCCTTGACCTTGTTTAACACTTAAAGATTCTGATATTGGTAGACAAGTATCTTAGGACTCAATTTCAAGTAATTGAAACCCAACTCAAAGTAACTTAAGCAAAGAAGGGTATTTATTGATTCACATAACTGAAAAGTCCAGGGGGATATACTAGCTTCAGGCACGGTTTGATCCAGGGGCACAAGCATTGTCATCAGGACTCAAGTCTCTCCATTATTTGGCTCCATTTTCCTCTGTACTGGCTTCATTCTCCGACTGGCTCATTTGATATGTTGGGCCCTGTTGGTTTGAGCTTTTCATCCTACAGAGCTAAGCAATCTCAGTAAAGAGCTTTTCTTTCGTAGTTCACTAAAACTCTTAGGGTTGAGAATCACTGGACCAACTTGAATCACAAGACCAATCCTGAACCAATCACTGTGGTCAAGGAGATGGACTGTGCTGATTGATCAGGTCTGAATTACATGTCCACCCATGAAACATAAGATTAGGTCAGATTGAACCATGTGGACATTGAACCAAATGTATTCTTTTTAATGGCTGAGTAATATTTCATTGTGTATATGTACCACAGCTTTCTTATCCATTCATCTGCTGATGGACATCTAGATTGCTTCCATATCCTGGCTATTATAAACAGTGCTGTGATGAACATTGGGGTACACGTGTCTCTTTCAGTTCTGGCTTCCTTGGTGTGTATGCCCAGCAGAGGTATTGCTGGGTCATATGGCAGTCCTGTTTCCAATTCTTTAAGGAATCTCCACACTGTTCTCCATAGTGGCTGTACTAGTTTGCATTCCCATCAACAGTGTAAGAGGGTTCCCTTTTCTCCACACCCTCTCCAGCATTTATTGCTTGTAGACTTTTGGATCACAGCCATTCTGACTGGTATGAAATGGTACCTCATTGTAGTTTTTATTTGCATTTCTCTGATAATGAGTGATGTTGAGTGATGTTGAGCATCTTTTCATGTGTTTGTTAGCCATCTGTATGTCATCTTTGGAGAAATGTCTGTTTAGTTCTTTGGCTCATTTTTGATTGGGTCATTTATTTTTCTAGAATTGAGCTGCATAAGTTGCTTGTATATTTTCGAGGTTAATCCTTTTTCAGTTGCTTCATTTGCTATTATTTTCTCCCATTCTGAAGACTATCTTTTCACCTTGCTTAGAGTTTCCTTTGTTGTGCAGAAGCTTTTAATTTTAATTAGGTCCCATTTGTTTATTTTTGCTTTTATTTCCAATACTCTGGGGGTGGGTCATTGAGGACCCTGCTGTGATTTATGTCGGAGAGTATTTTGCCTATGTTCTCCTCTAGGAGTTTTATAGTTTCTGGTCTTACATTTAGATCTTTAATCCATTTTGAGTTTATTTCTGTGTATGGTGTTAGAAAGTGTTCTAGTTTCATTCTTTTACAAGTGGTTGACCAGTTTTCCCAGCACCACTTGTTAAAGAGATTGTCTTTAATACATTGTATATTCTTGCCTCCTTTGAAAAGATAAGGTGTCCATGGGTGCATGGATTTATCTCCGGGCTTTCTATTTTGTTCCATTGATCTATATTTCTGTCTTTGTGCCAGTACCATACTGTCTTGATGACTGTGGCTTTGTAGTAGAGCCTGAAGTCAGGCAGGTTGATTCCTCCAGTTGCATTCTTCTTTCTCAAGATTGCTTTGGCTATTCGAGGTTTTTGTATCTCCATACAAATTGTGAAATCATTTGTTCTAGCTCTGTGGAAAATACCATTGGTAGCTTGATAGGGATTGCATTGAACCTATAGATTGCTTTGGGTAGTACACTCATTTTCACTATATTGATTCTTCTGATCCATGACCACAGTATATTTCTCCATCTGTTAGTGTCTTCTTTGATTTCTTTCACCAGTGTTTTATACTTTCTATAGATAGGTCTTTGTTTTTTAGGTAGATATGTTCCTAAGTATTTTATTCTTTTGTCGCAGTGGTGAATGGAATCGTTTCCTTAATTTCTCTTTCTATTTTCTCGTTATTAGTATATAGGAATGCAAGGGATTTCTGTATGTTGGTTTTATATCCTGCAACTTTACTATATTCATTGATTAGCTCTAGTAATTTTCAGATGGAGTCTTTAGGGTTTTCTCTGTAGAGGATCTCCAGTAGCATACTGGGCACCTACAACCAGTCCATTCTGAAGGAGATCAACCCTGGGATTTCTTTGGAAGGAATGATGCTAAAGCTGAAACTCCAGTACTTTGGCCACCTCATGTGAAGAACTGACTCATTGGAAAAGACTCTGATGCTAGGAGGGACTGGGGGCAGGAGGAGAAGGGGACAACCAAGGATGAGATGGCTGGATGGCATCACAGACTCGATGGATGTGAGTCTGAGTGAACTCCGGGAGATGGTGATGAACAGGAGGCCTGGCATGCTGCAATTCATGGGGTCGCAAAGAGTCAGTCATGACTGAGAGACTGAACTGAACTGAACTGTAGAGGATCATGTCATCTGCAAACAGTGAGGGAATTACCTCTTTTTTCCAATCTGGATTCCTTTTATTTCTTTTTCTGCTCTGATTGCTGTGGCCAAAACTTCCAAAACTATGTTGAGTAGTAGTGGTGAGAGTGGTCACCCTTTTCTTGTTCCTGACTTTAGGGGAAATGCTTTCAATTTTTCACCATTGAGGATAATGTTTGCTGCGAGTTTATCATATATAGGTTTTATTATGTTGAGGTATGTTCCTTCTATTCCTGCTTTCTGGAGAGTTTTTATCATAAATGGATGTTGAATTTTGTAAAGGCTTTCTCTGCATCTATTGAGATAATCATATGGCTTTTATTTTTCAATTTGTTAATGTAGTATGTTATGTTGATTGATTTGCAGATATTGAAGCATCCTGCAATCCTGAGATAAAGCCCACTTGGTCATGATGTATCATCTTTTTAATGTGTTGTTGGATTCTGATTGCTAGAACTTTGTTAAGGATTTTTGCATCTATATTCATCAGTGCTCTTGGCCTGCAGTTTTCTTTTCTTTTTTTTTTTTTTTTTTTTTGGCATCTTCATCAGGTTTTGGTATTAGGGTGATGGTGGCCTCAGGAATGAGTTGAGAAGTTTACCTTCTTCTGGAATTTTCTGGAAGAGTTTGAGTAGGATAGGTATGAGCTCTTCTCTAAATTTTTGGTAGAATTCAGCTGTGAAGCCATCTGGATCTGGGCTTTTGTTTGCTGGAAAATTTCTGATTACAGTTTCAATATCCATGCTTGTGATGGGTCTGTTAAGATTTTCTGTCTTCCTGCTTCATTTTTGGAAAGTTGCACTCTTCTGAGAATTTGTCCATTTCTTCCAAGCTGTCCATTTTATTGGCATATAATTGCTGATAGTCTCTTATGATACTCTTGTATGTTTGTGTTGTCTGTTGTGATTTCTCCATTTTCATTTCTAATTTTATTAATTTGATTTTTCTCCTTTTGTTTCTTGATGAGTCTGGCTAATGGTTTGTCAATTTTATTTATCCTCAAAGAACCAGCTTTTTGCTTTGTTGATTTTTGCTATGGTCTCTTTTGTTTCTTTTGCATTTATTTCTGTCCTAATTTTAAAGATTTCTTTCCTTCTACTAACCCTGGGGTTCTTCATTTCTTCCTTTTATAGTTGTTTTAGGTGTAGAGTTAGGTTATTTATTTGACTTTTTTCTTGTTTCTTGAGGTATGCCTATATTGATATGAACCTTCCCCTTAACACTGCTTTTACAGTGTTCCACAGGTTTTGGGTTGTTGTGCTTTCATTTTCATTCATTTCTATGCATATTTTTATTTCTTTTTGATTTCTTCTGTGATTTGTTGGTTATTCAGAAGCGTGTTTTTCAGCCTGCATATGTTGGAATTTTTAATAGTTTTTCTCCTGTAATTGAGATCTAATCTTACTTCATTGTAGTCAGGAAAGATGCCTGGAATGATTTCAATTTTTTGAATATACCAAGGCTCGATTTATGGCCCAGGATGTGATCTATCCTGGAGACGATTCCATGTGTGCTTGAGAAAAAGGTGAAATTCATTGTTTTGGGGTAAGATGTCCTATAGATATCAATTAGATCTAATTTGTCTATTGTATCATTTAAAGTTTGTGTTTCCTTATTAATTTCTGTTTAGTTGGTCTATCCATAGGGGTGAGTGGGGTATTAAAATTTCCCACTATTATTGTGTTATTGTTAATTTGCCCTTTCATACTTGTTAGCATTTGTCTTACATATTGTGGTGCTCCTATGTTGGGTGCATATATATTTATAATTGTTGTATCTTCTTGGATTGATCCTTTTATCATTATGTAGTGGCCTTCTTTGTCTCTTTTCACAGCCTTTGTTTTAAAGTCTATTTTGTCTGATATGAGCATTGCTACTCCTGCTTTCTTTTGGTCTCTATTTGCGTGGAATATCTTTTTCCAATCCTTCACTTTCAGTCTGTATGTGTCTCTTGTTTTGAGGTGGGTCTCTTGTAGGCAACATATATAGGGATCTTGTTTTTGTATCCATTCAGCCAGTCTTTGCCTTTTGGTTGGGGGCATTCAACCCATTTACGTTTAAGGTAATTATTGATAAGTATGATCCTGTTGCCATTTCCTTTATTGTTTTGAGTTCGGGTTTATACACCCTTTTGTGTTTCTTGTCTAGAGAAGATCCTTTAGCATTTGTTGGAGAGCCGGTTTGGTGGTGCTGAATTCTCAGCTTTTGCTTGTCTGTAAAGCTTTTGATTTATCTTTCATATTTGAATGAGATCCTTGCTGGGTACAGTAATCTGGGCTGTAGGTTATTTTTGTTTGATCACTTTAAGTACATCCTGCCATTCCCTCCTGGCCTGAAAAGTTTCTATTGAAAGAACTGCAGTTATCCTTATGGGAATCCCCTTGTGTGTTATTTGTTGTTTTTCCTCTGCTGCTTTTAATATTTGTTCTTTGTGTTTAATCTTTGTTAATTTGATTAATATGTGTCTTGGGGTATTTTGCCTTGGATTTATCCTGTTTGGGACTCTCTGGGTTTCTTGGGCTTGGGTGATTATTTCCTTCCCCGTTTTAGGGAAGTTTTCAACTATTATCTCAAGTATTTTCTCATGGTCTTTCTTTTTGTCTTCTTCTTCTGGGACTCCTATGATTTGAATGTTGTGGCATTTAACATTGTTCCAGAGGTCTCTGAGATTGTCCTCATTTCTTTTAATCCATTTTTCTTTTTTTCCCTCTCTGCTTCATTTATTTCTACCATTCTATTTTCTATTTCACTAATCCTTTCTTTTGCCTTTGTTATTCTACTATTTATCCCCTCCAGTCTGATTTTTATTTCATTTATTGCATTATTCATTATATATTGACTCTTTTTATTTCTTCTAGGTCCTTGCTAAACCTTTCTTGCATCTTCTCAATCCTTGTCTCCAGGCTATTTATCTGTGATTCTATTTTGTTTTCAAGATTTTGGATCATTTTCACTATTATTATTCGGAATTATTTCCCTATCTCTTCCCTATCTCTTCCTCTTTTGTTTGGTTTGGCGAGCATTTATCCTGTTCCTTTACCTGCTGTGTATTCCTCTGTCTCTTCATCTTGGTTATATTGCTGTGTTTGGCATGGCCTTTCTGTATTCTGGCAGTTTGTAGAGTTCTCTTTATTGTGGAGTTTCCTCTCTGTGGGTAGGATTATACAGGTGACTTATCAAGGTTTCCTGGTTAGGGAAGCTTTTGTCAGTTTTCTGGTGGGTAGAGCTGGATTTCTTCTCTCTGGAGTGCAATGAAGTGTCCAGTAATGAGTTATGAGATGTCAGTGTGTTTGGAATGACTTTGGGCAGCCTGTATATTGAAGCTCAGAGCAATGTTCCTGTGTTGCTGAAGAATTTGTGTGGTATGTCTTGCTCTGGAACTTGTTGGCCCTTGGGTGGTGCTTGGTTTCAGTGTAGTTATGGAGGTGTTTGATGAGCTCCTGTCAATTAATGTTCCTTGAAGTCAGGAGTTCTCTGGTGTTCTCAGGGTTTGGATTTAAGCCTCCTGCTTCTGGTTTACAGTTTTGTTTTTACAGTAGCCTCAAGACTTCTCCATCTTTTGAAGACAATGGGCTGCTTTTCTGTGTGCCTGATGTCCTCTGCTGGCATTCAGCAGTTGTTTTGTGTAATTTACTCAGCGTTCAAATGTCCTTTTGATGAATTTGTGGGGGATAAATTGGTCTCCCCCGTCCTATTCCTCTGTCCTCTTCAGACTGCCCCAGAACTTGGGTCTTAAAGGTATCAAGCAAACCATCTGTGAGAACATTTTAGATTTCACTTGTGGGCTTCATCACCTCCTGAAGACTCAGTTTCCTGTCATTGGTAAGAAGTAACTTAGATGCAGTGCTCAGCATCGTATCTAATACTAATTGCAGTGAATGTTAGGTTTGCCCACATTGCTCCCTGGGCAAGTGTCAGAATGTAACATGCCATCACATTACCCAATCTGCCTCTCTTGCCTCAGTGAGCAGTGCCCTTCAGTGGCATCTGATCTAAGCTAGTTTAATCATAGTACCTCACTCCCCAGCCACAGTGACTGATTCTCAAGCATGGATACATAACCCAATCAGGACCAAATTATAGTACTCTTTGACCTAGAGCCTGAGGAAAGAGCCTCTTTTCCTTCTGGTGACCAGCCAGGATTGAGCGTTTTGCCATATGAAGAACTTTGAGCACTAAAATTGGGAAGCTCTCAGAAAAATGCGAATGCACTAGCTGGGAAGATTGATTCCCAAACAACCTATGGAAGAAGGAAGTCTACAGTAGGAAAAATGGAGCCATTATACAGAGAGAACAGAAATGGGGAGAAAGACAGTGCTGGTGAGCTTCCAGCCTTGGTCTGAATTGTTTTCAAAGCTAGACACTTTCTGTTTAACTCACTTTTGATTACATGTTGCAATTAGTTTCCCTTGATTAGGGTAACTAAGTTAAGATTTCTGTCACTTGTAATAAAAAAATCCTAATCACTACATTGATCCATGGAAAATGCTTCATATATGTTAGCCATTATCATTATAATTGTGGTAACTATTGCTAAATTCTACCAAGAAACTTTATTTCTCCTGGTTTATTAGTTTATTAGTTAATTAGTAATTAGTTTTTTAGTTAACTAGTTTATTAGTTAAGATGTACTGTTGCAACCCCAAGCAGCACTGCAGCATGCCAGGCTTCCCTGTCCTTCACTTTCTATTGATGCCATCCAGCCATCTCATCCTCTGTCACCTTCTCATCCTGCCCTCAATCTTTCCCAGCATCAGAGTCTTTTTCAATGGGTCAGCTCTTCCCATCAGGCAGCTCAAATATTGGCACTTTAGTTTCAACATCAGTCCTTCTGATGAATATTCAGGACTGATTTCCTTTAGGATTGACTGGTTGGATTTCCTTGCAGTCCAAGGGACTCTCAAGAGTCTTCTCCAACACCACAATTTGAAAGCATCAAAGATGAACAGAGAACATTAAACTAAATAATTCTGCTCTCATGGAGACATAGCCAGAGACCACTTGGGCTAATTTGAATGACATGGTTCCTGCTACTGGCCCAAAAATCACCTCCAACATCCAAGGAAACTTGGGAGCAGAAATGCTGCATAAGGTCCAGACAGTTATTTGGATATAGAACAGTACTGAATGACTCTCCTTCAACTACTTGCATCTAGGCAAGCTCCCCAGTCTCAGCTACTATTCTAATTTCTGGTAAAAGATTTGGATGTGTGGACTGGTAAAATTCTGCTTGGTATATGGTTTTCTCAAGATGAAAATAATATATGAAACTCCATACTGTTTCAAAAACAGGAATTTTCCCTGATTATTTTTAAAACTCAGTGTTGTTCAGAGTTAAAAGATAATGCATCATTGGCCAAACAGAACTGAGTGACTTCACTTTCACTTTTCACTTTCATGCATTGGAGAAGGAAATGGCAATCCACTCCAGTATTCTTGCCTGGAGAATCTCAAGAACCAGCCTGGTAGGCTGCCATCTAATGGGGTCGCACAGAGTCAGACATGACTGAAGCAACTTAGCAGCAGCAGCAGCAGCCCAAACAGTTATTGACTACTTTGGTTACTTTCCATTTCAGAATCTATTGAATAATAATAATTTACTTTCCATGTAATCAATAGCTTGAAGTAGAATATTTTTAAAAATTGTTCTTAATTATAATAAAACACCATTCTTTACTTAATTCTTTCTCCTGAGATCAACCTGAAGCAAGAGATTCACATGGAACTTGCTAGGCTTATATCAAAAAGCAAAGACCAACAGAGAAATCCCACAATGGTTTTTAGATTTTTGCTTAGAAATGAAGCTCTAAGAAGAAACTTTGCTTCTGTTCACATTTCACTAGCCAAAAGAAGTTGTACGAAAAGACAATGGAGCAGGAAAAGAAATTATAATTATCATTTTCTCACTTGGGTGGGGGAAGGAGAAAATCGATTTGGAACAATAGTACAGTTTAATACAAGTTTTGTTACTCTGATGAGCCCCTCTCTTTTCCTTTATCTTCCTTCTTTCTGGCAAGTTCCCTCCCAGTACTTTCTTGTAGCTCAACTCTCATCTACACCCCAAAGTCTCTCTTCCCTGATTCACCAAGCTATTTTGTTTCTTATTACTCATGACTGTGCATCCCTTCTTAAATTTCTTGAATTTATATGATACAATATATTATCAGTCTAACAGCTGGTAATGGCTCAGAATGTCACACCTCTTAGACAACTTTGTTCTTGACTTTAAATTATCTCCACAAATATTTTTAATCATTGAGTCTAAAAGAGTATGCTAGGTATTATACACTGTTATTTTTCTTTAAAAGCCTATTAAATATTTGGGTGTAAAAGATGCAAAACAGAAACATTAGGCAAAAAAATAAATCTAAATAAATGGTAACTCACTCTGATATTCTTGCCTGGAAAATTATATGGATAGAGGAGCCCAGCAGGCTGCAGTTCATGGGGTTGCAAAGAGCCAGACATGACTGAGTGACTGAGCACACAGGCACACACACACACACACACACACACACACACACAAAAAAAAAAAGTGAGTGATTATTCCAAGAGATTTTCACATTCAAAGGCTTCTAATAAGGTATAAAACAAGATTGCTTTCCTTTTTCCATTCAATCAACTATTCAGTTAATAAATCCAATAGTAATAAGCTACATAGGTGTTTCCAGTTTTCTTGTTATGAAAACTAAGAAGGTTTGGGCTTTGCATGTGCAGTTTCTTTGCCTTGTCAGACAAACTTCTGGGGGTCTACAGTCCAAAATGGAAAAATAAAAAGAAGTAGATGAAAAAATACTTTAGTAACGAAGGAGGCTCAGCTTGAGAAATTTGGGGGAAAGTACAGGAGTTGTTCTTTTTGAGAGAAACTAATTGAGAGGAAAATTATCATTTTAAGAAGCATTGTTGAGGACTTTGTACTATTTTGCACGTGCTGAAGAAATGCATGTAAAGACCTTGAGTTATTTTGTAAATAACTGAGGATTTGGCACTTCTTTAACTCTGACACCACTCTGAGATTAGACCACTTGGATCACAGCTTTCATAAAGTTACTAAACACACATTTACTGAACACAACTATGTGTTGAGGACAGTTTGAGGGGCTGGCTGTCCAATGATAAACAAAATAGATGTCAATTTTTACTTGGAATATGTATCATTTAAGATAAGCACCACTACAATGAGATAGAGAATTTAAGAATTATAACAATTTGCTAAAAGATTAACAAAACAGCAAGAAAGTGACTTGCCATCCAAATTTATATACAAGTGCATGCTAAGTGTCTTCATTTTGTCTGATTCTTTGTGACCCCATGGACTGTACCCTGCCAGGCTTCTCTGTCCATGGGATTCTCCAGGCAAGAATACTGGAGTGGGTTGCCATTCCCTGCTTCAGGAGATCCTCCCAACCCAGGGATCAAACCCACGTCTCTTATGTCTCCTGCATTGGCAGGCAGGTTCTTTATCACTAGCACCACCATAGATAAGAAGCAGTAAAGCACAGTTTGTATCCCAAATCAGCCTTCTTGCCCAACCTACATACCAAATCCAATATCAGCTCATACAAATGTTCTCAAATTGTATGAGAACATATCTAAATACCTATTCCCCCAGATATTCTTCCTCCACTGCATATAACCCACTCAGCAGATTCAAATTCTCTCTTCCACCACAGATCTCCATGTAAAATTCAGACTGAGAGTTGAAGAAGGTTTGGTAGATGAGCTACTGCAAATCTACTTTGTGCCTTAGAGATGCTGCCCAGGAGTGAGTACATTTTCTCAGCTGCTTTTTCCATCTTCCTTTTTCCCATGAGTTACAATGCTGCCATAAAAACAATAACTATCTGAATAGAGTGGGAAATAGCAATTTAAAATGATTTAAAAAGATAATCATTTTTAAAGTAATTACTATCATTATTTCTTTATTTGAGAGAGAGAGAGAGAGAAATATATTGTGAATCAATAGAAGCCTTGGCCCACAATCTCTAAGCCTTATTTATCTGGGTATTGTTTATCTCCCAGAGTTTCCCCTCAGATGAAAGAATAATAAAGCAGAATGACTCATAGCTCTTTATTTACAGAGAAATGGCTTTTGGAGGGAAATAATATTTAAAAGCCAAAGTGTGAAAGGGGCTCAAAGACTGCTCTGTGGGGCAGAAACATAGTACATGGCTCCAGTAAATGAAAACAGAGCCATTGCCACTTGACTCTGTCTCACAAGTAATGCTCACACCTCTGAGAAAAGAAGTCAAGAGATACATCTTTCAGCAGAGACCATCTTTCTGCTTCTTATGACTGCAGGGACAAGGAGAAATCCCTCCAGAGTAAATCACATGTCTCTCAAGATGCTTCAAACTAAGCTATCCTATTATAGGCTATAACTATCCTCAGAGCAATAAAGGGGCCATCAATATATATCTGATTCTGCAGTTAACTTTGCTGTTGTTCCAGCTGATGATAATTTCTGCTTGCTCATCTATGAACCTGAAATTCAGTCACTTGAACTTTGTATTCTCAATTTCTAACTCCAGTGGGGTCCCTTAGCCCCAATTGATATTTAAGTCCCTGTCTTCTCTCCCCCAGCCTTCTCAGAAAAACTTAAATTTCAGCCTGCTCCATTTTAGCCCCAAATCTTTAGATTCAGTATGAGAATATAATAATGTCACTTTCATTCAGTTCCAGGGAAATAGGCAACCACTTAAAATAAAGACAAACTCAGAAGAGAACCATGAATTTGAATGTACTATTTTCTGACCATCTTATTTGCAGGAAATATTGTTGTTGGTGTATTATGTTATACCTAACTTTATTATAACTGCTTCTAATTTGAAATGTAGACTCTGAGTCTGATGAGATACTTTTCCACTTATCCAGTTGTCAGGATGCCTAGAGTGGGAAAAATATGGAGGCGATTAAAATGAAAACCAGTGGGAAGAGTCTGATGTTATACAAGAGAACTGCTTTGATATGAAGTTCAAGAGTTTTATATAACATTCCTTTTGTGATTCATTAAGAAGGCAGATAGAGCTTTATTTTGTGTGTGAAGGTAACAGTGTCTACTATGTTGAGGGGTACAAGTGGTCATTTTACAGTGCTGTGTAGGAAGGACTCTCAGATCAGTAAAATTGTTACCCGGCTGTTGCCCCAGAATCATACCCCTGCCGCTGGATGGAGGTGAACTACTATTAACTAAGTTTCAGGCTTAACCACAAAATATAGAGCTACAAACAGAAAAATAAGGACTGATTAGAAGAAGGCAATGGCACCCCACTCCAGTACTCTTGCCTGGAAAATACCATGGATGGAGAAGCCTGGTGGGCTGCAGTCCGTGGGGTCGCTGAGTCGGACATGACTGAGTGACTTCTCTTTCACTTTTCACTTTCATGCATTAGAGAAGGAAATGGCAACCCACTCCAGTATTCTTGCTTGGAGAATCCCAGGGATGGGGGAGCCTGGTGGGCTGCCATCTATGGGGTTGCACAGAGTTGGACATAACTGAAGTGACAGCAGCAGCAGCAGAACCAGCTAGGTCCAAGATGTTGCAAGATCTGAGTTCCAACAGACTTGAACCTCACTATATTATCCTAGCAATACATGAGCATGCTAAATGATACACCCAGAACACCATGATAGTTGAAAATTGCCATGACAACAACCAGAAAATTCCATACAAGAACTGAAAAGGAGTGTGGTTGGCGTACTGAGCAAACCACACTCCTCTTCCTCTTCTCCAGTAAATCATGAATATTCCTCCCTCTATTCACTCCCTTTTACCTTGACCCGAAGCTAAGCTTCAGCTACATACTCTTATGCTTTAATACATAACTGCATTAGATGTGAAATAAACTTACCTGTATAGTCACTGTTCTATACATTAACATTTACACCACTGTGATCCCTCAAGGACATTTTATGTGATGACTTTAAAGCAAAGGCATGATTATTAGAAACTATTTAAGCTGTTTCAGCCCAAGTCAGGTTGAGAAGTTTATGTTTGAACTAAGTTTTCACTTCTCCATTCTCTGGCCATTGAATAAAGTTTCTGCTGTTTTGGTCTCAGTACTGGTTTCATTACTGGCTATATAAATCTGAGCTGGAAAAGAACCTTCCCCACCAAGGTAGGGGACTTCAACTGGGCTAGGGCCCAAGCTGAGATTCATATGACCAATTTTGTAACAGAATCAACATACACCCATCAAACACAGTACCTGACAGTCTGTTCTTAGTGCTTTGGGATAAGTATTACTAACCTAAGAATATTAATGAATATCATAGCAAAACTAATTGTTTTGTAAATTTAGAAAATAAGACAAACACAACTAGGACAATTATACATCGTGCCAGTAATATCATCCTGTGAATTAATGTAAATAAAGAGAAATAGGTATCTGTAAAACAATGTGAGGAAAGGAAGGCATTAGATTATAGGGCTGATGGAAATAGTTCGCCAACATATTTTACCAAGGACTTGGCCTGCCTAAAGATATATAAGGCGCTCTCCCTCCAAAGCCAACACAAACCACATCTAGCCCTACTGAACCCACATCTTTAGTCAGTTCTTTTCTAACAATCAAAGCTTTTGGTAGCTGGAAAAAAAAAATGCTTTCAACACTGATCTCGTGGTCTGTGGCAGGTCTAATTTAATAGCATTTTCTAAAGAGAGTAGTACTTTTTCATTTTATCCCTTGACCTTTCTTAACATATTCTGCATCTCTTAGTATTTTCCTTCTTTACATTCTCCCTCCTGCATGTTATGCAAATGAGTTGCTGAGCTGGAGAAAATAAACTGCATTTGTCTTCCTGCCACACTCCCTGAAGGGTGGTGTGGAAACCTGAACACATTCATTGATCACGCCTCCCACTCTCATGGACTGACCTGCATAAGGCACCCAGGCATGGTACAGGAAAACTCATGGGATTCAGGAAGACCCAGAAAGAAATTTCAAATGGCCCACCCCCACCATCTTCCTTAGGAATTTGCACCTCTGAATCCCATGTAAGCCTGTCCCAACTAGACTTAGTCTCAAAATATTCATGAAACACATAACACGTGTTTAGTTCTGTCCCCCCCCCACACACACACACACACTACTTCATTAATGCTCACAGGAGACAGACTGTGTTGACATTCACATCCTTCCAATGAAATTCAGATTAAGTGTTTATAGTTGGTAAAGTGTAGCCCAGCAGTGTTAGTATCACCTAGGAGCTTATCAGAAACAGAGTCTCAGACCCCGCTCAGAAATACCAAATCAGAGCCTACATTTTAATAAGGCCCACAGGTCAGTAGCTTAAAAGCCTTAAGTTGCTCATAAACACTCTCTCCTTGTTGCTCTGAACCACTTCAATGAAAAGTTACTGTGAGAGGCCCCTCAGAGAACAGATTCCTCTCACCAGGAGTCCTGTCAGGTTTCAGGAGAGGAGTTTGAATTTTGTCATTCTAACAAAGGAAGGCTGCTGGCACCTGCATCCAGCAGAACTCTTTCTAAGAAACATCATGACTTTTAAATAGCACAATGTTTTAACCTTATGGTTTTCAAATCTTCTCTGTCAACATCTATTTGATTGAGTATAGTCATCTTCATGTGGCTGTCTACTCGGCATTTCACCATTCCTGAGGCCCAAGCCACTTTTTGATGGAATGAGTAAAATAGTGTTTCTAAAAATATAACGAAGAACATTCTCTAATCTTTACAAAGTAAATCACTAGTACAGTTTGGTGCTTTGTTATTCCTAGTGAAGACACAATTTCAACACATGTCACATCCAGTCACAACACATTTGGGGACCTACCTCCTAAGACATATAACTGTTTTATTCATTCCAGAGAGTGTTCAACTACAGCAGCTGGCAGGGTAGATACCTGGGAAATCAAGGGTGGCATGGATCATGGAACCTACCTGACTACAAATAGGACTCAATTACCCTGAGTTACTTCAATCAAAATCTAAAGAGGAAACACTGTCCTTTATCACAACTCATTGGGATAAATTCAAGTTGACTAACTGAGAGAGAGATTTAAAGAAGAGGTAGCCAAAACAGAGTAATTTAACAGTTGGGAACACCGGCTGTCCCAAGCCAGAAAGTCTCACTATCAGGGAGAGGAGCAGTTAAAATGTTCTTCAGACAGACCTATTGATTGAAATCCAGGACGTTTGACCTCAGTTGGCAAGTTACATACAGTTGTACACTAGTTACAGCTGGTCTTTGAAACGTTCTTTTCTCTTGCTCTTCTCATGATACTCCATTTAGTTTTTTTCATGCCCTTGATCCTCTTTGTCCTTTTAAATGTTACATATCCAACTTTTTGCTCCCGCCTCCTCAGAAAAACTCTCAGGAAAGAAAATAAAAATTAAAAAAACTCATCTCATTCACCTATGTAAGATACTGTCATTGAAATTCTGGCATTTTAAAGCTGAAACTCAAACAAAGAAACATTGGGGACAAGAAACTTCTCTTCAGAACCCCTGGACACTCTCTTCTCCAGAGATTACAAAGTGGCCCTATATGGGAAGCCTAGTCTGAATAGGATTACGTACTCCCTAACCTTTCAGTTCAGTTCAGTCACTCAGTTGTGTCTGACTCTTTGTGACCCCATGGGCTACAGCAGGCCAGGCTTCCCTATCACCAACTCCCAGAGCTTACTTGAACTCGTGTCCAGCAAGTAGGTGATGCCATCCAACCATCTCATCCTCTGTTGTGCCCTTCTCCTCCAGCCTTCAATCTTTCCCAGCATCAGTGTCTTTTCCAATTAGTCAGTTATTTGCATCAGGTGGCCATAATATTGGAGTTTCAGCTTCAGCATTAGTCCCTTCAATGAACATTCAGGACTGATTTCCCTAAGGATTGACTGGTTGGATCTTCTCGTAGTCCAAGGGACTCTCAAGAGTCTTCTCTAACACCATAGTTCAAAAGTATCAGTTCTTCGGTGCTCAGCCTTCTTTATACTCCAACTCTCACATCCATACATGACTACTGGAAAATCCATAGCTTTGACTAGATGGAACTTTGTCGGCAAAGTAATGTCTCTGCTTTTTAATATGCTGT
Source organism: Nanger dama (assembly GCA_917880005.1). Taxonomy (NCBI): domain Eukaryota; kingdom Metazoa; phylum Chordata; class Mammalia; order Artiodactyla; family Bovidae; genus Nanger; species Nanger dama. The sequence goes on from CAKJTW010000069.1 coordinate 7,933,611, forward strand.
CTAGGTTGGTCATAGCTTTTCTTCCAAGGAGCAAGAGTCTTTTAATTTCATTGCTGCAGTCACCATCTGCAGTGATTTTTGGAACAAAAATAGAGTCTGTCAATGTTTTCATTGTTTCTCCATCTATTTGCCATGAAGCAATGAGACTGGATGCCATGATCTTAGTTTTCTGAATGTTGAGTTTTAAGCCAAATTTTTCACTCTCCTGTTTCACTTTCATCAAGAGGCTCTTTAGGTCCTCTTCTTTTCCTGCCATAAGGATGGTGTCATCTGCATATCTGAGATTATTGATGTTTTCCCCAGCAATCTTGATTCCAGGTTGTGCTTCATCCAGCCCAGCATTTCACATGATGCACTCTGCATCATGACAGACATGTCATCATTGACAGGGTGACAGTATACAGCCTTGATATACTTATTTCCCTCTTTGGAACCAGTCTGTTATTCCATGTTCAGTTCTAACTGTTGCTTTTTCACCTGCATACAGATTTCTCAGGAGGCAAGTAATGTGTTCTTGTATTTCCATCTCTTGAAGAACTTTCCACAGTTTGTTGTGATCCATACAGTCAAAGGCTTTTGTATAGTCAATAAAGCAGAAGTAGATGTTTGTCTGGAATTTTCTCACTCTTTCAGTGATCCAGCAGATGTTGGGAATATGATCTCTGGTTCCTCTACCTTTTCTAAATCCAGCTTGAATATCTGGAAATTCAAGTACTGTTGAAGCCTGGCTTGGAGAATTTTGAGCATTTCTTTGCTAGTGTATGAGGTGAATACAATTGTGCAGTAGTTTGAGCATTCTTTGGCATTGCCTTTCTTTGTGATTGGAATGAAAACTAACCTTTTCCAGTCCTGTGGCCACTGATGAGGTTTACAAATTTGCTGGCATATTGAGTGTAGCACTTTCACAGCATCATCTTTTAGGACTTGAAATAGCTCAACTGGAATTCCATCACCTCCACTAGGTTTGTTCATAGAGATATTTCCTAAGGCCCACTTGACTTCACATTCCAGGATGTCTGGCTCTAGGTGAGTGATCACATCATGGTTATCTGGATCCTGACGCTCTTCTTTTTGTATAATTCTGTGTAGTCTTGCCACCTCTTCTTAGTATCTTCTGCTTCTGTTAGGTCCATACCATTTCTATTCTTTGTTGTGCCCATCTTTGCATGAAACATTCCCTTGGATCTCTAATTTTCCTGAACAGATCTCTAGTCTTTTTCAAGAAGTGAAGTGACCACTCTGGGAGAGTGACTACACCATCGTGGTTATCTGGGTCATTAAGACCTTTTTTGTGTAGTTCTTCTATATATTTTTGACACCTCTTCTTAATCCCTTCTACTTCTGTTAGGTTCTTGTTGTTTCTGTCCTTTATTGCACCAATTTTGCATGATATATTCCCTTGGTATCTCCAATTTTCTTGAACAGATCTCTAGCCTTTCTCATTTTTTTATTTTCCTGTGTGTGTGTGTGTGTGTGTGTGTAGGGGGGGGGGAGTTTTTGTTGTTGTTGTTGTTTTGCATTGTTCAATTAAGAAGGTTTTCTTATCTCCAGAACTCTAAATTCAGTTGTGTTTATGTTTCCTTTTTGCCTTTGCCTTTTGCTTATCTTTTCTCTGCTATTTGTAAGGCCTCCTCAGTCAACCATTTTGCCTTCTTGCATTTCTTTTTCTTGGGGATGCTTTTGGTCACTACACCATGTACAATGTTATGAATCTTTGTCCATAGTTCTTCATGCACTGTGTCTACCAGATCTAATCCCTTGAATCTATTTGTCACCTGCACTGTATAATCATAAGGGATTTGGGTTCATAGGGAACATTAAAAGAGATTATATAATCTTGGCAGACTTCCTTGCACTTAAATTTCAACAAGTTATTTGTTCTTTATCATTATTATTAACAATATTAACTGCAAAAAAAGAAGTACTTTTTAATATGCCTCATATGATTACATAATTTTTCTTTTCCTGTGTATTTCTTCTGATTTTTGCTTTATGTATCTGTGTTTCTTTGCTGTTAGGTGTCTAATGGTTTATGATGTCTATCTTTGTGAATTTTACTTTGTATAGTTAAAAATATTTATCTTTGTTTCATTCAAAAATAAGTAAATAAATAACTTTTAAAGAGAAATACTAGATCATGCAATCTTGAATTAAGTTTCATGCTTTTTGGAAGACTGTTTCTCCACATATGTAATTAAGAATCTAGAGTACCTCAGAAGCGTTTTGAAGCTCTAATCCCAGGGATGGTCTACTTTGAAAAAGAGAGCCTGAGTATGGGGAGTTGCTGAAATAGCAAGTGGTGGCCCAATCAAGACAAGCAATTGCCACATACCCTTCAAAGCTCAGAGGACAATGACCTAGGCAGTGTGAGGGTCAGAGAGGAGGGATTGCTCCAGTTCTGAAAAGTGGGATGATACACAGAGTATAGGCATAGTTTATTCCTGAGTATCAGGATATATTGATTTGTCTGTGTTAAATTAAAAAACAAAGCAGCCATTAGACTGAGGTGGCTCTAATGCCATGACAGTTTCATAAACAAAGATCTAAGCATGTAAATGTTTCGGGTTTACAAAATCAAAACATTAATGATAGCTAATCACAAACACCAAGTAGGCTTTTTAAGCTATGGTCAATTAATAATTTCCTTATTTTTCTTCCTCTTCTCTGCAGAAGTCTCCCTGAGTTCCCACCATCAGAAGCAATCCTAACCACTTCTGGTTAGAGGCTGTTCAACTTAGGTTGATTTTTTTTTCACAAAAACTCTTACAAAAATTTTTTAATGTTTATTTTTACTTTATTTTGCTTTATAATACTGTATTGGTTTTGCCATACATTGACATGAATCAGCCACGGGTGACCATGAGTTCCCAATCCGGAATCCCCTCCTACCTCCCTCCCCATATCATCACTCTGGATCATCCCTGTGCACCAGCCCCAAGCATCCTGTATCCTGTATCGAACATAGACTGGTGATTCATTTCTTACATGATAGTATACATGTTTCAATGTCATTCTCCCAAATCATCCCACTCTCTTCCTCTCCCACAGAGTCCAAAAGTCCATTTTATCTAATACAACATAGGTGTGAGTATTTGGAAAAATTATAAATATCAGTCAAAGTAGGAAAATTGTAGATGGCCTTTCTTCCTCCTCCTCCTGTAACCCCTTTTATTTCTACCTCTTCTTTCACAGAAATGATAGATCTCAAAGGGAACAAATATTGAATGTTACTACATTCTCTGACCACTGAACATTTAGAAACATTAAAGTTTTCAGAAAACAAGATAAAAAATACTTTATAAAGAATCATACAGCTCAAATACCCTAACAGCTATAGGTAAATTTTGAGAAAAGAGATTCCATTTCTTGATAGATGATATTATTTATTTTTATTACTGCAACACATTTGAATGCACATGATTTTACCACAATTCTATAAGAACTGAAGAAATTACACACAGCCAACATACCTGGCGCTATGACTTGAAGTTAACCTGGCTGAAACAACCTCAGTTTGTTTGGCCCCTGCAAGACAGAGGCCAAGCACAGCAGAAGCCCAATTCTGCAAAAGCTCATGCAGTGGAAGTTGAAAGCCAAGAAAAAAACCCAGCATAGTGGAAGTGACAAGAAGCTTAGCATGCTGGAAAACACAACAGCAAAAACAAACTTAGCAGAAAGCTGATGTGGCTCAGTCTCAGATTCCAGAAGACCTCTGGTTAAGGTAGGAGGTCCTTGTTTCTATGGCTGGAAGGACATATGGCTAACAAAATGTTAATTCCTTTACAATCTCTCATTTTTGTTTCCTCAAACACCCTGAAAACAGTGAACAGCAGTGGGTGCAATTGAGAGACTCTAGCAGGGGCTACTCCCCAGTGTGTCCCAAAGGCTATACTGTTTGCTGTGTCTTAGTAGATGTTGCCCAAGAGGGTGAGGGTTCTCCTTTCCTTAATCTTCCTTGTGCCAATGGTCAGGCCAGTGAAAACTGTGGACACAGGTCAGGTATTTAGCAGATTTTCCAGCAAGTTATGAGGGGATTCTTTGGCATGTTTTTTCCCACTGCTTTTTCCTCCTGTCCTTCAGCTCCTCTCTCCATCTATGCCACTGTTTGATTGGTCAGGTCACCATCTTTCCATTCCTGAAAGTTGTGTTTGAAGCTGTTTACCTAAGATTGAGACTCAAACCCACGTGGCAGGGACTCTGTGCTATGCTTAGTCACTCAGTCATATCCAACTGGGACTTGAGCCTGGACAAAACCCATGGTGCCTGGTTTCAGGACCTAATGAAGCTCAGGTTCTTGATGTATCATTGCGAAAATTCAGTGAGAGACACAACAGTAGGTAAGAGGTAGATTTGTCTGGATTCAGAGAGAAGCGCAGTCCACAGAGCATGTGCCATCACAGAGGGTGTATGTGGTGGCCATGAAATGTGTTGTGGTTAGTTTTCATGAGCTGGGTGATTACCTATGCTAATGAGTTGGAGGATCATTCCAAAAATTGGGGAACCACCCACTCTTTGCTCTTCTGATAGTGGCTTGAAACAGTCCTGGCTCCTCTGGGTGTGTCATTTAGCTTGCAGATTGAGAATCAAGGTTTAGTTGAATTTGACTTGCCTTGTCATCTTTGATTTTAATTGGTTTATGTTATGCCCTTGGGCTATGTCATTCTTTCAAAAGTTGTGCCCTGCCCCCTCCAACCTGGCCCACAGTGTTGCCTCTACAGAGGCACTGTTGCCTCTAAGATTGTTCCCTCTACAACCTTCTGGAGGGACAACTAAAAAATAGTTGGCCTTTGGGAAGGAAATACTGTTTAATATCCAATCCTTATAGATATTTAGGCCTTCATCTTCCATGTTTCCTACAACATATACAAAAACAACATCTCTCAGTGAACCTGCTAGGGTGGGTGACAGGCACACAATGCCTGCTTAAAGCCCATCTGCTAGTGGCATCCTTCAAGAGTTTGTCACTTTGAGAGTTAGCCCTGAAGGCTGTTTGGGCACAAACCCTTACTACCCTTCTCCTAATGCTACAAACATATCCCCTGGATAAATCTCCACCCCACTTTTATGGAATATCTGGTCTGTTGACTCTTATTTTGTCCTTAAGCCACTTACTAACTCCTACAACCAGGACCTTGCCCCCTTGTAGGCAACATTACTTCACTCCACTTATTACTAAAATACTCTTAATACCACTAACAGGACCAGATAACCCACTCCTTTGTCATTATTTCTGTTATTACCTTAAGTGGGTTTATGACAATAAAATGCTTACCATTGGAAACACCCTAAACTGCTCTTAAGGAGGACTAGGGAAAGAAATCAGCGACTTACATTCCCTCAGAGCAATAAAAGGACAAGGCTTATGGCTGTTTTGCCAGGTCCCAGTCTCAGGGCACAGGCTGGGATTGCTTTACAGATTGGTATCTATTCCCATCGACAGTGGAAAAACCATCTATAAGTTAAGATTCAGTTCAGTTCAGTTCAGTTCAGTTCTGTCACTCAGTCGTGTCCGACTCTTTGCGACACCATGAATCGCAGCACGCCAGGCCTCCCTGTTCATCACCATCTCTCGGAGTTCATTCAGACTCACGTCCATCGAGTCCATGATGCCATCCAGCCATCTCATCCTCTGTCATCCCCTTCTCCTCCTGCCCCCAATCCCTCCCAGCATCAGTCTTTTCCAATGAGTCAACACTAAGCATGAGGTGGCCAAAGTACTGGAGTTTCAGCTTCAGCATCATTCCTTCCAAAGAAATCCCAGGGTTGATCTCCTTCCAGAATGGACTGGTTGGATCTCCTTGTAGTCCAAGGGAATTTCAAGAGTCTTCTCCAACACCACAGGTCAAAAGCATCAATTCTTCGGCGCTCAGCCTTCTTCACAGTCCAACTCTCACATCCATACATGATCACAGGAAAAAGCATAGCCTTGACTAGACAGACCTTAGTCAACAAAGTAATGTCTCTGCTTTTGAATATACTATCTAGGTTGGTCGTAACTTTTCTACCAAGGAGTAAGGGTCTTTTAATTTCATGGTTGAAGTCACCATCCACAGTGATTTTGGAGCCCCCAAAATAAAGTCTGACACTGTTTCCACTGTTTCCCCATCAATTTCCCATGAAGTGATGGGACTGGATGCTATGATCTTCGTTTTCTGAATGTTGAGCTTTAAGCCAACTTTTTCACTCTCCTCTTTCACTTTCATCAAGAGGCTTTTTATCTCCTCTTCACTTTCTGCCATAAGGGTGGTGTCATCTGCATATCTGAGGTTACTGATATTTCTCCCAGCAATCTTGATTCCAGCTTGTGTTTCTTCCAGTCCAGCGTTTCTCATGATGTACTCTGCATAGAAGTGAAATAAGCAGGGTGACAATAAACAGCCTTGACATACTCCTTTTCCTATTTGGAACCAGTCTGTTGTTCCATGTCCAGTTCTAACTGTTGCTTCCTGACGTGCATACAGATTTCTCAAGAGTCAGGTCAGGTGGTCTGGTATTCCCATCTCTTTCAGAATTGTCCACAGTTTATTGTGATCCACAGTCAAAGGCTTTGGCATAGTCAATAAAGCAGAAATAGATGTTTTTCTGGAACTCTCTTGCTTTTTCCATGATCCAGCAGATGTTGGCAATTTGATCTCTGGTTCCTCTGTCTTTTCTAAAACCAGCTTGAACATCAGGGAGTTCACGGTTCATGTATTGCTGAAGCCTGGCTTGGAGGATTTTGAGCATTACTTTACCAGCATGTGAGATGAGTGCAATTGTGTGGTAGTTTGAGCATTCTTTGGCATTGCCTTTTTTGGGGATTGGAATGAAAACTGACCTTTTCCAGTCCTGTGGCCACTGCTGAGTTTTCCAAATTTGCTGACATATTGAATGTAGCACTTTCACAGCATCATCTTTCATGATTTGAAACAACTCAACTGGAATTCCATCACCTCCACTAGCTTTGTTCGTAGTGATGCTTTCTAAGGCCCACTTGACTTCACATTCCAAGATGTCTGGCTCTAGATGAGTGATCACATCATCATGATTATCTGGGTCGTAAAGATCGTTTTTGTACAGTTCTTCCGTGTATTCTTGCCACCTCTTCTTAATATCTTCTGCTTCTGTTAGGTCCATACCATTTCTGTCCTTTATTGAGCCCATCTTTGCATGAAATATTCCCTTGGTATTGCTGATTTTCTTGAAGAGATCTCTAGTCTTTACCATTCTGTTCTTTTCCTCTATTTCTTTGCATTGATTGCTAAAGAAGGCTTTCTTATCTCTTCTTGCTATTCTTTGGAACTCTGCATTCAGATGCCTATATTTTTCCTTTTCTCCTTTGCTTTTCACCTCTCTTCTTTTCACAGCTATTTGTAAGTCCTCCCCAGACAGCCATTTCGCTTTTTTTCATTTCTTTTCCATGGGGATGGTCTTGATCCCTGTCTCCCATACAATGTCACAAACCTCATTCCATAGTTGATCAGGCAATCTATCTATCAGATCTAGGCCCTTCAGTCTATTTCTCACTTCCACTTCATAAGGGATTTGATTTAGGTCATACTTGAATGGTCTAGCGGTTTTCCCTGCTTTCTTCAATTTATGTCTGAATTTGGTATTAAGGAGTTCATGATCTGAGCCACAGTCAGCTCCTGGTCTTGTTTTTGTTGACTGTATAGAGCTTCTCCATCTTTGGCTGCAGAGAATATAATCAATCTGATTTCTGTGTTGACCATCTGTGATGTCCATGTGTAGAGTCTTCTCTTGTGTTGTTGGAAGAGGGTGTTTGTTATGACCAGTGCATTTTCTTGGCAAAACTATATTCGTCTTTGCCCTGCTCCATTATGCATTCCAAGGCCAAATTTACCTGTTACTCCTGGTGTTTCTTGACCTCCTACTTTAGCATTCCAGTCCCCTATAATGAAAAGGACATCTTTTGGGGTGTTAGTTCTAAAAGTTCTTGTAGGTCTTCATAAAACCGTTCAACTTGAGCTTCTTCAGCATTACTGGTTGGGGCATAAACTTGGATAACTGTGATATTGAATGGTTTGCCTTGGAAATGAACAGAGATCATTCTGTCATTTTTGAGATTGCATCCAAGTACTGCATTTTGGACTCTTTTGTTGACCATGAGGGCTACTCCATTTCTTCTGAGGGATTTCTGCTCACAGTAGTAGATATAATGGTCATCTGAGTGAAATTCACCCATTCCAGTCCATTTTAGTTCGCTGGTTCCTAGAATGTCGACGTTCACCCTTGCCATCTCTTGTTTGACCACTTCCAATTTGCCTTGATTCATGGACCTGACATTCCAGGTTCCTATGCAACATTGCTCTTTACAGCATCGGATCTTTCTTCTATCACCAGACACATGCACAACTCGGTATTCTTTTTGCTTTGGCTCCATCCCTTCATTCTTTCTGAAGTTATTTCTCCACTGATCTCCAGTAATATATTGGGCACCTAATGACCTGGGGTGTTCCTGTTTGGTATCCTATCATTTTGCCTTTTATACTGTTCATGGGGTTCTCAAGGCAAGAATACTGAAGTGGCTTGCCATTCCCTTCTCCAGTGGACCACGTTCTGTCAGCCCTCTCCACCATGACCCACCCGTCTTGGGTTGCCCCGCAGGCATGGCTTGGTTTCACTGAGTTAGACAAGGCTGTGGTCCTAGTGTGATTAGATTGACTAGTTTCTATGAGTATGGTTTCAGTGTGTCTGCCCTCTGATTCCCTCTTGAAACACCTACCATCTTACTTAGGTTTATCTTACCTTGGGTGTGGGGTATCTCTTCACAGCTGCTCCAGCAAAGCACAGCCGCTGCTCCTTACCTTGGATGAGGGGTATCTCCTTACCGCCACCGTTCCTGATTTTCAATGTGGGATAACTCCTCTAGGCCCTCCTGTGCCTGTGCAGCCACCGCTCCTCGGGTGGCTGCTCCCAGCTGCTGCCCCTGGCCTCAGGCTCCCGGTGGCTCCTCAGGGTCACCGCCCCTGACCTCGGGTGCAAGGTAGCTCCTCCCAGCTGCCTCCCCTGGCTTTGGACACTTGGAGTCTCCTCCCAGTCGCCCCTGACCTCAGACATGGGGTGTCTCCTCCCAGCCACCCCTGACCTCAGACGCTGGGTAGCTTATTATACCCCCTTAATCCTACCCAGTACTAGTCACACTGGAGAGCTTGGGGACACCCAACTCCAGCCTGGAGTCCCAGGAGGTTAACTTGCCTCAATCTGCCTAGGGATATTGTCTCTGGGAGGTTGTCATGCCTCAACCTGCTTGGGAATCTGCCAGTCCAGCGGTCCCAGCAGGTCGACTTGCCTTGACCTGCATAGGATCTGGTCCTCAGGAGGTTGTCATGCCTCAACCTGCTCAGGGATCCACCAGAGGTCCCAGGAGGCCGACATACCTAGACCTGCCCAGTGACCCAATTCTCAGGAGGATGACATGCCTTGACCTGCCTGGGGATTTGATCTCCATGAGGCTGCCACACCTCAGCCTGCCTGGGGATCTGCACCCTGACCCAGGGATACCCAGCTCTCAGGTTGCAACAGTACTGGGTAGGATAAGGTTCAGAAAGGCTCACCCCTAAGGAAGTTCACCCATGGAAATAGAAGGAAGCCTATTATTTGTGGGACTGTGCCTGGTCTCAGCAATAACTTAGAAGCCCATTGAGAACCCCATTGTCTTTCCTGAAAGTCTAAAAGAGGCCCTCCAAAAGTTTACCAATCTGAACTTAGACTCTTACAAGGAACAGGTGATTTTAAAGGACAAATTCCTGTCCCAGTGTGCATCAGACGTCAGGATAAAGTTACAACAGCTATAGCAGCAGGACTCTGCTGTTTCTTTAGATGAGATGGTCAAGACAGCCACCAATACCTTTTATAACAGAACAAGAGAGGTAGGCCAAGGCCCAGGAAAGGGAGAAAAGGAAAGAGATAAGTCATGCCCAGATGCTGACTGCCCTCCAGAAGGCTTATGGCAAACCCTGAGTCCTTAAAGGAAAGGGCACAAGGTAAATGCCTAATCTGTAGACAGGCAGGACAATGGGCCAAAGAGTGTCCAAACCATGACAAGTCTCCTAAAACAGCTTGCTACAAATACCATCAATTGGGACACTGGGCAACACTGTGCCCTCTGGACCAAGAGTCTCAAGGTCAAGTGCCAATCCTTTCCTCATGATGGTTCAACAGGACTGAAGTGGCCCACTCTAGCCAGTCCATCTGTCACAGATAACCATCACAGGGCTGGAGCCAAAGGTGCAACTGGATGTGGCAGATAGGCCCAAGAATTTCTTTGTTGCCACAGGGGCTTCCTACTCTGTCCTGACCTCCTACCCTGGAGCCTTCTTCTCCTAAACCTGTACCATTTGGGGTGCTAAAGAAAAACAATTACAAAAAGATTTTCAGCAAGCACTTCTTTGTTGCTAGGATGGACAAATATTTTCCAACCAGTTTCTGGTGGTCTCTGAGAGTCCTACTCCCTTAATGGGAAGAGACCTTTCCCTGCTTAGATAGAAGGGATACGAAATGTTTGATAACTCTTCCTTGAGGGCAAGCTATTTCTATCAGCTGCCAAGTGAAACAATCCCTGAATGGCAGAGGCCATTTATGGATGTTGATCAAAGGATCCTCAGATATCAAGTAGTGATGATGGAAAATCCAGGACTGACTATATCCCTTTGTGAGGTTCTTAACTCAGATACCCTGACGCCTGCCCTTGAGGGCTCTTTCCACTTTCACTCTTGCCTAGAAACCTTGGAATACTGGACAAAATCCCCAATAGGATTATCAGAAGATCCTCTGACCAACCCTGAGGAGATCTGGTACACAGAAGGGAGAAGCTTTGTCTTGGATGTAAAAAGAAGAGCCAGGTATGAAGTTGTATCCAATTAGAGACCGTAGAGGCTAAACCTTTGCCACCACATACTATACAAAAAAGATCTTCACGACCCAGATAATCATGGTATGATCACATGTACAGCCAGATATCTTGGAATGTGAAGTCAAGTTGGCCTTGGGAAGAATCACTATGAACAAAGCTAGTGGAGGTGATGGAATTCCAGTTGAGCTATTTCAAGTCTTAAAAGATGATGCTGTGAAAGTGCTACACTCAATATGCCAGCAAATCTGGAAAACTCAGCAGTGGCCACAGAACTGGAAAAGGTTAGTTTTCATTCTAATCCCAAAGAAAGGAAATGCCACAGAATGCTCAAACTACCGCACAGTTGCACTCATCTCACATGCTAGTAAAGTAATGCTCAAAATTCTTCAAGCCAGGCTTCAACAGTTTGTGAACCACGAACTTGAAGATGTTCAAGCTGGCTTTAGAAAAGGCAGAGGAACCAGAGATCAAATTCCCAACATCTGTTGGATTATTAAAAAAAGCAAGAGAGTTCCAGAAAAACATCTATTTCTACTTTATTGACTATGCCAAGGTCTTAGGCTGTGTGGATTACTGCAAACTGTGGAAAATTCTTAAAGAGATGGAACACTAGAGCACTTGACATGCCTCTTGAGAAATCTGTATGCAGGTCAAGAAGCAACAGTTAGAACTGGACATGGAACAACAGACTGGTTCCAAATAGGGAAAGGAGTACGTCAAGGCCGTATATTGTCACCCTGCTTATTTAACTTATATGCAGAGTACATCATGAGAAACGCTGGACTGGAAGAGGCACAAGCTAGAATCAAGATTGCTGAGAGAAATATCAGTAACCTCAGATATGCAGATGACAACACCGTTATGGCAGAAAATGAAGAGAACTAAAAGCCTCTTGATGAAAGTGAAAGAGGAGAGTGAAAAAGTTGGCTTAAAGCTTAACATTCAGGAAACTAAGATCATGGCATCTTGTTCCATCACTTCATGGCACATAGATATGGAAACAGTGACAGACTTTATTTTGAGGGGGCTCCAAAATCACTGCAGATGGTGACTGCAGCCATTAAATTAAAAGACACTTGCTCCTGGAAGAAAAGCTGTAATCAACCTAGACAGCACATTAAAAAGCAGAAACATTGCTTTGTCAACAAAGGTCCACTCTAGTCAAGGCTATGTTTTTTCCAGTAGTCATGTATGGATGTGAGTTTGATTATAAAAAATCTGAGTGCAGAAGAATTGATGCTTTTGAACTATGGTGTTTGAAAAGACGTCCCTTGGACATCAAGGAGATCCAACCAGTCAATTCTAAAGGAAATCAGTCCTGAAGCTGAAGCTGAAACTAATACTTTGGCCACTTGATGCAAAGAACTGACTCATTTGAAAAGACCCTGATACTGGGAAAGATAGAAGGCAGGAGGAGAAGGAGACGACAGAGGATGAGATGATTGGATGGCATCACTGACTCAATGGACATGAGTTTGAATAAACTCTGGGAGGTGGTGATGGACAAGGAGGCCTGGCGTGCTGTAGTCCATGGAGTCACAAAGAGTCAGACACAACTGAGTGACTGAACTGAACTGAACTGAACAAGGTACTTCAGTCCAGTTACCTGAGTTCATAGCCCTGACTCAAGCTTTAGAGCTGGGAAAAGGAAAAGAGTAGCCATTTGCATTGACTCTAAGTATGCCTTTCTGCTACATGCACATGCTGTTATTTGGAAAGAGAAAGGTCAATTGACCGCCTGAGAATCCCCAGTCAAATATGTTGATCAAATCCTTAAGCTCTTGGAGGTAGTCCACATGCCTGCTGAGGTTTCAGTCTCCCACTGTAAAGGACACCAAAAGGGAGCATGGAAGTGTCACGAGGGGAACAAAGCAGCTGATCAGGCAGCTAAGGGAACAACATTACAGAACAATGACCTAATAGGGGCTGCCACCTTAGTTCCACAGACTAATTTACCAGAAACTACTTTATATACTGAAGGTGAGACTTAAAGCTAAGAGTGAGGGCTTTCAAGAAGATCATATAGGGTGGTTTCAAAAGGAGGGACTCCTTATTCTGCCTGAGAACCTCCAGTAGAAGTTGGTTAACTCCTACATAGCACCACTCATTTAGGGGAAAAGGCTTTCCAAAGATTACTAGAAAAGCCCTTCAGAGGAACAGGCCTCCAAATGACTATAAGGCAAGTGTTCTCCTCATGTTCCACTTGACAATTAAACAATCCCCAAGGAGCTCAAAGATTCCAGCTGGCCGAACCCATCCAATGGCGTGGGACACACCCAGGAGAGGACTGGCAGATGGACCTCACCCAGATGCCAGTTTCTCAAGGGTATAAATACTTACTAATCATGACAAACACATTCATAGGATGGGTTGAAGACTTTCCCACCTTGGCTGAGAAGGCTAAGGAGGTGGTAAAAAAACTGCTCCATGAAATCATTCTGAGATTTGGCCTGCCCAGGTCATTACAAAGTGACAATGGGACATCATTTACTTCTAAAGTCACCCAAGGTGTCTCTAAAGCATTGTGCATTACTTATTATCTCCATTGTGCCTGGAGGCCTCAGTCTTCAGGAAAAGTAGAAAGAGCCAACCAATTTTAAAAATCAGTGGTAAAAATGATAATTCAGGAGACCTACCTGGGATGGAAGGAGGCTCTACCAGTAGCTCTCCTCTGCATCTGTATTGCCGCTAAGCAACAGGTTGGTCTTAGTCCTTATGAGATGCTGTATGGGAGATCTTTTGTTTATGCCAATAACCTCTTCTTAGATCCACAGTCTCAGACCCTTCAGTCTTATACCTTAGCCATTGGGTAATTCCAACAAGATGTACACTTGTGGGCTATCAACCAGGACCCAAAAGATTCATGTTGATGTATGGCAAAACCAATACAATGTTGTAAAGTAATTAACCTCCAATTAAAATAAATAAATTTATATTTTTAAAAGGCAGCCCAAACCACCAAAAAAAAAAAAAAAAAAGGATTCTAAAGAGCCATTACTATATGCTTCAGGGACTCAAGTCTTAAAGTCTGGAAAGATGGGTCCCCAAAGGCTCAACTCAGCCCACATGGAAGGGCTCCTACCCTGTAACACTTTCTACCCCCACAACAATGAAGGTACCAGGACACGACTCCTGGATTCACTACTCATGAGTCAAGCTGTGGAAGAAAACAGAAGAGGACACTCAATATTCTTGTGAGCCCGTGGGATATCTTGGATACCTATTCAGAACTACAAATGAGTGCCACTCTAATGAACACCCACAGCATTAAGTTTCTGGGGATAAGATTTTTCAGGATAGCTCTAAAGACCCAACACAGCTTGGCAGGGTTTGAACTCCAAAATAGACAAGAGATCGATCTCCTGATCCCTTAACAAAAAGGGACTTGAGCCATCTTGAATGAGACGTGTTGTTTCTGGGTAAATATCTCCAGCTAAGTTAAAGTCTTGCAGTCCTCAAGGAAAACATTCAGATCCTATAGGACCTCAAAGAACGAGCTGGAGAGTCCTCAGGGTGGCTACAGTCTCTCTTTGGGGGATCCTTCTCCTGGCTAGGGAGCAATTTGAAGTTAGCTAATGCCCCAACTAATCCCTGTTATCACCATATTGATGCTGCTTATGATCGTTCCATGTATTATCAATCATCTAACCTGTTTTGTCTCTGCCCAGGTCAACAAGCAAAAATATGCAGTGCCTGTTCAACAAGGATATATAAAACTATATCTGACCACAGAAAATATCACTCAACCTTAGATGGACACTGCTATAAGGACTCTGAAGCTTGGGATTAGCAAGAGGGGGAGGCCCAAAGCCCCTTGCCATCCCAGCTAAGCAGGAAATAGCCAGAGAGACCTCAATGCCCTTATTCCCAAAGAACTGGGCCTTCCATCTCTTTAGGAAGGAATGTTAGGTAGTTAGAATAGGAAAAAGGAATCCAAAATAGTGATGACTAAAAGACAAAGAAAGCAAAAAGCCTGCAAAAAATAGAACAAGGGAAGGTACAGGACTGAGTGAAAACCTGAAGTGAAACAAACAGCCTTCCTGGTTAGCCCAATTTACATAGGGCAGGCTCAGAGGAAGGAGAAAAAAACATAAAAGAGAAGCCAGAGTTGAATGGCACGTCTCTTTTGGGTTGGCCCACCCTCACGCCTTGAGGATGTCTTTTCCTTTGTTTGCCAAATAAAAGTAAGCTGTAACACTGGTCTGCCATTTCAAATTTTTGTTGTGGCAAGACAGAACTGAGGAAATTACACACTCTTTTGACAATAATAAAACTCTAGTCCTGAATCAAGTGTTTTGTTGATTTTTAAAAATGCAGACAAAAATGAAAAAAAAAAAAAAAAGCAGAGAGAAACCTTTATACAACTCTCTATCGTAGAAAATTTCAAAAACTTCAGACCTCACAAAACTTAAATTAGCTTTAATTATTGATATGCAAACTCTTTATCATTGTAAATGACATCTAAGTCTTCATCCAATAATTAAATTCTACAATTTCTCTAGTCCTTAAACTTGGAGGAGTAGCTGTATCCAACCTCTTTCCTCCTCACTTTCTCTCTCTTCCCCCCACTTACAGTCTCTCTCTTTTTTTCCTTCTGTTTTTTTTTTTCCAGTTTCATTAGCTGTTTCCTCATTAATCCTTTTCTTCTGCTTGAGTATGTCATCAAGAACATGAGGAGTCTAGAAGTCTCATGTTTTAACCTCACGTGAGGTTAAAATTCATGGAAGTGGAATTTGAAAGATGAGAGTTATGGAATATGTGATAGTCTCTTTCAAATATTTGTGCACTAAAATGGGAGATACACTTAAGGATGTGCCAGCAACTGCAGGATCTTCTGGTGGTGAAATTGAGACTTTGTAACTATAATGTGTAAAAATCTGTTGGATGAGGGGGAGAAATACTGTAATTTTGTTGACAAGTTACTGAAAATGTTTAATGAACAAGAAAGCAACCTGTTATTTTCATGAAAGAAAAAGAGTTCATTATTTCCTTTTCTTACCAACAGCTTGCTTTCTTCAATTTGGGGAAAATAACTATATGATAATCCTCAAATTGAATACTTACCCAGGAAAACAGTGAATCAAAATGAATACTAATCTGCTGTAGTTAGTGAATATTGAGATGCTAACAATCACAATAATGTAAAAAGGATTCAAGAAAGACTATGTAATCAGACAGAGCAGAATCTCAACAAATAGGCATTTGATGTCTGCAATTTAACTACATATGTTTGGCAAATAAAAATGTGTGAAAAAGAACTAACAATTTAAGCAGAGTGGGTAATCCACCCAGATATTCCCTTCTGTGAACAATGCTTCAGACACCAGTGGTGAGAGCCATGAATCTGCTGCTCCCCACTCTGGTCTTTGTTTCTGTAAGTTCTGATTTAGTGTGAACTTCTCACAACTTGGGTGAAAATCTAGAGAAAAGACATACCTTTTACAGCATGACTTTAATGCAACCTGACCACTTCACCCAATACTCCACTAAAGAAACAGCCATGTGTTTCAAAGATGGAGGGAAAATATGACAGGCCAGGCAGGATTTCATTTGGCAGGAGATGATATGCCCATGTCCAACATGGCACCTTCCTGCATCGCACAGGCCTACAATACCTGCACTTGCCCAGCTTTAAGACTGAAGAAAAAGCCTGGAATCAGCCACAGAAATATCAAGGTCATTAATTTAATAGAGGAAAGGGGACCTTGACCTTATATATCCAAAACAAGGTGTTGAAAAGACACCTCACCGTGTGTGGCGCATGGAGGGCAAGACTGGGTGGCAGTTTTTGCTGGCAAAGTAGAGGAGAAATTGCCCACATCAGGTGGGATCATTAGTTACCAGGGAAACCAGCAGAAAGGCATAACGGGGGCCTAAGGCAAGTTACCTAGAAAGGTCAGTCATGTACATAAGTTACAAGTGATGCAAGCACTGGTCAGGCAGGCGATATACAGAGAACAAGAGAACAGCCATCACCACCAGTTATATGGTGACCTGACCATATACCTTCTGAAATACACTGTTCAATTCACATGACAGGCGTAGGTTTGCTGTCAAGTTTTCCATCCTATCAAAACAGTTGTTAAGTTGCTGTCACCATGAAGCATTTCACAAAAGAATTAAAAATGCATGAATCATCAGGGGTCTATACAGTTTAAGTTTAAGAAAAGGTGGGTTTAAGTAAAAAACTCAGAGATCTTATCCTAATTTTGTCTTGGACTTATACTTAGAAGGAAGTCATTTGCCACTCTGGGGGTTGGATTTCTCTTCTATTGGATTAACATAAAAATTTCTCTCCTCTGCTTGTCTCTAATGGTCATTGTGTTAATTAAGACCATAACACTGCAGATATTAGAAAAGAGTATCAATACTATATTCACCAAATTGATTAATGCTTTAATGTTCAGTTCAGATCAGTCACTCAGTCGTGTCTGACTTTGCTACCCCCTGAATCGCAGCACGCTAGGCCTCTCTGTCTATCACCAACTCCCTGAGTTCACTCAAACTCACTTCCATCGAGGTGGTGATGCCATCCAGCCATTTCACCCTCTGTCATTCCCTTCTCCTCCCGCCTCTAATCCCTCCCAACATCAGGGTCTTTTCCAATGAGTCAACTCTTCACATGGGGTGGCCAAAATATTGGAGTTTCACATTCAGCATCAGTCCTTCCAATGCATACCCAGGACTGATCTCCTTTAGAATGGACTGGTTGGATCTCCTTGCAGTAAAGGGACTCTCAAGAGTCTTCTCCAACACCACAGTTCAAAAGCATCAATTCTTTGGTGCTCAGCTTTCTTCACAGTCCAACTCTCACATCCATACATAACCACAGGAAAAACCATAGCCTTGACTAGATGGACCTTTGTTGGCAAAGCAGTATCTTTGCTTTTTAATATGTTATCTAGGTTGGTCATAACGTTCCTTCCAAGAAGTAAGAGTCTTTTAATTTCATGGCTACAATCACCATCTGCAGTGATTTTGGAGCCTCTCCCCCTCCCCTACCCACCCCCCCACACACAAAAAAAGTCTGACACTGTTTCCACTGTTTCCCCATCGATTTCCCATGAAGTGATGGGACCAGATGCCATGATCTTTGTTTTCTGAATGTTGAGCTTTAAACCAACTTTTTCACTCTCCTCTTTCACTTTCATCAAGAGGCTTTTTAGCTCCTCTTCACTTTCTGCCATAAGGGTGGTGTTACCTCCGTATCTGAGATTATTGATATTTCTCCCAGCAATCTTAATTCCAGCTTATGCTTCTTCCAGCCCAGTATTTCTCATGATGTGCTCTGCATATAAATTAAATAAGCAGGGTAACAATATACAGCCTTGATGTACTCCTTTCCCTATTTGGAACCAGTCTGTTGTTCCATGTCTAGTTCTAACTGTTGCTTCCTGACCTGCATACAGGTTTCTCAAGAGGCAGGTCAGGTGGTCTGGTATTCCCATCTCTTTCAGAATTTCCCACAGTTTATTGTGATCCACACAGTCAGAGGCTTTGGCATGGTCAATAAAGCAGAAATAGATGATTTTCTGAAACTCTCTTGTTTTTTCCATGATCTAGAAGATGTTTGCAATTTGATCTGTTTCCTCTGCCTTTTCTAAGACCAGCTTGAATATCTGGAAGTTCACGGTTCATGTATTGCTGAAGCTTGACTCGGAGAATTTTGAGCATTACTTTACTAGTGTGTGAGATCAGTGTAATTGTGCGGTGCTGTGAGCATTTTTGCATTGTCTTTCTTTGGGATTCAAATGAAAACTGGCTTTTTCCAGTCCTGTGGCCACTGCTGATTTTTTCCATATTTGCTGACATATTGAGTACAGTACTTTCACAGCATCATCTTTCAGGATTTGAAATAGCTCAACTGGAATTCCATCACCTCCACTAGCTTTGTTTGTAGCGATGCTTTCTAAAGGCCTACTTGACTTCACATTCCAGGATGGCTGGCTCTAGGTGAGTGATCACACTATCATGATTATCTGGGTCAGGAAGATCTATTTTGTACAGTTCTTCTGTGTGTTCTTGACACCTCTTCTTCATATCTTCTGATTCTGTTAGGTCCATATCATTTCTGTCCTTTATTGAGCCCATCTTTGCATGAAATGTTCCCTTGGTATCTCTAATTTTCTTGAAGAGATCTCTAGTCTTTCCCATTCTCTTGTTTTCCTCTATTTCTTTGCATTGATCACTGAGAAAGGCTTTCTTATCTCTTTTGCTGTTTTTGGAACTCTGCATTCAAATGGGAATATCTCCTTTACTCCTTTGCTTTTCACTTCTCTTCTTTTCACAGCTATTTGTAAGGCCTCCTCAGACTGCCATTTTGCTTTATTGCATTTCTTTTCCATTGGGATGGTCTTGATCCCTGTCTCCTGTACAATGTCACAAACCTGCATCCATAATTTACTAGGCACTCTGTCTATCAGATTTAGTCCCTTAAATCTATTTCTCACTTCCACTGTATAATCATAAAGGAAATGATTTAGGTCATATCTGAATTGTCTCTTAGTTTTCCCTACTTTCTTCAATTTAAATCTGAATTTGGCAATTGGTATTAAAGTTATGGAGAAGTAAATAGCATTTTTCTAGATTGTTAGACACTATTCCTCAATCAGTAGTTCCAATTTAAAAAATAATGACCAAAGTGTTTTGCTTTTTTTACCTTAGTCCTTTACACCTACAGCCTGTCAAATTCTACCCAAAAACTTATTAAAGATTTTTTTATAATTACACTGAATTAATGGATGAATTGGGAACTGACTTTCTTACAGGATTGAGTCCTCCAGTACCAGAAAATAATCTTGTCTTCCATCTATTTTTGTCAGTAGATAGAAATACAAGAATTTTTTATATATTGGCTTTATATATATACATGCAAAATTCACTTATTAAGTCTAATAATTTGAAGAGTAATTTGAATTTCACATATACATAATCGTGTCTCCTGTGATGATTTTGTTTCTATCTAAACCTCATGCCTTTTATGTTTTCATGTTGCCTTCCTACACTGCCTGAGACCTATAGTAAAATATTTAATAAAAGCAATCCCCAGGTTTGGGAAAAGCTTTCAATATTTTCCGTTAACTAAAGTGCATGTGTTGTTTAGCCATATTTACTAGTGGTGAACATATGCATATCTTATGATACAGTGACCCCACTCCTAGGTACATATATTCAAAATGTAATATCTATGAGAATTATTACAGCAGCATTATTTATATTAACCTCAAACTAGACCACTCATATGCTAGCCAACAATAGAATGGATAGAGGGAGATATACCCTGAAATACTATATAACAAAGAGAATGACCACACTAGAATTATATATATTAAGTACAATCTTGTAAGAGTGAACAAAGGTGAATACAAAAGAGTACACTCTGCATGATTCTATTTATATAAAATATCAAAATGAAGTAGAACTAAGTTATGATCTTAGAAGTCAGTAGAGGAGTTACCTATGAAAGAGGTAGTGAGTGAAGATAACAGAAGGAGACTTCTTGGGAGGGGGCAGAGGTCCGGTTGTTCCTTAATCAGGGTGCAAATTACATAAGGTGTGGCAGTTTGTGAAAAATTTATTGAGCCTAACATTTATGGTTTGGACATAAGTTCCTTAAATTCATAATTTGAAATTCAAAATGAGCCTCCATTGATTTCCAGATGAAATGCAGAATTAATACAGCCCATTAGGCCCATTGAGCCTCCCCACACCACTCACTGCCACCCAGTCTTAAGCTTAATGTTTAAGCCACATGTGTATAGCTCCATAAGTACTCTCTGTACTTTTCCCATTATTTCCCCTTAATAATTTTTTTTTAAATATGAATTTGTTTATTTTAATTGGAGGATATTACTTTACAATATTGTATTGGTATTGCCATACATTGACATGAATCCACCAAGGGTGTACGTGTGCTTTCCATCCTGAACCCCTCTCCCTCTTCCCTCCCCATACCATCTCTCTGGGTCATCCCAGTGCACCAGTTCTAAGCACCCTGTAACATGCATCAAACCTGGACTGGTGATTCGATTCACATATGATAATATAAGATTTCAATACCATTCTCCCAAACCATCCCACCCTTGCCCTCTCCCATGGAGTCTAGAAGACTGTTCTATACATCTTGGTCTCTTTTGCTGTCGCACATACAGTTATTGTTACTATCTTTCTAAATTCCATATATATGTGTTAGTATACTGCATTGGTGTTTTTCTTTCTGGCTTACTTCACTCTGTATAATAGGCTCCAGTTTCGTCCACCTCATTAGAACTGATTCAAATGTATTCTTTTTAATGGCTGAGTAATACTCCACTGTGTATATGTACCACAGCTTTCTTATCCATTCATCTGCTGATGGACATCTAGGTTGCTTCCATGTCCTGGCTATTATAAACAGTGCTGTGATAAACATTAGTGTACACATGTCTCTTTCACTTCTGGTTTCCTTGGTGTGAATGCCCAGTGGAGGGATTGCTGGATCATAAGGCAGTTCTATTTCCAGTTTTTAAAGGAATCTCCATATTGTTCTCCATAGAGGCTGTACTAGTTTGCATTCCCACCAACAGTGTAAGAGGGTTCCCTTTTCTCCACAGCCTCTCCAGCATTTATTGCTTGTAGACTTTTGGATCACAGCCATTCTGACTGGTGTGAAATGGTACCTCATTGTGGTTTTGATGTGCATTTCTCTGATAATGAATGATGTTGAGCATCTTTTCATGTGTTTGTTAGCCATCCATATGTTTTTGGAGAAATGTCTGTTTAGTTCTTTTGCCCATTTTTGATTGGGTCATTTATTTTTCTGGAATTGAGCTGCAGGAGTTGCTTGTATATTTTTGAGATTAGTTGTTTGTCAGTTGCTTCATTTGCTATTATTTTCTCCCATTCAGAATGCTGTCTTTTCACATTGTTTATAATTTCCTTTGTTGTGAAAAAGTTTTTAATTTTAATTAGGTCCCATTTGTTTATTTTTGCTTTTATTTCCAATATTCTGGGAGGTGGGTCATAGAGGATCCTGCTGTGATTTATGTTGGAGAGTGTTTTGCCTATATTTTCCTCTAGGAGTTTAATAGTTTCTTGTCTTACATTTAGATCTTTAATCAATTTTGAGTTTGTGTATGGTGTTAGAATGTGTTCTAGTTTCATTCTTTTACAAGTGGTTGACCAGTTTTCCCAGCACCACTTGTTAAAGAGATTGTCTTTAATCCATTGTAAATTCTTGCCTCTTTTGTCGAAGATAAGGTGTCCATAGAATTGTGTATTTATCTCTGGGCTTTCTATTTTGTTCCATTGATCTATATTTCTGTCTTTGTGCCAGTACCATACTGTCTTGATGACTGTGGCTTTGTAGTAGAGCCTGAAGTCAGGCAGGTTGATTCTTCCAGTTCTATTCTCCATTCTCAGGATTGCTTTGGTTATTCGAGGTTTTTGTATTTCCACACAAATTGTGAAATTATTTGTTCTAGTTCTCTGAAAAATACCATTGGTAGCTTGATAGGAATTGCATTGAATCTATAGATTTCTTTGGTTAGTACAATCATTTTCACTATTTTGATGCTTCTGATCCATGAACACAGTATACTTTTTTCATCTATTAGTGTCCTCTTTGATTTTTTTCACCAGTGTTTTATAGTTTTCTATATATAGGTCTTTTGTTTCATTAGGTAGATATAGCCTTAAGTGTTTTATTATTTCGTTGTGATGGTGAATGGAATTGTTTCCTTAATTTCTCTTTCTGTTTTCTCATTGTTAGTGTATAAGAATGCAAGGGATTTATGTGTGTTGATTTTATATCCTGCAACTTCACTATATTCATTGATTAGGTCTAGTAATTTTCAGATGGAGTCTTTAGGGTTTTCTCTGTATATAGCTTTTATTATATTGAGGTATGTTTTTTCTATTCCTGCTTTCTGGAGGGTTTTTATCATAAATGGATGTTGAATTTTGTGAAAGGCTTTCTCTGCATCTATTGAGATAATCATATGGCTTTTATTTTTCAATTTGTTAATGTGGAGCATTATGTTGATTGATTTGTGGATATTGAGGAATCCTTGCATCCCTGGAATAAAGCTCATTTGGTCATGATGTATGATTTTTTTTTAATATATTGTTGGATTCTGATTGCTAGAATTTTGTTTAGGATTTTTGCATTTATGTTCATCAGTGATACTGACCTGTAGTTTTCTTTTTTGTGGCATCTTTGTCAGGTTTTGGTATTAGGGTGATGGTGGCTAATAATTTTCATCGGAAGCAGCATTATATAGTCATAAAAGCACTGACTGGGAGAATTTCCTTGGTTTCAATTCAGGCTCTGCCACTTCTTAGCTTTGTAATCTTGTGCAACTTACATGACTGTCTTATGCCTCAGTTTCCTCATCTATAAAGTTGGGATAATAATAGAGTTTTCACAGTGATTCTGCCCAGATACCACCTCTCTGTCTTATCTGAGTACTCCTCTGTGCTTCTTTCTCTATCACTAAGGGCTAACTTTCCTGTCACAGCTCTAACTGAACTGTATTAGAGACATATACTAGTTGGCTAGGGATATTATTGGACAAGGCAATGGCACCCCACTCCAGTACTCCTGCCTGAAAAATCCCATGGACTAAGGTGCCAGGTAGGCTGCAGTCCATGGGGTCGCGAAGAGTTGTATGTGACTGAGCGACTTCACTTTCATGCATTGGAGAAGGAAATAGCAACTCACTCCAGTGTTCTTGCCTGGAGAATCCCAGGGCCGGAGGAGCCTGGTGTCTATGGGGTCGCACAGAGTCAGACACGACTGAAGTGACTTAGCAGCAGCAGCAGCAGAGCTACTATACAAAAGTACCACAGACTGAGTGGTTTAAATAACGGAAATTTCCTCACAGTTCTGGAGGCCAGAAGTCCAAATTCAAGAAGTCTCACAGGGTTGATTTCACTCTGAGGTATGTATCCTTGGTTTGCAGATAACTGTCTTCTCCTTTAGTCTTCACATTAGCTTCCCTGGTAGCTCAGCTGGTAAAGATTCCACCTGCAATGCAGGAGACTCTGGTTCAATTCCTGGGTCAAGAAGATCCCCTGGAGAAGGGATAGTCTACCCACTCCAGTATTTTTGGGATTCCCTCGTGGCTCAGATGGTAAAGAATCTGCCTGCAATGCAGGAGACCTGGGCTCAGTCCCTGGGTTGAAGAACTAAATTACCCACTCCAGTATTCTTAGGCTTCCCTGGTGGCTCAGATGGTGAAGAATCTGCCTTCGGTATGGAAGACCTGGGTTCAGTCCCTGGGTTTGAAATATCCCTTGGAGAAGAGAACAGCTACAGACTCGAGTATTCTTGCCTGGAGAATTCCATGGACAGAACAGGCTGGTAGGCTGCATTCCAGGGGGTTGCAGAGTCAGACGTGACTGAGTGACTTTCACTTTAGTCTTCACGTGGTCTTTCCTTCCTGCATGTCTGTGTCCTAACCTCCTCTTCTTATAAAGATACCAGTCATATTGAATTAGAGCCCACATCAACAATCTCATTTAACTTTAATTGTCTTTTCAAATACGGTTACCTTCTGAGGTACTAGAGGTTAAGACTTCAGCATATGAATCTGGGGGAATACGGTTCAGCCCACACCAACATTTTTATTCCTCTCTCTCTTTCTTTTCTTCCCTTCTAATTATGATTTCCTAAAAAGGAAGTTTGTCTTACAGTCTATATTGCCAGCTTCTAACACAGCATCTGATACATAGCAGACTCCTAATAAATGAAAGCTACAGAGGAAAAGGAAGTTCAACCAAACAAGCTCATGGGAACAAAACTCATCATTTCTTGAAAAGCACTGATGATCTAAGAAAAGCATGATGAGCTTCACTCAATCAAGTAAGTAATTAGAGCTGAAAGCAAAAGTCAAAGTATGCAATATACTGACCCAATTGTAACTGAGGCATAGCTATAATTCTAAATCTATCACTCTGAAGTGAAGTTTGACTTTTCTTTAATAACAGTTTTTTAACATTAATTATTCAATAATTCCTACTTTTTGCCTTTTCTGGGTAGAAGCCAAAAGGATGACCTCCATAATATTTTCTTTTATTTTAAATTTAATTTTATTTTAATAAGTGCATTATTTTAGATTAATAAAAATATAATAAGGAAATTATTACGGAATCTTTATTTCATTCTTGTTGCTATCTATGCTTCTCATATACATGGTTTCTTGATGCATATGAGAGAACATTTAAAAGTTCACTTTATCACTCCTCTTTTTTATGCAAATACTGGCATACTATAAACTGTCCTAACTTCAGTTTCTTCACTTGCCAAAATACCCTGGCAACATTTCTGTATCTATAAAAAGAAGCCTACTTAGTTCTATTGTTCAACTATGGAGTATATCATTGTATTGAGATACTTGCAATGTTTCCCACATATTAAAATTTTGCAAAGAATGCCAAAGGGATAATTTAAGAGACAGGCCTACTAAAAGGCCTGGGAAAAGAATTAAACAATTATGCGGAGAAGACATGACTCAGTATATGACTCTTGAAGGAAACCAAGAAAGAACAAAAACATCTTGAAAGCAGGTAGTATGCCTGGAGATGGAAAGCCATCAACAGGTTGTTCCTGTCTTTGGCACCTGGGAGGCACATAAAGATTAACTGAGTCTTTGTCCTTGAGGCAGAAAAACAGGGATACAAAAATGTCAAATGTTAACTGCACAGGATTATCATTGAAGGCCACCTGGCCTGCTATGCTCCTGTAAACACGTACAAGCAAGTCTCAAAAAGTATAATAAAGCAGACTTGAGATCAGTTTGGGCACCTTCACCTCGTGGTGGTGTTGGTCCCCTGATCCCCTCTGTAACTTCACTGAGTGTTTCTCATTCTTTTAACCGCACTGTGCTTTTGGGAAACTGTGCTGTCAAGCTGGACTCAACAGGGTAACTTTGTCCACATGTCATTGCAAACACATACAGGAAGTGTAAATTCCAGATGCAGGGTTATCAAGCCAAATGTTAAATGGTTTTGTAAATAACTTCAATAAATATTTCTTGTTCTTAATAATATGGTACCTTTTCTCACTCACAAAAGCAATGTATGAGAGCTTACTTTTCTGTAGTCTCACCAACAAGAATATTATCACACTTTTGAGATTTTGTCAATCTGCTAGAAGAAAAAAGTGTTTCTCAGAGATATGTAGATACAAGCAAGGCAATATTTTCTTACAGGGTATTTGATCTGATGTGTAAATTTCAAATGAGTGTAGATCCTTGTTTCTTTATTGTACTGACTTCCAATTTATTAGTGACAATAACCCTTGATGAAATAAGACTGGAGAGAAGAAAATGGAGGGAAAATATTCTGGAGCACAGTGTGAGAGGATCCAGATCTGAAAATGGTGTCTATCACTTTTATCCACATTCAAGGGTCTGGATCCAGTCAGAATTCCCATGGAAATGTAAAAAGAGCTAGACATTGTTTTTCCCAGCTGAGGATCCACCTTCCAGAAACAGCTATATGTTATGAAAGGGAAAAAATAACTTTTGAAAGGCAGTTGGCTCTCTCTGCCACACAGATATATTGCTATGTTTCTGCTGCTGTTATTTGATTTCAATTATTTCACCTAAACACTGAACTTAATCACATAAACTACTTTTGTGAAGCTGTGGAGTCATGTTATATAATATATATGTGATTACTTCCCAGAACAACTTATACAAAATTGGTCATCTTCTAAGTTCCTTGACCTCAATGCCATTATCTGCAAACCAAGAAAATTGAACTAGATAATTTCTAAAGATCTTCCAAGCATCAATTGCATGAATTTGAGATTGTTATAAATTAAAGTGACTTGCAGTCTATGAGTTGTTGGCCATAAGCCAATACTACCACCAAGCTAACTTTTAAGTTACTTCCTCTTTGTGTCTCTTTCTGGGGTTTCCCAAGGATGTGACCTTGTCTTAATAGTAGGCTTATATTTGAGAGGTAATTGGTACATTCCCAATCTCTTTATTCTTCTCAAATCAGACTGCCAATTTACTGCCTATTGAATTATTAGTGAGCCATGATCTTACAGATAAAAAGTTTCCGTTTAAGCCAAGAAATATTCATTAAGTTCTGTAGTAAGAGTTCCTGAAATGTCTAGTCTGCATCCAATACTGAATTGCAGAGGAAGTACAAAGAAAAAGACAAAATTTAAACCCAGAAGGAGTTTGTATTCTGATTCAGGAACTCAACATTCCAAAAAAGAGGTATAAAAACAGAGCTCATGATCCAAAAGAGCTTACAATTTCTTTCAGTGCATTAGGTACACTCACATTAAAAGATAGCAGCATGGGATCACAAATTATTTTCCACCAAGATAAATAAACAGGAAGAACAAACAGTGAAAATGAGGACAGTGATAGGTTTGACCTGAGTGGCTTTCCTAACATCAAGATGACATCTGAATTCTTTGTAATGTGAAGCATGAAGAAAGTAGATCCCCACTAAGCAATTCCCAACCATGCTCTACCCTCCATGAGGGCTGAGGTGAAAGCTTCTTTCATTCCTACCTATAATTAGCACTTTGGTTTATGACAATACATATATGCTTGTTAACAATGTGTCTTATCAAGGGAGAGACTAAAACCCATGTAATTTTAGAGACTCTTCAGCAATGGATAAAATTCAAAAAGATCAAAGATCACCCATGCCTAGAATAGATGGAATTAAGAAAAATGTCATTAACTTCACTTCAGTCCTCCTCTTGCTGACACAGTTGATAGTTCAGAGCATCATGTAACATAAGATTTCCCATCATGTGACCCACATTGAAAACAGTTATGCGTACTGGGGACACTAAGTTCTGTTAAACCCAGGTTTAGGAAACTCTGCCCTACCTGCCCCAATCTGTTCCCCACTTCCTGTGTCCCCATCAAATAACACATGTTCTGGTTATGCATGACTTTCAGAACCAGAGCCATTTCTGAAACTAAAAAGAGTAACTCTGTAATGTGTAGTTTCCAGTATTTTAAAGAAAGAAAGAGGAAATATTAACTCTGCTTATAAAACAAAGAAACTAAGATGCAACTTGGTTATATTAGTAGGCCAAAATTCAAATGTTCTGAGTGAAAAAGTCAAGACTAAACCCCAAATATTTCAGCTTCTTGTTTGGTGTTTTCTCTATCATATCTATCAGGATAGTCTTTCTTCCAAACTACAGCAGAGAAATCGATGATCAATGAAACAATATGTACAACAGGTCAGTGTCACAATGCACACAACCAAAGTCTTCAATGAGGCTCATTACTCGATGAGTACCAATCATATCTAAAAGGAATTGAAGCTATGTGATCCAACTCCTCATTTTACATATGATGTATTGAAGACACAAAGATTCAGAGAGTTCAGTAACTAATGAAAAATGAGAATTTAAAACAAAAACAAAAACATTCCTACCTCATAGTCTAGACTTTGTACTATAGCATGAAGTTGCTGGATATCTTGTCACATATTAATAGCTTGCTGCCACAAATTCTTTGCATTTTTTGCTGATAATTGTTTAAAACTAACTGTATTTCTCTTTTGGATAGTTCATTCTCACTGGTACTTCTCTCTCCTTTGTTTTCTACTAACCACTTCTCCAATCTTCTTGCTTCCTCATTCTGAAACTGAATGTGATCCTCAGAGCAAAACCAAATTTGCCCTCAGTCTTGTAGGAAATCAATCTAGAGAGCCCCATGTAGAGGAACTGATGCTGATAAATAGAAAGTGAAAACAAATGCTTCAAAACTACTGAATAGAGACCAGGGTATACAATAAACAGGTTGGCTTTACCAGAAGTAAGGTGTCTGCAAAGGAAGAATGTTTTAATACTGTTTATTGACACTGTTGTAGTCAATAGCATAAGATACTTTTTTTTTTCATTACATTCTTAACATACCTGGGATGACTGGAGAGATGAGATCGTGGGCTACAAATTATTCATATTTTAGTGGATGCAATTTAATTAAATTGCTGTCCTCCTAACACATGTTTGAGTTCAACCCCAAAGGAGTGTCATGGCTATAACTAGAAATAAAAGGATGTAATTTTAAAGGGTGGACAGTTCCGGAAAGGGCAGGCTTCCTCTGGGGAAATGTAGTGTGAGATTTTGGCAATATGAAAACTGTTGATCCATTGGAGGGTAGGACTAAGAGATTAAACAATTAGAAGGGGAAGGATGTCACAAAAGTGAGAAAGGGAAACGGGAAGGGAGAGAAAGGCAGCTAAAGACATGCCCAGGTAAGATTCCCAGTTTTCCAAGATTCAAATCTGAGTTTGTGTTTGTTTGGAGGCTTCTTGAATTTGATGAAAATTTAAAGCCTCCTGTTTCCTTATTTTCCTGCTGGATAAGGTCTGTCAGGCACTTTACCCTCCCACAAAATAAACAGAAAGTTTTATGAAGGGGCAGTGAAGCAATATACTGCCAATGAAGGCAAAGCTGCCAGACACCCGCACTCACAAGTCAATCACAGTGGCTGCCAGCTGGGAATGAACGTTCTTAAATTGTGTGACTCGCCTTTCTTGGCCTCAAGAGATTTTATTAACTCCCTGTAGCAATGAGCAATGGTTTCCATTTGAGGGTCATTCCTTTTCACTGCAAGAAATGTATAGCTGAATCATGGTCATAGGGTCAGGGATCTCAAAACCAGCTGAACTCACCTCGGTCCCTTTGTTGACTGATTAATACGTGATCATTCTAAAGGCAAATTTGATCATATTTCTTCCCTTCTTGAGCTTTCAATAGCTTCCAGCTGCTGAGGTGGGGTGCTACTCAGTGTGGCCAGTCAGGCCCCAGGCCTCATGGCTAAGCTCTGTTGTACCTATCAGGGGCAGGGTCACCTCTGCCTCAACCCCCTACAGTGAACTTCATAAAACCTCTCTAAAGGAGTTAAGCACTCTACAGTCTCCAAGCCTTTGAACACTGCTTTAACTCTAGCTAGAATGCTTCTCCCCTACATTCTTCTATTTCAGGTATCACATCCTGGGTACAATGAGATGTGCAGTAAGACTACCTGAGCTCAAATCTTTGCTCCTGTTCACTGCCTGGGAGTTACTTAGCCTCTGACTGCCTCAGTTCCATCATCTGCCAAGTGGGTAGTTATAAAAATATATTTTATAGGCATCTGTGATCAGTGGCTTTTGATGTTGCTACTGTGACTCACTGAATACTCATATGGTATTATTTATTAATAAAATCATTTTAAATTAAGGTATGTACATTTTTTTACACAAAAAACTGTTGCATATTTAATAGACTGCAAACATTTAGTGTAAACATAACTTGTACATACACCGGGAGACCAAAAAATATTTATGTGGCTCACTTATTTGAGACATTTGCTTTATGTAGTATGGAACTGAACCCTAATATCTCCAAGGTATATCTGTAAAGATAGGAATTTTCAGAGAAAAAACACATTCACATAACTTTTTAAAGTGTATTTTTATAATTGTTCTATTACTGCTTATTGTTGTTAATCTATTTCTATGCCTACTTTATAAATGAAACTTCATCATAGATATGCATGTATAGGAAAAGATTAGTTGATATAGGGTTCAATACTCTTCATGGTTTCAAGCATTCAGTGAGGGTCTTCACATTCCTTATGGATAAGAGGGACTATAGCATACTTAATCTTTGAAGCCTTATTTCCCTCATATGGTTGCACTCTATTTTTTAAAGATCTTTCTTTTATAATCCTGACAGTGTGCTCTGGCCTTAACACAAAACAATCCCTTTGTGTGGGTGTGTGTGTGTGATCTTGTCTACAAAGCACAAACAGTAAAAAAAAAAAAAAACTTTTTCACCTAAATATCATTTGAGATCATGGCTATGTATTCTTGGAAATGCTTTGAGTTCCACAGGGTAAGGTAACGCCATCACTGTCATTTTTAAAATGTCTAGATTTTCAGGGCTTCCCTGGTGGCTCAGCGGTAAAAAGTTGGTCTGCCAGTGCAGGGGACACAGGTTTGATGCTGCAGAGCAACTAAGACCACTTGCCACAACTGTTGAGCCAGTGCTACAGAAACGATAGTTCTAGCATTGCCCTAGACATAGTGTTAACATTTACTGGGTCTCAGC
Source organism: Nanger dama (assembly GCA_917880005.1). NCBI lineage: Eukaryota > Metazoa > Chordata > Mammalia > Artiodactyla > Bovidae > Nanger > Nanger dama. The sequence continues at coordinate 7,964,537 of CAKJTW010000069.1, forward strand.
AGTAATAAATTACTGCCAGAGTCCAGCTCCAGCAGCCAGAGATTCAACCTGAAGGGATGGGTGGTGTCGGCGAGAAACTGAGGCAGCCTCTCAGTTTTTTTGGACTGCCTGTTTATTTCAAGCTTATGATTCTCTTTTATACTTTTACAAAAGCATTAGGTCAGAGGTTTGATATTTTTAGTTCACATTGACCCAGATTTATTTTTTTCCAACATTGTTGCCCCTCAAAAGGAGTTCCTTCCTCAGAAATTTTCTTATCTACTTTTTTTTTCATGTGTCCTTGTGAATACATTGGAACTTATGCTAATGTCTGGGCTGCATACCACATTCCTCAGTTTAATTCTTATCTTTCTAAGTCCTGTTTGCCCCTAGTATCCTAAGCTCAGTATTTCTTAGAGAGGGCTTCTAGCTAATAATATCTCTAAAGTCCCTAATTTTTATAAGCCATAGCAGAATATTGTAACATTACAGCAATCCTTAACTCTTTAGCTTCTAACTATTTTAATTATTCCTAAGCCCTAAATTCAGCAAACTCCTTTGCCATAAACACTTTTCTCACAAATAGGCTTCAGATAGGAATCCCTCCCATGGTATCAAGCTGTGGCCTCTGTGCTCACCCTGGAACACTCTTTTGTAAATGTCCTTGAACAAATGTCAGTGATTAACTTTATGAGTTATTCTATTAGCACAGCTGCAGAAGGCTTTATGCCTTCTCCTGCTCCTCTCAAAAATATTAAGCACCTTAATATTCTCTTCAGTCAACTCAGCCAAGGAAAGGAAAAAACAAGTCAGAATCACAAAGCCTAACTCCTTCACTCTGGGCCCGTGCCTATGGAACAAAGGGAGCGGGTTTAGGGCTGTGCCTCTATTTTGTCAGTAAAGCCTAACACGGCTCCCGACAAATTACCCAAAAAAAGGCTATCAGAAGTCTAGAGGGAGAAACAAAGAAAAAGAGAAAGAGAAAAGGTTGTGAGAGAAAGAAAGGAGAGATTGAAGCAAGCTGGAGCTGTTTCTTACCACACTCAAAGCCAAGACGCACACTGTAAATATTTAGCTACTGAGTTTGCTCACCCACATTCTGCTCACCACATTAATGAGAACAGTTGAGAGCTGGTGTATTTGCAAACAGTTCCACCCAAATACAACAAAAATTGGCAAAATTGAAGAGGGTGTCCCCGCATTTCTGTTAGTCATTTACCGTGGCTATCCACAGAGCATTACATTTTTCAGAGACAGGGACATGATATTCTCATTTACTGTAGTAGAACAAATAAGTCTAACAATTTAATTTGGGATACACAGGATGACAAAGATATTCTTCACACACACAAACACACATACAATACATTGAGTTATTCAGTAGTATGTGTATATATATATATATATATACACACACACACACACACACACACACACATCTTTGTATAATATGCTAAGTATACATATATACTTAGTAAATTTTGTAAGAGGAAACTTAAATACTCATCATAAAAAATTATAAAATAAAACCTCACCTGCTCTCTTCATCTTTGTCTATAACTCATATACGTATACAGTGTCTGGAATATCAGTTCAGCTCGGCTCTGTCATGGAGTCATGTCCAACTCTTTGTGACTCCATGGATTACAGCACACCAGGCTTCCCTGTCCATCATCAACTCCCAGAGCTTACTCAAACTCACGTCCATTGAGTCGGTGATGCCATCCAACCATCTCATCCTCCGTTATCCCCTTCTCTTGGTGCTTTCAATCATTCCCAGAATCAGGGTCTTTTCCAGTGAGGTAGTTCTTTGCATCAGGTGGCCAAAGTATTGGAGCTTCAGCTTCAGCATCAGTCCTTCCAATGAATATTCAGGACTGATTTCCTTTGGGATTAACTGGTCTGATCTCTTTGCAGTCCAAGGGATTTTCAAGAGTCTTCTCCAACACCACGGTTCAAAAGTATCAATTATTCAGCACTCAGTTTTCTTTATAGTCCAACTCTCACATCCATACATGATTACAGGAAAACCATAGCTTTGACTAGATGAAACTTTGTAGGCAAAGTAATATCTCTGCTTTTAATATGCTGTTGGTCATAGCTTTTCTTCCAAGGAGCAAGTGTCTTTTAATTTCATGGCTGTAGTCACCATTTGCAGTGATTTTGGAGCCCCAAAAAATAAAGTTTGTCACTGTTTCATTGTTTCCCTATTTATCTGCCATGAAGTGATGGGACCAGATACCATAATCTTAGTTTTCTGAATGTTGAGTTTAAGCCAACTTTTTCACTCTCCTCTTTCACTTGCATCAGGAGGATCTTTAGTTTTCTTTGCTTTCTGCCATAAGGTACTGTCATCTGCATATATGAGGTTATTGATATTTCTCCCAGCAATCTTGATTCCAGCTTGTGCTTCATCTAGCCTGGCATTTTGCATGATGTACTCCGCATAGAAGTTAAATAAGCAGGATGACAATATACAGTTTCGATGTACTCCTTTCCCAGTTTGGAACTAGTCTGCTGTTCTATACCCAGTTCTAACTGTTGCTTCTTGACCTGCATACAGGTTTCTGAGGAGGCAGTTAAGGTGATCTGGTATTCCCATCTCTTTAGGAGTTTTCCACAGTTTGTTGTGATCCACACAGTCAAAGGTTTTGGTATAGTCACTAAAGCAGAAGTAGATGTTTTCCTGGAATTCTTTTTCTTTTTCAATGATCTAACAGATATTGGCAATTTGATCTCTGATTCTAAATCCAGCTTGAATATCTGGGTTTCATGGTTCACATACTGTTGAAGCCTGGCTTGGAGAACTTTGAGCATTACTTTGCTAGCATGTGAGATGAGCGTGGGTAATTGTGTGACAATTTGAACATCCTTTGGCATTGTCTTTCTTTGGGATTAGAGTGAAAATTGACCATTTTCAGTTTTATGGCCACTGCTGGCATATTGAGTGCAGCACTTTAACAGCATTTGAAACAGCTCAACTGGAAATCCATCACCTCGACTAGCTTTGTTCATAGTGATGCTTCCTAAGATCCACTTGACTTTGCATTCCAGGATGTCTGGCTCTAGGTGAGTGATCATACCATTGTGATTATCTGGGTCATGCAGATCATTTTTGTATAGTTTTTCTGTATATTCTTGCTACTTTTTAAAAATATCTTCTGCTTCTGTTAGATCCATACCATTTCTGTCCCTTATAGTGCCCATCTTTGCATGATATATTTGTGCATATATGTCTGGCATGTAAAAAATTTCTGGCATGTAGCAGGCATTTAATAAATATGTGACTGAGTTGAAGAAATAATAACATTAGCTTATTTGAACAGTTGTTGCCTTAGTCTGGAAAAAATAGTATTATTCTTCACACATTTATGCTGAAGTGATGTCTATTTACCCAAAATGATCATCTCTTTTAAGGACAGGTCAACAGTTCATCTGAAAAAGATACAGAAGAAAGCAAACCAAATTTTAAGTCAATGCACATTCTCATATACTGTTGAGGAGACTAAATACTTAATTACCTAGATTGTAATTATTTATACTTTAATTGTGTCATCACTTTGCATTCACTCAACAATTTTTAAAAGTTATATATTGAGAATCTACTGTGTGCTAAAGCCCATGGAGGGTGCTAGGAATACAGTAATAAGACAGAGTGATCCCTGCTTCTATTTTAGTGGAGAAGGCAAAAAATAGCAATTTATTATAATGTGAATTTACTACAAAGAAAAATTACAACATTTAATTCATCCTACATGTCCCTTTGATACTATAAGCACATTGTATATTCCTAGAATTTGTTGCCCCCTTATATAAAAATTAATCATAAATATATCTTAACAATTATAAATATATCTGGTTTTCCTAGGAAGCAAAGAAATTAGGTTATTTAGTCCTTAGCAACCTGGAAGCTTTTACCTAACTGTCAAACATGCTATAAAAATTCCATTATACTCCATTTAACTGCTTTGGAAAGGACCTTTTTCTTTTTGTGAACTGATGGGAAATTAAACTTTATCGAACTAAACTACCTACACATCTAAAAAGCACCTATCAATCTATGATACTCCAACACATAGAATCACCAAAAAGCATTCCTTTTACAGTGATCAACTATCACATAGCATTTATTGTTCAGGTCGTAGACACAGCCAAAGTGATACTCTAGGGAGTTAAAATAGAAATTTACACAGTTTACACAAAATTTGCACAACTTACTAAAAAATGAGAGCTTCCCAGAAAACTAAAAGGTTAATTATCTTGTTTCCAGGTTGAGAATACTAATGAAGAAGAAGGTGTAGGAAGGGAGCAGCCAGAAGTAGACAAAAACAGGAAGTCCCTGATGACTCGGAGGTTAAAGCATCTGCCTCCAGTGTGGGAGACCTGAGTTCGATCCTTGGGTCGGGAAGATCCCCTGGAGAAGGAAATGGTAACTCACTCCAGTATTCTTGCCTGGAGAATCCCATGGACGGAGAAGCCTGGTAGGCTACAGTCCACGGGGTTGCAAAGCGACTTCACCTTCACCTTACCTTCAAGGTAATAAAGCCTAAAGGTTAATCACATTATCAGGCAATGAGTGGTTATCACGTGCCAAGCACCTTACTAAGCCCTTGACTTTTGTTCCTCTCACAAGCCTGTAAGGCAGCTATTGTCATAAGCTACCTACTACCCTAAAGTGAAGTCGCTTAGTCGTGTCCAGCTCTTTGGAACCCCATGGACTGTAGTCAACCAGGCTCCTCCGTCCATAGAATTTTTCAGGCAAGAGTACTGGAGTGGGTTGCCATTTCCTTCTCCAGGGGATCTTCCCGACCCAAGGGTCAACCCAGGACCCCAGCATTGCAGGCAGACGCTTTACCGTCTGAGCTACCTTGGGTACCCTAGGTAGCAGGGAATTCTATGCAGAGAATTTTACATAAATGTTCTCTAATCCTTCTAACAACTTGGCCCTCTTGTGCCTAATCTGCAACTGAGAAAACTGGTTCAGAGGAACTGAGTAACTTTCTGTGATAAGATTCCTTGTGCCTGCGAGTGTGCATAATCGTTCAGTCATGTCCAACTCTGTGTGACGCCATGGATACTTAGCACTCCAGGCTCCTCTGTTCATGGAATTTTCCAGGCAAGAATACTGAAGTAGGTTGCCATTTCCTACTCCAGGGAGTCTTCCCGACCCAGGGATCAAGCCCACATCTTGTGTCTTCTGCTCTGGCAGGTGTATTCTTTACCACTGCACCCCATGATTCCTTAACTAGCAAGTAACTGGGCAAGACCTGATCCAAAGTAAAGTGACCATACATCCCAGTTTGAATGGGGAAGCTGCATTTTATTCCTGTTGTCCTGCTTAATTATAGTGTCCCATTTCATTCTCAAGAGTGTCCTGATTTGGATGCAGTGATATTATCCTCTACCCCAAAGGCATAACCCCTCCACTCGGTCATGCCTTCTCCACACCCCCAGTGGCTTTCAGTACATATCTTTGGCATAAAACAAAGGGAAACATACTACAAAAAGACCAACTGCTCTAAATGCATGATGATTCTGAATCATTCAGAGAAAAGGAAAAATGTATTATTCAGTTAAATTACTTTCAAGAGAAAGAATCTATTAAAGGAAATAATACTTATAAAGTGATGCTGTTCCAAGTAAAAGTTAAGTTCAATTAAAACTAAACAGAAGAATGGAGTTTTAAAGATATTTTTATCCCAAACTGTTGAAGTTTTAACTTTTGAACTTAAAGAGAATACATCTCAGTTGTCTAGAAAATTTGTTGGTTTTGACCCTTTCTTAGTCTTGCCAGAAAGAGGAATTGTGTCCTTTTCCCCCAGAAAAATCCTCTCCCACAACTCATAAAAAAAAAAAAAAACAACTTCTAAACTCAGTATCAATTGTGACTGATTCAATTCAAACATTCACTATGCACCATATGGGGACTTCCCTGGTGGCTCAAATGGTAAAGCGTCTGCCTACCATGCGGGAGACCGGGGTTCAATCCCTGGGTCGGGAAGATCTCCTGGAGAAGGAAATGACAACCCACTCCAGTATTTTAACTGGAAAATCCCATGGATGGAAGAACCTGGTAGGCTGCAGTTCTTGGGGTGGCAAAGAGTCCGGATACAACTGAGCAACTTCACTTTACATCACTTAATGCACCATATGATCTTGAGCAGGTTACTCATTCACCCTGCCATTTTTCTAGAATGCAAAATTAGAACAACAGCAAAATGTCACCCACTGGAATGCAGAGAGGACAGTATAAAATAATGCAGGTTAACACTCAGAAGGGTGAATAGTGCTAGGCCCAGAAGAAGTGCTTGTTTACTTGTGATAAATATTATCATTTAGGTTAACCTTAGTTCAAATTCTGTCCTCTTTAAGAAAGTAAAATTCCAAATTGAAGAAACAAGGTCAAATCTAACCAAAATGAATCACTGCTATTAATAAAAATATACCTCACAATACACTTAAAATTTAAAGTTAAAGGAGTCCCTGTTGCTGCTGCTGCTGCTAAGCTGCTTCAGTCATGTCCTACTCTGTGCGACCCCATGGACAGTAGCCTGCCAGTTTCCCCCATCCCTGGGATTCTCGAGGCAAGAATAGTGGAGTGGGTTGCCAGTTCCTTTTCCAATGCATGAAAGTGAAAAGTGAAAATGAAATCATTCAGTCGTGTCCGACTCTTTGTGACACCATGGACTGTAGCCTACCAGGCTCCTCCATCCAGGGGATTTTCCAGGCAAGAGTACTGGAGTGGATTGCTATTGCTTTCTCCTAAAGGAGTCCCTAAAATCACCTAATTCAATTATTTCATCTGACTTCATCTTATACAAAAGGAAAATGGAATCAACGAGATGATACAACTTCCACAATACATAAAATCAACTAGTAGCAAAGCTAGATATGCATTCTGTGCCTACAAAGGCCTGAGTGTGGGAACGACTTGGCCTGTGTGATGAATAAAAACTCATCTTCCACAGTGTAGCTGTATAGTCTCATGCAAGTTTATTTAATATTTCTGAAACTCGTTATTCTCAGTTGATGGAGATGAGGATTAAAGTTCTTTGTCAGAGTATTCTGAGGATTAAAATAAGTAACATGGAAAGAGCCCTGAGTCATACTCATACTCACAATAGGGTGCCCACAGCTGCCCAGCTGTCAGAAGGGAATTTGTCCATCTCCCAAACTGCACACATCCTTCAACTTACAAAGTCCACTTCTAGAAGTGCATCCTATAAGTAAATTTTTGTTCAAGGATGTTAACTGCAGCTTTAACTGTAAAAATAACCAAAAAATATCTATCAAGAGGGAAATGCTGCTAAAAGAGAGATTTTCTACAAAGTGGCAATGATAAATCTTTTGAAAACATCAAATAAATAAAAGGAATGCCACTGAGTAATATATGCAAAAGTTTTGAATCATTCATACCAAAGCAATATGAAAATATAAATATGTATATACAAATCCAGTTTTTATAAAGTTTATTATGAGACTAGCAGTGTTTAAAGAGAGAAATAAAGATAATCATACCTATTTTCTATATACCCTCTTATCTTTAAAAACTTGTCATAAGAATACTTTCATATATTATCTTTAAAATAGAAAAGTCTATCATAGCAGATACTAGTACATACTAACAGTTTCCTTCTGTCCATACACCTCAATTCTTAGTGTTATAACTCTTATTATTATAATTGCTATTCCTAGTCATTTTAACTTCAGACACAATTTTAGAAACAAATATTCTTTCAAGGACTATTCTGCCCCCTAGAGAGCTTTTCCACGGGGCTTCTCATATGGCAGTTTGTTTATGACCTGCACTAAAGGTCCACATCCCACAGCCTGAGCAAAGGGATGAATGAAGGTTAATAAAAACACATAAAGGAAAGACAGGGGCATCTCCTTCATCTTTGTTTGTGGTGTCACTTGTCTCTCTGTTAAATTGTAATCAAGACAATAAAAGGAAATAGGCTGTGAAAAATGAAAGAGCCTTCTATTCATAAAAACAGTTCAAATGAAAGAAGCCATTTAATGGAAAAGGGACCACTAACATGCAAACCAGTGAGTCGGAGAGGGACACATAAAACCCCTAAGACATTTCATTAACCACAAATTACTGAAGGCAGCGCAAATCTTTCCCCCAAATCATGTTTATATTCCAGAGTAATGGATACTCTCAAGAAAATTTTCAGACTGATGTTTCTGCTGCAAAGACAATAGGCAAAAGCAATATGTTTGACTATAGGATCTGCCCTACTGATATGAGAGCCCTTAGAAGAAACACAGCCCCTATTGGGCATGACGAATGAGATGACATGATATAAATGGACAGGAGATGTGACTTCTCCTTCCACTTCAGTTCACCTTCCTGAATGAATAAATCGATGATCTCACAAAAACTAGCAACTTCATCTCTGGACAACCTCACCCAAAATGAGGATAATAATATATGCCTTACCTATATTTCACAGCTGTTATGATGCTTACATGATTAAATATGTATACATATGATTATTACAAATTTCTCCCTTTAAATCATGTCAGCCACTCAGATACCACCCAGCCGGCGCCCCATTGTTTCCAGTAATCTTGTAGACCCCTCAGGTAGAAAGTGAAATCGCTCAGTTGTGTCCAACTCTTTGCGATCCTATGGACTGTAGCCCACCAAGCTCCTCTGTCCATGGGATTCTCCAAGCAAGAATACTGGAGTGGATTGCCATTTCCTTCTCCAGAAGATCTTCCCAACACAGGAATCGAACCCAGGTCTCCCACATTGCAGGCAGACGCTTTAACCTCTGAGCCACCAGGAAGCCCAGTTGGTAAAGAGTCTGCCTGCCAATGCAAAAGACATAAAAGATATGGTTCTATCCCCACATCAGGAAGATCCCCTGGAGGAGGGCATGACAACCCACTCCAGTATTCTTGCCTGGAGAATCCCCATGGACAGAGGAGACTGGTGGGCTACAGTCCATAGGGTAGCAAAGAGTCGCACATGACTGATGTGACTTAGCACTCACCCACTTTACGACCACTTCTATTTTCCCTCGTTCTTTCCATTCTTGAATTTGCATAATTTCAAATCAAACTTTACCCTTAACAGCTCCTCATTTAATGGGAACAAATACAACTTTATATTTTGAATCCTTCTGCGTTAAAGTGCTAGCCTATAGGCAAAAATTTTGGCAGACTCTGTTCAAATTGATCCACTGCAAGTCTGCCCTTAGCCTGAGTGTGACTCACAATTACAGAGAATGCCCTTGAAAGCTCTCCAGGCGGTCTCCTTGGGATTTTAGACATCTCACTTTTAATACTGACAGAATCAATCTAATTTCTTCACCTTTCTTTTCTCTTCATCCATGATCTACTCTTCACAAAGTAAATGAGAATTCATATTAAAAAATAGGATACTATGACTTGTCAAGATTTTTGCAAAGAAACCTTCATTCATGTTCACCACCTTAGATTAATCGAGGTATAAGAGGGGGTTACTTAGTTGGCGAGGATTTTTACAACAAATCACCAACGCCAAAAATACGCACAGCAGGGCTCTAAAAGATCTGTTTCAATTTGGCGACCAGCTAGCTTCAAAGAACAAGGGGAAGAGATTACCACTTAGAAACATCACTCTGGCTTTAGGTACAGGTTTTACTCAAAGTATTGGACAAAAATTTCATGTTTTCACAATGAGTTTCTTCCTAAGGGCTATGTTAGGGCTTCTGTGCCATGGGGATTTCATCCATGAGCCAGATCAGATTTCAGAAATCTTCCTCATTCAGAATTTCATTCTTCTGCAACTTTGTTGTTGACCATTATGAATTGACACCAAAAATATCTAAACAAAAGGCTTTGTTTGATATGCAATATTACTCAACCTCCGTATTTTCTAAAATAGCAAAATAAAGGATATTTATAAGTAAAGCATTCAAATCATCAGTGAGCTGTCAAAAAGACAGCTTCTGGAAACCAAAAATGAAATATATAATCACTGCCCTCAGGCATAACTTTATAGATTTAGATAGTACCTGGTTGACTAAATCCTTAATCTACCATGGATGTCAGTTGCCTATTTGTAAAAAAAAATTAGGTTGAGTTTTATCATCTCTAAGATGGCTTCCAGATATAAAGCTTCATAAATCTGTGAAATGTTGATTTATATTTTAAAATTTATCTTGCAGTGTTTTTTATATTTTAGGGGTTTGTTTAACTTCAGGAAAAACCAGATTGGTTGCCCCATTGCAGCATTCGTTTACTGTTTATAAGAACTGGGGGTCATTTATGCCATAAACTTGAGATTACATTCAAGAAATCTAAAGTCTATTCAAATAAAATGTCATGTCTTTTGCTCTTTAAGGACAATCTGTACCATTTTCTTGTTGTTATTGAGGGTATTAGAGAATTTTACTGGTAATGATTATTGCTAGATTATTACTACATGAAGTCAAAGATTTTTTAAAATATTTTATTTCCTGCTATTAATATTTCCTATTTTAAAAACAGCTTTATTGAGACATAACTGATATTCTTTAAGTTGGTGTACAACTTAAAGTATATAGTTCAGTTTTCCTTAGTTTAAGTCATAGAGCTGCAGACCTATTGCATGATCTTTGTTTGGGGTGATGAGAAAGTTCTGGGTTTCAGTATTATCAGTGGTTATACAACATATATTAATTTACTTAGTCTACTGAATTGTACACTTTAAAGTGGTTACAATAGCAAATTTTATGTGTTTTACTACAATTTTTAAAATTTAAAAAACTCACTGAACTGTTTTTAACATAATTTGCATTTCATTCTGCAGCTCAAGTATCATTGTTTACTATTCAGTAGACTTTAGAACCCCAAACAATAGAATAGATACATTTGAAATTGTTGAGATAATGGCTTTCTCCAGGAAATGTAATTAGAGATGATTTCCTGTCTTCTCCATATTTACCTATATTTTTTAAATAACTATGCAGAAGCCTTTGGGCAGAAAGCAATTATAAACATTTTTTAAGTGTTGTCAGCACAAGTGATTATGATTTTTATGTAAAGGATCTCAAAGGGTTTGTGTATGAGATAAATATTAACTATTTGGGAATACTGAGTGTCTAGTTTTCAACAAAATATTACAAGATATGCAAAAAAAAATCTCCCTTCATAGGTCAGTCAGTAAATAATCTGCCTGAAAGCCAGGAGACTTGGGTTCTATTCCTTGATCAGGAAGATCCCATGGAGAAGGAAATGACAGTCCACTGCAGTATTCTTGCCTGGAGAATCTCATGGGCAGAGGAGTCTGGCAGGCTACAGTCCATGTTGCAAGAGTTGGACCAAACCTAGCAATTAAACCAACCACCACCATGCAAAAAATAAAAATAGCAATATACGACCTACACTTGAGAGAAAGAGCACTAAATGAAACTGACTCAGACTAGATCTACCGTAAGATTTAGCAGCCAAAGACGTTCAGGCAGCTATTGTAAAAATTTCCAAAAATTAACAGATGTTATGAATCATGATGAAATAGAAAATCTGAACAGAACAATTACTAGTAAGAAGATTGAATCAGTAACCAAAAATCTCCCAAAAGAAAAAGTCAAGGACCAAATAGCTTCACTGGTGATTTTTACCAAACAGTTAAAGAAGAGTTAATACTTTTCCTTCTTAAATGATTCCCAAAAAATGAAGAGGAAGGAACACTTCCAAACTAATTCTACAAGGCCAGCACCAAATAAAGATACTACAGAGAAAGAAAATATCACACAATAGGTGAATAGATAATAAAACTGGTGCCTCAATACAATGGAACACTGAAAAAAAGTCAAAGTGCTATGGGTTTCCTGCATTGCAGGCAGACTATTTACCATCTGAGCCACTAGACAAGCCCCACAGTGGAATACTATTTAGTGATAAAAAGAAATGAACTATCAAGACATGAAAAGGCATGGATGAATTATAAATGCATGTTGCTAAGTGAAAGAACTTGAAAAGAATTTGAAAAGACTATATACTATATAATTCCAACTATTTGACATTTTAGAAGAGATAAAATTATAGAAACAGTGAAAAGATCAGTGGCTGCAAGATTCAGGGAGACGAGTGTGAGGGAATTGTTAGGATGGTAAAATTATTCTGTATGAAACTGTAATTGTAGCTATATGGCACTGTGCTCTTGCCAAAATCTACTGAACTTTAGAGTTTGAGTCAGACATGATTCAAAAGAGTTGGACACGACTGAATGACTAACACTTTCACTTTCATTGAACTTTAAGCACAAAGAATATACCTTAATGTATGCAAATTTTTTTAAAAATTGGGTATATTAGGAAAGCCCTCTATGGAATATAAATGTGATGAAACAATCTAACTGCATTACAAATATATAATACAGTCTCGCTGAATGGGGTCTCGGAAAAGCATGATGATCTAGGCAACTTTGAAAATGAGTGGAGTCTGTAACTAAACTAAAGTCTGTAATTAAATTAAACACAAAAGAGAGTGTACTACACTCCAGTTGATAAAGGTATATCCTATTGGAGTAGATATTAACTCTGATATTGGTATAGATATATGCTAGATTGGAACAAGTAAGCAAATGGAAGGTCAAGGGTAGAATCACATTTCTTGTTATTGCAGTCAGTTTACAAATAGGCATGTAAAAGAGGCCAGCATGATCCACATGGTAATGGATTGAAGTTGGAGATAACAGGATGAACTTATAATTAGCTTAACAGAGATACAGATGGCGTCCCTGGTGGCTCATTGGTTAAGAATCCACCTACCAATGCAGGAAATATGGGTTCAGTTCCTGGGTCAGGAAAATCCCTTGGAGAAGGAAATGGCAACCCATTCCAGAATTCTTGCTTGGGAAATCCCATGGACAGAGGAGCCTGACGGGCTATCATCCATGGGGTTGCAAAAGAATCAGACATGACTTAATGACTAGACAACAACAACATAGTTCCAGATGGTTGCATATGGAAATATTTCTAGATAAGTACACATACATGGGCTAAAATACACACATGTGTATCCTTGCTCTGGCAACTGAGAGGTCTAGAAAAGGCGACACTCAAGTAACAAAGAATATATCTAGCACTCAGATCTTTTCTGAGTTTCTAATCTCATTTTCCAAAAAGAGAACCTGGCCTCCTTGAAGAAATGGCACATTCTAGATGTGAAGTAGGTAGGAAATATACAAATGAGCTTTGACTATATTCTCATGCTATAAAGTAAGAAAAGATTTTTTTAAAAAAATCCTCCAGTGATGACTTATGTTAAAGGGGACATAGAAACTAACTGAAAGAGTTTCCAAAGGCCAAAACTGAAAATAAGCAAAGTAGTATCAGATTATAAATAGTATCAGAAAATAGGCAAAGTAGTATCAGATTATAATACAAAATATAAAATAAATATTCATGAGGCCAGTCAGATATAAGTAGATGACTATCCAAATGATTAGTGGATAAAAAACAATTCTTCTGTGCAGAATTCCAAATAATTTATATAGATATTCCTCCTTCAAGGATAGAGACAAAAACTCTTTACTCCTTAAGTATGAGTTGTGCTTAATAGCTTCCTCCCAAAGAATATAGTGTGAAAAGAGAAAAAGTTACTACAGTGGGGAAGACTGACAAACGGTTCTTTAGGTAGGTGACCAAATTCAACACCAACAGTGGTAAGTTATGTTAATATTATATGCCATTGATACGTGATGAAAATAGCACTTTATTTTTGTAGACTTCTTCCCCAAAAAGCATAACTAAGTTCTCATTATGAGAAAAACAACAGAAAATTCTAATAGAGGGACATTCTAAAAAGAGGAAAGAAAAACAAATCTTGAAAAGTACTGCTCAAAACTTTCAAGGCCATCAAAAATAAGGAAAGTCTGAGAAACTATCACAGCTTTGAGGAACCTAAGGAGAAATGCTGACTAAATGCCATGTGATATCCTGGACGGAGTCATGGAATAGAAAGGGAACATTGGGTAGACAGTTAGGAAGCCTGAAAATCATATGGACTTTAATCAATAATGATGTCTTCTTCTAGATTTATTAATTTTAACAAATGTACCTTAATAATATAAGATATTATAAGGGGAAACAGGGTATTAAAATAAAGGAATTTTCTGTACTAATAGTTCTCTGTAAATTTAAAACAGTTCTGGAAAATAAAGTTAAGTTAAACAGCAATAAATAATTATTGAACCTCTCTAATCTGATGAAAAAAATATTAATTTACAGATCCAAGAAGTTCAATGAAACTCAGATATGATAAACACAAATATCAATATCTAGACTCATCACAGTCACAGTGCAAGAAGACAAAGACAAAGAGAAGATCTTAAAAGTTGGATGAAAGAAAAAAAGACTCATTGTGCATAGCTTATCAATGGTACAATTTAAAATTGATTTCTGACTCATAAATAATGGAGACCAGAAGGCCATAGAGGAACGTATTTGAAGTGCTATGAAAGAAGTCTATATCCAGCCAATCTGTTGTTTTGAAAAATGCAAAAATGAAACATCCCCAGACAAAAAGTTTGAGAGAAATTATTGCTAGCAGATATGCCTTAAAAGAAATACCAAAGGAAGTCCTTCACACTGAAAGAAAATGAGGTCTGATAATAATTTAAATCCACAGGAAGAAATAGAGACCCCCAAATGGTAAATATATAGGTAAATTAAAGACTGTATGAATATATTTTCTAATTATCATAATTTAAAAAATAAGATTATGTAAAGAAATAATGAAAACACTATATTTTAGAGGTTATAACATATAAAGATATGATACATGTGATCATAATAGTACAAATAGGGAAAGCTGAAGAAATTGAGATATTTTAAAGCCAGGTCACCATATTTGGTAGATATTAAGTTACCATTTACCTAAATAAATTAATATATATATATTTTAATTCCTAGCAACTATTAACAAAATAACTCCAAAAACCTAGTTTTAAAAATTCAACAGATATTAATAATAGAAGATACTGTTACAGAACTACGCTACAGTGAGTCAAAGAAGAAATCACAATAATTCAATGATTCAAAAACATCTGAACAGTTGTTAATAAAGATGATTGGAGTCTGGAATAGTAGAGGCCAGGCGGTAACACTTCACCACCATAAGCAATGTAGTCAAAACTGCCATAATAGCCACAAAGATGAAAGCTAGTCAGTATAGGACTAACTTAGGAACAGGATGGACAGTCATTAAGACTGTTGCTTAACAAGTCATAATAAAAGTATAAAAACATGGAAGGCAGAGGTCATTTACTGGATGGAACGTCACAATCTGTGACCAGTTTCCACACCTGAGTCAATTCTCAGAATCAGAATCCATCAACTGAGGGGAGAGGTCAGTTCCTAATGAATAAGGATTCAGTAATGCAACAGAAAGTGTACATATTAATGTTCTCTACAGTCCTTCTGAAAGGTGATTATGATTCTATTTTCAGATAACCATACACTATAGAAAGAATAGAGATGTATAGTGTGTATGACAATGCTGAGAACCAAGGATCCAGAGTCTTTGTGCTCTCCTGTTAGAGTCATACTATGGGGCTTAAGTAATAAATGTAGTGACCCAGCTCTGCCTCCCAGTGTGCCCAATATGTCTGTGGGCCCACCTAGTAATTACTTTTCAATTTCAAAATGTATAATTAGAAAAGACATGAATAACAGCTTAGAAACCTCATATTAGCTCCTGGAGCTAGTGTTGTAAGAGCTAGGGTAGTAGGAAAGGTCAAATGGAAAAATCTGAAACTTCCTTTCAGTTAAGATAATAAATTAAAAAACAATATTGTATTCTGGGGAGAGATATGATTAGTGTCACTTTGAAAGAATGAAATCGGTGATGACATGTGCTATCTTGCCCTATTTAATTCACCAGTATAGCTCTTACAAAAAACCCAAAGCATCTTAGCAACTGATAGTGGACCAGTGAAAACCTAGGGAAATAGTAGGCCCATGTATACCTGCTATATCAGATATGGTATCTTTAGTAGAGCAGATTAACACATCCCTGGTAATCTGGTAGTTATATATCTGGCAAATGCAGCTTTTTCATATTTATAAAGAAGGAGGATTAGAAGCAGTTTGTCTTCATTTGGGACAAACAACTATATGCATTCATGATCTTGTCTGAGAGTGTTGGAGGAGGTCATTGAAAGGACATGGCTGCTGGCTGACTGATGCAGCTGGAGACTCGTTTCCTTTTGACTTCCTATTCTTTCCATACTACCAGCTGTTTCAAGGACATAGGCTTGAAAGAGTAAGGTGTTATTGAGACCTTCTGGAATGATCTGCCTCTTTCCTTCCCTCAGTATGCATGGTACTTAGTTTTTATTACACCCAGAGACATCCCAGGCTTACAAACCAACACAGAACCATCTTAAGTCTCTTGCTTTCTGTCAAAATAGAACTTAAAGAAACAATTCATCTGAATATTCTGTGGAATCTCATACTGCTCATTATACAGATGTGATCATGCTTATCAAATGTGATTATTAGTACCTGACAATTACTCAGAACACCTTGATGATATTCATGCTCTCCATAGAGCGAGAGAAACCTCAAAAGATTCAGGGATTTGATATATTAGCGAAGTTTTCAGGGGTCCAGTGATCCAGAGAATCTTGGAACATCCCCTACAAAGTAAAAAGTCAAGTTGTACCTTGCAACTCTTATCATTAAGATAGAAGCACAGTACTTGGTAAGTCTATTTGAGTTTTAGAGACAGAATATCCTACACTTGGGGATACTGTTCAGTCCATTCATTAGGTGACACAGAAGACTGTAGAGTTTCATAGAGGCCCAAAGCAAAAGAAGAGGTATCTAGAGATAAAAAGACATGTGAGACTCTAGCTTTAGTCCTAGTAGGAAATTCAAGCAAAAACCTCATGGTTTCTGAAGCGACACTATACCAACCTGAGCAGCAAACTAGACATCATTTAAAAGCAGGTCTTACATGCTACTTAGTACTGGTAGAAAGTGAATATCTAACTATGGATTATCAAGTGCTCCTGAGACCAGAAATTCTCATCACATACTCCATACTGTTAGATGTACTAATTATAAGTTCACACAGGCCCAGCAATAATTTATCATAAAGTAGCAATGATATACCAGAAATTAGACTTGAGCCTAATTCCTCGACTTGTCTTGGGCAAGCCTAGAGGGCTCATGCTCACAATCTCAGGTAACATTCTCTATGAATAGCTAATGGAGAGGGAAGAAATACAATCTTGCTTCATGGATAAATCAGCTTGGTATGATTACAAGCCCAAAGCAGATTACTTTCTCACTATAGCCACACTCAGGAATGTCTTTGAAAGAAAATGGCAAAGAGAAATCCTCTCAAAGGTGGAGGTTCAAGTGGAGCAGCTCACCATTCCTTCTTGTAGAAAGTGAAGCAGTCCAAAATGAGGATATGCATGTCCTTATGTAGCTGCATCTATGGGGTCGTACAGAGTCAGACATGACTGAAGTGACTTAGCAGCAGCAGCAGCATGTAAAGCAAGAAATGATGTGCCTATCTGATAGGACACCTTGAAGTTGCAATATTAGAAAACTGAGTGCAAGAAGGTCTGAGAAAGAGGCAAATGTTGGATTTAGCAGAGTGAGCACAAAATATGGAAATTTTTATTTTGAGCACTAATGCCAAAGAGAAATTATTGACTGCAGAACAGGTCCAAACAACTAAGCAGAGAGATAGGTTCACCAGTTAGTTAACATCTCCTTTCAGACAAAGGGCTTGTGCAATGGGATCAGGACTGGACTAACCAAACTGACAGACATAGTGGGTGAGCATGGCCCACAGCATGATCTCACTAAGACTGATACAGTCACTGGTAAATGTCTAATCTCTCAACAATAGAAGCCAGATCCCTAAAGGATGATGCCTTCAAGGTTTTACACTAATTATGCCAGCAAATATGGAAGACCCAGCAGTGGCCACAGGGCTGGAAAAGGTCAATCCTCATCCTAATCCCCAAGAAAGGTAGTACCAAAAATGTGCTAATCATTGGACAATTGCACTCTTCTCCAATGCTAGTAATGTCATACTTAAAATCTTGCTTCATAAGCTTCAGCATTAGGCAAACCAAGAACTTCCAGATGTTCAGGCTAGGATTAGAAAAGGAAAAGGAGCTAGAGATCAAATTGCCAACATTCGCTGGATTATAGAGAAGGCAAGGGAATTTCAGAAAAACATCTATCTCTGTTTCATCAACTAGGCTAAAGTCTTTGAGTGTGTGGGTCATGACAAACTGTAAAAAGCTGTAAGAGTTGGGAACACCAGACCATCTTACCTGTCTTCTGAGAAACCTGTATGCAGGTCAAGAAGCAAAATTTAGAACCTATATGGAGCAATTGACTGGTTCAAGATAGAGGAAGGAGTATGACAGAGCTATCTGCTGGCACTCTGTTTGTTTAACCTATATGCTGAGCACATCATGATAAATTCTGGGATGGATGAGTTACAAGCTGGAATCAAGATAGTCAGGAGAAACATCAACAGCCTCAGATATGAGGGTGATACCATTGTAATGGCAGAAAGCAAAGAGGAACTAAAAAGCCTCTTGATGAGGGTGGAGGAGAGTGAAAGAACCAGCTTAAGACTAATATACAAAAAAAAAAAAAGAAAGAAAATTAAGATCATGGCATCCAGTCACATTGCTGCTGCTGCTGCTGCAGCTAAGTTACTTTGGTCGTGTCCAACTCTGTGCAGTTCCATAGAGGGCAGCCCACCAGGCTCCCCCATCGCTGGGATTCTCCAGGCAAGAACACTGGAGTGGGTTGCCATTTCCTTCTCCAAAATGCATGAAAGTGAAAAGTGAAAGTGAAGGTGCTCAGTCATGTCCGACTCTTAGCGACCCCATGGGCCACAGTCTACCAAGCTCCTCCATCCATGGGATTTTCCAAGCAAGAGTACTAGAGTGGGATGCCATTGCCTTCTCCCTCCAGTCACATTACTACATAATAATAGAAGGGGAAAAGGTGGAAGTAGTGACAGATTTCCTCTTCTTGGGCTCCAAAATCACTGTAGACGGTGACTGCAACCATGAAATCAGAAGACAGTTGCTTCTTGGGAGGAAAGCAATGACAAAACTAGACAGTGTGTTGAAAAGCAGAGACATTACTCTGCCCACAAAGATCCAAATAGTCAAGGTTATGGTCTTCCCAGTGGTCATGTAAGGTTATGAGAACTGGACTGTAAAGAAAGCAGAGTGCCAAAGAATGTATGCCTTTGAACTGTGGTGCTGAAGAAGACTCCTGAGAGTTCCTTGGACAGCAAGGAGATCAAACCAGTCAATCTTAAGGAAGATCAATCCTGAATAATCACTGGAAGGACTGATGATGAAGCTGAAATTCCAGTATTTTGCTCACCTGCTGTGAACAGATGACCCACTGGAAAAGTCCCTGATGCTGGGAAAGATTGTGGGCAGAAGAAAAAGAGGGCATCAGAGGATGAGATGACTATCACTTTCACTGAGATGGTGCACACAGTCCCACCATTGTTAGTGTCAGCTGGTAAGAGCTCATAGCTGCTGCTTTTTCCAAAGAATTTTCCTTGGCTAAAGGGAAATAGAAGCTGTCTCATTCAAGAGGCTAAGTCTTGACTCCCCTAGATAGTCAAGAACTAGTAATTAATTGAAATGGTAGATACAGAAAGTTTGTCTGCAGACCATAAGCAGAGATCATCTACATGGTATGATTTGTGCTGCAGAACTTCCCTTGGGAGCAAGGGGAAAGCTAATCTTTAGCCAAGATCATTTTTTATACTTAGCTTTCTTCTCTTGCTCTATTTTGTTTTCCTTAGTATTCTCCTGAGATCAGTCCCTCAATATATTATTGACCCAGAAATTGCCGACTCTGGCTTTGCTTCTAGAAAACAAATCTAAGCATAATGTGGTTTGCAAAAGACTGAGAAATGAAGGAGAAATTTTAATAGTCCCACAATGTTGGGGAGAAAAAGAAATGGTATCCAAGGCCTACTAATCAGGAGAAGGACCATGATAAACTTTTCAGATTCTCACTTAGGATACCTGAAGAACCATGCAGTTGACTTTAATCAGGTCAATAACTCACAGAAATAGTGATCTGTCATTATCTCCTCTGTAGAGAGATAAGAGTTTCTTCAGTTTTTCATAAATAAAGTGTGGTAAAAAATTAAAGGGACTTTAATTTTAACTTTAATTTCCTTGCTCCTTGGAAGAAAAGCTATGACAAACCTAAGACAGCATATTAAAAAAACAGAGACATCACTTTGCTGACAAAGGTCCATCTAGTAAAAGCTATGGTTTTCCCAGTAGTCATGTATGGATGTGAGAGTTGGACCATTGAGAGTGCTGAAGAATTGATGCTTTCAAACTGTGGTGCTGGAGAACATTCCTGAGAGTCCCTTGAACAGTAAGAAGATCAAACCAGTCAGTCAATCCTAAGGAAATCAATCCCAAATAATAATAATCCTGGAAGAATTGATGCTGAAGCTCCAATACTTTGGCCACCTGATGCAAAGAGCTAAACTAACTCACTAGAAAAGACCCTGATGCTGGGAAAGATTGAGGGTAGGAGGAGATGTTTGGATGGCATCACCAGTTCAATGGACATGAATTTGAGCAAACTCTGGGAAAGAATGAAGGACAGAGAAGCCTGGCGTGCTGCAGTCCATGGGGCTGCAAAGAGTTGGACATGACTTAGTGACTGAAAAACAACAGTGCAATTAAAAATGACCCACCATAAAAAGAAATAAGGCAAAGAAATGACACAAAGAAGAGAAAGAGACCCACAAGAGTTCCAGATATTCAAATTAACAGACATAGTAAGATAACTATAAATATTTTGGTCAATATAATAAATAAAAATATATAGAATTTCAGGAAATAATTAATTTTTAAATAAATTGGAAATTCTATAATTAAAATATAATTGAAATTAAGAGATAATTTAATAAACTGGACAGTAATAAAGTTGATGAAAGGAAAAATAATAGGAACATAGGTCAAACAGAAGCATACATATGGAAACAAGGAGAGCAGAAAGGATAAGCACAAGATACACCCAGAATATAACTGTTTATGAGATTAACATACACATAGTCCAATGGTTCCTAACTAGACACTATTTTGTCCTCTCTCAGGTGATATTTGATTTTAAAAACTATCACAGTTTCTAGAATTGCTACTGGCACCTAGTAGGTACATGCCAAAGATATTGCTAAATAATGAACACAAGTGACTCCTACAAATAAGATAATAATTATCTAATGCAAAAATGTCAAAAGCTGTTGCTAAGAAATTATGATATAGAAAGCCCAAGAAAGAGAGGAAATAAAATCTGACAGAGGCCATATTTAAAGAGGCAATGGCTGAGATTTTTCCAGAGCTAACAGAATATCAAGTCAAGCACTTTAAAAAAGCCTAAGTCCATCTGTCTGTCTCTCTCTTTTTTGCTTTTGGCCATGTCACATGACTAGGAAATTCCCAAAGAAGACTAAGTCTCATGTCAGCTAATTGTAATCCATGGATTTACTGGATCCTATCATAGAAACAAATTGTGAAAAGAAATACTATAAGAAAATCAGGGAAGTTTGAACCTGAAATAATGCAAAAAAGTCATTTGTGAATTTTTAAGGTGATATTGTATTATGGCTTTGCTTATAAGAGAATCATTCCTTGTCCTTATGATAGCAGAGGAACAGGTGGAGATGGGAGTGCATCTCTCTTCACAGATGCACTAGGAATATACCTTCAGATGCAGGAGATCTCGCAAAACACCAGCTGAGAGAGCAGGCACGAGTCCCTGACCACCAGAAAGGAATATATAGATCCAGGCAAAACTAGGTAAGATAAAGAAAGGAATGGAAAAAGAGGAGAGTGAGAAGGAATGGGCCCGCACACAGTGGGTGAGGAAACTGAAGCAGGGGTCAGATCGCCACACCAGGGCAATTGTTCGCAATAAAGGAAAAGCATTTGAGGCTGTTGGAGAGTGCAGCAGCTGATCTGTGACATTCTGAAAGGGGTAAGAACCACGCAGACAATCCTTGCCACAGTACTATATACCCAGGACAGGGACACAAGCACCCTAGAATGCACAGTGGCTGGGAGCTGGAGAATAGGGATTGGAGAGAAATATCAGGGAGAGACCTTCTGTTGACTGTGGAGAGACAGCCCAAGGGGACAAAAGGAAGGAGAATATGGTGAGGAATGCCTTTAGAGCAAAACTGGGCATCCATAGAGGCAAAGTGATACTGCTACGTCATACACAGAAGGTGAAGCCATCACTGTAGACTCTCTCGCCACATGCTGGCAGCTGCAGATGACCAACAGAGGAAGACCTAAGAGAGGGAGGTCCTTTAAGTACCCGAGGCACCAAGCAGTTGAGAAGAACCCCAGTCAAGGGGGCCTTTGAGCACTTTCTGCACTGAGTAACAGAAAAGGACTGGCTAGGGAGGCCCTTTGAACACCAGCTGCCAGAAGCTAGGAAACCACTCTAATAGTGCCATAGCTCCTGTGCCTGAGGCCACTGGCTTCCTTGTACACTTGGTACCACCAGGGTCCCCATAATCCTAGCAGCTTCACTACCTTCAAGCGCAGTCTTCACTGGACCAGGCTGCTACAGGCTAGAAAATAAACTAAAACACCATATCTTCTGTGCCAGTGGCCACCAACTCCCCTACGTACCAAGGCAGCCTCAAGAGAAAATTCCTGTGGCTGACCCGCATGCAGAGATGGAGATGAAACCACAGTTGAACCCCAGGGACAGTGTGACTAAGGAAGAGGATCCAAACCCTTCCCATCAGCTGTACAAGCTGCAGATTAAATTGACTTGATCAACTAGGCAGACCCTGTGTCTATGGAATATACAAGAATAAAAGAAAGTGCACTAGGTCTGACAGCTATGAACACTGATGACAACAACACATAGGTGTAGGGCCAGGTTAAAGTCTGAGCTCCCCCTAGCAGTTGCAGAGACCAGTCCAGAGTTAGGGAATATCCTTGACTCACAGCAAGGGAAAGGACACTGATAGCTGAGAAAATTTTTATTATTAACCTTTTATTTTGATGTTTTCTGTACTTGGCTCAGGATTTTCTTCCTCTTCTTTTTAAATTTTCCCCCTCGGTTGCTGTGGTTTCTGATATTATTATTACTATCAACTCTAAGCTTTTGGGAATTTTTTTAAAAGCACACTTTTTATTTCCTTTCTACCTCTACATTGGCTTTTTGTGATTGTGTAGGATTTTTTTCTTTCTTTTTCAAAATTCATTGTTTTTTTTCCTTATTGTACTTTTCCTACTGTAGTTATTCTTTAATATATATAAATCTTTTTATATACTTGTATTTAACTTTGCTTTTCTATTTTTTTTCTGCTTTTCTTTCAAACCTTATCTTTCTTTGTTTCACCATGTTTGTTAATTTGTTTTCTTTAATGTATTCCTGAGTTGGCACTTGACTTTGGTTTTGTTATCTGGTGTGTGTTTTAGTTTTCTTTTAACTGGTTGATATCAATTTTGATTTCCCTTGCATGCCAAATCACTCTCTTTATTTTCTTTGGACTGCTTTGGTTTTGTGTCTCTGTGTGTGTTCCTTCAATTTGTTATTGGCCTGATTTTGTATTTACCATTTGTCTGAGTTTTTCTCTTGTTTCTTGTTTTGTTTGTGTGTGTGTGTGTTTATTTTAATCCCCTTTAATGCTAAAACAAATGCCAGCCAGAGACTGAGTCTGAGCCTTTGGAGTGGGAGCACTGAGTTCAGGACCCTAGACTGCCAGAGAACTCCTAACCCCATGGAGTATTAATTAGTGAGAACTCTCACAAAGATTTTCAACTGTATCCATAGACCTGGCATCACCCAACTGCTGCCCACAACCAGTCCAGGATGCCTCATTCAAACAACAAGCAAGATAAAAGTACAAACCCAATCATCAGCAGATAGGTTTCCCACAGACACCCCAAAACATACCACCTCACAAAGCCCTGTCCATCAGAGGAAAAAACATCACCTCCTCTCACCAGAACGTTGGTAAAAGTCCCTGCCAACCAGAACCCAAACACTGGATGAGCATAACCCACTAAGGGCATAAATCAAAGGAAGAAGTAATATGACCCTAAAGTCTGGAAAAAGGAGACCTTACATGCAGTAAATTAGAAAAAAATGAAAAGACATAGAAACATTGAGCAAATGATGGAACAAAATAAAAAACGCAAAAGGCCAAGTAAACAAAGAGGCAAAAAGGCAAACTACCAGAAAAAAATTTAGAGTAATGATAGTAAAGATTATTTAAAACCTCAAAAGTAGAATGGAGAAAATGTAAGAATCAATTAACACATTTAGCAAAAGCCTAGGAGAAGGAAATGGCAATCCACTCCAGTACTATTGCCTGGAAAATCCCATGGACAGAGGAGTCTGGTGGGCTGCAGTCCATGGGGTCACGAACAGTCGGACACGAATGAGTGACTTCAGTTTCACTTTTCACTTTCATGCATTGGAGAAGGAAATGGCAACCCACTCCAGTGTTCTTGCCTGGAGAATCCCAGGGATAGGGGAGCCTGGTGAACTGCCATCTATGGGGTCGCACAGAGTCAGACACGACTGAAGTGACTTAGCAGCAGCAGCAGAAGTAAAGAATAAACAAACAGAGACAAACAACACAATTACTGATATTAAAAATACTCTAGAAGGAATCAATAGCAGAATAACTGAGGAAGAAGAATGGGTAAGTGAGATGGGACATAGTGGAAATAACTGTTGAAGAGCAGAATAAAGGGGGAAAAAAGAAAAGATTTGAAGTTAATCTCAGAGACCTCTGGGAGAATGCAAAATGCACATTTGAAGTATTGGGGTCCCAGAAGAAGAAGAGGAAAAGAAAGGGTTTGAGAAAATTTTTGAAGAGATAATAGCTGAAAACTTCCTTAACATGGGAAAGGAAATAGTCAGTCAAGCCCAAGAAGCACAATGTGTCCCACATAGGATAAAGCCAAGGAGAAACAAGCAGAGACACATACTAATCAAACTAACAAACCATGAAGAGAGAACATTAAAGTAGCTAGCAAGGGAAAAGCAACAAGTAGCATACAAGGGAAGCCCCATATGATTAAGAACTGATCTTTGAGGAGAAATTCTGCAGGCCAGAAGAGAATGGCAGGATATATTTAAAGTACTGAAAGGGAAAAATCTACCACCAAGATTACATAGCAAGGATCTCATTCAAAACTGATAGAGGAATCTAAAGCTTTACTGACAAGCAAAAATTAAGAGAAATTAGCACAAAGAAAGGAGCTTTACAATAAATGTTAAAGAGAATTCTATATACAGGAAATAGAAGAAAAAGAACTACAAAAACAAATCCAAAGCAATTAAGAAAATGCCAGTAGGAACATATATATCAATAATTACTTTAAATGTAAATGGATTAAATGCTGCAACTGAAAGACACCAGGAGCTTCCCTGGTGGCTCAGACTGTAAAGAGTCTGCCTGCAGTGTGGGTACTTGGATTCAATCCCTGGGTTGGAAAGATCCCCTGGAGAAGGAAATGGTAACCCACTCTGTTATTCTTGAATGGAAAAATCCCATGGACAGAGGAGTCTGGTAGACTACAGTCCATGGGGTCACAAAGAATTGGACATGACTGAGTGACTTTCACATAAAAAACAGACTGGCTGAATGGATATATAAACAAGATGAATATGTATGCTGTCAGTAAGAGACTGATTTCAGATTTGGAGACACATACAGACTGAAAGTAAGAGGATGGAAAAAGATATTCCATATAAATGAAAATCAAGAGAAAGCAGGAGGAGCAAGTCTCATATCACACAAAAAAAGATCTTAAAATAAATATTATTACAAGAGATAAGGTGAGATACTACAAAATGATCAAGGGATAAATTCAAGAAGAATACATAACAATTTTATATATTTATGCATCCAACATAGGAACACCTCAATACATGAGGCAAACACTAAGATACATAAAAGGAGAAATTGACAATAACACAATAATGGTAGGGGACTTTACCAGCTGAACCACAAGGGAAGCCCAAGAATACTGAAGTGGGTAGCCTGTCCCTTCTCCAGAGGATCTTCCCAACCTAGGAATCCAACTGGGTTCTCCTGCATTGCAGGCAGATTCTTTACCAACTGAGCTATAAGGGAAGTCCCAGTAGAGGACTTTAACACCCCACATACACCAACAGACAGCTCATCAAATCAGAAAATTAATAAAGAAACACAAACCTTAAATTATATATTACACCAGATAAACAACTGATATCTTCAGGCTATTCCATCCAAATGCAGAGGGATAAAATCTCTTCTCAAGTGCATATGGAGAAGGCAACCCACTCCAGTACTCTTGCTTGGAAAATCCCATGAGCGGAGGAGCCTGGTGGGCTGCAGTCCATGGGATCGCTAGGAGTCGGACACAACTGAGTGACTTCACTTTCACTTTTCACTTTCATGCGTTGGAGAAGGAAATGGCGACACACTCCAGTGCGCTTGCCTGGAGAATCTCAGGGACCAGGAGCCTGATGGACTGCCATCTATGGGGTCGCACAGAGTCAGACACGACTAAAGTGAATTAGCAGCAGCAGCAGCAAGTGCATATGGAACATTCTCCTGGATAGATATCTTGGGTCACAAATAAAGTCTCAGTAAATTTAAGAAAATTGAAATCGTATCAAACATATTTTCTGACCTGAACATTATGAGACTAGATATCAATTAAAGGAAAAATAATGCAAGAAAACACACAAACACATAGAGATTAAATGATACATTTCTAAATAACAGACAGGTTACTGAGGAAATAAAAAGGGAAATCAAAAATCCTAGAAACAAATCACAATGGAAACATGATGACCCAAAAGCTATGTGATCAAGCAAAAGCAGTTCTAAGAGGAAAGTTTATAGCAATACAATTCTACCTCAAGAGACAAGAAAGACATCAAATAGACAATCTAGCTTTACACCTAAAACAACCAGAAAAAGGATGAACAAAAAACTCCAAAGTTAGCAAAAGGAAAAAAAATCATAAAGATCTGAGTAAAAGAAATAAAAAGAAATGAAATAATAGTAAAGATTAATAAAACTAAAAGCTGCTTCTTTGAGAAGATAAAATTGACAAACCATTAGTCAGACTTATCAAGAAAAAATAAAAGAAGAATAATCAAATCAACAAAACTAGAAGTGAAAAAGGAGAGATTAAACAGACAATGCAGAACTGCAAAGGATCATAAGAGACTATTATGAGCAACTATATGCCAGTAAAATAGAAAACCTGAAAGAAACGGACAGATTCTTAGAAAAGTTCAGCTTTGTAAGACTGAATCAGTAAGAAATAGAAATTATGACCAACCCAATAATAAGTACTGAAATTAAAACTGTGATCAAAAATCTCTCCATAAAAAAAGCCTACAGCCAGATGGCTTTATAGGTGAGTCTATCGAACATTTAGAGAAAAGCTAATGACTACACTTCTAAAACTCTCAGAAAGCATTCCAGAGAAGAAACACATATTTATTCTATCAGGCCATGATTGCCCCGACACAAAATCAGATAAAGACATCACACACACACACAAAAGAAACTCACAGGCCAATATCACTGATGAGAATAGATACAAAAATCCTCAACAAAATTCTAGCAAACAGAATTCAACAATGCATTTAAAAGATCATTCATCATGATCAAGTTGGGTTGACCTCAGGTATGCAAGGATTCTTCAAAATGCACAAAACAGTCGCTGTGATACACCACATTTAAAACTGAAAGATAAATTTAAAAAAAAAAATAAACAACAAAATAAGAGTAAAGAAATACAAGAAAAAAAAACTGAAAGATAAAAACCAGAGGACCATCTCAATAGATGCAGAAAATGCCTTTGAAAAATTCAACACTCATTTATATTTATTATAAAAACTATTCAAAAAATTGGCATAGAAGGAACATGCTGCTGCTGCTAAGTCACTTCAGTGGTGTCTGACTCTGTGCCACCCCATAGACAGCAGCCCACCAGGCTCTGCCGCCCCTGGGATTTTCCAGGCAAGAACACTGGAGTTGGTTGCCATTTCCTTTTCCAAAGTGAAAAGTGAAAGTGAAGTTGCTCAGTCATGTCTGACTCTTCACGACCCCATGGACTCCAGCCTAGCAGGCTCCTCTGTTCATGGGATTTTCCAGGCAAGAGTACTGGAGTGGGGTGCCATTGCCTTCTCCCTAGAAGAAACATACCTCAACATAATAAAGGCCATATATAATAAACCCAGAGCAAACATTATTCTAGATGATGAAAAATTGGAAATATTTATTATACAATCAAGAACAAGAGAAGGGCGCCCACTCTTGCTGCTATTGTTCAACATAGTTTTGGAAGTCCTAGCTATAGCAATCAGAGAAGAAAAAGATATGGAAAGGAATCCAGATTGAAAATCACTGTTTGCAGAGGACATTACACTATACATAGGAAATCTAAGATGATATAAACAGCTGGAGAGATATTCCATGTTTCTGGATTGGAAGTATCACATTGTGAAAATGACTATACTACCAAATGCAATCTACATATTCAATTCAATTCCTATCAAATTACCAATGACATTTTTCACAGAACTAGAACAAAGTATTTCACAATTTGTAGAGAAACACAAAGGACCCTGAATAACAAAAGCAATCTAGAGAAAGAAGAATGGAGCTGGAGGAATCAATCTTCCTGACTTCAGACTATCCTACAAAGCTACAGTCATCAAGACAGTATGGTACTGGCACAAAAACAGAAGGCTAGATTAATGGAACAAAATAGAAAGCCCAGAGATAAACCCATACACCCATGGGCCTTATTTTTGACAAAGGATACAAGAATATATACAATAGAGAAAAAATAATCTCTTCAGTATTTGCTTCTGGGAAAGTGGACAGCTATGTATAAAAGAATGAAATTAGAATACTTCCTAATACCTTACAAAAGATAACCTTAAAATGGATTAAAAATCTAAATGTAAGACCAGAAACTATAAAGCTTTTAGAGAAAAATAGGCAGAACACTTGAAGACATAAATCACAGCAAGATCCACTATGAGTGCCCCTCCCTAAAGCAATGTAAATAAAAATAAACAAGTGGAACCAAATTAAACTTGAAACCATTTGTACAGTAAAGGAAACTATAAATAACGTGAAAATACAACCTTCAAAATTCAAAACAATAATAGCAGATGAAACAATTGACAAAGGATCAATTTCCAAAATATACAAACAGCTCATACCTCAATACCTGAAAAGTGAACAACCCAATCAAAAAGTGAGAAGGAGATCTAAATAAACATTTCTCCAAAGACATACAGATGGCTAATAAACACAGGAAAATGCTCAACATTGCTCATTATCAAAGAAATGAAAATCAAAACTACAATGAGATATTCCTCACCGAGGTCAAAATGGCCATCATCAAAAATCCTGCAAACAGTAAATGCTGGAGAGGGTGTGGAGAAAGGGAACCCTATTGCACTGCTGGTGGGAATGTAAATTTATATAGCCACTATGTAAGACAGTATATTCCTTAAAAACTAGGAATAAAACTACTGTATGACCCAACAATACCACTACTGGGCATATACCCTGAGAAAACCGTCATGGAAAAAGACACCTGTACCCCAATCTTCATTGCAGCACTATTTAAAATAGCTAGGACATGTAAGTAACCTAAATGTCCATCAACAGATGAGTAGATAAAGAAGCTGTGGTACATATATACAATGGAATATTTCTCAGCCACAAAATGGGATGTATTTGAGTCAGTTCTAAAGAGGTGAATGAACCTAGAGGCTGTTACACAAACAGAAGTAAGTCAGAAAGTGAAAAACAAGTATCATATACTAAAACTATATATATATAATCTAGAAAGATGGTACTGATGAACCTATTTGCAGAACAGCAATTAAGATGTAGATAGAGAACAGACTTGTGACTTGGAGAGGGAAAGAAGAGGGTGGAATGAATGGAAAAAGTAGCATGGAAACATATACACTACCATATGTAAAACAGTTAGCCAATAGAAATTTGCTGTATGATGCAGGGAGCCCAAATCTGGTGCTCGGTGACAACCTAGATGGATAGAATGGGGTAGGAGGTGGAAGGTAGATTCAAGAGGGAGGGGACATACATTTATCCACTGATTGATGTTGATGTATGGCCAAAACCAACACAATATTGTAAAACAATTATTCTTCAATTAAAAATAATTTTTTAAAAAGAATCACTCCTTATCTTTTAGGATGTGTACAGATATATGTAAAACAATTATTCTTCAATTAAAAATAATTTTTAAAAAAGAATCACTCCTTATCTTTTAGGATGTGTACAGATATATTTATGGATAAAATTAGTTCAAATTTGAATTTTACTTCAATATAATCAGAGTAAGGAGAGATGAGACTAGGGATGTAAATGAAAGAAGAATGGCCCATGATTTAATAATTGTTGAAGCTAGGTGACAGATAGGTACTTGGACATTCACTATACCATGCTCTCTGTTGGCTATATGTTTTATGTTCTTCCATAATAGAAAGCAAACAAACAAACTGATAGTACAGAGAAGCAAGAATTTAGTTGATATTAGACTTCTACAATTGCATTGCATGCTTGCATGCAGCTAAGTCTCTTCAGTCATATACGACACTTTGTGACCCTCTGCCCACTAGGCTCCTCTGTCCATGGGATTTTTCTGGCAAAAATAGTGGAGTGGGTTGCTATGCACTTCTCCAGGGGATCTTTCCAACTCAAGGATTGAACTCCCATCTCCTGCACTGCAGCCAAATGCTTTACCACTGAGCCAACAGGAAAGCCTCAAGTCTGAACTGCTGTCATCATAAAATGCCATGTTTTGCATTCTACATCAAAAGCAAGATTGATTTTTTTCTTATCACTTTGTCTCACTCTTGCAGATTTTTCAGATTTCCTTGTTTTACCTGCTACTTCCATTTGCTGCCTGCCTTAAACTATATGTCTTTCTTTTACTTTTTGATCCTCATTTTGATCCTCATTCCTGTTTCCTGTTTCCTTGTAAATACACTGCCTTATGGCCAATATTGTCCAAACCTCAGTTTTAATTCCTGATTCTAATGCCTCTACTGAAGACTCGTCTATGTCCTGGCTTTGAAATTCAGCAATTGGATATACTCTCAATTCAGACTGTTCAGTTGCTTTCTGATGCCCACTATCAAATTTTTCAGACTGCAAATTTTGGTCACATAGATTAGGCACATGGTTTGTAATCATCAAATACATTAAAATATTGGTACATTTGAGTGGGATATAGTGTTGAACAACCATAGCTCACTGGCTTCTACCTCACTAAATGCTCTAGGATGAGTCCTTTCCAAAGTAGATGCTAAGCACATTTATGGATGTGAGTATGTGCTACTTCTAGCTAAGATTTTGTTGGGATTAATTATAAAAGCTTACAATGATATGTGCCAGTTCAGTTCAGTCACTCAGTCATGCCCGACTCTTAGAGACCCCATGAACACCAGGCCTCCCTGTCCATCACCAAATCTCGGAGTCCACCCAAACCCATGTCCATTGAGTTGGTGATGCCATCCAACCATCTCATCCTCTGTCGTCCCCTTCTCATCCTGCCCTCAGCCATTCACAGAATCAGGATATTTTCAAATGTGTCAGCTCTTCGCATCAAGTGGCCCAAGTGTTGGAGTTTCAGCCTCAAAAACAGTCCTTCCAATGAACACCCAGGAATGATCTCCTTTAGGATGGACTGGTTGGATCTCCTTGCAGTCCAAGGGACACTCAAGAGTCTTTTCCAACACTACAGTTCAAAAGCATCAATTCCTCGGCACTCAGCTTTCTTTAGAGTCCGAATCTACAACCATACATGACCACTGGAAATACCATAGCCTTGACTAGACAGACCTTTGTTGGCAAAGTAATGTCTCTGCTTTTGAATATGCTATCTAGGTTGGTCATTCCTTCCCTTCCAAGGAGTAAGTGTCTTTTAATTTCATGGCTGAAATCACCATCTGCAGTGATTTAGGAGCCCAGAAAAATAAAGTCAGCCACTGTTTCCACTGTTTCCCCATCTATTTCCCATGAAGTGATGGGACCAGATGCCATAATCTTTGTTTTCTGAATGTTGAGCTTAGAACCAACTTTTTCACTCTCCTCTTTCACTTTCATCAAGAGGTTTTTTAATTCTTCACTTTCTGCCATAAGGGTGGTGTCATCTGCATATCTGAGGTTATTGATATTTCTCCCAGAAATCTTGATTCCAGCTTGTGCTTCCTCCAGCCCAGTGTTTCTCATGATGTACTCTGCATAGAAGTTAAATAAGCAGGGTGACAATATACACCTTTTCCTATTTGGAACCAGTCTGTTGTTCCATGTCCAGTTCTAACTGTTGCTTCCTGACCTGCATACAGGTTTCTCAAGAGGCAGATCAGGTGGTCTGGTATTCCCATCTCTTTCAGAATTGTCCACAGTTTATTGTGATCCAGTCAAAGGCTTTGGCATAGTCAATAAAGCAGGAATCGATGTTTTTCTGGAACTCTTTTGCTTTTTCCATGATCCAACTGATGTTGGCAATTTGATCTCTGGTTCCTTTGCCTTTTTAAAACCAGCTTGAACCTCTGGAAGCTCATGGTTCACATATTGCTGAAGCCTGGCTTGGAGAATTTTGAGCATTACTTTACTAGTGTGTGAGATGAGTGCAATTGTGTGGTAGTTTGAGCATTTTTAGCATTGCCTTTCTTTGGGATTGGAATGAAAACTGACCTTTTTCAGTCCTGTGGCCACTGCTGAGTTTTCCAAATTTGCTGGCATATTGAGTGCAGCACTTTCACAGCATCATCTTTCAGGATTTGAAATAGCTCAACTGGAATTCCATCACCTCTGCTAGCTTTGTTTGTAGTGATGCTTTCTAAGGCTCACTTGACTTCATATTCCAGGATGGCTGGCTCTAGGTGAGTGAGCACACCATCGTGATTATCTGGGTCGTGAAGATCTTTTTGGTACAGTTCTTCTGTGTATTCTTGCCACCTCTTCTTCATATCTTCTGCTTCTGTTAGGTCCATACCATTTCTGTCCTTTATCGAGCCCATCTTTGCATGAAATGTTCCCTTGGTGTTTCTAATTTTCTTGAAGAGATCTCTAGTCTTTCCCATTCTTCTGTTTTCCTCTGTTTTTTTGCATTGATCGCTGAGGAAGGCTTTCTTATCTCTTCTTGCTATTCTTTGGAACTCTGCATTCAAATGGGTATATCTTTCCTTTTCTCCTTTGCTTTTCACTTCCCTTCTTTTCACAGCTATTTGTAAGGCCTCCTCAGACAGCCATTTTGCTTTTTTCCATTTCTATTTCTTGAGGATGATCTTGATTCCTGTCTCCTGTACAGTGTCACGAACCTCCATCCATAGTTCATCAGGCACTCTATCTATCAGGTCTAGTCCCTTAAATCTATTTCTCTCTTCCACTGTGTAGTCATAATGGATTTGATTTAGGTTATACCTGAATGATGTATTGGTTTTCTCCACTTTCTTCAATTTCAGTCTGAATTTTTCCTAATTGTTTAAAAAATTAAAAGTGAAAATGTTTTTCCATTTCTTCTCATATCTTTTAAATGTTTTTCTCATGCAGATCAGCCATCCTCATGGATGGTCCCAGCCAGGGACCAAATACTTCCTCATTGGCACACAATGGCTCAGGATACTTATGACTAGAGTGATCCTCATGACTAGAGTGATCCTCCTCACTTTCTCCAGAATATTAAAATCATAGTTTCTCGATGAAATCTATTCCCAGCCATTTGTAATTTTTATGTCCATACATCCATGTCCAATTCTTTTATTGTACCATTCTTATACTAAGCTAGCAGAATCCTGTACCCACACCCATAATTTAATAAATATTCATCAAATAGTCAAATAGATAATGAAATAAATGAATACACTAATAGATGAAATTATTTATGTCCCTTCAAAATAGGAATGATTCATTTTCAATATAAATCAACAACAATATCAAATAATTGCCCCACACAGAGTAAAGAACATGAATTTGTTAAATTGACATTCTTCTTGGGTGGAGGCCACTTTCCAAATGAATGCTTCCAAACTACCATTCTAAATACCTGGATAAGGTTTCACGCTCTGTTTTCTGTAGAAAGTAATTGTTAAGAGTGCCAAGTAAAACTGGTGGGACCTTAGCTTTATCCAGTCTCCATTGTAAAGTGATTGCTTTGGATTTCTACTATTTCCCATTCTCATTACATTCTTTGTCACCAGAATGGATTTATGTGGTGCCATATTCTGCACATATTATAATGTTTGTCAAGATAATAGATAGTTTGAAAATGTGAATTTCCTATACAGTTCAAGAATTATGAAACTGCATCTTAAAATGCTCCCTCTTTCTGCTCACTTTGCCCAACAGGCTCAGCTCTCCCTCCTCTCAAAATCCTAACTGTAGCCAGAAAGAGGTCTAAGAGGTCAATGAAGTAAAGATTAGAATATTGAAAAGGTCAGGATGGGCATGGCTACTTCTTTAATTCACATCACGCATTAAACATTAAAATTCAAGGTTCTCATATGACAAATGAGAATAGAAAAGTAGCATGAAATTAATCATCAACCCCTTTTAAAGTGACAAATGGCTATTAATTTCTTTGGTATGCATTATAATAACATTAATCATAAAAATCCCTTTGAATGTGAAAGTAGCTGTTATGTGCAGTTCCAAAGAAATTTGCTGGTAATTTAACATTCACTATTGTCCATTGGCAATGAAGTGATACTACATTAATCTACGTTTCTGTGACAAAAACTGTAATAGGCAAAAGACATAAAGTCTGTTCCCTTTGTCTGTTCAGTGCAGTCACTCAGTTGGGTCCAATTCTTTTCGACCCCATGGACTAGAGCACTCCAGGCTTCCTTGTCCATCACCAGTTCCTGACGGGTACTCAAACTCATGTCCATCGAGTTGGTGATGCCATCCAAACATCTCATTATCTGTCTCCTCCTTCTTCTGCCTTCAGTCTTTCCCAACATCAGGGTCTTTTCCAGTGAAGTGGCTCTTTGCATCAGGTGGCCAAAGTATTGGAGCTTCAGCTTCAGCATCAGTCCTTCCAATGAATATTCAGGTCTGAATTCCTTCAGGATTGACTGGTTTGATCTCCTGGAAGTCCAAGGAACTCTTAAGAGTCTTCTCCAACACACCAGTTCAAAAGCATCAATTCTCCAACACTCAGCTTTCTTTATGGTTCAACTCTTGCATCCCGACATGAAAACTGGAAAAACCATAGCTTTGACTAGATGGACCTTTGTCGGCATAGTAATGTCTCTGCTTTTTAATATGCAGTCTAAATTTGTCATAACTTTTCTTCCAAGGAGCAAATATCTTTTAATTTTGTGGCTTCAGTCACCATCTACATTGATTTTGGAGCCCCCCAAAATAAAGTCTGTTTCCCCATCTATGTGCCATGAAGTGATGGGACCAGATGCCATGATCTTGGTTTCCTGTATGTTGAGTTTTAAGCCGGCTTTTTCACTCTCCTCTGTCACTTTCATCAAAAGATGCTTTAGCTCCTTCTTGCTTTCTGCCATAAGGCTGGTGAAGCCTACTTATTTCTTTCATAAAGACTAAAGTTGTAAGTGATCTCCTGATTATTATGGCTGGCCCCTTGAGTTTAAGGTTCAAAGAATGTGAAAATTTAGTGTGACTCTAGGCACCAAGGAGAGTAAAACATGTTTTTAAAACTTTATGTCACTAAGCAGTGATTAAAACTTTATGACATAAACAATTTAAATAGCATGAATTTTGGCACTAGCTGCTTGTTACTCCAGCCAACTCAATGGTCTTCTTAGAAGTAGGTAGCTAGTCCATGCCTCAGTTCCTAAACTTAATCCTGGTTTCTTTTCTCATTGCAAGCAGCTGAATTGTAAGGATAATACCTCTTCTGTTTACAAAGAATAAATTGAAAATATTAAAAATCCAAGGTACATATTCAATGCAATCTCTATCAAAATTTCAAATGATGGTTTTTACAGAAGTAGAACAGTCATAAAATTTGTATAAAAATTTTGTGAAACTACAACAGACACCAAATGGTGAAAGCAATCTTGAGGAAGAAGAACATAGTGGAAGGCATCAAGTTCATTGGTTTCAAAATATATTACAAAGCTATCATAATGAAAACAGCACAGTACTGACATTAAAACAGACACATAGATCAAGAGAACAGCATAGAGTGTCAAGAAATAAACCCACACACAGTCAACTAATTTTTGACGAAGGATCCAAGAGCATACAATGGGGAAAGGACAGTCTCCTTAATAAGTGGTGTTGGAAAACAGAATGCCCACATACAAAAGAATAAAACTGGACCACTATTTCACACCATACCCAAAAATTAACTCAAGATTAATTATAAGCTTGAGCCTAATACCTGAAACCATAAAACTCGTAGAGGAGAACATAGGTGGTAATCTCCTTGACATAGGTCTTGGCAATGATTTTTTAAATAGGATACCAAAATGTAAGTGACAGAAACAAAAATAAATATGTGGAACCACATCAAACTAAAAACTTCTACTTAGCAAAGGAAGTAATCAACAAAATGGAAAGACAACTTACTGGATGAGAGAAAATATTTGCAAAATATATCTGATAAGAGAGTTAAAATCCAAAATATATTAAGAACTCAATAAGCGAAAATCAAACAATATCAGATTTTAAAGTAAGCAAAAGATCTTAATAGACATTTTCCCTAAGAAGTCATAGATGGCTAACAGGTACATGAAAATCATTAATCATCAGGGAAATGCAGATCAAAACCACAATGAGCCATCACCTCTTAGAATGGTATTAAAAAGATAAGAAATAACAAGTTTTATGAGGATATGGAGAAAAGGAGTCCTCCTGCACTCATGGTAAGAATGTGAATTGGCGCAGCTATTATGAAAAACAATATGGAGGCTCCTCAAAAAGTTAAAAATGAAATTACCATATGATCCAGCAATTATGCCACTTCTGGGCATTTATCTGAAGGAAAAAAAAAAAAGCTTCACATTAACTACAGTATTATTTACAATTGCCAAGGCGTGGAAATAACCTAAGTGTCCACTAAAGGATGAAGTGATAAACATATTGCAGTATTATTCAACCATAAAAAAAAAAAATGGAATCCTTCCATTTGAGGCCGCATGAATGGATATTAGGGCGATTATGCTAAGTGAAGTTAAGTCAGACAGAAAAAGACAAATAATGGACAGTGTCACTTACACATAAAATCTTAAAAATAAAACAAAACTAAAAATGTTCATAGAAACAGAGAACAGATTGGTGGTGCAAAAGTTGAGGAATGGGAGAAATAGGTGAACAGTTTTTTGCTTTTGTGTGTGCATGTGTGGTTGTGGTTCTTAGTTTAAATAAATTGAGAGAAAAAAATAATGACTACACTCTGGTAATTGGATAAAGCTAAAATTCCTTCAGCTTTCAAATCACTGTTTATTTCCTCAAATATAATTCAACTTAGGGAAAAAAACAACTCTCTGCTAGAGTAATAATCAGTCTCCTCAGTTCAGTTCAGATGAGTTCAGCTCAGTTTAGTCGGCTCAGTCATGTCTGACTGGTGACCCCATGAACTACAGCATGCCAGGCTTCCCTGTCCAGCACCACTTCTGAAGCTTACTCAAACTCATGTCCTTCGAGTCAGTGATGCCATCTCATCCTCGGTCATCCCCTTCTCCCCCTGCCTTCAATATTTCCCAGTATCAGGATCTTTTCCAATGAGTCAGTTTTTTTTGTATCAGGTAGCCAAAGTATTGGAGTTTCAGCTTCAGCATCACTCCTTCCAGTGAATATTCAGGACTGATTTCCTTTAGGATGGACTCGTTGGATCTCTGTGAAGTCTAAGGGACTCTTAAGAGTATTCTCCAACACCACTGTTCAACACCACTGTCCAACACCACTCTAGCATTACTTTGCTAGAGTTTGAGATGAGTATAATTGTGCCATAGTTTGAACATTCTTTGAATATTCTTTACAGTCCAACCCTCACATCCATACAAGATGGCTGTAAGAACCATAGCTTTGACTAGATGGACCTTGCTGGAAAAGTAATGTCTCTGCTCTTTAATATGCTGTCTAGGTTGGTCATAACTTTCCTTCCAAGAAGCAAGCATCTTTTAATTCCATGGTTGCAGTCACCATCTGCAGTGATTTTGGAGCCCAAAAAACCAATGTCAGTCACTGTTTCCATAGTTTCCCCATCTATTTGCCATGAAGTGAAGGGACCAGATTCCATGATCTTAGTTTTCTGAATGTTGAGTTTTAAGCCAACTTTTTCACTCTCCTCTTTCACATTCATCAATGGGATCTTTAGTTCTTCTTTGTGTTCTTCCATAAGGGTAGTGTCATCTGTATATCTAAGGTGATTGATATTGCTCCTGGCAATCTTGATTCCAGCTTGTGTTTCTTCCAGTCCAGCATTTCTCATGATGTACTCTGCATATAAGCTAAATAAGCAGAGTGACAATATACAGCCTTGATGTATTCCTTTACCTATTTGGAACCAGTCTGTTGTTCCATGTCCAGTTCTAACTGTTGCTTCATCACTTACATACAGATCTCTCAGCAGGCAGGTCTGGTGGTCTAGAATTTTCCACAGTTTTTTGTGATCCACACAGTTAAAAGCTTTGGCCTAGTCAATAAAGCAGAAGTAGATGTTTTTCTGGAACTCTCTTGCTTTTTCAGTGATCCAACAGATGTCAGAAATTTGATATCTGGTTTCTCTGCCTTTTCTAAATCCAGCTTGAACGCCTGGAAGTTCATGGTTTACATATTGTTGAAGCCTGCCTTGGAGAATTTCAAGCATTACTTTGCTACAGTTTGAGATGAGTATAATTGTGCCATAGTTTGAACATTCTTTGGCATTGCCTTTCTTTGGAATTGGAATAAAAACTGACCTTTTCCAGTCCTGTGGTCACTGCTGAGTTTTCCAAATTTGCTGGCATATTGAGTGCAGCACTTTCACAGCATTGTCTTTCAAGATTTGAAATAGCTCCACTGGAATTGCATCACCTCCACTAGCTTTGTTCATAGTGATGCTTCCTAAGGCCCACTTGAAATCACATTCCAGGATGTTTGGCTCTAGGTGAGTGATCACACCATTGTGGTTATCTGGGTCATGAAAATCTGTTTTGTTTAGTTTTTCTGTGTATTTTTGCCACCTCTTCTTAATATCTTCTGCTTCTGTTAGGTCCATACCATTTCTGTCCTTTATCATGCCCAACTTTTGCATGAAATGTTCCCTTGGTATCTCTAATTTTCTTGAAGGGATCTCTAGTATTTCCCATTCTGTTGTTTTCCTCTATTTCTTTGCATTGATCACTGAAGAAGGCTTTCTTATCTTTCCTGCTATTCTTTGGGACTCTGCCTTCACATGGGCATATCCTTCCTTTTCTCCTTTGCCTTTTACATCTTCTTAGTGACAACTTAGTAACAAACTTTGATTACTTAGTAACAACTTAGTAATCAACTTCTTAGTAACACTAATAACATGACCTTATTGTTATGAACAACAATAGTGATAATAGTAACATCAGTTAATACTATTAGTTACTCTATGCTAGACAGTTATAAGAAATAAATATGCATTAATTAATTTAATCTTCTCAATAGCCTTAGGAAGATAATACTATTTTTATCATCCCTATGGGTTTCTCTGGTGGCTCAGACTGTAAATAATCTTCCTGCAATGCAGGAGACCTGAGTTCCATCCCTGGGTCAGAAAGATCCCCTGAAGAAGGAAATGGCAACTTACTCCAATATACTAGCCTGGGGAATTCCATGGACAGAGGAGCCCAGTGCTACAGTGCATGGGGCCACAGAATTGGACACCACTGAGTGACTAACAGTGAATTTGTACACAGGGTACACAGCTAGAAACTGGCTGAGCTAAGGTTTGGAATCTGTCAGTTTGACACCTGGATCCATGCTTTGAGGAATTAAACTTCAGCTGCCTTTAATCCTGCAAGGTGGGCTGTTTGCAAGAACTATAAGATGTTAGAGCCAAACAATAAAACTAGAACTTAAGACATTTATGAAAAGAAAGCTTAATTTCCTAAAGATTCAGGAAGAACAAGGAATTTGTCATTTTAAATAGTGCTTTTCAAAAACAAACAAAAAATGTGTGCTGCAAAGGTACTAGGACATACTGATCCCTTCAGCCCTGGGACAGCCAGATGGGCTATAGGATAGCCAAAACCAGTAGGCAAGCTGCAACCACAGTTTGCCTCTTCCAGGCTCCTTGGAGCACACTGGAGATTTGCAAGGTCAGAATTATTGCCCATCTGCAGGCCACTGGTAAGATGCTGATGCTTGTCATGTGCTGCTCTGTGCCCCATTAGGCTGAATGCAGATGGGGAGGTACTGTACTACTTAGAAAAATATTTTTAGAAAGCAGTTGCAAAGCACAGCACTGTTGTTGAAATGGAGATGACAACCAACATAGCTATTAGAGATGTCATACTCTGAGTAGACAAGGAGAACTTCTGCCTGTAGCACAAAGTGTGGCCACTTCGGGGTAAGGTGAGGGCCCAGGTACAAACATCTGGTGTACAAACTCCAGCCAGTGCCATGAACCCCTGCCTTAATATGTGTTGAAACTTCTGTCAGGTTGCAGTTTATGTGCCCTTTTATTCAAGCTATCTGCAGGGTAATAGCTCTAGCAATTCATGCACATTCTGTACATTGGACTGCCATCATTACTTTTAAATATTTAATATGAAAAATTCAATTAGATGTTAATCTTTTCATATTATCATAAGAAATGTCAACATCAGTCAAGGAAGAAAAGGAAAAATGTTAGATCCATAAATGAAATTTAAATTGTTGTAAATTAGAAAATAATTATAAAAATAGTTTTATGTTTTTGGTGAAACTGTGGAATAAAATTATTTTCTTCATGAAGACAATAAATAATTTGAAGACACTGAAAAAATTTTATTATAAATTGTGTGTAGTCATTTCAAAGCATAAAAATTTATATTCATGGAAGAATACTCAAATTTCTCAATAAAAATAAATGAATTCATCTGGAATTTTATAAATAACATTATTGTATTCTTTCATTTTTATATTTATTGTTCTCATAACTATATAATATATAGGGAAAGTAATGGCTGTTTTCACCATTTTTACAGCAAATTCCCCTAAATCTGCTTTAGCATACCCCAGAATGTCATACAAACATTCTCATGAAAAGGTCAGGAAGCATTGCTCCAGAAGGAGCTTGGAAGTGAAGGCACAGCAGGATCAAGCTCACAACAATCCCAAGCAAAGTCATCCTAGGAAGAAAAAGCTTTAAAGTTCTCCTGAATTTCCAAATGTTTTAAAATATTTATCATGCCTATGAAGATTTTTTTTAAGTAATAAATTCTCACAAGATTAGAAAGTAAACTCAGCTGAGAATAAGGAATCAGGTTTTGAATTTGACAGGGAATGCTGCCCAGAGCCTGAAAAAATACTCCTTTTTGAAGATACTTGCTATGTGTGTGCAAGTACCTGACATCTGTGCTGGGGGAGAGGCATTTGTTTTCATTCTGACTCTAATATCCCTGACATGCTACTGTTCTTCCTTGCACATGCAGCATCACACCTTATGCCTTCAATATCAGAACAAATTAATATATGTTCTTGGGCTTCCTATTGATCCTTTGGGTCTCCCTTCTTCTTCCTTCAGTGCTCCTAGCTCACATTCCTCTCCTGTCTGGGCAGAGGTGAGTGCTGATGACAAGGTTTTCTGGATTGAGAGCCTGCAGAAGCTTTTTTTTTTTTTACATAATGCTTAGAAAATTCAGATGACTTATAGATGCCCTCTGCCATGTTTTTCTGAGTCTATTTGGACAAAGTGCTTAATCTTACTGAAATTTAGTTTACTCATCTGTAAAATTGGGATAGATATACCTATGTCATATGATTTTTTTTAATTAATGAGATAATGAACCTCATTAAGACTACAAGGCCCTCAATACATTTTAACCAACATCATGTTTGCTATTATTAATGCTATTGAACTAAAATGTTAAAGGTATTATTTGGTTTCAAAAGTCCTATTCCTATTCGACATGATGTCTTCTAAAGGTAACAGGAAAATAAAAGTGAAGATTTTCTTATCAAAG
Source organism: Nanger dama (assembly GCA_917880005.1). Taxonomy (NCBI): domain Eukaryota; kingdom Metazoa; phylum Chordata; class Mammalia; order Artiodactyla; family Bovidae; genus Nanger; species Nanger dama. Next base: position 8,006,665 of record CAKJTW010000069.1, read on the forward strand.
CAGCAGACTCTCTCTTAAGCCTAAAAATCAAGCTGAATTTATCAATTAGATTCCAATCCTCTACACTTCTAAGAGGATGAAGCCACAAGATCTCCCCTTCTTCCCCACCCCCAAAGTAGGTTAGGTTGAATTTGTCTGAACTTCACGGCTTACACTACAGGCTGAAGTTTCCTCCTTCACTGATGTGGGATTTCAGTATACAGAGTTACCCAAACCCTTGATCCAGGTCCAGCTCACTTTTCTTAACATGAAGTTTTTGTGTTGTTTTTTTTTTCTGAGCATGGGAATACTCAATCTTCTGTGTATCTGTTCCTAAGACTGATTAATTCCTTTCACTGAATTCACTTCCACTTCTGAGCTACTCTCATTTCCACCCCCTGGCTTGCCCCTGGTTTTGAAGCATCAAAATCCTTATTCACCCATGTATCAACCACCAGTCCAGCACATTACCTTATGCTCATTATCATGGTGCAGAAAACTGTCATCTGTCACTAAAATTCCTTAGCAACTCTCCCTTCCTTGCTCCCGTCTCTTCTTCCACTCTCTCCACCAGGAGGGTCCATGGAAGATCTTTAGTTCTTTGTGATAGATGATGCGATCCATGCATAAGCAAATTGAAGACCTATGAGCTACCAAATAGTCATGTGTTCATCTCCCTCTCACCCTTGTTTTAACCAGCCAGTGTGTAAGTTCATGAAGCCAAAATATTGTAGTAATTAAAAAGGCAAAACTATTAACAATCCATGGTGCTAGAGAATGGTGGTTACCTTTGTGGGAATGGGATCTGGATATCATTTAAGAGGACACCCAAAAGGGACTTCTGGAATGCAACATCTTTGATTTTTTTTTTTTTCCTCCATCTGGTGCATGTGTGTGCTCACTTTGTATAAATGGAGATACACTCATATGCCTCTTTCTGCATATATATCAAACTTCAAAAAAAAAAAAAAGTTTACTTTTAAAACTTAAAATAAGTGCTTTTCAAGTAAAACACCTTAGAAGAAAAGGCTTGTTAGCATTTTGGTCAGCTGATACTAACCTTACTATGTTCATAGAAAAGTAATAACAAGTATGAAAACTTAGAAGAGAACAAGCATCACTGCAGATCAATTGAGTAATAAATGAAAGGCAAAGTTATTAAATTGGCAAAGAGTAAGTATTATCATTGCAAAGCTCAAAATTTCAATCTTCAAAAACAGTCATGCAATTATCTAACATGCAGATACATTTGGAATAGATAATGCTTGCTTTTCTAATTAAAATGTGATTTATCAGACTTCTGACCTTGCTCTGGGTATGTGTGAAAATCAAAATCCTTTTAATACTCACACATTAGGGTTAGTATAGACTTTAAAAGACACATTCTCTCACCTTCATTAGTAGAAAAATGTTCATACTGGAGTCACCCATACCTTGACCTCCTCTATCATCTTACATTTTATAATGGTTCCAAGTGCCTTCCTTTATTTGAGTCCTGTGGATGTATAAACATGTTATACAATAAGAGATCCTTCACCCTGGAAAATTCTCCCTTTCATAAAGGTCACTCTAAAAATCAAGCTGGAACTGGGGACTTCTTCCAAGTGGGGCTGTCTGTACAAATCCAATTTCCCATAAGGTAAGCAGGTGTTAACAGTTGACATCTAAAGTCAAAGTGCTTGGGGCTGAAGTAGTCTGCTATATTCCAGTTTCAGAGGCCATTTTAATAACCTCCCCTATTAAAAGGGAAAGCTACAGGACTCTCCCAGAGCAAAATTCCATGAAATGTACAAGTGTGCCAGCTGGAATCACCTTACTCTGCCAAGAGAACGAGGAACCCAGGACATCAGAGATACTGTTGAGATTTACCTGAGCCCTTTGTACAATAACCCTCCCAAAAAACAGCTACGTATAACAGATATGGAGAATTATCCCTTTTTAGAGATAATCTTATGCTAATTACAGTGTCATCAAGAATTTAACCTGAAACATAAGCTTCATCCATCATTGGGGTTCCAAAATGGATGGTACAGGGAGGGAGGAGGGAGGGGGGGTTCAGGATGGAGAATAGGTGTATACCTGTGGCGGATTCATGTTGATATATGGCAACACCAATACAGTATTGTAAAGTAATTAACCTCCAATTAAAATAAATAAATTTGTATGAAAAAAACTAAATAGATAAATTGTCAAAGACTGGGCGAATAAAAAAGCTTATGGAGAGATGCTAATGACACAGCATGTCACATTACCAGTAATGGAAAATAAAAATGAAAGCATGAGGAAATAACACTTTAAAGCAAAGTTAAACAAAAAAACTACAAGGTAAATAATTTAACTCTAGGAAACCAATGTTAGATTATGTTACCAGTAAAGAATATTTTTGCAATGCAGGAGATTGGGGTTAGATTCCTGGGTCAGGTAGATCCCCTGGAGAAAGAAATGGCAATGCACTCCAGTATTCTTGCCTGGGAAATCCCATGGACAGAGAAGCCTGGTGGGCTACAGTCTATGGGATCTCAAAAGATTTAGACATGACTTATCAACTGAACAACAACAGCAACGTTACTGTAAGTTTGGCATACGCTTGGCATGAGGACAGCTTCTTTGGAATGCAATATAGATACGTACAGCTTGACTCATTTTCAGTATGCCTATTTTTTTACCTAATAGTTTCTGAATATTTACATTAAGGAAACAATAGTTTTCAATAGTCATTTCACATTGTCTAAACTATATATTTTTAAATAATTGAATAAAATATTAAGCTCAATTAAATTATAACTTAAAAAATAATGACAATGAACTGCATTCAACAACAAAGGAAAATGGGTACAACATATTGTTAACTAAACATCCAGATCCAGAAATGTATAATTCCCACTATTATAGTAATATAAAATATATATTATACCAACCAAAACAAAGAAAATAATATGAAATGAAACCAGCTATTCTGTTAGAGTTATAAATTGAGATAATTTATATCTTTTTTCAAAGTCCATGGAATGACATTAATGCTTGTACAATAAAAATACATTAGACTGTCCATTTATCTTAGGCACTATTGCAAATTCTATGAACAACAAAGTACATTTTATTTCACTAAACTAAAAAGATAAAGAAATCAATATATTTTGTTTAAATGCTTAGAAATCATATGATGATGATCAAGTCACTTAAAGTCCCAGAAAGATTATTTCCTCATTCTCAAAATGGATTTGAAATGTCCTGCCACTCTTATCTCACTGACATTACACTGCCCAAATGAGGTGACATATATGAAAGTGCTTGTTAATCATATTTCTGGGTCCATTAGACTGCTTAACAAAATAACATAAACTAGGTGATTGCAAGCAAAAAAAAATTATTTCTCATAGTTTTGAAAGTTGAGAAGTCCAAAGTAGGGGGCCAGGCAGGTTCACCCTCTGTGATGGCTGATTTCCTAGGTGGCCTTCTTTTTGCTATAACTTCACAAAGTGGAAAGGAAGCAAGAGAGTGTCTTCACAAACTCAAGGTTGGAATGGCAGATCAAATCAGTTTTTTTCTCAGAATCGATGCTATTTTCTCAGTTAACCTGTAATAAAAATCCTCATAATTGATTATAGCCTAGCTTAAACAGTGAACCATAGGATAGACCAATATAGGACTTTCTGTAGTGCTTATATGAGTGCATGTTTGTGTTTGTATGTGAATGGTTAGAAGAAGATACTGAAAATTCAAGATATCAGCCACTAACCTAGAACTTAATTATACCCAAAGATGTAATTTCTGTGAAGTATGATGGAAAAGTGGTGCAGTAGTCCTGTCAATATATTATAAAAATGAGTACGGCCTCCAACTTAAGGATCATATGAGCAAGACAGCATATATAAAAGAAGAAATAAACTAGCACATCCTTTAGAGGGAAAAGCAAAAAAACAATTCATGAAGCTTTAATCAGGGAAATTACTTGTATCAATCAGTTCAGTTCAGTCGCTCTGTCTGGTCTGACTCTTTGCAACCCCATGAATCGCAGCACACCAGGCCTCCCTGTTCATCACCATCTCCTGGAGTTCACTCAGACTCACGTTCATCGAGTCAGTGATGCCATCCAGCCATCTCTTCCTCTGTCGTCCCCCTTCTTCTCCTGCCCTCAATCCCTTCCAGCATCAGAGTCTTTTCCAATGAGTCAACTCTTCTCATGAGGTGGCCAAAGTACTGGACTTTCAGCTTGAGCATCATTTCTTCCAAAGAAATCCCAGGGTTGATCTCCTTCAGAATGGACTGGTTGGATTTCCTTGCAGTCCAAGGGACACTCAGGACTCTTCTCCAACACCACAGTTCAAAAGCATCAATTCCTCGGCTCTCTGCCTTCTTCACAGTCCAATTCTCACATCCATACGTGACCACAGAAAAAACCATAGCCTTGACTAGACGGACCTTAGTGGGCAAAGTAATGTTTCTGCTTTTGAATATGCCATCAGCTTGGTCATAACTTTTCTTCCAAGGAGTAAGCGTCTTTTAATTTCATGGCTGTAATCATCATCTGCAGTGATTTTGGAGCCCCCAAAAATAAAGTCTGACACTGTTTCCACTGTTTCTCCATCTATTTCCCATGAAGTGATGGGACCGGATGCCATGATCTTCATTTTCTGAACGTTGAGCTTTAAGTCAACTTTTTCACTCTCCTCTTTCACTATCATCAAGAGGCTTTTTAGTTCCTCTTCACTTTCTGCCATAGGGTGATGTCATCTGCACATCTGTGGTTATTGATATTTCTCCCAGCAATCTTGATTCCAGCTTGTGCTTCTTCCAGCCCAGCATTTCTCATGATGTATTCTGCATGTAAGTTAAATAAGCAGGGTGACAATATACAGCCTTGATGTACTCCTTTTCCTATTTGGAACCAGTCTGTTTTTCCATGTCCAGTTCGAACTATTGCTTCCTGACCTGCATACAGATTTCTCAAGAGGCAGATAAGTGGTCTGGTATTCCCATCTCTTTCAGAATTGTCCACAGTTTATTGTGATCCACACAGTCAAAGGCTTTGGCATAGTCAATAAAGCAGAAAGAGATGTTTTTCTGGAACCCTCTTGCTTTTTCCATGATCCAGCGGATGTTGGCAATTTGATTTCTGGTTCCTCTGCCTTTTCTAAAACAAGCTTGAACATCAGGGAGTTCACGGTTCACATATTGCTGGAGCCTGGCTTAGAGAATTTTGAGCATTACTTTACTAGCATGTGAGATGAATGCAATTGTGTGATAGTTTGAGCATTCTTTGGCATTGCCTTTCTTTGGAATTGGAATGAAAACTGACCTTTTCTAGTCCTGTGGCCACTGCTGAGTTTTCCAAATTTGCTGGCATATTGAGTGCAGCACTTTCACAGCATCATCTTTCAGGATTTGAAACAGATCACCTGGAATTCCATCACCTCCACTAGCTTTGTTTGTAGTGATGCTTTCTAAGGCCCACTTGACTTCACATTCTAAGATGTCTGGCTCTATATTAGTGGTCACATCATCATGATTATCTGGGTGTGAAGATCTTTTTTGTACAGTTCTTCTCTATATTCTTGTCATCTCTTCTTCATACCTTCTGCTTCTGTTAGCTCCATAACCATTTCTGTCCTTTATCGAGCCCATCTTTGCATGAAATGTTCCCTTGGTATCTCTAATTTTCTTGAAGAGATATCTAGTCTTTCCCATTCTGCTCTTTTCCTCTATTTCTTTGCATTGATCACTGAAGAAGGCTTCCTTATCTCTTCTTGCTATTCTTTGGAACTCTGCTTTCAGATGCCTATATTTTTCCTTTTCTCTTTTGCTTTTCACCTCTCTTCTTTTCACAGCTATTTGTAAGGCCTCCTCAGACAGCCATTTTGCTTTTTGCATTTCTTCTCCTTGGAGATGGTCTTGAGCCCTGTCTCCTGTACTATGTCATGAACCTCATTCCATAATTCATCAGGCACTCTATCTATCAGATGTAGGCACTTAAATCTATTTCTCACTTGCACTGTATAATCAAGGGATTTGATTTAGGTCATATCTGAATGATCTAGCAGTGTTCCCTACTTTCTTCAATTTGAGTCTGAATTTGGTAATAAGGAGTTCATGATCTGAGCCACAGTCAGTTCCTGGTCTTGTTTTTGTTGACTGTATAGAGCTTCTCCATCTTTGGCTGCAAAAAATATAATCAATCTGATTTCAGTGTTGACTATCTGGTGATATCCGTGTGTAGAGTCTTCTCTTGTATCGTTGGACTTCTATCAGTACTTCCTCCATATTCCTAGGACTAGCATCATCAGAATATCAATAGTCTATCATCAGAGGTTTACTCAGAAGATGAAGTACCTTCCATAGTAGAAAACATATTCCTTCAAAATGCTAAAGACAAGCTTACATGACATAAGACAAGACTTAAAGCCCTAATACTCAATAATTCAACAATTTGGATATTTTCTTTTTAATTTTAAATTTATTTATTTTTTAATTGAAAAATAATTGCTTTACAGAATTTTGTTGGTTTCTGCCAAATATCAACATGAATCAGCCACAGGTATACATATGTGCCCTCTCTCCTGAAACTCCCTTCCATCTCCCTCTCCATCTTACCCCTCTAGGTTGCTACAGAGCCCCTGTTTGAGTTTCTTGAGTCATACAGCAAGTTCCCATTGGCTATCTATTTTACATATGGTAGCATAAGTTTCCAAGTTTACTCTCTTCATGCATCCTCCTCTTCATCCTCCCCCACTATGTGCATTAGTCTGTTCTCTATGTCTGTTACTTTGGCCTGCAAATAATTTTACCAGTACCATTTTTCTAGATTCCATATACATGTTTTAGTATATGATATGTGTTTTTCTCTTTCCTACTTCACTCTGTATAATAGGCTCTAGTTTCATCCACCTCATTAGAAATGACTCAAATGCATTCTTTTTTATGGCTGAGTAATATTCCATTGTATATATGTACCACAATTTCCTTGTTAATTCACCTGTCAATGGACATCTAGGTTGCTTCCATGTCTTAGCTATTGTAAATAGTGCTGCAATGAACATTGGGATACATGTGTCTTTTCTCATTATGGTTTTCTTAGAGTATATGCCCAGTTGTGGTATTGTTGGGTCATATGGTAGTTTATTCCTAGTTTTTAAGGAATCTCCATACTGTCTTCCATCGTGGCTTATCAATTTACATTCCTACCAGCAGTGCAAGGGAGTTCTCTTTTCTCCACACCCTCTCCAGCATTTATTGTTTGCAGACTTTAATGATGCCCATTCTGACTTGTGTGAGCTAATATATCATTGCAGTTTTGACTTGCATTTCTTTAATAATGAGAGATGTTGAGCATCTTTTCATGTGTTTGTTAGCCATCTGTATGTCTTCTTTGGAGAAATGTCTGTTTAGTTTTTTATTCCCCACTTTTTGATTAGATTGTTTGTTTCTCTGGTATTAGCTTCTATGAGTTGCTTATATGATTTGGAAATTAAGTCATTGTCAGTTGTTTCATTTGCTAGTATTTTCTCCCATTCTGAAGGTTGTCTTTTCACCTTGTTTACTGGGTATTTTCAATTATATTTTTTCATCTGAAGGGGTATGCATTATAGTCACAGTCATTCCAGACTACACTAAGATGTTTCAATGTTCATAAAGGCTGGGACAAAGATTTGGTAAAGCATGAACACTAAAAGATAGAGAAATTAAGCTAATTTTTTGCCTTTGGATTCCTCCCCCATCCCAAGTTTGCAGTTTTCATCTCAATAGCTATGTGAGTGTGCACCCTTATTGTCTTTATTAGCATACCTTAAATACATCCTATGAAGCTGATGCAAGATCTAGCACACAAATTTTCATAAAATAAGAGTACCATGTGTACTTACAGAATAAGTAAGTAAATGAAATGACAGAATAAAACTATGCTTGATTTCTATATTTAAAAGGAAATAGAAGTCCACTCTTATTTACCATTCTTTATTTCCTTCATAAATTTCCCTTCATGAAAATTCTCCTTGTAAATGATGTTAATTAAGTAAATGCTATTTTCAATGATTTATATGGTAATTTCAAAAGATTTTTATTTATTTAGGCAAATTAACCTCTAATGGAGAAAACAACCTTAAATAATGTATTACTCTCTATATAATCCAGTGTTGAAGCCTCACCATTAAGTTTAACAGTTAATGAAAGCTGAATATCAGGGAAAAACACAAAAAGTTGAAATTGCAATCATCAAAACAATTCCTTAGTAAGAAGAATTACAGTGATGAACTGGAAAAAAAAACATGACTTTTTAATTTGGACCCTGGCTCATGTACTAACTTGATCTACCTTCTCTGAGTATTTATTTGCTTGTTGTTTTTCAGTCACTCAGTCATTTCTGACTGTTTGTGACCCCTTGGAATGCAACATTCCATGCTTCTCTGTCCTTTACTATCTCCTGGAGTTTGCTCAAGCTCATGTCCATTGAGTCTATGACGCCATCAAAGAATCTCAACCTCTGCTGCCTACCTCACCTCCTGCCCTCAATCCTCCCCCAGCCGCAGGGTCTTTTGCAGTGAGTCAGTTCTTTTCATCATATGGCCAAAGTATTAGCCTTTCAACTTCAGCATCAGTCTTTCCAATGAATATTCAGGGTTGAGTTCCTTTAGGATTGGCAGGTTGGATCTCCTCCAGACCAAGGAACCTTCAAGAGTCTTCTTCAACACCACATTTCAAAACCATCAGTTCTTTGGTGCTCAACTTTGTTCATGGTCCAACTCTCACATCCATACATGACAACTGGAAAAGCTATAATTTCAATTCAGTCACTCAGTAGTGTCCGACTCTTTGCAACCCCATGAATCGCAGCACGCCAGGCCGCCCCTGTTCATTACCATCTCTCGGAGTTCACTCAGACTCACGTCCATCGAGTCTGTGATACCATCCAACCATCTTATCTTCTGTCTTCCCCTTCTCCTCCTGCCCCCAATCCTTCCCAGCATCAGAGTCTTTTCCAATGAGTCAACTCTTCTCATGAGGTGGCCAAAGTACTGGAGTTTCAGCTTTAGCATCATTCCTTCCAAAGAAAGCCCATTCTGATCTCCTTCAGAATGGACTGGTTGGATCTCCTTGCAGTCCAAGGGACTCTCAAGAGTCTTCTCCAACACCACAGTTCAAAAGCATCAATTCTTCGGCACTCAGCCTTCATCACAGTCCAACTCTCACATCCATACATGACCACAGGAAAAACCATAGCCTTGACTAGACAGACCTTAGTCAGCAAAGTAATGTCTCTGCTTTTGAATATACTATCTAGGTTGGTCATAACTTTCCTTCCAAGGAGTAAGTGTGTTTTAATTTCATGGCTGCAGTCACCATCTGCAGTGATTTTGGAGCCCAAAAAAATAAAGTCTGACACTGTTTCCACTGTTTCTCCATCTATTTGCCATGAAGTGATGGGACCGAATACCATGATCTTTGTTTTCTGAATGTTGAGCTTTAAACCAACTTTTTCACTTTCCTCTTTCACTTTCATCAGGAGGCTCTTTAGTTCTTCTTCACTTTCTGCCATGAGGGTGGTGTCATCTGCATATCTGAGGTTATTGATATTGCTCCCAGCAATCTTAATTCCAGCTTGTGTTTCTTCTAGTCAAGCATTTCTCATGATGTACTGTGCATATAAGTTAAATAAACAGGGTGACAATATACAGCCTTGACATACTCCTTTTCCTATTGGGAACCAGTCTGTCGTTCCATGTCCAGTTCTAACTGTTGCTTCCTGGCCTGCATACAAATTTCTCAAAAGCAGGTTAGGTGGTCTGGTATTCCCATCTCTTTCAGAATTGTCCACAGTTTATTGTGATCCACACAGTCAAAGGCTTTGGCGTAGTCAATAAAGCAGAAAGAGATGTTTTTCTGGAACTCTCTTGCTTTTTCCATGATCCAGCGGATGTTGGCAATTAGATTTCTGGTTCCTCTGCCTTTTCTAAAACAACCTTGAACATCAGGGAGTTCACAGTTCACATATTGCTGAAGCCCGGCTTGAAGAATTTTGAGCATTACTTTACTTGCATGTGAGATGAGTCTTGTAGGTCTTCATAAAACCATTCAACTTCAGCTTCTTCAGCATTACTGGTTGAGGCATAGACTTGTATAACTGTAATAATGAATGGTTTGCCTTGGAAACGAACAAAGATCATTCTGTCATTTTTGAGATTGCATCGAAGTACTGCATTTCGGACTCTTTTGTTGACCATGATGGCTATTCCATTTCTTCTGAGGGATTCCTGCCCTCAGTAGTAGATATAATGGTCATCACTGTTAAATTCACACATTCCAGTCCATTTTAGTTTGCTCATTCGTATAATGTCAACCTTCACCCTTGCTACCTCTTGTTTGACCACTTCCAATTTGCCTTGATTCATGGACCTGACATTCCAGGTTCCTCTGCAATATTGCTCTTTACAGTATCAAATCTTGCTTCTATCATGAGTCACACCCACAATTTGGTAATGTTTTTGTTTTGGCTCCATCCCTTCATTCTTTCTGAAGTTATTTCCCCACTGATCTCCAGTAGCATATTGGGCACCTAATGACCTGGGGAGTTCCTCTTTTGGTATCCTATGATTTTGCCTTTTCATACTGTTCATGGGGTTCTCAAGGCAAGAATACTGAAGTGGCTTGCCATTCCCTTCTCCAGTCGACCACGTTCTGTCAGCCCTCTCCACCATGACCCGCCTGTCTTGGGTTGCCCCGCAGTCATGGCTTGGTTTCATTGAGTTAAAGAAGGCTTTGGTCCTAGTGTGATTAGATTGACTAGTTTTCTGTGAGTATGGTTTCAGTGTGTCTGCCCTCTGATGCCCTCTTGCAACACCTACCATCTTACTGGAATTTCTCTTACCTTGGATGAGGGGTATCTCCTTATAGCCGCTATTCCTGACCTTCAATGTGGGATAGCTCCTCTAGGCCCTCCTGCGCCTGCGCAGCCACCACTCCTCGGGTTGGTCCTCCAGGCCGCTGGCCCTGGCCTCAGGGAGGGTGGCTCCTCCCAGCTGCCGCCCCTGGCCTCAGGCTTGGGCTGGCTCCTAAGGATCACCGCCCCTGGCCTCGGAGTGCAAGGTGGTTTCTTCTGGTTGCCCCAGACACAAGGTGTCTCCTCCTGGCTGCCACTGGCCTCGGATGTGGGGTATCTCCTCCCAGTCGCTGCTCAGACCTCGGACGCGGGATGTCTCCTTCCGGCAGCTTTCGGACATGGTGTAGCCCCACCAGCCGCCGCCCTGACTTCAGTCCCAAGGTGTCTCCTCCCAGCCACCACTGGCCTCGGATGCGGGGTAGCTCCTCCCAGTTGCTGCTCAGACCTCGTAAGCGGGGTGTCTCCTCCTGGCTGCCTGTGGCCTCAGACACAGGGTAGCTCCTCCCAGCCGCCACCTCTGACCTCGGGTGTGGGGTACCTCCTCCCAGCTGCCATTGACCTCAGATGCGGGGTAGCTCCTCTCCGTCGCCGCCTCAACCTCAGACATAGGGTATCTCCTCTCGGCCGTTCCTGCACCATCGCAGCCAGGCACTCTAGGCTGCTGCCCCTGACCTCGGACGTGGGTTAGCTCCTCTCGGCCGCACTTAGTGCGCCAGCCCAGCTCTCGCAGCCGCCCTCTATAGCTTTGACTATATGGACCTTTGTCCACAAAATGATGTCTCTGCTTTTTAGTACACTGTCTAAGTTTGCCATAGATTTTCTTTGAAGATGAAAGCATCTTTTAGTTTTATGGCTCAGTCACCATCTGCAGTGATTTTGGACCCCAAGAAAAAATCTGTCATTGTTTCCGTTTTCCCCATCTATTTGCCATGAAGTGATGAGACCAGATGCCATGATCTTATTTTTTTAATGTCAAGTTTTAAGCCAGCTAGTCTAGAAAATAAAAGGTATCTGTAACATGGAATTTGACTAGCCTGAGAATCAAATTAAAATATTATACCAAGAACCTATCACTAACTGAAGAAGCCAGCCAGTGTGTGCCCAGTCATGTCCAATTCTCTGTGACCCCATGGACTGTAGCCCCTACCAGGGTCCTCTGTCCATGGGATTTTCCATGCAAGAATACTGGAGTGGGTTGCCATTTCCTTCTCCAGAGGATCTTCCCAACCCAGGGATTGAACTCATGTCTCTTGCAACTCCTGCATTAGCAGCTGGATTCTTTACCAACTGCATCACTTGGATATTCACTACATGAAGCTTCCTTTCTTCTAGCCTTTGAATTTGGGCCTCTTTGCAGAGTGTAAAATTTATTTGCACAACCCCAGTACTCTAGGGAAGATGAAAGAAGGAAGAACAGAAGTTAACTTCCTTGGTGGCTCAGACGGTAAAGCGTCTGTCTACAATGCGGGAGACCCGGGTTCAGTCCCTGGGTTGGGAAGATCCCCTGGAGAAGGAAATGGCAATCCACTCCAGGACTATTGCCTGGAAAATCCCATGGACAGAGGAGCCTGGTAGGCTACAGTCCATCGGGTCACAAAGAGTTGGACACGACTGAGCGACTTCACTTCAGACTTTCTAATTCTTAACTCACTATTTTGGACTGAACTGTGTCTACCCAAAACTCATATGCTGAATCCTCAACCCCTCACCATGTGACAAGGGATAAAGACTGCAGAAATCTCTCTCTCCTACTTGTGCCCACAGAGAAAAGGCCATATGATGATATAGCTCTCACTAGAAATCAACTCTGACAGCTCCTTGATTATGGAATTTTGGCCTCCAGAACTATGAGAAAATAAATTTCTATTGTTTAAGCCACCCAGCCTGTGGAAAATTGTTATGAAAATCTGAGTAACAAATACAGCCATCTACAAGAGTTCAAGCTCATTATTACTGTCAGGGATGAAGTGGACAAGCAACTCCAACAATGATAATCACTGGAGAGTAAAATGTCTTTCCAATACTAATGTTGTCACATGAAGATGGAGAGATAAATTATTTACATAGTATGACAAGGAGAGTCTGGGATTATGGCTCCTGTCTAGGATTTCAGATCTTTTTATTTCTTGTTATGAAATTCACTTATCCAAGTAGGAAATGGCTTCCTGGTCATATTAATAGCTTCATCAGCACCCTGTTCTACTACTGATGACCTTTGGCAACCTTGCCTTTGTTATACAATATGCTACATATGTCTTTACACTTACACTGCCTCCTTTTCCACCCTGCTGGTGTTAACTCCACTGAAAATTCAGTAACTAAACAAAGACAGGTGTATTGTCATACATCTGTGTTTTACCTTCATATATATCATGTCTTAGGCAGTAATTGTTGTTGTTTAGTGCTGAGTCCTGTCCAACTCTTTGTGACTTTCTAAACTGAGGCATGCCAGTTTTCTCTGTCCTCCACTATTTCCCAGAGTTTGCTCAAATTCATGTACATTGAGGCAGTAATGCTATCTAACTATCTCATCATCTCCCACCCCCTTCTCCTTTTGCCTTCAATCTTTCCCAAGCATCAGGGCCTTTTACAATGAGTCAACTCTTCACATCAGGTGGCCAAAGTACTGGAGCTTCAGCTTCCTCAACAGTCCTTTCAATGAAAATTCAGGACTGATTTCCTTTAGTACTGACTCATTTGATTTCCTTGCAGTCCAAGGGACTCGCAAGAGTCTTTTAATTTCATGGCTGCAGTCACTGTCTGCAGTGATTTTGGAGCCCAATAAAATAAAATCTGTCACTGCTTCCACTCCCCTCCCCTTCTGTTTGCCATGAAATGATGGGACCAGATGTCATGATCTTAGTTTTTAAAATGTTGAGTTTCAAGCCAGCTTTTCCACACTTCTCTGTCATGCTCATCAAGAGGTTCTTTAATTCCTCTTCACTTTCTGCCATTAAAGCAAGTCTTTAAATCCTGCCACAACAAGTGAGAAATATAATTTTCATTATTTACAAATTATAACTGAATATTAGCATTAAGTAGCACTTTCTCGATTGTTGAACACAAAATATACTTGCTGTATTATTTCTGGTGGTTTGCAGACCACTTTCTAGATTCACACAGAGCCATATTCTCTACTGCTCAACATGCCTAACTCTTTGTGACCCTATGGACTACAGCCTGTTGAGCTCCTCTGTTCCATGGGACTCATCAGGCAAGAATGCTAGAGTGAGTTGTCATCTCCTTCTCCATTCTCTATTGCAATATCATTAAATATAATCAACACATGACAAAGCTGAAAGTAGAGGTACACTCTCCAAGACTTTAATGAAGTGGAGTTTTTAGTGTTCATAGTCACTTCTCTTCCCAGAAGTAAAAATAGGAATGTTAGCTTTTGGAGATAACCCTCCTTCTTGATGTTTTCTCTGTCTTCAGAAGTTGCATTTAATAGTGTATTATCTTATTCTTTGAAACTAGCTTATACCATGTTTATAAGGATTGACTCTCCTTCCAAAGAAAATATGAATTCTAAAAAAGGCTCCAGAGAAAGCAATGCCTAAACCAGAAGTACAAAGTTCTGTCTTAGTGTAGATTCTAACAAAAGAGGATCATGAAATGAATATTCAAGTGCAATGGTTTACTTGGAAAGTGATCCACTGGTAAAGGAATGGAGAAGTGAGACAAGAAAGAAAATGACCAATAAAGGGTGTTTTCTCAAGCAAGTTACTACTGTGGACATCTGGCCCTATGGTTAGACTACCAGAAAACTAAACCTAGGGAGTATCAAATAGTAAGAACTCACACCAAAAAACCTACTTGAATACAGACTCGACATCACCCAACCATCAGTAGCAACTTGTGCAGGACGCCTCATCTAAACAACAAACAAAACAGAAATACAAGCCCAATCATCAGCAAACAGGATTACCACCTCACTCAGCCTTGGCCATTAGAGAAAAAAAACAAACAAACAAAAACTCAGCACAAATCTCAACCTATATGAAGCTTACACAAACCACTGGACCAACCTTTCAGTTCAGTTTAGTTCAGTCGCTCAGTCGTGTCCGACTCTTTGTGATCCCATGAATCACAGCATGCCAGGCCGCCCTGTTCATTACCATCTCCCAGAGTTAACTCAGACTCATGTCCATCGAGTCCGTGATGCCATCCAGCCATCTCATCCTCGGTCGTCCCCTTCTCCTCCTGCCCACAATAATTCCCAGCATCAGAGTTTTTCTAATGAGTCAACTCTTCACATGAGGTGGCCAAAGTTCTGGAGTTTCAGCTTTAGCATCATTCCTTCCAAAGAAAGCCCAGGGCTCTTCTCCTTCAGAATGGACTGGTTGGATCTCCTTGCAGTCCAAGGGACTCTCAAGAGTCTTCTCCAACACCACAGTTCAAAAGCATCAATTCTTCAGCACTCAGTTTTCTTCACAGTCCAGCTCTCACATCCATACATGACTGCAGAAAAACCATAGCCTTGACTAGACAGGCATTAGTCAGCAAAGTAAAGTCTCTGCTTTTGAATATACTATCTAGGTTGGTCATAACTTTTCTTCCAAGGAGTAAGTGTCTTTTAATTCCATGGGTGCAATCACCATCTGCAATGATTTTGGAGCTCCAAAAATAAAGTCTGACACTGTTTACACTGTTTCCCCACCTATTTCCCATGAAGTGATGGGACCGGATGCCATGACCTTCGTTTTTTGAATGTTGAGCTTTAAGCCAAGTTTTTCACTGTCCACTTTCACTTTCATCAAGAGACTTTTTAGTTCCTCTTCACTTTCTGCCATAAGGGTGGTGTCATCTGCATATCTGAGGTTATTGATATTTCTCCCGGCAATCTTGATTCCAGCTTGTGTTTCTTCCAGTCCAGCATTTCTCATGATATACTCTGCATAGAAGTTAAATAAGCAGGGTGACAATATACAGCCTTGACATATTCCTTTTCCTATTTGGAACCAGTCTGTTGTTCTATGTCCAGTTCTAACTGTTGCTTCCTGACCTGCATACAGATTTCTCAAGAGGCAGATAAGTGGTCTGGTATTCCCATCTCTTTCAGAATTGTCCACCGTTTATTGTGATCCACACAGTCAAAGGCTTTGGCATAGTCAATAAAGCAGAAAGAGATGTTTTTCTGGAACTTTCTTGCTTTTTCCATGATTCAGTGGATGTTGGCAATTTGATCTCTGGTTCCTCTGCCTTTTCTAAAACTAGCTTGAACATCAGAGAGTTCACGGTTCATGTATTGCTGAAGGCAGAAAACAAAAGGAAGGAAGAATTCAACCTTAAACCCTGGGAAAAGGAGACTTCAAATAGAATAAGTTTAAAAAAAGAAACGAAAAGAAAAAGAATAGCAGAGAAATGCTACACAAATGAAGGAACAAACTAGAAACACAGAAGTCCAAAAAAAATGAAGAGGAAATAGGCAAACTACCTGAAAAAAATTAAGAATAATGATAGTAAAGATGATCAAAAACCTTGAAAATAAAATGGAGAAAAAGTAAGAATCAATTAACAAAGACATAGAAAAATAAAGAAAAAATAAAGAGAGAGACAAACAACACAATTACTGAAATTAAAAATACTCTAGAAGGAATCAATAGCAGAATATCTGAAGCAGAACAAATCAGTGAGCTGGAAGATGAAATGGTGGAAATAACTTCTGAAGAGCAGAATAAAGTAAAAAGAATGAAAAGAACTGAGGATAGTCTCAGAGACCCGTGGGACAGTATCAAATGCAACAACATTTGAATTATAGGGGTCCCAGAAGTAGAAGAGAAAAAGAAAAATGTATGAGAAAATTTTTGAAAAGATTATAGTGGAAAATTTCCCCTAACATGGAAAAGGAAATATTCAGTCAAGTCCAACAAGCACAAAGAGCCACATACAGGATAACCCCAAGGAGAAACACACCAAGACACATACTAATCCAATGAACAAGGACTAAACACAAAGAAAGAATATTAAAAACAACAAGGGAGAAGCAACATATAATATACAAGAGAAACCCCATACGCTTAACAGCTGATCTTTTAGCAGAAACTCTGCAAGACAGAAGGGAATGGCAGCATATATTTAAAGTATTCAAAGGGAATAATATACAACCAAGATTACAGTACCTGACAAGGATTTCATTCAAAATTGATGGAAAAATAAAAAGCTTTTCAGACAAACAAAAGTTAAGAGAATTCGGTACCATCAAACAAACTTTAAAACAAATGTTAAAGGGACTTATATAGTCAAGAAATACAAGAGAAGAAATACAAAACCAAGCCCAAACAATTAAGAAAATGACAATAAGAACATATATATCAAAAATTACTTTAAATATAAATAGATTAAATGCTACAACCAAAAGACACAGACTGGCTGAATACATACAAAAACAAGATCCATATATATGCTGCATACAAAAAAACTCACTTCAGACCTAAAGACATACAAACTGAAAGATGATGCAAAAATATATTCCATAAGAAGCAAAAGAAAGCTGGAGTAGCAATTGTCATATCTGACAAAATAGACATTAAGAAGATTATAAGAGATAAGGAAGGACACACATAAAAATCAAGGGTCAATCCAAGAGGAAAACATAACAATTGTAAATATCTATGCACCCAACATAGAAGCACAGCAATACATAAGACAAACACTAACAGACATAAAAGAAGAAATGGACAGTAGCACAATAATAGCAGGAGAAATAATACCCCACTCAGAACAATGGACAGATCATCAAAACAGAAAATTAATAAGAAAACACAAGTTTTAAATGATACATTAGATGAGATAGACTTCATTGATATCTTCAGGACATTCCATCCAAATGCAGAAGAATATGCTTTCTTCACGAGCATACATGGAACATTCTCCAGGATAGAGTCATAAATCAAACCTCAGTAAATTTAGGAAAACTGAAACCATATCAAGTATCTTTTCTGACCACAATGCTATGAGACTAGATATCAATTACAAGGAAAAAAATGTAAGAAACACAAACACATGGAGATTAAACAACACATTTCTAAATAACAGGTTACTGAAGAAGTGAAAAGGGAAATCAAAAACTTCTAGAAACAAATGACAATGAGAGCAGGACAACTCAAAACCTATGGGATTCAGCAAAAGCAGTTCTAAGAGGGAAGTTTATAGCAATACAATCCTACCTCAAGAAACAAAAAAATATCTAATAGACAACATAACTTTGCACCTAAAATAATTGGAAAAAGAACAACAACAACAACAAAACCAAAATTAGTAGAAGGAAAGAAGTCATAAAGATTCAAGCAGAAATAAATGAAAAATAAATGAAAGAAGCAATAGTAAAGATTAATAAAGCTAAAATCTGGATTTTTGAGAAGATAAACTTTACAAGCCTTCAGCCAGACTCATCAAGAAAAGAAAGAGAGAGAAGAATCAAATCAACAAAATTAGAAATGAAAAAAAAAAAAATAGGTTACATCAGACAATGCAGAAATACAAAGGATTATAAGAGACTATTATGAACAATTATATGGCAGTAAAATGGATAACCTGGAAGAAATGGCTAGATTCTTAGAAAAGTTCAATCTTCCAAGACTGAACCAGAAAGAAATAGAAATTGTGAACAACCCAATCACAAAGATTGAAGTTGAAGCTGTCATTAAAAAAAAAAAAAAAAACCCCCCCCAAAAATAAAAGCCCAGGACCAGATGGCTTCACAGGAGAATTCTCTCAAACATTTAGAGAAGAGCTAATGCCTATCTTTCCAAAATGCTTTCAAAAATTACAGAGCAAGGAACACTTCCAAGTTCATTCTATGAGTTCACCATCACTCTGATACCAAACCCAGACAAAGACAACACAAATTAAAAAAAAAAAAAAAAAAAAAACCCTACCGGCCAATATCAGGGATGAACATAGATGCAAAACTCCTCAACAAAATTTTAGCAAACAGAATTCAGCAACACATCCAAAATCTCATACACCATGATCAAGTTGGGTTTGTTCCAGGAATTGCAAGGAATCTTCAATACACATAAATCTATATTAGCAAATTGAAAGATTAAAACCATATGATCATCTCTATAGATGTAGAAAAAGCCTTTGAAAAAATTCAGCACCCATTTATGATTAAAATTATTCAAAAAATGGGCATGGAAGGAACCTATATCAACATAGTAAATGCCATATATGATAAGCTTACAGCAAACCTTATTCTCAATGGTAAAAACTGAAAGCATCCCCCTAAGATCAGGAAAAATGCAAGGGTGTCAACTTTCACGATTATTATTCAACTTGGTTCTGGAAGTTGTAGTAACAGCAATCAGAGAAGAAACATAAAAGAAATCCAGATCAGAAAAGAAGTAATGTTCTCATTGTTTGCAGATGACATGATACTGCACATAGAAAACCCTAAAGATTTTATCAGAAAATTGCTAGAGCTAATCAGTAAATTTAGCAAAGTTGCAAAGTACAAAATCAATACACAGAAATCACTTTCATTTCTATATACTAACAATAAAGAAAGTGAAGTCACTCAGTCGTGTCTGACTCTTTGTGACCTCATGGACTATAGCTCACAAAGCTCCTCCACCAATGGAATTTTCTAGGCAAGATTACTGGAGTGGGTTGCTATTTCCTTCTCCAAGGGATTTTCCCCACCCAGGGGTTGAACCCGGGTCTCCCTCATTGTGGGCAGAAGCTTTACTGTCTGAGTCACCAGGAAACCCCATGTACTAACAATAAAAAAACAGAAAGAGAAATTAAGGAATCAATCCCATTCACCATTGCAATAAAAAAGAATTAAATGTCTAGGAATAAACTTACCTTAGGAGACAAAAGAACTGTACACAGAAAATCATAAAACACTGATGAAAGAAATCAAAGACAACATGAACAGATGGAGAGATATTCCATGTTCCTGAGTAGGAAGAACCAATATTGTGAAAATGACTATATTACCAAACGCAGTCTACAGGTTCAACGAGATCCCTACCAAATTACCAATGGCATTTTTCACAGAACTAGAACAAATGAATTTGTTAATTCATTCAAATGAATTCCACAATTCACATGGAAACACAAAAGACCCAGAATAGCCAAAGCAGTCTTGAGGAGCTGGAGGAATCACGCTTCCTGGCTTCAGATTGTACTACAAAGTTACAGTCGTCAAAACAGTAAGGTACTGGGACAAAAACAGAAATAGGGACCAATGGAATAAGATAGAAAACCCAGAAATAAACCCATGAACCTATGGGCACCTTTTTTTTGACTAAGAAGGCAAGAATATACAATGGGGCAAAGAACAGCCTCTTTAATAAATGGTGCTGGGAAAACTGGACAGCTACATGTAAAAGAATGAAACTAGAACACTTCCTGACACCATACACAAAGACAAACTCAAAATGGATTAGAGACCTAAATATAAGACCAGAAACTACAAAACAAAACTCTTAGAGGAAAACATAAGCAGAACACTAGATGACATAAATCAAAGCAAGACCCTCTATGACCCACCTCCTAGAGTAAAGGAAATAAAAATAAAAGTAAACAAGTGGGACCTGATTAACCTTAAAAGCTTTTGCACAACAAAGGAAACTATAAACAAGGTGAAAAGACAACCCTCAGAATGGGAGAAAATAATAGCAAATGAAAAAACTGACAAAGGATTAATTTCCAAAACACACAAGCAGTTTATACAACTCAATGCCAGGAAAAATAAAATAAAATAAAACTGGGAGGAAGACCTAAACAGACATTTTACCAAAGAAGACATACAGATGGCTAACTGCCGGGAGCCAGCACACGAGATCCCACCCATGATAAGGTCATGAGACCTGACAAACAAGGCAGATCAGAACTCCAGGGATTTCAAAAAGCTGCCCTGGCACTCACCTTAAAGATGATATCTGTCTTTCTGATGTTTGCTATACTAGACTGCGCCCTGATTTCTGTGACACAGGCAGAAGGCCTTCCCTGATCTCTTTCCGAACAGAATCAACTTAAAACTTTAATCAATATATCCCCTGGATGGTGGCATCCTATAAGATTATCTAGGACAAGAAGAGTATTTCAATCTAAACCCCTTTTGGCTAACATTTTAGTTTGCTTGACAAATGTGTTTATGCCCTTGGTACTAATACACATGATTGTTCACAACACCTTAGTCATAAAAAGCATAAAGAACCTGAAAACAAAAAAGGCCCTAATAGGCAAAAAGCCCTTTGTGGGGTGAGGAAGCCCTATAGAGAACATAAAAAGTATTCTATAAAGTTGTTACTGGATCAATGTTTGCTTGCTATGTTTTTGCTCTTAATGTGCTGAGGTTGTACAATAAAAATTATTGTTAATATAGTTAGGAATTTTAAAAATAGGAATTTAGCCCTAGTGTGAAAACAATAAGACAATTGTTAATTTTAGCCAAGAGTATAAATTTAGCTGGTGACTTCTGCAAAAGAACTGACCTTTATGTTACATTTCTACTATGTTGCAACCTGCTGTACCTTTACCCCATAAGACTGCAACTTTTCTGTTTTCTGTTAAGCTCAAGGCCAGAAGATGATGCACAAAGATCCACTATGGAAAAGACTCTCATAAACAAAGAAGTATGCAGAAAACATCTTGGGTTTCGTAAAGGGAAAAATGATATAATGTTAGACTAGCTCTGTATGCTTGTCTCTCATTTCCCTTTAGAAATGTACTAACTTAGGGTATAAAAATTACTGTGAAAAATAAAGCAGTGGCAGCAGAACAGCAGACCCTGCTGCACACCCTAGTCTGCTCTCTCTCTCTCTGCACTCGCCGACGCCATTCATCCTGAGGGTACCCCTGGATCCTGCCGAGGCTGGATCCCGGCAAGTGGCACCCGAAACAGGGACCTGAAGGTAAGACCCCCATTGTCCAGTTTTCAGAATGGCTAGGACCCCACTAGGGCACTGCAGGCCCCCTGCATAAGAAAGGTAGGGTAAGATGAGTGAGTAAGATTGAAACTTCTTTTCACGTTTAAGAGACAGCTAAGATGGGCAGCAGTGAATCAAAGGAAAGACATCTTTTTATTGGGGTTATATTACAGTTGTTAAATAAAAGAGGTATTAAAGTAAAAAGGCTAGTGTTCAGTCTTTTTCCACGTTTGTACAGGAGCAATGTCCTTGGTTTCTGGAAGAGGGCACTGTTAACTTAGATACTTGGGAGAAGATTGGAAAAAAATTAAAAGCTTATTATACTCTGGTGGCTCAGATGGTAAAGTGTTTGCCTGCAATACAGGAGACCCAGGTTCCATCCTTGGGTTGGGAAGATCTCCTGGAGAAGGAAATGGCAACCCACTCCAGTGTTCCTGCCTGGAGAATCCCAGGGATGGAGGAGCCTGGTAGGCTACAGTCCATGGGGTTGCAAAGAGTAGGACACGACTGAGCAACTTCATTTTCATTTCATTTCATACCTTGCACGGACTAAAAAAGATTCCTAATGAAACATGATTAGAGATGCTTTAGACCCTCTTCATGAATCTAACAAAATAAAAGTTAAAGGGGAGGAAAAAGATACTGATTCCAAACCAAGTTATCAACAGCTAAGGGAGATGCTGGCTGCCATGAACACCAATAGTCATTTAGAAAGCGGAGATGAAAAGGAAGAACAGCTTTTGCCCCAAGATGAAAAAGATTTAGAAGAAGCAGCAGCTTGCTATCATTCTGATGAAGATTGGTCCTTTTTGCTAAAAATGCTTCTAAAAGTCTAAGAGATACATCTCTAATTAAGCCTTCTGTAAAATTTATATTTTACAGAAATATATAGTAAAATTTATAGTTTACTTTCTTATAACATTGTATATTATATGTTACATTGTATGTTGTGCTATATAATTATGTAATGTATTATATATTGTATAATTGATATATATATCATAATATGTCATAATATATAAATATAATATAAATATAAATTTATATTTAAATCCATGGTATCCAATGGTAATTGTATATATGTTATGTGTATAATTATTATATAATATGTGTATAGTTTATATGTTTTATATGTATACATATGTATATGTATGTGTGTATGTATATTATATAATGTATATATGTATATATGTATATATGTATATATATAATGATTATATATATAATGGTAATGGAAAACGTATGGATATGATTTATATTTATATAAACATGGTTATTTATATATAATAAATATATAGATTTATTATTTATAGAGAGAGAATTTATATTTTACAAAAATTTTACTATGTCTAAACTATATTTAGATATAGTTCCCCTCACCAGATTCTACAACATGCTTTTTTGTAATAAACAATTTAAACACTGATTCATCTGGGGTTACCGCAATACTCTGACATTGGAGTCCAGAACAACAGAGTACAAAACCCTTGGTTAA
The DNA here is from genome assembly GCA_917880005.1 of Nanger dama. Classification (NCBI taxonomy): domain Eukaryota; kingdom Metazoa; phylum Chordata; class Mammalia; order Artiodactyla; family Bovidae; genus Nanger; species Nanger dama. The sequence continues at coordinate 8,029,892 of CAKJTW010000069.1, forward strand.
ATGGAAAGACCTTCTTTCAGGACAATGGAAGGGTCCTGAACCATTGTCAACCAGCGGCCGAGGATATGCTTGTATTTTTCCCCAGGGTGCTAAGTCGCCAATTTGGATCCTCGACAGACTGACTCGACATGTCGCAGTCCCCCAGACATCCAGTTTGCCCATTGCTTCAACCAAAAAAGAGGAAGGGCACTCCTCTGCCCCTGCCTCCGTCGCCCACCTGGAAAGTCCAGCAGACTCTAAGACAACCGGCAGCAAAGATCCCAGAAGAACAAATGGTAGAACCACCCACTAAGCAGATGTCACGGCTTTACATAAAAGACCATGATCCCTCTATTCCTTTACGTCGCAGGAAACCACCAGGACGTCCTGCGCGGGCAACTCAACAAGCCTCCATACCCACATGGGGGCAAATTAAGTCACTCTGCCACCAAGCTCAGGGAATAGCTTCTCTACAAGGATCTTCAGCCTCTCCTGAAAGGGTTTTTATTGCTATGCTTGCTTTACTTTCCTGCCAGGTAAGTGCCTCCTCTCCCACTCTAGAAAAATAATGGGCATATTTCCCTGATCCCCCGACCTTCCAAGTAGTTACTTGGAACAGTGACCCTATATGGGTACACACAAACCAGCCTCATCTCTTGGGAGGATCCTACACTTCCTATGATAAAGATCGTTATCCTATTAATTTTAATTATACCTTTAGGGGATTAATAGATGATCTTCCTGTTTGCTTTAACTTCCCCATTAGCCATACAAAAGACTTTATTACTCCCACTAAAGAGGGATATATTGGAGCCTCCAAAAAGGCAGTTCTGACAGATTCCCAAGCATCAGAATTTACATATGAAAAAGTGGATCAGTCAGTTTGGGTATTACAAGCTCGTATGCCCTGGGATCCTTGACCCTTATGAATCCTTGTTCCTTAACACTCCAAATTGTGTTGATGTTGCTCCTTCAGACGTCATATGGAAAACTATTGACAACCGCCTAGGATACCCAGTATAGAAATCCTGTACTTACAATTCAAAAATAGACTATAGAATACAAGGAGGTGGAAACTATTCGGTACAAGACTGGAGCAATCCAAACCCAAGTCAAGATCCAAAATCTGTCCATGGCTATACCACTAAATTTAGTAATTAAAATGATCATTCCATCCCAAGCCATTGACGGCCAATAGATGGCATCATAATCAATTTGTTCCCCCATGTTGTCCTATACAGCTAAGGGCAAGACCTTTTGGCAGCCAGAAATTTGGAAAGCCCTTACTGCCACCGCTCTTGTCACCCTATCCCAGCCAGAAAATGACTCTACCTATTCTGTTCTTGCCTGCTTACCCTCCCCTTACGTTTTTCTATTCACTAACGACTCCAAAAGGCTTCATATACAGATGAACTACTCAGGAGGACCAAATATAGTCTACTGTAAACAATGCATGCTTTCATTCTGCCTAACCCCTCAATATAATATTTGTTCCTTTGTGGTGTTGCTATACCCACCTTACCTTATGGTGCCCATCACAGCAAGAACCTATTGGTATGACAATTACAGTCTAGGCGTTCTACAACTATAACATTTAATGAGATCCCGACGGTTTGTAGGGCTACTTATATTAGGGATTTCAGCTTTAATTACAGCAAATACTTCTGTTACTGTGGCAGCAATATTATTGACTCAACAGGTACATACTGCTCAATATGTCAATACAATGTCCAAAAATGTTTCTTTAGCCCTACCTATGCAAGAGATTATAGATAAGAAATTAGAAATAAAGGTAGATGCCCTAGAAAAAGCAGTCATGCATATTGGAATTGAATTACAGGCTTTAAAAGTAAAGCTAACATTATCCTGTCATGCTGACTATTGGTGGATGTGTAACACCCCTAAAAGTAAATGATACATATTATAATTGGAAAAGGATTAAAAATCATATTTCAGGTGTATGAAATAGCTCCAGCATTAGTTTAGATCTAGGAAAGCTTCACGACCAGATAAGAAGCCTAAAACATTCCTGTCTAGAGTTTACTACTGCAGGGGCTGCGAATGATTTTCTTGGTACCTTCTCTAACTTTATTACTGGAAAAAATATTGTATCAGCTATCTTCAGTTATGTTGCTGTAACAGTCTTAGTCCTCCTTCTCATTATAATCCTTCCTTATATTGTCAGAACTCTCCGACAGAGAACTCAGAAGCTCACAACTGAGATCCATCTGGTTGTCTTAAAAATAAAAAAGGGGGAGATGCCAGGAGCCGGCACAAGAGTTCCCATCCATGACAAGGTCATGAGAAGAAGACCTGACAAGCAAGGCAGATCAGGACTCCAGGGATTTTGAAAAGCTGCCCCTGCACTCACCTTAAAGATATCTGCCTTTCTGATGCTTGCTATACTAGACTGCGCCCTGATTTCTGTGACACAGGCAGAAGGCCTTCCCTGATCTCTTTCCAAACAGAATCAACTTAAAACTTTAATCAATATATCCCTTGTATGGTGGCATCCTATAAGATTATCCGGGACAAGAAGAGTATTTTAATCTAAACCACTTTTTGCTAGCATTTTAGTTTGCTTGACAAATGTGTTTATGCCCTTGGTACTAATGCACATGATTGTTCACAACACCTTAATCATAAAAGGCATAAAGAACCTGAAAACACAAAAGGGCCTAATAGGCACAGAGCACTTCAGGGGGTGAGGAAGCCCTATAGAGAACATAAAAAAATATAATTCTATAAAGTTGTTACTGGATCAATGTTTGCTTGCTGTGTTTTTGCTCTTAATGTGCTGAGGTTGTACAATAAAAACTATTGTTAACATAGTTCAGTTCAGTTCAGTTGCTCAGTCGTGTCCGACTCTTTGCGACCCCATGAATCACAGCTTGCCAGGCCTCCCTGTCCATCACCATCTCCCAGAGTTCACTCAGACTCATGTCCATCGAGTTTGTGACGCCATCCAGCCATCTAATCCTTTGTCGTCCCCTTCTCCTCCTGCCCCCAATCCCTCCCAGCATCAAAGTCTTTTCCAATGAGTCAAGTCTTCACATGAGGTGGCCAAAGTACTGGAGTTTCAGCTTTAGCATTATTCTTTCCAAAGAAAGCCCAGGGCTCTTCTCCTTCAGAATGGACTGGTTGGATCTCTTTGCAATCCAAGGGACTCTCAAGAGTCTTCTCCAACACCACAGTTCAAAAGCATCAATTCTTCGGTGCTCAGTCTTCTTCACAGTCCAACTCTCATATCCATACATGACCACAGGAAAAAACATAGCCTTGACTAGACGGACCTTAGTCAGCAAAGTAATGTCTCTGCTTTTGAATATTCTATCTAGGTTTGTCATAACTTTTCTTCCAAGGACTAAGTGTCTTTTAATTTCATGGCTGCAGTCACCATCTGCAGTGATTTTGGAACCCCCCCCAAAAAAATAAAGTCTGACACTGTTTCCATTGTTTCTCCATCTATTTCTTATGAACTGATGGGACCGGATGCCATGATCTTTGTTTTCTGAATGTTGAGCTTTAAGCCAACTTTTTCACTCTCCACTTTCACTTTCATCAAGAGGCTTTTTAGTTCCTCTTCACTTTCTGCCATAAGGGTGGTGTCATCTGCATATCTGAGGTTATTGATATTTAAGAATAGGAGTTTAGCCCTAGTGTGAAAACCATAAGATAATTGTTAATTTTAGCCAAGAGTATAAATTTAGCTGGTGACTTCTGCAAAAGAACTGACCTTTATGTTACATTTCTACTATGTTGCAACCTGCTGTACCTTTGCCCTATGAGACTGCAACTTTTCTATTTTCTGTAAGTTCAAGTTCAGAAGATGATGCACAAAGATCCACTATGGAAAAGACTCTCATAAACAAAGAAGTATGCAGAAAACATCCTGGGTTTCATAAAGGACAAACTGATATAATGTTAGACTAGCTCTGTATGCTTATCTCTCATTTCCTTTTAGAAATGTACTAACTTAGTTTATAAAAATTACTTTGAAAAATAAAGTGGCGGCAGCAGAACAGCAGACCCTGCTGCACACCCTAGTCTGCTCTCTCTCTCTCTCTCTCTCTTTCTCTGCACTCATCGATGCCCTTCATCTGAGGGTACCCCTGGATCCTGCCGAGGCTGGACCCAGCAGCTAGCAAACACATGAAAAGATGCTAAACATTGCTCATTATTAGAGAAGTGCAAATCAAATCTACAGAGAGATATTACCAAACATGGGTTAGAAAGACCATCATCAAAATGTCTACAAACAATATATGCTGGAGAGGATGTTGAGAAAAGGGAACACTCTTGCCCTGTTGGTGGGAATGTAAATTGATACAGCCACTATGGAAGATGGTCTGGAGATTAAAAAGTAGGAATAAAACCACCATATGACCCAGCAATCCCACTTCTAGTCATACACCTTGTGGAAACCAAAATTGAAAAAAAAAAAAACACATGCATTCCATTGTTCATTGCAGCACTATTTACAATAGCTAGAACATGGAACCAACCTAGATGTCTATAGACAGATGAATGGATAAAGAAGTTGTGGCACATATGCACAAAAGAATATTACTCAGTCATAAAAAGAATGCATTTGAGTCAGTTCTGATGAGGTGGATGGACCTAGAACCCATTATACAGAGTGAAGTGAGTCAGAAACAGAAAATAAATATCATATTCTAATGCATATATGCAGAATCTAGAAAAATGGTACTGAAGAATTTATTTTCAGGGCAGCAATGAAGAAACAGACATAGAGAATAGACTTATGAACATGAGGAGAAGGGAGGAGATGGTGAGATGTATGGAAAGAGTAACGTGGAAACTTACATTACCATATGCAAAATAGATAGCCAATGGGAATTTGCTTTATGGCTCAGGAAACTTAAACAGGGACTCTGTATTTATCTAGAGGGGTGGGATGAGGCAGGAGATGGGAGGGAGATTCAAAAGGGAGAGGATATATATTTACCTATGGCTGATTCTTGTTGAGGTTTGACAGAAAACAACAAAATTCTGTAAAGCAATTATCCTTCAATCAAAAAATAAATAAAAAGTAATTTAAGTCTCAAAAACTTACTTTTAATGAGGAAATTGAATGACATTGTTATTATAAGCCTAGAAGTGAGAAATTTTTAAGTATTTATGGATCCTTAAAGAGATATTTTCTATGAATATTTTAAGGAACTCCATAATAACCACAGCAGAATCCAGTTAATAACTTTGAAAAAAATAATTTTCTAAACAAAGGCAAATTTCCAAGCACTATTGGTACAACATAAATTCCAAAACAAATCAAGAGTAAATTTGTGATGGTTTTGAAATTTATTTTGTTGTTTTGGTGTTTTTTGATATACTAGCAAACATTTAAGTGGTCACTAAACAATGGCTTGAAGAAATGCAGCTGCTTTAAATTTTTCCAGATGATAGTGTAGCTTTTTATCAATGCTCTCCACCCAGATTAGCTTTCTGTATCTCTTGCTGGTTACCTAGTAGTATGTAAAGAATTTTCCATCTTATCTACTCAGCTCTGGAAAGCAAGTTGTCTTTGAGGATCAACCATGGCTTCAGAGTGGCCTCTTCACAGGGAACTGGCTAACAGAGGACCGTCCTATGGCCTTACTGACAGAGATATTTAAAAATAGAATACTTGTATTCTTTTCTCAGTAGCTTCCTAAATCTCCTTTAGACTTGAGGAGTCAAGAAGGAACTGCTTGAATGAAACACCATCAATGGAATATTTCATATGAAAATTTCTCAAAGCCTAAAGAAGACAGTTATTACTTGAATTCTTGAATGTCCGTTGTGTTAAACAAGTCAAACATTTTCTCTCTTCTGAATTAAGAAAATGAAAGTTTTGTATAGTTTGGACAAATTCATATCATTGAAATTTCAAAATAATTACACAATTTTTCCCATAAAAATTTTATGATCAAAATTCTCATTTCATTTGCTGCTATTGTTCAATCACTCAATTGTGTCCAACTCTGCAACCCATGGACTGCAGCACGCCAGGCTTCCCTGTCCTTCATCATCTCCCGGAGCTTGCTCAAACTCATGTCCATCGATTTGGTGATGCCATTCAATCATCTCATCCTCTGTTGTCCCCTTCTCCTCCTGCCTTCAATCTTTCCCAGCACCAGGGAGGGTATTTTCCAATGAGTCAGCTCATCACATCAGGTGGCTAACGTACTGGAGCTTCAGCTTTAGCATCAGTCTTTCCAATGAACATTCAGGATTGATTTCCTTTTGGATTGACTGGTTTGATCTCCTTGTGGTCCAAGGGCCTCTTGAGAGTCTTCTCCAACACCACAGCTAAAAAGCATGAATTCTTAAGCATTCAGCTATTGTCTCATTGTATAGCTATAACTAAATCTTTATAAATAGTTGTATTATGTGTATGGAGAAGTTAGTAACTTAGTGAATATAAAGCTATGTCAGAAGTTAAATTGTCCCATACACTCTAGTTACAAGTACTTCTAGTTTATTCTTGTTTTATGCCAAGACTTAAAAAATAAAATTGGACAATTTTTGATTTCCTGTTTTTGATGGCTTTACCAACTAAATTGAAACAAGCAAATGGTAAATGATTCAAACAAGGATTTACTGAGCATGTGTTACAAATGCAAACTGTGCTTGACTTGGTGGAGAGGAGAGAAGAAGAGAATGAGAAGAAAAATGATTCTATATGGAAATCACAGTTTGGGATGCTTTGTCTACATTATACAACCTTCCCATTATCCTTTGTAGTAGTTATTATTATACCTAATTTCCAGGAGAGAAAACAAAGTTTCTTAAACACAAATGAACTTTTACAAGGTTGCTCATCTGGGAAGTGGCAGAGAAATGGCACAAATTTATATCTCACAATTCAGCAGCCTGGGTTCTTTATATTATGGCACCTGCCTTCCAAAAAGAAACTAAATTACTATGAAGCTACAAATAAGCAAAAATATCAGTTAGTTTGGGGACAATTTTTTAAACAGTTTTATTGAGGTAATATTGACACACAATAAAGTACATATTTAAAGAGTACAATTTGACAGATTTTAACAAATACATACCTATGAAGCCATCATCATAATCAATAAGTGAACATGCCAAAATCATCATCCCCAAAGTTTTCCCAAGATTATTTGGAATTCTTCTCTCCTGTCTCTCTCTTCATGCCCAAGTGAATATTGATCTAATTTATCTCATTATAGATTAATTTACATTTTCTAGAACTGCATATAAATAGAACAGATCAAAGCAGTCAATCCTAAAGGAAATCAGTCCTGAATATTCATTGGAAGGACTGATGCTGAAGCTGAAACTCTAATCCTTGGGCCAGCTGATGCAAAGAATTGACTCACTGGAAAAGACTCTGATGCTGGGAAAGACTGAAGGCAGGAGAAGGGAACAACTGAGGATGAGATGGTTGGATGGCATCACCAACTCAATGGACATGAGTTTGAGCAAGCTCTGGAAGTTGGTGATGAACAGGGAAGCCTGGCGTGCTGCAGTCCAAGAGGTCACAAAGAGTCAGACATGACGGAGGGACTGAACTGAACTGAACTGATATGGTATGTAGTTTTTGTTTGGCTTCTTTCATACAGCATAATTATTTTGAGATTTATCCATGTTGTTACATGTATCACATCTTTTCCATTTTATTGCCAAGTAATATTTCATAGTATGGATATACTATAAATTGTTCATTCATCTGTTGTTTCTAGTTTTTAGCTGCTACATATAAAACTGCTCTGAAAATTTGTGTAAATTTTAAATGAATGCATGCTTTCTTTTTTCCCTTGTGTAAATACCTAAATGGAATAGGTGAATCATATGGAAGGTACATTTAGTTTGAAGATATTATCAAGCTGTTTTTCAATGTAATGATACCATATCACATATCTAGCAGTAGTATGTGAGAGATTGAGTTGTTCCACATCCTGTTAACACTTGATATTGTCAGTATTTTTCATTTTTTTCTTTTTTATTTTTTATATAAATTTATTTATTTTAATTGGAGGTTAATTACTTTACAATATTGGTTTTGCCATACATCAACATAAATCCACCACAGGTATACACATGTTCCCCATCTTGAACCCCCTCTCCCTCCTCTCTCTCCGTACCATCCCTTTGGGTCGTCCCAGTGCACCAGCCCCAAGCATCCAGTATCATGTATCGAATCTGGACTGGTGATTCATTTCATATATGATATTATACATGTTTCAATGCCATTCTCCCAAATCATCCCACCCTCTCCCTCTCCCACAGAGTCCAAAAGACTGTTGATACATCTGTGTCTCTTTTGTTGTCTTACTTACAGAGTTATAGTTACCATCTTTCTAAATTCCATATATATGCATTAGTATACTGTATTGGTGTTTTTCTTTCTGGCTTACTTTACTCTGTATATTGTAAGCATCTTAATGGGAGTGTAGTGGTCTGTCACTAAGGTTTTCATTTGAATTCCCCGATGACTAATTATGTTGAACAACTTATAATGTGCTAATTTGCCATCTATACATTTTCTTTGATAAAGTATTTTTAGAAACTGTTGTTCTTTTTCAAAATTTGAGTGATTTCCTCTTATTGAGTTGTTATATATTCTAGATTTGTTGTTCAGTCACTAAGCTGTGCCTGACTCTGCAATCCCATGAACTATAGCATGCCAGGTTCTTCTGTTCTCCACTATCTCCTGGAGTTTGCTCAAACTCATGTCTATTGAGTCAACAATGCTCTCGAACCATCTCATTCTCTGTTGCCTTCTTATCCTTTTCCTTTAGTCTTTCCCAGCATTAGCATCTTCTCCAATGAGTTGGCTCTTCACATCAGGTGGTCAGTGTGGAGCTTAAGCTTTAGCAACAGTTCTTCCTATGAATATTCAGCGTTGATTTCCTTTATTTGGAATGACTGATTTGATCTCTTTGCAGTCCAAGGGATCTCAAGAGTCTTCTCCAGCACAATTCAAAAGCATTAATTTTTCAGTGCTCAGCCTTTTTATGGTCTAACTCTCACATCTATACATGACTACTGGAAAAACCAAAGCTTTGACTATACGGACTTCTGTCAGCAAAGTGATGTTTCTGTTTTTTAATACACTATCTAGATTTGTCATAGCTTTCCTTCCAAGAAGCAAGCATCTAACAAAATCCATTATTAAATACATATTTTGCTGTGTTTTTAATGGAAATGTGCCTTTGCCTCTTTATTTTCATAACACTGTCTTTTGAAGAGCAAAAGTTTTTAACTTAGATGAAGTAATTGTTTTTTGTTTTGTTTTGTTTTGTTTTTACTTTAATGCTCTTTATTTTAAGACTTTTTTCTGGTATTTTAGAATTATTTACCAAACTGACAGTCACTAAGATTTCTTTCTTGTTTTTATTTTGATGTTACATAATTTTAGCCATTACATTTGGGAGCAAAATTCATTCCAAGTTATGAAGAGTTAATGTGGCCACAATAAAGAAAGCGGAGATGTCTCTGCTTTGTGGGCTGAACAAGATGTTCTGCCAAGGAATCTGGACACAGCCTTGAGTTCAACGGTCTCTTGCTTATATACGAGGGAACACTCCCTTCCTGTGATAAGGAGGAAGAAAGGGCCCTGAACAGATTCTGCAGTAAGCAAAAATGTCACTCCCTTTTGCTGTGTAATAATATTTATGCACATGCACTGTACTGAGAAGGTTTAGTCATACAGTCTGGAATTCTGCCCAGGGGCATGTATACAAATAAACCGCGAGCTCGCTGGCTTGCGCAGTCCTTTTTCCTCTGGCCAGAGTGTCTGTCTCTGTTTTGTATGTCTTAAGTGTTTTGTGTCATTTCACTCATAATCTCCAGTAATCAACAAAGTTAATTTTTCTATGTGGTATTAGGTTAAAACTGAGGCTTAAAGCTCAACATTTGGAAAACTAAGATCATGACATCTGGTCCCATCACTTCATGGGCAATAGATGGGGAAACAGTGGAAACAGTGTCAGACTTTATTTTGAGGGGCTCCAAAATCACTGCAAATGGTGACTGCAGCCATGAAATTAAAAGATGCTTTCCTTGGAAGGAAAGTTATGACCAAACCAGATAGCATATTCAAAAGCAGAGACATTCCTTTACCAACAAAGGTCTGTCTAGTCAAGGCTATGGTTTTCCAGTTGTCATGTATGGATGTGAGAGTTGGACTGTGAAGAAAGCTGAGTGCTGAAGAATTTATGGTTTTGAACTGTGGTGTTGGAGAAGACTCTTAAGAGTTCCTTGGATTGCAAGGAGATCCAACCAGTCCATTCTAAAGGAGATCCGTTCTGGGTGTTCATTGGAAGGACAGATGTTGAAGCTGAAATTCCAATACTTTGGCCACCTCATGTGAAGAATTGACTCATTAGAAGAGACCCTGATGCTGGGAGGGATTGGGGGCAGGAGGAAAAGGGGACGACAGAGGATGAGATGGCTAGATGGCATCACTGACTCGATGGACATGAGTGTGAGTAAAGTCCAGGAGTTGGTGATGGATAGGGAGGCCTGGCGTGCTGCGATTCATGGGGTCACGAAGAGTCGGACACAACTGAGTGACTGAATTGAACTGAACTGAGGCTATTTTTTGTTGTGCTTTTGCTTGTTTGTTTGTCTATATATACAGCTGTAAAATCATTCCAGCACTATTCATTGAAAAGATTACCCCTTCTCCATTTAATTTCTTTGGCATCTCTGTCAAATATAAGTTAACCAAATATGTGTATATCTGCCTTCAAAGAGAAACACTAAGCTTCTTTTTAACCCATCAACATACTTTTATTTTAAAAATACTCAAGGTGATTCCATAGCAGAATAAAAACAAGTCCAAGTAAACACGGTGACATGAAATAAATGGTAGTAAATACAATGGTAGTAAAGAAAGAACTAGAACAAAATTTAGAGAGGCTGTTTGGAATACAATTCTCTCTCAAATGACAAAGACAAAATAATCTTTCCTAGTTTTTGATTGATAAAATTTCTTACAGTGTAATCCTAACAAATTACATACCTGCAGGAAATATTTTTGTGTTTCAATATACATCCAGCAGAGTCTGGATGTTATTAGATCAAGGTTATTTCTTGCAGCTTAATCTGTGTTTGGTTTGTTGTGAATGAGTATGCCATCATCCTTTTTATAGCTCCATATCAGGTTTATGTATAATTCAATCAATACCTTGGGGCACAGTGTTTGATGATTACAATAAAAAAGATCTATTTTGTTGTTCTTTGTGAAGGTATTTTCATTATCACATGTCACTCAGTTACAAGAGTTTATAGGACCATTTACACCCAGTGGACACTTTAAACATATGATTTTATGACAACTAAACACGAAGATAAATGAAAACATTTTAGAAAGATATTAGGATCCTTTCCTTGGTATTTGCTTGATATGAGTTGGGACCATAAAAGAGTTTCCTTTGTACAGTCCTGCTTGTTACAAGGCACAGGAGAAATGGAGCTGAGATGAAGTGTTTCAAACAGCTAATGGGCTAGCTTGCTCACCCATTAACAGCAAGGTACCCAAAACTAAAAATAAGAGATGAAAACTAAGCAGATGATTTTTTAAGCAGTGTCCAAATACTTTAGGTAAATTGAACAAATATTTATTGGACACTCTCAGATGGTAACACATCTGCCTACAATGCGGGAGATCTGAGTTCAATCCCTGGGTCGGGAAGATCTCCTGGAGGAGGAAGTGGCAACCCACTCCAGTATTCTTATCTGGAAAATCCCATGGACAGAGGAGCCCAGTAGGGCTCCATGCGGTCGCAAATAATCGGACATGACTGAGCGACTTCAATTTCACTTTCTCTCTCCATAATACTAGAAATTCAGCTGGTCAGTTGGTATCCTTCTTGTCTCAAATAGTAACCATATGACCTATAGTTCCCCTTCAGTATCATTCCTTTGACTCATAAGATGATTTGGTTTAACATCATGTAGCCATTACTACAAGAGAAATTTGAATGTGAACTTCATATTAGATAGTACTTTTGTCTCAATATTAAATTTCTTGATTTTGAGAATTGACCTATGGCTATGTTTTTTAAAATGTCTACATTCTTAGGAAATATGTGCTGAAGGAATGATGTCATGACCTCTCCAAGTTACTTTCAAATGGCTCAGCAAGATGATAATAATTATTATAGTAATTATAATACTGTAGATGTTTTATGTGACAGAGAAAGCAACTATGGCAAAATGTTAACAGTGGATTGAATTTAGGTGAAGAATATACGGGAATACAATACAGTGTTCTTAAAACTTTTCTGTAGAAATGAAAGCATTTTTAATAAAACTTTGAGTGGAATTAAAGATCTATCTTATCTAAGAAGAACTCATAGAGAATGATACCCAAATGGTACCTAAAGGAGCAGTTGGTCTCTCAATGCTCCTTAGCAATTTCTTTCTTTATGCCTAGTTGTTGCTGTATTGTATTTCCTCCAGTGGTTGTAAACTTCAAGCACACTTCTTTAATTCTATCTACAGAGTTCCTCATTTTATCTATTCTAGTCACTCTCAACATTTGACTTAAGTGGCATTTTTTCACCTCTATGTTAACCTGTTAGCAATATTTATTCTAACTTACTGTCCCAGAAGAAGTATCTCCATCCTCCATACCCTCCAAAGACAATCACATATTTTCCATCCTGCAAGATTGTCAGTAATGCTCACCTTTCTTCCTCCTTAGACTCTTGCTGATTACTCTCTCCTCTTGACCTTTCCCTGATTCCCAGCATACATGAGTATATATGACCTTTCACAATTCTTAAAGGTAACAGTAAGCTGCTCCCCACCAAGAACTTGGAGGGGGAAAAAAGAGAAGGAAATGATCTAAACTGTGATCACATGTGGATCACATGTTACAGACTGAAGTGGAAATCTACAAAGTTACCTTAAAGAGACAGAATGGCTCTAAGGTCATCCATAAAAACTTGGTTAAAATTAGATTAGTAATATTCATGTATGCATAGAAACAATACGTATTTACTTAAAAAATAGTTAGAAAATCAGTGGAGGACAAAAGTACAGTGTTAGAAAAAAGGTAATTGGTTATCATGGGCTGGGATGGAGGCATTTTATGGGAATTGACTGCAAAGAGCACAGAGAATATTTTAGGCTGATGGAAATGTTCTAGAGCTTGATCATTTTGGTGGTGCATGACTACATACACTTGTTAAAGCTCATTGAATTGTACTTTTAAAATTGGTTGATTTTTACTGTAGATAAAGTATAACTAAAGATAACTTTAAAACAGTTATCACTATAACAGTGTTTATAAGTAGTAACAAAATCAGAATGACATATATTACAATTGATTACTAAACACGGGTGGGCACAGCACCCTATCTATGGTGCTGAATAATAAGAATATATGATCCTTCCTGCTACAACACTTAGGGTCAATACACCCTTCCCAATCTGTGCTAGTTGCTTTGAAACTCCTTTCCTTTGGGAGCTCCTATCTCTGCACAGAAGCCTTAGTGCATTGCATCATAATAAATTAAAAATATTTTGTTTTATTTGAATATATTGAGAATGTCCCTCTTATTTAAACTGTACTCCTGGAATTGCAGCTTTTCAGAGAGCTAAAAGGGCACATACAAATCTTTTATTTGTCATCAGATATTATCTCACCCACACTGGACTTAAAAATATCAGTGACAGTGGAAAATGCCTGTCCTTCACATTTCTTCTTCTATTTCTCAGGTAGGAGAGGGGGAGAAGACTCCCCCCAGATGGTCTAATTGCATCCAAAATATATTTTTCTTTTTGTTAGGCAAATAACAAACCCAGGAAATTCTAAACTGTAGATGCTTATCTGTCAGCAGCTGGTTCCCCAGAGACCAAAAGAATGCTTTCATTTAGCTGAAGGTTGCTATAGGCAGCCACATGCCTGCCTGGGAAAATACATCATTTTTTGAAAATGTGAATATGACTGCTAAAAGGAGGCAAAGACCTAGTTACATGTCCCATTTCAGAGCCTTCAGCCCCAGCTGCAGTGACCAAATAGGACAATGGTGACCGTGGGGATTCAGGAATTCAGTTTCTATGTGACATCCTCACAATCCCTAGGTCAAATTCAGGAAGAACTGCTACTATCACCAGCTCAGAAATGCCATCAAAGGCAGAGAGCCAATCTTGATTCCAAAGGAGGCATTGCCAGTCTCTCATTCAGCCTTCATAGGCTGGACCCTTCATAGAACTATGTGTGAGTTCAGTTCTGTACAGTTTAGTTGCTTAGTCATGTCTGACTCTTTGCAACCCCATGAACTGCAGCACGCCAGGCCTCCCTGTCCCTCACCAATTCACGGAGTTCACCCAAACTCATGTCCATTGAGTCAGTGACATCATCCAACCATCTCATCCTCTGTCATCCCCTTCTCCTCCTGCCCTCAATCTTTCCCAGCATCAGTGTCTTTTCCAATGAGTCATCTCCGCATCAGGTGGCCAGAGTATTGAAGTTTCAGCTTCAAAATCAGTCCTTTCAATGAACATCCAGGACTGATCTCCTTTAAGATGGACTAGTTGGATCTCCTTGCAGTCCAAGGGACTCTCAAGAGTCTTCTCCAACACTGCAGTTCAAAAGCAACTCTGAGTGAGCACAGCCACAAAAGTTGGTTCCAAACAAACAGCTGCAGGAAAAGCAAGTGTCTTCTTGCCTCAGCATCCAGCTAAACTGCCTAGCCTTGCCTATCTGTTCCTCAGCTTAATACAGTTCCTGACTCCGTAGCCCTGACTCCCATCTGTCACTCCCCATTTCTGAAAGCTCCCTCCCACCTCACTCCACATCTTGGCTACATTAAGGCTGAGCAGGCGCAAGCCCAACATGATTCAATTCCAGCTTTGTTAATCATAAATATGTTCATAGACTCTTTCTCTTGCTCAGGTTTTAAACATAGTACTTTAATATATATTTCTTTCATAAACACAAAAATTTTCCACAAGGATTACTAGATACAGGATAACGATGAGAAAGGAAACAGCCATTCTGAGATGCAAGTGCTGGGTGGGCAGTGGGTCTACACATGAACTAAACCATATCACCAGGCTTTTTGCACTTGCTTCTCAGTGTGTGGACTTTCCAGGTGGCTCAGATGATAAAGAATCCACCTGCAATGCATGAGACGCAGGTTCGATCCCTGGGTCATGAAGATTCCCTGGAGTAGGAAATGGCAACCCACTCCAGTATTCTTGTCTAGAGAATCCCATAGACAGAGGAGCCTGGCAAGCTGGAGTCCATGAGGTTGCAAAGAGTTGGACAAGACTGAAAGATTAACACTTTCACTTTTCTTAGCATGTACAGTTCAACTTTGTGCCTTAAACCAAGTGCAAGTGGCCAAGAAGTTCCAGAATCCTTCACAAACACAGAAGGCTATGACTGTTATATCTTGGATCATGGTATAGCTTTCCATTTATTTGTTTTGCCTTCAATTTCTTTCATTAATGTCTTTCAGTTTTCAGAGTACAAGTCTTTCACCTCCTTGGTTAAGTTTATTTCTAGGTACACTGACCCTTGAACAATGCTTTTGATAAAGGCACCAACTTCCCAATTCGATCAGAAGTCTGTGTGTAATTTTATAGATGGCCTGCTGTATCTGCAGTTTTACAGTCACAGATTCAACCAGTCATGGATTGTGTAGCACTGTAGTATGTATGTACTGGAAAAAATTATGTATAAGTAAACCTATGAAGTTCAAACCTGTGCTGTTCAAGGGTCAAGTGTATTTTGTAATATGATTATAAATGGGATTGTTTCTTGCTTTCTCTTTCTGATACTTATTAGCATATAAAATACAGCAGATTTCTATATTTTAATTTTGTATTCTGCAACTTTACTGAATTCGTTTGTTCTAACAGTTTAGGGTTTTCTATGTGTAGTATTATGTCATCTAAAAATAATGACGATTTTGCTTCTTCCCTTCCAATTTGTATGCCTTTGTTTTTCTAGCCACAGCTAGTATGTTGAATAACAGTGGTAAGACTGTATATCCTTGTCTTGTTTCTGATCTTAGAAGAAAAGGTTTTATCTTTGCTCTGTTGGATATAATATTAGTTGGTGGGTTGTCATAAACTGTGTGAAGGTATGTTTCTTATATACCCCCTTTGTTGAGAATTTTCATCACGAATGAGTGTTGAATCTCATTAAATATTTTTGCTGCATCTGTTGAGATGATAATATGGTTTTAATTTTTTCTTTTGTTAGTGTAATATATCACATTGATTGATTTAAGAATATGGAATTATACATGCATCCCTGAAATAAACCCCAATCAATCATTATGTATGATATTTTTAGTGTATTGTTAAATTTAGTTTGCTAATATTTTATTGAGGATTCATACATCTATATTCATCAATGACACTGGCTTGCCTTTTTTTTTTTTTTTTGGTAGTGTTTTTGTCTTATCTTGATATTGGGTTAATGCTGGCATCATAGAATAAGTTTGGAAGTGTTCTCTCCTCTTCGATTTCTTGGAGCAGTTTGAGAAGTATAGGTCTTAGCTCTTTGTTAAATGTTTGGTAGAATTCCCTGGGAAGCTATATGATCTTGGACTTGGCAAGCAGTTTTTTTTCTAAATTACTGATTCAACTTCATTACTGTAATCAGTCTGTTCAGATTTTCCATTTCCTCCTGATTCAGTCTTGAAAGATTTATGTTTCTAAGAAAGCAAAGAGGAACTAAAGGACTTCTTGATAAAGGTGAAATAGGAGAGTGAAAAAGCTGTCTTGAAACTCAACACACATGTACACCTGTGGCTGATTCATGTCGATATGTGCCAAACTACCATAATATTTTAATTAACCTCAAATTTAATTAATTAATTTTTAAAAATTCAACATTCAAAAACTAAGATTATGGCATATGGTCTCATCACTTCATGGCAAGTAGATGGGGAAACAATAGAAACAGTGACAGACTTTATTTTCTTGTGCTCCAAAATCACTGCAGACGGTGACTATAACAGAGGACGAGATGGTTGGATGCCACCACCGACTCAATGAACGTGAATTTGAGCAAACTCTGGGAGATGGTGAAGAACAGGGAAACCTTGTGTGCTGCATTCCATGGGGTCACAAAGAGTTGAGCACAACTGAGTGACTGAACAAAAACTTATCCATTTCTTCTAGGTTGTCCAAATTGTTGGCATGTAATCATTTGTAGTATTTTCTTATGATTTTAGTTATAACTTCTTTTTATTTCTAATTTCATTTATTTGGGCATTCTTTTTTTTTTTTTTATTGATGAGTCTGGCTAAAGGGTTCATCAGTTTTGTTTATCTTTTCAAAAAGCAGCTCTTAGTTTCATTATCCTCTCTCTTTGGTCTCTGTCTCATTTATTTACACTCTAATCTTTATTATTTTCTTTCTTTTACTAACTTTGGACTTTGACGATTCTGCTTTTTCTAATACCTTCAAGGATAAAGTGAAATTGTTTATTTGAGTTTTTTATTTGTTTTATGAGACAGGCCCATATCATTACAAATTTCTTAGAATCTCTTTTGCTCTATTTCATACATTTTAGAAAAATGTTTCTGTTTTCTTTCATTTCAATGAATTGTTTCATTTCCTCTGATTTCTTCACTTATCCACTGGCTTTTTACTGGGAGAATGTGTATTCTGTTTGGGAATGGACTGTTCTGTAGATATCTATTAAATCTATCTGTTTATTGTTTGTTGGTTTTTTGGCTGTGCCATGGGGCATGTGGAACCCTACTTCCCCAATTAGGGGTTGAACTCACTCCTCTTGCATTGGAAATGCAGAGGCTTAACCACTGAAATCCATCTGTTCAATGTATCATTTAAGATCAATATTTCCTTATTGATTTTCTATCTAGATGATCTATCCATTGATATTGGTGGGCTTGAAACTCCTCTACAATTATGTAGTATTATCAGTTTTTCACTTTATCTGATAATATTTGCTTTATGTGTTAGGTATTTCTATTTATGAATGAACTTTTTATCATTGTATGCCATTCCTTGATTTCTGTTATAATCTTTATTTCAAAATCTATTTTCAAAGTAAGTATTGTCACTCTATGCCTCTTTACATTTCCACTTGCATAGACTCTCTATACAATCCATTACTTCCTTTTTATAGTTTACTTATTTATTGTATTTATTTATTATTTTATTTCTTTTTCTTTCCCAGTGATACAAATACATGTATCTACTCCATTTCAAAGTCTTTTCCAAGGAACTGTGCTCAGTATAATCCTTAAAGGCCAGTCTGTGTGTATCATATTTTTAGCTTTGAAGTGAGTGCTGTAGGCAGCATGTAGATGGGTCACATTTTCTAATCCATTCAGTCACCCTATATGGTTTGATTGGGACATTTAATCAATCTAAATTTAAAGTGATCATTGATAGGTTTATATTTATTGTCATTTTGTTGTTTCTTTTCTAGTTGTTTTTGTAGCTCTTCTCTGTTGTTTTATTTTTTTATGATATTTCTTTGGGCATGAAAATTTTCTTTGTTTTATGTTAGGGTTCCTTTTCCTTTATGTTGTATATTTTTTTCATTTGTAATTACCACAGTGTTCATATATATCAATATCCATTAGTTCAGTTCAGTTACTTAGTTGTGCTTGACTCTTTGCAGTTCAATGGATTGCAGCATGCCAGGCCTCCCTGTCTATCACCAGCACCTGGAGCTTGCTCAAACTCATGTCCATTGAGTTTGTAATGACGTGCAACCATTTCATCCTCTGTTGTTCCCTTCTCCTCCTGTCTTCACTCTTTCCCAGCATCAGGGTCTTTTCCAATGAGTCAGCTCTTCCCATCAGGTGGCCAGAGTACTGGAGCTCCAGCTTCAGCATCAGTCCTTCCAATGAATATTCAGGACTGATATCCTTTAGGATGGACTGGTTGGATCTCCTTACAGTCCAAGGGACTCTCAAGAGTCTTCCCCAAAAACACAACTCAAAAGCATTAATTTTTCAGTGCTCAGCTTTCTTTATAGTCTAACTCTCATATCCATACATAACTACTGGAAAAACCATACCTTTGACTAGACAGACCTTTGTCAGCAAAATAACATCTCTGCTTTTTAATATGCTGTCTAGGTTGCTCACAGATTTCCTTCCAAGGAGCAAGCATCTTTTAATTTCATGGCTTCAGTTTCCAGCTGCAATGACTTTGGAGTGCAAAGAAATAAAGTCTGTCACTTTCCACTGTTTCCCCATCTATTTCCCATGAAGTGATGGGACCAGATGACATCATCTTCGTCTTCTGAATGTTGAGCTTTAAGCCAACTTTTTCACTCTCCTCTTTCAGTTTCATCAAGAGGCTCTTTAGTTCTTCTCTGCATTCTTCCATAAGGTATCATCTGCATATCTGAGGTTATTGATATTTCTCCCAGCAATCTTGATTTCAACTTGGGCTTCTTCAAGCCTGGCATTTCGCATAATGTACTCTGCATAGAAATTAAATAAGCAGGATGACAATATACAGCCTTGACGTACTACTTTCCCAATTTGAAACCAGTCTGTTGTTCCATGTCCAGTTTGGTTGCTTCCTGACCTGCAAGTGGGTTTCTCAGGAGACAGGTCAGGTGGCTTGGTATTTCCATTTCTTGAAGAATTTTCCACAGTTTGTTGTGATCCACACAGTCAAAGGCTTTAGTGTAGTCAATAAAGCAGAAGTAGATGTTTTTCTGGAACTCTCTTGCTTTTTCAATGATCCAGTGGATGTTGGCAATTTGATCTCTGATTCATCTGCCTTTTCTAAATCCATCTTAAACATCTGGAAGTTCATGGTTCACATATTGTTGAAGCCTTGCTTAGAGAATTTTGAACAATACTTTGCTAGTGTGTGAGATGAGTGCAATTGTGTATTTTGAACATTCTTTGGCATTGCCTTTCTTTGGAATTGGAATGAAACCAGTCCTGTGACCACTGAAGAGTTTTCCAAATATGCTGGCACACTGAGTGTAGCACTTTAATAGCATCGTCTTTTAGGACTTGAAATAGCTCAGATGGATATCCATCACCTCCTCTAGCTTTGTTCATAGTGATGCTTCCTAAGGCCCTCTTGACTTTGGACTCCAGGATGTCAGGCTCTAGGTGAGTGATCTCACCAGCACACTTATCTGGGCAGTAAGATCTTTTTGCATAGTTCTTCTCTGTGTTCTTGCCACCTTTTCTTAATATCTCCTGCTCCTGTTAGTTTCACACTGTTTCCATCATTTATTGAGCCCATCTTTGCATGAAATGTCCCCTTGGTATCTCTAATTTTCTTGAAGAGATCTAGTCTTTTCTATTCTATTGTTTTCCTCTATTTCTTTGCATTGATCACTGAGGAAGACTTTCTTATCAATATCTATATTGATCTGTATATAGTATATAAATATATATATATATAATTTGTTTTAAACTGATAGCCATGTATTCAAACACATTTTAAAAGTTCTACATTTTTTTTCCTTCCCTCCCAATGTTTTATGGTTTTGACATCACATTTTACATCTTTGTATTCACCTTAACTATTTATTGTAGTTATAATCAATTTTGTGGCTTTTGTTTTTTAAAGCATTAATTCTTCGGCATTCACCTATCTTTTTTTTTTTTCAGTTTATTTATTTTAATAGGAGGATTTTTTTTAACTTTCATACTAACTTTTTAAGTAGTTGATCCACTGCCTTAATATATATTTTCCTTTACACTTGAGATATTTTCCTTTGTGTACTTTTTTTTTCTTCTTCTTAGAGCATTTTCTTTTTGCTTAAAGAATACCTTTAACATTTTGTGTAAGGCAGTTTACTAATGATGAACTATTTCAGTTTCTGCTTGTCAGGGAAAATTTATCTCTTCTTCAAATCTGAATAAAAAGCTTACTGGGTAGATTATCTTTGGTTGCAATTTTTCCTTTTAGCACTTTACATATATTATGCTACTTCCTTCTTGCCTGCAAAGTTACTGCTGAAAAATTAGCTGATAGTGTTGTGGGGAATTATATGTTACTCTTGTTTTTCTCTTGTTGCCTTTAAAATTCTCTTTAAGTTTTACCATTTTAATTATGATATGTCTGGGTGTACATACATTGGGCTTATCTTTTGGTTGGACACTCCATGCTTCCTGCAGTTAAATATGTTTCCTTCCATAAGTTAAGAATGTTTTCAGCCATTATTTCATCAAATTTGTTTTCTTCCCTCTTTCTGGAACTCCTATAATGTGAACATTACTGTGCTTGATGTTGCCCCAGAGATTTCTTATGCTATCCTCATTGTTTTAAACTCATTTTTTCTTTTTACTCTTCTGACTGTGTGATTTCTACTATTCTCTCTTCCTGGTTATTTATGTATTCTTCTATACCACTTATTTTGCTATTGATTTCCTCTAGTCTTGGGCTCCAAAGTCACTACAGATGATGACTGCATCCATGTAATTAAAAGAAGCTTGCTCCTTGGAAGAAAAGTTATGACAACCTAGACAGCATATTAAAAAGCAGAGATGTCACTCTGAGACATTATTTTGCCACAAAGGTCCATCTAATCAAAGCTATGGTTCTTCCAGTAGTCACGTATGGATGTGAGAGTTGGACCATAAAGAAAGCTAAGTGCCGAAGAACTGATGTTTTTGAACTGTGGTGTTGGAGAAGACTCTTGAGAGTTCCTTAGGCTGCAAGGAGATCAAACTAATCAATCCTAAAGGAAATCAGTCCTGAATATACATTGGAAGATCTGATGCTGAAGCTGAAGCTCCAATACTTTGGCCACCTGATGTGAGGAACTGACCCGTTGGAAAAGACCCTGATGTTGGGAAAAATTGAAGGCAGGAGGAGAAGGGGATGACAGAGGATGAGATGGTTGGATGGCATCACCAACTTGTTGGACATGAGTTTGAGCAAGCCCTGGGAGTTGGAGATGGGCAGGGAAGCCTGGCATGCTGCAGTGCATAAGGCTGGACTCTTTGCAGTTCAAAGAGTTGGACATGACTGAGTGACTGAACTGAGTATTTTTTTCATTTAAGCTAGTATGCTCTTCAGCTCTGACTTTTTAAAAGTATTTTCAAATTCTCTATTCTCCTAAATTCAGTGAGCATTTTTATGATTATTGCTTTAAACTTTTTATCAGCTGAATTACTTATTTCTGTCTCATTACAGCTTCTTTCTAGGGTTGTATCTTGTTCTTTAATTTGGAAAATATTCCTCTCTCTTCTCATTTTGTGTGACTTTCTGTGTTTGTCTATAAATTAGGTGAAAGAGTTACCTCTCCCACTCTGTGTGGGAGCATCCCTATGCAGACTGAATGTGCCCAGTTGTTTGACCAGAGGACTGGAGCTAAAGCAAGTGTGGGCTGGAGATCTTTCTGAGACATATGGCTGCAATTTTGGCTGAGTGGGCTGCAGCTGGAACCTGATGTGGGCCAGGGCTTCTCCCAGGGCACATCAAATCCCACTGTCTGGGTGAGGATGGATTTAGAACTAGAGCCCATCTTGGATCAGGGCTTCTCCCAAGGTATACTGGAAGCTGCCACCTTGGCTGACTAGGTCTTAAACTAGAACTGAGTATGGACCGGGGCTTCTCTGCAAATGTGCTGGAACCAGAGTCATTTGCTGACTGTGGGTCACGTTGAGGTGACCTTGAAGGCCAACCAGGCCAACTCTAGTGGCCTAGTGCTTTTAACTTGCTGCCTTTGTGGGGCTCAGAGAAAGTGTGTTTGTGCATAAGCCCTGCTTGTTTTCAGCTCATTTTTCCAGAGCCAGTCCCCAGGGCTGGAAAGCCCAATGTGGGGCTCAATTTCCCTACTCCCTAGAAAGGACCTCTGAGTTTGTGATGTTCCCTTTCTCTTTGGGATCACCCACTGGACATGTGGATTCTGACTAGATTCTTGTTTTTCCCTTCATGGTTTTTGTCCAAATGTTTTTTTTCTTTAGATACTTAATTGTAATAAAACTGTGCTGCTAATCTTCAGGTTGTTCTCAGAGAGAGCTATTCTATATGTAATTTTAGTTTTGATGTGTCCCTGGTGGTTCAGATGGTACAAGATTTTCCTTCTCTTGCAGGAGACGGGTTTGATCCCTGGTTTGGGAAGATCCCTTGAAGGAGGACATGACAACCCACTCCAGTATTCTTGCCTGGAGAATCCCCATGAACAGAGGAGCCTGGCAAGCTACAGTCCATGGGGTCACAAAGAGTTGGACACAACTGAGCAACTAAGTATAGCACATGGGAAGAGAATCTTCCTACTCTCGATCCCATTTCCAGACCTATTCATTTTTCCCAACCACTTTCATTATTACTGGTATCTTTCCTCCCACTCCAGTTTCCACTCTGCTTACCTCTGGCTAAAACAAACAAACAAATGTGTATTCATTGTTTATGGCTCAGTACAAGACTTAGCTTATCCACAAAGCTTTCCTGCAGTTTCTTCATCTGGTGTTCTCTCTTTCCCTCCTCTTCAAGGGTCCTAATACATCTGTGATCCACACCACATAGGTTAACACTTCATTGTTTGCAAATTATTTCATGAATTTGTAACCTTTGAAACTTATCCCACATCACTCTAGCACCTGGAAGACTACCAGACATGAAAAGTTCTCCTTACTGATTTCTAGGCTGAAACAATTTTCTAGGCTGAAAACTGTTTACAGTTACTTCCTTAAACCTGTTTAAAAAGAAAGAAATAAAAAGAAAAGCTATTCCTAATCCACTAAGAGTGATGCTCAAAATTCAATAATTATCTTGCAAAATATTTCCATTCCCCATGCAATTTGACACTTTTACCCAGGAGAATATCTCTCATCTTTTATGTTGCTAATCCTACTGTTTGACAAATAGAGTTCACCTAGAATCTCCCTTCAAACCATATTTAAACTTTCACCCTTTCAGACAAGACTCTGGGCTATAACTCATGGAGCCAGTTAGCTTCACTAATTGTAACCAATTTTTGATTTACTAAATGCCAGTGTTCAGCTAGAAAGGAGATGGAAAAGCCCCAGGTAATTGCTGACCTTCTGATTGGGGGGTGGGGCAAGATAACCATACCCAATTTCATACTGATGTATCTACGGAGATTGAGTGTAAAAAATTTTTCCCAAGATTAGAGAGAAGAAGGAAAGCACATGGACTAAAAATGGCATGTGTTTAAAGGACTTCTGAATTAATGGAAAGAGAGCTTTATTATAACCTTCAAATTGATAAGAAATATGCTGGTACTGGTCTTTTCTGAAAACTTGAATGCCATTCTGAGAAAGTTAGTTGTAGAAATGGATTTTATCTTCTAAATAAGTGAAATATACTATAAACAATAAAGAGTTTTACTCCTAATGAGAAGGACAGGTATTCTACTATGACTACAGTGTTATAAAGAGCAGCGCCAGCTCATAACAGAATTGTGCACCATAACAGGTTTGGTTTGGTTCTTCTCTGTCCTCCTCCATGTGTGCAGACCAGTCCCAAATCCCTTCCCTAGTCTTTCCATGGACATCTTCAACCTCAGCCCCTTGCACTTTTTCCCTGCCCTTTTATGTTGCCCATTGCAAACTTGTCCCAGTGCCATCTGAGATTCGCACTGTTTTCAATGGAGAGATGACTTGATGTGTATTCTTCCCAAGAATATATGTGTTTGAACAGGAGAAAGATTGAGATAACCCACGGGAGTGAGTTTCTGAAAGACAGTTTGCCTTGAGGATTCTCTGAACACAAATTACGGTGTAGACAATCTGGCTAATAAGATAGCACTGGAAACAGATCAGAGTGGGGTCATGGTGCACAATCAGGCTCTCTGAAGTGACCCTGAGGAATAGCATCAAACATGACCAGAGGACCTGTGATTAGGATGAGGAAAATTTTGGTAAAGAATCATTTAGTAATGAGTCATGCAGATGCCATGTCTGACTCACAGCTTGCAGGGAGTGAGGACTTCTGTCTGTTCCAGAGGGGCCTCTGAGAAAACCACAATAATAAGCAGCATCAACACATCACATATAAGCTTTAGCCTCAGTGGGAAACCAGATCTGTCTATATGGTTAGGACAGCCAGAATAGTAACAGAAAGATCCTAGAACCTTTCCCTTTTTAAGTAAAAAGTGAGTACTTTCTATTTATATGTATATATGTTTCAAGGACATGCATAATTTCATCTTCTTTCATATTCAGCCTTTCTTTTGCTATGAATCTATTTTTATATTCACTGTAGACAAGTAATATTTCTACTTCAGAGGTTCTCTATAAAGATTGCACTGTCATTAGAGGTTCCCTCTATGGGGAAATAATGTGGAACAAAAACAGATATGGTACAGTGCCAGGGGTATTGGTGGACTGGAAAATACGACAACCAGCAGAGCCTGCATGAGATATGTTAGAAAGAGTCAAAGGATGACACTGGAAGGCCTTATCTGAGTCTACGTGCCAATAGGATTCAACATCAGAAAAGAAGTTGCAAAGCCAGCTAAGCACATCCTCCAATGAGCCTCATTCGACCCCAAGCAACCTTACATGACTCTAATGTTTCACTTCTCACTTACAGATGTGGAAACTGAGACTCAAAGATATTAAGTACCTTGCTCAAGATGAAGATAGCAAGCCAATGACAGAGCAAGGATTGTGCATACTGGAGACACTGAAAGCAATAATTTGGAAACACACATACAAAGGGATGTTAGTTGAGTAACAGGAGACAATGAGCCCTGGGTGTCATGTGAAGACCCATCTACTTATCCAATGCTTTAGGCAAAGTTTTAATTTGACGTTACCAACAGAAAAACACTTAAATCGTAAAAGACTCTGAGAGAAGTGATTTCATACTTTTAAATGATAATGTTTTCTTATTTTCTGTTGTTCTTATTGTCAGGATTCTCTGATTATTAGTCTTACCTAAGTCCCTCTAGGAATGAAATAATTTCTCCTGCTTAATTGAATGATAAAACAAATGCCTCCACTGCCATTTTTATTTATGATGTAATCAGCTCAACTCCCCAGAATATGCCACAGACTCACAGCCTTTTCAAAATATGGACGATTAAGCTTGTATATGCTCAATAACAATCTGAATGTGTTTATTCAAACACTCTTCTCCTAATTATTAAGTTTGGGTGTATTTCAAGGGACATTGAATTCATCTCTGTGTCATTTACTTTGAGCTCATTCAAATCAGTCAGAAATAGATGGCAAGAAATATTTGCTTCTTAGGTAGTATCAGGGGCTTCCCTGGTGGCTAAGAGGGTAAAGCATCTGCCTGCAATGCAGGAGACCCAGGTTCAACCCTGGATAGTATCAGAGCCACTGCTTACCTTAAAACTGTGTGCATTGGATCAAGATAAAGTGAAAATGCAGCTTTCAAGTGAATTTTGGAATTTTGAGGTTGAAATAACAGATTGTCAGCAGAAAACTACTTCCTAACTTTATTTTATATGCTAAAATTTGCAGTTACTCCACAACATTTAGAAGTAAATGAGAGACAGACAAAGGAATAAGCTAATTTTCTGTGGCACCATCTCTTCTGCCCTGTATTTGTGTCCCTGGGTCAGTATTCATGTTTTTGACCTTTTCCCATGCACAACGTTTCTACATGATCCTCTTAGGCAAACTCAGTATTTGATTTAAAAAAAAAAATCCAAGTCAGAAATAAATCATATTAAGTTACAGAGGAACCACGTTGAATACTGAACAACTGGTATGTCATGATAATACAATTTAGGGCAGCTGTAAATAAAATCCAAGTCAGCACCAAGAAACTATGCAACGTGTTCCTTGCTGAACAGAGTTACTATGTAAATCAGAAATCAAATAAAGAGTACATGCAAGATATTTTATCCCACCTGAAGATCAGTCACCTTTCCTAGAGGCACAATGATGTTGGCAATGAAAAAGAAAAATTAGTGATTTCCCAACTGGAATGCATCCTCCAAGTTTGTTATTGAAATTGTTAAAAGTAAATAAATAAATAAAAAGCCTTCAATAGAATAATGCGACATTCAGGATTAGATCTCAGTATATTTTACATGTGGGGCATACTGTAGCCTGAATTCGTCCTCTTTTCCTTGGATTTATGGACAGTTGCAAACTTTCTAAAGGGCACAGGCAACCCTTTCATCCAAGGTTAATTTTTTGTTGGCTATACAACAAATTATCCAATCTCCCCAGTTTGATTTATCAAGTGCTGTATGACGTGGCCCTGCCTTAATTCTCAAACTCTCCTCCAGCCACTCATCTACAAGTGGTCAAATTTTCCACAACAGAATCTTTTCAGATTCTGTGGCATATTCAACTAGAAAATCTTTTTGTCTCCTCTATGCTCCATATTTTACTAATAATCAGACATATTGACCAGAAGCCATGGTTTAGGTATCTTTATACCTCTAAGTTCAAGCAAGGGCCCAGAACCCAGTAGAAATTGCTATGTGTGTGTGTGTGTGTGTGTGTGTGATTAATAAAATGCTTCTTGACATGAGCTAGTAATCAAAATTTCCCCAACATTTTCAGCCAAGTGGAATCAAATACTACTTTCAATGCTTTGAAAAAGAGCCTACTTCACCACTCACTTTATTAATATTCAAGTTATTTGGTTAGGATTGATGCCAAAACTTTTCACATATTCCAAGAAATATCATTGCAAGTCTGGAAATGGAAAAAATAACACAAGTCCACAATTGAATGCTAGATGATGACTTCTCAGCTGGTTGCCTGCATTTGATATGAAGGGAGACCTCTCTAAAACTTCAGTGCTTAGAGTCCACAGTTATATAGTCACACTTATTTAAGAAATATATTGTGTAAAAGATGAAACTCTAATCCCTTGCTGTAAATGGGAGCCGTATTGAAATGACTCCTAGGGAATTTTAGCTTTTATCTTGACAACTATCCACAAGTCAGCAAATATTCACGTGTATTTGCTATGTATCTGTGTGTGGGGACTAATGCCAACATTTTTCCTCTGCTGATAATCCCCCAAATTCCAGAACTACAATATTTTCAGTAGAAATATGAAACAACTCTTTTTCAGAAAGCACAAATTAAAGTAAATACTAAATTGGGAGCCTTTACATTTTGAGGATATTATGGAGACTATCTTGTGCAATTTTGAAGTAATTTGAAGATTTTGTGATATAAGACAAACCAATGTCTGTCTCCATTATTATGCTCTTTGGAAAGAGGAAATATCAATTCTTTTTCTCAGTATCTCGTCTTCCTAAATCTGGTTGAATATGTGCAGTAGAAATCCTCTTTGGAGAGAGTTTATCATGGTGGGAGAGGAACATGCCAATACAGAGGCATTAATAACTATGAAAGAAATTTAAGCTGAGGGCTCAGAAGGAAATCTATTCTGACAAGAATCTCCTGAGAGGAATTATCATTCACTTAGAGAATTCAAATCCTCCCTTACCACTGTATCTCCTATAGGGAGCCTGGTCACAAAGAACCCTCCACGAAGAAGGCCAGATGAAGTCATTAGGCCTTTCTCCAAATTAACAGTGGATTATTTAAGCTTTACCTTTCTGATAAACAAGGGAGAGGTTGTAACACAGTTTTACCTTGCAACAGGAAAATAAAATAGGCTTTCTCAGAAGTGTGCATCCGCAGGGCCTTTGTGATGAATCAGCATCCATAGATTCCTTTGACCTTATTAAGGGCAGACACAGCAGATAATATTAATAATGTGCCCTTCAATAGATCAAGAGTATTTCTTCCAAAGGCTGCATATCTGAAAACACCATTAATGTTGTTTCTTTGGGGAGGGAACTGGGGAAGTAGTGAGAAAGTTAAGCAGTTTTACCAGAGCTTGGATGATAAAATGCTGGCCCTAATTTTCCTTTTTCTTATCTGGCTCTTCATACTGTGGATCGAATGCAGCACATCTCGCCTGGCCTGTGGAACCATAAGCAGCCCATAATCAATGGATCCCTAATGAGAACAGCAAGCCAAGCAGCTGCAATAATCACCTTTTGGACAATCAATACAGAAGGAAACGTGAAATGAGTTTGATATCAGTTATTTTTCTAATTATCCCTAACCAATTCTAATTAGAGGGATGTGGTATGCATTCCAGAGACCTTTGATGAGTAGACATATTGGAATCTTTTCAAATAACAGAATTAAGACATATGAACTACACTGCCGGCAGCCAAACAAATACACTACCCTCAACCCCACCCCCATCCCCCAAACCAGAGAAAGAGCCAGCAATGATTGACTGAGGTCAGCTTGAGCCACACACTCAAATTTCACAAGACAGGCTGCAAATCGCTCTCAGAGCTCTGTGCTGTTTCGGGATTATTCTGCCGCCGCGCACTCCTTCTGAAGCAAGAACTCTGACTTCTGGTCAGTACGGAGAGCAACAGAAATCAGAGCATGCAGTGTGATTTGTCTGAACTCTGTATAGGCAGCAGCGTGAAACAAAGCTTCTGCTACCAGCTCTGTGATCTTCGCCACATCATCTAACCCCTCTGAGCCTCAATATCCTCATCACCAAAATGAGGACGTGATAAGCACACCAACTCCCCTCAGATCTAAATTCAGAGTCTACAGTGATCTAAGCAGGCTGCTGATACTTTCGTTTTCACCGGAGAGTTAATTCTCTTCACTATGATCTGCAGTTGAACATTTGACAGATCTGACCCTGCTGTCCCTCCAAAGGAAGTATGAAGTCAGATGAATACTAGCTAGGGATGGTGAAAGGTCACATAAATAGTAGAAGATCAGAACATTTTGGCTATTTCCAAACCCTGCATCTGTATGATTGATGTCACATACACAAAACATTCAGATAATCCTCTGAAGAGTTTCTTTTTTGGCTATTTCCAAACACTGCATCTATATAATTGATGTCACATACACAAAACACTCAGATAATCCTCTGAAGGGTTTTTTTTGTCCAAATCAATCCAAATTACACTACACTGCTATATCTCATTTCACTCCCTATTGCTTTTATCTAGGAGTGAAAATAAGCATTCTGGTTGCTGCAAAATTCACAAACTAGTGAAGATCAAGACATTAACTAAGGTACTTGGAACAGATCACATCTTTCAGGTATTTCATTTCTGTTCAGCACCCAAGAAACTGGAGCCAGATCCTGTATCTTGGAAGAATCAAAAATGATTAAATAATATAAATATTTTGATTCACAGGTCTTTTTAGATCACTACACATGGGGCCACTCCAAGGAGGTACAAGGTGAAAGGTAACAGAATACTCCAGCCCAAAGTATGTAGCTTTGGAATATAGATTATTTTGAGCTATAAGCACTTGAAAAGCAATAAATGCAGAGTCGTGCTTTGTCTGAAGTCCCCTTATCTGCCTAAAGACAGACCCTCTAAAAGGGAACTCAGTTGTCATAAACCCTCTTTCCAGGACGTTCACCCACCAGGGAGAGAGGTCAACACCACACCCAGATATAATCTTTCACAAAATATTATACTGCCCCTTTTATTCTAAAGCCTTATTAATTTTCCTAAAAATCATTTACTCTCCCTTAGTAGGCTTACACCTTCCTTCTTTTTATTTAATATGGTATTTAATCCTGAATTCTAATGCTACCTCTTTGAACTATTCATTTTTCCTTGGCTATCTCCCATGACTCAGATACTAATAAATTTTTATTTGTTTTTCTCTTGTTAATATATGTTTTAGCACAGGAATCTTGGTCAGGAACTCAGAGGGTAGAGGGAAATTACTTTTTCTCCCTACAAAAAGTTGGCTTTAAAACCCAACATTCAGAAAACTAAGATCATGGCATCCAGTCCCATCACTTCAAGGCAAATAGATGGGGAAACAATGGAAACAGTGGCAGGCTTTATTTAGGGGTGGGGGTGGGGGGGTCTCCAAAATCACTGCAAATGGTGACTGCAGCCATGAAATTAAAAGATGCCTGCTCCTTGGAAGAAAAGTTATGACTAACCTAGACAGCATATTAAAAAGCAGAGACATTACTTTGCCAACAAAGGTCCGTCTAGTTAAAGCTATGGCTTTTTCCAATAGTCGTGTATGGATGTGAGAGTTGGACTACAAAGAAAGCTGAGCATAGAAGAACTGATGCTTTTGAACTGTGGTGTTAGAGAAGACTTTTGAGAGTAACTTGGACTGCAAGTATATGAAACCAGTCCATCCTAAAGGAAATTGGTCCTGAATATTCATTGGAAGGACTGATGCTGAACCTGAAGCTCCAATACTTTGGCCACCTGATGTGAAGAAATGACTTATTGAAAAGACCTTGATCCTGGGATAGATTGAAGGCAGGAGAAGAAGGGGATGACAGAGGATGAAATAATTGGAAAGCATCACCCATTCAATGGACATAAGTTTGGGTAAACTCCAGGAGTTGGCGACGGACAGGGAAGCCTATTGTGCTGCAGTCCATGGGGTCACAAAGAGCCGGCCATGACTAATAGACTGAATTGAACAAAGCTTTATGGGATTCAGCCTGGGTCCATTGTTTCTGAAAACAAAAAGTACTGGGTCATGAAAGAGTGGTCAGTGGGTAGCTAAATTCTAGCAAATCCCATTTTCTATATCCCCATGCCTAGGATTGCCATATACTTGTCTGTTAATCAGGACACTTTGAGACCTAAAAGGGGACTTTAGTAATAATTATATCAAGGAGACAGAAGCAAATGAGAATGGAGTTAGGCAAACAGAACTATGGTCACTCTATTCAGGCCTCATAATGTGAAGGTTCTGAGTAACTAGAAATCACCAGCCTATCCAAAACATCTGAAGAGCCCCAACCAAGAAGGCTTCCCTGGTAGCTGAGATGGTAAAGAATCTACCTGCAATGTGGGAGACCCAGAGTCGATCCCTGGAGGGGGAAGATCCTCTGGAAAAGGACATGCAACCCACTCCAGTATTCTTGCCTGGAGAATTCCATCCACAGAGGAGCCTGGCAGGCTATGGTTCATGAGGTCTGGCATATTCAAAAGCAGAGACGTTACTTTGCCGACTAAGGTCCGTCTAGTCAAGGCTATGGTTTTTTCCAGTAGTCATGTATGGATGTGAGAGTTGGACTGTTAAGAAGGCTGAGCGCCGAAGAATTGATGCCTTTGAACCTGTGGTGTTGGAGAAGACTCTTGAGAGTCCCTTGGACTGCAAGGAGATCCAACCAGTCCATTCTGAAGATCAGCCCTGGGATTTCTTTGGAAGGAATGATGCTAAAGCTGAAACTCCAGTACTTTGGCCACCTCATGTGAAGAGTTGACTCATTGGAAAAGACTCTGATGCTGGGAGGGATTGGGGGCAGGAGGAGAAGGGGACGACCGAGGATGAGATGGCTGGATGGCATCATTGACTTGATGGATGCAAGTCTGAGTGAACTCCGGAAGCAGGTGATGGACAGGGATTCCTGGGATCGCAAAGAGTCGGACACGACTGAGCGACTGAACTGAACGGACATGACTGAGCGACTAACACGTTCACTTTCTTTCATCCAAGAATGCAAGGATTACAGCTGCATTGTAATTTTTGTATTCAGTCCTTCCATCCTTCCCTTTTCTCTCTTTCCTTCTGGAGCCCACTCTTTCCTTTTTACCCTTCCCTTTTCTGCCCTCCCTCCCTTCTTTTATCCTTCCTTTCTTCCTTCTGTCCTGTATTTAGGATTACCAGATACTAGTTCTAGGCAGAAACTAAATATAAACCAGAAATGGTCTCTGCATTCATGGAGCAAGTGATCTAAGGGAATGCCAACATTAATTTTAAAAATCACAGATAAAAAATTGAATTATGAAAAGGCTATAAATGAGGTTCTGGTGCATAGTGCTTAAGATGTGTATATACATCATACAGTATTCAATTAAGAGTCAATATATAAGGTAGGATGCTGCTGCAGAAGATAATCAATCATGATGTTCATCCCATTGAAGGCACTACCTCTGCTGTTTAAGCCATATGAACAACTGAATGTTCCCTAAGAAAACTTCACTTTTCAAACTCATTTTCATTAATCCCAAGAGTATCAAGATTCTGTGGTTTGATCTTCAATTTAAAAGAACACTGCAAATTCAGTCACTTTTATCCACTGCATATTTGAGTAACTTGTAGGCTACCAAGGCTTACACTCCAGAAGCAAGGAAAGTAATTGTTTTGTTCATAATATGAATGAGGAAGTATAAAGTTTGGCTCAATCTTAATGTCTTTCTTCCTCGGAAAGGAGGTACCGTAAGTGGATGTCGCTGTCTCATCACTAAGTTGTGTCTGACCCTTTTGCAGCCCTATGAGCTGTAACCCACCAGACTCCTCTGTTCTTGGGATTTCTCAGGCAAGAATACTGGAGTGGGTTGCCATTTCCTTCTCCAGGGGATCTTCCTGATCTAGGGATCAAACCACATCTCCTCATAGGCAAGCAGATTTGTTATTACTGAGCCACCAGGGAAGCCCCATGTATGTGGATGTGTGCTTAGTTGCTCAGCTGTGTCCAACTCTTGGCAACCCCATGGCTCCTCTGTTCATGGGTACTCTCCAGGCAAGAATAATGGGGTGGGTTGCCATGCCCTCCTCCAGGGAATCTTCCCAACACAGGAACTGAACCCAGGTCTTCCACATTGCAGGCATATTCTTTGCTGTCTGAGCTATCAGGGAAGCCCATGTATGTGGATATTATTATATTATTATATTAATATTGAAAATGGTGAGACACAAAAGAGAGCTAAACAGACTCCATAAAAGAGAGAACAGAGAGCCTGCCACACACCCTGTCAGAATCCTTTTCTTTCCTCACCAGGCTTGGCTCCCTACTTCTTGTCAGGTTAGCTCTAAACCAAGCCTTAAAGTTCACTAAAGCATCCATAATTTAGACTGTGCTACTCAAAATCTGAATAATTTTGATTCTGGCTGAAATCTCCTTCTAAGTTGTCTGTCTGGAGACAAATAAGTTAATATAATGAAGTAGATTGTTAGGGGTTGGATTGCGAGATAGTTACATAATATTTTAAGTGACTTCCAAACACGTTAGCAGCCCTCGTTTATATACAAACAAATGTGGAAATTAGAAATCACTGCTTTATTTCTTCTGAAACAAATATCCTGTGGAAACTTAACAAAATATGATGGTGGGGTTTCCTTGGTGGTCCAGTGGTTAAGAATCCGCCTACCAATGCGGGGTACACAGGTTCAATCCCTAGTCCAAGATCCCACAGGCCACAAGGCAGCTAAGCCCACTCACCATACTACTGAGGCCCATGTGCCCTAGAGTTTGTGCTGTGCAACAGAGAGGCCACCGTGATGAGAAGCCTGCACACACGACTAGAGAGCAGCCTCCCCTCACCACAACTAGCAGACGCCCGCACACAGTAATGAGGACCCAGCACAGTCAAAAGTAAAAATAAATAAAATTTTAAAAGAGGAAAGAAAAACACTTCGTTTAAATTTCTTCTCAAACTTGTGGTGGTAAGCCTGAAGTTAAAAATGAAAGTTTACATTTCTGACTTAGCACTAATATTTCTCTCATTGAAACTCACAAAATGTTGGATATGAATGATAAACACAGTGTCCTAATCTGCTGTTGCTACAGAGATGCTTAATGGTCTCTGCAGGAAATGTCATGGCATTCATGTTTTTGCACAGTGAGGAAACTCATTTCTCAACTAGGACTTCAAAAGGGAAATAAGCCTTTCTGCAAAGTGGAGTCTTCCACACCATCCCAATCACAAAACACTACAATTCATAAAAAAATCTCTACCAAGAAGACCCCAAAATTGAAGCATCACAGAGCTGATGGCAGCAAGACCATTGGAGAGGAAAGAGCCTTTACCAAACTCGGTTAATACAAGTTCAGTATTTAAATGCTTTGTTTTGAGTGAGTGTGCAAGCATAGACTATGCCTTAGTAGTAGTGCCTTTGAATCAAGAGCAAGATGCACTGGAATAGTATGAATGAAAGTGAAAGTGAAAGTCGCTCAGTCATGTTCTACTCTTTGGGACCCCATGGACTGGAATTCTCCATGTCAGAATACTGGAGTGGATACTTTTTCCCTTCTCCAGGGGCTCTTCCCAACCCAGGGACTGAACCCAGGTCTCCAGCATTGCAGATGGATTCTTTACCAGCTGAACCACAAGGGAAGCCCAAGAATACTGGAGTGGGTAGCGATCTTCCTGACCCAAGAATTGAAAAGGGGTCTCCTGCATTGCAGGTAGATTCTTTACCAACTGAGCTATATATTACGCAGTAATATTACTCAGTATTACTCAGAATACTATGGTGCATCTAGAAAAAAAGCCCGAACCCAAACTGGCCCCTTAAGCATGCCACCAGTTAGAGTGCTTTCTGACAGATGAACTGGAAATGAATTCTTGGGAACTTTTGCCTATAACCAGGCAGTAACTGGTGAAGAATTTGCCTGCAATGAAGGAGATCCCAGTTCAATTCTTGGGTCAGGAAGATCACTTGAAGAAGGGATAAGCTACCCACTCCAGCATTCTTGGGCTTCCCTGGTGGCTCAGATGGTAAAGAATCTGCCCATAGTGCAGGAGACCTAGGTTCAATTCCTGAGTTGGGAAGATCCCCTGGAGATAGGGAAGGGCTACCCACTCTAGTATCAGAATACTGGAGAATTCCATGGACTGTAGTCCCTGCGGTTACAAAGAGTTGGGCATGACGGAGAGACTTTCACTTCAACTTCTACATGGATGTCTAACCACTTTTAATAGTCTGTAGCACATTGGTATGGTAGTCAATATTTTTACAACACCATTCTAAATGAGAAAATGTTAGAATTTCTGTTTGTATTTCTACAAGTTCTTTGTAGATTTTATAATGTTCATACTAGAATAGTAAACTATGTTGAGTTATGAATACGTAAGGATAATTGGAAAGCATATTAAAAAATGTTTAGTGCTGGAATGTGAGATTTAAAAAGCTGAGGGCCATTGCTCTATACTAGAAGATCCTTAAAAGGGATCATGTCTTACTTTACCCAGCTAAGTTCTTAAAATAATGCAGGAGGGAGTAGAAGGTGACGGGAAAGGCTCTTGGCTAGTAACCCTGTGTCAAGAAGACAGGTTTAGGTTATATGTGCGTTTATGTAGACCGCCTGTGTTTATTGTGAACAAAGTTCATTCTCTGTTTTGCAACATCTAAGATTTTTAAATATCCTGA
This sequence comes from Nanger dama, assembly GCA_917880005.1. Lineage (NCBI taxonomy): Eukaryota > Metazoa > Chordata > Mammalia > Artiodactyla > Bovidae > Nanger > Nanger dama. Next base: position 8,065,894 of record CAKJTW010000069.1, read on the forward strand.
GGTGACAATGTATGAAAAGAAGTAGAGCTAGTAAATTAACCAATTTGTAAATATATTTAAAAAATAATTAATAGGAAAGCAGCATCTAAGACATGGAATTTTTAAGCCATCTCTGAGTCAGGTCTTGTTCACTGGCAGCAGAGGGGCAGAAGAAAGTGTGTAGAGATGGATGTGTGCAATGTGTGCATATTTGATGGGCAGAAGAAAGTGTATAGAGATGGATGTGTGCAATGTGCACATATTTGATGATAACCATTGATATTTGTGCATCTACTTTGGCTCTACCATAGGAATACACTGTTCAGTAGATCAGTAGAAACAACTTCCTTGCTAATATTTTAATGCTATAGACTGGATAATGAATTCTCCTAGAAGCACTAAAAACGGAAATGAAAAAGAAAATAGGAGACTATTTATAAATGTCTGTTGAATAAACAAATGAATGAGTAAAAAGTGGACATGGGGCTATGAACTTTGTATTCCCATACTCTATTTTAGACCATTTTTATCTATTAAACATAAGACTTCAGGACCTGATTATAAGGAACAGCTTCAGTGAGGCAAGTGATCAGGCTGGTTTCATACAGGATACAAGCCTGACCTCATTACCTTTTCATCCATTACTAGATCTCTTTGGAAGAGGCTCTGATACCTGTTGAGGAATTCTGGCTTTTCTCATTTGCAGACAGAATAGAACCTTTTTACTGGGAAAGAAAGAATCAGTGGAGAAAGTTTAGCCTCTGAGAAGGAAAGCAGTTGTCCTATAGAGACTGACAAAATTTATCTAGTCTAAAACATGCCCTTCTTCCCCTCAGGCACAAACCTGGCCTTTCTTACTCTCATTCATTCAGGCTTTGTTGTGATGTGCACAAGCAATGTTGTTGTTTCAATCACTAAGCCATGTCTGACTCTGTGATCCCATGGACTGAAACACGTCAGGCTCCTCTGTACTCCAATATTTCCCAGAATTTGCTCAAATTCATGGCCATTGAGTCGGTGATCTACCTAACCATCTCATCCTCTGTCTTTCCCTTCTCCTTCTGCCCTCAGTCTTTCCCAGCATCACGGTCTTTTCTAATGAGTTGGCTCCTCACATCTGGTGACCAAAGTATTAGAGCTTCAGCTTCAGCATCGGTCCTTCAAATGAATATTCAGGATTGATTTCCTTTAAGATTGATTGGTTTGATCTCCTTGCAGTCCAAGGGACTCTCACGTGTCTTCTTCAGCACCACAGTTCAAAAGCATCAATTCTTTGGTACTCAACCTTCTTTACAGTCCAACTCTCATATCCATGTATGACTACTTGAAAAACCATAGCTTTGATTATATAGCCTTTGTCAGCAAGGTGACATCTCTGCTCTTTTTATCTAGTTTATGTTCCAATTTCTCCATTTCTCTTTTTGTTGTTGTTTCTCATAACTTTATCAAGTGTTATAGGAAAGCTTTTGTCAATTATAATAAAGATATTTACAAACTGGTTAATTCACCAGCTCTACTTTTTATCAAACATTGTCACCTCAGGACATCTAGGAAGCCTAGATGTTATGTATGAGATAAAGAATGAACACTGTCCACAATAAACATAGGTACTTTGCAAAAATGCACTGTAGTTATAACCTAAAACTATCTTCTACATTTAAAAAAAAAAAAAAAAAGAGGCCAGCATCTTAGACATGGAATTGCTACACCATCTCTGAGGACATCAGCACTTGTTCATTTAGGTTGGCAGCAGATGGGCAGAAGGAAGGGGAGGGATGAATGTGGATGTGTTCATATTTATGGTCTGATGAGAACCATTGATGTGTGTACATCTCTTGGCTGTACTATAGGAATGCATTGTTAAGTAATTCAGTGGAAACATACCTCCTTACTAACATTTTAATAGTTTAGATTGGATACTGAATCCTCTTAGAAGCACTATACTTTGTGTGCTCTGTTGCTTTATGTCTCATTTTTAATTGAACATTAAAGGAATGTGGTATTTTAATCATAGCTCTGCCAATATCTTTATCTAGAAGCCTGTTGCCATTTTTGTCTTTTCTGAAATTTTTGTCACCAATGTCTTGCAAACTTCTAAAGGCAATGTAATCTAAACCACAGTTAACATCCCTTGTGCCCAGACTGTGGCCTTTATTACTGTTCTCCATGGAAAGAAACTAAGGCTCCTTGGAGAAATGGCTGATTCCAATCTAAGAGAGAAACGGAACCGGTGAATCTGGGACCTCTTTTGCCAGAAGGCAAAAGTCCGTGCAAAGATTAATGGCATTGTGTCAAACATCCAGGAACCAATGTGAAGAAACTGCCACTGGTCAAACAATTTAGACCTCAAAAAGAATAATGAGTTTAGTGGATTGAAACAGATCAAATCAATGAAAAATCAATGTGTGCATAATGATACTATAAAAAGAAAGTCATAGAAAACTCATTTATCACTACTTGAGGTAAGAATCAGCACAACACTTCTTTTTGAAAATTGGGAAATAAAAGAATTGTTCATTTACCTTGCCTTTCTGGCAAGCACTGGGTTTTGAGTAAAAGCCCACTTGGTGAGAGAAAGCTCTTCTTTGCATAGGAATGTCAGCTACATAATGAAGAAAGAGTGGTAGAATTCTTTTAACATTTTCTCTTTTTTCTTTTTTTTTAAATTTAAATTGGATGCTAATTACTTTGCAATATTGTAGTGGTTTTTGCCATACACTGACATGAATCCGCCATGAGTGTACATGTGTTCCCCATCCTGAACCCCCTCCCACTTCCCTTCCCATCCCATCCCTCAGGGTCATCCCAGTGCACCAGCCCTGAGCGCCCTGCCTCATGCATCAAGCCTGGACTGGCGATCTGTTTCACATATGATAATATACATGTTTCAATGCTATTCTCTCAAATCATCCTACCCTCGCCTTCTCTCACAGAGTCCAAAAGACTGTTCTATATATCTGTGTCTCTTTTGCTGTCTCTCATATAAGGTCATTGTTACCATCTTTCTAAATTCCGTATACATGCATTAGCATACTGTATTGGTCTTTTTCTTTCTGACTTACTTCACTCTGTATAATAGGCTCCAGTTTCATCCCAAAAATATAAAAAAAAATATTTTAGAAACTTTAATTAAATTAACTGCTTCAGGCAAAGATGATCAATTGGTATCAAAGTCAGTAGGTAAATGGTCTGTACAAAAATATATTCATATAGTGCAGAGAAATACTGTACAGATTAGTTTCTAGTCCCAAGAGAAAAACATAATCCTACAGTGGAGGGACTGAATCGCTCTTACTAAATTTAATCTAGAGGCCAATGTTAGTATCATTAGTGGTGAGTCAACCAAATATTATGTGTCTTTAGGAAACTCACAATATTATATATCTAAAACAATTAAAAGCCAGGAATGTTTAACTTGAATCTATTTAGCCTTTTGATATAACCTTCAGTATATAGGAAATATGTGGGCTATCAGTCAAGCAGATGTAGAAGGCAATACATTCTACAGGGCAACTGATCTCTTCTCTTTAACAAGTCAGTGTCGTAAGAAAAAAGCCACAGGTATGCAATGATGGATTACAAAGTGTACTGATGAACACTTCGCACTCAGTTCAGAAAGATACTAGAAGTTGGATTTGCAGTATTTGTTGATTTTCATGCTGTAAACAGCCCCACCAAGGCAATTTCAGGGTACCTGTGTGATCTCAAACAGCTCACAAAATCTTTTGCATACAGCTGGAGCCAGATGTGTCATGCCACTGCTTGGAGGACTTTGCCTGGCTCCTTGTGGTCCTGGATTAATTCTAAAAAAAAAAACAACAACAAAGTAAAAGTCACTTAAATGTCATTTGGGAGAATATTTGATGAGTTTACCATCTAATAAAATGAGAAGCTGGACATCTGGACACCATTACTGGGAAAAGAAGCAGGTTGCAGAATAGCATATACAATATGATCTCATTTTTGTGTAAAATATCCTAGATAGGAATAGATACATATGCAATAAGGTGTGAATGATGGTCATTTCTGAGTGATGAAAACATGCTGGTTTGGGGATATTTTCTCTGAAATTTAGCAATACATCTCTACTGATCCTCTAACGTTTGGCTGTAATGTCACAGAAATATTTTAAAACGAGAGATGACAAACGAGGCAAAAAGAACATCTTGGAGCAGGGAGGTATCACATGGAAGGTATTGGAGGGACCAATGTGTCTTCTCTCATCCTTTAAGGAGCCCTTTTTGGGCATGGGTCTGACTGAGGCCCCTAAAGAGGAAACACTGCATTTGTAGAAGGTCACAAATAAAATAGGAATTCCTGGCTCATCAGTGTGCCCTTCTTTCAAGTTCTCTATGACCACTGCAGCCGAGTCCACTGTGAGTTCTTTCTCAGCTCTAGTCTGACAGGGCACTTTCTAACTTGTTTGTTCAATCAGTCACTCACTTCTATACTCTGTCCACTGTTCCTTGATCCCCAGCTCCCCAGCAGGTTAACACAGTCACTGGAATTGGAAAAATGGATGTGTGTGCCCTGCCCTCAGCAACTCACTGGGATCCAGCTTATTCCTCTTCCTTTTCTGCATTATGGAAGAGTTTTGAGGGCAAAGGCCATCACTAATTTCTCTTACTTTCTGTTGCAAACTGCAGCACAAGACCATTTAAGTACTAGGTATTCATAAAATAATTATTGACTATAAGATAAACTGACTGTGTAATTGTAACTTCCTAAGGCAATAAGCATACCAACTAGTGTAGGAAATTGGCTGGTTTTTGACTTGATACTCCTCTCAGGAAAAAAAAAAAAGAAAAGGCGGTATACAATATATGTAGATATCTATATGGATATATATTTGAGCATCATCGCTTAACATATACATTTCTTTATTTATGAATTGTTTACATTGTACATACCACCATGCAATATAATACATCTATTATTTTTCTTATTTTTACATGACAAATTATTTCATGCCCATGCCTCTGAAAAATGCTAGACTAAACTAGCATCCTTTTTACTCCTTTTTCCTTTCTACCATCATTCCCAAATCCACATAGACAAGTATAAAATTTTCATAAAAAGAAAGAAAATATGGGAATCATCACCCCTGGAGTTAGACAATTTTTCTGGGCTCCTCCCTCACGGCCCCCTACATGTGGAGGAAATGGCAATGGATGGGCCTGCTCACATATCCCCCACTCACACACACCCATACATCTTCAGTCTGGAATGTGAGCCAAGTGAATATAGCCTTGTTACTCACTGCATAAATAATGCCAGCCGCAAGGCAGCTTCTAAATGATTCCAGATGTGCTCTCTTCATGTTGCCAGAGAGAAAATAACTTTGAGCTAGTGTCATTTCAGCAGAGAGCTTACTCCATGATTGCATCTGGATGAAATAAGGAAGAGCTATCTGGACTGGTCTATTACACATGCAGGTAAGAAAGGAATAGAAACATCCTTTCTGTCAAGTTGAATGGCCTCATGGTTTAGCACTCTTAGACTCTGGTTTAACATCAAGATGTCTCAGGTTTTAAATAAAATGTCAAATATAATTTGGCTCTGGATTCCTAAGATATACGATTGCCCTTGGAGAAAACTCGATAACTCAGCATTCCCGTGTCAAATGTGTATCTACCTGATAGTGCACTCTGTGAAGCTGATGCCCCCACTCTCCCTCCACTGCATGAAAACCCTCAACCAGCCTGCAGAGCCAGGTTCCTTGCCCTGCTTTAATATGCATGAGACACCACAAAGAAAAACTTTATGTCCGTGAGACAAAGGCCGCTGTTCAGAGTTCTCTTTGAGAATCTAATCTGCACAGAATATGAAATTCAGTATTAAAATGCAGAGACTTTCAAAATCTTTAGACACAGGTGGCCACAGCCATGACAGCAAATCACACATATTCCTTTCCTTTCAAAGCCTTCTTTCTGAGTGCTTCGTTTCACTGCCTCTAGATCGGCATTACTTTTCTTCATTTGTGGGAGAATCAGACTCAGTTCCAAAATCCAACTAAAAAAGTAAAGAAAATAAACATACAGCTGCCTGTTTCTTTAAAGTAAAAGAATCTCACAGTTTAAACTTGGAAGCACAGAGGGACTGGCATTTGCTAAGCAGCTATTGGACGGTAGAGATAAGGTAGTCATTGCAATCACAAGACTCACAGTCTGGCCTAACGTGACTTATGAAAACTAACGTGTAGGTAATGAAATCTGAGAGCCTGAGTATTGAATAGATGTAATCATTTTCGTGGAATTTGATCCCCCAAATTCCGTAGTGAAGAGTCGTTCTCTCACTCACACACTGCAGCATCAGAAGTTCCAAACTACAGCCAGTGTGCTGAATGCAAACTTTGCCATGAAATGTGTCTGTGGGGAGGAGCAAGGAACCATTCTGTTAGGAACAAAATTGCTTCTTATTGACATTTAGATGAGCCTGACTGCTCTGATCCATTACCTTTAATAATTAGATCAGTGAACGAAGGCTCTATGCTTTAAGCTGTGTCTCCTGAAACCTCTGTTGAAGTCCAGAATGTGACCATATTCTGAAAGTGTGTCTTTACAGAGAAATCAAGAGAACACGAGGTCTTTAGGGGCAAACCCTATTCCAGTACGGCTGGTATCCATACAAAGAGGGGAAATTTGGACACAGAGACAGACATACACATGGGAAAATGATGTGAAGATGCAGAGAGAATGCCATGTGAAGATGGAGGATCACAGTGAGGCCCCTGCAAGTCAAGGAAGCCTGAGGTCACAGGAAGCTGAGAACGAACCAGGGAGCAGAGCCTTCTCTAGTGTCTTTAAAGGCAGCATGGGCTACAAACATGCTGATTTCAAACTTCCAATCTCCAGACTGCGAGATAATACATTTCTATTGTTCTAAGCCACCCAGTTTGTAGTATTTTGTTATGAAGCTCTAGCAAATATAGAGGCAAGTATTACCATTCATATGTTGCAGATGTAAAAACTGAAGCAGATCAAATGAATATTGTAAAGCAATAATCAATCAATTAAAAATAAATAAAAACAATTTTAAAAAAACAGAAGCAGAATTCAAATTCAGCTCCGTCTGACTTCAGGACTTATACAACTATAGCAGTATTTTCAAACTGGCTTCCACAAGACTGGGATTCACATACAGATGCCCCAAATTCAAAATGTTCAATCCAAACAACTCACAATTTTCTATTTGCATTTTAATTTGTTAAAAAATAATGATTATACTTAGACTTATCTTAATAACCATCTAATAACCAAAATTACTCCATAATTTCTGTGTCCAAGCTTGTGTTGTGTTGGTGATGGAGTTGGTAACAATTAATGCAACTTTAATTTTTAGTTATCCCAGGATAATGGAAAAAGTACAATATATTTATTATGTAAATAGTAATTTTGGCACAATGCAAATTCTGAATAGCATCACAGTCATTTGTATGAATAAAGGTCACAATACTTGAAACAAAAGAAGTGTGGGCAAATTGAGTCATCATCACATAACACATAATAGTACACTTATGATGACTTCAAAAGGTCTGTGCTTTGGCAATCAGAGCCATAGTAATGCCTAGAACAATTTTTTTCAAATATCATCATTACACATGAGTTGTATCATTAATGTAAGATTTAATAGGTTGCATATTTGTTTCTATTTAATTAACTTTATTATGTTTATCATTGTGCTAAGAACTAGAGACATTAAAAAACTATTTTTTATAACTATTTTTATAACTATACAAGAGGTAGAGAATTTATCGAGATGTTTGCAGTCTGCATGGCCTACTCTTCTGTTCCAGTGGTTAATCAGGTGCTTTGTATTCTCATCAGGAGCATTTGTGGGGCCACGAGTGGAACTACTAGAAAAGCACATCACAAAGGGATTTTTGTAAAGACCTCACTTATTTATGCTGAGTACACCAGCAGGGTAGGAAAGGGGCAAAGCTTTTCATCAGAGTTAGAGGAAAGTATAGAGAAAATAATTTTTCCAAGTCTGGGGGTGATAAGGCTCTGAGGGTCTCTCAAGTAGTGGGATTCACACCTTATCCCCTCTCAGGATGAGGCTTAGGAAATGGGGTAAATGACTGCTTGGCATACCTTGGACAGTTAGATACTATGGATCTGGAGTCAAATTTCTGTCCCCCAAACATGGTCTAGAGGGAGCAGAGCAGTAGACTTTAAGATCCCCTAAGGATTTGGATGAGGCCATCTCACTGATGGCTTACATGCTTTGTCGCTGCCTAAGACCCTTGCAATATCTTTATACAGCCTTTCGTATATGTGTCATCTGGCTGCAAGGAGCCCTTATAAGACTGAGATTCAATTTCCTGCTGACCTGGCAGGACTATTCAATCTGAATTAAGTACATAAAGTAAAGGAACATGTCTGGCACACTCAAATGATCTACATATTTATTAAATTAATGTTATAATTTAAAATTATCTAGGTTAATACTTTGGGCCTGAGTTTGTTTTTTTTGATTGTTTGGTTTTTGTTTGTTTGTTTTTCTCCTTCTAAACGAAACCTGAATAGTTTTAGGTTTAAAATGCATGGCATTACTCAGAGTTGTCTTGATATGGTAGTAACTAATGGCTGAGCATGAGTTAATCTCCCTGCTAGCTAGCTATCACCTTGGAAACCGAGAAGCAGAGCCCTCAGGGATAAGGCAAGTGGATTCATAGACTTAAATAACAATTTCAGATAACAAGAGATGAAATGTCACAGATAGTTCATGATTAATTGCCAAATGAGTTACAAACAATATCTGCTTAAAAATAAGAGCTCTCTGTATTTCCTCAGGTTAGAGCTTTATAGTACATTTTCAGATACCTGCTTCACTCTTATGTGACCGTGTGAACCCGCACTACCACCACCAAATAAATCTGTTGCCACCTATTTACCACTGTCTGTCACCCTTCTAGAGGGGAACACAAAAGGTGAAGAGATCCAAGAGAGTAAAATTGTAAAGGTAAATGGGGTGACCTGAGGGGCCTGGGCAAGGTTTTATTTCTGCTCACAGAACTGAGTTCCACCCAGCCAATTTCCAGGCTCTGTCTGAAGATCTTTCTCCAACCAGCCCTCTTCTCCAAGTCTATCCTACCTAAAGTAGGCCTTTTTACTGTTCATCTAGGCCTGGCACAAATCTCTAGCTATCCTCCCTGCTCACCATCCTAGGTGCCCTCTGTCTGAAGGTGAAGGTGAAGTCCCTCAGTCGTGTCCGACTCTTTGTGACCCCGTGGACTGTAACCTACTAGGCTTCTCTGACCATGTGATTCTCCAGGCAAGAATACTGGAGTGGATTGCCATTTCCGGCTCCAGGGGATCTTCCCGACCCAGGGATCGAACCCGGATCTCCCGCATTGGAGGCAGACGCTTTAACCTCTGAGCCACCAGGGAAGCTTAGCAAAGTATATCAGATCACATCCCTGCCACATCCCTACACTCTGGTTCCAAGTGGCCTTTGCAGTTTTGATGCCCCTTCACTCCTCCACAGACCTGACTTGCAACGTACTGTGCTTTGAATACACCACACTCTCTGTCATCAGACTTGTTCTCACATCCCAGCCTAGAGTGTCCTCCTCACTTCCTTCAGAGCCCACTCCTCTTGAGTGCCTGGCCACCTGAGGTCCCCCTGTCATTCCTCCCCTTGAATTTGCTGATTGCCTAGCTCCATTAACAGTTATGAGTGTGGCTCAGAATATTTTGTATTGTGCGCAGTTGTCACAGAATCTAGGCTAACACTAAGAATAACGGGTAAGTACTGACACATTCTAGAGAGAAGCTGAAGACCACTAAGCCATCCAGGCTGTGAAAGAACTCTAGGGATGTGAAAGGAGTTTCACTAAATGAATAGAAAGTTCTTGGCCTTTCTCAACCAGGAGGCTGAAGGAAGGGCTTGATTAGCATTATTTATAGATCCTGGGATAGCCGCAAGAAGGAGAGGACAGAAGCCCACTCCCCAGCAGGATGTTTACCTTACTGTAGAACCACAGGCCTCCCAGAGGCTGGGGACCCAAGTGAGACACAGAACGAAGAGACTGAGTTGGGAACACGTGTGGACACAGAGATTGGGCCTGCTTGCAATCCCAGAGGACTCTGGCATAGCGATACCAGAGCTGCCCAGGATGGCAGTGAGAGGGCAGCAGGCAGCATCAGAAAAGTGTTGGGCCTGACAGGTACATGAGAGTTTCCACCTGCCAAGTGCAAGGCTGAGAGGATGACCAAATGAGAAGCAAGTGAGACTTGATGAGATCCTGCCCAAGAGGGCTGGATGCCTGGTTGGGCAGGACTTCTTAGAGAGATAAAGGTTAGAAAGGAGTCGCCAAGGGTCATCCAGAAATTGTGGCCATTGTGCTAGGAAACTGCCCTGTGGAAATCCCCATGTTGGACGTGGGCTGGTGGCACTGGGCAGCAAACCCTTTGAATAACCTACAGGTGCCTCCCATAGCATTTGAACACCTGCTGCCACCACAGGCAGGTATGCCAGCCTTACAGACCATCAGCCATGTGGTTGTTGCCTCATCTTTGCAGTGTCTAATGCCTGACCTTACCTCTCCTAGCCCCACCTCCAACTCTGGAGGAAGATGAAGCAGAATAGGAAAGGTGATGGAGAAAGAATGGATCAGACTGCCTTCCATCCTGGTCACCAAGACATAAGTAAAACACGCTTTGAGTGAATAAGAGAAGTCTTTGATTAAAAGAGACCTTAGAGTTTGGAAAAGGAGAGACTTAGGCTTTTAAATGTTCAAAAAGGACTTTATACTGTCAAAAAGAAGTAAAAGGAATTGGACAGTTATGGAAACTGCCAGAGATGTCATCAAGAGGCAAAGAATAGAAATGCTGAAGGAAACAGTAAGATAATAACAAAGTTGTTTCCTATTTATACTTCACAAAGTTCACCCAAGTAAAAAAATATTTTATTCATTAAATATACGTGTGTAAAAAGTATGCATGTGTATATGTGTATATGTATGTATACATATATATACGTAAAAAGGAGATATATGTATGTATGTAAACATACGTATCTTTTTAGTCTGTAGCTTTCTGAGGAAAGAAGCTTATTTATTCTTTTTATACCTTCAGCCTCTGGCACACTGTTTATGGTGAGATGCAGTGAAGGGTGACCTGGGCAGATACAAACACATTTTTCCTGGTGCATTCACAAGTGTCATGCTGTCAGACACGGTAACCTTGGGACCACACCATGTTCTCTTTCCCACAGGTCACTTCCAATCAATACTGTGAGCCCAGATGGAATCCTATGAAGGCCTGGAGTCATTTCATCCTCTCAACTCTACTAGTCTTCCAAAGGCCCACCGAGAGATGAAGTGATAAATCTTATGACAAGGGACACACTCATATGTCACTCACTCCCTTTGTCTAAGGATTTCTACCAGTCAGTTATGTCCAAATGACAAATGTGCTCAAATGAAAATGGAAACTCCTAAGGCATCTTTTACAAAAATGACTTCTCTGCACAAATAAGCTTGTGTGATATCAGCAGCAAATGAAATTTCTACATTAGAACTTGAAGGTAAAGTGGGCAGAGAAGAGGAAGCTGCTTTGGAGTGTTTTCCAGAATAGACTAATTAAAGATATTGTTCACATCATCTGTTGCTATGTAGCACATTACTCCAAATGCAGTAGCTTTATCTGGCTCACATTTTGTGAGTCAGGAGTTTAGCAGAGGCTGGACTGTTGACTTGAGCTCTGAACCATGTAGCATCAACTAGGGCAGCTGAGGAAGAAGGATTCACATCCCATATCTTTGCTTACTGCTCTGAGGCCTGGACAGGACTCCTGGCAGTTGGTTCTTGCAGATGGTTGGGAGCCTAGCTATGGCTGCCGGGCAGAGACCTGACATTTGGTCTCTCTGTGTTGTTTGATCTTCTCCCAGCAGATGGCCAGGTTCCAGAGAAAGCATCTCAATAGTAAGTGCACCAAAAGGCATAGGCACATGCTACGAGGCTTCTTATAACTAATTTCAGAAGACCCAGTATGTCATTTCTGCCTGATTCTTTGGGCCAAGCAAAGCAAGTCAGTAGGTGAACAGAATTAGATTCCATCTCTCAGCAACAAGGATAACAAATAATGGCCATTTTAATCTACTACAGGATGAAAGTATTAGGTGCTCAGTCACGTCTGACTCTTTTGTGACCCCGTGGACTGTAGCCCTCCAGGATCTTCTGTCCCTGGAATTCTCCAGGCAAGGACACTGGACGGTAGCCATTCCCTTCTCCAGGAGATCTTCTCAACCCAGGGATAGAAGCTGAGTCTCCCACATTGCAGGCAGATTTTTGCTGTCTGAGCCATCAGAGAAGTCTGTTGAGAAGTATTACACATGAAGGAGGGACACCCCACTCCCCATTTCAGCTAGTCCTTCCTGCACTTCATCTTTATGTAAACATGGTACAGAATAACCATGATAATGAGATAAAAAGCAGCCTTCTGTATGTCCAGAGTCAACTAACGGTTAACACCTTGAACAAGTCAATTAACCTCTCTTTGCACGTCAGAAAGATGAGATTTCCCAGGTTTCAGTCAAGTCATGGATCACGTGCTTGTGGAGCAGGCAAGCCAAACCCAGCCCACAAGTTTGCTCAGTGTGAACACTGTTAACACACATATATATACATTTATACCCAGCCATATAGGTACACAGCAACCCACTTCAATATTCTCACCCGGAGAATCCCCATGGACAGAGGAGCCTGGAAGGCTGTAGTCCATAGGGTCACAAAGAGTTGGACACGACTGAAGTGACTTAAGACACATATAGCTACATATGTTCACATATACACATACACATACGAAGGCAATATTTACATAATTGCCACATTTAAAAACTAAATAATGTCTTTTAAAATTCAGAAAATCTAGCAACACTGTATATGCTTTCTAGCATGGCAAAAACTACCTGGCCTCGATGGTCACCTTCAGTCTTTGGGGGAGCATGGGCTATCACTCTCGTGTTTCTACATCACTCACATGCATGTCTCAGGCCAGAGTAAGATAGATATTAGAGTTTGCTTCTTAACCACATGGCATAATGGATAAAAGCACACAGATACTGGCTTTGATGGCATGTATTCAAATCCTAGCTTTGACATTTATAAACTGCATGACTTTAGGGAAATTATTTAACTTTTTCTTGCCTTAGTTTCATCCTGTGCCTAATAAAAATAAAAATAGTGACCTCCCTAACAAGGCTTTCTGAGGATGAAGTGAATTTATACACATTAATACATATTAATATAATATGATAATTATATATGTAGAACAGCACTTAGGATGTATTATTATCACTTACACAGTATCCTAACATAGCAAGAATCAGATGAAAAGATTAATGTAAAATTACTTTGAAAATGTATAGGTATCATCCACAAGTACTACTGCTACTGCTAAGTCTCTTCAGTCGTGTCCAACTCTGTGTGACCCCATAGACAGCAGCCTACCAGGCTCCTCCATCCATGGGATTTTCCAGGCAAGAGAACTGGAGTGGGGTGCCATTGCCTTCTCCATCACAAGTACTAGATTATTATGTATATGTATATTTTTTATTACGTGTAGTACAAAAGACTTCTGAGAGATTATTTTCTAGCATTCTCTAGAATACATCCACTATAAGAAACTTACCTCCATTTGTGATAATCTTACAATTCATTTCATAGTTAATCATTTTATTTTTAGAAAGTTCTTTCTTAAATTAAGCCTACACAAAAATTGCTGTAACATATCTCCACATAACTAAGTTTTGTCACTCCTGTGAACTGCTGTAGGGCTTATTTCCTGTACCTTGATTTCAGCTCTGCTTATTTTCTTTTATTGTTGTTCAGTCGCTAAGTCATGTCAGAGGCTTTGCCACTCCATAAGCTGTGATATGCCTGGCTCCTCTGTTCTCCACTATCTCCTGAAGTTTTCTCAAATGCATATTCATTGAAACAGTGATGTTATCCAACCATGTCATCCTTGCCATCCCCTTCTACTTTTGTCTTCGATTTTTTTCAGCATCTGAGTTTTTTCCCAATGAGATAGCTTTTCACATCAGGTGCCCAAAGTATTGGAGCTTCAACTTCAGCATCAGTCCTTCCAGTGAATATTCTGGGTTGATTTCCTTTAGGGTTGACTGGTTTGCTCTCCCTGCAGTCCAAGGAACTCTCAAGATTCTTCTCCAGCACCACAATTTGAAAGCATTAATTTTTCAGTGCTCAGCCTTCTTTATAGTCCAAATCTCACATCCGTGTGTGACTACTGGAAAAACCATAGCTTTGACTATATGGACCTTTGTCAATGGCAAAGTGATGTCTCTGCTTTTAATATACTGTTGAGGTTTGTCATCCCTTTCTTTCCATGGAGCAATTGTGTTTTAATTTCATGGCTGCAGTCACAGCCTGCAGTAATTTTGGAGCCCAAGAAAACTAAATTTGTCACTGCTTCCACTTTTCCCCCTTCTGTTTGCAGAATGATCTCTGTTCCTTTCCAAGGCAAACCATTCAATATCACAGTAATCCAAGTCTATGCCCCAACTAGTAATGCTGAAAAAGTTGAATGGTTCTATGAAGACCTACAAGACCTTTTAGAACTAACACCCCAAAAAGATGTCTTTTTCATTATAGAGGAATGGAATTAAAAAGTAGGAAGTCAAGAAACACCTGGAGTAACAGGCAAATTTGTCCTTGGAATGCGGAATGAAGCAGGGAAAAGACTAATAGAGTTTTGCCAAGAAAATGCACTGGTCATAGCAAACACCCTCTTCCAACAACACGAGAAGACTCTACCCATGGACATCACCAGATGGTCAACATCAAAATCAGATTGATTATATTCTTTGCAGCAAAAGATGGAGAAGCTCTATACAGTCAACAAGAACAAGACCAGGAGCTGACTGTGGCTCAGATCATAAACTCCTTATTACCAAATTCAGACTTAAATTGAAGAAAGTAGGGAAAATCACTAGACCATTCAGGTATGACCTAAATCAAATCCCTTATGATTATAAACTGCAAGTGAGAAATAGATTTAAGGGCCTAGATCTGATGGATAGAGTGCCTGATGAACTATGAAATGAGGTTTGTGACATTGTACAGGAGGCAGGGATCAAGACTTTCTCCATGGAAAAGAAATGCAAAAAAGAAAAATGGCTCTTTGGGGAGGCCTTACAAATAGCTGTGAAAGAAGAGAGATGAAAAACAAATGAGAAAAGGAAAGATATAAGCATCTGAATGCAGAGTTCCAAAGAATAGCAAGAAGAGAAAAGAAAGCCTTCTTCAACAATCAGTGCAAAGAAATAGAGGAAAAGAACAGAGTGGAAAAGACTAGAGATCTCTTCAAGAAAATTAGAGATACCAAGGGAACATTTCATGCAAAGATGGGATCGATAAAGGACAGAAATGGCATGGACCTAACAGAAGCAGAAGATATGAAGAAGAGGTGGCAAGAACACAGAAGAACTGTATAAAAAACATCTTCATGACCCAGATAATCACGATGATGTGATCACTCATCTAGAGCAGACATACTGGAATGTGAAGTCAAGTGGGCCTTAGAAAGCATCACTATGAACAAAGCTAGTGGAGGTGATGGAATTCCAGTGGAGCTGTTTCAAATCCTGAAAGATGATGCTGTGAAAGTGTGGCACTCAATATGCCAGCAAATTTGGAAAACTTAGCAGTGGCCACAGGACTGGAAAAGGTCAGTTTTCATTTCAATTCCAAAGAAAGGCAATGCCAAAGAATGCTCAAACTACTGCACAGTTGCACTCATCTCACATGCTAGTAAAGTGATGCTCAAAATTCTCCAAGCCAGGCTTCAGTAATATGTGGGCCGTGAACTTCAGATGTTCAAGCTGGTTTTAGAAAAGGCAGAGAAACCAGAGATCAAATTGCCAACATCCTCTGGATCATGGAAAAAGCAAGAGAGTTCCAGACAAACATCTATTTCTGCTTCATTGACTATGCCAAACCTTTGACTGTGTGGATCACAATAAGCTATGGACAATTCTGAAAGAGATAGGAATACCAGACCACCTGACCTGCCTCTTGAGAAATCTGTATGCAGGTCAGGAAGCAACAGTTAGAACTGGACATGGAACAACAGACTGGTTCCAAATAGGAAAAGGAGTATGTCAAGGCTGTATATTGTTACCCTGCTTATTTAACTTATATGCAGAATACATCATGAGAAACGCTGGACTGGAAGAAACACAAGCTGATATCAAGATTGCCAGGAGAAATATCAATAACCTCAGATATGCAGATGACACCACCCTTATGGCAGAAAGTGAAGAGGAACTCAAAAGCTTCTTGATGAAAGTGAAAGTGGACAGTGAAAAAGTTGGCTTAAAGCTCAACATTCAGAAAATGAAGATCATGGCATCCAGTCCCATCACTTCTTGGGAAATTGATGGGAAAACAGTGGAAACAGTGTCAGACTTTTTGGGGGCGAGGGGGCTCCAAAATCACTGCAGATGGTGATTGCATCCGTGAAATTAAAAGACGCTTACTCCTTGGAAGAAAAGTTATGATCAACCTAGACAGCATATTCAAAAGCAGAGACATTACTTTGCAGACTAAGGTCCGTCTAGTCAAGGCTATGGTTTTTCCTGTGGTCATGTATGAATGTGAGAGTTGGACTGTGAAAAAGTCTGAGCGCCGAAGAATTGATGCGTTTGAACTGTGGTGTTGGAGAAGAGTCCTGAGTGTCCCTTGGACTGCAAGGAAATCAAACCAGTCCTTTCTGATGGAGATCAGCCCTAGGATTTCTTTGGAAGGAATGATACTAAAGCTGAAACTCCAGTACTTTGGCCACCTCATGTGAAGAATTGACTCATTGGAAAAGACTCTGATGCTGGGAGGGACTGGGGGCAAGAGGAACAGGGGACGACAGAGGATGAGATGGCTGGATGGCACCACCAACTCAATGGATGTGAGTCTGGGTTAACTCCGCAAGTTGGTGATGGACAGGGAGGCTTGGCGTGCTGCAATTCATCAGATCGCAAAGAGTCGGACATGACTGAGTGACTGAACTGAACTGAATGGGACTGGATGCCATGATGTGATTTTTCTAAATGCTGAGTTTCAAGTCAGCTTTTTCCTTCCCTCTTTCACCCTCAAGAAGCTCTTTAGCTCCTATTTGCTTCCTACCATTAAGTGGTTCATCTGCATATCTGAGTTTGTTGTTATTTCTCTGAGAAACCTTGATCCCAGGCTGTGATTCATCCAGTCCAGCTTTTTGCATGAAGTTAAATAAGCAGTATGACTATACACAACCCTGCCATACTCCTATCTCAATTTTGAACCAGTCAGTTGTTCTACGTCTGGTTCTCATTTTTGCTTTTGACCCACATACAGGTTTCTCAAGAGATAGGTGAAGTGGTCTGGTAGTCCAATCTCTTTAAGAATTTTCCACAGTTTATTGTGATCCACACAGCCAAGGGCTTTAGTTAGTGAAGCAGAAGTTGATGTTTTTATGGAACTCCCTTGCTTTCTCCATGACCCAACAAATATTGGCAATTTAATCTCTGGTTCCTCTGCCTTTTCAAAACCCAACTTGTACATCCAGAAGTTCTTATTTTCTTACTAAACTATCAATAGTTTATTTTCTTCAAACATACATCATGTTTCATACATGATCAGTTCAGTTTAGTTGCTCAGTCATGTCCAACTCTTTGCTATCCCATGAATCGCAGCACGCCAGGCCTCCCTGTCTATCACCAACTCCTGGAGTTCACTCAGACTCACGTCCATTGAGTCAGTGATGCCATCCAGTGATCTCATTCTCTCTCATACTCTTCTCCTCCTGCCCCCAATCCCTCCCAGCATAGAGTCCTATCCAATGAGTCAACTCTTCACATGAGGTGGCCAAAGTACTGGAGTTTCAGCTTTAGTATCATTCCTTCCGAAGAAATCCTAGGGCTGATCTCCATCAGAAAGAACTGGTTTGCTTTCCTTGCAGTCCAAGGGACTCTCAGGACTCTTCTCCAACACCACAGTTCAAACACATCAATGCTTCGGCACTCTGCCTTCTTCACAGTCCAACTCTTACTTCCATACATGACCACAGGAAAAACCATAGCCTTGACTAGACAGACCTTAGTCGGCAAAGTAATGTCTCTGCTTTTGAATATACTATCTAGGTTGGTCATAACTTTTCTTCCAAGGAGTAAGCGTCTTTCAATTTCATGGCAGCAATCACCATCTGCAGTGATTTTGGAGCCCCCAAAAATAAAGTGTGACACTGTTTCCACTGTTTCCACTGTTTCCTATCTATTTCCCATGAAGTGATGGGACCGGATGCCATTATCTTCATTTTCTGAATGTTGAGCTTTAAGTCAACTTTCCACTCTCCTCTTTCACTTTCATCAAGAGGCTTTTTAGCTCCTCTTCACTTTCTGCCATAAGGGTGGTGTCATCTGCATATCTGAGGTTATTGATATTTCTCCTGGCAATCTTGATTCCAGCTTGTGTTTCTTCCAATCCAGCGTTTCTCATGATGTATTCTGCATATAAGTTAAATAAGCAGGGTAACAATATACAGCCTTGACATACTCCTTTTCCTATTTGGAACCAGTCTGTTGTTCCATGTCCAGTTCTAACTGTTGCTTCCTGACCTGCATACAGATTTCTCAAGAGGCAGGTGGGGTCTGGTATTCCTATCTCTTTCAGAATTGTCCATAGTTTATTGTGATCCACACAGTCAAAGGCTTTGGCATAGTCAATAAAGCAGAAATAGATGTTTTTCTGGACAAAAAAGTAACATTCACTAGCACCCACCCAGTTCCTACACAGGAGAAGCTTATCAACCGTGTAGCTGCCAATATGTATGGTAGGATGCCACAGGCATGAACTGTTCTGTTCCTTCTTGCATAAAAGTAACATCACTTTTTATATTTCCCATTTATTAAGTGCTTCATAAATCTATGTCAATCAATTTTTAGAAGAATTCTGTGCAAGAAACTTTACAATTACAATTTTAGAGATAGGAAAACTGAGGTCTGGGCAGTGTTCTCTCTACACCATCCATCTGATCTTTCATCTCCAGGCCTAGAGAGAGGGTTGAGCCCGAGTACACTTGGAAAAGCATTTGAAAGATGAATAAATCAGACCTGGGCCAACAGGGAGCTGAAGTTGTTCTGGCCAACACTGCTACCAAAGCAAAGTAGTTAGTTCTGTTCAAAGACAATGGAGCCTGTTAGAAAACAATGCATCTAGATTGGAAGAGTGTGAGAATGGAGGGTTCCAAAAGGAGCATGTCCAGGAAAATAGGGAAATTATGAGCTGTCTGACATATCTGATTTTAATAAAGCTTGTACTAAGAAGCCATAGAAGTATATGAAGAATTAGTAATAGATGTATAGAAAACCTATAAAAAACAGACCAAACTTTTAATTGAACCAATTATTAAATCTGGAAAAAGAAGAAAGGAAACATAACTTAATCCTAATATATAGCTCAAAAGTAAATGGCACTGATTGGCAATGAATTAACTAAATATTGTTACATAACTATTACATATTGGGAGAATAGGAGGAACAGAAGAGAGCTGTTGAAGAATGCTAAACCTTTGCTATAGTTCACAAATAGTAATGACTGAAACAGGTAAATCAAGAGATAACAGTATTAGCATATTATTTAGGATTATGTATATAAGGGCCAGAAGAACAACTGAAAGAGTTGAAAAAGGCTGCCTTAGGGGATCATGATTGAAGGACAAAGAGATAAGGATGAGAGATAAGCCCTTTAGAAGTACATTGATTTTTAACTTTATATACATTTTACATAATAGCCAAATGATAGAAATAACCTCAAGAGCCTATTGATGGATGAATGAATAAGCAAAATGTGGTATATACATACACTGAAATATTATCCAACTTTTAAAAGAAATTATTTTCTTCGGCCATGTGGCATGTAAGATTTTATCCTGCTGAGGGATTGAACCCATGCCCCCTGCCGGTGCCCTCTGGAGTAGAAGCATGGAGTCCTAATCACTGAACCACCAGGGAATTCCCTTTAAAAGAAAAGAAATTCTGACACATGTTACAACATGAATAAATTGTGAGGGCATTATGCTAAGTGAAATAAGCCAGTCACAGAAAGGCAAATACTACATGGTTCCACTTACAAGATCTACATAAAGTAACTCATAGTAAATTCATAGGAATAGAAAGTAGAAGGTGGTTTCCAGGAGCTGTGGGGGAAGGAAGAATGGGCAAGTATTGGTTAATGGGTACAGAGTTTCAGTTTTGCAAAATGAAGAGTTCTAGAGATTGGTTGCCCAAGATGTGAATGTACTTAATGTTAACAAACTGTATACTTTAAAACAGTTAAGATGGTAAGTTTATCTGTAATTTACCACAATAATTTTTTTTAATTGTGCTGTTCTCAGTTGCAGCCAACTCTTTGCAACTCCATGGACTGTAGCCCATCAGGCTCCTCTGTTCATGGAACTCCCCAAGCAAGAATGCTGGAGTGAGTTGCTGTACCCTCTTCCCGGGGATCTTCTCAACTCAGGGACTGAACCCAGGTCTCCCACATTGCAGGCAGATTCTGTACCCTCTGAGCCATCAAGGAAGCCTAAGAATCCTGGAGCTGGTAGCCTATCCCTTCTCCAGGGAATCTTTCTGACCCAGGAATCAAACCAGGGTTTCCTGCATTGCAAGCAGATTCTTTATCAAGTGAGCTACCAGAGAAGCTCTTTTAAAAATTAAACAACAACAAAGACAATATAACCTGGTGGAGGAGTCATAACCAGGTGATATACAAATACCAATCAATATGGCATGAGAAAGGGAATAATCAAAATGGACACAAACAGTTAAAAGTGAAAAACTTAGCAGCTAGCTATGTGCCACTCCATGATATTAAAACCCAAGGTTTGATCTTTTTATCTATTTTACTATCTCATACTATGAGTATATAATATAACTTTGCAGGAATTGAGCCTATAGTACAAGTTAGTAGATCCAAGCATGATGTAACAGAAAGAGCATTGAAACCACTACCCCTCCTTTTTTGCACCCTGCTTAAAAAAATTTTTTTAAAGAATGTCTAAAAGAGATCATAAATATGAAAGCATACTGTCGTTTCTAATATACTTTGTAAAATAAGGACTTCTAGCAAAATTACACTTTTCCATGACTAAGACAGTATCTAGTTATGATTGAGAGTCTTCCTTAGGGCTCCTGAAATCACCCCATTTCCAAAGTGAACACATTATCTTCAAAGGTTCCTCTTACCGCAATGTATTTATTGCAACAAGCTAGGAATTGTGTTGCAAAGGAGAAATCAAAAGTATTTAATCAACTTGAAGGTGCCAGCTACAGTCACCCTAAGCACAAAGGGATAGAGACTGTCTTTGACTTTTCAACAACACCTGGTCACTCCAGGTGGACAGTCTACTTGACACCTGCACTTTCAGAAACTTTTTGTAAGTATAACTAATATTAGAGGCCTAAACCCTCTAAAGAATAATTTAAGATATTCCTTGGGCTAACTTACATACTCAAAAATTCAAAACCTTGGAAACTAGAAATATGACCACTGATAAACTCCTTGACACTAGCCTTGGCTGTGGTTTTTGGACTTGACACCAAAAAGAAAGAAAACAAAAGCAAAAATAAACAAAGGAGGATGACGTAAAATTATAAAGCTCTGCACAACAAAGGAACCCACCAATGAAACAAAAAGGCAACCAGCAGAATAGACAAAACATTTGCAAATCATATATTTGATAGGTAGATAATATCCAAAATACATAGAGAATTCACACAACTCAATAGTAAAAATATCTGATTAAAAAATAAGCAGAGGATCTGAATAAATAATTTTTCCAAAGAAGATACACAGATAATCAACTGGTACCTGAGAGGATGTTCAACATCATTAATCATCAGAGAAATGTAAACCAAAACTACACAAAGACATCACTTCATACCTATTAGGATGGATATTATCAAAAGAAAAGAAGCAAGTGTTGGTGAGGATGTGGAAAAAATAAACTCTTGTGCACTGTTGATAAGAATGCAACCATTATGGAAAACATTATGAAAGTTCCTCAAAAATTAAAAATAAAACTATTATATGACCGAGCATTTCCCCTTCTGAGCATTTATTTCAGTAACGCAAAAACACCAATTTGAAAAGATATATGCATAATCATGTTCATTGCAGCATTATTTACAATAACTACGATATAGAAACAACTTGTGTCTATTAACAGATGAGTGCATAAAGAAAATTTGGTATCGATAGATTCAGATATATATAATGGAATATTATTAAGCCATATAAATATGGAAATTGTCATTTGTGACAACATGGATGGACCTTGAGGGAATATGCTGAGTGAAAAAAATCAGGCAGAGAAAGACATTTGTCCATATGATCTCACATATATGTGGAATCCAAAATAAAGCACAGCTCATAGATACAAACAACAGATTGTTAGTTGCCACTGACAGGAGCGGAGAGTGGGCCAGATGGATGAAAGGAGTCAAAAGATGCAAACTTGCAGTTACAAAATAAATGTCATGGGGACACATTGTACAGGATGGTGATTATAGTTAATAAGACTGTATTACATATTTGAAAGGTAAGAAGAGTAGATGTTAAAAATTCTTATCACAAGAAAAAAATCTTGTGGCTGCATACGGAGGTGGATATATGCTAGATCTGTTGTGCTAATCATTTTGCAATGTATACAAATGTTGAATCATTACATTGTACACCTGAAACTAACATAATGTTGCATGCCAGTTATACCTCAGTTTTTTTTAAAAAGACACCCTCCAAAAAGAGAATGACCACTGAGATGTTTTCCAGCCTGCTCCAGGTTGTTCAGACATGATGCAATCCCCTTACTTTCCAAATTACTCAACAAAGTTGGAATCAACCCTTAGGATTTTCCCCAATAAGCTCTCAAGGTTGTCAACAACTGAATTTACTCTCTAATGAAATAAAACTTAAAAAGTAAACAAACAACAAGAAGGTGGGCACTAAATCTTGAGCCCGCGAATGCATAAATCAGAAAAATAATAGCCCCTAGAACAGTTCGTTTCAGCAGGATACAGCACTGTAAGGCATGCATAGGCTGAAGAAGTTTGTAAAGAGAGGTCATCAAAATAAGGAAGTGAGGACTACAGAGACAGACCTTTGAAATTCATTCTTCCAGCTAAGGACAGCCTCAAGTGCAGATACGGCTTTCGATTTCTGTAACCTCCTTTCAGAATTATAAATTGGAAAGATCACAGCCCTGGGAAGTCCAAATCTTGGATTTAGTGGTTCTTGCATATTAACTAGCTAGATGGCCCAATGCAGCCTTTTATTTATTTTTTATTTATTTTTTATTTTTTATTTTTTGTGAACCTCAGCAGTTGCATCTGTAAAATAAAATCTGTGGTTAAGGTTGTCTCTCAGTACCCTTTTAGCTCTAACATTCTTTGACTCAATAAGTCTATTCCCCTGAAGAGTCTAAGTTTTATTACTAGGTAAACTTGGTGACAACTTCTTAGCCACTGCTCAGTAAAGGGAAGAACAGGAGTGGGAGGTGAGGCCAATTGGTTCAGAAAGTGTTCTGTCAGTATTTTAGGGCATGGGAGAGACTGTCCTCAGTATCATGAATATTGTTTGGTGACTATATACACACTTTGGGGATTGAGATGACTAACAGACTGACATCCAGTTAAAGGGAAAGGAGAAAAGACGATCTGCCCACAGCCACTGGGGCACTGGGAAGAAGGAGGGATTGGAGAAGCTAACAGACTTCAAGGCTTATGAAGATGAAGAATACTTCCAACAGATATTTATTTGGTCCTTCCATGTGAAAATAATTTAAAACAAGGCAAAAAATGTTTCTATTAAATTGGCTTTATAATTTAAAATAGTTTTATTTTACAAGTTTCATCCAATCAACTCTGTGGGATATAAATTCCTGCTCAAGACAACAGCAAAGCTCAGAGAGGCTGAGTTTAACAAATATCACAGAGCTAATTCACTGAAAAATCAGAATCAAATTTAAGTTCTCTCATTCCTGCTTTTATGTTCCCCCTGTACATCACAAATATGACCATCTGCTCCTGCAGTTTCCTATCTTTGCCCTAACAAGTGGACGGTCTTTGGCCCCAATATGCCAATACACTTCTTGGGGCTGAGGATGGGCCACCCCATAACATGCCTCAATGACATATTGATTATTTTGTGTTAAAGTTATTTAAGAAACAGCCAATGCAAGAGAGACATTCTGACCCTTCTCTCTGTCTCCCTGAGAGCAGAAAATAAATCTCCACTGTGAAAGGTATATTTCTTGAATCTGGATTTTAAAAGAAACCTTTATATATCAGAATAGGGAATTCAACTTGAGACAGCTGTATGAACAAAACACAGTACTTTTTAGATTTACCATCTCCTGTCCAGCGTTTCTCGTGATGTACTCTGCATATAACTTAAATAAGCAGGGTGACAATATACAGCCTTGATGTACTCTTTTTCTGATTTGGAGCCAGTCTGTTATTCCATGTCCAGTTCTAACTGTTGCTTCCTGACCTGCATACAGATTTCTCAAGAAGCAGGTCAGGTGGTCTGGTATTCCCATCTCTTTCAGAATTTTCCACAGTTTATTGTGATCCACACAGTCAAAAGCTTTGGCATAGTCAATAAAGCAGAAACAGATGCTTCTCTGTAACTCTCTTGCTTTTTGATGATCCAGTAGATGTTGGCAATTTTATTTCTGGTTCCTCTGCCTTTTCTAAATCTAGCTTGAACATCTGGAAGTTCTCAGTTCACATATTGTTGAAGACTGGTTTGGAGAATTTTGAGCATTACTCTACTAGCATGTGAAATGAGTGCATTTGTGCAGTAGTTTGAGCATTCTTTGGCATTGTCTTTCTTAGGGATTGGAATGAAGACTGACCCCTTCCAGTCCTGTGGCCACTGCTGAGTTTTCCAAGTTTGCTGGCAATATTGAGTGCAAAACTTTCCAGCATCATCTTTCAGGATTTGAAATAGCTCAACTGGAATCCATCCCTTCCACTAGCTTTTGTCATAGTGATGCTTCCTAAGGCCCACTTGACTACGCATTCCAGGATGTCTGGCTCTAGGTGAGAGGTCACACCATCATGATCATCTGGGTCATGAAGATCTTTTTGTACAGTTCTTCTATCTATTCTTGCCACCACTTCTTAACATCTTCTGCTTCTGTTAGGTCCAGACCATTTCTGTCCTTTATCGAGCCCATCTTTGCATGAAATGTTCCCTTGTATCTCTAATTTTCTTGAAGAGATCTCTAGTCTTTCCCATTCTATTGTTTTCCTCTATTTCTTTGCATTGATCACTGAGGAAAGCTTTCTTATCTCTCCTTGCTATTCTTTGAAACTCTGCATTCAAATGGGTATATCTTTCCTTTTCTCCTTAGCTCTTGGCTTCTCTTCTTTTCACAGCTATTTTTAAGGCCTCCTCAGACAACCATTTTGCTTTTTTGCATTTCTTTTTATTAGGGATGATCTTGCTCCCTGTTTCCTGTACACTGTCACAACCTCCATCCATAGTTCATCAGCACAAGCTCGAATCAACACTGCCAGCAGAAATATCAATAACCTCAGATATGACACCACCCTTATGACAGAAAGTGAAGAACTAAAAAGCCCCTTGATGAAAGCGAAAGAGGAGAGTGAAAAAGTTGGCTTAAAGCTCAACATTCAGAAACTAAGAGCATGTCATCCAGTCCCATCATTTCATGGCAAATATATGGGGAACCAGTGGAAACAGTGGCTGACTTTATTTTTCTGGGCTCCAAAATCACTGCAGATGGTGACTGCAGCCATGAAATTAAAAGACATTTACTCCTTGGAAGAAAAGTTATGACCAACCATGATAGCATGTTAAAAAGCAGAGACATTACTTTGCCAACAAAGGTCCACCTAGAAAAGGCTATGGTTTTCCAGTGGTCATGTATGGATGTGAGAGTTGAACTATAAAGAAAACTGAGTACCAAAGGATTGATGCTTTTGAGCTGTGGTGTTGGAGAAGACTCTGGAGAGTCCCTTGGACTGCAAGAGATCCAACCAGTCCATCCTAAAGGAAATCAGTTCTGAATGTTCATTGGAAGGACTGATGTTGAATCTGAAACTCCAATACTTTGGCCACCTGATGGAAAAAAACTAACTCATATGAAAAACCCTGATGCCGGGAAAGATTGAAGGCAGGAGGAAAAGGGGACGACAGAGGATGAGATGGCTGGATGGCATCACCGACTCAACGGGCATGAGTTTGAGTAAACTCCAGGAGTTGATGATGGACAGGGAGGTCTGGTGTGCTGCAGTCCATAGGGCTATAAAGAGTCAGACAGGACTGAACAACTGAACTGAACTGATCTCATGCCCAAACTCTGTTTAGATGTTTCATTGATTGAATATCTCAAATCTGTTTCTTTTTCCTGTGACTCCCTCACAAATTTAATATTTATTTGTCCAAAAATTATAAAAGCTGCCAATGTTGGACTCTTTTTGTAAAAAATAAAGGATAATTTTACAATATTATGTTGGTTTCTGCCATACAATGACATGGATCAGCCATAAATATACTTGTGTCCCATCTCTCTTGGGTCTCCTTCCCACTACCCTCCCCCATCCCACTGCTCTAGGTCATCACAGGAGGCTGGATTGGGCTCCCTGTATTATACAGCAGCTTCCCACTAGTTATCTGTTTTACACATGGTAGTGTATATATGTCAACTGGACTTGGAACAACTGGCTCAAAACTGGGAAAGGAGTACAAGAAGGCTATATACTGTCACCCTGTTTATTTAACTTCTTTTCAGAGTACATTATGTGAACTATCGTGTTGGATGAATCACAAGGTTGGAATCAAGATTGTCAGGAAAAATATCAACCACCTCAGATATGTAGATGATGCCACTCTAATGGCAGCAAGTGAAGAGCCAGTAAAGAGACTCTTGATGAGGGTGAAAGAGGAGAATGAAAAAGCTAGCTTGAAACTCAACATTCAAGAAACTGACATCATGGCATCTAGTGCCATCACTTCATGGCAAGTAGATGGGGAAAAAGTAAAAGCAGGGACTGATCTTATTTTCTTAGGCTCCAAAACCAGTGCAGATGATGACTGAAACCATGAAATTAAAAGACATTTGCTCCTTGGAAGGAAAGCTATGAAAAACTTAGAAAGCATAGTGAAAGGCAGAGACCTCACTTTGCTAACCAAGGTGCATATAGTCAAAGTTATGGTTTTTCCAGTAGTCATGAATGGATGTGAGATTTGTACTATAAAGAAGACTGAGTGCAGAGGAATTTAATCCTTTGTTTGTAGTGCTGGAGAAGACTCTTGAGAGTCCTTTAGACAGCAAGGAGATCAAACCAGTCACTCTTAAAGGAAATCTACCCTAAATATTCATTTAAAGAACTGATGCTAAAGCCAAAGCTCCTATACCTTGCCCAGTTGACGCAAAAAACTGACTCACTGGAAAAGACCCTGATTCTGGGAAAACATGAAGGCAAAAGGAGAATGGGGTGGCACAGAATGACATGGTTAAATAGCATCACTGACTCAATGAATATGAATTTGAGCAAACTCTGAGAAATAATGGAGAACAGAGGAGTCTGGTGTTCTACAGTCCATGAAGTCACAAAGAGTTGGACTCAGCTTAGAGACTGAACAAGTATATGTATGTCAAAGCGGCTATCTCAATTCTCCCGACCCTCTCCTTCCCACACTCTGCCCATAGTTTGTTCTCTATGTCTGTATCTCTATTTATGTCCTACAAACAGGTTCATCAGTACCATTTTTCTACGTTCCATATATATGCATTGATATATGCTATTTCTTTTCTCTTTCTGACTTACTTCATTCTGTGTAACAGGCTCTAGCTTCATCCACCTCAGTTCAACTGACTCAAGTTTGTTCCTTTTATGACTGAGTAATATTCCATTGTTTATATGTACCATATCTTCTTTATCCATTCATCCGTCAACACACACAGCAACTATGGAGAACAACATCGAAATTCCTTAAAAAAACTAGGAATAAAACTACCAAATCACCCACTACTGGACATATACCCTGAGAAAACCATAATTCAAAAAGATGTATGTACTCCAATGCTCATCGCAGCCCTATTTACAATAGCCAAGATATGGAAGCTACATAGATGGCCACTTCTTGGGTCCAATTTCTAGAAAACCATTGTGTGCAAGAAATTTTTTTTTCTTTTTCTCCTGTTAATCTGCCTTGTGTTAATTTTATTAGTCTAGCCATATGAACTCAAGAGGATTAAAGGGGGAAATTTCCCACTCTTTTTTCTTCATTTGGCTACATGAGAACAAAGAACTGAAAATAAAAGTCCTAGAGAGTTTAATTTTGTCAAATAGGAAGGAGAAATGTGCATTTTCTTCCCAAGAGGTAACACACTGGTATTCCTAAACTAAAAAATATGCTGAAGGTGGACTCTGAAACTGGCTTTATATTAACTTATCTGGACCTCAAGCCTCATCTGCTTAACAGGTGACAGCATCTGCCCAAATCCAGTGTAGAGCTTCTTTTCTAGTATTAAATGAAGTGGAATACATAGACATCTATTAAAAATAAGAAGTGAAGCTATAACTGTGGTGTGGTTCTTATGGTCATTAAATGTGTGGTTTGGAGAATAGATAATAGCCAGTTCTGGCTTGACTTCAGGCTTGGAGATCCATCAAATTCAGAGAAGAGAGATTGGACACAAAGGAGCAAAGTCCATAAGCAGCTCAATGCTTAGAAAATAAGGAACAGTTGGTCTTACAGCTTGGCTGGGCAGGAGTGTTGGCACAGATCCTCAGATTATCATGCTCTGACTGGTGAATCAAGTGAGCCTCACCAGGGGCTGGATATTAGCTTCCTTCTGGTTAGAGAGAAGCAGGGAGGTTGCAACCATCTGTTCTGCTCAGGATGTCACTATACCTCTTGCGGATTTCTTGCAAAAGCACAGTCCAAGCCAGGACCTTGGCAGAATCACAAAGCAAAATATCTCTGTTTCCACAACTTCTTCACTCTCCCCTTTCCCTCAAGTCATAGTGCCACTCCAGCAGCCTCAGCAGCTCACACTCCTGACCCATGTAGCCCTCAAAGCCAGTATGTGGAGACAGCACCTTGTGTCCTCCAGACATCTCTGATCCTCACCCCCAAATTCACTGAAAGTGAAACATATCTTTCTTGCCTTCCTCTCAGCAAGTTGTCAGTTGGAAATCAGAGCAGATAAGTAGCTCACGGAAGAGCTTATAAAAGATGACCAAAGTTAAAAGCAACCCCTCTCAAGAATACTATCATGTTAATAATAGGATCTTAAATAATTCAGTTCAGTTCAGCTCATTTGCTCAGTAGTGTATGACTCTTTACGACCCCGTGGACGGCAGCAAGCCAGGCCTCCCTGTCCATCACCAACTCCCAGAGTTTACTCAAACTCATGTCCATCGAGTCAGTGATGCCATCCAACCATCTCATCCTCTGTTGTCCCCTTCTCCTCCTGCCTTCAATCTATTCCAACATCAGGTCTTTTCAAATGAGTCAGTTCTTCACAACAAGTGGCCAAAGTATTGGGGAGTTAAATAATGCCCTCCCCAAAAGAAATAATGAATGCCAAATGGATTATCACCAAAAAAAGCAATGACATTACAGGGTGGATATCTTGAAGCTAAGTAGTGGAAGAATTCTATTTACTCACCATCAGAAACACTGCATTTCTTGATCCTGATAAAGTTCTCCTCAAAAAGCAGAATCATTACACAATAACAAAAAAACAAATATGAAGCACATGACAAAGCATTCAGTTCCAGTTCAGTTCAGTCGCTCAGTCATGTCCGACTCTTCACGACCCCATGAATCGCAGCACGCCAGGCGTCCCTGTCCATCACCAACTCCCGGAGTTCACTCAGACTCACGTCCATCGAGTCAGTGATGCCATCCAGACATCTCATCCTCTGTTGTCCCCTTCTCCTCCTGCCCCCCAATCCCTCCCAGCATCAGAGCCTTTATCAGTGAGTCAACTCTTCACATGAGGTGGCCAAAGTACTGGAGTTTCAGATTTAGCATCATTCCTTCCAAAGAAATCCCAGGGCTGATCTCCTTCAGAATGGACTGGTTGCTTTGTCAGTTACAAATGATGACTAGACAGAGATTGTAATTATCTGTTATTGTCTTTTTTGATTAAAAAGAAGCAGAATGGTCTCTGGAAACATCAAACGGGTGGTGAAATGTAACTTAAGACAAGTGGCTCTATGACTGATGTCCGTAGGGGGCTCAGCATAACACATGTAACAACTCTGAATGATTTGTTCATACTAGGGATCCCCAAAGCCTGGAGTCTTTAAATATCTTTCTTTTATTTTTCCTTACTCTTGTTTCAGTTGTATTTCTGATACAATTAAAATAGTGCTTTACTTAATATCTGCATGTTTTCACGGCAATTATTAAAATATATCAAAGTTTAAAAGGCCCTTAGAGGGAATTCATTGGTTGTCCAGTCGTTAGGACTCCAAACTTACACTGCAGGGGGCAGTCTCTGGGCAGGGATCCTGCAAGCCATGTAGCATAGCCAAAAACAAACAAACAAAACAGCCTTAAGAGTTCATCTAGCGTTCACTGCACATGATAATAACGTGAGGAACTCTATCTTGGTACCTATGTTTGGACCTCAGTCTTGTCCAATTAAATCAGAATCTTTATAGGTATACATCCGCTTTCATTTTTGTTTTAACTCCTCAGATTATTCTGATGAATGCTTAGAGTTTAGAACCACCAGACTTTGTGCCAGTACAGAAATATAGATCAATGGAATAAAATAGACACCTTATCTTTGACAAAGGAGGCAAGAATATACAATGGAGTAAAGACAATCTCTTTAACAAGTGATGCTGGGAAAACTGGTCAACCACTTGTAAAAGAATGAAACTAGAACACTTTGTAACAACACACAAACGCAAAATGGATTAAAGATCTAAATGTAAGATAAGAAACTATTAAACTCCTAGAGGAAAACATAGGCAAAACACTCTCCAAAATACACCACAGCAGGATCCTCTATGACCCACCTCCCAGAATATTGGAAATAAAAGCAAAAATAAACAAATGGGACCTAATTAAACTTAAAAGCTTCTGCACAGCAAAGGAAACTATAAGCAAGGTGAAAAGACAGCCTTCCAGAATGGGAGAAAATAATAGCAAACGAAGCAACTGAAAAGAATTAATCTCAAAAATATACAAGCAACTCTTACAGCTCAATTCCAGAAAAATAAATGACCCAATCAAAAAGTGGGCCAAAGAACTAAACAGACATTTCTCCAAAGATGACATACAGATGGCTAACAAACACATGAAAAGATGCTCAATATCATTCATTATCAGTTCAGTTCAGTTCAGTCGCTCAGTCATGTCCAACTCTTTGCAACGCCTTGAATTGCAGCATGCCAGGCCTCCCTGTCCATCACCATCTCCCCAGAGTTCACTCAGACTCACGTCCATCGAGTCGGTGATGCCATCCAGCCATCTCATCCTCTGTTGTCCCCTTTCCCTCCTGCCCCTAATCCCTCCCAGCATCAGAGCCTTTTCCAATGAGTCAGCTCTTCACATGAGGTGGCCAAAGTACTGGAGTTTCAGCTTTAATATGATTCCTTTCAAAGAACATCCAGGGCTGATCTCCTTTAGAATGTACTGGTTGGATCTCCTTGCAGTCCAAGGGAGTCTCAAGAGTCTTCTCCAACACCACAGTTCAAAAGCATCAATTCTTTGGCACTCAGCTTTCTTCACAGTCCAACTCTCGCATCCATACATGACCACTGGAAAAATTATAGCTTTGACTAGATGGACATTTATTGGCAAAGTAATGTCTCTGCTTTTCAATATGCTATCTAGGTTGGTCATAACTTTTCTTCCAAGGAGTAAGCATCTTTTAATTTCATGGCTGCAGTCATCATCTGCAGTGATTTTGGAGCCCAAAAAAGTAAAGTCTGACACTGTCTCCACTGTTTCCCCATCTATTTCCCAAAGTGATGGGACCAGATGCCATAATCTTTGTTTTGTGAATATTGAGCATTATCAGAGAAATGCAAATCAAAATCACAATGAAGTACCATTTCACGCCAGTCAGAATGGCTGTGATCCAAAAGTCTACAAGCAATAAATGCTGAATAGGTTGTGGAGAAAAGGGAACCCTCTTACATCGTTGGTGGGAATGCAAACTAGTACAGCCACTATGAAGAACAGTGTGGAGATTTTTTTTAAAAAACTGGAAATAGAACTGACATATGACCCAGCAACCCCACTGCTGGGCATACACACTGAGGAAACCAGAATTGAAAGAGACATGTGTACCCCAATGTTCACCGCAGCGCTGTTTATAATTGCCAGGACATGAAAGCAACCTAGATGTCCATCAGCAGACAAATGGATAAGAAAGCTGTGGTATGTATCAATGGAATATTCAGTTCAGGTCAGTTCAGTCGCTCAGTCATGTCCAAGTCTTTAGGACCCCATGAATCGCAGCAAGCCAGGCTTCCCTGTCCATCACCAACTCCTGGAGTTCACTCAGACTCACATCCATCAAGTCATTGATGCCATCCAGTCATCTCATTCTCTGTCGTCCCCTTCTCCTCCTGCCTCCAATCCCTCCCAGCATCAGAGTCTTTTCCAATGAGTCAATTCTTCACATGAGGTGACCAAAGTAATATTCAGTTCAGTTCAGTTCAGTCGCTCAGTCGTGTCTGACTCTTTGCAAACCCATGAATCGCAGCATGCCAGGCCTCCCTGTCCATTACCAACTCCCAGAGTTCACTCAGACTCGCCTCCATCGAGTCAGTGGTGCCATCCAGCCATCTCATCCTCTGTTGTCCCCTTCTTTTCCTGCCCCCAATCCCTTCCAGCATCAAAGTCTTTTCCAATGAGTCGACTCTTTGCATGAGGTGGCCAAAGTACTGGAGTTTCAGCTTTGGCATCATTCCTTCAGCCCTTGAAAAGAATGCATTTGAATCAGTTCTAATGAGGTGGATGAACCTGGAGCCTATTATACAGAGTGAAGTAAGCCAGAAAGAAAAACACCAATACAGTATACTAATGCATATATATGGAATTTAGAAAGATGGTAATGATAACCCTGTATGCAAGACAGTAAAAGAGACACAGATGTATAGGTCAGTCTTTTGGACTCTGGGAGAGGGCAAGAGGGGGGATCACATGGGAGAATGGCACTGAAACATGTATATTATCATTTGTGAAACAAATCACCAGTTCAGGTTCGATGCATAATACAGGGAGCTCGGGGCTGGTGCACTGGGATGACCCAGAGGGATAGGATGAGGAGGGAGGTGGGAGGGGGCTTCAGGATGGGGAACACATGTACACCCATGGCAGATTCATGTCAGTGTATGGCAAAACCAATACAGTATTGTAAAGTAATTAGCCTCCAATTAAAATAAATGTAATAAAATAAAAGAACCACTGGTCTTTTTCAAATTCTCATTTTGAACATGTGGGAACTTAAGTTCAAACATAGGAAGTGACTGGTCTCAAATTAAAATCTCCATACTTGTAATCCGAAGCCTTTTTTAAAAAGTATAATATGTCATCTTACCAAACACAGCTTTCATCCCTAAATAAAAATCCTTTGTTCTTTAAGAAGCGTAAGTTACTCTGTCTCTCCCTAGCCCTGGACTTATCAAAACAAAAATGAGTCATCACTCTCTGAAACAAGACCTAAATACAAGACAGACAGTGCATTACTCCAACAGCACAAGTCATTACTCCATCATGCCTTCTGATAGGAGTCCAGTCCTCCCCCTTAACAGCAGTCAGCTGCTTAGCACTGGAGAGGAAATAGTGAGGGATTCCAGAATGAGTCATGCCATCACTGAGATAGGAAAAAGATAGTTAGTTTTCACTGCAAGCTGTTCTGACACACACTGGCCATTATTTTCCTATAACTTGACATAAAAGATGTATCTTCTTTGCTCTTAGAAAGTAATGATTTCTACAATTCAACATCCAGTTAATATGTAGATTACTCAGGTTTGTATCTCCTGAAAAGCCACTCTGAGTCCTCTCTCAATAGGCATTTCATCATCATTAAACACTTTATCTTTTAAAATATTGGTAGAAGAAAGGAGAATTCAACTCATATCATTGCAACTAAGTAAAATTAATAGAAAAGAAGTATGACTTAACAATGACCATGTCTAGGCTATGGGCTTGAGATCTGAGACAACGTTGCAGGGGCCAAAGTGAAGGAGACTATGACCAAAAGTCTAGGCAAGATGAGTGATGAAATGGTGGACAATGGTCTGAGGACACAGGCTAAACTCAGGCCAATTATTCCAAGGCAAAGGGGTACAGGTATAATAGGCAGAACGTTGAAGGACTGAGAGGATCAGGAAAAGGTTAAATTCCTAGAAAAGAGACCCATGTTATAAAGCAATGCAGATTAAATTACCAGTACAATGACAGTTCTATGAAAAAAAAATTTAAGGGTGGAGTAGAAGGCATTGTAAAATGTGATTCAGTACCAAGAACTTCTGATTTTTTTCACTAACAAGTTTTGTGACTTTTAACAAGATATTTCACATTTCCAGGCTACAGTAATGTGATAACAAGTGTGGCCTAGACCAGTCAACATACATTTACTGAATATCTTATTTGAGTCAGGCACTGTGCTAGACATCGTACATTCACTGATGAGAAAGAGAAAGAGATCTTCCCTGTTCTCCTGGAACTTAGGTCCAGGATATTTGGTTTTTAAATATTTTGATGTGACCCACTGTAAGAAATGTATAAATAAATAAATAAAGCACAACGTGTATATGTGTGTATGAGTAAAACTTTTTTTCATGAAGCAATATCTAATCTTGTTATGTGAAGAGCATTAGGCTATTTTGATTCAATTTTATTCTGATTTTTAATGCTGCTAAATTGATTTCATGTCTAACTAAAAGGTCATGACCAGTGGTTTCTTTTTGCAGCCTTTTAATTCAATGATTCTATCACTCTAAGATTTCTTTCATTTCTCAAGCTTCTCCAAGAAAGTGATCATTTATTTAATCCATGTTTAATGTTTGGCCCTTTGTAATAATGTGGACAAAAAAACTAAATTTCCAAATCTAAAAAAATCCACATATGGAGTAATTTTGGCCACAGAAACAATATTACTTCTAACATATCCTGTCTACTAACTTTCATGAAATTCCTGATGCTGAATAGCTTTGAAATGTCCTTGCCCTTTTCCCTAAACTTTATGTTCTTTTATGTCATTAGACAAATTTCACTTTCCCTAATAATTCAACTTCACAGAAAAAATCTCTGCCCATAATAGAAGGTATATTCAAGAACGATATTCAGTTCAGTTCGGTTCAGTTGCTCAGTCATGTCCAACTCATTGCGACACCATGGACTGCAGCATGCCAGGCCTCCCTGTCTGTCACCAACTCCCAAAGTCTACCCAAACTCATGTCCATTGAGTCAATGATGCCATCTAACCATCTTATCCTCTGTCATCTCCTTCTCTTCCCACCTTCAATCTTTCCCAGCATCAGGGTCTTTCCAAATGAGTCAGTTCTTCTCATCAGGTAGCCAAAGTATTGGAGTTTCAGCTTCAACATCAGTCTTTCCAATGAACATTCAGAACTGATCTCCTTTAGGATGGACTGGTTGGATCTCCTTGAAGTACAAGGGACTCTCAAGAGTCTTCTCCAACACCACAGTTCAAAAGCATCAATTCTTTGATGCTCAGCTTTTTCACAGTCCAGCTCTCACACCCATACACGACTACTGGAAAAACCATAGATTTGACTAGACAGACCTTTGTTGGCAAAGTACTGCCCCCATTTTTAATATGCTGTCTAGGTCATAACTTTCCTTCCAAGGAGTAAATGTCTTTTAATTTCATGGCTGTAGTCACCATCTGCAGTGATTTTGGAGCCCAAAAAAATCAGGTCTCTCACTGTTTCCACTGTTTCCCCATCTATTTGCCATGAAGTGATGGGACCAGATGCCATGATCTTAGTTTTCTGAATGTTGAGTTTTAAGCCAACTTTTTCACTCTTCTCTTAGGTATTTCCAGGAAGACACCATTCCTCCCTTGTTCTTTTGCCCATGGTAGGCTGGATTTATCTGAAAACACAGTGTTTTCACCAAAGGTACTCTTCTTGCAAAAGGAAAGTTACTTTTGGAATAGATCTGTGCACTGGAATGTGAAAAATGCACTTTCTGATCAACAAATCTTTTTTTTTTTTCTGGTTTTATGAAGAGCAATTGGATTAAAGATGATTCTTCATTTCTGTGGTTGGCTGGTTGGTTGTCAATTTTCCAAGAAAAGAAGGAAATTTCTAAAGATAGAGATTGCAAGAAAATTTTCAAATATATGTTATTAAGAATGTGGCCTGCTGAAGTCTAAGAGAATGTAACTCTTGCCTTTCCTTAACTAGACAGTGTGGTCTGATGAAAATACCATGGAATCAGAGACAGAAGATAAAAATTTCATTCTAGTTTCTCTTATATGTTACAAATGACAACAAAAAACTTCACTCCCTATAGAGGATTTTGCAAAATATGCATCATGAAATAATAAAAGATCATGGTTAGAGCAAAGAGTTTATAAAAATGCATAGTACGTGTGAAATTTCTACTACTCAGAAACTCCACAAATGCCAAGTCTCTCCTGTCACACATGTCACATAGGTGGCCTACCAGATGACAGAGAAGGCAGAGGTCACAGACGCTGGGATATGGGTGTGAAAGCATCATATTGAAGGTTTGATGTGATCCCAGGCGGGAGTGTAGGATTTCTAGAGTCCATGGGAGAGGGACTCTGGTGATTGTTTCATTAGAGGAATAATAATCGTGATTAAAAACTCACTTTAAGTAAAACATAATAATTTGAATTCCACATTGACTTTCTAACTCTGATCTTGGCCAGGTTCCATTTTGTCTGATTCTCAATCTCTTTATGTATTAAAAAGTAGTTAACAT
The DNA here is from genome assembly GCA_917880005.1 of Nanger dama. NCBI lineage: Eukaryota > Metazoa > Chordata > Mammalia > Artiodactyla > Bovidae > Nanger > Nanger dama. Next base: position 8,102,861 of record CAKJTW010000069.1, read on the forward strand.
TGTTTGCCTTGCCTCAGGTCTTCCCAGGTGGCGCTAGTGGTAAAGAACCCACTTATCAATGCAGGAAACATTAGAGATGCTGGTTCTATCCTTGGAGGGGGAAGATCTTCTCAAGGAAGGTATGGCAACCCACTCCAGTATGCTTCCTGGAGAATCCTACTGATGGAGGAGCCTGGCAGGCTACAATCCATAGGATTGGACGGAGTTGATATAATCTTGTTTGCTTTATAAAAAATAGATAATTAAGGTTAAAGAATTCTATAAAATTTAAATTATCTTAAAAACAGAAACTAATAATACTCATTCCACAAATGTATCTTGAGAGCCTGGGCTAGATTCTAGAACCGTGATCCTGAATAGCCTGGCTGCTGCCTTCCAATTGCCTGAAGTGACGTTAAGTAGTAGGAGAGAGCTAGGTGAAGGTTCACAGAAGAGGTAATATATAAGCAGGGAGTACAAGATTAAAAGTAGGTTAGCAGTCACAGAATGCAGCAGGGTGGAGAGAAACATGACTAGAGGATAGAAGAGAGGAAAAAAAGATTCCCAAAGAAGAGAGAACATAAGCAGAGACCTGTAGTTGGTTCAGTTTGATGAAATGTACATGCCTTGAACTGGGGAACCAAGATGAATGTGACATAGGCTCTGTCCCTCTAGATAGATGAAGTCAGTGTAAGGTAGTAAGTGCTGATGGGGAGCCAGTCAACACATAAGAATTTAGCCAGGTGACATAGGATATCATAGATGTGATATTCATCACATCTCAGACTAGTAAACCAGCTTGTATGAATGCAGGTTGTTGTTCAGTTGTTCAGTCGTGTCTGACTCTTTGTGACCCCATGGACTGCAGCACTCCAGACTTCCCTGTCCTTCATGATCTCTCGGAATTTACTCAAATTCATGTCCGTTGAGCACATGATGCCATCCAACCATCTCATCCTCTGTCGTCCCCTTCTCCTACCTTCAGTCTTTCCCAGCATCAGGGTCTTTTCTAATAAGTCAGCTCTTCACATCAGGTGGCCAAAGTAATGGAGCTTCAGCTTCAGCATCAGTCCTTCCAACTCGGGACTGATTTCTGTTAGGATTCACTGGCTTGATCTCCTTGCAGCCCAAGAGACTCTCAAGAGTCTTCTACAACACCACAGTTCAAAAGCATTAGTTCTTCAGTGCTCAGCCTTCTTTACGATCCAACTCTGACATCCATACATGACTACAAGAAAAACCACGTCTTTGACTATATGGACCTTTGTCAGCAAAGTTTCTGACTTTTTAATAAGTTGTCTAGGTTTGCAATAGCTTTTCTTTCAAGGAGCAAGTATCTTTTAATTCTATGACTGCATTGCAGCCAATTAAGCCGACTATGCTCTTTTCCCCATGGGGGGCCCAGTGTGCAATGGCTGCAATAGCAGCCTCCTTGGTAGTATATGCAACCTGTTGCCTGTATAGGTCGCCCTAAGGGACCTTGGAGACAACTCTTCCTAGTGGGCATTCATGACTGGCCTGCTGTTTCCCAATCTAGACTCCAGACAGGTATGTGTGGTGCCTTTGGAAAGCCCCAGGGCACAGTGGCCAGGGTCCACATTGGCCAGGTCATAATGTCCGTCTGCACTGAGCTGCAGCAAAAGGAACATATGACTGAAGCCCTCCACCAGGCCAAGTTCAAGTTCCCTGGCCGCCAGAAGATCCACATCTTTAAGAAGTGGGGATTTACCAAATTCAAGGTGGATGAATTTGAGAACATGGTGGCAGAAAAGCGACTCATCTCAGATGGCTGTGGGGTCAAATACATCCCTAATTGTGGTCCCCTGGACAAATAGTGGGCCCTGCTCTCATGAGCATCAGCACTGTCCCCTCCTTAATCATGCTCACCAATAAATGCTTTTTCCTGTAAAACAAACAAACAACCAAAAAATTCTATGACTGCAGTCAGCATCTGCAGTGATTTTGGAACCCAAGAAAATAAAGTCTGTCACTGTTTCCATTGTTTCCCATCTATTTGCCATGAAGTAATGGGACCAGATACCATGATCTTAGTTTTTGTATGTTGAGTTTTAAACCAGCTTAAAATTGGTTTAATGAATGCAGGAGGGCATGTGAAAGCATGCAGCATGCAGGGATTAAAAAAATGGCCAGTTTAGGGGAAAGCAAAGAGCTCAGCCTGTCTATTTTATATTAGTGAAGTGAAGTGGCTCAGTCGTGTCGAATTCTTCATGATCCCACGGATTGTAGCCCACCAGGCTTCTCTGTTCATGGGATCCTCCAGGCAAGAATACTGCAGTGGGTAGCCATTTCCTTCTCCAATGTTATGTTAGCAGTGATAGAAAATAAAGATGGTTTTCACATGGCTTTCAATAGACAGCTAATGAGTTTACTCTTTGTTTTATGCATGGTGGGGCACAGAATACTCTTCTGAGCACAGAAATAGAAGTCTGATATTGTAACTCCTATTATAGTTCTGATCACAGTGAAATGGACATATTTCAAGGTGAAGAAGAACCAGAAGCAGGGAAGACTGCTTCATTTCAGTTCAGTTCAGTTCAGTCGTTCAGTCGTGTCCGACTCTTTGCAACCCCATGAATCGCAGCAGGCCAGGCCTCCCTGTCCATCACCATCTCCCGGAGTTCACTCAAGACTCACGTCCATCGAGTCCGTGATGCCATCCAGCCACCTCATCCTCGGTCGTCCCCTTCTCCTCCTGCCTCCAGTCCCTCCCAGCATCAGGGTCTTTTCCAGTGAGTCAGCTCTTCACATGAGGTGGCCAAAGTACTGGAGTTTCAACTTTAGTATCATTCCTTCCAAAGAAATCCCAGGGCTGATCTCTTTCAGAATAGACTGGTTGGATCTTCTTGCAATCCAAGGGACTCTCAAGAGTCTTCTCCAACACCACAGTTCAAACGCATCAATTATTCAGTGCTCAGCCTTCTTCACAGTCCAACTCTCACATCCATACATGACCAATGGAAAAACCATAACCTTGACTAGACGGACCTTAGTCAGCAAAGTAATGTCTCTGCTTTTGAATATACTATCTAGGTTGGTTATAACTTTTCTTCCAAGGAGTACGCGTCCTTTAATTTCATGGCTGCAGTCACCATCTGCAGTGATTTTGGAGCCCAAAAAAATAAAGTCTGACACTGTTTCCACTGTTTCCCCATCTATTTCCCATGAAGTGATGGAACCGGATGCCATGATCTTCATTTTCTGAATGTTGAGCTTTAAGCCAACTTTTTCACTGTCCACTTTCACTGTCATCAAGAGGCTTTTGAGTTCCTCTTCACTTTCTGCCATAAGGATGGTGTCATCTGCATATCTGAGGTTATTGATATTTCTCCCGGCAATCTTGATTCCAGCTTGTTTCTTCCAGTCCAGCGTTTCTCATGATGTACTCTGCATAGAAGTTAAATAAGCAGGGTGACAATATACAGCCTTGACGTACTCCTTTTCCTATTTGGAACCAGTCTGTTGTTCCATGTCCAGTTCTAACTGTTGCTTCCTGACCTGCATACCGATTTCTCAAAATGCAGGTCAGGTGGTCTGTTATTCTCATCTCTTTCAGAACTTTCCACGGTTTATTGTGAGCCACACAGTCAAAAGCTTTGGCATGGTCAATAAAGCAGAAATAGATGTTTTTCCGGAACTCTCTTGCTTTTTCCATGATCCAGCAGATGCTGGCAATTCGATCTCTGGTTCCTTTGCCTTTTCTAAAACCAGCTTGAACATCAGAGAGTTCATGGTTCACGTATTGCTGAAGCCTGGCTTGGAGAATTTTCAGCGTTACTTTACTAGCATGTAAGATGAGTGCAGAGAAGACTGCTTATTTGACTGCAAAAAGTAAACCAGGCCTGAAATGGTGATAGGCCAGTCTAAAAGAGGGGCAGGGTAAGGAATCAGAAATATTTTTCTGATCTATCATATGTAGGTGGAGTTACTTTCACAGCATAAGTTGAAGGTTTTGACTGAGGTGAATTTATATCATTTGAAAACTGATAACAGACAATTTTCTTTGGCGTACATTAAAAAGATAAACAACAAAGTCATTAAGCCCAGCCCTGAACTGGATCAATGAGGAGGCTAAAGTCAGAAAATAGCAAGGACTGTTCTGAATCAGCCAGTTTTGGTAACAGATAAAGAACAGCCCCATGGCTATGACTCTAGTAAACTTCTTGTCACACTTCGCCCAAGAAACTACCATCCATTATTGTCCAGAGAGACCAAGGCACAGCATGAGGGTTTGCTCCTGACACAGGTGACGGCAGCTCTCGGTTCTTGCTGCTCTGGTCGCTCAAAGTGCGAGGCACAAATCCTTCACCCCTCAGGCTCGGGGCTCCCACTTCACACGTTCACTGACACTCACTCACTGAACCCTGCTAAGAAACAGCCCTGCCGCTAGATGCTGAAAGGACAGAGCCAAATAAATCCCAGGGCTGTGGCAGGTCTAAAATGAGTTTCCATCAAGGTGGACAGCACTCTGGCAAGGTGAACGGCATGGGCCCGCTGGCTATCGAAGTCTGGAACGAACTTGGCTCTTATTAAGTCTGGAATGCTATCCACGGCAGCAGTGCCCAGTCTGTGTGTTCACTGCGGTTGAAGCGTTATTTGAACTTTAGTCTCCCTCGGCTCAGACAGCTCAGAGCCTGCCTTGTCAGCTTCTGTCTGGCAGCTGGGCCATGTTCCTGAACTCTTTAGCTACTGACTGGTGTGCTGCTTGCAGCCAGACAGACATGAGTCTGATATACAGCATCCTTTAAGGTCAGAGGCCCTCACTGTTATGTTTTACCCAACTCAGAGTCTTGCATTCAGCTTGAATTAAATCTCAATTTGCCATGCATTTGTATCCAAGCATTTTCACTACAGGAGGCTTCCTTTGGGGTTAACTTGGTCCCTTAGTCCTAAAACAGGCGGATCCAAGGCATTCCTCTTCCCATGCTCCGTGCTGTAATCCCAGAAACGCCTTCCAACAAAACCACTTGAGACAGAACAAAACCACAGGTATAGAAGACATTATTTCCCAGGAAACCAAGAACAAAAAGGGGCTTCCCTAGATACTGGCAAGAAAGTACGAGTAAGAAAAACAGAAAGGGCAGGTTTTATACTAGTTGCTAAGCTCTGGACAAGTAAAACTCAGATATGTGGCTATTTGGACACTGTTTCATTTTACCTTGAGTTTATTTAATCTGGGCGTAGCTATCTCAATTATTCTGTTTGGGTTATTCATATGTAAGTATTGAGCTGCTGTGGGTATTCTCCATCCCACAGCTACCAGGCTTATTCGTGTTCTCACTATGATTCTCAGAGCAAGATGAAAAGCAAAACAGAAATAACAGAAAAACAGAACCATCAAAGCAGGGCTCCTCCCTCCTCTATTGAGCCACCACGGCAAAACAAATGATGCTTTTCGATACTGCACACATATTGCCGTAGCCATGGAAACACACTTAGCAGCAAAAAACCTTGACCTTTCCCCATCTGTTTAGAATCTTCACAGTGACACATTAATTTCAACATATGAAAACAAAAAGAAGGGCATAAATGTTACATTTTCTATAATTTCCATGCAGCAACCAGCTCAGTATGAATCAAATGCCTAGATGAGGAAGTAATGATGCAGTTAGTTTAAGCCCAGTACCCCGAGGCAGACCCGGTGACATTTTCCTGGTATTAAGCAAAATGACTCTAATATAATAAGCTCTGCAACTTACCGAGAGACTACAGGAAAAGCTCCAAAACTGGACCAGAAATAAACAGCTACAAGAACAAACACTAGCCAGTGTAAATATTCCCCAGAAACAATAATGGATGTCTCCAAAAATAAAATTCAGTGAGAGCTAAAGCATTTTTTCCAGGCAGCTATTGTTAGCAGCTAAAAATTTAAGACAATTGAAACAGATTCTTACCAATTCTATTCAATCCAATAAACATTTAAGGAGGTTTTCTTTTTTCATTGATAGGTAAGAATTGGGTATAGAAAAGTATACAACACCGGTTCTGTTTGTTGTAAATAAGAAATATTAACTCACTTAAATCCATTACAAAAACTCTGTGAAAGGCAAGATAAAAATGTAGCAGAGGTAATAAGGGAAGGTCTCTATATAAAGTATCATTTGAGCTCAATTTGAAGATACCAGGGCATTTTTGAATAAACTCACTGTCATATGAGTATAGAGAGATGAATCAAAGATGTATCTAACACTTTTATGAAGAACCAACAATATGGCAAAGCTAATTTGAAAGAGCAGTTGAGAAACTGAGGCAAGGAGGGATAAATCATAAGCCTGGGATAAATATGCACGCTATTATTATACATGTAAGATGAACAACCAACAGGGATCCACTTTATAGCACAGGGAACTCTACTCAATATTTTATGAAAATCTGTGAGAAAAGAAACTATAAAAGAATGAATATATGCACATGCAAAATTAAATTACTTTGCTATACACGTGAAACTGGGCTTCCTATGGGATACTAGGGTAAAGAACTCACTTGCCAATGCAGAAGACTTAAGAGATGCAGTTTGATCCCTGGGTCAGGAAGATCCCCTGGAGAGGGGATGGCAACTCACTCCAGTATTCTTGCCAAGGAGGAGCTGGGCTACAGTCCACAGGGTCACAAAAATTAAAGTGACTTAGCTTTATTGAAGTGACTTAGCACACAAACCTATAATGTGTTGTAAATCAACTACAAATAAACTATACTTATTATAAATTATAATCAACTATACTTCAGTAAAATGAAATAAAATTATATTTAAATAAGAATAAAGGGCCCCTTAAAGGCTAAATGAAATTGAATATATAATATAATCATCTCCTCAGATTTTTAACCATTTCATACACGTTTAAGATGAAAACAGAAATAAAACTGCTATTAGTTTTCATCAAAAAAGAAAAAAGCCTGATATATTTTGGTGGAAAAAATAATAAAAGTGCAAACTTAGACTGAAATCTTGTCAATGTCCTACAGGAAATAAAACCATAGCTGTTGGAGATATCTTTTTTTATCCAATATAAATCATTTGTAATATATAAACTGTCCATGATTTAACATCTAACTTTAGAGATTTGAGTTCTAAAAAAAAATAAATAAATATAAAAAGCTAAAGTTATCTTTCTCCAGAGCATGAGATAACCTTTGGGTGGATTTATTATAAAATGCTTAAACTTTATGTCAGGCAGGATTCTTTCTGCCTTATTTCCAAGCTTTGAATAATTCTCCTTTAGAAAGGTAGAATATAAGTAGACAGCAACAGTGGAAAGAAACATCATTAAAACTGAAGGAAGAGTTGGGGTGAGAGGGCCTTCCACTCAGATGCACCATTAGGAGAAAAACAACACTTTCATCTATGGACTGAATAAGAGAAAATAAAGATTCATTCGCAATCTGAGAAGTATAGAATTGGGCAGATGATCTTTACAGCATTAGAAATATGTTGAGAATCAATTTTTTTTTTCCTATTTGCTAAAAATCCTTGTGTGTAGGTTACAAACAGACTATAATGTGGTAGAAAGTCACTGTGGGTAATTATTAACTCCGTACCAAAAAAAATTTTTAAGAAATTTTGTTTAATGTGATGCTATTTCCCTTATAGAAATATCAAATGCTCAATACTTGCCATTTCTTCTAAAACACCACAGTTCAAAAGCATCAGTTCTTCAGTGCTCAGGCTTCTTTATGATTCAACTCTCACATCTACACATAACTACTGGAAAACCATAGCTTTGACTATATGGACTTTTGTCAGCAAAGTAATGTTTCTGCTTTTTAATATGCTGTCTAGGTTTGTCATAGCTTTTCTTCTAGGAGCAAGGATCTTTTAATTTCACGGCTGCAGTCACTGTTCGCAGTGATTTTGGAGCCCAAGAAAATAAAGTCTGTCACTGTTTACATTGTTTCCTCATCTATTTGCCAGGAAGTGATGGGACCGGATTCCATGATCTTCATTTTCTGAATGTTGACTTTTAAGCCAGCTTTTTCATTCTCCTCTTTCACCTTTATCAAGACCTTTATCAAGACGTCTTTATCAAGACCTTTATCAAGACGTCTTTATCAAGACGGTCTTCGCTTTCTGCCATAAGGGTGGTGATATCTGCATATCTGAGGTTACTGATATTTCTCCTGGCAATCTTGATTCCAGCTTGTGCTTCATCCAGCCCAGCATTTCACATGATGTACTCTGCATATAAGTTAAATAAGCAGGGTGACAATATACAGCCTTGAAGTACTCCTTTCCCGATTTGCAACCACTCAGTTGTTCCATGTCCGATTTTAACTGTTGCTTCTTGATCTGCATACAGATTTCTCAGGAGGCAGGTAAGGTGGTCTGGCATTTCCATCTCATAAAGAATTTTCTACAGTTTGTTGTGATCCACACAGTCAAAGGCTTTAGCATAGTCCATGAAGCAGAAGTAGATGCTTTTCTGAAATTCTCTTGCTTTTTCTATGATCCAGTGGATGATGGCAATTTGATCTCTGGTTCCTCTGCCTTTTCTACATCCAGCTTGAACATCTGGAAGTTCTTGGTTCATGTACTGCTGAAGCCTCATCTGGAGAATTTTGAGTATTACTTTGCTAACATGTGAAATGAGTGCAATTGTGCAGTAGTTTGAACATTCTTGGGCTTGCCTTGTGGCTCAGCTGGTAAAGAATCTGCCTCCAATGTTGGAGACCTGGATTTAATTCCTGGGTTGGGAAGATCCCCTGGAGAAGAGAAGGCTACCCTCTCCAGTATTCTGGCGTGGAGAATTCCATGGACTGTATAGTCCACAGGGTCGCAAACAGTCGGACATGACTGAGAGACTTTCACTTTCACTTTGAACATTCTTTGGCATTGCTCTTCTTTGGGATTGGAATGAAAACTGACATTTTCCAGCCCTGTGGCCACTGCTGAATTTTCCAAATGTGCTGGCCTATTGGGTGCAGCACTTTCACAGCATCATCTTTTAGGATTTGAAATAGCTCAGCTGGAATTGCATCACCTCCACTAGCTTTGTTCATAGTGATGCTTCCTAAGGCCAACTTGACTTCATACTCCAAGATGTCTGGTTTTAGGTGAGTGATCACACCATCGTGGTTATCTGGGTCATTAAGGTCTTTTTTGTATAGTTCTTCTGTGTATTCTTGCCACCTCTTCTTAGTATCTTCTGCTGCCATTAGGTCCATATCATTTCTGTCCTTTATTGTGCCCACCTCTGCATGAAATATTCCCTTGGTATCTCCGATTTTCTTGAAGAGATATCTAGTCTTCCCCATTCTATTGTTTTCCTGTATTTCTTTGCACTGATCACTGAGGAGGGCTTTCTTATCTCTCCTTGCTATTCTTTGGAATGCTGCATTCAGATGGGTACATCTTTCCTTTTCTCCTTTGCCTTTCACTTCTTTTCTTTTCTCAGCTATTTCTAAGGCCTCCTCAGACAACCATTTTGCCCTTTTTTTTTTTTTTTTTGCTGATTTTTAATTAAGAGCTAGCTAATATGTTTAACATAAACAAATATGTGCTAAAAATAATATGATACTTCAATTTCATGTTTATGCAACTTGGAATGGAAGAAAAGGACAGAAAGGTAGGGAAAAAATAGAGAAATAAAAAGAGACTGGATAGAAGAAACATGAGTAAATAACCAGACAGGAATCGAAGAAAAACCAAAGGCTAGGAGGAATGCGGGATGGGAACAATTGAGATAACTAGAATTAGGAAAAGTCCCAAACAAGGAGGAGCAACATACAGAAGAGATTTTAAAAGAGATTAGGTTAAAGAGCAAAATTCAAAGGCATAGGCAAAGACAGGGGGTTGAGGATTAAAGCCAGTTGAAATCACCATTCCATGAGGATTCATTTGCTCAGTGGATTTCTTTGTCTCTCTTAGAAGCAGTAGTCAATATCTCACCATCATTCAAAGTCCTTCAATTACTCTGTTAGCCCAGAGGGGAGAAATTATACTCTAACCCATAAGCGAATGCCACACTGCTTTGAATGAACTCTTATCTAGTTGGAATCCCAGACTGATTCCCTAAGGTTTCTGCTCCCAGTGAAACAGCAGCTGAGACGGGGCAGCCTCGTAGTAGACATGCAGTAACAGGCCTTTGCCCAGTAGTGTGACATGTGATGAATAAATCCCAAGGCCCCAGGCTATCTTCTCCCATGTGCCCATATATTCAAGAAGGAATAATTTTCTGTCTCGTAAAATGACAGAAGAAAACCGCGCTGCCAGGTGATGGGCAGCCTCTGGTCTCCAGGCAGGGGCGGAGTCAGTTATGGGCACACCCTCGAAGCGGCAGGACACTGTTTTCACTGTTAGCCCTCCTACTCTCCAGCCTCTCTGTCAACTTTCTCCCACTTGCCCCCAGGCTCCAAATGCAACCGAACAGGTTACGGCAAGTTAGAGAGCGGCGCCTTGCAAGTTTTCTGCTTTTAATTTCTGTTTCATGATGTATTGGCCAGGGCACTATTACATTGCCTTACTTAGCCTTTCGTGGACAGTAAACTGTGCTGGGCACCCACCTCAGCACACAAAGTCTGCAATTAAGTGATCGTTTGTTCTCGCAGGCTTGACAGAAGCAGAAGTCGGAGGAAGGCTGGGAGGAACCTGGATTTATTAAAGTAATAAATAACCTGGAAGCCCCCCACCAAGCCTCTGCCTCCCTGTTCTTATTTATTTTCTTTTTGTGGCTTCTGAGATGGAGAGATTGGGGACTTAATTGCTTGGAAAGAAAGTTGCCTAGGAACTACATAGCACTCACATCCCAGAAACAATAAAAACTGGGAGGCTTTAGGGCTACAGCTTAATAACAGCCGTGCTGATGGCTGGGCTGGGCTTCTTGGCAAGCACTCACTCATTCTGTGTTTCTAGAAGAGCAGCACTTACTCCTGCACATAAACGTACTCCATGAGGCAGGAGTCATCTAGCTGGCCAAAGGGAAGCCTTCTAAGAGGAGGTTCTGATTCACCTTGTCCTTTGTTTCACTTCCTTTTGTTTTATTTTTAATTATGAGAATCTTTTAAAATAATTTTGCAAATATTAAATGTAGAGATTCCTGGATATTATTTTGGACTTAATATTTTTTTCCACCTTTTAAAAAGATGTGTTTGTTTATTACTGACTGCACTGGGTTTTTGTTACTCTGTGTGGACTTTCTCTAAGTTGCAACGAGCTGGGGCTTTAGTTTTGGTGCACAGGCTTCTCATTGCCGAGACCTCTCTTGTCACAGAACATAGGCTCTAGAGCGTGTGGACTTCAGTTTCTGTGGTGCACAAGGAAATGTCACTTTTTTTTTCTCACATATTCTGTCTCATTTGGTCGTAAATTTTTAATTATTATCATGTAATATATTTACGTGGCTCAGCAAATTATCTAGCCAGAATTCATCTTTCTAGAATATTCTTATATGCAAAACACAATATAAAAGCATTAAAAAGCAAAATAGTTTCCTAGACAGTCAAAACAGATGTCCTATATACATACATACATATATATATACATATATATACATACACATTCACTTTATTTTACACACAATTCTCACAAATGTACTTGTTAAGGCCCGAATCCAGAAAATAACAATCCCTCCTACAGGTTCATTTTTAAAGACAAGGCGATCCTCATCCTACTTCCTTTGCCCAAACTGAACTCATGAATGTCACGTAACAGAAAATTAGCCATTTTAAAGTGAACAATCCAGTAACATTTAGCACATTAACAGTGTTGCACAACTGCCACCTCTATCAAGTTCCAGAACATTCTTGTCACCCCAAAATAAACCCCCATTCCATTAAGCAACTATTTCTCCTTACCCCAGCTGCTGGTAGCCACCAGTCTGTGTTCTTTCTCTATGGATTTACAGGTTCTATGTATGTCAGGTAAATGGAATCGTAACATGTCCCCTTTTGTGCCTGACTCCTTTTACTTAGATCAATGTTTATGAGTTTCATCCACATTGGAGTGCGCATCAGTACTTCATCCTTTTTATGGCAGAATAATATTCCATCTTACCAATATACCAAAACTGTTTGTTTATCCATTGATGGACATAGGTTGTTTTCAGTTTTTTTTTTTTAATATTGTGAATAGTGTTACTATGAACGTGTACAAGTATTTATTTAAACAACTGTTTTCAATTCTTTGGTATAAATATCTAGGAGTGGAACTGATGAATCATATGATAATTTTATGTTTAACTTCTTTTCTATAGAGCTTCATATTTTTTTATTTTATATTAAAGTATGGTTGCTTTACAATTTTGTGTTAGTTTCAGTTGTATAGCAAAGTAATTCAGTTATACATATAGAAACATCTATTCTTTTTCAAATTTTTTCCCGTTTAGGTTATTAGAGAATATTGAGCAGAGTTCCCTGTGCTATACAATAAGTCCTTTCTAGTTATCTGTTTTGAATTTAGTAATGGGTACATCTCAACCCAAAGCTCCCAGACCATCCCTCCCCACCAACCCCTTCCCCTAGTAACTGTAAGTTTATTCCATAAGTCTATGAGCATTTCTGCTTTGTAGGCAAGTTCATATGTGTAATTTTTATTAGTCTCTGCATATAAGCAATATCATATGACATTTGTATTTCTCTGTCTGATTTACTTTACTTATTGCAATAATCTCCAGATCTGTCCATGTTGCTGCAAACAGCATTATTTCATTCTTAGTTTTTAATGGCTGAATACTATTCAATCATGTATATGTACCACATCTTCTTTATCCATTCATCTATCAATGGACATTTAGGTTGCTTCTATGTCTTGGCTATTGTAAATAGCACTGCAATGAATATTGGGGTGTATCTATCCTTCTGAGCAATATTTTTCTCTTGATATATGACCAGGACTGAGATTGCAGGATCATATGGTAGTTCTATTTTTAGTTTTTTAAGGAAACTTCATTGCTGTTCTCCATAGTGTCTGTACCAATTTACATTCCCATCAATAGTATAGGCGGGTTCCCTACCCTCCTCAGCATTTGTTGCTTGTAGACTTTTTGATGATGGTCACTCTGATTGATGTGAGATGATATCTCATTATAGCTTTGATTTGCATTTCTCTAATACTCAGCGACGTTGAGCACCTTTTACTGTGCCTCTTCACCATCTCTATGTCTTCTGTGGAGAAATGTCTATCCAGGTCTTCTGCCCATTTTTTGACTGGGTCATTTGTTATTTTGATATTGAGCCACATGAGCTGTTTGTAAGTTTTAGATATTAATCTCTTGTTGGGCACATTGTTTGCAAATATTTTCTCTCATCCTTTGGGTTGTCTTTCTGTTTTCACTATGGTTTTCTTTGTTGCACAAAAGCTTTTGAGTTTAATTAGGTCTCATAATCAGATATTTCTTAAACCAAGCAAAAAGCCAGAATAGAATAATAGAAGACCAAATATAAATCAAAACCTATGAATATTCTGCCTATTATATTCAACAAAAGTGTATTTCACAGACATCAAAACTGTATGACACATTAAGGTCTAGAAAGTGCTCACCAAAACATTGTAAATCTTACTTCTATATTTGAATAAAATTTCAAATTTTTGTGCATCAGTAGAATTTCCAAAATCCTTTGCATAAATTATTTCACTTGATTTATGTCACAATCCTATCAGACAGGCAGGCAGGCCTAGGCTAAGTCGTAAATATTCTTCCTAGTTCAGCATGTTTCCAACATAGAAAGTCTTATCAACTCTTTTTACTTAATGTCATTGTTTCTTCGAGTTTTAAACTATAAAAATTAATATAATGTTTCAATGTTATAGTATATATGTTGTATATTATATTTTATATGTATATAATGAACAGAAGATAATTTATTTATATTGCTATAAATCACCTTGGTAAAGCCATATATAAACATAGGCAAATCTTTTAATACAAACAATCCTGGCTTTAAAAAATAACAATGGCACCACTAACAACTAATTTTTATAATACTTTATTGTTGCTTAGTTGCTAAGTTGTATCTGACATTTTTGTGACCCCAGTGGACTGTAGCCCACCAAGCTTTTCTGTCCATGGGATTTCCCAGCCAAGAATACTGGAGTGGGTTGCCATTTCCTTCTCCAAAATATATATAAAGAGGTTTATTTTAAAGAAAAATAGCTGCTGCAGTTGTGGAGGCTGGCAAGTCCAAAAGTGTAGGGAAGGCCAGCAGGCTGAAACTCAAGCAGGACTTGTATGTTACAGCCTTGAAGCAAAATTCTTCCTTCTCTGGGAAACCTCATTTTTCACTCTGACAGCCTTCAATGATTAGATCAGAACTTCTAGATTATCGCGGGTAAGCTCCTCAATATAGGAGGAGATATTTAAAGTCAACTGCAAACGTTAATCATATCTGCAAAATACTTTCACAGCAACATCTACTCTAATGTTTGGCCAATGGGCCCTGTTGCCTGGCCAGGTTGACACATAAAATTAACCATCTCAGTCAATGACTCCAGAAATGAAGACACTATTCCCACATTGAAATCACGTTGCAAATGAAAGCATGTCAGAGGTCTATCTGTCAATGATCCTAACCTTCATTGAATAAGCCGGATACTATCTACTCAAATCATTTCCAATATTGCAATGCTCTATGAAAATAGTATTCATAAACTGGACATCTCAGAACAGATCTATTAAATACCCCCTGTATTTTCACTGATGATTTTTCACTAAGAATCCAATACAAATTGGCTTCAAACCATCAAATAAATCCTTTTTATCATTATAAGAACTAAACAGCCTGGTTGTCTCAAAATTAAATGGGTTAGAAAGTACAGATATGAAACTTAAAGAAATCCTTCCCACTGTTTCAATTAGAGGAAACTACAGTATGTAGACATATAATGGAAGGAGAGATGGTGAAATAAAACATATTTTTTCATAAGAAGATCAAAGTTTAACGTACTAAACCTCACATAGTTATTGATTTATTTGTTAACTAGAGTCAAGTCTGACCAAAGATGAATTATACAACTCTCTGGCACAGTTCTAAAATCAACCTAGTGGAAGGAAGTGACTAACAAATGCTAAAGTATAAAATGTTGGTGGACGAGAATGAGGTTTGGTCATTTTTATTCAGCTGAAGGCTCCCAGTGAAAAGGATTAGCACATCCATTGTAACTGAGTGCAACCAACCAGAACAGCGAAAGCCTAAACCTAAATTATACAGGTATGGATTTCCGTGGTGATCTAGTGGCCAAGACTTCACCTTCCAATGCAGGGGGTATGGGCTCGATCTCTGGTCAGGGAGCAGATTCCACATGCCTCATGGCCAAAATCCCAAAACATAAATATATATATATATATATATATATATATATATATACTGCAGCAATATTGTAACAAACTCAATAAAACCTCTAAAACTGGTTCACATCAAAAAAAATATTTAAAAGTAAATAAATTATACAGGTAAGAGAGAAGTAAGCTGCTGCTGCTAAGTTGCTTCAGTCGTGTCTGACTCTGCGACCCCATAGACAGCAGCCCACCAGGCTCCTTCATCCCTGGGATTCTCCAGGCAAGAATACTGGAGTGGGTTGCCATTTCCTTCTCCAATAATACATGTATCAACCACAAATGGGGCCTGAGCCCCTAGCATGTGAGTAACACTGAATTAGGCACATATGGAGTCAATGATTAAATCCCATGGCCAGGATAAGTCTAGGTATAAGAACTCCAAAAATTTATCTTAGCAATGTTATTTGTTGGGATATTTTGCCAAAAAAACTGAAATTTTAAATCCTTGAACAAAAGGAACCATAAATTGTTGCTAAAAGATCATTTCTTTGTTCAATTTTTTTTTTTTTTTTTTTGCCACTCTTTTTTTCCAAACCATTTACTCTGAGAGTATTGTACCTGACCAGGCTAAAATGTGAGTGTGGTGGCTACAGTGGGAATTAGAGTTCTGAAGTCCCTGCTCAGATATCAGGGATCTGGAATCAAAGCCAACTTAATTAGTAGTTTTTCTCACATCTTGCCAATATTCTTTTAATCTATTAAACAGAGACACCTAATTATAACCAGCAGTTATTTTCTTTTGGAATGCTTTCTTTGATCCTTGTCTCTGCCCCTAACACAGCTGATATAAATTATAAGGCATCAATGTATTTCAATACCTGCCAAGTCTACAGATATTGCACATGAGAGGGAGAACCTACATGCCTATAACTGTACCAAAAGGTCTGGAAAAGCTTCATCCACCCACTGTACTAATGAGGAACCATCAAGTACAACTATTTATGGATTAGGATCACATAGTACAAGGTGTAAAGTACTGAAGAGTGAAATTGTGAAATTGGAATGGAATTGTGAAATGTTGCAGTGGGAAAAAAGGTATTTCTCTTTCTTATATAAGCCTTGTTGATAAATTATATTTAAGAGATAGGATGGAAATGTCCACATCACATCCTGACTTCTATGTCATACTATCATTATATAAACATTTCTCAGAATTATATGAGTTACATGGTTCTTTGACTTCTTATAAATTTCCTCTGGGCTGCTGCAAAAGGAAACCTGGTTTGAGGATGGACTTTTTATAAATTTCCTCTGGGCTGCTGAAAAGGAAACCTGGATTGAGGATCAGAAAACAGGAGCTCCATTTTCTGAAAAGGACTAGAAATATTAAAACACTACATTCTTTGTCCATAAATGACTTCAGCTCTATCACTACATATAACACTGTCATCTGAGCCCTTTGAGCCTGACTGTCCTGAACTATGACACATGAAGAATAATATCTTCCTTAGTTATTTGATTGCATTGTATTTAATACTTTCACCTGCACTGGTCAATTCTCTCTGTACCTCAGTTTCCTTTCTCCATGTGTAAAATGAGATTTTTGGTCTCTAAACATCCTTGTAATAATAACATTATCTGCATCTATGAAAATAAAGTTAAGCATTATGAGCATTATTATATGAAGGAGAAAAAAAGTTTAGCTTTAAAAATATTCCAGTACCCATTGAATTTATCCTTGGAAAAGTAGTTAGATTTAGTGAAAATGAAAGAAAACTTGATTTATTTCCACTGACCCCTGGAAAAAGCTAAGACTATCTTTTAGCTTTATTGACATTAAGCATTAATTCTGGAATAAAAGTAGGTATAGAAGGAATATATGTCTTTTGATAGTTTGGCAATAAGTACTTATCACAGATTATCATGAACACCTCTGACTTCATCTGAAGCTAGTTTTATCATTTCCTCACCCCTCTACCCCAGTCTTTTCTTACTTTTTGTGTGATTTTTTCCCCCTTTAAAGGGGGACTTCTGCTTCTGATCTAGATGGAATAACAGGAACCAGATTTTTCCCCCTCCTGAAACAATTTATAGAAAGTGAAAGTGTTAGTTGTTCAGTAATGTCTGACTCTTTGCAACACTATATACTGTAGCCCATCAGGTTCCTCTTATCATGGATTTCCTGGGTAAGAATACTGGGGTGGGTTGCCATTCCCTTCTCCAGGGGATCTTCCCTCTCCAGGGATCAAACCCAGGTCTCCTGCATTGCAGGCAGATTCTTTACTGTCTGAGTCACCAGGGAAGCCTTTTTAGAAGGGTAGCTTATAAGTAATTTTAAAGAAATTGGAACATCAAGGAAAGAACCATCTGAGGAGATAAGAAAGAACAGAAACCAGCAGTCATAGGTGCCTGGGAATGGTATCTGTTTCCACATAGGAAATCCTCACAATTCAGGACACAATGTGGAGAATATTTGGTCCTGCTTCATTAGTGGGGAATAATCATACCTAGACAAAATGCTATTCTTAACAAACTTTTAAAAACAACACCCAAAAGGATCAAACTATTTCTGAGAAATTTAACTGTGTACTAAAATAGAGTTTTTAAAAAATATGAAATTAAAAATACCCATCTCCCTTGAAAATTAAATTCACAATATCTGGCATCCAATCATAAAAGTCAGCTTAAACGACTTAACAAACAATAAGATACAGTAACACCACCACCCTGCTTATTTAACTTATATGCAGAGTACATCATGAGAAACGCTGGACTGGAAGAAGCACAAGCTGGAATCAGATTGCTGGGAGAAATATCTATAACCTCAGATATGCAGATGACACCACCCTTATGGCAGAAAGTGAAGAGGAACTCAAAAGCCTCTTGATGAAAGTGAAAAAGAATGAAAAAGCTGGCTCAAAGCTCAACATTCAGAAAACCAAGATCATGTCATCCATTCCCATCTAGATGGGGAAACAGTGGAAACAGTGTCAGACTTTTTTTTGAGGGGGGCTCCAAAATCACTGCAGATGGTGATTGCAGCCATGAAATTAAAAGATGCTTACTCCTTGGAAGAAAAGTTATGACCAACCTAGTAGCATATTGAAAAGCAGAGACATTACTTTCCCAACAAAGATCCGTTTAGTCAAGGCTATGGTTTTTCCAGTGGTCATGTATGGGTGTGAGAGTTGGTCTGTAAAGAAAGCTGAGCACTGAAGAATTGATGCTTTTGAACTGTGGTGTTGGAGAAGACTCTTGAAAGTCCCTTGGACTGCAAGGAGATCCAAACAGTCCATTCTGAAGGAAATCAGCCCTGAGATTTCTTTGGAGGGAATGATGCTAAAGCTGAAACTCCTGTACTTTGGCCACTTCATGCAAAGAGTTGACTCATTGGAAAAGACTCTGATGCTGGGAAGGATTGGAGGCAGGAGGAGAAGGGGATGACAGAGGATGAGATGGCTGGATGGCATCACTGACTCAATGAACGGGAATCTGAGTGAACTCCGGGAGTTGGTGATGGACAGAGAGGCCTGGCGTGCTGCAATTCATGGGGTCGCAAAGAGTCAGACATGACTGAGTGACTGAACTGAACTGAACTGAACACCCCTATTAGAATGACTTTCTTACAAGGATGTGGGAATGCTGGTGGGAATGCAAAATGGCACAGCCACTTTGGAGAACAGGCTGGCAATGTCTCCCAGAGCTAATCGTTCATAACCATGAGATCCAATAATTGTGCTCCTAGGTATTTACCAAATGACTTGGAAACTTATGTCCTGACACAGACGTGCACACAAATGATTACAGTAGCTTTATTCATAGTTGCAAAAATTGGAAGCAATGAAGATGTTATTTCAATTGGTGAATAGATAAACAAACTGGTACATCCATGCATTATTATTCAGTAGTTACAAAATAAAAGAGCTACCAGCCACAAAAAGACATGGAGGAATTTTAAACGTATATTTCTAAGGAAGAGAAGTCAGTCTACAAAGGTTAAGTACTCTATGGCCCCAATTATATGACATTCTGGAAAAAAAGCAAAACCCATAAGGACAGGAAAAAATAATGAGTCATTGCCACGGGCTGATGGCTGAGAAAGAGAGGAATGAATAGATGGACTGGTTAAAAGGAAAACTACTGGCCCAAAATTGCATCAGTAGTCTAATGCCCAGGATATCAAACACAGATTTAGTATCTAACTTAATTGCAGTTTCAACCTTCCCCAGAAATGTGATCTTAATCAGCCTGTTTGGAATTTTCCGGTCAGCACCAATGAGGTAAGATGTCAAATGGGACCTCTCTACCACCTCCACCCTGTCCTGCCTGCCCAGAGGAATAAGAGCAGTGATAAAGCCTGTGCCATTCCCTTCCCAGAAAAAGACATCCCACCCTAAAGATAATCCTCTCTTTCCTTTTGCTAATAGCTTCCCTGCTCCACCCCTCACTTTTTGCAACACTTCTGAACACCTTTCTAGTTGCTACATGGAAGGCTGCCTGATTCATGGATCTTCTAATAAAGCCAATTAGGTCTCAAATCATTCTCTTAAATTGTGCTTTTTACCAGAACATGGAATAAGGGTGGTAAAATTATTCCATGTGATGCTATAATGGTAGATGCATAGCACTATACATTTGTGAAAATCTATAGAATTATACAACACAAAGAACTAGAGAATCCTTATTAGGTTATGGACTTTAATTAAGAATAATGTGTATCAATATAGTTCTTCGATTGTAACAATTATACCACAATAATTCAAGATGATAATAATAGGGGAAAGGAAGGAAGTGGGCCCAAATTATATGACAGTGTCAGACTTTTTTTTGAGGGGGGGCTCCAAAATCACTGCAGATGGTGATTGCAGCCATGAAATTAAAAGATGCTTACTCCTTGGAAGAAAAGTTATGACCAACCTAGATAGCATATTGAAAAGCAGAGACATTACTTTCCCAACAAAGATCCGTTTAGTCAAGGCTATGGTTTTTCCAGTGGTCATGTATGGGTGTGAGAGTTGGTCTGTAAAGAAAGCTGAGCACTGAAGAATTGATGGAAGGAAGTGGGAATCAAGGGATCCCTCTTGTACTTTCTATGCAAATTTTCCTTAAAACTAAAACTCCTTTTAAAAATTGCCTAATAAATATAAAAAATAAGATTCTTTTTTAAAAAGAAGTCTTAACAGTAACCAGGCCAAAAGCATTTATCATCTAAACTATCAGCAAAGAGATAGCAATGCAGTATCCAAGACTAAACCCAAGAACCCACCAATATTTTGTTTATATTTATAAACTTAGCAGGCTTCCCTGATGGCTTAGTTAGTAAAGAATCCCCTTCCAATGCAGGAGACCCAGGTTCGATCCCTGGGTCAGGAAGATCCCCTGGAAAAGGAAATCGCAACGTACTCCAGTATTCTTGCCTGGACAATCCCATGGACAGAGGAGCTTGCTGCTGCTGCTGCTGCTGCTAAGTCGCTTCAGTCGTGTCCAACTCTATGCGACAGGCCACTTTACAGTCCATGGTGTCTCAAGAGTTGGATACAACTTAGCAACTAAACCACCACATAACCTTAATAGCTTAAAAAAAAATTGGACTAGAAAGATCATATTAAATGAACAAAAGAAAATGGATTTCCACATACTATTATATTTTTTCTTGGATATTCATAAATGAGAGACAATGAAGTATTAAAATAGTATTTCTCTTTGTGACTTATTCTGAGTTATTATTGTTTCTGTTTAGTCACTAAGTCCTTTCTGACTCTTTTGCAACTCTATGGACGGTAGCTGGCCAGGCTCCTCTGTCTATGGGATTTCTCATACAAGAATATTGGAGTGGGTTGCCATTTCCTTCTCCAGGGAATCTTCCCAACCCTGGGATTGAACCGGAGTCTCTTGCTTTAACAGGAGGATTCTTCACCCCCTGAGCCACCAGGGAAGCAGATTTATACCAAAGCCTACACCAAAGGGAATGATTTTTCTCCCAGCAGTATTATTTTCAATTGTTTATCCTCGTTTCTAGGTCCATGTTTTGTCTGGAATATCAGATTTATTTCTTTATATCATCTCAATTTTAATCATATAAACCAAAGTGGTTAAAAAATAATAATAATATCCATTAAAAAAAATAATCTTCAAAAATTTGCTTTATAAGTGTGGCCTCCAAACTGCCAATCCGCTACATGACGCACAGATACTTCAGAAATATTGTGTTCAGATCTGCACCTTGCTACTAACCACCCTAAATTATGGCTAAGCAGAGAGAAGTTAAGGAAGACAATAGAACTTTTAATGAGGCTTTCTTCTTTCTGTTTCTAAGGGATGAAGAGAGAAACTCTTCCTGAAAAACAAGCTCTGACTAGGAGGCAGCGCAACCCCAAGCCTCTAGCAAGGGGGCAGCGCCATCTAGTGGAAAGACTTTGTTTCTCTTCAGTTTTACCAGCAGCCGCATGCATGGTTTCAGTAAACATTTAACTCTGCATTCCCAAGTGGCACTAACAGTAAAGGACCAGCCTACCAATGCAGGAGACAGATGCCAGTTCAATCCCTGGATCGGGAAGATCCCCTGGAGGAGGGCATAGCAACCCACTCCAGTGTTCTTGCCTGGAGAATCCCATGGACAGAGGGGCCTGGCAGGTCCATAGTGTGGCAAAGAGTTGGACAAGACTGAAGAGACAGCGCGAGCGCGCAAACACACACACACACACACACACACACACACACACACACACACACACACACGCACACACACACACAGAGCTATCTCACGCATAAAACTGGGAAACAGTGCTACTCTATATACCCTCTCAACTACAGTGTTAAAAAATACAAAGAAATGCAAAGCCTCGAGGTCCTTATTACTAGTTCATAACGTCACTTGAAAGATGAAAGTTAATTTTTGTCCTAATTCTAGCAGCAGAATCCTCAAGGTATCATGAATTTAGCTAAGTTTGGCTAAAGCCTACTAGTATTCTCCCTGTCTAGAACTGTGGCACATATTAACCTAATCAATGCATCTGAAAACTAATGAACTGACTGGTCACAGTCCAATAACTTGTGTACTGAATGTGGGTCACATAAGCCATTTTCCGAAGGAAAATTAAGGCCCAAGTTCCAGTGTAAGCATGGGCGAGTCTCAGAGAAGACCATGAAGGGAGACCCTATTGTCAGTGAGAAAACAGCCCGAAGCTGACTTAGACTTCACCTAGCTTGGTGATGAGGTCAGGTCAGAACCTCTGCCTCCCTTGATGTGCGCTGTCTGAGGCCCACTAATTGCCTTGTCTTGCCTCTGGGCCTTCTTTGTTTCTTCCTCTTGCATTCATACACAAAACTATATCTGGAAGTCTTGAACAGATATACAAAATGTTTCTTAAATGTAGACAATTGTAATTTAAATGCTCCTCCCATGCACTATCAATTATTTTATAGTTTTCTCCAAGCACTCTTTGTATATACTGTGACTTAAATGGCAACTAAAATGTGAAGAGAATTTTTCTCCCATTTTTTCTGTTCCTGCTTCAAATTCTCTACTCCATCTACACCTATTCCTCCCCTCTCCAAGTATCTTTCAGTAAGAAAGAACGTCACAGTTTCCTTTTCTCATAATTTTTAAGAATTTAAAATTCTCATAATATTTTTTTATGCAGGCCATTTTTAAAGTCTTTATCGAATTTGTTATAATATTGTTTCTGTTTTGTGCTTTGGTTTTTGGCAAGGAGGCATATGGGATCGTAGCTCCCTGACCAGCGATAGAATTTACATCGCCTGCAATGGAAAGCAAAGTCTCAACCACTGGAATGCCAAGGAAGTCCTTTTTTTTTTTTTTTTTTAATGAGATTACAAAAACCAGATCTTTCAGTCCAGTCCCTGCCACTATTCACCCAAATAAGTGGCTAAGCTGCTCTAACACCTGTGCCTTCCTCATCTGTGGAATGGAGATAACAGCAATAATAAAACGGGAGGGAAGGGGGCAGGACACACCCTTTAAAAGAATAACACAGCCTGAGGACACAACATAAACTGATCAGAATCAAACGGGCCCAAGATGGCAGACAAATCAACTTCAACTAGACCTTGACCCTCAGTATACCCTCATTGTAAAATGACACACCCAGAGGCACCAAGGCAGTTCCAAGGCCAACTATCAAAGACCAAAAAGTGGGCAGTGGCCCAGTTCCTAGAATCTTCCCCAAAATGGTTGGAATAATCCTCCCACTCATTAGCCTATGATATCACCCAGCCAATAAATACTAAACACACCACAGTTCAAGACCACATTCACCCTCTGTAATGGACCACACTCTGTCTGTGGAGTGTGTTGCTCTTAATAAATCTGCATCTTACCTATCACTTTGTCTCTTTCTTTGAACTGTTTCTGCACTGAGATCTTTCTGCATTGAATTCTTTCTACATTGAATTTTTTCTGCATTGAGACAAGAACCTGAGTTTCATTAGGTCCCGAAACCAGGTCTGTGATCTCAGCTGGAAAAATATGAATTCTGTCTGGGTTCGAGTCCCAATCTGAGATAAACATCTTCAGTAACTTATGAGAAGCATCAGCAAGGGCTGGGACATAGGGAGTGCTCAATAACAAATATTTTAAATATTTGGGGAATTATCAAAATATAGTGTTGTAAGTTTACTGATAAAGGAGAAAGAGCTCAGTGCAGAAACATATCGGTGTTCTCAAAGGAGAGGAAGTCTGGAGGATGCTGTGGACGACCCTCTGACTGTAAGCAATCCCTTGATCCATCACAAAACATTAAGCAGTGCTTAGTGCTGTTAGTGGACACTATTACATGTGGAATAAGGAGTGAGGATCTATGAAATTTTGAGGAGACAACTGTCTATGGGTCTTTCTTGTTTGTGCATATCTTGTAAGCAGAAGCATTGACTCTCTTTGTTCTAGACTATTTTTTTTTCTTTTAATTCAAATATAACTAATGTACACTGCTGTGTTCAGTTCAGTTCAGCTCAGTCGCTCAGTCATGTCCAGCTCTTTGTGACCCCATGGACTGCAGCACTCTAGGCTTCCCTGTCCGTCATCAACTCCTGGAGCTTGTTCAAACTCACGGCCATCGAGTCAGTGATGAAGTCCAACCATCTCATCCTCTGTCGCCCCCTTCTCCTCCTGCCTTCAATCTTTCCCAGCATCAGGGTCTTTTCCAGTGGGTCAGTTCACATCAGGTAGCTAAAGTACTGGAGCTTCAGCTTCAGTCATTCCAGTGGATATTCCAGACTGATTTCCTTTCGGATTAACTGACTTGATCTTTTGCAGTCCGAGGGACTCTCAGACTCTTCTCAGTACCACAGTGCAAAAGCATCAGTTCTTCAGCACACACCTTTCTTTATGGTCCAACTCTTATATCCATACACTTCCCTTATAGCTCAGTTGGTAAAGAATCCACCTGCATTGCAGGAGACTCTGGTTCAATTCGTGGGTCAGAAATATCTCCTGGAGAAGGAATAAGTTACCCACTCCCGTTCCCTTGGGCTTTCCTTGTGACTCAGATGGTAAAGAATCTGCCTGCAATGCACAAGACCTGGGTTTGATCCTTGGGTTGGGAATATCACCTGGAGAAGGGAACGGTTACCCACTCCAGGATTCTGGCCTGGAGAATACCATGGACTGTATAGTCCATGGGGTCGCAAAGATACGGACACAACTAAGTGACTTTCACATTCACATATCCATACACGACTACTGGAAAAACCGTAGCTTTGACTAGATGAGCCTTTGTCAGCAAAGTCATGTCTTTGATCTTTAATATGCTGTCTAGGTGGGTCATAGCTTTTCTTCCAAGGAGCAAGTGTTGTAATTTCATGGCTGCAGTCAACATCTACAGTAATTTTGGAGCCCAAGAAAGTAAAATCTGTCACTGTTTCTATTGTTTCCTCATCTATTTGCCATGAAATGATGGCACCAGATGCCATGATCATTGTTTTCTGAATGTTGAGATTTATCGTGGCATTTTCACTCTCTTCTTTCACTTTCATCAAGAGGCTCTTTAGTTCTTCTTCACTTTCTGCCATAAGGGTGGTGTCATCTGCATATCTGCGGTTATTGATATTTCTCCCAGCAATCTTGATTCCAGATTGTGTTTCATCAAGCCCAGCATTTTGCATGATGTACTCTGCATATAAGTTAAATAAGCAGGGTGACAATATACAACCTTGACATACTCCATTTCCTATTTGGAGCCAGTCTGTTTTTCCATATCCAGTTCTAACTGTTGCTTCCTGACCTGCATACAGATTTCTCAGGAGGCAGGTCAGGTGGTCTAGTATTCCCATCTCTTTCAGAATTGTCCAGAGTTTGTTGTGATCCACACGTCAAAGGCTTTGGCACAGTCAATAAAGCAGAAGTAGATGTTTTTCTGGAACTCTCTTGTTTTTCCTGTAGTCCAGCGGATGTTGGCAATTTGATCTCTGGTTTCTCTGCTCTTTCTAAATTCAGCTTGAACATCTAGAAGTTCCCAGTTCACGTACTGTTGAAGCCTTGCATGGAGAATTTTGAGTATTACTTTGCTAGCACAATTGAGTGCAATTGTGCTGTAGTGTGAACAATCTTTGGCATTGTCTTTCTTTGGGATTGGAATGAAAACTGACCTTTTCCAGTCCTGTGGCCACTGCTGAGTTTTCCAAATTTGCTGGCATATTGAGTGCAGCATTTTAACAGCATCATCTTTTAGGACTTGGAACAGCTCAACTGGAATTCCATCGCCTCTAATAACTTTGTTCGTAGAGATACTTCCAAAGGCTCAGTTCACTTAGCATTCTAGGATGTTTGGCTCTAGATGAGTGATCATACCAGTTTGTGATTTTTAGTGCTTCTGTGTATTCTTAATATCTTCTGCTTCTTTTAGGTCTTTATTGTGCCCTTTGCATGAAATATTCCCTTTGTATCTCTGTTTTTCTTGAAGAGATCTCTAGTCTTTCACATTCTGTTGTTTTCTGCTATTTTTGTATTGGTCACTGAGGAAGGCTTGCTATTCTTTGAAACTCTGCATTCAGATGGGTATATCTTTCTTTTTCTCCTTTGCCTTTAGCTTTTCTTCTTTTCTCAGCTATTTGTAAGGCCTCCGCAGACAGCCATTTTTGTCTTTATCCATTTCTTTTTCTTGGGGATGGTCTTGATCACTACCACCTGTACAATGTCATGAATCTGTGTCCATAGTTCTTCAGGCACTCCATCAAATCTAATCCCTTGAATCTATTTGTCACTTCATGTGTATGCTATAGTGATTCCATTTTCTTGCAGAGAACATTTCATTATAAGTAAGTGCAAAATATTGGGTATAAATCCCTGTGCTATACCATAAATCCTTGTTGTTTTTCTATTTTATGCATAGAAGTCTGTCAACTCCATACTTCTAATGTATCTTCCCACCCTCATTCCCGGGCTATCTTTTTAAGGATATTTATGTAGCAAATAGCCTTAGATGTTCTATTCCTCAAGAAGTAAAGGCAGCTTTGTTTTCTGCCAGTATAATAAAGCCCTAACAGAAACAGAAGAGATTAAGAAGAAGTGGCAAGAATACACAGAAGAACTTTACCAAAAAACTCTTAATGACATAGATAATCATGATGCTGTAGTCACTCACCTAGAGCCAGACATTCTGAAGTGTGAAGTCCAGTGGGCCTTAGGAAGCATCACTACAAACAAAGCTAGTGGAAGTGATGGAATTCCAGCTGAGCTATTTCAAATCCTAAAAGATGATGTTGTTAAAGTGCTGCACTTACTATGCCAGCAAATTTGGAAAACTCATCAGTGGCCACAGGACTGGAAAAAAGTCAGTTTTCATTCCAATCCCAAAGAAAGGCAATGTCAAAGAATGTTCAGAATGTTGCACAATTGTGCTCATTTCACACGCCAGCAAAGTAATGCTCAAAATCCTTCAAGCTAGGCTTCAACAGTACATGAACCATGAACATCCAGATGTGCAAGCTGGATTTAGAAAAGGCAGAGGAACCAGAAATCAAATTGCCAACATCTGTTAGATAATACAAAAAGCAAGGAAATTACAAAAATAAAAAAATCTACTTCTGTTTCATTGACTATTCTAAAGCCTTAGTGTGGATCAAAACAAACTCTGAAAAATTCTTAAAGAGTTGCAAATATAAGACTACCTTACCTGGTTTCCTGAGAAAATTGTATGCAGGTTAGAAGAAGTAACAGTTAGAACCAGACATGGAAAAATGGACTGGTTCAAAACTGAGACAGGACTATGTCAGACTGTATATCATCACCCTGCTTATTTGACTTGTATGCAAGGTGAAGTCACTCAGTGGTGTCTGACTCTTGGCGACCTCATGGACTGTAGCCTACCAGGCTCCTCTGTCCATGGGATTTTTCAGGCAGTAGTACTGGAGTGGATTGCCATTTCCTTCTCCAAGGGATCTTCCCAACCCAGGGACTGAACCCAGGTCTCCCACATTGTAGACAGATGCTTTACTGTCTGAGCCACCAGGGAAGTCACCAGAAAGTATATGCAAGGTACACCATGTGAAATGCTGGCTGGATGAGTCACAAGCTGAAATCAAAATAACCAAGAGAAATATCAACAGCCTCGCATATGTAGATGATACCACTCTAATGGCCCAAAGTGAAGAGGAACTAAAGAGCCACTTTATGACAGTGAAAGAGTAAAGTGAAAAAGCTGGCTTAAAACTCAACATTCAAAAACGAAGATCATGGCATCTAGTCCCATCATTTCATGGCAAATAGATGGGAAAACAGTGGAAACAGTGACAGATTTTTATTTTCTTGTGCTTCAAAACCACTGCAGATGGTGACCACAGCCATGAAATTAAAAGATGCTTTTTCTCCTTAGAAGGAAAGCTATGACAAACCCAGAAAGTGTATTAAAAGCAGAGACATTACTTTGCCAACAAAGGTCTGTCTAGTCAAAGTTATGATTCCTCCAGCCATCATGTATGGATGTGAGACTTGAATCAAAAGAAGGCTGAGCACCGAAGAATTGATGGCTTTCAATTGTGATGCTGGAGAAGACTCTTAAGAGTCCCTTGGACAACAAGAAGATCAAACCAGTCTCTCCTAAAGGAAATCAACGCTGAATATTCATTGGACTTACTGATGCTGAAGCTGAAGCTAAACTCCAATACTTTGGCCATCTGATATGAAAAACTGACTTATTGGAAGACCTTGATGCTAGGAATGATTGAGATCAGGAAGAGAAAGGGGCAACAGAGGATAAGATGGTTGGATGGTATCACTGCCTCCATGGACATGAGTTTGAGAAAACTCCAGGAGATAGTGAAGGACAGGGAAGACTGGCAGGCTGCAGTCCATGGTGTTGCAAAGTGTTGGACATGACTTAGCAGCTGAAGAACAACAGCATAATAAAGATAATAATTGCCTCTGAGGTTAAAGTTGAACAGATTTACTTGTAGCTCATTATAAAATGGACAGTTTCTTAAATTGGGGAGTTTTCAGCCATGATGCATACCACTCTCTGTGCTTCACCTACCGGGGCTTTTCAGCACTTGATACCAGGGGGAATGGACACCAACATGAAGCTCATGCTGCTTGCTGTACCATGAGTGCAGAGACCCTTTGTCTCATGTCTTCCACCTGGGCCCATGAAAGGGTGGTAGACCAACCTGCTATCTTGCAAGTGGGGAAAAAATTCTAGACCCCTAGTGACTGTTGAATTAGTTGCTTCAAATTTGTGTTCTAGTCCCCAAAATGTGTCCTCCAGATGGGCATGTTAGGCAACCAAGTATGAAAACTCAATGAAACAAGACTCTGTCTTCAGTTTAAAAGTCATTTGGAAAACCCTAACTCAATGCAAACAATTATTTGATAATGCAAAAATCATTACTTATCTTAATTAGACCATTTTCTTTTTTTTTTTTTAATCAGAAGGCAGCTTCTGTATAAACACTTGTATGTATAACTTAAACTATTCTCTTTTGAGTTTTCCTCATTCCCAAAAAGAAGAAGGCGAGTGTGAGGTATTAATACTCAGAAATATCACTTTGGGTTCCACTATAAACCAGGAATGTTATACTTAAATTTCAGATTCTTCCATATATTTCCACTTTACAAAATGCACAATCGGAACTCAGAGATATTAAATACTTTGCCAAGATCATACAGCTTAGCAAGTTGCAGGGCCAGATTAAGAACTGAGTTCTGCCTGTTCCAAGTAGGCTTTGCTCTACAACATTATTCTTCTAGGTGAGGTCACAAAGAGGGCCATCCTCCAGGAGGTGAGTAAGCTTCTCTAGCCCAGAGTCTCTTCCCTCTTCTGAGCTCTTCTGTCCATCATTAGAGGACAGAGGCAGTACAGTATCATAGGGATGGAAAGCCCTTCAAGGGAGATGAAATGAACCCTCATACTTTCAGGCCAAGGCTTACTATTCTTAAGGAACTCCAATTTTTTAGTCTTGGATACTTTAGATTTTATAGATTCTATTTAAAGCTCAATAGAAAGGAAGTCCATTTTAAATAACCAATGAACTACAGAGCCCAAAATAAACCTCTAAAGATTAGGATCCGCTGTTGGCTGCAGGTGGGTGATAACAAAAGAGAGAGAGCTTTTGTGAATAAAAAATAGGAGCTTAGGAAGGCTCCTATTTCATTAATTTGCCTGCATCCAGCATTGTCCTCAAAAGGTCATACTTCCCAATGCAAGAGGAACATAGGACTAAAAGTGAGTCAAATTCCCTGAGCTTTTCATCTTCATTTCATGTATTAATTTATTTTCCAAATATGAGCTGGAACACTAAATCATCTAAGAGCATCTGTCTGATAAAAGATATGCAAATATCTTTATAAATATGCAGTATCATCTATAACATTGACAAGTCAGATAAAGGCACCAGCTTTCACTTAAAACTCTAAATTCCAAATAGAGGATGCAAATACAGAGATTTTACATACACAATCTATTTCATTTTCAGCTCCACAGATGGTTACAAATTGCATATATTATTCATAGACTCTTCAGTCTCAAGCCACCTTCATGTAAAAACCAGACTCAAATATTAGAGGGATTTCCAATGCTAAGACTCAAATTTTGAAACCCAGTAGATTATCAGAATTGCCAAAAAGTACTCCAGAGGTCAGGGCACATATCATCTCCTGAGGCCAGGGGCTCAGCGGTTAAGAATCTTCCTGCAATGCAGGAGACACAGGAGAAAAGGGTTTGATGCCTGCATTGAGATAATCCCCTGGAGGAGAGCATGGCAGCCCACTCCAGTATTCCTGCCTGGGAAATCCCATGGACAGAGGAGCCTGGTGGGCAACAGTCCATGGGGTCACAAAGAGTCAGACATGACTGCAATGATTTAGCACACACACGTCATCTCCTGATATTTTCAGTAAGGTCAACAAATACCCAAACAAAATAAAAATGACCAAATAAACCTGGTCAAGCATTTGCCAAGCAAGAGCTCACCCCGCAGCTGCACGCCTAGGCCACCTTCTGTTCTCCAGCCTTAGGCTCCAATAGCTGTTCCTTTGTCTGCTTAATAAATATTCAGCATGTGAAACTCCTAAAAGCAGTGGGAGGTGCCCCTGAGAAAGGTGCAACGACTGTGCAAAGGGGGCCCTGATGAGAAACTGCCCAGGCAGCTCTCACTTGTCCACACCAGCCCTCAGCTGGGAGTCCTGGGAGATGATGGATGGTCCACACTGACTTTGTGAAAGGAAGGTGCCTGCGCTGAGAAGTCCCAATTAGCAGCTCTTCTATCTTTGCTTTGTGAGCACTGACATCCTAAGCCTTGTTTCCTTTCTTCCACCTCCCTCGGGCTTTCCTTCACAACATAATTCTATAATGCCAAGAGAAAGTCAGAAGAGAAATGAAGAATAATCAGGGTCAAAAGACCAGAGGGTTCATCTCTGATCTGTCCTGTGTGGCCAGTGAGGCCGTGGGCTTCAGGGTATCTGACAAGATATCAATAGAATCAATGTGGCTAAATTAAAACCTGCAGAACACCCCTTGTTTTACATGCAGCTGTTGGGAGGGAGAGAGGAGATACAGCCGGCAGGCTGCAATACAGATGAAGGCTGGTCTGACCAGCAAGCTTCCTGAAGCTGGCAGACAGGGAGGCCGGCAGAAACTGGAGAGAGCTCAGGCAGTCAAGGAAGCAGAAAGAATGATCAAAGCGGGTGGACAGCGATCACAGTGCTGATTAGTTCTGGTGGGAGGGGGTCTTTCTTTTTATCTGATTGTAAATAATGGGCTCGCCTTATAAAATCTGGAAAACATAGGACTCTTAAAACAGGAGAGGAATTTTTTGTTCAATTACTGTGCTTGGCTTGGGTCTGCATACTCAGCACCTTTCAGAAGCCTAAAGAGAGAACGCAAAAGCTGTTCAGGGTCTAAAACTCAACTGCTGACAGGTAGATACTGACTGCCTGTGGGTTCATGAGTTCGCATCTTGATTTCTATTAGGCTCCAGAGTACCTTTGAAATCTCAGCCAATCATTTGGATACTGTTGAGGCATAAACTGGGATTTTAAAAGTGCATCTAGTTTACTAAGTACCATCAGCTGTTTCTTCCAATCTAGCCAGATGCATAATTTTAATATTTCGCTGTCTGGTTGTTCAATATTTCCTCTTCATGAAGCTGAGATCAAAGACATTTCAACAAGATTATTTTTTAATTAGCTACTTCCTATCAATTAATAAACCCAGTGTACTTAGGTCACCTAATCTGAATCCCTAGTCTCCTTCCTGTTCAAAACTAATCCTTGCTTTTCCCACCTCCACCTCCATGCCTCTGCCTCTGCCTCACAGAACTAGAGGTTCATCCTCATGGTACTGTAATTGTGATAATAACAGATACTTACACAGCAATTACTATGTGCAAGCATCTGTTGTAAGTGCTTCAAACACATTAACTCATTTAACCTTCGCACAGCTCTATGAGGTAGGAACTATTATTATCCTCGTTTTACATGTGTAAAGGGTCTCAGGAGTGGTCTGCTTGGGGAAGTACAGTCTCAGGAAAAGAAGAGAGAAGAAACTCTTAGTTCAATGACATTTATTCCATACCGAAAGGAAGAGATTCTGGACCCATCATATGTCTCTCAGCTTCTGCTGTGGTCCAGCCCTGTATCTAAGTGTTAAGGAGAAGAAACTGCAAATAAAAATCCTATGGGTCGCCTGCGATAAGGAGAGTACTCGGTGT
Source organism: Nanger dama (assembly GCA_917880005.1). NCBI lineage: Eukaryota > Metazoa > Chordata > Mammalia > Artiodactyla > Bovidae > Nanger > Nanger dama. The sequence goes on from CAKJTW010000069.1 coordinate 8,135,224, forward strand.
TTGACTCATCCAGGGAGCTCAGAGGACAAGAGACGGCCAGTGCACAGCTCTGGAAGGAAAGGGAGTCACTGCTTTGTTGGACAAAGAATGCATGAGACAGCAACAATCCAAACAGGAGAGAGAGCTGGCAGGGAGCCATGTGAAATCTCACAAAAGAAAAGTCAGGAAAGATTATGGTTTCGTGCAGACAGACTGACTTTAAGGCAAACTGCTTTAAAAAAAAAAAAAAAAGAGGGCGGGCAGTAGCTGGAGAAAGTCACTGTTGGTGTGTTGGTATGATCCCTTAGAGGGCATCCCTGAGAAGGCCACTGGGGGACACACCTGAGAAAGAGATAGTCTTAAACATCTACAGCTCTTGCAGGGCAGGACTGTTCAAGTAATGACTTTCCAGGCCTTCGACTCTACTTCCTCCTCATTCAGCTACCTTGAAATGTTCAGAGTCTTTAGCAAAAAAAGAGATGATCTCCTCTGGCTATCAGGCTCTTGACCTACATCAGACTATCAGAGGGTAACTATCATAGCATAGATAACGGAATTGCAGAACATTTCTCAGGGAGAGAGAGAGGAAAGAACCATGGGGGAGAGAGGGAGGGAGTAGGGATCGGGTGGGGGGAGAACATTGTAAACCCTGCCTTTACAGCCAGCACTCTACAAAACACAGTAAAAGAGGCAAAACCTCCCCAGAAATAACCTGAGAGAAACAGTGTTTAAGGTCTGTATTTTTAGCAAGAGTACGAATCCCTAAAGCAATAAGTAGCGTGATAAGAGCATTTCCCAGGTGGCACTAGTGGTAAAGATCTGCCTGCCAAAGCAGGAGACATAAGACACATGGGTTTGACCCCTGGGTGGGGAAGATCCCCTGGAGAAGGGCATGGCAACCCACTCCTATTCTTGCCTGGAGAATCACACGGACAGAGGAGCCTGGTAGGCTATAGTCCATGGGGTCACAAAGAGTCAGACATGACTGAAGAGACTTAGCAAAAGCATGTAACAGACACATGTAAAAGCATCATGAATTTACAAAGGAAAATAATCTAAACACATCAAAAACTGTCTCATTAGACACACCTATTCAGGGTTATGTCCTCTATGTGCCCTTTACAGTTTCTCATATATCAAGTATACACAATAAAGTGTAGGTAGTTCAGTATTCAGAGTGTAGATTCAGTTAATCCCTGTGACTCTTTTGGCTGAATTAGACAATGTCTTTAATTGCTATTATACCAGGATGAAGCTGTTTGGTCTACACTTAACCACGAGGTCTAAAGTTCTGATGGGCATGAAAGAGCAAAATTCTTAGCAACATGGTGGGGTTTCTCTGCCTGAGGGAGACTGCACTGGCTACAGATTCAACCAAAGTGATGGGAAATTTGAATCATGGGCTGTGGAGAGGACAGAGATGAAAGCTGTGACTCCAGGACTTTCTTTTGAGATATGATGGGCAGAGGAGAATGTGAGAAAGAAAAAGGGAACATTCCTGATCTGCTTTAGGGCAAAAAGAAACAGGGAGCCATACTCTCTGGGCCTTCACTACCCTAATGGCCAGCAAGTAGCAGTTTGATCTGAACAAGTGCCCAGAATATGACAAGAGCATTCTTGTCTGCAGGTGGAGGTCCTTTGTTGTGTAGCCAAAGAGAGTCTCTGGGCAGACAGTTGAAAACTTGATCTGCTGAATTGCACTGAGAGGGGGCATGGCCACAGCTGTCCCTTGACAAAAGCTGTCTTAGATTAGCAGCACCTGAAGGGGGCCAGTGAACTTAGCAGGCACTGTCTCCCAATAGTAGGCACAAGTATCACATGAGTCTGGATTTAAGTTTGAGTCACAGAAATTGAGGGGCTTCCCTGGAATGGAAGCTCAGCGGTAGAGAATCCGCCTGCAGTGCAGACCCTGGTTTGATCCCTGAGTCAGGAAGATCCCCTGAAGGAGAACAGGGCAACCCACTCCAGTATTCTTGCCTGGAGAGTCCTGTGGACAGAGGGACCTGGTGGGCTACATACAGTCCATGGAGTCGCAAGGAGTGGACATGACTGAAGTGACTTAGCACGCACACCCAGTAAATGATGGGGAGGCAGCCACAGGAAGGGGGCTCTGATTCCTACCAGAGTTTCATAAATTCCAACCTTGTTCACTCAGCACAGCTTTGTCCTGACTATGGTTTTGTGTAGTGATAAGAAATGTTTAGTACCTTCTCCATTAATAGTCTCATACCACAGACTCTTGTAATTCTCCAGGCCAGAATACTGGTGTGGGTAGCCTTTCCCTCTCCAGGGGATCTTTCTGACCCAGGAATCAAGCCAGGGTCTCCTGCATTGCAGGCAGATTCTTTACCAACTGAGCTAAAGACATCCCTGGTGGCTTAGATGGTAAAACATCTGGCCTACAGTGTGGAAGACCCAGGTTCAATCCCTGGGTTGGGAAGATCCTCTGGAGAAGGAGATGGCAACCCACTCCAGTACTGTTGCCTGGAAAATCCCAGGGACGGAGAAGCCTGGTTGGTTACAGTCCATGAAGTCGCAAAGAGCTGGACATGACTGAGAGACTTTCCTTTCACTACAGACTCTTCACTTAAAACTTTTGAATCTCAATTCTGTTATCAGTTAAGCACTCTTGTGCTCTCATGATCGACAATTAGATAAATGAACCCAGAGCAAACACTTTATGAAACTTCACTATTGACAGATAATGTGTAGATTTTAGAACACAGTTTGCATAATCACCAGTTTCAAGGATATACATTCAAAAGCTGTTTCAGTGTTTTAAGGAGCTTGATTTTCCCGTTTTGTTTGTTTTTTTAATCTTACATAGAGAATTTTATTGCCAAGACTTCAGCTCTTACCATCACCATTAGCTTGTTCTGTTTCAGTCCATGGAAAGTTTAGCTTTTTTCTCTATTTGAACTTTCTAAGAAGCAAGCTGAGTGCCGATGAATTGATACTTTTGAACTGTGGTGTTGGAGAAGACTCTTGAGAGTCTCTTGGACTGCAAGGAGATCCAACCAGTCCATTCTAAAGGAAATCAGTCCTGGGTGTTCATTGGAAGGACTGATGCTGAAGCTGAAGCTCCAATACTTTGGCCATTTCGTGCGAAGAGTTGACTCATTGGAAAAGACTGATGCTGGGAGGGGTTGGGGGCAGGAGGAGAAGGGGACAACAGAGAATGAGATGGCTGGATGGCATCATTGACTCGATGGACATGAGTATGAGTGAACTCTGGGAGTTGGTGATGGACAGGGAGGCCTGGCGTGCTGCAATTCATAGGGTCACAAAGACTGAGTGACTGAACTGACCTGAACTGAACTGAAGAAGCAAACTTAAAATAGGTTTTGTGTTTGTTTTTTTTCCAGTATTCAGCAACATTAAGCAGTCTATTTAGATTCACAAACCTCTGGTAACTCTTGCTTTTTGATCTCTTCCATCAGTCACATTCGAAGAGAAACACCTCCTTTCCAGCATCCCAAGTGATTTTTTCAGTTCCTTGAGACACAGTAATCAATATCTGTTGTCCTAACGAATTCTTTGCAGATTCTCCTCTTTTGTTGAGGCTTCTGATTTTCAGTCTTTCATTCTAAATGATTTGTACACAGTGTTTTGTGTTTCTCTCAAAGTTGAGAGCAAGGTGACAAGGGCAACGACCTCCTTCAGAGGATAACATCCACATCTGTTTATGACCCTTTCTCATAGACTGGGCATGTACTAACCCATCTTAGCCCAAGACAGGGCCTTCTTACTGATATCTCTTCATCTAAAATTTTCTTTCAAAATAAAATTCATTTTGCTATTTAAAATGACTCAGACAGGTACAACAGGAATGGTACAGCTCATCACTTCTCCTTTCTCCAGAGCACCCACCATAACCTGCTCCCCATCCCTACTCTCCTGCCCCCACCTCAGTGCCCAGAGCTTTGCTGTGCCACTTCCACGTCCTGTCAAGTTGTCCCTTTACCCATCATTATCCCAGCCCTTCTTACTTGCTCTGTTGGCTGTGTTCAGTTTTCTTACATTTTTATATTTTTAATGTTCATGTTTCTCATTGTGTTCTTTTTGTGATTTTATTTTATTTTTTTTACAAGATGAAATGAGATGCTTTTTATTTTATACGTTTTTAGATTTAGAGCACTGATGGTGATTACATGACATTATATAAGCCAAATGGAGCTCTTATTAAAAACATGAGCACACATGATCATTACAAAAATCAAAAAATGCTAACAGGCAAAACAATATAAAGAATAGCCAAAATGCCCACTCACCCGCCCATACAGAATCACCTGCTGATAATACACTGGTGTGTATCTCCCTTTTATTTCCTTCAGGAGGAACATGCATTATTTTCTTCAAAAATGGGATTGTGTAATCCAGTATGTTTTATGACCTACTTTATTTAAAAATCCATCCATTGTTGGATGACTATGTTATACCAACTTTTTCCATTATAAATAACAATTAGTAAGAAAAATTCAAGATATAAGAAAAAAATTAGTAAGAAAAAAATTCAAGAAAGTAGAAAAAGAAATTAAGGAAACAATTCCATTCACCATTGCAATGAAAAGAATAAAATACTTAGGAATATATATACCTAAAGAAACTAAAGACCTATATATAGAAAACTATAAAACACTGGTGAAAGAAATCAAAGAGGACACTAACAGATGGAGAAATATACCATGTTCACGGATCGGAAGAATTCATATAGTGAAAATGAGTATACTACCCAAAGCAATTTATAGATTCAGTGTAATCCCTATCAAGCTACCAATGATATTTTTCACAGAGCTAGAACAAATAATTTCACAACTTGTATGGAAATACAAAAAAACTTCGAGGCCAAAGCCATCTTGAGAAAGAAGAATGGAACTGGAGGAATCAACGTGCCTGACTTCAGGCTCTGCTACAAAGCCACAGTCATCAAGACAGTATGGTACTGGCACAAAGACAGAAATATAGATCAATGGAACAAAATAAAAAGCTCAGAGATAAACCCATGCACCTATGGACACCTTATCTTTGACAAAGGAGGCAAGAATATACAGTGGATTAAAGACAATCTCTTTAACAAATGGTGCTGGGAAAACTGGTCAACCACTTGTAAAAGAATGAAACTAGAACACTTTCTAATACCATACATGAAGATAAACTCAAAATGGATTAAATATCTAAACGTAAGACCAGAAACTATAAAACTCCTAGAGGAGAACATAGGCAAAACACTCTCTAACATACATCACAGCAGGATTCTCTATGACCCACCTCCCAAAATATTGGAAATAAAAGCAAAAATAAACAAATGGGACCTAATTAAAATTAAAAGCTTCTGCACAACAAAGGAAACTATAAGCAAGGTGAAAAGAGCCCTCAGAATGGGAGAAAATAATAGCAAATGAAGTAACTGACAAACAACTAATCTCAAAAACATACAAGCAACTCATGCAGCTCAAGTCCAGAAAAATAAATGACCCAATCAAAAAAATGAGCCAAAGAACCAAATAGATATTTCTCCAAAGAAGACATATAGATGGCTAACAAATACATGAAAAGATGCTCAACAGCACTCATTATCAGAGAAATGCAAACCGAAACCACAATGAGGTACCATTTCACGCCAGTCACAATTGCTGCCATCCAAAAGTCTATAAGCAATAAATGCTGGAGAAGGTGTAGAGGGTGTGGTGGGTGTGATTCCCACCACACTGTTGGTGGGAATGCAAACTAGTACAGCCACTATGGAGAACAGTGTGGAGATTCCTTAAAAACTGGAAATAGAACTGCCTTATGACCCAGCAATCCCACTACTGGGCATACACACCGAGGAAACCAGAATTGAAAGAGACACATGTACCCCAATGTTCATCACAGCACTGTTTATAATAGCCAGGACACGGAAGCAACCTAGATGTCCATCAGCAGATGAATGGATAAGAAAGCTGTGGTACATATGCACAATGGAGTATTACTCAGCCATTAAAAAGAATACATTTGAATCACTTCTAATGAGGTGGATGAAACTGGAGCCTATTATACAGAGTGAAGTAAGCCAGAAAGAAAAATACCAATACAGTATACTAATGCATATATATGGAATTTAGAAAGATGGTAACAATAACCCTGTATGCAAGACAGCAAGAGACACAGATGTATAGAACAGTCTTTTGGCCTCTGAGGGAGAGGGAGGGGGTGGGATGATTTGGGAAAATGGCATTGAAACCTGTATAATATATAAGAAACAAATCGCCAGTTTAGGTTCAATGCAGGCTATAGGATGCTTGGGGCTGGTGCACTGGGATGACCCACAGAGATGGTATGAGGAGAGAGATGGGAGGGGGTTCAGGATTGGGAACATGTGTACACCCGTGGCAGATTCATGTTGATGTATGGCAAAACCAATACAGTATTGTAAAGTAAAAAAAAAAAAAAAAAAAAAATTCAAGATGAAAACTACACAAATTCTGAACAGAAAAAAATTATTAATGTCACTTTAGAAGCTATCAGACTATCCCATGAAGCACCACAGTTACCCATACTAGAAAATCCTAGGCAAAGTTTTGCTTCATCTTCACCAATCTTCATTTCAACCTTGAGAGTGTCCCAGTTGATTTTCACCTTTTCTATGAGGCTTTCCCCAGATGCTTCCTCTGTTTCCATAGAGTATGTTTTGAGGTTGAGATGTTGGTCTCATCACATTCTGACTTACTTGGTAGCTTTTTTTTTCCTATTCTCAGTTTAACTCCTCCAAGTTAGGGTATTTTGCATCTGGAAAGTGCTCAGTAAATAAATTAGTAAATAAAAATAAGGATCACATCTAATATTACTCAATATTACTCACTATTGGTTTTTTAAAACATTTATTAATTTTTATTTGGCTGCACTAGATCTTAGTTGCCATGCATGGAATCTTTGCTCTGACTTACCACATGTGGGATCTAGTTCCCTAACTAGGGACTGAACCTAGGTCCCCTGTATTGGGAGCATGGAGTCTTAGCCACTGGACAACTAGGGAAGTCCTGGGACTTTTTTTTTTTTTTTTCAGCTTTTTTTCTGACCCAGTTTCAATTACCTTATATTCAGTTTAGTTCAGTCACTCAGCTCTGTCCAACTCTTTGTGACCCCATGGACTGAAGCACACCAGGCTTCCCTGTCCATCACTAACTCCTGAAGCTTGCTCAAACTCGTCCATTGAGTCAATGATGCCATCCAACCATCTCATCCTCTGTCATCCCCTTCTTCTCCTGCCTTCAATCTTTCCCAGCATCACATTTTTCCAATGAGTCAGCTCCTCTCATCAGATGGCCAAGTATTGGAGCTTCAGCTTCAGCATCAGTCCTTGTTAGATCTCCTTGCAGTCCAAGAGACTCTCAAAAGTCTCCTCCAACAACACAGTTCAAAAGCATCAATTCTTTGGCGCTCAGCTTTCTTTATAGTCCAACTCTCACATCCATACATGACTACTGGAAAAACCATAGTTTTGACTATATGGACCTTTGTTGGCAAAGTAACGTCTCTGCTTTTTAATATGCTGTCTATGTTGTTCATAACTTTTCTTCCAAAGAGCAAGAGCCTTTTAATTTCATGGCTGCACTCATCATCTGCAGTGATTTTGGAGCATAAGAAAATAAAGTCTGTCTCTGTTTCCATTGTTTCCCCATCTATTTGCCTGGAAGTGATGGGACCGGATGCCATGATCTTCGTTTTTTGAGTGTTGAGTTTTAAGCCAGCTTTTTCATTCTCCTGTTTCACCTTTATCAAGAGGCTCTTTAGCTCCTCTTCACTTTCTGCCATAAGGGTGATATCATCCACTTCTCTGAGGTTATTGATAGTTCTCCTGGCAATCTTTATTCCAGCTTGTGCTTCACCCAGCCCAGCATTTCACATGATGTATTCTGCATAAAAGTTAAATAAGCACGGTGACAATATACAGCCTTGATATACTTCTTTCCCAATTTGGAACCAGTCTGTTTTTCCATGTCTTGTTCTAACTGCTGCTTCTTGACCTGCACACAGATTTCTCAGGAGGCAGGTCAGGTGGTCTGGTATTCCCACCTCTTTAAGAAATTTCCACAGTTTGTTGTGATCTACACAGTCAAAGGCTTTGGTGTATTCAACAAAGCAGAAGAGATGATTTTCTGGATTTTTCTTGTTTTTACTATGATCCAATGGATGTTGGCAGTTTGATCTCTGGTTCCTCTGCCTTTTCTAAATCCAGTTTGAACATCTAGAAGTTCATGGTTCACTTACTGTTAAAGCCTGGCTTAGAGAACTTTGAGCATTATTTTCTAGTATGTGAGATGAGTGCAATTGTGCAGTAGTTTGAACATTCTTTGGCAATTGCCCTTCTTTGGGAATGGAATGAAAACTGACCTTTTCCAGCCCTGTGGCCACTGCTAGATTTCCAAATTTGCTGGCATATTGAGTGCAGCACTTTAATAGCATCATCTCTTAAGATTTGAAATAGTTCAACTGGAAGTCCATCACCTCCACTAGTTTGTTTATAGTGATGCTTCCTAAGCCCCACTTGACTTCGCATTCCCTTATATTGGGCATAGGTAACTGCATTTTTCAGATTAAGATAACAGAAAACCAATTCAAATAAATTAGCTTAAGCAGAAGAGGTGTAATTTATTGCTTCATGTAATTGGAAAGACACTTCAGGCATAGATAAATCCAGGGGTTCAAATGTTTCTCTCTCTTTCTTTCTCACATTTTCTATTTCTCCTTCCCTCTTGTCCTTTTTTCTTTCATTTGCCCTTTATATCCCCTCCTCCAGCTAAATTTCCTTCTTGCCAAGATATTGTGGGCTGGGGTTGTGCATGGACGGTTGGGACTACAAATCCGCAGATAGCTCCAGGCCTACATCGTTCAAGAAAAATTTCTTATCTTTCTCTTCCAGTGACTGCACATAAAATCCTGTATGTATGTAACAAGTCTGGCAATATGATTAGGGCAGCTATGAGTCTTGTAACCATATCTGTTGCTGACAGTCCTGTGCACCATAACTGAAAAGTCCCCTAAACCTTCACAGAATGGTACAAAAATATAAAGATATTCATGTATTATTATTTGGAAGAGAAAAATATGACTAAAATTTGAGATGGTGTCAAGTATCCCCATTTCACACTTACATCATTTTTTTAATAAATTCAGAGACTACAATCAACTTGCTTTCTAGTCAGGCTAGAATCTTAGAGTTTTATCCCACCTCTTCCACTTTATAGATGAGGAAATGGAGCCTTATTCATCATCAGCAAACCAACTAGCATAGGGAAGGGCTTGATGGGGGAGGAGTTAATTTGAGAATTGGGAAACCAACACGGTCTCAGCCATGGCACAGATTCCCCTATTACTGCTTTTCCAAATCATTTATTATAAAAAAAAATAGTACTTTAAAAATTTTTCCCCTCCTGGAAAAAAGATGGCGGAGGAATAGGATGGGGAGAACACTTTCTCCCTCTCTACCTCATCAAAAGAACATTTCAACGCTGAGCTAATTCCACAAAATAATTTCTGACTGCTGGCAGAGGACATCAGGCATCCAGCAAAGCAGATCATTGGCTTCAAAACCAGGTAGGAATTATTTTATTTTATTTTATTTTATTTTATTTTATTTTATTTTAAAGAACAAAGATAGAGACAAAGGAGGTAGGGAGGGAACCCTGGCACAGGAAGGGAATCCCGTCCCAGGAAGAGACTCTTAAGAGAGAGGTTCCCTAAAATTGGGGAACTTTCTCACAGCTGTGCATGGGGCGAGCCCTGGAAGCACAGAGGGCAACAAAACAAGAAGGAAGAATAAATAAATAATTAAAACCAACAGATTACAAATTCAACAGTATAACCCCCAGCGGATAAGCAGCGCAAACGCCTGCATCCGACAGCAGTGGGGGGCTGGGCAGGGAGGAGCGTGCCCGCAACAGTGCTTTCTAAGAATTGGGCCACGGGAGATGAGAATCGGGGCATAACGGGGCCAGAATCGGGTCCGCGTGTGGATAGAATGAATTATCCCGGACTAGCAAACCAGACTGGGCGATAACTAACACGCGAAACGCCCGAACATAAGGCACTGACAGGCCCGCGCACAGAACAAAGGATGGATCGGCAATAGCCGGCTGCAGACCATCCCCCACCCGCGACAGGCAGCCAGAGCCTTAAGCGCTGGAAGAGGGCAGTCGCAGCTCAAGAGAGACATTACCTACCAAATTGCAAGCAAGCTTCTTTATTGAGACTACTGGGGGTCTCTGAATAGTCATCATCTGCCTGAAAAAGAGCCCCAGCGGAGATCCCAGAAAATTGAGCGACCTGCAAAGCCCAGAAGATGCAACAATAGTCCGCGCCAAACTCCCTAGCCACTCGGACTTGGAACCAAACCCGGCACCCGGAGGGGACTTCCTGAGCGTCAATCCTGAGCGGCTTAAACCGGGGAATTGCATGAAACATAGGCCAGGCCCCGCGGATTGGGAAGGGGCAAGCCCAGTGCAGAGCTCATCACCACCTTCCCTGTGGCAAGACAGAAATCAGACACGGAAGAGACCAGCAAACAGAGGAAGTCAAACAGAGGGAACTGCATTGGTAGTGACCCCACACAGTCCTCAACGACAGAGAAAGTGCCAGATATGCCGTTTCTACTTTTATGATCAAAAAAAATTTTTTTTGGGGGGTGATGTGGAAGCGTGATTTTTTTTTTAAGAATTTTTTTCTTTCTTTAAAAATTATTTTTTCCTTTTTAAATTTGTTTATCCTTTTCTTTTTCATCCTTTTTTCCCCCTAAACTTCCTTAAATTTTTTAGTCTTCTATATTTCTAGTTATTATTTTTATAACCTAATATTACTTTTCAAAAAAAAAAAAACCTATCATTTAAGCAAACATCGTATATAGTCTTAATGGTGAAGGAAGTTGTCTTTTAATAATTCTGGAGTCTTTTATTATATTTTACTTTTTTTGTTTTTTTCTTCTTTTTCTCTATTTTTTTTAAATTTCTCTCTCCTTCTTCTTCTTCTCTTCAATAATCTATCTTTGAAAATCCAATATATGCTCCAGTTTTTAATCTTGGCATTTTGGTATTTGTTGCCAATTTTGTACTTTTAAAAACCTAATCCTCAGTACCCAGTTTTACATGAGTGCAAGACTACTGGCTTGACCACTCTCTCCACCTCTGGAATCTCTCTTTTCGCCACCAGGTGGCTTTTGTCTCCTCCCTCCCCCTCCCCTTCTCTACCCAACTCTATGAATCTCTGTGCGTTCCAGAATGAGGAGAACTCTAAGGGAACTGGTCACTGACCAGATCTGTATCCCTCCTTCCCATCTCCCTCTTTTATCCTCCTGTCCACCTCTATCTACTTCCGCCCTCTCCTCTTCCATGTATAACTCTGTGACCACTTCTGAGCGGTCCAGACTTCGGAGCGCACACAAGAAAGTGGTTACGGGCTAACTTGATTTTCCCTCTTATGATTCCACCCCATCCCATTCCACTCACCTCTAACTACTCCCTCCCTCTTCTCTCCTCCAAGTAACTCACCGATCCTCTAGGGACGACCCTCAAGGTGGAGAAACATATCATCATTAACCTAGATGTTTTAACATTAGTGCTGAATAGATGGAGAAATCCTGAGGCTATTCTAAAAATAAATCTGAAAACCAGAATCAGGAGGCATAATTCCAAATCCTGAGATCATCAAAGAATTCCTGAATACAGGGAACATTATCCAATTAGAGCTCATCAAACGCCTTCATACCTATACTAAAACTGAGCACTGCCCAAGGGCCAACAAGCTCCAGAGCAAGACATACCATGCAAATTCTCCAGCAACACAAGAACAAGCCCCTGAGCTTCAATACATAGGCAACTCAAAATACTCCAAAACCATTGACGTCTCATAACCCATTACTTCACACGTCACAACACTCCAGAGAGAGGAAATCCAGATCCACCCACCAGAACTCCAACACAAGCCTCCTTGATCAAGAAACTTTGACAAGCCAGTGATATAACCCCAAACACAGAGAGGAAACTCTATAATAAAGAGAACTCCACAAATTCCCAGAATATAGAAAAGCCACCCCAAACGCAGCAATATAACCAGGATGAAGAGACAGAGGAATACCCAGCAGATAAAGGAACAGGAGACATGCCCACCAAACCAAACAAAAGAGGAAGAGATAGGGAATCTACCTGAGAAAGAATTCCGAATACTGATAGTGAAAATGATCCAAAATCTTGAAATCAAAATGGAATCACAGATAAATAGCCTGGGGTCAAGGACTGAGAAGATGCAAGAAAGGTTTAACAAGGATCTAGAAGAAATAAAAAAGAGTCAACATATAATGAATAATGCAATAAATGAGATCAGAAACACTCTGGAGGCTACAAATAGTAGAATATCAGAGGCAGAAGATAGGATTAGTGAAATAGAAGATAGAAGGGTAGAAATAAATGAATCAGCGAGGGAAAAAGAAAGACGAATTAAAAGAAATGAGGACAACCTCAGAGACCTCCAAGACAATATGAAACGCTCCAACATTCGAATTATAGGAGTCCCAGAAGAAGAAGACAAAAAGAAAGACCATGAGAAAATACTTGAGGAGATAATAGTTGAAAACGTCCCTAAGATGGGGAAGGAAATAATCACCCAAGTCCAAGAAACCCAGAGAGTGCCAAACAGGATAAACCCAAGGCGGAACACCCCAAGACATATTTTAATCAAACTAACAAAGACCAAACACAAAGAACAATTACTAAAAGCAGCAAGGGAAAAACAACAAATAACACACAAGGGGATACCCATAAGAATAACTGCAGATCTTTCAATAGAAACTCTTCAGGCCAGGAGGGAATGGCAAGACATACTTAAAGTGATGAAAGATAATAACCTTCAGCCAAGACTACTGTACCCAGCAAGGATCTCATTCAAATATGAAGGAGAAATCAAAAGCTTTCCAGACAAGCAAAGCTGAGAGAATTCAGCACCACCAAACCAGCTCTCCAACAAATACTAAAGGAAAGACTTTAGAAAGGAAACACAAAAAAGGACGTATAAACCTGAACCCAAAACAATAAAGTCAATGGCAACAGGAGCATACTTATCAATAATTACCTTAAATGTAAATGGGTTGAATGCCCCAACCAAAAGGCAAAGACTGGCTGAATGGATACAAAAACAAGATCCCTATATATGCTGCCTACAAGAGACCCACCTCAAAACAACGGACACATACAGACTAAAAGTGAAGGGCTGGAAAAAGATATTCCATGCAAATAAAGACCAAAAGAAAGCAGGAGTAGCAATACTCATATCCGATAAAATAGACTTTAAAACAAAGGCTGTGAAAAGGGACAAAGAAGGCCACTACATAATGATTAAAGGATCAATCCAAGAAGAAGATATAACAATTATAAATATATATGCACCCAACATAGGAGCACCGCAATATGTAAGACAATTGCTAACAAGCATGAAAGGGGAAATTAATAATAACACAATAATAGTGGGAGATTTTAATACCCCACTCACACCTATGGACAGATCAACTAAGCAGAAAATTAACAAAGAAACGCAAACGTTAAATGATACAATTGACCAGTTAGACCTAATTGATATCTATAGGACATTTCACCCCAAAACAATGAATTTCACCTTTTACTCAAGTGCACACGGAACCTTTTCCAGAATAGATCACATTCTGGGTCATAAATCTAACCTTGATAAATTCAAAAGAATCGAAATTATTCCAAGCATCTTCTCTGACCATAATGCACTAAGGTTAGATCTCAATTATAGGAGAAAAACTATTAAAAATTCCAACATTTGGAGGCTGAACAACACCCTTCTGAATAATCAACAAATCACAGAAGAAATAAAAAATAAATCAAAATATGCATCAAAACGAATGAAAATGAAAACACAACAACACAGTCCTAAGAGGGAAGTTCATAGCAATACAGGCATACCTCAAGAAACAAGAAAAAGTCAAATAAATAACCTAACTCTACACCTAAAGCAACTAGAAAAGGAAGAAATAGAGAACCCCAGAGTTAGTAGAAGGAAAGAAATCCTAAAAATTAGGGCAGAAATAAATGCAAAAGAAACAAAAGAGATCATAGCAAAAATCAACAAAGCCAAAAGCTGGTTCTTTGAAAGGATAAATAAAATTGACAAACCATTAGCCAGACTCATCAAGAAACAAAGAGAAAAAAGTCAAATCAACAAAATTAGAAATGAAAATGGAGAGATCACGACAGACAACTCAGAAATACAAAGAATCATAAGAGACTACTATCAGCAATTATATGTCAATAAAATGGACAACTTGGAAGAAATGGACAAATTCTTAGAAAAGTACAATTTTCCAAAACTGAACCAGGAAGAAATGGAAAATCTTAACAGACCCATCACAAGCACGGAAATTGAAACTGTAATCAGAAATCTTCCAGCAAACAAAAGCCCAGGTCCAGACGGCTTCACAGCTGAATTCTACCAAAAATTCCGAGAAGAGCTAACAACTATCTTACTGAAGCTATTCCAGAAAATTGTAGAGGAAGGTAAACTTCCAAACTCATTATATGAGGCCACCATCACCCTAATACCAAAACCTGACAAAGACACCACAAAAAAGAAAACTACAGGCCAATATCACTGATGAACATAGATGCAGAAATCCTCAACAAAATCCTAGCAATCAGAATCCAGCAACACATTAAAAGGTCATACACCATGACCAAGTGGGCTTTACCCAAGGATGCAAGGATTCTTCAATATCCGCAAGTCAATCAATGTAATTCACCACATTAACAAACTGAGAAATAAAAATCATATGATTATCTCAATAGATGCAGAAAAAGCCTTTGACAAAATTCAGCATCCATTTATGATAAAAACTCTCCAGAAAGCAGGAATAGAAGGAACATACCTCAACATAATAAAAGCTATATATGACAAACCCACAGCTAACATTATCCTCAATGGTGAAAATTGAAACCATTTCCCTAAAGTCAGGAAAAAGACAAGGGTGTCCACTTTCACCACTACTCTTCAACATCGTACTGGAAGTTTTGGCCACAGCAATCAGAGCAGAAAAAGAAATAAAAGGAATCCAAATTGGAAAAGAAGAAGTAAAACTCTCACTGTTTGCAGATGACATGATCCTCTACATAGAAAATCCTAAAGACTCGACCAGAAAACTACTAGAGCTAATCAGTGAATATAGTAAAGTTGCAGGATATAAAATCAACACTCAGAAATCCCTTGCATTCCTATACACTAACAATGAGAAAGTAGAAAAGAAGTTAAGGAAACAATTCCATTCACCATTGCAACGAAAAGAATAAAATACTTAGGAATATTCCTACCTAAAGAAACTAAAGACCTATATATCGAAAACTATAAAACACTGATGAAAGAAATCAAAGAGGACACTAATAGATGGAGGAATATACCATGCTCATGGCTTGGAAGAATCAATATAGTGAAAATGAGTATACTACCCAAAGCAATCTACAGATTCAATGCAATTCCCATCAAGCTACCAGCAGTATTTTTCTCAGAACTAGATCAAATAATCTCAAGATTTGTATGGAAATACAAAAAACCTCGAATAGCCAAAGCAATCTTGAGAAAGAAAAATGGAACTGGAGGAATCAACTTGCCTGACTTCAGGCTCTACTACAAAGCCGCAGTCATTAAGACAGTATGGTACTGGCACAAAGACAGAAATATAGATCAATGGAACAAAATAGAAAGCCCTGAGATAAACCCACATACCTATGAACACCTTATCTTCGACAAAGGAGGCAAGAATATACAATGGAGTAAAGACAGTCTCTTTAACAGGTGGTGCTGGGAAAACTGGTCAACCACTTGTAAAAGAATGAAACTAGACCTCTTTCTAACACCACACACAAAAATAAACTCAAAATGCATTAAAGATCTAAATGTAAGACCAGAAACTATAAAACTCCTAGAGGAGAACATAGGCAAAACACTCTCCGACATAAATCACAGCAGGATCCTCTATGATCCAACTCCCAGTATACTGGAAATAAAAGCAAAGATAAACAAATGGAATCTAATTAAAATTAAAAGCTTCTGCACAACAAAGGAAACTATAAACAAGGTGAAAAGACAGCCTTCTGAATGGGAGAAAACAATAGCAAATGAAACAACTGACAAACAACTAATCTCAAGGATATACAAGCAACTTATGCAGCTCAACTCCAGAAAAATAAATGATCCAATAAAAAAAATGGGCCAAAGAACTAAATAGACATTTCTCCAAAGAAGACATACGGATGGCTAACAAACACATGAAAAGATGTTCAACATCACTCATTATCAGAGAAATGCAAATCAAGACCACAATGAGGTACCATTTCACACCAGTCAGAATGGCTGTGATCCAAAAGTCTACAAGCAATAAATGCTGGAGAGGATGTGGAGAAAAGGGAACCCTCTTACACTGCTGGTGGGAATGCAAACTAGTACAGCCATTATGGAAAACAGTGTGGAGATTCCTTAAAAATTGCAAATAGAACTGCCTTATGACCCAGCAATCCCACTGCTGGGCATACACACCGAGGAAACCAGAATTGAAAGAGACACATGTACCCCAATGTTCATTGCAGCACTGTTTATAATAGCCAGGACATGGAAGCAACCTAGATGTCCATCAGCAGATGAATGGATAAGAAAGCTGTGGTTCATATACACTATGGAATACTACTCAGCCCTTAAAAAGAATAAATTTGACTCAGTTCTAATGAGATGGATGAAACTGGAACCGATTATACAGAGTGAAGTAAGCCAGAAAGAAAAACGCCAATACAGTATACTGACACATATATATGGAATTTAGAAGACAGTAATGATGACCCTATATGTGAGACAACAAAGAGACACAGAGGTATAGAGTGGACTTTTGGACTCTGAGGGAGAGGGAAAGGGTGGGATGGTTTGGGAGAATGGCACTGAAACATGTATATTTTCTTGTAAGAAACTAAGTGCCAATTTATGTTCAATGTAGGATGCAGGACGCATGGGGCTGATGCACAGGATGATTCAAGTAGAGGATGTAGGGTGGGAGGTGGGAGGGGGCTTCAGCATTGGGAGATTGTGTTCACCTATGGCTGATTCGTGTCAATGTATGGCAAAACAAATACAGTATTGTAATTTAAAAACTAAAAAAAAATTAAAAAAGAAAAAATTTTCCTTAACAATGAACATTCTATTTTGTGTTTCTATGGGAAAAGGTGAAAAATTCAATTCACATGGAAAGAAGTTGAAAATTCATAGCTATAAGCTATAAGCTATATGAGTAAATATATTTACCCTGAATGTAAAGATCCAAGTGGCTTGTGATTTGAAAAATTTAAAATCCCACTGATAGGGTGAAGATAAATTCTATATAAAAATCTGTGGAAATGTTTTAATAGCTTGATAAATTTCAATGTCAACATTCATTTTTTAATCACGGTTAACTATACTCAGGGCTTCCGTGGTGGCGCAGATGGTAAGAATCTTCCTGCAGTATATAAGACCTGAGTGCAATCCTCGGGTCCGGAAGATTCCCTGGAGAACAGAATGACTACCCACTCCTGTATTCTTGCCTGGAAAACTCCATGGACAGAGGAGCCCAAAAGGCTACAGTTCATGGAGTCACAAAGGATCTGACACACTGAGTGACTAACACTTTCACAAGTATTCTCAACAAAACAGAAATACATAGAAGTGGGAGATTTGTGAGAGTTAACTTTAGGAAAATGTTGAGAATGGGGAGGGTGAAAGAGCTGTTTTCTTTATCCAAAATCCCCACGAAGCATAATAAAAACATTTTTGAAGTCCAAAGGAAAATTCGGATACAGGCACAAGGATAACACATATGCAAACACATTTTAAAACCCATTTCCTTTTCATTAGGGTGGGAAAGAATGGTTTGCAAAATGAAGTTGAATGAAGAATGAATTGCATTTCATTGCTTAAGGTTGACTGTATAGCATTTGTCAAGACATTGGACTGACTGAGACCTTGAACAGAGCTGATATTTGATACTAAAGACGGTTTACATTTGAAATGTGGGCTGAAGTAACATTTTAAATGGCTGGAAAAAAGAAGGTAGTTTTTTTTTTTTTTTTTAATACTTTATTCTACATTACAATACTGTATTTGTTTTGCCATACATTGACATGAATCAGCCACAGGTGTACACCATCTCCCAATGCCGAAGCCCCCTCCCACCTCCCACCCCATATCATCTCCCTGGATCATCCCGTGCACTAGCCCCAAGCATCCTGTATCCTGTATTGAATATAGACTGGCGCTTCGTTTCTTACATGATAGTATACATGTTTCAATGCCATTCTCCCAGATCATCCCACCCTCTCCCTCTCCCTCAGAGTCCAAAAGTCCACTCTATACCTCTGTGTCTCTTTTGTTGTCTCACATAGAGGGTCATCATTACTATCTTTCTAAATTCCATATATATGTGTCAGTATACTGTATTGGTATTTTCTTTCTGGCTTACTTCACTCTGTATAATCGGCTCCAGTTTCATCCATCTCATTAGAACTGAGTCAAATTTATTCTTTTTAAGGGCTGAGTAGTACTCCATAGTGTATATGTACCACAGCTTTCTTATCCATTCATCTGCTGATGGACATCTAGGTTGCTTCCATGTCCTGGCTATTATAAACAGTGCTGCAATGAACACTGGGGTACATGTGTCTCTTTCAATTCTGGTTTCCTCGGTGTGTATGCCCAGCAGTGGGATTGCTGGGTCATAAGGCAGTTCTATTTGCAATTTTTAAAGGAATCTCCACACTGTTTTCCATAGTGGCTGTACTAGTTTGCATTCCCACCAACAGTGTAAGAGGGTTCCCCTTTCTCCACATACTCTCCAGCATTTATTGCTTGTAGACTTTTGGGTCACAGCCATTCTGACTGGTGTGAAATGGTACCTCATTGTGGTCTTGATTTGCATTTCTCTGATAATGAGTGATGTTGAACATCTTTTCATGTGTTTGTTAGCCATCCATATGTCTTCTTTGGAGAAATGTCTATTTAGTTCTTTGGCCCATTTTTTTATTGGGTCGTTTATTTTTCTGGAGTTGAGCTGCATAAGTTGTTTGTATATCTTTGAGATTAGCTGTTTGTCAGTTGTTTCATTTGCAATTGTTTTCTCCCATTCAGAAGGCTGTCTTTTCACCTTGTTTATAGTTTCCTTTGTTGTGCAGAAGCTTTTAATTTTAATTAGATCCCATTTGTTTATTTTTGCTTTTATTTCCAGTATACTGGGAAGTGGATCATAGAGGATCCTGCTGTGATTTATGTCGGAGAGTGTTTTGCCTATGTTTTCCTCTAGGGGTTTTATAGTTTCTGGTCTTACATTTAGATCTTTAATGCATTTTGAGTTTATTTTTGTGTGTGGTGTTAGAAAGAGGTCTAGTTTCATTCTTTTACAAGTGGTTGACCAGTTTTCCCAGCACCACCTGTTCTAAAGAGATTGTCTTTAATCCATTGTATATTCTTGCCTCCTTTGTCGAAGATAAGGTGTCCATAGGTATGTGGGTTTATCTCAGGGCTTTCTATTTTGTTCCATTGATCTATATTTCTGTCTTTGTGCCAGTACCATACCGTCTTAATGACTGTGGCTTTGTAGTAGAGCCTGAAGTTAGGCAAGTTGATTCCTCCAGTTCCATTCTTCTTTCTCAAGATTGCTTTTGCTATTCGAGGTTTTTTGTATTTCCATACAAATCTTGAGATTATTTGATCTAGTTCTGTGAAAAATACTGCTGGTAGCTTGATGGGAATTGCATTGAATCTGTAGATTGCTTTGGGTAGTATACTCATTTTCACTATATTGATTCTTCCGACCCATGAGCATGGTATATTTCTCCATCTAGTAGTGTCCTCTTTGATTTCTTTTTAAGCATCAAAGGCTGCTTCAGATTGTCCTGTGTGTTAAGCTGATAGAGACTGTGTTTTCACTTCCTCAGCAACTTCTGCAACCCCGAGGAGAGTTTAAAAACATGCTCAATGACCCTGATTTGAAATCAGAGAAAGTAGCTCCAGAGACAAGTTCCTGACACCAGTTTTGGGAAATCTCTCAGTTCTGCAGACTTTAGTGACACACACCTTAGGACTAGAACATCATGTATTTTGTCACTTCAAGACATTCTTTGATCACTGTTTTCCAATAAAATATCAGATTCTAGAAGGGAAAATATTTACATGCAGAGTACATCATACAAAATGCTGGGCTGGATGACTCTAAACTGGAATCAAGATTGCCAGGAGAAACACAGCCACAACCTCAGATATGCAGATGATACCACTTTAATGGCAGGAAGTGAAGAGGAACTAAAGAACCTCTTGATGAAGGTGAAAGAGGAGAGTGGAAAAGCTGGCTTAAAATTCAACATTCAAAAACTAAGATCATGGCATCCAGTCCCATCATTTCATGATAAATAGATGAGGAATAAGTGGGAAACAGTGGCACATTTTATATTCTTGGGCTCCAAAATCACTGCAGATTGTGACTGCAGCCAAGAAATTAAAAGATGCTTGAGCCTTGGAAGAAAAGCTATGATAAACCTAGATAGTGTATTCAAAAGCAGAGCCATCACTTTGCCAACAAAGATTTGTATACTCAAAGCTATGGTTTTTCCAGTAGTCATGTACGGATGTGAGAGTTGGACCATAAAGAAGGCTGAGTACCAAAGAGTTGATACCTTTGAACTGTGGTGCTGGAGGAGAGTCTTGAGAGTCTGTTGGACTTCAAGGGAATCAAACCAGATAATCCTAAAGGAAATCAACCTTGCATATTCATTAGAAGGACACTGTTGAAGCTGAAGCTCCAATATTTTGTCCCCCTGATGTGAACTGACTCATTGCAAAAGACCCTAATGCTGGGAAATGTTGAGGGCAAGAGGAAAAGGGAGTGACAGAGGATGGTATGGCTAGATGGTATCACTGACTCAACGGACATGAGTTTTACCAAACTCAAGGAGATAGTGAAGGACAGGGAAGCCTGGTGTGCTGCAGTTAATGGGGTCACAAAGATTTAGACACGACTTAGCAATTGAACAACAACAAAAAGGCAAAGAATTCAAACAAATCAAACCAAGCAAAGAGGAAAAAGTCTTATGTATCATGAATATTGCCAGGTATTGGTAATGTCAACACTACAAAAAAAATTCTCCTTCAGTTCTTAATGATGAGTCATAAAGTATCTTTGATACACAAACCACAAACTTAACCAACAGATGAGAATTATGCAAATGATATATAATACTTGATCACATTGGACACTACTGTACAGTTTATCACACCTGGAGCTCTGTGACAGTCACCACTGGCCATATCGGAATTTTCAGGGCTAGCATGTTCCTTCCACAGAGTATGCAAGGACTAAAAATTAGCCAAATGAATGAATGAATGAATTGGAAAAATGTAGAAGTAAGAGGACAACATAATAATAAAGGTCCTTTTTTTTTACAGAAAGGTATTATTAAAACTATCCCACAAAGGAAATCTTCAATATTTTCTAAATTTTAAATGAGATTGCACAAAATCCTTCGTACTGACTTATAACCACCAGAAAACATTTGCAATGTGCAAATAGTGACACCAGTTTTCTTTACATAAAGATAGTGTGAGTTGCTCTTTGTTCAGGCCACATTGAGTACCACCATTAAGTAGATTTTGAGACAACAGTACACTTCCACCAGTAGTAGCTTAAGGGGGCTATCATTCTCACTCTCTTCCATATGCATATAGATAGTCCATCTGAGCAGGGCTCTTGACTGAATAATTTTTATCTTCCTTCCCTCAACCCTTTCTTAGGTACACAGTCACACATTTCTCCATCCTACACAGACTCTATCAACACCTAAAATTCCATTGTCTCTCAAATACTGGTTTCAAATATCCCACTCCATAACTGTTACCACCTGCCCTTCTAGCTCACCTGATAAACCATTGCCACCACAATATTTTAAATCTCTTAGAGACCTCCAATGCACTGACCCCACCACTTTCACAGTCTACTGGCTCTCCTAGCTTCACATTCTTCTTTGAGGAGCTTAGATGATTGCTGTTCAGTCACCAAGTCATGCTCAACTTTTTGTGATTTCATGGCAACTTTGTGCCAGGCTCTCAGGGACTCTCAAGAGTCTTCTCCAGCACCACAGTTAGAAGGCATCAATTTTTCAGTGCTTAGCCTTCTTTTCTGTCCAACTCTCACATCCATATTTGACTACTGGAAAATCCATAACCTTGACTATATGGACCTTTGTCGGCAAAGTGATGCCTCTGCGTTTGAATATATTGTCTAGGTTTGTCATAGCTTTCTTTCCAAGGAACAAGTGTCTTTTAATTTTATGGCTGCAGTCATTGGCTGCAGTGATTTAGGAGCCTAGGAAAGTAAAATCTATCACTGCTTCCACTTTTTCCCTTCTATTTGTCATGAAGCGATGGTACCAGATGCTGTGATCTTAGTTTTTTGAATGTTGAGTTTCAAGCCAGCTTTTTCACTCTCCTCTTTTACCCTTTAAAAAAGCTATTAGGCTCCTCTTCACTTTCTGCAATTAGAGTGGTATCATCTGTCTATCTGAGCTTCTTGATATTTCTCTTAGCAATCTTGATTCTGGCTTGTGATTTATTCAGCCCAGCATTTCATATGATGTACTCTGCATATACGTAGAGAAAATCCTGAAGACTCGACAAAAACAAAATCAGAAAACAAAAAAAAAAAAAAAATACTTGGAACTAATAAATTCTATAAAGTTGCAGGATACAAAATCAATATACAGGAATCAGTTGTCTTTCTATACACTTACAACAAAATATCTGAAAAACAGCATTGAAACATGTATATTACCATGTGTGTGAAATAGATGACCAGTCCAAGTTCAATGTATGAAACAGGGCACTCAAAGCTGGTGCACTGGGATGACCCAGAGGGATGATATGGGGAGGGAGGTAGGAGAGGGGTTTGGAACAAGGGGACACATGCACACCCGTGGCTGATCCATGTCAATGAATGGCAAAAACCAGCAGAATATTGTAAATTAATTAGCCTCCAATTAAAATAAATTAATTAAAAAAGATATGAATAAAGGATGAAAAGGAGATATAAAAAGAAATCAAGAAAACAAACTCATTTACAATAGCATCAAAAACAATAAAATGTCAAAGAAAAAAATTAACCAAGTAAGTGGAAGAATTCTACTCTGAAAGCTATAGGACATTAATGAGAAAACCAAAGATACAAATAAATAGAAAGATATCCCTTGTTCATGGGTCAAAGAGTTAATATTGTTAAAAATATCCATGCCACCCAAAGCCATCTACAGATTCAATGTAATTCTTATCAAATTTCCAATGGGTATTTTTTCCAGAAAACAACAATGCCAAAATTTGTGTGAAACCACAAAACACCTCAAATAGCGAAAATAAACTTGATAAAGAACAGAGCTGGAGTCATCACACTTCCTGACTTCAAAATGCATTACAAAGCTATAATCAAAACAGTAAGGTACTAGCATAAAAATAAGTATACAGAATAATGGAACAGAATTGAGGATCTAGAAATAAACCCATGCATATATGGTCAACTAATATTTGACAAGGGAGCCAGGAACATTGCATGGGTAAAAAATAGTCTCTTCAGTAAATGGTGTTGGGAAAACTGGATATTCACATGCAAAAGGATGGAACTAACCCTCTATTTTACACCACTCACAAAATTAACTTGACACGGATTATAAACTTAAACATAAGACTTGAAACCATAAAACTTCTTAAGGAACACAGAGAAAAATCTCCTTGAAATTGGACTTGGCCATTATATTTTGGATATGATCAAAAGTGCAAGTAACAAAAGCAAAAATAAATAAGTGGGACCACATCAAACTAAAAAGCTTCTGTACAGCCTTTAAATGATCAAGAAAATGAGACGTCAACTTATGGAATGGGAAGGAACATTTGTAATATCTAATAAGGTATTAATATCCTATATATATATAAACTTACATAATTCAATAGGATAAAGAAAATAATCTGATTTAAAAATTAGCAAAGAACCCAAGTTCTATTTTTTCACATGAGATATTCAAATGGCCAATCAGTTCAGTTCAGTTCAGTTCAGTCGCTCAGTCATGTCCGACTCTTTGTGACCCCATGAATCGCAGCACACCAGGCCTCCCTGTCCATCACCAACTCCTGGAGTTCACTCATACTCTTGTCCATCGAGTCAATGATGCCATCCAGCCATCTAACCCACTGTCGTCCCCTTTTCCTCCTGCTCCCAATCCCTCCCAGCATCAGGGTCTTTTCCAATGAGTTAACTCGTCGCATGAGGTAGCCAAAGTATTGGAGTTTCAGCTTCAGTATTAGTCCTTCCAATGAATACCCAGGACTGATCTTTAGAATGGACTTGTTGGATCTCTTTGCAGTCCAAGGGATTCTCATGAGTCTTCTCCAACACCACAGTTCAAAAGATACATGTAAAAGATGCTGAACATCACTGATCATCAGGGAAATGCAAATCAAAACCACAATGAGATAGTACTTCACTTTATACCTATTAGAATGCTTATTATCAAAGAGACAAGTAAAGTGGTGAGGATATGGGGAAAAAAAGGGAACATTTAAACCCTGTTGGTAGGACTGTAAATTGATCCAGCCACTATGGAAAACACTATGGAGTTTCTTTTAAAAATTAAAAATAGAATGATCATATAATCCAGCAATTTCACTTCTGGGTATATGTCCAAAGCAAACAAAATCACTATCTTGAACAGATATTTTCACTCCCATGTTCATTGCAGAATTATTTACAATAGCCAAAAAATGGAAACAAACTGTATTCATGGATGGATGTTTTCTTCAGCCATAAAAGAAGAGAAGGTTGCCCTTTGCAACAACATGGATGGACTTTAAGAGCATTATACTAAGTGAAATAAGTCACAAAAAGCCCCATTCTGTATGATCTCACATATATGACATCTACAAAAAATGAACTCATGAAAATACAGAGTAAATTGGTGGTTGCCACAGTTAGGGGAATGGGTGAAAGCAATCAAAGGATGAAAGCTACAGTTATAAGGTGAATAAATTCTGGGAATGTACATGGTGACTATAGTTAACAGTATTGTACTGTACATTTGAAAGTTGCTAAGAGTAGACATTAAAAATTCTCAACACACACACACATACACACACACACACATGACTGTAATTATGTGAGATCATGGATATTTTAACTAACCTACTGAGGCAATCATTCCACTAAATAATCTCTTCTTTCAAGTCTCTTATACCTTTCCTCCCTCATTCCTGTTGACCACTGCTTTTGTTATGTTTAACTGGCTTGTGTCATCACACACTCATGTATTTTTCCTACTTTCTTAGCCATACCATTTCAGTTTCCTTTGCTGCTCCTCTGCCCCATCTAACCTCTAAACATAGAAGTCTCTCATGTGTCAGTCTCATGCATGATATCCACCCTCTATAAGGAAATCCCAGGTGACCCTAGTGGTAATGAACTTGCCTGCCAATGCAAGAGATGTAAGAACAGTAGGTTCAGTCCCTGGGTTGGGAAGACCCCCTGGAGAAGGGAATGGTAACCCACTCAGTATTCTTTCAGGGATAATTCCATGGACAGAGGAGCCTGGTGGGTTACACAGGGTCACAAAGAGTTGGACATGACTGAAGTTACTTAGCACAGTACAGCATATTGTCTATGAAATTTTTTACCATTTTTCTCCTTAGGTAATGACAACATTTTTTAATTTACAGTTTTATGAAATGTAATTCACATACCATAATACCCACAGAGTTGTACAAACATAATCACTACCTAATTTTGGTATATTTTCATCATCCCTAAAAGAAATCCCATACCCACTAATCATTCACCCCTTCAATCCATTCTCCCCTCACACCCTGCCAATCACTAATCCATTTTGTCTCTATAGATTTGAATATTTCAAATAAATGCAACCTATCATACATGCTCTTTTATTGTGACTGATTTCTCTTACTTAGCATGTTTTCAAGGTTAATCCATTGTAACATGTATCAGAATTTCATTCCTTATTATTGATGAATAATTTCCATACATCACAATGGCTTATTCAGTCATAAATCTGTGGGTATTTGAACTGTTTCTACCTACTTTCAGCTATCATAAATGCTATGAACACTTGTATACCAGTTTTTGTATGGACATATGATTTTATGTCTCTTAGATATACCTAGAAGTAGAATACTAGTCATATATGGTAACTCCTTGTCTAACATTTTGAGAAACTGCTGATTTGTTCTCTAAAGCAGGCTGAAATATTTTATAGTCACACCAGAGGGTATGAAGTTTCTAAACTGTCTACATCCTCATCAACAATTGTTATTGTCTGTCTTTCTTATTAGAGCTATCCTAGTGCGTCATAGTAAACACCCTCTTCCAACAACACAAGAGATCTTTACACAGGGACATCACCAGATGGTCAATACTGAAATCAGACTGATTGTACTTTTTGCTGCCAAAGGTGGAGACGCTCTATATAGTTGTCAAAAACAAGACCTGGAACTGATTATGGTTCAGATCATGAACTCCTTATTGCAAAGTTCAGACTTAGTGAAAAAAGTAGGGAAAACCACTAGGCCATTCAGGTATGACCTGAATCAAATCCCTTATGATTATACAGTGGAACTGAAAAATAGATTCCAGGGATAGATCTGATTGATCTAATCTGCCTAAAGAACTATGGACAGAGGCTTGTAACATTGTGCAAGGCATCAAAACCATCCCCAAGGGCTTCCCTGGTGGCTCAGTGGTAAAGAATCTGCCTGCCAATGCAGGGGGAAACAGGTTCAATCCCCGATCTGGGATGATCTCACAAACCACTCAGCGACTGAGCCTGTGAGCCGCAACTGCTGAAGCTTGAGTGCCCTAGAGCCCATGCTCCACAAGAAAAGTCACGACAATGAGAAGCCCACACACCAAAACTAAAGAGCCACTCCCCTCCTCCACAACTAGAGCAAAGACAGCAGGGATGAAGACCCAGCACAGCCAAAAATAAATAATTTAAAAAATCCCTGAGAAAAGGAACTGCAAAAAGGCAAAATGGTTGCTTGAGGAGGTCTACAAATAGCTGAGAAAAGAGAAGCAAAAGGCAAAGGAGAAAAGGAAAGACACACCCATCCGAATACAGAGTTCCAAAGACTAGCAAGGAGAGATACGTGTATACCTGTGGCGGATTCATGCTGATGTATGGCAAAACCAATACAATATTGTAAAATAACCTCCAATTAAAAAAATAAATTTATATTAAAAAAGAAAGCCTTCTTAAGTGAAAAATGCAAAGAAACAGAGGAAAACAATAGAATGGGAAATACTAGACGTCTCTTTAGGAAAATTAGAGATACCAAGGGAATATTTCATGCAAAGATGGGCACAATAAAGATAAGAAATGATATGGATCTAACAGAAGCATAAGATATTAAGAAGAGGTGGCAAGAATACACAGAACTGTACAAAAACAGTCTTAATGACCGGTATAACCACGATGGTGTGATCACTCACCTAGAGCCAGACATCCTGGAGTGTGAAGTTAAGTGGGCCTTAGGAAGCATGACTTTGAACAAAGCTAGTGGAAGTGATGGAATTCCAGCTGATAAATTTCAAATCCTTAAAGGTGACGCTGTTAAAATGCTGCACTCAATATGCCAGCCGATTTGGAAAACTCAGCAGTGTCCACTGGACTGGAAAAAGTAGTTTTTGTTTCAATTCCAAAGAAGAGCAATGCCAAAAATGTTCAAACTACCTCACAATTGCATTCATTTCACATGCTAACAAGGTAATGTTCAAAATCCTTCAAACTAGGTAGGGTTCAACAGTTTGTGAACCTAGAACTTCCAGATACAGAAGCTAGATTTAGAAAAGGCAGAGGAACCAGAGAATAAACTACCAACATCTACTGGATCATAGAAAAAGCAAGGGAATTCCAGAAAAACATCTACTTCTGCTTCATTGACTGTGCTAAAGCCTTTGACTATGTGGATCACAACAAATTGTAGAAAATTCTTCAGTAGATGGGACTACCAGACCACCTTACCTGCTTCTTGAGAACCCTGTATGCAGGTCAAGAAGCAACAGTTCCATACATGAAACAATGGACTGGTTCAAAATTGGGAAAGGAATAAGTCAAGGCTGTATATTGTTCTATAAATAAATAAATTTATCTTTTAAAAAAGGCTGTATTTTGTCAGTATACTTATTTAACTTCTGTGCAGGGTACATGCAAAATGCCAGGTTGAATGAAGTAGAAACTGGAATCAAGATTGCTGGGAAACTGTGGAAAATTGTGAAGGACAGAGAATCCTGGCATGCTGCAGTCCATGGGGTCAGAAAGAGTCAGATACACTTAATGACTGAACATCGAAGGTTGGATGGGTAGAACCTGCTGAAGTATTGACTGTGGGACTGAAGAAGAGGGAGCAGCGAAGACTGACTCTCAGTTTCCTGCATGAGCAATGCAGTCAAGCGTGGGGATAGGTACAGTAATTAAGTGTAAGTGACAGAAGAAATGGGATTGAGGAAGTTATATGACAAATTTGCTGTTTCATATGGACAGTTTGAGATAACCGTGAGGCATTCCATTGGGACTGCCAATTAAAGACTTCTCCAATATGAGTCACAGCTTCAGAAACTGATTTGGATAATATAATTTGAGAGTTTTCTGTTTATGAGATGGTGTTTAAAGGATAAATACCTATGAAGTGCAGTGACCAAAAATGCCCAGAACATTCTTGAAAAAAAAACAAATTTACGGGACACAAACTGTCTGATTTCAAAAGTTACTACAGAGCAGCAGTCATCAAGATAACATGGTATTGGCATAAGGATAGAGGCAGAGATCAATGGAGTATAATTGAGAATTCAGAAATAAATAACTAATTTATAGTCAACTGGTATTTGAAAAGAGTGCCAAGAAAATTCAGTGAGGTAAATTTGTCTTTTCAACAAGTGATGATGTGACAATTGGGTCAAAGCGAAAGTGAAAGTCACTCAACTCTTTGTAACCCTCTTGTTCATGGACTTTTCCAGGCCAGAATACTGGAGTGGGTAGCCTTTCATTTCTCCAGGGGATCTTCCCAATCCAGGGATCAAACCCAGGTCTCCCGCATTGCAGGCAGAGTCTTCACCAGCTGAGCCATAAGGGAAGCTTGTCATGTGCAAAAGGGTGAACTTGTAACTGTAACTCACAATATACACGAAAATTAATTCAAAGGGATCAGTCTAAGACCATTGTTACCATTGTTTCCCATCTATTTGCCATGAAGTGATGGGACTGGAAGCCATGATCTTAGTTTTTTGAATGCTGAGTTTTAATTCAGCTTTTTCACTCTTCCCTTTCACTTTCATCAAGAGGATCTTTAGTCCCTCTTCTCTTTCTGCCATTAGAGTGGTGTCATCTGCATATCTGAGGTTGTTGATATTTCTCCTGGCTATCTTAATTATGGCTAGTGATTCACTCAGCCTAGCATTTTGCATGATGTACCCTGCATATAAGTTAAATAAGCAGGGTGACAATATACAGCCTTGACATATTCCAACTTCCAAACCAAACGTCATACTTACTTGTCACCATATCCACTTTTAAAACCTTAATCCAGGCAAAATTGTCTCTTAGATTACTAATTAGTGTCCCTGATTTTTCCCTGAAGTTCCATTTTCTACACAGTGATAATTTAATAAGAAAGATTTTTTAGTCTCTTTCTTGAGTTTTCACTTAAAGGAAATCTCAGATCTTTCACATGATGTATGAGGGGTGTTTCAAATCACCCTCATGATTTGAACCCACCTATCTTTCCCACTTCATCTTCTGATGTCTCCTCTTGCTCACAGGTCCCAGCCATACCAGCTCTCTCTTAGGTTTTCAAACAAGACTACATTCTTCCTGGTTTGAAGTCCTTGCACATGCTGCCTCCTCTGATTAAAGTGTTCCCCGACAACTGTGATTCTCTACTATTCCATAGATAGTTCCTTTGACCCATCTGTTCTTGGCTTAAGTATTATCTCCTAACAGAACTTTGGTGACTGTATGTCTAAATTATTCTATCTTTTTCACTGCCACATAGCTGTTGCTTTCAACACATTTATTATACTTTATATAAGTATTAATTTGTTTATATGCTTCGTTATTGTCAGTCTTTCTCAATAAGCTGTAAGATCTATGCAAGAAACAACCATGTCTGTTCTTTTTACCATTGTATCTCCAGTGCTAAGTACATAATAAGTGAAGTGAAGTGAAGTGAAATCGCTCAGTCATGTCCGACTCTTTGCAACCCCATGGACAGTAGCCTACCAGGCTCTGCCATCCATGGGATTTTCCAGGCAAGAATACTGGAGTGGGCTGCCATTTCCTTCTCCAGGGGATTTTTCCAACCCCTGTACATAATAAGGGCTCATTAAATCAGTACTTGAATCTCTCATTTTTACCCATTAAAAAATAATATTAGGGAACAGCTTCATAATTCTTAGTATAGGCCCAGCACTGTTACATATCCTCTATGTGGAGCAATTTATTTAAAACTCACAAGAAACTTACGAGGTGAATTCTATTATTCCATTTTTAAAGGAAATCAGGTTACATAGAAGGTAAGTAACTTCCTCATTGTCACCCAGACAAGGCGTGAGCAAGCTTAGAGTTAGAAAGCCACCCCTCCGGCTCTCACCTATGTCTGTAACCCCTGTGCCACACTGATGTACACCCAGAAGGCATGGGAGGGAACTTTGAGTTTAATTTAGGGAGTTGATATCTTCTCTGCATGCAAACTTGGCAAGAATAGATGGAGCAATTAGTATGAGGATCTTAAAGAATTCTGAGTTAAAAAATGGCACCTGTTGAATGTCTTCCTTTCTGAGATTCAGAGATAAAGGAGTATTCTGGGATGGGAGCACGTGCCTCCTAAAAGTAGAATAGCAAGGACAAGGAGGATAGCCAGGACCTCACAGTAAAATATCCTCGAGGAAGTTAGCAGTCTAGGCTGGGGACCTTGGATCAGTAAAACAAAGGTGGGTGGTTGAAACAGTGAAGTCTTTCAGGTGCAGCTATTGGTCCTAGGAGAAAACGACTAAACCCAGGAGTATGTGAAAATAAAAAGTTTCAGATGGATCAAAATGACAGTGAGATATCGTCTTATACCTGTTAGGATGGCTCTTCAAAATTGCTGGTAAGGATGTAGAGAAAAGGAAAATCTGTTGGTGGGAATGTAAACTGATAGTCATTATGGGAAACGTATGACAGTTTCTCAAAAGTTAAAAGCTGTACTACCATATCATCCAGGAATCCCGCTCCTGGATATATACCTGAACAAGTTAAAATCAGAATCTCAGAGGGATATCTGCATACTCATGTTCACTGAAGCATTATTCACAATAGCCAAGATAAGGAAACAACCGAAGTGCCTGTCTTGGATAGATGGATAAAGAAGCTGTGATGTTACACTATCATGTAAGAAACGAAGCGCCAGTCTATGTTCGATACAGATTACAAGATGCTTGGGGCTGGAGCATGGGGATGAACCAGAGAGATGATATGAGGTGGGAAGTGGGAGGGGGTTTCAGGATTGGGAGCTCGTGTACACCTGTGGCTGATTCATGTCAATGTATGGCAAAACCAAGACAGTATTGTAACGTAGAATAAAGTAAAAATAAAATTAAAAATAAATAAATAAAAAGAAGCTGTGATATATATTTGAATATTTTCATCCAAGAGAAAGAAGTAATGTCTGCTATATGAGACAACATGGATGGATGCTGAAGGTGTTATGCTACGTGCGATAAGTCAGACAGAGGACAAACACTGTATAATATCACTTTTGACTCTGAACTTGTAAAAACAGAGGGGAGAATAGAAGTTATAAGGAGCTGGAGATAGGGAAACTGGGGAGAAATTGTTTTAAGGGTAAAAACTTATGACCAGTAGGTAAGTTCTAGAGAGTTAATACACATCACAGTGATTACAGTCAACACTACTGTATTGTATATCGTATGTATTGTATACATACTATTGTATGCATTTGTACAATATTGTAAAAATTTCAGCATTACTAAGAAACTAAATCTTAACTGTTCTCAATGTTGTATTATAAATTTCAACATTACTAAGAAATTAAATCTTAACTGTTCTCAAAGTTGTATTATAAGTTTCAACATTACTAAGAAACTAAATCTTAATTGTTCTCAGTGCACACAAAAAGTGATAAATACGTAACATGGAAGAAGTGTTAGCTAATACTACTATAGTAATCCTATTGCAATACACAAATTACCAAGCCAACACATTGTGCACCTTACATTTACAATGTTGTCAATTATATCTCAATTTAAATACATATATACATAGTTGAAGTGGGAAGTCACACACTCGGCCCTACTGTGCACTGGATAGGCCTTAACCTTCGTACTATCATCTGGCCCCCTTAGCGTACACACACACACACACACACACACACACACACACACACACACACACACACACACACACACACACACACACACACACACACACACACACACAGAGTTCCCTGACATTTCAGGATGCGTTCAGAATTTCTTGGTGGTTTGCAGGCTTAGAATATTACTGTTTTTCCTGTGTTCAAAGTATGTTCTGGTTTAAGTGTGGCTTCTTGACAATCAGTTTACTCTTTCTTTGAATTTCACTAAACCCCATGTGCGGTGGGCCCACCAGAATTCTGTGCTCCTGGGGCACTGTAGATGTTAAAAGAATGGCAAGGAATGGCTGTAGACCACATGTCACAG
Organism: Nanger dama; assembly: GCA_917880005.1. Lineage (NCBI taxonomy): Eukaryota > Metazoa > Chordata > Mammalia > Artiodactyla > Bovidae > Nanger > Nanger dama. Next base: position 8,168,027 of record CAKJTW010000069.1, read on the forward strand.
GTATCTCTTCTGCCCTATTAGAGTTACTAAAACATACCAAGATAAAATTACTGAGGCTTTTAACAGAGCGCTGGCAGGCCACTGAACTGAGCTCAGGGACTTGCGGATGTGGAGCAGTGTGCGGTAGCGCTATGCCCAGGTCATCAGCGAGTCACGGCGCTTAACTCCACAGGCCTGCATGAGACCACCCATGAGGAAATAGAACAAGCGGTCTCAGACACAAGCACTGTGTTGGTTCAACGTTTTGAGATTGATCTGAGGAGAGAGTCCATAAAGGAGAGACTGAGAAACCAGCCAGGAAGGTCGGAGGTCACGATATGAAGAACTACCTGGCCATAATGCTCCTACAGTATGTTCTGAGACTCTCATTCAGTGACAGAATAAACAGGATGACACTGATGTGTGAAGGTCTCACTACTGAGATTCTGGTATAACTACCAGTACTGTGGGGTGGGTAGGCAGAGATGTATCATTTAATTGAGGTGGACTGGGATATTAGTGCTCTCATGGAGAAGCACAGTAACAAACTTTTTTTTTTGCTGTTTTTTAATTGAAGTGAAGTTGATTTACAATATGGTGTTAGTTTTAAGTATGCAGCAAAGTGATGCAAAATAATTCAATTATATACAACTGTATTATTTACATATATTTCTTTTGCTTTTCATTATAGTTTATTAAAAATTTCGAATATTGCTCCATGTGTTATCCAGGAAACACTTGCTTATCTATTTTATGTATGCTGCTGCTGCTGCTAAGTTTCTTCAATCGTGTCTGACTCTGTGCGACCCCATAGACAGCAGCCCACCAGGCTCCCCTGTTCCTGGGATTCTCCAGGCAAGAACACTGGAGTGGGTTACCATTGCCTTCTCCAATGCATGGAAGTGAACAGTGAAAGTGAAGTCACTCAGTCGTGTCTGACTCTTCGTGACTCCATGGACTGCAGCCCACCAGGCTTCTCCATCCACGGGATTTTCCAGGCAAGAGTACTGGAGTGGGGTGCCATTGCCTTCTCAGGGCCTAGAGATTATCATACTAAATGAAGTAAGATAAATACTATATGATATTAAATGTAGAATCTAAAAAATAATACAAATGGATCTGCGAAACAGAAGATACAGAAAACAAATTTATGGTTACCAAAGGGGAAAGGAGTGTGAGGGATAAATTAGAAGTATGAGATTAACAGATTATAATCTTATAATCTATATCTTCTGTTTCACAGATTCATTTGTATGATTTTTTAGATTCTGCATTTAATATCATACAGTATTTATCTTATTTCATTTAGTATGATAATCTCTAGGCCTGTCCATGTTGCTGGAAATGGTAACTTTTCATTCTTTTTTATGCCCAATATTCCACTGTATATATGTACCTCTTCTTTATTTGTTCATCTATTGACAGACTGCTTCCATGTCTTGGCTGTCATCAACAGTGCTGCTATGTGCATTGGAGTGCACATATCTTTTCAGAATTTTCATGTTTTCCAGATATATGCCCAGGAGTATGATTTCTGGTTCAAATAGCCCTATTTTTAGTTTTTAAAGGAAACTCCACAGTGGCTGTACCAATTTACATTCTCCACCAACAGTGTAGGAAGGCTTCTCCATACCCTTTTCAGCATACCTCTTTTTAAAAAAAAATTTTTTAATACTTTATTCTACATTACAATACTGTATTTGTTTTGCCATACATTGACATGAATCAGCCACAGGTGTACACGATCTCCCAATGCCGAAGCCCCCTCTCACCTCCCACCCCATATCATCTCCCTGGATCATCTCGTGCACCAGCCCCAAACATTCTGTATCTTGTATTGAACATAGACTGGCGCTTCGTTTCTTACATGATAGAATACCTTTTTTTTTTTTTTAATTTATTTTTTTAATTACAATACTGTATTTGTTTTGCCATACATTGACATGAAACAGCCACAGGTGAACACAATCTCCCAATGCCGAAGCCCCCTCCCACCTCCCACCCCACATCCTCTACCTGAATCATCCTGTGCTCCAGCCCCATGCATCCTGCATCCTGCATTGAACATAGATTGGTGCTTCGTTTCTTACAAGAAAGTATACATGTTTCAGTGCCATTCTCCCAAACCATCCCACCTTTTCCCTCTCCCGCAGAGTCCAAAAGTCTGTTCTATACCTCTGTGTCTCTTTTGTTGTCTCACATAGAGGGTCATCATTACTATCTTCTAAATTCCATAAATATGTGTCAGTATACTGTATTGGTGTTTTTCTTTCTGGCTTACTTCACTCTGTATAATCGGTTCCAATTTCATCCATCTCATTAGAACTGAGTCAAATTTATTCTTTTTAAGGGCTGAGTAGTACTCCATTGTGTATATGTACCACAGCTTTCTTATCCATTCATCTGCTGATGGACATCTAGGTTGCTTTCATGTCCTGGCTATTATAAACAGCGCTGCAATGAACATTGGGGTACATGTGTCTTTTTCAATTCTGGTTTCCTCAGTGTGTATGCCCAGCAGTGGGATTGCTGGGTCATAAGGCAGTTCTATATGCAATTTTTTAAGGAATCTCCACACTGTTTTCCATAATGGCTGTCCGACATAAATCACAGCAGGATCCTCTATGATCCAACTCCCAGTATACTGGAAATAAAAGCAAAAATAAACAAATGGGATCTAATTAAAATTAAAAGCTTCTGCACAACAAAGGAAACTATAAGCAAGGTGAAAAGACAGCCTTCTGAATGGGAGAAAACAATAGCAAATGAAACAGCTGACAAACAACTAATCTCAAGGATATATAAGCAACTTAATGCAGCTCAACTCCAGAAAAATAAATGACCCAATAAAAAAATGGGCCAAAGAACTAAATAGGCATTTCACCAAAGAAGACATACAGATGGCTAACAAACACATGAAAAGATGTTCAACATCACTCATTATCAGAGAAATGCAAATCAAGACCACAATGAGGTACCACTTCACTCCAGTCAGAATGGCTGCGATCCAAAAGTCTACAAGCGATAGTATACGTTTCAATGCCATTCTCCCAAATCATCCCACCCTCTCCCTCTCCCTCTCCCTCAGAGTCCAAAAGTCCATTTTATACCTCTGTGTCTCTTTTGTTGTCTCACATACAGGGTCATCATTACTATCTTCTAAATTCCATATATGTTGTCAGTATACTGTATTGGTATTTTTCTTTCTGGCTTACTTCACTCTGTATAATCAGCTCCAGTTTCATCCATCTCATTAGAACTGAGTCAAATTTATTCTTTTTAAGGGCTGAGTAATACTCCATTGTGTGTATGTACCACAGCTTTCTTATCCATTCATCTGCTGATGGACATCTAGGTTGCTTCCATGTCCTGGCTATTATAAGCAGTGCTGCAATGAACATTGGGGTACATGTGTCTCTTTCAATTCTGGTTTCCTCGGTGTGTATGCTTAGCAATCCTCCATAGCCTTTTCAACATACCCTTTTTAGCAATCCTGACAGGTGTGAAGTGATACCTCATTGTGGCTTTGATTTGCATTTGAAAGCAAGTTTTAAATAGACTTCAGGTTCAGAGAGAGAGGCTCTCAAGGAAATTTTGGTGAGGTGCCTCTGTTTGGGGCTGTTCCTACTGGTGCTGTGGCAGCAGGTGTATGTTTTTCCCTTGAGGTAAGAAGACAAACACTACCTGTAGGTGATGGCAGCTGCTTACAGCAGTAGCCCTGCCAAGTGGGCCAGAACCCTGGACATTCCTAGCATATATTTTGAAATGCAGTTTCTCACCTGACCCAAAAAGAAGAGTTACAATTGTCCTGGAATACCAATTTGGCTTTCTTTTTACAATTGGGCTCGGTATCTGGTGGACTAAGGAACTGGGTGTCTGTGAGCGTGTGCTGCCCCACGCTTGGCTTGGCTCCTCCATCATTTGCTAGGCTCCTCTCCTTCCTCTGGAGTGGCCTGGACTGGTCAGTCCTTATCATCAGCCGTGGCACAAACCCTGGAAATGTGCACCATGTTATTTCCTCCTGACTGGGAGAGCAGTGCAGGTAGAGGTGTCTGCTCAGGGCTCGGAGGCCGGTCTCAGGGCGGCAACAGCCCAGGTGAGGCTGGTGGTCTTGGTGCGTCAGGGGAACATGGGCTGGAAGGGGCAGCTTGGGTGGATGTTGCGGTGAAAGCAGCTTGGGGCTCCCATGGTGTAGAAAGACAATGTTTCCTGGCTTTAGACAGTGAGTTGCTTAGGATCTCTTAAAATCAGCATTACTGAAGTACAGCTTGTATGTCATGAAACACAATACTATGCTTTTTGGTACATGAATTGTAAACTTAGTCACTGTTCCAGTTTTGGTACATTTGTCATCATTGTATAACGTCCCTTCAGTGTTCCTTTCAATTCCCGTTTTCTTAGCCAGCCCCTGGCAGCCTCTGAATTTATTCTGCTGAAGATTTATCTTCTCTGATAAATGGAAACTTATATGTGATCTTGTGTCTGGCTTCTTTCACTTAGCATATTTTTGAGGTTCATCTTTATTGTTTCAGTGTAAGTGCTTCTTTTCAAGGTAGAGTTTGTCTTCTTACCTCAAGGGAAAAGTATTCTTTCAGTGTAAGTGATGATGGCCCAAGGAACTCCAGAGGTTAGAGATGGGGGTTGTACAGAGTTGTATAGGAATAAGAAACCATTCTCACTGACCTAGGGAGGGTCTGTGCTAACAAAACAGATTAAGAACATGGTAACATTGGTCCTGATGTCTCAAGGACAGTGGTGATGATGATCAAAGCTGAGAAGTTAAAGAAATAGCTAAATTCTAGTTAAATTCTGTGGTTCACCTGTGTCGAGCTTATTTGTATCTACATCCATCCTGTTCACACTCTAGAGTTTTAGAATAGCAATACTGGAAGGCTATAATAACTTCCATTTTAGAAAAGTTAGACACCTTATTTGAGGAGGTATCTGGTAAAACTGAATCAGGAAAGAATCCAGGCTCCTTGGAGAAACGGCTGACTTGCAGGGCTGGGACACATAAAGTACAAGATGAGCCTGGATCATCTCGTGCCAGAAGTAAGAAAGGCTCAAGAACATTAGAGTCATGTCAGGGACACAGGCACCAGACTGCAGAAAGGTCAGTCCCGGGCAACTTTACCATCATAGTAAGTGATGATAGGAATGCACTGTACAATAAAATAGTGTCCATACTAATATAAAAAAATGAATAAATAGTTAATGGAGAAAGGACAGCTGTATCAGTAGGTCTCTAACAACTGCCGAAATAATAATGGAATTATAAAAAAAATCATTTGCCTTTCACCATAGTAATACTTGATTCAGGCAAGAAAAATCAACATATGCAAAAACCAATAGGTAAAAGTGTGTTAAAGAACAAGATAGTAACATGGTTTCAAGGTATCTCCCCATAAAATACTTATAAATTGATCACTAATTTATAAATTTCAAATACAAATTAACTTCAGAGTTTGCAGTTTTTCCAGTAGTCGTGTATGGATGTGAATGTTAGACCATAAAGAAAGCTGAGCGCTGAAGAAGTGATGCTTTTGAACTGTGATTGTTGGAGAAGACTCTTGAGAGTCCCTTGGACAGCAAGGAGATCCCACCAGTCCATCCTAAAGGAAATCAGTCCTGAACATTCACTGGAAGGACTGATGCTGAAACTCTAATACTTTGGTCACTTAATATGAAGAACTGACTCATTGGAAAAGGGAAAGATTGAAGACAGGAGGAAGCAGAGGACCAGAGGATGAGACAGTTGGAATGCATCACCAACTCAATGGACATGAGTTTGAACAAGCTCTGCGAGTTGGTGATGGACAGGGAAGCCTGGTGTGCTGCAGTCCGTGGGGGTTACAAAGAGTTGGACACGAATGAGCGATTGAACTGGAGAGTTTGAAAAAGCTGGAAAACTTATTTTCACCAAGTGATGAAAGCTACCATGATCAGGCATAGGACAAATTCATATCATGTGTTTTCTGGATAAGGTCATGAGAAATACACAGTATTTAGTTTTTAAAGTGTTCCAACCAAAAATAACACAACTTTAGGAAAATTAAACAAACTCAAACTATGGGATTTTCTATAAAGTAACTTCCTTATACTTTTGAGACTTTTTTTTTTTAACTAGTTCACACCTTTTATGAATTTCTTTCATTTTTAGCTATGCCAGGATTCCATCCAGGTGGTATGCATTCTTTATGATGAAATGTTAACATATCAAGTTATTCATTCAGAAATCTGGTATATTTTCCATATTTAATTATAGAAAATTCATGTTGTTTTTGAAATTTATCTGCCTTCCCCTCACACACAAAAATCCCGAGTCTCAAGTTTTTTTTTTTTTTGTATCCAAAATGTGTTTATTGGGATGGCTTCCCATTCATCTTGATACAGGATACTTTTAGTGCTGCTTCTGCCTGAAGGAGCAGCCTTCTGTAAGCCTTGCTTTTCCTCTTGTAGGCTGGCAGAGGACAGTAGAGCAGCCAACACACAAAACCACTGTGTCTGCACATGGCTGAAGATTGCGGTGATTTTATAGCATCCTGGGCATTTCACATGCATGAAATAGCAATTAGGACTCTGCACCAGGCACTTTTTCTTGTGTTTCCTCTTCTCTTCTGGAGAGAGATGGAGACCCTTTGCCAGAGGCATATTCTCATGGGTAGCTCGTCACTGCCAGAAAGGCAATTCTTTAAAAAAAAACCCAAAACTGTAATGTTAGGTCTATGTGCAAAAATATAAAGGATATTGTGATTGTAGGTTAATAATTGCATGTTAAGATTTATTTTGTTTGCATGTTTTTACTGACTGACTTATTTCAGTTCAGTTGCTCAGTCATGTCCGACTCTGCGACCCTGTGGACTGCGGCAGACCAGGCTTCTCTGTCCATCACCAACTCCCAGAGCTTGCTCAAACTCATGTCTATCGAGTCGGTGATGTCATCCAACCATCTCATCCTTTGTTGTTGCCTTCTCCTCCTGCCTGCAATCCTTCCCAGCATCAAGGTCTTATCCAATGAGTCAGTTCTTCCTATCAGGTGGCCTAAGTACTGGAGCTTCAGTTTCAGTATTAGTCCTTCCATAGAATATTCAGGACTGATTTCCTTTAGGATTGACAGATTTCCTATTTCAAGGCAAGTATGAATCTGTTGCATGATGACATGACTCAGTTTCTTAAAAATTTAATTAATTGACTACTGCCTGTATCTTTGGGAATTCTGTTCAAAAAAGAAAGATAAAGAATAGGCTTTGTTTGTGGGGATTCAAGTCTAAGGGACCACATACACTCACATGCACACAACAGAGGTCAGTACTATCACCACTGTCTCCGTGAGAAACGAAGGCCAGGAGATTTTGATGGTTAAGACTATGATCACTGAAATGAGAAACTCAACTTCAGACCCTAACTCTGCTCTCACTTTGCAGCCTTACCTTGGGCAGGTGATTCACTTGTCTTAAAGTTCTATAAAATGCGGAAGGAATTGTACCTCAGAACTGTTATACAGAATAGTGATATCTAAGGCATATGAAGCAATTAGTATAATCCTGATACTTAATAGTAAGTTCTCATAAATTATGTTGACTGTGATTATAATAAATACTCACCTGAAAACCTTATAATACACAAATGAGCTGGGGAATACCTAACCTTATGGAGAGTAAAGAAAATCAGCTTATATGAACCCCTTATTTAGGGATGTGAACCACAGTTTACTTCTTTCTGATAGCCCTACTCACAGTGGCTGCCATCCACATTTTCTCTCCCCAGTTCAGAAATCTCACTCTGAATACAAGAGTATACTCCTACTTCTAAATTAAGGCATGTATCCTCACAAACACTTTCTTCAAACTCAAAGGAAGCAATGTGCTTGAAACACTGTAAACTTGCCAAAAATCTGAATGGCAATGATAATAAAGGAAAATACAGACTACCTGATTAAAAAAAAATGGTATTGAGGGGAAATAGTAGGAGCACAGAGGTTGCTTGAGCAGTAGAAATGGGGACTGATGAATCATTTTTCTTTGTGATACAGACTCACCATCACAGCCATAAAAATACATTCTACAAAACCAAAGCCACTATCCTTCCTTAGTCAATACCTGTCTTCCTTCCTATAAAGCTCTCTCTCATAATCCCTATAAACTTTGCACAGAATACAAGCTCACTCATAATCAACCCACCTTACTAGTTGTGTTTGCCACTATACAATATCATAGTAGTTCAAAAACATTTTATAGAGGCATGTACATAAATATGCATATTACTATCTATGCAAAATGTGGTGGAGTTTATAAAGATGATTAAGATGATACAGTCTGACCTACAGTTAATTCAAACAGAGGTCAGCAAATTATGGCCTGAGGGTCAAATCTGGCCACAACATTTGGTTACATGTTGTCTGTGATTGTTTTGCTCATACAACAGAGTATGAGTTATGACCAAGATCATATGCTTTTCAAAGCTGAAGATATTTATTGTTTTGGCTGTTTACAGAAAACGTTTGCCAACCTCTGTAACAGGAGATGCAACTACAATAAAAATGCCTTACTGTACTGAGTGCCAATTAAAAGCTACAAATAAAGAATTTAGAGTTCAGAAAGCTGGAGTGGTCATTTTTAGCAGTGTCATTTTGAGGAAACTTTTGAAGGAGGTACCAACAGCAACAGGACTAGAAGAATAAGAATGCAGACTGGTTACAAACTTCTGGGCAACAAAAAATGATGAAAATGTATGAAGCGAAGAAAAGTAGGAAAGAGGAGAGAGCTTGCCAATTAGATTAGGCATTATTCTCTTATGATTAATATTCAGAGGCATTCTCATCTTTACCATTTTTCTAATCTGCATGTATGTTTTATACAAGTCCATATGCCTCTAAGATTCTCTCTCAATTATACACCTGCTTTCCAGCTGATAACCCCACTCTAATGTAGCAACTCACAGATATAAATTTGGTAACACTATAATGACATTTTCTGAAACTGTGCCTTAATATAACCTTCTTAAAACTTTTTCTATCATTTGATATATTTATTCAGCATCAAAAGAGATATTGTTTACCTTCCAAAACAAAATCATATGACTTTACAACAATCTGCCAAGATTATTACTGCTCTGCTCTTCTCATTTGTGTTTGCTCCTTTTTGCTGAAGTTCTAGTAGGTAAAAAAGCTAGATGGACTCATAGGACTTCTAGTCTTCAAACACTAAAAATTATTTTGCTTTAATCAGAAAGGGTACATTACATTAACAGGTCTAGGAGAGTTACTTTTAAAGCTCTTGAAAACTACGTTTTCATAAAAAATTTATTGCACAAAGACAATTTATGCTTACATGTAAAAATATCTTAGGTTCAATATGAAAAACTGCTGCCATATTAACTTTTGGCTAAGTATTCAGATAGGTACATTTTTATAACCTGCTTTATATATGTACAACCTAGGAGAAATGTGAACTACAAAATAAACAAAATTTCCAGTATTTGTAAGTAAGAAAAAATGGCTGTCTTATTTGAAATATATATAATTCTCAAAAGTATAAAAGAATAGGCCATAACATGTAAAGCTTGAAGTATTACAGATTGGGCAAAAAAAAATAAAAATAAAAAAATAAACCTGGGGGAACAGGAACAACAGAGAAAGGGAACAAGGGACTGAGAGACAAAGCAAACAAGCACAACCGAGACAGCCCAAATTCACACAACTGCTCTGCTGATGTGAAGAGATAAAGAAAAAATGGGCTTTCCAAGTTGAAGACTAAAATGTTTTACTATTTCAACATAAAATTCCTTGAGAATTCTCATAATATGTACATGGTTCTGGAACAAGACTCTTACTTCTTAGCTTATTAACAATGTGTACATTAGAAATCTGGAACAAGGCTTCTTCTAAGCTTATTAACAATGTGTACATTTGAAAATAAATATATACAATACTTCAAACAAACCATTCAAGATTGCATTTAAGCAATGACATCCAAGGAAACAGAATTCAGGCACTGTGAAACACTTAGGATATATGGTCTCTTCAGGACTAAATGTTCTCTTCCTTGTTTGATAGTCTTAAATCTTCATTACACACATGTTGCTTTTAAAGTTGTTTTCTTATAGTGACAATCATCTTGACAGGCCAAACCCAGTTTCATTTTCTCCAGTACTGCAAAAATTAAAAACAACAAAAGAAAATTAGCTTCTCTATTCACAAAGAAGAGAAACAACAGTTTATAGTCAAAAAACTTAGAATAGGACAAACATGTAATTCTTTAATAGAAAAAGACAAAGAACAACAACAACAAAAACTTCAGGTAATTCCAGTTTATATGAGCAAATATTTTGGAAAAGGAATGTTTGCTAACTGTAAGCTCAAGATGACTTCATTATCAAATAGCAGACAAATCTAGAACTAGGAAGGCAAAAAAGTCCACTGAATTCTGGAGTGATAGATGATCAATACTCTGAGCAATAAGCTTAGTTCTTGGTGCAACATTTTTTAGACATTGTGAAAATTGTTAATATATTCCACACATTGTGAAGTTAATACACAATACAGAGTACAGAAATGGTTTGCAAAAAAATAAAAGGAAGCAGTGCGGAAAGAACAACAAAGACCCAGTAAAGAATTTCTTTGGAGTTATTAACAAAGATGTTTGGGGCCATTAATGTAACATTAATTCATGAACAAAGATGATGCTGTTAAAGTGCTGCACTCAATATGCTAGCAAACTTGGAAAACTCAGCAGTGGTCACAGGACTGGAAAAGGTCAGTTTTCATTTCAATCCCCAAGAAAGACAATGCCAAAAAATGTTCAAACTACTGCACAATCACGCTCATTTGACATGCTAACAAGGTAATCCTCAAAATCCTTCCAGCTAGGATTCAACAGTACATGAATGAAGAATTTCCAAATGTACAACTTGATATAGAAAAGACAGAGGAACCAGAGATCAAACTGCCAACATCTATTGATTCATAGAAAAAACAAGAGAATTCCAAGAAAACATCTACTTCTGCTTCATTGACTGCACTGAAGTCTTTAACTGTGTGGATCACAACAAACTGTGGAAAATTCTTAAAGAGATGGGAATACCAGACCACCTGACTTGCCTCCTGAGAAACCTGTGTGGAGGTCAAGAAGCAACAGTTAGAACTGGACATGGAGCAACAGACTGGTTCCGAATTGGGAAAAGAGTACGTCAAGTCTGTATATTGTCACCCTGCTTATTTAATTTCTGTGCAGAATACATCATGTGAAATGCCAGGCTGGATGAAGCACAAGCTGGAATCAAGACTGCCAGGAGAAATATCAATGACCTCAGATAAGCAGATAACTAAAGAGCCTCTTGATGAAGGTGAAAGAGTGAAAAAAACTGGCTTAAAACTCAACATTCAAAAAAATGAAGATCATGGCATCTGGTTTTACCACGTTGTGGCAAACAGATGTGGAAAATGTGAAAATGGTGGCTGATTTCATTTTCCTGGGCTTCAAAATCAACGTGGATGGTAACTGTAGTCATGAAATTAAAAGACACTTGCTCCTTGGAAACTTTACGTTTTGATCAATGGAATATTTTACATTTCTGTTCTTTATTCCTAATGGCAAAATAAGGTCCATACAATATGAAATAAGAAATAATGTTCTGATCTCTTCTCCTCTGGGCATCTTTTGCTTCTGTGCCTTCTCAAACTAGATGAGAGAGTACAGCAGTTACAATGGAAACATTCTACACAGGGTTTAAGTACTAAGGTCTATACATAAAGGTAAAATGGAATATAAATAAAATGAATAAAAGCAAAATAAGAACCTTTCCCCTCAGGACTGAGGCAAAAAACCTAGTTCTTTGAGTAGCAGATGGGGCAGATGGCTTGTATATAGAGGCCATGTTGTACCAAAAGCCCCCAAGAACCTTCAATATTGGAATCACAGTCAGCTCAGTTAAGATGTCACATTATGGGAGGATCGTAGGACCTGAATTACTCTGGAGGGAGTCCCTGACACATCTGCTAGATATGGGGAAATGTCAGGCATAATAAACATACTCTTCCCTCCTTTCATGATGTGTGTTTTAATCTCAAGTGTGAGAGTGTGTGTGTACAGCTGGCTTCTCTTCATCAAAGGTGCACTGGGGCTGCACTTTCCTGTGACCTTCTGCTGGGCCCTGTGCTCTTCCTCCTTGAACACCAAAGGGGCTAAAGAAGGGTTCCTGCCAGATGGATGGCAGTGGGATGTGCTCTTAGTATGCTGGGCTGGAACTCACCTAAAATTTCCAATCTGTTCATAAATTTTTACATTTAGTGTGCCAAAAATATATCTCTAACCTGAATCTATATTCATGCAATGAAATTTAATATGTATTAAGATTAATGGAAATCATCCCCCACCCCTTTCTCCAGACTTTTACCATCAATCAACGAAGAGAGACAGACAGGAAAAAGCAGAAACTAGAAAGAAATGGGCTGCAATATGAGAGATTTCCATTGAAAGGAATAGTTTTAGAGCAGGAAGTGACCCAAACTAAGTGGTCTCCACCTTTTTGCACAGACAAGACTAGAAAGCCCTATAAGATGATTCTGAAGGGAAGAAGAGCTCTGATGACGCAATTTTAAAGACAATGACCCCAATAAAAGAGGTTTTCAGTGGAAAATTTCCACCATTAGTAGGTGGGTGTTGCTAGGCAACAAATATTGCAGTGTTTAATCTCAACCCTTCCTAGCAAGTGGCATGATGGAATAAAATAAGCCTTTAGGCATGTCAATATAGCACCTGTATCTGGCAATTTTTCAGTTGTTTTTAAGAATATTTCTTTAATGCAGGAGGAACTTCTGTTAACATGTCTACCTCCATTTTATAAAAACTGGGTTCTATAATCCATAATGATTAATAGGAATGCACTAAAATTAGCATAAAATCAATTAGCAAAACTCATCCTTATAATAAATGCTGAGTGACAAAGAAACATGTTGATCATCAAAACTTGAGTGTGCATGTGATTTACTAGGATCAATACTTAGAAAATGCATATGTAAAAATGTGAATTTCAAAGGAAAATACATTCCCTCAGAGATCAGTTAAGAAACAACTATTCATGTATATAATTTTATAATCTGAAAAGACTTAGGTGAAGTTAAGACCTTGTTTGGACTTCCCTGGTGGCTCAGAGGTTAAAGCGTCTGCCTCCAATGCAGGAGACCCAGGTTCGATCCCTGGGTTGGGAAGATCCACTGGAGAAGGAAATGGCAATCCACTCCAGTATTCTTGCCTGGCAAATCCCATGTTTGGAGGAGCCTGGTAGACTACCGTCCACGGGTCGCAAAGAGTCGGACATGACGGAGCAACTGCACTTTCACTAAGACCTTGTTTAGTGTCTCTGGTACTTTTCAACACCTAAGCAAGTTCCAAATAGAATTAATGTCTTAATGTTACTCATATTGATATTTGTTGTATAATAGTACGAATACAGGTGACATTAAAAAAATTATTTATTATTAATTTATTTTTTGGCTGTGCAGGTCTTCATTGCTGCGTATACTTTTCTCTCCTGTGTGTGGAGCGGGCGGGAGGGACTACCTTCTAGTTGCTGTGTTTGGGTTTCTCACTGTGGTGGCTTCCCTTGTGCAGCACGGGCTCTAGGGCATGGGGGCTTCAACAGTTACGGCTCCCAGGCTCTAGAGCACAGGCTCAGTAGTTATGGTGCATGGGCTTAGTTGCTCCACGCCATGTGGGATCTCCTCAGATCAGGAATCCAACCCATGTCTCCTGCACTGGAAGGCAGATTCTTTACCACTGAGCCACCAGGGAGGCCCTCATAGATGACATATTTAAAGAAACTTGAAAGACAAGCATGAGCATTTTCAAGTTAACTTCCTGAGATAAAGAACTTGGGATTCTTGTGAATCACTATGTTGTACACCTGAAACATTTATAACACTGTAAATCAACTATATCAATTTTATAATAAATAAAAATTTAAAAAAAGTATATCAGATTCTGATAAAGAAGATTTAAGCTTGGTAAGCTAGAAAGTAATCTAGCTTATCACTGGTTGGATATGGGGGTCAGAGGATCTGGTTTCAAGCCTTGATTTTGCCCCTCATTAGACACATGAAGTTGGCTAAGTCATTATACCTTTCTGGACTTTTTCCCCTTACAGTTCTAAAATATTCTGCCATGCTGTATGTTGATCCAGGTCTGCCACTAACTAGCTTGGTGACTTTGACAAGTCACTCAACTTACCCTCTGAGTCAGTTTACTCTCTTGAGAAGTGACAATGGCAGGTACAGCAAACCTTGAGTTGGCACTTACAATAAAATACAACTCAGACTGGTGTTCAGAGACAGGAAACATTTTTTGTCACGAGAGAGAAAGAATATCAGCTAACATTTATAGGAAAAAAAATTCTCTTATATTCATTAGATATTTCTTAAGTGTTTAAAGGCATTGTGCTTCTGAGTCATTGATACATATCCCAGTTTTCAAGAAGCTTGCATTTTAGGAGTTATAAGGTGATTCAAATATTTATAATAGAAAACAAAATGTAAGTGCAACTCCTAATAAAAGTACAAAGTACTATTAATACTCAGAGGAAGATGAATCACAGTGGTGTGAATAGATCTTGGAAGAACAGGTTGGATTTTAGCAAGCAGGCATTTATAGGAGATTCATTATTAAGGGAGACAGATATTCTGGGCTGAAGAAAAGAGCTAAGTAGCCAGAGAAATGAAAGAGAACAAAAATATTGAGAAAAAGAGAGTATTCATGGAATAGCTTAGAAAGAAGCTTAGAACACAACAATCTGGAAGGCCCTGAATTGCTAGCGACTGGACATCACTTATAGGCAACAGGGAAACACTTTTCATATTTAAATTATAAAAATAAAAAGGTAAAGCAATATTTTGTGAAGATATATCTGATTGGAATATTTAGAATAAAGATAATAATGCTGAGAGAAAAAAATACTAAAAGCAGTTATGAAGGATTTTAGTTACCCAAAGTATCAGAAAATGGAAAACTAGGTAAAAATGTCAATAGTGGGAAAATGACAGAAAATAATAATCAAAAAACAGTTAAGGAAACTCACAAGGCTTGGTGATATCCTGTATGCTGGGTGAGGGAGAAGTTAAAACAGACAAGCTTTGAGCTTGTAGTAGTAAAATTATCATTAACTGAATGTGTAAAGTCAGGAAGGAGTTTGCAGGAGGATGTGGGAGAGGAAAGCGGCCTCATTTTTCTGTTTGCTAAGCACTTACATCATTATCCTCATTATGAAACTCAAAGTTAAAATAGGTTCTAAATCTGAGGTTCATCATCAAGGCTAGTGTAAAAGTCTTCCCTCAAACAACTGTAGAAGAGTCTGCTAAGCGGTAAGTCTACAGATAGACCCTTCTGTGTGTGCTACGTATGCCATCACTATTCTCAGCTTTTAACCTCTTTTCCTAGCACTTCACCATTTACCAAACCCAACAAGTGTCCAAGTCTCACTTGTCAAGGCCTCCACCAGGCCCAAGATCATTCTCAAGAAGAATTTATAGGTACCACTGACTACAACATACAGATATACCTATGCTGATGCTCCACAATTTAGTTACTAAGAATATTTCAGTGGAATGTTTGAGAGTTATTAGTGCATCTAACACATTCACGTTGGAAGGCTGGTGAGATGTCAAAAAGGCTTGACAAAAAAAAAATCAGAGAAGACGTGTCATTTGCAGAGAAAGGCACGATTCTGAGAGAATTCTACGGGAGAACATGGAGACGCCGAGATGAACGCACTGCCGTTAGAGAACTTACCTGGGCAAACTTGTGAATCTGTTCCACCACTGCAGCAAAGAGAGCATGGACACTTTCATCAATCAGACTCTGCATGTAATGCACTGCCTCTTCGTCAGACAGGTCTAAACGAAATTTATCCTGAACCTACAAGGTCACAGTCTATTAGCTTTTGAATAAAGAAGAACATAACATTTTGAAGAGACAAGGACAGACAGATACAGATATTATTACAATGACCTATTTTTACAGCAAATAAATGGTTCATAACCTATAAGGAGTTCTGAATACTATTCTCCTGAATGTATAACTTTACTTTTTGCTATATGCTCTTTATATCACCCTATCTTGGTTGTCTGTAAATTTTTTTTTTTCTGAGAAATATTAGCAAAGTGAATAGAAAATAATTCTGTTCAGCCCTGCAAATTTAAAAACAGACAAAAAGTAAACTATAAACTAGATCTTCTAAGATGTCAGCTTTCCTACAGGAGTTCCTTATACTTCTGCAAAGAACTACTTCAATATGACCTATAATTTCTAAAGACTGAGGACTTTTTCATTATTTCATATTAAAACATATAGTTGATTCTGAATAGCAATAAGAACTAGAAAGATTAGTAGAAATATATATCAGAATAGTTCCCTAAAACACACAAGCAGATGTTACCAAATGACTGTGTATTAGAGTTCAGTTGTATCTGACTCTGCGACCCCATGGACTGTAGCCCACCAGGCTCCTCTGTCCATGGAATTCTCTAGGCAGTAATACTGGAGCAGGTTGCCATGCCTGACTACTTCATGCTAACACTGTGCAAAGCACCTTATATGCAGTATTTCATTCTACTCTCTGATGGCTCTGAGGTAGATAATATCTCAATTTCTAACACACAGAAACCGAGACAGAGAATTTAGGGAAGCCAACCCAGGGACCTTTAACTGATGGTAAGTGGCTCACACTTCCAGACGATCTCGGTAACCACTGTACTTACTCCTTTCACCTCATAAATGATCCATATAAACTTCTGAAAAGATAGGCTAGAAGAAAATGGGACTTCCAAGTGGATAAAAAGTGGTCCACGTTTAGTATTTCCTTTTAAGTATGAAGTTGAACTACTACAAAATCAGGAAGAAGAAAAGGCAGACAGTACTACAACCCATCACCGATGCAATGAACATGAACTTGGGCAAACTTCAGGAGATGGTGAGAGACAGGGAGGCCTGGCGTGCTGTAGTCCATGGGTTCACAAAGAGTCGGACACGACTGGGTGACAGAACCACCACTACCACCCCCATGGCCCGCTCAGTGCTCTTTTCCCTTCACTGCACTGTAAGTATACCAGGTGATCTGACAGCCCTGCAGGCTCAGGAGAGAGAAGGTAACAGAGAGGTAGGTGGAACAAGCGAAGGACAATTTGGTGGAGGGAGATCTAAAAGTAAACCTTCAATCAACTCTCTCTCTCATTTCTGGATCCCAGTTAAAGAATTTATTCCATTGTATTCCTTGATTTCTATCTAGGGAGGTCATGTCTGAGAATTTTGTAAACTATTTTTTAAGGCCGTCAAAAACACTATAGGGCAGGAGAATCAAAATAAACCTTTAACCCAATTTGTCAAAGCCTGCATACTTTTATAAGTGCTTAAATTACAAACAGAAGATATGTATTTAGTATATAAATAAAATGTTATTCAGTGAATATGAAGACAATCTTTTTATAAGAAAGAAGATTAACTACATAAAAATGGTTGATCTGTTATCATACATATTGACTTGTGTTAGGCTACTTGTTATTCTACCCGTGTCCTTTTACCTCTGTGCCTTCCACCCTTCTACAATTTCTCCTCTGACTCCTGGTTATTTCTGTCAGCTCCAAATTCTGTCCTTTTACACCTCATTAGCTAAGGGTGCATTCGAATCAATCTGCAGTGTCCTTTTTTTTTTTTGAAGACTATAGAACATTTTATTATATTTTTGTAAATTTTGTGCTACATATGCCTTATATTAATGCAAATTAAAATAAACTTAGAGACAATTGTTTTTAGATAGCCAGTAGTTGAACATTTATCAACACTTCACTGGAGCAGCACCCTTGGAGCTCTTGGCAAACTGGAAACCCAGATAAGACATATTACTTATCAAGCAAAAGGATGCAAACTTGTAAGTCTCAGCCTCTGCACTGTCTTTCAAAAGTAGATACAATACCCTTTGTTTGAAATATCATGAGTATTATCAAAATGCGACACAAAGTGAGTGAATGTTGGAAAAATGGCACCAACAGACTTGCTCAACACAGTTATTACGACATTCAAAATTTGTAAGGAATGCAGTTATCTATGAAGCACAATAAAATGAGTAGTCAATTTCAAAAAATTAAAAAGAAATTGATACATATGTACTAAAATATGCTATGGAAAAAGGAAAATGTTGAACGTTGCTATGATTAAACATTTTGAAGATATGCCATAAAGATAGCTGGTAACAAAAGTTTAAAGAATAAAATCATAATTTCCTAAAAGAACAAGTTGAGATAAAAGATCTAATAAGAACAAAAACTACAAACTGAAAGAAGAAACAAAAAGACTCCATTTGACAACTACCATTAGAACTTTCATAAATGAGTTCTGAACATAAGTGAAGTAAGGCAAGAGTGAACATATGACAGAGATAAATGGGTTTAAAATAAACAGCAACAACAGATCCTAAAAGAGCAACACACATATAGACACACAAAAGCAACAACACTTGAAATCTGGTGCAGTCATCCGTCTTGAAATTTTCATCAACTATTTATGTGTTTTGATGAATGAGTTTAAGTTGAAAAAAATTACCCACATCAAAACCTAGTGTGATAAGTAGTCCATTTCCTAGTTTGGCCAGGGTGGGGAGTTTTGAAACAGTGCTTCCTAGAAAATAATAAATGAAATCCTAAAAACAGCATAATTTTCTTAAATGTTAAACAATAAGATTTACATTAAAATCCCTCTCACTGCCAAAGACTCATAAAATTAAGTAAAGAGAATAGCTTCATTCATGTTTGAAATTATGTAAATATTCTTGTACCTTTCAAACCCATATTGAAATACTAACGCCCAATGTGATAGTATCAGTAAGCGGACCTTTTGAAAAGTACTTAGATTATGAGGGTGGACCCTCATGAATGATTAGTGCTCTTATAAAGAGACACCTAAGAGCTTCCTGGCACCTTCCACCCTAAGAAGTGCCCTTTGACTCCACAGGGGCTTTAACTTGACCATTCTGGCACCCTGGACTAGTATTTAGAGTTTCCAGAAGCATAAGAAATAAATTTCTGTTGTTTACAAGCTACCTAGTGTCTGGTATTTTGTTATATTGATATATGTAGCAGCCCAAATGGACCAAGACAATGTTCAACCCACAGAGGTATGTTTCTAATAATGCTGAGTCAGTTACATCAGAACTTAGAGCTTTTGGTGAGAAATATTATTTACAACCACCAGGAAAATTACACCTTACAACTTTAGTAGTTGTATACTTCTATAAGTTAAAAAGCTATACTATCTTTGAAGCTCATTATTAATAAGCCCTCTGATATTTAAGATCATTTTATGTTATCTTTAGATAAATAAAATGTGTTATATACACCCCTCCTCAGTGGCTCTGGTAAAGAATTTGCCTGCTATGTAAGAGACCTGGGTTCAATCCCTGGGTTGGGAAGATTCCCTGGAGAAGGGAAAGGCTACCCACTCCAGTATTCTGGCCTGGAGAATCCCAAGGACTCTATAGTCCATGGGGTCACAAAGAGATGGACACAACTGAGTGACTTTCACTTTCAGTGAATCAGACCCAGAAATTAGTTTGAATAAAAAAAAATCTTCAAATTTGTTATTCCTTTCTCCCATCTCTCACTGTATCTCAGGGTAAGATAGTTCAGAATAACTGTTCATCTACGTGGAAGCTTTCTTTCATGCTTCTCTTTGCAGGTTAAGTTAAAAGCAGGTCTCTACTCTCTTGACACAGTAAAAAAAAAAACCCTGTAAGGGGTTAAATGGGAAAGATAAAGAACAACTGTTTTCTTCTATATACTATTATAATATTTTGTTTCTGATTCTTAGCATGCTTGGTCTGAGAGTACCAGGAAGCAGGTATCTTAGTAGGAATATTAAAGAGAAGTTAAATTTTTAGGACAAAGAGTAAGGGTAGTGATAGTAAGCTTCCTCTCTTGATATAGTGAGCTCCTCATGTGACTGTGGGCATAAACAGGGAAGGGGATAAAACTAGTTGCAGAGTGCATGAGAGTCTGTCATATTCTAAAATGTGAAAAAGAAATATACCCAAGTTCTCTTTCTTAATTTACATTACTTAAGAGGCTAGTGGTCGGGACAAGGGCAAATGGGTTGTTAAAAGCCTGATACTTCTTAAGTATGAAAAGTAGATTGTGATATCTGAGGGTATATGAAAATTACCTTTTTACAGTTTTATCTGGTTCAAGAGCAATATCTGGAATGTTTGCATCCACCATCAAGGAAAACAAATTCAAAATAAGATTAGAATACCTAAAGAAGAATAGGAAATAAAAATAAACAGCAATGTGTTAGAATTTTGCCATTCTTTCTGATATTAAGAGCAGTCTTACAAATAGTAATACTTAGATTTTTATAATGATTACTATTACTTCTATGGAAAATAGAATGTACGCTTATTCACCAGTTGTCTCAGTGAAAAGCAAGACTTGAAAACGTATCTTATTCTAGAGCCTTGATATAATACCACTTCTAGGTCTCCCAATATGGAACACTCCTTTGGAATAACCATCTAATAATGACATTTTTTTTTCATTTTTTACTAAGTATATTCTTTTAAGAAGGGATTAAGGGGGAATCTGCTTTATACCATTAATTACATTTTACTAAGGAATGAAGATCTGTCTTTGCTCAATGAAGACAAGAATCTGCTACCTTAAGACTACCTCAGTGTGTAATGTGACTCCATCTGCTATCTTAAGATTACCTTGGTGTGTCATGGGTAATGAGTGAAAGGAAATAGTGTCTCTCCATTCATGAGTCATAAGTATCCTCCAGGGACACTAATCCTACCATCTTAGAAAATACAGTGACTAGTCTGGTTATAAGCATCCTAAATGGAGGAGAAAATAGCTCATACTCTTCTAACACTAAAAATATACAAGATATCTAAATCATTTCACCTTTGGAGTATGTGGACCCCTGTAGGAAGGGTTATCCTCATCAATTCTCAAACTTTTCATCTTCCTCTAAACAAAGAGAAAGTATGTTACTATTCCAAATGTTCATGACTAGAGGCGGAGCTGTGTGGGAAAACATGTCAGTAAGTGCCCACTGGGCACAGGCCACCTCCTGCTCAGAACACTGTCCTCTTGGTCAGTTATGCCCTGAGTGGTAATGTAGCACTGCAATGACAAAAGGAGGTCCAGATCTGACTTTGGGGATGGATGTGAATAAAAAATTTGGTTTTAGACAATGAAGGTTTTTAGCTGGTCTTGGTAAAAATTTCTGGATCTGTTCCCCCTAAACTGAAACCATGGAGTCGCAAAGAGTTGAACACTACTCAGCAACTAAACTATACATATGCTGTGCTTTGCTTAGTCACTCAGTCATGTCCAACTCTTTGCGACCACACTGTCCGCCAGGTTCTTCTGTCCATGGAATTCTCCAGGCAAGATTACTGGAGTGGGTTGCCAGTTCCTTCTCCAGGGGATCTGCTTGGCCCAGGAACTAAACCTGGGTTTTCCATAATGCAGGTAGATTCTTTACCATCGGAGCCACCTGGAAGTCTATTTTATATATATATATATATATATATATATATAGAGAGAGAGAGAGAGAGAGAGATTTTGTTCCTATATATATATATATATATATATATATATATAGGAACAAGGAAAGATTTTTAGGAATGAAATCACGGTCAAATGTAAGAAAGATTTTTAGGAACAAAGTCATGGTCAACTGTGTCAAAGCTTCAAGGAAGCAAAGTGGCCACTAGATTTGCTATAGGTAACTGCTAATTTTGAGAAAAATAGTTTCAATAGCAGAGCAGGACTGGAAGACTTATTGGAGAAGGCTGAGGAAGAAAGGAGGCAAGTTAAGTGGAGACAGTGAGAACTTTTTAAAATAGATGTACTGAGAAGGAGAGTGAAGAAACAGGGCAGCAGTACAATGTTAGCAGTATCTTGGTTTTCTCCCCACTATTAATGGAAGCCAGTGGCACTCACCTAGCTGTGGCAATTAAGAGGGATTACAGTTTGAGGCTGTAAAAATTCAATGGGGGAAGGAGGAAAGTGAGAATTCAGGTATATTATATACAGTGGTAGGGTAATGAGACTGACATTGAAGACATGGAGGGATGAAAAGAGCTGTAAGGACAGACGGTGTGCTGCTCAGACAGTGAAAAGCAGCTGGGATCAAGTGTTTGAAGGGCTAACTTGACTCTTAATGAGAGGGAGTGGCCAAGGCTGGCTTTATATGAGAACCAGGCCCTGTGAGGCCAGGTCACGGCTGGACCATTTATGCAGATTTGAAGTCACAGCAGCAGGCTTGAAGAAGACAAGAATGAAAGTTTTCAGTGGAGGAGAATGACAGGGAAATAGGCAGTTGATGGTCAGCAGCAGGTAATTTTATCTGGTTTCATGGTGTGCATCTATGCTTTTGTTAAGAAGGCCAGGAAAGAAAGGTTCAGAAATGGCATTTCGGAGCAGGAAGGTACCAAGACCTTCTTTAAGCTCTGCCTGCGGTTTGTAGGAAGTGCATACAGCAGAGGGTCCATGGAGAAGGCTGTAAGAACTCAAGGCACCAGGAACTCCTTTAAGCTCTGTGGTTTATAGGAAATGGATACAGCAGAGGGTCCATGGAGAAGGCTGTAAGAACTCAAGGCACCAGGAACTTCTTTAAGCTCTGTGGTTTATAGGAAATGGATACAGCAGAGGGTCCATGGAGAAGGCTGTAAGGACTGCAAGGCACCAGGACCTTTTTAAGCTCTATGGTTTCTAGGAAAGGGATACAGAAGAGGGTCCATGGAGAAGGCTGTAAGGACTGTGGTGTCAGTAGGATACAACAAACTGCAATGCATTAGGTTATGAAAACAATGATACTCTTTCAGTGAATCCTTAATAATTCATGCTCTGCTTTGTTGACTATACAGGATTTTTCCCAGTCTTGCCATAGGGGAATCTCGGAAATTTACCACAGGATAACTCAAGGGGAGGAATGCAAGGCTCAGTTTTTTTTGTGTGTGTGTGCTCTTTATTTTTATTATTATTTTTTTACTTTACAATACTGTATTGGTTTTGCCATACATTGACATAAATCCGCTACGAGTGTACATGAGTTCTCAAACCTAGCTGCCCACTAAATTCACCTGGGAAGTTTCTTTAAAAATACCAATGCCTGGGCCAACTCCCAGGCCAACTGAACCTGATGGGCTGCAACTGTTTTGGTCTCCCCTCCCC
Organism: Nanger dama; assembly: GCA_917880005.1. Taxonomy (NCBI): domain Eukaryota; kingdom Metazoa; phylum Chordata; class Mammalia; order Artiodactyla; family Bovidae; genus Nanger; species Nanger dama. The sequence continues at coordinate 8,191,224 of CAKJTW010000069.1, forward strand.
AGCAAAGAGCTCCAGTGATTCTCATACACAGCTAGGATCTATGTTAAAATGTTTGCCTTTATTATAGCCCAATATGTGTTCCTTTTGTAAAAGGCACATATTAATGTTTCTGGATTATCTGTTGGTATAAATGTAACTAGGCTTCTTCCCAGGTGCTCAGTGGTAAAGAATCTGCCTGCCAGTACAGGAGACGCAAGAGACGTGTGTTCAATCCCTGGGTCAGGAAAAACCCCTGGAGTAGGAAGTGGCAAGCAACTCCAGTATTCTTGCCTAGAAAAATCCATGGATAGAGGAGCCTGATGGGCTACAGTCATGGGATTGCAAAGAGTCAGACAGGACTGAACACACACATATACATATATGAAACCACCCATGCTTCTATTATTATGGCAAAGGGAAACAATTTAAATAAATATAAACTGGAATATTTTCTAAGAAGCTTAAACATCCAATTACTTTGCGGATTACTTTACTACATTTCAACTGTATTAATCTTTTACATCTGTTGCCATTAACCTACATTTTCTATTTAAAACAGAACCAGTGACACCAAACAGAAATTAAACATTAGTTATTCAAATCCTATCCAGAAAAACAGATTTAAGGTTACTAAAAATCTTTAAAACCATTATCAAAAGAAAACATAAGGATAAGGTTTAAAAAATGAGAGTGAGAAAAGTGCAAAACCAAATCTAGACAAAGATGTAAGGATGGATGTGATATAAATAAGATTTCGATAAAGGAGAAGGTTAAGCACAGTGTTCAAGGAAAACAGACTCCTTCTCTTACCCATGTTTATACCAATCATCAAGTTACTCATTGACTATACAAAGATGGTCTAGATTTTTCAGTAAAAATCTTCAATACTAAGAATAAAAATCATATCAAGTGAGGTTCTTATAGCATTTCAGAGGTCTGCTTCCCCAACAGTTTATCCTTTTTGCATGCAGTGAATATAAGAGTAGAATTCTATAAAAATATTTCTTTAATAAGTGTACTAGTTCCAAGAGGGAAAAAATGAGGTTAAAAATGAAAAGTAGTGTGATCCACAGATTCACTATTTGGTGACTTAAGACATCTTCTAAGACAGTGTGAGAACTTTGCTTGATACAGCAAAATGCATTCCTAACTTCAGTATTTTTACTGAAAAGTTTAGGCTCTCTTCGTATCACCAGTGTCTAGCACGGTGTTTGGCATAAACATGAATTAAGAGAAGTTTATGTTTTCCTTCAATACTTAACATTTACAATGTTTGAGCATTACTACTGCTGCCATAAGAGTATTCAAAAATAAAATTTCCAATTCATTATTGGTATAACAATGCATTTTGTTACGTGAAAATCACTCCATAAAATGTGTTCTGGCATCTGTATAACCATTCATTACTTAGTTCAAATGAGATTGCTTGGTTTATATGGTCCACACTGTATTCAATCATTTCTTATCGATTAGCAATCAACAAAAACCATGAAAAGAACAAGGTTGACACCCTAATAACAAGTATGTCAAATATTCTTATCTGTAAACAAACTTTTGGCTATCTGGCTAATTCTTATGTCCTAAGGGAAATTTTTACTAACAGAAGCATATTCTAAAATACAACATTAAAAAATAAATGTTGACAAAAATATTAAGGCCCAGCTAATTTTAACAGTGAAATTCCTGAAAATAAAAAATTAAAACTATGTTTATGAAGACTTAACATAAAATGAGGTAGATTAGTCTTCATGATTTTTCTTACTAGTGAAAAAGTTAACTCTGGCTCTGCACAAACAATCTGCCTCTATTTTCTCACTTTGCTGAATTGCTACTAATCCATTATCAATGAAAGTTTATAAAGCTTGTTGTTTTCTTTCTGCTTTCAAAAAGGTAGAGCACCTTTGATACTTCTCTAGTTATCATTTCATCAGGCACTGATCTTCTCATTATTCTTTCAGCATTTCTAGAAAGTAAAACTGAGCCACTCTACCACCCAAAGGATAATAACATGGCTGTCTGTAAAATGTACATTAAAATCTGTGACAGCAGTAGAGCCTGAGGTAACAGTGAAGGCCTAGTGAGCCACTGTAAAGATGAAACTCATTAATATAGGACAGCCATTCACCTGGGACCAGTAGCATCAATATGACCTGGGAACATGGCTTCACTCAAGATATGAAGCAGGAATTTTCATACAATTATTGAAGGTTTTTACACAGCACACATATTCTGAGTGTCCATAAACTGAAGTTACAAAGACAGAAGAGAGTGCCCACACGCATAGGCAACTCATTTCTACTGGTTATATATTCACCTGGAAGAGAATACAGGTGGTCTCCCAAGCTGGGATTTTTCTGGTGGATTAAGAATATTCATTTTGCATTAGTTAGGTTAAAAATGGAATTAGGGTCAAATGATCCGTCATTTTTGACTAATCATCAGAGCCAAGTTCTGAATGTAATAAACGTGACTTTTAATTTATCTTTTTCCTGATGATACATGATGTTCAGTCCTAAGTAAATTTGGATGAAGGAAGCAGAAATAACAGTGGCCTTGGGGAAAAAAAGGAGGAGAGAAAAAAATTAATAGCTTTTTTTTAAAAGAAGAATGACTGATGTGGTACTAAAGACAGACAAAACTATATGCAACATTTATTCAATTGTTTAACAAACCTCAGAATGTTCCTCAAGAACTAAAACTAAGGCTGATAAAGGTGTTAAAGAATAAAAATTATCTAACTAATCATTCCAAGTTAGCTAAATGGTTCATTCTTGTGTAATGTCAACCTCCCTGGGATTTGGTGGGATTTAGCAGTCAGATAATTAGTGAGAAAGCAAGAAATTGTCTTTTTCCTTTGAAATCAGACTGCTTATCAAAACAGTCATCAAATATATATGAACAAATACTGTTGCCGGTGTCATTTGGAAAAAGAATGATGATAAAAAAAAAAATGTATTGTTATTGTTTTAGTCTCTAAGTCATGTCCAACTCTTCTGCGACCCTATGGACTATAGCTCTCCAGGCTCCTCTATCCATGGGATTTCCCAGGCAAGAATACTTCATTCTCCAGAGGTTCTTCCCAGCCCAGGGACTGAACCCACATCTCCTGCACTGACAGGAGGATTCTTTACCATGGAACCACCAGGGAATACATTTAAACAAATATTTTTCTTGATCTGTGAAAAGAATTTACCAAAATTCTCTACCTCAAGCAAATCAACTTACCTTCGAAGGTGGAGAAAAGCTGTGTAACACTGTTTTCGGAACTCTTGGTACTGTTCACTCTGTGTGCCTCCCATTCCTTCCACCATTTCTTTATTCAGCTTCATTGGAGGAGGAAGAGGCTTTGGATCTCGACCCAAAATATATCCAAAGTCTATGTGGAAGAGTTTGCCTGGATGTTGATAAGAAACTCATTTGTTTCCAGAATCTTATATGTATCTCACAATTGGTAAAGCAGTGTCTCTTCATAAAGAATATTAGTTTATGATGAAGTCCATTTAATTGATACTGTAACTTGAGACTTAGGAGTAGCTTTCAGAGCATATTTTAGCTCCTTAAAGCTCACATTCCTTCAGATGAAATTATACTTAAAATCCCAGGGTAAAATTTTAAAATTAAAAATATTACTTTTAGATATCCAAAATCAAAAATGGCTAAAGCTTGGACAACTGTCAAGAATATTAGTAGAAATTAGTATACAGTAGCAAATTTCTTATGCCAAAGGAGGATCATTTCTTTAAGTATTCTTGAGATAAATCCTTCCCTTTAACTTATCACTATTCTCCTGACCTTCAAACACATCTACCAAATTTCAAACTATATTGTTAGCTTTATTTGAACCATTTACAATTAACTGGGTCACTCACTAGCTGCAGACTAGGAAAGCAAGCATAGCATTCACCTCTGCCAAGGGCTGAACACACTATAGTGCCCATGAAGAGAAACCCTCAAGCAGTTCTAAACTCATAGGCCAGATATTTAAGAATGTCACTGATGATTCACTTTGGATAATGACTCACCACTGAATTCATAAACCATCTTTAATTTACAAGTAGGTCTAAGTAGGCACATTAAAAAACTAAAAGTAACTCCTTGGATTCTACAATCTAACTACCACTAAGGCAGGGATTTAGGCCTGTTTTCCCAACCTCAGAATTGTTTCTAGCATTTAGTAAGCACTCAATGTTGAAAGAAGACACTGATTCATTTAAAAAAGCCAACCAAAAACTTCCCTAGTGCAACATGCCCACTTTTATTTATCCTATAATGCATTCTGACCTATTTTATGTGAAAACCTTTCTTCCATCATGCATTTGGGAAGGTCAGATTTCTTTCCCTGAATGGCACAAGCCAACAATTTTCCTTCTTGAGATGCATGTATTAAATTTTCACATACTTCAGCCATCTTGAAAAATATTTTTAGATAGTGATCCTATCCAGTTAAAATGTTAAGCTTACCCTTCTGCCTATGCCTTTCTCTGAGCATTGTCACTATTATCTGTGAACTTTATACACATTATAACAGTGTTTAGATCACTGTTCGAAACAAAGATGGGCATAGAACTGACTCTAGTTGTGGTAACAAACTCTCAGGAAACAGTGATCCCCTGCCAGGCCTCCGAGTCAGGAGCATAAAGACCCTTTAGTAAAACACTTCATATCGCCCTTGATCATGTTCATGACCCTGATAAACTTGCTTACTTAACCTTTCTAAGCTTTACCTTCTAGCCTACAAAACAGGTTAATACTGAAAATTATCTCCTGGCAGAATGAAAAGAGATAAGAAAGCTAATACTTAACACAGTACTTGGTACACAGTCATCACTCTAGATTTTAAATACTGAATTTTGTTCAAAAATAAATATTAATATATTAATTAAATATTAAAGAGATAAGCAATCTTATTTTCTGCAATACTTGCAGGCATCTTTCTTACAAAGAAAAACTAAATAATAAACTAAACTAGAATATAACATTATTCTAGTTTATCAGTTCAATAGTAAATACTACTACTAATAATAAACAAATAATAGTTTAATAATACCTTAAACTAAACAATACATTAAACTCTGAAAGTGAGAAAGAACTTCAAAACTGCCAACACAAGGTAATAAAAAGTTCAAATTTTAGGCAATAATAATATTAAATTTAAGTGAAGTTCAAGATAGATACTAGCGCTATTTTCCCACAATACTAAAGAAAACTATACTGCATATTACTTGGAATTGACAGAAGCTATACTAAATATGGAACATGGGAGTTCATATACAAAGAGAAACAACAGCTTAAAAATGAATGCCCATAGCGACAACTAACCAGAGATTTAAACATTATCATACCATGGCTATAGAAAAAGTAGTCATTGAGCAGGAAGAAGAATTATCCTCTATTTTCCTAGGTTCTCTGGCTGGTCTAAGAGTTATATTATGAGACATATTAAGAGGAGAAAATCAAACCAAAGAGGCTTCCCAGGTGGCTCAGTGTAAAGAATTTGCCTGCCAATGCAGGAGACACAAGAGATGTGGGTTCAATCCCGGGTCAGGAAGATGTCCTGGGGTATGAAATACCATTTCAGTATCCTTGCTTGGAAAATATCGTGGAGAGAGGAGCCTGGTGGGCTACAGTTCATGGAGTCACAAAGAGTCAGATATTGCTGAGCACACACACACACACACACACACACACACACACACACACACACACACACACGTACATACATGAAAGAGATCCAGAAAAACCAAGTAACTCCCCAAAATGGATGAAACCTCACCCTAAATACCATCTTCAGCTAAAGACAAAGGAGGGTATTGGGGTAGGGTTGATACTTCAGATGTGAGGAAGGCATGGAAATGGAAAAGCAAATGTTAGGAAAACAAATGTTTGGTAGGCCTTGCAGAGACAACAGGACACAGAGTGGCTCTAAATCTCTGAGTGGCTCATCTATCACACCTGACTATTCTTTGCAGATATTTCTGCTGAATGGTCTATTCTTGGCATAGGTACTGTATCTAAACTTTTAGGGAGTTAGGAGTAAGGTCAAATGTGCTTCCAGGGGCTTGTAGGAATTGACTGTTTAGAGCTTAAAATGCCAGAAACATTTTGGGGTGGCAAATCTCGTTTCCTTGTGCTATCATAAATGTAACTATTGCACTGAAAACCAGTTTTTCCATTTATCAAAATTATCTCATTACTTTTTAAAAAGATATACCAGGCTTAAAATATTCTGTTAAAATCAGAGGGCTGGTTAAAGTCTTATAGGGGAGGCACAACTTTCCACTCAAAAATACCTTTTTGGCATAAAGATTATTTTGAGCTGAAAGCAGTCAAATCTCAAAAGGAAGGAACTTTGACCTTCCCCAAAGCTGCCTAAAAAATGTCAGTTAGAGGATCTGCTCCAGGAAGGGACCTATTTACCATAGATTAATCACAGTATGAATTATGTGCCTGGACAGGGAGGTACCTGGAGAAGTTTGCTTATTAAAATTTTCTCTTTATGTTCCATTCATTGTCTCTGTGTGGCATCAGCAAATATTTATTTACCAAACATTATCCTGGAATTCCCACTTATTATCTACTTTGTTAGACAAATCCCATTCTACAAGGTAAAGAAATGAGAAGCTTACAATATCATAGGTACAGATAATCCTTTCTTAGTTTTATTTAATCATTTAAATAATGTCTTGTTATCTACATAATTTCGACTGAAACCCACCACTTGAGTAGAAAGCTTAAGAACCTCTGATTCAAAACTGCTTCCTTTAATAAATCATGTATCAAATGGTATCAATCATCACATGGAGTTTATTTAATGGGCTCAATGCTTTTAATAGGAAACTTAGTCCCACTTTCCTTCATTTCGTAAAAAGACGTTACTGGAATTCAAATGTCAGCTTGCATCACTGCCTGCAAATGAAGAGTATATTTCTATCCTTCTTGTAAGAAAATTCTCAAAGAGCAAAATTAATAGTTATAAGGCATAAAAGAGTCAATATCTAACTATGAAACTATTACTATGCATTGCAAGTTCAAAAAGGAATGTATTTTGAAAAGAGGCTATCAGTGTTTTAAGAAAATTCATCTTCATAAAAAAAAAAGTGGCTTTTTAAAGTTAATATCTGTAAATTTAAATTTTAGGAGATTTTAAAATGCACTTCATGAAACAAGAAAATATTTAAAAATTCAGGGAGTATGTCTTATTCAAATCTATGATGTTAAATAGTCAAGGGGCAAAGCGTACATAAAACAAACTTAATGTTCACTGTAACTACCTTATTTTGTCCCTGATTGGAAGTATAAGGAGAATAAGAAGTGTTAATTAAATTTTCCTGTTATTTGCAAAGCCCTCCAGGCTTCTCTGTCCATGGAGTTCTCCAGGCAAGAATACTGGAGTGGATTGCCATTTCCTTCTCCAGGGGATCTTCCTGACATAGGGATTGAACCTGGGTCTCTTGCACTGCAGGCAGATTCTTTACCTTCTGAGCCACTAGGGAAGTCTATTTGCATTAGTGACATGGAAGTATTTTTAAAATTATAGGTGAAGACAATTTTTAGTGTAGAGTTCCTCTTAATTTTCCTTTTGTCTATTTAATAATTAAATGGAACCAATCTCAAAACTGTACTTACTGTTTTTATACCTCTGCTTATTCTCTCTACTTGAATCTTTCATGTTCTCTGTAACACCCCATTTCATCAATGGACATATCATCCAGACAGAAAATCAGTAAGGATAGAGCCTTAAATGAAACGTCAGATGAGACCAACTTAATTAATATTTAAAGAGCATTCCATCCAAGAGCATAATATACATTCTTCTCAAGTGGACATGGAACATTGTCTAGGATTGACCACGGCCTGGGCAACAAGGCGAGCCTTGATAAAATTAAGAAAACTGAAATCTTAACTCCTTTTCCAATCACAATGCTACGAGATTAGAAATAAACTACAAGAAAAACAGGGAAGAAATCAAAGAGGAAATAAAATACCTACAGACAAATGAAAATAAAAAGCATATCAATTCAAAACCTATAGAATACAGCAAAAGCAATTCTAAGGAGGATGTTTACAATGATACCATCTTCCCTCAGGAAACAAGAAATATCTCAAGTAAACAACCTAACCTAACACCTAAAGCAACCAGAGAAAGAATAATAAACAGAATCAAAGTTAGCAGAAGGAAAGAAACCATAAAGACCAGAGTAGAAATAAATGAAACAGAGACTACCCCCCAAAAAAAACCTCGAAGATCAATGAAAATAAAATCTGGTTCTTTGAAAAGATAAACAAAATTGATAAACCTTTAGCCAAAGGATCATAAGAGACTCTTACAAACAAACTGTAAGAGCAACAAGTATGCAACAACATGTATGCCAAGTGGACAACCTGGAAAAAAATGGACAAATTTTTAGAAAGGTACATTCTCCCAAGACTGAAAGAGGAAGAAATAGAAAATATGAAGAGACCAATCACTGCACTGAAATTGAAACTGTGATTTAAAAACTCCCAACAAACAAAAGTTCAGAACCTGATGACTTCACAGGCAAATTCCAAGAAGAGCTAACAATAATCCTTTGAAACTGTTCAAAAAAATTACAGAGGAAAGAAAACTATCAAACTTGTTCTATGAGTCCATCATCACCTTGACACAAAAACCAAAGGTATCACACACAAAAAAGGAAAATCACAGGGCAAAATCACTGATGAACACAGGTGCAGAAATCCTCAACAAAATACAAGGAATCTGAATCCAATGATAAACCACATCAAAAAATTGAAGGAAAAAAAAACATGATCATTTCAAAAGATGAAGGAAAAGGTTTTGACAAAACTCAGCAACTATTTATGATAAAAGTTCTCCAGAAACTGAGCATGGAGTGTACATACCTCAACATAATAAAGACCATATACAACAAATCTATAGCTAACATCATACTCAACAGTGAAAAGCTGAAAACATTTTCTCTAAGATCAGGACCAAGACAAGGATATCCACTTTCACCACTTTTATTCAACATAATTTTGGATATCCTAGCCACAGCAATCAGAGAAGAACAAGAAATAAAAAGAATCCAAATTAGAAAAGAAAAACAGTCACTGTTTGCAAATGATGTGATATTATACACAGAAAATCCTAAAGTGAAAGTGAAGTTGTTCAGTCGTGCCCAACTCTGCAACCCTATCGATAGTAGCCTGCACCAAGCTCCTCCACCCATGGGATTTTCAAGGCAAGAGTACTGGAGTGGGTTGGCATCTCCTTCTCCAGGGAATATTCCCAACCCAGGGATCAAACCCAGGTCTCTCACATTGTAAACAAACGCTTTACCATCTGGAGAAAATCCTAAAGATGCTACCAAAAGCTACTAGACCTCATCAATGAATTTGGTGAAGTTTTAGGATCAAAATTAGAGCACAAAAATATGCTGCATTTCTATATACTAACAACGAAAGATTAGAAAGAAATTAAAGAAACAATCACATTTAGTATTGCATCAAAAGTATAAAATACCTAGGAATAACCCTATCCAATGAGACAAAACACCTGTACTCTGAAAACTGTATGATAATGATGAAAGAAACTGAAGATGACACAGATGGAAAGGTATACCATGTTCTTGGATGGAAGAATCAATATTGTCAAAATGACTATATTACACAAGGCAATCTACAGTGGCATTTTTCACAAAACTAGAAAAAAATTTTAAATTTGTATGGAGACACAAAAGACCCTGAAGAGCCAAGGCAACTTTAAGAAAGAAAAATGCAGCTGGAGGAATCAGGCTTCCTGGTTTCAGACTATACTGCAAAGCTACAGTCATCAAAATAGTATGAATCTGGCACAAAAACAGAACTGTAGATCAATGAATAGGATAGAAAACCCAGAAATAAACCCATACACCTGTAGGCAACTTATCTTTGACAAAGGAGGAAGAATATACAATGGAGGAAAGACAGTCTCTTCAATAAATTGGAAAAACTAGACAGCTATGTGTAAAAAAAAAAGAAATTAGAACATTCTTTAACAACATACACAAAATGAACTCAAAATGGGTTAAAAACCTAAATTTAAGACCAGACAGTATAAAGCTCATAGAAGAAAACACAGGCAAAACACTCTTTGACATAAATCACAGTAATAGAAATCTAATTAAGCTCAAAAGCTTTTGTACAGCAAAAGAAATCAGAGAAGACAAAAAGATAACTGATAGAATGGGAGAAAATAGCTGCAAATAATGCAATCAACAATGGATTAGTCTCCAAAATTTACAAATAGCTCATGGGGCTTAATATCATAAAAACAACCCAATCAAAAAATGGGCAAAAGACCTAAATAGACATTTCTCCAAAGAAGACATACAGAAGCCAAGAGGCACATGAAAAGTTATTCAACACTGCTGTTTAATAGAGAAATTAAAAAAAAAAAAAACTATAATGAGATATTGCCTCACACCAGTCAAAAGGGCCATCATCAAAATCCACAGACAGTAAATGCTGGAGAGGGTACAGAAAGAAGGGAGCCCCTCTACACTGTTGGTAGGAATGTAAACTGGTACAGCCACTATGGAGAACAGTGTGAAGTTTCCTTAAAAAAACAAAAATAGAGCTACATATGACCCAGAAATCCCATTCCTGGGCATATATCTGGAGAAAAAGATGATCTGAAAGGACACATGCACCCTGATACTCACTGTAGGACTGTTTACAATAGCCAAGACACGGAAGCAACCTAAATGTTTATCAACAGAGATGGATAACGAAGATGTGGTACAGATATACAAAGGAATAATACTCAGCCGTTAAAATAAAACAATGCCATTTGCAGCATCATGGATGGACCAGACAGAGAAAGAGAAATATCGTATGATACCCTTTACAGAAACAGACTCATAGACTTAGAGAAGGAACTTATGGTTATGGGGGCAAATCTGGGGGAAGGGATAGTTGGGGAATTTGGGATGGGCAGGAACAAACTCCTGTATTTAAAATGGATAACCAACAAGAACTTAACTGTATAGCACAAGGGACTGTGCTCAATGTTACATGGCAGCCTGGATGAGAGGGGAGATTGGGGGAGAATGAATACATATATATATGACTGAGTCCCTTTGCTGTCCACCTGAAACTATCATAACAGTGTGAATTGGCTATATTCCAATATACAATAAAAAGTTTTAAAAACTTGAAAAAAAAGGATTTTAAAAGGAAGAAGAATCTTAATAATCATTTCAGATAATTACTCATAGTTTTCTTTGCTATTAAGACAAAGTCTCAGGCCCTATCATATCTAATTCTTTACTACTAAAACAAATTCTCAGGCTCTATCAGATCTAAGCCTGGGGACCAGCAGTGTGTATTTTAACTGGCTTTCCTGATGATTCTGATACACTCAGAAACTTGAGGATTTCTGATCTACTTTATGTCAAGGAGTTCAACTCTTGGCTTCAGTTAGGTCACTGTGGAGTGGACAGTGGCAAGATGAATCATCTAAATGATGATTCAGACCAATGGTTATAGTTTCCTTGTGCTGTTCAACTTCACTAGCTTAAAAATTGACAATTTTTTTGGTTATAGGGATTACTATGAAAATAATTTTTTAATATTTTCACTTATGAAACTTCAAATTTTTAAAAATACACCAAAATGTAATCTCTCCTCAAGTTATTCATTTTGAAGCAAAATAGTGTCTATGCAGCATTAAGGAATATATAATCTGATAAAACATATTAAAATATTTACTACCCTAATCTATAGTTTTACTTCAGTTTCAGTGACATGAAGTAAGCTTTGTCATATAATAGGTGATCCAAAAGGAAGTAGACTGACTTTTCTCCACAATCTGACTTTAAATTTCTCCAACCAGACTATATATTACCTGAAAAGGCTTGGTTCATTTCAGCTTCGGGGTATTTTATTGGACTGCATATTTTTCTCCATTTGCATCCCACACAAATCCAACTCGTTCTTAATGACCCCATCTAAATTACTCTTTCCATGAAGTAATCTCTGTCTCCTTAGGCACAATGAGTGTAACTCTCTATTACTTTTTATTACCTCTGAGAAGAAACAATGCTCTTCTCAAAGAACCTTAAAAAAAAAAGGGCAGCTTTAAGGAAACTATTAACATTTTCCTTATGACAGGTTTCAGTGAGCAAAAGGACTTACTTCCTGACACTGAATATTTAAGAAACTTTCAAAAGATCAGATTTTAAATAATGTTAAAAAGAAAACTATTCTCATGAAGACAAGTTCTCACTAAACATCTAATGATCAATAAAGACTAAAAAAGTTTTTATGGATAAAAAGGGAAGGTTTTATGTGTTTGGCTCTCTTCTGTATATATCAACTGAGAAATACAAATCAAACTGATAAATAATAGTATGTCCACAGTCTATAGCAAAAATAAGTTTTGATAGGATATAGATTTTTCTGTACCTGCAGAAAGATAAAAAATGATATGAAAAACCTAGTTCACTTATTTTTTTAAAGCATTTACTGGGTGCCTACTATGCACAAAACTTTATTTATATTCCCTTCTCTCATGTTCCAGAGAATAAACAAGCACATTAAGAAAATAAGTCTGTAGTTTTAGACTTTACAGTATGCTTAATCCTCCAAACTGAATAACAAGTGCAAACAGCTGAGAAAGCACGACCATCTGAATAGTAACTAAGTTCATTCTACTTAAGATTTTGAATATCATGAATTCACAATATCCTGAAAATATGTCCTAAAAAAATAAAACAAATAATCATATATATTTTTAAAATAAAATGAATCTTCCCTTGGGTTGGGAAGATCCCCTGGAGAAGGGAAAGGCTATCCACTCCAGTATTCTCAGCTGGAAAATTGGGGTCACAAAGAGTTGGACATGACTGAGTGACTTTCACATTCACTTTCACCTTAAAACACTGAAAAAGTGAAGGTGAAGTCCCTCAGTCATGTCCGACTCTTTGCGACCCCATGGACTGTCGCTTACCAGGCTCCTCTGTCCATGGGATTTTTCAGGCAATAGTACGGAAAGGATAGCATTAAATCATCAATTAAACTTTTTCTTCTAAAAACCTTCCTATATTATTAAAATAATGAACCTCTCAAAAGAGAATTCAGAGAGCAGTAATTTGAAGGCATTCGGATTCTAGAGTAGAAAAAAAAATTAGAAATACATTGCTTGCTTCTCTCTAAAATTATGATTCCAGATGTTATCAACTATGATAACAGCTATATAAGTCAAAAAAGGAATGTATTCTTATTTTCTGGTGGTGAAATATTCAAACAAAACCATAATAGCCCAAAAGGAAAGTCTGTTTACTAGGTACTCAGTACCACACAAAATTCTACCATATTAAATCATTCAACTCTCACACCAGGAGAGAGATTCTGTTGTTATACACTGAGAAGAAGAGACTGAGACACAGATAGATAACATGCTCAGTCATCCAGTGGTGGAGGGACCTTAATTTAAATTCAAAGAATTTGACTTCAGAGCCTGACATATTAACTCCTTTAATGACATATTAACCCTCACAGTCCATGGAGTCGCACATAAGTCAAACATGACAGAGCAACTTTCATTATATATATGTTATAGCTTAAATTGTGTGTGTGTGTGTGTTAGTCGCTCAGTCGTGTCCAACTCTTTGTGACCCCCATGGACTGTAGCCCACCAGGCTTCTCTGCCCATGGGATTCTCCAGGCAAGAATACTGGAGAGGGTTGTCATTTCCTTCTCCAGGCGATCTTCCCGACCCAGGGATCGAACCCAGGTCTCCTGCATTTCAGGCAGATTCTTTACTGCTTGAGCCACCAGGGAAGCTCTATTCAAATTATAACATATGTAATTAACATAACTTGAAACTACTTTGAAATATGGACTGTTAATAAAAAACAACTAGAGACACAAACATTTTAAAATAAATCATTATAAACTTCAGGAAGCTGAGGAATTTATTACACTTCCATTTGTCTTGATATAACTTGTTTTTCCTTATATAATCCAATTTCATTCAATCTAAACCCCAGAACTGAAAATATTTATCCCAGTGAGGAAAATTTAAAATGCTTGGGCTTCCCTGGTAGCTCAGACAGTAAAGTGTCTGCCTATAATGCGGGAGACCCGGGTTCGATCCCTGGGTCAGGAAGATACCCTGGTGAAGGAAATGGCAACCCACTCTAGCACTCTTGCCTGGAAAATCCCACGGACCGAGGAGAGTTTGGACACAACTGAGCAACTTCACTTTCACTTTCTGTATAATATAAATGGATGAAATAATTAGAGAGATTAAGAAGAAATAACTTAGAGAAATGCTGTTTTAAAAGAAACAGACATGCTTTCTATCCAGTACATTTTAAGGTAAGCTTTTATTCTTCAAAAACAAAATTTAGAGCACCCTCTAGTGGAAAACTGGTGACAAGAAGTTTAAAATCTGTTCCTGAAATTTTACAATTCAGTTTCCACAAGTATTTACGCTGCTGCTGCTGCTAAGTTGCTTCAGTCATGTCCGACTCTGTGTGACCCCATGGACTGTAGCCCACCAGGCTCCCCTGTCCCTGGGATTCTCCAAGCAAGAATACTGGAGTGAGTTGCCATTTCCTTCTCCAATGCTTGCATGCATGGTAAGTCATTTCAGTTGTGTCTGACTCTGTGCGACCCCATAGATAGCAGCCCATCAGGATCCTCTGTCCACAGGATTCTCTAGGCAAGAATACTGGAGTGGGTTGCCATTTCCTTCTCTGCAAGTATCTATGACCTGGGCCAAGAAAGTATATTAGATAGACCTTTCTTTCTAAATCTTAACTCTTAAAGTATCCCCATCAATACACACAGACACACACGAGACAGCAGAGTTCTCAAAGTCCAACAGAAAAAGGTCTCTTATCAATTTCTAAAAGAAAAGACAGGTAAGATCTATGAATTGCCAGCACCTAGAACAACACCTAAATATTATAGATATATTGCTACTCTATACATTAAAGAATTCTACTGTGGTTATAAAATTAATACAATATAAAAATAAATGTAATTATTTCTGTAGTTTGATTCTGTGGTTAAAAGATTCAACTGAAAAAGAGAGCTAAAAAACAACACAGGCAAACATTTTCTAAATTACTATTTTTCCCAACTACAGGATAACATTTTATAAAAATATACTTTACTAAATGAATAAATTTGGCAAGAACCTCCAACCTCCAATTCAATTTGGTTACATTCCTTCAGGCTTTGATTATTAAAGGGATTGTATGGCCTTGATACAGACACAGTTTCACATGCAAATTTTACCAGATAATTTTTCACACTAAAGATTTAAAGTTGAATATATGAAATTGAAGATTACATGAATAACACAGTTATTATATTAGCAGTTAGTGAGGCTACACTGGATGTTAAACTCTTGGCATGAAAATTTGGAGAAAGACTAATAGATAATATCATTACCTGAGAGACTATTTTAAGGGTACTTTAAAATCTACTTTCTGTGGAGGGCTGAAAAAACTTGGATCATATGGCATAGGGAAGAAAAAGCTCTACAGAAGAGAAGAAATCTTTATTCATTAATTCAACAATAATTTATCAAACATTTTAGCTGAATGTTGTTCAAGGCTCTGGAGGCACAGTGAATGGACAAGGTCCTTGTTCTCAGGGAACTTATATCCTGAATGGGAAAGGATGGATGATGTTAAGAAGTCAACAAGCTCTGTGAGAGCTAGGATTTCTGTCTCTTTTGTTTGGTATCCCCAGCACCTAGAACAACACCTAAAATATAGTAGGTGCTTAATAAATACTTGTTGAATTGTATTTGAAAAAAGATAACTTGAGCTAGTGATAAGTGCTTCAAAGAAAACAAAACAGAGTAAGTAGAGATTAATGGAGAGGGGGTGGCAGGTATACATTATTTCAGACTCAAGAGTTAGAAAAGGCTAGTCTAAAAAGAAGCCATTCAAACTTAAGCTTAGTAACCAAAGTCTTGCAAAGATCTGACTGACAGAAGAGCTTCCCAAGAAGAACAAAACAAGAGCATTGGCTCAACACAGGAGTGATTTCACATTCAGACATTCAAACCGGCTGGGTAAGTCACAATGCCTACATTAAAGACTTCATATTTTAATCAAACAGTTTGGGCAAAAGATACTGGTGGTTTCAAATGGGATCGAAGCAGTGGAAATGAAGAGAGGGGGGAAGCTCTTCTGTCAGATCTTTGCAAGACTTTGGTTACTAAGCTTAAGTTTGAATGGCATCTTTTTAGAATAGCCTTTTCTAACTCTTGAGTTTGAAATAATGTATACCTGCCACCCTACCAATCTGATAATATATGTTCAATATGTGAAATGAAGCCAATAGTGGAGTTAAAAATAACTCCCAACTCTGAGGCTTAAACAACTAAGTAGATGATGTTCCTATTTGTTAAGATGGGAAAATCAAGCAAGGAACAGTTTATTAGGCAGGTATTGGAAGAAGAAAATAACTTTTACAACTAGCTGTATATTTAGGATTTCAAGTAAACAGCTAGTGAAATCGATTGAAATAGATTAAGTTTGGAAGTTGTTTGCACAGAGAAGGTGTTTAAAGCACTGGGCCAAGGAGTTAATAGGAAGAAGGAGGATGAGAACAGTTATTCCAAATACCTCCAAGGGGAAAAGGTAAAGAATTAAAGGTGGAGGTTAATGTGATTTCAGTGTTGACTGATACTGTGACTTACTGGTGTTGTTTGATAAGAGAAAGA
This sequence comes from Nanger dama, assembly GCA_917880005.1. Taxonomy (NCBI): domain Eukaryota; kingdom Metazoa; phylum Chordata; class Mammalia; order Artiodactyla; family Bovidae; genus Nanger; species Nanger dama. The sequence goes on from CAKJTW010000069.1 coordinate 8,207,917, forward strand.
ATATTTAAACACTCTAAAACTAGAGCTGTACAGTAATAAACTGGACTACTTGCAGACAATAAGGGCTTTCTACTAGAGGAGCATTTCAAGAAGTAAAGGCTATATAATCATCTGCAGGATTTCTACTATAGAAATTCTTAAAAGTATAGGCATTTCCTTTATATGTTCTTAAAAGTATCACATAGGGATTTCTAATATTACAATTTATATTCACTTAGGCAACTTATTTTATTACGAAGTAGATTCCACAGCAAAAATCATTGGCATATAAAACGTATATCTTCTACTAGCCATTATTACCTGTTTTTGTCAGCAAAAGATTATCCAGGTGCCTGTCTCCTACTCCAAGAATATATGTAATCACGCAATATCCAGCTGCAATAACAGGTCAAAAACAAAAAGCAAAAGAATTGTGAAAAACACATGCAAACTAGGTTACACATACAACTGAATACAAAAGCAGTTTGAGCTAATTTAACTTTAAATTGATTACTACTCTTTTTGATTTCTTACCTAAATTTTCAAAGAAAATATGTAATCTTTGATTCTATGAAGCAGTTATCACTTGAAAGTCAAATTATTATTTCCATCAGAAAAAATATCGGGCAAAATTCTGTCAAATTGTTAAAAAGTCATTTTAACCAAAGTTAAGTGAGATTGTAGAAACCTTAATTATAACACGTGTCTATCATTTCTCACTTCAAACTGGGTATATGTTAAGAATGACAGTGAAAAAAGGGTCACAGAAACATAATGAAGTCAATCATACCACAACCATCTTATCTACACAATGACAAAAGTAAATGTAAAACAAATTTTAGAGAAATAATATTGAAGTGCTAGCAGACAGAACAATGAATGAATTCACTTGAGTTGTAAAAACATGTATGAAGTTCATAGCATAATCCTCTAAATTAAGAAAAATTACATAAGCAGGACCAGTCATTGTCTCATTTTTTTCTTTCTCATAAAATCTGGAAACCTGGCACATGTTGAAAAATGCTCAAATAATTTAAGCAAATAACATCTGTTTGAAGTTGAATTTTTTCTGCTGTTTCTCATTAATAACCTGACAATAAATACAATTTGCAAATACATGTATGACTATGCCAGTATTTACAAACATATATTTATTTCAGTCACTACAGAAAATAAAAATCAGACCACTTGTTAATAATGGCATCAATCCTGTCTAAATTCAATTAATATTATTAACGTTAATTTGATACATGATCTGAAGGCCACATTAGAAGTCCAAAAATGACTTAAGCAATGACAATACCATTAGATCAATCTTCAATTATTAGGTTGGTACAAAAGTAATAGTAGTTTTGGACCCTTAATTTAAAATCATTATACCTAGGCTCAAACAGATCTTTATTCATCAAAATAGAACTATTATAATCAACATGTTTTTAGCAAAGAGAACTAAGTTGGTTTATTCCTGGAGTACAAAGATCTGTGCTTTGGGATTTTATGAACTCTTGGAAAGCATTTTCTGCATCCTGCTGATTGCAGAAGCGTTTCCCTTGCAAAGAGTTGTCAAGATGCTTGAAGAAGTGGTAGTCAGTTGGAGAAAAGTCAGGTGAATATGACAGATGAGGTAAAACTTCATAGACAAATTTGTTCAACTTTTGAAGTGTTGGATTCTGAGATGTGCAGTCGGGCGTTTTCAGAAGAACTGGGCCCATGCTGTTGACCAATGCTAGTTGCAGGCATTACTGTATCTCATCAATTTGCTGAGCATTTTGTAATGGTTTCACTGGAATTCAGAAAACTGTAGTGGATCAGACGGGCAGCAGACCACAAACGGTGACCATGACGGTTTTTTGGTACACCCTTTGGCTTTGGAAAGTGCTTTGGAACTTCTCAGTCCAACCACTGGGATGGTTGTTGCTGGCTGTCATGTAATATCCACTTTTCATTGCGTGTCATAATCCGACTGAGAAATGGTTTGTTGTTGTGCAGAATAAGATGACACTTGAAACAATGATTTATTTGATTTGTGGTCAGCCCACTTATCGAACTTTTACACCTTTCTAATTTGTGTCAAATGCCAAAGGACTGTGGAATGGTTGACGCTGAGTTCTTGGGCAACTTCTCATACAGCTGTAAGAGGATCAACTTCGATGAGAGCTCTCAATTGGTCACTGTTAACTTCCAAAGGCCAGCCACTATGCTCATCTTCAAGCCAAAACTTTGCTCACCTCCTTTGCAAAACTTCATGACCACTACATTGTACATTTGATAGCAATTCCTGAGCGAAATGCATTGTTGATGTTGTGAGCTGTCTCCTCTGCTTTATGACTAATTTTGAACTTGAATAAAACAATCGCTTGAATTTGCTTTGTGTCTAATGTGTTTTCTATAGTCTAAAATAGATATAAAATCCAAAGCAATAAGTCATTAGCAAAAACACATGAAGTGAGAAATTCACATTAAAAAGATGTATAAAATAACCACATTTATTTAAGAATGTATTCCAATATCAAATGGCAAAGGTCAACAATGTAAAACCACAATTACTTTTGCACCAACCTAATTATAAAGTTACAATTTATTGAAGGCTAGGCTTTTAAGTAAACACATTACATTCATTATGACTAACCTTTTTAATGATGTAAATTAAGTATTATATATATCCATTGAATGAAAAAAACCTCCGGTTCCAGATATTAACAGGATTGTCCAAAGTCACTGCACTGGGGTTTAAACCTAAGTCAGACTGCATCACTCACACCACTTTTGCACTGTACTTTGTGTAATTCCTCCTTCCCAGAGTGGCTATTTTTTAAAATTTATTTTTAATTGGAGAATGATTGCTTTACAACATTATGTGGGTCTCTGCCATACATCAACGTGAATCAGTCATAGGTGTGTGTGTATATATACATATCCCCTCCCCTCTTGAACCTCCTTCCCACCTCTCCCCCATTCCACCTCTCTAGACTGTCACATGGCATCTATCCGATCTTCTGAGTCATACAGCAAACCCCACTGGCTACCTAGTATACATATTACAGTAACATATATTTCTATGCTACTCTCTCTTCTCCCCACCCACTCCTCGCCCCCTGGGTCCACAGGTCTGTTCTCTGTGTCTGTGTCTCCACTGCTACCCTGCAGACAGGTTCATCAGTACCATCTTTCTAGACTCCATATGTATACTTTAATATTATATTTTTCTGATTTACTTCACTCTGTATAATAGTCTCTAGGTTCATAAACCTCATTAGAATTGACTCAAATGTGTTCCTTTTATGGCTAGGTAATATTCCATTGCATATACATACCATATCTTCTTTATTCATTCATCTGTCTACAGACATGTAGGTCGCTTCCATGTCCTAACTACTGTAAATAGTGCTGCAATAAACACCGGGGTACAAGGTGTCTTTTCCAACTATGGTTTTCTCAGGGTATATGCCCAGTAGTGGGATTGCTGGATCATATGGTAGCTTTATTCCTAGGTTTTTAAGGAATCTCCATACTGTTCTCCATAGTGGCTATGTCAATTTACACTCCCCCTAAACAGTACAAAGTGGCTACTTTGATGGGTGCAACACTCAGCAACATATTTAATTTCAAGTACATTTTTTTTAAGAATAATTCACCATACTCTAATACTAGATATAAAAGCATATCTATTTCAGAATATATTCATATGTAGCAAATGAATTAAAGATATTGTCACAACCGGATTACTAGTCTAGTAATTTTCACTTCTTCTGGTTGTTCAGTTGCTCAGTAATGCTCAACTCTTTGTGAACCTATGGACTGCAGCACACCAGGCTTCCCTGTCCTTCACCATCTCCCAGAGTTTGCTCAAACTCATGTCCATTGAGTCAGTGATGCCATCCAACCATCTCATCCTCTGTCATCCCCTTCTCTTCCTGCCTTCAGTCTTTCCCAGCAACAGAGTGTTTTCTAATGAGGTAGCACTTCCTATCAGGTGGCCAAAGTATTGGAGCTTCAGCATCAGTCCTTTCAATGAATATTCAGAGTTGATTTCCTTTAGGAATGACTGTTTGATCTCCTTGTAGTTCAAGGGACTCTGAAGAGTCTTCTCCAACACCACATTTCGAAAGCATCAATTCTATGGTACTTAGCTGTCTTTATGGTCCAACTCTCACATCCATACATGACTACTTGAAAAATCATAGCTTTGACTATATGGACCTTAGTTGGCAAAGTAATGTCTCTGCTTTATAATATGCCGTCCAGGTTTGTCACAGCTTTTCTTCCACAGAACAATGATCTTTTAAATTTCATGGCTGCAGCCACCATCCACAGTGATTCTGGAGCCCAGAAAAAAAAGTCTGTCACAGTTTCTACCATTTCCCTATCTATCTGCCATGAAGTGATGGGACTGGATGCCATGATCTTAGTTTTTCTAACGTTGAGTTTTAAGCCGGCTTTTTCCACTCTCCTCTTTCATTTTCATCAAGCTCTTAGTTCTTCCTTTTAATTCACTTTCTGTCATAAGGGTGGTGTCATCTGCATGATATTTCTCTCAGCAATCTTAATTTCAGCTTGTGCTTCATCCAGCCTGGCATTTCACATGATGTACTCTGCATAAATTAAACAAGCAGGTTGACAATATACAACCTTGATGTACTCCTTTCCCAGTTTGGAACTAGTCTGTTGTTCCATGTCTGGTTCTAACTGGTGCTTCTTGACCTGCACACAGTTTGTCAGGAGGCAGGTAAGGTGGTCTGGTATTCCAATCTCTTCAAGTATTTTCCGCAGTTTGTTGTGATCCACAGTCAAAGGCTTTCGCATAGTCAATGAAGTAGAAGTAGATATTTTTCTGGAATTCTCTTGCTTTTTCTATGATCCAGTGGCTGTTGGCAAATTGATCCCTTGCTCCTCTCCCTTTTCTAAATCCAGTTTGTACATCTGGTAGTTCTTGGTTCACCTATTATTGAAGCCTAGCTTGAAGGATTTTGAGTATTACCTTGCTAGCATGTGAAATGAGTGCAATTGTGCAGTACTTTGGCATTGCCCTTCTTTGGGACAGGAATGAAAACTGACCTTTTCCAATTCTGTGCCCACTGCTGCATTTTATCAATCAGTTACGAATCAGTTACAGTTGACTAATCAAATCAGTTATTCTCAAAATATAGTTTGTAGTGTGACAAGGACCACTGGTTTGCCAACAACACAATATCCTATCTATATTTCTTTCTTAAAACTAAACCAAGATTTTTGGAACAAGAATGTGCCTACACTAAAGACATTTCCCAGGCTAACTTGAAGTTAGGCCTGTCCACTGAGATGTAGGCAAATAGAGTCTTAACAGTTAGCATTTTTAGAGTGTACTAACCAGGAGACCTTGGTTGACCCTAATATCCCTAAAGAGCTAAAACTCCAACGTCACTGGCTTACACCTGGGCTTCTTACAAAGAAGAAAGTAACTTTTACACGTGTAAACCACCACAGTCAGATCATGTTAACTTCTGGTGAAAGAAATTGTTAGTAGGCTACTGGGAGACTTGAGGGTCACTTACCGAATGGATGAGGAAATACAGCTTGCCGGCCCAAACTGGTCTCCCTCTGTTTTTACATTTTATAAAGAAAATTTATTGGAACAGAGACATACCTATTTATTTCAATATATCTTGAGCACTACAATGGCCTGGCTGAACGGCTGCAACAGAGACAACCAGGCCGAAAAAGCATAAATATATTTACTATCTGAATAGTTTTAGGGAAAAACGGACCGATATTTGATCTAAGGCATTGCTATTCAACATCTGATACACAGATTGGCAGTTTCACTACTATCCAGAAGCTTGTTAAAAATGCAAACTTTTAAGCCCTACTTCACTCCTATTGCATCAGAATCTCCGTGGGCAGCGGCCAGAGAGATTCTTATACATACCAAAGTCTTCTCTAGTGTTCTAAAATACCTGGGAATCCTGTGTGGAAATGCTGACCCAACATCTGCAGAGCAAAGACCTGAGAGTCTGTCTTACAAACAAGTGCCCAGGTGAAGCCAGTGCTCTTCGATGATACTTGTGGTAGCCCTACTCTAAAACTGCTGCAAAATGTGCAGTTTTACAAATGAATGAAAGCTCTCCACTTAAAAGTTAGTGAGCTACTGAAGGACATTACACCTGATATTGGTAAAGAGAACTGAGAACATATTAGAACTAATTAGCACACTGAGTTCACTAGTAAGGGATTCCCTTAGAAATCTGGCCTCCATTTGTCAAGGATACAAAATAATAAACTTCTACTGATATATGCATATGAAGACAGCTGAAACTCCTGCATCAAAAAGAACACTGTTACATTATGAGCGTGTCTGAGTTGTCATGTGATACTGGCTTTCTTATTAATTATAAATTAGAATTAGTTTACTTTTTCTCACTATTTACTTTGTTTCAAGTTGTTCAGCTATCTCTATGAAAATTATTCACATGTACAGTAATAATATTTTTGACCTAAAATTTTCAAAAAAATAAACATGCATGAATTATGCTCATCTCTACTGATAAAGAAGGGCTTCCTTTGTAGGTCAATTGGTAAAGAATCTGCCTGCAATGGAGGAGACCTGTTTGAGTCCTGGGTCGGGAAGATTCCCTGGAGAAGGAAATGACAACCCACTCCAGTATTCTTGCCTGGAGAATCCCAAGGACAGAGGAGCCTGGCGGGCCACATGCCAACTGGGGTTGCAAGAGTCTGACACTACTTAGTGACTTCTGATAAAGTAAGAGGTTTTTATAAACTATTCTTTGTCATCAAATTTGCTTTTTCAGTAATATTTTCTTGTTATTACAGCATTATTTTCCAATAGTAATAAAAAGTATATGAGAAAGAGCCTTTTACTCTGCCTCACTGAGTTATGGTAATAAATTATTTCTTGAAATATCATTTCAGGAAATTTCTTTTTACATCAAGTGAGACAGCATATGGTATCTCTCTCTTTCATACATATTCATGGTGAAAGTGAGTATTTGGGGTGTTTCAGTAATTTAAATATCAACACTTGAGAGAAAAGACTACATCCTGAAAAGATATGTGATGCAAGATTAGGACAAACCTCAGAAACTGAGGACATAAACAATATTCAGGATGATTTGAGATGGCACAGAGAAGAACAGAAGAGTTTTAGGAAAACTGAAAATATTCTGTGAGTATAATGGGACACTATACCTGTTCCAGACAACCTTGTCAAAAGCGTGCTTTTCATTAGTATTTTGACTCCACATGTAATAAACATCTTCAAACTGATTATGTAAAACAACTCTGATTTAAAGTAAAATATAGAGAAATATAGACAAATAAACAATACCATTTCCCTTTCCTTAGTAAAGATATGAGTGCGAGAATAATCAGTGTTTCCACATTTACTTTCATGATACAGACTTGACACCTTGCATAATCTGAAATAAAATGACATCATAACTAATCATATTCTTCTTAACCTCTACCAAAAACCTAAAATGTTACTTTTAAAATGAAAGTTATACATGTATCCATATGATAATGCCCAACAATCAGACTCTAGTACAATGCTGCATTGACTTATCTTTAAATAATGGTGTTCGACCTCGAACATTACCTGGAATGCTACCAAACTCATTGAAACGCAAAAAAATTATTTTGTTAATGGAGCAATATATATACAGAAAGCAGAAGAATGTTCAAAGTAAGATAAAGAGAAGGTTACCAAATCAGTTATCAGGATATGAATAAATGTGTAATGCTCTTATTAGAAACAAGATCTAATTTGGAGTTAACTGTACAAGTATAATTTAAATTGCTTTAACATTAGAAAAGTCATATTCTCATTAGCTCTTGGGAAAAAAAGGAAACATTATATAAAAGGCACAATCTTATGACATTTAGCACATATAAAATATTGTTCCAATACTCTCATTAAGTGAGCAGGGTTTTCAAATTTTAGTCAATATTTTTGGATTATACATATACTTTAAGTAAAAAATATTAACATTTCTTAGCTGGGCAAAAATTCATATATTTTCTAAAATATATATATTATATTACACATACTAGGCCTTCCCTGGTGGCTCAGACGGTAAAGAATCTGCCTGCAATCTGGGAGACTGGGTTTGATCACTGGGTTGGGAAGATCCCCTGGAGGAGGGTATGGCAACTCACTTCAGTATACTTGCCTGGAGAATCCCCATGAACAGAGGAGCCTGGTGAGCTACAGTCCATGGGATGGCAAAGAGTTGGACACAACTGAGCGACTAAGCACACAGCAACACAATACTACATGTATAGGTATGCAAGAGATTTTCTGCTACACTTCATAAAGGCTTGAGAAAAAAAAAAAAAGACAAAGAAATTGGAAAACATAAACTAAATGAAAGGGAGCAATAAATATGAAATAGAAAAGTGAAACAAATTAATAAAAGAAGATCATCATATAGTCCAACCGTTTTAAACATTGCTGCTCATTAGAAACACACCTGGAGCTTTGGAGAACAGCAATACATGAGCATCTGCATTTTTCAAAAACTTCCAAGACAATTCTGTTATGCATCTGCATTTTAAAAAGTGACTGCAAGTTTTTTTTATTAAGAGGTAGTTTTAGTAATGTAGAATTCTATTATTTTCTGTTGACCAAACAGAGAATTTGCTTTAGTATTTATTGTAAAGCTGGTTTGGTGGTGCTGAATTCTTTGACCTTTTGCTTGACTGGAAAGCTTTTGGTTTCTCCATCAAATCTGAACAAGAATCTTACTGGGTACAATATTCTTGGTTATAGGTTTTTCCTTTTCATCACTTTAAATATACCATGCCGTTCCCTTCTGGCTTGTTGAGTTTCTGTTGAGAAATCAGTTGATAACCTAATGGGAATTCCTCTGTATGTTATTGGTTGCTTTTCCCTTGTTGTTTTTAAAGTTTTATCTTTAATTTTCACCATTTTGATTACTATGTGTCTGAGTGTGTTCCTTCTTGGGTTTATTTGATCCATTAGTTTGACTTAGCATGAATAGAATGCTAGATTTCTAATTTATATTTACTCAAAACTGATATAGTTCTATGTATTCTGGCATCTAGTATTACTGCTAAAAATCTAGAAAATTTATCTTAGTGATAAAGAAAAATTTTGAATGAGGCTTGAAACTTCTAATCTAATTTTGAGAATATAAAGAAATACTATGTTGTAAAAAAGGAAGTTAATAAGTGATACAGTATTAACTAAAGTACAAATTTTGTTCAAATTTCACAAAATTTTATGTTAGTATTCATTATTTGTTTTCATATCTCATTCAAGATTCCACATTGCATTTAACTGCATTGAGCAGCTTCAGTCATGTGCAACAAATTCTGGTAAATTCTCTTCATTTTTATTCTAGTACAAATATTTTCTAATTTTCCTTATTATAGTTTCTTAGGTATACCCATCATTAAAAAGTGGACATTTCATTTCCAAACACATGGGATTTTTTTAAAAGTATCTTTAACATGAATTTCTCATTTTGATACTAATTTCTCATTTAAATGTTTTCTTCTCTACAATCATCCCTCTGTGTTTTTTTCAAGCTAACTTTATTGAGGCTTTCAGTGATTCAAAGATCTCTCTTGGTAAATGTCACACTGCACTTGAAAATATGTGGGTGATTTTCAAATACCTTTTGAAACTGATTTCTAACATAATTCCACAGTGATAAACAAACAGCCTTTGTATGATTTCAATACCTTTAGACCAAGAAATTTTTGCACTTTGTCTTATGTCCCTTGATATGTTCCAGTGTCTCCTAGTTTATAGTCTATGGGAACTTGAATTTGTATCCTACTGTTGTAATGAAAACTGTATGAAACCTAATTATGTTGAAGTGGTTCACAGTGCTTTTCAGGTCTACTATATACTTTCATGTCTCTGTATACTCACTCTGTTAATTTCTGAAAATTTGATACTGAAACTCCAACTAAAAATATTAATTTATTTACTTAAAAATAATTATAATATTCCAGTTCATATTTTCATATTTTAAAAATTAAAAATTAAAAGTTAGCATTTCTTTATTAAATATATATATGATATTTAAAAGTTACAGTAACTACATGAAAGTTAAGTAACAAGACAGAAGGTAATTGATTGATGGCATGCAAAATATCTCAAGTAATAGAGTAATGAAAACTGCTGCTGCTCCTAAGTCACTTCAGTCGTGTCTGACTCTGTGTGACCCCATAGATGGCTGCCCACCAGGCTCCGCCATCCCTGAGATTCTCCAGGCAAGAACACTGGTGTGGGCTGCCATTTCCTTCTCCGATGCATGAAAGTGAAAAGTGAAAGTGAAGTTGCTCAGTCGTGTCTGACCCTCAGTGACCCCATGGACTTGCAGCCTTCCAGGCTCCTCCGTCCATGGGATTTTCCAGGCAAGAGTACTGGAGTGGGGTGCCACTGCCTTCTCTCAATGAAAACTAGGTGTGGCTAATTAAAGATTCTTTTACATGCTTTTCATTCAAAGTAGGAACTATATCCTTTTCCCTTGAATCCAGGCAGGTTGTGTGACTCTTCTGACCAACAGAATATGACAGAAGTGACAAACTACCAGCTTCCCAATCCAGGCCTTCAGAAACAAAAAGTTTCTACTTCCTATCTCTTAAAATTCTTCATAAACCGAGCTTTGAGAAACACAAGCCATGGGGAAGCCTCTACAAGTGACTTGATTAACAAACTTGGCTGAAAAAACAATATAAGCTGCCAGCCATGTAAGTGATCTACCAAGCCTTTAGAAAATATATTAATTTTTCGGATCTTAGAAAACAGAATGAATGGAGGAAAAAATGGATGGAAGAGAAAGGGGAAAAAATAAAGAAGTAAAGCAGGGAGGGAAAGAGAGGAGAGAGAAATACAGAGTAAGAAAAGGAGAATATTCTCTCCTAGATGCTTCAATCAACTTAAAAATTCTGTAAATCAAAATACACTGTATGTGATCATTTTTATAGTTGAACACATTTTCATGGGTAAATACAGTTACCTGTAAAATGCTATGTTTTTTAGTTTAAAATGAGAATTAAAAGTATAAAGAATTTGAATATATATATACACACATTTTATTTCAGTATTTTAAAAGTTCCTAAGAATATCACATTTTCTTTATACTCTCAGTCAAAAATATACTAAATGTAAGTTTAGGAATAAATTATGCAGTACAAAATAATCTAGAATACAACCTCATAAGAGTATTGTGAAAAATAAAAAATAGTCATGTATAAGAGAGCAACTTATAAGCCATTAAATGATACAAAAGTATAAACATAGTTATTGTATGTCTAGAAAATCCTCTACTTGTTTCCCTCAGCTGTCATTGCTTAAGTATAAATATGGATATAAACATAAATATAATATTTATGTAAAACAGGAATAACATGATATATGCCATATACTATTCAGGGCTCAACTCTAGTGTCAATTCCTTTATTAACTCTCCCTTAAACAATCTAGCCGTTAAAAAAAAACAACATTAAGAAAATAAAAAATATAAACTTCATGAGAATAGGCATAAGTGGTTGAAACATCTGAATTAATCTCTTCAGCTTGCCACTACTGACACTTCCAGTAAGTGACCATTAAGTAATAATCTAAAATACCATGAGAGGTACCTCTTAACATAGCACTATAATCTTAGGTCTAGAGATTTACCAAAAACATGATTATTCCTGACAGACTTTTCCCAATCTACTTAATTGCTTGGACAAAGAAGTCTAGCAGGCTACAGTCCATGGGTTCGCAAGAGTCGAACACAACTTAGTGACTAAACCACCACCACCACCACCACCACTTAATCACTTATTCAAACTCAAAGAAAATCAAGGGAAAAATTACAGCTTCCAGGAAGAGATAACTTACAGTTACAAAATAGTTAAGTGATTGCAAAGATTTATCTATAAAAGACTAAGCAGAATTTACACCGCATTCCTACCGTTATGTCAAAACATTAATGACTTCTTTTATCACATTTTCTATCTTTTATCTTCTTATAGGGCATTTAAAACTGCTGTGGCTTGAACAGTAGTGTCCCCTCAAAATGAACATGCCTCTAACACCCAAGGTAGGAGGTAGGACCTTTTGGAGGTACTTAGCCCTCAAGTACTGGAGAAGGCAATGGCACCCCACTCCAGTACTCTTGCCTGGTAAATCCCATGGATGGAGAGCCCTGGTAGGCTGTAGTCCATGGGGTCGCGAAGAGTTGGACATGACTGAAGCAACTTAGCAGCAGCAGCAGTAGCCCTCAAGTATGGAATCAGCACCTTATGAAAGACCCCACAGAGCTAGCTGCCTAGCCGTTCCCAGCAGGTGCAGATACAATAACAGGTCTTTAACCCAAAGAAGGTCCTCACCTGACCAAGCTGGCACCTTATCTCAGACTTCCAGCCTCCAGATCTATGAGAAATTTGTTTATAAGTCACCCAGTATCTGGTATTTTGTACTGCAGCCAAAATGGACAAATCTAAGCCAAAATCTTAACATGTTCTAAATGTGTATGAATATGGCAACAAGACAGCTTCCTTTCCTTTATTCCCACATATCAATGAAAAGCAGTAAGTTGAAAAACTTACCACAGCTTTTAACGTAAGTGTCCATAACTTCAGCACTGATTCCATTTGGCCCATTCTCACTTGGTGCATATTTTCTAAAAAAGTTCTGAAAAGATGTTTACATGTTTACAAATTCAATCCTTTAAACAAATTAGGCATTTCAAAATTGTAAATAATGACAAACAGGTGTCTAGTATAAAACTTCATAAAATGCAGAATTGGGGAAGCATATTCCTCAGGAATCAGTCATATTACTATGCTTATAGTCTGAGACTAAGAAATAAACAAATAAATAAAAGTGTGCTACTTCTATAAAACAGGGGAAAACATTAAATAAATATACTGCTATATCTCATATTTAATTTACCAGTTTGTTTCACATTTCTCCTGAAAGTAAACATGAGGGGCTTCCTGTGAATCATACATTCTCCTAAAAGTGAACATGAATTTTTAAAATGACCTTTTAAGTATAGCCACTGGAATACTGCTACCATTAACAAGCTCAATAAAATTACATTCCAATATTCAAAATAATTACAATGCAATGCTAAGACTTTTCAAATTAAGAGCAAATTGACAGAAGATAAACATGAGATACAGACTGAACCAAAGAATTGCAAGGGTACAATAAATACACTACAATAAATACACTAGAGTGTCCAAACAGTATGGAAATACTGGGGAAAATTGTATGCTTTCTTTTCCCCAGATTATCAACTAGCCTATTCTTTTACATCTAGATGTTAAAGAAAAATAGACACAGTATACTATCTGAAAATATAACTAACACACTATTAAAAAATAAATTTATCCTATGTTTTAAGCTTTTTAAACACTCTGCAAGTGAAAAAGAATGTATATCTAGAAAATATAAAGAACTCCTATAAACCAGTAAGAAAAAGACAAAAATCCAAGAGAAAAATGGGCAAAACATATGAATAAGCACTTCACAGAAGAAATAAATGGCCTATACACATATTTCACTCAGTGTTTTTGGTGATCAGGGAAATAGAAGCTCAACAATACCAAGATTAAGTATAGATGAGTAGCAAAGAAAAACAGCTGTTTCCAAAAATAATTCTTTTGGTAAACAATTTTTAACTATCTGCTTAAGCTGAAGATGAGATAAGCTACAACTTGGCAAAATTATTTACACAGATTACACATGAAACTATGGATCAGGACACAAACTGTCATTGTCTTTATTTTACAAAATCATAATTGCACAGAACAACATAATAATTGACAACTTTATTAAACAATTACTTCAGTTAGAACCTGTGTTCAAGCTCTGTATACATTTCATGTCATCTTCAGAAGAATTCTATAGCTAAATACTCTTATTACCCTAATTTTATAGATACAAAAACTGAGACTTAAAGGGTATGTTAGGAGGTCCCCTAGACCTCTGACAGATTTGATCTGTTAGATAGGGTCACAGACTCAACTTACAGCTGTACCACTAGTAAGATGTATTACAGCAGAAGTAAACGCAACAGGATCAACACAGAGAAGACACACAGGCAAAGCCCCTGAATTACACGTGAATCCTCCTTGTTCTCTTCTGAAGGGATATACTGAGCTTATTTTCTGGGGGCTGCTCATACAGGCACCCTGTATAGTCTTTTAGTCCAGCAACTATCAAAATTCTAGAAGGGAGGCCGGTTGTTTCCTATAAATCATATTATTTGTACAAAGAGTCTAGGTATGTGAACCACCCTTATGAGTTCCTACTGAAAGCCAAATACCAGCTAAAGGCTAACCTGTTTGCAAGGTTACTCAAAATATAGATAGAAAGCCACTGAGCCAAACTTCAGACTCTGGCAGTTCGAAGTTTCATGTCTGAGTTTTTAAGCAACCGAGCACAACTGTACCTTGAACCAAACAATAGAATCAACCTCTTGTTTTGTTAAGAAATCAGAGTAATCTTTCTGAAAGTCTAAACTCCACACTGTATTACTGGGACACTCGAAACTGAGAAACACAAAAACATACTATAGTAAATATCCTTTATCAAGACCTTCACTGTATGATTTTTCATCTCAGCCATATCAATTTTTTCTGTGACTTACATAAATTTTTCGTAGGAAAAAGAAAAATTACAATCAAAAGATAACAAAAGTAAACTATTAACATGAAGAATTTTGCAATAAACACTAATTCATGATTTTAAAATATAAAAACAATTCCAAATATATATATGGCTTAGTACAACTTGCCTTTTCTTATCTTAAAGAATAATGATTTTGGAGAGGGAGGGTAGGGGAAAAAGGTCTTAAAAAACATAATTATGTAAAACATGTATAACAAGAATATCACTGTAGACTTGTTCTGAATAACAGCAAAAACTGGAAATAATCAGAACGTTCACTGATGGCTACTTAAATCATAATATTTCCATACTTTGCAATATAATGTAACCATAAACTTCTGAAAATTTCTGATCGCCTATTATGTGCCAGGTAAAGTTTAAGGAACTGAACATCTATCTACCTTGGAAACATTTCCAACTGTTAGCATTGTTTACTTCTCTGGAAAAAAAACAACTTGAGGGAAGAAAAGTGAGAAAAAGAGACTTTCATTTCTAAAACTCTATGTACTTTTTATAGAGACTGAAACTTTTCTAAGAAGAAATATTCATGAAATTCATAAATCATTAAAATAGATATTGTACCTGAATGCTTCCTTCTGTATCAAGAACTTCAGCAACAGGAACTGATTGGATAAACTGCATGAAGCCTACACAGAAACAGATATATTGTAATTAGCACAGCTTTTGGTTAAGCCATTGGAAGGACTTGCTGAAGCTGAAGCTCACTTAGGCCACCTGATGTGAAGAGCTCCCTCAGTTGGAAAAGACTCTGATGCTGGGAACACTGAAGGCAGGAGGAGGAGGAGGAAGCAGAGGATGATATGGTTAGATAGCATCACTGACTCAACAGACATAAATTTGAGCAAACTCAGAGAGATAGTGGAGAACAGAGGAGCCTGGTGTGCTGTAGTCTATGGGATCGCAGAGTCAGACATGACTGAATGACAAAACAACAATATTAGCTAAACGATAAAGATTCTGTTAAGAATAGTCTTCATTTGCCAATGTACACAATACAAACTTATTAGCTTAAAGAGGTCTATAAACATTGTATTTAGTATATATGGGCATTTATATCATAGGAACTACACGGACACATATTAAAAAAATTAAGCTGAAAATCTGCATGTTTCTCTAAGCCAATTTCTATTATTATATACAGGAACACAAAGTAGTAAGATTCAGTTCAGTTGTCACTCAGTCGTGTCTGACTCTTTGTAACCTCATGGACTGCAGCACGCCAGGCTTCCCTGTCCTTCACCAACTCCCAGAGCTTGCTTAAACTCATGTCCACTGAGTCGGTGATACCATCCAACCATCTTGTCCTTGTCATTCCCTTCTCCTCCTGCCTTCAATCTTTCCCAGCATCAGGGTCTTTTCCAATGAGTCAGTGCTTTGCATCAGATGGCCAAAGTATTGGAGTTTCAGCTTCAGCATCAGTCCTTCCAATGAATATTCAGGACTGATTTCTTTTAGGATTGACTGGTTTGATATCCTTGCAGTCCAAGGGACTCTCAAGAGTCTTCTCCAACACCACAGTTCAAAAGCATCAATTCTTCAGTGCATAGCTTTCTTTATAGTCCAACTCTCACATACATACATGACTACTGGAAAAACCATAGCTTTGACTAGATGGACCTTTGTTGGCAAAGTAGGTTGGTCATAGCTTTTCTTCCAAGAAGCAAGCATCTTTTAATTTCATGGCTGCAGTCACCATCTGCAGCAATTTTGGAGCCCCCAAAATAAAGTCTCTCACTGTTTCCATTTTTTCCCCATCTATTTGCCATGAAGCGATGGGACTGGATCCCATGATCTTCATTTGTTGAATGTAAGCCATATTTTTCATTCTTTTCTTTCACTTTAATCAAGACACTCTTTAGTTCCTCTTTGCTTTCTGCCATAAGGGTGGTGTCATCTGCATATCTGAGGTTATTGATATTTCTCTCCCAGCAATCTTGATTCTAGCTTGTGCTTCATCTAGCCCAGCGTTGCCCATGATGTACTCTGCATGTAAGTTAAGTAAACACGATGAGAAAATATAGCCTTGACACACTCCTTTCCCAATTTGGAACCAGCTGGTTCCACGTCTGGTTCTAACTGCTGCTTACCTGTATACACATTACTCAAGAGGCAGGTAAGGTGGTCTCATATTCCGATCTCTTTCAGAATTTTCCAGTTTGTTGTGATCCACACAGTCAAAGGCTCTGGCATAGTCAATAAAGCAGAAATAGGTATTTTTCTGGAACTTTCTTGCTTTTTCTACAATCCAATGGATTTTGGCAATTTGATCTCTGATTCCTCTGCCTTTTTAAAATCCAGCTTGAACGTCGGGAATTTCTCAGTTCATGTACTGTTGAAGCCTCACTTGGAGAATTTTGAGCATTACTTTGCTAGCATGTGAGATGAGTACAATATTTTGTGGTAGTTTGAGCATTCTTTGGCATTACCTTTCTTTGGGATTGGAATGAAAACTGATCTTTTCCAGTACTGACCACTGCTGAGTTTTCCAAATTTGCTGGCATACTGACTGTAGCACTTTCACAGCATCATCTTTCAGGACTTGAAATAGCTCAACTGGAATTCCATCACTTCTAATAGCTTCCTTTGTAGTGATGCTTCCTAAGGCCCACTTGACTTCACATTCCAGGATGTCTGGCTTTAGGTGAGTGATTACATCAATGTGGGTATCTGGGTCATTAAGATCTTTTTGTGTAGTTCTTCTGTGTATTCTTGCCACCTCTTCTTAATATCTTCTGCTTGTTAGTTCCATACCATTTCTGTCCTTTATTGTGCCCATCTTTGCATGAAATGGTCCCTTGATATCTCTAATTTTCTTGAAGAGATCTCTAGTCCTTCCCATTCTATTGTTTTTGTCTATTTCTTTGCACTGATCACTGAGGAAGACTTTCTTATTTCTCCTTGCTATTCTTTGAAACTCTGCATTCATATGGGTATATCTTTCCTTTTCCTTTTCCTTTCACTTCTCTTCTTTTCTCAGCTATTTGTATGGCCTCTTCGGACAACCATTTTGCCTTTTGCATTTGTTTTTCTTGAGGATGGTCTTGATCATAACTTCCTGTACAATGTCAGAACCTGTGTCCATAGTTCTTCAGGCACTCTATTTACCAGATCAGTAACAGGGTAAGGGTTCTTAAATTTGGCGTAAAAATTTCTTTCTGCAGTTTTATAACATACGTCAATTAAAATTCTAAATGTAAACACTTTAAGAAATCTGAAATTGTGGCATTTCAGAATATCAATCACCTAACCCTAAAATTATAGTATATGCATTGGCTTTCTCTGTGTAATACTCTATCTTCTGCCATTCCCTGGAAATGCTATGAGAGGGAAGTATAAATCTCTTACCTGAACTACCATAAAGAAGGGGAGGGGGATAGTATACAGGAGACTAAGAATAAAAATTAAGCCTGTAAGTTCAGGGACAGCAAAAGAAGTATAAAACTACAAATCTGTAAAAAAAAAAAAATCGAAGTTGAATGATGGAAATATTTCAGAATCATAAACAACTATGATCTGGTTTTGGTAAGCCTTACATTATAACTGGGCTTCCCTAGTGGCTCAGTGGTAAAGAATCTGTCTGCCAATGCAAGAGAAACAAATTCAATCCCTGGGCCAGAAAGATCCTCTGGAGAAGAAAATGGCAACCCTCTCCAGTAGTTATATCTGGGCAATCCCAGGACAGAGGAGCCTGGCAGGCTACAGTCTGTGGGGTTGCAAAAAGTCAGACATGACTAAGTGACCAAACAATGACACATTATAATTATTTGCATGCAAATTAGGAGTCTGTGCATTACTTTAGAGTAAGAAACATCTCATTTATTCTGATATGATAAATACTGAACAGTCTGCATCAATGCACTTAACATATATTTGTAGTTTTTCTACTAACTAGCAAGAATTTTGCAGGTAAGCAAAAATAGAGCTTTGACCTGCTTTCAAAGATCTCACAAGTTTGCAAGTTTTATTGGAATAAATACTATGAATGCAAGGACACTATGAAAAGGAATAGTAAAGGGAGACCTATATTACAATGGGAATCAGAGGACCTCTGACATCTGAACTGTGTTTTGAAGGATAATAAACATGCACAAATAAAGCAGAAAGTATAGCAAAGGTAACAGTAATATAAGGCTAAAAGAGCATGGCACATTTGGGAAAATGGAAAGTGCATGGTGTGGCTGAAGCCTAAGAAGCAAGGAGAGTGGAAAAAGAGGTGTTCCAGAGGTGTGGAGGCATGCTATGCCACTCAAGAACTTGTAAACTAAGCTGATGCTTTTGTCTCGGTCCCAGTAGCAAATAAAAGCTAAGTAAATCAATTTATGTAGGATAGTAATAGAACATATAAGAAATTAAACTGCCAGAAAGATTTGGGAGTAACAAGGAGAAGGGCAGAAAGCCTAAAATAAAGCAGGTACTTGTTTCTCCAAGGTACCTAATCTAAGGGTAAGAAGCTCTAGGAGCAACAAGATTATAAAATATACAATACACATTAGGCAAGCATTCTGAACGAATCTTCTGCCAAACTTCCAGAGGTTATTCAATCTCAGAAAGAGTTAGACATATATACTTAAAAATCAATGAATAAAAGCCTCTCTAGGTTTTAGTAACTCTCAATAATGATTATATGCAGAGTACATCACACGAAATGCCAAGCTGGATGAGTCACAAGCTGGAATCAAGATTACCGGAAGAAATATCAACAGCCTCAGATATGCAGATGATACAACTGTAAAGGCAGAAAAGTGAGGAGGAACTAAAGAGCCTCTTGATTAGGGTTAAAGAGAGTGAAAAAGTAGCTTGAAACTCAACATTCAAATAACTAAGATCATGGCATCTGGTCCTATCACATCACGGTAAATAGAAGGGGAAAAAGTTGAAGCAGTGACAGTTTTTATTTTCTTGGGCTCCAAAATCACTGCAGATGGTGACTGCACCCATGAAATTAAAAGTTGTTTGCTGTTTGGAAGGAAAGTTATGACAAATCTAGATAGCATAATAAAAAGCAGAGATATCAAAGACAAAGGTCTATATAGACAAAGCTATGGTTTTTCCAGTAGTAATGTAGGGATGTGACGGACCACAAAGAAGGCCGAGTTCCAAAGAACTGATGCTTTAGAATTTTGCTGTGGGAGAAGATTCCTGAGAATCCCTTTTACTGTAGAGATATCAAACCAGCCAATCCTAATGGAAATCAACCCTGAATATTCATTGGAAGGACCGATGCTGAAGCTGAAGCTCCAGTACTTTGGCTACTTCATGTGAAGAGCCAGCTCACTGGAAAAGACACTGATGCTACGAAAAGACTGAAAGCAAAAGAAGACGGGTGCAGCAGAGGATGAGATGATTAGATAGCAACACAGATTCAATAGATACAAATCTGAGCAAACTCCAGGACATAGTGGAGGACTGAGGAGCCTGATATGTTGCAGTGAATGAGGTCGCAAAGAGCTAAATATGACTTAGTAACTGAACAATAACAAAAACAATTATGATTTCAGATACAGATCACCACAGAAGAAAACTACTGTGGTTTGCAAACAGTTTTGAGTCCAAAGACATATATCATAAAGGTTCTCATTTTTCTCCGAAATACGCTGTTTAATGATTTCAAGAGGTATACAAAGAAAGGGAGGGAGGGAAGGTAGATAGGTCGCCAGGAAGGCCCGACTGGTCTTCAGTGTTACAAATGAGTTCAATCCTTAATGTTCTTAACAACTTCCAATTTAAAAAGGAAAAATATACTCATTGGACACTGAAATAAATAATTGTTAAAAATAAACTTACCATGCTTTGTACTAGTGGCTAATACTTTGTAGGGCGTCAACTTCAAATCCAGATTTTCTTTTCGTAGAAGCTTAAGATCAAAAGTTATATTAAAAAAATGAAAAGAATGTTATGAAACAGTTTTGTATTAAGTATTATAGCAGTTTAATACATCTCTTTATCTTTTTCTAAATCACTGTCAGTTTTCACTGATAGAGCGTTCCGCCCTAAGGATTTATGCAGGCATTATTGGCCATGAAGTATTTTATGACTCCAAATAAGGAAATGAAAACAAATATGTTTCTTTAAAATCCACAGACAGAAAAGGATTTAAGAAAGAAGATTTAATTGACTAAGAGGAAGAAAATTACTAAATCCAACACTGAAAGAACTGTGAAAAAGTTTTTATAAAAAGGAACACATGCAGCTTCATTTTATACTCATCTTAAGAGCCATCTGTAGTAATACAATAACAACTACATTTGTTCAAGATCAAGTGGAGATTGTTCAGCTCTCCAGGATTGTACCTGAATGTTATATAATTCTGGGTACATGTAATTCTGTTTCCATGCATAGCATATCCACTAAACCATTGATTTCTGAAATGAAAACATGTTCCCTACCAACATAAGGTTATGCTTACCTTGTCCATGAGTGAAATGATTTGGAGAATAAGTTGATCTTGGCGTAAATCATCCCCATGCTTAAATATAACTGGATATTTGCCTCCATCTTCAGTCTTAAAGAATAACTGTGCAGGCATAAGAGCACTCTGGAAATAAAAATATTATTTTCAAATTATATAAGATGGAAATGTGGAGAACCTGTAATAATCTAAAGAAAAGAAATGAGTCTGACAAAGCAAATAATATTAATTTCTACAGACCATGAGAAATAATAGCATAAAAAGTATCAGATAGAGGGATGAACAGGTGTGTGACAAAAAGAACACAGTTAAACGGTACTAACAGAATTGAAGAAGTGAGTGTATAGTTGTTTACTGTGAAAGCCTTTCAACTTTGCTGTATGTTTGAAAACTTCACTATAAAATGTAGAGGAAAGGCATCAAAAATCCTTCAAAGAATTTAAGTTTAGAAACTACAACCTCTAGTGAATTAAAACTTCAAATAGTTGTAGTATCCTTTGATCACCTCAGGGTAAATATATTTTATCCCTGTACCCTACTCACAAGCGCTCAAGAAAACAAGTGGAAGCAAAATTCCTAAAGATAAATGATAAGCAAGATGTTCTTTGTTGTAACTTCCCTATTCCGATTTGGATCTGATTTTTGAAATTTAGAGTACCTCTGAAATCTAGTGTAAACACATGACAATCTAAGGATAACTAGGACACTAATCCCAGTGCCTTAAGGGGCTCCAATCCCCACAGAGATCTAGCTTTTGTTCTTAAGCCAGGGTCTAACAAAGTATTGTCTAAAAATATTGAAAACTAAGTCCATAACCTTTTCAGCTCTAAGGAGTTCATAGAAGGACAACAAGAATTCATGGATTCTGCTACAACTCTGTGTAGACATTTCAGTGTATTTCCAATCCATCACTTTCATTGGACTCTTAAACTCATGACCCCCAAAATGGTCAAGAATTATAATCCTAGAGTTATGCAGTAAATGCCCTAGAAACATTAGTCCTAAACTTCAATTCAGAATTTTCAAGAATGTCCACTATTTAATAAAGGCTAGAAGAAAAAAATTCAGAATTGAACCTGAGGATTAAAAAGATATCCCATGACATCTTACTGACCATATATACTTTGTATATATGACATAATTATAAAATTATTTAAGGAAAAAAAATGGATCCAGAATCTACCTAACAATGGCGACAGATTCTCATACTGCACTCTTACAACTCTGGCTCTATGTCTTAAACATTCTTTTTCATCCTGTTTGCTAAAATATGATAAAACACTGTTCTTGGTTAGTCCTAAAGGGAATGAGAATATTAGAAGCAGATCTTATATGGGAGTTCTAGCATGAACTAAGAAATATTTGCATTCTCTCTCCTATAACCAGCATTTTTAAAATTGCAGGTTTATAACTTTATGAGTCTTAAAACCAACTAAACAGGTTGCAAACAACATTTAAAAACTGATGCAACAGAATAATTTTTAGAAGAATAGACACTATCAGTCCATAACATGCAGTAAGGTTAAAGTACTGCTTTTTGAAACATATTGCAGTTGTGCATGCTGGGCTGCCAAAGGCTGCCTTTCAAATCACACCCTTAAAAAAAAATCTGAACTATTTCTTATTGTAATCATACCTTTTTAAATATATCCAAAGGAGAGATCTATGAGGCCTTTCTTACCCAATAGAAAGTAGTATTCCAACGCAACTTCCCTTTTCCAACCCTAGAATCAGACAACCTACAATATCATGTTTCAATGAAGCTTCACAAGGAATGATCTCAGCCCTTTGGTCTGCTTAGAGAAGGCAGCTGCCTCCAGTCCTTTCTAACTATCCAAGTGGTGGCTAGCCAAAAGAAAGCCAGGCACATGCTGTTATGGACTAAAGAGAATTACCACTTAAAAATAAGAAAATATTTAAGTCATTGGAACAGATACCAAATTGAAAAATTTTATAAAAGGGTAACTGGAATTCTTATCTAACCACAGGAATTTATAAAGTAAATGCCTAAGTGTGCAAAGTAATTTATTTTTTAAGCTTACATGGGAAAAGATAGTTGTGGCTCTGATTAATAAATAGTTCAAAGAATTAAATATTAAAAAACCCAGTGATATAAAAATACTTCATACATTTCACATAAAAATGTCCACAGGTATTACAAAAAGATCTTAAAACACAGATAAATAAAAGGCATTTTTTCCGCAAAGGTAGAGTCTCTGATATAGCTTTAAAGAATCAGCTCCAGTCATAGATATCAAAGATCCACCACAATTACCTTAAACAATGTAGCTGTTTCTGGAATTATTCCTCTAATTTTCACCTGAGGTTCTAAAGGCAGTGGGATAAGTTCCACATCGGACAAGTTCATCTTTTCATTGTCTCCAAGCAATGCCTGTAGTCTCTCATTCTAGGAGAACAAGTTATAAAGTACTAATTAGATTACAATGGAAAAGTGACTTTTAAAGCATATGGTAAGACGTAAAAGACTGATAACATTAACTTTAAAATATTTGAAAAGCACCATAAAAGTCTATGTGAAGTAACATAACATAAAGGAGTTAGTATGTGTGAGAGAAAAGCACTTATAATCCACCTGACAATAACAGCAGCACACTTTGTAAGGCGCGATCCCCTGACCTATGAAATGCCGGACTCTCAGAGGTCAGGGAATATGTTTCTCTTGCTGCAACTGAGAATCAGGGATATTCTCAGGCTGGACTTAAAGATATAATTTCTGCTTTAAAAGGACTTGTGAAGTCACAAAGAAACTAATTTCGTTTGAAGCTTAATTTCACATGACCAGATATTAAGCAAGAATTTCATTAGCTGTTACACTGTGTATTTTAGGTTTAAAAAGTAAACTCAATTTACTTGGAGGAACCTGGACCCTACATTTTACTATTCATTGATTCTATCTGATGAAACTTTTACTAAGATATCAGGTTCAGTTCAGTTGTGTCCGACTCTGTGACCCCGTGGACTGCAACACGTCAGGTTTCCATATCCATCACCAACTCACAGAGCTTGCTTAAATTCTTATAATCATTTATTCATTTTCTTTAGCTCACATATATACTGCATTAAGCCAAGATTTCAGACACTGAGCAGTTCAAGTCATGATGAAACAGTCTTCTCACTTAGCAGCATCTATAATGTTTAGACCAAGCCCACCTATTCAATTTCAAAAGGACAATCTATTTTCTTGGAAAGCTGTGTGAGAGAGACAGAGAGATTGAGAGAGCGAGAGAGAGAGTGTGAGAGTGTGTGTGTGTGTGTGTGTGTGTGTGTGCATGCGTGCATGCTCAGTCTGCCCAACTCTTTGCAACCTCATGGACTGTAGCCCACCAGGCTCCTCTGTCCAGGGAACCCACCTTCCTTGCATCTCCTGCATTAGCAGGCAGATTCTTTACCACTTGCACCACTTGGGAAACCTTGTGAGTCTAGCATTCTTTAAATAGGTAAGCTTGTTTTCATGGGGAGAAAACTTGACCAAATACACTG
Organism: Nanger dama; assembly: GCA_917880005.1. Lineage (NCBI taxonomy): Eukaryota > Metazoa > Chordata > Mammalia > Artiodactyla > Bovidae > Nanger > Nanger dama. The sequence goes on from CAKJTW010000069.1 coordinate 8,232,468, forward strand.
CACTTCTTCCTATTTCTCAAACATGTCACACATGCTCTCACATCAGGGCCTTTGTGCTTGCCGTTCCTCTTGCTGACAGTCTTCTCTAGATATTCACATGGTGTGCTCCCCAACTTGCTTCAGCTTTTTGTCCAAATGTCAACTCTTAGTGAGGCCTTCATGATCATTCCATTGAGAAATGAAACACTGCCTTAATACTTGAACTGGGCACTACATATTCCCCTTTCCTGCTTTATTTTCCCTAATAGCATAAGACACTATATAGCATATATTTTATATATTTTGTTAACTTTTTCTTCCAACAGGAATGTAAGCTCCTTACATTATAAAGGGTAGGGGTTTTTATATTCAGCACTGTATCCCAGGCTCTAGAAAGAGTGCTTGGCACACAGTAGGCATGCAATATATTTTTACAGAATATATATTATAATCTAAAGAATTATGAAGTGAGAGAGAATACTTAACATTCAAAATGAAAACTTTAATTTGTTTTTAAATGTGGAATTAATGTATTTTTATTAGAACTCAAACATCTAGATTCAAAGACTTCAATCAAGAGAATTTTTCCTAAATGACATCAGTAAGGGAAAGAAAGTAGCAACAATATTAGTATCTGTTTTACCGTCTGAAACCTAACTCATGGATTCCCTTGTGACACATTTACCACTGTTGGACTCACCAAGACAAGTCTCTCCCAACTTCATTATGAGGGATGGAAAAGCATTACATGTGATTTTAAATTATTAACTGTAGCCATTTCATTATTCCTGGTAATAACACAAATAATGGTGGTGGAGCGTCATCTTGGCCTTGCACTAAAATGTGGGGGGCTTGTTTCTAGTAAAACTATGTAAATAAAAACTAAGTTTGTCTTTTATTATTATCACGAAAAAATGTCTGAAAAGAGTTTTAGCCAATGTTAACACTACATCTGGGACTGTCTGATTTAAAACACAGGCAAAACAACATGTGTTCTGCAGTATGTGGCAAATACAAGGCTGTGACGGCTGAAAGAGGTGAGAAAACTGCAGAAGAAAAATTTGAAGCTAGCAGAGAGAGGTTGGCTCATGAGGTTTAGGGAAAGAAGTCATTTCCAGTATCAAGATGAAGCAGCAAGTGTAGATGGAGAAGATGCAGCAAGGTTATCCAGAGAATCTGGCAAAAATAATTAACAAAAGTTGCTACTACACTAAACAACAGATTTTTCACTGCAGACGACACAGCCTTTTATTGGAAGAATGCCATCTAGGACTTTCATAGCTCAAAAGGAGAAGTCAATGCCTGGCTTCAAAGCGCAGGCTGATGCTCTGGTTAGGGGCTGAAGTTGAAGCCAACACCTACCTACCATTTCAAAAATCCTAAGGCCCTTAAGAGTTATGCTAAATCAATTGCTTGCTCTTAAATGAGGAACAAAACCTGCATGGTAACAAAACCTGTTTACAACATGGTTTCCTGAATATTTTAAGTACACTGTTGAGATCTACTGGTCACTTAAGAGTTCTGGTAAAGGTGTACAGTGAGATTAATGTCATTAATCTGCCTGCAATGCAGGAGACCCAAGTTTGATCACTTGGTCAGGTAGACCCACTAGAGAAGGAAATGGCAACCCACTTCAGTATTCTTGCCTGGGAAATCTCATGGACAGAGGAGACTGGCAGGCTACAATCCATGGGATCACAAAGAGTCAGATATGACTCAGTGACTAAACCACCACCTCTAAGCATAAACAGAAAGCAAAGCCAGAAGGTTTACCTTTTTCTTACGATTTCCACTTTCACGCTGCACTGCCTTCATTAGGTGCACCAGCCGATCTACAAAAGTCTGTTGTGCAGCCAGCAGAGAACGCATAACTCGGACAGACTTATCACCCTGAAGAAATTCAAAGGAAAGAAAAGTTAATTCTATATAGCATAATGATCAGTTTCTTCATTAGCATAAGGTGAGGTGAATTCGCTCAGTCGTGTCTGACTCTTTGCGACCCCGTGGACTGTAACCTACTAGGCTTCTCCATCCATATGATTCTCCAGGCAAGAATACTGGAGTGGATTGCCATTTCCTTCTCCAGGGGATCTTCGAAACCCAGGGATCGAACCCGGGACTCCCGCATTGGAGGCAGACGCTTTGACCGCTGAACCACCAGGGAAGCCCCTTCAATAGCATGGGTGACCTTTATTTATTATTTAATAACTACAAACTTCAACACAAAGTAATACTGAAAAAATAATTATCCTGATTCAGAGATAATGAGAAGCCTGTTATCTTAACCACCACCAATTCTTCTACAATTGAAAATTATTTTGAGTTGTCAGTGAATACTAATCTATCAAAAATTGTATGTTTTTTCCCACATGCAAGTGTGTGACAAGACAAAATTTACTGACCCAAGGTGTATTCACTGACTGATTCAATAAATATCTGGATGCTTATAATTTCTTCAAAAGGGCATATAGTAGAAACAATACTATCTTCAAGGAACGAATTAAATCTTTAAAAGAAAGTTCTCAAATAGCAATATAATATGCTAGCTTAGTAAAATAAAAGCCATAAAACCAATGCCATGAAGTCTTGTGTAGTAATTCTCAGTTCATAAAATATTATAAAATAACATTTTCTCATTTAATTTCTCCAATTACACTGAAAGAAGCAGCTTGGCAATTATGTATCTTTATTTAAAAGACTGAAATTTATTCTCAGAGAGACCAAAATTGCCTCAGAGGATGACAAAGGCTATAAGTGACAGAACTGAAATTAGAAGAGAGGACCAACTGCTTATTTTCCAATTTAGATACAGCAAATCTATGGGCTCTGAGAACTATAAAAAAGTTTAGTCTCAAAGAGTTCAATAAGATGTGATTTAAATTTCAAGACAATTTAAATGAACATGAAACAGCAGATAAAGATGCTATGAAGCAAAATATTTCTACAGCAAATCAGGTACTGTTGTGACAATTTTTTTCATGGCCCATGCACCCTCTGCTGGCTGAACTGAGACATTGCCTTAACAATCACAAGAACACCAGGTAAAAAAGGCCTACAGATCTCTGCTGCTGCTGCTGCTGCTGCTAAGTCACTTCAGTTGTGTCTGACTCTGTGCGACCCCATAGACAGCAGCCCACCAGGCTTCCCGGTACCTGGGATTCTCCAGGCAAGAACACTGGAGTGGGTTGCCATTTCCTTCTCCAATGCATGAAAGTGAAAAGTGAAAGTGAAGTCACACAGTTGAGATCTCTAGAAAATGTTAAAAGCAAAAACAGAAGTCATGTAAAGTATCTGCAATATGACCACTGCCAGATTTATATAAATGTACCTAGTCTTAGGGCTTCCCTGGTGGCTCAGATGTTAAACCGTAATCTTTATTACTTATGAAGACTGACTTGTGAATTTGACATAATTTTTATGTGTCGCAAAGTATTACTCTTCTTGTGAATTTTCCCAATTATTTAAAATTAAAAAGCAATGTTTAGCTCATCAGTTCAGTTCAGTCGCTCAGTGGTGTCCAACACTGCGACCCCATGAATCGCAGCATGCCAGGCCTCCCTGTCCATTACCAACTCCCGGAGTTCACTCAAACTCATGTCCATCAAGTCGGTGATGCCATCCAGCCATCTCATCCTCTGTCATCCCCTTTTCCTCCTGTCCCCAATCCCTCTCAGCATCAGTGAGTCAACTCTTCGCATGAAGTGGCCAAAGTACTGGAGTTTCAGCTTCAGCATCATTCCTTCCAAAGAAATCCCAGGGCTGATCTCCTTCAGAATGGACTGGTTGGATCTCCTTGCAGTCCAAGGGACTCTCAAGAGTCTTCTCCAACACCACAGTTCAAACACATCAATGCTTCGGTGCTCAGCTTTCTTCACAGTCCAACTCTCACATCCATACATGACCACTGGAAAAACCACAGCCTTGACCAGACAGACCTTTGTTGTCAAAGTAATGTCTCTGCTTTTCAATATGCTCCCCAGGTTGGTCATAATTTTTCTTCCAAGGAGTAGCATCTTTTAATGTCATGGCTGCAATCACCATCTGCAGTGATTTTGGAGTCCCCCAAAACAAAGTCTGACACTGTTTCCCCTGTTTCCCCACCTATTTCCCATGTTTAGCTCATATACCATACCATATTTAGCTCATAGACCATACCAAAACAGGCAATGGGCCAGATAGGGCCCATGGACTGTATATGCCAATCCATATATTAAATAGTTACCTTCAACAATGCTTGGCTGAACCGTCTCATAACATTCAAGTACATTTCATGGGTCTTTGGATCTCTCTGCTGAGTATCTTGATCTTCACATTCCACTATCACATACCTTAAAAATAGGTTAAGTCATTCATATACGTGTGAAATGAAACAGAGTCATTCTACTTATGCCTTTCTATTAAAAGATTCACATTTGCAAAAACAATGAGTAATGAAACTTCTATCATCACTCTTTTAAAATCTGAAAATTAAGGAACAACACATAAAACCTTCTGTAAAAGATAAATTAGTAAAAGGATGCCTTAATTTGTAAAATATCCTAGATTTTCTAAAAATTTTGGGATCAAAACGAGCATTTTCTCCTAATTCTTTATGAGGTACATAAAGCATTAACATCTTCAGAAATCATATAACCTCACGAATCTACCAAGTAACTCATGAACAAAAATATTTTTAAAATTTATGTAATATTTTTGGTATTACATAAGGCTCTCTTATTCTGGAAAAAAAAATTTGAAGCTTTTTTCATTAACATAACTCTGAAAAATAAATTTTTAATTTTCCCTTTCCCACTCAATTTCTTCATTTCTTAAAATTCCATATAAAATGTTCAATGTTTCTATCATAAAACTGTGATTTTAGAGATTTAAAAAAATTTAAATATAAATATATTCTTAAACCAACACTGCTGATATAATTCATATAATTATATAAACAATGACCTGGATTACATTTTAGAGGTTGTCTAATCCAGTGTTTTCAATTATTACTGGAACAAGCCATATTGACATGCATTTTATATCATTACTTGTTGCACAGAGCCCATGTGTGCATACAGACACATAACGCTGAAAAAAAGTTTCACAAAGCAATATTCTATGAATAATGTTAATATTTGTTATTGTTCTATTTCATTTTTCTTTAAATAAATTTGTGAACCTTAAATTTGATTTCAAATGGATCATGATGTACAGTTTGAAACTTGCTCATTTTATCAACAGTAAAACTTAGAGGTGGTTGTATCTTGCCCATGGTGATACAATTAGTTGACTGAAGAGTTGAAATCAGAATCCAGGATTCTGGACTCCAAGGCCAGAATTCTTTCTACTAACCTTACTCTTTCTCAGTGTTTGACCTTTTAAAAACCACATTAAACTTCTTAACCTCCTTAACTGATAGTACTTCACAAATCTCAAATCACAGGGCTTATTATTTTCCTTTACATTATGTCTAGAAAGAAATATTCAACCATCTAGAAGGTAAGCTTCATGAGAACAGAGTTGTCTTGTTTGCACTATACCGTTAGCACTTCCATGCCCGGACAGAATACTTAAGGTGGTCTGCTTTTAAATTCATCTACCCTAGTTTTCAAGCAGTAGATCCCCTTTTCAACAAACTGATTGTCATTTATAACTGAACATGTGTAAAACTGAAGCTATCATACTAAATTAATGACTTTTCTATCTCAATTTAAGGCATTATCAACATTTCAGGCACTTGGGCTACAGTTTGGATCACCTGAATACAAAAAAATAAGAAAAAAGTGATGAGATTGTAACCAAACCAGCGAACACAGGTTCTACCTAAAACTATTACTGGCACTTTGTATTTAATTTGTGGTCTGTAGATCTAGCGCCAAGCCTAGGTCACATTCCCCCATTTCAAACACCTATGCTCACTTAAGTCACCAGGCCATGTCGATTTTTTTTCCTATAAAATACTTCTTTTAATTGTTCTGCACTACAAGCCAGCCATGTCTGGAATCAATCAGCAGATATCTTTTACCCAGCTTCTCTAACTCTAAAAACAAACACTTTTTGATCAATATAATCATCCTAAAGTTTTCTTCTTTAAACTACCTTCATCATGCCCCACTGATATTACCAAAAACACCAACAGTTCCCTCTACTTAAAAACAACTCTCTGTGGCCCTAAGTGTCTGGTTCAACTTCCACTGTCTCCAGTGAATGCATTCACACTCTAGGCAGCTCGACTCTCCTACCCTACTTTGTGCTTTTGCTCATGTTGTGGTACTGTCCTGAACGATCTTCCTGCCTCCACCCTTCCTGATTCTACCCACACTTCAAACACAGGGACACTCCATCGCCTCCCAGAACTCTCAAACACTAAAAACTTCTTTCTTCTCTGACGTCCCAGAACAGGTACAACCTCTCACAGCAACTTCTGCAGATAATGTTACCTGGCTCATCACTATTTCACAACTTACTCCTAGCTCCCTTCAGAAGTTATAAAGAAACTGATGCCAGATTCTGTATCTTAAAAAATATTTAGTGGCCCCTGACATATGTAATATAGTCTTATACATAGACATATTTTAAAGGCTGATGAAAGTTAAGCACCTTCTCCTACTGACTTCCCAGTGCCATGCTGTACCATGATAATAACAGGTGATCTAGAAGTCCTCAGAGCTGCATAACCTAGAACTTTCTGTATAAGTAGTGTGAAAAACTAGACCATGACACTGCATTTACCTTATGTTCCTGACAAGAGTTAGAAACCAAAAATTCAAGAAAGCATTCTTAAATCTTGAACAAAGAAAGCCACAGGATTCACATGTGTCCTTCTATAGCCACAGGACATATATGAATTTAAAATGAAACTTTAAAAAATTAATAACTCTTTAAAGTCTTTACCATCTCCATCACCTTGGGAGTCCCTTGGAAAGCAAGAAGGAGATCAAATCAGTCAATCTTAAAGGAAGTCAACCCTGAATACTCCTTGGAAGGACTGAAGTGGAAGCTGAAACTCCAATACTTTGGCCATCTGATGCGAACAGCTGACTCATTGGAAAAGACCCTGATGCTGGGAAAGACTGAAAGCAGAAGGGGAAGAGGGTGACAGAGGATGAGATGGTTGGATGGCATCACCAATTCACTGGATGTGAACTTGGGCAAACTCCCGGAGATGGTGAGGAACAGAGAAGCCTGGCATGCTGCAGTCCTTGGGATCGTGAAGAGTAGGACCCTACTTGGTGACTGAACAACAATAATCCTTTGAAGTCTTTACTATCTCTGTCACGTTAGTATATTCATTGTCTTTTCCTGTATTTACACAGCAACTCAGCAACTCCTTTCTAAATGAGCAATACAGATGACCATGATATACAGGCTCCATTGCTTTGTTCAGGTCCCCTTGACTATTAAGTAAATACAATGGCTAAAGCCATGTGATAAAGGTCACATAACAAATAGCTCTCAAAATCACTCAAGCCAAAGTTCTAATACAAAGGGCAAGTCCATCTAAAATAAAAATGACAGTGTCATCTCCAAAATGAAGGACAAACTTAGATTAAGACAAGAAGACCAAGATTTGTGTCACTTCTGAATTCTGTTTACAGCAGTAAGAAGATTCTACAAAGCACTCATGTACTTCTGCTTTTGAACTGTGTGGTGTTGGAGAAGACTCTTGAGAGTCCCTTGGACTGCAAGGAGATCCAACCAGTACATCCTGAAGGAGATCAACCCTGGGTGTTCTTTGGAAGGAATGATGCTAAAGCTGAAACGCCAATACTTTGGCCACCTCATGTGAAGAGGTGACTCACTGGAAAAGACCCTAATGCTGGGAAGGATTGGGGGCAGGAGGAGAAGGGGACGACAGAGGATGAGATGGCTGGATGGCATCACCGACTCAATGGACATGGATTTCGGTAGACTCCTGGAGTTGGTGATGGACAGGGAGGCCTGGCGTGCTGCGATTCATGGAGTCGCAGAGTGTCGGACACGACTGAGCGACTGAACTAAACTGAACTGAACTTTCTTAAAACCTGTCATCTTCAAGTAGAAATGCAGACAAAATTATGTGGGTACCCATTTTATGATGACAGCAGCAGGCCACCTATTTCCTGACAATCTCATTTTGTGAGGTAAATAAACTTTATTACCTTGAAAGGTCTTAAAAGTTACCAAAAAAAAAAAAAAAAAAAAAGTCAAAGCAGCCAAAGTTTATTTTTAATTTCAACATACCGGAATAGCTATAGAAAAAAAAAAAAAAAAACCTGGAACAATTTATAGATCCTGATGTTCAGTATTTAACAGAATAGAAGCTATTACTTTTCTCTGTGGTTTAAAAGGTTGACATCATTTATTTTAAAAGGATTGTCTGTATTACTATAGGCCCCTAAGGATTCAACTATAGCAGGAATCCTGTTTAAATCAACAGAAAGGGAACAAATGAACAAGGAAGTTCAAAATGTTCAAAATCAAATAGCACAATCAACTGAAATTTATATTTTAATACATTTGTTAGGGTAAGCTTAGACTGAGAAGCATATAAACTGTTACACATGATTAATATTTTATACTACTCTGTCCAGGTTCAATGGAAAAGAATGATTATTTTAAGTCAACTACTTGAAATTATTTCCTTATTTTCATGCTACAATCACAAAAGTAGTGTCTACCAAAGTCAGAAGTCCACATCAATAGCTCTTTCCCTCCTTTAGTATTTCTGAATATGTAATAATGCGGACTGTAAATATGGGAAAAACAATTACTCCTCAGAGAATGAACAGACATAGCACATGCTATTGCATCAGTGAATGAGAAATACAGTGGGAGAACAGAAATCAAATCTAAGTTTGATGGAACATTTATAAGACTGGGAGCTAGGGCTTCACTTTGTTTATTATCTGTAGAGAAAACAAAGTACTCTTTCTGAGCAGAAACTGTTGCCTCACTAAAAACTGTTCACCTAATAGACTTCCTCCTGTTCAGCTGCATTCAGGATGGTTTGAAAACTCTTCCTACTTGAAATAAGATAGCAAAGATTTTATCACAACCAATTTCAAATTTTATAGTGAAATCTGGTCTACAGTCAAATCTAAAGAATACATAATTTTAAACACCACATAATCAGTGTATGTACATACAGCTCCTGTAAGTGACTAATCTACACTGCAAGTAATGAGCCAGAGAAACTTTCCATGAATATTACAAGGAAATAAATATACCTATAAAGGAATTCTTAGTAAAACATTTAAAAATATATAAAACCCTGATTTTTAAATACCTATGAGGCTTAAAAGTACTTATTCAAAACCTTGGCACTGTGCCCTACACATTTTAATTTACTCTAAATTATTTACCTAAATTTTTACGAGGAAATATTTTTCCTTAACACCAATTAATAGATATACACTTAAGAATTCAAACTGCAATATGGAGAACTTTAGGAAGCAAGAAGCTGCATTAAAAGGAAATAGTAGTGATTTGGTAATATAATAATTTCTAAGTAAACCCTTCAAAGTCAAAACGGTGATTAACAACTACCCAAAATATTCTGTGGATGTATTTTCAAGGACATACTGAAAGTTACTGTGAAGGAAATGCAGTTTTATGAATGTTATATTAAATTGCTAAAGAAAAGCATGGAATTATTTTTCTTACCTCTACAAAGACCAACAGAAAAACACAGTTAAACCCAGTAAACTGAGCAGTAATATTAAATCATGGATCTTTTCTACAGTTAAAAAATATCAAGCTTGTTGAGAAGTTTTAAAAAAAAATGTTCTCTCAAATGTACACAAGGTTCAAATAGAGCTTACCCAACTGGCTCTGCCTTTTGTCTGCTAAAAACTGGATAAGGTTCTCTTGTCTGGTGTTTAATCCTAGTGCTTTCTTTTAACTGAACCAAAAACAGTGTTTCTCCTGTGGCTTAAGCTACTTGTTCTTTACACTTTAAAATCCTATGACAAAAGGGAGACATGCTTCATATTAAATGTGTCTCAGTAAGTCAGTTAACCTTTCTATACCTTAGTTCCTCTCTTTCCTTCCTTCAACTCATTCAGGAAACGTGTTCTCATGTAAAATAGAGATACTTACATTTGCCCTATTTAACTTCACATGAATAAACGAGAAAAGGTCACTGAAAGCACTCTGTAAATGGCAAAATTTGAAATCAATGATCTAATCCCAGCTCAAGTTTTAGCAAGTTCATCTACATCATGACTCTGCCTCAGATTCCTCATCTATGAGATAAGTAACTTCAAATTCTGTCTACTTTAGCATGATTGCAGTATTTTAGTAAATAATGTGAAAATACGGAATTACAGTAAAGTATCATATTGATACTATTTAAATAGCATAAAAGGCAAACTGACATCAAACTGAAAATAATCAATTAACTTACCCAGTTTTATCTTAGATCCTAGAAGTTTAGTGAAAGGAAGAAAAACTGTGATGCTAACAAGCATTTCCATGAGCATAATTGCAAAGAAACAAAGCTAGATATAAATACTGTATAGGTTTTTGATGATTGCTCATACTTTAAAGTGCCTTTTCGTTTAGTTTGGGAAAAAATAGTCCTAAGCAGTGATTATAAAATAAAAAGTTATTTCACATACCAGTATAAATAGTTAGCCAGTGTTGAGTTTTTGCAGGCTCTTGATATCAAGAAGGTACACAGATCTTGCTGAAAGAATTAAAAGAAATGTATTTATATATTACCATCTGCTATTCACGAGGGGGAAATAAGAGAGTCTACATTTGCCTATCAGTTCTTACCTACATATCTATGCCACAGATCAGATTTTTATGCATTTATCTATCCCTCCATACCATCCATCTAATATTTATTCTAGACCAGGCAATATGTGAGAGAGATTAAGGATACCATAGTTTGCCGAGTTCCTGGTTCTACTGGAAGCGTAACATTTAGTGGAGGAGAGGTGCATTAAAGGAAGTCATAAATATAACTTGGACTGCGAGGTCAGAGGCAGCAATGAGGATGTGATGTTAAGGCACGACCAGCATGATGGTATGGACCAAGGCCCCGAATCTCACTGTCCAAGGAACTTTTAAAAGGCCTGATGTAGCTAACATACAGTGAACACTAAAGTAAAGGAGGCTGAAAAGGGAAGCAAAGACCAAATTGTGAATGAAGACTTTTAAGGTTACACTACTGAGTATGGATTTTATTTTCAAAGCAATCAATATTCAACAAAAGATCTAAAGCAGGAGAGTGAGGTGATCTGCTTTACATCTTACATCTTCTGCAAATGACTCTATTTGCTCTGAGAAGTACAGACCTGAGATCAGTCAGCATGCTATTACAGTAGTCTAGAAGACTGAATGGTGACAGAGAGGCAATAGATTATTAAAATATTTTGGAAGTATAATTGATAGGACTTGCTGATGGAGAGGATGTATTAAACAAAAAAGAACTGACAGCAACCCCTAAATTTATGGATTTAGTAAATGGATTAATTTGTTACATCACAGAAATTCCAAGTGAGACAAGAGTGTTGGGGGAGAGTTGTATTTTGAAATAGTAAGTTTGAAATGTCTCTCAGATATACAACAGAAATCAAGTAGATATCTGGATATATGAATCTAAAACTCAGGAGAGAGAAATGTGCTAGCAATGAGTACCCTAAGGTACAGTAAGATGTCAAGCAACAAGAAAGTAGTGACAAAGGAAACCAAGAAGGAACGGCTGGAGAGGTGGAGAGGAAAACGAGGGATGTATGGTATCACTGAAACCATGAAATAAGTCAGCTATTCAAGAAGGGAGTCATTTATTTTCCTGAATAATGTTGGAAGGAATTTAAATACATACAACCACAAACACTGAAGCCATTTACTATTTTATTTTAGCAAAGCAAGTTTTAATATACGATTGGAAACAAAGGCCCCGAATGATGTGAATTAAAGACTAAAAAGAAAGGAAGGAGAGTCAAGATGTACAAACAACTCCTCTGAGAAACTTGATTATGAAGAGAACAAAGAAAATTAGGTACTGCTGTGAAGGATGTGGTATCAGGGAAGAATTTTTCTTGTTTTTTTTGTTGTTGTTGTTCCATTTCTGAATTTTTTAAATGAGAGATACAAACATATCTGAATATTTATACCAGGAAAAGAAGAGAGCATATCTTTCAAGGGAGTTCTATTCTTCATTGTTAAGAAAACAGAAGTAAAGAATGGGAAGAGAGTCACATCTGTAAATCTAGTGATGGTAAGTGGCAACCATTTTTATCTAATGACTTCTATTTGTTTCCATTAAAAATCAGGCAGAATTGTGATCTAGAAACTGGGAGGCAGGGCATAATGAACAGGGCTGGAAAGGTATGAAAGAGTCACTGCAGAGCAGGGAGAGTAGCCATCTAGAGAAATGTAGGAAGGCAGACAGTGTTGAGCACCCACCTGATGTTTGTGGTCATGAATGTATGGTGATATCAACACGCTAGGCTATGTGATTTCTTCCGAAGTATTAAGTTACAGACAAATTAGGTAAGTAATTAGGCTTATCAAGGGTTAAGACTATGCCAAGGGAACTGAAGAATGATTAAAATGATGAGTTGGGATAAAACCTGTACTCAGAGGAAAGCAAATATCGAAGGGTACTGATAAAGAAAAAGGTAGAGATCAATGCATTTAGATGTTTCAGGGCAGTAGTACATAAAAAGTGGTCTTTGTTCCCTCTGTTTCGCTCATCCCCCAGGTCACCACATGGTTGTTTCCTCACCTGCTACATCTTTACAGAAGATGTCACTTTTCCTGGGAGGCCTTCCCTGAACAGCCTTTTCAAAATTTCAATCACCTAACTCCACCACAACATTCTCTATCATTCTATTCTGATTTTTCTTCTACTCTTTTATGGCATATAAATATTATTGCCTACCATCAGCCCAAACACTAGAATGAATTCCATGAAGTGAAAAGATTTTGACTGTTTTCTTCTCTGCTGCATCAACCCTAGCACCTATAATAGTTTCTGGTAGACAGAACTAAAAAAAAAACACATGTGAATGAACCAATTACTGAATCAATCAGTCCCTTTTGAAAGAGAAAAATAAACTGGAGCTAAATGGCTCCTTAAAGAACTCCTTTAAGGATTCTATGATCCAGTAATATAAAATTATTTTTTCAATATTTTCTGATATATTAAGAGGTAGGCAGAAACAAGCATACTCTAATTAACAGTTAATAGTGAAAACAAATGTCACTCAGTTAACAACATTAACTCCTAAAATTTGACTAAAAGAAATGATGTTGAATATATACATTTAAAAGAAAACAAACCTCTTTCTAATATCAAGCATGTATTACTTATTTTCAACATCAGGGATATGAAAGGTTCTTCTCAAATTAGAAGTCATAGGGATAAAAATCAACAATACATACTAGATGAACTTCTGCAAATGCACTCCCAAATACAATTTTCAGAGTAGCACAAGCCATACAGACCTGCTTTACCTCAAAAATTACTCTGCTTAGCTAAAAGAACTTAAGAACAGCTTAGTGCATTTCCCTAGTATCAAAGTCATACATTTCTACAAGGTAATTACAAACCCCAACAACTACAGTAATGTTCATAAATGTGTTAACAATAAATATTCTGAGTTTCCTTAATAAAATATTTAGGTCCACTTTATTTTTACATTGTATTTCAATCCATTTATATTAACATGTCCAAAGGCACCAATAAAATGCCTTGAACTAAAGATGGCATTTTTGCTGAAAGGAAAAGTTATAAACACATATTATAAGCCAAATTATTTCATAAAGTTGTAATTATTCATCAAAATTAATATTTTCAAGACCAACATAAATGTTTACTTGGCAGCATCCCTCCTATGGCAAACTTGAAAAGCTCTGTACTCACCTCCAGATTTTCACCATCTGAACTTTCTTTTGTTTTAGATGCAGAAGGAGGGGAAGACACGGGAGGAAGAGGGCTGGTTATAATTTGGGAGCTGAAAAATAATACACTGATATGTAAAATCCTCTTTCTGTAAGAGAAGATACATATGTTCAGCACAGTTCACCACAAGTGAGTCTGGATAAAGTACCATCTCCTAAAGTGTGTTCTGGTTAGCACTGAGTCACATTAGATTCTGGGAAAGAGGCTCCATAGTCAAAGAATATGGGTGATTCATCTTTGAGATGTATGTGCAAGTTTGCATACACTGAAGTTTCTAATAAATACTACAGTGTTTTTAAAAAGTACATTTTACTTTAAGCCAGTATGTTCCAAATATATTTGGCCACAAGACAACCCCTCTTTTTATCTTTTAAAAAGCGTACAAATTGATGACCAGCAGATATTACAGTTTATAGTTTACATCTTGTCATAAAACCTTAAATAGAGTTTAATAAAACACTCTAAGTAGCAAAAGTTAAGATGAACTTAAGTAAACATGCCTAGAGATTGAAGCCCTCTAATGTACAGTGGAAGAAACTGTAAGGGATCTTCTCTCTTAAAAACAGGAAAACATAAAGGAGTCTATATAAGAAAAAATGTACCCCCCCCATCCCGTTTCTCAGTTCCCTTCTAAGTGAAAAACAGCAGATTTTTAAAACAGTATTATCATCAACATAAATTTAGAAATATAATCTTGAACTCATGTGATAATCGAAATAATTGTACTAATTCAGATAATCTGAATTCTAGATGTCCTTTGTCATTAACAAATCTCATTATTTTTTCACAAAACAATTTTATACCACTAAGCCTAGAATTTCTCATACAAATGTTTCTATTTATCTCAAATTTTAAGATTTTATGAAAAGAAAAATGGCAAAGTAGAAAGAATAAGGGCTTTGGAGTCAACTCTACCTAATTTGCAACACGGAAGACTGGGAATTTACTTCTCCTTAAGTCCTTCATATCTAAATTAGGAATATGAACACCTACCTCAGAGGATTACTAATAACAAGCTTAACATATGTGGGCCATCTCCTGGTGTCTGCTACAGAGGCGGGAGTTCTTAACTGTTATTACTGTTAATAGCCTACTTTCAATTCAATTAACAGGTTGCTTTAACTACTAAAGAGGTGAAAAGCAGTCAATAAAAAATACAACTTTACAATAAAAATGTCTGAGTCCACTAATTAGCCTCATCTTTCTTTTTTTTTGCATGAACAGCAATGACATCCAACACTTACCAAGCACCATGTGTCGGACACTTTTCTAAATGCTTTATGTGTTTCATTTAATTTTTCAGCAGCCCTTAAAGATCAGTTACTATTGCTGTATCCCCATTTTTAACATGAGAAACTAGGGCCAGGGCCACAGAGAGAATATTTAACTTGCAGAAGTTTACACAGCTAGTAAGTAGTAGAGTCAAGATTTTAACTCACGCATTCTGACTCTATAGCTTATTTTCAAAACACTGCCCTATAATAGAGTAGTTTGTGTTCTATGAGCACACATGCCATGTTCATTGGTAGAACTTCAAACTTACTACCTACCAAGGTTTGGTACATCTGGGGAAAAAAGAAAAGAAGACAGTGTGAAAAGGTAGAAAACTATCAGATTTGAAATTAGGTCCTCCTTGGATATCCATACCTATCTATTTCTGCAGAATTTATTCCAGAACTTGACACGCTCTCTGACACGGAACCTTGACTATCCTTCTTGGTAGGTTCTAATCCATTTTTATGTCATCAAAGTTTTCATATTTGAGAGCTTGGACCAGCTGTAATAGGTACATCAACAAATCCTGGAAAACAAAAAACAAGCCAATATTAGAAAAATGCAAGTAATTATATACAAGTTATGGGTATTCCTAAATATCAAATTAAACAATTTAATCTACCATTTATCATTTGTGTTACCTTGGGCAGGTCCCAAGGTTTCTTAACTTCTTGGTGTCTCACTGGGTCCTCTTCTTTAAAATGGCCATAATCATATAAACGTTAGAGACTGAGTTATGAGGATTAAATCAGTTAACAGAAAAAAAGTCACAGAATAGTTCCTGGCACAGAGTAAGTGACTAGTAAACTTCTTGTTTAAAATGGTATCCCACTGACATGTATACACTGCTATATTTAAAACAGATACCCAGTAAGGACCTGTATAGCACAAGGAACTCTGCTCAATATTCTGTAATAATCTGAATAGGAAAAGAATTTGAAAAAGAATACACACATGTATATATATAACTGAATCACTTTGTTGTACACCTGCAACTAACACAAGACTGTTAATCAGCCATGCTCTAATAGAAAATAAAAAGAAAAAGTATCCCAAAATCACAGGAAAAAAAAACAAAAACTAAGAAAAATGATTGAGATGTTTCATATAAAGCTGAGAAATTAACAAAAGATCCTTTTTACAGCAATGGCATTCTAGGTCTAAGATTACCTGTGAAACTCCAAACTATTAAGTTTTCAAAGTGTTTCTATTTCATAATGTTTCCTAGTTGGGATTTTTAAAAATATCATATTGCTTTTTTTTCCTTTAAGAGAATTTGGAGTTTAGTGAATTTAGAGAATTTGAGTTGCTTCTTAAACGGAAACTACAATGAAGTAGATATTTCAACACTCAGTTAAAGGAAATGTTTATTTTCCTGCCAATTACCAAAACTGGCTTAAATTAAGAAAACAAATTTCTAAATCTAAATTTCTCCTACTTCTTCTGATAAACAGTAAGATAATTCAGACTGAACAAAAAGCATCAAGAAAGTTGTTTTTACCTTTCTGAGTTTTCCCTTAATGTTAAGAATGGAAATATTTTCCATCATACTCTATAAATGTACTTCTTAGCCCTTCCCAATGACTATTAAGAAAACGCCAAAAGTTTTGCTTTCAAAAATAATTACAAATTGAAGAAACTCACAAAACTCATAAGAAAATTGACAGCATCTATTATCTTCCAGTTCTGATTATCACTCAGGCAGTCAAAATTCAATTAGGTAATATTAAGACATTGTGATTACCAGTTTAATTTTAGTCACCTTTCCTTAAGCCCAAAAACCAGGTTAAATCCCTGGCTAAATATATTTATATTTCATGTTTAAACAAATCTTTCCTTCTGTATTTTGTTAATAACTACAGCATTTGTGAGAGTGAAAGTCACTCAGTCATATCCAACTCTTTGCGACCCTGTGGACTATACAATCCATGGAATTCTCCAGTTCAGTTCAGTTCAGTCGCTCAGTCGTGTCCGACTCTTTGCGACCCCAGGAATCGCAGCACGCCAGGCCTCCCTGTTCATCACCATCTCCCGGAGTTCACTCAGACTCACGTCCATCAACCAGAATACTGAAGGAGGTAGTCGTTCCCTTCTCCAGGGGATCATCACCCAGGAGATCCCTGGGTTCGACCAAGGGATCAAACCCAGGTCTCCCACATTGCAGGTGGATTCTTTACCAGCTGAGCCACCAGGGAAACCCAGTATTTGCAATTAATTGCTTATTTACTCTTTGTCATTTCCACCATTTTAAAAATTCCATGAAGATGACTACTTCTTAACATCCTATTTTCCCTTATTTAATACCAAAATATTTTCTTTTCATCTTTTTTTCTTACACTGATATAGTCAACCTTTTTATAGTTGCCCAAATACTAACAAAAAGCAATACATGTGACTTTACCACTATATATTATTTTTTTCCACAAAAACTAAATGAAAGGTTAATTGGCTGAGTCAGTTGCTTAGTTGTGCCCAACCCTCTGTGACCCCATGGACTGTAGCCCACCAGGCTCCTCTGTCCATGGGATTCTCCAGGCAAGAATACTGGAGTGGGGTGCCATTCCCTTCCCCAGAGGATCTCCCCGACCCAGGGACTGAACCCAAGTCTCCCGTACTGCAGGCAGATTCTTTACCGCAAGAGCTATAGGGAAGTCCACTCTGTGATAACTACCTTATTAATTCTTATTCAAATATATCAGTATCAGTGCAGGAAAATCAAATGACTTTATCAAAATACTTATATAGTGTTTTGTTTCTAAAAACAAATTTTAATTGGATCAATAAATGTTTGATTTTCTATCATCTTATTCATGATTTATCGCAACTTACAGCTCTAGATATTCTTCTATGTATATTCTAAGAAAAAAATTATATAACAGAAAATTGTTTAATCAAGTATCCTTCTTAGGAGGTTTAAGTAATTCAGTTTCACTGCTAGCCTTTATTACCAGGCAGGTTTTGGAAATGCTGCTAAATGTACCACCTAGTGTGCTTTCCCAAGTAGAGAAAAGACTTACTGCATGAAATCAAAAAGGTTGCACTGTTATTAAGTTCCCCAAGAAGGAGAAATTCAAAAGAAAACACATCTTTTTAAGTCACTAATCACGATATAACTGTGTTAGTCATCTGCTTTCTGTATTCAAACTACCCATTCCTTCATTTGTATGAAAATGAACAACTTCAATAGTAAGTGCAAAGGCTGTTTGTTCATTACATAGTCACATTCGAAAAACGTAAAATCCCTCCAGGCATGAAGGACATAAGCATATAAGTAAAGCAAAACAAACAAATCAGATTTCTAACTCAGACAATTCAGTAAAAATTTCTCAAGAGTTATGAAATACTATCTAGACAGTAATCATCATTCTTCTAAAGAAGTTAATTCTAATGCTTTAGAATATAAGTGTAACATTTCATGTCAAAATCACTATTTCTTATTAAGATTAATTCTTCATATAGGCATTTACAGTTAGAGACATGGATTCTGACCTTGGTTCCCAGACAGCTACATATATCCCATACTTCTGGTGAAATGAAATACTTTCTATTTTTTCTGTACTTTTCAATCCCCTTGACTTTGCTCGTGTTGCTCTCTCTACTTGGAAAGTAAACTCAAGTCCAACTCTGAAAATTCTACTCTTCCTTCAATGTCTATCTCAAATGCCATTTCTTCCTCAAATTCTAATGGAGAATCTCTCTCCTTCTGAGCCACACCATAGTAAGAAATATGGCTTTAAAAAGCCTTTAAACAATATTAAACAAATCTAGCTCAGAAAGATATTAAAAGATTGGTTAAGATACATGTTACAGATGTAAGATGAGTTTAACATTAGGAATTCAGCATCTATTTCATATGTGGTATTTATAATACATTAATGTTTTTCAGACAGCATGATGCTATACCTACAAATTATAGGGACCCATTTAATACCTATTAAAACTATAAAGAGACATCACTAAAGGAACTAGATAAAACATAAATATTAAAATAAAAATGTAGTTTTCATTTAACCAACAAACAGAAATAAGAGATAAAAGTGATGAGGTAGTTTATAATAGTAATGACGGTTACAAAATAAACACAATTTTTTAAAATGTGAAAAAAATTTATGAAAAATTGTGATAAAGGCATATATATTTTCACAATTTCAATGCAAGCTACTTATTCAAGAATATGGAAAAACATACACAAAACTCTGTTTACTAATACAGTTACAACAAAAGATTAGAAATAAAACAACTGCCTACCAGAAGAGGCTGACTGGTAAAATAAATTATAAAATAAACGTGCAGTAAAATATTATGCTGCTATTTTAAAAGAATAAGATAGGTGTATAGGTATCCATAAAGTCTAAAACCACAGTGTTTTTCTACAGATTAGATGTACCTTTGACATCATTTGCCTTGATATTCATTTGCCTGTGTTTCCAGACTTTACAGACACCAATTATTATATGTGTTGAAAATGAGAAACTGTCCAAGATTATATTGTTCAGTTAATAAGGCATGCTTTTAAAAACACGAATAGGATATTCCTATTTACCTTAATTTTAAGAGATATCTTTGGTGACTCAGACAGTAAAGAATTTGCCTGGAATGAGGAAGACCCAGGTTCAATTCCTGGGTAGGGAAGATCCCCTGGAGAAGGGAAACGCAACCCACTCTAGTGTTCTTGTCTGGAGAACTCCATGGACAGAGAAGCCTGGTGGGCTACAGTCCATGGGGTCACAAAGAGTCAGACACAACTGAGTGACTTTCACTTTTCATCATATAAGCCATACATGCATATATATGCTTGCAGTTTGCATATAGAATATATGAAAAGATATGAGTGACTGTTTTTCTGGGGATAAAAAATGGCTGGAAAAGTGGAACTGTTAAAGGAGCTTCAATGTTACTATTTCATTTATAATTTAAAAGAAAGCTAATCAGAAAAAAAAAAAACATGATAATATAATACAGTAAAGGAACAAACCAAATACTGTGGAAGCAGAAAAGAAACCAAAATGTCATCTGCTTCCTTCAGTGGTTAAGAAAAGTTTCTCAGAGATATTGAGGTCTGTGCTACATCCTGAAGGATGAACAGTAGGAAGACCTCACTAGGAAGATGAAGTAACACATATACAGGCTTGGGTACTAGAGGGACTACGGCATCCTGAACAAATTACTGTCAAAATATAAAATGTAGTATTTTTCATCAAGTTTTTCAGTTGTCCAAGATGTATATATTTAGACAAAGTGACCTTTGATGTGATGCTATCTTTACATGATTATATTATTATATTATAGGACTATATTAAGGGCTCAAGATGGTAAAGAATCTGCCTGCAATGTGGGAGATCTTGTGTTCAGTCCTTGGGTTGGGAAGACTCCCTGGAAAAGGCAATGGCTACCCACTCCAATATTCTTGCCTGGAGAATTCTATGGACAGAGGACCCTGGCAGGCTACAGTCCACAGGGTCACAAAGAGTCAGACATGACTGTGTGACTTTCACTTTCACTTGAAATACTAAAAACATTTGAAGTTCATAAGGCCATAAATACCATACTGCTGCTGCTGCTACTGCTAAGTCGCTTCAGTCGTGTCCAACTCTGTGTGACCCCATAGACGGCAGCCCACCAGGCTCCCCCGTCCCTGGATTCTCCAGGCAAGAACACTGGAGTGGGTCGCCATTTCCCTTCTCCAATGCATGAAAGTGAAAAGTGAAAGTGAAGTCGCTCAGTCATGTCCGACTCTTCATGACCCCATGGACTGCAGCCTACCAGGCTGCTCCATCCGTGGGATTTTCCAGGCAAGAGTACTGGAGTGGGTTGCTATTGCCTTCTCCGAAATACCGTACTACTCCACAGATAATGCAAAAGCAAAGAGGTCTTTTATACCAATCAGAAAAGAAAGGTAAAACATGAATGATTTTAGTGTGAAATTGATACAAATTTACAATCTTTCAGCATATTATGTATAAATACAGTTTTCAAAATTTTTTTCCCATGTAATAATTTTTTTCTTCATAACTATTAAGTGGTATAAATAGCTATTATCACTATTTTTTGGGGGGGATAGGAAACTGAGGTGAGAATAGCACATGTTCCCAAAGACATATGGGTACACAGAGTCAGACAAAAGCCAAAATTCAAATCTTAATGTACATTTGATGAATCAGTAGAAACTAAATTGAAATATTTTTTCTTAAGCTGAGTATACAAAATTCATTACTGAACCAAGTTCAGAGAAAGGGAAATCAAGAGATAGTTACCACCTCACTATCTATCATCTCTAAAACCTCAAAAAACACTCCCAAACTAACAACCATATTTTGCAGTTTGGAATACATGCAATATTTGTATCATTATTCTTTACCTCATAAAAATTATAAAATGGTCTATGAACAGCTTAGTACTTGCACTAATACTATTAATTACAGAGACAATTAAATGTTTAGCCTCTAAGTTTATAAGAGAATGTAGTCAGACAACCAAATATGATGATTAATAATATTTCTATTTAAACTCTGAACCCATGTTGAGGAGGGCTGTATTGACTACAACCCAAAGACATTTACCTAAATCCTGACTTATGTCAAACACAGATAAAGACTTAATGACTAAAGTGAAATTTCTAATGAACTTCAAAATAAATATTCATTATTTTAAATAAATATTGTAATAATTTACTTTTACTTGTGATATAGTAAAAAAAAAAACAATAAAGAAGATAATATGCTGAATCACTATGCTAGGAACTGCTGTTTGATAGGAGAGTGAAAAACATCCTAGTTCAAAAAAATTATATAATATCTGAGAATTGCCTCAGAATAATCTAGTGGAATGTAAGGAATGGGGTGGAGAGAATAACTGGCATTAGAGATGAAAACAAAATTGTCTATAAGTTGGTAACTACTGAAGATAGGTAAATTACATATGAACAGTCACTGTGCTACTTTCTTTAGTGCTTAAATTTTACTGTAATTAGATACATATACAACTATCAACTTTAATAAATGTGGCATTTTGCTTCTTGAAATTCAGATACCACTAGGAGTCCAAAATCATGATGAGCACTCCTATGCATATATTGAGGGTTAAGAAGAGTCATATATTCCATAAGCCTTGCAGGCTATGTATGAGAATACATTTCCTCTATAAAAATTAATAACTTATAAAAAAATTAGTGAATTCATCTACCTGATTAGGAATTACTAAAATTCAACATCTAGCAATGTTTTGGGTCAATACAGCTTTCAACCTTCCCAGGTGGCCTTATATGTATATAAACAGCCACCATAAAGCTTGTAGTCTTTCTCTTGCAGGGGATTCAAAACCACCTTTTAAAAAATTTACTTACACAATTGTTGGTAGCTTAAAGTTTAAAGGAGGTCTGAAAAAGAATAAGATGATCATGCATCTCTATGCTTTAAAGGCCCCAAAGGCTTTTCAAAGCTACAATTAAATGTGGATTGTTGCAGACTGACTGATAGAGGGGAATCTGAATTATTCCCTAGCTGGTACTGCATTAAACCATTTTTCATTAGAATTCCTTTTTCCAGACAGAGCAATACAAGCTCTGCTGCCAGGAAAATGTCCTGGGGGACGTTGTCCCATCATGTAACAGATCAGGAATTAAATTTTCATTTCACAGAGGAGTCCCTGGAGGAATATTTTAATTTTGCTTCTAAAAACACACATAGTATATCCTCTTCCCTTCTAAAGCTTTCCCTCCCTCCCTCCATCGCTCTCTCTCTCTCTCACACACACACATACAAACACACACACACACAGGTCCCAGTTTAAAATGTGCCCAGTTGCAGAGGAGTAGTGAACACTAACACACCTCATCATCCGCCTGCCGTAGTCGGGCCACAGCGTAGCGCCTCACTGTTGGATTCGTGTAATGAGAGGACAGCAGCTCCAAGGAATCCTCTACATCCATAGGCTTCCACTTGCCTAGAAGTTCCAGCGCCTGTTTGGCCTCCTGAGGTAGATCCCAATTAACACATTTCAAGAACTTTGTCAAAGCCTAAAATCAGAAAAGGTTTGAAAATTAGAAACATTGTATTCTGGGAAAGGGAAAATCAAGGATGACGAGGTAGAGCTCAACCTGGACCTGACGGTAGAGTCACAAAGTCAACGACAGACTCCTCACATAAACACTAAACACACAATCTGAGAAAAACACTACAGGACCAGGGGGTGGGGGTGGGGTGAGGGGGTGGGAAAGGCATGTTCCTTGTAACTTTACTTTTTTTTTTTTCAGAGCACTACAAAGCACTATGAGGCTTTAAATTTTCTTCAGCTTTTCTTCATTATGCTTGCACTATTTTAAAATACTGCAAGATTCAACACAAATCGTTGAGTCTCATGGAATCTGAGATAGCTTAAGAGAAAAACTTCATTTTACAATATCAACATGTGAGACATAAAACATTTCAACCAAAGAATGAAAGAGTCCAAAGCCAAGAAGGGTAGAACCCCATTCAAGAACACATCCTAGAGTCAATGGTTTCCCTAGATACTCACATAGGATGACTCAAACGAAGTTGAATATGCCTCTTACAGAGAGAACTAACTACAGAAAAAGAGAGACAATTTAAAAAAAAAACAACACCTCTACAGAAACAAGTATAAAAACAGATAAATACACAGGAGCATTGGTTTCTGTATATTCATTCTAAGATTCAGCTGGCTGTTTGTAGACTCTTTCTGGAATCTCCTTCTTTAGAAAGGTAGCCAATTCATCTTAAGACTGTCAGGTGACGAAGCTACCTCATAGCATATCATACATGGCTGTATAACAATAAATGCTGTTTAAAAAAAGTGTGTACCTGTTTTTCATAAAAAGCAAACCCTACTGCCAGATCTCCCTACTAACACTTTGCTAGCTGATATCCAGACATTTTCTTCTTTTTCTATGAATTCCTCTCTTGAACAAAGATAACTTTAAATTTTAAATTCTTGCTCTGCTCAACTAAAAATATTTTCATTAGTAAACTAACCAAGTTCTCCAAAAAAATGTTCCCTTGAATAATAAAACACAATTACTTATTAGTCTGACATAAAATTAATCTTCATTCCCATTCCCTAACTTATTGTTATTTAACTTATATGTGGAGTGCATCATGCAAAATGCTGGGGTGGATGAAGCACAAGCTGGAATCACAACTGCCAGGAGAAATATCAATAACCTCAGATATGCAGATGACACCATCCTTATGGCAGAAAGTGAAGAGGAACTGAAGAGCCTCTTAAAGAACGTGAAACAGGAGAGTGAAAAAGCTGGCTTAAAACTCAACATTCAAAAAACTAAGATCATGGCACCCAGTCCCATCACTTCATGGCAAATAGGAGAAACAATGGAAACAGTGACAGATTTCATTTTCTTGGGCTCCAGAATCACTACAGTTGGTGACTGCAGCCAAGAAATTAAAAGACACCTGCTCCTTGGAAGAAAAGCTATGACAAACCTAGATAGCATATTAAAAAGCAGAGACATTACTTTGGCAACTAAGGTCCGTCTCGTAAAAGTTATGGTTTTTTCAATAGTCATGTATGGATGTGATAGCTGGACCATACAGAAAGCTGAGCACTGAAGATTTGACGCTCTTGAACTGTGGTCCTGGAGAAGACTCTTGACAGTCCCTTGGACTGCAATGAGATCCAACCAGTCAATCCTAAAGGAAATCAGTCCTTGAATATTCATTGGAAGGAATGATGCTGAAGCTGAAGTTCCAATATAAAGACCCTGATGTTGGGAAAGATTGAAGGCAGGAGGAGAAGAGGACGACAGAGGATGAGATAGTTGGATGGCTGAATGGCACCACTGACTCAATGGACATGAGTTTAAGCAAGCTCCTTGATGGACAGGGACGCCTGGAGCGCTGCAGTCCATGGAGTTGCAAAGAGTTGGACACGACTGAGTGACTGAACTAAACTGAACTGAACTGAACTTATTCTTGACTTAACTAAATTATGGGATAAAAGCACTAAGTGAAAGTGAAGTTGCTCAGTCGTGTCCAACCCTCAGCAACCCCATGGACTGCAGCCTTCTAGGCTGCTCCGTCCGTGGGATTTTCCAGGCAAGAGTACTGGAGTGGGGGTGCCATTGCTTTCTCCAATACGGAGTGCTCAAATTTGTATATAATCTGAGTGAAGTCGCTTGCCCATCATTTCAAAATATTGGACAGGCTAGACTTAGAATCCAAATCCACCGACTCTCAACCCATGCATGTTTTACCAGATGGTTTCTCCTTACCATTGACGAACTGCTGCTGCTGCTAAGTCGCTTCAGTTGCTAATTAGCTAGCCCAAGCCATTGGGAGCCATTACTCCACCAACACTTATCCCCTAAACTTGTAGGGAAAAAAAGGGGCACAAGTGGAGGGTCACTTTCTGAGTCTCAAATGACTCCCTGGGACTGGCTGCCTAGTGAAGGTCCTTGGCTTCACGTGGCAAAGAATTCAAGATCCAGCCACAGTAAAGTGAAAGCAGATTTATGTAGAGAGATACACACTCCATAGACAGAGTGTGAGCTGTCTCAGAAGGCATGAGTGACCCTGAAATACAGGGGTACTTAGTTTTTATGGCCTAGGTAATTTCACAGGCTAACAAGAGGGAAGATGATTTCAACTATTTTGAGGAAAGGACAGAGATTTCCAGAATCGGGGCACCACTGACTGTGGCCTTTATGGTTGGCCTCGGAACTGTCATGGCACCAGAGGGTGTGTTATTTAGCTGTGAGTGCAAATGAGGCTCAAGGTCTCCTGGAAGTCAAATTTTCTGCGACCTTGGGCCTATTTAAGTCCCAGTCAGTTTTTGTGAATCCTGTTCTTAACAGCTGCTTCATTCTTTCAGTGGTTATGCCCTGCCTCCTTTCTTCCTGTCTCAAATCCATTCCTAATTCTCTTCAATTATTTCCTGGCGATATTTCTCACTGTTCCCCTCAGACTAATTCTCATTAAGCCACACATCTAGAGTTTGGCACAGCCTTCTAGCTAAAGGTTTCTCTTCTAATCATTTCAACTGTCACATATTCAAGTTGGAAGTGATTTATTAGCACCACCTCCCACTATCAGCACAAATTTACTATATAATATCTCTGACAAAAAGAGACTTGATATTTACCTAAGTAATTTCAGTGATTAATTTCCAACACACTCACTGTATTTACAGTGAAGCCATTTTTTAAAAAACCTTGGCCACTTTTTTGAAACATTCCTTGATACCTCTTACCATAATCCAAACCTTTAATTCTCAATTAGCTCTCATTGCCCCTCTATGCTTCAATCAAGCTAACCTATTTTATATATGACAGTCTAACTCCTGTCTACAAGGAGTTCCTTCTTTTCTTATGCTCTTTGTCAAAACAGTAGTGTCACCTTCTTTAAGGCCAACTTGCCAAAATATCAACTTTTCCAGGAAGTTTTCAGCAATTTTCAGCTCTTCTCTCAGTAGCTGCTTAATTTTACATTCTTTAACTAAATGACTCTCTTCTAACTACCAAATGCTTTTCTGGATATTCTTACGTCTACAAGTGGAATCTGCATTCCCCAAAGATAGCTAGACATTTCTTCTGTACCTCCTGCACATTATTTAAGTGCTCTCTCTCCATAAAAGCACATGGACGGCCTTCCTTATTCTATGCATTTATTTTTACTTCTTAAATGTATTTCTAGATTGGATGTGGAAATAAAGCAATACTTCCTAAATAACTACAGTGAAAGCTTTTCCACTGAACAGTATATCAGCAGTCTTAACGAAGATGTGCCAGTATGCACTTACTATAAGCAAATCTTGTAGCAAGCTGATGTACTCAATTCAGTATCTGAAACAATCTAATGCTCAGATTCTCAGATTTATAGATTTATTAGTAGTATTTATGGAGTATACTGCTGCCAGGGACTGTACAAAGATTTCACAACCTGATAATGCTAAACGTGACAAAGGTAAACAAGGAGCTAATACAATGAAGGTGGAAACAAGAAGAGGAATGAGAAAGAAAGGAAGTGTAAGAATTTGAAGTCAGAAATAGTAATGATGTTACTTTATTTCAGGTGCTTTAAAGATACTTTATTGATCTATATAAAACAAAGATAGAGGATTCAAATACAATTTTATACCTAGGGCTTCCACAGATAACTGTATAGGTTTTAGAGGAAAGGTGTTTGGGTTCAAGTCTTAGTTTCCAGCTCCGTCAATAATTACTGAGTCATATGGAGCACATTATTTAACTTTTAAGTGCTCTATCTCATAAGTTTATGTAAATATTAAATAAGTTAATGATACAGATGTTTAAAACAGAATATATATATAATAAATAGTTGACAAATGCTTCTGATGTTACTGTCAAATGTTAACTTTATCACATATATTACCATGTTTTATATTAATAGCAATAAATATTTTGTTAACCTCCTTTCTGATCTTAGAGTCACCTCATTGTTATCTCCTACTTTTAGACTCATGATCACACTTCAGAGCTGAAAACACTATTTATCATATATATTTCTAATATTAACTTCTGCCAACTTGATTTTTGTAAATGTCTACATTTCCAAAATGTAGAACAGGAAAACCTGTTCTACTGAAGACACTTCTGACATCCTAATTCTCTGCAGACACTGAGTATCCTGAAACTTAACTGAATTCTTATACTCAGTGCAGAACTCAGTGAGACTGCTTCCCATCTCAGATGCTAAGTGCAAACACTGGGTCCTCAGGTACCCAGTTCAGTCCAACATGGACACATATTGGGGGTTCCCACGACTGACCTTCCTCAGGCTCAATAATTACAATAATGACTCAAAGAACTTAGAGTACTAGTTTACTTATTATTGCTGGTTTATTATAAAACATATAAATGAATAACCAGGTGAAGCAACACATTAGGTGAGGTCCAGAAGGGTCTCAAGCACAGAAGTGTCATCTGTCCCCATAGTTAGGGATGCAACCTCCTGGCATATGGATGCATTCACCAACCCAGAAGCTCTATGAACTCCACTGTTAAAGGTTTTCAGAGATCCCATTACACAGGCACAACTGATTAAATCATTAACTATTCTTGGGTTCTAGCTCAATTCCCAGCCTCTCTCCAATCCCCTATCCCTGCTCCCCCAATCTCCAGAGGTTAAAGGTAGAGCTGAAAGTTCCAACCCTCTAATCAAAACTGCAGCTCTTCTGGCGATGAGCACACCATCTCCAAGAGTTACTTCATTAGCATAAATACAAGTATAGTTGAAAAGGCCTTATTTTGAAAAACAAAAGATGCTCTTCTCATTCCTACCACTCATGAAATTCCTAGGGTTTTAGAAACTCTATGTTAGTAACCAGAGATGAAGACTAAACATATTATTTTTTATTTTATCACCATATCACAGCTATTTTAATATTTTAAATTCACAACATTCAAAACCAAAATATCTCCTTATCCTGATCCTTCCACTTGCCATATTTATTTCGGGTGCTCAGGACTAATTCTTGGCAATCGCCTCCAAGTAATTTTATACATTTTCCTCTCCTTCCTCTGCCCTCCAATACAGCTCTCAAAATCCATACATGAACCTCCTAATTATGTCTCTTTCTTCACTGTCAGCTCTTCCCCAATCCACCTGGTTTGTCTTCCTTAAAGCATCACTTGTTAAGACACATTCTTGGCTTTACAGGTTTCCTTTTGCGAGTGATATCCAACTTTGAAGCACAGAATTTAAGGCTCATTACAATCTGACTCCATCTTTTCTATTTAAAGTATATTTCATACAAACATTTCTATCTCCCAAACCTAACACTCTGCCTTCCTCAAGCTTTTCTTTCCCATGAAACATTATCATCGAATAAGAATGACCACCAAACTTTGTTCAAACTTTAGGACCAATCTTACTTCTGTAAAGCCTCCCTCATATCACGGCACATTAATCTTGTTCTCTTTCACATCACTATTTTAGTAATTACCTAACTATTAACTAATGAGACAGGGACCCTTTATCAGTTACTATCCTATACTTGCCCATTTTGGTTATCTATACTTGTCTTTTACCCCAGACAAACTGGACCAGGCAGATCCCTGGAGAAGAGCATGGCAACCCATTCCAGTATTCTTGCCTAGAGAATCCTACAGACAAAGAAGCCTGGTGGTCTACAGTCCATAGGGTCGCAAAGAGTTGGATATAACTGAAGTGACTTAGCAGGCACACCCAAACAATTTTAATTTATATGAAATTTACAGTGATAGCATCTCAAAGCCCAAAGCCTTAAATAACACTAGGCCAAGAGTTGATACCAACTGTGTGCTGAACTGAACTTGCTTCTGCTATGGTATGCCATCAGCTCCTTGCCAGGAGTCACAAGCATAACTACCGTCCTGACGTCACTGTCTCAGAAGCAGCCTCGTCAGTGCAGTCAGTGTGCATCACCATCACCTTCACCGTACGACTATCCCTACTGTTTTGTTCCCTAAGCATAACATAAAGATAGCAAAATGATGGTTATCTTTAATTAAGATTTCCACAAGAAGAAAGGACATTTACCATGTTAAAAGCTGAATTTACAAAGTTATAATATTCACACTCTTGGTTCCAAGAAAATGAGTCACTTTGTATATGCTACAGACCATAAATTTAAAACTACTTCATAAATTTAACTGAGTTTATTGGACAAACTTATTACTGTGAACTTTTCAGGTGCAACATTACATCTAGACTAGAGGGCTTTTATCTGAAATACTTAAGGCAGGTCATTTAGGAAAAATAGGTGGAAAGAAAAAATTTAATTAAAAATAAATAAGAAGTATAACTTTGTAAAAACCAATTTCCACTAACTTGTTTCCTGAGCACTGCTTTCTCGCTAGGAAATCTTTACAGCCTTAGGGTGCAAATGTCAAATAACCTAAACCATAATTCCTGAGAAACTGGCATTGAGCAAATTTCTTTTATAAATAAATTAAGGGACAGTGGTAGAGAAGTATTTATTTTCTATAAAACCCATTTTAAATTATTACAAAGATACAAATGTGGCTATGTGAATAATTCCTTTGGTCATTTCAAGAACAATATATATTTGTTTTTCTGAAAAGTACTTCCAAATAGTAAAAATAGCATTCACCTTACTCTAGTGATCATAAGAACTCAATTATTATGTCCTGAGAATTGGAGTTTCACCATCTATCATTTAAAAACTTGAAATCAACTAGTTAAATGAAATCTGTCACGTATTTGCACATATCTAGAGGTAATTGGATTTCAGGGGGAAGTGACTTGTTTAAACAATTTTTCTTGGAAGTTTTTCTATCTAAGGAAGTTCTGTTTTGCAAATCTATGATTCTTGAACTTATACATTCTAACAGGTTTAATTCTATATCTTGCTATTTATTTTTAGACAAAACTTGCATTCAAAATTCAATTTCTGTGAATAAGGTTATTCTTCATTTAGTAGAGTATCATGATACTAACTCAATCTTTTAAAAACACAAAAACCACAAATCTGTGCTTCTGCTGATGATTCTTTCCTTTTCTTGCAGGGATAAAAAGAATAACACTCAAAAGTCACAGCAAATTTAAAATTCCTCTCTCATTCTTATTATAGATGTAAAAGAGAATGAGTATGGTTCATCCACAAAGAATTTCCCAAGGCACCAATAAAAGATAGAAAAGAAAAGCTGAAGAGTTAAAATGAGCTGTAACTGGATTTTTATCCAATCCCCAGGCCATAGACTAGTACCTGTCCATGGCCTGTAAGAACTAGGCCACACAGCAAGAGGTGAGTGGACCACCTAGCGAAGCTTCACCTGTATTTACAGCTGCTCCTCAAGGCTCCCGTGGAAGAAGTGAGACTAATCTCTGATGACTCAGTGGTAAAGAATCCGCCTACAGTGCAGGAGATGCAGGTTCGATCCCTCGGTCACACAGATCCCCTGGAGGAGGAAATGGCTACCCACTCAAGTATTGTGGCCTGAAAAATCCCGTGGACACAGTAGCCTGGTGGGCTACAGAACATGGGGTCACAAAGATTCACACACAACTGAGCAACTAAGCATACAACACAACATTAACTAGAAGAGACTTAAAGTTCACAATAATTGAATCAACTCATATTAAATGTAAAGAAGCTAAAGTAGTCAAAAGCTTCTTCATGACAATAAATAGCAATAAACAATCAGCCTCAAAACTAAGTCTCTATACTCAAGTCTAGTACTGATTGTGTGTGCTAAGTCGCTTCAGTCGTGTCAGATTCTTTCAATGCTATGAACTGTAGAGCTCAACGCTCCACCTCCCCCGCCCCCAACAGGCTCCTCTGTCCACGGGATTCTCCAAGCAAGAATACTGGAGCAGGTTGCCATGTCCTCCTCCAGAGTATCTTCCCACATTGGCAGGCGGGTTGTCACCAGTGCCACCTGGGAAGGGCCCCTAGTACTGACTGCTTCATCACAATTCTCTCTCTCATAGGATACTGGCCCCAGATAGCTGAGGTGCACATGAAAGGAATGATTTCAGTGAGCCCAGAAGGAAACTTTATTTACTCCTAGCTTCAATATGGAAGGCAATGTCTAGTTCTGACTTACCCTCTCTACCCCCATCTCATGCTCGATACCATTCTACCAATCCATCATTTCAGATTAGAGTTCTCATACTCTCTCACTAGCCACATCTCCAGAATTCTACAGTTCTTTGACAGCCACCCAGGCTCAAGGAGGCAAAGAAAGATAAAAGCCTCATATAAAAAAGTATGTTGTCACAGAGCTAATTTACTTCTATGAAAAGAGAGAAGACAAAAGTGAGTCAACATTTAACTTTGCACCTACTACGCACTAAGGACTTTACCAGGTTGCTGCTGCCGCTACTGCTACTAAGTCACTTTAGTCGTGTCGGACTCTGTATGACCCCATAGATGGCAGCCCACCATAGAATCCCCAACCCCCCATCCCTGGGATTCTCCAGGCAAGAACACTGGAGTGGGTGGCCATTTCCTTCTCCAATGCATGAAAGTGAGAAGTGAAACGCAAGTTGCTTAGTCGTGTCCGACTCTTTACGACCCCATGGACTGCAGTCTGCCAGGCTCCTCTGCCCATGGGATTTTCCAGGCAAGAGTACTGGAGTGGGATGCCATTACCTTCTCGCTCAACAAGGTTACTCATATGTATTCTCTTACCTGTGAAGAAGGGCTGTCATAATTAGTAAAATGAGGAAACAAAGCTTCCAAAGAAATCTGCTTCATCTTATCCAGAAAGAGTTAGCTGTAGTGCTGGAAACTGAACCCAAATCCCTCTGACTTAACCCATTCAGACACTGTCTATACATCAACAAAGAGGTACATATGTCTTTGTGTATATAGTTTCATAATTTTTAAGAAATGGAGCAACATATATTGCTCTGTAACATTTTAATAAAAATTTGACACCTAGTCTGTATTTCTATGACAGTTTTGTTCATTGGCAACAAAGTTTACAGATAAATTTGATATGTGAAAATATTCAAGAAACTCACTTTTTCTTGATTAGTAAGATAATATCTAAACTTCCATACAAGATCTTGTTCTTCATATGTAAGTTGCTTCGTTGGTGGATAACTCACAATAATCTAAAACAAAACAAACAAAAGAACCACTTTATCAAATTAAAAAAAAAAACTTGCTATTTCCATTTCATTTAAAATTTTCCATTCATTTAAATATATCTATAATTACTACAGAAGAAAGGAAAACGTACATGAAGCTAAGGAAGACATAAATCTGCTGCTGTACCTATCAGTTCAAAAAGGACATTGTTAGAGTGTAAGAGGAGAAAAAGACAGATAAAAGTTAAGCCTCATATAAAAAGTATGTTGTTACAGTTAATTTATTTCTACGAAAAACACAACAAACTCAAATAACAAAAGTTTTACCCCACCAAACTACTGCCTGCAAGATAGGCTCAAGGATATACTATACAACATGGGAACAAAGAGAACAATTTGTAATAACTATAAATGGAAAGTAATCCTTAAATTTGTATAAAAGTTTTAAAAAAATAAAAATGAGGAAAGAAAAAGCCCCCACCAATACACACACAAGAAAAGGAAAAAAAAAATCAAAACAAAAAACCACGAGTAATAAACTTTTCTCCTGTTAACGGGTTTCTCTGATAGCTCAGCTGGTGAAGAATCTGCCTGCAATGCAGGAGACCCTGGTTCGATTCCTGAGTGAGGAAGATCTGCTGAAGGAATAGGCTACCCATTCCAGTATTCTTGGGCTTCCTTTGTGGCTCAGCTGGTAAAGAATCCGTCTGCAATACAGGTAGACCTGGGTTCGATCCTCGGTTGGGAAGATCCCCTGGAAAAGGTAAAGGCTACCTATTCTAGCATTCTGGTCTGGAGAATTCCATGGACTGTATAGTCTGTGGGGTCGTAGAGAGTCCACTCGATTGAGCAACTTTCACTTTCACTTCACTTTATCTTGTTAAGCCAACAGAAGACCTCTCTTAGACAATGTATCTTAGGGCCAGTTTCTAAGAATACTATACTAAGAAGACATACTGTTTGTAGCTCTGTCTCTAGGGCTAATAGTTCCTGAAAGCACCAAAATGATACAAAACGACAGGATTCATTAACCTGCATCTAAATCGCTTTCAAGTGATGTGCTATCACATGAGCTGCAATCAAAATACCCACTCAATTATTTTTATATTAATATTTTTTAAATGCTCTTACATTTAGTTGATCTCTTGTGGCAGCATTAGGTTTGAGGTCATGGTCAGAAGGTCCGCTTCTTAAACTCCGGGCAAGTTTGTGATGTTTGCTCTCAACTAAATTCTCCTATAAATTATTTAAAAATATTAACCAATAATGTAAATTTCATCAATAATCAGTTTCAATAGTCACTCAGAAAAAGCAAATAGTTACTTAAGACCAGTTTATAAGACTGTTTCTTCTTGTTACAACCGTAGTCTCCTCTGTATCTTGTGGTGAAAGGGAAAGCTAAGAAAGCCTGCCTATGCTTCACCAGGCACTGGTGCACATGCGCATGCCATCCCAGGCCCTTGTTTTAACTCCCCATTGTATTCAAGGTTTTAAATAGTCTAGCCAATCAAATGTCACCTTCACTCCAAAAATCTCCCTTGGCAACCCAGACTAAAGCTTCCTTTTATTAGGAGCTACTAGCAACTTTGTGATATAATCATACTATCACCTCAGTTTAAACTGCCTGTGGTAACTTAGGGCAGTGACAATAACCAAAACGCTTGACTATTTTATCTATGGCCAAAATCATAAGCTTTGAACACACTGTCTTTGCTTATAGAGACCTTATTTTATTCATTTTTACATGTATGAAGTGTCTGTTCATGTATTTTTCCTAATTTGCAAGTGGCTTTTTGGTCCTTTACTCTTCAGTATTGAGAGTTTTTGACATACTAGATACGTAGCCCTTTGTGATGTATGTCACAAATAGTTTCTCCCAGTTTCTCAACTGTCTTTTGACTTTGTTACAGTGTTTTTGCCATGCAAAATTTTTTTTAACACAGTCGAATTTATCAATCATTTCTTTTGTTGCCTCTGGATTTTGACTCAGCTTTAGAGGTCTTTACCTAAACTAACGGTAAAGTATCAGTTCAGTTCAGTTCAGTTGCTCAGTCATGTCCAACTCTTTGCAACCCTATGAATCACAGCACACCAGGCCTCCCTGTCTATCACCAACTCCTGGAGTCCACCCAAACTCATGTCCACTGAGTTGGTGATGTCATCCAACCATTTCACGCTCTGTCATCCCCTTCTCCTGCCCTTAATCTTTCCCAGCATCAGAGTCTTTTCAAATGAGTCAATACTTCACATCAGGTGGCCAAAGTATTGGAGTTTCAGCTTCAACATCAGTCCTTCTAATGAACAGTTAGGATCCAGTTAGGATCCATTTTATAATATTTAAATCGTGACTCATTTGGAGTTTTTCCTTATGTATGGTGGGAGATAATGTATGGTATGGAAATTTTATCTTTTTCTAAATGGCTCTTCCCCAGCACTACGCTCCAGTGATGAAGTCACCTTTGTACTTGGATTTATTTCTGGGATTTTTAGACAGCTTTATCAGTCTATGTGTATATGTACATGTGCTAGTATCATACTCACACAGTCTGTTTTATTGTCTGATACAGGGATAAACCACCAGCTTGGTGGTACTCAATGTTTGCTATATTCCTCTATTTAGTTAATACTAATGGCTACAAATTAAATTTTTTAACACAGCAGATAAGAAAGGTAGCTTGCCTTTTTAAAAATATCTCTTGTTTTGTCCTTTCTCAATTGCATTCAAAGCTAAAATATTTAATAGAGGTCTAACATCTTTGATTTTTTAAATTACAGCATACAAAATGTTAAACCTGTAATTGTTGATGAGCATTTTATTTAGAAAAAAATACACTAAATAAACAGACCTCTCATTTACCTGACATTTTGGTACAAGTTATACGAAAGCAATACAGTTCCAATATGACAAAATTTGTATACACTCATTCATTTTGAAGTAACTCTTCATGTGTTTCCTATATTCACAATGTAAAAGACCATTTGATTCTATAATGAAAATTCAGTATCCACTTTAGATCTATTGAAACAGTGGCTGACTTTATTTTTCCGAGTTCCCAAGTCACTGCAGATTGTGACTGGAGCCATGAAATTAAAAGACAGTTACTCCTTGGAAGGAAAGTTATGACCAACCTAGACAGCATATTGAAAAGAGACACTACTTT
Source organism: Nanger dama (assembly GCA_917880005.1). Lineage (NCBI taxonomy): Eukaryota > Metazoa > Chordata > Mammalia > Artiodactyla > Bovidae > Nanger > Nanger dama. The sequence goes on from CAKJTW010000069.1 coordinate 8,268,296, forward strand.
GTCAACAAAGGTCTATCTAGTCAAGGCTATGGTTTTTCCAGTGATCATGTATGGATGTGAGAGTTGGACTGTGAAGAAAGCTGAGTGCCAAAGAATTGATGCTGTTGAACTGTGGTGTTGGAGAAGACTCTTAAGAGTTCCTTGGACTGCAAGGAGATCCAACCAGTCCATCCTAAAGGAAATCAGTCCTGGGTGTTCATTGGTGGGACTGATGTTGAAGGTGAAACTCCAAGACTTTGGCCACCTGATGCGAAGAGTTGAGAAGATCCTGCTGGGAAAGATTGAAGGCAGGAGAAGGGGACGACAGAGGATGAGATGGTTGGATGGCATCACTGACTCGATGGACATGGGTTTGGGTGGACAGGGAGGACTGGCATGCTGCAGTTCATGGGATCTCAAAGAGTCAGACACGACCGAGCAACTGAACTGAACTGAATGCTTTTTAAAATTATGCCAGGCTTGGGAATGGGAGAAGTACTTAGATGTTTGTTGCTACAATTCCCAAGTGATCTTTTCTTCCAAATTTTTATTCCCTTTTTCCCCCTATTTCTTCCTTTGAAGTTAGGCCCTCAGCCATTACTTCCTACTCTAATGACCTGTATTTACCCTAATCATGATGTTTTCATCTTTCAATGCACTACTTTCAATCTACTTTGTTCTGATTAGGAAGGTAATTAATAATTAGAAATGAATAAAATAAGAATAAAATAATAAGTTCAGAGTAATGTAAATGAATTCTAAGTGTGAATGTGACAGTTCATATTATGCTGTTAAAAATTAATTTTTCTGGAACTTTCTAAATCTGAAGTCATCAAATTAAACATCTGCTACAAAGTAAGAATTCTTTCTCTTTCTTATTCCTGAGAGAGCTATCATCTCAACAGTTCACAAGCAGGTATATCAAAATCATCCAAGAAACCATAATCCAAGCTGAACAGTACAGGTAACTACCAATAATCTTCCCTATTTTTCACTAAAATCAATCTCCCTAAAATTTTTATCCATTGAATTTACTGTTACCTTGTGGTATAAATATTCAAAAGCAGAGACACTACTTTGCCGACTAAGGTCCATCTAGTCCAGGCTATGGTTTTTCCTGTGGTCATGTATGGATGTGAGAGTTGGACTGTGAAGAAGGCTGAGCGCTGAAGAATTGATGCTTTTGAACTGTGGTGTTGGAGAAGACTCTTGAGAGTCCCTTTGACTGCAAGGAGATCCAACCAGTCCATTCTGAAGGAGATCAGCCCTGGAATTTCTTTGGAAGGAATGATGCTGAAGCTGAAACTCCAGTACTTTGGCCACCTCATGCAAAGAGTCGGACACGACTGAGTGACTGAACTGAAACTGAACTGAACTGTGGTATAAACAAATTCTCCTTCTATTATGATGGCAATCTTTCAAATACTTGTTTCTCCAAATCTTATTTCAAGATCGCATTCTATATCTCTTTCAATAATTAAAATAAAATGGTTTACCAACACTGCACTATCCAGGCCTTATGATAAGGTAGTATTTCTTATAAATATTTCATTTGAATCTGATTCCATATGGCTGAAGTGAATTTATGATTCATTTTTAAATAACCAATGAAGTTACAGATACACTTTTAGAAAGTGTATGATGTGGGTATAAGTCATGATCAGTCTGGAGAAAATAATTTTCATTAGAAAATTTGACAGTGACTCACCATAGACATCTGAGGGTCAGGAACTTTCACTATCTCAAAGCTTGTTAAAATTGGAGATGACTCATCACCATCCTGGATCACAAGGCAACAAGTTCCAAAAATACATATATATATTTAACCAAATGGCAAGAGACAACACATGAGCATGTATACTCTAATGGATTTTAATTTTTAAATAACATCATTCCTCTCTTAAAAAAAATTATCATCTTTCAACTGTATTTTAAATCTATTTGTTACATATACATATCCATTTGTTACCTTCTGTTGCTGATTAATATTTTGAGAAAAATAAAATTTAACAATAAAAAAACCTGTATTATATAGTTATTAGAGATATGATGTCTGGAAAATCAGTAGACTATAATTGTCTGGATTTTGTTTTAAACTTTGTTTTTAATGACTAAGTCAAAATAATAGGTCCTAATTTTAAAACTCAGAACAAAATATCAAAGAGTATAATTAAAATATGGCACAATGGATGTGTCACATTATTTGCAAAAATCACTTAGCAGATTTTGGTTATTTTTCAAATTACCACAATTAAGTTCCACTCAGAAAAGTACTTTTACATGTGGCTCAACGTTACTCAAAGTTATACCCAACTAGAAACTCAGCAGTATTGCTTCTCAGAGGACACTTACTCAATACCATGCAAGCTAGAATAACAAGAATCAATTCTTATGAAATAAAACTGTCTTATTTTGTTAGCATTATCATTTTTGAAGAACTCTGGCTTTTATTTTTACCCATTTCAGGGAAGAAAGGTAATTTGGCCTAATAAATGTCACTGCATACATCCTGGAAAAGGGTAAACTAATTTAGGTTGAAACTCATTTCCTCACAATTGTACACCTAGCATCAAATTTTTCTGTCAACTTGCAAATGCTAGTATATTTTCAATTTTACATATGTGTAACAAAATCAAGAGAGACTGAAAGAGGGGGAGTATTGTGACTTAACTTTATGTTCAGTAATTGAGTCTTGGAGAAAACCACAAATTCCCACAGCCATTGTTTAACAGGCTGGTTCTCAGTCGCAACACCAAAATACACATTAATCAACCCAACTGTGACAAGTAATCTTCACTAAGGCTATCTGTCACAGAAGACAGGTGACAAGAAAGTCTATTTCCATTAGATTCAATGCACTAGCCCAGCAATCTTTACACTAAGTGGAAATATGACAGGAAAGGTAGACAGGCATTAATTTATGGGCAATTTTCAAGAAGCAGTTAGAAAGGGGTCAAGAACCTTTTCAAAAATACTTGAAATTCTTCTAATTTCTATTCTGTTATTATTTCATCTATTATCAAAGCTATCTTTCAAAAGACCCTTCACATCTCCAGTGTTTGAAAATACACATCACCATTAGCATGCTTTTGCAATATAAACTCCATATGGATGGGACATATTGTTTTAATGAAATTACATATAGTAAAAATTAAAAATGTGATTTTAGTAAAATATATTGGTAACAAAACAATTTCACTCACTTTATTACTCTTTTTAATGGTTTTTCTAATGAATAAACAGAGTGTAAAATAGTTTACCTTCCTATCTCCCCCCACCAGAGAATATAATTTATAAAATAAAAAGCAGAAACAAGTTAACTTTTTTAACATTTTTTCTAAAGGAAGGGGTAAAAGATAAAGGGAAATATATATATATACCTTGCAAAGTACCAGAAAAATGATCACAAACTATGAAAATCCTAAATCTTCATTATGAAAACATCTTTCAAATAGTAATTTATCAGCTATAAAACATGTATTTTTAAAAAAATCACTTGTGACAACTTTAACAAATAGTACTAACATGTAAATGCAATTTCAAAGCACTAATTCTTATGAACAACTTAGCTCTGTGCTGGAAGAAATATTATTCTTTTATGCCAAAAGAAGTCTGTCTTCATTTAACACTGATTCTGCCTTACACCATCTTCATAAGCACTTGTCTCAGTACTTTCACAATAACAGAAGTTGCCTAGTTTATGTGCTTTTGAACTCCACATACTATTATTTCTGTAGTACGGAAATGAAGACCCATCAATAAGCATTTAAAGCATAGATAGTTTTAAAGTAGCTAGATATCAAACACACAACTATTTTCTTTGGATAATGAACAAACCTGAGCAAATTCATATCTGCATACTTTTACCACTCAGACTACTGATAACATGGTTTTCTTAATTGTGCAAATACTTTATAAATAAATGAACATTTAAAAGGTTTTTCATAAGCATACTTATGCTTAGGGTCACATATACAGTTTCAACACATTATATACATACTTATATACAAACATACCCTTAACATACAATAGCCTAACACATAAAAAATATGATGCCTTCTTTTTACTTTTCAAGTGGATACTAATTGTTAATTAAGCTATTGCTTTAATGTCCTACTTGCCAATTTAGAGAACAATTAATCAAAAAGTTTTTAATCTCTTGCATATTTATTGAATTCTGTAACCCAGAAATGTATTACATGAATGATCAGCTTTTGTAATCTTGTTCTAGCTAAATGATTTGATTTGTACATATAGATATGTAAACAGCTGCTGCTGACAGCTGTCTGCTGCCATCCTGTAGCCAAATAATTCATCCCAATAGGAACAATAGTAATTTTTTTAAAATGTTTCCTCCCCTCTACCTTAGAGACCATAAACAGTTCCAAGGAAAATACCTTTTCATAATAAACAATACCATATTCCTTATCATCACACTTGACACATCGAAACTCAACCATCAAGTACATGAAATTAGAACTTCGTTTTTCACTCTAAAAAAGAAAAAAATTATGAAAAATGATTTTCTTCAACATCAGTTTGTATCTTATTCCCAATTTAGTAGTGCATGGAATCCATCAAATACAAGTTAAAATGTAATAAATGTTTATGTCATTATTATAAGTGTACTGCTTTATATACTACTATTATTTCACTACTGCCTTATCCAGAAGTGCCTTCTACTCATTTATAACTCCCTCCTCAAACTTAATGAAATTTTTGGTTTCTTCAGTAGTAGGAATTTTATTACATAACACTGTAAAGGTATTTAGTACACATTTGCAGAAAAATTATGTCATCTCAAAAAAAAATAAGAGTTTTATATTTCTAAAAATTTTAAGCAAAGAACAGTTCCCTCTTAAACCCTATGGACTAATCCAAATATAAAAGTTAATATAACAAAAACAAAGGTAAAACAAAGTATGTAACTAAGGACAGAGGCAATCTGAGCTTAACAGATATAACATTTACAAATTTTTGACAATTTATAAATGGTCTTAAAATAACTTGCAATCATTTGTAAATTTTTATCAACACACTTTAAATACACTAGGAAACAGTTATTCTTCCCCAACATATAAAATGTTGGCTGTGTGTATAACTGTATTCCCTTAAGGAAGCAAATATTATGTTAATAATTAAGTTAAAAAAGAAACTTGAAAGGGTGATTAGTTCTAACACAAATCAGTTTGAAAGATGGCTTTAAATCTATAGTTATATAACCATAAGGATCTAAGAAGGTCACTTAAAACTGTTCAGCTTTATGAAGCATATTATAAGTCTATTATGATAATGGTAATGGCCTCAGCCTCTTATCTTTTAAAAAGTGTAGATAGAGTGAGAAAAAGACTGACCAAAGTATGCACTAACCTTACATTTTCTAAACCCAGGGGTATGTAAGTTGATGAATAGAAGCATTTCAATTAAACTGTTTTTAGAATGTGACAACTATAAAAATCAAAACAGTACATTTTTTTTCCAATTTCAGTATATAAGAATATATCATGAATAAGTTTAGAAAAGATACCCAGTATTCATACTAAATATAACTGTTGTTAGACACTGCCAATTTGTTTTTAAAAAATGCACAGTGCTAAAATTCAACTTCTCTAAGCGTTCACTATAAAATGACCATTTTCTCTCTTCTTCCTGCTAAAAACTGTTCAGAGAACAAAAATTCAGTCAGTTGTGCCATGTGCTGATCACTGTAAGCTACATATATCACAAACCTGTTATCCCTCTCTCCTAATGTGATTAATATACAATTGCTATTTCTGCTCTCTAGGCCAAACATATAGTATTTCAGTGCTAATGTGCAGAAACTTTTGTTGTTCTAATTTTGTAAAGAGTTTCACTAAAGTCATGTCTTAATTAAACCTATTCTGGACCAATACACAATATCAGGAAGTACACAAATTATCTGAACCATGTAACTTCATCAAGTGTGCACAGTCCTACATGTACTACATAAGAGAAGGAGCATCTTCCTGGGGAGAGGAACTGCTAAGGATGACTTAAGGTAACTTAAGTAAAGACGTTGTGTTGACATTATGTTGCCAGACATATCCAACTTAGACATAAACTACCATATGGAGAAAGAGAGAATCTACAAGTGAGGTATCAAACTTAACATGGGCTTCACTTATATGATATTTACGATGAAAAGCAGTCAAAGGGAAGTGATAGTCACTTAGGCAAATCTGACTCTTTGTGACCCTGTTGACTGTGGCCTACTAGGCTCTTGTCCATGGACTTTTCCAGGCAAGAATACTGAAGTAGGTAGCCATTACTCTCTCCAACAGATGTTCCTGACCCAGGTACTGAAGCCGGGTCACCTGCATTGTAGAAGGATTCCTTACCGCTTGAGCCAGAGATATCTACTACTTATTTCAGGGTTCAAAAGAACTCTAAAATATAAAAAAGGCAGATATCTCAAGTTTTCTTCTTATTAGCAAAGAACTCACAATTAGAAGTTATCCTCAATATCTCACATATGAAAGATACATGACAATGAATAATTCTTCTAAATAACTTTTCATTTAAAATTCTGGAAAAAAATTTTGAAATAAAAAAGAGGGATACAACCCACCTCATTTATCATTTCTATTTCTCTAAATGTCAATCTGTCCAGCCAATCTACTTTCACCATATGACCTTGTCGATGAGCTTTGGTGAGCTGCAAAACAAAATAGAGAAAATTTTAAGAGACAGATATCATAGAAAAGATGATAAAGAATGGCAATGGGCCATTCTCACCTTCTGGGAAAGACTACATTCTACCTATAGGATGTGTATCTCTCTGAATAAACTTACTTTTCCCTAAAAAGAAAAAAAAAAAAAGAATAGTAATGATCATCAACATGACACTGAAAGTGCTAGCTTATGCAATAAAACAAGGAAAAGGAAATAAACAATGAATAGATTGGGAAGAAATAATACATTCTTTAGTCAAAGGTGACATAATCATTTATGTAGCAAACATTTTAAAATGGACAAAAAAAAGCTCCTAGAATTAATAAGCAAGGAAGATACAAGGTTCATATAAAAAGTCAATCTCTCTTCTATATGCCAGCAATTCATAAGTAAAACTTGAAATTAAAAACACAATCATCATTTACATTGGGCTTCCCAGGTAGTGCAGCAGTAAAGAATTCACCGACCAGTGCTGGAGACACAGGAGATCTGGGTTCGATCCCTGGTCAGGAAGATGCCCTGGAAAAGGAAATGGTAACCCACTCCAGTATTCCTGCCTGGAAAATTCCATGGACTGAAGAGCCGGGTGGGCTATTCTATTCAGTTCAGTAGCTCAGTAGTGTCTGACTCTGTGACCTCATGGACTGTAGCACGTCAGGCTTCCCTGTCCATCACCAACTCCCAGAGCTTGTTAAAACTCATGTCATAATATAAACTAATCATTTATATTAGCACCACCCAAAAAAAGAAAATTGATATAAATCTAACAAAGCCAAACTCTGATGAACAAGATCAAAGAAGATGTAAATAAATAGATACTCCAATCAGGGTAAGAAGATTCAGTATTGTCAAGATGTCAGTCCTTACCAATTTGACCTATAGATGGAAAGCAATTCCAGTAATCAAGACAGTATGCAAAATAACAAATAAATAGATCAATGAAACATAACAGATTCCAGAAACAGATCACATAAATACAGTCAACAGATCTCTGACCAAGAAGATGAGGCAATAAAATGGAGCAAAGAGTCATTCCAACAAGTATTGTTGGACTAACTGGACATGCAGGTGCAAACAAATACATGTAGACAAAGACCTTACATCTTCTACAAAAAGTAATTCAAAATGAATCACAGACCGAAAGTAAATCACAAAATACAAAACTCCTATTAGATAATATAGTAGAAAATCTAAATGACCTTGGGTATGATGACAAGTTTCTAGATATAACACCAAAGGCACAATCCATAAAAGAAAATCACTGATAAACTGGACTTCATTACAATTAAAAACTTCTCTCTGTGAAAGACAGTGTGAAGAGAATGAGAAAGCAAGTCACAGACGGGAAGAAAATATTTGTAAAAGACCCATGATAAAGAATGTTAGCCAAAATACACAAAGAACTCTTAAAACTCAACAAAAGAAAACAAGTGATCAGATTTAAAAAAAGGGCCAAAGTTTTAATAACTTACCAAAAAAGAAATATGGATGGTAAATAGTTATATGAAAAAATACTGCATATCACATGACGCCAGGGAAATGCAAATTAAAATGAGAAATCACTAAATGTTTATCAGAATGACCAAGATTTGGAAAACTGACAGCACCAACTGCAGCTGAGTATGTAGAGCTACAGGAATTCCTACTAATTGCTTGGGGGAATGCAAAACGTACAGCTGCTTTGGAAGACAGTGTGGCAGCTTCATACAAAACTAAACATACTCTTACCATACATCCCAGGAACTGCCCTCTTTGGTGTCTACCTAGAGTTGAAAACTGATGCCCACACAAAGGAGGGCACATGGATATTTTTATGGCTTTATGGCTTTATTTATAATAGCCAAAACCTGGGCACAACTCAGATGGCCTTCAGTAAGTAAATCGATAAACTGACACATTCAGACAATGTTACTTTACTAAAAAGAGAGGAAGTATCATATGTAAAATAGATAGCCAGTGGAAATTTGCTGTATAATGCAGGGAGCTCAAGCCAGTACTCTATGACAACCTAGAGGGTGGCACAGGGTGGAAGGTGGGAGGGAAGTTCCAGAGGTAGGGGATATATGTATACCTACAGTTGATTCATGCTGATGTATGGCAGAAACCAACCCAACATTATAAAGCAATTATCCTCTAATTAAAAAAAAAAAGTATTAATCCATGAAAAGACACCAAGAAATCTTAAGTGCACATTACTTGCACATTGCTAAGTGAAAGAAGCCAGTTTGAAAAGGTTACTTACAGTATGATTCCAACTAAAGAAAATGTAAAACTATGGAGATAATACAAACAGTTGACTAGAAACTAAACATAAAAAACTAAGATCTGGTCCCATCACTCCACGGTAAAGAGGAGCAGAAAAAGTGGAAGCAATGACATTTTATTTTCTTGGACTCCAAAATCACTGTGGACACTGACGACAGCCATGAAATTAAAAGTCACTTTCCCCTTGGAAGAAAAGCTATGACAAACACAGTGTATTAAAAAGGAGAGACATTACTTTGCCAACAGAGGTCCATATAGTCAAAGCTATGGCTTTTCCAGTAGTCATGTGTGGATGTGAGAGTTGGACAATAAAGAATGCTGTAAGCGCCAATTGCTTTCTAATTGCGGTGCTGGAGAGGACTCTTGAGAGTCCCTTAGACCACAAGGAGATCAAACCAATCAATCCGAAAGAAAATCAACCCTGAATATTCATTGGAAGGACCAATGCTGAAGCTCCAATACTTTGGCCACCTGATACCAAGAACCAATTAGTAAGAAAAGACCCTGATGCTGGAAAAGACTGAAAGCAAAAGAAGAGGGCAGCAGATGATGAGATGGTTAGATAGCAACACCAACTCAATGAACATGAATTTGAGCAAACTCCAGGAGACAGTGGAGGGCAGAGAAGCCTGACTTGCCACAGTCATGTGTTTGTAAAGAGCTAGACAGGACTTAGTGACTGAAAGGCAACCACAATAAAGTTGCCCAGGGTAGTGGGGAGAAGAGGGAATAAAAGTGGAACACAGAAGATTTTTAGGGCAGTAAAACTACTCTGTATCACACTGTAAAAGAAAGAAAGAAAGAAAGTGAAGTCACTCAGTCGTGTCTGACTCTTTGTGACCCTATGGACTGTAGCCCGCCAGGCTCCTCTGTCCATGGGATTCTCCAGGCAAGAATACTGGAGTGGGCTGCCATTTCCTTCTCCAGGGGATATTCTCAACCCAGGGATCGAACCCGGGTCTCCTGAACTGCAGGCAGATGCTTTATCCTCTGAGCTATCACATTATAATGATGAATAAATGACATTAAACATTTGTCAATGCCCATAAAAATGTGCAATATTCAGAGAACCATGTGGTAAACCATGGATTTGGGGTAGTTATGACCTTTCCCTGCAAGTTCATCAATTTTAACAAGTTATAACAAATGTATCACTGTGGTGGGAGGTATTGAAAACAAGGGAGCTATGCATGAGTTAGGGCAGAGTGTATATGAGAAATATTTGTACCTTCCTCTTAGTATTGCTATGAATGTAAAAGTATTCAACAAAAGCAATATATTTTTTTAAAAATCTAAAAACGTTAAAAAATGAAGGCTTTTGTCACCTTTACATTTGATACATTTCTATGAACAACAAAAGCCATACACAACTATCAAGATAAGAAATGGACTTGGCTGGAAACTGTTACAACTTAAAAAAATTTTTTTAATGGTCTATAAACTGTCACTAAACATGCTAAAAATACTGAAGCCTTAACTATATATCTTCATCTATATATTCATCTTTAATATATATCTTCATCTATATTTCTTGCAGTTATAATAATAGTTCTTCAAATTGAAAATAAACTTTTTTTCCACATCTCAATATGAAAAATAAGATACATACATAAGGCATTTCTCTGGAGCCTATAATAGTTTAAGATGTAAGCGCATTGGTGTGCGTGTTGCATTTTAATTTTAAAAGAATTACTAACTAAATAACAACAACAATAAAAGAATTAACAGTAATAGAAGATGTAGGGCTAGGAAAAGAATTTCTAGAGCTGCAGTTGGTAGAGTGCTCTGAAGGTCTTACATACCAATCTAACCTTGGTTTCACAATTTAAATAATAAATCTACTACTATAGAGAATTCAAGATAATTTCTAAGGTCTTCAAACTGCCACTAGATTTTGTCTAAGATAGTGTAATTTTAAACAACAGCATTATTTATGCATCAAACCTTTCTTTCTAAACAAATTCATAGCATAAAGCAAAACTGGACTTCATGGTAGCTGGACTTTATGACTTGTCTTCATTTCTATTATACATGCTATGATGGCATTCCTACAAGGATGGTAAATACTTTTACCAATTATAATTTATGTCTCTCACAGAACCAAAAATCTTCATCAGTATTCTTTATATTCCTCAATTAAGGTACTCTTATCACAACTACATCGCCATACTATTTCAGAAATAAAAACAGTAACTGCATACAAGTTTTGAGGATCACTATAATATAAAAATATTATCAGCTTAGCTGTCTTCTGAATAACAAATTATTTTCCAACTGCGGCAACCTCTAAATGAAAATGGATAAGGCAACAATGAGTGGTTAGCATTATTATTCACACAAAGTAGCAGGAACTAAACATTTTGTGGAACATTAGACAAATATACTTGGAGAAGGCGATGGCACTCCACTCCAGTACTCTTGCCTGGAAAATCCCATGGACAGACGGAGGAGCCTGGTAGGCTGCAGTCCATAGGGTCGCGAAGAGTCAGACATGACTGAGCGACTTCCCTTTCACTTTTCATCTTCATGCATTAGACAAGGAAATGGCAACCCACTCCAGTGTTCTTGCCTGGAGAATCCCAGGGACTGGGGAGCCTGGTGGGCTGCCATCTATGTGGTCACACAGAGTCGGACTCAACTGAAGTGACTTAGCAGCAACAGCAGACAAATATACTAACAGGGAAACAGACCAAGAATTAATCACAAGGGAACCAAAAGAACATGAGGCTACAAGTTCATGACCTAAAATTCTAATCCTAGCACTCTATTTTTGAATTCTGTCATTTTTGAACTCACAGATCTACAAAAAGGATTAACTTCTAGTCCTGGTACCAAAATTCAAATAGAATAATGGATATACGTTATGACAGATAGAATTAATCCATATAGTCTGTAAAGAATTGTATTCTCACTTTGCCATGTTTCCATCTAGTTTTTTAAATTAATAAAAATATATAGTCATAGCATATCAACATAGCACATCAACAGTGAAGTGTCAGAGCTAGAATTGAAACCCCAGGTCTGTAAAGTTCATACTCTTCCCACCAGTCTTCACTATCTCCTCTATTGATCCATTTGTAGAAAGAGATTTAAGTCCAATTAAATTTTTTAATGTTTTAAATACAACTTTCATACTTAAGACGCAGTAGCTGATTCTCCACTAATTTCCTTTGAGGAAAAAATTGTCAAAAGTATATTTAGATATGGGAGAATGTCTTGGGCATTTTTCTTTCCCTTATTAAATCATCAGATAAATTGAAAACTTTCTAAAGTCATTTCACTAACACCAGAATTCATGTTTGCTGCTAATATACATGGGCTTCCCTAGTAGCTCAATGGTAAAGAATCCATCTGTAATTCAGGAGCCACAGGAGATGTGGGTTCAATTCCTGGGTATGGAAGATCCCCTGGAGGAGGGCATGCAACCCACTACAGTATTCTTGCCTTAAAACCCCATATACAGAGGAGCCTTGTGGGCTACAGACCATAGGGTCACAAAGAGTAGAACATGACTGAAGCAACTTAGAACACACGCAAGCACTTGCATAGTATATTTCTAGCTTTTCTATTTGAATACTAAAAGATGACTATTCTCAACCTTACAAATAGCAACCAAAGAATGCATGGTCAAGGATGGTAGTACCATAAACTGGTATAACCATTTCGGAGTACAAGTTTAAATTACCTGAGATATATTAGTGTTTGTGCATTACTCTTTCCAATATAGAAAACATAGACATAAAAGAAGATAAATGTCTATCAACAATGGAAACTGCTAAACTATGGTAAACATATTAAGAAATACTTCAAGCAAAAGGAAAGAAAAATCTTCATAACCTGCTAGGAAAGATTACTATGACAGTTGAATACAAAAGCAAATGCAGAGGTTCCCTGGTAGGTCAGTGGTAACAAATCTGCCAGCCAAAGCAGGAGATACAGGTTCAGTCCCTAAGCCCACATGTTGTGGAGCAACTAAACCTGTGAATCACAACCAATGAACGTAAGCTTCCAGAGCCTGAAAGCTGAAACTACGGAAGCCCAAGGGCTCTAGAGCCTAAACTCCACACCCGAGAAGCCACCACAGTGGGACTTTCCAGGAAAGAAGAGTAGGTCACCATGTCCTTCTCCAGGGGATCTTCCCAAATCAGGCATCAAACCCACATCTCCTGCATTGGCAGGCAGATTCTTTACCACTAAGCCATCCAGAAAACTTATTTATCTGATACTATGTAAAAAGCACCCCATAACTTAAGTGACTTAACATATATCTTAATATGTGTCACAATAAAGAAGGCTGAATTCCAAGAATTGATGCTTTCTAATTGCAGTGCTGGAGAAGAATCTCAAGAGTCCCTTGGACAACAAGATCAGACCCAGTCCATCCTAAAGGAAACCAACCCTGAAGATTCATTGGAAGGACTGATGCTGAAGATGAAGCTCCAATACTTTGACCACTTTATGCGATGAGCCAGTTCACTGGAAAAGATCTTGATGTTGAGAACGACTGAGGGCAGGAAGAGAAGGGGGCGACAGGATGACATGGTTGGATGGCATCACCGACTCAATGAACATGAGTTTGAGCAAGCTCAAGGAGATAGTGAACGACAGAGAAGCCTGGTGTGCTGCAGTCCATAGGGTCACAAAGAGTCAGACACAGCTGAGCAACTGAACAACAACAATATGTGGCAACATCAAGAAGTCATTTTCTTGAGGAATTCTAATATTTTTTTAATTAGTCTAATAGTCTTTCATGTGATGGCTGGAACCGGACTGTCCAAGACTGCTTCACTCACAATTCTAACACTTTTGTGGGAAAGGGTGAGCTCAGTTGGGAAACCAGGGTGGTGGGGCCTCTATCTTTCTGAAGGTATTCTCAGTGCTGCTCCCTCTTCAAGTTGATTTCAACACAGAAACTCCAGCATGGTAGCCAGACTCCTTACATGGTGGCTCATTACCCAAAGGGTAAAAACAAAAGCCTTCAGGCTGTCTTCAAGTTTAGTTCTCGAACAGGCAAGTATCACTTCAGCTGCATCATCTTAGTTAAAATGAGTCAGAGAGTTAAGTGCAGATCCAACATGAAAGCATGAGCATTGTGAAGCATGTTTCTTTCACTGAGAGTCATCTTTGGAAACTAGCTACTACAGCACTTACTAGATAATATAAGCATAAAACAAATCGCTCAACTGCAAAAGAGCAAGAGGAGAGAATCTGAAGATGGCAAAGCTAGCTTGTAACTGGACTTTAGGCATCAAGTAAAGTCTAGAATCTATCACAATTCCTAAATGATTAGGCCTTGCTTTCTTCTCCAAAATAAGTTCCTACAACTCTCCAACTGACACGCTAACTCCAGCCCCCATTTCAGTTCTCCAGACCATAAGGCCTATAAGACTTGATACAGATTAAATAATTTAATATTAGATGAAAAATTTTACTAAAATTTTAGAAAACTATAAAGCATTGTGCATATTGTAAGCAGCCATTGTTAGCCCATAATCTATGTCACTTCTTCTCTACAGGTGCTGATGACTATGTAGACAGACTTGGGTGGTTTTCACCCGTCCAAAGCAGCTTCCAGTTGTCTCTAGTCTGAGAATATCTAGAAATAATGAAGACCAACAATGAACTTGAACAATTTTGATTTCGTTTAGGGTCTGAAATTTCAGTGACCTAGATCTCCCAGATGAGAAAACCTGCATTCTGTCAAACAGCAGAGTGAATCTAGTGCAATCTGTCTCAAACTGCTCATGAAGATACAATCCTCAGTAAGGTGCTCATCCAAAAAGCAGCCAGGTCAAGGTATCAGTAAGAGTCATTCTTTCTTTTTAAGAAACATAGATTTCTACAGAACTCACAAGAAGTCATATAGAGGTTGGAAAAGAAGCCCACTGTCACAGAAATAATAGTACCATTATTGAGCTCTAACTTAACTGAGAATTAAACATCAAGCGGTTTTAAAAGCTATTTACATAAAAGACTCTCTAAGAATCAAATAAAAACATGTACAGGAAACTGCTTGGAGTACAAATAATGTATATCAGATTTATTGGGAGGACAGATACATGCCTAAGGAAGATGCTTCAGGTGAGTATGTATTCAATACAAATACCAAGAACAGAACTTAGAAGCAGGCCAGCTTGCTAAACTGTATATTGACGAGGAACAGCAGAGAAAAAGAATGTCAAACCGGATAGCTATCCCTGGGAACAAACACATTTCCACGATTTCTGATGACACATTACCACAACTCACAAGTAATCGCTCCTTATGCATATCTGCCCTACTAGACCATAAGCTTCCTGAGTGCTGGAACTATGAATGGTTGACAGAACCTAGCATTTATTCATTCAATTATTTATATTTATTGACAGGACTTCTAAGTGAAAGGGTGACATAACAAAAAATGAATGCTTGTATACTCTGCAATTCTGTTCAAGAGCTTTGGGGAGTAAATGAGGGGGCAAGGAGGAGGAAGTGACACTCAAAAGGAAGCTGGAGAAAAGAATGTTCATGCTCTTAGTCACTTTTCTCTAGTACTTAAATAATTTCAACATGAATATATGTTAGTTTGTTGTTTTAAGTTACAAACTTCCTTCATGGTCCTCCACTCTGGAGATAACAGAAGCAGTAAGTTCTCTGCCTTAAAGAACTTAAGATAGGGGTGAGTTGTTTATATGATAATGCCTGTATGTCCATATGGTAAATGCTTATACATCTATGTTTTTCAGTTGCTAAGTCTGACTCTTTGGGACCCCCGTGGACTGCAGCAAGTCAAGTTTTCCTGTCCTTCACTATCTCCGGAGTTTGCTCAGACTCATGTCCATTGAGTCAGTGATGCTATCTAACCATCTCATCCTGCTGCCCCCCTTCTCCTCCTGTCCTCACTCTTTCTCAGCATCAATGTCTTTTTCAATGAATCAGCTCTTTGCATCAGGTGGTCAAAGCTGGAGCTTCAGCATCAGATACACAAACTGAAACAGTAATATTAAAGTCATGAACAGGGTGATATGACAGAAAATAATGGGGGTTCTTGAAAAGGCGTCCCAGGCACGTAACACTTAAGCAGAGACTTGAAGGATAAGAAATGAGTCAAACAAACAGGATGAAATCTTCCACACAGAGGAAACAGCTTTACTTGTCAGGACATCAGAGAGCCTGATGTGCCTAGGCGCTAAAGAGAGACCAGAATGTTAGCCCTCAGTGAATATTTAGGTAAATCAAGTCTTCATCAAAGTGGAGAATAGTAAGATCAATATATACATAAGATGATTACTGGGAATCAGTTTTCTTTAGGTTCACCATGATCTGGATTTTTCCTTATAGTACACAATAATCTTATAGCCTGAAGGAATAAGGGGGCTTCCCAGGTGGCTCAATGGTAAAGAATCCTCCTACCAAAGAGAAACAAGAGACATGGGTTTGATTGCTGGGTCAGGAAGATCCCGTGGAGTAGGAAATGCCAACCTATTCCAGTATTCTTGCTTGGGTAATTCTATGGAGAGAGGAGACTGGCAAGCTCTCTGATATCCTGACAAATAAAGCTGTTTCCTCTGCAAGATTCCATCCTGTTTGTTGACTCACTCCTTATCCTTCAAGTCTCTGCTTAAATGAAGGAAGAAAGGGGAGAGTAAAAATAACTGAAAAAACGTTTATCCATTTCAAATCTGCCTAGGAATCTGTAGGGAGGTAAACAGAAGAGAGAGACTCAACTGGAGAGAAAATGGTAGGCTTTGTTGCTTTACAAGAGATAATATAATAATTTACAAAGTTTAATATCTAGCTGTGATCCTGGTTTTAAGCACCCACATAACCCTATGACTATGTCTGATAATGTGGAAATACGCATATGAACACATATCAAACAAGCTATATAAAAACAACTTGAAGAATAATTCTCGCTTTCTATGTTCAAGCTAGAGAAAATTTAAAGTGGATAAAGGCTTAGCAACCGCACAGAATTATAAATAGTTTGAAGAGCCAACCATAAAGGAGTGCTGAAATAAATTATGGCATATCTACATTACACAAAATCCTACAGTCTTTACAAATCATGCCATGAAAGCATCTTAAATGGCCTGGAACAATTCTGAAACACCATTCATTTAAACGCACATAATACGATCCCAAATTAAAAATAAATATATACACATTCATATATTACATACATACATACATTTATTTACCAAAAGCATATCAACTAAAATATTAATAATGGTGACTACTATGGGTAAAGAATTGGAGGTGATTTTTACAGTCTCTGTACTTTAACAATCTTTTACTAGTATAGATGTACATTATCTTGTAATAAGTTACTTAAAAACTAAACTTACTTTAAAAATAATTGTGAAGAAAATTCTGTTGAGAAAACCACAAAAGATCAGCATTTATCAAGATGATGCTAAATAAGGTTATTTTGCTTCATAATAAACTCAAAGAATAAGGATCAATCTGATTAATTTACCTCAAACACATGAAATGAAACCCAGGTACTAACGTAATTATTCTCTCTTAAATTATTTTTTCCAAGGGCCTTTCAACTAGATCCAACTAAAAACCCATTAAATAAAATGATGCTGCTGCTTTATGGTTAATAAAACCGCTTATATAGTAAAATGTATAGGTTTAAGGTTTCAAACTTTACTCACATCGAGAAACTTTAAGAGGGGAGTTACAAGATACGTGGCTTTTCCAAATTAACTAACTACACAACAGATGATGCTTGGGTCAGATACAGTGATGCTTATTCAGGAAATCTAAGGAGAAAAAAATAACAAAGCTGTATTTTTCCCCCTCTGCCACTTGAAAAAATAAACAGCCACCACCCGCCCACAGTCTACTCTTATCACCAGACAGAAAACTTACAGATTCAGACAGCCTATGTGAATGTTCAGAAATCGCTCTCTTGACATATTTACAGGAATATTGGCCAATAAAAAAGGCTGGAACTACCAAACCCAAGACTATTTTTTTTCCACCATGATTATAGAGGGTTGTGCTTATTCAACTACTTCATATCTGATTCATCTAAATTCTCTCAATTTAAATGTTATAACTCTTTTTAACAGGAAAACTTTACTAAGCTTAGACTAGAACTGAGCAGAAGTACTCACTAAACAGAAAATCATTATTGGTCAGCTAATCTATCAATATTTGTAGGATGGATACACTATGGCTCACTGATAGAGATTTCAATTATTAAACAGTATGATTTTTAAATAATTTTTTAATGTGTCAAATCTGTTTCAAATCAAACACAAGTTATACAGTAATTTATAATTGAAGAAAAAAATAATAGTTGTATAAAAGAATTCACTTGAACTGAGATTTAAAAAGGAGTTATATCTATATGTTAAGAGTTTGCATACACACCTACAATACTTAATTCTTATAAGACAAGGAGTTTCTTCTACCTTCCTGATTCATTTCCTTAGCCACAGATTAATTTTACTTTGAAATTTTACATGTGCATCTTATTAAGGAAGAGTGGTATTTGCCTCGTAAAAGTTGTTTTCGATTTAACTTCTCAGAAATTGGTCTTTTTTAATTTAAATTTATTTATTTTAATTGGAGGCTAATTACTTTATGATATTGCATTGGTTTTGCCATACATCAACATGAATCCACCACAGGTGTACACGTGTTCCCAATCCTGAACCCCCTCCTACCTCCCTCCCCATACCATCCCTCATCCCAGTGAGATTAGTCTTAAAAGCATTTTATTGTGTAGTTTTCTGGCAAAAACTATACCTGTGAAGACAGACAATAGATTTACAGAACATAAATCGATATTCTTTTAGGGCTTAATCTTTCACTGGCAAAAACAAATTTAGTCTACTTGCTACCATCAATTTCAATACAAATCTAAAAGTTTTGACAATCTTAGACATCAGTAAGCAAATCAAAGTGACTGATAAGAAACATTCTACCATGTATCATTAGGAATAAATTTGTAAGCGATTCCCACATTCTTTTATGCTATACAAAAAAGCCAACAGAATCAAAAACAATATGCTATTTTTAAAAAGTTACACATACTACTTATAAAAATCCTATAGCTAAGAGGTACTTTTGATGACATCAGTGGTGCCACTAAACAAGTTTTACAGTTTTGAATAATTTTACAGAGAATTCTCTGACATTTGGAAGGAAAAATCCCTAAGGATAACAGAATATTCACATTTTTCCTCCTTCCCTCCCTCCTCTCCCAACCATTCTTCCTCCCTTCCCACTAAAAGCACATTAAAAAAGTAGTGTGTTAGACAACCTAATTGAGTTAGTTGACTTTGATCTTTTTCATCAAAATGCTTTTCAGTGTGAGGGAATTAACCAAATAATTTTGCTAAGTGGCATATGAATTACAAGATGTGTGAAAAGAGGGGTATAAACACACTGGTTCACTTAATATTACTATTTATTGTTTCTCCAGTTCTGGAAAGTTAAATACCTGAGTTTTAAAATTATGTATACAATCAATTTTTTTTTATTTTTATTATAAAATGAAGTATACAGAATAATGTAACATCCATGTATTCACTGTAAAAACTGAACATGTCTTAATAGTTTGTCTTATTTCACTCTTTTTAAAAAGATTTTAAAAAAGGCAAACCAAAGTTATTTGTAAAGACTTCCCTCATTCTTTCAATTTGCTTTTTTAAACTTAATGCTGTTTTTGACATATATCTATACAGCTCAACTGCTTTCATTGAAATTGCTGTAGAGTATCCCAGTATGAGTAAATGTATCATTTATTCTCCCAACAAGCTCAACATTTTGTGTTATTATCAGGGCTAAAGTGAATAAGTATATATCTCCTTATGCCCACAAGTGAGTTTTTTTAGTGTAGAAATCTAAGCATGTAATTGCTGGATTTCCAAGATGAAAATCAATAACCTTTTCTGATTGGTTTATTTCTAAATTTCATGTAGTTTTTCTTACTACTGCAAATATTCTTTAAACACTGTATTTTTAGATTGGTGATAGAAACTATGGAATAGTAACTGATTCTGCTTAATTAATCTTGCATTTAACATTTCTTGACTAATTATTTGTAACAGTTTGTCTAACAGTTCTTTTGACTTTTCTATATGATCATCATCTGTAAATAATTCCTATCCCTTACCTCTATATATACAGTTTCCTCATACTGACTAGTACAAGAAACTGGTACAGTGTCTAACCCATGCAGCAGTAGAAGCATCCTTACTGTGTTCCGACTTCAATGAAAAGCCTTCTTACATTTACTCATTTGGTAAGATGTTTGTTATCAGTTCTTGGTCTATTTCTTATATCAGGTTAATAAAGTCATATTTTATTTTACCCAAACTTTATATGATGAGTGTTTGTTGAAGTTTACCAGAAAGTTGGTAAGACTGGGGATCCTTTTGACCGTATGTTATTTTCTCCTTTAATATGCAGGAGATAGTTAACACAGTAGGCTCTAATTTTATAAGGACCTGCTTGCAAGGATGGTCCTGGTCAATGTGTGAAAATCTGACTTTTGAAACATTCCCTAACTGGTATAGATGTTTCACTGTGGCACAGCTCTTCGTATGTTGTGATTTATTGTGAGCACCTGCTCTCTTTCTGGAAGGCTAGAATTTTTGCAGTAGAGGGCAAAGAATGCCTGTGTGATCAGACCCCCAGTAAAACCCTCAATTTCTGAGTCTCAAAGGCCCTTTTTCTAAAAGGCTTCATTCTAGTTTCTAGAGAAAACAGCACTATCAAGTGAGTCTCTTCCTGGGCTGGGAAGGGGAAGAATGGAAAGCCTGTATATGGATTTCTCCAGACCCACTACACTTTTTACCTAACTGTTGTATAATACTTACTGTGTTGCTTATAATCAATCTTAGCTGTGATTACAACTCCCTCTCAGTCCTGTGATTCCATCATCTCATTTTGGGGGACCTCTGAAACACTCAATGCAAAGAGCTGATTTATCGGAAAAGACCCTAATGCTGGGAAAGATTGAGGGCAGAAGGAGAAGGGAGACGACAGAGGATGAGATGGTTGGATGGCATCACCAACTCAATGGACATGGGTTTGGGTGTACTCCAGGAGTTGGTGATGGACAGGGAGGCCTGGAGTGCTGCGATTCATGGGGTCACAAAGAGTTGGGCATGACTGAGTGACTGAACTGAACTGAAACACTCAATAACATAATAATAAGGTACAATAACAGATATCCTGTGTTAAACTGCTTCTGAAAAGTGAAGTGTAGTCACTCAGTTGTGTCTGACTCTCTGCAACCCCATGGACTACAGCCCACCAGGCTCCTCTGTCCATGGAATTCTCTTGGGGTTGCAAAATGTCGAACACGAATGAGCAACTGAACTGACTGACTAAGGTACATTAAAACCGGGTAGAAAGACTGGCAGTCAAAACCCCTGATTTATAGCTCTCACAGTGGATCAATGACTAGCCAGCTATTTCTATGTTTGTGAACATTTTTCCTTGATATAATGTGGTTAGTTGGACTCCCTTCTCTCTGTGAATTATAGGAATCAACAGTGTCATCATCATCATGATATTTTTCAGCTGTTTTGAAAAGAAAAGAGACTATTCTCTATAGTATAGCAAGTTGATTAAGCATATTTTTCTTGGTTTCTGAATATATTTCTACCTTGAAGTAGCTTTGTGAATAAACTGATTTTCTAGATAAAATTATTTAAGAAAATAAATTATTCAGTAGGACCTATTAATGATCTACCTCATTATGATTATGTAATTAATCATTTTCAGAATGTAACACAAAGTTCTTAGGTTTGGTCACTAAGTCGTGTCTGACTTTTGTGACCCTATGGACTGTATGTAGCCTGCCAGGCTCCTCTGTTCATGGGATTCTCCAGGCAAGAATACTGGAGTCGGCTGCCATTTCCTTCTCCAGGGATCTTCTCGACCCAGGAATCGAACCCAGGTCTCCTGCACTGCAGGCAGATTCTGTACCAACTGAGCTATCTTAGTTGGGGTGGGGGCGGGGGAGTTGGTATTCTTTACAATGTCTTTCCTTGATCAGATCGCTTCACATTTTAAAAAGTGTCCTTTCAGCCATATGTAAATCACTGAAGTTAGCATATTCCCTCACATCAAACACAAAAATAAAACTCAAAATGGCTTGAAGATTTAATTATAAAACATGACACTATAAAACTCTTGGAAGAGACTGTAGGTAAAACTTTCTCTGACATGAAGTCATACCAATCCTTTCTTAGATCAGTCTCCCAAAGCAAAAGAAATAAAAGCAAAAGTAAACAAACGGGACTGATTAAATTTGAAAGGTTTTATACAGCAAAGAAAATCATAAGCAAAATGAAAAGCTAAACTATGGCAGAAAATATTTACAAATGATGTGCTTAATTTCCAAAATGTACAAAGAGATCATATAGCTCAAAAAACCCCAAACAATCCAGTCAAAAAACAGGAAGAAGACCTAAACAGATATTTCTCTAAAGAAGACATAAAGAGAGCCAACAGGCACATGAAAAGATACTCACCACTGCTAATTATTAGAGAAATGCAAATCAAAACTACAATAATAAATTACCTCATACCAATCTAATGGTCATCATTAAAAAGTTTACAAATAATATATCTGAAGAGGGTGTGGAGAAAAGGGAACCCTCCTAAGTTGCTGGTGGACAGGTAAACTGGTATGGCCACTATGGAAAACACTACGTAAGTGCTTTAGAAAACTAAAAACAAGAGTTACCATATAATTCAGCAATCCCTTTCCTGGTCATGTATCCAGACAAGATGAAAACTAGTTCAAAGAGATACATGCACCTCAAAGTTCATAGCAGCACTATTTACAACAGCCAAAACATGGTAGTGTCCATCTACAGGTGAATCAATAAAGAATATGTGTGTACATGCTCAGTCAGTCGTGTCTAACTTTGCAACCCTGTGAAATGAAGCTCGCCAGGCTCCTCTGTCCATGGAATTTTCCAGGTGAGAATACTGAAGTGGGTTGCCACTACCTATTCCAAAAGAAGATACGACATGCATATGTATATTTTAACATACATATATGAAATAATAGTCATGAAAGGAAAGAATTATTCTCATTTGCAGTAACATGGATAGACCTAGAGATTAATCATACTAAGGGAAGTAAGCCAGAGAGAAGAAAAAAAAAAAAAGACAAATTTCATGATATCACTTACACGTCGACTCAAAAAATAAAAGGATACAAACGAACTTAAAACAGAGACTCACAGACATAGAAAATAAACTTACGGCTGCCAAAGGAGAAAGTAGGGAGGGGATAAATTAGGAGACTAAGGTTAACAGATACACATTACTATATACAAAAAGATACATAGCAAGAGGGCCTCTGAGGTGGCACTAGTTGTAAAGAACCCGCCTGCCAATTCAGAAGACGTAGGAGACATTGGTTCAATCCCTGGGTCGGGAAGATCTCTTGGAGGTGAGCATAGCAACCCATTCCCATATTCTTGCTGTAGAATCCCATGGACAGAGGAAGATGGCAGGCTACAGTCTATAGGGTCACAAAAAGTCAGACACAACTGAAGCCACTGAGTATGCATATACAAATAACAAGAATCTACTGTTTAGCACAGAGAACTATACAATATCTTGTAATAATGTATAATGGAAAAGAATCTGGAAAGTTTGTGTGTGTTATTTAGGTACACATATATATAAGTGAATCAGAAGAAGTTTGCAACAACTAGCCGCATCCCGCTTCCCCTTTTAGTATAAAGAACCCTGAAATCTAACTCAGGTAAAATGGTTTTTAGTTCACCATGTTCTCAATCTGTTGGTTTTAACATAAAATCACTTTGCCTTGCCCTAACACCTAGTCTCTCCATTAACGGGCCTGTTATGTGGCGAGCAGTATGTGCTTGGACATTCACAACAGTTGATGCCATAACTACTGTTTGTAAAACCAGTTCTCAGTCATGTCTGACTCTTTGCAACCCCAAGGACTGTAGCCTGCCAGGCTCCTCCGTCCATGGGATTTTCCAGGCAAGAATACTGGAGTGGGCTGCTATTTCCTTCTCCAGAGGATCTTCCCATCCCAGGGATCGAACCCGGGTCTCCCGCTTTGTAGGCAGATGCTTTTACTGTCTGAGCCACCAGGGAAGTCTTTGCTTAAGGACAGTTCATTTATAGCGCAGATATTTAGTGGGTGCTCGCTCACTCACCACAGGAAAGTCACTGTTTCTTGACTCACCATTAAAGATGGTGCTTATCGGGCACCATCTTCTATGCTATACCTAAGGACCTATAGGAATATATTGGGTGGGCCAAAAAGTTCCTTCAGTTTTTGAGTAAAAATAAAAGACCTAATTTTTCATTTTCACCAAGAATTTTACCGAACAATGTATTCACCATTTTGTTCTACTACCTTCTGCCATTTTAAAGGCAACTACAGAACTCCATCTTCCCCAAACACCTGATCTTCATAAGCAAAGAACTGTTCCAAGGGCCTTTTCTATAGTCTTCCAGGGAACTGAAACTTTTTCCACTAACAGAATTGTGTAAATACCAAAGTAAATGGAAATCCAAAGATGAATATCATAGATGACTCAGAACTTCCCAGCCAAGCTTTAACAGTCTTTGTCTGTCATCAAAGAAACATACACTCTTGCAATATCCTGATGGGAGATTATGCATTTTCTGTTGACTAATTCTGACACTTTTTGTAAAGGGCTGCCTTCAGTTGAGGTCTAACTGGGAGCAAAACTAGTCGTTTGGATTTCCAGAAGGAACTCATAATAGAGCACTCCCTTCCAATCCCACCATATACATAACATTACTTTCTTTGGACAAAGGCAGGTCTTCGGTGTCGTTGGTGGTGGTTCACTTCACTTGCCCCACGATCTCTCCTGCTCTACACTATTGTACAGTATCAATTTGTCATTGCCCATCACAAATTGTTTTAAAAACGAAACACTGTCATTACACTTCAGTTGAGAATAGCATGAGAAATATAGTCAAGAAAGGTTTTTTTTTAATGTGAAAGTCAAACATCAATGTGATTAACATGGCCATGTTGATGCAGATGATTTTCAATGCTTGATATGGATATTTTCTGTGTGTTGGCTATCTCCTGAGTACAGGCTATCTCCTATAGCTTTGACTGTACTCAAATAATGTCTCAGTTTCATCGCCATCAATTTTACCTGCTCTAACTGACTTTGGAGAATCCTTTAGTGAGAAATCTGCAGCATGAAACACTGCAAACCACTTCTGGCATGCTTGATCAGTTACAGCACCTTCTCCACATACTACACAATCTTTTTTTGCCTGTTTCAGTTGCATTTTTACTTTTCTTGAAAAACTAAAGCATAATAAGCTGAATATGTTGCTTTTTTCCCTTCATCTTCACTATTAAAATGGCTATACAAAAACTCATCAATTTTGAATAGAAGCTTTTTTAAAGAAAGAGATCAAATCAAGATAAAGTAGTTAAAGGAAGTATGCTCATCTCCTCCTGTGAGAGGCCCCAAATACCAACTAGCTGTTGAACATCCATCAACAGAAGAACCCTGGAAACCACACAAAAAAAGATACCCTATATTCCAAGAAAAAGGAGAAGCCATGATGAAATGGTAGGATCACAATAAAATCAAATCCTATACATACTGGGTGGGATCTGGTGGTTTACTTCTTCATAATTTAAAAAATTAAAAAAACAAACAAAGGGACATGTTGCCAAAAGAAAACAAAAGTTTGCTTTTTTTTAAAAAATGCATGCTGATATGACTGCTCTCACAATATAATCTAACAAAATTGTTTTGAATGAAGTTAAAGACAAGTAAGAGCCATCTTACAGAAAAAAAAAACAAAATTAAAGCCAACCAATTACATTTTTTTCATTTCATACTCTTTCTGCTTCTTCTACCTTTCAAGTTTAACATTCTTGATAATAATGACATTCTCTCAGTTCAGTTCAGCTGCTCAGTCATGTCCAACTCCTTGCAATCCCATGGACTGCAACACACCAGGCTTCCCTGTCCTTCACCAATTCCCAGAGTTTGCTCAAACTCATGTCCATGGAGTTGGTGATGCCATCCAACCATCTCATCCTCTGTCATCCCCTTCTCCTCCTGCCTTCAGTTTTTACCGACATCAGGGTCTTTTCAAATGAGTCAGTTTTTCACATCAGGTGGCCAAAATACTGGAATCTCAGCTTCAGCATCAGTCCTTCCAATGAATATTCAGAACTGATTTCCTTTAAGATGGACTGGTTGGACCTCCTGGCAGTCCAAGGGACTCTCAAGAGTCTTCTCCAACACCACAATTCAAAAGCAACAATTCTTCAGTGCTCAGCTTTCTTTATAGTCCAAGTCTCATATCCATACATGACCACAGGAACAACCATAGCCTTGATTAGATGGACCTTTCTTGGCAAAGTAATGTCTCTACTTTTAACATTCTCTATGCAAACTAATTCTTCACAACCCTAAATCTAAAACATGATATTGATACTTATCTTTAGAAAGGTATTTATAAAAGGATTTAAAGACCTGATTTCAGGTCCTGGTAAAACAATTTTCTGTTTACTTGAATCATTAAAATACATCACTTAACTTCTCTAAGCTTCCATCCTTTCAGTAGTTTAAAAACAATGTACATTTCATGAGAATAAAAATAGCATATATTACAAAGCCAATCATTACATTTGTTAGATTCAAATGAAGGCAAAGCAAGTAAGATCAAATAACAACGCTAACATTTATGAGTGCTCAGTACTGTCTAGGAAGCACTACTATGAACAAGCTGGTGGAGGTGACGGCATCTGAGCAGAACTATTTAAAATCCTAAGATGTTAGCAAATTCGGGAAATTTAACAGTGGCCACAGGACTGGAAAAGGTCAGTGTCCATTCCAATCCCCAAGAAGGGCAATGCCAAAGAAGGATCAAACTAACACACGATTACATTCATTTCACATGTCAGCAAGGTTATGCTCAAACTCTTTCAAACTAGGCTTCAGGAGTATGTGAACCAAGACCTTCCCGGTGTACAAGCTGGAATTCGAAAAGGCAGAGGAACTAGAGATCAAATTGCCAACATTCACTGGACTGTAGAAAAACTGAGGAAATTCCAGAAAGACATCTACTTCTGCTTCATTGACTACACTTAAGCCTTTGTGTGGATCACAACAAACCGTGGGAAATTCTTAGAGATGAGAGTACCAGACAATGTTACTTGTCTCCTGAGAAACCTATATGCGAGTAAAAAAGCAACAGCTAAAACAAGACACAGAACAATGTACGGGTTCTAAACTGGCAATGATGTACAACAGGCTATATAGTGAGTGTCACTATGCTTATTTAACTTATATGCAGAATGTGCTGTGTGCTTAGTTGCTCAGTTGTGTCCCACTCTTTGCAACCCCTTGGACTGTAGCCTGCCAGGCTCCCCTGTCCATGAGGATTCTCCTGGCAAGTATACTGGAGTGGGCTGTCATGCCCTCCTTCAGGGGATCTTCCCAATCCAGGGATCAAACCCAGGTCTCCTGCATTACAGGCAGATTCTTTACCATCTGAGCCACCAGGGAAGCCAAACTGGATGAATCACAAGCTGGTATTAAGATTGCCAGAAGAAATATCAACAACCTCAGATAACCATGACACCACCCTAATGGCAGAAAGGGAAGAACAACTAAAGAGCCTCTTGATAAAGGTGAAAGAGGAGAGTGGAAAAGCTGGCTTAAAACTCAACATTCAAAAAACTAAGATCATGGCATCCCGTATCATCACTTGATGGCAAACCGAGGAAAAGTAGAAATAGTGATAGACTTTATTTTCTTGTGCTCCAAAATCTCTCTGGAAGGTGACTGTAGCCATGAAATTAAGACGCTTGCTCCTTGGAAAAAAGCTATGACAAACCTAGATAGCATATTAAAAAGCAGAGATACCATTTTGCCGACAAAAGGCTGTATAGTCAAAGCTATGGTTTTTCTGGGATTCCCTGGTGGCTCAGATGGTAGAGAATCTGCCTGCAATGCCAGGAGACACAGGTTCGAACCTTGGGTCAGGAAGATTTTCTGGAGAAGGGAATGGCCAGCCACTCCAGTATTCTTGCCTGGAGAATTCCATGTGTAGAGAAGCCTGGAGGGCTACAGTCTCTCTGGTTAGAAAGTCAGATGTGACTAAGTGACTAACACACATATGGTTTTTCCAGTAGTCATGTACAGATGTGAAAGTTGGACCTTAAAGAAGGCTGAGTGACCAAGAATTGATGCTTTTGAACTGTAGTGCTAGAGAAGACTTTTGGGAGTCCCTTGGACTGCAAGGAGATCAAACCAGTCAATCCTAAAGAAAATCAACCCTGAATATTCATCCAAAGGACTGATGCTGAAGCTGAAGTTTCAATAGTTTTGCCACCTGACGCAAAGAGCCAACTCACTGGAAAAGACCTTGATGCTGGGAAAGATTGAGGGCAGGAGGAGAAGGGAGCAATAGAGGTAAGATGGTTGGATGGCATCACCAACTCAATGGAAATGAGTTTGAGCAAACTCTGGGAAACAATGAACACCAGGGAAGCCTGGCGTGCTGTAGTCCACAGGGTCACAAAGTGTCATGTGGTGACATGTCACAAAGGTCACAAAGTCACATGACTTAGCAACTGAACAACTGTCCCATAATATGTTAAATCCTTTAAATATTTATTTAACCCATTTATATCTAGTCTTCATAGAAACTCAAAAAAGTAGATATAACAGTTACTCCTATTTATAGATGAGGAATTCATGACTTCGTAAAGGTTAAGTAGCTATCCAATATCACAAGTGAACAAGACACAGTTGGAATTTGAATGAAAAAACAGTCTCCATTTCAGTTCCTGATTCATGCTAAAGGGTTTTAGAGCTATTAATGCTGTTTATACATGCAAGGTAATTATTATTGTTTTAGTATTACTCATAATGTCACTAATAATAATAACAGCTTCAACCTGGTAATCTAGTTCTTAAATTTCCAACATTTAGGAGTGTATCTTCAACAAGAAGTGATGATGGTGGTGATAAAGAGGACTTGTCCACATACTTAAAATCTCAGTGAACTTCTCTAAATTCATACCTCAAGACAAGTACCCATTCAATGCAGTTCATTCTATGTAAAATATTTACTTTTAAGGGTAAATATTTCAGCAGGTCAATTAGTACTGTAAAATAATTTAAATAGCCTCAATTTCATTTCATAAAATTTTATAACCAGAAAATTTCTTCATTACCTTAATCTCAATTGTAAAGGATTATTTTGTGATCATGATAACCAGTCAATGTTTATTCAAAACATACAGTATATTCAAGAAACTAAATAAATGATGTCAAGAGAGAAAGAGGAAAAGAACTTTAAAGATTTCCTCAAACTGAGAGAAATATCTCACAAACTTTCTAGCTCCTTCAGGGTTCTTCATGATTAAGAAATTAATAATCTCCTGAAGGTTAATTTAATTTGCAACTTGCCTTGAAAAATGGTGTCCTGGGTAACAGCACAAGTAATATGGTTACTCACCATTTAAAAATTATTAAATTGGCATTCTACAAGGGCTGCTCAATAGAACTTTCAGCAATAATGGGAATATTTCCCTAGCTGCACTGTCTACTAGGTAATCACTAGCCACATGTGGCTATTGAGCACTTGAAATGTGATTATGGTAACAAAGCAACTGATTTTAAATTTTATTTAATTTTAATTAAGTTGCCATATGTGAATTGATGCTATTATGATAGTACAGGTCTACATCATAAGGTTAAAAATAACCCTTTGAATTGATTGGCATGAACCTATGTTCAAGACACTAACTTTTCTGGATGAACTAAAATAAATGCAGTTCCTGTGATTATAAACCTGAGTCTGGATTCTGGACCCACAATTAACCCTTCAAGGCTCTCTAAGGGTCAGCCTGAAACAACCACATCCTACCACAACTTCTCTGTAGCAGCGCTCATCTATACCCTCTCCCTAAGATTCCCTATCCTATCTGTGTCGCACAGACCGCAAAGCATGTTTCAAATAGTCCTTACTTTCTTTTGCCTCCACTTAATCAAATTGACAGAAACTAAAGCACATTCCAAAGGCAACAAGCAGAGCTGCTAAAATGAAGACAGTGGAGATGGACGCTTTCATCTAAAGACATGAACTCAAATATAAATCAAACACTAAAACTTAGTAGTCACATCCAAAACCCCAGGTGGATATGCATCCCAGTCATAAAACTCTTAAAATATGACAAGTTGAAAAATGGAGCTCAAGTAACACCCACAATTATTCAAAGGTTGGCTCACAGACAACCAAAGTATAATAAAATGCCCAAGAGGTCTGGCCTTTTATTATTTTCACAAATCAGTTCTAACAGAAAGTTACTACACATCAATACAAATTAATGGGGAAATTTAGAGATGGGAAAGAGAAGACAAAAAGGAAGATGGGGGAAAGAGTATATTTTAATACATTCACTTTCTTCCTGTTCCCTACTAAGTCTAAGAAATTCAAGTTATAAAAAAAAGAACTAAACTGAAGACTATTGAGTTCTGTTTCCTTTTCTTACACTCTAGTTTTCCTCAAATGAAAATTAGGCATGTTCAAAAAATGATGTAAAATCATTAAAAGTTAACTCCACTAAAACTATTCCAGGAGGATTTAAACTCTTAAAAAATGTAAAACCTAGAAATCAGGCTTTTAAACTTCAATTATTCAAATCGCAGTTATAATTTACTTTCAGATCTATCAATAAGAATTAGAATATTTAGCACTGCTTGATTTTGAGGTTCTTTGCTTAGTAATTATATAACACTGTCTTTTCACAGGCCATTTAAAAAGTTTATCTTCATTTCCCAGCCCCCTTATTCTATTAACTGGAAGCAGCCAAGACTAAAGCAGTTCTTTAACTGAATAAACTCTCTTAAACTGTAGTTTGAAAACTGTCACTTTGCTATTTATTTTGGCTTACAGGATGCATGGAAACTACACTTTGCTATTATTAAGATTAATACACACCTTTTTACATTTAAGCTAATCGACAGGAAGGTTAGTTAGTTAAGTCGCTCAGTCATGTCCGACTCTCTGCGACCCCATGGACTGTGGCCCACCCAGGCTCCTCTGTCCATGGGATTCTCCAGGCAAGAATACTGGAATGGGTTGTCATTTCCTTCTCCAGGGGATCTTCCCAACCCAGTGATTGAACCAGGGTCTCCCGCATTAGAGGCAGACACTTTAACCTCTTAGCCACCAGGGAAGAGCCAATGAGAGGTGGTCCCTTCAACTAACCATCCAAGAGCCCCATAACCTCACCAAGCAATTTACCAGTCCTGCCCTTAATACACCCACCAGTACTCCAAAAATAGTCAGGCGGCTTTAAAATCCCCCCCACCGCACTACTGGCAGGATCTTCCCTACTCTAGCACATTGACACACCCCTAACTATCCAGTACTAAGGCAATCTTTGGTGGCCATTGGACTTTAACTGCTCATAAATATTCCTTGAAAACATACATCTAATTATAACAGACTGAATTATGCAAAGGACATGTGCAGTAGAGCATCCTTCCATATTACTAAACTTGCAGCTGTTACTCAACAAACTCCCCCGGATTATGCAAATGATCCTGCCTTAAAAACTCTTATACCCCAACCCTCCAGGGCAATTTGCCTCCCTTGGTGGCCCACCACTCTCATAAAGTGCTCTCTCTGTTCTTTGTGTGCACTCAGGTCCAACTCTTTACAATCTGTTCTTTCTTTCCTTATTGTTAATAAACCTTCTTGCAAGGGGGTGAGACCTTAAATTCTTTGCATCCCTTCCAAGAACCAAGGCCCATAGGAGGAAGAGTCTCCAGATTCCTTCTGCTAACAAAGCCACCTTCTTAACAATTAAAAACAATCAGAGTAAATTCACTGGCTGAAAAATCAAAGTACTATGAAAGAAATCATTCAGTTCTAATCACTTAAACATCATTTATTAAAATATTCATTTCTTTTCTTAAAATGATAGTGTGAGAAATAGAAGTATCTGTTCCTTTTACATGAAAATGGAAAAATGAGCGTAGACATTCTTTCCCCAGGTTTTAAAAGTATATTGTACCACAGACAGTTTCAAAATACTTTGTAGATGAGAATTACAATCTAACAGGACAAACTTTTTAATGTGGAACCAGAAAACTAAGAGGAAGAGATAAGGAGGGAGAAAAAGCTACTGTGGTATAATTTGAAGAAAAAAACAATACCAAAATATATTTTAAGTTCAAAGCATACCTAGTATCAAAGTGTACCCTCTTTAATAAGTTTAGAAATTAAGATCACAGTAAATATCACAGTACACTTTTTCTGGTATAACAGAAAGGAAATACTCAGGAAGCCAGCCTGAAAAATTTAAGTCAAGAAACAGGCACTAATCAAACAATAACAAAAACAAAATCTAATAGCACAGCCAGATCATTTGTATTAGGCAGGTCCCAAATGATGCTTTACTCCAGGCATATGTTTTACATAAAAAAAAGAACGGCATGAACAACAATCCCACAATTGCCAAGCGATGACTGCATGTGTTTTCTTCTACTAGGGTGGAGAGAAAAAAAATCCCCATTATTTGCTATGTCAGTGCTTTTAGAATCATAGAATATGAAAAACTACAAAGGAGTATAAAATGAAACAGGGCAAAAGCTAACAGGGTTTTGTCAAGAGAACAGACTGGTCATAGCAAAAACTATTTCCAACAGCTCAATAGAAGACTCTACACATGGACATCACCAGATGGTCAATACTGAAATTAGATTTATTGCACTCTTTGCAGCCAATAATGGAGAACCTCAATACAGTCAATAAAAACAAGACCTGGAGCTGACTGTGACTCAGATCATGAGCTCCTTACTACAAAATTCAGGCTTAAATTGAAGAAAGTAGGGAAAACCATAAGGCCATTCTCATACGACTGAAATCAAATCCCTTATGATTATATAATGGAAGTGACATACAGATAAAAGGAATTAGATCTGATAAAGTGAAGTAAAACTTCTGATATTAGATCTGATAAAGTGAAGTGAAGTAAAACTAAGGACAGAGGTTTATAACACTGTACAGGAGGAGGTAACCAAAACCATCCCCAAGAAAAAGAAATGCAAGAAGGTAAAGTGGTTGTGTGAGAAGGCTTTACAAATAGCTGAGGAAAGAAGAGAAGCAAAAGGAAAGGGAGAAAGGAAAAGATAGATTCAAATGAATGCAGAGTTACAGAGAACAGCAAGGAGAAATAAAAACACCTTCTTTAATGAACAATGTGAAGAAACAGAGAAAAACAGTAGAATGGCGAAGACTAGCCACTTCTTCAAGAAAACTGAGAGGTATCAAGGGAACATTTCATGCGAGGATGGGCATGATAAAGGTCAGATACAGTAACAAACTAACAGAAGCAGAAGGGATTAAGAAAAGGTCGCAAGAATACACAGAAGAACTATATGGAAAGGGTCTTAATGACCCAGATAACCATGATGGTGTGGTCATTCACCTAGACCCAGACATCCTGGAGTCAAGTAGCCTTAGAAAGTATTATTACAAACAAATTAGTGGAAGTGATGGGTACCTAGCTGAGCTATTTAAAATCCTAAAAGATGATGCTGTGAAAGTGCTCCATATAATATGTCAGTAAATTTGTCATACAATATGTCATACAAAAACTCAGCTGTGGCCACAGGACTGGAAAAGGTCAATTTTCATTCCAATCCCAGAGAAGGATAATGACAAAGAATGTTCAAACTACCATAAAACTGCACTCATTTCACATGCTAACAAGGTTATGCTCAAAATGCTTCAGGCTTGGCTTCAGCAGTACATGAACCAAGAACTTCCATATGAAAAAGCTGGATTTAGGAAAGGCAGAGGACCTAGAGAGCAAAATGTCAACATTTGTTGGATCATGAGAAAGCAAGGGAATTCCAAAAAACATATATTTCTGCTTCACTGACTACGCTAAAGCCTTTCACTGTGTGGATCACAACGAACTATGGAAAATTCTTAAAGAGATGGGAGAATCAGACCACCTTACCTATTTCCTGAGAAACCTGTGTGTGGGTCAAGAAGCAACAGTTAGAATTGTATATGGAACAACAGACTGCTTCAAAGCTGGGAAAGAAGTACAACAAGGCTGTATATTGTCACCTTGCTTACATAACTTATATGCAGAGTACATCATGTGAAATGTGGAGCTGGATGATCACAAGCTGGAATCAAGAGTGCTGGGAGAAATATCAACAACTTCAAAACTTCAGATGATATCACTAAGGGCACGAAAAGAAGAAGAACTAACGAGCCTCTTGATAAGGGTTAAACAGGAGAACGGAAAACCCGGCTTAAAACTCAACATTCAAAAACTAGACCATGATTTACAGTCCCATCACTTTATAGCAAATAAAAAATGAAAAAGTGGGAGCGGTGACAGATTTTATTTTCTGGGCTCCAAAATCACTGCAGACAGAGACTGTAGCCATGAAATTGAAGGGAAGAAAACTATGACAAACCTAGGTAGTGTATTAAAAAGCAGAGATATCACTTTGTCAAAGACAAAGGTGCATATAGGCAAAGCAATGTCTTTTCCAGTTTCATATACAGATGTGAGAGTTGGACCATAAAGAAGGCTGAGCACCAAAGAATTAATGCTTTCAAACTGTGGTGCTGGAAAAGACTACTGAAAGTTTCCTGGACTGCAAAGAGATCATGAAGCCTGTCATTTTGAAGGAAATTAACCCTAAATATTTGGAAAGACTGATGCTGAAGCTGAAGCTCCAATACTCTGGCCAACTAAGGTGAAGAGTTGACTCACTGGAAAAGACCCTGATGCTGGGAAAGATTAAAGGCAAAAGGACAAGGGGGCGGGAGAAGGTGAGATGGTTAGATAGCATCACCAACTCAATGGACATGAATTTGAGCAAACTTCAAATCAGGAAAGGAGTACGTCAAGGCTATATATTGTCATCTTGCTTATTTAACTTATATGCAAAGTACATCATGCAAAATGCCGGGCTGGATGAAGCACAAGCTGGAATCAAGATTGCTAGGAGAAATATCAATAACCTCAGATATGCAGATAACACCACCCTTATGGCAGAAAGTGAAGAAGAACTAAAGAGTTTCTTGAAAGTCAAAAAGGAGAATGAAAAACTTGGCTTAAAACTCAACATTCAGATAACTAAAATCATGGCATCCAGTCCCATCACTTCATGGCAAATAGATGGGGGAATAATGGAAACAGTAAGAGACTTTATTTTCTTGGGCTCCAAAATCACTGCAGATGGTGAGTGCAGCCATGAAATTAAAAGACACTTACTACTTGGAAGAAAAGTTATGATCAACCTAGACAGCATATTAAACAAAAGAAACATTACTTTGCCAACAAAAGTCCGTCTGGTCAAAGCTATGGTCTTTCCAGTAGTCATATATGGATGTGACTTGGACTATAAAGAAAGCTGAGGGGCAAAGTATTGATGCTTTTTAATTGTGGTGTGGGAGAAGACTCTTGAGAGCCCCTTGGACTGCAAGAAGATCCAACCAGTCCATCCTAAAGGAAATCAGTCCTGAATATTCATTGGAAGGACTGATGCTAAAGCTGAAACTCCAATACTTTGGCCACCTAATGCAAAGAACTGACTCAATGGAAAAGACCCTGATGCTAGGAAAGATTGAAGGCAGGAGGAGAAGGGGATGACAGAGAATGAGATGGTTGGATGGCATCACCAACTCGATGGACATGAGTTTGAGCAAGCTCCAGGAGTTGGTGATGGACGGGAAGCCTGGCGTGCTTTAGTCCATGGGATCTCAAGGAGTTGGACACGACTGAGCAACTGAACTGAACCAGGAGATAGTAGAGAACAGAAGAGCCTGGAATGCTGCTATCTATGTGGTGGCAAAGAGTCAGACACAACTTAGCGACTGAACAACAGCAACACAACAGCAACTATGCTAATATATATAACAAAAGCATAAAGTGGTTTTACTGTAAGTTTGTTTTAAGAGTATATAATCTTACTCTTCTATGAATCAAAGATGTCAACTATAATACAAGTTCTGACAAAAATTTTGAAATTTTACATGTTCTTTTATATTTATTGGTATTTATGATACTTGTTGATATTTATTTGTAAGGTTGGTTACCTTAAACTGACTACTAAAATTTTCATTGCAATTATTAAATTGTGAAAAGCAAAATTTCTACTATAAACATTCAATTAAAGTCATAATTTAAAAAAAAATAAATAAAATTTAGGAAAAAATTATGAACATATGAATAGAAGCCTATAATACTTGTTTAATATAAAAGAAAGTGGACGCACTGTGCAACTACATAGCTTTATATTTCTTGACTCAGCCATTTCTCCTCAAATTCAGAATTTTATTATTACATGAATCATAATATTCATTTTTATAATGAATGCTGTTCTTAAAGACAATTTAAGAGGTTTTCCTGCATTTGAGATACAAGCTTACAGCTTATAAATGAGGTGATTCTGATACAATTTCTATTATTCACAGTTTATAAAAGTCAGAGAATAGCTTCAATAAAATAGCATCACTAAGATAAGTTCTTAAAGAGAAAGTATACCAGAGGCAAAAAAAAGAGAAAGTATACACATGAAAAGTGTAAGAGGTTTCCTATATTACATGTAAGAATGTCAACAGAATCTCACAATGAGCAGCTGAACTGAAAGCTAAGTTTTATTTATTTAATTATGGAGGGAATAGTACTTATGGAGGACAATAGCAATTTGGTCAAAATGCTTATTAAGAAGCTCTGATACAATTTTTCCATAAAACAGACATAAAAGACAGAATAAACTTGAAAAAAATTATATTGAAGCACAAAGCTTAGACACTCCAAGTGCTTATTCTTTATAATTAGGATTTCTTCCACATGTAGGTTGAGGCAACAAGTTGTAAAATGTTTCGCACCAAAACTTTCTCCAGACATTATAGAGTCATCCATGTAAGATTAGAAAGGAAAACTACATGTAAAAATTAAAGTCTCATCTCTTAACTAAAGAACTGTAAAAGGAAGTATTTAACAGTATTTTTTCTTTTGGCCACAGTCTTTTTTTTTCTAGTATAGCTGATTTACAATATTATGTTTCACATGTACAGTAAAGTGATTTGAACAAACATGTGTTTGTGTACACTTTTTCAATTATTGTCCAACACAGGTTATAACAATATATTGGTCACTTTTTCCAATTATTTTCCATTACAGGTTATTACAAGATATTGAATATAGTTCCCTGTGCTGTTTGCAGCAATAGAGACACAGATGCAGAGAACAAACGTGCAGACACAGCCAGGGAAAGAGAGTGGGACGAACTGAGAAAGCAGCGCGGACATAACATACCACCATGTGTAAAACAGATGGCTGGTGGGAAGCTACCATGTAACACAGTACTTTTTGAATAGATATTCACAAAATAAGTTAAACTGTTGTGATTTAAAAAAGGAATTTAACTTAGAAATACAAAAGCTAAACGAAAACACTTCACTAACATAATTCTGAAAGAAAAGGTAATAACTCAGTTTACAAAAAGAGGAGTATGGTGGAGTGAGGGCAATTTAAACTAGCTAGTGTAAGAAATTTTCATTTTCAAACAATATAAGAATCTCCAGCATGTAATAACACATGCATCTTTCAGATTATGTGACAAAAAAGGGAAGTGATCATCCTGAAAGTATCATCAAAAGTTCTATGTTTTCAAATCCGTTGGAGTTTCAGACACAAAAAGCAATAAATTACATGAAATATAAATTATATGAAATATCCAATTCTGGAAAATCCAGAGATAGAAAGTAGATTAGTAGTTGGTAGGGGCTGGAGAGAAGAGGGAACAGGCAATGACTGCTAATGGGTACACAGTTACATTTTTTATAGAAATGGTCTAAAGGTAGAGTGGTAATGAATGCACAACTCTGTGAATTCACTAAAAAAAAAAAAAAAATCACTGAATAGTACACTTTCCAAGTGTGAACATTTTGGTACATGAATTATATTTCAATAAAACTATTATTAAAAGATTGAATTTATATTAAAAAGTAACCTCACAGAATTCATAATATCAATTTATACAACAGATTATCATTCAAAGCTTTCCACCTGTTTCAGTAATTTCTTTTTACCTTGGCAAGGCGACTCATCTGATCCTCTGAGAGAGTACTGCTTGTTCTGCCAGGAGTTTTGGTGGGTTCTGATCCATCTGCTTCTACATTAGGCCAGACTTTCAAGTCATGCATCCCTTGGCGAAACATGCTAGGCAAAAGAATGTTCAGGACAGAATTAATTTAGTTCATTATGGGAAACTTTAGATTTCTAAATAGAGACAATTCCAGCAAGCCTCCAGTGGAATATAAAGCAATTAACCAAGCAACTGAATCCACATAGTACTGTTTTTCACATCCTTCTTTTTTCCTTCAAGCAGTTAAAACTATAACAGATATTACAAAGGTAGAGTGCAAAAAGAGAAGCATCAGGAATAGGCTACACACACTTCATCACTTCAGTGGAGATCTTAGAAACAGAAACCAAATTTCTACCGAGAGAGAGAATGTCACATTTACATCGATCAAAACTAAAATTAAAATAATTATATAACTTTCTACTTTAAGTGACAATTCAGCAGAATATTAATAGACAGTGATGTTGAACAGCTGGGATTTGGATCCCTGCTGTGCTAACTGTTACTTACAAGACTTTTGGTAAATTATTTAACATCTCTGTGTTAGCTTCCTCATCTATCAAATGAGACTATAAAGAGTAACTGTGTCTCACAGAGTTAGAAATATTAGATAAACCAGTATAAGGAAAAAGTACTTAGAACAGTGCCTGTCATATAATAAGAACTCAATATACATAAGCTACTATTTTCCTTTTCGGTGGGTAGAGGCTTACTTTTCTCCTGTCTTCTTTTGCATAAGAGAGATGTCTAAAAGGGAATACAATACTGTATTCAATAAGAAAAAATGCCCATGTCTACAAATTAGAAATTTAACATATCGTCAGAATTCAGACTGAGCTGGATGATCCTACTTTAAAGTGAGAGTGTATCTATCACCTTTGTCACGCTTTGCTTCCTTCAAAAACTATCAAAGAGGAGTTGGGATGGTGGAAGAGAAGGACGCAAATTCATGTCTCCTCACCAGTACATCAAGAATATATCTATAAATGGAACAATTCTCACAGAGAGTACCTGCTGAATATTAGAAGAAGACTCCGAACACAAAGGGACAAGAAAAATCCCCTCACAGTGGGGTAGGAAAAAGAAAGAAAGAAAAAAAAGAGAGATAATTAAAAAAGGACCAGCAACCCTGGGGGAAAGCTGAAGGTGAGAAGAGGTTCTTGGAATCAGAAAATCCCCTCGTGGTGGGGAAATCTGCTGGGGACAGAAAGGGACCTTCAGAGGATCAAAGGAGAATACAGTGGACCATGTGTGAAAGGCAGGACAAAGTAAGAACTGTGCACACGGTCTCTACTGCAGCCTTGCCCAGCCCACCCTGAGTCATGTGTCTTCTGTCGAGAGGAGGGCTGGGTGCTGGAAAGTGGGGTTTGGACATGGACCCAGGAAGGGGACAGCTGGTGGTTGTGAAGAGAGCCTGAATGGACAGGAGTAAGGAGTTAAACAACTGGAAAAGTCTGCAGAAGAAGGCCAGAACACCACAGAAGCAAGGCACCACTGCTTAGTGGTGAGCAACAGGCGAGGCTGTCATTTTAATCCCCATCCCCACCCACCCACTTCAGCCCATACAAGCACTGGGAGGTGCACTCATCTGAGCAGGCTCACCCTCCACACACACCTCATACCAAGGTCTCCTCTGCCAGGATAGGCTCCAGTATCCTGAGCATCGTCCATCCCAAAGCCTCCTTCAAAATCAGCCCTGGGTGCCACTGACCAAGACAGGATTTTGCCAATGCTGGTGGGGGCTGAGAGGACTGAGTACAAAAATGGGGGGCTAAGAGCACAAAGATGAAGGAATTCCAGCTTAACTACTTCAAATCCTAAAAAATGATGCTGTTAAAGTGCTGCACTCAGTGTGCCACCAAATTTGGTAAACTCAGCAGTGGCCACAGGACTGGAAAAGAGCAGTTCTCATTTCAATCCCAAAGAAAGGCGATGTCAAAGAATGTTCAACCTACTGGACATTTGCACTCATTTCACATGCTAGCAAAGTAATGCTCAAAATTACAGGCTTCAACAGTACGTGAACAGAGAACTTCCAAATGTTCAAACTGGATTTAAAAAGGCAGAGGAACCAGAGATCAAATTGCTAACCTCTGGTGAATCATGGCAAAAGCAAGAGAATTCCAGAAAAACATCTACTAGTGCTTCACTGACTACTTAAAGCCTTTGACTGTGTAAACTACAACAAATTGTAAAAAAGTCTCAAAGAAATGAAAATACCAGGCCACCTGACCTGTCTCTTGAGAAATCTGTATGCAGGTCAAAGAAGCAGTAGTTAGAACAGGACATGGAACAACAGATTGCTTCAAAGCTGGGAAAGGAGTATATCAAGGCTGTACTTGACAATATATGTCAAGTACAATACAATATATGTCAACCTGCTTATTTAACTTATATGCAGAGTACTCGAGATAAATGCCAGGCTGGATGAAGCACATGCTGGAATCAAGATTGCCTGGAGAAATTTCAATAACCTCAGATATGCAGATGACACCACCCTTAAGGCAGAGAGAGAAGAGGAACTAAAGAGCCTCTTGATGAAAGTGAAAAAGAGTGAAAAAGCTGGCTCAAAACTCAACATTCAAAAAACTAAGATCATGGCATCTGATCCCATCACTTCATGGCAAACAGATGGGGAAACAATGGAAACAGAGACAGACTTTATTTTCTTGGGCTTAAAAATCACTGCAGACGGAGAGTGCAACCATGAAATTAAAAATGCTTGCTCCTTGGAAGAAAAGCTATGACAAACCTAGACAGCATATTAAAAAGTAGACACATTACTTTGCTGACAAAGGTCTGTATAGTCAAAGGTATGGTTTTTCCAGTAGTCATGTATGGATGTGAGAGTTGGACCATAAAGAAGGCTGCTGTTGTTATTCAATCACTCACTCGTGTCCAGCTCTTTGTGACCCCATGGACTGCAGCACCAAAGAATTGCTGTTCTCGAACTGTGGTGTTGGAGAACACTCTTGACAGTCCCTTGGACAGCAAGGAGATCAAAGCAGTCAATCCTAAAGTAAATCAACCCTGAATATTCATTGGAAGCACTGATGCTGAAGCTGAAGTTCCAGTAGTTTGGACACCTGATGTGAAGAGCTGACTCACTGGAAAAGACCACGATGCAGGACAAGATTGGAGGCAGGGCGAGAAGGGAACAACAGAAGACAAGATGGCTGGATGCCATCATCGACTCAATGGACAAAAGCTTGAGCAAACTCTGGGAGACTGTGAAGGACAGGGAAGCCTTCTGTACTGCAGTTCATGGGGTCGCAGAGTTAGACATGACTGAACAAGAGAACGGATACGGAGAGAGGACTGCTGTTGACCCTGAGGATACAAGAAAGAGAACAGGAGTGTGAGGCCCCGAGTGGAATGTCCCTAAAGGAAGTATGGTTTGCCTCGGCAATGAGGCACCAATGTTGAGTGCCATGTGGAATGGGAGGGTGGGGAGGTGTCCCCACATGCCAGCTCCTGCCTCCACATACACCTAGAGGGACTCCCACCAGAGTAAGCATGACCCATTCTGTAGACCAACTGCCTGCCAATCTCCACCACCATAGGCAATTCACACACACCCCAGTGTGGCTGCACAGCCCTGTGGCCTGAGTAAGTCTGCCTCAGTCAGCCATTGCTTTCGCTCCCTTCTGCATGGGTGTAGAACAGATGCCTGAAGGGGATCTACATGCAGGGAAGTCACTCAGTCGTGTCCAACTCTTTGCGACTCCATGGACACCAGACTCCTCCGTTCAGGGGATTTTCTAGGCAAGAGTATTGCAGTGAGTTGCGGTTTCCTTCTCCAGGGAACTTCCCGACCCAGGGATTGAACCTAGGTCTCCCACATTGTAGACAGACGCTTTCCATCTGAACCACCACTATGATCTTAGCCAAAAGGCCAAGAAGCGATGCAGAGATGGGGCCAAAACCAAAGCTGAGCCTCAGGGGCTGGGCAATTAAGTTACAGGAATGAAATCTTCTCCAGGTAGCTGCACAAGCCTCAGACTAAATCCCTGCAATCAGTTTGGTAAACCCTGCATCTGTGGAATATCTGATAAGTCTAGCTTTAGCAGCAGTGGACTTTGAGGGAAAATAGTATGTACAGAAGTTGGGCCAGGTCAGAGTCTGGGATGCAGCAAAAGCAGATCTAAGACAGAAGTTTATAGCAATACATTCTCACCTCAAGAAATAAGTAACACTTAAAGCAACTAGAGAAAGAACAAATAAAATCCAAAGTAAGTATAAGGAAAGAAGTAATAATGATCAGAGCAGAAATAAATAAAATAAGGACAAAATAATAGCAAAGATCAATGAATCAAAAGGTTTTTCTTTGAGAAGATAAACAAAATCAATAAACCTTTAGCCAGACTCATCAAGAAAAAAGTGAGAAGACTCATATTTATAGAATTAGAAATGAAAAAGAGAAGCTACAACTGACACTGTAGAAATACCAAGAATCATAAGAGACTACTACAAACAACCATATTCCCCAAATATGGACAAACTGTCAGAAAGTTAAAACCTTCCAAGACTGAATCAGGAAGATATAGAAAATATGAGCAAATCACAAGTACTGATTGAAGCTGTGATTAAAAATATTCCAAAGGCCAGGGCCAGATGGCTTCACAGAGGAATTCTATCAAACACTTAGAGAAGAGCTAATATGTATCCTTTTCAATCTCTTCCAAAAC
This sequence comes from Nanger dama, assembly GCA_917880005.1. Taxonomy (NCBI): domain Eukaryota; kingdom Metazoa; phylum Chordata; class Mammalia; order Artiodactyla; family Bovidae; genus Nanger; species Nanger dama. Next base: position 8,311,083 of record CAKJTW010000069.1, read on the forward strand.
ACTGCAGAGAGAAGAGAACTCCCAAGCTCAATCTATGAGGCCACCATTACCTGAATACCAAAACCAAACAAAGGTATCACAAAAAAAAGAAAATTACAGGTCGCTATCACTGATGAACATACATATACAAATCCTCAACAAACTACTAGCAAATAGAGTCCAACAGCACATTAAAAGGATCAGATGCCAGGATCAAGTAGGATTTACTGCAACCTAGCCAACAAAGGTCCGTCTAGTCAAGGCTATGGTTTTTCCAGTGGTCATGTATGGATGTGAGAGTTGGACTGTGAAGAAGGCTGAGCTCCGAAGAAATGATGCTTTTGAACTATGGTGTTGGGTAAAACTCTTGAGAGTCCTTTGGAGATCCAACTGCAAGGAGATCCAACCAGTCCATCCTAAAGGAGATCAGTCCTGGGTGTTCATTGGAAGGATTGATGCCAAAGCTCAAACTCCAATATTTTGGCCACCTCATGCGAAGAGTTGACTCACTGGAAAAGACTCTGATGCTGGGAGGGATTGGGGGCAGGAGGAGAAGGGAACGACAGAAGATGAGATGGCTGGATGGCATCGCTGACTTGATAGACATGAGTTTGCGTGAACTCCGGGAGTTGGTGATGGACAGGGAAGCCTGGCATGCTGTGATTCATGGGGTCGCAAAGAGTCAGACATGACTGAGCGATTGAAATGAACTGAACTGAGACAGCATATTAAAAAGCAGAGAAATTACTTTGCCAACAAAGGTCCGTCTAGTCAAGGCTATGGCTTTTCAGTAGTCGTGTATGGACGTGAGAGTTGGACTATAAAGAAAGCTGAGGTGGGGCGGTCCTAAGATGGTGAAGGAATAGGAGTGGGAGATGACTTTCTCCCCCAGAATTCATCAAAAGAATATTTAAACGCTGAGTAAATTCCGCAAAACTTCTGAATGCCGGCAGAGGACATCAGGCACCCAGAAAAGCAGCCCATTGTCTTGAAAGGAGGTAGGAAAAACTATAAAAGACAAAAAAGAGACAAAAGAGGTAGAGACGGAGCTCCGTCCAGGGTAGGGAGTCTTAAAAAGAGAAGTTTCCAAACACCACGAAACACTCTCACTGCAGAGTCTGTGGCGAGCCTTGGAAGCACAGAGGGCAACATAACAGGGAGGAAAAATAAATAAATAATTAAAACCCACAGATTACAAGCCCAACAAGCAGCGCAGATGCCTGCACCTGCCACTAGCAAGTGGGGGCTGGGCAGGGAGGCTCGGGCTGCATTGCTTGAAGTAAGGATCTGGCCTGAATGCCCCGAGGGAAATCTGAGCGAACTAACTTGGGCTAGCAAACCAGACTGTGGAATAGCTACCACTCGAAAAGCCCTAAGACACTGCCAGACCCACGCACAGAACAAAGGACTGAACAGAACTAGCCGGCTACAGACCATTCCCCTCTGGTGACAGGGAGCCAGAGCCAGAAGGGGGCAATCACAGCCCCAAAGAGACATTATCTACCAAACTGCAAACAGGCTTCTTTGCTAACTGAGACTTCTTGGGGTTCTGGACAGTCAACATCTGCCTGAGAAGTTGTGCCGGTTGTACACCCAGACAACCAAGCAGCAAGGACGGGGCAAGTGATAAGTCACAGTGACAGCACTCGCCAAACACCTCATCACCTGAGCTGCTCGGACCTGGGAAGGGCACAAAATGCAGGCCCAACTGAGTCTGCACCTCTAAGGACTACCCAAGTGCCTGAACCTGAGCAGATTAGACCTGGGAGGTGCATGCAGCCCAGGGCTGGCCTTGGACGGTTCCTGGTGGAGCAACCTAGAGCCTGAGCAGTGTGGGCAGGGAGGGTACATGCACCGTGAGCAGGGGCAGGCCCAGTGTGGCTGAGGCAGTGTGAGCACACGCCAGTGTTATTTGTTTGCAGCGTCCCTCCCTCCCACAACACAACTGAACAAGTGAGCCTAAAAAAATTGTCCACCACCACCCCCCTTGTGTCAGGGCAGAAATCAGACACTAAAGAGACCAGCAAACAGAAGAAGCTAAAACAGAGGGAACCACCTTGGAAGTGACAGGTGCAATAGATTAAAACCCTGTCGTTAGTACCAACTACATAGGAAGGGGCTTATAGATCTTGAGAAATAAAAGCCAGACCAAGGAACTATCGAAAATGAACTGACTCCACAATACTCACAACACCAGAGGAAGTCCTTGATATATTTTTACTATTGTTACAATCATTCTTTTTTAAAAAAATTTTTAAGTCCTCTATTACTCCTTTAATTTTTACTTTTATAACCTACAATTACTTTGTAAAAAAAAAAAGACCCTATTTTTTAAAAGCAAACTTCATATATATATATATATACTTTTACAATTTTTATGACTTTGTTTTTTTTTGTTTTCTCTTTCTTTTTTTCTTCTTTACTTTAATATTGTATTTTTGAAATTCCAAACTCCACTCTAGATTTTTAATCTTTGCTTTTTGGTATTTGTTATCAATGCTGTACCTTTAAGAACCCAATCTTCAGTACCCATTTTTACTTGGGAGCAAGATTACTGGTTTGACTGCTCTCTCCCCCTTTGGACTCTCCTTTTACTCCACCAGGTCGCCTGTGTCTCCTCCCCTACCACCTCTCTTCTCTAACCAACTCTGTGAATTTCTGTGTGTTCCAGACAGTGGAGAACAGTTAGCGAACTGATTACTGGCTGGATCTGACTCTTTCCTTTTGAGTCCCCCTTCTATCCTCCTGGCCACCTCTGTCATTTCTCCCTCTTCTCTTCTCTGTATAACTCCGTGAACATCTCTGAGCAGTCTAGTTGTGCAGTGCACATAAGGAAGTGATTGCTGGCTAGCTTGCTCTCTCCTCTATTAATTCCACTTCATCTCATTTGGGTCACCTCTGAATCCCTCCCTCCCTCTTCTCTTCTCCATGTAACTCTGTGAACCTCTCTGGGTGTCCCTCAGTGTGGAGAAACTTTTCATCTTTAACCTAGATGTTTTATCAATGGTGCTGTATAGGAGAAGTCTTGAGACTACTGTAAAAATAAGACTGAAAACCAGAAGCAGGAGGCTTAAGTCCAAACCCTGAGAACACTAGAGAACTCCTGACTCAGGGAACATTAATTGACAGCTCATCAAACGCCTCCATAGCTACAATGAAACCGAACACCACCCAAGGGCCAACAAGTTCCAGAGCAAGACATACCACGCAAATTCTCCAGCAACACAGAAACACAGCCCTGAGCTTTGATATACAGGCTGCCCACAGTTACTCCAAAACCACCAACATCTCGTAACTCATTACTGGACACTTCATTGCACTCCAGAGAGAAGAAATCCAGCTCCACCCACCAGAACACCAACACAAGCTTCCCTAACCAAGAAACCTTGGTTACTGGCTGGACAACCCCACCTGTACAACCCCACCCACAGTAAGGAAACTCCACAATAAAGAGAACTCCACAAACTGCCAGAATACAGAAAGGACACCCCAAACTCAGCAATATAACCAAGATGAAGAGACAGAGGAATACCCAGCAGGTAAAGAAACAGGATAAATGCCCACCAAACCAAAGAGGAAGAGATAGGGACTCTACCTGAGAAAGAATTCCGAATAATGATACTGAAAATGTTCCAAAATCTTGAAATCAAAATGGAATCACAGATAAATAGCTTGGAGACAAGGATTGAGAAGATGCAAGAAAGGTTTAACAAGGACCTAGAAGAAATAAAAAAGAGTCAATATATAATGAATAATGCAATAAATGATACCAAAAACACTCTGGAGGGAACCAACAGTAGAATACGAAGGCAGAAGATAGGAAAAGTGAGGTAGAATATAGAATGGTAGAAATAAATGAAACAGAGAGGAAAGAAGAAAAATGAATTAAAAGAAATGAGGAAAATCTCAGAGACCTCTGGGACAATGTTAAATGCCCCAACATTCAAATCATAAGAGTCCCAGAAGAAGAAGACAAAAAGAAAGACCATGAAAAAATACTTGAGGAGATAATAGTTAGTTGAAAACTTCCCTAAAATGGGGAAGGAAATAATCACCCAAGTCCAAGAAACCCAGAGAGACCCAAACAGGATAAACCCAAGGCGAAACACCCCAAGACACATATTAATAAAATTAACAAAGATCAAACACAAAGAACAAATATTAAAACCAGCAAGGGAAAAACAAAAAATAACACACAAGGGGATTCTCATAAGGATTAACAGCTGATCTTACAACAGAAATTCTTCAGGCCAGGAGGGAATGGCAGGACATACTTAAAATGATGAAAGAAAAGAACCTACAGCCCAGACTACTGTGTCCAGCAAGGATCTCATTCAGTTATTAAGGAGAAATCAAAAGCTTCACAGACAAGCAAAAGCTGAGAGAATTCAGCACCACCGAACCAGCTCTCCAAAAAATGCTAAAGGATCTTCTCTAGAGGGGAAACACAAAAAGGGTGTATAAACTGGAACCCAAAACAATAAAGTAAATGGCAACGGGATCATTCTTATCAATAATTACCTTAAACGTAAATGGGTTGAATGCCCCAGCCAAAAGACAAAGACTGGCTGAATGGATACAAAAACACGACCCCAATATATGTTGTCTACAATAGGGGACACATACAGACTGAAAGCAAAGGGCTGGAAAAAGATATTCCACTCAAATAGAGATCAAAAGAAAGCATGAGTAGCAATACTCATATCTGATAAAATAAGACTTTAATACAAAGGCTGTGTAAAGAGACAAAGAAGGACACTACATAATGATCAAAGGATCAATACAAGAAGATATAACAATTATAAATATATATGCACCCAACATAGGAGCACCACAATATGTAAGACAAATGCTAACAAGTATGAAAGGGCAAATTAACAATAACACAATAATAGTTGGAGATTTTAATATCCTGCTCACATCTACGGATAGATCAACTAAACAGAAAATTAACAAGGAAACACAAACTTTAAATGATATAACAGACCAGTTAGACCTAATTGATATCTATAGGACATTTCACCTCAAAACAATGAATTTCACCTTTTTCTCAAGCGCACACAGAACCTTCTCCAGGAGAGATCACATCCTGGGCCATTAATCTAGCCTTGGTAAATTCAAAAAACCTGAAATCATTCCCAGCATCTTTTCTGACCACAATGAAGTAAGATTAGATCTCAAATACAGGAGAAAAACTATTAAAAATTCCAACACATGGAAGCTGAACAACACGCTGCTGAATAACCAACAAATCACAGAAGAAATAAAAAAAGAAATCAAAATATGCATAGAAATGAATGAAAATGAAAACACAACAACTCAAAACCTATGGGACACTGTAAAAGCAGTGCTAAGGGGAAAGTTCATAGCAATACAGGCATACTTCAAGAAACAAGAAAAAAGTCAAATAAATAACCTAACTCTACACCTAAAGCAAATTAAAAGGAAGACATAAAGAACCCCAGGGTTAGCAGAAGGAAAGAAATCTTAAAAATTAGAGCAGAAGTAAATGCAAAAGAAAAAAGAGACCATAGCAAAAATCAACAAACCCAAAAGTTGGTTCGTTGAAAGGATAAATAAAATTGACAAACTATTAGCCAGACTCATCAAGAAACAAAAGGAGAAAAATCAAATCAATAAAATTAGAAATGAAAATGGAGAGATGACAACAGACAGCACAGAAATACAAAGGGTCATAAGAGATTACTATCAGCAATTATATAACAATGAAATGGACAACGTGGAAGCAATGGACAAATTCTTAGAAAAGTACAACTTTCCAAAACTGAACCAGGAAGAAATAGAAAATCTTAACAGACTCATCACAAGCATGGAAATTGAAACTGTAATCAGAATCTTCCAGCAAACATAAGCCCAGGTCCAGACGACTTCACAGCTGAATTGTACCAAAAATTTAGAGAACAGCTAACACCTATCCTACTCAAACTCTTCCAGAAAATTGCAGAGGAAAATAAACTTCCAAACTCATTCTATGAGGCCACCATCACCCTAATACCAAAACCTGACAAAGATGCCGCAAAAAAAGAAAACTACAGGCCAATATCACCGATGAAGACAGATGCAAAATCCTTAACAAAATTCTGCCTTATGACCCAGCAATCCCACTGCTGGGCATACACACCGAGGAAACCAGAATTGAAAGAGACACATGTACCCCAATGTTCATTGCAGCGCTGTTTATAATAGCCAGGACATGGAAGAAACCTAGATGTCCATCAGCAGATGAATGGATAAGAAAGCCGTGGTACATATACACTACGGAATACTACTCAGCCCTTAAAAAGAATAAATTTGACTCAGTTCTAATGAGATGGATGAAATTGGAACCGATTATACAGAGTGAAGTAAGCCAGAAAGAAAAACACCAATACAGTATACTGACACATATATATGGAATTTAGAAGACAGTAACGATGACCCTGTATGTGAGACAACCAAGAGACACAGAGGTATAGAGTGGACTTTTGGACTCTGAGGGAGAGGGAAAGGGTGGGATGGTTTGGGAGAATGGCAATGAAACATGTATATTTTCCTGTAAGAAACAAAGCGCCAATCTATGTTCAATGTAGGATGCAGGATGCATGGGGCTGATGCACAGGATGATTCAAGTAGAGGATGTGGGGTGGGAGGTGGGAGGGGGCTTCGGCATTGGGAGATTGTGTTCACCTATGGCTGATTCGTGTCAATGTCTTTAATGTCTCACCATAACACAAAAGCATGAACTTGTATTAATCCTATATAATAGATTGATCAGGCACCGCATCCACAGATGATTGGAAAACCACGCCATGTTTTGAATTTAAGGTGTTGCATTATTTCGTCAATCATTTGTTTACAAAAAAGAAAAACTAAAAATAAATTTAAAATGAGAATTCAAAAAAATAAAATAAAATAAAATAAAGATGCAAACAAACCAAAAAAAAAAAGAAACTGAAATTTCTTCATTCCAGTTGAGTTCACCTGAGCACAGTTGCTCATTAAATACTTATTAAAATTGAAAAATCCAAAAAAAATAAAAAATAAAAAGATCATACACCATGACCAAGTGGGCTTTATCCCAGGGATGCAAGGATTCTTCAGTCTCTGCAAATCAACCAATGTAACACACCACATTAACAAATTGAAAAATAAAAGCCATATCATTATCTCAATAGATACAGAGAAAGCCTTTGACAAAATTCAACATCCATTTATGATAAAAACTCTCCAAAAAGCAGGAATAGAAGGAACATACCTCAACATAATAAAAGCTATATATGACAAACCCAGAGCAAACATTATCCTCAATGGTGAAAAATTGAAAGCATTTCCCCTAAAGTCAGGAACAAGACAAGGGTGCCCACTTTCACCACTACTATTCAACATAGTTCTGAAAGTTTTGGCCACAGCAATCAGAGCAGAAAAAGATATAAAAGGAATCCAAATTGGAAAAGAAGGAAAACTCTCACTGTTTGCAGATGACATGATCCTCTACAGAGAAAAACCTAAAGACTTCACCAGAAAATTACTAGAGCTAATCAATGAATATAGTAAAGTTGCAGGATATAAAATCAACACACAGAAATCCCTTGCATTCCTATACACTAATAATGAGAGAAAAAGAAAGAGAAATTAAGGAAACAATTCCATTCACCATTGCAATGAAAAGAATAAAATACTTAGGAATATATCTGCCTAAAGAAACTAAAGACTTATATATAGAAAACTATAAAACACTGGTGAAAGAAATCAAAGAGGACACTAATAGATGGAGAAATGTACCATGTTCATGGATCGGAAGAATCAATATAGTGAAAATGAGTATACTACCCAAAGCAATTTATAGATTCAATGCATTCCCTATCAAGCTACCAATGATATTTTTCACAGAGCTAGAACAAATAATTTCACAATTTGTATGGAAATACAAAAATCTCTAATAGCCAAAGCAATCTTGAGAAAGAAGAATGGAACTGGAGGAAATCAACCTGCCTGACTTCAGGCTCTACTACAAAGCCACAGTCATCAAGACAGTATGGTACTGGCACAAAAACAGAAATATAGATCAATGGAACAAAATAGAAAGCCCAGAGATAAATCCATGCACCTATGGACACCTTATCTTTGCCAAAGGAGGCAAGAATATACAATGGATTAAAGACAATCTCTTTAACAAGTGGTTTGGGAAAACTGGTCAACCACTTGTAAAAGAAGGAAACTGGAACACTTTCTAATACCATACAGAAAAATAAATTCAAAATGGATTAAAGATTTAAACGTAAGATCAGAAACTATAAAACTTCTAGAGGAGAACATAGGCAAAACACTCTCTGACATACATCACAGCAGGATCCTCTATGACCCACCTCCCAGAATATCGAAAATAAAAGCAAAAATAAACAAATGGGACCTAATTAAACTTAAAAGCTTCTGCACAAGAAAGGAAACTGTAAGCAAGGTGAAAAGACAGCCTTCAGAATGGGAGAAAATAATAGCAAATGAAGCAACTGACAAACAACTAATCTCAAAAATATACAACCAACTCCTGTAGCTCAATTCCAGAAAAATAAACGACCCAATCAAAAACTGGGCCAAAGAACTAAATAGATATTTCTCCAGAGAAGATATACAGATGGCTAACAAACACATGAAAAGATGCTCAACAGCACTCATTATCAGAGAAATGCAAATCAATCCACAATGAGGTACCGTTTCACACCAGTCAGAATGGCTGCGATCCAAAAGTCTACAAGCAATAAATGCTGGAGAGGGTGTGGAGAAAAGGGAACCCTCTTACACTGTTGGTGGGAATGCAAGCTAGTACAGCCACTATGGAGAACAGTGTGGAGACTCCTTAAAAACTACAAATAGATCTGCCTTATGACCCAGCAATCCCACTGCTGGGCCTACACAACAAAGAAACCAGAATTGAAAGAAACATGTGTACTCCAATGTTCATCCCAGCACTATTTATAATAGCCAGGACATGAAAGCAACCTAGATGTCCATCAGCAGATGAATGGATAAGAAAGCTGTAGTACATATACACAATGGAGTATTACTCAGCCATTAAAAAGAATACATTTGTATCAGTTCTAATGAGGTGGATGAAACTGGAGCTGATTATACAGAGTGAAGTAAGCCAGAAAGAAAAACACCAATACAGTATACTAACACATATATATGGAATTTAGAAAGATGGTAATGATAACCCTGTATGTGAGATAGCAAAAGAGAAAGAGATGTATAGAACAGTCTTTTGAACTCTGTGGGAGAGAGAGACGGTGGGATGATTTGGGAGAATGGCATTGAAACATGTATAATATCATATATGAAATGAATCGCCAGTCGAGGTTTAATGCAGATACTGAATGCTTGGGGCTGGTTCTCTGAGACAACCCAGAGGGATGGTACGGGGAGGGAGGGGGGAGGAGGGATTCAGGATGGGGAACACGTGTATACCTGTAGTGGACTCATGTTGACATATGGCAAAACCAATACAATATTGTAAAGTAATTAACCTCCAATTGAAATAAATAAATTTATATTTAAAAAAAAAGAAAGAAAGCTGAGTGCCAAAGAACTGATGCTTTTAAACTGTGGTGTTGAAGAAGACTCTTGAGAGTCCCTTGGACTGCAAGGGGATCCAATCAGTCCATCCTAATGGAGAACAGTCCTGGGTGTTCATTGGAAGGACTGATGTTGAAGCTGAGACTCCAATCCTTTGGCCACCTGATGGGAAAAGGTGACTCATTTGAAAAGACCCTGATCCTGGGAAAAGATTGAGGGCAGGAGAAGGGGATGACAGAGGATGAAATGATTGGATGGCATCACCGACTCAATGGACATGAGTTTGGGTGAACTCCAGGCGTTGGTGATGGACAGGGGAGGCCTGGCATCCTGCAGTTCATGGGGTCACAAAGAGTCGGACACGACTGAGCAACTGAACTGAACTGATTGCAGGGATGCAAGGATTTTTCAATATATGCAAATTAGCCCAAGTGATCCACCTCATTAACAAAGTGAAGAATAAAAACCATGTAATCATTTCAATAGATTCAGAAAAAGCTTGTGACAAAATTCAATCCATTTATGGTAAAAATTCTCCAGAAAGTGAGCAAAGAAGGAACCTACCTCTATGTAATAAATGCCATATATGACAAAGCTACATCAAATATCATTGTCACTGGTAAAGAACTGAAAGCATTTCCTCTAAGAACAAGACAAGGGTGTCCACTCTCACCACTTTTATTCAACACAGATTTGAAGTCCTAGCCACAATCATCAGAGAAGAATAAGAAATAAAAGGAATCCAAACTGGGAAACAGGTAAAACTGTCACTGTTTGCTGAAGACATAATACTGTACATAGAAAATTCCAAAGATGCCATCAGAAAATGACTAGAGCTCATCAGTAAATTTAGTGAAGTTGTAGAATACAAAATTAACACACAGAAATCTCTTGCATTCCTGTACATTAACAATGAAAGATTAGAAAGAGAAATTACGGAAACAATTCCATTTACCACTGCAACAAAAAGTTAAATACCTAGGAATAAATCTACCTAGGAGGCAAAAGACTGAAAGCAGAAAACTGTTAAGATACTGATAAAAGAAATCAAAGATGACAGAAACAGATAGAGAGATACTATGTTCCTGGATTACAAGACTCAATATTGTGAAAATGACTATAGTACCCAAAGCAATTTACAGATTCAATGCAACCACTATCAAATTACCAATGACATTTTTCACAGATGAAAACAAAAAATTTTACAGCTTATTTGGAATCACAAAGACCCTGAAGAGTGAAACAATCTTGAGAAAAAAACCTGGAGCTGGAGGAAGAGTAAAAATAAATAAATAAATAAAACCTAGGGAGTGTATTTGGAGAAGGCAATGGCACCCCACTCCAGTACTCTTCCCTGGAAAATCCCATGGATGGAGAAGCCTGGTAGGCTGCAGCTGCAGCCCATGGGGTTGTGAAGAGTCTGACACGACTGAGCAACTTCCCTTTCACTTTTCACTTTCATGCATAGGAGAAGGAAATGGCAACCCACTCGAGTGTTCTTTCCTGGAGAATCCCAGGGATGGGGGAGCCTGGTGGGCTGCCGTCTATGGGGTCACACAGAGTTGGACACGACTGAAGTGACTTAGCAGTAGCAGCAGCATCAGACAGTGTATTACCCCACTCCAGTACTATTGTCTGGAAAATCCCATGGATGGAGGAGCCTGGTAGCCTGCAGTCCATGGGGTCGCGAAGAGTCGGACACGACTGACCAACTTCCCTTTTACTTTTCACTTTCATGCATTGGAGAAGGAAATGGCAACCCACTCCAGTGTTCTTGCCTGGAGAATCCCAGGGACAGGGAGCCTGGTGGGCTGCCGTCTGTGGGGTCACACAGAGTCAGACACGACTGAAGTGACCTAGCAGCAGCAGACAGTATATTAAAAAGCAGAGACATTATCAAAAAAAGAAAAAGAAAGAAAGATGTACGGTACTGGCACAAAACAAGAGATCAATGGAATAGGATAGAAAACCCAGAGATAAACCAGCGTACCTATGGTCACCTAATCTATGACAAGGGAGGCAATACTATACAATGGACAAAAGACAGTGTCTTCAATAAGTTGTGCTGAGAAAATTGGACAGCGGCATGTAAAAGAATGAAGTTAGAACACTACCTAACACCATACAAAAAAATAAACTCAAGTGGATTAAAGACCTAAATATAAGGCCAGATATTATAAAACTCTTAGAGAAAAACAAAAGTAGAACACACTCTGACAGGAATCATAGCAAGATCTTTTGGGACTCATCTCCTAGAGTACTGAAAATAAAAACAAAAATAAACAAATGGGACCTAATAAAACTTAAAAGCTTTTACACAGCAAAGGAAATAAAAAACAAGATGAAAAAACAACCCTCAGAATGGGACAAAATATGTGTAAATGAAGCAACTGACAAAAGATTAATCTCCACAATATACAAACAGCTCATGCCACTCAATACCAAAAAAAAAAAAAAAAAAGGGAAGGAAGACCTAAATAGACATTTATCCAAAGAAGACATACATGTAGCCAACAAACACAAGAAAAGATGCTCAACATCACTAATTACTAGAGAAATGCAAATTAAAACTACCATGAGGTATCATGTTACACTAGTCAGAATAGCCATCATCAAAAAATGTACCCTGGATAGAGTGTGGAGAAAAGAGAACCCTCTTGCACTGTTGGTGGGAATGTGAACTGATACAGCCACTATGGAGAACAAGATGGAGGTTCCTTAAAAACTAAAAATAGAGCTACCATATGAACCAGCAGTCCCACTACTGGGCATATACCCAGAGAAAACCATGATTCAAAAAGATATACGTACCCCAATGTTCACTGCAGCACTATTTACAACAGCCAGGACATGGAAGCAACCTAAATGTCCATCAACAGAGAAATGGACAAAGAAGATGTGGTACATATATACAGTGGAATCTTAGTCATAAAAGGAACGGAATTGTGTAATCTGCATAGATGTGGATGGACCCAGAGACTGTCATACAGACTAAAGTAAATCAAAGAGAAAAACAAATATCACATCTCAATGAAGAATCAAGAAAAATGGTAAAGGAGGTCTTATTTGCAAAGCAGAAACAGAGACACATACAAAGAGAACAAATGTATGGATACCAACAGGGAACAGGGGTGGGGTGGGATGAATTGGGAGAGTGGCAATGACATATATTCACTACTATGTATAAATTAGATAACTAATGAGAGCCTACTGCATGGAACAGGGAGCCTAACTTGGTGCTCTGTGGGGACCTATATGGGAAAGAAATACAAACAAGAGGATATGTGTATATCTATGGCTGATTTACTTTACTATAGAGCAGAAACTGACACAGCAGTGTAAAGCAACTAGCAATAAAAATGATTTTCTTTTTACGTAAGAAAACAAGCTATCAAGAAGACCCAGAGTAGAGGTTGAACAGACTCATAAAGGAGTCTGGGTAACTTTTAAAATGCACTGCACAGGCAGTCTTCTGTTAGTATGTTCTCTCTTAGGTGTTAACAAGGTGTTTCAAACATTATAAAGTCTATTCAAATAGACCCTCAAAGCTGAAAGGGCAAGTTGTCAATTGCAATGGAAAACTAAGACTAAAAGTGTGTGCAGGTGAGCAGGCAAATACAAAGACTTCTACATTAAATAATTTTCTTAACTAGGTACACACTGGATATATTGATACGTTCTTACTATCTTTAAAACCACTGTATTTAACTGTATGTGTGATGTGCCTTTGTGTGTGTGTGTGTGCTAGTTGTTTAGTCATGTCCGACTCTTTGCGACCCCATGGCTTGTCCATGGAACTTTCTAGGCAACAATGCTGGAGTGGGTTGCCATTTTCTTCTCCAGGGGATCCTCCCAACTCAGGGATTGAACCAGGATCTCCTGAATTGCAGGCAGATTCTTTACTGTCTGAGCTACCAGGAAAACCCTATTTAACAGTATAGTGAAAGTCACTCAGTCATGTCCGTCTCTTTTCAACCCAGGACAGAATACTGGAGTGGGTAGCCTGTCCCTTCTCCAGCGGATCTTCCCAACCCAGGAATCAAACCGGGGTCTCCTGAATTGCAGGCGGATTCTTTACCTACTGAGCTATCAGGGAGGCCCTATTTAACTGTAAAAGGGTTACATAAATTTTTAAACCATTATTATCTTTATATTACCAATAGAAAATTTCTTAGCAGATTTTCCTCAGATAATAAAGAGGATTTTCACTGAATATTATGTAATGTATGTAAGTAATGATGCCATAAGCATTTAAACTGGGAACTGTAAAGGACTGCTACAAGCTCATGAGCAGTATAAGATTAAGGACCAAATGTTTTAAAAGTTTCTAAGCCTGGCAATAAACAGGTAAATATCTAGCAGCCATATCTGCAAAAGCTTACTTTATAAGCCCAATACAAAATGTATGAAATGGGTGTTAAGAATCAAAACTCTCAATATTTATCTATTATGTTAAAGATCAAAAAGAGTTATACTATTAACAAAGTATTTTATAAAGTTTATTTTCTTTCCCTTTCAACTGAGAGAGATTCAACATTCAGCAGATATTCTTAGTCTCCAAGAAAGGGGGTACCATGAGGTCATAATACCACTTTCAGTGAATATCCTTAAATGTACCTTCAGAAACAGCAGAAGGCTTCCCTTTCTTCTCTCCTTTTCCCCACCCCTCTACTGAATAATTTAGCTAAACTTAGCTAAGTAAAAAATCAGTACATTCAGCAGGATGTTGGTTCGGATGCACCTGGAAAAAAATTAAGCATAGAGGACATGGAGGGTAGGGGTGATGCCAAATGATTCAAATGATCAAGTGAACATATTACTTTCTTTTAACACTAATGGCACCTTCACAGATGGACACAGGAGCCTGGCGGGCCATGGTCCACAGGGTCACAAAGAGTCGGACACAACTGAAGTGACTAAGCAGAAACAAAAATTCCAGGTGACAAGTCAGAAGATGCTCAGTGGATTAAGTCCACTTGGGAAATTAAGCCAAACCAAGGCATTTTAAGCCAAATTAAGGCATTTTGTAAGAAGCTTCCTTGGTGGTTCAGACAGTAAAAAATCTGCCTGCAATGCAGGAGACCCAGGTTTGATCCCTGAGTCGGGAAGATCCATGGAGAAGGGAATAGCAACCCAGTATTTCCTGGTTTTGCTACATATATACTAAAGTATTCTTGCCTGGAGAATTCCATGGACAGAGGAACCTGGCAGGCTACAGTCCATGGGGTAGCAAAGAGTTGGACACAACTGAGTGACTAACACAACCGAGTCACTAACACACACACACACACACACACACACACACATATCAAGGCAGAAGAAAACAGTACAGCAGGATCACCCTCAGATGTCAGCAGAGGACCCAGCAGCAGCTGCTGCTGATGTTCCAGCCCCTGGGCCAAGCCACTACAGAAGCAACTGCCTTGACTTCAGAATCCATATTTGCAAAAAATCATCTACAAGAGAAATCTATGGTTCTTTGCCAATTCAACCTAATGATCAATCCATTCTTTAGCTACTTAGAAATCTCACAAGATAGATTTTCAAAATGAGGACAATTAGTTATCCTAGCCATATCCTAATAGATCTTTCAATTAATCTACACTATTTTCCAAGAAGTACTAACTCACACTGACTCAGGTATACAAAACAGATATTAGCAAATAGCAAGTCCATACTAGGACTATTTCAGGAACAAGAGTGGGGTAGGTGCTATATCACTGCTTAAGAAACATTTGAGGAAGTGAAGGTCTAAAGCACCATCTCCCTAAGTCATGAGAACTGTGGTGGCACATGACATGATTTTTAAGGGTTCGTGGAAAAAACTTTGCACAGGCGTCCTCCTGAGGTCATCCAGAAGACTCATGCTACTTTCTCACCATGAGTGTCAGCAACCCCACACAGAAAAGCGGCTGTGACCCAGCAGTACAAGCAGATGTCTGCACTCTGCTAAAGCACCTGAAATATCCTGAATATCATATTCTTCCACAATCCAAAGATACACAGGAAGTCCAATATCCAGCGAGAGAATGCCTGGGCTTGTCTCCACTGCAACCCACTTCCCCTTCAAGGAAAGGCCCCAGAACACACAGAAAAAAAGGAGTCATTTTAATTTCATAGAGCTTCTCAGATTTCCTTTTTCTGAGGTGAAGCATCAGCCTAGAGGGAATAGTAGGTGATCTAATATAAGTTATTACAAACACACATCACACAGTGATTACTGATTTCATGTACTTCGTTGGTCTGAGTTTATTTGGCCGTAGGCAGGTTATTCCATTGTACTTCTATGGAAATTTCTATTCTCTCACACCTACAGTCTAGTCAGACTGTCTCCTAAAACGGTATCCTAAAATCAATGAAAATGCATGAGTGTTACAGAAGACGTTTCCATGAGGGAAACTCCCACTGATATTTCAGAAAGTAAACCACTTATGCAGAAGCCAGGAGGAAAAACCAAGAGGTCTATCTGGCTGTTTCTTAAGAACATTTAACCAGTAAAATTACAGTAAGAGTGATAAATCTTTTTTCGTATGGCAAACAAACTTCACCCTCATAGAGACAAAAAGAAACAAACACTTTGGGGAAAGGAACAATACTGATTTTGTAATATGTCCATTCTACTATAACATGTCATTTTTATCAAAAACTATGTTTAAAACTGGAGGCCACAATGTATCATGCTATGTCTAAAGTATTGTTTCTGCATGGATTTCAATAATAAATAATTCTTTAATAGGTACATTAAACTAAGACACCTACACATTACTAAGGCATCAAGCTATTCTAAGTGGAATTACATCTAAATTTTATTCCTGAGATGAAGTTTTTCTGAGACACCTTATTTCTGAATAGAGAAATTCAGTATTACAAGATTATCAAGTTTTCCTGTAATTCACATATTAATTAAATCAGTTTCCCAACAAAATAACAGTGAGTTTTCCTTTCAAAACTGAGAAAGTATTAAAATTTATCAATACAGAGAATATTCAGAGAAATTCTGAAATGACTACTACTGATTATCCCTCTCCAACATTAAAACATTTTATAATTAATAGTATTCAAAACTAATAAGAGTAGTTCAGAAATTATGACAGTTAATATTTACTTAGTACTTCTTAAGCATATTACTGTCTTTAGCAATTTATCACCATGAACTATTCTGTGAGGTAAATACTATTAATATGATTTCATTTTACAGAAAAGGAAACTAAGGCATAAAGAGATTAAATAACTTGCCCAAGGGTACACAAATAATAAGCAAAATTATATATAGTGTTAAGGTGGTATTGTTGTTTAGTTGCAAAGTCATGTCCAACTCTTTTGCGACCCCATGGACTGCAGCCCACGAGACTCCTCTGTCCATGGGATTTCCCATGGAAGAATACTGGAGTGTGTTGCCATTTTCTTCTCCAGGGGATGTTCTGACTCAGGGATCGAACCCAAGTCCCCTGCACTGGTAGGCGGATTCCTTCCCACTGAGCTACTAGAGAATCCAATAAGCAAAAGAGCCAGGTTTTGAACTCAGACAATCTAGTTCTACAGCCTGCCTTCCTACCACCATCAGCTTATAAAAAGCTGCTAAATTCAATATCATAATTTAAGATTCATGAATTGCAACCAAATAACCAATAAACAAATATGTGACAAAAGAAAATGTCAAGTAGGAAAAACAATATTTGCAACCTGTAACACACAAAGGGCTAATTTCATTAACCTACAAAGACCTCATACACATTAAGAAGAAAAATGAAGACTCAAAAAGGCAAAGAATTTTATGGAGTGTGAATTATACCTCAATTTTAAAAAATGGGCAAAGGATATGAAAAAGCAATTCACAGAAACATAAACACAATGAGTAAATTAAAATACTGTAATATGATCACCTTTGCTCATACTTTATGATGTAAAAATGGGCAAAAATTAAGAAGTTTGATAATATCTAGATTATGATCTCTATTATTTCATACCCAAAAGGGACTAGGACTTCTTTCAGACTCCAGGTCTGGGGCAGAAAATTGCCCAATGAGCCTGGAATAGTTTGACTACCAGAAAGTAAAGAAGCTACCAATAACTGCTGGTGAAGATAGGATCAATTTGAAAGGGCTCCTAATGACCAAAAATGGGAATTTTTTGAGAATTATAAAGAATAAAAAGAGCAATGGGTTGAAACACTTCAAAACTATTTAAAAGTCATGATAAAACTTCAGAACAAAAATAAATAATATTCATCACCACTGCAGGTTAACAAAGTACTAATTCATAGAAAGAAGAGAACGTCAACAACTTTCTTAAGATGAAGAGTCATCTCTCTGTTCAGGAGAAAAGGTATAGAGAAATAACACCCTTTAGGACTAGCATGTTTTTGATTTTGTTCTGGCTTTTCCCCCATAATAAACCTCTATCAATATTATCTGTAAATTTTTAAAACCAAATTTAACTTGTCTATCTTAATCATTACCATTATAGCAAAACAGTGCATTAGTGCTTTTTAATCCCGTTAATTGTTCTCTTTCACATTACTATGACAAAGTAGAAAAATCCTATAATAAAGTAGTTACAGTATATGCCGAATTGTCTTTTTTTTCCCCCTAAAAATAAGGTTCCAGCTTCCGACAACTACTTCCTACGAAAAATCACAGCATTCCCATTAGGAGAAGAAAATGCTTACCCATATTTTCCAAACAGTGAAACTGTTGTCCCTCCCACAGGCACTGCTTTTCCTGGTCCATACACATCCCATATTGTCAGGGCCACTTGGGCATTCCTGGGCAGGTCAGGGTATTTCACAGGCAGTTTTAGCCATTCATTCCAGCTATGAAAATAAGGTAAACAAAAACATAAAGCTAAAGACAGAAAA
This sequence comes from Nanger dama, assembly GCA_917880005.1. NCBI lineage: Eukaryota > Metazoa > Chordata > Mammalia > Artiodactyla > Bovidae > Nanger > Nanger dama. The sequence goes on from CAKJTW010000069.1 coordinate 8,329,489, forward strand.
TCAACATAGACATATGTATATAACTTTCTTCTAAATTAACAAACCATACAAGAAATTTGATTTAGAGAAAATGTACCAAAGATTAGTTACTAGTACAAAAATTAACATGGCAATTATCTTAATTTTGCTCTAGGCAAGTTCAACTTTAAATACAGAAAATCTGTATTTTACTTCACTTCACTTTATTGGACTTTGCAGATTCTGCATATTTTACAAGTTGAGGTTTATGACAACCCTGCATCTAGCAAGTCATTGGTACCATTTTCCCAAAAACAGCATTTGCTCATTTTGTGTTTCTGTGTCATATTTTGGTTAATTTTTGCAATATTTCTAACTTTTTCATTATTAATGTTTTTATGGTGATCTGTTGTGATCTTTGATGTTACTACTATGACTCACCGAAGGTCCAGATCACAGAAGTTTTTAGCAATAAAGTCTTTTTAATTAAGGCACATATATTGTGTTTTTAGACACAATGTTATTGCATACCAAAAAGACTAATAGGATAGTATAAAAGTAATTTTTATATGCACTGAAAAACCAAAAAAATTACTACAATATTTGTTTTATGGTGGTGATCTAAACTCAAACCTGCAGTATCTTCAAGGTATGCCTACAGAACACGTGAAAAAAATTTCTGAAAGACAAAATTCATGAAAAATAATGCTGCTGAGTCTTTTAATCAAGAAACTCAGACATCAAAAATTTGCTATATAGCACTGAGTACTATAATCAATATCTCATAATAAACTATAATGGAAAAGAATACAAAATAATACAGATATATACATATGCATATGTATGATAGAATCATTTTGCTGAATATCAATCATACTTCAATTTTTAAAAAAAGCAGGAACAGACAATATGACTAACATACAAGGCTATAATAACAGTTCCCTGGTGACTCAGTGATAAAGAATCTACCTCTAAGCAGGAGACATGGGTTTGATCCCTAGGTCAGGCAGATCTCCTGGAGAAGGAAATGGTTATCCATTCCAATATTCTTGCCTGGGGAATACCACAGACAGAGGAGGCTGCCAGCTATAGTCCACGGGGTTGCAAAAACTGGGCATAACTTAGTGACAAAAACAACAACAACAAATAAAAACCTGGGAAAACACTTAAACCTGTTAAAACCAAACTTGTTTTCAACCAAACTATGATTTATTTTTTAATCTAAGTATCCTCCAGAACAGCTTTTTATCAAGAAAAGAAATTAGAATTATTAATGTTATACTCAAAACATGCTATATACGGTCCTATAATATATAGCAGTATCTCCATAAAGAAGAAGAAACCACCAAAAATTCAAAAGGTCAAAGGAGACCATCCAGTAACTTTGTAACATGAAGAAGTTACTAGACTGCTCTGGACAAACATATGACAATTTTTTAGGTAAGATTTTTCTTTTCTCAAGTTATTTATTAATATCAATAATGTTTAACTATTGTTTTTAATGCTTTCAAAGCATATTTGTACATATGCTTACACTAAGGAATGCTTGCTCTTACTAACAGTAATGACAGTACCACGCTCCCATTTTTTTTTTCATTCTCTATTCACCGCTGCAAATTTTCTCCTGCATTCAAACTTAATACTTGGTTTATCTGATCATTTCCACTACCTTAAACAACAGATGGTTTTTAAAATTCCCAAAGAAAACTATGCAAACACACAAAGTAATATTCAGCAGACACAGAGAATTGATTCTCCTGTTTACTCAAAATTACTCTGCTTGCTCAAAATTATTCTCAAAGGGCATATCGGAATTTAGGTCAGATAAACCCACACAGAGTCAGACATGACTGAAGCGACTTAGCAAACCCACATCAATAAGAATCTAAACAGAATTTTCATAAATTTAGAGAACAAAACATTTACATCCACTATATTAGAGATGCCTATTAATTTAAAAGAAATGCTAAACAACCTGAAATCTTTTTCTTCTACAAAGTTCTTAAAAAATAAAACACATGCTTTAAAAAGCCTTTCTTCACTACAGATAAGCTTAGAAAGCTAAATGAATTTATTTACTATTCATATGACGGGCCAGACTGAAAAGGTAAATTATAAGCAGTGTTACCTTATGCCAATGAACAAACCACAGAGATTAGTTAACACAGGCTAAGTTAAAAAGAAAAGTCAGTGACACTATCCAAAAATGAGCTGTGAAAATATTCACCTCTATATTCTGTCCTTTGACTAGGAGAAAATAGATAAAGTTGCTCAGTCAAGTCCAAATCTTTGCAACCCCATGGGCTTATATACAGTCCATGGAATTCTCCAGACCAGAATACTGGAGTGGGTAGCTTTCCCTTCTCCAGGGGATCTTTCCTTCCCAGGGATCAAACCCAGGTTTCCCACATGGCAAGCATATTCATTACCAGCTGAGCCACAAGGGAAGCCCAGGAAACACCTAAGTGCAGGTAATCATTTGCTTCAAACCTCATTTGCCTCAAACCTTGATCCATCCAACTCCAGGTCCTCACACCTCTTTAGATTAAAGCAAAAACACTTCAATCTGTAATGGGCTTCTGCAGAAGATTTCTTTTGAAGAATGAATCTGCAGGTAAAAAATAGTCTGAAAACTGCTCAAGATACTCTAGAAATTATGGAAAGATGTGGTGAGACATTAAGGGGCTGTGTATTCAAAATTCTGTTCTCTCCCTTCCCAGGCATCATCCCTTTCTCCTGCCCCAGCTCTGGTTGTGGTGGTTTAGTTGCTAAGTCAGGTCCGACTCTTGAGACTCCATGGACTGTAGCCTGCCAGGCTCCTATGTCCATGGAATCTTCCAGGCAAGAATACTGGAGTGGGTTGCCATTTCCTTCTCCAGGGGATCTTCCCGACCCAGGGATCAAACTCAGGTCTTACACTGCAGGCAGATCCTTTCTCATCTGAGCCACCAGGGGGAAGCCCCAACTCTAATTAGGCCTAAAGTCATCTGACAACTTGCAAATGTTCCCAGATTCAAAGCCCTGTTCTGGATGATCTAATTTCCTACCATTAACCCCACTCCCATACATCACTGTACTAATTCTCTAGTCTGATTAATACATTCCAAAATCCTAACTTTCTAATTTTAAAATTGTAGGTCTATGTATAAAACCATTTCAAATCTTCCACATGACAAAACAGAATACAAATTTTAAAAAAGTTTAAACCACTGGCAATGCAAAATAGTATTCATATTATTTCATATATATGTAATGTAAACATTTGCAGCATTTCATGTCTAAAATTGATGATTTTACCCTAAGTGTAAAGGAAGTACAGGTTCCCTCACTATGGGCTCTTTTAGTATAGGACAAGATAGAATAGAATACAATAGAAGAGACTCAATTTTGAATGAATTCTTCATTATTTGAACTCGTACGACTCACTATTAAAAACTCTGAAATCAGATTTAGACAACTTAGAATTTCATCATACCCAAAAATACTTTCTCAACTAAGGAAATGCAAAAATTAAGATAGCAAGAGATTCTTCTATAGAATAATTTATTTTCCCCACAGAATACATAATTCTTCTTTTAAGTAACTGCTTATAGAAAATAATGGCTGTAAAGTCTGCCTTTATTTTAAAAGTATAGTTTTTGTACTGATGAATTGGTAAAAAATTCAACTGTTAAATACTAAAGAGCAGGATGCACAAAATCTGCAAGTGTTTCTCCTAAGCCCAAAGTGTACGTATATTTAAAAGAAAACAAAAGCTTCATTACCCAATATGAGGTATTTTCTCAATCTACTTTCTTCACAACTGTCTTAAACCTTTTAATAGTAATAATAATAATAAAAGCCATTCTAGGTATTTTAAAGTACTTTCTTAGCTTCACAATTTGAAAAAATATAAATTAAAAATCTCCAATCTCCATTTGAGAGAGCAGATATGAAACTTTTAAATCCTTGAAAATACATAAACAATACACAGAGGAGTTGGTAAATGGAAGGAAGAGGAGAAAGATGCTAACTTCCTTATAACTGGGAATTTCCTTTGCTCTATTTTATTGCCGAGGCATGGTACAGATCATCATACAATTTTCCTCAAAAAAGTGGAATTCACTATAAATGTTGACTTTATAGACCTAGACCTAAATTTCTGGTTCTAAGTCTTTTGGGGGTCACAAGTCACCTCAAAAAGTCTAATAAAAGCTTTGAGCTGTCCCTGTAAAAACATGTAAGACACAAAACATTCTGCATAGAATTTCAAGGTCTTACAGATTTCGTGATTCCAGTTTAAGAACCTCTGATACAATTTAGGAGTTTGGATGGATTGTTTTAGGTGCAATAATGGTATTGTAGCTATGTTAGAGACATACAGAAATATTTAAGATGATACAATATTGGAATTTGCTTCAAAATAACAGTGAAATAAAAACAGTGACCTTGAGGTAGTAATTAACAAAGCTAGGAGACAGGGAGCTGGAAGTTCATTACATTATTCTCTACTTCCATGGGTTTGAAATTTTCTAGAATAATAAGTACAAGTGCATTAACATGTGTGTGTGTGTGCGTGTGCACGCAGCCACAAAAGACTACTAAAAAAAAAAAAAAACCACACATCATTAAAATAGTTGGTTTCCATGCAGACAGATCATCAGAGCTTAGGTTTCTGAACTCTCTAGAAAACTTTTCCCAGTCTGCTGGGCCACACTTGGTTTAAAAAAGAAGTGGGGAGAGGGCTGCACCCTCAACAGCACAGCTTGAGAGTCCATGTGACCATCCTCTGTCCTCCAATGAATACTAAAGGTATAATTCCTTCCTAGAGAGGCACACAACCTGCTTATCCTGTACCAAGCCTACCAAGTTACTGAATAATCATGGATCAAACATTAAAACTACACCTTTCACTCTATCAAAAAAGAAGTGTCAAGAGATTTTATTAAAGACCTACAAGAAAAATGGTAACTTCATATTCACTATATTCACCTTGAATACCAACAATGGCCTGCTAATATACCATGATTAATAAACCAAGAACTTTTAAGAATAAAGTTATTTAAGATAAACATCTGATCCAAATGATAATACATCTCTCTCTCTCTAAAGATCTGAATCTCAGTACTATTACAGAAATCCAGTAGTATTTCTGTGTTCAAGGGCACAGAATGGGAACAAATGTAGAGATGTGTTTTTGGCTTGGGTCACTCTGTGAATCAGTCATATCAGTTCTTATTCATATAAAAATATTTCAATGTACTCAATACAAACATAAATTCACTTCCACCTCAATTAGTTACAATACTGCTATGTATAACAACTTTATCTGAGTAGGTTCTTACTTGATCTACAGTTATAGGTACTAATTTTAATTCCTTTGTTATCCCTTCCAAATAATACTTTCAATATCTATTTTAAAAATTGGAGAATAGTTAGGAACCCACCGTATGCAAGAAAACAACTTACTTCCATCTTGTACTAAACGCCTTGTAGGAGGTTCTTACTGGCAAAGCCAAAGGCTTCCCTTCTGCAAAAACTTGGCAAGTAACATAGAGGTCTGAACATGTTTCTTGATACAGTCCTGAAAACTTCAACATTGGGTCTTCTAGAACGGCTTTGTAACTCTTTTGTTCTCTCTTCCCTTCCAAACTTCCTCTGAAAGCATAAAATAACATTTAGACACATTTTTTAAAAACAAACCTAACAAATACTAAGAAGACTTTATGGTTATGTTGTAGTAAACTTATGCTACCTTAACATTTCCCTATAGATGAAACTAAAGTCTAGAGGTCTCTTAAAATCCTAGCATACCAAAGATCATTCTTATTTTCATTAGCATACTTCTCTATTTCAGGCTTAATTTTAAACCCTGTCATCAACTGCTGGATCTATCTTTGAGATGTCACCAGTTCTCCAAGCATTAATTTTTTTAATTTCAAGTTGACCACTTAGCCAAAGCCTTTGACTGTGTGGATAACAATAAACTGTGGAAAATTCTGAAAGAGATGGGAATACCAGACCACCTGACCTGATTCTTGAGAAACCTATATGCAGGTCAGGAAGCAACAGCTAGAACTGGACATGGAACAACAGACTGGTTCCAAATAGGAAAAGGAGTACGTCAAGGCTGTATATTGTCACTCTGCTTATTTAACTTACATGCAGAGTACATCATGAGAAACGCTGGGCTGGAAGAAGCACAAGCTGGAATCAAGACTGCTGGGAGAAATATCAATAACCTCAGATATGCAGATGACACCACCCTTATGGCAGAAAGTGAGGAGGAGCTAAAGAGCCTCTTGACGAAACTGAAAGAGGAAAGCGAAAAAGTTGGCTTAAAGCTCAACATTCAGAAAATGAAGATCATGGCATCTGGTCCCATCACTTCATGGGAAATAGATGGGGAAAGAGTGGAAACAGTGTCAGACTTTATTTTGGGGGCTCCAAAATCACTGCAGATGGTGAAATTAAAAGATGCTTACTCCTTGAAAGAAAAGTTACGACCAACCTAGATAGTATATTCAAAAGCAGAGATTACTTTGACGACTAAGGTCCGTCTAGTCAAGGCTATGGTTTTTCCTCTGGTCATGTATGGATGTGAAAGTCGGATTTTAAGAATGTATTGGAGAGATAAGATTGAAAGCAAGGTCAGTTGGAAGACTTTCTATCAAAATTAAAAGGAAAAGGATAGATTAAGACTAGGGTAGTGGGCTTTCCAGGGGACACGGATCAAAGATACTGGGAAGGTAGATTCAAGGCAACTTGTGAATGATGAAACAGAGGTGAGAGATGAGTGTCTGTATGACTCCTTAAGATTCATTTTCTGTCTTAACCAAGTCAGTGAATAATGCTAACAGTCACCAAAACAGAGTGAGAGAAGATTAACATTAAAAGGGCAGGCTAATGATGTGCTCCGTTTTGGACAAGTTACTTCTAAAGTGCAAATTATTAAAATGATAGAAAGAGATGAAAAGACCTGGGGAAAACAGAATTTTAAAATTTACTATTCTTTGATTTTATGATCCTAAATTGATACTTCCTCCCCTCCCCAAAATCAGTCTCAGAAAATAAAAGATGGTTAGGACGAAATTTTTCCTCAAAATACTCAATGCATCTGTTAATAAGGGACCAGTTTTCCTTAAATTTTTTTCATTTTTCCTTTTAATGTCTAAAATTTTCATACAAATAAAAAATGCATTCATATACCCAAGAAACACGGAGAAGAATGGGACTGAAGCAAAGTCCTTAACCAGATGATGGCAACACAGGTGCTATATAAGCATCTATCTGTAAAAACTACTTTAAATAGGTGTGTCAAGCATTACAAAGGTGCAGTTTGGTTGTTGATATATTATTCTTACTGCCACCACAAAATCAAAAGTAAAGGACTTACCAGAGTCTGAAGTAAGTAACTTTCAGAAACAATCATTCAAGGAAGCATCTAACGACTGAGAAAATGTAAGTGTGCAGCCCTTTGCCCAAGGTACATTTGCTGAATACTGACTAAAACATGGTGAATGATGTTAGATTAATAACGTGATAATTTATGATCGTTTCACATGTGAAAATGTATCTGCTGCTAAGTCACTTCAGTCGTGTCCGACTCTGTGTGACCCCATAGACAGGAGCCCACCAGGCTCCCCCGAACCTGGGATTCTCCAGGCAAGAACACTGGAGTGGGTTGCCATTTCCTTCTCCAATGAATGAAAGTGAAAAGTGAAAGTGAAGTTGCTCAGTCGTTTCCAACTGCCAGGGACCACATGGACCGCAGCCCACCAGGTTCCTCCGTCCATGGGATTTTCCAGGCAAGAGTACTGGAGTGGGTTGCCATTGCCTTCTCCAGAAAATGTATCTAAGAGACTGCTAATGGACATAATTTCCAACTTGGTCCTAGCTGTTCCCATCTCGGTTCCATTAGTGTCGTCTCAAGACGTCATGTCCTGGATTTCAACTGTGATGCCTCAAGACTTTCCTGCAAAGATCTCTTCTCATATATTCTGGTCCCTTTACAACCGGAATCTTCCTCACCTTTGACTGACTTCCAGCTTCAGTAGCTGAACAATAATAACTGACTGTTCCTCACATTCACTCTAAGCCTCTCTCACCTCTCATGCTTTTAGTACTATATCCAATTCTCAGCTAAGTTATCTGCCTCTCCATAATTTCTTCGGTCTCCATTCCACTTTCCAGTCCCGTTTTAAAGTAATATCTTCCAGTTATAACGGCAGGACGACGATTTAACCAAGACTTGATTTCTCTGTAATATGAGACAGTAATAATCCCACAAACGGTTGCTGTGAATACCAAAACGCTTTCTAGAAAACAAACCCAGCGGAATTTACAGACTTACTCCTACCGCTGTCTTTCGCAAGAGATCGCGCCCTCGGCCTTCCCGCACGGCCCCTCTCCGACCTCCAGTCCACCTCCGCTGCCCCGGCTGCAACCCTCCCGGTCGTGGCCAGGCCGACCCTCAAGACAACCATCTTCTCTCCCCAACCCGCAGGCCCCTGCCGCCCCGCCTCAGCCTCGGCAATCCCCGTCCCTGTCCCCGGATTCTCTCACATTTTAAGCTGTACGTTGATGTCCAGGTCACAGCTGTAGACATAGTGAAACTTCTCCGCTTCCCCCATGGGACCACCAAGTAGCAAGTACACCTAAGGCCGAGAGCAAGGCGCTGGGAAGAGGCTGGTGCCGAACTCGCAGAACAGCACCACACAGGCGCTTCCGCTTCCGCCTCTAGGAACGGGCGCCGCCAATCCCTGACCGGAGCGCGACCGCTTGCGGCGGAACTCCCCGCCCCGCCCAAGCGTTCTCCTGCGCATGTGCAAAGGCATTCGCCATCTTGCTTGAGTGCGGAGGATTCCGGAAACGCAGTGTACTTGGTTACATTCCAGACTTCCTGTATCCCCGCGGTTTTGTTTTCGATTTTTTTGTTTTAAGAAAGTAAGAAGCTGTCTTGTGACTCCGATCTATTCTGAAGTCAGACCAAAAGGAAATTCAATTCAAAAAGAAGTGTAACAACTTTCACTGCCTGGAGGTCAACCAAGGAATAAGCACAAGAATTAGAGATTTACCAAGTGTAAATTTCAGTGGCCGTTCCAAAACCTGTAGTTTAATCACGTATTTGCTCTCTCAAGCAAAGATTTCCTCTTTCTGTTCTAAAGAGTGGAGAAAGGACTAAGAAAAGATCAAGGAAATCTGGCTTTCAGTTTTGGTCTTACAAATTATATACTCTTTGATTACAGTGCTTGTATGCTGGTTTACCTCAGGGTGTACTCAGAACCAATGTAAGCTTAAAGACCTATGGAACCTAGAAACATCCAGTAACAAGTCTAGGACTCAGAATTTTGACCTCTAAACTCCTACAGTGTTTATTTTTAGCATATAAAACGGTAATTTTTAGTATATAAAACTGCAATGGAACTGTAATCACTTCCAACTAGAACCAAAGCTATTAACAAGAGCAATGTGTCCCTAGGTGCCTAATGGACTTCTCTGGCTGGTCGGATGGTAAAGCATCTGACTGCGATGCAGGAGACCCTGTTGGATCCCTGGGTTGGGAAGATTCCCTGGAGAAGGAAATGGCAACCTACTCCAATATTCTTGCCTGGGAAATTCCATGGACAGAGGACCCTGGTAGGCTACAGTCCATGGAGTCTGCAAGAGTCAGAAATAAATGAGTAAGCACTTGATGTGTAATATATTGTTGAGTGTAATAATTACTATTCATCAATGTTGGTGAACTCAATGAAACCAAGCCATACCTGTGGGGCAACCCAAGGCAGGTGGGTCATGGTGGAGAGGTATGACAGAACATGGTCCACTGCAGAAGGGAATGGCAAGCCACTTAAGTATTCTGGCCTTGAGAACCCCATGAACAGTATGAAAAGGCAAAATAATAGGATAACAAAAGAGGAACTCCTAGGTCATTCAGCTCAGTTCAGTTCAGTTCAGTCACTCAGTTGTGTCCGACTCTTCGCGACCACATAAACTGCAGCACACCAGGCCTCCCTGTCCATCACCATCTCGCGGGGCTCACGCAGACTCACGTTCATCCAGTCAGTGATGCCATCCAGCCATCTCATTCTATGTCGTCCACTTCTCTTCCTGCCCCCAATCCTTCCCAGCATCAGAGTCTTTTCCGATGAGTCAACGCTTCTCATGAAGTGGCCAAAGTACTGGAGTTTCAGCTTTAGCATCATTCCTTCCAGAAAAATCCCAGGGCTGATCTCCTTCAGAATGGACTGGTTGGATCTCCTTGCAGTCCAAGGGATTCTCAAGAGTCTTCTCCAACACCACAGTTCAAAAGCATCAATTCTTCAGCACTCAGCTTTCTTCACGGTCCAACTCTCACACGCATATATGACCACTGGAAAAATCATAGCCTTGACTAGATGGACCTTCATCAGCAAAGTAATGTTTCTGCTTTTCAATATACTATCTGGGTTGGTCATAACTTTTCTTCCAAGGAGTAGCGTCTTTTAATTTCATGGCTGCAGTCACCATCTGCAGTGATTTTGGAGCCCCCAAAATAAAGTCTGACACTGTTTTCCACTCTTTCCCCATCTATTTCCCATGGAGTGATGGGACCTGATGCCATAATCTTTGTTTTCTGAATGTTGAGCTTTAAGCCAACTTTTACACTCTCCTCTTTCACTTTCATCAAGAGGCTTTTTAGCTCTTCACTTTCTGCCTTAAGGGTGGTGTCATCTGCATATCTGAGGTGATTGATATTTCTCTCGGCACTCTTGATTCCAGCTTGTGTTTCTTCCAGTTCAGCATTTCTCATGATGTACTCTGCATATAAGTTAAATAAACAGGGTGACAGTATACAGCCTTGACGTACTCCTTTTCCTGTTTGGAACCAGTCTGTTGTTCCATGTCCAGTTCTAACTGTTGCTTCCTGACCTGCATACAGATTTCTCAAGAGGCAGGTCAGGTGGTCTGGTATTCCCATCTCTTTCAGAATTTTCCACAGTTTATTGTGATCCATACAGTCAAAAGGCTTTGGCATAGTGAATAAAGCAGAAATAGATGTTTTTCTGGAACTCTCTTGCTTTTTCCATGATCCAGTGGTGTTGGCAATTTGATCTCTGGTTCCTCTGCCTTTTCTAAAGCCAGCTTGAACATCACGGAATTCGCAGTTCACGTATTGCTGAAGCCTGGCTTGGAGAATTTTGAGCATTACTTTACTAGCATGTGAGATGAGTGCAATTGTGCGGTAGTTGGAGCATTCTTTGGCATTGCCTTTCTTAGGGATTGGAATGAAAACTGCCCTTTTCCAGTCCTGCGGCCACTGCTGAGTTTTCCAAATTTGCTGGCATATTGAGTGCAGCACTTTCACAGCATCATCTTTCAGGATTTGAAACAGCTCCACTGGAATTCCATCACCTCCACTAGCTTTGGTCACTAGGTGCCCAATATGCTACTGGAGATCAGTGGAGAAATAACTCCAGAAGGGATGGAGCCAAAGCAAAACAATACCCAGTTGTGGATGTGACTGGTGATAGACGCAAGGTCTGATGCTGTAAAGGGCAATATTGCATAGGAACCTGGAATGTCAGGTCCATGAATCAAGGCAAATTGGAAGTGGTCAAACAAGAGATGGCAAAGGTGAACGTTGACATTCTAGGAATCAGTGAACTAAAATGGACTGGGAAGGGTGAATTTAACTCAGGTGACCATTATATCTACTACTGCGGGAAGGAATCCCTCAGAAGAAATGTTGTAGCCATCATGGTCAGCAAAAGAGTCCGAAATGTAGTACTTGAATGCAATTTCAAAAATGAAAGAATAATCAGATTGATTATATTCTATGCAGCCAAAGATGGAGAAGCTCTATACACTCAAAAAAAAAAAAAAAGAAAAAAGACCAGGAGCTGACTGTGGCTCAGATCATAAACTCCTATTTGCCAAATTCAGGCTTAAATTGAAGAAAATAGGGAAAACCACTAGACCATTCAGGTATGACCTAAAGCAAATCCCTTATGATTATACAGTGCAAGTGAGAAATAGATTTAAGGGCCTAGATCTGATAGAGTGCGTGATGAACTATAGAATGAGGTTAGTGACATTCTACAAGAGACAGGTTTCAAGACCATCCCCATGGAAAAGTAATACAAAAAAAAGCAAAATGGCTGTCTGGGGAGGCCTTACAAATAGCTGCGAAAAGAAGAGAGGCGAAAAGCAAAAGAGAAAAGGAAAGATATAAGCATCTGAATGCAGAGTTCCAAAGACTAGCAAGAATAGATAAGAAAGCCTTCTTCAGTGATCAATGCAAAGAAAATAGAGGAAAACAACAGAATGGGAAAGACTAGAGATCTCTTCAAGAAAATTAGAGATACCAAGGGAATATGTCATGCAAAGATGGGCTCGATAAACGACAGAAAAAGTATGGACCTAACAGAAGCAGAAGATATTCAGAAGAGGTGGCAAGAATACACTGAAGAACTGTACAGAAAAGATCTTCACACCCAGATAATCATGATGGTGTGATCACTAATCTAGAGCCAGACATCTTGGAATGTGAAGTCAAGTGGGCCTTAGAAAGCATCACTACGAACAAAGCTAGTGGAGGTGATGGAATTCCAGTGGAGCCGTTTCAAATCCTGAAAGATGATGCTGTGAAAGTGCTGCACTCAATATGCCAGCAAATTTGGAAAACTCAGCAGTGGCCGCAGGACTGGAAAAGGGCAGTTTTCATTCCAATCCCTAAGAAAGGCAATGCCAAAGAATGCTCCAACTACCGCACAATTGCACTCATCTCACATGCTAGTAAAGTAATGCTCAAAATTCTCCAAGCCAGGCTTCAGCAATACGTGAACTGTGAATTCCGTGATGTTCAAGCTGGCTTTAGAAAAGGCAGAGGAACCAGAGATCAAATTGCCAACACCACTGGATCATGGAAAAAGCAAGAGAGTTCCAGAAAAACATCTATTTCTGCTTTATTCACTATGCCAAAGCCTTTTGACTGTATGGATCACAATAAACTGTGGAAAATTCTGAAAGAGATGGGAATACCAGACCACCTGACCTGCCTCTTGAGAAATCTGTATGCAGGTCAGGAAGCAACAGTTAGAACTGGACATGGAACAACAGACTGGTTCCAAATAGGAAAAGGAGTACGTCAAGGCTGTATACTATCACCCTGTTCATTTAACTTATATGCAGAGTACATCATGAGAAATGCTGAACTGGAAGAAGCACAAGCTGGAATCAAGAGTGCCGAGAGAAATATCAATAACCTCAGATATGCAGATGACACCACCCTTAAGGCAGAAAGTGAAGAGGAGCTAAAAAGCCTCTTGATGAAAGTGAAAAAGGAGAGTGAAAAAGTTGGCTTAAAGCTCTAACATTCAGAATATGAAGATCATGGCATCTGGTCCCATCACTTCATGGGAAATAGATGGGGAAAGAGTGGAGACAGTGTCAGACTTTATTTTGGGGGCTCCAAAATCACTGCAGATGGTGACTGCAGCCATGAAATTAAAAGCCGCTTACTCCTTGGAAGAAAAGTTATGACCAACCTAGATAGTATATTGAAAAGCAGAGACATTACTTTGCTGACTGAGGTCCATCTAGTCAAGGCTATGATTTTTCCAGTGGTCATGTATGGACATGAAAGTTGGACTGTGAACAAGGCTGAGGGCCGAATATTCATGGAGTCGCAAAGAGTCAGACATGACTGAGCATCTGAACTGAACTGAACTGAACTTATTATCATGATGAGCTTCTGTGGTGGCTCAGATGGTAAAGCCGTCTTCCTGCAATACGGGAGACCCAGGTTCCATCCCTGGGTTGGGAATATCTCCTGAGAAGGAAATAGCAACCCACTCCAGCATTCCTGCCTGGAGAATCCCAGGGAATGGGGAGCCTGGTAGGCTACAGTTCATGGGGTCGCAAAGAGTCGCACATGACTGAGCAACTTCACTTCACTTCTTCATTGTTAGTGATATTGAATAAAAATCTCTACATGTTTATTTTTAGATGTTATATTGTAAAAAAGACAATGCTAGAGTATGTATAATTTATTATAATTTAGGGGAGAAGAAAAAGCTTTCAAGGAAAGATTGAAAGGCTTGTAGCCATTTAACTTGGACAGCCAAAAAATGACTAATGTATAATTTTTTGTCAAAAGTAAGTTTTTAAAAACATTTGTGGAAGCAACAGTACGGAAAAAACATAAATTAGTCTCTTATAAGGTACAGTTCCAACAAAAAGCAGACTTGACTTGTTCCTAAGTATTATCATAACTACTACCAATGGTTAGAACTGACAGGAAATGTTATTTTAAGAAGTAATGAAACTTGAACTTTCTAATCAACAGAGCTCTCAGTGGTAAAACAAACAGTTACAAGTCCCCTGTCTATGGGATAATTCCAGCGGTGGATGTCAGGTCTAAAGTGAAATAGATTGCTCAAACTTGAATAAAATATTGACAATTTGTAAAGAACTAAATTTTCTGCTGACTTAAGTTACTTTTTACAATGTTATTTAATGTATAAACCTGTATAAACTTCATATATACACAAATATAGTTCTTATAAAATTTTAAAAACTAAGTTTACAAGTTAGATATAAAAACTTCAAATTAACAACGTTAATGCAGTACATAGCCTTTTTGCTGAAACCCTGTTGCCTACAGAATGAATATGGAATTGACTACTCTTACAGAACTGGTTCTTTGAAATTCAAAACCTCTATATTATAAAGCAGAGACATTACTTTGCCGACAAAGGTCCGTCTAGTCAAGGCTATGGTTCTTCCAGTGGTCACATATGGAAGTTAGAGTTGGATTATAAAAAAAAGCTGAATGCTGAAGAATTGATACTTTTGAACTGTGGTGTTCAAAGGTGCTCACGAGTCTTCTTCAGAATCTTGAGAGTTCCTTGGACTGCAAGGAGATCCAACCAGTCCATCCTAAAGGAAATCAGTCCTGAATAGTCACTGGAAGGACTGATGCTGAAGTTGAAACTCCAATCCTTTGGCCACCTGATATGAAGAATTGACTCATATGAAAAGACCCTGATGCTGGGAAAGATTGAGGGCAGGAGGGGAAGGGGACAACACAGGATGAGATGGTTGGATGGCATCACAGATTCAATGGACATGAGTTTGAGTAAACTCTGGGAGTTGGTGATGAACAAGGAGGGCTGATATGCTACAGTCCAGAGGGTCACAAAAAGTTGGACACTATTGAGCAACTGAAATGAACTGAACAGAACTGATACTGCCCTTATATGGCAATTCCATTTTCTTGCCTCCTTTTCTAGTCAAATAACTATAAACTCTATCAGTCTAAGTACCAGGAGGGTATTTGGCCTTTATTTGACCCCAAAAGTACTTTTTTTTTTTTTTTGGTCTTAAGTCTATCTGTTCTTTACTCATTAGCTCATAACAGTTAAAGTTCCAATACAGTTACATACACACCACAGATAAAGGCATAAAATGAAATATCAATACTTAGTTCTAAGACATTCATTCACAGGGTCCTGGATATACTTATATCAATGTTTTAAAGGTAATAATCAAGAAAATGTTTAAAAATGTTTTAAAAAACATTTAAAATGTATTATTGGGAATCTTAGAAGACCGTACTGTAATTTTCAAAGATGATAATGCAACAAGGAAAACTAATATGGAAGTGAAGAGGATAATGGTAGGTCACAGAAGCATTGGAAAAGTTACAGAAATCAAAACTGGCAATATCTTCCCTGGACCAACCATAGATCAAGAAGATGTGGTTAGTAGATGTGAGTATCAGACTCCAGTTAGCAAGACCATGGGAAATGAAAGCCTTGGGTATCTTTTTTCTAAAAGGAAAGAAGTGATGTCTTCTTTCCCATGTGATCTTTACAACTCATAAATATAAAACACTTGAAGTTATAGAGCATATTTCTTGCATTGCAAAAATTCTCAGTTTTACAGACTACTGCGTGTCTGTAGGAAAATAACTTTTGCATAAATGTTTTCTTTATGTGGTAGGCTACTTCACTGAATATTAATTAACTCATCTTTGTAGTTGCAGTTTTTATTTTGTTTCCTTTGCCATATTTTTACAATTTCATGTTTATTCAAAATACAAACTTTAATGTTGTTTGAAAAATTTGTTGGTAATAATCTGTTCCCTCAAATTGCCCAGGACTTATGTAATGATTTTTAGGTTTATATTTGTCAGTTTCTGTCACCCAGTTCATTCTCTTTAGGTTGTAATAAAAAACTTACTCATAGCTTAAAATATTTACCATCTATTATTAGCCTTCCATCAAGATAAAATAACTGTGATATTGTGAGGTTAAAATAACCTCAAAACAGCTTTTTCTCCAATTAAAAATTGCCTTCACAAGTTTTCTAGTAACTCTAGGGATTTTAGAACCTAATTGCATGATAGATCAGACAATATCATCAGGAGACTTGAAAATCCTACATCATAAGCCAAGACTTTTAGCCATTTGTCAAGTGACAGTGTTGAAAAGGGTGAACTTTTGACTGTCTCCTAGTGATCCTGGCATAGGAACCTACAAAGTTTGGGTGGTTCCATTGAAAAAGTAATTTATATCAGCTACAAAATAGAACAGATCAAAAGAATGCATTTTCTGAAAATTAATAAAAGTATACTCTGTGTGTGTGCTCCTCCTACTCTGTAATTAAAGAAGCTTCTTTAAGTGTCATGAGAAAAAAAAAATTCTGATAGTTGAATAATATTATTGTCAAAAATTGCAGTTGTAAAACAATGGGGTCATATTTCCTGAGAAAGCATCATCTGGTCCCTCCCAAGGAACATGCTTCTGGGTTAAACTCTTTGTGCCTCCTTAACCCCGTCATTCAATAAGAAGAGTGATCTGTAGCACTCAGACCTTGGAAAGAAGAGCTTTAAAACTGTGAGTACTATCTGGTGTTGTTTAAGATTTTTAGAGATTTTTAAAACTCTAAGCCCCATGGACTCTGGGCTTTTATAACATGTTCTAGACCCCAAAAGTGTCTCCATTATCCTCTCCTACCATTGCCAGAAAAACAAACAAACAAACAAAAAGATTAGATTTATGTATTGCAGGCCTGAGATTGCTACCTCTGAGAAGCTTCCTCTGACCCCACCCTCCCTCCCAACACTAGAGTAAGTCATCTCACTCAAAAGTCCATTCCTCCTGTATTCTTCTTCCATAGTATTTTCAGTAGTCTCTATAATAATTATTTAGTTGATGTCTGTCTTTTCCACTAGACTACAAGCTCTCTAAGGGAAAGATTTCTGTCAATTTTATTTACCCCTGTACTCTGCTATAGGAGAAGGCGATGGCACCCCACTCCAGTGCTCTTGCCTGGAAAATCCCATGAACGGAGGAGCCTGGCGGGCTGCAGCCCATGGGGTCGCTGAGAGTCGGGCACGACTGAGCGACTTCACTTTCACTTTTCACTTTCATGTATTGGAGAGGAAATGGCAATCCACTCCAGTGTTCTTGCCTGGAGAATCCCAGGGACGAGGGAGCCTGGTGGGCTGCCGTCTCTGGGGTCGCACGGAGTCGGACACGACTGACTTAGCAGCAGCAGCAGCAGCAGTCCTCTACTATAGTTCCTGGCACAGAACAGATATTGAATAAGAGAAGTAGGAAAGAATCTAGCGCTTGAAAACTATTGTCTGTCAGATAGCACATTACGTCAGTATAATAGTGAAGTAGGTGCTGTTATTTCAGCAAAATAGTGAAGTAGGTTCTGTTATCCTATTTTACAGAAAAGTAACTGTAATGTAAGTTAGGTAATTTATATACAATTAATAGCTAATAAATGGCAGAACCAGGTGTGTTCAACTTGAAAACACATGATACTTTTACCAAACTGTGAAGGAATACTCCAGAATAATTCCTAAATTTAATTTTTGTAACAGAAAAAAATTATTAATGACAGTCTTTTTCAGCATCCTTGGTGTTATCTAGCCCTGCCATTGATTCCCTCCACCTCTCTATAGATTATACTCTCAGGTAAACATCTTGACTCACTAAAAATCAATTCCATGGAGGGAGGAAATTTTGGCCCACTCAGCGTATTTTCAGCTCATCCATTAATTTAACAAAATTTTACTTAGTGCTAGAAATATGTCAAGAACTGCAGAAAGCATTCTATTAGACACTGGCCTCTCCAATCTGACCAGAGAACAGTGTTCCTTGTCTGCATATCGTGTCACCCCTGGCATTGTCCCTCATTGTGTGTTTCCTATGTCATTGTGCAACCTGTCTTCTAATATCATAGGACACAAAGAGCTTTATTTCATTTGTTCTATAGAAACTGTGGGATGATAATGACTTGAGGCATCTCCAAAGACCCACTGTTTTTAGAAAACCCATTACTATGAGTGCAACCTCAGCCCACATTATGTTTGATCTGTAACTCTGCTCTATGTTCATTCTTTCCTTGTGATTCCATATGCTTTGAAGGACAGCGAATGCTACTGTTATTTTTGACACTTCTTATTGCTTTGATTGTATGCATTTGTGTTTGTGCATGAATATTTAATCCTAGAAACGTTGTTGACCTGTGAATCAGACTTGTTTCTCTGAGACAAAAAGAAGAAAAGCAATCAGAGCCTGAGTCCATAGGCAGTCATTAGTGACCCAAATAATTCCTCAAGATCCCTGGAGTCTTTGAAGTTACTTTGCCACTTACCCAGATTCTTTAAATGCACAGGGAAAGAATGGCAGAGACCTTAAAAAGACAAAAAGGGGGGAAAGGAAGGAAAAGAATGAAAGGAAGGAAAGGAAGGAGAATTGTTCACTTGAGGATCTTCTTGGGTTTGAGCTGTGCATTAGTGTGAGAGTTATGAAAGCTAATAATCTTTTCAAGGAGGAATGCTTAGGCTACCAACGGGATTTGATGAGGGAATAGACAGAGAAAGACTAAATGAGAGAATGTGAGAACTAAAATACTTAGACTTTCATCTTCTCAGAGAAATCTATTCTACCTACAGGACAAAGGTGAAACATTATCCCTCTTTCTGTCTTAAAGACTGTTGGAGGAGGTTAGGAGAGGACTTGACCGCTGGCCAATCCTCAAGCTGGACCTGGAGAATCAGAAGCTCTTCATCCCTCTACTGTCCTTGGAATATACGCTCTGCCCATATTTCCCACAGTGGAAACTATGTTTAAGGATGGAGTATTGAAAGGGCAACCTGTTGTTGAGACCATATTGGATGTGTACATGACTGAAACCCATTAAGACTTCTCTATAAACTCTTAAGATGCTGTTGAGTGGACTGGATCCACTCCTGGGTAAGTTTTTCTCATATTAACAGCACCACCTACCAAGAGTTGCCTCTTTCTTTAGTCTCTTCTTGTCCTCTCCATATGGAGCCAGTTTCAGATTATACTCAGAAGCTCTCAAGTTTGCAAGTCAACAGGCAAAACAACACAGAAGTGATATTCTATACCAGGGTTCTTCACAGGCATTGAGAGGAAAGGGAGGCTTTCTAGAACCTCATGGTCTGTTTAAAATTGGAGCTACGTTTTAGTTGTTTTGTGAACTTATTTTCTGTTTGTCTCTCAATGTTTGTTTGAACATACTAATTCTAAATAATATCTTTTCTCTTTTCCATCTCCTGTGTGCTGTGTTATCAGTGTTTCAATATTTACTAATTCAGTGCACTGTGATTTTATAGATTGTAAATGCCATGTGCAACAAGAATCAATTCTACCACTTCTGTATTCAGATTTTATGTTTATCTCCA
The DNA here is from genome assembly GCA_917880005.1 of Nanger dama. Lineage (NCBI taxonomy): Eukaryota > Metazoa > Chordata > Mammalia > Artiodactyla > Bovidae > Nanger > Nanger dama. The sequence continues at coordinate 8,349,140 of CAKJTW010000069.1, forward strand.
TCCAGTAGTGGTAGAATTGATTCTTGTTGCACATGGCATTTACAATCTATAAAATCACAGTGCGCTGAATTAGTAAATATTGAAACACTGATAACACAGCACACAGAAGAGGGAAAAGAGTGGGGCAAAGAAATTCTTTATGATTAATTTTTCTTGTCTTGCCATAAAATATGAATTTTATTTCACAGAAGGAAGAGGTGACTTTTAGGGAGAAGATATAGCATAAGCAACAAGTAGGTAGGGAAACACAGGTTGCAAGAAGACTGCAGTTGGCTGGAACCTAGACAGAATGTCCATCTTGGGAAGCAGTAGAAAATAACATACCAGAAGGAGGCTGAAGGAAGAATCTGAACGATAAAGCAGCCCTAGCTAGTCAAGAGACCTGATTTTTATCCCACCAAGTGTGATTACGCATTAAGGGTTTTGAGCAGAGGAGTGACAAACTCATATTGTATATTAAGTGTCAATCTCATATATCATTCTCTCAGTCAACAAATATTTACTGAGCATCGGCTATCCATCCAGGGCTAGCACTAGAGATACAGTAGCTATAGGTAGGTATTGCTTCTGCTGTCCCCAAGGTACAGTCTCATAGGGAAGGCAGAAAACTGAACAAGTACAGTTAATCCTCATTGTTCATAGTCTATACTTATGGATTTACCTACTGACTAAATTTTATTTGTAACTCCCAAATTAATACTCTTGGCACTTTCATGGCTGTTCACAAACATATGAAGATTGGGGAAACTCTAAGTCATCTAGAGTACACATTCCCTGCTGAGGTCAAACAAAGCAATGCTCTGCCTTCAGCTTGGATACTGTAAAATATACTTTTTGCAGTCTATTTAGTGTCACACTCTCTTGTGTGTTTGTATTTTTTATTGGTGACTTTGATGTTAAATATAGGCCCTAGGGACTTTCCTGGCAGCCCAGGTGCTTCCATTGCCGGAGCTTGGTCCCTGTTCGGGGAACTAGTTCCCACACGCCATGCAGCTCGGCCAGAAAGAAATTTTAAAAGGCCCCCAGATGTAGTGCTGAAGTGCTGTCATATGTTCCTAAGTATAACTGGTCGTGATGTACCTTATGGAGAAAATATTTGAAGTTCCACTCAGGCATGAGTTACAGGGCTGCTGGTCATGACTTCAACATTAGTGAATCAATAGTATATATTGAATAAGGTGTCTTTAAACAGAAACACACATAAAAAGAGATTTTGTGCTGATTAATGAAAATGTGACCAGTGCCCTTACAGGGACCTAAACCTGTGTTTCCCCTAGGGGCAATGGTTCAATATTCACTAATTCAGTGTTCATGACTTCTTTATAGAACATAACTACCACAAATATGATATGGTCTGAAAGGTGATACGGTGTGTTTCTACATTTGGGGAGGGTGCAGATGGGACAAAGAAGACTTTGCAAAGGAAGAAAGGATGAAGCAGAGATCTGAAGAATGAGTAGAGATTGCCTAGGTGACTAGGAAGAAAGATAGATAGGAAGGAAATAGTAAAAGTGTTCTGTGCAGAGAAAACATCCTGTGTTTTCTCAAAAACAAAACAAAACAACAACAAAAAAAAACAAAGTGACTTTAAAGAAACACAGAATACAGTAGGAAGGAAACATATTAGTTTGCAAGATCTGCTGTAACACAGTACCATAAACTGGGTACAATACAAAATAGACATGTTTTGGTCTTATAGTTCTGGAAGCTAAAAGTCCAAGATCAACTAATTGGCAAGGCTGGTTCCTTCTGGGGTCTATGGGGGAGAATCTGTTTCGCATCCCTCCCCTGCTTCTGGTGCTTTGCTGGCAGCCTTCTGTGCCCCTCAGCTCAGGAAGCGTCACCCTGACACTCTGCTTCATCTTCACAAAGTGTCCTTCCTGCATGCATGCATGTGTCCAAATTTTCTCTCTTTTAAGGACGCCAATTTTACTGAATTAGGATCATACTTCTGTATGATCTCATTTTAACTAATTATATCTGCAAACCCTATTTCCAAATTTGAAGTCACTAGGGGTTAGCATTTAAATGTGAGAATTTTGAGAGAAAATAATTCAGTTAGTAACAACAGTAAAGGTAATGAAAGAGGATCAGAAACAGGAAGACCCAGAACCTAGTAAAAATTACTAAACAATTAAGACTTCACTGTAAAGGAATATAGAAAACGACTGTGCTTCAACAAAGAACTATGCATTTTCTACTGACACTCATCCAGGCTATAGGATTCTCGTATTTCATAGTATTTGAACTGGTTTAACATCTTGTAGATTATAGGCAACTAATAATGATGCAAAATAATTCCTACAGATAAATACAAATTAATTTCCTTCCATCACCTTTAGAAAAAGCAATTTTTCCTTAATTTGCTACTAATGTCAATATTCTTCATTTAAAAATATCAGGAGTAATCTCTGAATTCTCTTTTGAACTGGTTAGGATGTCTGCCTGGTTCCATCTTTAGTTAATGAGTAGAATAAAATTGTTAAAGTGTCTTCATTTTTATATCTGTATGAGTCATCATTTTACCTCTTTCTAAAAATTGCCTTTTACAGGAATATGAATCCCTCTGTGGATAATACATCAATAAATGAACACTGCATGAATAAGTCAGTTAACCTAGTAGGTAAACTCTCAAGAGACAAGATAGTTTATTTTTAGTTAATAACCAGATTGAGAGTGACAATGTTGAACTTTATGTTGAGCCCTGTGTTCTTGGAAAACGGATGGTTAAGAAAATCTCTCCTCTCTGTAACCTAGGGAAATGGCTTACTATAAAGACCCACACTTCTCCCTGTGACTTAGGGGTGTGTGTGTGTGTGTGTGTGTGTGTGTGTGTGTGTGTGTGTTAGCTGCTCAGTCATGCCCAACTCTTTGTTTTGAGACCCCATGGACTGTGGGTCCCCATGTGACCCACCAGGCTTCTCTGTTCATGGAATTCTCTAGGCAAGAATATTGGAGTGGGTTGCTATTTCCTTCTCTAGGGGATCATCCCTGGTCCAGGGATCAAACACGGGTCTCTTACATTGCAGGCAGATTCTTTGCCAACTGAGCCAGCAGATAAGCCTGTGACTTTAGATAAAACTTGCTAATAAACATCTTTTATTTATGTTAAGACCAGACGGAGACAACTCTATACTTCTATTCTTTGTGTTATAAATTTTTAACTGAATGGTTTGTTCACCCTAAGTTAGTTGCCCACAGAGAAAAATATTTCCTGTTCAGGTGACTGACTGAAAATCTCTCTGATTATAAAAACAATTCCAACTATAACATCACCTACCTATAATTTGTCTACTTCTCCCTACACAAGTTTAAGATGAAACCATCCTGATGAGAAATTCTGATCTTTGGATTTGGGATGTTCTCCCTATTGTAAGTTTGAATAAAAGTTTTCTTCTCAGATTCCAAGTGGCTTCAAATAGCCCTGAAATTGGAATGAAATCTAGAATTTAATAGACAACTTATAAATTCAGTGAAATTATTATTTCCTCTTCAAGCTTAGTGCCCATGTCAACTCTATTTGACTTCTGTCTTCCCATTCCATAGCTGGAGTTTCATCTATAGTTTTTACATCCAATGCTGTTGGGACACTGTAAGAGGGCTGATGTCTCTCTGCACTACAATCTTCTGGTTAAAATTTTCAAACTTCTTGTTCAACCTAACTATTTATAATTAAATTTATTTTGTAGATGAAAAGTGAAAAGAGAGCTTCCTAGGTGGCGCTAGTGGGAATGACCCACCTACCACTGCAAGAGACACAGGTTCCGTCCAGGGGTGGGGAAGATCCCCTGGAGGAGGAAATGGCAACCCACTCAAGCATCTGTGCCTGGAGAAGTCCATGGACAGAGGAGTCCACGGGGTTGTAGAGAGTCGGACACGACTAAAGTGACTTAGCATGGACACACACATGGTGAAAAGAATTCAATATTACGTGAAGAAAGAGAAAAATTCTGAAGGCAAAATTATACAACATGCTGTTTTCTTTAAAGGTAGTTGATGCAAGAAGCTAAATAACTTATATGAACACTTGATGATATATATATTAGTATGTATGTTCCCAGCTGACTTTAGATTATTAAAGTGTATTTCAGTACAATGTACAGAAGCGATCAATTCCTCTTTCTACAGAAGGCATCCTTTTAAATTGCAAGTTTTTCTTACACTGATTTAAATAGTTCTGCATGACTTAGAATCTTTCTATGGTTTGTTGATTATTTTTCATAGCGTCAAAAATCTCAGAGCAAAAAGAAAAAGACCTCATCCTCTTTTATTTCATTTGAATCAGATGATTTTCATGTTAAATGGGTGAGGTAACCTGCATGCTGTTTTCTTTGTTATTGTTTCACATGTTTGCTTTTTAATCCCACATTGATCAGATGGACCATAACATTTTCTAATATTCATCAAAGGTCCCAGAATACTGCCTGACAGATTTGGCACTCCAAAGGAAAAAAAAAAAGTATTGACGCTAAATGGATTATTTTTGAGTATTTGTTTTTAGGTGACAGTGAGTACTTTCAAATTTCCGTTTGTAATTAATACATTAATTTAAAATACTGAGACAAATAATTAATGTTGAAGCATTCCACTAGAAGCAACTTAAATAGACATTTCTTTAAAAGTAATCCAATAAATTCAGTTTTGCTAGTGTCCATAGGGATTAGTGGTGATTAAAAGAAAAAAGGCAAGAATCTTCATTTTTATTTTTCCTTAGATTGGGTAGTAAGGTTACATTCTGAAAGTGCAGTCAGTTGTTAAATGAGTAAACAGAGGGTTATAGAAAAGGGGAAGCAAGCAAAACGTCAACACACACACGCATACTGCTGTTCTCTGCCTTGCTCAGTTTTATGCCTAAGGAGACTGGCAGGGCAACTGATGTGATGTGAATCTTAGAGTGAATGCATAAACTCTTTAGTCTTCTTCCTCCCCTCCCTCCCCCGCCCCTATCCCCACCAACCCCATCAATTAGAGATTATATCTGCACAGAGGTAGTCTCCATCATTATGAAGCTGGGCTGCTTCCTGATGTAAATCTGTATTTTAACAAAGAGAGAGGAAGAGAAGGAGAGAGGGATGCCTGGGGCAAGGTCATTCTTTGACCCCAGGCAATTGTCCTTCCCCACAGAGCAGTCCCTGGACCAAGCTGGAACTAAACAAACACAGCTGCCCCATCAGCTGCTACCTCGCCACCTGCCTTTTGAAGAAGAGTCTTTCACGGGAGCCTGCCTAATGAGCGTGCCTGCCACGCTCAGACTGGCTGTTATAGCCTGAAGAGCCCTCTGCACACACATTGAGCTTTTCTCTCTACTTTGCACTTCAAGAACTTAGGAAGCTACAGGGGAAATAGGGATTCAGTTTTTTTCTCCCTCCATTGTGATGAGCATTTGCTTTCCCTACAGGAGGCTTTGAAGCACCTTAAAAATTCACATCGTAGCTTTAGGACACAGGCACTCAGAGGGATAGGCATGTTCTGCTGATCCTGAGCTGGAGCACAAGGAGGGACTTAGCAGCACTGGCCATGAGCACGCCCTCCTGGCATTCCTTGCTTGGCTCACCCAGCCCAGCCCAGCAAATTGGAGTAGCTGAGGCTACAGAGAGAAGAGAATATTGGTAAAGAATCCCAAAAGGTTGTACTATCTGAAGGAGGAAACAGACAGAACAGGCTCCATCTTGAAAGCAGGACTCCATCTTGAGCCAGACTGTACACTTTGAGCTATATGCCTGCCCAGTATCTATGGAAACGACATACCAACTGCAAAGTCAGACCCCTAGATGGAAGAGCCCCAGGGCTTACACCTAGACTCTTCATCGCCTAAAAGAATACCCTAATTATCTATGTAACCAAATAGAATCATAAATTCTATTATGCTTATTGGGGCATGACCATAGGCCTATTGATAATTGTCCACTGTTAGCTACCTAGGCTTAAGGCATATGAATCACGGGTTAACTTTGTATTTTTCTTTTCCATTGTTAAGACTAGTTTCAGAGAATTTGAGGAGGTGGGTTTGAGCATGTATACTATTTCTGCTTTATTGACTATGCCAAAGCCTTTGACTGTGTGGATCACAATAAACTGTGGAAAATTCTGAAAAAGATGGGAATACCAGACCACCTAACCTGCCTCTTGAGAAATCTGTATGCAGGTCAGGAAGCAACAGTTAAAACTGGACATGGAACAACAGACTGGTTCCAAATAGGAAAAGGAGTATGTCAAAGCTGTATACTGTCACCCTGTTTATTTAACTTATATGCAGAATACATCAGGAGAAATGCTGGACTAGAAGAAACACAAGCTGGAACCAACATTGCAGAAAGTGAAGAAGAACTAAAGAGCCTCTTGATGAAAGTGAAAGAGGAAAGCGAAAAAGTTGGTTTAAAGCTCAACATTCAGAAAACAAAGATCATGGCATCTGGTTCCATCACTACATGGGAAATAGATGGAGAAACAGTGGAAACAGTGTCAGACTTCAGGCTCCAAAATCACTGCAGATGGTGACGGCAGCCATTAAATTAAAAGACGACTACTCCTTGGAAGAAAAGTTATTACCAACCTAGATAGCATATTCAAAAGCAGAGCCATTACTTTGCCGACTAAGTTCCGTCTAGTCAAGGCTATGGTTTTTCCTGTGGTCATGTATGGATGTGAGTGTTGGACTGTGAAGAAGGCTGAGTGCCAAAAAATTGATGCTTTTGAACTGTGGTGTTGGAGAAGACTCTTGAGAGTCCCTTGGACTGCAAGGAGATCCAACCAGTCCATTCTGAAGGAGATCAGCCCTGGGATTTCTTTGGAAGGAATGATGCAAAAGCTGAGACTCCAGTACTTTGGCCACCTCATGTGAAGAATTGACTCATTGGAAAAGACTTTGATGCTGAGAAGGATTGGGGGCAGGAGGAGAAGGGGACGACAGAGGATGAGATGGCTGGATGGCATCACTGACTCGATGAACGTGAGTCTGAGTGAACTCCGGGAGATGGTGATGGACAGGGAGGCCTGGCGTACTGCAATTCATGGGGTCGCAAAGAGTCAGACAAGGCTGAGCGACTGAACTGAACTGAACTTAGGGCATATGAGGTTTTCACAAAAACTGGTTGGGGTCTTTGGCGAAGCAGAGACTGCCTTGGGCCTGCCAGTGTAATAAAGTGCATTGTCCTTCTGAGTGGGTTTGTTTCCCCGGAATGCGTGTCTAAAGCAGTGTCTTCAGCCTCTGTTGCCTCTGTTGCCATCACTCCCCCTGCCATTCCCAGAGCTTATCAGTCCTGCCAAGGCCCTCTACTAGCAGATTCAGTCCTTACCCAAAGTCTGAGATGAGGTGAACCAAATAGGAAAGACTTAGAGTTTTCCAGCCCTTAGCCTTGAATCTTTTCTTTCTTCACCACTGCACCCACCCAAGCACACCTTCCTTCTCCAGTCTAGTGGGGAGGCTGATCAAGATGAATGTAGTATGGCTTTTGCATTAATGCCTCAGCATTCAGTTGGACCTGTCTTGGATACTGGAGTTTGGATGGAGAGGAGAGTAGAAGATGGGAGCTCAGGTCCTCGATAAATAAGAGTAGAACCCTGGCCCTTAAATGGACAAGTAGGGAAGAAGAGGTGATAGACCCTCATGGCAGGAACTTGAAAAGATCTAGGGTTTTATAGCAGAGCCAGGTCATTTGCTTTCCTAGGCCGTATGGATATTTAGCCCCTTCCTTCATGAAAAATATTTTAAAAATACATTTTATAACTGTGTTAATAAAAGGTAAAATATAATCCATGCTAGAATATATTCACTTTTTCCTTCTGATTTAAAAAAATAAAAATAAAAATAATTCCCCAGTTCTCTAAAAGCAACACAGACTCTAGGCCCTGTGCTTACTGTGCAGTCTCTGAAGCGGGGTGACGGAGGAATGATCGGATGTGGCAGTAAGGATCAAGAGTATATCTGATCCACCTCCTTGTCCTGAAGTAGATGGTACGTGAGAGGAAAAAAGAAACAACAACTTCTATTTGAATAGGAGAATAGTATTCTCAAGGACAAATACATTACCTGTAGGTGTAAAGGTGAGGGAATGTGCCAGAAATGAGACTGCAATCATCTGATCACAGAAGACAGTTCCAGAAGCCCAGAGAAAGGATTCAGAGAAGAGGTGGAACTGAGTAAGATTAGGGATAGTGTGGCCAAATGGGAATGAGAATTCAGGTGAAGGATGAGTTGATTTCTGGTGGGAGGCGCAACTTGAATGTAAGGCACTGTGGTCTTCCCTGAGAAGACCTTCTCTAGGCAAGAGTACCAGAGTGGGCTGCCATGCTCAGTTAATAAAGAATCCACCTGCAATTCAGGAGACCCCAGTTTGATTCCTAGGTTGGGAAGATCCCCTGGAGAAGGGATGGCTACCCATTCCAGTATTCTTGGGCTTCCCTTGTGGCTTAACTGAGAAAGAATCCACCTGCAATGTGGGAAACCTGGGTTCAGTTCTTGGGTTGGGAAGATCCCCTGGTGAAGGGAAAGGCTACCCACTCCAGTATTCTGGCCTGGAGAATTCCATGGATTATATAGTCCATGGGGTCGCAAAGAGTTGGAAACGACTGAGTGACTTTTTCATTTCTACGTGCCTGGAGTGGTCCTGAGCTGTTCAGAATTAGGTTGAGGCAGTCCTGGGGAAACTTATTCTGGAAGTTCAGCTTACCTGACTGGTAACTTTAACAGCAGAGGGACTGTTCCCTCACTGTGATAATCTGTAAAATGACTGAGAAGGTACAGATTGTATTCAAAGAAATTTTAATGCTTTAATCTCATTTAATTCCCACAGCAACCCATTTTACAGTGGAGAGATCAGAGAAATTGAGAGGTGGTTACTTATCTAGGGGCCACTCCTCAATAATGACTCTTGTCATGTGTGTATATATGTATACACTACACACATGTATACATACAGGTATCCTCTGCTTTTCCAAAGTTTGCTTAGGCAACTTTGTTTTTATGAAGAACCTACATTAGTATCTGTTTTCAATAACCAAAATAAATTTGAAGACAGTTTTTGCTTTTACAAAAAGGGAGGAAAATGGAAATAGCTAGTGTTCAGCACTTGTTCTGCAACTAGCTCTTACAGAAGCGGCTCCCACCCAGAGCAGCGAGAGGGGTACCGCCAAGCTGCTTTGCCAGACCCATACTCAGCATCTCTCCATCAAGATGCCATATCTTTGATCTGTGTTTGTGAGCATCTGCACTTCATCCTGATTTATTTTGTGCATCTGTTAGCAAGATGTGTCCTAAGGTAATGGCTTCTTTGCTCTATGCCATTTATGTTTACAAAAGGTTTTATAGACATGCTCTGCTTTTGGATAGCTGAAGAAACCTGTGCATACATTCATACATATATGCTGCCACCGCTTAGTCATTTCTCTGCGACTCTGACTCTGACTCTTAGTCTGACTCTGTGACCCTATGGACTGCAGCCTTCTAGGCTTCTCCATCCACGCAATTCTCTAGACAGGAGTACCAGAGTGGGTTGCCATGCCCTCCTCCAGGGGATCTTCCTGACCCAGGGATGGAAATCAAGTCTCCCGCATTGTAGGCACATTCTTAACCCATGAACCACCAGGGAAGCCCATATATACATAAGTGTATATAACTGCATAAGTCTGTGTGTGTGTGTATATATATACACAGAAGTATGTATATTTTGATATTTTATATAATATATACATACATATATTAATCTAAATATATATCAGATGTTCTAGCTGTAATTGCAAGTGTAACCTGGAAAGTAAAGCACCTTGGGTAGTATTATTGTTCATTAATGTATAGGATAGTGCTTTGATTCTTATGCTGTATCTCCTTTATGTGTCCATGCTTCCCATGATGCAATTGCCCTGGATTCTAACTTTCTAGGAGGCAGGAAACATTTCTAAAGTATATATATAAGTGCTGAATAGTGTTTTGATGGTAGTGAAAAGATAGATTTTTCTAATTTCTAAATTAAAAATATCATCTATCTGTACTCACAGTTAATTATCACAATGGAGAGAGAGGTAGAGAGCTTCCTATGTGTATGCAACAAATAAGTGAGACTTTATTGCTTGTCAGGAGCTTAGCTCGTGGGGCTAGACTAGTTCCTAACCCTGGATGAATTATTTCATTTCTCTAAACCTCTGTTTATTATCTATGTAAAATTACATAGCGAAATTTCTGGGAGTGCATGGTTGCTCAGTGTTGTTTAGTCAGTGAGTCATGTCTGACTGTTTTGCACTGTATAAAGAGCCTCTTGATGAAAGTGAAAGAGGAGAGTGAAAATGTTGGCTTAAAGCTCAACATTCAGAAAACTAAGATCATGGCATCTGGTCCCATCACTTCATGGGAAATAGATGGGGAAACAATGGAAACAGTGACAGATTTTATTTTGTGGGGCTCCTAAATTACTGCAGATGGTGACTGCAGCCATGAACTTAAAAGACGCTTACTCCTTGGAAGAAAAGTTATGACCAACCTAGACAGCATATTAAAAAACAGAGGCATTACTTTGTCAACAAAGGCCCGCCTGGTCAAAGCTATGGTTTTTTCAGTAGCCATGTTTGGATGTGAGAGTTGGACTCTAAAGAAAGCTGAGCACTGAATAATTGATGTTTTTGAACTGTGGAGTTGGAGAAGACTCTTGAGAGTCACTTGGATAACAAGGAGATCCAACCAATACATCCTAAAGGAAATCAGTCCTGGAAGGACGGATGTTGAAGCTGAAACTCCAATACTTTGGCTACCTGATGTGAAGAACTGACTCATCTGAAAAGACCCTGATTCTGGGAAAGATTAAAGACAGGAGGAGAAAGGGATGACAGAGGATAAGATGGTTGGATAGCATCACCAACTCAATGGACATGAATTTGAATAAACTCTTGAGAGTTGGTGATGGACAGGGATGCCTGGTGTGCTGCTGTCCATGGAGTCACAAAGAGTCAGACACGACTGAGCAACTGAACTGAACTGAGACTGTAGCCCACCAGGCTCCTCTGCCCATGGGGTTTCCTAGGCAAGATTACTGGGGTGGGTTGCCATTTCCTTCTCCAGGGTATCTTTCCAATCTAGAGATGGAACCTAAGTCTCCTGTACTGGCAGGTGAACTCTTTACTGCTGTGCCATCAGGGAAGCCCCAGTCGCTCAAAAGTCAATAATTATTATTATCATTGAATGCTTACTATATGCCAAGTACTTTGCAAGGTCTTAGGGATTCAAAGCTACTCTTAAGAAGTTCCTAGTCAAGTGGTGAGACATTGACACAAAGAATTACCCCTACACTCTATCCCCTACCACATACAGAGCCATGCATGCTGTGATAAGAGATATGCACAGTGGACTTTGAAATTATAGTGGCCTTTGAAACTATAGTGGGAGTAACTAAATACCTAAAAGGAACCAGAGGACTCATGGTGAGATGGAAGCATTTGTTTAATGTGTGTGTGTTTAATGTTCTTAGCACAATTCTACTATATATATATTTAACTGGAGCTGCTTAAGATACCTTGCCCAGTCCCCCACCAACTGGGAAGGCATAGTGGAGTATAACTGGTGTCTGCCATCCATAGTCTTTCCTGGATGAGCAAAGCAGCATGGAGGAGGAAGCAGCACTCAGAAATGTGATGCTTCTATTCTGCCCCTCTCTCTGTTCATGCTCTCCTCCCCCACCGTCTTATATCTGCCCTCATCTTGTGAGAGTTTGGTCGTGAAGTACCAAGGTGGAGGGTAACACGAGGAAGTGTTTTTTATGTGGTCCCTTTTTTTCTCTCTCTTCTTCCCCCTCCTCCTCTTTCTTCTTTTTAAAGTTTACTTTTGCTAAATGAGCAACAAGAACCCCAAACTTAACTGTTTCTCAGAATCAACAGTAAAGAGCCTTGCCCTGATGATGTGTTTGGAGTTTTTCTTTCTCTTTGGGAGTACAGGCCTTTTCACAATGCTGATACACAGTTTTCAGCTATGTTAGTTCTGTAATGTTAGTACTGAATGTTTTCATAATATTCCCCTGGCAGTTAGACGCAAGGAAAGATTTATTTTAAAGGGAAAAAAAGAGATCATTATTTCAGCCCCAGAATCCCAAGTTAAGAAAGGAAACTCAGAAAGTGTAAAGGCAATACTCTCAGCTCAAACTCCTAACCACCTCAGGTTTTGCCCAGCTCCATTTATTTATCATTTCAATTACAGAAGAGATGTGTTGCTACAAAGAGCCATATTGTGTCTATTTTCTAAAGGAAGGAGAGAGAATTTAATCTTTAAACTCTTTTATGTGAATATTTCCTCTACCATTGAGGATTTTAGAAAATGGAGAATTTTATCTGTAACGAGTGTTTTTATCCTCAAGTCATCTGAACTCAAATAATGTGTTTTTCATCTTCTGTGATATTCTTTTTATTCCTTTCTACTGAAGCTTATTATGCTTTACAATGATAAACAGATTCACTTCATTTTTAAAAACCATTTGATTCTTATAGGTAAAAGACTTAAAAAATTCCACTAATTTACATGCTACCTATGACTATTCTCAAATTGTGTTTAACGCAATTTTTCCTGTACACTATTCAAGAAAAATTAATATATTTTTCTTATGATATCATCAAGAAATAAAACTGAAAAAATGTGTTCAAGTATATCTTAAAGATGTTGCTTACTATTTCAAATGCAATCTTCACATTGAAGTGGTAAAATCAGATATGCCAGGTAAGAACCACTCATCACTAATCCTACATAATTACAGAGACTAATGAAAGCATCATGAGCTCTATTAAAGCATCTAATCACAAAGATGTAAATATGTACTAGAAACATGAAGCTTTCACTTTCCGCATAACTGTGTACCTTTTTATATGCCTTTACAGTATATTGGAAAATTCAAAACTAGAGTGTTGGCTATTTGTACATTTTTATATGCTTTTACAGTATATTGGAAAATTCAAAACTAGAGTGTTGGCTACCTTTACTGAACAGACCAAAATATTGGCATTAACTTTATGGGATTAAATTCCCCTTCAAAATAAAAACTGAAGGTAAGAAATCTATCTTAAAAAATAATCACAATTAGATAAAATAAATATTTATTTAAAAATTATACTTTGCAGCACAATTTATAGTAACAAAAAGTAAACAATCTAAATGTTCAACAAAAGGGGATTCTCTACATAAATTCAGATTTATTTCTGAAATGGAAAACTCTATTGTCTTTAAAATAAATTTTCCCAATAATTTTGATTTCATAAGAAATGGTCAAGATAGAGTGTTAGATGAAAAAAAAAAAAAAGAGGATTTAAATCTATGTGTACTGAGTTAATCCAATTATATATATAAGTACACCCATACACAAAAAGACTAGAAAAGAATGTTCCAAAATATTAAAAGCAGTTAAAGATACATTTAATTTCTTTAAACTTTTCTATACTTTTATGACTTCCATAATAAGCATGTATTATCTTTCTAATAAAAATTAATGAAATTTTTAAAGTTAAAGGTTTTAAAATCAAATTTTGAGACAAATTCAACATTTGATTAGTAACTAAGTCTCTTTAAAATATTGAAATATGTACTTCACAGCTAACCTGAGAATGTTTTGTTTTTGTGTTAATTTGTCTGTTTTCGTATACTGTCTTTTTGTGTTAGACTGATAATAAAGAATGGATATATTAAAATACATGAAAGTGGGTGATAGTGGGATGAAACTTCTCTTCCCAGTTATGTGATAATAACTAAAATTTAGAGTGTATGATATCATGCATGCATGCATTCATTCATTCCTCTAAAATGTTTTTGCCTAAGAAGATTGCTGGTTGGGCTGGCTCATGCCTGTGAATCTGGAGTGTCTGAGCTGTCTGAGTAAAAGTATCATACCCCAAACTTTTTTTTCTCACTTAAATAGGGGTTAACTAAAAGACCCTCAACATAAGAAGACAAACAAAGCCTAAGGAGTCTCTGAAAGGTGAAAAGAATTAGATGGACTGACTAGGGACCTCAGGACTTGAGCAACCACAGGACGACTAGTTCCCTGGGTTTCTTTATTGCCTCGTATATATCCCTGGATTAGATCTGGCTGCCAGAAAATTCCAACCTTGAAACCTCCAACAGGTGCAGACAAAAATAGCTGCAAGGAAAGCTTGTTTCTCCTAGCCAAAGAATCAGGGAAAGGGTAGTTTCTATCATGGTTTCAGCAGGACTGAATGGGGAACTGATCTTCCTTGCCTCCCTCCCAGAGAAACAGGCGTCCAACAGGTATCAGCAGCAGAATCCTTATGCACCTGAGCTTCCACCCCTAGGAGGCAGCAACAAGACTTAAATGACATGGTGTGTGGCAGGTGGGTGTGGGGAATTGGGAAGATTGATGTGGTTCATTGTCACTATGCTTTACTCCTCTCCAGCCCAACCCAAGTTAGTGGGGCTGAGTTGGGAGCTGAACCTCTATACCCACCTGGCTACAATGATACTGAATGCAGCAGTGGAAAACAGGGCTAGCTTGTGTTAGCCTCCCTTCTCCTCTCCTGCTTCCACATCCCTCGCCCTTCCATTTTCTGATCTACAAAGCCTGGTCAGGAGCCAGCCTCTACCACCACTTGGGATCTGACAAGGCAGAGGGAGTTTACAGGGGTGGTTGGAAATTTGTTTTCTCCCCTAGCCTCTCCTGGTGTCAGCAGGCGGTCTAGATTGAAGCTGGGTTTATACTTCTACTGGAGGCAATGCTGTGGTGCTAATTATCTCATTTTCCAGGATAGGTATCAGCCTGGCGAAATTGGGAGATGAGATTCCACTCCATATAACTGCAAAGAGGCAATAGGAATCAGGGTTCACTTTTGCAGAAATGGTGTAGGGGTTGGGGAGATGGGAAATGATGCCTAGGAAAAAGAATGTACACACCCACCTGGCCCCGCTCATTACACAAGGGGACGACCTGCTTAAAAAAATTAAGATCCACAGTCTATAATATTTCAAATTACCGTGGTGCATTTGAAAATCACTTGTCACACCAAGAACCAGGAAATCATAACACGAATGAGGAAAGGCAACACTCTTCAACTCTGAGATGAATGATATATTGAAATTATCTAATAAATATTTTAAGGAAGCCATCATCAAATGATTCAACAAATGATGATAAAGTCTCTTGAAACAAAAAAAGTAGCCATCATCAAATGATTTAACAAATGGTGATGAATTCTCTTGAAACAAATGAAAAAAAAAAAATCTCAGTGAAGAAATAGAAGTTATTAACCTAATGGAGATTAATGCAACTGGAAAATGCAGTAACTTGAAGTGAAAAACTTATATGTAGAGATGACAGAGAAGAAAGTCAGTGAACATTAAGATAGATCAACAGAATTTACCTTACCTGAACAACAAAGCGAAAATGGACAACAACAAAAAAAAGAATAGAATCTCAGGAATGTAAGCTAATGTTTATATCTTTAAAGTCCCTGAAAGGGAACAGAGAATGTAACTAAAAACTTAATTAAAGAAATAGCTGAGATTTTCCCAGACATGGTGAAAGACATAAACCTGCAGATTAAAGACCTGAATGATTAGCAAATACAGAAAATCCAAAGACTCACGCACCTTCCTATTACAGTCATTAAATGAAAATGGTAAAAGAAACTGGACTAGAAAGAACAGGCACGCAATATTGCTGAGATCCCATTGTCCTTTTACAAAAAAATAAATAAGTACTTCCTAGGGGAGGTGGAAATCCACTTGGAACTTTAGTGAAGTCTCACACTATTCATTTGCATGCTTTAAAAATCTTTGTTTCCATGCATTTCTTTTTTTAAAATTTATTTATTTTTAATTGAAGGATAATTGCCTTACAATATTAGTTTGATTTCTGCCATACATCAACATGAATCAGCCATAGGAGTACATATGTTCCCTTCCTCTTTACCTTCCTTCCCACCTCCCACCATTTCCCATACTTCTAGGTTGTTACAGAGTCCCAGATTGCGTTCCCTGTTAAATTTCCATTGGTTATCTATTTTATATGTGTTAGTGTATGTGATTCCATGCTACTCTATCCATTCATCTCACCCTCTCTTTCCTCTCCCTGATTCTTGTCCATAGTCTGTTCTCTATTTCTGCATATCCACTGAGGCCCTGCAGATCAGTACCATCTTTCTAGATTACATGTATATATGTTAATATATTTGTTTTTCTCTGAGTTATTTCACTCTGTTTAATAGGCTCTAGGTTTATCCACTTCATTAGAACCAATTCATTCCTTTTTATGGCTGAATAGTATTTCATTGCATATATGTACCACAGCTTCTTTATCCATTCATCTGTTGATGGACATCTAGGTTGTTTCCATGTCCTAGCTACTGTAAATAGTGTTGAAATAAATATTGGTATAAATGTGCATTTTTCAGTTTTAGTCTCCTCAGGGTATATGCCTAGAAGTAGAATTGCTGCATCATATGGTGGTTTTATTCCTAGTTTTTTAAAGAATCTCCATATTGTCTTCCATAGCAGCTGTATCAATTTACATTCCCACCAACCGTGCAAAAGGTGTCCCTTTTCTCCACACTCTCTTCAGCACTTGTTTGTGAATTATTTGATGATGGCCATTGTGACTTGTGTGAGGTTATATCTCATTGTAGTTTTGATTTGAGTTTCTCTAATAATGAGTGATGTTGAATGACTTTTTGTGTATTTATTAGCCATCTGCATGTCTTCTCTGGAGAAATGTCTGTTTAGGTCTTTTCTCCACTTTTTGACTAGGTTGTTGGTTTTTCTGGTATTGAGTTGTATGAGCTGCTTGTATATTTTGAAAATTAATCCTTCATCAGTTGTTTCATTTGCTATTATTTTATCCTGTTGTGTGAGTAGTCTTTTCACTTTTTAATAGTTTCTTTTGCTGTGCAAAAGTTTTAAGTCTAATTAGGTCCCAGTTGTTTGTTTTTATTTCCATTATTCTAGGATGTGGGTCATAGAAGATCTTGCTATGATTTATGCCATACAGTGTTTAGCCTATATTTTCTAAGAGTTTTTATAGTTCCTGGTCTTATATTTAGGTTTTTAATACATTTTGAATTTATTTGGTATGTTGTTAAGCAGTGTTCTAATTTCATTCTTTTGTCCAGTTCTCCCAGTACCTCTTTTTGAAGAGATTATCTTTTCCCCATCATATATTCTTGCCTCCTTTGTTAAACATGGGTGTGTATAGGTGCATGGGCTTTCCATCTTGTTCCATTGGTCTAGATTTCTGTTTTTGTGCAAGTGCCAGAGTGTCTTGATGACTCTAGCTTTGTAGTATACTCTCAAATCAGGTAAGGTGATTCCTTCAGCTCCATTCTTCTTTCTCAAGATTGCTTTGGCTATTCAGGGTCTTCCATATTTCTATATGAATTGTGAGTTTCTTTGTTCTATTTCTGTGAAAAATGCCATTAGTAATTTGATAGGAATTGCATTGCATCTGTCAATTGTATTTGGTAAATATTCATTTTCACAATATTGATTTTTCAAACCCAGGAGCATGGAATATCTCTACATTAGTTTAGTTTTATTAAACTTTACTATTGTTTCCTTCATTTTTTTCCCATTTATTTCTGCTGTGATCTTTATGATTTCTTTTCTTTTAGTAACTTCAGTGTTTATTTGTTCTTCTTTTCCAAGCTGTTTTAGGTATAGTGTTAGGTTGTCTATTCAATGTTTTTCTGGCTTTTTGAGGTAGGATTGTGTTGCTATAAACTTCCTTCTTAGAACTGCTTTTTCTGAATCCCATAGGCTTTGAGTCGTTGTGTTTTTGTTGCCATTTGTTTCTAGGAATTTTTGATTTCCTTCTTATTTCTTTAGTAACCTATCTATTACTTAGAAATGTATTAATCTCCATGTGTTTGTGTTTTTATGAGTTTTCTCCCGGTAATTGATATCTAGTCTCATAGCCTTGTTGTCAGAAAAGATGCTTGATACAATTGCAATTTTCTTAAATTTACTGAGGCTTGATTTATGACCTAAGATCTGGTCTATCCTGGGGAATGTTCCATGTGCACTTGAGAAGAAAGTATATCCTTCTGCATTTGGGTGGAAAGTCCTTAGGATATCAGTTAAATCCATTCAGTCTAATGTTCCATTTAAGGTTTGTGTTTCTTTATTAATTAGCTGTCTGGATAATTAATTGGTATAAGTGGGGTGTTAAAGTCCCTTACTATTATTGTGTTAACATCAATTTCCTCTTTTTTGTCTATTAATGTTTACCTTATGTATTGTGGTGCTCCTATGTTGGATGCATTAATATTTACAATTGTTAAGTCTTCCTGGATTGATTCCTTGATCATTATGTACTTTCTCATCTCTTGTAATAATCTTTATTTTAAAGTCTATTTTATCTGAAATGAGAATCGCCACTCCAACTCTGTTTTGATTTCCATTTGCAGGGAATATCTTTTTCCATCTTCTTACTTTCAGTCTGTATGTGTCTCTAGGTCTAAAGTGGACCTCTTGTAAACAACATATATCTCTAGGTCTAAAGTGGACCTCTTGTAAACAACATATATATGAGTCTTGTATCCATTCAGATAATCTGTTTCTTTTGGTTGGAGTATTTAATCCATTTACATTCAAAGTAATTACATATATATTCTATAGGATTTTTCTTAATTGTTTTGAGTTTGTTTTTATAGGTCTTTTCCTTCTCTCTATAGGTGTTTCTTGCCTGTATAAGTCCGTTTAACATTTATTTTAATGCTGGTTTGGTGGTGCTGAATTCTCTTAGCTTTTGCTCTTCTGTAAAGCTTTTGATTTCTCCATCAATTTTGAATGTGATCCTTGTGTTACAGAGTAATCTTGATTATAGATTTTTTTCTTTCAGTACTATAATTATATTCTGCCATTCCCTTCCATTTCTGCTGAGTGAATAATCAGCTGCTGTTGTTGTTGTTCAGTTGCTCAATCATGTCCCACTTTTGTGACCCCCTACACTGCAGCATGCCAGGCTTCCCTGTCCTTCACTATCTCCCTAAGTTTGCTCAAATTCAAGTCCACTGAATCCATGATGCATCCCTCTCATCCTCAGTCACCTCCTTGTCCTCTTACCTTCAATGTTTCCAGCATCAGGGTCTTTCCCAAGGAGTCTGCTCTTTGTATCAGGTGGTCAAAGTATTGGAGCTTCAGATTCAGCACTAATCCTTTCAGTGAATATTCAGGGTTGATTTCCTTTAGGATGGATTGGTTTGATCTCCTTGCTGTCCAAGGGACTCTCAAAAGTCATCTCCAGTACCACGGTTCAAAAGCGTCAACTTTTCTTCACTCTGCCTTCTTAATAGTCCAACTCTCACAACCATACATGACTACTAGAAAAACCATAGCTTTGACTACACAAATCAGCTGTTAATCAATGTGTTTTCCCTTGACTGTTACTTGCATACTTTTCCCTTGCTGTTTTTAATATTCTTTCTTCCTATTTAATCTTTGTTAGCTTGATTAATATTTATCTCAATGTATTTCTCCTTAGATTATCCTGTATGGGACTCTCTGTGCTTCTTGGACTTGATTGACTATCTCTTCCCATGTTTGGGAAGTTTTCAACTATACTCTCTTCAAAAGTTTTCTCAGACCCTTTATTTTTCTCTTCTTCCTCTGGGAACCCTACAATTCAAATGTTGGTGTCTTTAATATTTTCCAGAGGTCTCTGAAAGTCAAAATGAAGTTGCTCAGTCATGTCTGACTCTTTGTGGCCCAGTGGACTGTAGCCTGCCAGGCTCCTCTGTCTATGGGATTTTCCAGGCAAGAATACTGGAATGGGTTGCCATTTCTTTCTTCAAGGGATCTTCCCAACCCAGGGATAGGACCCAGGTCCCCTGCGTTGCAGACAGGCTCTTTACCATCTGAGCCACCAGGAAATCTCGAGAGGTTTCTGAGGTTATCCTCAATTCATTTTGTTCATTTTCCATTATTATGCTGTTCAGAAGTTATTTCTACCATCCTATCTTCCAGCTCACTTATCAATTCTTCTACCTCAGTTATTTTCCTTTGCTTCCTTCTAGAGTATTTTTAATTTCAGTAATTGTGTTATTCATCTATGTTTGTTTAGTCTTTATTTCTCTAGGTTTTTGTTAATTATGTTAATTGATTCTTGCATTTTCTCCATTCTATTTTTAAGGCTTTGAGAAATCTTTACTATCATTACTCTGAAATCTTTTTTTCAGTTAGTTTACCTATTTCCTGATTTTTTTTTCCTTGTGAATTTGTACTTTGTGCCTCCATTTGCTGTTTATTTCTCTGGCTTTTCATTTTTTTCTCTCTCTAAGTTACTCCATTGGAGGTCTCCTTTTCCTGGGCTTAGGGTTGTATTCCTTCTTCCTTTTAGTTTCTGTCCTTGGTGGGTAAGCTTGGTCCAGTGGTCTGTGTTGTCTTTGTGTTGGAGTTGACAAGTGTCTGCATTCTAGTGGGAGGGGGTGGTGTTTTTGTTCCCTCTGATGGGTTGGGCTGTGTGAGTGATAATCTGGGGAATCCTGTCTGCTGATTGATTATGTGTTTTTGTCTTGCTTGTTGTTTGGATGAGATGTCCTGCATTGGGTTCCATCCAGTGTTCTGGTCAATGGAGTTGATTTTGTCCCTCTGAAGGGCCATGCTGTGTCAAGTAGTAGGTTTATATGGGAAAAACAGACCATTTTACCTGTCACTTGATAAACCAGTATGCCAGTCAAGAAACAACAGTTAGAACCTTGTATGGAACAACTGATAGGTTCAGGATTGAGAAAGGAGTACGACAAGGCTATTTCTTGTCACTCTGTTTATTTAACTTATATGTAGAGCACATCATGCAAAATGCCAGAGTGGATGAGTTACAAGCTGGAATCAACATTTCAGGGAGAAATATCAACAACCTCAGATATGTGGATGATACCATTCTAATGACAGAAAGTGAAGAGGAACTAAAGAACCTCTTGAAGAGGGTGAATGAGGAGAGTGAAAAGGCTGGCTTAAACCTCAATATTTTAAAAAAAAAAAAAAAGGTCATGGCATTTGATCCCATCACTTCGTGGCAAATGGAAGGGGAAAAGGTAGAAGCAGTAACAGATTTCCTCTTCTTAGGCTCTAAAATCACTGTGGATGATGACTGAAACCATGAAATTAGAGATTGCTTCTTGGCAGGAAAGCTATGATAAACCTAGACAGTGTGTTAAAAACAAAGACATCACTTTGCCAACGAAAGTCCATATAGTCAAGGCTAAAGTCTTTCCAACTTGTGGCTCAGCTGGTAAAGAATCTGCCTGCAATGTGGGAGACCTGATTTTGATCCCTGGGTTGGGAAGATCCCCTGGAGAAGAGAAAGGCTATCCACTCTAGTATTCTGGCCTGAGAATTCCATGGACTGTATGGTCCATGGGGTGCCAAAAGGTGGCTTCCCTTGTAGCTCAGTTGGTAAAGAATCTGCCTGCAGTACAAGAGAACTGGATTCAATTCCTGGGTTGGAAAGATACCTTGAAGAAGGAAATGGCAACTCACTCAGTATTCTTGCCTGGAGAATCCTATGGACAGAGGAGCCTGGCAGGCTATAGTCCAAGGAGTTGTAAGAGTCTGACACAACTTAGTGACTAAAGCAAGCAAGCAAAGTCTTTCCAGTAGTCATGCACAGTTGTGAGAGCTAGGCCATAAAGAAGACTGAATGCTGAAGAATTGATGCTTTTGAACTGTTCAGTTCAGTTCAGTTCAGTTCAGTCACTCAGTCGTGTCCGACTCTTTGCGACCGCATGAATTGCAGCACGCCAGGCCTCCCTGTTCATCACCAACTCCCAGAGTTCACTCAGACTTGCATCCATCGAGCCCCTGATGCCATCCAGCCATCTCATCCTCTGTTGTCCCCTTCTCTTCCTGCTTCTAATCTTTCTCAGCATCAGAGTCTTTTCCAATGAGTCAACTCTTAGCATGAGGTGGCCAGACTACTGGAGTTTCAGCTTCAGCATCATTCCTTCCAAAGAAATCCCAGGGCTGATCTCCTTCAGAATGGACTGGTTGGATCTCCTTGCAGTCCAAGGGACTCTCAAGAGTCTTCTCCAACACCACAGTTCAAAAGCATCAATTCTTCAGCGCTCAGCCTTGTTCACAGTCCAACTCTCACATCCATACATGACCACTGGAAAAACCATAGCCTTGACTAGACGGACCTTAGTCGGCAAAATAATGTCTCTGCTTTTGAATATGCTATCTAGGTTGGTCATAACTTTTCTTCCAAGGAGTAGTAGTCTTTTAATTTCATGGCTACAGTCACCATCTGCTGTGATTTTGGAGCCCCCCAAATAAAGTCTGACACTGTTTCCACAGTTTCCCCATCTTTTCCCCATGAAGTGATGGGACCAGATGCCATGATCTTCATTTTCTGAATGTTGAGCTTTAAGCCAACTTTTTCACTCTCCTCTTTCACTTTCATCAAGAGGCCTTTTAGTTCCTCTTTACTTTGCCATAAGTGTGGTGTCATCTGCATATCTGAGGTTATTGATATTTCTCCTGGAAATCTTGATTCCAGCTTGTGTTTCTTCCAGCCCAGAGTTTCTCATGATGTACTCTGCATATAAGTTAGATAAGCAGAGTGACAATATACAGCCTTGATGTACTCCTTTTCCTATTTGGAACCAGTCTGTTGTTCCATGTCCAGTTCTAACTGTTGCTTCCTGACCTGCATACAGATTTCTCAAGAGGCAGGTTAGGTGGTCTGGTATTCCCATCTCTTGAGAGCTCCTCGGACAGCAAGGAGATCAAACCACTCAACCCTGAAGAACATAAACCCTGAAAATTCAGTGGAAGGATTGGTGCTGAGGTTGAAGCTCCAATATTTTGGCCACCGGATGTGAAGAGCCAGTTCACTAGAAAAACCCTGGTGCTGGGAAGATTGAAGGGCAGAAGGAGAAGAGGGCAACAAAGGATGAGATGGCTGGATGGCATGATCAGTGCAATGGACATGATTTTGGGCAAACTCTGGGAGATGGTAAGGAACAGGGAAGCCTAATGTGCTGCAGTTAACGGGGTAATGAAGATTTTAACGTGACTTTGTGACTAAACACCAACAACAACATGGGTTCAGTATGGTTTTGGGTAGCCTGTCTGCTAGTGTGCAGTGCTGTGTCTCTGTTTTTTTTGTTGAAGGATTGATGTGGGATATCTGGGTACTGGTGCTTGCTGGCTTTTGGATGGGCTTGGTTTTGGTGTTAAGATGAAGGCCTTTGAGGCTCTCATCTATTAATGATCCCTGTGGTCAAGAGTTTTCTGGTGGTTCAAAGTCTTGGGCTTGAGTCTCTCACCTCAGAGGTTCAGGCTGAAGGTTGATTGAGGCTCCAAATCTTCACAAGACACCCAGCATAAAAGACAAGGTCCCAGTACTCTTGGTGAAGGCAACACTCAGCAGCCCAGAAAACCCAGTGACATTTACACCAAAGTCCTCTAATCTTTCTAGGAAGGTCTCTGGACCTGTTTTGGTCAGCATGTGGTCAGCTGAGTCTCAGATCTGGCTTTATTCCAGCTTGTAGTTGCCTCTAATGTTCACAGTTGCACTTAGAATGCACAGTCTATTACTCACCTGGACATGGTGGGTGGGCTAAGTCTGAGGCTCATTAGGGCTCAACCTGCTCTCTTGGGCTGGGGAGAGGGAGGATATGGCAACCACATATGGGTTGTACTTGGAGTGCCTGTTTTAATAGTGACTTGTTGGATGTTGTTACAATCTGAGAAGGGTTGTGGGTTCTCCCAAAAGAAAAAGCCCCATTTCATGGATCCTCAGAAATTCAGTTGTTTAAGCTCCTAGCAAGTTGTGAGCAGTAAGCTGTGCCTGCTCACAGCCTAGTGATAGCTGCAGCCTCTGGGACTGAGACTGCATTGGTGGTGTTTATCCACTGCCTTCAGTACCTCTCCTGGCTTTGGCTGTGATAGGCATGTCCATTTCTGCAGCCATGTCAAAGAGGCCTCTGAACACATCCTCACAGCCACCAGCCCGCTACCTCTCTCTGGAATCTTTACCAGATCTTCCACCTCTGATCCCAACCTCTATAGCAGGCAGGCCAGATCTTGCTAGCCACTTCTCTTGACTCCCTACCATCACCCTCTTCTCAGGTGGATGTTTGTGTGCCTCTTCTTGGTTCCCTAACCCCTGTTTCTGGGCCAGGCTAGGGCCTGCTGGCTGCTTCTCTAGGCTCCCTTCCCCAACCCTCTTGTACAAGCTGTGGCTTTTAAGCTGCCTATGGGCTAAGAAGTGCTGCTTGAGAACTTTCTGTGTATTTTGCATTCTAAGCCCCCGCTGTCGCATGGCACTCTGAGGTTCTGCAACTCCCTGTTGGTCTGGCCTCGGAGGGGGTTTCTGAGTGCATGGAAATTTTTCTTCCTTCATGACTCCCTCCTTCCCTTGGAGCACCTGTCCTGAAGTCCTCTGTCTTTTTGTTGTTGTTGTTGTTAATATCTTTATCTTTGTCCTACCTCATTCCGGGGAAATTAGCTTGCCTTTTTGGAGGCCTACGGTCTTCTGCTGTCATATAGAACTTGCTCTGTAGGAGTTGCTCTGTATCTTGATGAGTTCTTTTATGTATTTGTGGGGAGGCAGGCAATCTCCCTGTCTTACTCCCCCACCATCTTCTTCTGCTTCCCTTTCATTTCTTCCTTTTGGATGTTTATTTTATAAGAAAACATTATGTGTTTTCTTAGTCTAATTAATACTTATTGATCATCTGATATATTTTGTTCTAAGCAGTATAAAATATTCAAGTAATACAAAGGTAAAAGGGCAAATTATCTTCCCTTGAGGTTTCAGAGTTCAATGGGGGACACTAACATTGTATGATAAGAGATATCAGTAGAAGTTGTGCCAGATCAAATCATGGCTTATACTACTGTAGGTTTGGGAGAACATATGTTTATTTCAAAACATAAGTTTTAACCCTATCATCAAGTGATGGTAGAAAAGAAAACTTAGATCATGCATGCCTTTCTATCTTTCTATTTGCTGATAAGTAGTGTCAGATACTGGGGCTTCCCAGGTAGCTCAGCTAGTAAAGAATCTGCCTGCAATGTAGCAGACGCTGGTTTGATTCCTAGGTAAGGAAGTTCCTCTGGAGAAGGGATAGGCTACCCATTCCAGTATTCTTGAGCTTCCATAGTGTCTCAGATGGTAAAGAATCCACCTGCAATGTGGGAGACCTGGGTTAAAACCCTGGGTTGGGAGGATCCCCTGGAGAGATATGGAAACCCACTGCAGTAATCTTGTCTGGAGAATTCCCATGGACAGAGGAGCCTGGCAGGCTATAGTCTATGGGGTCACAAAGAGTTGGACACAACTGAGTGACTAAGCACAAGCACAGAGTCAGACTACCTTGGAGCAGGAAATAATTGAGGCTTACACCTCAGGAAATAATTGAGGCTTCGGTTTTTGAAAAGATCAACTTCCTGTAAGTAGCTTTGTGTAGGGCTGCTGGCATTCAGAAATCCTAGAACAGTTATACCCAAGTTCAGACTCTGATGTCCTCTCTTAGGCTATATCATTATCCTCCAAAATGCAGAGCACTACAGGAATGGAATACAGCAAGAGTCTAAGGTTCATCTCTGAGAGTCCAGTGTTATGGTGGGGTTATTGCTACTCAGCCAATAAGTGGTCCACAGGATGTCATAAGAAATGAGGAGACCATACATGTACCAACTCTCAGCCTTTGGTTTCAGCCTGAACCAAGTGATGCTTTCTGGTGTTGCTCAAAACCCTCTTTGTTAAGTATTTTTTTAAAAATCAATATGTTTTTGAGAAAACAGTGATTCTTTCTGTCTAGTTCTGTTGTTCAAGGACTAAGAGAGCTGGAATTATGATTTAAGAGCAGGTTTTTTAACTATCAGGCTAAGGCCCTCTCCACTTTATCAAACTATCATTTCTTTTCAGGATTGAATCAAAAGAGGATAAAAATTCCCAATGAAAAATATATGAGAAAATATATTATTCATAGCTTGAAATGTTAAACATAAAATGTTAAATGTTTAAGATAAAGAAAATTTCCATTATCAACCAGGTAGAAAGCATTAATGTTTCATTTACTAATGTTATGAGGTCTGTGCGTGTTTATCTTTAAATTTGAGGAACTGACTTGATTTGCTCCATTAAAAATATGCCTTTAACCAAATAAGAAACTGTCCACTCAGTATTATCCACTCAGTATTCAAGTCCCGGAATATCAAATGAGAAATATTCATGATTATTGACACAGTTTAACTGAATTTTACTTCACATTTAGTTTTGTTGTGAAATAAACAGCTAATTTTGCTAGGACATATGTTCACAGGTATGTTTCTTGATCTGTTCTGTTGATCTTGATCTACTTTGCTCATTAATGCCAATGTAAAATTTTCTAAAATA
Organism: Nanger dama; assembly: GCA_917880005.1. NCBI lineage: Eukaryota > Metazoa > Chordata > Mammalia > Artiodactyla > Bovidae > Nanger > Nanger dama. The sequence continues at coordinate 8,375,455 of CAKJTW010000069.1, forward strand.
GTTTTTATCATATTATTTGCCTTTTCATTGTTGTATAAGCTATCATATATTAATTTATCATTCTGTAGTGAGCAACTACTGGGGGCTAGTCTGGCCCACAAAGCCATCTCCTTTGTGGGAAACTCTTGATTTACAGGGTGATTTTCAAGCATCCTGGTAAGTATGATATAATCATCCCTTTTGGCCTACAATTGATTGAGTTGGTGGGGGATCTGACTTTAACAGTACCCAAATGTCATCTTTCTTGGAATATGATATTGGAATCTAGAAATTACCAGTCTGTGTCAAGAACTATAACACATAAATAGAAATTAAGAAAGCTCATTTGCAGAGTGTGAAAGAAGGAAGGATGAAAAACACATACCAAAAAAATGTAGCAGTGGAATTTTCAGAAAAGGTACTTCTGTCAGCTTTCCCAGATTTGGTTCTCAACCTTCTCTGAGCCTTGGTGGCATTCTTCAATTTTGGTTCCTTTAAACTCTTCCATATCATTTAAATAATTTCCTCTATTTGGATTAAACTAGCTCAAATCAGTTTTTTACTTGCAGTTAAAGTATCTTATGTAATACACTGGATTTCAGACTCTGGCCCTATACCATATGGCCAATTATATTTTCCAATATTTTCTTTGCACTCATCATTCTCCTTCTTTATTCACGTGGACCTGACATCTCTCCTTTTGCCACATTGATATTCTAGCTTCAAATGCTTTCTTTCTTTCCAAACAACAACCAGTCTTGATAAAGCTGAATGCCTTTTTTCTTACAGATTTTCTCCATTTTTTGACTTCTAGTCAAGACTGGTAGTTTATGTTGTGGCAGTAAATTACCTTGAAATATCAGTCACTTAACCAATCTTCATTGTTTGTTCATGCTACATTTTTAATAAAGGTAGTCATGTTTTTCTCTTGCACACAATCAAGAAACAATACCTGACCCTCTGCCCCCCACCCCCAAAAAAGCTGTACAATCTGGAACTCAGAGTAACCTAAATTATTGAAATTGGATTTGTTCCCTTCAAATAATTCCTGGAATATAGTATTGAGTTTATTTAGAAGCAAGACTTCAGATATATTCCACCCTTCTGTGGGCTGAGATAAAAGGAAGTGGAAGTACTAAGATTCCAAAATAACAGGTACTTTGGAATAACTTAATCTGATTATTTCCTTCCCATAAAGATAGCAAGAGTTATAAGTTTTATTAGTAATAATCTAACACTGAAGTGTTAGGAAGACAAAAGGAGGAAAATAGGTATCAGTCAGTTTGAGACAAAATGTTCTCTGCAGATACTTTTTCCTTTCTTTTAAAAAAATAAGAAACCAAGAGCATCCCATTACTCAGGATTCAAAGATGAAAAATAGTCCAGTTTGGTCAACATGATGTAGCCAGAGGAATTTACTGACTTTATTTAATTCAAGTTCTATCTATAGGTAAGATCGAGAACTTAATACTATGGTAATTAATTTCTAGAGCCAGACATCCTGGAATGTGAAGTCAAGTGGGCCTTAGAAAGCATCACTATGAACAAAGCTAGTGGAAGTGATGGAATTCCAGTGGAGCTATTTCAAATCTTGGAAGATGATGCTATGAAAGTGCTGCACTCAATATGCCAGCAAATTTGAAAAATTCAGCAGTGGCCACAGGACTGGAAAAGGTCAGTTTTCATTCCAGTCCCAAAGAAAGGCAATGCCAAAGAATGCTCAAACTACTGCACAATTGCACCCATCTCACACGCTGGTAAAGTAATGCTCAAAATTTTCCAAACGAGGCTTCAGCAATATATGAATCATGAACTTCCAGATATTCAAGCTGGATTTAGAAAAGGCAGAGGAACCAGAGATCAAATTACCAACATCCGCTGGATCATGGAAAAAGCAAGAGAGTTCCAGAAAAACTTCTGCTTTATTGACTATGCCAAAGCCTTTGACTGTGTGGATCACAATAAACTGTGGAAGATTCTGAAAGAGAAGGGAATACCAGACCACCTAACCTGCCTCTTGAGAAATCTGTATGCAGGTCAGGAAGCAAGATTTAGAACTGGACATGGAACAACAGACCGGTTCAAAATAGGAAAAGGAGTACGTCAAGGCTGTATATTGTCACCTTGCTTATTTAACTCTATGCAGAGTACATCATGAGAAACGCTGGACTGGAAGAAGCACAAGCTGGAATCAAGGTTGCCAGGAGAAATATCAATAACCTCAGATATGCAGATGGCACCACCCTTATGACAAAGTAAAGAGGAACTAAAAGGCCTCTTGATGAAAGTGAAAGAGGAGAGCGAAAAAGTTGGCTTAAAGCTCTACATTCACTTCCCATCACTTCATGGGAAATAGATGGGGAAACAGTGGAAACAGTGTCAGACTTTATTTTCCTGGGCTCCAGAATCATTGCAGACGGTGATTGCAGTCATGAAATAAAAGATGCTTACTCCTTGGAAGGAAAGTTATGGCCAATCTAGATACATATTGAAAAGCAGAGACATTACTTTGCCAACAAAGGTCTGTCTAGTCAAGGCTATGGTTTTTCCAGTGGTCATGTATGGATGTGAGAGTTAGACTGTGAAGAAGGCTGAGCGCTGAAGAATCGATGCTTTTGAACTGTGGTGTTGGAGAAGACTCTTGAGAGTCCCTTAGACTGCAGGGAGATCCAACCAGTCCATTCTAAAGGAGATCAGTCCTGGGTGTTAATTGGAAGAACTGATGTTGAAGACATCAAAAATCTCAATGAAGTTTTAGACTGGAAAAAAAAAAAAAATAGTATCAAAATGAGAAGTTAATATTAAGGATAATTTAAACAAAATCTCATTATTTGAAAATTAAATGTCCACTTTTAAATAATGGATGCCTCTAAGAAGCCATAAAAGGAAAATTAGAAAATATTTGTAATAGAATGAGAATGAAAATTAAAAGAGAATTTATCAGAATTTGTTGCATGCAGCTGAAGCTGCTCAATGCAATTAAATATAAAGTGGAGTTTTGAATAAGGTATAAAAACAAATAATGGATACTAGCACACCACTTTGTGAAATTTGAATAAAATCTGTACTTTAGTAATAATACTGTATCACTTGGCAGTTTCTTTCTTTCTTTTTTAAACATAGTATTTCTTTATATTTTCAGAATTGGATTCGAAGTTTCAAGTCTCATGCAAATTTTTTTAAATCAATAAGAATAAATTTTCTAGATTTTTAACAGTAATACCAGATGCCAAAAATACATGGAACTATATCAAAGTTTTGAGTGACTATAAATTAGAAATCTAGCATTCTATTTATACTAAGTAAAACAAGTGGAATCAAAATGTCATATTTTTAGCTAGGCGAAAATTCATAAAATTTCTAAAGTGAAGTGAAAGTTGCTCAGTCATGTCTGACTCTTTGAGTCATGCAGCAAATTCCCATTGCCTATCTATTTTACATATGGTAACGTATGTTTCCAAATTACTTTCTCCGTACATCCTACCCTCTCCTTTCTCCCTCTATCCTCATGTCCATAAATCTGTTCTCTATAACTGTGCCTCCATATGCATCTGAATTTTTAAAAGTGATTACATGTTTTTCCATTAAATGGTAGTTTTATTGATATGGAATTCTATTATTTTCAATTGACCAGTCATGATATAATGGTATTAAGTGAATAAGTTACATAATCACAATATTAAAAGATGTGTATCAGTTCTCACAATCAATAGCCAGACCAAAAATAAAAAATAATTACAATCACAGGCCATAATGGAAACATGATTAACCTAACAATGTAAAACAATTACATGCAATTTGGGGAGTTAAGTAGAGTGATGCATAGGTCATGCACGTAGTTTTATCACACAGCCATTCTATGTCTTTTGGTTGGCGCAATTAATTCATTTACACTTAAGGTGATTATCGATAAGTATGAGCCTATATGGGCTTCCCTAGTAGCTCAGATGGTAGGATCCTATATGTATGATCTTATACTGGTAGCTCAGATGGTAAAGAATCTGCCTGCAATATAGAAGACCTGGGTTTGATTCCTAAGTTGGGAAGATCCCCTGGAGAAGGCAACCCAGTCCAGTATTTTTGCCTGGAAAATTCCATGGACAGAGGAGCTAGGTGGACTACAGTCCCATGGAGTTGCAAAGAGGGAGACATGACCAAGCTACTGACACACATGATCCTATTACCATTTTCTTAATTGCTTTGGGTTTATTTTCTGTAGATTTTTTTCCTTCTCTTGTATTTGCTGCCTAGAGAAGTTCCTTTATATTTGTTGTAAAGCCAATTTGATGGTGCTGAATTCTCTTAACTTTTGCTTATCTGAAAAGCTTTTGATTTCTCTGTCAAATCTGAATATATTTCTGGGTAGAGTATTCTTGGTTGCAGGTTCTTCCCTTTCATCATTTTAAATATACCATAACATTCCTTTCTGGCTTGTAGAATTTCTGTTGAGAAATAAGTTGATAACTTTATGGGAGTTCTATTGTATGTTTTTGTTGTTTTCCCTTGTTGTTGATAATATTTCATCTTTGTCTTTCATTTTTGTCAGCTTAATTGCTATGTGTCTTGGTGTGTTCCTCCTTGGGTTCCTCTCTGTGCTTTGTGAATAATTGGCTATTTCCTATCCCATGTTAGGGAAGTTTTCAGTTATTACCTCTTCGAATATGTTTTTGGATCCTTTCTCCCTATATTCTCCTTCTGCTGACCCCTATAATGTGAATGTTGGTGCATTTAATGTTATCCCAGAGGTCTCTTAGGCTGCCTTCATTTTTTTCTTTTCCATTCTTTCCTCTATATTCTGTTCTGTGGCAGTAATCTTCACCATTTTATCTTCCAGGTCACGTATCCATTCTTCCACTTCAGTTTTTCTGTTATTGATTTTTTTCTAGTGTATTTTTCATCTCTGCTTGTTTGTTTTTAGTTTCTCTAGGTCCTTGGTAAACACTTCTTGCATCGTCTACATTCTTTTGCTGAGATCCGGGATCATCTTCACTATCACTATTTAGACTTCCATCTCTGGAAGGTTGCTTATCTCTGCTTCATTTAGTTGTTTTTCTGGAAGTTTATCTTGTCCCTTCATCTGGGACACAACATTCTGCTTTTTAATTCTGATTCAGTTCAGTTCAGTTCAGTCGCTCAGTCGTGCCTGACTCTTTGCGACCCCATGAATCGCAGCACGCCAGGCCTCCCTGTCCATCACCAACTCCCGGAGTTCACTCAGACTCGCATCCATCGAGTCAGTGATGCCATTCAGCCATCTCATCCTCTTTCGTCGCCTTTTGCTCCTGCCCCCAATCCCTCCCAGCATCAAAGTCTTTTCCAATGAGTCAACTCTTCACATGAGGTGGCCAAAGTACTGGAGTTTCAGCTTTAGCATCATTCCTTCCAAAGAAATCCCAGGGTTGATCTCCTTCTGAATGGACTACCTGAATCTCCTTGCAATCTAAGGGACTCTCAAGAGTCTTCTCCAACACCACAGTTCAAAAGCATCAATTCTTCACACTCAGCCTTCTTCACAATCCAATTCTCACATCCATACATGACTACTGGAAAAACCATAGCCTTGACTAGACAGAACTTAGTCGGCAAAGTTCTACTTTTGAATATGCTATCTAGGCTGCTCATAACTTTTCTTTCTGATTAACTTTCTGTAATGTGGTTTTCATTCTGGCCACTGCAGGATTATAGTTCTTCTTGCTTCTTCTGTCTGGTCTCTGGTGGATGAGGCTAAAATGCTTGTATAAGCTTCTGATGGCAGGGACTGGTGGAGGCACTGGGTCTTGCCCTGGTGGGCAGGGCCATGCTCAGTAAAATTTTAATCAAATCATCCACTGAGGGGTGGTGTTAAGCTCCTGGCCTGTTTGTTGTCTGGCCTGAGGCAACTCAGCTCGGGGTCTTCGGACTCTATGGCATGGTTAATGATGGCCTCCAAAAGGACTTATGCCAAGTGGCCCCCTTCCAGGACTGTTGCTACTAGTGCCCTCATCCCCACAGCGAGCTGCTGCCAACCCACACCTCCATAGGAGACCCTCCACAACTAGCAGGTAAGTCTGGTTCAGTCTCTGGTGCGGGGGGGGAGGAGGACGGGGAGGGAGGGGTAGTGGGGGTCAATGCTGCTTTCCCTGGGTCTCGGTGCACACAAGATTTTGTTTGTTTGTGCCTCCCAAGAATTCAGTCTCTGTTACCCCCCAGTCCTGTGGAAGTCCTACAATCAAATCTCACTGGGCTTCAAAGTCAAATTCCTGGGAATTCCCAATCCCTTTGCCGAATCTTCAAACTGAGAAGCCTGACATGAGGTTCAGAACCTTCAAAATAAGTAAGAGAACTTCTTTGGTATCATTGTTCTCCAGATTATCGTTTGCAATCCCTTCACTCCCCATAGTAGGCATGGGGTTTGATTTTATTGTGATTGCATCCCTTCTACCACCTCATTCCATCTTCTTCATCTCTGGGCATGGGGATCTTTTTGGTGGGTTCCAGCATCCTTCTCCTGATGACTGTTCAACAACTAGTTACATTTTTGGTGCTCTCACAGAAGGGGAGGAGCACACGACCTTTACTTTGCATCTTGAACCAGAAGCCCAGTTCAGTTCACTTCAGTTCAGTAATTCAGTTGTGTCCCACTCTTTGTAATCCCATGAATCGCAGCATGCCAGGCCTCCCAGTCCATCACCAACTCTTGGAGTTCACTCAGACTCACATCCATTGAGTCAGCGATGCCATCCAGCCATCTCATCTCATCCTCTGTTGTCCCCTTCATATCCTGCCCCCAACCCCTCCCAGCATCAGAGTCTTTTCCAGTGAGTCAACTCTTTGCATGAAGTAGCCAAAGTACTGGAGTTTCAGCTTCAGCATCATTCCTTCCAAAGAAATCCCAGGGTTGATCTCCTTCAGAATGGACTGGTTGGATCTCCTTGCAGTCCAAGGGACTCTCAAGAGTCTTCTCCAACACCACAGTTCAAAAGCATCAATTCTTCGGCACTCAGCCTTGTTCACAGTCCAACTCTCACACCCATACATGACCACTGGAAAAACCACAGCCTTGACTAGACAGACCTTAGTCGGCAAAGTAATGTCTCTGCTTTTGAATATACTATCTAGATTGGTAATAACTTTTCTTCCAAGGAGTAAGCGTCTTCTAATTTCATGGCTACAGTCACCATCTGCTGTGATTTTGGAGCCCCCAAAATAAAGTCTGACACTGTTTCCACTGTTTCCCCATCTATTTCCCATGAAGTGATGGGACCAGATGCCATGATCTTCATTTTCTGAATGTTGGGCTTTATTAAGCTAACTGTTTCACTCTCCTCTTTCACTTTCATCAAGAGGCTTTTTAGGTCCTCTTCACTTTCTGCCATAAGGGTGATGTCATCTGCATATCTGAGGTTACTGATATTTCTCCTGGCAATCTTGATTCCAGCTTGTGCTTCTTCCAGCCCAGCATTTCTCATGATTTACACTGCATGTAAGTTAAATAAGCAGGGTGACAATATACAGCCTTGATGTACTCCTTTTCCTATTTGGAACCAGTCTGTTGTTCCATGTCCAGTTCTAACTGTTGCTTCCTGACCTGCATACAGATTTCTCAAGAGGCAGGTCAGGTGGTCTGGTATTTTCATCTCTTTTAGAATTTTCCACAGTTTATTGTGATCCACACAGTCAAAGGCTTTGGCATAGTCAATAAAGCAGAAATAGATGTTTTTCTGGAACTCTCTTGATTTTTCCATGATCCAGCGGATGTTGGCAATTTGATCTCTGGTTCCTCTGCCTTTTCTAAATCCAGCTTGAACATCTGTAAGTTCACAGTACTACATTATATTTAAAGGCCAACTAATATTCTATTGCATACCTATACCTAATTTGCTTATTCATTCATCAGTGCATAAATATTTGTATTGTTTCTACTGTTTGACTATTATTAATAGTACTATTATGAACACTTATGTACAAGTTGTGTGTGGTTATATCCTTTCAATTCTTTAAGAGTAGAATTGCTGGGTAATATTGTAACTCTTAAGTTAAACTTTTTGAAGAACTATCAAACTATATTCCAAAGTGGCTGCACTAATTTATATTCCCGCTAACAATGCATGAGGTTCCATACTTCTCCATATCCTTGCCACTTGTTATTGGTAATGACTAATGATGTTGAACATCTTTTTGTGTGTTTATTGCTCCTTTGTGTACTGTGTGTATGTTTGTGGATAAATGTCTATTCAAAGCCTATTCTCATTTAAAAATTGGGTCATTTGTCTTTTATTGTTGATTAATAAAAATTCTTTATTCTTGATACAAGGATTTTATTAGACATATGATAGAATGTGGAGAAGGTAATGGCAAGCTGGAGAAGGTAATGGCAAGCTACTTCAGTATTCTTTCCTTGAGAACCCCATGAACAGTATGAAAAGGGAAAATGATAGGATAACAAAAGAGGAACTCCCCAGGTTATTAGGTGCCCAATATGCTACTGGAGATCAGTGGAGAAATAACTCCAGAAAGAATGAAAGGATGGAGCTAAAGCAAAAACAATACCCAGTTGTGCATGTGACTGGTGATAGAAGCAAGATCCGATGCTGTAAAGAGCAATATTGCATAGGAACCGGGAATATCAGGTCCATGAATCAAGACAAATTGGAAGTGGTCAAACAAGAGATGGCAAGGGTGAACATCGACATTCTAGGAATCAGCAAACTAAAATGGACTGGAGTGGGTGAATTTAACTCAGATGAACATTATATCTACTACTGCAGGCAGGAATCCCTCAGAAGAAATAGAGTAGCCATCATAGTCAATAAAAGAGTCTGAAATGCAGTACTTGAATGCAATCTCAAAAACGACAGAATGATCTCTGTTCGTCTCCAAGGCAAACCATTCAATATCACAGTAATCCAAGTCTATGCCCCAACCAGTAATGCTGAAGAAGCTGAAGTTGAATGGTTTTATGAAGACCTACAAGACCTTTTAGAACTAACACCCTCCAAAAATGTCCTTTTCATTATAGGGGACTGGAATGCTAATGTAGGAAGTCAAGAAACACCTGGAGTAACAGGCAAATTTGTCCTTGGAATGTGGAATGAAGCAGGGCAAAGACTAATAGAGTTTTGCCAAGAAAATGCACTGGTCATAGCAAACACTCTCTTCCAGCAACACAAGAGAAGACTCTACACATGGACATCACCAGATGGTCAACACCGAAATCAGATTCATTATTTTCTTTGCAGCCAAAGATGGAGAAGCTCTATACAATCAACAAAAACAAGACCAGGAGCTGACTGTGGCTTAGATCATGAACTCCTTATTACCAAATTCAGACTCAAATTGAAGAAAGTAGGGAAAACCACTAGACCATTCAGGTATGACCTAAATCAAATCTTTATGATTATACAGTGCAAGTGAGAAATAGATTTAAGGGCCTAGATCTGATAGACAGAGAGTCTGATGAACTATGGAATGAGGTTCGTGACATTGTACGGGAGACAGGGATCAAGACCATCCTCATGGAAAAGAAATGCAAAAAGCAAAATGACTGTCTGGGGAGGCCTTACATATAGCTGTGGAAAGAAGAGAGGTGAAAAGCAAAGAAGAAAAAGAAAGATATAAACATCTGAATGTAGAGTTCCAAAGAATAGCACGAAGAGATAAGAAAGCCTTCTTCAGTGATCAATGCAAAGAAATAGAGAAAAAGAGCAGAATGGGAAAGACTAGAGATCTCTTCAAGAAAATTAGAGATACCAGGGAACATTTCATGCAAAGATGGGCTCGATAAAAGACAGAAATGGTATGGACCTAACAGAAGCAGAAGATATTAAGAAGAGGTGGCAAGAATACATGGAAGAACTGTACAAAAAATATCTTCATGCCCACATAATCATGATGATGTGATCACTAATCTAGAGCCAGACATCTTGGAATGTGAAGTCAAGTGGGCCTTAGAAAGCCTCACAATGAACAAAGCTAGTGGAGGTGATGGAATTCCAGTTGAGCTATTTCAAATCCTGAAAGATGATGCTATGAAAGTGCTGCACTCAATATGCAAGCAAATTTGGAAAACTCAGCAGTGGCCACAGGACTGGAAACAGTTTTCATTCCAATCCCAAAGAAGGGGAATGCCAAAGAATGCTCAGACTACTGCACAATTGCACTCATCTCACATGCTAGTAAAGTAATGCTCAAAGTTCTCCTAGCCAGGCTTTAGCAATACGTGAACCGTGAATTCCCTGATGTTCAAGCTGGTTTTAGAAAAAGCAGAGGAACCAGAGATCAAATTGCCAACATCTGCTGGATCATGGAAAAAGCAAGAGAGTTCCAGAAAAACATCTATTTCTGCTTTCTTGACCATGCCAAAGACTTTGACTGTGTGGATCACAATAAACTGTGGAAAATTCTGAAAGAGATGGGAACACCAGACCACCTGACCTGCCTCTTGAGAAATCTGTATGCAGGTCAGGAAGCAACAGTTAGAACTGGACATGGAACAACAGACTGGTTCCAAATAGGAAAAGGTCAAGGCTGTATATTGTCACACTGCTTATTTAACATCTATGCAGAGGACATCATGAGAAACGTTGGACTGCAAGAAACACAAGCTGGAATCAAGATTGCTAGGAGAATCTCAGTAACCTCAGATATGCAGATGATACCACCCTTATGGCAGAAAGTGAAGAGGAACTAAAAAGCCTCTTGATGAAAGTGAAAGAGGAGAGTGAAAAAGTTGGCCTAAAGCTCAACATTCAGAGAACGAAGATCATGGCATCTGGTCCCATCACTTCATGGGGAATAGATGGGGAAACAGTGGAAACAGTGCCAGACTTATTTTTGGGGGCTCCAAAATCACTGCAGATGGTGATTGTAGCCGTGAAATCAGAAGACGCTTACTCCTTGGAAGAAAAGTTATGACCAGTCTAGACAGTATATTCAAAAGCAGAGACATTACTTTGCAGACGAAGGTCCATCTAGTCAAGGCTATGGATTTTCCTGTGGTCATGTATGGGTGTGAGAGTTGGACTGTGAAGAAGGCTGAGCACCAAAGAATTGATGCTTTTGAACTGTGGTGTTGGAGAAGACTCTTGAGAGTCCCTTGGTCTGCAAGGAGATCCAACCTGTCCATTCTGAAGGAGATCAGCCCTGGGATTTCTTTGGAAGGAATGATGCTGAAGCTGAAACTCCAGTAGTCTGGCTACCTCATGCTAAGAGTTGACTCATTGGAAAGACTCTGATGCTGAGAGAGATTGGGGCCAGGAGGAGAAAGGGACGACAGAGGATGAGATGGCTGGATGGATCACAGATTCGATAAGATGGTGATGAACAGGGAGGCTTGGCGTGCTGCGATTCATGGGGTCGCAAAGAGTCGGACACGACTGAGCGACCGAACTGAACTGATGATTTGCCAACATTTTATTCCATTTTGTAGGTTTTCTTTTCATTTTCTTGATGATGTCTTTTGAAATGCAAAATATTTTAATTTAATGAAATTTATCTATTTTTCTTTTGTCTTTGTGCTTGTTTCTGAACTCTCAAATCTGTTTCATTGATCTGTATGTTTATCTTTTTGCCAGTACTTACTATAGCTTTCTAGTATTTCTCCTCAGATGTAAACTGATTTTCCCCTTTTAAAAAGATTTGTATTATTTGTTGCTTGCTCTGTGTAGGCTTTCTCTAGTTGTTACAAGTGGCGGCTCCTCTCTAGTTGCAGTATACAGGCTTCTTATTTTGTTGGCTTCTCTTGTAGCAGAGCACAGGCTCTGTGGTGCACGCTCCATGGTTGTGGTGCATGAGCTTGTTGACCCTTTGTATGTGGGATCTTCCTGGAAGGAATCAAGCCTGTGTCCCCTGCACTGGCAGATTCTTCACCTCTGAACCACTAGAGAAGTCCTCATTTTCCCTTTCTGTGTCAGAGAACAACTTGTCTAGTCTGTCCAATCATTATAGGTCTGTCTTATCACTTTTTGAGTTATGTAATATCTCAGCTGGAAGGGAACTTGGTGATTAGCTGGTCCAGTTATTTCATTTTACAGATGGTGACTCTAAGCTCCAGAGTTTAGAGTCTATATATGCAATTGCGTGGGCCTTTTCTGCACATGTGGCACAAAGTTCAAGAAATCTTATCCATTTGTCATTTCTGTTCCAGGTTTTTGAAAGAAATCAAACATCATGGACTTTATACTTCTATTATTCTAAATTCCTCCCAGGAACAAGTAGCGTTATGAATCTACTGTGTACCATTTCATGCTTTTGTACTTTTCCAGAACCAATATAAAGCCAGTTTATTATGTTCATTATTTATTAACATTCTTTTTTCATTTTAGCATTGTTTTTAAGGCTTGTTTATTGATACATATAGCTTTGATTCTTCATTTTAAATATTCTAACATAGTCCATTTAATGATTATACCATTTTCACATATCCATTCTCCTGTTGAGAGACATTTAGGTTTTCTCCATTTATTTGTTTTGTTATAAGCAATGTTTCCACATTTGTCCTCCTGCTCAGATGTGAGCATGTCTCCAGTGGAGCAATGCCACAGGAGAGCAGCAGAGGACCTACAGCTTTTAAACTAGATATTGCAAATAACTCTCTAAAGTGCTTCTCATAGTTTCTGTTTTTCATATCCTCAATTGTATTTGATATTGTCACACTTTTTAATTTTTGCCAGTCTGATGTTTGCATAATGGTACCTCATTATTTAATTTGCATTTCCCTGATGACTAGTAAAATGGAACTCTTTTTCATGTTTATTAGCCATTTGCTTTTCCCCCTTCCATTACATGCCTAAAAAACACATTTCAGAATACTGTCTTTTCCCTATAGCATGAAATTGCTATTTTGTATTTAGCCTGTAGTTAAATATGTCTCTCTAAAGACTAGTTTACTCTTACTGCTGCTGCTGCCACCACCAATTCTTCCACTATTGCTGTTTACTGAGGGGCTACTCTGTGCCTCGAGTATTTATTATTCTAATTTTCACCAGAAACTTGCAGAGACAAAATTTCCATTCTAAAGATAAGAAAACCGAGGTTGAAACAGTTATATATATATATATGTACACACACACACACACACACACACACACACACACACACACACAAAGCTATAGAACTAGGAAGTGGTGGAGTTTTATTCGAATTCAAATTCATTTTCTTAAAAGTCCCTCCTTCCCCTCTAACACTGTTCTTTTTCTTTATATTCTGTAAATGTATCTCCTTATCTCTGTTGATTTTTGCACTGTTTTAAAGAAAAATTTCCCAGTTTATCAGGGATCCCTTAAAGTTTCTATCTTAAATAATTATTTTGTAAGATGTTGAAATATCTTAATTATAATTTTGATTTTTAAAAAGTCATTGTTTTCAACAATAGACTGAATAGAAGGAATGCCAAACAGATCTATTTGGACTATCATTTGAAATAGTTAAAGAGTAAATCATTATTAACTAACTACAATTCAAAGGGTCCTACTTCGTTGACATACATTAAGCAGTTTTGTCTTGAGAGAAAGAAATAGGAAAATAAGTATTGCCGGGAGAAAATAGGAAAATAGTTCAGTCAAACAGGATGCATCTGGCTGTGGGCTCCTGAGAAGTTATCAGGTATCAAGAGAATCCTGGTATCTGGTAATCAGGGAAGTGAAAGCAGGCATTAGAAGCTTATTTAAAATTTTGCATGTCTTCAGTCACAAAAAGAATGAAATAATACCATTTTCACCAACACAGATGGATGTAGACACTGTCATACTAAGTGAATAAGTCAGAAAGAGAAAAAAAATCATGATATCATTTATATGTACAATCTAAAATATGACACAAATGAATTTATTTATGAAACATAAACAAACTCAGACTTCTGGTTACTGAAGGGACAAGGGGGTGGAAGAAGGATAAATTAGGAGTTTGGGGATCATCAGACATAAACTATTATATAGAAAATGGATAAACAACAAGGCCCTATCTTATAGCACAGGAAACTATATTCAATATCCTGTAATAAACCACCATATGTGTATATATATGCATAAATGAATCACTTTACTTACATCAGAAACTAACAGAATATTGTAAATCAATTTACAATATGTCAATTTAGAAAAAAATTACATGTGATCATATTTGGTGTTACCTTTAGTTGTTAGAGATGGGTGAAGTAGAGATCAAAGTTCTATCTCCTGAAATGAAAATGAATAGCTCATGTATCTGTCTTTAATTATTCATTTTTTACCATTAATTCACCAGAGACCTTTTTATAATAACTGGGCTTCACCAACAGAACCGTAGTAAAGTTGCTCATAGGCTCACTAGTGGGAAGCCATCTTCTGACCTCCATTGCTTTCCAATGGATTCCGAATGTGATATAAGTGGATTAAATGGTTATTAGCACTAGTATTTCTATTAAAGGTGAAATAGGATAAAGAGGATTCATGCTTGTCAATAAGGCTGCTTAGTACTTCATGGTTTTCCTTTTCCAATGTGTTCTTGCAAATATTAAACAGACAAATGATTCTGCTGTGATGTGAATAGAAGTCACACAGCTGTAACTCCATGGACTTTGTGAATATGTTCCCTGCATTGTCAATTAATTTTGCTTCCTGAAGCATATTCTTTCATGTGTAGTTTCATCCGTGCTGTGTGTTCTGCCTGGAATGATCAGAGGCCTGCTAAAGTGGATAAAAATAACAAATTAAAAACAGAAAAGAACAAAAACATAATAGCTTTTCAGGAGTGAGGCCAGAACTTGGAGTCTGTTTTCTTTTCGTTTTTTTTTTTTTTAATTTTAATTTATAGGGTAAATTCATCACCTTTCTCCCACCCCTCGATAAGAATGGTCTTTTGCACTCTATTAACCTCAGGTTCTAGAGAGAGGCAATTTCCTAACAGGTGAATTAACACTAGATAACATTACCTCAAATGCCAAGTCATTTAATGTGTAATTGAAAAAAAAATTTAAGATGGAGTAAGGCAGTGTCTTAACTTCTTTTTAAAAAAACATTATAAAGAGTCTTTACAAACTAACTATACACTCCCTACCTCTGGAGAGTGATTTGCCTATTAACAAGCACAAGAACAACTCCCACTACCAGTACAGAAGAAATAGCACCCAATTTCCAATTACTTTTGAGGCTGACAGTTCACTGGACTGTTAAGACGCGTTCGGCGCCATTGTGTGGACTTGGTGGAGCCAGGCAGCCGTGTTCGCCTCTCTTTTTGATTATGTAGTAATTAGACTGTTCCACTAATGGAAGGAGGCAAAAAAGTTTTTAGAGAAAATGACATCCATTGAAGCTAGCTTTGAAAAAATCACTGGCACAAAAGAATAACCTTTTTGTCATGAACACTGTGAAAGGTTTTATGCGTTAACTAAGCTGCATAAAAAATGAAAACTTGGAATCAAAAATTAGCTCAGGCATAACTGTATGTTTGCTTGCAAATACTAAAGCAAATAGGTGATTCAGACAAGCTCATTAGTCAATAATAAGCCTTTCAGAGATGTACACAATAGGCTCTGGATGCAGTTGAACATCTCTAGGAATTTCGGATTCTGTGTCTCTGCTCCCTGAATTCATTGAAGATCCCTTGGCAGTATCGAAAGAGTAGGAGCTCGCCCTTTTGTCTTTGAACTGGCTTCACCTGAGAGCTCAGCTTTTCCTGTAGGTTATTAGTGTATTAGTCATCCGATAAAAGTTCCCTTGATTTATTTTTCTGGTGGGGAATTTAATTCCTTCTCTTAAAATTAAAAACTCAATTTCGTTTCTCTGCTCTTTCTGCCTTGCCCCAATATCCACAGTCTTCTTTTACTTCTTTTCTTCTCACATATTTTTTTCACTCAACTTTATATCTTTAGTATTTTGTGTGAATGTGACATTTTCCTTTTACCTACAGAATTTTCCCATTCTTACTCCCCAGTGTGAACTGAAAATGGCAGTTTTTATTCAGTACACTGCAGATGACTGGCACTCTATTGCAGGTTTGAATATAACCAAATATCTCCCTTTCTGGTCTTATAAATTCCTAGAGGCTTGGATGCCCTTTTTAGTTTCTCTCTCTCTCTCTCTTTTTTTTTTTTTTTTGGTTAACAGACATAGTAAAAAGAGGCTGGAGCTGGGGAGTCTTAAAATTATCAGTTAATTAAGCACTGTTCTGATGAAAGAGAATTTTTTTAAACCTGGGTTTTCATACATTACTAGTTTATGCCTGATTTATATCTGATTTAATGTCTGCATAGTGGTTCTCTGGTGCTTTTTCTTTTATATATGGCAATTAACAAAAATTGTAGTTTTAGATTTTCATGGTGACCGTATTTTTCAAAAAAAAATCACAATCTAGAATTTGACAAAAGATTTTTGTGCCAATTCTGCCATTGAGAAGCACATTGTTAGATTTAGATTGTGAGATAGTGACAGTCCTGAATGCTGGAATCTTACCTCCTTTGGGGGATGACAGGACATTTAAAATGAGGATCCATGAGAATTTTCAGCATGGGGTCCTGGTATGGACAAAAAAAGGGCTTTATGTATAATTTTTAACATGTTACTTATATCTTCATTTTTTTTTTGTATCTCAAAAGAGCATATTTGAAAGAAAATGAATGAATTTAAAAGAAAATGAATGAAAATGACATTGTTTATGGTAGATCCTCAAATATACTGTTTTATTAGAAACAGTATTTTTTAAGGTATTTTCCCTATTAATGTCTTTTTATCTACATCACATGCTATGATTGATCTTAAAGAACTTTACAGTCAATATGAACAAATGGGTATGTCATTACACCTTGGTTGAGAACAGGATTAAACATAGTGTCAAGGAAAATAATATAGTTTGAAATTATTGTGATTCTATATTATTGCCAATGGAGAAAAGGACAAATAAAAAGAAGGAAGAAATGACAATTTAGGAGGGCCCATTTCAAATAGAAAATCTGTCATTTGGCCGGTCTCGCCTGATTCTGCCGTTGATATTAGTACCGTCACTAACATCATTAGTGTGCTCGCCACCATAATCAACCCCTGCACATCTAGAATCACACCACAAGGCCATATGTGTCTTTGCTTTTGTCTTTGTTGTCCAGCATTTAAAAAATAAGTAAATAAAATAAAAGCAAAAAAACAAACAAAAAACAGAAAACTATTCAACAAATACTTGGAAAAAGTTTTTAAAACTTAAACATTCTCATACTTCTCTGGTATACATTTTATACAGCATATTCCATTCATTATTAAGACATGAAATGTGTACCGTAAGGTTGGAAAAGCAGAGTTTTGAAAATAAAAATGAACTGCTTCTTTTCATGAAATATTGGTGTGAGTTAATTTTTTTTAACTCAAAGAACAATTTAATTGAAACATGCTTTTACATGAACTGGACTGCTCAATTTTAAATTAACATTGCAGGAAGTTATCTATTAAATAGGACACATTTTTGGCAATAGAAATAGCTGCTTCCCAATCTCTTTAGTATATGTTTTAGAATTTTTGAATCTGTATTTTCTTACATTGGGTTTTCTTAAAGTTTGACATCCATTTAATGTGCAATCTTCTTGCTCCATTGTACAAACAGGATACATGCAACAAAACATATATTTGAGGAAGATTCTGACTTTAATTTTCCATAGGGAATTAAAGGATCCATGAGGGACCCTGTAATACTTGTGACCCAGAATATAGGTATACAATTATGAATTTATTTAGGATCTCAATGTAGAGGTTTTATTTTAATACTCCTCAGTTTATAACCCACATCACAATTAATGCATGTAAAAGTCTTTCATCACTGTATCTTACTCCTATAAGTATGCTCTTTTCTACATCTACTTCACTCTGTTTAATATGTACATTTTATTTGTATCTATTTTATATTAATAAGATGCATGTTTTATTTGTGAGTATATTTAATGTATATAAATGGTGTTGGCATAGCATTCTTGATTTTTAAAATCTTTTAAACTAAGCACTATCTATTAAAGGAATCAAGATTGCTGAGAGAAATATCAATAACCTCAGATATGCAGATGACACCACACTTATGGCAGAAAGTGAAGAGGAACTAAAAAGCTGCTTGATGAAAGTGAAACAGAAGAGTGAAAAAGTTGGCTTAAAGCTCAACATTCAGAAAATGAAGATCATGGAATCTGGTCTCATTACTTCATGGGAAATAGATGGGCAAACAGTGGAAACAGTGTCAGACTTCATTTTGGGGGCTCCAAAATCACTGCAGATGGTGACTGCAGCCATGAAATTAAAAGACGCTTACTCCTTGGAAGAAAAATTATGACCAACCTAGATAGCCTATTGAAAAGCAGAGACATGACTTTGCCAACAGAGGTCTGTCTAGTCAAGGCTATGGTTTTTCCAGTGGTCATGTATGGATGTGAGAGTTGGATTGTGAAGAAGGCTGAGCACCGAAGAATTGACGCTTTGGACTGTGGTGTTGGAGAAGACTCTTGAGAGTCCCTTGGACTGCAAGGAGATCCAACCAGTCCATTCTGAAGGAGACCAGCCCTGGGATTTCTTTGGAAGGAATGATGCTAAAGCTGAAACTCCAGTACTTTGGCCACCTCATGAGAAGAGTTGACTCATTGAAAAAGACTCTGATGCTGGGAGGGATTGAGGGCAGGAGGAGAAGGGGATGACCAAGATGAGATGGCTGGATGGCATCACTGACTCAATGGACGTGAATCTGAGTGAACTCCAGGAGTTGGTGATGGACAGGGAGGCCTGGGGTGCTGCAATTCATGAGGTCGCAAAGAGTCAGACACGACTGAGTGACTGAACTGAACTGAACCAAACTGAATTTTGCCATGAACAGGGATTGGATATTTGAAAATTAGGAAACAGCTTGCAAGCAAACACTTTGACATCTATTACAGAGGAACAGGAGTCTTAGTACTAGAATACAGAAACAAGTGTGCATCAGAAATCCAGATTGATACATGAAACATCCAAAAGTATCATTATGGTACACATATTATTGTGTATAAACCAGAGTACATGGTAATATTTGGTAAATTTTCAGAAGAAAAGGAAATCAGTAAATGGTGGAGAATTAAAAAAATCTAGAAATTAAAGGGCTCAAGATTTTAAAATGCATCAGGAAAAGGGATTTAAGTGTGATGTGGGGAGAGGAGTGGCAATAGAGCAATGCGAATAAAGGCAGAAAACTGTAGGCTGCATCATATAAGGTAGTGAGAAATAATGTAATTGATGCCTTGAAGCTCTAGAATGATATTGGTTTTACTATGGTCTTGTTCTGTTCCCTTTTGCTCACACCTACTTCTTTTTCATGGTTGCCCTCTTTCTCTACTATTATTGAGAGCTCCCCTTGTGTGAGGCTCCCCAGGTGGCTCAGTGGTAAACAATCTGCCTGCCAATGCAGGGGATCTAGGAGATGCGGGTTCAATTCCTGGGTCTGAAAGATCCCTTGGAGGAAGAATTGGCAACCCACTCCAATATTTTTGCCCGAAAAATCCCATGGTCAGAGGAGCCTGGCACACTACAGTGCATAAGGTTGCAAAGAGTTGGACAAGACTGAGACTGAGCATGCATGCATACCCCTTATGTGGCTGGGGAAGTGATAGCAAAACTCTACCTTCCATGCTCTATATGGTGATCCATCCCTTGTAATGACCCAAGAAGAGGATGTTTTCTCACCAAGGGGCTTTTTGTCTATAAATTTATAGATAAACTATTCTTGGATATCCTTGGTTGTCTATTCCTTGGGCCAAGTGCTAAGGACATGGGAATGGAGTGCCATGATTGATCAAGCCTCTGCCACATGCTCAGGTCTGAGATGAGAAGCAAGCAGGCCATATGGTGAACAATCTTCCAGGAGACACACAGATGGAGAAAGAGGACAGTTCCTCCCAGGAAGGAGGAGCCAGCCAGACAAGAGCAGCAAATATCTGTTGGAACTTCCCGTATGTCCTCATAGCAGTTCCCAGATGGGAATCTCGAGATTCCCAGTCACATCAGTTGACAAGGACACAGTGGCTGACCCAAAGTCAAATAAATTGTAAGTGGGCAAGGAAGAACTTGATTAAAGTTCACTGAAGGGTTTAGAGCTAGGGAAGCTAAGTAATTGAAGTGATATTTAAGAAAGATTAATAACACAGAGATAAACTCTCAGTGTTGCATTTTATTTTGAACAAAATTTTTTTCCATTCTTTAAGTTTGTTTTTTTCTTTCTGTATTTTTAAAACCTGTGAAACATATGACAGTTCCTTGAGGGTAAAATTTAGAAAATCAATGCGAAAAGCTTTTGATTATTCAGAAAAAATAATATAGATCTTAAACACACACACAACTCCCTCTTGCTATTCTCACTCACAGACACAATCCTATTGTTTATTGAAACTTTATTGTGTTCTAGGCACCTCCTGTGTGCCTTACACATATTATCTCATTTAGCTCTCATAAAGTAACCTTACGATGCAGGCTCTACTGTTGATTTGTATTTTACAAAGTCACAGAAAGTTTGTTAAGCAGTTTGTCCAAGTTCATGTAGACAATAGATGTTAAAACAAAAATTCATCTCCAGCCTGATTGCTAAACAGATGTTCTTACCCACCAAACATACAGCTAAAAAAATGTATTCATATGTAGGAAAAATATGTGCATATTTTACTATATAGGTGTATTTCACATGATTTATTTGTGATTGCTAATGCCATAGAATCTGTAATCAATTTTCCAGTGGAACATGGAAAATTCCTTTATTTGGTATTTCACTGTTTACGAGAATAAATGGACACATACTGGTCTGGATCTGTATTATTAATTAAATTAAATTAAATGAATTTAGTTGCCTGTAGATGACCAATTACAGTTCTTCCTAAATACATGAAGCCCAAATTCATCATGAAGGAAAATTTCAGGTGTCAAATAGTCTGTTATTCACAAATACATTGCCCTATATACCATTTTATGACTTTATCTGTTACCTAAACACCTCTGCGAGAACCAAAATCTCCATTAAATATATTTTCTTTTCTATTTTAAATGTATTTTTCATGTTTCATTCTGAATATAATTGTTCTTGACTTATAAAAGATCAGCACTTCACTGCTGGAAAATAACATTTTGATGGCAGCCAAAACTTAGGGAAGAAAGTACGCAATGGATCCTGTCAATATTCAGCTGACAGAGGCTACTTCTGCTTGTTTCAGAGGAAAATTTTCAATCTGTTTGCAAGTAGCTGCCAAAACTTTTGAGTGAATAGGGACGAATGCAGTCAACCACCCAGATGTTGCACCTGCAGGGAGTCACGCACCCAGCTATTTAGAAGCAAGCAGGTGCCCAGAATATGAAGACAATGCACCTGGAAGATATGTGGGGTGTGTGTGTGTGTCTGTGTGTGTGCGTGTGAACTTTTAAGGACACATATTGATGTCATGTTGAAACAATAATTAACCCCTCTCATATGCAACTCTGAGATAAAGTGTATATAATATAGTTTAGAAGAATGGTCCATATTATATGTTGGTTTTATTGACAAAAGGTGGATAATTCTATCTCAGCATATATATGAATGCTGATTATCTAATGCCCATACCTATTTGGATATCTCAGTTCAGTTCAGTTCACTTGCTCAGTCATGTCCAACTCTTTGTGACCCCATAAAATGCAGCATGCCAGGTTTCCCTGTCCATCACCAGTTTCCAGAGCCTGCTCAAACTCATGTCCATCAAGCTGGTGATGTCATCCAACCTTCTCATCTTCTGTCGTCCCCTTCTCCTCCTGCCTTCAATCTTTCCCAGCATGAGGGTCTTTTCCATTGAGTCCATTCTTCGCATGAGGTGGCCAAAGTATTGGAGCTTCAGCTTCAGCATAAGTCCTTCCAATGAATATTCAGGACTAATCAGTATGCTTTACACATTTGATCTCATTTAATTCTCATAATGTGATCTTATGATGCAGGCTCTACTGTTAATTTGCTTTTTACAAAGTCACAGAGAGTTTGTTACATAGTTTCTTTTAGGATGGACTGGTTGGATCTCCTTACAGTCCAAGGGACAATCAAGAGTCTTCTCCAGCACCACAGTTCAAAGGCATAAATTCTTCAGCACTCAGCTCTCTTTCTGATCCAACTCTCACATCCATACACGACTACTGGAAAAATCATAGATTTGATTAGATGCACCTTTATCAGCAAAGTAATGTCTCTGCTTTTTCATATATTGTCTAGAATGCTCATAGCTTTTCTTCCAAGGAGCAAGGTTTTTAAATTTCTTGGCTGCAGTCATCATCTGCAGTGATTTTGAAGCCCAAGAAAATAAAGTCTGTCACTGTTTTCATTGTTTCCCCATCTATCTGCAATGAAGTGATTGGACTAGATAACATGATCTTTGTTTTTTGAATGCTGAGTTTGAAGCCAGCTTTTTACTCTTCTCTTTCACGTTCATCAAAAGGCTCCTCAGTTCCTCTTTGCTTTATGCCCAAAGGGTGGTGTCATCTACATATCAGGTTATTGATATTTCTCTGGCAGTCTTGATTCCAGTTTGTGCTTCATCCAGTCTGGCATTTTTGCATGATGTACTCTGCATATAAGTTAAATAAGCAGAGTGATATACAGCCTTGACATAATTTCCCAGTTTGGAACCAGTCCATTGTTCCATGTCTGGTTTTAACTGTTGCTTCTTGACCGCATACAGATTCCTCAGGAGATAGGTAAGGTGGTCTGGTGTTCCCATCCTTTGAAGAATAGTTCACAGTTTGTTGTGATCCACACAGTCAAAGGCTTTGAGTAGTCAGTAAAGCATAAGTAGATGTCTTTCTGGAAGTCTCTTGCTTTTTCCATGATCCAACAGACATTGGCATTTGATCTCTATGCCTTTTCTAAATCCATCTTGAACATCTGGAAGTTCTCAGTTCACGTACCGTTGAAGCCTTACTTGGAGAATTTTGAGCATTATTTGTAGGACCACCCAAGATGGATGGGTCATGGTGGAGAGTTCTGACAAAGTGTGGTCCACTGGAGAAGGGAATGGCAAACCACTTCAGTATTCTTGCCTTGAGAACCCCATGGACAGTATACAAAGGCAAAGATATGACAATGAAAGATGAACTACCCAGCTCGGTAGGTACCCAAAATGCTATTGGAGAAAAGTATAGAAATAACTTCAGAAAGAATGAAGAGATGGAGCCAAAATGAATACAACACCCAGGTGTAGATGTGATTGGTAATGGAAGTAAAGTCGTATGTAAAGAACAGTATTGCATAGGAACCTGGAGTATTAGGTCCATGAATCAAGGTAAACTGGAAGTGGTCAAACAGGAGAGAGCTAGAGTGAACATCGACATTTTAGGAATCAGTGAACTAAAATGGACTGGAATGGGCAAATTTAATTCAGATGACCATTGTGTCAACTACTGTGGGCAAGAATCTCTTAGATAAAATGCAGTAGTCCTCATAGTCAACTAAAGAATCTGAAATGCAGCACTTGGTTACAATTTTAAAAACGACAAAATGATCTTTGTTCATTTCCAAGGCAAACCATTCAATATCACAGTAATCCAAGTCTATGCCTCAACCACTATGCCAAAGAGGCTGAAGTTGAACAGTTCTATGATGGTCAACAAGACCTTCTAGAACTAGCCACACACACACACACACACACACACACACACACACACACAAATCCTTTTCATCATAGGGGTCTGGAATGTGAAAGTAGGGAGTCAAGACATACCTAGAGTAACAGACAAATTTGGCCTTGGAGTACAAAATGAAGGAGGGCAAAGGCTAACAGAGTTTTGCCAAGAGAATGCACTCATCATAGCTAATGCCCTCTTCCAACAACACTCTACACGTGGACATCACCGGATGGTTAATACTGAAATTAGATTGATTATATTCTTTGCAGCCAAAGATGGAGAAGTTCTATACCGTCAGCAAAAACAAGTCTGGAAGCTGATTGTGGCTCAGATCACGAACTGCTTATTGCCAAATTCAGACTCAAATTGAAGAAAGTAGGGTAAACCACTAGACCATTCAGATATGACCTAAATCAAATCCCTTACGATTATACAGTGGAAGTGACAAATAGATTCAAGGGAGTAGATCTGATAGACAGAGTACCTGAAGAACTATGGATGGAAGCTCATGACATTGTATAGGAGGCATGGATCAAGACCATCCCCAAGAAAAAGAGGTGCAAAAAGGCAAAATGGTTGTCTTAAGAATCCTTACAAATAGCTGAGTAAAGAAGAGAAGCTGAAGGCAAAGGGGTAAAGGGAAGCTATACCCATTTGAATGCAAACTTCCAAAGAGTAGCAAGGAGAGAAAAGAAAGACTTTCTCATTAATCAGTGGGAAAGACTAAAGATCTCTGCAAGAAACTTAGAGATACCAAGGGAATATTTCATGCAAAGATGGGCACAATAAAGGACAGAAATGGTATGGACCCAACAGAAGCAGAAGATATTAAGAAAAGTTGGCAAGAATACACAGAACAACCATACAAAAAGATCTTCATGACCCAGATAACCACAATGATGTGATCACTTACCTAGAGCTAGACATCTTGGAATGCAAAGTCAAGTGGGCCTTAGGAAGCATCACTATGAACAAAGCAAGTAGAGGTGATGCAATTCCAGGTGAGCTATTTCAAGTCCTTAAAGATGATGCTGTTAAAATGCTGCACTCAATATGCCAGCAAATTTGGAAAACTCAGCAGTGGCCACCGGACTGGAAAAGATCAGGTTTCATTCCAATCCCAAAGAAAGGCAGTGTCAGAAAATGTTCAAACTACTGCACAATTTGAATATCTAGTAGTGAATATTTCATCATGGTAATGGTTAAGTAAACAATATATCCACCCGCAGTTTTTCTTGGTTTCCCCCATTAACTTCTATAATTTTGTTATCTAGTCATCAATGAATTATCCCTATATGAATTCAAATGACCAATAAGCAGGGGTTTCCCTGGTAGCTGAGTGGTAAAGAACCTGTCTGCCAATGCAGGAGACATGGGTTCGATCCCTGATATGGGAAGATTCCCCATCCTGCAGAGCAACTAAGTCTGTGTGCCACAGCTGTTGAGGCTGTGATTTACAGCCCAGGAGCCACAACTACTGGACCCATGTGCCACAACTACTGAAGCCTGCATGCCTAGAGCCTGTGCTTTCGAAACAAGAGGAGCCATCAGAATGAGTAGCCCGTGCACTGCAGCTAGATTAGCCCCTTCTCTCTGCAACTAGAGGAAAGCCAACACAGCAATGAAGACTCAGCAAAGCCAATAAATAAATAAAATTATTTTTAAAATGACCAATAAATAAAGATAAGAAAACATGTCTGACCTGCTTAGTTATTCAGTATATGCGATAAAATGTAAAATAAACAAAGATAACAAGAGAAAATAACAAAATACAGTGTAGGAACTTTAAAGAGGGGGACAGTTTGGTCAGAATGCTCTTTAAGTTTATCTCATGATATAAATCATACAGATATGACTCTGAAAACATGTACAAATTGTAGTAATTTAGTACATGGAAATATAAATTCTGGAAATAGTGAAACACTGAAAGCTGGTATTGTGGTTCTAATCTTGGATAGAGGTAGTGAGCAAGTTGTGAAGACAGGAACATGGGGTCAGAGAATGAGAAAGGTGTACTGCTACTGAACTTGGGGCATAAAGGGAGGAGGATAGAGGCATGGTGATTGGATTAGGGTGTTGGTCAGTCACTTCACACTGCAGAGGCTAGATATATAATCTATGGTGTGAAACCAGTTGGGAGTCAGGGGGCCCAGACGCAGGGCTGTGTTAGGCATCTGCTATACTGTAGAGTATTGGACAAATCTCTGTACAAAATGACTGAGGCTCAGATATCAACAATCTCTGCACCAGCCAAGGTATGTTTGTAATAGGCTTTAAGTTTTATTGTCTGGAATTCACTTAGAAAAATAATACTATTATCTGGGAAATTACCTTGGTAAGACTAAGAGAAAGGCGAGATCCTAACTGAATTTGCAGTAACCCAAACAAAAATGAAACAACTACATTTCTCTGAGTTAGAAAGAGACAAATATTGAGATGGGAGAGAGAAGAGGTATAAGAAGTTGGAAGGAGTGAGAAGACAGTGAGAACCAGTGAGGAGACAGAGGGCTAAGGCACTGGAGGTGAAGTGGTCATTTGCAAGAATATCCCTGGGATGAATTAAAAAAATGGAGAGAGCAAGTCTACTTGAAAGGCTAGCATTCATTTTGAAGTTGTCTGCAATTCTGTTAGAGTGGCCAAAAAGTTTGTTTGGGGTTTTCATTATTTCAGTATTTCACTATTTCCAGATATTATTATATTTCCACGTACTAAATTACTATGACTTGTTCATGTTCTCAAAATCAGATCTGTATGGTTTATATCTTGTGCTAAACTTAAAAACCCCAAATAAACCTTTGACCAACTCAGTATATTGTTGACTTTCCTTTCCCTTCCCCTAAACCATCTATAACACTCGGGGTTTTAGTGGGAACTAAGAAAGGAGCTTAATTCCATACACGGGTTGATGTGGTTTAGAAGGCAGAGTGTACCTGAAATGCCGAGAATCAAAACCTCCAAGCAAGAAATCACCATTAGGACATATTCGGCACCCTTGCCTACCTTCTGCCCCTCCCCCAACTCTGCTCATATTTTCAAGAATTTGGAGAAAAAAATCAGGTAAAGGCTTTGGATTTCCGCAGGAAGTTGAATGGAGCTTGTGCCAATCACATAATAGGGAGCTAAGAACTGACATCTAGGAGACTTTGTAGGTCTGATACCCTATTCAATTCTTGTTAAAATAATAAATGATTTTTTCCCTTTAAAAAATAGATTTAATGAAGTAGAGGAGCACTATGATAAATTATCTGAAACTAGTGTGAAGTATCGGGCTGTCATGGATAGTCTTAAATAAATCAAACCAAAAGTTAAAAAAAAGAAATCTAAGGAGACAGTAGTTTCCATCTTAAGAAAATGTACAAAGTTTGAAAAACAAAAACATGCTGTGGTTTTCAGAGGCTTATTTATTGCAACATGGAACATTAACTAATCTTAGGTGGTTATGACACCATGATTAGCTCTAGGGTCCAAGCAAAAGTAGGACTAGAGAAGAATTCATGGAACCCAGGATACCAGAGAGACTCCCCAGAGAACTAAACATTCTGTTCCTGTCCATTTGGACTCAAGGATTCAGTTTTTCTTTGAAATTGATGGAAACATATTGATGTTAGAACTAATAGCTCCTGTTTGTTTTCTTCTTATAGGTCCAAATGTGAAATTATCTGGTTGTTTACTTATTCATTCTCAAGCATTTATTGAGTTTTTGTTGTATGTCAGACATTGTGACACGACACAGACACTGCAGAGGTAAATAAAACATGGTCTCATCCTTGGGAGCACACAGCCTAATGAAAAGAGAGCAGCCAAACAATTTTAATGGGATTGCAAATGGTGAAGCATGGGCAAGGCTTCAGCGGGGCACTGGCAGAGACAAGTGCCGGCTCTGTCTAGAGAAGATGGAAAAGACTTCAAAGAGGAGGTTATTTCTAATAAAAGCGCTAAGACCAGAATCAGGGTCTTAGGGTATCTTCTAAGAAATAAAACAGGTTCTTGAGCTGAAATGAAGCATAGGCATATAGAAGCCTTAATTTTATTAGTGAGCATTATATTTCTGCCCATCATTCCTACCACAGAAAAACATAATTGATTTAGATGACAAATATCCTGATAATCATAACTACCGCTAAGAAGCTACATATTATATTAGTTAATGTAAGATTAAGGTCCGTCTAGTCAAGGCTATGGTTTTTCCTGTGGTCACATATGGATGTAAGAGATGGACTGTGAAGAAGGCTGAGCGCCAAAGAATTGATGCTTTTGAACTGTGGTGTTGGAGAAGACTCTTGAGAGTCCCTTGGACTGCAAGGAGATCCAACCAGTCCATTCTGAAGGAGATCAGCCCTGGGATTTCTTTGGAAGGAATGATGCTGAAGCTGAAACTCCAGTACTTTGGCCACCTCATGTGAAGAGATGACTCATTGGAAAAGACTCTGATACTGGGAGGGATTGGGGGCAGGAGGAGAAGGGAACGACCGAGGATGAGATGGCTGGATGGCATCACTGACTCGATGGACATGAATCTGAGTGAACTCCAGGAGTTGGTGATGGACAAGGAGACCTGGCATGCTGTGATTCATGGGGTCGCAAAGAGTCGGACACGACTGAGCAACTGAACTGAACTGAACTGAACTGAATGTAAGCTAAGCTGTTATAATAAACAGAGCCCAGATGTAGTGATTTAAGGAACAGTTTATTTCTCACCTGTAATTCCAGAGCAGGCATCCCAGGTCAGAAGGCAGCTCTTCTCTGCAGAGAGATTGAGGGAACTGGGCTGCTTCTGCCTGTGGCTCAGTCATACCCACTCCCAACTTTTTTTAAAAGTATCATTAGGGTCTGGGTTCTGTAGTAGAAGAAGGAAGAGAGAGGATAAAGTAGGCAAACTGCCATCCCCAATCGCACCCCACCCCCTGCCACAGTCTAGAAACAGTCTCAGCATAGCATCTGATTACAAAGGAGACTGAGAAATGTAATCCAATCATGTGTGCAGAAAGGCGAGACTAGGTTTTGGTGGCCAGCAAGTATTCTCTGTCATAGATATAAAATTAAAAATGAGAAAAATTTAGTCTAAATTGTTCTAAATGGGTCTAAACCTATAATATAAATAATTTATAATACTATACAAATATCTTCACTTAGGCTAAAAGCAGTGAATCGTACAAGTACAGAATAGGACAGCCAAATTAGCAATGTTCATGCAAGAAAAAGTTGGGGATTTTGCTTGAAGACTAATTCAGTATAAGCTCACAGTTTGATGTGGTTCTTAAAAAGCAAACAAATACAAAATCAAACAGCACAACAAAACAAATACAGTAGTAGACTGCTCCAGTACAAGTGTAAAAGAAGGAAAGGAATTGATCCAGAAATACTTAAGTCAGAATCTTTTAATAGTGTTCTCACATTATTTTGAAGAGGCTCATGAGAAAACAGAAAGAGTCTAGGATGATAAAGTGGCAGGGATCTAGAGACTGTTGTTTGAGGATGAGTAGTAAAACATCCGCTGGATCATGGAAAAAGCAAGAGAGTTCCAGAAAAACATTTATTTCTGCTTTATTGACTATGCCAAAGCCTTTGACTGTGTGGATCACAATAAACTGTGGAAAATTCTGAAAGAGATGGCAATACCACGCCACCTGACCTGCCTCTTGAGAAATCTATATGCAGGTCAGGAAGCAACAGTTAGAACTGGACATGGAACAACAGACTGGTTCCAAATAGGAAAAGGAGTACGTCAAGGCTGTATATTGTCACTCTGCTTATTTCACTTATATGCAGAGTACATCATGAGAAACGCTGGACTGGAAGAAACACAAGTTGGAATCAAGATTGCCAGGAGAAATATCAATAACCTCAGATATCCAGATGACACCACCCTTATGTCAGAAAGTGAAGAGGAGCTAAAAAGCCTCTTGATGAAAGTGAAAGAGGAGAGTGAAAAAGTTGGCTTAAAGCTCAACATTCAGAAAACGAAGATCATGGCATCTGGTCCCATCACTTCATGGGAAATAGATGGGGAAAGAGTGGAAACAGTGTCAGACTTTATTTTTGGGGGCTCCAAAATTACTGCAGATAGTGACTGCAGCCATGAAATTAAAAGACGCTTACTCCTTGGAAGAAAAGTTATGACCAACCTAGATAGCATATTCAAAAGCAGAGACATTACTATGCAGACTAGTCAAGGCTATGGTTTTTCCTGTGGTCATGCATGGATGTGAGAGTTGGACTGTGAAGAAGGCTGAGTGCCGAAGAATTGATGCTTTTGAAGTGTGGTGTTGGAGAAGACTCTTGAGAGTCCCTTGGACTGCAAGGAGATCCAATCAGTCCATTCTAAAGGAGATCATTCCTGGGTGTTGGAAGGAACGATGGTAAAGCTGAAACTTCAGTACTTTGGCCACCTCATGAGAAGAGTTGACTCACTGGAAAAGACTCTGATGCTGGGAGGGATTGGGGGCAGGAGGAGAACGGGACGACCGAAGATGAGATGGCTGGATAGCATCACGGACTCGATGGACACGAGTCTGAGTGAACTCCGAGAGTTGGTGATGCACAGGGAGGCTTGGCGTGCTGCGATTCATGGGGGTCGCAAAGAGTCGGACACGACTGAGCGACTGAACTGAACTGACTGAGTAGAAAATCAGTTTCTATCCTAGAGAAGAAATGCCATGATAAGGGAAGGTTTTGTGTGTGTATGTGTGTGTGTGTGTGTCGGGGGGTGGGGGGTGGTGGAGGGCAGGAGGATATGAAGTAGGGAAGGGGTATGTATTAAAGTGGTCTTCAAAGTTCAAAGAAATTTAGTTAAGTTATTGAAATTTAGCCATATGGAAGGAAAAAGTACATCCATTCTCTTCTGCATCATGAAACAACAACAAAAAGAATGTTCTAGTTTGCTGTGATGAAGATCTGAATAATTAAAGCTATCCAAGAATTCTGAAATAGATTTTTAGAATACCATTGAGATCCACATCACTGGAAGTGCTTGATCAAAAGCTGAATGAACCTCAAACCTGCTGAAGAGAATATTTTCTTTCAGAAAGGACTCAGTTCAGTTCAGTTCAGTCGCTCAGTTGTGTCCGACTCTTTGCGACCCCATGAATCACAGCACACCAGGCCTCCCTGTCCATCACCAACTCCTGGAGCTCACTCAGACTCACGTCCATCGAGTCGGTGATGCCATCCAGCCATCTCATCCTCAGTCGTCCCCTTCTCCTCCTGCCCCAATCCCTCCCAGCATCAGAGTCTTTTCCAATGAGTCAACTCTTCGCATGAGGTGGCCACAGTACTGGAGTTTCAGCTTTAGCATCATTCCTTCCAAGAACACCCAGGAATGATCTCCTTTAGAATGGACTGGTTGGATCTCCTTGCAGTCCACGGGATTCTTAAAAGTCTTCTCCAACACCACAGTTCAAAAGCATCAGTTTGTCAGCACTCAGCCTTCTTCACATCCATACATGACTACTGGAAAACCATAGCCAGAAAGGACTAGATGATGTTTAAAATATTTTCTAATTCTATGATTCATTAAATTTGGTATTAATACTGTGGCTGTTCTAGATGATTCAAGCCAAAATAAAATTTTTGTTGAAATATATGACTGAAGGCCATTATTGTTAACTTGGCCCAGAGGCACAGCAGTGTGGCCAACTCCCTTTTGTACTGGAAAAGCATTTCTAAAATCATTTCTAAAATCTAAAAGCATTTCTAAAATCATCTAACTAGTAGCACTTTTCATGAGATACCATTTTGCTTAAAATTGAACATGACAGACAAATTATGGTTATTTAGACTAGAGAAATTTGGCAGACATTTTCTGAAAAATGAAAAATGTGAATTTGTCACTTCAAAAATATGAATAATATTTATTGCCAATGAAAACATTTGAGCTTTTAAATAAAGATTGGTAGTGTGGACCCTTTATATCTGCCACATGACTATGATAGTTTCCTAATATTTGAAGATTTTTCTGATGAGGTCAGTGGTGATATTATTAGCAAATGTGATTTAAAAAGCATTGTATAATGAAATGTGTCAACTTTGGATGATCTGTATAACTCAATGAGCCACTATTTTCCAAATGACCAACACATTATGTTATAAAATCCTCATGGATTAAAAAATGATTTGTGTCAATGTATGGCAAAACAAATACAGTATTGTAATTAAAAAATAAATAAATTTAATAAAAAAATTCTCAAGTACACAATAAACCAGTGAATTTTTATTTAAAGTAAAAAAATCTTTGATAGGATTTGGATTTCATATTGTAATTAACTTTCAAGAAATAATCACATCACTTGAGTTTTGGTGTAGTATCAAAGAAGAATATCTAGAATTATCTGAAGTTGCTATTAATATACTGTTCTCTCTTTCACCTACCTGTTTGAGGTCAAAGTTTTTCATGTACTATAACTAAAATCACGTTTTGCTGTATTGAATGCAGAAGCAAATTTAAGAATCTAGCTGTCTCCTACTAGGGCATATATTAAAAAGATTTGTAAAAATGAAAACAATGTTACTCATTTCCTTAAATTATTTTACTTTGGAAAATATAGTTACTTTCTTACTTTTCTTATATATTTTTGAATAAATATATTACTTAAACTGTATAAATATGTAATGGGTTTATTATTGTCTTGAAAATAAAGCAATATTTGAGCCTCTTGAGGAAGGTGAAAGGGAGAGTTGAAAAGCTGACTTAAAACTCAACTTTCAAAAACTAAGATCATAGCATCCTGTCCCATCACTTCATGGTAAATAGGTGGGGAAATAATGGAAACAGTGAGAGACTTTATTTTCTTGGGCTCCAGAGTCACTGCAGATGGTGACTGCAGCCGTGAAATTAAAAGACACTTTCTCCTTGGAAGAAAAGCTATGATAAACCTAGAAGTGAAGTGGAGTGAACTGAAGTGAAGTGAAGTGAAAGTCAC
The DNA here is from genome assembly GCA_917880005.1 of Nanger dama. NCBI lineage: Eukaryota > Metazoa > Chordata > Mammalia > Artiodactyla > Bovidae > Nanger > Nanger dama. The sequence goes on from CAKJTW010000069.1 coordinate 8,407,925, forward strand.
TCAGGTGTATCCAACTCTTTGTTACCCCATGACTCCATGGGGTCATACAGTCCATGGAATTCTCAAGAGCAGTATACTGGAGTGGGTAGCCTTTCCCTTCTCCAGGGGATCTTCCCAACCTAGAGACCAAATCCAGTTCTCCTGTATTGGAGGCGAATTCTTTACCAGCTAAGCCACAAGGGAAGTCCAAGAATACTGGACTGGGAGACTATCCCTTCTCTAGTGGATTTTCCCAACCCAGGAATCGAACTGGGTTGTCCTGCATTGCAGGTGGATTCTTCACCAACTGAGCTGTCAGCGAAGTCCCATGTAGACAGCATATTAAAAAGCAGAGACATTTGCTGACAAAGGTTCTTCTAGTCAAAGTTATGGTTTTTCCAGTGTGACGTATGGATGTGAGAGTTGGACCATAAAGAAAGCTGAGTGCCGAAGAATTGATGCTTTTGAAATGTGGTGTTGGAGAAGACTCTTGAGAATCCCTTGGCCTGCAAGGAGATCCAGCCAATCCGTCCTAAAGGAAACCAGTGGAAACCATATTCACTGGAATGACTGATGCTGAAGCTGAAGCTCCAATACTTTGGCCACCTGATGCAAAGAACTGACTCATTTGAAAAGACCCTGATGCTGAGAAAGATTGAAGGCAGGAGAAGTGGACAACAGAGGATGAGATGGTTGGATGGGAATCACTGACTCATTGGACATGAGTTTGAGAAAGCTCCAGGAGTTTGGGTGATGGACAGGGAAGCCTGGCGTGCTGCTGTCCATGGGGTCACAAAGAGCCGATTACAACTGAGTGACTGAACTGAACTGCAACATTCAAGAGGTGTAATTAGAAAATAATTTGATTTATTCCTCCAGTGACCATTCAAATACATACTGCAGGACTAATATTTTCCTTTACCTTTGAGTGGAAACTATGGCATGGCCCATGACTCTAAAGCTATAAAAGGCATTCTAGCTCAGTAATAGTATGTCTAGTACAGTAGTTAAAAAGTAATATTTCTCTTGAAATTACAGCTTTTTTTGTCTCCCTGCCTCAAGACTAGGTGTTGCAAAGAGTGAAGTTGCGGTTGTTCTTCACTTGGTTCTATTCCTCTCCATTTTCTTCCTTAAACGAGTTATAATGCTGGGTTGGGAGTTAGGGAGGAGAAGAAGGAGAGCCAGTGGCAGAGGAAAGTTCTAACTTGACTGGAAGTATCACTGATCTTAGTTTTCTTTACCAAAGGCTGACTCTTTCCCTAGTGGGAATGCCTCTGTGGTTCTTGAGACCCTCACATTTTGCTTCCCCTCTCCTGAGCATCTTCTTCTCCTTCCAATCTGAGCATATCTGATCATCAGGTCCACCAAAATGGGTAACTGTGTTTTTTTTTTCCCCCAGCTGGTCAGCTTAACTTCAGGCATTCCATGGTACGCATTCTGCTTTCTTTTGCTTCAGTCCTTCACAAAACTTAGGTTTTAATGGCCCTCTAGATGGGGACCAAGACAGTGTCATATCATTTCTCTAAAAAATCTCTTGCTTCACATCTTTTCTACAGGAAGACTTCCATGTGTGACCCCTCATTAGTGGGAATGCAGTAAATTCACAAGCCACAGTGATTTATCTAACTGCCCTAATCTTATGCTTTACCATGTTGAGGCAGATTCCAGTTCTCGGTCCCCTCCAGATTTTAGAAGACACATTTCAAAGTCTTCAAAAGGTGGTCTTTAAAGACTTAAAGGCAGGACTTCCCTGGTAGTCCAGTGGTTGAGAATCCTCCTGCCAGGGCAGGGGATACAGGTGTCATCCCTGGTCTGGGAAGACGCCACCCAGAAGCAATGTAAACCTGTGCGCCGCAGCTATGGAGCGCATACACTGCGACTACTAGAATCTGCAGGCCCTAGAGCCTGTGTTCCACAACAAGGGATGCCACCTCAACGAGAAGCCTGCACACTAGAACCGGAGAGTAGCCCCCACTCTTAGCAACTGAGAGAGGCCATGTGCAGCAATGAAGACCCAGTGCAGCTAAAAATAAATAGATAAATAAATCATACTAAGAATAAGTAAAATATGGAAAACTTTAAAAAGAATTATTTTAGTATGATGCTGAAAAAAAGATACTACTGAATTATCTATTTTGTAGACATGAGTTTAAGGGTGGGTGCTTCTCTCCTTTAACCTTGCTGTGTGTGTTGAGGAAGTGTTAGCTATACTCAAAGCACAACACCTCATCTGAGCTCCAATTCTTGATGACAGTGAGCATTAAGAACTACAAGCTTGGGAATTTCCTGATGGTTCAGTGGTTAGGACTCCATGCTTTCATTGTTGAGGGTTTGGGTTCAATCCCTGGTTGGGAAACCTAAGTCCCACAAGCTACATGAAATGTAGGACCTACAGGTGCCTTGAAGTAGATTGCTAAAATAGACATTTTCCTTCACTTTTCCTTGTATCCACACCCTGTGTGAAGTGACTTTGTAGTTCATGCTTTCAGAAGGTAGAATCTATTTCTTTGTAATCTGAACTGATCTTGTCATTTGTTTTGGCCAGTTGATTGCAGAGGAAATGACAGAGTGCTGGTTCCAAGCCTGCCATCCAAGTTTTGAGTGGTTCTGTTCTCTCGGGGTATCTTACTCCAAGCAAAAACCAGAGTACCCCCCACTGGTGGGAGAGCACAGGAAGAACTCAGCTGTCCCAGCCATGTCTATCATAGATCAATCTACAGTCAGCTAGTTAATTAAATGTGTGTGTGTGCACATGTGCACATGTGCACACACGCTCAGCGATACCTAACTCTTTGTGACTCCATGGACTGTAGCCCACCAGGGTCCTCTGTCCATGGAATTTTCCAGGCAGGAATACTGGAATGGGTTGCATTTCTGTAGGGGATCTTTTCGACCCAGGGATCGAACCTGCCTCTCTTGCACCTCCTGTATGGGGAGGAGGATTCTTTACCACTGAGCCACTTAATAAGCCCAATTAAATAGGAAACTTGTTTTCTATACTATACTCACAACACCTCTGACACCAAATGTGTGAGTTTTTTCTTGGCAACAATTGTTAATAATTTTCCAACTCTCTGGATATCAACTAGGTGTCCTTCAGTTCAATTATGACACTAAATATCTAAAGTTAGTGCAGGTCCCACAGGTTAAGAACTCAGTCCCTCGAGGTGCTCCCCACTTCAGACACCATTTACAAGTCCAAGGTTATCACCTATACTTCTGACCAACTGGCTATAGAATGGCAGTTTCCACAACCCTCTCCCTAGATTTGATAATTTACTTTAAGGGCCTGAAGAATGCAAGGAAATACTAACTTACACTTACTGATTTATTTTAAAGGATACAAATAGACAGCTGAAGTGTTACATAAGGAAGGTCTGGAAGGTCCTGAGTACCTTGTCCTCAGGCACCTCTTGTCCCTGTGATTTCGGTGGTGTCACCCTCCCAGCACATGGATATGATCACCAACCTGTAAATGGGATTTTTATAGAGGCTTCATCTTGTAGGCATGCTAGATTATTAATTAAATCTCCAACATCTTTCCCATCCCTGGGAGTTGGGGGTGGCGCTAAAAGGTCTAAGCTTCTAGTCATGGCTTCCCAGTTCAGTCGCTCAGTCATGTCCAACTCTTTTGATCCCATGGACTGCAGCATGCCAGGCCTCCCTGTCTATCACCAACTCCCGGAGTTTACTCAAACTCATGTCCATTGAGTTGGTGATGCCATCCAACTATCTCATCCTCTGTTGTCCCCTTCTCCTCCTGCCTTCAATCTTTCCCAGCATCAGGGTCTTTTCAAACAAGTCAGTTCTTTGCATCACGTAGCCAAAGTATTGGAGTTTCAGCTTCAGCATCAGTCCTTCCAATGAATATTTAGGACTGATTTCCTTTAGGATTGACTTGTTTGATCTCCTTGCAGTCCAAGGGACTCTCAAGAATCTTTTCCAACACCACAGTTCAAAAGCATAAATTTGAATTATGCCTTGGTCTTCCTGATAACCAGCTTCCACCCTCAAGCTATGCAGGAGCCCAGCAAAATTTGTCTTCTTAGAACAAAAGACTCTTCTATCACCCAGAATATCCCAAGGGTTTTAGGAACTCTGTGTCAGGAACCAGGAACAGAAATAAAATATGTAGTTCTTAGTTTGTCATACCAAGGTATGTGATGGATAGAGGAGCCTGGTGGGTTACCATCCCTAGGGTCGCAAAAGAGTCGGAAGATGACTTAGTGGCTACACAACAACAACTATGTAAGAGAGCTTGACACAGAAGAGCAGAGCTGCCCTCACGATCCACCACTGACCACAGAAGCATGAGTAAGCTTAGCTGAGATGGGCACTGCCTACTTAATGCTTGTGGTTTAGACCCACTAAGTTTTTGGCTGATGCATTATATTGCTCAGTCAGCAAGTCATGTCGTGGCTGACTCTCTGCCACCCCACAGACTGCAGCATGCCAGGCCTCCCTGTCCCTCACCATCTCCCGGATTTGCCCAAGTTCATTTCCATTGAGTTGTTGACGCCATCCACCATCTTGTTCTGTGTCACTGTCTTCTCCTGCCTTCAGGGCAGGGCTGGGTCTTCCTGACCCAGCATCAGGTCTTTTCCAATGAGTCAGCAATAACTAATTGATACAGGTTTTAGTGAGAACCAGGGCTTCCCTGATAGCTCAGTTGGTAAAGAATCTGCCTGCAATGCAGGACACCCCGGTTTGATTCCTGGGCCAGGAAGATCTGCTGGAGAAAGGATAGGCTACTCACTCCAATATTCTTAGGCATTCCTTGTGGCTCAGCTGGTAAAGAATCCACCTGCAATGCAGATCTGGGTTTGATCCCAGGTTGGGAAAATCCCCTAGAGAAGGGATAGGCTACCTACTCCAGTATTCTGGCCTGATGAATTCCATGGGCTGTATACTCCATGGGTTTGCAAAGAGTCAGACATGACTGAGCGACTTTCACTTAGTGAGAACCGAGACTAAAATGGGCTTTTCGTGTACAGTAAAGAATCTGCCTGCAATGCAGGAATCCTGGGTTCGATTCCTGAGCTGAGACGATCCCCTGGAGGAGGAAATGGCTACCCATTCTAGTTTTCTTGCCTGGGGAATTCCATGCACAGAAGAGTGTAGCAGGCTACAGTCCTTGGCATGCAAAGAATTGGACATGACTGAATGACTAAGCACGCACACAAAGACAGAAATAATTTTATTTATATCCTATTACAGTAATGTATAACTTGAACGAAAGGAGAACAAGAGTATCACAGACTGGGGAGAAGGGACAATAGTAAGAAAATAAGCAGTTAAAATATATACAATTGAGTACTAAAGAATATGGTTTTGAATTGTGCAGGTCCACTTACACATGCTATTTTTTTTCCAAACATACATACTATATAACCATACAGTCAGTGGCTGGTTAAATTCTCCGGTGCAGAACCATAGATGTGGAGAAACTGCATATACAGAGGGTCAACCATAAGTTATACGGAAATCTTCCACTGCTGGGAGCGTTGCTCAAGGGTCAACTGTATTTACTCAGGAGTCAGTGGATAAGTTAATGTGAAGATAAAACTTTACATTAGGGGGCAGGAGGATGAAGAAGCTGGAAAAGTAAATTCGAGTTAGACTGCAGAGACTTTGGGGTAGGAGCTTCTGTTGTCTGTCATTTGACGATCAGTGGAGAACCCCTGAAGGTGACGACTATGGTTTCCATCTCCATTTCTTATATTTCTCTCATTCTGGCCACTCATTCCTATAGTGCCTGCTAAAGTAAAATTCAGAGTCAACGGAAGCACCTCTGTTTTAACCCACAGGGTACTGACTGGCAATGAAGAAAACATTCTCAATGTTGTGAATAACTCCCAGCTTATATTTTATGGCTTGAAGCACAATTTGACAGAAGAGCCAAGATACTTCTATTCTGACCAAAGAGGAACAGATGGAAGAAATGATTTCCTCCACAAAAGAAGACAAGTAAGAAAGAAATTATCCTGTTTAAGTGAAAAAGATAAAAACACGTTTGGTTATTCATGAGAGCCATTAAATCTGTCCTTCTTTCTTGAAGAGGCATGTGAATTTGTTGACCACTAGATGGCACTTGTGTACAGCAATTGAAACATCCGTGAACCCAAGGAAGCCTGTGGTGTGGTCAGAGTGTAGAATCGGAGGTTTTGCTCTGATGCAGGCTCCCCCACCCAGAGTCAGGAGGGACGCAGAAGAGAGGGCCTAAATCTCTTCTGCACTTTCTTGACTTGTAAAGAAAAATGAACATGGCAGAAGCGTTCCTGATTAGATCGGGAGAAAAAGAATGATACATTCTTGCTGGGTGAATCAGAAGAGATGATATTCTATCATTCTTTAGATATAGACTTGAAATACTGACTTTAAATTTATGGTTGTGGTGTGAGCCATGGTTATCTGTTTACCTAGTCAGTGGAATTGGGTGAAGTATGAATAGTGTATCTTCCAACTGGTTAATTTAACAGTGATACTTTCAGAATAATAACTCTTATCCTTTGGGGTGAAAAACATGGATCTCAGAAGTCTTCTCATCAGATCACCATAGTTTGATTCATCTCTATGAGAGCTGGTTGCCTGGTTGTTCATTGGTCTCTCCCTCACCTGGACATTCTCAGATGATGCAAAGGGTAATAGCATATGTGAACATCATCAACAACTATACCTGAACCAATGTAGGACACATCTTCAGAAAGAAAGAAAGAAAGAAAGATATATAGAGAAATACCAAAGAAGCAAAACAAACAAACCGGGAAATTTAATAGTGCAAGACAGCCTAATCAGGGGCAACAAAACTGATAATCTTGTCTGACCTGTGCCCCTTAGTCCTCTGGCCCTGGAGCTATTACCAACATTTAGAATCACCAGCAGTACACAACCCCCTTTCTGGAAAGGAAGATGCTGGCAATCGTCCAGTTACAGCTCTGCCAACCCATTAGCTTGTCACCACTCTGCTGATGCTGATCTCGTTTGGGTCTCATCTAATCTGTCCTTTCAGTAGCCTCAGCTTTCTCCTGTTTAGCCTAAGCTGCTGTAAGCACCTGTTTTGAAGTATCGCCAGATCTGATATAAAAGGGACATCTGTCCTAAAGAAGATTAGGTTAGGGTCAGAGAGCTCCAGTAGGGCAAAAAGAAAATAGCAGATTGGGTCATAGGAGTGAAGGGAAACCAGAAAGAGAACTGTATGTGTGGGGCAGTGCGATGCCAGAGACGGAGCTCTCTTTAGTATCTGTGGTCCTACGCCTTTGACCGTCAGAATGGCCTCTCTTGGGCCTCTTTTTGGTTACTTAGAGCTTTTATGCTTTTTCCAAGTGCTCATACCTTGGGAAGAGGATTGATAAGCTAATTCCAACGGAATATTTCTATCTTAACAGGAGACAAAGCAAGAATTTCATAAAGCAGTGTAATAAAATTCTGATGGTAGGAATGCAAGTTTTTGCAAACATTGTCAGTGGTATTTTCCTCTTATTTGTGAAGTCATCATTTAGGCTACCTACTTTTGTGTGTTTTTTTGCAAAACCATCCCTATAAATTAATGTACCACCAGGAGCCTAGTTGGTTTCCATAGCACCGAATATGCTCAATTTGATTAGGAAATTGTTGTTGTTGCTCAGTCACTCAGTTGTATCTGACTCTTTGCAACCCTATGGACTGCAGCACACCAGGCTTCTCTGTCCTTCACTAGCTCCTGGAGCTTGCTCAGACTCATGGTCCATTGAATCCGTGATGCCATCCAACCATCTCAACTTCTGTCACCCTCTTTTCCTCCTGCCCTCAATCTTTCCAGCATCAGGGTCTTTCCCAGTGAGTCAGCTCTTTATATCAGGTGGCCAACGTATTGGGATTAGGAAATAGAGGGGCTGAATTATTGATAAACTGCCATAACTTGAGTTTAGGGAGGAACATATATAAAAATGTAAAAAAAGCAAATACATTGAAAATTATGCATGAGAAGCTTGAAAACCATGTGTATTACAGTCTTTCAAACTTCTGGTTATGTATGAACTTCTGATCAGTTATGTTATTAGGCCTCATCAGTTATAGAGTTTGGCACACAACTAGTTTACAATCCAGATCAACTAATTTTTATATGGAAAAATGCTATTTCATTCTTTGGAACAGCAAAGCTGGGATGATACAAACCTGGAACTTTTGGTGGAATTGCTACTTCCTGGAGAAGGCGATGGCACCCCACTCCAGTACTCTTGCCTGGAAAATCCCATGGATGGAGGAGCCTGGAATGCTGCAGTCCATGAGGTCGCTGAGGGTCGGACATGACTGAGCGGACTTCCTTTCACTTTTCACTTTCATGCAGAAGGAAATGGCAACCCACTCCAGTGTTCTTGCCTGGAGAATCCCAGGGACAAGGGAGCCTGGTGGGTTGCCATCTATGGGGTCGCACAGAGTCGGACATGACTGAAGTGACTTAGCAGCAGCAGCAGTCCTCAATTAATACATGGAACAAAATTGTCTGAAGCTGTCATGAATGAAGCTGATGTGCAGAGAAGCAGGGATGTGAGCTGAGCAAAGGCAGAGAGGAAGTACATCTCTGATCTTCCCAGTTACGTGATCCAGTGCAATCTCTTTTTAACTTAAACTATTTGAGTTGGGTTTCTGCCACTGGAAACCCTGAGAACCGACTAGCATATACCCAACCAGTCCAACTGGGTCTTCTAATATGGCACATGTGTTGCTACTAGGAATTTCATTAAGTAAATTATTTTACATCTCTGGCTCAGCTTGCCATCTGATTCTAATAGAGACAACAGTCAGTGTCTTTGGAAGAAAATATCATTCAAATTTTGGTCATCTCGGCTCATGATCATTTTATGACCTGAAGCACAAGTATTAGCTGTCGCTGCAAGAGGTATTATTTAGGATGGAACCAATAATTGCAACAATTTACCACATTTTCATAGGAGAATTTAGAGTGAATGTGTTTTTCATTAGCTCCTGGGATTCTTTCCTTCAATACTGTGATGACTGGCAGTGTGCTGAGCTAGACAACATTCTTGTGTTTTCTCTTAATAAGGACTAAGAGCAGAATGGAAGGAGGATTTTTGGAGTCTGATGCAGCTGAAGCTTAACAGCAGTAAAATTAGAGGAAGGAAAACATGCATCAGCAGGAACTAGAATGTAACTTATTGTTTTTGGCCCCATAAATGACTCCCTAATCCCCTCAACCCTGCAGCCAATACAATCCCACCACAGTAGAAGTGTGGGGACCTTAGTCCAGCGTCCTTATTTTGTAGAAAAGGAGACCTAAGAGATTAAGTGATCTTGCCAATATCATAAAGCAAGTTTGCAAAGAACTACTCCCTGTCTTCTTTTGATATAGTAAATTGCACATAAAAACTTAAGAGAGATTATTTTGTTATCACTTAAGGGGTTATTTTCCCAGTTAATGTTCCCCGATAATAGATGAAGAAAGGAGGGGATCTTTTTCGACAGTTTTAAATAATATGTATTTATTTGTTTGGCTGTGTCGGGTCTTCCTTGCCACACGTGGGGTCTTCCATCTTCACGGTGGCATGCTGAATATTTTAGCTGTGGCACATGAACTCTTAGCTGCAATATGTGGGATTTAGTTCCCTGATTAGGGATTGAACCTGCTCTCCCTGGACTGCGAGTGTAGTCATAGTTACTGGACCACCAGGAAGTCCCAGGAGGCAATATTTATATGAATATAAAAGCAAAACAGCCTCCCCAAAATAAAATGGTCCTTATCCTTTTCCAAAGCACCATCACAGCATATTTTTTTCCCCTGTTCCCTGGAATGCCTTAGTTTTCGGATTCTGTGCCACTGCTTTTGTTGTCTGCATCTCTTGGAATAGCCTTCCTATGCCTCATTCTGGTTTAACACACATGTAGTGAGTGCCAGACACTCTCAACACTGGTGCTGTCTAACAGAAACAGAAAGGAAGCTACACATGAGATGTAAAATGTTCTAGTAGTCACATAAAAAATTTAAACAGTAGAAATTAATTTTAATAGTATATTTTATTTAACCCAATATACCCATGCATGCTCAGTTGCTCAGTCACGTCTGACTCTTTGTGATCCTGTGGACTATAGCCTGGCAGGCTTCTCTGTTCATGAGATTTCCTGGGCAAGAATACTGGAGTGGGTTGCCATTTCCTTTTCCATATATTAAAATAATATACCCCAACTGTTATTATCTGAATATCTAATTCATATAGAAAATTATTAATAGGATAGTTTATATTCTTCTCTTTGTACTAAGTTATCTAAATCTGATATGCATTTTGCACTTACAGCACATTTCAGTTTTGACAAGCTGTATCTGAAAGTGTTTAATTGCCACAAGTAGTCATTGAACCCACTCCAGTACCCTTGCCTGGAAAATCCCATGGACAGGCGAGCCTGGTAGGCTGCAGTCCATGGGGTCACTAAGAGTCAGACATGACTGAGCGACTTCCCTTTCACTTTTCACTTTCATGCATTGGAGAAGGAAATGACAACCCACTCCAGTATGCTTGCCTGGAGAATCCCAGGGACAGAGGAGCCTAGTGGGCTGCCGTCTCTGGGGTTGCACAGAGTCAGACACGACTGAAGCGACTTAGCAGCAGGAGCAACAGTCATTGGACAGTGTAGATGAAGAACCGTACAGTATTGTCAAATCTTACCAGTTTCTCAAGATCAAAATCAAACTTCCTTTTCCCAACATATTTTTTCCTGTGCAGTGCATGCCAAAAATACTTCCTACACTGAACTGATAGTTTTATTATTGTGAAAAGCCCTTTCTCCATGAGTACCCACAAAGGGTCAGGCACCACACTAGATCTTATGAAGTCCTTTCATTCTTCAAGTCTTTGGAACGCTGACTGTATCTCTTGGGGCCTGTATATTGTTATATCTCATCGTATGGTTTGGCTAGCTTATACACTTTACTGGAGGGTAAAAAGTCTCCCCACAGGAGCTATCTCTTGCTTATATCTGTACATTTCATCCCATATTACCTGTGTTACACCATTAATACAAGAGTGTTGAATTATATAGATACGATAGCATCGTATTATGTATATCTTCCCATTTAGAATATGAACATCTTAAAGGATGAGTCCATATCTTACTTTTCTCTATGTGCTCTCAGAAACTCATAAGAAAGAAATTTGTACAAAGAATATGTTTGTCAAGTACTTGCTGATTGTTGTTGATCTCCACCTAAGGCTAGGCAGGCATTTTCCTGTGCTGAATCAAGGTAGAGTTGAAAGGAGATGGAAGTCTGTTTATCACTAGATGTCTGCCAAATGTGCTTTGCTGCCAACATACCCTATGTCTCTGGGTAACATGATTAATTTTCCAGAAAAATTCTGGAATTTTTTCTTAAAACTAGGATTTATTTCTAAGTTTTAAAAATGTGCAAGAGACTTTAAAAAGGCCTGAAGAGCCCAAAGATGTCATATACGGCCCAAAGATTTAATATATGATTACACGAAGGTTGTGTCTGTTGGTTCCTTCATTGCTAAGTTTTCTAATTTTCCATCCTGTAAAATTAGATTTGTATGGAGCACATATTTAGTAGAAAGAACATAGGTTTTAAATTGAGAAAGGCATGAATTTTAGTACTGACCATTCCCTCCTACTTATATAGTTAGGTTCACTTCTTTACCTTTTTAAACCTCAGTTTCCACATCTGTAAAATGGTGATCATGATATTTATGTAAGTTGTTCTAATGATGGCATGAACTAAGAATGGCAAGAACTTGTGAGTTTAAAGCTCTTCACCAATATCTGACATATGGACCATAAATGTGCAATAGATACTGTGTTTCTTCCATATCTTGCCAGAAGGAACACAGTAAATGACAAGCTGGGGTAGACCTACAAAGTAGGCCTGTCTAAGTTCTGGTAGTATACCATTTCTCTTTTTATGACTTCTCATGTGGTCTCAGACAATAAAGCAGCTGCAAAATAAATGTCCATGAATCTGGAGGAAAGTCTCTTGAAACAAGTCTTGGGACTCTGTCTAGGACTCTGTCCAGCTACTTGTTGAAGACCTATGTGAGGACAGTGAGAAAAATGCTGATCAAATTTGTAAGTGGCACAAAGCTAGTCTGAATATCTAACATGTCAGAGGACAGAATCAAGGCTCACAAAGGTCTTTAGATGCTATTGTAATGGTCTAAATTCAATAAGATGAAATTTACAGGGAATAATGTGAGGTCGTGCACTTTTGTCTGAAAACTCATTTGAGATAGGTATAGTTTAATTGTAGGCATGTGAAAAAAAAATTCAGGGAGTTCATGGTCTTAGTTGACTATAAACTTGACATGAATCTATAGTAATAGGGTTGTTCAAAAAGTGAAATCAGTCTTAGGCTACATTCACAGGTGTTTTGGAGTAGGAAATGGTAACCTACTCCAGTATTCTCGCCTGGAAAATCCCATGGAGAGCAGAGCTTGGTGGCTGCAGTCCCTGGGGTTACAGAAGTTTGGTCATGATTGAGCACGCACACACGCAGATGTTTAGTCTCCAGGATGAGAGTAGATCAGTCTGGTTCTCTGTGCTTGCTGGACAATGCCTAGACTTTTACAGTCTAGTTTGGGAGCTACACTAAGAGGAACAGAGGCAAATGAGGACATCATAGGGCAAAAGCATCTGGAGCCATCCCGCCTTAAGCACTCATTCAGTACATCTTTACTAGTGTTGGCTGTGTTATAGGCACTTCCCTTGCTTCTTGGGATACAACAGTGAACACAGCAGTCAGGCAATTCCCAAGGGAACTGAGGAAATTTGGCCTGTGAGGGAGAAAACTTTGCAAATGTGTGCTATTTCCTAATATTTGAAGGGCATAGCATCCTTCTGTATGATCACAGAGCTAGTGTGTTAATACATGTATGTTAAAATAGAGTAGGGTTGGAGCCAGGACTTTCCATCAGTTAAAAGCATCCCTGGATGGAACAGGTTGCTTTGCAACTGGGGTATACAGATTAAGTTGACTGATATCTTATGAGAAGAAGTCAAATATAGTAAAATTCAGTAATAAAGAATTCCATGAGAATAGGGATACAAATATATTTAAAAATTGGCTCCTCTGTCCATTCTTCAAAAGGGACTGGCTAAATTTGTTATCTTCTTAGAGGTGCTGGGAATGGAAAGCTCACTGGGCCGTGAACAGGGGAGGGAGCTTAAGTAGGGAAATAGCAGGTAACCCATCCAGGGAAGCAGGCCTATGTTCTCCTGGTTCAGTCTTTCCTGATCAGACCTAAGGAGCAGGTGCCATTTCATTTAATGATTCCTGGAATTGCTACAGCAATCTTAGAAGTCCCAGCCAGCCCCAAGCACTGCTGCTGCTGCTGCTAAGTCACTTCAGTCGTGTCCGACTCTGTGACCCCCCAAGCACTGAATATTATTAATATTAATCTGGAATAGATAACCACCATCAGGTGGCACTAAACCAGAACTGGGATTTGGATAGATCCAGATTATACCACCAAATGAAATGCCACACTTGTTATTTCATTAACATCACAATAATCAGCCTAGATGTCTTATGTGACTGGAAATTTTGAGTTCACTTTTCAAATTATGCAGGGATTTTATCATACTGGAAGTGTTGCTGGACTACATTACCACTGGACCTCTGTTTACCTAACTGTCCTAATTCTGTGATGATCCAATCATCCATCAGTAACATCTAGTCTGAATCAGAAATAATTGTTTCTTTATTTGTATTTCTATAATGTTTTTCGTGTTTCCCCTCAAAGAGTTATTAAATTTCATTACAATTCCCCATCCCCAATACATTCATCAGTAAATATTTGCCAGGTGCCTGCTCTTGTTTAAGCACAAAGAGAAGGAATTGTGCCTGATTTTAAGGGGCTATCAGGACAACTGGATTGACCAGATCAGACCAGCATGGCCCTGAGAATCACTGCTGGGTGGGACTCCATGGCATGGGTTTGAGAAGCTCAATGCTAGAGCTGGGAGAGCAGAAGAGAGGACTTCTTGCTGCTCAGGTTGCGCTGCTGGGGGCATGTAGGTCTTTCACAGCATTATTCTCTCAGGTGATCTGGCTAATAGTGAACTGAAGTGGTGGTAGATAAGAACATGCATATATATTTACATTTATATTTCAATATTTCAGGCTATGGGGTCAGGTTTTCAGGGTAATGCCATGAAGTCATCTAATACTCGTGTGTGTGTGTGTGTGTGTGTGTGTGTGTGTGTGTGTGTGTGTGCGCGTGCGCGCGCGCGTGTGCTCAGTCACTCATTTGTGTTGGCTCTTTGCAGCCCCATGGACTGAAGCCCGCCAGGCTCCTCTGTCCATGGAACTCTCCAGGCAAGAATACTGGAGTGGGTTGCCATTTCCTTCCTCCAAGGGGTCTTCCCAACCCAGGGATCAAGTCAGCACTCTCCTCTCCGCTTTTGAGATGGGTTCTCTACCGCTAGCGCCGCCTGGGAAGCTCTATACTCTTCCCTAGTAGCTCAGCTGGTAAAGATCTGCCTGCAATGCAGGACACCCCAGTTAGATTCCTGGGTCGGGAAGGTCCTCTGGAGAAGGGATAGACTACCCACTTCAGTATTCTTAGGTTTCCCTGTGGCTCAGCTGGTAAAAAGAATCCACTTGCAATGTGGGAGACCATCATTCAATCCCTGGGTTGGGACGATCCCCTGGGAGGAGAGGAAAGTCTACCCACTCTACTGGCCTGGAGAATTCATGGACTGTATAATCCATGGGGTTGTACATGGTTGGAGAGGACTGAACAATTTTAAGTTTCACAACTCCATTAAAAAACAAAACTCACCTTCAGTCTAAAACTATTATTACCTTGATAAAGTATCAAAAAACTATTATCAGTATAGATGTTAGTATAGACAAAAAAGCTTTATAGTTATCTTTTAAACACAGAAATTTGAAGCAGATCATTTCCCTAAACATTGTTTGCCTTTTTTCCAACAAATTCAAAGCTTTGACTTTATCTTTTTGTAGCAATTATTTTTAGCTGTGTACCTGTAAGCCAGCCATTTTCTCTCTCTGAATCTCAAAATCATATGTATAAGTATTACCCTATGTTTTCAGGGCTATCAAGAGAATATAAATGTAATGTTTTATGTAAAATTACAGAATAAGTTCTCTTCTATGGGTATTTTTCTATACCAGGCAATCATTGCCTCAGTTCCCCAATTTCTTAGTGTGTATTTTCTTGGTTTCTGTTTGCCATTGACTTTGCTTGATGAAATATAATTGTTTTTCACGATCAATTGCTGTTGGCAGATCTCTCCAAACAGCTCATGTTTTTTCCATCAATAAATAAGGGATTAAAATTGTTTCTTTGAGTGCAGAGCAGTGTATTGGTCTTTGGGAGGATCTTAGGTGATCTAAAGGAAACTAGGTTCTTGCCCTCCAGAAATGAATAGTCCTGAGGGTGTATTAACCGACAAACATTTTCTATAAATGCATATCTTAAGCTCTATGTTCTATCCCCCTAAAATTCATTCTAGTAAGGCACGATAGGAGAGACTGGGGCAGAGGGCTGGCCCTTATCCTTGGAACTTAGAAATTAGGAAAATTTCCCCAATACTCTGATTCTTCTTAAGAACATCTCTAAATCTGATATCTATAAATTCATAACAACCACTTTGAGTATTTTAAATTTCTAGCTGGTGTTACAATTTGTGAGCTGCCAATGAAAATTCTTAAAGTGTATTTAAGTAGTTAATATTTTCTGTACTATGTGATTCACTAATTATGTGCATTGTCTCATTTTATCCTTACAGCAACTTTGAGAGGGATGATACTCTGATCACACCCATCTTACAGACAACCACACTGAGACTTTTGGGTAGGTTATTTGGCTTGTTGTTGTTCAGTCTCTCAATCGTGTCTGACTCTGTGATCCCATGGACTGCAGCAGGTCAGGCTTCCCTGTCCTTCACTATCTCCTGGAGTTTGCTCAGACTCTTGTCCATCGTGTCAGTGATGCCATCCAACCATCTCGTCCTCTGTCATCCCTGTCTCCTTTTACCTTCAATCTTTCCCAGCAGCAGGGTCTTTTCCAATGAGTCAGTTCTTCGCATCATCTGGCCAAAGTATTGGAGCTTCAGCTTCGGCATCAGTCTTTCCAATGAACATTCAGGACTGACTTCCTTTAGGATTGACTGGTTTGATCTCCTTGCTGTCCAAGAGACTCTCAAGATTCTTCTCCAACACCACACTCTGAAAGCATCAGTTCTTCAGTGCTTAGTCTTCTTTATGGTACAACCCTCATGTCCATACATGACTACTGGAAAAACCCTAGCTTTGACTACCAGAATCTTTGTTGGCAAAGTGACTCCTTTGCTTTTTAATATGCTGTCTAGGTTTGTCATATCTTTCCTTCCAAGGAGCAAGCCTTATATGCCTTAGAACACACTTAAAGTAAATGATAGAGCTGGAATCCTATTTCATATATTCTGATGGCAGAATTTATCTGCACGATAGGTTTGCTACATTGCCTTAATAGCAATTTTATTCATCTTAAAATCACTTCTTTCAATTTCTAAATGTCTCTCCATTCTGCCTTTCCAAATTCTGATATTCTGCAATATACTAAACTCCCTCCCCACCACCATTCCAAACCTTTTGTGAAAAAGATTTGTTGTGAAATAGAAGCACATTTGTTTAAGAACTAGAAGGTCCTCTAATTTTCATTCCACTAACATTTATTTGGATAAATATTAGGAGTTCACTTCTCTGACTTTGTTTCCTCTTCTGAGATGCAGGGATAAATGCTATCTTCTATGTAAGCTGTAGAAAGAAATTGCTTAACATATGTGAAACTATATGGTAAACTGCAATAGAGTATAATTAATACGACATATGATAAAAAACAATTGATTTTTGCACTTCCCTTGGATCTTTGTAGTTTAACTTTGTAGAGGAACTCTCCATTTTCTTAAAAATCTTAGATGTCTTTTTCGATCTTTTGGAACAACATGAAGACTTTCAGAAGCAAATATACCAAAGGAAAAATACTCTCTTCATTTTTTCTCACTTTTTCCTCTCAAAATACCCTGCTTTTTGACTTCTTCAGAGGGTTCTGGGCTGAATAAATTCTAAGATTGGCCATATTTACATAATGGTGAAAAATGGGGGTCATATGGGTTTCCTCATATGTTGCTGAGTGCTTCATAAGCAGTGCTGGAAGCAGTTGGCTCTTTGAAAGCTGCAGGTCAGTAATGACACACCAGACTATTCCCTCCTTTCATGTATATAATTATTGTGTTATCTAGGGAGAATCCCAAAGGGTGTTATGGTTGGACAATATGGACACTTACTGCTGGCTGGACCATCAGGAGACTTTTGTATAAGGAATTACTAGATATTCCAGAAAGGGTGACGTCATCACAGTCTGGGCTCCTTGGTGGCTCAGATGGTAAAGAATTTGCCTGCAATGTAGGAGACCTGGGTTTGATCCCAGGGTTGGAAATAAATGAATACCCACTCCAGTATTCTTGCCTGGGAAATCCTATGGACAGAGGAGCCTAGAAGGTTACAGTCCATGGGGTTGCAAAGAGTTGGACACTATTAAGTGACTGACACTTTCACTTTTCATCATAGTCTACCCTCTGCTGAAATTATCAAACAAGCAATCAGTAAAATGCTAGCTAAGTCATTTCAGTCGTGTCCAACTCTTTGCAACCCCATGGACTGTAGTCCACCAGGATTCTCTGCCCTGGTGGATTCACCAAGCAGGAATACTGGGGTGTGTTATCGTGCCCTCTTCCAGGGGATCTTCCTGACCCAGGGATCGAACCTGGTGTCCTGAAGCCCCTGCACTGCAGGCAGATTCTTTGCTGATGAGCCACTGGGGAAGCCCAGTGTGTAAAAGGGCCATTCCTATAAAGAGGGGTGGGGGCTCACTGACTTTTCTGGGCCAGAATGATGATTCAGTTTGGTGCCAAATAATGGTTTTCAACATTGCATCATTTTTAAGGTGCACATATTGCTGCCTCCCTGAGAATCTCAGTCCTGCAGCCATTCTCTCCTGGCTACATGTAGGACCTGTGAGATAACCAGTGAGGAGAGAGGAAAGGATGTGGACATGAGAGGTAGGCAGGGCCTTACAATCTTTTTGTTGACAAGGGTTCTAAATCAGGTATTTTATGATTGCATTTTCATGGGTTTATGAGGTCTGGGAATCTTGGACTTAACATACGTGAGTTCTTTGTTTTGTAGGAAAGGTAGACCCAGATCATGTGAGGGTGTGGTGTTCATTGGAAGGACTGATGTTGAAGCTGAAACTCCAATATTCTGGCTACCTGATGCGAAGAGCAGACTCAATTGAAAGACCCTGATGTGGGAGGGATTGGAGGCAGGAGGAGAAGGGGATGACAGAGAATGAGACGGTTGGATGGCATCACCGACTCAATGGACATGAGTTTGGGTAAACTCTGGGAGTTGGTGATGGACAGGGGGCCTGGCGTGCTGCAATTCATGGGATCACGACTGAGCGACTGAACTGAACTGTGCTCCTGTTTCACTTCATGCACCACCACCACCGTGTGTGTATTCATTTTGCTACCTACTGTGTCATCTTTATGAGAATGAATTGCTATGAGTGGAAATTATAAAGTAAGAAGTTATTTATATTAGTCGAGCATAATAACAATGTATCATAAAGCCTAAGTTTCCTTGTAAACTGCTGAAGATTATGACAGAGAAGGCTTTTAGCAAAAATGTTAAAAAATAAGCTGAGGGCTGAGGTGATACCCAGGAAAAAGCTCATCCATAAGACTAAGGAATCATTTATCAAGGCAAAAGGCTACCTGCTGAATATGGATGACTGATGGGGAGAAAAAGCCCCACTTTCTGCTGCTTTTAGATGGGGATACAGCTTGATCAAGTAGTCCATGCTTCTGGTAATTACTTATTATAATATAACCTACTGGAAACAAGCTTCTTGAAGATGTACCAGCTTTCATGGCAAAAATCCGAGAGGAGTGCCCCTGATGGTCGATCAATTGCCCAAGATTATAGTGGTCTTTCCTGTCACCTGTGGCAGTGAGGGAACGTTATTTCATCAACAGAAAGAAGTCCAGGACTGGTGAAGGGACCACACCTTCCACAGTATTTTCCTCCTTGCGCCTCCTCCCTTCCTCCTCCCTCTCTGTTTACCTTCATCCTTCCTTCCTTTTTCATTCTTTCTGTGTTGTTATCTGATGCAAGTAGGGCAAAGTTTATGGATTAGGAAACATTTCGTATTGAGTCACACAGAAAAGCGTGGCCTCTTGATACAGATGGTAGGCAAAGACACTTCAGATTGAAAAAACAGTGAGAGCAAAGGCATTTGGATGGGAAAATGTGGGAAGATTTTAAGATACTGTTAGAGGTTAAACTGGGAGGGAAGTTAAGGTATGTATAAGAGGCAAATGGTATGAGATTTTATTAGAAAGACAGAATAGAGCTATAATGTAGAGACCATTGATAGCCAATATGAGGAGCCTACTGAAGAAATGTGAGATAAAATAAATTACAAGTAAAGTATTTTTCTATGTAATGGAACATGGAAAATTTCAGGAGATCTTGAATAGATTTTTAAATTAAAATTTAGAGCTAGAAAGAACATTCCTCATTCAGTCTTGTTGCCTAAATTTTTATATAAAGTAAAAATATTGAGCAGAGTTCTTTGTGCTATACAGTAGGATCTTATTGGTTATCCATTTAAAATATAGATGTGTGAACATGTTGGTCCCAAACTCCCTAACTATCCCTTCTTTTCATTCTTCCATTTTTTTCCCAGCTGGCATCCATAAGTTCATTCTCTAAGTCTGTGAACCTGCTCAATGTTAAGTGGCAGTCTGGTTGGAACAGAGTTGGGGGAGAATGGATACATTGCTGAATTCTTTTTGCTATCTACATGAAGCTATCACAGCAGTTAATAGGCTATACTGCAATATAAAATAAAACTTGAAAAATAAAAATATAGACTGATTTTTAAAGGAAGGTCCAGATTTATAACCTTTGCCCCCTGGTTTAGCATAGCAGGCTGCCTTTCCAACTGAGGTGTGTGACTTTCTAAACTCAGTGCTTTCTGGTCTTTATGTTGATTATTTGTTTACATGGAATGCCTACTATGTTACTGGCATCCTGCAATAGTAGAGTCTACATACATATAGTAGCTGAATAAATGCATGAATATTCTGGAAAAGAGTGAAAACACATTATAAATGGAAGTCCAGGGAAATCACCAAAGAACAAAACTTTTGGAGAAATGAGAAGAGAAAATAAAAAGCTTATTCCTCTAGCCTGGTAATTTATTAAAAGCAAATGAAGTACAAGGAAAAAACTCATATGGAGGAAGAAATGATCTTGCCAGCATCAGGAATGGTGGTTGGGAGACAAGGAAGAAGTTATCAAAATAATAAAGAACTCACACTTACACATACACATGCATACATACATACATACATACCTGACGTGATACAAATTTACTGCTCTCCACAGTAGACAGTGAGAAGTCAAAGAGTGTTCAAGAAAGCCTTGAAGGGCAGAAATTTGTGCATGTCTGTCATGGCAGCATGTCCTCACTCCTCACCACACAGGCTGTCAAATAAGTCTAGTGCACACAAGACTCAAGTGCCAGCCAGAAGCCTCTTCATGAATTTAGTTCAAGGTGGGGCTTCCCAGGTGGTGCTAGTGGTAAAGAACCCTCCTGCCCATACAGGAGACATAAGAGATGCGAGTTCAGTCCTTGGGTGAGGAAGATCCCCTGGAGGAAGGCATGGCTACCCAGTCCAGTAATCTTGCCTGGAGAATCCCCATGGATGGAGGAGCCTGGCAAGCTACAGTCCATGGGGTCACAAAGAGTCGGACATGACTGAGGCAACTTAGTAGGTATGCATGAGCATAGAGATGGTGATTAGTGTCAAATGCCCTTCAAATTGAGATTATAATTTGTTTGTAGGTTACTAGAAAGGATTTGATATAATTACTTGATTTGTAATTAGAAGGTAATAGGACCAGAAAGTGATATATAAAAGACATACAAAAGAAAGGCAGAACTCCTTTTGAGAGCTTTTTCCATCAGTCACAATTCTGGATAATGTTCAAGAAGTATTTCAATACACTTTGGTTAGATTTCATTGAATATACTAATTCACCATCTTATAGCAAACTGGTCTTTCATGCTATGTCATTTCATTACCTGTATCCTAATACATTTTAGTATCATTTTACTGTGTTAGATGTTATGTTTAGGTGATGAGGAATTAAACATGAATACTATTTTCTTTATGATACTGGCCACAGTTAAAAACAATGTTTGTTTTTTTTTTTTAGCTTGCTGAGTTGAATAGTAGAAGGTGAGGTTTTGGGATTGGTAAAAGTCATTTCACTTAACCTGTTACAATTCTGCCTCACTCTTCCCTTGCCTACAACAGTAATGAAGACACTCCACACCTTTGCTCACACTGTTTTCCTCCTGGCATTATTCATCTCCACTTACACAAGTGATCTCTGTCTTCCAAAACTAGCCTTCATGTCCCTTGCCTTCTTAATTTCCTTGTAGGCTGTGATTTCTTTCTTCTCCATGGACTTCCACAACATGGTATTTAAGACTGTCTTATAGCTCTTGTATTTTTACATGCAATTGCATTTGTTGATATATCTGTTAACTAATCTACTAGAGTCATATTCAGCAGATTCTATTTACCTTTGCATTTTCATGAGATGAGGAAAGGGTTGAGATACATTAATAAATTAATGTTCATCAGGATAATATATCAGCCTGCTTATTTTTAATCCCTGTCTTATTTCATTGCATTTCTAGCTACTTATCTGGCCTTAGTATTTCAAGATGTAGGGCAGACAAACAATGAGAGCAGTCACCAGTTACTGAGTCCTTAGCATGTATAGTCAGGCACTGTCCAAACGCTTCTCTTTCATTCTCTCACTCGGTCCTCATGACAGCTTTGTGAGGCAGATGCTATTATTGTCATTTTACACTTGACATGACTGATACAAATAATAAGGATCAAAGAAATCTCCTGCTTCTGCCACTTTTGACACATGGATTTTGAGATAAAATAAGCTTCTTCTTATCCCTCTCCCCAAGTTTTCTCCTTATAATTGCATAGCACATGAGATCAGTTTCCTGGTTGGTTCTCTAGTCAATAGTTTTTGCTTCAAACTCATTGTAAAATTGTTGATCTTTTGCCTTTGTATCAATTTTATAATCCTAAATTTACAAATTAATATCACTGTTTCTTTTTCCGGTTGGTTTGAATCAGTCAGCAGTTGATGGGTTGGTACATACAATTTACCTTAGTCTCAGCTGAAGATATTTTAGGTTTTGTTTTGTTTTCCTACCATATATATGATAGGAAGAGATTTAAGGCAGGAAATGGCTGACATGATTACGGAGGGCTGGTATGTCCCAAGATTTGTGGACTAGGCCAGCAAGCGAGAGACCCAGAGAGATGATTTTCCAGCTCAAGCTGTTCCAGAAGGCTGTCTTTTGGAGAGCCAGGAAGAACCAATGTTGCAGGTGAAGTTCAAAGGCTGTCTGCTGGGGAATTTTCTCTTGCTTGGGTTGATTCAGTTCTTCAGTTGGTTGGATGAAGCCTACCCATGTTACAAAGAGCAACTGCTTCGCTCATAATCCAAACCCCTCACAGAAATACTCAGAATAATATTTGGCCAAATATCTGGACATCTTGTGAAACAGCCAAATGGATACATAAAATTAACCATTACAATAATGTTCTAAATAATTTGAACTTGAGTTCATAGGATGTTGGAGCTAATCATGGAAATAACTGTGAGAGACTGGCACAGTAAAAATGGACTGTGAGCTGACTGTGGTAGCTGCAGTGGTCTCTGTTCTCTTTGAGAGAAGCCAGAAGTAGAAAATACATAGGGACAGAAGGTAGAGTTAACTTAAATTCATTCTAAGCTAATGTTGATAAACAAATGCAATCATTTAAGACCAAGTGAAAAAATGACATTTGTTCTTTTGTGTGTATACTAGCTTATTTCTGAACCCAGCACTGTACACGTTAAATTTTGATTGTATGAATATTATACTTATTTCAGTGACTAGCACACAGTAGTGTTCAATACATTGTTATTGTTGTTGAAAGATGGGATGTAGAGTGAAAAGGAAGGTGGCAGAAGATTGCAGTTTCTGACTCATTGATACAGTTCAAAGAGGACTAATCTGAGCGAAGAGATCTAGGGAGCCTTCCTGGGAAGGAGTCCCAGGCAGAGTGGAAAAGTGGTGCTGAGGATCCTGGTTGACTGCTTGGGGGTTTAGAGTAAGGCTTCATTACTGGTGAAGGCAAAAATACACATGCAAGAAACCAGGCCATAAGGCCAGTTGTATGGATGAAGAATTGGTTGCAAAAAGTGAGTGTTAACTAGGGAAAACTATAGTGCGATGCTCACTCTAGGCATTGCTAGTTTCTTAACACAACAGTAGACCTGGGGTAGCATTCTATGTCCTGACTTATTAACTGGATATTTTGCTAGTTGGGCATCACATGGCTTTGCAAACCTTGGAATCAGTTTGGACACCACCATCCTTATTTTCTGTCCCACATTCATTTTCGTATGGTATTGACTTTCTTATCATAACCATCACTGAAAATGGCTTCAAAAATATATGATGTCATTGAAAGAAATGTCATGTGATTTAATGTTGAAATTGTAATGTCTGATGCAGAGTATTGCTGTTTCTCTCAAAAATTAAAAAATATCCAAGAACACTCTTGTGAGGGTTTAATAGAGTACATTTTGACAAATACCAATTGAAAAATTTTAAGCAGGATGTTCAAATGACAAGCCTGTGGTTTGAAGAAACCACTCTGGTTTGTGGATTGGTCAGAAGCAAAACTGGAACTGGAGGAGATGAGTTCAAATGCTGTTGCAGTAGAGAAGGTAAAATGATGGTGTCTTGGTCTTGCACAGTGTGACTGGAAATGAAGACATGTGTCTGAATATTATTTAAAATAAAAGCCATCAAAACACAAGGTTTGGGTTGAGAGCAGGAAAAATAAAGAATCTGGACCCATAATTACTTATTTTAGGATATAATGTTTTTGAAATACACTCTGTTGTTTACAAGCTCTGCTTGATCCAGGTGCAGGGATTTATCTCACAGCTGTCTTGCATTTCAGACTGCTTATTATGGTTTGACTTACAATGCTCTAACTTTATGATGGTGCAAAAGCAATACGTATTCAATAGAAATTGTACTTTGAATTTTGATCTTTTCCTGGGCTAGCAATATGCTCGCTTGTGATGCTGGGCAGTGGCAGTGAGCATAGCTCTCAGTCAGTCATGCAATCATGCGGGTAAACAATCCAGACACTTATAACCATTCTGTACTTAAACAATCATTCTGTTTTTTCACTTTCAGTATTGTATTCAATAAATTACATGATATATTCAATACTTCATCATCAAACAGGTTTTGTGTGAGATGATTTTGCTCAACTGTAGGCTAAAGTAGGCTAGGCCAACCTATGATGTTCTGTATGTAAGGTGTATTAAATGCATTTTTGACTTATGCTATTTTCAGTTTACAATGAATTTTTTAGATGCAAACCGTATTGTGAGGGTAATCCTATCGTAAGTCAAGGAAGTTCTGTAATTTGTTAATCTTTCAGATACAAAAGTTGTCTATAACTCTTGTCTACCCCAGGCCCCTACCATGGGATAAATCAGGATTCATGGAATCACAGAGGCCTTTGGATCATGTCCAGAGCCATGGTAGCTACACCCACGATACCCTGCACTAAGGCCACATTTTTCTCTGGCCTTTTTCCCAGCATCACAAAAACTCTATTAGGGTTGTAGAAAAAAATACAAAAACCCAAAGAGTCTCAAGGCCACAGGGTCCCTTACCCTGGCTACCTGGACTTATGCCCTTGAACCTCAGCTCTGTGCTGTGCTCTCCTCTGCCTCCTTGCTGAGCAAGAGCTCTTGCCAAAATATTGCAGCCTCAGCTGCAGCGCCGCTGGTCACTCTCTGTTCCACTGGCAGCTGCCCTCTGCCTCTAAGTGTGGTTTTTCTTTCAGGTGGCTGTGGTCAAGCAGGACTCTAATTCCTGGCCTTTGATCCCTGAAAATTGGTTTTGGTCTTTAAGGTTATTGTTCCCTCTATCGAGGCAGCTGGGAAGGAGGAAAACCTTCCTTGGGAACCTTTCCTCGTGTCCTAGGGTAGCATAGAGAGATGGCACCTCAAGGGCTCTGACTGTGAGCAGGCCTCAGGCTGGGCCGGGCTGGACGACAGGCCAAGCAGCTGCCTTCCTGGGCATTCACGCCTGTCGTTGGGGACATTTGTATCCCTCCTCTTTGTGAAACTGTCCCAGCCCTGTGGTCCAGAGATCTAACTATGATCCCCCAGTCCCCTAGTGAGTCCTTCCAGATGGTCTGAGGGTCTATCTTGGTGTCTCACAGGCCCTGATAGGGGGGTGGGGTTATGCTGCTCCAGTGCAGCTCTTCTGAAATGTTTAAGGGAAGTACTAGTTTATTTCTCCTCTCCTGGAAGACAGATTTTCCAAGCTTTTTGCCAAATATAGTCCCTAGTGTATCTATTTCTTTATTCATGCTTAGGGACTTATTTTTAGATATTTGAGGCTGACATTGGAACCTCACAAATATAGCTATCTTCTAAATGGAAGGAAACTTTAGGGATTGGCATTGCATTCCTCAAATGCTAAATTACCCTTAAGAAAGGCTCCTAAATTTATCATAAATGCACAGTGCTAACATGAGCTGGAGCCATACCCCAGTTGATGGGATATGTTTGTGAGGAAGTCATATAATAGACACCTGAACATGCATTTAACAGCTTTGCTGCAAATGCATGTCTGTGTGCACCCTTTTAACTGTGGTATTTTTTCCTTTCCTTCATTTGGGGTCAGAGTAGGGGCAGCAACCTAGTCATGTGCTATGGCTTTGCGTAAGTCCGCTTGTGGTCAAGCACAGCCCTTTGAAATATCCTTGGCTCTGAAGCCTAAGGAATTTGAAATGGTATTTGCAAGATGGAAGCAACCAACAGATCAGCATTTGTGAAGTACAGGCAAGATGACTTCAAGCTGCAAAGCTGGGCCTTGACAGACGGATTTAGCACCATTAGCAGTGGCTTGTTGAAAAACAAAAATGACTTCAAAACTCTTCCCTCTGAACCAGAATGTTACATTCATCTCTTCGTTAAAACATCCGTTATTTGCTGACTTGTTTCCTGTCACCCACTCCCCCACCCCCAGCCTCTCACTCTTTTGTGTCAGAGCTAATGTTCCCAGCGTCTACACTGTGTAGGCCCTGATTATTTGTGAGACAGAGTGAGTTAATGCAGATTTGCAAGCTGTTCCCATTTGTTAAATGTCAGAAAAACACATGCAAGTCACTGGCTTTGGCACTTAGCTGCCAGCTGGCTCTTCTGGAGGCAGGGGACAAATGACAGTCTATCACACAGCATGCTTTCAAAGGAAGAGGGGACCTATTCCAGAATTGCAGCATCGGAGCAGTTTTTAACAACATAAGCAAAATAAGAAGCCAACATCAGTTTTTCCCTCCCTTATTTCTCCCCCTGTTGTTGAGTGAATGGCAGCACAACATTTGGGAGCTTTTTAAAGCCTTGGGAATATCGATTCCACTGCCCACCATCTGAGAGAGTGATGGGATAATGGGCGCTTGCCAGAAGCGCTCACACTGACTGGTGAGTGAAGGCAGAGATACCCTTCAAGCCTGGGGGAGAGGCTGTGCCCGCTTTACGTCTATCCTGCAGGTGGTTGTGGCTCCCACTCCACCACTGCCACCCTCTCTGTAGCCGTAGGATTCAAACTGAATTTCTGCCTCCCCTCTCTCTCATGCTACAGTCTTTGGGTCCCAAATTCTATCTCTAACCACCCCCTCTGCCACACATACACACATCCCACTCCCTTAAGAAGGTAAATCTTACAAGGTGGAAGTAACAGAAGCATTTTTTCCTTAGCTCATTCATTCATTTATCCATCAGCTATTTACTGTCTAGTATATGTCAGATATTGTAGAGGATGAAAAGATATAGGACACATGGATTCTTCTTTCATGCAGGGAGCTAAGAGGGTTGTTGGTTATTTAAAAAAAAAAAAAAAAACAACCACCTGATAACTGAAAATACAAATGGGTGCAAGAGGAGAATGATGTCATAATTCTCTGGAATCAAAGGAAGAGTTCATGAAGTAGGGGGTAATGAACTGGCTTGAAACAATAGGAAAGATTTAAATAGAAAGAAACAAAGGGCTCCTGAGACAGAGGTGATGCTGAAAGGAGAGAATGAGCATAAGTGGGGAGTAGGCATTGGCCTGGTTAGGGCAGAAGGTTAGTTAGGGGAGTGGTGGAAAAAAATGGAAAACTAGACTGAAACCAAGTTCAGGAATATGGGCTTTCAATTAAAGTTTTGTAATCAGAGAGTATCAATTCAGAGTGGTTTTTCAGATGACTGTTACCCACTTTGTTGTTATTTAGTTGCTAAGTCCTATTTGACTCTTGTGACCCCATGGACTGTAGTCCGCCAGGCTCCTCTGTCCATGGGTTTTCCTAGGCAAGAATACTGGAGTGGGTTGCCATTTTCTTCTCCAGGGGATCTTCCTGACCCAGGGATCAAACGTACATCTCCTTCATTGGCAGGCAGATTCTTTACCACTGAGCCACCTGGGAAGCCCCTGTTACCCACTTACCCATGTATAATCTGTTGAGGAGGAAGAAATTTTCTTTCACCCTCTTAGATTCTCTGGCTGGTCTAAGAAATAAATTTACATGAGACAGATTAACAGGAGAAAATAAAACACAGTTTAACAAAACGTGTATGTGGGAGAGACCCAGAAAAACTAAATAACTCAACACAGTGGTTGAAATACACACCCTAAATGCCATCTTCAACTTAGAAAAGAGATTGTTGCAGGTAGTGGTTTAGGACCTCAAAGGGGAGGGAAGGCAATTCACCTGAAGACAGAAAAACAAATGCTTGTTTGCTAGGACAGGTGAAGATGAGGGGATAAAGAAAGGGATTCTAACAAACAGACTTAAAAGATTTCTCCCTGTCTACATACCTAGTTCATGCTACGAATCCATGGTGATAGCTCGCTGCCTGGAATAAATCTTGGATCTACAGCCGTTAGGCAGTTAGGGAGGTCAAAATTTCTTCCAGGATCTTTTGGGCCTTGATTGTTTTTAGCTAAAAATAATTCACATTCCAAAGAGATATTTTGGGGTGGCAAATTTTGTTACCCTACAGATCAGATTCAGTGCTCTTGACACACCTAGGTAATTTATGCACGAAAGCAAACCAGGCTTTCTCTATGGTAAACCTAAAGACAGCATATCACAGAGAATGATTCCATGGTTTAGTTAAGATACTTTGTTTTGGCCATTAGCACTCTTAATGGAAAACTGAATTTCCCTAAAGCCACTGACTCCCCTTATCCTAGCAGAACTGCTCATCTTCTAATATTGTATCAGTATTTTGTTAATTCCTTTTGCTATTTGGAGATTATCACTCTTACACGATTATGGAAAAACAGCCCCTCCTCTGTTTGAGTTCATAAAACTGGCAGCTACCCTTTAAATCCCTAGTCATTGAGGAGTTGGGTTCCTGCCTTACCTCGTTGCTCTGCTCTCCCAGGTCTTAGCTGACTTTAATACCCATGCCAGCAGAGCACTTCCAGAGACAAAGCATCCTTAACCCTTTTGCCCTAGCCTTAAACTTAAAGTGATATTTATCCCTCCTACCTTGGGTCCATAATTCTAAGATTATACCTTGGGTTTTTGTTTCTTTCAACCAACTAAAATCTTAAGCTGGCTCTGTGGTCTCTGACACTTCTTCCAGCCTTCCTAAATTGATGGTCTTCACATTCCCTCCCCGTTTTCCCCCAGGTTGATATCCAGAATGACTTTACCTCCTTTCCTGGTCAGCCTAGCTCCATGGTGAGGACTGGCATCTCCACAAAGGTAAAGCCTAATTCTGGCCTTCTGGAAAGCCTGAAGGGTCACTTCATCATGTCCCCGAAGTCCTTGGCCCCTAGTCTGCTCCTGTCACAGCAGATGGCCTTGCCTCTTTCTTCCTGAGAAACATGTTTTCACCTAGGGTCCTCTCCTTTTCTAAGGAACAGGTTAATCTCTCCAGAGCAGTTTATGTGACCCCTAAGTCATTGTCATTTTTGGCCTCTCTCATTTTCAACTTCACATTTTAAATTGGTTCTTCTTCTTTATCTTATGAAAATACTCAAGGTTCTTCTTTCTTAAAAAACAAACACAAAATCCTGAAATCAATCTCTCTGTGTTCCACGCTTCCCTCTAGAAACCACTTCTTCCTCTCCTTTGGATGAGAGTTAAGCTTCTTGACTACATATTGAGGCCACTGCCTTCTGATTTCCATCTCTGTACTTCACGCCAACATTCCTGGCAGAGACTGTGAAGGAGCATTTGAAACTCCATCCAGAAGACTTTTAGGCCTCATGTTACTTGAACTCTAGGAAATGTTTAACTTTATTTAATATGCCTGTGGAAAAATGACCCTGTTTCTTCAATTTCCTTACAATGCTGCTGATTCTGGGCTTGGGTTGTTATGGTAATAGGAATGCTCTGTAGAAGCTGCTGGCATGAAGTATGTCAATAGGCTTGGGTCGTATACCTTTTTGAAAAGCTTACTTTTGGGGCTGGTCTTGAGATGTGACATGGTTTTCACTGTAGATGTTGGTGTACATTACACTGTAGGGTGCTCTATAAATATAAGTTGAAGGAATAAATGAGGTCATCAGAGACTCTAAATGAACAAACTCATCAGACCCCTGCCTTCATGATTTTAACTCTGATGGTTTCCAGAGACTACAAATACTGAATGTAGGGTGGTAGATGCAGAATCTGGCACCGCTAGAAAAGGAGAGCATGTAACGCAGACTAGTGGTTCCTGGCATGGGAGCTGAGTCTTAGTGGACAAGTAAAAATAAGTCAGACCCAAGAGATTAAGTTATGAGGGCATTCCACCAGGGAAAAATATGATGCCAAAAAATATGAAGCCAGCTTATATGACATTACAGTTTTCTGATTCCCTTCTTAGCTCTTCCTTCTCAATCTTTGCAGGTTCGTCTTCTTCTGGACTGTACAGTCCATGGGGTCACAAAGAGTTGGACATGGCTGAATGAGTTTCACTTCACTTCACTCCTATCCACTCTTTAAATGTTATGATGTTAAAACAGTAACATTGATAAGAAACTTTATAATTTGCATGCCTTACATCATTTAATCATCAAATCACTAATCTGTTGAACAAATGTTGACCATCTATCACATATCTGATATTGCTTTGGTTCTATGATACAAAAATAAACTAGATCATTCAGCAAGTTCACAGTCTAGAACTCAGGCGCATGAACATGCGTGCCTGTTACGCAGCTAATTTGATGCTATAGAGGAACAAAATTTGCCACCCCCAAATGTTTTTGGCATGTAGATTATATCAGCCTGAAAACAATTAAGGCCCAAAAATTCAGGAAGAAACTTTAATCTTCTCCCTAAGTGTATGAAGAATTTAGATAGAGGGCCTATTACAGAAACAGAGCTATCACTAGAAATATTTGCAGAGAATATGTGCTTCATGTGGTGGGAAAAACTTGGGTGGGGCCTGGAGATCAGAGTCCACTGTGTGTCCCATTGTCTCTGCCTGGTCCGTCAAACATTTGTTTACCAAATGCAGGCTTTTCTGCCTCCACGACAATTGTCTTTCTCCTCTTTGAAGTCCCAGACCCCTACTCTCATTTTCTTTTGTCTTTAGTTGGTATTTAAGGTGAGAGTTTCAGCCATTTGGTGAGTTACTCAGTTTTTCGGAGTCTCTCCCATGAACACATGTTATTAAACTTTGCATAATATTTTCCTATTAATCAGTCTCATTACAGCTTAATTATTAGAATAGCCAGAGAACCTGGCAAAGTAGAGGAAAATTTCTTCCTCCTGAACAATGCCTAGAACATAGGAAGTACCAATTAATATTTGTTAACTTAATTAATATAACTCAATTGTCTAGAAATTGTAAGACTGGCATCCTTTTCTTATCCTAATCCCTGCCCCCACTATGCATTTTCCCCCCCTCTGGCTATAAAATATGTCAGCATAAGAATGAACTCAAAGTGTGTAGATGGAATAAATGATACTTGCGAAAAGGGTTTTGCATAATCTCTTTCTCTTGGTCAGATATAACTGAACCATTGCTTTTCTCCAGCCAACATTCTGAGTGGTTCAAATGGCTTTACCTTTTTGCCGGTTACTGTGTAACAGACAGAAAATCTACTACGTTTCTGACTAAGTTCACTTTAATAAAAGATACAGGGTATTAAACAGTTCTTACAGAACTAAAAGGAGTACAGTTTGACCAGAAGTCATTGGGAAAGAGGAGATGAGAGCAAGACCATACAAACTCCTTAGGGGATCTCAGATTGCATGCGTGTTCATTCTCTCTCTGTCCCTACCCCTTCTTGTGCCTTCTTGCACCTCTGTGTGTGCATGCCAAGTCACTTTTGTAATGTCTGACGCTGCGACCCTATGGACTGTAGCCCTTCAGGCTCCTCTGTCCATGGGATTCTCCAGGCAAGTATACTGAAAAGTGGTTGCCATGCCTTCCTCCAGGGGCTTTTCCTAATCAAGGAAAAGTACCCATGATTCTTATGCTCCCTGCATTGGCAAGCAAGTTCTTTACCACCTGGAAGCCTACTTACATCCAAATCTATATCTTTATCTAAATCCATATCCATATTCAAATCATAGCCATTTATATCTAACTATATGCTCCTATTAATGTGGCTTACAAAATTTGTCTTTATAAATTACTGAAAATTTCTCATTACTGCTCCAAAAGTATCATGGTGGCTAGATAACTATTTTTACACTTTATATATGTTTTCCATGCTTTATATAAGTACAAAAGAACTTTCAGATGTAGATGAATAAGACCATTATAAGCTTTTCTCTTCTGTATCATGCATGCAGCAACACATTAGAGCAAGAGAAAGTTAGTGTATGGAATATAAGACATGGAAAAACAAAAATTCAGGATGGTATGAGGGAGGAGAAAGAGTATCTAACTGAATAATTTTCCAGACATAAGAGACCAAGAAAAGAGAAAAGTTGCAATCTATACAGAGAGTCGATTCTATTGGTCTTTCTAAAAGGATTATGTCATCATGACAAATGTGGGGTAGATTAGCCAGAGGTCACATGCAAGGCTGGTAACCACCAAGATGCTTTCTCAGGACTTTCTCCTAGGATTCTCTCCAGAGAAAAAAGAGTGCAAGGTAAAACTTTTGTGAATGAATCTAATATTTGATGATTTTTAATAATGACGAAGTGATACTTGTTCAACATTTTATTATCTTCAAAGTTTATTCAAAAACACTGTCTTTTAGATTATCAGTTACATTCCACATTTGTTAAGTTCATTCCTAAATTTTGTCCTTATCTCTACTTCTTATTCCATATATATATATGTCTTCCATTCCACCCCCAAATTGATCTTCTCTGACTCTTGAAACTGGCTTGTACTTTTCACCCAAAATTGATCTTCTCTGACCCTTAAAACTGGGTTGTACTTTTCAGCAATTTTATATATCAGCTCACTTGCAGTACTTCTTTTCTCCTTTCTGTCTTCCCAAATTCTAAAAAGCACAGCTCAAGCTCCATCTTCTTTGGAAAATCTTCCCTTGAACTTCTACCCTGAAGTCCCATAACTCTTGTTATCTCAGGTGGCAGATATCCCTATTTATTAGCTAGATGTTTCTCAGTTACAAGTGTTAGAAACCCAACTCAGACCATCTTAACTAGAGGAAGGAGATCTTTTGTGGGAGATAATGTAAGACCTCACGGCCTTTTTCAGGACCTGTCGCTCCAAAGACCACAATGACTCGAATTCGATGCAATAAGCAAGAGGATTTATTAAGCCGGCACGCCGGGGGTTCAGTCTCTTTGGGAGGAGTGAACCCCCAGCGTCAGTAGTGAGGGGTTTTTATACAAAAATCACAGGCAGGTGGGGATGAAGTCTACAGAAAGCAATTAAGTTGAAACAGAGAAAGCAAAACAGAGAAAGCTATTTTCCGGGAGGCCACGGCCTTGCCTCCCAATAAGGAGAAAGCTAAGGAGAAAGCTATTTTCCGGGAGGCATGGCTTGCCTCCCGAGCTTAAATTTTTAATCTAAGTTCTTCAATAACAGAACAGAGAGATTAAAAATTTGGATGTAGGCTGAGAAGTAGCTGAATTTAGAAGTTCATGATGTTGTCAGGACTTTCACAGTCTCTTGGCTTCTCTCACCTCTGCTTCTTTCTCAGATGGCCTTCTCATGTGTTGACTAAGTTGTCACTGGCTGCCTCTCGCCCTGTATCTCTCACTGTAGGACTTTTAGGATTTCCAGTGATTGTGGGAAATTTTCCTAGAGACCTCCAGTGTAAAATTCCAGGGAGGATTCTGATTTGCTAACTTAGATTGCTAACCATTTCTGTACCATTTGCTGTGGCCACAGATATGAGTCACTCTGGAATCAGTTACATCTGAACCACAGAGAGCATATTCCCTGTAGGAACAGAAGAAGAAGAAAGAAGGAAGGAAGGCAGACAAAAACAATGGACATCCACATAAAATTCTCTGTATTTCATCCTCCCAAGAATGCAAACTTTAAGCCTTGAGACTGTTTCTCAAATTTCATTGTTTCCCTGTTTTTTACACACTTGGTGTTCAAAAATACGTTAAAATGATTTTGGAGTGTGTGTAATATGCCTGCAACAGGTTATTTTGATTGGTTAGGGTATATTTTAAAGAAATCAAACTGTTGACTATTACGCACATAGAGGCTATTTACCAGTACATTTATTTTTCCAGGGCCATGGAATACTCCTGAGACCTCAGACAACTGTCTTGAGAATATAGTCAGTGGGTGGGAGTATGGGATGGGAGTGCAGATGAGAGCCTGAGTACAGATCACTTTAATTCTTTTGTTGGAAAAGCAGTTCCATATGCACATTCTGATAGTATATTGTCTTCACAAGAGAAAAACATGATTAACAGTGGAACATAATAAAGGATGCAGGGTAGCCAGAAAAAAGGCCTATTTTCTGCTCAGCATTTGGACCCCCTTGGAAGTAAGTTGTATTGTAAATTCAAAAGAGTCTTGTATAAATCTGGTAAA
This sequence comes from Nanger dama, assembly GCA_917880005.1. Taxonomy (NCBI): domain Eukaryota; kingdom Metazoa; phylum Chordata; class Mammalia; order Artiodactyla; family Bovidae; genus Nanger; species Nanger dama. Next base: position 8,442,075 of record CAKJTW010000069.1, read on the forward strand.
ATTTCTATTGGAATAGGTGACCTATTTAGTCTATTACATCTCTAGCTTCTACAATTTTGAGGTTCCTTGGGGCATGTGCAGAATGGAGCAATTGAAGAACAGCAAATTTCACAGTATGGTCTACCATCTGTATAGAAACAGCAAGAAAACTGATGGGATTTCTCTCCCTGGCAGATATTTATTTCTCAAGTGCCTTTAAAACAGGAGGTCTGCAAATTCTTCTCAAGTTGTTAAAACGTGAAGATTGATTTACAAATGTATATTTACTAGGAAGAAATATTTCACAATGTGCCTAAAAGTTTCATTAAAAAATCTAACTAAATATTTCTAGTTTCTCCCCTGATTCCTTAGTTCCCACAGTTTTAATAAATCAGGGAACATTTGTAAGTGCTAAATGTTAAATAGTTGTCCCCAGTTAATTTTTAATCAACTAACAATAGTTGTGTTAATTGAATGCCATTAACAAAACCATAACTTGATGCATTAGCTCTTATGTTATGCAAAGAAAGTTTTTCCTACAGCTTTTATATATTATCTGACTTGCTTCTAAATAGAGCATCAATATCTATAGACTGTGAATTTAACAAATGCATTTGTTGACATATATCTGTGTGCCCTGCATCCACTTAAATCAGAATATACTGAAGTACAAAAATGAAAGAGAAATCCAAATTTAGTCCCATGAAAAGAATTAGAGTAGCAGCAGCCAAAAGAGAAGCCAATTTAAAATTTCAGAATTTTTATCTTAATTCACTGTTTTTACTTTGAATTTCTGAGTAAGTGGCTTAACATTTCTTTGGCTTTTCATTTCAAGAATTACTTTGGGAAACATGGCTGGAATGATTTTGACAGGGAGTATTTCTTCATCATAGATTACGATAGAAAATTAACACCATTCTTACAGTTCAAAAACCCGATACAAAACTAATATATATTACTACCTTAATATATTTCTGAAAATGTAGTATAGCTTTGTGGTCCAGAGAAGATGCAGTCTGGGTTACAAAGAGTGGCAATTTTTACATCATGGGTCCAGTGAGAGAGTCTGGAGGCAGAACCAGGGCCTTAAGAACCAGGGCCAGCAGGACATGAGGAAGCAATAGCTGCAGGTCAGCCTGGTTGTCTTGCATCCTCTTCTGAAAGAGCTATTCCGCAAATATAGCCATTGGGCACCTCAAGACAAAACAAACCATTGAAAGGTACTAAATTGTGAAACTTTTTCTTTTCCTTTGTATATTCCTCTGCTCACACTTATGCTCTATTGTCTCATCAGACTTGTTTATAAAACACAAGTTCAAAGAAAGGGCTTTGCAACTACTAAGAATATGTGTGTGAGTTGCTCAGTTGTGTCTGACTCTTTGTGACCCCTGCAGCCTGCCAGGCTACTCTGTCCACGCGATTCTCCAAGGAAAAATGCTAGAATAGGTTGCCATTTCCTTCTCCGGGACTACTAACAATAAGAGCGTTAACTATGTGTGGGCTCTTTCTGAATGTGGGACCCATTCAGACTCCCCACAAAGCCCTTCATTGGTTCTAAAAATATATGGGAAGTCTGCATATAATGGTACCCATTAGGAAGAGCTGCTCATGTTCATGCTTAGTTGCTCAGTCATGTCTGACTCTGTTGTGACTCTATGGACTGTAGCCCACTAGCGTCCTCTGTCCATGGGATTTTCCTGGCAAGAATACTGGAGTGGGATGCCATGCCCTCTTTTAAGGAGGAAGAGTTGGAATAAGGCTCATTAAGGCAACAGGAGACATTTACATCAAAAGAGAGCATATTGTTAGCTAGATCCTTTGGGATATCCTTATAATAAGCTAAAAGTCTCCACAGTTATTAGAAGTCAATCTATGTCTCACTCACCAAGAAATGGTCATCAACCAGCCTTAAGATTCTCTAAGATTCTTTGGAGCTGTATTTTAAGTCTTTGAAGCATGAATAAAGAGAAATATAATACATTGTGCATTGTAATTATTCTATCATTAGAAAATACATTGATTCTATTGAAAATCTTAATCCTATTAGCATTATGACATACAAAGGAGTTCTAACCAATCACAAGTAGAGAAAAATTTTTCTCTTGGGAGTTCTAACCAATCACAAGTAGAGAAAAATTTTTCTCTTGGTTGTTCTTTCTGAAAGCACTGTCTCTAACTAAACACTTCTAGAAGGTCAAGGTGACCTCCTGCCCCTATGTCACACTAGCTCTAACTTTTCCACTTCTTGAGAAGTCTCCAGAGTGAGTGTGACTAACCAGAAGCCAGATATACCTCACAGATCTACTAGCTCTAGATTTCTAACTCTGGATAGATATTTACTTTCCCAGAATATGAGGTCTTTTCAGGACAGACTAATTTAATTCTGTGACCTGCCCTGCTGCTAGATGGCCTTTACCAGGCATTCTGGGAACACTGTCATAATAATGGTGATAATGAATTGTATAGCTGTCTAGGATTTTTTTTTAACCTTACTTATTTGGTTCTCATAACTCTACCAAGCCAGTAATAAGAATTTCTTTATTTTACAAATGAAGAAGCAACCTAAAGGAAGTTACATGATTTATCCAAGTTACTCACACATTAAATGAGGAAACCAAGCCTTGAATTTGAATCTCATTCACTCTACTACTTTAGAGAAATCTGCTTAGGCTTTAAGGACCCTTCAAAGTTTCTTTGATGCCTAAAAACTGGGAAAAGGACAATGTTTCCAAACACATATAAGACCCATTGAAATTTTCACTTGTTTTCTTCATCCCAATCAATAAAGACTACTCACAATCTTGAAGACATACATTGGATACTTGCTTCCATGGCCTTCTTTTAGGATCCATCCTTGATCCTCAACTTCTGAGGTCTCCCTTTCATTTAGGTTCAGGTTTAGTGACATATCTGTAATGAAGACTTTCTGCAGTAGAAATAACATCCCCCGTCCTTCCCCAAACACACACACTTATGGCTTAGGTTTTGCTTGTATCTCCTGCGTGAACCTCACCTCTTATCCTACTAGGGCTATTTGTGTACCAAGGCCATCTTCACTATTAGGCTAGGAGAGCAGCAAGAACTCACAAATACCTAACTCACAGCCTTGGTCGTACTATGATTCAATGGATGTTGTCTTGACTGGAAGACAAAACAAAACAAAAACACACATAACTCTCAAACTAAATGTTGAGAATTATGTTTTCTTTGGAGTCCTCACTGAGGACTATAGTCTGGGAGACAGAGTCTCAGATTACTGTAAGAAATTGTTCCAAAGAGGTAAGGGAGGAGCCAAGTTATGTAGGAGTTTTTGCTGAAAAGTAAGCATGTAGTTGAACATCTGCCAATCACAAAAAAAACCCAGACATTTTAAGTTGATGATTTTAGTGCTTATCTATGTATGGGGAGATGCAAGGGTCTGGGCTTGTAGAAATAATTTCTTTGAGATACACTTTAAATATCTAGGACCAGTACTCTGTTTTCTGCCATCCTGAATTCCCCACAGGGCACAGAATCAAGGGCAGCTGCAGTGGCCGATGGCTTGATGGCCACAATATTTGTTATTTACTGAAATGTTAATGTTCTCTGTCCACATCTGGTTGGCCATCTCTCTCTCTCTTTTCACCTTTTAACTTTTAATTTTGTGTTGGGGTATAGTGTTGTATACCACAACTACAATGCTGTGGTAGTTTCAGGTGAACAGTGAAGGGGCTGCTGCTAAGTCGCTTCAGTCGTGTCCGACTCTGTGTGACCCCATAGACGGCAGCCCACCAGGCTCCCCCGTCCCTGGGATTCTCCAGGCAAGAACACTGGAGTGGGTTGCCATTCCCTTCTCCAATGCATGAAAGTGAAAAGTGAAAGTGAAGTCAGTCGTGTCTGACTGCTAGCGACCCCATGGACTGCAGCCTACCAGGCTCCTCTGTCCATGGGATTTGCCAGGCAAGAGTACTGGAGTGGGGTGCCATTGCCTTCTCCGAGCCATACACATATGCATATCCATTTTCCCTCAAACTCCACTCCCATCCAGGCTGGCTCATAACATTTTCTTTGTTGGTTATCCATTTTAAATATAGCAGTGTGTACATGACCTTCCCAAACTCCCTAACTATTCCTCCCCCATGGCAACCATAAGTTCATTTTCTAAGTCTTTCTAAGTTTCTTTCACCAAAGAAGACATTCAAATGGCCAACAGGCACATGAAAAGATGTTCAACATTGCTAGTTACTAGAGAAATGCAAATCAAAACTACAGTGAGATGTCACCTCACGTGGGTCAGAAATGACTATCATCAAAAATCCATAAGCAACAAATGCTGGAGAGGGCATGGAGAGAAGGGAAACTTCCTACACAGTGGGAATGTACATTGATATAGACACTATGGAGACTGTATGGAGGATCCTTAAGATAATAAAAATAGAGCTACCATATGCTCCAGGAATCCCTCTCCTGGGCATATATCCATGTTCCAAAAATGATACATGCACCCTAATGTTCACTGCAGCACTGTTTACAAGAACCAAGATGTGGAAGTAATCTAAATGTCCATCAACAGAGGAATGGATAAAGAAGATGTGGTACATGTATACAATAGAATATTACTTGGCCATTAAAAAGAATGAAATAATGCCATTTGAAGCAAAATGGATGGACCTAGAGAGTGTCATACTGAGTGAAGTAAGTCAGACAGAGACGATTGGCCATAATTCTAATGTAGCCATTGCATTTCTTTTGTCATTTGGTTTTTGTCCATCTTGTCTTTTTATTAGTTTAAGGAAAGAAACACATACTTTAAATTCCTGTCTGTATTTCTTCACAGAATGTAACACAAAGGAAGTATGAAATCAATACTTGCTTAATGGTGGCTCAGCTGGCAAAGAATCTCCCTGCAGTGCAAGAAATGTGGTTTTGATTCCTGGGTTGGAAGGATCCACTTGAAAAGGAAACAACTACCCATTCCAGTATTCTGGCCTGGAGAATTCCATGGACTATATAGTCCACGGGTTCTCAAAGTGTCAGACACAACTGAGTGACTTTCACAATGAGTCATTAAGCTTGTGTTAGTCTATGCTTTGCATGTGAAAGCTGCTCAGTCATGTCTGACTCTTGCGACCCCACGGACAGTAGCCCGCCAGGCTCCTCTGTCCATGGGGTTGTCCAGGCAAGAATACTGGAATGGGTTGCCATTTCCTTCTCCAATGCTTTGCATGGAGATCATCCAAAGTTGTCCAGAACTAAAATTATGAAGTAAGATGGCTTGTTTTTGGTTTTCTATCTTTATTTATTTCTTTCCCTCCGTAACTCAGCCGCTGGCTCTCATTAAGGTGTAATCTAGCTTTGTTAGGAGCTAGTTTTATATCACCTGTGTGTTTGCCTCCCTAGGCAGCACTCATGGCTTCAGACTACTCTTCCCAGTATGGATTATATGTCCCATTTCCTCAGGGTCCTGCTTTGCCAGTGCACTAATGACTACTATTTGATTCATATGTTAGCCTTTCTAGAACTAGCAGCATTATACTGGAGTTTTCTGAAGAATTTTAATTTTAATGGTTAGTGGTTTTAATTTTAATGGTTTTGGAACAGTTTTCTGATGGTGAAACTTCAGACATCGTGGTAGGCATATGACAAGCAGGTTTCAAGGCACAAATGTGTTTTGAGTTCTTATAAATTCCACACCACAGACATCTGCCCAAGTACCAATGTGGCATTGCCATCATTCCTGACGTCTAAAGAAAAATAGGAGGATGTGGCAAGAGAGGTTCCCTGTAGCCAAACTACCATGGGAACTGATTTTTTAATCTAATTGAACTCTTTATGAAGATAGACTTCTTTTTTTCTGAATTGTGTTGAACCTTCTTTCTTTCTGTATTGGTAGTGGGGAGTAGCAGATGTGGCTGTGAGACTGGGAGGAATCTATGTGACCTTGGGTCATGGTTTTGCCCAAGTTCCCTCAGTTGCACACTGTTTCTTTAAGGTTTCTGAGAGTCCCTGCCATTAACATTTTACTTTATCAGTATAACAGAAATGTGCCTCCATTTCCTCATATAAGCATCTTAGATTGCTGATCTTTAAGGCCTCTCCCAGCAAAAAAAAAACCTTATGTTTATGCGGAGATAGTTATTATTTGCCCTTCAGCTTTCCTGGCTTTATTATTTGGGGAATAATTCTGTGAGTAAAAAATTCTTTATATTTTTTAAACATCCATGAAAATATTTTTAATCAGGTACTTTTCAAGTTACTAACTACCAAACTAAAGATGAAATGTTTAGGCCTCTCAAACCTAACAATGTCTCTTTAAATCACTTTTTTCTCCTGCACAGCTAGATCCACATCTGGAAATGTCTAAGTTGTGCTGCCAGACAGTCTTGCCTACAGCTACTTGATTCTGGGTGAGCCTTCCATAAAACTGATTATAGCATTTCCCTGCCACACAGTGAAAAAACAATGTAGTGTGATATGATAAAGCTTGGATTGAATGTGGGGAATATGAAAGTGTCTGTCATCAGATAGAAGGGGCAAAGAGAGTGGCTTCTTTCTCTGGGGTGAGGTGGGGATGAGAATTGCATAGATACTTATTGAGATAAGCTCCCTGGACTTTCCTGAAAAATCACCTTGTTATCAGAGTTTTGTTCCTTTTCAGCTTCTAGTGAATACTGCCAGCTTCCTAGAAGAAGTGTGTGTTGTGATGGGGAGACAAAAAAATAAAATAAAAAATGAAAGTAGATTAATATTTGCTAACTATTCACTCTCTGATTATTTTTATATATGTTAATTGAGAGCCTAGTATTTTGCTAAATATCTGGTAGTAGGTGCTGAATTAAACTACTGAACTAATAAAACAGGTTTTTTATTCAATGAAACAAAATTAAAAACAAGCTGATTATTTTATTTTATTTTGGGGTGAATGACAGTGTATTGACTGGGATTGAGGTTCTGTGGATGGCAGAAGGAAGGCGAGGGACCTGGTCATTCTCTTAGGAAGATTATAATCTCATTTAAAAGAGGGAGTTTGTATAAGGTTTAATAACAATTTGAAGAAGTAATTAAAATGACAATAAAAAAATCCATTTTAAGGCAATCAACTGTAAATATTGAGTGAGTAGGTGTGGCAATAAGGTGGAATTCAGAGAACAGAGCTGTTATTTGGGGGAGGAGGATGTGGAACGGGATACACAAAAGGGGGTTATTTAAATAAAAGCATTTTTTATATTATTTTAGTAGGTACTATAAATCAAATACTCTATTAGGTCCTGGGCATACAATAATACTTAGGTCATGGAAAAACTTAGAATTTAAATGAATGGTTCCCAAATTTTTACAGGCTTAAAATTCACCTAGAAAACTTGTGACAATGCAGATCCCTAGGACCCATCCAAAGAGAATCATATCCAACAAGTCTGGTGTGGGACTTAGGAAGCTAAATTTTGATAATCACCTAATTTGATTGGGTATAGATCATCTGGAGATTGTTTTAGGGAATCCTGACATAGGGCAGTCCCATGGCCCCATTAGAAATACAAATTCTTGAACTTCATCTTAGGCCTTATTGAATCAGAAACTATGAAGTGGGACCAGCAATTTGTGTGATCCTGATGCTGACTGAAGTTTAAGAGCTAGGTGTAGGTATAGTAGAACTGGAGGTAAATTTTGCCTTGTTCATAATTTCTCTGGGCACATCATCCCTTGAATAACCATCCCTTGAATATGTGTTTTATATACTTTAGTTCAATCTGAAGACATAGTGTGGTGTCAAAAAAAAAAAAACCCAAGAGTTAAGTCTTTGCATGGGATTAAAATACAGAGAACTGACATAGATTAAAAAAATAATAAGTTTAATTGGAAAAACTCCATCATATCAAGTATATGTTCACCTATTGGTAAGTTGCAGATCAGATATTGATTAAAGCAATTGTCCTCCACATTCATACTTTTACTCACCCAGTGTGAAATGGGGTTAGCACTGGGACTGGAGTGAGAATGCCTGAAGTCATCCTTTGCAACTAACATAATTTCTCTCAGTTTCAGGTTTCTCTGTAATGTATAAAAACATGTGTATAACCTGCCTCACAGTTTGGTTGTAAATAATAGGAATAGCTAGCATTCACTGAGGGGTTACTCTGTGCCAGACACTGTCCTAAATGGTTTACATGAATTATTTTTTTCATCTTCCCAAGAGCCCTATTATCACTGTCTACAAATGAGGAAATTGAGGCTTGTGGCAAGAATACACAGACGAAAATACACAGACGAACTGAACAAAGATATTCACGATGGTGTGATCACTCATCTAGAGCCAGACATCCTGGAATGTGAAATCAAGTGGGCCTTAGAAAGCATCACTATGAACAAAGCTAGCGTAGGTGATGGAATTCCAGTTGAGCTATTTCAAATCCTGAAAGATGATGCTGTGAAAGTGTTGCACTCAATATGCCAGCAAATTTGGAAAATTCAGCAGTGGCCACAGGACAGGAAAAGGTAAGTTTTCATTCCAATCCCCAAAAGGCAATGCCAAAGATTTCTCAGACTACCGCACAGTTGTACTCATTTCACATGCTAGTAAAGTAATGCTCAAAATTCTCCAAGCCAGGCTTCAGCAATACATGAACTGTGAACTTCCAGATGTTCAAGCTGGTTTTAAAAAAGGCAGAGGAACCAGAGATCAAATTGCCAACATTCGCTGGATCATCAAAAAGGCAAGAGAGTTTCAGAAAAACATGTATTTCTGCCTTATTGATTATGCCAAAGCCTTGTGTGGATCACAAGAAACTGTGGAAAATTCTGAAAGAGATGGGAATACCAGACCACCTGACCTGCCTCTTGAGAAATCTGTATGTATGTGGGTCAGGAAGCAGCAGTTTGAACTGGACATGGAACAACAGACTGGTTCCAAATAGGAAAAGGAGTATGTCAAGGCTGTATATTGTCACCCTGCTTATTTAACTTCTGTGCAGAGTACATCATGAGAAATGCTGGACTGGAAGAAGCACAAGCTGGAATCAAGAATGCTAGGAGAAATATCAATAACCTCAGATATGCAGATGATACCACCCTTATGGCAGAAAGTGAAGAGTAACTAAAAAACCTCTTGATGAAAGTGAAAGAGGAGAGTGAAAAAGTTGGCTTAAAGTTCAACATTCAAAAATAAAGATCATGGCATCTGGTCCCATCACTTCATGGGAAATAGATGGGGAAACAGTGGAAACAGTGTCAGACTTTATTTTTTGGCGGGGGGTGGCGGCGACGCTCAAAATCACTGCAGATGGTGACTGCAGCCATGAAATTAAAAGATGCTTACTCCTTGGAAGAAAAGTTATGACCAACCTAGATAGCATATTCAAAAACAGAGGCATTACTTTGCCAACAAAGGCCCATCTAGTCAAGGCTATGGTTTTTCCTGTGGTCATGTATGGATGCGAGAGTTGGACCCTGAAGAAAGCTGAGTGCCAAAGAACTGATGCTTTTGAAATGTGGTGTTGGGGAAGACTCTTGAGAGTCCCTTGGACTGCAAGGAGATCCAACCAGTCCATTCTAAAGGAGGTCAGCCCTCGGTGTTCTTTGGAAGGATTGATGGTAACGCTGAAACTCTAGTACTTTGGCCACCTCATGCGAAGAGTTGACTCCTTGGAAAAGACTCTGATGCTGGGAGAGATTGGGGGCAGAAGAAAAGTAGGATGACAAAGGATGAGATGACTGGATGGCATCACCAACTCGATGGACGTAAGTTTGAGTGAACTCCGTGAGTTGGTGATGGGCAGGGAGGCCTGGCATGCTGCAATTCATAGGGTCGCACAGAGTTGGACACGACTCAGGGGATGAACTGAATGATCTGAGAGATTAAACAAATTGCTTGAGATCACACAGCTGGAAAGTAGTAGAGTCAGGATGTAAATTTAGACTGACTCCCAGCTCAACCATATAACTGCCATGTGTGTGCATGCTGTCACTTCAGTCGTGTCCAACTCTGTGACCCTATGGACTGTAGCCTGCTAGGCTCCTCTGTCCATGCAATTCTCCAGGCAAGAACACTGGAGTCGGTTGCCATGCTCTTCTCCAAGGGATCTTTTGGATCCAGGGATTGAACCTGCATGTCTTACCTCTCCTGCATTAGTAGGCAGGTTCTTTACCACTAGCGCCTCTTGGGAAGCCGGTATAACTGCCATTGTGGACTATAAAGTTTGAAATGAGATAGCATACAAACTGTAAAGTGCAATTCACATTAAGGAAAATGAAGAAGTCTGTGTGTTCCATTTTGTTTATTCATAATATCCATACTATTGTGCATGTAATAGAACTTTAATAAAAATCAGCTGAGAGATGACAATTAAGTGTTCTTTAACTTTTTTTTCCTAACCAAAAGGTCTTGTTATATTCTCAATATTATGTAACAAGCTGTAAACAGAAATGAAACAGAAGCTTAGAGTAGTTCCTAGAATAGCACAGGCACTGAGAATGTTCCTTGAGATTTCTGCCAGCTCTTGGGCTTTATGATCTTCCCCAAGTATCTGGGACAAATGATACATATGTGGTGTTGTTCTATCTCCTTATAATTAGAACTCTGTGGGTTAATTATTAACATCTAAGCTTTCATACCTATTGAGTAATAACCAGTAAATTGGCTAATCAGCAAACAGTGGTTCTCTCCATATATCTAAAATTGTTCCATGCCTTGTGGGATGTGAAAAAAGTTTATATCATGGAACTATGGAACTACCCAAGGACATTATAATCTATCAGATGATGAGGTGATGAACAAGGCATGTGAAATGAAACAATAATTGATAATACAGTCTGTAATGGTATCTTATAATGACAAAACAAAAAGGGAAAAAATAATTATCAGAGCAAATAAAAAGAATTTTAGAAGAGAGTCTACATACTAGGATCGTTAATAAATTTTTACTGGATTAATAAATGGATGTGAAGTGAGACTTGAACTATAGTTATGGTTCAGTTCAGTCGCTGAGTCACGTCCGACTCTTTGCAGCCCCATGAATTGCAGCATGCCAGGCCTTCCTGTCCATCACCAACTCACGGAGTTCACTCAGACTCATGTCTATCGAGTTGGTGATGCCATTCAGCCATCTCATCCTCAGTCATCCCCTTCTCCTCCTGCCCCAATCCCTCCCAGCATCAGAGTCTTTTCCAATGAGTCACCTCTTCGCATGAGGTGGCCAAAGTACTGGAGTTTCAGCTTTAGCATAATTCCTTCCAAAGAAATCCCATGGACTGGTTGGATCTCCTTGCAGTCCAAGGGACTCTCAAGAGTCTTCTCCAACACCACACTTCAAAAGCATCAATTCTTCAGCGCTCAGTCTTCTTCACAGTCCAACTCTCACATCCATACATGACCCCAGGAAAAACCATAGCCTTGACTAGATGGACCTTAGTTGGCAAAGTAATATCTCTGCTTTTCAATATGCTATCTGGGTTGGTTATAACTTTTCTTCCAAGGAGTAAGCATCTTTTAATTTCATGGCTGCAGTCACCATCTGCAGTGATCTTGGAGCCCCCCAAAATAAAGTCTGACACTGTTTCCACTCTTTCCCCATGTATTTCCCATGAAGTGATGGGACCAGGTGCCATGATCTTCATTTTCTGAATGTTGAGCTTTAAGTCAACTTTTTCATTCTCCACTTTCACTTTCATCAAGAAGCTTTTTAGTTCCTCTTCACTTTTTGCCATAAGGGTGGTGTCATCTGCATATCTGAGGTTACTGATGTTTCTCCTGGCAATCCAGTTATGGCTGGACTCTTGTAACTCTTGAACTCCTACTACTGATACTACTGATATGCTTGAAAGAAGTTAATGTCAGTTTCCTCATTTGCAAAATGGTATAAAATAATGCCAATCCTCACACTTTTCAAACTGTATTATGATAATTAAATAATATAATAGATGCAAAATTACTTGTGTAACTGGAGAGTAAAATACAATTTTAAATTGTTTTCATTTTTGAAGTTTTAGAACATTCAAAAATATTTTAAATTACTGTTTTAAAATATGCTACATGTTCGTTAAAGGTAAAGAAAAAATATAAAAATAAAAGGAGATAAATTTCTGTGAATGGATAAGCCTATGGGCTTCTTGGCCGAGGGGGACAGGAAGAAGTGGTAAAGATTTGCTCCAAAAGCCTGACTTCTGCTGCCTCTCTGGCTGACTCAGGGAACAAAGTCTTACATCTGTGTTTACATTAAAACTCAGGAAGAATTTAAATAATGATCTGAGAGTCAGGAGTCCAGTATTCTTTTTATAAGAACAGTTCTTAAAATGTCATCCTTAGCAATAATAACCACCTGATGCCAAGTCTGTATCTTAATTTTGGGAACTTAACAGAAATACAAAGGGCTACACTGGTTTATTTTTCTCTGGAAGTAATTATACAAATGAATTATGGACTTTATTTTTTCAAAAGAAAAACCAGAATCCTATGTTAAAACTTACTGTTGACAACAAAAGAGACACGGAGGTATAGAACGGACTTTTGGACTCTGAGGGAGAGGGAGAGGGTAGGATGGTTTGGGAGAATGACATTGAAACATGTATACTATCTTGCAAGAAACGAAGCGCCAGTCTATATTCAATGCAGGATGCAGGATGCATGGGGCTGGTGCACAGGATGATTCAGGGAGATGATGTGGGGTGGGAGGTGGGAGGGGGCTTCGGCATTGGGAGATCGTGTTCACCTGTGGCTGATTCATGTCAATGTATGGCAAAACAAATATAGTATTGTGATGTAGAATAAATTATTAAAAATAAATAAATAAATTAAAAAAAAAAAAACTTGCTGTTTTCTTTGCCCACCATTTTCAGTTCTGTCCTCCTCATGATGTGGAATCACTGCAGAGATTGATGTGTATATCCTCAGCTCATTTTTAAAAAGAACTTGTTTATGTCTTTAATATTGCATAAGTAATAAACATTACATATGTTTTATATTTTTTTCTGAGTTATTATTTTTTTTTACTTCTCATCAATGGAAATAAAAATATTTGGCTAATTTTCCTTTTTCTAGACAATGACCTACTAAAAATACATTTTAAATCCATGTCCCCTCAACAGGCTCATGCCTTCTAAGAAAAGAACACATCTAGCACAACTCTAAAACACATCACATCTCATTTCCAATAGGACAGGCAGAGCTTGACCAAAAGGATGAAGAACTACTAAGGATGATTTGTAATCAATATCATGAAACACAATTCAAACAATGGAGGGCTTCTGAGAGCCACTGTTCAGTTGACCTGAAAATAATCTCTTCTGCTCCAGCCTGTGCTCTGTTTTTTATCCCATCGTCCCCTCCCCAGAGTCTCTGTGTACTGAATCCAAATGAGTTGAGTTTGAGCTCTAGCTGCTCTCCCAAGAGTATTATTATTTTTCCCCCTTTAAACTTAAGGGTGCTAATTAATGTAGGAAAAGTTATATGCCAAGTTTGCTTTGCCTGTGGTTTCCTTAGATGAAAGGCTACTGGCAACTCCAGCTCTGTCAGAAGGGCTGCTGCTGTATTCTTATCCCCTGAAGGAGGCTTCAGCTCTGCTGACTCAAGAAGACTTCAGCTTTTGATTTGGAGTTATTGGATATTGACCCATCACTCACAGCAGAGTTATGGGCCTGCTGTCCTGGATCCAGGGAATTGGACTCTGGCTTTGCCTGCAGCATTCCTTACCCCTCCCTTCTCAGTTTCTGTTGAACCTAAGCCTGCAAATGTCAATTTCATTTCTTAAAGGCCAGGTAGTTGTCAGTTTTTCTAAGGGACTCAGGGAGAAGGTGCTCAGGACAACACCCTCAAAAACATTTTACAGTATTTTATTATGGCTCCAGCTTAAACCAATCTCTTCTTCCTTCCTTGCCCCAGCCTTGCTCAGCTGCCAACATCTTCCCTTGCCTTGGAAACAGTCAGTGAACAAGCTTTTATAACCAATTTCAAACTACTCCCATGTGTGACAGATCTATTTTAATACAATTTCAATACAAAACAACAACAACAACACAACAACCACAAAAACATCTTAACACAAAGAAAACAAAGTTGTTTGGGGACAATTTCCTCTTTGTAGGAGACTGCTCTTCATAAAAGCAAAATCTTAGTTGACTGGATAATGAGATTCATTAAGGCTGGTGATTCTGACAAACTTATAGCGAGGAAAATCCTTTTAAATTATACAGAGTGAAGTAAGCCAGAAAGAAAAACACCAATACAGTATACTGACACATATATATGGAATTTAGAAGACAGTAATGATGACCCTATATGTGAGACAACAAAGAGACACAGAGGTATAGAGTGGACTTTGGGACTCTGAGAGAGAGGGAAAGGGTGGGATGGTTTGGGAGAATGGCAATGAAACGTGTATATTTTCTTGTAAGAAACGAAGCGCCAATCTATGTTCAATGTAGGATGCAGGATGCATGGGGCTGATGCACAGGATGATTCAAGTAGAGGACGTGGGGTGGGAGGTGGGAGGGGGCTTCGGCATTGGGAGATTGTGTTCACCTATGGCTGATTCGTGTCAATGTATGGCAAAACAAATATAGTATTGTAATTAAAAAAATAAATAAATTTAATAAAAAAATAAAATAAAAAAAAAAAAAATAAATTAAACTTTACTTTCACAACTAGTCTACAATTAAATCTTTTAAAGTCTGATTGTGGCAGGGTCCCAGTTCAAGAGATTCCTACATGTCTATGCCCAGGAAAAAATGGGATTTCAGGCCTTGCCAGAAAGAATTTCATGAAAGCTGAGTGGTCTTATGAGAGAGAAAAAAAAAAACAAAAACAAAAACAACAACAAAAAAACCTCATGTTAAAGAAGGAACTCATGTTAAAAAAACTCATGTTAAAGGGAGGTGAGGGAGGGAAGTATTGGAACTTTGGTATTAGCTGATGCAAACTATTATACATAGTATGGATAAGCAGTAAGGCCCTAAGGTATAGCACAGGGAACTAACTATTCAATATCCTGTGACAAACCATGAAAGAAAAGGATATGAAGAAGAACATATATGTGCATAACTGAATTATTTTTCTGCATGGCAGAAATTAACACAACATTGTAAACCAACTATACTTCAAATAAGATAAAAAAGAAAAAGAAGAAGGAAGGAACCAGGCATGATGATCCTGACCCACTAGCAGAGCCTGGAGTTTAGAGTTATGCTGAGGATCACAAATAAATGACAGAAAAAAAGAGTTCCTCCTAAATCTCTGTAGCACAGAAGGCAATGAGCAATCTGGAGTTAATATACCACTAAAAGACTGACACAAGAATGGAGTAAAAGTCTGGAAGCATTCTTTCCTTTTCTATTAATAGTTTTGTTCTCCAGGTCACCCCTCAAGTACAGTGGCTCTTTAAATAGTCTGCGTGCCGGTAGAGGTACTCAGTGGAAATTACAGGCCATGGAAGGGCAGCTGAGGAGACAACGACCTCTGAGCCAACAGCAGTGTCTTATTGGAAGTATTTTTTTAAAAACTTCCACAATGCACAACAAAGGTGGGCACTGCAGCAGGAGTGATGGAACCCAGCTGAAGCTGCCTGCCGCCTGATGGATGTGGAGAGGCTAAACAGAGGGGCGATGCCTTCTAGTGGAGACAGGGAGACAGAGCGAAATAGCAGCATTACCCAGTGTTGGCAGATACAGGAGTGAACCGAGAGGCCGATGCTGCAGGCGATTTTATTCTATGGCCTGCAAAGCCGCTGGCATGGCCTGGATGACGTCTTATAGCCTGTGGAGGGCTCAGTGGAGGATATCGCCTAAAGGGGCTTAGTAGAGGGGTAGAGGCCAATACTGGAGACCACTCTACTATGTGTGGTGGATATCTTGGGAGTACTCAGTTAATAATGTCCTGGTATTCCCCAAATTTTGGTCATGATCCACCTCTTTGTTACTATTGTTTAACCATTGAGAGTTCATGATTTATGGTGGGCTAATTAGTCTCCACTATTTGTGAATTTGTGACGACGCCCCAAGGACTGGTTTATTCTCTCCTGGTAGCTGGAAGCACTTTCTGAAACTAGCAGTAGTTACACGGACTGAAGACAAAAGAGGACCACCGTAGAGAGACTGAGTCGTGAGACAGAGGCATGAATGGGAAAGGAGTACATTCAGTAGAACCAAAGGCATGGAGCAGAACCAAAGGCATGGAGCAGAACCTTAGTTAGGAGACTGGGAACTTAATGCTCAAGGAAGACCAGTAGTAAGAATCGAATGTACCACTGGAAATATCTAGCTATTACTTTTCTCAATTCCAGGAGACCCTAGGAACTCAAGTGGGGCAGAACATACAGGAGAAAAGGGTAGAGAAGGCCCCCAGAGGCCAGCGATGGTGGTAAGGAGAATGGTCAAGGCTGACTGGTATACCATGAACACTTAAAATCTGGTTTAACGAGCATCTGTGACATGCTTCACATGTTTATATTTTAGGCTTTTGGCTAATTATGATGCAGTTAAATTTTCCGAGTACTTATTCATTCTACTTAAAGATGAACCCACAAGAAATCTTCTGCCTCAGCTCTGAGAGTAAATCTATTCTCAAGACACAATATTATGTCAACTTGTCCACTATCACATCATTGTGACTTATATCTGTATGTGATTAAAAGATATCTTTGTATTTTTAGATGGGCTTACTTAATTGTGGATAATAGTCTAAAAGACACAGTTTCCAGAATTAAAAACAAAATTAACAGTAGCATCAGCATAGTATTAACACCTTATTTCTTGGTAACACTTTTTGTTACATTATAAGTTTCTGTTGTAATGAATATTTCATTTAATCTGTATAATAATCCTGCAGGGAACGCAGAATCAAGGTTTTTCTTTTCCTTTATTTGAAGATGGACTCACAGAGAATTTGAATGACTTTCCAGGAGATACTTAACAAGCTAGTATTGGAACCAGACTAGATGGCAATCTCCTGAGAGAATAGAGACATGAACCAACATTTGTCCTCTATGGACCTCACATCTCACATAGGATTTCACTTGGCCCCTGCAAGTGTACTGTAAGGTAAGATTTATTATTCCTTTTTAAAGATGAGGAAACTGTCAATAAGATATAACTATTTATGATTTACCCAGCTCTTTAGAGTGCAGAGATTGTTTGAACCTGAATCAATCCTTCTAGCTTGAAATCTGTCCTCTTTCCCTTATCCCAGGCTTTTTCTATCCTCATGATTTTTCCTGCTATCTCCATTGTTGAGTGAGGACACACGCATGCATTACAGCTCTAACACTGTCAAAGATTCTCTTGAAGGGTCTGAGAGGCTAAATGGGCAGAACTAGGATTCTGTGGAGCAGAGCCATCTGTGAGAAGCAGGCTTAAGTTTCTAGGGGAATCTGGTGGGAGAGGGGTTTAAAACATTATTTGTGAACAAACTCAGGAGCTGAGAAGGTGTGGGGGGTACCCCTGAGATGGTGACCTCAGACCATGCCTGGATGCGACATAAGGGTTGTTAGCACTAAGCACTTACCCAGTTGTATAGTTTGGAGCCTGGAAAAGTTCCCTTCTGATCTAGGATCAGCTTAAGCCCTGAAGCATGAAATGTGAATACCTTTTGCTCAGCATCCATTAAATAAATGTTATTCTTCTCCCTGGCAGAAAACACAAATTTCGCTGCTCAGAGCCACGGCATAGCAGAAGGAACAGAATTTACAATATCCCTCTTTACGATAATGGCTCTCACCTTCCAAGGAAATGAGCTTGGAGTAAAGGAGCACCATTGAGTGCCCAGTGACAAGGCGGCTTGGCTGCTGCTTCAGCTAATTATCTGGCAGGGAGGAAACCTGTGTCCCTGGAATACGGAGAAGGGTTTGTGAACTTTGCAGAACGCGTGAAGCACTTTGGTGTCCGTGTCATGCAAACCGGAGAATGGCTCTTACTGGGTCACGTCTGACCTTTCCTTCTGAGCACACATTTTTGCCAATTATGATCCTAAACATGCTGAAAATTACCCTTGGCCACTGACAGTTTACAAGAGAGAAGCAATGCCTCTGGAATAATACCACGCTCAGGACAAAGAGGAAGGGTAAACAAAGCATTACTTTGTGTTGCAAATAGACAGCTTTGTTAAATACTGGAGGAATCCTCTTGGTGTCCACCTTACACAGCTCTGATTAAAATGCGTTTGCAATATGCTCAGTGTCAAGAAATCACGTCTAACTGGGCCAAGGAGGTTAAGAGCATCTTCCCAAATACAGAATAAAACTCATTAAAATAGTCTTTCCAGCAAGAGAAAACCTGTTTTCTACCCTCCCTGTTGTTTTTAAACCAATGTATTGCAGAAATAAAGACATGATCAAAATAGCATAATCTACATTTATATTTAAAATAATAAGCTTGGTAACAATGGGAAAATTAGTGGTAAACAATGTCAGAAAACACAGCAGAGGCAGAAGTTAACATGTTTGACTGGCAGGTAACACATTAAAATGTTATTTTGGCAGATAGAATTGATAGCAGACTTGCTGAAAGAAAATCCACTTCGAGAAGTTGACAAATACAATCCTAATCCCCTTTTTCTTGCCACATGCTGCAGATGAGTGAAACCCAGAGGGGAAATTCTTATTACAGCAAATAGGTGTGAGTCCAGAAGAAAAATTAAGTCAAGTTGACAATTTACAAATTTTCTTTCAAGCATGAAAGAGAACTGGAAACCAGGTTATTTTATTTTTTTAAATCCCAAGCTTGGTGTTTGCTACTTGTTAATATGTCTGAGTGAGAACAGAGGTATAGGAAGAGGCTGATTACTAATGCAGAACTCATCTCTTGGAATTAAAGCCAGAATGAAATAACTTTTGTCAGACAAGCAGTATTAGTAAACCTAATATTGGGAAGAAACATTTTTCCTGATGCCTGATGAGTACTGACAGACTGGTAGCTTCAGTTCAGTTCAGTTTAGTCGCTCAGTCGTGTCTGACTCTTTGCGACTCCATGATTGCAGCATGCCAGGCCTCCCTGTTCATTACCATCTCTTGGAGTTCACTCAGACTCACGTCCATTGAGTCCGTGATACCGTCCAGCCATCTCATTCTCAGTCGTCCCCTTCTCCTTCCTGCCCCAAATCCCTCCCAGCATCAGAGTCTTTTCCAATGAGTCAACTCTTCATGAGGTGGCCAAAGTACTGGAGTTTCAGCTTCAGCATCATTCCTTCCAAAGAAATCCCAGGGCTGATCTCCTTCAGAATGGACTGGTTGGATCTCCTTGCAGTCCAAGGGACTCTCAAGAGTCTTCTCCAACACCACAGTTCAAAAGCATCAATTCTTCTGCACTCAGCCTTCTCCACAGTCCAACTCTCACACCCATACATGACCACTGGAAAAACCATAGCCTTGACTAGACAGACCTTAGTTGGCAAAGTAATGTCTCTGCTTTTGAATATACTATCTATGTTGGTCATAACTTTTCTTCCAAGGAGTAAGCGTCTTTTAATTTCATGGCTGCAGTCACCATCTGCAGTGATTTTGGAGCCCCCCCAAAATAAAGTCTGACACTGTTTCCCATCTATTTCCCATGAAGTGATGGGACCAGATGCCATGATCTTCGTTTTCTGACTGTTGAGCTTTAGGCCAACTTTTTCACTCTCCACTTTCTCTTTCATCAAGAGGCTTTTTAGTTCCTCTTCACTTTCTGCCATAAGGGTGGTGTCATCTGCATATCTGAGGTTATTGATCTTTCTCCTGGCAATCTTGATTCCAGCTTGTGTTTCTTCCAGTCCAGCATCTCTCATGATGTATTCTGCATAGAAGTTAAATAAGCAGGGTGACGATATAAAGCCTTGACGTACTCCTTTTCCTATTTGGAACCAGTCTGTTGTTCCATGTCCAGTTCTAACTGTTGCTTCCTGACCTGCATACAGATTTCTCAAGAGGCAGGTTAGGTGGTCTGGTATTTCCATCTCTTTCAGAATTTTCCACAGTTTATTGTGATCCACACAGTCAAAGGCCTTGGCATAGTCAATAGAGCAGAAATAGACGTTTCTCTGGAACTCTGTTGCTTTTTCCACGATCCAGCGGATGTTGGCAATTTGATCTCTGGTTCCTCTGCCTTTTCTAAAACCAGCTTGAACATCAGGGAGATCACGGTTCATGGATTGCTGAAGCCTGGCTTGGAGAATTTTGAGCATTACTTTACTAGCTTGTGAGATGAATGCAATTGTGTGGTAGTCTGAGCATTCTTTAGCATTGCCTTTCTTTGGGATTGGAATGAAAACTGACCTTTTCCAGTCCTGTGGCCACTGCTGAGTTTTCCAAATTTGCTGGCATATTGAGTGCAGCACTTTCACAGCATCATCTTTCAGGATTTGAAATAGCTTAACTGGAATTCCATCACCTCCACTAGCTTTGTTCGTAGTGATGCTTTCTAAGGCCTACTTGACTTCACATTCCAAGAGGTCTGGCTCTAGATTGGTAGCTTAGAGTTTGCTGAAATAATGGAGTGTCACAGATGTGATGGAGTTTGAGTTCCAATGCAGGCCAACATTCTAGTTGGAGACAGAGAAGTAAAGGACAAGGATACATACTGTTAGGTTGTTTCTGAGATATAAGGGTGAACATAGACCAAAGTGAAGTAAATTTGAATCACATAGGCTGAGACATGGGTTGATGAAGAAGTCTGGAGGCTGAAGTTCTAGTACACTCTTTGGCATTCCTGGTCTCTTTGTTTTCATGTTAACTTTCTCTGTGATATAGACAAGTCATTTTATCTATGGCAAGCATATGTTCTCATA
The DNA here is from genome assembly GCA_917880005.1 of Nanger dama. Taxonomy (NCBI): domain Eukaryota; kingdom Metazoa; phylum Chordata; class Mammalia; order Artiodactyla; family Bovidae; genus Nanger; species Nanger dama. The sequence continues at coordinate 8,462,773 of CAKJTW010000069.1, forward strand.
TGCCCTGGTTTATGTCTAATGTAGCTATCAATAATCCTCTTTCACTCTTGAAGTATCTTGTTTGGGATAAAAATTGTATGATCATTCTACTTATTAGCCCCCTGGGGCTCAGTTACCATATTTAAAAAATAATGAGATTTTTCTAGAAAATCCTACCCTTACACAGCTTCTCCTGTGTTCTACTGTAAAATATGAGTACTCTATAATCATCAGTGTGGTTGAAAAGGATCAACAAGTAAGCTGTGGTACATTGGGATGTTGCCCCCTCAAGTATACTTACCTTTTAATAGGTGACTTTGGAAAATAACTTTTTTTTAAAAATTTTAATCAAAATACTGATCTAAAATGGTGAAATTATAGACAATCTCAGCTTATATCAGCTAGTTTGTCTTTGAAAAATCACTAAATGATGAACTGGTGATCATTGGATAGCCCTGGGCAGACTGTATCCAACTAATCTGGGAAATTAAGCTAAAAATACATCCTTGGGTCCTAACATTCAAGAGTTTTGTGAGGCCCCTACTTTACAAGTGTACAAAGCTCCCTAGGTGTTCTTGATAAACAGCAAGCATTGGACACATAGTTTTATCCCACTATCTTCATTTTACAGGTGAGGCAACTGAGGCCCAGAGGCAGCAGCAATGGCAATAGGTATCTGTCTAGTTTTTATTGTTTACCAACTGCATTGGTGAACCGTATTTTCTTTGTCCTTATCAGAGTCTTATGGGGTCTGAAATTTTAGCCCCATTTTATAAGGAATACTATGAAACAAAATAAAGAAATATGTCCAAAGTCACACAGGTACTTAGTGGCAGAATCAGAACTGTTACTCATTTCTCCTGATTCCCATTCTGGATCTATTTCTGTTAATCCACAGTGACTCAGGTTGTTTGGGAAAAGCACGCGTCTCTTTGACTAAAGTACTCAGCTCACTTTCTTTCCCTGCTTTCCACGTTCAGGAGGCTGTTGTTTTTCCCGATCTCAGGTCTTTTTGAACGTTTAATTCTGCTCTTCTCCTTCCTTGTGCCTGTGCAGTGGGCTGCCTGGCAGAGATGGCAGGAGATGTTTTCATGTGTGATCAAGGACACGGACGCATTGGCTGCCAGCCTCAGGCAGGGACACAGACTTGTCTCCCACCAGCAGAGCGATGATGCATTTCCCACAATGTTCCAAGAATGGCCTGGAATGTGACTAGACAAGTTCCATGCGGCCCTATGAATGGCTTCACACTGCACTGGCCAGAAAACAAACACAACAGTAATTCTTGGATTAGCATGAAAACACTTCCAAAGGGGACTCAAAGACAGCCTTTGTCCCCTTCATAAAAGAGAAGAGATGAGGTGTGACAAATGGCCTATTGGATGGCTTTCTGTGCCAGACAGAGGTCATTTTGGAAGGGCACCACAGACACACTCAGTTTAATAGAGAAGAAATGAACTCAAAGCTAAAGAACAAAGGACACTTCAGAGGAGACAAGGTGATATCTAAAGAAGACAATTTATATTAAGATAGAAGAGTAAGTTACCGTGACTCACATAAAAAAAAAAAATACACAGCTTTTTGCATTGAGGCATGATGCATGAGTATCCACAAAAACATGTGGTTTGTAGGCAGGAAATGTAGATATTCCAACCTATGAAGTTCTGGAGTTCAATTTTTGCCTCCATAAAAGAAGGCTAATCATACTTGTTTTGCTTGGTTGTTGTGATAATTCAATGAGATTAGAGGAAGTCTGGAGGATGGTGATGGGGAAGAGCACGTGTCTGGACTCAGATGGCTTCGGCTGGGATCCTTGCTTTGCAGTGACTAGGTGATAACAACCAAGTCATTTTGCCTGAATTAGCCTTGAATTTTACAAATTTGGGGGTATGTGTCTGTAGAACCAGAACTTAACAAATCAATTCTTAACAAAATTTTAATGCTTAAAACAGGTAGCAGGGGAGCTGCCTTGTTTGAAGCAGAAGCTGGGAGGAGTCTGAGCTTCTCCATGCTCCTTGGCCTTCTCCCAACTCTTCTTCCTGAGACAGCTCTTCCATTTCTAGGCTCCAGGAGTTGATTACTGTTTGTCTCTGCCACTTTCCTTAAAGCACTGAACTGGAAGATTCTTTCAATACTTTTAACTAAATCTTCTGAAACTTTAATAAAGTAGTCAAATTTCCTCATTTTTGATGATAAGAAACAAACAGAAAAAGTAGACCCAGGTAAATGAATAATGGATGACATAGTTAAACACCTCTGACTGACTTAACACTTTTCCCAGAGCACCTCCAGGTTCAAAGACACAAGATCATTGTCATTGTTCCAAATGCATATTAATTTATTTTAGTAGAAAGAGGAATAAGAATCTAAGTATAATTATCATCATTAAGGAGTTGCTTTGAACTTCAGGTGACCTAAGTGTTCTCTTGACTCCCAATCTAAAATCAACAATGTTGCATAAAAATGTGCTTTTCTGATTTTAATTATTGTAGCATGATCTATCACATGTAGCCCTTCTGTTATTTCACACTGATATGTACATACACCACCCCTACCCCGACTTTACACACACGTTGTCACAGTGAGCCCTCTCTCAGCCTCAGGAGAACTGAGTCAGTCTTGTGAAATCTAAATGAACTATTGGAAGTTCTCATAACGTCAGGTTGCTTCAGAAGCATTTTCTTTTTGTGTCTACTTTGGGATCTATATATGTCTTAATATATGGAGATTAGATAAACCTTCAGAGATTTGAAGACAGAGAAGGAGAGTTATATATTTGGAGTTGTTCCAAGGAAAATAAACAACATCCCCTTTCGTTACATCATATAAAATAAATGTGTCTCAGTCCTGTGCCATGAATCCTGACTCTGCCATTCTTCTACTATGTAATCCTGGGTAATTACTCTGAAACTGTAATTCAGTCATCTTCACTTATAAAATAAGGATATGGAAATTCCCTGGTGGTCCAATGGTTTGGACTCTGCACTTTCATTGCCCACAGCACATGTTCAATCCTTGGTCAGGGAGCTAAGATCCTGCAAGCCATCAAGAGTGGCCAGAAGAAAAAAAAAAGGGGAAGGGGAGATAAATAATGCCTTGGGAGCATCATATGAAACAACTTGGGAGCATCATATGAAACAACTTGTGAGCATCATATAAAACTTTTAAAAGGTATACAATTGCTAGTAAAATGTTATCTTTATGATTAAAAATGCAGAATATAATAAAGGTTATTCTTGGATAATATTTTAAAAATAATGATAAACTGGTAATAAACAAAGTCATTGATCTTCAGCACAAATGGAATTTAATTTAAGCTTAGAGGATTTACCAGAAGTGGCCTGGAATGTAAGCATAATGTTCTGTGTTCTGAGTTCTCTGAGACCTTCCTTTTTATTTTTTTAAAATATTTATTTATTTATTTGATTGCATCAAGTCTTAGGTGTGGCATGTGAAATCTCTCGTTGAGGTGCACCAGTTTCTCCCTAGTTGTGGTACCCAGGCGTCAAAGCATGAGCTGAGGTAGTTGTGGGATGTGGGCTTAGCTTCTCTGCAGGATGTGAGATCTGAGTTCTCCAACCAGGGACTGAACCTGTGTCCCCTGCATTGGAGGGCTGATTCTTAATGACCAGGGAAGTCCCCTCTGAGAACTTTCTTGTTGATTCCTGTTTGGGTCAGGAAGACCTTGAGTTAGTAACTTGGAGCTATACTCAGTAGCTGTGGCTTTGTGATATCTGGAGGGGTCTTGGGCCTTCCTGGTCTTGGGCTTTTTCCAGCCTCTTGGGAGGTATAAGAGAAAAAAAAAAAAATTCTTAGTATCAGCTCCAAACAAAAGGAAGGTGTATATTTGGAGTTCCTGGTTCCAATACCTTCAGGGTGCCTGCCTTCCTATTGCTTGTATTTCCCTTTATTGGAAGGAGACAATCTGATAAATTCATCTACCTTGAAGGGCCTGCAAGTGACTATGAATGCGTGGAGCAGGCAGGGAGGCTGAGCCCACCCAAACTGCATGACTGAGGGTGGAAGACCACTGGTGTCTGAAAAGAAGATATGGAGCTACCAGGAAAGGGGATGGCAGGCAAGGAGCCTCTGGAAAACACATATTCACTTTTATTTGTTTGATTATGGGAACTCCCCCCTCCCCACTTTTTCTTTTCCTTTCTTGTCTCTGGTGCCAATTTGAGCTGGGTTTTCTGTCACTGCTCCTGAGAAGCATCATTACTGTCGTGAAGGGAGCTGTTGATCAAGTTGAGTTGGGAGACAGGGGCTCTGGCTCTCATGGGTGACTGATGAGCTGTATGACCTTGGGGAGTGTCATTTTACCTCTGTGGTTTTGGCTTTTGTTTTGTAACATGAGTTTGGACATAGAGGTTTGTCAAGGTGCCTCCCAGCTCTACGCCCTGTCATTATTTTGTATCTATGGAGTTCTGTAAGTGACATGCAGCTTGATTGTGATATGTAGGTTACTACTCCAAATGATGGGAAGCGGAAAAGTGCCGCAGTGAGGACTGACCGCTGTGTGTGCCCTTTATCTGGTTTCCTCTCAACCCCAACCCGGGAGGGCAGACGTGATGTATCCTCTGTGTGTAGCACTGGTGAATATCTGGCATCTGATTCTTGATCATTGAAAGTGATGTTCGGATCAGGATGACTAAGGTGAGCATAGGCTACAACTGAAAGAAGAATGTTATTGCTCTAGCAGCAATCTTAACTCTTAATTGCTGTGAAATGAAAAAAAAAACAAACACTCCATTCTGGAAATATTTTAATAAATAGAGAAAATTGACAACTTTCTCTTCTGAATGGTTCAGTTTGTAGCCTCAGCCAGAGGCAAGAAGATGGAAGCATCGACCTCTGGGAGTCCTGTCTCAGCCCCTCCACTCTCCAAAATGCTGGCCCTGAAGGAAAAGTGTCACGCGTCTTCTTGCATGTCCTGTCTCACACTGAGTAATGTTGCTCCACTGCCCCCAGCGGAGTGTTTTAATGATAACGGCTGTCTTCAGGGACAGATTGTGAGTTGTCTTTTAAAGGAAGATGAAATCTATTAAGACAGCGAGGACAGAGAAGAAAAGCTATGTTCCTGAGAGGGGAGCTCTAAAGGTGAGTGTGGTTCGTTCTTTTTCTTGCCACCTCCCCTCCCCCAATCATCTCTTTCTCTCTTTGTTAGAAGACAGAGTACCCTTCAACTGCTCTGTTTTGTATCTGGATTGTTGTGGTTGTTCGTGTATAAAATTTCTGCTGGTGTGTATAATTTATAAGCTCTAAAAAATGATAAATAGTCTCAAGTAAGAAGAGTGATTTGTGTTAAAAGTCCTAAGGGTACTTTTGTAAAAGAATTTAATTTCTTGGGGGAATTGTCTATAACTTTCTTTCTGCGGGATGTTAGTTAACTGGTTCACAGCTGGGATTTATTTTCTGTCATCTTCTTTTTTTTTTCTTCCGTTATTGATTTGGTTAAGTTTACCTGGGCAATTGAGACTATATAGCAAAGTCCTGATGAACTGGGAAGCTGAGAGAAATAGGTTACTTAATTTATTTTTCTTAGTTTTGTTTCAAAACTTATTGTTAAGATACTTTTGAGCTTATTTTTGTGCTGTAGTGGAGTGGTTCTCAACTAGGAGAAATCTTGCCACCCAGGGGACATTTGATAACGTCTAGAGATATTTTCGGTTGTCACAACTAGGGGGTTTAGTGGTGGCATATAGTGGGTAGAGGCCATGGAAGCTGCTCTACATTCTGATTCACAGAACAGTTGCCCTCTGCCTCCCCCGCCTCCCATCACCCCCAAAACCAAGAATTATTCAGCCTAAAATGCTAATAGTGTCAAGGCTGAAAAATTCTGATGTAGTCAGTAAGCTCCAGGGAACATAATTCAACATTCTTTTACCAAGGAATTTCTACAGAATCCCATCATTCTTTTACTCAACATGAAATCTCATCACCGAGAATGGAGGTAGGGAACAAGAACTTGCTGAAGTTGGCCTAAATGTAATGACTCCCACAGGATAACCAGTACAGTGCTTTTTTTTTTTTTTTTTAAGAAATATATGACAGCATATGTTTCACTATCTTTTTTTCACATTTTCTTAGTATTTAAATTCAACTACTTGATTGCAACTTACAAAATCCATGGTATTTAATATAACCAGTAAAATGGAGTTTAGTTAACCAAGAATGGCCAAGCATTGAAACCTGTAACTTAAACTTGCACTATGGCTATTCAGAGCAAAGGCTGGGTAAAGGGTGTTTAATAATGGGAGTAGGATCTTGAGTGTAAAATCATACCACCTAAAGCTTTTTGTTGCTTTGCCCACCACTGAGCCTAGTAGTAATTGTTGAGATTAATGAACTGACAATGAACTTGAGAATATGTCCTAGTATTCAACTATTAACTATGGATAGCCTTAAACTCCTTAGGCTAGTATTCAAGATTCTCTATTATCTGATTGTGGCTTATTTGCTATTGATTCTCCTACTTGATTCTTCTGCTCTAGTCAAATTTTTTGAACCCAATGTTTCATAAATTCAACTTGCATGTTTATAGATGGTCACATACCCACACTATTGCTTATGCCAATTCCTTCTCTAACTGGCCATTAATATTTCGACTGTCGTTCAGGAGTGAGAATTCTCTCTTTCGTGAACCAATCAGCTAGACAAACGAGTCCTTCCTTCTTCTGGCCCACTTTTCCTTCCATGACAAAGTGAAATATTTATTAGTTGTGTGTGGTTGGCACATAGTTTTTGGTTTCTGTTTGCATTTTTTTCTGTATTTAAATTTTTAAAAGTGTATAATAAATTGAGGAGGGCCCAGTTCTAAACTGACACTGACAAAATTTATTATTTAGCCTAGAATAAATCACAATTGTGATTTAAAACAGAAAATTATGAAATAGGCAGAATAATACTTATTCTACATCTCTTGCAAGGTATATTTGGATCAAATGAGATAATGAACATAAAAAGTTCTTTGAAAAATATAAAGTATTACATAAGTGTAAAGCATTATTCTTGCCATCAATTTACAAAACCACAGTGAGTCTCACAAAGTGCTGTTGCTGTGTATGTTCTGCAAAACACTTAGCTGTACTCTGCGCTTAATAAATGAATCCACACAAGCAAATTGTTTTCGCAGTTAACACAGACTGGCAGGAATAGCAGTTAGAGATGGAGGCTGAGTGAGAGGTTACTACCTGTATTGATGGAGAAGCTATTAAAAGCAGAATATGATTTTCAACATCCTCAGGACCATGATAGAAATGAATAAAATTTTGTGTGCTTTATCATTTCTGACCCAGAAAAGAGGACCTTGAAGGCATGAAAAATCTTAAAATAGATTATTTGTGTGCAAAAGGAGACAACATTTTCTCCTGGTTTGGCAATTTCCCTTTCTCCATTAAGGGTGCAAATAGGAGTTGGGTTCACTTAGGCAAATTGCTCCCCAATTCATTAAAACTGTCGCTGACTACAAATTAATAAGCCTAGATTCATTGTCATGACTAACAAATGACTGAAGGTCTGCTCTTTCCTTTGTGTTTAGTTGGAGGAGGGTAGAATTTGACTGAGTGGGTCTGGAGGTGTGGTTGGGAAAGTGGGCAGACCTGGACTTCAGATGCTCAACGTGGAGCCAAGAGAATGCTTTCAGAGCCAGTGGAGTCTCATGGTGACAAGTATAGGGACAGGAGTTGGGGAGACAAGAGTAGAATCAGCTTTTGGTAGCTAATAGCTTGATGAGTAACAGTGAGCTACCTTAAGGTCTGTCAATAGCTGGTAGGTAGATATTTTCTGAGGCAAAATAGGAAGGACTTTAATAAATTGCCTGTATCTTACCCTTCATTAAAAGTTGGGAGGGAGCTCTTAAGGATTGTAGGCTGAAACAATATTAAATGATTAATCTATTACCTTAGCCCTAAATGTGGTTATATATTTGCTATAAAAAAAAAAAAAAAAGAATAGTGAGTGTGAAGAATTTAGGCTATAAGTTAGACTGGTTTGTCTAGTTCCTGTCTCTGCTATGGATTAATTAGTTGATATGACCTTGAACAAATTAATCTAATCTGGCACTAATCTAGAGCCAGACATCCTGGAATGTGAAATCAAGTGGGCCTTGGAAAGCATCACTACGAACAAAGCTAGTGGAGATGATGGAATTCCAGTTGAGCTATTTCAAATCCTGAAAGATGATGCTGTGAAAGTGCTGCACTCAATATGCCAGCAAATTTGGAAAACACAGCAGGGGCCACAGGACTGGAAAAGGTCAGTTTTCATTCCAATCCCAAAGAAAGGCAATGCCAAAGAATGCTCAAAGTACCACACAATTGCACTCATCTCACATGCTAGTAAAGTAATGCTCAAAATTCTCCAAGCCAGGCTTCAGCAATATGTGAACCGTGAACACCCTGATGTTCAAGCTGGTTTTAGAAAAGGCAGAGGAACCAGAGATCAAATTTCCAACATCCGCTGGATCGTGGAAAAGCAACAGAGTTCCAGAGAAACGTCTATTTCTGCTCTATTGACTATGCCAAGGCCTTTGACTGTGTGGATCACAATAAACTGTGGAAAATTCTGAAAGAGATGGAAATACCAGACCACCTAACCTGCCTCTTGAGAAATCTGTATGCAGGTCAGGAAGCAACAGTTAGAACTGGACATGGAACAACAGACTGGTTCCAAATAGGAAAAGGAGTACGTCAAGGCTATATATCGTCACCCTGCTTATTTAACTTCTATGCAGAATACATCATGAGAAATGCGGAACACAAGCTGGAATCAAGATTGCCAGGAGAAAGATCAATAACCTCATATATGCAGATGACACCACCCTTACGGCAGAAAGTGAAGAGGAACTAAAAAGCCTCTTGATGAAAGTGAAAGTGTAGAGTGAAAAACTTGGCCTGAAGCTCAGCATTCAGAAAATGAAGATCATGGCATCTGGTCCCATCACTTCATGGGAAATAGATGGGGAAACAGTGGAAACAGTGTCAGCCTTTATTTTTGGGGGGCTCCAAAATCACTGCAGATGGTGACTGCAGCCATGAAATTAAAAGATGCTTACTCCTTGGAAGAAAAGTTATGACCAACCTAGATAGCATATTCAAAAGCAGAGACATTGCTTACTCAGATCCGTCTAGTCAAGGCTGTGGTTTTTCCAGTGGTCATGTATGGACGTGAGAGTTGGACTGTGAAGAAGGCTGAGCACCGAAGAATTGATGCTTTTGAACTGTGGTGTTGGAGAAGACTCTTGAGAGTCCCTTGGACTGCAAGGAGATCCAACCAGTCCATTCTGAATGAGATCAGCCCTGGGATTTCTTTGGAAGGAATGATGTTGAAGTTGAAACTCCAGTATTTTGGCCACCTCATGCAAAGAGTTGACTCATTGGAAAAGACTCTGATGCTGGGAAGGATTGGGGGCAGGAGAAGAAGGGGACAACTGAGGATGAGATGGCTGGTTGGCATCACTGACTCAATGGATGTGAGTCTGAGTGAACTCCAGGAGTTGGTGATGGACAGAGAGGCCTGGCATGCTGCGATTCATACAGTCGCAAAGAGTCAGACACGACTGAGCAACTGAACTGAACTGAACTGAACAAATTAGTCTCTGAAGGCCTTGATTTTCTGATGTAAGATAGGAATCATAGTTTGTACTTCATGGTATAGTTGTAAAGATTAAATAATAAATTCAGTGCCCATCCCATTGCACAGTGTCTGACAAAAAGAGTCCTCAGGATTCCTTAAGCATTGCTACTGTATTGTTAGCAAATGGAAACAAGCAAAGACTCTTCTTGTATCTCTCCTTCCTCTGCCTCCTCATCTATGTCTAGTTATTTCAAAAAGGCTTAGAACTGAGGCACTGTAAGAGATTTTTTTCTAGCTTTATTGAGATATAATTGACATAGATAACATTGTAGACGTTTAAGGCATACAGTGTCATCTCTTGGTACACATATATCTTGTGAAATGTTTGTACAATAAGGTTACTTACCACATCCTTTACCTCACATAATCACCATTGTGTTGTTATGGTGAGAACATTAATGTTCTACTGTCATAGTGACTACCCAGTATACAGTGTAGCATTGTTCACTATAGTCACCAGGCCGTATCGTCTCAAGTAATTCTCTTAAGGATATTATGAAGTAGCTGCTCTCATTCTCATGTTAGAGATGGTAATATTGGGGGCAGAAGAGTCAACTGATTTTCGGGCTAGTCAGCATGCTAGTCAGTGTCAAAAGTGAGGTTCAAAGGCATCTGATAGCTATGCTTCTACCAAATGAGCAGGTGAAATAGGAAGGTTGAGCTCTCCCTTTCTTATGTGAGGAATTCAAGGGAAGGACACCACTAGCATTAGACTCTGGGTGAAAAAAAATCAAAGAAAAGTAGAACTCTCCTGGGAGACCCTTGTTTGAAATTGTGTATTCCCCTGTGTTTTGGTTTGGGTTAAATGTGACTAGTCCCTCGGGCTTTGGGTGTCTATAAAATCTTTGAGGCCAAGACACAGCTTCCAAATGCCATTGTACTAACATTATAATAAAGTGCAAAAGACATATTTCATGTGAGCTAGATGAACTTCAAGATGAAGTTCATGTTTTGAAGCTTACTTTCTCTAAAATAATTTCCTAATCCTTTGCCTGCTTTTATTTCTTCATTTTATCTAGCAAATTTTTAACATACATATTACATATTTAATATACATATTACATCGTGTGTGTGTGTGTGTGTGTGTGTGTGTGTGCTAGGTTGCTTCATTCATCTCCTACTCTTTGCAACCCTGTGGACTGGTCCTGCCAAGTTCCTCTGTCCAAGGGATTCTCCAGGCAAGAATGCTAGAGTGGGTTGCCATGCCCTTCTCCAGAGGACCCTCCCAAGCCAGGGATCAAACCTGCAGCTCCTGCAGCTCCTGCATTGCAGGCAGATTCTTTACTAGCCACCAGGAAAGCCCATATTACATCATATGACCAGTTATATGAAGAACCCAGATGTCAATTGTGGTTCCTTTCTTCTTGAGATCTATATCAGCCTGTGTTCCTACACTGTGCCCCATGTAAAGTCCTTTCCTAAGACTTTCAAAACTTCAAGGGTGATGAAATTAAGTGTCTAACCCTAACTTCTTGTCTGTGAATTCCAAATTTCCCATATCATACTTTCTTCTTGCTGATTTCCACTGGGTTTCTGTTGAAGCATGGATTTTAGCCCATTTCCCTGATTTTCACAAAAATACTAGGCTTTTATTTTTGTTTTTCACATTTTGCAGACTGTACTGAAAGTTCGGAGAGAAGAATAGAGTCTGTATCCTAGGAAAGCAAAATCTTATCCAATATTAAGCCTGTTTCTCAACATAAGTCCTTCTCATACACTCTAAGTTGCAGAGTTATTCTCTCTCTCCTCCCTCCCCCTTTCTTTTCTACTCTGATCCTGAGATCAAATATTTCTCTTCCATTTTCTTAGGCAAAGAAATTCAGATCCCTTCTGGCCCTATCTCCAAATTCAGGTCTTGGCCTTTCTTTGCATAATCAAACACTCTGGAAAGTTTTTAATTAGCAGATTCTTCTAGAGAAAGCTGAAATTTCTTTTTTTTTTTTTCAGTTACTTATTAATACAAATGTAAGTCATATATCCCATTTATAGACAAATTTCCTTAAGCACAAGGACAGTTTTCCTTCTTTTTGCTGTTCCTATATAGTTACTCTTGTATGAAATTTAGGAGTTGGTTTATTCATATTTGTTCGCCTGAATACACAGACAAAAGGATATAAACATGAAGTGGAGGAAGAAAATGGAAGGTCCTAGGGTCTTAACCTGTTATTCTGGTGGGCTGAGAACGTTCTTTACCCCCAGGCCATATCCAGTAGTGCCCTTGGTGTTTGCATGAAGGCTGACAGCAGTTTAATTTCTTCTCTCTGCCTTGAATTGCTCCTTGCTTTCTACCTCTTTTGTTGGATTCTTTCCTTTTCAAGTTAGTTTCTGTCATATTTCCTACTGATTTTCCCTTTAGATTTGAATTTCTCTCTCTTTTTTTGATAATGAAAATAGTAATAGCAGTTATTATTTTGACTGTCTAATTTTATCTCCAGCTAACTTGATTATGTTCCTCCAGGTGAAGAAGAAAAGAATCTCAGGAGCTAGATCTTTTGGTCACAGGGCTTCCTAGAGTTGGGGATAGAAGCATGGAGTGCTGGCCTAGATAATCAAGTGATTCAAGCAAGACCTAAATAGCAGAGGAAGTGGCAATTAGAAGACTGGGAAACCAGGGGTTCCCTGAACCAGAGTGGTTCAGAGGCAAGTTTTACAGACAGGGTATGAAGCTAAAAATTTCAAAATGAGCTAAACGAGAAAATAAAAGCAGATTATCAGGGTGGAAGGGAGATGCGGATTATGAGTTCCAAGCTATTTTTAGGATACCCATTGATTTTCATAGGTTTTTCTGTTTGCTTGTTTTGGTTATGAGCAGGACAAAAGGGATTTATGTTCTAAATAAAAGGTACAAGGTAGAATAAATATTGGGCACCCTCCCTTTTGAAAACATAGATTAAAAACATATTATTGGAAAGCAAACTATGCACTAGAAACTAAGTGAAATTTATGCTCTCTTTTTAACTTTTTAAAACACAGTTATGCATACTTATTGTAAAAACAGAGTGATTATGTTTTTTTGTTTGTGTGTGTGAGAGAGAGAGGAGGAGAAATAGAGAGTATAAAGTTCTTTTGTTTTGGTACCTTTTACCCTAATCAAATTCCCTCATGTAGAGCCTCCACTGTGAATAAGAAATGTCACTATTGCAAGATTCATAATATTCCATTTATTTGCTATAAGAAAGGACACATTTCTTTTTTTCTGGCTACTGGAAGAGACTTGTCTTTTGTTCTTTCATGAACTAATCTTCTCAAAGATTCCTTTAGTCTTGACTTTTGTTTCCAGACCAGAAATGTACTCAGATTCTAATCTAGGGACAGTGCTAAGACAACAAAAAGTGTACATGGTCTTCTACTGTGCTATTTTGTTTGTTTTGACACTGTAGCCTTCTGTGTGGGTGGAACTAGGCTAGTTCATGCTGTACTGTTCACAGAGGGAAATATTGGGGTCATGAGAGGCTGTTTTAACAGGTCAGCCAAAGCACAGTATATAAGCACTACTCTGCTGCTGCTGCTGCTAAGTCGCTTCAGTCGTGTTCGACTCTGTGCGACCTCATAGATGGCAGTCCACCAGGCTCCCCCATCCCTGGTATTCTCCAGGCAAGAACACTGGAGTGGATAAGCACTACTCTATTGATGCCTTATTATGAGCCACTGACATGGAATAAAAGAAGTGATTCTTTTAATGGAGATGAAATGCATGGTTCATTGAAGGAAGTAGAAATATCACTTGCTACTTTCAGAACTGGAACATTTGATCGAATATTGTATTGCTTTGCTTGCTGCTTATCAAAAGATTTAGGTAGGTATTGCAGAATTCTTATAGCTGAATTTCTGAGTGTAACTATAGAAAAAGAAAGTTTTTTTTTTTAAAGAAAGTAAATTTTAAGAGACCAATTTGCATCTCATAGCCTTTTGATATCAATAATGGTTAAAAAGGCCACCCTGTTGGTGGCAGAACACAGTGATACCTTGGGGCCAAGATAAGAGACAAAGAAAGGCTGACTGAGGCAGAAGACCGAGCCACAAGTTAACGTTTGTTCTTCTCAGTCTTCAGGTAGGTACTACTCCCTGGTTTCCTCCTAATGGTTTTTAATGCCTAATTAAGGAACTTAGGACTTTAATAGTCTGCATGCAATCAAGATGCTATAAGTAAAGTAATTGTACTTTTTCCCATTTTTCCTGGAGATAGAAGGATGGCCTACTATTCCTAGCACAGTGACTGGTTCCAGATAGACAATAAAATATACTTCGTGTTTGTTTTTATTTGCTGCAGTTAAATATAAAGAGAATTGAATAACATTTTGATTCTGATTGACATAGATTGAGAGCTTTTAAAAATAAGATAGAATCATGTCAATCTACTATTGTTTAGGTAGGTGCCACATGAAGGCTGTGGAAAGAGACAGATGACCATTCAAACTATTGTCTTATTTGAAAAGCCTACTATTCAATATAGATACTTATGATAAACTGTGTAATAGGAGGAAACAGTCATAGAATGACCCCTTTCCAATTGCTTCTGAGACAAGCAAATTAACTCTTTGTCACAGACCCATTTATTTTAATTGTTCTCTGCTAGGTAATATCAAAAAGTCAACATGGGTAGAGGAAATAGGGAAAAAAAAACAATTTGTTCCTCATTAAACGTTAGAAAAGTCCAAGATAAACCTATTTAAAATTGATCTGATAAGCCCCGAGAACTGTGATGCACTGATGTGTTTTCCTCGGCTAATGGTCTTTAGCTAATATTTATCCATTGCTTTGAGTAACCATTAATCTCATGTGTTAAGAAACTCCACAAATGCAATTTCTAGGGCATTTAACCTTTCCAGGTTTGCTCTCTCTTGAGTTTGGGTGACCTGGTTGTGGTGTATACTCAATTTCATTTAGTTGTCTTGGATCCCAATTGTCCAGATAATAGCACCAAGTCCATTTAAAATCAGTCTTTCTCCTTCCACAGCACTGCAATATGTTCCTGAGGTGTAATGAAGTTAAATTCATTTTGTCTTCCCACACTCACACTCTTATCCATTACTACTTTCTCTTCCCTGCAATGCATTCCCCTCTATTTTTCTCTTCTGTAATTTGACATCAGGAACGGCCACATAGGGAACAGCTGAGCTGTGTAAATGCCTCTCTAATAATCTCAAAGCTTCACTTCAAGCTTAATAATATTAATGTCTCCAGATCCATCCTTAGTGTTTTTTAAAAAATTTTATTTTGTTGCTGTTGAACAATTCCCATAAGTCTAAATGTATAGCCAACTCAAGTACATTTTTAACCTAAAGACATCATATGTACTCCTACCCTCCTCCCTATTCTCTTCTCTCTTCCCCTTTACCCCAATCTGGGCCTGACAAGTAAGGCTTTTGAAAAAATGACCATGGTTCTGAACAAAGCCTGTTGTTGCAGGTAACTGTTGAAATATCAAGGGTATTGTGTCCTCCATTACTTAAGCTCTCATTTGTGGTTTTCATGGTTTTGAGGAATGTTTACGGCTGACAGTCCTTTCTTTACGGCTCTATCCTTCAAGCTCCGGCTGATACTGCTGAGAATGACCGCTTGAGTGACTGATAAAATGTCAAGATGCCATTATTTCCAAGAGAGTGTTTGGGAGCAATAAGATCTGTTTCAATTTATCTCATACACCTGAACTTAAGTCTTCAGATTTAACTTCGTTGGCTGCTACAACCAAATTGTCTCCGGGTTTTGAAAGAACAGTCATCATGGAATGCAGAGAGGGTTATAATGATGATCACGCCATGACATTTCTGGTGTATTTCACTGTGCACATTGGTGCAATATTTTGGACTTAATTAATACTCTCCAGGAACCTCAGTTTATGGGTGGCGATAACCATATTTTAGGTCATGTGAAATACCACAACAAAAATTCAATTCATAAGGCAGATGGCAAAGCCTAGTTTGAAGAACAACAAAACAGGAAGATTTACAGTGAGTCTCAAAACTCTTCAATTGCAATCCAGCCGCTGCCAAAGCTCTGTTATTTCACTGGAGGGTAACAATCTGTGAGGGTCATTAGTGTCCTCATAAAAACTGAGATTAAAAAGTAGTCAAATGAAATGAATAAATCGTTGAGGCTTTCTCCCTGTGAAGGAAATGCAGTTGTTTAAAAACAAGGTTTCTAAATGTTTTTAAAAATATCATTCCATAGTCACTTGCTTTCAACCTGGAATTTACCAAAGTAATAATTTTTAATGGAATGAGAGACATCTTGTTACTTTCTCAAATGTGCAGCATGTAAGAAAATATTTCACAAGCAAGTGTATTTTTTTCTCTCTCTTAGAGCTTGGAGAAGAAGAACTCAGCTGGAACCAGGAATGATGGAGAAGAAAGGCTAATGAACAGAATGTTACTAACACCACTGATCAGCTGCCTTGTTGTTTTTGATTTTGGTACTGCCACAAGCACCACATAAAAGTGAAGATGATTTACATAAGTTTAATATGATAAAGCACATTTAAAGTTTAGATGCTTTCAGATTTTCTAAGTCTGGCTAAAGAAGGCTACAGAGGCCAACATTTAACCACCCTAGGGCTCAGCAAGCACCTTGTCACAGCCTAAGTGCTAAAGAAAATGGTACAGTGAAATAAAATTTTGAGAAATTATAATAAATGAGACACTTGCTGGCTCATTGGATTTTAGTTATTTCAGTATAGCTGTTTGTGAGTACTTTTGTGTGCATATGTGGGCTGTGTGTGTATGAAATTTATAGCAGTTATTCACATTAATGTTTTTCCTATTGCAAAAATCACAGTTCTCTTCAGTTATTATAAAAGTTAGTGGGTAGGAAAGGAAAGGGGGATACAGCAGTGATTTAAATCTGCCATATTATAAGGTCAGAGATCTTGAAAGGATCTAGAAAGTATGGACGCTAAATAGATACGCATAAGAAAACTGGAAATCTCTTAGGCAATTGCCATTTGCATCTCACAGACCCTATCCTAGACAATCCTGTTTTTCACCACTGCCATTGGCCAGTTGGCAAAGACAACGCAAGTAACTTCTGGAGAGTTAGAAATTCAGATGTTATAAATCTGCTCTTTGAATATGTGGGCTCTAGACCAGCACTCTTCTTTGATGTGTCCTTGGCAACACTGAAGTATTGTGAATGGGTTACAGGTGTGCCAACATATTTATCCCTATGGACTTCTTGGTGAACAAGTAGGACTGAGGGCAGCCAGTGACCCTATATGGTCACGTTTAGCCATGAACACCTTTAGAGAGTACCCCACTATGGCATAAAAAGGGGTTCACTTTCTACGTTGTCATGGCATGTACATAGTGGGAAGTACTGCTCTAGACCTCAGCCTCCTATGAAGTGAGAGGAACTGGACAAGCTTATTTTCAAGGTCTATTCCATCCCTATAATTCTATGAGCATATATCAGCCTGAAGTTAAAATACCCAGAATTCCCTGTCCCTTAAGCCATAGTTCCCTCAACCACAGAGACTCATAAGAATTGAATTAGAAAACATGGAAAAATGTAGCAGAGAATATTTCATGTACTGGAAATCTATTGCATGACTTTTATTGAACTCCATACACAAAAGTCAGTCCTTGTTTCTGGAATAGCAAATGGACCCAAGAAGCTATAATATGATCTATTATTATTAAAAAAACTGTTATAAGACCTGTGACATGTCTCTGTGATCCACCCAGTTCTCTGCTTTCTCTAATTTGTAGGGTTTTGGCCATCCCCAGTAGTTAGATAGGTGAGCTCTCAAATTTTATGCAAAGATGACCTTGAAAAGAGAAAAAATAATCATTGACCCATTTCATTAGTCACCAAGGAGGAGTGTGTAAGGAGAAAGACAATAGAACTGACTGACTCTTATATGTTCAATAATATTCTTCTTGTAAGAAATCAGATTTAATTACTTGTTGAAGAGATACAGTCTTTTTTCCCCTAGATTCAGAAAAAAATTATTTTTTGTCTTCATTTTACTTTTAGTTGCCTTTCAGGATTCCATGTCAGGTTTGCAATTGTCTTTTGACATCTTAAAGACTCTGCTTATTCCCTTGGAGAGACATAGCTCTTTATAGATCTCATAGACCAATGAAAAGTAAAATTATATCATTTTCACTCTACGAGAGTTCACTTTAGCACACAATTACTTCTGAAGTCTTCCTTGACTGATTAGAATAAAGTTGGCAATTCATTCCTTGCCATATAATGCCAATGTTTTTCAATTACTCTACCTTCTTTAGTATAAGTTTTTCTAAAGTAAATGAGATAATGGTTATGAAAGTTTGCAAACCATGTGATACCTTATGACATTATTATTGTTATTATTAATCAATTAGAAAATAAATACAGTGAAATACTATATAAATTTGTTCAATATTTTTTCTTCTTCATCAAGCCCATTTTCTTTAAATGTTACTTTGTAATTATTTCATATGTCTTTGTTTACAAAAACATTGAAGGCAAGGGTAAACTCAAAGCTCTTTTATAAACTGCCTGTGGTCCATATTTCTGTATTCTGTGTTCTTGTTGTGTGCAAAGAAAGGAGCAAAAAATGTGTTCATTGCCTTTCTTACTACAATGATGCCATTTCACTGAGGAAACAAGATCAACATAAATGATACCATCAGAGAAAAATATGAAAAAGAATGAATAAAGTTCTAAAGTGTCCTAGACATTTGATGTCATGGGAGCTTGAAAAGACTTGATGGCTCACAGATACCTGTGAGCTCAGAGGATCTGGACCCCTCTGAAGCTGGTGCTCAGCTGTCTTAAGAGACAGCAAAGGAATAAGATTCACATTTACAGATGGAGGAAAGTAAGTGAGTAAATACTTTTCTTAAAAATATCATGACACATTGTTGCTACCAAAATGTCTACTCTTTAAATCAGAATCATGTCTTTTCAAATTGCTACACATTCATTAAAATTTTTAGGAAAGAATATCAATATAGGTTGCATCATTATGTATATTACTGTCATCAGAATGTGAGTTAGTGCCAATTAAAGTCCACAAACATTTTCCAATTGTTTGTAAGGGTCTGCATTACATGCTATAAGAAATACAAAGATGAACAGTACTTGTAACTTCCTTACTGAAATGTGAATGGTACAGGAGGTTGGAAATATTTTAATAGAATGGAGAAAGTGAAGAGTAAGTAGCCTAAATTTGATTCCAGATTTTGCCCTGGTTTGTTGTTACAGCATGGAAAAAGCCCTTATCCTTCTGAGAGTTTAGTTTTTCCTCTTATAATGCATGAGAATGTTAGTCACTCAGTCACGTCCAACTCTTTGTGACCCCATGGACTGTAGCCTGCCAGGCTTCTCTGTTCATGGAATTCTCTGGGCAAGAATACTGGAGTGGATAGCTATGTCCTCTCCCAGGGGACCTTCCTGACCCAGGGATCTAACCTAGGTTTCCTGTATTGCAAGTAGATTCTTTACTGTCTGAGCCACCAGGAAAGTCACAATAAATGCATGAGTTGGGTTAAACTGATTCTCTTTGCCATCACCATGACCATTTCTGTTGGGCAGGGTCTTGCCATCTCTGAGATGGGCTGTTGCCATGGATACCTAATCGAACTCTCTCTTCTCTCAGCCTTGCCCTCATTGCTACTCTCCATGTAAATGTCAGGAATATAAATTACAGCTTTTACCTGACCATGGCATTCTCCTTACAACTCTAGAGGTTCTCTCTGGGATCTTAGTTCTTCTCTAAGATGCTAAGGAGGCTCTCTCTAATCTATGCCCTTCCTCTTCAGTATTTTAACTATTCAAGAATTCTTGGTTTACACCTGGTTCATGCAGAAATACCTGTGATACCATATTGCCTTCTACTTCTGGGAGATCTGCCTGTGCATGTGATCCCTTTCATAAGAAACATTCTTCCTTATCTCTTTGTACTGGGCTCACTTATTCCCTGACGTCTTTCCTAATTTCTTCACATCCTGCCATCCTTTCTCAGTGTTTCCGTGAATCTCTGTGCGCACTACAGTCAGTGATCTCCACCTTATTTGTATCTGTCACTCCCACATATCAACACTTTCTTTGAGATCTGGCAACTGTATTGCATTAACTTCTGCTTGGAACGTGCATATATGTTTATGTTCAGTTATATCTGACTTTTTGCGACTCCATGGACTGTAGCCTGACAGACTCCTCTGCCCATGGAATTTTCCAGGGAAGAATACTGGACTGGATTGTCATTTCCTATTCCAGGGGATCTTCTTGACAAAGGAAGTAAACTACATCTCTTGTGTTTCCTGCATTGGCAGGAGACACCACCTGGGAAGCTCTGCTTGGAACATGGGAGGCAATAACAAATATTTTGAAATGAATGAATCCACTGCCCTATAAGAGTGAAAACTCATAGAGCAGAGATATGGACTAATTATTACGGGCCTAGAAAGGACAGAGAGAGGTTAATCCTGGCTAGAAGGACTGAGTTAGTCAGCTTTTGATGAGTGAGTGAGAGAATTTAAAAGTCAGAACTAGAAAAGAGTATAATTCCACTTCCAAGCAATTGGAACAAGAATAAAAACATGGATAATGCTGGAGAATTTGGCTTGTTCCAAATCATCCCTAAACTTAATGGCTTAAAAAAACAGTTTATTTTTGGTCATGATTCTGTGGGTTGATGAGTCTCTGCAGGGGTGTTTTCATTAGGAATGTCTTAAGTAATTGTACTCAGAGAAAAGCTAGTGTTGGATCATGTGAGGGCTCAACTGGCTTTGATGTCCAAGTTGGCTGGCATTTCATTTACCTGTCTGGATCCTGAGAGCCCCTCCAAAGGCCTCTCTATCAGAGGAGCATGGACTTCATACAAGGGCTCCAAGGGACAAGAGGTGTGGAAGGTGCCAAAAGGAACACAGCATCACTTTGCCTTATTCTATCAATCAAAGCTGTTATAGGGTCCATCCAGACTCCAGGGTGTGGAGAAAAAAATTCTACCTCTTGTTGGGGAGGGCACCATTACACTGAAGAACGCATGAGAAAGGAGACATTACTGCAGCCTTCTTGGAAAATGCCCTCTACTGCAGGGATTTTTCTGGGGATTGTAGGAATGTGTTTAGGTCATAGAAAGGCAAATATTGGCTCTTATCCAGGAAGGGAAGTTGACTTAAGCCCAGAAAGCTTTAAGTACACAATCTCATTGGATTTTTAAGAAAAGAAGTGCATTTTGATTAGTTGTTGTTTAGTGGCTAAGTTGTGTTTGACTGTGACCCCATGGATTGCAGCATGCCAGGCTTTCCTGTCCTTCACTATCTTCCTGAGTTTGCTCAAACTCATGTCTATTGAGTTGTTGATGCCATCCAACTTTCTCATCCTTTATCTTCCCCTTCACCTCCTGCCTTCAATCTTTCCAAGCATCAGGGTCTTTTCCAATGAGTTGTCTCTTCTCATCAGTATTGGAGCTTCAGCTTCAGCATTAGGACTTCCAATAAATATTCAGGGTTGATTTCCTTTAGGATCGCCTGATTTGATCTCCTTGCTGTCTAAGCAACATTCAGGAGTCTTCTCCATCACTATAATTTGAAAGTGTAAATTCTTGGATGCTCAGTCTAATTTTTGGTCCAATTCTCACATCAGTACATGACTACTGGAAAAACCATAGCTTCGCCTAGATGGACCTTTGTCAGCAAAGTGGTGTCTCTGCCTTTTAATTCACTGTCTAGGTTTGTCATAACTTTTTTCCCAAGAAGAAAGCATTTATTAGTAGGAAGTTCAGTTTTTCTTTTTTCTTTTTTTTCTTTTCTTCGCTGGAATAGTTGCTCTTTTCAACTCTATTGAAACTTTTTGTTTTAGTATAGATTTGTTCTACACTAACCAATTTTGTTAAAATCATGTACCTTATCAAGATACCTACTTTTTATTTTTAAAAGAGTCATTCATCTTGAGACAAAATGGAAGCTGAGCAAACTTATCAGATAGGCACATCTTCTATAATATTTGATAGATTTCAGTGAAATTTAGTTCATATATAGTGGTTATAGTAATGACAGGTTTCAATGGGTGATGGCTACAGATCACGGAACTTCTAGGGTAGCTATCTCTGAATACCTTCCAAAAAGTGGCTTGCAGTAATTGATGCCTTGGGTGAAGCTAATGTATTGGCAGAAGGGATAGAAATTCTGAAAAGACAAAAAAACAAAAAAACTTTTTAGTGAGTTGGTTGATGACACAGTCAGACTGTGTAAATTTAGATACAACTGCTATTTTAATGAAAACAGCTTTTTTTTTTTCCCCCTTGCCAAAGTTTCTAAATAATTTTTATATCTCTACTTCAGGACACTTAGATAGGTACAGCTTCTGGGTCCAAGAAATCTTAGGAAGCTTTTCAAAAAGCTAGAACACTGTAACAGCCCATCTGTCCCCTCATTTTACAATATTTTTTAAAAAAGAAAAATCTCTTCCATCTTCCTGTCTACCTCTAAGTTGTAAGTCAAATGATGCAGCAAAGTACTCTAAAAGATGATTAACAAATGTTGCTTGTTAATTTTCTGATGCACTGCCTAATTTATGTATGCAGGTAATGAAAAAAATTACCACAGGAAATGCTGTGTTAAAGTTCCGTGTCATGTCAGTGGCTACACTCAGACATCTCTGGGAAACAGCCATTTGAAAACCATTAACATTTTCATAATGAGAATGTATTTTTTTAAAGACATGGATATATTTTTAAAAGATATTAGTCACTACTTGAGAGTGTTTTTCCCATGAGGACTCTGCTCTTAGTACGAAAAGAATCACCTTCTGTGCTCACAGCTTGGGTTTTGTCTTCTAGACACTAAATGAGGTGACTATTAGCTTCCCTCTCTCTGTCTCTTTTTTTTTAAATTGTAGCTCTCCAGGAAGCTTGAAGGCAAATTTGTGTTCTATTTTCAGAAAATTCACTGTATTGTATTCTGTATACTTGTGAATTCTACTTTAAAACTTCAGGTACAAAATGAATAATTAATTACCCAATAAATTAACCTCCAGTTGATTGCTCCAGGATTAATTTGCCATAGTAGTTGCTTAGCTCTGCATATGGGCACCAGCCTCACAGAGGACCGAGAGATTATGAAGCTCTAATCCACACTCTTGATTCTTGCAAGTTCATTAATCTTTGAGGTGAGGTAAAACATGTATGTTTGGCTAGTCTTCACCCTGAATAAGATGTGGTTATAGTGGAAACAGCTAATTGTTTGAAAAATGGTGTGGTAATGTGGTTCTCCACATGGGGTTTTACTTCCAAATTGACTTGAGTGGTAAATATTACAGAAAGTTGAATTCTGGCAGAGGCTCTGAATTACTTTTCTGTTCATTGACAGAACATCTACACTAACCCCACATTTTTTGTGTATTGTCTCACATATCTTCCCTGTCGAGGCTGTCAGAGAATCGGTGAGATGTGAGGCCAAGAGCAGTGTCCTCCAGTAAATATCTGCCAAGAGCAGAGGGGGAGTTTTGATGGCACGTATATTTAATTTTTGCTCCACTGATTGATATAAGTGAGGAAAAAGTTTAGATTAAAGAGAACAGATACTCTGAATAAAATACTCAAAATTGGATGCAAAACATAGTACTCATTCCAGAGTATTCATGTTTTAATTTGTAAAATGTGTAAAGTATTCCTGTTGTTTAGCCTATGGGTTTATGCACATTGTAAAAATAACAGCTAACAATTTATGATAGAAATAAACCATGTTTGTGGTTCACTACCACCCAAACAGTGATGGCACTGACTGTCAATCTCTTTAACTTTGGATTCCAAATACAGTGACAAATGCTACCCAGCTGTCTCTCAGAAATAAATTTCTGGATTAAATCAACAGGCCTTCAACTCAGTTCAGATAAAATTGTGGCCACGTTGGTAGCATAAGAGCATGACTCTCAGGAACTCACCTGAAATGCATTCTCTTCAGACTCATGCAGTAATACCTTGGAGGACCAAGAAAATGCAAGCGAGTTTGAGTTAGTTTGCTGGATAAGCAAGTGAATATAGGCCCTCCCTACTTCAAGCCGGTGTTCCACACCAGGGAGCATGTGTTGCTTCTCTGTGGAAATCTACTGTGTTCAGGACATGAGCAGAAATTTGAATCAATCAAATATGCAAATAATGACTAAGCTATAGAAGAAAGAATTGATGCTTTTGAACTGTGGTGTTGGAGAAGACTCTTGAGAGTCCCTTGGACTGCAAGGAGATCCAACCAGTCCATTCTGAAGGAGATCAACCCTGGGATTTCTTTGGAAAGAATAATGCTAAAGCTGAAACTCCAGTACTTTGGCCACCTCATGCAAAGAGTTGACTCATTGGAAAAGACTTTTATGTCTTTGGGGAGGAATTGGGGGTAGGAGGAGAAGGTGATGACCGAGGATGAGATGGCTGGATGGCATCACTGACTTGATGGACGCGAGTCTGAATGAACTCCGGGGAGTTGGTGATGGACAGGGAGGCCTGGTGTACTGTGATTCATAGGGTCGCAAAGAGTTGGACACGACTGAGCGACTGAACTGAACTGAACTGATAGGTACCTGTGTTGTGCTGTGCTTAGTCACTCAGTTGCGTCTGACTTTTTGTGATGCTGTGGACTGTAGCCTGCAAGGCTCCTCTTTCTATGGGGATTCTCTTGGTGAGAATACTAGAGTGCACTGCCATGCCCTCCTCAAGGGACCATCCCAATCCAGGGATCAAATCCAGGTCTCTCACCTTGTAGGCAAATTCTTTACCATCTGAGCCAGTACCTACTGGTACATAACAAATACCTCAGTAACAGATATAAATACATGCAAGGCACTATTTTCTCCTTTGACCACTTTTGCATCTACTTACAAAGATGAATTATGGGTATAAAAACAGGAGCAAGCCACAGACAAGTAGTATGAAGACTCAAGGAAGTTTAAAAAGAGAAGACAAAAACCTAGCAAGGCAATTTGAGTTATGCCTCATAGAGGGGAAAGTGAGTTTTTTCTGTATCTTTGTCATCTCTTCTCTGGTTCTCTGATCCTATCCTAAGAGACGATTTACTTTTGAACTTCTTGTGAAATAAGCAACAAATGGTACCCTTAGTATTTGAGCCACTTTAGTTGGGAATTCTGATTTGCAGATGAAAGTGTCTTGTCATGAAAACCAGCTGTTCTAGGTTTAATCTCATGCAAGTTTTTGACTCATGTCAGTTCAGTTTAGTTCAGTTGCTCAGTTGTGTCTGACTCTTTGCAACCCCATGAATCACAGCACGCCAGACCTCCCTGTCCATCACCAACTCCCGGAGTTCGCTCAAACTCACGCCCATCGAGTCGGTAATCCAGCCATCTCATCCTCTGTTATCCCCTTCTCTTCCTGCTCCAAATCCCTCCCAGCATCAGAGTCTTTTCCAATGAGTCAACTATTCGCATGAGGTGGCCAAATTACTGGAGTTTCAGCTTTAGCATCATTCCTTCCAAAGAAATCCTGAGGCTCATCTCCTTTAGAATGGACTGGTTGGAGCTCCTTGCAGTCCAAGGGACTCTCCAGAGTCTTCTCCAACACCACAGTTCAAAAGCATCAATTCTTTGGCACTCAGCTTTTTTCACAGTCCAACTCTCACGTTCATACACGACCACTGGGAAAACCATAGCCTTGACTAGACGGACCTTTGTTGGCAAAGTAATCTCTGCTCTTCAATATGTTATCTAGGCTGGTCACAACTTTTTTTCCAAGGAGTAAGCGTCTTTTAATTTCATGGCTGCAGTCACCATATACAGTGATTTTGGAGCCCCCCAAAATAAAGTCTGACACTGTTTCCACTGTTTCCCCATCTATTTCCCATGAAGTGATGGGACCAGATGCCATGATCTTCGTTTTCTGAGTGTTGAGCTTTAAGCCAAATTTTTCACTCTGTTTTTTCACTTTCATCAGAGGCTTTTTAGTTCCTCTTCACTTTCTGCCATCGGGTAGTGTCATCTGCATATCTGATTCATGTAGAAGCATCTAAAAGATTCCCTTGGGATGCTGCCATTTTTCAAACACAGTGTGTTTTGACTTAGTGAAAGCATATATTTACTAATTCATAAAATACTCATTTATGAAGCTATCTTCTATGAGACAGGCCCTATGCTAGGCATGGAAATTTAAAGATTAATGAGATCATTCCATTTACAGAACTCATAATCTACTGGTTGAGGGTGGTGGTAAAAGGAGACACAGAAACAGTAAGGTCCTTCGAGGTAACAAAGAAAGAAAGAAGCGGCATGCAAGGGAAGCAGTGGTATGAATTCCCTAGAGAAAGTTTCTCCAGGATATTTTAGGGAGTTTTTTATTGCTAAGAATTAAGGTGACACGGTAGGATAGAATCATCATTTTACAGTCACCTTTTGATCATGTCTAGAAATAATGCTTTGTGCAGGGCATATGGATACATTTTCTGTTCAACAAAGATAAAAATCTCTCCCAGGGGATGAGAAAAGTCCTGAATGCAAAGTTATGGGCTCCTGGGATCTGTTTCCATCTCTGTCATTCTCTGTTTCTGTAACTGTGGCATTCGCTTCTGTTTCTGAACTTTTTTTCTCTCACTTTCTAAAGTGAAGATCATTAAGCTTACTTTTGGGTGCAGGGATAAGATTGGCTTGGAGAAAAAGAAGTGATGTCAGAAAGAGTGTTCCTGGTGGCAGAAGGAGGGCAAACTGGTGTTGGTCATGAACAGTTGCCTCAGAAAAAATTGTAAGGGCAAGAGATAAGCCAACTAAAATAATAATAGAAAAAGCCAATGGAGTTTGCCATATACCAAGCACTTGCCTCTACTTATATTAACAAATTTTGTCTTCACAATAATCTTTTAATGTAGACACTATTCATAACCTCCTATTCCTAATGGGAAACTAAAGTCAATGAATGTTAAATATCTTACCCCATGTCACACAGTATATATTGTAACCTAAGCTTATGGGCTTCAGAGCCTGCACTTGTAACACTTTTTTGTATTCTTGTATGAGTGTGTGTTAGTTGCTCAGTCATGTCTGACTGTAGCTCACCAGGTTCCTCTGTCCATGGAGTCCTACAGACAAGAATAATGGAATGGGTTGCCAGGGGATCTTCCTGACCCAGGGATTGAACCCAGGTCTCCTACACTGAAGGTAGATTCTTTATAAGCTGAACCCCCAGGGACACCTGTATTCTTGAGCACTGATTAATACCATGAAGGAGGTGAAGTGGAGAATGAGAGAGAAGATAAACTCCAATCACAAAATTAAGGCTATCAGGGTGTTGTGGACATTGTTGTGACATTCTGAGTATCTAGCTTCATATTTAATCTGTAACCAATCTGAAAATTAAGGTGAAGTAGCTACAAAGGATTATAGCATCTTTAGGATGATGGAAATAATTTGGCTTTAAGAGGAAAGTAGTTGCAGAGACATTACTTTGACAACAAAGGTCCGTCTTGTCAAGGCTATGGTTTCTCCTGTGGTCATGTATGTATGTGAGAGTTGGACTGTGAAGAAGACTGAGTGCTGAAGAATTGATGCTTTTGAACTGTGGTGTTGGAGAAGACTCTTGAGAGTCCCTTGGACTGCAAGGAGATCCAACCAGTCCATCCTAAAGGAAATTAGACCTGGATATTTATTGGAAGGACTGATGCTGAAGCTCTGGTGCTTTGGCCACCTGATGTGAAGAACTGACTCATTGGAAAAGACCATGATGCTGGGAAATATTTAAGGTAGGAGGAGAAAGGGATGATAGATGATGAGATGGTTGGGTGGCATTGTTGACTTGATGTACATGAGTTGGGGTAAGCTCCAGGTGTTCATGACAGACAGGGAAACCTGGTGTGCTGCAACCCATGGGGTCACCAAGAGTTGGACATGACTGAGTGACTGAACTGAAGTGATTCATAAAGAATACAAATGAGGTATATATTTCATGGAGTGGAATAATTAATTCACTTTATGATATGTTGAATTTTATATGCCTCTAGATGTTCAAATTGGAGAAGAAAGTTACAACCCAATCCAGTATTCTTGCCTGGAGAATCCCATGGACAGAGGAGCCTGGTGGACTTCCCTCTATAGGGTCACACAGAGTTGGACACGACTGAAGTGACCTAGCAGCAGCAGCAGATGTTCGAATGGAGGTGTTTACTACGTGGAACATAGGTTCTGGAGCTTAGGTGAAAGATGGTTGGAAATTGAACATTATCAGCACAAAGGGCCAAAAGTCATGCGAATTGCTGAATTCACCCAGGAAGACAAAATAAAATGAGAAAAGAAATGAAAACAGAACCCAAATATTTAAGATGCAGTAAAATAAGATAAGTCATTGAAGCAATAGCTAGAGAGATAGGAGATAAAGCAAGACTGAGGTTTCTGAGAAGCCAAGGAATGAGAGCAAATTTGTTACAGTGAAAGAGTAGGAAGAGTGTCCATCATGGCAGAGAGCTCAGAGTGTCTGTGGAGTAAAGTGTCCAATGGACTTAGCAGCCAAGACCACTGCTGACCATTGTGAGGCTAAATCCACTGGAGCTAAGGTGTGGGGAGGGGTTAGAAGGTGAAGGGAAATGAAGACAGTAATCATGGACAATACTTTCAAGTGACTGAATGGTGATAAGAGAGAGAAAAGCATCTAGATGGGACAGACTTGAACATATTTAATGCTGATTAAAAGCCAGTGGCAAGGGGATTTTTAAAGATAGAGAACAGAGGAGAGTATTCTGAATAATGTGAAAAGATATGTAAAATAAACAATTTTAACAAATAAAAAAGTATTTTTATAAGTTCTTCTGTATTTGACCATAATAGGGTCTGCTGTCTAGGACTGCTTCCTTGGCATCCCAGCAAGTCTTGTAGAAATGACCCATCCACGTGCTTCAGGAAGCATAGAGCTTCAGTCACTCAGTCGTGTCTGACTTTTTGTGACCCCATGAACTGTAGCATGCCAGGCTTCTCTGTCCATCATCAACTCCTGGAGTTTACCCACACTCATGTCCATCAAGTTGGTGATGCCATCCAACCATCTCATCCTCTGTCATCCCCTTCTCCTCCCACCTTCAATTTTTTCCAGCATCAGGGTCTTTTCAAAAGATTCAGTTCTTCACATCAGGTGGCCAAAGTACTGGAGTATCAGCTTCAGCATCAGTTCTTCTAATGAATATCCAAAACTGATTTCCTTTAGGATGGACTGGTTGGATCTCCTTGCAGTCCAAGGGACTCTCAAGAGTCTTCTCCAACACTGCTGTTCAAAAGCATCAATTCTTTGGCATTCATCTTTCTTCATAGTCCAACTCTCACATCCATACATGACTACTGGAAAAACCATAGCTTTGACTAGACAGACCTATGTTGGCAAAGTAATGTCTCTACTTTTAATATGCTGTCTAGGTTGGTCATAACTTTTCTTCCAAGAAATAAGCATCTTTTGATTTCATGGCTGCAGTTACCATTTTCAGTGATTTTGGAGCCCCCCAAAATAAAGTCTGTCACTATTTTTCCATCTATTTGTCATGAAGTGATGGGACTACATGTCATGATCTTAGTTTTCAGAATGCTGAGTTTTAAGCCAACTTTTTCATTCTCCTCTTTCACTTTCATCAAGAGACTCCTTAGTTCTTCTTCGCTTTCTACCACAAGGGTGGTGTCATCTACATATCTGAGGTTATTCATATTTCTCCCGGAAATCTTGATTCCAGCTTGTGTTTCATCCAGCCCAGCATTTCTCATGATGTTCTCTGCATATAAGTTAAATAATCAAGGTGACAATATATAGCCTTGATGTACTCCTTTCCCAATTTGGAACCAGACTCTTATTCCATGTTCACTTCTAACTGTTGCTTCCTGACCTGCATACAGATTTCTCAACAGGCAGGTCAGGTGGTCTGGTATTCCCATCTCTTTCAGAATTTTTCACAGTTTGCTGTGATCCACACAGTCAAAGGCTTTGGCATAGTTGATAAGCAGATACAGATCTTTTTCTGGAACTCTCTTGCTTTTTTGATGATCCAGCAGATGTTGGCAATTTGATTTCTGGTTCCTCTGTCTTTTCTAACTTGAACATCAGGAAGTTCATGGTTCATGTATTGCTGAAGCCTGGCTTGGAGAATTTTGGGCATTACTTTACTAGCATGTGGGATGAGTGCAATTGTGTGGTAGTTTGAGCATTTCATGGCATTGCCTTTCTTTGGGATTGGAATGAAGACTGACTGCTTCCAGTCCTGTGACCACTGCTGAGTTTTCCAAATTTGCT
This sequence comes from Nanger dama, assembly GCA_917880005.1. NCBI lineage: Eukaryota > Metazoa > Chordata > Mammalia > Artiodactyla > Bovidae > Nanger > Nanger dama. Next base: position 8,492,567 of record CAKJTW010000069.1, read on the forward strand.
GGCATATTGAGTGCAGCACTTTCACAGCATCATCTTTCAGGATTTGAAACAGCTCCACTGGAATTCCATCACCTCCACTAACTCTGATAGTAGTGATACTTTCTAAGGCCCACTTGACTTCACATTCCAGGATGTCTGGCTCTAGGTGAGTGATCACACCATCATGATTATCTTGGTGGTGAAGATCTTTTTGTACAGTTCTTCTGTGTATTCTTGCTATATCTTCTTAATATCTTCTGTTAGGTCCATACCACTTCTGTCCTTTATTGAGCCCATCTTTGCATGAAATGTTCCCTTGGTATCTCTGATTTTCTTGAAGAGATCTCTAGTCTTTCCTATTCTATTGTTTTCCTCTATTTCTTTGCATTGATCTCTGAAGAAGGCTTTCTTATCTTTTCTTTCTATTCTTTGGAACTCTGCATTCAAATGGGTATATCTTTCCTTTTCTGCTTTGCTTTTCACTTCTCTTCTTTTCACAGCTATTTGTAAGTCCTCAGACTTTTTTTTTTTTTTTTAAATTTCTTTTCCGTGGAGATGGTCTTGATCTCTGTCTCCTGTACAGTGTCACAAACCTGTATTCATAGTTCTTCAGGCACTCTATCAGATCTAATCCCTTGAATCTATCTGTCTCTTGATGTACTGTCCCTTCCTTTACTGTATAATCTTAAGGGATTTTATTAGGTCATACCTGAATGGTCTAGTGGTTTTCTCTACTTTCTTCAATTTAAGTCTGAATTTGGCAATAAAAAGTTCATAATCTGAGGCACAGTCAGCTCCCAGTCTTTTTTCTTTTTGCTGACTGTACAGAGCTTCTCCATTTTTGGCTGCAAAGAATATAATCAATCTGACTTTGGTATTGACTATCTGGTGATATCCATGTAGAGTCTTCTCTTGTGTTGTTGGAAGAGGGTGCTTGCTATGACCAGTGAATTTTCTTGGCAAACTCTACTAGCCTTTGCCCTGTTTCAATCTGTACTTCAAGGCCAAATTTGCCTGTTACTCCAGGTGTTTCTTGACTTCCTACTTTAGCATTCCAGTCCCCTATAATGAAAAGGACATCTTTTTCAGGTGTTAGTTCTAAAAGGTCTTGTAGGTCTTCACAAAACCATTCAACTTCAGCTTCTTTAGCATTACTGGTTGGAGCATAGACTTGGATTACTGTGATATTGAATGGTTTTCCTTGGAAATGAACAGAAATCATTCCGTCATTTTTGAGATTGCATCCAAGCATTGCATTTTGGACTCTTGTTGATTATGATGGCCACTCCATTTCTTTTAAGGGATTCTTGCCCACAATAGTAGATATAATGGTCATCTGAGTTAATTCACCCATTCCATCCATTTTTGATACCTAAAATGTTGATGTTAACTCTTGCCATCTCCTGCTTGACCACTTCCAATTTGCCTTGATTCATGGATATAACATTCGAGGTTCCTATGCAGTATTGCTCTTTACAGCATTGGGCCTTGCTTCAGTCACCAGTCACATCCACAGCTGGGTGTGGTTTTTCCTTTGGCTCCGTCTCTTCATTCTTTCTGGAGTTATTTCTCCACTGATCTCCAGTAGCATATTGTGCACCTACACCTGGGGAATTCATCTTTCAGTGTCCTATCTTTTTGACTTTTCATACTGTTTATGGGGATCTCAAGGCAAGAGTATTGAAGTTGTTTGCCATTCCCTTATCCAGTGGACCATGTTTTGTCAGAACTATCCACCATGACCCGTCCGACTTGGGTTGCCCTACATGGCATGGCTCATAGTTTCACTGAGTTAGACAAGGCTGTGGTCCATGTGATCAGATTGGTTCATTTTCTGTGATTGTGATTTTCAGTCTGTCTGCCCTCTGATGGAGAAGGATAAGGGGCCTATGAAAGCTTCCTGATGGGAGAGACTGACAAAGGGGAAACTGAGTCTTGTTCTGATGAATAAGGCCATGCTCAGTAAATATTTAATCCAATTTTCTCTTAATGTATGGAGCTATGTTTCCTCCCTGAAATTTACCTGGGGCCAAACTATGCTGGAACTTCCCTGGTGGCTCAGATGGTAAAACGTCTGCCTACAGTGTGGGAGACCCAGGTTCGATCCCTGGGTTGGGAAGATCTTCTGGAGAAGGAAATGGCAACCCACTCCAGTACTCTTGCCTGGAAAATCCCGTGGACGGAGGAGCATGGTAGGCTACAGTCCATGGGGTCGTAAAAAGCCAGACACAACTGAGCGACTTTACTTACTAAACTGTGCTGGAGGTAATGAAGATAATGGGGACCTCTTTCAAAAGGTCTCATACATGTACTGCTACACTCAGTACCCCAACCCTGCAGCAGGCCACCACGACCCACGTCTCTGCTGGCGACTTCTGGACACACCCAGGCAAGTCTGGTCAGTTTCTTGTGGATTCACTGCTCCTTTCTCATGGGTCCTGGTACACACAGTGTTCTGTTTATGCTCTCCAAAATTCTATTCCCAAGTCCTATGTAAGTTCTGGCAGCTCTATGATTGGGTTAATGGTGACTTCCTCCAAGAGGGCTTAAGCCATATCCAAGTCTGCTGCACCCAGAGCCCCTGCCCCTGCAGCAGTCCACTGCTGAACAGTACCACCACAGGAGATGCTGAAACACAGCTCTGTCTCAGTCTCTGGATCCTGGTGCACCAAGGTTTGTTTGAGCCCTCTGAGCATCTTTGGTGGGAATGGGGTTTGATTCTAAACATGAATTCGTCCCTCCTACTATCTTGCTAGAGCTTCTCTGACCTTGGACGTGGGATATCTCCTTAAAGTTGCTTCAGCACTGCACAGCCACCGCTTTAGTGCCTACCGTCTTGCTGAGGCTTCTCCTTTGCCCTTGGATTTGAGGAATCTCCTCACAGTCGCTCCAGTGCCCCACAGCTGGAAACATAGCTCTCTCTCTGAAGAGGATTTGAGGACCAATATGCCTGGACAACCTCATGGTCTTGTCTATGGGAGCAAAGGGTTAGCCAGGAGAGATCCTCTCAGAACACTCTATAAAGATGAACACAGATACAAAATGATCTGTGTTTTAGCAATGATGACTAAAACAATAAATAGGAAAGGGGAATGTGTAACACTATCAAACTTAATAGTTCCGGTCTGGCAAACCCTGGAGCTGTGAGGTGAAATATAAGCCATGTTTCTTTGGCAACAAGAATATAGTCCAATGAACTGTATATATGAAGATGGCTTTGGGCACAACAAAGTGAAAAAGAAAACAAAAACACTACTGAGCCTGGGATGGAACACCAAGCCCCTGAGCAGATGCAGTATGTCTATTTTTAAGAGAAAATGCGATCTATTATATTCCTTTTCTTTCATTCAGTCATTGAAGCCAACATTTAATTTGGCCTCTGTCTATATGCCAAGCACTGTGTTGACTTCTGGGGGTTTAAAAATGAGGGAAGCCCCATTGCTATCTTCTTGGAGTCACAATTTCCTAGGAAAGTTAGACAAAGACACACAATTCCTGTGTTGTGTAGTGTACATACTACTATCTGTAATAAAGACATTCAGAAAGAATCATGGTTGCCTAACACTTCCTAGGCTAAGGGGAAAATTCAGACAAAAGCATAAGAGCTTTCTTTTAATTTGAAACTACATGGAATAAACAAGTCTATTTTGATCATACTTTTCCACAAAGCTATTTTATCTGGATTTTAAAAATGTATCTTTTATCTCTGCGAGGAGTTCCATTCCCATTTACACCTGCTGAACATGTTGACATGACTGTGTTTATCAAAGGATCATAAAATTCCACAGCTGGATGAGACCTCAGCAATCATTCTAAACATTTTATTGTTAGTTGAGGGACTCTTCCATTATTCAGAAGATGAGATGGTTGGATGGCATCACTGATTCAATGGACATGAGTTTGAGTGAGCTCCAGGAGTTGGTGATGGACAAAGAAGTGTGGCATTCTGCAGTCCATGGGGTTGCAAAGAGTCGGAAAAGACTGAGTGACTAAACTGAACTGACCATTATTCAAGTTGCTATTATCTATGTAAATTACCCATTACCAAATGACTCTAAAATGGTTATTTTCACTTTTTGTAGTGTCTTCCATTTATGTCTGTCTCCTGTTCAGTTGCTTCAGTCGTGTTCGACACTTTGTGACCCCAGGGACCATAGTTCCTCTATCTATGGGATTTTCCCAGCAATATACTGGAGTAGGTTGCCATGTCTTTCTCTAGGGGATCCTCTGACTCAGAGATCGAACACTTATCTCCTCCACATATCCTGCATTGTAGATGGATTCTTTTTTTTTTCTTTTTTAAAAATTAATTTATTGAAGGATAATTGCTTTACAGAATTTTGTTGTTTCTGTCAAACCTCAACATGAGTCAGCCATAAGTACACATATATCTCCTCCCATTTGAACCTCTCTCCCATCTCCCACCTCTTCCTGCCCTTCTAGATTGATACAGGGCCCCTGAGTTTTCTGAGCCATATAGAAAATTCCCATTGGCTATCTATTTTACATTGGTAATGTAGATTTCTATGTTACTCTTTCCATACATCTCACCCTCTTCTACCCTCTCCCCATGTCCATTAATCTATTCTCTATGTCTGTTTCTCCATTGCTGCCTTGTAAATAAATTCTCCAGAGCCATTTTTCTAGATTCCATATATATGTTAGGACACCATATTTATCTTTCTCTTTCTGACTCACTTCACTCTGTATCATAGGTTCGAGGTTCATCCACCTCATCAGAACTGACTCAAATGTGTTCCTTTTTATAGCTGAGTAATATTCCATTGTATATATGTACCACAACCTCTTTATCCATTCAACTGTTGATGGACATCTAGGTTGCTTCCACGTTCTAGCTACTGTAAATAGAGGTGCAATAAACAATGGGATACATATGTCTTTTTCAATTTTGGTTTCCTCAAAGTATATGACAAGGAGTAGGATTCTTGGGTCATATGGTGATTTCATTCCTAGTTCTTTTTTTCACATTAAAAAAGTTTTTATTGTAGTATAATTGATTTACAAGATTATATTAGTATCAGGTATATAGTATAGTGATTCCATGTTTTTCCATATTATACTCCATTGAAAGTTATTACAAGATAATGGCCATAATTCCCTGTGCTACATACAAGTACTTGTTACTTGTCTATTTTATTTTTTCCCCCTTTTTTAATACTTTATTCTACGTTACAATACTGTATTTGTTTTGCCATACATTGACACGAATCAGCCACAGGTGTACACGATCTCCCAAGGTCAAAGCCCCCTCCCACCTCCCACCCCACATCATCTCCCTCGATCATCCCGTGCACCAAGGAATCTCCATACTATCTTCCATAGTGGCTGTATTAATTTACATTTCAACCAACAGTGCAAGAGCATTCCTTTTTCTCCACACTCTCTCCAACATCTGTTTCTAGACATTTTGATGATTGCCATTCTGAGGGTATAAGGTGATATCTTATTTTGGTTTTGATTTGCATTTCTCTAATGATGAATGATGTTGAGGATCTTTTCATGTGTTTGTTAGCCATCTGTATGTCTTCTTTGGAGAAATGTCTGTTTAGGTCATTTCCCCCTTTTTTTTGACTGAGTTGTTTCTTTTTCTGGCATTGAATTGTATGAGCTGCTTGTATATTTTGGAAATTAATCCTTTGTTTCTTGTTTCATTTGCTATTATTTTCTCCCATTCTGAAAGTTGTCTTTTCACCTGGCTTATAGTTTCTTTTGCTGTGTAAAAACTTTTAAATTTGATCAGGCCCCAATTGTTTACTTTTGTTTTTATTTATATTACTCTAAGAGATGGGTCAGAGAGGATCATTTTAGATTTATATCATTGAATGTTCTTCTCTAAGAGTTTTATAGTTTCTGGTCTTACATTTAGGTCTTTAATCCATTTTGAGTTTATCTTCTTGTATGGTGTTAGGAACTGTTCTAATTTCATTCTTTTATATGTAGCTGTCCAGTTTTCCCAGCACCATTTATTGATGGTGCTGTCTTTGCCTCATTGTATATTCTTCCCTACTTTTCCCAAAATGAGCTACCTATTTTGCCAAGAAAATGCACTGGTCATAGCAAACACCCTCTTCCAACAACACAAGAGAAGACTATACACATGGACATCACCAGATGATCAACACTGAAATCAGATTGATTATAATCTTTGCAGATGGAGAAGCTCTATACAGTCAACAAAATCAAGACCAGGAGCTGACCGTGGCTCAGATCATGAACTCATATTACCAAATTCAGACTTAAACTGAAGAAAGTAGGGAAAACCACTATACCATTCAGGTATGACCTAAATCAAATCTCTTATGATTATACAGTGGAAGTGAGAAATAGATTTAAGGGTCTAGATCTGATAGATAGAGTGCCTGATGAACTATGGAATGAGGTTCGTGACACTGTACAGGAGACAGGGATCAAAACCATCCCCATGGAAAAGAAATGCAAAAAAGCAAAATGGCCGTCAGGGGAGGCCTTACAAATAGCTGTGAAAAGAAGAGAGGCGAAAAACAAAGGATAAAAGGAAAGATATACTCATTTGAATGCAGAGTTCCAAAGAATAGCAAGGAGAGATAAGAAAGCCTTCTTCAGCCATCAATACAAAGAAATAGAGGAAAAGAACAGAATGGGAAAGACTAGAGATCTCTTCAAGAAAATTAGAGATACCAAGGGAATATGTCACACAAAGATGGGCTCAGAAAGGACAGAAATGGTCTGGACCTAACAGAAGCAGAAGATATTAAGAAGAAGTGGCAAGAATACACAGAAGAACTGTACAAAAAAGATCTTCATGACCCAGATAATCATGATAGTGTGATTACTCACCTAGAGCCAGACATCCTGGAATATGAAGTCAAGTGGGCCTTAGAAAGCATCACTACGAACAAAGCTAGTGGAGGTGATGGAATTCCAGTGGAGCTGTTTCAAATCCTGAAAGATGATGCTGTGAAAGTGCTGCACTCAATATGCCAGCAAATTTGGAAAACTCAGCAGTGGCCACAGGACTGGGAAAAGTCAGTTTTCATTCCAATCCCAAAGAAAGGCAATGCCAAAGAATGCTCAAACTACTGCACAGTTGCACTCATCTCACATGCTAGTAAAGTAATGCTCAAAATTCTCCAAGCCAGCCTACAGCAGTATGTGAACCATGAACTTCCAGATGTTCAAGCTGATTTTAGAAAAGACAGAGGAACCAGAAATCAAATTGCCAACATCCGCTGGATTGTGGAAAAAGCAAGAGAGTTCCAGGAAAACATCTATTTCTGCTTTATTGACTATGCCAAAGCCTTTGACTGTGTGGATCACAATAAACTGTGGAAAATTCTGAAAGAGATGGGAATACCAGACCACCTGACCTGCCTGTTGAGAAATCTGTATGCAGGTCAGGAAGCAACAGTTAGAATTGGACAGGGAACAACAGACTGGTTCCAAATAGGAAAAGGAGTATGTCAAGGCTGTATATTGTCACCCTGCTTATTTAACTTCTATGCAGAGTACATCATGAGAAACGCTGGACTGGAAGAAACACAAGCTGGAATCAAGATTGCCAGGAGAAATATCAATAACCTCAGATATGCAGATGACACCACCCTTACAGCAGAAAGTGAAGAGGAGCTAAAAAGCCTCTTGATGAAAGTGAAAGTGGAGAGTGAAAAACTTGGCTTAAAGCTCAACATTCAGAAAACAAAGATCATGGCATCTGGTCCCATCACTTCATGGCAAATAGATGGGGGAACAGTGGAAACAGCGTAAGAATTTATTTTGGGGGCAGGGCTCAAAATCACTGCAGATGGTGACTGCAGCCATGAAGTTAAAAGATGCTTACTACTTGGAAGAAAAATTATGACCAACCTAGATAACATATTCAAAAGTAGAGACATTACTTTGCCGACTAAGGTCCATCTAGTCAAGGCTATAATTTTTCCTGTGTCATGTATGGATGTGAGAGTTGGACTGTGAAAAAAATTGAGCACTGAAGAATTGATGCTTTTGAACTGTGGTGTTGGAGAAGACTCTTGAGAGTCCCTTGGACTGCAAGGAGATCCAACCAGTCCATTCTGAAGGAGATCAGCCCTGGGATTTCTTTTAAGGAATGATGCTAAAGTTGAAACTCCAGTACTTTGGTCACCTCATGCGGAGAATTGACTCATTGGAAAAGACTCTGATGCTGGGAGGGATTGGGGGCAGGAGGAGAAGGGGATGACAGAGGATGAGATGGCTGGAAGCATCACTGACTCAATGGACGTGAATCTGAGTGAACTCTGGGAATTGGTGATGGACAGGTCTGAAGGTCTGGCGTGCTGCGATTCATGGGGTCGCAAAGAGTTGGACACTACTGAGTGACTGAACTGAACTGATAGGTGCATGGGTTTATTTCTGCATTTTCTATCTTGTTCCATTTGTCTATAGTTTTGTTTTTGTGCTTGTACTATACTGTCTTGATGACTGTAGCTTTGTAGTATAATCGGAAGTCAGGAAGGTTGTTTCATCCAGTTCCACTCTTCTTTCTCAAGACTGCTTTGGCTAATCAGGGTCTTTTGTGTTTCCATATGAATTGTGAAATTTTTTGCTCTAGTTCTGTAATAAATGCCATTGGTAATTTGATAGGAATCACACTGAATCAGTAGATTGCCTTTGGTAGTATAGTAATTTTCACAATATTAACTTCCTACTCAGGAACAAGGAATATCTCTCCATCTATTTATATCATCTTTGATTTCTTTCATCAATATTATAATTTTCTGCATACAGTTATTTTCTCTCTTTAGGTAAGTTTATTCCTAGATATTTAATTATTTTTGTTGCAATTATAATGAGATTGATTCCTTAATTTCTTTTTCTGAATTTTCATTTTTAGTATATAGAAATGAAAATGATTTCTTTGTATTGATTTTGTATCCTGAGACTTTGCTAAATTCACTGATTAGCCCTATTAATTTTTTGATACTGTCTTTAGGTTTTTCTACATACAGTATCATATCATCTGCAAACTGAGAGCTTTACTTCTTTTTACAATCTGGATTTCTTTTATTTCTTTTTCTTCTCTGACTGCTGTAACTAGGACTTACAAAACTATGTTGAGTAATATTGGTGACAGTGGACACCCTTGTCTTGTTCCTGATCTTAGGGGGTATTCTTTCAGTTTTTCATCATTGAGAATAATGTTTCCTGTAGGCTTATCTAATATGGCCTTTAGTATGTTGAAGTAGGTTCCTTCTATGCCCATTTTTTGAAGAGTTTAAAAGGAATACGTCAAGGCTGTATACTGTCACCCTGCTTATTTAACTTCTATGCAGAGTACATCATGAGAAACGCTGGGCTGGAGGAAGCTCAAGCTGGAATCAAGATTGCCAGAAGATATATCAATAATCTCAGATATGCAGATGACATCAACCTTATGGCAGAAAGTGAAGAGGAGCTAAAAACCCTCTTGATGAAAGTGAAAGTGGAGAGTGAAAAATTTGACTTAAAGCTCAACATTCAGAAAACGAACATCATGGCATCCGGTCCGATCACTTCATGGGAAATAAATGGGGGAACAGTGGAAACAGTGTCAGACTTTATTTTTGCGGGCTCCAAAATCATTGCAGATGGTGATTGCAGCCATGAAATTAAAAGATGCTTACTCCTTGGAAGAAAAGTTATGACCAACCTAGATAGCATATTGAAGAGCAGAGAGATTACTTTGCCAACAAAGGTCCATCTAGTCAAGGCTATGGTTTTTCCTGTGGTCATGTATGAATGTGAGAGTTGGACTGTGAAGAAAGCTGAACGTTGAAGAATTGATGCTTTTGACCTGTGGTGTTGGAGAAGACTCTTGAGAGTCCTTTGGACTGCAAGGAGATCCAACCAGTCCATTCTAAAGGAGATCAGCCCTGGGTGTTTTTTGGAAGGAATGATGCTAAAGCTGAAACTCCAGTACTTTGGCCACCTCATGCGAAGAGTTGACTCATCGGCAAAGACTCTGATGCTGGGAGGGATTTGGGGCAGGAGGAGAAGGGGACGACAGAGGATGAGATGGCTGGAAGGCATCACGAACTCAATGGATGTGAGTTTGAGTGAACTCCAGGAGTTGGTGATGAACAGGGAGGCTTGGCGTGCTGTGATTCATGGGGTCGCAACGAGTCGGAGACGACTGAGTGACTGAACTGAACTGAATCATAAATGGGTGCTGAATTTTGTCAAGGGCATTTTCTGCATCTATTGAGATGGTCAAGTGGTTTTAATCTTTCAATTTGTGAATGTGGTGTATCATATTGACTGATTTGCATATATTGAAGAATCTTTGCATTCCTGGAATAAACCCAACTTGATAATGGTGTATGAGCTTTTGATATGTTACTGAATTCTGTTTGCTAAAATTTTGTTAAGGATTTTTGCATCTATGTTCATCAGTGATATTGGCCTGTAGTTTTCTTTATTTGTATTGTCTTTGGTTTTAGTATCAGGGTGATGGTGCCTCATAGAAAGAGTTTGGAAGTGTTCCTTCCTCTGCAGTTTTTTGAGCGTTTTAGAGGGATAGTCATTAGCTCTTCTCTAGATGTTTGATAGAATTCTGTAAAGCCATCTGGTACTGGGATTTTGTTTTCTGGGAGATTTTTTTTTTTTTAATCACAGCTTTGACTTCAGTGCTTGTAATTGGGTTGCTCAGAATTTCTATTTCTTCTTGGTTCAGTCTTGGAAGATTGAACTTTTCTAAGAATCTATCCGTTTCTTCCAGGTCATCCATTTTATTGCCATATAGTTGTTCATAATCGTCTCTTATAATCATTTGTATTTCTGCATTGTCTGTTGTAACCTCTCCTTTTTCACTTCTAATTTTGTTGATTTGATTTTTCTTTCTTTTTTTCTTACTGAGTCTGGCTAAAGGCTTGTTAATTTTGTTTATCTTCTCAAAGAACCAGCTTTTAGTTTTATTAATCTTTACTATTGTTTCTTTCATTTCTTTTTCATTTATTTCTGCTCAGACTTTCATGATTTCTTTCCTTGTACTTATTTTTTTGTTGTTGTTCCTCTTTTTCTTGTTGTTTTAGGTAGAAAGTTAGGTTGTCTATTTGATGTTTTTCTTGTTTCTTGAGTAGATTGTATTGCCATAAACTTCCCCCTTAGAACTGCTTTTGCTGCGTCCATAGGTTTGAGTTGTTGTGTTTTCATGGTTATTTGTTTCTAGACATTTTTGATTTTCCTTTTGATTTCTTCAGTAGCCTGTTGTTATTTAGAAATGTGTTGTTTAATCTTCATGTGTTTGTGTTTCTTACAAATGTATTTTTTTTTGTCACTGATATCTAGTCTCATAGCGTTGTGGTCATGGAAGATGCTTGATATGATATCAACTTTCTTAAACTTACTGAGGTTTAATTTATGACCCTAGATGTGGTCTATCCTGGAGAATGTTCTATGTGCACTTGTAGAGAAGGTGTATTCTTCTGCATTTGGATGGAATGTCCTGAAGATATCAATGAGATCCATTTCATCTAGTGTATCATTTAGCACTTGTGTTTCCTTATTAATTTTCTGTTTTGATGATCTGTCCATTAGTGTGAGTGGGATGTTACAGTCTACTATTACTGTGTTTTTGTCAATTTCTCCTTTTTTGTCTGTTAGTGTTTGTCTTATGTACTGAGGTGCTCCTATGTTGGATGCATAGATATTTACAATCGTTATGTCATCCTCTTGGATCGATCCCTTGATCATTATGTAGTGTCCTTCCTTATCTCTTATAATATTCTTTATTTTAAGGTCTATTTTGTCTAACAGGAGGATTACTACTCCAGCCTTCTTTTGCTTTTCATTTGCATGGAATATATTTTTCTGTCCTCTCACTTTCAGTCTATATGTATCTCTAGGTCTGAAGTGGGTTTCTTGCAGACAGCATATATATGGGTCTTGTTTTTGTATCCATTCAGCTAGTCTGTGTCTTTTGGTTGGAACATTTAATCCACTTACATTTAAAGTAATTTTTGATATATATGTTCCTATTGCCATTTTCTTAATTGCTTGGGGTTGATTTTGTAGATCTTTTTTCTTCTCTTGTATTTCTTGACTATGTAAGTCCCTTTAACCTTTGTTGCAAAGCTGGTTTGGTGGTACTGAATTCTCTTAACTTTTGCTTTTCTGAAAAACTTTTCATTTCTCCATCAATTTTGAATGAGATCCTTGCTGAGTACAGTAATCTTGGTTTTAGATTTTTCCCTTTCAGTACTTTAAATATATCCTGCCATTCCCCTCTGGCCTGAAGAGTTTCTGCTGAAAGATCAGCTGTTAAATGTATGGGGTTTCCCTTGTAAGTTACTTGTTGCTTCTCTCTTGTTGCTTTTCATATTCTTTCTTTGTGTTTAGTCTTTGTTAGTTTGATCTGTATGTGTTTTAGTGTGTTTCTCCTGGGTTTATCCTGTATGGGACCCTTGTGCCTCTTGGACTTGACTGGCTATTTCCTTTTCCATATTGGGGAAATTTTCAACTATGGTGTGGATGGTGGTTTAGTCGCTAAGTCGTGTCTGACTCTTATGATCCCAAGGACTGTAGCCTTCCAGGCTCCTCTGTCTATGGGATTCTATTTTCAACTATAATCTCTTCAAAAATGTTCTCATACCCTTTCTTTTCTCTTCTCTTCCTGGGACCCCTATAATTTTAATGTTGTGTTTGATATTGTCCCAGAGGTCAATAAGACTATCCTCAGTACTTTTAATTCTTTTTCTTTATTCTGCTCTTCAGAAGTTATTTCTACTAATTTATCTGCCAGCTCACTGATTTGTTCTTCTACTTCAGATATTCTGCCGTTGGTTGCTTCCATGTGGTCACAAAAAGTTGGATATGACTGAACAACTGAACTGAACTGAGAGTTTTAAATTTCAGTTATTGTGCTGTTTGTCTCTGTATGTTTATTCTTTAATTCTTCTAGGTCTTTGTTAATTGATTCTTGCATTTTCTCTATTTTGCTTCCAAGTTTTTGATCATCTTTACTATCATTATTCTGAATTCTTATTCAGATAGTTTGCCTATTTCCTCTTCATTTATTTGGACTTCTGTGTTTGTAGTTTGTTGCTTCATTTGTGTAGTAATTCTCTGTCTTTTCATTCTTCTTCTTCTTCTTCTTTTTTTAAACTTACTGTGTTTGAGGTCTCCTTTCCCCTGGTTTGGTTTCTTCCCTCCTAAGGCTGATCCAGTGGTTTGTGTAAGCTTTGCATGGGTGAGATTTGTTCTGAGTTTTTGTTTTTGTTTTTGCTTGTTTTTCCTCTGATGGGCAAGGCTGAATGAGGTGGTAACACTGTCTGCTGATTGAGTTTGTAATTTTGTTTGTTGTTTAGATGAGGTGTCCTGCACAGGGTACTGCTAGTGGTTGGGTGATGCAGATCTTTTATTCAAGTGGTTTCCTTTGTGTGAGTTCTCACTATTTGATACACCCTAGGGTTAGTTCTCTGTTGGTCTAGGGTCTTGGAGTCAGTGCTCCCACTCTAAAGGCTCAGGGCTTGATTTCCAGATGGTAGCTGTCCAGACCCTGGTGGCCGTCCCCACTGCCAGTTTTGAGTTCCCTGCAAGAGAGTGGCAGGACCTGATGGCTCCTGGATTTTGCAGCCAGATCCACTTGTTCTCCCTCTTGACTTTGGGGCACCCACTTGGGGTGCTTCAGTGACAGCCCTCAGGCACCTGAGGTTGGCTGGTACCAGTTCAGGTCACCACTACTGTCATGGGACTCAGTGCACTGAACAGGGTCCTCCCTGGCCAGTGCAAAGTGGGTGACAGGTTCTAGGGATGCGTAGGAAATGCCTAGATGGATTGTTTATTACTGAGCCACCAGGGGCACAAGACACATATTTTTATGGTTTCTGAAGTAAAAATAAAATATTTTCTATTATTATTCAACATTGAATTAAAAGCATTTTTCCATATTACTACAGTTTTTGTAATTTTAATTTGAATGCCTGCATAATAGTCTATTGTTTTGTTCTACCTTAAAAGACTAAATCATTCCTATAATTTTGGACATGTACAGCCACCCCACTTTATAAATGAAGAAACTGAGACCAGGACAAGTACTTCATGCTTTAAATCTTTGTGAGTCCTTTCTCTTTGTCATGCTATAACTTTCATAGGGAAAATGAGAGTTATTATTAGCAAAAAGTTCTGTGAGGTTAGTTTCTTTAATGTTGATTCATCATTTGGTATTTGTAAAAGATTAGATCATAATAAAAATAAGATAACAGCTGAAAATTTAGAGGACTGGTCAATACACAAGGGAACAGGGGTCATCTTTTCCTTTGATGCAACAGTGGCTTCTGTGTTGGGCAGATCCCCTGGAGACTTTGTATTCTCACATATGCATATAAATTGGCAGTATGAACTTTGTGCTTCAAATATTTATACCAGTAGCAGATTTCTGAAGAACTGAAATAAATGTGGTTAAGGCTGATATAGGTGGAAGCTGGTAGACTAGGTCTGCTGACTGGAAACTGTTTTGCTAGAGTGTGCCTTGGAGAAAGAGAACACTACCATGTTGGAGAGGAGGGTATTGAGAACTTCATATGGAGTTACATATAGGAGGTAGGGGATGCCTATCAGACATCTCAAAAGCTAGAATATTTGTGCTGGAAGGGACATTAGAGCCCATTTTCAACTTATCAAGTACCTATTTTAATAGCAGGAATTCAACTAAAACTCATATATCATAATGCCAAGTTGAGTGTATTGTGCATCACAAAATGATTCCAGTGACAAATTTTCCTCTTTCAATTACTAAGAACTTTTCACATATGGAAACAATTTTAATATCTTTTAAAAAACTCTGATAACTCTATTTGTATTTTCAGATACCAGAAAAATATATATGGTTATGTTCCTCCTCCATATGCTGGAGATGAAGTAACTCTTCCAAATTGAAGAGTCTGTGATCATAATCTTTGGCTTTGTTTCAGTATGTTTTGAAATATATGTTTTAGAATGTAGACAATATAAATAGACTAGCAGTGGACCTCTCTAAATCATATTTCTAGAAAGAGTGAGATAATTGGGTCAGAGTTGAAGGAATAGGTAGATAAAGAGTTGAATGCAAGAGGAAAAGGATTAGAAAACTCTTAGATAACTTCCCCTCCTAGGACCTCAAAGACTATGTGCAAGGAAAACAATAGAATCATACAATTTTAGTTTTAGAATTACTACCACAAACCATGTTATCTTATATTTTTCCTTTATAGGTTGAAGACTAAAAGACTAGAAAGACTTGTCCAGATTTTAAGGGCTTTTCATTGAAAACATATGTCCATGCTTTCTTTTGTCTCTAAATCTAGTTCTTTTGTCAACTAATGTAATAATTATTTTGTTAATACTGTTGCCATGAAATAGGATAAGTGTCAACGCCCACCAAAGATGACATGGGAAGCATGTTATTATCCTTAAGGCTACCAAGTAGGGTTACATTAAAAAAAAAATGCAGTACAGAATCCAAGAGCTTGATTGTGGCTTTCGGTTGGAAAGTCTGAGCAAAATTCACAGAAGGCTAGTTCAGAGGAAGTGAACCTTGCGGAGGTGAGGCCTGAGCTAGCCTCTAAAGGATTGAATTTGAAATAGGTGGTAGTCGAAGGAGGGTACATTTCAGGCAGTAAGTACTAGCAATGCCACAGGAAGAATCCGTTACTGTGGAGAACATCCACTCCATTCTTTATAATAGCTTTAATATTCTCATTCTAATACATGTAAATAGCATTGAGTAAGTTACATAACCACTCTTGTCCTCTTTCTTTAGCACTAAGGA
Source organism: Nanger dama (assembly GCA_917880005.1). Lineage (NCBI taxonomy): Eukaryota > Metazoa > Chordata > Mammalia > Artiodactyla > Bovidae > Nanger > Nanger dama. Next base: position 8,508,306 of record CAKJTW010000069.1, read on the forward strand.
AGAGTGAATAATAAAGGAGGGCTTCCTGTTAGAGAGAAACCAGGAGGCATAGTAAATATGAAGCAGTATAAAGGATTTTATTCACATAAAGGGGAAGGAGAATATGCTCCACAAAATTCTACAGCCAGAATTTCAAAGCATCATTGTTGCCTAATGATGGTTTTAGCTTTGCCCTCGGTGGATATATAGTTGGAGTTTTGCAACTGAAAAATATCTTTGTAATGTTTTGCCTGGATTAAAGCACACATAAAGCCTGATTGAATGGGAAAAAGTCAAAAACTAACAGGTGAGAGCCTCAGTATGATGACAGGTGGCCCTCAGGTTTTTGTTAATGTCCTATATGGCTAACATATTCTGAAACCTTTGTAAGCAGACTGAAAATTCAACTACACACACAAACATGCATGCGTATATGTATATATTTATATGTCCAGAACTGGTGCTCCTGCCTTTCTGGAGGTCAGAATTACTACAGATGGAAAGAACAACACTTTGTGCCTTTCTTTCCAAGTATGTGAAGCTGTACCCCTGTTGGAAGACTATAAGAGAGAATAAAATTACAGGAATGTGCTTAAATAAGAACTAGTCTCTGTAGCACAATCTAGGTTTTTCAGTCTTAGGTATACAATGGATTCCCTGAAATAAGGAAATTTTATGAATAGATAGAAATACCTTATAATCAATTATTTGTCTATAAATGAGATTATTAAGGAGACTCAGAGAAATCTTTATTAAAATGTATTCTTTTATTTGAATCACTCTTTTTAAATAAAGATTTCTCTGCTTCTCATTAATAATCTCATTTATAGGCAAACAAATGATTATAAGGTATTTCCATCTATTCATAAAATTTCCTTATTTCAGGGAATCCATTGTATACCTTTGAATCAGTTCTAATGAGGTGGATGAAACTGGAGCCAATTATACAGAGTGAAGTAAGCCAGAAAGAAAAACACCAGTACAGTATCAGTCAGTCAGTCAGTTCAGTCGCTCAGTCGTGTCCGACTCTTTGTGAGCCCATGAATTGCAGCACGCCAGGCCTCCCTGTCCATAACCATCTCTCGGAGTTCACTCAGACTCATGTCCATCGAGTCCATGATGCCATCCAGCCTTCTCATCCTCGGTCGTCCCCTTCTCCTCCTGCCCCCAATCCCTCCCAGCATCAGAGTCTTTTCCAACGAGTCAACTCTTCACATGAGGTGGCCAAAGTACTGGAGTTTCAGCTTTAACATCATTCCTTCCAAAGAAATCCCAGGGTTGATCTCCTTCAGAGTGGACTGGTTGGAGCTCCTTGCAGTCCAAGGGACTCTCAAGAGTCTTCCCCAACACCACAGTTTAAAAGCATCAATTCTTCAGTGCTCAGCCTTCTTCACAGTCCAACTCTCACATCCGTACATGACCACAGGAAAAACCATAGCCTTGACTAGACAAACCTTAGTCGGCAAAGTTATATCTCTGCTTTTGAATATACTATCTAGGTTGGTCATGACTTTTCTTCCAAGGAGTGTCTTCTAACTTATACTAACGCATATATAAATTGAATTTAGAAAGATGGTAACAATAACCCTGTATGCGAGACAGCAAAAGAGACACAGATGTATAGAACAGTCTTTTGGACTCTGTGGGAGAGAGAGAAGGTGGGATGATTTGGGAGAATGGCAATGAAACATGCATAATATCATATAAGAAATGAATCACCAATCTAGGTTCGATGCAGGATACAGGATTCTTGGGGCTGGTGCACTGGGATGACCCAGAGGGCTGGTATGAGGACAGAGGTGGGAGAGGGGTTCAGAATTGGGAACATGTGTACACCCGTGGTGGATTCATGTCGATGTATGGCATAACCAATACAATATTGTAAAGTAACATAAATAAATAACTAAAATCTGAAAAACATAAACCAATAGTAATAAAAAAGAAATGAAAAGAGTGAGCTTGGTGTTTCTGTTAACACTGGGTGGAGAGACCTCTTCCTGTTCTATGCTGTGGTTTTTAATGACATCTGTATACGCTGAAGACATATCTTGTATCATGATTTAAACAACTAATCTCAAAGATATATAAGCAACTTATGCAGCTCAACTCCAGAAAAATAAATGATCCAATAAAAAAAGGGCCAAAGAACTAAATAGGCATTTCTCCAAAGAAGACATACGGATGGCTAACAAATACATGAAAAGATGTTCAACATCACTCATTATCAGAGAAATGCAAATCAAGACCACAATGAGGTACCATTTCACACCAGTCAGAATGGCTGAGATCCAAAAGTCTACAAGCAATAAATGCTGGAGAGGATGTGGAGAAAAGGGAACCCTCTTACACTGCTGGTGGGAATGCAAACTAGTACAGCCACTATGGAAAACAGTGTGGAGATTCCTTAAAAAATTGCAAATAGAACTGCCTTATGACCCAGCAATCCCACTGCTGGGCATATACACCGAGGAAACCAGAATTGAAAGAGACACATGTACCCCAATGTTCATTGCAGCGCTGTTTATGATAGCCAGGACATGGAAGCAACCTAGATGTCCATGAGCACATGATTGGATAAGAAAGCTGTGGTACATATACACAATGGAATACTACTCAGCCCTTAAAAAGAATAAATTTGACTCAGTTCTAATGAGATGGATGAAATTGGAACCGATTATACAGAGTGAAGTAAGCCAGAAAGAAAAACACCAATACAGTATACTGACACATATATATGGAATTTAGAAGACAGTAATGATGACCCTATATGTGAGACAACAAAGAGACACAGAGGTATAGAGTGGACTTTTGGACTCTGAGGGAGAGGGAAAGGGTGGGATGGTTTGGGAGAATGGCAATGAAACATGTATATTTTCTTGTAAGAAATGAAGCGCCAATCTATGTTCAATGTAGGATGCAGGATGCATGGGGCTGATGCACAGGATGATTCAAGTAGAGGATGTGGGGTGGGAGGTGGGAGGGGCTTCGGCATTGGGAGATTGTGTTCACCTATGGCTGATTCGTGTCAATGTATGGCAAAACAAATACAGTATTGTAATTTAAAAATAAATAAATTTAATTTAAAAAAAAAGAAAGCAAGAACTGTTACCACTCGTTCTGTAAATTCTACCCAAACCTGGATAAATCATATTGTGAATAAATACTCTTCATGGTTACTTGTACTTCTAGTGTTATTGACATCTTTTTCTTTAAAGAACTATGTCCAATTCTTATCTTTGACTTTCTAAACTATGCCCTTACCTTCCTTGCCAATTATCTTAAGATCTTCTAGCAATATCATATTGGGTTTTTCTTGCTTAAAGGAAAATTTTGGGGAGTCCGCAGATCCCTTCACTATTAATATATATGGGCTATGTGTAATAAGACAGATGGAAAAATAGAAAGTTCAGTTTAGAAAAGATACATACATGATTGAGCTCCAAAATTCAAACATACACACAGACACACACACTCCCCCAAACCCTCCCTAATTTGGAATTTTTCCCCCACTGTAATGACTATTTATACAGTTAAATTCAACTGCATTGTAAGCTTCTGAGGATTAGGAAGATTATCCTTTGCTTTCATTTTATTTCTATCCCCACTCCAATATGTAGCATGAAGTATTGTCCTTAGAAATGTTTAATAAATATAGATTAAATGACTATTTATTTATCAAATTGACTGGCTTATCAATATGCCATGGACATTTTGACTTCTGAGACTAGTTGGGCAATTTCACAGGAGATATAGGGAGGGTTTCAGGCACCATGTCATATTAATCTTCATCTTTCTTGTGTTGGTTAACCTCATGTTCTACTCAGTGCTCCCTATAGGTAGATGCTCCATTTCTGTTTATTGAATAAAAATTTGTTTCTATTGTTGAGCAATAGCTCCTCAATTAAGTTCTGTTATGAGAACCTGTACCACCATATTAAATTTTAAAAGAACACAAAATTGCTACTATATGACCTGGCTTTTCAATATTGAGAATCTAATATAATAATAGAGGGTTATTTCCTTGAGAGTGTAGCATCTCTCTAGCCAGTTGCTTATTGTTACATGCATGGCAAGTTCCTTAGAGTTAAAAGGTTCTCCCTTATCTGGGAGGAAAGAAATGAAAATCACTTACCTGGTCAACATCTAGGGTGCTGGGGAATAAATCAGGCTTGGCATGACCTTCATTGAAATTTCAGATTTATTTACAGAGGTTTGTGCTGATCACTTTATCTACTGGAGGCTCCGTTTCCCCTTGGTGACTCATAAGTAATGTGGTCCACACAAACCCGTGTAAATAGAGCTAATATTTCAAGGGAAGTCATGCTATATACTCTTCCCCTGAGAATAGATGATGACTGACTGCTAGGCTGATATGAATTGATCTCTGTGAGGGAGAAGAGGAATTGTGTGGCCCAAAGGGCAGTATCCAGGGTTTGTGAATTCTAAGAGGGGCTAAGGTACACTGGATCAAAGTGTGTTCATGTGGTGTGTTTCTGCTTATGAGCAAAAATCAACAACAGAAAACAAAATAACTCACTCAAATCAAGTCTTCAATGGTCTACAAAGTTATCATTGATTTTTCTAAATTTATTTGTGCATATTTTTTTCTTTGAGCTGCTGAATCCAGTGGTCTCCAAAGAAGAGTTTGGACCCGCAAGTAAATATATCTTTAAGTAGGTTGCTTCTATTAATTCCACTTCCTTTTTTGTTTATCCCAGTTTCAGTCCCTCACTACACCTCTCTTTTCTTGCCTTCTAATATACTTTTCTGGGATTTCTTGAACTTATGTAGCTCTTTTGGTCCAATTCTACTTAGGCCTCTACAGTCAGCAGCCCTCATTTATAGCTCAGAGATTTTCCCACACATCTTCAGAGAAACCAACCCATCTACCAGCACTACAGAGTGAACTGTAAGGCTTCTGAAAAATAGGAACAAGCTTTTCTTCATAAAACATTTGCACACAATGTAAACTGCTGTGCTCTAATGTTCTTATCTCTGCTTTATGATATATGATTCTATTAAACCTTTTAAATGTTATTAAGAAATGTATTATAGATACACTTCTTAGATAAGTGTATTATAATCAATAAACGTATTATAATCAATCAAGAAGTAGCAAATTTAGGGCATTCTATGGCCTCAGTGTATTGTTGCTCACTACATGGGATAAAGATCTTGTGAACTTACAATGGTTTTGAGAAAACAAGACTCTGAGAACAAACTGTGAAAGATGCAAGTCTGTATAAAATTAGCTGTGTGGTACTGATTTAAATGATATTCTAAATATGTAGGGATCATGCCCCTCTTCTTAAAATCATGAGGTTTTTGAGGGCAAATACTGTGTTTTAGTCACTGTGAATTCTAGTGCCTAGCACCAGAATTTTTACGGGTGTTTTAAGGTGAGTAAATTCTCAGCAAGTGGCTGAATAATCTCCTAAATGAGTAGGGAATGCAGCCACCTCATGAGAACTGAGAGCTCTAAATAGAAGCTTCACACCAAGATATCCTCCCTTCATCCTGCTCTTATAGCAGGAGAATCTACTCATACCCCTTGGGACTAAGGTTGGCATGATCCTGATCCTGTGACCCATGCAAATTACTTACCCTTACTTTGGTCATGGTATCTTTATCATCATTACCTTCATCATCATTTTCAGTAACAGAAGCAACAAGTCACATTCACTATCTGTGGAGTCCTGTGCCATGTTCTGTGGGTAAAGACAGTTAACAAACAAACAGAAAAAAAAAAAAAAAAAAACAAAAAACAGTCTTTGTTCTGGAGAATCTAATATAATAATAGAAAATGAAAACAAATGTTATATAATGGCATGGAGTTTTTCATGGAATACTGCTAACCATATAATCTGAATAGAGTGAAGAAAAGGAAGAGTGCTTTGAAAATGAAGAGTGTTTGGACAAATAAAGTACTATGCAGACTTTCTGGAGATTTATAGCACACAATAACTTGATGGAAGTTTTTCTTTTGACAGATATCACTTTAAATTTTTGACAAAAATATAACCATATAGCAAAGTATGCAGATTTTAAATACAGAGTCCTTTTCCCAATGACACAGTTTTGTGACCAAAACCCCAAAGAAAATTTCTATCACTCAAGAAAGTTTTTTCATCATCCTTGCCAGTCAGTCCCCTCTAGCTTGCACCCCCTCCCCCAGGCAACCACTATTCTGATTTCTACCTCTCTAGACAGAGTGGTTTTTCCTGTTCTTCATACTTAGTAGGCAAACTTTTAAAAATGTAACATTTATCAATATTTAGCATATTTATTATGCTGTAGAATATGCTTTGAAAAATGCTTAGTTATCACTTTACAGCTTTCAGTAGATTTTCATATTCATTATCTCATTTAATTCAAAATAATATAAGGATACTGTAAGTGCCAATGAGAGATTCACACAGTGGTTGCCACAGCAGTTAAGATAACAACATGCCAATTAGGGTTAGTTTGAACTGAGAAAACTTCCCAGTGGTCATCTGTCATCTTCGGCTAGACCTTTAGATTAGTTAGGATGTAAACAAGTGGAGAGAAAGGAAAGGCAGTTCCCAGATATAGGAACAGATTGGGCAAAAAATTTAGCAATGGCAATAGCAATGTATATTGTGAAATAGAAAAGCAACATCCAGAAAAAAGGTGTGGGAATAAAGCTGCTCCCCAGCCTGGAGCATACTTCTGTGCACTTGGAGAGGCACTGCAGTTCCAGAGCCGTATCTATTAAGATATGTTCCCTGCAAGATCCTCTCAGTTGTGTTTCCTTAGCAATGCTGTGGTCAGTAAACAACTTTTAGAGACTGACTACATCTTCTATTTGGTTTTTTTTTTTTTTTTCCTACACTCAGGGATAGTATATTTCCATTGTTAGAGGAGGTCACAGAGAGGACATGATCACTGGTTGACCCTTGAACTGGATGCACGGCAATAGGAGGCTCCTCATCCCCCGCCCCCATCCTCGAAATGTACACTCCACCTATAGTTTCCACAGTGGGAGCTGTGTTCAAGGATGCAACATTGAGAGAGAAACGTGTTATTGAGATCACAATGGGTGGCATATTAATACATGATTGAACTCATTAAGATCTCTCTATAATACTTAAGATTCTGGCAGGTGGGCCAGGATCTACTCTTCTTGAGGCACCAAGCCTCCAGAGTAAGTTCTTCTCATCTCTGCACCACCACCTACCAAACCGGAGTGGCTGTCTCTTTCTCGGGTCTCTCCTTGCCCTCTGTGTACAGGGGCCAGTTTCAAATTTCACCAAGAAAATCCTAAGGTAGACAATCAACAGCTATTAATAAAACTTTCTTCATGTTCATTGTTCTTTCAGTAAATTATAATGGGTAGGGAAGCTGCTCACAGCTTTGTGCTTGAATTTTGTCATAAGGGAAATGTTGGCAAGGATTTCTCATGACTTGGAATGATAGGGAGTCCTTGTCTTCCTAGTGTGGTATCTTTTCCAACCCTCTCCATCTTCTCTAGTCCCAGGGCTTTCTTTCCAGATTTCTTGACTCCTTGCTCAGATCTCTCCAGTCATTCATGGGAGGGTGGTGTTAGGGTAAAGAACTGTGAGAAAATGCACATCCCGACTGATGACCTACAGGTATCTCTCTTAGCCAGATGTCTCCAGCTTCCCGGAGAATTCATCTCCTAAAAGTAGTTAAGATTTTTGGTAAGTAATTTATCCAACAGGATCAAATCATTTATGCTGTATCACTGACTGCCAATATTTGTACAGGACATGAGGCATGGGAGTCTACTTATTGTTGTTTTTCAATATTAAAACTAGTCATGCTCTCATCTCCTCCTGCAAGAGCATCAAAATCACAACTAGCTGTTGAATGATCATTGACAGGAGGACACTGGAACCTACCCAAAAAGATACCCCATGTCCAAAGACAGAGAAGCCACAACGAGATGGTAGGAGGGGCACAATCACAATAAAATTAAACCTCATACCTACTGGGTGGGCAACCCACAAACTGGAGAACAATAATTCCAAAGAGGTTCTCCCATCGTTACAAAGGTTCTAGGTCCCTGTCAGGCTTTCCAGCCTTGGGATCTGGTAAAGGGATTGAGCATTCCCAGGGAATCTGACTTTGAATGCCAACAGGGTTGGCTTACAGGACTTCCACAGGACTGGGAGAAATAGACTTTATTCTTGGAGGGCACAAGAAAATCTTGTGCTCACCAAGAACCAGAGCAAAAGAGCAGTGACCCCACTGGAGACTGAACTAGACCTAACTTCTAGTGTTGGGTAATATTCTGTGGAGGTGTGGGTCAGCAGTGGCTCATTGCAGGGATAGGGGCACTGGTAGCAGCAGTCCTGGAAGGTGCCCTTTGGCATAAGTCCTGTTGGAGATTGCCACTAACTCTACCATATACCCCAGGGTAGACCCCAAGGCTGGGTTGTATCAGGCCAAACAAATAGCAGGAAGGGAACACAGCTCCACCCATCAACAGATAATTGGATTAAAGTTTTACTGATCATGGTCCTGCCCACCAGAGCAAGACCCAGATTTTCCCGCCACCAATCCCTTCCATCAGGAAGCTTACATAAACTCTTAGCCTCATTGATCAGAGGGCAGAGAGGCAAGTTCAGTTCAGCTCAGTTCAGTTCCTCAGTAGTGTCTGGCTCTATGCCACCCAAGGACTGTAACACACCAGGCCTCCCTGTCTATCACCAACTCCCAGAGTTTACTCAAACTCATGTCCACTGAGTTGGTGATGCATTCCAATCATCTCATCCTCTGTCTACCCCTTATTCTCCTACCTTCAATCATTCTCAGCATCAGGGTCTTTTCTAATGAGTCAGTTCTCCATATCAGGTGGCCAAAGTATTGGAGTTTCAGCTTCAGCATCAGTCCTTCCAATGAATATTCAGGATTGATCTCCTTTAGGATGGACTGGTTGGATCTCCTTGCAGTCCAAGGGACTCGCAAGAGTCTTCTCCAAAGCAACAGTTCAGTTCAATTCAGTTCAGTAGCTCAGTCATGTCCAACTCTTTGCAACCCCGTGAGCTGCAGCACGCCAGGCTTCCCTGTCTATCACCAACCCCCAGAGTCTACCCAAACCCATGTCCATTGAATTGGTGATGTCACCTAACCATCTCATCCTCTGTCATCCCTTTCTCCTCCTGCCTTCAATCTTTCCCAACATCAGGGTCTTTTCAAAAGAGTCAGCTTTTCACATTAGATGGCCAAAATACTGGAGTTTTAGCTTCAACATAAGTCTTTTCAATGAATACCCAATATTGATTTTCTTTAGGATGGACTGGTTAGATCTCCTTGCAGTCTAAGGGACTCTCAAGGGTCTTCTCCAACTCCATAGTTCAAAAGCATCAATTCTTCTGTGCTTAGCTTTCTTTATAGTCCAACTCTCACATCCATACATGACTACAGGAAAAACCATAGCCTTGACTAGATGGACATTTGTGGAAAAAGTAAAGTCTCTGCTTTCTGGTATGCTACCTAGCTTGGTCATAACTTTCCTTCCAAGGAGTAAGCATATTTTAATTTCATGGCTGCAGTCACCATCTGCAGTGATTTTGGAGCCCATCAAAAATAAAAGTCAGCCACTGTTCTGCCATCTATTTGCCATGAAGTGATAGGACCAATGCCACGATCTTAATTTTCTGAATGTTGAGCTTTAAGTCAACTTTTTCACTCTCCTCTTTCATTTTCATCAAGAGGCTCTTTAGTTCTTCACTTTTTCCATAAGGGTGGTGTCATCTGCATATCTGAGGTTATTGATATTTCTCCCGGCAATCTTGATTCCCTCTTGTGCTTCATCCAGGCCAACATTTCTCATGATGTACTCTGCATATAAACAGGATGACAATAGGCAGCCTTGACGTAGTTCTTTCACAATTTGGAATCAGTCTGTTGTTTCATGTCCAGTTCTAACAGTTGCTTACTGACCTGCATACAGATTTCTCAGGAGGCAGGTCAGATTCCTATCTCTTTAAGAATTTTCTACAGTTTGCTGTGCCCTCTTGAAGGGCACAAACAAAACCTTGTACACACCAGAACCCAGGAGAAAGGAGCAGTGATCCCACAAGAGATTGACCCAGACTTACCTGTGAGTGTCCAGCAGTCTCCAGTGGAGGAGTGGGTTGGTGGAGCCCTGCTGCAGGTTTGGGAACACTGAATGTAACAGTACATGCATGGACCTTTGAAGGAGGTCCCCATTATCTTCATTACCTCCACCATACTTTGTTCCCAGGTTAATAACAGAGGGGAACATAGTTCCACCCATCAACAGAAAATTGGACTAAAGATTTACTGAGCATGGCCCTCCTGGTCAGAACAAGACCCAGATTCCCCTTTGTCAGTCTTTCCCACCAGGAAGCTTCCATAAGCATCTTATCCTTCTCCATCAAAGGGCAGACAGACTGAAAACCACAATTACAGAAAATGAACCAGTCCAGGAAGTGTAGAGAGTCCCAGGCAGGATAAACCCAAGGAGGAGCACATCAAGATACATAGTGATCAAATGGGCAAAAATTAAATACAAAAATAAAATATTAAAAGGGGAAAACAACAAATAACATACAAGGGAATTCTTATAAGGTTACTTAGCTGGTTTCTCAACAGAAATTCTATAAGCCAGAAGGGAATGATATGGTATATTTAAAATGATGAAAGGGAAGAATGTACAGCCAAGAACATCCTACCCAGAAATATGTTCAGATTTGATGGAAAAATCAAAATCTTTCCAGACAAGCAAAAGTTAAGAGAATTTGGCATCACTAAATTAGCTTTACAATAAGTATTAAGGAAATTCTCTAGGCGGGAAACACAAGAGAAGGAAAAGACCAACACAAAATAAACCCAAAACAATTAAGAAAACTGTGACAGGATCATACATATTGATAATTACATTAAATGTAAATGGCTTAAATGCACCAACCAAAAGACATAGACTGGATAGGTGGATGAAACCATGTGAATGTATGCACTTCAATTTACCACATCACTCAGCTTAAAAAAAATTGTATGTAATAATTTTATATTGTTAGGTTGATTATATTTCCATTATGGCTTGCAACTGTAATTATCTTTTATTTTTTGGTTATTAGTTATGAAAACTGATAAACATCTTTTGCTATTATGATTATGTAAATGCTATTTAATTCCATTGTATTATGATTGATTAACACAAAATAATAGAATTCTTTATCACTAAAACTATGTTAATAGACAAATCTGTAATCAATTTTTAAAATCCAGATACACATCTATCAGAATTATCTTGAAATTTTTGAAAAATATAATTGCCCCTGGTATTGCTTTTTTTCCTCCAAACTTCAGATGTGTTTCTCATAAGCATCTGTGTTTAAAAACAACTGGACTGCTTAATTATGTTTTACTTTTATCTAGTTTGTTTCACTTTTTCTATTTCATATTTGATGCTCCCATTTCACTTAGTTTATGTTTTCCAATTTCTCCACCTCTTCTTTATTGTTTTTCTCAAGCCTTTATAAAGCACAGTAGAAAAGCTTTGTACAAACATATGTATATAAATAATGTGTAGAATAAAATATATATTTTAGAAAACATAAATTTTTGCTTAAAAATTATGGCATTTGATTCCACTTGTTTTACAATAAGAATAGAATGCTATATTTCTAATTTATATTCATTTAAAACTTTGATATAGTTTCATATGTTTTGGCATCTAATGTTACTGCTAAAAGACTAGAAAGTTTGTTATCTTAGTGCTTTAAAAGTAAATTTGAATGAGGTTTGAAACTTTTAATCCAATTTTGAGAATAGAAAGAAATATATGTTGTAAAAAAAAAAAGAAAGATGGAAGTTATTAACAGTGTGTGATACAGCATTTTTAACTAAAGCAGAGATTTTATTCAAATTTCAAAAAATTTTATGCTTGTGTCCATTATTTGTTTTCATACCTTATTCAAGATTCTACATTGTATTTAGTTGCACTGACTTCAGCTGCATGAAATAAATTCTAGTAAATTCTCTTTTCATTTTTATTTTGTTATAGATATTTTCTAGTTTTCCTTGTTATGACTTCTTAGATACACTCATCATTGAAAGGTAGACATTTAATTTCCAAATATATGGGATTTTAAAGTTCCTTTGATACTAAATTTTCATTTTGATATTACATTCTCATTTAAATGCTATCTTCTCTGCAATTATTCTCTGTATTTTTTCAGTCCTTTAAAATGGCAACCCACTCCAGTGTTCTTGTCTGGAGAATCCCAGGGACAGCAGAGCCTGGTGGGCTGCCATCTATGGGGTCACACAGAGTCGGACACGACTGAAGTGACTTAGCAGCAAGTTTACTGAGGCTTTCAATAGCTGAGTCAAAGATCTCTCTTGGTAAATGTCACACTACACTTGAAAATATGTGGGTTATTATCAAGTATCTTTTGATACTGATTTCTAACATAATTCCACAATGATAAGAGGACCACATCAATTATTTAAGTTACCTTTAGACCATGAGATTTTGCACCTTGTTTTTTTACATCCCTGGATATGTTCCAATGTCTCCTAGTTCATAATCTATGGGAACTTGAATAGAATTTGTAATCTACGCTGTATGAAAATTGTATAAATCATAATTATATTTAATTGGCTAAATAAAGAAATTTAAGCAAGTAAATGGTGAAAGATTTCTTGTTGATATTTTAGCATGCACAGTAAATTCTATTCAAAATATTTTCTTTTTTGGTATGTGATTTCTTCTTTGATATGTGGGCTCAGAAGTGTGTTGCTGACTGTCCAAAAACTGGGTGATTCTGCAGATTTCTTATTGATTTCTAGGTAAATGCTGTTGTGATAAGAGACCACATTTTGTGAAATTTCAATTACTGAAAAGTTATTGAGATTTTTATGGACCCAAATATGGCCTGTCTTGTTGTGCATTCTGTGAGCATTTGTTCGGTGATGTTTTAATAAATGTCAATTTAAGCTGAAGCATAAAAAGTGAGGAAAAAAATTAGTGGTCAGGAAAATAGAAGAGAACACATACATAATTACAATGGGGTTAACAAAGTGAGAGAGCTGCTATCTCACATAGCAAGAGTGAGGGCAATGGATACTAAGTAGGATTATTCCTTGACTGTCTAAAAATTAGTCCAGGTACCTTTGGCGACAGTTTGCCTCTCTGCCTTCCACACCTTACCCACCTGTGCTTTTGTGTCCTCTTATTGCTTCTTAAGTACTCTGCACCTACACTGCTCTATCATATGGAGGGCAGCAGAGAGGAGACTGAAAGAAGATAGGATGGATGGTCATTTTAGATGAAGCTTCTGTCATGTCCTTTATCCAACTGTTATCCACTCAGACTCATGTCCATCGAGTCAGTGATGCCATCCAGCCATCTCATCCTCTGTTGTCCCCTTCTTCTCCTGCCCCCAACCCCCTCCCAGCATCAGAGTCTTTTCCAATGAGTCAACTCGTCACATGAGGTGGCCAAAGTACTGGAGTTTCAGCTTCAACATCATTCCTTCCAAAGAAATCCCAGAGCTGATCTCCTTCAGAATGGACTGGTTGGATCTCCTTGCAGTCCAAGGGACTCTCAAGAGTCTTCTCAAACACCACAGTTCAAAAGCATCAATAAATCATAACATATTAGAGACCTATTAGGTGTCCCTCCACCCTAATATTACAGATTAGGTAATACACATAAAACAGCAAGTGCCTTTTCAAGCTCATAGAAGATGTCATCTGTGGGACCAGGGCTAACACATGGCTTCCTGTCTACCTATAATTCATATCCCTTTATGCTGTACTCCAGTGATTCATGAAATAAAGAGGCAGTGGGCTTTGTTCATTGTTTTTTACTCAGGACAGATTGTTCCCTCCCTCTAGAACTTCATCCCCCAGCCTCTACCTAGAAGATTCCTCTTCATCCCCTACAACTAAAGTAAAATATGACTTCTACATGGGAAGTCTTCCTTAGCTCCAGATTGCCTGCCATACTGTTCAATAAAGCCCTGCCCTTCTTCAATACTCACTGTACTTTCAATGACTTGCTCACTGTCCATCCTCTTTGTCCAACCCTTAGCTTCATGAGGGCCCAGGGCCTGACTCATAGTTTTTCAATGGATATGTGTTGGTTGAATGAATGAATGTGTACTGAGCACTGAGGTAGGCTTGTGTGTTTCACTTTCACAGAGGCACATGCACATGATATATAGCTTATTGTCATTATTCAGATTTTTGTTGTTGTTGTGGCTTTGTTGTTACAGCAACTCTGACTAACTAGAGAACAAGGAAAATTTGGTGGAAACCTATGCTAACTCACAGAGAAAGTTGAGAACTCGGAAGATGATGGGAAGTGAGACAACTCCAAGGAGTAGGAATGCTAATGACTGGAACAGCTCATAGCAGGGAGAGCTAGGCCAGTGGCCACAGCCATCATCAGGAAATTCCTACACTTAAAGTCTCTGTCACTATGAAAAATTTGCATGTGTCAAGGAAAGAGCATCCAATTAGCACAGTCTGCTCCTTGGCCCACTGGGAAAGTGTACATTTCTCAAAAAGAAGATTCTATTAGGGAAGAGGAAAGAATAAAGGGTGACGAGATAAAAAAACAAAATAAGACACATGTCCACTCCATACATACCTTGATGAACTGCCCCAAGTCTGTCCATGATTTTACAGAGGGTGTACCATGCCCCCCCAACACCTGAGTACCTCTCAGACAAGGTGCGGTTTTGTCGAGTCGGCCTTCCCAGGGAGTGTGAGATCTTATAGCTTGACAGATAAGTTGGGACAATAAATGTGTGCCTAGTGAATGAAAGCATGGATTATAGGTGGATGAAGTGCAGTCATCAGAGACAGCTCTCAGAGAATTAGAGCCAGAGATGTCAGATGTATATTCAGTCCTCAAATATTTCTCACAACAGCTTTGTAAAACAGATAAGAAAGTTATATTTTTTATCTTATTGATGAAGAAATTAGAGAGATTAAATGATTAGTTCTGGGTCACACAACCAATTATTTGCAAAACTGGGATCAGAATATAGGTCTCCAGTGCCCTACTCCAATGGTCGAGATAGTCGGCCCAGGCTGAGCGATTTTTAAAAAATTTTAATTCAAATGTTTTTTAATGGATGATAAGCCAAAAATGAATATGGGATTTTGCAAGGGAACCAAAGAAACCTGAGAACACATGAAAATAATAAACAGTATAGGAATGAAATGACCGAGATATACCATATTCGTGGGTATATGAGGTGTGAAAATAGGAGCAGAGAGCAGGCTGTATGTTTAAAGTGGAACATTTGTACAGAGGTACTCTTGGTAACAGGACCCTGAGAGGGAGTAAAGACAGAACACTGGGGAGTCCTCTGTTCCATCCCACTGCTCTAGTTTTTGAGCATTAATGTTTTGGGGTTGTTGTTGAATTAGTGTATTTTAAGGAATTACTATTGAAATGCATGCTTTTGCTGTTTATATAACATGTCCCCCAGTAGCAGCAGCAGCAGCAGCAGCAATAACAGGAACCCAATGACAGTTATTAAAAAGGAAACTTTGGGTTCTTGGATAAACAATTCATGGAAACAGAATGTGTGTTTACTAAATGCACATTCAAGATATTTTAGACTGAGTAACCATGTGGTACATACTTCGTTTGCTATGGGCTGAAAAGTCATTTACAGGATACTTGCAAATACCCTGAATATGGACACAAGACCTTGATAGAGGACCAGGAGGAAAAATGTGAGACATCATTCCTGTGGTCCATGTGGGTGGGCTAACATCCCTTTTGTTGTTTAGACAGTATCTACTATTGTGGAGGATAATGCTACATAGAACCCTGTAAGCTCTTAACTTTGCAGGTGAAACAGAACAGAAAGCATTCTACTTCAGTATTTTTTCCAGACAACTCTATCTCAACTCCTCATTCTGGGTCCAACTTGTCATCTGTAAGCATTATTTAAAAATTTAGATTCTTAGAATTAATCTTGTGAAGATTAATCTACAGTGGAGAAGAATATAAAGTGTGTAGAGCAGTGACATTGTTGCTTTTTCCTAATTTCCACCTGAAACTCCAACATGAATATGTATTTTGGTAAATTAACTTCTGTAGATAAGAGAGAAAGGAGAAGACCTAGGGAAACAGTGAGGTCAATGCCTGTTGTAAGCCCTAATTCTCAAAGGTGGGCGAAAAAAAATAGCAAGGTATTCAAGAAATTAAAAATAAAGCTACCCTATGACCTGGCAATCCCACAATCATGCTTCTAGGCATTTATCCAGAGGAAATGAAATCTGGACCATGGAGATACATCTGCACCCCACGTTCAGTGCAGCATTATTCATAATAGCCAAGATGTGGAAACAGAAATCTAAGTGTCCATGGATGGATGAATAGACAAGTTCAGTTCAGTTCAGTTGCTCAGTTGTGTCCGACTCTTTGCAACCCCATGAACCACAGCATGTCAGGCCTTCCTGTCCATTACCAGCTCCCGGAGCCCACCCAAACCCATGTCCACTGTGTCGGTGAAGCCATCCAACCATCTCATCCTCTGTCATTCCCGAATGGACAAAGAAAATGTGAAATATCTACATATGTAATATAGATGTATACATATTAGATGTATACATGTATATTATATGTAGTATATAATACACACACAATCAATTCCTTTGTGACAAAGATGAATCTAGAGAGAATTATGCTTAGTAAAATAAGCCAAACACAAAAAGACAAACAAGATATCTTCTTACTTATATGTGGAGTCTAAAAGTCAGATTCATAGAAGTAGGAAGTAGGATAGTAGCTGCTAGGGGCTGAGTGGTGGTGGAGTCAATGTAGGTCAAAAGGTACCAAGTTTCAGTTATGTGGGACAAATAAGTTCTGGAGATGTAAAGTACTGCGTGGTGACTATAGTTAATAATACTATCTTATTTACTTAAAATTTGCTAGGACAAATGTGTTCTTACTACAAAAAAAAGTATGTGAGATGATAGATGTGTTAATTAGTTTAATTGTGATACTCATTTCACAATGTATACATATATCAAAACATCAGGTTAAATACTTTGATTGTGCAAATACAATTTTCATTTGTCAAGTATACCTCAATAAAGCTAGACAAATGTATGGGAGCAAGCAGGTTCTCAGTGAAGCTATTCGTGGAAGCAGAAAGGTCAAGGAGAAGACAAAGAAGAATGAAAGCCAGAGGCAAATGGGTCCCTCAGTATGAGGTAGGCATGACCGGTAGGCAAGAGCCCTTGATGGAAAAGGGATGCCAAAGTATCCTTCAGCTAGAAGAGAAAAAAGGAAATTCTCAAACTCCAGTCCTATTGAATCCTTGAGAAGCTCACTTACAGAACTTAAACCATTCATAGGAGCTGGGAGAATGGAGAGGAGGCAAAAAGAAAAAGAGACAGAAAGAATTTCAGGATCATTGTCAACAGCTTTTTGATAATGAGAATTGTGGTTCTATTCAGAGGTTCAGTTTAAAAAAAAGTGTTCCATTATTGGGCAGTTTGGAAGTTTGGCAACTAGTGTAAAGAAGGAAAAAAAATAAACATTTAAAACTGGTGAGTTTTACCTTCATCTCTAACTTCTTTAAGTCCCCTTCTCTTAATTTTTCTGAGGCAGACAAAGAGGAGAGTCATATATCCTCTAAAATTTTTACAGACTGTAGGGGTAAAAAGAAAGGGATTCCTGAGATGCATGTTGTGCCTTTCTATAGAGAGCAAAAATTAGCATTCAGCCTCCTTGTTACAAGTCCCATTTTGATCTTTTTTTAATTGCCAGTGAAAAGTAATGAAGAGCAATTCTGATTTAGCCACAAAAACCCTACAAATGAAAAAAAAGGCTGAGCTGACAGGTGTGCTGAAATGGTCATGTCTTCCCCTCACTGTGCGCCTAACTGGAGCTAATAATGGTCTAGAGTCAGCCTTTGGACTGCTTGTGGTGTCTGTCATCCAGAGAGTTCAAAGCTTTTACAAACAATAAACAATTAGTTCTCACAAAAGCCCTGAAGCAGGAACAGGAGAATTACACTGTACCCATTTTACAGTTGAATAATGGATCACCAAGGCAATGGCACCCCACTCCAATACTCTTGCCTGGAAAATCCCATGGACGGAGGAGCATGGTGGGCTGCAGTCCATGGGGTTGCTAGGAGTCAGACACGACTGAGCAAATCCACTTTCACTTTTCACTTTCATGCACTAGAGAAAGAAATGGCAACCCACTTCAGTGTTCTTGCCTGGAGAATCCCAGGGACGGGGGGAACCTGGTGGGCTGCCGTCTCTGGGGTCGCACAGAGTAGGACACGACTGAAGCGACGCAGCAGCAGCAGCAGCAGCAAGGGCCCAGAGCTGGTCTTGGAAAAAGTCTTCTCTGAGGCCTCTATTCATGACTGCTTCCTCCCACTTTGGGGGCTTATCAACCTCCTACACACTCTACACACACTCCTGGGAGAAGCTATCCTCCCTACCATCGTCTTTACCCTGAGTCCAGTCCTCTTTACCACGGATTTAAGCATCTTTCCTCCATCTTTAAATTTCTATTTCTGACCATCGTCTCTGTTTGCTTGCTTGTGTATTAAACGTCTTTGCTGCTTTATGAGAATTATGGCATCGCTCATGTACTCTGCACTTCACAAATTAGTGTACGCTTCTACTCCACTTGAGAAAGTTAATGAGTAAGTATTTCTAGTTATCTCTTATGTAGGCAGCAGTGATCTGGGCATGCAGGAGTTACAGAAAGAGCACAAAATGTAGATCTTTCATTGGAGAAGTTGTAGGATGAGACTGACACCCAGGGTACAGCAAGGAAATAGGCCCGGCACCTAAGCCTTCATTGGGTGTCAACCAAGTAGTAGGGACACAGAAATTCAGAAGTGGGAAGAGTAAGACAGGATTCTTGGAGGAGCTTGGATTTGTTGAAAGCTTTGAAGACAAATAGTAGAAAATTTAGGAGAGGCATTCCAGGTCTAGGGCCAAAATATGCCCTAGGGTGAGGGCAAATTGAGTTGTTAGTAGACAATCAAAGGCGGATAAAATTAGAGTGCACATATTAGCTCCTCAAGAAAATGGGGTGTTTGGCTGACACATGGAGTAGCAAGTACTGAGCTCAGCACAGCCTTTCTTACAGTGGTTGTAAACTCAGTCTAGCAACCTGCCAAGGAGAGTTTTGACTGTCAGGAAAACTAAAGGTAACTTTTCTTAATGAAATTCTTTATTCTCATTTTATTTTAACTTCACTCTTATGTTGGGAAACTTGAAAGTCCTTTCATGTGTCTAGAGGCAGAGACAGGACTCTGCTGTATATCAGTGAATATAAAGCAGTGGGCCAGGGTTCATGTATAAAAAGAATGTTCCCTGTTGGGGTTTTGTTCAGTGTTCCTTTTAAGGAGGAGGTGACATAAAAGCTGGGCTTGGTTATACAGGTTGATGGAACAGGGCATGAGTCCTGGGAGGAATGGGATAAGCTTTGCAATGTGGCAGTAGGAAGTGGTTATACACAGGAATATGTAGCACTTGGCAATTTTCAGAATCTATCTACACTGTTTCATTTGGTTTTCTGACTTCTTAAGAAGTAGACAGATTTTATTATCCCATTTTACAGACGAGGAATGTGAGAGATAGTGTTTAGTTTATTCTTACAGATAATGTAACTGTCAGGCAGCAATTTAGGTGCAGAATCTGAGTCCTTGGCTAGGAGCTGTGTCTGGCATCAGGCAGGGAGAAGCAGTGGAAAGACCTGGATGAGTCAGGCATCAGGAGATGGCATTTCTCTTCCTGACTCTGGGAGGGGAGGAACAGCCAAGAATCCAGGAGGCCAAACTGGTCTATGCTCTGTCGAATGGGTCTCTAACTGAGCTAGTATTTTAACATTTCCCTGCTAGACAGGCAACTTTGCGCAGGGCAACGTACACAGTAGGAGTTCCATAAGTGGTTATCAGTGGTGTGGATACAGCCCAACTGGCTCACAACAGGCCCACCATACCTAATTGCCTCAGAAAGGACTGAGAAGAGACTGAAAATAAAATTCTCATCAATAATAGAATCTGTTGTTTTTTCTTCTCTGCCCAGGGAGACTTTGGTTCCTCAGTTGCATTTCCAGTATTTTAAGATGAGAATAATTTTCACAGTGGCAGGTACAGCTGGTGAGATGCTGTTTTAATACGAAGGAAAATGCTAGAATAGAATTTAAGAATATTAAGAAGGGATTTGGTTTCTGACAGAAATATTAGCTGTAAAGGCCGGTATGAAGATTTTAGAGAAATTTAATTAAAATTTAATCTTCTTTCTAATTAAAGTTTCCTTTAATTAAACTTAAAATTAAATTTGCTTTAATTGGAGGAATTTAAAGGGTATTACCTTTTGAGTGTCAATCATTTGGAAAGAAAAAAAATTATGCTGCTTTTTCTAGTTTAAAAGGGATTGGTATCAAATTTCCAGAAAAGTAATAAAAATACTATATTTAAATAGAAATCAGTACTCCTTTCTGTTTGGCTTCTCATTCTCCTGGTTCAGAAATATTTGGCTTGAACTGTGGTTTCCTCCTGTGTGCGGGACCTCTGGAGAGGGCTGGGTTTAGACTATCAGGAGTCTTCATATAGGAGGCTTGCATCTCTTTCTCCACTATTCAAGATCCCTGAGGATCTGTCTCCCCTCTAACTGGGTTGTTCTAAGCCTCCTTATGCCTATTTCGAAGAACCTTGCTCAATAGAAAAATCCAGAGAAATGGTTGTCTTCTGTCTTTCTCTATGGCTCCAAGCCCCATTCATGTCCATTCCTTTATCAAAGTCTTTTCATTTTTAAAATGATATATTTATTTTAATCGGAGGAAATTACTTTATAATGTTGTGATACTTTCCCATGTAATATATTCAAGCTCTTTCAAGTCACAAATATCATCACCTCCAAAAACTGAGGCTTAAACGGAGTTAATTCCTTCTGTGATGGCTTACACTGAATGACTTCACTGTTTCCAATGACAACATCTCTAAAAGTGCTGCATAATTATCTCTTTACATCCTCATCTGTTACCAAATCCTTTATGTTAGCCAACACAGCGATAACTTTAGTTTAGCTCCTTATTTTATCCCCAGATGGATGTGGGCAACAATTTCTAACAGGTTCTATCTGCTCCCTAATCTCCCTTTGATTCTATTCTGCTTCCTATTGCCAAACCATTGGTCTGAAAATGCTGCTGTGTGACTCTCAAATAATCTCCAAAATTCTAACTCTGGGATTCAAGGGAATGCAAGGAGATCAAACCAGTCAATTGTAAAGGAAATCAATCCTGAACATTCATTAGAAAGACTGATGCTAAAGCTGAAACTCCAATACTTTGGCTACCTGATGTGAAGAACTGACTACTTGGAAAAGACTGATTCTGGGAAAGACTGAAGGCAGGAGGAGAAGGGGATGACAGAGGATAAGATGGTTGGATGGCATCACCAATTTCATGGACATGTGTTAGAGCAAGCTCCAGGTGCTAGTGATGGACAGGGAAGCCTGGCGTGCTGCAGTCCATGGGGTCACAGAGAGTCGGACATGACTGAGCAACTGAACTGAACTGAATAGTGGCCTTAAGATCACCTTTTCCACATTCATCTCCCTTAACTTGACTTGGCTAAAACACTTACTCTTGCTCTCACCATACTAGTTACTCACTGCTCCTTAAACACACTAAACTTCTTGACTTCCATGCTTTGGCTGCACAAGTCATTTCAGCTTAGAATATACTCTCTTCCTTCAAGATTCCAATGAATTTCAAGAAATTCCAATGAAATAACAAGTCATCGAAAACCAGCCCCTTATCCATCTGCCCTGGAGTGATGGCTCATTCCCTCCGTGGGCCTGCGATGTTTACTCTGTGTATGAATATTCACATCCTTTATTGACATGTAGTCTGTATTTGACAATTTCTGAAAGTTGGAAAGTGTTATTTTCTCATTTGATCACCAGTGCCAGTTGTGATGTTTGTGACAGAAGTTTTATTATTTGTCTTCATTTCTGACCAGTATGAGGCTCTGAAGTGTTTGGGCTTCATCAAGATCTTGTAGCTAGTGGACAATAGGTTGAAGATTAGAAGCCAGTTTCTCTCTTGGCTTATTTATATAGGTTTAAGGTGAAATCACTCAGTCGTGTCTGACTCTTTGCGACCCCGTGGACTGTAACCTACTAGGCTTCTCCATCCATGGGATTTTCCAGGCAAGAATACTGGAGTGGATTGCCATTTCCTTCTCCAGGGGATCTTCCCAACCCAGGTATCGAACCCAGGTCTTGCGCATTGGAGGCAGACACTTTAACCTCTGAGCCACCAGGGAAGCCCAACTTTACCTTTTTCTCCAGCTGTCAGGTTTGCCACAAAACTGATTTTTTCCTGTTTGTTCAAAATAGTTTAAACAAAAACCTTTTAAGAACTCTGATTTGGAAACTACTAGGACTTGTTGAGCTAGTTATAAAGATAAGTGTTTGCTATTTTATTCAAAGTAAGACACAAAAAAGACCATCAAAGGAGGATAAATGACCAACTACCTGTTGACTTGTCAATGTACAGATACCCTCCCAAAGATGAGCATCTTTGTTTTCTTTATTATTTCTCCCTTTTCTCTCTCCCTTACTTCTTCCCTCCTTCTTTTGGAAAGAACTAGGGTAATTGCAGTAAAGACAAAGAGTGCTGCAGGAAAAAGATTACTGTGGTTAAAGCAGTAGATAAAAATGGACTAGGCTTTTAGGATATAAAATTAGAATTCAGAGCTGATGCTTATATTTACCTTTGGATATTTTGAGCCAATAAGAGTTGGTGTAGCTGTGAAGCATAGAGTAGGGTAGCCAGAGCACAGGTGCCGAGGTAGAGGCTCCACTGAAATCTAGACAGGTGTGTGGTGCAAGGTCCATGGAGTACTTATTTGAGGGAGAAATCAGAGAATAGCAATGAAACATGTATATTACCATCTGTGAAACAGATCACCAGTCCAGGTTCAATGCATGAGACAGGCGCTCAGGGCCAGTGTGCTGGGATGACCCTGAGGGATAGGATGGGGAGGGAGGTGGGGGTGGAGTTTGGGATGGGGCACACATGTACATCCATGGCTGATATGGTGAAAACCACTACAGTATTGTAAAGTAATTAGCCTTGGATTAAAATAAATGAATTAATTAAAAAATAAATATTAAAAAATTGTTAAGGAGCTACTGTATTCACTTCTCCCTTCCAAAGTGAGTGCTATCAATCATTTCTTGTGTAAATGCTGAAGCTTCATCTCTGAATGTTGAGAGCAGTAGAACCTGCTCTCCTGCGATTGTCTAGACCAATGAACGGTCTCAGCCATGGACAACCATGGATAGGCTTGATCTGCAGGGACTAGCCACCATACTATGCAGGATAAGGCATGCTCCATATGAGTCAGCAATGGATCAGTTCAACCAGATAGACTCTCTTGGGGGAACAGTGCTACAGGCACATAAAACTGGTGGCTCCTTGAGATTATGATGACTCTTAAAGTAGATAAACTGCTTTTCTTGAATCTTAGAAGTTTTGGGGTCAAAAATGGCTTTATTTCCCCTCAGTAAGTTGCCTTGCTGTCCTGTTTCCTTTTGTGATCATACAGTGAACAATCATTACAGAAAGCATCTGAGAATGTCTTTTTACAATCTTATAAACCAAGTTCTTAATTATGCCACTTTATATCTCAAAGTCTTTCGGAGCTCTGGATACAGCACTTTTAAAATTGTTATACATTTCATGTAATAAAAATTTTACCTGTCATGAAATATTCTTTTGGAAATTGTTTTTCAGCCACTTAAAAATATATTTTAAAAAAGCATTCTTCAATCAGCAGCTCTACAAAAACACTTGGTGGCTAAATTTGGCCTGGGGCTTAAATGTATCAGTCCCATTCTCCTCTGAGATGATGCAGTCTTATCTCCCTGGGTCCTTCTATCCCCTAAGGATAACTCTTGTTTTCTCACTTGTGCATCTTTATTGATGTTGATCTCTCAAACTGAAAAATCTTACCTTGGTCCAGATTTATCAAAATTTTATCTAATATTAAAAATCTACCTCAAATAGAGAATTGAGATGAAATTCCAGATTTCCTATTCTCAAACTATCCTAGAAATAGGAGATTGTTAGGACTTGGAAATCAGACTTCCTCAGTCTGACTGCTTACTAACTCTGTCATCTTGGGCAACCTAATCTTATTAAGCTTCATCTGAAAAATGAAGATAATAACAGATCTCAAATTACAGTTCATAGGGCTATTGTGAGAATAAAGTATTGTGAGCAGATAAAGAGCTTAGCATAGTACCTGATGGGGATGAAGTAATCTGGATGAAGTAATCTGTTCATGTTAGCAATTGTCAATTCTTTGTCCTGGGTCCTGTACTAAATTGTGTACTATCCTTCTGCAGTTTAAAGAAACAATTTTGCAGTGAGAACAAGCACAATGTAATAACCTTTGTTAGTCTAATCTTTTCCACTTGGTTTGACAATAAAAGAACAAATTTATTTTTCCCTCTCTTGCCTATGCTTACCTCCACAAGGAAGGAAGTATAATTTTCTTTTTCTATTTTTTCTTAATTTTAGGTTTTTATATGTGGTGATAGAATTAATGTAGTTTCTTCTTTTACCAAAGATTTATTATCTCAGAGTCTTATCCTACCATTCCATCTTGGTTTGAATACTAGAGTCATCAGTTTATATCAAACCAGCTCTAGGAATAATGTTGGTTTATTAATTCCCTTTGTAGAGTTAGAAGCAAGGTGGAGAAACTGCGGAAAGAATTTATTTCCTTTCACTTTCCTTTTGAGAGAGTGTAAAGAACATCAGATAATTAGGAGCAGGAAGTTTATATATACATATATATAGACTCATTTTAAACTGTGTCAGGTACAAGTTGGAAACAGTTTCAACTTTTTGAATTCAAGAGTAGTTTTTCATAATCAAAGATACTTGCTTTCTATGGTTACTTCATCTATCATTTCATTCATTCAGGGCCTTTAATGAACACTTAGAGATCACCTTAGCTAGAATATCTAGGGGAAAGAAGATAAATGAGGGACAGTCATAATTAACTCCAGTAGCTCCAGGCCATGAGAGAGCATAGCCATCCAAACAATGAGCTATCACAGCAGAGAAGCGAGGTGCCCTCCGTTAGGCAGGCTGCCATCTGTGTGCAGGGACAGAGTGCTGAACAGTGATGATGCAAGGGGGGAAAGTCTCAACGATATTTAAACTGGTCTGAGGAGAGATAAAAGGCATGCCCAGGAAATGGAACAGTGTGTGTGTGTGAAGTTGTGTGGCAGGTTTCAGAAAGAAAACAATGGTTTGTGTGACTAGAGGAATATAGTGAAAGATGAGGCCGAGCAGTCCACATCCACCATTGTAAAGCTCATGGCATCCTTACAAAGACCTAGCTATCGTTGAAGGAGGCGGGAAAACCCAGTTAAAGACAATAGTTACCTTTTCAATTTAGAAAATGTTCAGAAAACCTTATTTATAGAGCCAGATAAAAAAATACAAAAATCCTGATTTATGAGGGTAAATTATGGAAATTGTCATCAGCCAAAGACAATTTCTAAGAATGAAGCACATACTTGGTTTGAAAGGCACTGATGTTATCTTTGACAAAAAGGCAAAAGTATACAGTGGAGAAAAGACAGCCTCTTCAATAAGTGGTGCTGGGAAAACTGGGCAGCTACATGTAAAAGAATGAAACCATAACACTTCCTAACACCATACACAAAAATAGACTCAAAATAAATTAAAGACTTAAACGTAAGTCCAGAAACTATAAAGCTCTTAGAGGAAAACACAGGCAGAACACTCGATGACATAAAGCAAGATCCTCTACAACCCACCTCCTAGAATAATGGAAGCAAAAGCAAACATAAGCAAATGGGAGCTAAATTAAATTTAAAAGTTTTGCATAGCAAAGGAAATAATAAGATGAAAAGACAAATCTCAGAATGGGAGAAAATAATTGGAAACAAAACAAGTGACAAAGGACTAATCTTCAAAGTGTATAAGCAGCTCATACAGCTCAATAGCTGGGGAAAACAAAACAAAACAAAACAAAACAAAAACCACACACACACACACACACACACACACACACACACACACACACACACAACAAAAACAGCCCAATCAAAAAATAAGCAGAAGACCTAAACAGAAACTTCTCCAAAGAAGGCATGGAGAGATGGGCAATAAACACATGAAAAGATGCTCACCCTCACTAATTATTAGAGAAATGCAAATCAAAACTACAGTAAGGTATCACATCACACCAGTCAGAATGGCCATCATCAAAAAAATCTACAAAGCATAAATATTGGCGACAATGTTGTGAAAAGGGAACCCTCTTGCGCTATTGGAGGGAAGGTAAATTGATTCAGCCACTATGGAGAATGGGTGATTCCTTAAAAACCTAGAAATAAAACTACCATATGACCCAGCAGCAGTCCCACTACTGGGCATATACTCTGAGGAAACCATTATTGAAAAGACACGTGTACCCTACTGTTCACTGTAGCACTATTTACAATAGCTTGGACATGGAAATAACCTAGATATCTATCAACAGATGGATGGAAAAACAAGCTGCAGTACATATATACAAAGGAATAATATTCAGGCGTAAAAATGAACACCTTTGAGTCAGTTCCAGTGAGATGGATGAACCTAGAGCCTGTTATACAGTGTGAAGTCAGAAAGAGGAAAACAAATACCATATTTTAACGCATACATATGGAATCCAGAAAATTGGTATTCATGGACCTATTTGAAGGGAAGGAATGAAGACACAGATATAGAGAATGGACTTTTGGACACAGCTGGGGAAAGAAAGAGTGGGATGAATGGAGAAGTAGTATCGACATATATTCTGTACCATGTATAAAATAGATAACTGGTGAGAAGTTGCTATATAACACAGGGAGCCCAGCCTGGTGCTCTGTGATGACCTTGAGGGGTGGGATGAGGGAGGGGAGGGAGATTCAAAGGGAAATGATAAATGTATAATTATGGCTGATTTGCTTTGTTGTGCAGCAGAAACCGACACAGCATTATAAAGCAATTTTCCTTAAATTAAAAAAGAAATTAAAAAAAAAAGAAAGGCATCGACAAGTCATCTCATTCCCACTTTAACTTAAAGGATTGCTAAAGTTTAGTATAGAAGAAAAAGTCCTCTGGTCTAGTATTTCCAAACATTTTTTAATGTACATGAGTGCTCAGTATGTCCAGCTTCTTGCGAACCCATGGAGCACACTGGACTTCTCTATTCATGGAATTTTCCAGGCAAGAATACTGGAGTAGGTTGCCATTTCCTACTACAGGGGATCTTCCTGACACAGGGACTGAACCCAAGATTCCTGCTTCTTCTGCAATGGCAGGTGGATTCTTTGCCACTGTGCTACCTAGGAGGCCCCTTATTAATGTGAGAATTCTTTAAAAAATGTTATAAAATTTCCCAGTTTCTTTGCACAGTAGTTGTGCTCGCTGATTAAAAAAATAATTACAAAAAGCCACTATGAATTTAGTGACACTGTTAAACAAATCTGAATCTTATTTATCTCTCATCTATAATATGTTGAAGAAAAATTGTCATACACGTGTGTGTGTAAAATAGATCATTTGTTCAGACTCTAGTACCCACTAGATATGTGACTTGCCTCTCTTGAAAAGGAGAGTGTCCTCCTGTATACCAGCCCTCTATGCCTGCCATCATCCCTGAGTCCCATAACTGGCTTGCTGCCTAGCTGGCTTGTGGTAGAATCAGGACAAGAATGCAGAAAGTTTTAGTTACATTCAGTTTTCACTGATCAGGCAAACTTGGATGGACACAGAAGAGAGCCAAGAGGTGAGTGCTTGCTTTGAAGGAGTTTGTGGCTTGATTATAGTTACTTATTGGGGTATCCTTTTTATGATATGCTCAAGCTTGACTTAGAAAAGGCAGAGGAATCAGAAATCAAATAGCCAACATCCACTGGCTCTTAGAAAAAGCAAGAGAATTCCAGGAAAATATCTACCTCTGCTTTATTGACTATGACAAAGCCTTTGACTGTGAGGATGATAACAAACTGTGGAAAATTCAAGAGACAGGAATACCAGACCACCTTACCTGCCTCCTGAGAAATCTGTCTGCAGGTCAGGAAGCAACAGTTTGGAACCAGACATGGAACAACAGACTGGATCCAAATAGGAAAAGGAGTACATGAAGGCTATATATTGTCACCCTGCTTCTTTAACTTATATGCAGAGTACATCATGAGAAATGCTGGGCTGGAAGAAGCACAAGCTGGAATCAAGATTGCTGGGAGAAATATCAATAACCTCAGATATGCAGATGACACCAGCCTTATGGCAGAAAGTGAAGAAGAACTAAAGAGCCTCTTGATGAAAGTGAAAGAGGAGGGTGAAAAAGCTGGCTTAAAACTCAGCATTCAAAAAACTAAGATCATGGAATCTGGTCCCATCACTTCCTGGCAAAAATAGATGGGGAAACAGTGGAAACAGTGACAGACTTTATTTTCTTGGACTCCAAAATCACTGCAGATTGTGACTGCAGCTATGAAATTAAAAGACACTTTCTCCTTGGGAGAAAAACTATGACCAACCTAGATGGCATATTAAAAAGTAGAGACATTACTTTGCTGACAAAGGTCTCTCTAGTCAAAGCTGTGGTTTTTCCAGTAGTCTTGTATGGATGTGAGAGTTGGACCATAAAGAAAGCTGAGGGCTGAAGAACTGATGCTTTTGAACTGTGGTTTTGGAGAAGACTCCTGAGAGTCCCTTGATCTGCAGGAGATCCATCCAGTCCATCCTAAAAGAGATCAGCCCTCGGTGTTCATTGGAAGGACTGATGTTGAAGCTGAAACTCCAATACTTTGACCACTTGAGGTGAAGAATGGACTCATTTTAAAAGACCCTGATGCTGGGTAAGATTGAAAGTAGGAAGAGAAGGGGAGGATAGAGGATTAGATGGTTGAATGGCATCACCTACTTGATGGGCATGAGTTAGAGCAAGCTCCTGGAACTGGTGATGGACAGGGAAACCTGGAATGCTGCAGTCCATGTGGTCACAGAGTCAGACATGACTGAGTGACTGAACTGAACTGAACTTCTAGTCTATATTATCTTGTATTATTAGTTTACTCTGTAAAGAATGAATATTAATGACATAAATTGATGAATGGTAGAAACTTTGGTACAAAGGCTTTGTGGTTTTTTTGAACCATGAAGCTTCAAGTATGGCATTTCTGTTTACACAGTTTCCGTTCCGCATCTTCTGCAAACTCTGTGCCAAAGACTTTAGCGACAGCTTTGCTCTGCCTCATCAGCGTGCCTGCAGGGGGTTCATGGGCAGTGGCATTACTTTTCCTCACCAAGAAACACTTTGAATGTTGCTATGTTGGAACTCAAGAAAGGTACAAGAGCAGTGTTGACTTGTCTTGATGTATTTGGGTGATGTGTTATGGACTAGGAATAAACATTAAATGAAACTTGATGGAAAGTCAGTTCTACTAAACAATTATTGAATTAGCAAATTAGGCTGTGGTGAAAGTGGTATGTGACTAGATGCCTGAGGCCCTAGACTTTCTTTTTGAATTTTCATTTCCTTCTCCTGAATGGTGGTGTTAATTAAATAGTAAAGAGCATGGGTACCAGAATGAGACCAGTGGGGTGCAAATCCCAGCTTTCCTCCCTACTGGCTGCATGGCCTTATTCTTTGATGCCTCTGTGTATCAATCTTCTCATCTGTAAAGGTTGTACTTCATGTGCTTGCATCCCATGCTAGCTAACACAGAGAAAGCACTTAGCCCAAACCCACTGCACAGCCTTCAAAGAAGTTAGTTATTACTATATGCTTTACAGTAATAAATTTTGCTTACCTGGCCTTCAGAGATGGAGCAAAATCATGGGGTGAGTTTGGATTTTGACTCTGTTACTTACTAACCGGGAGACTTCAGATAAGTTTATTATTCTTTTTACTGTTCTTATTTCTCTAAGCTTCAGTCTCTTCTTCTGTAAAGTGGGAACAATAATACCTATTAGACCATTCAGAAAATTAGATAAGGTGATGACTCACATTTCTTAGCACCCTCTCTGAGAGACTTTCCATGGACAATGATTCATACTTAATTGAATTTATAGTAGTATTTGATAATTCACTTTGGGGGTATATTTATGATTGCCTACTACGTAGAAGATCCAATGCTGAAAGTTTTGAGGAATCAAGCTGTCTTTGTCCTCAGAGAACTTACTAGTTAGCACCAGAGGTCAGGAGGTGGGAAGGGGCTTTGGCATTGGGAGATTGTGGACACCTGTGGCTGATTCATGTCAATGTATGGCAAAACAAATACAGTATTGTAATGTAGAATAAAGTATTAAAAAAATAATAAAATAAATTAAAAAGGAAAAAAAGAAACACAAATCACTAATGACATAGAAGTGAGATATATGTCATGGAAAAGATGGTACAAGACAAGATGTAGTTAACTGTCAAATGTCTTATAGGCTCAGATAAAGTGAAGACCTAGCAAAGACCTGTGATTCTGTGATAAACCAAGACTCTGTTATAGAAATGTATTTTTGGAAGATGGCAGCATGCCACATTTTGCCATCTCACAAGTTTCACGGAGTCGTCATCAAGTCAATAGTAGTTTTTCCTCTGGTCAAACTCTAAGAACAGTTGTCTAAACTGGGAAATCTGCCATTACCACATGCTCACAAAATCCGGCCTTTTGTGTGGAATGTCATACGGTTTATTTTGCGTGCTTTGCTGGGTTAGTCTTTGATAACTCCGTGGCTGCAGGTCTTAGCATTTCCCCAGGAAGTAACCCCGCAGTTTCACAAACTCTTAGTTAGAACTTTTTCCTTGCAATAGGGCTTACTTACTTTCCTTCAGTCCTCCATTTCATTGTTCTCTTGGGTGATATACAACGATTTTCACCTCTCTGGGACTTTGCTATTTCCCACAGTTCCCTCCCTAGCCCTACCAGCCGGTCTTCCATAGCTTCTTGTGGGTATTAGAATAAATGCTTCCGATTTAAATGCTGACTCACTAGTATATTTTTCAAGACTGTGCTGGGAGAAGTGAGAAGGGCACAGGAGAGGGTGGTTGATTTAGAGCAGCGGATCGCAAGCCTGAGGAGGTGAACATCCATGTGTCTGGTGAACTACCTGCCCTGGTGCTTGGCTAGCAAGGAGGGAAGAAGTGGCAGGAGTCAACAAGAGACCAGTTAAAGCCTGATCTGTTCCATGGCGTGAGCCCTGGCTGCGGGCATCTGGGTCAGGCGGGTGGCCTCTAACTACCTCTCAACCTCTCTGACGGGTTTAGAAACTTCTATTCTGAGGTTAGATGAAGGCAGGCGGAGGGGCATGCTGGAAAAAGACAAAGGCTGGAGAAATGGTTTTCAATAATATGCCCCCCACCCCACCCCCACCCATCCCTTAGAAGCAGAGGGTGAAGATGACTAAACCCTTCTGAGACAAAAGCAAGCAGAAAGTACAGGGAGGAAAAAAGGCGGTGGCCCGAACTGGGCATTGCCAATTTATTTTAGGGAACAAGCAGGAAGAATTTTCAAGGATGCAGGGTGAAGAGCAAAAGTGAAAACAAATATACAGCCTGCAAAGATTCACACTGCACACATAAACACAGGCAGACACACCCACACACAGACACTGTATCTAGGGGTTCTTAGGGGTTCCAAGCCACAGGACTGACAAGTCCTGTCTGCAGGCTCTGTCATCCAGAATCTATCAAACACATTTGCGAGAAGGCACATTTCTGGAATGGCAATGTTAATGATTAAGGACTTTCTGGTTGAGTTTAGCTTTCCCGATGAACTGGTGTTATCATAATTAAATACACAAGCCTCCCTCCTACCCTTCAAATTACCATTACATAAGGGTTTTTTTTTTTTTTTCTCCTGTTTGCTTCTGTAGTTCCTGGCACCTCTCCCCTTAAACTCCTTTCTCCAGGAAAAAAGTCCACAGGATTCAGGATTTCTTTTTTCCTGAAAAGCTACCTTGTCTCCTTAGTCCTTGGATTGTTGAATATATCCAGTGTCATAGGGCTAGAGATTTTTCAGGCTGGCCAGGTCACCAGGACTCTAAGGTGAATGAATATGGCGCCAGGTCACTACCAAAATTTCTGAAATCATTTGCTGTGATTTTCAGAGATGCAACCTCGTTAATTAGACCTGCATTTTGACTCTATTAAGTAGGCATGTTATAGCATAAATTAGTGAGATGACTGAGGTTATAATTTTAAAACAAGGACATTACCTCCTAGTTACTTCACTCTTCAGACTTATTTGAAAGTATTTTCCAGCATGCTCCTTTTGACCGAATAATGATAGTTTCTCTGAAGTCCAAACATTCTGGACTCCTGGCCTTTGTTCACTATAGTTCTCTGCTTTCACTAATGGGAGAAGGCAATGGCTACGCACTCCAGTGTTCTTGCCTGGAGAATCCCAGGAACCGGGGAACCTGGTGGGCTGCCATCTTTGGGGTCGTACAGAGTCGGACACGACTGAAGTGACTTAGCAGCAGCAGCAGCTTTCACTAAGTATATCTTAAGTGCCAAATCAAAGTCTGCCTCTTCTAGGAAACTTTCTATGACTCTCTACCTATTATCTCCACATCTATCTATCTGTCTATCTATTTTAATTAAAAATTTTTTAGAGCAAAAAATTGAGCAAAATTGAGTGGAAATTACAGAGAATTCCCATACACTCCTTGCCCTCACAGCTGCACCTGGTTTATTTCTGGTTTGTTCAGAATAGCTTTATATTTTGTTGAGGGTGTGTGTGTTTTATCTTTTCAGAGGGAATGCAGGAGTACTGTATTCCCTCAGAGTGTCCAGGGATCCCAGTACATAAAAGAATAAGTGCTCAAGTGGTAGGAAAGGTGAAAATTTGTGGTACAATTTTTTCTTGTATCTTGCTTTTCAGTGTTGCTGCTGTTTCTTATAATACACTGGAAATGAAAAATGAATGTTAAATATTCTGTGTATAGTATCTCTATTCATATTTAGTCTCAGGATAGATACCAACCCTAGGATTGGTTAATCATTTGAATAAAAAGCTTTTTTGTCACAAGAGTACCTATTGCACAAGGAACTATGTAGTTGTTCTCTTCAGATTCATCCATCATCTCCTGTTTTTGGAAAAGTAACTTCAATTGATGGACCATCCCTGTTAGAGGGACTCCTTTGTATACCCATGATTATGCCAAGTGAAATGAAAAAATCTCAAAAAAATCTTTTTGATCTCTGCTTCCTCACTTGAACAGACAACTTTAATCTATTTATGCACAGAGTGGAGGAAAACTCACTCATCTAAGAACCTGTGACTAAGGTTATTGAAAGGCAACTAATATGATGCCCTCACAAGAATAGGATCAGAAATGAACTCATTTTTGAATCTTATGCCCCAAATGAGGTTAAAAAAATTCTCTATCCAGACAACTCTGGTTTTTTTTTTTTTTTTTTTTCAGAGGAGGAGTTCGTGAAGTAAGTCCTTAAAATCACATCTGTTCACCTTACGTGACAGGAAGGAGAGGCGACTTCTGAAACAGGGTGATTGAAATGGAAATGCATTCAAATAAATGGACTCTGGAGCTCCACTTTGTTCTAAATAACCTCTACTGTAAGTGATCAGCTTATTTGAAAGTATGATGGGTGGGCTATCGGGGCAAGGCTGTATCTGATTTTTTTTTTTTTTTAATCATTAGTCTATCTTCCTTTTTGTTCAACCTTTTGGAATAAGGTCTTACACTCAGGCAGAACAGGGGGTGGGGGAGCTGAGACTTCAAAGGACACTCTGCACGTGTTTCTAATGGGTTTTCAAGTGCATCCTTCTCCCCTTGGACTATGTCTCTTTCAGAATACTTAGATTTGAAATTTGCTATATTATTGCTAGGTGGCCAGAAACCAAGGAATGCCATAAGCACCGATTTGTATATTAGAGGAGAAGAAATTTGATTTTTCCTCTTAATCAAGAATGCTGTGTGCTCAGCAGCTCTACAACCATCCCTTGCATAACACAGCTGCGTACCTTGGTTGAACATGTCTGAGCTGCATGGAAACAAAGGATTAGTAACAATGTGCATATTTGCATATAATCAGCTCAGATTTTCCCTTATAATTCTCTGCCTACACCTTAAATCAGTCTCAAGTTTTATTTAGCTTGATCTGTTCACTGTCCTTGTCACCAGAATTGCCTTCTCTCCTTTCATTCTCTCGAATGCCTCTTTTCTCATTTTTTAAAGAGAAAGATTAAAAGACTTTCTTCTTTATTTAAGATACGGTATGTTTTAAGCACTATGTTTGGGAGTTTACATATTGCGTTTTACTTTATCCTTTTAATAACTCTAAAAAGTAAAGTATTGTCTTCACTATTTAGTAAAGAAATTTGGGCTTAGAAAGGATTGAATGAATAGTCTAAGTTTACATAGCTTGTAAGTGGTGGTGTCAGGGTTTCAATTCTCCATCAAGGTTCAGTTGTGTTCTTTTTCCCTAAATCTGAGCTATAGTTTCTTTATTCATGAACTCAGTTTTTAGTTCCTGGACAAGACTTTGCCTGCCTTTCCCTCCTGTTCTTTCTTTCCACTCTTGTTCCCTCTTCCCTTTAAAGTATATACACAAAATTCAAGCGATCCAAAATAATATAGAGCCATAGTTTCAAGTTTCTTTTACCTCCTTGCTCTATTCTTTCTCCCATCTCTTGAGGTAGCACTTTGCAACTTATTGTCACTTTAAGTCTGTGATTTGTCTTTTAATTTTGTGCATCATTGCCTTATGAAAGTTTACAGGTTGTATGATGATGTAGTCATATCACAGTAGTACGAATTATAATGCTCTCCTTTATTCTTTCTGGGTTTGGTCTTACATAAGAGAATCTTTCTTACTCCAATGTTCTTCTACATATTTTTTTCAGTGTTATTTGTTGCTTTATTTTTATATTTTGTCTTTAATCTACTTACATCATATTTAAGTGGAGGAAGTAAGCAATCAGAAAAACCTCAAGTTCTTACCTAGTGGTCTTTGTTTTCCCTTGAGTCTCACATGCCTAAAAGTTTCAGATTCTGGTCTTCTAAGTTCATGCCATCTAGTGTTTATTTTTATTTTCCTTTCAGGATTAATGGTTAAGTTGAGAAATGTTTTTGCTGATGTCTTTAAAGGTTAGGGATATTGTCTTCTTTAGAACACGCAGCTCTTCATCAGAAGTTGGCTGGAAGAGGACAAGTTATGCAGGTAAGGGAGGCAAAACCAGCACTATAGTAACACCTCTGCTCATCAACCATATGCTCCACATCTGGGTAATCTTTTACCTAGTTTGTGCTAGAAACAGAATTTCCTAATTTCCATTCTAAAGTCCCATTTAATTGTTCTAAGTTACCCTTTTAGTTTTCTTTTTGACATCAGTAGCCTTAGAGAGAATCACAAAAACTCTAGTAATAGCTAAATTCCATTTATTACTAGGACCTTTAAAATTGTTTCCAACTGGGGAAACGAAAACTCTGTTTAGTTGAATGTGAATGTCATTTTGAACAGTATCTTCTGAGGAATGCTGTCCTTGCATCCTAGAAAAAGTGTTTCCAACTTAATAAGCCACACTTATTCCATAGTGAAGCTCAGACTGAGCTTCTCCTAAGGGAAGCTAAAGGCTAAGTGGATCTCCTGGTATATGCTACTTATCTGATGTTGCGCATATATTTTCCTCAACTTTCTAACATAGCCATTAGGACCCTCATTTTTAGATCCAGCAACCATGACTCAGGAGGATTAAGCAGAATGACTTTAATCACGTAGTTAAAAGTACCAGAGCCTTGACTCCAAGTCAGGTCTGTCTGACTTCAAAGTCTATGACATCATACACTTCCTTTCATGCTTATGCACTTGGAAGTTGTTATCTTACACTAATAAAAAAATATGCAATGCTAACTGATAACACTGTTTTAAGCTTTTTACATACAGTAACTAATTTAATCTTTGTAAGATAACCATGTGAGACAGTTACTATCTCCATTTCAGGTGTGAAATCAGAAATCATGTAGCTTGTCAAAGTAGCTTTCCTAGCTAATAAGTGGTGGAATGGAATTCCAAAGATATCATTTTTCAAAAATATGTATATATTTAAAACAGCGTGGGTTAACTAATGAATTATAGCTCTCTAACTTGTTATCCCAGAAATGCTGAGTTTTGGCCACGCTGTTACACCATGTGAGTGTTACACTGCCCTCCAGGTGCCTACAGGGAAACTTTTGGAAGCAGAGCTCTGGCCTGGATGGATCCTGTACATCAATATGTGTATGCTTACCTTCTGAACTGAATCCTAAACTGAACAGAGAAATCTGGCTAACTCATCCACAAATTTGTTTCATCTTAAGCAGCAGGCTTATCATCCCACCTGAAGTATCTAATTAACCCACCACGTTTCTCACCATGGCCAGATGAACACAGCCCTGGCAGAGTAGACAGCCACCTCTGCTCTGTTGGAAAGTAGGGAAGAGGCAGGGCACCCTGGAAAGTCTATATTTGGAGATCAGCAGAATGATCGGAAAGCAATTTCTCTAACAGAGGGAGGGAATTTGAAATTCAAGTTTCTTTTTTCCAAGAGCACATATTATAAGACGTTAATGTCCAGTCAGGGCTGATGGCTCAGATACCACATTGATATCCTCAGCACGGAAAAGGCCCTGAGGCAACATA
Source organism: Nanger dama (assembly GCA_917880005.1). NCBI lineage: Eukaryota > Metazoa > Chordata > Mammalia > Artiodactyla > Bovidae > Nanger > Nanger dama. The sequence goes on from CAKJTW010000069.1 coordinate 8,544,980, forward strand.
ATTGCTGTCAACTCAAGCTGTTAAAGAAGCTGTGGAGGGGCAGTTACGGGATGTTGTTTCTGGGAGATTACTCCAACTACAGACATCTGGCTCTAGCATGAGTTGCCTGCAGAAAAATAGGAGTAAGTCAAGGCAGTGACAGGAGTCATTTTCTTGTGACAAGGTCCCATTCTTAGAATCAAGGCCTTTCAAAGACAGAATAGCTAGAGCCCAGAGTTCTCTCCCCATCTTTTTTTTTTTTCCCCATGAAAAATCAGAAAGTCAAAAAAGGGGCAGGCTGCAGAAGTTTGTATAAGAATGAAGTGGTGAAACCAGATGTGAGAGTCAGCAGGTGCCGAATAAGTGCTTGATGAACTAGCACTTTTAATAAATGCAGACTATAGGATAGACTCTATTCTCCATCACTCCTTTGTTATTTAAAAATTAGAGCCCTACTGTTCATAACATAAAAATGATTGGTCTTTAAAATCATGGCTTTATTGTATTACTAGGTTGTGGAGTATTATCCAATTTGTTAAAGATTAAAGTTTATCCAATAAAATCTGAGTCAAAATGTATTATTTTTCTGAAGACTTTCTAGTCCCTATTAAGCACAAAATAATTTAGCTAATTAGAAATCTGATGATCTAAACAGTCCATTCCAAGTAAGTTGTGCAAATGATGAAGTTTGTTAAATTCTAAAGTTACATCTGGGATGCTCTGTCAAATGGCATATAGACAATACAGTGCAAATGTGGTCCCCTTGTACTCTATTCTTACTTATGCAAAGATCTTCTTTAGGTATAATCATTGCTATTAAAAACAAAAACATATGGTTCAATTTGTTTCACTATCAATTTAGTTCTAACAAAGGCTTCAGACAGCATTGGTTCAAAGAATATGGAAGTCAGTTTCTCTCTCCCATGAAGGTCCAAACATATTTGGAAGTTTTGAATGCTCACAAACCAACAAGGTGTCTGGAATGTTTGGGGAAATTTTATGTGGTTGAGAAATGTTATTGAGAGAGATTATGTGCACCCCTTCCCTGAAAGGATGTCTCCTTCATCCACATATTTCAAACCAGCTGTCTATATTCTTATTACTTTCATAGAGAAGGATTTTACTGTTTCTCTAAGGTCACAATTCAGAAATAAATTACCAACATTAATTAAACTAATGTTCCGTTGATCAGATTTTATCTTGTGGTTGGGAAAGATAGTCTTACCTAGAAGGCCGATTGCCCAGCTAATAATTTAATTATCAGATAAGAAGGTGAGGGGTTTCCCAGGTGGCACTAGAGGTAAATAACCTACCTGCCAATGTAGGAGACTCAGGAGATGCAGATATGATCTCTGTATCTGGAAGATCCCCTGGAGGAGGGCACAGCAACCCACTCTAGTATTCTTGCCTGGAGAATTTCATGGATAGAGGAGTCTGGTGGGCTACAGTCCATGGGGTCATAAAAAGTTGAACACTATTGTGGTGACTTAGCACACAATACACAGCACAAGGAGGTGAGAATGGATAATGAGGGATGACTGGCAATCTTCCCATGAGACTTTATACCAATGAGACTTCTGTGTAGTTTCTTTCTCTCCTTGTGTCACTGACAGCTTCTGAGGAAAGGCCTTATAGCTCTCTGTTAGTGTGACAGAGATACCTGTGCAATGGACCCTTGTACTGGTTCTATGGTGCTGAGTTCAAAATGTATTTGGACCAGTCCAATATTATGGAAAGGTGACAGAGACACATGAAAACTTTCAGTGAGTGTCTGCATTGTGTTGGTTTTCACCCTGTAGTCAGTGTGTAGGTGTGACTCTGCTGAGCATGTCTGACCTGGTGACATGGCCTCTGGGACATATCCAGGCTCTTTATATCAATCATTCCTACTGGAGTCTGATGGGATTCTCACTCAAGTGTCACTACTCATGGTATATACTCTATAAGTTAGGGGTCTGAAACCATTTACTTCTGGCTATCTATTTCTGGGATCTTGTCCTAGATTCTGAACGTGGTTACTTTTTTTTGGTGATTTTTGCACTCTTTTTTGAGTAGACAAGTCAGATTTCTCCAAATAAGTAGAACCTATACAACGTCTACCTGTTTACTTATCTATGAGGGATAGATACAGACGAGATGGATGGCCCAGATGGATGGCTCAAGCAGAAATTTATTCTTTCTTTGCCTTTTTGTTCTATTCAGGCTCTTCCTGGAACAGATGATATCTAATTGTATTCATGAAGACAATCTTCTTTAGTCAATCTACCCATGTAATGTTACTCTCTTCCTGAAATACCCTCACAGACACTCCCAGAAATAATGTTTTAACAGCTATCTCAGCATTTGTTATCTCTGTTAAGCTGACATATAAAATTAACACTTGCTTTAAGTAAATACAGTTTGTCAAATGTCAGTCTCATTTGTCAACATTCTTGATGCTCACTGGCACAGATTTTATCCTTACAAGAGAGTTGAGGGGAGCATCCTCAAACACTATGACCTGACTAGGGACATCTCTGAGTTTGGGTTATCTTATGTGTATCTCTTTTAGTTTCTCTGTGGAGCAGGCTTCAGAATAAACTCCAAGGACACAGACAAGTCAAAATGACTCTGTATACCATCAGTTCAGTTCAGTCACTCAGTTGTGAGCCCACGGACTGCAGCACATCAGGCTTCCCTGTCCTTCACCAACTCTTGGAGCTTGCTCACACTCATGTCCATTGAGTCCATGATGCCATCCAGTTATCTGTTTTCCTTCTCCTCCTGCCTTCAATCTTCCCCAGCATCAGGCTCTTTTTCAGAGTCAGTTCTTCACATCAGGTGGCCTAAGTATTGGAGCTTCAGGTTAGTGTCAGTCCTTCCAATGAAGGACTGATTAAGGACTGATTTCCTTTAGGATTGACTGGTTTGATCTCCTTGCAGTCCAAGGGACTCTCAAGAATCTTTACCAAGACCACAGTTCAAAAGCATTAATTCTTTGGCCCTCAGCTCTCTTTTTAGTCCAGCTCTCACATCCATACATGACTACTGGCAAAACCACAGCTTTGACTCTACGGACCTTTGTCAGTAAAGTAATATCTCTGCTTTTTAATGTCCCGTCTAGTTTGGTCATAGCTTTTCTTCCAAGGAGCAAGCATCTTTTAATTTCATGCCTGCAGTTACCATCTGCAGTCATTCTGGAGCTCAAAGGAATAAAGTCTCTCACTATTTCCATTGTTTCCCCATCTATTTGCCATGAAGTGATGGGATCAGATGCCATGATCTTAATCATTTGAATATTGAGTTTTAAGCCAACTTTTCCACTCTTCTCTTTCATTTTCATCAAGAGGCTCTTTAGTTCTTCTTTACTTTCTGCCATAAGGGTGGTACCATCTGCATATCTGAGTTTATTGACATTTCTCTGGGCAATCTTGATTCCAGCTTGTGCCTCATCTGACTCGGCATTTCACATGACGCATATAAGTTAAATAAGCAAGGTGACAATATCCAGCCTTGACATACTTCTTTCCCAATTTGGAACCAGTCTTTTGTTCCATGTCTGGTTCTAACTGTTGCTTTTTGACCTGCATACAGATTTCTCAGAAGGCAGGTAAAGTGGTCTGGTATTCCCGTCTCTTTAAGAATTTTCCACAGTTTGTTATGATCCATATAGTCAAAGGCTTTAATGTAGTCAATAAAGAAGAAGTAGATGTTTTTTCTGGAACTCTCTTGCTTTTTTTTATGATCCAGTGGATGTTGGGAATGTGATCTCTGGTCCTCTGCCTTTTCTAATACCATCAGCCTTTAGTATTACAGTATCTGCTACAGATCACTTCAAGAAAATTAGAAATGCCAAAGGAACATTTCATGCAAAGATTGGCACAATAAAGGAAGAAAATGTATGGACCTAACAAGCAGAAAATATTAAGAAGAGGGAGAAAGAATACACAGCAAAACTGAAAAAAAGTCTTAATGACCCAGGTAACCATGACGGTGTGATCCCTCCATTAGAGTCAGATATTGTGGAGTGTGAAGACAAGTGGGCCTAAAATATGATGCTGTTAAAGTGCTGCCCTCAGTATGCCAGCAAACTTAGAAAACTCAGCAGTGGCCACATGACTGGAAAGGTCAGTTTTTCTTTCCAGTTCCAAAGAAAGGCAATGCCAAACAATGTTCACACTACTGTACAATTGCACTCATTTCACATGTTAGCGATGTAGTGCTCAAAATCCTTGAAGCAAGTCTCAACAGTACAGGAGTAGAGAACTTCCATCTGTATAAGCTGGATTTAGGAAAGTCAGAGGAACCAGAGATCAAATTGCTGACATTCACTGGATCATAGAAAAAGCAAGGGTTTTTCAGAGAAATATCTACTTCTGCTTCATTGACTACACTAAAGCCTTTTACTGTGTGGATCACAACAAACTGGAAAATTCTTAAAGAGATGGGAATACCAGACCATCTGACCTGCCTCCTGATAAACGTGCAAGCAGTTCAAGAAGCAACAGGTAGAACAGGAAATGGAACAACAGACTGGTTCCAAATTGGGAAAGGAGTACGTCAAGGCTGTATATTGTCACCCAGCTTATTTAACTTATATGCAGAGTATATCATGTGAAATGCTGAGCTGGATGAAGTACAAGCTGGAATCAAGATTGATGGGAGAAATATCAATAACCTCAGATATTCAGATTACACTAGCTTAGTAGCAGAAAGCAAAGAGGAGCTAAAAATCCCCTGGATGAGGTGAAAAAGCTGGTTTAAAATTCAACATTCAAAAAATGACTATGGCATCTGGTCCCATCATTTCTTGGCAAATAGATAGGGAAACAGTGGAAACAGTGACAGATTTTTTTTTCCTGGGCTCCAAAATCACTGTGGATGGTTAGCTGCAGCCAAGCCATGAAATTAAAAGACCTTGTTCCTTGAAAGAAAAGTTATGGCAAACTGAGTTAGCATATTAAAAAGTAGAGACATCACTTTGCCGACAAAAGTCCACAAAGTCACAGCTATGATTTTTTTCATTTTTTAATTTTCTTTTATTTTTTTCAATAGTCATGTATGGATATGAGAGTTGGACAATAAAGATGGCTGAACACCAAAGAATTGATGCTTTCAAATTGTAGCACTGGAAAAGACTCTTGAGAGTCTTTGAACAGCAAGCTGATCAAACCAGTCAATCTTAAGGGAAATCAACTGACTCTTCATTGGAAAGACTGATGCTGAACCTGAAGCTCCAGTACTTTAGCCACATGATGCAAAGAGGTGACTCATTGGAAAAGACCCTGATGCTGGGAAAGATTGAAGGCAGGAGGAGAAGGGGAAAACAGAGGATGAGATAGTTGGATGGCATCACTGACTAGATGGACAGGAGTTTGAGCAAGCTCTGGGAGATAGTGAAGGACAAGGAAACCTGGTGTGCTGCAATTCATGGGTTTGCAAAGGGTCAAATACAACTGACCAGCAATCTGTTACAAAGTAGATACACAAGAAATATATATATATATATATATATTTGCACTGAAATAACAGAATATTACAGAGGCCAACTGGAGAAATATTATATTTCTCCAAAATATTAAAGAACTTCCCCTTTAATAGAGTGTTCTGTTTCTGAACAAGAATTTGACATCAAAGACCCTGACATTCCCTTAATATGGAAGTTGGATTAATCTTGTATTTGTCTAAACTTTTATTAAAGCCTATTTATTTAAAAGACATGAATTTTTAATATTTTTTAAAAGAATAATGTAGTTAACCCAGTGATTTTGTACCCCAACATTAGATAATGACGATATTTGAACTCCATGTTAGCAGATCAGAACTATACCAACAATGATAGGTTCTAATCAATAAATTTTCAATTAGAAACCCTTTTGAGAGTGACACAGGACAATTTAATGTCTTGATCAATTTTTTGATAGACTACAGTTAAGCCATTTACTATTTTCTTTTTATCCCCAATTTAATTTTTTTAATTAAAATCATTTTCTTCAAGATCCAATCTCCATACATAAAACTTACAGTAGTGATTTTTTTCATCAGTCAGCTATACAAAACAATCTTGCTTCTGTCAGCCTACATTTTTTTTACTGTGTCCAATTTTCCTGAATCAGATTTTCCAGATCAAAATTTGGGCAAGAAAATTAGATTCCCTTGTCAATTTTTAGTCAATAACACATTTTCCCACAATGAAGTTTCAACAATTCTATCTTATTTTGCAAAAATTATTTCACTATGTGTAATTTTCCTGGGTTGATTTTTGTAGTTTTGAAACTTATTAACATTGATGTTCTAATTCAATGAAACTAAGCCATGCCCACAGGGCAACCCAAGACGTGTGGGTCATGGTGGAGAGGTCTGACAGAATGTGGTCCACTGAAGAAGGGAATGGCAAACCACTTCAGTATTCTTGCCTTGAGAATCCCATGAATAATATGAAAAGGCAAAAGGATAGAAAACTGAAAGAGGAACTCCCCAGGTCAGTAGCTGACCAATATTCTACTGGAGATTAGTGGAGAAATAACTGTAGAAAGAATGAAGGGATGGAGCCAAAGCAAAAATAATACCCAGTTGTGGATGTGACTGGTGATAGAAGCAAGGTCAGAGGCTGTAAAGAGCAATATAGCATAGGAACCTGAAATGTCAGGTCCATGAATCAAGGCAAATTGGAAGTGATCAAACAAGAGATGGTAAGAGTGAACGTCGACATTCTAGAAATCAGAGAACTAAAATGGACTGGAATGAGTGAATTTAACTCAGATGATCATTATACCTACTACTGTGGGCAGGAATCCCTCAGAAGAAATGGAGTAGCCATCATGGTCAACAAAAGAGTTTGAAATGTAGTACTTGGATGCAATCTCAAAAACAACAGAATGATCTCTGTTCATCTCCAAGGCACCATTCAATATCACGGTAATCCAAGTCTATGCCCCAACCAGTAATGCTGAAGAAGCTGAAGTTGAACGGTTTTATGAAGACCTACAAGACCTTTTAGAACTAACAAACACCTAAAAAGATGTCCTTTTCATTATAATGGACTGGAATGCAAAAGTAGGAAGTCAAGAAACACTTGGAGTAACAGGCAACTTTGGCCTTGGAATGTGGAATGAAGCAGGGCAAAGACTAATAGAGTTTTGTCAAGAAAATGCACTGGTCATAGCAAACACCCTCTTCCAACAACACAAGAGAAGACTCTACACATGGACATCACCAGATGGTCAACACTGAAATCAGATTGATTACATTCTTTGCAGCCAAAGATGGAGAGAAGCTCTATACAGTCAACAAAAACAAGACCAGGAGCTGACTGTGGCTCAGATCATGAACTCCTTATTACCAAATGCAGACTCAAATTGAAGAAAGCAGGGAAAACCGCTAGACCATTCAGGTATGACCTAAATCAAATCCCTTATGATTATACAGTGGAAGTGAGAAATAGATTTAAGGGCCTAGATCTGATAGATAGCGTGCCTGATGAACTATGGAATGAGGTTCGTGACACTGTAGAGTGTCAAGGGATCAAGACCATCCTCATGGAAAAGAAATGCAAAAAGCAAAATGGCTGTCTGAGGAGGCCTTACAAATAGCTGTGAAAAGAAGAGAAGCCAAAAGCAAAGGAGAAAAGGAAAGATATAAGCATCTGAATGCAGAGTTCCAAAGAATAGCAAGGAGAGATAAGAAAGCCTTCTTCAGCGATCAATGCAAAGAAATAGGGGAAAACAACAGAATGGGAAAGACTAGAGATCTCTTCAAGGAAATTAGAGATACCAAGGGAACATTTCATGCAAAGATGGGCTTGATAAAGGACAGAAATGGTTTGGACCTAACAGAAGCAGAAGATATTAAGAAGAGGTGGCAAGAATACACGGAAGAACTGTACAAAAAGATCTTCAGCCCATTCTGAAGGAGATTAGCCCTGGGATTTCTTTTTGGAAGGAATGATGCTAAAGCTGAAACTCCAGTACTTTGGCCGCCTCATGCGAAGAGTTGCCTCATTGGAAAAGACTCTGATGCTGGGAGGGATTGGGGGCAGGAGGAGAAGGGGACGACCAAGGATGAGATGGCTGGATGGCATCACTGACTCAATGGATGTGAATCTGAGTGAACTCTGGGAGTTGGTGATGGACAGGGAGGCCCGGTGTGCTGCGATTCATAGGGTTGCAAAGAGTTGGACACGACTGAGTGACTGAACTGAACATTGATGTCAATTTTTCCATCAAATTTTTAGTCAATTTTTCTTTTAATTTTGCTCTGTGAAGTATTAGCCTTTTTCAGTTTACCTTTGCTAATTATTTTTTTCAGTATTTATTATGTATTAAAACAGAAGTTTTTTGTAGTTCAAAGGTCTTGCAACATGGAATTGAATTATACGGCTAACATTGCAGCATTCTCCTTCAACTAGAAATAACTCCTTAATATTCTGATGGAGAGACAGAAAAGTTTCTCAAACCTGCCCTTCAACCATAATTTGAAACAATATGCAATATAAATTGAAAATGTTGTTTGATATGGACCTTTCTGGAGAACATTTTGGTTCTCCAGAAGGTTTTTTGGTAATTATTACTTTTTGGAACTATATTTACTAATCTCTAAAGACAGAACTAGTGCCAGTAGAACTGATGAGGCCATATTATTTCAAAAAGCAAAAAATGTCTATTAACTAAAATAGCCTAAGTTGAAATGAAGTTGGTGAACCTCTCCCTAGTATGCAAACAAATTTGGTTAAAAATATGTCAGAGAGTCTACTGGATTTTCTAAATGTTCTCCAGAAAGGTCCATATCAAACAATATTTCCATTTATATTGCATATTGTTCCAAATTATGGTTGAAGGGCAGGTTTGAGCTTTCTCTCCTTTTAGCCTTCATCTTTCTAAACTGGTTTAAACTTTCTAAATTGGTTTAATCTTTTATTTTTGGTCCTTTTTTTCTATCTTGCTCCACTTTGTCCTGCTCAAACTATAAAGTCCTCTCCCTGGATTTCGAAGGATGCTGTGCCCTCTGTCTCTGCCTTCACTTGGCTCCTCTGTCTTTGGGCTTCTGGATTCTGTTGGCCTGTGTGAGAAGCCTGGCCACCGAGGCTTTTTGAAGGTAAGCTGTGTACTCCTTCAGTGTCGCATGTTTAGCAACATGTTACATTGGATCATCTAGAGCACTGATTTTCAAAAGTATTATATGTAACTATATCGAAGGCAAACCAAAACACACTAGTATAACATACTTTGAAAAACAGCACAAAAAAATTTTTGTGTGACTTAATGAGGTATAGTATTGCAATTCTTCTCCAAGGGCTTCCATGTTTTTGAGAAATCAAAATATATCTTTGTAAATATTTAGAAAAGTTATAGGACACTGGGCTTTCCTGATAGGTCACATGGTAAAGAATATGCCCACAGTGCAGGAGACCCTGGTTAATTCCTGGGTCAGGAAGAGCTGCTGGAGAAGGAATAAGCTGCTCACTCCAGTATTTGTTGGACTTCCCTTGTGGCTCAGCTGGTAAAGAATCCGCCTGCAGTGTGTGGGACCTAGGTTTGATCCCTGGGTTGGGAAGTTCCCCTGAAAAGGGAAAGGCTACCCACTCTAGTATTCTGACCTGGAGAATTCCATGGACTGTATAGTCCATGGGGTCACAAAGAGTCAGACACGACTGAGTTACTTTCACTTCATAGGACACTAATTAGCCAAATATTCCATAGGTGTTATAGACAAACTTGTTATAGAAGTATAGGAAATAAAGATTCATGTAGGCTGATGAGATCAAAGAAGGTTTAATTGAAGAAATAAAGTTATTAATTATTTAGGCAACTTTGATATTCATGCTGTATTCACCACAAAAAGAAATATTTTTCAGGAAATCTTGTCAGTGTTTTGACTTAAAATCTGTCTGCAAGTTGTTACAGGAAAAGCTGTCAAGTTTTCAGCTGGCCTTTGGGAGTGTGCAGCAATCACACACACACGAATCTTCATTTTCAAAAGAACTATTAGAAAATCTAGATTGTAAAGAAAGAAATCAAGAAAATCTATGGTTAAGACTCTGGTCCAGAGAGTTACTGATTGAATCTTAAATTCTTGGAAGAACTCAAGGAAGTGAAGTGAAATTCCAGGAGGTATGGGATTCATTCATTTCCATCACAAATATTTACTGAGTGTCTAAAATGTATCAGATGCTACCCTAATTACTCAAGAGATAAAAATAGTGTAGAGAGATAAAGTTGAGGTTTTTATGATTCTAAGCGGGAGAAACATACACATTCCCCTCCCAATCCCCTGCTCCAATCACCTATTTATAATACTCATTCTGCTTTCACATCTACCTTTCATGTAAAATGCTAGTTTGTCATGATGAAAAAGCAAGTGAAGTGGCCTAGAAAAAAGATACTGTACTTGCTAACTTCTGAATATCCCTTCCAGCCTTGGCAGTGCTCTCTAAGAGCCATAAATCCTGGAGAGCTGGATCACCTTGCCCTGGTCTTCTCCATGTTTGTGCTGGAACTGCAGCTCTTCCCCTAGAAGGCTTGCAGTTTATAATCATTTAATGATGCTTCTTTGCTCTGGTATTTGGATTACTCACTTTGAAAAATGGATCTGAAAGTCCATATGGGGGATTATTCTTACTTTTTATGTATATTTTCCCTTGAAGGTGGCAATATACGGAACAATAATTATAGCAAGATGCCGGGAGCCAGCCTGGAGAATCCTGCCCATGGCAGAGGTCATGAGGAAGAGGCCTGGTGGGCAAAGGCGAGATCAGAACTCAAGGGACCCCCTGGACTTGCTCGAGCATCTACCACCAACCAGAATCTGTCTGTCTTACTATTTTATGTCTTTCACCCACTCTTCTGACATTAACAGGGGGCTGTCCTTGACCACATTCCTCTGGAAAGAGTTAATTTAGGGCTCTAGTTGATAAATCTCCTGGACAAGATAAGAGTGTTTCAAACCCCCTGTTAGCATTCTAGCTTACTTGGCAGGTTTACCCAGACTCTTGCAACATTGTTGAGCCTATGCTTGCTGCCAAGTTCTCACATCCCTTATCCATTGTGTTCCTGGGAGTACATATAGTTAAGATATAGAAATAACAAGCTGCAACTTTAGCATTAGCAACATTAGACTTTGAGTTAATAAGTTCTTTCTTTGCTGTAACCTGTTGAATCTTTGCTCTACAAAAATGTAACTCTGTACTTTAAGGGTGATGCAAGCTAGAAATTTAAGAAGAAACACTTCAAGAGAAAATTATTGTTCTGGCTGACCAACATTTATCAAAAAGAGGTCATAGAATATCAACTGTCTTCTGGGACAGAAGATGATGTACAAAAAATAACACTCTTGCAGGAAGGAACCTGATATCAATGAGTTATTACTGATGGAATATTGAGTTGACTCTGCATTTTTCACCTTACTGTATGTATAACTCAGGGTATAAAAGCCCTGAGGAAAATAAAGTAAATGGGCCTCGCTCACCAAAGAAGCCTGGTCACCCCATGTCATTCTTTATATCTTTATCTATCTTTCTTCATGCACCATCGTCGTCCATCCTAAGGATATCCCTGGACTCTGCTGAGGCTAGACCCCGGCAGCAAGATTTTCTTCAATCATTATCATATTTAGCATCCCCTCACATGGAATATTCATTTTTAAAATCCTTGGCCAAAGCTTAATGTCTTTTTAAATGACTAAATCTTTGTTGAGTTCTCATGCGTTGGATTATATAGATAGGTAACCAGCCTCACGGACCTTCCCTGGTGGATCAGATGGTAAAAATCTGCCTTCCAATGTAGGAGATACAGGTTCGATCCCTGGATCAGGAAGAGCCCTTAGGGAAGGGAATGGCAACCTACTCCAGTATTCCTTCCTGGGGAATTCCATGGACAGAGGAACTTGGTGGGCTCCAGTCTAATGCATCACAAAGAGTTGGATATGATTGAGCAACTAACACACACACACACACACACACACACACACACACACAAAATCAGCGTCGATTCAGTTCAGTTCAGTTGCTCAGCCATGTCTGACTCTTTGCAACTCCATGGACTGCAGCATATCAGGCTGCCTTGTCCATCAGCAACTCCTAGAGCTTGCTCAAAGTCATGTCCATTGAGTCTGTGATGCTATCCTACCATCTCATTCTCTGTCATCCCTTCTCCTCAGCCTTCAATCTTTCCCAGAATCTGAGTCTTTTCCAGTGAGTCAGTTCTTCACATCAGGTGGCCAAAGTACTGGAGCGTCAGTTTCAGCATCAGTCCTTTCAGTGAGTATTCAGGACTGATCTCCTTTAGGATTGACTGGTTTGATACCCTTGCAGTCCAAGGGACTCTCAAGAGTTTTCTCCAACACTATGTTTCAAAAACATCAATTCTTCAGTGCTCAGCTTTTTTATGGTGCAACTCACATCCATACATGTCTACTGGAAAAACTATAGTTTTGACTAGATGAACCTTTGTTGGCAAAGCAATGTCTCTGCTTTTTAACATGCTGTCTATTTGTCATAGCTTTTCTTCCAAGGAGCAAGAGTCTTTTAAATTCAAGGCTTCAGTCACCATCTGCAGTTATTCTGGAGCCCAAGAAAAAAGTCTTTCACTGTCAATCAGCCTCAGCACCTCATATATCAAGGCAAAGTGTTTCTCAGAGCAGCTCAGTATGGTAGCAGTGATGAAGGAACCATTGAACTGAACGAACCCATTTCAGGCTTACCCTTTCAAACTATGGTGCAATGTCTGTGGCACTAATCAGCTCACCCTCTTCTTCTTTCTCCTTCTTTGTACTCCTTTTTCCTTTCTCCTCTTCCTCTTAACCTCCCTCCTCTTAATCCTGCTCTTCTTCTTAGTCATCCTTCTCTTCCTTCTCCTTACTTTCTCATCTTCCTCTTTTTTTCTATGCCCTCTCTGTCCAGACACATAGCAGGCATCCTTGATTATGACTGTTTTAAACTCATAAGTCATAGTAGTTAATATGAATTCTCTGCTTCTTCTAGCACTCTGAATTCAGGCCAACTCTTGCTAAGAACTACCTTGTTAGTCTCTTTTCCACAAGGAGGTTGGGATCAAAGGGCAAGAGTTCCCACTATCCCTCCTGATTTCTTCTTAGTTCAATTTCCAGAATATTGCAGGATCCTTTTCTTACCACTTGAAGTGGGCCAGCATTCTCAAATTCTGTGGCCCTGACTTCTCTGCTTTGCTTATGTGACCCTTTCCATGTTCTTCAAGGCATTGTTCATTGCCTTTCTCATGCATAAAATTTAATCTACCTATGGAAACAAAGGTGGATATCTCATCATCTTGAGCTATTGTAAACTAGGTAGTGTCAGAAATGTTTGTAGATTACCTCTTTTAATCCTAACAACAATTTCATAAAGCAGGTCTTATTTTCTCTCTTCTAAATTGGGAAAACTTAAGTTCAGCAAGATATAAGACATTTGGCCATCACTATTTGCACTTGAAGTATATTGACTCTAAAAAGAATACTCTTGTTTCTAAACAATCTTATTTCCAACCATGCTACGTGAAGGCAGAGACATTTCATTTTGAATTACCTATGTCTATCAAAACACCTTCTATTTAGGAAGTACTCAAACATTCTTGTTGTCTGTTTCTGTGTTCTTCAGTATCCCAGGGTTCTCAGAATAGATTCTCTTGCCAAATAAATATGGATTAATTAATCCAGTGATTGATTTTTCTGCATAACCTTTAAATATTACCAGATATCACAAATTTTTAATATTCATGTGCTGACTATCCACAATCAAAGTATACCATTATTGACTACAAAACTATTGTTTATTATCATTTGTCTTTCTGGGTTTCAGATTAATCTCTGTAGATAGGTACCTTATATTCGCTCTCTCATTTCCATGTTCTTAACTTTGATCTTGTGTTTTATAAATCTAACGTCAGCTCTTATCACTGTTGAAGATTTCAAGGTGGGATTTTTGTGCCTTATTTATACCTCTAAATTTTCCTCACTCTGGAAATACTGAAGGATATAGGTATGCAAAAGATCATAGTAAAAATTAAAGACAAATTGTTTTTCTGCTGATGTCTAGGTTGCTATATCCCACTTATCAGCACTCTGAAAAAGCTGACCATGGCTTGGACCAAGGAAGTCCTTGCTTCTTCCATCCTCTCCTCTGAATCTCAAATAGTCAAGCATTGCCAAAATGGGCTTTGGACCATAATGTTTCCCAATCAGTTTCTCTCTTGTCCTGGTTGTAACAGATACAATGAAGGCAGTTAGAGAAAGATAGAAGGACTGTCTAGGAAGCATCTCTGAATATATCTGCCAGGTGTGTTAACTATGTGGAGTCAGAATGGTAAGCAAGATGCAGGATTCCTGGATGGGGTCTAAAAGGACAGACCAGCCCTGGGAACGTTAACCCATGAGTCAGGAAGTGGGAGTGCTCTCTCCACAGTTGGATGTTCATGTGCAATAGGCAGTGACCTTGAACACTAGCCAGAAAAAAATGACTTTAAGTTTCAGATTCTTAAGAATTAGCTTGAGTACCTCTCTTCCTTGTGAGAAATTAGGATGATGAGACGAGGCCTGGGTGAAGATTTCCTTTACAGTAAATACTAATCCTCAATGTTCTTTCTATGCTTCCTGAAGAATCTGTTGAAAAAGTTGGCCATTTCAGAGGATAGCTGACTCGTCTGTGTTAACTTGAACTTATTGAGCTTTATCTCTCTCTCTTTTATATGATCTTTGAATGGTAGAATGGAGAGATCAGCAGTAATGTACCATTTCTGATAGGCCTGAGACCCAGGACAGCCTCTTCTGTGATGTCTCTTGTCTCTAGGCCTTGGCACATACCATTTGCCTTATGCCCTCTAAATTTTCATTCTAATCCCAAAGAAGGGCAATGCCAAGGAATATTCAAACTACCATACAGTTGTGCTTATTTCACATGGTAACAAGGTTACACTCAAAATCCTTGTCTTCAGCAATATGTAAACCAAGAACTTTCAGAAAAGACAGAGGAGTCAGAGGTCAATTTGCCAACAGTCATTGGATTAGAGAGCAAGCAAGGGAATTTCAGAAAAAATATCTACTTCTGCTTCATTGACTACACTGAAATCTTTGACTATGGGATCACAGCGAACCATGGAAAATTCTTCAAGAGATGAGACTACCAGACCACCTTACCTGTCTCCTGAGAAACCTGTATGCTAGCCAAGAAACAACAGTTAAAATTGGGTTCAAAATTGGAAAAGGAAAATTCCAAGGCTATATATTGTCACCCTCTTTATTTAACTTATATGCAGAGCACATCATGTGAAATACTAGGCTGGATGAATCGCAAGCTGGAGTCAAGATTGCTGGGAGAAATATCAACATCCTCAGATATGCAGATGATACCACTCTAATGGCAGAAAGTGAAGAGAAATTCAAGAGCCTCTTGATGAGGATGAAAGAGGAGAGTGAAAACGCTGGCTTAAAATTCAACATTCAAAAAAACTAAGATTATGGCAGTCAGCCCCATCACTTCATGGCAAATAGGAGGAGAAAAGTAGAAATAATGACAGATTTTATTTTATTAGTCTCCAAAATCACTGCAGATGGTGACTGCAACCATGACATTAAAGGCCCTTGCTCCTTGGGAGGAAAGCTGTGATAAAACTGAGCTGTGTATTATTAGCAAAAGCAGAGACATCACTTTTCTGACTAAGGTCCACATAGTCAAATCTATGGTTTTTCCAGTAGTAATGTATGGATATAAGGGTTGGACCATAAGAAAGGCTGAGTGCTGAAAAACTGATGCCTTTGAACTGTGGTACTGGAGAAGACTTTTGAGATTCCCTTGCACAGCAAGGAGATCAAGCCAATCAATTCTAAAGGAAATCATCCCTGTATACTCATCAGAAGGACAGATTCTGAAGCTGAAACTCCACCTGATGCAAAGAACTGGCTCACTGTGAAAGACCCTGATGCTGGGAAAGACTGAAAGCTAAAGAAGAAGTGAACAGCAGAGGATGAGATGGTTAGACAGCATCACTGGCTCAGTGGACATGAATCTGCACAAACTCCAGGAGATAGTGAAGGACAGGGAAGCCTGGTATGCTGCAGTCCATGGGATTACAAAGAGTAGGATACTACTTAGCAAGTGAACAATTCTGAGACTATCTTCAACTCAGTTTCCCACCCTCATCTTTTCTTTAGCCTTCCCAAGTGTCTCTTTCTCTGCTGCTTCCTGCTCCATGCAGGTTGCATAGGGTATATTCCTGTGTCCTCCTGATGGTCTGGTCTCGTGTCTAGCACCTTGTTTTGTAATTACTTCATTAATTGCATCTCTCCCACCCCACTTCCCTTGGCTGTGAGCCTCTTATGGCAGCTCCTGGAAAAGGATTAAGGTTCATTGAATACCACCAACTTGCCAGACATTATGGCATACATGTGCTATTCATCATCTTAATAAATTTCTGCACCCTGCTCTCTGAGGTGGATTTTATTATCTTTATTTTATGGGTGAGTAAATGGTGGCTTAGAGAATTAAGTAGCTTGCCCAAGGCCATTTATTAAATGGTGGGGCTGAGATTTGAATCCAGTTTTCTCCAGTACCCCAGTCCCTGCTTTTCTCCTGTGCTCCTTCAGGTCCTCTGGTATGGCTCATGGACAGTTCTGACTCCTTTATTTATGGCTGGCTCCATTAACACTGCTGTCTTCACTGAACTTTTCTGACCTATCAGGGCACCTCCAGCCATGGCTGAACCTGTCAACTTCTCCTTTTCCTATTTCTGCTTCTAGGTTTTTCCTATTGACTAGAAGATTTGCAACTGGAGTGACAGAGTGACTGATATCATCCCCACTCATTTCACTGTCAAGAGTTGGGCTTGTCAGCCTTTGGTGAGTAATACACCAGCCATAGGCACTGATCATAAACCACTCCCCATTAGCTGTCATGGTCAAGTCAAGTCATGGAGTGCCAGATAGACCACTAACAACAGGCTTTACTGTTTGGTCATTTGCTTTTTCCCTCAAACAGGAGGCTTTCCTATTTCCTGGTTTTGCATTTTTGTATCTTAAGAGGGAAACGTGCCTCATTCGTAATGGAGCACGGATGCCATTCTATGCTTATCATGAGCCGACACTGATCAGATTAGAGAAGCAATTAGTGACTTTCTTTTCTTCTCTTGCCATCCAGTCAGAACAGTGACTTTAGTTTTATTTGTCTGTTTTTCTTGCTATTCTCAGCTTTCTCCTACTCACCATTTTCCTGCCAAATATATTATAAAGAATATTGTATTAAACTCATGGAGTGCTAATTAGGTGCTAGGCTTTGGTCTAAATGCCTTGTGTGGATTAACCCATGTGATCTTTGCTGCAGTTCTATGGAGCAGGAGCTACTCAAGGCAGCTGAGAACAGCTTCTCTGAACGTGCGTGCAATGCACACCTCTGGGCACCATTAATTTGCATGACTTCGTGCGTGCTCAGTTGTGTCTGACTCTGTGACCCCCATGGACTGAAGCTCACCAGGCTCCTCTGTCCACGGAGTTTCCAGGCAAGCATACCAGAATCGGTTGCCATTGCACCTTTCAGTGCAATTCAAATGAGCATATATTCCCTGATGATGGGATAGAAACATTCTTAAACTAGTCCTTGATTATAGCACTTCAAGAGACCTGGACATAAAATATTTTAATCCAAATCAGAAATCATTTTACTGTTTCTGTGGCTTTTTAAAATAAAATGTCTGCTTTGGTATCTTTATTCACAAGGATGTCACCACCTCTGAAGACTGCAGAGGTCACTGAAGGGACATCATTTAGATTAACTTCTGGTTTAACTGATCATTACCACTCTCACACAGGGAAGGTGAGCCTAGGCCATGTGCTTTAGAAAGCCCTAGAGATGAAAAACACATGGAAATATGGTAAATGAAAGCTGTCTGGGTGCCTCTATTTTTTGGTATAAGGTACTCAGGGCTGATGCAGCGTGACCTATGATTCTAAGTATCTGGTTTCAGGACTAACCTGTTTCAAGACCCAGGAAATTTCCCCTTCATCTCTTTTCTCAAGTTCTCAAAACACAAATCACATGTGTCTGAGTGACATAAAGTCATGTAGCTTGAATACTGTGGAAGCCAGGGTCAGACAGTGCTGTGGAGTACGGGAAGGATTTGAGTAGAGAAAATCTGTAGTTAAGATAAAAGACAAATTAATTAGCATGTCGAGTCTTTTCTTTCAGAAGGTGGTAGAACGCTCAGTTTCTGCAGTAGAGCTGGGCTCTGTTTCTCAGTGCTCTTCAGGATCCATCGCATGATTCTCCAGTTCCTTACAAATTGCTGGGGAATTTTTTTCAATAGTATATAATTGTGCTAATTTGAAATTTGTATATATACAGTTTTAGCTAGATGTAACATAAATGAAGAGTGATACTGATTATTTCCATTGACAGATATTGAAACCTAATACAGTAAATATTTATACTTACAAATTCTTAATATCGTACTATATTTTCAAATTATTAAATAACTCAATTTAAAAAACAAAAGCTCCAAAAATTTTATTCATGGATCAAAATTGATATTTTAATTTTTAATAGTTTTGAAGAAAATGAACTTTAAAATATGTATAAATTATTTAAATTTTAGCATTATATTGATTTGTTATCAAAATACACTGTGTATATACTTTGAATATAATTAAATTGAAAGTTACAGATTATTATGTTCAATAGAATCTAAATTACATAAAAATATTGGTATAGCATAATTAGTAATTTTATGAAAATGAATTAAAAATACATTTTGCCCTGTAAATATATTATTTATGAATGACTGATGTATTTTAAACATCACAGGTCCATCTACAGAATATTTAGACCTGCAGCAGTAATTTTTATTTATAATTATGTCATACATTATATTTTGCCAACTTTTATTTTAAGAAAGTATATGTACCTTTTGTTATGGTTTTAAGATATATTTTCAAAAACAGGGTAGGACATGTTTAACTGTTGCTTGATTTTTAACTTTTAAATACTTAAGCATAAGGCATGTGGACTCCCAGTTGTATTCTTGCCCTGAGTGTTACAAATGTGGTGTCCTAGGGCTACAGGTTAACCTTAGGGCTCCACCTGCTCATTTATGAACTGGGGAACATGAGCTCTCATAGCTGTGGTGTGAACTAATAATGCACAACAAAAATTTGTAAATTATGAGGCACCATTCCAATATGTAAGTTATTGCTTAGAATCACTGTCTAAAACAATTTTTAATGTTGAACGATAATCTATTCTATATAACAGAATAACAGAAACTTCAAGTTGAAAGAAGCCTTGGTAATATGGACCACTTCTCTTTCCTTCCCTCTGTACTTGCTGAGACTATTCATTTTATTCTTTAACAGCTCTGTTTTTAGAGAGTTGAAGTGCACTCCTCCTTCCACTTTGTAATCTGCTGTTATCAGAAGGATTATCACGGCTACATTTTTTTTTTCTTGGATGTTACCTCTTGCCCAGCTTTAAACTTCAGAAAAATTTCAGAGACATAATAAATTGCAATTTAAAGACACTTTCACCTCTTGTGAGACTTTCTCTTTAAAAAGCAATCATCAGACTTCCCTGATGATCCAGTGGCTAAGACTCCACATTCCTAATGCAGGGGACCTGGGTTCGATCCCTGGTCCACATGCTGCAGCTAAGAGTTTTCATGCCATGACTAAAGAACCCGCATACCACAATGAAGATCAAGGATCTTGTGTGCCATAACTAAGCTAGAGCACACTCAAATAAATAACAAACATTAAGAAAGCAGTCATCAAGACACATCTCTAAATTTTGCCTAACATTAAATTTTCCCCCAACATGTAACTATCCAAGTGTTTCTGTGTTAAATGTCATAAATTTTAGGCTGACACAATCATTTTCTGTCTTATTTCTAAATTATTAGCTTCTTTTTTCATTGGTTTGAATTAAGCCCAGGGTAACACCTTTGTTTTTCCCCCTTCCTAGCAACCACATTCATCAGTAAGAAGCTAAAGTTGTTGCTGCTGCTGCTGCTGCTAAGTCACTTCAATTGTATCCGACTCTGTGCAACCCCATAGATGGCCTCCCACCAGGCTCCCCCGTCCCTGGGATTCTCCAGGCAAGAACACTGGAGTGGGTTGCCATTTCCTTCTCCAATGCACGAAAGTGAAAAGTGAAAGTGAAGTCGCTCAGTCGTGTCTGACTCTTAGCGACTTCATGGACTGCGGCCTTTCAGGCTCTTCCATCAGATATCAAACCTCTAGCATAATCTGACCCTTTCTTCTGTTGATGAGAATTGTTCATATATAAGCAGCCTATATGAGAGTATTTCTGAAATGTGGCATTAACTTTCATTTCCCATGACTGTGAAATCATCTGTCCCCAAAATTAGCAGATATCCTAAACAAAGAGAATTGAATAAGTAGGAGCAAGTATTAACACCCATGATGAGTTAGAGAGATTTCTAAATATTTGTTTTAATAAGATTTCTACCCAAACCTGGAAATGCTGTGTTTTTCCCACCCTGTAGAAGATTGTATCCAAAGATCTACATGGAATAAAGAAAAGTACAATTGTATTATAGTGTTGACAGTGTGTGTATATTACATTAACTGCGTGGAGTATCATGGCAGCAGTTTAGAATGAAGTTATGGAGGTTCACAAACTCCTCCTGCTGCCTCCCCTTTGTGTTATCAAGTGATGGATCATTTGAAGTCAAAAGTAAACCCTGTTGAGTTGCTATATCCAACTTAGGGTTGTACCAGAATAAACTGTATCTTCTGCTGCTTTGCAAAGGATTGTTACCAATAAATTCTAATAAACAGTAGAAAGATTTTATTCATGTCATTCCAAAGAAATTAGAACATAGTAGTGTTATTTAGCAATGCAGATGTTATACTATTGTGTTGTTTATGTGCAAATGGATATGACATGAAGAGGTATATCAAATGAGTAGGAGAGAGAATTGAGTTGGGTTCCTGTTTTGATTATGCATATTTATTCACAATGCAGGAGTCGCTCTGTGGAACCTCTTCTCCTAAGATGGATTACTTACTTTTGGAAGCCTTATTCTATATTTCTTCATTATTTAAAAGTGTCAATACTACAAAGCTACAATATTTATGAGTGCCTTGTTTAAACTGTACCTTAATTGGTTCAGTCTCCGGAGATGTAAGACATGATGCTAATACCCTGTTGCCGAGTGAGTGGGGCAGATAATGATGCACTCTTGGCTGTTGGCTGCCGGGGAATGGGCAGGCAGTATACAGTCTGAAAACAGTAATTGCACTGTGACTCTGCTGTTTTTGTTTTGGGTTTAATGTTGTTTCATTAGAAAATCACCTCATTTTCTATTTCAATTCTGTCAGGACAATATCTTTATGTACATATTTTATTTTATGTATGCAATAGCCGTATTCTCAAACAAGAGCTGTGTTTACCAACTGATTAAAGAATTAAAACAAGTAGATGATCTCCATGCAGAAACACACACACACACATACCTATCTCTCACTCTACTTTGTGTGTGTGTGCATATGCGTTTCTTGCTTGAATTATTAATGGCATTGTGATTTAGGGAGTATTTTGAATTATCAGTATCATGACTCAATGTCATGTCCTGTACTTTAGTGGAATAGTCACTCACACCCAAGTATTCCATATATTTCAGAAAGAAAGATGAAGAGTAATAAACTATCATAAGCTGGTAAATTAATAATTTCGAAGTTAATATTCTATCTGGGACAGATTAGGCTTAGAAAAAGAAGGGATATCTCATTTGTTGTTGTATACATGCTAAGTCATGTCCGACTCTTTGTGACCCTACGGGCGGTAGCCCACCAGACTCCTCTGTCCATGGGATTTTCCAGGCAAGAATACTGAAGTGGGTTGCTATGCCCTCCTCAACAGGATCTTCCCAACACAGGAATTGAACCCTTGTCTCTTGCATCTCCTGCATTAACAGGTGGGTTCTTTACCACTAGTGCCACCTGGGAAGCCCTTATTTGCTGTTATTCAGTAGCTAAGTCATGTTCAACTCTTTGCCACTCCATGGACTGCAGCACCCTATGCTTCCCTCTCCCTCACTATCTCCTGGAATTTTCTCAAAATCACGTTCATTGAGTTGATAATGCCATCCAACCATCTCATCCTTTGTCATCCCCTTTTCTTCCTGCCCTCAGTCTTTCCCAGCATCAGAGTCTTTTCTAACGAGTTGGCTCTTTGCATTAGGTGGCCAAAGTATTGGAGCTTCCGCTTCAACATCAGACCTTCTAATGAATATTCAGGGTTCATTCCCTTTAGGATTGACTGGTTTGATTTCCTTGCTGTCTAAGGGACTCTCAAGAGTCTTCTCCAGTATCACAGTTTGAAAGCATCAGTTCTTCAGTGCTCAGCCTCCTTTATGGTCCAACTCTCACATCCCTACATGGATACTGGAAAATTATAGCTTTGACTATACGGATCTTTCTCAGCAAAGTAATGTCTCTGCTTTTCACTATGCTATCTAGGTTTGTTATAACTTTCCTTCCAAGGAGCAAATGTCTTGCAATTTTGTGACTGAAGTCAACATTGAGCTTGGAGCCCAAGAAAATAAAATCTGCCATTGTTTCCTCTTTTTCTCCATTTATTCGCCATGCAGTGATGGGATTAGATGCCATGATCTTAATTTTTTATATATTGTATTTTAAGCCAGCATTTATACTCTACTCTTTCACCTTCATCAGGAAGCTCTTTAGTTTCTCTTCACTTTCTGCCATTAGAGTGGTATCATTTGCATATCTGAGATTGTTAATATTTCTCCTGGTAATTTTGATTTCAGCTTGTGATTCATCCAGCCTAGTATTTCACATGATGTACTTGGCATATAAGCTAAATAAAAGGGGTGACAATATATAGCCTTGACATACTCCTTTCCCAATTTTGAACTAGTCCATTGTTCCATAGTAAAACTTAGTATGAAATACAACATAGTATGAGGAATACTACCTCATGGTAACTTTGCAAATCATTTTCAATCTGACACAATAATTACATCCATCTTCAAAATTATCATAGACCCTAAAAACCTTTTACAAGGTCTTATACTCCCAAGCTCATTGCCACTTCATATTGCTTCCTATTCTATCATGCTCAAAACAGAGCACATCAAATTCAAGTTGTGATGAATTATATCTCATTTAACTCTAATATGCTGAATCTTTCAAGTATTCCCAGTCTAGGATAGCCTGCCTATTTTTGTGTGTGTTTATAATGCCTAAGGATTATCACATATAGATCCAATAGCAATTCTTTCATGTGTCTTTTTACAAGTGGCTCATTCTAGCAACAAATGTTATAAAACACAATTGTGTATCAAAGGTACACATTTGTTTTGATTTGTAGTTTTCACTATCTCTTACTTAAGTGGGCAAGAGAATGGAGGGACCTAGTTAAAATACTTACTCTAAAGTGCAAACCCTCTAGTATAACCAGTCACAACAAAGGAAAGAACACAGACCTCTTCTGCAATCTCCAGATTCTCTTAAGCCTCTGAGCAGTATTTTGGGCAGGGAATGGATAGCATTTCTCCCTGTGGATCCCCATGACTGCAGTCACCAAGGTTCATAATCCTGTTGCACTGAAGAGCAGATACAGTAAATGTCTTTTCATGGAGCTTCTGAAAATATATCTGTGATTTTTACAAGTTACCAACAGATGTGACCAGGTTTACTTCCCTGACAACTGAGTCATTCCAATTAAAAAGTCAAGACAATAGTTTCATCATAAAAATATGATATAAATTTTACAATTCCTACAACTAGGTCTTCAGTTAATTTAGCCAATGATATGATAGCCACCATCTAAAGGAGGTCTCATTGCATAGTTAAAACAAAGCAAGAGAATGAAATAAAACCAAGGCCAGAGATATTTTCCAGGATTTCTTCTGGCTTTGCTTTTGTTGCTTCAAGTCCCCAATTCCCTCTTCTCCCTGATGCTCATACTGATCATTTCATTTACTAACTGAAGTCTTCAAAAGTATGTAGTGATACTCAGTAACTTTGCCCTTTGTACATCCTGCACATATTCCTAGTTATCAAAATATTCTTCTGCTTTGTTTTTGCATTTTCCTGTCACTTAGGGTATATAAGGTCTATAAATATAGGAGATATGTAGTAGATTCTTTTTATTTGAAATATTTATATTCTATAAAGTAGCCAAGCCCTGAAGTAGCAAATACTAAACTATTCATTGATCTTAGAGGAAATATATCAGAAGTGTTGAGTGACTTCTCTGAGGCCACTCCAACAACAAGTTCCAGAGTTACACTGTCCTCCTCCGATCATCTCTGTGACAGCTGAAGCAAGATAAATGAGCATCATTTTATTTGACCTGAGCTGGGAAATACAGCTTAAAATTTTCACCACTTTAAGCATGTCCATGTATTCCTGTAAATAGCTGGAAAGCCCATAAGTATTGATGTAGGAGTTACAAATAAATTTTAGTAATATGAATATTTGAAAGATGAAATCCATGAATAATGAGAATTAATTATATTTGTCACATTTCTTTGGATACCTCAAGCATGAAAACCTTTGCCAGGAGTTACTGCTGAATAAAGGCTTGTTCAGTGATAGGTTGGTGGGTGACTGCCCCAGAATCAGAAAGTAAGTGTTGGTTTATTTCCTGCTCTTTTATAGCACATCTTCCTGTGTATCGGAAGACTCACAGTGAAGGTGTTGAGAACATGACCTCTGGAGACAGAGGGTCTGGATTTGAATCCTAACTCCACTATTATGCCCATCTTTTGAGGCTGAGCCTCAGTTCATTCTTTTATAAAATAGATCTGACCTTGGGTAGTTATGAGGCTTCCCTGGTGGCTCAGATGATAGAGAATCCACTTGCAATGTGGGAGACTCCTGGGTCAGGAATATCACCTGGATAAGGGAATGGCTACTCACTCCAGTATTCTTGCCTAGCAAATTCCATAGACAGAGGAGCCTGATGGGCTACAGCCCATGGGGTCACAAAGAGTCAGACACGACTGAGTAACCAACACCCAGACTAGGGAGTTGTTATAAGAATTAAATAAATTAATATTTTAAAATAATTTAGAAAGTACCTTGGCACATCATGTCATATAAACATTTGGTAAAATTAAAAACAGAAACAAAAACAAAATATCGTATTGACCATATTTTGAATAACTGGCATTGCAATAAACTGTTTCCACTGTATTTCTAAAAATTAATATCTATGATTTTCCATTTGTCTATACTTGTTTGAGAGAAAACATCAAACCGCCTTCTTCAAAAGAAGACTAGGAGAGTACAGTGAAAACTGTATTTAAAAGTACGAACTTATAGAAATGCAAAATATTATTATGATTCTTTTATATGCAAGTCTGGCAATCTGCAAAACCAGGATGTGGTCTCTTGTGTCTGTCCTAGCACTGCCTGAAACTTACACTTGGCGGTTCACCCAGTACATGCACAGGTAGCAATTTTGTTGTGACTTTCTCACACTTAATATCTTTGAATGAGCTGACAGAGCTCACTGCTGCACTGCCAGAAAATAACCATTTAGAGTGGAACTGTATACATTTCTTCCCTTTTCTACCAATCAACAGGTTATAACTTAAGATACAAACGATACCCCTGAGTTCGTGCTGGAAATGGGGGTGGGGAGTAAGAAATGATAGGTTGTCAGCTTCCCTGAAAAGCTGTAAGGCATTAGAACTGAAAATAAAGACTTTATTGCCTTGCAAAGAAGGCTTCGTAGCATTCAGATATTACCTACATCTGCTTTAATGATTCCATTTAAGCTGTCATTTTCTGCATTTACCTTGCAGCATTCAAAAGCAACTATTCTTACATGTTCACAGCCAATGCAATGCCAGCATTTACAAAAGTGGGGTTGGGTAGGGGGAGAAAATGGTATATGATATATTTCAAAGAACACGTTCCTTCCAGAAAATTAGCAGTAATTTTGAGGCTACTCTTAGAGGGAATTAAAGTTTCTCTGGAGACAAAAAGTGCTGGCACTGAACAAAAGAGAAGAGAGAGAGAGAGAAAGAGAGGCAGGCTTGACTCACTCTCAGATCCTTTCTCTCTCTACTTTTTTCTATTTGTTCTTCTTGTCCACCTGGTCAAGCACTTCTGGCCACAAGGAAGCTGGGGATGAAGTCACTCTGCTTTTACTGTCAACAAGACCAGTTCTAATCAATAAAGGACACAAATAAAGCTGGCTTTAGTGGAGACTCACTCTGCTGCCTCTGACGTGGGAGTAGTGGCAGCCGTGAAGAAGGTCCTGAGGTTCTTTCTATGCTCCACAGTGACTTATAGTGGAAGCCGCACAGTGACTTGCAGTCTAGAAATGTAAATCACCTTGAATGTGGCGATTTTGTTATGGTGGGGCAAATATTCTGAAGTAAATACTACAATTTCTTCTATAAATAGGATTTATTCTCAAATTCAAGCTTAAGTCTCACCATTGCTGCCTCTGACACTTTCAGCACCTTCCTCCTTTTAGATTCCTGGAGTTTGGGTTAACTTGACTCTGATCGGCACTTTGAGTGCTGATCTAGGGCATTTACTTGTTTTCATGTTCCTGTGTTTATTTTCTTAGCTCTCTAACTAAAATTTAGTTTTGTGAATTAGGGTTATACTTCTTAGGACCACTCACTCATGACTCCTGCAAGGCACATTGTAGAGAGCTGGTGTTTGAAATAATAATAGGTTGTCTTTTTTGTCTTTTTTAAACTAAAGGTGAGTTCTAAATCTACAGTCTGTAAGATTAAGTGTATTTATTTTTGGATTCCTTCCCCTGCCTGTTTTGCCTATTATGAGATTCTCCCTCCATTAAGCTTCCAAATGGTTTCAAACTTGATATGTTAGTGCTATGAACAAACTTGAGCTGAAAATTCTGATTAAGCAAACTTGGTTTTGTGGGAAGAACAATCACTTATGACTAAGCAGGCCTGGCTCATTTGTCCATGGTTCTCTACTCTAAGCCTTTTCTGGACTAGGTGATGGTGAAAAGAACCTTGTGGTCCTCCTCAGTACTGAGATGCTTTATAAATCTTTTAAATAAATGAATGTACTAATGAATTAATAAACACATTCAGCATCTTTGAGAAAGATGCTTAAGTCTCCTTTAGATATTCTGTAATTATGGAGATAATACTTAATGTCCTTTAATCTGACTGCATAATTCAATAAGTTTATTTCTCAGGAGAAATCACTTTCAGTTTTTTATTGAGGATTGACTACTTTAAAATTGGAGAAGAAAAGGAAACCTGAAAGAGATAATAGGGGCAGAAACAGAAGCAGAGGGAAGATATGTTGTTTATTAATGTTATTCTAATAGTATTTTATCTCCTGGAAGGTGAAGGGACTCTAGGAAACATGGGCCAGCATTTAGTTGTGGATTTTCATTATTTTTCTCTCTTGACTTGGAGAGAAGAAATTTTATCTTAATTTGCTTTTACATTCAAGTGCCAAGTACAATGTTTAGAATAAGGTAGGTGTTCAGTAGTTAGTTTCTGATTAGCTGAAGGAAAGCATTAGCATAGCAATGTTAGAAAGGTAGGCAGGTGGTTAGAAGTAGAGGTTCTAATGGAGAACATCTTATCTGTCTTTGTTTCTTTTTCAAGATACCTTTCTACATGGGAGTGGGAAAGAGAAGGGGATATATTTTTTAAATGTATTTAACTAGGAGGATAATTGTTTTACAATATTGTGTTGGTTTCTGCTATACATCAACATGAATCAACCATAGGAATACATATATCCCCTCCCTCTTGAACCTCCCTCTTGCTTCCCACATCATCCCACCCCTCTAGGTTATCACAGAGCACTGGTTTGCCCTCTCTGCATCATACAACAGATTCCCACTGGTTAGTTTCCATATGTTAATATATATGTTTCCATGCCACTCTCTCAGTTTGTCTTACTCTCTTCTTCCTCCATTGTGTCCATAAGTCTATTCTCTACTTTTGCATCTCCTTGGCTGCCCTGAAAATAGGCTCATCATACCACATTTCTAGATTTCATATGTATTTGCTAATATATGATATTTGCTTTTCTCTTTCTATCTTAATTCATTCTGTATAATAGTCTCTACGTTCATCCACCTCATTAGAACTGACTCATATGTGTTCCTTTTTATGGCTGGTTAATATTCCATTGTGTATATGTACCACAGGATCTTTAGCCATCCGTTGATAAACATCTAGGTTTCTTCCATGTCCTAGCTATTGTAAATGGTACTGCAATGAACATTGGGGTACATGTGTCTTTTTCAATATGGTTTTCTCAGGTATATGCCCAGTAGTGGGATTGCTGGATCATATGGTAGTTTTATTCCTAGTTTTTAAGGAATCTCAATACTGTTCTGTATGGCTATATCCATTTACATTCCCACCAACAGTGCAAGAGGGTTTCCTTTTCTCCACATCCTCTCAGCATTTATTGTAGATTTTTGATGATGGCTATTCTGACTGGTGTGAGGTGATACCTCTGTAGTTTTGATTTATGTTTCTCTAATAATGAGTGATGTTGAACATTTTTTTCATGTTTTTATTAGCCATCTCTATGTCTTTGAAAGAATGTCTGTTTAAGTCTTTTGCTCACTTTTAGATTGGGTTGCTTATTTTTCTGGTATTGAGATGCACGAGCTGCTTATATATTTTGGAGATCAATCCTTTGTGAGTTGTTTCAATTGCTATTATCTTTTCTCATTCTTAGAGTTGTCTTTTCACCTTGTTTATTGTTTACTTTGCTGAGCAAAAGTTTTTAAGTTTAATTAGTTCTCACTAGATCAGTCCTGGGTGTTCATTGGAAATACTGATGTTGAAGCTGAAACTCCAATACTTTGGCCACCTGGTGTGAAGAGCTGACTCACTGGAAAAAGCCCTGATGCTGGGAAAGATTGAGGGCAGGAGGAAAAGGGGACGACAGAGAATGAGATAGTTGGATGGCATCACCGACTCAATGGACATGGGTTTGGGTGAACTCTGGGAGTTGGTGATGAACAGGGAGACCTGACGTGCTGTGGTTCATGGGGTCACAAAGAGTTGGACATGACTGAGTGACTGAACTGAACTGAGTGTATTTTTGCTTTTATTCCCATTACTCTAGAAGGTGGGTCATAGAGGATCTTGCTTTGATTTATGTCAAAGAGTATTCTGCCTATGTTTTTCCCTAAGAGTTTTATAGTTTCTTGTCTTTATTGTTTTAGGTCTTTAATCTATTTTGAGCTTATTTTTGTGTATAGTGTTAAGAAGTGTTCTAATTTCATTCTTTTACATGTAGTTTTTCACTTTTCCCAATACCACTTACTGAAGAGACTTTCTCTGCTTCATTGTATATTTTCGCCTCCATTGTCAAAGATAAGGGGCTCATAGGTACATGGGTTTATCTGAGGTTTCTGTCTTGTTTCATTAGTCTGCATTTCTGTTTTTGTGCCAGTACTATACTGTCTTGATGACTGTAGCTTTGTAGTATAGTCAGGTTAGGAAAATTGATTTCTCCAGCTCCATTCTTCTTTCTTAAGACTCTTTTAGCTGTTCAGGGATTTTTGTTTCCATACAAGTTGTGAAATTTTTTGTTCTATTTTTATGAAAAATATCATTGATAATTTGATAAAGATTGCATTGAATAGTCATTTTTACAATATTAATTGAGAAGGGAATACATTTTTTACTCTTGCTATTTTTTCTATATATCTTGCTAGGTCCTGGCTCAAATTCTTTCTGTCTAGACTTCAGAAGAGTGACTGCATACTCATTCCACACCCACCTTCTCACTTCCTCTCAACTTAGTAGTCATGTTGGAGAGAATTTGAAGACAAAAACCTGCCCACATTAGGGTTAATAATTGAATGCAGATTTTTTTTTTTGAAATATTTGTCTCCATCAAGAAACAAATTCTGATACCAAGGATCTCATGCCCAATAGAATTTAAGATAAGATTTACCAAAGCTACTACTTGATCAGTAACTTAAAAATAAATACTTTTTTTTTTTCTGACGTCCAAATATGTTTGAAAAAGGTAGCTTAAATACAGTTAAACAGACTGGAGTTTCCAGTTTTCCATCTTTGGTATACAAAACCCTATATGAAATTCCACATTTCTCAAATTGTTTTCCTATAAAAATTTTTAAAATAAACTATCATGAGAGAATTAGAAATCCAAAATTCTTTGGAAAATTTGTAATAAACATATTCATAGAATGAAGGCTGTAAGTCTCAATCCTGAAAACAGACTGGAAAGGAAATTTTTTCTGATTCATTTTCTTTCCATTTCAACCCACTTGTAAAAGAATGAAATTAGACCCCTCTCTAACACCATACACAAAAATAAACTCAAAATGGATTAAAGATCTAAATGTAAGACCAGAAACTATAAAACTCCTAGAGGAGAACATAGGCAAAACACTCTCGGACATAAATCACAGCAGGATCCTCTATGATCCATCTCCCAGTATACTGGAAATAAAAGCAAAGATAAACAAATGGGATCTAATTAAAATTAAAAGCTTCTGCACAACAAAGGAAACTATAAGCAAGGTGAAAAGACAGCCTTCTGAATGGGAGAAAACAATAGCAAATGAAACAACTGACAAACAACTAATCTCAAAGACATATAAGCAACTTATGCAGCTCAACTCCAGAAAAATAAATGATCCAATAAAAAAATGGGCCAAAGAACTAAATAGGCATTTCTCCAAAGAAGACATACGGATGGCTAACAAACACATGAAAAGATGCTCAACATCACTCATTATCAGAGAAATGCAAATCAAGACCACAATGAGGTATCATTTCACACCAGTCAGAATGGCTGCGATCCAAAAGTCTACAAGCAATAAATGCTGGAGAGGGTGTGGAGAAAAGGGAACCCTCTTACACTGCTGGTGGGAATGCAAACTAGTACAGCCATTATGGAAAACAGTGTGGAGATTCCTTAAAAATTGCAAATAGAACTGCCTTATGACCCAGCAATCCCACTGCTGGGCATACACACCGAGGAAACCAGAATTGAAAGAGACACGTGTACCCCAATGTTCATTGCAGCGCTGTTTACAATAGCCAGGACATGGAAGCAACCTAGATGTCCATCAGCAGATGAATGGATAAGAAAGCTGTGGTTCATATACACTATGGAATACTACTCAGCCCTTAAAAAGAATAAATTCGACTCAGTTCTAATGAGATGGATGAAATTGGAACCGATTATACAGAGTGAAGTAAGCCAGAAAGAAAAACACCAATACAGTATACTGACACATATATATGGAATTTAGAAGACAGTAATGATGACCCTATATGTGAGACAACAAGAGACACAGAGGTATAGAGTGGACTTTTGGACTCTGAGGGAGAGGGGAAAGGGTGGGATGGTTTGGGAGAATGGCAGTGAAGCATGTGTATTTTCCTGTAAGAAACGAAGCGCTAATCTATGTTTGGTGTAGGATGCAGGATGCATGGGGCTGATGCACAGGATGATTCAGGTAGAGGATGTGGGGTGGGAGGTGGGAGGGGGCTTCGGCATTGGGAGATTGTGTTCACCTATGGCTGATTCGTGCCAATGTATGGCAAAACAAATACAGTATTGTAATTAAAAAAATAAATAAATTTAATTAAAAAAAAAAAAAAAAAAAAACAAAATTCACACAGCATTATTTATTTCAAGCTGCAAAAATGTTGAGTACTACTTTCCCTTCACCAAAACAAAAGGACTATATTATAGGTATGTGTAAGAAACCACAATAAAATCACTGCCCTGCGTAATGACTGGTTTAGTTATGGATAAGATTTGGGAAAATTGAGTAGTAGTTTTCAGTAAATAAAGAAGGCTGAGCACTGAAAAATCAATGCTTTTGAACTGTGGTGTTGGAGAAGTCTCGAGAGTCCCTTGGACTGCAAGGTGATCAAGTCAGTCAATCCTAAAGGAACTCAATCCTGAATATTCATTGGAAGGACTAATGCTGAAGCTGATGCTCCAATACTTTGGCCACCTGATGCAAAGAGCTGACTCGTTAGAAAAGACCCTGATGCTAGGAAAGATTGAAGGTAGGAGAATAGGATACAGAGGATGAGATGGTTGGATGGTATCATCAACTCAATGAACATGAGTTTGAGAAAATTCCAGGAGACAGTGAGGGACAGGGAAGCATAGGGTGCTGCAGTCCATGGCGTCACAAGGAGTTGGACAGGACTGAGCAGCTGAACAATGACAACAAGATTTGGGACAATAACTGTCTGAACTCTATGCTGTAACATTTCCCATAAGTTGTATCTCCAAGTTTTTCAGCTGCTTCAAAACCATTAATTAGTGAAGAATTGTATCTGAATGCTGTAATATCCCAATAAAAACCATAGATATCAGACCAAATGAACATAAGCTGATCAAAATGTGATGTTATATTTCCCATTATCATGGTGGATCCTTTGCTTTGTATCGAAATTTAGACTTGAATTTTCTACCACAGCCAAAAGGAAATTTCAGCCAAATGTGGCAGAAACCCAAGAGACTCTGCTCACCACAGGTGTTTAATCATCAGGGATGCTCTTGAGGAATAGTATTGACAGCTGGCCAGGCTGGCATCTTGGCATTTACAGATTGGGAAAAACTTGTTGTGGGGGAGAGGCAGGTTAGAAGAGTATCAAAATCTGGATAAGCTCCAAAGAAAATCTCATCTTTCATTTCACACCTTTGCTATTTTCTGTCAGTCTCTCCCCAGAAAGTGTTATTACTTTGCACTGCTCAACGGGTGTTGATGGGCAACTTCAATATTTCCCCTCAGTTTTGCTGCCTGGCCAATGGACTTGGTCATTAAAGCTGCACCACACTTATCCTGGTTTAATGGGCATAAGTATAGCTGCTCAAAGAGGGGAAACACTGTTCTATCCATGAAGATATTATATCCAACAGATGAAAAGAAAACCTGCTAATTGAGAATCACACTTTGGTTTAATTACACAGATGCTAAAATAGTGTAACTGAAGCTCCTTAAAAATATAATTATCCACTATGCAATGCTTGAGAGCATGTTTTATCTTTTTGCCTTTAATATACATGATCAAGAAAGAGCCAACAAAAGAATAATTCCTGGGTAATTTGGGAAACTGGGACATGTTTGGGTTTGAAAGATGTTTCAGAAAAGTATCTTGCATTTGGAAGGAATCATCAAAGGTATTTTATGAGTAACTAAACATAAAATCCTTCTTCTTTACCTGTATGTTCTTCAAAGGCACCTGGGATTAAAATAAATAATAAATTTCAGGGTAGCTTGAAACTGTATCCAATTATCTCCTCCAACATAGCAGCAAGAGAGGATTGCTGTATATTTGGAAAGACATCCTGCATTTATAGTGTGACTAGAAAAAGGTCTGAAAAATGCCTCTGATTGACGAAATATTCTTTCCACCTTTCCTCCAACCTTAAGCCCATCCTGTTGAATTCATTATTAATATGTAATGCTGACTTATCATAAATTTTTCAAAAATTTACATGGAATGCTAATATGTATCTCAAACATTGCTAAAAATAAGCCTGATTATGTATTGTTTTTCCATTGCTATTTACTTTGTGCTTTTATGTGCATTTCATTTTCCTTGTAGATTTTGCTTATTTCTGTGAGTAGTGTTTGCCATAGGTTATAGTAAACATGCTTGATTGATTTTAATATTATGCATCTATTATTAACATGGTGGACAGCACATACTATTATTGGCCTTCTAAGGAAGAATTATAGCTAAAAATGGACAGTAATTTAGCAGCTAGAGGGCCGATGAAGACTATTTCCATGTAGCAATCTACAGATAATACTTCATAGACCTAATTCTAGCCTTCAAGAACTACAGCAAGTTCTAGGCAGTGGAGAAAGAAGCACGTAGTACTGAGAGTAGGAGGACGAAGCAGAAGATGGAGTGCTTGGAGCTTCTTTAAGGCGAACATGAGGAGGAGGATTAGGGGTTAAGTAATGTATCCACAGACCATCTCGGTTAGCATCTTGATAAACAGGCTGTGGAAGAGGGCATATGGCTGAGGAGGAATGGAACCTGGGCTAGATACAAGCTGAGGGAAGTGCTGGCTCCTATTCCCTCTCTCCACTCCCCCCTCCCTCCCCCCATACTCCCCACCCCTTGCCAACATACACAGGAGGCCATAGAGCTGTGAAGAGCAAGATATGAAAGCTCAAGCTCTGGAGTCTGAATGCCTGGACTTTAGTCCTGTCTCTATCTGAAACTAGCTGCGGAACCTTGGAAAACTGACCCACCTATCTAACCCAGTAGTCATGTATAGATGTGAGAGTTGTACTATAAAGAAAGCTGGGTGCTGAAGAATTGATGCTTTTGAACTATGGTGTTTGAGAAGACTCTTGAGAGTCCCTTGGACAGCAAGGAGATCCAAACAGTCCATCCTAAAGGAAAACAGTCCTGAATATTCATTGGAAGGATTAATGTTGAAGCTGAAACTCCTATACTTTGGCCACGTGATGTGAAGAGCTGACTCATTTGAAGAGACCCTGATGCTGGGAAAGATTGAAGGCCAGGGGCGAAGGGGACAACAGATGGTTGGATGGCATCACTGGCTCAATGGACGTGAGTTTGAGTAAACTCCAGAAGTTGGTGTTGGACAGAGAAGCCTGGAGTGCTGCAGTCCATGGTGTCGCAGAGTCGGACATGACTGAGTGACTGAACTGAACTGAACCTCAGTTTCTTCCTTTGTAAAATAAAGATAACAATAGTACCCACTGGGTCTAGTTGTTGTGATTAAATCAATTAAGTCAAACACTACACTGAAAAGAGTACTTAGCCTGGGAGAATACTCAAAATAATGATCTGACATCAGTTCTTGCATCAGTTCTCCAAAGCCTGGGCTAATTCTGCCTCTCCAAGGCACGTACACATTTCAAACTTATTATGTGTAAACACTCAGACAGAGGTATGTAACTTGCAGAACCTTCAGAAAGAAGGAAAATTCTGCAGAGTTTGAGGAATCTTGGATTTTAAATCCAGTGCCAAGTTAGTCTGTCTGCTACATCCTTGATCTACTAGGAGTTAAAAAAAAAAAAAAAAATCGTAGCTAAGAAATGAAGTGAGAACTGCCCTGGACAGTTTGCAGGTGAGGTAGTCAGAGATGTGTCTACATTCATATATACATGGTACATGGCTCATTACTTCCGGGTGAAAGGCTACCACATACATGCGCATCTGCTAATGACTCTGGACCTCTCCCAGCTGACTGCCTAGGTTACTTTTTTTTTTTTTTTGGATGATGTGGTGTGCTCTGAGTGAAGTGAGGAATGAAGAAAGGGAGCTATTTTGTTAATTGCTAAACACCCTGAATAGTCATGTTTCCAAACAGTATTCTCCAATTTTCTATTTGATAAAACTGTTATAATAGCCAACATTTATAAAATGCTTTATATGTATTATACATTTGGTATAAAAGAAATCAGGAACATTAATGACTTTTTATTAGTTAAAGCTCATGTTAATAATGTACTATTTTTTTAACCATTTGATATGGGAAGTTTCTTGATAAAATTTTCTTATCAAAACTGGCTTATGCTCTTCTTGTCTTGAGCCAAATGAGTACCCACTGTAAAGAGGGAAATATTAGAGTTTTAAAAATTTGAGGGTTATGTGGATCTGGATTTGAATTTTGCTTCATACCTTATTAGCTATTTTATTGTTATTATCACTGTTTTCAGTCACTAAGTCCAGTCTGACTCTTTGCAACTTGATGGACTGTAGCATAACAGGCTCCTCTGTCATCCACTATCTCCCAGTCCATGAATTCTTCAGGTCAGAATACTGGAGTGGGTAGCTGTTCCCTTCTCCAAGGGATCTTCCTAACCCAGATATTGAACTCAGGTCTCTCACACTGCAGGTGAATTCTTTATCAGCTGAGCCACCAGGGAAGCCCCACTATCTCCCAGAGTTTGCACAAATTTATGTCCATTGAGTTGGGTTATGCTATCTAACCATCTCATCCTCTGCCAGCCTCTTCTCTTTTGGCCTTCAGTCTTTCCCAGTATCAGGGTCTTTTCAATGAGTTGGCTCTTCGCATCAGCTGGCCAAAGTATTGGAGTTTCAGCTTCACCAACAGTCCTTCCAGTGAACATTCAGGGTTGATTTCCTTTAGGATTGACTGGCTTAAACCCCTTGCAGTGGGAAAGAGTCTTCTCCAACACCATTGTTGGAAAGCATCACTTCTTCAGTGCTCAGCCTTTCTTATGCCAGTTCTCATACCCATACATGACCACTGGAGAAACCATAGTTTTGACCATGTGGGCCTTTGTTGGCAAAGTGATGTCTCTGCTTTTTAATACACTGTCTAGTTTTTATCATATTTGTCATAGCTTTTCTTCCAAAGAGCTAGAATCTGTTAATTTCATAGCTACAGTAAACATACTCAGTGATTTTGAAGCCCAAGAAAAGAAAATCTGTCATTGCTCCACTTTCAACTTTTTCACTCTCCTCTTTCATGCTTGCCAAGAGGCTCTCTAGTTCTTCTTCACTTTCTGCCATTAGAGTGGTATCATCTGCATATCTGAGGTTGTTGATATTTTTCCTGGCAATTTTTATTCTAGTTTGTGATCCATCCATCCTAGTATTTGACATGATATGTTCTGCATGGAAATAAAATAAGCAGAGTGACAACATAGAGTCTTGTTGTACTCCTTTTCTAGTTTTGAACCAGTCACTTATTTCGTGTCCAGTTTTATCTGTGGCTTCTTGACCCGCATACAGGTTTCTCAGGAGGCAGATAAGAAGGTCTGGGATTCCATCTCTTTAAGAATTTTCTACAGTTTTTATGATCTACTCAATCAAAGGCTTTAGCATAGTCAATGAAGCAGATGTTTCTCTGGAACTCCCTTGCTTTCTCCAGTGAATTGGATCTCTGGTTCCTCTGCCTTTTGAAACTCAACTTGTACATCTAGAAGTTCTCAGTTTATGCAGTGCTAAAACCTGTGTGTGTGGCCTCGAACAAATTAGTTTCTCTCTCAGTTTTCTTGTCTCTAATATGGAAATATTAATATCTACCTTTGAGTGCTTGTAATAATTAGAACTAAAATATATATAAAGTGCCTGGAATACAGGGAGGCACTAAAAATGGCCACTTGATAGATTTGATTTTTATCCCTTATTATGGTAGCACTCACTTCAGACACTTAAGGATTCCTGTTGATTCCCACCAATGTGGTACTTATGTGCCCTAAAGTTTTCTAGCAGTGAATACATACTTATAAGCAAGTAAGAGAACCAAGTTTCTAAGGCTGTTCAGTTCCTAGATTCTATAATTCCACTTGGATTGTTTAAAGTATCAAAGTCATCCTCTCAGAACTAAAATTATCAGATTTTTATTAGTGAGTGTATTAGAGCTAGGTTTTGCAACAAACCCCTTCATTTCTCAGAGGTTTAAACAGTGATGTGATAGTAAATATTTAACAACTGACTATTCAAACAAAAGGGAGAAAAAAAAAGCCTTGATATGTAGAATTTGGTATTTTCATGGGCTACGCATTCCTACTATGACTGATGTAGAGATTTAAGTTTACAGTATCATGTCATTGCATATGGGATTGGGAAGAGATATTAACTATTGATGGAACTGGTAGGAACTGTCTCCAGCATAATATAGAGCTTAACTCAGGAAACTTCATTTCTCACTTTCATTCAGTTCAGTGTGATCAGTGGGTACAGAGTGAGACTCTGCTGCTTAGAGTCATCCCAGGTTCCTTGGTGTCAGAGGCTCTGCTCTATTCACTGCATTGCTCCCCAGATCGGCTAGTGTGCTGACAACCTGCTGCAAGGCAAAGGACAGGAAGAAAACACGGAGGACCGTGGCACCTTGAGGCTACCAAGCCTGGGAGTGGCAATGATACTTTCTTCTGGTTTCCTTTGATTAGAATTCAATCATATAACTACATAACTCTGGGAGAGTGAAAGTGAACATGTTAGTCACTCAGTTGTGTCTGACTCTTTGCGACTTCTCTGTCCTTGGAATTCTCCATGTAAGAACACTGAGGTGGATAAGGATAGCCATTCTCTTCTCCAGAGGATCTTCCTAACCCAGGAATCAAACCCAGGCCTCTTACATGCAGACAGATTCTTACCTCTCTGAGCCACCAGGGAAGCCCAAATCCATTTAAAGCATCTCGTGTAGTACCTGGTGCACAAAACCTGTGTGTGCGTGCTCAGTCATCTCTGAGTCTTTAGTGACTCCATGTACTGTAGCCCAACAAGCTCCACTGTCCATGGGATTCTCCAGGAAAGAATACTGGAGTGGATTGTCATTTCCTTCTTCAGCAGATCTCCCCAACCCAGGAATTGAACCTATGGCTCCTTCATTCCCTGTATTGACAGGTGGATGTTTTTACCACTGAGCCACAAAGGAGCCTCATGGTCTGTAGTCCATGATGTTAAAAAGAGTTAGATATAACTAAACAACAAGAACAATTCAATATGACCTTATTTTAACTTAATTACTTTAAAAGACCTTGTTTACAAAAAAATTTCA
The DNA here is from genome assembly GCA_917880005.1 of Nanger dama. Taxonomy (NCBI): domain Eukaryota; kingdom Metazoa; phylum Chordata; class Mammalia; order Artiodactyla; family Bovidae; genus Nanger; species Nanger dama. Next base: position 8,583,416 of record CAKJTW010000069.1, read on the forward strand.
CATATATAGGTACTTATGCCTTTTAAATTGTTAAGTCAGATCTGACTCTTTGTGGTCCTATGGACTGTAGTAACTCTAGGCTCCTCTGTCCATGGGATTCTCCAGTCAAGAATACTGCAGTGGGTTGCCATGCCCTCCTTCAGGGAATTTTCCCAACCTAGGGATTGAACCAGCATCTCTTATGTCTCCTGTATTGGCAGGTAGTTCTTTACCACTAGTGCCACTTCGGAAGCTCTACAGGTACTGGCAGTTAGGACTTGCACATATCCTTTTGGGGGTATGAATTCAACCCATAATATTGGCTGTCCTTGACAAAGAATTGGCCTCAAGCAAATCTCTGTAGTCTAATGCAATCAATCTTGGTAAAGTTCAAGACTTAGAATCTAGAAGCACAGTCACCAAAAGAGAGGGATAAGTGTTTTCCCAATGTGAACGTCAAGCCAGCAGAAAAAGGCTGGAGCCCAGTTCCTGCCTCAGCTTTTTTTTTTTCCTATTCAGACCCTCAACTGATTGGATGATGCCTACTTTCACTGAGAGCAATCAACTTAATTGAACCCACTAATCCAAATGGTAATCTCTTCCAGAAACACCCTCATAGACACATCCAGAAATAATGTTTTACCAAGTATTGCGGCATTTCCTGATCCAATCATGCTGACACATGAAAGATTAACTATCACTGTAGGTGCTAGGATGTATGCCCTACTCAGTGTATGGAGCTTTTTGTTGTTTAGTTGCTAAGTTGTATCCCACTCTTTGAGACCCCATGGACTGAAGCATGAAAAAGCTTCCCTGTCCATCATTATCTCCTGGAGTTTGCTCAAACTCATGTCTGTTGAATCTCTGATGCCATCCAACCATCTCATCCTCTGTCACCCTCTTCTCCTCGTGCCTTCAATCTTTCCTAACATCAGGATCGTTTCTAATGAGTCAGGTCTTCACATCAGGTGGCCAAAGTATTGGAGCTTCAGTTACAGCATCTTTCCTTCCAATGAATAGTCAGGACTGATTTCTTTTAGAATTGACTCGTGTGATCTCCTTACTGCCCAAGCACCATGATTTGAAAGCATCAATTCTTTGGTGCTCAGCCTTCTTTATGGTCCAACTCTCATATCCTTATATGACTACTGGAGACACCATAGCTTTGACTACATTGATTTTGTCAGCAAAGTGATATCTCTGCTTTTTAATATGCTGTTTAAGTTTGTCATAGCTTTTCTTCCAAAGAGCAATCTTTTAATTTCATGTTTGTAGTCATCATCTGCAGTGATTTTGGAGGCCAAGAAAATAAAGTTTATCACTTCACCCATTGTTTTCCCATCTATTTGCCATGAAGTGATGGGGCTGGATGTCATGATCTCATTTTTTGAATGCTGAGTTTTAAGCCTGCTTTTTCACTCTCCTCTTTCACCTTTATCAAGAGGCTTTTAGTTCCTCTTCACTTTCTGCCATTAGGATGGTATCATCTGCATATCTGACCTTGCAGATATTTCTCCTGGCAATCTTGATCTCAGCTTGTGATCATCCAGTCTGGCATTTCTTATGATGTCCTCTGAATATAAGTTTAATAAGCAGAGTGACATAGACATACTTGACATATACCTTTCCCAATTTTGAACCAGTCCATTGTTCTATGCCTGATTCTAGCTGTTATCTCTTGGCCTACATACAGGTTTCTCAGGAGACAGGTAGGATGGTCTAGCATTCCCCTGTCTTTAAGAATTTTCCACAATTTGTTGTGGAACAACAGTCAAAGCATTTAGCATAGTCAATGAAGCAGAAGTAGATATTTTTCTTGAATTCTCTTGCTTTTTCTATAATCCAATGGATGTTGGCAATTTGATCTCTGGTTCCTCTGCCTTTTCTAAATCCAGCTTGTACATATGGAAGTTCTTGGTTCACTTACTATTGTAGGTTAGCTTGAAGGATTTTGAGCATTACCTTGCCAACATGTGAAATGAGCATTATTATGTGGTAGTTTGAACATTCTTTGTGTTTTCCTTCTTTAAAATTGGAATGAAAACTGATTTTTTTCCTGTTCTGTGGCTTCTGTGGACAGAACCCATTTAAAGGCTCTGAGGCTGAGATCACAAGGATTATTTTAAATCTTAAATAATCAAGGGGTTGTTTTAGTCCTGGTTTATGGTTTCTCTAGCAACACAATTCCCTTGAAGACTTAGTGGGCTGTTGACTCAATGGCTTAAAGTCGGTTTCATGTGAGTAACTGAAGCATCCAGGGTTCTTTCTCCAAGTAGAGTTCAAATATGACTATTTCTTTGCTTCCTCATAGTCTTGGTTCCTCTTTCAACTTAAGGGCAGCTATCTGAGGCCCCTGGGTTATCGTTTATCTGATCTTTTCCATGAAGTTGGGAATTAGTGGAATGTTGCTCAAAGTTATTTTTGATCTTTTTCCCTTCTCCTTGGGGTCAAAGAGGCAATGGATATTTGTAATTCAAGGTTCCATTATTACTGGACTTTTCTTTTTCCTCTTTATTTCTTTGTATAAGCTGATCAGTTTTCCCTTGAACTCATCAGTTTAAAAATTTAATAATTTTTAAACTAAATTCAGCAATGATTGCAAACATATACTAATACCCTACTGGCTTTCCAACTACTTTACCTAGAGTTCCAGGCTTGATGGATATGAAATCTTCCTCCCAGGTTACTGCATGTGTTGCAGTTACCTAACAGAAGTCACCATTTTCCTGGCCTCTAACATCAGTTTCCCAGCTATTTGTCATGTGGTTTCTAAGTCAATGCCCTCATTTTTGTTTTCATTATGATAACACTCCATTTCAAGGAATCAACTTTCACACTAAGATGACAAATGCTGCCTGTTGTAACAAACCTCCCCATTTCTCAGTGGTTTAGCATATTAAGAGTTTGGTCCTCACCCATGATTGGCAGGGGGAGAGGAGATACAGGACTGTGCTCTAGGTGGTTAAGCAGGAACTCAAGATGGTTTCATTCTGTGTCACTGCCATATTCAACATGTGGCTCCAAGCTCACCGCTGAAGGAGAGAAGACCCATCGTCTCAGACTGCAGGTAATCAGTCGATTTTCCTTACATTCCTCTGGCTCCACTGAGACACAAGGGAACTGATAAATGCAGTTTAGCTGTGTATCCAGTAAAAGGAAATGCATTTGGTGAGCTTCTAGAATGGTCTTTGTCAGTGATGTGTTTATTTCACTTATGATAAGAGCACTTTGCCCTAGGTCATTTCTGAAGAGGGCAGTATTAGAAAAGAAGTAAAATGAGAAGTGTAGCCTTGATAAAAAGAAACAGAATCAAAACCACTCACAATTCAATACAACCAGAATTTATTGAACACTCACTACGTTCCTAGCCCTTGTCTGAGGAGCCTTGATTGTGAAAGATCTTACCAGCACAGCATCTCTAAATGTCAGCTAGACACTAAACATGCAAGGCCACCTCATGATTGTGCTGCTTGGTGTTTTGTTGTTTTGAGTGTAGTAATAACTCATACCAAGTTGTTAGAATACTTTCTGAATCGCAAGGGAAACATCTCCACAGATTCTCTATTCTCTAATTCATTAGGCTGTTATTAAACCTAAAATGTAAAAGAAAAGGTAAAAATTTTTTTCATTAATTTTTTTTTTAGGGTCAATTATATCTACTTCTTGCCCTGAAAACACAGCCACATAGTGCCCAGGTACCAGGGCATTATGGTAACCAGATACTAGGATTTGAAACCGAGCTGAATAATGCATGAGCTCAAAGTCACCCCACAGCCTCCCTGCTTTCACTGACTGAAGTGCTTTGTTTTTCAAAACCTCCTTTGGGAGGCTTCACAAACAGCTGCTATGTAGCTCATAGATTCCAAAGATGATAGACAGAGGCCTTTTCCTGCTGGTATAAGATATCCTACCTTCTGATGGCAGAAATCTGATTATTGGCATGCTCCCTGCAAATAACCCTGTCCAAAAATCAAACAAAAATCGGAGACATTCAAAACCAAATGAATAAAGATTGAGAGTTTAGCAAAATTCAAATTGCCACTGACCTCCACTAGCAGAATACATAAAACAGTATATTTATTAAGAGGCGCATGTGAGCCATTTGGGGGTTGAGAACTTTGCTTTGCTGATTTTGAAAGAAAGGAAGAAAGCAAAAGAAAAACACACAGGCAGCTGCCCTAGTTTCTAGTTGGACACGAGAGTATTTACTCAGCACAGAGCCAGTCGGAGCTAATGGTTCTGAGTGCCTCTAATGGGCCCCCGGGTTGGGCAGAGCCAATTTTGGCATGAGCAGAGAGGCAGGCAGTCTGAGAGTGAGCAAATCTCCCCAGATGAGATTTACATCACCTACCCTCTCTCCCCACCCTCTCTCCTCAGGAGCTTTCAGATCCTCCCCATAGAGAGTGTGTGCAGGCTTCCAAAGTGCAAGAGCTTGGATCAATACCTAAAAGTATGGAGGTTTATGAAATCTTCCAAATTGGAATGAAAACATCTCCCTGGGTATTCTGCAGTGCTAGTAAATGGAAATGAAACATCTGAGTGAAGGCAAAGCATTCCCCAGACCTTCATCTTATTTCCACTCAGTTGTAATCCAAAATTAACACTTGCTCCCAACACCCAGTCTATTAGCACCCGGAACAATTCCTCAGCTTCAACAAGGAGGGCAGTGGCTGGGGGCCTGGTTGAGTGGGAAGGGCTCCCCACTTGGAACTCCCCTGGTGACCAACAAGTGACACGCATTACCGTTTAATTATAATGACAGAGCAGATGCGATAACAAGGCTGTCGTCTCTGGCTCTTTTCCTGATGTCACCACAAGGGTTTCCAGTTGCCGCCCTTTCTCATTCTGTGCTTCCTCATTCATCGCGGCTCCTCCAGCTGCCTCCTGCTCTCTGCCCTGACATGTCTGACTGGCCTCCATGAGAGGCAACTGCAGCCTTTTCGGAGAAGGGGCTTCGTGGGGCTGGGTCTGTGTTGAGTTTGGTTTCAGCCATCTGTGCTTTCCTGCAGGGCCCTCATGCTCCTCTTGACACTGCTTGACTTCATCTTCACCAAATAATTGCATTTTTAAAAAGTTCAAACTCAAATGATTCCTTTGAGGCGTCTGTGAAAGGCCATTTCTTTGAATTCTGTGACTGATATTTGGAATCTGCTCTTTGTTGCGCTCCTGACTGCTTCAAAACTCCCTCCTTGTTCTTTTGTCTGCTTTTCAAACTCCCAATTTGAATATGGATACAAGCATTTAAATTTTCCCAAAGATCAGGTTTACTAGACAACATTAGAAAGGAAGTCATGGTTTCATTTGTTTGTCTGGGCCTCTGGGTCTCTTTCTATGAGAGTGAATCCTGAGGTTGAGGTTGATTTTGGTAAAGTTTTATATAAATAATTCACCAAATTTATTGTGCTTGAGATTTTGAACACAACTGGGTATATGTATATTTTCCAGTTTTTGGTTTCCTAGCCCTTGTGAGACAAACAGGTGGAGAGGTACTATAGCAAATACAAAATAGAGGGTATGTGTAAACTTTCTCACGCGAGAAAATGTGTTTTCTTCCTTGTGTTACTCTTAGCATGTGACACACGATAACCAATCCTATAGTACATAACAACAAACGCTTACATTTCTTTGAGCAGTTAGTATAGGCACAGTAGCATGCTAAGCTTTTCATATGTTGACTCTTGTGACAGTTTCTTAAAGCAGGGGTTATATCATTTCCAGCTTACAGATACGCCTTGGGAAGTTGATACTCACTGACACCACAGAGAAGATATTATTTCTTTTCCAAAACAACATAGCTGTGAGAATGGCGCTTGTAATCTAAACACGGAAACAATGCTTCAACAACAGCTGAGAAGCTTGTATGTGGTATAGGTGGTTAGAACTATATGTATCTGGAAACTCAAAAGGATATGGCTTCCAGTCTCTTAGAGGGCAAAAGGTTGGGGGAAAGAACATACTTTAGGTGTGGTAACACCTGATGCAAGCACAGGGAAGGCCATTTGATTACCAAGGATGGGAATGGAACTCTGTTTTCATGTCTGACCTATGGCTCTGGAGTCACAGACCCCTAGACCTCCTAAAGACCAGTTAAAGCACTGGAAAAAGCCACAGATTTGAGGACTAGATTGTTATTTAGAGGCTTCATTATAGATAAACATTTCATAGACCAATATATTGACTTGTGCTGTAATGAGCTGCTAAAGTCTGAATCCAGAGACATCTTATACACAGGGCTGAGCCAAGGAGAAGAGTGAGAGGTCCTTGGCATTCACCAGTGAACTTTTCTTTTCAAATCTTCTCTGTGTTTTGTAAGCTGCTGTTGTGGTTGCACCCAGCAGGCACCCTGGGATGCAGCATTGATGATCTGATTCCAGCTGTCTTCTTGATCATGCCTGACTAGATCAATATGGAATAGTCATATCCAAAGTCATTTCTTAAAGTTTCAAGTTTAGGTCAAATAAAGGGAAACATTATTACACATAAAAATGATGGAGTTAGAAGTTTTCTGAAATAATTGCACCATTACAGAGTTGAAAAATATAAAAATTTTAAGCAGTGAAGTAATACATTTATAGATAAACCCTTTGATAGTTAGTACCAACTTTTTCTAGGGAATCTTATCCAAAGAAGCAATTGATTTGCTGACTGTAGTTCAAGGTCAGATGTAATGGTGTTCTTGAGTTTGGACCCTAGGTACCCCAGTTTCAGTGATTATGTATCCATGAGACTGTGTGGTTACAGGATGATCCACAGAGAGATGTTTGGGAGAGGCAGAAACAAAACCACTTAACCCATTTCAAGTTTATTGTCGTTCCAGTGGTGTGGCTCTTGGTAATTTACGAGACTGTCTGTGGGGTTCAGGAGCTCTGGAGACCTCCTGTCTAATAAAATAGCCATGTCGTTTTTCTTGAGTGAAGGGACCGACATATATCAAGAAGTGCAATATGTTTGATATCCTTTTGTACAGGAAAAGGAAAGGTTGTGGCATTTGTAGGTGAGTAGAAAGAGGGAAGAAATTTAAAGTATATAGATGTGTTGAGAAAGGCCTTGCAGTTGAAAGTACATAAAGGTCCTTTTGTATTTAACATCTTGAGGGCACAGGACATTCTACTAATAATACTAAAGTTTCAAGTTGGAGCTGTCAGTTAAAAACTTAAATGGAGTCCAATGCATATTCCTTTAGGTTTTCAAGATACCAAAACATGTCTTTCTTTATAATTATAAATTAAGCTACCCTTTACCGGAGGAGGTAGGCCACTCCACTTTTCCTAATTGTCATAAAAACTTTAACCCTGATTATGAGAGAAGGTGTTTTGACCACTCTCCATCTCCAGTGAATAGGCTGTCTATTTTCCCAAAGAAGGATTTTGTAATACCTGTTGGGCCATTTGATCCAAAAGCTGTGCTCATGAATGAGCAATCTGACTCACCACACAGCTATCCCAGGAAGCAAAGATGCCTGTAGTCTCTTGTTTTATTTATAAAATAATGATTTTCACTGACCAAAAATGTCTGTAGTACATAAATTAAGAATGCAAATATTGAATTATCTGTGAGAGTAGGCAATAGCTAGACACGGATAATTTGATTTGGGGCATATAACTCACACATATGTCTCTATATGCTTGTGTGTAAGTATGTGCACATGTGCATATACATGTATGTGTAGATACATGAAAGCGACAAAGAGATCATAAGGCTGAGAATTCAAGGGCTACTGGTAACATTCGGAGTGTCAGCTGGTATATGGGATTCTATTAGGAAAGTTGAGATTTTCTGACTAAAATCTGGGAGTTTCTTGTGAGCAGTACATAAATGTGCAAATGAATCTTGATCGAACCATGGGATTTTATAACAGCTTGTTGATGGCAGGAGTGTCATAAGTTCAATATGTATGCTTTTTCATGTCAGGGAACAGGGTAGCTTTCTTTTTCAAAAAGTATATTTTTATCTGGATAGATCTTCCCTCAACTGTGCTGAGAGTTTGGTTCCACACAATTTGAGTAAAGAGAGCTAGTTCTGTATAGCTCCTGCCTTTTCCAGTAGAAATCATTTAGCCAACTCCTCCCTGAGGGTCTCTGATAACAGCAACTTTGAGTCATTGGGGGGCAGTTGTGGAAGGAGCCTGACTGCATTCTTCTGGGGTCTCCTTAAGAATGAGGAACCCAGCATTGTCCAGAATACTAGCCAGTAACTTCTGTAAAGCTCAGACAATTTTGCAGTAATTCTTCCAACTGTCTGACTCAATAGCAACCCTCAGAAGGGTACTTTTTATCTATGACAGTTGCAGCTTTCAATCCTAGATTGGATTTCTCCCTGTCCTCTCAGAAGATGTTTTAGTGATGTACTGGCTCTAGCCAGTACATCGTTTAGAAGATGTCTTAGTGATTGGTAAGACCTTGAAATAAATCCCCAACTAAAAGAGAGGCACGGTAAGGCTGGGTGGACAGGGTGTACAAATTTCTTAGTAAATCTAATATTCTGCAAACATTATTTTTAAGCAAGGAGGGACTTGTTCTTCATTTCTGTATCCTTTCCAAGTTTGTTAACTCTCTTCTCATTTTACTCTCATGTCTCTGTAGCATGCTCTAGTCAGATCAACTGCCACTGTTCTGAAATTTGCGGTGTCTAGTTGCTGCAAGAGAGTTGATTTTTATGTCTGAAGTGGTTCCTGATACCAGTCAGTGGCCTGGTCTTCATGGGATCTGAGCGTTCTCTGTTCCCACTGGCACTAACGTGCTATGGCTGTGGACACGTATCTTTCCTGCCAGGGCCTTGGTATTCTTTATGCTAAGAAAACCTTGGTTTTGTCTATAAGCTACATAATAGGTTAGTTGAGAAATCAAACTTGGAGAATGAAGAATAGATGGGAAGACTCCGAGTGAGAAAAAAACAATTGTATTCAAGGCAATGAACGGTGAGTGGGAGTTTGTAGGGAAAGGCAAAAGGAAAAGCAGAATCAGAAAGGCCTTGGAGAAGTACACAGAAGAGAGAAGACTCCCGGAGATAAAGGAGACAGAGGACAAGCTGGCTTAAATAAGGATGGGTGGGAGAAGTGCAGAGAGGGCTTCCAAAGTTTCTTCATGAGGAAGTTTTGTCACAACGTGACAGCCTGGTCTATGTGCCACATACAGACCACAACGCCACGTCTCCTGGTGCCTGCATTTTGTAGGGCGCTGTGTGGGTGAATGTTACCAGGCCACGTCTATCTTTTAAAGATGGCTTCCTAGGACTGCCCAGAATTTCTTATATTCTAAACAGGGGTTTTAGATAAAGCAGTGTCTCCTGAAGGGCCTATAAAAATCCATATAGTTTATCTGAGAATCTACAGAATTTTCCTGTTAACAATCAGTGTGGCACAATAAGAGGGGAGGGTCAAGCATGTGATGTGCCTGGCCTCTGCAGAGCTACGGTCAGGGGACACATGGCAAAGGTGATAGGGGGTATGTGCTGTGGAAGTGAGTGTGCACACACTCCAGGAAATCTACTTTAAATTAGGTGGCTTAAAAACTACAAAGATAAATAAACTTGAGAAATCAGAGACATCTTCAGGGACGAGGTGGAATATGAGAAGAATATTGATAATTTGAATAGCCAGAGAGGCAGGCATGACGTGGAGCATTCCTCCTGGTAAGAAAGATGAGGATGTGCCCAAAGACATGGAAGGTCATGGCATGAACAGGTGATAGCTAAGAAATCCTGCTTATATCAAAATAGAGTAAACAGGCTCAGATGAGGAAAGGCTGAAATATTAGGATAAAAGGTGGCATCCTAAACATACAGAACAAAAGCAGTCTGAGACTTGACACTGGATTCAAAGCTATAAGTCCGTAATTTCTTCCTTTGGACAGTTTGCTTTGCATATTACAAAGTGTTTAATTAATATTTGCTTACAGCTAGAAAAAAGTCCATTTTTTGGATGCATAGGTTACTGTTAGGGTTTAATTATATCAACTTTGAGATCTGTAGGTGATGGCTACTCAGATTCCAAATTGTGAGTTTTTTAGAATTTGTCAATTATATTGTATTAATGAGGACTGTATTCAGCTGCAACTACTACAAACTAATAGAAATCTGATGTTTATTATTATGGGTTGTATTTTTCTCAGACAACAATGCATCCAGAGGGCAGCAGTTACAGGCATTGGGTCAGTGGTTTAGTGAGACTATGGCTGATTCCTCAGTGATTCTCTTAGCTTTTCTCTTATTCTAAGATGGCTCTAGCCATTATATCCACAATCAGGACAGGAAATAAAAACAGAAGGCCAGAACTGGGCCACATAACTTCCTTTAGTCTAAGAGAAAGCTAGGAAAAGTAGTTCTTGTCTTTGCAGGCAGTTCAGTGAAGTGTAAAAGTGGAAATGAGGGATGGGTGTAGCTTTTCAATGCCATAGATATCTACTGTGATCATCTGGGAGTTTACCTAGTGATTAAAAGCTTTGATATACTTTTAAATATGAAAGCACCCATACAACAAATTCTATGATGACTCTCAAGTGTCCAGTTATTAATTTTATGTAGCAATCAACTGTATTTTTCAACTTTCTTCCAAGCTTCATTATTTCTAATAGCTTTATAAATATTATTCACCTTTCTCCCTACATATCCATTTACTGGTGAATAATTACCCTGCTAAATGTAAGATTTCTTCCAAAATGCTAACCAGTTTTCTAGCGTGTTGTCTTTCTATCAGTTTTCTGCTTTAAGACATGATCAAGATCACAATCATCTTCCTAGTTGTCAACACTTGTGCCCTTAACACATGAAGTCTTTATATTTGTTATTCTCATTTTCATGATACTTAAAAGTAGTTATTCTTGTTTCACAAAAAGAAACAGAAGCTCAGATAAGAATAAAGGGGCTTGTTCAAGGACATGTGGCTGGAAGGCAACAGAGAATTCAAGCTTAATTCTGTCCATTCTGAAGCCTGGTTTTTTGTTTTGTGTTGTTTCTTGTGTTTTTTGTTTGTTGTCAGAAGGCTGTACTGACTTTGCTGGACCATGTGAGGGAGTTTGTACTTATCTTCTTCCCAGATCTCATCTGGATTAAGACTATGATGATGAACTCAGGTAAAATTCTGTTTACTCTAACATGGCCTTGAGAAATATTCACCTGGAGTCAAAAAATAAAGGACCAACACAAAGGATTGTGAAAATTGGAGCAGTGATAGATGTCCTACCTCCATCATTAGGCAGAAGATAATGTTTAGATTTTAATAACTTTAATCTCTCCCTGTCTTCTGTTCCTAGCTGTTTCATTTTGAAGTTACAATTTTTGTTCTTAATGGAAATCACCATGTCATATTTTGATCCAAGTCTTGCTTGAACGAGACTGGTCAAATGCATTTCTATCAGTTAACCTCTGTGATGCATCTGAAACAGTGATTCTCAACACAAAAATTAGAATCACCTCAGAAGCCTGAAAAATATGACAGCCTGGGTCAACCTCCAGAGATTCTGATTTAATTGGTGTAGAGTGGAGTCCAATATTTTTCTTGTGTTTTGTTTTAGTTTTTAGATCCCCAGGTGATTCTAATGCTCAGTTTGAGTAGAAAACCACTGGCCTAAATGATTAATAGAGGTACTAATGGAGGGGAGAGAAGAGAGAGCCCCAGAGTGGGTGGTCCTCAAACCTCTTGGTCTATGGACCATTTTATGAGGGGTGTTGAAAGAAATGGGTCTCTTCAGAATCAGTAGAGGATAATTGCCTCACTTTTGATGAGACACAGTTGAGTGAGAGGATAAGTAAAGTACTGACGAGAGAGAAGTTATGTTAGAGAACAACTTTATTGTTATTGTATTTCCATGATGCTTGTATAGTTCAGTACCACTATATGGATTTACCAGTAAGGTGGGGCGGGGGGTGGGGGTGGAGACAACTAAGATGTCTGGGGATAAATGCATTAAAGAGACTATAGTTTTAGTTAGTGGCAAAACTGGGACTAGAACTTTGATCTGCTAAATTTTGTGCAGATTCTCACTTATCTTAGAAGCCACTCCAATGGGCCTGTTCATATCTGGGAGATCTCACTGAATGCAAATATTTGTATTATGCGTGGAAAAAGAAGTAATCTGATTTAGTCTCCAGATTTACATTTTGCAGAAGCTCTATTCCAAACAATTTTATCACACTGGAGAGAGGCCTGTTGTGTGCTTTATACAACACTGTCTGCCATGGCTAGTTCCAATTTCCTGGATCAAACGTATTTCTTTTCTGTTTGGTGGCAGAAGCCCCTTTGTTTCCCAAAGCCCATTTCTTACACTTTATTTTGCTGTTTTTTAAAGTTTGATCCATCTGAAATCTATACATTATTTCACAGACATCAGTGTTTTTTTTTTTTCCCAGGTTAAATTATTTAATGGTGCTGTTTCATTGAAGGCTTCAGATTAGCTGACACTTATTGGCAGAAAGAAACACATTTTCCATTGGGATAAAACATTTTTTTTTTTTATTAGAGAAAAGAGCAATTAAATTGAACTTCTGTCCTTTAAATCTTAGCTGTGGCAAATGAAGACATCTGGGACTTTAAATGACAATTTACCTTTATATCAAAACTAAGCATCAGTCACCCAACCTGTTCTTTCCCTCTCCCTGCTTCTTCTCTCTTGCTGTTTTCTTCTGTCCTCTTTCCTTCATTCTGCATCCCTCCTCCTTCCCCTGGATCTCTCACTCACCCCTTCTTTCCCTCCTCAGCTCACTCCCTCTTCCTCTCCAGTTCCCCAACCCCAGAATCTTTGTCACTTTTCCTCTCTCTCTGACTGTGTTTTCACTTTTTCTAACTTGCTCTATTTTGATTGGCTGATCTTCTCATTCTATAGTCTTTATTCCTCTGGGTTTGGAGGTTTTAATTCCAGTGCCCCTCATCTCATGCAGTGAGTATGTCAGTGATCTGAGAGAGGAAAAAAAAGAGGGGGGTGTTGATTTTTTTTTGTCAAACATTTTTCTTGGGAATTTTACAGAAACAAACAGAGAGAATACAAATTTTGTTTGTTTTACTATCCAAGTGAACAAATAGAGGTGAGATCAGCAGATATCTGGGTGCTCCTGGTTCTCCATGTAGTTACATAGAAGCATGCAACTACAATTTGGCATCTATTTTCTTATCCTTTCTGGACTCCTACTCTACTGGGTCTATCTGCCTGGAATTTCATGCACTTCATTAGTGTAACATATCTTTGTGTCTGTGACAAGATAACTTCATAGTCACAATCTCACATTTACCATCACACTAACTTCTCGGTGCAGCAAATGCCCATTTTCCAGATGAGGCCAGTGGCATAAGCACTTGGAAAGAATCTTCAGCTGTTTGAGAAGAGAGCAGGGCCTGAAAACTGGGGTGAAAATTAGCAATCTGGAATAGCATCCTTCCGGATGCCAGGTTCAAATGGGGTCAGCTGAATTGAGGGACAGCGATGCTGCCCAAGGAGGTGAGGAGCAGGAGTAGAAAGGAGAGATTAGGAGAAATTTTATCAAATTAATATCACAATGCTGGAGGCTCCAGGAGGCTCCTGGGTATGCATGAAGTTGGAAGAAGGCAGACTGGCAAAGGACACCCAGACAAGGCCATGTCCTATGGCAAGATAAAGTGTGCCCTGAACAAAGGTGCTTGACAAGGGGTTAACTGAGGCTGAACCCCAGTCACTCTCAGCTCTCCCAGGTGGGCTGCAGCCCTGGAGGAGGAGGGACCTCGTCTGAGTAGAAAGGTCCCATAGGTTCACCTAATTGGGCGTTGGACCTTGAACTCAGGTAACCGGCTTGACAATAAGGGTCTCCTAATAAGTTAGAACTCAACCTAAGACCAACAACTGAGAGCAGTGATTCTTAGATGACTTCAGGTGTTTCTTCCACTTGCTGTTGTTCACTCCATACTCCTGTGCATTATAATTACAAAAAGATGAAATGTAGAAAAGCCTAGGTGGTAGGCTCTTCCTTTCAAAATGCTTTGGGGAGATAATCTTAGAAATTTCTTTTGGGGAAGAATGTAACAATCTTGGGGAGAATGGCATTTTCTACGCCTGATTTAATCAAACACTTTTCAGCCACAGTGGGCTAAAGACAGCACTTGACTGCTATGCTACAGGCTTTTAGTCTTAATGGTGCTGCTACATCCGCTTCGCTGGGATTCCTCAGAACTTGCTTAGCCATGGGTGAAGTAATTTGACTCAATTATTCATTCCCAATAAATGAGCCAAGTAAGTGGAAGTACATGGGGGTAGAAGTGGGGTGGGGGGCAGTCATCGCCTTGGAACTGACAGGAAGGAAAATAACATAAAAGACTTCTTGAATATAGGGAAACAGAAGAGCTTTCAGGGAAGGATGTGTGGCCCTTGTTTTGGATCTTTCATTCTGTCTAAACTGAAAACAAAGAGAAGATCAGGGATTAGGAGATGGAAAGAAAGGAAGCAGGAAATAGACAAACTGAGAGCATCTACATAGTATGTGTTTAGCACGATGAACTGAGGTCAGGTTAACAGCTGAAAAAATAAAGTTATTACAAACATTGAGTTGGATTCTGGAATTAGGAGATATAAACCCCACTAGATGTCAGGTCCCTCATCTGGAATGTAATGTGTAATGTGTGTGGAGCTACAGTAGCGTGGAGGGAATAGTACCTACTCTGACTGCCTTGCCAATCATCATGAGATGCACATAAGAAATTAAAGTAAACAGCTGTGCAAATGAAGGCGTTTTTATAATTTTATAAATTTCTTTTTGTTCTTAGTCCCTTTTTCAACCCTTTCCTCTTATGCCTTCCCTCCTGCTTTCAGCATTTTCCCTCTTTATCTACAAACTGCAGCTGACTGATTTGAGGAGTGAATGTTTGACAGGTAGATAGCAGAGCTCTTGTACATGGCATGCTCATCAGGATGGGACCACTTGGACCAGCTTCTTTCAAATGAGGCACCATAAAGGAAATTCATTCATTCATTAGTATAAAAACTTATTCATTCATCAACATTTACAGAAAGTTCACTATATCACAGGCACTGCACTAGGCACTGATGATATAGCAATGGATAATATATAGTCATCCTCTTGAGGATGTCGGCTTCCCTTGTGGCTCAGCTGGTAAAGAATCCACCTGCAATCTGGGAGACCTGGGTTTGATCCCTGGGTTGGGAAGATCCCCTAGAGAAGGGAAAAGCTACCCACTCCAGTATTCTGGCCTGGAGAATTCCATGGATTGTATAATACATGGGGTCACAAAGAGCTGGACACAATGGAAAAAATTTCACTTCACTTCACTTGAGGATGCCAGAGTCTAGTACTTTCTTGGAGGTTTTCCTAGAAAAGTTTGTCATATATTTCTTGAGAATTTCAGAAATTTGCTGGACTATGTAGGCAACATTTAAGCAGAGTACTTGCATTTCTTTGGAAGGATAGACATTCCTTTATCACGTGTAAAAATCCATTTGTTGGGACTGCCTTTGTATTTGTTCCCTTTGTCTTCTTTCCTCTCCCAGGAAGTCTCATACTGATGATTTATGCATCTAGGGAGTGACCGTGTGATTTCCCTTACTCTCTTTGGAAGTCAAACAGCCAATATGTTGGGCCAAACTGGAGAGACAAAACTATTTCTAGGAAGCTAACCAGGTTATGAACTACCTTATTATTACTACAAGGGTGAGGCATGAATGCATGATCATGGGTAAGTGTAAAGTTGGCCAGGAAGGGATTTGGCTGAATGGAATAAAGGGGAAAGCCACACAGTAGCAGGTGAGGTAGTGAGTTTCCGAAGCGGGGAAAAGAGCATATGTTAGGATGTGGATGAGTCTGCTGATCCTGCAGTAACTCTAAACGATTATTAAGCATAAAATTTAGTAAATGCTTCCTGAGCTAAATCACACCATTTAAAAGGAGATGAACCCATACACATATGGACACCTTATCTTTGACAAAGGAGGCAAAAGTATACAATGGAGAAAAGACAATCTCTTTGATAAGTGGGAAAGAGGTCATCTGGGAAAACTGTTGAAAGAGTTCTATGAGGGCAATGGTGGAAAATTAAAGTTGGCAAGGTCAGTTTAGGCTGAGTTATAAGGTTTGGAATGGTTTAAAATCTAAAAGGCTCATTTATTCTGTAGCTAACAGGGTGACAATTTTTGGTTGTGTATGGACATGTTATAATCATAACTCCATGTCAGGAATATGAATACAGCTATCATTCAACAAATATTTGTTGGGTGTCTGTCTACTCATTTGCAAGGTACTATCAATGCTGATGAGAATAAAAAGAAGTATATCACATAATCCCTGATCTAAAGTTTTTCTTTTTACATTATGGGTAAGGAAATACACGCCATATCTAGAGAAAGATAAATAATTATGAATTATTTAAAAATCAGTAGTACTGGATGAATCGTGACACTTATAACACTCTTTTGGTTTCCATTGAGCATAATCTGGAATCTTCCATTTGAAATTGTTTGTTACAAGTTTGTCTCTTCATTTTCAGTTTGTAATCTGTTAGTTGGCTCTAAATTGCTGCTTGTAAAAGAGAAATTACATAGCAAATGTGAGTGCTGCAAACCCACTACCATGAGAGGATTTATAAAGAAAATCTTGCTAAGTCCCCCCCTCTCCTCAACTGTGAAGTGCATTAGCTGAATGGAGATTCTTTGTTTGTCTCAATGATTAATTGTGTCTTGCACTGTCCTAGAATTTGATATTTAATTATTCTAAAATGCTTTATGAATATAGATCGGATGTCTTCAGGATCACGTGAGTGTGCCAGGGATGTCTGTCGAGTGATCTTTTCTCTAATCAATGTAAATTTTGCCAGAGGCAGGCAGCAATAGTGACTTCTTCCTTGTCTGATTTTGAACTATAGCTACATCTGGAGGGAAGGGAACACCACCTTAGAGCACCTTTTATCTCAGGTCACAATTGGAATTTGGATGCTTATTTCAATCTCAGCTATTAATTCTGGCTTATTCCTTGTCAGGAACACACACAGTGTGTATATGTGTGTGTGTGTGTGTGTACATTGTGTGCACATGCAGATCATCGACATTATAGACAACACAAAATGAGTGTGTTTTGTTTCTGATTTGTATTTTGCTTGTCTTATTTATTTATTTTTGGGAGGAGAGGATCACAAGGAAATGCTTGCTCTTTGATGGTGGAAATCTTGGAGAAGATCTTCCTCTTGTTAATATCACCATCGTCATCCCCATCATCATGACAGCATCATAAGCTTCATCATCAAAACTTTACTAATCACTGCCCTTGTGATGGATTCTGTTTGGCCGTTTTTTCCACTAAAAGAAAGATACAGTTAGACTTCTGGACCATAACGTCCAGGGATGCCACCAATATCTCCATATCAACAGACTATTCTGTTACACAGTAGAATCAATTGTGCTCTTGCTTAGGTAACTTGAGCTCATCCTAGTGGCTCAAATGGTAAAGAATCCACCTGCAAGGCAGGAGAACTGAGTCCCATCCCTGGATCAGGAAGATCCCTTGGAGAAGGGAATGGCTACCCACTCCAGTATTCTTTCTGGGAGAATCTCATGGACAGAGGACCCTGGTGGGCTACAGTCCATGGGGTCACAAAGAGTCAGACACAACTGAGGGACTAACTCAGGTAACTTGACAAGATGACTAACTGGAATATGGAGCTTAGCCTGAGGCCACAGAATATAACATGTGTAGAGTTAGGACCTATACTTTTATATTAGATTTCATTTGCTCTGTACAGAATTCACTGGGCTAATTGTTGAAGGCAAATAAGGAACTGAGAGTTAATAGAGGGCACTGATGAGGGCACTGGATGTCTTCTCAAATAACTGCTTCTCTTATATTCTTCCTTCTTATGAGAAGTCTTTCCTTGTCTTTGCCAGCCATACATTGAACCAGCCTTAAAACTGACACAGATTCAGGCTCATATCTGAAAGATGTTAGTCTTTCCCAAAGAATTCAGCCTGTGAGCTTGTAATAATTTAACTCAAATATTTGATAATTCCCTTGTTCTAGTGTTTCACAGGTATTTCTATTTTCTGGGTTAGCAGCCATATCACTCAGTATTGTTGAGTGCGGAATGGATTGTGAAAATGTGGGCTGAAGGATGCTTTGAACCTCTGGATCTTCCAAGCTGCACTAGATCCAACAGTCTGAAAGTGATTTCTCTTTATATTTCACAAATCTAAACTGAAGCTTGTTTCTTAAATACATTTAAATATTAGCTGAATATAAAGATGTTAATATAGCCAGCAATCCATGAATGTGCAAATGTATTTCAAAATATTCCTCACCCTGAGAATCAGAAAACGGCATATCTGGGTCAAGTGAAGATGGATACAAAAAACCAACATGGAAACATGCCTATCTGTGTATCTAAGCATTACTACTGGGTTTATCACTATAGTGCCTGGGTCTTTTGTTGAGAAACGTTTCTACTCAATGATGATAAACTCAGAAATATGCAGGAACAAGAGAGCTAACTTATAAATAACATGAATCCCATCCATAATGGCTGATATCAGGAGGACATTATGTAGATGCATACAGATCATTAAGTGGAAAGGTTGGCAACATTGCAAATTCTTTATCCATGTGAAGAAGCAAAGACAAAAGGGAGAAGGTAAGAGGGGGTGAGAGGCAGGTGCTTTTTGTTCATTAGTTTGTTTTGGAGATCCAAAATGTAACAGGAACCTCTCAATTTTGTATATTAACATTGCTCTCACCTGTAATACACTGCTGCCCTTCATAACCAAGGTCTCAGTTTACAGGTCTTTGTGAAATTAATATCTAGGAATGAGAGTGGTCTGGATGAACTCAATAAAAAGCATATTACTATACCATGACTTTGATTTCATTGTGGGCTACATAAAATTTCCCATTTACATAGTTACCAATGATGTAACTAAATCCATATACTGATATACTTTATAAGAAATATCTAGAAATCCATCATGACTGGTGACTGAGCCATGATTGAGATCCAACTTCATAGTGTTTCCTTTAACTTTTTCACAGAAAACTTTTGTCCCCAGTTTGTTTTTCTGCTGAGGCAGTCCTCAGTATGTCTTAAACAGAATAAAGATTTTCTAATCAGCCCCCATTATAAAGAAAGTCCCATGAATAAATTTGTTGATGAAGCAATTTTAATGGGCATGAACTACTGTTTCTTTTTCTTAAAATGAGCACCCTAAGATCAAAAACAACTGAGTGAATCTCATAACTTGAACTATTTTTCATTTTATGTTTCTATCATTCTCAATTTTCATCTCTGTATTTCACAGGAGATCATTAACCAAATAAAAATGCACTTTCAGAGAGTTGATAAATTTTCTCTTTATAGGCTGAATGAGCTTCTTTTTTAAATATACTGAAAATAACTTGTAGATACTTCTGTTCTGTCATTTATCTAATGTGGTCTGTACTTCCACAGGGTAGATGGCAATGGCAACCCACTCCAGTACTCTTGCCTGGAAAATCCCATGCATGGAGGAACCTGGTAGGCTGTGGTCCATGAGGTCGCGAAGAGTTGGACACGACTGAGCGACTTCACTTTTATGCATTGCAGAAGGAAATGGCAACCCACTCCTGTGTTCTTGCCTGGAGAATCCCAGAGACAGGGGAGCCTGGTGGGCTGCAGTCTATGGGGTCGCATAGAGTCGGACACAACTGAGGCGACTTAGCAGCAGTAGCAGCAGCTTCTTTGTATTCAAGAAATTCAAAAGGAATTTGTACAGTTTTCCTTTGTACAGTTCCCCAGGTGTTATGTTAAATTCCATCATAGAGTGGTAAGCAATGGATACTTCTAGATGTCACCGTGCAGAAAGACTAGGGTAGGCACTGTATCAGGTGCTGTAAAGAGGATAAAATATTTAAAATATAGGTCTTATCTTCAGGAACTGACATTTATAAAAGGAGAAAATATATGCAGATAATTACCCATTTAATGTAATGTGTGATATGGAGGTGGAGATGTCCAGCATGGCCAATACTCACATGAAGATATTTCATGTTGAGATTTTCAAGGAAGACTCCTTGGGAGAAGAAGGGACTGACTTGGAATATGAAGGGAAATTTTAACTGGTGGAGAGATATTTGCAGTACATGGCAAGGATTGGGGTGAGTTCCCATAATGCACATCCAGAGTGTATTATGCAGGTCAACATGATTAGAACAGAATTTATGCAGGAGAGTGTGAGGAAAGTTTGACTGATTCAGATGAGATGGTAAAGAACTTGAATAGTCTGTTAAGGATTTTAACCATAGAAGTAGCTAAAGATTTCTTAGAGTAAAATAAAATTAAATGCTTCAGAATTATATATAAGAGGTGGCAGGAATCTTGTAAGGCTATCAACTTCTAGCTCATGTTTTCATATTGTTGTTCAGTTGCTCTTTTGTGCCCGACTCTTTGTGACCCCATAAACTGCAGGATGCAAGGCTTTCCTGTCCTTCTCTACCTCCTGGAGTTTCTTCAGACTCATGTCCATTGAGTCAATGATGCCATCCAACTGTCTCATCCTCTGTCCCTCCCTTCTACTCCTGTCCTCAATCTTTTACAGTATCAGGATCTTTTCTAATGAGCTGTCTCTCCCCATCAGATGGCCAAAGTATTGGAGCGTCATCATCAGTCCTTCCAAAGAATATTCAGGGTTTATTTCTTTTAGGATTGACTGGTTTGATCTCCTTGCAGTCGAAGGGACTCTCAAGAGTTTTCTCCAGCACCAAGATCAATAGCATCAATTCTTTGGTGTTCAGTTTTCTTTATGGTGCAACTCTCACAGCCATATATGATTACTGAATTAAGCATAGCTGTGACTATACGAACCTTTGTCAACAAAGTGATGTCTCTGCTTTCTAATACGCTGTCTAGGTTTGTCACAGCTTTTCTTCCGAGGAGAAATCATCTTTTCATTTCATGGCTGCAGTCACTGTCTGCAGTGATTTTGGAGCCCAAGAAAGTAAAGTCTGTCACTGTTTCCATTTATTCTCCATCTATTTGCCATGAAGTGATGGGACCAGATGCCAGGATCTTAGTTTTTGAATGTTAAGTTTTAAGTTAGCTTTTATATGCTCCTCTTCCATCTTCATCAAGAGACTTTAATACCTCTTCTTTCTCTTTCTGCCATAAGGGTGGTGTCATCTGCATATCTGAGGTTACTGATATTTCTCCCAGTAACCTTGATTCAAACTTGTGATTCATCCAGCCCATTTTGCAAAATGTACTCTGCATATAAGTTAAATAAACAAGGTGACAACATACAGCCTTGATATACTCCTTTCCCAATTTTGAACTGTTGTTCCTTGTTTGGTTTTAACTGTTGCTTCTTGACCTGCATACAGATTTCTTATGAGGCAGGTAAGTTGGTCCAGTATTCCCATCTTTTGAAGAAGTTTCCATAGTTTGTTGTGATTCACACAGTCAAAGGCTTTCATATACTCAGTGAAGCAGAAGTAGATGTTTTTCTGGAATTCCCTTGCTTTTTCTATGATCCAACCGATGTTTGCAATTTGACCTCAGGTTCCTCTGCATTTTCTAAACCCAGATTGTGTATCTGGAAGTTCTTTGTTCATGTACTATTGAAGCTTGAAGAATTTTGAAGACTACCTTGCTAGCGTGTGAAAAGAGTGCAGATGTATGGTAGTTTGAACACTCTTTGGCATTGCCCTTCTGTAGGACTGGAATGAAAACTGATCTTTTCCAGTCCTGTTATATGTTTTCACACAACAAAGTATTTATTATACCAGCTAGATAGGTAGTATTTCTTCTGGAACATTTAAACTCTCTAGTCAAGGCAATGGCACCCCACTCCAGTACTTTTTGCCTGGAAAATCCCATGGATAGAGGAGCCTGAAAGGCTGTAGTCCATGGGGTCGCTGAGAGTCGGACACGACTGAATGACTTCACTTTCACTTTTCATGAGTTGGAGAAGGAAATGGCAACCCACTCCAGTGTTCTTGCCTGGAGAATCCCAGGGACAGGGGAGCCTGGTGGGCTGCTGTCTATGGGGTCGCACAGAGTCGGACACAACTGAAGTGACTTAGCAGCAGCAGCAGTCAAGTAGATCACTGTGTTCTTTCAATTAAGATATTCATTCTTTTTTGCAACTCATCTTGGACAAACCAAATTTTCAGAAATCAAGGCCTTAGTCTTGCTCATCTCAGACAACTTTATAGGATATATTTGATTACCACAGATACTCAAAAGGCTGGCATTTGTCAGAAGTCAACATACTGGTTACTCAGAGTGCCTGAAGACCTATGGAAAGAGGTTTGCAACACTGTACATGAGGCAGTGACCAAACAACACAAAGAAAGAGAAATGCAAGAAGACAAAGTGATTGTCTGAAGAGGCCTTACAAATAGCTGAGAGGAGAAGAACAAAGAAAGCAAAGGAGAAAGGGAAAGATATACCCATCTGAATGCAAAGTTCCAGAGAATAGCAAGGAGAAATTAAAAAAAAAAAAAAAAAAAAGTCTTAAGTGAGCAATGCAATGACACAGAGGAAAACAATAAAACGGGAAAGATTAGAGATCTCTTGAAGAAAACTTGAGATACTAAATAAACATTTCGTACAAAGATGGGCACAATAAAGGACAGAAACAGCAAGGACCTAACAGAAGGAGAAGAGATGAAGGAGAAGTGGCAAGAATATGCAGACGAATTGTACAAAAAAAAAGTCTTAATGACCCAGATAACCAAGATGATGTGATAACTCACCTAGAGACAGACATCCTGGAATGTGAAGTCAAGTGTGCTTTAGGAAGCATTAATCTGAACAAAGCTAAAGGAAGTGATAGAATTCCAGTTTAGCTATTTAAATTATTCTAAATTATGATGCTGTTAAAATGCTATAGTCAATATGTCAGCAAATTTGGAAAACTCAGCAGTGGCCACAGGGCTGGAAAAAGTGAGTTTTCATTCCAATCCCAAAGAAAGTCAATGCCTAAGAATGTTCAAGCTCACATAAAATTGCACTTATTTCACATGCTAGCAAAGTAACGCTCAATGTCCTTCAAACTAGGCTTCAACAGTGTGTGAACTGAGAGTTTCCAGATGTACAAACTGGATTTAGAAAAGGCAAAGGAAACAGAGATTGAATTGTCAACAACCCTTGGATCATAAAGAAAGCAAGAGAGGTCCAGAAAAACATCTACTTCTGCTACACTGAGTACGCTAAAGCCTTTGATTGTGTGGATCACAACAAACTGTGGAAAGCTCTTCAAGAGATGGAAATACCAAACCACTTAGTTGTCTTCCCTGGTGGCTCAGAGGTTAAAGCGTCTGCCTCCAATGCGGGAAACCCAGGTTCAATCGCTGGGTCGGGAAGATCCCCTGGAGAAGGAAATGGCAATCCACTCCAGTATTCTTGCCTGGAGAATCCCATGGACGGAGAAGCCTAGTAGGTTACAGTCCACGGGGTCGCAAAGAGTCGGACATGACTGAGCGACTTCACCTCACCTTAGTTGTCTCCCTGAGGAACCCATATACAAGTCAAAAAGCAACAGTGAGAACTGATCATGGGAAAAGGGACTAGTCAAAATTGGGAAAGGAATGTACAAGACTTCATATTGTCACCCTGCTTATTTAACTTATATGCAGAATACATCACATGAAATGTTGGCCTGGATGCATCACAAGCTGGAATCAAGACTGCTGGGAGAAATATCAACAACTTCAGATATGCAGATGATACCACTATAATGGCGAAAGTGAAGAAGAACTTAAGAGCCTCTTGATGAGCGTAAAGGAGGAGAGTGAAAAGGCTGGCTTAAACTTAACATTCAAAAACGAAGATCAGGGCATCTGGTCCCATCACTTCATGGCAAATAGATGGGAAAACAATGGAAACAGTGACAGACTTTATTCTCTTGGGCTCAAAAATCACTGCACATGGTGAATGCAGCTACAAAATGAAGACATTTCTCCTTAGAAGAAAAGTTATGACAAACCTAGACAGCATATTAAAAAGACCTGTTGACACAGGTTCGTATTGTCAAAGCTATAGCTTTTCCAGCAGTCATGTATGGATGTGAGTTGCACCATAAAGAGGGCTGAATGCCAAAGTAATTCAAAGATGCTTTTGAAACGTGGTTCTAAATAAGACTCTTGAGAGTCCCTTGGACTGCAAGGAGATCAAACCAGCCAATCCTAAAGGAAATCAACGCTGAATATTCATTGGAAAGAGGGATGCTGAAGCTCTAATACTTTGGCCAGCTGATAGAAGAGCTGACTCACTGGAAAAGACCCTGATGCTGGGAAAGATTGAGTGCAGTTGTACAAGGGAGCAACAGAGGATGAGATGTTGGATGGCATCATCAACTCAATAGCTATGAATTTGAGTAAACTCTGTGAGATAGTGAAGGACAGGGGAAAGCTGGTGTGCTGTAGTCCATTGGGTTCCAAAGAATCAGACACGAGTTAGTGACAGCACATTTTATAATTGTGATATAGAAAGATGAAATGAGATAATAATACTCCCTTCATCACATGAAGATTCTTCTTATCCATCTGCTCTGATGTCTCTGTAATAATATTATGAAGTTAACATTTGACATGATGATCCAGTGATGATCACGGTGATCCTCAGTGCACTGATTTTAGTGTTATCTTCCTTATTCCTTTTTACTTTCAGACACTGTGCAAGTAAAAGCTAGGTAAGCATTATTTCCTTTTTTTAAGTACATTAAGCATAGGTAGTGGGCAGCCAAGAGGATAAATTAATTGTCTGCTTAATGCATCTGAGTGCATTATCTTACCCAGAAGTGAAAATCTTTAACTCTCAGGTAGCAGCATAATAGGGAAAAAACAACTACGTACTTCTCAGGGATTCAAAATACCGTGAACTGGGAAGTCAGGGAGGCCTTGGGAGAAAAGTAAAATACATGCACTCACTGGACAGTATTTTGGATTATTTTATATTTTCTTCTTTTTACTCTGATGACTGCACTTTTGTCAAGCTCTGCTCCAGAAGTGGTCTCGACTCATTCCTTTCAAATGGACTTATTCTGTTTCACCAGGCAGCTCTCTGTGATCCCTAGAATTGGCAGTCTGTTTTCCTGCAGAAGAGCTGATGTAATCTGGAATGCTTGCTCCTTTGTTCTTGCTCCATTTATTTTCTCCCCATTCTTGAAGGTGCCTGCTCCAGGACACTGTCTGTGTCTATACTAATCTCTCACAGTGGCTCAGGTTTACATTGCACCACCACACATTCACCACCACGAGAATTGCATTTCACGTGCATATTCTCATTTTTGGTTTGCAACAGAATCACTCATGCAAGGACTTCTTTTCTTTTTCCTTCTTTTAAATATTGAATCATTTACTTTCCATTTGACTCTGTTTCAGAATTAGTTATGCAACTTTGCAAAAACAAAGAGACCATACCCAGAAATCATGCTTTTGGGTAGTCTGGTCCTCTGCATTTGTATAAAGTCCTATGGGTGATTCTGAGGCCTAATTATGGTTTAGAAATTTTGACTTAATATTTTGCATTTTTGTCTTGAGTAATACTTCTTTGAAACTAAACTATAAGGCACTTCAGTGTTATTAGAGTATTTTATCTTACAATATTTGCACTGTCAATGGCATTGTACATTGCTTTGGTTAATTTACTTTGCAGAGATATTAGAAGAAGTCATGGCTCTGACCTCAGATACACTTCTCCAGGACAGTCACTAAACACATTTAATCAGGAGGAACATGCAAAGACCCACCCCCCCGCCACCTGCCTCAGGGTGCCCTCACAGAGCACACATGCTTCCAGAACTCTGTTTATTTAGCCAGCAAAAGCCTGCCGGCAGTTTTAGACAATTTTTTTGGAATTCAGAATTAATATGAAAAGTAAGTCCTGATGAAAATAAAAATTTGGACTTATCTACGTCTAACCTGACTGTTATGAAATTTATTCAAGAAAACTGTGGAGCTCCAAAATCCCATCTGAATCTGAACAGACCAAAATGAAGCTTAGAAGCTAGTGCAGCCTGTTCCTCAAGGGCCTGTGCCCCTCAGTGACCTGAAAAAGATTAAAGGCAGGTCAGGGAAACCCTTCAGGCTTACCCCCCACTTCCATCTTCCCTTTCTGGGGGTTTTCACAGAGCGGTTTCTGCACTGCGGTAGACCTTTGTGTAGGCGCTCTGAGCTCCCTGGCATGGGGAGTGGCGATGAGGATGCAGCCGCTTCTGGGGTAAGGGCAGGCGACCAGAGAGCCTGATGTGCAGCCTCTTCAACAGCATATGCCACTTCTTGGGCATAAAGAGGAACCCCGATTGCCCTAACTCCTCCTCCATAGAAAGCTGAACCCTATATGTTCACAGCGCTGCCTTGTGACGACGGTGCCCCCTGAAGAAGCCCACCCTCTGCTACTCCCCCTCCTATTTTAGCTTGACTGTGGGGAGAATTGTGTTGGGTCGCTAAAGGGCAAGTCTCTCACCGGGCTTTTAGGTCAGGGAGCCTGTTCTTCCAGCTCAGCTACTTTTCTGCTTCCTTCCTTCCTCCCCCACAACTTTGCGGGCCCGCCTGTTTTCACGTCTGCGCTCAGACTTGCGGAAGCAAACGCCAAAAGGAATTAACTAGAGTCGCTCTATTAATTTATGCTTCGACGGTAATGACCTTAAGACAGAGAGGAATTATATATTAACTTGTTCCTAGGCTACAGCACGGCTAAGTTAACGCGTTAGGGAGAATCCGCCCGGCCGGGCCCATCTGCGAGGGGAAGCGAGGCCGCGCGAGGCCGCGAGCGGAGTTCCCGCGCGCCCCGCTAGATGGCAGGGCGGCCTCGGCGACGGGCTGGGCCGCGGCGGCCGCAGACGCTGGGTTTGGAGCTCGTTATTTGACACGCTCACAAATCGACCATTTTTCTCATGTTGTTCATTTAGAAATTGTATTTAAACTTATTTATTTACACGGGCGCATACATAGCCTGTACGCTTACAAACAAATAAGCCTACACCGGCCGAGGTAAAGGTGTGGAAGAAACAAGGGGTCCCCGGGCGCGGCCGCCGCGCGAGACGCCCTCCGCGCCGCAGACGCCCGCCGCGCTCCGCTCCAGCGCGCACGCCGCCCTCCCGCCTCCGTGATGGCGGGGAGGGAGAGACGGCTGAGAAAGTCAAAGGGCGTAATCTGGTCCAGGAGGGAAACTGTTTTTAACACATGGTTTGGTCAGTGAGGGGCGCTCAGGGCAAAAAAAAAAAAAGGCAGAAAAATCAGCATCGTACATTCAAACCCTCCCCCGAAAGAAGATTAAAACCAGATTAGAAATTTGAATTTTATTCAAATCCTTTCTCCCCCTTCTCCTCTCCCTCCTTTCATCTCTCCTACCCTTTTACTTTCCAGTCTCTCTTTGTCCCTGTTCCTATCAAGTCTCCCTCCTCTTTCCGCCTTTCTCCGCAGTCTGAATTTCCACATCTCCCTTCCCCATCCTTCATTCTCTCAGAATTTGATGCCGCTGAGCTGCCTCTGATCCCGCATCCCTTTATGTCGCCTTTTCCCGTTAATGAATTGTTAAAATTTCATAGGGAGCAGTGACTGTGCTCTTCTCTGCTCCTGGGCACTGCAGTTTGGAGGCTGCTTTCCTTCTAGGCAAGAATGCCACAGCTATGAGCCGTCTACTTCTTGTCTGCAAATAATTTTTCAGGATTTGCACATTCTGTATGCAGGAAGATCTTTCTTGCTTTCTTTCTTTTGTCTGTCTTTCTCCCTTTCTCCACCATCCAGGTTTAGGTAGGGTTAAAATTTCAATTAATGAAAGGTACTGGAAAAGGAAGACTGACTTCCTTCCGTGGTGATGAAAACGGGTTTCTAAAATGCCTGGCTTTTGTGGCTTTCTGCAGTGGAAATATTTCAGGAAACTCGTGCGAGCAGAGGGCCATTTGGCTGCATTTTCAGAGTGAGATTTTTGGAAACACCCTCTGCTTTCATTGCCTAGTAGGCAATCTTGTACCCTTAAATTATAACTTTTAATGTATTTTTTCAGATTACACTGCATTAAGGTCATTGTTCGATTGTTCTATGTTCAGTAACACACAAATGCTCCTTTAGTTGTGTGTCCTTCTTCCTTTTTGTTATAAGATTATTGATTTATGATTAATGTGTGGGTAAGGAAAAATAGAACAAAAAGTAGTCAATAAATTTCAGTCTAGATTAAGAAGTGATTTCTTTCCCCCTTAAAATCTACATGTAGGATATTTAGGGAATTATATGTGGTTTGATATAAAATGTACAAATAGAGTTTTAACCCACTTTGATATTTTATACAATGGTCTGTAGTCTAACCATGTACCTAACCATTTCATCCTCTGCTGCCCTGTTTTTCTTTTGCCTTTCATCTTTCCCAGTATCAGGGTCTTTTCGAACAAGTCAGCTCTTCGCATCAGGTGGCCAAAGTATTGGAACTTCAGCTTCAGCATCAATCCTCCCAATGAATGTCTTAGGCACTTGAAATTCTTAAGTTCTTTGAAATTTTATTACAGAAAGTTATGTTTAATTGGAGTTTTATGTTAAATATGTTATATTTTTAATAATAGACAAGCGATGTATAGTATGCATAATGCTGTCAGTTGTGAAGAAATACTGCTTAAACATACCATGAACATCCCATCCAACTTAAAGACGTTGGGTACCTCAGTACTTAATGCCCTCCCTTCCTTTTACTTCCCCCTGCCTCCTTTTTTTTCCCGTTATATCTTTCTTATATGTCACTGTGGTCATTAATGAGAAATTCAGGTTAGCAGTGTATAGAATAAAAATGAAAGTGAACCACTTTCTTTTCATTTTAGCATTTTCTTCATAGTAGGGATGCTGACCATTTCAAAAACCTGTAGATAGGTGTTGACATTTTATGTTTGTGCCCTTAGCATAAACTTTAACCAAATCCTTTAGATTATTTCAGGAAAATCTTTCTTCTCAGCTAATCCTGGACACATTTAGAGATCTATGAAGAAATAAATTGTTCTCCCCCTGATCTACTGTGGCATACTTCCTGTTGTTAGGTGAATAACTGAGCAATTTGTTTTAATCAGGAGCTCTTTGTAGAGGGGGTGCCTGAGAGGGTTAATTGCTAGGGTAAAACAACTACAGGAGTTCAGTTTACTGGGGTGCTAATTGGGTAACAGGTGAGCATAAATAGTGTGGAGAAGCAGGAAATTAGAACATGGGAGGGACAATGTAAATTCTTAAGCTCCACAGCCCTGTAAGTGTATTAAGTCATCAGTCCTGCAAACTGAGTAGTAACCTGTTTTCCCTTCAGACATTTCAGCCTGCAGTGCTATCAGTGGATTGGCTTGGGAGAGAAAGGGAGATGGATTTACTGTTGAGTAAATGACCTCGGCTGTATCAAACAGTTGTCCTTTAGGCTTTCTGCACTGATGTTGTGTGCTGAGGGCAAAGGCAAGTGCTAGTGAAGCTGGGCTAATTCCTAATTACGCTATGACCGGTGACTTTCTTGTAACTGTATGTGATATAGTTTATTTTGTATTTAGTGGCATACTTTTGGACATCTATGAGGGATAAAGAGAGATTGTGTGTAGGGGATGCAGAATCATTAAAAGATGATATAAATCTTGTGCTACAGTCCTGGGGGAAAGGGTCATATTTTAGAATAGAACAGAAATTTATTTTCCCCAATTCTGGAAAGCAGAAGTCCAAAATAATATTACTGGAACAAAATCGATGTGTCAGTATGTCTTGCTACCTCCAGTTCATAGTGGCTGCTAGCATTCCTTGGCGTATGGCCACCATCTTCAGATCTCTCTCTGTTTTGTCACTGAAGAGAGATGCGTGTGTCAAATTTTCATTTACCTCCTTATAACATGTGATTGCATTTAGGTCCCACCTGGATAATCCACAATACTTTATTGCAAGATCCTTAATCTAGTCACATTTGTCATGACTTTACACATAGCACTTATAGGTTCCAGGATAAAATCTGCTATCTTGGGGCATTCTTTAGCCTAGGTCTGTGAGTTACTATTGCTGCTGTTCAATATAAGGTTAATGAATTTGATGTAATTGCTCAGAAATATCCAATTTCTCAAACAGGTGCCTCCCCAGACTTGGAGACCCACCTGAACCATCCTCCAACCTAGCCTAAATGAGTGGAACAGACAGTTGGGGATCTACTGGAAACTCCTGGGCATTGGGGTAGTATTGGCCAAGAAAAATATAAAGCAATAGTATTTTTTGCAAGCCCTTTTTATCAGTAGCTTTAACTTAATTTCTCATAGTTCTCTTCATCTGGTCTTCCTAACAGTATTAATTAACTCATTAATTAATTCTCCAGAAGGCATTTATCAAACACAGACTGTGTACAAGGTGGTGTGTAAACTGTGGGATACAGAAATGAGTTCAGGACATCCAGAGGACTGCAATAATCATAGTCCTTAGCTTATTGTTAACTTTTGTCAACAGTTAGTTAGCATAAGTGTCTTTCACCCTTCCCTCCTTCTCTTCCTAGCTGTGCTTCTTTCCCTAGGAAATATTAAAAAAATTGTGTCTTGGAGGTCATGAAGAGGATGTGACTGCTTGTCCACCACAGAGCTGGACCTGGGCAATCTGAGGCATCTAGTTCCCTCCCCCATCTTTGGAATGTATGCTTTGCCCACTGTTCCTACGTTAGGAGCCGGGTTCAGGAATGTAGCCTTGAGGGAAGAATGTGTTGCTGAGACTATCTGGACTGAATTTGTGACTGGACCTGGAAGATAGAAGACAGAAACTTCTATTACTTTCTTCTTGATTCACAGGTGTATCTTATAGAGCAGTGTTGTCTAATAGTGTAGCAACTAGCTGCTTATGACTATCTGAATTTAAATTAACTAAAAATTAAAATGCAGTGCCTTGGTCACACTAGCTACATTTCCGATGCTCAAAAGCCACATGCTTCTCCAGATAGTTACCATATGGGACCATGCAGAGACTATTTCCATTATCACAGAAAGTTGCTTAGGGTAGTGCTGTCCTAGAAATATTAGTTCCTTATTGGTTTTAGACATAGTTAATATTTTCTTCAAATCTGTCCTTTACATTTTCTATGATGAAGCGGATTAAAGAAAACTTCCTATTCTTTGACATTCCCTTTAATGGGAAGTATAATCTATGTCTCTCCTCCCTTTGAATCTGGGACTCTTTTGAGTAGTATAGAAGTGATGCTGTACCAGCTTCTGGGTGAAAGATTTAATAAATTGCTAGGTTTGAAATCTGATTTCTCTGAAAACAACCAATGTAGGAGGCACATAGAGGTGCTTTGTCAACAGTCCCAGCTGACCCCAGTCTATCGGTTGTTTCCACTTACCCTAGACGTTTTAGTGGAGCTATCTTGGATGAGTACTAAGAACTACCAAATGGGGTCAATCCATGAAATGTGGAATAGGAGAATATTCCAGTTAAGCCCTTCTTGAATTCTAGACCCAGAAAGCTATGAAATAAAATAAAATGGAATTAAAAAAAACATTACATTTCAGGGTAATCTGTTATGCAGCAATAGGTAACCAGGTAGCCTTTTTTATTAAACAAACAAAAAACTGATGTAAGCAATGCAGTTTAATATGCACACTATTGCATAACAGCCATGAATGACAGAGCCTTAGCAACAGTCAGGCTGGAGTTTATATTATGACTCTGCCCCTTGAGCAGGTTGATTGTGCTGATTTCATGGTCTGCACTTATAAAAGAGAGAGACTAGTGCGTTGCAGCACTAATATAGAGATGAGGAAGCAATGAAACAGCAGATGCTAAGAAAGCCCTTGTACAGTGTTTGGCTCATGAAGGAGATGCTCTAATTAAGAAATGTGTAAGATATAGATGTGGCACAAAGGACAAATGATTGACCTACTTGATCAAGTGAGATGGGGGCAGTTGTCAAGCAAGTATTCTCAGAATTAAAGGATTATCTGTGTATAGAGGTAATAAAAGAATGTTTCAGTTTGACTTAAAGGAGAAAAAGAGATCTGAGGTAGTACAATTAGGGGTATACTAAAGCAGGCTCAGTCATTTATATATTTGTTTAAAAATTTGTATATGCATATATTTATATAATATATAGGTATATGTATAGATTTAATATATCTGCATATATTCTTATATATCAATAAATATATGCATATGAAATATATGTAAATATTTTTATTTCAATGAAGACAGGCCTAACTTAATATAGTCAAATTTATAATCTTTTTTAAAAAGTAACTCTGTTTTGGGCATGCCGTTTAACAAATACTACCCTATGTAGAAAACACAGGTACTTTCCTATAGCATCTTCTAAGATTTAGTTTTGCCACTTATAAATGTCTTTAACACATCTAGAAAAATTTTGTTTATGATGTAAGGTAGGAATTTGATTTCATGTGGATAATCAATTATCTTAGAACAATATAATAAATAATTCATCCTTTCCTGCTGATTTGTAAGGCCCTCTGTATCACGAATCAAATTTCCAAATAGGCATGGGTCTTTTCTTCTCAGCACTTCCATGTATTTATCAATACATTACTATCACATGGTCTAATTACTGTAGAGATCATATCTTGATATTTGATAGGGCATGCTTTCTTTCATCCATCTCATTCCTTCTTTCCTTCCTTTCTTTCTTATTTTTTAAATTAAAATTGTATTTGTCAGAACAGTTTTAGAGTCACAGCAAAATTGAGGGATGGGAGAAGATGTCTTATATAAACCCTGCCCCCACACAAGCACATATGCACAGTATTCCCCAATATCAACATCTTTTACCAGAATGATATATTTACTATAATTGATGAAATTAGATATAACTACATTTTTATTTTCACATTTTGGAGATTATGTAACAATGTAGGAAAATAATCATGATATTATTAAGCAAACAAAAATAAACACAAGGCATTTCCAAATCTGCTAGAAATTGTAGATATTTGTATCATTAAAAGAATGGAAGAACATATCTCAAAATATTTACCATGATTATTTCTGGGTAATAGACCATTTTCTCAGTTATCTCCACATTTCTTTACATCCTACAAATATTTTATGAGTACAATTGCTTTTACAATCTGAAAAGCCAGTACAGCTCAACAGAAAGAGCATTCATTTTGAAAATATTTGTGTGCAAAGAAGTCCCAAGTAAAGAACGAACTCTGTCTTCTTTTTTTGCTTATTCAGAAGGAAGAAATGCTTGACAGTTCTTCCTTTCCTCTCATTCTTTCCTCTTGCATCTGTCTCTGGGGGCTGCCCTAGTGGGCACCTACATATCCATTATTCTCAGTAAACTTAGCAGAAGGGTTATCGGGCTTCCTTGATAGCTCAGTTGGTAAAGAATCTGCCTGCAATCCAGGAGACCCCAGTTAGATTCCAGGGTAGGAAGATTCACTGGAGAAGAGATAGGCTAGCCACTCCAGTATTCTTGGGCTTCTGTTGGGCTCAGCTGGTGAAGAATGTGCCTGAAATGTGGGAGACATGGGTTTGATCCCTGGGTTGGGAAAATCCTCTGGAGAAGGGAAAGACTATCCACTTCAGTATTCTGACCTGGAGAATTCCATGAACTGTATAGTCCATGGGGTTGCAAAGAGTCGGACACGACTGAGAGACTTGCAGTTTCACTTAGTAGAAGGGACAGATTGTTGCAGAAAATAATGTCCTATCCAGCAAGTGGCTCTCCAGCTGTTCAAATCAGGTTTGAGTTCATACTCAGTTGGATGCAGACAGATGTTGTGGAATTCTCTGTCTTCAATCCCCTTCTCATTTATGGAACTATCTCTGCCTAGGGGTTCACCTCTTATGTTCAGAGATCGCCTTATTTTAGTTTGATATGTTGGGACTATTAAAAAAATGTTCCTAAATAATTCTATTTTCTTCTTTGTGTAGTCTCCACTGATGTTGACTTTTTATTCCTACAGGAATTGATACTATTATTTTACAGTCTGACTTTTAAGTGAGTTTCCAGTCTTTCCCCTTGTTCTGAGCAGAAATGTCTGTGCTCGTGAGATCCAGAGGTCACCACATGTGTGTTGATGGCAATAGTGGTCAGTCTCTCCTTTGAATCCCAATTAGTTGGCCCTGAACCCCATTCTTGAAGAGTCATACTGATCAAGGAGTCTCTACCATCAAAACAACTCTAATCTTAGGTATTGGCTCACAGATGGAGATGCCAATGCTGGGAGACAACTTTTGAAAGTCATCACTTCTTAATTAGATTAGCATTTTGTCATAAAGTTCATCCTTAATGCTGATATTCTTTATTTTGGAAAGGTCACTGAGGATTATTGTGCTTTGGAAAATGTCTAGAGGTTTCTGTGTAATGTTCATTCTTTGGCTCTCCTTTGACCATTTGCTTGTCCATATTGCACTTTTCACACTTGCAAACACATCTATATACTCATGGGCTACTATTGCAGTGTTATGTTCCTCTGTTCACTATCTTTTTTTTTTTTACTTTCCATTTTTAAAATATAAGATCTTGTGACCATAGTATTGCATTCAAGGTTCTCAAAAACATGACACCATCCTTTAGTATCATTTCCCACTATACCTCAATTTCCTTAAACCCTCTGGATCAATAATTTCTCAGACTCATTATCATTTTATAACAAGATCATGTATTTTTCAGTCTTATACCCATGTTATTCTTAGTTCAAAAAATCTTTCACCAAAGTTCAAGATCTCAGAAGCTTTTCTATTCCTCAACTGTGTCTCGAAGATATTTCTCTCTTTCAGCAGACCTCACCTTCCCTTGTACTACTGCTCCTGCACATATTTAGGAAGTATATGGGAAAAAAAAAGGAGAAACTTTTAGGAAAATAAAACTTATTTTAGAAGCAATCTTCTCCCTTTCATTTTTTAAACCTTCATGTATATTGACGAGCCCATCACGTTCTATATGGCAGGAAATGAATCAAACTACAAATATTGATCAAGAAACATGTTTGTTGCTGATCAGAGATACAATTGCTTGTAAAAATGTGCATTTTGGTCAATATTTATTCCTTCCTAAAATTACACAATTATGTTTTCTTCTCTTAAACTCAGTTTGTCCAGTTTTATGCAATTTCCTGTACCAATGTATAATTTATTTATATGATTAGCTTGTCCTCTGTGGAAACCTAAAATGATATAACTTCCTTTGAACAATGTATCTGGAGCAGTTATGATGTGTTATTATCAGCTAAGGGAAATCTCTTGCTCATGAGTCACAAAAACAGATGTGAGCAAAGAATCACTTACTGTAATCAATTTTCATAAGGTAGTTACAGCAAAGGCAGGGGTGGACAAAATTTATGCTAGTCCCATAACTAAATTTTCTCAGTCTTAAACATAGTTAAGTCATTAAGTCTTATCTTTGGAAATAAGATAATAATAGTTAGAAATCTTAAACTTTTGTTTATTACCTAAGACACATTAACAATCATTAACTGATTGTTACATTATGTTAGCATTGTGAAATAATTTTAATTTTTCTTTTAAGTATATTAAAATTTGGTTTGTAATGACTCCTATAATATATAGCAATTTACATATGGAGTACATCACTGCTAAGTGATTTATACCTGTACTTTGTAATGTCCTATAAGTCCTATGTGTTGTATAAAATTTTATAATAGTTCAGTTCAGTTGCTCAGTCATGTCCAGCTCTTTGAGATCCCATCAACTGCAGCATATCACCAATTCCCAGAGCTTGCTCAGTCTCATGTCCATCAAGTTGGTGATGCCATCCAACTATCTCATCCTCTGTTTTCCCCTTCTCCTCCTACCTTCAATCTTTCCCAGCATCAGGGTCTTTTTCAGTGAGTCAGTTCATCTCATCAGATGGCTAAAGTATTGGAGCTTCTGCTTCAGCATCAGTAAGTCCAATGAATATTCAGGACTGATTTACTTTAGGATCGACTGGTTTGATCTCTTTGCAGTCCAAGACTCTCGATAGTCTTCTGCAACAAAACAGTTCAAAAGCATCAATTCTTTGGTACTCAGTTTTCTTTATGGTCCAACTTTCACATCCATACATGACTAATGGAAAAACCATAGCCTTGACTAGACGGACCTTTGTCAGTAAAGTAATATCTCTGCTTTTTAATATGCCATCTAGGTTTGGCATAGCTTTTCTTCCAAGGAGCAAGCATCTTTTAATTTCATGGCTGCAGTGATTTTGGAGTTGAAGAAAATAAAGTCTGTCACTGTTTCCATTGTTTCCCCATCTATTTGCCATGAAGTGACAGGATCAGATGCCATGAGCTTAGTTTTCTG
Source organism: Nanger dama (assembly GCA_917880005.1). Taxonomy (NCBI): domain Eukaryota; kingdom Metazoa; phylum Chordata; class Mammalia; order Artiodactyla; family Bovidae; genus Nanger; species Nanger dama. The sequence goes on from CAKJTW010000069.1 coordinate 8,619,560, forward strand.
AATGTTGAGTTTTAAGCCAACTTTTTGCTCCTCTTTCTCTTTCATCAAAAGGCTCTTTAGTTCCTCATCACTTTCTGTCATAAGGGTGGTGTTATCTGCATAACTGAGGTTATTGATATTTCTCCTTGCAATCTTGATTACAGCTTGTGCTTTATTATTTATAGTAATCATAATCACTATAATCATTATTATTATTTTTTATACATTTGTAAGTTGAGGGGATGAATTAATTCTGTAGGCAATAAAAATAAATGAATTTGTTTTATAAAAGGTAAATATCATAAGGAAAGTAACATCAAAATAATATGGATCCTAAAATTTTTCTCATCTCATATTGAGAAAATATTTCTAACATGTAGTTAGAATAATTTTTTATTTACTATATAGAAAGATATTACCTTAATCAAAAATTTTGGTCAAAAAATATGGATGGGAAATTCACAAAGAGCTTACACTTGAAAGTGGCTGGTGAGCTTATGAAAACTTGTTTAACCAAATTTATGCTTAAAAGGAATTTAAATCAAAGAAAGGTAAGATTTTTCAATTATTACAAGAAACAATATTAAAAATAAGTTGTAATTTTAGTGAGGATATAGGAAAATGGTATTCATACATTGTGATGTAGGTAAAATTGATACAACTCCTATGGAACAAAAATTTGCCAATATTTGTCAAAATTTAGTTGTTTGTTTTTTTTTTTTACCCTTTGACCTCAATCTGTCATTTTAAAGAATTTGATCTAAAGAAATAATTGTATGCTCAATACGCATGTGTAAAGATTAACTTTATGGATGGTCATCTTTATATTATTATAGGAAAAAATTGGAAACAACTTACATTTCTAATATAAGGAATAATGTGTAATAACATGGAAATATGCATACAATTTACAAAAGAAGTTTCAAATTTGACTATATTATCTCTATCTATAAAATATAAAGTAAAAGTGAAAGTTGCTCAGTTGCGTTCGACTCTCTGCGACCCTATAAATTGTACAGTTCATGGAATTCTTCAGGCCAGAATATTGGAGTGGGTAGCCATTCCCTTCTCCAAGGGATCTTCCCAATCCAGGGAACAAACCGAGGTCTCCCACATTATATTTATATTATGTATATATATACACACACATATATAAATATAAAAATATATAGGCATATCAGTTCAGTTCAGTTCAGTTGCTCAGTTTGTGTCCGACACTTTGCAATCCCATGGACCGCAGCACGCCAAGCCTCCTTGTTCATCACTATCTCTCGGAGTTCACTCAGACTCAGGTACATCGAGTCCGTGATGCCATCCAGCCATCTCATCCTGGTCGTCCCCCTTCTCCTCCTGCCCCCAATCCCTCCCAGCATCAGAGTCTTTGCCAATGAGTCAACTCTTCGCATGAGGTGGCCAAAGTACTGGAGTTTCAGCTTTAGTGTCATTCCTTCCAAAGAAATCCCAGGGCTGATCTCCTTCAGAATGGACTGGTTGGATCTCCTGGCAGTCAAGGGACTCTCAAGAGTCTTCTCCAACACCACAGTTCAAAAACATCAATTTTTTGGCACTCAGCCTTCTTCACAGTCCAACTCTCACATCCATACATGACCACAGGGAAAACCATAGCCTTGACTAGATGGACCTTAGTCGGCAAAGTAATGTCTCTGCTTTTCAATATACTATCTAGGTTGGTCATAACTTTTCTTCCAAGGAGTAAGCGTCTTCTAATTTCATGGCTGCAGTCACCATCTGCAGTGACCTTGGAGCTCCAAAAATAAAGTCTGACACTGTTTCCACTATTTCCCTATTTCCCATGAAATGATGGGACCGGATACCCTGATCTTCGTTTTCTGAATGTTGAGCTTTAAGCCAACTTTTTCACTCTCCTCTTTCACTTTCGTCAAGAGGCTTTTTAGTTCCTCTTCACTTTCTGCCATAAGGGTGGTGTCATCTGCATATGTGAGGTTATTGATCTTTCTCCCGGCAATCTTGATTCCAGCTTGTGTTTCTTCCAGTCCAGTGTTTCTCATGATGTACTCTGCATAGAAGTGAAATAAGCAGGGTGACAATAGACAGCCTTGACGTACTCCTTTTCCTATTTGGAACCAGTCTGTTCCATGTCCAGTTCTAACTGTTGCTTCCTGACCTGCATACAGATTTCTCAAGAGGCAGGTTAGGTGGTCTGGTATTCCCATCTCTGTCAGAATTTTCCACAGTTTATTGTGATCCACAGTCTTTCAAAGGCTTTGGCATAGTCAATTAGGCATATGCATACATATATATACACACAAATTACATTATTAGGGGATTATTTAAATAACAAGCTTATATTTCTGTTTTATTTACTTCTTTTACTTTATCTTTTGAGATTTCTTCTACTGACCTTATATTCTGTAACAATTAAAAAGTAATAAAAACTTTGTGGCCTGAGTAAGATCACAGGCTGAAGCTCTCTAAGGAGAGAGAACCAGATCAACATGGGAAGTTTCTTCACAGTGGTCACTGATAAGTTGTATGTGAAACTCTTGGGACTTTGACCTGTGGTAAGCTCAGTTTTGTTATCTGTTGGCCTGTATTTTATTTTCTGTCCTAATGAAGAGTTCATCTGTATTTGAACAGTCCGTTCTTTAACTATCTGACCATGGCTATTCAAAGAAAAAGTATCATCCCTGAGGATTATTTTGTGATAATTCCCTACACATTTCAAACTTCTATGATAGCATGAAACCCTAAAGCACTAGAAGATATTTTTCTTATCCTTTGAAAATACTGTAATAGCAATTAATGACAAAAATTATCTAGTTGGTATGTAGTTATTATCTTGATTTGTTCATTTAAATGTCCAGCTATTACTGCTTCTTGCCCAGTTTGATCACTGTCCGAATAATTAAAATGAGCAAAGTTCCATTCTTCCAAACAACTGACTGTGTATCGCAGTTATTAAATAATTATGAATAAAAACAAATACAGTTCATAAAAGCCTTTCCTCTGTTGTGTTGTGGTCGCGTGTGAGGTGTGCTAAGCCACTCCAGTCGTGTCTGACTCTTTGTGACGCCATGGACTGTAGCTCATCAGGGCTCCTCTGTCCATGGAATTCTTCAGGCAAGAATACTGGAGTGGGTTGCCATGCCCTTCTCCAGGGGATATTCCCAACTCAGGGATAGATCCTGGGTCTCCTGCATTGCAGGCAGATTTTTGCCATCTGAGCTATCAGGGAAGCCCTGTGTTGTGGCACACAATATAGTGATGGATTTTTAAAGTTAGCTTCCCTGATTCAGCTCCATCATTCTATAAATTAAAAAGAATCTCCCGGGAAGGTTTAATGACATTGATGTGGGTAAATGTTTAACAAATGGTTCTTTAGGAAGGGGGATTTCTGTTTTGTGCATTTGCCTATTTCCAAGATTTCTTTGGAAGGAATGATGCTAAAGCTGAAACTCCAGTACTTTGGCCACCTCATGCGAAGAGTTGACTCATTGGCAAAGACTCTGATGCTGGGAGGGATTGGGGGCAGGAGGAGAAGGGGACGACAGAGGATGAGATGGCTGGATGACATCATGGACTCAATGAACGTGAGTCCGAATGAACTCCTTGAGTTGGTGATGGACAGGGAGGCAGCCTGTCCATGGACAGCCTGGCGTGCTGCAATCCATGGGGTCACAAATAGTCGGACATGACTGACTGACTGAACTGAACTGAATGGTGTAAATATTCTCACCATAGTAGATTTTGAGATCCCAATGCCAAGTCACTGAATGAGTTTGGGAAGAAAAGTGTTATCTAAGTCAGAGTGAGCCGGCCCCACTGCATTTTGAAAGAGAACTAACTACTGCATTTGGTGTTCCATCTATGGTACAGATCATGACAGGTTCTCTCTCCACTCAATGGATTGTGAAGTCGCTAGAGAGACAATTTCTTGTTCATTTTTATTTCTGCAGTGCTTCACACAGTGTTGGACACACAGAACTACTTGTCAAAACTATCCTTTGGAGGAAATTACACCAATGTTAGAGAATATATGAGAAAGAATCTATGGATGAAGAATGTACTTTATACTTAAAATCTATTTGCATAGGATATTTTAGATATAACTGCATAAGGATCAACCTTGTTTGAAAAATTGCAGTAGGTTTCAACCTCCATTTGATGAGTTAAAACCAATATATTGTTATATGGGAGAATTTGTCTCAGAAACAGAAACAAAATGGGACAAATATAAAAACATAGTATTGATAAAAGAGAAATAATTCTATAGCTAAGGCTAAATGCCTAGGGAAAAAAAAGCAATTCAGTTTCCCAATATTAATTATTGGGTCATCTCCTGCTATTGGTCTGTGCATATAAAAATCAATGCAAAGATAAGAACCTTTATAATTGACAGGAATAATTTTGAAGTATACTCATTGACATTCAAAGAGGCAGGATGCAATGAAAAGGTTATGAAAGAACAAACTTTGAATTCATCTGAAGTTTTAATTACTACTTTTCAAACTTCTAAAGGAAATAGGGAAGCATGTTATTTTATTCCTTATTCCTTCTAGTTTGCAAAATAAGAGAAACTTGCAACTAACACTTAATAGTATATTGCGAGGGGCGCTCCGCAGAAAGAGCGGAGGCAGTGGAACTTCCCTCAGCAAAGCCGAGGGGTTCCCGAGGAGAGGTGAGCCTGCTGTCCGCCAACCCAGCCCTCGGCGAGCGAGAGACAATCAGACGCGACAGGGGTTCCATCGAAGCAGTTCCGGTTTATTGTTGCAAACTCCCAACTTATATAGGCAAACAGGAGTGTTTTAGGAGGGACTTTCCGTAGTCACACCAATCACATTAAAGGTCAAATTGTCACCTTCATTATAACAGGAGTCTATAGAGATCACACACTGTCTATGTGCACAGAAATCAAGAGAGCCAATTAAAAACTTTGACAGACAACATAGACCCTGCCCCCATCTCTTCCGCCAGGCGCCATCTTAGGTTTTCGACCACAAAGCTAGTCCCTTTGTTTTTAAGGTTTCCCATTTAGGGCCCCACAGTATATTACATGCATAGAGCCTTTTAAAGGCAATTTAAAAAACGCAATATTCTCCAATATTCACATTTTATTCTTATTTCAACTTGTGGGTAGAGGCCATGTAGGTGTTTTTGTCTAACAGATGGGAATGAGACTCTGACTCTTACTGCTACATTCTTTTGTTGAAGTATATTTTCTCCCTGATAAGTGTGTGCATATGGATTTTTGCTTGAAAGGCAAAAGTGTTAAACAAAATAATCAGAGGACCTTATAAGACTGATTTTTTTTTTTTTTTTTTTTTTGGTAAAAAGTTCTATTTCTTTTCCTTACTTGTTCCACTGTGTCCTCTCTTCTAGGTCATGATGGCTCTCAACTTGGCAATCTAATGGGAACTTTGTAGTAAAACAGTACAGTCAACAAGAAAAGTATCCACTGGTTTAGGACTCTTGTTATCCATGTGGATCAATTATTTCTTCTGTTAAGTGTGATGTACTCTGAAGCTTCTTTCTGTAGCTCAAGATTTTATGCCACCACATATCATAACACTCAGACAGTATCTTGCTTTTTAATTTTTTTCAAGGTTAAAGTACACAAATCCCTTCACTTCATTTTCTCCCCTTTTTATCAAGCTCTAGTTTTAAACACTTCCACATCCTTATTATGCAAAGAAACTAACATGCAGCTCTCTTTCTTTATTTGTTTAACTTTGAGCACTGAATAAAATTTTTAAAAATCAGCACATTACCATTTGTTTAATCATACTTACATGCTTTTCTCCTGCACAAAATTTTGGAAGCTGTGCTGGTGTTGAATGATCAAGGGCAAGCTGGACTCCAAGAGAAATGTGAGTAGAGCCTATAAGTGTGTTTTAGTGAAGGATTACTTTACTGCAAGGAACTGAGCCCACCAACTCTGGCTCAGGTATAAAGTAATTTTATTGAAAGGACATAGCAGTCACTATTGCAGCTGAGAAAGTTCACAAAACTAGGTCCTGCTCAGGCAATCACAAAAGGACTGAAATAGCCAAGATATGAACAGAGGCTCCTCTCTCAATCGCTTATAGTGGTATGTACCCTCTGGCTTCCACTCATGCATGTGTGAGCCTTTCTCTGATTCTGCTGCTCATGGCCTGCCTGGTGACTTTACCTTTCCTCTGTACTTGCCTTCCATTTGTCTTGCTGGCTGGTCTACCTGACAGCATGACCTCCCAGTTTAAGAACGTCTTCCAGCTGATGACTGTATAAATTCCAATAAGATCTAGTCTCGTTGCCAGCCAGGGGATGGACATTCATCCTGGGGCTAGAGCCACAAGCTGCACTTTCAAGGCTCTGAGGGTAAGGTTAGTTTCCTAAGAAGTGGGTATGGTAAGAGAAGCAGTAACATGGCAATTTTAACACACCAGGATTAAAAGGATTAAAGTCAGAATTGGAATCCTTTGAAACGGTAATCTTCTTAAATGTACTGGGGTGAAGGACATAAGTAGAAGAGGAGTATCAGTTAAGGATAAAGACAGTTGGGGAATTCATATCATTGTATTTTACCTCTTAAATAATGAGGATACATTGATGGATTCTGGTTTGGGAGAACTGTGTACAGGAAACATCCTGTCAGAAGCTTATGGGATAAATTATATCCTGAGATGGATAGAGATTTGGAACCATATATGAAGAGGTCATTATTACTGTACATCAAAGATGTACATACAGTTTAGCTATTATATAAATTGTGATTTATAGTTCCTAGTATTGTGATTTTTTATATGTTACCTTTATGCCTTCACCTGACAGAGAATATCTCCTTCTTCACTGGACAGAAATCATGTAGTTCTGTATGTTTATAAATTGCTTGAGTCATTTGTAAGAATAGCATATATCATTTTGAATTATATATATATATATATGTATATGTATAAACTGTCTCTTGCCACCAGTAGACTGCAATTTCTTGAGAGTATTGTGTTTCTACCATCTTATGTCTTTCCCATCCTTACCTTTTGCACAGTGCCTGACACATATCAGGCTTTCAATAAGTGACTGTTCTATTTTCTGTTCAGGGAATGCTTTGTTTTCCTTTAGAAAATGATTTTCAAACTGAAAAAAATGAAGATCATATTGCAAGAAAAAGAGGAAATTAGACAAGAAGATAGCAAAAGTTCTTATTCTGAAAGAACTTGCAAGCATGATCACAGAACCGTCCACAGTGGACACTGTGGGGTGACTATGGGAAATGTGAGAGGTGGTAAAGAATCGCAGTGGGTGAGATTGTCCTGAGGTTCAGGATAAGGAAGATATGTGCATTTGGAATTGTAGATGTCCAGCTTAGTTCATCGCTGAGCTATCTTGTGGAAGTAAGATAGGACTCAACTTTATGTGGCTCCACATGACAAAACTAGTGAGTAGCGGAGGTTGATTCAATATTAAGTAAGGAAGAACTTTCAAGAGATTGCGTTACTTCAAATGGGGTTGGCTTTCAAAATAACTTTTATTAACAGAAAATGTTCAAACAGAGACTAATTATTTGAGAGACAACATGGAGATACTTTACTAGACAGAAGGCTATATTAAACTTTAAGGAACTTTTCAAATCTAACATTTTATGAGGTTGATTACTGAGTTTTATTGACGCCTTATGTACCTTTAAATGCAATTCACAAGCATAGTGACGTCTATATTCCTTTGGGGAAATTAACTAATCAGGTTGGAGTAATTACTTCTTTGATGCATTTATATGATTTTTTTCTCACAAAAATCAAGAAAAGACATTAAAAATAACATTTTAAATCATCTTTTACCTAGAGGAAAATATTTTAGTGGAGGAAAAACTGACTGGCTTGTTAAGAGTAAGGAAGGATCCCAAGAAGATTAGCAAGTATGAATTATATGTCTATATCAGAAGGATCAGTTCAATAAGGCAAGCTTTAAAAGGTCCATTGGTCCAATCCCCAAGAGACAAGTTATAAAATGACTGATGCCAATCACATCTCAAGTTGAAGGTTCTGTGTGTGTGAGGGTGAGTGAGTGTGCCTGTGTATTTCAACAGCTGAAATGTCACATCAAAACCAATGTCAGTCATCATGGTGTCAGTGTGGTGGAGATGGAGTTGGCATGAAGCTGGAGATTTGGGGAACTGAAAGATCTTTTTAACTGTTGAGAATTCATTTTAGAGTACTGGCAAGCAACAGAAGATTTAAGGCATAGTACATAATCTTAGGCATGTTTGTAACTAGAAAAATTTCTGTATTAATGGAAAGAATAGCTATTTATCATAATATAAAACACTTTCCCACAGACGAACTCTAAGGGTGACTTCTCGTTTCTAATTTATTTAACCCCAGCATTATCTTATCCTTTTATTTTCTCACCCACAATTCTTTACTATTGACTGCAGTCAGCCTTTTCTCCTCCAAGTTCCCCAAACTGATGATTCTCATGTTCTTATATGTGATTTCTTTCATTCTCATGTGTTCTTATAACTCCTTTCTAGTTATTCATTAAAAGTTAGAATTTTAAAAAACCTTAAAACATAACATGTAATTTTAAAATCACATCATAAAATGAGTATCACAGTATACCATTCATTCTGACCTATCTAGCCTTGTTCCATATTCTCCCCAGAGCTATTCCCAATTATTCTTGTCCACAGCTCTGTCTGCTCACTGGGCTGCTATTGAAGGAAAATGCATCATCTTTAAGAGGAATGAAAAGCAGCATGACAATTTTTGTTCAGCATTTATACTGTGACTTCAATGAAAACAATTCATGACTTTTGAGTCTAGCACATTTCTTGTGATTCTCCTAAATTTTTTCTATCATAATACTTTCATTAAAATACCACATTAAATTTGAGCTCAATCAGAATAACCTATTTTATGGCTAACAACAAGATTATTGAACTTAAAATATGTGAAACAAAGGAAAGATGGAAAGCGTCCACCCTGAGTCTTCACTGTACTGACTAGGTGTTGCCTATTTCACTGGGGCTTGAGTTTCTCAAGGCAGAAGATGTGCCCAAGGAGACTTATTTGGCTCTTTTGGAATGGTATCTTCTATAGTGCTTGGCATATAAAACATAATCATTAATTCATATATTTTAGAAATATTATTGAGTCTTAACTATGGTGAAAGCATTTTTTCTAGTTTTTGAAGAACAGTGGCCCAAAATAGGAAAACTTGATTTCTGTTCTCTAAAGCAGGTGATATAGTAGCATAGTGATTCAAACATGATCTGAATTCAAATACTAAAGTAATTCTACCTCTTAGAAAAGTATGACCAGGAGAAATCTACTTGAGTCTGTTTTTGTTTGTTTTAATCAGAAGAAAGAAATCATTGGTGGGAAGACCTGGAGGATTCACTAAATTACTACAAAATACTTTGATCACTGGGCTTCCGAGGTGTCACTAGTGGTAAAGAACCCACCTGCCACTGCAGGAGACATAAGAGATAGAGACATGGGTTCCATTCCTGAATCAGGAAGATCCCCTGGAGGAGGGCATGGCAATCCACTCCAGCATTCTTGCCTGGAGAATCCCATGGACAGAGGAGTCTGGCAGGCTACAGTACATCGGGCTGCAAAGAGCTGGACGCAGCTGAAGCGACTGAGCATGCACACGCGCACTTTGACCACTGTCTGTCATGTGAAATATTTTTAATGATCTTGAGCTTTATATTTCAGCTGAAGGATGGGTAATTTTAAAATAACAGCGTAACACCATGAAAGCGTGGCAAGGGTTATGAGACTGAAACTCTGAAGTATTATGGAAAAACTTGCGGGAGTACCTGACCTAGTCTAAAGGGCAAGGGAAGTGTCTAGGGAAGTTAAGTTTGCTCTGAGAGCTGCTTTATTAACACTGGCTGAACGAATGCCAAGAGCAACTTTTCATTCCTTGTGGGACTATTACTGAGTCTCTGCGTTTTTCAGCTTTTTTTTTTTTTTTCCATTTTCTCTCTAACTCCTCTTCTGCTAGCAGCAGTGGTGGCCATTTTGGCCTTTTGTACCCTTCAGAAGTTTCTGCTTAGCAGATTATATACACAGTCTTCTGCACATATGTATTGCATAGCTCTTGCATGCTTTTTCTTGGTTGATTTTAATTAATAGAGTGGTTATAACAAGATGGGGGAGGTACTACATTACATTTTATGTGTGATGAGGGAAGGGCTGGAAACCAAGCAGGGGTAGAATAAATATCCCAGATCAGACCAAGGCAGAAGCAAAATTATAAAATAGGTAACATTTACCTTTAGTTCTCACTTATTAATTTTCTCTTGCCAGCACATCTATGTAACCAAAGGCCCACTGTCGTCATGTTTCTCCAGGATCTCTTCTGTTACTGAGAATAGCAAACTAACGGATGAAAGTATGATTTTTATAGAGTGAATACAATTTATTATTTTATATAAATTTTAAGCATGAAAGAGGTTACTATTAATTATTTCAGGAGAATAGGCATAATCCAAGACTGTCTTGGGTAAATGAGGATGTATGGACTTCTTAAATATTAAAGACTTAATATAATAGCCTTTTGGAGATATTTCAGTGTGCACCTAATAAATGCTACCTTTTGCTTTGAATACTTTTTCTTTTAAATTAAAATGACCAAGTGAGAAGACAATAATTAACCCAAATTAATTCATCTTCAATGATAGAATTCTCTTTGCTTTATTCTCTTTATCCCATGATGAGAAAGATATTTATTGGTGGATCATATCCCAGTACCTGTTGAATTATACACTTCATAAGTGAATCTAAACTTGGCCTTTGTATAACCTTTAAAGAACATCAGTGTATATGTGTGTCCAGGGGAATACACAGTCAGAAGAGTTGGCAACTCTTTTTTATTTCAGCTCATGCACACCAAGAGAACTCACAATTAGGACTCGGATCAAAACTAAACTATATCCAGTGGTAAATAATTCATAACGCACTTCTTTGTCTCATCTCCCTTGCTTAACCCAAACCGAGACCCATTTTGTGTTCTATTCCTCCTTTTCCCAATTTCTGTCTTTCTGAGGATGTCTGCTGTTTCAAAACACCTCATTATCTCCACTCTCCCACTGAGCCTGCAGTGTGATGGCATTTGCCTTGCCTGGAGGAAGGAAGAGACAGTTTTCCTCTCCCAACAGCCCTGCACATTGAGATCTGACCAGAGCATCCTCAAGCTGATTCCAAATGCATCCCCTGGAAAGGGGAGAGCAGACTTTGTATCCCATTGTCATCAAGTGGGAGGATGTTCTGCCAGGTCTCTGGACAGATATCACAGTCAAAGAGAAAAGCTCTATAGTGCTTAGAAAACAAAGCTATTTCAGGTTGTTTGGCTGCGAGCTGATAAACAAAGCCTGGGGTAAGAAATGCAAAGTACACACACATACCCACATAGGCATAAAGATAAAGACCCACACACGGGCCTCTGGTCAGTTGAAGACAGAACTGACATATTTAGCAGTCAAGCAGCATTCTTTCTTTCTGACCTGTTGGCTACATATTCAGTTGATAGCTTCCTGCTACCTATCACAAACAATAAAAATCTTTTAAAAGACAGTCTAAATTGCTCTAATACTTTCTTTAAAGAGAACAAAAATGCAGAAAGTTAGCCTGTAGGGACTTCATTTTTCATAGATATGCAATTTATGGTGTTTAAATAAAAGCTTTTGATTTTAGGTTGAAACGATCTTGTCAAAAGGTACATGAAAGACATTTACTCTGGGCTCTTTTCTATTAATACTTAGGGTGATAGCTGATCCTTCTCACTTCTTTTATCCCCAGAACACTTGACTGGCACCTGACTTCCCTACTTTACTTTAGTAGCTGATTCAGAGAAGGCAGCTTCTGATTTTCTGTTTTTCCTTTATCTTTTTTCTTTCTTTTTTTTTTTGGTCACAAACAAATTTGGGATCAGGTTTAGGGAGAGGTGGGCTTCCTTGGTGGCTCCATTGGTAAAGAATCCACCTCCAGTGTGGGAGAGTCTAGTTCGATTCCTGGGAAGGGAAGATCCCTGGAGAAGGGATAGGCTACCCACTCCACTGTTCCTGGGCTTCCCTTGTGGCTCAGTTGGTAGTCTACCTGCAATGCGGGAGACTTGAGTTTGATCCTTCGGTTGGGAAGATCCCCTGGACAGTCCAAGAGGTCACAAAGAGTCAAACACCACTGAGCGACTTTCACTTTCACTTTTCACTTTAGGGTGAGGTGACTTCCCGGTAGCTCAGCAGTAAAGAATCCACCTGCAATGCAGGAGCTGCAGGAGACTGGGATTTGATCCCTGAATTGGGAAGAAGCCCTGGAGGAGAATATGGCAACTCAGTATTCTTGTCTGGAGAATCCCATGGATAGAGGAGCCTGATGGGTTACAGTCCATAGGGTCACAAAGAGTCAGCCACAACGGAAGCACCTTAGCACACAAAAATCCCAAGAATCAAGAGAGTCATACTTTTGTGCAATATTTTGAAAAATCAAAATCAATACAAAAATTTGTGATGAACAAAATATCAACATTCTAATTAAAGGCAGGAACAGTATTACAGACATTTTCTTTTACCTCAGGCTCCACTATGGCTCTGTATGGCCCTGAGTGGAATGTAATGACAATAAGCTGGAGAATGAAGTGTATTTCTGAAGCAAATGGACATCTATTTCTCCATCTCTTCTAGGAACATGTTGGAAGGGCATCAGGGTTCAGGGTCAATGGGATTATGAATTCACTGAGCAAGAATTCTCAGCCTGTAGCTATCATAATTACATAAAACAGACCAGAAGGCACATTGCTCAAAATAAGTCTAAAGAGAAAGATGGGGCAAAGGCAAAACAATTAGACAAGGATCATACATCTGAGTAGGTCTGCTCAGTTGAAAGTGGGAAAAGAAGGGAGGGACAGGGAGTTGGAGCGGGGAAGGTATTAGGCTATTGTGGAAGGTTTCACGGTCAGGCACACAAGGGAACCGGAGTGTGTGCACAGTATCCTTGGCAATGTTTCTATAGATTTCCTGGGGAGGTTGCTGGCATAGGAACTGGAAACTGCAGAAGACCTTGGACAGATTACTTAGCCTTTTTGTGATTCAGTATTTTTATCTGAAACATGAAATTCATAGTGTCTGCTAAAGTGATTCATGTGTTAAATGGTTATTGTTTTTGACTTCACACTTTCTACGGAGACACTGGAAGTGATTCACAGCTAAGGTCTGTGAGTCTCATTCCTAGATGATCTCCCTTATATTATCATTTGTGTGTGTGTGTGGTGAAATGTAGGACTTTACTATTTTAACCATTTAAAAATATACAGTCCTATGGCATTAAATACATTCACAATGCTGTGCAACAATCACAAGTTGCTTCAGTTGTGTCAACTCCATGGACTGCAGCCCACCAGGCTCCTCTGTGTATGGTTTCTCCAGACAAGAATACTGTAGTGGGTTTCCATGCCCTTCTCCAGGGATTTTCCTAACCCAGGGATCGAACCCATGTCTCTTACATCTCCTGCATTTGTAGGTAGGTTTTCTACCACTAGCACCACCAGGGAAGCCCAGTCACCACCATATATTCCCAGAAATTTTTCATCTTTCCCAGTGGAAACTCTGTATTCATTAAACAAAATTCTCCATTTCCTCTCTCTCTAACTTCTGGCAACCACCATTCTACTCTTTGTTTCTATGAATTTGATTAGTCTAGGTACCTCAAAAAAAGTGGAATCATGTAGCATTTGTTTTTGTGTGTCTAGCTTTTTTCACCAAGCATAATTTCTTCAGATTCATTCATGTTATAGCAATTGCCAGTTTTCCTTCCTTTTTAAGATCAAATAACATTCCATGGTATGGATACATCACAATTTGTTTGTTTATTCATCTACTGATGGACGCTAAGTTTGCTTCCACTTTTTGGTCATTGTAAATAGCACTGTAATGAATTTGAGTGTACAAATGTCTCTGATTTAGATTCTTTTGGGTATTTACCTGGAAGTGGAATTGCTGAATCATTTGAAAATTTTTTGCTTATTTTTTGTGAGGAACTGCCAAGCTGTTTTCTTTCCACAGAGGCTGTTGCTTACCTTTTCGCCAACAGTGCACAAGAGTTCCAGTTCCTTTATATCCCCAACCACACATTATTTTCTACTTTTGGTTGTTTTATAATAAAAGAGATCCTAATGGGTGTGAGAAGCAATGGCACCCCACTCCAGTACTCTTGCCTGGAAAATCCCATGGACAGAGGAGCCTGATAGGCTGGAGTCCATGGGGTCGCTAAGAGTTGGACATGACTGAACGACTTCCCTATCACTTTTAACTTTTCATGCATTGGAGAAGGAAATGGCAACCCACTCCAGTGTTCTTGCCTGAGAATCCCAGGGACAGAGGAGCCTAGTGGGCTGCTGTCTACGGGGTCACACAGAGTCGGACATGACTGAAGCGACTTAGCAGCAGTAGCAGCAATGGGTGTGAAGTGGTATTTCATTGTGATTTTGATTTGTGTTTTTCTAATAATTCATTATATTGAGCATTTTATCATGTACTTGTTGGTTGGTTGTATATTTTTGAGAAAGTGAAAGTGAAATCGCTCAGTCGTGTCCGACTCTTTGCAACCCCATGGACTGTAGCCTACCAGGCTCCTCCCTTCATGGGATTCTCCAGGCAAGAGTACTGGAGTGGGTTGCCATTTTCCTTCTCCAGGGGATCTTCCCCACCCACGGATCGAAACCAGGTCTCCCATATTCCAGGCAAATGCTTTAACTTCTAAGCCAGGAGAGAAGCCCATATTTTTGAAAAAATGTCTCTTTAAATCCTTTACCCATCTTCAAACTGAGTTATTTCCTTTTGTTGTTGTTAAATTGTAGAAGGTCCTTATGTATTCTGGACTTTTGTTGTTCAGCTGCTCAGTCATGTCTGACTCTTTGGAACCTCATAGACTGCAACACACCAGGATTTCCTGTCCTTCACCATCTCCCAGAGTTTGCTCAAACTCATGTCCATTGAATCTCTAATGCCATCCAACCATCTCATTCTCTCTCTGTCACCCCCTTCTCCTCCTGCCTTCAGTCTTTCCCAGCATCAGGATCTTTTCCAAGTAGTTGACTCTTCACATCAGTTGACTGAAATATTGGAGCTTCAGCTTCAGCATCAGTCCTTCCAATGAATATTCAGGGTTGATTTCCTTTAGGAATGATTTTTATTTCCTTGCTGTGTTGTTTCAAGTTATCCAGATGTGTCAAGAATTCTGAACACACTTAAATGCCCAATATCTGAAAGAAATAGATGCAGATCACAGACTTGGGCAAGAAAAATAATGTGACTGTTCCCCATCCAGACTGCCAGGTCAGGACCTTCCTTTCTCTTTGGTCGCCTGTTCACCTCAGCTCTTGGGCATTTAGGCTGACTTTGCCTAGACTGGTCCTTCATCTGCTGCATTTTACTTGGGTTTGGCTTTCTTGATTTTTTTTTTTTTTTCTGGGATCAAAACTATACCTTCCCTTTGCTCTTCTGGGTAGCAAAAGCTACTCTGAAAATTTATTCGAACCAAAGCATTTAAGGGATACTACTATTTAGATCATTATACCCATAGAAATTGTTTGTCTTTGATCAGGGTCATTTAAGTTCTTGTCCGATAACAGTTAATTTTATGATGCAAGTGTTAGCACTCATGACATGTGAGCTTGTGGGAAGATATCTCTGAGGGTGAGTGATATTCTGGGCTTCTTTTCTCCTTACTAGGAAATAAGTTTTTCTAGCAAGCTAAAGCAATCAGTTGGTCAAGGATCCAACTAATCTGACTTTGTTTTCTTTTCTGGGGGCAAAATTGGGGAGGCTTGGAAAATAGGGGGTTGGGATTGCTCTGGATGTTTGAACTGATTCCCTCTTGCTAGTTAGGAAATCACTCTGGCATAGCTGTTTGCCATGGTATTTTTCACACTTTATCTACCATCCCATGTCTCTGTTGCCTGAGAACTGTATTTATATTTACACTGTGAAGCATGAATATGCTGCTGTTCTTTGGGGAAAGGGATTCATCAAATAATCCTTTTGCTTGAGTATTATGAAGTGGACCATGGAACTTCCTCTGCTTGTTTTTGCTTGGAGCCCTTGGGACATGTGAGGTGGCCTTGTCCAGTTCAGTGGGTTTCATCAGGGTAAGCCAGATTTGAAGAAACATAAATTCAGTTGAAAGAGAAGGTAACATGGCATAGCTGAATAATGGGCTTTAGTAGGCAAACCAAATAGTTAAATGCAAGATGCTTGCTGCATGCTAAAACTTAAGGAATGCATATTCAATGCAATGCATTATTAAATACAACATTGAGCATATGGGTACCCACAATTAATGTATATAAATAGCTGATAAAATTGCTCAGTATTAGAAAGCTAGCGGCAAAAATGACCTCATATGTCAAGCAGACAAGTAGGCAGCTACCATTTTCTTTGTACACCTTACAGATGATAAATTAGTTTTATAGTCTGCATGGGGCCCTTATCACACTACAGCACCAAGTGCATGATAAAGAAAAAAAAATGCCTTGGCTCAAAAATCGAACTGGAATTTGGAGTCCCAGCAGAGCTCATTTTTAAATGTAAAGAATTTTAGCCCGCTTCCTTTGGGGAAGATTTATTGTGGCCAAGAGAAATGTAGATCTTGGTTATGTGTTTTGATTAAAACTTGATTTTTGTTTTTATTGATACTAGGTAGAATGTGAATCCGTCATAACATTCTGCCTATTGATTGAGAGCAGTTTGGTCCAATGGGCACAGGACAAGAAAAAGAAGGGTGAATTCTGACTTTTATTTCCAACTCTAGTAATAATAGGCAAAGTTGACCTTGGATAAAACTTTGTAACTCTTTACTAGTTCTGCCTGCCTTGCTCAGTACCGCCCCCCTGCCCTGCCCTAATACTTGTGAATAAATACTCTGTTTTATTCTATGTTCATAAGATACAGGAGTGCAGTTCAGTTCAGTTCAGTCGCTCAGTTGTGTCCAACTCTTTGCGACCCCATGAATCTCAGCACACCAGGCCTCCCTGTCCATCACCAACTCCTGGAGTTCACTCAGACTCAAGTCTATCGAGTCAGTGATGCCATCCAGCCATCTCATCCTCGGTCGTCCCCTTCTCCTCCTGCCTCCATCCCTCTCAGCATCAGAGTCTTTGCCAGTGGGTCAACTCTTCACATGAGGTGGCCAAAGTACTGGAGTTTCAGCTTTAGCATCATTCCTTCCAAAGAAATTCCAGGGCTGAGCTCCTTTAGAATGGACTGGTTGGATCTCCTTGCTGTCCAAGGGACTCTCAAGAGCCTTCTCCAACACTACAGTTCAAAAGCTTCAATCCTTTGGCGCTCAGCTTTCTTCACAGTCCAACTCTCACATCCATACATGACCACAGGAAAAACCATAACCTTGACTAGATGGACCTTAGTCAGCAAAGTAATGTCTCTGCTTTTCAATATGCTATCTAGACTGGTCATAACTTTTCTTCCAAGGAGTAAGTGTCTTTTAATTTCAAGGCTGCAGTCACCATCTGCAGTGATTTTGGAGCCCCCAAAATAAAGTCTGACACTGTTTCCACTGTTTCCCCGTCTATTTAAAATTTAAAAAAGTGGAACTAATTTGTCCTAGAGTTATATTAAAACAATGCGTAAATTAATAGTATTGTTGTGCAATATGTGTGTGTCAGGGTTTTGGGAGGGAAGCCATTGATGTCTATTTAAAAACCTTGAATAGATAAAAAATAGTCCAGAAAGATACCAAGCTCTCTCTCAGGGTTTGTGTGTGGTTTCTCAGTCTTTTAAAGCATAAAAATCTCATGTGTTCATTTTATACAATTTGAAACTCAAAATAAATTCAATATTAGACTGAAATCAATCTGTTAGAGTCAGAGGCCTACTTTACTTTCAAGTAGCATGAGACTCAGTCCTCTCCCAAACTCTGCTCTCCCTCACATCACTGCTTTGTCAGCCAAGGGTCTCCTTAGCATTATTTTCATATCAAACTCATCGTGATCTGTTGTTTTATAGCAGGCAAGAGACACCGTGTACCTGTAATAGGATGCATTCCTGTACCTCTGGGATGTGCCTGGGATTTCATAGGCAATTAAAGTCCTTGTTTTAGGGGTGAGCATTATTCAGAAAGCTGGAGTGAGAAAAGGTCAGTTGAAGTTATAAAGTGGGGGTAGCTTGAAGAGTAAGCAAGTCTTTCCCCTTTTCCTCCTGTCTCTGTCGACTCTTTTGCTTCACCTGCTTCACCCTCCTCTCTCCCCTCCAGTCTTCTGGAAGTGTGGTCCTACCTTTACAACTATTTTGGAGAACTCACTTGATTCCTGCAATTAATTAGGAACAGTGTTGTTTTTGTTTCCCACATGGTAGCCAGAAATGATGTGCTTGGACCATATTGAGGAAGTAGGCTGTTCCTCGTGGGAGTAGCTGTACTCTGAGAGGGGCTAAAGGCAAGCCAGAGGCAAAGCCTCTGGGTCCTCTTCTGCTAAGGTGGTGTCTCGATGGTCTCTACAATGCTCCAGTGTAAAAATATGTATTTCCTCACCATTGTTCTTGTTACTGTGGCTGTTGTGTTTAGTCCCTTTTAGAGTTATGGGACTGAAACATAGGAACTCTTATTCTCTCTCCAAACGTTGAGCAAAGTAAACACTTCTTCTTGGTCTTCATCACTGCAGGGATTTCACATATGTCCCTGATATTTCATTCATCCTTGCATGCCTGTGTACTGTACATAGTTAATGAACAATCACTGTACCGAGGCCCAGTGACACAAAACCCTAATTGAACCTGACCGTCTCCTCCTCAAGCCCGATTTCGACCTCTTTATCAGCATCACTATTTCTCCACGCTTCCCTGGTGGCTCAGACAGTAATGAATCCACTTGCAATGAAGGAGACCTGGGTTTTATCCCTGGGTCAGCAAGATCCCTGGAGAAGGAAATGGCTACTCACTCCAGTATTCTTGCCTGGAAAATACCATGGACAGAGGAGTCGAGTGGGCTACAGTCCATGGGGTTGCAGAGTCAGATATAACTGAGCGACTGACACACTGTCATCCTTCCTTCCAAGGATCCTCTACTAAATGACATGTCACCTGCCTTTGCATGTGTTGCATACCTTTCATCGGAGTCTCCCTACATGAAGTTTGCCTTGGCCCAAACTGTCCTTGTCCCTATTTCCTCCCAACTTACTCTAATCATTCTTTAGGTGTCTTAATAGTGAATACTTTCACCAGGAGGGCTTTCCTAGAACTCAGACCAGACTGAATGCTCCTCTATTATAATTAATTCTTGATAAATTTCATGATACAACTGTTCAGTTGCGTTTCATCCCCACTGCATGGTGTGATTCTTTAAGGCAGAGACCATCCTTACCATTATATCCCCAGAGTCTACATAGAACATGGCACACAGACGACACCTAATGAATAAATGCAACCACAATGGTCTTTGTCTCATAAGCTGCAGAAGGGTGTGAAGCTGGGATTTTGATCTCCTGGAGGGTCAAGTTTACCTCCTCCTGGCTTTTGTAACTTAGGAGTGCCTAGATGTGTTGTTGACAAACTCAGAGAACTAAGGATCATGGGGAGGATTTTAATTTATAAAATATTTATTTAAGCTGCAGTTATATGTAGGTCTGTGCTTGGAACTGATCCCAATGTATATTAATGCTATATTATAATTAGATGCCAATATCATCTTGCTATGTAAATAATGTTCAGCACAAGTTTATTAAGTGATCCATACTATTAAGTCACTGGAAATTATGAGGAAGAAAAGGCTATCTGACTACTTTTTGCTTCAACTGTTAGATCTGGGAAACACTCCCTGACACTGCATAGGAGCTCGTGTCTACATTGTTTACATGACACTCATGTAAGCTCCACATGGCATTTGTCATTCTCCTGGGCTGGCAATAAACCTATCATCACTTAGAGGAAACTAATCTGGGTAGGTAATGACAGGAATGAATAAAGTCATTTTGTAGATGTGCAACTGTGGTCATTAAAAATAAAGCAGACCCTTCTCAGGGGCTGCTAACCTTGCCAGATAGTTGACATTGTTTAGATCAGAGGACACTTAGCCTGTGTGTGAAAAGAGAAGAAAAACACCAGGATTTCCAAACAAATGCTTGCTCTCTCTCCTTAAGTTTTACTTGAGTTTATCAGCAGTGGAGCTGATCTGGAATGAAATGAAATGGTGGCCCCAAGTGGGATCCAGCCTCCCAGTTATTAGCCACACAGTGGGAGAGAACTGACAGACATATGCACCGAGATCACTTGATAAAATTTCTGCTCTTCATCTCAGCTTATCTCATAGCATTGTCCTCTCGCATCCTAGCAAATTTTGGGGCCCTAGAGAAATGAAAGGACAGAATGCTTCGTCCTTGTTTGTCAGTAAAGTCGTTTCCAGAAAGTGCCACTGACAAGAGGGTTAGGGATTGGTTTCTTTGCACAGAGATTCTAAATGAGCACATAGACACATATGCAAAAAGTAGGATTTATGCCTCTGAATATGGCTTGTGAGGAGAGAGTAAACCTCCTGAATTTAGCAATCAAATTTGTTAAGGCTTCTCTAAAGCCTAAACTTCCAATTAACAAGCAAATCATCATCAGACAGCCAGTGAATGGCGAATTCATTCCATTCAACATCTTTTCAAAAGTGGATTTTGTGCACTTATCTCCATGAAAACCCAGCAGGAAGATTTTCCCTGGGAGTGCTCCTACATCTGCTTGTTTTTAATGACGGTAATGGCAAGCAATATTCTACAATTACTTTGGCGATCTCATTTCAAGCATGCAAATCATATTATTGAAGAGCCCAGCAAAAGCCATTTGTTCCTTGGAACCACGAGATAAGTTCTGTGGGGTAAGTGAATGCAGCTTGGAGAAAGCCAGTCCTCCTGTCTCATAACCTCTACTGCATGGTGGTAGAATTTGCTCACCTGAATATAGACATCAAAGAAGAAATGAAACAAAATCATTCCCAAAATGAAGTAGATTTTTTTATTCCATTCACAAAAGATACACTTTGTAACTCATTTATTTAATTAAAAATAACATCATTTAAAGAAAAAAATTAGAAAAAGGATAAAAGCACATGCTAGTGCTAAAGTTCACAGAGTCAAAGCCAAGACTGCTAGGGAGTGCGAGCTCCTTTACGTTCCACAAAGTTCCTGATGCCTTTTCCATTTTTTTTTTTTTTTTACGTTCTGGCCAACTCAGCTGAGCTGTAACATAGTTAGTCTTTATACATATATCTAGAGGCAACATAAATGGGATAAAGCAATCATAGTCAATCATAGTGTAATAGCGTTAACATATGTTAAAATTCATTTAACAAATACCTTATGAAAGGTTAGTGACTTCCCTGGAGGCTCAGACGGTAAAAGCGTCTACCTACAATGCAGGAGACCTGGGTTCAATCCCTGGGTCAGGAAGATCCCCTGGAGAAGGAAATGGCAATCCACTCCAGTACTCTTGCCTGGAAAATCCCATGGATGGAGGAGCCTGGTAGGTTACAGTCCATGGGGTCGCAAAGAGTCGGACGACTGAGTGACTTCACTACTACTACACTATATGGAAAGTTGGAGCTTCCCTGGTAGCTCGGGTGTTAAAGAGTCTGCCTGCAATGCAGGAGGACCAGAGTGTGTTCCCTGGGTGAGGAAGATCCCTGGAGAAGGAAATGGCTACCCATTCCAATATTCTTGCCTGGAGAATCCCATGGACAGAGGAGCCTAGACAGCTATAGTTGATGGGGTTGCAAAGAGTCAGACACAACTGAGAGTAACACACACACACAACTCACACTCACATATATGGGAGGTTCAGTGGGGAAAAAGGAAGATAAACCAACAGGGTGACTACTCTTTACTGGCTCACAGCCGTAAAACGGGAGGGAGGGAGTGCCCATTACACTGGCTGATCATTGGATAGTGCTATTCAAAGGTAGAAATTGAGTTTTAACGGAGAGATACAATTTCAGTAAGTGACGAAGATCTTGAAACCAGCTTATTTTTGTAGGAATGATACAGAAAGTAAAAGACAGATAATACTGCAGTGGAAAACTAGAGGCTTAAGTGGGCTTCTCTCATAGCTCGGCTGGTAAGGAATCTACCTGCAATGCAGGAGACCCTGGTTTGATTCTTGGGTTGGGAAGATCCACTGGAGAAGGGATAGGCTACCCAACCCAGTATTCTTGGGCTTCCTGTGTGGCTCAGCTGATAAAGACTTTCCTGCAGGGAGGGTCAGAATGGAGAACACATGTACACCCATGGCTGATTCATGTGAATGTATGGCAAAAACCACCACAATACTGTAAACTAATTAGCCTCCAATTAAAAAAAAAATACATATATATAAATAAGCAAAAAAAAAAAAAAGTAAAGAAAGACGAATGTTTGAATTAAAAAAAAAAAAAAAAGGAATTTCCTGCAGTGGGGAGACCTGGGTTCCATCCCTGGCTTGGGAAGATCCCCTAGAGAAGAGAAAAGCTTCCCTGGAGAATTCTATGGATTATACAGGGTTGGAAAGAGCATGAGTGAGTCACTGAGTGACTTTCACTTTCAAGTGGAAATCCACTATTAGTCCTCTCAAACTATTACAGAAATCTTCTGTAGTAAATGCTCCTCATCCAGTTTTATGCACCAAGATCCTGGCTCTAGTCCTGAGGAAGGATCACTGTTTCAGATAACTCCTTTAACACCTCTTGGAAGGTTCTTTAACTTGGAACTTCCTAAAAACATGTAAGTTAGGCTGAGGCTAACAGAACATACACCATGATATCTGAACTTTCTGAATATACTATTGATTTCAGTTAAGCAGAGAAGATATCATAATGTGTACATGGATATAACCTGGTCTGATACTAACTTCTAGTTACCTCTCTAGCAAGGAGTTCTCTAGGAGAAACTTTTGTCTATTATAATTAGGGTATTTTTTCTGTTTAAAAATAGTCATAATATTTTAATATTCAAATTCTGCTCATCCTTTTCTGTGTCTTTGTCCCATCACAGTTTATACTGTTTGTCATTTCTTTGTGTTGGGGTCCTGTCCCATAGGCAGAAAATATCAATTGCAGCTTATGAAAAAATTCTCAAAGTTGCCTATAGGCAAAGCAAGGCTAAAGGAGGTTTGGCTCCTCCATGGTATGGTCTCAGGTACTTTGCATTAGAATTTATTGTTTATTTTTCATGAGGTTCTGTGGTTCTCTGCTGTGTCCTCTGTTCTAACTGCCTTGGATCCTGCAAGCAGATGCCCATCTACTCTGTCCGTGTGTGCAAATGAAGGGAACAGGTATTTATGTTTGCTTTTTTGTAAAAAGAGTAACTCACAGGTTGGCATTCAAGCTGATAGGTTTCAAGTGTGGACAGGATTTGCCTTTTGTGAAATTCTACTAGAAACTTGCCTAGCCTGCAATAGGTTTAGAACAATTTGTGTCCAATTCCTTGAATCCCTCTTCCTTGAACAAAAAGACTCCATTAAGTGTTTGCTGACTTGGATGATCTTTTCATCTAAGGAAATGAGAATTTTTCTAGAAGACAATAGAGAGGTTTTTGAAGTTTTCTAAGTCTAGTATTTCATAAGGATTTATCTATAAGTAGGATTTAATAACAATGATATACATAGATAACATTAAATAGCACTTACCACATTTCGGCCCTGCTTTGAGTGTTTTGCCTACTGCATCTCATTTAGTCCTTACAGAAGTCTTGTGAAGTACATAGTACTATCACCTCCACTTTATGTATGAGGAAATCAAAATATAGATATTAATTTTTTTTCCAAAGGTCACATACAGGTTCAAGTTCAGGTATGCTGGCTCTAGAGTTCATGTTTGTTTGTTTTTATTTTCTATCTGCAAAGGACTCTTCAGGAGCCACTGAAATGGTAATAATGTCAGTGATAATGATTCACATATTTGATTTTCCCTTAAGAATCTGTATGTTGTAACATAACAACCAGTGACTGCTGCAGAGGCTTTGCTTTTAGGAGACGGGGCTGTTGATGTTGCTCTAAAGCACCGTGTCAGCACATCAACCCTGCTGGCAACTTAGCCGCCACTGCTGTCCCCAGACACATCAGAATCGCTTTCAGCATCTGTCTTTTTGGTCTTTGAGCACCTGAGTTACATCCTGAGTGGTCATAAAAGAGTCACAGAGTGAATCCTTCAGTCATCACCCATAACTGAGCTGCCAGAATTTCTTAAGATGTAAAGAGGCAGGGGAAGCATTGATTCCATTCTCCTGAAAGTAAGTTACAACAATCAGCTAGTCTTACTTCCCTTCCCTACCTACTCCTTTCTTCTGTGAGTTTCTCATAGCAGTTCTTCCAAGTCTCTGAGGGGGTGGAATGAAGGAGTTTGGTCAGAGGAGGATGGTAACTGTAAATGTACAAGAGTAAATATTGTTGTTTCACTTTTTCCTTCTTCTCAAAACTGAACTAAAGGCATGGTACTTTTCCTTAAAACCTAGTTGAGAAGACAAGAGTATCTGTGATGGTTCAGAACTTGATCTGTGCTCCAGGAGTCAATTCTTTCTGTCCTTAATGGGAATCAGTAAATCTTCTGAGTCAAAACGATGAAGGCAGATACAATACGTTAATGACCACAGGCGCACTGTCTAACTCAGACCTTGGGACAAAATGAAGGAGAGTTGGATGGACAAGTGACCAAACTCTAAGCACTGTTGTGTTTAGTCGCTCAGTTATGTCTGACTCTTTGCATCCCCATGGACTCCTAGCCCACCAGGCTCCTTCACCCATGGGGATTCTCCAGGCAAGGATACTGGAGTGGGTTGCCATGGCCTCCTCCAGGGATCTTCCCAACCTAGGGAGCAAACCCAAGTATCCCGCATTTCAGGCAGATTCTTTACTGTCTGAGCCACTAGGGAACCCTGAATATACTCATTCATCAACATTACATTGCTTAAAAGAGGATTTCAAGATACTGGTTAAAACTTGTTTTTACTAGCTGTTTTAGGAAATGATAAAGTGGGAGGAACACCAATCCTTCCATCTTTAGTTCTGAACTTTTAACTGCTTGACATTGATTTTAATTTGGTTGTCCTGTGCCTTGATGTATGACACATGCATTAATTGTCCTTTTCTCTTTTCTCTGATACTCTTTTATTTGGCAGGAGTGACCAGGGGCTAATCTGGCTTTTAGACTCCATTAGGCTGGGAAACGGAGAAGGCAATGGCACCCCACTCCAGTACTCTTGCCTGGAAAATCCCATGGATGGAGGAGCCTGGTAGGCTGCAGTCCATGGAGTCGCTAAGAGTAGGAAGGACTGCACTTTCACTTTTCACTTTCACGCATTTAGAAGGAAATGGCAACCCACTCCAGTGTTCTTGCCTGGAGAATCCCAGGCACGGGGGAGCCTGGTGGGCTGCCATCTATGGGGTCGCACAGAGTTGGGCATGACTGAAGTGACTTAGCAGTAGCAGGCTGGGAATGATAGTCTGTAACTGTATCTATGAAACATGTGGAACTTAGGGGTAGAGGCAGAGTGGAAAGACAAGAAGGAGCCAGGCTCATTAAACCAGCTGCTGCTGCTGCTGCTGCTGCTAAGTTGCTTTGGTCATGTCCAACTCTGTGTGACCCCATGGACAGCAGCCCACCAGCCTCCTCTGTCTACAGGATTCTCCAGGCAAGAATACTAGAGTGGGTTGTCATTGCCTTCTACCCATTAAACCAGAGAGGAGACTAAACAAGTTGCCAAACTGAAGAACTAGAAATAGATATTTACAGCCAGAGTAAAGAGGGAAAAACAAGTCTGAGAGCAGACTTGAGCGGTGGCCAGTAAATGGATATCTACCTATAGCTGGCTTTTGTCTGACTGCTGTGTGGAGAAGTGGAAGAGATGCTGGTGACTTTAGGAAAAGAGCAGTTCCTCTCAACGTGGGCCTCTTACCATACTTTACCATATCTGGTGTATGCAGGTATGTTCATTGGGCCTTTATTATTTCCTACATTGCTTATAGTTAATTATCTCTCAAGTGTGCATATCTTGGTTTCCTAGTTTATAGGAAGCTCTTGGAGGGCAGGTCTCTTTTCTGTATTACACACAACTCATAAAAATTATCTTGAATATCTCAAGAACTCAGTGAATACTTGTGATGAATTGATTAAGACAGGTAATTAAGACTTGCTGCCATGAGCCGTCTCTAGTTGATTTGAACAGATGGTGGTAGTTTTGCCTACTTCACATGGACATAGTATGAAAACAGGAACTGTTCCAGGCATGGATAGGAAGCCAGCCATGCAACTTGGACATTATGGTTACCTCAGATCCTAAAGATATATTTACAAAAGGGAACTGCATCTCTTAGTGGGGTTGCATTGAAAAGACATCTGAATAAGAGGTTCTCTGGTAATATATTGCAATATTTTTAAAATTTAAATCCATCCAATTAATAGTATTTTGTGACTACCCAAAATCTTTTGATGAGTATTTAATTTTTCTGATCAAACCAGAATCACCAAGTGGATAGATAATTCAATACTAAAAGACCATTATTTAGAATGTGTATGCTTATTTGCTCTGTTGTATCTGACTCTTTAGGACCCCATGGACTGTAGCCCACCAGGCTCCTCTGTCCATGGGATTCTCCAGGCAAGAAAAGTGGAATGGGTAGCCATTCCTTTCTTCAGGAGATCTTCCTAACCCAAGGACTGAACCCAGGTCTCCTGCATTGTAGGCAGATTCTTTACCATCTGAGTCACCAGGGAGGCCCTTATTTAGGATAAGTTTTCCAATCTATCTATTATTTGGTATTAACTAGATGATTGCTTTATCTCTAAGGAGGTTTTTAAATCTTTGTTAAACATTTCAGCCTACACTGGTCTTTTTTGTGATCTGATCTTATCTAACTCATATTACTTGATTTCCTGATTTTTGTGTTTGATTATATGTGATTGCATCATTATATTTTTGTTTTGTATGCTACAGTAGATGGTAGCTACTATATGTCTATTTTGTATTGCCAAAAGCAGATACCCAGACGCTAAATACAGTAAGCTTTCAGTATAGTTTTGAACAAAAATAAATAGTAAACAGGGGTAAATTGTGTAAGTCCTGGGTTTGAAACAGGTGCTAAATTATTTGACTGCTTTCATTAACTGCCAGCTCTCCATCTGTTCAAAATACTATACTTCTCAATGCCAAAGCAGTATCATTCAAGCATTATTTAATAAATATCCATAGTCCGTGATGACCATGGCTTTTTAATTTTTTTTAGTTGCCCTGGTTCTTCTCTGCTGCACACAGGCTCTCTCCAGTTGCAGAGAGTGGAGGCTACTCACTAACTGCGTTGCACAGCCTTCTCACTGTGGTGGGTTCTCTTACTGTGAAGGCTCAGTAGTTGTGGTGCATGGGCTTAGTTGCTCCAAGACACATGGAATTTTCTTGGACCCAGTATCTAACCCCACTTTGGCAGGCAGATTCTTATTCAGTGTACCACCAGGAAAGTTCAACATGGCTTTTAAGATGAGAGCCTATGTTAAGTCAGCACATCAAACGTTAAAAACAAACATAAAACAAACAAACAGACAAAACCAAACCCAGCAGGCTTCAAGGAGGATGTCCTTGGCTTAATGCCCTTTAACATTAAGCTCAAAAGTGGGAGTGATAGAGCTCAAGAAATGGTAGTAGGCTGAGGGTCCTCTCACCATTAGATTGACAATTCACAAGTATCAATTCCTTACCTTCTGATGGCTGCTTCATGATATAAAAGAAAGTTTTTGTCTAACTCCTAGCTAAGGTGTGTGTATGCAGAGTGTGAATGGCATATACATAGCCATCTTTTTAAAATTAACTTCCTAATATCACTGCTAAGATGGTTGCCACTTCTCTGACCCCAGCTAGCATTAGTTTCTGTGAAACTAATAATATATAATACAAGTATGTAACTGCTGCATTGTCACCTGTTGACTAGTGGTTCTCAAATTACATAAGTGAACTTCCTGAGAAAAAAGTCATTATGCTTCTTCTTACCTAGGATGAAGTTTATGTTTAAGAAATGTCAAAGCTTCATGACTGCCTCAGCCACGAATGACTGATTTCACAAGAAATCCCTGGTACATGAAAGAGTACAGAGACTAGTGTTAATAAAATCGGAACTCTTCTGCCCTTTAATTTTTACTCAGTCGTAGACTCCTTGAGTAACTTTTCTTTCTCTCCTCCAAGTGCTTTGAGGCAGACATTAAAGGCAACTGATTATTCATAATATTCTTAAAATTCAGACTTTTCTACATTCCCTGGAGGTGGTTCAGCAAGTTAAGTACCAAAGCATAAGGACATAGCCCCTCCCAAATATGGCCTTTCTGTCTTGCAATTTCCCTAGAATGAGAACCTTCAACTTCTCAAAGCTGTCAACTTGATATTTTTTAACAACATTGATAAAAGCCACTCAACAACAATGACAAGTCCCCAAAATAGATTCACAGGGTTTGTGGTGGCTACGAGCTGGGTTTGCTAAAAATAAATCTGTTTCTGCTCCCTCCATCATCCTTTTTCTGCTCGACTATAATTAAAGTCCACATCTGAAATTCTTGTTGAGCAGCAAAGTCCCATGAGTGATTGGCATCTGGAATCCAAAAATATTCCACAAAGAACAGTGTTCTCAGTGGCACATCTGACAGGCTTGGCTCACTTTCAAGGTTCCCAGCTTCTCTATGAGTGGCAAACCAATGGCTGAATAGGAAAATTACTTCAGCCCAATATCGATCAATCAGTTGGTTCTTCCATTAAGGACTTAAAGCAATTTCCCATGCCTATCCTCACTTACTCCACACTGGCACCTGAGAGGAGCATGAAAGAAGAAAAATCAACCTCACTAATTGGAACACTTTTTTTTGTTTTGCTGGGAGAGAGGGACCCAGCTTGGCTGGGAAAATGTGTTTTCCTGACAAGATGGAGAATTGCACTTTCCTGCTGGTCCAAATAACTCTAGCTTTTGCATAGAAATTCCATCCAGTTAAAGGACCTTTGTTTGAACCCCAAATTTGTGATCTCCCTTTAGAAGAGAGATTAGTTTTAGGGAGGAGGGAAAAGCCTTTCCCATCATCTTATTTTTAAGGCTTGTGCCATTTGCATGAAGACTAGACAATGTGTGATTGCTTGTGGGATACTCCTCATAGTATCCTAAGTAAGAATATTTTGGACAATGAGAAGTACTTTTCCCTCTGAGCAGTCAAATAAACCTAATCATATGAATATACAATGAGATAAAGCACCAATGTTACCCTGAAAGGTTTTATGATTTTAAGTAGACTTGTGCTAAACTCTTATCATAATTGTATTTAGAAAGAGCAGACCAGTATCCTGCTGCTTCTGCTCACATTTGACATGTGAACAGTATGAGCTTAGATGCCTGAGCTGAATTCTTGATTTGTATTAGTTTAGAGTTACTGTTTGCTATGTTGCAAGTAAAGAGGTCATATATAATGTTAACTCTGCTGAAACCAAGTACATACATTATTTTTCTACATTTGCTAGAGACAACCAGTATTTCAATTTTTTATTGTATAAAATTATTAGTATACATTATGTTAATAATAGAATGACTTAAAGAAGGTCCAGATATATAAGAACTATAATCTTAGGTCAGAGGCAATGATCCAAGTGTTTTGAGATGCATGTGATCCATCTAATGAGATAGGTGGCTGGTGGTATGAATTTCTGCAACTGATACAACCTATTTCCTGGGTCTTGCTTTATTACTGCGTGTTGAAGATAAAGAACAACAAACAACGAGGAGGTAAAAACAAAGCAAGAGTCTTGGTGGCAAAAGAGTCACAGAGATGAATTTAGAAGTAAGCAGAAAGAGAGTGGAATGTCAGGGATGTTTTTGTTGAATAAACCAATACACGTTGACAGTTTATGCTTCAGTGGCATCTTTTGGTGAGTTTCAAATGATCTTTGAAGCTATTATATGGTAGTGCTTGACACACATGCCAAGGGCAGATATTTGCCTATTATTGAAAAGCCCATTTCTCTATACATAGACTTCTAGAAGGATAAACACTAGAAAGTTACCTTGAATATGCTGTAGCCCTTTTTCTTCAGATGGAGAGCTGTGACTAAAGAAGATTAAAGAATGAACATAAAGTCCATATCTGATTATGGAAGATCCAAAATATAACTTTGGTCCTTTGGACATAATTCAAGTATGCTTTCTAAACTGAATATTCATCATGAGTATTGCATTGAATGGAATACAAGAAATGAAGTGACACCTCATTCACTTTGCATTAGTACCAAGAGATACCGTCATAGGTACACGTGAGACATGAAAAGTTGACACTGACTTCTTTTTTGTTTTAGAATGTTAGTGTTCTAGAGTTGATTAATACATTTTCAGGAGTTTTGTTAGCTGGTTATTATCATGTTGTAAGCTTGAAATCAGCCATAGTGGGAAATGCTAGAATCTACAACCGAGGAGAAAATATTTGTCAGGATGTTATTGACTTGATGTGTGTTTAGGAAAATGGAAATTTTAAGTAATATGACCAGTAACTAAAATGACAAATGCCATGTTTGCTTGTATAAATATACCAAAGTAATGCTACATGCCAAAACTTTGTTCAACATGAAAGAAACAGTGAATCCCACTCCTTTAACACATGCTCATAAAAACAGCACCATTGGTTAGACACTGAATAAAGCAATGGTAGTATTGTAGAGATGACTTCTGACTTGAGATGAAGAGAGATGATTTCTGTTCTTCATGTCAAAGAACAAACATCTCAGTCTCTCTTAGAACACTCCACGCAGGAATTCTGAGACAAATTTCTAAAGTGGAAAATTCAGCTTTGTACTGGACAACTCTTGGTTTCTTTGTCAATGGGAATGATATTTAGATGAGTCTACTTAAGAACTGCCAAAAGAGATAAGATTTCATGATATTCTAAAACAGAGACTATCACCAATCTTAAAGCTTCCTATGGTGAGCTGGGACTGGCATGCATTGGTTCTGGAGGCTGGGTGTGCACATTTCTTGCCTACTTTGAGCTCTGTAATATCATTGTGGAAGCTTGAAATCAGTCATGACGGGACAGTTTATACTATGAAACCTGAAAAATACTGCAAATTAAGCCTTTTTGCTTTTCTACAGAAAGATAGTTGTTAAACCTTTACCAGAACAACACTGGACATTATAGTATCCTAACATAGACAATAATCACAATTTTATTCAGAAGTTTATTTTTCTTTTAAAGTTGTCCCTTTAAAATAACGTTGGGTAAATATATTATTATTAACTAGCAGCATGGCAATAATAGATGTGAAGGGAAGTTCATTTTTTATCTATACTTGGAGATATAAGAGGATCTATTGAAATAAATGGTTTATATAAAAGTGGAGCATTGGCAGGTATTTAATCACCCATCATTTAAGATGTTTTAAGCCTATCGTATACTTACAAATAAGATTGCTTTAGGGAATGCAAAAGATGTATAAGTTTCACCTTAGGTAACTGAGAGTCTGTAAAGACAAGACCCAAATGAATAAAATACTTGAAGAACAGTAACCTTATATTAAAGGGATTCATAGTAAGTATAATAAAAAATTAAGAGGTAAAAAGAGCTGAGTACTGGGTAGGCTCATCAATAGTATATAATGAAGGTGAGACCAGAGCAGAATCATAAAGAAAGAGCTGTATTTGAACAGCATTTGGGGCATGGAGAAGTGATTGCCCACATGATCAGGGGGCCATGTAAGCAAAAAGTTTATAGGAGCAGATGTTGTGTGTATAGGGTTTGCTAAGTGACCTTCCTGCAAGAGTAGAGGGTATAGTATAGTACAGGCATAATGAGATTCAGAAAAAAAAAGGAAGGAAGGAAGGAAAGAAAGAAAGTAAGGAAAAAGGGAAAGAAGGCAGGAAAGAATGAAGGAAGGAAGAAGAGAGAGGACAGGAAAGGAGTAAAGCAAGGAAGAGAAGCATAAAAGGGTTATTCAATGCAGAGCATTATGTGAAATAACCCTCACGTGTATCATGTCGGGTACTCTGCTGGACTCTGGGGGCAGTCACTTGTCCTCTTTTTCACAGACAAGGAGACCAAGGCTGAGCCAGATGAACTCTCTAAAAACTGCAGTTCCCAAGGGTGAAGCTTGGTATCCAGTTCAGCTTCTCTGCCTCTGGGACCAGAGTCCTTGCCACAACACCATGTTCTCTGGCACTTGATTTCTTGAAAACTCTTGACAGTTTCCCTAAGGTATTGTTTTAGCTAAATGCCAGTCAAAGAAGGGAAATGTTACATATGGGAGCACAGAAACTTGGACCCGCTTACCTAGATAAATGAACGATTAAATAAATGGCTTGAGTGAGTACAGAAACAGTCTCCTATGTTTGGGTGGATGTTAAGGTTGACAAAAGAGCAGGACTCTAGGGTCAATAGCCATATATTACAAAAGGAAAGAGCCTACAGTCATTGGCATGGAAGGAGACACAACACTGCACTCAAAGGAAATGCTGAATCCTGAGCATTTGTTATGAACTGTACCTCTAAATCCTTCCCAAATCACAGAATTACTGCAAGTTAGCTCACTAGAGAACAAAGGATACACAATAGAAATACACAACCCCTGGTAAAGAGAAATGTGATGTGATTTAAGAAGTCCCAAACTTTCCTGCAAGCTTCAAGATCACTGCACATTGTTGGATCCATTCATAATGGCCTGGATTGCATCCCAAAAATACCAGTGGGAGAGGCTCAGCGAACTGGCCAGGCTAGAAAAGGAAAATGAAGCCATTTGGACTTGGCGGAGGCTCTGGATGGTCTGACAGTTTGCAATTTATAATTTTTTTGGCCCCTTTAACATTCTTTATCTGCCTTTATTTGCTCAACAGCCCTTTGCTGAAGTTCACGCTCAGCTTACCACATTCGGTGAAGCACACAGCAGTGGACAGGGGAATTCAATCTAGAAATCAGTCTGACCCATCTTCACGATGCCTTTTAGCTTCCAGGGCTATGCTATGAGGATGCATAAGTAAGAGCTCCGGCTAGGTCAGGTGGCCTGAGAGCCCTGCCAGTATCCCTAACAATGCCTTGTAGGCAGTGCTGTCAAGCAGACTCCTGTCTTCTTAAGTGACAGCGATGAGCTTTTTCATAAAATGAGATTCTGGTTGTTTTGAAGCATGAAGCCTAGTAGAAAGGAGAATCTGATCAGCTTTCGCCATGCCTTTCATAATTGTGAATCCTTCCATCTGACTGCCAGTAATTCGCTTTCCCAGACATTCACAATAGATCATCCTCACTTCGAGCTGTCTCAGACACATTGCTGGGGATTCTTTCAACCTGCCTCCTAGCTTTCAGGTGGTAAGATGGCAGGCGTCCAGTCTCTCTAAAGAAAAAAAGCCTTCATTGTTCATTGTGCCACGGTATCTTCCAACCCTTTTTGTTATATCCCGGGAAACCTATTTGCTTTTTAACTGCTGCCACATGCTGGGAAAACATCTTTATCGAGCGGTCCTCAATGTTGTGCCTTGAGTCCTTTTCATCAGGGGGCCTGTGAGTCCCTAGCTGAGATGAAAAGTCAGAATGTTTCTGTCCACCTGGTTATCTTTATGTAAAACCGATGTGAATGTCATTGGTCCCTGTTTTGCTTTGTTGTTGAAATATTCCTGGAATCGTCACCATCTTCCCAGAAGTAGTAATTCAACATCATTGGCAAATATTCTCAAATTAAAATTGCTCTAATACATGTGTCACATTAATGCTATTCTACAAGAGGGTCTTTTCGAATATAATAAAGAAATACTGGGTCAAACATACTACAAGAAGGGGTACTTGTCCATATTGCCAAAAACAAAAACCCTCTAGTCTCCCTCTTGTATTTTTAAAAAAACTTGTATAAAAGACTGATTTATATAGACAAGAGCTTAATTTGGATTCTAAACACATTTTTTGACTCAATGCACGTATTTTAACTATACTTTTCAAAGTGGACATAATGATGGTAAGATCAAAAATTATCAGCCAGTCACACCTTAGATAAATTTATTTAATTATATTGCTTCCCTGTGACATGCAGAGACCAGCTGCACTAAGGAGTTTGGGATACTAGTTAGTGTCCCCCTAACTAGTGTGGGACAGAGAAAAGCGAAATTTGGAAGGAAGCAAAATGTGATTTTGAACAAGTAACTCTCTGAGGAGAGACTTCCCAGTGATTCAGATGGTAAAGAATCTGCCTGTGATGCAGGAGGCTTAGGTTCGATTCTTAGGTCAGGAAGATCCCCTGGAAAGGGCAACCCACTCTGTTATTCTTTCCTGGAGAATTCCATGGACACAGGAGCCTAGCAGCCTACAAACCTAGTTAAACAGAGGACTATCCTCTGTAAGGACTATGAGAACATCAAGTGCCTGGAAAAGTGTGGCGATGAGTTCAACTAGATCAGAAGTTCCAACTCGTGCTGAAATTCATGTAGTCTCTTCTGACCTGTTTTCCTGATCTGAAAGTGAAAGAAGTGATAGTTTTCACCTCATCGTCAGCATGTGAGGATTAAGCGATGGTGACAGTAGAGCAGAGTCTGGCAGATTAATAATTTTGCTTTGATTTTTATATCAGTAGTATTGGCATTATTGTGGTATTTGTGTAAGACCATCTTCATCCCTTCTCTGAACTTTCTCAAAGTTACTTTAGAAGCAGTTTTATTTCACATGTGGACCATTTTATCAACTAGTGATATATGTTCCCTTGACGACAAGGAATAACTGTATGTAAAATTTCTGAGGACAAAATTCCTGCCCTCACCTTAGCTCTAATCAGAATGTGCCTGGGCAGCAGGGTTCTGGTTTCCAATTAGCTGTGTGTTGTTTCCAGATCCTTACTTATTTACACACAGGAAAAGAGCGTCTCACAGATGCCAAAGGGAAATCATTCTTGTCTTAGGATTAAATTCATTCCTGTGATGATTGGTGTCAGTATCTTGCTTGCTCGATTCCCTAAATTTCAAAATATACATTTACCTTAGCCATAACGTCTGATTATTCTTTCAAACTTTTGAACATGTGAATTTTGAATTCCTGGACTTTTACTTGCTTGTGATAGGATATCTCAAAGGCCTAGGTGCAAATTCGTTTGAGTTTATTCACTTGGAAAAATTGCAAGAAAGACTCAGCACCCTCTATTTTAAAGTATTTTCTGTGGTGTTGGTTTTAACAGAATGTGTATGTTTTCAAGGAATTTCTAGTTAGATTATGCAAAAACATGTCTTTGTGCAAGAAATTTAATCTCCTCCTTAGTCCAGTCAAGGCTATGGTTTTTCCAGTAGTCATGTATGGATGTGAGAGTTGGACTGTGAAGAAAGCTGAGTGCCGAAGAATTGATGCTTCTGAACTGTGGTGTTGGAGAAGACTCTTGAGAGTCCCTTGGACTGCAAGGAGATCCAATCAGTCCATTCTAAAGGAGATCAGTCCTGGGTGCTCTTTGGAAGGAATGATGCTAAAGCTGAAACTCCAGTACTTTAGCCACCTCATGCAAAGAGTTGACTCATTGGAAAAGACTCTGAATGGATAAGAAAGCTGTGGTACATATACACAATGGAGTATTACTGAGTCATTAAAAAGAATACATTTGAATCAGTTCTAATGAGGTGGACGAATCTGGAGCCTATTATACAGAGTGAAGTAAGCCAGAAAGAAAAGCACCATACAGTATACTAACGCATATATATGGAATTTAGAAAGATGGTAACGATAACCCTGTATGCGAGACAGCAAAAGAGACACAGATGTATAGAACAGTCTTTTGGACTCTGTGGGAGAGGGAGAGGGTGGGATGATTTGGGAGAATGGCATTAAAACATGTATAATATCATATGTGAATCGAATCACCAGTCCAGGTTCGATGCATGATACTAGATGCTTGGGGCTGGTGCACTGAGATGACTCAGAGGGATGGTACGGGGAAGGAGGAGGAAGCGGGGTTCAGGATGGGGAACACGTGTATATCTGTGGTGGATTCATGTTGATGTATGGCAAAACCAATACAATATTGTAAAGTAATTAACCTTCAATTAAAATAACTAAATTTATATTTTTTGAAAAAGAAAGCTAAAATAAAATAAATAATAATAATACCAAGGATTGTTAATGCTATGCACAGGGAGAGACTGGTATAATACTTAGGGATAAAAATACAAAGGTAGCAGAGAGAACAGAGGAGGTCATCTTGCGCTCAGCTTCTCTTGTACTCACACTTTCTGAACAGCAGATGGATTGTCCCCTTCAGGCTTCAGTCTACAGTGTAGTGTCACCGTCCTCGCTTTGTTACAATCGACACCTTTTATCATTTCATGAACCTGTATTTTATCATTTCATGACTGTATTTCATCACTTCATTACTTTGTATTTACAGGTTTATTTACTAATAGAGATATATGGGTCTATCATTATATTTGAAGATATCTCTGTTGTATATTTCATCAGATCTTTTATGGATCAACATCAGTAAATTTTTATAACTCAAGGTCACCAATATTGCAATAGTTTGAGTATTGCTTTGACCTTCATGAGTATGCATCACACTCATTTTAAGCTTAATTTTTTTTCCTTTCTTTTTACTTTAAGAACTAAAACCCTAGGGGGAAAAAAACCGAGTTCCTTATTTTAGTCTGAATGTGATCTGAAGGTAGTTAACCTTGGAAAGAAGGAAGAAATGAAGACAAACTTTCCTTCTGGCCTCCTGATGCTTCTGTGTGAATTGATGGATCCCTCAAGGATGAATGCGACACCATGACAAGTGTGGAGGGAAGAGTTATGCTGAAGCTGACATTCACAAGGTGTATTAATTGTAAGTATCCATCTCCCTAGTGATCATGTACTTTTTTCTCCAGGAAGCAAACCAACCAAAAGTTTTACTTTTGATGGAAGGGAGGAGTGTTGGGAGTTCTATTAAGTTTTAATATCTTTAAGTTAGATTCATCTTTACAATAACTTTAGAGATTTTTAAATCTCAAACTTATGTATAAAATTTAGGGGGAATGGGGTGGATAGGTACTTTTTTTCTCTTGGCAGTGCACAGAACTTGGAGTGAACCCGAAATTTAATTAATATGAATGAGGGAAAGGTTGGATTTTATTTTGGAGGCTGAAGGTGACAGGGTTTTTTTTTTTTGGCTATGATCAATATTTTTCTTTCTATTAAGTTGCTGGAAGAGTGCTCCTTTATTTAAACCTTGGATGCTGAATGCAACCATGATTATGATGCCCAAAAGAAAGAGAAGTTGGACAGGAGTAGTCATTAGCACTCTGAGATGAAACTTCAGGTAAAAATGGTGGGCTTGTGAACTCCCCTCAGCTGGAACATCATCTCCTACAGACCCAGAAACCACAGTTAGCTACTTTTTAAAGAAAAACAAATGTACTTGGGAAAACCACTCAGTTTGACTGACTGTCATGTTTTGGGTCAAGACATAAAAGCAAACGATGCTGACAGTATGTTCATAAAGAAGTTCTATGGCAACAAACTACATATATATTTATTTCATCTTCTCGCACCATTTGCTGACATGCAGACATAGCTTTAGACAGTCTGTTTGGCTAATTCAGGTCAAACTTGATGCATTTTCTCAGCAGGTTCTTTTGCATGAGTCAAGTGCAGCCAGCGTTTCACCTGCATGTATTTGAGTTCCCCTGATTTCCGTATCCACTGGGGGCTCTGAAATGATGTCATTTTCCTAAGTTGATCCTTTTTTTTTCCTGACTGGACTTTTGCTGCTGCTTCTGTTGCTTTTGTAATCTGTTTGCTTCCTTCCAGAATAGCTTCATGAGAGCAACAAGACAGTCTTTTCTTAATTTGGACATAAATTATTTTTTATCTGAGACTTCTTTGTAGGTCCTTTCCAATTTTTAATGAAAGCAGTTCTCTTAAGTGAACAAATATATGCATAAATGTTTGATAGATAGACTAAGAAGGAAGATATTTCTATCTTTTTAAACCAAAAACGTTTCATGTGTTTTCTGAATATATCAAAATGTATGGATTTTCCCAAAATGGTAATGCTATTTTAAAGGGTACAGCCCCTATTCTCCAACATTTTATTCAACTATTCATTATTTACTCATAGCACTAAATTTCTTCCCTTTACACTATGAATTTTATAATGTTCAGAAGCTCAGGAACTACTTTCTTTTAGTCAAATGTTTTACTACTTGAAAATGTCACTGTGTAGATAATTCACAGTAAGATCAACTCATGAATATTCAGGATATATTTTGAGTACTGTATTACCCACTTAATGCCCTTTTACTGGCTAGATCACCCATATTTCTGATTACTTTCTCCCATTAAATCCTTAATTGCTATTTAAACCAGGCTATTTTTCATACTAATTCTTGCCCAGTCTAGTGTCCTGCTATTGCCACTTGATATTAGATATGACATAATTCTCTCTCATTTTTGAAATTTGTGTGTGATTTATTTCTTGCCCTGCTTTTCAAATCGAGCTGTTTTATTTTTTTTTTTTAATTCTTTAGCCACAATTTTCCAAATGAGGACTTCTGAGCTGTTCTTGGAAAATAGATTCTAATATAAAGTTCTATAACATTTCCCTTTCATATGAAAAGATCTCAATATAATCACTCAAAACTCTTCATTTCTCAATTTAGGGGCAAAGTATATGTACTTATATTAATAACCTCAGATATGCAGATGACACCACCCTTATGGCAGAAAGAAGAAGAACTAAAAAAGCCTCTTGATTAAACTAAAAGAGGAGAGAGAAAAAGTTGGCTTAGAGCTCAACATTCAGAAAACTAAGATCGTGGCGTCTGGTCCCATTATTTCATGGCACATAGATGGGGAAACAGTGGAAACAATGGCTGACTTTGTCTTTTTTTTTTTTTTTGGGAGGGGCTCCAAAATAACTGCAGATGGTGATTGTAGCCATGAAATTAAAAGACGTTTACTCCTTGGAAGGAAAGTTATGACCAACCTAGATAGCATATTAAAAGCAGAGACATTACTTTGCCAACAAAGGTTTGTCTAGTCAAGGCTATGTTTTTTCCAGTAATCATGTATGGATGTGAGAATTGGACTATGAAGAAAGCTGAGAACCAAAGAATTGATGCTTTTGAACTGTGGTGTTGAAGAAGACTCTTGAGAGTCCTTGGACTGCAAGGAGATCCAACCAGTCCATCCTAAAGGAGATTAGTCCTGGGTGTTCATTGGAAGGACTGATGTTGAAGCTGAAACTCCAATACTTTGGCAACCTGATGCGAAGATCTGACTCATTTGAAAAGACCCTAATGCTGGGTAAGACTGAGGGCAAGAGGAGAAGTGGACGACAGAGGATGAGATGATGGATGGCATCACCAACTCAATGGACATGGGTTTGGGTGGACTCCGGGAGTTGGTGATGGACAGGGAGACCTGGCATGCTGTGGTTCATGGTATCACAAAGAATCAGACATGACTGAACAACTGAACTGAACTGAACTGATTACATTCTTGGATATTTGTTATGTTTTCTCACACCAGGTATACATCTCACACCAGGTATAGATGCATAATTTGGAGCTGCTTTTTCTTCCTTAGGAGGTCCTAAAAGCTAGTATACTTTCTCAGAATTTATATTCCTCCCTAACCACTCCCCTGTCCAACTTTTCTTATGTGATTTCTTGCCAACTAGTTATTGAAGCTGTAAAAGTCTTTATTAAATGTTGGCAGAAATGCAACATCATTAATATTTTCTTGTTTAGGTTTTGAATAATGTTTTTGAAAGAGCATATAAACTGTGTTGATATAAAGTAATGTTCAATAGTTGAAATTGACTGTACTGCCTGGTGAACGGGAAGTTTACTTTATCCCATAAAGTTTAATGTTTTACCATGTAGAATTTCCAATACTCAATCTATTTTGATCCATGAAAATATGCTAAAATTTATATTTTGACATTGAAATTATTTGAATTAATATGTACATACTACTTGAATACTCAGTTCAGTTCAGTCACTAAGTCGTGTCCAAGTCTTTGCGACCTCATGGATTGCAGCATGCTAGGCTTCCCTGTCCATCACCAATTCCTGGAGCTTGCTTAAACTCATGTCCATCAAGCCGGTGATGCCATCCAACTATCTCATCCTCTGTCATCCTCTTCTCCTCCTGCCCTCAATCTTTCCCAGAGTCAGGGTTTTTTCAAATGAGCCAGCTCTTCACATCAGGTGGCCAAAGTATTAATTTCAGCTTCAACATGAGTCCTTCCAATGAACACTCAGGACTAATCTCCTTTAGGATGGACTGGTTGGATCTCCTTGCAGTCCAAGGGACTATCAAGAGTCTTCTACAACACCACAGTTCAAAAACATCAATTCTTCAGTGCTCAGCTTTCTTTATAGTCCAGTTCTCACATCCATACATGGCTACTGGAAAAACTATAGCCTTGATTAGATGGACCTTTGTTGGCAAAGTAATGTCTGTGCTTTTTAATATGCTGTCTAGGTTGGTCATAACTTTCCTTCTAAGGAGTAAGTGTTTTTAATTTCATGGCTACAATCACCATGTGCAGTGATTTTGGAGCCCCCCAAAAAACAAAGTCAGCCACTAGTTTCACTGTTTCCCCATCTATTTGCCATACTACTACTTGAATAATTCAGGTAATTGCCTTCTATAAGAGTACAAAATATTCCCATTCTCTCTGTATCTGAATTTAATTCTTATTTTTTTATTTTCAATTCTTAGGGAAAGTGTTTGCTACATTGTTTGACAGGTTAGGTAATTCTGGTCCAGTGGGATGGTCATGCCTGGATAATCTATGATGCGATTATAAGGGAATGCCAACTGCAGGGAACTGGGCTAACTGTCTTACCTCATATTACAATGAAAACAGGCCCAATTGAGGTAATGTATTATATAAAAATGTATCTTACTTTCAATTTTGTGGGAATAGTTTTTGTTGGGGTGTATGAAGTCATTGTTGTTGTTAGTGCTAAGTTGCTAAGTAATGTCTAGCTCTTTGTGATACTACAGACAGTAACCCTCTAGACTCCTCTGTCCATTGGATTTCCCAAGCAAGCATAAAATAATACTGGAGTGGTTCGCTATTTCCTTCTCCAGGAGATTTTCTCAACCCAAGGATTGAAACTGCATCTCCTGCATTGGCAGACAGGTTCTTTCCCACTGAGCCACCAGGGAAGCCCTCTATGAAGTCACTGGAGTGTAGCAATTTTCGAGCCAAACAGACCTGGGATTTGGCCCAGAAGTATCATCTCTTTGATATTTGCCTTTGAGCTAGTTAATCTCTCTATGCCTTTGTTATTCCATCTATTGAACATGGATAATAATATTTATAGATAAGAGTTAGCCTGTTCAAGTCTGATCATTTGCAAAGCAGTTTACTGCCCTCAAAGCTCCATGACAACCAGTTTTGTGCCAATGCTATATAGCTACATCTAGATCCCAAACACTATATTTATTGTGTCATATTAGGGGCTGGTGCTTCTTCATCCAAAGAAGCTCCATGTAGGTCCGGCCACTATCTTGACACAGTACATCATTAAAAATACAAGGCTTGTATCACACCAGATCAAGCTAGGGGGCTGCTTCTCTCCAGAATCTTAAACATTCAGCTTCCAAAAAGGGTTGATCCTAAAATAATACCATGTCATAATTTTATTTGTATCTTAGTTCCAAATGAAGGCAGCAGAGAGGGATTCCTAAACATGTAGCTTATAGAAAACAGCTAGGAAGGTTGGATCTCTCAGCCCAGCTGTCTTTTCAGGCTGTATGTAATGCAGTGGGGAAGGCATATATACACACCTACTTTCACTTTAGTCTTTATGACTTTTCCCCAAAGAAAGATGTTCCAGTAGTTTCAAACAAAATCTTAATTATCCAAAGTTACGTTCTTTAGTGTTTAAATTCATCAGACAATTGCACAATTATCCACTTTGTTTAGACTATGTAGGTATCCTGGCTTAAGTCCATTAATTGACTAATGTACACCAAAGGTGAGAATATTAGGGAATTGTACCTATGTTGATATTTCTGTTTTCAACTCAAAGGCTTGTATATAACATTAATGTCTGCTATCTTCGTTAAGAGTTATCAAAACAATGTTCATTGCAACCAGCAAATAAGCATTTACTCTTTGGCTTCCAGCTTGAAGAGGCATTGTTTCTACATTGGAAGAAGAGAGGTAAATGTTCCTATTAATACTAGAAGACATTTCATATAGGATTTGAGCATTGCTATATGTATCGTATATACAGGCAATTGTATCTCAGGCTTTGTTTCTAATGGGTCATAATTTCAAACTCTTTCAGTTGGAATTAATTATGCTCTTCCCTTACTGAGATCTCCTCATCCTAGTTCTTGATATGACCTGGACCATCAGTGGCTTTAGCTGACCCATTGGTGAGACTTGATTTCTCGTATGTGGATATGCTAGGTAACTTACAAGCTGATGGCCTCATTTTTGCTACATAGCGAACTTTGTCTCCTCTGGGATCATATCTCTGCCTATAACTTTCACTTGGATAAGGTTGCCTCACCATGCAATGGGGGATCTTGTGCCCAGGATGGCATAATAGAAAGATTGTGGGCTTTGGAGTCAGAATCTATATTATGTCTTCTGTAAGTTACTTAAATTTCTTGATTATCATGTTTCTTATTTGGAAAATATAACACATATCTCACATTCTGTGAAGGTTAAATGGGATTAAACAACAAGAAGGAGGAATCACAGAGCTTGGGACCTTTTGGCATCCTATTATTGATATTTCGTTGTTGTTCAGTCTCTCAGTTATATCTGGCTCTTCATGACCCCATGAACACCAAGCATGCCAAAAGTCCCTATTTGTCATGATCTCTAAGAGTTTGCTCAAATGGATATCCATTCAGTCGATGACACTCTCCAACCAACTCATCCTCTGCTGCCTCCATCTCCTCTTGCCTCAGTCTTTCCCAGCATCAGGATCTTTTTCAATGAGTCAGCTCACCCCAACAGGTGGCCAAAATATTGGAGCTTCAGTTTCAGCCTCAGTCCTTCCAGTGAATTTCAGGGTTGATTTCCTTTAAGACTGACTGGTTTGATCCCCTTGCTGTCCAAGGGACTTTCAAGAGTCTTCTCCAGCACCACAGTTCAAGAGCATCAGTTCTTTAGTGCTCAGCTTTCTTATGGTCTAATTCTCATATCTCTACATGGCAATTGGAAAAACCATAGCTTTGACTACATGGACCTTTGTTGGCAAAGTAATGTCTCTGCTTTTTAATACACTGCATAGATTTGTTATAGTTTTTCTTCCAAAAAGCAAGTATCTTTTAATTTTGTGTTTGCAGTCACTGTTCACAGTGATTTTGGAGCCAAAGAAAATAACACCTGCTACTGTTACCATTTTTTCTCCATCTATTAGCCATGCTCTTAGCTTCTTGAATGCTGTTTTAAGCCAGCTTTTTCATTCTCTTCTTTCACCATCATTAAGATGCTCCTCAGTTCCTCTTCACTTTTTTTTCCATAAGGGTGGTGTCATCTGCATATCTGAGGTTGTTGATATTTGTCCTGGCAATCTTAATTCCAGCTGTGATTCATCCAGCCTGACATTTTGCATGATGCACTCTGCATATAAGTTAAATAAGCAGGATATGACAATATATAGCCTTAATGTACACCATTCCCAATTTTGAACCAGTTCTGTGTTCCATGTCCAGTTCTAAAGTTTGCTTCTTGACCTGCATACAGGTTTCTCAGGAGGCAGGTAAGGTGGTCTGGTACTCCCATGTCTCTAAGAATTTTCCACACTTTGTTGTGATCCACACAGTCAAAGTCTGTAGAGTAGTCAATGAAGCAGAAGCAAATGTTTCTCTGGAATTCTCTTACGTTTCCCCTGACCCAACGAACGTTGACAATTTGATCTCTGGTTCCTCTGCCTTTTCTAAATTTGACTCATACATCTAGAATTTTTCAGTTCACGTACTGTTGAAGCCTAACTTGAAGGATTTTTGAGCATTGGTGTGTAAAATGAGAGCAATTGTGCGGTAATTTGAACATTGTTTGGCATTGGCCTTGCTTGGGATTGGAATGAAAATTGACTTTTTCTAGTCTTCTGCCCACTACTGAGTTTTCCAAATTTGCTGACATATTGAATACAGCACTTTAACAGCATTATTTTTAAGATTTGAAGTACCTCAGGTGGAATTCCATCATGTCCACTACCTTTGTTCATAGTAAACTTGAATTCATACTCCAGGATGTTTAGTTCTTGGTGAGTGACCACACCACTGTAGTGATCTGGGTCATTAAGACTTTTTTGACTAGTTCTGTGTATTCTTGCCACCTCTTCTTCTGCTGCTGCTTCTCTTCAATCCCTTCTGTTAGTCCACATCATTTCTGTCTTTTATTGTGCCCATCTTTGCCTGAAATGTTCCCTCGATAGCTCTAATTACTTGGAGAGATCTGTAGTCTTTCCCATTCTATTGTTTCTCTCTGATTCTTTGCACTGTTCACTTAAGAAGGCTTTCTTCTATCTCCTTGCTGTTCTTTGGAACTCTGCACTCAGTTGGGTACAACTTTCCCTTTCTCCTTTGTCTTTTGTTTGTCTTCTTTTCACAGGCATATGTAAGGCACCCTCAGGCAACCATTTTGCTATCTTGCTTTTCTTTTTCTTGTGGATGGTTTTGGTTACTGCATCCTCTACAATGTCATGAACATCTGTCCATAGTTATTCAGGCACTCTGTCTATCAGATCTAATCCCTTAAATCTATTTGTCACTTCCATTGTATAATCATAAGGGATTTGATTTAGGTCATACCTTAATGGCCTAGTGTTTTTCTTTACTTTCTTCAATTTAAGTCTGAATCCTGCAATAAGGAGATCATGACCTGAGCCGCAGC
Organism: Nanger dama; assembly: GCA_917880005.1. Taxonomy (NCBI): domain Eukaryota; kingdom Metazoa; phylum Chordata; class Mammalia; order Artiodactyla; family Bovidae; genus Nanger; species Nanger dama. The sequence goes on from CAKJTW010000069.1 coordinate 8,664,326, forward strand.
CAGCTCCCAGTATTTTTCTTTTCTTTCTTTCTTTCTTTCTTCTTCTTCTTTTTTTTTTTTTCTCTGTAGAGCTTCTCCGTGTTCAGCTGCAAAATATATAGTCTATCTGATTTCGGTATTGACCATCTGGTGATGTCCATATAGATACTTCTCTTGTGTTCTTGGAAGTGGGCCGTTGCTATGATCAGTTTGCTCTCTTCGCAGACTCCATTAGGCTTTGCCTCCTTCATCTTGTACTCCAAGGCCAAGCTTGCCTGTTACTCCAGGTATCCTTTGACTTTCTAATTTTGCCTTCCAGTCCTCTGTAATGAAAAGGACATCTATTTTCGGTGTTAGTTCTAGAAGGTTTTGTAGGTCTTTGTAGAATCATTCGACTTCAGCTTCTTCAACATTAATCACTGTGGCATAGACTTGAATTACTCTGATGTTGAATGGTTTGCCTGGGAAACGCGTGGAGAGCATTCTGTCATTTTGCGATTATACTCAAGTACTGCATTCAGACTTTTGTTGATTATGCAGGGTATTCCATTTCTTCTAATGGATTCTTGCCCACAGTAGTAGGTGTAATGGTCATCTGAATTAAATTCTCTCTTTCCTGTCCATTTTACTTCACTGAATCCTAAAATGTCGATGCTCATTCTTGTCATTTCCTGTTTGATCACATCTAATGTACCTTGATTCATGAACCTAACATTCCATGTTCCTATGCAGTATTATTCTTTTCAGCATAGAACCTTACTTTCACCACCAGGCACATCCTCAACTGGGCATAATTTCCACTTTGGCTCAGCCTCTTCATTCTCTCTGGAGTTATTTCTCCAGTCCTCCCCAGTAACATATTGGACACCTGTTGACCTGGGGGGCTCATCTTCCAATGTCATATCTTTTTTTCTTTTCATACTGTTCATGTTTTGTCTTTTCATACTGTTCAGTATTCGTGTTCAAGGGAAGACTTCTGAAGTGGTTTGTCATTCCCTTCTCCAGTGGACCATGTTTTGTCAACTCTTCATCATGACCTGTCTGTTCTGTGGATTGCTCTGCAGGACATGGCTCATAGTTTCATTGAGTTAAACAAGGCTGTGAGCCATGTGATCATCTTGGTTTATTTTCTGTGATTACTGACATAGTTTTGCAATAATGGATTTAATATTTGTAAACACATTTGCTTAGCTTCAAAATTACTGATTTCTGCCATAATGTCTTTCCCCCTGCAACTTTGGACTCTCAAGTTATTGAATGATGTTTCTTTCCTAGCTTAGTGCCTATAACATAGTGAATACTGAAAAAAGGGATGGATGGATTCATGGGCAGATGGCACAAATAGAAGGATACCTGATCAAAATCAATCCACTGTATTCCCTTTAGAGCACAGCCTGTTGGCCTTATGTCTTTCCTTAGAGAGACTGAAATCTCCATGAATTAATTTTTCATCACCCCTTCTTTTTCCTTTGCCTGCATGGTTCCTGGAGTTCCTTGTCCTGAAACACTGTGGGATCATGACACATTGTGGGAATTTTTGGGAGATGAAGGTAATCCTCTATCTTTAACTACAAAGGTCTGGCACTATAGACAATTCATGAGTATTTTGACTAGAAAAACTTAGAAAAGTTAATCATGGTTAAGACATGTGGTACTTTTGATCAGTTAATATCCCTTAAGACAAACCTGAAGAGCAGGCTATAGGAGTAACTTTATTTTAATATATGAGCAAATGGACTTTACAGCCATACAGTGACAGTACAGATCAACACAATATTTTTGTTAGAACATTTAAAGTTATAAGAAGGAAAGAGAATATAAGTATAGGATATTCTAAAGTCTTTGTATGTTGAACCATGTTATAATTTTCTTATTTATTCTTTTACAACCAATAATAGAAGATTTTATTATCCAGCATCCCTAATGTAAAAAGAACAGCTGTGATTTGCTGTCATCTACTGTACTCTTCTTGGTTATAATTGTGGCAGATGCCTTATGAACTTCTTTCCACTCAGTTGTCTAAAAAGGGAATGGTAGCAAAATATGGTCTGAAAGGAGTTCCACTTCTGGTTGTACCTATGAAACTGTAAACTAAGAAACAGTATAAGTATGTGATTATTATTATTGTTTTTTACTGAGAATATTCACCTACAATAAAATTCACCCATTTAAACTGTACAATTCAGTGACTTTTATTATATTCATATATCATGCAAAACACTATGTCACAGGACATTTTCATCACCCTAAAAGAAATTCTGTACCCATTAACAGACCTTCCCCAATGACTTCTTTTCAGGTACTTGGTGACCAATAATCTACTTTCTGTCTCTATGGATTTTCCTCTTCTGAACATTTTATATAAATGAAATCATACATCATGTGTAGGTTCATCCATGTTGTACCGTGTGTCAGTAATAACTCCATATTTATTGTTAAATACTATTCTATTGTAGGCACACACAACATTTTGTTTATCCATGCATTGATTAACAGACATTTGTTTTTTTTTTTTCCCATATTGGGGTTATTATGAGTTAAGCTACTGTGAACATTTGTATACATATTTTTGTGTGAAAATGTGCTTTCAATTATCTTGGGTTTATACCTGGAAGTGGAATTCCTGGGTCATAGGCTAACTCTAGATATATCTTTCTGAGTAACAGACACACCATTTTCCACTGTGGCTACACCATTTTACATTCCTTCTGGCAATGAATGAGTGTTTCAATTTCTCCACATTTCACAAACATGTTATTGTCCATCTTTTTTGTTACAATCATCCTGGGAAAAAGTATCATATTATGCATTTGGTATATATTTTCATAATGATCAATGATATTTAGCATCGTTTCATGCACTTATTTCCATTTACATATGTACTTTGGAAAAATGTCTTCAATTGCATTGCCAGATTTTTAGTTGAGTTATTTATCTTTTTATTGTATAAAGAGTTTTAAATATTCTTTACACATTTTGGATATTAGCTCATTATCAGGTATAGAATTAGCAGTTATCTTCTTAGATTCTTTGTATTGTCTTTTCACTTTATTAATGGTTTCTCTTGAGGCACAACAATTTTTCATTTTGGTGAAGTCTAGTTTATCTACCTATCTATCTATCTCTCTATATATATTTTGCTTGCTTATGCTTTTAATGTCATATATAAGAAGGTATTATACTCCAAGGTCATAAGGATTTACTCCTATATTTTCTTTTAGGAACTTTATAATTTTAGCTCTTACATTTAGATTTACAATATATTTTGAGTTAATTTGTATGTATACTGTGAGGTAGTAGTTCCAAGTTCATTTTGTAACTAAAACACTGAAAACACTACTCTTTCCCAGTTGAACTATCTTGAAAATCATTGATGTTAAATGTAAGATATTATTTCTTACCATTAATGTAAGAGTGTGATTCCTTTCTGTTGATCTTTATGTCTACCTTTATGCCAGTAAAAACTCTCTAATTACTTTAACTTTGCAGTAAGTTTTGAAATATCAAAGTGTGAGTCCTTCATTTTTTCTTCTTTATCAAAATTGTTTGAGAAATTTTGGGTCCTTGAACTTCCATGCTACTTTAAGAGTTATCTTGTTAATTTCTGCAAAGAAGTCAGCTGGGATTTTGATGAGGATTGCCTTGAAATTTTAGGTCAATTTGGTGAGTATTTTCACCTTAGCAATATAAAGTGATTTAAGTATTTCAATCCATGAACACAGGATGTCTTTTCATTTATTTAAAACATTTAATTTTTTTCAACATTGCTTTGCAGTTTTCAGTGTAAAAGTCTTACACTCCTTTTGATGAATATTACTAAATACTTTAATGTTTTTAATGCTATTGTAAATGGAGTTTTTTTCTTAATTTATTTTTTGGTTTAGTCATTGCAGACTAAACCAAAGTCCAGTGGATTTTTGTATGTTGGTCTTGTGTCTGGAAAACTTCTTGAAAAAATTTTTAATTAATCTAAAAGATTCCCCTCCCCCACCCACTTTGGGTTCCTGAAGATTTTGTATATACACGATTATGTCATCTCCAAATAGGGATAGTTTTACCTCTTTCTTTCTAAACTGGATGCCTTTTTTTTTTCTTGTCTAATTCCTCTGGCCAGTAGCTCCAATACAACATTGAAGAGAGTGATGAGAGTAAACATCCTTATATTGTTGCTGAACTTAAGGGATAAGCTGTCAGGGTTCCACAATTAGTATGATGTAATTGTGAGTATTCTTACTCATCAGATTGAGAAAGACCCCTTTTATTGTTATTTTATTGAGAGTTTTTACCACAAAAGGGTATTGGATTTTTATTAAATTCTTTTTAGCAGTGATTGAGATTATCACGGATTTTCTTGTCTTTAACAAGGTTGTATTAAACTGGTTGATTTTCATATGATAAACTGATCTTATACTCTTGGGGAAACTATCACTTTTTCATTGTGTAGGAGGCTTTCTATAGATTACTGGATTTGGTTTGTTAGCATTTTGTTGAAGATCTTTACATCTATATTTATAATGAATATTACTTTGTAGTTTTCTTTCTTTGTGATACCTTTTTTGGATTAGGTAGTAGAGTAATACCAGCTTCATAGAAAGAGCTGCTATGTTTTCCCTCCTCTTGTGTTTTCCAAGAGTTGTAATGGACTTCTGTCATTACAACAGTCATGTCTGACTCTTTGCAACCCATGGACTATGCAGTCCATGGAACTCTCCAAGAGTTTAGTGGAATTCACTAGTGATACCATCTAGGCTTGGACTTAACTTACTTTGTGGGAAGTTGTTTGATGACTGATTTGATCTCTATTTATTATAAGGCTATTCAGATTTTTTTTTATTTCTTAAGTCACTTTTAATAGTTTGCTTCTTTCTATGCATTTGATCATTTACCTTCATTCAGTTCAGTTCAGTTCAGTTCAGTCGCTCAGTCGTGTCTGACTCTTTGCCACCCCATGAATCGCAGCACGCCAGGCCTTCCTGTTCATCACCATCTCCTGGAGTTCACTCAGACTCATGTCCATTGAGTCCATGATGCCATCTAGACATCTCATCCTTGGTCGTCCCCTTCTCCTTCTGCCCCCAATTCCTCCCAACATCAGAGTCTTTTCCAATGACTCAGCTCTTCGCATGAGGTGGCCAAAGTACTGGAGTCTCAGCTTGAGCATCATTCCTTCCAAAGAAATCCCAGGGCTGATCTCCTTTAGAATTGACTGCTTGGATCTCCTTGCAGTCCAAGGGACTCTCAAGAGTCTTCTCCAACACCACAGTTCAAAAGCATCAATTCTTCGGTGCTCAGCCTTCTTCACAATCCAACTCTCACATCCATACATGACCACAGGAAAAACCATAGCCTTGAGTAGACGGACCTTAGTTGGCAAAGTAATGTCTCTACTTTTGAATATACTATCTAGGTTGGTCATAACTTTTCCTCCAAGCAGTCATGGCTGCAGTCACCATCTGCAGTGATTTTGGAGGCCCCCAAAATAAAGTCTGACACTGTTTCCACTGTTTTCCCATCTATTTTCCATGAAGTGATGGGACCAGATGCCATGATCTTCGTTTTCTGAATGTTGAGCTTTAAGCCAACTTTTCGCTTTCCTCTTTCACTTTCATCAAGAGGCTTTTTAGCTCCTCTTCACTTTCTGCCATAAGGGTGGTGTTATCTGCATATCTGAGGTTATTGATATTTCTCCCAGTAATCTTGATTCCAACTTGTGTTTCTTCCAGTCCAGCGTTTCTCATGATGTCCTCTGCATAGAAGTTAAATAAGCAGGGTGACATCATACAGCCTGGACGTACTCCTTTCCTATTTGGAACCAGTCTGTTGTTCCATGTCCAGTTCTAACTCTTGCTTCCTGACCTGCATACAGATTTCTCAACAGGCAGTTCAGGTGGTCTGGTATTCCCATCTCTTTCAGAATTTTCCACAGTTTATTGTAATTCAAATAGTCAAAGGCTTTGGCATAGTCAATAAAGCAGAAATAAATGTTTTTCTTGCTTTTTTCGATGATCCAGCAGATGTTGGCAATTTGATCTCTGGTTCTTCTGCCTTTTCTAAAACCAGCTTGAACATCAGGGAGTTCACGGTTCACATATTGCTGAAGCCTGGCTTGGAGAATTTTGAGCATTACTTTACTAGCATGTGAGATGAGTGCAATTGTATGGTAGTCTGAGCATTCTTTGGCATTGCCTTTCTTTGGACTTGGAATGAACACTGACCTTTTCAAGTCCTGTGGCCACTGCTGAGTTTTCCAAATTTGCTGGCATATTGAGTGCAGTACTTTCACAGCATCATCTTTCAGGATTTGAAATAGCTCCACTGGAAATCTCTCACCTCCACTAGCTTTGTTCATAGGCCCACTTGACCTCACATTCCAAGATGTCTGGCTCTAGATGAGTGATCACATCATCATGATTATCTGGGTCTTGAAGATCTTTTTGTACAGTTCTTCCATGTATTCCTGCCACCTCCTCTTAATATCTTCTGCTTTTGTTAGGTCCATACCATTTCTGTCCTTCATTGAGCCCAACTTTGCATGAAATATTCCCTTGGTATCTCTAATTTTCTTGAAGAGATCTCTAGTCTTTCCCATTCTGTTCTTTTCCTCTATTTCTTTGCGTTGATCACTGAAGAAGTCTTTCTTATCTCTTCTTGCTATTCTCTGGAATTCTGCATTCAGATGCTTATATCTTTCCTTTTCTCCTTTGCTTTTGGCTTCTCTTCTTTTCACAGCTATTTGTAAGGCCTCCCCAGACAGTCATTTTGCTTTTTGCATTTATTTTCCATGGGAATGTTCTTGATCCCTGTCTCCTGTACAATGTCATGAACTTAATTCCATAGTTCATCAGGCACTATATCTATCAGATCTAGGCCCTTAAATCTATTTCTCACTTCCACTGTATAACCATAAGGGATTTGAAAACTCAACATATTATTCCATAACACATTTTTAATAATGAAATAATCCTTTTTATCTACTTAATGAATCACAGCCTTGTTATGGCAAAAGGGCTTGTGTAACTCAGTGAAGCTATGAGCTTCAGGGTCACCCAAGACACACAGGTCATAGTGAAGAGTTTTGACAAAATATGGTTCACTGAAGGAGGAAATGGCAAACAACTTCAGTGTTCTTGCCAAGAGAACTCCATGATCAGTATGAAAGGCAAAAAGATATGACACTGGAAGATGAGATCGCCAGGTTGGAAGGTGTCCAATATGTTATTAGGGAGGAGTGGAGGGCAATAACTAAGAATTCCAGAAAGAATGAAGTGGTTCAGCCAAAGCGAAATTATGGTCAGTTGTGGATGTGTTTACTGTTGAAAATAAAGTCTGATGCTGTAAAGAACAATATTGCATAGGAACTTTGAATAGGTCCATGCATAGGTCCATGAATCAAGGTAAACTGGCTTCAATAAGCATGAGATGGCAAAAGTAAATATCAAAATCTTAGGAATCAGTGAACTTAAATGGAAATGAATGGGTGAATGAAATTCAGATGACCATAACTACTACTGTGAACAAGAATCTTTTAGAAGAAATGGAGGAGCCTTCATAGTTAACAAGAGCATCCAAAATTCAGTACTTGGAAGCAATCTCAAAAATGACAGAATGATCTCAGTTCACTACTAAGGCAAATCATCCAAAAATACATTAATTCAAGTCTATGCCCCAACAACTAATGTTAAAGATGCTGAAGCTGACTAATTTTATGAAGACCTATAAGACCTCATAGAACTAACACCACAAAAGATGTCCTACTCATCATAGGTGATTGGAATGCAAAAGTAAGACAAGAAACTCCTGAAGAATGGACAAATGTGGCCTTGGAATACAAAATGAAGCAGGGCAAAGGCTAACAGAGTTTTGTCAATAGAAAACACTGGTCATAGCAACCACCCTTTCCACCAGTACAAGAGACAGCTCTACACATGGACATCACCAGATGGATTGACAGTGGCTCAAATCATGAGCTTCTTATAGCAAAACTCAGGCTTAAATTAAAGAAGGTAGGGAAAAGCAATGTCATTCAGATATGACCTAAATCAAATCCCTTTTGATTATACAGTGGAGTTTATGAATAGATTCAAATGATTAGATCTGGTAGAACGAGTATCTAAAGACTAAGGATGGAGGCTCATAGTTAACAAGAGGCAGTGACTGAAAATATCCTCAAGAAGAAGAAATGCAAGAAGGCAAAGTGTTTGTTTGGGGAGACTGTACAAACAGGTGAGGAAAGAAGAGAAGCAAAAGCCAAGGGAGAAAAGGAAAGATACACCCAACTGAATGAAGAGTTCCTGAGAATAACAAGGAGAAATAAGACCTTTTTACAAAAACAGTGCAAAAACATAGAGGAAAACAATAGACTGAAAAAGACTAGAGATCTCTTCAAGAAAATTGGAAATATCAAGGGAACATTACATGAAAGGATGGGCACAGCAAAGGACGGAAATGGTAAGAACCTAGCAAGCAGATGAGATTAAGAAGAGGTGGCAAAAATACACAGAAGAATTATACAGAAAAGGTCTCAATGACCTGGATAACTGTAGTGATGTGGTCATTCACCTAGAGCCAGACAATATGAAGTGTGAACTCAAGTGGGCTTTAGAAAGCATTACTATGAAGAAAGCTAGTAAAGGTGATGGAATTTCAGCTGAGTTATTTAAAATTCTAAAAGATGAAGCTGTTAAAGTGCTGGACTCAACATGTTAGCAACTTTGAAAAACTCAGCAGTCACAGGACTGGAAAAAGTCAGCTTTCCTTTCTGGTCTCCAAGAAGGGCAATGCCAAACAATATTTGAACTACATACAGTTGTACTCATTTCACATGCTAGTAAAGTTATGTTCAAAAAATTCTTCAGGCTAGTCCCCAGCAGAATGTGAACTGAGAACTCAGAGAAGTGCAACCTGGGTTTCAAAGAGGCAGAGATCAAATTGCCAGCATTCATTGAATCAGGGGAGAAAGCAAGGGAATTCAAGAAAAACATCTATTTCTGCTTCACTGACTATGCTAAAGCTTTTTACTGTGTAGATCACAAAAGTTATGGAAAATTCTTAAAGAGATGGGAATATCAGACCACCTTGCCTGCCTCCTGAGAAATCTGTATGTGGGTCAAGAAGCAACAGTTAGAACTGGACATGGAACAACTGACTGGTTCCCAATTGGGAAAGGAGTGTGGAAAAGCTGCGTATTGTCACTCTGCTTATTTAACTTATCTGCAAAATGCTGGGCTGGATGAGTCACCAGGTGGAATTAAGATTGCTGGGAGAATTATCAGTGCCTCAGATATGCAAATGATACCACACTACACAGATGCCACATCCTTATGGCAGAAAGTGAAGAATTAAAGAGCCTCTTGATGAAGGTGAAAGAGGAGAGTGAAAAAGTTGGCTTAAAGCTCAACATTCAGAAAATGAAGATCATGACATCCAGTCCTGTCACTTCATGACAAATATATGGGGAAACAGTGGAAACAGTGGCTGACTTTATTTTTCTGGGCTCCAAAATCACTGCAGATGGTGACTGCAGCCATGAAATTAAAAGATGCTTACTCCTTGGAAGGAAAGTTACGACCAACCTAGACAGCATATTGAAAAACAGAGACATTACTTTGTCAACAAAGATCTGTCTAGTCAAGGCTATTTTTTCAGTGGTCATGTATGGATATGAGAGTTGGACTGTAAAGAAAGCTGAGTGCAGAAGAATTGATGCTTTTGGACTGTGGTGTTGGAGAAGACTCTTGAGAGTCCCTTGGACTGCAAGGAGATCCAATCAGTCCATCCTAAAGGAAATCAGTCCTGAATATTCATTGAAAGGACTGATCTTGAAGTTGAAACTCCAATACTTTGGCCACCTGATGCGAAGAACTAACTCATTTGAACAGACCCTGATGCTGAGAAAGACTGAAGGTAGGAGGAGAAGGGGATGGCAGAGCATGAGATGGTTGGATGGCATCATTGACTCAATGGACATGGGTTTGGGTGAACTCTGGGAGCTGGTGTTGGACAAGGAGGTCTGGGATGCTGTGGTTCATGGGGTTGCAGAGAGTTGGACACTCCTGAGTGACTGAATTGAACTGAACTGAACCACACTAAGGGCAGAAAGTGAAAAGGAACAAAAGGGCCTCTTAATGAGGATGAAATAAGAGAGTGAAAAAGCCGGCTTAAAACTCAATATTCAAAAAAACAATAATCATGACATCTGGTACCATCACTGCATGACAAATAAAAGGGGAAAAAATGGAAGCAGTGACAGATTATTATTATTATTATTTGGTCTCTAAAATCACTTCATATGGTGACTGAGGCCATGAAATTATAAGATGCTTCCCCCTTAGAAGGAAAGCAATGACAAATCTAGACAGCATTTAAGAAGCAGAGACATCATTTTTCCAAAGAGGTCCATATGGTAAAGCTATGTTTTTTTCCAGTAGTCATGTACATATGTGAGAGTTGGACCATAAAGATAGCTGAGTGCTGAGGAATTGTTTTTTAATTGTGATGCTGGAGAATACTCTTGAGTGTCCCGTGTACAGCAAGAATATCTAACCAGCCAATCCTAAAGGAAATCAGTCCTGAATATTCATTGGAAAGCCTGATGCTGAAGTTGAAGCCCCAATACTTTGGCCACCTGATGTGAAGAGCCAACTCATTGGAACACATCCTGATGTTGGGAAAGATTGAAGGTCAAAGGGGAAAGGGACAGCAAAAGATAAAATGGGTAGATAGCATCACCTATTCAATGGACATAAGTTTGAGCAGACTCTGGGTTATATTGAAAGACAGAATCCTGGCATGCTGCAGTCCATGGGGTTGCAAAGAATTGGTCATGACTTCACATGTTGTTGAAAAACAACAACAAAGTCTTTTTAAAGGTGGTAGTATCTGCAATTTTATTACTGACTTCAGCAACTTTAGTCTTCTCTCCTTATTGGTCAGTCTAAAGTTTTATCAATTTTGTTTATACTGATTATTTTTAAAGTTCATGAGAAATACAAGGACTCTGTTGAATAGTCTTTCTGTCTGATAGAGTCCAGTATTTTTTTAATATAAATTTATTTATTTTAATTGGAGGCTTATTACTTACAATATTGTATTGGTTTTGCCATACATCAACATGAATCTGCCACAGGTGTACACGTGTTCCCCATCCTGAACCTCACTCCCACCTCCCTCCCCGTACCATCCATCTGGGTCATCCCAGTGCACTAGCCCCAAGCATCCTGTAGTCATCGTCTTTAGCTAAATTTTCCTAAAACAGCTCATTACTCATTATGGTTATGGAAGCATTCTCTGGAAGTTAAGATGAAAACTTTCTAAAATGATACTTTCAATATATATTCCTTCTTTGGTGGTAAATGTCAGAAAGTTCTATAAAGTGGACTTCTTTATATTCATCTCCCCACAATCTAATTGTGTAAAGTATAAAATATTTTATGTCATCACAAGATGCTGACAACTGGTCTTTTCTTGATTATCTGTGTTATTCATGTGTGGATCCACTTATAAAATGTGGAGTTGAATTATTTATTGTTTGTAGCATTAACGACTTTAGTCGTATTTCCCCTCTGTCTTTTTTGGGGATTGAAGGGTCCCTAATCAGTCCAGTATCCCAGTCTATTCTATTGTATAAGGTCCTTAATCAGTCTACTAGATTATTTGAAACTTTTCCATTGATGTTTTCCCTCCTTTGAGGTGAAATGCCAGAATTTCATGCTGTATTCCAGGTGTGAATACACTACAGTTTTGTAACAAAAAGAGGATAATCTTCCTTGTGTTGTGGAAAGGAGATTTCAAGCTATATGAAAATGGCAATTCATGAAGGTTTCAGGATGGTGGGTTTGAAATATTTGGAAAGAAGAAAGAAAAAAATTACCTATGTTATCCCAAGGACATAATGCCTCAAATAAAGACAAGAGAATACATCTTCCTCAAAATGGTTCTGTGATAAAGTTACACTTTTTTTTGGTGGGGAATTTCTATGGCCCACAAAGCCTCTTTCTTCTGTCTGAGATCAGAATCTATTTTGAAGTATGCATGTTCCATCATTCATCTTAGCATTCTTATTTGTGTGACTTCTGCTGCTCAGTAGCCAAATGGAAGATTAATCACAGAATTAGCATTTTCAAATCGCCAACAACCTCTTTTGCAGATGTGCAGTTATATTACTAAAGTCTGTTGTTTTGCCCTACATTTATTGTTAATAATTAATGTACATTTCTGGGCAAAATTATGTGCTATCACCATCTGGTTAATTTAATATAAATAGTCAAATCTAAAGCACTTTATTAAATATGTTGGAAGTAATCATCATTACTATAATGTCGCAAGCATCATGTTTTTTCACTAAAAGACATCAGAAAATAGAACAATTCACCATATGTCAAATTAGTTACTGTTACTACAAATTCATTTTTTAAAACCTCATTCCTTGTATTATGTAGTCAGTGTCAAAATTAAAAGAATGCAAAGTTCATAGATTAAATGGTAAGCTGTATACAGTCTATTGAATTTTCAGTAAAGAGCTTGGGTAATAAAAGTAAATTATACCAAATAGGTGAAGAGAAATTATTTTCCATGTCCTCATATTAGTCTTCCACTGCGTATCAAATGAAAATTCTGGAGAGTAACAAGAATATAATTATCTGGTATTTTTCTTTTGAAACTGTCAATGGAAAACAAATTATATGAGATAATTGTTCCTTTCTAAATTTGTAAAGTGCCAATATAATGGAGAAAATATCATTTAGCCATTATACTGTGTGTCCCTCTTGATAAGCATTACTCTCAAGATTGAAACTTAGATCCCCACATGGTTTTTAATACCACCTTATTAATGTTTTACCTATGTAATAAACTCTCAATATTCACATCAAAGGGTACAGATAAGTTTCTAGGGACTCCTCACCTCCAAGGTTGATATCACTCACATGTTGAAGACTGAGATTCTTTCAAATTGCTTGTTTCCATAACTTAAATATGCTAAAACACAGTCATCGCTTCCCTTCCCATTTGCTCCCCACTAAAGCCAGCCAAGGACCAAACTGTAATGTTGTAAGGTATTTCATTTCCTTTTGTGATATTCTTGTTTACATATATTTCCCAGGTGAATGTCTTGCCATAAACAGTTCCCAATTGATCATCTCCGAACTGTGAGTAGATATGGGGTCTTCATGGTTTACATTAAGATGCTATCCTGTAGGGTCATGCATTGTAATATAGTCAAAAGAAGGTCCTAACTGGTCTACACTCATGACTGGAACAATCATTGGTTACAAGATCTCTGTGGTGAGAAATGAATACAAGTCACACTGCCAGTCCTTGAGAGGGATGAAATAGAGATGATTTTTATTAACAGTATTCTCACTGTTGTCCAGTTGCTAAGTAATATCCAGCTCTTTGCAGCCCCATGGACTGCAGCATGCCTGGCTCCTCTGTCCTCCACTGTCTCCCTGAGTCTGCTTAAATTCATGTCCATTGAGCTGGTGATGTGATCCGCTGCCACCTCCTTCTCCTTTGGCCTTCAACCTTTCCCAGGATCAGGCTCTTTCCCAGTGAGTCGGCACTTCACATCATGTAGCCAAAGCACTGGAACTTTAGCTTCAGCATCAGTCCTTCCAATGAATAGTCAAGCCTGATTTCTTTTAGGATTGACTGGTTTAAACTCCTTGCTGTCCAAGAGACTCTGAAGAGTCTTCTCCAGCACCACAATTCAAAAATATCAATTATTTGGCACTCAGACTTCTTCGTGGGGGCTCCCTGCTGGCTCAGCTGGTAAAGAATCCACCTGCATTGGAGGAGATCTGGGTTCTATCGCTGGGTCAGAAAGATCCTCAGGAGAAGGGAGTGGCTACCCACTGCAATATTCTTGCCTGGAGAATTACATGGACAGAGGAGAGAATCCTGCTGAACAGTCCATAGGGTCACAAAGAGCTGGACACAAATGAGTGAATGGCACTTTCACTCTCACTTCACTATTATTTCTGGTCCAGCTGTTGTGTCAATTGATATTTTTTCTCAGTTCACATACTGTTGAAGACTAGCTTGAGGAATTTTGAGCATAAACTTACTAGCATATGAAATGCATGCAATTGTACAGTAGTTTGAACATTCTTTGGTACTGCCTTTCTTTGGGATTGAAAAGAAAACTGACCTTTTCCAGTCCTGTGGCCACTGCCAAGTTTTCCAAATTGAGTGCAGCACTTTCACAGCACCATCTTTTAGGATTTGAAATAGCTCAACTGGAATTCCACCACCTCCACTGGCTTTATTTGTAGTGATATTTCCTAAGGCCCACTTCACTTTGCATTCCAGGATGTCTGGCTATAGGTGAGTGATCACACCATCGTGGTTATCTGGATCATGAAGATCTTTTTTGTATAGTACTTCTGTGTATTCTTGCCACCTCTTCTTAATAGCTTCTGCTTCTGTTAGGTCCATACAATTTCTGTCCTGTCCAAACAATTATTGTGCCCATCTTTACATGAAATGTTCCCTTGGTATCTCTAATTTTCTTGAAGAGATCTCTAGTGTTTCCCATTCTATTGTTTTCCTTTATTTCTTTGCATTGATCACTGAGGAAGGCTTTCTTATCTCTCCTTGCTTTTCTTTGGAACTCTGCATTCAAATGGGTATATCTTTCCTTTTCTCCTTTGCCTTTTGCTTCTCTTCTTTTCTCAGCTATTAGTAAGGCCTCCTCAGACAACTATTTTGCATTTCTTTTCTTGGGGATATTCTTGATCACTGCGTCTTGTACAGTGTCACAAACCTCCATCCACAGTTCTTCAGGCACTCTCTTAGACTGAATCCCTTGAATCTATTTGTCACTTCCACTGAAAAATCATAGGGTATTTCATCTCCACCAGCTTTGTTCATCGTAACGCTTTCTGAGGGCCAATTGAGTTCACATTCCAGGATGTCTGGCTTTATGTGAATGACTACATGGTTATCCAGGTCATTAAGACTTTCTTTTCTTTTTAGTTTTTCTGTATATTTTTGCCACCTCTTAATTTCTTCTGTTTCTGCTAGGTCCTTACAGTTTCTGTCCTTTATCTTGCCCATTCTTGCATTGAATGTTCCCTTGATATCTTCAATTTTCTTGAAGAGGTCTCTAGTCTTTCTCATTCTATTATTTCCTCTATGTCTTTGCATTGTTCATTTAAGAAGGCCTTTTTATCTCTCTTTGCTCTTCTCTGGAATATACCCAACTCTGCATTCAGTTGGGTATATCTTTCCCTTTCTCCTTTGTCTTTCACTTCTCTCCTTTCCTCAGCTATTAATTAATATTTGAATAGCTTCCTCAGAAAACCACTTTGCCTTCTTTCATTTTTTTTTTCCTTAGGGATAATTTTGGTCACTGGCCCTGTACAGTGTTACAAACCAGATCTAACCTCTTGAATCTATTTATCACCTCTACTGTATAATCACAAGGGATTTGATGTATGTCATATCTGAATGGCCTAATGGTTTTCCCTATTCTTTCAAAGTAAGCCTGAAGTTTGCAATAAGGAGCTCATATCTGAGCCTCTGTCATCTCCAAGTCTTGTTTTTGTTGACTGTAAAGAGCTTCTCCATCTTTGGCTGCAAAGAACGTAATTGATCTTATTTTCGGCTGTTGGAAAGGGGATTTGCTATGACTAGTGGTTTCTCTTGACAAAGCCATGTTAGCCTTTGTTCTGCTTCATTTTGTATTCCAAGATCATACCTGTCTGTTACTTTCACCACCAGAAATATGTACAACTTACTGTCATTTCTGCTTCAGCCCAGTTGTTTCATTCTTTCTGGTGCTATTAGTAATTGTCCTCCACTCTTCCCCAGTTGCATATTGGACAGTTTTAAACTTGGGTGGGGGGTTCATCTTCCAGCATCATATTTTCTTGCCTTTTCATACTGTTCATTTGATTTCAAGGCAAGAATCCTGGAATGAGTTGCCATTTCCTCCTCCAGTGGGCCACATTCTGTCAGAATTTTTACTATGACCTGTCCATCTTGGGTTGCCTAGCACTGAGTTACAGAAACCCTTTTGCCATGACACGGCTGTGATCCATGACTGGGGTTAATAGTATTAACTCTAATCTTTTGAGCTTTAAGCATGAAGTCAATGATATTTTAAGAATTTTCCATGGCTTATTCTTTTGAATCTTCATGACAACTCTGTGAGGAGAGTACCATTAATAATTCCAGTTTAAGTATTGGGAGACTAAAGTCTAGAGGTACTAATTTCCTTGTCCAAAGTCACAGAACATAGCATCTAAATTTAGGCAGATTGATTTCAGCACTGCCATTCATTATTCTCACCCTTAGTTGTAGGTTAGAATCACCTCCTGGGTAGCCTTTTAAAATTACCTAACACTTGATTCTCTTCTAAGAATCAAATCAGTCTTAGGTAGGATCAGAAAACCAGTGCTTTGTGAAATCTATTTAGTGTTTCTACCACATGACCAAGGTTGAGAACTCAGACTCCAGAGGCTGCAAACTTGGGGGAGATTAACGTAGATCCAGATGCAGCCAGCAGCTGAGATGTTTATAATGTATGAGGTGCAGTGCTATGAGCATCACATGAATGACCTCTTCTACGTCTCACTGAGCACTGTGAACGAAGACAGACATCATTATCTCAATAATTATGAGAAATTCTAAATGTAGAGAGATGAGATTAAGCTGCCTGAGATTGTCCAGCTAATAAGAAGTACACCCTGGATGTGAATGGAGTCCCTTTAGCTTCTAAATCCAGGTCTGTTTAAAGAATACTTAGTGATATAAAAGTATATAATTAGTTATTGGTATTAGGACTACTAATTGTGTAGTACTGACTAGAGTGCTGAGGAGTTCAGAGGAGCAACTGATGGTGACTCCATCAATCACCAATGCTTGGTCATAGGATGACTCAGAGAAAAGTAAAGGAAATGTTTACTTGCACAGAGAGTCAGACTTCAGAACAGCTTACTAAATTAAAACAAAACAAGTATTTTAAAGATAAAACAACATGCAAACTTAGCCATAATCACCACATTTACCTTGGAGTGATGGTGAAGAAACAGAACTCACCTCATATAATCATAATTACAAAGATCATGACCTACTTTTACACATCAGCATAGGGAAATAGGTTTTCTTCTTCTTTTCTCTTGCTATAGAGTCACATTTATGGACAATCTCGAAGACTTCTTTTATTTTGATCATAACTGGATACCATTTTTTCCCCAACTATGGGATGTGAAATGCTGGGCTAAATAGGGTGCATAGAGACATAACAATTTTTGCTTCCACTTTCACTCACTTCATGAGTGAGTTTTTTTTTCTGGACTTTTAATATTTAGAAATAAAATTCAAACTCCAAAAGCATTCAATTTAAGGTTCTTCTTGGGCTCAGAACTTGCTCCATATACCTCAAATTATACCACTGATATCTTGACTAATAATTTGAGCACCAATTCTTTTGGCTTTTTCAGCATTTACTATCAAGCAGCCATGTTCTTTTCAGGGTCAAATTAGCATTCAGTTAATTCAGTGTTTTATTTATTCAAACAGTGTTTTCTTTATTCAATTTTTTATTAAGTATCCATTATGTTCCAGGCACTATTTTAGGTACTGGGGACTATCAATAAACAAAACAAATTTCATGATTATATAGAACTTGCCTTCTGGTAGAATGAGGACAGACATATTAAATGAATAAATAGACAATAAATCAGATAATAAGATCAATGGAAATAAATGTAGCAGAAAAATGAGCATATGAATAAACAGAAATGGGGGAGATAATATTTTGGGGATCATGATGTGAGTGAGATTTATTTTGGTTTCGAGACAAGCATGTGTGATTCCATTGTCTATGCCCCTAACTTTATAGTTTCTTACCTTTCTGTGTGTGCAAAGGATGGTATCAGAAAACTATCTTAGACTTGAACTAAGCAAGCAGATCTCTGAATCAAGTTTTTATCCCTTTGGATACCTGATTCCATTCCATATTCTCTTTCCACACCTAAGGATGATTGCCTGCTTTGTTTCTCCATAAAGGCAGTTATTACTGGTCATTTGATTTAAATTTCTTATTCCAGAATTTTTGCATTGGAAGGAATCATTTAACTTTTCTCAACCTTAGTTTTAGCTTTTTAAAATCAAAGTTTGGGTTAGCTGATCCAGATGGCTCCTTCAGGCTCTGAAAAATTATACATTTTATGGGTATACGTTAATAAACATGAACTCATGCTATTAGATGTGAAGAGTGACTCAAAGTGCTTTTTTCCCCATAAGGGCAAGAATAGCTAGGCACTGGTGCTCAGTCACCTTAGAAGAGGAGGAGAAAAGGTTACACAGTATCATAATCCTGAGATGTGGTGTGTAATTATCCATTTGCAAAAGGCTTTCTTTATGTTCTCTTTCACTGGGAAAGTTAGAATAAAGTGAAAATAAAGTTCTACAATTATGAAATCTGCTCACTTGGCTCTTTCTGCTCTTCAAAATAAATTCTATGCTAATAGAGAAAAGTTAGTTAGTGTAACAAACCCCTAATTTGTTACCATTGCAATTTTTTTTCAGACCCTTTAACATTTGTGTATGAATTTAATGCTCAGTAAAATGTCAATCTCAGCCATGGTCTATCAAGGCATGGCACCAGCCTCCTGGGATAAGAATCTTTTAAATTGCCTCCAATATACCTAATTTTCACTTAAAGATTGCCCTCCTTTAAACCTTTAGAGATTTGTTTGCTGCTGCTGCTGCTGCTAAGTCACTTCAGTTGTGTCCACCTCTGTGCGATCCCATAGATGGCAGCCCACCAGGCTCCCCCGTCCCTGGGATTCTCCAGGCAAGAACACTGGAGTGGGTTGCCGTTTCCTTCTCCAATGCATGCAAGTGAAAAGTGAAAGTGAAGTTGCTCAGTCGTGTCCGACTCTTTGAGACCCCAGGGACTACAGCCTACCAGGCTCCTCCGCCCATGGGATTTTCCAGGCAAGAGTACTGCAGTGGGGTGCCATCGCCTTCTCCGAGAGATTTGTTTACCTGAGATTAAATGCTCTGGATATCATCAACTAACTGTTCAGCCAGTATTTACTAAGCACTATGTGCATGTGTTGTTTTTCTAGGAGCAGAACAGGGCACAAGTGAGGGGCTTGTACTCCTATGAAGAAGACAGTCATTTAAAAACGTTACTGTACGATATGGTACATATTATGATGGACAAAATTGTTTGCTATGGAAAATGGGTCTGTACTTAGCCTAGGGTCTGGGAAAATCTGAAGGAAGTGAAATTTAAGCTGGAATCTGAAGATGAATAGGAGCTAGCTAGATGAAGCAGGCATGTCTGTATTGCCTCCATGTGTGCCTGTGTGACTTAAAGTGAGACAGGTCCAGCAGGGATGGATGCAAATAGGGAAACAGCCTGGGCAAAGGGAACAAAACATGGCAATATGAACGAATCCAGCAAAACCAGCTATTGATGGAGTATTAAGATTGGAGAGTATAAAGGGAAAGAAAATTGGTGGGAGACGAGTTTGGGGAGGTGAGTAGGAGGAAAATGGGGAAAAGTTTTTTGACATTTAAGTAGTTTTGTGCTTAATCCTAAGAGCAACCATAAGAGGAACGATACAATTAGATGTGAATTAAAGAATCATTTAAGTTGTAATGTATATCATATTTTTGAAGGGAGGAGTTAAGAAGACAAGTTAAGACAATGGTGTTATAATTCAGGAGGTAATGGCACTTTTGACTAGGGCATTGGCAGGGAATCTTGAGAGGAAAGAGTCAAGAATGACTCCCAGGTTTCTGACTTGAGGTACGGGATAGATGGTGTGGCTATGGTGTTGCCACTTACTAATATGGGAAGCTGAGTCTGGATGAAATTTGACAGTCATTAGTATGTAGATGCTCACAGTCTGCTAAGCACTCTGATTGTCCTTCTGTTATGGGGCTCACCTTTGAATTGTTGATGTTTGTAGTATTTCTTATCTCCTTACTCTGGAAAGGGTTCCTTCAAGGTAGAAACCACATTACTTACCTATTTATTGCTTCCCTCTCAGTTGTCTTGGGCTTCCCTGGTGGCTCAGATGGTAAAGAATCTGCCTGCAATCCAGGGGTTTGATCCCTGGACTGGAAAGATGCCCTGGAGAAGGAAATGGTCACCCAGTCTAGTATTCTTGCCTGGAGAATCCCACAGACAATGGAGCCTGGCTGGCTACTGTGCATGGGTTCGCAGAGTCAGACACAACTGAGCAGCTAAGCGTGTATGCACAGCATCTTACGGTGCCTCATGAAGGGATCACACTTGATGACTGTTTGCCTGGTGGAGTCTTCTGCAATCATCTGACCTCCGTCATGGCCGAGTTGGTTGCAGCCCACTGAGCTGCCCCCCTTGCTCTTCCTCCTGTACTGAAGGGGCTCTCCTCTCTCCTTTCCTAGTTTAAACCCCGATTTCTTCTCAAAGCCTCCTTCTTCATAGTTTAAATAAAGCAGCATGATGCACAAAAGGATACTAGATTGGAGGAAGGGAAACATATGTGTCAGTAGCAGTTAAGTTTCTTCTGACTTGGGCAACCTTGAGTGTATCGCATTCTTTCCCTGGGCCTCTACTTACCCATCTAATAAAGAAATAGTACCTAAGATTAAACAGACATAAAGAATAAACTTATGGACATGGGGAGAGGGGAGAAGAGGGTGAGCTGTATGGAAAGTGTAACATGAAATCTTACGTTATCACATGTAAAATAGATAGCCAATGGGAATTTCTCTGTATGGCTCAGGAAACAAATAGGGGCTGGGTTGGGATGGTGGAAGGAGTTTCAAAAAGGGGGGATATATATATATACCTGTGGCTGATTCCTGTTGAGGTTTGACAGAAAGTAGCAAAATTCTGTAAAGCAATTATTTTTTGAATAAATTAATTAAAAGAAAAGAAATAGTACGTTAGATTGCTTCCAAGTACAATGAGTTTCAGGTTTTTCATGCTTTCACCTAATTTATCTTGTGGTTATTCTGTTATGTTCTGAACTGTGCATGGTGATGCTTATGTTCCTAAATGTATAGTTATGTATGTATGTTATGGAGTTCCTCTCCTCAAATGTCATTCAAAGCCTCATCAAGAGTTTATTTTCCAGTACTACACACAGCCTACATTCCAATGCAATGATAACCATAACAAGAGGTTCAATAAACTCTTATTGAATGGAATAAGATAGGCATAGAGGTGTCAGAAACATGCATGTGATCATTTTGCACTTTTTGGTCACTTCTTTGCCTCACACAACCAAAACTCTATAAGGTGAAATGGAACAGGAGTTAAATTCTGCTTTTTTTCTCACACTTGCTCAAGAGAAAGTTAGATGATAATATCTTAAGGGTGCTACAGGAAGATTTCTCTAAGCCTTTTCTAAAAATTAAGCAATGGAGGACTTTTTCAAAGACAATAACTTCATGTCATATAATCTTGCAAAATATTTAACAATTAATGAAAGCGAATTTGGTTGAAATGGTGATGGAAATTGGAGCCCTCTTACAGAATTTCTCTTTGTGTACCCCCTTTCTGGACATTTGGGCAGAATGCTTGGATTTCTGGATAGACTAGGCGGTCTATCTTTAAGTTTCTATTTGACTCCATACTTCATATCAGAAAATGGCATGGCTTGTTTTTTTTTTTTTTCTTTTATACCCAGGCTTATGCTAGAAGCTGTGAAAGCTTTCAGAGATGAAGAAAATGTATTCTTTGTCATCACTGAGAAAGATGACCTGTCCCACATGCATGAAGCAAGTAAAGGGCCTCAATATAACAGCACTGTACATTTTTCTGTCTATGGAGGATCTGAAGCAGGTGATGCTCATAGTCTCCTTCAGTTTTCACATTCTATGATTCTAAGTGTTAATGATGTAGCCATGTGTGTTAAGTGATCTGAGCTCAGGAGTAATACACTATATAAATTCAAGGACCATTACATGCATAATCACAGCTGTTAAGCAGGGACAAATTCCCTGTTTGCATGATAACCTCAAGAAATCCCAAGGGGAACACTGTTTGAGACCAAAACACTAGTACTTTTTTTTTTTTTCAAAAAAGTAAGAAAAGAAAGAAATGCCAGCCCCAATGGCTCCCTAAGCTCTTCCTCAACATGTTGTTGCAAGCAAATCATTCATTTGTCTTTTAGGAAAATATCCCAAATAACATTCTCCCCTGATTAAAATAAAACTTCCAGTGCTGGGCTGTGATGGTTGCCAGAAGTGTGTCTGGGTTAATTGCACACCTGCATTTTATTTCAAGTAAATTGCATGGAGCTCCCCTCTCTGTGCCTCTTACAAAGCAGGAGCCCACCTGTCTGAAGGCTCTTTGGGCAATGAAGGGCTGCAGAAAAAAAAAAAAATAGTCATCCTCTTTTCTTCCTTGTGACTTCTTTGACCTTGAGACTTCTAATGGCATTTCAGACAAAATGAACATAATCTAATGGACAGCGGGGAAGAGGGAATGGCTGGGTACATCTGTCGTATTACTGGGCTGTCTGAACAGTCAATGAAGCAGGGCCAAACCATAAGAGGCCTGTTCAGTTTAGCTCCAGGGTCTGCAGAGAAGGAGCACAATCATTTATCTTTATTTACTGAACTCTGCTTTCTGTTTAAGAAAAAAAAAATTGACAGGTTGACAAAAACCCGCGTTGGCGCAGCCTGCTGCCCAGAGATAAATGCTATTTGTGCTCTGGAGAGTCAAGGACAGCTCACGATGCCCTTTAGCTGGTTTCAGTGGGTGCCTATTATATGGAAACAAAAAATGCCAAGGCACCTGGATCTTCTTTCCCCATCAGCACATACACATCTTCCTGTCGCGGGATCCAGTAGATGAAGCCACAGGAAAGAAGAAATAATGGGACCCATGATTCTCCCAAGCAAGCAATCTAAATTGGAAGAATTTAGGCAAGAGAACCAGGGACAAAGATGAGTGGGAAATGTTGACTATATCACAGATTTCTCTACGAGGAAATGGTTAGAGATTGTCCATGGCATCCACAGCAGATACATTCTGACTTATATCAGTAAAGGGAGATACAAACAATGTATATTCCAGCTGCAGAGAAAACTTTACTCTGAGCAGGAATTTAAGAATAGGATCTGAAAGTCCTGTCCACCAATATCTACTCCTTGCTGGATTGTGCTGATCGTGTCACTGACACTTTTATACTATATTTTTATTAGAATAGTCATCACCAAAGTTCATTCTTTTTCCTCAGAGAGTATCTAAAACTCTATTAGGAATGAAAAACATGTGAGAGCTTATTTTATTTTCCTTCTTTCTCTCTCTTATCTCATCTTTTAAAATTTCTATTTATAAAGGCTTTATAACGCTCATGATGTGATCATGCAATAATATACAGATATAATTTATAAATATAAAAAAGAGATATGTGCTTGAAAATTTTATTTACAGTTGGGAAGTGCAATTTTAAAAATCTGAGATCATTTTTTTAAATGTATTATGACCATTTAGAGTAATTCCCATGCTAATTGCCCAGACTTGAGATGCCCTAACACTTTCATGCATTGGAGAAGGAAATGGCAACCCACTCCAGTATTCTTGCCTAGAGAATCCTGGGGATGGGGGAGCCTGATGGGCTGCCGTCTATGGGGTCTCACAGACTCGGACACGACTGAAGCGACTTAGCAGCAGCAGCAGCAATATACATGGAGTTATTTTTTCCAGAAATTCTGGAAAACAGTAAACTCATTATCCTCCCTAGTTCTTAAAATAAATAATGCTGCACATTGCAATTATTATGCAATTGGCAAGCATCACTCTTAGTATTTCTACCAAAACAGTTCATAGAACAGTGTTATTAATATTATCAATAGTCAAGCTTTGAGATAGTTTCTGCACTTGTCACTTGTTTCATGATATTTACATAAAACCCAATAAGTCCTTTAGGGCAGGAGTCCACAGTCAGTCCCCTGTTAGGAACTGGGTGTCAGAGCTAGAGGTGAGTGGCTGGTGAAGCTTCATCTGTGTTTACAGAAGCTCCCCATTGTTTGTATTATTAACACTGCCTGAGCTCCACTTCCTGTCAGATCAGCAGCAGGATTGGATTCTCACAGAAGCTTGAACCCTATTGTGAACTGCATGTGTGAGGGATCTAGGTTGTATACACTTTGTGATAATCTAATGCTTGAAGATCTGATTCTTTATTGTTGTCAGTTGCAAAATTATTTCATTATATATCACAATGAAATAATAATAGAAATAAAGAGTACAATATATGTAATGTGCTTGAATCGTCATGAAACCATTCCCCTCTTCTACCCTGGTTCGTGGATTTATTGTCTTCCACAAAACCGGTCCCTGGTGCCAAAAAGGTTGGGGACCACTGCTTTATGGGACAGGATTTGGGAGTATGATTGGAGGGCATAGGAAGGAAAATATAGAAAAGACTTTGAGGCTGTGATTTCCTGCATTTGGGCCCAGAAGAGTGTCTAGGAGAGCAGCAGAGACCCTGCAAGCCACAGTGAACCAGTTTGGGGAATGGAGAAGAGTAGTCCAAGAATAGACTCATCAGTTTTCATGCTCTTGACTAACTTCATTACTCCATATTCTGCAGGTTTGCTTTGACTACATCCAAAAAAAGCAAATGAGATGCAAATGTGTGCCTGTGAAGGGTTCTAATGTTTGGAAAGGAAGTGAAAATCTGACCAGGGGTAGAGCCAGTATTTTGGAGCCCAGGCTAGCCAGGCAGCAAACTGCAGGGGGCTACAGCACTGAGGAGCCAAGGCACATTGTTGGAGAGCTAGGAGGTATGCAGCAGGCAGGTGAGGGTGGAATCCAGTGTCAGAGCAGGAAAGCCTGAAGAAGCTGGAAGAAACCCTACTGACAAAAAGCCATGCTCTCATTACAATAATGTTAATAATGCAGACATCAGGGTATGGGTAGAATAAGAAGAGGCCACTCAGAGGTGTGAATGGCAAGAGGTTAAATGACAGTGATGAGGAATACATTAGTTTTGATTTCATACAACTGATTCTTGAATTCTCAGCAGTAGGACTTGAAGAAGAAAGCTGATACACTTGGCTCAAGACAAACCTGGAAGCTGTGGAGGCCAGCAGAGTGAGGAAAGATATCTTTTTGAAAGTCACGTTAATAATTTGTGAATTGTGGTGTCTGCTGGTCTGTAACATGTCCCCGTTTCAGGTTTTGTCATGTTCAGAGAACTCACCTTGACTGACGCAGCAAGATGGGGCCCCCAGAACCTGACCCTGCAAACCAGAGTCACTGAATAAAAAGTTTAATGACCCTAGTCTTGGATGCTGTGGATGTTACAAACCCAAGCAAGCCTGACTTCTTTTGCTCTGAGTTGTTTGCTAGTATTGTTTGCTAATTAATATTTTTACCTCTTAATAAATAACTGCCAGGATATTTTTATTGCATTAACTAAAAAAGCAATAAATTTGTTATAAAGAATGTAGCTTATATACATTCCATCCATTTATTTAATGATTTACATAAAAACAGTTTGGGAGAATTGTAAAGAATATTTTCAGAAAATGTCTTAACTCATTATTGTTTTCTATTCACTTTGTTATAATTGAATAATTCAATTCATAGCTATTAAGAATAATTATTTTGAGATATTAAACATAATTATCATTTTCTTCCTTGCTGTTTATTTCTTACATTATTTATGTTGTTGTTGTGCACTAGTATCCATAATAGCTGTCTACTTTTTATTCATTGAAATCAGCTCATGATATGAGTTTTTGTTTTTATTTAATTTAATAAGCACTGAACATTTAGCTCTATCATAGCATGCTATTAGATGCTGGTATAAAATATGCTGGCATTGCAGGGTTTCAAACAAGATGGTCTAGAATACACCTTGGTACCAAAACAAACAGCAATATCTCAGGGTTATACAGAGTAACATGTTGTTTTCCTTTCATTTTAGGGTCCAATGCATGGCTTGGCAATTTTCCTTGGAGATAAGTTCTCCAGCACTTTTTGGGGTCTAGGATCTTTCCATCTCAAGGTTTCACCATTTTCTAACATACGATTTCTAAGGTCCATGTAGAGGGAAAGAAAACTAAAGGATTGCACAGGATGGATTTTAGGAACAGACTTAGAAGTGGCTTTATCACTTCTACTGACACCTTATCAACTAGAAACTAATCACCTTTTCAACACATACTACTAACCAACCTCTTTCTCCAGTGCGGTAAGTTCATTAGGTGTGTGATCTGCCTTCCAAGTTATATAACAGATGACAGTTCTGGCAAGAGTTTTCCATTGCATATCAAGCATGGTCATCTTCCAGCCTCTTATTTCACTTTTATCTCCTTTTATTACTTGGTTGCTATATCAATGGCATATACTTTAGGTGTTTGTTATGGCTGTACCCATACCCATCTTCAGTGAACCCTTTTCTATATTATTTTTTAAAATTTTTTAATACTTTATTCTACATTACAATACTGTATTTGTTTTGCCATACATTGACATGAATCAGCCACAGGTGTCCACTATCTCCCAATGCCGAAGCCCCCTTCCACCTCCCACCCCACATCCTCTCCCTGAATCATCCCGTGCACCAGCCCCATGCATCCTGCATCCTGTATTGAACATAGACTGGCGCTTCATTCTTACAAGATAGTATACATGTTTCTAACTATGATGTAGTGACAAATAAACTCTAGTATTAGAAAGCAAGCAAGAGTAAAAGTTAAAGCCAGAAATGTCTGTAGGATCTAGATCATAGGTAAGTGAGAATAGATGTTATGTAGGATCTTAATCTGAGAGGGGCATGAGGATATGAAACAAGAAGAAACAGAGGCAGGTACTCCCTTTAGGAGATGACTGCTATCACCTGAGAAAGAATAACAAGGCTCTAAACCAAGTTTGTATGGAAGAAATAGAAAAAATAAAAAGGAAGCATCTGAGAGATGTCCTGAAGGAAGAACATCTGGCTTTGTAGAAAAGTAGTCAATCAAAGTCAAAGGCACATGTTCTCATTCCAGTTACTCAATTTACTACCTATTTAATTTCCTGTATCCTTTGTTGCCTCACTCTAAGACTGAATATGATCAAATCTGACCTATTTTATTTTGAAAATAATTTTTGAAAATAAAATGCTATTAAATACATGAGAATGTTTTACAAACTATAAAATTGAATGTAAATGTCAATTCATTAACTAAAGAGAAACAATAGATATGGCTTTAAAAAGCTGTGTGCCTGGATAACTATGAGAATGTTGCATCTCTAACAGAAACGACAGGAGGAAGAGACAAGTAAGGCATGATGATATCCTGGCTTTGCCTATGATAAAGTGCAGTTTTCATCCAGACCTTAAGGTAGATACATCCAGCAACAATCTAGCTTAGTTGGGTTCCCCAAAAGAATGTCCTAAGATTATGAATTCAATGCAAGTGATTTATAAAGAAGAATCTAATAAAGAAGTGTGTGCATGCTCAGTTGCTTCAGTTGTGTCTGACTTTTTGCAACCACATGGATCATAGCCCACCAGGCTCCTCTGTTCATGGGATTCTCCAGGCAAGAATACTGGAGTTGGTTGCCATGCCCTCCTCCAAGGGATCTTCCTGATCTAAGGATTGAACTGGAATCTCCTGCACTGCAGGTGGATCCTTTACTGCTGAGCCACAGGGGAAGCCCAGTAAGGAAGTGGAGGAAACAATCCAGGAAAAGAGAAAAAGCCACTCATGCCTGAGATGAGAGGCAGGGACGTGTGAAGGGCAACCTCAGCCCAACCCAAGGAAGTTCTGCAGTGTAAGTCATGCCTCAGGGTTCTTTCCACCTGTGGGTAGGAGGCTTTCACACTCCAGTAGCACCAGATGTCAGCTGTTGACTGAGAGCCTGGGAACAGCAACTTCCAGGTATGTCCTATGCTTACCTAGGCTAGTAATCTGCTCCAGGAGCCAAGGGTAGAAATCTGGCTAGAGAAGAACTACAGATTTGGGCAATCAGAACCAAAAATAAAAAAGAGAGGAATCTAGAATCAGCAAAAGACTTCCAATAGGACTTAAGGGAAGCTTTCCAAAGGTAGATTTCAATTTTAGGAGAAAGGGTGAAATGAGAAATCTGTTTGTTTTGTTAGCATCCTATAAGTAAAGTTAAGGGCTTTATATGTTAATGGATTTTAAAGTATCTCTGAGCTTTTAATTATCTTTCTTTGCAATTTTTTTCTTTTTGTAAATTCAAATATTACTCCTAACCCATGTTTTCTTCTCTTGTCCTTGGATATCTGTGATGAAGAAATGGAACTGGGGAGATGCTGGAGAAAGGGTACAGACTTGCAATTAGAAGATGAGTATCTTATGGAGCTCTGGAGACAGCATGGCGATTACAGGCAACAGTACTGTGCTGTATACATCAAAGCTGCCAAGAGTTTAAGATTTTAAATGATCTCATCACAAAGAAAGAAATGATAACTATGTGAGGTGATAGAAGTGTTAGCTGTAGGACTATGGTAGTAAGCTTCTTGTGATAAATAAATGTATCAAATCAATACACTGTACACCCTAAACAATGTTATGTGCCAATTATATCTCAATAAAAAATAATAAAATACACAGTCACCCCCAAAAAAAACCCCACAAAAACCAATTGTGATTTATGCAAAGCTCTTTTCATTGCTTTACCTAACCTTTGGAAAGACCCTTCACCAACACTCAACTATCATGGGATGCCCCACTAGCCCAAGCTCTCTTGAACACCCTGTCTTCTCAATTTGTGAGATTCTAATCATTAAGTTGTATGTACCTAACAGAGATTAAGCTCTTTTATCCTCTCCTACACTCCT
Organism: Nanger dama; assembly: GCA_917880005.1. Lineage (NCBI taxonomy): Eukaryota > Metazoa > Chordata > Mammalia > Artiodactyla > Bovidae > Nanger > Nanger dama. Next base: position 8,693,071 of record CAKJTW010000069.1, read on the forward strand.
CCCTTTCCTTGCCCCTCTGTTGATATTACCATTTAATAGTAAATTTATTTCTGATGGTGAAATTTTAGGTAATATCAAAGGGCAAGTAGATTTAAAAATTCTTATGTCTTTATTAGATCGTGACTTTTTATAGAATATCAGGATTGGAGGAGATTTAGCTTATCTTACCCTACACCCCCCTTGATTTATTTTATACATCTGATTCTTTAATAGTTTCTGTTTAGGGAGTTTTTGTTGCTGCCCCATAACTTGGTACTAAAGAGCACTAAGTGAAGATTCTACTGAATTTTGAGAATAAATGTGAGGATGCTGATAAAGAGGACACAGGGCTGAGCATGAGGAAGTGAACCCCAACTTTGCAGGAACTCCCATTTCTTCACTGATAACACAGACTTCTTTGTTGTGCCTTGCAAGCAGATCTTCCTCCATAGGCTGCTCTCTAAGCTCACAAATGAGGTTGCAGTTTTTCCCTCCCTGGTAAGTGAGGATTTATGTGGTAGAATTTTTACTTAGTAATTAATTTGGACCCCAACAGCGTGGAGATGGTGAGAAAGGGACCCTATTAAGACTTGATATTAAGTTAATAGCAGGTGACAGTGACTTCATCAAAACCCCTGTGCAAAACATCAAGTAGATGGAAATTTCAGTTCTGGTACATTACTCAGCTGAGTATCGTCAGACCTGCTTACAAGGGTCATAAAGATTATTTGTACATTAAAGAACGGCCTGTCCATCAAGCTCAGTATGAAAGAGAAACAGGAAAGTTACCATCACATAAACCACAGAAAATATAGTGGTACATTTCCCTTAATGAAACATCCAATGCTTCGGGAAATTCTCACTATTTTTTCCTTTGTTCACACATACACACACACACACACACACACACACACACACACACCATACATTCTTGTCACAAGAATGAGTAAGAGTGTGCTAGAACTGATCATTTATGTATCTTACCTATGCACAGAAACCATCACAGGAAGACAGGGGACGGCATCAGGGAACATGCCTTTGTGATTAGATAATTGATAGCTAAAGAGATGACAAGGGCCACTTGATGAAATGTTAGCAAGGCTAAACAGTCTCTTTGGAATATTAACCTCCCTGTTTTTGTTTTGGCTGTGGTTCATAGCTTGTGGTATCGTATTAATAGTTCCCCAAACAAGGATTGAACATGGCCCATGGCAGTGAAAGCCAAATCCTAACCATTGGAACACCTAACCTCTCTGTTTTATCATTGTATATCATCATCACATGTAGGTCAGGGATCAATAGACAAAGCAATTAGAAAAGATGTTTCAATATAGTTATCACAACATAGCAACCATTTCCTTCACATGAAGTTAAAGGGCAAAAGGTTATTTATTTATGTGTCCTGATACTGAGGATTTGGGGCAGTCACAGGATACTCATTTTATTTTAAATTCTGAGCAGTTGGTTAGTGAGGAAACTGGACTATCTTCTACTTACTGAAGGTGAAAAGCCTTCCATTCAGCAACACTTCCATACTTTGTAAACAGGAAGCTTGGAAGTTTCATGCAAGTCGTTTGTAACGGGAATATCTTTGTTTCTTACCTCTGTCCCTTGATGCTTTCTACAAGCCAAAGGGATATTTCTGATTAATATGGTAATTAGATAGTTATTAAAAACAGTAATCATCTAGAAATTATTTGGTACCATAAACATCTCATATAGAGAAAATATTTGAACATTTAAAATTTGAACATTACAATTGGCTTCATATGCAAGAAGCCAAAGGGGATATAAAGAATTTTTAAGTTCCCAAGAAAGCACTCACATTAAGAACAAGTTGTCTTCTTGATCAGGTTGGAAGTTAGTGCCACACATCCAATAGATTCCCCTTGTGGCCAGTAGCAATGAACCAATTTCTATTAATGAAGAGCTCATGTTTATGGTTAATATAGAAGAAAATGTACTGAAGAGGGGAGCTCAGTCATTCACTGGAGATAGCTTAATTCTGGTAATTTCCAATTTCCAAGCTTATTTTAGTTTGTTATCAAAGTAATCACTCATTCCTGCTGGAGTCAGAAATAGCTTTTTGTCGCCTATAGCCTGACAGATTATTCAGATGGAACCCCATTTTTTTAAAGCTCACCTGCTCAGCATCTGTGATATATTCATAAGTTCCAAGAGGTTTTCAGCATCAGACCCAGGCTGAAAAGAACTGAAGCTACTTTACTGCAGTTTCTGAGCCAGGAAAATATGTTTCATGACTCTAAACTCTGATTGAAGCTTATATACAAATAGCAGACCATGATGGGGAGGAGAGATGGGAGAATGGAGTGCTCATGGGACTTGATCTTCTATGCCAGCCTAGTCCTGCATGCTTCCTCTCCACTTGCCACAGTTTAGTTCAGTCGCTCAGTGGTGTCCGACTCTTTGCAACCCCATGAGTCACAGCACTCCAGGCCTCCCTGTTCATCACCATCTCCCGGAGTTCACTCAGACTCACACCCATCGAGTCTGTGATGCCATCCAGCCATCTCATCCTCTTTTGTCCCCTTCTCCTCCTGCCCCCAATCCCCCTCAGCATCAGAGTCTTTGCCAATGAGCCAACTCTTCGCATGAGGTGGCCAAAGTACTAAAATTTCAGCTTTAGCATCATTCCTTCCAAAGAAATCCCAGGGCTGATCTCCTTCAGAATGGATTGGTTGGATCTCCTTGCAGTCCAAGGGACTCTCAAGAGTCTTCTCCAACACCACAGTTAAAAAACATCAATTCTTTGGCGTTCAGTTTTCTTCACAGTCCAACTCTCACATCCATACATGACCACAGGAAAAACCATAGCCTTGACTTGACAGACCTTAGTCAGCAAAGTAATGTCTCTGTTTTTGAATATACTATCTAGCTTGGTTATAACTTTTCTTCCAAGGAGTAAGCGTCTTTTAATTTCATGGCTACAGTCACCATCTGCAATGATTTTGGAGCCCCCAAAAATAAAGTCTAACACTGTTTCCAGTATTTCCCCATCTATTTCCCATGAAGTGATGGGACCAGATACCGTGATCTTCGTTTTCTGAATGTTGAGCTTTAAGCCAACGTTTTCGCTCTCCTATTTCACTTTCATCAAGAGGCTTTTCAGCTCCTCTTCACTTTCTGCCATAAGGGTGGTGTCATCTGCATATGTGAGGTTATTGATATTTCTCCCGGCAATCTTGATTACAGCTTGTGTTTCTTCCATTCCAGCGTTTCTCATGATGTCCTCTGCATAGAAGTTAAATAAGCACGGTGACAATATACAGCCTGGACGTACTCCTTTTCCTATTTGGAACCAGTCTGTTGTTCCATGTTCAGTTCTAACTGTTGCTTCCTGACCTGCATACAGATTTCTCAAGAGGCAGGTCAGGTGGTCTGGTATTCCCATCTCTTTCAGAATTTTCCACAGTTTACTGTGATCCACACAGTCAAAGGCTTTGGCATAGTCAATAAAGAAGAAATAGATGTTTTTCTGGAACTCTCACTTTTTTGATGATCCAGTGGATGTTGGCAATTTGATCTCTGGTTCCTCTGCTTTTTCTAAAACCTGCTTCAACATCAGGAAGTTCACGGTTCACATATTGCTTAAACCTGGCTTGGAGAATTGTGAGTTTACTAGCATGTGAGATGAGTGCAATTGTGCGGTAGTTTGAGCATTCTTTGGCATTGCCTTTCTTTGGAATTGGAATGAAAACTGATCTTTTCCAGTCCTGTGGCCACTGCTGAGTTCTCCAAATTTGCTGACATATTGAGTGCAGCACTTTCACAGCATCATCTTTCAGGATTTGAAAGAGCTCAGCTGGAATTCCATCACCTCCACTAGCTTTGTTTGTAGTGATGCTTTCTAAGGCCCACTTGACTTCACATTCCAAGATATTTGGCTCTAGATTAGTGATCACATCATCATGATTATGTGGGTTAGGAAGATCTTTTTGTACAATTCTTCTGTGTATTCTTTCCACCTCTTCTTAATATTTTCTGCTTCTGTTAGGTCAGGGCAAGTTTATCTGGATTTTGCTTCAAGCATGAGACTACTCTTGTGGGATTGCCCTTGTTCTGGTACTGGTTCACATTTCCTTTGATCCACAGTATTCATTTACTCACAAGTCCAGGAGAGTGGTCAGCCTAATGTGTTTGGCCAGCTGCCGAGAAGCTTAGCAAATGATGCTGTGCAAATACTAAACACTATTTAGAAATTTAATGTTGAGGTCCACCCCAGATTATTCGGTTTACAAAGATGATTCTACCACCAGAAACGTGGATGTTATTTTACATTGTTTTATCAGGGCTAAACTAATGAAATAAATGTTCCTACTTGTCACTGTCTTCATAGATCGGGACCCGGGGATTGGAGTCGACAAGAAGAAGGATGCAGGGGACCTAAGTCTCTAGTTAAACAAAGGTACTTTATTTGCAAAAATGCATGCTTATGTATCTTTTATAAAATGATTACTCAGCCATTGGAAAGAATAAAATTCATTCCACCAGTTGCAACAAAATGGATAGTCCTAAAAGGTCACTGAAGGGAGTCACTGAAGGGAATCCAAGTAGGTGCTCTTTCCAAGATCTCAGTCCCGAGAACTGCGTGCAACTCTGCTCGTTCCTGTTTTCCAGGAACTGATAAGGAACAGAGAGTCCTTGAGAAATGGCAAACAAAGGAAGAAAACAACATATTGGATCCCTTAAAGTTGAACTTCCCCTGACACCTACTCAGTGCCCTAATTGCTTCTAAAACTATGCAGATAGAGGGCACACAGGAATCATATGGAATTTTAGCTTTACACTGCATAGAAGGGCTCAGGGGCACTTTCACAGGGGCCCAAAAGCAGCCTTGCTTGATTTACTTAGCCACGCTTATGCAGCTTGGTAAGACTACCATGAGGATTAGAACCCTGATACATAATCAGAGTTTCCTTTATATCTGGAGCAAAGCGACAACTGCAACAGAGATGGAGGGTGAGAGGAGACAAGGAATAGAAGGTTATCAGGAATGTGGCAGGAATTAAAGAGGAAGAAGGAAGGGAGGGAGAGGACATATTGGTCTCAAAGACTTCCCTTCTCAAGTTAGTCATCTTTAACTCTTGGAAGCGCCAAGTTTTAAAGCAAAGTAAAGGAGTAAGATAGTTAAAGGAGATAAAGCTAATTGTCCCTAAAACCACAACTTCAGGACACATGTTCTAAATATATACAGAAACAAAAACAATCCCAAATCACAGTTCCCTGATTGTCACTGAGTAGCTTCCAGGGATGATAATGAAGAATTGTCTCCTCTTTATTGCTTTGGCTGATGCTTGAGTCTGTGGCGCCAAGAATCTGGATCTCCCAGAGCCAGGCTGTAGAAAAACAATACATTAGCCTTAAATAATGGGATCTTTGATGCCCGGATTGCCACTGAGGAAGGGTTAACTGAGCCAGGGCTTTGTACAGCAGGAGCCTCCATATATAATCTCGTGTTTCTCTGGGCTGGGAGGGAGAGAAAGCAGCCTTGGGGGAGAAACACACAGAGGGCCCTAATCTTATGATGAAAATAATATGATTCCTCTACCTGCTATCTCTCCCCACCAGGTTTCTGCTTCCTTTGCAGAACACTAGTAATGCCCATAAATGTCGGTTAAAATAAAAATTTCTGTCCCATTAAACATATGAAAAATATGTTGCATTGAATACAGTTGGTTTGGGAAATCTGTTTTATCCCTCCTAACCAATCGTCCGTACTGACGGCTGCTGCCACAAGTGGCTATGCCGGGGCTGGGGCTGGCTCTGATGCATGGCCAAGCTGGCCACACGCGCACTGTCCTGCGACTCCACAGGCCTCCACAGTGAGCCCTGCAGCTCCCACGCTGGACTGGCCCCACCAGTTTTAGGGTACAATTGCTTTGAGAACATAGGTGAATTTATGCTCTGGGGGAAAATATGGTCTGTTTCTATTTACATTCTGAGAATCTTGAACTACAGTGGCATGTCCTAAGCCAGGCTGGGACTCTCACAGCAGCTCTAGGGCTTCAAGGTTAGTTTGTGCTGGCTTATAATCCACATGCAGCCAAGCTGGCTGAGCTAATTCACTTGAGTGTAGCAGGTGATATGGGAATCTTTGTCTACCAACCACTTAAGAAATATTTCTTGTCTACTCACCACATGCAAAAATCTGTCCTAAGTATACTGCTTAGTTACTAAGCATCTTCTAGGTCCCAGGAGCTTGCCGATATGACCTCCTTCATGAGATACTTATTATCTTTTCCTCCATTTTTACAGCAAGGAATCTGATTCAGAACAGACACTTGGCTAGGGGGATGTCTTTTAATAAATGATGCTTTTCTCATTGAATTTCTCACCCCACTCCCAGACATGGCCCCTCAGCTATAGCAGTTCTACTATATATTTTTCTGTCTTTTGTTTCAGGCCTGAATACAATGCATTTTCTTTCCACGGAAGTCCTTTCGGCATAGTCTCCCTCTTCCCTTTTCCTTGCCTCTGATTCATTCTTTAAGATAAGATATCAAATTTAAGGCAACTTACTTCATTCAGGCTATTGTAATAGGGAGAACACGTCAGGTCTGGAGATGGAGGTGTCTCAGCAGAGGCTTTGTTTTAGACTTTAAGAAAAAAAAGGGTGGACAAATTCCAGATGGGGTGATTGTACAGTCTGGATTGTTTTTGAAATCAGAAGTTCCAGTCAACTGAACAGGAAATGTATCTAATTTGGGGACGATAATTTCTAATTTCAGCTACTAATTCATGAACAAAAGATGGGGAGTTGGAAAGTATTTTTCAGCAGATTCAGGTAAAAGAGGCAAGATTTGAGACTGACTTTGTCACAGGTACAGAAGTGACTCACGTGCAGGTCTTACGAGGAGTTGTGGTAAAGAGTGAACTGACCCATGGTATCTAAGCCAGGAGACCATGCTTCTCTGTGGTAAGCCATTTCCCAGAACACAGAAAAGTGGGGTAGGGGAGGAAGAAGGTTCTTGAACATTGCTGTTTTCATGACAAATGTCACATTTCAGGAACTGTCACCCCCAGACTCCCAATCTGAATCAGGAACTTCCTCTTTTTATTGCTTGAGGACACTGGATCACTATTTATTATCTCACTCATCATTTCATACTTTTTTTTTTTTTTTGGTGTTTTTCTTTCTTTTCTTTTTTTTAATTTTAAAATTTATTTATTTATTTTATGTGTTTGCTTGACTGATTTTCCAGTTAACCATCAGCCTGAAGACAATGACTGTCTCCTTGCCTTTGTATACTCACCCTGTGCCTGGGCTACAGGAGGCACCCACTTCATGAACTGTGGACGTAGAACGGGGAGACACCAACTGGGGCTGCCGGTTGTCTTCCAATGTAAGAGGAAAGTATGAACAGAGACTCAGCGAATCAAACTGAATAGTGCAGAGGGGTCTAGTGAGAGATGAGCCCAGGATGCCCCAGGGCCCACAGTTTCTACCAGGGCCTTTCCAATTCATTCCTGAGTTGGGCAGAGGGTGCCCTTCAACACACTTGATGGCTTTTCCTGAAGCTCAGTCTTAAGTGATCTTGGGCTGTCACTTTCACTCTTCTCCTGTGGTTGATCTTTCTGCAGTTCTGATGGCGTTGCTATCAGAAAAATTTCCTGGCAATTCAGCAAAGGGAAGGGAAGGGCACTGTATTCTATTGGTAGCACAAGAGTCCCTTCTCTTCTTACTGCTTCCGCCTACAAATATTTATGGAGATCATTATGCCTCCCTTAGCTATCATTTATCCAAGCAGTAACAGCACTAGTCTTTCCATCTTGCTCATAAATCAACCCCTCCAGCCCCTGTAATCATCTCCCTTCTCCTCTATGAACTCTCCAAGGTCTGTTGACATCTTAATAAGATACCCCAAACTGAAGTCTCCTCTCCACCAGGGTACCAAAACAGTTGCCTGCCTATTAGAGGGATGGCATATTCTAAAAAGACACCTTGGCCATGTGGATGGAATTGTGGAGTTAAGCTCATTTCTCACATGTGGCCACGTCTCCCCTTCACACTGTTTTCTGTGTGACTGCTGCCTGTGTGCCCCTCTCCCAAACTTCCATCTGGATGATCTAGCTTAGGTAGGCTTTGCTTTCAGCCTTTGCTACTCTGCTTCAGGCCTCTACTTTCCAAATCTTATTTTTGCATTTTTTTTTTTGGTTTTTATAATGACCCCTAAGGTCTTCATTATGGTGTTCTGGCTCAACCTCAGGCTTTCCTTCTCCTGCCCCCTCTAAAAATATATCAACCGGGCTTTTTGTTGTTCAGTTGCTCAGTAGTCTCTACTTCTTCGTAAACTGCATGCCAGGCTTCCCTGTACTTCACTATCTCTCAGAGTTTGCTCAGACTCATAGCCATTGAGTTGGTGATGCCATCCAACTATCTTGCCCTCTGTCATCCCCTTCTCCCCCTGCCCTCAACTTTTCCTAGCATCAGGGTCTTTTCTAATGAGTCATTTCTTCTCATCAGGTGGCCAAAGTACTGGAGCTTCAGCTTCAGCATCAGTCCTTCCAGTGAATATTCAGGACTGATATCCTTTAGGATTTAGTGGTTTGATCTCTGTGCAGTCCAAGGGACTCTCAAGAGTCTTCTCCAACATCATAGTTCAAAAGTATCATTTCTTCATGCTCAGCTTTCTTCATGGTCCAACTCTCACATCCATACACAACCACCGGAAAAACCATAGCTTTGACTATTTGGAACTCTATCAGCAAAGTAGTGTCTCTGTTTTTTAATATGTTGTCTAGGTTGGTCATACCTTTTCTTCCAAGGAGAAAGCATCTTTTAATTTCATGGCTGCAGTCATCATCTGCAGGGATTTGGGGCCCAAAGGAGTAAAGTCTTTCACTGTTTCCATTGTTTCCCCATCTATTTGCCAGAAAGTGATGAGACCAGATGCTATGTATGTTTTTTGAATGGATGCCATGAGTTTTTGAATGTTGAGTTTTAAGACAACTTTTTCACTCTCCTCTTTCACCTTCATCAAGAGGCTCCATAATTCCTCTTCACTTTCTGCTATAAGGGTGGTGTCATCTGCATATCTGAGGTTATTGATATTTCTCCCAGCAATCTTGATTCCAGCATGTGCTTCATCCAGCCAGCATTTCGCATTATGTACTCTGTATATGGGGCTTTGCTGATGGGTCAGCTGGTAAAGAATTTTCCTGCAGTGCGGGAGACATGAGTTCATCCCTGGGTTGGGAAGATCCCCTGGAGAAGAGAACGGCTGCTTACTCCAGTATTCTGGCCTAGAGAATTCCATGAACTGTATAGTCCATGGAGTCACAGAGTCAGACACAACTGAGTGACTTTCACTTTCACTTTCAATCTGTATATAAGTTAAATAAGCAGGATGGCATTATACAGCCTTGACATACTCCTTTCCCAATTTGGAACCAGTCTGTTGTTCCCTGTACAGTTCTAACTGTTGCTCCTTGACCTGCACACGTTTCTTGGGAGTCAGGGAGAGTTGTTGTGTATTCCTATATCTTTAAGAATTTTCCACAGTTTGTTGTGATCCACACAATCCAAGATTTTAGCATAGTCAATGAAGCAGAAGTGGATGTTTTCCTGAAATTCCCTTGCTATTTCTATGATCCAACAGATGTTCACAATATGATCTCTGTTTCCTCTGCCTTTTCTAACTCTAGTTTGAACATTTGGGAGTTCTCAGTTCACATACTGCTGAAACCTAGCTTAGAGATTTTGAGTATTACTTTGCTAGCATGTGAAATGAATACAGTTGTGCAGTAGTTTGAACATTCGTTGGCGCTTCTTTTCTTTGGGATTGGAATGAAAATTGTTTCCAGTCCTGTGGCCACTGCTGAGTGTATATTGAGTGCAACATTTTAACAGCATCAGCATCAGCTTTTAGGATTTGAAATAACTCAGCTGGAATTCCATCACCTCCACTAACTTTGTTTGTAGTGATGCTTCCTAAGGTGCATTTGACTTTGCATTCCAGAATGTCTGGCTCTAGGTGAGTGATCACATCATCGTGGTTATCTAGGTCATTAAGCTGTTTTTTTGTATAGTTCTTCTGTGTATTCTTGCCACCTCCTCTTCATATCTTTTGCTTCTGTTAGTTCTTCACCATTTCTGTCCTTTATTGTAACCACCATTCATGAAATGTTTCTCTGGTATCTAATTTTCTTGAATTGATCTCTAGTCTTTCCCATTCCTTTGTTTTCCTCTATTTCTTTGTATTGTTCACATAAGAAGGCTTTCTTATCTCTCTTTGCTATTCTTTGAAACTCTACATTCAGATGGGCATATCTTTCCAGTTTGTACAAACTTGCATTTAAATCCCAGGCCTATCACAGTGGCTTGGTGGGTGACTTTGAACAAGTTGTTTAACTTCTTTGACCCTTAGCTATTTTATCTGTTATTAAAATAGCGATACATATTATATACAACTCATGGACTATTTTGAGAATTAAAGAAAAAGCCCATGTTAATAATGGGTTTCCCAGGTGTCTCAATGGTAAAGAATTCACTTGCAAATGTAGAAAATGAAGGTTCAGTTACTGGGTTGTGAAGATCTCTTGGAGGAGGAAATGGCAACCCGCTCCATATTCTTGCCTGGGTAATCCATGAAAGGAAGAGCCGGGTGGACTATAGTTCATGAGGTCACAGAAGGATTGGACATGACTTAACGGCTAAACAGCAATACGTTAACAATATTCAATTAATAGAAACTGTTGTTATTGTCTTCTCTCTTCTGTTATCCTCTTTCTTTTTCAGGTTCTTCTTACTTATTTTCACGTCAAATGGGGAAGAACTTGCTTCCTCATTTTCATGATTTTTAAAAAATAATTAGGAAGAAGGTGACAAAAAGTCCACAGGATGCATGTACTCAATGAAGAATTAAGTGACGTTCCTTCTGAAGCAGCCATGATACTGTCAAGGAAGATTAAGGAAGAAATAGAATGTATTTGATGATATTAGAGAGCATTCAGCTATATGAATTAAGGAAGGTTATGTGAGAGGAAGACTTCCCAGGTAGTGCTAGTGGTAAACAACCTGCCTGCTAATACAAGTAACAGAATAGGTGTAGTTTTGATCCTTGGGTCTGGAAGATCTCTGGAGGAGGGCATGGTGACCCAGTCCACTAATCTTGTCTGGAGAATACCATGGATAGAGGAGCCTGGCTGGCCACAGTCCATGGGGCCACACAGAGTTGGACACAACTGACTTAGCACACACGCATGCACTTGTGAGAGGCACATTTTATGTATATCTGAATATAATCAGTAAAACAGCTACCACAGGGTTGTTCAATTGTAGAAAATTGTTTTGAGCAGCTAGTTAAAAAGATCTTGAAAATACTCCAAAGCCAAGTATAGCAGCTGTGCTAAGTTGCTTCAGTCATGTCCGACTCTTTGTGACCCTTTGGACTGTGTCCTGTAAGGCTCCTCTCTCCATGGGATTCTCCAAGCAAGAATACTGGAGTGGGTTGCCATTCCCTTCTCCAGGGGATCTTGCTGATTCCTAGATACAACTCCCCTCTGTCTCCTGCATTGGCAGGCAGTTCTATACCACTAGCGCCATCTGCAGGTCAAAAAGCAACAGTTAGAATAGGACATGGAACAACAAACTGGTTCAAAATTAGGAAAGAAGTACGTCAAGGCTGTATATTGTCTTCCTGGTAATTTAACTTCTATGCAGAGTGCATCATGGGAAATCCCAGGCTGGATGAATCACAAGCTGGAATCAAGACTGCTGGGAGAAATATCAACAACCTCAGATATGCAGATGACACCACCCTTATGGCAGAAAGTGAAGAGGAACTAAAGATAATCTTGATGAAGGTGAAAGAGGAGAGTAGTCAATAAGCTGGCCTAAAACTCAACATTCAAAAATCTAAGATCATGGCATCTAGTTCCACCACTTCATGGCAAATAGATGGGAAACAGTGGAAACAGTGACAGAATTTATTTTCTTCGGCTTCAAAATCACTGTGGATGGTGACTGCAGTCACAAAATTAAAAGACACTTGTTCCTTGGAAGCTAAGCTATGACAAATCTCGACAGTGTATTAAAAGCAGAGACATCACTTTGCTGACAAAGTTCCATTTAATCAAAGCTATGATTTTTCCAGTAGTCATGTGTGGATGTGAGAGTTGGACCATAAAGAAGGCTGAGTGTTGGAGAAATGACTCTCTTAAATGGTGGTGCTGGAAAAGACTCTTGAGAGTCCCTTGGAATGAGAGGAAATCAAACCAGTCAATCCTAAAGAAAATCAACACTGAATATTCATTGGAGGGACTGATTCTGAAGCTGAAGCTCCAATATTTTGGCCACCTGATGTGAAGAGCAGTCTCACTGGAAAAGACCCTGATGCTGAGAAAGACTGAAGGCAGGAGAAGAAGAGGTCAACAGGGGATGAGGTGGTTGGATGGCATCATGGACTCAATGGACATGAATTTGAGCAAACTCAAGGAGATAGTGAAGGAACATCAAACTCAAGGACTAGTGAAGGAGATAGGGAAGCCTTGTGTGCTGCACCCTATGGGCTCTCAAAGAGTTGGACACAACTGAACAACTGAAGAACCAGTGCCACCTGGAAAGCCCTATGAGCAACTGTAGGAAGATCCCATTACTCCAGGACTGCAGAGATCAAAGGAAATAATGTGTTAATAGAGTCGGGGGCCAAAACTGCCTGGAAAGAATAGAAACTTCGAGATATTCAATCATAAAAGAATAGGCAGCACTGCTCAAGATGCTTGACATAAGTGAGAAAGTATGTTTCTCCCAATTTCCTACTCTCCAATTTCCCACCACTGGCTGAACTTAACCACAAATTGTTTGGCAAAACTGTGAATCAAACTCCATAATACAAAGCAAAGAAACGTAAGGGCAGGGAATGGATCTGAAAGCAAACAGGTTAGTTGATAGCACAGCAAGAATCATTAACACATTATCTATAATGAAAGTTGATAAAAGTTGCCTAAAGGGTTCAGAGAACTAGACTAATGACTAAAGGTATCTCAAGCTCCATCTCCATCTCTGCTTCTGCCTCTGTGTCTATCACTGTCTTGCAGATTAAAGGATATTTGCTCTCCCCTAGGGAAAAACAAGTCTTGCTTATTAGTCTCAAGAGCCCAATTAGAGACAGAAACCATTTCAATAATTTTGAACTGGGTATTCAATAAATTTGAACTGAGCTATAATTGACATATTACATTGTATAAATTTAAGGTGTACAGCATGATGCTGTGATGCACATATATATTGCTAAACAAGTATCTCAGTATGTTTAGTTAAAATCCATCAACTCACATAGTTAATTGTTTTTTCCTTGTGATGAGATCTTTTAGGATCTACTCCTAGCAACTTTCAAATGCACAATACAGTATTATTAAAGTGTGTGTGAATAGTTGATACTAAGTTAACTACTAAAAGAGATAAACAAGAGCTTAGGGGTAACAAACGTAGCAGTACAGAAAATAGCTACAGCCAGTGATTGAAAAAAAGTAAGCAAGAAGGAATTCAGAAGCATAGAGGAGGGCCCTTGAATCGAAGATCCAGTCCCTCATGCTCAGCTGAAGGCACAAATGTCCCAGCTCTAGAATCATTGTGCGTGTGCGTTAAATCACTTCAGTTATGTCTGACTCTGTGTGACCCTATGGACTGTAGCCTGCTAGGCTCCTCTGTCTCCATGGGATTCTTCAGGAAAGAACTAGAGTGGGTTGTCATGCCCATGTAGTATTCAGTTCAGTTAAGTCGCTAAGCCGTGTCTGACTCTTTGTGACTCCATGGACTGCAGCACGCCTGGCTTCCCTATCCTTTACCATTTCCCAGAGCTTGCTTAAACTCATGTCCATCGAGTCGACAATGCCATCCAACCATTTTATCTTCTATAGTCCCCTTTTCCTTCAGTCTTCAATTTTCCCCAGCATCAGGGTCTTTTCTAATGAGTCAGTTCTTTGCATCAGGTGGCCAAAGTACAGTATCAGTCCTTCCAAAGAATATTCAGGACTGATTTCCTTTAGGATTGACTGGTTGGATCTCCTTGCAGCCCAAGGAACTCTCAAGATCTCCAACACCACAGTTAAAAGCATCATTCCTCAACGTTCAGCTTTCTTTATGGTCCAACTCTCACATCCATAAATGACTACTGGAAAAACCATAAGGTTTGTCATAGCTTTTCTTCCAAGGAGCAAGTGTCTTTAAATTTCATGGCTATAGTCACCATCTTCACTGATTTTGGAGCCCAAGAAAATAAAGTCTTTCACTGTTTCCATTGTTTCCCCATCTATTTGCCATGAATTGGTAGAACCAGAGGCCATGATCTTTGATTTTTGAAAGTTGAGTTTTAAGTCAGCTTTTTAAACTCTCCTCTTTTACTTTCATCAAAAGGCTCTTTAGTTCCTCTTCACTTTCTGCCATGAGGATGGTGTCATCTGCATGTTTGAGGTTGTTGATATTTCTCCTGGCAATCTTGATTACATTTTTTGCTTCATCTAGCCTGGTATTTCACGTGATGTGCTCTGAATGTAAGTTAAATAAACAGAATGACAACATATAACCTTTATGGACTCCTTTCCCAATTTGGAACCAGTTCCTTGTTCTGTGTCTGGTTCTAACTGTTGCTTCTTGATCTGCATACAGATTTCTCAGAAGGAAGGTACGGTGGTCTGGTATTCCCATCTTGCTAAGAATTTTCCACTGTTGTTGTGATCTACACAGTCAAAGGCTTCCAGTATCATAAAATAGAGCAAAAAGATGTGCTTGAAGTCAAGAAGAAATTAGTTAATAATTGGCACACCTGTTATACCTTGGTGATACAGATTTTCATTGACGAAGTCCATGATTTTCCATTTTGCCATTTAAGCCCATGTGCTGAGTCAAATTCAGGAAACTTTCAAATCCATATGTTTGATTAAGGTTGGAAATATGGCAGCCTCAAGAGTGATTTTGGATATTCTATATGAACCTTGAAAGCCTCCACCAGATATGATTCACTACACTGAAAGGCTGCTAAATATAGAGTCTATCTTGACTAAATCAATTAAGAAACTTTCCTTCTGTGGGCAGATTGCTCCAGTAGGAATGTAAGGAATTGCTTCCTTCTCTTTGCTTATCTAAGTCAGAGCCTTACTTTAAACTCCAGTTGAAGTCACATCCCTCTCTCCAGTCTGACATCATCTTTTCCATAAAAAACACAACTGTTTTTTATGGTATTTTTTCTTTTTTTCCCCATACCTCTCATTTAGGAAAACAAACAAAGATTAATTGTATGTGAATGTGTTGTTTGATTTTGGTGGTGAGGTGGGTCTCATTTCTAAATGATGAGAGCGAAGTGGGTCACGGGGAAGACAGGAGCTAAATCTATAGGACTGAAGATCAGCAAACCAACAGGAAGCAGACAGGAGAGTGTAGGGTAAAAATGGAGCACTGGAGAAATATTCTTGTCCCCTGTTCTGTCCCAGAATTCTTTGCATATTGAGCTCAAGAATGCACAGTGCTCCCGTTGATTAGCAGTAAACTCCATTCAGGAAATTCTCCTTATTCCCAGCATCCCGTGAAATGCTCGTTCTCTTTGTACTGTTTGTCCTTGCTGAACGAGTATGAAAGATCTCTCAGGGCATCTCTTCACCGTCTTTTAAGAGTTGCATTGTTCCCAGCACAATGCAATCTTTCCTTGCTTTTGTCCGTTCCAGGTTTTTATTTTGAGAGCAGAAGCTGTTTCACTTAGTTGGACAGATTGTCTCTGACTAATAAGTCTTAGCATTAGGATCAGCTTCTTTGTACTCACCCAGAATCTTAGTCTTTATTTTTCCGAAACTGACTGTACCAAAATGTACTTTCTCCAGTGCTGTTTATTATCTTTGCTATTTTCATTTTTGCTCAGGATTATTCTTTGGAACGGCAGGTGGCAGTGATTGCCTCAGGCACTGTGTTACAGCACCCAGCACTACTATAACTTAGGGAAGATGTGTTTAAAAATTAAAGAAAGCAAAGAATCCAGCTTGTACACTCTTGGTTTTCCTTGGCTCTCATATTTTCAGAGTTAACTATTATGTGACATTTATCTAAGAAACAACAGTAAGAAATTCAACCTTAAGCTTTGGGTAAACAAGGACTGTTTCTTATTGAATACTTTCTATATTCTAGGAACTTTTTACATATTGACTCCATTTCATGAAAACTGGGCCAAATAGAAACTATCTGCTTCCATTCTACAGAAGCAGCTCAAAAGGTAAAATGATTAGCTTGATCATAAAAACTATAAAAGAATAAGCATGTGTAAGAAGATAAGGGCCACAGGGAACAGAGTAATGGGAGACCACCCAGGAGGCAGATAGGCTCCTCATTCCATTCCTGAGTCCTGTTGCCTCATGGCTCTTGGTGATTTTTTCCTTTGGGGAAAAGACTGGGAAGAGGGTCGTACAATGGAAACCAAGTAGCTAGTTACAGACAGATGCTGGGCTATCATTTGAAGGCAGGATAGATCCTTTCCTTTCACTTCCAGAGGTCAGCCAGGACCAAAGAATGCCTATCAAAGGAAGATTGATGTTGATATAGAATCAGCAAGTTCATGTGATAATTAGATCTGCTCTAAAATGGAACTGGCATGTGAGGAGAACCCAGATCCCTGTCACTAGAAGTGCTGAGCAGAGTCCACACCTCCATGCCCCTTTCAGCTCTGACTGTGATAAGTAATTCTGTATTCTCTCTTTAGCTCCATTATTCAGCTCTCAATGGGCAGCAATCATTGCTTTTAGTCATCAGTTTTTTTCTTTTAGCTTACGGTCGAAACCCAGAGTGGAAACTCTAGGAGCCTCAATTCCTAGATGGATTTTGTATAGCTGAGTTTAAGAAAATCAATACAGTAACGTGTGTTTCAGCAGAGCAAATACACAAGGAAAGCACTACCAAGCTAGCATTTGTTAAATGAGTTGATAGTGTGTTTCTGGTCATGTTTGTATCAAGTGGATGAAGAAATTATACAGGGTAAGTGATTTTAAACACTACAAATGGGCTAACACATAAGGGTGCATCTAAGGAGTACTAGCTATTGAAAAATGAAAGTAGCTTGTTGAGTAATTCCAGGCATCTTGAAATTTTTATTATTATTTTTTAAAAATCACTATTTTACTTTGCTGTCTCAACTTTAATTTATATTTCAATTAGTTTACAAACACTGAATTACTATAGCCAATCTAGAATTTAATTCCAAAAGATTTGATCACAAGGAAACAAAATCCTGAAGGAAGATTCTAGAGTGACATTTTTTCCTATCATCACTGAGGCAAAATTCTTTTTATTAATACCATTGGCTTTTGGTTATTTCTGACAGAAATAAATTTAACCAACTAAGACTTAAAAGACTGAAAAAATGTGGTCATTTATTGTTTAAATTAACCCACCACTCTTCCCAGATTCCTTTCAACTCCATTTTCTGGGAAGTAGTCAAGGATTTATTCAAAATCATGCAATGCCTAAAATAATCATTATTCCCTCTATTATAGGTGGTATTATATCCGGGGCCCTCTCACTTATAGGCATGTCTGTCAAAAGGACCATTTTTCAGGCTCACAGTTCCCAAGACTCTGTCACTTTCTTACTTACAGAGGCCCAAAATGGAAACTATTTTTCTTTTCATTATGAGCTGTCACTTTTTCATCTTGGCACTGCAATGATAGACTTTCATTCATCTTCTATATTACCTTTCCTGAAACCTCTGACACAGACTGACACAATGCAAAACGCAGGAGATCTTGGAGCATACGTTGGCAATTTTGAGGGAAGGCAGCAGCTTGTCTCACTCCGTTATTTTAAATATATATTGAAAACGCTGAGATCCCTGATGTGGTAGACTGGAAATGCTAATGGGCCACGCTCTGTTTTTACCTGTCCTTATAATGTCTGCTCCTTCGCCCCAAATCAAAGTGAAGAGCTGGCAGAGGGCAGATGAGTTGCCAATACTTTACCATAGTGGAGGGCAAGAGTAGAAAGTTTGCTCTAAATCCGTGAGGACATGAGACAGAGGGAACGAGAGTTATATTTTCTCAATTTCTTCTGAGATTACTAAAAAGACCACTGATTGCATGTGCACTGGGCTATTCTAAAGACAAAATAAGTCCCTAGACAGATTCACTTTGTTAGGTGAGATGACATAGGTTGGGAAAATATTCACAGAAGTAAGAAGAAAAGAAAGTTTTTACTCACTTTCCAAGGGAAGAAATAGGCCAGATACATGGAGTGGTGTTGACACTGAAGGGTTGGAGTTCAAGTCTTTTACTGAATTTCAAAGGGCAAGGCATGGGGAAAGGGGTGGGTTCATGTCTGATCTGGTCCACAGCAGTATCCAGCTGGTTGTTTCTCTATAGGATGTGACTTTTTGGAGAACAGACTCACGGTCTTCAGGAATTTTCCAGTTCTTGGGTATCTGAAAGACTTAATAGTGGCCCTTAACAGATGGCCCTCTATTTTGAACAATGTTGAGTTTACACACTCCTTCTCACAACCCCCAGATACTGAGCAGAAAGACAGTGACATCTCAGTATTTTTCTGGGTCTCTGTTCTCAGTGGGATGGTTCCAGGAGCATTCCTCATATCATGGGAGACCCAAGACAGAGAGAGATGGAAAGAGTAAGAGAAAGCCAGATCCCACTTATTCCTACTACCCTCAAACCATGCTGAATTTTGATTCTGCATCTTATTCAGAAATATAAATATATAACATACCAACAAATCCTTGCCACACTTGAATTCTGGAGAGTGTCAATGGAAAAATATCTCACATTCTTGATATGCACATTTGTAAGGGGACATGGAACTGGCTATAAGTGAGACTATGAAAAAGACAGTTTTATATTCCCATTACATTTCCAGTTGGGCTTAGATATTTATTGGATCAAAATGTTCATTGCTCAGCATTTTTCTGTAGCAAAACAAGCTGGATAGGGAATCCCTATGCTTTGTTTCAAGACCATGCAATCACAGCCCAGCACTGGTGAAGTGGGTCTCACACCTGCTCTTTGATTCTATGCTCTGTTTGACCACGCCCCTGTTACATAAAATCTCATCTGGGAGTCTCACTTTACTTTCTCAAACAGATGTTTTGTCCTCTAAGTAGAATACAAACTATTTCTAATTAGGGGTTGGGTCTTATTTAACATTATATTACCAGTGCTTGACATACTTCTTGCTTAATAAATGTCTGCTGATCAAATGAGTGAATAATAACAAATTCTGACCAGATTTATTGCTCATTTATGTCCAGTTCTGACCTACGCTATGAACTATTAGAAGTGTCTTCTTTTCACAGGTGAATGCTTTAAAACTGTGAGTTGGGTGGCACTTTTCAATTTTCCACAGCTTTCTTCCTATATTTAGTATTACCTAGCTGACTCAGCTGAGCTTAGAGTTTGGGATTCTTCCATTCTGCCTTGGACTAACATTCTAACACCCTTTTTCTCATAGTGCCTTTTGATCTCTTCTCATTGCTTTTACTTTGGGTACATTTGTTCTGAGCCTGACCAAGATCAGTGACATGCTCCCACTCACATGAGGTCACAATCAATGAGACTTGTCTTCAGTTAACTGTCACAACCTCATCTAGAGAACTGAACCCACTCTATGCTTGAATGGGAAACCATCCTTTGTCTGTTTCTCAATCCAGTTCCTAGGGTTAAGTACTGGTGCATTATGAATGTGAAGATAAGAGAGATATTAATAATTAGAAAGGAATGGGAAAATTGCAGAAAGCTAGGTTTTACCTGGAATACTAAAGAACTGAAAATTTATTTTTAACAGGCAAGAGAACTTAATAAGATGGCTGAATACCAAATAATATTCAGGAACTAACAATTCTTATATGTTTGATCAAGAATACATATAACACCAAGTTAGAATATACAGTGGAAGAAAAAATATAGAAGACCAATTTTAAAAACAATTTTATTGATGTATAATGACATACAATAAACACATATTTAAAGTACATAATTTGATATGGTTGACATACGTGTATATATAAAAATCAATATAATAAGCATATCTATCACTCCCAAAGATTTTATTAGGAACATATCTATGTAGTCAACATAATAGAACAAAATGGAATTCTATATAAAAACATAAGATATTCGTAAGGAAAAAGATAAGCTAATTAGAAAATTCAATTTATATGATAGATGAAAACTTAATATATAAAGAACATCTATAGATTAATAAGAAAAAAGCTAGTAATACAATAGAAAAATTGGGAAAACAGACCAGTACATATGTTATAAAGAAAGAAATAGCTTCTTAACAAATATGCTCAACATTAAAATAAGGAAAGTAAAAAGTAAAGCTATAACACTTACCATTTTCCATCTAATAGATTAAAAAAACTAAAAAATATAAATAGTCCAGAATATTAACTATTATGAAGATAAAGCACCCTCATTCTATTATGAATGGCACAGGGCCTTTATGGAAGATATTTGTGGAATATCATTTAGCGAAAAGTCACATTCTATTTAAGCCAGAATGGAATTTCTTGGTGTTTATTCCACAGATATACCAGCACTTGTGCTAAATGACATAAGTGCAAGAATATTTCTGCAAAATTGTTTTAAGTACAATATATTAAAACTTGATGCCCAATATATTGGATTTGTTACATAAATGGTGGTATATCAGAAAGCAATTCCTTGCAGTTATTGACATAGGCTAATACATGTATATGATATGAAATTCAAAAAACATGAAAGAATATACAATATAAAAGAAACTTCTTGCATTTCTACACAAATCATAGAGCTATTTTTCTCAGTGCAACTATTGCAACTGATTCTATCCACTACTGGGGGCTTCCAGCAAGGGTCCTAGTGCCTCGCTACTTTCCCCCAGTGAAGGACTCCTCTAAGGGCCATCTTGGTTCTGAGCTTCCCATCAGTATAGCTGAGGATCTGTTAGATATATGTCATCATCTGAGTCTCTCCCTGCCTAATCCTACTTTCTTTACTTGCTTCTGTCAATGGTTTCAGTTCTCCACAGAGGCTAAGATTACCCTGCCTAATTTTCTTCTCTCCACACTTAAAAAAAATAAAATTCCAGAGAGTTAGTTTCATAATAAAATAATTTGTACT
This sequence comes from Nanger dama, assembly GCA_917880005.1. NCBI lineage: Eukaryota > Metazoa > Chordata > Mammalia > Artiodactyla > Bovidae > Nanger > Nanger dama. The sequence goes on from CAKJTW010000069.1 coordinate 8,714,155, forward strand.
CCTAAGCCTATCAGCTTCCCAGAAGATTCCACTGAAACATATGGAAATTACAAAAAGGACAGAGATGTGATTTACCAATAATAGCTAAGAAATGGGACAAAAGTGTGACATGAATGAGAGGGAAATTTCAAAATACAGATGACAGCAACACTGACTACAACAGTTTCTTCTTCGAAGGCTGCTAATGGCTCACAGTGACAGACTATTTTCTTGGGCTCTCAAATCAGTGCAGATGTTGACTGCAGTCATGAAATTAAAAGATGCTTGCTCCTTGGAAGAAAAGTTATGGCCAAACTACACAGCATATTAAAAAGCAGAGACATTACTTTGCCAACAAAGGTCCATCTAGTCAAAGTCATGTTTTTTTCCAGTAGTCATGTGTGGATGAGAGAATTGGACTATAAAGAAAGCTGAGCACCAAAGAATTGATGCTTTTGAACTGTGTTGTTGGAGAAGACTCTTGTGAGTCCCTTGGACTGTAAGGAGGTCCAACCAATCAATCCGAAAGGAAATCAGTCCTGAATATTCATTGAAAGGACTGATGCTGAAGCTGAAGCTCCAATACTTTGGTCACCTGATGAGAAGATCTAACTCATTGGAAAAGAGCTGATGCTGGGAGATTGCAGGCAGGAAGAGAGGGGGATGACAGAGAATAAGATGGTTGGATGGGATCACCGGCTCAATAGACATGAGTTTGAGTAAACTCCGGGAGTTGGTGATGAACATGGAAGCCTGATGTGCTGCAGTCCATGGGGTCTCAAAGAGTCGGACACAACTGAGCGGCTGAACTGAACTGAACTGAAGTGGCTCACTATCACCCACAGAATGGGAACAAACTTTTAAAGCTTCTCTATTATCTCTTTCTAAAATTTCTCTTTCACTTTCCTATATACAAACCAGTTGCATTACTGACTTTACTATGTAGACACATAATTTTAGAATTGGAGAAATATAGTTCATATAGTGGCCTTCCTCTTTTTAGAAGTAAGAAAATGGATTTATAGAAAGTCAATTGGCCAAACTTTCCACCCTCTCAACATACACACACACACACTCACACAGATGAACAAAAACTCATGTACATACATGCACATAATGTCTCTCCAAGAGTCTAAGACAATGCTATTCAATAGAGATGTCTATGATGACGGATGTGTTCTACATCTGCTCAGTCCATTATGGTCACCACTAGCCACATGTGGTTACTGAGCATTTGAACTGTGGCTAGTGAATTAGCCATGTGTGACTAGTGGCTACGATACTGAACAGTGCAAGTCTAAGATTTTGTTTACCTTCTTCCATCTATGATGCTTAGTCCATTCCTTTTTGCCTTTTTAAATTCAACACATTATAAAGGTGTTTGTCCTAAGTCTAAGCAATTTTCCTTAATGAATCTTCCATTGGCTATTTTAGCTTACTTATAAATTAATATCCTCTATACTATCAGACTTCCTTCATAGCTCACTTGCTAAAGAATCTGCCTGTAATGCAGGAGACCTGGGTTCAATTCCTGAGTTGGGAAAATCCCCTGGAGAATGAAATGGCAACCCACTCCAGTATTCTTGCCTGGAGAATCCCATGGACAGAGGAGCCTAGCAGGCTACTATCCATGGGGTGACAAGAGTCAGACATGACTTAGCAATGAAATCACCACATACTATTATCTTTGTTAATATAGTTTATCATTCAACACATGTTTAATGAGTACACACTGTGTTCAAAGTCTTACACAAGATGATTTTAAAAAGCTTCTTGTATTGTCACTTACTTTTTAAAATTTATAATATAACTTCAGATCAGTCAGTCATTCAGTCTTGTCCATCTCTTTGTGACCCCATGGACTACAGCTCGCCAGGCTTCCCTGTCCATCACTAACTTCCAAGCTAGCTCAAACTCATTCCGTCGAGTTGGTGATACCATAAAATCATCTTATCCTCTATCGTCCCCCTTCTCCTCCTGCCTTCAATCTTTCCCAGCATCAGGGTCTTTTCCAGTGAGTCAGTTCTTCGCATCAGGTGGCCAATTGGAGTTTCACAGCATCAGTTCTTCCAAAGAATATTCAGGACTGATTTCCTTTAGGACTGACTGGTTGGATCTCCTTGCAGTCCAAGGGACTCTCAAGGTTTTTCCAACACCACAGTTCAAAAGCATAAATTCTTCAGTGTGCAGCTTTCTTTATGGTCCAGCTCTCACATCCATACATGACAACTGGAAAAAACATGGCTTTGACTAGATGGACTTTTGTTGGCAAAGTAATGTCTCAGCTTTTTAATATGCTGTCTAGATTTGTCATAGCTTTTCTTCCAAGGAGCAAGCATGTCTTAATTTCATGGCTGCAGTCACTATCCACAGTGATTTTGGAGCCCAAGAAAATAAAGTCTGTCACTATTTCCATTTTTCCTCATCTCTTTGCCATGAAGTAATGGGACTGGATGCCATGATCTTAATTTTTCAATGTTGAGATTTAACCCAGGTTTTTCACTCTCCTCTTTCACTTTCATCAAGAGGCTTTTAGTTCCTCTTTACTTTCTGCCATGAGGGTGGTGTCATCCGTATATCTGAGGTTATTGATATTTCTCCTGACAGTCTTGATTCCAGGTTGTGTTTCATCCAGCCTGGGATTTTGCATAATGTACTCTGCATACAAGTTGAATAAGCAGGGTGACAATACACAGCCTTGGTATAGTTTTCTTCCCATTTGTAACCAGTTGTTCCATATCCAGTTTTAACTGTTGCTTCTTGACCTTCATAAGATATCTCAGGAAGCTGGAAAGGTGGTCTGGTATGCCCATCTCTTTAAGAATTTTCCAGTTTGTTGTGATGTACACAGTGAAAGTCTTTGGTATAGTCAGTAAAGCAGAAGTAAGTATATGTTTTTCAGGAACTCTCTTGCTTTTTCTATGATCCAATGGATATAGGCAATTTCATGTCTGGTTCCTCTGCCTTTTCTAAATCCAGCTTGAACACCTGAAGTTTTGGGTTCATGTACCGTTGAAGCCTCCTTGCTTGGAGAATTTTGAACATTACTTTGTTAGTGTGTGAGATGAGTGCAATTGTGTGGTAGTTTGAACATTTTTGGCATTGCCTTTCTTTGGGATTGGAATGAAAACTGACCTTTCCCAGTCCTGTGGCCACTGCTGAGTTCTGCAAATTTGCTGGCATTTTGAGTGCAGTATTTTCACAGCATCATCTTTTAAGATTTGGTTACTGGATCTTGTTTTGATTTGCAATATGTCCCTTAGGTATTCACCTTTCTTATACTACTAGGTTTTAGATCCCATTCAGATGTATATTGTGTCTAATGACAACCTGATTTACTAAAAAATATGCATATAATATTAAATAACTACATAAGATTATGTGACAGATAATTATGCCCAGGGATATTAGTAATTTATTAATGAGGTAAGGAGGAAAGAGTGACTTTATAATGAATTGGGATAGAGAGAAGAACTATAATATTGACCAATATATGGGTTTCAAGTTAAACTTTTACAGTAGATAGTTCAGAAGTCTAATTTAGTAAATTTTATTTCAAAAGATCTTGGAAATATTAAAACATCTGCTGTTTAAAATACATTTCCAGATCCCTACTACTATTGAAAGGAAAGATTTTTACTTAATTTCTTATTTGTAATTTCTTTCTACCTTAGAATTGTTAAGAAGATACAATCTTCTTAGTGACTGTATAGTGTTCCAATTATTGTATTCTTAGTGGAAATCAATGGATGAATGGTTTCAATTCCATAAAGTGTCTGCAGTCTGTCTGATTCCACAAAATTGGAGGGATCTAGTTAACTTAGTTAGGCCCTGTGCCTTGTATCCATTAATATTTCTTTCTTTTTCAAGTCTGAGCTCAGTCATTACAGTCTGATGAGTTTTAAGCGTTCAGCTCTATTTTTAAATTTAACACATGATTTGGCAGTTTTCATAGGGATTGACAGGCACTTTAAATATATCAATAGAAATCTATTATTTTAAAAAGGAATAGATTAATTTGCCTGCAGTAAAAATGTCCTTTCTGCAGTATTAAAAGCCACTGGAAGACTGAGGATAAGTGGAAAAAAATTTATCTGTTCATTGACAGGAGCTAAATAGTTAGGATGCTTTAAATAAAAAGAGGCCTGCATCTGCCTTTCTCATTTTCTGGCTGAGTCAGAAGAGAATGAACTCTTAGAGAAGTCCCTGTTTGGCAGGAAACACTTTCTTTCCTTTACCATGTGTTCTTCCTTTAGGGCAACTCAAGTCTCACTTCTTTAAGAATCTTTGTTTATTCACTTCATATAAACTCTTATTCTCTGAATTCCTGTATTATATATGATTCTTTCTGTACAGTCAGGCACCACCTTTAATTTCCTTTTCATCCTCCCATTCTCCCTCCTGCCTTTTCTCCTTCTCTCCTTCCATTTCTCTCTCTCTCCTTCTGTCCTCTCTCCCTTCCTTATTCCCTCCTTTCCTTTCTTTCTTTCATTCCTTTGCCTGAAATCTAATGGTTTGCTCCCAAAGAAGCAGGAAAGCATGCATCTGTTTTCTGCCTAATATGGTATAATTAGAGAAGAGATACTAACATTTAATATTGATTTAAAGAATGCTCAAACTACCACACAATTGTACTCGTATCACATTATAGTAAAGTAATGCTCAAAATTCTCCAAGCCAGGCTTCAGCAATATGCGAACCATGAACTTCCAGATGTTCAAGCTGGTTTTAGAAAAGGCAGAGGAACCAGATATCAAATTGCCTACATCTGATGGATCATGGAAAAAGCAAGAGAGTTCCAGAAAAACATCTATTTCTGCTTTATTGACTATGCCAAAGCCTTTGACTGTGTGGATCACAATAAACTGGGGAAAATTATGAAAGAGAAGGGAATTCTAGACCACCTAATCTGCCTCTTGAGAAACCTGTATGCAGATCAGAAAGCAACAGTTATAACTGGACATGGAAAAACAGACTGGTTCCAAATAGGAAAAGGAGTTCATCAAGGCTGTATAATGTCATCCTGCTTCTTTAACTTCTATGCAGAGAACATCATGAGAAATGCTGGGCTGCAAGAAACACAAGCTGGAATCAAGATTGCTGGGAGAAAGATCAATAACCTCATATATGCAGATGACACCACCCTTATAGCAGAAAGTGAAGAAGAACTAAATAGCCACTTGATGAAAGTGAAAGAGGAGAGTGAAAAAGTTGGCTTAAAGCTCAACATTCAGAAAACGAACATCATGGCATTCGGTCCCATCACCTCATGGGAAATAGATGGAGAAACAGTATCAGACTTTATTTTTGCGGCTCCCAAATCACTGCAGATGGTGATTGCAGCCATGAAATTAAAAGATGTTTACTCCCATTTTTTTGATTGGTTCATTTATTTTTCTGGAGTTGAGCTGCATAAGTTGCTTGTGTATCTTTGAGATTAGTTGTTTGTCAGTTGTTTCATTTGCTATTGTTTTCTCCCATTCAGAAGGCTGCCTTTTCACCTTGCTTATAGTTTCCTTTGTTGTGCAGAAGCTTTTAATTTTAATTAGATCCCATTTGTTTATTTTTGCTTGTATTTCCAGTATACTGGGAGGTGGATCATAGAGGATCCTGCTGTGATTTATGTCAGAGAGTGTTTTGCCTATGTTCTCCTCTAAGAGTTTTATAGTTTCTGGTCTTACATTTAGATCTTTAATCCATTTTGAGTTTATTTTTGTGTATGGTGTTAGAAAGAGGTCTAGTTTCATTCTTTTACAAGTAGTTGACCAGTTTTCCCAGCAACTAAATAGGCATTTCTCCAAAGAAGACATACGGATGCCTAACAAACACATGAAAAGATGCTCAACATCACTCATTATCAAAGAAATGCAAATCAAGACCACAATGAGGTACCATTTCACACCAGTCAGAATGGCTGCGATCCAAAAGTCTACAAGCAATAAATGCTGGAGAGGGTGTGGAGAAAAGGGAACCCTCTTACACTGCTGGTGGGAATGCAAGCTAGTACAGCCACTATGGAAAACAGTGTGCAGATTCCTTAAAAAATTGCAAATAGAACTGCCTTATGACCCTGCAGTCCCACTGCTGGGCATACACACCGAGGAAACCAGAATTGAAAGAGACACATGTACCCCAATGTTCATTGCAGCACTGTTTATAATAGCCAGGACATGGAAGCAACCTAGATGTCCATCAGCAGATGAATGGATAAGAAAGCTGTGGTACATATACACAATGGAGTATTACTCAGCCCTTAAAAGAATAAATTTGACTCAGTTCTAATGAGATGGATGAAACTGGAGCCAATTATACAGAGTGAAGTAAGCCAGAAATAAAAACACCAATACAGTATACAGACACATATACATGGAATTTAGAAAGATAGTAATGATGACCCTGTATGTGAGACAACAAAATAGACACAGAGGTATAGAATGGACTTTTGGACTCTGAGGGAGAGGGAGAGGGTGGGGTGATTTGGGAGAATCGCATTGAAACATGTATACTATCATGTAAGAAATGAAGTGCCAGTCTATGTTCAATACAGGATACAGGATGCTTGGGGCTGGTGCACGGGATGATCCAGAGAGATGATATGGGGTGGGAGGTGGGAGGGGTTTTGGCATTGGGAGATCGTGTACACTTGTGGCTGATTCATGTCAATGTATGGAAAAACAAATACAGTACTGTAATGTAGAATAAAGTATTAAAAAAATAAAAAGAAGAGAGAGAGAGAAAAAAAAAAAAAAGACGTTTACTCCTTGGAAGGAAAGTTATGACCAACCTGCTAAGTTGCTTCAATCGTGTCCTACTCTGTGCTACCCCATAGATGGCAGCCCACCAGGCTTCCCCATCCCTGGGATTCTTCAGGCAAGAACACTGGAGTGGGTTGCCATTTCCTTCTCCAATGCATGAAAGTGAAAGTGAAGTTGCTCAGTCGTGTCTGACCCTCAGTGACCCCATGGACTGCAGCCCTCCAGGCTCCTCCATCCATAGGATTTTCCAGGCAAGAGTACTGGAATGCGGTGTCATTGCCTTCTCTGGTGACCAACCTAGACAGCATATTGAAAAGCAGAGACATTACTTTGCCAACAAAGGTCCATCTAGTCAAGGCTATGGTTTCTCCAGTCGTCATGTATGGATGTGAGAGTTGGACTGTGAAGAAAGCTGAGTGCCAAATAATTGATGCTTTTCAGCTGTAGTGTTGGAGAAGACTCTTGGGAGTCCCTTGGACTGCAAGGAGATCAAACCAGTCCATCCTAAAGGAGATCATTCCGGGTTTTCATTGGAGGATCTGATGCTGAAACTGAAGCTCCAATACTTTGGCCACCTGATGTGAAGAGCTGACTCATTTGAAAAGACTCTGATGCTGGGAAAGATTGAGGGCAAGAGGAAAAGGGGACGACAGAGGATGAGATGGCTGGATGGCATCACCGACTCAATGGACGTGGAGTTAAAGTGAATTCCAGGAGTTGGTGATGGACAGGGAGGCCTGGCATGCTGCGATTCGTGGGGTTGCAGAGTTGGACATGACTGAGCAACTGAACTGAACTGAATGAACTGGTTGTTCATAGGAATCTCTCAAGGGCTTCTCTGGTGGCCCAGTGGTAAAGAATCCACCTGCCAGTGCAGAAGATGCAAGAAACACGAATTCAACCCCCAGGTTGAGAAGATGCCATTGAGAAAGAAATGGCAACCCATTCCATTACTCTTGCCTGGGAAATACTGTGGATAGAGAAGCCTGGTAGGCTATAGTTCATGGGGTCACAAAGAATCAGCCATGGCTAAGCAACTCAGCACAGTTCAGTTCAGTCACTCAGTCGTGTCTGACTCTGAGACCCCATGAATTGTGGTTCAGATCATTAACTCCCTATTACCAAATTCAGACTCAAATTGAAGAAAGTAGGAAAAACCGCTAGATCATTCAGGTATGACCTAAATTAAATCCCTTATGATTATACAGTGGAAGTGAGAAATAGATGCAAGGGACTAGATCTGATAGACAGAGTGCCTGATGAACTATGGAATGAGGTTTGTGACACTGTAGAAGAGACAGGGATCAAGACCATTCCCATGGAAAAGAAAGACAAAAAAGCAAAATGGCTGTCTGGGGACACCTTACAAATAGATGTGAAGAGAGGTGAAAAGCAAAGGAGAAAAGGAAAGATATAAGCATCTAAATGCAGAGTTCCAGAGAATAGCAAGAAGAGATAAGAAAGCCTTCCTCAGTGATCAATGCAAAGAAATAGAGGAAAACAACAAAATGGGAAAGAATAGAGATCTCTTCAAGAAAATTAAAGATACCAAGAGAACATATCATGCAAAGATGGGCTCAATAAAGGACAGAAATGATCTGTACCTAACCCGAAGCAGAAGATACAAAGAAGAGGTGGCAAGAATACAGAGAAGAACTGTACAAAAAAGATCTTCACGACCCATATAATCATGATGGTGTGATCACTAATCTAGAGCCAGATATCCTGGAATGTGAAATCAAGTGGGCCTTGGAAAGCATCACTATGACCAAAGCGAGTGGAAGTGATGGAATTCCAGTGGAGCTGTTTCAAATCCTGAAAGATGATGCTGTGAAAGTGCTGCACTCAATATGCCAGCAAATTTGGAAAACTCAGCAGTGGCCATAGGACTGGAAAAGGTCACTTTTCATTCCAATTCCAAAGAAAGGCAATGCAAAAGAATGCTCAAACTACTGCACAGTTGCACTCATCTCACATGCTAGTAAAGTAATGTTCAAAATTCTTCAAGCCAGGCTTCAGCAATACGTGAACCGTGAAGTTCCTGATGTTCACGCTGGTTTTAGAAAAGGCAGAGAACCAGAGATCAGATTGCCAACATCCGCTGGATCGTGGAAAAAGCAAGAGAGTTACAGAAAAACACCTATTTCTGCTTTATTGACTATGCCAAAGCCTTTGACTGTGTGGATCACAATAAACTGGAAAATTCTGAAGAAGATGGGAATACCAGACTACCTGACCTGCCTCTTGAGAAATCTGTATGCAGGTGAGGAAGCAGCAGTTAGAACTGGACATGGAACAACAGATTGGTTCCAAATAGGAAAAGGAGTACGTCAAGGCTGTATATTGTCACCTTGCTTATTTAACTTCTATACAGAGTACATCATGAGAAATGCTGGACTGGAAGAAACACAATCTGTAATGAAGATTGCTGGGAGAAATATCAACTCAGCACAGGGACCTCTCAAATCTCTGGAGTGTCTGTGCCTCATCCTGTCCGTGTATGTGCATCACTTTAAGTAAGAATTCATATTCTGATGGTGTATCTGTTCTTATATTTGTTAACAAGGCCAAAAGGTCTGTTTTTTTTTTTTTTTCTGTAACATGTCTCTAGTAGTGCTTAGCTAGCTTTAGCTTCATTGAAACAATTATGTTAGATTGTATTATGACAGCTGTTGTATCAGTATGGATTTAAAAAGTCAAAACTGGTGAATTTTTGTGTATCATTTTAATATTGAAGATGGAAAAAGCAACTTTTCCCACATATTATGCTTTATTATTTCAAGAAAAGTAAAAACACAACTGAAGCACAAAGATTTGTGCATTGTATGGAGAAGGTGCTGTGGCTAATTGCATGTGTCAAAGTGGTTTACAAAGTTTCATGCTGGAGATTTCTTACTGAGTGATGCTCCATAGTTTGGTAGACCAGTTGAAGTTGATAGTGATCAAATCAAGAAATTAATTGAGAACAATCGATGTTATACAATGCTGGGGATAGCCAACATACTCAAAATATTCAAAGAAAGAACTGAAAATCATTTGCACCAGGTTGGTTATGTTTATCACATTGATGTTTGTGTTCCAAATAACCTTCTTGACTGCATTTCCATGTAGTAGTCGCTATTTAAATGTAGCCAAAACATTCTGTTTTTAAAACAAATTGACGTGTAGTGAAAATTGGATACTGTTTAACAATGTGGAATAGAAGAGATCTTGGGGCAAGTAAAATGAACCACCACCAGCTACACCCAAAGGCTGGTCTTCATCTAGAGAAGGTAATGTTGTGTATATGGTGGAAGTTGCTGCTGCTGCTAAGTAGGCTTCGATTATGAACTCCTCTGGAAAGTCAAGCAATTAATTCCAAAAAGTACCACTCACATTACAGGGGACTGGAATGCAAAAGTAGGAAGTCAAGAAACACATGGTGTAACAGGCAAACTTGGCCTTGGAATACGGAATGAAGCAGGGCAAAGGCTAATAAAGTTTTGCCAAGAGAACACACTCATCATAGCAAACACCCTCTTCCAACAACACAAGAGAAGACTCTACACATGGACATCACCAGATGGGCAACACCAAAATCAGATTGATTATATTCTTTGCAGCCAAAGATGGAGAAGCTCTATACAGTCAGCCAAAACAAGACCAGGAACTGACTGTAGCTCAGATCCTGAACTCCTTATTGCCAAATTAAGACTTAAATTGAAGAAAGTAGGGAAAACCGCTAGACCATTCAGGTATGACCTAAATCAAATCCCTTATGATTATACAGTGGAAGTGAGAAATAGATGCAAGGGACTAGATCTGATAGACAGAGTGCCTGATGAACTATGGAATGAGGTTTGTGACATTGTACAGGAGACAAAGATGAAGACCATTCCCATGGAAAAGAAAGACAAAAAAGCAAAATGGCTGTCTGGGGAGGCCTTACAAATAGTTGTGAAAAGAAGAGAAGAGAAGCAAAAGCCAAGGAACAAAGGAAAGATATAAGCATCTGAATGCAGAGTTCCAGAGAATAGTAAGGAGAGGTAAGAAAGCCTTCCTCAGTGAACAATGCAAAGAAATAGAGGAAAACAACAGAATGGGAAAGACTAGAGATCTCTTCAAGAAAATTAGAGATACCAAGGGAACATTTCATGCAAAGATGGGCTCAATAAAGGACAGAAATGGTATGGACATAACAGAAGCAGAAGATATTAAGAAGAGGTAGTAAGAATACAGAGAAGAACTGTACAAAAAGATCTTCATGACCAAGATAATCATGACGATGTGATTACTCACCTAGAGCCAGACATCCTGGAATGTGAAGTCAAGTGGGCCTTAGAAGGAATCACTATGAACAAAGCTAGTGGAGGAGATGGAATTCCAGTGGAGCTATTTCAAATCTTGAAAGATGATGCTGTTAAAGTGCTGCACTCAATATGTGAGCAAATTTGGAAAACTCAGCAGTGGCCACAGGACTGGAAAAGGTCACTTTTCATTCCAATCCCGAAGAAAGGCAGTGTCAAAGAATGTTCAAACAACCGTACAATTGCACTCATCTTACACGCTAGTAAAGTAATGCTCAAAATTCTCCAAGCCAGGCTTCAGCAACATGTGAACCGTGAACTTCCAGATGTTCAAGCTGGTTTTAGAAAAGGCAGAGGAACCAGAGATCAAATTGCCAACATCTGTTGGATCATCAAAAAAGCAAGAGAGTTCTAGAAAAACATCTATTTCTGCTTTATTGACTATGCCAAAGCCTTTGACTGTGTGGATCACAATAAACTGGAAAATTCTGAAAGAGATGGGAATACCAGACCTCCTGACTTGCCTCTTGAGAAACCTATATGCAAGTCAGGAAGCAACAGTTAGAACTGGACATGGAACAACAGACTGGTTCCAAATAGGAAAAGGAGTACATCAAGGCATTATATTGTCACCCTGCTTATTTAACTTATATGCAGAGTACATCATGAGAAAAGCTGGGCTGGAATCAAGCTGGGCACAAGCTGGAATCAAGATTGCTGGAATAAATATCAGCAACCTCAGATATGCAGATGACCCCACCCTTATGGCAGAAAGTGAAGAAGAACTAAAGAGCCTCTTGATGAAAGTGAAAGAGGAGAGTGAAAATGTTGGCTTAAAGCTCAACATTCAGAAAACTAAAATCATGGCATCTGGTCCCATCACTTCATGGGAAATAGATGGGGAAACGGTGTCAGACTTTATTTTTTGGGCTCCGAAATCACTGAAGATGGTGATTGCAGCCATGAAATTAAAAGATGTTTACTCTTTGGAAGGAAAGTTATGACCAACCTAGATAGAATATCGAAAAGCAGAGACATTACTTTGGCCAATACTTTGGCCACCTGATGTGAAGAGCTGACTCACTGGAAAAGACTCAGATGCCAGGAGCCATTGGGGACAGTAGGAGAAGGATACGACAGAGGATGAGATGGCTGGATGGCATCACTGACTCGATGGATGTGAGTTTAAGTGAATTCCAGGAGTTGGTGATGGACCGGGAGGCCTGGCGTGCTGCTATTCAGTGGGTTGCAAAGAATTGGACACGACTGAGCCACTGAACTGAACCGAACCACTCAGAATTAGACGAACTGAAAGCAGCACTTGACAAAAAGTATTTGGAATTACACAACAGAAAACATATTATTTTCCTTCAGGATAATAAGGCCACATTTTTTGATGACAGGCAAAAATAATACACCTTGGCTTGGAAGTTCTGAATCATCTGCCATTTTCACGAGACACTACACCTTTGGGTATCCATTTATTTTGATCTTTATAAAATTCTCCTAATGGAAAAATTTTCCATTTCCTGGAAGACTGTAAAAAGCATGAGAAACAGTTCTTTGCTCAAAAGGATAAAAAGTTTTGGAAAAGCGGAATTATGAAGTTGCCTGAAAAAGTGACAGAAGATTGTGGAGCAAAATGGTGAATACATTGTTCAATCAAGTTCTTGGTGAAAATGAAAAATGTCTTTTATTTTTATTTATAAACTGACACTCTTTTGGCCAACTCAGTAAATACCTGACTCACAGGTAAGCAGCTGAAGGCAATTGCTTCCAGTTGGTTACCAGATGAAAGCATTACCTGTCAGTAAACCAGTGACAGATCAAGGCTAGTTTCTCAGAAAAGGTAATTAACTCCCAGGAATCTTGGTGAAGTATTTTAGAAGAATAAGTATTCCTCTTCAGTCTCTCCTGTAATAATCTTTGTCCATGCACAAACAAACACACTAGCAGAATCCCACATCTTTTCAGGGCCTCTGTGGAATCATATTCACTTTTCAGTGTTACTGATTGAAACAACACATATCCAAAGAGTCACCAGCAGAAAGCAGATTATCTGTACTTTAAAGCAGTAAAAAGAAAAACAAGCAAATAAAATAAAGCAATAAAGGTTACATACAGTCCTCCCTTAGAATGGATATATAGAATCCAATATTTTTATCCTATGGATATTAATCATATATAAGGATTTTTCATAGGCTAGCACATGAAGTGCAAGATGGCTGAGTAGAGGAATGTGCACTCATCTTTGCTGAGAACACCAGAATTGCAACTAGCTGCTGAGAAATGATTGACAAGATAATTTTGGAACCCACCACAAAAAGATACTCCATGACCAAGGGCAAAGTAGAAGCCACAACAAGACAATAGGGGGGCTGCAATTACATTTAAAATCAAACCTCATCCCCACCAGAGCTGCTTGGAGGGCACTAACAAAACCGTGTGCACACCAGGACGGAGGGAAAGGAGCAGTGACTTCCACGAGAGACTGAGTCAGACCTGCCTTTGAGTGTCCGAGGCTCTCCTGAGGAAGCAAGAGTCTGCCATGGCCTGCTGCATGGAGACAGACTCTGACAACAGCAGACCTGGGAGGTGCAGCGCTTGGCACGAGTCCTCTTGAAGGAGGTCACCCGTAGCTCCACTGTAGAGCCTCCAGTGGGTGACTCACAAATTGGAGAACAATTATACCAAAGAAGTTCACATGCTGCTGCGGAAGTTCTAGGCCCCACGACAGACTTCACAACCTGGAGATACAGCAAATGGACTGAGACCCCCCAGGGAATCTGACTTTGAAGGTCAGCAGGATTTGATTGCAGAACATCCACAGAACTGAGGAGACAGAGACTTTTGGAGGGCACAAACAAAACCTTGTGTACACCAGAATCCAGGAGAAAGGAGCAGCGACTCCACAAGAGACTGAGCCAGATTTGCCTGCGTGTGCTTGGGGGTCTCTGGTGAAGCTGTGGGTCTACACTGGCCTGCTGCGGAGTCAGCAGTCCTGGGAGGCCCATTGTGTGGAAGGAGGCTGCCATTCCCACCATTACCCCCTGCCATAGACTGGCCTCAGGCCAAACTACAGAGAGGGAACACAGCCCCACATCAGCAGAAAAGAAACAACACAGTTAATACAATCACCAAGAACACGGAGGAAATAAAGAATAAGCAGAGATGAGGAGCACAATTACTGAAATTAAAAATGCTCTGAAGTGAAAGTGTTAGTCACTCAGTTGTGTTGACTCTTCAATCCCATTGTCCATAGACCATCAGGCTCCTCTGTCTGTGGAATTCTCCAGGCAAGAATACTGGAGTGGTAGCCATTCCCTTCTCCAGGGGATCAAACCCAGTTCCCCCACACTGCAGGTGGAGTCTTTACTGACTGGCCACCAGGAAAGTGTGTGTATGTGTCCTATTATTTCTGTAATTATCTGCTTGATCTCCTCCCTCTAGAACACAGATACAAGGCACCCCTAATAAAAATCAATACAAATCACTTAACCAACCTCTCCCTCCAAGGGCAAAAACCAAAAATGCTCTAGAAGAAACCAATAGCAGAATAACTGAGGCAGAAGAATGGATAAGTGAGCTGCAAGATAGAATGATGGAAATAACTGCTGAAGAGCAGAATAAAGGGAAAACAATTGAGGATAGCCTCAGAGACCTTTGGGACAATATTAAACATACCAACATTCCAGTTAAAGGGATCTCAGAGGAAGAAGAAAAAAAGAAAGTCAGTGAGAACAATTTTGAAGAAATTATAGTTGAAAACTTCCCCAATATGGGAAAGGAAATAATCAACTTAGTCCAACAAGTAAAAAGAGTCCCTTGCAGGATAAACCCAAGGAGAAACACATTGAGACACATATTAATCAAGCTAACAGAGATTAAACAGAGAGAAAGAATACTAAAAGATGATGCTGTAAAAGTGCTGCACTCAATATGCCAGTAAATTTTGAAAGCTTAGGAGTGGCCACTGGAATGGAAAAAGTCAATTTTCATTCCAATCCTAAAGAAAAGTAGTGCCAAAGAATGCTAACACTACTGCACAATTGCACTCATTTCACATGCTAACAAAGTTAATGCTCAAAACCCTTCAAGATAGGCCTCAATAGTATGTGAAATGAAACCTTCTAGACGTACAAGCTGGATTTAGAAAAGACAGAGGAAACAGAGATCAAATTGCCAACATTTTTGGATCATAGGAAAAAACAAGAGAATTCTTGAGAAACATCTACTTTTGCTTTTTTGACTACACAAAACCCTTTGACTGTGTGGATCACAAGAAAGTGTGGAAAGTTCTTCAAGAGATGAGAATACCAGCTCACCTTACCTGCTTCCTGAGAAACCTATATGCAGTTCAAGAAGCAACAGTTGTAATCAGACATGGAACAACAAACTGGTTCAAAATTGGGAATGGAGTAAATCAAGGCTATATATTGTCACTGTACTTATTTAACTTCTATATAGAGTACATCACATGAAATGCTGGGCTGGATAAAACACAAGCTGGAATCAAGATTGCTAGGAGAAATGTCAATAACCTCAGATATGCAGATGGCACCATCCATGTGCAGAAAATGAAGAGGAATTAAGGAGCCTCTTGATGAAGGTGAAAGAGGAGAGTGAAAAAGTTGGGCTTAAAATTCAACATTCAAAAAATGAAGATCATGGCATCTGTTCCATCATGTCATGCAAATAGATGGGGAAACAGTGGAAACAGTGACAGATCTTATTTTCCTGGGCTGCAAAATCACTGCAGATGGTGACTGCAGCCATGAAATTAAAGACACTTGCTCCTTGGAAGAGAAGCTATAACAAACCTAGAGAGTGTGTATTGAAAAGCAGAGTCATTACTTTGTCTACCAAGGTTCATATAGTCAAAACTATAGTTTTTGTAATAGTCATGTATGGATGTGAAATCTGGACAATAAAAAGGCTGAATGCCAAAGAATTGGTGCCTTTGAACTGTGGTGCTGGAGAAGACCCTTGAAAGTCCCTTGGACAGCAAGGAGATCAAACCGGTCAATCCTAAAGGAAATCAAACCTGAATTTTGATTGGAAGGACTGATGCTGTAGCTGAAGCTCCAATAATTTGGCCAGCTGATGTGAAGAACTGACTCACTGGATAAGACCCTGATGATGAGAAAGAGTGAAGGCAGGAGGAGAAGGGGACGATAGAGGATAAGATAGTTGGATGGTATCACCAACTAAATGGACATGAGTTTGAGGAAACCCTTGGAGATGGTGGAGGACAGTGAAGCCTGATATGCTGCAGTCGATGAGGGCACAATGAATTAGACATTTATTTCTGTTTTATTGACTATGCCAAAGCCTTTGACTGTGTGGATCACAATAAACTATGGAAAATTCTGAAAGAGATGGGAATACCAGACCTCCTGACTTGCCTCTTGAGAAACCTATATGCAAGTCAGGAAGCAACAGTTAGAACTGGACATGGAACAACAGACTGGTTCCAAATAGGAAAAGGAATACATCAAGGCTGTATATTGTCACCCTGCTTATTTAACTTATATGCAGAGTACATCATGAGAAATGCTGGGCTGGAAGAAACACAAGCTGGAATCAAGATTGCTGGGAGAAATATCAATAACCTCAAATAGCAGATGACACCACCCTTATGGCAGAAAGTGAAGAGGAACTAAAAGCCTCTTGATGAAAATGAAAGAGGAGAGTGAAAAAGTTGGCTTAAAGCTCAACATTCAGGAAACAAAGATCATGGCATCCGGTCCTATCACTTCATGGGAAATAGATGGAGAAAGAGTGGAAACAGTGTCAGACTTTATTTTTGGGGGCTCCAAAATCACTGCAGATGGTGATTGCAGCCATGAAATTAAAAGACGCTTATTCCTTGGAAAGAAAGTTATGACCAACCTACATAGCATATTGAAAAGCAGAGACATTACTTTGCTAACAAAGGTCCATCTAGTCAAGGCTGTGGTTTTTCCAGTAGTCCAACTCAAGTTGGACGGTGAAGAAAGGTGAGCGCCAAAGAACTGATGCTTTAGAACTGTGGTATTGAAGACTCTTGAGAGTCCCTTGGATGGCAAGGAGATCCAACCAGTCCATTCTGAAGGAGATCAGTCCTAGGTGTTCACTGGGAAGACTGATGCTAAAGCTGAAACTCCAATACTTTGGCCACCTCATGGGAAGAGTTGACTCACTGGAAAAGACTTTGATGCTGGGAGGGATTGAGGGCAGGAGGAGAACGGGACGACAGAGGATGAGACAGCTGGATGGCATCCCTGACTCGATGGACATGAGTTTGGGTAAACTCTGAGTGTTGGTGATGGACAGGGAGGCCTGGTGTGCTGCGATTCATGGAGTTGCAAAGAGTCGGACACAACTGAGCAACTGAACTGAACTGAACTGAGTGACTGAACATGTGCTGTCTTCTCTCTAGAATGTCCAGTTCAAAGAATCTCCAGGAGTAGAAGGAGAGGAAGGCATTTCTATCACCTCAGCTAAAGCAGTGGAACCAGCCCCAGTGTCCATGAAGTGACTGACAGGATAGCCTCAGATCCCAGTGTTTTAACCACATTTAAGTTAACTAAAAGTTAGCTTACAGTGAGATGATAATATTAGTAATGGTTTTCATTTATAAAAGTCAATGAATAATTTATTTGGAAAACCCCCACTGATGCCTGCTAAGTATACTGTATTGGCAGGTGAGGGCCTAGGTGACAAGCATTTTATCCTCATGAATAAACCACTATAACAAATGAAACCACAATTTAATTCATTGCATATTTCCAGTATAAATAACAAAGTTTTACTACGTTTGGCTTAGTCCTGGGAGACTACCTGTATCTTTAGAGATTCAGAAATCAGTCTGTGACGGTGATCCTCAAATATTGGTGTAAATCAGGATCACCTGTGACTGCAGCTTTGTAGTATAGCCTTAAGTCAGGTAGCTAATTCCTCTAGTTCTTTCTTTCTCAAGATTGCTTTGGCTATTCAGGGTCTTTTGTGTCTCCAACACATTTTAAGATAATTTGTTCTAGTTATGTGAAAAATGTCATTAGTAATTTGTTAGATTTTGCATTGAATCTGTGGATTGCCTTGGATAATATAGTCATTTTGACAATATTGATTCTTCCAATCCATGATTGTGGTGTATCTTTCTACTTGTGCCTTCAATTTCTTTTATCAGTATCTTATAGCTTTCAAAATACTGGTCTTTTGTCTCTTTAAGTTTATTCCTAGGTATTCCATACTACAGAGCTATAGTCATCAATAAAGTATGGGATTGCACGAAATAGATATATAGAACAAGATAGAAGGTTCAGAAATAAACCAATTATTTTCTATGATAAAAAATATATATATAATATAAATATATATTTATGAAAAATGAATATCTATGATAAAATTAAATATCATTTATTAATTATTTATCTAAATAAATCAGTTATTTATCTATGACAAAGGATGCAAGACTACACAACTGGAAAGAGTCTTTTCAACAAATGCTGCTGGGAAAATTGGAGAGCTACATGTAAAATATGAAATTAGATCATTCTTTCACACCATGCACAGAAATAAGCCCAAAATGGATTAAAGACATAAATATGAGACAGGACACTAAAAAAGTCCTAGAGGAAAACATAGAACACTCTCTGATATAGATCGGAGGAATATCCTTTTCAATACATCTCTCAGAATGGAAATGCAACTGTAAATAAACAAATGGGACCTATTTAAATTCAAAAGCTTTTTCTCAGCAAAGGAAATGATAAACAAAACTAAAATACAGCCCTCAGAGTGGGAGGAAATGTTTGCAAATGATGTGAGCAACATATAAGTAGTGCCCAAAACTTACAAACATCTTCAAAAAAATGCAACCCAATCAAATGGGCAGATCAAAATAGACATTTCTTCAAAGAAGACAGACAGATAGCCAAAAGGCACATTAAAAGATGCTCAAGATCACTAATTATTAGAGAAATGCAAATCAAAACTGCAATGAGATATCACCTCACGCCAATAAAAATGGTTATCATAAGAAATGCACAAACAAATAATGCTGGAGAGGGGATGGAGAGAAATGAATCCTTCTATACTGTTGATGGGAATGTAAATTGGTACAATCACTATGGAGAACAAGTATGGTGGCTCCTTTAAAAAAAATAATATAAATAGAGCTACCATATGACCCTGCAATCTCACCCCTGGGCATATAACCAAAGAAAAATATGGTCCAAAAGAATATATGCACCCCAGTTTTCATTGCAGCACTGTTTACAATAGCCAAGATATGGAAGCAACCTAAATGTCCATCAACAGAGGAATGAGTAAATAAAATGTGGTACGTATATTGTTAGACTATATTAGAATATTATTCAGCAGTGAAAAAGAATGAAATAATGCCACTTGTAGCAACATTAATAGACATAGAGATTGTTATGCTAAGTGAAGTAAGCCAGACAGAGAAGGAGAGATATCATATGACATCTCTTATAGGTAGAATATAAACAGAAATTATACAAATGACCTTATTTATGAAACATAAACAGATTCACAGACTTAGAGAACTTATGCTTGCCAGGGGGCAGAGAGTGAGGGGAAGAGAGAGAGAGTTTGGGATCAACATGTACACTTCGCTATATTTAAAACTGATAACCAACAAGGATCTACTGTATAGCACATGAAACTCTGGTCAATGTTATATGGCAGCCTGGATGGGAGGGAAGTTTGGGGAGAATGGATACATGTATATGTACAGCTCAGTCCCTTCGCTGTCCACCTGGAACTATAACTACATTGTTAATCAGCTATGCTGCTGCTGCTGCTAAGTCACTTCTGTCGTGTCCGACTCTGTGCGACCTCATAGACGGCAGCCCACCAGGCTCCCCCGTCCCTGGGATTCTCCAGGCAAGAACACTGGAGTGGGTTGCCGTTTCCTTCTCCAATGCATGAAAAGTGAAAAGTGAAAGTGAAGTCACTCAGTCATGTCCGACCCTCAGCGACCCCATGGACTCCAGAGTCTTCCATCCATGGGATTTTCCAGGCAAGAGTACTACAGTCCAATATAAAATTGAAAGTTTTTTTTCCCCCAAAAATCACTGGTGAAGATCCTTGAACCACAGAGAGCTGGGTCACACGGCTGTAATCTCTGTTTTCCTTAAGTCTGGGATGCACCCTGAGAATTGTGCTTTCTAAGAGAACCCAGATGATGCTGATGTTTCTGGCTCAGGGACTCCACTTTCAGAACAATATGGACCAAAATTCATCTGTGATTATTGCTTCCAAGTGATAGAAGTTATGAACAATCCAGATATTCATTGCTCACTTACTATTTCCAAAGTAGAAGTAATATGGCAAATTTCGTTTTCAGTGGCCACATTATCTTGTTGAGAAAACATATTTTTAAAGACAATTTTTATTTTAAATCAGGAATTAAGTCACATGGCACTTGTTCTCCTGCTGTAAATGAGAGCATGGAGTTCTTGGAGGCTACAAATCAGAGTGTAAATGTGCCAGGGAATCATCAGACCTGCACAGTGAACAGAAAGCATGTGTCCCAAGGAGTGGGAGACACAAGGAGCGTTAATACTCAGAAGCAGTGGCCGAGGAACACAGCTAACTCCCTCTATGTACAAACTCTCTATGGAAAAAAAGGGCAAATTTCTTAACTTCAGGAGAATCTAGGAGAGCAAAGGCAGTGAAGGAAAATTAGTGAACTTTTGGAAAATGGATAGTTATATGTCCCTTGAAAGTAGTGTTTAACTTTCCTGAAAGCAAAGTCCCACTGCCCAAAGATAAAACTTTTAAATCAAAATATCTTTAGAATATTGACCATGTTAACTGCTAAGTTGCTGCTCTTTATAGAAGCACCTTAGTAAATAAAGACAAACTGGGTTTTCTCCTCATTTCCCTTCACAACCACTAAATAAATGAAAGAATGAGTGAATCTCCTCATGGATGAGGGCAAATATCTACTGATTCCAGCATGTTCTTGCCTATGGTTAGGTAGGGAAAATAAGTGAGCATGGAGGTCAGTAGGAACACAGAGGAAATATTTCCACAGAAAATATTAATAAAAGTTGAAAGGTGCTGGGTAGCTATTCATTTATTTCAGAATATTAGAACTTAAAGAGACTTTAGGAATGAGCTAGGCTAAAAGTTTCTGTTGCAAGTTCAGTTCAGTTGCTCAGTTGTATCTGACTCTTTGCAACCCCATGGACTGCAGCACACCAAGGCCTCTCCTGTCCATCAACCAACTCCCGGAGTTTACTCAAACTCATGTCCATTGAGTCGGTGATACCATCCAACCATCTCATCCTGTCACCGCCTTCACCTCCTGCCTTCAATCTTTCCCAGCATCCATGACTTTTTCAGTGAGTCAGTTCTTCGTATCAGGTGACCAAAGTATTGAAGTTTCAGCTTCAGCTTCAGCATCAGTCCTTCCAGTGAATATTCAGGACTAATTTCCTTTAGGATGAACTGGTTGGATCTCCTTGCTGTCCAAGAGACTCTCTTGCAAATTAGGGAAATAGAATTTTAGAGAAGTGAATGTTTTGTCAAAGATATTGCAACTCATCTGTGATCTGTTTATGTTTATCCTGAAACTATTCTCACCACTGCCTTGAGTCTTAAAACCAACTCCAGTACAAACTTTTTTCCATCCATGATGTGATTTGTATTCTCTTACAATTTTTTAAAAATGAGGGCTTTTGGAGAGTTGAACAATTAACTGTTCTATTTACATAATTATCCTTAACTGTAATTCTTTCAAACATATTCCTGAGGAGCCCAACTGAGAAAGGTGCTGCTGGTAGGCAGCTTTTCAAGCTGGACAGTTATTCAGAAACTCATGGTGAAAGCTCCTGTAGTTATTACCTGGCATGTTCAAGCAGAAAAGCATTCTGGGTTACCGAGGCTCCCTGCATGTTTATAGCTTCAGCTACAGTAGAGCAGGTCCATGTAGATGTCACAGGAGATAATAATTGCAATGGAAAAGAAAGAAAATGTTTGGAGCTTATGAGGAAAGACCAAATCGTTCCCAATCACAGGACTGGAGAGGTCAAGAAAACATCCCTAGGGCAAGGGAGATGAAACTTTCCCACAGTAAAGAAATTAATGCTGACACCTAGTCAGCTAAGTAAAGTGCATAGCGGAAAGAGCTGGCCTGGCTGTGTTTTGGCTTATGGATAGAGCTGTGTGTGTACAGTCCAAAGAGAAATAAGTGTAAAGATCATCTTGTCACTGTAAATAAAAATCACCCTGTTGCCCAAGGGACCCAGAGCTCAGTTACCGTCTGGTCAGTCCCAGCCAGGCCATCATTGTATGTTACTGATGATAATACAGGAAGAGGGTCATTCTCGCTGTAGAACAGGGAGAGGTGACTATGGCACCAATGTCCAGTTAAGCTAATGAGCATAAAATGTGGCTCTGTGAGTGCATTTCTTCCCATGCTCTGAATTAGATTTTGAGGGTAAAATAAAATATAATAAAAATATTTTCTTCAGCACCATTTTTCTTTGGCTATGGTTATAGGAATAAGCATGACAGAACCATAAGTATTCTATTTTGTTAAGCAACCCATATGCACTGAATCCATGTTAAAAACAAGGTAAAAATTCTGAAAGGACATAAAATCACTGTTATCCCTGTCTTTTAGGGAGGTTGCAGTCTCAAATGGAGAAATTCAGAATGTGTTTACCTGATTTTAGGCTGACTCAACAAAGCTATGATGAGGAGCAGCCCAGCTAGGGGTCTAAAGAGGGGAAAACCTCTGAAAACTGCAAGCCTAGTCCATGCTATCAGTGTCCTCTTTCACGTGTCCTTAGAGTATTTCCCTCACTAGGCAAGCAACTCTGGCCCTTGGTGAGAGTTATTGCAAAACTGGTGTGATGTCTTTGAGGTCCAGCAACAATTCAGGGCTGGGAAGGGAAGAAATAGAAAACAAACAGAACAAAGTCCAAAGCCCAGTGACATGCTGGGCTGGGGAAAGAATAAAACAGAAAACAAAACAGACTGAAACTGTTTGGTAGGCAGAATAATAGTCCTCCTGTATTGGTCCTTTGAACAGATGTTCATATATATATATATATATATATATATATATAACAAAAATTTATCTGTTAAGAGTCAATAGAGAAAACTAATTAATTGCTAGAATATGTGGATATATAATATTATAATGTTAGTACATTATGTGAAGTGAAGTCGCTCAGTTGTGTCCGACTCATTGCGACCCCATGGACAATAGCCCACCAGGCTTCTTCATCCATGGGATTTTCCAGGCAAGAATATTGGAGTGGGTTGTCATTTCCTTCTCTGGGAGATCTTCCCAACCCAGGGACTGAACCCAAGTCTTCTCAGCCTCCTTCACTGGCAGGTGGATTCTTTACCATGAGCCACCTGGAAAGCTTCAAGCAAACATAAATGCCTGTGGAAGAAACGTGTGTCTAGACTTATGGCATCAATTCAATATCACTTCATGTAACCTCATCTAAATTAATTCTAAAACTTTATGTTAATGCTTCCCTAAAAACTCATTCCTCTCTTCTCCACTGGACCCAGAAACAGGAAGCAAGAGTAGGGGAAGGGTTGACTCATTCGTTCTTTTGAGTCTATTAAAAGTTGACAAAGGATAATTCATCCCAATGATAAAGCAGCTACAGACAGGTGTGTCTGGAATTATACTGAGCCCCCATAACCTGGTTCTGTAGTCTGAGGAAGTGTGAGACAGACAAGTTTTCAGAAACAGCTTAAACTGAACTGCATATTGACCACTGGTTAGAAACAAATGTGTGCACACAAAAGCTTGTACTTTAATGTTTAAATGTTTAATGTTTTGTGTGTGTGTGTGTGTGTGTGTGTGTGTGTTTACTTTAATGTTTAAAAAATCCTTTCATCTATAGCACCACATTTGAACTCTATCAGATGGGCTTCCGAGGTGGTGCTAGTAGTAAAGAACCTGCCTGCCAATGCAGGAGATGCAAGAGATGCCAGTTTTATCCCTGGATCAGGAAGACCCTTGGAGTAGGAAATGGCAACCCACTCCAGTATTCTTGTTGGAGAATTCCATGGACAAAGGAGCCTGGCAGGCTACAGTCTATGAAGCTTCAGAGTCAGACATGACTGAGTGAATGAGTACTTATCTATTACATAGATCCTCTTGTTGACTCCACTTTAGAGATGAAGAAATGGGATTAGAGCATTGGAATACCTAAAACATGGCCTCTTGGACACTAAGACCTAGAGGGGGATTTGCTTTGGTGTTAAAGTTCATGCTCTCTTCCTTTACCACATTGCCTCAGGTCTTCTAATTCCCAATACAGTGGACCCGAATGGTTCATAATAAGCACTCAGTTCAGACGCTCTGTCATGTCCGACTCTTTGCGACCCCATGAGTTGCAGCATGCCAGGCCTCCCTGTCCATCACCAACTCCCGGAGTTCACTCAGACTCATGTCCATTGAGTCGATGATGCCATCCAGCCATCTCATCCTCTGTCGTCCCCTTCTCCTCCTGTCCCCAACCCCTCCCAGCATCAGAGTTTTTCCAATGAGTCAACTCTTCCCATGAGGTGACCAAAGTATTGGAGTCTCAGCTTTAGCATCATTCCTTCCAAAGAAAACCCAGGGCTTATTTCCTTTAGAATGGTCTAGTTGGATCTCCTTGCAGTCCAAGGGACTTTCAAGAGTCTTCTCCAACATCACAGTTCAAAAGCATCAATTCTTTGGCGCTCACCTTTCTTCACAGTTCAAATATCACATCCATACATGACCACAGGAAAAACCTTAGTCTTGACTAGACGGACCTTTGTTGGCAAAGTAATGTCTCTGCTTTTCAATATGCTATGTAGGTTGGTCATAACTTTCTTTCCAAGGAATAAGCGTCTTTTAATTTCATGGCTGCAGTCACCATCTGCAGTGATTTTGGAACCCCACAAAAATAAAGTCTGATATTGTTTCCACTGTTTCCCTGTCTATTTCCCATGAAGTGATGGGACCAGATGCCATGACCTTAGTTTTATGAATGTTGAGCTTTAAGCCAACTTTTTCACTCTCCTCTTTCACTTTCAAGAGGCTTTTTAGTTCCTCTTCACTCTCTGCCATAAAAGTGGTGTCATCTGCATATATGAGGTTATTGATATTTCTCCTGGCAATCTTGATTCCAGCTTGTGCTTCTTCCAGCTCAGCGTTTCTCATGATGTACTCTGCATATAAGTTAAATAAGCATGGTGACAATATATAGCCTTGACATACTCCCTTTCCTATTTGGAACCAATCTGTTGTCCCATGTCCAGTTCTAACTGTTGCTTCCTGACCTGCATATAGGTTTCTGAAGAGGCAGGTTAGGTAGTCTGGTAGTCCCTTCTCTTTCAGAATTTTCCACAGTTTATTGTGATCCACACAGTCAAAGGCTTTGACATAGTCAATAAAGCAGAAATATATGTTTTTCTGGAACTCTCTTGCTTTTTCCATGATCCAGTGGACGTTGGCAATTTGATCTTTGGTTCCTCTGCCTTTTCTAAAACCAGCTTGAACATCTGGAAGTTTACGGTTCACGTATTGCTGAAGCCTGGCTTGGAGAATTTTGAGCATTACTTTACTAGCATGTGAGATGAGTGTAATTGTGCGGTAGTTTGAGCATTCTTTGGTATTGCCTTTTTTGGCATTGGAATGAAAACTGACCTTTTCCACTCCTGTGGCCACTGCTGAGTTTTCCAAATTTTCTGGCATACTGAGTGAAGCACTTTCACAATATCATCTTTCAGGACTTGAAACAGGACCTCTGGAATTCCTCCTCCACCACCTTTGTTCGTAGTGATGTTTTCTAGGGCCCACTTGACTTCACATTCGAGGATGTCTGGCTCTAGGTGAGTGGTCACACAATCATGATTATCTTGGTTGTGAAGATCTTTTTTGTACAGTTCTTCTGTGTATTCTTGCCACCTCTTCTTTGTATCTTCTGCTTCTGTTGTATCCATACCATTTCTGTCCTTTATCGAGCCCATCGTTGCATGAAATGTTCCTTTGGTATCTCTAATTTTCTTGAAGAGATCTCTAGTCTTTCCCATTCCATTGTTTCCCTCTATTTCTTTGCATTGATCACTGTGGAAGGCTTTCTTATCTCTTCTTGCTATTCTTTGGAATTCTGCATTCAGATGTTTATATCTTTCCTTTTCTCTTTGGCTTTTTGCTTCTCTCCTTTTCACAGCTATTTGTAAGGGGTCCCCAGACAGCCATTTTGTTTTTTTTTGCATTTCTTTTCCATGAGGATGGTCTTGATCCCTGTCTCCTGTACAATGTCATGAACCTCAGTCTATAGTTCATAAGGCACTCTGTCTATCAGATCTAGTCCCTTAAATCTATTTCTTACTTCCACTGTATAATCATAAAGGATTTGATTTAGGTCAGCCCTGGGATTTCTTTGGAGGGAGTGATGCTAAAACTGAAATTTCAGTACTTTGGCCACCTCATGCGAATAGTTGACTCATTGGAAAAGACTTTGATGCTGGGAGGGATTGGGGGCAGGAGAAGAAGGGGACGACTGAGAATGAGATTGCTGGATGGCATCATGACTTGATGAATGTGAGTGTGAGTGAACTCCAGGAGTTGGTGATGGACAGGGAGGCCTGGCGTGCTATGATTCATGGGGTCGCAAAGAGTCAGACACAACTGAGTAACTGAACTGAACTGAACTGATACCTGAATGGTCTAGTGGTTTTCCCTACTTTCTTCAATTTAAGTCTGAATTTGGCAATAAGGAGTTCATGATCTGAGCCACAGTCAGCTCCCAGTCTTGTTTTTTGCTGACTGTATAGAGCTTCTCCATCTTTGGCTGCAACGAATATAATCAGTCTGATTTCGGTGTTGAACATCTGGCGATGTCCATGTGTAGAATCTTTTCTTGTGTTGTTGAAAGAGGATGTTTGCTATGACCAGGGCGTACTCTTGGTAAAACTCTGTTAGCCTATGTCCTGCCTCATTCCGTATTCCAAGGCCAAATTTGCCTGCTACAGGTGTTTCTTGACTTCCTACTTTTCCATTCCAGTCCCCTATAATGAAAAGGACACTTTTTTTGGAGTTAGTTTTAAAAGGTCTTTTAGGTCTTCATAGAACTGTTCACTTTCAGGTTTTTCAGCATTACTGGTTGTGGCATAAAGTTGGATTACTGTGATATTGAATGGTTTACCTTGGAGACAAACAGAGATCATTCTGTCATTTTTGAGATTGCATCCAAATACTGCATTTTGGACTCTTTTGTTGACCATGATGGCTACTCCATTTCTTCTGAGGGATTCCTGCCCTCAGTAGTAGATATCATGGTCATCTGAGTTAAATTCACCCATTCCAGTCCATTTTAGTTGGCTGATTCCTAGAATGTCAACGTTCACCCTTGCCATCTCTTGTTTGACCACTTTCAATTTGCCTTGATTCATGGACCTAACATTCCAGGTTCCTATGCAATATTGCCCTTTACAGCATTGGACTTTGCTTCTATCACCAGTCACATCCACAACTGGGTATTGTTTTATCTTTGGCACCATCCCTTCGTTCTTTCTAGAGTTATTTCTCCACTGATCTCCAGTAGCATATTGGGCACCTACGGACCTGGAGAGTTCCTCTTTCGGTATCCTATCATTTTGCCTTTTCATACTGTTCATGGGGTTCTCAAGGCAAGAATAAAGTGGCTTGCCATTCACTTCTCCAGTGGACCACATTCTGTCAGACCTCTCCACCATGACCCACCCATCTTGGGTGGCCCCACAGGATATGGCTTAGTTTCATTGGTTAGACAAGGCTGTGGTCCTAGTGTGAATAGACTAATTTATCTGTGATTATGGTTTCAGTGTGTCTGCTTTATGATGCCCTCTTGCAACACCTACTATCTTACTTGGGTTTCTCTTACCTTGGACGTGGGGTATCTCTTCACAGCTGCTCCAGCAAAGTGCAGCCACTGCTCCTTACATTGGATGAGGGGTATCTCCTCACCATAGCCCCTCCTGACCTTGAACGTGGAGTAGCTCCTCTTGGCCCTCTTGCGCCCAGGCAGCCACTGCTCCTTGGATGTGGAGTTGCTCCTCCCAGCCACCGCCCCTGGCCTCTGGTGGGGGGTAGCTCCTCTAGCCAGCTCCCGCGCTGTTGCAGCCTGGCACTCTCAGCTGCCTCTCCTGACCTCGAACATGGGGTAGCTCCTCTCAGCCACACTTCCTTGAGGTTTGTCGCAGCGCTAAGTATTAATACTCCTCGACATGACTAGATTAATGCCCCCTTTTGAAAACCTAAAGTTTATATCTTCCTAGGAAGATATAGGGAGTTAAAAATTACTTGGAAAGAACAGAAAGGACCCTCAAAGATGAAGATGACTTTTGGAACTACATTTTCCAACTAAGGTATCTTTATAACTACAAAGAGCAGA
This sequence comes from Nanger dama, assembly GCA_917880005.1. Taxonomy (NCBI): domain Eukaryota; kingdom Metazoa; phylum Chordata; class Mammalia; order Artiodactyla; family Bovidae; genus Nanger; species Nanger dama. Next base: position 8,742,571 of record CAKJTW010000069.1, read on the forward strand.
TAAATGTTTTCCCTTTCCTTGGCTTATACAGACCAACTGCAGATCCCTCTACAGCTCCACTCTTCCACCAGTTGCAGAATAATTTTATTGGTTCAGTGTGAGAAAATATTCTGATTCTGCAGGCAGAAGAGGAGGAAGTTTCACACATCTCAAGTGCTCCCTAGGACTAATTCTACCTCCCTTTCCTCCTATGCAGGCCATTTTCAGTTTCTTCCATGTCTCTCATAGCTGCACAGTGAGTACCAGGCACGAATGGCACACGCCACAGCCATCATAATGGATGGTCAGCTCTTGATGACTGTTGCATAACAGCGGTACCTGCAGGCTGTCTTTGCACATCTTGTAGGCTTCAATGTGACACAACAAACTAGTGACATACCATATTCTCCTGATGTAGTAGAAATCTGACCCAAACAAACAGTTCTTGTATTGCAACTGAGAATATAACAACTAAGGCTATGACTTGTGTCTAATGTCTGTGAGTTGTGTCTAATGTCATCTGTCATCTAATGATGAGAGAAAAAGTATAATGTATTGTTTTTAAGGGTATGATGATCTTCATTCATTTTTAATAGTCTTTTTTTTTTTGGTCATGAAGCAATAGAGAAAACTAGTTAAGACTTTGTTCTGCTTCCTTGTTCTATTATGAAAAACTGTGTGACTTTGGTTAAGTTTTTTACTTAAATGCTTCATCTTTTTTTCAGATTATTAATTTTATTTTATTTTTAAAACTTTATTTATTTTTTATTGTAGGATAATTGCTTTACAGAATTTTGTTGTTTTCTGTCAAACCTCAACATGAATCAGCCATAGGTATACATATATTCCCCCCTTTTGAACCTCCCTCCCATCTCCTTCCCCATCCCATCCCTCTAGATTGATACAGAAATTGATACAGAGACCCTGTTTGAGTTTCCTGAGCCATACAGCAAATTCCCATTGGCTCTCTATTTTACATATGGTAATGTAAGTTTCCATGTTACTCTTTCCATACATCTCACTCTCTTCTCCCCTCTCCCCATGTCAATAAGTCTATCCTCTATGTCTGTTTCTCCATTGTTGACCTGTAAATAAATTATTCAGTACCACATTTCTAGATTTAGTGTATCTGTGTTAGAATATGATATTTATCTTTCTCTTTCTGACTTACTTCAGTCTGTATAGTAGGCTCTAGGTTCATCCACCTCTTTAGAACTGACTCAAGGATGTTCCTTTTATGGTTGAATATTGTGTATATATACCAAAATTTCTTTATCCATTCATCTGTTGATGGACATGTAGGTTGCTTCCATGTTCTAGGTGGATACATGTGTCTTTTTCAGTTTTGATTTCCTCAGGATATATGCCTAGGAGTGGGATTTCTGGATCATGAGGTGGTTTTATTCCTAGTTTTTAAAGGAATCTCCATACTGTCTTCCATAGTGGCTGTATCAGTTTACATTCCCACCAACAGGGCAAGAGCATTTCCTTTTCTCCATACTCTTTCCAGTATTTATTGCTTGTAGACTTTTTGATGATGGCCATTCTGACCAGTGTAAGGTGATATATCATTGTAGTTCTGATTTGCATTTCTCTAATAATAAGCAATGTTGAGCATTTTTTCATGTGTTTGTTAGTCATCTGTATATCTTCTTCAGAGAAATGTCTGTTTAGGTCTTTTTCCCATTTTCTGATTGAGCTGTTTGCTTTTCTGGTATTGCATTGTATGAGCTGCTTGTATATTTTGGAGATTAATCCTTTGTCAATTGTTTAATTTGCTATTATTTTCTGCCATTCTGGAGGTTGTCTTTTTACCTTGCTTATAGTTTCCTTTGTTGTACAAAAGCTTTTATGTCTAATCAGGTCCCACTTCTTTATTTTTGTTTTTATTTCCATTTAGGAGGTGGGTCATAAAGAATCTTGCTTTGATTTATGTCATTGAGTGTTCTGCCTATGTTTTCCTCTAAGAGTTTTATAGTTTCTGGTCTTACATTTAGGTCTTTAAATCCATTTTGAGTTTATCTTTGTGTATGGTGTTAGGAAGTGTTCTAATTTCATTCTTTTACATGTAGCTGTCCAGCTTATCCAGCACCATTTATTGACTGTCTCTTCCCCATTGTATATTCTTTCCTCTTTTGTAAAAATAAGGTATCCATAGGTGCATGGATTTATTTCTAGGCTTTCTATCTTGTTCCATTGGTCTATACTTCTGTTTTTGTGCCAGTACCATATTTTATTGATGACTGTAGCTATGTAGTATAATCTGAAGTCAGGAAGGTTGATTCCTCCAGCTCCACTCTTCTTTCTCAAGACTGCTTTGGCTATTCAGGGTCTTTTGTGTTTCCAAATGAATTGTGAATTTTTTTGTTCTAGTTCTGTGAGAAATGCCATTGGTAATTGAATCTGTAGATTGCATTTGGTAGCATGATCATTTTCACAATATCAGTTCTTCCTAACCAGGAACATGGAATATCTCTCCATCTGTTTATGTCATCTTTGATTTCTTTCATTAGCATCTTATAGTTTTCTGTGTACAGTTCTTTTGTCTCCTTAAGTAAGTTTATTCCTAGATATTTTTATCCTTTTTGTTGCAGTGTTGAATGGGATTGATTCCTTAATTTCTCTCTCTAATTTTTCATTGTTAGTATATAGAAATTCAGGTGATTTCTGTGTATTGATTTTTTTTTATCCTGCAACTGCTAAATTCACTGATTAGCTGTAGTAATTTTCTGATACTGTCTTTAGGGTTTTCTATGTACAGTATCATATCATCTGAAAACAGTGAGAGCTTTACTTCTCTTCAAATCTGGATTCCTTTTATTTATTTTTCTTCTCTGATTTCTGTAGCTAGGACTTCCAAAGCTATGTTGAATAATATTGGTGACAGTGGACACCCTTGTCTTATTCCTGATCTTAGGGGAATGCTTTCAGTTTTCCACCATTGAGAACAACATTTGCTGTAAGCTTATCATATATGGCCTTTACTATGTTGAGGTAGTTTCCTTCTATGCCCATTTTTGGAAGAATTTTAATCATAAATGGGTGCTGAATTTTGTCAAAGGCTTTTGCTGTATCTATTGAGATTGTCATATGGGTTTTAATCTATCAGTTTGTTAATATGATGTATTACATTGACTGATTTGTGTATATTGAAGAATCCTTGCATTCCTGGAATAAACCCAGCTTGATCACGATGTATGAGCTTTTGATGTGTTACTGAATTCTGTTTACTAAAATTTTGTTGAGGATTTTTGCATCTATGTTCATTGGTGATACTGGCCTGTGGTTTTCTTTTTTGTGAGTTGTCTTTGTCTGGTTTTGGTATCAGGGTGATGGTGGCCTCATAGAATGAATTTGGAAGTGTTCCTATCTCTGAAATTTTTTGAAAGAGTTTTAGAAGGATAATCATTAGCTCTTCACTAAATGTTTGATAGAATTCTCCTGTGAAGTGATCTGGTCCTGGGCTTTTGTTTTTGGAGAGAGTCTTTAACCACAGCTTCAGTGCTTGTAATTGGGTTGTTCATAATTTCTATTTCTTACTGGTTCTGTCTTGGAAAAATTGAACTTTTCTAAGAATCTGTCCCATTCTTCCAGGTTATCCAATTTTTTGCCATATAGTTGTTCATAACAGTCCTTTATTATCCTTTGTATTTCTGCATTGTCTGTTAGAACCTCTCCTTTTTATTTCTAATTTTGTTGATTGATTCTTCTCTCATTTTTTCTTGATGAATCTGGCTAAAGGTTTGTCAATTTCATTTATCTTCTCAAAGAACCAGCTTTTAGTTTTATTAACCTTTACTATTGTTTCTTTATTTGCATTTATTTCTGCTTGTATCTATGATTTCTTTCCTTCTATTAATTTGTTGTTGTTGTTATTGCTGTTCTTTTTACAGTTGTTTTAGGTATAAAGCTAGGTTGTCTATTTGATCTTTTTCTTGTTTCTTGAGGTAGGATTGTACTGCTATAAACTTCCTTCTTAGAACTGTTTTTGCTGCATCCCATAGGTTTTGAGTTGTTGTGTTTTCATTGTCATTTTTTTTCTAGACATTTTTGATTTCCTTTTTTCATTTCTTCAGTAACCTGTTGGTTATTTAGAAATGTATTGTTTAATCTCCAAGTGTTTGTGTTTTTTATGGCTTTTTTTCTTGTAATTGATATCTAGTCTCATAGCGTTGTGGTCAGAGAAGACGCTTGATATGATTTCAATTTTCTTAAATTTACTGAGGCTTGATTTGTGACCCAACGTGTGTACTATGCTGGAGAATGTTCCATGTGCACTTGAGAAGAAGATGTATTCTGCATTTGGATGAAATGTCCTGAAGATATCAATGAGATCCATCTCATCTGATGTTTCTTTTAAGACTTATGTTTCCTTATAAATTTTCCATTTTGATGGTCTGTCCATTGGTCTGAGTGGGCTGTTTAAGCCTCCTGCTATTGTTGTGTTACTGTCAATTTCTCCTTTTATGTTTGTTAGTGTTTGTCTTATGTATTGAGGTCTTTATGTATTCTATGTTGGGTGCACAGATATTTACAATTGTTTTGTCTTCCTCCTGGCTTGATCCCTTGATCATTATGTAGTGTCCTTCCTTATCTCTTATAATATTATTTATTTTAAGGTCTATTTTCTCAATATGAAGATTGCTACTCCAGCTTTCTTTTGCTTCCTATGTGCATGGAAAATATTTTTCCATCCTCTCACTTTCAGTCTGTATGTGTCTTAAGGTCTGAACAGCATATGTATGAGTCTTATTTTTGTATCCATTCAGCCAGTCTGTGTCTTTTGGTTGGAACATTTAATCCATTTACACTTAAAGTAATTATTGATATATATGTTCCTGTTGTCATTTTCTTAATTGTTTGGGATTAATTTTGTAGATCTTTTTCTTCTCTTGTATTTCTTGACTATATATGTCCCTTTAATATTTGTTGCAAAGCTGGTTTGGTGGTACTGAATTTTCTTAATGTTTGCTTGTCTGAAAAGCTTTGTATTTCTCCATTAATCTTGAATGAGATCTTTGCCAGGTACAGTAATCTTGGTTGTAGATTTTTCCCTTTCAGTACTTTAAATATATCCTGCCATTTCCTTCTGGCCTGTGGTTTCTACTGGAAGATCAGCTGTTAAGCGTGTGGGATTTCCTTTGTATGTTACTTGTTGCTTCTCCCTTGCTGCTTTTAATATTCTTTCTTTGTGTTTAGTTCTTGTTAGTTTGATTACTATGTGTCTTGGCATGTTTCTCCTTGGGTTTATTTTGTATGGGGCTTTTTGCATCTCTTGGACTTGATTGACTATTTCCTTTTCTATGTTGGGGAAATTTTCAAATATAATCTCTTCAAAATTTTTCTCATACTCTTTCTTTTTCTCTTTTTCTGAGACCTCCTATAATTCAAATGTGGTGTGGTGTGGTGATATTTTCCCAGAGGTCTCTGGGTCTCTGAGACTATCCTCAGTTCTTTTCATTCTTTTACTTTATTCTGCTCTTCAGAAGTTATTTCCATCATTTTATCTTACAGCTCCCCGATTCATTATTCTGTTTCAGATATTCTGCTATTGATCCCTTCTAGAGTGTTTTTCATTTAAGTAATTGTGTTGTTTGTCTCTGTATATTTATTCTTTAATGCTTCTAGGTGTTTGTTAATTGATTCTTGCATTTTCTCCATTTTGCTTTAAAAGTTTTTGATCATCTTTACTATGATTACTCTGAATTCTGTTCAGGTAGTTTGCCTATTTCCTCTTCATTTATTTGGACTTCCATGTTTCTAGTTTGTTCCTCCATTTATGTAATATTTCTATTCCTTTTCATTATATATTTTTTCAACTTATTGTGTTTGAGGTCTCCTTTTCCCAACATTTTCAAGGTTGAATTCTTTCTTCCTTTTGCTTTCTGCCCTCATAAGGTTGGTTCAGTGGTATGTGTAAGCTTTGTATAGGGTGAGATTTGTGCTGAGTTCCCCCACCCAATGGGCAAGGCTGAATGAGGTGATAATTCTGTCTGCTGATGATTGGTTTTGCATTTTTGTTTTGTTTGTTGTTTAGAAGATGTGTCCTGCACAGGGTGCTATTGGTGGTTGGGTGATGCTGGGTCTTGTGTTCAGGTGGTTTCCTTTGTGGGGGTTCTCACTATTGGATAATCCCCAGGGTTAGTTCTTTGGTAGTCTAAGGTCTTGGAGTCACTGCTTCCACTCCAAAGGCTCAGGGCTTGATCTCTTCACCTAGGACTGATGAGATGAAAATGATCTCTTTGTTTTTCAGACCTCCTCTTGTAGTTATTCCAAAATCTAGTCGACTACATCTTAGTTTCTCTGCATCCAGCATGCCTCAGGAGCCACAGTTCCTCTATAAATGTTTGATCTTGAATTACTTCAGCTATAGAAGAGAGATAATTATGTCAGAAAATTTATCAGGTTAAGGTGAGGGTTAAATGATCTCCTATGCATCAAGTATTTAGAAGAGAATCAGGCCTATAATAAGTGTTCAGTAAATATAAGCCATAAACATCATTTTTCACTGAGTCTCCACTAACTACTCAGGTCTCTGCTGGACATTGAGGAGAAATGAATGAAGGAGACAAGAAACTTATATCTCAGTTCTTATTTCTGTACACAAATTCTTTGAAAAGCTTACCAGTGACCATTACATTTATTCTGAATCCCTGTGGCTCAGGCTTCATCTCTAGCACTCTTCATCATCAGTACTCTCTTGTAACCTTATGCTCTACTCAAATTAGACAAATCTACATGCTTTATAATGCTTCTTGCCCTCTTATTTCTAGAGCATTGTACCTGCTATTTGCTTTAATGTAAATGTTGTCTTTACCAGCTGCCCTTATTGAAATATTATCAGAATGGCCCATTTCAAAAATACCTCTTCCTGGAGGCATTTCTAGATGTCTCTCGTTTATATTCTACACCATCAGAATTAGTCCCCCACCCATCCAGACTCCTTTGACAGTTTTTATTTGCCTTTTTGTGATATATGTCACTTTCTAATTGGAAGTAACATTTTTGAGCCCTTGGTTTTTCTCTGTTCCTGGTTTATACACCACTTAGGGAAGAATCAATGATTAATCCTTCTTTAGAGCTCCCACAGTGTCTAATTCATGGCCTGGTGCATCATAGGTGCTCAATAAATATTTAGTGACTAAATATTTATTGAAATAATAAATGAAAATATTCATAATGCTAAACTCCCTCTCTATATGTGACTACATGTGTGTACTAACACTAAACGATATGATGGATTTTTGGATATGGTTTATACAAATCACACAGATATACACATACATACCTAAACTGACACATTGTATTTTAGCAATGACTACACACTGCCTTAATAACTACATTTCCATAACATAGAGTTAATGTTAATGTTTTCAAGCATCTTCAGTTCTTACCAACCTCTTTCTGGGCTATAACCATTCAGACTATCATGTCTATAACAACTGGAGGAAAGGAGATTTCTGAAGATAAGGAGTCCTTTCTGTGACTGAACCCCAAGTTATATGGTTCTGTATCTCTAGCAGAAAGTGGGAATAAGGAAAAATAATCCAGGTCTGAAAATTTGAAGTGTGAGCTGGGGAAAAGAAAAGGATAAATTCAAGCATGGTATAAACCAACAAATAAGTTAGAAGACAAGACTAGATGAACAAAGGCCAGTGAAGTTGATAGTTTACACTGCCTCCCAGCTTATGTCAGCTGTCTGAAGTATTTTGTTTTGTTTATTCTTCAGGTCATCAAGATCCCAGATTCTCCTTCTCCCTGAAAATAACTTTAGAAGATGAAATGTGTCCCCAGGCTCTGCTTATGACAGAGTTACCATAGAGTAATCAACTAATATTGCAGTTTTTGAAGCAACTTGGAATATTATTCATGTCACTGTAATGTCTCCACTTAACCAGGATGGCAATTCATTTTAATACTTTTGTCTGAAAAGAAAAATGATTTTGATTTTTCTGATCACACATGAGTTCAACTATGTATCAATTTATTTTTAAGTTCTATATTTGTATTCCCAATATAAGTGCTAACATAAAATCAAAAATATCCAAGCAAAAGGGCAAGTGGCAAATAGAGGCAGAAATGAAAAGTTCAAGTCTAAGAAACTTGTCTTCAGAATCTGAGCAAATGGTTGGATATTACAATGAATTTTTAAACACTAATAGTTATATTGATTGCATTATGAATACCCCCACATTCTTTCATTCCCTTTTTATTGTTACTGCTATTATTAGACCTTTTCCCTCTCTTTAGGATGGATAGAAGTTCATAAATATGAAGTCTGCAGGAAGGTAATTCAGAATGGAAAAGAAAGAAAGTGAAGTTGCTCAGTCGTATCTGACCCTTTGCAACCCCGTGGACTGTAACTTGCCAAGCTCCTCCATCCGTGGGATTCTCCAGGCAAGAATACTGGAGTGGGTTGCCATTTCTTTCTCCATCAGAATGGGAATAGGACAGGGCCAGCTTCCTTCCAAGTCATAACTGCTTTCCAGAGAGACCAAAGAAGAACTCTCTGGATTCTCATTAGTCAATCAGTTTGCCCTCATGTTTGCAGATAATTATTTCACACATTCCTCATTGCTTTGTTGAATTGACACTAATCATTATGAAATGTTCCCCTTTATTGTTAATGATACTCTTGTTTGGATGTATACTTTGATATTAATAGAACAACATTTGATTTCAGATTTAAAAATTAAAGCATCACAATTAATTTTGAGGCCTCCTGTGTGTCCTGCCTTCAAGACATTCTCATCGCACTTGCCCAGAACCACCAATTTGATTGTGTGTTTTTTCTCTCTTGTGTTTCTCTGTGTTGTTGTGTGGCAATTTTAGATGTTACTAAATAATATATTGTTTCAGTCAGTTCACTTGCTCAATCTTTCTCAGCATCAGGGTCTTTTCAAATGAGTCAATTCTTCACATCAGGTGGCCAAAGTATTGGAGTTTCAGCTTTAGCATCAGTCCTTCCAATGAATATTCAGGACTGATTTCCTTTAGGATTGACTGGTTGGATCTCCTTGCAGTCCAAGAGACTCTCAAGAGTCTTCTCCAACACCACAGTTCAAAAGCATCAATTCTTTGGTGCTCAGCTTTCTTTATATTCCAACTCTCATATATACACATGACTACTGGAAAAACCATAGCTTTGACCAGATGGACTTTTGTTGGCAAAGTAATGTCTCTGCTTTTTAATGTGTTGTCTAGGTTGGGCATAACTTTTCCTCCAAGGAGCAAACATCTTTTTTATTTCATGGCTGCAGTCATCATCTGCAGTCATTCTGGAGCCCCCAAATTAAAGTCTGTCACTGTTTCCATTGTTTCCCCATCTGTTTGCCATGAAGTGATGGGGGCAGTTGCCATGATCTTAGCTTTCTGAATGTTGGGTTTTAAGCCAATTTTTTTCACTCTCCTTTTCAGTTTCAAGAGGCTCTTTAGTTCTTCACTATCTGACATAATTGTAGCATCATCTCCATATCTGAAGTTATTGATGTTTCTTCCGGCAGTCTTGATTCAAGCTTGTACTTCATCCAATCCAACATTTCTCATGATGTACTCTTCATATAAGTTAAATAAGCAGGGTGACAATATTCAGCCTTGACGTACTCTTTTCCCGATTTAGAACCAGTCTGTTGTTACATGTCCAGTTCTCACTCTTGCTTCTTAACCTGCAGACAGATTTCTCAGGAGGCAGTTCAGGTGGTCTGGTATTCCCATCTCTTTAAGAATTTTCCACAGTTTGTTTAGTTTTCTATAATTTTGATTTTTATAACTGTAATAATACTATTGATTACATGTCTACAATTTGCTATTGGTACTCATATACATCTTCTAAAGTTTCTGTACATATTTTTCAATTTTATTGCTATATTTTAAATTATAGACATTCTAATAAGGATGTAGTAATATCCCATTGTGGTTTGAATTTGTATTTTCTTAATGATTACTAGGGCTTCCTAGTAATTGGTAGCTATCAATTTAATAAAAAATCATTTTTCTGCTTTACGGTTAAGCATTTTTATTGCTTAGATTTTTGCTTTTTGAAGCAGTGCTACTATTAGCATTCTTTCATAAAAACCTTTTTTCCCACTTTACTTTTTAATTGTACAATGATTGCTTTACAGAATCTTGTTGTTTTCTGTCAAATATCAACAAGAATCAGCCATAGGTACACCCATATCACCATATCACCTCCCTCTCAAACCTCCCTCCCATCTCCCTCGCCATCCCAACCTTCTAGATTGTCACAGGGCCCCTGTTTGAGTACCTTTAGTCATACAGCAAATTCATATTGGCAATCTATTTTATATATGGTACTGTAAGTTCTCATGTTACTCTCTCCATACTTGATATAAGATAAATATTTTATGCACATATTTAAAGCTTACAGTTTCATATCTTTTGGTAAATGTTTACATTCATAAAGCCATCATCAAAATCAAGATTAGGAAACTATTTTACTACTGTCAATAGCTTTCTAGTGCCCCTTGGCAGGCTTTTCCTTCCCCCTGTCCTTTAACACCTCTCTCATGAGAAAAGCTCTTGTCTGCTTTCTATCGTGATAGATTAGATCGTATTTTCTAGAATTTTGTATAAATGGGATCATAGACTACATACTCTCTTTTGTCTATCTTCTTTCACTGTGCCTTACTGTTTTGAAGTTCATTCATGCTGTCATGTGTAACAACAGTTCACTCCTTTTATATTACTGAGATGGGAATACCAGACCACCTAACCTGCCTCTTGAGAAATCTGTATGCAGGTCAGGAAGCAACAGTTAGAACTGGACATGGAACAACAGACTGGTTCCAAAGAGGAAAAGGAGTCCGTCAAGGCTGTATATTGTCACCCTGCTTATTTAACTTATATGCAGAGTACATCATGAGAAACACTGCACTGGAAGAAACACAAGCTGGAATCAAGATTGCCAGGAGAAATATCAATAACCTCAGATATGCAGATGACACCACCCTTATGGCAGAAAGTGAAGAGGAGCTAAAAAGCCTCTTGATCAAAGTGAAAGAAGAGAGTGAAAAAGTTGGCTTTAAGCTCAACATTCAGGAAATGAAGATCATGGCATCTGGTCCCATCACTTCATGGGAAATAGATGGGGAAAGAGTGGAAACAGTGTCAGCCTTTATTTTTGGGGCTCCAAAATCACTGCAAATGGTGACTGCAGCCATGAAATTAAAAGACGCTTACTCCTTGAAAGAAAAGTTATGACCAACCTAGATAGTATATTCAAAAGCAGAGACATTACTTTGCCGACTAAGGTCTGTCTAGTCAAGGTTATGGTTTTTCCTGTGGTCATGTATGGATGTGAGAGTTGGACTGTGAACAAAGCTGAGCGCCAAAGACTTGATGCTTTTGAACTGTGGTGTTGGAGAAGACTCTTGAGAGTCCCTTGGACTGCAAGGAGATCCAAGCAGTCCATTCTGAAAGAGATCAGCCCTGGGATTTCTTTGGAAGGAATGATGCTGAAGCTGAAACTCCAGTACTTTGGCCACCTGATGAGAAGAGTTGACTCATTGGAAAGACTCTGCTGCTGAGAAGGATTGGGGGCAGGAGGAGAAGGGGACGACAGAGGATGAGATGGCTGGATGGCATAATGGACTCGATGGAGGTGAGTCTGAGTGAACTCCGAGATTGTGATGGACAGGGAGGCCTGGCATGCTGCGATTCATTGGGTCGCAGAGAGTCGGACACAAGTGAGCGACTGAACTGAACTGATACAAGTCTTTCTATAGACATGTGTATTGATTTTTTATGTGGTAAATATCTATAAGTGAAATAGAGACATCATAGAGTAGGAGTATATTTCACTTCTTTTGAAATCATAAACTCTTTCCAAAGTAGTTTTATTATTTTACATTCTCCTCAGAAGTATTTTATGGTTACTCTGCCTTCTCAGCAAAACTTGCTATGTAAAATATTTTTAATTATAGACAATCTAGTAGGAATGCAATAATATCTCATTGTGGTTTTAATTTGTATTTCCTTATTGACTATGCCAAAGCCTTTGACTGTGTGGATCACAATAAACTGTGGAAAATTCTGAAAGAGATGGGAATACCAGACTACCTGACTTGCCTCTTGAGAAACTTACATGCAGGTCAGGAAGCAACAGTTGGAACTGGACATGGGACAACAGACTGGTTCCAAATAGGAAAAGGAGTCTGTCAAGGCTGTATATTGTCACCCTGCTTATTTAACTTATATGCAGAGTACATCATGAGAAACGCTGGACTGGAAGAAGCACAAGTTAGAATCAAGATTGCCGGGAGAAATATCACTAACCTCAGATATGCAGATGACACCATCCTTATGGCAGAAAGTGAAGAGGAACTACAAAGCCTCTTGATGAAAGTGAAAGAGGAGAGTGAAAAACTTGGCTTAAAATTCAACATTCAGAAAACAAAGATCATAGCATCTGGTCCCATCAGTTCATGGGAAATACATGGGAAAACAGTGGAAACAGTGTCAGACTTTATTTTTTGGGCTCCAAAATCACTGCAGGTGGTGACTGCAGCCATGAAATTAAAAGACGCTTATTCTTTGGAAAGAAAGTTATGACCAACCTTCATAGCATATTAAAAAGCAAAGATTACTTTGCCAACAAAGGCCCGTCTAGTCAACACTATGGTTTTAGACTGTGAAGAAAGCTGAGCACTGAAATATTGATGCTTTTGAACTGTGGTGTTGGAGAATACTCGTGAGAGTCCTTTGGACTGCAAGGAGATCCGACCAGTCCAGGACATGAGTCTGAGTGAACTCCGGGAGTTGGTGATGGACAGGGAGGCCTGGTGTACTGCGATTCATGGAGTTGCAAAGAGTCGGACACGATTGAGCAACTGAACTGAACTGAATGACTAATAGGACTTCCCTGGTAGATCAGCTTGTAGGGAATCCGCCTGCAGTATAGGAGACCCCAGTTTGATTCCTGGGTCAGGAAGATCTGCTGGAAAATGGATAGGCTACTCACTCCAGTGTTCTTGGGCTTCCCTAGTGTCTCAGACGGTAAAGAATCCACCTGCAATGTGGGAGACCTGGGTTCAATCCCTGGGTTGGAAAGATTCCCTGGAGGACGGTATGGCAACCCACTCCAGTATTCTTGCCTGGAGAATCCACATGGACAGAGGAGCCTGACAGGCTATGGTCCATGGGGTCACAGAGTTAGACCTGACTAAGCACATCTTTTCATGTGATTTTTCTTTCTTTATTTATTTTTGACAATAAATGTATCTTTAGTGAAATATTTGTTGAAATCATTTGCCCTACATTTTTATTGAGTCATTGTTTTTCTTATTATTGAACTTTGAAAGTTCTTTATAAATTCTGGATTTAAATGTTTTGTCAGATATGTGATCTGCAGGTACTCTCTTTGTAGCTTTTTTTTTCATTTTCTTAATAGTGTATTTCACAGAGGAGAAAATTGAATTTTGATAAAGTCAAATAAATCCATTTCTTTTTTTTTTTTTAGTGAATAGTACAATTGTGGTTGTAAACAAAGATATCATTGTTTAAGTCAAGGTCACAAAGATTCTTCTCTTATGCCTCTTATAGACATTTTTAGATTTTAGTTTTAGATTTTACCTGTAAGTCCATGATTCATTTTCAGTTAATTTTTATGCATGGTGTGATACCTTTTTAGTTTTTTAAATAGTTTTATACAAATGAGTATCCAACTGTTTCAATACCATTTGCTAAGAAGTTTCCCCTGTTCACAATAGCTAGGACATGGAAGCAACCTAGATGTTCATTGGCAGGTGAATGGATAAGGAAGTTGTGGTACATATACACAATGGAGTATTACTCAGGTATAAAATATTACTCATGCATTTGAGTCAGTTCTAATGAGGTGGATGAAACTGGAGCCTATTATACAGAGTGAAGTAAGTCTGAAAGAGAAACACCAATGCAGTATACTAAAGCATATAAACGGTGTTTATAGAGACAGTAACAGTGACCTTATATGCAACACAACAAAAGAGACACGGATGTAAAGAACAGACTTTTGGACCATGTGGGAGAAGGTGAGGGTGTGATGATTTGAGAGAATTGCATTGAAACATGTATATTATCATATGTAAAATAGTTGATTAGTGCAAGTTCGATACATGATGCAGGGCATTCAAAGCCTGTGCTCTGGGACAACCCAGAGGGATGGGGTGGGGAATGAGCTGAGATGGGGGTTCAGGATGGGAGGACACATGTGCACCCATGGCTGATTCATGTCAATGTACAGCAAGACCCACCACAGTATTGTAAAGTAATTATCCTCCAGTTAAAATAAATAAATTAATTTAAAAAAAGTTTTCCTTAAAGTGTTTTTAAGACTGAGAACTGATTAAACATATGTCTGAGAGGCTAATACATTACACTCCATGTAATCATGGATTTACTTTTTGCTATATCTCTTTGCATGTTCTGTTTCTTTGGATGTTTTTATTTTGATTGATGGGGATTACAGTATATTTCCTTAACTGGTCAGAGTCTACTTAGAATTATTATTACATCACCACAAGAAAAACATAGTAATCTTACAATTTTATTAATTCATTTATTCCATCCCTCACTCTAAGCTGTGGTAATGGTGGTGGTCTAGTCAGTAAATTGTGTCTGACTCTTTAAAATCCCAGGGACTGTAGCCTGCCAGGCTCCTCTGTACATGGGCTAGCCCAGACAAGAATACTGGAGTGGATTGCCATTTCCTTTTCCAAAGGATCTTAGCAAAAAGCTTCTCTGCTTGATCTCTTCCTCCCTATACTACAATAGAGAAAGATTTCACAATTCTAAAACCCTAATGAATGTGGAACTCCTCTCTTCTTATGTTCTCTTTCTCTTAAGGATTACCATCTGCCTTTTCTTTTATCTACTACTTGAAAACAATGGACTTATATATTTTGATGAATTTTATAATAGTTTGTGATAGGTGGACATATATTCATTTTTAAGGAAAATTTAGTTGAAAGGTAGAAAGAAATGCTGCAGCATAATTATATTTAAGGCTATTCAGGGAAGTAAATCAGAGAAGGCAATGGCACCCTACTCCAGTACTCTTGCCTGGAAAATGCAATGGAAGGAGGAGCCTGGTGGGCTGCAGTCCATGGAGTCGTGAAGAGTCGGACTTGACTGAGCAACTTCACTTTCACTTGTCACTTTTCACTTCCATGCATTGGAGAGGAAATGGCAACCCACTCCAGTGTTCTTGCCTGGAGAATCCCAGGGACAGGGGATCCTGGTTGGCTGCCATCTATGGGGTCGCACAGAGTCAGACACGACTGAAGCAACTAAGCAGCAGCAGCAGCAGCAGGAGGTAAACAAGGGAGGACAATTTATTGTAAGGATTTCTTTGCATAAAATTAAGAAGACAATTGTTTAAGAGTTCAGTTCAGTTCAGTCACTCAGTCGTGTCCCGACTCTTTGCGACCCCATGAATCGCAGCACGCCAGGCCTTCCTGTCTATCACCAACTCCTGGAGTTCACTCAGACTCACGTCCATCGAGTCAGTGATGCCATCCAGCCATCTCATCCTCTGTCGTCCCCTTCTCCTCCTGCCCCCAATCCCTCCCAGTATCGGAGTCTTTTCCAGTGAGTCAACTCTTCTCATCAGGTGGCCAAAGTACTGGAGCTTCAGCTTCAGCATCATTCCTTCCAAAGAAATCCCAGGGCTGATCTCATTCAGAATGGACTTCTTGGATCTCCTTGCAGTCCAAGGGACTCTCAAGAGTCTTCTCCAACACCACAGTTCAAAAGCATCAAGTCTTTGGCGCTCAGCTTTGTTCACAGTCCAACTCTCACATCCATACATGACCACAGGAAAAACCATAACCTTGACTGGATGGACCTTAGTCAGCAAAGTAATGTCTCTGCTTTTGAATATACTATCTAGGTTGGTCATAACTTTTCTTCCAAGGAGTAAGCCTCTTAATTTCATGGCTGCAATCACCAGCTGCAGTGATTTTGGAGCCCCCCAAAATAAATTCTGACATTGCTTCCACTGTTTCCCCATCTATTTCCCATGAAGCGATGCGACTGGATGCCATGATCTTCATTTCCTGAACGTTGAGCTTAAAGCCAACTTTTCGCTCTCCTCTTTCACTTTCATCAAGAGGCTTTTTAGTTCCTCTTCACTTTCTGCCGTAAGGGTGGTGTCATCTGCATATCTGAGGTTATTGATATTTCTCCCAGCAATCTTGATTCCAGCTTGTGCTTCTTCCAGCCCAGCATTTCTCAAGATGTACACTGCATATAAGTTAAATAAGCAGGGTGACAATATACAGCCTGACGGATTCCTTTTCCTATTTGGAACCAGTCTGTTGTTCCATGTCCAGTTCTAACTGTTGCTTCCTGACCTGCATACAGATTTCTCAAGAGGCAGGTTAGGTGGTCTGGTATTCCCATCTCTCTCAGAGTTTTCCACTGGAGTGGACTGCCATTGTTTAAGAGTGACTGATGCCAAAAAATATTACAAACAATTGAATGATAACTATTTATGCCTGTTCATGGCTGTAAAGTTATAAAAGGGGCAAAGAGTTAAAATAAAACCTAGGAATAGGGAAATCTGTACAATTATAACTTTAATAATTGATGGTAGTGACAAAAGAAAACAGAATTATTCAGAAAACCTGGTTTGTAGTCCCTGTTGGTCTAATAACCCTGGGTGAGGCAATTAACTTCTTTAAGTTTTGTCACCCAAACTAAGATATACTAATACTTATTTACACCATTAGAAACTGTGAAAGAATCAAAGAGGTAGGAAGTGTAGACACTTCAGATTCTGAAATTGTTTAGAAATAAATTCTCATCTTTATTATCAATAGTCTGCAGAAATCACCACACATTGATGTTTCCATTGGTTTCATTACTATATGGATACTATCACTGCTATATGGATTATTAGAGGATTAGAAATAGTTTGTCCATCAGAACCCTAGGGAAATACTAGAGTCCTTTTTATAAATTAAAGTTTGTTAGGGTTATCCATTTGGATATTATTCTGAACAATTTTTGACCTTTTTAAAGGAATTTATTTTTGGAGATCATACATACACACCCACATATATAGCTTGGGCTTCCCTAGTAGCTCAGCTGGTAGAGAATCTGCCTGCAATTCAGGAGGCCCTGGTTCAATTCCTGGGTCTGGAAGACTCTCTGGAGAAGGGAGAGGCTATCCACTTTCTGAGCTTCCCTGGTGGCTCAGATGGTACAGAATCCACCTGCAGTGCAGGAGACTTGTGTTCAGTTCCTGGGTTGGGAAGATTCCCTGGAGGGGGACATGGAAACCCACTCCAGTATTCTTGCCTGGAGAACCCCCATGGATGGAGGGGCCCCATGGAAAGGACTGAGTGACTAAGCACAGCACAGCGTGTGTATAGTTAGTCGCTAAGTGGTGTCTGACTCTTTGCATCACGATGGATGCAAGACTCCTCTCTCCATGGGATTTCCCAGGCAAGAATCCTGGAGTGATTTGCCATTTCTAGAAATGTCTTCAGCTATAGGTTTTTGTAAAAATCATCCTATTGTTCCGTGTGTGGGAAACATTTTGAAACGTTAGCTTTTGCCTGTGTCAAACATGGCAAACAGCTGAAACTAGTCAGTTGTCTACTTGATATCTCTGGTTTGATCATTTATTTTTATTAGACTTTTTGTTTGAGGTGCACTGAGTACATACTTTATCTCAAATATGTTTAGACAGACAAGAGAGAAAAGCCAGGAGCTAATTCCCTGGTTTGTGAAAGTTAATCAGCCAACCTGGGTGGTGACTGACAGAGATCCCGGGTATAGGTGATACAGGCTAGATGCCTGTCACTCTACTTTTCCAGTAAGATGTGATTTGCTAAATCCTTGTGTAGGGTTTATATATTTCATTTATCTTTGATTCCACTAACTCTGAAGCAAAAGGAGAGTTATTCCTGGTCTATAGGAGAATATGCAGAAGCAGTTGCTACTAAGTCTGTAGGAAAATTATAAAAATATTAATACTTATTTTATAAAGAAGGAAGATTTTTTGAAGCAACCCACTCCAGTATTTTTGCCTGGAAAATTCCAAGGACAGAGCAGCCTGGTGGGCTACAATCCATGGGGTCACAAAGAGTCAGATATTACCAAGTGACTAAGCACACACACAGGATTGTCTTACCAGCAGCACGTGCCCACAGAGTTCCCCTAGCAAATGTCTTGCAAATAGCTGGGGCTCAAAAAATATTTCATGGTTGAGAAAAGATGCTCAACATCACTATTTATTAGAGAAATGCAAATCAAAACTATAATGAGTTATCACCTTACACTGGTTAGAATGGCCATCGTCAAAAAGCTACACACAATAAATGCTGTAGATGGCATGGAGAAAAGGGAAGCCTCCTACACTGTTGGTGGGAAAGTGTTGATACAACCACTATGGATAATAGTATGGAGGTTTCTTAAAAGCTAAAAAATAGAGCTGCTATATGATGCAGAAATCCACTACAGGGCATATACCCAGAGAAAACCATAATTCAAAAGAAACATACACCTCAGTGCTCACTGCAGCACTATTTACAGCAGCTAGGACACGGAGACAGCCTAAATGTCCATCAGCAGAGGAATGAATAAAGAAAATGTGGAATATTACTCAGCCATAAAAGGAAATTGTGTCATTTGCAGAGATGTGGATGTACCCAGAGACTGGCAAACAGAGTGAAGTAAGTCAGAAAGGAGAAAATATTGTATATTAATGCATCTATGTGGAATCTAGTAAATGGTAAAGATGATCTTATTTGCAAAGTAGAAATAGACACACAGACATAGTGAAAAAAATGTATGGATGCCAAGAAGGAAAGAAGTGGTGGGATGAATTGGGAGATTGGGATGGACATATACCAATACCATGTATAAAATAGGTAACTAGTGAGAACCTACTGTGTAGCACAGGGAACTCTACTTCATGTTCAGCAGTGACCTAAGTGGGGAGGAAATCCAAAATAGAGGGGATATATGTATACATACAACTGCTTGCTTTGCTGTGCGGCAGAAACTGACACAGCAGTGTAACGTTAACTATACTCCAATGAATAAGTAAAAATATTTCATGATTGAGATAGGTAAAGTTCACGTTGTCTATACAAAATTTAGAATAAATAAATTTTCCTTAGCTTGACAGAAAATATTTGGCAGAAATTAACCGATGTCTAAATATTATAACATGGTATGAAAATTGTCACATCTACACAGAAGGTGAAAATTTATTTTCTTGTGTAAGGTAGCATGGTTAAGATTTGGTGGGCTAAAGTGAAATTTGGATGTGTAGGGGCAGGTTATGCCTGTTCCCCACTCTTAGCTCTCAGTGTAGCCACTTGTTTTCATGCATTGGTATTCTTGAGGGCATCCATTTTGGGGACTGAGGAGGAAGCTGGAATGAGGGCACCATGCTGGCTATTGGGGATGCTTTAGCAAAAGATGCTTGAAACTAGGGCACTGGCTTTGCTACCTCATTCCCTTAGTGACTCAGATGGTAAACAATCAGCCTGCAGTGCAGGAGACCCAGGTTCAATCCCTAGGTCGGGAAGATCCTCTAGAGAAGGGAATGGCAACCCACTCCAGTATTCTTGCCTGGAGAATCTCATGGACAGAGGAGCTTGACCGGCTACAATCCATAGGGTTGCAAAGAGCGGGATGTGACTGAATGACTAACACTTTTGTGAGGTTAGGGTGAGCAAACTGAGCTGCAGAGAGAAACAGTCTTTCCATGTTTCAGGGGATGACATGGTCATGTTCAGGAGGACCTGGGGAGAAGTGAGGTAGTGTGGCAGGGAGTCAGCAGTCTCTGAAGACATCATCAGCTGTGGTGGTAGACAAGTGTTGTTCCCAATGTCCTGGTCAGTGGACCCCCTCAAAGAGCTGAGAGAGAAAGTTCAGTGTACATTCATTTCTGAACAAACATGAGCTGAGGCTCACCCTGGGGCCTCTGAGAAGTAACTGAGATGATCACAGACCTTGGGGTGTGGGCCAGGGGAATGAAGAATGAGAATCTGTAGCTTTTCAGGTGTGGCTGCAAGCCAGAAAATTTGTATTATTAATATTAATGTGACCCCATTTTATCCACAGACTGCAGAGACTAAAAATTGAGGTTATACAGAGTGTATTTATTTTCAAAGCATTTTCCTCATTATATTTTTCTCTGAGCCTTGTGAGTAGGGCCATCCTGTAGGTATATGGATCCAAGACCAACTCTTACCGTGTTAGTCTTTTGTGTACAGATGTCTCAAAAGAAATCAAGTTACAGTGAATATCAAGGGAATTCTTGAGATAATAATATGGAAGAGGTGGGCACTCAGTCTTCCACTTGCTTTGCTCAGATAGTGCTTGCAAGGGTTGCAAAGGGTAAGAGTGTGTGGGAAACATGGGTTCAGTCTGAGTGTCAGCTGTGTGCACTGCTGGATCCAAGCATGTGAGATATGATTGAAAAACTATGGAATGTTCCTCTAGGAAGTTTTTAGAGGGTGTTTCCACCACTAGAATATCATTCTGTGATGCACCTTCCCTACCTTCATATGTTGAGCTCCCAACCCCTAGTACCTAAGACTATAATAATATAAGGACATTAGGTCTTCGAAGAAGCAATTAAGTTAAAATGAGGGCATTAAGTTACAGTCCTGCTCCAATAGGATGAAGTCCTTACAAGAAGAGTAAGAGACACTTGGGGAGTGTGTGCAGCTGAGAGATGAGGCAGTGAGACGGTGGGTATCTCAAGAAAAACAGGGAAGTCTTAGAGGAAAATATCTCTACCAACATCCTGATCTTGGATGTCCTAGACTCTGGAACTTTGAAGAATGAATTTCTGTTCTTTAAGCCATTAGACTAGGGCTTCCCAGATGGTTCTAGTAGTAAAGAATCCTCCTGCCAATGCAGGAGACACAAGAGATGTGGGTTCGATCCCCTGGGTTGGGAAAATCCCCTGGAGTAGGAAATGGGAACCGTCCCAGTATTCTTGCCTGGAAAATTCCATGGGCAGAGGAGCCTGGAGGTCTACAGTCCATGGGGTCTCAAAGAATCTGACATGTCTGAGCACACATGCGTGCAGGCCATTAGTCTATGTTATTTTTCTGTGGTTGCCCTCGCAAATTAATGCACTCCATAATGAGAAAGATGTTTTCTGTCCTGTTTCCTGCTGTATACCTGACACCTATGAAAGTCCCTGGCACATGTAAAGCACGCAAGATTCCTTTGCTGAGTGGATGAATGAAAGATGGGATGAAGCACCTGCTAGTAATCTTTCATATCAAGAAGTTATTAGTGCCAGGACGAGGGGCCTGTTTTGAATATCTGTGTTCCTTAATTTTTTTCTAGCCTGAAATAAAAGTTAGTACTGCTCAATTTAAAGTCTTCCTCATCTGAATTTTCACTTACACAGTGTTAACTTTCAATGTCCTTCTCTTTAAGTACTTCACATCAGTGATTTGCCTAATTATTCCCAACACACAGTTATGGTCACATCATTGCCCAGATACATGTGTCTTAATTCACGTTCCACCAGCTTCCTCATAATCTTGGTGTCTCTTCTGATTATACCCTTCCTGTTCTGGAATCCTGTGACACTTACAACCTATATTCATCACCTGAAAACAGCACCTGCTACCTACGTTAACATTTATCTTATTATATCACTCTACCGCTTAATATGCATAAGACCTAACATAATCAGCATTTAGATTCAGAAGTAATCATGATGATGTTAGATTCTAAAGCAATCATGATAGTGATGGTGGTGGTGACAAAGAAGAAAAGTCTCCTGACACAGATCTGAGAACAAAATAGCCCTGACCACACTATTCTACCATGTCAGCTGCAAGAGGAGGTTGAGCTAAATTTTTCAATAATAGCAATAGCGGCCATATGACCATCAGATGTCATTACGAGTGTCCATACCAGCCTCGTACACTGGTACAGCATCTTTAACCATCTCCTGGTAACCCAAAGGAGTCAAACAACCATTTCCCCATGGAGAAGGCACCTGGAAGTACTAAGTTAGGGCTTATGGTGAAAGGGACCTCTGTCTGGCACTAGACCAACAGTGAATATACAAAGCTGGGCTTGCAGGCTATTAAGATGATAATTGCTTGTAGAATTGCTAGAGCATGGCATCTTTTCAGACGAGTCTACCTGAGAAATCAGCTCCAGCACACTTGAAGAGTGACTGAAATAAATTAGGAGATGGGAAAGATTCAGACTGCATGTAGCTTAGACGAGTCAAGGGAAGTGAATCAGATAAATACATTAACATACACACACAGTGACGGATGAGGCAGATGACATTTTATGCTCCTTTAAACTGACTGATGAAGATCAGACAAATTAGAAATAGCTGTGGACAGGTTCAAGAACGTCCTTTTAATGTGTACTGAAAAAGAATCTTAAGGAGTAGAGATGTGAAGTAGTTCTGGAAAATGGGGTAGTGGAAAGAATATTTCAAGAGTCACATCCCCGTGCCCAAGTGTTATGAACTTTAAGAAGTTTTAAGTGCAATGTCTTGAAATATGATATAATATTTTCAAAGGCTGTCATGGCAAAAAAAAAAAAGAGCAAAATTAAAAGCTATTTTTATGGAACTTGAACATTGTAGATACTAAGTAATAGTATATAAGATGCTAGTGTCTATAGTCTAATCATAAAATACAAAGTTATTAATTTAAGCCATAAATTTAAATCGTGAACTGCAATCCCCCTAGGTACTATGGATACTAACATTCACTCACTGTTTTTAGTCTATATTTTTGATGTGGCCAGTGATTATTAGATGTCAATATTTGCAGAAAAATTGTGTATTATTTACTTAGGTTTTGATTTTATTTAGATTATAGAGAGATTCTGGTTCTGCTTTTTTAAGATTCATTTATCTATGCTGTTGTGGGTCTTTGTTGCTACATGAGGGCTTTCTATAGTTGCAGTGAGTGGGGGCTGCTCTCCACTGTGGTACACAGGCATTTCATCGCAGTGGTTTCTCTTGGGGTGCACAGACTCTCTGTGTGCAGGCTTCTGTAGCTGCAGGATCTGGGCTCATTAGTTGTAGTCACAGGCTTTAGAGCACAGACTCTGTAGTTGTGGCACATGGGCTTAATTCCTCCAAGGCATGTGGGATCTTCCTGAACCAGGATTGAACCAGTGTCTCTTGCATTGCAAGGCAGATTCTTAACCACTGGACCATAGGGAAGTCCCAGAGGGCTTTAGATTCTAATTTCAGTTTTCACAGCCAGTAGGCAAAAATCTACCACTTGGCTTAGGTGGTGCCTATAAGGGGGAGAAGGGCTCTCCTCCAAATAGATATAGATGAATTTATGTTTTTCTGATGTATGTTTCATCTTATCCTGGAAATTTGGAAAGCTGAGAGATGCAATAAGGCAGCCAACAGGGAAAGAAGTGAACTTGAAATATGTGCTCATGGCAATATGCATTTTGAAGGTGAATTAATTTTGAGAAACTAATGGTAATGTAAGTTAACCTTTAAGTGGACAGGGGCAAAGTGTGAACGTTGGAGGTCACTGGCATTTCCTCTTTGATTTGTTATGGCTTGATGAAGAAGACCTTTGCATTGCTTAGTCATAATGAACTTCACCATTATGGATAGTCAGATAAAAGAGAGTCATTAGCAATGAACATGCATTCTGTCCAGCCTAAACAATCACATTCATATGGGAAAGTGATTTTTAAGTTCAAAGATGGACAAAAGTAGAATCTCAATCATCTTGAATGTACTGCTGTATAATATAAAAATATGTGGAGACTGTGCATGAAATAAACAGAAGCAATCTTATCTCTGCTTTCCAAATTTACCATCACCATTTTCCAACTCAAGCCCTCTATTAGATTAATTGAAATCTGAAACTTATGTCCTTCAGTTGCAGCTTTGCTCAAAAGGCTACCAGGAAATGCTTCTGAATGTGCGCCAGTATCATTCTCCCATTCTTCAGAATTACAATGTCCAAATTCTTTTGTATTTCTTCCAGCCACCATTTAACAATGTGATAATTAATGGAGATTTCATTCGCTTGACTGTAGTATTTTTAAGCATACACATCATAACTGGGCACTGTGATTTACTTACTAAAATAAATTTACTAGACAGAAAAAAATTGTTTAATTTTCTTCCATCTAAGTTTTTTTTTTTAACTTTTAAACAATTATTTCTACCATCTGTGATCTGAGAAAATTTGTTTAGAGTTTTACATTTAGGAAAACACTTACTAGGGAGGTAAGCTTATTTCTTGATTCACAAATTCATGTGATATAGACACTTCATCTTTATACAAAATTCAAATTCTTAATGAACATCTCATGGCATTATGTATCAGTTTTGTCTGGTAAGGAATCATAAATCAGAAAATAAACTGTGGATTATTACTGCTTGTCTGGAACAAATTCAGAGCATACCAGATTGAAAAAAAGGGTTCAACATGGCAGAGATGTAGATGTGAGCAGTGGCATGATGAGTGCAGAAGGCACTGTTGAGTGCTTAGCGGTGTTGGAGGAGCAGTGAATTCCATGCAGTTTTGTGTTCCTGCTACACAAGAATAGTGTCAGGAACCTTGAACCACAAGACTTAAATGGTAAGCAGGAGTCAAATCCTGAGGGGCCAGGGTGACCCACTGAGCAGAAAATCCATGGTAGCAGTGTGAAGAGGGTCAGTGTCAGGCTGGCGTTTATTGACTGCCACTCTCTGTGATGGAGATTTGGGGCTTGTTTTCTCTATGGAGGAATATAGCCACAATACATTAGTTGTAAACCCACTTAGATACAAAGCCCATCCACCTAGGCTATTAGGACTTATGACTAATATTATACATCCTGGGTAGAACTATGACTACATGATAAAAGATGGTATATTCTCGAATCATTCAAATTGATTGACTAATTACTGAAGGTCATCTTGATGTTTTCTCTGTCACAAGTTTGGGAGAAAAGAATAGATATGCTTGGGAGAACTGCTAAAAACCATAAAAGAAACTAGTGTCTCAAATGCATTTGAGGTTCATATTTTGAAGATGAAGAGATAATGGGCAGTAAGACAAAGAAACAATTAAAAAAAGTCTCCCTCTTTTTTGTATTCATTAGCAAATACATAGATAAATAAATAGATCAACCAATCAATTAATCAATCTATCCTTATTGCTTTTCTAATTAAAAGTTAATTTTGATTTACTTATGTATCTATCACTATTATTTAGGCAGGAAGAGTATGAAAGAATTTAAAATATTGACCAGCAATGTGAGATGTGGCAGCTGGCTTGGAAATAAATCAATTAAAGCTTCATAACTATGTAGCCAGTGGTACCTATCCTAAGTCACACTAATCCTCTGGATGTCAAAGTGGAAGACTGGAAGAAATAGTTGTTATAACTTGCTACAGGAGTTTACCTTCATTGGTTGGCCAGAAAATACTCTCTGATACTAATGATTATAAAGTGTTTGGGAAAACAGGGAAGTACAAGAGAAGTCTGAGGCACAGCAAAGCTGATTCAGACCCATGATCTGGAATCTGGGCTTGGGATAATCTACAGAGTACAGACATGATTTTGCTCAAATGTCATATTGACAGTTTGAGGATTCATCAACTCGGGAGGTCGTTAGATGTTCCCTTTATTGTGCTATTCTCTTTTAGACATGCAGTGGGTGACCAGCTTTACAGAACACAGATGCTTGGTCATATTGTTGAGATACAGGCCTGGGAACAGGAGCTATAGCTCACCTCTTGACCACCAAGGTTGGTAGTTGCTTCCAGAGGGGCCTGTTCTTCTCCAGTGAGTTGGAAGGCAGCAACACAGTTACTCATCAACCACTTGTATTCAAGGGTGAGAGAACCATGCTGTCCATACCAGTGTCCAGCATTTGGATGACAGATGAACCCTCTTATTTAGAAGTGATTTAGCAGGTAGGATACAAGGTGGAAATCAAAGCTATCCCAACCCCAGATTCCTGAGTGATAACAGCCTGAAGGACCATTTCTGCATCCTTATGTTTCCTGCCAGATGCTGTACGATACTACAAGATGTCAGCCTGTACGCTACCACATGCTGGCTGAGGTGTTGCATGTTGTGGGGAGTGGGGAGGGGGCTGGACAGTATGAGACAGGGATCAGGTTCCAAACAAAAATTTCCTAAATTGCCTAGCTGGTGTGAATAGAACAAAGATAAAACTACCTGTGATTCACTCATATATTCTTTCATTCACTCCTTCATTTAGGTTGGTATCTGTTTTACTAGAATTTGCAGTGCTGAATTTAAAAAGTCATAATTACAAGTTAAAAAAATAATATAAATGAAAGAATCAATAGCCAACTTCTATTGTTCTAATCATCATGTATTGTCTTATTTACTCCTATTTTTATCTTTGACATTATTTCTATTTAACACGTAAAGATTCATTACTAAGTGGGAATGTTTATTTAATTGGTGATAGGCTACACAGCCTATCATTTCATCATTATTTTTCTTATTTGCCAAACATCATTCTTTTTCTTATTCTCTAAAGCATGGTGGGAGTCAAGACAGATTGCTGCCACTACCACTAAAACAAAAATAATTGGTTGTGAGTTCTGAGTGTCACAATACCAAATACTTGGAATTGTGCACTTCGGCTGACATTTGAGTTTTTTTCCCTGAATAAGTTTCAAAAATTTTTGGAACTAACTAATGTCACTTAATTACAGGTAGTGACAGTCCACACTTGTTCCAATATTGGCCAAAACCTATTTATATAAAGGAGTCTTAAAGAGTACATATCCTTCTGAATACCTTCTTGTTTCTGAGAAAACTGGAAATGTCACATACACATCCTGCTCTTAGCTGGCTCCCTGTGACAGGTGCAGTCCACTTACTTTGACTATGAAGTGCCATGCTCACTCTCTCTCTCTCCTCTCTCTCTCTCCACTGTGGTCAGTATACGACGGCTATTTAAATTTTTGTAGAGATGGCATCTGAAATATATAACTATTTATTTCTTTGTAGAACTGGATGTGTGGATAGTTTTCTATCCTATACCTACAACTTCTTAGAGCTATCTGAGAGAGACTTTCAAATCCCTGCCTCTGTTTCACTGTATGCTTCATCCCTCTAACCTCGGTAAGTGATGACAGATAGTATTTTAAAAAAATCTCCCAAATGTTTCAACAGAAAAATCAAGAAATTATTTGTCTGGGCTTCACTCTTGATTTCTGGAAGATGGCATGAACCTCACTTGTCGACTTTTCATTTCAGATTTGTTTTTGTTAACTCAATGCCATTGTTTCATTTCTGTCTTACTCTGTTTGACCACACGCTTTCTGCTTGAATTCAAACTGTTTATCAAATGTGATAATGGGCAGAAAGACACAGCATGAGAAGTTAGCCTCCTTGTCTTTCAACATTTTCCTCTGGATGTAATTTTCCTAATATTAATGCAACAGTACATTTGACCCACAAATCCCAAAGCCCTTCAGAAAGGGCAGCTGTATCTTCATCACAAGCATGCCATCTCATTCTGTGGTTCCAGTAATCTTCATTTTAGGGGCACAGGCTCATTCTAAAGATGCAGAACTGGAAAAGCCTTGACCATGTATTTCCAAGCGGAGAAACTCGCATTTCTTTTACGACCTTTTCTGCTAACCCTGGGCTGCTGCGGGATGAGCCTGGGCCTTCCCCCAAATGCCTCTGAGGAATCAAGCTATGTCACTTTGCATTTCTCAAACCATCTCTTTTTGTGCTGTTACTTCTAGTAGCTCTCTCCCCAGCACTGTCATCAACCACCTTCATTCTTTCTTTTCCAATTTTTACAAGTCAAACTTTCTTTAAAGAGTGTGGATTATCGAGAAGTTGGAGGACAAATGTGGAGTGCCTGAGGTTTCAGGCCCTTCCTGTGTCTGACAGACACCCTCTTTGGCCTTGTGCAGGTCATTCCTGTTCTCTCCGCTTCTGTTTTCCCATCTGTTAAAAGGTGGATAATAATATTTGCCTCGCTGGGGTGTATTTATGCTTAATTACTATAATTGCTTGTAAACAATTTACTATCCTGGGATAAAACATATGACTGAAGAACAAAACTCACAGGAGAAAATTTAATTTCTTTTTTATTTTTAAAAGTTATTAGGCAGTTATTTCAACAGTGTACACAGCAACCTCTCAAGACAAGAGATAATATGGTGATATGAAAAGACATCTGGTTCTGGAGGTCAGCTTTCTTCTCTACTTCCAGCCCAAAATTCTGTGTGATTTTTAAGCATCTCTGGGCTTAAGACATTTATTTCAAGGCTTTAGTAATATTTTCCAAATTTATCTTAAATAGATGTGAAGAGTATCACAGATAACAACTGCTATGAAGAAAGATTTAGAAAATTAAAAGATCTACAGAAAGCACTTTTACTCAACCACTTCATAGCAAAATAAATCCTAGGACTAATGTTGTAATGAGAAAAAGGGTGCTAGGCATAGAAGATATTTTATGCAAAAATATTATATATGCAATTGCCCCTCCATATCTGTGATTCCACATTCATAGATTATCAAAAATAATTTTGAAAAAAAAATTACAGAAAGTTCCATAAAACAAAACTTGAATTTTCTCTGCACAGGCAACTATTTACATAGCATTTTCATTGTGTTTATAACTACTTACATAACATTTA
Organism: Nanger dama; assembly: GCA_917880005.1. Taxonomy (NCBI): domain Eukaryota; kingdom Metazoa; phylum Chordata; class Mammalia; order Artiodactyla; family Bovidae; genus Nanger; species Nanger dama. The sequence goes on from CAKJTW010000069.1 coordinate 8,771,177, forward strand.
CATTGTATTCAGTATTATAAGTAATGTAGAGATGATTTAAAGTACAGGAGGAGATGTTCTCAAGTTATATGCAAATACTGCACCATTTTATATAAGGGACTTAAACATCTGTGGATTTTGGCATCTGTGGGGATCCTGAAACCAATCCCCTACAAACACAGAAAAGTGATTATACATATATAAACATTTTCCTGAAAGAAAGTGGAAGTTTTTATTATTAAAAACTGAAAAACAGAAAGTTTCATATATGCCACTGGATCCAGTGTTACCAAAAGCTATAGGGTATGAATCCCTTGAATCTGTCTCTCCCACTCACATAGGACAAACTCAGCTTGGAACAAAGCATCACATATGATGCCCAAAGATGTCTGAAACCCTATTCCATGCCCCTGATATCTCCCTATTCAACTTGAATTTTTCAGGAAACTCTACCATCAGAAATCTTCTTTAAGTATCTTCACAATGCAGAATTTACTCTAAAAAGTTCATTGAATTTACTACTAACTTCCAAGTTCTTAACTCCAAGGGGCGTGAATGGGCTACCATGCATGACTATACACATGGGAAGTTCTGGGGAAGGATGAGGGAAAGAAGGTCCCAAAGGGAGATGGAGATAGGGTGGAGCTGGGAAAGATAAGTAGAGGGGAGAACGCTGTGGGGTAGAAATATTCTAACACTAATCCTATGATAACATACACATAGGTAGATACTCTTTTCACTGCATATTGTTCTTGCTAGAGTTAATGGAGTTTAACTCATTATGTCAAATGAGTTGGATTTAACATTACATCTGAGAAGAGGGCAGGTGGTAGTTTGGGGAAACAAATTATTACAACCGTTTAAAAATCTCATCCTATATTGTTGTCGATGTAGTTCAGTCACTAAGTCTGTCTGATTCTTTGCAACCCCATGGACTGCAGCTTGGCAGGCTCCTCTCCCAGTGTTTGCTCAGACTTAAGCCCACTGAATCAGTGATGCTGTCTAACCATCTTATCCTCTGTTCCCCCCTTTCTCCTTTTGCCTTCAATCTTTTGCAACATTAGGGTCTTTTCCAAGGAGTTAGCTCTTTGTATTGAGTGGTCCAAGTATTGGAGTTTCAGCTTCAGCATCAGTCCTTCCAATGAATATTCAGAACTGATTTCCTTTAGGATGGACTGGTTCTATCTCCTTGCAGTCCAAAGGACTCTCAAGAGTCTTCTCCAGCACCGTAATTTGAAAGCATCAGTTCTTCGATGATTAGCATTCTTTATGGTCCAACTCTCACATTTGTTCAGTCCAGTTCAGTTGCTCAGTCCTGTCCAACTCTTTGTGACCCTATGTAATGTAGCATACCATGCTTCCCTGTCCATCACCAACTCCCAGAGCTTACTCAAACTCATGTCCATTGAGTCAGTGATGCCATCCAACCGTCTCATCCTCTGTCACCCCCCTTCTCCTCCTTCTTTCAATCTTTCCCAGCATCAGGGTTTTTTCCAGTGAGTCTTTTCTTCCTATCAGGTGGCCAAAGTATTGGAGTTTCAGCTTCAGCATCAGTCCTTTCAATGAACACCTAGGACTGATCTCCTTTAGGATGGACTGGTTGTATCTCCTTGCAGTTCAAGAGACTCTCAAGAGTCTTCTCCAACACCACAGTTCAAAAGTATCAATTCTTTGGTGCTCAGCTTTCTTTATAGTCCAACTCTCACATCCATACATGACCACTGGAAAAACCATAGCTTTGACTAGATGGACCTTTGTTGATGAAGTAATGTTTCTGCTTTTTAATATGCTATTTAAGTTGGTCATAGCTTTTCTTCCAAGGAGCAAGCATCTTTTAATTTCATGTGTGTAATCATCATCTGCAATGATTTTGGAGTACCCTTCCCCAAATAAAGTCTCTCACTGTTTCCATTATTTCCCCATCTATTTGCCATGGTGTGATGGGACCAGATGCCATGATTTTAGTTTTCTGAATGTTGAGTTTTAAATGAGCTTTTTCACTCTCCTATTTCAGTTTCATCAAGAGGTTCTTTAGCTTTTCTTCACTATCTGCCATAAGGGTGGTGTCATCTGCATATTTGAGGTTACTGATATTTCTCCAGAAATCTTGATTCCTGCTTGTGCTTCATCCAGCCTGGCATTTCACATGATGTACTCTGCATACAAGTTAAATAAGCAGGGTGACAATAAACAGCTTTGACATACTCCTTTCCAAATTTGGAACCAGTCTGCCTTTCCATGTCCAGTTCTAACTGTTGCTTCCTGACCTGCATACAGATTTCTCAGGAGGCAGGTAAGGTGGTCTGATATTCCCATCACTTTAAGAATTTTCCATAGTTTGTTGTAATCCACACAGTCAAAGGCATTGGCATAGTCAGTAAAGCAGAAGTAGATATATTTCTGGAACTCTCCTGCTTTTATGATTATCCAGCAGATGTTGCCAATTTGATCTCTGGTTCCTCTACTTTTTACAAATCCAGTTTGAATATCTGGAAGTTCATGATTCACGTACTACTGAAGCCTGGCTTGGAGAATTTTGAGCATTACTTTGCTAGTTTGTGAGATGAGTGCGATTGTGAGGTAGTTAGAACATTCTTTGGCATTGGCGTTCTTTGGGATTGGAATGAAAACTATTCTTTTCCAGTCCTGCGGCCACTGTTGAGTTTTCCAACTTTACTGGGATATTGAGTGTTTCACTTTCACAGCATCATTGTTTAGGATTTGAAATAGCTCAACTGGAATTCTATCATCTCCTCTAGCTTTGTTCATAGTGATACTTCTGAAGGCCCACTTGACTTCACATTCCAGGATGTCTGTGACTGAGACACTCAAACACAGTTCTGGCTTAGTCTCTCTGGGGCCTCTGGGTCCCGGGGCACACAAGGTTTGTTTGAGCCCTCTGAGCCTTCCCATCAGGAAGCTTCCGTAAGCTTCTTATCCTTATCCATCAGAGGGCCAACAGAATGAAAACCACAATCACAGAAAACTAATCAATCTGATTACATAGACCATAGCCTTGTCTAACTCGATGAAACGATGAGCCTTGCCTTGTAGAGCCACCCAAGATGGACGGGTCATGGTGGGGAGACCTAGGTTCAAATCCCGAGTCAGAAAAATCCCCTGGAGAAAGAAATGGCAGCCCACTCCAGTACGCTTGCCTGGAAAATTCCATGGGCGGATGAGCCTGGTACCCTATAGTCCAAGGGATCACAATGTGTCACATACAACTGAGAAACTTCATTTCATTTTTCTTATACAATGTTACAAAGTTCTGTCCCCAGTTCTTCAGGTTCTCTATCAGATCTAATCCTTTTAATCTATTTGTCACCTCCCCTATATAATAATAAGGGATTTAAATTAGGTCATAACTGAGTGACCTATTGGTTTTCCCTACTTTTTTCAATTTGGGCTTGAATTTTGCAATACAGAGCTCATGATCTGAGCCACAGTCCACTCTAGGTCTTATTTTTGTTGACTGCAGAGCTTCTCCATCTTCAGTTTCAAAGAATATAATCAGTCTGATTTTGGTATCGATGACGTTTTGGTATTTGATGATGTTCTTGTATAGAGTCATCTCTTTTATTGTTGGAAGTGGGCATTTGTTATGACCAGTGTGCTCTTCACAAAACTCTGTTAGCCTTTTACTGTTTCATTTTGAATTCCAAATTTGCCTGTTACTCCAGATATCTCTTGACTTCCTACTTTTGCATTCCAATCCCCTATGATGAAATGTACACCTTTCTTGGTGTTAGTGGTCTGCAGCCTACCAGGCTCCTCCATCCATGGGATTTTCCAGGCAAGAGTACTGGATTGGGGTGCCATTGCCTTCTCCAAAAAGGTCTTTTAGGACTTCATAAACTTGGTAAACTTCAGCTTCTTTGACATCGTTGTTTGGGGCATAGACTTGGATTACTGTGATACTGAATGATTTGCCTTGGAAAGAATTCGACATCATTCTGTTGCTTTTCAGACTGTAGCCAAGTACTGCATTTCAAACTCTTTTGCTGACTATGAGGGCTACTCCATTTCTTCTAAGTGATTCTTGCCCACAGTAGTAGATATAATGGTCATCTGAATTAACTTCTTCTATTTAAGAATTTAGATGTCAGTGTCCACTCTTGCCATCTCATGCTTGGCCAAAGCAACTTACCTTGATTCATTGACCTAACATTTCAGGTTCCTATGCAATATTGTTCTTTATAGCATCAGACTTTATGTTCACCACCACTGAGCATTATTTCCACTTTGGCTCAGCTGCTTCATTTTTTTCTGGAGATATTAGTAATTGCCCTCCACTCTTCCCCAGTATCATATTGGATACTTTCCATTCTGGAGAGGCTCACCTTCCAGTGTCACATCTTTTTGTTTTCTCATACTGTTCATGAGGTTCTCCTGGCAATAATATTTGAGTGGTTTGCCATTTCTTCCTCCAGTGAACCACATTTTGTCAGAATATTTCTCCATGACCCATCCATCTTGGGTGATCCTGCACAGCATAGCCCATAGCTTCATTGAGTTAGCAAGCTCCTTCACCATGACAAATCTGTGGTCCAAGAACTGTTTATCTCAGTAATTGTATATACTGATGGAGACCCCACTCTAAGTACATACATACTTCAGATGCTGTCTCTAAGAGAGAAGAAATTAGACCACATTGGACAAGACTTTGTCCTATTTCTTATCTAGTAAAACTTCCTACAGTGTCCAGAAATGGAAGAATGTATTGATATAAGGCCGTTGGCTCCTAGAGAATGCTTCTTCACTGAAATGAGTTTGTCATTAGGAGACAGAGAATCTTGGAATGTGATCCTGAAAATGCTCTGTCATTGCATCCAGGAAGGGGATTCAAAGTCTTATGGAGCAAAAGAGAAGTGTAGCTTACCCATGGTGTGTGTGGTCTATGCACAGTAGAGGTGTTCTCAAAGTGCTTTAGTTTATCTCTACCTTGTAAACTTTTCTAGTGGTCATGTATGGGTGTGAGAGTTGGACTGTGAGGAAAGCTCAGCACCGAAGAATTGATGCTTTTAAACTGTGGTGTTGGAGAAGACTCTTGAGAGTCCCTTGGATTGCAAGGAGATCCAACTAGTCCATTCTGAAAGAAATCAGTCCTGGGTGTTCTTTGGAAGGAATGATGCTAAAGTTGAAACTCCAGTACTTTGGCCACCTCATGCGAAAAGTTGACTCATTGGAAAAGACTCTGATGCTGGGAGGGATTGGGGACAGGAGGAGAAGGGGACGACAGAGGATGAGATGGCTGGATGGCATCACTGACTCGATGGACGTGAGTCTGAGTGAACTCCGAGAGTTGGTGATGGACAGGAAGGCCTGGCGTGCTGCGATTCATGGGGTCGCAAAGAGTCAGACACGACTGAGCAACTGAACTGAACTGAACTGAACTGTGAACATGGGTTAGCACCAAAACAGAATGAGCACGGCCAAGATGAGCCCTGTGAAAGCCAACCTGGATGAGCAGAGTAAATCAGCATGGAGTTTATTTCCTCTACCTATTGTGTGTTTTACTGTATAACTGAAAGCTTCTGGTGAGGCCCAGACAAAGCCTATATTGATTTCTCACTCCCCTTCTCTATTTTGCATGCTCTTCCCTGAGACCATTATCTAAAACACTGTCTGCAATTAATCTTCAAGGCAGCATGTAATCAGCCAAAGACTACAAGACCAGGGTTTCAAACAGTCCCAAATGCTGAGGTTTGGGACACATGATAGGGGAGACTAGGTCAAGAGTTAGCTAAGTGGTCAAGCTTCTTTGGGCAAAGTAGATTATTATGCGTGATGAGTCTGGACATGAAAAAATAAGGACATAGGATATGAGTGAAAGTATTTCTGTATAATGTATCTGTCCATGGAGGCGGGGGAAGGAGGAGGGGCTGGAAGGTGAAAGCGTCCAGATGCTGGCACGCAGTAAAGCATTTCTGGCTGTTAGTTCCAGTAGGTCATTACTGCATTAATTTGGTGTTTAATTAAATGCCTGTGCAACAGACCATTTATTTGTTATCTAATATTAGCTTTAGTTCTTATCAATTAAATGCTAGCTGAGGGCTTGATTCACTTACATTTTATGTTCCCTTATACTCCTTTTAGAAACAACAGCCAAACCCAACAAAGCCTCACTGTGTCTGCTAAGATTTATACACACAGATTTCAGTGTGAGGAATACAATATGGTGGTGAATTAGGTGAGGGTAAAGGAAATAAAAGGAAGATGTCATTCCATTTGGAGAAAGCAATTACCCAAATGCATGGGCTATGGTCTCCCTTTCCCCTCCCCCTGTCTTCTGTGTGATAGGAAATATTAAGGGGGGGTGGTAGAAGCTGGAAGGAAACATATTCCCCATCCTGTGTTGACATGTTTTCTCCTCAACCTGGATTCTACTTTCCCTTGTGCTGAAGGCAAATGTTGCTGGCTTTCCTGTGTCTAGATTTCTCATTCCCTTGTGTATACCTGAGCTTTTAGTGGTACTTGTTTATACCATGAAAGGCTCCAATGCCAGGGCTTGTGTACTTACTGTCAGGTCAATCAAGGTGCACTTCAACTGAAATATAATTTTGGACAAAAGGAGAGCAAAAAGGCCAGAAAAGGTGAAAAAGAGAGAAATTCTGCAGCACAAAGAAAATGTTGGAATATTACTCAAGCCAGTTTTTTCCATCGGTGTGTTATTTGCATATCACCATCAACATTTTTCCCATGCCTACTGCCCCATACCATGCATCTATCATTTATTTCGGAGAAGGCAATGGCACCCCACTCCAGTACTCTCGCCTGGAAAATCCCATGGATGGAGGAGCCTGGTGGGCTGCAGTCCATGGTGTCGCTAGGAGTCGGACACGACTGAGTGACTTCACTTTCACTTTTCACTTTCATGCACTGGAGAAGGAAATGGCAACCCACTCCAGTGTTCTTGCCTGGAGAATCCCAAGGACGGCAGAGCCTGATGGGCTGCCACCTATGGGGTCACACAGAGTCGGACACAACCGAAGTGACTTAGCAGCATCATTTATTTAACATTTTCTCAAAGCCTATCCATTCTTTTTAAGTTAGAAGTTTAAAAGAAAACTTGACTTCACCATCTCAGTTACATGACTGGTGTTAATTTCCATAAGAAGGCAATGAGTATGAAAATGACTACAATTGAATAATGTTACTAATTTATGGGAAAATAGCACTACCTGTCAAAAGCTCTGAGCTTCAAGTCTGATTTCCTTTGCTAAAAAAGGGGGGGAAAAAACAAGCAAGTGTTAAAGAGATGTTAAAAATGTAAAGTTATAGACAGAATTTATCCTTGGCATTATCAGAAGGATGAAACGAGAATTGAAAGGGGAATAACTTTCTCATTATGTTATGTAATTTTATTTGCCAAACTTGCGCTTTATCTAAAATTATCTGCAGCATTCCATACTTGAAGAAATACAGCTCTAAGTCACAGAATCCCATTCGAAATTTATTAGAAGTTTTTGGAAAAAGTTAAGAATCATTTGGGATGGAGCAACTGGAGGGGATGAATAGGCTTTGGAAAGCAGTAGACCTTTTGATTCGGGAACTTGTCAAGCAGTGGTACTGCATAATGGGGTTTCTAGTGGCTCAGTTCAGTCACTCAGTCGTGTCCTGCTCTTCGCAACCCCATGGACTGCAGCATCCCAGGCCTCCCCGTCCATCTCCAATTCCTGGACTTTACTCAGATTCATGCTCTTTGAGTCAGTCATACCATCCAACCATCCCATCCTCTGTCATCCCCTTCTCATCCCAACTTCAATCTTTCCCAGCATCAGGGTCTTTTCAAATGAGTCAGTTCTTCCAATCAGGTGACCAAAGTGCCCTGTGGTTACACTCATTCTTATGAAATTCTCAGTTGCAGTCCCTCAGTGACCACCTCTCCATCCCCAGGCTCTCTTGCCCCATCTGGGAGAATCCCTCCTTTATCTTCAGTCTTCAGCCTATTCATCATAGGGGACTGGAATGCAAAAGTAGGAAGTCAAGAGAAACCTGGAGTTATAAGCAAGTTTGGCCTCGGAGTACAAAATGAAGCAAGGCAAGGTTAACAGAGTTTTGCCAAGAGAATGCACTGGTCACAACAAACACCCTCTTCCAACAACACAAGAACTGATTCTACACATGGACAACATCAGATGGTCAATAATAAAATCAGATTGGTTATATTCTTTGCAGTTGAAGATGGACAAGCTCTATACAGTCAGCAAAAACAAGACCAGGAGTTGACTGTGGCTCAGATCATGAACTTCTTATTATAAAATTCAGACTTGAACTGAAGAAAGTAGGGACGACAACTAAGCCATTTAGGTATGACCTAAATTGAAACCCTTATGATTATACACTGGAAATGACAAATAGATTCAAGGGATTAGATCTGATAGAGTTCCTGAAGAGCTATGGGTGGAGGTTTATAACACTGTACAGGAGGTGGTGATCAAAACCATCCCCAAGAAAAAGAAATGCAAAAAGGCAAAATAGTAGTATGAGGAGGTCTTACAAATAGCTGAGAACAGAAGAGAAGTGAAAGGCAAAGGAGAAAAGGAAAGACATACTCATCTGAATGCAGAGTTTCAAAGAATAACAAGGAGACCTAAGAAAGCCTTTTTAAGTGAATAATGCAAAGAAACAGAGGAAAGCAATAGAATGTGTAAGACTATTGATCTGTTCAAGAAAACTATAGATATCAAGGGAACATTTCTTGCAAAGATGGGCACAATGAAGCATAGAAATGATATGAACCTAATAGAAACATAAGATATTAAGAAGTGGCAAGAATACACAGAACTGTACACAAAATTCCTTAATGGTCCAGAAAACCATGATGGTGTGAGTGATCACACCATCACGCCCAGAGCCAGACATCCTGCAATGTGAAGTAATATGGATCTTAGAAATCATTACTACGAACAAAGCTAGTAGAGATGATGGAATTCTAGCTGAGCTATTTCTATTCCTAAAAGATGATGCTGTGAAAGTGCTGCACTCAATATGCCAGCAAATTTGGAAAACTTAGAGGTACCCGCAGGATGGGAAAAAGTCAGTTGTTGTTCCAGTTCCAAAGAAAAGCAATCCCAAAGAATGTTCAAACTGCCAAAAATTGCACTCAGTTCACATGCTAGCAAGATTATGCTCAGAATCCTTCCAGCTAGGCTTTAACAGTATGTGAACCGAGAACTTCTAGTTGTACAATTTGGATTTAGAAAAGGCAGAGGAACCAGAGATCAAATTACCAACATGTGCTTCATCATAGAAAAAGCAAGAGAATTCCAGAAAAAAAAATTATTTCTGCCTCATTGACTATGCTAAAGTCTCCATTTAAATATCATTCCTTTGGGGTCCTTTCTGTGAAAATTTTTCAAGTATCTTTATCATTAGAGGTACATCAAGCCACTGCTGCTGCTGCTAAATCGCTTCAGTCATGTCCGACTCTGTGCGACCCCATAGACGACACCCACCAGGCTCCCCCCGTCCTTGGAATTCTCCAGGCAAGAACACTGGAGTGGGTTGCCATTTCCTTCTCCAATGCATGAAAGTGAAAAGTGAAAGTGAAGTCGCTCAGTCATGTCCGACTCCTAGCGACCCCATGGACTGCAGCCCACCAGGCTCCTCCGTCCATGGGATTTTCCAGGCAAGAGTACTAGAGTGGGTTGCCATTGCCTTCTCCCACATCAAGCCACAGTTAGTCATAAATTTTATTATTCACAACTGGCTGAGATCATATATGATAACAGAATCACTGTATTTTGAAGAAGGAACACGTGTACAGCATAAAGAAGTCTTGAGAGTGTAAGCATGTTGGGGCATCCCAGGAGGTCCCAAGTAGGGCCTCTGTTCCCCTCTTACCCATCTGCACTTAAAAGACAGCTTTCTAAGGCTCTGTGTACTTGGATCCCTAATGGGTTTATTTTTAGGTCTTGATTGTCTATGTCTCATGACCTAATCTACTCTGAGGCACATTGTTTGCAAGATACAACTGACATATGAGTTATCTTATAGTCTGTCATTCTGACTTCTAATTTTTATATCACATGACAAAGTTTCAGTTCAGGAGAGTGAAGGGGTCCTAGAAGTTAGGGCCAGAAATCATGTCCCCAGTTCCCATTTAAGTGGCATAAACACTAGTCAGAATGACTCTACTGAAAACTAGATACCAAAGGAAAATGGCAACAGGTTATAATCCAAACATGACATCCACTTTAGAGATTTAAAACAAACAAAAAGGTCTCCCAACAAGCCATAAGAACACAACTTTGGATAAGGACAAGTAGATACAGGTAAAATTTGGGTGAACAAACTGATTGGTAAGGAGTGAGCATCAAGAAATCATTTCTCAGCAGTGTGCAAATCTGTAGTCCTTGGGTTAGAGTTTCAAATGGCTGCTCTTGTAATTAAGAGAAATTATCCGGAAACTGTGGTCCTAAAGGAGTCAGAGGAATGAATATGCCATCATGATTGAGGTCCACTGATGAGAACCAGGCACAAGACTTGATAGCAAATATTATACATGTTTGGAATTCCCACTAGGCACTGGAACAGGATGTGTCCACAGGGAGGGGCAATAAAAAGAGGAGAGTGTCAAGACTGAGATGAGGCAAGACACTGAACCAACCACTCAACAAATCCTGCACTGACATGGATCTCCTCCCCTTGGGATGGAACAAGAGCATGTATTTAGGAGAACTATGACTGAGACCCTGGGAAAAACCCTGATGCTGGGAAAGATTGAGGGAAGGAGGAGAAGGGGGCAACAGAGGATGGCATCATTGACTCGATGGACATGATTTTGAGCAAACTCTGGGAGACAGTGAAGGACAGGGAAGCCTGACATGTTACAATCCATAGGTTCACAGAGAGTCACACAAGACTGAGTGACTGTACAACAACATATGACTGAGACAGAGACAAGTTTTAAAGGAGGATAGAAAGAGAGGTATCTGTAAGCCTATAACTGATTAGTTAGGTTCCAGACTGAAGGACTAGACTCTTAGAAAAGTCATCAAGAAAGAATAAGCTTGGCCAGTTCACTGCCACCAACTTCTCCTTTCCCACAACGCACAGCTCAAAGGATTTCCCAATGATGTGTTTTGTTTTGTTTTTATTGAAGTATAGTCAGTTTATAATGTTGTGCTATTTTCAAGTGTACAGCAAAGTGATTAAGTTATATATGTGTGTGTATATATATGTGTGTGTGTGTGTGTGTGTGTGTGTGTATATATATATATATATATGTCTATGGGTTTCTCAGGTGGTGCTAGTAGTAAAGAACCTATCTGCCAATGCAGGAGACATAGACATGGGTTTAATCCCTGAGTCAGGAAGAGTCCTTGGAGGAGGGCATGGTGACTCACTGTAGTATTCTTGCCTGGAGAATCACAGTCCCTAAGGTCACAAAGAGTTGGACATGATTGAAGCAACTTAGCAGGCAGGCAGGCATATATATATTCTTTCCTTGCACATTTTTAGATTGAATTCTCCGCCACTGACTCAGTGATTCCATTGATTATCCTTAGCTACACCCCCAGTCTGGCCATTTCCAGGTGCAACAGATACAAAAAGCCTGATCTTCACACAAGTACAAACAGGCCTAATTGTTCCAGCTCTGCTGTCTTGCAGGCTGCTCTGAAGATCTAGTGAAACAGAAGTGGGAAGTACTTCATATAGTTAAGAGTGCTTTACAATTCCAAGGATGTTCCTCCCTGGGAATTACTTAATCATCAAATGTCTGCTTCGCTCTGCATATGTGGACTTAACTGCAGGCGTGGTTTCCTCTGCATGGGAGGGAGCTTCTCTGCTGCCCTGGGAGAAAGCTCTCTCCTCCTGAACTACTGACAGGGCCTCAGCGGCACTGGGGGTAGCAGGTGGCTCTCTGATAATGTCGGCTCCAGTTGAGGTACAGGAAAACAGAGCAGCTGAGGACTGAAATCTGAGCGATAACAGGAAATGAAAAATGAGACAAAGTTATATCTTCTGTTCCCTCATAAAGGCTTCTGTGACAAATGGAATCACAGGCATCACACAAACTGCCTTGCTGAGCTGCTGAATGCCCAGCTATCTTGACGGCAAATATCCTTCCTCTGGCTATCTGTGGGAAAATAATAAGCAAATGGTGTATGGGGTGGGGTGGAAAGAGAGAGAGGGAGAGTGCGCTTTTGCTGTTATTCAACAACTATCTCTACTACTTAGAGCATTAAAAAATGGCAATCTATACCTCGACAGTGAAATGTAGATATTTAACTAACATTCGTGGTCTTGTTACAGTAGTGCTGCGAATGCATGTCAGTATTTACCAAAATTTTTTTTTTGGGTGAAATACAAAATGCAAGAGTGTGAATTCAACCATAAGTGGCCATACAAACACATTTTCATGCCCCAGTGTCCATTGTCAAAGCCAACACTTAGCTAAAGAGGCTAACGTTTAGTCTTCTGAATAATGGTGTGAATATGTACTTCGTTCATATATTTCACAGTTAACACAAGGTTTGAAATTTATCTTTTCCATCCACATGATGCAAATAAAAATGCATAAATGTTCAGCCAAGAAAAAATAATCTCTTTAGCTTTCAATTAATTTGAAACTAAATCATGATGCAACTGTTTGCCTGACAGATGCTAGATTTTCAATAAATATTTGTTATATAGCTGAATGAATATACTCTAAGAAGGGCATGAAATCAAAGTAAATTCTGTTCACCCCTTATATCTGTATTCAGAAAAATCATGTCAAAGTGAATACTTAGAATTTTGAAAGAGAGGCACATGTGTAAGCAGGACTGTGATTGGGGGAGGTAGAAACAAAAGGGCAAGAAGCCATTCCATGCCTTCGCCAAGGGAGTGAGGAGGGTTACTATCAGATCTCCTCAAGCATCACTTAGTAAACTGATTACCCAGCGGGATGTGTACCTGAATTGCCATACAGGAATTTGGGTTATGGAATACTTCCAAAGAGCCTATATGATGCATCGATCCTCTGTCCCGCAGAGGGGAAACACATCTGGGTCTCTGCAGGGATAACTCCATCTGAGCTCAGTAAAGCACCTGAAATACAGAGCTGCTCCAGTTTATCATTCATTATCAGCTCCACAACTGTCTGAATCAGAAGGCTCTGAGTCTCAGAACCATTGAAAAGGCTGGAAAAATAGACCAACAATTTGGAATACAGAATATTTAGACTGAATAAAATTCTCACGTCTTTGGGAAGATTTAACAAACTCCAGTCTAGTTAGTCCCTAATTTGTCTACAACTATTAAACAGAAGACAAAATAAACAGAAAAAAAAAACCATTTGATTGCCTCATTTTATACATTTTCAACTTTTCAAGTGTCCTTCTTTCTTTTTGAAAGAAGGTACACAATAATTTTAAAGATGGTCACTCAGTACCTTGTTTTAAACAAGGTCATACCTCCATTTTATGTTTCAGGAAAAGAAAGGCAGTTATTTCAGGAAAAAATATTAGGATGATATCTCCCATAGCTTAATTGGACCAATGTATGTTTCTCAAAGACAGACACTTGAAAAGGCATTTGAGCCTGTGTCCACTTACATGAGCAAATAAAATAATCTGTTTGGCTGAATGATTCATGTACTATCTTCTACCTAATAGTACAAAATATATCATTACAGTTTTTGGAAGCTGTGCCCCTCTCTGTCTCACATATGGTATTTATTTAAAAGCTTCAAGGATCTCATAAAGTGTTGAAAAGAATGCATTCTTACTGATTATTCTTTGGAAGAAATCAAGCAAGTCTTCATTGTGTCTCTAAAGAAATAGGTGTTGTGGGTGCCTGAAGGACACCAGACAAAGAGCCTCTTTAGATTCTGCTCAGAACTTTGACACAGCATTTATTTTAAAGGAAAAGACTGGATATCATTTCGAAAAATCTCTATCTGATTCTGGCTTGGGTTTTTCTCTTGTACGCTGTCCACAAAGTGTGGATTATCCTTTGGATATTGTTGCTGCTGCTGCTGTTAAGTCGCTTCAGTCGTGTCCAACTCTGTGTGACCCCATAGACGGCAGCCCATCAGGCTCCCCCGTCCCTGGGATTCTCCAGGCAAGAACACTGAAGTGGGTTGCCATTTCCTTCTCCGATGCATGAAAGTGAAAAGTGAAAGTGAAGTCGCTCATTCGTGTCTGACTTTAGGTATTGTTATGATGCACAAATGTATGCCAGGTAATACTGAAATTAAAATCTTTGGATATGAGGTCCAAGAATCAAGACTAAACAAGCTCCCTAGATGATGCTTTGCACAATGCAGTATGAGAGTCACTAATAGCTTCTGAAAGTGAATCTGGATTTTAGTAGGGTCAGCAATTATTTCTGACAATGTGGACAACTGAGGAAAAGGAATGCAGTACCTCCCTGATAACCAGCCTTACAAGGCAGATGGCCTTTCTCCTTCCAGTGGGTTGAAGAGTGACCCCAAAAGGTGTGTCCTGTCCAAATCTCCAGAATCTGTAAACAGTATCACATATGGGCAAAGATATAATTAAGGATCTTGAAATGACAATATTATGTGGCTTATCCAGATGAGCCCTAAATGCCATCACATGTCCTTAGAGAGAGGGGAAAAGGAAATAATACAAATAACACAGATACATATAGGAAAGGGTGATATGAAGGCTGAGGAAAGAGAGAAATGGCTGCAAACCAAGAAATGTTGACAGCTGCCAGAAACTGGAAGAGGCAAGGGACACATTCTTCCCTGCAGTCTCCAATAGACATACAGCTCTGCTGAAGCCTTGAGTCAAGCTCCAGAGTTGGTCTCAAGAACTGGGAGAACGAATTCTATCACTTTAACCACCCAGTTTGTGGTAGTTGGTTTAGGCAGCCACAGGACACTAAGACATAATTCTCACTATTTAAATCAAATTGCTATTAAAACAAAAATTCCTTAGAACTCACATTTCTATTTTTAAAAATGCCATTAACACCTATCAAATATCAGTGATGTGACATTGTTTGAAGGCATATACCTGGCCTTGTGGGATCAATTTCCCCACTTGAACACATCCCCACAAGGTGGAAAATTTTGTTGTTGTTTTTTTCCCCTGACACATATGAGGCCTTTATAAATTTTATCTGTATGAATTCATGAAGCAAAAAAAGTAATTAATACTTAACTACACATTATAAAGAGTAGGGAATAAGAGGAAAAAATGTAAATTAGTGTATTTTTGACTGGAAAATTCAGTGGACAGAGGAGTCTGGCGGGCAGTCCATGGAGTTGCAAGAGATGACCATGACTTGGTGACTAAACCATCACAATGGTAAACAGTTCCGTTCTAGTTTTGAATCCTTTGCTTATAAGATATGTTGTCACTAAGTTACTTTATATTTATGTCTTTATTTTCTCATTAATGCATTATTCATAGGTTTGTTGAGTATTAAATAATCCATTTAAAATACTTAGCTGAGTATAGCACAATATACACTATGTTAATATTATTTTTATATGTTAATGAGGAGAAGCCTCCACGGAGTTGATGGTTAAGGCCTGGTGGATGAAAAGAAGCAGATTTCTGGAAGGCTACATTTGGCTAAATAAATGGTCGATGTGTAGAGCTTACGTGGGGAAGAGTTTTATATATTTGAGAAACCAGATGGTGAGCTACTTGATAAAGCCCTGCAAGGAGGTGGGTGGCAGCATGAAATTGAACTGGAATAGGAAGAAGGGCAGGAAGGGACATGGTGTGGGGTTTGTATTCGATCCAAAGTGCAGTGGGAAATTATGGAAAACTTTTGAGCTGGAGAGTTATACAGCTAATATTAAGTCACTTTGACTTTTTTTTTTTAATAAAGAAAGAGCAAATTTGAAGGACGAAGCAAATGAGGAAATGTGTGAAGAAGTTCTTGCAATAGCTGAGGGGAAGTGGTGATTTCTAGAATTAGGATGCTGGTGGTGGGATGGCGAGAACTCAAGTAGTTGAGGTATAGTTTGATGGTAGCAGAGAAAGGACTTGCTGATGGATCAGATATGGATTCACAGGAGCAGGAGAAAAGAAGTTACACCCTCAGGCTCTGGTTTGAGAAATGTGTAGATGGTGATGTCGTTTATTAATTTGAGAAGCCCGAGGAAAAAAATGGGTTTTAAGATAAAATCAAGAATTCTGTTCTGGACATATCAGAGAGGCAGTTGGATATATAAGTGTGAATCTCAGAGTTCATATCAAGACTATAAATTTAGGAGGTATCAAAATATAAATGTCCACTGAAGCAGTGGGAATAAAGGAAGAGAATGTAGAAAAAGAAAATGGTAGGAGGAAACCCCAAATGATTTCCAGCATTCACTTCTCAATGAGAGAAAGATACAACCATGAAAATGACTGAGAAGAAGCAGCCAAGCTGAGAGAGGAAAATGAGGGGAGGATGATGTCATGGAGGAAGGAGAACAGGAAGAAGGAGCTGGGTTCAAGGCTGCTGAAATGTGGAGCGGTTTCAGTGCAATGATGGGGGGGAGCCAGACTGGAGTGAACTGTTAAGTGATAAAGAGGAAATAGAGGCAATGAGTCAGGTGATTCAGTTACCAGAGGAGAAAGGGATGTTATATGTCATGTCATCTTATACGTAAGAGACATCATGTTTATGAGCTAGTGATGCTTTTGAACTGTGGCGTTAGAGAAGACTCTTGAGAGTCCCTTGGACTGCAAGGAGATCCAACCAGTCAATTCTAAAGGAAATCAGTCCTGAATATTTGTTGGAATATTGGAAGTACTGATGCTGAAGCTGAAACTCCATTATTACTTTGGCCACCTGATGTGAAGAACTGACTCATTGGAAAAGACCCTGATGCTAGGAAAGATTGAAGGCAGGAGGAGAAGGGGCTGACAGAGGATGAGATGGTTGGATGGCATCACTGATGTGATGGACAGGAGTTCGAGTAAACTCCGGGAGTTGGGGATGGACAGGGAAGCCTGGCATGCTGCAGTCCATGGGGTCACAAAGAGCTAGACATGACTGAATGACTGAATTGAACTGAAGTAGCAATTTGGTGAGAAGAAAGAGGTTGATGATGTAAGAGAGGAAATAGACAAGTGAGAATGTAAAGTCTTTGAGAAGGTGAGGGGAACTGTGATGCAAAGCACATGTGGAGAGTCCTTTGAACAGAGGAGAGATAACTTAGTCACCTGAGACAGAATGGGAAGAAGGATGTTTCCACATGTAGATTAAGAGATGTTGGATAGAGGAGGATGTGGAAACTCCAGAGTGATGGATCCCAATTTGCTCAATAAAGTATAACATGAGATTTTCTTAGTGAGGAGCAGTTAAGGAAAAAAAAAAAGAAGTAGTATTCGATGAGAATGAAAAAGTGAACATTGCAGAGAAGTACACTAAGATTTTCATGTAAAGCTGGGTGTCTATTTGAGGCTGGATATCGTAAATTCATGGTGACTTGTCCTACAAATTATATAATCCATAAGAGTAAATACAAAGATGATTAGCTTTATCCAAGGTTGGAGAACTGGCAGAAAAATGTGAATGCGAGAAAAATGAAGTAATAGAGTTGAAGATGTTTGGATGGAGATAAGTATGATGAGAAACCATAAAATACATGAAAATTTAGAAGAAAAGTGGAGACAGGGGGAGATGATAGAAAGAAAGCCAAGAGATTACACAGCTGAATAAAACAGACTCACTGTTTTCAAAGGACATTTACCAGAGGAGTTAGTTGGAGAGGAGGTTAGACTAGAGGGTGGGATCCCCACTTAGTGATTTAGAAGGTTGCATTTTTGTTAATGACAAGGTCCAGAGATGAGCCATGACAGTGTGTGGTTGAGAAGAAGTAAAGGGAAAGGGCACAGGAGATGATGGGATCAAGGATCTGAGAGTTGGATGGGTCTTATATCTCAATACTGCAGCTTAAGAGAATACTGGCAGAAATTGGAACAGAGAGGAAGACCATTGCCCAGGTCTTAAGGTCATTCACAAATGAGAAGCAATGACCAGGAGATGGCAGGAAATGATAATGGGAGAGTAAAAGGATCATGTAGCTGAGTGTTATAATCTGTTATAAGAATGAGGAGCATAATTGCCTAGAGTGGAATTCATTCCTCATACCTCTCCTCTCTTGTCTCACTCAGGTTTGGAATGTATGGGGGATAAATGTCCTTCTCGTAATAAGGTCAAAGTGTTTATAATCTTTAGATTCTAACAGTACTAGAAGTGGTCTTGGTAAAGTGGTCCTGAGGAGTTTACACAGGGTGATGAGAAAAAGAAAAAGAAAACTGCAAGCTGGGTGATGGGCTTCAGGTTCTGTTTAATCTAGTTAGGCAGAGAAGCAGTGGGCACTGCAAGTAGGGGTAGGAATATGTTTGATAGAGTCTCCTTGGATCAGAGAGGTAAGCAAAGCAGTACATGGACTTTTATAACGTCTCTGATCTATACATTTCCTACTGTAACCTTTTCATCAGATTCAGGATATAGCACCTGGATGAGGGAAAGCCTAGTTAAGATGCTACTTCTGACCATTTGGTTTTGAAGCCGAATGTTGAACATTTTGGTGGGATTATCTAGAGCCCTGGAGATGGAGAGGGTTGAGTATATGGCATCAGACTGAAAAGTCTGTAGCTTGTGTCTGCCGTTCTGCACTGTGTTATTGATTATCCCCCTTCTCAACGTCAAACGCATTGTAACCAAAGTGAGCAAAGGCCTCTGGAGCCAGGTAACCTGGTTCAAATCCTGTCCTGCTACTTACTAGTTGTGTGAGTTGTGGGAAGTTAGTTATTTTCCCTATAAGAGTCTTCAGTAAAGGGGGACAATAGGATCTCCTTCTTAGGAGATGTTGTTCAGTCACTCAGTCATGTCTGACTCTGCCACCCCATGGACTGCAGCATGCCACGCTTCCCTGCTCTTCACTGTCTCCTGGAGTGTAATCAAACTCATGTCCATTGAGTCAGTGATGCCATATCCTAGGAGATATGTGAGACTTAAATTATTTACTAGATGTGAAAAGCTTATAACTGTGCATGCATGGAGTAAGTACCACGTAAATATTTATTATTATTATTTTTCTCCAAGATTCACTTTGTGACTGAAACAGAAACTAGTCTCTGGATTCAATTACATCTTTGGTTTTCAAACTACGTTTCTTAAAAGCTTAAAAGGGTCTCTACAATTTTAATTAAAATATGTATTAAATTTATCTTTACTTTTTAAAACCTGTAACAAAATGAATGTAAACTCAAATGTCCTATATTTATTACATTTTATATATTAGTACCTTTATTGTTTTAGCTACCAGATTAACTTATTTTTGTGTAGATCTGGAAATGAACTCTCCCATTATCTCTTTTTAATTAAAAATCATGTTTCAGGGCTACAAGATAAATTATTAAAACCCATTATATTTTATATATATGAAACAGGATTTTTTTTGATTCAATGCATTTAAAACAAATGTAGAAAAAAATTATGTGAGGCTGAGGCTATTATGAGTCTGCAGTCATATTGCATATTTTTGTGGTATTGAAGTAATTTTTCATTGTTTTCATTAACTGACTTATATAAGTAAATGTCACAAATTTATATTCACACAATAAACTAGCATTGACATACTACCTTATTTTTACTTTTGGATTCTATACAAGACTGTATCTGAGAAAAATTCAATTGCTTAAATAAGCAAAAATATTTAGAAATATTAAAACACTGTTCTAGTCACCATCTCAGGGGACTGAAAATATTGACATATATATATATGCCAAGTTTATACTCAAAATGCAAGCTTCTAGTGAAATTCAGTTTCAAGGGCTCCTTGTGAGATGTCTGATTTACTTTCTTGTTCTAGGAATTGGTTTTTAATTAAAATTTGAATTTTTGTAGCAGGTGGAAGGAGAAGGCAATGGCACCCCACTCCAGTACTCTTGCCTGGAAAATCCCATGGATGGAGGAGCCTGGTGGGCTGCAGTCCTTGGGTCATGAAGAGTCGGACACGACTGAGCGACTTCACTTTTCACTTTCATGCACTGGAGAAGGAAATGGCGGCCCACTCCAGTGTTCTTGCCTAGAGAATCCCAGGGACGGGGGAGTCTGGTGGGTTATCATCTATGGGGTCGCACAGAGTCGGACATGACCAAAGTGACTTAGCAGCAGCAGCAGCAGCAGGTGGAAAGAACTTTCTGGATGAGAAGAATAAACATTACTTGATAGTAGCCTACCTACCCAGGAGATAAAGCAGTATGGCTTCTATTTACCATGGCAACTTGAATATGGATGAGCAGCCTGAAATATTTGAACCAGAGCTTGCAGTCTTGGTGAAGATAGTGTTCTCCATATGTTTATGTTGACTTTTTCTAAGTAGAGGCATACCAGAAACTGCCTAGCACAATAGTGAGGAGGGCTGGTTCTGCCACTCCCTAGCCCCGTGATCTTCGTACAGCTTAAGTTTTTCATCTGCAAAATGAGGACAGTGGTAATAGCTACAGACTATTATTGTTCAATTAATTAAAGTAATCTATGTAAATGATTTATCCCAGGAGATGGTACACAGGTGCTCAATCAATGTTGGCTAGGATTATTATCATATGCATGATTTAGTAGCTACTTGGTACTTATCTGTGTCTGAATTTGAATCCTGGGCAAGCCAACTCAATATCTAAAAGATCTTTGAAAAGGTACACTTCCTCTCTAAGTCTCAGTACCAATATCATAAGGTTATTGTCAGTAGAAGGTGAATTAATACATATAAGAAATCTAGAATATTGTTTGGTCCCTGATAAACACTCAGCAAATGTTAGTCATCACCATTATCATCACCAATCATCATCAAATCCTGTTATCAAAGGTCATTTGGTCCCTGCTCTTCACTACATCCAACTGTGGTGCTGGAGAAGACTCTTGAGAGTCCCTTGTACTGACAGGAGATCAAACCAGTCAATTCTAAAGGAAATCAACCCTGAATATTCATTAGAAAGATTGGTGCTGAAGCTGAAGCTTCAGTACTTTGCCCACTTGATACGAAGAGCCGACTAGTTGGAAAATACCCTGATGCTGGGAAAAATCAAGGGCAAGAGGAGAAGGGGAAAACAGAGGATGAGATAGCTGGATGGCATCATCGACTCAATGGACATAAGTTTGAGCAAACTCTGGGAGATGATGAAGGATAGGGAAGCCTGGAGTGCAACAGACCAAGAGTTGGGCATAACTGACTGAACAACAACTTCACTGCATGCCTGTTATTCCTTTGAATTATTTTTTATTTGTCTGTTAAATGGTGACAATAACTTGGATGTACTTAAATGACTAGACTTTTATTTTTTAAGTTCAACTGCCATAATGGCTATAACCACACATTAAACAATTTTTTTTTTAAAGATAATGCCAATATGGTACAATGGAAGTGAGACTGCTAGTCCCTCTGTCATATCCCATTCTTTGAAACCCCATGGACTATATCTAGTCAGGCTCATCTGTCCATGCAATTCTCTAGCAAAAATACTGCAGTGGGTAGCCATTCCCTTCTCCAGGGGTTCTTCCCAAACCCAGGGATCAAACCCGAGTCTCCCACATCACAGGAAGATTCTTTATCAACTAACCCACCAGGGAAGTCCATGGTAAAATGCTCTTACCTAATAGCATTTATTTCTTTTAAATATAGAAATGCCTTTGAGCCATTCAACTTGACCATTCAATAGGATACACAATTTATTCTGTTATTACAACAAATATCAAACATATAACACAAGTAGTGAGAGCAGAATGATGGACCCCATGTAGCCATCACTCAGTTTCAACAACATGGCCAGTCTTTGTCACCTCTATACCTATTCATCCCTCTCTTTTGTATTATTTTGAGTGTAAGACAGAATTTTCATAAAAAACACAATTATTTTTGGTGCAATAATACATCTCAACTTTAGACCTTATCACCAATATGATGAATTTCTAATTTCTAACGTGTGAATCTTAGTTGTTGAGATTTCATAGACAACAGAATAATTCTTACAGTGGGGAATTTTGTTGTTGAATAGTAAACCATTTTTCTAAGGTCCAATGACTGTTCTACTGTTGTCTCCTATAGATGCTGCCAGATTTCAGGGTTTAGGGAGACATCTCTTACAGCTTCCAAAAGCCCAGTTAGAACTCACTGTGCAACCTCCAAAGGATGATTCACAGGAATCACCTGATCAGAGATTATCCCAGACTCACTTTCATGGGAAAATGCTAAGGGCAGCTCTTGAAGAAAGTCTGGACAAGCACAGAAATTAGATATTTATGACTGCCTTCCTCCACCGTCTGGAGAAGGCAATGGCAATCCACTCTAGTACTCTTGCCTGGCAAATCCCATGGATGGAGGAGCCTGGTGGGAGCTAAGAGTCAGATACGACTGAGCGACTTCACTTTCACTTTTCACTTTCATGCATTGGAGAAGGAAATGGCAACCCACTCCAGTATTCTTGCCTGGAGAATCTCAGGGATGGGGGAGCATGGCAGCCTGCCATCTGTGGGGTCGCACAGATTTGGGCACAACGGAAGTGACTTAACCGAAGTAGCAGTAGCAGTCCTCCACCATCACATGAGTGATTATTGCACAAGCAAGTCTCTGATCATTCAGTGAAGTTGGAGGAATGGAGATAATCATGGCTGTGCACAGTTAACATCTTCTCTGCTTCTGGCCCTGTAAATTTTATTAGGATAGAATTTCACACATTTTTCCAGGAATATCCTACCCAAGCCTTTCTCTTGCTACTTCCTGGCCTTTCTCTTATTTTTCTGGCTCCCAAATCATGCTCTCTACATCCAGAGATAGAGATTGAATTTGCTGACATTTTTAGAAAAGGATTTGATTATCTTGACTCCATCTTTCCTCTTCATTCATTCAGAAGCAGCCCACATCTTACCTTTGCATTCAAGTCAATGACATCAGAGAGGAAGGGGCATGGGTTCTAGGCAAAGGGAACATTTTGAAAAGGCAAAGACTG
The DNA here is from genome assembly GCA_917880005.1 of Nanger dama. Taxonomy (NCBI): domain Eukaryota; kingdom Metazoa; phylum Chordata; class Mammalia; order Artiodactyla; family Bovidae; genus Nanger; species Nanger dama. Next base: position 8,794,078 of record CAKJTW010000069.1, read on the forward strand.
GGCAGATTTCATTTGAATAGCTAAAGGAACTTCAGAAGGTTGAGGTTACATGGGAAAGGAGTGCTGAGTGACAAACATCTAGTGCTAGCCTAACTGACTGGAGACAAATTTTACAGGACTTCAGAATCTAGCGATTCTTTTATATATTTATTTATTTTAACGGGAGGAAAATTGCTTTACAATGTTGTATTGGTTTCTGCCATATAACAATGTGAATCAGTCATAATTTTATATATATATACACACACACACCCTCCTGAGCCTCCTGAACCTCTTTCATCTTATCCATCTAGGTCATCACAGAGTGCCAGGCTGGGCTCCCTGTGTTATATAGCAACTTCCCCCTAGCTATCTATTTTACAAATGGTAGTATAAACGTGTCAATGCTACTTTCTTAATTCTGTATTTATTCTAAAGACAACAAGAACTGTATTTGTGTTTTTCTTTCTGGCTTACTTCACTCTGTATAATCTGGCCTCTGAGGGAGAGGGAGAGGGTGGGATGATTTGGGAGAATGGCATTAAAACATGTATACTATCATGTAAGAAATGAAGCGCCAGTCTATGTTCAATACAGGATACAGGATGCTTGGGGCTGATGCATGGGGATAATTCAGAGAGATGATATGGGATGGGAAGTGGGAGGGGATTCAGGATTGGGAGCTCGTATACACATGTGGTGGATTCATGTCAATGTATGGCAAAACCAATACAGTATTGTAAAGTAGAATAAAGTAAAAATAAATTTTAAAAAATAAATGCAAAAATAAAATAAATTAAAAGCTTATTTCCAAAAAAATAAAAATAAAGACAATAAGAAGTTCCCAATTTGCTCCATAAACATTACAGAGAAATTTGAGGAAGAATGGCCTTATGCTATTGCTTGATACTTGTGCTTTTGGGATTTCTCTGGGGGCTCGGATGGTAAAGAAACTGCCTGCAATGTGGGAGATCCGGGTTCAGTCCCTGAATCAGGAAGATCCCCAGGAGAAGGAAATGGCTACCCACTCCAGTCTTCTTGCCTGGAGAATTCCAAGCCCAAGCCTGGTGGGCTACAATCCATGGGGTTGCAAAGAATCAGACATGACTAACATTTTCACATGTTCACTTTTGCTTTTTGAGAAAAGCAGTTCATACAGTTAAACGGTTTGGGCCCATTTGTGTAGATCCTTTGTCCCTTTCTTTCTTCTCTCTCCTCCCTCCTCTTTCCTTCCTTCTTTCCACTTTTTCTCCCTACCCTTTCTGCCTCCTTCGCCCCCTTTCTTTCTCCCTCTGACTTTCCCATTATCTCTCTTCTTTTTTCCCTATTTCTTCCTACCTCACCACCTCTTTCTCCTTTCATTTTTTTTTTTCACAGCCAGCTACTAAACAAGCAGCCTCTCCTGCCTCCTTGGGGAGTGTGTACAGCTTTTTTTTTCTGCAATACTGAGGCCTCACTGTCTGTTCCTCCCTCCCTGTTGGCTGAAGCTGCATTTTTATCAGCCCTGCAGTTCTTAGCAAAGAAACCAATAAAATGGAGATAACAATTCCCAAACCTCTGTCTGCAGGGAAGTTTTGCCTTGTCAATGAGAAATTAAAAAATAATGGCTAGGGCCTTGACAACACTGGCTGCAGCCAAATTTAAAAGTCCAGATCAGACCACTGGGGCTTTTCTTCTTTATTTTTAAGGCTTTTCTTTCTTTCTTTTTCTGAAGGGCGAGTTTTTTGACTCTAATCCTCCATAAGGCCTTAAATTTCCTTCATTAAGTTCTATGGTTTGAAAATGAAAATATAAAAGTAGGAACATGGTTATTGATTCCTGAGTTTAATCACTGAGGAGTCCCCTTTGAGGTCATCAGATTGCAATTAGATTGCAGTTTGTCAAAAGCAAATAGAATGGTTACATCCTAGACTTCAAACTTTTAAGAGCTTTCTGTTTCCCAATTCTCTTCCAGGGACTGCTGACTACATTTCCCACTGAATTTAAGCTTCTCCAGAGTACTAGGTCTCCAGAAGAGCATTTTCAACTCACCTGCTTACTCTCTGGATGGTAAAATGTCATCTCCTCTAACAAGTGCTGTGTCCCTCACTATTATGCAAGTATTTAGAGAGTGAAGACACTTCAAACACATTTATAACCTCAGATATCTTTACTTCTTTTCTAAATTTTGAAAGTTACAGGCTGGCTCTTAAAGAACACACTTGGATTCTTTTTTAAATTGAATATAGTTGAGTTGATTTACAATACTATATTAGTTTCAGGTAATTGGCATAATGATTCAGTTTGGGCAGTATTTTGCAGGTTGTATTCTATTATTAATTATTACAAGATATTGGGCATAATCCCTGGATAATCAGTAAATCCTTATTGCTTATATATTTTATGTATAGTAGATTGTATCTATTAACTCCATACCCATAATTTGTCCCTTCTGTATTCCTTGTCCCCTTTGGTAATCATTTATGTGGGATCTAAAAACAAATATAATACAAATAAATCTATATACAAATCAGAAACAGATTCACAGACATAGAAAACAAATGTATATTGCTTTCTTTAATGACTATAAATGAATCTAGGTGACAAGATATCCTGAGGAAATAACGATAGGTGAAGTAAATATATATTTTATATTTAAGGATGGGAATTTTAAACTTTATTTCTTTGCATTTGTCAAAAAGCCTGATATGCAATGAGTTGGTGGTGGTGGTTTAATTACTGAGTCAGGTCCGACTCTTGTGACCCCATAGACTGTAGCGTGTCAGGCGTCTCTGTCCATAAGATTCTCCAGGCAAAGAATACTGGAGTGGGTTGCCATTTCCTTCTTCATGCAGTGAGTTATCTCCTTTTAAGTCCCAGATCCCTCTGGTCCAGAATTCAGCATTCTAACACACAACACTCTCACTTTCTTCTCTAGTTCACAGATAGGCCAAGTGAAAAAATGGGATGAGTAAGGAAGCTGTGATTAGGCACGCTGAGGGAGCAGTGGGGATGAAAGACCACAGGACATTCCCAGCTTGGCTAATGAGATACCACTACCAGTCAGTTCCACCTGCCCAGGCAAGAAGGCAGACCCCAGTGTGAGGCCAGAGCTTGAAATGCTTTCAAGAGAAGCTAAAAATCTTGATTATTAGTATGTGAAATCTCTCAGTGTTTCAGTAGTGGCTCTTTTTATCAACACCACGCAGGCCAAACAAAACATACTTGTAGGTAAGATCTATAAGCTTCGTTAGCAAGCTTTATTTATAATCATTCATTTATCACCAAATTGTCTATATGGTTATTTAAATATTTCCTGCATTGAAATATCCTCTCTCATAATAAGTCCCTTAAAAGTAGAAAATGTGTTTTCCTCTTTTTCTTCCCAGAATATCTCTTGTAGGATTGGACCCAGAATTGATTCCCTGTTGAAACATAATGAAACAATAAAAAACACAACAAACTGGAAATAGGAGCCTGGAGGAAGTATACAATTAAGTGATCTTCATGTGGTACAATGAGAGAGGGGTGGTAAGACTGTGATTTTCTATAACTTTTCAGTTCAGTTCAGTCGCTCAGTGGTGACCAACTTTTGTGACCCCATGGACTACAGCATGCCAAGCTTCCCTGTCCATCACCAACTCCTGGACTTTACTCAGACTCATGTCCATTGAGTTGGTGATGCCATCCAACTATCGCATCCTCCTTCATCCCCTTCTCTTCCTGCCTTCAATTTTTTCCAGCATCAGGATCTTTTCAAATAAGTCAGTTCTTCGCATCAGGTTGCCAAAGTATTGGAGTTTCAGCTTCAACATCTGTCCTTCCACTGAATATTCGGGACTGATTTCCTTTAGGATGGACTGGTTGGATCTCCTTGCCATCCAAGGTACTCTGAAGAGTCTTCTCCAACACCACAATTCAAAAGCATCAGTTCTTTGATGCTCAGCTTTCTTTATAGTCCCACTCTCACATCCATACATGACTACTGGAAAAACCATCGCTTTAACTAGACAGACCATTTTTGGTAAAGTGATGTCTCTGCTTTTAATATGCTGTCCAGGTTGGTCATAACTTTTCTTCCAAGGAACAAGCATCGTTTAATTTCATAGTTTCAGTTACCATCTGCAGAGATTTTGGAGCCTCCCAAAATAAAATCTGTCACTGTTTCCACTGTTTCCCCATCTATTTGCCATGAAGTGATGGGATCAGATGCCACGATCTATGACATTTGAGATTCTCTTTTTCTGTTAACTTTGACTTTCTGTGAAATTTAGTCCCTAATTAATAGTTGTTTCCACCTCCCTTTAAGAAACATTCCTGTGAGTAAGAGTTCTGATTTTCTGTCTTGTGAATCTTCAGACAATTATTGTACATCTTCCACTGTTGTTCCATATAGTAGTACTTTTCTGGAGAAGTAGGCATTGGAATCATCTAGAAAACTATTCCATATGCCTATGCTCATCTTGTCAGCATGGGATAGAACACAGGGAGCTATGTCATAGGAAAAAGTCTCACTGCTGGTGAGGGGAGGGACAACTTCCAGTGTCCAAACCATAGCTTTATGCTCTCTTGGGGAGAAGCACTGTGGGTTTGGGGTCTTCTGACAACCAGAAATGAGCCACCTAAAGGATATGGTCTCCTTAGTTCTCTGAAATGAACATATAAGATGAGTGGCGTTGTGTGTGCGTGTTTGTCACTCAGTCATATTCGACTTTTTGTGACCCCATGGACTGTAACCTGCCAGGCTCCTCTGTCTATGGAACTCTCCAGGCAAGATTGCTGGAGTGGGTTGCAACTCCTCTCTCCAGGGGTTTGTCCCAACCCAGGGATCGAACCGGCGTCTCTCACGTCATGGGCAGATTCTTTATTATCCGAGCTACCAGGGAAGCCCTGGAATAGCTTTGCTGCTGCTGCTGCTAAGTTGCTTCAGTTGTGTTAAGTCCTCCTATTTCCTGCTTCCACCCCCAACTCTTAAGCTCCATTATACACATTTGTCTTCAGTAGCCCAATAATTCAAATGACAATAAGATGGCCTGGGCTGCCGTGTGTGTATGTATATACTTTGAATTTTTTTCTGGGTCTCAGTTACCTAAAATAGTCATCTGACTATAAGCAAACATATATTTTTAAAAAATTTCATCAGGAAGTTAGAATTCACTTTCCTCACCACATGTTTGAGGTCAGTTTATTGTTTCCCAGCCGAGTCGTGGTCTCCTGTGCATCCCAGGCAGCATTGATTTCTGCCTCTGATCTACAGTTCACATGCTTTGCTTTATTATCAGTTATGCCAACTACTTTGCAAGTCACCTGGGGCATGTGGAATGCCTTATCAATCGCTGCATTTGCTTGTTTTCTCTCTCTTTCAGTATCTCTCTGCCTAACAAAATGCTCTGCACTGTTCAGATGCTCATTAAATACCTGTTCGTTTGGTGGATGTTTGCATGTGCTTTTTGTTATCCCTTGCAAGCAAATAGATAGCACATGGTTTCTCATGGGTGCTCATTAAGTACTTTGAGTAGATGCCCTCAGGGCACTGGGAACACAGAGAGGTGGAATTTATGGTGACCTTTATTCTAAGCTGTGGGATAGATGATGCCAGCGTTGTATGATAGTCAGCAGCTGCCTAGCTGTTGGAACTAAGATCTCCACATTTCTTGTTCCTGAGCTCTTTCCCTATAGCTGGGCTCCAGCGTCAGGTGGCTCCGATGTCTTCCTACCGTGGACAAGTCATAACCTCTCTGTGCCTCAGTCACCTCTTCTGTAAAGTGAATTGAAGTTTCTCATAGAGTTTCACAAAGGATCAAATGAGTGGATGCATATTAAGTATGCATATTAACTATGCACAGGACTTGGCATTTAGTAAGCCTCTCATCTGGAGAAGGCAATGGCACTCCACTGCAGTACTCTTGCCTGGCAAACCCCATGGATGGAGGAGCCTGGTGGGCTGCAGTCCATGGGGTCGCTAAGAGTTGGATACGACTGAGCGACTTCACTTTCACTTTTCACTTTCCTGCATTGGAGAAAGACATGGCAACCCACTCCAGTATTCTTGCTTGGAGAATCCCAGGGATGGGGGAGCCTGGCGGGCTGCCATCTATGGGGTAGCACAGAGTCAGACACGATTGAAGTGACTTAGCAGCAGCAGCAGCAGCAGCAGCAGCAAACCTCTCATCAGTACTGTTACTAGGTACCAGATTTTACCAGGCAATGTGTTAACCAAATATCAGTTCCTGAAATTTCCCCTTTCATTATCTCCACTTCATTTTGCACTCCATTTCATTACAATATTTTACTTTCTTTGCCAGTTCTAAAGCCTGTAATAGTGCATTCCACATGGTGTGACTGATTACCCAAAAGAAGAAGCCTGACTTCAGGGGGTCAGAAAGACCCACCAGGATTAGATGCCTTGAGTTCGGTGGCTGATAGAAGGAAAGATTCAGGAAGAAATGCCCTTACTAAAACATCAGATCAAGGGGATGAAATCAGGTCAAGAAAACCTCTGGCCAAGTTTTGGGGTCAGGTCAAACTAAAGGGAAAGTCCGTGTCACAGGTGAGGATCCCAGATGGAGCGACTAGGTGGATCCAGAAGCCTGCACCTAATCCCTGCAGTCATCACTTGGAGAGTCTGACCATACCTCAAGAGCTGGACTGCCCCTGGAGGTTTCACAGGAACCAGATGCAAGGCTTGCAGCCTGGTTGCAGCCAGCTTGGTTATCTGGTCCTAGAGAAAACTGTCTGTTTTGTGGAGATTACTCGGTGACTGTCAACTGGTCAGACAATGGGCTCACAAATTAAACATTTACATTTCGAGAAAATAAATGAAATTGTCTCTGTTGACATAAAAGACCCTGCAAGATAGGCCTTGCTCATCTCAAGTCACTTTGCTTCTTCACAGACTGCCCTCTATTAGAATGAGTCACCACTTGGTCGGGAGCATGCCAGCCCCATGAGCCTTGACACAGGCTTCTGTCTGCTGGAACTCTTTTCTCCCTCTTTACCATATCTTTGGTCTTTGTTAAAACCTCTAAGGTAAGTAATACTCCTTACCTGCCTCTGCAAAATCATTCTGTTTCAACAGTTCACTTAGCCATTAAGCAAATTATAAACTAGTATATATATATATATATATATATATATATATATATATATATTAGTTGTCCCTTTTGTTTTTTTTTTTTTTTTTTCTGTTATCATATTAGAGTAGAAACCCTATAAACACAAGTGCAGGATCCACCTAACTCACCATTGTCTCCCCAGGGTCTAGCACGGCTCTTAGTGCTGAACTTTTAATGAAAGAATGATGAGCTAATACTCTTTTTCACTATCAAGAACTTGAAACTAAAAGCACTGTATCAGATGGGGAAGGTACAAAGGCATCATTCTGTTCTCAAATCTTAACTGCTTCACTTATGCGTCACGTTCACCTGATTACAGGGCACAAGGTCAGTTAGCTGAGGATGTTGCTTTGTTTAAGGAACACATCCAACTGATGCAGCATGCAGAATATCTCTCTTTAAAAAAATAAACAGCTTAAGAATAAGATATATATATATATATATATATAAAATGTATGTGTGTATAAAAATGTATGTGTGCGTATATATATATATATATACGCACACATACATTTTTTGAGGAAATGGCAGCAAATTATCTAGATTTTCAACTTGAACTCCCTAGTTCCCTGAAGATCTCTTCCCCTTTGCTAATGGATTAACTCTAATGGCCTGCCATAATGTATAGTAGCAAACTGGTTGGGTGGTAAATGTCCAACCTTCTTTTTCTAAAGACACCAGGGGAAGGAAATCGTGTTCTGAAATGGAGCTGACAGTTACGCTTGCCAGGCTAAGAGTTACAAGAGCCATCAGGCTTCTGCTTCAGGGCAGAAGCTGGTCACCAGCTGGGCTCAGAAGAGATTGCTCTAAGCCCCCTGCCCTGACATTGTACAATTAGGTGCATTTTCAGTAAGGACTTTTGCCTTTTTTTTCACACCATTCCACCCTGGCTACTCTCAGAGGCGAGATCCTGGGCTGGATGGACCATTGGTCTGGCTCCACTGGGGCAATCCTGTGCCTTGATGGTCTTAAACAAACTTGCTGAGAGACAAATGTGATTCTAAGAGGATTTTGAGATAAATTCCCACAGCTGTGAAGATAAGAACATTTGACTCCAGGTTTGCTATAAGCAGCAGTCCCAAATATTTAAAGTCATTTGCTTCATTTATTTTCTCAACTGTCTCTGCACATGATAATGGATGCAGTTTGCTCTGCATGGAATAATTTTTTCGCTTGGTCCCCTAGAGATTCTTCACTAGGGCTTCTGCAAGCTCATTCATCTGTACCAGTAGCCATAGGTGAATTTTATTCTTTTGGATGCTTGTTCTATCCGTGATTCTACTCCCCTAACAAATTCTACTGTGTATTTAACCTAAAATATCCCTATTAACCACAGGAGATGCAAGTTCCATCCCTGGGTCAGGAAGATCCCTGGTTAAGGAAATGGTAACCCACTCCAGTATTCTTGCCTGGGAAATCCCATGGACCCGAGGAGCCTGAAAGGCTACCCTACCATCCTTGAGGCTGCAAGAGTTGGACATGACTTAGTGACTAAACTACCACCACCATAAAAGGCAATCACTTTGGTTAACCTTGCTTTGAGACCCTAGGTTAATTAATTCAATCCCCAGATGTGTTGGTACGTATTGTGTGCTAGTGCTAGCCGTGCCAACTCTTGTAGAGATGGGATGGCATTCTAATATCAAAAGACTGTTATCTACTCCTAGGTCTACATCCAAGATAAATGAAAACATACAGCTACCCAAAAATGTGTACATGTATGTTAATGGCAGCATTATGAGGAACAACTCCTCTCTCTTCCCCAAATAGAGAATGACCTGTCCATCCATCCATTGATGAATGGATAAACAAAATGTGATATAACCATACAGTGAAGTATTATTTCGCAAAGAAAAAGGACTTAAGTACAATTGAACCTTGAACAACATGGGCTTGAAATGTGTGTGCCCAGTTACATGTGTAATTTTTTTTTAGTATTAATAGCAAATGCAACAGTATTATACACAATTTGCATTTGATTTAATCCATGAATGCAGAACCAAGAATACAGGGAACTTGCATACATGGAGGGTCAACTGTAAATTATATGCAGAGTTGGCAGTCTTAACCCCCACCTTATTCAAGGGTCAACTGTACTGTTATATGATAAAAGATGATGAATTTTGAAAAGATTTTGCTAAGCTAAAGAAGTCAGACACAAAAGCACATGTATGATTCTGTTTATATGAAATATCAAGAGTGGTCAAACCTACAAATCTTCAGTAGGGACAGAAAGGAGGTTAATGGTTGCCGGGCACTGTGAGAAGAATAAATGGGGAATGAGGTTTCTTTTGGTGTGGGTAAAAATGTTCTGAAATTAGATAGTGGTGATGCTTACATGACTTTGTGAGTATATTGGAAAACACTAAATTATACACTTTAAAAGCGTACATTTTATGTATGTGAATTATATCTCAATAAAACTGTTATTAAAAGTAAGATACTAAGTAAGAAAATAGATAGTAAAAATGTTAGTTTGTGGAATGAACTCCATTTAATTAGATGGAAAATGACCTGGAATGATGGACTGTTTTAGATCCATCTAGGGGGTCAGGAGAGGCGTCGTTGCGATGACATTAATTTGAGAACTCAACAGGGAAAAGAGTTCTGTTTTGTGAAGGTGCCTGTGGAGGTGCATCACAGAAAGAAAAAAAGCATAATTAATGCATTTGGAGCCTTGCTGCTGCTGCTGCTGTTAAGTCACTTCAGTCGTGTCCGACTCTGTGCGACCCCATAGACGGAAGCCCACCAGGCTCCCCTGTCCCTGGGATTCTCCAGACAAGAACACTGGAGTGGGTTGCCATTTCCTTCTCCAATGCATGAAAGTGAAAAGTGAAAGTGAAGTTGCTCAGTCATGTCCGACTCCTAGCGACCCCATGTATTGCAGCCTGCCAGGCTCCTCCATCCATGGGATTTGCCAGGCAAGAGTACTGGAGTGGGTTGCCATTGCCTTCTCCAATTGAAGCCTTAACAATGGCTAATGTGAGCAGAGTAGAGTGAACACTGAGAGAGATGATTCAAAATCACTCCAGAGCTAGGGGCTAGTTCTGAGGGAGCCTCTAGAACACACCACCCAATGCCCTTCCTTTGCGGGAAACTGCTGGTGGGTTTTAAACAGTGATGAGAAATAATCTTACATACATTTTTAAAAAGCAACCATTTCAGCTGTGTGAAACATGGATTGCAAAAGCGTGAGTGGCTAGGAGGCATTGTAGATCGGAGATGAAGCGGTTTAGCCCGAGGTGGAAGCAGTGAAGTCAGGCAGGCAGTTTTCAAAATGTTCAGAGCTGGAACTGATTGGACTGAAAACAGATTCATGATTCAAAAACTTTTGTTAGCTGTAAGGAAAAGTTAAACATGTATTCACAAAGGCAAGCTGATGACTTTCAGAGCAGCAGTATTACTAACAGTGCCAAATAAGAAACAACCCAAATGTTCACTAGCAATAGCACAGCTAAGTACATTGTCGAGTATTCACATAGAGGGATACTATACCAGCAACGAGGATGAACGACTGTGAGGGGAAAGAGACAAGACGCCGAATTTCATTCAGTATTACCCCTTGTATTCAAAAACGGGACAACTGGTTCAGTCTATAGTGTGTGAAGTCCAAATAGTGGTTACTCCTAGTGGGGTGGTGACAAGAAGTGGACACAGAGCGGAGGTTCTGGAGGTGTTGGTAGTGCTCCCCCTCCTTTTTTTTTTTTTTTAATGCTAGTTACATGGGCTGTTCTGTTTTTGAAAATTCAAGCTGGACGCTTTTTCACTTTGGTGTGAGTAAATATATTTTGTGCTATATGCTCAGTGGCTCAGTTGCGTCTGATTCTTTGTGACCCCATGGACTATAGCCTGCCATGGTCCTCTGTCTATTGAATTTTCCAGGCAAGAATATTAGAGGAGATTGCCATTTCCTACTCCAGGTGATCTTCCCAACCCAGGGATCAAAACTGCATCTCCTGCATTGTCAGGCAGATTCTTTACAACTGTGTTACTATATAATAATGAATGTATTTTGCATCAATATAAAGTTGAATAATGAGCACAGATTGGCATGCCAATATTATTTGGCAGTACGTATTTACATGCCAATTTTGACATTTCCAATTCTAGACTAAAAAGGACCTGGAGTTAAAATAATTTAAATTTATAGCATATAGAAATTGCTTGAGAGTTCTGGTCTTGATGTGATAATATGACATGACTAACAATAATAACATGTAAATAGTTTTGGTTCCATTAATAATGAAATGTTATGCCAGTGGACATTTTTCCTACATCTCTTTAGCCATCATGACCATATTTCTTGAACTACATATTTCTAGGCTTAAGGAACTTCTCGTGGATATTTTATATAGTACTCTTGATTTGGAAATGGAGCTAATAGTTTTATTTATTAATCTATTAATTTATTTATTTCCTTATTTTATTCCATTTAATAAATTAAGGCACTTCCCTGGTAGTCCAGTGGTTGGGAGCCTGCCTTGCAGTGTAGGGAACTTGAGTTTGATCCCTGGTCAGAGAACTAAGATCCCATATGTAGTGGAGTGGCTAAGCCCATGTGCCGCAACTTAGCCTGCACCACAGCCAGAGTGTGTGCCACAATGAAGGATCTGCATGACACAACAAAGATTCTGCATGCCACAGCTAAGACCCAGTGTGACCAAATTAAATAAATCAACCAATATTAAAAAATAAGTTATTAATAATGAATGAGTATCTAAAATATGCAGATACTGTGTTGGTGCTACGGAGACAAAGATAATTAAGATGTTCCAATCTCAAGACAAGCCTATTTAATAGAGGCGAGACAGGTAAGTAGATAACTATAATGCATAGTGATGGAAGGCAAGCAAAGCTGGTGTTCACATTAATTTGAGATCACACAGTAACAATATTCAATAATTAGGAGTCCTCTGTCCTCTCTTATTCCAGTACTTTATATTTGACTTATTCCTGAGTTGGTTGATTGGTTAACTATTATCCCTCCCATTTTACAGATGGGAAACTTTTAGGCAAAAAGTAAGGAATTTTTTTCCAAGGTCACCAAACACAGGTGATGGTTCTTAAGGCTTTTGTCTTAAGGGCCTCACTGTTGCCAGGAGACCAGGAGGCCTTTCCAATAGCTGAGCACATCTTATCTCCTTGGAAACAAATACACAAAACACCATATTGATTGTCTTATCAGTTGCTAGCAGATAAGAATTGGTGCTGACAGCAATTCAAAGTATTAGCTCTTTGTGAGGCAATTTATTGTGCTTGTGACAAAGCATAGCCTAGGGAACCTAGAGATTTAGAGGGTTTTATTGTAAACCCTTGGAGTCAACACAGTATCCCACTCTTTACTGGAGACAGATCAAGGCTGAAAACATAACAACCTACTGCACTCACTCTAAGCATGGTTTGGGATTCCAACTCTACTCATCAGGAGGCAAAATAGGAAAGGAATTGTAAGTAAGGTTGACAACAGTTCTGCGTCTTAAGGCCATTTGGGCCCAGGGGAGACCATGTCTTAGAATATTGCTACTTTTCTTACCAGAGTCATAGTGACCTTTTAATTTTTATCTTCGAGCAGAGTATTTCTCAGATTCTCTTTGTTGAAAAACTCTCAGATCAAAGCATGAAATACCCTCAGCGAGTGGAGTGGAGTAGGAGATTAGAGCTTTGTCTCCTGGGGCCTTGTCTGCCCACAGTAGGCAAGTAGGTGGTACAAATTGGAGTTCAGAACTACTGCTAGGGTTCTTGGAGCTCAAGTCACAAACCACTGTTAACAGTTTTATTGTTTAATAACAGTTTTAAATTGTTTTGGAATCACAGTCTTCTCTATTATTTCTAAATACTGTATTTGTTCCTTGTTCTAGACTCTCAAAGCACATTCATTTACTTACTTTGTTTATTAGCTACCTTTCAAATAATCATCTTAATTAAATATTTTATATACATCATCTCATTTTACCCATGTCTGGCCTCAACTACCAGGGCACGGCAGGGTGCCTCGAGCCAGGCTGGATTTAGGGCAAAAAGCCTGCTGCTCTCAACTCAGTTGCCTTCTGTGTCCCCCTCTCAGGCAGAGACAAAGCTCAGGGCAATATTCCACAGGCCTCCTTCCTACAGATATTATCATGTCTTGGAGTACATCGTGTCCTCACACTGCAGGTTGTGCTGAAAACCTATGGGGAGGTCCCTCACCTCCCAAGAGTGGGGCAGGGCAGAAGCTGCCGGACCTCAGCTTCTCTGGTTCCTTGTCTTTCTTACTTCCACTTTTCACAGGGTTCTCTCTCCAGACTCCTGGGCCTGCTTGGTTGAATGAAACATAAGACATTTAGGAAATTCTGTCAGGAGAATTTTCCTTATGCCAGTCCATCCCTCACCTGTGACCTCACTGCCCTGATACCTCAAAACCTGCCCAGTAATTCTCAAACTTTACTACATATCAAGGACTTTGAGATTTGTTGCATGTGCTGACATTTAGATGTCTCCATACAATGTATTTAACTCAGTAGATCGGGTTTAGAGCCCAAGAATCTGCATCTTGAATAAGGATTCTCCCCCTTTCTCTTCTTCCACCTCCCCCAGATTCTTGCATATGATTCTGGAGTCACACTTTGAAAAACATTGTTAGGCCCTGGAGACCCACCGCCATTGCCTCTGTAACAAGCTCTCCCTGTTTGGGGAAATTTATTGAATAATGTTTTTAACACAAAAATATAGATAGACAATTTATTTCATTTAGGGAGAAAGTGTCAAGTCTATAAAAGTGAATTTACACAACACCACTAGACTAACCCTTTTCAAATTTAGCACTTGGATTAGGGAATAAAGGTAATTTATTAAAATTAATTGATTAATTTCAGGTCTTTTTCTTCACTTTGGTGCTTTGAAGATGAATTTAATATTTTAGAGCCATCTCAGGCCACTTTCTTGAGAATCTATGTAACAGCATTTGACAGGTTGTGGTTGACTTGTTCAGAGCCTTTGCTGTGTATAGCAGGGAGCAGCCTCAGCATCACTGTTCAAAACAGAGCACAGAACAGGCTGGGGAGGCTCTCAGTTAGAATCTAAACTTCCCCCTCCGACTACTCTTTCAGAGTAGGACGTTGACTGAGGCTAACATCTACCTGACAACTTGGTTAAATTTGTTGACTTGACTTTGCAAATAAAAAATATGTATTTAATTCAGTTTTCTCTTCTTCAACCAAATAAGTGTACTGGATAATGCAAGCCAATTCTGTGAAGAATAGCAATCATCATTACTAACAAAATGACATGACTTAATTTTGTTGATATGTGTTTGCTTTGTCAAATAACCACTTTGGAGTTGAAATCTAAAATCTGAGTATATTGGGGGTCTGATTGTCACAGTCAGCAAAGTTACCAGAAGAAAGTGTTCTATCTAGATCTTGGTTAGCATGATTCACTCTGCTGATAACAAAGGACAATCAAAACTGCAGCCTTAGATTGGAATTTACCCTGTACTCACACTGGATGTTCTATTGTCAGAAGTAAAGGCTAAAATTACCATAAGCTTAATGGGACCCATTTAATCCATTTCATTTCTTCCAGATAGTATGCCTTGAAATAATCTAAGAGTTTCATAGGAAATTTCCATTGCAAAGCAGAGTCCTCCAAGTAAGGAACCCATGTTTAAGTCCAGATATAGACCAGTTCTATCATTCTATTCCTTAGCTCAATTGCTTGCATTTCAGTAAATATCAGGGTAGTGTTGGAAGTACATTTGATGAGGAGTTAGATACAGAAGTAGTCCACTGGCTGCCGTTTAGGAAGTATAACCCTGAGAGAAAATTTTCCTCACTTTTAACTCTTGCTTGTGTTTCCCTAGTGGCTCAGATAGTAAAGAATCTACCTGCAATTCATGAGACCTGGGCTGGACCCCTATGTTATGTGTGTAAAGTTCTCCAGAAAAGTGCTTGACATGTAAAGTAACTTTCAGGAAAATTTAGCTAGTATTGGCTGTTTCAGGGCCTATAGCCTTCTCTGTGAACCTGGAATAACAAAACTCCTTGCTTATATATATATATATATATATATATATATATATATATATATGGAATTACATATATATATACATACATATATGATATATACATACATATATGTTACATATACATATTAACATACATATATACATATTACATACATATATATATTTATATATATATATATGGAATTACAGAAATAAATGGTTTTGGAAACTGTGAAGAGCTGCATCACTGTGCTTTTTTTTCTTTTTTTCTTTTAAGCATTAGTATTGAAGCTTCTTGGCAAGAAGTAGCTGTATTGCAGTTTTTGTGGATTTCCCAAAGGGAGATAAATATATATTAACTCTTCAGTTCCACTAGGGCCCAAATCTAGAATAACCAGACAGCAATGGGCAAGGGAACACCTGGCATGGGAATGGCATATAGGCTAATGCCTACTTGCCACCGCTACTGGAGAAATTCACAGTGGTCCAAGGGGCTATCAGAATGATGTTTCTGTGATGGAGAAGAGGGATGAGGTAAGGGCTCAAGATAAAAGAGGCCATGGTAAATGATAGATACTTCCTATGACATTTTCTAGTTTAGGTTTCTGGGCCTATTCTGATGTCTTATTAGCAAAATTATGGCAGCATCAAACTCTAGTTTTCCTTTTCTTAACTTTCAGTTAATATGCTTATGTCCATCCTTTCAAAGTCCATGTCCTTTCTGCTTATCTAGCCTCCTTGAATCTTCTTAATGTGTGGCTTAGAGGAAGTCACCAATGGGCTTCCCTTGTAGTTCAGTTGATAAAGAATCTATCTGCAGGGGAGGAGATCTGGGTTTGATTCCTGGGTCAGGAGATCCCCTGGAGACAACCCACTCCAGTATTCTTGCCTGGAAAATCCCATGAACAGAGGGAGCCTGGCAGGCTACAGTCCACAGGGTTGCAAGAGTTGGACATGAGTTAACCACTAAACCACCACCACCACCACCACCACCGATGCCTTCAGTTTGATTAAGTTCAGTTGCTCAGTCGTGTCCAACTTTTTGTGATCCCATGGATTGCAGCATGCCAGGCTTCACTGTCCATCACCAACTCCTGGAGCTTGCTCAAACTCATATCCATAGAGTCGGTGGTGCCATCCAACCATTTCATCTTCTGTTGTCCCTTTCTCCTCCTGCTTTGAATCAGTCCCAGCATCAGGATCTTTTCTGAGTCAATTCTTTGCATCACGTGGCCAGAGTATTGGAGCTTCAGCTTCAGCATCACTCCTTCCAATGAATATTCAGGATTGATTTTTTTAGGATTGACAGGTTGGATCTCCTTGCAGTCCAAGGGACTCTCAAGAGTCTTCTCCAACACCACAGTTCAGAAGCATCAAATCTTCAGTGCTCAGCTTTCTTCACAGTCCAACTCTCACATCCATACATGACCACTGGAAAAACTATAACTTTGACTAGATGGACCTTTGTTGGCAAAGTAGTGTCTCTGTTCTTTAATATGCTGTCTAGAGTGGTCATACCTTTTCTTCCAAAGAGCAAGCGCGTCTTTTAATTTCATAGCTTCAGTCACCATCTGCAGTGATTTTGGAGCCCAAGATAGTAAAGTCTCTCACTGTTTCCTTTGTTTACCCATCTATTTGCTATGAAGTGATGGGACCAGATGCCATGATCTTTTTTTTTTTTTGAATGCTGAGCTTTAAGCCAACTTTTTCACTCTCCTCTTTCACTTTCATCAAGAAGCTCTTTAGTTCTTCACTTTCTGCCATAAGGGTGGTGTCATCTGCATATCTGAGGGTATTGATATTTCTCCTGGCAATCTTGATTACAGCTTGTGCTTCATCCAGCCTGGCATATACCAGGAATCAGAGATCAAATTACCAACATCCATTGGTTCATTGAAAAAGCAAGAGAATTCCAGAAAAACATCTACCTTTGCTTTATTGATTATGCCGAAGTCTTTGACTATGTAGATCACAACAAAATGTGGAAAATTCTTTGAGATGGGAATACCAGACTATCTTACCTGTCCCCTGAGAAATCTATATGAAGTTCAAGAAGCAACAGAACTGGATATGGAACAGACTGGCTCCAAATTAGGAAAAAGTATGTCAAAGCTGTACATTGTCACTTTGCTTATTTAACTTATATGCAGAGTACATCATGCAAAATGCCTAGCTGGAGGAAGCACAAGCTGGAATCAAGATTGTTAGGAGAAATACCAATAAACCTCAGATATGCAGATGACACTACCCTATGGCAGAAAGTGAAGAGGAGCTAAAACACCTCTTAATGAAAGTGGAAGAGGAGAGTGAAAGGCTGGCTTAAAACTCAGCATTCAAAAATTAAGTTCATAGCATCCGGTCCCATCACTTCATGGAAATAGATGGGGAAGCATTGGAAACACTGAGAGACTTTACTTTCTTGGACTCCAAAATAACTGCAGATGATGATTGCAGCCATGAAATTAAAAGATGCTTGCTCCTTGAAAGAAAAGCTATGACCACCCTAGACAACATATTAAAGAGCAGAGAGTTACTTTGCCGACAAAGGTCCATCTAGTCAAAGCTATGGTTTTTCTAGTAGTCATGTATGGTTGTGAGAGTTCGACTATAAATAAAGCTGAGTGACGAAGAACTGATGCTTTTGAACTGTGATGTTGGAGAGTCCCTTGGCCTGCAAGGAGATCCAATCAGTCAATCCTAAAGAAATTCAGTTCTGAATAGTCATTGGAAGGACTGATGCTGAAGCTGAAATTCCATTTCTTTGACCACCTGATGCAAAGAATTGACTTATTGGAAAACACCCTAAATTTTGAAAAATTGAAGGCAGAGGAGAAGGGGACAACAGAGTATGACATGGTTGGATGGCATCACCAGAATCTGTGGACATGAGTTTGAGCAAGCTCTGGGAGTTGGTGATGGACAAGGAGACCTAGCATGCTGGAGTCCTTGGAGTTGCAAAGAGTCAAACACGACTGAGCAACTGAACTGAACTGAACTGCATAAGCATAAGCATTCTGCATAAGCAGAATGACAATATGCATCTTTGACATATTACTTTCCCGATTTGGAATCAGTCTCTTGTTTCCCTGGTGGCTCAGAGGTTAAAGCATTTGCCTGCAATGCGGGAGACCGGGTTCAATCCCTGGGTTAGGAAGATCCCTGGAGAAGGAACTGGTGACCCACTCTAGTATTCTTGCTTGGAAAATCCCATGGACAGAGGAGCCTGGTAGGCTACACTCCATGGGGTAGCAAAGAGTTGGACATGACTAAGCAACTTCACTTTCACTTTCTCTCATTGTTATTTCATATCCGGTTCAAACTGTTGCTTCTTGACCTGCATACAGATTTCTCAGGAGGCAGGTAAAATGGTCTGATATTCTCATCTCTTCAAGAATTTTCCACAGTTTGTTGTGAGCCATACAGTCAAAGGCTTTGGCATAGTCAGTAAAGCAGAAATAGTCAGAGAGTTTTCCTGGAACTCTCTTGCTTTTTCAATGATCCAACAGATATTGGCAATTTGATCTTTGGTTCCTCATCATTTCTAAATCCAGCTTGAACATCTAGAAGTTAACGGTTCACATACTGTTGAAACTTGGCTTGCAGAATGTTGTGCATTACTTTGCTAGCGTGTGAGATGAATGCAATTGTGCAGTAGTTTGAGCATTCTTTGGCATTGCCTTTCTTTGGAATTGGAATGAAAACTGACATTGTCCAGTCCTGTGGCCACTGCTGAGTTCTCCAAATTTGCTGGCATATTGAGTGCAGCACTTTCACAGCATCATCTTTTAGGATTTGAAAAAACTCAACTGGAATTTCCATCACCTCCACTTGCTTTGCTCATAGTGATGCTTCCTAAGGTCCATTCGACTTCACATTCCAGGATGTCTGGTTCTAAGTAAGTGATCACACCATCATGGTTATCTGGGTCATGAATATTTTTTTTTTGTATAATTCTTCTGTGTATTCTTGCCACTTTTCTTATATCTTCTGCTTCTGTTAGGTCCATACCATTTCTGTCCCTTATTGAGCCCATCTTTGGGTGAAATGTTCCCTTGGCATCCTTTTCTATTTTTTTCCATGATCTCTTTGCACTGATCACTGAGAAAGGTTTTCTTATATCTCCTTGCTATTCTTTGGCACTTTACATCGAGATGGGGGTATCTTTCCTTTTCCTTTGTCTTTAGCTTCCCTTCTTTTCTCATCTGTTTGTAAGAAATCAAACCCAGGTCTCCCACATTGCAGGTGGATTCTTTACCTGCTGAGCCACAAGGGAAGCACGAGAAAACTCAACAGAGTGGAGTATCTTTAATGGAGTGAGTATCTATCCCTTCTCCAGCAGATCTTCGAGACCCAGGAATTGAACCAGTGTTTCTGACGTTGCAGGCTTACTCTTTACCAAATGAGCTATCAGGGAAGCACCTAGCAATGCATTGGTGGAGAAATTAGTCCAGTGTTTCTGGGTGTACTAGCAATTTAAGTGTTCCTCTCAGAGTAAAAAAATTCCAAGGATGGATTTGATTGTAACATTTTTAAGATACCAGCTCTGAGAACTTTACTGATGCTACTGAAATCATAGGTGTCCACAGAAGTATGTGTTATATTTATGCCAAGGCCTAAGTCCTTCAGTTCAGTTCAGTTCAGTTCAGTCGCTCAGTCATATCCGACTCTTTGCAACCCCATGAATCGCAGCATGCCAGGCCTACCTGTTCATCACCATCTCTCAGACAGACCTCCATCGAGTCCGTGATGCCATCCAGCCATCTCATCCTCGGTTGTCCTCTTCTCTTCCTGCCCCTAAGGGAGGAGGAAAAGTGAGAACAGGAAGCTTTAACACTAAGTGAGACTTTGAGAAGCTTTTGTTATTACTGATCAATAAATAAATTCAAAGCTACTCAGTTAAAAAGAAAAAAAAAGATTCTCATGTAAATTCTGATAAGACTTTGGCCATGTGACTCATTGTATTCTTCTTTATTCAGAATTCATTTTCTTCCATACCTATATTGGATTTCAATTAAAAAAAAAAGAGCTTGCTTAATCTTTCCCACAAACTGATACGGTGTATACCTGAGTGAACGGGACAATTTTCCTTATAAATTATGTATAAAATCCTCAACCACCACCTCTCTCAGCGACTCAAAGAAAATTCAATTTCTCTTAGCTTATTTTTTCATGGTTCTTGGGATATTCATTTCAGATTTTCCACTCATTTTTATAAATGTCTTATTTATTCAAGCTCCTCATAGAGGAAAGTAATACTGTGCATTGCTGATTTTATTGCTTTGAACAGGTTACAATATCTCCTCTGGAGCCAACACACTAATTGATTTTAAAGTTTCTGTAAATGTGAGAAAGTCTTACCACACACTGGAAAGGTAGACGGGTGGTGCAGTGGGAAGACCCTGGCCCTAACTGAGACATGAGACTCTTTGATTCTAGTCTGTCTCCATCCTTCCCTTGCCCCAGGAATGTCTCTGAGCCTAGAGAACTTCATCTACAGCATGAAAACTCCTTCATTGTCCTAAAGCAGTTCAAGCAGGCATTGGAGCTAGTGATCTCAATGTCTCTTTTAGTCTTAAAGTGCAGGGTTTGTCCTAGAACATTCTTCTGTAGTCCCTCTATAGCTCTTGTCAAGATTCTGTCCTACATACCCTAGGTACACACTGTTTTAGTCAGAACCGTCAGCCGCAAAAATCAGAGATGAGAAGGGTAAAAATGGATATTCTTTGCCTTGATAGCAAATGTTCTTCAACCATGCTTTGAGGTAAGAATTTAGGGTGATATGAAGGACTCTGTGATGAACATTTGGAGCCATAGATCAGTATTTACTGGACTGCATGCTGCAAGCTTAGCTGCTAAGTCACATCCGGCTCTTTGTGACAACATGGACTGTAGCCTGCAAACTCCTCTTGCTCATGAGATTTCTCAGGCAAGAATACTGGAGTGGATTACCATTTCCTCTTCCAAGGGACCTTCTAGACCCAGGGATAGAACTCGCATCTCCTGCATCTCTTGTTTTGGTAGGCAGATTACCATTGAACCATCTGGGAAGCCCATTTACTAGACTAGTTTCATTTTAGTTAGTGGCCATAGCTAACTTTGCTTTCACTCTCCTCATTAAAATATCCTGCTATTTTATATTTTCTCTCATTACCAAGCTCCTTTAAAAAACCAAAACAACACTGGGACTGAAAAACCAAAACAACACTGGGATGACCCTGAGGGATGAGATGGGGAGGGAGGTGGGAGGGGGTTCAGGATGGGGGACACATGTACACCCATGGCTGATTCATGTCAATGTATGGCCAAAACCACTAAAATATTGTAAAGTAATTAACCTCCAATTAAAATAAATAAATTAAAAAAAAACTATGTTCTTATAATCAGTGCCTTTACCTGTCTCTGCCATATCTTTTTGTTTTTAATTCATTAGCTAGATTTTTATATGCTGATGAATAAGAATCTTTGATTTGGCTGCTGTTTAGTTTTCCAGTTCCTCTGAAAAGAATTCCAGATTTTAACTTTTGTCTTTGCTGACCTCTGCTACTTGCTTCAGGACTTGTCATGCTCTTTTCTGCACAGCTGCTTAGATTCAAGTCCACTCTGAGATAGTGTGCTCCGTACTTGTCTATTGTCTTGTTCTAAAGTTTCTACAAAAAAAAAAAAAAGAAAGAAAGAAAAGAAAAAAAAAGAAAGAAAGAAAGAAGAAGAAGAAGAAGAAACTAATTATTTGACCAAACTAGCCTGTCTGTGAATTTTCTTGTCTCACCTCCATCTTACAAAAATGAACAGATATAGAGTAGTTGAAAAGTTATGGCCATAATAAATTGTGAATAATCTTTCCAGTCCTATGTGCGTGATTTGCAACCAGTAGGGTATATATACATCTCTTCATGAAGAATCTAGGAAACTTGAGATCATAGAAACTTGCCAAGTTAATACACTCATTCACACTGAAAAGATAAATCTAACAAAATTGATTCTAGATTTAGGTTTCAAGTACCAAAGAGAAAAAGAGATGAAACAGGTTTTAAACCAAACTAAATAAACTTGAATTTACGTCTCAAAGAAAGCAAAAAAATCCATTCAGCAGTTTATTTTTGCCTTTCTATGCTACATAACTCATAATTATCTTACTGGGTGAAATGGGAAAGGAGAAAAAAACTAATATAGAGTCTGTGGGGCTACCTTTTTCCATAGCCAGCACACTGCAGGAAAGGGTGCAAGCCGCTGTGCAAATGTCCCCGTTCTCTGGAGCACAGACCCCATGTGAGAAGCAGAAGGAAGTTGAAAAGAGAGAACCATATTCTTCCGTTCTTTGATCTCTGATGTCCCCTCATTCTTGTACCTTCACATGCTCACTGTGTGGAAAGAATCTATCATTGTATTCTTTAAATTCAAAAGTCTTTTTCTACTTTTGAATCTGAAAATAAAAACAGAGTCACAAAGATGAAACAGGTTATTTGCTTTCCTATGAATCAAAGATGGTTTATGAAGAAAAATAATTTGAGATTCAGGAGGCAGTTAAATCATATTTTAGGGAAGGCTTTCCTACAGAATTCCATGGCATGAAATAGATTCTTTTCAATTCAGCTGGAAAATAACAGCAGTATAGGGTTCTTCTGCCTGGAACATTCCAGAGGCAGACCTAGTGAAGACAGAAAACTGGAGGAGATGATAGTCCAGATAAAGGACAATTCATTCATAAGCAGAGGCAAAAGCAAAGCCAAAAACCAGCTTCTGAAATATCTCATGTTTTGAAGAAGGGCCACATCTTCTGCTTTGGAGGGTCTGCAACTTCTCTTTACATACAGGTAGTACGTATTTTTAAATGATTTTTAAATTTGAATTTATTACCAGATAAATCACATCCCATTAGATAATGGTAAATCAATGATAGTCAATGGTAAATTATATCCTATTAGAAAAAAATCCAGGAGACATGTCAGGGATATTTGAGGCCTTTCGACCCCCTACCCCCAACTCCTCCACTCCCCCCACCCATCCATCTCCCTACCCACACCCCCAACTCCCCACCCCACCCCTGCTTTCCTTTGCAGGGCCCTCCTCTGTAGGCCTCTGGGGAAGCCTACAGCTTTAAGATCCTCAGGCGATTTCCTCAAGTTTCAGCTTCTGTAGCATCTCTGATGAATGCATCTGGACTGGGGCAGGAGGCTGAGCGGCGTAATGGCAGTAACATTTCTCTGCCGCCTTTTAAGTCATAGCTCGGTGGTCTTGCCCTTTCCTATTTCATGGATTTGCTTTCTCCATTTGTTCTTAGTTGATTAGGAAATTGCTGAACACAGAACTTTTCCTTGTCCATAAATATCACCTGAGTTACACAGCATGGGGAGAGAACTGCTATTTGTTTGGTTCACTGACTTTGGGACTTTTTGCAAATTAAAGGATTTGAGAGGATCTAATATGGCCATATCATCAGATAAATCTTGAGGGTCATGTTCTCCTCTTGGGATTTTCATTTAAGTTAGTGTAATAGAAGGTGTACTCAGGCATCCAAGGACAGGATACTAAGTCCTCTCTTAGTAACCAGATGCCAGTGTGTGGGGGATGAGCCTCATTTCTGCATGTGGAGCCTTGCTTTGTATGTAGGATTTCAGATTGTTATGCTCTACTGTGCAACACGGTTTCACTTCCTAGAGGATTTTAGAAAAGGAATTGCTGTTTTTATTGGCACTCTGTCACGTGTTTCCTTACTGACAAATAGTGGGCTTTTGAGATATATCTGGATTTTGCAGTGATATTTGGAATGGATGAAATTGAATAAGTCTAACAAAAAATTTGTTGCATGCTCTCTGTGTAGTTTCAGGTCTGTATTAGGTTTTTGAAGATGGGAAAAGTCTTTCTATGAAAGAAAGTTAAAATTTAGTTAGAAACAAAATACTATGTTTGGGGAACCACAAAGAAGGCAGAAGTATTCGCAGAAATGCTTATCTATGTGGTCACAGATGGGAAGGAACACAGACATCCGAGAAGCACCCCCATTAGGCTGAGAAAGCGGCCCCTAAGGAATTAGCTATATTTTATGCATTTTCTGCTGATTGATGGCCCATATATTATAAGAAAGTAGCATTATCTAAAGTTCTGAAAGCTGTTTTTAGTTGTACCTTTGCAGCTAGAACCATTTGAAGTTTTTCAAAATTTTTATCTCCTTTACAAAGCCTTTGTCTTGAAAAATTCCAATAACTGCTTTCTCCGCTTCCTAAGAGTATCTTAATGTTTGCTTCTATACATTTAAGCTTTTGTTTCAAGAAGATAATCTGTGTAAAGCAGAAGAGTGTTTAACTGATACCAAATTTCTATAGTCTCCACTGTTATAAATGACTAATTTCTTCTTGGTACATTATTGACTGTGATGTTATTTTTGTTTATGCTGATCAATAACTATTTATTGTTTCTACTGAAGGACTAGTACTTTTCTAATCATAAGGAAATACACCAAAAGGCAAAAAGTGCCATCAAGGAGTTTCATGGAGAAGGAAAAATAATGGACATAAAATTTTGAAAGGTAAGTAGTTAGCTATTTGAGTAAATAGAGTTCAAAGAGGTCTTGGAGACCCTAGAACATAATAAAAGTCATAATGATTGGAGAATTAAAGAATGAGGACTTTGCTGAATATTTAAGTGTTGATGGAATTTAGAGAGGGAGAAGAGATATGGCACATGATTCCACGTTTTAGAACAGCTGAACCTGTCATCAGTATTCATTAAGCATCCAGAAGGCACATTAATGGATATCATGAAAAGAAAAACAAAACAAACAGAGAAAGTAAGAAAGGGATGATTTGGGAGAATGGCATTGAAACATGTATAGTATCATATATGAAACCAGTCGCCAACCCAGGTTCAATATATGATACTGGATGCTTGGGGCTGGTGCACTGGGATGACCCAGAGGGATGGTACAGGGTGGGAGGAGGAAGGGGGGTTCAGGATGGGGAACATGTGTATGCCTGTGGCTGATACATGGTGATGCATGGGGAAACCAATACAATATTGTAAAGTAATTAACCTCCAATTAAAATAAATAGATTTATTTTTAAAAAAGAAAGGATAAAACATTTACTATTTTATTTTAATTCTTACAATTAGGAGTTGGGTGGAGTTATTCCCATCTTACAGGAAAAAAAAATCTGGATCACAGAGAAAAATGATTTCAAGACTGAATCCCAGTACCTTCAAAACCCTGCCTATTTTGTTCCCCCATGCTGCTTCCCAAAACATTTTGGTACACCTTGAACTATAAAAACAGTGTCTCAGTTTCAGACAATCCCTCCTTTATTCAACTTTGGGTCAAAATATGCAATCATGGAGAATTACCACACAAGGCTGACCATTATAGTCAGAATAGGAGGTTAGACAAATTCATGGGCTCAAGGTCATCAAAAGAGGTAGGAATTGGGTTGAATAGCACACAGATGGAGCTTAGAGGATGACTTAGGATCAGACTAGATTTTGACACATTTTATATCAAACTGGAATGGTATCCAACACAGGAATTTATCAACTTTAGTAATCCAAGTGTCTTCTGCAAAGCAGCCTGCATTGTCTGCTGTCCTAGTCTTCCAGCTATGAGTCTCAGATTAAACCCAAACAGATAAGTTTAGGGAATTCAGGAGGAGGCAGTGCACTTAGGAAAATCCACATGCCCGGAAAGCAGATGCTTGAGAGCCTGTTTATCTGCCCTAATCAGGTCTGAAAGAGGGAGGAGATTGCTGTAATGGAAATAAGCAGAATAGGCAGTTTTATGCCCCAAGTATTTATATCATCTATTAAAGATATTACTATAGTCCCCTTTTCAGTGATTTGCTGGGCAGTTAAATTCAAACTTCAGTTCAGCTTAACACCCTCAAGTGGTTGTTTTACATAATTTATGTCACCAGGATTCTTTCTGAATTACAATCTGACTTTCACAGGTTGGGGAAGAGGCTGCAATCTGAGGCCCACCTTGGTTCAGTGGGGCTCCAACAGGAAGAACAAAAGGCCAGGTCAGGGCTGTGTTAGAAAGGTAGATTTATCTTGGAGTACTAACCTTGGTTGTGTGTTAATCTGTTAGCATCCATCACTAGACAGCCTTTTATGTGTGTGTATATCTTGTGTCTGTAATTAGGTTACGAACTTTACAAAGGTAGCCACATATCTTATGTTAGATCAACTAGCTTAGTTTTTGTGCTCATCAGAGCTTCAGTAAAGGTTTTCTTGGTTTGTCTTGTAAGGACAAGAAGTGTGAGAAGTAACAGGAAGAGAAAATGTTACATTATCCATACTTAGATTTTCCTTTAATAATGTATTTTCCACTCACTTCCTCCTTCCCACCTCAAACACATATACCATTCTCATCTATCCTTTTTAACTTTCGCAGTCCGTTTGAGACTGCTGTAACAGCATACCATAGACAGAGCAGCTGATAAATAACAAATTTATTCTGCACAATTCTGGAGTCTACGAAGCCCAATCAAAGCTCCAATAGATTCATAGTTCTGTTTCTTGGTTCGTGGATGGCCATCTTTTTGCTGTGTCCTCACATGATAGAAGGGCAAAGGAGTTCTCTGGGATCTCTTTTATGAGACACTAATTACATTCACAAGGACTCTGCTTTCCTGAAGTAATTACCTCCTGAAGGTGCCATAATCAAATGTCAGCAAAATTAATTTGGGAAGAGGCACAAGCATTTAGTCTATGGTATAATTTTATTTATCTACTTTGTTAGCTTTCTATCCCTATCTCTCTGCCTTTTCAAAATTCTTTCAATTTCTTGAGCTGATGGATATGTGTTGTTTGTGTCTGCCCAGGACTCTTCTTTTCATTGTTGTTGTTCAATTGTTAAGTCATGTCTGATTCAGCGACCTCATGGACTGCAGCACACCAGGCTCCTCTATCCTTTACCATCTCCTGGAGTTTACTCAAACTCATGCCCATTGAGTTGGTGATGCCATCCTACCATCTCTTCCTCTGTCGTTCCCTTCTCCTCCTGACTTCAATCTTTCCCAGTATCAGGGTCTCTTCCAGTGAGCTGGCTCTTCACATCGGGTGGCCAAAGTATTGGAACTTCAGCTTCAACACCAGTCCTTCCAATGAATATTCAGGGTTGATTTCCTTTAGAATTGACTGGTTTGATCTCCTGCTGTCCAGGGGACTCTCAAGAGTCTTCTCCAGTTGCCTTATTATTGATTGCCTCTTCTCCATCTCCCCTGGAGAAGGAAATGGCAACCCACTCCAGTACTCTTGCCTGGAGAATTCGATGGAGGGAGGAGCCTGGTAGGCTACAGTCCATGGGGGTCACAAAGATTTGGACAGGACTGAGTGACCTCACTTTCACTTTCTCCATCTCATGGGTTATGAGGAGACTCAGTCACAGTGCCTCATCTACTCTTGGTCTCAGGGATAAGCATTCGGCCAGGCTGTTGTACCCTGGTCCTCTGTCCATGGTATTCTGTCCACAAAGTGATATTACGTCCAGGCAGACACAGTAAGCATGCCTCTAAGAGACTAGGTAGGTGGAAACTGGAGAGGAAAGATGTTTGTCTCTGGGGTCACAGTGAAGACTGTGTGCTCAGAGATTGGAGTGGCCCTCTTTCTGCCATATGAAGAGAGCTTCCAGAAAAGAAAAAACCTGTGAGGAAATGAGTGCTGAGATAGGGATAGAGGTAGAGAGTGTGAAAGTGTGATAAAAATGAGGATATCATTTGCACATTTGGATCCCCACATGCTTGAAACCAGCAATATTCCTAGGGTTTTGGTTAATGAATACATTCCTTTTTCAGTTTGATTTCTATCATCTGAAGCCAAAAGATTCCTGACCATTTGTGCTAAATTTTATCTGTTTTCTCCCTGTAGCCTTCCTGGCTTGCTCTTTTAATGGAATTCTTTACTGTTTGTGTCAAAAGTGTTGATGTTTTCTACAAAATCCTCAAGTTCCAAGACAGTGTTTTCTTGGCTGCTTGTCTCAAGTCTGGTGCCTTGCATGGGGCAAGGATATACAATAGATGTTCTATAAAGATCTGTTTCTTGAAATAAAGATGCAGAGAAGTTAATACTATTTCCAGAGTATTTTCTCAGTCTTTCTAAGACCTAAGAATGTCAAAAGCCACCCCTACAAGCCTTGGAACTGTGTGAAGTTGTGTGATGGTTGCTGCTTTCCCTTACTTTCTTTTCTGCGTTCCAGGTTTCATTTTCCCTCCCACATATTTGCCAGAGAAATCTGATCTTATGAACATATGGTGTCCCTAGATCACATAGAGCAGGCTAAGCTACTAGTTTCATCCACCATCACACCAAATGAGTCTCACACTTGGGTTTTCACACTCAGATGGGGCTAAAATTCAAACACAAGCAAAATGAAAGCTTGATCCACAGAGTTATTTATTTTGTTATAATTTAAGGAAAACAAGTTTTCCCTTCAGTATCCACATTCCTTCCAGATAAACCCACAGAACTGATACCCACTTTCATGCCTCTAAGCCATGATGTTAACTCATCTGTAAGTAGTGTATTATAGAGGACAGAGCATTTCATAGGCGAGTTGCCTAAAATGGGTCTAGAGGTCTATAAATGAATAGGTCTTTCATTTTCTCTTTCCCAAGGGTCTCTTGGGAAATGACTTTTAAAATTGTGATTGAGGTGTCTCTCTCACTCTTTTTACCTATATCACTGATAGGCAGTAAATAAGGAGTGCATGTTAAGTTGCTTCATTTGGGTCAGATTCTTTGCAACCCATGGACTGTAGCCTGCCAGACTCTGTCTGTCCATGGGATTCTCCAGGTAAAAATACTAGAGTAAGTTTCCATGCCCTTCTCCAGGGAATTTCTCAATCCAGGGATTGAACCTGCATCTCTTACGTTTTCTGCATTGGCAGGCGAATTCTTTACCAACAACTAGCTCCACATGAGAAGCCTGAAACAAGGAGGAGCAACTAAAATTCTGTGAAGGCATTTAAAGACCCCAGAAATGCAGACAAGGCTATTCAATGTAATTCAGGAGAAAATGTCAGTATATTCTAGATTAATTTTTATGTATACATTTTAACATTTTTGGTGCATTTTATTACTGGCCTGCACTGCAGTCACTCCTCCATGCAGTTATACATTTCAGTGATTTGTCTGAAGTTTATTATTTCAGAGTGCCTTTGACTTTGTATATGTATCAGCAGTAATGGTTAGAAATTTATTGTTATATATTGACAAGTTAAGAATAAAGAGGTGAGGCAGTAAGACAGTATCACACATTTGTTAACAAAGTGGGTTCTAAGTCAAGGAAATCAGATGCAAAAAAACACATATTGTATCATTTATTTTTATGAAATGTCCAGCATAGGCAACTCCATAGAGACAGGAAGCAGGCTAGTGGTTGCTAGGGGCTGTGGATGAAGAGTGATAGCTTACGAGTAAGGATTTCTGATGGGTGATGAGTTGTTTTAAAAATGATGTGGTGATGGTTGTATAACTGCAGTGAATAGACATAAACTGGATTGTACATGTTAAGTAGGTAATTGTACATGTTAAGTAAGTAACATGGATGATGTGTGTATTAGTTTGCTAGGGCAGCAGTAGCAAAGACTAACAAATTTCTTTGGAAGGAACGATGCTAAAGCTGAAACTCCAGTACTTTGGCCACCTCTTGTGAAGAGTTGACTCATTGGAAAAGACTCTGATGCTGGGAGGGATTGGGGGCAGGAGGAGAAGAAGACGACAGAGGATGAGATGGCTGGATGGCATCACGAACTCAATGAACGTGAGTCTGAGTGAACTCCGGGAGATGGTGATGGACAGGGAGGCCTGGCATGCTGTGATTCATGGGGTCGTAAAGAGTCGGGCACGACTGAGCAACTGAACTGAACTGAACTGATAGTTTTGGAGACTACAAGGCCAAAATCAAGGTATCAGTAGGACTGGATTCTTTTGTGGCCTGAGGGATGAATCCATTCCAGGCCTTCTTCCTAGGTTACAGATAGCTGTTTTATCCTCCTGTGTCCCCACCTTGTTTTCCTCTGTATCTACCTTTGTCATCATTTCCTCTTCATGTAAAGACAGAAATCATATTGAATTAGGGCCATCCTAATGAATGCATTTTAATGTAATCACTTCTGTGAAGCCCTGTCTCCAAATATGCTCACATTCTGAAGTAGCAGGAGTTAAAAACGGAACGTATGAATTTTGTGGGAGAACACAATAATCCCACAACAGTACGTGAATTATATTTCAAAGATGCTCTTATTAAAGACAAAAGGACATACCGACTTAGAAAACAAACTCATGATTATTGGGGGAAAGGGATAGTTAAGGACTTTGGAAAGGTCAGTACCCACTGCTATATTTAAAATGGATAATCAACAAAAACCTGTTGTATAGCACATTGAACTCTGTTCAGTGTTATGTGCCAGCCTGGATGTGAGAGAGGTTTAGGGGAGAATAGATACATGTATATATATAATGTATATATATGGCTGAGTCCCTTCACTGTTCACCTGGAACTATCACAACATTTTTAACTGGCTATACTCTAGTGTAAAATGTTTTGGTGTTATTAAAAAAAAAAAAAATTGTTTTGTTTTTTTTTTTTTTTAAAAGAAGGAAAGAAAGGAAGGAAGGAGATCTGGAGTCAGGGATCTTGGGTTCAAATCCTGATTTTTAAATGACTAGTGACCCTGAGCATGCTACCAAGACTCTCTATGCTGTATTTTTTATACTTATAAAATGATAATAATAGTAATATCTGCATCATAGAATTACTAAGAAGATCAAATAGGTCAATACCTATAAGATGCTTAGAGTATTGCTTGATATATGCTGTGCTGTGCTCAGTTGCTTCAGCAGTTGTGTCTGACTCTGCAACCTGCTGGCTCTTCTGTCCATGGGATTATCCAGGCAAGAATACTCTAGTGGGTTGCCATGCCCTCCTCCAGGGAACCTTCCTGACCTAGGAATCAAACTCATATCTCCAGTGTCTCCTGAATTGCAGGCAGGTTCTTTACCCACTGAGCCACTGGGAAACACTGCTTGACATATAGGAACCATTCAATACAAGTTAGCTGTGATTACTGTAGATATAGTAAAGGTAAATGCAGTATTTTATGAAGAAGAAAGAG
Organism: Nanger dama; assembly: GCA_917880005.1. NCBI lineage: Eukaryota > Metazoa > Chordata > Mammalia > Artiodactyla > Bovidae > Nanger > Nanger dama. Next base: position 8,825,231 of record CAKJTW010000069.1, read on the forward strand.
AAATCTGATGATTAGGACATGGAAATGCCTCTTTTCTGATGGTAGGTTATTTTTCTAGACCTATTAAGAAGGTTTGAAAATAATATCTTCCAATCTAATGGTGGCATGCTTTGAGACTGTCCATTAATATATTCAGCCTATATTCATTGCATACCTATTAACTGAAGACTGTATTAGTGACATTTTGCATGCCTTACATATATCAGGACAGATATTAAACAATTGGTTTTACTTATATTTTCTTACTTATTAATATCTTTTCAGGATTCTTTTTTCAGGTTTCAATAAAATACTTAATTTCGGTTTTGCTTATTATGGAGAATATTCATTGGAGGAACAGTTTGTAGTTTTCTGCTAGAATATGTTTCTCAATCAAAATTTAGTAATTCCTTTCTGATTCATGATCAGCAGTTGTGTTCTCACATCTACCAGACCCCACTTCTATCCTGAAGAAGAGCTGTAAGGTTAACAGAAATGTTTGAAATAAAGCCTCAAGGCAGCCTATTTGAATGGATATTTATCAAGTCCTTTCCCCAACATCCAGGGTTATATAGTCCTCATTCTCTTTGTTCCAGAGCCCATAACATTGTGGTCCCCTCTGTTGATGCTCTAGGTGCTTCTTGACCCACAAAACCATATGAATCCAGCTTGAAGGCTGGGTTGTATCTATCCCTATTTTCATATGTCTTTCTCACAAGCTTACTGAAAAAAAGTCTGCCTTCTCTTCCTACTAAGACAGGCATGAGGGGTTCCATAAATGAGATATACATGTATTTCTTAGGAACAAAACAGCAAACCCTATCTGGTACACTGGAATAAAAGCTTGCTATGGACTGTTCCATCCAATTGTACTCTTCTAAAACTCACTCCCACATCTCCTCTAATTTCCTATTATCTGGAGCATCATCATGGAAGTAATAGGGATGTTAAACCAAACTGTAGGTCTAATGAGAATAGAGATGAAATTATTCTTTGGAGTGAAATAAATAAATGAAAATAAACCTGTCTCCTCTAAGAGAATGCCCCAGCAGGTAGCTTACTAATGAAAACAATGATTTCCAAGGGGGTGTGCATTTCAAAAGTTTTGGCAAAGTGCTAGTTTCTCAGAGACTTTTCATCTGAAGGAGAAAACAATATGATTAGACTTCAGCCTTGCCTTCACTATCTGAAACCCGAGGAAACAATGAGGACAATTACCCACTCCCCACTGCACCCCTCCCCAAAAGTGAAAACTTGGTCAGGAGCAATGTGGCATAAGCTTCACATAACTAATTGGAACAAATATTCAGCACAAGGCATGGGAAATTAACCACCAAAGTCTCATTAGCATTAATGGAAATTGCACAGCTAATTCCCTCCCCATTGTGTGCAATATTTACTTCATAATGTTTATCCTGTAATTCTACAACTTCCATCAGAAAGCAATGATTTAGGCTCATGGGATTGAAAATTCTGTTGAGTTCCTTGTCAGATCCACTTCACCTTTGTTTATGGACTGGGAGGATGACTTTTGGCTTAGAATGTGCACATATGTATATGTATATATATACCTTTTATCCTTACCCTGGTATTCCCCTTCCCTCACAGATAGACACTCTAGGAATCCATATAAACGTTTTACCGACCCCTTTTCTAGAAATCAAAGAATTCCGAACTCAAGATGTGAGTAGTCTGGAAGGATTGGTTTGGCTGGAGTATGTGAAAAGGCACCTGTTAGGGTCCTTTCTGTCTCTCTGCATCTTCACATACCAGCACTCCACTACACAGCCCAGCTACAACCTCTCTAGGCAGCACCAAGCTCTCTGTTTCATTGTATCTGTGGAGTCATATTATTCAAATCTTTTTCTTTTTAATTTACTACTTTCCCAATGAATGGGAAGATTTTACATCTTTCTAACCCTGCTTACTTCCTCTTTCCTACAAGTCTTGTCTACATGAGACCTTGGGCCATACTACGTTGCTAATGTACCTGTGGTCCACGGTGAACACCTGGTTGGTGTTCCTGGGACTTGGGGCCATGCTGGATCAGTGTATCAGTCTGACTCATGGAGGGCCTGGAGTCAGTCACACAGGCACTCCACACCTACAGGACTCCAATAAAAGATATCACCTCACACCGGTCTGGATGGCCATCATCAAAAAGTCTACAAACAATAAATTCTGGAGAGGGTGTGGAGAAAGGGGAATGCTCTTGTACTCTTTGTGGGAATGTAAATTGATACAGCCACTATGGAAGATGGTATGCAGATTCCTTAAAAACTAGGAATAAAACCGCCATATGACCCAGCAATCCCACTCCTAGCCATATACCCTGAGGAAACCAAAATTGAAAAATACACATGTATCCCAGTGTTCATTGCAGCACTATTTACAATAGCTAGAACATGGAAGCAACCTAGATGTCCATTGACAGATGAATGGATAAAAATGTTGTGGTACATATACACAATGGAACATTACTCAGCCACACAAAGAACACATCTGAGTTAGTTCTGATGAGGTGGATGAACCGAGAACCTATTGTACAGAGTGAAAAGAGTCAGAAAGAGAAAGATATGTGTTTTAATGCATATATATGAAAGATATGTGTTTTAATGCATATATATGAAATCTAGAAAAATGGTACTAAAGAATTTATTTTCAAGGCAGCAATGGAGAAACAGACATAGAAAATAGACTTATGGACATGGGGCGAGGGGAGGAGAAGGTGAGATGTATGGAAAGAGTAACATGGAAACTTACATTACCATGTGTAAAATAGATATTATTTTATCTGTATCAATCTAGAGGCGTGGGATGGGGTGGAAAATGGGAGGGAGGTTCAAAAGGGAGAAGATGTATGTATACCTACGACTGATTCATGGGGTCACAAAGGCTCGGACATGACTGAGCGACTGAACTGAACTGAACCGAAGACTGATTCATGTTGAGGTTTGACAGAAAACAACAGAATTCTGTAAAACAATTATCCTTCAATAAAAATAAATAAATCAAACAAACAAACAACAACAACCAAAAACATGGACATATTGTGTAAAGAAGCCAGAAAAAAGGTGTACATACAGTATATGAATGTCAAAGTGCAAATGAAACCAAATTGTACTATTCAGAGACAGCATTCAAGTGTTGATAATATTCATGCTTAGGATGAAAACTAGAAACAAACACAAAAATGTGATTATTTTGAAATCAAGATAGTGATCACTAGAGACACAGAGCAGTGATTAGGAGGAGCCAGAGGGGCTTTCTTTACCTAGGTGGTTGTTACACATCCATTTTGTAATGAATTTTTGAAAATTGATCAAACTTGTGCATTTACTTGCATTTTTTCACAATAAAAACTTAAGTGTATATAGTGAATACATAAGTGCACAGACCTCTCCTTTTCTAGTTATTTTCTGACAACAATTTTGTGAAATTGTTATTATCACCAGGTTAATTTTTCAAAACAGATTCAAACCATCTTTCTCCATATTTCTGTGTTAGCCCTACATGTGACCATGTGGTAAATAGTTAATATGCTAAAATTATTATAAAAATAAAACAACAAGTTATAGACAACTTTGATTCAGTTTTGGAAAAGTAGTAACATATCAAGTTTTGAGTCTTGTTGGGCAGTTTTTGCTGGACGCATTTGGTATCCACCCTGCCTTGACAGAAGGACTCCTGTCTCTACGAAGTCTCTACTCACCTCGATCCCTCCTCAAGATTAGTACAGGGATCATCTTTGTTTATGCTGTTAGGAAGTGTTCTAATTCCATTCTATTACACATAGTTGTCCGGTTCTTCCAGAACCACTTATTGAAAAGACTGTTTTTTTCCCATTGTATATTCTTGCCTAATTTGTCAAAGATAAAATGTCCATATGTGTGTGGATTTGCCTGCAGGCTGTCTATCTTGTTCCATTGATCTATATTTATATTTTTGTGTCACAACCATATTGCCTTGATGACTGTAGCTTGATAGTATAGTCTGAAATCAGGTAAGTTGATTCTTTCAGCTCCATTCTTTTTTCTCAGGATTGCTTTGCTATTTGGAGTCTTTTTTGTTTCCATATGAATTGTGAAATCTTTTGTTCTAGTTCTGTGAAAAACACCAATGATAATTTGATAGGGATCACACTGAATCTGTAGATTGCTTTTGGTAGTATAGTCATTTTCACAATATTGATTCTTCCAACCCAGGAGCATAAAATATCCCTCCATTTATTTATGCTGTCTTTAATTTTTTTTTGAAATCAGTGTTTTATAGTTTTCTGTATTCAGATCAAAATGGATTAAAAATATATGACAAGAAAGCATAAAATTCTTAAAGGAAAACACAGGCAGAACACTCTATGACATAAATCATAGCAAGATCCTTTATGATCCACCTCCTAGAATAAAGGAAATAAAAAATAAACATGTGGGACCTAATTAAACTTAAAAGATTTTGAACAGCAAAAAACTATAAACAATGTAAAAATAAAACACTCAGAGATGGAGTAAATAATAGCAAATGAGACAACTGACAAAGGATTAATTTCCAAAATATACAAGCAGCTCATACAACTCAATACCAGAAAAACAAACAACCCAATCAAAAGGTGGGAAAAAGACCTAAACAAACATTTCTCTAAAAACATTTGGATGGCAAATAAATGCATGAAGAAATGTTCAACCTCACTCATTTTTCAGGTCAGGTCAGGTCATTTCAGTTCAGTCATTCAATCGTGTCTGACTCTTTGCAACCCTATGAATCGCAGTACGCCAGGCCTCCCTGTCCATCACCAACCCCCAGAGTTCACTCAAACTCACATCCATCGAGTCTGTGATGCCATCCAGCCATCTCATCCTCTGTTGTCCCCTTCTCCTCCTGCCCCCAATCCTTCCCAGAATCAGAGTCTTTTCCAATGAGTCAACTCTTCATATGAGGTGGCCAAAGTACTGGAGTTTCAGCTTTAGCATCATTCCTTCCAAAGAACACCCAGGACTGATCTCCTTTAGAATGGACTGGTTGGATCTCCTTGCAGTCCAAGGGACTCTCAAGAGTCTTCTCCAACACCACAGTTCAAAAGCATCAATTCTTTGGTGCTCAGTTTTTTCACAGTCCAACTCTTACATCCCCCATGCATGACCACTGGAAAAACCATAGCCTTGACTAGGATCCTTGTTCACAAAGAATGTCTCTGCTTTTGAATATACTATCTAGATTGGTCATAACTTTCCTTCCAAGGGGTAAGCGTCTTTTAATTTCATGGCTGCAGTCACCATCTGCAGTGATTTTGGAGCCCCCCACAATAAAGTCTGCCACTGTTTCCACTGTTTTTCCATCTATTTCCCATGAAGTGATGGGAGAAATGCAAATCAAAACTACAATGAGATACCACCTCACACCTGTTAGAAAAGGCATAATAAAAAAATCCACAAACAAAATGTGCTGGAGAGGGTGTGGAGAAAAGGGAACCAACCCTCTTGCACTGCTGGTGGGAATGTAAATTGATACAGCCACTATGGATAACAGTATGGAGATTTCTTAAAAAAAAAAAAAAAAAAAAAACAAGGAGTAAAACCACCAGTGCTGTTTTTGTTCAATCATCCAGTTGTGTCTGACTTTTTGCAACAACAAGGACTGCAGGACTCCTTATCCCCCCCACCATCTCCCAGAGTTTGCCCAAGTTCATGTTCATTGCATCAGCGATGCTGTCCATCCATCTCACCCTCTGATGCCCTCTTCTCCTTTTGCCCTCAATCTTTCCCAGCATCAGGCACTTTTCCAATGAGTAGGCTGATCACATCAGGTGACCAAAATACTGTAGCTTCAGCATCAGTCCTTCCAGTGAATCTTCAGAGTTGATTTCCCTTAAGATGGACTAGTTTGATCTTGCTGTCCAAAGGACTCTCAGAAGTCTTCTCTAGCATCTCAGTTCTATGACATCAATTCTTTGGCATTCTGCCTTCTTTATGGTCCAGCTCTAACAACCATATGTGACCACTGGGAAGAACATAGCCTTGACCATACGGACCTTTGTTGGCAGAGTAATGTCTCCACTTTTCAACACACTGTCTAGGTTTGTCCTCACTTCCCTGCCAAGAAGTAATAGTCTTCTGATTTCATGGCTGCAGTCACTGTCCACAGTTATTTTGGAGCTCAAGAAGAGGAAATCTGTCACTACTTCCAGCTTTTCCCCTTCTATTTACCATGAAATAATGGGGTCGGATGCCATGATCTTAAGGTGTGTTTTTTTTTTTTAATATTTATCTTAAGCCAGTTCTTTCATGCTCCTTCTTCACCCTCAAGAGGCTCTTCACTTTCTGCCTTTAGAGTGGTATCATCTGCATAACTGAGATTGTTATTTCTCCCGTCTGTTTTGATTGTAGCTTGTAAGTTATCCAGCCTGGCATTTCTCATGATGTGCTCAGCATATAGGTTAAACAAACAGGGTGACAGCAGACAGCTCTGTCTTATTCCTTTTCCAATATTGAATCAACCAGGTCTTCCATAGAGGGCTCTCACTTTGGCTTCTTGACCCCACACAGGTTTCTCAGGAGACAGGTAAGATGGTCTTAGTCTGGTGTTCCCATCTAAGAACTTTCCACAGTTTGTCGTTATCCATACTTTTGAATTGCTTTGGCCCAGCTGCTTCATTCATTCAGGAACTATTGGTGATTCTCCTCCACTCTTCCCAAGACCTGGGGGAAGAGTGTGTCATATCTTTTGACCATTTTTGTGGTTCATGAGGTTCTCATGGCAAGTATACTGGGGTGGTTTGCCATTCCCTCCTCCAGTGGATCACGTTTTGTCAGAACTCTCTGCTATGACCCATCTGTCTTGGGGAACCTGCCTGGCAAGGCTTACAGTTTCACTGAGTTATGCAAGCCCATTCACTACAACAAGGCAGTGATCCATGAAGGAGAAAAACACCATGTGATCTAGCAATACCACTTTTGGGCATATACCTTGAAGAAACCAAAACTGAAAAAAGACACACGTAGCCCAAAGTTCATTGCAGCCCCATTTATGATAACTACAAGGAAGCAACCTAGATATCTATTGACAAATGAACGGATAAAGAAGCTGTGGTACCTCATAGTATAATGGAATACTGCTGCTGCCGCTGCTGCTAAGTTGCTACTGTGTCCAACTCTGTGCGACCCCACAGATGGCAGCCCACCAGGCTGCACCATCCCTGGGATTCTCCAGGCAAGAACACTGGAGTGGGTTGCCATTTCCTTCTCCAATGCATGAAAGTGAAAAGTGAAAGTGAAGTCGCTCAGTACTTAGCCATAAAAAGGAACACATCAGAGTCAGTTTTAATAAGGTGGATGATAATAAGGTGGACAATTATATAGAGTGAAGTAAGTCAGAAAAAGAAAAACAAATATTGTATATTAACACATATGTATGGAATCTAGAAGGATGGTACTTATGAACTTGTTTGCAGAGTAGCATTGGAGATGCAGACATAAGGAACAAACATGGACAAGGGTGGGCTTCCTTTGTGGCTCAGCTGGTAAAGAATCTGCCTGCAGTGCGGGAGACCTGGGCTTGATCCCTAGATTGGGAAGATCCCTAGAGAAGGCAAAGGCTACCCACTCCAGTATTCCGGCCTGGAGAATTCCATGGGCTGTATAGACCACGGGATCATAAAGGGTCGAACATGACTGAGCGACTTTCACTTCACATGGACAAGAGTTGGGGAGAAGAGGGAGAGAGTGAGATGAATGGATAGAGTAGCATAAAAGCACATACACTAATATATGTAAATAGAGAGCCAATGGGAATTTGCCGTATGACTCAGGGAGCTCAAATGGGCTCTGTAATGACCTAGAGGGGTAGGAATGGGCAGGAGATGGGGGGAAGATTCAGGAGGGAGGGGACATATGTATACCTGTAGTTAATTAATGTTGATGTATGATAGAAATTAAATCAATATTGTAATGTAATCATCAATCAATTAAAAATAAATAATTTTTTATAAGTTTAGTACAGTGAAATTTACTGTCAAGAGCTCTTTGAGAAGCATTTGTTCTGAAACTGCAACATGAATAGTTATAACCATACACTGGAAACTTAGACTTGGACTCTTCTTATTAAAAAACCAGGCTTCCAAACTTTGCTTGTATGGTATGTAACGAAAACTGGTTTTTCACCAGCAGGACTCTTGCTGGTCTCTCCACAGGGGTTTCCTGAAAAAATAAGCAAATAAGCCATTGGCAATGCTGCCTTATTTAAGAGGCTTCAGAATAACAATGACCATGTTTATACCCTGGCCTCATAAAGTATCTATTCTGTGAACCACCACAGGTCATCTAAATCCACTTTCTTATTGCTCCTCATTTGAGCATTCTGAGCAAAATGGCTTGTTTACCTGCATTTACACAGAAGCATTGGAAAGTGGCAGAGTGACCTATGTAAGTTTTGACTTTCACTTACTGACTGTGTCGCATAATCTCCTCAGATAACTGGTAGCTTACCTCTGAACCATCCTTGAATGTAAAACTGATGAAAAAAATCCTTAAAAAGATTAAAATACTGCCACTTTAGGTTTTGGGAATACAAGGGTATCAAGCAAATTCATTACTTACCGATGAATGAGAAATCCTTTTTATTTTTTTGCTAAAACACTTTGCAAATAGCCTAGGGCCATTGCTTCCCCTATTAGTCCTTTGTGGTAACAATAATTAGGTTTCTGTCCTCCAAGTTTCAGATCTTTCTGGGGTAGAGACACTTAAGCATCATTCAATCCAACTTGATTTCATCAGGACACCACTGAACATAAGATTTTGTGCTCACAACCTGTAGATAGCAATAGGGAAGAATCAGAAGATGAGTTCAATTGATAAAAATTCCACTTTTCATTGTCTTTCTCTTCCAGACTGAGTTTAGAAAAACTGAGTCAGTCTCTGAAGCAACCTAAGACTTACCTTCATCCTTGCCCTCCCTGCAAAGACCCTCCTGCAGCTCCTGGCTCAGCTGTGGTGCCCACCTCCTTTGTCCTCATGAGCATATATGCTGGTTTATGAGAAACTGAAAGGATCAGACCCTGGGCTCATGGGAGACTTACATCATTCATGCACATATTTGATAAAGGCTAGGATTTGGTAGCTTTTGACTATTTTAGATTAACTATTGATTCAGGTGTTTGGACTTGAAGAAATAAAATAAAGAAAATGCTGGTGTTAACCCTTACATGGACCAGATTCTACTACTTTGTCTAAATTCAGATAATCTGTTATTTTTGTGACATATATTAAGAGTTATTGTACATTCCTCACTATCTCACTTTTGCTTACTAATTTTTTTTATTGAAAGTGTGTGTAGGTGTGTGTAGATGCTTAACATTTAGAAACTAGAACTCTGTTTATGGTTTACTAGAATGAAAAATTAAAAACCAAACATCTTGAATCGAGAAAAGGAAACTTTATATTTAAATAAATGCTTATATTGTGAATACTTCAGTGAAGATAACATTAGCAATGTTAGCTTTTGCTTTACTATGAAAGGATATATAATCATAGAGGTATGGCTCATAGTCTAGTGGAAAGACTGTCCTCCTACTGATCTTCCTGGTATTTTTGTAAAAACATATGAATTATAAACATCCCTGATAGCACAGAGTATCCCAGAGCCAAAGCAGGCTTTCAGAAAGGAGAGAATTAGTCTTTTCCCAGTCCACATGCTAAAACCAGAAACTGATCTGTTTACTAATTTCTAATCTTTCCTGTACCAGGAGCTATGTCTGGTGCAGCTCTCAGGTGCCAAACTCATTGGGCAGAATTCCTTCTCCAAATCTCTGTTTTGTAACTTCCTGTATAATCTGAATGACTGAATATGAAGATCTGGGACAGAACTTGGCCACCTTCAGCAGCTCTTGTAAAGGGATCAGATCAGCCTGCCTGGGAGGCTCTCTAATTGGAGGTTTATGGTAATACAATTGTTTCCCACCTGCAAGGCAGCTCTCAGCACTCCAAGCATGCATGAGGAGAGAAAGCCAGGTTGATGGACAAGTAGTCCCAGCCCAACCTTGCCTGTGTTGGAATAGCTCAAGTTTAGCCCATCTGGTGACCCCACAGCTCCCAACTGGTATTGATTGCCATCAGCGCTGCGGCCCTGCATCAGCACAGGATCTTTGTTGTAGTCAGAATGTTGAACTCAAGATCTTTATCCAGATAATAAGGAAAAGAGAAGAAAAGGCAAGCCCACTTAGGACCTGCTGAGGATGTAGCCTTTCCTTGAAATGATGTGCAATGTGACTATCAGGGGAGTTACTGAGACCTAACAAGAAAGGGATAAATGGAAATGTCCAGACACTGAGTGGTGGGGGTATCTCCTGTCTGCTGTTAGGTAGCAATTAACCAGTTTACTGAGGGATATCAGTTCAGTGAGGTTTCACCGAAATAGTCTTTGTGTATTAATAAATACTTCCTTCAAATGTTCTTTTTCTGCTCTTCCCTAGCTGTCCCACCACATAGTCTTGAACTGTGGCTCTGGGATTTCTGGATGAGAGGAGGAGCATTTTCTCCAGTTTCAGTCCTAGCCCAGCTCTGAATCTGTCTCCCTCCAGGCTGAGAACTAGGTAAACAGACTGTGGAGGCTGACATGGATCACATAGTCAGAGGTGTGTAGATAGCAGTCTCTAGTGTGTTCTGAGTCTGTAAGCTTTACTTTCTCTCTTCGTGGGGAGACTTATGCCCGCATAGTGTACATGATTTCCAGTGAGAAGTGTCCAGTTTCACCCTGGCTCTTCTTATCATCAAGTAATCCTATCACAGAATATTAGCTTTTCTCCTTTTAATCTGACAGTGCTGCCAACAGAGCTCTCGCTCTGTAGCTTTCCCCTACCCACAGCTCCCTAGGGAGCCCCTACTCCCATGTCCTTTATTGAGGTCTGTCCCTCTTTGCATCAGTCCCAGAAATTATGGAAGCATTCTTTCAAAAGTTTCATAGGCAAATGGGTATTGGAACAGCATTCTCCATCTCCATTCCTTTCTTCTCATCTTCCAAATTCTCCCGAATAAAAGGAAACAGAGGTCTCAATGTTCACATCTACCTTCAGGCTCCAAGGCCACTGTGGGAAGGGCTCTCAGGAATTTATTCCTCAAGTAAACCCCCACCCACTTTGCCCTTCAGCAATGCCAAAGCAGGCCTTGAGATGCACATCCCCCTTCTTAAAGGCACCCTGATCTCCATGGATGGATCTCTCTAGATTCTTCTTACTTGGAATTTTAAATAGGAGTCACCCTTCAGGTTTACATTGAACAATATAATGAATAAATGTGCTCAGTATCTTCAGATGGATATTTCCATAGGGTAGTGTTATCTTCATCAGAATTCCCTGATGACCTTGAAAAATGCAAACTCCTGGACAAGTCTCAAGATTCATCAAATCCGAATCTCTGCTGTTTTGGGCCCAGACATCTCCATTTTTAACGTCTTTCTCTGGGAAGCTTTACACCATAGAATAGTAAGTAAAATATATAGAATTAGGATATTAGTGCACTGTTATCCTTGATAACATGGAATATTGATTCTCATCCCTCACTTTGCACTAGAATCATCCATAAGACATTTTAAATTGTATTGATGAACCTATTTTCAGGGCAGGAATAGAGACACAGACATAGGGAAAAAAGTTGTGGACACAGCAGATGAATTGAGACAGTAGCATTGACGTATATACACTACCATGCTTAAAATAGATAGCTAGTAGAACATATTGGGCTCAGATAATAAAGAATCTGTCTGCAATTCAGGAGACCTGGGTTCTATCCCAGGGTCAGGAAGATCCCCTGGAGAAGGGCATGGCAACCGACTCCAGTATTCTTGCCTGGAGAATTCCATGGACAGAAGAACCTGGCAGACTACAATCCATGGGGTTGCAAAGAGTCAGACACGACTTAGCGACCAACACACACACACAGTGGGACATTGCTGTGTAACACAGGAAGCTCAAACTAGTGTTCTGGGATGACCTAGAGGAGTGGGGTGGAGAAGGGTGTGAGAGACTTTCAAGAGGGTATATATATATATATATCTGATTCACATTGTTGTACAGAAACCAGCACAATATTATAAATATCCTCCAATTAAAAAAATTAAAATATGCTCATGATTAAACAGGGAACATATTAAAGAAAATAGGAGTTATCATTCTCTTTTTCAAACCTACTTACAGTTGTTTTAATTACTTTTTCTTTCCTGAAATTCAGTAACTTTTGACTGTGGCTTATCTCTCCTAGATTTAGCCACTTAGAATGCAGAAGTAATATCATCTGTTATTTATTTAACCATAATTTGTGAAAAGTTCTGAGAAATTAAGTAACCTCTGTTTGTGCATATGTGTGTTTATGCATTTTTTCCCTCTGTCTCTCTGTGTAATTATTACCTAAGGATGAAAATATAATTTTCCCCTTTCACCTTATAAGGTAAACAGAAAGCCTATTGAATTTTTGATTTCTGGGACTCCCTTGATCCATGTAGCAGTTACCAATTTTGACTTCTTTTTGTTTTCTGGTAAATTGAACTGTTTCCCAATCTGAACCTATCCTTTCACTTGGAGTATTTAGATCATTTATATTTAATGTAATTACCTGTATACTTGCATGCATGCTACGTAACTTCAGTTGTGTCTGACTCTTTGTGACCCTATGGACCATAGCCTGCCAGGTTCCTCTGTTCATGGGATCCGCTAGGCAAGTATATTGGACGGGTTGCCACGCCCTCCTCCAGGGGATCTTCCTGACCCAGAGGTCAAACTCATATCTCCTGGGTCTCTTGAATTGGTGGGTGGGTTCTTTACCCCTAGTGCCACCATGGGAAGCCCAATTACTTGGATATTGAGGCTTAAATCTACAAAATTATTCTTTATTTTCTATTTTATTGACTCTTACATGTTTCTTCTTGCTTTCTTTTGTAGTGGATCTTTAGTTGCTAAGTTGTGTCCAGCTCTTTTGTGACCCCATGGACTGTAGCCCACAAGGCTCCTCTGTCCATGGTATTTCTCAGGCAAGAATACTATAGTGGACATAAAACAAGTTTCAAAAATTTCATAGTCTAACAGTATTGCAATCATTCAGAGTATGTACTTTTATCAATGTGGATTTATGTTATAAATCAATATCAAAAGTTATTTGAAAATAGCCCATATATTTTCAAGTGCAGTGTCACCAAAAGAGATCTTTGACCTAGCTACTGAAAGTCTCAATCAAGTTAGAAGACTGAAAAAAAATACAGAGGATGATTGCAGAGAAGAAACCATTTTGTCTCCTAGTTGATAGTCTATGGACTTGATTTTGTATCTTACTGCTATGTGAAAATTGTGTGAATCTTAATTATGCTGAATTGGCTTACAGTGCTTTCCAGGTCACTTGCACTACTGTATAGTGTTTTTCAGGTCAACTCTTTGTGATCCCATAGACTGCGGCAAGCCAAGCTTCTCTGATTTTCACTATCTCCTGGAGTTTGCTCAAATTCATTGTCATTGAGTTAGGGATGCCATCCATTCATCTCATTCTCTAATGTCTTCTCCTTCTGCACTCAATCTTTCCTATCATCAGGGTTTTTTTCAATGAGTTGATTCTTCGTATCAGATGTGCAAAGTATTAGAGCTTCAGCACCAATCCCTCCAATGAATATACAAGGTTGATTTCCTTTAAGATTGACTGTCCATGGACTCTCAAGAGCCTTCTCCGACACCGCAGTTCAAAAGTATCAAGTCTTCAGTGTTCAGCCTTCTTTATGGTCTGACTCTCACATCTGTATATAACTGCTGGAAAAAGCATTGCTTTGACTAGACAGATCATTGTCAGCAAGTGATGTATCTGCTTTTTTATATGCTGTTTAGGTTTGTCATAGCTTTTCTTCCAGGGGTAAGTGTCTTTTAATTTCATGCGGCAGTCACCATCTGCAGTGATGTTGGAGCGCAAGAAAATAAAATATGCCACTGTTTCCATTTTTTCCCCATCTCTTTGCCATGAAGTGATAGGAGTGGATACCATGATCTTTGTTTTTAAAATGTTGAGTTTTAAGGCAACCTTTTCCTCTTCTCTTTCACCCTCATGGAGAGGATCTTTAGTTTCTCTCCATTTTTTTGCCATTAGGGTGATATTATCTGCATATCTGAGGTTGTTGACACTTTCCTGTATAATTGTATTTTTGTTTATTTGTTTTTGTTTACTCTTTTTATTTTTTTCTCCTGACAATCTTGATTCTGGCTTTTGATTCATCCATCTTAACATTTTGAATGATGTATTCTGCATATAAGTTATATAAGCATGTTGACTATATACAGTGTCACCATACTCTTTTCCCAGTTTTTAACCAGTCTGTTGTTACATGTCTTGTTCTATAGTTTCTTGACCTGCATCCAGCTTTCTCAGGTGGTAGGTAAGTTAGTCTGGTATTCCCATCTCTATTAGGATTTTCTAGTTTATTGTGATCCACACAGTCAAAGACTTTAGCATAGTCAATGAAGCAGAAGTAAGTGTTTTCCCAGAATTCTCTTGCTTTTTCTATGATTCAGCAGATGTTGACAATTTGATCTCTGTTTACCTTTTCTAAATCCAGCTTGTACTTCTGGAAGTTCTTTATTCATGTATTGTTGAAGTCTAGATTGAAGGATTTTGAGCATTACCTTGCTAGCATGTGAAATGAATGCAATTGTGTGGTAGTTTGAACATTTTTAGCATTGCCCTTCTTTGGGGTTGGAATGAAAACTGACCTCTTCCACTCCTATGGCCCTACTGAGTTTTCCAAATTTGCTGGCTTATTGAGTGCAGCACTTTAACAGCATCATCTTTTAGGATTTGAAATAGCTCAGCTGGAATTTTCTCTCCTCCACTATCTTTGTTCATAGGGATGCTTCCAAAAGTCCACTTGACTTCACATTCCAGGATGTCTGCCTTTAGGTGAGTGATCACACCATCATGGTTACCTAAGTAATGGAGAACTTTTTGTACAATTCTTCTGTGTATTCTTCCCACCTCTTTTTAATCTCTTCTGCTGTTATGTCTTTGCCCTTTCTGTCCTTTAGTGTGCTCATCTTTGCCTAAAATAGTCACTTAGTATCTCTAATTTTCTTGAAGAGATTGCTAGTTTTTCCCATTCTATTATTTTGCTCTATTTCTTTTTTTTTCCTTTACTTATTTTACTTTACAATACTGTATTGGTTTTGCCATACATTAACATGAATCCACCACAGGTGTACAAGTGTTCCCAATCCTGAACCCCCCTCCTCCCTCCCTCCCCATACCATCTCTCTGGGTCATCCCAGTGCACCTGCCTCAAGCACCTCTATCCTGTATCGAACCCTAGACTGGCGTTTCTTTTCTTACATGATATTATACATGTTTTAATACCATTCTCCCAAATCATCCCACTCTCTACCTTTCCCACAGAGTCCAAAAGACTGTTCTATACATCTGTGTCTCTTTTGTTATCTTGCATACAGGGTTATCATTACCATCTTTCTAAATTCCATATATATGTGTTAGTATACTGTATTGGTGTTTTTCTTTCTGACTTACTTCACTCTGTATAATAGGCTCCAGTTTCATCCACCTCATTAGAATTTATTCAAATGTATTCTTTTTAATGGCTGAGTAGTACTCCATTAAGCAACCTAGATGTCCATCAGCAGATGAATGGATAAGAAAGCTGTGGTACATATACACAAAGGAGTATTTTGCTCTATTTCTTTGCACTGCTTCACTTAAAAGGCTTTCTTATCTCTCCTTGATATTCTTTGGAACTCTGCATTCAGCTGGATATATCTTTCCCTTTCTCCTTTGCCTTTTGTTTCTCTTCTTTTCTCAGCCATTTGTAAGGCCTCCTCATACCATCATTTTGCCTTCTTACATTTCTGTTTCTTTGAGATGGTTTGGGTCACTACCTCCTAGACAATATTATGAGCCTCTGTCCATAGTTCTTCAGGCACTCTGTCTATGAGATATAATCCCTTGAATCTATTTGTCACTTCCACTGTATAAACATAAGGGATTTAATTTAGGTCATACCTGAATGGCCTAAAGGCTTTTCTTCCTTTCTTCAATTTAAGTCTAAATTTTGTGACAGGAGTTTATGATCTGAACCAAAGTCAGCTCCTGGTCTTGTTTTTACTGACTGGAGAAAGCTTCTCCATCTTCAGCTACAGAGAATATAGTCAACCTGACTTCAGTATTGACCATCTGATAATGTTCACATGTAGAATAGTCTCTTATGTTGTCTGTTGCTCTTAATTTCTTCCAACAGGAAACATTTTTATTAGCTTTAATATTTCATTTATAATGAGTATACCATTGACAAATTTTATCAGGTATTGATTCTCTGAAAAAATTTACTTGATCATCATTTTTGAGACATTACTTTTCCCTCACTGGACATATAATTTTAGATTATCAACTACTTCATTCCCCATGACACTGAAAATATCCCTTCATTGTCTCTGGCATATATATATATATATATATATACTTAGAGGTCTGTTACTCCTCCTTTGAAAAATATAAGTCCTTTTCACTTAAATGCTTTTAAGATTATTCTCTTTCTGTTGTTTAGTTTTAGTCTTTTTTTTTCTTTTAATTGATATTTTGTTTAGATTTACAATCTTTCTTGAGATTTTTAATAATTCCTGAACATTTTTTAGTTTCAATTTTGGAAAATTCCCAGCTATTTTTCCAAATATTGTTTCTTGTCCATTTTAATTCTTTTCTCTTTGTGAGATTCCAGTTAGAAGCACGCAGACCTGTAACAATATCTCATAAATCTTTTATTATCTATTGTGCATTTTTCATCTTATCTTTCTTTGCATTAGTCAGAAAAGTTCGCCATTTTCTAGTTCTCTAAATCTCTATTCAGTTAAATCTAATCCTTTTAGACCAACTATTTGAGTTACTGAGTTCAGTGTTTTGTATTTTTTTCTTTTTACTTTTAGCATTTCAATTTAATTTTATTTCATAGTTTTAGTGTTTTGTCAACATTACCAACTTTCTATTTTAATTCTTGGAATATGGTGATCATAAACTTAATATTATTGTTGGTGACTCCATAATAAACCTACTCCTATTTTCTTTTCCTCTTCATTTGTGTGCATTTGTGTTCTAAATGTTTGTGTTACTGCTGGTGAGTGAAAAAATGGGTAGATTGATATGCAGTTCTGGTTTCTGTTCTATTATTTGAGGTGTTTGTGGTGGTGGTAGTGACAGGCAGCTACAATATCACAGATCAATTGATATCAATCAAGCACAGACTGAGGAAAGAGGCCCCGTAAGACCATCTTCCTGCCCTCACTTCAGACAGTAACCACAAATTCAAGAGTTCCAGGATCACCTTTATTACAGACTGGGTAGCTGCAGATTTGGGGATTCCCACAGACTCCCTCAGGTTTGATCATTTCATAGAAAAACTCACAGAACTTGGTAAAGTGGTATTCTTACAGTTTTATAGAGGATATAAATTAAAACCAGTCAAAGGCAGAGACACCTAGTGTGAAGTCTAAAAGAGTTCCAGATGCTTAACTTCCACATCCTCAGAGATATGTTACCCTCCTGGGATTGATGTTAGACATAATACACAGTGTATTGACCACTTGAAAGGTTCACTGTCCAGAGTTTTAATTGGAGTTTTATTATGTAGGCATAATTTATTGAATGACTACCAATATCATTGAACTCAATCACCAGCCACTGTCTCTTACCCAGAAATCTATGATATCATACAATTCAATCCCCTAATCACGTATTCAGTCCTTCTGACCATGGGCTGTCCGCATATGAGTTTTCTCAGCACAGAGGATCAGATGAGATCCAAGGGGCCCAAAATGAATAATGAAAAACTCCAATCACTCAGGAAATTCCAGGGATTTAGAGGCAGAACTGGAGACAAGGACTAGACCTCTCTTTGGGATGAGGTCAAACTCTTTATTACACAGGGAAATATTGTGGAAATTGAAGCAGGATTTCAGTATGTTTTCTTCAGAATGTTACTATCATCATATTGCTGGCTAAAATTATACTTGAGGTATTTCTTTGCCAATACAGTGCAGCTATACCAGCCCACAACTGTGACTGTAAGTCATAATGATTCCTTGTAGTGGTACAATTACCTGGATTCTTTCCTTATGTTTTCTAGTGAAATCAGATTAAAGCACTAACATTATTTCATCATATTTTTCCTCTCATTTCTTTTTTATAATACAAATAAGGTATTATATCTACCTTTATTTTTCCTTCCTCTTTTTCTTTTTTCAAAATCACATGGATATGTAGGGTATAATTTTATCTCTGCATAATAAAATTATGCATTACCAAATATTTATTATAAAATTGATGCCATAGACCCACTGCAGTTGTAGGAGCCCAGTTCAAGCTACTTTAGGTAGGTACAGATGGGGACTATCTTATTGGAGAGATATTCACATACACAGAGGCATACTTATCTCCAGAAGCTGACTTTCTTAAGACTGAGAAATAGAATTGAGATTGTTGGTTCTGCTTATGGTATAACAAGATACTGTGATGCTTGGACCTGATGAATGACCATGGTGGCCAGACCCAATTATGCAGGCTTCAGAACTGTAGAAGGGTCGCCTCCTGTCAGCCTAGCACTGAGAGTTAAAGCTGGTAACAGAACATCACCTTTTGGTATCTAAAGAGATTGATGATCAGAGTATTTCCCCTATTTCCTGAAATTTTTAACCCTTTGCTTTTATCCAGACCTCAGAGAGTAAAATCAGTCAGAGCATGACTGCTAATGAATCTTGCTAAGCTTGGCAAATAGAAGCTTATAGCCAGATTGACTTGAGTTGGAAAACTATGGAACTATAATAAAATGCTGTGAATTTATTTGTGCCATTTATATGTCTCACTTGGGATGTATGGAAAAAGAATGTAAAGTATACAGGAATTGATCCCTTTGCTTGTAGAGTGTCCAATAGAAAATAGAATTGTATCATATACTCACCTCCTCCCCCATGCACAAACACTTTAAATGGGTCATTGTGGTACAAAAAGAAGGTGTTGAATACAGTCTAGGTACAAAAAAAATTTTTTTTTAATATATCATCATGTTTGTCAACCAGAATTTGGAGTTGTGTTAAAATTCAGTTTGAAATCTAGCATATTTGCCATGAGCAGGAAGTTTAAATAGGCCTGTTTCTATACATCTTTTTCTTCCAACACGCTTAGCATAGAAGACACCAATTGAAAGAACGAATAAAAGAAGGAACCATCAGACTTCCCATGTTCATCTGAAGTAAAAATAATTCTTGTGTTGTAATATCCACAGTTAAGTTCAGTTGCTCAGTCGTGTCCAACTCTTTGTGAGCCCATGGGCTGTAGAATGTATAATATCCACAAATTGATTCAGAAAAAGAGGCAGGAAGATAATGATCTAGAGTCTATGTCCTAGCTGTAATCAAGGGAAAGTACAGATCTTTATAATAGGGGTGAATGAACAAAAAGAGGAGGAAGAGAATATAGACAATATGGACCCCCTCCCCAAAAAAAAATCCTGATGACAGGAGAATAAACAAATCAAAAGAAAAGCTTATACATTTATGAGGTTTTCTAGATGTCATACCTAAGCAAGCAATGCTATATAAAATATTAAGCAGCTCTAATGCTTACTTCCCTGCTTGGACTTCCCTGGTGGCTCAGACGGTAAAGCGTCTGTCTACAATGCAGAAGACCCGGGTTCGATCCCTGGGTTGGGAAGATCCCCTGGAGAAGGAAATGGCAATCCACTCCAGGACTATTGCCTGGAAAATCCCATGGACAGAGGAGCCTGGTAGGCTACAGTCCATGGGGTCACAAAGAGTCGGACAGCACTGAGCGACTTCACTTCATTAATGCTTACTGAGAAAATTTATGGAGTTAGAAGTACGTATCTTAAATCATATTCACTGCACACTTACCTCTGTTTCTCACTCTTTAACCAAGCTTCTCTGAGATCAAGTATTTTCCCTTCAGATTTTGTGTAAAGGCTAAAATTTTTAAGAAATGAATAACACAAGTAAGAGAGTATTAGAGAAGATGGTTATTCCCGTGAGAAGATGTGCTTAAGCTGCTGTTGGTTGAAGCTCTTGCACGTGCAGGGTTTGCTATTATATGGAAAAAGTTTTGTTGCTTCATTCCCTCCCATTCAGTTCTTTCATTTATTTCTTGGGACAATCATTTACTAAACAACTCCTAGGTTGCAAATAAGTCCTGGAAGCCATAAGAGATGAAATGCACATGAAATGTGTGTTCAGCCTTCAGAATCTTTCATTTACACTTGGAAAAGATAAAAATTGTATATAAACAACTATTATATTGAGTTATGAGATAGGTGCTTATTTATTGAATTAAAGAGACACCAGGGAGAGGGGAAAGAAAGAACTGTCTTTTATTCATGACATCATTTATTCATTCATTCACTAATTTCAGGGAAAAAAAAAAAGTATTGACTGAATAACTATTATGTACCAGCCATTGTTTAGGCAATTTTCAGAGATTTAAATTCAAATGAAGGAGACTATAAATTGATAATAAATAGTCTACTTTTAGATAATTACTGGGCTCTGAAGGAATGAAGCTAAGTAGGAAATTTGAGAATGGTCATGAGGGAAACAATTTCACTTGAGACAATTAGGAAAGGCTTCTCTGAGAAGGTGACATGTAAATTGAAACCTAAGTGAAATAGCCCATACTCATTTTTCAGGAAAAACATCCTAACAAGTGGGGAGAGTACCTATAATGAGGCTTCTCAGGCAGGAGGAAACATGATAGGTCAAGGAATGAGCAAGGAGAGTGGTAGGAGGTCAGGCTGGCTAGTGTGAATGGGAGGCAAAGATTGACTGCAAAGGGGCTTATGGAACAGAAGAGGCAATTTGAATTTGATTCTAAACATAAAGGGAAGTTGGTGAAAGAATTTAAGAGGAGTAATGTAGTATTGGACTGTGGGATTCCCTTGTGGGTTAGACGCTAAGAATCTGCCTGCAATTCAGGAGACTCAGGTTTGACTCCTGGATCAGGAAGATCCCTTGGAGAAGAAAATGGCAATACACTCCAGTATTGGATTAATTAACCCGGGATTAGATTATCATTTTTAAATGGTCATTCTGCCAACAGTAAGGAAAGTGATTTGGAGGCAATAGAAAAGCAGAGAAATCAATTAATAGTGTAGTTAGAGATACCTGTTGTTTGGACAAAAAGAGCTATTGTAGAGTATGGAGATTTCATGAGTGCTCTACAGCAAAAGTCTGCAGGATTTGATGGAGATTTTCAGATCAAGAGTAGAGGAGGGAGGAGGCAACATGACCACTGGTTCTGGCTTGAACAGCTTGTGGATGGGGATACTGTTTAATGAGTTCAGAAAAAAAAAAAAAACTGAAGGAGTTTATTTGCAAAGATGATAAGCTTTGATATTTGTGTGAGATAGTCAATAAGAGCTGCTAAGTAGAGAGTATGATAATATGTGCTTGGAATTTACCAAAAAGTCTGATTTGAGATTAAAAAAAAAAAAAAAACCCATGGTGTAAGCATACTGATGACACAAAATCATGGTAATTAAGCACAATTTTAGGGAAAAGAAGGTGTAAAGATAAAGAGGAAAGAGCTCAGAATTTTTCATGGTGGGGAGGGGATGAAGTTTGCAAAAGAGCCTAAAAAGTTGCAATGAGATAGGAGAAAAACTAAGAAGGCAGCTTCCTTGAAAGTAAAAGAGTGTATCTGAAGACAGACAGCTTGATGAATCAATCCTATTCCTCATCCATTGGGTTTGGCACTTTGAATCTTCTTATTCCCTTCTTTTGCTTTTCTTGCTAAATGTCAGTCAATTGATTAAAATAATGATGTTTCAAAACACACTTTTGGGGAGCATCTTTCCAATATCAAAGCAGAAAGAGGGAGCATAGGAGTGGAGTAGTCATAGAGGAAAATCTATGTATGTATGTATGTATTAGTTGCTCAGTCATGTCTGACTCTTTGCAACCCCATGGACTGTAACCCACCACGGTCTTCTGTCCATGAGACTCTCCAGGCAAGAATACTGGAGTGACTAGCCATTAGCCATTCCCTTCTCCAGGAGAGGAAAGTCTAAGTGACCTGATATAACAGTATTTGCTCATCTGGACTCAGGATATGCACTTCAGTGGTTTTTTGTTACACTTCCCTCTGTTAGATATTAATAGTGCTTCTATAGCTACTTACCACCTTCCCTCTGCCCTAGGGATGACTTACATGGACATAATCAATGAGCTCACTTGCCTATTGCTTCTGGCTTTGTTCAGTCAATGGGGAAACCTAGGAGGAGATCAGAGAGTAGGTTAAGAATATTTATTCAACCAGGCCCCTCTGTGGTATCATCTGGGTCTGATTTCATCACTCTAGCAGAATTCACAAATCCCTTAAAGGAAGTCTTCTATGTACAACCTTCTTTCCAGTTCTGCTAACTGCCCATTCCCCATCAATTCAGGCCTAAGGGTACAAAAGAGTCATTGTTAACCCTGGGGCTTTCTTCCTTTCCCTATACCCTGTCTCTACTTTTGAAACTAATTATTTTGTGAAATGTCCTCAGTTTATCCTGATTTAAATATGCCATCTGTTTCTCATTTGACACCAAAAATACAGAATTTATGATCCAGTCAGACTATCTCAAGCTTGCATCACAGATTCTAGGTGACCCAGGAACTCAGAGAAAGGGAAGGGAAGGGAAGAGTGACGAGGATTGAGAGGCCAGGCAAAGCAGGTTTATGTAGGAGGTGAGCTGAAACTGAACCCTGAGGAATGGTTGATAAGGACAGGGTACTAAAGAGATATAGAAAAAGAATTCAGGTATGAAGTCTCAAAGAAATCCTAGCCAGATCACTGCTGCTGCTACTGCTGCTAAGTTGCTTCAGTCGTGTCCGACTCTGAGACCCCACAAACGGCAGCCCACCAGGCTCCCCGTCCCTGGGACTCTCCAGGCAAGAACACTGGAGTGGGTTGCCATTTCCTTCTCCAATGCATGAAAGTGAAAAGTGAAAGTGAAGTCACTCAGTCGTCTCCTAGCCAGATCACTAGGTGCTGTAATTGCACTGGTTTAAGAAGTGGAATTTCATATTCATTCAAGGTAAAATTACTGACCTGGTCTTAACCTATCCTTACCAGAATGTACAGACTGTGTCCAAGTGTGGTACAATTAAAACTATACATATTTTGCCTGTTTCTTGGTTTTAGATCAGAGCTCCTAAAACCATTGTTACTTTCTGAATGACTGGTGTGTCTTCTTTGCATTTCATAATGAGCCCCTTTCACCACACCTGAATTTCCGTGAATAGTGACTCAGAATAGGGTCTCCAGATGGCTTCAGCATAGGGGTCAGTCATGATAAAGACCAAGTGCATTATTAGAGGGTGGGAAACTTTAGCTCTGCCTGCTAACCCATGTGAGGGGGTGGAGGGCTAGAGATCTGTCACAAAACTCTTGAACCGTTTTTAGGCTAGAGAACATGTTGATGTCTTGGAGGGTAGGATGCTTGGAGAGGGGGTGAGAGTCGTGTGTTCTGCATCTCTGTTCTTTGCCCCAGGCATCTTTTGCATTTGGTTGTCCCTGGCTTGTATCTTTATAATTCTGAGAGAAGTATTTTCCTGGTTTCTATGAGTGGTTAAACAATTACGAAACCTGAGGAGGGTGTTGTGGGAATCCTCCAATTTGTAGTCATCTGGTCTGAAGTGTGCATCACCTGGGAATGCTGCTTGTGGCTCAGATCTCGGGTGGGGGAAGTCTTGTGGGACTGAGCCCTTTTGCTTGTGGGCTTTGATGATAAGTCCAGATAGATAGGATCAGAATTGAATTCAATTGTTGGACACCCAGTTGGATGGCAGAGAACTGTTTTTTGGAAAAATATATATATTGAAACAAACCAATCATGATGTATTTTTCTTTGCAGTGAAGTACGCTGGATTTGAAACAGTCACAGGGCCCATTTATGCAGAATTTTCCCATGTCTTTCTCTTGAGATTTTCACAGCAAATCCATCTTCAGAGTCAGCAACCTGACGATGCCCCAGTAAGGCCATGAGGTCTGGCTCTCCTCTAGACACTGCACAAGGCCGAGGCATCACTGCTTTGCAGGTTGACCACTCCACAGTGCACAAACCCACTACAGAATAACGGAAGTTTAATGAAGATGAACATGGCAAGTGTTTTCTTTCTTCTTTTCTTCTCTCTTTCTTTGTAAACTGGAAGGACTTTAGTTAATGCTCCATAAAAACCGGTTTAATATACAGTTATTACAAAGCTTCAAATTTTGACAGATTAAGTGCTATTAAATCACCTTACTGTGAAGGCGCTAAAAGGTCACAAGATGAATTAGTTCAGGCCATCTTGTCTCAGTCTTCAGCAACCAGCTCTTTTCAGGCCTGCCTTCCCCCATCAAGAAAAAGAAAGAAGAATAAAAGAAAAAGGAACTGGAAATTATGACCCTCTAAATGTCTTCAGGATGGGAGCCTGTGAAGAATGGCTCTGCCTTGTCATGAGAGACAGATGGGTTTTTATCAGCTCAGAGGGCAATTTTCTACTTTATTTTTCCCCCTTTGGTTGACTGTGATCCATAATGTTGCATTTTGCCCTTTAGGAAGAATTTTCCAGTTGACAGACTCGATAGCCATATCCTGTACCAGTGCTTGGGAAAGGCAAAAGAAAGAACTTCAGCTGGATTCAATATTTCTAACAATATAGTCACAACTGCTTTTTTATGAATTTTTTTCTGTGGTTGTTGCTAGGAGAACTAAACCTCAAATTTATATAGCAGATTGTTGCTTTCATAAATGCAGTTTTGAAGGTTCTGATAAAAAAAAAAAAAAGTAAGGCAATGCTTCCTATACATTAAAGATTGCTAGATTGCTGGTAAGAAGGAAGTGTATGGAATACTGTTACTGAAGTGTGGCAGGACTGATCAAGGATTACTAACAGCCATAGGAGTTGTTGTAATTTGAAAACTGTTACAGTGTTTATTTTTCTACCTTTTACTTGCCTGAATAACCCATTTACAGAAAAACCTTAGACAGAAAAAAATAAAAGCCAGTCTGAGAAAACAGGAACATTATTTCCTACAATGGCAAATTTGGAAGTTTCTTTCACACAGATAAAAATACACTTCTAGGTTGTATCTTTGTCTTTAACTAACCTGGTCCCATCTCTTAGTCAGTAGGTGTCCTGTGTGGCTCTGGGAAGGAGTCTGCTAACTTTAGGGGTCTTGGTTTAATAGCTTAGCTACAGCTGTACTGAGTGGGCTCTGGGCTGGCCTCAGCAAACACTGGTGTTATATAAATATATATATATTGTGTGTGTGTGTGTATATATATATATATATATATATATATATATATATATAGCTTCATACTGATCTGCTCCCTACAGCTAATCTTTCATCCACATCTTACTAGGAAAATCATACACTCACACTCTTGAACACACTCAAACACACATACACTCAAACTCATATAAACATAAACATGAGTACTTGCTTTTTATGACTCCTTGTTCTCACTCTCTCCTTTTTTAATCTTAAAGTTTCTGAAGCTATGATTTGCTAGCTTGGAGGAGTTGCAACCAAAGTTCCACTTGTAGTGGGCTAGGTGCTATCATAGTCCTTATGTGATAAGGGGTGCAGATATTTAGTAAGTGTATACCTACATCACAGAAAGAGTAGAAGGTTCTGGATGATAGGTTTATGTGAAGCAAAGGCAAGGCACATAAACATTTTACAGATTCCCTTCATCCCATCCTAGGCCTGTCCCAAGTGTTCTCATTTAATGAGATTCAGAGAATTCTCATGATTATCCAGTCATGCAATCCCAGTGGCAACCCAGTTTCTGAACCTGTATCTTTGACTTAAAGGGCCACACTCTTTGTATAGTGGCACCCTACCTCTTTATACACTATTCACTTATTAAGCTAGAATTTTTACTTTCTTCCAGTGTGTCAGAGATTGTGCTGGGTAAGCTCACTGAATCCTTGCAAACACATAGCTACCCCATGAGATGGACAACAGGCTGGAAGCTGTCCACATTTTACAGATGGAAGAGGTGCAATCCTAAGAGGGTCACAGTTGGGCAGTTGTGAGTCTAGGTCCTGGGCCACATTTTCCCATTCTTTTACAGGGTGTCTTCAGTTGCAATTGGCTAAATTGACAGTTTGGGTTTTTCTTAAGGCTTTGTATGTACTTTAAGTGTCCATGTAGTGTCTCTGATTCTCTAACATTACAGCAGGGAAAAATAAAGTACCCTTCAATTTACACTATTCTTTTTTGTTGTAGTTGTGCTGTTTGGATATCTTATCAATGAAATAAGAGAGGTGATTGTCAGGGTTTATCGTCAAAGAAAGCCCTAGTGAACAATGATTCCTGGTGGTTTGTTATTGGTCTGAAAAAAGTGTTGGTTTCAAAATCATGTTCGACTCTTTGCAACCTTACGGACTGTAGCCCACAGGCCTCCTCTGTCCATGGAATTCTCCAGGCAAGAATATTGGAGTGAGTAGCCATTCATGACCCAAGGATCAAACCCATGTCTCCTGCATTGCAGGAAGATTTGTTACCATCTGAGCCACCAGGGAACCCTAGCCATGGTTCTAAACAATATCATTTTTCTTCAAAGTTTTGGTTTAGATACTTTGTTAAGAAAAGTTCAAGAGGTATAACTATAATGAAATCTTTCACTTAGTTTGAAATGACATTGTTTAGTCACTAAGCTGTGTCCAATTCTTTTCGACCCAATGGACTATAGCCTGTCAGGCTCCTCTGTCCTTGGGATATCTCAGGCAAGAATACTTTAGTGGGTTGCCATTTCCTTCTCCAGGAGATCTTAACGAACCAGGGACTGAACCTGCTTCTGCTGCATTGCAGATGGATTCTTTACCACTGAGCCACCAGGGAAAGAAACCATGGAATCTTAACATATTTAAACTTAATAGTTGTAAACAAGCCTTTGGATATTCGAGAGACACCAAAGAAAATAGAAGAGAAGATAAAGGAAGAATGCAGAAGGTTGAAGAAGTGTGTATACAATTTAACACAAATTAATAGGCTTTAATATCAAGCTCAACTTCATTATTGTCAATTGCCAGATATTTTTAAACCTTTAGGTTTTTCCTTGGGTATAATCTGAGAAGTAGCATTTCCGGAACAAGCAGTCCTCAGGGTTTACTGCTGTAGCTGGAGCCAAGCAGGGACCAGCACTTGAAGTTCCCTGCCTGTTGTTGATGTTGCTGGTGGGACTTCTGGAAGTGGTCACTCATGATGGGAGTGTGGATCGTCATCTTCCTTTCTTATTGTCTCATCAAGGCCCTCACTCAGGAAAAGAGAGATGAGTGCTCTGGTGGGTTCTGCTCATTCAATAGCTCTTGCTATCAGCAGGAAGATGGCCTACTATACTCATCATGCACTGCCCTCTCTTTTTCCATTTCTGTTTCTTCTATCAGAAATGCCCTTCTCCCAGGCCTCTCCTTGCTAACTCTGATCAGTTCTCTAAATCAGCTCAATGCTTCCTCCAGGAGCCTCTCGTACATGTTCTAGATGGTTCCTGCATTCTATCTTCTCAGTTGAAATACCTTGTCTATACATATCAGTCTTCTAACTCCATCTCCAATATTCAGGCTCTGTTTACTGAATGGGTGAACAGTTCATCTCTTTTATTTGTAGGTTGCACTTTTACAGTAGAAGAGGTTGTAATATATTTGAGTTCTAGCTGGATACTTCTGTAACCCTTGAGAAACTGCATTATTCTCTATGTGAAAAATAAGCCCTCAATTGAGCGAACACATTTGCACATTCTCATATACACAAACTCACTTACACTTTTTTTCATATTAGTTTTAAAGCGTCTGTCTACAATGCAGGAGACCCAGGTTCAATCCCTGGGTTGGGAAGATCCCCTGGAGAAGGAAATGGCAACCCACTCCAGGACTATTGCCTGGAAAATCCCATGGATGGAGGAGCATGCTGTAGTCCAAGGGGTTGCAAAGAGTCGAACACGACTGAGCGACTTCACTTTCACTTTCACTTTCTCTGAAATACTAGCCCAAATCCAATTTCTTCTACAAACCTTATTCAGTCTGCCTTTTTCTAACCGTTCTATGTGGTCACTCCGTGGGCATGTGCATATGATACTATACTTATAATTGTGTTCTTTTGAAATGTTTTATCTCCTCATATGTGCTAAATGCAATTGTGGGATGGTTAGTTCTAAGCCTTTAACATAGGACAGTTTCTTAATGATAACAAGCACAGGATCATGCTTTTTATTCCCATTAAAGTCTGCTTTGATCTTTGATATCCTCCTAACTGATCCTTCTTCCATTACCTTTCCCTCAAGGAGATGCTTCTTGACCGTTTCTCTATATGCCCTCTTTTTCCAGTTGAGAGCTAGTCTCTCATAGTATAGAGTTTGATGCTCTGTCCACAGCAGATGCTCAAAAAATACTTGCTAATCTCCATGGATTTTTGTTTTGAACCTCAGAAAGCAATATGTCTGTGAAAGTGATTTACAACAACAAAAGTAAAATGCAAATGTAAGGGATAATGCTACTATTCAAATAACCATGTGATTTGATAGTGATGATTTAAATCTTATAGGTTAATATTCAGCAAATTCTTCTCAGATTCACTTCCCTTTAACAGGCTTATAATCTCAAGTATCCTGGTTATAAAAGTACATTTCTAGCTGAGTGTATGTCATGCTCTGGGGCTCTACACATCTAAATATTTAACAGGATTGCTTTATCTGCCCTTATTCTGATGTTGCTGATATGTGATTTGGCTTCCGCCCAGTGGGTCCCTGGGTTTTTCATCGTCCAGTGCATATATTGGATACAGTGAGCCTGGGAAGCAAGAATAGTGGGGTTGCTGAGGCATCAAATGCAATCAGAATGTTATTTAGAAAAACTGGCTTGGCAGACAAGCCTTGCACACATCTTTTGTTACACTGTATCTTTGTAACATATTATTTCTGCTTCACAAGGTCACCTGCCCCTGATTAGGACCCGTGGTCTGTTGATAACAGAGCTGGATGATGGCCACAGCATGAGTTAGGACTGCACACAGAGAAGGATGAGTCTCCCAAAGTCCCAGCGCACCTTGACTGGGTTCTCACACTTGTTTTGAGTCCTTCTTAGCTCTCCTTTTTCTCCCTGTTATTGGTGTGGGTGGGGGTTAGAATCAACAGACAATGGTTTAATGCAAAGCTTCTTTCTTTGACCAGAGAAGTGGGAGTGGTGTGGGAATCATAAGAAGTAGTTAAATCTCAACACTTTTTGCATGAGGATTTTCATCCTAAAATAAGTATCCATGTTCTGGCCTTTCGTCAAGATCTGTTCCACTGGTCTATTTCATTCTCTTCATATGTTCGGTTCTTACCACTGCCCAGCTCTCAGCCACAGGCTTGGAATTCTACTATGAAATTTTTCTGTGTTCTTTGTGTTTGATCTTCTTCTACACAGAGAATGATTTGCTCTTTGACAGTTTACTCAACTGCTATTTATTCAGCCTCTTTTGTGTACCAGGTACTGTTCTAGTTGCTAAGGAGGCAGCATAATCAAGATAGCGGCAGCCCTTTCCCTCATGGCATTTATGTTCTAGTGAGGACAGATACAACTGAACAAAAAAATAAACAATAAAAAGTAACTAGTGATAAATGCTATGATGGATAACATAAAGTGAACTGATCTAATTTATTTTTAATTGGAGGATAATTGCTTTTCAATATTGTGTTGGATTCTGTCATACAACAACATGAATCAGCTATAAGTGTACATATGCCCCCTTCCTCTTGAATCTCTCCCCACACCCCACCCCATCCCACTCCTCTAGTTTGTCACAGAGTACTGCACTGAGCTCCTGGTGTTATACAGCAACTTCCCACAGCTATCTATTTTACATACGATAATGCATATATTTCAATGGTGCTATCTCGATTCATCCCACTCTCCCCTTCCCCCACTGTGTCCAATGTCTGTTCTCTATGTCTGCATCCCTATTTCTTGCCCTGCAAGTATGTTCATCAGTACCATTTTTTTAGATTCCATAATTATGCATTAATACACAATATTTGTTTTTTATTTTCTGACTTACTTTGCTCTGTATAACAGCCTCTAGACTCACCCACCTCACTAGAATTGACTGAAATGTATTCCTTTTATGGCTGAGTAATATTGTATCGCATATATGTACCCAGCTTCTTTATCCATCCATCTTTTGATGGACATCTACGTTTGCTTCCGTGTCCTAGCTATGGTAAATAGTGCTGCAATAAACATTGGGGTGCATGTTTTTTTTTTTTTTTTTAGTCATGGCTTTCTCAGAGTATTTGCCCAGTAGTGGTATTGCTGAGAAATATGGTAATTTTATTCCTAGTTTAGAGGTGGTGGAGGAGAATCTCTCGGGGAAGTGACATTAGATAGAGATCTCTGGACAAGGTGCTAGCAATGCAAAGGTCTTGAGAAAAAGCAACTCAGAAAGGGCCTGACCACACAGATGAGCCTCCTGTGTTCTTGGAAACAGTGGAAGGTCCGTGGGTGCAGAAGGCTGAGAGCAAGGAGGATCAACACAGATTAGGGTAGCACTGGATCTCACACACGCTTGGGGGTTAGATGAGAAGTAGGGGTGTATTTCACACAAAATATACACTTGCTGAAGGAGTTGAAGCAGAGCGATGTCATGTTTTGATTTACCCAATTAACGATCACTAGTTTGCTTATTTTTCTTAATAGTTTTGCCCCATATGTACATGTCTCTGAATAGTATAGTTTAATTTTTTTAACTTTTATGACTGAAGTCACATTCTGCAAATGTTTTAGTGTCTTGACACTTATGTTTTACATTAGATTAGTGAGAAAAAGCAGAGTTATTCTGTGTCAGGATTATGCTTATCTTATCCTAGAAAGGGTCACACAGGAGCTTCTGAGGTGCTAGAAAACATTTGCTTCTTAACCTGTGTAGTGCTTACACTAGGGTTTGTTTCATATATAAGTGCTAAATAGTACAGTGATAATTGCTCAGTATGTCCAACTCTTTGTGAACCATGGACTATAGTCCACCAAGATCCTCTATCCATGGAATTCTCTCCGTACAAGAATACTGGAGTGAGTTGCCATTCCCTTCTCCTAGAGATCTTCCCAACCCAGGGAAAGAATGCATGTCTCCTGCATGGCAAGCAGATTCTTTACCATCTGAGCCTGCTAAATAGTATAACTATGTGTATAAACATAGCTGAATGCATATTTCAAATAAAGTTTTTGAAAGAACTATTGTTCAGCACCACATTTATTAATTTTTCATCAAAGTCTAAATATAAAGTTAAAAGTTTCCCAGGAGAGATAAATTTTCCTTTATGTCTCAATGGGCTTACTAGAGAAGCAAAGACGAAGTACAGAGAAAGGAAGAAGTGTTCTTACCGTGTGACCGGCAAGCAGAGAATTACATGTGCTACAGGAGAGAGAGAGTTGGGAAGGCAGGAAAATTTTGACTCAGACTTACCTGGGTTACTGGCTGGTCTTTCATCTTCAAGAAACCCTATATGCATTCAAGAAAATTAGAAATACCAATAGAACATTTCATGCAAAGATGGGGACAATAAAGGGCAGAAATGGTATGGGCCAAACAGAAACAGAAGATATTAAGAAGAAGTGGCAACAATATTTGTACAGGAAAACTGTACAAAAAGATCATGGCCCAGATAATCACAAAGGTGTGATCATTCACCTAGAGCCAGATATCCTGGAATGTGAAGTTAAGTGGGCCTTACAAAGCATCGCTATGAGCAAAGCTAGTGGAGGTGACAGAATTCCAGTTGAGCTATTTCAAATTCTAAAAGATGATGCTGTGAAAGTGCTGCACACAATATGCCAACAAATTTGGAAAACTCAGCAGTGGCCACAGGACTGGAAAAGGTCAGTTTTCATTCTAATCCCAAAGAAAGGCAATACCAAAGAATGCTTAAACTACCATACAATTGCAGTCATCTCACAGGCTAGAAGAGTAATGCTTAAAATTTTCCAAGCTAGGCTTCTTCAACAGTATGTGAATTTCCAGATGTTCAAGCTGGATTTAGAAAAGGCAGAGGAACCAGAGATCAAATTTCCAACATCCTTGGATCGTAGAAATAGCAAGAGAATTCCAGAAAAACATCTACTTCTGCTTCACTGACTATGCTGAAGCCTTTGACCATTTGGATCACAACAAACTGTGGAAAATCCTTCAAGAAATGGGAATACCAGACCACCTGACCTGCCTCCTGAGAAATTTGTATACAGGTCAAGAAGCAACAGTTAGAACTGGACATGGAACAAGGGACTGGAGCAACTGGATATGGAACAAGAGATTGGCTCCAAATAGGAAAAGGAGTATGTCAAGGCTGTATGTTGTTACCCTGCTTATTTAACTTGTATTCAGAGTACATCATGAGAAATGCTGGACTGGATGAAGCACAAGCCAGAAACAACATTTCCAGGAGAAATATCAATAAACTGAGATATGCAGGTGACACCACCCTTATGGCAGAAAGCGAAGAACAACTAAAGGGGCTCTTGATGAAAGTGGAAGAGAAGAGTGAAAAAGTTGACTTAAAACTCAGCATTCATAAAACTAAGATCATGGCATCTGGCCCCATCACTTCATGGCAAATAGACTGGAAAACAATGGAAACAGTGAGAGACCTTATATTTTGGGGCTCCCAAATCACTGCAGATGGTGACTGCAGCCATGAAATTAAAAGACGCTTGCTCCTTGGAAAAAAAGTTATGACCAACTTAGAGTATCAAAAAGCAGAGACATTTCTTTACCAACAAAGTTCCGTCTAGTCAAAGCTATGGCTTCTCCAGTAGTCATGTGTATATGTGAGAGTTTGACTCTAAAGAAAGCTGAGTGCCGAAGAATTGATGCTTTTGAACTGTGGTGTTGAGAAGACTTTTGAGAGTCCCTTGGCTTGCAAGGAGATTCAACCAATTCATCCTAAAGGAAAACAGTCCTGAATATTCATTGGAAGGACTGATGCTGAAACTGAAACACCAATACTTAGGCTACCTGATGAAAAGAACTGACTCATTTGAAAAGACCCTGTTGCTGGGAAAGATTGAAGGCAGGAGAAGGGGACAACAAAGGATGAGATGGTTGGATGGTTAGATGGTTGGGTGGCACACTGAACATGAGTTTGAGTAAACTCTAGGAGTCGGTGATGGGCAGGGAAGCCTGGCATACTGCAGTCCATGAAGTCACAAAAAGTTGGACATGACTGAGCAACTTAACTGAACTGAAATGATATGCATTCTGAACTTCTTTTCAACATCTGTGACTGGAAATATGATCTATATAGCATTGCTTGGTCCACTGTGATTCATGTATATACATTTGTCTAATTGTCTGCCTTGACTGTAATAGACTATGAACTGAATTCCTCCAGCATATCCAGACTCCAGATTCTTTTACTCTGAAGCCTAGGCAGGAATGCATAACTCAGAATATTTTGTTTCTACCGAAAGCATTTGAGTTACCACAGTGTGATCTGACAGCTAACTGTGTACTCATAGAATGGAATGATAGAATCCTGAAACCCCAGCACAGCCCTGAGCTCATGCTTGGCAAATTACCTCTAAGGCAAGGTTTCTCTTTTCAAAAGTACAGATTCTATAAGGTGAGTTCAGCTGAAACATGAGTCAATGTCATTGATATATTCTTATTGTAATGTATAGATTTGATATGATTTAGAGTCAGATATAACTGAGTTCAAATCATAGTTCTGGTTCTTAGCTGAGCAATCTGGGTCAAGTTCACCTCCCTGAGTCTACACTTTTTATTTCCTCAGCTCTGCAATGGGAGCATCAGCAGCCACCTTGTAGTTTTGTGACAATCAGGGAGTGCAGCACAGAGAGCCCAACACACATTAGTCTCCTCCCTCATCTCCATTTCCATATGTCCTGAAAATAAATACGATCAGGAGTTACAAGCTGAACTGGCCAAACATCTCCACTCCCAGATCACTTTCATTATCATCGTCACAGTGATAAACCAAAATGTCATTTGCACTTTGGAGTGGGAGGCACAGAGGTCAGTGCATGGGGATAGTATGACACAACTTTCCTTTCAGAAAGAAATGTGTTGTTTCACTAGGTGGAAATATCATGGTTCTTTTGCAGCACTGGGCTGAAGAGTAACATTTTTTTAAATTTTTCCAAAATGTATTTTACTGACCAAGTGAATACATTCTGTCAGGCAGGGCAGCTGCTGACAGCTGGGTAAGGAAAAGAGAAATTATGCAGACATTTGGCAGTGTAAATGTTAGAACAACTCAGCTGTATGTGTGCTCAGAAGAGCTCAGTAGCTTAGGTGAATGCAGATCCAGGAAATCAAGTGACAGCTTCCCTTAACCATCATGCTAATGCGGGGTGGGAGGGGGTGTCTCTGTTAGAGCAGGCATTTGGGAGACAAGACTTCTGGGCTCAGATCCCACTCCCAACAACATCTCTCACTGTGATTCTGGGTGCGTTTTTGAACTTCACTGTACTTTAGTTCTATTTCTCCATCTATAAACCGAAGCTAATAATAGTTACCTCCATGGCAGGAGTGGTACAAAGATTAACGAATTAATGAGCAGAACGTGCTGTGGAGAGAAGGAAGGCTATAGAAATGTGATCATTTCTACAAATCTTTGATTTGCACAGAGCAAACTCAACAACTTTTCTGAATGTTATAATCAACTTGTACATCCCCTATTTCTGCTCCTGTGAGATACGGATGCTCTTGTCCAGGAAGTGATGAGCTCTTCCATACCCCCAAGTCTGTGTGCAGTGTGAAAATGATAAGGAGAGCCTGGGTTACCAAATGATGGAACTTGGAGAAAGATACAAGAGATGAAAGAGCCCTAGTTTTAAAATAAATAAATAGCTTAACCACCTTCACAATTTTGCAGTTTTATCTGAAAGAACAATAAGCAGTGTTGAGTGGGAATACTTTTACAAAGTGTCACAATGTAGATAATATAAAATAACTTAAATCTCATTTCAAAAGTTATTCATGATGCATTATACAAAAAGCAGTATGTTGAGATATATATATATATATATGTGTGGATGTAGGATAAGATGGTTCCCCAACTACAGTGTTTTGCAAGGCTTCCTGCCCCCAGCAGAGATCAGAGTTAAAAATAAATGAAGAAACACAGCAAATATCAGGTACAGATAAAAGCATCAGGCATTCAAATACAGTCTAGGCCTGTGGAAACAAAGCCAAAGCCAAATAATCAACATATGAAAGTACAGTTTTTGGATCCGTATATGGAATAATTTTATCAAACAATTGAGTATAAAAAGTAAACAGATTACATCCATAATTCAAGATCCCTCTCAATCATTGGTCTTTACCTTGAGAAGTATGATACATTTTAAAAGCACTTTATAAGGACAGAGAAACTGAGGTTAGTGGATTTAATGACCTCACTCAGAGTTACAAAGATAAAGTCATGAGCTGGGGTTTGAACCCAAGCCTTGGTATTTATGTTTCAGCTGCCTTTCCCCAATTTTCCACAGAGAACAGGACTTATAGCTTAAGACAAAGGAATTATCTGACACAGACTATATGTATCTGTTGTAAATGAATCAAAACATCTCTCCATTCACTTAATTGTAATTAAAGGATTTGACCAGCACCATGGCTGGATGGCAGCACCAACTCGATGGACATGAGTTTGAGTGAACTCTGGGAGTTCATGATGAACAGGGAGGCCTGGCGTGCTGTGATTCACAGAGTCCCAAAGAGTTGGACAAGACTGAGCAACTGAACTATCAATGTATCATGTTCAGGACTAGCTTAAAAACTGAGCCAAGGCAAAGAAGAATCCACCCTTTCTTTGAGCTAAGCATTCAGGACTAAGAATTGCAAAGGGAAAAGGATCAGCATGAGCATCCCAAGCCAGCAGAACTGGGCTCTTACCTTAGAGTAGTGACTGCTTGAACTCTCTGAGTGTAGTGTCTTTAGGACCAGAGATTTTGATCTCTCTAGGTTAGTTCAACCTAACCCCATCTAGGATAGAGATACCAAGAAATTATTGAAGGAAAGATACAAAACATATACTCTACTGAGGGTTGCCATTTCCTTATCAAAAAAATGAGCAGTAAAAAGAAACTGCAGTGGGATGAAAGAAGGAAAACTGAGGGAACTTAGTTTACTCGTACCTTGGCTAGAAAACCTTCCTGCTCGCCTTCAGCCTGATTCATTGGTACCCTGCTGTTTAGCAGATCTGACTACCCTAGTCCTGCTATCACTTTCAGCTGGAACTAGAGATAGAAAACCCCAAAAGGTAATATAAAAAGACATAAAAAGCACGCACTGCCTGTGCTCAGTTTTTTGTAGACAGACTCTGTGCTGTATTTACAAAGTTTCCTGTGCTATTCAGGATCATCACAGAGGCATGTGAGCACGGAGGAATAAAGAGAATGAAATCTTTATGTATTTGGAACAGCTCTCACTGCCTAAAATAATGAATGTGTATGACAATAATATTCTTTCTACATACATCTTACCAGTGTGTATCAGTTTGCAGCACCATTTTCTCTCTTGCACTCATAGTGTTTCTTGACTGTTAATTTACCTGATATGGAATCAGGGACTCTATGATTCATATTTTTCTTCAGGGTTCTCTTAGTGCTGGCTGTTATAACAAATTATGGCAAACTGAGTGGCTTACAAACAACAGAAATTTATTTCCCAAGTTTCCAGAGGCTGGAAATTAGAGATCAAGGAGTCAGAATGGTCCACTTTTGGTGAGTATCCTTTTGGAGTTGTAGGGTGCTGCCTTCTTTGTATATGCACACAGTTTCTGGCCTCTTATAAGGATGCTAATTCCATCCTTGAGGCTGCACCATCTTGACCTAATCACCTCCCAAAGGCCCTACTTCCAAACAGCATCACATTGGAAAGTAGATTTCAGCATATGAATTTAAAGGAGAAACACACATTCACTTTCTAAGAGTTGCTGTTTCAATTTTTGAGTAGTTCTTTAACTTTTGCACTGTTATACAACTTGTATTTATACCTCATGATCCCAAAGCAAATTATGTGAACTTTATGTCAGAGTTTGTATCTTATGTTTGTATCTTCTCTGTTTCTCTTCACTCTCCTGGGTGCCTGAATCCTATGTATCTTGAATATGGAATAGTTACATGTTAATACCTACACATAATGATTCTATCTGATACTGAGGCCTGGTTTCATTTGAAATTCTAATATCAAAATGTTTGTCTTTGGTGTTCTTTAATCTGGCTGCCAAGTGACCATATTTCTTCACATAATTCTTCTAATGTAGTCCTGATTGTCAAGGTGCTGCCACCTGCTTGGAGCTGCAAGCTAGTATGAAAACAATACAATCACCATCTAATATCTTTCTTATAAAAATTATGAGTGATCTACTCATTTTTCTCTTCCTTCCTTCTTTCATTCATCAATAAATTATGTTTTGCTCATAAACAGTATAGTGCCTACTACCATGTGCTGGGCTAGTGTTAAGTAGTTGGTCTGGAGAGTCAGTGCTTTGTGAGAAAGAAAACCAATGCTTCTTTAGTGGAGTTTATGTTCTAATGGCAGAGGCTGATACTACACATGCAAAATATTTATGAATAAGACTATTCCAGATAGGATGAGACCATGAGTAAGATAAGGAAACAGATATGAGACGAAAGAGGTCTCAGATGACCCTCATCAAAGAGATGACACTTAGTTGAGAAATGAATTACAAAAGATGTACCATGCATTGATCTAAAGGAAAACTATCACCTAAATATCAGAAACAAAAAAGAAAACAGAAAAATAGCAGGTGTAGCCAAAGTATTAATATAATTGATGAATGAGGTATTTTGTTAGAAATAAGTTTGTCTAAAACAGCCAGAAAACAAGCATACAGACTTTTTAGGAGATGGCAAGGAGTTTTTATAATAGGACAAGAGAGAGCTGATAGAAAGGTTTAATGAAGGGGATGAGATGGCAGGATTATAGCTTTAAAAGATGTCTCTGTCAGCTATGTCCATGGAATCATTTTTTTCCTAAATTGCATTATAAGAACTAATGGGTAAATAGAAAATTCAGTTGATAGAAATTTTCTTTAAAGCCAGATTTGTTAACCTAATCTTTTGCAAAAAGTCAGAGAATCTTTTCAAAGAAACCATTTAGCAAGCTTATAAGAGCCTATAATTGCAGATACATTCATCTGAAATATGTCTGTATTCTATGTATGCCTGTGACTTTTTAAGTTTGCTGTTTGACTTTGAGCATGTCACAAACTCTCGGCCTTAAAAATGAGGATGTTTGAATGAGATGATTTCTAAAATCTCTTTCAGCTCTAATATTTTATGACCATGAAATTAGTGCATTAGAAACTGATTAAAAAATCTCAGAAGCTATAAAATATCCTTTCTTCAATCTTGTGACTGAAATGAATCAGAGATATTACTACCGTTCACGATGATCAACATGTGTGCAGCATTTTATAGTCTGCTAGCGATACATCTTTTGTACCTTTTAGAATTATATAACACTGAGAAATAGGTGTAATTATTATTTGTTTTATAAGTGAGAAAATGGATGTTGAGAGGAATTGTTGTTGTAAAGAAGATAAACAACCAGTGGAAGAAGCAAGAACAAAACCAGAATTTCACTGCATAGACAGACAAATCAAGAAAATTGTACTTTATGTTTCCATATTGGATTTTGATGGCTCCATAAGGCTTCTGTGGCAATCAGCTTTCCACCTAGTTACCAAACAAACAAACAAACCAAAAAAAAAAAAAAAGAAAGGGGGAAGGTGGGGGACTTCCCCCGTGGCTCAGTGGCAAAGAATCCGCCTGCAGTGCAGGAGACCTGTAGGAGATGGAGGATGAATCCCTATGTTGGGAAGCTCCCCTCGAGTAGGAAATGGCAACTCCAGTATTCTTGCCTGGGAAATCCATGGACAGAGGAGGCTGGCAGGCTACAGTCCATGAGGTCATAAAGAGTCGACCATGACTGAGCAACTAAATGACAGCAAACAAACAATAATACCTGGTTTATTTCTCTGCTTACTTATTAACAGCTATTGAGAGGGATCCCAAGTTTAGAAACTCAGCCCTTTCTTATAGTTCAAAACACAAGAAATTGTGAAATAATAATTGCTTAATTATATCCACACTGTTGGTGAAGGTTTAACATACATGTTATATGTTGTTAAAGTAACTGAAGGCACTCTTTAGACAACTGCCAAGGTTTTCCTATTTTCTGTGTAAAGAGATAGTTTTGTGTGTAGGAAAACAGATGTATATGTGTCTGCTCTGAGGTTTTATTTTGCTTGAGGGGTGCCCCTGGCTTGCGCCTCTCTCTGTACGTTGGTGTCCACACACAGACTGGGCCCTCAACAACCACCGGTGCAGAGTTTTTAAGACCACACGATGACGGAGGTCTGCCACTCTGTTACTTGAGACAGTTACTGCCTGTTGAAACTGGTGGGGTTTCTTCATTTTTCGTATTTTCCCTATCACCCCACCTTTCTTCAAGAGAGGCTTTTTAAATTTTTGATTGCATTTCTTAGCTGCACTTTGGATATTAATATGCTGTGTGCTAATTATCCTTTAAGTGCAAAATTTTTTACCCTATAGATCACATATATCATTATATGCACAATAGATCTAAATCAGAAATCAAGCAAAGAAGCAGCCTTACATAAAATAATACAAGGTTTGGGTCCAATTTATGCTAGAATCATTGAGAAGAGTTTGGCAGTAGAAACATTTCAAAGGCAAACCTGTTGAAATGATGTACTTTTGACAGCCCTTTCTGGAAGTTCAGCAGCTTTTTCCCACCCCCTCTCCCTTTCCTTCCTTCATGTCAGACTGGGCCATGTTTGAAATTCTTGAGCCCACCACACTGTGCTGTCTTTATATATACACTCAT
This sequence comes from Nanger dama, assembly GCA_917880005.1. Lineage (NCBI taxonomy): Eukaryota > Metazoa > Chordata > Mammalia > Artiodactyla > Bovidae > Nanger > Nanger dama. The sequence goes on from CAKJTW010000069.1 coordinate 8,865,127, forward strand.
CTCTCCTGAGGAAAGATTTCAACTTCATGGCAAAACTGAAGAAAGCATGTCAGAGTGCTGTCGGAGAGAGAACCTTCTTTTCTACAACTGTTTTTGGATGCCAGCCAAAATTTCCCTTTCTGGCTTTTACTCTTGACACTATCTCCCCATGGAGTAGAGGGGATATTTTAGCAACCGGCAGGTTTTAGCAGGGCTCCTCAATGCCAGGACAAGCAGCCCAGAATTCAGAGTTCTGACTCCATCTTCACGTTGATATTAAATAAGCATGCCATTTAAAGACAACACTGGCAATTTTTCTTTTGAGGCTATCTGGGGAGATTTTTTAAATTTTATTTTATAAAGGGTTTTATATAAGCCATCAAACAGTTATGAGGAACGTGGTTGTGCTTTTTATAACACAAGAAAGGTTAACAGCAGAAATTTTTATAGACACTGTAAGAATTTTCAAGGGACTAAAAGGCTCATGGACTCTGAAGACAGATTTCACCTTCAGGAAGAGAATTCAAGTTCACCTGAGGAATCCAAGTTCCAAGCGTTGGGATCCTGGCCCATGTCCCTGTTGTTGGTTGGGCTTACCCTTTAAAAGCCACTTTGCAATTAATTTAAAGAGAATTGTTTCACATGAAAAGATTTTGTAATAGCCCAGTATAAAGGGAACTGGTGTCTGGGAATGGCCAAATATGATTTGGGTTGGAATTTGCTGGAAAGAAAAGTATTATTGTATTTTCGCAATTCTCAGTGTCCCAAGAGGTGATAAATCGACTTGCGTGTGCATAGGTGTGTTTCACTAAAGAAGACTTTTTCTCTGGATCATTTTTTACCCTCCTGTAGGCTGGGGAACTCTCTGTGTTGCACTGTGGGCTACATGTAGGAAAAAAAAAAAAAACACTAGCTAGGTGAAATTCCCTTAAGCAGAAAGAAGAACTAGTTGCAGAGGAGACAGTTTCCAAAAAAAAAAAAAAAAAAGGGGGGGATGAAGGTGTACTAAAAGTGAAAGGCAGGAGATGGAAACTAAGAAACGCCATATGAGATTAAAGATTGAGATCAATGCAATCAAACTGTGTGCAGTTAATTGAAATGTCTATTTCAATAAGCATATATTCTCAAAGATTGAGAATTACATGCTAATAGTATATCTTGAAGGGGCTTCCCAGGTCATGCAGTGGTAAACAATCTGCCTAGCAATGCAGGAGATCCAAGAGACATCGGTTTGATCCATGGGTTAGGAAGATCCCCCTGGAGTAGAAAATGGCACCTACTCCAGAATTCTTCCCTGGAAAACTCCAGGGACAGAAGAGCCTGGAGGGCTACAGTCCACGGGGTCACAAAGAGTTGGGCATGACTGAGCACATACACATTCACGCACATGTACACACACACACACACACACACACACACACACTATATATATATATATATATATATATATATATCTTGAACTTAGACTTCTGTCCAGCAATAATCCAATTATAAAGAATGCTTGGCCTAAACACAATGGCCAAATGAATAGCCTATGACTTTGGCCAAGATACAAGGAAATAATTAGCTATTAATGCATTAACTAAACTGAAATTATCATCTATTGTATCCTTAGTATTCTTATTCTAGAGGAGGAGATATTTTAGTAAGAGCTGTCAGTATCTCTGAACTATGTGTCTAGGAAGCTGATACAATTCTACCACCTTTCCTAGATCCAAGAACATCCAGACTGGAAACTAGATGGCTTGGATTGCTTTCTGGAAGGAAGAGAACTTGTAAGGAAGAGAAATATCCTGCACACCGTATATAAAAGAAGCTGTCTGTGCAGGAACTGTCTGGGAGTTTTGTCTTTATCAAAAAATGTTCTTCAACCCCAAGCCTTTACCATCTATCTTTCAAAACTCTTCAAGGATTTGGTTTTATTTCCAGCCAAGTCAGATCACAGGAATTCCCACTCATATTTATTTCTTTCTCTGTAAGTTCCTCATAGTCTGTGTGTAATCTGTCCCGTGGATATTGTAATGCAGCAACTTTTTTCACGTGAACCAGAAATTAACCTTTAGTACTTTGGCTCCAGCAGAGAGATGCTATTAGTCTTGGTAGCCATCTCCCTCTCTTGCCCCATATTAAATGTATTATCTCCTCATACTTAGAATATTTTTAGCAGTAATAACGATAAAAATAAAAATAATACATGATTGTTTTACATTTTGAAAAACAGAAAAATATTAAAAAGTACAAACAATACAAAATAAAAGTCTTTTATCTTTCTGCAAAAAATATAGAAAGATAAAAATTCATAACTACTTTCCAGATGTAACTATGTTAAAATGTAATGCATTCATTTTAAACTTTTTGCTATAGATGTATTTGTCTGTTTCTGTTTTCTATGTATGCTTTCATGCGAGCATACTAAGTCACTTGTCATGTCAGATTCTTTGTGACTCTATGAACCATAGAACACCAGGGCCTCTGTCTGTGGGATTCTTTAGGCAAGAATACTGGAGTGAGTTCCCATACCCTCCTCCGGAGATCTTCCCATCCAGGGGTTGAACCTGCCTCTCTCTTGCCTCCTGCTTTGGCACTTGACCACTAGCACCACCTGGTAAGTCCATGTGTCTCACTTCAGTTCAGATCAGTCACCCCGTGTCCGACTCTTTGCGACCCCATGAACTGCAGCACGCCAGGCCTCCCTGTCCATCACCAACTCCCGGAGTTCACTCAGACTCACGTCCATCTTGTCAGTGATGCCATCCAGCCATCTCATCCTCTGTCGTCCCCTTCTTGTCCTGCTCCCAATCTAAATACATAGAACCTTATATACATATATGTTCTTAATAAAATATAAACTAATAATATATCCAGTTATTAAAATATAAGCATATATAGTTTAACAAAAATACATTTATATGTGAAAATGAATTTGTATTTTATTTTTAAATCAGAATTATTCCACATAAATATTTGTACACTAAATTTTCCTATTTATTGCACATTAAAAACATCATTAAACATTATTATAATTTTATATGTAATTTAATTTAACCAATTTTCCCTTTATTAACACATAGTATCCCCAATCTTTATCTTTTGCTGGTACATATAATGCTAGGATAAACAAATCTCATAGATGAATTTCAATGCATGGTGTCTTTTGAGTTGTTTTACTTTAGTATTACTAATAAGGCTAAATATTGTAATTCAGCTTTCAATTTATTTGAATTCTGTCAGGCTATTGTCTGTTCATGCCATTCATCTACTTCTCTATTGTTTTCTCTTTTTTTTTTTGAAATGTCTATACATGTCTTTTATTCATTATTTTTATTTCCATTTGTCAAAAAATTTGTTAACATTTTCTTATTTATCATTTGTTTTTAATCCAGCTTATGATGTTTGTGGAATTTAAGAACTCTTCTATTTTTGATTCAAACACATTGATTGTTTCTCACACTCTTAAATGGCTTTCTTTCCATAAATTTTATGCCTAGAAAAATCTTTTTCATCTTGGGAAAATATTGATCTTCTCTGATATTTTCTTCTAGCTCTCTACTGTTTTATTAAAGAGAAAGGTTTAGCACTTTGATATACCTAGTGTTTTCCTAATTCACATTCTCAATGACAGTTATGAAATAGAATAATCCATCTTTTTGCCATTGATTTGCAATGCTGTTTTCAGTTATATTGCTATTATTGTTTCTGCCCAGCTTTTTTTTTTCCCCCTTCTGGGAGAAATCTTTCTCAACCGAAATATTTGTCAACCAAAGGTATGGCTATGGTTCCTCTCTAGCAGTGGGCAGGGACTGAATCTTTTGGAATCCTCTGTGGGCTTCTGGTGCATGTTCCCAGCTCCTGTTCCATTCCTCTTCAGGGCAGATTGTCCTTCAGAGTTTCTGACTTTCCCTACTTTCTGGTTCATACTCCAAGGTATTTATAAATCTGCACATTACAAGAAGTCTTGCTTCTAAGACTTCTCTTTCCCTAATTCACCCATCCGTTTCAGTGATATATCTGCAAGTAGAAAGCTCTTTCCCTTAGGGATGTCGATGGCATCTGCCTGTGCTTATCCTTGAAAACTTTCTCCAGCCTTTTCAATTCCCCTTGACTCTCCAGTTTACTGGTTAGTCAGGATCTTTATTTATGAGCCAAGGGCACTAGTAAGGAGAAAAATAGATATTGTTCTAATATACTGATGCACACACACTCTAGCTCTTTTCATTGGTCATACTATAAAGCCACATTAACCAGTGTGGTAGCCTTTAACTCTATGTAGCTATTTAGTTTAGTTTAGTCTGATTAAGGTGAGTTTCAAGTTCCTAATACACATTGAATTTATAAAAATGTAAAATATCTCATGAATAGTTTGTAATATAGATATCTTGAAATAATATTTTGAATACATTAATTACTAAAGACCAAATATATTTGTATTTTGCCAAAAATTCATGTGTTGAAATGTAACACTTAATGTGACAGCATTTAGAAGTGCGGCTTTTGGATGGTCATTAAGTCATTAAGTGGAGCCTTCATGAAAAAGATTAGTTCTCATATAAAAGAGACCCAAAGAAACCTTCCTTATCTCATTTGCCATGTAAAAACATGAAAAAGATAGCCATCAGTTACACAGAAAATGAGCCCCCACCAGGTACTGAATGTTCCAGCAGCTTGATCTTGGAATTCCCAGCCTTTAGAACTATGAGAAATAAGTTTATGTTGTCTATAAGCTATCCAGTCTGACAATTTGTTATAGCAACCTCAACCATGTCAATTAAGTCAATAAAATTTCACTTTAGAAACTAGCATTCAGTTCAGTTCAGTCGCTGAGTCATGTCTGGCTCTTTGAGACCCCAACAACTGCAGCATGCCAGGCATCCCTGTCCATCACCAACACCCAGAGCTTGCTCAAACTCATATCCATCAAGTTGGTGATGCCATCCAACCATCTCATCCTCTGTTGTCCCCTTCTCCTCCTGCCTTCAATCTTTCCCAGCTTCAGGGTCTTTTCTAGTGAGTCAGTTCTTCACATCAGGTGGCCAAGTATTAGAGTTTCAGCTTTAGCATCAGTCCTTCCAATGAGTATTCAGGATTGATTTCCTTTAGGATGACCTGGCTGGATCTCCTTGCAGGCCAAGGGACTCTCAAGAGTCTTCTCCAATACCACAGTTCAAAAGCATCAGTTCTTCTCAGCTTTCTTTATAGTCCAACTCTCACATCCATACATGACCACTGGAAAAACTATAGCTTTGACTAGACAGACCTTTGTTAGCACAGTAATGTCTCTGCTTTTGAATATGCTACCTAGGTTGGTCATAGCTTTTCTTTCAATGAACAAATGTCTTTTAATTTCATGGCTGCAGTCACTGTCTGTAGTGATTTTGGAGCACAAGAAAATAAAGTCTGTCATTATTACCATTGTTTCCCCATCTATTTGCCATGAAGTGATGGGATGGGAAGTTTTTAGAGTGTTGAATTTTAAGCCAGCTTTTTCTCTCTCCTCTTTCACTTTCATTAAGAGGCTCCTTAGTTCTTCTTCACTTTTTGCCATAAAGGTGGTGTCATCTGCATATCTGAGGTTATTGATATTTCTCCTGGCAATCTTGATTCGAGCTTGTGCTTCATCCAGCCAGACATTTCACATGATGTACTGTGCATATTAGTTAAATACACAGGGTGACAATATACAGCCTTGACGTACTCCTTTCCCACTTTTGAACTAGTCCATTATTCATGTCCAGTTCTAACTCCTGCTTCTTGATCTGCATATGAAATTCTCAGGAGGCAGGTAAGGTGGTCTGGTATTCCCACCTCTTTAAGAATTTTCCACAGTTCTGTGTGTGTTTTGACCCACACAGTCAAAGGCTTTAGTGTAATCAATGAAGCAGAAATAGATTTTTTTTTCTGGAATTCTCTATGATCCAACAGATGTTGACAATTTGATCTCTGGTTCCTCTGCCTTTTCTAAATTTAGCTTATACATCTGGAAGTTCTCAGTTCACATACTCTTGAAGCCTGGCTTAGAGAATTGTGAGCATTACTTTGCTAATGTATGAGATGAGTGCATTTGGGTGCTAGATTGAATATTGTTTGGCACTGCCTTTCTTTGGGATTGCATACTTTCGTTTCTTTACTTGTTGCTTTTTTTTACCATTTGAATATTATTACTACAAATTTTAAACCTTCATGTTATTCATATTGGTATATTGCATTGTATTTTTATTGGCTATTTTTCTATAGCTGTTTCACTATTTTCATTTTTAGTAGCATGGCTATATCATTGCAGTTAAGAGAAATCTTTCTATGTTCTGGAAATAGATTGATGGCAAATTTTCTGGTAATCTGGATGTACTTCCTGAAATACAGGAGACTTTATTCCCCTCGAGTATGTTCTTAATGCTAGATTCTATTGTTTTGGTTAAACAAGGTAGCCACGTGATTCTGCCTCTCTCTGTCTCTAACAAGGCATTGTGTGTGTCTCTGTGTGTGTGGGTGTGTGTGTATGCATTCTTTTAGGATAATTTCAGCAGTGGATAGAGGTGTCTTTTAGAGCGTTTTCAATTGGATGCCAAGTAGTCATGCAGTGTAGATTACTCAACGAGACATTTACTCAAAGTATGTATTCTCTCCCTATGATATCACTGCTGCTGCTGCTGCTAAGTCACTTCAGTCGTGTCCCACTCTGTGAGACCCCATAGATGGCAGCCCACCAGGCTCCCTGTCCCTGGTATTCTCCAGGCAAGAACACTGGAGTGGGGTGCCGTTTCCTTCTCCAGTACATGAAAGTGAAAAGTGAAAGTGAAGTCGCTCAGTCGTGTCTGACTCTTAGCGACCCTGTGGGCCGCAGCCCACAAGGCTCCCTCCATCCATGGGATTTACCAGGCGAGAGTACTGGAGTAGGGGGCCATTTCCTTCTCCAATGGTGGATATAACATGATCTTTAAGACATGGAGCCCTGTTATCAAGCACGGCACCTTTGAACTTTGTTGTCAATGCACAATTTACTTTATTTCTCTTAGCCTCTGTTAATTCATCTGCAATAGGGGTAATCACAATTTTATTAAAGGGTTCCATTACTGTCATCACACCTGGTCTAGAGCTATCCTTTCTTCTCTAATTTTATGCATTTAGACCCATTTGGCATAAGGTAGTTGTCAGCAAGCATGTATTGGCTACATGATACTGATGATTGGGGGAGGGGTCTGGTATCGAGTGATTCATTGAGGAGAAGGAGTGCCCTGGTGATTGAGAGACTAGGTCCTAATTCCAAATGCAACTGTCAGGATTTTAGATGGTTTCATGTAATAGATTACAGAAAATAACAATTCAGCATGCCAAGCTTGGCATCAGAAATGCCTACAGCCTGAGGGTGATAGCAATCCCTTTAGGAGATATAAGGAATAGATTTGCCTTAAGATTCTTTTTAAGAGAGCCCAAGAAATTTCAAAGCTTTCAATTTTTGCCAAATAGAGCTAAGATGCTATGAGACTCTTACATGCCCTCATTAAAAATATTTAGAATTTCAGCAAGACATTTGATAAATTATCATAAATGTGAGACCAATAAGTGCCTTAGACGAGAATGTCAGTCTCTTGCCAGAGGTGCAATGTGTACAGAAATGATTGCAGGGCAGCAGGTGGCACCCTGTCATGGCATGGGGCCATTTTAGAATGAGGAAATAAGTACTGATGGATGAATGGTAAAATGTTCTGACTAGGTAGATAGTACCCCCAAAGGTTTAGTATTCTCCTTGCCCATTTGAAGCACTCTTTTGAGTTTTGCCAAGTTTGCTTGAAAATCTGTGAGTTGACCATTTTGAGTTTCTTATTAATATCCAACAAGTTACAGGATGGAAAGAGTGTGAGGTGGAAAGGAGATTGTTCTTTAACTTGGAACAAGGAAAAACTGAATCTTGTTGATTCTGAGCTCCGTAAACTTCTCTACTGATTAATACTTAAAAGGAGAATAAAGCTTCCAATATGGGATAGAGCTAGGATAACAGCAGGTATTTCTGCTTTCTAGTTTAGGCATATTTATGTTATTCCTTGAGTTTCCATTGTTTATGACCTCCTCTCTGTTTTAGTTCTAGGCTTTCCAAGTTTCAAAGAATAGCAAAGAGAGATAAGAAAACCTTCTTCAGTGATCAATGCAAAGAAATAGAGGAAAACAATAGTATGGACAAGACTAGGGATCTCTTCAAGTCAAAGCTATGGTTTTTCCAGTAGTCATGTATGGATGTGAGAGTTGGACGATAAAGAAAGCTGATCACCAAGGAATTGATGCTGGGAAAGACTGAAGGCAGGAGAAGGGGATGACAGAGGATGAGATGGTTGGATGACATCACTGAATTGATGGAAATGAGTTTGAGTAAGCTCTGGAAGTTGATGATGCACAGGAAACTTGGTGTGCTACAGTCCATGGGGTCACAAAGAGTCCAATATGACTGAACAACTGAACTGATCTTCCTAGAACTAATCCTATACCAGATACAAAGTCTGAAGTATTTACATGGAAAGATAACCAACCTAAGTAGCCGAAAGTGTATGCACACAGAAGATTTTCATAGCGCAAAGTAGTAGAATGTTAAGAAGGTCATGGGGGAGGGTGGGTTTAAGTATGTTACAAAACAGTTCAACATTACTTTGCATTATATGAATTACAAAGTTTCCTTTATATAATGCACTCAAGGATTTGTAATATTTTTATACATATACATGCACTTATATGTATGCACTCTTTACCTGGATAGTCTTCCACATAAAGTGGTTTATGTAATTGCCAGTTTGGTATGGAAACTCAGCAGTGGCCGCAGGACTGGAAAAGGTCCATTTTCATTCAATTCCAAAGAAAGGCAATGCCAAAGAATGCTCAAACTACCGCACAATTGCACTCATCTCACATGCTAGTAAAGGAATGCTCAAAATTCTCCAAGCCAGGCTTCAGCAATACGTGAACTGTGAAATCCCTGATGTTCAAGCTGGTTTTAGAAAAGGCAGAGGAACCAGAGATCAAATTGCCAACATCTGCTGAATCATGGAAAAAGCAAGAGAGTTCCAGAAAAACATCTATTTCTGCTTTATTGACTATGCCAAAGCCTTTGACTGTGTGGAACACAATAAACTGTGGAAAATTCTGAAAGAGATGGGAATAGCAGACCACCTAACCTGCCTCTTGAGAAATCTGTATGCAGGTCAAGAAGCAACAGTTAGAACTGGATATAGAACAACAGACTGGTTCCAAATAGGAAAAGGAGTACGTCAAGGCTGTATATTGTCACCTCGCTTATTTAACTTATATGCAGAGCACATCATGAGAAATGCTGGGCTGGAAGAAACACAAGCTGGAATCAAGATTGCTGGGAGAAATATCAATAACCTCAGATATGCAGATGACACCACCCTTATGGCAGAAAGTGAAGAGGAACTAAAAGCCTCTTGATGAAAGTGAAAGAGGAGAGTGAAAAAAGTTGGCTTAAAGCTCAACATTCAGAAAATGAAGATCATGGCATCCGGTCCCATCACTTCATGGGAAATAGATGGGGAAACAGTGGAAACAGTGTCAGACTTTATTTTGGGGGCCCCAAAATTACTGCAGATGGTGACTGCAGCCATGAAATTAAAAGACGCTTAATCCTTGGAAGAAAAGTTGTGACCAACCTAGATAGTATATTCAAAAGCAGAGACATTACTTTGCCAACTAAGGTCCGTCTAGTCAAGGCTATGGTTTTTCCAGTGGTCATGTATGGATGTGAGAGTTGGACTGTGAAGAAGGCTGAGCGCCAAATAATTGATGCTTTTGAACTGTGGTGTTGGAGAAGACTCTTGAGAGTCCCTTGGACTGCAAGGAGATCCAAGCTTCAGAATGGTCTGAAGGAGATCAGCCCTGGGGTTTCTTTGGAAGGAATGATGCTGAAGCTGAAGCTCCAGTACTTTGGCCACCTCGTGAGAAGAGTTGACTCATTGGAAAAGACTCTGCTGCTGGGAGGGATTGGGGGCAGGAAGAGAAGGGGACGACAGAGGATGAGATGGCTGGATGGCATCATGGACTCGATGGACGTGAGTCTGAGTGAACTCTGAGAGATGGTGATGAACAGGGAGGCCTGGCGTGCTGCGATTCATGGGGTGGCAAAGAGTCGGACACGACTGAGCGACTGAACTGAACTGAACTGAAGTGCCACTGACAATGGGTTTCTTTTTCCAAGTGATAATCTCCATTAGTTTGTTACTGAGATCGAAAAGTATGCTTCTTCAGAGAAGCAGCCCAACGCAGTGGAAATAGCATCGATTATGAACTAAGCAGAAATGTCTGTGAAACCCATCTGTGTCATTCACTACCTGGTTGGCCTTCTGCCTGTTACCTTTTCTATAAAATGGGGAAAAAATAACTAATCTGGAAATGTCTTACAATTTATTGAAACAATTCATTAGATATATTATGCCTACACTATGGTAGTAATTAAAAAAATGGGAGTTAACTGTACTGGTCACACTGATAAATCGTAAGCATCTCAATATATGGTCCATTATCTATATTTGATAAATATGGATAATGGTTAGATGTTTTCAATTCCTTTAGCCTTCTATGTTATTGAGCCTAAGTGTGGCCATGTGCAAAAGAGGATAGAGAAAGGACATCAGTACAAATGTCGTTCCTGGGCCAGAAACAAGAAAGTCACAGAACTGAGCACAGAACACTGGTCCCCATATATCAGGATGTGTGCTATGGGCTTGACTTCTGCATATGCTCCAACCTTCCTTCAGCAGAAGTCCTGTTGGTTTCACTTGTGACTGATGTGGAGACAGGCTGTAAAGCAGATGATGATCAGGGTCGTCAATCTTCTCCTGGAGGTTCATCCCTACTCTTAAAATCTAGACCTCCCTAGACACCCAGAATCTTTATATTTATTTCCCTTCCACCAGTCAAATTTGGTTTAGGGAAAAGTATGGGATCTTTCTTTCCCCTTGGTATGAATGAAAATTTGCAGTTTACAGGAAACTCTCCAACCTAAGTTTAAAGAATTATACTCTTTTTGAGGAATTTTAGACATGTTGGACACACAGACTTTTTGGGTTGCAGGAATCTTCTAAACTAGCTCTCCATGCTGCTGAGGTCTCTTCACTCTATGTAGTGTATATGTATAGTTTATATACCATAGTTGTATATGGTATATATGCCTTTATTATTGATAAACTTCAACTATATATATATATATATATATATATATTAGAGAATTTTGAAGGACAGTTTTGAGCAGGTGAGAAGGATGCGGATAGAAATGAGCCCATTTTATAGATGGAACAAAATGTTATAAAGATAACTGCAAAATGATGAAATTGAACTCATTTGGGGGTATTTTATTGTACTGAAACAAGGAAAAGCATGAATTAAACAATACGTATGCTAAGGGTACATTTGAAAAGTTTCTATGTGTTCCCAAGAATATTTGGAGAAAAATTTCATGTTATGTTTTATAGGCAGAAATAGAGGGCTTCCATGAGACACTAATGTCAAAGAACCCACTTGCTAGTGCAGGAGAATGAAGAGATACAGGTTTGATCCATGGTTTGGGAGAATCCTCTGGAGGAGGGCATGGCAATTCACTCAAGCATTCTTGCCAGGAGAATCTGTGGACAGAGGAGCTTGGCAAGCTGCAGTCCATAGAGTTGCAGAGTCAGATATAACTAAAGCAACTCAGGACATACACACAGGCACAGTAGTATACATTAAAAATATAGAATTAGAAGAACAAATCACAGGTAACAAACTTCTTGGATATATATGAGTGTTAGAAAAAGAATAAAGGGAAAGAGATTATGTAATATTGATTATTTGTTACCCTAAGAGAGTTAAGACCTGGGGTGGAGTTTGGGAAGAATTTAAGGCAAAGGCTGAGAATATAAGGTGAAGGGCTTGAATTGTGGATAAAATGAGGTTCTTTGCATCTATATGTTCTTTAGGATCCTGGGCCTGCCATTTGCTAATCCCTTCTACTGGTCTGGTCTCAATCAGCCTTGAGAGACCCAGTGTTCATGATCACACATTGCCTTTTCTCTCTTTCAAGGAGAGAAAGTGTCAGCAATTCCCTGAGGACATTTGAACTTTTAAACAATTTTTCTTGGCTAGTGAATTCTTTGGAAAGATGAAGAGAGCCCTTGAGAAACCAAACCATATTGGATTTCCAGTTCCCATATTTTGGGGAGCAAAACTACCTACAACATCAGAGCCCAGGTGAGATAGCCTCTGGTTGCACACATCCAACTTTGTTCAAGATATCATCTGCCTTACTCTTGGACTAGAACACATGCTTTTATCTTATGTAAACTGACATTAATTAGACTGATTTATTTCCCAAATGTTCCCTTTTGAGGTCTATTCACTCTTAAAAAAATGTTTAAGTAGTTTTCTCAAAGATATGAAAAGTCAGCTAAAAAGTCAAATAATTTTACTAAGTATAAAAAGTATCTTTCCATTCCCAATTCCTGCTCCTTCAAGATAATATTTTTACCTCTTTCACTTTTATCTTTTAGTGTTCATTTTCATGTTTACAGGTACTATTTTTATTTTGTTATTTCTAAATCTTCCAGCTAAATACGGTACCATCTAATCCTTCCTTTGAAAAATAAATTTAGCTCTGTTGCATGCACCACCCTCTGCATACACACAGTAGTCCAGGCCATTCCCTTTCCACCCTCTTCCAACATAAATAAGGCATAGTTTTGAGATCACTAGGCAATATTTAGTTCATTATGACTATGTAAACATTATTCATAGCTGATCCATATGGTATACTAACTTTGTTTCTTTTTTCAACACTGTCTCTTTTAAAATTAATTGTTACATATATTTACCTGCTAGAATCTTGTGTATCAATAAATAAAACATCCTTACATAATCCGACATTTGCAGAGATATCCTCTCTGTTGGTTCAGACAAATCAGATAGTCCTTTGTGCATCCTTCCATTCTTTTTATTTTCCTTCCTCCCTCTGTCTTTTTCTACTTTGCAGGAATATGCACTCAATTCTCCATGACTGATATAAATCCTGGCTTTTCCCTTAGTGAGAACTCACATGTTTGAAAATGTCCATATTCTCTCTTTTATACTTGATTGATAATTTATTCTAGATTGAGAGTCATTCTTTTCAGAATTTAGTAACATTATAACTTTCATATGTAATTACTGTGCTGCCTTTTGGTAGAAATTTTGAGGATTGTCATTTGGTCTACAATGTTGTGAAATTTTGTGATAGTATGCATTGATATATGTCTTTTACATCTGTCATGATTGGCATTCAGTGATTTCTTTTAATTCTTTCTAGAAATCTGTATTCTTTATTTTTGTGATATTTAAAGTTTTTTTTTTATATGATCTTTTTACATTTGAGAGTACTTTTGATTTTTGACTATTTTAGACATTCATGCTTCGAATTTTGAATTTTTTATTTTGCTATGATATTTTAAAATTAAAGTTCTTTTTGGTCATTCTATGTTCCTTTTTTAATACACTTCTCTTTGTGTTTTATATATGCACTATTCATTTATTCATTGATTCAGTCAATTCGGTTCAGTTGCTCAGTTGTGTCTGACTCTTTGAAGCCCCATGGACTGCAACATGCCAGGCTTTCCTGTCCATTACCAACTCCTGGGGCTTGCTCAAACTCATGTCCATCAAGTTGGTGATGCCATCCAACCATCTCATCCTCTGTCATCTCCTTCTCCTTCTGCCTTCAATCTTTCCCAGCATCAGGGTCTTTTCTAATAAATCAGCTCTTCTCATCAGGTGGCCAAAGTATAGGAGCTTCAGCTTCAGCATCAGTCCTTCCAATGAATATTCAGGACTGATTTCCTTTAGGATGGACTGGTTTGATCTCCTTGCTGTCCAAGGGGCTCTCAAGAGACTTCTCCAACACCAGTTCAAAAGCAGCAATTTTTTGGTGCTCAATTTTCTTTATGGTCCAACTCTCAGAACCATATGTGACTACTGGAAAAACCATAGCTTGACTAGATGGACCTTTGTCAGCAAAGAAATGTCTCTGCTTTTTAATATGCTGTCTAGGTTGGTCATAGTTTTTCTTCCAAGGAGTAAATGTCTTTTAATTTCATGGCTGAGGTCGCCATCTGCAGTGATTTTGGAGCCCAAGAAAATAAAGCCTGTCACTGTTTCTCCATTGTTTCCCTATCTATTTGCCATGAAGTGATGGGATCAGATGATGCCATGATATTTGTTTTTTTGAAAGTTGAGTTTTAGTCAGTCCTCACTAACTTCTCTGCTATCCAATCAGGGAACTATTCATGGAAAAGCTGAATTTTAAGCAAATCCTTGACAGAACTGAAGAATGAGCCATTCAAATAACTAGGGAAGAAAATGCCAAGAAACAGATTTGTCAAAGTTCCTGAGATGAGTTTGTTTGAATGATAGACCAAGTTATTCAAATCAACCCTGCCATTATAAGGACTTCCTTGGTGGCTCAGATGGTAAAGAATCTGTGTGCAATGCGGGAGACCTGGGTTAAAGTCCTGAGTCAAGAATATCCCCTGGAGAAGGGAATGGATACCCAATACAGCTTTCTTGCCTAGAGATTTCCATGGACACAAAAGCCTGATGGGCTACAGTCTATAGGATCACAAAGAGTCAGACATGACTGAGTGATTAACACCGGTACAAACAACCAAGGATTCTAGATGAACATACTTTTAAATCTTCTTAAAAAGCAGAAAGGAACTGGCTTTAGGGCAAAAGATTCTGATGTAGAAATGTCATTTTCCACTAGAAACAACCAGAAGATTTTGGAGAACTGAAATAATCCAGATCTAAAGGTGGAAACATACAAGATAATCCAGGAACATCTTGTCAAATCTAAAAGAAAGATGCCGAAGAATCCCAGGTCATGTCAAAGGACTCAGGAACCGACTTGATGAGGTTTTTAGCATCAAAAAGAACAGTATTCATGATAGATTGTAGCAGGCTGATGACATATAAGTGTATCAGTTTTTAACGGTACTTAAGAAAAAAAAACTTCATTGATTATCTTTGAAGAAGGCTAGAGAATCAACTTCTTATTATGAAAATTAGTTTATAAAGGTAAAAATTAAGCACTTGTCATGACTTTCTTCATACAAATGTATCTCAAGAAAATCAAATATGGTAGAAAGTTTTATTTTAATAGAAACAGCCCAGATAATAAAATGAAGAAAACATGTAGAATTAGGGTTATTTTGCAAACTTTAATGAAATAATGCAATTCAGCTCAGTTCAGTTCAATTGCTCAGTCATGTCCAACTCTTTGTGACCCCATGAACTGCAGCATGCCAGGCCTTCTTGTCCATCACCAACTCCCAAAGTCTACCCAAACCCGTGTCCTTTGAGTCAGTGATGCTATCCAACCAACTCATCCTTTGTTTCCCCCTTCTCCTCCTGCCCTCAATCTTTCCAAGCATCAGGGTCTTTTCAAATGAGTCAGCTCTTCGCATCAGGTGGCCAAAGTATTGGTGTTTCAGCTTCCACAGCAGTCCTTCCAATGAACACCCAGGACTGATCTCCTTCAGGATCGACTGGTTGGATCTCCTTGCAGTCCAAGGGACTCTCAAGAGTCTTCTCCAACACCACAGTTCAAAAGCATCAGTTCTTCGGCGCTCAAGTTTAGTGATTTTTCAAAGGTCAAAATGTCACAAAAAGGTAGAACCCAAACACTACATCCCTCCTGACAGAAGTATATATCATTACTTATAGAGAATTCTTGCCCAAATATTGAACTTGAGTTTTGCTAATTCTCTAAATTTAATTACTAATAAATAGGAATTACCAGGGTAGAGAAACATGTTTAATGATACCAATTGGATGTAATTTCAAAATCCATAGTGTGAAATGTGCTATTAAAATGAAACAATTTAATAAAATATAAATTGCAAGGTAAATAAAAAGAGACGAGAGAGAAAGGAAGAGAAGCCTAGTTGATTAAGAAATTTAGTTGACAATCACAGTGCCACAATTTGGATCCTGATTTGAACAAACAATAAATAAAATATATTAAAAAAAACAACAAAATAAGCAACCAGATAGATTTGAAATCTGGCTTTTGATTATTTAAAGAATAATTATTAATCTCTTAGTGTGATAATGCTGTTGCAGTTAATCTTTTTTAAAGTACTTTTCTTTCAGAGGTGTGTCCTGATATATTATATGTTGTTATTGCAAGATCTTCAAAATAATCTGGGCTGTGAAGCGGGTGATCTTTTAGAAGTAAAATAAATGACTATAAGTTGACATCTGAAACTGGCTCATAGGTACACAGGCTCAGCTTCCCTGGTAGCTCAGTCGTTAAAGAATCTGAGTGCAATGCGAGAGACCTGGGTTCAATTCCTGGTTATGGAAGATCCCCTGGAGAAGTGAATGGCAATCCATTCCAGTATTCTTGCCTGGAGAAGCCCTGGACAGAGGAGCCTGTGGGCTACAGTCCATGGGGTCTCAAAGAGTCGGATATGACTGAGCAACTAACACACACCTACATAGGTACACATAATTCATTAAACTATTCTTCCTACTTTAATAAATATCTTCAATTTTTATAAATATTATTTTTCTTTAAAAAGGGATTAGACAATTTTTTTTAACCTCTGAAAATATCTGTTACAATGTTTTAAGTTTTCTTCTCTTGGCCAGTTTTTTCTTTTCTTCTATTTCCCTTTATTGTTTCTGTTTGAGAGTTTGTTTTGGAGGCTACCCATACTACCTGGAGGGGCTTCCCCAGTGGTTCAGTGGCATAGAATCTGCCCGTGATGCAGGGGACCTGGGTTCCATTCCTGGATCACGAAGATCCCCTGAAGGAGGAAATGGCAACCCACTCCAGTAATCTTGCCTGGAGAATTTCAGAGACAGAGGAGCCTTGCCAGCTACTCTCCATAGGATCCAAAAAGTCAGAAACAACTGAACACGGTACAGCACACTTTGCTACTTGGAGACCCCAGGCTCTCTTTTCAGAGCTGAGCTACTGAGCCTCTGTGTGGAATAGGACCTACTAGTCCTGAGTTCCATTGTAAGGACCAGGGAAGGCTTTGGGCCCCAGAATCTTTATAGATTTCTTATTGAATTTGTACATTTTTCCCAAAGAGTGTCTTCCAAACCTCTTCCCCTGGAAGAAGTGAATGAGATGGTTTAGAGGGGGTAGAAGTGGGTAGAAACCTAGTTGCCAGTGTTCTGGAAGCTAGAAATGGACTTTAGTGTCTAGTATATAGACTTTCACCAACTTTTATTTTTAAGACTTTCTTTTTAGCATGAACAGATATTCTTAACTGGGTATGTTGCTGCTGCTGCTGCTAAGTCGCTTCAGTCGTGTCCGATTCTGTGTGACCCCATAGACGATAGCCCACCAGGCTCCCCTGTCCCTGGGATTCTCCAGGCAAGAATACTGAAGTGGGTTGCCATTTCCTTCTCCAACGCATGAAAGTGAAAAATGAAAGTGAAGTCTCTCAGCCATGTCTGACTCTTTGCGATCCCATGGACTGCAGCCTACCAGGCTCCTCCATCCATGTATTCCTAAATGTGAGGTAGACTGCTTTCACCTCTCCCAAGATACTTTCTAGTCTTTTATTGGGAGACGGGAGAGAGCAGTCTCTGAATATTGTTTCTAGCAAAGAAAATGCTCATAGAATTTTTAGAATTTAAGGACCAGAAACATTTTCAGATATCATGGAGCAAGCCCTCTCATTATCTTTCTAGCCAGTGTAATACCAGCCAAAATATAATAACCAACTAACCAATATAAAACTAATATAATAACCAACTAAGCAAGTGTAATAGTCATAGCCAGTGACCTGTGGTTAGCATTTAAGCACAGTTTCCTACATTTTCATCCTTTCTATAGCTAGCCTATAAGGGCAGAGTTTTCCAGTGTTTATTTTTCTTAATCCCCTCTCCCCAACCTAAAAGGCAAATCTGAGAAAATACTAGGTGCACGTTAAGTATTTATTGAATGATTATTTTTCCTTGAACCTAGAGTTAGCTGTCTTCTGAAGGTATTGTTCACGCCACTGGCAGGATGGACCTCAGTGAAGGTTTGGATCATTATCTGTAGTTAGGAAGCTCCCGTGTCTTTGGGTAGGAAGGAGTGTTTATTCATAATTATCCTTTCAAGCTCATCAGGCAGCTTTCAATTTGCCCTGAAACTCCATCTTCTCTTACTTCTTTATATATTGTCTTTTGTACCCTTGCTAATTTGTGGTGTTCATTACGTAAGTCACCAATTTTGTTTTGTCAGTGTTTTCCTGCAATTCATTCAGGTACACTGTTAACCCTCTGTACACCATCAGCTGTCTTTCTCTCATCTCAGATCTATGATTTTGCATGAGGATTGGCTGCTGTCTAAAAGACAGAACGCCAGCTTTTATAATATCTCTTGAAAGCAGCCCTCCCAATCTGCTGCTTATCTCTTCAGATATGTAATTTAATAATATGTTCCTTCTTTTTATCCCGCTCACTGAAATGATACCTTTAGAACATCATTAAGACCTCACATTTATATGGTACTTTGAGTTCGTCAAAGAGCTCATTCATTTATTATCATGCTGTGCTTGATTTCATACAACATCCCAGTGAGTGGGTAGAACAGGCTATTGTTATTCTCATTCAGAGATACAAAAGTACAGGTAAAGAAAGGTGAAGTGATTTCCTGAAAGCGATGCAGATGATTAGTAAATCTGGAACAAAAATTCCACTTTTCTGACTCCCAATGCCACTCTCTTTTCTTTATCTGCCTCTTCAAACCTGTAATGTAGTTTGCTCATCTTCAGCATTTAGATTCCAATCTGAGGTTGAGTGGTGTGGCGGTTACCACCCCAGAGCCTGTTGCTTTTCCACTGAGTTATTTCTTCATTTATCATTTTACCGTGGCACTGACTGTGACTCTAGACTCACATGTGGGAAGACCTTTTAAACCTGCCATAAATCAGATATATTTACCTTGCTGTTGTCTGTGGTCTCTGAACAATCTATTATTTAGTTAAGACATTTTTCTTAGGCAAGTAAAAGTCTCTTCTCACTATGATGAAAACATTAAGCTCTATTCAATGACATCTGATTTTTCCTATGTGATGAGGTCCATCTGCAGAATGTTTCTGCCCAACTACTGACAAGGTGCATCAACTTACCATTACCTTTTCCATTACCCTTACCCCCCTCCCTTTTGACTCCAATTCTCTTTCCTTTTAAAGCGTTACACTTCTAGAAATTTATGGAACTTGTCTACATCAGCAATAAAGCACTGTGTAGATTCATCAGAACTCTCTCTGCATTTTTCTTCATCTATTTCTGTCCCATTTACCTGGAGGGAAAACAAGAGCCAACACACTGATTATGACACCTCAATGAGAGAAAAATAACCTCATTTCTCAGGAGAAGGTCAATCTGGCAGTAAGACAAATGCACAGGATTTCAAGGGGATATAGTTCCATCAGGTACTCATGTCCATCCTTGGGCAGTTTATACCTCTCTCCTTAGTGGTACTCAGTATGGGCATTTGTGATATTTAAGTTAGCTAGTGGACTGGCAATTGTATCTAGGTTATGAAGAGCAGCCCTAGGGGATGGGCAAATGTCTTTAGAGGATGCAAGGTTAATTAGGTGGTGAAGACAGTGGTCCAGGCAATTCAGGCCCAAATGTTACTTTGATATATAATTTTATATAATCAAGAAAGGAAGCATCACTGTTAATTCTTTGTTTCTTTGCCTTCATTACTTATCCTTTAAAAGAAGCAACAGTATGTGGTCTATCCTTAAAGAATTGAGGACATTCTGCTTGTTCAGGACAATAGGGATGAGTGTGTGGCAAGCGTGTATTGGAAGGCCTCTTGTATGACCAACTTTGTGCTAAGCAATGTGAATGCTAAGGTAAACTTGAGTTCTACCTTGAGTTTACAAGCAAATTTCAAGATAAGAAATATGTAGCCTGACAAACATCGTCTAAACCAGGGCTAGTCTAAACCAGGACTAACTGGCACAGGGTTCAAACACTGTTGGGTTGTAGACAGGGGAAGGACTGTGTGGCTGAAGAGACGAGACAGCTTCATAGAAGAGTTACCTCCGTGTCGTCTGTGAAGAATGGTCATCTTTGAATCAATGATGGGGCATTTTTTGGCCAGTAAATGACACAATCAAAGACATGGAAGCTTGGAGGACCACAGCATTGCAGGACACCAAGGGAAATGGCATATGTGGGGAAACAGTCAGCTCCTGTGAGACCTTAAAAATCTCCAGAAATGAAGCCTCTGAGGACTTTTTCAAAGATCTTTTCCTTCAACTCCCAGCAGATGACAACCAGTTTTCAGAGAGCCTTATTTGAGTGCCAAACTTGGAAAATGACATTCAGCTGACATTTAACAATTTGCACACATTTTGCAAAGGCATTTTTTTTCTCTTTTTTTCATGTGTGAAACCAAACTGAGAGAAGACAAAATAAGATTGTATGGCAACACCTGATGTAAAATTAAATCAGAACACTGATTCAGCTAAAGTATTTTCTCTTTTTTGAGATTTCATAGGTGAGGATGATCTAGGGAACATAGGAGTCCTACCAGAGAGATTGCTAGGTATTACTTTTTATTAAAAAAAAAAAAAACCAACAACTTAAAAGGTCTAGTATTGTGTGATTATTTAAATGATACTTATTTGCATGGACTCCAAGGGCATAAAAAGTAGAAAGAAATTCAGTTATTGTCCATTTCAGTACCCTAGTTGTAAAGAGAAGGAAGCCCAGGAAGGTGGTGTGCTCCGCTAGTATCATGGGTTAAGATGTAGAGCCAGATGTTGGCATTTTGACTTATCATTCTGTGCTTCTTGCAGTTTGTGTGTGTATGCATGTGTGCGAGCATGCAGGTGTGCATGCACACATGCTTATACACAGGCACACAAAATAACTCAAAGTAAAATACATCAAAATATCTCCAAAGAACAGAACTTTCAGACCTCACATTTATCTTGTGCCTGCAAAGGCCCACAGGGAATCGTTGCTGAGTAAGTTTGATGAAACGTTTCGAACAGTAAAAAGATAAACAATTTAACTACATTCAGAATGAAAAGATTTTTTTCTTGACTTTTAATTACATTATATTGATGTTCCTCTGGAGACATCATTTATTGACTGTGATTATTTCTCTCCTCTCTGTTTTCTTTTCTTTTTCCTTTATTTAACCTGGAAAACATCATTATATTCCTCCAAATCCATAATAAATGCTGATTTGACCATGCTAATATAGCAGACAGTAACTTCCAGGCAGTTTTGATCTAGTTAACTGGTAATTGTTAAATAGTGTTTCTCCAATATTGGTAACTGGCTTGGAGACAATGAGAGATTTCATTTCTCCTGCATGTTAATTTATTTCACCCTAATGACTTTCATTTCATTTAACATACTAATTTTTTTCTGTCTGTTTCAGAGACTACAGAATGTAAGCTAGGTAAGCTAAGGCCAAGCTATTCAAGGCAATACACATTTAGTTTAGGCTCCTACTTGCTGCAAAGCACTTAACCAGATCCTGCCGAGATTTCAGATACATAAACTGTAATCTTTTCCTTGAGGAATTCAAAACTTGATGATAAAGGCAGATATGTCCCCAAGTAGCTTTATTAACAATCTTCTAAAGTCTCTTTGAATGAGATGAAAAAACCATATACAGAAAATTTTTCACTAGGGCATAGCACTGTGGGCCCTTCAAGGAGGTGAATTTGATATGATCAGTCACTGGGTACAGCTTCAATAAAGAGATGTTCTTTAAGGCAGAATTTCATTAGGTGAAAGTGTGGCCAAAGGGCATTCCAAGTGTCAGTGTCAGAAGCAATGACGTAGTAGTGTGCAGGAAAGGTCTGACAATGGCCAGAAGCTCAGTGAACTGCAAAGGTCAGGCTTGTGTGGGTACTTGGGCTGAGAGGGTGGATAGTTGGAAGGTAGGGGCTAGAAGGATATTGATTATAAATCTTAAATTGCAGAATGAGGGGAAGCACTGAAGGAAGAGAGGCTGAGCCAAAGAACACGGGCTTTAGGGTCAGACAAACTCAGATCCTCTCGGAGAGACACACGGTGATTTCCTTCCCTTTATATCTCCTGTGCCTATACCTATACCAAGCATGACCCTGTGAGCTTTCTGGGGCACAAATGTTTTTCTGTTTCCTCCACTTCTTAATTATAAGAAATAGGCTTCATTCAGCCTCCATGACTTTCTTTAAGTTTCCAACATGCAGATTGAAACAGTTGCTAGTTAGAAAAAGGAGGGCATATTGAGACAAGGAAGGAATAGTCAAAAGAAACAATAATGCAGTCTTGGGGGCAGAGTCCTGTTCCTCCTCCCACCTAGAGCTATATATAACAATATTTTTGAGCTATTTGCAGATACTGAAAGCCCCACCAGGCAAAAGAAGTTAATTACTCTGCTGCCCACAAGTGTATAGACACCAGACAGGTTGAAACCAGAAGACTGATGATTCTCACTCCCAGTTACCTTACCATGAATCAACCAGAATATTGCCCATCAGCTGGTTATACCCCCTTTGAACCATTAATATAAAACTTCTCAGTTCAGTTCAATTCAGTCGCTCAGTTGTGTCCAACTCTCTGCGACCCCATGAATCGCAGCACGCCAGGCCTCCTTGTCCATCACCGACTCCCGGAGTTCACTCAAACTCATGTCCATCGAGTCAGTGATGCCATCCAGCCATCTCATCTTCTGTCGTCCCCTTCTCCTCCTGCCCCCAATCCTTCCCAGCATCAGAGTCTTTTCCAATGAGTCAACTCTTTGCATGAGGTGGCCAAAGTATTGGAGTTTCAACTTTAGCATCATTCCCTCCAAAGAAATCCCAGGGCTGATCTTCAGAATGGACTGGTTAGATCTCCTTGCAGTCCAAAGGACTCTCAAGAATCTTCTCCAACACCACAGTAAAAACATCATTTCTTCGGTGCTCAGCTTTTTCACAATCTAACTCTCACATCCGTACATGACCACAGGAAAAACCATAGCCTTAACTAGAAAGATCTTCATTGCAAAGTAATGTCTCTGCTTTTGAATATGTTATCTAGGTTGGTCATAACTTTCCTTCCAAGGAGTAAGGGTGTTTTAATTTCATGGCTGCAATGACCATCTGCAGTGATTTTGGAGCCCCCAAAATAAAGTCTGACACTGTTTCCACTGTTTCCCCATCTATTTCCCATGGAGTGATGGGACCAAATGCCATCTTCATTTTCTGAATGTTGAGCTTTAAGCCAACTTTTTCACTCTCCACTTTTACTTTCATCAAGAAACTTTTTAGTTTCTCTTCACTTTCAGCCATAAGGGTGGTGTCATCTGCATATCTGAGGTTATTGATCTTTTTCCCGGCAATCTTGATTCCAGCTTGTGCTTTTTCCAGCCCAGCGTTTCTCATGATGTGCTCTGCATATAAGTTAAATAAGCAGGGTAACAATATATAGCCTTTACGTACTCCTTTTCCTATTTGGAACCAGTCTGCTGCTCCATCACAGTTCTAACTGTTGCTTTCTGACCTGCATATAGGTTTCTCAAGAGGCAGGTCAGGTGGTCTGGTCACTATTTACTCTAAATTCTCAAGGCATTAGCCTGCTGTGGCCCACTTTTGCCTGGCAAAGCAATAAAGCTATTCCTTTCTGCTAGGTCGTTTACGTCGTGTCCGACTCTGTGCGACCCCATAGACGGCAGCCCACCAGGCTCCCCCATCCCTGGGATTCTCCAGGCAAGAACACTGGAGTGGGTTGCCATTTCCTTCTCCAATATTCTTTTCTACTTCATCCAAAACTCTGTTTCTGTGATTTAATTCAGTTTGGGGGTACAGAGGCTGGATTCAGCTTCAGTTCAGTTCAGTTCAGTTCAGTCGCTCAGTTGTGTCTGACTGTTCGTGACCCCATGAACTGCAGAAGCCAGGCCTTCCTGTCCATCACCAACTCCCGGAGTCTACTCAAACTCATGTGCATCGAGTCGGTAATGCCATCCAGCCATCTCATCCTCAGTTGTCCCCTTCTCCTCCTGCCCCCAATCCCTCCCAACATCAGGGTCTTTTCCAATGAGTCAACTCTTTGCATGAGGTGGCCAAAGTATTGGAGTGTTGAACTGAGCTGAACTGATGGGCTGCCGTCTATGGGGTGGCACAGAGTCGGACATGACCGAAGCGACAGCAGCAGCAGAACTGATCTGAATGGTAACAATATTTGTTAATATGTATTTTTTAAAGTATAGCCTTTATACTTGTCCGTCCTAAAATACTTCATCACTAGTTACAACACTCACTGCCTTGTGAAGTCTTCTTTATCTCCAGTGATTTAATCTCTTTTCTATCATTTCGTAGATTGTTTCTCTGTTAGTGTGGCAAATCTCCTCTTGCTGGGTAATAAGAAAATACTTTCAGGGGTACTAATATACAAGCCAGGGACAGGTAAGTGTAAATGTAGAAGGCGGTTACTCAAATGTAGAAGTAGAAGGAGTCAAAAGATGAACAAAATTTCCACAGATTCTGAAGGTCAAAACTAGCCACTAAATAGTGATGGAGGAGGGGAGCAAAGATGGGGCTATAAATAAGTAAACGTGGTTAGCAGAGCAAAGGGTACAAAATGAGACAGTTGGATATTATTGCTGTGCATTGGTCTATGAGCAGGGCATGTCCTTTATTGTTGTTGATTTATTGAGTAGCTAAGAGAATTGACATTTGTTAAAGAGACAAATTTTGTTTGTTTAGGCTGTAAGCAAATTGATATTACCCTGATATAAAAGCAAAGCTTGGTAAATTAATTAAAAAACAATTGGTCCTACTACAGACTGATTTTCCCTCACCCTCCTTATGCTGTTAAAGAAAGTTCAACTGAAGTATTGCAAGTTTCCTTTTATTTTTTTCTCCTAACTGACATCACTGAAAAGCTTCAAGCTTTAATCTGTAACACTTAGTTCTTGTTTTATATGCATGTTTGTGACACAATCTGAAAAAAAGTGCTACTTAACACTGGGATGGGCGACTGCGTTTTCCAATCGACCTTCATGGGTTCTGAGTTTAGAGCTAAACTTGAGCTTGTCTGTGTTCCAGTCCAATTATGCCAGTGAAACGTGATTTCATTGTTCAAAAGGAAAAGGCTGCTTTTTTTTTAAAGGCCCTTAGACATCAAATAATTTCTTTAAAAAATAAATTGCAAATTAGTCAGACCACTGCAGAATTAAGTCTCTGAAATATATTTGTGTTCCACAATTAAAGAGAAAGCAACCCTCATCAAATTATGCAAAGAAGTTAAGAAGCCAGTCAATAATACTTATTGGCTTCTTACTGTATGCTGTGCTCTGGCATCACATTGTTGAGGGAAGCAGGAGGAATGGAAGACTGCAGTATATCCCTGACCATCTAATGACTTTCATGGTTTAAAAAAAATAAAAAAAGATTCTAATGTCACTCCACTCACCCCAAAACTCTTATCTCTTGAGGATTTTGTGAATATAGCTCTGAACAAGACAAAGAAAATTCTGACATGGGTAACCCAATTGTTGTTGTTTAGTCGCTAAATTGTATCTGACTCTTTTGTGACCCCATGCACTATAGCCTGCCAGACTCCTCTACGCATGGGATTTCACAGGCAACAATACTGGAGTGGGTTGCCATTCTTCCTGACCCAGGGATTGAACCTGTGTCTCCTTCATTGGAAGGCAGATTCTTTACCTCTGAGTCACAGGGAAGCCTGTGTGTAACCCAACTCCAGGTGTAAAGCATATTCTTGAATTGTAATAGTCTGATTCATCTCTGGAATAGGCGCTAGTGGTAAAGGACCTGCCAGCCAGTTCAGAAAATACAAAAGACATAGGTTCAGTCCCTGGATCAGGAAAATCCCCTGCAGGAGGAAATGGCAAGCCACTCTAGTATTCTTGCCTGGAGAATCCCATGGACAGAGGAACCTGAAGGGCTAGAGTTCATAGAGTTCAAGAGTCGGACATGACTGATGTGACGTAGCGTGTGCACGTGCGTGCACACACACACACACACAGAAAGAGGAAACAGGAAAACAAGCTTCCAAGAAGAGTGACAGGTAGATGAAGATTAACAAGGGAAGTAGGCAGTGAATGTAAAGAGATGAGGACTGAATATATTATGCATCCAATGGGGCGCACAAAATACTGGAGAAAGAGCCTAGTTGATAGCAGAGCATAAGCTGGTCTAAACATTCTAGTTTGAAAGTTTATGTCTATTGAAGGTACTTTAGTCTGTTTAGGCTCCTATAACAAAATACAATAAATGAGTGTCTTATAAAAGCAGAAATTTATTTTGCTGGTCAGAATGTCAGCAGATTCAGTGTACTGTGAGAATCTGCTTCTTGGTTCACAGATGGCTATCCAATAAGGTTTCCACTCTCATGACTTAATTACCTCACAAAGTCCCCGCTTTCAATCACTATCACACTGGGGATTAGATTTCAACATATAAATTTGGAAGGAATAAATTCAGTCTATAGCAGAACAAGGGAAAAAGAAGGGAAACAGAGAATCCATTAAGGTCATCTATCTCTCCCTTTTGGGCTTCCCCAGTAGCTCAGTGGTAAAGAGTTTGCCTGAAATGCAGGAGCCTCAGGAGACTCAGGTTCGATTCCTGGGTGTGGTAGGTCCCCTGGAGGAGGACATGCAAACCACTCCAGTATTTTTGCCTAGAGAATTCCATGTACAGAGGAGCCTCCAGGACTATAGTCCATAGGGTCACAAAAATCAGACACTGAGTGACTTCTTTCTCTCTCTCTCTCTCTCTCTCTAACACACACACACACACACACAAATCTCTCCACCCTCACCTCCACCTTCAGATGAACCTTGGTGAGGTTCATGGACAATTCAAGACTTCCATCCAGCTCTTCTATTGAGCTACTCTTAAAACAGTGAAGAGGCAAAATAAAGTAGAAGTGGGTAGGCTCTGTATCCAGATTGTCTAGATCTGGATTGTCTAGATTTACATCACACTAATTGCATGTCTTTAGGCTATTTACTTAACTGACCTCTAAAATGAAGAGAATAGTGTGATTTGTCTCACAAGACAGTTGATAGCATTGAGTGGGTTAATTCATGGGAAATACCCTGAAGAGTGCCTAGCACAAAGTAAGCATTCAATAATGTTATGTTACGAATTATTACTTTTTATGGAGGGAGTTGAGGGGGAGACTGCTGAGTCATCTGCTAGGTGGTGGCTTAGTGACTGGTCTGTGTAAGAATTATTATTATTGATCGGTGCAGTATTATTATTGGTTGATATAGTATGAGAATGCCCGTAGATGATGTCAAAGAGAAGAACATTTTCTTAACAACAATAATCTCTACTTGATCAGTCAATACTTTAGATCATTAAAATGGCAACAAGATTCATCAAGTTATGATTGAAGGAAAGATTCAAAAGGCAAATTCTCTGTCATTATAATGTGTTTTAAGCCATGGATATCTTTGTCCTCATGTTGGATTTTAATAATGTAAAAACAGAAGATACTGAGAGAAATATGGGTTGGGAATAAGAGCTACACGTTGCGTAAGGCAGTTTCATGGAAGTGGAGAAGTTACCGCTGCCAAGGCCTGAGGCAGGGATACAAACTTTGTTAACCTTGTGGTTTTGCCACAGGGTGATCTGAACCCACTGACTATTCATAACACTTACAGTAACACATAAAAAGAAAGGACTTTATGGAGTTGAAGACTGAAAGTGTTGAAAAATAAATTGTTTTCCCCCATTTTGTTCTTCTTTAAGTCTTCAGTTTCTAAATGTGTTTGGTGATTTTTCTTTTTATGCCATTGTTACTTTATATTTTGCCAGTGGTTTTTGTATGTGCTGAATATTTATAGAGAAACTCAGTACACTATAGATCTTGTAAGTGCCTCGAGGGCAGGACCTGGGTTAATAAAGTCATAAAATTATTCATAACCATTCGGGGTGAGCGCCATATAGTATTACAAAAGTATATGAATGTTAATAAAAGACATGGGAAAAGTTCTAAATCACAGATCACTGAAGCCAAAACGGTAGCCATAGGACATTTTAGTGTTCAAACCAGCCTGAAATCCTGTTTTAGAAGATAAGATGGTTTTATATACTACTTAGTGCTTCACAGGTGGCTCAGCAGCAAAGAATAGCTTGCCCGTGCAGGAGACTGCAGGCTTGATTCGTGGATCAGGAAGATCCCCTGGAGAAGGAAATGAAAACCCACTCCAGCATTCTTGCCTGGGAAATCCCGTGGACAGATAAAGATTTGGCGGGCTATATATAGTCCATGGTGTCGCAAAGACTGAAATGGACACAAGTGAAATGACTTAGCACAGACCCATGAATGAGTGAGTGAGGAAAAGTCCCTCGTGATGATACCTCACTTTGGTAGACCACTCAGGTTAACAGGGACAGCATTTTCAGAGGGGCTGGCGGTGTGGAGTCTGCTAGCACTGCCATAGCAAGGTGCCACAGGCTGAGTGTCTTAAAGAACAGAATTATATTTTTGCATAATTCTGGAAGCTAGAAGTCCATGAGCAAAGTGTCAGCAGACTTGGTTCCCACCGAGGGCTGTGAGTAAAAATGGTTTCATGCATCTCCTCCAGCATCTAGTGATTTCTAGCAATCTTTAGAGTCCTTTGGCTCATAGAAGCATTATCTTCTCTTTACCTTCATATTTACATGGCATTCTCCCTGCATTCATGTCTCTCTCCAAATTTCTTCATTTTGTAAAGACATGAGTTATGTTGAATTATGACCTACCTTAATGGCCTCATTTTAATTTAATTACTTCTATAAAACATAAGAGAAGCAGAAGATATTAAGAAGAGGTGGCAGGAATACACAGAAGGACTGTACAAAAAGGTCTTAATGACCCTGATAACCACGATGGTGTGATTATTCACTTAAAGCCAGATATCCTGGAGTGTGAAGTCATGTGGACCTTTGGAAGCATCACTACAAACAGTTAGTGGAGGTGATAGAATTCCAGCTGAGCTATTTCAAATCCTAAAAGATGATGCTGTGAAAGTGCTGCGCTAAATATGAAAGCAAATTTGGAAAACTCAGCAGTGCCCACAGGACTGGAAAAAGTCAGTTTTAATTTCAATCCTAAAGAAGGGCAATGCCAAAGAATGTTCAAACTACCACACAACTATGCTCATTTCACATGCTAGCAACGTAAAGTTCAAAATCTTTCAAGCTAGGCTTCAACAGAATGTGAACCAAGAATTTCCAAATGTTCAAGCTGGATTTAGGAAAGGCAGGGGAACCAGAGATCAAATTGCCAACATCTGTTGGATCATAGAAAAAGCAAGAGAATTCCAGAAAACCATCTACTTCTGCTTCATTCACTATGCTGAAGCCTTTGACTGTATGGATTGCAGCAAATTGTGGGAAATTCTTAAAGAGATGGAAATACTAGACTACCTTACATGCCTCCTGAGAAATCTGTTTGCAGATCAAGAAGCAACAGTTAGAACTGGATATGGAACAATGGACTGGTTCCAAATTGCGAAAGGAATATATCAAGGCTTTATATTATCACCCTGCTTCTTTAACTTATATGTAGAGTACATCAGTAAATGGCTGACTGGATGAAACTCAAGCTGGAATCAAGATTGCCCAGAGAAATATCAATAACCTTGACTATACAGATGAAACCACCATAATGGCAAAAAGTGAAGAAAGAGCCTCTTGATGAAAGTGGAAAAGGAGAATAAAAACTAGGCTTAAAACTCAGCTTCCAAAAAGTAAGTTCATGACATCTAGTTCCATCACTTCATGGCAAATGGTTGGGGAAATAATCGAAACACTGACAGACTTTATTTTCCTGGGTTCCCAAATCACTGTGAATGATGACTGCAGGCATGTAATTAAAAGACACTTACTTCTTGAAAGAAAAGTCATGACAATCCTAGACAGCATATTAAAAAGCTGAGACGTCACTTTGCCAACAAAGGTCTGTATAGTCAAAGCAATGGTTTTTCCAGTAGTCATGTACAGATGTGAGAGTTGGGCCATAAAGAAGGATGAGCATTGAAGAATTAATGCTTTTGAACTGTAGTGCTGGGGAAGCCTCTTGAGAGTCCCTAAGAAAGCAAGGGAATCAAACCAGTCAATCCTAAAGGAAATCAACCCTGAAAATTCATTGGAAGGACTGATGCTGAAGCTGAAGCTCCAATACTTTGGCTACCTGACACAAAGAGCCTACTCATTAGGAATGATCCTGATGCTGGGAAAGAGGGTGACAGAGGATGAGATGGCTGGATGGCATCATCAACTCAATGTACATGAGTTTGAGCAAATTCCAGGAGATAGTGAAGAACAGGGTAGCCTAGCATGCTGCAGTCCATGGGATCACAAAGAGCCAGACATGACTGATAGACTGAACAACAGCAACAACATAAATTACAACATAAAGACCTATCTCCAAATACAGTTATATTTGGAGGTACCAGGGCTTAGAATTTAAACATGGATTTTTGGGGAACACATTTCAACTCATTACAGGAAATAATAGCATAAATAAATATTCTGTGGCAAAAACATACCAAAAAAAAAGAACAACAACAGATAAAAAGCACCTACCTTATGTAAAATGATATTAAAATACACAAAGTAGATAAGAAAAATAGAGATAGATTCCAAAGTGTCTTGCAAAGCAAGTTGATTGGTCTGTCTTCTCAGTGCCGTAGGTAATAAAGACCACTATAAAGGAATAATCTTGGGGGGAGAGAAAATGTGAGGGATTGGGTGTCAGAGAAATGTTTGGGTGAATGTGCAGTGATGAGACCTAGAGCATTACTGATAGAAGAGAAATAACAGTGAGCAACAGCCATGAAAAGAATTAGCAAATTACAAAAGTCAGGATTTAGTGATAGTGTACGCTGGAAAGTGGAAAAGAAGTATCATAAATGACACTGAGGAAATGTACAAGGCTATATCCAGATTTAGCCATGAAAATTTGAAAAAGAAGTGAAAGGGAGACACTTCCACTTTAAATTTCACATCACCCTTATTATTACTTTAAAACAATTAAACAATGAGTATCAAAATCTTCTCTTTTTTACTTTAAGAAAATTTGAGGGTAATTTTCTTAAAGTCATGATATTTTGTATTGTACAAATTGAATTGAGGTAATTCTAAGATATCTGAATAGAGGTGCCTGATGGAGAGAAAAGATTTGAGGTCACATAAAAATTATTCACAAAGGAGTGATTGATATAGTAAAGATTAACAGCAGGATGATGGTAATTATTTAGATGCTGCCATAATAATAGCACTTATTGAATGAATGCCCGCTGGGTGTCAGAAACTTTATATACATATAGTTTCATCTAATCTTCACAATTACTCTTGAAGATAGATATATTATTTCTTCTTTACAGATGAGAAATCTGAAGTTTTGAAACATTAAGCAATTTGTGAGGGATCATATAGCATGTAAGATTTGGGGGAGCCAGGCTTCAAATCTATGCCTACCTGAGTTGAACATTTACGTGCTTCAACTCCACTTTACTTGAGGATAATTACTTCATCTAAGGATAATGAATTCCTTTCACAGGACAGAGTATTAGGAATCACACAGGAAATATAACTTAGCTGTTTTCTACAGGTGGGTGTAAATTACATTCCCTCCTCTTTATGTGATACAGGCCAGATGAGAGGCATGCAAAACATGAGATGTCTGACAAGGAGAAATTATCATACATTAAGCTATAAAAGTTCTGCTCAAACCAAAGATAACATTACTCTTGAATGGTGAGAGAGACTTCCCTGGCAGACACAGTAAAGTTATTGGGCACAACCTCTAAATTTCCTATGCTATATCTGTAGATGCAGCCATTGCTTTTGGGGAAGAAATCTTGCATAACACTATGCCAAAGCTATTCTGAGCAAGAATTAACACTTTGAAATGGGCATGTAAATTTCTCATTTCAACAAAAAATACCATTTCTCTATAGAAAGAAGTGGAGAGCTAGACTAAATTTGCTGCATTTTTGAAATGGACATATAAAAAGAAGCTAAAGAATTACTCTGTTTTGCAGTGTCTGTGTAATGAATAAAGTAGAAATTTGACATCATCTCAACAAGTGGGTCAAGGATAACAGAAAAATTAGGGACAAAAACAAAAACGGGACTTAAAACACTATCATCATGAATTGTTCTACTTAAATATGTAGTAAAAAGTCATTAAATAATTACTATTTTGAAAAATAATTCTAGTCCTTTCTTGATGACATTGATCAAATCACCTGACATTTCTTTGTGCTATACATTCATTTCCTTTGAGAGGTACAAGAAGGGCACAGGCCCCAATCTAACGTTAGGAGGGCTAGTGAAAGGGTAGAGAAAGAGTAATTTATATCACATATCTTGGTATTAAAAAACTGTAAGTCACTTAAAGTGGTAAATATATTAAAGACCAGGAGCATCAGGTTTGAATGTAACATTCTCACACTTCTTGGATCCACATAGATAACACAAGTGGAGACCCAGCCCTGGCACCTGACTATTGACCCTCCTCCTAGGTCCTGTTCTTCCCATCTCCAGCTCTGCTTCACACTGCTGGTGCAGACACATTTGCACACCTCATCCTGCATATCCAAACTGCACCCTCATCACTGGATCCTCTGGGTCCAGAAGGGACACAAGGTGTACATCAAGACTGTGGGTGGCCCTGGAAGAAAATATCTGAGGAAGAGGCATTTTTAGACCTTGGTTTATGGTTGATTGAACAAAAAAAAAAAAAAAAAAAAGAATTCCTGGCTTCTGCTTATTTGTGGGTGATGTTAGAAGGGAATTTACTAGGGAAAAATTTAGAAACCAGATTGCCTGCCTCTAATGGTCCTATTTCATGGGAAATAGATGGGGAAACAGTGTCAGACTTTATTTTTGGGGCTCCAAAATCACTGCAGATGGTGACTGCAGCCATGAAATTAGAAGATGCTTAGTCCTTGGAAGAAAAGATATGAGAAACCTAGATAGTATATTCAAAAGCGTTAGACATTACTTTGCCAACTAAGGTCCATCTAGTCAAGGCTATGGTTTTTCCTGTGATCATGTATGGATGTGAGAATTGGACTGTGAAGAAGGCTGAGAGCTGAAGAATCATTGCTTTTGAACTGTGGTGTTGGAGAAGACTCTTGAGAGTCCCTTGGACTGCAAGGAGATCCAGCCAGTCCATTCTGAAGGAGATCAACCCTGGGGGTTTCTTTGGAAAGAATGATGCTAAAGCTGAAACTCCAGTACTTTGGCCACCTCATGTGAAGAGTTGACTCACTGGAAAAGACTGATGCTGGGAGGGATTGGGGGCAGGAGGAGAAGGGGACGACAGAGGATGAGATGGCTGGATGGCATCACTGACTCGATGGACGTGAGTCTGAGTGAACTCCGGGAGATGGTGATGGACAGGGAGGCCTGGTGTGCTGCGACTCATGGGGTCGCGAAGAGTCGGACATGACTGAGCGACTGAACTGAACTGAATGGTCCCTGGCTCGTCATCTTGAATCACTTAAAGAGGAGAACTCAAGCAGAATTGTTGGTTCCACCAAACCATTGGTACAAACTAAGTGGAAGAAGGAATTATAGAAATTTACTTGCATATTAGTGAAGAGAAAACAGTACTTTGCCAATACTTACTGGAAAGAAGGATTTGTCCTAAGGCCTTTATGATAGAAATTCACCATAGTTCTCAATCTTGAGTATAAGGAAAGTAGAAATGACTTTCCTCTGGTTATATCTTTTATAAGGAAAGAGATGATACAACTACAATGTTATTCTTTTCAAACTTTACATTTATTTCTTTTCATTGTGTCATTGTCAAAAGGAATGTGGATAAAATAATTCATCAATGCCCAGATCTTCTGGTTTTTCTAGCCATACTTTTCTCTGAAGAGAAAAACACATTTCCACTCTGCTTAGCTAACATGTACTGTGCTGCTGGTAGTATTGAGGGAAGTTCTTAGAATGGCTTGTTTTGTCAAAACTTCCTGATTTCATCTTCATTCTGAATTGATTAGCTACATGGCTTTTGGAAGGTCACCTACATCTGCCTTTTTATTTTTAAATGAGACTATACTCCCAGAAATTTTATACCTTGTTATATAATCTCTATAATCTGCCTCATGTATTTTTAAGCATGAGAATGTTTATAAATTCATGCATAAAAATATTTTCTAAAAAATAAAATGAGACTATACATCTTATTTTTAAGTGGATAGAATATTAAGTAGGTATTAAGTATAGAAGAGACACTGGTACTGAATAAGTGTTGGAAAGTCTCACAGGAGAGAAATTAACTTCAGAGAAGTTGAAAGATGATGAGGTTATAGACACAATGAATTTTTACATTACTGGATATGTACCATATTTACTATACTGGTCCCTTTTCTTGATAGGTGTGTGCAAACACAGAAGCACTTTAGTAACAAGTTATACTGTGAAACATGAGAGGATATTAGGAGAAATATGTTACATGAAACTGAGAGAAATGAAGGATAAATGCCAGGAATCCTGGGAAGAAATGGAAATGCCCAAGATGAGAAATTTTCTTGGATTTATGTGTATGGATTAAATTAGGAATTAAAATGCATTTTAGTGATCACAAGCACTAACAATTTCTTATTTCTTATCATATTTAATGTCTCTGAGTCAAACATAAGCCAGTACAGATGAACATTAAACACATATTTCAGAAATGTTAACATTTGGTAGAGGAGAGAGTGCTGAAAAGTTTAATATGAAGAATTTCAGGGTTATCTGCAGGATGATGAATGATATAGCTCCTGATTCTTAAGACTGAGAAAGAAGAAACGATGCTTCAAAAATAATGTGAAATTGCTTCTGAATGTCCTGTGATTTTGTTCAGTCTTGATTTGAGTACTGTTGAATGCAGGCCAGATGGGACAAACTGATAAAAACTAAACAGCAGATGTTGGTAGGTACCCCAGCAGCTGTTTGATATCCAGCCACATGGATTATCAAAATAAAGCCTTATATTCCAGGATTTTGACAAGAATAAAAATATTTTGGAATAGTGCTATAACAATGGATTATGCTGTGCAGAAGGATGGAAGTTAAAGTTTCCTAGGGCAGAACATGGATTTATTTGGAGGGAAATAAAAAACAAACAAACAAACATCTTCCAGGCTCCAATGTGGTACTGAATAGAACTATGTAAAAATTGAATCTGATTTGGCTAAAGAGATATTTAAGCTTTCTTTTCCTAGAGTAATTTCGTATTTCTTGGGTTTCCAGTAACTTGGAGAACATTCTAAGAAAATTCTTAGTAATTCCCAAGACTCTCGGGAATTGGTAAGTCCAAAAGATTCTTAGTAACACTGTTGGAACAGCAAACTGAATTTTGAAAAATTGAATTTTGTATTTTTCATATTTTTCTATTTTTCTTTATAGACAGATATTATTCACATATTTGGAAAGACAAATGTATAAGATACAGTCTAAGCAGATCCTTCTGAAAAAAACAAACCATGCCAACTAAAGGTATTTCTGCCCATCCACCCCGCACCCCTATCTTGGTCATTGGTACCCTGGACTGTTGGTTGCATCATCTCTTCTTTCACATCAATTGTTTCCTATTCATATGTTACTATTATTCAGAGATATGAAAGATATTTCTTCACTGATATGCTGAGCCACTTTATTCAGATCTTTGCTTGATCTAAACTCCTACAGGAAGATTGGTATGCTGGTGTCAATTGAACTGGCCTATACCCCAGAACTTATTTTGTGCATCTTTCCCTACCCCAGGGATCAATGACCTCATGTTGGTAGTTTGAAATTGGCCAATGTGGGAGTATTTGCACTGTGGAAATTGGCAAATTCTATACATCTGGTTATTTTTCCTTTAAAATTCAGTTGTTAAACATTTACCAAACTATAAATACACCAATAATTCTCTATTTATTATGCATTGCCTTGGATTGTCAGTTAATTGTTCATCTCTACATGTTTTACTCCCCGGCAAGACTGCTGGGCATTTAAAAGTAGGATTCTTTCCTTACACTTTTTGTATTTCTCACCGTACTTTATATAGTTTTCTAGAGCACTGACTATGTGCTTGATAAATATCAACTGATTACAACACTAAAACTTTAAAGAGAAGTGAAGATTATTTTGTTTCCTTAAGAGAACTAGATTAAACTTGCTACATGTCTCTAGGAAACATATTTAGATTTTTTTAACAATTGGAATGATCACCAATTAGCTCTTTAATTATGTATAAATAGATGAGGTAAACTATAGACTGGATTAATGAAACCAGAACTGACAATAAATACTGTCTCAAGTATCTATCCAAATAATAGCATTATTCCAAGGCTCAAATAACAGGGTAGATACAGATAATACAGTAAAGAAGTTACTCCTGGTTATCAGTGCTAGCAAGGGCTGAATTATAAGTGTTAAGTTGGAAGGAGTATTCTAAAAATTGTCTCTTTCATTTTCATGAGTGAAGATATGCAAAACTGAGACTAATTATCTTACTTCCAATAACTGAGGTTTTTATTTTTTTGTTTAGTTTTTAAGTAATCTACTTGCATGCTCTGGAGAAGGAAATGGCAACTCACCCTAGTACCCTTGCCTGGAAAATCTCATGGACAGGGGAGCCTGGTAAGCTACAGTCCATGGGGTCACAAAGAGTCGGACACGACTGAGTGACTTCACTTTCACTTTCATGCTCAAGCTCAGTCACTCTGTTGCATCCTACTCTTTGCAACCCCATGGATTGTAACCCTGCCAGGCTCTTCTGTTTATGGGATTCTCCATACAAAAATACTGGAGTGGGTTGCCATGCCCTCCTCCAGGGGATCTTCCTGACCCAGGAATCAAACTCCTGTCTCCTGCATCTCCTGTATTGGCAGGCAAATTCTTTACCACTGAGCCACCTAAAGAAGCCCATTGATTCTTCTGTGAAACATTATTTTGCTACTTAATGAATGTAAAGGGAATGATTTTTTTTCTACCAAACTTGGTTGAATCTCTTCTTTTCAATTGCATTTCAGTAAAATTCTCTTAATGATGTCTTTAGCTAGCAGAACCTAAAGCTTATTTTTCCTGAATGAACAGCAAATTATGCCTATATGATTTAGAATGAAGCATGTCAGCCAGGAATATGAGACTTGAATTCTAGACTCTGCCATTCACATATATAAGCACAGGCTTACTTATCCCCATATGCAAGGTCTATTTATCTATGAGGTTGATTGTGAGGATCATAATCGGATCTCAGACATAAAATTACTTTGAAAAGCAAAAATGTAAAAAGTGAAGGAAAAAGGTAAACATTATTAGAGGGTCATATGCCTAACTTCATGAAAGAAAGCAGGGATCTAATAAAATTTAATAGTATTTATATTTTATTTTTATCTTTGTGCTTCTAAAACCAACCTGCAACGAAGCAATAAACCCTATACAAGTATTTTATTAAGAGTATGCCATGTGCCATGCTATGCTTTAGGAAGAAAGAAATATGGTTATCATCTCCCAAGCTAAGGCAAAAATCAGCAAAAATTCAATTAAATAATGAATTCTACAATTTGGATCGAAAAAGCTTTACGAGTTCACTGAAAGAGGAGGTGAATGAATAAAGTAATGCGTTTGGGAGCACATGTGTGGATTAAAAGGAATGTCACTGGAACCTTAGAGACAGTGCACATTTTTACATATAGGTGGAGAGCTATTACAAAAGAAGAAAGAAGAATTTTAACCTTCTCTGATGAATCCTTTCTCAAAAGACTTTCATTTAAAACCAAACTGTTTTTTTTCTTTCTTTTGAAAAGTTTACACTTGCTTTAAAGAAAAGCCATTGGTTTTTAAATGGTCCTATTTAAATGAGTATCTCAAGCATTTGTGGTGTATACCTCATTCTTGTTTTCCAGCCATGTCAGAGTGACATAAATAAACAATGTAGGAAGTGGTCTTCATCTTTAGTTAATTCCTTGGCTAAAATGATGCCATTGGAAACTCGGTAAAACAACTTTGCTCATTCTAAAACTGCAGAGGCCGCCAAAGCAAACCAAGATAGACAAAACAAAGGGCACATCAACATAATGTACATATTATGGGGATTCTTGAAGGTCAGAGCATGATCTTTTACTTCTTAGTGACATATAATGCCAATATTTGTCAGATCTTGCTGAAGACTAAAGCTCAGGCAAAGGGAAAAAATGCATTGCATGACATTTGTTTTCTGTCCTATAACATTAAATATCCTATTGTTATAAACAGCCAGCTGTGGTAATTAAGTGATTGGTGTTACTGTTTTTTCCATGAAGCACTATCCAGACACATGTAGAATGAATTACAAGGCAATAGACCAACATTCTAAACTATAATGAATATCTTTTCAAATTTTAACATAAAAAATTTGAACATCTATTATATAATTGTTTCATTAAAAAATAAATGATCTGAAAAGAGGCACATGATCTGAAAAGAGGCTGTCTTCCTTCTGTTTGGGAAGATCTCACACCTATCAAAGATGTAGAGTACAAAGTTGAACTGGACATTTGTTCCTGAGTAAGATTGGAATGTGCCATGATTATTTGTGAGCATATGGTGCATGAATTGGGGCCCACAAGGACAAGCTGTTAGTCAAACATCCATATTCTAGAACTAAAAGACTAAGGCTTATTTCTAACTGGTGTCTTCATTCAAAAAATATTCAAAGTTGGGGTTGAAATTTGATCAGGAATCTATAGGCAGTGAATCTATTCAGTGAGGAAGTTTTGTGGATTGAGGTGTCCATTCATTTGTTAACAAATCCTTAGCCAGAAATTAGGAGTGCAAAGCATAAGTTCACGTTCACTGGGAGGAGCTGACAAAATCTGGCCATAGACAGTGAAGGGTGTGATCAACACCCACTGGAGCATCCAGGCTCATGCCAGTCAGTGAATATGGGCTTCCTAAATGCTCGCTCTTCCGCGCAGCTTCCAGATCTTGGTGACACCAGCTGAACACCAAGAACTAAATATCTCTTGCAAACTACCACCAGCAGCAGGAGTAACGTGGTTACTGTAATCTACT
Organism: Nanger dama; assembly: GCA_917880005.1. Classification (NCBI taxonomy): domain Eukaryota; kingdom Metazoa; phylum Chordata; class Mammalia; order Artiodactyla; family Bovidae; genus Nanger; species Nanger dama. The sequence continues at coordinate 8,904,120 of CAKJTW010000069.1, forward strand.
CTCTCAGCAGAGGAAACTAATCACATAGTGCCAATTATACAGATAATCTGATGAAGAGAAGGACATAAAACACAAAAGTAAACTATTTCAAATCACTTCCTGAACGTAAAAACATGTTGTTCTTTGAACCTGAACAAAAACAAGAGATTGGCCTAAATATTTTAAGACTACAAAGATACCAGATCTTAGTGTATGGATAAAATAGACAATCCAAGAAGGTGTTTTCTGTTTATCCTTTGACTTCTCACTTCCTGCAACACCACTGCCTGTCCCTGAGAACCTGTATACCCACTTTGGAAAAATCAGAGCTGGACTTCAGTTAGATGTAAGGTAGTCTCTTTCCCAAGAGTCTGAGTTTCAGTTGGTTTCCATCTGTTGCCGAGGATAAAACTCTATATGTGGTCAACTGCACACTTTTTTTAATCATTGTATTCCTGCTAAGTTACTAAGAAGTGTGTGAATGTTAATATATCTTTCACTTTTTTTCCTTAAGATATGTCTCATGACACCAATCTTGGCCTATATGTCTCCCAAGGGCAGAAGACACTGTTTAAAATGAGAGTAAATTTCCAATTTTTCTTAAGACAGCTATGACATAGAGCAAGTAGAGTCAAGGCAAATCAAAAGGGGTTTTCCAGCGGAAAATGAATCAGAAAGGAAAAAAGAATTTTCTTAATTTGTCCTAGCAAGAATTCCATTGGCTTAATTTTGCAACCCTGATCAGTATCCGAGTTCTTTCCACCAGGAAGTATAGTTGATCTCAGTGACCATGACACTTCGTAGAGGGAAGATTGCGATATAAAAGTTTTCAAGCTGAAAAAATGGCTGAAATTTATTCAAGTCCACATCACAATCTACCATAACTGAATAGCTGGCTTGAAATAATTTATATAGGGAACTTTGAGTCTACATCCTCAGCACAATTCTCCTTTCCTCCTGAGGGTGGGTTGCTGGTGTGTCACTTCCAAATTCTTATGCATGAGTAATCTCACAACATTAAGTAATATATTCCTCTTATGAGATAGTAATCAAGTACAATATAACTGATGACTTTCTTGATTCAGTAATCAGTAATTTGTGATCAATTTTATCTGATGGTGACAGCTTGGCATAGAAGTTAATGCTAATGTATATTACTGCACTTTATTTCTCTGGAGGCTGTCAGCAGAATAAAGGAGGGAAACTGGAATGGAGAGCTCCTCCCCCTCCATCCATAAGTGGCACACTACTGGCCTCCTGGTGTTATTAAAAGAAAATTGGAAAAGTTTCCAGAAGATTAAGCAGAAAGCTTACAACTTGCACAAGACTCTCAATTTTCCAGTGGTTCTGACAGAAGGATAAATCTTCAAGTGTTTTAACTAAAATGTAAGCAAACCCAATGTCTAACTACAGTAAACAAAATTTATTATGATTCGGACGTGGCAGTGGGGTTTACATCTAGGTTGACAAAATTGTCAATGTTTGAGACCCTTAGTTAAGAAAAATGTAGCAGGCAGTTTCTTATCCATCAGGCAAAGAAAAGGGGGATTTTTCTTGAAAGCTATGAACATACAAAGTGACTTTGAACTGTACACTTTGATTATTTGTGCATTTGAAACCTAGTTCAGCTTTACACACAAATGACATAAATATCTGATTATATGGTATGAATTTCATCCACCTCTGTTCTAAAATAAATTCTCATGTTAGCTATAAATAATGTACTATTTCATTTTTTTTTCAGTCCTGAAATTATCTTCAATATGGGGTTTGTTAAACTGTTATTACCCATAACCGAATCTGCCTGCCATGCAGGAGACTGGGGTTTGATCCCTGGTTTGGGAAGATCCCCTGAAAAGGAAATGACAATCCACTCCAGTGTTCTTGCCTGGAAAATCCAATGGATAGAAGAGCCTGGAGGGCTACAGTCCAAGGGGTCACAAGAGTTGGACATGACTTAACAACTAAAACCACCACTATTTGAGGAAATATGTTAAAGGATAGATTAAGGAGAGAAATTAAAACAAAAAGCACCCAGAAAAAAAGCACCCAGAATTCCAGGTTGTCTGGACTATGCTGCTCTGCAATGTGAAGGCTCTGAAAGCTCAAGATCAGCTTGAAGAAGGATGTGGTTGATATGAAGGCCTCTGGTTAACTTCACATTTTTGACTGATCCTAGCAGTGCAATTTGACTAAATTAAAATAGATGCTGGACACAGCAAACTAGCAGCATTCAAGCCTGGGGAAATAATGTTCATTGCACACTGCTCTTGTATCAGGGTTGCATTGGCCTTCCAGACATGGAGCCATTTCCATTGTAGGGCTGTGTGTAGTGAGCAGGGAGTGACTGGAGGTTCTGATAGGTGTTCACGGGAGCTCAAATATGAAGATTCCATGAACAATATAAAGCCTACATTTTCTCCTGTAAAACCTCAGCTTTCTGCTGAAGATGCATGAAATCTTTTCAATAAGAAAGTTTAATTTTATATTAGAAGAAAAAAACTAAAACTTACCATGATAATTTATAATAATATGGAAGTATATTTTTCTACTATAAGTAAACTTTGTAAAAATAAGTGTGGAACAGACCTTTAAGAGTTTGGATGAAGAAAGAAAATAAAGCAAAGTGGGTGGAAGAGAGAAAATGTGGAAAGGGTATTTTATTTTCCTCACATCTGGCACTTTTTCAGATTTATCTTTGGATTGGAGTGCAGATCCCCATAAGCAAAAATCTGCTTTCAGATGGAGCTCTTCACAAGCCTTCAAGCTCTCAGTCCCAAAGGTTTCCTATCTTGGATTGGAAAGAGTTTACATTCATAGACAATCAAAATTAGCCCTGCAAGTACAATGCAGGGTATGTTGTTATACCAAAGAGATGTTAAGAAAGTATTCAGCTTGTTGCAATGCAGATAGCACACTCCCAAACATGTCTCATGGTTCTAAGAATTCAACAACAGACTAGGTGTGGTGTTTGCCATTCACTCTATGGTTTCCTGTTAGTTACCTCAATATTTACATTACCATAAGTAACAAGCATTGGGCAATTTAGGGCATACACATACTTGTCTTGAAGTCTAATAGCTGATGAGTTAGAAGCATTATTTCACTAAAATTTACTTATTTATTAGAATTCTCCATGAAGTATACTATTTTTGCTGCTGCTGCTGCTAAGTCACTTTAGTCATGTCCGACTCTGTGTGACCCCATAGACGGCAGCCCACCAGGCTCCCCCATCCCTGGGATTCTCCAGGCAAGAACACTGGAGTGGGTTGTCATTTCCTTCTCCAATGCATGAAAGTGAAAAGTGAAAGGGAAGTCGCTTAGTCGTGTCCAACTCTTAGTGACCTCATGGACTGCAGCCTACCAGGCTCCTCCGTCCGTGGGATTCTCCAGGCAAGAGTACTGTTTATAATTTAGAATAAATTTCTCTAATCCTGTTTTAGATTTGTTTTCCTAAATCATAGTTTAATCCATGTTCATATACATGCTGTGCTATGTGCTATGCAAGTCGCTTCAGTCATATCTCTTTGTGATCCTATGGACTGTAGCCCTGTAGGCTTTTAGAGTGGATTGCCATTCCCTCCTCCAAGGGATCTCCCCAACTCAGGGATCAAACTCCGGTCTCCTGCATTGCAAGCAAGTTCTTTACCACTTAGGACCACCTAGGAAACCCATTCTCCCCATCAAATCATGAACTCTAACAAATGTACCATATGATTTGTTGTGTTTTTTTTTTTTTTTTCTTTAACATAGAGTCAATGTTTTCTTTTCTTCCCTTTATTTCTTCCCTTCTCCTTTCCTTTTACCTTTCTTTCCTTACTCTCCCTGTCTCTCTCTTTTTAGCATAATGATCTGTTTGGTTGCTTTTTCTCTCTAGGCTTGCAATTTGAAACCTTTACTTATTTTCATGGGCTACAGACTCATTGCTCTGATTGCTACATTTACTTCTCAGTATTTTATGTACTAGTTATTTGAGTTGCAAGTTCATTTTATTATGGAATAAAATTTGCCAATTCAAATACCTTTAAAAATTAATGATTTTACTTTACTACCTTTGACTCTTGTCTTTTTCTCATTCTCAATATCAACTAATATTGTTCTACTTTAATATTCACCTTTTACAGAGTTTACTTTCCAAAGTTTTAGGTAACCTAAATTTTTGAAATCTTTAACTTCATGTTCAAAAATGAAGCAAATTTTTTATCATGTTGACCTGCATGTAATCATTCACATTGTTCATTTTCTTTAGCTTTTTTACCTATCTGGGGTCTTGACTTAAATTTAAAAGATTTAAAATTAATAGCAGCTCAAATATATGTACTATATTACCTCAAATCTAAGTTATAGTTAATCATAAAACTTGTAGATTTTTTGGAGAATACATTAAACACTTATACACCACATATATTCATATTCACATAGAAAATAGTATATATTTTTCTATATAATTTGTTCATTATTTCAATCAAACTCTAAGCCTTTCTCACATTCTGATTCTAAATAATTTTGTGAAACCTTTTGGCTAATAGCAATCATATATCAATATCATACGTTGATTTTCAAAACCCAAACTTAAAATCTTAACCTATTATCACCTTAAAGACATAATGTGATGTGATTTAATCCACATTTACGATTTGCCATATAAAAATTATTATTTTCAGTTTTATCTAATCATTATAATATTGCTGGAAGTTAAATAGCTGCTTTGGTGGCTCAGATGGTAAAGAATCTGGCTGCAATGCAGAAGACCTGGGTTCAATCCCTGGATTGGAAAAATCCCCTAGAGAAGAAAATGGCTATCCACTCCAGTATTCCTGCGTGGAGAATTCCATAGACAGAGGAGCCTGGTGAACTACAGTCCATGGGGTTGCAAAGAGTTGGTACCATCTGACATCAGTTCAGTTAGTTCAGTTCAGTTGCTCATTGTGTCCAACTCTTTGCGACCCCATGAATGGCAGCACGCCAGGCCTCCCTGTCCATCACAAACTCCTGGAGTTCACTCAGATTCGCGTCTGTTGAGTCAGTGATGCCATCCAGCCATCTCATCCTCCATCGTCCCCTTCTTCTCCTGCCCGCAGTCCCTCACATCTTTTCCAATGAGTCAACTCTTCACATGAGGTGGCCAAAGTACTGGAGTTTCAGCTTTAGCATCATTCCTTCCAAAGAAACCTCAGGGTTGACTCTCCTTCAGAATGGACTGGCTGGGTCTCCTTGCAGTTCAAGGGACTCTCAAGAGTCTTCTCAACACCACAGTTCAAAAGTATCAATTCTTCAGTGCTCAGCCTTCTTCACAGTCCAACTCTCACATCCATACATGACTACTGGAAAAACCATAGCCTTGACTAGATGGACCTTAGTTGGCAAAGTAATGTCTCTGCTTTTGAATATAGTATCTAGTTTGGTCATAACTTTTCTTCCAAGGAGTAAGCGTCTTCTAATTTCATGGCTGCATTCACCATCTGCAGTGATTTTGGAGCCCCCAAAGTAAAGTGTGACACTGTTTCCACTCTTTCTCCATCTATTTCCCATGGAGTGATAGAACCGGATGCCATATCTCCATTTTCTGAATGCTGAGCTTTAAGCCAACTTTTCACTCTCCTCTTTTACTTTCATCAAGAGGCTTTTTAAGGGCGGTGGGAGGAGATAGCATCTGACATAATAATATTAAATATCAACTGAAAGTTTTGGATTGATGGACAATTGGTGGCTTAGGTATAGCTCTTTAAAGCATTTTGTCAGTCACACTAACTTTCCTAAATCTAAAAGAATCTCTAATGTGAGGCAAGTGATTTGGCAATTTCAACTGTCTAGAGTGCATTGACTGTATGTGTAATACTTTTTTCATTTAGTATCACCTCATTGCACAGTTTCATAAAGTATATTATAAACAACTTCATGTAGCACAAATATTATGCAAGTAATGCAGATAATTCATCATATTTTCAACTTTAAAACCACCTTGAACAATTTTCTATGTGTTCTATATGTTAAGCAGAAATGTTTATGCACTCTTGCTAAAATTCTGGGATAGTTATCTAATTAACTAGAACTCTAACTTATTTTCTCATAAATATAATAAGGGGAATTGAGTCTATTCTACAGGGAATGAATGAGAAAATAAAATGTGATCTCAGCATGATGTATGCCATAAAATAAGTGCTCATTATATAGTGATTTGAAAGAAAAACAACAATAATTCCAAATAACATTTTAGTAATTATTGTAAATACTGTGATTAGCAGATATGCAGATGAAACCACCCTTATGGCAGAAAGTGAAGAGGAACTAAAAAGCCTCTTTGTTGAAAGTGAAAGAGGAGAGTGAAAAAGTTGGCTTAAAGCTCAACATTCAGAAAACGAAGATCATGGCATCTGGTCCCATCACTTCATGGGAAATAGATGAGGAAACAGTGAAAACAGTGTCAGACTTTATTTTGAGGGGCTCCAAAATCACTGCAGATGGTGTTTGTAACCATGAAATTAAAAGATGCTTACTCCTTGGAAGGAAAGTTATGACCAACCTAGATAGCATATTGAAAAGCAGAGATATTTCTTTGTCGACAAAGGTCCATCTAGTCAAGGCTATGGTTTTTCCAGTGGTCATGTATGGATGTGATAGCTGGACTGTGAAGAAAGCTGAGCAATGAAGAATTGATGCTTTTGAACTTGTGGAGTTGGAGAAGACTCTTGAGATTCTGTTGGACTGCAAGGAGATCCAACCAGTCCATCGTAAAGATCAGTCCTGGGTGTTCATTGGAAGGACTGATGCTGAAGCTGAAACTCCAGTACTTTGGCCACTTCATGCAAAGCCTTGACTCATTGACTCCCTGATGCTGGGAGGGATTTGGGGTAGGAGAAGAAGGGGACAACAGAGGATGGGATGGCTGGATGGCATCACCAACTCGATGGACATGAGTTTGAGTGAACTCTGGAAGTTGTTGATGGACAGGGAGGCCTGGCGTGCTGTGATTCATGGGGTCACAAGGAGTCAGACATGACTGAGTGACTGAATTGAACTGAACTGAACTGAGTGCAGTGGTGAGAGTGCTTCCCACATAACTCAGTCAGTAAAGAGTCTGACTGCAATACAGGAGACCTGGGTTCAATTCCTGGTTTGGGAAGATCCCTTGGAGAAGGAAATGACAACCCACTCCAGTGTTCTTGCCTGGAGAATCCCACGGACAGAGGAGCCTGGCAAGCTACAGTCTACTGGGTTGCAAGAGTCAGACTGACTGAAGGACTAAGTGCACAGTGCAAGAGAAAAACCATGTACCCAGAGATGAGGTTGTTGTATGGGCTGTACTTAGAAAATGCTTCTCTGATTCAGCCTTTTATTCATCCAGTAACATTTTCTTAGATATCTACCTTATGTAAGTTACTATACTAGGCAGAAGTTTTAAAATATGTAATTAACATTATTAATCCATTCAGCAAATATTTGCGTGATATATGGCATTACTTGGTACAGAGACAAGAGGCATTCATTTCGTTTTGCTTACATTACACCAAATAATGGCCAAGTGAGCTGTACAACTCTGTTATGTCCATCTTTCATTTTAGAAGACTGGTGCCTTGGAATTATTAACTAACTTGCCTTGGACCACCCAGCTGGTGAGTGATAACGTCAAAACTTGAACCCAGTTTTGTATAAGACTGAAGCCTGAGCTATCAATATTTATGTGATACTGGCTCCCTTTTGTCATTTACGAACATTTCTCCCTTATCCAGTAAACTCTAAACTCCTCTGAGGCCAATGCATGTCACATTTATCGTTTTATACTCTTTCCCCAGTGTCTGCACAGTACAATATATATCCATCCATCAAAACAGCCTCTTTTGTGCTACAACCGTGAGACAAGAATCCATTGGGAACTTGACTTTTCAACATTCTTTTAAGTATTTTTGAAACCCCTCATATATTCGTGGCCCTGTTCTAGATGCTATGGTAGAAATCATGCAAAAGAGAACTCCACTTGACAAAGAAGCTATAGGAATACTGCAGTGAACCAAGTTAAACAGGCTTCATTACCTCAGAATTTCTTAGAATCTTTACGTTAGTAAGCATTTGAGATTCTTTAAAAGAGACACAATGTGCATGGTTTTCCCAACCTGTCTGAACAAAAGTCTCTTTCTTCTTTGGATACTCTTTGAATTATCAACACCACTTTAAATATGAGATTTCTAGGACTTTGCACAAAATCCACATCTAAAAAATCTGGTAGATAATATGGTGGGACTCTCAACATTGAATTAGAAGCCTAAATGGTTCACAGTGATTCACATTCCAAACACTGGTCCTCACATCTGACTCCAGAGGCAGTTTTTGTTCATAACATCATACCTCTCCTTTCAGGCTCCAACACCACAATAATACCGCAATTGTTTAGGTTTTTAGTCAGTTATCAAATAATTCCTTTAGCTAAAAGGTATTTAATAAAAGGCAAATCTTTCCATTCCCCAAAACAAAATGTTTGCTGAAATCTAAAACAATATATTTTTAATCATCTAGGTGTATCTAAGTAAATGGTGTTGTGGCAATTTGTGAACAAGTTCCTCTTATCACATAGGTAGCTACTCACATTGCAACTCAAGTCTCTTAGGACACAAACCACCAGATCAAGGTACATGAGACAGAGGGACCCTGGTGCTGCTGCGAAAAAGAAAGAAAGAAAGAAAAATAGAGAATATTTTCTGCTACTGGTGAACCAAAACCATCACTAAGAGAAACATCAGAGCTCATATCTAAAAGGAGGATTTAGAACCATATCACTAAAGCCTTAACCTATTAGTGGGTGTGATCTTGGTAAGATTTATGATTTCTCTAGACCATATTAAATAAGATAATATATATGAGGCATATATATTCAAGGATGGTCTTTTTCTAAGAAAAAATGCTGATAATCATCAAGGCAAAAGGAAAATAACAGATTCAATTTGAGCCTCAACAACAGGTTTTTTAATATGAGTATTTCATGCGAAGAGTTGACTCATTGGAAAAGACTCTGATTGGGGACAGGAGGAGAAGGGGACAACAGAGGATGAGATGGCTGGATGGCATCACTGACTTGATGGACATGAGTCTGAGTGAACTCCGGGAGTTGGTGATGGACAGGGAGGCCTGGCGTGCTGCGATTCATGGGGTCGCAAAGAGTCGGACATGACTCAGCGACTGAACTAACTAACTAACATGAAATGTGAGCTATACAGCAACATATTTTTCTTGGCATATATTGATATGGAAGCCTAATCATCTTAGTGGTTTACTCTCTTAAGCCTTATATATATGAAATTATCTCCATTTAGGTGAGGAAATAGAGTCTGTGGGGCTTGCCTATTATGACACAATACAACTAAAAGAACCAAGAAGGAAAATCAAGTTTGTTTCCCTCTGAAGAACATGCCTTGAATTCTCATTCTCTCAATAATCAAAATTAGTGACTTATTTCCCTTCCTTTATCTCAGTTTCTTTTTTCTGTCAGAGAACAGGTATGACCTATATAACTTTTTTTTAGTGTCCCTTTCAGATCTAATTCTCTTTGAAGAGAAATGTAATTCCCTTTAGTTATAACATATATAAAGAGACTGAAGAATATATTTACATCATCTCTCAGTTCATTCTCACCAGTTTTATTATTTGTTATTTTTCTCTATATGACTTGTCCTCCTGGGTCCAGCACCCCTGTCTTCCTGTCAACTTTTCAAGTAAAGTAATGCCTTTCATTATATTTTGGATGCCAGACTAGTTTAATCCCATTGATAGAGGGCTATGCAATCAAGCTGACAGTTGGATGATGATTTGAATCGTCCCTGACTCATTACTTTGTGAAGGATTTGGCATGCCAATCAATGGGGAATGATGTGCTGTGCCTTGAAGAATGACAGTAATCCATTTTCCACCAATTGACGTGATGAGTCCTTGACAGAATCACAAGTTACAGGGCCAAAGCCAAACATGATTTGGCACATGCCTCCCAGCACTGCCATTTTGCAGACCCTCAGGGTATTTATCAAAGCAGTATCCTTCTTACCTTCTGCTGTCATCAGCCACACATTCCCAGGAGGCAGTGCGACTTTAACAGGCTTTCACAGGTGAGTAGTGGGGTGACTTCTTGACCTCACTTGGAATACTTACCCGCAGTGTGTGTGTGTGTAAAGAAATAAATTGGGTCTCCTAATTACTCCCACCCCTGCTGACACACTTAAATTTATACATCCAAGTGAGAGCTGTCTTTCAAAGTAGTCATTTTGGGAGTAGAAACATTTATTCTAACGAGGCTGTCAGCATTCTAAATGAATTTGAAATTTCTCTTCTGAAATTATGTTCAGACCTAGTATTCAAGTCTCACGATTTTCAAAGACACCTTTTGAGGTCAGAATTGTATCCTCACCTTGTTCATTTTCCATTAGTCTAATTTACATCTTGTTTATATTCCAAATCAGTTTATTCTTAGGATATTGAAAATATTCATATAAAGTATACCTACAGGGCTAAATGAAAAAAAAAAGTTTAAGGAATTTTTAGTAATATCTTACTATTGGATTGAGTCTATGTTGCTAAAGTGATTAATTTGAAAGCTTTGATATGATAGGTTTTATTAATGTAGATTATCATGCAATTTTTAAATTTTAGTAGCTCATTTCTGATATAGGATGTTCAGTTCAGTTCACTTCAGTCGCTCAGTCATGTCTGACTCTTTGCCACCCCATGAATCGCAGCACGCCAGGCCTCCCTGTCCATCACCAACTCCCGGAGTTCACTCAAACTCATGTCCATCGAGTCAGTGAAGCCATCCAGCCATCTCGTCCTCTGTCGTCCCCTTCTCCTCCTGCCTCCAATCCCTCCCAGCATCAGAGTCTTTTCCAATGAGTCAACTCTTCACATGAGGTGGCCAGAGTACCGGAGTTTCAGCTTTAGCATCGTTCCTTCCAAAGAAATCCCAGGGTTGATCTCCTTCAGAATGGATTGGTTGGCTCTCCTTGCATTCCAAGGGACTCTCAAGAGTCTTCTCCAACACCACAGTTCAAAAGCATCAATTCTTCGGTGCTCAGCCTTCTTCACAGTCCAACTCTCACATCCATACATGACCACAAGAAAAACCATAGCTTGACTAGATGGACCTTAGTCGGCAAAGTAATGTCTCTGCTTTTGAATATGCTATCTAGGTTAGTCATAACTTTTCTTCCAAGGATATAGGATGTTAAGCACTATCAACTTACTGAAATTATTTGGTAAGCTACACTTTTCATCCATGTCAGTGCCTTATGTACAGAATGTTTCAAGAACATACCCTGTTGTGAACAATCAAATCCATAAGCATTTCCCCATTTAAAAAAAAAAATGATAGCTAGTTCCATAGGCTACAGATAAAAGATTTGAGTGTTGTTTTCTATATGTTGATTAGCCTAAGAGAGAAGATTCCCTATAATTGAAATCTGGGATTCATTATCAAAAATTAGCAGAATCCTTGACCAAATACCCAGAGGAGAAACTTAGAGAAGCTCACCATTTCTCATTTGTCCAAGTGTACTGAGCTTTACAATTAGTATTTTAGTGACTCATTTTTTTTCCTCAAATTGATTTTTATTTTTAAAATTTATTTATTTATTTTAATTGGAGGCTATTTACATTATAATATTGTAGTGGTTTTTGCCATACACTGACATGAATCAGCCATGGGTGCACATTTATCCCACCATCCTGACCCCCACCTCCCTCTTCCCTCCTCATCCCATCCCTCTGGGTTGTCCCAGAGCACCAACCTTGTTTGTTTGTTTTTTAATATGTTTATTTATTTTAATTGGATACTAATTACTTTACAATATTGTATTGGTTTTGCCATACATTGACAAGAATCTGCCAGGAGTGTACACGTGTTCCTCATCTTGAACTCCCCCTTCCACCTCCCTCCCCATACCATCCCTCTGGGTCATTCCAGTGCACCAGCCCCAAGCACCTGGTATTATGCATCGGAGTGGTGACTTGTTTCACATATGATAATACACGTTTCAATGCCATTCTCCCAAATCATCCCACTCTTGCCCTCTCTCCCAGAGTCTAAAAAACTGTTCTATACATCTGTGTGTCTCTTTTGCTGTCATACATACTGCGGTATCATTACCATCTTTCTAAATTCAATATATATATGTTAGTATACTGTATTGGTGTTTTTCTTTCTGGCTTACTTCACTCTGTATAATAGGCTCCAGTTTTAAATACATCATTAGAACTGATTCAAATGTAGTCTTTTTAATGGCTGAGTAATACTCCATTGTGTATAAGTACCACAGCTTTCTTATCCATTCATCTGCTGATGGACATCTAGGTTGCTTCCATATTCTGGCTATTATAAACAGTGCTGTGATGAACATTGGGGTACATGTGTCTTTTTCAGTTCTGGTTTCCTCGGTGTGTATGCCCAGCAGTGTGATTGCTAGGTCGTAAGGTAGTTATATTTCCAGTTTTCTGAGGAATCTCCATGGTATTCTCTAGAGTGGTTATACTACTTTGCATTCCCACCAACAGTGTAAAACTGTTCCCTTTTCTCCACACCCTCTCCAGCATTTATTGCTTGTAGACTTTTGGTACCTCATTGTGGTTTTGATTTGCATTTCTCTGATAATGAGTGATGTTGAGCATCTTTTCATGTGTTTGTTAGCCATCTGTATGTCTTCTTTGGAGAAATGTCTGTTTAGTTCTTTGGCCCAGTTTTTCACTGGGTCATTTGTTTTTCTGGAGTTGAGTTTGCAGGAGTTGCTTGTATATTTTTGAGATTAGTTGTTTGTCAGTTGCTTCATTTGCTATTATTTTCTCCCATTCTGAAGGCTTTTTCACCTTGCTTATAGTTTCCTTTATGGTGCAGAAGTTTTTTAAAAATTTTAATTAGGTCCCATTTATTTTTGCTTTTATTTCCAATATTCTGGGAGGTGGGTCATGGAGGATCCTGCTGTGATATATGTCGGAGAGTGTTTAGCCTATGTTCTCCTCTAGGAGTTTTATAGTTTCTGGTCTTATATTTAGATCTTTAATCCATTTTGAGTTTATTTTTGTGTGTGGTGTTAGAAAGTGTTCTAGTTTCATTCTTTTACAAGTGGTTGACCAGTTTTCCCAGCACCATTTGTTGAAGAGATTGTCTTTAACCCATTGTATATTCTTGTTTCCTTTGTCAAAGATAAGGTGTCCATAGGTGTGTGGATTTATCTCTGGGCTTTCTATTTTGTTCCATTGATCTATATTTCTGTCTTTGTGTCAGTACCATACTGTCTTGATGACTGTGGCTTTGTAGTAGAGCCTGACGTCAGGCAGGTTGATTCCTCCAGTTCCATCCTTTTTTCTCAAGATTGCTTTGGCTATTCAAGGTTTTTTTGTATTTCCATACAAATTGTGAAATTATTAGTTCTAGCTCTGTGAAAAATACCGTTGGTACCTTGATAGGGATTGCATTGAATCTATAGATTGCTTTGGGTAGTATACTCATTTTCTTTTTTTTTTTTTTTAATTAAATTTATTTATTTTTAAAATTACAATACTGTATTTGTTTTGCCATATTGATTCTTCTGATCCATGAACACAATATATTGCTCTATCTATTAGTGCCCTCTTTGATTTTGTTCACCAGTTTGTTAGGTCATTTTTTTCTTTAGGTAGATATATTCATAAGCAATTTATTCTTTTCAAGGCAATGGTGAATGGAATTATTTCCTTAATTTCTCTTTCTATGTTCTCATTATTAGTGTATCGGAATGCAAGGGATTTCTGTGTGTTAATTTTATATCCTGCAACTTTACTATATTCATTGATTAGACAGAGCACCAACTTTAAAAGCCTTGCTTCATGCACTGAACTTTCACTGGTCATCTATTTTATTCAGGGTAATACACATGTTTCAATGCTATTCTCTCATATTGTCCCACCCTTGCCTTCTCCCACGTAGTCCAAAAGTCTTCTTTACATTTATGTCTCTTTTGCTGTCTTGCTTGTAGGGTCGTTGTTACTTTCTTTCTAAATTCCATATATATGCACTAATATACGGTATTGGTGTTTCTCTTTTAGTTTACTTCACTCTGTAAAATAGGCTCCAGTTTCTTCCACTTCATTATAACTGACTCAAATGTGTTCTTTTTTATAGCTGAGAAATATTTCATTGTGTATATGTACCACAACTTTGTTATCTGTTCATCTGCCAATGGACGTCTAAGTTGCTTCCATGTCCTAGCTATTATAAACAGTGCTGCGATGAAGCTTGGGGTACATTTGTCTCTTTCAGTTCTGGTTTCCTCAGTGTGTATGCCCAGAAGTGGGATTGCTGGGTTGCATGGCTGTTGACTTATTGGAAAAGACTCTGAGGCTGGGAGGGACTTGGGGCAGGAGGAAAAGGGGGATGACAGAGGATGAGATGGCTTGATGGCATCATCGACTCCATGGACGTGAGTTTGAGTGCACACCACCTATGGGCACATCACCCGTGGGTGATGCCATCCACTCATCTCATCCTCTGTCGTGTTTTTCCTCCTGCCCCCAATCCCTCCCAGCCTCACAGTCTTTTCCAATGAGTCAACTCTTCACATGAGGTGGTCAAAGTACTGGAGTTTCAACTTTAGCATCATTCTTTCCAAAGAACATCCAGGGCTGATCTCCTTTATAATGTACCTAGCCAAATTATCAATCTGGTATGAACACAGAATAACATAGGAGTCAGCATAATTTTTATTTTTATTTTTGGTAAAGGACCAAATAATAAATATTTCAGGCTTTGTAGTCCAAACAATCTCAGTTGCAGTTACTTAACTTTCCTGTTGTAATGTAACAATCAGTTCAGGTCAGTTGCTCAGTTGTGTCTAACTCTTCACGACCCCATGGCCTTCAGCATGCCAGGCCTCCCTGTCCATCACCAGCTCCCGGAGTTTGCTCAAATCCATGTCCATCACGTTGGTGATGCCATCCAACCATCTCATCCTCTGTTATCCACTTCTCCTCCTGTCTTCAATCTTTCCCAGCATCATACTAAGTAAACAAATGGACATGGCTCTATTCCAACAAATATTAATTATACAAATGGGAGAATTTTGGCCCCAAAGTTGCAATTTTCCAACCCCTGGAATAAACACATATTCAAATAAGCAAACTAATAGGGAAAAAATTCTTTATTTGTAACTTTAAAAAAAAGGTATTACATAAATATGCCCAGCAAAATTAGGGTTGATAGCAATAGCTGGATGAGAAAACAGAGTCTTAGAGAGGAAAACAAAGAAAAAACCTTAGTGAGGACAGATGTCCAAAGAGCAGAGAAAGTTGTCCAGTTGGGCTCCAGACCTACAGTGGGCACTTCAAGCTGTGAGACAACTGCCTTTTGAGGGAAGCTTTCAGTATCAGGCATTCATGAAAACGGCACCCAGCTTCTTAAAACCAGTTCCTTTGTCCATTCTCAATACTGATAATGGTTCTTTAAAGTAACTCCACTAATAAATGTATTTTTTCTCATATCTGCTTTAATTTATGCATTTTATTTTAACTTTCCTCTTGAGTTTGACATGAATAGCTTACTTTTTACTTGAACAGTTTTGAAAATATTTTTGAAGGAAATGCAATATGTTTTCTTTTTAGTATAAATTTATTTAATTGGAAGTTAGTTACTTTACAATATTGTGTTGGTTAAATCCAAGCAAAGTGGATATGCAAAAGCATTCACTTTTCTTTTTCAAGGTAAGAAAAGCGTGAAGACTTATTAGGGCTAAAGGAGAAATGCTGGGGGTAAAAGTGAGTGGAGAGACACAAATAGGTGAAGAGACACAGAGAAGAGAGAAGCAGACAAAAATAACACTTGCAAAGGCAGATGCAAAGACAAAAGAAAAGGAAATAGAGGTATGGTTTCAGGGGGAGTGGGAAGAAAAATGATAAAGGGATTAAGTGGTTGCAGCAATCCATGATTAAAGTACTTTATTTAAAAATATATTAAATATAGTTAATGCAATATTCTGGAGCTTCCCAGCTATTGCTAGTGGTAAAGAACCTGTCTGCCAATGCAGGAGACGTAACAGATGTGAGTCCAATCCCTGGATCAGGAAGATTCCCTGGAGGAAGACATAGCAACCCATTCCAGTGTTCTGGAAAATACTATGGCCAGAGGAGCCTGTTGGTTACAGTCCATAGGGTCACAAAGAGGCACAACTGAAGTGACTGAGCACACATGCAATACAGTGTTGCATTAATTTCAGGTGTATAGCAAATTTGAATTTACCTACATTGCATATTGGTCACAATAAATCTAGTAACAATCTGTCATCATGCAAAGTTAGTGTAATATTATTGATTATATTCCCTATGCTGTACCTTACATCTTTGTGACATTTATTTTGTAACTGAAATTTTGTACCTCTTAATCGTCTTCATTTACTTCCTCAAACCTCTAATTTCTCACCCCTCCTGTGACCAGCAGCTTTTTTCTCTGTATCCATGAATTTGTTTCTCTTTTGACTTGTTTGTTCATTGGTTTTACTTTTTAGATTCCACATATAAATTAAATAATAAAGTATTCATCTTTCTCTGTCTGACTTATTTAACTTAGCATTAGTTCAGTTCAGTCCCTCAGTCATGTCCTACTCTGCAACCCCATGACTGGCAGCACACCCGGCCTCCCTGTTCATCACTAACATCCAGAGTTTATACAAACTCATGTCCATCGAGTCAGTGATGCCATCCAGCCATCTCATCCTCTGTCATCCCCTTCTCCTCCTGCCCCCAATCCCTCCCAACATCAGGGTCTTTTCCAATGAGTCAACTCTTCTCATGAGGTGGCCAAAGTACTGGAGTTTCTTTCTAGATCCATACATGTTGTTGCCAAGGGCAAGATTTCATTTTTTTCTATGGTTGAGTAATATTCCTTTGTATGTTTATTCCATATCTTCTTTATTCATTTATCTATTGATGGACAGGGTGAAGCTTCCATATACAAGCTATTGTAAATAATACTTCAATAAACATAGGGATACATGTTATCTTTTTGAGTTAGTAGGTTTTGTTTTGTTTTTGATAAACACCCAAAAGTGGAATTAAATGATAATTATATTTTTAATTTTTGAAGAATCCTCATCCTGTTTTCTATAGTGGCTGTATGTATTTATGTCCTTAGCAACAGGCATAAGG
Source organism: Nanger dama (assembly GCA_917880005.1). Taxonomy (NCBI): domain Eukaryota; kingdom Metazoa; phylum Chordata; class Mammalia; order Artiodactyla; family Bovidae; genus Nanger; species Nanger dama. The sequence continues at coordinate 8,921,241 of CAKJTW010000069.1, forward strand.
ATTTACTTTTCTGTAAATCCTTGTCAAGACTTGTTGTTTCTTGTCTTTTTGGTAACAGGCATTCTGACAGGTATGAAGTAACTCATTGTAATCTTGATTTGTTTTTCTTTGATTATTAATGATGCTCAGCATTTTTATCTGTTAGATATCTGTATGCCTTGTTTGGAAAATGTTTTTCATATTATTTTTTCATATTTTAATCAGATTTTTAAAAATATTGATATATGTGAATCCTTTATACATTTTTAATAAAAACCCTTACCAGATATATACTTTGCAAATATCTTCCCCTATTTGGTAGGCTGCTTTTTATTTGGTTGATGGTTCCTTTGCAGTACAAAATATGTTTCTGTTATTGTTTAATGTGGCCCCATTTGTTAATTTATGGCTTTTATTACCCTTGCCTGTGGAGAGAGATCTAAAAAGCATTTGTCTGACTATTGTGAAAGAGTATACTATTTATGTTTTCTTCTAAGAATTTTATTATTTCAGATCTTACATTTGATTCTTTAATTCATTTTGAGTTTATTTGTGTATATGTTATAAGAAAGTGGTCTGCTGCTGCTAGTTTTATTATTTTGCATAAAGCCATTCAGGTTTCCCAAAATTATATATTTAAGAAACTATCTTTTCCTCAGTGTTTACTTTTTGTTCCTTTGGCATAAATTAACTGACCTTATAAGCATGGATATATTTCTGTGCTCTCTATTTTGTTCATTTGTAGAAATGTCTGTTTGTGAGAGTACATACAGTTTTATTTACTGTAGCTTTATAGTATCATTTAAAATCAGAGTGTGTAATACTTCCAGCTTAGTTCTTTCTTAGGACTGATTACTTTGGTTGTTTGAGATTTTTCATTGATTCATACAACTTTTAGGTTTATTTTTCTAGTTCTGAGGAAAATGCCATAGATATGTTGAAAGGGATTGCATTGAATCTGTACATTGCTTCATGTAGTGTGGACATTTTAACAATATTAATTCTTCCAGTTCATTAGGGTGGTATATCCTTCCATTTATTTGTGTTATCTTTAATAGTTTTCACCATGTCTTATAATTTTCAGAGTACAAACTTTCACTTCCTTAAATATGTTTACTCCTAGATATTTTATTCTTTTTTGATACAATTTTAAGTGGGATTAACATCTTGATTTTTTTCCTGATACTTCATTATCAATGCATAAAAATACAGCAGACTTCTATATATTACTTTTACACCTTGCAACTTTACTAAATTTATCTGTTAGCTCTACTAGTTTTGGTAGATATTTTAGGGTTTTCTATTATATAGTACCATGGCATCTGCAAATAGTGACAGTTCTACTTTTTTCTTTCCCATATACCTATTTCATTTATTAAATATGGCTTTTTATCTCTCTTGTATAGGTGCTGTGACTGCTAAGTCGCTTCAGTCATGTCCGACTCTATGTGACCCCATAGATGGCCTCCCACCAGGCTCCCCCATCCCTGGGATTCTCCAGGCAAGAACACTGGAGTGGGTTGCCATTTCCTTCTCCAATGCATGAAAGTGAAAAGTGAAAGTGAAGTCACTCATTCGTGTCTGACTCTTAGCGACCCCCAGGACTGCAGCCTACCAGGCTCCTCCACCCATGGGATTTTCCAGGTGAGAGTACTGGAGTGGGGTGCCATTGCCTTCTCCAAGGTGCTGTTACTAGGACTTCCAAAAGTGGGCTGCATAAAAGTGATGAGAGTGGACACGTGCCATGTTTCTGATCTCAGAGTAAAGATTACAGCTTTTCATCATTGAGCATGATTTTAGCTGTGGGCTTCTCCTATATGGCTTCATTATGCTGATGTTTATTCTTGCTATGCTCATTTTTTCAAGAATTGTTTTTAGATGTTTTTCAAGAAATTGTTTTTCAAGAATTGTTTTCAATAGATGTTGAATTTTTGTCAAATGCTTTTGTGCTTCTATCAAACCTTCATTTTGTTAATTTGGTGTAACATTTTGATTGATTTATAGATATTGAACCATCCTTGCATCCCTGGAATAAATTCCTCTTGATCATGGTATGTGATCCTTTTAATGTATTGTTGAATTCAGCTTGCTAATATTTCACTGAGAATTTTTGCTTCAGAAATATTGGCCAGTAAGTTTATCTGTTTGTTTTTTTGTAGTGTTTTCACATCTGGTCCTGGACTTTTCCTTGTTAAGTTTTATTTGAATACTGATTCAGTTTCATTACTGGAAATTGGTATATTCATATTCTCTGTTTTTCCCTAATTCAGGTTTAGGAGATTATACATTTTTAGGAATGTGTCTATTTATTTTAGCTTGTCCATTTTATAGGCATACACATGTTCATAGTAATCTCATAATTCTTGGTATTTTTGTGATAACAATTGTAATGTCTGCTCTTTCTGACTTTATTGATTTGAGCCCTGTCTTTTTCTTTGATGAGTCTGGCTACAGGTTTATCTATTTTTTTCTTTTCACTGATGTTTAAGTTATTCCACCCCAGTTTTCTTTTTGTTTATATCTGCATGGAATGTATTTTTCTATCACTTCACATTTAAGCTGTGTGTATATTTAAACCTGATGTAGTCTCTCATAGGAAGCATATATATGGGTCTTATTTTTGCATCCATTCAGCCATGCTTTGGGCTTCCCTGGTGGCTGAGAGGGTAACGCATCCGCCTGCAATGCAGGAAATCCAGGTTGGATCCCTGGTCTGGGAAGATCCACTGGAGAAGGAAATGGCAATCCACTCCAGTACTCTTGCCTGGTAAGCTGTAGTCCATGGGATGGCAAAGAGTCACACATGACTGAGCAGTTTCACTTCTCATGAATCAGGCTGCTTGCAACTTCTTGCTGTGAGCCATGCTTTATCTTTTAAATTCACTTATATTTAAACTGATTATTAATAAGCATACAATTATGCCATTTAGTTAATTGTTTTCTGGTTGTTTTTATAGTTCCTCTTTGCTCCTTTATTCTCTTGTTCTCTTCCTTTGTGATTTAATGACTTTCTTTAATGTTATGTTTTATATCTGTATCTTAAATAATTAATTTATTTTTGTATCTAAGTTTTTGGTTTGTAGTATCCATGAGGTTCATGAAAAACAACCTAAGGGTTTAACTGTTCACCTTAAGCTGCTGGTTGCTTAAATTCAAATGCATTCTAAAAGCATTACATTTTTATACCCCCAAGCTTTATATTTTTGACAAATGTTCATTTTATTTTGTATATTACTTAACTAGCTATTTTAGATACAGATAATTTTAGTACTATTTGACTTTTTAACCTTTATACTAATTTTATAGGTGGTTGATTTACTACCTTTATTGTACAGTTTCCTTTACTACTGAGATTTTTTTGTTTCTTTTATAATTTTGTTGTTTCTTATAATGACCTTTTCTTTTCTGTTTGAAGAGGTCCCTCTAAGATTTCTTGTAAAACTAATTTAATGATGAACCCCTTTAGCATATGCTTATCTGGAAAGCTTTTTATTTCTCTACCTATATCAAATTATAACCTTACTGAGTATTATTGGCTATCATTTTTCCTTTTAGTACTTTGAATATGACATACTAATCCTTTCTGGGCTGTAAAGATTCTGCAAAAATCCTCTGATAGTCTTATGTTCCCTTGTATGCAACTAGTTTTTGTTTTAGGATGCTGCTTTTAAGATTCTGTCTCTAACTTTTGACACTTTAATTATAATGTGCTGGTGTGGGTCTTTTGGATTTATCTTGTTTGAGAGTCTACGTGCTTCCTAGACTCAGATGTCTATTTCTTAATCAGGTTAGGAAAGTTTTAAGTTATCATTTCTTCAAACAAAATTTTTGTCCCTTTTTCTTTCTGTCTATGGGACTTCATATAATGCTAATGTTGGTGCATTGAATATTGTCTCAGAGGTCCCTTAAACTCTCCTCATTTTTTAAATTCCTTTCACTTTCTGTTATTTATATTTGGTGATTTTCCTTAACTGTCTTCCAGATTTCTTTTCTCTTATTTGCATTTTCTAATTTGTTGTTGATTATATATATGTATATATGTATAATTTCAGTTATTTTGTGTGTATATATATACATATAGTTTCAATTATTATATTCTTCAATTCTTATTTTTTAAAATATATTTTCTATATCTTCATTGAATTTCTCACTGAGTTCATCCATTCTTCTCCTGAGTTCAATGAGCATATTTCTGACCATGTCTTACTCTTTATCTGATAAGTTTCTTATCTCTATTTCATTCAGTTCTTTTTCTGAGGTTTTGTGTTTTGTTTGGAAAGTATTTCTTTGTCTTCTCATTTTGCCTATTTTTTTTTTTTTCTGCTTGTTTTTATATATTAGGTATATATGGTATACCTGTGGGCTTTAAAAATTGGCCTTATGTAGAAGGTATCTTATGGGGCTCAGTGGCACATTTCCCCCTGATCACCAAAGCCAGGTACCTCTTGATATCCTTTGTGTGGACCATGTGTAACCTCTTTTTGTGGTTGGGCTGCAATTGTTGCAGGTACACTGGTAGGAGAGGTTTATTCTCTGGCACAGTTGCTTGGGATACATTGGTGGGTAAAGCTAGCCCCTAACCTAGCTGGCTGAAGGTCTGATCTTGACTGATGCAAGAGTGCTGATGTTTGAGGCTAGACCCTGGCACAACTGACTGCAAGACTGTGTTGTGATTGTTGCAGGCCTGCTTGTGTACTGGGATTGCTCCCTGGAGCAGAAACTGCTCTGAAGGGCTGGCTAGAGTAGGTAGTTTGAGTGGTGCTGCTCCTTAGAGGAAGACTAGGGTGAGGTCAGGTGCGGTGAAGTCACTCAGTCGTGTCCGATTCTTTGCGACCCCGTGGACTGTAACCTACTAGGCTTCTCTGTCCATGGGATTCTCCAGGCAAGAATACTGGAATGGATTGCCATTTCCTTCTCCAGGGGGATCTTCCCAACCCAGGGATCGAACCTAGGTCTCCCGCATTGGAGGCAGACGCTTTAACCTCTGAGCCACCAGGGAAGCCAGGTGCGTGATATTAGCTGGGTTGATGGAGACTGATAGAAATGATTCCTGACAGAGTCAGTCTAGATGGATGGAAGGAGAGTAAAAAAGGAAAAAAAAAAAGCCAGTACTTCTGTCCTCAAAGTACACCTGAACTTCCCTGGTGTCCAGTGGTTAAGAATTTGCCTGTCAATGCAGGGGGCACAGGTTCAATCCCTGGTCCACAGAGATTCCATGTGCCACAGCAACTAAGCTTGCATCACAATTCCTGAGTCTGAGTGCTCTAGAGCCCATGTTCCACAATAAGAAAACCACTGCAAAGAGAAACTCTCACACTGCAACCAAGAGTAGCCCCCACTCACTGCAGCTAGAGAGTACACATGCAGCAGCGAAGATCCAGCACAGCCAATAAATAAAGAAATAGTTTTAAGAAATTTCCACCAGGTTCCTTCCCTTCTGGCCTATGCCCTAAAACTAGTCAATAAATCTCCATATTATGTGATCCAGGCACTTTTCAAGCTGCTGCTTCTGTGCGAGGATTCACAGTGATCTAGTCTGTGTGTGTGTCAGTTTCTTGAGGTGTGATGGGAACACAGGGATTCCTTTCACGATGAAGCAGGGAAATGGATCCTCATCTCGAGATGAGGAGGGAAAACTGAGGCTCTTCTTGAGTTGTGGCAGGACCCTCGGTGTTCCTCTCGAGTGGAGACATGTATGTCGGGGAACTTCTTGAGTTGCCTCAAGGGTGTCAAGGACCCTTTCGAGGCTCAAGAGGGAAGGTGGGATTTCTCTCGAGACGTCGCATTGGAACAGGGCCTCATCTTGCATGGAGGGGGAAATATCCTGGTTTTTCTCGAGTAGCGGCAGGAAACTTGGGGTTCCTCTCCAGTTACGATGGGGACCTCAGGGACCCGCTCGTGTGGCCTCAGGAAAGTCCAGTCCTCCATGCGAATTGCGAGGGACCTCTCGATATAAGCTTGACTATTTTTTTCCCCTAGACCATGCAGCTTGAGGGATCTTAGTTCCCTGACCAAGGATTGAACCTGACCCCCAACAGTGAAAGCACCAAGTCCTAACCACTGGGTCATCAGGGAATTCCAAGCTTCACTAACTTTGAAAGTCAGACATTGTCAGGACTCATCTTCACAGGAAAGGTTCCTTAGGCTGGGGGTTCCAGTGTGGCGATAATACCGACTTTCTCCTCAGGAGGAATCTCCACAGTCATGATATTTGTCCACTTATGGGTCGCCTTACCTGGGCTGTGGGTTGTGGTAAGACTACATCTCTGCCCCTCCTATCCATAGCAATGTGACTTTTTCTTTATATCCTTGAAAGTGAAAGTCACTCAGTTGTGTTCAACTCTTTGTAACCCCATGGACCATACAGTCCATGGAATTCTCCAGGCCAGAATACTGGAGTGGGTAGCTTTTACCTTCTCCAGGGGATCTTCCCAACCCAAAGATCAAACCCAAGTCTCCCTCATTGCATGCAGATTCTTTACTAGCTGCACCACAAGGGAAGCCCAAGATTATCGTAATAGGTAGCCTATCCCTTCTCCAGCAGATCTTCCTGACCCAGAAATGGAACCAGGGTCTCTTTGTATCCAGAGCTATATAAAATCTTTTTAACAAGTCTTAGGTTGTTTTCAGAGCTACCTACTTTACATGCAGTTGTAGTCAGAGGTTAAAGCGTCTGCCTCCAATGCGGGAGACCCAGGTTCGATACCTGGGTTGGGAAGATCCCGTGGAGAAGGAAATGGCAATCCACTCCAGTATTCTTGCCTGGAGAATCCCATGGAAGGAGAAGCCTAGCAGGTTACAGTCCACGGGGTCGCAAAGAATTGGACATGACTGAGCGACTTCACCTTACCCTTATAGGAGGAGGTAAACTCAGGATCTTTCTACTCGGAACCAGGGTCTCTTTGTATCCAGAGCTATACCAAATCTTTTTAACTAGTCTTAGGTTGTTTTCAGAGATACCTACTTTACGTGCAGTTGTAGTTTTCGTATGTCTATAGGAGGAGGTAAACTCAGGATCTTTCTACTCTTGCCATCTTGATCTGCCCTAGATGAACCTTAAATATGTCAGTTGAACACAGATCTAAGTATATATACAATTTTTAAGTAATGAATTATTATGAAACTATGAAAATAACTGTGATTCCTCCCCCTCAATTTGGAGTTGATTATACAACTTTGTATTTGCAGAGTACTGGTAACAGGGCTATGTGGTACACTGCACATCCTGAAATGTTCTACTAAGCAAACGTAGGATTACCTTCTCTTGTGTCATTTAAATATTATAAAATTCTTATGAATAAAAAGAATTGGGAATCACTGAAAAATCTACTAAAATCTTTGCATAGTCAGTTAACCAACCAGGCAAAGATCTGTCGCTTGACAAATTTTATAGATTTATTAGTTCTTTTTTTTTTTTTCTTTTCCTCATCCTTTCTTTCCAAAGTCTGAATTATAAAGGATCATCTGGCACTAGAATCTTCAAGGACAGGAGTCACATACTTCTATTTCTTTATTAAAAATTCCTGGTGTTATATTTTTAACTGAAGTTCATATACCCAGGATGAGACATCAGACCCTTTTATTACTTTACTGATCTCTTGCATTATATCCTCTCTGCAGAAGAGCTCCTGTGGCCTTACCTTCTCTTCTTTTCACTCTTTAGATCCAGTCTCAGACACACAACTCAAAATGTCTGATTTCATATGAAAGAAAATAAATGGGTGCAAATCAATTGCAAGGTTATAAACCAATCATGATTTTAAGATATATAGGGCATGAAAATATTACTAAGGCCTCATATAATCAGCATGGAGAAAGAATCATGAAAGATTTAGCCTATTGAAGATTAAAATATTATATTATTGTTACCATCAATGTTACAGGGGATCACAAAAATTTTTATAGAAATACTGGATGCAAGCTACATAAATATTCCTAGTGTCATCCTCCATATACATGTAATTTGTCTAAGTCTCCAGTTTTCATTCTGTAAACCCACTGTCATCACATGATTCATTTTCTAAAACTTTTTTGAATTCCCTTTGTTCATAGAAGTAAGTAAAGCTTTTGGGCTTTTGGCATTTTACCCACCTATCTCCCACTTCCACCTTTTCTTCCATTAACCTTACCCTCTGTGTGTGTGTGTGCTAAATTGCTTCAGTTGTGTTTGATTATTTGCAACCCTATGGACCATAACCCACCAGGGTCCTCTTGTCCTCTCCAGGCAAGAATGCTGGAGTGGGTTGATGTACCCTCCTTCAGGGTATCTTTCTGACTCAAGGATCAAACTCAATGTTACCCCTCCAGGTGACATCAAATCTTTACCATCCATCTTCCAAATCAAAAGAATTTTAAATAGTAGCAACAATAACTATCACCAAATATTGAAATAAAGCCATTTTTCGCTCCTTTACATTTCTGCAAGTTTAAATTACTATGTCTTTCATCTGGTCCTAAACACCAACTACAGTTTGGACCAGGGTATCTTGTGACCTGTAAGTAAGTTCTCAATAGGATGGATATAAGAGAGTGTTATGATCTATGACATAACTTGGCCAATTTTTCATGTCATCAAAAGAACCATGTTTGGACCTTTTGTGTGAGTGTGATGAGTTCTTAAGGTTTCCTACTTATCACTGGAGAAAGTAGGCCCTTTACTAACATTAACAAAAACTTGTCTTATATCACTGATTACAATAAGACTTCCCTCTTTGACCTCCTAGGTCAGTTGTTTTCAGATCCACTTATTTGAAATTAGTTATATATCAACTTTTGACAACCTTTCCACAACATGTGTTAAATTTCCATTGTTATTTATATTTCAAGTCAGTTTGTTTTCAATTTCCAAACTATATTTTAAATATTTGATGGGTAATGTTGATTACATGGTATATTGATGTATCTGTTTTGATTTCAAGTATCTTTTGATGCAGCTTAAAAGCAAATGTTAAATTACTGGGAAGATGAGTTTATGGTGGTCTAGGATTGCGATGAAGGATGATCAATTTCAGAGATTATATGAAGCTCAAGAGTGGTATGAGGAATGGTGACAGGGCTTAGACACAAATGTTATTCAGATATGAGACAAGATAACAGGCATAGATGTCACTTGCAAGATTAATTAGGTAATTTCCATGTTTTAGTTCCATTATTTGGCTATTTACATGAAATATATAAAAATGATGCCAATCAAAATGTTCAGCTTTGGAACATGTCTTGAGTCTTTTGAATTCTCCCTAAATAATAACTAGCTTCTCTAAAATCATGTATTACATGGAGTATTAACTGACTCATTGTAGGGCTTTCTAGAAAAGGCAATTCTTCTATCATACTCATAGTCATTCATTACCTTGTATTATGCTTATATTCTAGGTGAACAATGCAAATGATCAGCAGTAGTTAATACATTTCAGAATCATTCATGTGAGTGCATGCTAAGTCGTACCAGTTGCCCCTGACTCCCTTGAGATCCTGTGGACTATAGCCCACCTCTGTCCATGGGATTCTCCAGGCAAGAATACTGGAGTGGGTCGCCATGCCCTCCTCCAGGAGATCTTCCCAACCTAGGAACTGAACTCACATCTCTTATGTCTCCTACACTACCTGGCAGATTCTTTACCACTGAGCTACCTAGGAAGCCCCAGAATCATTCATACACTGTTCTTAAACTACTCAGAGTTTGGAAGTAAATGTGGCCATAAATGTGGGACTAATTAAGGAAACTCCAGTAGAAAAATATCCTTCAGCCATTAAGATATATTCCTAGAATGGGGCAACCACATATATATGAGGAGAATGTTGTGTCTCTCCATAACATATGCAGGCTGGTGAGTCCATTCCTGGTTTCCTCTTGTTTTCTTAACTTATTCTTTCATTTGTTTCAGAGCATCTCTATGTGGGTTGGTTTCAATCCTCATCCCCAACTCAGGCTAATCCAAGTTAAAATTGTCTTACTGGAGGATAGATTTGTTGGACACAGATTTGTTTCATTGGTGGCAGTAAGTTCTAGGATCTGGAAATTTTGCTTTCAGGAGATATAAAATTTCTCAGGTTGTAACTGCTGTTGCTTGTAAGAACCAACTGAACTGGAGATCATCTGAGATTCAGCATGTAGAAGACTCTCAGTGAATTTTAAAAATCATTTGCTTTACTAGTAACCTGTAGTTTCACAGATTTTTTTGTGAATTGGGAAAAACATCCCTTTCTTCTACGAATGCATAGTGGGGAAAATGGATCACATCTTACTGAAATTAAAAAGGTGGGCCTCCTGTTTACTGTCTGCTTCTTTACATCAGATGCACAGCTTGGTAAGTCACCACTCACTTTATTGGCTATACCCTAATAGACCACACAGTCTGCACAAACGTATGCGTCAGCCCTGCCTGCTTAATGCAGCGTTATAGTCGTTGCTGTTGTTCAGTCACCCAGTCATGTCTGACCCTTTGTGACCCCCTGGACTATGGCAAACCAGGTATTCCTGTCCCTCACCATCTCCCAGAGTAAGTTCATGTCCGTTGCATTGGTGATGCCATCTAGCCATCTCAAGCTCAGATGCCCTCTTCTCTTTCTGCCCTTGATCTTTCCCAGCCAGAATCAGGGACTTTTCCAATGAGTGGGCTGTTTGCATCAGATGATCAAAATACTGGAACTTCAGCTTCAGTAAGAGTCCTTCCAATGAGTATTCAGGGTTGATTTCCTTTAAAATTGAATGGTTTGATCTCCTTGCTGTCCAAGAGACTCTTAGAAATCTTCTCCAGCACCACAGTTCAAAGGCATCAGTGCTTTGGCGTTCTGCCTTCTTTATTATGGTCCAGCCGTCACTACCTTACATGACCACTGGGAAGGCCATAGCCATGACTATATGGACCTTTTTCTCTGCTTTTCAATACACTGCTTAGGTTTGTCATTACTTTCCTGCCAAGAAGCAATCATCTTCTTATTTCACAGTTACAGTCACTACCTGCAGTGATTTTAGAGCCCAAGACGAGGAAATCTGTCACTGTTTCCACCTTTTCCCCTTGTATTTGCCATGAAGTAATGAAGCTGGATGCCATGATATCAGTTTTCAATGTTTAGTTTTAAGCTGGCTTTTTCACTCTCCTCCTTCTCCCTCATCAAAATTCTTTTTAGTTTTTAGTTTCTCTTTGCTCTCTGCCATTAGAATGGTATCTCACACATATCCGAGGTTTTGATATTTTTCCTGCCTATCTTGATTCCAGCTTGTAACTCATCCAGGCTGGCATTTTTTATGATATGCTCAGTGTATAAGTTAAATAAGCAGTTTGACAACAGACAGACCTGTCTTATTGCTTTGTCAATACTGAACCAATCAGTTGTTCCACACAGGGTTCTAACTGTTGCTTCTTGACCTGTGTAGAGGTTTCTCAGAAGACAGGTAAGATGGTCTGGTATTTTCATATCTTGAAGTTTTCCACAGTTTGTTATGATCCACATTATCAAAGGCTTCAGCATAGTTAATAAAACAAATGTAGATATTTTTCAGGAATTCTTTCTGCTTTCTGCATATCCAGCAAATATTGGCAATTTGATCTTTGTTTCCTTTGCCTTTTTCTAAATCCAGTTTGCATGTCTGGAGTTCTTGGTTAGCATAATGTTGCATGCTAGGCTTTAGCATTATGTGAACCAAGAACTTCCAGAAGTCCAAACTGGGTTTACAGTTATCAGTCACAGAATATTGATATTTTGTATGCAATCTGTGTATTGATTTATATTGAGATTTTATATGTTTACCCCTGATCTTCTAGAAGAACTCGTTCTAGGATTATGTATACTAGCTCCAGTAGGTAAGGTAGAAAACTACAGAACAAGCAAGCCATTGAGAATTCTTTAGGAAAATATCATCAATCTAAAGGGAGGTAACTAAACATATAATTTATTTTTAATGGATTTATGGTAATAGTCAAATATGAATGGAATTAGAGGGATAATTCTAAACACAGCAGGTTTGCTTAGTATCTACCATGTGTTCCCTCCTTTTGAAGAAGGCACTTCCTCTAACGAACACAGCCTACTTGGTGTTTTGTATCCTGTAAGTCAACCAAAGGTTTCCCATGTTCCAGCAACTACCTACCATTAACAGATGAGTCCCAAAGGAACATTTGAGTGACTCGTCTGTGTTCAGCACAGCTTCCTTGGTGGCTCAGACAGCAAAGAATCTGCCTGCAATGCAGCAGACCCGGGTTCAATACCTGGGTCAGATATCCCCTGGAGAAGGGAATGCCAGAGTACTCTAGTACTCTTGTCTGAAGAATTCCCTGGACAGAGGAGCCTGGCAGCTATGGTCCATAGGGTTGCAAAGAGTTGGACATGATTGATGAACATTTTCACTTAATGTTGAACAGTAGAAGTATCCAAAAAGTAGAAAATAGGTTCCTTTTCCTTAAAGAGTTCGTATCTGATTGGATCCATGATGGTACAACACAAGTCTTACTGTAATCAAGTGTTAAATTGCATTTTATTTTTGATCTAGTTGTCAGATCAAACCAATTATCAGTGATTCAAATGTGTTGAGTTTCTGGAAAAAATAATTTTAATGAGGATTTATTTTTACTATTGCTAGTGCTAAAGATAGACAGATGCACTGTTCTGGGGTCTCTTTCCTGAAATAGAACAATAGCATAATGTGAGATTACCCAACCTGTGCTTTCTTAGCTTGGACAACAATAGTGATTCTCTCAGACACCTGTTCAGGTGAGAAGTGACTAACAGAGGCAATGGTAAGAAGAGAACTTCTTTCTCCAGAAGTGTGTGTATGTGAGGTGGAGGTGGGGCGAGGGAGAAATATATTGTGTGTCTTGTGTACACATTGAACTTTTAGAGCTGAAAGAAGCCTTAAAAAAGTCACATCTAATACCATCATTTTAGAGATAAGGACAGAAAGACCGTGGTATACTTAAGTGATTTGTTCAAGGTCACATATTTTAGCCTTCAGCTCATGGAAATTAATTTTACTTTTGGTAAAGCACAATTCAGCACTGTTCCAAGGGACTAGACCTCTACCTCAAACTTTCTCTTTCCTTTTCCAGTACCATCATAGTCTGCCACTCTTTACTGTGGTGCCTCAGGAAAAAGCGAGGGAGTCTTAAAAACCATCCAGCTCTCCAAATTCAATTGGCAGGTTAATCAAAAACATTTTTTATAGCACAATAAAGGATCTGGGAACAGTGGAACATTAATATTTGTTTCCCAAAGAGTGGACCCTGAAAGAATAAAGCTGCATGCAATTGAATTATGGTACCCAGGAAATGGCAACCCACTCCAGTACTCTTGCCTGGAAACTTCCATGGATGGAGGAGCCTGGTGGGCTAAGTCCATGGGTCACAAAGAGTCGGACACGACTAAGTGACTTCACTTTCTTTCTTTCTTTACCCAGGGTGTGAGGGATGCATTCTGCGTTGCTTCATGTCATACGACCATTAATCAGGCAGCAGAGAGTAAAGTCTGCCTCACCAACTGCTGCCAGGGCACCCCAAGGGAGATGTCACCCCCAATTCAGGGCAAGGCAGTCAGCTCTCTGAAGTATCTTATGTGATTACAATAGAGTTTTCATGATGCATTCTTAATAAAACAAAAGGTGGCCTTCTGACAAAACTATCATCTAGTTTTTATAATGTAAAATACAGCAATTTTATCAGCATTAATGCTGATTGGCTGCCATTAGCCCCTTGCCTTCTAATAAAATTTATGATACCTTTCAGGAGCCCAATTTGATAGAAAGTGAAGTGATTGCACCCTGCTTAGATATCTCTGGCATCTATTCTAACAATAATGCGGTAATTTTATGCATGAAATAGCACAATTGGCATAAATAGTTATAATACTGAGTGCTGTCTAAGGAAACTGGCTGGTGGAAAATTAGAAAGCGCTTCACACTTTTGAAATAGGTAATTAGGATTTTTCTTCATGCTCATATAAGGCAGACTGTAGTTTCATTTTATATTTCATGTTTCATTAAAATATAGGTGTTGAAAATAAATGTTGAATTTAAAACTGTACATATGAAATTAAGGGTATAGTTCATGGTAGGAGGTGCAAAGTGTGAGATGGGACATGGGAATGTTATATTTAGTTACAGTAGGATATCATTTTTTAAAATAGTTTGGACAGGCAATATAGCCTTATTTCAAATATGTTACTTTGGAAAGAATTGATTAAGAAATAAGTTGCATTCACTCTCCAGGTCTTTAGCCCAAGAAGCAGTATGCTGCCTCAATTTAAACTCTAACTGAGGATAATACCCTTCATTTAATTGGCAGGTGAAGGTAGGCTTTGGGTCAGGTGGGATTCACTGAGCATTTTTGAACTTTGTATCGGGCTCAATGGTTCCCTGTCTATTCCACATTTCCATCTTGACTTTAGCTGCCTGATCAGACCTGAGCCAACCCCCAGTGGAACATTTTTGATTCTCTTGAACTATACTGTGGCTTTGGGAGGTGGGCAAAGGGCTGTAATGGCACCATTGTATTAACCTCCACTTATGACCCAGACGAGGGCAGGCTTTTAAGTTTTCCCAGCTGTGTCATTAAATGTGTTGCTCTGGCCCAACTGACATGACACCATCACAATCCCAGCCACCAACTAATGACCACAGTTGTGAAGGCAGCATGCTATAGAAGGGAGTCCACAGGGCAAAGAGTACAGAAAACTGGGCTTCTGACTTGTTTTTCTGTAACTACACATGTGGAATTAGGGAGTACATTGAACCTTTGAATGCCTCAGTTTCCTCATCCACAAAATGGAATTGTGGTCACATTTTGTTTTTTAGAAGTTTGTGTGAGAATATAGATTGCAAAACAGGTTGAAAAAGAGATAAAGCAAAATAGCACTTCACGTATGCACAGGGTACTTCTACGTTGTAATGAAAAAGTGTATGCAAAATGAAAAGAATAGTGCTTAGTATAATAAAAATGTTTTTTCTTATAATGTGTGGAGATATGAAAGCAAGCTGTGTTCAGTGATTTAGGAGATTTTACAAAATGTTCTCATGTGTACATGTACAAGAACCATATCATAGGAAGAGAAGCAGCATTTATTGTGACAAAGTAAAATTGCAAAGTCCTTGACAGTTTCAATAGAAAATCATAAAATAGGAAAGAAATTCAGCATTGCTAATAACCTCACTGTAAATTCTGTTCATTATTCCTATCATATTTTCTAGTGATTGCAATGTAAAGCAGTGGTCTGTTAACATTATAATATATTCATATTCTCAAGCAATTCTAGACAAAATATCTAGTCCTCCTGGGAGGTGATCATGAAAAGGAAATTCAGGACAAATGTTATTTTCATTAACCTTTATCAATGACACTAAGTTCTAGACAGAAGTCACTTCATGGTATAAAAGTCCTTGGCACTAATATTTTCTTCTTCACTTTACTTTTCACTTTGTGAATAAGATGATGTTTCTAATTCACAAAGCTTATTATATTATTTTCCCATGTTGTGGAGACAACTTATGTTCCCCAGGTGGGAATGTCATGGAAGAAAAATGCCAGACTTCTTTCTCCACATCCTCTCACTTACTCCTCCCCGAAGGAGGAGAATTGTTCAATAATTAGTGAGACTAAAAAAAGAGCCTATGTTTCTGCCCACCCTCTTTTCCCAGTTTCAGATCTGCCCAGTCGAAGGATGGGCATAGTCTTAGCTTCTGAGAAACTTGGAGTCCAGTTATTTTCCTTGGCTCACCATAGTGTCTATAGCATTTAGAACCTGGCACATAATAGATTCTAAATCATTATTTCTTAGATAAATAAATGAGGAAAAACACTAGTGTGTGTGTGGAGACTGGAGAGTGAACCTAGGTGAAGTGTATCAAACTTGAAAACAAAATTCTCCCTGTAGTAGGGTTTTTGTGGTGTGAACTAGGAGAAAAACTACTAGGAAAGTTGATTATGGCCACCTATCTGAGGCAATTCTGAGGCCCATTTTTCTCAGCTATAAAGTGGGTACATGCTCATCAGCTTGACTCTAGTGTTTTTATTTTTTTCAGTTTAGTTCAAAACTTGCTGAAGAGAAGACTTTGAAATACCTTTATTCCCCCATACCAACTTTCACTATCTACTTGAAACTAATAATTCTGCTTTAGCAAATGAAGTTCAAATTTGTTAGAAAGACCAACAAGAACTTTCATGATTTCACACAATTTTTCTATAGGAAGAAAAAATGGAGCTAGTGTGGGTAACTGAGAAACTCAAAGATAAAGGATGAACAGAAGCTTGTAAAGAAGATTCTAGAAGAAATAGAATAGAGTTGATATATATTTCAGTAAAACACACACAATAGAAATATGTTGATCAAAAGTAGTTACATGGTATAGGAAAATACTGACATGATATACTAATAATATATACAATTCTTATGGATTTTAATAACCTCTTTTTATCAATTTAAAACATGATTATATCTGTTATTTTTCTCAGTTTCAAGATGATTCAGTTTAACTCAGACATCTTGGATTTGTCCACTCATTTGTATCCTTAACATGAACTTTGGCTCTGCTCATGAAGAATCGTATTCTTATAACTCCAATAAAGAATGCAGCATATGCCTTTTGAAGAAACACTCAATACCCTGGGAATTGCCTTTTAGATACCTCAAATCCAGGAAGAAAGCTATTGTAAACTCTCTAAAGTACAAGGCAAGGGACATGACTTTACAAGAGTTTACAAAACAAGAGTTTTGTAAAGGAGTTTACAAAAAAGGAGTCTGTTTTATTTCATCTAGTTAAGATTCATCACACTGGTTCACTTTGAAAATTAGCAATGTGCCGTATGTTCTGAAGAAAAAGAAACTGATTGGTAGAGGAAGGAATTTCCAAAGACAAGAATCAAAAATTATTGCTACGCAAATTTCAGAGAGAACTACCTATGTTTAGATTTTGCTTTTTATCACTTTTTTCCCAAGAGTAAAGTTTCCAAACATAAGACAAGAGCTATAAAGAAACTGAACTTAGCCTGAAAATTTACTTATTTACTAGTTTATTTATTTAGTGAATGCTTTTGGGGAAAAGCTGTGGTATCATGAAAAATGAAAGCTGTTTTATGAGACAAACTTACTTAGGGTTTAGCATTTGCTTTGTTCATGATTTATGTGGAAAACTACTTACTCTTTTCTGGACTCAGTTTCTCTATTTTGTAACAATTAATAATAACTGATATATTATTGTGGTGATTAAAATATAAAAGAATCAAGTATAGTGGGCACAGAAAAAATTACTCTTTTTATCTCTGTCACTCAAATCTTCCCCATCTTCCTATTCTAAGTGTTGAGATAGCAGAGACGACTTAGATATTTCATTGCCTTTAAGATTTGGCAGTTTAGTGGCAGAGCCATGCAATTCAAAGCAAAATCACTTATCAATGTGGTAAGTGCTATGCCTAGGACCCTGCTTGCAAATCTTTTTGGAGCTTCAGAGAAAGCTTCACAGAGGAGGTGCTGGAGAAGGAATGGCACACGCTATGCCATAAGAGAAAGAATGTGCCAAGGCCAAGAAACTATAATATGTTAATATAGCTAGAGCACAAATGTTTGGAAATGGTAGGAAATAGATCTCTGTAGATAGACTGAACAAGCCATCCAATGATATATAGGCCCTGCTGCTGCTGCTGCTAAGTCGCTTCAGTAGTGTCCGACTCTGTGCGACCCCAGAGATGGCAGTCCACCAGGTTCCCCCATCCCTGGGTTCTCCAGGCAAGAACACTGGAGTGGGTTGCCATTTCCTTCTCCAATGCATGAAAGTGAAAAGTGAAAGTGAAGTCACTCAGTCGTGTCTGACTCTTCGCGACCCCATGGGCTGCAGCCCACCAGGTTCCTCCATCCACAGGATTTGCCAGGCAAGATTACTGGAGTGGGGTGCCACTGCATTTTCCAATAGGCCCTGCTAGAAGCAGATTTTCCTCTGCAGGTGATAGGGGTTCATAAAAGCCTTTAAGTAGAGATTAGCTGGGTCAATGCATTTTAGAAAAATGACTCTTGCGACCATGTGGAAAGTGTAATAAAAACTTACCGATCATTCAATTAGTTTGGGAATTTTTTTAATGAAAAAAATTCAGAAAGGAAAGATAGATTCAAGAGACATTTAGAAGGTGTTAGAGAGAGCTGTAGAATTGGAAATGTTATGAGAGACACACTGAGTACACTCTCTGCTAAAGTAAAATGTAAGTTTTGAAGTCTGGATCTAGGTGGTATAAACCCATTGGCATCTCACTGCCAAAGCTACAGGGGAGCTGATAAGCTTCTGTGATGGTTGCCTCTATTGCTAAAGGGGAAAGTTTAGTAGTATTCATAGCTCCATAGGTGACCTCTATGCAAAATGTCATTAGAAAAACCCTGATAAATTAAATGAGGGATAGAAAGAGAAGAGTTTTATGACTGCTCAGAGAAAATTTATAGCAACAGCAAACTCAAACATTTGTGTGTTAGAAGAAGTAGCATTTGCACATAATTTGTTTTCTTCTGCTCATGTAGTTAATCCATACTGGCATCTATTTAATTAATTTTTACTCAGTTATGTCTTCTGTCTTCCTTCATAATATCCAGAGAAATTTGTTGCATGACACATATACATTGATGTAGACAATTGTAACTCCTTCATCACGTGAATAGATCTCCCTCTCCTCACCATACTCCTCTTCTTGATCTTCATTATAGGTCATTTTAACTCCCCTTGTCCCTACTCCACTGGCCTGGAGATTGGAAAGAAGTGCTCAGTATACCAAGGAGACTCTGAAATATTAGCCATTCAGAAGAGACTTTTTTTTTTCTTTCAAACAACTTCTAGCTGTTATTTTCTATAATCACACATGTTAAATCCATAAAATAAAATGAAATAAAAATTCAACGTCTTGGAAGTTCTAATGTGATATGCAGATACAGTTGTTTCATGTTGCACTTTAAATGGCAACACACTCCAGGATTCTTGCCTGGAAAATTCTATGTTCAGAGGAGCCTGATGGGCTACAGTCCTTGTGGTCACAAAGAGTCATACATGACTGAGCACACACACAGAATGTCGCACTTTGCTTAATCTTCTTTTCTTATCAGAATATATTTTTTAGTATTGCCAACTTTACAGGCTGATGCCTTTTATAACTTCCAGGTCCATAAGCTTTGCCCCAGAACCAAGTAAATGGAAAGCTATTTCCGATAATATTAGAGTGTTTCTAACTCTGGGATCAGAAATAATTAGAAGAAACCCATAATGCTTTAGAAGCACTGTCCTGCTTTAGTTTTAAAGTTCCTCATACACTGTGAGGAACTAAAAAGTGTTAGTCGCTCAGTCATGTCTGATTCTGTCCATGGAATTCTCCAAGCAATACTGGAGGGGGCTGCCACCACCTTCTCCAGGGGACCTTCTCGACCCAAGGATTGAACATGCCCACACTGCAGGTAGACACCTGCAACCAGACAACGTGGATTTTCACACTGCAGGAATAAACAAGCTTATTTCTCATTGGCAAAAATGTGTTGACTGTAATCACTTCTATTTTGATAAATAAAGATGTTTTTGAGCCTAGTTATAGTGATTTAAAATTCATGGTCTGAATTACTTTTACACCAAATGTTTAAGGGGTATGTGTTCTCACTCTCTATCATTTTATTTAGCATATAAATTTTTTTTGGAGAAACTTCTCAGGTAGTGTAAGACGTTCAACTTTGATGATTTCTCTGGATTGGTCATTGTCAAGTTCTGATGGCCAGCCACAGTGCTCTTCATCTTTGAGGCTCTTATCTCTTTTGCAAAACTTCTTGCTGCACCCACC
Organism: Nanger dama; assembly: GCA_917880005.1. Classification (NCBI taxonomy): domain Eukaryota; kingdom Metazoa; phylum Chordata; class Mammalia; order Artiodactyla; family Bovidae; genus Nanger; species Nanger dama. The sequence continues at coordinate 8,941,001 of CAKJTW010000069.1, forward strand.
ACTAAACTGTACGTTTGTTAGCAGTTTCTGGGCCAAATGCTTTGTTGATGTTGCCAGTTGTCTCTGGTTCTTTATGACTCATTTTGAACTAGAATAAGAAAATCACTCAAATTTACTTTTGTCTAACATCATTTCCATAGACTAAAGTAAATATAAAATAAACAGTAAGTTTTCAGAAGGCAATGGCACCCCCACTCCAGTACTCTTGCCTGGAAAATCCCATGGATGGAGCAGCCTGGTAGGCTGCAGTACATGGGGTCGCTAGGAGTCGGACATGACTGAGCGACTTCACTTTCACTTTTCACTTTCATTCATTGGAGAAGGAAATGGCAACCCACTCCAGTGTTCTTGCCTGGAGAATCCCAGGGACAGGGGAGCCTAGTGAGCTAAAGCGACTTAGCAGCAGTAGCAGCAGCAATAAGCTATTAGTAAAAAAATAAATAAATAAAAATAAAGTAAGAAATTTGCATTAAGATGATGTATAACATAATCACATTTATTTAAGAATGTATTCCAATATCAAACGGCAAATTTCAACAATGCAAAAACCGCAATTACTTTTGCACCAACCAGAATGATGTTAAACTAAAACTAACCAAAGTGTTCAAAAATAAAAGGGTATCTTTATTTAGTGTGAAAATCAATTTTACCATATCTATGCATGGGACGCAGTGGTAAACGAAGTAGTAAAAACTCCTGACCTAATGGAGCTTATGGACAAGAAGAAGAAAATAAATAATTATATAATGTGTTTCAGAGCAGCGATGTGAGGTACATAGCAAATAAAGAATAATACTTAGGCTTGGAACTGACTGAAGTGTGGGACCATTCATGAAGATGGAGAACAACTACATTTGGATAAGGATATGAGATGGTGAAATAGATCTCAAGAGCTCTGTATTCAACTATGTTGAACTTGATGTTATTAATCAAACAGTTCTACAGTGAGGGCAGACATAAATGTGAAGGTGTTACTGAAGAGACGATGCTCCACGTCATGGATTGCTGGCTGATCGAAGACACAAAGTGATTGTTGAGAGAACAAGAATGTCTAATTCAGGTTAAGGATGACAAAACAGCCAAGGTGACTGAGAAAGCAGCCAGGGAGGTAAGTAGAAAACCAGGAGGGTGACATGTCCTAGAAGTCAAGTGAACAGTGCTTTAAGGTGTGGAAGTAATTAAGCATGCCAAATGCTGCTATAGAGTAAAGGGATATTAGAACTGAGAAGAGATTCAGCAACATGAAAGTTTTTAGTGACTTTTGACAAGAACAGTTCCTTTTGGACTGGAAGGAAGTTTCATTGGAATGGCTTTAACATAGAATTGGAATGGAGAAATGGAAGAATGAGTTTAAATAACTTTTTCCCATGAATTTTCCTGCAAGAAGAGATATATGTATGAGGCTAAAGAAGTTGTTAAAATGAGAGTTATTATGACCAATATTTAGAATGGTGAGAATAATACAGTAGAGAGAATGATTGATGGCACAGAGAGAGAAGTAAAATAGAAGGAACAAGGTCCTTTGCATATTTTAGAGAGGGTGGGATCCATTGTGCAAGGGATTAATTGGCCTTGAAGGTGAGCAGGAAAAGGTCACTCACTGGTACTTCAAGGAAAGCACTGAAATATGAGTAGAGGTGTTTTGGTGACTTTGCTGATGGGAATGAGGATGTTGTTCTCTTATGATTTCTCTGTCTAATCATTAAAATTAAAGAGAGAAATAGGAGAGAGTATTAAGGTTTGAGGAGAAAGAAAATGTAGAGACAGTGTTCTAGAGGAATTTTGTAGATTGGAAGAACAAGGAAAATGGAGAAATGCTGAAAGGACGTTATGAGATCCCACAACAGTTGGATGGTTATCAACTTAGAGTGAAACCAAAGCATTATCATGTTGTTTTCATTTTTTCCCAGCCCATATTCCATGGCTTTAGAGGAAGAGCTGAGGAAATAAGTTTCACCAAGAGGAAAGGGATAGGCAAAGGAGATGGGGTTGTTATGCAAGGGAATGAGTAAGTGACTAGCCCTGGAGTCTAAGCTGGGGAATGGGGGAATAGAAGACACAAGATGGGTCTTAAACAATGAAAAGTGACAGACTATGGATTGGAAAACTTTGCTGATGAATTGTTGGTTTGGAGGTATTGGCATAAATGTTTTGGGGATTTGTGAAGTGGGTTTACAGCTGAAATTTTGGAGGAGAAGATGATACTATTAAGGTAAATTCTAGAGTGTGATATGAGAATGGAAGGATTTTTGAGGTGGAAAAATCATATGGTCAGTATAATCATGTTTGAGAATAGGTATTATGGGACAAGGAAGATGTGAGTGAATATATGAACAAATTGATTTAGCCAAACCTATGTGCAGGTCAGGAAGCAACAGTTAGAACTGGACATGGAACAACGGACTGGTTCCAAATAGGAGAAGGAGGACATTAAGGCTGTATATTGTCACCTTGTTTATTTAACTTATATGCAGAGTACATCATAAGAAATGCTGGGCTGGAAGAAGCACAAGCTGGAATCAAGATTGCCAGGAGAAATATCAATAACCTCAGATATACAGATGACACCACCCTTATGGCAGAAAATGAAGAGGAACAAAAAAGCCTTTTGATGAAAGTGAAAGAGGAGAGTGAAAAAGTTGGCGTAAAGCTCAACATTCAGAACACTAAGATCACGATGTCTGGTCCCATCACTTCATGAGAAATAGATGTGGAAAGTGTCAGACTTTACTTTTTTGGGGCTCAAAAATCATTGCAGATGGTGACTGAAGCCATGAATTTAAAAGATGCTTACTCCTTGGAAGGAAAGTTATGACCAACCAAGACAGAATGTTCAAAAGCAAAGACATTACTTTGCCAACAAAGGTCTGTCTAGTCAAGGCTGTGATTCTTCCAGTTGTCACATATGGATGTGAGAGTTGGACTGTGAAAAATCTGAGCACCAAATAATTGATGCTTTTGAACTGTGGTGTTGGAGAAGACTCTTGAGAGTCCCTTGCACTGCAAGGAAGCCCAACCAGTTCATCCTAAAGGAGATCAGCCCTGGTGTTCATTGGAAGGACTGATGCTAAAGCTGAAACTCCAATACTTTGGCCACCTCGAATGAAGAGTTGACTCATTGGAAAAGACTCTGATGCTGGAAAGGATTGGGAGCAGGAGGAGAAGGGGACGACAAAGGATGAGATGGCTGGATTGCATCACCAACTCAATGGACTTGAGTTTGAGTAAACTCCAGGAGTTAGTGATGGACAGAGAGGCCTGGTGTGCTGTGATTCATGGGGTCGCAAAGAGTCAGACATGACTGAGTGACTGAACTGAACTGAACTGGAAGTATTCATTCAAAGAGGAATTAAAAATAGATACAATGAAATGTGACCTTGATACTCGAGTGACATCAGCATAAAGATAATGATCATTTCTATTTCCAATCTCTTATTAAAAGAAACAAAAGCATATGACATCAGCAAGAAATACCATGTCCAAGAAATATATTTTAAATAGTTACTCTGTTTTCTCCTGTGATTTTCAGGTCCAATATCATTTGTAAGAATTAGAAACTCACTATATATTGTCACTTGTCTTCACACTTGTTTCTAGCAATTCTGTCTTACTTTCGAAGTCCTATCAGTTCAGTTCAGTTCAGTCACTCAGTCATGTCTGACTCTTTGCCACCCAATGAATCGCAGCATGCCTGGCTTCCCTGTCCATCACCAACTCCCGGAGTTTACTCAAACTCATGTCCAACGAGTTGGTGATGCAATCCAGCTATCTCATCCTCTGTTGTCCCCTTCTCCTCCTGCCCTCAATCCCTCCCAACATCAAGGTCTTTTCCAATGAGTCAACCCTTCGCATGAGGTGGCCAAAGTTTTGGAGTTTTAGCTTCAGCATCAGTCCTTCCAACGAACACTCAGGACTGATCTCCTTTAGGGTGAACTGGTTTGACCTGCTTGCAGTCCAAGGGACTCTCAAGAGTCTTCCTCAACACCACAGTTCAAAAGCATCAATTCTTCCATGCTCAGCTTTCTTCACAGTCCAGTGTTCACATCCATACATGACCACTGAAAGAATCATAGCTTTGACTGGATGTACCTTTGTTGGTAAAATAATGTCTCTGCTTTTGAATATGCTATCTAGGTTGATCATAGCTTTTCTTCCAAGGAGTAAGCTTCTTTTTAATTCCATGGCTGCAGTCACCATCTGCAGTGATTTTGGAGCCCCAAAAAAGTAAAGTCTGACACTGTTTCCCCTGTTTCCCCATCTATTTCCCATGAAGTGATGGGACCAGATGCCATGATCTTAGTGTTCGGAATGTTGATCTTTAAGCCAACTTTTTCATTCACCTCTTTCACTTTCATCAAGAGGCTTTTTAGTTCCTCTTCACTTTCAAAGTCCTATAGCAACTGAAAAATCATAAATAAAAACAATTAGTGATATTTAGGAAGATGTAGGTAAGTCTATCCTAGGTCATTCCTTCCTAAGAATTCCCAGGACTGATCTCCTTAGGAATGAGCTGGTTGGATCTCCTTGCAGTCCAAGAGACTCTCAAGAGTCTTCTCCCACACCACACCTCAAAAGGATCAATTCTTTGGCACTCAGCTTTCTTCACAGTCCAACTCTCACATCCGTACAAGACCACTGGAAAAACCATAGCCTTGACGAGATGGACCTTTGTTGGAAAAGTAATGTCTCTGCTTTTCAATATGCTATCTAGGTTGGTCATAACTTTTCTTCCAAGGAGTAAGCGTCTTTTAATTTCATGGCTGCTTTCACCATCTGCAGTGATGGTTAAGAATCGCCTGCAATGCAGGAGACCCTGGGCTGATTCCTGGGTGGGGAAGATCTGCTGGAAAATGGATAGACTACCCACTTCAATATTCTTTGACTTCCCTTGTAGCTCAGTTGGTAAAGAATCTGCCAGTAATGTGGGAGACCTGAGTTCAATCCCTGAGGTGGGATGATCCCCTGGAGAAGGGAAAGGCTACACACTCCAGTATTCTGGCCTGGAGAATTCCATGGTCTGTATAGTCCATGGGGTCACAAAGAGTCGGAGAAGACTGAGCGACTTTCACTTCACTTCATTTCCTCCTGAAATTCCCAGGTGGTGCTAGTGGTAAAGATCCCACCTGCCAATGCAGGGGACATAAGAGAGGTGACTTTCATCCCTGGGTGGGAAAGATCCCCTGGGAGGGGAAATGGCAACCCACTCAAGTACTCTTGCTGGAGAATCCCATGGACAGAAGAGCCTGGTGGGTCCATGGGTTCGCACAGAGTTGGATATGACTAAAGTGACTTAGCATGCACACACAAATCCTGAAATAAAAATTTTTTAAAAGGTACAAATCAATAGTGATTGTAAATACTTCAGGAATTAGCAAAAAGGGTATTACATTTGTGCTGCGCTGTGCTTAGTGTGTCTGACTCTTAGTGTGTGACCCCATGGACTGTTACCTGCTAAGCTTTTTGGTCCATTGGGATTCTCCATGCAACAATACTTGGAGTGGGTTACCATGGCCTCCTCTAGGGATTCTTTCTTTCCAACCCAGAGATCGAACCCACATATCCAACATTTCGGGCAGATTCTTTACCATCTGAAACACCAGGGAAGCCCAAGAATACTGGAGTGGGTAGCCTATCCCTTCTTAAGGGGATCTTCCTTACTCTGGAATCAAACCAGTGTTTCCTGCATCGCAGGTGGATTCTTTACCAGCTGAGCTACTAGGGAAGCCCATTATGTTGTGTACATATTATTTCTTTAAAACATTTTAAATAGACATAATTGTTTGTATCATCAAACAGTTCTTACTCTAGGGAGAATTTTAATTTGAAAACAAGTTATCTTCTTTTTATCTATTCCCATTTTAAAACTGAGTCTTTGCACTGTAAGACTCCAGTCATGCACTCTTCTCTTCTTTACCTGCTGATGTGTCAATAGAACTGCTAAGTGTTAGATTTGTGTCAATAAGTGAGGAAAGCCAGAAAGTGAGAAAAGTAAAGTCATCCAGATGTTAAAGGTCTACTTGCTAGAGGCTCCTGCAATTCTTCTGTCCCAGACCAGTCATGAGCAAACTGGTATAGAAACAAGAACATATGTTCAAGATAAACTGATATTCATCAATAAAACAAATAGTTTATTCAGTTATTAAATCAAACACTGTCTAAATGAAGGTTACAAATATTTACATAAACTGGTGCACACACACACATTTCTATTTACTTAAATGACTTAATTTTAGTTGAGAAAGCATAATGAGCCAGAAAGAACTAGCCTGGTCTCTGGGGTAAATACTTAATTACGTTGTCCTGCCAGATGCCTTCTGAGAAGACCTACAGTAGTAAATTGTATTTACACAGGCTCCCTTGATCTCAAAGGTGATGGTGGCCTTAGTGAGGACAGTTGATTATCTTAGTCTTCATTCCAGAAATTTCTTCAGTTTGCACACTTGGACAAGCCTACTCATGAAACTAGACTCCCAGGAGCTTCTCTTTAAATGAAAGGGCCTCTCTTTTCAGGGAAAGAGATATGCTTGAACACAGACCCTCAGCCATCTGTTTGGTTTCTATTTATAAATAGGATTGTAAAGAAAATGTAGTTCTTAATTGTACTAAACATGTACATTAGGATTTGTCTATCAAAAAGTTACATTTCCACTTACAGTACTCACTAAAGAAAAAGAAGGGAGGGGGTAAATATACTAGCCACTCCTAGGCAGTTTTCACATATTATCTCATTTAGGAATCTCCTTTATATTTAATTCATGTTGGAAATAAACAGAAATAATGGTCTCAATCTACTTTAATTCATTGCATAACTTACAGTTTTGATAGAAAATAAAACATAGACAAACTAACTAGACTAGTATATAGAGTGAATCAAGTGAAATCAGTTATAGGCTATGGATTATGCATCTATGGCAAAGAAGGAATGTAGGATTGGCTAGGAATTGATATATGAAGAAAAATATTAGTCTTGAATTATAATTTTTATGAGTTACAGGATTTGCTGATGGGTATGTGGAGCAGAAACATATATACCAGATCAGGATTTGAATTGGGAGACTGAAAAAAGAGCTAAAAAATCTATCACAGTCTTCTGAACTTCTGGGTAGATCAGAAGAGTGACTTACCCTGAATCAATAGAGGTTGAAATTGTTCTAGATATTTCACAAATAAATTACAAGGACGGGTCTTACACATAGGATATGTTTTACCTACTATGAGGATAATATTGAATTAGATACTATTTATATAGTATTTTCTTTCTGAACTTATTTTCATAATGCAAATAACTTTGGGAAGAGGATCAATTATCTGTAATCTCAGAGTAAACTAGTTTTTAAAATCACTTTCCTTCTTAATAGCTGCATGAGTGAATTGGGCACATATGGTACATGGCTACAGAAGCTCAGGACTCAGGTGAACCTGCCTGGCTTTTGATCTCAACTCTGCAACTTAGGTAGCTCTGTGTCTGTGAGCAAATCCCTCCACCATATTAAGCCTAGTTTCCTTGACCGTCTGAAGTCAGTATAAAAAATATAAAAGCAATAACAATTTTGAGTTTTACTTGTAAGCATCAAAGGGATAAACTATGAAAAGTTTTCAGTGTAGTTCCTGATACATTTTAGCAATTTTAAATGTTTGTTATTTTTTTATATTATAAGAAATGATAGCTAGAGAAAGAATAGTGAAGGGCATAAGAACTTAGGCATCAGAAATATCCCAACGATGTTGGTACAAAAAGAATGATGAAGAATATTTCAGCTACATTTATAATTTTCCATTTAATTGCCCTGAAGAGGAACTCAGAAAAGTGTTTTGTGACTGGACCATGGGATTTCTTACCAATATAATTTTATGCAAATTAGTAGCCATAATATCCTGCACCTGTGGTATTCTGGAATGCCTCTGTCCTTTTTGTCCCTTCTTTTCTCCTCATGACTTTCTGAGGATCTTTGGAAGTTAGTGTACCCAGCAGCCACTCTATCAGACCCAAAATGATCACTCCTGGGAAGCAAAGGATCATATGCTGCCCTGGCTCTGGGAACAGACGTGGCAGCAGGTTGCTGACCATTCAAGTAGTGTTTGTTATTTCCCCACATAGAATCATCAACCACAGGCTGGTGGATGAGCCCAGGACCACCAGGAAAAGGCATACACATTTATTTGCAGAAAGAACAAAGCCAGAACAAAAACTGACAGTATGGGCATTGTTCAGTTTTGTCAGGATTTTCACATTTTATAGTTGGGACAATGTGGCCAAAGTAACTTTGAGATCAGCTCCCTCCTTCAGTTCAGTTCAGTCATTCAGTCATGTCTTACTCTTTGTAACCCCATGGATTGCAGCTCACCAGGCTTCCCTGTCCATCACCAACTCCTGGAGCTTGCTTAAACTCATGTCCATCAAGTCAGTGATGCCATCCAATCATCTCATCCTCTGTTGTCCCCTTATACCCCTGCCTGCACTCTTTCCCAGCATCAGGATCTTTTCCTATGAATCAGTTCTTCCCTCCCTCCTTGGTCTCCCAAAATAAGTTTCTAATGAACTTGAGAGGACATACTGCTGTGGTCTAGTCAGTAGGATTGGAGAAGGAAATGGCAACCCACTCCAGTACTCTTTCCTGGAAAATCCCATGGACGGAGGAGCCTGATAGGCTGCAGTCCATGGGGTCGCACAGAGTCGGACACAACTGAAGCGACTTAGCAGCAGCAGCAGCAGCAGCAGTCAGGAGGATAATGTTTTCTCATTGCAAGAGTATGGAACATATTCAAGGTTACTTTTTCCTGCTACAGGATGAGAAAACTCAAGTCAGTTTGAAATATTTATTGAAAAAATATGGGGTTTCCCTGGTGGTCAGTGGTAAAGAATCCTCCCACCATCCACATGCCATGGGACAGGTAAGCCTGTGTACCACAGCTATTGAGGCCCTGCTGTAGAGCCCAGGATCTGCAACTACTGAAGCCTGTGTGCCTGGAACCCATGCTGCATGCAAGGAATCCACCGTGAGGAAAAGCTCCCTCACTTCAACTCGAGAGTAGCCCCCTCCTCACCACAACTAGAGAAAAGCTTGCACACCAGTGAAGACCCAGTACAACCAAAGATAAATAATACATAAATAATTATTTTTAAAATTCAATTTTATTTTAAGAACACTGGTTCAGTATATTTTTATTCATTTAAAAGAAAAATCTTATTTTAAACTCTCTCGATAATGCTACTAATATTTTTTGAGCAGGAAGTAATATCTTTTAACAATCCTTTTAGGGTTGTCATTTTAGATAGAATTGTGGATGAGCTATTTAATATCTTGTGAGTTTATTCACCTTAAAAATAACACTGTAACCATATTCATATGCCCAAATTTCAAGTCAAATAAAATTCTGAGAAATTCCCTATCTTTGATGGGTTTGTGTACAGGTGGGGGAAAGAAAAATACAAACAGAAAGCAATTAGAGAACCAAAGAGGAAGATTTAATCTAGTGCCAATTTCTGTTGTACTGAGGATAATTAAGCTGGGAGGATACAGGTGGGAGGGATTAACGTCAATTTAGTAGCCAGCTATGGTTTCACAGAGGGAGTGAAATTAAGCTGGGCTTTGCCAGATGGATCGGCTGTGGGTTGATGTGGAGAACATAGGAGGGCAATAGATTTAGAGATAACAGCATAAGGAAAGATGCAGGTTTGGGAAGGAGCAAGGTAATGTTAATAATGGCAATCACATGTGCCATTAAGCAATAGAGCTGAACAACATTTAGGCAGGGAAAACATTCCACCGATCATAGTGCTAAATATTCTCCACGTGCTTTACAAAGTGCTTTCAAAGTGTAAGGAGATGGCATTGGCCAAGGCAGTGTAAGGCTGGAGTCAGATAAACCTGGGTTTCGCTTTTAGCCCTGCCACTTACTAGCTGAGTGATCTTGGCCAATGTATTTAAATCTCTCTGTATCAGTTTACTCTTATGTAAAATGGCAATAATAATGTGCTTATCTCATAGGAATTTTGTGGAGAGTGAAAGATGGATGTAAGTGAGACATAGTGCTCACTCTGAAAGATCCATGAGTGGTTCCTGGTTTTATGGCTGCTATTGCTGTGATCAATTTTAGTAGTAGCAATAGTGTTCTGACCTTCACAATAAACTTAGATTGATTTTAAGTGGGGTTGGGATATGATTGTGTGCACAAAGTCTCAAATACAAGGAAGGGGGCTTATGTCTAAGGTGACTATATACCCTTGTTACCTGGGCAATCTTCATTAGTGCCTATGGTCTTGACATAAATATTGAAAGTGCCTTTTTTCACTCTCAAATATGTCCCAGTTTGGCCAATAAATTATATGGTCATATCTCTTAAAACCAATGCAGGACAATAATGAGGAGTGTAGCTTTTCAACAGGAGAATTTACAGGACAGAAGCAATGTTTTAGGAAGATTTCTGTGGTAATGGCACACAAGAGGCTTAGAGAGGATGAAAGGCAGGAAGAAAACTTAGGAAGCTGCTCTTATCGACAGGATTCAAGACACAGGCAATGACGAAAGAATTCAAGACATACCCCAGCGACAGAAATAGGGTCCAGGAGGAAAGGGGTGTGTTCTTCATCCTACACTGACCCCCTAACCTCTGACTTCTCATATTCCTCAAGTAGTTCTCAAACCCTTCTTAATATAACATCTAGGTAGAATCACAACTCTTTATTGAAGGAAACCCTGTGATCAGGGAGCCAACTCTATTTTATTGTGAGAAGGGAATTGAACCTCCTAGTCCCTCTGATTTTGTATAAGACAAGTGGCATAAACAAGGCAGAATTATATGAAAATTAGTTCTGCAGTGATCTCTGATCTTCATGTATATATTATAATTATCCCTTTTTCAGAGTACTCTAAATGCCCCAGCATCATGTTCCAAACTTGAACTTGTCCTACTTAGTACTTTACAGCATGTAACTCTTAAAGGAAGTAGACTTTTCGTGAAGGTGGAGTGGCTTAATTGATACCAAAATGTCTACTTCTTACACTGGAAAAAAAAAAAGGCAGAAGGGGTGGGAGAGGGACTCTGGTGGTTGGAGAGCTCTATCTTAGCTGAGCACAGTGATGGATGATTGCAGGGAGGTAGAAGCTGGACTGAACAGGGCAGAATTCTCTGCCTGATTTGGGAGAAAGACGTGTGGACAGACTCCAGCAGGGTGGAGACCAGAGGCAGAAACCTGGGCTCTGTGTTGGAGAGGGCAGTCAGGAAAGGGTCTGTGGCTTTTGAAGAGGGACTTCGGAAAGATGAATCTCTGTTCTTCTGGGTATCTATGTGGTTGTGTGTTATAGGGTATGAACTTGTAAACCGTTCTGCTTCAGTCAATGGTAATCTCTAGAACATAGAACATTTTTATATTACAGTTTTATGCTTTCAGTGCCGAGCACTGTGGGGAGCAACAGGGCCCTGTGGCTAAGTGAGGACACTGAGAACATGGGTGCATCTGTTCAGATCAAGTGCGTGCAATAGACTCAGAGCTACACTCACTGAAGTTTACTGAGATTGGGGCAAATCCGAAACAAAGATTCTGGTTTTGGAATATTATTCCCCCAGTGTTTGGTGTACAGACTTTTGACCAAGCAACTTAGAAGAATACCATCATGTCTGAATAAGGTGTTTCTGCTTTGGGAGTGTTTTCCTGAAAGCCCCAAAACTAATTAGGCTTATAAACTTCCAAATGTTGAAGAGGTGCTCTTAATTTAAAGAAAATCTAAAGTGGAACCTCTAGGAAGGCATAGAATTCTTTTGTAATGCAAATAACCCCTTCCCAGTGCCATTAAATTATCTTGTAAGTTTCTGAGTTGGGAAAATGCTGGGCCCACCTGTATTCCATGCACAGCGCAGTGAGAAAGCAGAGCATAATAGATGGTGAGCCCTAGGAATATTTCAACCCTAGCAGCATGGTTCACTGTTGTCTATGACATGTTGTTAAATTATTGATACCAGCCAGGCTTAGGGACACAGGCTTTGTTGTTCGGAGCTAACAAAGCCACCTGAGAGAACGCAGTAATGAGAGAGCAGGGACTTGGCCCTGATAGAGTGAGGCTTCTGGGCAGTGAGTCCTGCCCAGAACAGGAGAGGGCTACAAATTATTTGGACTGACCATTCTTGCAAAAAGAAGAGAAAATAGGTACATTAATGAAATTCTTGCAACAGATGGCAAACTGTCCTTGGATCCTCTGGTGGGGTAAAGGGAGAAAAAAACTATCAAAGAATATTTTATATGCGTATATCACACAGAATGCACTTACTCCGAGGACACACAAAGAGCTATCTAAGAGACATTCAGTTAAATTATTCAACAGAAGATGACTGAAAAAAATTAGAGAAAGAAATTTTCTCAACTCCAGTTAAAACAACAATCCACTCTCTATCCAAGGGTACATCTCTGGGTCCAGATGGTTGCCCAACAGAATTTTAGCAAACATTTGGAGAGATAATAAGGCCTGTAACAGTGGATAATTACTCACTTATATATGGCTCAGTGCCCCTCATCTACATTAGTTTCTATAGCAGGTTTGTGCCAAAAGAAGGGAGGCAGACCCCTGCTCTATTTTTTTCATTTGTAATATTCGCTTGCTTCACTGTGTGGTTGCCAGCAACCATCCTTTTTATTTCACTGTCCTTATGAAGACCTTTGAGCACAGTGAAAAGGTGAGGAGACATTTAATATTACCAAAGTGGGATGTGAAAATAGCTACTGGGAAGTCCTCCTGGAAAATGGTAAAAGTCCACTTATGGTTGTCAAGAAACCTTATCCAATTACTCTGTTAAGGGGAAGTGGCTCCCATCTACCTACTCCCTCATTTCTACCACTCATTTTCTCAAGAGCAAGAGTGAACTTTGGCATTTGAGGAGCAGGTAGGATTAAATATCCACCCTAGGGCATAAAGAGTGCAAAGGTCACTAGTGGTTTCAGCAGCAACTGGTTCATAGCCATTTTGCCAGGGGGCTTAATGGAGGCTTATGAGTTTAGCTACAATCTGTGCGTTAAGGCTGAGAAGCAAGGGTGAGGCTCCAAACTGCAGGCTTCACTGACTAGAATGGCTATAAATGTCTTTACAAATTATAGATGCTTCTGGGAGACTATAATCTGTAGCTCTTATGGATGTTTTTCCCCCCTCTGTAGAGCGTTTTACAAAGGCAAACTAATTAATCCTCTCACCAATTCAATGATTTCAGACAGAGTGATTTTTCCCATTTTATAGATGGAGAAACTGAGTGCCAAGAGTCTTGCTTTTTAGCCATAAACACTTTGAAGATGAAACAAAATTGGCATAGTGAGTAATTATGTAGTTATTTCAGCATCAGGCAAATCTGTCTACTAGGCACCTGTGCACAGAAAGCACAGCCATGTTTATTGATTAATGCAATGATCACAGTTACTATTTATTATTTCATATACACTGCACTGTCTATATGTTAGACTGCTCAGCCTTCACCATCCTTTAGAACAGTGACTCTCATCCTTGGCTGTGTGTTAGGGTACACCTGCAGAGACCTAAAAGTTCTGATGCCCATTTCTCAGATCAATATAATCAGAATCTCGGGTGGGTGGGAACCAGATATCAGTATATTTAAAGCATCCCAGGTAATTTTAATATGAAACAAAGTGAAAAAACCTTTTGAATGAGGAAACTAGAAAAGAAACGGAGAAAGAGAAGGATATTCAGAGTGTATAATACTCTTTTTCAATGATTGAAAGAGACTTCAGTTGTGAGATGAGTAGAAAGGGCTAGTGGAGAAGAAACATAAAGAAAGCAGAAGAGAGGGGGTCATTAACAGATTTCCCAGTGTTGAGAGTGAGGATTAGAAACTTTCTCCTTTATATCTCTTTGCAGACGTACAGACTTCTGTTGGAACATATATTTTTATAAATATATAAATTTTTTGCATGTCTGTATTCTTTCCGGACTACAAATTGCTTGAGGCATGGAACACTAGGCTCATCATATATATGTCCAGCACCTTCAGTAATTTCTTAGGTATAACAGGCTCTCGGGTACTTTATAAACAAAATAATAAATTTGGGAAATTTAAAAATCTTTACTTTCTAGAAAAGACTCTCAACTGTCTTTCACACACTGCATAAAACTCATGGGCTTCCCTGGTGATTCAGATGAGAAGCTGCCTGAGATGCAGAGACACAGGTTCAATCCTTGGATAGGGAAGATCCTCTGGAGAAGTAAACGGCAACACACTCCAGTATTCTTGTCTGGAGAATTCCATCAACAGAGAAGCCTGGCGGGCTACAGACTATGGGGTCACAAAGAGTTGGACATGACTGTGTGACTAACACTTTCACATGAGTTTTTAAAAACTCATGCCATGAATCATTCTTTTAAACTAAAGCTCTGATAAGCTGAGCTAAGAATTGGTTGCAAGGACATTATAAGACAAAGCAGTGCTAACTTCAGCCATTTGTGCCTCTGCATAAATTGTTTTGACTGATTAGCCTATTAGTCACCAGCAGGAATCAAAAAGAGAGAATCAAGACACACTAGGGTTAAGCACAGGAGCAGGTAGAGCCCAGAGTACTGGGGTTTCTGCTTTCAGGCCTCTGAGAGACAACAGGGAGATTTCAGATGTCTAAAGCCAGAATAGCCGAGCCAAGCATGTGTGTTTGTGTGTGTGTGGTCTGGAAAGTCAGCTGCATAGAAACCCCTGGTGTCTCAAAGGCTTAGAGCCAGATTTAGAACTATACACAATGCTAGCATGTAGCATCATTTGTGCTCCTGAATTTTCTACATACAAGATCCTCAGGAAATTAATGAATAATAGAAGATGCCACTTTTCATTCAGATGGACTGATTCATCCCAGAGGAAACATATTCAGTGATTTGTGGATCATTCTATGAGTGCAGAGAAATGTCCCATGTGCTTCAGCTCATAACCATGTCCAGCGGGGGCTCTCACTTTGTCTTGCCATCGTTCTATTCCATCTTGCCCTCACCCCTCACTGGAACCAGCACCTTCTTGCCCAGATACGAAGTACTGCCTTGCTTTGACTCTAACCCAAACCTTTTATTATTTTCCTCTCTGGAGTTGTCTGCTCAATGATCAATATTCCTTGAAAGTCTCAATTTCCTTCCTAAATATTTTTCCAGCTTCTTACCTTATTCATGAAATAATTCTACCTCTAAAGTCATTAGTTTAGAATTAATATATTCTCTAGTTGAAATCCCCCACCTCTTTTGCTTGTTTATTCAAGTAATCTTACTGTGACTACTCAGACCTTTATTTCTTTGCCCTCTAATTGTTTTTTTTTTTTGACTATTCATAGATGTTTAACCAGTTTTCATGCTCCATCCTATCCAGCTTAGATTGCTTGATTAAACCCATTTACACAAATGGTAAATTCCATTTCCCCTCTTTACTACTGTCATCTGGGACAAACTCAACTCTTAAATAAAACTATTGCCAGGAAATATTATGTTTTGTTGGGAAAAAAAAATCACGTAACAAAATAGTGTATAATTCCACTGTGAATTTATAATTCTCAATCGCAACTGAGTCTCAGCACTAGTACTACCCAATGATCCTATCTATCTGGTCAATTTTCTCTCCAACTTTTACAATGGCTATTTCAGATATATTCCATTTTCATTAATCTTCTAGCGCTCCTCTTCTGCCCCTGCCCATTCTCAGCAGAGGATTTTATTACTTACTTAACAGAGAAGGCTGATGAGAGCTCCTTTGTCCTTCCAGCTTCATGTTTATCTATGAAGTGAAAATGTTAGTCACTCAGTCATGCCTGATTCTTTGCAATCCCTGGACTAGAGCCTGCCAGCCTCCTCTGTCCATGGAATTCTCCAGGCAAGAATACTGGACTGGATAGCCATTCTCTTCTCCAGGGATCTTCCTGACCCAGGAATCAAATCCGGGTCTGCTACATTGCAAGCAGATTCTTTACCCTCTGAGCCACCAGAGAAGCCCATGTTTAACTATATCTGTACTTATTTCTCTACAACTTGTTAAAAGAGAAGAATATTCATCTCTTATAATGTCAATTCCTTTCTATGTGCTTAAGAGCAGTTTATTCTTGGTCATGTATCCCTCTACAGGCACTTCCACCAGATCCTTTTATATATAGGAACATGCTGCTGCTGCTGCTAAGTCACTTCAGTCATGTCTGACCCTGTGTGACCCCATAGATGGCAGCCCACCAGGCTCCCCTGTCCCTGGGATTCTCCAGGTAAGAACACTGGAGTGGGTTGCCATTTCCTTCTCCAATGCATGAAAGTGAAAAGTCAAAGTGAAGTCGCTCAGTCATGTCCGACCCTCTGCAACTCCATGGACTACAGCCTTCCAGGCTCCTCCATCCATGGGATTTTCCAGGCAAGAGTACTGGAGTGGGGTGCCATTGCCTTCTCCGAGGATCATGCTAATTTGCAGTTAAACACACTCTAATTTCTCATAAATAGGATTTACTTTCAACTCCACTCTTACCTTTCAGTACTCTCTCAGTATATCTTACCCTTCAGTACCCTTCAGTATATCTATCCTTACTTCAAAACTAAACTTTTCAAGAGATTTTCATATTTCAATTTATTTCCCATGAATTCTTGAGCTCATTTGGATCAGGCTTGCATCAAAATCCCTACTACTCCACCAAATGCTCTTGCTCACCAAAACTGGCCATGTCCTAAAATCAGTTTAACATTTTTTATTTCCTTTTTCCTTTGACTTCTCAGTAAAATCAAACATTTCTAGTTTCTTCCCCTAAAATTCTCTTTATGTTGTTGACAACAGCACCATGCGCTACTATAGTTACTCCTACTTCTCTAAAAATGCCTTCTCAGCTTTGCCTTTAAATAGCATAATTCTTTAATATTTAGTCTTAACTACTCTCCTTTTTTAAATCTTATTCTCTACTCTTTCCCTGGACAATATCTTTAATCATAAATCTTTCTCATTTGTTCACTAATGACTCAAATTTGAATTCTTAGCCTAGATGTCTCTCTGAATTTTATACCCATATATTCAACTATGCAAGGGACATTCTCAATCAAATATTTCATAGACTCTTCAAAATCTTATACAGAACTGAGTCTGTGATGTCCTATTACCAATATGCTCATCTTCTATGTTTTTCTTTCTTTCTTTTCCTATGCAACTATTTTTCTTATAATCGCATTTACTGGAAGCGCCAAAAGAATGAGTAGAAGCAGTGAAAGTGGACATTTCTAAACTATCCCTGACTTTAATTGAAATGATTCTAAAATGTCACCATTAAATGTATGATAACAGTAATCCTGTAGTTGCCATTGCTAGTTACAAATGCAGTATTCATTATTCCTTCCTTCTTACTAATAGATAATTGCTTTCCAAAAGGACAGCAATATGTCCATCATAATAATAATACTAAAACATTGCTTTTTCAAACTCCTTTGCAGCTGAAAACACAGTTTTAGATAAAGACATAAATTGAGAGTTTCCAGAAAAAGTTTTGTTTTTTTGACATAGGCACTGCCCCTTCCTTTTTCACTTCTTTTTTTCTGCTAGGGTACAGATATGATGCTTATGAGGGGATTAAAATTGCAAATAGGATTAAGATTGCTAACTTTAAGTAACTTTGGCATAGGTAGATTATCCTAGATAATTATAAGTGTACTTAAATATTGAAGAGGGATGTAGAAAAGAAGGTCAGAATGATGGAGTGTGAAAAGGACTCAACTAGTCATATATGGCTTTAAAGATGAAGAGGCCACAAGTTAAGGGATGTAGCCAGGGTCTAGAACTTGAAAAGGTGAGGAAATAGATTCTCCCCTAGAGACTGCAGAAGAAATGTAGCCATCCTGACATCTTGATTTAGCTCAGTGACCCCTGTGTCAAGTTTCTAACCTACACAAATAAGATAATAAGGATGTATGGTTTTAAACCATTAACTTCATTATAATCTGTTACAGCACCTCTAGAAAACTAATATGTTACTCTTTATGAAGTTTCAGAAGTTTCCTGACACCTCTTTGTATTCAAATCCTCTGGTCACTCAATCCATGGGAAATACTGGTCTGTCCTCCATCCCTGTAGTCTGGCCTTTTCCAGAAGGACATATAAATACAGTCATAAAGGGTGTAGTGTTTTCAGTCTGGATTCTTCACTTGGCTTCATGCATTTTAATTCTATGGATATTCTATGCATATTTTATTCCTTTTAATTGCTGAGTACTATTCCTTTGTAAAATATGAATAGATTGATTTGCTTATACATTTTTCAGGTGAGGGCTATTTGGACTATTTCCACTTTGGGATAATTACTTGTCAAGCTTCTATAAACATTTGATATAAATAAGCTTGTAGATTTTAATTTCATTTACCAGAAACCAGCTGTTGATAGTCAACAGTTTGTGGGGATTTTTAAAACTTATTGTACCAATGAAGGGGCCCTCCTCCTATCCTTATATGCAAAGAGCCTAGATCCAGTCTCCTTGCTAGAACTCAGAGCATTTAGTCTCCTTTTCTGACCAGAGAAGCAGAATTCCTGGCCACCAATATCTCCCTGTATTGTTTTTAAAATTTCTTAAGATTTATTTGGCCATTGTGGCCCAGTCTTGGAGTCTGCTGGTTCTATAGTAAGGCTAAATGTGACATCCAAAAGGACTTATGCTTTCACATGCATCCTAGGACAGCTGGTGCCAATGTTCCTGTCCTCACAGCAGACCATTGTCAATCCATTGCTTCCCAGGAGATCCTTAAACACAGGTAGGTCTGGCTCAGTCTCCTGTGGGTCACTTCTCCCTTTCCCCTGGGTTTTGGTGCCCACAAAGTTTTGTTTGTTCCCTCCAAGAGTCTTTATTTCCCCTAGTACTGTGGATATTTTGTAATCAAATACCAATGCCCATCAAAGTCAGATTCCTGGGAATTCCAGGTGAGTTATTTAAAATCCTAAAAGATTATGCTTTTAAAGTGCTGTTCTCAATATGTCAGCAAATTTGGAAAAACTCAGCAATGGTCACAGGACTGGAAAAGGTCAGTTTTCATACCAATCCCAAAGAAGGGCAATGGCAAAGAATATTCAAAGTACTGTACAATTGTGTTCATTTCACATGCTAGCAAGGTAATGCTCAAAATCCTTCAAGCTAGGCTTCAACAGTATGTGAGCTGAGAACTTCCAGATGTACAAGTTGGATTTAGAAAAGGCAGAGGAACCAGAAATCATATTGCTAACATCCACTGGATCATAGGAAAAGCACAGGAATTCCAGAGAAGCATCTACCTCTGCTTCATTGAGTAAAATCTTTGACTGTGTGGATCACAGCAAACTGGAAAATTCTTAAAGAGATGGGAATACCAGACTACCTTACCTGTCTCATGAGAAACCTGTATGAAGGTCAAGAAGCAATAGTTAAAACCAGACATGGAACAATGGACTGGTTCAAAATTGGGAAAGGAATATGTCAAGGCTTTGTGTTTTCTCTTTGCTTGTGACCCTCCTTACCTAACTTATATGCAGAGTACATCATACGAAATGCTGGGCTGGATGAATTCCAAGCTGGAATCAAGACTTCTGGGAGAAATATCAACAACCTCAGTCATGCAGATGATATCATCCTAATGGTAGAAAGTGAAGAGGCACTAATGAGCCTCTTGATGAGGGTGAAAAAGGAGAGTGAAAAAATTGTCTTAAAACTCAACTTTCAAAAACAAAGATCATGGAATCTGATCTCATCACTTCATGGCAAATAGATGGGGGTAAAGTGGAAACAGTGGCAGATTTTATTTTCTTGGGCTCCAAAATTACCTCACAAAATGACTGTAGCCATGAAATGAAAAGATGCTTGCAAGAAAAGCTACGATAAAACTAGAAAGTATATTAAAAAGCAGAGACATCATTTTGCTAATAAAAGTCCGTCTAGTCAAAGCTATGGTTTTTCTAGTAGTCATGTATGGATGTGAGAGTTGGACCATAAAAAGACTGAGCACCAAAGAATTGATACTTTTGACGTGTGATGCTGGAGAAACTCTTGAGAGTCCCTTTCTTGGACAGCAAGGAGATCAAACCGATCAGTCCTAAAGGAAATCAACAGTGAATACTCATTGCAAGGACCAGTGCTGAAGCTGAAGCTCCAATACTTTGGCCACCTGTTTGAAAGAGTCAGCTCAAGGGAAAAGATCTTGATGCTGGGAAATGTTGAAGGTCAGGAGGAGAAGGGGATGGCAGAGGATGAGATGGTTGGATGGCATCACCAGCTCAATGGACAAGAGTTTGAGCAAGCTCCGGGAGATAGTAAAAGAGAGGGTAGTCTGGTGTGCTGCAGTCCATAGGGTTGCAAAGAGCTGGACAGGATTTAGTGACTGAACAACCACAACGTGTATTTATTTTTGGCTATGTGGGGTCTTCATTGCTGTGTGCAGGCTTTCTTTGGTTGTGGTGAGCAGGGGCTACTTTCTAGTTCCAGTATAGGTGTATAGATTTTCATTGCTGTGGCTTCTCTTGCTGCAGAGCTGAGGCTCTAGGTATGTGGGTTTCATTAGTTGTGGCACATGCACTTAGCTGCCCGAGGTATGTGGTATTTGAGTTCCTGGACCAGCCATCAAACCTGTGCCCTGGCAGGTGCATTCTTATCCACTGGACCGCCAGGGAAGTCCCCACTATCTGTCTTTGAATCTGTGGTGACAAGACCTGCAACTTTATTTTCTGTCTTCATTTTGTGTTTCTGTTCTTTTTGTGGGCCATTAAAATATTTATTTTATTTTTCCTAAGCTATTAGTACAAGGTTTTTGGTTTCTTCATGATATGCTTTGCCCATAATTACTATGTTGCAAAGCAGAAGAGGAGATCAAAGTGTGAGCATAGCGCACTGAAACGAAAGCCCCTGGGATTCCCAGAAAGCCCTGTCTGAATAAGGGCATCATCATCCAGCCAGCTGAGCAAATCAGAGAACTAAGAATTTTTCCTTCTGTCCCCTTGTTTACAACTTCCATATACAACTAAGCAGAAACATGTATTGAGTCTTACCTTGTTATTCCACTCCCTTCCATCTCCTGCATTTCTCTCCAGGCCTCTGCTGTGGATTCCTGAGATCCTCCCCATTCATTCTTCTCTTTTTCTTGCTTTAAGTATTTTCTGGTTTCTATTGATCTTCATTTAGAAAGGAGTAAGGCCTGGGGGAGGGGGGAGGTAGAGGGCTCTGTATGCTGCCTACCTTATTAACCTTTTTGAGAAGCCTCTTCTTTCATGCTGTGTGCTCTATTCCGACCAATCTTCTCTCAGTCAGTGCTTTTAAAGGCAGGCTTGTCTTGCCTCAGGGCCTTAACAGGTATTAGTCTTTTCTCTTGAAGTGCTTTTTTTCTCTCTTGTCAAACTCCCTTTCATATATAATTTCTACTAAAACTTAGTAAGAAATCTTCAAGGAAGCATTCCCTGACTCCCCAAACTTTTTAAGGTCCTGGTTACACACTCATAAGATACTTTGTACTCACAGCAATGCTTTAATCTATCGTTGAATGACTATTTTGCTCTAGCACCTAAAGTTGACCACATTATGTTCTAAACTAAATAGTTCTGTGTAAATGAATAAACAGCTGGGGAAATACTTATGTATTTGAAGATTTATTTAGGTGATGTAATTTGATGGATGACATATAATTTTTGTCTTCAAATATGTCATCTGCTGTTGAATGAAAGTTTACTAATCTTCACTGCTTTTGATGAACCACTGCCCTGTCTGGATGCTTCTTTTAAAGGCCATTCCTTCTAGAAAAGCTAATTCATGATGTCCTTAAGACCTGGGTGTAATTAGATTATCAGTTTATTTTCATTCCTAAGAGACAGACTGTCAGATGACATAAATAAATTACAGGAAATTTTCCAGATTAAGCTCTTCCAAAATTGGAGTAGTGATGTAAAAATGAAACTGTACTTCCTAATTCTTTCTCAGAGCATATATTTAGTAAATGCATCAGTTAGTTTTATTGTGATGGCTTCACTCACACCCTTAGAAGACTCAGCACAATTTGGTTGAATTGATTGATGATGGTGTCTTTCTAGGCTTAAACAATGAGGCTGCTCATTCAGAGTGTGTTAATTTCTTTGAGCAAACGCTCTTAGGAAGTTTAGAATTGTTTCCTTTGACTTATTCTTGGGAGTTGGGCCAGATATTTGGAATTTATGACCCCCTGCAGTATTTATCTTTATAATAAGCAAATATTGGGACAAATGACTTTTGAAAATGTTTATAATGCCTCCAGAGAAGGAGGTTTTCCCCCTAGGATCTGCAGAATCTTGTTACAAGGGAGAATGATTGGTTAAGAAACGTTGATTTTTATTACTAGGTAGCATTAATTGAGTATAGAATATGTGCTTGCTGCTACAAATAGTTCTTTATTTTGTATTATTGTATTTTATCATCAACTTCTTAAACAAGCTGCTGTTTTTACTCTTTTTCTTCTTGAAGAAAATAATGATTTATTTTACTGCATGTATTTCAAAAAAAGGAAAAAAAATGACAGTAATCTTTATTTGTAAAAGAGAAGGAATCAATATAATTACTCTTGAAAAAATACATTTCACTAAGAATAAAATCCAGAATTATTTGTGTATTTATAGAATTTTCTTCACTATGCCAAGGATTTCATTATAAACATCCCAAGTTACTCTATATCTGAAGACAAAATTTAAATGATTGAGCAAAGATAATATCTTGAGATGAATGAGACTGAGTGGTTACTGAAGTGGAATTTTAATATTCTTGAGGTCAGTCATGTTGTCATTTAGACCATGCCCTACTGCAGTCCATGCTTCTATGCTCTTCACACTATATTGACGAGGTATTTCATATTCCAAGTGAGACTTTTATAGTCAAAAGCTACAAGTGTTTTGTTAACTTCTTGACGTGCTCATATCTAAGGCAAAAAACAAAAAAAAAGTGAAAGGATATTCTTAATGGATTACATAACAGTACACAGTGTCACCCTTTGTATAGACTTCATATCCGAACAGAGAAAAATTGATTTTGCCACAGTTATCTATCCTATAAAAGTTGCACAACTTTGTATCTGCAATCCAATTTTAAATGATCTTTGGAAAGTCTTAGTACTTTTGTAAGACCTCTTATGTGTACAAAGTAGAAGGCTGGAGTAATGCAAAAAAAAAAAAAAAAAAAAGAGAGAGAGAGAGAGAGAGTTCATTGAGTCCTCTCTGGAAAGTTTTAACATGCTGTAAGCAAGGAGAGATATATTATGTGGGATATTCCCAAGACACTATTACTTCTATTTTATAGATGAAGAAATTGCATCCCAGAAAGGTTAAACAATTTGCCCAGTCACTTGCCAAACCAAGGCTGAAAGCCCCCAGAATGATCTTCTGGGATCCTCAGAAAAACTTCAGAGTGATCCTCTCCCTGGGTGTCAACAGACATTGCAAGGGGTTTGGCATGTAGCCAGTCTTGAATGATTCTAATGATGCTGACCTAGAATCATGCTTGCTGCAAAAGAAATTACTGAAGAAAAAAATAGTCAACACTGCCACAGATACAGTTAATGTCCATGGACTAAGAAAAAGAAAGTGGCACAAAAACTTAGGGTTAAACATTTACTACAGCTCTTCCAAATGTAGCTACTTGCTCCAGAGTAAGGATGGGGTCACAGGAGTTCTGGGTTGGGCTCAATGAAGAGGAAATGAAAACCTACCTTTTTACCTTTTAGGAAACAATGTCTAAAGGGCTAGAAAACAAGTTTAATTTTCTATATTGTGAGGAAGCATGTTTAGGTTTCAGAAATTAACTCAGGGACTAACCTCTTGCCTCTGTGGAACAATCTGAGGGATCTTGAAATGCCAGCATGGACCTCTCACCCTTCCCAGTGCCACGTGCCTGAAAACTTGCTCTTCACACTTTATTCCTTTAGTTTTAGCTCTAATCCTTGTGACAATCTTTGTGCAACTTCTTCTTCAGAAGCTTCTCATTTAAAGCAACTGATTCTAAACCAGCACGTCTGAAATATATGCCACACCCCTGTCAGCAACTGCAGTTTACTATGCTGGTGATTGTCAGAGGTTCCCAGGAGTGCAAGCAATACAAAATTTCAGGTTGAGGAGAAGATGGGGAGAAAGCAGGAAACCACACTGTCAAGACAGGAGCTAAAAGTGGATTTAAGTGAGGGACAGAGGCCAGAAGTGGGTACCTGGAGCAGAAGAGAAAAGAAGAGGGTAGAAATCATACCAACAAACTCTCTTGGCTTCACAATTTACCAAAGGTGAATCTGTTACAAAGATAGGCCAGCAGTTTACAGGTTTACTTAGCAGCATCTAATGTCATCTAATAGACCACAAGGCCACTTGAACTATGATACCAAAGTGCTCAGCATTGCCCTTATTACGGGGGCAAATGGACAGGTCAGAAAGAGATGAGCTTTGGAGGAAAACTTAGATTCTAACTTCTGCATCATCGTGGGTTGGCTCAGTAATCCTGAGATTCCTCTCAGGATTTAGTTAGTCTAAGCAATCATGAGATTAAAGTCTCTCTGCTACAGCATGATACAGATGGGTAGAAATATTTGTGTGGTAGGGTTTTTGTGAAGATTAGTGAGGTATGCTCCAGAGGGTGCCTGGCAGAGTACCTGCTCAGAGATACATACTAGAGCTTACATCCCCCAGTCCCCTTCCTGGCACCATGACCTGCTTCTCCTGACCTTCTCACATTTCCTCGAATGCAGCATATTACTTCTCTGAAGGCATCTGATGGAATTTGCACATTTGAGACCCCACTTGCTTCATTAGCTGGATTTTTTTATCACCACACTTTCTTTTCTCAAGAAAGATCCTGGGCAAATAAATTCACACCAATATTTTGATAGCTAAAAGGCAAATTAATGTTACTCTCTAAAACATAGCCATGTTTAATAAACATCTAGTAAATTAAGAATTCAAGCTTTCACAGAGAAAAAAAAAAATGAGGCTTCAGTGACTGGTTGTCTGATGGGTGACTATAAACTATTTAATGCCAAAATTTTGTTTTTCATAATTTGAAACCAGAAGATTGATTTCAGCTTGGGCTGAAAACATTTAGGGAGATATTAGATACATGAGATCTGAAGGTTGAGTATAAAGTGCCGAGACAGTTAGGCATTAAGAAACCAAGATGTTGGCTGCACCCCACAGGCTGACAATACCTGTGTTTGCCCAGATTTAAGATGGAGAACAAAGCCTGGAGGCAGCAACAGAGACATCAATGGTTTAATGGATGGGGAGCTTACACATCTGAAGCAAGATCCTAGAGTGTGGGTATTGGAAAGCCCACAGGACCTGGTAGCAGTCTTCACTCCCTGAGGGAGGAGGATGTTACCAGTTTTGGGGAGAATTGACATTAGGTTGGCTCACTGGTTACCAGGGATATGAGCAGAGGAACCCTTCTTTCATTGTCCCTCATACCTGTTTGTTTCCAAACCCCAAGTCTTAATAATTAGGTTGTAAATGGGGATGAGGAGGTCATAATTGACCATGAAAAAAATTCATGGAGAAGCTGAGGGCATCAAAAGCATGTTTTGCTTCACCAAAGTGTGACTCAGAAAACTTGCAGATTCAAGCTGAGAGGGGGGATAATGCTTTACATCATAATCATATTAGCTTTGATGGTTGACCTGTTATTAAAGCAAAGAAATATGTAATTGGGAAGAATATTAATGTCTCATATATACCACTTTTCAAGTACTTCCTCAATAATCATGAGAATCAAGCTTTGACTTCTAGAAAATAGGTAAAGGATAGCCTTGGTATTTATTACAAGAGAGGAGGGTGAGAAATTATCAGATGTGCATATCCAGGGGATTCTGGAGTGAGGAACCATTCCCTTCAGGGGATCTTCCCAACCCAGGGATTGAACCTTGGTTTCCTACATTGCAGGCAGATTCTTTACCATCTGAGATACCAGGAAAGTCCTGAGTAGATTTAGGCCTTCAAGATCTTCATGTCATGCTCTAGGGAGGGCAGGAAGGATGCAAGTAGAGGACAGTGATAGGAGGCAGAGGGCTGCGGAATTTGCAGACAAAGAGGTGACAGTTCACTATGAAAGGCTGACTGTCAAGGCCACACCCAGAGGCCTGGAGAAGGGCCAGCAGACTTAGCAGTAAAGCCACTCTCTTTTTATTTTTAAAATTAATGAATGAATTTGGCTGTATCAGGTCTCAGCTTCAGCAGGTGGGATCTTCATTGTGTCACACAGAATCTTTGTGTTGAGTTGTGCTGGCTCTCTGGTTGTGGTGTGCAGGCTCAGTGTCACAGTGTGCAGGCTTAGTTGCTTCACAGCATGTCGAATTTAAGTTCCCTGACAGGGGCTGAACCTGTGTCCCTTGCACTGCAAAGCAGACTCTTAATTACTGGGCCACCAGAAAAATCCCCACTTTTTTTTTTTAAGGCTATAGACAAATTAAGGAACTAGAAGAGACATCTTCACCCCATGCTCACTCTACCTTGTGTGATACAAGTATTTGAACATGAAAGTTCTGAAATCTTCTTTGGAGCAACTTTACTAGTTTCTGTGAAAGGAATGAGGACCGTCCCTCCTGCTTGGTTAGCTGAGGCATCAGATTCAGTGTGAACAGCAGACAGCAAGGAATACTTACTAATGTGCCAGAGGCAGCAGCCAAAGAGGTGGTAGAATCAAGATGCTTTACTTTTGTGCCCTCATTTACCACCATTCCAATCCATAGGCTGGATGGAGAGCAATCACGAGGGACAAAACATGGCCATCTCATGAGCGGCAGGTGAGACAGTTGCTAAACTTAGGAGCTTAATTTTCTTATTTTTTCTTTCTTTCTTTTTTTTTTTTTTGGAACAAGAGTAGAAGGAAGGCAGCTTGTCATAAGAGCAAAAACTAAGATTTGTAACTTAAGTCTGTCTTTCAGTTTCAGGTTTCTCATTGTTATTTGTATAATTATGGACAAGCCTTCCAAAATCACAGATGGCAGCACTTTCACACAGCTGTGAAAGTGAAAGTGAAGTCGCTCATTCATGTCTGACTCTTTGTGACCCCATGGATAGTAGTAGCCCACCAGGCTCCTCCATCCATGGGATTCTCCAGGCAAGAGTACTAGAGTGGGTTGCCATTTGGAATACTTAAATTGGCGGGCTTAAAAATGTTTTATTAACTATGAAGTGATGCACTACTGTTATTTAGAGCAAGGAGGGAAGCTTAGAAACCAAGTAGTAACTTGCTATGGTATCACTGTAAAGAGTTTATCCACAGAATGTATAAAGATGAACATGAAGTAGCTGATTGACTGTCTCAATCTACACAGATTCAGCCGGTACAGATAAAATCTGATTCATGTTCTATAATTTTGGGGTGGAATGGGTCAGAGAGTGAGAGTTTTATTCTATTGTTTACCTTTTTATAAATTTGGGGCTCAGGCCTACCCGAATGCTTGTTGTAATAACTATGACCCCAAATTTTACTATGCTAAGATCTAGAAGAGATTCAAATAAACTTTGGCTTGGGTATGAACATGGGAAGGACTTAACATTATAGTGAGGTGCCATTTTGGTTACTTTAGATTGCCAAGGCAACTCAACAATCTCTCCCTCCTAATTGGGCGCACAGGTCTCTGTGGTGTAAGGTGAATATGCAGCTCTTAGCCATGAACCAGAGCATCTTGGAGAAAATCTGCTAAGGGCCTACTGGGTTTGTATCATGATAAAACATGTCTGTAAAGTTAATAGAAAGTTTCTGCTTCTGTGGACTGAGATATTTCAATCACAGATATTGTCGGTGAGTGGTGATGATTGGGAACATGGTGTGTCCTTGTCTGGAAAAAAAAAAAGAGCAGAAGCTTAAAGCTGTGGCAGGTGTGTAAACTGACTGGAGCTGGACTAGTTTACTCCCAGGGATGGGGGGCCCTCCTGCAAGGCCGTGCAGCTCACTGCAGCTCCACTGCTCAGAAACAGGAGGTTAATCAGCTCAGTGCTTAATAAGAGCATCTGGAGGAACTGTTGAGAAAATACTAAAAAATAAATGAGATGGAGGAACAATGGAGAAATGACAGACTGCTGTGATGTGCTCTGAAATGGCTGGTGGGAGAAATAATGTGGCTGAGACAAATTGAGAATGATTGTCCAGCTGAGGCCCAGCCCTGCTGCCACTGGAGGGGTATTCTGCTAAAAAACCAGCGGCGCAGCAATGGGAAGATTTGTGAGACTGGGTGGTTCTCTGTGGTGGATGGAAAGTGAGAGTGTGTGTGTAGGGAGTGGTGTGGGAGGCAGTGAGCTTGTTTCCATTTTGAGGACTTGAGAATCATAACACTTCTAGGTTAAAGAAACAATTATCTTCTATTCCCAGGATTATTTTTATAGACTTTTATCAAGATTGGTACTTAGTCTTGAGAGTAAATATTGTGGAATAAATGAATGAAGATTAAATAAGTTTTGTTAAGTCAATGCCATGATTTCATGGCAGTGACTGTCAAAACCATTCTCTGAAAAGTCCAAAAGTTCCATGGAACTGTTCAGAAAACTCTAAGAAACTGTTGGCCAAATTGCTTGGATGAGTGTGTGACTCTTTGGAGAAGTGCTTCTATGATCAGACACTCATTCAGGTTTGATTTTGAATTAAGGTGCAAATGAGCCAAATAACAGCTCATTCAGGCTTCAGAGTCCAAAGTCTTTGGGAGAGCTTTTGGCTGAGTTAAGGATTAAGTCAAGAACGTCTAATGTTCCAGTGCTCTTTCCAATTCACCAGGCTTGAGGCTTCACAAATATTTTTTTTTTAAATGAGCCCCAAATACATTAGATGCCCATAAAAAAATTGTTAGTGTCTTGGAAATGTGGCAAGTCTTGTGAGGGCAAACTGAACATTTAGCCAAGCTTTCAGGCAAATGAGTCTAGAAATGGAGATTTCGACAAAACCCAAAGAAGTAAGGGCAGTATAGTGTGAGAGGAATGGTTCATGGACATGATTCAGTGAACTGATATTTAAAAGGAGTCACAACAGGCAAAGAACCACCACAGTCATCACAAGGGAGGACAAAATGTAAGAGTGAGAAATCAGAGAGTGTGAAACATGTAAGCAAGCCCACTTCTTGCAGGCAAGGGAGTAGGAAATAGGTTGTTCATACTTTCTCTGAATCTGGAACTTAATTAGGTTCTATGAAAACAAACCAAAGAGCTCTCTTGTTGCCCGGAAATTGCTTTATGGCTTTATGTGCTTTCAAACCAGTGATGTTCTCATCTTTTAGTGTCAGTTACATCTTCTCAGTGACATTCTCATCTTTTGCTGTCAGTTACATCTCCTCTGATTGCTTTTCAGTTGCTAGAACTGTTCAGGCATTTCTTATAAAATGATGATTCTATTCACAGTATATTTTCTCTCAGTTTTTACATTTTGTGTTTGTTTTTATTGCCTTTTCAAAACAGCATTTTAAATTTTAGTGCGATGTTGAAGAAAGGAGATGAGCAAAAGATGAGCATGAGTATTGATCCACCACCTTTAACTAGAAGACCTTGCTTACAAAAGCAAACATTTTTATTTTTAATGAGTTCAATTTATCAGTGTTTTATCTTACCGCTCACACTTCTGGTTTTGCTCTAAGGAGATTTTAGTATGGTGTCACACTTAAAGCCTTTGCCTGAATAGCCACAAGATATGCTAAGTGGTATATGAGTAATACAAAATTTTATAAGCATTCAGGAGAGGGAGATATCACTTAGAAGGAGGTAGTTTCACAATGTTGCCTAACAGTTTTGCAATAAGCTGCTTCTGACTCCTGAATTTTCTAAGTATTGAGATATATTGTTAGTGTTTTTAGATTTGGCTTGAGCCCATAAAGTTTAAGAAATGTGTCTATCTGTGGACAGTAGAGCAAGGAATGTTCTTAAACTCTCATGTTCTACCCAGCATATCTCCCTTGCCAGCCGTATATCCTTTTATTCCATAGGAGTTTCTTCTAAGTTTCAATGGACCCTTTGAGTTTCATATATTCTCTTCTGTGATTTATGAAAAAATAATTTGCTTATTTTACTTACTGATGTGATTGTTTTGTTGCACTGAGATCTTAGATTCTGTTTTATTTTGAACTTACTTTTGAGGTACTGATGACTTATCTGAGTAAAAAAATATATTTTTTATTAGTAAGTGCGATATCATAGCAGCATGAGTACCATGAAGTCTCAGTGTTTGCATTGTCAGAACCTAGCACATAGTAGGTACTCAATAAATTTTTGATGAAAGAATGAATAAGTAATTGAGCTTCTGACACAAATCAGACAAGATCTGAGCAAAACTTTTAATCCTACACATTTAATCCTGTTCATGTCTCTCTCTATATATACATATACGTGTGTGTGTGTGTGTTACTCACTTAGTCGTATCCAACTCTTTGTGACTCCATGGACTATAGCCCTCCAGGCTCTTCATGGAATTCTCCAGGCAAGAATATTGGAGTGGGGTGCCATCCTGTTCTCCTATATATATACACACTAAAACCAAGGGTGTTATAGAAAATTCTGATGTTCAAAGAAATCTTTTGTCACCTTAATGATGCAGAGGAAAAAAATCTAGTTTCTCTAGATGTTAAATGAATGGCACTTTTTTAAATTTTAGTTATTAAACAATGACATTGGCTTTAATATAAATGTGACATTAGCTGTTCTTCTAAGATGAAGAAGAAATCTAGTTGTGGTGAAGGAGAAGAAGCCCCAACATCATTACCTCAGTGGCCGTTATTGATCAGACGGAAGGCAGCAGCATGGCAAGCCTTTCACTGCAATGTCTGCAGTTAAGCCCTGGTCCTTGTCTTACAGTGGTCACCATTTATACTCATGCTGAAGGAAGAGAGCCCCAGGTCCTTTTTTTGCTTCCAGCTTCCCAACAGTGCTCATAACTACCATATGCTCTGGCTGAATGACCTGGCTTCATTCACAACTAAATCAGTACTAAAGCAATCTGGATGATAGATAGCAGCTTATCAATAATAGAAAAGAAAGGCTCAAAGATGTCCCATTATCTGAATAATTAATGTTCCACTTGGGCTTTGTAATTCCTTAATAAAACTGACTGATTGATTTGCTTAATTAATTCCTTCTTTGACAAGCTTATCACTTTCTTTGGAGACAGCGATGGGCAAAAGGGGGAAAAGATAATTTAAGCTAAAAGAGATGATTTAAAATCTTCATATACTTCAACCCACTCAGAATATTATGAAAACAAATTCTCCAGCAAACCCCCCATTTCTGCTCTGCTGTAAAAGACCCCTGACTCCTGTCAATAGATAATACATGTCACCTGGGTGTATTTGGAGCTGCCTGGGTGTAGAGGAGCTACCCTGTGTCTGAGGTCAGTGGTGGCCAGGAGGAGACACCCCATGTCCGAGGTCAGGGGCGGCTGGGGGAGACATCCCACGTCCAAGCTAAGGGGCTGCTGGAAGAAGCCACCTCGCACTCGAGGCCCGGGTCGGTGACCCTGAGGAGCTGCCCTGAGCCCGAGGCCAGGGGAGGCAGCTGGGAGGAGCAAGCCGAGGAGCTGTGGCTGTGCAGGGCAGGAGGGCCTATAGGAGCGATCCCAAATTGAAGGTCAGGAACAGAGGCAGTAAGGAGATAACTCTCATCCAAGGTAAGGAGCAGCAGCTATGCTTTCCTGGAGCAGCTGTGAATAGATGCCCCACACCCAAGGTAAAAGAAACCCAAGTAAGATGGCAGGTGTTGCAAGAGGGCATCAGAGGGCAGACACACTGAAACCATACTCACAGAAAACTAGTCAGTCTAATCACAGTAGGACCACAGCCTTGTCTAACTCAATGAAACTAAGCCATGCCTGTGGGGCAAACCAAGATGGGCGGGTCATGGTGGACAGGGCTGACAGAACAAGGTCCACTGGAGAAGGAAATGGCAAACCACTTCAGTATTCTTGCCATGAGAACCCCATGAACAGTATGAAACGCAAAATGATAAGATACCAAAAGAGGAACTCCCCAGGTCATTAGGTGCCCAATATGCTACTGGAGATCAGTGGAGAAATAACTACAGAAAGAATGAAGGGATGGAGCCAAAGCAAAAACAATACCCTGTTGTGCATGTGACTGGTGATAGAAGCAAGATCCGATGCTGTAAAGAGCAATATTGCATAGGAACCTGGAATGTCAGGTCCATGAATCAAGACAAATTGGAAGTGGTCAAACAAGAGATGGCAAGGGTGTACGTCGACATTCCAGGAATCAGCGAACTAAAATGGACTGGAATGGGTGAATTTAACTCAGATGACCATTATATCTACTACTGCGGGCAGGAATCCCTCAGAAGAAATGGAGTAGCCATCATGGTCAACAAAAGAGTCCGAAATGCAGTACTTGGATGCAATCTCAAAAACAACAGAATGATCTCTGTTTGTCTCCAAGGCAAACCATTCAATATCACAGTTATCCAAGTCTATGCCCCAACCAGTAATGCTGAAGAAGCTGAAGTTGAATGGTTTTATGAAGACCTACAAGACCTTTTAGAACTAACACCAAAAAAAGATGTCCTTTCCATTATAGGGGACTGGAATGCTAAAGTAGAAAGTCAAGAAATACCTGGAGTAACAGGTAAATTTGGCCTGGGAATGCGGAATGAAGCAGGGCAAAGACTAACAGTGTTTTGCCACGAAAATGCACTGGTCATAACAAACACCCTCTTTCAACAACAAAAGAGAAGACTCTACACATGAACATCACCAGATGGTCAACACCAAAATCAGACTGATTTTATTCTATGCAACCAAAGATGGAGAAGCTCTATACAGTCAACAAAAACAAGACCAGGAGCAGACTGTGGCTCAGATCATGAACTCCTTATTACCAAATTCAGACTTAAATTGAAGAAAGTAGGAAAACTGCTAGAAGATTAAGGTATGACCTAAATCAAATTCCTTATGATTATACAGTGGAGAAATAGATTTAAGGGCCTAGATCTGATAGACAGAGTGCCTGATGAACTATGGAATGAGATTCGTGACATTGTACAGGAGACAGGGATCAAGATCATCCCCATGGAAAAGAAATGCAAAAAAAAACAAAATGGCTGTCTGGGGAGGCCTTATAAATAGCTGTGAAAAGAAGAGAGGTGATTCGTGTCAATGTATGGCAAAACAAATACAGTATTGTAATTAAAAAAATAAATAAATTTAATTAAAATAAAAAGAAAAGTAAAGGAGGAAAAGAAAGATATAAGCATCTGAATGCAGAGTTCCAAAGAATAGCAAGAAGAGATAAGAAAGGCTTCTTCAGCGATCAATGCAAAGAAATAGAGGAAAAGAACAGAATGGGAAAGACTAGAGATCTATTCAAGAAAATTAGAGATGCCAAGGGAACATTTCATGCAAAGATGGGCTCGATAAAGGACAGAAATGGTCTGGACCTTACAGAAACAGAAGATATTAAGAAGAGGTGGCAAGAATACATGGAAGAACTGTACAAAAAAGATCTTCACGACCCAAATAATCATGATGATGTGATCACTAATCTAGAGCCAGACACCTTAGAAGGTGAAGTCAAGTGGGCCTTTGAAAGCATCACTATGAACAAAGCTAGTGGAGGTGATGGAATTCCAGTGGAGCTGTTTCAAATCCGGAAAGATGATGCTGTGAAAGTGCTGAACTCAATATGCCAGCACATTTGGAAAACTCAGCAGTGGCCACAGGACTGGAAAAGGTCAGTTTTCATTCCAATCCCAAAGAAAGGCAATGCCATAAAATGCTCAAACTACCACACAATTGCACTCATCGCACATGCTAGTAAAGTAATGCTCAAAATTCTCCAAGGCAGGCTTCAGCAATATGTGAACCATGAACTCCCTGATGTTCAAGCTAGTTTTAGAAAAGGCAGAGGAACCAGAGATCAGATTGCCAACATCTGCTGGATAATGGAAAAAGCAAGTGAGTTCCAGAAAAACATCTATTTCTGCTTTCTTGACTATGCCAAAGCCTTTGACTTTGTGGATCACAATAAACTGTGGAAAATTCTGGAAGAGATGGGAATACCAGACCACCTGACCTGCCTCTTGAGAAATCTGTAGACAGGTCAGGAAGCAACAGTTAGAACTGGACATGGAATAACAGAGTGGTTCCAAATAGGAAAAGGAGTATGTCAAGGCTGTATATTGTCACCCTGCTTCTTTAACTTATATGCCGACTGCATCATGAGAAATGCTGGGCTGGAAGAAACACAAGCTGGAATCAAGATTGCCAGGAGAAATATCAATAACCTCAGATACGCAGATGACACCACCCTTATGGCAGAAAGTGAAGACGAACTAAGGAGCCTCTTGATGAAACTGAAAGAGAAGAGTGAAAAAGTTGGCTTAAATCTCAACATTCAGAAAATGAAGATCATGGCATCCGATCCCATCACTTTATGGGAAATGGATGGGGCAATGGTGGAAACAGTGTCAGACTTTATTTTTCGGGCTCCAAAATCACTGTAGACAGTGACTGCAGCCATGAAATTAGAAGACGCTTACTCCTTGGAAGAAAAGTTATGACCAAACTAGATAGCATATTCAAAAGCAGAGACATTACTTTGCCAACTAAGGTCCATCTAGTCAAGGCTATGGTTTTTCCAGTGGTCGTGTATGGATGTGAGAGTTGGACTGTGAAGAAGGCTGAGTGCCGAAGAATTTATGCTTTTTTTTTTTAATGTGTTAATTTTTTATTTTTTAACTTTCCCTGAAATTTTTTTAATTATTTTTATTATCAATTATATGCTCATATATTTATTTTGTACCTATTCTTTGTACAATCCATATTTTGAATAAAAATTTTACTGAGTACACATCTGTTTGTATCTCACAATTTTTATTTTTCCCCTTCATTTTTTTTCTTCTTCTTTTTAAATTTAATTTTACTTTATTCTACATTACAATACTGTATTGGTTTTGCCATACATTGACATGAATCAGTCACAGGTGTACACGATCTCCCAATGCCGAAGCCCCCTCCCACCTCCCACCCCATATCATCTCTCTGGGTCATCCCATGCACCAGCCCCAAGCATCCTGTATCCTGTATCGAACATAGACTGGCACTTCGTTTCTTACATGATAGTATACATGTTTCAATGCCATACTCCCAAATCATCCCACCCTCTCCCTCTCCCTCAAAGGCCAAAAGTCCACTCTATACCTCTGTGTCTATTTTGTTGTCTCACATAGAGGGTCATCATTACTATCTTTCTAAATTCCATATACATGTGTCAGTATACTGTATTGGTGTTTTTCTTTCTGGCTTACTTCACTCTGTATAATCGGCTCCCATTTCATCCATCTCATTAGAACTGATTCCAATTTATTCTTTTTAAGGGCTGAGTAGTACTCCATAGTGTATATGTACCACAGCTTTCTTATCCATTCATTTGCTGATGGACATCTAGGTTGTTTCCATGTCCTGGCTATTATAGGCAATGCTGCAATGAACATTGGGGTACATGTGTCTCTTTCAATTCTGGTTTCCTCGGTGTGTATGCCTAGCAGCGGGATTGCTGGGTCATAAGGCAGTTCTATTTGCAATTTTTTAAGGAATCTCCACACTGTTTTCCATAATGGCTGTACTAGTTTGCATTCCCACCAGCAGTGTAAGAGGGTTCCCTTTTCTCCACATCCTCTCCAGCATTTATTGCTTGTAGACTTTTGGATCGCAGCCATTTTGACTGGTGTGAAATGGTACCTCATTGTGGTCTTGATTTGCATTTCTCTGATAGTGAGTGATGTTGAGCATCTTTTCATGTGTTTGTTAGCCATCCGTATGTCTTCTTTGGAGAAATGCCTATTTAGTTCTTTGGCCCATTTTTTGATTGGATTGTTTATTTTTCTGGAGTTGAGCTGCATAAGTTGCTTGTATATTTTTGAGATTAGTTGTTTGTCAGTTGTTTCATTTGCTATTGTTTTCTCCCATTCAGAAGGCTGTCTTTCCACCTTACTTATAGTTTCCTTTGTTGTGCAGAAGCTTTTAATTTTAATTATATCCCATTTGTTTATTTTTACTTTTATTTCCATTATACTGGGAGGTGGATCATAGAGGATCCTGCTGTGATTTATGTCGGAGAGTGCTTTGCTATGTTCTCCTCTAGGAGTTTTATAGTTTCTGGTCTTACATTTAGATCTTTAATCCATTTTGAGTTTATTTTTGTGTGTGGTGTTAGAAAGAGATCTAGTTTCATTCTTTTACAAGTGGTTGACCAGTTTTTCCAGCACCACTTGTTAAAGAGATTGTCTTTACTCCATTGTATATTCTTGCCTCCTTTGTCGAAGATAAGGTGTCCATAGGTGTGTGGATTTATCTCTGGGCTTTCTATTTTGTTCCACTGATCTATATTTCTGTCTTTGTGCCAGTACCATACTGTCTTGATGACTGGTGCTTTGTAGTAGAGCGTGAAGTCAAGCAAGTTGATTCCTCCAGTTCCATTCTTCTTTCTCAAGATTGCTTTTGAAGTGTTGTGTTGGAGAAGACTCTTGAGAGTCCCTTGGACTGCAAGGAGATCCAACTAGTCCATTCTGAAGGAGATCAGCCCTGGAGTGTCTTTGGAAGGAATGATGCTAAAGCTGGAACTCCAGTACTTTGGCCACCTCATGCGAAGAGTTGACTCTTCGGAAAGACTCTGATGCTGGGAGGGATCAGGGGCAGTAGGAGAAGGGGATGTCCAAGGATGAGATGGCTGGATGGCATCACGGACTCCATGGACATGAGTCTGAGTGAACTCCGAGAGATGGTAATGAACAGAGAGGCCTGGCGTGCTGTGATTCATGGGGTCGCAAAGAGTCGGACACGACTGATAGACTGAACTGAATTGAACTGGTTGTATTTGGTGTGTTACCCGATGAAACATTATGCTACTCTGTAAGAGCCCCAACCATATCTCTAGTAATAAACCCAGCTCTGCCTCAAACACTGTTGAATAAATCCATCTGAATGAATGTTTACAGAGGACTTCCATTTAAAGCAATGCGCTCTGAGCATGGGGATGGCAGCTATCTCAATTCTGAGTGAGCTGATAGCATTGCCTGCATGAAGCGTCCCTCTGGTTTTATGTGAGCCTGCTAGTGCCTGTCACTGGAATTTGCTTGTCCAACACCATGTCTGCTGCCATCCTTCCTATGAGGACTGGGGCTGATACGAGAGGATCACATCACTACAGAAAATTAAATTAAAAGATGGAAAAAAAAAAAAAGAAAAACAGGTTATATAGGATGAGGGTTTGAGGCTGGGGACTGAGAAAAGAAAGCTGTGAGTTAATAATATGAAGTACAAGGCAGAGGGAAGAGAATTAAGGCCATTTCTCTTAAATCTAGAAACCACATATAGTTTGAAACTAGAAAAATAATACAATCATTCTTAGAAAATATTATAAAAGGATAAAAGTATAGAAGATAAATTATTTAGTTGGAAGAGGAAAGCAACCTTTTACTAGCACACATTTCAATGATTTTTTTCAAGTTAAGTATCTGGGTTGCACAATAGAAGGTTTAGTTCTGAGTTTCATTTCATGCATATACAGTACCATGGTGTTGATCCCTGTGATTTTCCCAAGAACTTTTTTTTTTTTTGTAATTTTATTTTTTATTTTTTATTTTTTAAATTAAATTTATTTATTTTTTTAATTACAATACTCCCAAGAACTTTATTTTAGTCACCTTGGGCTGTGATAGCACAATGCCACAGGCTGAGTGAGTTAAACAACAAGCATTTGTTTCTCATAGTTCTGGAAACTTGGGAAGTCCAGGATCAAGTTGCGCATCTCATTAGCTCCTGGTGAAGGATTTCTTTTGTTTGTAGATGGCTGCCTTCTTGTAGATGCTGTGTCTCATATGGCGACAGGGAGGAGAGAGAGGGAAAGCCTTTTGGGCTTCTTCTTATAAGGGTTATAATCCCATCATGAAGACCTCGGGACATCATCAAAACTTAATCCCCTTTCAATGACACCCTACTTCCTGATGCCATCATGTTGGGAGTTAATGCTTAAACATTTGAATTTTAGGACATTCAATCATTCAGTCCAAAGTAAACTTAGTTAAACAGAATTGGTGATAAAAGCAAGTTGAGTTTTTATATAGAAGCCCATTTCTGTTAGAGGTTTCTGTGCAAGAACTCTGGGTAATGCCAGTGACTGTGGAGTAATAAGAACAGGTTTCTTTTCCTCAAATTTTCATGAAAAAGCAGATACATAACAAAGTGAAATATATTTCTTGGT
Organism: Nanger dama; assembly: GCA_917880005.1. Lineage (NCBI taxonomy): Eukaryota > Metazoa > Chordata > Mammalia > Artiodactyla > Bovidae > Nanger > Nanger dama. The sequence continues at coordinate 8,979,157 of CAKJTW010000069.1, forward strand.
AAGGCAACATCCAATTTCAGAGTGTGGGGTGCTCAACTGATAGGCTGGAGGAGGTGTCTGGACTGATCCTATGAGCGTGTGAAACATCTCATACTTTTGATTTTGTCCCAGTGAAAATCACAACTTTCCCCTTGGTTTTCTTATTTTTAATAAACTAACTATATGACTCATACAGAAGAGAGAAACATCTTCCGAGAATGAACAAACAAATGGTTAATAAATGATCATATTTCCTGGAGCTGTCACATGCCATCTTCATAAATCTTCCCACCAGTCCCAGAAGATAAACATCATGAGTCATTTTATAGGTCGGAAATCACAGACCAAAATGAATCAGATGCAGAGAAGTAAGCCAAAATTGGAGCAAGATTTGATTATCATTTTTTTGACCCCATTTATTTATTGCAGTCAGTTTTGTTTGTGCAAATTCTTTATGCCTCTGGCTAGGTTTTCTCTGTTCTTCTAGGCTCTTCTCCTCCAGGAAAATTTCCCTTACTGCACCAGTTTATAGCAATCTCTTCTCTCTCAGTTGTTTTTGCCCTTCTCATCAGAGGCTTCCAGATTAGCATTAATTTTCTTTCTTTTTCAAGTGTTTCTCTTTTATATTTTCACCTAGTATACAAACACCTTTACCATTATAATATCTCTATAGATAATAAATTATTTAGTATATTGTTAATTACATAGATATTTTAATATGTTTTAGTCAATTGATTAAACAGTTTGGGAACTTTATTTTGAAAAAGTTAAAATGTATTCTCCTTATCACAGTACAGTTGAGTGGGGTTTTTATTGAGTGTTTACTAAATAATAACTTCTATGTGAAATATGAAATGAATAACAATGCCAGGAAAAAAATTTGGAAGAATCCAAAATTTATAATATGATTAAATATCTAATGAGCTAAAATGATGAGCTTCTGGAAAACTGTTTGTAGGTTCAAGTGACTTTAAAAATATTGAAATTCAGTGTCTTCAGATAAAGCGAAGTGAAAGTCTCTCAGTTGTGTCCAACTCTTTGAGATCCAATGGACTATACAGACCATGGCATTCTCCAGGCTAGACTACTGAGTTGAGTAGCTGTTCCCTTCTCCAGGGGATCTTCCCTGCCCAAGAATCAAACTGGGGCCTCTTGCATTGCAGGAGGATTCTTTACCAGCTGAACTACCAGGCAAGAAATCAAATATGTTTCCACTAAATAGGAATATGGGTTAGATTCCCAAAGCTTTAAATCTAGCCATACACTTTTTAGCAATGACATTTTATCATGCACACTTTTCCAGACTACACCAGTTCCATCAATATTGAAAATAAATAAAGAAAGCACCTTCCTTGGTGACACTACAGGATTCATCGGGGACTACTGATTAGGTTCAGGGGCCACATTCTCACTGAACTATTCACTGTGAGTCAAAGAACATTAAGTTAATTCAAATCTGATGTTTATTTATTCATTCCCTCAAAAATATTCATTGAGCTTCTATTCTGCATCAGGCAACATTTAGGAGTAAAATACCTTGAATGGAGGAAATAAAAATTTCAGATTAGCTACTGGGAGGTAGAGAGAGAGAAAAGGAAAAAGAGAATACTATGAGGATTTTTTTAAACTTAACAAGTCAAATCAGCCTTTATTACATTGTAGTATTTAGTTTCAACAGTTAAATGGAGTTTCTGAGACACTGTGAACTAAATTGGATCCTAACTTCCAGTATTTACATGTAGGACATGCTTTGGTTTTCTTGGGCAACATTCTCATTGAGATATAATTGTGGAGATGAACTTTCCTGGCAAAGGGGATTTCAGATGCCCTATGTGGAAGAGTGTTTCACAAGTTCCAGGAAGAGTAAGAAGGTCAAAGAGGTTAGAGTGATGAAGCAAAGGGGAGAGCAGAGGAGATGAAGGGAGACTAACAGGAAGTCAGTTCATACAGGAAAAAGATAAATGCCACTCTGTGAGGTACTTTGGAAGAAACACTCTATCACTTTCCCAGAGGGCACAGGCATATTTCCTTGATAGAGTCTAGGACCATTGTTTGAATTACTGTAAATATTAATTCTATATACTTGTGTTGCATCTTTTCCATGTAGATACTATGTTGTTAGTCAATGAGAACAGAATACATCCTAGATATGGTATCTGCCTCCAAAGACTCCAAAGTCTACGGACTATCTGTCAGCAAGGACATTCTGGACACAGACGGTTATTGTAGAGAACTATATACAGTCAAAAACTTAAAAGAAACAGCTTTGAGGCACAAGATTGTATGTTGTAGTCTCTGGAAGGCTTAACTTCCCATGAGCTATTCAAACCCAAATGGCTTAAATGTAAATAGTAGATTTTATCCTTATCTTGTTTTCTTCAGGTTGACACGCAATTCTAAGTCTTAAATGTGTTGAACAATCATGATTTCAAATGCCTTAAAATGTCTGGGTCAATGCTGATTTCAAATAACCAGATTCCTTATTTAAAAAAGATCTATCAAAATGCTCTAAAAATTCTTCCACTATTCAACAGAAAAAGTGTGCCAACTTTTAGGTAAAATTTTAAAATTTAGAGGAAATCTGATTGTGTGCCTTGAAATACCAAAGTCACTGAACTCATAGTGCCTACCATAATGCCAGCTACAAAATAGATGTTCAGATAATAACTGATAGTACCTTGAGCTGATTTTCAACATATCATGGTACTTAAAGATTCGTTAAACATACAGAAGAGTATAGGACTTTTCTTTTTTTTTTTTGCGTGATGACCCGTTTCATTCTGTATCTCATAGGAAAGGTTGTACTGCCATCGGTGGACATCATCACCATCAATGTCTAACATTTCATCTACATTGGTGAGGAAAAGCCAGATACTATGTTTCCCAGAATCCCCTCTTCTGTTACAGCTCCAGATTTAGAAAGTAGAAGGGAACAGGAAAGTCATGGAGGCCAACTAGTATGGCTTCACAGATTCATCTATGCACTCCCACTCTGATGCAGTAGACTGGGATAATGATTGGATAGTTCTGTAAACTTGAGAATTAAATGGATTTCTCAGCTAACCACCTACCTCAGTATTTCAGGCCAGAGTCATCAATAACTTATGCCAAACTTGTGACTGCAGTCATTCTGACCTTCACTCTTCTTGCTCTTCTTAGTCCTAATTCCCATATTATATTTTTATTCCTGTAATTTTTAGAGAGCCTTTGATTACATGGCTAAACCCAGACTAATTTACAGGGATTCACACATATGAAAGACTCAAAAGCCTTTTCAATTAATCAAGTGAAGGCAGTGTTGGGATTCAGTTCTACCCTGTCATCCAGGTGTACTCCAACCAAGCAACTTCCTCTGAGAAATCTCCCTTTGGAAATCATAGGAAATCATAGGAAATCCCTCAGAGAGGCGTTTCACAAAAGAGACTTAGACCAAAGAAAACTCGAAGAAAGCTCAATGAAACACCTGCTTCATGAATAACTTATAATGCTCCGAATACAATTTTTCAGCATTTCAAAAGAACTAAATTGCATAGGGCAGTACTTTTTCAGAATTAAAAATTAACTTAGATGTCAAAATAAAACGCTAGAATTTAATTTATTATAAAAGCTATAATCTCAAATAGAATCTAATGGACCAAAACAGATAAAGCAATTAAATGGGAAATGCTATGAATTAATCTTATTTAAAGAGGCATTCAGGACGGAATTCATAATTTTAAAGATACCAGGGGAAAAAAAAGCCTTTCCAGCTCAGCTAGTGGTGTCATAATTTAAAATAATAAAGCATCATAAGTATCTAATTTATTCATTTTCTGCAGGTACTATTTGTTAATTTTGACATTCCCTTCTCAGTTTTGATTGCTGGTGACTTTCTTCTCATTGAGGACATTTTACTTTTTTTTTTTCTGTTACTTGCTAATTTTAGTGGTAATAGTGTATATACTTTTTCCAGGCCACAATACTGGAATGGGTAGCTGTTCCCTTCTCTAGGGCATTTTCCCAACCCAGGGATTAAACCCAGGTCTTCCATTGCAGGCAGACTTTTTTTTTTTTTTTTACCATCTGAGCAACTAGGGAAGTGGGAATATTAGTAACACTTGTCTCATAGAGATCTTTGAGCTGCTTAAAAAGATTTTACAGGGAAAGGGCTTAAACCATTAGCTGGTACACAGTGAATTATCAATAAAGATTGGCTATTATGAAGAGGCGGCAAGAATACACAGAAGAACTGTACAACACAACCCAGATAATTAGGATGATGTGATCACTAATCTAGAGCCAGACATCTTGGAATGTGAAGTCAAGTGGGCCTTAGAAAGCATCATTACGAACAAAGCTAGTGGAGGTGATGGAATTCCAGTGGAGCTGTTTCAAATCCTGAAAGATGATGCTGTGAAAGTGCTGAACTCAATATGCCAGCAAATTTGGAAAACTCAGCAGTGGCCACAGGATTGGAAAAGGTCAGTTTTTATTCCAATTCCAAAGAAAGGCAATGCCAAAGAATCCTCAAACTACTGCACAATTGCACTCATCTCACATGCTAGTAAAGTAATGCTCAAAATTCTCCAAGGCAGGCTTCAGCAATATGTGAACCGTGAACTCCTGATGTTCAAATTGGTTTTAGAAAAGGCAGAGGAAGCAGAGATCAAATTGCCAACATCCACTGGATCATGGAAAAAGCAAGAGAGCTCCAGAAAAGCATCTATTACTGCTTTCTTGACTATGCCAAAGCCTTTGACTGTGTGGATCACAATAAACTGTGGAAAATTCTGGAAGAGATGGGAATACCAGACCACCTGACCTGCCTCTTGAGAAATCTGTATGCAGGTCAGGAAGCAACAGTTAGAACTGGACATGGAACAGTTCCAAAGAGGAAAAGGAGTGCATCAAGGCTGTATATTGTCAGCCTGCTTATTGAACTTATATGCAGAGTACATCATGAGAAATGCTGGACTGAAAGAAACACAAGCTGGAATCAAGATTGCTGGGAGAAATATCAATAACCTCAGATATGCAGATGACACCACCCTTATGGCAGGAAGTAAAGAGGAGCTAAAAGCCTCTTGATGAAAGTGAAAGAGAGAGAGCGAAAACTTGGCTTAAAGCTCAACATACAGAAAATGAAGATCATGGCATCCGGTCCCACTACTTCATGGGAAATAGAGGGGGAAACAGTGGAAACAGTGTCAGACTTTATTTCTGGGGGCTCCAAAATCACTGCAGATGGTGACTGCAGCCATGAAATTAGAAGACGCTTACTCCTTGGAAGAAAAGTTATGACCAACCTAGATAGTATATTCAAAAGCAGAGACATTACTTTGCCGACTAAGGTCTGTCTAGTCAAGGCTATGATTTTTCCTGTGGTCAGGTATGGATGTGAGAGTTGGACTGTGAAGAAATCTGAGCGCCAAAGAATTGATGCTTTTGAACTGTGGTGTTGGAGAAGACTCTCGAGAGTCCCTTGGACTGCGAGAAGATCCAACCAGTCCATTCTAAAAGAGACCAGCCCTGGGATTTCTTTGGAAGGAATGATGCTAAAGCTGAAACTCCAGTACTTTGGCCACCTCATGCGAAGAGTTAACTCATTGGAGAAGATTCTGATGCTGGGAAGGATTGGGGGCAGGAGGAGAAGGGGACGAGCGAGGATGAGATGGCTGGATGGCATCACGGACTCGATGAACGTGAGTCTGAGTGAACTCAGGGAGATGGTGATGAACAGGGAGGCCTGGTGTGCTGTGATTCATGGGGTCGCAAAGAGTCGGACACGACTGAGCTGAACTGATTATGATATCATTTTTATTATTTTATATAATTTTTCTTTGATTTAATTCTAAATATGTGTATTATGATCAAACAATTATTTATAACTTTAGTAACTTCTTTAATTCTTACAAATATAAAGTGAAAGTGAAGTCACTCAGTCATGTCCGACTGTTTGGCACCCCATGGACTGTAGCCTACCAGGCTCCTCCCTCCATGGGATTCTCCAGGCAAGAGTACTGGAGTGGGTTGCCATTTCCTTCTCCAGGGTATAAATATAAAGCAGACTAATAAAAAGAAAAACTCAAAGCATGATCTTGATAGCTTACAGTGAACCATGTAGTATTCATGATCATTAAAGAAGATTTAGCTTCGGGACAAGGAATCATGCAGCGTTTTTGTGTGGCAGAAGTTTTTCTTACAGTGAAAAAGGGACAGAGAAAGCTTCTGACATAGACATCAGAAGGGGGATGGAGAGTGCCCTACTAGCTAATCTGATCAAGGACTTATATACATTTACCAGACTCACTGCCTCTATATACATCTTAAGAAAATGAGATTAGTCAGAAGGTTCTTATTAAGGAGACACCCATCTTCCACCAAGATACATTGTTGCTATAGAATTATTAGTATACAGTTTAAGGAAAAACATACCCTTGAGCGAGATGAGTTGTTTTGTTGTGTAATCATTAGCTCTGGCCTTAAAGAAAAACTAAGATAAAGGAATGAAGAAAAAAGTTTATCATTCTCTCCTCCTTGAGAACCCTGGACTCCTTATCAAACTACCTAAGAATTAACTCTCTAAGTCTCAGTAGATCTAAACATTAAAAAAATCAATTGTAAAATATAATAAACCCTAATATGCTGGATCATGGAAAAAGGAAGAGAGTTCCAAAAAAACATCTATTTCTGCCTTATTGGCTATAAAAAGCCTTTGACTGTGTGAATCACAATAAATTGTGGAAAATTCTGAAAGAGATGCAAATACCAGAACACCTGACCTGCCTCTTGAGAAACCTGTATGCAGGTCAGGAAGCAACAGTTAGAATTGGACATGGTACAACAGACTGGTTCCAAATAAGAAAAGGAGTATGTCAAGGCTGTATATTGTCACCCTGCTTATTTAACTTATATGCAGAGTACATCATGAGAAATGCTGGGCTGGAAGAAGCACAAGCTGGAATCAAGACTGCCGGGAGAAATATCAATAACCTTAGATATGTAGATGACACCAACTTTATGGCAGAAAGTGAAGAGGAACTAATAAGCCTCTTGCTGAAAATGAAAGAGGATAGTGAAAAAGTTGGCTTAAAGCTCAACATTCAGAAAACGAAAATCATGGCATCTGGTCCCATCACTTCATGGGAAATAGATGGAGAAACAGTGTCAGACTTTATTTTTGGCGCTCCAAAATCACTGCAGATGGTGACAACAACCATGAAATTAAAAGACACTTACTTCTTAGAAGGAAAGTTATGACCAACCTAGATAGCATATTGAAAAGCAGAGACATTAATTTGCCAACAAAGGTCTGTTTAGTCAAGGCTATGGTTTTTCCTGTGATCATGTATGGATGTGAGAGTTGGACTGTGAAGAAGGCTGAGCGCCGAAGAATTGATGCTTTTGAACTGTGGTGTTGGAGAAGACTCTTGAGAGTCCTTTGGACTGCCAGGAGATCCAACCAGTCCATTCTGAAGGAGATCAGCCCTGGGATTTCTTTGGAAGGAATGATGCTAAAGCTGAAACTCCAATACTTTGGCCACCTCTTGCGAAGAGTTGACTCATTGGAAAAGACTCTGATGCTGGGAGGTATTGGGAGCAGGAGGAGAAGGAGATGACAGAGGATGAGATGGCTGGATGGAATCACTGACTCGATGGACATGAGTTTGGATGAACTCTGGGAGTTGGTGATGGACAGGGAGGCCTGGTGTGCTGCGATTCATGGGGTCAGAAAGAGTCGGACATGACTGAGCGACTGAACTGAACTGAACCAAATATGTATAAATCTCACATAAATAGTATAACTTAAAAGAAATCAAGCATGAAATAAAGTGCCCTAACCTCTCTCCATTCATAGATTTGGAGCCTGGTGATTGATGAGGAAGTGATAGACTCTGTGACTGTGAAGATCATCCTGCCTGAAGGGGCCAAGAACATTCTGGTGGTGGGTGCCTATTATATCAGCCAAGCCCCTACAAGCTGCACTATACCTATGTGAATACATTTGGCCACCCCATAATTGTGACTGACAAGAAGAACCTGGTGGAGCAGTACTAAGACATTATGGTGCACTATATCTTCAACAAGGTACACATGCCGAGGAGCACCTCCTGGTGGTGACCACCTTCTACCTCCTGTTCTTTACCATCATAGTCTACTTCAGGCTGCACTTCTCTATCAGAAAGGACCTGGTTGCAGAAGCCAGATGAAGGTAGCCTGAATCACAAGAGACTCGGTCTCTGCCTTGATTTTGACAAGACATTAATAGATTGAATGGTCCTGGGACATTTCCACCTTCAACAATAGCAAGAAGAGCCTGGAGATGAAGTATAAGGCCTTTGATCACTAAGGTGGCACTGCTGTAGTCCAGACTGGAGACAGAGGGCTCCAATCATTGTGATAAAGTGAGGGAAATGCAGATAAAGTGACAGTGTGCAGGTAAAGGAGCTGTACTGAAGTCGGCAGCAGAGGTTAGTGACCTGTGGTTGGCAAACTCAAGAAAGATGCATACATCAAAAATGAGAAGCTTTTCTTGGGAAAGCGACAGGCGGTGGTCACCAAGATCAACCACATCCTGGATGCCTGGTAGCCCTGTACCTTAAGAGGGCAGGGTTAGGGGTGAACATCAAGGCCAGCTAATGCTGGCTTCTGGATTTTGCAGATGGCCTTTAAGGAAGGGAGAATCCTGCTCTGCCTCAGGTAACACAAGAAGCTTAGTTTTTGTTCCTTCAATGTTCTTTAAAAAAAAAAAAAAAAGTCATTTAAAGCAAAGTATTATCGTGTTCTGAAAAAAAGTTTTTTAGTTAGTTTTATTTGTTCTGAAGCTTAGGATATACTTTGTACCTCTAAGCCCCTTGTTTTATGCCCTTCTAATTCTCGATCTTGCATATTTTTAAAGTTTGTGTGTGTGTTTTAAAGTACATGTGACCAAATGAAAATAAAGCTGTGACTGAAAAAAATAAAATCTTAAAGAAAAACCCAAACAGACTTTTTGGCAAACCCAGTACTTTACCCCACAGGAAAAATGTACTTTATATGGACACAGTTTCTATTCATTCTTAGGTTTTCCTCTCTCTTTTTCTATTGTTATTTAATTTGTGAGGAATAATTTTAAAAATTGAACTCTCCCCCTTTCTTCCTTCTGCATAGCTTCCCTCATGTTATGTATCTGTGACTGATGATAAATGCAATCTCCTGTCACAACAAATATTTTTATTTACTGAAATGGATGCTTACATGTTTTTACCATCAACATATATTTTCTTCATATTTAATCTTGGACTCACATTAAGATAATGGAATTTCAAAATTAACACTATGGATAAATAATACAGTTAAAGTCAAATTTATAACAAATTTGGCTTTGTAATCAGTCTCACTTCTGGTATAAGATTTAGAATAATATTTAACAATATAGAGTAAAATAAGTACATCCATTATAAAAGAAGATTGACTCCATTTTTCCCCCAGAAACTAGAAATCTAGAAGATTTGATAAAGGATAAAGAACAAATAGCCAGTCGTTAAAGAGACACTCTGAGGTAACAAAGTCCAAAACATAATTAGTTTAGCTCCTGGTCATAAGGAGAAAACACTAGAACTGCTTAGATTGATGAATGTTATCTGAGAATGAATGATGGTACTTACCTGAGAAACGAAAGAATAGGTAACATAAAATCGTTGGTCAGACAGTCATGCAGGGTTATCTTGCCTGAGTAGACTTGTCCGAGATAGACGAGCTAACTCTGGATTAATTAGACAATTACAGAAAAGAAGCCTTGTTGAAATGAAAATAATTAGTTTAAAAAATAAACTCAACACTTGTTTAGATAGTGATAAGAGTAAAATGAGAAATATAGTGAAACTGATTGAACTTGCAAACTAAGTAGAAAGATATATATTATGAGGTAGCAACAATAAAGGCTCATTTGTTTTGCACCACACTCAGATTCTTAATTATGATAAAATTCTGCTTGGTTTACATGAGCACATAGTAGCCACTCTGTTAAAATTGGATGTTTGGAATGTGTGGTCAGGAATGAGAGAATAGATTTATTTATTTTTAATTAAACAATAAATGCTTTATGGTACTGTGTTGGTTTCTACCAAACATCAACATGAATAAGTCATAGGAGTACCCAAGTACCCTTCCAACTGAACATATCTCCCACTTCCCTCCCCATCCCACCCATCTAGGTTGCTACCCAGCCCTGGATTGAGTACCCTGAGTCATACAGAAAATTCTCATTGATTATCTATTTTGCACATGGTAATGTATTCCATGTTACTGTCTTCATATATTCCATGCTCTCCTACATGCCCCCCACCCCTGCCACCCAGCCATGTCCATAAGTCTGTTCTCAATGTCTGTGTCTCCATTCAGTTTTAGTTCAGTAGCTTAGTCATGTCTGACTCTTTGAGACCTCATGAACTGTAGCACGCCAGGCCTCCCTGTCCATCACCAACTCCTGGAGCTTGCTCAACCTCATGTCAATCAAATTGGTGATGCCATCAAACCATCTCATCCTCTGTCATCCCTTTCTCCTCCTGCCTTCAGTCTTTCCCAGCATGAGGGTCTTTCCCAATGAGTCAGTTCTTAGCATTAGGTGGCCAAAGTATTGGAGCTTCAGCTTTAGCATCAGTCCTTCCAATGAATATTCAGGACCAATTTCCTTTAGGATTGACTGGTTTAATCTCTTTGCAGTCCAAGGGACTCTCAAGAGTCTTCTCCAACACCACAGTTCAAAGCCATTCATTCTTCAGTGCTCAGCCTTCTTCATGGTTAAACTCACATCCATACATTGACAACTGGAAAAACCATACTTTGACTATACAGACCTTTGTCGGCAAAGTAATGTCTCTGCTTTTTAATATGCTGTCTAGGTTCGTCATAGCTTTTCTTCCAAGGAGCAAGCATCTTTAAATTTCATGGCTGAAGTCACCATCTGCAGTGATTTAGGAGCCCACCAAAATAAAACCTGTCACTGTTTCCATTGTATCTCCATCTATTTCCCATGAAGTGATAGAACTGTATGCCATGATCTTAGTTTTTTAAATGTTGAATTTTAAGTCAACTGCTTCACTCTTTTTCACTTTCCTCAAGAATCTCTTTAGTTCCTCTTTTCTTTCTGCCATAGGGTGGTGTCATCTGCATATCTGAGGTTATTGATATTTCTGCCAGGAATCTTGATTCCAGCTTATGCTTCCTCCAGTCTGGCATTTCCCATGATGTACTGTGCATGTAAATTAAATAAGCAGGGTGACAATATACAGCCTTGACATATTTCTTTCCCAATTTGGAAATTGTCTCCACTGGTGATATGCAAATAGGTTCATCAGTTTTATCTTTCTAGATTCCATGTTATATTCATTAGTATATGATATTTGTTTTTCTCTTTCTGACTTACTTCTTTCTGTATAACAGGCTCTAGGTTTATTCACCTCATTATGAATGATTTAAATGTGTTCCTTCTTATGGCCGAGTAATATTCTAACATATTCTACCACAGGTTGTTTATCCATTCATTTATCAATGGACATCAAGGTTGCTTACATGTCCTAGCTATTTTAAATACAGTTGCTATGAACATAAGATACATATGTCATTTTTGATTTTGGTTTTCTCAGGGAATATGCTTAGTAGTGGGATTTCTGGGTCATATGATGGTTTTATTACTATTTATTAAGGAATCTCTATACTTTTCTCCACAGTGGTTTTATTAGTTTTTATTCCTACCAACAAAGCAAGAGAGTTCCCTTTTCTCCACACTATCACTAACATTTATTATTTGTAGATTTTTTTATGATGGACATTCTGACTGGTGTGAGGTGATATCTCATTGTAGTTTTGATTACATTTCTCTAATAATGAGTGATTTTGAGCATCTTTCCATGTGTATATTAGTGATCTGAGTAGACTTTTAAGACAGGAACGCAAAGAAGAAGGGCAATGTCATGACTGAGGCTGTAGAGTGAGCACATTTAATGGAGGGAGATGGGTAGATTGAAGGACTGAGATTTTCATTTATAGGATCATAAAAGATGCAAATATAGATGCATTTCCTCTAGAGTCATTTTGAAGAGAATGAATGGAAAGGAAACCAATATATCAAAATTAGGCTATAGAATCAAAAATAAAAGCCTTTATTTTAAAAAAATATAAAATGTTTTTAATTGTGGTAAGATATGCACAGTATAAAATCAACTCTCTTAACAATTTTAAAGATATACTTCAGTGACATTTAGTATATTCCAAATGTGGTGCAATCATCAACACTCTCCATTACCAGAAATTTCACATCATTTTATGAAAGTTGTTTTGCAACATTTTTGTTTGTTTTGCACCCAGGCAGAAGCTCTAAACCCCCATTCCCTCGTTTTTCCAACCCCTGTATATCCTGCTTTCTATTTATATGAGCTTGCCTATTCTAGTTAGCTCATACAGGTGGAATCATAAAATATTTGTCCTTTGTGTTTGGTTTATTTCACCTGTTATATTTTTAAAATTGAATCATTTTATAGCATATATAAAAATTCCATTCATTTTTAACAATGAATAATATTGCATTGCATGTGTATACCATCTTTTATTTATCAATTCATTTACTGATGGATACAGGGGGTGCTATTGTGAAACAGTTTGGCATGCATACCCAGAAGTGGAATTACTGGATTGTACGGTAATTCTGCATTTAACTTTTAGGATCCACTGAATTGTTTTTCACAGTAGCACCAACATTCTCACTAACAGTGCATGAAGGTTCCAACTTCTCACATCCTGACAAACATTTTTTATTTTCTACTTTTTAAAATTAATAATACCTGCCAGTACTTTGGCCACCTCATGCGAAGAGTTGACTCATTGGAAAAGACTCTGATGCTGGGAGGGATTGGGGGCAGGATGAGAAGGGGACAACAGAAGATGAGATGGCTGGATGGCATCACTGACTCGATGGATGTGAGTCTGAGTGAACTCAGGGAGTTGATGATGGACAAGGAGGCCTGGTGTGATACAAATCATGGGGTCACAAAGAGTCGGACACGACTGAGAAACAACTCAACTGAACTGAACTGATGGGTATAATGTGGTAAAAAGACGTGATTCTTAAACATTAATATGGAAAGAAACAGAAAGCATATAGAATATTCAGGGACATGCTAAGTTTCAAAGCATGATGCATTTTTTTTTTAAACTGGAGTATGGTTGCTTTACAATGCCTTAGTTTCTGCTGTACAGTGAAGTGAACCAGCTGTATGTATACATATAACCCTTCCCTCTTAGACCTCTTTGCCTACCCCATCCCACCCAACTAGGTGACCACAGAGCACTGAACTGAGCATCTTGCATTATATAGCAGGTTCCTACTAGCTATCTGTTTTACAAATGGCAGTGCACATACATCAGTCTCAGTCTCCCAATTCATCCCTCCCTACCACCCATGTGCCCACCCATTCATTCTCTGTGTCTGCTTCTCTATTCCATCCCTACAAATAGACTTATCTGTAACATTTTTTTAAAAAATTTCATATACTGTTGTTGTTGTTCAGTTGCTCAGTCGTGTCTGACTCTTTGAGAACTCATGGACTGCAGCATGCCAGGCTTCCCTGTTCCTCACTATCTCTTGGAGTTTGATCAAATTCATGTCCATTGAGTAGTGATGTCATCCAACCATCTCATCCTCTGTCGCTCCCTTCTCCGCCTGCCCTCAGTCTTTCCCAGCATCAGGGTCTTTTCCAAAGAGTCGGCTCTTTGCATTAGGTCACCAAAGTATTGGAACTTCAGCTTCAACACCAGTCCTTCCAATAAGTATTCAGGGTTTATTTCCTTTGGGATTGACTGATTTGATCTTAAATTCAAGGGACTCTCAACAGTATTCTCCAGCAACACAGTTCAAAAGCATCAATTCTTCAGCATTCAGCCTTCTTTATGCTCCAAATCGCACATCCATGCATGACTACTGGAAAAACCATAGCTTTGACTATATAGACCTTGGTTGACGAAATGATATCTTTGATTTTTAATATGCTGTCTAGGTTTGTCACAGGTTTTCTTCCAAGGAGCAAGCGTCTCTTAATTTCATGGCTGCAGTCACTGTCCTCAGTGATTTATTTTCCAAGAAAATAAAATCTTTCACTGTTTCCATTGTTTCTCCATCTATTTCCTGTGAAGCGATAGAACCAGATGCCATGAACTTAGTTTTTTGAATGTTGTAAGTAAGCTTTTTCATTTTCCTCTTTTACTTTCATCAAGAGGCTCTTTAGTTCCTCTTCATTTACTACTATTAGGGTGGTGTCATATATGCATTAATATATTATTATTATTTTTTTATCTTTCTGACTTACTTTACTCTGTATGACAGACTCTAGGTCCATCTTCATCCCTAAAAATAACCCAATACTGTTCCTTTTTATAATTGAGTAACATTCCATTGTATATATGTACCATATCTTCTTTATTCATTCATCTGCCAATGGACATTTGGGTTGCTTCCATGTCTTGGTTATTGTAAAGAGTGCTGCAATGAGCATTCAGGTACATGTGTCTTTATGATTTGATTTTCTCAGAATATGTGATCAGTAGTGGGATTGCTGGGTCATAAGGAAATGGCAACTCACTCCAGTATTCTTGCCTGGAGAATCCCACGGACAGAGGGGCCTGGCGGGCTACAGTCTACAGAGTCACAAAGATTCAGACACGACTGAGCGACTTCACTCACTCACTCGTGGTAGTTTTATTTTTAGTTTTTAAGGAAAATTCATACTGTTGTTCTCCATAGTAGCATGGTGTAGTTTTTAAAATGTAGCAAAAATACTCACAAAGTCTCCAAAGCCTCCTGTAATTTGACCTATCTCTGTTCTCAAATTACTCACAGGTAAACATTCATAATGAGTAAGAAGGATAGAACTCAACTTTCAAATATTTACATTTTTACTGTCCCTCAGTGCTCTGTGTTCTAGACTTGTGGAGAAAACCTTGTCTCCACTCTATCACAGGGAAGGAGATGGCACACTTCCAAAGCTTCCCTTTGTTCATTATGATGATAATTCTCATAGAGAGTAATGTCTCCTTGAGTGGGAGCACCAGGCTGAAACAGGGGAGGTATGAGGAGGAATGAGAGTACAGAGGTTACATATGATTTCAAAACTCCCCCAGTGCACTGGTGCACCTGTCTACACCAGAGTAGTCACAGCTAGCCATACTTGAAGAGTTATCATTTCCTATAATAAACTGAGTGATTAGTTAATCACCTTGGTGCTTATCAATGAATGCCTACTATGTGTCTCTTTTCTGTAGGTAATTCAGTGCATTATTTGTGCACTGGTGGAACTCACAGTCTGTGAAAGAAAAGAGTTGGACAGCATAATATGACAACATACAATTAATTGTTGGAATAACATGGTCCTAATGATAAGAGCTTCAATAATCATGATGAAGGAAGACAAACATGTGAGGAATGCTTCAAAATGCAGATACAACTTCAGTAGGACTTTGAAAGTTAGGAGGGGTGTATTTAAATGAAGGTGAGCATTCTAATAGTGATGAAAACCATGAGCGGAGAAAAATGGTGATATATGAAGGGGTGCTTGCAGAATATAGACAGTTTAACAGAACTGAAATAGGTATAACTCAGACACTGTGAGAAATACATAATAAAAAGTTTATGATGGTCCTTGATTATTTAAAATGATTTACATACAAATGGGACATTTTGGCTGGTGGAGCAAAGCATATTTGCAGTTTGCCTAGAATAATGCCGTTCAGTAGAGAAGATGCTTGTCTATTTGTCCTTGTAGGTTGGGTCAATAAAACCAATTGCCATTTACCTGGAAGTAAAGATTATCCAATAAGAATAATAGGTATGGTATTAATGCCACTTTTTTTTTTTTTTTTAAATAGAGGGAGCTGGCCTAAGAGTAAGGTAGGAACTCTTCATTCTGAGAAGCTTGTAGTCCAAGTTATGGACATAAAGGTCTGTTTCTTTCTTATCAATTCACTTAAGAATGCTGAATGTACACTGCCTCTGAGCAGTAAAGCTAATAAAAATGTATGTAATAATGTTATGTAGTTGTTGTTTTGTCGCTAAGTCATGTCCAGCTCTGCTTTTACTCTCCATGAAAGAACAACTACTTTAGATAGAGATATACAGAGAAGTCACTCTTCTAGAATTTCAGAAATGTATTTTATCCACTTTTAGTGCTAGGGGAAAAGTACACTAATCATGAAAGTCTAATATTTAGTCTTCTTTGTTTTCTCCTTAACATCTTTTTTTTTTTTTTTTTTTTTGAGAGGGGTGGGGTAGTAATAATGCAATTTGAGGACTGGTAGAATGAAATTCAATTAAAAAATACTGGTTCCTGGGAGAAGAAGGAGCACACTGAAGACTTTTTAACCTACGGCTGTGCCCTCCTTCTCATATATATACTCCACATTAGTGGAAGGTGAGCTGACAATGAGAACAGATTCATCAGTCCTTCACCTTGAACCTGGGAGGTGGATTCTGACAGTAGTCAGTACCCAGCCTTAGAAATAAGAAATCACTGATCTTTTCAAATATTGGTGAACACCAGGTCTCGTTTAAGGATATGGGGTCATGAGGAATCTTTGTAACATAAAAGTCTTAGAAATAACACTCAAAATATGAAAGCAAAAATGAATTTTTGTTGTGTGGCTTATGTTCTGAAAAACACTGAAACAGAGGATCTTTTCCTTGTGTGAATTTTTCTATTGGATAAGAAAGTTCTATTAGGAAGAACTACTGGGTTAAAAAATAAAGCCTTTAGAAATGGTAGGGGAATCAACGATTAAATTGCCAATGTCTGTTGGGTCATAGAAAAAGCAGGAGAATTCCAGAAACATCTATTTCTGCTTCATTGACTACTCTAAAGCCTTTGACTGTGCAGATCACAACAGACTACGGAAAATTCATAAAGAGATGGGAATACCAGACCACCTTACCTGTCTCCTGATAAACCTGTATGCAGGTCAAGAAGCAACAGTTAGAATCAGACATAGAACAATGAACTGTTTCAAAATTGGGAAAAGAGCATGTAAAGGCTATATATTGTCACCCTGTTTATTTAACTTATATGCAGAGTACATCATGCAAAATGTCAGGCTGGAAAAATCACAAGCTGGAATGAGATTGACTAGAGAGATATCAGCAACCTCAGATATTCAGATGATATCACCTTAATGGTAGAAAGTGAAGAGGCACTAAAATCTTCTTGATGAAGGTTAAAGAAGAGAGTGAAACAGCTGGCTTAAAACTCCACGTTCAAAAAACTAAGATCATGGCAGCTGGTCCCATCACTTCATGGCAAATGTATGGGGAATAAATGGAAGCAGTGAGAGATTTTATTTTCTTGAGCTCCACAGTGACTGCAGACATGAAATTAAAAGACTCTTGCTCCTTGGAAGAAAAGCTATGACAAACCTAGATAGCATATTAAAAGGCAAATACATCACCATGCTGACAAAGGTCCATATAGTAAAAGCTATGCTTTCTCCAGCAGTCATGTACAGATGTGAGAGTTGGACCATAAATAAGGGATAGCACCCAAGAATTAATGTTTTTGAATCGGGGAAGACTTGTGAGAGTTCCTTAGACAACAAGGAGGTCAAACCAGTCAATCCTAAATGAAATCAGCACTGAGTATAAATTGGAAAGACTGATGCTATAGCTGAAGCTCCAATACCTTTGGCCACCTGATGTGAAGAGCTGACTCATTTGAAAAAAATCTTAACTCTGGGAAATATTGAGGACAGGAGTAGAGGGAGCAACAGAGGATAAGATGGTTGGATGACATCACCTACTCAATGTACATGAGGTTGAGCAAGCTCCAGGTGTTGGTGATGGACAGGGAAGCCTGGCGTGCTGCAGTCCATGAGTTTGTAAACAGTTGGACATGACTTGGTAACTAAGCAACAACCGTATAAAAAGCATGTTTTCCTTTTGATGGGCATTTTTTGGACATTTTGATGGACACATTTGGTTCCTCTCCAAATATATTTTATCCACCTATCTTCTTGGTAAGAATGTATAACAGAAATTATTTTCCCACACATTCACCAGACTGGGTATTTATTAAGCAGAAACTGTCAATCTGGCATAAAAACAATTCTGCTTGTTCTGCTTTGATTTTAGTTATCTTTCTCTTGACTTTTCCCTAAGCTGCAGTGATATTGGCTTTCATACAGTAGTCAAGTCTGCCGAACCCATTTCCACACCAAGGCCTTTACATTTGCCAAGACATTGGCCAAAAATGAGTTTCCTAAATTTCACATGAGCTTTTCAGAGATATTTCTTTTAAATTCCCACAATTCCTACTCCGGGGTGCACTCTCTACCCTTTTAGTTTTCTTTATTTTCTTGGAAATGCCTAAAATTATCTTACTGGTCAATTTTCACTTTTCTCTTTAGAGTATGTGCTCTGGAATAGGGCCTAGACTTAACTTTGTATTTTCCAAACATATAATCATCTTCCTCAATATCATTTATTGAATAATCCATTATTTCTTCTCCTATTTGGAATGATAACTTTTCCATCTACTGAAAATTCTTAAATTCCTGAGACTGTTCTTAATTTACTCCTCTCTCCCACTTTTGGGATATGTATTTTGCAACAGAACGACATTTTCAAGTTATTGCCCTTTTAATATCTTTTGATATCTAATTGAGGAAATCTTCCTTTATATTTTTCCTTTACAAAATATGTCTGGCAAATCTCATGCATTTATATTTTTAAATAAATTTTAATAGTTGTTATCACTAACACATATTGATAATAAAGAAAAAGTACTTTTTTTAAATTTTAAAAAAGCTATAAATAGTATTTTAAATTAAATATATACTTCCCAACTTATGGAAGGAAGTCAGAAATAGTAGATAAAATATAGTTCAATAGCAAAAGATAGACAATCAAGAATATCCCAAGGAGGTATAATATGCACAAAGCATAACAACAGAAGAATGTAAACCAAACATAATTGCTTGGCTAATATTAAGAAATTTATCTGATTTACTAGATTATTCCTTGAAAATTAAGTATAGCTTGGAGAATCATTCTGTGTGGCCAAGAAGATTATCTTTATAAAATAAAGGGTAAAATTTACTGTGGGATTTTCTTTCTACCATGGAATAAAGGCTATAAGGCAAAAAGTGGGAAATTTTATATGACTCTCTTGGTTTTTACAGATTAAGTGGGTAAAATTATAAGCTGATTAATAAGTATTTGTCAATTCTCTATTTGTTGAGGATATAAAAAGAACTTTCTGGATCTTATTCTAAGATTTTTCCCCGAAACAGTTCAATATAAAGTTCAAACAGGAAAACATGAAAATTTGGAAAAAAAGTTTTCTACATAATCCTTCAATCAAATTATGGGCTCAGAATTGTGAGGAAAAAGAAAACAATTTGGCCCAAAATAAAAAGATTAAAAACTAAGAAGGCCAAAAGAATAAATTGATGTGTTAGTTTAGCTTCTTTTTTATTATTATTTTTAGAAAATTTAGTAATGTTTTTAAAATTGATAAGTTGGTTTCTGCCATACAACAATGTGAATCCAGCATAATTATACATATGTTCCCTCCCTCTTGAGACTCCCTCAGCTCACCACATCCTACCCCTCTAGGTCGTCACAAAGCACCAGGTTGGGCTTGTTGTATTATGGAGCAACTTCCCACAAGTAAACTATTTTACACATGACAGTGTATATATGTCAATGCTCCTTTTCCATTCATCTCACACTCTCCTTCCTTCACAGGGTCTTACAAGTTCATTCTCTACATCTGTGTCTTCATTCCTTCCCTGCAAATAGGTTTACCAATTCCACTTTTCTAGATTCCATATATATGTGTTAATATATGATATTTGTTTTTCTCTTTATGACTCTCCTCACTCTGTATAACAAGCTCTAGGTTTATTCACCTCACTACCAATGGCTGAATTTTATTTTTTTGCCTGAGTAACATTCCATTGTATACATGTATCACCTCTTTATCCATTCAGCTGTGGATGGAGATCTAGACTGCTTTCATGTACCAGCTATTGCAAATAGTGCTGCAATGAACACAATGAAACCCCATGGCAGCACGCCAAGCCTCCTTGTTCCTCACCATCTCCTGAAGTTTGCCCGAATTCATGTCCATTGCATCTGTGATGCTATCCAGCCATTTCATGCTCTGATGCCCTCTTCTCCTTCTGCCCTCAGTCTTTCCCAGCATCAGGAACTTTTCCAATAACTTGATTGTTCACATCAGATGACCAAAATGCTGGAGCTTCAGCTTCAGCAACAGTCCTTCCAATGAGTATTCAGGGCTATTTTCCCTTAAGATTGACTGCTTTGATCTCCTTGTTGTCCAAGGGACTCTCAGGAGTCTTTTTAACCACCACAGTTACAAGGCATCAATTCTTTGGCATTCTGCCTTCTTTACTGTCCAACTCTCACAACAGTACATGACCACTGGGAAAGCCATAGCTTTGACTTTATGGACCTTTGTCGGTAGAGTTATGTTTCTGCTTTTCAACAAACTGTTTAGGTTTGTCATAGCTTTCCTGCCAAGGATGAATTGTCTTCTGATGTCATGGCTACACTCACCATCCACAGTGATTTTAAAGCTCAAGAAGAGAAAACTGTCACTGTTTCCTATTACTACTTCCATCTTTCCCCCTTCTATTTACAATTAAGTAATGGGGCCAGTTGAGCTATTTCAAATCCTGAAAGATGATGCTGTGAAAGTACTGCACTCAATATGCCAGCAAATTTGGAAAACTCAGCAGTGGCCACAGGACTGGAAAAGGTCCGTTTTCATTCCAATCCTAAAGAAAGGCAATGCCAAAGAATGCTCAAACTACCTCACAATTGCACTCATATCACACACTAATAAAGTAATACTCAAAATTCTCCAAGCCAGGCTTCAGCAATGCATAAGCAATTAACTTCAAGATGTTCAAGTTAGTTTCTGAAAAGGCAGAGGAACCAGAGATCAAATTGCCAACATCGGCTGGATCATCGAATAAGCAAGAGAGTTCCAGAAAAACCATCTATTTCTGCTTTATTAACTATGCCAAAGCCTTTGACTGTGTGGATCACAATAAACTGTGGACAATTCTGAAAGAGATGGGAATACCAGACCACCTGACCTGCCTTTTGATAAATCTGTATGCAGGTCAGGAAGCAACAGTTAGAACTGGCCATGGAACAACAGACTGGTTGCAAATAGGAAAAGGAGTATGTCAAGGCTGTATATTGTCACCCTGCTTATTTAACTTCTATGCAGAGTACATCATGAGAAACCCTGGGCTGGAAGAAGCACAAGCTGGAATCAAGATTGCCGGGAGAAATATCAATAACCTCAGACGTGCAGGTGACACCACCCTTATGGCAGAAAGTGAAAAAGGAACTAAGGAGCCTCTTGATGAAAATGAAAGAGGAGAGTGAAAAAGTTGGCTTAAAGCTCAACATTCAGAAAACAAAGATCATGGCATCTGGTCCCATCACTTCTTGAGAAATAGATGGGGAAACAGTGGAAACAGTGTCAGACTTTCTTTTGGGGGCTCGAAAATCACTGCAGATGGTGACTGCAGCCATGAAATTAGAAGAAGCTTACTCCTTGGAAGAAAATTTATGACCAACCTAGAGAGCATATTGAAAAGCAGAGACATTACTTTGCCAACAAAGGTCAGTCCAGTCAAGGCTATGGATTTTCCTGTGGTCATTTATGGACGTGAGAGTTAGACTGTGAAGAAAGCTGAGTGCCGAAGAATTGATGCTTTTGAAGTGTGGTGTTGGAGAAGACTCTTGAGAGTCCTTTGGACTGCGAGGAGATCCAACCAGTCCATTCTGAAGGAGATCAGCCCTGGGATTTCTTTGGAAGAAATCATGCTAAAGCTGAAACTCCTGTACTTTGGCCAGCTGATGCGCAGAGCTGACTCATTGGAAAAGATTCTGATGCTGGGAGGGATTGGGAGCAGGAGGAGAAGGGAATGACAGAGGATGAGATGGCTGGACGGCATCACTGACTCGATGGACATGAGTCTGAGTGAACTCCGGGAGTTGGTGATGGACAGGGAGGCCTGGTGTTCTGCAATTCATGGGATCGCAAAGAGTTGGACATGACTGAGCAACTGAACTGAACTGAACTGAACTGAACTGAATGGGACCAGATGTCATAATCTCAGTTTTTAAATATTCACTTTTAAGTTCGCTCTTTCACTATCTTCCTTCACCCTCATCAAAAGGCTCTTTAGTTCCTTTTGTCTTTCTGACATTTGAATGGTATTATCCACATATTTGAGGTTGTTGATGTTTCTCTCGCTTATCTTAATTTCAACTTGTAAGTCATCAAGTCTGGTATTTCTCATGATGTGCTCAGTGTATAGGTTAAACAAATAGGGTAACAGCAGACATCTCTGTCATCCTCCTTTCTCAATCTTGAACCAATCAGTTGTTCCATACAGGGTTTGAACTATATTTTCTTGACCCACATGCAGGTTTCTCAGGAGACAGGTAAGATGGTCTGGTATTCCCTTCTCTTTAAGAGCTTTCAACAGTTTGTTATGATTCACACAACCAAAGGATGTAGTGTAGTGGGTGAAACAGAGGTAGATGCTTTTTCTGGAATTTCCTAACTTTCTCTGTGATTCTGAAAATGTTAGCAATTTAATCTCTGGTTTCTCTTCCTTTTTGGAGCCAGCTTGGACATCAGGAATTTGTAGCTTCACATAACGCTGAAGCCTAGCATGCAAGATTTTAAGTATGACCTTACTAGCATGGAAGATGAGTGCAATTTTCTGATGTCCAGCACATTATTTGGTATTATCCTTCTTGGAAATTGGGGTGAGAATTGACATTATCCAGTCCTGTGGCCACTGCTGGGTGTTCCAGATGTGCTGACATATTGAATGCAACACTTGATGGCATCATCTTTTAGGATTTTGAATAGTCCCCTGGAATTCCATCATATCCACTAGCTTTATTAGTAGCAGTGCTTCCTAAGGCCAACATGATTTTGCTCTCCAGAATGTCTGGCTCTGGGTGACTGACCACACCATCATAATAATCCAGTTCATTAATATCTTTTGTACAGTTCTTCTGTTTATTCTTTCCATCTCTTCTTGATCTCTTCAGCGTCTTCTAGGTCTCTACCATTTCTATCCTTTATTGTGCCCATCTTTGGGTGAAATGTTCCCTTGATATCTCCAATTTTTCTGAAGAGCTCTCTAGTCTTTTCCCTTCTGTTTTCTTCTAGTTTTATGCACTGTTCATTGAAGGAGGTCTTCTTGTCTCTGTGCTGTTCCTTGGAACTCTGGATTTAGCTGGATACACCTTTCTTTTTCTCCCTTACTTTTCACTTCTCTTTTTCTTCACCTATTTGTACAGCCTCCACAGACAACCACTTTGCCTTCTTCCTTTTCTTTTTCTCTGGGGTGTTTTTGTTCACTGTTTCCTGTACAATATTAAGGACCTCTGTCCATATATTTTCATGCACACTGTTAACTAGATCTAATCCCTTGAATCTATTTGTTGCCTCTACTGCATATTCATAGAGGATTCAATTTTAAGTCACACCTGGCTAGTCTAGTGGATTTCCCCCCTTTCTTTACTTTAAGCCTTAAATTTGGAATTAGAAGTTGATGATCTGAGCCATAGTCAGCTCCAATTCCTGTTTTTGATGACTGTATACAGCTTCTCCACCTTTGACTACAAAGAATGTAATCATTGTGATTTCAATATTGACCATTCGGTGATATCCATGTGTAAAGCTGTCTCTTCTGTTGTTGAAAAAAATGTATTTGCTATGACCAGTGCATTCTCTTGGAAGAATTCAGTTTTCCTTTGCCCTGCTTCATTTTGTTCTCCAAGACCAAACTTGCCTGTTACACCAGGTATCTTTTGACTTCCTACTTTTGCATTCCAGTCCACAATAATTAATGAAACATATATTTTGGTGTTGGTTCTAGGAGATCTTCTAGGTCTGCATAGAGCTGATCAACCTAGCTTCTTTGACATCAGTAGTAGAGGCATAGACTTGAATTTCTGTGATGTTGAATGGCTTGCCTTGAAAATGAACTGAAATCATTCTGTTATTTCTGAGGTTGCTCCTGAGTACTGCATTTCAGATTCGTGTTTATTATGAGGGCTACTCCACTTGTTCTATGGGATTCTTGCCTGCAGTAGTAGATATCATGGTTATTTGAATTAAATTCACCCATTCCCGTCAATTTTAGTTCACTGATTTCTAAGACGTTGATGTTTATTCTTAGCAACTCCTGCTTGACCACATCCAACTTACCTTGATTCATGGAGTTAACATTCCAGGCTCCCATGCAATACTGTTCTTTGTAGCCTTGGATTTTACTTTCAACACCAGACACATCCACAGCTGAACATAACTTTCACTTTGGCCCAGCCACTTCATTTTTCTGGGGCTATTAGTAGTTGTCCTTAGTGAAAATATAATATTTTCTAAGTACAATACAGAATATTCATTTCAAACTAAGGCCAAAATATATACAATTGTCTCTGTTTTTACCACTATTTAAAAATGTTCGTTGAAATAAGAGTATACTAAAAGTAGAACTATAAAAAATAGAATAATTTTAAGGTATCGATTTTGGCAGATGATGTGATTGCTCACTTAGAAAACACATGTGGAATCTATTAAAAATAAAACCAAACAAAAATATGTAATACCACATTGTATCATTAGAAAATACAGTGAGAAAATATAATTTGTAAGAATCACTTGAAATATAAAATATCTGGAAAGAAATGTGAATGAAGAATTTTTATCTAGGTTTTACATAAGAAACTACCAAACATTACTTAGGGACAGTTTTACAAAATGGTAAGCTGAGACATCTACTCCTGGTGATTACAAAGAACTTGATATTATTTATATGGGACTTCCCATACATTAAGTTGACCATTTAATGTGATTCCATCCCAAATGTCAGTAGACATTGAGGAAAGTGAACTCTAACAAAATAATTATAAGGTGTGTCTCTTGCCACTTCTCCTTAATATCTTACGCTTCTGTTAGGTCCATACCATTTCTGTCCTTTATTGAGCCCATCTTTGCAGGAAATGCTCCCTTGGTATCTCTGATTTTCTTGAAGAGATCTCTAGTCTTTCCCATTCTGTTCTTTTCCTCTATTTCTTTGCACTGATCACTGAGGAAGGCTTTCTTATCTCTCCTTGCTGTTCTTTGGAACTCTGCATTCAGATGCTTATAGCTTTCCTTTTCTCCTTTGCTTCTGGCTTCTCTTCTTTTCACAGTTATTTGTAAGGCCTCCCCAGACAGCCATTTTGCTTTTTTTGCATTTCTTTTCCATGGGGACGGTCTTGATCCCTGTCTCCTGTACAATGTCACAAACCTCCGTCCATAGTTCATCAGGCACTCTATCTATCAGATCTAGTCCCTTAAATCTATTTCTCACTTCCACTGTATAATCATAAGGGATTTGAATCATATAAATGTAGAAAAACTAAAACAACATGATGCAGATATGAGGATATAATAGTTATCTGAGCTGTTGTAATCTCTCTCCTAGAATACTCTGCTTTCATCTGCATCCTTTAGTCTGTCCCTCACCCAGCAGCTGGACACTTTATTAGATGGTGAATAGAGATCATGTGGTCCTTTCAAGATATATGATCACTTCCTATATATTAATTCTTAGACTGATCTAAACTCCTCTCCATGCCTCAAGGTCTCAGCCACCCTGATTGCTCAGTGCCCTGCACTCACCTACCCTTCTGTCAAATGTGGGGCTAATCCCACCACGATCCTGGGATGCTTGGTGTCCTTCAATCACTGGAAGTGCTACTTCCCACTCCATTTACTTCTGTTCATTACTAACATTTCAGCCTATATATTACCTCCTTGGAGTCTCTCCTTGTCTACTTTACCTGTAGTAGATGTCCTTGTTACCTTTTTTCATGCTGTCCTATATTTGTTACTCCTTATAACATTCTATATTTCTTTTTATTTTCCTCTGCTTGTGTACTTGTATGTCTGGTGTTTCACTAGGAGTTCAACTCTACAAGGTCTAGGTATTTAAAGGAATTAGCAAAGTCTACAGTAAGGTAGGTTTTACTCTTGATAACTTCTTGGAGAGAAGTTCTTGATGTGGGTGGACATCCACTGGGGGAACATGCCCACACCACCTGGACAGCCTGCCAGACATGACCCTGGATCCACTCTGCTCCAGGAGGTCTACACTAAAGATCCCATGGGCCCTTCCTCATGTTAGGGATGATTGGAGTCAGCATCCATTTTCTCTGTGAAACTGTTCTCCAACTTTCTTCTTCCATCATTCTGTGAACATTTTGATTTAAAAAATAATTTCCTTTGACAGTGTTGAATTTTACTTGCATGCTGTGCTCCTGGAAAACAGTGAAGACTAAGAAATGTCTCATCCTTGTATATTCTGAAAATACTTTACTGCAAAGAACCACTTTTCCACACATCACACAAGTAGTATGACCCCTGGATCCTCCCATCCTCTGTTCACCTCTGACAAGGACAGGCATAGACCCTCCAAATTCCCAATCTTTGCTTCATAAATAACTGGCTGAAAAAATTTATCCACAGTGATCAACTGGAATAAAATACTTGTTAACCAAAACTTCTGTTAACTTTCTCTTCCCCCTGGTCCCTGAACTTTAACCCACCCTTAGCCTGAACGAGAGGCTTCCTGGTGGCTAAGTGGTAAAGAATCTACCTGCAATGGAGGCAACACAGATTAGATTCCTGGGTCAGGAAGATCCCCTGGAAAAAGGTATGGCAATCCACTCCAGTATTCTTGCCTGAAGAATCCCAGGGATGGAGGAGTCTGGCGGGTTACAGTCCATTGAGTCACAAAGCATCAGACGCTACTGGGCAAGCAAGCACTCAGCCTGATCCAGAACATAGTCCAGCCTTAACTACTCCTCTTGCGAACAGACTGGCCTCCAGGCAAAGCATCCTGTGATCTATTGCCTGATCACACCAAATCCATCCTCCCACTTCCACATCCTTTGTTCTTCTCAGCCTTGTTCACTCCTCTGCTAAATGGAACATTCTTTTGGCTTCACAGATATTATGATAAGAGAATTTTCCATAGGGGAATAGTCCCACTCTCCATTTTTGGATAGTCTCTTTACTTACCTTGCAAAAACCCCTTCAAAGAAAATCTGTCTAACAGGTCTGAATTTAGTTGGTCTTTGACAGTTTCCTCTTCTCTCAAGGTCATGTTTCTTCCTCTGGTCTCCTTAAATACTTTTTCTTATTGTTTCACCATAGATCACATTGTTCCTTACAACCCAGATACCAAATTATTAGCAATTTCTTCTATCTCTGCAATTTGAAAGAAAATATGTGGATTTTCTATTCCAGAAGGAATCTTTCTGGAATAGCAATATAAGAGGAGTAAAAAACAGTAGTTTTTTGGTTTTGACCAAAATACAAATCTGTGTATTTACCTTAGTTTGCATGTATCAAAAGTTTTCAAAAGATAATCCATTCCCTTTAATTCAATAATTCTGGTTATAGAAATTGTTCTAAGGTAATAATACAATATAACCAAAATTTATTTAAAATATGCATGTACTTGTTGTTTATAAGAAGCAACAATGAGGAAAAGAAACAAGTAAAACTAAAATCCAACCAAAAATGGTACATTATTTAATAATTTATTTGTGAAGAATATTGTATGACATGTAAAAATATCTGTGATATACCAATATCACATACATACATAAGTTATTAATAATTTTATATGTAGTATGTATTCATGTTTTTCACATTTAAAAAGATGAATATGAACTTTCTTACATTTAATAAGTTTTTATCTTTGTTTTGCTAAACTTCTGGTAAACACGCAAGAGTTTAAATGTTTATCTCTGCATCCTTTACCCACAAAGCATATCCATCTATTATCCACAGACAGATCTTTGCCTTGTTATTTTCTCCCTCTGCCTCCATTCTGTTACTGCCAAGAAACTTCTAGTATGTGTGAAAGCCCAGCTGAAAAACAGGGGTAGTGGGTAATAAGTTGCTATTAAAGATTCTTGAACTTTTGTGAGCAATGTTTTAGGTTGCTTGACACAGGATGAAAGAAGTCAAAGCACAAAAGGCCTTACTGGTTACATTTGGTTTTGTATAAATTTAAGTCCATTTGGTTGATCCTAGGATTGTTAAAGCCTCTTTTCCACAGAATAGAGAGTGAACCCATCATACCTCTATTTTTTTAGAAAGAGCTACTTAAACAGCATTGCCTTGTCTTCACAGTAGTTTCAAAGTAGATAAAATCTGTTATCTATCAGAAATCTGTTCTTATGCACCAGAAATATAAATTTGCTGTGTTATGAAAATGGTATTGCAGTACAAAATAAAAACATAAAACAAAGAAACCTAAGAAGACCTGTTTCCTTTTCAACTGAGGTTGCAACATACTGGGGAGGCTGACACATGAATAATAAAGATGATAGTATGACAGTGCAATACAAAATATCAGATAATCCATAGCAGTGCTGCTAATAGAAGCATAATATAAGCCATGTGTATAATTTTCTAGTAGTTACCTTTAAAAGAGTAAAAAGAAATAAGTAAGTTTATATCTAATAGTATATTTTATTTAAAGCATTTTAAAGACACCATCCAAATATAATTTTGTTATGTAATATATATATAAATGATTAATGAGGTCTTTTGCAGTTTTAATATTAAGTCTGAAATATATTTTCTACACTTGTAGCACAACTCAATTTGTACTACCCATAATACAAGTGCTCAATAGCCACATGTGACTAGCGGCTACTATTCTAGGCAGAACAGGTCTAAAGGAGGGTTGGTTACAACTAAAACATAATAATATAAAGGAGGTGGGAGGGGATATTTTGAAGTTGGGGACCCAAAAAATCCCCTGGGGGTACATGGCTTCTCAGCCCTGCCTGCAAGATCAGATAGCAGGAAAGGCACTGAAGGGAGAGGGCACAGCAGGAAAGAGAGAAGAAAGATGCTGTCTGTCCATGC
The DNA here is from genome assembly GCA_917880005.1 of Nanger dama. Taxonomy (NCBI): domain Eukaryota; kingdom Metazoa; phylum Chordata; class Mammalia; order Artiodactyla; family Bovidae; genus Nanger; species Nanger dama. The sequence goes on from CAKJTW010000069.1 coordinate 9,008,133, forward strand.
TGGCTGAAGTTGGGTGTTTGTGGGGTCAAGAGAGAAAGGTATACAAGGTGGAAACACTGGGCTAGATTGCAAAATTTTTCTATCTTCTTCCAACCCCTTTTCCTTACCTAAAGAACAAACTATTTTCTCCAGAGAAAGCCAGTCCCTAGCAGACTCACTCCCTTCAGAGTTTTCATCAGCTGCCTGTGACCTAGTTAACCACCGATTTCCAACTGAGCTAACTTTACAGCAAGTCCTGCAGGCCCGCTCAGAGGGAAGCTAGCGTTGGGTTCATGGTGTCTGAAGAGATGCTGGCAGGTGCTGGGTCCTGGTGTCTGGCTCAGCATGGCTAATTTATGAGGCCCCAGCAAGTCAGTGCGAGGAGGAGAGATCCGGGCAGGGGACCCTGCTAATTGGCCCTTTCAGTTCCTGGCAGGCACTACTGGTGAGAAGCTCCCTGGGCTCAGACTTCTTATGTCCTTTTCAAAAGGCAGAAGAGACAGATGAGGTCAACAATTTAAAAAGAAAACAAGTGGGAAAGCTCCCAGCTCAGGGGAATGGCTGTCCCTGACTTCACCCAGCTGTGTGGCCATCTCCTGACTCCAGAGAAGCCGTACCCCTTGATATAGGCTTTTGTTCCCCTGCAAGCAGAAAGGGCACAGGTCTCTTGTTGTAGGTAGAGTCAGCCAATTGATTTAGACCCATATGTATCTGATTCCTGAATTCAACAGCTGTTTGAAGCTCAAGCACAGCCTGGAGAAGCCCAGAGAGTGTAGTCGCCAGGCCACAACTCAACTCTGGTCTACAGTTTGGGGGGTCACAAGAAGGAGCTAGATCCAAGAATGCTCAGGTCACCACAGGAAACTTCACAAGGAGTTGGCCAGAACTGAAAGAGGACTGATAACACATTGTGGTTCTACCTCCTTCCCACACCAGCCTCTTGGAGTAAAACAATGGGAGTAGTCTTAACCCTACTTGCACTGTTAAATGCTTCTTTCTTTCCCATCTTCTTAAAATACTCCAGTATCTAGTTATGTTTTATTTATTTATTTTTTTTTGGTTGTTGTTTTTTAACTTAGTTTTACCAGTACAAAAATGATGCTAGGTGGGGCTGGTGGAGTGTGAGTGAATGCGCTATGGAGTGATTCAAGCTGTTTGCTCCTGGAAAAGACCTTTGGCTCAAGGGACTATTGAAGGAGTGGTTAGTTTTGGTGGAAATCAAAGATTTATTGGACTAATACTCTCTTCCAGTATTTGAAATAGAGAGTTTTAAAAGAGATGTCAACAGGTCAAGATACTTGAATTTTCTTTAAAGCTTCCACACCTACATTGGCTGCTGAAGATAAGGAAAGATACTTAATATTTGTATTACCAATTGATTAGAGTTATGAGACATACACAGATTAACCATTGGGTTGGTCCGGGAAAGTAAGTCCCTTTACAGAAAAGATCAGTTATTTCTTTCTAATAGCATTATGATCAAACAAGGCTGATGAAGTGTTGGTGATGAGAGCAATTACATCTGAATATAATTCTGAGTAAAAGTCTAAACTTTGCCCCAAATTATCATTATTAGTTTTAAAAATTGTTTTTGTATTTTTCTTTTAATGCCTTCTCCACAACAAAGCTGAGAAAAAATTAATATTACTGACTATATTGTGTGTGCTTACTTAGTCACTAAGTGGTGTCTGACTCTTTGTGACCCCATGGACTGTAGCCTTCCAGGCTCCTCTGTCCATGGAATTTCCCAGGAATAATACTAGAGTGGGTTGACATTTCCTCTTCCAGCAGATATTTTCAACCCAGGGATCAAACCCGAATCTCCTGTGTCTTCTTCATGGGCAAGTGAACTCATTATCACTGAATCAGCCGAGAAGCCACACTAACTATAATACCTAGTATTATTAGGTTGTTGGAAGAGGGTGTTTGCTATGACCAGTGCATTTTCTTGGCAAAACTCTGTTAATCTTTGCCCTGCTTCATTCCGCATTCCAAGGCCAAATTTGCCTGTTACTCCAGGTGTTTCTTGACTTCCCACTTTAGCATTCCAGTCCCCTATAATGAAAAGGCCGTCTTTTTTGGGTGTTAGTTCTAAAAGATCTTGCAGGTCTTCATAAAGCCGTTCAACTTCAGCTTCTTCAGCATTACTGGTTGGGGCATAGACTTGTATAACTGTGATATTTATTGGGTACCACAGTGTACCAAGAACAGTGCTAACAAATTACCTGTAAAAGCCTTAAGACTAATAGGCATTCAATTTAATTTTGACATGCCTTTTGAAAAAAAAGTTTACAAATATGTTTGAAGAGACTTGAATTATCTTTTCAAACTTTTCATAACTATCCAGCTATGTAACTAGCCTAGCCACTTAGTATTTCTCAACCTCACTTTATTCCTTATAGACAACAACTCATATTACCATGACTCATCAGAATATATGACAAACTTTCACATATTCTATTTCACTTTCTCACCCCAACTGTGTGAGGAAAATAAGGCCTAGAGAGGATTAAACAACAACAACAACAACAAAAGCTGTTTAAGATCACAGTAAATCTGTATGCCTGGACCTGAGCTCCAGATTTCTGATGCCATAAGCTATGGAATTTCCCGTTATTATTATCTCAAATGCTAATGTGTTAGGATTTCACCTGCATGGTATTTAGTGTCCTGAAGAATAATTTACAGTTTTGGCAGGATCAGAAATAGTGAGTCAGTTACTTCCCTGGTGGCTCAGAAGGTAATGCATTTGTCTACAGTGTAGGAGACCTGGGTCAGGAAGATTCCCTGGAGAAGGAAATGGCAACCCACTCTAGTACTCTTGCCTAAAAAATCCCATGGGTGGAGGAGCCTGTTGCAGGCTACTGTCCATGAGATTTCGAAGAGTCAGATACGACTGAGTGACTTCACTTCAATTTTGCTTTTGAGAGCATTGGCTTTGGAGTACTCCACTGGGTGAAGAGCTCCAGCTCCTGTTTTGGCAAAGTCCACTCTCCTGGACTCTGTAAGTATCTTCAACTATAGTGATAGTTGTAGCAGTCTTGACTCAGTGTCTAGCATTTTAGAGTAGTTTGTCAATATTCAGTTCAGTTCAGTTCAGTTGCTCAGTCGTGTCCGACTCTTTGCGACCCCATGGACTGTAACCTACTAGGCGTCTCTGTCCATGGGATTCTCCAGGCAAGAATACTGGAGTGGATTGCCATTTCCTTCTCCAGGGGATCTTCCCGACCCAGGGATCGAACCCAGGTCTCCTGCATTGAAGGCAGGCGCTTTAACCTCTAAGGCACCAGGGAGGTGTGACCTAACACTTATTTCTGGTCAGGGAAAAGAGCTAAAGGAGCTACAAGGACCACACATCTGTAGATAGGAAAGTGCATCCTTTTCCTCTGGATTCTATTTTGTTTTTTTTTTCCCTTTACTGAATGCCCTTGCTTTGGAACCCTTACTCCATGAACAAGCTGGCAGGCTATGAGCCAGATTGAGATCTTGGCCATGCTAAATTAAATTACGCTATTGCAGTATCAAAAATAAGAAAAAGAAAAAAGAGAGCGATCTCTCCAAAGGCATCAGTTTTATAAGGTATTCTGACTGTGGGCTTATGAAATATCTATATATTGATAACTTTCTCCTAAATTATTGACTGCATATCTCTGGCACATTGTAATATGTCTACTGATGTGCAGTAGCACAGTGGGGGTCATTTTTTAAATCTGCTTAAGCACTAGGCATATTTCTGTCTTTATGTATCCAGAGGTACAACTTTAATAACATGAAGAAGTGAGAAAAAAAAGCCAGACATAGTCCAAGATCAAGATTCTCTTCTATTGCAATCTCCTTTGGAATTTCTCAAAGTCCAAAATGCAGTTAATCACTCCTGTGAGGAAATTTGGAATCGACCAACACATTTCATCATTGCCTTAATTATCCTTGATGCTCTTTGAGGACCAAAGTTTCCTGCTTTTGGAAAATAAATGAATAAACAGTTTTCATTAAGATCCCATTCACTCTCTTTTATCCAAGATACAGCTATGGGCAAAGAGATGATGTAGATAAGAAATTATTTTTCCTGTTTTTCTACCTCTCTCCTCACTCTTACTCTTTTTTTCTTTGCTTCTTCATTATGTTCTTTCTTTTCTTCCATCCTTCCACTCATCCTCTCTCTCTGTTTCTCATTCTTTTCCTAATGAGAAAATTGGAAGATGGTTTCATTAAGACTCCTAACCAGCAAGTGAAGCAGCTGGCAGGGCACTGATCACACTGATTAATTCTTGATTTCAATGAATGAGTACAAAGTGAAGGATAGAGGAAGATGGTGTCAGTGATGAAGACTTTGATTAAGCCCCAGAATTCACCAAACTTATCATTCAGTACATTTGTGGGGGTGGGGTGTGGTGTTTCAAGACAAAAACATCAAGCAGACTACACTGGGAAGGTGACACAATAATGTTGAAATTTTAAAGTGTTGACCCTCTACTTGTAGACCAAGACTTTTACTTCCTGTTTTATTGTAAAATAAAAGAAATTCATCAACCTACATTCAAACAAAATGCATGACTTATTTATTATAAGGCAATACTCCCAACACACCAAAGATCAAGAAATGGAGCTTTGCCATCCAGCCCTGAAGCTCCTCTATGGGCTCAGTCCCAATTCTCCCCCTCGTCACCTCCAAAAGGGACAATTTTGATGACTTTCCTAGTTACCACTTTTATTCATTGCTTTATGACTTTATTACCTAGGTGTTTGTCTCTAGATTACTTTAGTTCAGTTAGCTTTGCTTGCCTTTTATTAAAACAAAACAAAAATATATCTCTTTTGGTCTACAAATTTTTCATCCCTTTTTGTCTTTATAATTTATTAATTGAAAATCTGGTATATTTAACTTGCAGCATTCCCCACAGTCTTCATGCTGCTGAGGGCACACTCATGGTGCAGTTCAACATGTTCTTCTGTCCTTAGAATTCCCTACAAATTGATAGCTGGATCCAGAGAATGGATCTAACTTGAATTTGAGCCCCTTGAGCCAAGCCCCTTTATCTGCATATGCTAACAATTGAGGTAAGCACATCTAAACTACACGACTTTACAGTTTTTATTTTAAGTTACCTTGGTACGGAAAGTGATGTTTTCTGTGTTCTCCCTCAATTCATGTCCCATTAAAATTAAAAAAAAAAAAAAAAAAAACTAAACTAAATAACTCACTGCTTTACTAACTCAACAGATATTCATTAAACCCCTACTAGACGCTTTTCATGTCCTCAAAATATTACTATTTTCATGTTCTAATGGTTTTTATTCCCAGTTGGGAGAAACAGACAATAAACAAATAAATGTATGAGTCAAAGTCAGATGATGATAAATAGATTAAAAACAAAAACCAAATAAGGGTTAGGGAGATTCTTGAAGATCTGAGAAATAGCACAGAGGGATTCAGCAACTAGAAATGAATATGGCAGTGACTAGAAAGAGGTAAGATCAGAAACTAGTAAATGAACGGATCATGGAACATTTGTTTTCTGTTCTTTAACAAAACTTCCTTTACTATATACATGTCTGGAGCCTGATTCTCTTCATAGTTAAAGAGAGAGGATTAGAGTGAAAAAAGTGTGATTTGGGCTAAGAAAAAAATATTCAGCATTCAAAGGTGTTTGAAGGCACACAGTATTGCATATTCCTAACTTACATACAAGTAACCTCAATTCAAAGCAGCACACAATTGATGTCACATCATTAAAGGTCCTTTAGAATTCACCAGAATTTTTTCTGATTATGACAATAAAAGAAAAGCTTCCAAAAGGAGATAACACTTCAGTGAGGTACTGAGAAGAGGTAGGACTTTGAAGTTGAGAGGACTTAAGTAGAAGAAATGCCCTAAGCAAATCTTCTCTTGTTTTCAAAGATATTTTGAAAAATATAAAGCAATATCACTTTTCTCATTATTTTTTGAGAAATTATAGCTATTTCCATTAAAAGTGTGTCATTTCTGTCAATATGTGATGAGTTTATTCTTGTTATTTTAAATAAATTATTGACAAAAATTGTTAAAAAATATTCACCCTTCAATATTTGTGTTTCATTTAGCTATAATTGCTGTTTGGGCCCATGGAACCAATTTTATTCATGGTGTCTTGACACCATTGTTTCATCAAAAATGTGTAAATTCTATGTAGCAGATTCTATGTGAGATCCTTCCCTTGGATATGGGAACTATGTAGTGGAAAAACAGGATACCAAAAAAATTGTGTTTGACCTTATTAAAAAAAAAAAAAGATTCAAAAGCAGGAACACATAACATATTTTGAGAATGGCCAGTGGACTCATTTGACAGGACATGTCAAAGGAGTTGTGTACTAAAAAGGCATGTAGAAGTTAGATTGTGGATAAGCTTAAATGCTATGAAAAACAGGTTTATGCTTTAGAAAGTGGAAACTTAAGAAAAACGTTTGAATTAGCAAAGGATATAATTAAAATAAAGTACAAGGGATTGGAGAAAAAAAAATAAAGTCAATGTTTGAAAGAGGAATTCTTCAGACAATCTAATGGATCAATCCAGAGCTGAGGGACAGAAGACAAGAGCTACTAAGTTTCAACTGGGACTTCAGTTAGTAAAGAATAAGAGGACTGAACATGTACTGTAAACACATTTCTAAGAGTTAAACTACTACACATGAGAGCATAAATCATAATGAAGACTATATATGCATATACATCATGAAGCATATTACTTACATATGTAATATACAGTTGGCCTTTCTTTTCTGCAGATTCTGCATCTGCAGATTCAACCAACCACAAATTTACAATACTCAAAAAAAAAATTCTAGAAAGCTCCAAAAGCAAGACTTGAATTTTTCATGAACAAGCAACTATTTAAATAGCATTTGCATTGTATTCAGTTCAGTCGCTCAGTCGTGTCTGACTCTTTGTGACCCCATGAATCGCAGCACGCCAGGCCTCCCTGTTCATTACCATCTCTCAGAGTTCACTCAGACTCATGTCCATCGAGACCGTGATGGCATCCAGCCATCTCATCCTTGATCGTCCCCTTCTCCTCCTGCTCCCAATCCCTCTGAGCATTAGAGTCTTTTCCAATGAGTCAACTCTTCACATGAGGTGGCCATAGAAATGGAGTTTCAGCTTTAGCATCATTCCTTCCAAAGAAATCCCAGGGTTGATCTCCTTCAGAATGGACTGGTTGGATCTCCCTTGCAGTCCAAGGGACTCTCAAGAATCTTCTCCAACAGCACAGTTCAAAAGCATCAATTCTTTGGCTCTCTGCCTTCTTCACAGTCCAACTCTCACATCCATACATGACCACAGGAAAAACCATAGCCTTGACTAGACGAACCTTAGTCAGCAAAGTAATGTCTCTGCTTTTGAATATATTATCTAGGTTGTTCATAACTTTTCTTCCAAGGAGTAAGCGTCTTCTAATTTCATGTCTGCAATCACCATCTGCAGTGATTTTGGAGCCCCCAAAAATAAAGTCTGACACTGTTTTCACTGTGTCCCCATCTATTTCCCATGAATCGATGGGACTGGATGCCATGATCTTCATTTTCTGAATGTGGAGCTTTAAGCCAACTTTTTCACTCTCCTCTTTCACTTTCATCAAGAGGCTTTTTAGCTCAATTCACTTTCTGCCATGAGGGTGGTGTCATATGCATATCTGAGGTTATTGATAGTTCTCCTGGCAGTCTTGATTCCAGCTTGTATTTCTTCCAGTCCAATGTTTCTCATGATGCATTCTGCATATAAGTTAAATAAGCAGGGTGCAATATACAGCTTTGACATACTCCTTTTCCTATTTGGAACCAGTCTGTTTTTCCATGTCCAGTTCTAACTGTTGCTTCCTGACCTGCATACAGGTTTCTCAAGAGACAGGTCAGGTGGTCTGGTATTCCCATCTCTTTCAGAATTGTCCACAGTTTATTGTGATCCACACAGTCAAAGTCTTTGGCATAGTCAAGAAAGCAGAAATAGATGTTTTTCTGGAACTCTTTTGCTTTTCCCATGATCCAGTGGATGTTGGCAATTTGATCTCTGATTCCTCTGTCTTTTCTAAAACCAGCTTGAACATCAGGTAGTTCACAGTTCATGTATTGCTGAAACCTATCTTGGAGAATTTTGAGCATTACTTTACTAGCATGTGAGATGAATGCAATTGTGCAGCAGTTTGAGCATTCTTTGGCATTGCCTTTCTTTGGAATTGGAATGAAAATGGTCCTTTTCCAGTCCTGTGGCCACTGCTGAGTTTTCCAAATTTGCTGGTATATTGAGTGCAGCACTTCCACAGCATCATCTTTCAGGATTTGAATCAGCTCCACTGGAATTCCATCACCTCCACTAGCTTTGTTCGTAGTGATGCTTTCTAAGCCCACTTGACTTCCCATTCCAAGATGTCTGGCTCTAGATTAGTGATCACATCATCATGATTATCTGGGTCATGAAGATCTTTTTGTACAGTTCTTCCGTGTATTCTTGCCACTCTTCTGAATATCTTCTGCTTCTTTTAGGTCCAGACCATTTCTGTCCTTTATCGAGCTCATCTTTGCATGAAATGTTCCCTTGGTGTCTCTTATTTCATTGAAGAGATCTCTAGTCTTTCCCATTCTGTTCTTTTCCTCTATTTCTTTGCATTGATCGCTGAAGAAGCCTTTCTTATCTCTTCTTGCTATTCATTGGAACTCTGCATTCAGATGCTTATATCTTTCCTTTTCTCCTTTGCTTTTCGCCTCTCTTCTTTTCACAGCTATTTGTATGGCCTCCCCAGACAGCCATTTTGCTTTTTGCATTTCTTTTCCATGGGGATGGTCTTGTCTCCCATACAATGTCACGAACCTCTGTCCATAGTTCATCAGGGACTCTATCTATCAGATCTAGACCCTTAAATATATTTCTCACTTTCACTGTATAATCATAAGGGATTTGATTTATGTCATACCTGAATGGCCTAGCGGTTTTCCCTACTTTCTTCAATTTGAGTCTGAATTTTGCAATAAGGAGTTCATGATCTGAGCCACAGTCAGCTCCTGGTCTTGTTTTTGTTGACTGTATAGAGCTTCTCCATCTTTGGCTGCATAGAATATAATCAGTTTGATTTCAGTGTTGACCATCTGGTGATGTCCATGTGTAGAGTCTTCTCTTGTGTTGCTGGAAGAGGGTGTTTGCTATGACCAGTGCATTTTCTTGGCAAAACTCTATTAGCCTTTGTCCTGCTTCATTCTGCATTCCAAGGCCAAATTTGCCTGTTACTACAGGTGTTTCTTGACTTCCTACTTTAGCATTCCAGTCCCCTACAATGAAAAGGACATCTTTTTTGGGTATTAGTTCTAAAAGGTCTTTGTAGGTCTTCGTAAAGCTGTTTAACTTCAGCTTCTTCAGCATTACTGGTTGGGGCATAGACTTGGATAACTGTGATATTGAATGGTTTGCCTTGAAATGAACAGCGATCAAATATTGTAAAAAATCTAGAAATATTTGTAAAAGTGTTCAGAAGGATCCATAGTTTATATGCATATATTAAGTTGGTACAAAAGTAATAGCAGTTTTGAACCCTGAATTTTATATCATTATAATTTAAGGCTCAAACACATCTTCATTAATCAAAATAAGAGTCATTACAATCAACACATTTTTTGCCAAAGAGAAGTAAATTTGCTTATTCCTGTACCATAAAAATCCATGTGTTGGGATTCAATGAACTCTTTGGAAAAATTTTCTGTGTCCTACTGGTTATGGCAGCATGTTCCATCCAAAAAATTATTGAGATGCTTGAAGAAATGGTAGTTGGTTAGTGAAAGGTTAGGCGAATATGGCAGATGATGTAAAACTTCCTAGCCCAATTCATTAAACTTTTGAAGTGCTGATTGTGTGGTGTACAGTCAGGCATTGTGAAGAATTGGTCCCTTCCTGTTGACCAACACTGGCTTCAGGCATTTCAGTTTTCAGTGCATCTTATCGATTTGCTTAACATATTTCTCAAAGGTAGTAGTTTCACCAGGATTCAGAAAGCTGTAGTGGATCACACTGGCAACAGACCATGAAACAGTGACCATGACCCCTTGTTTTTGCTGCATGTTTTGCTTTGGGAAGTGCTTTGGAGCTTCTTCTCAGTCCAGCCACTGAGCTAGTCATTGCTAGCTGTCATATTAAATCCACTTTTAATTTCACATCACAATCTGATTGAGAAATGGTCCACTGTTGTTGCATAGAATAAGAGAAGACGATACTTCAAATGATGATTTTTTAAATCTGTAGTCTTCTCATAAGGCACCCACTTATCAAGCTTTTTCACTTTCCTAATTTGCTTCAAAGGCCAAATGAACATAGAATGGTCAGCAATGAGTTCTTGGGCAGCTTGTCATGTAATTGTAAGAGGATCAGCTTCCGTGATGCCTTCAGTTGGTTGTTGTCAGCTTCCAATGACTGCCCACTATGCTCCTCATCTTCAAGGCTCTTGTCTCCTTTGCAAAACTTCTTGAGCCACCACTGCACTGTAAGTTCATTAGCAGTTCCTGGGCCAAATGAATTGTTGATGTTGTGAGTTATCTTTGCTGCTTTATGACCCGTTTTGAATTTGAATTAAAAAAAAAAAAAACCTCAAATTTGCTTTTTGTCTCACATCATTCCCATAGTATAATATACTTATAAAATAAACAGCAAATAATAATTCATTAGCAAAAATATAAAGCAAGAAATGTGCAGTAAAATGATAATATAACCATATTTATTTAAGATGTATTCCAATATCAAATGGCTAAATGCAGCAATACAAAACTGCAATTACTTTTGCATCAACCTAATACTATGCCATTTTGGTGTCCAGAGGGGTTCCTGAGACTAATTCATGTGTATACTGTGGGACAAATGTGACTATATATATGTGTGAGTTTATATATTGCATGTGTTTACCAATCACTTACTCTTTCTTTTACTTTTCTTGTTTTCTTTCCCTTATGAATTCCAGTGCCTTCTTTTTGTCCCAAGAGTCCTGAAGCTTTTTACCAGTATAATTTCACCTTAATCTGGCCTTCCAGATGAGTCCTTACAGGGTTTGGATTTTTGTAGTATACTATCAAACACATTTCAAAACTTAACCTGTCCTGAGTGCCTTTCCTGTAAAGCTATGCTTTCCAAAGTGACAATTATTTGTAGCAAACTGTGTAGTGGTAAAAGTTTAAATGGTACTTCTTTAAGTAACACATTTCCCCTTTACATATGTAAAGTCTATGGTATACTAATTTTCAGGCAACAAGATGAATTGCTAGTTAAGAAAGCAGGCCCTGGAACCATGTTGTTCAGACTGCAATTGTACTTCTGTCCTTGCTGTGATATTGGACATAAATCTGAGTATGAGTTTTCTTATTCTATAAGGAGAAACAATTATGTAATTATATCACTTTTGTATGAAAGATTACATACAGTTAAAATTTAAAGCACTTAGAACTGATACTGGCAGATACAAGCATTCCATAAATGTTAGCAGCTTTCATTCAAAAAGTAATCCTTTCAGGAAGTCTCAACATCATCAGAAAGAAGAGTATTTCATACCCAATGCACACTAGGATGCTTGTGAATAGCAGTTTTCTAGGTGTGGCCCTTGGTGTCCTAAAGCAAATAATTCACTATAGTAAATGTACAAAATTAACTTTCACCAATCTACTCTAGTCACTGGAAACCCATCAGTGTTTCATCTAAAGGCTCTTGTGGAAGAAAGATCAACAGATTTCTCCCAAGTTCTGGTTCCACCATCAAAAAACAACACAATTGTAGATAAAACATTTCACCCCCTGGGCTTCAGGCTTCTTATCAGTAAAATGAGAGAGTTGGATGAGATACTCTCTAGGATTCTTTTCAGATCAGCCTCTCTGTGCTTTTACTGTCTTTGTCTTTAGACTAATTTGGGGGACTATAGGAAAAGTTGTAGCAAAATGAGTTGCTTGCAAATGCTTTCTTCAACAAAAGTATACACACACAAACACCCACACCCACACATCATGGACCTTATTCTCTTTATTTTTGCTGCAGAAAGCTGAAGTTGTTCCTATTCTTTCTGTTGTCAGTGTCAGATTGCACTGATTGTATTAATGCACATTTTGGTACATAGGCTTTATGATCTCTTTGCTTTTCACTTTAAATAAATGCAGATTGACATGAGAGCAGGTTGTGTTCATCATATTTCTTTGTTTAAACATTCCTGATCTGGAGGAACAACTGTAGGGGATGAAAAATGCAGAATATATTTCTCTCCCTCAGAAACAATGCTAACAGAGTCATGAGCTAGGACATGCACATTATTTTCTAGATAGTATAAGCAGGCATGGAACCTAAAACCAATACTAGGTACAAGCAAACTGAGAATGTATGCCAGATGTTATCTAAATGACTGCAGGGGGGTACAAATGCCACCTCCTCTTTCCCTGATATAAAAAGACACAAATGCTACAGGTAACTGAGTCCTCCTAGTATTTATCAGTAGCTCCACATTCGACACTCATTCAGACCTAAAGTTTGGCAAATACCATCTTTACCTAACAATGTGATGAGTCACATCACTGTGGGTATCTTCCTTTGGAGCTATGTGTTTAAGAATCTTGACATTAAACTAAAACTATAGAAGAGTCATTCACCTTCAGATAAAGAGGGAGTGATTGCCTCAGGTAATTTTATGAGCCACTCCAGTTCTTATGTATGAGTATACCATGTCCCTCCTGGTCTTTCAAACTCTACTTCTGACTCCCAGTATTCTAAAGCATCTCACACCACCTGTAAATCCAGAACTGCTCTTTAAAGGGTGTTTCTTCATTTTGGCTGAACTACATCACCAGGTCACAATCATGGATCATAATTTCACATACTAGAGCTCCAAAAACAAGTAAAATGTCTCTCCCATATGAGATCCATATGATAGTATCTCATATATTTGACACAGACAGACTTGGGGCTCTTGACTTTTCTTGACTTTAACTTTGAAAAGACTCAGCAGGTAGGGTTAAAGAGAGCCTCTGTTATATGGAGGCAGGTTAGATGTTAGAGAGGGAACCATCTCCAAACTGGGCTGGACACAAACATGAATAGACTGTATCTTATAAAAGAAACAAATTAATTCATGAAAATATCTATGTGTATTTGCTATTCATTATTATAGATCCTTTTCACTTTTCAAATAATTTACCCCTTTTATCAGTTTTGGTATAGAATACTAAAGAAAGTCTGTGTAACATTTTAGGGGATAGAGCATCACAGAGAGAAGAGCAAACACTATAAGACAATGATTTTGTCATAACTCACCGATGCTCCTAGGGGGAAAAAAAAGGAATATTGCAAGGTAGGTTGCAAGAGGGGCAGATCATGCATCTTGTCACTACGAACTGACTTCCTGCACAAGCGTCTTAGTTTATAACATTTATAACTTTTTCTCTGCATACTTAGAAAGCATTTTCTTCCATTAGTAGTCTGGTGGAAGAATGCAATCTTTGGAGCTAAAAATCTTCATATACCCCCAAAAAAAAGCCATTTTTAAAACTTGTAAGAACTCACTATGACAAGATTATCCGGCAAGGATGTCCAAAATGTCCCTACACACTCACACACACACACACACTTTCACAGACACACACACACACAAGAGAGAGAATGGAGAAATGAGATAATTTTTGACATAATTTAGGGTCCAGTCCACCCATTAGAAGGCTAAGTTCATATACATTATCACTCTCCTCTAAGTGAAAAATCTTTACATTCTCTTGCCTAGTATTATGCCATCATCAGAGGTAGCCCAAGAAGCTTGAGCAGACAAGTTTGAGGGAGCTTGGCAGGATGAATGCTGAATGATATTTATACATATTGATTTGTAAGGGTGAAGAGCCAGTCTTGTGTATTACAAAGAATTAAATTTCTTATAAGTTTGGGGAGTGAGAAATGTAGATTGGTATAAATTATTTGTTTTTCTTTTAGCATCTCATTGAAAGAAGACAAATAAATGGAAAGAGAGAAAAATCAGATATTCTTGAAAGAAAAGCTACAGTGCCACAGTAAGGGTATCAGGGCAGGTGATGGCAGATCCTAAGAATGTGCTCATCCCGAGGAAAGGGGCAGAATGAAATCCCTGCCACACTTCTCTATGTACTGCCTTCCACCAGCCAGAGAGCACAAAGGATCCAAGGCTCCTGCAGGTGACTGAAAAGAAGAGCTGATCTTTAAGCATTTTACTTTAGAACATACATTTCCCTCTGTTTACATCTACATTTATCTTCTCCCTGATGTGGCAGCTTAAATGCTTTATTTACTTTTTAAAGCTTTACAATTGGCTTTTAAGTTGTGGTTACAGCTCCTGTCCTTTTCCAAATGCTATCCAATTGTACACAAAGACATAAACAATTAAAATGGCCAGATGAGGTGGGGAAAGGGACAATAAAAATGGTCATAGTCAATTAAGCCAGTTAAATAAAAAAAATTAAACTGTGAAATGGTGTGCACAATAACCCATATTTTATTATTTCCCCCTTACAACATTGTAAAAATACATAAGCCCTTGATGTATGTATGTTTCCTTGAGAAAGGTGCTCTATGGCTCAGAGGCGGATTGGTGGCATGTGATGTGGGCAGCTGTAAGGTAAGAACATGTTTTCCCATAAAAAGCAGAGGAAATAGGCACATAAATTCCATATAAACTGTCAGCGTGTCAGCTATGCTAACACTAGGGAGCCGGTGCCCTGGAGCCACGCTAACTTATGCACCTTCATTTTTCAAACACACACACTTCTTGAATTCACAAAGCTAAGCTGCAGTCAGTCAGGCTACTTTTTTCCTTTTCTTGTTTTTCCTATCTTGGAGTTGACTCCACCCGCATTCCTTCAGATATGTGTTACTTTCAAGAAGCAAATGCAAAGGACACCAACAAACGAGGGAAGAGGGTATCAGAAGTGATTCTTATATTCAGTTGCCATTTGGGGCAAGCATATTACTTTCTGGGGTTTTCCTTGTGGCTCAGCTGGTAAAGAATCCACCTGCAAGGTGGGAGAGTTGAGTTCAATTCCTGGGTTCAGGAAATCCCCTGGAGAAGGTAAAGGCTACCCACTCCAGTATTCTGGCCTGGAGATTCCTTGAGCTGTATAGTCCACGGGGGTCTCAGAGAGTCAGACTGACTGAGGGACTTTTACATTCACTTTCAGAGCACGTTCTTGGTCCTTTGCATTAACAGCCAAACCCCACTGAAATGAATCTACAGAGCATCCTGGTGCTAAGTCTGTGGCTGTAAGGGCAGGAGTACAGAGAGGGGGCTGGGAGGAGTTGTTTTCACTCCCTCTTCTTCCTCTCCCTCCCCTTGTTTTCTTTCCCTCATTCTTCTTTTTGTTTTGCATTTCTTGATCATTTGGGGATGAAAACTAACATTTATTGGAAAATAATGCTCAGAATCTAATAAAAACATTCTTTCCTTGCTAGTAACTCTATGTATAAGGTTTCAGTTCAGTTGCTCACTCATGTCCAACTCATTGCGACCCCTGGACTGCAGCATGCCAGGCTTCCCTGTCCATCACCAACTCCAGGAGCTTGCTCAAACTCATCCATCGAGTGGGTGATGCCATCCAACAATCTCATCCTCTGTCGTCCCCTTCTCCTCCTGCCTTAAATCTTTCCCAGCATCAGGGTCTTTTCAAATTAGTTGGTTCTTCACATCAAATGGCCAGAGTATAGGAGCTTCAGTATCAGTCCTTCCAATAAGTATTCAGGGCTGATTTAATTTAGGATGGGCTGGTGGGATCTCCTTGCAGTCCAAGGGACTCTCAAGAGTCTTCTCCAATACCACATTAAAAGGCATCAATTTGTCAGTGCTCAGCTTTCTTTATAGCCCAACTCTTGCATCCATACATGACTACGGGAACATGACTATGGGAAAAACCATAGCTTTGACTAGATGGAACTTTGTCAGCAAAGTAATTTCTGCTTTCTAATATGCTGTTTAGGTTTGTCATAGCTTTTCTTCCAAGGAGCAAGCGTCTTTTAATTTCATGGTTACAGTCACCATCTGCCGTGATTTTGGAGCTCAAGAAAATAAAGTCTGTCACTGTTTCCATTGTTTTCCCTTCTACTTGCCATGAAGTGATGGGACTAGATGTTATGATTTAAGTGTTTTTTTAATGTTAAGTTTTAAGTCAGCTTTTTTACTCTCCTTTTTCACTTTCATCAAGAGGCTCTTTAGTTCCTTTTACTTTCTGCCATATGGGTGGTTCTATTTGCATATTTGAGGTTACTGTTATTTATCACAGCAATCTTGATTCCAGCAAGTGCTTCATCCAACCAGGCATTTCATAAAATGTACTCTGTATTTAAGTTAAACAAGCAGGGTGACAATACATAGCCTTGATGTATTTCTTTCCCAATTTTCAACCAGCCCATTTTTTCCTGTCCAGTTCTAACTGTTGTTTTTTGACCTGCATACAGATTTCTCATGATGGTATGATCATTAATCTAGAGCCAGACAGCCTGGAATGTGAAGTCAAGTGGGCCTTAGAAAGCATCACTACGAACAAAGCTAATGGAGTTGATGGAATTTCAGTTGAGCTGATTCAAATCCTGAAAGATGATGCTGTGAAAGTGCTGAACTCAATATGTCAGCAAATTTGGAAAACTCAGCGGTGGCCACAGGACTGGAAAAGGTCAGTTTTTATTCCAACTCCAAAGAAAGGCAATGCCAAAGAATGCTCAAACTACCACACAATTGCACTCATCTCACAGGCTATTAAAGTAATGCTCAAAATTCTTTAGCCAGGCTTCAGAGATATGTGAACTGTGAACTTCCTGATGTTCAAGCAGGTTTTAGAAAAGGCAGAGGAACCAGAGATCAAATAGCCAACATCCACTGGATCATGGAAAAAGCAAGAGAGTTCCAGAAAAACATCTATTTCTGCTTTTTGACTATGCCAAAGCCTTTGACTGTGTGGATCACAATAAACTGTGGAAAATTCTGAGAGAGATGGGAATACCAGACCACCTGACCTGCCTCTTGAGAAATCTGTATGCAGGTCAGGAAGCAAAAGTTAGAGCTGGACATGGAACAACAGACTGGTTCCAAATAGGAAAAGGAGTATGTCAAGGCTGTATATTGTCACCCAGCTTATTTACCGTATATGCAGAGTACATCATGAGAAATGCTGGACTGAAAGAAACACAAGCTGGAATCAAGATTGCCAGGGGAAATATCAATAACCTCAGATATGCAGATGATACCACCCTTATGGCAGAAAGTAAAGGGGAACTAAAAAGCCTCTTGATGAAAGTGAAAGAGGAGAGTGAAAAAGTTGGCTTAAAGCTCAACATACAGAAAACGAAGATTATGGCATCCGGTCCCACCACTTCATGGGAAATAGATGGGGAAACAGTGGAAACAGTGTCAGACTTTATTTTGGGGGGCTCCAAAATCACTGCAGATGGTGACTGCAGCCATGAAATTAAAAGACACTTACTCCTTGGAAGGAAAGTTATGACCAACCTATATAGTATATTCAAAAGCAGAGACATTACTTTGCTGACTAAGGTCCATCTAGTCAAGGCTATGGTTTTTCCTGTGGTCAGGTATGGATGTGAGAGCTGGACTGTGAAGAAGGCAGAGTGCCGAAGAACTGATGCTTTTGAACTGTGGTGTTGCAGAAGACTCTTGAGAGTCCCTTGGACTGCAAGGAGATCCAACCAGTCCATTATGAAGGAGATCAGCCCTGGGATTTCTTTGGAGTGAATGATGCTAAAGCTGAAACTCCAGTACTTTGGCCACCTCATGCGAAGTTGACTCATTGGAAAAGACTCTGATGCTGGGAGGGATTGGGGGCAGGAGGAAAAGGGGACGACAGAGGATGAGATGGCTGGATGGCATCACAGACTCGATGGATGTGAGTCTGAGTGAACTCCGGGAGTTGGTGATGGACAGGGAGGCCTGGTGTGCTGCAATTCATGGGGTCGCAGACAGGTGGACACGACTGAGTGACTTAACTGAACTGAACAGATTTCTCAGGAGGCAGGTAAAGTGGTCTGGTATTCCCATCTCTTTAAGAATTTTCCACAGTTTATTGTGATCCACACGGTCGAAGACTTTATTGTAGTCAATGAAACAGAAGTAAATGTTTTTCTGCAGCTTTCTTGCTTTTCCTATGATCCAATGGATGTTGACAGTTTGATCTCTTGTTCCTCTACCTTTTCTAAATTCAGCTTAAACACCTGGAAGTTCTTGGTTCACCAGCTGTTGAAGCCTAGCTTGGAGAATTTTCAGCATTTCTCTGCTGTCATGTGAGATGAGTGCAATTGTGAGTTAGTTTGAACTTTCTTTGGCAATGCCTTTCTTTGGGATTCAAATGAAAACCGCCTTTCCAGTCCTGTGGCCACTGATGAGATTTCCAAATTTGCCAGCATATGAACACAGCACTTTAACAGTATTATCTTTTAGGATTTGAAATATCTCAGCTATATGATAATCTTATTGAAAGTTAATATCGTAGATCTGAATTCAGCATCATTTGTTAAAGTGGGCTTCCCTGGTGGCTCTGACAGTGATGAATCTGCCTTCAATTCAGGAGACCTGGGTCAGGAAGATCTTCTGGAGAAGAGAATGGCTACTCACTGCAGTCTTTTTGACTGGAAAATTCCATGGACAGAGGAGCCTGTTGGGCTACAGTCCACGGAGTGGCAAGAGTCAGACAAGAACTAAGCACACATGCACAGTTAAAGTGAAACAATCAAAGCTGCTTCTTGTCTCCTTCCTGGAATTGTCCAGGTTTGCTGATGTGTATGTGTTAGGGGAGGAGGCTGTTTGTTTGTTCAATCTCTTAGTCGTGTCTGACTCTTTGTGACCCCATGGACTGCAGCATGCCAGGCCTCCCTGTCTCCCACTATCTCTGAGAGTTTGCCCAATTTCATATCCTTCGAGCCATGATGCTATCAAACCATCTCATCCTCTGCCACTCTCTTCTCCTTTGGCCTTTAATCTTGCCCAGCATCAGAGTCTTTTCCCTTTAGTTGGCTGTTTGAGCGGGGGGCTGGTCTTAGGGGAGTACTAAATCTGGGGTCTGAATTTTTGACTCCTGTTTTTAAATTTCTCCATTTGAACATTTTGATAGGTATTTTTTGTGAAACTATAACTGTACTCAAACTGCAAATTTCCCTTTTATCATGACAGCTATGTATTTAATTCAACTATACAGGGGCTCATTGTCCAAGACACTGATTTTCTTTGTGAAAAAGTTTTCGGAGAACCTGAGTTTGTTCCAGGGGCTCAGCATGTTTATGCTACAGAATCATAAGGCTGCTGTGATTACTAAGTGCAATACTAAATGTGAATAATATATAAGAGAAAAATTTTCTTTGATCTTTAGGCATTAGTAAGTATTGAGTCTTTGACAGATTTTGAACTCAGGAATTAGAAAGCATATTTAGACTAATTTCAATCTAAATATACTTGTCGTTTTCTCCTTAAATATAGAATTCTAGGGTCCTACAATTTCAAATATGTCTGACACAGCCTGTTTCTCATTCAGGATTTTGACAAGGTTAAAATGAAGGAGAAAAAAAAAAAAAGACTATGAATAAAACTCACTTTAAAAGAACAACTAGAATTAAAAAAATTGGATGATCCCATGGTCATTATTCTTGCACATTAGCAATGCAGTAAATTTCAACTGCATTTTTCTATATTTAAATGTAAACATCCACAATCATATTCTATGTACTGTCTCTGCCCAGGTTCATTTCTGCTATGCTATGTCTATTAATGAAACCCTATAATTCTTTATGGGGTCATAAAGAATTATATGTCATATATATGCATACATCTTCTATAGAACACATATCTAAGACTGCCAACAAAATCAATTATATGAGATAAGATCTAAAGTGAAAGTGAAGTCACTCAGTCATATCTGACTCTTTGCGACCCCATAGACTGTAGCCTACCAGGCTCCTCCATCCATGGGATTTTCCAGGCAAAAATACTGGAGTGGGTTGTTATTTTCTTCTTCAAGAGATCTTCTGTAACCAAGAATTGAACCCGGGACTCCTACATTGTAGGGCAGACTCTTTACCTTCTGAGACACCAGGCAGAGATAAGACCTAATCACTTGCTAATTGATCACTCTGCATCACAAGATGATGATTAACATTTACATCACTGTCATGCATATTGAGAAACTGAGACACAGAGATGCTGCTGGACGCTTCATAGAAGTAACTGCATCAGGATCTAAACTTTCATTTCAAAATATGGGTAATTCTGTCTACACATCATCTTGATATGAACCTCCATGGTCTTTTATATGTTTAAGTTGTTTATTCCTATTTTGAAAATAGATTAAGAAGGAGATATGATATGTACCGCCATAAATAATTAAAATGATGATAATAACATTTGCAGTTGAAGAAAAAGCAGGGAGAGGATGATTAATGAATCCCAGTGATTTGCCTTCCTTCTCAGCACTGCTCCACTCTCCATTTCAACCTACTTTTGTAACTGAGAAGCCAACTTCTTACTCTCAGAGTCAGCTTTGCATAGGGGTCTCTCATGTTCCCAGCAGGCATAGCTTGCCCTGCTGTCGGACCAAAATGGTTTAAGTTTAATTATCTAGATACATTGCTCTCTGCAGTAACCTCACTTTTGTTCTCACTGTAATCTACCACATTATTAATGCCAGATTTTCCTATTAGCTTTTAAGCTGTTCTTTTACACTGAATAGTTTGCCACCAAATTGTTGCCAATAAAAATCCTCAAATGCCTAAAGGTTATTTTAAACACAGTGTGCGCAATGCAGGTTTCATTTCACCATTTATTTTGTTGAGTCATTATCGGTATGCATTGTGTGAACTTATTGTATGCATTTTTTATACTGCTGGAATGGCAGTATATTTTTAACGAGCCTATTTTAATACAACTGTCCTAAAAAAAAAAATCATTAAACCCAGGGTTTAACAAGGACTGTGTAAACTTCAACTATTGTCTCTTCTTGTGTCAAATACTGTTGAGTGATAACTTTGTGAACCTAATATATTTGGAAATCTTGGCTTCTTTTTCTTTTAGAGCTATAATGCATACTGAAGGATGCTATAAAAGAACAGTTCCCTTGTGGTAAGTGGTCTCTGCATCATATTCGCTAGTAGTCTGATAATCAAAGAGCTAAGACATAGAATAATCTTTATAAATATCAAAAATATTAGGTACATAGTACATATTTTAAGAAAACTGAAGTCACTGAAAATTTTATTTGAAACTTAAGACCATCATCAGTCCAGTTCAGTTCAGTCACTCAGTTCTGTCCGACTCTTTGCGACCCCATGAATTGCAGCACGCCAGGCCTCCCTGTCCATCACCATCTCCCAGAGTTCACTCAGACTCACGTCCATCAAGTCCATGATGCCATCCAGCCATCTCATCCTCAGTCGTCCCCTTCTCCTCCTGCTCCCAATCTTTCCCAGCATCAGAGTCTTTTCCAATGATATTCTTACTAATATTGATTCCTATGGATACACTGTCTGGCCTATGGCCGTACCACTTCTACCTAAAAACTCATCAGATTTTATAAACTAAAAAAATAATGCACAGGGTCAGTGTGTTTGAGCACTTCTAATGGAAACAAAATGAGATAATTAGAACTGGTTTAAGAGGGGACTTCCGTGGAGGTCCAGTGGTTAAGATGCTATACTTTCAGTGCAGGGGGCATGAGTTCAATTCCTGGTCTGATATGCATCTTGTGTCTCATATGCTTCAGTTCAGTTCAGTTTCTCAGTTGTGTCTGACTCTTTACGACCTCTTGAATTGCAACACGCCAGGCCTCCCTGTCCATCACCATCTCCCAGAGTTCACTCAGACTCACATCCATCGAGACGGTGATGCCATCCAGCCATCTCATCCTCTGTCGTCCCCTTTTCCTCATACCCCCAGTCTCTCCCAGCATCAGAGCCTTTTCCAATGAGTTAACTCTTCACATGAGGTGGCCAAAGTACTGGAGTTTTAGCTTTAGCATCATTCCTTCCAAAGAAATCCCAGGGCTGATCTCCTTTAGAATGGACTGGTTGGATCTTCTCGCAGTCCAAGGGACTCTCAAGAGTCTTCTCCAACACCACACTTCAAAAGCATCAGTTCTTCAGCACTCAGCTTTCTTCACAGTCCAACTCACACATCCATACATGACCACTGGAAAAACCATAGCCTTGACTTGACAAACCTTTCTTGTCAAAGTAATGTCTATTTTTTAAATAAACTATCTAGGTTGGTCATAACTTTTTTTCCAAAGAGTAAGCGTCTTTTAATTTCATGGTTGCAGTCATCATCTGCAGTGATTTTGGAGCCCCCAAAATAAAGTCTGACACTGTTTCCACTGTTTTCCCATATATTTCCCATGGAGTGATGGGACCAGATGACGTGATCTTCGTTTTCTGAATGTAGAGCTGTAAGCCAACTTTTTCACTCTCCAGTTTCACTTTCTGCCATAAGGCTGGTGTCATCTGCATATCTGAGGTTACTGATATTTCTCCCAGCAATCTTGATTCCAACTGTGTCTCTTCCAGTCCAGCATTTCTCATGATGTACTCTGCATAAGCACAATGACAATATACAGCCTTGACATACTCCTTATCCTATTTGGAACCAGTCTGTTGTTCCATGTCCAGTTCTAATTGTTGCTTCCTGACCTGCAAATAGGTTTCTCAAGAGGTAGGTCAGGTGGTCTGGTATTCCCATCTCTTGAAGAATTTTCCACAGTTTATTGTGATCCACACAGCCAAAGGCTTTGGCATAGTCAATAAAGCAGAAATAGATGTTTTTCTGGAGCTCTCTTGCTTTTTCCATGATCCAGTGGATGTTGGTAATTTGATCTCTGGTCCCTCTGCCTTTTCTAAAACCAGCTTGAACATCAGGAAGTTCATGGTTCACATATTGCTGAAGCCTGCCTTGGAGAATTTTGAGCATTAATTTACTAGCATGTGAGATGAGTGCAATTGTGCGTTAGTTAGAGCATTCTTTGGCATTGCCTTTCTTTGAGGTTGGAATGAAAATGGACCTTTTCTAGTCCTGTGGCCACTGCTGAGTTTTCCAAATTTGCTGGCATATTGAGTTCAGCACTTTCACAGCATCATCTTTCAGGATTTGAAATAGCTCAACTGGAATGCCATCACCTCCACTAGCTTTGTTCGTAGTGATACTTTCTAAGGCCCACTTGACTTCACATTGCACAATGTCTGGCTCTAGATGAGTGATGATACTATTGTGATTATGTTGATAGTGAAGATCTTTTTGTAAAGTTCTTCTGTGTATTCTTGCCACCTCTTCTTAATATCTTCTGCTTCTGTTCCATACCATTTCTGTCCTTTATTGTGCCCATCTTTGCATGAAATGTTCCCTTGGTATCTCTAATTTTCTTGAAAAGATTTAGGATAGGAAAATGTGTGGTTGAATGTCACCTAGGTAAATCATAGTGTTACACATAAATTCAATTTCTTAGAAGATAAAGGTGAGTTATAGAAGACTTTGATACTTAACCTAGGTTGACTAAAACAATTTATAAACATTTTATCCAGGGGTTGTGGAAAACAGACTGGCTTGATGTGATGTAACAAGGCCCTATGTCTAAGAAACCATATAAGATTTTTATCTTCAGAACAAGGCATGTGCAATGGGTAGAAAAGAACAGAATAGTCCAGTCAACAAGCATATCACTCATCCATTCCTTCATCCTTTCAACATCCCACCATTGATTCAAATTAATCAAATATTTATTGAACACTTATATATGTTGTGTTGCATAAGTAGTTTCTAACTATAGCGATAAAGAAGAAAGATGGACTCTAACCACAAGAAAGGTAGTTTTGTAAAGTAAAATTTCTTCACTTCATGAGTAGTATGTGCCCAGTCGCTTCAGTCATGTCTGACTCTTTGTGACGCTATGGACTATAGCCTGCCAGGATACTCTGTCAATGGGATTCTCCACACAAGACTACTAGAGTGATTGGTCATGGCCTCCTCCAGGGGATCTTCCCTATGCAGAGGTTGAACCTCTGTCTCTTTCCAGCTCCTGCACTGGCATGTGGATTCTTTACCACTAGCACCATCTGGGAAGCCCCATGAATAGTATCAGAGAAAGTCACTCAGTCACGTCCCACTCTTTGTGACTCCATAGACTCTACAGTCCATGGAATTCTCCAGGCCAGAATACTGGAATGGTAGCCTTTTCCTTCTCCAGGGGATCTTTCCAACCCAGGGGTAGAAACCAGGTGTCCCACATTTCAGGTGGATTCTTTACCAGCTGAGCCACAAAGGAAGCCGAAGAATACTGGAGTGGGTAGCCTATCCCTTCTCCAGGGGATCTTCCTGACACAGGAATCGAACAATAGTCTCCTGCATTGCAAATGGATTCTTTACCAACTGAGCTATCAGGGAAGCCTGATATGAGTAGTACAATCAGGTGTAAATGTGCTGAGGTTACAAGAGTTCTTCCAGTCCTGACATGATCACATTCTATAGCTAGAGGTGAAAGAATTAGTGTCTCTTAGAATTTAATTCTCAAATTCTGATATGTCATAAGGAAACTGCACCCCAATCCAGGCCTCTAATCAGAATTGTAAGGATTGGTGATGGGCAGTGGAGCAAAAAGGAACAATTTTTTTCTAGTGATTCTGGTGAATGTGATGAGGCCTGCTCTATTTGGAGCTAGTGATAGCTGAGCAGGAATGTTTATCCTAGCTACAAAAGCTAAATTTCCTGGAGTGGCTTCAACAGGAGAGGAATAAAATTAAATTGGGATTCAAGGAAGACATGCCATAGGTGCTTGAATAATCAGGGAATAAAGGAGAAAAGAATATAGCTGTAAATTCTTCCAAAGAAACTATGCTTAAATGTAGGAAGATGCTATTGAACCTCACTTTCTGACTGGACTTGCTGACAGGTCCTCTTTCCTGATAATGGGTTAGAAACTGAAGTGATTTAATCTATCTAAAGTGCTTCATTTCTATATAGTTCATGTGAAAAACAAAAATTGGAAGGATGATGCTTTGGCAGACCACTCAAGACTTCTGCATGTTCATCATTTCAGAGATAGCTCTCAAGTCTGTCTAGAGAGTTTGAAACAATGCAATGGTAAGAAAGTTATTTAGAGGGGAGTTATAGCCCAGTACTAAGTGTTGGCTTTAGGGTCACAGATCTGGTTTGAATTACTGTTCAAACATTGTGTAGCCATGTGGCTTTAGTGAAAGTTACTAAATCTTGCTATGTCCTGGTCTCTTCATTAAAAACTAAAACAAACAAACAAACAAAAAACTAAGAACTGGGAAAATAAAATATTTTTCTAAAGTGCTTGGAACCAAGTAAATGATAAATATCCTTAAGCCTCTCTCCCTTCCATTAACAATAAATTATATTCTTTACATCACTGTTATGCAAAAATTAGTTCAGTAAATTATGGGTGAATTAAATGATTACACTAACCCCTCTGTTTTTACATACTTTTACCAGGGTATACAAATATAGTCACACTTCTTGTTGACTGACAGATGATAGAGACATATAATACAAGCACCTTGAAAATGGCTGTATTTTGATGATAGCTGAGCAGTGTCCTTTGGCAGAGTAGGTACCATAGTTTGTAAATCATCAAAGAAAGGAGCAGGGTGAAATGTTTGATGAGATTTCTATGGCATTATCATATAGATTACAACATAAAGAAGAGTTTGAATATATCTGAAGAAGTGTTTCAGGATTTACATAATGAATTAAAATAAAATGGCAGGCTTAGGTCTGAATATTTTAACCAACATTCATTCATAGCAAAGTCAATGGTTTTCAGTGAATTCCATCTGCACTGAAGGGACCTGATATGTTTTGTTAACAGTGTTAATGGTGGAAGAATATCTGAAATTGAAAAAAACAGAATGTTCTTAACTTTTAGAAGGATAGATAAATGTAATGGGCTCAGTTACCCAACTGTCTCTAAATGCCATAATATCTTAGGTACCTTAGGTAAATTGTATAGACAAGCCACTGGCCAGATTGTGGAAAATAATAAATTGGGTCATTATGGTATAGGCTTCCCTGGTGGCTCAGATTGTAAAGAATCTGCCTGCAATGCAGAAGACCCGGGTTCAATCCCTGGGTTGAGAAGTTCTCATGGAGAAGGGAAGGGTTACCCATTCCAGGATTCTTGCCTGGAGAATCCCTTGGACAGGGAGCCTGTGGGGCTATAGTCCATGGGATTGCCAAGAGGTGGACATGACTGAGTGACTAACATTTTCACTTTCACAGTAGTATTACACATTATTTTTTAAATTTGCCTCCTTTCCCAAATATTCATAGACTTAACTTATGAACGTCTCCTGAAGCCCATTGTAAATCTCACAAGCTGTTTTTATCCCAGTTACATCTATTTTAGGAGACTTCCTTGGTGGCTCAGATGATAAAGTGTCTGTCTACAATGCGGGAGACCTGGGTTCTATCCCTGGGTTGGGAACTTCCCTGGAGAAGGAAAAAGGCAACCCACTCCAGTACTCTTGCCTAGAAAATCCCATAGACAGAGGAGCCTGGTGTCCATGGGGGTGACAAAGAGTCAGACACAACTGAGCTACTTCACTTTCACTCACGTCTTTTAATCCTCCAGTTTTGCTAAAATTTATCTAATTTATAAGATAAATTTAACCATGGGTTTTATGTCAACCAAAAACTGAGGTTGCAGATATATGTGGATATCCATACTATAGGGAGAAGTTTTGCATTTGAATGTTTGCTTTATGCAAGGCTGACATATGTAGAAAAATCTAACTGCAGGGAGTTATACTTTTATAGATTGACTGGGGATGTGGGTATGTTTCAAATGCCCCTGGTAATATACAGCCACATTCTCATCTGCTGTGTAGAGTTAGACCTAAATTTGAGATAAGACATGAATAGAATAACCCTTCTGTTGTTTTTTAATGAAATAAGTAGCCATGTTCTTCCTTTGGTAAACGGATTGCTCTATCATGACAATAAGGATGGTCTTCTTGCCTGAATGGAGGACAAGCTGGCTTACAGGGCCACAGGTAACAGCTGAGATTGAGATCCAGGAAGGGGTGATATCAAGCAAGATGGTTTCACTGAAACTGAAGGGAAAAACAGAGGCAGAAATTAACACTACTCAAAGTCCATTTATGGCTGTCTAACAGGCCCAAATATCAGTAGAAGGTCTGTCAATGAATTAAAAAAATATTGGCTTTGAAAAAATGTGGCTATCGGGAGGGAAGACAACAGTAGGGAGCCTTCTTAGAAGAGACCATGCAGTGGATTTCACTGAGTATGTTTGTTCTTGATTTCGGGTGTGATTATCAAGGCACAGGGTAGAATTAGGCCATCTCTTTCACTCTTCTGTGAATCATTTTTTTGTGATCTGAAGGCTACAGTCAGTGTCTAAAAAGAGGCATGCTCTTTACTTGAGTTCACCCAACAGGTATATAATTTATTTTCAGATTTGGTTTCATACAATTTTAATATGTTGATAAGAAATATTAATACTCTAAGCATTCAATTCACAAACTCACACAGCACATACGTTTCACATTTTGATATTTCTAAGAGGTGTAGATACATTTGTCTTTAATTTGGAAAATAGTTTGTTATAGGGGCTGAATTATTTAATATTATGAGTCATTAATTACTATATGCTCATGTTTTTCCCCTTTTTTTTTTTTAAACTGGTGAACTATTTCTCTTTTTAAAAATTAACCGTTGTTGTTAAGCCCTCAGTTGTTTGACTTTTCGTGACAGAATGGACTGCAGCACACCAGGCTTCCCTGTCCTTCACCATCTACCAGAGTCCACTCAAACTCATGTCCATTGAGTTGGTGATGCCATCCAACCATCTCATCCTCTGTCCTCCCCTTCTCCTTCTTCCTTTAGTCTTTCCCAGTATTAGAATCTTTTCCAGTAAGTCAGTTCTTTACATCAGGTAGCCAAAGTATTGAAGCTTCAGCTTCATCATCAACTCGTTCAATGGATATTCAGGTTTGATTTTCTTTAGGACTGACTGGTTTGATCTCCTTGCAGTCCAAGGGACTCTTAAGAGTATTCTCCAGCACCACAGTTCAAAGACATCAATTCTTCAGTTCTCAGCCTTTTTTTTTTTAATTGCCCAGCTCTATTTTTAAGTGATGAAGCTTCCAAATTATTAAGTCTAATTATTTTAGGAAGATATTTATTATTTTGAAAGGGAGGCATTATTTGTAAACTTCTTGTTACCTACAAAGCATCAAAATTAGTTATTTATTCAGAGTCTTTTGTGTTTCCATACAAATTGTGAAATTGTTGTTCTAGTTCTGTGAAAAATACCATTGGTAGTTTGACAGGGATTTGATAGGGATTGTATTGAATCCATAGATTGTTTTGGGTAGTGCAATCATTTTCACAGTATTGATTCTTCCAATCCAGGAACATGGAATATCTCTCCATCTATTTGTGTCATCTTTGATTTATTTCATCAGTGTCTTATAGTTTTCTGCACATAGGTCTTTTGCTTCTTTAGGTAGGTTTATTCCTAGGTATTTTATTCTTTTTGTTGCAATAATGAATGGGATTATTTCCTTAATTTTCTTTCTGGTTTTTCATTGTTACTGTGTAAGAATATAAGAGATTTCTGTGTATTAATTTTATATCCTGTGACCTTGCTATAGTCATTGATTAGCTCTAATACTCTTCTGGTGGCATCTTTAGGGTTTTCTAAGTGAAGTATCCTGTCATCTCCAAACAGTGAGTTTTGCTTCTAAATATCCATCAACAGATGAATGGATAAAGGAGCTGTGGTACATATACACAATGAAATATTAGCCATAAAAGGCATTTATTTGAGACAGTTCTAATAAGATATATGAACACAAGCTTATTATACAGAGTGAAGTAAGTCAGAAAGAGAAAGACAAATGTCATATATTAACACATATATATGGTATCTAAAAATATGGTACTAATAAACCTATTTGCAGGGCAGCAATGGACATGCAGACATAGAGAACAGCCTTTGGTCACAATGAGGGAAGGAGCAGGGGGCATGAACTGAGAGAGTACGACTGAAACATATACATAACCATATGTAAAATTAGACAGCCAGTGGAAATTTACTATATGACAGATGGAGTTCTGTGTGCTTAAATCTGGTTCTCTGTGACAACCTAGAGGGGTAGGATGTGGTAGAGAGGTTCAAGATGGAGGGAACATACATACACCTATGGCAGATTCATCTTGATATATGGCAGAAACCAACATAATACTGTAAAGCAATTATCCTACAATTAAAAATAAATAAATTTTAAAACTGGTTCTTTTTATACCATGTAGTCAATATATGTTTGATAAGGAAATGGTAACCCACTCCAGTGTTCTTGCCTGGAGAATCCCAGGGATGGGGGAGCCTGGTGGGCTGCCAGCTTTGGGGTTGCACAGAGTCGGACGTAACTGAAGCGACTTAGCAGCAGCAGCATAAGATGTAGACAAAACAACCTGATAAATGCAAATCTATTTATAAGAATAGAAGGTAGGAAATAAGGTTACCTCCAGATGATTTAGATGTGTGGCTACTTAAACTAAAAAGCATTGCACTCACAGCCACCCTTTCCTTTTTTTATCACACAAACTTCTTCCCAACTCAGCTCAAATCTCAGTAAACAGATTCATAACTAAATTCTATTTGCTCTTTCATAAAAAAAATTACCAAGTAATACCTATTATATTCTTATATTCTGGACCAAAAGGTTTGCATGCTTTCTTATATTGATTTATATTGCTTAATATTGTGGTGCTGGAGAAGACTCCCTTGGACCACAAGGAGGTAAAACCAGTCAATCCTAAAGGAAATCAACCCTGAATATTCTTTGGAAGGACTGATGCTAAAGCTAAACCTGTAATTCTTTGGCCACTTGATGCAGAGTTACTTTGCTAGAAAAGACCCTGATGCTGGGAAAGATTGAAGGCAGGAGGAGAAGGTGGAGACAGAGGATGAGATGCTTAGATGGCATCACAGACTCAAAGGACACAAATTTGAGCAAACTCTGAGAGACAGTGCAAGACAAGGGAGTCTGGCATTCTGCAGTCCATGAGGTTGCAGAGTTGGACACAACTTAGCAACTGAATAACAACTACTACTACTACTAAAGTTAAATAACAGCTCAAAAATGCTGATAGGTTCAGTGTAAAGTTTGTTTTTTTTTAAGTATTTACAAGGATAATGATCCAAAAGGAACAGTTGGCTATCCCAAGAATCTAATTCACATAATTTCTATAGAAATGAAAGAATTCATAATATTGTATAAACCAGAAAAACAAAAAAAAAAAAGAGAAACGAAAAGGTTCCTTTAAAGACCTTGATAAACTTAATTCCATTTATCTAGCATTTGTCAGATTTTCATTTACTGTTGCTTAGTTTCAGACCTTCACTTTCTTGAGTGAAGTAAGAAGCTTGTGGTCTGATCAACTGTAGCAGAGGAGAAAGGAGTCCTAAGGTAATTTTTAGGTAACCTGAAGCAAGAAACACAAAGCAAAACTCTCTAAAGTATATAACTCTAAATAAAGCATTTTTAGGGTCGAATGCCTCTAGGTGATGCCCCCAATTCCCAACTAGACTGTAAGTGGAGACCTGTCCTGAGTACAGGAATTCTAAAGAAGAAAATGAAATTACCTGTCTCCTGACCTCTACCTCATCCTCTTCCCTTTTACAGGTGGGGCTGAGGCTCCTCAAATAGACTGTGGCCCAGATGAGAGAGAACAATTGATGTCCCAACTACAAGAGGTTTTTCTGGAGTTAATCTTACTAGCTATTGAAAGCCAACCAGGACAATTGTATTCATTCTTTTCTTAAAGGGGAGAAGACTCCAAATCTTACCATCATCCTGGAAAAATACTGGTCACTCACAAGAACCATTTCACTTCCATCTAACTACAGGGAGGCAGTGGGGTAGAGAGAGAAGCAAGCAGAGAAACAAACAAAATGTGAGGGGATCAAGGTCTCACACTTGGATCACTTGTGGCAAAATGATGATAGGTCTCGTCACCTAGATCTCTTTCCTGTCTTACTGTCACCACACTTTTTCCCCCTTTTTTATTCATAGTTTTTCAATGTTTTAATAAGTAACTAACAATTGCTTTAATTTTTCATCTGAAATCCAGATTTTGTATGAATAAACTCTAATTAACAGCCACAACAGGACTACAAATGTTGATGCATTGCACACTATAGATTTTATTATTTTTTTGTTTTAATAGTTCCTTGCATTTAGTGAATCTTGGCACAGATTTTGTAAAGGGAAAGAGAGAGAATCCAAGCAGACATGTCTGTTCAGAGGCATTTAAAATGAGCATAATTCCAGTCCCATCCTTGAAGAGTGGAGTATATTGTGCTTCTCATCAACCAGAGCATTTGGCTGTAAAGTTGAAGACAGGAATATTTAATTACTATCTGCAAACAGAAACCCAGTGAAAAGTATTTGTGTCAGTTAGATGCCAATGAAACTAAGCCTTTCTGAGATGGAGAGGATCGATTTAATTTTTTTCCCCTTCTCCAGATTTTTGCTATGACAGAATGACATGCTCTTCATTCAGCCACTCAAGCAAAAGAATGACTGACAATCCAGTGAAGGTCAAATAGTTTTCCAGCCAGCTGACACTGTTTCAAACCAACTTAACACTTCTCACAAAATGGTTGCACCAAAAGTTTAACTCTGAAGACCGTTAAGGGCTACCTTTCCAGAGACAACCTGCCCTCACTTCCTCTGTCCCCAAAATACTTAAAGAGAACTTTCCAGTGGGTGGTTTTACTTCCTCACAAGGTCCCGCCCTTTCCTTTGTGTGCAGCTGAAACAACTTGTGACTTTCATTCTACTTTGCTGGCGCTTTCCTGATCTTGCCCCATTGTTGGCTCTGGCTTTATTTCTCATCAATGTCACTGCGCCCCAGGGAATTAGTTTTTCTCTTTCCCTGAATGAACAAATGCTTTTCCTAAATGAAATCTGGAAATATATGGCCTTTCTAACAAAGTCATAAGGGAAGACTCGCCAGGAGGTGGGAACATTTACATAAAACAAAATCTCAAAGGGACTAGCGAGTACTTCAGTTCAGAGCTCTGTTAGCAGGCCAGAAGAGGTTCTTGCCTCTGACCTCTGATTCCTTTAAACTGTACATATTTCAATATAGCTTCACATTCTTAAGAGGTACACTGAAGGGAGAAAGTCAGGGAGGATTTTGCCACATATCATCTGGTGTGCAAAAATCTGACAAAGGCCAATAGAACTGAGTGTAGAGGATCTTCTCATTTTGGAGTATATAATCTTAGACATTAACTGAAGTTGGTGGGTTCTTGAAGTTTTATTTTTGTTGTTTTGAAAAGTTTCCTGCCAGCCAGCCTGCTTCAACACAAATCCCACTTGGCTATTTGGCCCCTAGAATCCTCTCTAGACTAATTCCTCTACCAGCCTTTTGAAAGATGTGTCTTCTATTTTTAACTTTTTGTTTCAGAGTTTTTTCCCTCCTCCAAAATGTGAAGAATTAATGGATTCTTTTAAAGAGTCTGTCAAGGTAAAGAAGAGCAACATATAACAATGTGTTCGGTATTTAGCTAAAGCACTTTTAAACACATTAACTCATTCAAGTCTTACTCCTTCTTTTATAGATTAGAACATGTATTGATATATACTTGGTACATAATTTTTAGAACACCCAAGTGGTTGCATTCAGCTTTTCCTTATAAGTCACTGATAAACCAAAAACCTGTGGAATTTCTTAACTCTTGGGATGGGATTTATTCTACTATGTGTATATGGTGCCTCTCTGTTTTCAAGTCTGGTTAGGCATTACTGATTGAGGAAGTCAGTCTTCAAGTGAGCTGTTTTTAACTCAGCTGTTATTATGCCCGACACTAAAATGAGGAATATGGCCCCACTGAAGGGGAAAGAGAGTGAAGAAAACAACAGGTGTGCTGGACAAAAGCTGCAAATGACAGAGATTCTGTAATTTAGTAAATAATAGTTCTACCAATTTAGAACAGCAATGTAGCATTCAGTAAGTGAGCTTACCAAATAATCTCAGTTTCTCTACTAACTTGGAATTGCTTGAATATCAATATTACAATATACCTTTGAAGTGAAGAAAATGTTAAATTTAAAAGATGATTGTGCTGGCTGATCTGAGATTTGTGAATGTGAGTAGACCCTACTGCTTCTGGCTGCAGCCACAGAGCCTGGTCAGGGACTTTAGGGCTTTTCAGGTAGGCCTGGCATGGAAAACACACACACAGATATGGCCTTAGTTCTGTTTATGCCATTTTCTATCAGTGTAACTATAAACATATTACTTAATTACTCTCAGCTTGCTTTCATATTTATAAAATAAGGAAAAGGAAACCTGTCTGCAGTGAGAGAATTAAGTAAAATAATTCACATACTGGAGTTAGCATTTAATAAATACATGGTCATGTTATGCTACTATTTTATTTCCTCTGTGATTTCTTCTTTTTTTCCCACAAAGGTGAAACAGCTAAGAAATATTGATACCATTAGCGTTTGTGAGCAGCCATTTTCCAGACTTGCCATTGAATACTGTGATCTTGAATCTTCTACCAACTGACTCTAATCATGGGCTACTCAGTTTATTAGTTATGCACACTACTGCACAGGTGCTTCCCTGGTGGCTCAGAGGTTAAAGCGTCTGCCTGCAATGCAGGAGACCTGGGTTCAATCCCTGGGTTGGGAAGATCCCCTGGAGAAGGAAATGGCAACCCACTCCAGTATTCTTGCCTGGAGAATCCCATGGACGGAGGAGCCTGGTGGGCTACAGTCCACGGTATCGCAAAGAGTTGGACACGACTGAGGGACCTCACTTTCACTTTCACTTTCACACTACTGCACCATGATGCAAAATAGCTGAGAATGTGAAGATCAGTACAATTCTAAGTAATGTGAGTCAGGGGGAAATATGCTTATTTTAATCAAGGTGAATTGAGTCTAAAATAATTTTTACTTTTATTTTTTAATATAAATTTATTTATTTTAATTGGAGGTTAATTACTTTACAATATTGTATTGGTTTTGTCATACATCAGCATGAATCCACCACGGGTATACACGTGTTCCTTATCCTGAATCCCTCTCCCTCCTCCCTCCCCACACCATCCCTCTAGGTCGTCCCAGTGCACCAGCGCCAAGCATCCAGTATCATGCATCAACCTTAGACTGGCGATTCGTTTCATATATGATATTATATATGTTTCAATGCCATTCTCCCAAATCATCTTACCCTCTCCCTCTCCCACAGAATCCACAAGACTGTTTATACATCTGTGTCTCTTTTACTGTCTCGCATACAGGGTTATCATTACCATGGAATTTAGAAAGATGGCAATTTTTACTTTTAACATCTCAAAAAAACAGGGCCTTGTTTGTCAGAAATTCTAAAGTATATAAGATGCAAACAAGAGCTAAGAAGAAAAACATGGCCTGATTTTAGATGCTAAAAATACCTGAGGCCCATTTATATACGAGATCTCTGAATTTTGTCTCTGCCCCAAAGCCCCAAATTTCTGCAGCGTATATCTATTCTGCTTTGTTTCCTTTTCTTTTAGAAACTGCCACACTCCACTCTAGCAGTCACATGACTGCCATTGAAACTGCCAAGTGAGTATAAATATTGTACAGCTCCAGGAAACATCTCTCACATTGCCTGTGTATAGTTTACAATGTAAATGGTATGCCATATAAATATGTAAGCAGTGGCCCTGGTACAATATGAACCTGCCCTTTGCCACAATTGTTTGATTCAAAAATTTATGCATGATTCAAGAATTAAAAGTTACCAAAAGAAAAGGCCTATTATCCTCAACTACTAAAACCCATTAATGCAACAGAGTTCTTCCTTTCCTAAGGTTTGGATATGCAATACCTGCCTTGACACTCTGGTAAATCCTAATATTTTTCTAGTAGTTTCTCTGTTGTTGCATGAGGTAACAAGATTCATCTTTCCTTAACCCGAGTAAACAATGAAGAACCTTAACTGATAAAACCATTCTATTCTAACCTCACATGAATACCCTCACACAAACAGACACATGGAGCAGATGCAATGCCTGTCCATTTTTCAAGACACAAATCATTATGACTGAGGATATAGGCACTGGGTTCAAAATTTCTTTACCTAAATACTGATACCATCATTTACACTGATAGAAATGTGAAAAATAATTTTAGTGCCTCAATTTCTTTATCTGTAACATAGGAATAGTAGTGTTCTTGCCTGGAGAATCTCATGGGCAGAAGAGCCTGGCAGAGTACAGTTCATAGGGTTGCAAAGAGTCAGACACAAGTGACTTAGCACACATGCAAGGTAGCACCTGTTAGGGTTATTGAGAGGGTGAAAAATTTGTACATAGCTTAGTTTGCTCTTTATGAACTCAGTTGTTATTACTCAGACCCTAGGAAGAAGTCATCTGAAATTCTCCCATAAGTTCTCTAAATCTCCATTTGATATATTTACATGGTATGTGTGTGTGCATGTGTGTGCTGCCACTTTCTCCTCCACTAGATGTCTTATTACATTGCTTTACAATTATGATTATTTATTCATCAGTCTCCTATTCCTAGCTGTGATATCTGTGAGGGACAAGCCCATGTCTATTTCACTTTTACCCAGAATGCCCAGCTAGAAAAATGTCTGTTAAATAACAGTGCTTAATAAATAAATATGGTAAAAATCAATCAGCAAAATTGCTGAAAACTGCTATACAAGGACACATTCTGTGTTTTGTTATTATGTTTCTTTTCTTTCTCATTGTCGATCCAAAAATTTCTTTTCATTCTTTCACATATTCATGCATTTATTTGGAAGATACATGGGACAAAAATCAGTGTGGCGTGTTCTGTGGAAATATAAAATGAATAACAATCTCTATCCTCTAAAGCAGTTTGCACTCCAAGAGGGGATAAAGCAGGTATCCAAATTGCTGTAATATAAAGTAGAAGGTGATGGGTTTTACAATAGAAGCACTAGGAAATTGCTATAAGATCTAGGAGATGTAGAGATCATTTTAGGCTGCAAAGCTTGAAAAAGACTTCAAGGAAGAAGTGTATGTGAGGTTGTTCTTAGAGAAATGAGTATGCTTTCAATAGACTGAAAAAAATTTCCCCAAATTGGAAAGGTCTGCAGATTAATGAATATCTGCTAAGTATGACTATTACTGACAATTCCTGTCTGTCAAAGGGGCTTTGAAGAATGCAGCCACAGTCTTTGGCTTGAATTTGATAAGTGTAGAGGTCAGGTGGAGAGATCAGTGTTTGCTTTTGCTTCTACTTCCCTAATGAGCCACATTAACACTATCTAAATCTCTTTGCTGATTGGACAAATTTTTGTTTTAGTTTCAATCTGAACAAAAATCAATATTGCAAAGTTAATTTTGATATCCATTATGGACTATGATGATGCAACTAACATTTCCTTTGAGTTGTTTTCTCAGTATAGTTCTTTGCAGGAAAAAATATCACTGTCTGTAATTCTTCCTAGGATTATTCCTAAGAAGGAGTTTATATATATATATATATATATATATATACACACACATACATGTACATACATACATGCATATGTATATCAGACATTCCCCTCATTTGATTATTTTGGTCATGAATATTTGATTGATGTAAAATCTATATTGAATGAAATGTACATTTTTATTTTATTTTTTTAATTTATTTATTTTAAATTACAATACTGTATTTGTTTTGCCATACATTGACACAAATCAGCCATAGGTGAACACAATCTCCCAATGCTGAAGCCCCCTCCCACCTCCCACGCCACATCCTCTACTTGAATCATCCTGTGCATCAGCCCCATGCATCCTGCATCCTACATTGAACATAGATTGGTGCTTCGTTTCTTACAGGAAAATATACATGTTTCATTGCCATTCTCTCAAACCATCCCACCCTTTCCCTCTCCCTCAGAGTCCAAAAGTCCACTCTATACCTCTGTGTCTCTTGGTTGTCTCACATACAGGGTCATCATTACTGTCTTCTAAATTCCATATATATGTGTCAGTATACTGTATTGGTGTTTTTCTTTCTGGCTTACTTCACTCTGTATAATTGGTTCCGATTTCATCCATCTCATTAGAACTGAGTCAAATTTATTCTTTTTAAGGGCTGAGTAGTATTCCATAGTGTATATGTACCACAGCTTTCTTATCCAGTCATCTGCTGATGGACATCTAGGTTGCTTCCATGTCCTGGCTATTATAAACAGCGCTGCAATGAACATTGGCGTACATGTGTCTCTTTCAGTTCTGGTTTCCTCAGTGTGTATGCCCAGCAGTGGGATTGCTGGGTCATAAGGCAGTTCTATTTGCAATTTTTTAAGGAATCTCCACACTGTTTTCCATAATGACTGTACTAGTTTGCATTCCCACCAGCAGTGTAAGAGGGTTCCCTTTTCTCCACATCCTCTCCAGCATTTATTGCTTGTAGACTTTTGGATCGCAGCCATTCTGACTGGTGTGAAATGGTACCTCATTGTGGTCTTGATTTGCATTTCTCTGATAATGAGTGATGTTGAGCATCTTTTCATGTGTTTGTTAGCCATCTGTATGCCTTCTTTGGAGAAATGCCTATTTAGTTCTTTGGCCCATTTTTTGATTGGTTCGTTTATTTTTCTGGAGTTGAGCTGCATAAGTTGCTTGTATATCTTTGAGATTAGTTGTTTGTCAGTTGTTTCATTTGCTATTGTTTTCTCCCATTCAGAAGGCTGTCTTTTCACCTTGCTTGTAGTTTCCTTTGTTGTGCAGAAGCTTTTAATTTTAATTAGATCCCATTTGTTTATCTTTGCTTTTATTTCCAGTATACTGGGAGTTGGATCATAGAGGATCCTACTGTGATTTATGTCGGAGAGTGTTTTGCCTATGTTCTCCTCTAGGAGTTTTATAGTTTCTGGTCTTACATTTAGATTTTTAATCCATTTTGAGTTTATTTTTGAGTATGGTGTTAGAAAGGGGTCTAGTTTCATTCTTTTACAAGTGGTTGACCAGTTTTCCCAGCACCACCTGTTAAAGAGACTGACTTTACTCCATTGTATATTCTTGCCTCCTTTGTCGAAGATAAGGTGTCCATAGGTGTGTGGGTTGATCTCAGGGCTTTCTATTTTGTTCCATTGATCTATATTTCTGTCTTTGTGCCAGTACCATACTGTCTTAATGACTGTGGCTTTGTAGTAGAGCCTGAAGTCAGGCAAGTTGATTCCTCCAGTTCCATTCTTCTTTCTCAAGATTGCTTTGGCTATTTAAATAGTATTGTTTCACAGATTTTAACAAATGTGTTCACCTATGTTTCCCATGCCTCTATTAGTATATAAAAGATTTTATCACCCTAGAAAGTTTTCTTCCCCTGAAAGTCTCTATCCTTCCTTGAAAACAACTATTTATCAGTTTTCTCTTATCATAGATTCATTTTTCCTAGTCTGATATTTCTTGGAAACAGAATCATGGTGTACTCTTACATGTCTTATTTTTTCACTCAGCACTTTTGAGATTCATCTTGTTGCTACATGTATCAGTAGTTCCTTTTTATTACTACATATTAATATTATTCTTTAGTGTGAATAAAACATAATATATTTTTAATCTGTTTTTCTACTGCTGGGTGTATGAATTGTTTCAGCTTTTAGTTATCATAACTGAAGTTGCTATGCATATTCTTGACAGACTTTTACTGGGCAAGGCATTTCTTTTGCATAAATATTTAAGAATGCAATTGTTAGATCATGGACTACATGTATATTTAACTTTATGAGAAGTTACCATATCTATTTCTAAAATGTTTCAACAATTTTATACTTACACTAGCTAAGTTTGAGAGCTCCAGTCACTCTTATTTTTCCAACTGACATCTGATATTGTCAGCATTTTTAATTTTTATTTATTTAAAAATTATTTTTACTTTATTTTGCTTTACAATACTGTATTGGTTTTGCCATACATTGACATGAATCAGCCACGGGTGTACATGAGTTCCCAATCCTGAATCCCCCTCCCACCTCCCACCCTATATCATCTCTCTGGATTGGAGCTTAATTGATTAATATTGGTGTGTTAGTTTCAAGTGTATCTAATTAAACTCAAAGCTTTTTGCACAGCAAAGGAAACCATAGACAAAATGAAAACAAAGCACAGAATGGAAGAAATATTTGCAAATGATGCAACAATCAGTATTTTAAATTTTAGCCGTTTTGGTGGCTGTATAATACTGTATGATTGAGATTTCATTTTACATTTTCCTGATAAGAAGTAATGTTAAGTGCTCTTTCATGATCTTTGTATAGATTTCTATATCTTCATTTATGAACTGCCTATTAAAGTTTTTCACACAATTAGAAAAATTTGTTTATTTTCTAACTTGTTCATTATGGACAAATCTTTTATCACACATATGTACCACTAATTTTTCTCAATATGCAGTTTGCTGTTTCATTTTCTTAGTATTTTTAATGAATAAACTTAAATTTTAATAAAGCAAAATTTAGAATGTTTCAAAATTGGGAAATGAGGACATCAAGGCTGTATATTGTCACCTGCTTATTTAACTTGTATACAGAGTACATCATGTGAAATGCTGGTCTGGATAAAGCACAAGCTGGAATGAAGATTGTCAGGAGAAATATCAATAACCTCAGACATGCAGATGACACCACCCTTATGGAAGAAAGTGAAGAACTAAAGAGCCTCTTGATGAAAGTGAAAGAGGAGAGTGAAAAAGTTGGCTTAAAACTCAACATTCAGAAAATGAAGATCATGGCATCCAGTCCCATCACTTCATGGCAAATAAATAGGGAAATGATGGAAACAGTTAGAGACCTTATTTTGGGGGCTCCAAAATCACTGCAGATGGTGACTGCAGCCATGAAATTAAAAGATGCTTGCTCCTTGGAAGAAAATCTATGACCAACCTAGACAGCATACTAAAAAGCAGAGATATTACTTTGCCAACAAAAGTCCATCTAGTCAAAGGTATGGTTTTTCCAGTAGTCATGTATGGATGTGAGAGTTGGGCCATAAAGAAGGCTGAGTGCCAAAGAACTTGCCTTTGAACTGTGGTGTTGGAAAAGAATCAAATCAATCAATCATAAAGAAAATCAATCCTGAATATTCATTGGAAGGACTGATGCTGAAGCTGAAGCTCCAGTTCTATGGCCACCTGATGTGAAGAGCCAACTTATTGAAAAAAAAACCCTGATGCTGGGAAAGATTGAAGGCAGGAGTAGAAGGGGATGACAGAGGGTGAGATAGTTGGATGGCATCACTGACTCAATGGACATGAGTTTGAGCAAGCTCCAGGATTGGTGAATGACAGGGAAGTCTGGCATGCTGCAGTCCATGGAGTTGCAAATATTTGGACATGACTGGGAGGGGTTGGGGGCAGGAGGAGAAGGGGATAACAGAGGATGAGATGGCTAGATGGCATCACTGACTCAATGGACATGAGTCTGAGCAAACTCCAGGAGTTGGTGAAGGGCAGGGAGGTCTTGTGTGCTGTGATTCTTGGTGTCGCAAAGAGTCGGACATGACTGGGTGACTGAACTGAACTGACTGAACTGATGCTTGCTGTACTCTAAGAAATAGTTGTCCACCTCATGATGGTCTACGTTTTCTTCTATACAGTAATCTTATGTCTTACAACTTTGCTAAATTCATTTATTAATTCTAATACTGCTTTTGATAGGTTATTTTCTACATAAATTATTGTCTATTAGTAAAACACTTTAATATTCCTTCAAATTTGTATACTCTTTATTTATTATTTTTTGTTGAATATATTTGAAATGTCTGGTACAATGGTAAATAGAAGTTGTGAAAAGTAAACTCCTTTTTTTGTTCTTGATAATAAATATGAAGTTAGTTATAGGTTTTGCAAAGACTTCCCAGGTGGCCTTAGAGGTAAAGAAGCCCCTTACCAATGCAGATGTGAGAGACATGGGTTTGATTCTTGGGTTAGGAAGATCCCCTGGAGGAGGGCATGGCAACCCACTCCACTATTCTTGACTAGAGAATCCCATGGACAGAGGAACCTGGTGGGCTATAGCCCATAGGGTTGCAAAGAGTCGCACACAGTGGAAGCAATTTAGCAGGCATGTAGGTTTAGCAGAGTTGCCATTTATATCAGGTCTAGAAATTTCCTTCAATTATAGCTTGCTGATAGTTTGTTTTTTTTTTTATCAGAAAAGGATATCACATTTTTTCCCAATGTTTTTTCTGCATCTATTGAGATGGCATGTGATTTTTCTTTTATTTCTGTTAATGTAGTTTATATCACTGTCATGGTTTTAATGTGTTAATGAAATCATGCATTTCTATTTTTTAATTTAATTTTTGTGAATGGATTTTTTTAAAAGTGAACTGTTAAAAAGTGGAGACAAGTACAATTTGTCTTATGTTAACTGGAAATAGGTCATCAAACACAACTAACTTTGTGCTAGCTCATCAAATTTCATACCAATATGCTATATTTTGATTCAATGACACTGTATATTTTCTTTTTATTAAGTTAATTTATATATTTTAATTGGAGGACACTTACTTTACAATATTTTCATGTTGTCATATATCGACATGGATTGGCAACAGGTATATGTGTGTCCCCCCTCATCCTGAAACCCTACCCCATCTCCCTCCCTACCATATCTCTCTGGCAAGCCATGCATTTCTAGAATCAACTTCTCTTGGTCGATATACATTATTCCTTACAAGTATTGGTGGGTTTAATTGATAATATACTGTTGATGATTTTTTTTAGATTCATGTGTGAATGTGCTTGTAATTTTGTTTTCTATTAACAATCTTGTCCAGAGTTAGTATCAGGGTTATGATGATACTAAGTATCATACATAAAATGAGTTGGGAAGTATTTCCTTTCCTTATAGTTTCTGAAGTTTGAATCATTTCTATTACCTTGTCTTCAAGTTCACTGAGCTTTTTCTTATGTGGGTGCTAAGTCACTGTAGTCATGTATGACTCTTTGTGACCCTTGGGCTATATAGATCACCAGACTCCCATGGGATTCTCCAGGCAAAAATACTGGAGTAGATTGCCATTTTCTCCTCTGGGGATCTTTTCAACCCAGGGATCAAACCTGTGACTCTTATATCTCCTGCATTGGTAGGTGGGTTCTTTACCACTAGCACTGCCTGGGAAGATTTTTCTTCTGTTCTTTTCTGTGCTTAGTCACTCAGTCATGTCTGACTCTTTGCAACCCATAGACTGTAAACAGGATCCTCTGACTATGGGGATTCTCCAGGCAAAAATACTGGAGTGGGTTCCATTAACTTTTTAGTACTTATGTAGAAGTGGTTATTGATATAGATGGTGGTTACATATATAATTTCAGATATTATGTTTTTCAACTCTAGAATTATATCTGAATTTATGTAGATATAGACATTCCATTTTCCCCCAGCATATTCATTATTTTTTTCATTTACATTCTTGAACACAATTGCAATGGCTCTTTTTAAAGCCTTCGTCTCTCAGTTCTGTCATCCCATGATCTATTTCTCCTGGCTTTTAGTTTCCTTCACGTATCTAATAAGTTTTAATTGTATGTCAGGTATTATGATTTCCATATTGTTGAATATCTATTTTAAAAATTCTTTGAATAGTATCAAGTTTCATTTAGACAGGAGTTTATAGATGGCTCAGTTTGCTTCTTTGCAAATTTATTTTTATTTTATTATTGAAGTATAGTGGATTTACAATACTGTTTTAGTTTCAGGTGTCTGTGTTTATGTGTACTCAGTTGTGGCCAATTCTTTGTGATCCCATGGACTGCAGCCCACCAGGCTCCTCTGTCCATGGGATTCTCCAGGCAAGAATACTGGAGTGGCTTGCCATTTTCTACTTCAGAGGGATCTTCTCAACCCAGGGTTTGAACTCATGTCTCCTGCATTAGCAGGCAGGTTCTTTACCACTGTGCCACCTGTGAAGCCTTCAGTTCAGTTCAGTCACTCAGTCATGTCCGACTTTTTGCAACCCCATGAATCGCGGCACGCCAGGCCTCCTTGTCCATCATCAACTCCTGGAGTTCATTCAGACTTACGTCCATCGAGTCCGTGATGCCATCCAGCCATCTCAGCCTCGGTCGTCCTCTTCTCCTCCTGTCTCCAATCCTTCCCAGCATCAGAGTCTTTTCCAATGAGTCAACTCTTCGTATGAGGTGGCCAAACTGGAGTTTCAGCTTTAGCATCATTCCTTCCAAAGAAATCCCAGGGCTGATCTTCAGAATGGACTGGTTGAATTGCCTTTCAGTCCAAGGGACTCCCAAGAGTCTTGTCCAACACCACAGTTCAGAAGCATCAATTCTTTGGTGCTCAGCCTTCTTCACAGTCCAACTCACATCCATGCAACACCACAGGAAAAAACATAGCCTTGATTAGATGGACCTTAGAGTCAGCAAAGTAATGTCTCTGCTTAAGCCCTAG
Source organism: Nanger dama (assembly GCA_917880005.1). Taxonomy (NCBI): domain Eukaryota; kingdom Metazoa; phylum Chordata; class Mammalia; order Artiodactyla; family Bovidae; genus Nanger; species Nanger dama. The sequence continues at coordinate 9,051,595 of CAKJTW010000069.1, forward strand.
TTTCAGGTATATAGCATAGGAATTCAGTATTTTTGCAGATTATATTTAATTTTAGGTTATAACAAGATAATGAGTATAATTCCCTCTGCTATAGAGCATATCCTTGTTGCTTATCTATTTTATATATGGTAGTTTGTATTTGTTAACCCCTTACCCCTAATTTGTCCCTCTCTTTTTCCCACTTCTCTTTGGCAAACATGAGTTTGTTTCCTATATCTGTGAGTCTGAGAATATTATGCTTGTGAAATAAGTCAAATAGATAAGGAAAATTACATGATATCACTTGTCTAGACTGGTCTTTACTCTAGCATCAGATAAGCTCTGCTTTAAAACTTTGGCTTTTCTGGGATCTCTACTGAACATGCTAGCTATTTAACAATTTCTATTTACTCTGACTGTCAAAGCTCAAAATCTCCCAGTCCTGTTTAGCCCAAAGAATTGTTCTGGTCACAGTTTCCACATAATTATTCTTTCCATGTCAGCACGTTGTAGAATTTCATCCTGCACATGCTCTAATTAGCATTTATTTAAAGATTCAAAGGGGACTTGTATAAGTTTCTGGAGCTTTTCATTTCTGAAGCCACGCTCTATAAATTTCAGCCACCCCTACATCCTCCAATTCTGATATTTGTTTGTTGTTTCATGATATTTCTCTGTTTTAATTTCTCATGTGCAATGGTCTAGAAAGTATGTCTAGGGAGAAATACTGGGCAATTCTAAAGCTTGTCTTCTTAAGCAATTCTGTAATCTTCTTTTGGATTTATAGTCATGTACAACTTATTCTCTTTCTGGAGACAGTAAGTTTCATGTCTTTTGTCCAATTTTATGATTGATAAAGGTAGTCTGGTACAATTATTCTATTATCAGTTCAGTTTGGCTCAGTCAGCCAGTTGTATCCAACTCTGTGACACAATGTACTGCAGCATGCAGTCCATGTCCATCACCAATACCCAGAGTTTACTCAAACTCATGTCCATTGAGTTGATGATGCTATTCAACCACTTCATCCTCTGTTGTCCCCTTCCTTCTCCAACCTTCAGTCTTTCCCAAGATCAGGGTCTTTTCAAATGAGTCAGTTCTTCAAATCAGGTGGCCAAAGTATTGGAGTTTCAGCTTCAGCATCTGTCCCTCCAATGAATATTCAGGACTAATTTCCTTTAGGATTGACTGGTTTGACCCCTTTGCAGTCCAAGGGACTCTTAACAGTCTTCTCCAGCACCACAGTTTGAAAGCATCATTTCTGGGGTGCTCAACCTTCTCTGTGGTTCAACTCTCACATCCACACATGACTACTGGAAAAATCATAGCTTTGACTAGATGTACCTTTGTTGGAAAAGTAATGTCTCTGTTTTTTAATATACTGTCTAGGTTAATTATAGATTTTCTTCCAAGGAGAAAGCCTCTTTTAATTTCATGGGTGCAGTCACCATCTGCAGTGATTTTGGATCCCCAAAATATAGTCTCCATTGTTTACCCATCTATATGCCATGAAGTGATGAGACCAGATGCCATGATCTTAGTTTTCTGAATATTGAGTTTTAAGGCAAGTTTTTTAATCTCCTCTTTCACTTTCATCAAAAGACTTGTTCGTTCCCCTTCACTTTCTGTCATAAGGGTGGAGTCATCTGCATATCTGAGGTTATTGACATTTCTCCCATCAATTTTGATTCCAGCTTTTGCTTCATCCAGTCCAGCATTTCACATGATGTACTCTGCATATAAGTTAAAGAAGCACAGTCATTAAGACAGTATGGTACTGGCACAAAGACAGAAATATAGATCAATGGAACAAAATAGAAAGTCCAGAGATAAATCCCCACACCTATGGACACCTTATCTTTGACAAAGGAGGCAAGAATATACAATGGAGTAAAGACAATCTCTTTAAAAAGTGGTGCTGGGAAAACTGGTCAACCACTTGTAAAAAAATGAAACTAGGTCACTTTCTAACACCACACACAAAAATAAACTCAAAATGGATTAAAGATCTAAATGTAAGACCAGAAACTAAAACTCCTAGAGGAGAACATAGGCAAAACACTCTCCGACATAAATCACAGCAGGATCCTCTATGATCCACCTCCCAGAATACTGGAAATAAAAGCAAAAATAAACAAATGGTATCTAATTAAAATTAAAAGCTTCTGCACAACAAAGGAAACTATAAGTAAGGTGAAAAGACAGCCTTCTGAATGGGAGAAAACAATATCAAATGAAGCAACTGACAGACAACTAATCTCAAAACTATACAAGCAACTTATGCAGCTCAACTCCAGAAAAATAAACGATCCAATCAAAAAATGGGCCAAAGAACCAAATAGACATTTTTCCAAAGAAGGCATACAGATGGCTAACAAACACATGAAAAGATGCTCAACATCACTCATTATCAGAGAAATGCAAATCAAGACCACAATGAGGTACCATTTCACACCAGTCAGAATGGCTGCGATCCAAAAGTCTACAAGCAATAAATGCTGGAGAGGATGTGGAGAAAAGGGAACCCTCTTACACTGCTGGTGGGAATGCAAACTAGTACAGCCATTATGGAAAACAGTGTGGAGATTCCTTAAAAATTGCAAATAGAACTGCCTTATGACCCAGCAATCCCGCTGCTGGGCATACACACCGAGGAAACCAGAACTGAAAGAGACACATGTACCCCAATGTTCATTGCAGCGCTGTTTATAATAGCCAGGACATGGAAGCAACCTAGATGTCCATCAGCAAATGAATGGATAAGAAAGCTGTGGTACATATACACAATGGAGTATTACTCAGCCCTTAAAAGAATAAATTGGAATCAGTTCTAATGAGATGGGTGAAACTGGAGCTGATTATACAGAGTGAAGTAAGCCAGAAAGAAAAACACCAATACAGTATACTGACACATATATATGGAATTTCGAAAGATAGTAATGATGACCCTGTATGTGAGACATCAAAAGAGACACAGAGGTATAGAACAGAGTTTTGGCCTCTGAGGGAGAGGGAGAGAGTGGGATGATTTGGGAGAATGGCATTGAAACATGTACACTATCATGTAAAAACGAAGCACCAGTCTATGTTTGATACAGGATACAGGATGCTTGTGGCTGGTGCACGGGGATGATCCAGAGAGATGATATGGGGTGGGAGGTGGGAGGGGGCTTTGGGATTGGGAACTTGTGTATACCTGTGACTGATTCATGTCAATGTATGGCAAAACCAATACAGTATTATAATGTAGAATAAAGTAAAAATAAAATTAAAAAAAAAGAAGAAGCAGCAGGGTGACAATATATAGCCTTGATGTACTCCTTTCCTTATTTGGAACCAGTCTGTTGTTCCATGTCCATTTCTAACTGTTGTTTCTTAATCTGCATACAGATTTCTAAGCAGGCAAGTCAGGTGGTCTGACAGTCCCGTTTCTTTAAGAATTTTCCATAGTTGGTTGTGATCCACACAGTCAAAAGCTTTGGTATAGTCAACAAAGCAGAAATAAATGTTTTTCTGGAATTATCTTGCTTTTTCTACGATCCAGCAGATGTTGGCAATTTGATCTCTGGTTCCTTGGCATTTTCTAAATCCAGCTTGAACATCTTGAAGTTCATGTTTCACATACTGTTGAAGCCTGCCTTGGAGAATTTGGAGCATTAGTTTACTAGTGTGTGAGATGAGTGCAATTTTGTGGTAGTTTGAGTAATCTTTGGCATTGCCTTTGTTTGGGATTGGAATGAAAACTGACCTTTTCCAATCCTGTGGCCTCTGCTGAGTTTTCCACATTTGCTGGCATATTGAGTTCATCACTTTCACAACATAGTCTTTAAGAATTTGAAATAGCTCAACTGGAATTCTATTGCCTTCACTAGCCTTTTTCATAGTGATGCTTCCTAAAGCCCACTTGACTTCACATTCCAGAACATCTGGCTCTAGGTGAGTGATCACACCATTATGGTTATCTGTTTCATGAAGATCTTGTTTGTATAATTTTTCTGTGTATTCTTGCCACCTCTTCTTAATATCTTCTGCTTCTTTTAGGTCCATGTCATTTCTTTCCTTATTGTGCCCATCTTTCTCTTGGTATCTCAAATTTTCTTGAAGAGATCTCTAGTATTTCCCATTCTATTGTTTTCCTCTATTGCTTTGCATTCATCACTGAGGAAGGGTTTCTTATCTCTCTTTGCTGTTGTTTGGAACTCTGCATTCAAGTGGGTATCTTTCCTCTTCTCCCTTGCCTTTAGCTTCTCTTCTTTTCTCAGGTTTTTGTAAGGCCTCCTCAGACAACCTTTTGCCCTTTTTCATTTCTTTTTCTGGGGATCATCTTTATCCCTGCTTCCTGTACCACATCATGAAACTTCATCAGTAGTTCCTCAAGCACTCTATCAGATTTAATCCCTTGACTCTGTTTGTCACTTCCACTGTATAATCCTAAGGGATCTCGATTTAGGTCATACCTGAATGGTCTAGTGGTTTTCACTACTTTTTCAGTTTAAGTGTGGATTTTGCAATAAGGAGTTCATGGTCAGCTCCCAGTCTTGTTTTTGCTCACTGTATAGAGCTTCTCCATCTTTTGCTGCAAAGAATAGAATCAATGTGATTTTGGTATTGGTCATCTGGTGATGTCCATGTGTAGAGTCTTCTTGTGTTTGGAAGAGGGTGTTTGCTATGACAGTGCATTCTCTTGGCAAAACCCTATTAGCCTTTGGCCTGCTTCATTTTGAACTCCAAGGTCAAATTTGCCTGTTATTCCATTATAGTTATATTCAAAATCACTACTGGATTTTATAAAATGTCTTGTGAAAAGTAGTGATGTAGTCTAGGGATAGACAATTATGACAAATACAATAAGAAGAAGTAGAATATTTCCTGCCACATCAGTAAACAAAAGATGTCATTTGTGTTGCTTTTCAGTAGCTTTGTCCAACTCTTTGCAGCCCCATGGATTACAGCATACCAGTCTCCTCTGGACAGTATGTAAAGCATGTCATAGTCATCTGCAATTGCAGGCAACATCGAGGTAAATTGGTGAGCCTTGAGGCAACTCAGGAAGGAAAGAATACAGGCCATCTAGCAGCTTAAAAATAAAACCACTTCCTATGGTGAACCAGGAGGAAGCTCAGAATGTGAAAAACACAGGAAACTGACCTCAGATAGCTGAGGTGCATTGTAAGGAAATGATTTCAGTGAGCTTAGACTCTTGCATCTTTCTTTTTTTTAAAATTTATTTATTTTAATTGGAGGCTAATTACTTTATAATATTATATTGGTTTTGCCATACATCAGCATGAATCCACCACGGGTGTACACGTGTTCCCCATCCTGAACCCCCCTCCCACCTCCCTCCCCATACCATCTCTCTGGTTCATCCCAGAGCACCATCTCCAAGCATGCTGTATCATGCATCTAACCTGGACTGGCGGTTCGTTTCTTATATGATAGTATACATGTTTCTACGCCGTTCTCCCAAATCATCCCACCCTCTCCTCCCACAGAGTCCAAAAGACTCTTCTATACATTTGTGTCTCTTTTGCTATCTCGTATACAGGGTTTTCATTACCATCTTTCTAAATTCCATATATATGCATTAGTATACTGTATCAGTGTTTTTCTTTCTGGCTTATTTCACTCTGTATAATAGGCTCCAGTTTCATCTACCTCATTAGAACTGATTCAAATGTATTCTTTTAATGGCTGAATAATACTCCATTGTGTATATGTATCACAGCTTTCTTATACACTTGTCTGCTGATGGGCATCTAGGTTGCTTCCATGTCCTGGCTATTATAAACAGTGCTGTGATGAACACTGGGGTACACATGTCTCTTTCAATTCTGGTTTCCTTGGTGTATATGCCCAGCAATGGGATTGCTGGGTCATATGGTAGTTCTATTTCCAGTTTTTTAAGGAATCTCCACACTGTTCTCCATAGTGGCTGTACTAGTTTGCATTCCCACCAACAGTGTAAGAGGATTCCCTTTTCTCCACATCCTCTCCAATGTTTATTGCTTGTAGACTTTTGGATCGCAGCCATTCTGACTGGCGTGAAATGGTACTTCATTGTGGTTTTGATTTGCATTTCTTTGATAATGAGTGATGTTGAGCATCTTTTCATGTGTTTGTTAGCCATTTGTATGTCTTCTTTGGAGAAATGTCTGTTTAGTTCTGTAGCTCATTTTTTTGATTGGGTCATTTATTTTTCTGGAATTGAGCTGCAGGAGTTGCTTATATATTTTTAGATTAATTCTTTATCAGTTACTTCATTTGCTATTATTTTCCCCCATTCTGAAAGCTGTCTTTTTACCTTGCTTATAGTTTCCTTCATTGTGCAAAAGTTTTTAAATTTAATTAGGTCCCATTTGTTTATTTTCACTTTTATTTCCATTATTCTGGGAGGTGGGTCATAGGGGATCCTGCTATTCCTTAACTTGTGATATCTGGTTTTCTTTAATTAAAAGCAAAACCAAAGAAACATAAAAATTCTTTGTGTCCTAAATACCTGCCCTTTGCTGCAAACCTTCTATATAATCTGGCTCCTCTTCTGCCTTCTTGGAGTAGTTCTCTCAGAGTTACTTGAGATGCTGCTTCTTGGGCCTAAGTCCTAAACATTTCTGCCAATAAAACGTAACTCTCAACTTTTAGGTAGTGTGTATTTTTTCACCAACAGTAACCAAACAGAAATAATGGTAGTCTCAAAAGTGAACTTGCAATGATTAGTTTGATGGAGAATATGGTCACTGGAAACATTACCACAAAAGGATCATAAAGATCATGTGCTACTGGATTTTTAAAAAGCCTTAGAAAAGCTATTTTAAGGTCTGAAAGAAAGCAAATATTCCTGCATTTCATGTGTGCTATTTAGATGACTCTTCCTTCTCAAATCTGAAAGGCAGCTAAGTCTCTTGTATAGTTTGTCATATCAAAATTTAACATCAGATTTTATCATAGCATGTCTGTTTAATTTTGCTTTCCACGAGGAGGCCAAAATTAGACCTGACCCAGATGTTTTTAGATAAATGAAAGCTGAACACTCTGGTACTAGGAATATTTATTTCTTCTAGATAAAATCAGTGTTCTTATTTACATGAGTTTAATTTAACATACAACTTCCAAGCTTTGTACTTCAGAAATACCCTCTTCTCATTTATTCCTCTACAAGTGAAAAGGGTTAAATAGTGCTGTTTCTAATGATGTTTTCTTGCAAATAAGCTCTGAGGGTGAAAGCTGATTTCTCAACATAGGACTATTATATATGAATCTTTGGATTCTGCATATAATGTAGATTTTCAGAGTGTCATGATTTTCAAATATGTTGTGCAAACTAGAGTAAAGAATGCAGAAGTTTAGTGTTAAATAGATCTGGATTCTAGTCTTGGCATGTGAATTACAAGTTTTGTTGCAGGAGAAATTTTTCCTGTCTCAGACTTGGTGTCTACATCTATAAAATTGAAGTCGTGAAAATACCTATCTTGCAAGATAGTCTTGAGAAATAATTTAGGTCACATATGTACACTTGGTAGAGTGTCAGGTATTGCTAAACACTAAACAGATGTTTAGAGCTTCCTGGTGGCTCAGATGGTAAAGCATCTGCCTGCAAAGCTGGAGACCTGGGCTCAATCACTGGGTCAGAAAGATCCCCTGGAGAAGGAAATGGCAACTCACTCCAGTATTCTTGCCTGGAAAATCCCATGGACCTAGGAGCCTGGTAGGCTACTCAGTCCATGGGTTCACAAAGAGTCAGACATGACTAAGAGACTTCACTAAACAGATGTTTTTTACTGTACTTTCAGTGCATTGATAGAAGTATAGACAATGATATAACAAGTGATAAAACTGAGAAATTATATTTATATATGTGTGTATGTGCACACATATTTTCAAGAGCCATTTTCATCAATACCATGTGTGTTGTTTAATTTTATGCATTAACTAGACTGAATCACAGGGTCAAACATCATTTTGAGTGCTGTATGAAGGTATTTTTCAATGAAATTATCGTTTGAATTGGCAGACTGAATAAAGCAGATTGCCTGCTCTGATGTGGGTGGGCCTCACATCAGACTTAAATAGAATAAAAAGGGTGAAAGATACGGAACTCCTCTTTCCTGACTTCATAAACTGGTTTGTCAGTCATTTCTTGCCTTCAGATTTGAATAGGAAGATCTTTTCTTCTTGGGTCTTCAGCTTCCTGGTTTTTAAAATGGTATTATACCATTGGCTATCCTGGGTCTCCAGCTTTCTGACTGCAGATCTTGGGATTTCTCAGCCTTCTAATTGCATAAGCCAATACATTTTACTGATTCTCTTTCTTTGTCTGCCTCTTATTGGCTTTGTTTCTGAGAACCCTAATATACTAAGTCTGTAACTTTGGTTGTTCAGCCAAGTTCTCATAGATTATGGGAAAAGAGGGATTTTCTGTATTTCCAGGTACCAAAGACCTATGGCATTTATAGGCATATGTCCTATTGTTTGCTGCAGTTATTACCTTGCTGCTATTACTCTGAAAATGAGAAGGATAATGAAATATTTATTTACATTTACTGAGAAGTCATGATGTAAATAGCTGGAAGAAGGGGAATAAAACTGCACCAAGAAACAGTTATTTTTCTATCCCAGAGACCCACAAGATGAATATGTAATATAAACAGTAGGGAGCCAGCACATCTCTGGCTGGAAATGCATTTGCCTTGCATGCTTACTCATCCCTTTATGATATCAAACTGTCTTAGTCACCTTTAAAGTAAAGCAGAGATCATTTTAAAGGCATTAAGGTGAAAGTCCAGGTACACTTATTGCTCAGATTCATTTAAACTGCCCCATCGACAAGCAGTTGGCACTTACCAGAGTGGCACAAGTTGCCAGAGAAACAGTCTGCGCTAAGTCTGATGTGAGAAATAGGGCTTGAGGGCAAGCAGGAAATACTATAATAATAAATGATAACTTCTTTCTTTAACAGAGATTTTTTGAGTTGCACTATTCCAATGAAGTAAAAGACAAATGTATGTTGTCTGAAATATTTCTCATATTAATTAAGTGGCTGGGCTCTGTATCTGAGCCCTGAATATTGCAATTAGGTATTGTCATTTAGTATCTAAGTCATGTCTGACTCTTTTGTGACTCTGTGGACTGTAGCCCAACAGACTCCTCTGTCCCTGGGATTTACCAGGCAAGATTATTGGAGTGGATTGCCTGCCATTCCCTTATCCAGGAGATCTTCCCAACCCAGAGATCGAACCTGCATCTCCAGCACTGGCAGGCAGATTCTTTACCACTGAGCCACCAGGGAAGCCCAAAATTAGGTATACTGTGCCCTAACTTAGCCTTATTTTAGAGTTTAACTCATGTACTTTCTCCTTACCTTAAAGCAACAAATAGTCATTGAGGTCCATCTATTTACAAAGCATTCTTTTAAGCACCTTAAAAACGTAATTGTGACTAAGATATAATTCCCTTTTTCAAGTGTGTTAATCGTTCACTTAGTGAGTGTGATTCTTTGTGACCTCATAGACTGTAGCCCACCAGGTCCCTCTGTCCATTGAATTTTCCAAGCAAGAATACTGGAGTGGGCTGCCATTCCCTTCTCTAGGGGATCTTCCCAACCGAATCTGGGTCTTCTGCATTACAGGCAGATTCTTCACTGTCTGAGCCACCTTTCTCAAAGCAGCTTAAAATTTATTGGAACATTTGAACAAGCATTTATTATTGATCACTCTTATATGCCAGGTTGTGGCATATCCCCCAGGTAAAGGGGACACACAGAAATACATAACTCATGTCTTGCTCTTATTAAATACCTACTAAGTGGGAGAGAGAGGCATAAAATGAATAATTTGTACAAAATAAAAGTATATATGAGGAGCCCAGAATGAGGAGTGAGTGATTCAGTCTGGAAGAGGAGATAAATATGGTTACAAATTAAATATTAAAATGAGAGCGTGAAAAGATGTGTATTCACAAATCCAGTACCTTTCTAGAATTCACACTTTAAAAAAGAAAAGCATATGGTATGCAGGAACAAAAGTTATTTTACTTAAATTTAATCTCAGCAAGCAGGATATTGGCAGTCCTCCATGGGTCTAGCATGACACTTCTAATCCCAGATTTCAAAGCGGTTATCCTCTAAGTCCTTAAGTGTGGAAGACCTTTTCCATACAATTTACCCCTTACAAACAACTGTTGCTTAACAGGTGTTAATTTTAAGATTCTATAACCTTGCTCAGAATTTGAGGGCAGAAGCCATGATCAACATTGCTTCTGCAATCACCACAATATTTTGTATAAATGAGCAGGATAGATACCAGTTGATTGATAAAGATGTATATTCCACCACAATGTAGACATTCAAAGCCCAGCTTCCTCAAACGAAATGAAAAGACCCCTTGCAGTAATGCAGGGCCTTCTCTCAGCATCTGTGCTGTGAAAAATCCCTCAGAGCATCATCCATTTTCACCCAGGGCTTCTGGTGTCCATTGTGACCAGCTGTGTGGCAAACAGAAACATAAGGGCCCTATTTAAGAAATAATTCACCATTCAGTAGCAAAGGAAAGAATATTTTCTCAGAACATAGAGGAAATGTAGAATGACTTCTAACTGGAGAATACACAATGATTTTTGAGTACCCATTATTCGCCAACCAAATTTTAAAAATGAAATGTAGATATGCATAATAGGGATAGACTGGATACCTTTATGGTCTGAGTGATTGTTGTGGGTTACAAGAGTTTTTGGAGCTAAGTTTGCTTCCAATAAAATAGGGTGGGTATATGAAAAATTATGCACCAAAATAAGACTTATTTTCTGGTTTCAACTAATGTAAGATTTATAGAAATTTTAAATAAATTTTTAAAACATGTAAATATAGCTGCAAAGTATAAGATAAGAGATAAAAGGCTTTTTGCAATACAAAATGACTTAATATTCAAAAGTCGTTTAAAAGTGAAAGTGCCTGTTTTGGGGGCTTCCCAGGTGGTGCTAGTGGTGAAGAACTTGCCTGCCAATGCAGGAGACAATAAGAGACTCTGATTTGATCTCTGGGTCAGAAGATCCCTTGGAGAAGGGCATGGCAACTCACTTCAGTATTCTTGCCTGGAGAATTCCATGGACAGAGGAGCCTGGTGGGTTATAGTCCATAAGGTCACAAAGAGTCGGACACAACTGAAACGACTTGGCACTTGGGATGCATGCAGATACCTGCTTTGCTGCAAATCAGACTTATTCAATTATTGACTCATTAAACTATCAAGAAAGATGCCACGTAGAACCATTTGGGTGCAAAAATAAACTGGAACACTCATTTTCCTGCCAATGCAATCAATCAATAATAAAAATTTAGCATCTCATGCATAGAAAGCACTATCTTAATTGTCCCAAGGAATTAAAATAGGCTTAAGATGTGCCCTCAGAAAGCTTGTAATTCAGCTGAGTAGAAAAAACATGAGACTCACACACATATACACATTGAGATAGACTGGAATCAATCATCCCCTATAAAGCATACACTGTCAGTGAGAGCTTACATGGTCAGAAGTACAGATTTATAAGAGAGTAAATGCTTCAATGAATGGGTTTGTCTGGGGTGCCATCTCTATAAGGCAAGTGGACCGCAGGTGGATCTTGAGGGAGCATGTCATGGAAAGAAAGTACAGAGTGGTCTTGGGGGTGAGGCAGTGAATGTCTAACAAGATCTGAAAAGGTCTAAATTCAGGGGTTCCCAACCCTGGACCGGAGGACTGCTACTGGTCCATGATCTATTAGGAATAGGGCCACATAGAAGGAGAAGAGCTGGCCAGTAAGCAAGGCTTCATCTGCTATACCCCATCGCTCCCCACTGCTCACATTACTACCACCCCTACTTCCCATTCATGGGAAAATTATCTTCCACAAAACCAGTCCCTGGTGTCAAAAGCTTGGGAATCACTGTTTAAATGAGATTTTTTGGGAGAGGGACATAGGAGCAGGCCTTCAAAGACCTTGATAGTAGGGATGAGAAATATGAATTTTAACCTATGAATGATGAGAACTTTAAATGATTTTGAGCAAGAAGTTATTTATTGAAGGAGGCCTTTGAATTTTGGGTCTTGGTGAACTTTGCAAAGTGATTTTCAGTGATTAGACAGCAAGGAATCAGGACTCTGAGAGCCAACCCACATTTGAAGCTATGAAGGTCAGAATTAAAGTCTCCAAAGCAGAGTGCATGGACTTGCCTAGGTCCTGGAGTTAATCTGAAACATGAAAATGTCTCTTCCATTCTACTCACATTCTATGTACTGCAACATTTTTGTCTCATAAGCTCATAAATTTGATTATAAAAGTCTACATCTTTGCTGGGCACAGAATTTGAGGCATACATTTTTTTCTGAACTTTTCATATTAATACTAACAATTTCATACCAGTTCCCCTAGACAAAGATTTGCTTAGATCTCCAGCTCTGCCAACTGAGCTATGGATTGTCTATTCCCAGGATACGTCTCTGAAACTCGTACATCTAAGGATCAGGGCTTAGTTGACAGTGGAATTTAAGAAGTTTCTTGTGTTCATTCTCCCATCTCTGGATAGCCAAGGTCCTGCTTCCTGGGAGTGAAACTGTATTGAAAAGAATCCAAGGCTGTTGAGCATTCAGAAAGAAATAGTAAGAATCTTGCCACACATTGTATTTAATTCTCATTTAAAAAAAATGATCCTTTCCTGGTGGCTGAGATGTTAAAAAAATCTGCCTGCAATTCAGAAAACCCAGATTCGATCTCAAGTCAGCAAGATTCCCTGGAGAAGGAAGAAACAACTCACTCCAGTATTCTTGCCTGAAAAATTGCAAGGACAGGGGAGCCTGGCAGGCTTGGTGGACTCCAGTCCATCAGGTGTTAAAAGAGTTGGACACAACTGAGTAACTAACAGTTTCACTCTTTTTAAAAAGGATGGGCTTGACAGAAATCCAAATGGTCTCTTAACTTCACATTTATTAGTCTGGTGTTATAGTTTATGAACAAACAATAAGAAAATGGCAGGAGTGAGGAAGTTTGAAACAACAATCCTGGGCCCAGGGTGAATCAGAATTTGTCAAGTGTCTGCAGTCCAGGCAGGAAGCCTATCAGTTCAATTCAATTCAGTCGCTGAGTCGTGTCCGACTCTGTGTGACCCCATGAATCGCAGCACGCCAGGCCTCCCTGTCCCTCACCAGCTCCCGGAGTTCACTCAGACTCACGTTCATCGAGTCCATGATGCCATCCAGCCATCTCATCCTTGGTTGTCCCCTTCTCCTCCTGCCCCCAATCCCTCCCAGCATCAGAGTCTTTTCCAATGAATCAACTCTTCGCATGAGGTGGCCAAAGTACTGGAGTTTCAGCTTTAGCATCATTCCTTCCAAAGAAATCCCAGGGCTGATCTCCTTCAGAATGGACTGGTTGGATCTCCTTGCAGTCCAAGGGACTCTCAAGGGTCTTCTCCAACATCACAGTTCAAAAGCATCAATTCTTCAGCGCTCAGCCTTCTTCATAGTCCAACTCTCACATCCATACATTACTACTGGAAAAACCACAGCCTTGACTAGACGGACCTTAGTTGGCACAGTCATGTCTCTGCTTTTGAATATACCTTCTAGGTTGGTCATAACTTTTCTTCCAAGGATTAAGCATCTTTTAATTTCATGGCTGAAGTCACTATCTGCAGGGGTTTTGGAGCCCCCAAAAATAAAGTCTGACACTGTTTCCACTGTTTCCCCCTCTGTTTCACATGAAGTAATGGGACCGGATGCCATGATCTTAGTTTACTGAATGTTGAGCTTTAAGCCAACTTTTTCACTCTCCTCTTTCACTTTCATCAAGAGGCTCCTTAGTTCCTCCTCACTTTCTGCCATAAGGGTGGTGTCATATGCATAGCTGAGGTTATTGATATTTCTCCAGGCAATCTTGATACCAGCTTGTGTTTCTTCCAGCCCAGCGTTTCTCATGATGTACTCTACATATAAGTTAAATAAGCAGGGTGACAATATACAGTCTTGACATACTCCTTTTCCTATTTGGAACCAGTTTGTTGTTCCATGTCCAATTCTAACTGTTGCTTCCTGACCTGCATACAGATTTCTCAAGAGGCAGGTCAGGTGGTCTGGTATTCCCATCTCTTTCAGTATTTTCCAAAGTTTATTGTGATCCACACAGGCAAAGGCTTTGGCAGTCAATAAAGCAGAAATAGATGTTTTTCTGGAACTCTCTTCCTTTTCCCATGATCCAGGGGATGTTGGCAATTTGATCTCTGATTCCTCTGCCTTTTCTAAAACCAGCTTGAGCATCAGGGAGTTCACGGTTCACATAATGCTGAAGCCTGGCTTAGAGAATTTTGAGCATTACTTTACTAGCATGTGAGATGAGTGCAATTGTGCGGCAGTTTGAGCATTCTTTGGCATTACCTTTCTTTGGAATTGGAATAAAAACTGACCTTTTCCAGTCCTGTGGCCACTGCTGAGTTTTCCAAATTTGCTGGCATATTGAGTTCAGCACTTTCAAAGCATCATCTTTCAGGATTTGAAACAGCTCCACTGGAATTCCATCACCTCCACTAGCTTTTTTCGTAGTGACGCTTTCTAAGGCCCACTTGACTTCACATTCCAGGATGTCTGGCTCTAGATTAATGATCACATCATCATAATTATCTGGGACATGAAGATCGTTTTTGTATAGTTCTTCCGTGTATTCTTGCCACCTCTTCTTAATATCTTCTGCTTCTATTAGGTCCAGATCATTTCTGTCCTTTATCTAGCCCATCTTTGCATGAAATGTTTCCTTGGTATCTCTAATTTTCTTGAAGAAATCTCTAGTCTTTCCCATTCTGTTGTTTTCCTCTATATCTTTGCATTTATTGCTGAAAAAGGCTTTCTTTTCTTACTATTCTTTGGAACTCTGCATTCAGATGCCTATATCTTTCCTTTTCTCCTTTGCATCTCTTCTTTTCACAGCTATTTGTAAGGCCTCCCCAGACAGCCATTTTGCTTTTTTGCATTTCTTTTCTATGGGGATGGTCTTGATCCCTGTACAATGTCACGAACCTCATTCCATAGTTCATCAGTCTATCTATCAGATCTAGGCCCTTAAATCTATTTTTCACTTCCAGTGTATAATCATAAGGGATTTGATTTAGGTCATACCTGAATGGCCTAGCAGTTTTCCCTACTTTCTTCAATTTGAATCTGAATTTGTTGTTAAAGAAGGACAATTGGATGAGCTGTGGCATCTTCTGGTCAAAAAAGAATGCTTCCCCTTTTCCTTCCTGCTTCCCTCCATTTTCTCTTTCCCTCCTTCCTCTCTACCTCTCTCTAACATCCCTTGTTACTGTCCTGTTCTCCCTCTATTATTCCCTTTTTCCTTTGTGTCTTTCTGATGAGGAAAATAATTTCTTCTTTTTTGTTTTTAGTTTAACTGAACAAAAGGTTGAGTGCCTATTTCTAAGTACTGCCAGTTTTCATATCCTTTAGCAAAAAGACCTTTCCCTTTAGAAGCCCAAAGGTGGAGCTGTTGCAAAGGAGAGAGCCAGGCTGGCCAGCCAAGCTGGCGAGGCCACCGACAGACAACGCACACACATGTATGCGAGGAGGCACAGCTCCGGGAGGCTTTGCTTCCGAAACATAAACATTTCCTTTTTTTTTTTTTTCCCAAGGAGAAATAAAAATTCTGATTACAGCAGATGCATTACTGACCAATTGTACAAAATAGAACAAGTATTAAGTGTCTGCTTAACCCCTTTTAATTGTTAATTTCATGCACTTCAGTCGATTCCAGTATTATCAAAATAACTAGAGGGAGAAAGGATTCAAATTCCTCTGGGTCATTAATGCCACCATTTATCAGCGATGGATAATGATGGGAGGGTCATTTTATTTTCTCCATTTCAACTCTTCTCTGCATAGTGCACCAAAATGCTATTGGGATGATTTCATTTCTTCGGTGGGAAGGCCTAGATAAATGCTCAATTTGGAAGCTGAAAGAGCTTTCCACTTGTGCATTTGGTGACTTCTCACAATAGTTTCAGAAACAGAATTTAGCTTTCAGGATGATAACATGATATTTTGCTTTCATCATCCTGAGAAGAAGCAGAAAAATTTGAAAACCTACTTTATGGAAAGAAACAGGCACAGAGCTTGTTGAATTGTTCTAGTTCCTCCCAGAGATGAGAAGAGTTATTATTGTCTGTTTTCGTAGATGTTTATCTCTCAGCTTTGTCTAAGTTCTGACTGTTTTCTTCCCTTGAATTGTTTACCTCTTTCTTTGTCTCTATCCCTAGAGCAAAGGCCTTCAGATTGTCTCGAAAGCTATTGAAGCAAACAACTAATTTCAAAAATGTCCTTATTTACTCTCAAAATATGATTTCACTCTCATCAATTGAATGTTTATTTTCAACCCTGAGTTACTGTAATAAACCGGGACAAAGTAACCTGAGATGCTTTATGCCATAGAGACAAAAATGTATTGACCCTTTTTGTCTCTGGTAAAAGAGGTTTTTAGTAATCTCTAGATATACTGTAGATTGCATTGCTGTCTTTAATTAAAACATGATACAGGACAAAAACCAATTTTTTGCCCATTTAAGCCATAGGGCCTCCTTTGTTCTAATGGACTCTGATGTTCCATTTACAAATTGGCAAGTTTGTTTTCAGTACCACTGTGAGTCTGTGTGTGTGTGTGTGTGTGTGTGTGTGTGTGTGTGTGTCTGCTTGTGTTACCTGTGCTTAGATGCAAGCATGTTTGTGAATTCATTCTTAGCTTTCTTACTGGTGACATTTATATGTGCGACTATGTGGGTAGTTAAAAATATATAAAAGGCTGAGTTATACCAACATTTCCTATCTGTGTGCTCCCAAGATGACTGAAGAGGGAGTTTCCAAAGTGGTTTTCTTCATGCAGTTTTGGTGCACTATGAAGCAGGACTTAGGAAGTAGGGGCTAAAGCAAAGTGGAGTAGAAAGAAATGCCTTGAAAGAGAGCTGATTTCAGAGACAGAAGTAAAGCAACTCTATCCAACTACAAGAATATTTAAACTAGTTCAGTTCCTTCCATATTTTTTATTCTCTTCCAGCCATTTCCAAAGGTGCATCTCATCACATGTCTCTGGGGCTTTTCCTCTGATCCAGACCTGGCCTGTGATCTGTTCTTTCCATTCAGATAGTGCACGTTTCCAAGACTTCTACTAAGCAGCTTTTGCCATCTGGAGCTGTCTACTTTCAACTCTTGTTGTGCAGACTCAGGTTCCTTGAAACTGTCACCTTGAAACATATTTATTACTTCCTCATGCCCAGGCTTCTTGGGGCCATTTTCCTTCTGCAATTTGATTAGGCTGGGCAGAGTCAGTGCTGTTTTAATGCCTGAATTAGAGCTAAGAGGTGCTATTAGTGTGAAGAACACGACCTCCAAAGGAAAAGTAGGCATAGCACCAGGCTTCCTCCTGACAGCTCAGGCGCCTGTGCTAGGCGGTATCCCAGACAGCTCTGAGGCTTTAAACACAACAATCTTCTTCTCACTTTGTTGCTACTGTCTATGTTGCAAAATGCAACTGATGTGAAATCCATCTAAGGTGACTGCTTCTCCCTCTCACTAGCCTGGTAATGTACCCAGATACTTCAGGTAGCAATGCTTTTAGGTCATTGCCCTTACTGGCTGCATCCTATGGAAGAGCAGATGCACTCACAAAACAAACGAGTAGCTGTTTTAGAGACCAAAGAACACAGACATTCTGGAAAGTCTTTTCCCAACAAAATGGCAAACTACAGGCAAGATTGATCTAATTCACCATGAACAGAGAAATCCATTTGCACATTTGTATTTGCAAAATTATCCTTGAGGTCCATGCCTTGTGACCTAGTTATAGTTGATCCCATGGTAATGAAAGTCTCTCTGTACTTCTAATACTAAAATCACATTTCAGGGACCCAGGATAGATACACTGAACCACAAATCAGAGTGCATTCTGTAATGCAAGAATCACATCTCACGGACATGGGGCAGTGATGGAACTAGACTTTATTTTACTTAAAAAAAAAAAAAAAGTTAAATTTCATTTGGCTCAGTATCTTCATTTATACCATTGCTTCTTTGATTATGGTTGCCCTTTAATTGATAACATTAAGTGAATGAGGGGGAAAGCGGCTGCCAAATGTGTCCCGCTGCAATTTTTGACAGATGCTCTGATGTGAGCGGCTGTCATAATGTATACGAAGGACAGAGCTCCGGAAGGACTTTGGAGTTAAGCTTTGGTTGAAGAGCTATCATTAGTCACATGTGAGAAATATTAACATTTTCCACTAATTCCAAAGAATTTCCCACATGTATGTGGATTTCCATGGCTAATATTATGGTGGAAATGCAGTGAAGCCTGAGGAAGGCAAAGAATCTAAAGTCTTTGAGAGTCTACTAAATGTGGGGACAATTATATGTCTTGGTCTATTACACAGTCCATTCTCATGAGATCCCCTCAGCAACCACATAAGCGAGTATCATTATCTTGATTTTACAAGAAATTGAGACTTACAGGCCTTCTGATTGAAAAGCAAAAACCAACCAACAACTTATTCCTGCGGTGTTAGCCTATCAGAAAAGCAGCTCTGCAAGTCTATCTTTTCAGAGATCCTGGCTAACAAGTCACAGCCGTAAAACTAAAATCCCACAAGAGCAAAGGATAATGACAGTGAAGGACAATGAGGCCAGGTATATTTGCTGAATTCTCCTCCGTCCTGGGGGCTGCAGGGATGGACTCTGGATGTATTCACTAGCTCACACCTCCCTCCCAAGGACCGAGCTGAGGACCCAGGCAGCCTGGGGAAAGTTTTTTTAGAGCACTCTCAGGGGCCATTTCTGAAATACAGTTCAACTCTTTTGCCTGGTTCTTGGTTATATCTCCCCTTAGAAAAGAAAGAATTCATATTGGATGGAGAAATAAAAGGTAAGTTACTAACACCCTCCTGGACCTGAAGGATAGAATCAGGTTTCAAATGCTGTTAAATTTTCCCCTAAGACTGAGAGGAACTGAGGGGCCTAATGTTTGAATTATTATTACTTTTTAATCTCTGTTCTTATTCTTTATGTTCTTAAGAAAGAGGTAGGTTGATATCCTCAAAAATAAATAGAAAAAAAAGTGAAATGAAGCAATCAGAAAATTAATAAAATATAGGGGAAATATAAATGGTGCTTTTTGAGCAATGGAAAATTTAAAGGGCCCTTGTTGTCCTGAGATTTATAAGCCTGTGTATCACAGACACCCTGTTACTTTATTCATACCGTTGAGGGAGAAAGGCAGCCTCTAACCATCAGCACCTCTCATTAAATCATTACAGAAGCACTATTGTTAAAAAGACAAGGCTTTAAAAAGACACATGCACACACCATTGTACAGTTTTATTTTACCAGAACTCAGTGTTTAGATACTCTATGTATTGCCTGGGCAAGACATAGAGCTTTCAAAGCTACTATTTTAAAGGAATAAATACACTCAAATAAAAACTTTTATTTGTTTCCTTTTCCAATCTGAACATTGTTTGGAAATCTGGAACAAGGGCAGGTTTAAAATGGGTGAAGGGGGATACATGGACTAGAATGCGATGCATTTATTTTATACCAATAGCTATATTTAAGAATGCTAAAGTGACCACTATATATGTGCTTATTGATTAGACCAGTTTTAAGGAGACCACTATATGTGTACCTATTGACTACACCATAAAAAGAATTCTAGTCAGGAACACTCCCCTCTTCCTCAAGCCTTAACACCAGGACTGATTCTGCTCTGCTAGTTGTATTAGCATACCGCACATACTACTTGAGGGTTGCCTGGGAGGGCTATTGTGTTTAGCACCAATTTCCACTAAACTTTCTATCTTGTGTCCTAAGTCAGAGCAAGGATAAGTGGTAAAAGTATAATCAAATTATACTGCCTTCAAATTATACTTTTCAGAGAATTACTTCACCTTAAAGGAGTGGTGTCTTTAAGTCAGAATTGTAAAGTAAATACTATGCTCATGTTGGTAAACATATGGTGACATTTAAAATTCTTGAGTCTCTTGGTTTTTTATTAATCAACATTCCCTAGTCATTAAGAATCAAGGTCACCTATCTTTATAAATCGGAGAAGGCAATGGCACCCCACTCTAGTACTATTGCCTGGAAAATCCCATGGATGGAGAAGCCTGGAAGGCTGCAGTCCATGGGGTTGCTGAGGGTTGGACACAACTGAACGACTTCACTTTCATGCATTGGAGAAGGAAATGACAACCCACTCCAGTGTTCTTGCCTGGAGAATCCCAGGGATGGGGGAGCCTGGTGGGCTGCCGTCTACGGCGTTGCACAGAGTCAGACACGACTGATGTGACTTAGCAGTAACAGTATCTTTATAAATAGTAGCCCAGTTGGTGCTAGAGGTAAAGAGCCTGCCTTCCAGTGCAGGAGACTTAAGAAACAGTGGTTCAGTCACTGGGTTGGGAAGATCCCCTGGAGGAAGAAATGGCATCCCACTCCAGTATTCTTGCCTGGAGAATTCCATGGACAAAGGAGCCTGGTGGGCAAGAGTCCATGGGGTCTCAAAGAGTCAGACACGACTGAATGACTCAGACCACACATCTTTATAAATGGTTCTGTGTAAATTACCGTGGCTTAAGGGGACTTCTTATACGTTAAGCAAAGGGTAGCTCAAACTTCACTTCTTGGGGGATCTTCCATACTCTTCAGTCCCCCTGTGACTTCTGCATTTTCACTTGAATTCTTATAGACGTCATTATGTCTACTGTCTGGACCTTAGCATAGGCTTAGACTTAATTTAAATGGACATAGTATTCAAATCTCAGCTAAATGTTAAACTCCTCAATGATGAAGTGTTTGCTCAGTCACTCAGCTGTGTCTAACTTTTTTCTATACCTTGGATGGTAGCCTGCCAGGTTCCTTTGTCCATGGAATTTTCCAGGCAAAAATAATGGAGTAGCTTGCCCTTTCCTACTCCAGGGGATCTTCCTGACCCAGGCATAGAACCTGAGTCTCTCGTGTCTCCCACACTGGCATGCATATTCTTTACCAGTAAGCAACATGCGAAGACTTGGTCTTAAATTTTCTTTCAGTTAACTTGTGCTCCCAATGAATCTGTAGCACAGTGTCTCATGGTCTCATTTAATCATTCTTTCATTTGATTATTTGTTCATCAAATATCATTGAGTAGTTTATCCTCACTGCTTATTGAAAGTGGAGTAACACCATTCACATAAATGAGATATTTAAAGCAATATAATCCATATAAAATTAAAAGAATATATTTGCAGTATTGAGTCCAAGTATCCCCTAATCAGGGTAAAAAAAAAAAAAAAAAAGAAGCTTTGATAAATAACTTTGTCTGTGGGAAATAGCAGAGTCCTTCAAACACTATAGGAAATTCCACGTGAAATTTGTAACTGGCAAGACAGACGACAGTCTTGCTTGCAAATATATTCCATTGGTCTGAGATTTGCAGAAATCCCAGGTCACTTACATTGTTTACTTAATACATCTTTTTATTCATTGATAATTCCACAATTTTGAAGAATTAAAAAAAAAAAAGAAAATTCAAAGTCCTTAAGGATTTCTTTTTTCTATTCAATGTCCTAGAGGGGAGACAGTTTAGTAAACAATTTAAAGTTAAATTAGGTGGCTTTGACCACAAGAAGAAATGAGTAGAAAGGAATATATGAATTTGGTATCATTTCACCTAATTTAGAGCTACCTGTGATGAGGATGGGAGAATGGTTAAAGGTGGAAGATAAGTCAGAGAAGCTAGTCATTTTCTGATGAATGACAAGCGTATTGCTGAGATGGGACCTTAGGTGCCAGGCAGCTATATTGCACACCCTCAGGGGGTGCACCTCATATCAGAGTCCAGTGAACAGGGCTGGGCAACACACAACCTGCAAGACCGCCTGTTGCATGCCCAGGCTCTGATCTTAGGGTGGATATCTGGGTGTTACCACCAGGCCATTTTGAGCTGCCATATGTGAAAGTTTTCATCTGGAGCAGTGCCAAAATTTTAGAGAAAATGTCTATAGAAAAATCTGTTCATCTATCATTGTTCCAGGAAATTATATTCCTCCCTTGAAAAAAGTTACTGTTCATGTGCATATTCTTTGTTTTTCTATCCCTTGGGTGCCACATAGTAGATGTGAGGCTTTTTTTCCTTGACTTTTTGGCAATTAGAGTGCAAAGGTGCCATGAGAGCTGAGGGCTTGGCAGAATTTTACTAGTGAACACAGGGGTGCCTACTGCTGGCAGACAGAACCACAACTTATTTTGAAAACATTCATTTAAGCTAAAAATGATAAATCTGTATTTATCTTCTTAAAATGCTCCCAAAGCAGGGTGGAGGAGGGGAAAGGGAGCTTAGATTTGGAAAGCATAGAGACTAGAGAAAAGAAGAAGGCAAATCTGCCTTTTCCAATAATTTATCTTCTTTGATACTTCCCAGTGGGCATTGGGTACATTTCCAGCCTGTATTTTGAAAGATAAAATGAATATTTCATTTAACCAGCTGTATTCCAGAATCTGCAACTATCCCAACCTCATTATGAAGAGCCAGAAAAGGTGCTTTCCTTCATTGTACATAGGTTTCCCCAGCTATCTAAAAGCAGAGCATGTCTATGAAACCTTTTTAAATCGAAAGGGCATAAAGCACAAAAGCAGTTACCTTAGGACATATCTTGCTAGCGAATGCACAAAATAAATCAGGGCAAAGCACAGATGCTCACAGACACAGCTCAAAGCTCCGAGAATGCTGAGTGTAGTTTCAGGGGAAGAACTTTTTGGTGCCCCTCTCATTGCTTAGGGTGAGCACGGCCTCAATAACAAACTGCAAAACAAATGCTGAATGCTATTTTCACTTTTCCTCTTTCTTTGTGAAAGCAAAAATCTTCTTTGAATTTCTGTTGATTAGCAAAAAGTCAGTAGGTCTTTCATACAAGTAGATTGGCATAAAATGAACTTTTGGAAAGTGGAAGATACCGATGTAAGCCAGAAAAAAGTGTTTTCCAAATAAGAAATGTTAGACACCTTCCCTCATTGTCCTAGCTGGCACTTTTGACAGCTTTGCAGTGCTTTCCAAGTCTTTCTGGTTAAGTTAGTCATGGTTGTTAAGATGCCATATTTACCATTTCCCCCAGTGTTTAAGTATTTTGTATGTAAGGAGTAATTAAATGTTTTGAAAAATAAACTGAAATGAATGAAGGAGTCTTGCATGCTCATGGTAAGGGAACTGACAGGTCAATTTTCCCCCAAGTGGATAAATCCAGTATTGAAAATTAGTCCAAGTATAATATGATTATATTATAATCACACATTAATGAGGATGCAAATTAATATTTTTTTCTATATGATATAAATAAAATGCTATGGTATTTTGTCCTTCTTGTTTTTTTTTCTTAAAGACCAGTAATTTTCTTTTTTTTTTTTTCCATATGTAGCTTATCCAACTTTAATGTGCACATGAATCAACTAGTGCTGAGTGAGAGCTAAGTCGCTTCAGTCATGTCCGACTCTTGACTCTTTACGACCCTATGGATTGTAGCTCACCAGGCTCCTCTCTCCGTGGAATTCTCCAGGCAAGAATAGTGGAGCGGGTTCCCATGCCCTCCTCCCAGGGGCTCTCCCAACCCACGGATCAAACCTGTGTGTCTTATGATGTCGGCTGCACTGGCACGAGGTTTCTTTACCATTAGTGCCACCTGGGAGGCCCAAATCAACTTGAGATCTAGTCAAATATGCACATTCTGATTGGGTAGGGTTGTCATTTCTGGATTTCTGATGTTCCCAGGAGCTGCCAATGCTCTTAGTCCACAGCTTGCACCTGTAGCGAGGCTCCCTACTTGCTACTTAGAATATTGTTTGGCACATAATAAATGCTCAATTATGAACATTTGCTAATAAGTGAATGAATAAATAAATGAATGTCAGACATATCCTCATTTTTAAATTCCCTTTAATATTGTCTCCTAGTTAATTACTGAGTTTGGGTAACAAAAATATTATAGGCATTAATACTAGATCCTTAAGTGCTGAAATGTTGTTTTCCAAGTGAAAAATAATACTTTTCTTTTTATAGGGAAAGTATAACTACAGCATATATTCAATTATAGAACTTTATTCAAAGATTAGGAATGGAGGAGAGTCAGAGAAGTATGGTCCAAGAAGCACAGTATTCAGTTGAAAATAAAAGTCAGGTGACGAGAATGGCTATGTTGGACAGACCTGGGGTCAAAACTTCTTTACCTAGTCTGCTCTGCAGGTATTGCACCTCATTAAGCCTTAGGACCCTCCTCCAAAAGATGAGGATGCTTCCTATGTAAAATTATGAGGAAAGACTGAAATAAATTATGTAGATGTTAGGTTTCTATTTCTCTTCCCTTACCTTTGCTCAAAATGACATCAAAAGAAAGTGTCACAGCAAGTGGGTAATTTCAGATCTCTTAGTTGTCAACCCTCTGCTTACAGAAGAAAAAGCAGATTTCTGTGGACATGCTCCTCAAGCTTTGGAGATCAGATGAAGGCAGATGGTAAATATTTCTCCAGGATTTACTATCTATTAGTTTTAGCATGTGGCACCCCACTCCAGTACTCTTACCTAGAAAACCCCATGGATGGAGGAGCCTGGTGGGCTTCAGTCCATGGGGTCGCAAAGAGTCAGACACGACTGAAGGGACTTAGCAGTTTTAGCATGACAAATGGTCATTCACTTTATGTAATCTAACTTTCTCCATTCTTGCTATTTCAGAAGACTTTTTCCAAGTTGAAAACAGAACTTTACCCTAAAATGACAAATCTTTTCTTACATTTTCTTTTGTTTATGGAAATTTCTGTAACTTTCTTCAGTAGCAAATTATTGGCTTTTTGACCTGATGGCAAGAATGTCTCATGTGTAAATTTGGCGATTTAAATCTATTTCTTTTTCTCTTTTTGGGGCACTCTCCATCTCTACTCTGATGTTTATGTCAGAAACTTTCTCTGTCTCTTTTATACTTTAATAAAACTCTGCTACACACACAGGCCTTCTCTCACATATCTGATGGGGGCTTCCTGACAGCTCAGTTGGGAGAGAATCTGCTTGCAGTGCAGGAGATCCATGTTTGATTCCTCGGTGGGGAAGGTCCCCTGGAAAATGGAAAGGCTAGCCACTCCAATATTCTGGCCTAAAGAACTCTGTGGACTACAGTCCATGGGGTTGCAAAGAGTCAGACAAGACTGAGTGACTTTCACTTCACCTCACTTTCTCTTTTTAGATGGAAATAGATGATAGTAAGCAACTCCTTCCTTAAAGAGAGGAGAAAAGGATGTGATATTTAATATGCTATTCACCTTATATTTTCTCACTTAATTCTCTCAACAATTCTGAGATGAGTAGTCTTAAATTTATCTTATAGATTATGAAACCAGTTTTAAAACAATGAAATATCTTTCCTAAGGGTGTAGTTAGTGAAAGGAAGTGAGGATTTAACTCAAGGTATCACTTGTTTGAAAAGACATAGTATGGTCAATTTGGTGATCTCAACACTGGATACAATGGGGGCAAGATCAAAGGGGCTTTTCCTCTCTTGGATATTATAGAATCAAAAAGTGGACCAACAAATAACCATTTTGGCTCAGCAAAGTAAATATTCTTGTGAGGACTCTCCTTGCCCTGAGCTGTGCAATGAGAGCTCTTGCTCTCATTGAAAACAAGCTGTTTTTAACTCAAAGGACCCATTTTCCCCACAGTGTGTCTCTTCTAAATGTTGATAGTGAAATGAATTGTTATAATATACTGGAACATATGAATGCAGTCTATCTACCCATAGTTCAAGCTTACACAAACAGTAACACAGATGGCTTTGGATCTTTAGTCAGGCTCTTGAGTCTAGGGCTTTATTTTTTCAGCCCTTTCCCTCAATGAATAAATGGAGTTTTCAATAAATTCAGGAGAAGGGGAGATGGGAAGACCATTACCAGGAATCAAATATTGTATTTTTGGTAGACAATAAGTTGAAAATCAGTTCTTGATTATGGAGTTTCTCTCCAATAAGACACTGAGAGTTGGAGTGCCCCATCGACCCTAGGGGAAAACACTATTTTTGTTTTTAGAAAAAAGTCTGACTTAGTCCCTGGTTATTACAATCTATAGAACTTTCTCCTGAATTTCAGGGAATTTGCCTTTTGTGCCACGTAATTGTTCAGTCTTTGAGTTTATCCTCTGTTTCCCATTGTTGAAAGGCTTGGTAGATTTGTCCTCTCAGTAAGTTTATAAACTATGTGACATTGAATGTTGTGACATCTTTCTCCTTCTCTTCCTCCTTTTCTCCTCTTTTTAGTCTTACTCTTATTTTTGTGAAAATAAATGAAAAACCCCCAAAATAAGCAAAGCAAAGTCTATTTGGGTTGCTGTAGCAAGGAGTCAGCCATTTCACTAAAATTTGGGCAGAGACTTGAAGGAGACAAAGGAGTGGGAGAACTGCCTGATGGAGAAAGCGGGTGACCTCAGGTCCACCTTGACTGGAGCCTGTTGGCTTGGGCAAGCTGTGTTTAGGCAAACTAGAAGTGGAACATCTATGTGATTAGCTAGCAGTGTCCATTTAATTTTGTCTAGTTGGTTCTAAATTGGAAGCAGGGACAAAAATTAGGAAACCTGTAAGTTAATAGTCAAGTCATGGTCCTTTGTGTCACTTATCCCAGAAGTTACTGTTTACTTTCCTGGATTGTCAATAGAGATTGCAGTCTGGCTTCCTTCAAATCAGACTTAGAGCAGCCCAGCCAACTAGCTTGTTTGTTGTAGATAAAGGGGTTGCTGTCTTATGCAGATTGCAGATCAAAATTATGTATAATATCATGTAAGAAACAAATCGCCAGTCTAGGTTCGATGCAGGATATAGGAGGTTTGGGGCTGGTACACTGGGATGACCCAGAGAGATGGTATGGGGAGGGAGGTGGGAGGGGGGTTCAGGTTTGGGAACTCATGTACACCCATGGTGGATTCATGCTGATGTATGGCAAAACCAATACAGTATTGTAAAGTAAAATAAAGTAAAAAAAAAAAAATACAATCTGATCATTGTCCATTTGTACATCCAATCTCTTACCTTCTTCCTTTCCCACCCTCTACTTTCTTTTCTTCCAACACTGACATATGAGTACAAATATGATTTATTGAATACTATATTTTCTTTTAGAGACTTTAAAATAATGAAATATGTGCATACCTATTAAAAATGTCAATCAATGAAGAGTGAGTAAAGGACAAGTTCACTCCTTCCTCATCATTGCAAAATAGCATGATGTATATTTTAAAATATTTCAAACATATATAATTATTTATTCAAACACCAAAATTATACTATATTTTTCAACTTGTTTATTATCAGTTATCACAATAAATAGCTGTCTTCTTAAGTCAGTACTCACAAATCTGACTCTCAGGTCATTAGAATATAAACTCCATGAAGGCAGTGATTGTAATTCTGTTGTTAACTGCTGCCTTCACAGCCTTTAAAAGTACCTAGCAGACTGCAGGTAATTAATGAGGTATGTTAGATGAATGATTTTAGACTGCATCCTGTTTTTTTAAATTACCATTATTATTTTAAATAATAAAAGAACATATAGTATTGATCATCAGTGTCTGCACATATATTTCTGTAGGGTAGATTGCTAGAAGTAGAATTGTGTCAAAATGCATAAACATTCTAAATCTTGATATAGGTATCAAATTTTGCTCCAAAATAAATTTTTACTATTTTTTTAAATTTTGTTACTATTTGCGTTAAGAAAAATATGTATAAAATTAGGTTTCATTGGCTAGCTCCCCAGAATCTGTTACTTCCCCTAAATCTCACCAATCAACTTTTTTTTTAAAATTAAATTTATTTATTTTTTTACTTGCAATACTGTGTTTTGCCATACATTGACACGAATCAGCCATAGGTGAACACAATCTCCCAATGCTTGAAAACAGAACAGATTTCAATTTGGGATGCCTACTCCTAGTCTTGCAATCCTATTCTTTAAAGAACTCTTGCCTCCAACTTGGCCCCTGTTCAGAGATCTGGTTAGCATAAATCAATCAGCACATTCTGTTCTCCTGGCCACATTCATTAAGCATCTTCTTTAAGCACTCTAATCAGAATTAATTTCAGGAATCTTACTAGGAATATTGAGGGGAAAAAGTAAAAGTCCTTTCCATCTCTTTGAGAATGGTGGTAGGTATGCAGAGGTGAAATCTGAACCTAGAGCAGTAAATTTGTCCTTGCTGGGGAGTCTAGTCATAGGATGAGGTTGGCACTATGAAAGTGAGTAGCAAGGTAGAAATGAGTCAGGTCTGAAACAATCCAGCCCTATAGGCTGATCCTCTGCAGAGCTTCCACTCACATTAAGCCAGCCGAATTATACTTTCTGACATGCAGCTCTACAATTCTCAATTATTTTATTCTGATGTTTTAACAATTTATCTTGGACACAAAGATCCTCAGGAAGAAATTATCTTCTAATAAATTCACCTTCCCAAACAACTTCATGTGAATCTGGTCAGCCTGAAGAGCTTCTTCTTTGCCTTACACTCTAGCTTCCATCATATTCAGTTTTCTGTTAAAGTGCTTATTAGTTGCTCAGGTGTGGGGAACACTGTGCCAAATCCCATTTTAGTTCTCTTTTCTTTGATTCTCTTGGAGGAGAGCCATTCCCTCTCTTGCTGTTGGCCTCTACACGCTATGATCTTGGTCATAGCCTCATTTAAGACCCATTTAAGCCTAAGCCATGTGAAAAACTCCCATGTTCCCAGGTGACTCAGAAGCTGTTGCTATTAAATTGTGAAAATAGCGCTTAGCTTCTGAAGCATCACAGAACCAGACTCTTCTCTTACTAGATTTGTCCAATCAGTATTAACAGATTAATTATTAAGATCCAGGCTACAGAGAGATACTTCAGATGCAGAGGGAATGAAAAGCACTCTGAGAAAATGGCATCTCAGTTTCTTGACCTGGGTGTGGTTCAGGCTGGATTCTGCTCGGGGAGAACCGGGACACTTCACAAGCACTAGAGAGGGCACAGCACTGACACAGATGGTGCTGGATGGAACTTGGCCTGGGAAGTACCAGTGGTCTGTCAGTGGCTGCCCTGAAGGCTCACCCTGGTGTAGGACTGAACTTGTGTGCCTACCATTGTTCTCTTCCTCTTTCTGCCACTTTCCCTATGCAAAGTGTATTCAGACACAATCCGTGGGCAGCATTCAACTAAATAAACTTTTAGATGGATTTGGGATCACAATGTGGTGCAGTCTTGTAATACCAAGCATCTCCACTTGTTTGAAAATCAGACATAGTATTTTTTTTGTCTCTGCAAAGAATATCCTCAAATATTTCTTGAATCTGTTTGTCCTCCTCAGTGCGTGTGTGTATCCTTTTACCTTTTAGTTGTAGCAGCCAAACGCCATAAAGTCTCCAATAATCCTCATCTCCTAGGGTTTGCATATTTGCATAATGCACTCCCACTGTGCATGAGGGTGGATGGTGATGATTGTTGATAGCTGATTTTGTTTTCTCTAGTTGTGGGAAGCCAATGACAAGAGCACAGAGTCATAACCAAGAAAGTAAGGTCAGAGCTACTGGAGATGAAATAGTGATGAGGAGGAGTGATTTTTTTTAACTGGCCCCAAATGGAAAGAACATTTCTAGCCCTGTCTGAGGTTTAGAACATGCAGCAGAGTCCTAGGAAGTTTGGGGTGCTGGGCGGGGTGGGTGGAGACAGCATTAATTACATCACAAAATTTTACATTTCAGCTCAACAAAAGAAATAAAATGGGAGAGAAAAGAAGAGTGGCTCTTGTGATTGAGGTCAGTTGGTTTTACTTAGTTTGTATATGCATGAAATCTATTCACATGATGAGTGATAAATAAATGGCAGAGCCCTTAGGTAGATTTAACATCTTCAAATAGCTTTGTGGAAGGAAGGAATGCTTTTTCGTTATTTCAAGATGTTTCCAGTAGGGCGAGAAAAGGTGATATGTGCTATATAGCAAGATTCCATTGCTCAAATTATCGGTAGAGATCATTATAATAGAAAGGCTGTTTCTTGTACTATAGAAGGATACATCACTAGATATTGATTGCAGTGCTTGTTTTGCCAATTGTGGAAAAGTGTTTTTTGGTATACCTTTACATCTATTTGAGACTCAGTTTTTACAAAATAAAATGGGACTCTGAAACAGTGCTTTGAAAGTTTTTTACTAGTTCTAGCATTCTGAGTTCTATCTCCATCATGCCATGTATCTGTCAGTTCTAGAATCTCTGTATACAATTGCAAGAGAAATACCCACCTCTATCTTTGCCCATTAGTTCCTTAGTACATTGAGTCTAATAGGGTAAAACAGTCTGGTACAGGAAAAGTTCCAGGGTGATCAAAAGGGACAGAAAACAGAATATTCTTCTGTAAGTCAATAGAACAAGTTTGTGTCAAGAGTTCCTGTGTTACTAAGAACAGTCTGAAATTTTAAGTGACTTACACTTAAAAGCATACATGGTTGTTTTATCGAAATAAGTGAAGTAGATCCAAAGATGAAAGTTTCATTTTTAATACTGTCACAAATCCAAATTAAGGAGAGGTGTCTGCAAAAGCCTTTGATTATAGATCATAAAATCTACAGCTTATATCAGACACTGTAAAATTGCTCAGTGACAAATGAAATGCCTTCGCACTAAATATATCTTTTAAGCACCTTGCAGTTCAGGTAACGTTTATCTCTGAAATACAATAGTACTTCTGTAGGTCACAGGTACAAGGTCAGAAATGCTGGTTCTGCTAGTTTGGAATGTAACACTTAATGGCCCATTATTTGAGGACATGGAGCAGAGGCTTCAAGCAAATACCAGGCGATATTTCATGTGAAAACTTCAGAAGCCAGGAGACCAGCCATATTTAGAAATAATGATAGACCGACTAGACTCAGCATGTGCATGTATGGCTCAAACACCACAGGACCCACCAGGATTCAGCTTTGTAACAATAGCTTGCATCTGTGTAGTGTTTTGTAGTGTTTCAAAGAATTTTCACATACAGTATCTCATTTGATCTTCACAGCAATATTGTGAAGTTGGCAAGGCAGGAATTATTATCGTCATTTTATAAAATAGGAAACTAGACTCAGAGAGGTTAAGTGACTTGGCCAAGGTCACCCAGATGGCATGCAACAGAACCACAGGATTTGAATACACACCTATGACTTCAAGTTCAATATTTGTTCCATTACAACAAGCAAACAGAAGCTGACGGTGTCTATTTAGCTACTTTGTTGGCCATTTCTTGTTCTAAAAGTCTACACTATGGAGTCAAGCAGGAAAATATCATAAGCATTTGACAAAGTGTTTTTATCTTCCCTTGACATTTCCAAATGTCTAGAAGTGAAACAGGTATATTTTGACAATGATAGTAGCAAAATATCTCAGCAGGATGACCAATGTGAGAGATTTCTTCAAGAGCAGATTTGCATATACAAGAAGAGAACCACTGGATACTGTAATATAAGAATGACAGCAAAAAAAAAAAAGAAAAAGAAAGTTGATAGTAAATGGGAATTAAAATCCTGAAAGTATAATGTATAATGATTTTACATTCTACTCCAATGAACACCTGCCTCACCCTCCTCTAATCTTTTCTCCAGTCATTTCTCATTTAGTGATGCTTTTGTGTACCTTCTTGCTATTTTTTGCTGTTGTGAAACCTAAAGATCTGTTTCTCTCTTCAGGTTAAATTTCACCTCGCCACCCTATGTTTTAAGCTACCAGTCCTGAATCTCACTCCCTCAAATCTTTCCTCTGCCCACTGCTAAACAAATGAGCCAATTCACATCATGTAAGACATATAAAGCCTAGTTTTCAAGGTTCTGTGCTGGCATCCTAAGAAGAAATGCCAAATCTAACTTGAACCATGTCTGATCCATATCCTGGACACTAATCAGCCATACTCTCACTCTTACGGCATGTGTCACCAGTAGAAGTCAGAACTTCTTTTCCCTATTAACTCAGTTACCATACTAGATTTGTTCTCTGTCCAGTGTTTTAGATAGCTGCCAATAATTAATCAGAAGAGAAAAGGGAGATGGGAACTATTTGACATCCTTGTTCATTCTTGAATATCTTGTGGGTGGGACAGGAAGGGGCTTTTCCATAATTCTTTTCCCACCCAGATCAAACCACATATTTGATCTAGAAGGCAGCAACTGTTGTAAGCTTACTCTGTTCTTCTTAATCTCATTCTAGTCCATCACAGATAAGAATAATCAGAAGCACTAAAAGAATACCTTATAACACATGAGTGAGTTAGAAATCTTGAATGTAAAAAAATTAAGAATCTGTGAATCAAAAGAACATTTTGTTTTTAATACTTTTGCCTATGATTCTAACTCATGCAACCAAAATGAAAATGCTAAGTCATGGAGAAGGAGGGCTAACTGTGTCAGTGACACAAACCTTAATATCACCCCCCCTTTTTTTTTCTGAATCTTTCAGAGATTGAGAGATAAATTCTTCCCTCAGATTTTGTTTGTTGAAAATGAAAGAGAGGTTGTGGATGAGTGTTTGCTAATTCCTTGCTTCTCTGTGCAGTGAAAGGCATGCAGATGCTTCTGTGACCACACAGTGAACCTCTGGTTCCATCCCTCTGTTTGCCAGGGAAGCTCAGAGACTCACGTCTAAGATAGGTTGGCTGAGATGATCAGTAGCGAACTCCTAATTTCACCTGGCATCCAAAATGGCAATTTGTAAAGGCATCCTCAGAGAGTATTGGAAATACCGTTAAATCTCCTTACAGGAAGGAGGTATGGCAGTTCTCCTGCCAGGACTGTGTGCATTACATCTCCAGAGGGATTTTGCTAGTGAGAGGCTTGCTCCTCTAAGGTGCTTTATATTAAGCCACGAGCTGGCACCCAGAGAGGCAAGGAACAGAAATGCAAAAGGAAATACGCTGAATGCAAAAGTGAATAAATACAACTGGAAAAGAATCTTATAAAAACTCCGTGTTCATTTTTGTAGGTGATTTGCAGGGAGCAGTGGAAAGAAAGGTTTTATAAGGCTGTGCAGTGAAGACAAGGTTTCAACACAGACTGTGAATAAACAAGAGAGGGCAGTGTTTGCACATTTAAAGCGTATCGTGGAGGCTTCCAGGCTGAGCATGAGCGACATTTTTTTTTGTTGTTCAAAATTTATGAATTCTTATTGTTGTTTGTCTCATCCTTCCAAACTCTACCCCTTCACACACATTTCTCTTGGAAGTTTTGCCTGACCCCCATCAAATAAGAAACCCTAAAGTAACATCTAACTGGAACCTTAGCCAAAATTTAACGGTGAGAGAATGGAAAAGAAACTAAACTTGGGAAGGGAAAGAAAAACATGATAAATTACTTGTAACTAAATGGAATCATTTCAATCAAAAGCATTTTTTTTTTTTTTTTAATGAATGAACTTGCTTCTTTGCTTGATTCTAGCTTTAGCAAGAAGATCAAAGAGATTTATGACCTGGGTCTCTTTAAGCCTGATGCCAGAAATGAACATGTTCTCATTAATAGTCATTTTCTTGTCAAAAGAAGCCTTTTATGCAGACAGCATGCATTGCTTTTATAGCTTGCTTGCTGGCCAATTTTTTTATTAGAATTTGAATGGCATGTCTTAAGGGATAAAGTGTTGTATGTTGTTTGTGTGTATTTGGAGGGCATTTGATTCCTTTTACATTTCAAGTGTCCAAACTATTGTGGCCCATGTATATCCATGTATGTTTCAGCTTTCAGATACCTGCCTGTTTTGTTGAGATGGGAGATTCACTGACATAGTAAGAAATTCAATAGACAAAGGTAAATTCTAGACTTGGATGTTTTAAGTCTGATCTTATGAGGGTAGAAATTCTTTGGGAGTTTTTTGTATAGTCAGCTTCATACTGATATTCCACAGAGTTACTCATGAAGCCTTAAGCAATTATCTGATGAATTTCAGCAACAAACTCTAAAAAGCCTAATAATGAAAAAATGAAATAAATAAATACAAGTCTTTCTTCTGCTTTCAGGAACAGGATGTTTTGTTCCTTTTCAATGAATAGTTTCTGTTTGCTTGTTTGCTGAGTGTATCGGCTCCAGTCTGTGGCTGAGTATATATTTAGACACACAAAGATATTATCAAGTAGAAATGACTGAAATGTTCAATTAAACAGCCAGTGTGAATTTTTGTCACAAAATTAACTAACAGACCAATTGTGTGGGACATTATATAACCACGCATAAGGTAACGACATATGTTTGGGAAAATTTTTCAGCTGGAAACTAAGATTGCTGCAAATACATAATATCACCTATGGGCTTCAAGTCACTGTGGGCTAGTTTATGCCTCCACCCCTGAACCAGGAGTGGCCTGTGCCCATCAGACTTTTAAACTTTGTGGTACTGTACAGAGCATTCTCCCAAACTGACTCCTTTCTTTCTCAAAACATTTCATATTTTGGATTTTCTGATGTTACATATGCCTAATTATCCATTTCTCTGGTTGTTTTTGCTCAGCCTCTTTCAGTTCCTGATTCTTTTCCTGCATCTAAATATTGAAGCCCTTCAGTATTAGTCCTAGGAACTTCAGTTATGCAACTTATCCCTTAGGTGAGGTTACCCTTTGCCATGCTATTAAATGGCATAGAAGAGTTCAGGACATGCTACTCCAAAGTGTGGAACTTTGGCATACTTAATATTTTAAGCTAAAGGAATCTGAGAAACTCCAAGTGCAAGAAGGACTCTTTGACAGCTCCCACCTACCCAGAAAGATGTCATGAGACCCTGATCTGAGAGGGCCCTCCCTATACCTGTAGGAAAGTAGCATCCTTGTATCAGAAGATGGAGAGATGTCAAGAGGCACTGGAACAAGCAGATCTTGCAAATTTTCCTCAAGATTAATACTAGTCAGTTCATAACCCTTTCTTCTGTATATAGGAGAACACAACCTGTTTGTTTATTCACTGAGCCCTCTCCAAGTATCCAGCAGTGCCTGCTACATATTAGTACCTCAATAAATATGTGCTGAGGCAAGACATCTAAAAAGAAGCAGCCATGGATAAACTTTCATAACTAGTGCAATGGCTACTTTTGAAGGTACACTTGAAAAGGGTAAATTTTCTTGATGAACTTGGGGCTCTTTAGGCTCTTTTGGTCATGCATATAGCTTATTTAAAGAACAACATTGCTTTGCGGATTTGTAGGTGGTTTATACATGTGTTCTTTCTTTGTCAAGCCAAGGACTATCTGCTCGGGATATGAAGAAAACAAAGGTCACTTGATAATACTATCTGTCCCCAAGATCATAGCACTTTTCCCCTAATGAGTGTGAAATTTTCTGCTGAAAAACATTTAATGCATCAGTGAAAATATTATATTTAGTTGACTCTGTAAAGAAGATGTTAATTTAAAACCGCCTCTCTATGTGACAGGGACAATCTTAATACAGAACCTATGTGGCTGAACACAAATTTGGGGATGAGGAGTGGAGTCAGCAATTGTTTTCTTGAGAATGAAACAGTACTTGCAATTCAGGGTAGTTACTCCTAGTGGGATATATCTTGTTGATTTATACAGCCAAGACATTTCTAAGTGCCTAGCATGCCAGGCCTCTCTGTCCATCACCGACACTCAGAGTTCACTCAGACTCACGTCCGTCGAGTCAGTGATGCCAGCCATCTCATCCTCTGTCGTCCCTTCTCTCCTCCTGCCCCTAATCCCTCCCAGCATCAGTCTTTTCCAATGATTCAGCTCTTCACATGAGGTGGCCAGAGTACTGGAGTTTCAGCTTTAGCATCATTCTCTCCAAAGAAATCCCAGGGCTGATCTCCTTCAGAATGGACTGGTTGGATCTCCTTGCAGTCCAAGGGACTATCAAGAGTCTTCTCCAACACCACAGTTCAGAAGCATCAATTCTTCAGTGCTCAGTCTTCTTCACAGTCCAACTTTCACATCCATACATGACCACAGGAAAAACCATAGCCTTGACTAGACGGACCTTAGTCCACAAAGTAATGTCTCTGCTGGGGTCGCAAAGAGTTGGACACGACTGAGCGACTGAACTAAACTGAACTGAACTACTCTAACTGGACAGCAAGAAATTATAAGGGCCAGATAAACCTAAAATGTGAAAATAAAAAGCAACAAAGAATAAAGCTTAGACTTGGTTCAAACAGAGAAGACTTTAGAATGAGTCAGAAAGTTTCAAAAAAGCAAACAAGGCAAAAAGATGTTCTACATAGTGGTTTGTATGATGCCATTCATTTTGGTCACCAGTGCTTTCCATCTTTCTTTGGGTTGCACTGCAGATTTCTTTAGCAACTGTATGACCTGACTTTTCTATTTTGTTATGGTGTGAAAAGTATTCTTAATGTAAATGTGAAAGTACTAAATAAAATTTAACTAAAAGCAAATGCAAAAGAGAACAAAATGAAAGGAATTATGGTGCTGAAATTGCTAATAAAGTCAATCAAAATTTGTTGATTATTTCAGCATTTTATATATATATATATATATATATATATATATATGATGTTAAATATTTACTACACTGAGCAAACTTTTCCATGTTTGAATCACATTTTTTGTGTATCAGAACAATATGGAATGCTGAAATATAAAGGTACAAGGACAATATTTTTTATTCTGAAAAAATTATGCTGATTTTTTAAACAGTAGAATGTTTAATTATCAAACACATTCAAAGCCAGTGTTAATATATGATTAATGGATGAGTTTTGACTGGAATCTAGGCCAGACCTTGTTCTTTGAAAGGGGGTTGGTAACTGTGTATCGTGTCAAAGATGTGGAAGAAGTGCAGAAAGCACCGAACCAGTGTGTGCACCGCCAGACAGAACATTTCACATCCTCAGTAAAACTGAGTTTAAGAACAAATGTCTGACTGTTTTCTATGTTAAATGCACTACATTTGAGGGCCAGCTGTCCGTGAGTGGAACCCTCAGGGTTTTCCAATCCTATTTCTCACCACATCTTTTTACAAAGCATGTTTTCCCACCACTTCCTGAAACTGTACCTTTTCTGGTCTCGCTGTTACCTTTCTTCCTGTCTTGAACACCCCCCACCCCTAACCCCAACTATTTATCTGAAGCAAATTCATCTTCTGTGGCCCAGAGGCTAGCTCACATCCTTTTCTTAAAACTACTCTGGCCATTTTATTTAGAGGTAAAATTTTTCTCTTTTGAATATCCATAAAATAATTATATGCACAGTGCAATTGATATTTAATCACATGCTGCCTTTTGACAGGTCTTCTTTTGCTTATCTTGAATTCATATTTGCAATTTGAACTGTTATTTTCACTCATTTTTTATAAAATCAGAATCTAAGTCTTGATGCCAATGTCCATGATGAATATTTACTTTGTAATTTTCACAAAATTCAGTACAGCAATTTGTGAATATCCATTTATGACTGTTAGTTTTTCTTTTTTTTTTTTTTTTTTTGATCCTC
Organism: Nanger dama; assembly: GCA_917880005.1. Lineage (NCBI taxonomy): Eukaryota > Metazoa > Chordata > Mammalia > Artiodactyla > Bovidae > Nanger > Nanger dama. The sequence goes on from CAKJTW010000069.1 coordinate 9,089,056, forward strand.
CTGTTAAATTTCCTGCATAAAAATCCGATAAGGAAGATTTTGCTTCAAACTCTCCAAACTCTTATAGTGACAAGTAGAAACACATCTGAATTCTACTTTTTAATTTTGAAATTATGTTTTGTTTTTTGTTTCATTTTAATGTCCCTCCACATCTCCCCAAATTCTAGCACTATACATTTTACTCCTGAGTGAAAGCCAGTTGTAGAGCTGCAAGGAGGGGAAAGGACTCTTGTGCTGAGAATGGACTAATTCCTTGGCCAGCCATGGAGACTGCTTAGCAGTTTTCAACTTTCCTTTTTTTCCTGGTTGTCTTTATTTGCTTGTGTCACAGAGCTTGGAATCTGATTGGCAGGAGCAGATTCTAGTTTTGCTCCTGTCGTGCACAGTGGACTCTAGACACAGCAGTACGTTGAATGCTGACTCTTCAGACAGGTGTGTCTTTTGTCTCACTTAACAGATGAGAACTTGGGATTTAAGGTGTTAGGCAGGATGTCAGAAGTAAAACTGCAGGATTGATGTTTTGTTTTAAAAGAATATAAAATTTGTTACATACTAAGCAAAAATAAGCACACCCCTCCTCTAAATAGGGATGTAGAGGGCTCCTTTATCTCATTCCAGGTTCCCCCAAGTCTTCCCACCCTAATTTCAGTGTAAACATCATTTCCACCATCCTGTTGTTTTAGGAATATACACACAAGAAGAACAAAAGGTGGAATTTGGCAAGGCTGTGCATTACATAAGAGACATCCTTGGGACGAGCTGGGGCGATATTAATTCTGAAGCTAAGTGCTCTGGCCATATTTTCTCTTTTTTGATTTTTAAGTCCTCCTACCACTGTTAGGCTCCTTTGATTAGGATTTGTATGAGCAGGTGAACTTGACAAGTGTTGATCATCTGGGTTACAGAAAGGGAGCACGTGAAAGGGTTTGCTGTAATGACAAGAAATTACGGAGCAGCGATATTCAGTGTGATGCAGCACAAAATCCTCTCCGTGAGAACTGAAACTGTGTGTCAAGCCAAGCAGTCTCAGTCTGTGCAAAGCGGTCACCGGCTACTTTAGTGATAACGTTGCTAGGATATGAAACTCCAAACGTACTCTTAGTGTGAAAGTGAGATTTCATATTTGGAAGAAAAAGAAAAAGAAAAAGGGAAGAAAGAAAAGAAAAGTCAGGAAAACAGTCAGTCCCTGGTGCTTTTCCCGGGCATTGGAGGCACAAAGATGACATCACCAGCAGCCTATCAGAGCTCTCCAGCTTTGTTCAGGTTCCGAAGCCATGTCATCATCACCGATTTAGCCCAGAAATGAAAATAGCACCATCTCTAAAATATACAACAATGAGAGTCAAGCACGGCTTTTTAAAAGATGAGAGAACCAAGAAAAACTCCTGAAATCAGAGTCTTCCTTTCATGAAGTACACATAAGCCTAGACTTTGGTTCCTGGATCCACTAACCTTGGTATTGAATTTAGTCTGCTTGAGACTTTATAAATTGACAGTCAGAGCTAATTAGTACACAACTGAGACCACAGCCCAGTCTCTCCAGCTTGCTCTTAAATGTGGAACAGAGGCAGGCTGACTCTTCCCTAAAAAGGCAGGAGTGGGTGATGACTACAATGTCAAGGGGAGAGTCTGCCTGGTTGGGGACCAACATGGGGATTTGGGGCTCTTCAGCAAGGTGGGTAAGTGGCTGTCATTGTCAATACATTTCACTTAGCTAAGAGCACGGTTTACAGTTGTTGAAGCTTGATTGATTTGTTGATAAACACTAATGTTTTCCAGTTGACAATTTCTCCGTGTTAATTTCTTTAATGCTGGCAGATCTGCCTGGCAAGACTCTATAAATAGCATCAGTGTCATCATCCTTTTAAGTTATTAATGAGCCATCGTGTTTCAAGGGGCTGAGATTTGGGGACAGGTTGTGCTTGACTGCAGTTTCTAACTTTGATACCTAAGCATTTGCAACTTGCTTGAGATGAAAACATGTTTCTTAAAAAAAAAAGCAACACTGGCCAAATACATCCATAATAAAAGAGAGCAGTTTATAATTAGTGACTAATTAAACTTTGGAGAGAGAACTAAACTGCCAAGGCCCTACAGGCAGCATGTCTTTGATTTGGGGGCATCAGTACTGTCCCCACCTCAACTGCTGCTGCCCTTTGCTTTCTTTGCTACTTCTGTCTACACATACCCTGTTATCACTGAGATAAATGAATGTCTGACTCTGGAAATCAGCTTCAGCCCAGACTGTTCTGTCTGCCAACTAGTGACAGGGGACCAGAGCAGACTTCTCCAATTAGCAGAGTCCCCCATCAGGCAGCTGGACGCATTGTGTTTATGCTTGTGGACAGCACACTGAAGCAGCTGAGCCTCTGGCTGAGGTCTCCTGGGCTCAGAAATGTGATTCTAAAAGCAAGACAGACAAATAGACAAGGTAGTGTGATATCTTCTGAGGACATCCTCTCGATCCAATTCTTCTCACTCCTTTGAGGTGATTGAAACGAACACTAAAAGCATTACACAGTAATGATGGCAGGACTTATTTGCTTTCTGGTGGCAGGACCACTGGGTAGATGCTTTGCTTCCTAAAGGACATGCATATGAATGGGACTTTTGATCGACATGAGTTGTTACTGTAACAACTCAAGTATTTCCCTAGTCTTAAATTCTTTCATTGCACAGAAATAACCCTAAGATCATTTTCTGGGCCAAAATTTTCTATTTAAATGTTTGTCTCCAAATCCTCCTTGTAAATATTCAATTATTTCCTTCACTTTGAAACATTAACTTATAATTACATTTATCTATTTTACTCAGAGTTTATTTTGGATTACTAACTTATGAATAAATACATTACGGTTCTTGTTTCCAAAGTTCCTCCATGTCAGAGGTCCCCAACCCCTGGGCTGTGGACCAGTACTGGTCTTTAGCCTGTAAGGAATCAGGCCACACAGCAGGAGATGAGCAAAATTTCATCTGCTACTCTATTGGACACGTTATGTCCTGAACCACCTCCCAACTGTGGAAACATCCCACCCTTGCTGTGTAAAATTTGTTTTTCACAAAAGTGGTCTTTGGTGCCGAAAGGTTGGGGACCACTGCTCTATGTGTTTTCAAAATAATTAATTTTTTTTTTTCTACCAAACATACTACATTCAGAAGATCTTTCTTAGGTATCTCAATAGCAAGAAATGCAGGCGCTGAGCCTCTGGTGTCTCAGTTTCAATATATGTGACCTGACAGCCTGGAAACATGGAAATATAGAGAAAACTGTACACAGTGTGTCCACTAAGGAGATTTAGCTCAACTGAACTAAAATGACAAGCTTCCAGTTTCTCTGCTGAGTCTACCTACTTCTCATTCTTTAGCAAGAGAACTCTGCAAAAATAACTTAGAAACAAAAGCAAAACCAATAAAACAATTTTTATAATAATCTATTTATCTGCCATCTAAAGGATATTATAGAAAATTTGGGTAGGTAATTTTCTGTAAAACAACAATATCCAGTATATAATTATTAGCCATAAGCTAGTACCAAAGGAACAAATAACTGCATTTACCAATCTTAACTATATCTAGAAGCATTGTAATATTTCTGAAAATAAAAGTTACTAATCTGTTCACAGTTAGAAAAGGTTTCATAATACTGAAATTTACTTATATATAGGGAGGTAATTTGCCATATATACATTTAAATTAATGAAAATTAATAGATCTAAAGATCATATAGCAGGAGGTTTAAACTGAGATATGGTTATAAAACAATAGTAATTAAAAGGAGGAGAATAAGTGGAGAACAGTTGTATACATTTTTTCTTGAGTGGATTCTGAGGTGAGGGGTCAAGGTAACTCCACAAGAATTGCCAGAAGGTCTAAGCCGTGAGAGCCTTACTGGGACAGCTCTTTGTCCTTGCTAGAAAACTAATATGAGAAAGACATACACTCTACTAAGGTTATTTAAAGGAAAAAATAGAAATATTCTCAGATAGTCACTGTCCATTCCATCAGTTATTACTACCAGAAAATTTTCCAAAGCAGTCTTTGGCAGCTGAAAGGTAATGGTGGGACAGAAGATACAGTAGGAAAATAAAGATGAGTGAAATGGTTATATTCACTTGATCCAGAAAAACTGCCTAACAACATGGTTGCTATATAGGAATTCCATGAAATTACAGAAAAGGTGAGAAAAGAGATGGCATGTTGCCATAATTCAAATAAGAGCAACACAGATATTAGACAAAGTATGTGACTACAAATCCAGGAACCTTGCAAAAGTCTAATCTTCTGAACTTTCTTTTTGTTCATCTTTAAAAGAAGAAGTGTATATTGATGATCTGTGTTAGGAATGATGGTTTTGATATTGTCTCATTTTGTGTTTACCTAAATAAGTTGTATGTGTGTGTGTGTGTGTATACATCTGTAAGTATAGGTATATATAAGGGTGTATATAAACACCAAAATTATGCCATATGTATATATACATATACAAATATGTAATATATTCACAAATATTCATGTGTGCACATATTTATAAAGAAATACACAGCCAATCTGGTAGAAAATTCACTCTCTGAAATCAAAATACAGCTAACCAGTCATAGCAATCATCTTCCTCTACTACTAGCAGTAGTTTTAATATGTCTTATGGCCATCTCCAAAGAAAGTCATTATTTTTACATTCTAGAATATCCTTCTCTGCCTCCAAATTATTTTGAGATTTGACTAAAATATCTTTTTTCAGTGTAGAACAATTTGGTTGAGCCAGTTGGTGCAAGCAAGAGAAAACCTGTTTAAGGGTGCAATATTCTATCACCTCAGGTTTTGTGACACAAGGTAACATAGGTGCCACAGGATTTATGAGGGGTTTTAGGGGAGAAGATAAGGTGTACTGTCAGTAGCAATCTCTCTTGTTCTTAATCTAAGGCCCTCTTAGGCTCAACAGGACCATAGATTGTGTTTTTGGAGGTCCAGTGTTTTCTTTTCTCCTCACTGAAGCACTCCCCAGCAAATTTAAGTCAACAGTAATCATACTCCTGATACTATAGAAAGAAACCTCAATTATATTTTTTCCTAAAATAGTTAAATTTTAGGGTAAGAAGAGAACATCATTAGGGATTTAAATTTATTTGTTAAAAACACACTCTGGCTGTAGGCTTTGGTCATTACTTGTTCAGACTAGTATCTACACTAGATTTTTGGCAAGAAATGTAATGTGAAATTAAAAGATACTTGCTCCTTGAAAAAAAAAGTTATGACCAACCTAGACAGCATATTAAAAAGCAGAAACATTACTTTGCCAGCAAAGGTCCATCTAGTCAAAGATATGGCTTTTCCAGTAGTCATGTATGGATGTGAGAGTTGGACTATAAAGAAATCTGAGTGCCAAAGAATTTATGCTGTTGAACTGTGGTGTTGGAGAAGACTCTTCAGAGTCCCTTGGACAGCAAGAAGATCCAACCAGTCCATCCTAAAGGAGACCAGTTCTGTGTGTTCATTGGACGGACTGATGTTAAAGCTGAAACTCCAATACTTTGGCCACCTGATACGAAGAACTGACTCATTTGAAAAGTCCCTGATGCTGGGAAAGATTGAAGGCAGGAGGAGAAGGGGATGACAGAGGATGAGATGGTTGGGTGGCATCGCCAACTCAATGGACATGCATTTATGTAGACTCCGGGAGTTGGTGATGGACATGACCAAGCAACTAAACTAAACTGTGTGAAGACAAATATATGTGTGTTGACTGTTACCCACACTGGGTCTGCTGTCACAGTGTCCTCCTCTCACCAAGTACAATAACCTTCCATTTTCTTTATTTCTGTAAGAGTTGGACAGTGGACTCTAATCTAGTCTTCCCCGTCCCTGAAAGCAGGTCTGTGCCCTGTCCCCTCCAGCAGTGGGTGCACAAGTCACAGATCCTCCTTAGCTGGTAGAGACAGTGCATTGTCATCTTATACGCTCTCACATAAGAATTCTCTCACATATGACAATTTCTTTTCAGTGGTACACAGAGTGGATAACAATGACTAACTCTAAGTTAATAATGACTAACTGTAAAAAGGCAAAATGATAGTATACCAAAAGAGGAACTCCCCAGGTCATTAGGTGCCCAATATGCTACTGGAGGTCAGTGGAGAAATAACTCCAGAAAAATGAAGGGATGAAGCCAAGCAAAAATAATACCAAGTTGTGGATGTGACTGGTGATAGAAGCAAGATCTGATGCTGTAAAGAGCAATATTGCATAGGAACCTGGAATGTCAGGTCCATGAATCAAGGCAAATCGGAAGTGGTCAAACAAGAGATGGCAAGGGTGAACATCAACATTCTAGGAATCAGCGAACTAAAATGGACTGGAATGGGTGAATTTCACTCAGATGACCATTATATCTGCTACTGCGGGCAGGAATCCCTCAGAAGAAATGGAGTAGCCATCATGGTCAACAGAAGAGTCTGAAATGCAGTACTGGATGCAACGACAGAATGATCTCTGTTTGTTTCCAAGGCAAACCATTCAATATCACAGTTATCCAAGTCTATGCCCCAACTAGTAATGCTGAAGAAGCTGAAGGTGAACAGTTTTATGAAGAGCTACAAGACCTTTTAGAACTAACACCCCAAAAACGTGTCCTTTTCATTATAGGGGACTGGAATGCTAAAGTAGGAAGTCAAGAAACACCTGGAGTAACAGGCAAATTTGGCCTTGGAATGTGGAATGGAGCAGGGCAAAGACTAATAGAGTTTTGCCAAGAAAATACACTGGTCATAGCAAACACCCTCTTCCAACAACACAAGAGAAGACTACACATGGACATCACCAGATGGTCAGCACCAAAATCAGATTGATTATATTCTTTGCAGCCAAAGATGGAGAAGCTCTATACAGTCAACAAAAACAGGACCAGGAGCTGACTGTGGCTCAGATCATAAACTCCTTATTACCAAATTCAGACTCAAATTGAAGAAAGTAGGGAAAATTGCTAGACCATTCAGGTATGACCTAAATCAAATCCCTTATGATTATACAGTGGAAGTGAGAAATAGATTTAAGGGCCTAGATCTGATAGATAGAGTGCCTGATGAACCATGCATGGAGGTTCGTGACATTGTACAGGAGACAGGGATCAAGGCCATCCCTATGGAAAATAAATGCAAAAAGCAAAATGGCTGTTTGGGGGAGGCCTTACAAATAGCTGTGAAAAGAAGAGAGGCAAAAGCCAGGGAGAAAAGGAAAGATATAAGCATCTGAATGCAGAGTTCCAAAGAATAGCAAGAAGAGATTAAAAAAAAAAAAAAGCCTTCTTCAATGATCAATGCAAAGAAATAGAGGAAAAGAACAGAATGGGAAAGACTAGAGATGTCTTCAAGAAAATTAGAGATACCAAGGGAATATTTCATGCAAAGATGGGCTCTATAAAGGACAGAAATGATCTAGACCTAACAGAAGCAGAAGATATTAAGAAGAGGTGGCAAAAATACATGGAAGAGCTGTATAAAAATATCTTCACGACCCAGATAATTATGATGATGTAATCACTAATTTAGAGCCGGACATCCTGGAATGTAAAGTTAAGTGGGACTTAGAAAGCATCACTATGAACAAAGCAAGTGGAGGTGATAAAATTCCAGTGGAGCTGTTTCAAATCCTGAAAGATGATGCTGTGAAAGTGCTGAACTCAATATGCCAGCAAATTTGGAAAACTCAGCAGTGGCCACAGGACTGGAAAAAGTCCGTTGTCATTCCAATTCCAAAGAAAGGCAATGCCAAAGATTGCTCAAACTACCGCACAATTCCACTCATCTCGCCTGTTAGTAAAGTAATGCTCAAAATTCTCCAAGCCAGGCTTCAGCAATACGTGAACTGTGAACTCCCTGATGTTCAAGCTGGTTTTAGAAAAGGCAGAAGAATCAGAGATCAAATTGCCAACATCTGCTGGATCATGGAAAAAGCAAGAGTTCCAGTAAAACATCTATTTCTGCTTCTTGACTATGCCAAAGACTTTGACTATGTGGATCACAATGAACTGTGGAAAATTCTTCAAGAGATGGCACTACCAGACCACTTAACCTACCTCTTGAGAAATCTGTATGCAGGTCAGGAAGCAACAGTTAGAACTGGACATGGAACAATAGACTGGTTCCAAATAGGAAAAGGAGTATGTCAAGGCTGTATATTGTCCCCTGCTTATTTAACTTATATGTAGAGTACATCATGAGAAACGCTGGGCTGGAAAGAAACACAAGCTAGAATCAAGATTGCTGCGAGAAATATCAATAACCTCAGATATGCACATGACACCACCCTTATGGCAGAAAGTGAAGAGGAACTAAAAAGCCTCTTGATGAAAGTGAAAAAGAGAGCGAAAAAGTTGGCTTAAAGCTCCACATTCAGAAAATGAAGATCATGGCATCTGGTCCCATCACTTCATGGGAAATAGAGGGGGAAACAGTGGAAACAGTGTCAGACTTTATTTTCTTGGGCTCCAATATCACTGCAGATGGTGATTGCAGACATGAAATTAAAAGACGCTTACTCCTTGGAAGAAAAGTTATGACCAACCTAGATAGTATATTCAAAAGCAGAGACATTACTTTGCCAACAGGTCCGTCTAGTCAAGGCTATGTTTTTTCCAGTAGTCATGTATGGATGTGAGAGTTAGACTGTGGAGAAGGCTGAGCGCCGAAGAATTGATACTTTTGAACTGTGGTGTTGGAGAAGACTCTAGAGAGTCCCTTGGACTTCAGGGAGATCCAACCAGTCCATTCTGAAGGAGACCAGCCCTGGGATTTCTTTGGAAGGAATGATGAAGTGAAGTGAAGTGAATTTGTTCAGTCGTGTCTGACTCTTTGTGACCCCGTGGACTGTAGCCTACCAGGCTTCTCTGTCCATGGGATTCTCTAGGCAAGAATACTGGAGTTGGTTACCATTTCCTTCTCCAGGGGATCTTCCCAATGCAGGGATCAAACCCGGGTCTCCTGCATCAGAGGCAGACGCTTTAACCTCTGAGCCACCAGGGAAGCCCTGCTAACGCTGAAATTCCAGTTTGGCCACCTCATGCAAAGAATTGGCTCATTTGAAAAGACTCTGATGCTGGGAAGGATTGGAGGCAGGAGGAGAAGGGGATGACTGAGGATGAGATGGCTGGATGGCATCATGGACTTGATGAACGTGAGTCTGAGTGAACTCTGGGAGATGGTGATGGACAGGGAGGCCTGGCATGCTGCGATTCATGGGGTCGCAAAAAGTTGGACACGACTGAGCAAATGAACTAACTGAACTGAACTGTAGATTTGACCTACAGAATGAATTAATGGTTGTACCATCATCAAAGAATGACACTGGGTCACCTAAGTCCCGTGATTCAAACAGAAATAGGGCCTATCAGACTGCTTATATATATGCTTCCCTGGTGGCTCAGAGGTTAAAGCGTCTGCCTCCAATGTGGGAGACCTGGGTTCAATATCTGGGTTGGGAAGAGCCCCTGGAGAAGGAAATGGCAGTCCACTCCAGTATTCTTGCCTGGAGAATCCCATGGACAGAGAAGCCTAGTAGGTTACAGTCCACATGGAAGGAGAAGCCTAGTAGGTTACAGTCCACGGGGTCGCAAAGAGTCGGACACGACTGAACTACTTCACCCTATATATATATATAGAGAGAGAGAGAGACAGAGACGGAGATAGAGACACACAGAGAGAGTTAATTGTTTGAAGAGGGTCAATACTTTCCAGTGAAAAACTAAAAGAGAATTTCAGTTTAAACTTTACTGTTCAGAAATTTGGTAAATGTCATTTAATTCAAGTTTTATAATATTTGCTATTTAATTTCAATCTAAGTTAACTTGTCTATACTATCATCATTATAAATAAATACTTAAGTATCTATCAGATTAGTGTTTGGATGTTATAAATTTTGACAAGACATGCCCTATTTTCTGTTTTGGTGGTATTCTATTATGAAACAAAGAGAAAGTCTCCAGAAATGCTACCTAAATCTAGGAAAAAATTCATGATGAGTTTAGAATAGTCAGTCAATTCCAATTGATTGTTTTAGGTGTTAAACCATTCACATAGTCTGTGTCGTCTCACTGAGAATACTTCCTATACCATTTTTTTACTGATAAACAATTGTTTCATGTATTTTTGTCTTGTTCAATGTAATTGTTAGTCCCTCTTAGATAGGAACTGTCTTCTTACTACTCATCACCAAAAACTAAAATCATGGTATTGGTCCAATCACTTCATGGCAAATAGAACAGGAAAAAGTGGAAGTAGTGACAGATTTTCTTTTCTTGGGCTCTAAAATCACTGTGGTCAGTGACTACAGTCATGAAATTAAAAGACTATTCCTTCTTGGAAGGAAAGCTATGGCAAACTTAGACAGCATATTAAAAACCAGAGACATCACTTTGCCAACAAAGGTCTGCATAGCCATAGCTATGATTTTTCCAGTAGTCATGTATGAATATGAGAATTGGACCATAAATTTGGTGATGCTTTCAAAATGTGGTTGCTGGAAAAGACTCTTGACAGTCCCTTGGACTGCAAGGAGATTAAACCAGTCAATCCTAGAGGAAATCAACCCTGAATATCACTGGAAGGATTGATGCTGAAGCAGAAGCTCCAGTACTTTGGTCACCTGATGCGAAGAGACAACTCATTGGATAAGACCCTGATTCTGGGAAAGATTGAAGGAAAAAGAAGGGAGTGACAGAGGATGAGATGGCATCATCCACTCAATGGGTATGAATTTGAATAAACTCTGGGAGATAGTGAAAGATGGAAGCCTGGCCTGCTCCAGTTCATGGGGCTGCAAAGAATCCAACATGACTTAGCAATGGAACAACAGCAACAAAGTGATGCACTACCCTTTTCGAATTCATGACCATCATGATTAATTTCTCTTCTAAACTGTAAGGCTTATTGCCTTAAATGCTCTCTAATTAATCACATACTACTTGCATTGTTCATAATGTATTTCTTGTATTATTATCTAACTTCATGTCTACCTATTATCTTCCCACCTAAGAAAGGTGTGAGAAAGTAATTTTACAAGGCTAATTCAGTTTAGTGCACTGAAGTCTGTACAATGCTTGTGTTGGTGATATACTGTTTAGGTGAGCCAATGTGGTAGCATCACCTGTAAATAGAATTGCTTATAATTCTTCATAATTGGGAGTGTCATTAATTAAGATAGCCTTACAATTTGATTTTTAAATGTGGAAAATGCTGAGATTGATGGAGAAAAGACAGAGTGATGTTCATCTAACAAAGAATTTCAAAATTATGAATGGCAATTTAGGAATATACGTAAAGGAGAAGATCCAGCCAGGATTTAGTATTTTGAAGAAAGATGGGGTCAAGAATGAATGAGGCCTGAGTAACTGGGCAACGCTCAACATGGTTTTCTCGGGTGTTGCAGATCTACCACAATCCTTAAAAGGGGTTTGTTTGCCAATCTTTCAATATAGAAAAATTTTAAAAACAGGAGCAAAACGTTATAGTCTGGGAAAAAGCTAAGGTTTCTGACCCAATACATCAGTTGTCATCTACTTATGAAGACTGTAGCATATAGGTAAGAATTGGTAAGAGGAGTAAACACAGCAGGAAAATACCCTGCAGTAGCAGAGAAGTATGAAGCAGTTTGGGACAAAGCCCCAGGAATATGATTTCTGATTGACAAATAAGGCATAATGGGAGAATTATTAAAGATAAAACATGCAGATAAATCAAGATTTTTGAATTATTTAATCATTATCAATTTTTTCCTGCATTGGACACATGTATTAATCAATTGGTAAATTATTTTTAGAAAGTGCAATAATATGCTTTAATATTTATAATGATTATTCACCCTATCATATGCTGTTCCTTGAGCCCACATTATAAACGTGCTTTGCTTCAGCCCTTAATGATTGCTGTAAGCCTTCATTCTCACACCAGGGCTACACACTGGGCATCACATGAAAGGAGCTCTCTGGCTCTGTCTTGCTGTTCACAGACTTAGTTCTGAACCATTGGTCTTGACCCAATTTTTGTGTGTGTGCGTGCTGTATTCCAGCCTGCCTTTGATCATCTCAGCTTTCACTGCTCATTCTCTCCTTTCTAGCATCACCTTGCCTCACCCTTTATTCTTGATGTGTTGCACTAGCATTCCCAGTTGCCACCCCAGTGACGCTAACTCCACTGCCATGAGTAAATGTTCCTCCTCTTATGATTAGATCCTGGAACCCCTTGGATCAGTACTGTTCCCATCAGTCTCTTCTAACTTCTCATGTGCCCTGCAGGTAGCACACCCACTTGGTTCATCTCAGCTTAAAATTGGCACTAGAAATGTTGTTAAATCATGTGTATCTCTCCATTTCCCTGTGATGAAGGACCACACCCTGTTCATACTTATATCTACTAAAGTACATATCAAAAGGCTGAAGAGCCTGAGACATTAAGAGCCTGAGACATGTTTCATAACTTATTTTTAAATGAAGCAAACCTCAATAACATGGGGGAAAATAGGGTTGTCGAAATGGAAATTCAGTGAAAAAATCAATTTATGATTATTCAGTTTCTCATCACTGTAGGCTGTTTGTTAATTGCTTGTAAGCTGGATTTTAGATGTGAGAATGACTTGGTCACAGTATGCAAGGAAATAAAAGAAGAAGTAACCAGAAAACTATACAAAAAGATTTAATAAGCCAGATAACCACTATGGTGTGATCACTCATCTAGTGCCAGCCATCCTAGAGTGTGAAGTCAAGTGGACCTTAGGAAGGATCACTATGAACAAAGCTAGTGGAGGTGATGTAATTCCAGCTGAATGATTTCAAATCCTAAAATATGATGCTATTAATGTTCAATGTAGGATGCAGGATGCATGGGGTTGATGCACAGGATGATTCAAGTAGAGGATGTGGGAGGGGGGTGGGAGGGGGCTTCGGCATTGGGAGATTGTGTTCACCTATGGCTGATTCGTGTCAATGTATGGCAAAACAAATACAGTATTGTAATTTAAAAAATAAATAAATTTAATAATTAAAAAAATATAAAGTGCTACCTTCAATATGCCAGCAAATATGGAAAACTCAGCAGTGGCCACAGGACTAGAAAAAGTCAGTTTTCTTTCCAATCCCAAAGAAAGACAATGCCAAAGAATTTTCAAATTCAAATTACCACACAATTGCAATCACACGTGAAAAAGTAACGTTCAAAATTTTCCAAGCTAGGCGTCAACAGAACAGAGAATTTCCAGATGTTCAAGTTGGATTTAGAAAGTCAAAGAAACTAGAGATCAAATTGTCAACATCCTTTGGATCATATAAAAGCAATAAAATTCCAGAAAAAACATCTATTCTTCTTCATTGACTACTCTAAAGTCTTTGTGTGGATCACGACAAACTGTGGAAAATTCTTAAAGAGATGAGACTGTCAGATCAACTTACCAGCCTCCTGAGCAATCTGTATTCAGGTCAAGAAGCAACAGAACATGTGTATACCCGTAGCAGATTCATGTTGCTGTATGGCAAAACCAATACAATATTGTAATTAGCCTCCAATTAAAATTAAAAAAATTAAATTAAAAATAAAAAATAAAAATAAAATAAGTAAATTTAAATTTATTAAATAAATATATAAATGGACAGGGAACAACAGAGACTGATTCCAAATTGGGAAAGGAGTATGTAAAGGCTCTATATTGTCACCTTGCTTATTTAACTTATGCAGAGTACATCATGAGATATGATGGACTGGATGAAGCACAAGCTGGAATCAAAATTGCAGGGGAGAAATATAAATAACATCAGATATGCAGATGACACCACCTTTATGGTTGAAAGCGAGGAGGAGCTAAAGATCCTCTTGATGAAAATGAAACAGGAGAGTGAAAAACTGGCTTATAATTCAGCATTCAAAAAGCTAAGATCTTGGTGTCCAGTCCCATCACTTCATGGCAAATAGATGAAGAAACAATGGAAACAATGACAGACTCTTTTTCTTAGGCTCCAAAATCACTGCAGATGGTGTCTGCAGCTCTTTGGGAGAAAATCTTTGACAAACCTAGACAACATATTAAAAGGTACACATATTACTTTGCTGACAAAGGTCCATACAAAGTTATGGTTTTTCCAGTAGTCATGTATGGATGTAAGAGTTGGATCATAAAGAAAGTTAAGCAGTGAAGAATTGATACTTTTAAACTGTCATATTGGAGAAGACTCTTGAGAGTCCCTTGGGTGGCAGGGGAGATCAAACCAGTCAATCCTAAAGGAAATCAGTCCTGAATATTCATTGGAAGGACTGAAGGTGAAGCTCCAATATTTTGGCCACCTGATGTAAAGAACTTACTCATTGAAAAAGACCCCTGATGTTGAGAAAGATTGGAGGCAGGAGGAGAAGGGGACAACAGAGGATGAGATGGTTAGATGGCATCCATGACTCAATGGACATGAGTTTGAAATGGACAGGGAAGCCTGGTGTACTACAGTTCATGTGGTCACAAAGAAATGGACATGATTGAGTGTCTGAACTGAAATGAGCTGGAATAGTGAAGTGAAGAAGCTCTCCCATGTTTCCTTAAATTCAACATGTTCTGAGGTAGGCTTGGCAGTGGTCTTGCTCTGACTCTCTGAGCTAGGTCTTGGATGGTGGACTCACCCTTCTTCCTCACCTCCAGTTATGGAGCCACATTCAGGGATCACAGCCTCTTTGCTCAGTTCATCCCTTGTCTCACTGATCTATCGACTTAAAGAGCCAATACAGGTGAGAACTTCTTAGTTTCTCATCACTGGTCTTTTGTTCTAAGTTTAGTTCCTTTCTTTCTTTTTAGAAGATAGGTTAGATAAATTACCAGTTACTCTTCAATCATTTTATTATTTTTCTCAACCTAGATAGGATTGCCACTTTTATAGCTTTCTTCATAGTCAACCTCTTCAACATGCTTCATCTTTAAACCAATAAAGTGAAAAGAGTCAGAAAGCTTCTTTACAATATGAAAGTTTGGGCAGGGGAAAATGAAAGACCTAGACAGCATGATATGAGTATTCTGCTGTCAAAAGCAGCATTAAAATTTACCAGCTGTTTAAAAAAAAAAAAAAAGCCAGCTGAGAGATTGAAAGTGCTAACAGTGTTAATCCTCAATCGTGTCCAAGTCTTTGCGACCCTGTAGGCTGTAGCCTACCAGACTCCTCTGTCCATGATATTCTCTAGGCAAGAATACTGGAGTGGAGCCATTCCCTTCTCCAGGGGATCTTCCCAACCCAAGGGTCAAACCCATGTCTCTCATATTGCAGGCAGATTCTTTACTATCTCAGCCACAGAGAAACTGTAGAGAGATACTCAAATAATTGATATGATCTTAATCCACAAACTCAGCAGTGTGAAAATAATACCCCCCCAACTCCTGCCTAAAATTCAACCTGTGAGAATTCCAAGCCACCATTTTGTCATGCTGGTAGTTATTTAACCTCAGTCACCCTAGGAATGTATTGCCCTTCCAGACCATTACACATGCATGTTAGAAAGATCATGTTAGAAATATGATCAAGATCTTCCACTACCAGTCTAATCAAGTTCTTATCTCAGCCATAATGTCACATTAAATCAGGAGAAGACATTAAAAGGTAATTAAGTTAAGGTGAAGAGGGATATGCCTTCAGATCCTTTACAGTTATTTTGACATCACTGTATTCAAATATACCTTAACCTAGTGTATATGCCTTAGTGTGCGCCTATTCCAAAAGGTGTAAAGGCTTTAAGAAAATACTTAGAGTCAGAAATAGAGCTAATGACAGTTTCAAATTCCTGTGATTTGGTTTTCTTTATTAAAGAGGATAACACTGTCATTAATTAAGATGCTCTAACCATTGAGGATATAGTTACAAATCAACTTAGTATATGTGATTATATATATAAAAGTTCAGGTATTTGCTGAAATTGAGTTTAGGACACCAATATTCTTAGAAGTAATTTTGACTCTTTTGTGATTACACAAAGTTGACCATTTTTATATAACTTTTTTCCTCTAAAAGAGTAGAGTGATAACTCTTTGAGGAGATGATTCACCATGTCTACAAATTTGGGGATTTCTTAGGCATCCCAGAGCTGAACCATAGTAGTCCAGTTCAGTTCAATTAAGTCTTTCTGTCATGTCTGACTCTTTGCGACCCCATGAACCACAGCACACCAGGCCTCCCTGTCCATCACCAATTCCCAGAATTTACCCAAACTCATGTCCATTGAGTTGGTGATGCCATCAAGTGATCTTATCCTCTGTCATTCCCTTCTCATCCTGTCCTCAATCTTTCCCAGCATCAGGGTCTTCTCAAATGAGTCAGCTCTTCTCATCAGTTCACCAAACTGTTGGAGTTTCAGCTTCAACATCAGTCCTTCCAAGGAACACCCAGGATTGATCTCCTTTAGGGATGGAATGGTTGGATCTCCTTGCAGTGCAAGGGACTCTCAAGAGTCTTCTCCAATACCACAATTCAAAAGCATCAATTCTTCAGCGCTCAGCTTTCTTTATAGTCCAATTCTCACATCCATACATGACTACTGAGAAAACCATAGCCTTGACTAGATGGACCTTTGTTGGCAAAGTAATGTTTCTTCTTTTTAATATGCTATCTAGGTTGGGCTTCCCTGGTGCCTCAGAGGTTAAAGCGTCTGCCTCCAGTGTGGGAGACCTAGGTTCGATCCCTGGGTTGAGAAGATCCCCTGGAGAAGGAAATGACAATCCATTCCAGTATTCTTGCCTGGAGAATCCCATGGATGGAGAAGCCTAGTAGGTTACAGTCCATGGGGTCTCAAAGAGTTGGACATGCCTGAGCGACTTCACCTTAGGTTGGTCATAACTTTCTTTCTAAGAAGCAAGCGTTTTTTAATTTCATGGCTGCAGCCACCATCTGCAGTGATTTTGGATCCCCACTGCCACTGTTTCCACTGTTTCCCCATCTATTTGCCATGAAGTGATGGGATCGGATACTACGATCTTCATTTTCTGAATGTTGAGCTTTAAGCCAGCTTTTTCACTTTCCTTTTACTTTCATCAAGAAAGTAGTTCTTCTTCAATTTCTTCCATAAAGGTGGTGTCAAAGTCTGACACTGTTTCCACTGTTTCCCACTCTATTTCCCATGAAGTGATGGGAGAGGATGCCATGATCTTTGTTTTCTGAATGTTGAGCTTTAAGCCAGCTTTTTCACTCTCCTCTTTCACTTTCATAAGGAGGCTTTTGAGTTCCTCTTCACATTCTGCCATAAGGGTGGTGTCATCTGCATATCTGAGGTTATTGATATTTCTCCCATCAATCTTGATTCCAGCTTGTGCTTCTTCCAGCCCAGTGTTTCTCATGATGTATTTTTCAATAAGTTAAATAAGCAGGGTGACAATACACAGCCTTGACATTTTCCTTTTTCTATTTAGAACCAGTTGGTTGTTCCATGTCCAGTTCTAACTGTTGCTTCCTAACCTGAATATAGGTTTCTTAAGAGACAGGTCAGGTGTTCTGGTATTCCCATCTCTTTCATAATTTTCCACACTTTATTGTGACCCACACAGTCAAAGGCTTTGGCACAGTCAATAAAGCAGAAATAGATGTTTTTTCTGGAAGTCTCTTGCTTTTTCCATGATCCAGTAGATGTTGGCAATTTGATCTCTGGTTTGTCTGTCTTTTCTAAAACTAGCTTGAACATCTGGAAGTTCATGGTTCATGTATTGCTGAAGCCTGGCTTGGAGAATTTTGAGCATTACTTTACTAGCATGTAAAATGAATGCAATTGTGTGGTAGTTTGAGCATTGTTTGGCATTGTTTGGGATTGGAATGAAAACTGACCGTTTCTAGTCCTCTGGCCACTGCTGAGTTTTCCAATTTTGCTGACATATTGATTGCAGCACTTTCATAATATCATTTTTTTAGAATTTGAAATAGTTCAACTTGTATTCCATCACCTCCACTAGCTTTCTTTGTAGTGATGCTTCCTAAGGCCCACTTGACTTCACATTCCCAGATGTCTGGCTCTAGGTGAGTGATCACACCATTGTGATTATCTGGGTTGTGAACTTCTTTTGTACAGTTCATAGTAAGGGGTAAGTAAATACTTAATAAATAAATTGGGATCAGAAACATTATTTATATGGAATATTCAGTCAAGACTTCCCTGGTGGCTCAGAGGTTAAAGCATCTGCCTGCAATGCAGGAGACCTGGGTTCGATCCCTGGGTTGGGAAGATCCCCTGGAGAAGGAAATGGCAACTCACTCCAGTATTCTTGCCTGGAGAATCCCATGGATGGAGGAGCCTGGTGGGCTACAGTCCACAGGGTCGCAAAGAGTCAGACATGACTGAGTGACTTCACTTTTCAGTCAGTTTGATCATTTTGTCACAATTCATTTTCAACTTGCATATATTCACCCTAATCCAAATACATTCAGTGAGAATATATGTGTAATCCAATAATATTATCTCACCATAGATATTTTATTTAATCTTCTTCCTAAGTGTAAACTTGCCCATATTTTAAATGGCTCCATAGCTTCAGATATGGAAAAATATCTACAGGGGAAAATGGCTGCTAATACCACAAAACATAAGGTGCCCATATGGGCCGTAGATTTCCTGCCAGGATCTTCTGGTGAGAGGTAAATAGGGCCAGAGGATGCAAATAGGAATAGTTCTTGAACTGTAACTAATAGGTTAAAGCACATATTCATCTTCCGAGAGGTTGTCTTTTCTCTAAAACTTATTTTTTTCCCAAAGGATTTAATAAAAGTATTTCTACCTCATAGTTCTTCATCACAGCAGAGAGAACTGGAGAACTTGGAATGCTTAGGCTAAGGGCCTATTGATCCCCTCTGGAAACTGCCCATTTGATCACTGGACTCAGTGTCACACTCTACTGGAATGTTCCCTTGTGTCCTTGATATTGTCAAAGTCAGTCTTTTAGGACAACTAAAGTTCTCAGACTTGGAAACAGGTGAGATTTTGAGTATGTGTGTGTGTGCTTAGTCACTCAGTCATTTCCAACTCTGTGCAACCCCCTGGCCTGTAGCCTGCCAGGCTTTTCTGTCCATGGGACTTCCCAGGCCAAAATACTGGAGTGAATGCCATTTCCTACTAGAAGGGATCTCCCTGATCCAGGGATTGAACCCTTATCTCTTGCATCTCCTGCATTGGCAGATTGATTCTTTATCACTGTGGCACCTGGGACTGAGGTCAAATGAGGACTGGCTATGAATCAGGGCAAGTGTCCCTCCAATCTAAGTTTAACAGGGTGCATTTTGCAGACTTTACTTTGCTTCTACTTCCATGTTTTATAGTCTAAAACTCTGTTCCACGTTCACTGATCCTCAAAGGAGCAGTTCCGGTGTTTAAAAGCCTTGTGGAAGAGCCTTCCTGAGAACTGGGATTTGCCCCTCTAAGAGAAAGAAGAGATAGAACTATATTAGCATAATGTCTCCTATTCCTCCCCCACCTTACACCCATGGAAAATCAGTGCTTATCTGGAGGGAAGCCAAATAAAGGACAAACATCTGAAGTGGGAGAAAAAGGCAACTTTGCACTGCACTAGCTCAGGTGAATGGGGGTGGAATGAGAGCTGTAGTCTAGGGAAAGTCAGAATGAGGTTTTCTTTTCCTAAAACAGAAAGGGATGACAATTACTGTGGACCTGGTTGGCAGACTTGCTTTGAGATTCTAATTCATACAGAGCTTTCCTCCTTACCCTGAAGGGTTGGTGGGGAAACAGGATTGTTGCTAGAGGGGAAATCAGAGTCCTATTTCCTTAATCCTCCCAGGGCCACTCCCTGTGGAGCTTTTTAATTCTGGATTTGCTTGAGGCATTTCACCCCACCAGTACACAGCCTGGGGCACAGCTCTACTGATAATCTTTGGGCAGTGGACTGGAGTGGGAGGAAGATTCCCCAAAGGAGTGAAGAGAGGCAGTAAATAAGAACTTTTTTGACTTCGAGGGCACTGTGGAAATCCATTTTAAGAGACCTGGAAGGGGCCTTTTCTGATACAGCAGCCTAAACTCACTAAGAAATAAGGGTAGAGTTTGGAAGAAAATCTTCCCAATCTACATTGTACCCTGTTAACCTCCTACCCTCCTATAGAATGAACGGCTTTGCCTCTATCCTGCCAAGTTCAGTATGGAGGTTCCTAATTTTCTGTGAGGCCATAGACTCCTTTGAGAGTATGTGTAAAACTGTGAGTTCTTGTGAATGGGAAGGCAAAGGAAAAGAGAATCAAAAGCACAGAAAATTTTATATATTTGTCGCTGTTGTTCTTCAGTTTTTCAGTAGTTTCTGACTCTTTGCAACCCCATGGACTGCAGTATGCCACACTTCCCTGTCCTTCACTGTCACCTGGAATTGGCTCAGACTCATGCCCACTGAGTCAGTGATGCCCTCCAACCATCTCATCCTCTGTTGTCCCCTTCTCCTTCTGCCTCCAATCTTTCCCAGAATCAGGGTCTTTTCCAGTGAGTCAGCTCTTTGTATCCTGTGGCCAAAGTATTGGAACTTCAGCTTTAGCATCAGTCCTTCCAACACATATTCAGGGTTGATTTCATTTAGGATTGACTGGTTGGATCTCCCTGCAGTCCAAGGAACACTCAGGAGTCTTCTCCCACAGCACAGTTCAAAAGCATCAATTCTTTAACACCGCCTTCTTATACTTCTTTTGTATAGTATTCAGCTTTAATGCATTAATAAGATCTTTGAACAATTCTTCAGTACCCTAAGGATTCTCAAGTGAGAGGTTATAACCCTGCCCTAGACATACACATCTTCCCTAGTGACTCATACTGTTAAGAGTCTATGCAATTGGGAGACCCAAGTTCAAATCCAGGATTGGGAAGATCTCTTGGAGAAGGAAAATAGCAATCCATTCCAGTATTTTTGCCTGAAAAATTCCATGGATGGAGAAGCCTGGTGGGCAACATTTCATGGGGTCACAAAGGGTTGGACATAACTGAGCAACAAACGCACAAATAACATACAGACATACATAAGCCAGTTGAGAGTGGATAAATGTTTAAAATCTACTTAGTCAATATGAGTCTCAGTTTGAATAAAAGGAGAAAAGATTACTCTGCAACATTGTTTACTTCAGTCGCTCAGTTGTGTCCAACTCTTTGCAACTCCATGAATAGCAGCATGCCAGGCCTCCTTGTCCATCACCAACTCCTGGAGTTCACTCAAACTCACATCTATTGAGTTGGTGATTGAGTTGGTGATGCCATCCAGCCATCTCATTCTCTGTCGCCCGCTTCTCCTCCTGCCCCCAATCCCTCCCAGCATCAGAGACTTTTCCAGTGAGTCAACTCTTCGCATGAGGTGGCCAAAGTACTGGAGTTTCAGCTTTAGCACCATTCCTTCCAAAGAACACCCAGGGCTGATATCCTTTAGAATGGACTGGTTGGATCTCCTTGCAGTCCAAGGGATTCTCAAGAGTCTTCTCCAACACCATATTTCAAAAGCATCAATTCTTCGGTGCTCAGCCTTCTTCACAGTCCAACTCTCACATCCATACATAACCAGAGGAAAACCATAGCCTTGACTAGATGAACCGTTGTTGGCAAAGTCAATTCTCTGTTTTTCTGTATCCTGTCTAGGTTGGTCATAACTTTTATTCCAAGGAGTAAGCGTCTTTTAATTTCATGGCTGCAGTCACCATCTGTAGTGATTTTGGAGCCCACCAAAATAAAGTCTGACACTGTTTCCCCATCTGTTTCCGATGAAGTGACGGAGCCAGATGCCATGATCTTCGTTTTCTGAATGTTGAGCTTGAAGCAAACTTTTTCACTCTCCTCTTTCACTTTCATCAAGAGGCTTTTAGTTCCTCTTCACTTTCTGCCATAATGGTGGTGTCATCTGCATATCTGAGGTTATTGATATTTCTCCCATCAATCTTGATTCTAGACTGTGCTTCTTCCAGCCCAGCTTTTCTCATGATGTACTCTGTATAGAAGTTAAATAAGCAGGTTGACAATGTACAGCCTTGACATATTCCTTTTCCTATTTGGAACCAATCTGTTGTTCCATGTCCAGTTCTAAATGTTGCTTCCTGATCTGCATATAGGTATCTCAAGAGGCAGGTAAGGTGGTCTGGTATTCCCATCTCTTTCATAATTTTCCACAGTTTATTGTGATCCACACCATCAAAGGCTTTGGCATAGTCAAGAAAGCAGAAATATATGTTTTTCTGGAACTCTCTTGCTTTTCCCATGATCCAGCGGATGTTGGCAATTTGATCTCTGGTTCCTCTACCTCTTCTAAAACCAGTTTGAACATCTGAAAGTTCACGGTTCACGTACTGCTGAAGCCTGGCTTGGAGAATTTTGAGCATTACTTTACTAGCATGTGAGATGAGTGTAACTGTGCAGTAGTCTGAGCATTCTTTGGCATTGCCTTTCTTTGGAATTGGAATGAAAACTGACTTTTCCATTCCTGTGGCCACTGCTGAGTTTTCCAAATTTGCTGGCATATTGAGCTCAGAACTTTCACAGCATCATCTTTCAGGATTTGAAACAGCTCCACTGGAATTCCAACACCGCCACTAGCTTTGTTCATAGTGATGCTTTCTAAGGCCCACTTGACTTCACATTCCAGGATGTTTGGCTGTAGGTGAGTGATCACACCATTGTGGTCATCTGGGTCATGAAGATCTTTTTGTACAGTTCTTCCATGTATTCTTGCCACCTCTTCTTTATATCTTCTGCTTCTGTTAGGTCCAGACCATTTCTGTCCTTTATAAAGCCCAATTTTGCATGAAATGTTCCCTTGGTATCTCTAATTTTCTTGAAGAGATCTCTAGTCTTTCCCAATCTGTTGTTCTCCTCTATATCTTTGCACTGATCTCTGAGGAAGGCTTTCTTATCTCTTCTTGCTATTCTTTGGAAGTCTTCATTTGGATGCTTATATCTTTCCTTTTCTCCTTTGCTTTTCACCTCTCTTCTTTTCACAGCTATTTGTAAGGCCTCCACAGACAGCCATTTTGCTTTTTTGCATTTCTTTTCCATAGGGATGGTCTTGATCCCTGTCTCCCGTACAATGTCACTGAACCTCATTCCATAGTTCATCAGGCACTCTGTCTATCAGATCTAGGCCCTTTAAATCTATTTCTCACTTCCACTGTATAATCAGAAGGGATTTGATTTAAGTTGTACCTGAAGGTCTAGCAGTTTTCCCTACTTTCTTCAATTTGAGTCTGAATTTGGTAATAAGGAGTTCATGATCTGAGCCACAGTCAGCTCCTGGTCTTGTTTTTGTTGACTGTGTAGAGCTCCTCCATCTTTGGCTGCATAGAATATAATCAATCTGATTTCGGTGTTGACTATCTGGTGATGTTCATGTGTCTTCTCTTGTGTTGTTGGAAGAGGGTGTTATCTATGACCAGTGCATTTTCTTGGCAAAACTCTATTAGCCTTTGTCCTGCTTCATTCTGCATTCCAAGGCCAAATTTGCCTGTTCCTCCAGGTGTTTCTTGATTTCCTACTTTTTCATTCTTGTTCTCTATAATGAAAAGAACATCTTTTCGGGTGGTGTAAAGTGAGGCAGACGATGCCAACAGACAAATTAGATAATAAAATAAAAAAATATACATAACTAGGTACCAAGGGTAGCACAACACATATGTCCAGAGAAAGGACACCTCAACTAGGCAGGGAAGACAGGGTCTTCAACACTGCCCTAGTGCAGGTAGGATTTTAAGAGAACAGACATGAATATGAAAATTGTATGGGGTGCTGGGGTGAGTAGAAGAATTCTAAATTCAGAATAAAGCAGCCTTTAGAATATCCTAACTAAATTAATTAGTAGACACTGTAGGATAATGGCAAATAATTTGACAAAGGAGAGTGATTTTCGAGAAATTCTTATTTTTTGTTGAACTGATTGCATACAACTCTGAAAGCTACCCTGTGAATCTTGAACTGTATCTAAAGGATATGGGATAACTATTTCAGTATTCCTAAAAGGACCATTCCACAATTTAATCTACTGTATGTCATTACCAGTGGATGATCACAAATCTAGGTCAAGGAAAATAATAATAATAATAAAAAAACCTACTAATCAGGAATAAAACCATGTCTCATTTAAGTCAGGAGCCATAGATATTTGAAAAGCTCAAACAACGGTATTCAACATATTGCTTGTGCTTAAAATGATTAATTGGTAATGATATTAATAAGTAAGGTTGTCAGTCTAAAAACATCCATGGAGAACTCCCACTGGAATGAAAGCTACATTCTGTAGCCTCACAATTGGGATGAAAATTGGACTCAATAATAGGAGAGGAAAGGAGAAATTAAATGTTATAAGCCTGATAGAAAAGATAGAAATGAGAGGGCATAGGCAATGAGAGTTGAAGAGCAAAAGGAAATTTAATAAGGGTAATGTAATAAGTTCTCTTGTCTGGCAGACACTGAAGGAGATGACTCTCCCACCCAAAGGAGAAAGGATGACAGGGATGTCTAGAGAGAGTGATTATTCAGGGGAAGTTCAGAATATGTCCTGGATGAGCTAGCTACAATAGCAAAAGTTACCAGGGCTAGGATACTGATGACTCTCACTGATAAAAATCATCAGCATCCAGTCGACCTGCATTGTATCTTTACCTCTTGCAAAACATATATTTATTATGAACTCTGATGAGCAGCCTCATCCTTATCTGTGTTCTACCCACATCACTGGTCAATAAAAGAATTACCTTATCTCCTTGAACATGTCTATTATTACACACTTTGTGTGTGTGTGTGTGTGTGAGGTCACTGTCGTGTCCCACTCTTGCTACACATAGACTGTAGCCCTCCAGGTTCCTCTGTCCATGGGGTTTCCCAAACAAAGATACTGGAGTGGGTTGATATTTCCTTCTCCAGGGGATTTTTCCAACCCAGGGATCAAACCCACATCTCCTTCTTGGCAGGTGGATTCTTTAACACTGAGCCACCTGGGAAGCCTAATACAATACAGTTGCATACTTTAGGGAAAAAACATTTTTATTATAGCCTTTTGCTCTTTACAGTAGCTCTGTGAGTGAAAGTAACTCACTTGTGTTTGACTCTTTGCAACACCGTGGCCTATACAGTCCATGGAATTCTCCAGGCCAGAATACTGGAGTGGATAGACTTTCCCTTCCCCAGGGGATCTTCCCAACCCAGTGATCAAGCCCAGGTTTCCCGCATTGCAGGTGTATTCTTTACCAGCTGAGCCACAAGGGAAGCCCAATAACTCTAGGAAGTTGTTAAATGAGGAATTATTATCTACATTATATTGTTGTGGAAATTGTTGTACAATATAAGTGGATTTTCCAAGGTTAATTATGATGCTGGAACTTGAGGATCCTGGTTCAGAGTTCTACTTACATACCTGTTTCTCCTGAGTAGCAAGGAGAGCAGTAAAAATTCTTTCTTTTCACATTCTCAGTACAGGTCAGAGAGCAGGACTCTGTGCTGGTAGTGATATAGAATAAAGTTCTATCACTGAAAAATCTGATTCTGGCATACAGATTTACAGAGAGACATTTTTGCATAACAAAGTCATTCACATATCCCAAGGGGAATGGTCTACATAATAGCATTTTGTTGATCTGGTCAAAACAAATAATCTACAATTAATAATATAATGCTTTCTCTCTTGACTGTTCATAAAACATGCTGTCCTAAAATAAAATACTTGTTGGCTTATTGCTTAATTATTGTTTAATTATTGCTTAAAAAAAAATGGAACTGTGTGTTTTATTAGAACTGTAGGTGAGAAAGCAAGATCTCCAGCTCTGTACCAGCCCAGCTCTTCCAAATTTAGCTTCTGTTCTCAGGCATTGCTGATCAACTTTCCAAAATCTTTTCCAGTTTTCACCCATCATGACTCAACTGCCACTCTATCAGAAAAATAAAATGCTATATAAACCCTTGTTATAACAAACAAATGATCTCAGAAATGGGAAGGGCACATGGAATTAACTATGTCAAATGATATCTTTTCATTTCTGAAGTCACTTGAGAACATGAATACTCCATAAATGTTTGATGGATTTTTGTTTTGTTAACTCATGTCAAGAGTGAATATAGTTTACAGATTAAAAAAAAAAAGTATGAGAAAATAATGAGTCATTATGAAACTAAATAATTTGCATTTTTACATTATTTTCTATATAATGAAGTATGATCAGTATCTCTTTCCCTGGTTCTCAGATTTGAAAAATATTTACTAAAAATTAGAAAATATGCAGCTAAATCTATCCTCTTGCATATCTAAAAACTTTTAGAACAATGCTTATTAATTTACCTTTTAATCTCCTTTCTCCAAAGTGATTTACTCCTTTGATATCTGTCTTGTACAACCATATATATAGTATGTAAATATATGTATATTCTATGCATATATTGGGTTGGCAAAAACACTCTCTCTTTACTTATTTTTAAGTAAAAACAAAAGAACTTTATTAGCAACATATTTACAATTTTGTTCCACGAACTTCTGCCATTTTTCATGCAACTTCATAATCCTATCTTCCCAAAATTTTTATCCTTTTGAGCAAAGAACTATTCTAGATACCTATTATAGTCATCCAGGGAATAGAAATTTTTTCCATTAAGAGAATACATGGAAATCTGAAGTGCAATGTCTGGTGAATACAGTGTATAAATCAGAACTTCTCAGTCAATCTGTACTAGCTTATGCTTAGTCATCAAAGAAACATGAGGTCTTGTGTTATCCTAATGGAAGATTATACATTTCTGTTGACTAATTATGGACACTTTCCATTGAGTGCTGCTTTCAGTTTTTCTTATTGGGAGCAGTACTTGTTGGATTTAATCATTTGGTTTTCCAGAAGGAGTTCATAATAGAGGGCTTCCTTCCAACCCCACCATATATTCAACATCATTTTCTTTGAGTAGAGACTGGCCTTTGGTGTGGTTGGTTTCACTTCTCCACAACCACTTTCACTCCACATTATTGTACAGTATCCACTTTTCATCATCCATTATAATTAGTTTTAAAAGTGAAACATTTCATTATGTTTGAGTAGAAAACACAGGTGGAAATGCGGTCAAGAAAGCTTTCTTCTACTTATTTGGAACCCAAACTTCAAGGCAATTAACATAACTAAGCTGGTTCAAATTATTTTCTGTACTTGATTTGGATGTTTTCAGTATGTTGGATATCTCTTATGTGGTATGGTGTTGATTATTCTCAGTTTGATTGCAATCAACTTCAAATGATCTACCCTACCATGGAGTTTTGTCCAGTGAGAAATCTCTAGCATGAAACTTTATGAACTGATCAACTCATCATAGTACCCTCACTATACACTGCATAAATAATTTCTGAATATGTGTTTCAGTTATTTTTACCATTCTTGAACTAATACACATATGCATCAAAAATGTTTTTCTTTCATCTTCAATATTAAAATGACTACACAAAAATTCATCCAATTCTGGTGTATATATATATATATATATATATATATTTAATGCACACTGATATAACAGCAGTCACAATACACTTTAAAAAAATTGTTTTGAATGAAGTTAAAGACAATTAAGTGCTTACATGTCAGTAAGGTTGTGCACAAAATTCTTCAAGCTAGGCTTCAGCAGTATGTGTACTGAGAACTTCCAGATCTACAAGCTGAATTTAGGATAAGATGAGGATTCAGCTGCCAGCAGCTGTGCAGCATTGGAGCGGTTGCTGCAAGGTGCTGGAGCAACTTTGAGGAGACGCCCCACATCCAAGGGCAAAGGAGAAGCCCCAAAAGATGTTAGAAAGGGGCAAAATTACATTTAGAATCAAATTCCACACCCACCAGAGAAGCTCAGGGGCTCAAACATACCTTGTGTACACCAAGACCACAGAGACTGAGACAGAACTGTGTCTGAGTGTCTCCTGTGGAGATACAGGTCAGCAGTTGACTGCTGCAGTGGCAGGAGCTCTGGGTTCAGCAGACCTGGGTATGGAATAAGCCATCCTAGAAGAGATTGCCATTAACCCCACCACAGAGTCACCAGAATATACACAGGACTGGGGAAACAGACTCTTAGAGGGCATAAACAGAATCTTGTATACATCAGGGCCCAGGAGAAAGGACCCACAGGAAACTGACCCAGACTTCCCCATGAGTGTCCAGGAGTCTCTGACGGAGGTGTGGGTTGGCAGTGGCCTGCTGCAGGGTTGGGGGCACTGAGTATGGCAATTCCTGCATGGGACCTTCTGAAGGAGGTTGGCATTATCTTCATTACCTCTGCAATAGTTTGGTCTCAGGTAAAATAACAGGGAGGGAACACAGCCTCACCCTTCAAAAAGAAAATTGGATTAAAGTTTTTTTCTGAGCATGGCCCCTCCTATCAGAACAAGACCCAGTTTCCCCTCAGTCAGTCTCTCCCATCAGGAAGCTTCCATAAGCCTCTTAACCTTCTCCATCTGAAGACAGACAGACTGAAAAACACAATCACAGAAAACTAACCAATCTGACCACATGTATCACAGCCTTGCCAATGAAATTAAGAGCCATGCTGGGTAGGACCACCCAAAACGGGCAGGTCATGGGGAGAGTTATGACCAAATGTGGTCCACTGGAGAAGGGAGTGGCAAACCACTTCTTGCCTTGAGAACCTGATGAAAAGTATGAAAAGGAAAAAAGATAGGACACAGAAAGATGAATTCCCCAGGTCAGTAGGTGCCCAATATGCTACTGGAGATCAGTGGAGAAATAACTCCAGAAAGAATGAAGAGACAGAGCCAAAGCAAAAATAATGCCTAGTTGTGCATGTGACTGGTGATGGAAGTAAAGTCCGATGCTGTAAAGAGCAATATTGCATAGGAACCTGGAATGTTAGGTCCATGAATCAAGGCAAATTGGAAGTGTTCAAACAGGAGACAGCAAGAGTGAACATTGACATTTTAGGCATCAGAGAACTAAATGGACTGGAATGGGTGAATTTAATTCAGATGACCATTATATCCACTATTATGGACAAGAATCCCTTAGAAGAAATGGAGTAGCCATCATAGTCAACAAAAGAGTCGGAAATGGTACTTGGATGCAATCTCAAAATGACGGAATGATCTCTGTTCATTTCCAAGGCAAACCATTCCATATCAGAGTAATTCAAGTCAATGCCCTGACCAGTAATGCTGAAGAAGCTGAATGGTTCTATGAAAACCTACAAGACCTTCTAGAACTAACATCTAAAAAAAAAGATATCCTTTTCATTTTAGGGGACTGGAATGCAAAACTAGGAAGTCAAGAAATACCAGGGGTAACAGACAAATTTGGCCTTGCAGTACAGAATGAATCAGGGCAAAGGCTAATAGAGTTTTGCCAAGAGTATGCACTGGTCATAGCAAACATCCTCTTCCAACAACACAAGAGAAGACTCTACACATGAACATCACCAGATGTCAATACTGAAATCAGATCGATTATATTCTTTGCAGCCAAAGATGGAGAAGCTCTATATAGTCAGCATAAATAAGACCAACGGTGCTGATTGTGGCTCAGATTATTAATTCTTTATTGCCAAATTCAGACTTACATTGAAGAAAGTGGGGAAAACCATTAGACCATTCATGTATGACCTAAATAAAATCCCTTATGATTATGTAAGGGAAGTAAGAAATAGATTCAAGGGATTAGATATGATAAAGAGAGTACTGGAAGATGAACATTTATGACATTGTACAGGAGACAGGGGTCAAACCATCCCCAAGAGGGTAGGGGAAACAGAAAAAGCCAAAATAGTTGTCTAAGGAGGCCTTACAAATAGAAATGAAAAGAGAAGTGAAAGGCAAAGGAGAAAGGAAAGATATACTCATTTGAATACAGAGTTTCAAAGAATATCAAAGAGAGATAAGAAAGCCTTCCTCAGTGATCAATGCCAAGAGTAGAGGAAAACAATAGAATAGGAAGGACTAGAGAGCTTCAAGAAAATTAGAGATACCAAGGGAGTATTTCATACAAAGATAGGCATAATAGAGAACAGAAATGGTAGGGACCTAACAGAAGCAGAAGATATTAAGAAGAGGTGGCAAGATTACACAGTAGTCCTAAAAAAAATTGATCTTCATGACCCAGATAATCATGATGGTGTGATCACTCACCCAGATCCAGACATCCTCTAATGGGAAGTCAAGTGGACCTTAGGAAGCATCACTGCAAACAAAGCTAGTGGAGGTGATGGAATTCCAGTTGAGCTATTTCAAATCCTAAAAGAATGCTGTGAAAGTGCTGTACTCAATATGCCAGGAAATTTGGAAAACAGCAGTGGCCACAGGACTGAAAAGGTCAGTTTTCATTCCAATCCCAAAGAAGGGCAATGGCAAAGAATGCTCAAACTACATAATTGCACTCATCTCATATGTTAGCAAAGTAATGCTCAAAATTCTCCAAGCGAAGCTTCAACAGTATGCTAACCATGAATTTCCAGATGTTCAAGCTGGATTTAGAAAAAGCAGAGGAACCACAGAACAAATTGCCAACATCTGTTGGATCATGGGAAAAGCAAGAGTGTTCCAGAAAAAAACTACATCTGCTTTATAGACAAAACTGGAAAATTCCTAAAGAGATGGGAATACCAGACCACCTGATCTACCTCCTAAGAAATCTGTACATAGTTCTGGAAGCAACAGTAAAAAATGGACATGGACAACAGACTAGTTTCAAATCGGGAAAGGTAAGAATATTGCCACCCTGCTTATTTAACTTATATGCAGAGTATGTCAAGAGAAGTTCTGGACTGGATGAAGCACAAACTGGAATCAATACTACTAAGAGAAATATCAATAACCTCAGATATGCAGATGACACCACCCTTACGGCAGAAAGTGAAGAAGAACTAAAGAGCCTCTTGATGCATGTGAAAGAGGAGAGTGAAAAGTTTTCTTAAAACTCAGTATACAGAAATCCAAGATCGTGGCATCTGGTCCCATCACTTCATGGCAAATAGATGAGGAAGCAGTGGAAACAGTGACAGACTTTATTTTGGGGGCTCCCAAATTACTGTAGATGGTTATTGCAGGCCTGAAATTAAAAGACGCTCCTTGGAAGAAAAGTTATGACCAACCTTCAGTTCAGTTCAGTCACTCAGTCATGTCTGACTCTTTGAGACCCCATGAATCGCAGCACGCTAGGGCTTCCCTGTTCATCATCAACTCCCAGAGTTCACTCAGACTCACGACCATCGAGTCAGTGATGCCATCCAGACATCTCATCCTCTGTCGTCCCCTTCTCCTCCTGCCCCCAAACCCTCCGAACATCAGAGTCTTCTCCAATGAGTCAGCTGTTTGCATGAGGTGGCCAAAGTACTGGAGTTTCAGCTTTAGCACCATTCCTTCCAAAGAAATAACAGGGTGATCTCCTTCAGAATGGACTGGTTGGATCTTCTTGCAGTCCAAGGGACTCTCAAGAGTCTTCTCCAACACCATAGTTCAAAAGCATCAATTCTTCAATGCTAAGCCTTCTTCACAGTCCAACTCTTACATTCATACATGACTACTGTAAAAACCATAGCCTTGACTAGATGGACCTTTGTTGGTAAGGTGCTCTCTGCTTTTGAATATGTTATCTAGCTTGGTCATAACTTTTATTCCAAGGAGTAAGCTTCTTTTAATTTCATGGCTGCATCACCATCTACAGTGATTTTGGAGCCCCCCAAAATAAAGTCTGACACTGTTTCCACTGTTTCCCCCTCTATTTCCCATAAAGTGATGGGACCGGATGCCATGATCTTCGTTTTCTGAATGTTGAGCTTTAAGCCAATTTTTCACTCTCCTCTTTCACTTTCATCAAGAGGCTTTTTAGCTCCCCTTCGCTTCCTGCCATAAGGGTGGTGTCATCTGCATATCTGAGGTTATTGATATTTCTCCCGGCAATCTTGATTCCAGCTTGTGTTTCTTCCAGTCCAGCGTTTCTCATAATGTACTCTGTATAAAAGTTAAATAAGCAGGGTGATAATATACAGCCTTGACTGTATACTCCTTTTCCTATTTGGAACCAGTCTGTTGTTCCATGTGCAGTTCTAACTGTTGCTTCCTGACCTGCATACAGATTTCTGAAGAGGCAGGTCAGGTGATCTGGTATTCCCATCTCTTGAAGAATTGTCCACAGTTTATTGTGATCCACACAGTCAAAGGCTTTGGCATAGTCAAGAAAGCAGAAAGATGTTTTTCTGGAACTCTCTTGCTTTTTTCATGATCCAGTGGATGTTGGCAATTTGATCTCTGGCTTCTCGGTCTTTTCTAAAGCCAGCTTGAAGATCAGGAATTTCACAGTTCACCTATTGCTGAAGCTTGGCTTGGAGAATTTTGAGTATTACTTACTAGCATGAGAGATGAGTGCAATTGTGCAGTAGATTGAGCATTCTTTGGCATTGCCTTTCTTTGGGATTGGAATGAAAACGGACATTTTCCAGCCCTGTGGCCATTGCTGAGTTTTCCAAATTTGCTGGCACATTGAGTTCAGCACTTTCACAGCATCATCTTTCAGGATTTGATACAGGTCAACTGGAATTCCATCACCTCCACTAGCTTTATTCGTAGAAGGCCAATTTCACATTCCAGGCTATCTGGCTCTAGATGAATGATCACACGACCTTGATTTGATGGGTCGTGAAGATATTTTTTGTACAGTTCTTCTGTGTATTCTTGCCACCTCTTTTTAATATCTTTTGCTTCTGTTAGGTCCAGACCATTTCTGTCCTTTATGGAGCCCATCTTTGCATGAAGTATTCCCTTGGTATCTCTAATTTTCTTGAAGAGATCTCTAGTCTTTCCCATTCTGTTCTTTTCCTCTATTTCTTTGCATTGATCACTGAAGAAGACTTTCTTATCTCTTCTTGCTATTCTTTGGAACTCTGCATTCAGATGCTTATATCTTTCCTTTTCTCCTTGGCTTTTCACCTCTCTTCTTTTCACAGCTATTTGTAAGCATCCCCACCCTCCACCCCCAGACAGCCATTTTGCTGTTTTGCATTTCTTTTCCATGGGGATGGTCTTGATCCCTGTCTCCTGTACAATATCACGAACCTTATTCCATAGTTCATCAGGCACTCTATGTATCAGATCTAGGCCCTTATCTGTTTCTCACTTCCACTGTATAATCAGAAGGGATTTGATTTAGGTCATACCTGAATGGTCTAGCAGTTTTCCCTACTTTCTTCAATTTGAATCTGAATTTGGTAATAAGGAGTTCATTATCTGAGCCACTGTCTGCTCCTGGTCTTGTTTTTGTTGACTGTATAGAGCTTCTCCATCTTTGGCTGCATAGAATATAATCAGTCTTATTTTGGTGTTGACCATCTGGTGATGTCCATGTGTAGAGTCTTCTCTTGTGTTGTTGGAAGAGAGAGTTTGCTATGACCAGTGCATTTTCTTGTCAAAACTCTATTAGTCTTTGTCCTGCTTCATTCCGCACTCCAAGGCCAAATTTGCCTGTTACTCCTGGTGTTTCTTGACTTCCTACTTTTGCATTCCAGTCCCCTATAATGAGAAAGACATCTTTTTGGGTGTTAGTTCTAAAAGGTCTTGTAGGTCTTTATAAAACCATTCAACTGAAACCATACTCACAGAAACCCTCTGAAACCATACTCACAGAAAACTAGTCAATCTAATCACACTAGAACCACAGCCTTGTCTAACTCAGTGAAACTAAGCTATGCCCGTGGGACAACCCAAGATGGGCAGATCATGGTGGAGATGTCTGACAGAATGTGGTCCACTGAAGAAGGGAATGGCAAACCACTTCAGTATTCTTGCCTTGAGAACCCCATGAAGAGTATGAAAAGGCAAAATGATAGGATACAAAAAGAGGAACTCCCCAGGTTAGTAGGTGCCCAATATGCAACTGGAGATCAGTGGAGAAATAACTCCAGAAAGAATGAAAGGATGGAGCCAAAGCAGAAACAATACCCAGCCGTGGATGTGACTGGTGATAAAAGCAAGATCTGATGCTGTAAAGAGCAATATTGCATAGGAACCTGGAATGTCAGGTCCATGAATCAAGGCAAATTGGAAGTGGTCAAACAAGAGATGGAAAGAGTGAACGTCAATATTGTAAGAATCAGCTAACTTAAATGGACTCGAATGGGTGAATTTATCTCAGATGGCCATTATATCTACTACTGCGGGCAGGAATCCCTCAGAAGAAATGGAGTAGCCATCATGATCAACAAAAGAGTCTGAAATGCAGTACTTGACCAACCTTGACAGCATATTAAAAACAGAGACATTACTTTGCCAAAAAAGCCCATCTAGTCAAATCTGTCATTTTTCCCAAGTCATGTATGAATGTGCCAGTTGGGCTATAAACAAAGCTGAGCACTGAATAATTTTTTTATTGATGTTTTTGATGTTTTGAACTATGGTCTTGGAGAAGACTCTTGAGAGTCCCTTGGACTGCAAGGAGATCCAACAACCCATCCTAAAGAAATCAATCCTAGATATTCATTGAAAGGGCTAATACTGAAGCTGAAACTCCAGTAGTTTTGTGACCTGATGCAAAGATCTGACTCATTTGTAAACACTCTGATGCCTGAAAAGATTGAAGGTGGGAGCAAAAGGGGATGACAGAGGATGAGGTGGTTGGATGGCATCACCAACTCAATGGACTTGAGTTTGAGTAAACTCTGGGAGTTGGTGATGGACACGGAGGCCTGATGTGCTGCAGTCCATGAGGTCTCAAAGAGTCAGACACAACTGAATGACTGAACTGAACTGAACTGAAGAACAATTAAATTGTCAGCACTAATTGTATCATAGAAAAAGCAATGGAATCTCAGAAAAAAACATTGACCTCTGCTTCATTGACTACACTACAGGCTTTGACTGTGTGGATCACAATAAACTGTAGAATATTCTTAAAAGCTTGAGAATAACAGACCACCTTGCTTGTCTTCTGAGAAACCGTATGTGGGTCAAGGAACCACACCACAGTTAGAACTGAATATGGAACAACTCCTTGGTTCAAAATTGGATAAGGGGTACAACAAGTCTGTACATTGTCACCTGACTTATTTAGGTTATATATTGAGAACATCATTGCAAAATGCTGGACTGGATGGCTCACAAGCTGAAATCAAGACTTCAAAGAGAAATATCAACAACTTCAGATATGCAAATGATACCACTCATGGCAGAAAGTGAAGAGGAACTAAAAGCCTCTTGACCAGGGTGAAAGAACAGAGTGAAAATCTGGCTTGAACGTCAACATTCAAAAATCTAAGATAATGGCATCCAGTCCCACCAGTTCAATGCAAAACAGTGATAGATTTTCTTTTCCTGGGTTCCAAAATCACTGCGGATGTTGATTGAAGCCACAAAATGAAAAGACGCTTGCCCCTTGGAAGGAAAGCTATGAAAAATCTGGACAGCATATTAAAAAGCAGAAACATCATTTTGCTGACAAAGGTATGATAGTCAACGCTATGATTTTTCCAGTAACCATGTACAGATGTGAGAATTGGACCGCAAAGAAGGCTGAGTGCCAAAGAATTGATACTTTTGAATTGTAGTGTTGGAGAAGACTTTTGAGAGTCTCTTGGATTGCAAGGAGATCAAAACAATCAATCCTAAAGGAAATCAACCCTGAATATTCACTGGAAGGGCTGATGATGGAGCCCTAATACTTTGCTACCTAATATGAAGACCTGATTCATTGGAAAAGACCCTGATGCTGGGAAAGACTGAAAGGAAAAGGAGAAGGGGGTGGCAAAGGATAAGATGGTTAGATAGCATAACCAACTCAATGGACATATTCAGTTGTTGAGTCATGTCTGACACTTTGCGACCTCGGCTTCCTTGTCTTTCATTGTCTCCTAGAGTTTGCTCAAACTCAGGTCCATTGAGTCAGTGACGCCATCCAACCATCTCATCCTTTGTGCTCCCCTTCTTCGCCTTGATCCAACTCCAGCAGACAGTGAAGGACCGGAATCTGGCATACTGCAGTCCGTGAGGTCACAGAGACATGATTTAGTGACTGAACAAGAAGAACAATAAAACACTATTAGAACCATCTTAAAGAAAATACAGAACAAATTCTTAACCAACCCAATACATACACACACCCAAATATATATATATATATATATATACACACACACACACACACACACACACGTCTGTGTATGCATTTTTAAGTAAGTATTTGGATTGAAATAATGACCAAAAACAATGGATGAGAGAAAGCAGATTATAAAATGCAGTCACTTTTCATTCCATGAGAAAGTTGTAAGCTGGTCATGATTTGACTTCAAAAGCAACATTTTTATAATCTTCATGTAGAAATGGAAATTCCAAACTCAGGATCAGAACAATTGTTATACTGAAGGCTATACTCACCAAGAGTGTTAACTCTGCCAAACTCTGAGCTAAATGACTTCTGTGTATTACCTTATTAACTCTTCTTAACATTCTTATGTAGTTGATATTGTTGTTTCATTGTGCTGAGAGAGGCCAGCACAAGAGAGGTCAATTACATTGTATAAGATATTTAATATATGACTAGGACTTAGTGAAACTGGGATTAATTCATATTTCTTCTTCAGTCTCTGTTTTTAAACACAGAAAAGCTTACAAGAGATGGGTTAAGACCATCCAAACTGCTGCATTATGGAAGGCACTTTCCAACTTATTATAGCCCTTTTTTGAATAAAGTTTTAGAGCAATGTTTCTCAATCTTTATTTCATTATCTCCGTACCCACCCAAGAAGCCTTTGAAGGAAAATTCTTCCCACTTGTGTCCCCGTGAAATGTTCACTTAACAATATTCTATATTTCTGAATATGTACTGAACATATTATATTTCTGAACTTTATATAAAAGAGTAGATTATTGTTTCATTCCCAAGAACCAATTTATGTTGCTGTTGACAATGCTTTAGTGTAAGTAATCTAGGTAGTGATAGAAAATGATCTTGTAATTTATGTTTATATAGCCCAGAGTAATAAAAATATATTTAATCTTTATTTTATCATTCTCCTTTTAACTGTAACTGAAGATTTTTCTGGTATTTATAAAGTGTAAACAAAATATAATCTATATACAGACTTTAGCTTAATTAATTTTAAGCATATTTATTGAATATTTGTTACTTTGTTTCATTATAACAATGTTAAAAAATAAATACTATTAAACTGACTTAGGTAGAGGTTACTGTTCAACTCTGAGTGTTACCTAAGGTGAAGGCATACTTTTATTAGCAGATTTTCATGTATTAGCAGAAAAGAAAATAAAAGTAAAAATAAAAGTTGTATAAATCAATCATCACTAGCTAAGGAAAGTTTATTTTCAAAATAAAGTGCATGCATACATTCAAATTTTGTTATATGAAAGCACAGATTTTTTAATATTGGCTTGCTTGAAATTCATATATTTTCATTCCATGTATTTATTGCTATTGATCTGCTGGATTTTACCCCTAAAATTTTACATTACTTTCTCTTTTATTACTCTCTTTAATTCATCCCTCAATTGCATTATCATCAATTCACTTTTAATACTCTTAGAGTGAGTGAGTGAGTGAAGTGGCTCAGTCGTGTCTGACACTTTGCGACACCATGGACTACCAAGCTCCTCCGTCCATGGGATTCCAGGCAAGAATACTGGAGTGAGTTACCATTTCCTTCTCCAGGGGATCTTCCTGACCCAGGGATTGAACCCGGGTCTCCCGCATTGGAGGCAGATGCTTTAACCTCTGAGCCACTAGGGAAGACCCATAGAAATCATTATCATTTTTTAGCCTCAGAATTTAAAGTATTTAAAATTCAGATGTAGCCCCTGGATGTAGGGGAGTGGATAGTAGATGGGAAATCCCAATAGCTGATGCTTAGACATGAATTTGAGACAACTCATAGCTTTTGAGGTTAAGGTGGTTTATCCCTTCCTATTTTGATGATTAAAAAAATCTATTTAACCTCTCTCCACCTCAGATTTCTATTGTGATAAACATGTTTACTTCTTCTACTACTATCACTAATAATAATGGTTAATAATAATACTAGTGGCTAATTTTTATGAGACAGTCACACACTATTAACTACCAGATGCTATATATTCATTTAATCAAACCAGCAATTCTTGAGACATGCATTATGAGTATCTTATTTTACAGATGAAGCCAAAGCAAAGAAAATATCATCCTTTGAAAGGCATGGTAGAGTTCTAAAATAACAGGTTGAGACTGAACACAGTCTTGAATTAAGAGACCATGATTTTAACTGTTAAACCTCTTATACTTGACTGTTTTGGGTATTGTTCAGCCTCTAAATCATGTCTGACTCCTTATGACCCCTGTAGCCCTCCAGGCTCCTCTATTCTCTACTATCTCCCAGAGTTTGTTCAAATTCACGTCACTGAGTCAGTGATGCTATGTAACCATCTCATCCTCTGCCATCCTATTCTCCTTTTGCTTTCTATCTTTCCCAGAACCACGTTCTTTTCTGATGAGTTGGCTCTTCATATCAAGCGGTCAAAGTGTTGCAGCTTCAGCTTCAGCATCAGTCCTTCCAGTGAATAATCAGGGTTGATTTCCTTTAGGACTGACTGGCTTGATCTCCTAGCAGTCCAAAAGGTGCTCAAGTGTCTTCTCTAGTATCACAATTCAAAAGCATCAGTTGTTCAGCACTCAGCCTTCTTTATGGTCCAACTCTCACATGTGTGCCTGACTACTGGGAAAACCAGAGCATGGTCTATATAGACCTTTATCAGTAAAGTGATGTCTCTACTTCTTAATACGCTGTCTAGGTTTGTCATAGCTTTCCTTTCAAGGAGCAAGCACCTTAATTTCATAGCTGTGGTCACCATCTACAGTGATTTTGGAACACCCCTAAAAAAAAATCAGTCACTGTTTCCACTTTTTCCCTTTCTGTTTACCATGAATTGATGGGACCAGATGCCAAGATGATACTTTTTTTTTTTTCCAAGTTTCAAGCCAGCTTTTTTGCTTTCTTCTTTTACCCTCATCAAGAGGCTCCTTAGTTCCTCTATACTTTCTGCCAGGAAACAGGTAAGATGGTCTGGTATTACCACGTCTTTAAGAATTTCCTGCGGTTTATTGTTATTCACATAGTCAAAGACTTTCATGTAGTCAATGAAACAGAAGTAGTTGTTTTTCTGGAATTTCCTTGCTTTCTCCATGATCCAGTGAATCTTGGCAATTTGATCCCTGGTTCCTCTGCCTCCTCAAAACCAAGCTTGTACATATGGAAGTTCTCGGTTCAGTTATTGCTGAAGGCTAGCTTGAAGGATTTTGAGCATAATCCTGGTAGCGTATGAAATGAACAAAATTGTATAGTAGGTTGAACATTCTTTTGCTGTGTACTTTTTGGAATTGGAATGAAAACTCACTTTGTCCAGTCCTGTGACTACAGTTGAGTTTTCCAAATTTGCTGGCATATTGAGTGCAGCCTTTTAACATTATTTTTTGGGATTTGAAATAGCACCACCTCCTATGGTCCACTTGACTTTACACTTGAGGTTGACTGATTCTAGGTGAGTGATCACATCACTGTGGTTACCCCAGTCATTAAGACCTTTGTTGCATAGTTCTTCTGCAATGCTTGAACCTCTTTTAATCTTTTCTGCTTCTGTTATGTCCTTACATTTTCTGTCCTTTGTTGAGCCTACTCTTGCATGAAATATTCCCTCAGTATCTCTAATTTTCTTAAAGAGATCTTTAGTCTTTCCGATTCTATTGTTTTCCTCTACTTCTTTGCATTGTTCATTTAAGAAGGTGTTTTTATCCCTCTATGCTATTCTCTGGGACTCTGCATTCAGTTGGGTATATCTTTTCCTTTCTCCCTTGCCTTTCTCGTCTCTTCTTTTCTCAGCTATATGTATAGCCTCCTCAGATAACCAATTTTCCTTCTTTCATTTCTTTTGCTTTAGGATGGTTTTGATCAGTGCCTCCTGTACAATGTTATGAACCTCCACCCATCATTCCTCAGGCACTCTGTCTATTGAATCTAATCCCTTGAATCTATTCATCACCTCCATGGTATAATCAGGAAGGATTTGATTTAGATCATATCTGAATGGCCTAATTTGTGTGTGTGTGTGTGTGTGTGTGTGTGTGTGTGTATGTGTTTTCTACTTTGTTCAATTTAAGGCTAAATTTTGTAATAAGGAGTTCATGATCTGAGCCACAGTCAGCTCCAGGTCTTTTTTCCTGACTATATAGTACTTCTCCATCTTTGCCTTCAAAGAAAATAATCAAGTTGATTTCAGTATTGATGGGCATCTTGTGATGTCCATGTGTAAAGCCATTTCTTGGGTTGTTGGAAAAGGGTATTTGCTATGACCAGTGTGTTCTCTTGACTGCCGGGAGCCAGTGTGGAGAATCCCACCCATGGAAAAGGTTATGAGGAAGAGGCCTGATGGACAAAGGCAAGATCAGGCCTCGATGGGCCTCCCTTCTGGAGCATCTACCCCAAAACCAGAATCTGTTTTTTCATGACTTTCATCAACTCTTCTGACATTAACAGGGGACTGTTCCTGACTAAAGAGTTAACTTAGGGCTCTAGTTGATAAATCTTCTGGGCATGAAAAACCCCCTGTTAGCATTCTAGCTTACTTGGCAGGTTTATCCAGACTCTTGCAACACTGTTGAGCCTATGCTTGCTGCCAAGTTCTCACATCCCTTATCCATTGTGTTCCTGGGAGTGCATATAGTCAGGATGTAATAGAAACAAGTAATAGCCCTCACATTAGCAACATTAGACTTTGAGTTAATAAGTTCTTTCTTTGCTGTAACCCATTGAATCTTTGCTCCATAAAAATGTAACTCTGTACTTTAAGGGTGAAGCACGCTAGCACGCTAGGAATTTA
This sequence comes from Nanger dama, assembly GCA_917880005.1. Lineage (NCBI taxonomy): Eukaryota > Metazoa > Chordata > Mammalia > Artiodactyla > Bovidae > Nanger > Nanger dama. Next base: position 9,129,859 of record CAKJTW010000069.1, read on the forward strand.
AGAAAAAAACACTTTAAGGGAAAATTATTGTTCTGGCTGACCAACCTTTATCAAAAAGAGGTCATAAAATATCAACAGGCCTCCTGGCCAGAAGATAATTGTACAAAAAATAAGACTCTTGCAGGAAGGAATCTGATATTGATAAAAGTTATTACTGATGGAATGTTGAGTTGATTCCGCATTTTTCACCTTGCTATATGTATAACTCAGGGTATAAAAGCCCAGAGGAAAATAAAGTAAATGGGCTTCCCTCACTGAAGCTTGGTCACTCCATGTCATTCTTTCCTTATCTCTTTCTCTGTCTTTCTTCATTCATCAACATCGTCCATCCTGAGGCTATCCCTGGACACTGCTGAGGCTGGACCCTGCTGAGGCTGGACCCTGGCACTTGACAAAATTCTGCCAGCCTTTCCCTGCTTTATTTTGTACTCTATGTCCAAACTTACTTAATATTCTGAGTATTTCTTGACTGCCTTCCCTATGATAATAAGGTCATGTTTTTATGGTGTTAGTTCTAGAAGGTCTGGTAGGTCTTCGCAGAAGTGGTCAACTTTAACTTCTTTAGCATGAGGATTTAAGGCATAGACTTGGATTACTGAGCTGTTGGTTGGTTTTCTTTGGAAACAAACCAAGATTATCCTGTCATTTTTAGTTTGTTCCGAAGGACTGCATTTTGTCCTTTTTTTTTTTTTTTTTTTTGGCAATGATGACTGCTCCATTTCTTCTATAGGATTTTTGTCTGTGGTAGTAGATAATGGTCACTTGAATTAAACCTGCCCATTCCCACCCATTTTTACTGGTTCCCAAGATGTCAGTGTTCAATCTTGCCATCTCTTGCTTGACTATGTCCAATTAACCTTGATTCATGGACTTAACATTCCAGGTTCCTATGCAATGTTGTTCTTTATAGCATCATTCTTTATTTTCACCACCAGACACATCCACAGATGAGTGCTGTTTCTGCTTTGGCCCAAACACATCATTTTTACTGGAGCTATTAATAATTGTTTTCTGCTCTTCCCCAGCAGCATATTGAATACCTTCTGACCTGGGGTGGGAGTAGGGGTGGGGTTCAACTTCAGGTGTCATATCTTTTTCACATTTCATACTTTTCATCTTTTCGCTTTTCAGCCAAATGTTCTCCAGGCAAGAATCCTGAAGAGGGTTCCCACTTCATTCTCCAGTGGACAATGTTTTGTCAGAACTCTTTGCTATGACCCATCATCCATTTTGGGTGGCCCTGCACATCATGGCTCATAGCTTCACTGAATTATATAAGCCCCCTCGCCACAACAAAGCTGTGACCCAGAAGGGGAAATTTACATAGGATTTTATGTTCCCTAAAGTTCCCCAAACTCATCTACTTTCCGGCCCTTTGATTTTTCATTATGCTACCCAGGTTTTGTTGGGCACAACAGAGCACCTTCGTGTATTTAAGGATGTCAAAAGCTAAGGCTTTCCTTAAGTGAATACATGGAGTTTAAGGTTAATAGGACAGAACTATAGGACCTTGGGGAGGTCACACAATGGCTACTTTTTAAAAGTCATTTTTAGCACCTTCTACTTTCCTACACATGTTTCTCATGTCATTGATCCAACAATAATTAGTCAGACTAACACCAAAAATTCAGAAGGAGACAGAGATAAAAACAACCAGCAAGACGGCAGAAATGCAGAGAGAGAGAGATAGAAAGGAAAAACAAAACAAAAGAAAAACCCTACTGTAAAGAAAAGAACCTGCTAACAGGGGTACAAAAATAAGGAAGCAGCCATTGTATTTCTGTGGATAAGAACTTACAAGGATATTCATTTTGGACAGATATTCGAAATGTTGGAATGGACAGAATATTGGATATTCATTAAAAGTCTTGTTGTAATTCATTACTTCTAAGTATGTATATTCCTCATCATATCTTATTCATGACTGTAAAGTTAATCGAATCATTTAAAGAGCTCACCAGCTTCCAACATTTTATATAAATAGATTTGTGTCTTTTTCTGAAGTAACTTGAATCTACTACTTGATTTGGTAACAGGAAGACTCCATGGTCTCTGCCTTCTCAGAATTCCTGGTCTAAAATATACTCTTTTGATATAAGAGAATCATAAACAGGCATAAAGCATCTTTTCTGTGTCTATAAAAGAAGCTGAGCATTACTGGATTAATAAAGTAGATTTATTGAGTGGCTACCATATTCTCTGCTCTCTGCAGAATGAAATATCAAGAGTTTTCAGGGGGAATGCTATAAAGCATTCTTTGTCTTTGAAGGAATCCTGCTCTTTCTGGCTAAGTTTACTCTTTGCGTATGGCATGTGCTTCAAAAGTGTGGGCTGTACCTTTTGTACTAAGCTGGGACAAAGCCAGAACACAATGCATTTGGATTTGTGTGAACTTCTTTGCTCCTGCCTCTTCACTGAGGAGTGAGTTTCACTGGAATGAGTTGCTCTAATTCTTAGTCCTTCAAACTAACCACAGAAGATAACTACACACAACAGGTATTGACTTCCCATGCATAAGGATTCATTTTATGTGCAAAACATGTCATAGCGTTCCAGTCACAGCTCACTGGTTGTTATTCCAGAAAGCATCTGTTTGAACCACTAATCAGGGTTTCTTAAACAAGATGCATTAGGTGCTCTTCCTGGGTTTTGCAAGTTTCTTAAAGAAGAAAATACAAGATCTGAAATGTTTGTGTATCATTATCAATGATATTATCAAATATACAAGACAGTAAGGCCTACGGTAGGGGTCTATTTTCTTCTGAGATTAACAGAGATTTTATGGAGGGATGTAAGTTTCTAAAAGTTATTCTTTTGAATACCTAGACAAGGATCTTTGGTTAGACAAGTTTGGGAAATAATATACACTGCATATTTCCCTTAGAAATTTTCAAACATGACAGTATATTAAAGGTTTTAAAGAATTATGCTTTAAGACAGAATTTCTTAGCTAATTTTAATTCTTCCTTTTATTTTTTTCTTTCTTGTGACATGTCATACCAACTGAAAGAATTAGTGCTTCACAGAACTCTAGGACATGAGGACATCATGGGAACAAGTGGGACTGGGGATTATGAGAACATCTTCTCCTCGAAAGTCAGCTCTGGGGCCTCACGCTCAGTTTTACCTCTTAGGCGTTGTTTGCTGCCACTGAGCTGCTTCAGTCATTTCCAACTCTGTGCGACCCCATAGACTGCAGTCCACCAGGCTCCCCTGTCCCTGGGATTCTCCAGGCAAGAACACTGGTGTGGGGGTGCCACTGGACCTGCAAATTAGGGTAACAATATTTACCATTTCAGATAAGATATGGAATTTTCAGAAAGAACAGTTGTTAAACAGCTTTGAAAGCACATTAAAGTTTAAGAGCAATGTATACATGTGAATTATTTTTATGGCTCCTGATTTTGGCTTCAGCACATTTCTAAATGTATCATTGAAGTTTCTCCTGTTGTTTGTAACCTTCATCCTCACAGCAAAACATTTACAGAAACAATGATTTATAGCTGACTAGGTCCTGCAGACTCTATTTATATAAGTTAGTTAGATCTTTTCTGCTTTTGCAAAATTTAGATTGTTATTGATATAAATAAATCCAGAAGTATAAATTGAAGGAATAGTTCAGATTAACATGATTTACCCCCAGGAGGTGATGACTGAATTCAGTGCAGCTACTTTATGATGTTGATCTTGGTGAAATAATTTACTCCCTTTAATTATGTAGCCATCTTGTATGTGACTTTTACAGTATACACCTCTGATAGCTGGAGGAAGAGAGCAAGTTCTAGCCATATCAAGATTCAAGATATTCAGGCAGCTATATTGAATCAATTGACCCATAGGGCTGTAAAAAGAAAAATAGTAGCACGTTGACTTGTTTTTTTGATTTTTCCTTAAATGTGCATGAATTCATGTTATCTGATAAGTTGGTGTTGTAAGGCCCGCATTCCAAATCGCTATGCCTGTTACTGGGTACAGTTATCAACAGGTGGACAGAGGTGACTGATTACTATCAGATGCCTTGAATTTCCACAGGTCAATCAACTCATAGAGATAATAACAAACATTTTAGTTAGCTAATCTTTCCTTCAATCAAAACAGCAGTAATAAATATAGCTTTACCTAAAAAGCATAAACATTTGCTAGACATTGTGTTAATGCAAATAATAAAACATCTAAATCATTGTATGTGTGTATATTCTACTTCCTCACTAGTCATGAACAATTCTCAAATACTACTTTGACTGGTTAAATTATCTCCCTTAAAATTTGTAAAATTTGGTTTATGCTACCCAGGCTACTGGAAAGCCCAATTTAGAAATTTCATCTTTTTTTCCAGATTAAAAACAAAAACAATGTCTCTGAAAGTGACCTAGGTCATTTGGAGTCCAGGTCTTTAAACACAGCTGGTTTGTGAACTTTTGGTCCTGAACACTTTATCTTTTGGAGGTCTTACCACTTATCCCATTAAACATCCACATCAAACCCCACATTTATTCTAGTCCAGATGTATTAATTGCTGATGAGTGGAAGTTATGCTGTTTTATAGATGTCATGAAGCATTTATAATACCAATTTTTGTTCTTTCATTTTGGATTTATATTTATTGTTTTAGTTCTCAAAGGCCATTTTTATAGGCTCTTAGAAACCTCATAGATTTTAGGCATTTTACTCAGAGAACCTGAAGCATAAGCTCCTTTGTTTCACACAGGTATTCACATTTACCCACATAATGAAGCCATGCTGCCCCAGCCATCCTTCTCTCTGCCCTGCTTTCCTAACCTCAGCCAGTTTGTCTAGCAAAATACATCTCTGTGTAGGGCCAAACTCAAGCCCCATTCATAAAGGCACCCTTATTGATTTTCTTCCATTTCTGTAACTCACATCTGAGGATGTGCAACTGAATTATAATCCAGTATCATACCTGTCCTTAGTTGTTTTCTAGGTGATGCTCTTGTTTTTACCATTAGTCTATCAAGGAAATTTTCATTTCATTGTATTTTTTTCTTCCTGCATAGATGGACACATGCTCCAGTGTTGGTGAATAGTTTAGAGTACTATTTTGGGTTGAAAAACCTCATCTGATATGTCCTGCAGGAATAGCCACTGCAGCGTGTGTCCCAGGAATGCATGGGGCTGTGCTGGTCACCACTCTACTTAGGTGCCTTCTTTCTTGCCACAGAGCCTAGGGGACAAGCATTCAGGGAAATTCTGTACAAGGCTCCATGTCTCCCTTAGTTGTCCATAATCTTCCGTCTCCTAATCTAGGGGGTGTAAGAACTAGGACACAACAGTTTACTACACAGCTGAGTAAAGGGAGATTATGGAACTCTTGAGGAGTATGCTTGTTTCCCATTTGGCTGGCATCACAACAGCTGTCGTCGTGGTAAATACTAGCCTCTTCTCTCCAGCTTCCAGTGGCCCAGGGTTGACCTAGAGATGTTTTTCTCCAGTACAGGACTGACAGCACACATCTGCCAATGGTCTCAACTCCCTCTGTAGTATTTTAGGAAGGTTGATGGCAATGCCAAGCCTGGACAGCAAAGAACCCATTTTACTCTTCCTTGAGCATTCTGTTTTGACCCATGCTAAACTATTAGAAAGCAAAAGTCTTAGGTTCATTTTAAAGCTAGCAATTTCTGGATTTTGCAAAGTGCCATCTCTGGGACCCCCAGGAACTGGAATGAAATTGGACAATACTCCAGATAATAGTTCCTGACTTTAAGCCTTTATGTATCTCTTTGCATCATACCTTCTCCTGGACTCCTACACACATGCATAAACATGTGTATGTGCACACATACATGTTACACATTCACACAGTATACCAAAACATGTGTACATGCCACATGTTCCATATAAGCACATGCCACACAGACTACGCAAGCCAACATATGAGAAGCACATGTACTCCCCACATATACAATAACACAGCTTCTGCTTCAGTGCTGGATCTGAAATATGAAGGATGTTGCTGTGAGGGCTGCTTATATGTAGAGTGTAAGCAACATGCAGGGACTTTAACCCAAGTTCTAGATATATTAAACAAACAAACAAACAGCCCCAAATCCCATATATTTGCATTGGTATGTTACCTTAGAGCTTGTAAAGTCATGTATACTCTATCTTGTAAAGCTTGAAAATTACTTTGTAAAATACCATTTTCAATTTATAGACAAGAAAAGAAAATTTAAGCATGGTGAGTGACTTGTCCCAGCTCTGAGTGAAATGAATTAGATACATAGATTTCCAAACCACATCTCTTATTTCAGTGCTATTTACATTTTGCCTTTGGTAATAGTATGAAGTTGGCAAATACAGAGCCTTGGTCCCAGTCTGCCTTGACTTTGCTGTCTTTCTTAACTTCCACAGAGACTCTTTTCTCAGGTTGCACTCAAGATCTCTCACTCTGAAAGCCAGGGGAAATGGTTAAACTCATCATGTGAAAGGACAAGGAAATGAACTGCAGCATGCTTCTGGTCCCAAGAGCTCCAACGACATAGGCTTTTCTATGGTTTCCTAAAATGCTGAAAGACTGTATACTTTCACCAGTGCTCTTTCTTTTATTCCCGTGTTTTCTTCATGTTTACTCTTCTATTTGGGGGACTCAGCTCAAAGTACACTTCTCAAATTAGTTTTCTTTCACCCTACAACCCAATTCAGATATGCTAGTTACTCCCTACATAGTACTCTAGGAATTTTCTTCTTAATTCAAAGGACTCTTCAGCATTCTGCATTTACTTGTTTTCTGAAGGTTTGGTCCAACTGGTTGGTATGCATGTTCCAGAAGAATAAGAACCACAGCTGGTTTTGGTGGTGGTTGTTATAGCAACTTCCAGCAAAATGCCAAATAAATTGTAAAGACTATTTTTGAATAAGTGACTTGATGGATCAATAATGGAGCTCCTGACTTCTTCACTGGCTCCAGTTCATTTCTCTGTTTTCCATTAACCTGTGCTGGGAAGAGACATTCTTTTATGGGTTTCAGTGAATTAAATGATGAATCTGGCCCACAGCTTCATTTAAAAAAAAAAATCACTTTTATGGGTTAAACATGGTTATGAACAACATTGGAAATTCTATATGGCCAATGTGTCAGGGACTTATTTTGGGAGGGGGAAAGATTACACATATTGTTGACTCAGGAGAGACAATGAAGGAGATAGCAGAAGATGGACATCTCAATATTTGAGGTCCTTCAATGCACTCCCTTTTTCTTGGAGAAGCTGTTTCTCTATAAAATTAATTGTGTGATTCTGATAGGATTTAAATCTCATGGCTCTTGCATTCACTTTTGCCCAATGATCCATGACTGACCATTCATGCTGTCTTACTCAGTTATCAGAGTGGGCTTTTCAGTGTCCTTTTATGGACATTTTCAAAGTTTAGAACTGGAAGGTCAGAGTCCTTACTTTGACAGTCAAAGAGTTGAAAGGAGGTTAAGCCAGAAGCGCTAGACTGTTGCCTAAGAAATGCTTTCAGTAATAAGAGATACTTAAACTAGGTTAGACATAAGGTGGGTGAGGGGTGGATCAGAGAAAGAAAGAGAATGATCATGAGAGTAATGGGATGTGATCGTACCATCTGAGTTGGTTGATCCAGGGAGCCTGAGACTAATTTAAACTGGTCTTCTAGTTATGGACAGACATAACTAAAAGTCCTTTGCTGTTTCTTTGCCTTCACTGAAGCTTGTTTCAGTAGTATATCTGTTACTTATCAGTTCAGTCGCTCAGCCGTGTCTGACTTTATGTGACCCCGTGGACTGCAGCACTCTAGGCTTCCCTGTTCTTCACTATCTCCCTGAGTTTGCTCAAACTCATGTGCAATGGATTAGTGACACCATCCAACCTTTTCAACCTCTGTCCCCCACTTCTCTTCCTGCCTTCAATTGTTGCCAGCATCAGGATCTTTTCCAATGAGTTGGTCATTTGTATCAGGTGTCCAAAATACTGGATCTTCAGCTTCAGTATCAGTCGTTCCAATGAATGCTCAGGACTAATTTCCTTCAGGATTGACTGGTTGGGTCTCTTGGCTGTCCAAGGGACTCTCAAGAGTCTTCTCCAACACTACAGTCCAAAAGCATCAATTCTTCTATCTCAGCTTTCTTTACAGTTCAATTCTCACATCCATACAAGACTATTGGGAAAACCATAGGTTTGATTAGATGGACCTTTGTTGGTAATGTCTCTGCTTTTTAATATGGTGCCTAAGTTGATCATAGCTTTTCTTCCAAGGATCAAGCCTTTTTAATTTCATTTCTGCCATCATCATCTGCAGTATTTTGGAGTCCAAACAATAAAGTCTCTCATTGTTTTCATTTTTTCCCCATCTATTTGATGTGAAGTGATGGGACCAAATGCCATGATCTTCATTTTCTGGATGTTGAGCTTTAAGCCAACTTTTTCACTCTCCTCTTTCACCTTCATCAAAAGACTCTTTAGTTTTCTTTGCTTTCTGCCATAAGAGTGGTGTCATCTGGGTATCTGAGGTTATTGATATTTCTTCCAGCAGTCTTAGTCTTCATTAAAGCTAGCCTGTGCTTCATCCAGCCGGCAATTCACATGACGTACTCTGCATGTAAGTTAAAGAAGCAGGGTGACAATATACAGCCTTGATGTACTTCTTTCCTGATTTAGAATCAGTTGTTCCATGTCCAGTTCTAACTGTTGCCTCCTGAACTGCATACAGATTTCTCAGGAGGCAGGTCAGCTGGTCTGCTATTCCCATCCCTTTAGATTGTTCCACAGTTTGTAGTGATCCACACAGTCAAAGGCTTTGGCACAATCAATAAAGTAAAGGTAGCTGTTTTTCTGTTACTCTTGCTTTTTCGATCATCCAGTGGATGTTGGTAATTTTTGAATGCAGAATTCCAAAGAATAGCAAGGAGAGATAAGAAAAGCTTTCTCAGTGAACAATGCAAAGAAATAGAGGAGAATAATATAATGGGAAGGACTAGAGATCTCTTCAAAACACTAGACATACCAAGTGGATATTTCTTGCAAAGATGAGCACAATAGAGGACAGAAATCGTATGGACCTAACAGAAACAAAGATATTAAGAAGAGATGGCAAGAATACACAGAAGAACTCTACAAAAAAGATCTTCATAACCCAGATAACCACGATGGTGTGATCACTCACCTAGAGCCAGAAATTCTGAAATGTGAAGTCAAGTGAGCCTTAGGAAACACCACTGCAAACAAAGCTATTGAAAGCAATGGAATTCCAGTTAAGCTATTTCAAATCCTAAAAGATGATACTGTGTAAGTGCTGCTCAATAGGCTGGCAAATCTGGAAAATTCAGCAATGGCCACAGGACTGGAAAAGATCAGTTTTCATTCCAATTCCAAAGAAAGGCAATACCAAAGAATGCTCAGACTACCACACAATTGCCCTCATCTCACAGGCTAGCAAAGTAATACTCAAAATTCTCCAAGCCAGGCTTCAACAGTATGTGAACCGTGAACTTCCAGATGTTCAAGTTGGATTTAGAAAAGGCAGAGGTATCAGAGATAAGTTTCTTATAACTGAATAATAAAACTGTTGAGGTATTTATCGATTGGATCATTAGATGAAAGTTTTATAGACGGGATAAAAGAAGCAAAGACACTGAAGCTAAACAAAACAAAAACACGGTGTGTTCAGGGATACAGAATCAAGTTCAAGATCACAGTCCCCAAGGAGTAATTCTACCTCTCTGATCATTGAATTTTAATTATTATCCTGCAAGTGTATGTCTTCCACTTGCATCTCGGTAGCACTTGGAACAATGTTTTGAGTATATGAGGACCTTAATATATGACTGCTGAATGAATGGATTCTGGAAATGAGTAAAGCAATAATTAGATAAATATTGGTTTATAAGACTATTTTCCCATTCTGGTTTCTGAGAGCTAGAATGGAAAAAGTAACAGCAAAAATACAAAGTCTTTATAACCAAACATATGGATTTATATACCGCCCCCTTAATACACTAGTTTTTTAAACTTGGACAGTTTCATTTGTCTCTTCTATAAAACAAGCACAATAAAATCCGGACTCAAAGGGTTGAGTCTAGTGTGTGTTTTATGAGGTAATATATATAAAATGCTTCTAGTAATGTCTGGCTTGAAATAGGTATTCAAGGAAAGTCAGTTGCCATTCTAAAATTCATGAGGAGTGGTCTTCCTATTCCATTTGACAAATGTTAGATGATTACCATGCCTCTGCTTAAATATACTGAGCACTGGGTTGACCCCTGCTTCATGTTTCTTATTTGGACACCAGAGGTGCCTTGTCCTATTTCATTAAAATAATTGTTCATCCTTTTAACTTTTACTCATTATTTCTACTTCATCTGTAAAGACACACAGCTGTAAGTCAGGATAACTGGAATGAACATTTTTGATGATAGTTCTATGTTCATTTTTGCACAAACTTAAAACATTATAAATATGTTAAATGTTTTAATTTAATCTCAATACATAGTATATTTTTTTGCCATAAATCAAAAGAAAAAAATCAGTTCCATAATTCTTCTGCAAACTCCTATTTTTTTTCTTCAAAGTTTTATTTTATATTTTGGACTTATATACTGAGATTCAGCAACTTTTCTGAAAAATTCAAAGTCCTTATAATGGTCTATGAAAGACTTCCATGATCTGAGCCCTTTGTTGCCTCTCTCTGACCACACTCTCCTCTCTCACTCCACTTTAGTCCCACTGGCCTCTTGTTGCTTCTCTTGTTAAATCTCAGCTTTCCACTTAGCGTTCTCCTGACAGTCCTTTAATGTGTAACCCATAGCCTTTTCTCTTCCTTCCTGCTCACTTTTGCCATTTGTTTTCCATTGAATGGTTCAACTCCACATGTTATATAGATCCTGGAGTAAGTTTATTTTAACCATCTGTTTCCTTTTGCTAGAATATCAGCTTTTCTTGGTGGATCACTAGATCTTTTCTGTTCACTGATGTATCCTAAGAATCTAAGATAGTGCCTGCTTATAGGAGGCTCTTAATAAGTGCTCACTGAATGAATGTACAAATGAACGAAATCATATACACATGAAAAGAGAAAGAAGAAAGAGATAATCAATGTTCCATCTCAGCAGCAGTTTATTGCCCAACTGGCAAGCTCATGGAACCATAAAAAGGAGAGAACAGAATGGGATATTTCAGAAAGCAGGAGGAGACTTGAGCTGTTGAAGAATCAGACTTGAACTTGATAGGCAGGAGGGGGAGGAAGTGTCAGCAGGAAAGAATGCACTTTTATGAGGTTTTCCCCATGAAAGTGTCAACAATGCCTCCACTCCCAAACCTGGTCACTCCTGGTTAGAACCATCAATCACAAGAATCTACTCAGGTGCCTCCTTTTCTATTTCATAATTGACACATTTTGACGAGACCTTTGTCTGGACTGGTACCTTTAGAGATGTCCAAGGAAAATAACTAGATGGCATTTGTTGGAAAGACAAATGATTCCAGACTTTGTAGTCTGACTACTCCACTTGTCTCAAATTCTTCATTGCTGTATAGCATTTGCTTTGATCTCATGTGTGTGACTCAAGTTGCTCCGATGAGTTTTATTCTGAAAGTTGTTGAGAATTATTTTATTATTCTCTCTCCTCCACTAAAGATTCTAGAATGTTGTTAAGGAATAGAAGCAACGTCAAGGATAGAGCTGCCCAGATAGCAATAATAGATAATCTTTAAAAGCAAAATTGATTTATCATATTTATTACATAGTGTGTCACAGAGTGTTTATTTGAAAAGTCATCTAATATAGGAATACTTTATAGATTAAATATTTCTAGGGTACAGATGGGCAAAAAATCACCAATGAACATTCCACAAAAGAAACAGATTATGTATCTTACCCTCCTCTGTATAAAGGAGGAATGACACAGAGTGGAAACTCCCAGCTTATAAACCAAATCAGCCTCCCTGTTGTCTGACAGCAGCTGATCTCTGCTGGACAGTGAGGACAAGCCCTTTCAGCTGCTCTTTCTGTTTCTTTTATTGCTCTGTTCTCTAAAAGAAAAAAAAAAAAAATAAGCCTTAAGAGACCTGTACCTTGTGTTCAGTACTGAATGAAATTTAGAAGGGCAATGGCAGCAGTCAGATTAATTGACTATTGTTGGCCAAAAGTGTTTTAGAAACATATCTGCCACTCTTGTCAGTTTTATCCTCAACCATCTTGGAAGCCTCAACCATCTACTTAAAAAAAAAAAAAAATTGCTGGGTACCTTAAAAAGAACATAAATGCAGGAAGTGAATGTATCACTTACCATTTCTCATGCCTAATTATCCAGAAACCTCTAGTACCATCACTCCTGTTTGCTTCAGGAAGTCACGGTATGGTTTCAGGCTTCCCAGCTCAGAGGCTGACTGAGCAAGAAAGCGCCCTTGTTCTCTGCTGCTTCTTTTCTCCGGTTGTCTCTCTTCTTTTTCAGTTTCATTTTCTCTTTTATGTATTATGCCTTTTTACCACACAGTCCTCATTTTTTTTTCTCCAAGATACATTAGTGTGAGTGCGTGTGTGCACGCACTCCTGTCTGGATTCTGCAATAACTGAGCAATTTAAATTTAATAGAATTTCAAACTTGCCTTTGGAGATAGGAGAGGTTTCCTGGGCAAAGAGGAAGAAATATAGCCTTAATGAAGCCGAGAGATAAGGCCAGTGAGGAATAAGTTGGTTCAATTTACAAATTTCCTAATACACTCTCCACACACACACACACACACACACACATCCAAATTTATCCCCAAGCTGGTTTTCATAAATGTCACATAACCTCATCACTGACAAAACAAAAGCAAAACAGAACAAAATTTCCTGAAATAACAAAGTCATTGAAATATTTCTCAGGTTGAGTTTCATTTTATTCATATGAAGCATTCATGTGGATTTTCAACAGAGGGAAATGGGCTCGATATTAATCCATTTTTCCAATTCACTTTATAAGAGTTTCAGTTTAACAGCTGCTTAAATAAACCAGTGTTTGATGCACTAACAAAGGTGAAGTTGTTGTGGGAGACAGAAAAAGAAGAAATGCAAAGATCTATGAGAAATTATAAAGGCCCTCATAAAAATGAGCTGCAATGTTTTGAAATATTATAATGGATGCTTGGCCCCAACATATAGCAGAGATTTAGTGATATTTGTTGATTGAATCAAAGGAAGGGAAGAGAAAAGAAAGGAATAAAAGAAGGAAACAGGGAGAGAGGGAGGGAAGAAGGAGGTGGGGGAGAAAAGGTAAAGCAGGAAAGAAGGGAGAGGAAGGGAGGAAAAACCCTGCTTTCAGTCCTGTGAGCTGTTTCCATATATGAAGTAAAATATTATGTTGCTTCTGGGAAAAGCAAAAAAACAAAGCCTTCAAGAGTAGTTTTTAAGTAAGAGTCTCCTGAAACTCCAGACTACTGTAATCTTCCTGAGTCCTTTATCACAAAACAAACACCTCAGCATCAGACCACTAGTTGTAAAATTAGACCTCTGGCTGGAGACTAAGCAAGGGATCAAAATGAGGCTCATTGCATTATGAAAGGATCGGAATAAGATGATGCACATTTCTTTCCCAATGGAGGAGCCCATGGTCCTGAGGGCAGGGAAGAGTACACTGGAAGGACACAGACTTTGGAGTTCACTGAGTCTGAATTCAAAATCTGTTAGTGACATACTTCACACCCCCAGTTTCAAGTGTCCATGTTCTGTGAGAGTGACTTTGCTGTCCACTCCCCACATATCACTCCACGTTCTCAAAGGAATGTGTGTGTCATTTATCTGTCTGATGGACACGGGCCTCATCTGAGAGCACTCCCCTCAGGGAGTTCTCCATTGTTTTCAGGTCCACTTGCCCCTGGAAGGAGGGTGTGCTCCATTCTGCTCTCAAGCATAAACTGGGAGGGGGGTCTCTAGGCGTCTACCTGTGCTAGCGACTGGGCAGGGCAAACCAGCATTTTATTAATCGAGTCCAGTCCATTTTGACTGCAAATCCAGAAGATAATCTCCAATCCAAATTTTATGGTCTTCACTGTAATTTATTGCTAAGATCTTGAGTGAGTTATTCATTTCTTCTAAAAAGAAAAAGAAGGTATTTTAAATGATAAAAAGTTGTTGTGAAGAAAAAAAAATGACAATGGTTATAAAATGCCTAATTCAGTGTCAAACACATCACATATCCGTTATAAGTGGTAGCTGATCCTTCTTTGTAGTTCCAACCATGAATCTTTTGTAGTAAGTATCCAATAAATGTGTGTTAATTCACTAGTGTCAAGTATGGAGCTCAAGAATAAATCAGGTAGAAAAGCAAGATTTTTAAAAGTGTCCTTCTAATATTAATTACTTTTTATATAACTTCCTCCTCACTAACCCCACAAACCTGAAGCAATATAAAAAAAAGCAAAGTGTTAATTTAGACAGTTTTTGGTGACATTGATTAATGCAGAAAGATATTACTCACTAATTACAGACAGAACCCCCTCATTTGAACTCAATAACAGTTTTAATTAAAATTCTTAGTCTCCAAAAGCATAGCTCCCTTAACCTGGTTTAATTATTTTGTAGATCTTGCCTATGACCTTGCATTAATTGGCATAGTGCTAAACATGTTTCTTTATTTGTCTGGCTATGTGCTATTATAGAGGAAATTCATATTTTAGCTAAAATAAATATTAACCAAATATACTAGCTGATTAATTGGGCTTAGAGATGTATCACACATGCACTTAAAATGCAAATAAATGGTGGATGTTAATAGAGAATATTTTATAATAATATGAAAGACCAGCTCATTCATAATTTTCATTAAATGTGAATTTGTTAACTAGTTACCACTTAATTATTCATTATCAGAAAGTAGTTTTCTTTTAAGGATTTTGCAGCTTGTGTTATTTCAAGATGGTATACAAATCAAATATTGTATCTATATCAAAATTTAAAATGAGTACACCTCATTTTAAAATTTAAAATGAATTGCAAACACATAAGCACCTCTACTCTAGGAATTTACTCTGCAGACTCATAAATATATGTACAGGAAGGTTTCACACAGAATTATTTGCGACAAGGAAACCTGAAAATTACCTGAAAGTCTATCAGTAGTACAAGAGAAACATACATGTACATTTGTGAAACTATGTTCATGGTACTCTGTAGCATTCCAAAGGAGTCACAGAGCTGAGAAAACAGACAATCCATGCTGTAAGGACAGACCTATTTACCCCCAGAGATAGGACTTAAGGAAAGTGATGCAGTGGCGTAGGAAGGAGCAGCACAGGCTGCCTTGGTGCAGTTTGTCCCTTGTTCTGGGTTCCTTACAAGGAAAGCCATTCTGACGATGGTGAAGAAGCCAAATTCTTGCCTTGCCACTGATTTTGTATATCCTATCTTCTGTTCTCATTTGTATAGATTCATAATCTATATTTTCTGTTTAGGGTAATATTTACAACATTGGTTGTTCAGTTGCTCAGCCGTGTCTAACTCTTTGCAATCCCATGGACATTGGGCCCCACTGTTTTTTACATAAATACTAGCAAGATCACCCCTGCCCCCGCCCTGTCAACAAACAAAAATAGGACTGGAGCACAGATGTTCTTACTCGACATCTAACTCTCTGGGTTCCCAAAAGGCTTTTCTCTGTTAAAATTATTTTTAAAATAAGAATAAATAGAGTAGAGAAAACATAAGCAAATGATGAAATAAATAATAATAGATAAACTCACTAGTCTTGCATTGACTGCAGAAGAGTAGAAGAAAATATATAAAAACACAAGCGAAATCAGACTTTGGAATGTGAATTCTACTGTTATGTTTCCTTTCCTGAGTTTTTCTGTATACTCCAAGTGTTTTGTTTTGTTTTTTTTTTTTAATTACCACACATATATATCTTATAAGGGAATCCTGCTTTAGTTAAAGTTAACACAGTTGATCAGAATCAATCTAATCCTTAGCAAGTTTTCATGCAATATAGTCAAAAATACTAACACAGAGATGAAGAAAGGTGAGAGAAGGAGGTTTTGGGGTGGGATAGGGAGCAATCAGGAGTTAGATTTTGAGTATGTTAAGTTTGAGATACCTAGTAAACATCAAAATGGAAATATACAAAAATGTCATTTCCATTCTTCAACTTTTTATACCAAAAGAGATCAGTGTTGACCTTCTCTTAAATATTACATACAGTCCACTAATAAAGCCCATTGGCTCTATCTTTACAAGGTATCCTGAGTAGGCAAAAAACTAGTGGATATCAGTGGGGAGGAAGGGGAAGGACAATATGGGTGTGGAGTGGTGGGAGGCACAAACTATTGAATATAAGATAGACTCAAGGATATATAGTCCAAACATATATATACACACACACACACACATATGTATGTATATATATATACATATATATAGGAATACAGTCAATGTTTTATTATTGTTTGTGGAAAATAACCTTTAAATATTGGGCATACTAAAACAAAACAAAACAAAACAACAACAACAACATATGTACAATGTTAAGAAAAGGTATTGGATTGACCAAAAATTTGTTGGTTTCAAGTAAAAATAAGAGGCATATGTTTCATTTTTATCCATTATTTTATTGAACAATGTATACTGAATGTTTTGGCAAACCCAGTGGGAAAACAAAACAAAACAAAACTATGTAACAAGAAGTGGTTGTGTCAGAACATTGCTGGTTTACATTTATGATGGTGGTCCTTATTTTAACTTTTATTGGTTCTTTGTTATGCATCTGTATCCATACCCATGATTGTTGTTGTTCAGTCTCTCAGTCATGTCCGACGCTCTGCAACCCAACAGACTGCAGCATACCAGGCTTCCCTTTTTCTTCACTATCTCCCTAAATTTGCTCAAATCCATGTCCACTGAGTCAGTGATGCTATGTAACCATATCATCCTCTGCCACCCCATTTTCCTTTGCCTTCTATCTTTCCCAGAATAAGGCTCTTTTCCAATGAGTTGGCTCTTCACATCAGGTGGTCAAAGTATTGGAGCTTCAGTTTCAGCATCAGTTCTTCCAATGAATATTCAGGGTTGATTTCCTTTAGGATTGACTGGTTTGATCTTCTTGCTGTCCAATGGACTCTCAAGGGTTTTCGCCAGCAACTCAGTTTGAAAGATCAATTCTTTGGTGCTCAGCAATCTTTATGGTACAACTTTTACATCTGTACATGACTACTGGAAAGACCATAGATTTGACTAGATGGATCTTTGTTGGCAAAGTGATGTCTCTGCTTTTTAATATGCATAAAGATGATTTAATTTTTACAAAGGATATTAAAATCACTGCTTCCTGTGAAACAAAGTTAAAAATAAAAAAGAACAAAGCAATTAAAATGTGAGTAGCCATTCCCTTCTCCAAGGGATCGTCCAACCCAAGAATCGAACCCAGGTTTTCCATATTGCTGGTGGACTCTTTACCAGCTGAGCCATGAGGGAAGCCCAAGAATACTGGAGTGGGTAGCCTATCCCTTCTTCAGCAGGGATCTTCCTGACCTAGAGATTGAACCAGGGTCTCCTGAATTTCAGGCAACTAAGCTACCAGGGAAGCCCCATTAATGTTATTCACCTAAATAATTAATAGTTACTTGATTGTTTTAAAGATAAGCCACCTGAAATTGAGCAAAGAAACTGAATGTTACCCATATACCTCTTTCAAACTCACTAGCTTTTCTGTATGTATTTACCCATACAATTTATGTATACTCAGAATAGAGAGAAAACATATATATGCAGTAAATTTATATCAAAATAAAAATCAAATAATTTAAAATTAGACTTTTTCCTAACTGTGAAATGGTATATGTAGATTTCAGATTTTTTAATATATTTTTTAAAGACAAACTCCTGTCACCATGAATATTTGATTTAATTTCCTATAATCTATCTAAAGGCCTTCCCTGGTGGCTCAGTGGTAAAGAACCCATGAGCCAGTGCAGGGGTCATGGGTTTAATCCCTGGGTTGGGAAATTATGCTGGAGAGGTATTCTGGAAAATACTGGAAAAAACTCCAATATTTTTGTCGGGAAAATCCTGTAAATAGAGAATGGTGGGCTATAGTCCATGGGGTCACAGAAGAGTTGGACACGACTTAGCAACTGAAACAAGCAAAATAATCTATCTGCTTCTGCTGCTAAGTTGCTTCAGTCGTGTCCGACTCTGTGTGACCCCAAAGATGGCAGCCCACCAGGCTCCCTCATCCCTGGGATTCTCCAGGCAAGAACACGGGAGTGGGTGGCATGAAAGTAAAAGTGAAAGTGAAATGGTTCAGTTATGTCCAATCTTAGTGACCCCATGGACTGCAGCCTACCAGGTTCCTCGGTCCATGGGATTTTCCAGGCAAGAGTACTGGAGTGGGTTGCCATTGCCTTCTCCTAAACAATCTATCTAAACACATATTATTTAAAAAACATTCTCAAAAACAATGCAAATAATTCTTTCAAATATCATTTGCCCTTTGAACAAAGGTAACACATTTTGGGAAAAAGTAAATGAGAAATGATTTAAAATATCCTAAAGAAAACACAATAGTGGCCTATTTTATGGCACATTTGCTCCACTCACTGCTCAAGCTTTACAATTATTCTAAAATCTGGAGTTCACCTGTGAGATATATTAGGGGAAAAAAAAAAAAAAAAACTTCTATTAGCCTTGCTTTTAAATTTGTATTTAAACTAATTGATGGACTTCCCTGGTGGCTCGCATGGTAAAGAATCCACCTGCAGTGAAAGAGACCTGGGTTTGATCCTTCGGTTGGGATAGTTCCCTGGAGGAGTGCATGGCAACCCACTCCAGTATTTTTGCCTGGAGAATCCTCGCGGTCAGAGGAGCCTGGAGGGCTACAATCATGAGGTTGCAGAGTCAGACATGACTGAGAGGCTAACCATAGCACAGCATTTAGAACAATGACATTGCACATTATTATTAAACTTATGAGTTAAATATTAGTTTAGTTTTGTCATTTTATGTACAGATGGAAAACAGGTGACACTTTTTTAAAAAAATTGAAATTCCTTGGAATATGAACATTTAATTCATCATTTAAAAAAGAAAAATTTTAAAAAGAAAATAAAACAGCTATTAATCTGTTTTGCTCTGATGTGTACTTCCATGATTTACCTTTAGCTAAGTCTTCTTCAATCATGTTATAAATCCTATAACAAAGGCCTTCTTGAACAATGTAATGTCTTCATAGAAAACTCAAAGTTTCTTATAATCATTACTTTTTTTTTTGCCCAAAGTCTTTTTACATCATGTTTTAATAATTTCCCATGGACATACAGGTATTTCAAAACTATCAATGAGCAGAATGAAAGATACTAAACTATGGAAAATTTTTATTTAATGGAATGTTTTCCCCATTTCTTTTACCATCGTTATTAAATCTCTATGATGTCCGCCTCAATTACTAATGTTGAGTGCTTACAGATTCTTTTGTTTCCCTATGCTGTAATTCACTTGGTCTTGTGCCTTTGTTCTGAGGTTTCAATTTCCTCTTAATCAAGTCTATCCTAATCTTTGAAGTGTTAAGATAATTCTTTCTGTTGCCAATAATGGAAGCAAAATAAAAGTTGTTTAGTTCTGTCTTCTCTGTGCAAAATGTTCTCATAGCACTAGCTCATCCAAAGGTTATAAAAGCTCATAGTCATGAGTTAAAAACATCCAATTCTAAATCCTAAGCTTGTGATTTAATTAATTAGGCATTAATTCAGGAGTCTCTGCTGTCAGTAGATACAGTGTATTCACAAACTTATGACTTGGAACCAAAATATTTAATAAGAATCAGGAAAACTCAGATTTTAGAGGGTACTATTGAAAACCTTTATAGAACAAATATAGAATCAAGGTAGCTCAGAGGTCAGTTTACTGAAGTAGGAGAAGATGGAGTAAAATTTTCATCCTTTCTGTGCTGAAAACAAATCATATCATCTACTAAGCCTGGGGTTCTTCATTCATAAATCAATGTAGTGGACACTGTAGGTTGACTTACTCAGCATTGCTCCCAATTTCCTTCCTCTTTGCTCACTGAACAAGAGAGAGTTCAATATTTGCTTTTCTGTCTTCCACTTAATTTAGTACTGGTTCCATATCACTGTGTTGACCAAAGGACCTAAGTGCAATGCTACTGGCAAGGGTCTTGGGTTAGCCTTCCTGGAGAAAAGGGAGCAGATTCCATGCTTTATTCTTTTGCCCCTGTCTTTAATGAGTACTCCATGTCTGGATTGAGGTAGCCATATTACGATAACATGTGAGTACAATTATATAAGGCAAAAACCTTAGCGTAGGATGAGTGGGTGGTGTGGAAAGGTTGCTTGTACCTGGGTCCCTGATGCCACTTCTATACTACAGGATCAATGTAAGTGGCCAATGACTTCTAGACTCCTTGGATAAGAAAAATAATTGCTTTAAGGATTGAGATATTGTCAATTAGCTATTCCGCTGCTTGCAATCAAATGTATTCTTCAATTACTATTTCTGAAATTGGACTGCACACAGAGTAATTGTTTAACACACAATTTTCTGGGCCTTCATTTGAGAAATTTCATTGTAGTAGTTTGGAATGAGAACCAGAATCTGAATTTTCAACAAATAATCCAGTGATCCTTAGGTCAGTGTTCTTTAAACTTACATGATAAAATATGTTTCATAACTGAAACATTGTCAGTTATCTAGAATCTTGGCTTTTATTCTACATGTAGTGCTTGTCAATGAAGCCATAAGGTTTCCAGTAAAAATATAGATCTAAGACTTTTTCACAGGTGCTATGCACTGCCTTCCCTCCTCTGATGCCTGGGTCCCTGCCACCTTGACTCACTTGATTCCACCACCATCCACTGATTTTCCTATTTTTTTTTCCCTGCAGTCTTTTCTCTGGCCTGCTGGAATTCTCTCACGTAGCACTTTCTCACTTTACAACTCTCCTTCAATCCTTCTGTTCCTCTTTATTCTATGATTGACTCTCCCTGAGAAACCATTTGTGATCCCCTATTATGAAGAATTCCCTATAAAAATAAATTATATTGTGCTGTGTTTAGGAGATAAGCTCGATGGGGTAAACAGCTGTACACAGTAGCTCTATGCAAACAAGTTTAAAGCAAAATCCAACCAGCTGCTCAGCATGAACCCTCTGAGAGCTGAGATCAGCTGTTGTACTACCCAACCATTGCCCTACAGAAAGCCAGGCTTGCTGGGACAGAAATGAAAAAAACAGTGTCACTAGGTGATTGAAGTGGGGGTTACAAGTGAAATTTGTACCATCCACAAAACGATACTACAGTGATGATCTTTCACACTGGTATATTTCATCAGGAACAAACCAAATTGACTTCAGGAATATTTTGCTTAAAAAGACATCAATATCAGTATTGCTGAGCTATTATGATGCATACGCATCTTTGGTTTTAGGATAAAACATTAAAGGTTGATGATAGAAATGAAAATCATTTCCTCTTGGGAGATCATAGACACAAGTTTTTGATAAAACATTTTCACATCATGTTGGAGATTTCTGAGGTTTCACTCTCTTCCTGAAAAGTTTTATTTTGAAGATGAAAATTAACCTATATTTGATGAAGAAATGACAAATAGCAAAGATTGGTTTGGACTTTAGTGATTTTTGAAGCCACATTTGCAGTGCTTTTTCCAGTACTTTTCAATGTTCAAACCCCATTCACCATGTACTCAGTGACCACTAGGGAAAGAAAAATCCTGCCTCCAAATGAAATCCATCTAATAAGAGTATCTTTGACAGAGTTCCTTGTGTGGAGCTAAATCAATTTTTTTAAAGGTCCATCAGGCTTCTGTTGATCAAACAGAATAAGAGAACCATTATCAGTTATTTGAAGGAAACTAATATTCACACCATAATACAGTCAGTATTCCTTTTTCCAAGCTAACTTCATCAATTCCTTTACTTGGATATTCTGTCAGGAGTTCCTTATAGCATCCACCATTTGAGCAAGTTCTACCTATTCCTCTTAAAATTTAGGGCTAAGAATTATGTGAAGTATGCAAATTGAAGTCTGAGAAGTAAAGAATAAAATGGGATTGTTATTATCATTTATTTAATGTTATACTGATAGTAATCTCAACTTTTACTACTTTATGATTGTGGAGATGTTACTTTGTTGGCTCCAATTTAGAGTTTTAATCATTCTTAATAAATATTTTTATTTTTCCTCAATATTTCATATTATTCCACCATATATTTAACTATACCTAGATTCTTATAGCTGGTTACTGGCTGAAACTTTTAGGTTTAAAAATATTAGACCTGTTAAATTTTGTATCATTATATTTGGCTCATATATTCAGGTTCCATGGATCCCAGTTCTGCCAGCCAATATAATTTCTGTACTTCCACATTCAAATCATCAAAAAAATTGAAGAGTCATTATTTTTTATCAATTCCTGCAGTAAATTTTCAGCCTTTTATTAAGCTATGTTATCATCATAAAAATGCATAACAAAAATCACTTTGCCCCCCTTGCCTTACCCCACACACCCCACACAAGGACTTTCCAAAGTTACTGTGTAAAGCTGTAATTTAACCACATGTCTCTGGCCTTTACTGGCAAGGATATATCTACATTTTCTTCCCTCACTAACTGTACATTTTGTAATATCAAGAACTTGTCTGTGTTTTAACTTCTGTATTCTTAATGCCTCCAAAAATAGTTCCTGGCAGATAATGGGTGCTCAATAAATACATGCTGAATGAAGTAATAAATTAGAGTTTTGACTTTACCAAAAACTTTGTGACACTTACTCAAAATATATAACATTTACATATTGCCTGCTTATGTGCAATTATATAGTTATAATGATGAATGTACAGAGTCAAATAAAACAGCTCAGTTAAAAATGATGTTAGTGTTTTTAACATCAGTATGTAGTCTGGTTAATATATGTGAGTAATGTTTTACAGCTTTCAAAATTCTTTCCCATTCATCAACTCATTTGAATCTAACATTAACATGGTAAAATAGTCAGAGTGATATTATCATCATGATTTTTCAGATGAAAAATAAACAAAAATGAAGCAATTGGAAAAGCTAAATTACTTGCCAAGTGTACCTTGTTGTCAAGACCAGCATTTTGTGTACTTATTCCTAGAATATCCAGACATCTCCATCTTAAATGTGATCAATATGTTAAGCTAGTTATGTGACCTGGAGAAAGTCAACAGTGTTGATTGAAATTCAATTAAATTGTTTATGAAAATTGATATTAAAAGGCCATCCTCACCAAATTTCTGAAGATTATGAGCTCATTTGTCACATAAGAAAATTAATGTGAAATCTCTTAAATTTAAACTATATAATCACATAATTTCAGAGGTAGAAGAAACCTCACCAGTGCATATATGAGGCTTCTTATTATTCATAAAAAGGAACTGAGGTTCAGAATGGTTAAATGAATTAGCATGGGATACTGTGTCACTCTGGAAAGAAAGTAGAATCAGCTCTGAACATTGAATTCTTGGGAATGGATTTTTCTCACCACGTCATCTTGATCTTGACTCAGTCAGATGTCTAAGGTCACATTAACATGGTAGTCACATTCCTTTTACTTCATGAATGAGTATCCCTTATAATAATGTTTTAACATTATAAACACAAATAAATGTTATATGAGAATGGTGGATTCGAGATTGACTGTTACAATACTGGTAGTCCTAGCTCATATTTCCTTTACAGAGCAAGTTCAATATTCCCCAGATTAAGAACTACTGATTATTTTGGTGTAGTTTGAGGGAATTTGGACACACCAAAAGCCAACATCAAATAAAATTAAGCTACACTCATGCTGAAGAATTAAAATTGTAACAAGATAGTAGTGATATACATGATAAAAAGTTGGGAACTAGCATAAAAAAAAAAACAAAAAAACCTCACTTTGAAATGTCACATACTGAGGGGGATGTATCTTCAGGTAATGAGATGGTGTCCTCTCAAACCACAACATTTGAGTCAACTATTTGGCTTCCACAGAAATGGAAATATCTCCACCTGGGTTAAAGCAAAAACTCAGATACGCTAATTGACTGGTTTCACCCATCCAGTATTCTTACCTGGAAGATTTCACTGACAGAGGAGCCCGGCAGGCTAGAGTCTATGGGGTCACAGAGAGTCAGATGTGACAGTGCATATGCACAAGCAGAATAAGTTAGTTATAACCTCCTCCAGTTCCCAGACAAGAATCCCTCTTTTGCCTCAATACTCAGCCCAACTCCTAAAACATAAATGCTGAATCTTTGTTTTCCATTAGATTTCCCCCTCATGGCCATATGGGCTTAATTTTTCATAAAAGTGAAAGTGAAGTCACTCAGTTTATGCGACCCCATGGACTGTAGCATACCAGGCTCCTCCATCCATAGGATTTTCCAGGCAAGAATACTGGAGTGAGTTGCAATTTCCTTCTCCAGGAGATCTTCCCAACCCAGGGACTGAACCCAGGTCTCCTGCATTGTAGGCAGACACTTTACCATCTGAGTGCTTGCTAAAATACAAAGTAGTATATTCTCAACAAAAACAGTTTATAATATATATGTGCTAGCAGAGATGCACTGTGCTTATGGTGATTTCAGATTGTTATTACCTTTTTTTTTCTGATTTATTATTCTTTTCTTGCCATTAGCCATCATCCATTAATGATTTCAGTATTTAGTCCTTGAGATGTAGCAAAGAAAGGAAATTCAGAGGCTAATGGTCCAAGGAGATGATTATCTTCCAAAAGATTATATTTGAATCAACTATTTGGTTCCTACAGAAATGGAAGTGTCTCACAAATGTGTGATCATGGCATCTGGTCCCATCACTTCATGGCAAATAGATGGAGAAACAATGTAAACAGTGAGACTCTTTACTTTCTTGGGCTCCAAAATCACTGTGGATGGTGGCTGCAGTCATAAAATTAAAAGACACTTGCTCCTTGGAAGAAAAGCTATGACAAACCTAGACAGCATATTAAAAGGCAGAGACACTAATTTACTGACAAAGGTCCAGATATTCAAAGGTATACTTTTTTCAGTAGTCATGTATGGATGTGAGAATTGGACCATAAAGAAATTTGAGCACCAAAGAATTGATGCTTTTGAATTGTGGTGTTGGAGAACACTCTTGAGAGTCCCTTAGACAGCAAGGAGATCAAACCAGTCAATCTGAAAGGAAATCAGTCCTGAATATTTATTAGAAGGACTGATAGTGAAGCTGAAGCTCCAGTAGTTTGGCCACTTGATACAAACGACCAACTCATTGGAAAAGATCCTGATGCTGGTAACAGTTGAAGGCAGAATGGAAGAAGGGGGCAGAGTTTAAGAAGTTTGGATGACATCACCGATCCAATGTACATAAGTTTAAGCAAACTCAGGGAAATAGTGAGGGACAGGGAAGCCTGGAGTGCTACAGTCCATGGGGTCGCAAAGAGATGGGCATGACTGAGCAACCAAACAACATAAATGTATGATGCAGGTGATTATTCAACAGGTGAATAGCAAAGGGAGGTGGGGCATAGTGAGATCAATGTTAACTGCAAAATATCTCTTACCTATGATTGTCCTCAGAAAGCTTGGAATGAAAGGAGTTAAGATGAACAAATAATAAAGGGAATTTGGGAAAGAATAGATCTCTGTTTCATTCTACTTTAAAGTTGCTTCCTTAGCAACATTTTAGATGATTTTCCTGATTACAAGAACAGGATAGATTTGAAATTTGTGGGATTTAGAAAAAAAAAAGCTCAAGGTATTTTATGTGTAAGAATATTTTTTAAAAATTTCATATGAAAAATTTATATATATGTTTTCCAGTGATACCCCAAAGCCTCCAGAATGAACAACTGTAGCTTTGCTCAAAAATGATATGAACCAACTGGGGAAATAGTGAGCTCTTGCACAGAGGAGGGGCTTTGCTTCTCAGTGAACTTGTTCAATCACTCGGTTGTGTCTGACTTTTACAACCCCATGGACTGCAGCACGGCAGGCTTTCCTGTCTTTCACCATCTTGCAGAGCTTGTTCAGACTCAGGTCCATTGAGTTGGTAATGCCATCCAACCATCTCATCCTCTGTTGTTCCCTTTTTCCTCATGCCTTCAGTGTTTCCTAGCATCAAGGTCATTTCTAATGAGTCGGTTCTTCACATCAGGTATCCAAAGTATGGGAGTTTCAGCTTCAGCATCAGTCCTTCCAATGAATATTCAGGGTTGATTTCCTTTGGGATTAACTGGTTGAATCTCCTTGCAGTCCAAGGGACTCTCAGGAGTCTTCTCCAACACCACAGTTCAAAAGCATCAGTTATTTGATGCTCAGCCTTCTGTATGGTCCAACTCTCACATCTATACATGACTACTGGGAAAACCATAGCTTTGACTAGATGGACCTTTGTGGGCAAAGTATTGTCTCTGCTTTCTAATATTTTGTCTAGATTGGTCATAGCTTTTCTTCCAAGGAGCAAGCCTCTTTTAGTTTCATGGCTGCAGTTACCATTCACAGTGAATTTGGAGTCCAAGAAAATAAAGTCTCACTGTTTCCATTGTTTCCCTACCTATTTGCCATGAAGTGATGGGACTGGATGCCACGATCTTCGTTTTCTCAATGTTGAATTTTAAACCAGCTTTTTCACTCTCCTCTTTCACTTTCATCATGAAGCTCTTTAGTTCCTCTTAGCTTTCTGCCATAAGGGTGGTGTCATCTGCATATCTGAGGTTATTGGTATTTCTCCTGGTAATCTTGATTCCAACTTATGCTTCATCAAACTTGGCATTTCACATGACGTACTTTGCATATAAATTAAATAAGCAGGATAACAATATACAGCCTTGATGTACTCCTTTCCCAATTTTGAACTGGTCTGTTGTTCCTGTCCCGCTCTAACTGTTGCTTCTTAATCTGCATTTGTTTCTCAGGAGGCATATAAAGTGGGTCTGGTATTCCCATCTCTTTCATAATTTTCCAAAATGAACTTAGAAGTTCTTTTTGAACACTCTCTAATTCAGACACTAGTCACCCAAATATTCTGGGAAAAAAAAAAAAAGTGGTGATACTGACTGCTACTGCTAAGTTGCTTCATTCGTGTTTGACTCTGTGCGACCCCATAGATAGCAGCTCACCAGGCTCCTCTGTCCCTGGGATTCTCCAGGCAAGAATACTGGAGTGGGTTGCCATTTCCTTCTCCAATACATGCATGCATGCTAAGATCCTTCAGTTGTGTCCAACTCTATGTGACCCTATGGACAGCAGCCCTCCAGGCTCCTCTGTCCACAGGATTCTCCAGGCAAGAATGCTGGAGTGGGTTGCCATTTCCTTCTCCTGGTAATATTGACAGAAAGACTCAATAAAGATTAAGCTTGTAAAAGAGCAATATGTGAGAAAGGCAATGTGTTTTCTTATCAGAGGGGAAAAGAGGTGAATTTTTGGTAAGCAAAAGCAAGTGGCAGTGGTCCTTTAGGAAATAGTAATAGAGAGAATTGAAGGCCCCAGAGACTATTTGCTAAGAGGTGAGAATCACCATGTGGGCAAACCTGGATGAGCAGGTGATGTAGGAAAACAATTTTTGAACAGGGACAAAAATGAAAGATTATCTGGAGGTAAGAATGCAAGGATGATGGTAGCAGAGAAAGCTGATATCTTTGGTCATGTTGGAGTATCAGATGCAGTCTGACCCCATGGGTACTCCTCTCAGAAAATCAGTGGTCCATGCACTGCTAAGGTCATCTCACAGTTGTGAC
This sequence comes from Nanger dama, assembly GCA_917880005.1. Classification (NCBI taxonomy): domain Eukaryota; kingdom Metazoa; phylum Chordata; class Mammalia; order Artiodactyla; family Bovidae; genus Nanger; species Nanger dama. Next base: position 9,157,561 of record CAKJTW010000069.1, read on the forward strand.
ATCCCAGAGAAAGAAATCTTGCTCTGTCTACCCCATCGGCTGCTTTGGAGGCTCTGCGAAGGTGTTTAAAAAGAGGAAAATGTTGAACTCTAGATTTTGAGGGCTAGGAATAATAATTCCAGTAATTGAAGGGTCAGTTATCAAGGTGGATGCAAAGAAATAAATGAAAACAATAAAATGGGAAAGACTAGAGATCTCTTCAAGAAAATTATATACACAAAAGGAATATTTAATTCAAAGTTAAGCAAATAAAGGACAGAAACAGCAAGGAACTAATAGAAGCAGGAGGGATTAAGAAGAGGTGGCAAAAATACACAAAAGAACTATATAGGAAGGGACTTAATGACCAGGATAATCAAGATAGTGTGGTCTCTCACACAGAGCAAGGCATTCTGGAGTGCAAAGTCAAGTGGGCCTTAGGAATCATTACTAAAAACAAAGCTAGTGCTGGTGATGGAATTCCAGCTGAGCTATTGAAAATCATAAAAGATGATGTTGTTAACGTGTGGCACTCCATATGGTAGCAAATTAGGAAAACTCAGCAGTGGCCACAGGACTGCAAAAGTCAGTCTTCATTCCAATCTCAAAAAAACGGCAATGCCAAAGAATATTCAAATTACTCGGCAACTGTGCTCCTTTCACGTGCTAGCAAGATTATGCACAGAATCCTTCAAGCTAGGCTTTCACAGTATGTGAACAGTGAACCCAAAACTTACAGAGGAACACGCTGGATTTAGAAAAGACAGAAGAACCAGAGGTCAAATTGCCAACATCTGCTGGATCATAGAAAAAGCAAGGGAGTTAAAAAACAACAACAACAACAATCAACCAACGAAGCACTATATCTGCTTCATTGACTACATTAAAGTCTTTCATTTTGTGAATCACAACAAACTGTGGAAAATTCTTAAAGAGATGGAGATACCAGACCATTTTACCTCTCCTGAGAAATCTATATTCAGATCAAGAAGTAATAGTTAGAACCAGACATGAAACAACAGATTGGGAAAGGAGTATACATATATAGGAGTATATATAAAGGAGAATGTATCACGGCTATATATTGGTACCCTGCTTATTTAACTTATATGCAGAGTACACCCTGAAAAATGCCAGGCTGGATGACTCACAAACTGGAATCAAGATATCTGGAAAAATACCAACAAGATATTCCTAAGATATGCACATGGTACCACTTTAATGGCCGAAAGGGAAGAGGAACTAAAGAACCTCTTCACTTCAGTCGCTCAGTCCTGTCAGACACTTTGCAACCTCAGGGACTGCAGCATGCCAGGCTTGCCTGTCCATTACCAACTCTTAGAGTTTCTCAAACTCATGTCCATCGCGTCAGTAATGCCATCCAACCATCTCGTCCTCTGTTGTCTGCTTCTCCTCCCGCCTTCAGTCTTTCCTAGCACCAGGGTCTTTTCTAAAGAGTCAATTCTTCACATCAGATGGCCAAAGTATTGGAGTTTTAGCTTCAGCATCAGTCCTCCCAATGAATATTCAGGACTGATTTCCTTCAGAATTGACTGGTTTGATCTTACTGTCCAGGGGTCTCTCAAGATTCTTCTCTGATGCCACAGTTCAAAAGCATCAATTCTTCAGCACTCAGCTTTCTTTATAATCCAACTCTCATATCCATGTATGATGACTGGAAAAACCATAGCTTTGACCAGATGTTCCTTTGTTGGCAAAGTAATGTCTCTGCTTTTTAATATGTTGTTTACTTTGGTCATTATTGCCAAGTTGGTTCCTTATTGCCAAATTCAGACTTAAATTGAAGAAAGTAGGGAAAACCACTAGACCATTCAGGTATGATCTAAATCAAATTCCTTCTGATTATACAGTGGAAGTGAGAAATAGATTTTAGGGCCTAGATCTGATAGATAGAGTGCCTGATGAACTATGGAATGAGGTTTGTGACATTGTACAGCAGACAGGGATCAAGACCATCCCTGTGGAAAAGAAATGCAAAAAAGCAAAATGGCTGTCTGGGGAGGCCTTACAAATAGCTGTGAAAAGAAGAGAAGCCAAAAACCAAGGAGAAAAGGAAAGATCAAAGCATCTGAATGCAGAATTCCAAAGAATACCAAGAAGAGATAAGAAAGCCTTCTTCAGTGATCAATGGGAAAAAAATAAAGGAAAATAAAAGAATGAGAAAGACTAGAGATCTCTTCAGGAAAATTAGAGATACCAAGGGAATATTTCATACAAAGATGGGCTCGATAAAGGACAGAAATGATCTGGACTTAGCAGAAGCAGAAGACATTAAGAAGAGGTGGCAAGAATACACAGAAGAACTGTACAAAAAGATAATCACAACCCGGATAATCATGATGGTGTGATGACTAATCTAGAGTCAGATATCCTAGAATGTGAAGTCAAGTGGGTCTTAGAAAGCATCACTATGAACAAAGCTAGTGGAGTTGATGGAATTCCAGTGGAGCTGTTTCAAATCCTGAAAGATGATGCTGTGAAAGTGCTGCACTCAATATGCCAACAAATTTGGAAAACTCAGCAGTGGCCACAGGACTTGAAAAGGTCAGTTTTCATTCCAGTCCCAAAGAAAGGCAATGCCAAAGAATGCTCAGACTACTGCACAATTGCACTCATCTCACATGCTAGTAAAGTAATACTCAAAAATCTCCAAGCCAGGCTTCAGCAATACATGAACCGTGAACTTCCAGATGTTCAAGCTGGTTTCAGAAAAGGCAGAGCAACCAGAGATCAAATTGCCAACATCCGTTGGATCATAGAAAAAGCAAGAGAGCTCCAGAAAAAAAAAAAAAAAAATCTGCTTTCTTGACTATGCTAAAGCCTTTGACTGTGTGGATAACAATAAACTGTTGACAATTCTTCAAGAGATGAGAATACCAGACCAGCTGACCTGCCTCTTGAGAAATCTGTATGCAGGTCAGGAAGCAACAGTTAGAACTGGACATGGAACAACAGACTGGTTCCAAATAGGAAAAGGAGTGTGTCAAGGCTGTATATTGTCACCATGCTTATTTAACTTATATGCAGAGTACATCATGAGAAACGCTGGACTGGAAGAAACACAAGCTGGAATCAAGATTGCCAGGAGAAATATTAATAACCTCAGATATGCAGATGACACCACCCTTATGGCAGAAAGTGAAGAGGAACTCAAAAGCCTCTTGATGAAAGTGAAAGAGGAGAATGAAAGTTGGCCTAAAGCTCAACATTCAGAAAACGAAGAACATGGCATCTGGTCCTGTCATTTCATGGGAAATAGATGGGAAAACAATGGAGAGTGTCAGAGTTTATTTTGGGGGGCTCCAAAATCCCTGCAGATGGTGACTGCAGACATGAAATTAAAAGACGCTTACTCCTTGGAAGAAAAGTTATGACCAGTCTAGATAGCATGTTCAAAAGCAGAGACATTACTTTGCTGAATAATGTCTATCTAGTCAAGGCTATGGCTTTTCTTGTGGCTATGTATGGATGTGAGAGTTGGACTATGAAGAAGGCTGAGTGCCGAAGAATTGATGCTTTTGAACTATGGTGTTGGAGAAGACCCTTGAGAGTCCCTTGGACTGCAAGGAGATCCAACCAGTCCATTCTGAAGGAGATCAACCCTGGGATTCCTTTGGAAGAAATGATGCTAAAGCTGAAACACCGGTACTTTGGCCACCTCATGGAAAGAGTTGACTCATTAGAAAAGACTCTGATGCTGGGAGGGATTGGGGGCAGGAGGAGAAGGGAACAACAGAGGATGAGATGTCTGGATGGCATCACGGACTCGATGGACGTGAGTCTGAGTGAACTCCAGGAGCTGGTGAGGGACAGGGAGGCCTGGCTTGCTGCAGTTTATGGGGTCGCAAAGAGTCAGACATGACTGAGCAACCTAACTGAACTGAACTGAACATTGGTCATGTCTTTTCTTGCAAGGAGCAAGCATCTTTAAATTTCATGGCTGTAATCACCATCTGCAGAGATTTTGGAGCCCCCCCAAAATAAAGTCTCATTATTTCCTATCTATTTGCCATGAAGTTAAGGAACCGGTTGCCATAATCTTAGTTTTCTGAATGTTGAGTTTTAAGAAAACTTTTTACTCTCATCTTTCACTTTCCTCAAGAGTGCCATAAGGGTGTTGTCATCTGGGTATCTGAGGTTATTGATATTTCTCTGAGTAATCTTGAATCCAGCTTGTGTTTCATCCAACCTGGCATTTTGCATGATGTATTCTGCATATAAGTTAAAGAAGCAGGGTGACAGTATACAGCCTTGATATACTCACTTTCCGATTTGGAACCAGTCTGTTGTTCCATATCCAGTTCTAACTGTTGCTTCTTGACCTGCATACAGATTTCCCCAGGAGGCAGGTCAAGTCGTCTGGTATTCCTCTCTCTTTCAGAATTTTCCAGTTTGCTGTGATTGACACAGTCAAAGGCTTTGGCATAATAAAACAGAAGGAGATGTTTTTTGGAACTGTTTTGAGTTTTCGACGATTGAAGAGATGTTGACAATCTGATGTCTGGTTCCTCTGCCTGTTCTAAATTCAGCTTGAACATCTGGAAGTTTACAATTCAAGTACTGCTGATGCCTCAATTGGAGAATTTTCACCATTGCTTTGCTACTGCTACCATGTGAAATGAGTGCAATTGTGCAGTAGCTTGAACAGTCTTTTGCATTTTCTTTCTTTGGGATTGGAATGCAAACTGACCTTTTCCAGTCCTGTGGCTACTGCTGAGTTTCCAAACCTACTGGCATATTGAGTACAGCACTTTTATAGCATCATCTTCCAGGATTTGAAATAGAGCCTCTTAATGAAGGTGAAAGAGGAGAGTAAAGATGCTGCCTTAAATCTGAACATTCATAAAATGAAGATAATGGCATCTGGTCCCATCATTTCATGGCAAATATGTGGGGAAAAATTGGAAATAGTGATAGCTTTTGTTTTATTGGGCTCCAAAATCATTGCAGATGGTGTCTACAGCCATGAAATTAAAAGATGCTTGCTCCTTGGAAGAAAAGCTATGACCAATCTAGATGCATATTAAAAAGCAGAGTCATCACTTTGCTGAAAAAGGTCCATATAGTGAAAGCTCTGTTTTATCAGTAGTTGTGTATGGATGTGAGAATTGGACCATAAAGAAGGCTGAACACCAAATAATTGATGCTTTGAAACTGTAGTGCTGGAGAAGACTCTTGACAGTCCCTCAGACAGCAAGGAGATTACACCAGTGAATCCTAAAGAAATCAACCCTGAATATTCATTTTAAGGACTGAAGCTGATGCTGAAGCTGAAGCTCCAATACTTTAGCCACATGTGAGAAAGGCCGACTCATTGTAAAAGACCCTTATTCAGGGAATGATTGAGGACAAGTGGAGCAGGAGGCAAAAGAGGATGAGATGGTTAGATGACATCACTGACTCAGTGTATATGAGTTTGAGGAAACTCAGGGAGATATTGAAGGACAGGTAAGTGCTGCAGTTCATGGAGGTGCAAAGAGTCAAACACGATTTAATGACTGAACAGCAAAATCTAAGAACCATAGGCACACTCTTTTCTAGTTATCTTGGCAGTACTGTTTGTTTGAGGTATTTGATTTCAAATATCTTTTTCCTGCATTTGTATTTTGGAAAAAAGGATGATGCAATTTTAAATTCTAAGAAAATAAACTTAATGATACAACTTTTGTCATCTGTTCTTCTTACTAATACATCAAAACACTTTGAATAATGGCTATTTTCAAGTAGAGACCCAGATGCTTGTGGGAAATTTATTCATTGCAGGAATTCTAGCATTGAGTCATGTATAATGTTGGGAAAAATTAAATTTTTTTTTTCCTTTTTCCTTTGAGAGAGGTGTCTGGAGAAAAACACTTGAATGTTTCCTTTCTGTGTTGAGTAGAATTCCCAGAAATTAGAAATTAAAGTAACTCAGTGACTCTTTCATACTTCCTTTGTCCAGTGGATAAAGTCAAGCACTTCCTGTACGACTAGGCTTTGACAGTGCGAAGTGAGGCAAGGGAACCCATAAGGAAAGCACTGCTTAGTTTTGTTTGTATTACAGCTGGAGAAGACAAATACCTCTGGGCTGGCACAGAGATAGTCATAATAAATGTAGGACCCTATGAGTCAAATGTTCCCTGCTCTGGAAATGTTACCGAAAAAGTGACTGTGGGAAGATGCTCAAATTTCACAAATAGATGTAAGTCTAAATATTAAGAAATCTTGAACAAACGAGCTATATTTTTTTCTTTTCACAATTGTACACTTCCCACCTGATAAACCACTCATTAGCATAATATACCACTTATTATATAGTGCTCTCAAATTTATCTTGTTATGTGGACTGACAATACATATAACTTTGCTTAGGAGTGAAAGTCCTATCCAACATGCACACACATACACATACACAAGACAAATTAAAGTCTTTCAAGAAGGGTGCATGTCTTCTAGCTCTTCACATGTTTTAATTTACTTATGTATTTTTTTTATTTAACAGATACTTTTGAATGCCTATTATATGTTGATCACTATAACTAGGTCCTTGGTATACAAAATAAATGGATATCAGCTCTCACTAAGTTTGAAGTTTATAAAGACAATAAACAAGGAAATAAGCAAGAGATGGATGTGTACTTCCAACAAAGAAACCATGGGATGTTAAGAAAGGGCATAGCGGAGACACTGAACTTGGTTTCAGACACTCAGAGAAGACTTCCTGAGGGCGGAGATATGGGGAACTGAAGTATAAATCCAATTTATTCAAATGAAGATTTGAGGGAGAAATATTCCAGAAAAAGGCTGAGTTGTGTGATGACTCAGCAACAAGGTAGAGTATGGTCCATGACAAGATCTTAGAGAAATGTACTGTTGTTGGGCTGCAGATAATAGGTAGGGAAATGAGAAGGCAAAGATAGGATTCGAGAGAAAAATAAGGAAAAGAGTGATTTCAGTTATGAAGGTCTTTATAGGAGAGGTTAAGGAGACTGGACATTATCTTAGACATTGTGCCATCCCCTTTACCATTTTCTTACAATTTAATAGAAATTGAACAAGTAATTTAACCATGCTTGTCTATTTCCTTAACTCATTACAATGGATTAAGTTATCTAAATGGTTTGTCTTCACATGATTGTATCAGGATTTGCTCTTAGAGCCTCTGGCATCAATATGTCAAAGCTCTGTGTATCATATAATAGCTCTCTAATTTAAGAGTAAATTAAATTACACATTTTTTTCAGCATCCTTAGTATAAAATGTAGGCTGCCCTGGTACCTTAGCTAGTAAATAATCCATGTGCAGGAGACCCCGGTTCAACTTTGGGTCAGGATGATCCCCTGGAGAAGGGAAAGGCTGCCCACCCCAGTGTACTTGGGTTTTCCTGGTGGCTCAGACAGTAAAGAATCCACCTGCAATCCAGGAGATTTAGGTTTGATTCCTGGGTTGTAAACATCCCCCGGGGTAGGAAACGGCAATCCACTCAAGTATTCTTACTTGGAGAATCTCCATGGACGGAGGAACCTAGCGGGCTACAGTCCATGGGGTCGAAAAGGGTTGGACATGACTGAATTTTGCGTAAAACATAGGATTTTGCATAAAACATAGGATTTTGCATCTATGCAAAATCCCGTCATTTTGAAATATAATGATATTTTACTGCCCCATAGAGCATAAGTAGGATATAGAGATCAAATTTACAGGTAGGTAGATTTCATCTCAACTGGAAGTTTTGAATGATTTGTAATATTCTGAAGTGCAGAAGGCTACTTCAAAGATAATGAGCTTCCTATCACAGGAAGTGTTTAAATAGAGGCTAGATGACCATGTGGTAAATATATAAAAGGAGATGGGAATTTGAAATAGATGACTCTTAGATAGACAGATAATGGAATTATTGTCTTGACTAAGTATTTCTCAGAGAAACTGCTTTTTACCCACATTTTTAGCTGAGTCGTCAAAAAGCCCCATTATTGCCTCTATTTCCCATGACTACCACCTAAAGGCACAGTTTGGTCTCAGGTGACTGAATAGAGGTACCTAAAAGTACCAATCAGATTCTACTTAAAAAAATAAGCTAATAGACTATTATCACATGATGATCCATTCTTGAATAGAAAGTCCCTATGACATTAGAACTACATAGAAACATAGTACCAAATGCCACCTAAGTCTCAGAAGATTAGAGGACAGAGAAACCATATATACACTGAAAATAAAAACAAAAAAATACACTCCGGATGTAAAGAGTGAATGACACAAACATGCAATGGAATTCCAAGCAGCCTCATGAGAGACTTGGAGAAGTTTTAGTTCCTAATGTCTTGGATTTCTACCACACTAAGTTCATTATTTTAAGATCTGGCCTATTAGAAAAGAAAGCTTAAATTAGAAGTTCAGTTTAGTTCAGTCACTCAGTCGCGTCCGACTCTTTGTGACCCTTGAACTGCAGCACCCCAGGCCTCCCTGTTCATTACCATATCTTGGAGTTCACTCAGACTCACGTCCATCGAGTCCGTGATGCCATCCAGACATCTCATGCTCGGTTGTCCCCTTCTCCTCCTGCCCCCAATCCCTTCCAGCATCAGAGTCTTTTCTAATGAGTCAGCTCTTCCCATGAGGTGGCCAAAGTACTGGCGTTTCAGCTTTAGCATCATTTCTTCCAAAGGAATCCCAGGGTTGATCTCCTTCAGAATGGACTGGTTGGATCTCCTTGCAGTCCAAGGGACTCTCAAGAGTCTTCTCCAACACCACAGTTCAAAAGCATCAATTCTTCGGCACTCAGCCTTCTTTACAGTCCAACTCTCACATCCATACATGACCACAGGAGAAACCATAGCCTTGACTAGACGGATCTTATTCGGCAAAGTAATGTCTCTGCTTTTGAATATGCTCTCTAGGTTGGTCATAACTTTTCTTCCAAGGAGTAAGCATCTTTTAATATCATGGCTTCAGTCACCATCTGCAGTGATTTTGGAGCCCCCAAAATAAAGTCTGACACTGTTTCCACTGTTTCCCCATTTATTTCCCATGAAATGATGGGACAGGATGCCATGATCTTCGTTTTCTGAATGTTGAGCTTTAGGCCAACCTTTTCATTCTCCTCTTTCACTTTCATCAAGAGGCTCCTTAGTTCCTCTTCACTTTCTGCCATAAGGGTGGTGTCATCTGCATATCTGAGGTTATTGATATTTCTTCTGACAATCTTGATTCCAGCTTATGTTTCTTCCAGTCCAGCGTTTCTCATGATGTTCTCTGCATATAAGTTAAATAAGCAGGGTGACAGTATACAGCCTTGACATACTCCTTTTCCTATTTGGAACCAGTCTGTTGTTCCATGTCCAGTTCTAACTGTTGCTTCCTGACTTGCATATAGATTTCTCAAGAGGCAGGTCAGGTGGTCTGGTATTCCCGTCTCTTGAAGAATTGTCCACAGTTTTTTGTGATCCACACAGTCAAAGGCTTTGGCATAGTCAAGAAAGCAGAAATAGATGTTTTTCTGGAGCTCTCGTTTTTCCATGATCCAGCGGATGTTGGCAATTTGATCTCTCGTTCCTTGTTAGTGCAGAGTAAATTGAAAACTAAAGAAGCGAGATGATACTAATATACTGTTATATATTCTTTTACATCTTCTATTTCTTACCCTTAAACCTAAAGAATAAAGAAGGACAAGCAGGGAATGAAAATAAGAGAAAGGGAAAGAGATACATGCATAATCCTTTGTGTTGGGAAGAAATGGTGACTACTCTATTTGCAAGATCACAGAAGGTCCTTTCCAGATTGATGGTAGGCTTTCCAGTTAGATCTGTCTTACTTGGGTTGGCCTAACCACTGCTTTTATCCTCTTCTTTGGGTCTAGTTTTGCTCCTAGCATTAATAACTGGACCGTGGTCCTGTCATCTCAGTGCTCATGAACACTTCCTTCCTGCCCTCTTAGCGGTTTGATCTACAGTATTGGCACATAGTTCTTTTTATTTCTAAGACAACTGTCTCTGGTGTACAAAGCAAGCTCATATTATAATAAATTAATAGCAAAAACATTGTTGTTAAGCAAAACTTTTCTGTGGTTGAGGGCGTGGGAAGTAATCAGCAAATATCAAAATAAAGAAATTTTTCTTGTTCAGACACTCCTATACTTGATTTTTCTACTTTCATTGCTTATACAATCCATTTCTACTTTCATTGCTTATACATTTAATTTCTCATTTTTGCATGTCCATGAGTTTAAATCTTAGGTCTTCTAAAATATATTAATACATATTATTAAAAAGCCTGGGTTGGTATATGAAAGTTTCATTCCTTAGCAAAAATTCCCATAACTGAACAATCTCAGCATCGAGAAATTTTAACTTAGAAACTTTTGGCATTGGAAAAGAAATTTGATGTTTAAAAATGCCTGAACAATAATATCTTCACATGGTATATTAAATATTATACCATGGTATATTAAATAATATTCACATGGTATATTAAACATTAAAGAATAAATTCTTAGAAACTAGTCATTATTCACAAGCATAATTAGAAACTACCTTTATAAATAAAGTCCTATGATTTTGGACTATAAGCAGTCATAGAACAAACAGTCTAGAAGTTCAAGCCTATTATTTAGAGTTGAAGAAGCTGAGATATCAAAATGTGAACATATAAGTAAAATGCTGAAATGGTGAATGATGAATTTTTATTAAAATATTTCAAAAAACTATGATGAAATGATTTTTACTTTAGGCCATATTACTTTTAAAATTTATTTCTTTTTAATTGATATATAATTGCTTTACAATAGTGTGTTTGTTTCTGCTGTGCATCAACATGAATCAGTCATAGGTATACATATATTCCCTTTTTCTTGGACCTCCCTCAGACCCCTCACCCCACCCCCATCCCTCTAGGTTGTCACAGAGCACTGGTTTGAGCTCCCTGAGTCATATAGCAAATTTCCACTGGCTATCTATTTTACATATGGTAATGTGCATGTTTCCATGCTACTCCATTCACCCTACCCTCTCCATCCCCCTACCCCATACCTACACGTCTTTTCTCTATCTGCATTTCCATTGCTGCCTTGCAAAAGATTTATCACTACCATCTTTCTAGATTTCATATATATGTGTTAATATACAGTATTTGTTTTTCTCTTTCTGACTCACTTCACTCTGTATAATAGGCTCTAGGTTCATACTACCTCATTAGAACTGATTCAAATGTATTTCTTTTTATGGCACAATATTCCATTATATATATGTTCCACAGCGTCTTTATCCATTCATCTGTCAATGGACATCTAAGTGGCTTCTATGTCCCAGCTATTGCAAATAGTGCTGCAATGAGCATTGAATTGCATTTCTGTTTTTCAGTTATGGTTTTCTCAGGGTATATGTCCAGTAACGGGATTTCTAGGTCATGTGGTAGATTTATTTCTAGTTTATTTTTTTTTTTAAAGGAATCTCTATATTCTTTGTAATGGCTGTATCAATTGCATTCCCACCAACAATGCAAGAGAGCTTCCTTTTCTCCACACCATCTCCAGTATTTATTGTTTGTAGATTTTTATGATGGCCATTCTGACTGGTGTGACATGATATCTCATCATAGGTTTGATTTACATTTCTCTGATAATGATCAATGTTGAACATCTTTAGCTATAGTCATCAAGACAGTATCGTACTGGCACAAAAACAGAAATATGGACCAATGGAATAGGATAGAAAGCCCAGAGATAAACTCACATGCCTATGGATACCTTATTTTTGACAAAGGAGGCAACAATATATAATGGAGAAAAGACAGTCTCTTCAATAAGTGGGGCTGGGAAAACTAGACAGCTACATGAAAACAAATGAAATTATAACACTCCCTAACACCATACAAAAAATAAACTCAAAATAGATTAAAGACTTAAATGTGAAACCAGAAACTATAAAACTCTTAGAGGAAAGCATAACCAGAACATTATGTGACATAAATCACAGCAAGATCCTCTATGACCCACCTCCTAGAGTAATGGAAATAAAAAACAAAAAGAAACAAGTGGGATTTAATTAAACTTAAAAGGTTGTGTCCAACAAAGGAAACTATAAACATAGTGAAAAGACACCACCTAGAATAGGAGAAAATAATAGCAAATGAAACAACTGACAAAGGATTAATTTCCAAAACATACAAGTGATTCATGCAACTCAATAGCAGGGAAAAAAAAAACCAAAAGAAGGCAGGAAACTTAGACATTCCTCCAAAGAAGACATGCAGATGGCTAGTAAACCACATTACTTCTTAATCAAATCATAAGTGGATGTTGTTTCAATGATGTGAGTTACTCAATAAGACTGGTTCATTTGGTTGGGCCATATTTTACAGGAAATGATCATCAAAAGAATTGACCTGCTTCTAAAGCCATCCAGCATACATTTTCCTTCCATTCTTTCCCCCAGATGTGAGTCACTGCCCCTGGTGCTCCAGCGGTAAGCTATTTCCTTTGATTCTACACAATTACACTGTTTATTAGCCTCTCTGCTCCCTATCTTGATGAATATTATAGACTTTGAGACTCCATGCCATGACTTAATATTATAGAGATTTCAAAAAGTATGCAAAATGGGAGTAACGGTGAAGATGAGAATATTGAAGCCCACCATTGCTACTAACACTATAAGTCAATTTGTTGTGCTCAAATGATACCTGGCTTACTTTTGAAATGTAAATTCCATTTTTGTTCAATGGTTTAAAACTAGGAGTGGCTGAAAATTGATCTTCAAATATATTAAGAATTATCTGGAAGAAATATTCTACCTTACCTCTGAACAGGAGAATGGTCACGTTACAACATGAGGTAATTTAGTCAATCACATAGCATGGAATCAATCACATGTCTTTTGTTTTTTTCTTCTTCACTGATCTTGCTAATTGTTCTATAATCCCCTTTAGGCTAGGTTCATATTTTCTGATTGATGTCAACGTGTCCCAGCTTGTTTTGGTTTTTTGTACCAGTTAAAAATCTCTGAAAAGATAAAAATGTCAGTTAGAAATGAGAGAGGGCTTGAGAGGTATGTAGCCCTAGGGAAGGATGAAAACTTAAGAAAGAAATATAAGCTGAGGTATAACAATAAAGATATTTCTATCATCAATGAAAGATCTAAGGGAAGTCAACAGAAGGACCATGGAGCAAAACACAAATATGAAATCAGTTAAGAAGAAGGAACACTGGTTTTTACATTCATATTATTCATTTAATAGATCTTAAGATCTTTGATGAGTTTGCTATTAGGAGGCTTTATTGATTGTTCCTCTTTTGTATCCCTGTGTTTGAATGTTAGTCAAATGTATTTCTAATGAAATCCCAAACCTTGAATTTCCAGTGTCTTCGATTTCAAGATTTCACTGGGTTACCAAAAGGCTACTCAAAATGAGAAAGCAAACACAGTATAAAACACAATACTTACGTGTTAGGTAAATTTATTTTGCTTTCTTGCAGTATTCTAGCTTAAACCACAGGAAATTATTTCAGAGCATCATACTTATAACTTATTTGATTTTTAAAACTGTATTTTCATTTGGTTTTTGAAGGAAACATAATCCTAGAATTATTAGAATTATTATAATAAAATTATAATATATTATATAATATTAATATAATATATAATATAATAATATATAACATAATATAATAATATATTTATATAATATAATAATAATATAATTATTAGAATTATTAGAATTATATTTCTTCTTCAGTTTAGATGACAGCTAATTGACTAATTTTATCCTCAGTGCTTCAGAATATAAAAGCTTAAGTTGTATGTAGAAGCATATGTGAATACATCAGAGCTAAGGGTTTTTGATAAATATTCATAGATTTTTATTTGAGAGATTCAGTTTGATATTTAAGTATTTCAATTAAGAAATTTTATTTTTGTAATAGTTGACTAATAGTTTCCATTTTTGTTGTTACATAAGTGACTTGGAGTTTAGGCAATGGAAATCGCTCCCCAGATACCAGGTAGAGTGATGGGAAGCTTAGTCTTTATTTGGTTTCCTCATCTAAATATGAAGATTTTTTCCAATTGATCACTTTTACTTACCATGCTGAACTGGAATATATTCCAAGGATGCTAGATCAGTGAAAAGAAAGATCATAAGCAACATTTTTCCCAAAGATGTGTTGCTTCAGTTGTGTCCAACTCTTTGCAGCCCATGGACTGCAGCCCACCATGCTTCTCTGTCCATGGAATTCTCCAGGTAAGAATACTGGAGTAGATTTCCATTTCCTTCTCAAACAGATCTTTCCAAGACAGGGATCAAGCCTGTGTCTCTTACATTGCCCAAAGATACCTACAGAACTAAAGAAAACAAAATATTCTTCCCAATTTCCCCACTGTGTACCCCTATAACCAAGTTTCTTTGTTCTTCTTGTTGTTCAGTCAATAAATCACATACAGCTCATTGTAACCCTAAGGACTGCAACACAGTAGGCTTACCTGTCCTTCACTATCCCCCAGAGTTTGCTCAAACTCATGTTCATTCAGTCAGTGATGCTATCCAACCATCTCATCCTCTATCTCTCCCTTCTCCTCCTGCCCTCAAACTTTCCCTGCATCAAGATCTTTTCCAGAGAGTCAATCAGGTGGCCACAGTATTGGAGCTTGAGCTTCAGTATCAGTTCTTCTAAAGAATATTAATTTTTAAATTTCATTTAAGATTGACTTGTTTGATCATCTTGTCTGAGTCACTCTCAAAAGTCTTCTCCAGCACCGCACTTCAAAAGCATCATTTCTTTGGTATTCAGCCTTCTTTATGGTCCAACTCTCACATCCACACATAATTACTGGAAAAAAAACATAGCTTTGACTAGGCAGATCATCATCAATAATGTGATGTCTCTGAATTTTAATACATTTTCTAGACTTGTTATAGCTTTCCATCCAAGAAGCAAGTGTCTTCATTTCATGGTTGCAGTCACCATCCATGATGATTCTGGAGCCCCCAAAAGAAAATCTGTCATGGCTTCCACTTTTCCCACTCTATTTGCATTGAAGTGATGGAAGTGGATGACAAGATCTTAGGTTTTTGAATGTTGAGTTTCAGGTCAGTTGTTTTTTGTTTTTTGTTTTTTGTTTTTTTTCCCCACTGTCCTCTTTCACTCTCATCAAGAGGTCCTTTAGTGCCTCTTCACTTTTTCCATGAGAGAAGTATCACCTGCATATTAAAAGTTGTTGATATTTCTCCCAGCAATCTTGATTCCAGCTTGTGATTCATCTAGCCCAGCATTTCCCATGATGTACTCTGCATATAATTTAAATAAGTAGGATGATAATATACAGCCTTGTCATACTCCTTTCCTAATTTTGAACTATCCATTGTTTCATGTCCAGAGCTAGCTGTTGCTTCTTGATCTGCATACAGATTACTGAAGATAAGTAAGGTGGTCTGATATCCCCCTATCTTTTAAAATTTTCCAGTTTGTTGTGATATGCACAGCCAAATGTTTATCAAAATTAATGAAGCAGTAGTAGATGCTTTTCTAGAATTCCCTTGCTTTCTCTATGATCCAACTAATATTGGTAATTTGAACTCTTCCTTTTCTAAATCCAGCTCCTACATCTGGAAGTTCTTGATTCATATACCGTTGAAGCTTAACTTGAAGGATTTTGAGCATTACCTGGATAGCATGTGAAATGAGTGCAATTGTTTGAGAATTTGAACATACCTTGGCATTGCCCTTCTTTAGGAGTGGAAAGAAACTGACCTTTTCCAGTCCAGTGGCCCAGTGCTGAGTTTTGCAAATATGCTGACATATTGAATGTAGCACTTTAAAATCATCATCTTTTAGGATTTTTAATAGCTCAGCTGTAATTCCATCACCTTAACTAACTTTGCTTGCAGTAGTACTTCCTAAGGCCCACTTCACTTCACACTTCAGGATGTCCAGTTCTAGGTGAGTGACTACATCATTGTGGTTAACTTGAATTATTAAGACCTTTTTTGTATAGTTCTTCTGTGTATTCTTGCCACTTTTTAATGTAATCTCTTCTTCTGTTAACCCCCTTACTGTTTCTGTCCTTTATTGTGCCCATCCTTGCATAAAATGTTCCTTTGATATTTCCAGTTTTCTTGATGAAATCTCTAGTACTTGTAGTGTTAGTACCTCAGTCATGCCTGATTCTGCAACCCCACAGACTGTAGCCCACCAGGCTTCTCTGTCCATGGGATTCTCCAGGTGAGAATACTGGATGGATTGTTATTCCCTTCTCCAGAGGATCTTCCCAGCCCAGGGACTAAACCCACATCTCCTGCATTGCAGGCAGATTCTTTAGTGTCTGAGCCACAGGAAGTCCTCCATTCTCTTGTTTTCATTATTTATTTTTATTCCTAATTTTAAAAGTCCTTTTTATCTCTCCTTGTTGATATCTGAAACTCTGAATTCAGTTAGGTGTATCTTTACCTTTTTCCCTTGCCTTTCACTTCTCTTTTTTTTCTCAAATATTTGTTAAACCTCCTCATACAACTACTTCACCTTCTTGCATTTATTTTTCTTGGATTGATTTTGGTAACTGCTCCTGGTATAATGCTATGAACATCTTTCCATAAGTCTTCAGGTACTCTGTCTACACAATCTAATACCTTAAATCTACTTATCACCTCCCCTGTGTTGCGACCTAACAAACGCCATGATAGGCTTCAGGGACTAAGGTAGGCCTCATGGGAAAAGCTGAGTCATTGCCCAGTGAGGTCATCCCCACAGATGCCAGGACTTGTCTAATCAGCATACTCCCCATAACCTGGTTTGAGTTTATCAGGACATAAAAGACATCCCCCTGCAGCCAATAAAGATTAGCCAATTAGTAAATACCAGGAAACCCCTGCAGCCAATCAGCCGTTGACAACTCCCTGTCTTTGTTCTAAACCTATAAATACTGCTGTAAATCTGGGCTTGGGTCTCTTGCTCCACTCCACTGCATTGGATGTGGGGGGAGCCCTAGCTCGAGCTAGAAATAAAACTCCTTCATGCTTTTGCATTGCCGTGGACGTCTTATTCTCTCAGTTTTGGGGACTCCGACTCTGGGCATAACATTTGGGGGCTCATCTGGGATCCCTTTAACTGGGAAGAATAACACTCTCCCAGTAGAAGGGGTTTCCTCACTAGGAGGAAAGATATCTGAACACCGGTGTTAAGTCTGGTTAAGTCCAGCATAAGGCCGAGGCCCAGCATATGCACTGGAAGGCAGCTGGCTCTTGTTAGGCCTAATCAGAGGTGAATTAGTCATCCTAGCCAGTGTAAGACTGAAGCCCAGTGAGCATGCTGGAAGGCAGCTGGCAGCCAGCATAAGACCAGGGCAAAGCATTCACACTGGAAGGCAGCTGGTTCTGTGAGGGACTGGGAGGGAACGTCTCTTCTGACTCAGAATCTGGTGGGCAGTGGACACCCTTCGTTGAGATAACACTGGGAAACAAGGCAACAGTAACTTGGGATAGACCTAGTTCTGTGTTTTCAGCTGATATTTGTTTGTATTCTGTCTGTTGCCTTTCTTTGTGTGTGGGCACCATTTTTGTTTTTGTGTGTGTGTTCATTGTGAGCTCCGACATTATGGGTCAAAGCTCTTCCACCCCTTTGTCTGTAATGACTGACCATGAAGATTGGGAGAGTCAGAAGAAGAAGCTGATATTCCAGGAATCCTCTTTATATCCTAGCCTGATTGCCTTAGACACTGAAATCTCACCTCCCTGATATATGCAGCCACCCTTGCCCCCGCAGGTACCGTAGGTGTCATCCAGAGAACAAAGGAGGGACCCAGAACCCTCAGCTCCACCATGGGAAGGGGGGCCGGCCTAAGGAACTCGTGCAAGGACTCGAAGGGGCAGAGACTTATCTGAGGATAGAAGCCAGGAGGCTCCTTCATCCACCGTTCGGGCATTCCCTGTCTGGGTGGGGCCAGCAAATCCCGATGGGGAGCGAACATACCAGTACTGGCCATTTTATGGGAGTCTGCCCTCCGCTTGTCCAGTGTTTGAGGGAAAATCTAAGCCATCTCCCTCACTATGCACGTTCCAACAAGAGATGCTGGCTTTAAAGTGCATAAACATATCTTGTCACTGATATGAGAAATTCATGAGGGCCAGAGTAAAGGAGCAATCCCATCCCATGATATGGGCCCAGGAGATTGCATCTGGGTTAAGAGACACCAGTCAAAAACCTTAGAGCCAAGATGGAAGGGCCCCATGTTGTTCTCCTTACCACCCCCACTGCCCTAAAGGTGGACGGAATTGGACCCTGGGTGCACTGCAACCACGTGTGTCGTGTCACCCCAGAGGAACAAGAAAAGGCCCAAAAAGAATGGAAGGCGATGCTGCATCCCACCAACCCCTTAAAAATGAAGCTTGTCCGCCAGCTGGCTCCAGACGAATCGCCCTGACTCTCCTGTTGGTGGCCCTCCTTCTCCACTCTGGAACTGCTGGTGCTAACCCACATCAACCTGCTAAGATCACCTGGACACTTCGTAATGGACTAATCCATGAGGTACTCAATTTGACTACTGGAATCCCCTCAATACTTGGTGGTGAGATTTATTCTTCGACCTTGGACCTTTGTAAAAAGAACATATTAGTTACAGTTCAAGTGATGATGCTGAGACAACAATATCAGGCAATGTCTCAGAATGAAGAGGAGGAGTCCTCTCCATGATCAAAGGACGGCGGGGAATGTTGGGACCTAACAAATGCCATGATAGGCTTCAGGGACTAAGGTAGGCCTCACGGGAAAAGCTGAGTCATTGCCCAGTGAGGTCATCCCCACAGATGCCAGGACTTGTCTAATCAGCATACTCCCCATAACCTGGTTTGAGTTTATCAGGACATAAAAGACATCCCCCTGCAGCCAATAAAGATTAGTCAATTAGTAAATACCAGGAAACTCCTGCAGCCAATCAGCCCTTGCCAACTCCCTATCTTTGTTCTAAACCTATAAGTACTGCTGTAAATCTGGGCTTGGGTCTCTTGCTCCACTCCACTGCATTGGATGTGGTGGGAGCCCTAGGTCGAGCTAGAAATAAAACTCCTTCATGCTTTTGCATTGCCATGGACATCTTATTCTCTCAGTTTTGGGGACTTGGACTCTAGGCATAACACCCTGTACAAAAATAAGAGATTTGATTTTTGTCATACCTGAATGACCTAGAGGTTTTCACTAATTTTTTCAGTTTATGCCTGAATTTTACAATAAGGAGCTCATGACCTGAGCCACAGTCAGCTCTATGTCTTATTTTTGCTGACTCTAGAGAATTTCTCCATATTTGACTGCAAAGAGTATAATCAGTCTGATGTTGATATTGATCATCTGTTGATGTGCATGTGTGAGTTGTCTCTTATGGAGTTGGAAGTGGGTGTTTGCTATGACCAGTGTGTTCTCTTGGCAAAACTCTGTTAGCCTTTGTCCTGCTTCATTTTGTACTCCAAGGTCAAACTTGCCTGTTACTTTCAGTTCAGTTCATTTCAGTCGCTTAGTCCTGTCCAACTCTTTGCGACCCCATGAATCGCAGTACGCCAGGCCTCCTTGTCCATCACCAACTCCCAGAGTTCACTCAGACTCACGTCCATAGAGTCTGTGATGCCATCCAACCATCTTATCCTCTGTCGTCCCCTTCTCTTCCTGCCCCCAAACCCTCCCAGCATCAGAGTCTTTTCCAGTGAGTCAACTCTTCCCATGAGGTGGCCAAAGTTCTGGAGCTTCAGCTTTAGCATCATTCCTTCCAAAGAAATCCCAGGGCTGATCTCCTTCAGAATGGACTGGTTGGATCTCCTTGCAGTCCAAGGGACTCTCAAGAGTCTTCTCCAACACCACAGTTCAAAAACATCAATTCTTCGGCGCTCAGCCTTCTTCACAGTCCAACTCTCACATCCATACATGACTACAGGAAAAACCATAGCCTTGACTAGATGGACCTTAGTCGACAAAGTAATGTCTGTTATTTTAGGTAACTTTTGAATTCCTACTTTTGCATTCCAAACTCCTATGATTAAAATATATACATATATATATATATATATTTATAATTTATATATAGAGAGAGCAATGGAACATAGACCAATGGAACAAAATAGAAAGCCCAGAAATAAACCCATGTACCTATGGGTATCTTATTTTTGACAAAGGAGACAAGAATATAAAATGGGGTAAGACAGCCTCTTCAATAAATGGTGCTGGGATGGTGGTGGTGGGAATGGACAGCTACAGGTAAAAGAATGAAATTAGAATACTTCTTAACACCATTGATTCAGTTCAGTTCAGTTCAGTTGCTCAATCTTGTCCAACTCTTTGCGACCCCATAAATTGCAGCATGCCAGGCCTCCCTGTCCAACACCATCTAAGACCAGAAACTATAAAATTCTTTGAGGAAAATAGAGGCAGAACATTTGATGGCCTAAATTAAAGCAAGATCCTCTATGAACCACCTCTTAAAGTAATGGAAATAAAAACAAAATAAGCAAGTGGGACCTGATTAAACTTAAAAGCTTTTGCACAGCAAAGGAAGCTATAAGCAAGGTGAAAAGACTACCTTCAGAATGGGAGAAAATAATAGCAAATGAAACAACTGACATAGGTTTAATTTCCAACAATACAAACAGCTCATACAACTCAATATCAGAAAAGCAAACAATGCAATCAAAAAGTGGGAAAAAGAGACATTTCTCCAAAGAAGACATACAGATGGCAAACAAACACATGAAAAGAGGCTCAACATATGCTAATCAAAACTGCAATGAAGTGTCACCTCACATAGGTCAGAATGGCCATCATCAAAAAGTCTACAAACAATAAATGCTGGAGAAGATGCAGTGAAAAAGAACTTTTGCACTCTTGGTGGGAATGTAAATTGATACAACTACTATGGGAGATGGTAAGGAAATTTCTTAAAAAAACTATGACTAAACCCACCATATGACCCAGCAATCCTACTTCTTGGCATATACCTTGAAGAAACCAAAACTGAGAGAGACACATGTATCCCATTGTTCATTGCACCACTATTTACTATAGCTAGAACATGGAAGAAACCTAGATGTCCACCAACAGATGAATGGATAAAGAAGTTGTGGTACATATACAAAATGCAGTATTACTCGTCCATAAAAAGGAACACATTTAAGTCAATTCTAATGAGGTCGATAAACCTAGAAACTATTATACAGAGTGAAGGAAGTCAGAAAGAGAAAGACAAATATTGCATTCTAATGCATACATATGGAATCTAGAAAAATGGTACTGAAGGATTTATTTACAGGGCAACAGTGGAGGAACAAACATAGATAATAGACTTATGGACATGGAGAGAGGGGAGGAGAAGGTGAGATGTATGGAAAGAGTAACATGGAAATTTACACTACCATATGTAAAATAGATAGCCAAAGGGAATTTGCGGTATGACTCAGGAAACTCAAACAGGGGCTCTGTATCAACCTAGAGGAGTGGGATGTGAGGGAGATAGGACATAGATTCAAAAGGAAGAGGATATATATATATATACCTATAACTGATTCATGTTGAAGTTTGACAGAAAACAGCAAAATTCTGTAAAGCAATTATCCTTCAATAAAAAGTAAATAAATTTAAAAATAAATAAATAAAAGGAAGTATCCCCTTGAAAAAAATCTGAGTCATGACACCAGATATGCTGGGGAAGTATGTAATTTGAAATGGTGTACCAGTGTTACAGCTCGGTTATAGTTCAATTTTATTTGGCAAGCAAATGTTAGCACACCTTTGAGATGTGAGGGCAGGCTGGAGAAGCCTCAATCCATTTTGTCTTCCTCCTTTTATACATTTGTCCCTTCCCCCCCCCCACCCCTTAAGCCTGCTTTATACAAATAAAGCAGAGGTGGCCAAGAAGGAGGTGTGCTTGTTTCATCTGAAGTTCTCATTCTGTTCCTTGGATTTTCTTTTGTTCCATTTTGAGGGCTTTTCCGTTTCTTTGTCTTTTAGCCACCACCACTTTGGACTCCTTTTTCCTATTCTACGATGGCATCCCACTCCAATGCTCTTGCCTGGAAAATCCCGTGGATGGAGGAGCCTGGTAGGCTGCAGTCCATGGGGTCGCTAAGAGTAGGACACAACTGAGCGACTTCACTTTCATTTTTCACTTTCATGCTTTGGATAAAGAAATGGCAACCCACTCTAGTGTTCTTGCCTGGAGAATCCCAGGGATGGGAGAACCTGGTGGGCTGCTGTCTATGGGGTCACACAGAGTCAGACACGACTGAAGTGACTTAAAAGCAGCAGCAGCAACAGCAGCTACCTAACACACCTAAATACTTTCGGGACTCTCGTTGGGTGTGAGGTCTACTCCATTTTTTTCCATGGGATTCTTGTCCATAGCAGTAGATATAATGGTCATCTGAATTAAATTCACAATTCCTGTCCTTTTTATTTTACTGATCCCTAAAATGTCAATGTTCACTCTTGCTATCTCCTGCTTGACTACCTCCAACTTACTTTGATTCATGAATCTAATATACTAGGTTCCCTATGCAATATTGTTCTTTATCACATTAGATTTTGCTTTCACCACCAGACACATCCTTAACTGACTATCATTTTTGCTTTGGCCCAGTGTCTTCATTCTTTCTTGAACTATTTCTCTTGTATTCCCCAGTAGCTTATTGGACACCTTCCAAATGGGAACTCATCTTCTACTGTAATGTCTTTTGCCTTTTCATAGCATTCATTGGATTCTCAAGACAAGAATACTGGAGTGGTTTTTCATTCTTGACTCCAGTGGATCATGCATATTGTAGAATGTATGATTAACTTCTCTATCCAAAATGTTGTTTTCTTTCTTTTTCAATACTTATTCTCCTCAGTACTGAGGAATATAAGAGAAAAGGGGAGAGGGGTTGAAATCAAGCTGAATGTTGCAAGGACATTCCAGATACAATATCTTTTCTATGTTTGTAAGGATAAGTTTCAGCCTCCTAGACCTTTTCTGAGTTTCAAAGGGCAGATTCAAATAGTTACTAATCAGGAAAGTGAGGGATGGCAGAAACAAAGGAAAAGCAGTCAAACAATTGTGTGGTGATGAGGTAGGGTCCTAGTTTCTCTTCAGATGATATATATAACAATATACTTTTGAGCTTTTCTGTAGGTACACCCACCTCTGCGTGGAGAGAGTAACTTCAGGCTAAGTGCATGATTCCTGGGACACCACACTATTGTCTCACCACCAACAATCAGGAAGTCACACAGCCTATAGGCCTCATCTCTAATTTTGTCCATAAAACCCCTCCCCCAAACCACTGGGGAGGTCAGATCTTCTGAGCATGATCCTACTATTCTCCTTGCAGTAAAATGTTCTATGTTCCAAATTCCAGTGTGTTGTCTTGGTCTTCTGTGGGTCAGGCATGTGGACTTGGGTTCCACAACACCAGTTTCACTCATGTAATCCAGTTAAACCCCTGTATTCAATCCTCATATTTTAATACTCATGTTGCCTTGACTGACAGTACAGTGCTGTCTCTTATTCCATTGCTTATTCTAATTTTCCCCTTGTAGCTTCTACTCAGTAAAATTAGAAACTAGCTTTCTGAAGACTCTGTAAAACTATCTTTGGTATTCTTGAGGATCATTATAGAACCATTATGTTAAAGTCACATAAATTTGGCATTGCTGAGTGTAATACAGATAGCATTTTGGCATCAAAGTAAAGGCACTATTCAAGCTATATACATATTTGGAAAGGATACATAAGAATGATTAATATAGAAGCTACATGAGAGGATGAAGTAGTATGGAATATAAGCCGTTTTGCTTTGCACAGCATCCTATTTGCTCACAAAGATTTCATATGTTCATATTGGAAATATTACTAATGAATGTACTTGTTTATTACTTACTACATACCCATTTTTGAAGTAAATTTTCATTCAAGGGAAATGAATTGTAAGTATAAATACAACTTATTAAAATGTATAGTGTGTATACATTGCAAAATTTGTATAATAAGTTGTGCACAATATTTATTCTTGAATCATTATTCTGTAAAAGATGTTCATATTGTTGCAGAAGTTGGACTGTTGAGAAACCAAACACCACACTCAGAGAGTTGGAAAACTCAAGTTTATTATGCTGGCAGGCCCAGGAGGTAGCACTCCAAGTTCTGAGCCCAGAAGAAAGGGGTTACAAAGTTTTTATAGACAGTGAATGACATCAGACTATAGAGGGCAGTAAGTGAAGTCATTCAGTCGTGTCTGACTCTTTGCGATCCCATGGACTGTAGCCTACCAGGCTTCTCCATCCATGGGATTCTCCAAGCAAGAATACTGGAGTGGGTTACCATTTCCTTCTCCAGGAATCTTCCTGACCCAGGGATCGAACCCGGGTCTCCTGCATTAGAGGCAGATGCTTTAACCTCTGAGCCACCAGCTAATGCTAACTGTTAAATAGGCTGGTTTAAATTAAGGGTTTTACATGTATGGGAACAGGGCTTAGGACAGGGTGGGAGAATGCCTGACCGTTAAACAAACAAAAAAAAAAACTCGTTAAGCAAGGTTACAGGGGCTGGGCAATTGAAAAAGACAGGACAAGGGTGAATGAGATAAGCTTCCATTCCTAGCACTGTTTTAAGTCTCCATTTTCTAAGTTACGTGACTTATGTGATTTTGCAAGGAGCAAGCTGAGTTACAGAAGTAGAGCAAGCAGGAAGTTATTGTAAATTTTAACTTTTCTTCCTCATTATTACATACAGATGATTATCCTAGCTTCAAATATCATGAGAGTCAGCGGCATGACATTTTAAGAACTTACCTCTGCAGGCAAAATACCTGTATTCAAATCCCAGTTCCATCACTTACTAGCTGTGTGATCTTGGGCAACATACTTAGCTTTTCTGAGCTTCAGTTCTATATGTGAATTAAAATGAAGGTAGCATTTACTTTTTGATTAAATGAGCTCATGTCCATAAAGTATTTAGATCAGATTCAGTCTTATTTGTAATCATTCAATAAACATTGGCTATAACAATTGCTATTATTATGTTATGAAAATGTGACTTTGCTGATTGTAAGTATGAATGTGACCTCTAACAGTCTTCATTATGAAATTATAAAGGAGGAAGAGAATAATTTTCACTCTAACTTTCTAAGTTCTCTGCTAGAAATCCTGTAAAAAGGACAGATTAAAAAGAGAAAACCTGCAGAAGATTATTAACAGGTAGCTCAGTGGGCAAAGAATCTGCCTGCAAACCTGGGTTCTATCCCTGGGTCAAGAAGCCCCCTGGAGAAGGAAATGGCAGCCCACTACAGTATTCTTACCTGAAGACTCTCATGGACAGAGGGGCCTGGCAGACCATAGTCCATGGGGTCACAAGAACCAGACATGACTTAGCAACTAAACCATCACTACTACCACTTTATGTCTACATTAGAGATACTCAGAAGAATAAAAAAGAAAAACCTCTCAGATGAATAAAAATGAAGGCTTAAATATATTCTTCAGCTAAGGCAAGAGAAATTCTGGAGTAAGCAAATTATGGGGAGGTGCTCAAGAAAACTACTATTAAAAAAAAATAAGTTTTGTTATGCAGATTTCCATCAGAGTCTTCTCCATTGTTAAGTGTCCTGTAGTCCTTTTCTTCTTGGTACAGAGGGGGAATATCCTTTTAAATGGTGATTTAGAAATAAGTAAGATTTATTCATAAATGAAGAAATATGAATAAATGTGAATTTCCCTTACAAACAAGTTATATTTTGGGGTGGCATATTCTGCCACTCTGCCAAATGATATAATTGAAGAAATACTACATAACCTAAAGATAATTATTGTTTTTTACTTAAATAGAGCAGGAGCCATATGGGTTGTGACATGCTACCAAAATGTGAATATAATTCTGGATCTTCAAACTGGATACTGGGTAAATTGTTATTTTCCTTACCCAACTCCAACTCAAGGTGATGAAGGATTTTGTTTTTCTTCTGACCATCTTTGATTTGTCTTACCTAATTTTCTAGCCAAGGACAGTTTTGAACTAATTCCTAGAGTTGCACTATGGCAGAGTAACGTAAGCTGGAAATTGATATTGACAACCTGCCTGAATGATTACTGTAAATCTAAAAGAGGAAATAATTTTAAATTTCCAAATACTAGGTGGCTGAGTCTTATAACACACACAAAAGAAGAAGAATTAAAGAGGAAAAACCGTAAACTCCTTGGCAGTCCAGTAGTTAGGATTTAATAATTTCACTGCTTATGGCCCTGGGTTCAGCCCCTGGTTGGGGAGGTCCAACTAAAATCCTGTGAGCTATGTAGCATGACCAAAGCAAAGAAGCAAACAACTTAACTAGTTACCACTTGGATGCCTACAAATGTAAATGAACTTGATGAAATTTCCTCCTTTGTTAGTTAAACAAATTGCGTATGCTTTAAAAGGGCAAAATGCACAAGGCTGAAACATAAGACAGGGATGATAACCAGAGGAACTGGGGATGAAAACTCCGTATTTGTGTACAACTACCACAAAACAATGTGACCTATATGTGCTGGAAGTACTTTCCCTTGAATGTGAGCTTATTGGATATTCTAGAAAGATATCTTCTAATTTCAGAAAGAAAATAATAACAGAGATCACCTAAAATGATCTTTATTTTATACAGGAGACCTTTTACATGAATGCTATGGTAAATTTGGGAGAATCCAGGTCTTAGCAATCCAGCTCACTTTAAAGAGTCCCTTCCTGTTAGGCAAGGAAATTATACACAATTTCCTTCCTGTTTGAGTTTTGCAAGTGGGCACTTCTTAACTCATTGTCAACCCTATTAAGCTAGGCTAACTTCCTAGGGCTAAACATACAATCATTTTTCATTTCTTGCCAATCTGTTGTATTAAATTTGCATATTGAAATATGCAGAATTTATGTCTGATCTCTAAAAGAAAACTCACTAAATTCCTAGTAGGATTATTCTCTCTTTTTCTCTTTGGCTAGGGACAAAGATTTGAATAACAACTGGGAGAGAAAGCAGAAGTTAGACAGTGCTTTCATAAATGAAATTAGCAAGTTTATACAATTTAAAGGTTCTATTTGTAATTCTAAAAACCTTTTCCCTTCCTCCTTGCTTAGCTTCAGGCATGAATAAAAGTGTTGGGAGGGGGAAATGTTTGCTTTTCTTCCCCTTAATGGGTAAGAGATAGCTAAATGCTGAATTTACAGAATACTTTGCTGGGTTTGGATTTTATGCATAAGCACAAGATGAATATCATGGCTTGGATCTTAACTGAGTAATATCTGCAAAGTCACTTTGCTGTATATATGAAAAATCTACATTGTTTAACTTGACAATCTTCTCAAATGATATCTACAAGTATTTAGCATTAAAAAGCTGAGTTTAGAATTTGAATTGCTAATGTTGAGTTTCCAATTCAAGGTTCCACAATCCAAAACAGGCTTGAAAAGGAAAAAACAAAAAGAACAAGCATAATTGAAGAGAAACAGCAACATTGGCTCCCACTCGGTTAAGTTGCTTCCAGGCAACCTAAGGGGTTCTCACTCTGTGTGACTTCCAATTGCCTTACATTCTACCATGCTCTGGGGTGGAACATTCTAAAGAAAATATTGATGTTATTGTTATCCAAGCTGAAAGAGAAAAACACACACATGCCCATACATATTAAACTAAGCAAAATCCCATCATGAATTTTAAGAGGGAAGAAATCAGTCAGCTTCTCACACAAATTCACTGTTATCATCAACTTTTGTTCTCTCATCTTCTTCTCTTTCTTCTTGCTATACTCCATGTTAGGAATAAAACCTCTGAGCTTGTGCAGGGTTGTATGTAAAAAATGCAAAGTTTGAACATTTTCTTTGTTTTCTACCTTTTTCCCTATGTCTATGTGTCATGCGCAGTGTATGTTCCCCGGTTCTTTGTCTCATCACAACAAAGATTTGGAGCAATGGACATTAGAGCCCTCGGCACATCACAGCTCTCAGGTCTTGGACAAACCATGTTATAGCTCTTAGACAAATCAGTGTTACAGCTCTATTTTATTTAGAAGATAGCAGGAGAATCCATCCTCGAAGCGTGAGGGCATGCTAACCCAAAGATTTGAAGGGAAGAAAGTGGAGGAACACATGGGAGAGGGGGAGAGAGAGAGAGAAAGAGAGAGGAAGAGAGTGAGGGAGAGAGAGAAAGAGCACACGCTCGTGGGAGAGGAAGAGAGACAGATAATGCTTTGGCTCTTCCTTTTATATGTTTTTGCTTCCACCTGGGCCTGCCCTATGCAAGTTGAGCTTAGACAGGAGTGCTGTTTGTTCTACCCGAAGTCTTCACTCTGGTCCTCGGACCTTCCTTTGATCTTCCTTGGTTTTTAGCCACCACCATTTTGGACTCCATTTCCCTATTCTACCTGCTAACATGTGGATCTTCCTCTTTCTATGGACATACTTTCCTAGAATTTGCCTCAAGAGGAGGATCTTGCATAAAGTTTACTGTTCATTTCTCTTTAAAGGAAAAAAAAAAAATCCTGCTTTTCCAGTTCTACAAAGATCAAGTCCTTAGCCAATGCAGTTGCAGACCTGTAGTACACCTTGAAGATAACTCAGAATAAGGCATTTTGTCCTTTGGGAAAACAGGAGAAACAAACACATAGTTAGAAACATTTTAGGAGAAAATTCTATGAACCCACATTCTTATATCTTCCAATACTTGGAAAAGTTCTAAAACTAATAACTGATATCTGACTACCAGTGGCCTTTTATGGAGATGCAGACTTGATTGCATGGATCCCCAGGCTAAAATCACATATATACTGGCCTCTCCCCTGACCTCTTTGGAGCAGTCCCTCAGAACTATTGGAGAGGCTGTTTCCCAGGCTACAGTACTCAGTAAGACACAGAATAAAAATAAACTCATAGCTATTTGTACTTTCATTTTCTTTGTTTCATTCCTCGGTTGACCTCTCTAAGTTATCATCACCAAATTTATTTAAAATCATTCAAGAGTAGCTAATTGCAATGGAAACAAAATGTATTCTATGATTAGTCAATGTATGGAACGAATTGTTCCCAAGTTCAAAGACAATTGAAAAATGATAGACAGCAGACTGAGAAAACATCACTTGGGAACCTTACTCTGCATTCCTTCATCTGTGTTATAGGGAGTTTTCAAAAAAAGAGAGGTAAAATCTTAACTCATAAAATTTTTGAATGAATGTGTGTCAACGATTTCATTTAACTCATTAATGAGGGTACTAGTAAGGTGTTAAAATGTGTCAACTGAAAAAATGCTCATGGCCTTCAAAGTTAAGAGCTAGATTTATTCCGTGGAAATTGTTAGGATTTCCAGCCCAAGAGATAGCATCTCAGGTGACCCCAAGAGAACTGTTTCTGAGGAGGCACATTGGGGCAGGAGCCAGGCTATATAGAAGTTTACAGCAAGGGGCAGGTAACTTGAATATTATAAGATCACTGTTAATTAAGGAAAGCCAGATCTCTTGCATTAAGGGGTTTATCACTCTTTTATATATGGGAAGATGCAAGAGTCTAGACTTATTGAAATAATTATTTCTTATGCATCTCAGCTATCTGGGGTCAAATCCTACTTTTTGGTTGTTTTCACCCTTAATTCCTCATTTGTCCTAAGGAGAGGCAGATGTAGCACATGGCTGCCTCTTGAATTTTCTAGAATCCCTCAGAGCTCATCAACTCTTAGTGGTGAGGAAGTGGCTGATAGCTTCTGGATGGCTGGTATTGCTTCACCTGGGCTCAAAAAGTTGCATTTGGAAGGCTGGAATCCCTAACGGTTATGACATGCTTGTTTACTGGTACATAAGAAAATATTTCATTTCACAAAAAACATGTCATATATGTATACATATATATATACACACACACATATATACACAATCAAGAATATTCAAAACTTTCCTAATAAATGTGAAAGTGCTTAATATCTTCTTTAAGGAAAGTGGCAAAGATTGTCATCTTGATCAAACTTGAATCAGTCTCCTCTAAGTCCTCTTCACAACTATGGTTCAATATTGGGCTTCTGTGTCTGTGGTTGTTGGACATTTGTAATCCAGTTGTATAGCAAGAATCCTGCTGAGTAAGTTTAAAGAAGGTTCCTCACTATTAATGTCTGATCAGCCTCCATATCATGTCAAGTTTATCATCCCCTACCACTGGCCTCTTATCACCCTAGTTGGCTTTCACAAAGAATTCTTCCAAGTACTTTTAGCCAGAATCCATCATACCCTTGATGTTTTCTTTCAGTATTTTCTATCCAATAACACTCTTCCTGCCACCAACCCCATGCATTGTCCAGGTTGTTCTAGGAATTTAACTTAGCTCTATACTGAGTTCATTATTCATCTATTGCAATAATTTCTGAATAAAATCTGATTTTCACCACTGTCTAGCTCTGGCTTTCTTTAATGGAAATGAAAATCAATTGTATCTTTATTGGAAAAATTCACATTTTTAAGGAAAAAATTGATTTGTGTTGACATCAGTTCTGTACAATTTTCAGAAACATGAAATTTGTCAGTGATGAAAAGAGTAAGACCCCCTTATAGATTCAGATAATCCTGAAAGGTCTGCTAGAATATGCTATACTGCTACTGCTGCTGCTAAGTCATTTCAGTCATGTCTGACTCTGCGCAACCCCATAGATGGCAGCCCACAAGGCTCCCCTGTCCCTGGGATTCTCTAGGCAAGAACACTGGAGTGGGTTGCCATTTCCTTCTCCAATGCATGAAAGTGAAAAGTGAAGTGAAGTCACTCAGTCGTGTCCGACTCCTAGTGATCCCATGGACTGTAGCCTACCAGGCTCCTCCGTCCATGGGATTTTCCAGGCAAAAGTACTGGAGTGGGTTGCCATTTCCTTCTCCGAGAATATGTTCTACATTCCATTAAAAAGATATTCAGTAATCATTATGCCCATTTCAAAATCTTTCTCAAATTTTCCTTATATCAGATACTAGAACATCTGCCATAACTAAAATTTGTTAGTCATCTCCTCTTTTCATTTCCATTCAGTAGCTGTTTCAGAGTAGGCAATGGCACCCCACTCCAGTGCTCTTGCCTGGAAAATCCCATGGACAGAGGAGCCTGGTAGGCTACAGTCCATGGGGTCACAAAGAGTCAGATACAAGCGAGTGACTTCACTTTCACTTTTCACTTTCATGCATTGGAGATGGAAATGGCAACTCACTCCAGTGTTCTTGACTGAGGAATACCAGGGATGGGGGAGACTGGTGGGCTTCCGTCCATGGGGTCACACAAAGTCGGACACAACTGATGCGACTTAGCATCAGCAGCAACTATTTGCTTCAAAGGCTACACTTGTTTCATTTACCTCATTCAGTTCAGTTCAGTTCAGTCGCTTAGTCGTGTCTGGCTTTCTGTGACTCCATGGACTGAAGCATGCCAGGTTTCTCTGTCCATTACCAGCTCCTGGACATTACTCTAATTCATGTCACAGGAGGAAATGACTGTCAGAGGGACTCTTTCTGAAACAAGTTTACTGGAAATTAATTATATAATTTATAAAGGTGGAAGCTCATTTTGGTAACCATTTAAGGTTCACTTCTCTCAGAATTCTCTCAGGATTCTTAAAATTTTTTTAAAAATTGCATTTAGCAAAAATGAAATTAGAAAATTTCAATTATTGATACAAAGCAATTACTAATACCTGTGATACACAGAATAATCCCTATCAGAGATGTTCATATCATAATCCCTAGATTTTGTGAATATGTCAGTTACATGAAAATTAAGGTCACTGATGAAATTAAGGTCAGTTTTCATTCCAATTCCAAAAAAGGCAATGCCAAAGAATGCTCAAACTACCGCACAATTGCACTCATCTCACATGCTAGTAAAGTAAAACTCAAAATTCTGCAAGCCAAGCTTCAGCAATACGTGAACTGTGAACTCCCTGATGTTCAGGCTGGTTTTATAAAAGGCAGAGGAACCAGAGATCAAATTGCCAACATCTGCTGGATCATGGAAAAAGCAAGAGAGTTCCAGAAAAACATTTGTTTCTGCTTTCTTAAATATACCAAAGCCTTTGCCTGTGAGGATCACAATAAACTGTGGACAATTCTTCAAGAGATGGGAATACCAGACCACCTAACCTGCCTCTTCAGAAATCTGTATGCAGGTCAGAAAGCAACAGTTAGAACTGGACAGAGAACAACAGACTGGTTCCAAATAGGAAAAGGAGTATGTCAAGGCTGTATATTGTCACCCTGCTTATGTAACTTACATGCAGAGAACATCATGAGAAATGCTGGACTGGAAGAAACACAAGCTGGAATCAAGATTGCCAGGAGAAATATCAATAACCTCAGATATGCAGATGACACCACCCTTATGGCAGAAAGTGAAGAGGAGCTAAAAGCCTCTTGATGACAGTGAAGGAGGAGACTGAAAAAGTTGGCTTAAAGCTCAACATTCAGAAACGAAGATCATAGTATCTGGTCCCATCACTTCATGGGAAATAGATGGGGAAACAGTGTCAGACTTTATTTTGGGGGCTCCAAAATCACTGCAGATGGTGACTGCAGCCATGAAATTAGAAGACGCTTATTCCTTGGAAGAAAAGTTATGACCAACCTAGATAGTATATTCAAAAGCAGAGACATTACTTTGCTGACAAAGGTCCATCTAGTCAAGGCTATGGTTTCTCCTGTAGTCATGTATGGATGTGAGATTTGATTTGGACTGTGAAGAAGGCTGAGCGCCAAAGATTTGATGCTTTTGAGCTGTGGTGTTGGAGAAGATTCTTGAGAGTCCCTTGGACTGCAAGGAGATCCAACCAGTCCATTCTGAAGGAGATCAACCCTGGGATTTCTTTGGAAGGAATGATGCTAAAGCTGAAACTCCAGTGCTTTGGCCACCTCATGTGAAGAGTTGACTCATTGGAAAAGACTCTGATGCTGGGAGGGATTGGGGGCAGGAGGAGACGGGGATGACAGAGTATGAGATGTCTGGATGGCATCACGGACTCGATGGACGTGAATCTGAGTGAACTCTGAGGGATGGTAATGAACAGGGAGGCCTGGCGTGCTGTGATTCATGTGGTTGCAAAGAGTCGAACACGACTGAGCAACTGAACTGATGAAATTAAGTTGTTACCCGGGACACTAAGCCTGGGCAGCTGTCACCTGGCACACTAAGCGTGCAGGGCTGAGAGGAGTTACCCCATGCCAGAGGTCAGGGGCAAAGGTGAGAGTGCCAGGCTGCAAAAGCACAGGAACGGCCAGAAGAGCTGCCCAAGTCTGAGGTCAGGGGTGGCAGCCGGGAGGAGCAACCCAAGGAGCGGTGGCTCCACGGGCACAGGAGGGCCTAGAGGAGATATCCCACATTGCAGGTCAGGAAAGGTGGCAATAAGGAGATACCACTCGTCCAAGGTAAGGAGCACTGGCTTTGCTTTGCTCGAGCAACCATGAAGAGATACCCCACGCCCAAGGTAAGAGAAACCCAAGTAAGATGGTAGGTGATCTAAGAGGGCATCAGAGGGCAGACATACTGAAACCATACTCACAGAAAACTAGTCAATCTAATCACACTAGAACCACAGCCTTGTCTAACTCAATGAAACCAAGTCATGCCCTCAGGGCAACCCAAGATGGGTGGGTCACGGTGGAGAGGTTTGATACAATGTGGTCCACTAGAGAAGGGAATGGCAAACCACTTCAGCATTCTTGCCTTGAGAATCCCATGAACAGTATGAAGAGGCAAAATGATAGGTTACTGGAAGAGGAACTCCCCAGGTCAGTAGGTGTCCAATACGCTACTGGAGATCAGTGCAGAAATAACTCCAGAAAGAATAAAGGGATGGAACCAAAGCAAAAACAATACCCAGCTGTGGATGTGACTGGTGATAGAAGCAAGATCCGATGCTATAAAGAGCAATATTGCATAGGAAGCTGGAATTTCAGTCCATGAATCAAGGAAAATTGGAAGTGGTCAAACAAGAGATGGCAAGGGTGAACGTCAACATTCTAGGAATCAGCGAACTAAAATGGACTGGAATTGGTGAATTTAACTCAGATGACCATTATATCTACTACTACGGGCAGGAATCCCTCAGAAGAAATGGAGTAGCCATCATGTGTGGGGCCCTAAATGGGAAACCTTAAAAACAAAGGGGCTAGCTTTGCGGTTGAAAACCTAAGATGGCGCCTGGTGGAAGAGATGGGGGCAGGGTCTATGTTGTCTGTCAAAGTTTTTGATTGGCTCTCTTGATTTCTGTGCACGTAGACAGTGTGTGATCTCCATAGGCTCCTGTTATAATGAAGGGACATGACAATTTGACCTTTAATGTGATTGGTGCAACTATGGAAAGTCCCTCCTAAAACCCTCCTGTTTGTCTATATAAGTTGGGAGTTTGCAACAATAAACTGGAACTGCTTCGATGGAACCCCTGTCGCGTCTGATTGTCTCTTGCTCACCGAGGGGCTAGGTTGGCGGACAGCAGGATCACCTCTCCTTGGGAACTCCTCAGCTTTGCTGAGGAAGTTCTACTGCCTCTAGTCTTTCTGCGGAGCGCCCCCCACAATCATGGTCAACAAAAGAGTCTGAAATGCAATACTTAGATGGAATCTCAAAAATGACAGAATGATCTGTGTTCGTCTCCATGGCAAACCATTCAATATCAAGGTAATCCAAGTCTATGCCCCAAAGAGTAATGCTGAAGAAGCTGAAGTTGAGCGGTTTTATGTAGACCTACAAGACCTTTTAGAACTAACACCCAAAAAGATTTCCTTTTCATTATGGGGGACTGGAATGCAAAAGTAGAAAGTCAAAAAACACCTGGAGTAACAGGCAAATTTGGTCTTGGAATGCAGAATGAAGCAGGGCAAAGACTAATAGAGTTTTGCCAAGAAAATACACTGGTCATAGCAAACACCCTCTTCCAACAACACAAGAGAAGACTCTACACATGAACATCACCAGATGGTCAACACTGAAATCAGACTGATTATATTCTTTGCAGCCAAAGATGGAGAAGCTCTATACAGTCAACAAAAACAAGACCAGGAGCTGACTGTGGCTCAGACCATGAACTACTTATTACAAAATTCAGACTCAAATTGAAGAAATTAGGGAAAACCACTAGACCATTCAGGTATGACCTAAATCAAATCCCTTATGATTATACAGTGGAAGTGATAAATAGATTTAAGGGCCTAGATTTCATAGATAGAGTGCCTGATGAACTATGGAATGAGGTTCGTGACATTGTACAGGAGACAGGGATCAAGACCATCCCCATGGAAAAGAAATGAAAAAAAGCAAAATGGCTGTCTGGGGAGGCCTTACAAATAGCTGTGAAAAGAAGAGAGGTGAAAAGCAAAGGAGAAAAGAAAAGTTATAAGCATCTGAATGCAGAGTTCCAGAGAATAGCAAGAAGAGAGAAGAAAGACTTCTTCAGCAATTAATGCAAAGAAATAGAGGAAAAGAACAGAATGGGAAAGAATAGAGGTCTCTTCAAGAAAATTAGAGATACCAAGGGAACATTTCATGCAAAGATAGGCTCAATAAAGGACAGAAATGGTATGGACCTAACAGAAGCAGAAGACATTAAGAAGAGGTGGCAAGAATACACAGAAGAACTGTACAAAAAAAAATCTTCATGCCCAGATAATCATGATGGCGTGATCACTAATCTAGAGCCAGACATCCTGGAATATGAAGTCAAGTGGGCCTTAGAAAGTATCACTACGCATAAAGCTAGAGGAAGTGATGGAATTCCAGTTGAACTGATTCAAATCCTGAAAGATGATGCTGTAAGTGCTGCACTCAATATGCCAGCAAATTTGGAGAACTCAGCAGTGGCCACAGGACTGGGAAAGGTCAGTTTTCATTCCAAATCCAAAGAAAGGCAATGCCAAAGAAAGCTCAAACTACAGCACAATTGCACTCATCTCACATCCTAGTAAAGTAATGTTCAAAATTCTCCAAGCCAGGCTTCAGCAATACATGAACCACGAACTCCCTGATCTTTATGCAGGTTTTAGTAAAGGCAGAGGAAAAAAAAAAAAAGGCAGAGGAACCAGAGATCAAATTGCCAATATCCACTTGATCATGGAAAAAGCAAGAGAGTTCTAGAAAAACATCTATTTCTGCTTTCTTGACTATGCCAAAGCCTTTGACTGTGTGGATCACAATAAACTGTGGAAAATTCTTCAAGAGATGGGAATACCAGACCACTTGAGCTGCCTCTTGAGAAATCTGTATTCAGGTCAGGAAGCAACAGTTAGAACTGGACAGGGAACAACAGACTGGTTCCAAATAGGAAAAGGAGTACGTCAAAGCTGTATATTGTCACCATGCTTATTTAACTTACATGCAGAGTACATCATGAGAAACGCTGGACTGAAAGAAACACAAGCTGGAATCAAGATTGCCAGGAGAAATGTCAATAACCTCAGATATGCAGATGACACCACCCTTATGGCAGAAAGTGAAGAGGAGCTAAAAGCCTCTTGATGAAAGAGAAGAGTGAAAAAATTGGCTTAACGCTCAACATTCAGAAAACGAAGATCATGGCATCCGGTCTCATCACTTCATGGGAAATACATAGGGAAACAGTGGAAACAGTGTCAGTGTTTATTTTTGGGGACTCCAAAATTGCTGCAGATGGTGACTGCAGCCATAAAATTAAAAGACACATATTCCTTGGAAGAAAAGTTGTGACCAACCTAGATAGTATATTCAAAAGCAGAGACATTACTTTGCTGACAAAGGTCCGTCTAGTCAAGGCTATGGTTTCTCCTGTGGTCATGTATGGATGTGAGAGTTGGACTGTGAAGAAGGCTGAGAACCAAAGAATTGATGCTTTTGAACTGTGGTGTTGGAGAAAACTCTTGAGAGTCCCTTGGACTGCAAGGAGATCCAACCAGTCCATTCTGAAGATCAGCCCTGGGATTTCTTTGGAAGAAATGATGCTAAAGCTGAAACTCCAGTACTTTGGCCACCTCATGGGAAGAGTTGACTCATTCAAAAAGACTGATTCTGAGAGGGATTGAGGGCAAGAGGAGAAGGGGACGACAAAGCATGAGATGGCTGGGTGGCATCACGGACTCAATGGACGTGAATCTGAGTGAACTCCGGGTGATGGTGATGGACAGGGAGGCCTGGCGTTGTGAGATTCATGGGGTTGCAAGGAGTCGCACACTACTGAGTGACTGAACTTAACTGAACCTTAAAAAAGAGATTATCCTAGATTATCCCAGTAGGTTTGAAGTAATTCAATAGCTCTTAAAATTTAGGTTAGAGGAGGAAGAGATGAGTTAGAATGACAAGTGACTATGGAAAAATGATCAGAGAGATGCAAGTTACTGCTTAAGGTGGAGGAGGAAACAAGGAGCTAAGAAATGTGTGTGGTTTTCTAGAGACTAGAAAAGGCAAGGAAAATTCTAGGATTTCTCTTCTAGAATCTTGAGAAAGGTATGCAATCTTGTTGATAACATGATTTTAGCTCAGTGACATCTATGTAGTACTTCTAAACAATAGATAAGATTTAATACATTAGTGTTATTTAAGCTTCTAATTTTGTGGTAATATGTTAAAACAGTAACTGAAAACAGATACACTATCTAGTAGTTAATTAATAAGACAGTGGTAGCTAGAGATGATGTACCCTCAGAATAGTGAATCTAGTCTAGAAAATTAGTTGCAATCTGCTCTCTCCAACTTGTTTATAAGATATGAGGTCAATAATCCAACAGCAGTTGGATGAACACATAGGAATATTATAATGTAACTTTTGAAAAAGTAAACTTGTAATCTCAGGGAAATACAAAATAATCACATGTCAAATATATTTTTACATTTTAATTTTTAATTAAATTATTTATTTTAATTGTAGGTTAGTGACTTTACAATATTATGGAGGTTTTTGCCATACATTCACATGAATCAGTCATGAGTGTATATGTGTTCCCCCATCCTGAACCCCCTTCCTACCTCCCTCCCCATCCCATCCCTCTGGATTGTCCCAGTGCACTGACTTTGAGTGCCCTGTTTCATGCATCAAACTTGGGCTGGTCACATGTGGTAATATACATGTTTCAATGCTATTCTCTCAAATCATCCCATCCTCGCCTTCTCTCACAGAGTCCAAAAGTCTGTTCTTTATATCTGTGTCTCTTTCGCTATCTCGCATATACGGTCATTGTTACCATCATTCTAAATTCAATATATATGCATTAATATACTGTATTGGTGTTTTTCTTTCTGAATTACTTCACTTTGTATAATAGGCTCCGGTTTCATCCACCTCATAAGAATTAATTCAAATGTGTTATTTTTAATAGCTGAGTAATATTTCATTGTGTATATGTACCACAGCTTTCTTATCCATTCATCTACCAGTGGATATCTAGGTTGATTCTATGTTCTAGCTATTGTAAACAGTGCTGCAATGAACACTGGGGTACACGTGTCTCTTTCAATTCTTGTTTGCTCAGTGTGTGTGCCTAGCAGTGGGATTGTTGGGTCATATGGCAGTTCTATTTCAAGTTTTTAAGAAATCACCACACTGTTCTCCATAGTGGCTGTACTAGTTTGCATTCCCACCAACAGTGTAAAAGATTCCCTTTTCTCTACATCCTCTCCAACATTTATTGTTTGTAGACATTTTAATAACAGCCATTCTGACTGGTATAAGATGGTACCTCATTGTGGTTTTGATTTGCATTTCTCTGATAATGAGTGATGTTGGGCATCTTTTCATGTGTTTGTTAGCCATCTGTATATCTTCTTTGGAGAAATGTCTGTTAAGTCCTATAGCCCATTTTTTGATTGGGTCATTTATTTTTCTGGAATTGAGCTACGTGAGATGCTTGTTTATTTTTGAGATTAATTCTTTGTCAGTTGCTTCATTTGCTATTATTTTCTCCCATTCTGAAAGATGTCTTTTTATTTAATGTTATAAGAAAGAAGATGTTAGAACCACTTAGAAGAACACCTGAGAACCTTAGCTATTCAGAGGAAAATTAGCAGATAAAAGTTAGGATAATATTGCTGAGTTAGATATAAATTGATTATAATCAAAAAAGCCATTATAGCACTGGAATCATCTCTTCCACCAGAATGAAATGAATGCATATCAATGGGAAAATTCTTCATGTTAAGAAGCCAATTCCCCAAATGTAGAACTTTCAGTTTAATACTGTAAACAATGAAATAAACTCTATATGTTCTCCCCCAGACAGTATGCCACCCAAATTTTTATTTTATTTTTAATTTCTAGGCACATTTTTTGAAAGGTGCATTAAAACATTTTGTCACTTGGAAAGCAAAAAATACTAGATAGCTATTTTGAATTCAAGAATTGCTAAGCAGTAAACAAAAAATGTTTGAAATAATTACATAGCAGAAAGAAGGAAAAGAGCTATGCTCTAGAAAAAAATGCAACTATGAAAGTATTTCACTCTCCTAATGAATATTTTATAATGTACTTATTTTGTGTTTTTAAAGCAACAAAAGAAAACTGGACCATACACACAATGAAATAGTTAATTTGAAACAAACAAACAAACAAAGCCTAAGTAAATTAAGAGTACCCATTACACCTCACTTCAATTTTAACATGTGGAAATGGTGCAAAATATTTATAAAATATGCATGATAAAGCTTGAAAGAAATGGAAACCCCCATACTTCAGAAATAAAGAAATATTCGATAGTTTTCAGTATAAATTGATAAACTGACCACAGTAGGACCAGTTTTAAGAGCTAGGGTTTATATGCCCCCATGACAATGAGAGTGTCTCAGAAGGGCTACAAGAAAATAATTTTTTGAATGACTGCAGATTTTTAGAAAGTGCTCCCTTTGTAAATAGGAAACTTTATCAACAAATCAGCCCATGTTCATAGAATAAAGATAACTGGACTATGACATAGACCAAAAAAAAAAAAAAAATCAGTGATAGATTAGAATATCAAGTTTGAAATGTGGTAGTTTTTAAGATGGAATGGTTCAGTTCAGTTCAGTTGCTCAGTCGTGTTCCACTCTTTGCGATCCCATAAATCACAGCATGCCAGGCCTCCGTGTTCATTACCATTTCTCGGAGTTCACTCAGACTCACGTCCATCGAGTCCGTGATGCCATCCAGCCATCTCATCCTCTGTCGACCCCTTCTCCTCCTGCCCTCAATCCCTTCCAGCATCAGAGTCTTTTCCAATGAGTCAACTCTTCGCATGAGGTGGCCAAAGCACTGGAGTTTCAGCTTTAGCATCATTCCTTCCAAAGAAATCCCAGGGTTGATCTCCTTCAGAATGGACTGGTTGGATCTCCTTGCAGCCCAAGGGACTCTCAAGAATCTTCTCCAACACCACAGCTCAAAAGATCAATTCTTTGGCGCTCAGCCTTCTTCACAGTCCAAATCTCACATCCATACATGACTACAGGAGAAACCATAGCCTTGACTAGATAGACCTTAGTCGGCAAAGTAATGTCTCTGCTTTTGAATATACTATCTAGGTTGGTCATAACTTTTCTTCCAAGGAGTAAGCGTCTTCTAATTTCATGGCTGCAGTCACCATCTGCAGTGATTTTGGAGCCCCCAAAATAAAGTCTGACACTGTTTCCACTGTTTCCCCATCTATTTCCCATGAAGTGATGGGACCAGATACTATGATCTTCGTTTCTGAATGTTGAGCTTTAAGCCAACTTTTTCAGTCTCCTCCTTCACTGTCATCAAGAGGCTTTTTAGCTCCTCTTCACTTTCTGCCATAAGGGTGGTGTCATCTGCATATCTGAGGTTATTGATATTTCTCCTGGCAATCTTGATTCCAGCTTGTGTTTCTTCCAGTCCAGCATTTCTCATGATGTTCTCTGCATGTAAGTTAAATAAGCAGGGTGACAATATACAGCCTTGACATACTCCTTTTCCTATTTGGAACCAGTCTGTTGTTCCCTGTCCAGTTCTAACTGTTGCTTTCTGACCTGCATACAGATTTCTGAAGAGGCAGGTTAGGTGGTCTGGTATTCCCATGTCTTGAAGAATTGTCCACCTTTTATAGTGATCCACACAGGCAAAGGCTTTGGCATAGTCAAGAAAGCAGAAACAGATGTTTTTCTGGAACTCTCTTGCTTTTCCTATGATCCAGCAGATGTTGGCAATTTGATCTCTGGTTCCTCTGCCTTTTCTAAAACCAGCTGAACATATGGAAGTTCACAATTCACGTATTGCTGAAGCCTGGCTTGGAGAATTTTGAGCATTACTTTACTAACATGTGAGATGAGTGCAATTGTGTGGTAGTTTGAGCATTCTTTGGCATTGCCTTTCTTTGGAATTGGAATGAAAACTGACCTTTTCCAGTCTTGTGGCCACTGTTGTGTTTTCCAAATTTGCTGGCATATTGAGTTCAGCACTTTCACATCATCATCTTTCAGGATTCAGAAACAGCTCAATGGGAATTCCATCACCTCCACTAGCTTTGTTTATAGTGATGCTTTCTAAGGTCCACTTGACTTCACATTCCAGGATGTCTGGCTCTAGATTAGTGATCACATCATCAAGGTTATCTGGGTCGTGAAGATCTTTTTGTACAGTTCTTCCATGTATTCTTGCCACCTCTTCTTTATATCTTCTGCTTCTGTTAGGCCCATACCATTTCTGTCCTTTATCGAGCCCATCTTTGCATGAAATGTTCCTTTGGTGGGCTAGAAACTGTAAGCTCTAATGAATTAGCATGAAATTCAGTTTGGACCTGGTGAAACTCAAAGGCCAAACAGATGCAAGTAGGAGTTGATTGAGCAGGAACACAGAAATGCCTTCTTAATGCAGTACAACCATGGTCTATTTACTAAGTCACTTCAGTCATGTCTGACTCTGTGCGACCCCATAAACAGAAACCCACCAAGGTCTCCCATCCCCTGCATTCTCTAGGCAAGAACACTGGAGTGGGTTGCCATTTCCTTCTCCAATGCATGAATGTGAAATGTGAAATGGAAGTTGCTCAGTCGTGTCTGACTCTTAGCGACCCCATGGAATGCAGCCTACCAGGCTCCTCTGTCCATGGGATTTCCAGGAAAGAGTACTGGAGTGGGGTGCCATTGCCTTCTCTGACCATGGTCTAAGGCTGATGTTAATACCTGATGAAAATCAGAATATAGACCAAAAAATTAAAATAAAAAAAAAAGAATATATATCAAAACAAAACCTGTTAGTACAATTTCATGAGTAGGGCAATGCCATTAAAAATTTTTATTAATTATATCAATACCTGTATTACTAGAGATAGTATCATACTCATAGGAATTTGAATATTTAAGAAATATATCCATAAATATATAAACAGATGTGTAAAAATTGATTAGATACAAATC
The DNA here is from genome assembly GCA_917880005.1 of Nanger dama. NCBI lineage: Eukaryota > Metazoa > Chordata > Mammalia > Artiodactyla > Bovidae > Nanger > Nanger dama. The sequence continues at coordinate 9,199,860 of CAKJTW010000069.1, forward strand.
TTGGAAATGAGAATATATTATAAATACAAATTTTAAAAATATTAAATAGTAAGTTATAATAGCATTAAGCAGCAAACATGATCTTGCAAAGGCTGGAACTGGTGAATTAAAAGATGGAAGAGAAGAAGTGTGACCAAGATGGCAGAGTAGAAAGACCTTGAGCTCACCTCTCAGGAGCATACCATAATCCCAAATATCTGTGGAACAATCACTGATGAAAAAGACTGGAACATTCCAGAAAAGATTTTCTACAACTACATACATTAAGGAGGAATCACCATGAGATATATAAGAGGAGTAGACGCACAATAAATCAAATCCATATCCCTGGGCTGACAAGCCACAAACTGGAGAATAACTATACTGCAGAGATTCTCCCACAAGAATGAGAGCTTTGAGCTGCATATCAGCTTTCATAGCCCAGCGGTCTTCCACTAAGAAGACAAGTTTTCAGAGTATTTTGCTTTGAAGCCAGTGGATCTTGACTTCAGAAGGCCTGTAGGACTGGAGGAAATAGAGACTTCACTCATAAAGGGCACACACAAAATCTCACATGCACTGGGACACAGAACAAAAACACTAATGCCTGGGCCAGACATTACAGGCTGGTCTTCCAGTCTTCTGGGGAGGTGACTGTGGTCACCCTGGGGACGTGAATACTGGTGGCAATATTTGGGAAAGTTTTACTTCTGTGAACATAGCTACTGGTGGCTGCCATCTTGGTTCATTAACACCAAGACCTGGTATTGGCCCCACTCAATCAGTGCTGGGATGTCTTAGGCCAAAAACTAATGAGGCAAGAATACAGTGCCACCCATCAGCAAATAGACTGCCAATTCTTGAGCCCTTAGTCACCTGAAGATATATCCCTAATTGTAGCCCTGCCCACCAGATGGCCAAGACCCAGCTTCACCTACCAAAGGGTAGGTACCAGGCTATCCCCCAGGAAGCCTGCAGTAGCCTCTAGACAAACATCATCTACAAAGGGGCAGATATCAGATGCAAGAAAATTATAATTCTGCAGCCTGTAGGTCCAACTCACCTACAGCAGTCAAGACCCTATTCTGGGGCCAGCTAGGCCCTGGCCTTGTCCATTAACAGTTGAATACAATCTTCAGAATACTCTAGATTCCATACCCAACTGTGTCAGGGACTACCTTGACCCTCCTGACACTCATACACACCACTAATCTGAAACAAGTTCTGAGATCTCTGGAATCTGTAGCTATATTTTACTAATCAGTTATCCTTGCCAGTAGTCTAGTGCTAACTCCAGGAATTGGCTTTACCTGGCAGTTTACCTGGGTATGCAAAGGCTTTGGAATCTTTAAGACTTGGGGAAGGAAACAGTCACTAAACTCTACCCATCAGTGAACCTGAACTTTCCCTGAGGCCCTCTGTGGTTCTACAGCCAATTGCCTCATGACCTGGTCCCACTAGATAGCAGCCAACATCATTTGTACAAGGTGGCAATGAACAAGGCTAGGGACTAAGCAAGCCTGCAGACTGCCCACATAATTAATTTGCAACAACATAAGGACTCACATAGCTATATTATGGGAAAGCCCTAGAACATATAATGTGGATGATGAAAGGAGTGAGCACTGCTGGGATGCACAGAATATCTCCTACAGTAGGCCTCTACTCTAAGGCTTAGAAATGTAACAAAACTACCACATACATAAAAATATAATAGCAACTTATACAAAATAAGGCGGCTTGAGGAACATACTCTATACAAAGGAATGAGATAAAACCCCAGTAGAACTAAGTGAAGTAGAGAAAGGCTATTTCCAAATAAAGTGTTTGTAGTAATAACTGAAGAGATGATCAAAAACTTGGGAAAAATGTATGTACAGAGTGAAAAGTTAGAATTTTTTATCAAAGAGTTAGAAAGTATAAAGAACAACAAAACAGAAATGAAGAATGTAATAACAAACGAAAACCACTAGAAGGAATCAATAGTAGACTAAATTATATACAAGAAAGATCAGTGAGATGGAAAATAGCATAGTGAAATCACTCCTACTGAACAGAAAAATAAATAAGTAAAAAGAAAGGAATATATTTTAAGAGACCTCTGAACAACATCAAGCACACTCATATTTAAATTATAGGAGTCTCAGAAGGAGAAGAGAGAAAAGGCCTGAAAAAATATTTGAAGACAAAAAAGCTGAAAATTTTCCCAACTTGGAAAGGAAACAGTTACCCAAGACCAGAAAGTATGTTGTCTCATAGAGGATTAACCCAAAGAGGAACACAGTGTAATCAAAATTACAAAAATTAAAGATAAAGGACATTGAAAACAGCAAGAGAAAGGGAACAAATAACATACAAAGTGAAGTGAAGTGAACTGAAAGTCACTCAGTTGTGTCCAATTCTTTGTGACCCCATGGACTGTATAGAATTCTCCAGGCCAAAATACTAGTGTGGGTAGTCTTTCCCTTCTCCAGGGAATCTTCCCATCCCAGGGATAAAACCCGGGTCTACCACATTGCAGGCAGATCTTTCAGCTGAGCCACAAGAGAAGCCCAAGAATACTGGAAAGGTAGCCTATTTCTTCTCCTGGGGATCTTCCCAACTCAGGAATTGAATAGGGGTCTCCTGCATTGCAGGTGGATTCTTTACCAACTGAGCTATGAGGAAAGGCCAATAACATAAATGGCAACTCCCGTAAGGCTATCAACTGATTTTTCAGCAGAGACTGTAGAGAGGAGTAGTGAGTAGCATGGTATTAATATATTTAAAGTGATGAAAGGGAAAAACTTACAACCAAAAATAATCAACCAAGCAACTCTCTGTTTCATATTTTATGGAGAAATACAAATCTTTATAGACACGAAAAACTAGAAGAGTTCATCATTGTAAAACCAGTATTACAACAAATGTTATAGGTATCCCTGTAGACAATAAAGGCCACAACCAAAAATTTAAAAAAAAAAAATAATTATGAAATGAAAAATCACAACAGTAAAGGCAAACAACAGTTCAGTTCAGTTCAGTTGTTCAGTCTGTGTCCGACTCTTTGAGACCCCAGGGACTACAGCATGCAAGGCTTCCTTCTCCATCACCAACTCCCGGAGTTTATGCAAACTCATGTCCATTGACTCAGTGATGCTATCCAACCATCTCATCCTCTGTCATCCCCTTCTCCTCCTTCCTTCCCAGCATCAGGGTCTTTTCAAATGAGTCAATTCTTTGTATCAGGTGGCCAAAGTATTGGAGTTTCAACTTCAGAATCAGTCCTTCCAATGAATATTCAGGACTGATCTCCTTTAGGATGGACTGGCTGGATCTTCTTGCAGTCCAAGGGACTCTCAAGAATCTTTTCCAACACCATACTTCAAAAGCATCAATTCTTTGCCACTCAGCTTTTTTATAGTTCAAGTCTCACATTCATCATGACTACTGATGTACTCCTTTCCTGATTTGGACCTGCCTGTTGTTCCATGTCCAGTTCTAACTTGCTTCTTGACCTGCATGCAGATTTATCAAGATGCAGGTCAGGTAGTCTGGTATTCTCATCTCTTTCAGAGTTTTCCACAGTTTGTTGTGATCCTCACAGTCAAACACTTATGCATAGTCAACAAAGCAGAAGTAGCTGTTTTTCTGGAACTCTCTTGAATTTTTGATGATACAGTGGAGGTTGGGAATTTGATTTCTGTTGCCTCTGCCTAAATTCAGGTTGAACATCTGTAAGTTCAGGTTGGTGCACTGTTGAAGCCTGGCTTGGAGAATTTTGTGCATTACTTTGCTAGCCCATTAGATAAAGGCAATTATGCTGTAGTTTGAACAGTCTCTGGGATTGCCTTTCTTTGGGATTGGAATGAAAACTGACCTTTTCCAGTCCTGTGGCCACTGCTGAGTTTTCCAAATTTGCTGGCAAATTGAGTGCAGAATTTTCTCAGCATCATCTTTTAGGATTTGAATTAGCTCAGCTGGAATTCCATCATCTCCACTACCGTTTTTCATAGTGGTGCTTCCCAAGGCCCACTTGACTTCACATTCCAGGATGTCTGGCTCTAGGTGAGAGATAACACCATTGTGATTATCTGGGTCATGAAGAACTTTATTGTATAGGCCTTCTGTATTCTTACTACCTCTTCTTAATATCTTCTGCTTCTGTTAGGTCCATACCATTTCTGTCCTTTATTGAACCCATCTTTGCATGAAAAATTTCCTTGGTATCTCTAATTTCTTGAAGAGATCTCTAGTCTTTCCCATTCTGTTCTTTTTCTCTATTTCTTTGCATTGATCACTGAAGAAGGCTTTCTTATCTCTCCTTGATATTATTTGGAACTCTGGATCTCAATGGATATATCTTTCCTTTTCTCCTTTACCTTTCATTTCTCTTTTTTCTCAGCTATTTGTAAGACCTCCTCAGACAACCACTTTTCCTTTTTGCATTTATTTTTCTTGGGGATAGTCTTGATCCTTGCCTCCTGTACAATGTCACAAACCTCTGTCCTTCATTCTTCAAGCACTCTCTCTATCAGATCTAATCCCTTGAATCTATTTCTCATTTCCACTGTATAATCATAAGGGATTTGATTTAGTTAATACCTGAATGACCTACTGGCTTTCCCTACTTTCTTCAATTTAAGTCTGAATTTGACAATAAGGAGTTCATGATCTGAGCCACAGTCAGCTCCCAGTCTTGATTCTGCTGACTATGTACTGCTTCTCCATCTTTGGCTGCAAAGAATATAATCTGTCTGATTTCGGTATTGACCATCTGGGTGATGTCCATGTGTAGAGTCTTCTTTTGTGTTATTGGAAGAGGATATTTGCTGCGACAAGTGGATTCTCTTAGCAAAACTCTGATAGCCTTTGCCCTGCTTCATTCTGTACTCCAAGAACAAATTTGCCTGTTACTCCAAGTATCTCTCGACTTCTTAATTTTGCATTCCAGTCCCCTAAGATGAAAAGGACATCTTTTGGGTTCTTATTTATAGAAGGTCTTGTAGGTCTTCACAGAATGGTTCAACTTCAACTTCTTCAGAATTACTGGTCAGGGCATAGACTTGGATTACTGTGATATTGAATGTTTTGCCCTGGAAACGAACAGAGATCATTCTGTCATTTTTGAGATTGTATGCAAGTACTACATTTTGGACTCTTTTGTTGACTATTATGGCTACTCCATTTCTTCTAAGGGATTCTTGCCCACAGTAGTAGATATAATGGTCATCTTAGTTAAATTCACCAATTTTAGTCCATTTTATTTTGTTTATTCCTAAAATGTCAACATTCACTCTTGCCATCTCCTGTTTGACCACTTCCAATTTGCCTTGATTCATGGACCTAACATTCCAGGTTCCTATGTAATATTAGTCTTTACAGAATTGGACTTTACCTCCATTAGCAGTCACATCCATAACTGGCTGTTGTTTTTGCTTTGGCCCCATCTGTTCATTCTTTCTGGAATTATTTTTCACTGATCTACAGTAGCATATTAGAATATAGAATACATACTGAAATGTTAAGACTAGCTGGTAAAACAACAGCAAAGAATCAGTAGCATTCAATCTGTTTTACTTTGTAGAACAATGTCAAGATATATTTTTGATTACTCCAAAAATTCTAGTAGAAAATATGCCACATTTAAAATAAAAAGAATAAAAATAACTACAAATAGGTTATATTTATGATGTTAAACACTATAGTACATTAGAAAAGATAATTTTAAGTCATACTTTTTAAAAGTCATATTTTTCTGAAAGACAAATTAAAAAAAATAACTTTTTTAAACAATCAAATAAGGTTTGGATAAAATGTCTCAGTTAAAATCTAATTTCAGCTTACATCATCTAAAGGAAAAAGAGGTGCATTTCACATTGAAAAAATACTCTTTGCTATATTAGCCATAATTTAATATAAACCTGAATGCACATTTTCAAATCTAGAAAGAACTAAAAATGTTAGAAGTAGTATCTTAGAGGATAGAAATGAATTTATATTCACATTAGAGGATTTTAACCAGAAAATAATAGTGTAAACATGAAAGACAAGTAATGAAAGAAGACTGGAAAATGTAATTTGGTATTTTTATTTAATATAACCAAATACTGAGAATGTACATTTTATAATTATTCAAGGATATTTACAAAAAAAAGATCAGTGCTACAAATAGCTGGCAAGAATAGAGTTTATACATGCTTTGCTCTCTTACCACAGTGTAATACATTCAGACATAGCCAATCAAAATATTCCTTTAAATACTATCAACAATTTATATTTAAAAATAAAATAAACAATCATACTGAGGGGAAACATTGAGTTAAATAGGAAATTATGAACCATTTAACACTTAAGTCACCAAAACAAAACAAAACTGCAGACTAAAACTTTAACCAATGCCAGCCTAGGAAGAGTTTTATTGTCTTAAATGCATTGTTTAAGTGCATAGTTCTTAAATAGTATAGTTCGTATATATATATGTACTTTTAAAAGTATATACACTTTTCAAAGTTCATTTTAAAAACAGATTCCAAGAGGCCCCAATCAAATGAAGAGAAAAAAATCCTATTTTTAATTTACATAGCCCATAGAATCAAATAGAAGATAGTGATCATTAAGGTATCTAATTGTCTCTCTCTCTCTCTCTCTTTTTTTTTTTTTTTGGGTAATATTAAAGGTACTACAGAGGTCTGAAGTAATATAAATTCAAATCTTTTTTCATGGCCATAGTTATTCTCCTTCCAGAGGGTAATGTTTGATTTAAAGAGAATACTTTGCAATAGTACGTCTCTGATATTTTTAAACATTTTATTTAAAAAAATATATAAATTCTCATAAATTAGCAAATTAATGTGTGTATATTTTACTCAGTCTCATCCAATGGTAATATCTCATAACTACAGCAAAATATCAAAATAGGAAATTGGCATTGATGGAATTCACAATGCTTATTCCCATTTCAATAGTTATACATGTATTTACCTCATTCATAGTGTGTGTGTGTGTGTGTGTGTGTGTGTGTAGCCACCTCTTCCCTTCTCCCTGTAACTCCTCTCTTCCCCTAACCACTAATCTTTCTTCCATCTCTATATTTATGTTATTTCATTAATACTATTCAGATGAAATCATTCATTATGTATCCTCTTGAGTTCCCCCAGTTTAATTTCCTTGTGATTCATCCAAGTGGTTACTTGTATTAATACTTTATTTTTGTTACTGAGTAGTATTCCACAGCAAGAAGACACTATAGTTTCTTTAGAAACCCATTTGTTTTTAAATGACCAACTTTCCTCAAAGTAACTGTCATTTAAGAACAACACTTTATTTATGTCCAAAATTATTAATTATAAAAGAATTGTGAGGTTAAAAAGAATTATTTGCCTGCAACTTTTCATGTGACCCCTGACTAGCTATTATCTATGAAGTTTAAAAATTGTATCATTTTCTATTTTAACTTGTTTAAAAATGTATTACTTTTATAACTGTGTATTCTAGAGCATGCAATTTATTTTTTAATACAACAAATTTCAGATAAGTGTCTAATTTCACAGTTGACTAACTAAATCTACTTATTCTAATGACCATTCTAACTTACTAATATAATTGATGGGATAAGGTCAATATATTGGGTAAATTTGATCAAGAAAGTAAATGGTGTCATAGACACATATAAAATTATCCACTTTTTTATATGAGGTTTGTAGAAACGTAAAAATTTACAATTCAATTTGATTTATTTTACTATATAGGTTTTAGAGAAGGAATCAACAACCTTTTTCTGTAAAGGTCCAAATAGTAAATATTTTCATTCTTACAAGTTATATACTTTCTGCTGTAACTACTCAAATCTGTCATTGCAGCAAGAAAGCATCCATAGATAATATGTAAACAAATGTGCACGTCTGGGTTTGGCCCAAGGGAGATAGCTTGTTAACCCTTCTGTTAGGGTAATTGCAATGTGCAGTGTTAGCTACAAAATTCTCCAAGTCAGACTTCAACAATACATGAACCGTGAGCTTCCAGATGTTCAAGCTGGATTTACAAAAGGCAGAGGAATCAGAGATCAAATTGCCAACGTCTATTGGATCATCAGAAAAGCGAGAGTTCCAGAAAAGCATGTATTTCTGCTTTATTGTCTATGCCAAAGCCTTTGATTGTGTGGTTCACAATACACTGTGGAAAACCCTGACAGAGATGAGAATACCAGACCACCTGAACTGCCTCTTGATCTGTATACAGGTTAGGAGGCAACAGTTAGAACTGGACATGGAACAACAAAATGGTTCCAAATAGGAAAAGGAGTACGTCAAGGCTGTATATTGTCACCCTGCTTATTTAACTTACATGCAGAGTACATCATGAGAAACACTGGGCTGGAAGAAGCACAAGCTGGAATGAAGATCACTGAGAGAAATATCAATAACCTCAGATACGAAAATAACACCACCTTTATGGCAGAAAACGAAGAACTAAAAAGGCTCTTGATGAAAGTGAAAGAGGAAAATGAAAAATCTGGCATAAAGCTCAACATTCAGAGAACTAAGATCATGGCATCCTGTCCCATCGCTTCATGGTAAATAGACGGGGAAATAGTAGAAACTGTGGCAGACGTTATAATTTTTGGGCTCCCAAATGCAGATGGTGACTGCAGCCATGATATTAAAAGATGCTTTCTCCTTGGGGGAAAAGTTATGACCAAAATAGACAGCAGATTAAAAAGCAGAGACATTACTTTGCCAACAAAGTTTGTCTATTCAAAGCTAAGGTTTTTCTAGTAGTCCTGTATGGATGTGAGAGTTGGACCATAAAGAGAGCTGAATGCCGAAGAATTGATGCTTTTGAACTGTGGTGTTGGAAAAGACTCTTCGGAGTCCCTTGGACTGCAGAGATCCAACCAGTCCATTCTGAAGGAAATCAGTCCTGAGTATTCATTGAATGGACTGATACTGAAGCTGAAAGTTCAATAGTTTGGCCATCTGATGTGAAGAACTGACTCATTTGAAAAACCCTAATGCCTGGAAAGATTGAAGGTGGGAGGAGAAAGGGACGACAGGATGAGATGGTTGGATGGTGTCACAGACTCAATCAACATGAGTTTGAATAACCTCTGGGAGTTGGTGATGGACAGGGAGGCCTTGTGTGCTGCAGTCCATGGGGTCACAAAGATTTGGACATGACTGAGAGACTGAACTCAACAGAACTGAGCGTTAGCTGCAATGGTGAGTGAAAAATCACCCAATATGTTGCTTATATATTCTGACCTAAAAGTTTATACAATGAAAAACTGTTTACAGAGTGAATAGGAATTAATTAATAGGAGTGATATTTGAAATTATCTGTGAAAACTTCACCCACTCCAGTATTCTTGCCTAGAGAATCCTGTGGACAAAGGAGCCTGGTGGGATACTTTCTGTATGGTCACACAGAGTCGGACATGACTGACATGACTTAGTATGCATGCATGCACTAAAGAAGGAAATGGCAACCCACTCCAATATTCTTGCTTGGAGAATCCCAAGGACAGAGGAACCTGGTGGGCTGCCATCTATGGGGTCTCACAGAGTTGGACATGACTGAAATGACTTAGCAGCAGCAGAAGCAGCAAAAACTTTTATTTTGTCACCATATTTACAATTTTTTCTTTGATGTTTATAAATTTATAATGTAGTTGGGATAAAAGATACAACTTCAAACTGAAAGGTCATATACATGATGTAGAAAACAAGTTTCATAGATATTCAAGATAGGAGGAAGTCATTTGAAATCAATGGTTCAAAAGAAGGTTGAATGGGAACTGTAGCCTGAACTAGGGCATGAAGGACAGACAGAATCTGGACTGGAAGAAGAGAGATAGCAGGTATTCTAGAGAGTCACCTGGCATGTCTGAGTAAATCTCTTCATACAGTGACCTTTAGAAAGCAAATAAACAAACTGTATGTTTTCGCTGTTATTTTTATAATGAATAAAATGATTTTGGGAAAGATTCCAGTAGAACTATAGTTGAGTGTATTACAAGGCTGATACTACTCAGACAAAACATGAAAACATGTATTTGATTCTCATTTTTTATTCTTAAATAATATGTTTAAGTGCTCATGGAGCACCAAGTTTCTAAAATTTATATCACCTTATTTAGCAATAAGACACTAAGAAAATATCAGTGTAACTTTTAATGATCTAACATTCAAACCTCATTTTTGAGGTTTCTTGAATTTATCCTCAGGGTACCATCAAAATATATGACCATAAAAATCACATTCTTTCAATTCAACTACTCAAATGTTATCTTTAAATTGTCATCCATTTATAATTTCCATAGGTTTTTACTGATCTTTTGCTCACCTTATTTACCTTTTCCAGCAGAAAACAAAACAAACAAACAAACAAAAATCAGCTTATTGTTAAGTGAAGAAGCATAGACTAGAAATGGAGGGAAAATGTTGCCCTGAGTAACAGATGGACTTTTTCCTTTGGTTAACTGCCCTTAATTTGTATTGCTTTATAAGGGCTTGGAAAAAATAGATCTTTTCTCTTGTGCCAAGTATTCAGAACCAACACATTAGTCACTGTATTTAGAACTATGCCTCTGTATCTGAGAGAAGAGCAGTCAGGAGAAAGAAATTCTTCACAATCTACTGTGGCTCTTTCAGTTTAATTCTAGGCACAAACAAAAGGAATCAATATCTTGTTCACAATTCTACCTCTGTCCCAACAAAATGTTCTCTTTATATATCCTTATTCTCACTTCTTTTTCTCTTCTTTCTTTTCCTCTTTTATCTTATTTATACCATTACCACTACCACCATGATCATCTTTAGCAGTCATTTATTCCTGTAGTGTTAGGAATCTAGGGATGAAAAATGACATATGACTTAGTTTTTAAATCCCTTTAAAGATTATACACAATGGTATTTGCAAAATAGAGTTACTAATTAGATCAAATGAATGTTTAAATCAATGCATCAGAAGGCAAAAGGGTCATTGAATGTTCTAGGTGTGGGTGTGATTTTATTCTTTTTCTCTTAATGCTATGTTTTCCCTTGACCTACAGCATCATTTCTTCTCATAGCAACAGTCTGAATCTCCTCTGAGGAGACTTTTCTTACTTCCATCTCCCTTTCTGTCTATATTAATTATTTATTTTATTGCCTTATTGTGCTTTTAAGGCACAATTAGCAGAAAAAGTGAAAGTGTTAGTTGCTCAGTGGTGTCAACTCTGTGCAATCCAATGGACAGTAGCCCATCAGGCTCCTCTGTCCATGGGATTTCCCAGGCAAGAATACTGGAGTGGGTTGCCTTTCCCTTCTCTGGGGGATCTTCCCAAGTCAGGGATCAAATCTGGGTCTTCTGCATTGCAGGCAGATTCTTTACCACCTGAACCACCAAGGAAACACCATTCATTTCTTAAATGCTTATTTATTTCTTACCAAAAATAGTAATCTTCTTGGAGACAGAAGTGGCAGTTCATGCATTATTCTATCCTTAGTACAGTGCCTCAAGCTAAAACTACTTCATAAAGAGTGTTTGAGTGAATGAACCCTTTTGGGTGAAGGAGTTGTTGTTATTCAGTCATTAAGTCGAGTCTGACTCTTTGCAAGTCGATGAACTGCAACATATGAGGTCTCCTCGTTCTTTACTATCTCCCTGAGTTTGCTCAGATTCGTGTCCATTGAATTAGTGATGCTATCCAACCACCTAACCCTCTGCCATCATCGTCTCCTTTTACCTTCAACATAGACTTGCCTTTCCAGCACCAGGGTCTTTTCCAATGAGTTGGTGCTCTGTGTCAGGTAGCCAAAGTATTGGAGCTTCAGCTTCAGCATCAGTCCTTCCAATGAATATTCAGGGTTGATTTCCTTTAGGATTGATTGGTGGTTTGATCTGCTTACTGTCCAGCAGACTCTGAAGAGTCATCTCCACCACCCCAGTTTAACAAGTATGTTCATAGCCATACTTGACTACTGGAAAAAAAGTGTAGCTTTGACTATATTCTTGCCTTGAGAACTTCATAAACAGCATGAGAAGGCAAAAAGATATGACACTGAAAGATGAACTCCCCAGGTTGGTAGGTACCCAATATGCTACTGGAGAAGAGAGAAGAAATAACCAGAAAGAATGAAGAGACAGAACCAAAGGAAAAACAACACCCAGTTGTGGGTATGACTGGTAATGGAAGTAAAGTCAGATGCTATAAAGAACAATATTACATAGGAACCTGGAACGTTAAGTCCATGAATTAACATAAATTGGAAGTGGTCAAACAGGAGATGACAAGAGTGAACATCGACATTTTAGGAATCAGTGAACTAAATGGACTGGGATGGGCAATTTTAACTCAGATGACCATTATATCTACTACTGTGGGTAAGAATTCCTCAGAAGAAATGGAGTAGTGCTCATAATCAACAAGAGTCAAAAATGCAGCACGTGGGTGCAACCTCAAAAACGACAGAATGATCTCTGAGGTTTGCTCGGCAAATCATTTGATATCACAGTAATCTAAGTCTGTGCCCTGATCAGTAATGCTAAAAAAGCTGAAGTTAAAAGGTTATATGAAGACCTACAAGATATTCAAGAACTAACACCCGAAAAAGATATCCTCTTTATCCTAGGGGACTGGAATGCAAAAGTAGGAAGTCAAGAGATACCTGAAATAACAAGCAAATTGACTTGTAGTACAAAATGAAGCAAGAAAAAGACTATCAGAGTTTGCCAAGAGAACGCACTGGTCATTGCAAACACCTTACTCCAATAGCACACGAGGCAACTCTACACAGGGATATCACCAAATGGGAGCTGACTGTGGCTCAGATGATGAAATCCTTAATGCCAATTCAGACTTAAATTGGAGAAAACCGCTAGACCATTCAGATATGACTAAATCAAGTACCTTATGATTATACAATGGGAGTGACAAATAGATTCAAAGGATTAGATCTGATAGGATGCCTGAAGAACTATGAATGGAGGTTCATGACATTGTACAGAAGACAGGGATCAAGACCATCTCCAAGAAAAAGAAATGCAAAAAGGCAAAATGGTAGTCTGAGGAGGACTAACAAATAGCTGGAAGAAAAAAAAAAAAAAAAGAAGCTAAAGGGAAAGGAGAAAAGGAAGGATATACCCATTGGAATGCAGAGTTCCAAAGAATATTAAGGAAAGATAAGAAAGCCTTCCTCAGTGATCAAGGCAAAGAAATAGATGAAAACAATAGAATGGGAAAGACTAGAGATCTCTTCAAGAAAAGTAGAGACACCAAGGGAACATTTCATGCAAAGATGGGCTCACTAAAGGACAGAAATTGTATGGAACTAACAGAAGCAGAAGATATTAAGAAGAGGTGGCTATATTACTCAGAAGAATTGTAAAAATATGATCTTTATGACCCAGATAACCACGATGGTGTGATCATTCATCTAGAGCCAGACATCTTGGAATGCAAATTTAAGTGGGCTTTAGGAAGTGCCACCATGAGCAAAGCTAGTGGAGGTGATGGAGTTACAGTTAAGCTATTTCAAATCTTAAAAGATGATGCTGTGAAAGTGCTGTACTCAATATGCCAGCAAATTTGGAAAACTCAGCAATGGCCACAGGACTGGGAAAAGTCAGTTTTCATTCTAATACCAAAACAAGGCAATGCCAAAGACTGTTCAAACTCCCACACAGTTGTGCTCATGTCACATACTAGCAAAGTAATACTCAAAATTCTCCAAGTCAGGCTTCAGATTTATGTGAACCGTGAACTTCCAGATGTTCAAGCTGGATTTAGAAAAGGCAAAGGAACCAGAGATCAGATAGCCAACATTTGTTGGATCATCAAAAAACAAGAGAGCTCCAATAAAACATCTACTTCTCCTTTTGATCACATCAAAGCCTTTGATTGTGTGGATCACAACAAACTGTAGACAATTCTTAGAGATGGGAATACCAGACCACCTTACCTGCCTTATGAGAAATCTGTTTGCAAGTCAAGAAGCAACAGGTAGAACTGGACATGAAACAACAGACTGGTTCCAAATCACAAAAGGAATAAAACTAGGCTTGGATAATGTCACTTTACTTATTTAACTTATATGCAGAGTACCTTATGCAAAATGCCAGTCTGAATGAAGCACAAACTGGAATCAAGATTGCCGGGAGAAATATAAATAACTTCAGATATGCTGATGACACTACCTTTATGGCAGAAATTGAAGAACTTAAGAATCTCTTGATGAAAATGAAAAAGGAGAATGAAAAAATTGTCTTAAAACTCAACATTCAGAAAACTAAGATCGTGGCATTTGGTCCCATCACTTCATGGCAAATAGACAGGGGAATAATGGAAACAGTGAGACTTTTATTTTTGGGGGCTCCAAAATCACTGCAGATGGTGACTGCAGCCATGAAATTAAAGATACTTGCTTCTTGGAAGAAAATCTATGACTAGCCTAGACAGCATATTAAAAGAAGAGGCATTACTTTGCCAACAAAATTCCATCTAGTCAAAGCTATGGTTTTCCCAGTAGTCATGTATGAGAATTGGACTATAAAGAAAGCTGAGCACTGAAGAATTGCTGCTTTTGGAGAAGACTCTTGAGAGTCCCTTGGACTGCAAGGAGATCAAACCAGTGAATCCTAAAGGAAATCCATTCTGAATAGTCGTTGGAAGGGCTGATGCTGAAGTTGAAGTTACAGTACTTTGGTCACATATGTGAAGAGCAAATTTATTAGAAAAACCTAATTCTGGGAAAGATAATAGCAGGAGGAGAAGTGCACAACAGAGGACCAGATGGTTGAATGGCATCACCAACTCAATGGAGATGACTTTGAGTAAGCTCTGGGACTTGGTTAAGGACAGGAAAGCCCTGCATGCTGCAGTTCATGGGGTCAAAAACAGTTGGACATGACTGAGTGGCTGAATAGCAGCAGCTTATCATTTATAGCTTATATAGACTTCCAAACCAAGAAGCCTCATTTAAAATGCAGATTTCTAGGGTGTATACATCAGACCTATTGCTCTAAGTGACACCAGGACAATATCATTCAACTCACAGTGATTAGAAAACAAAGCTTGAATAGCTTATTTTAAACTTTAAGTTTCAAAGAGCAAAGCCCAATGATAATTCTTGGCAGGTGTCTGGTCAAAATCAGAAGAATGAAAGAAAAGGGCCAAAATGCACTCTAATCATGCCATCTTGTTCCTTTGGTACTAAGAGGGACTATAGTGACTAATACTAGGGCATGTGGGACATTGCTCATTCACTGCATGTGAAAAAAATGACAACGTTAGGCCTCTGAACAGCTGTGTTCTCCCAGTTTAGAGCCAAATATGGTACTGGATGGAAATTCAGTTGTGCTCTAGGTCTGAAGGAAAGATTTCAGGCCCTCATATGCACCATAAATTGGTGTGTCATGTGTCTTCCTTTACTTTTGGAAAAAAAAAAAAAGTTCTAAAATATGGAAAAAAAACATTTTCAAAATGCATCTATCCACCATCAAAATTAATTAAAATAGAAAGCAATTACTAGGAAGTCAAGAAGTAAATAATTTTTTGAATAAAATGAATCCCAAATTGATGAAAAGAAGATAAAAAACAAAGCAGTGTGCTCTCAGCAAACCATACTGCTACATTCTACTCTGCATTGGTACAAGAATCAACAGTAGAACATGAGACATATTCAGTGTTTTTTTTCCATATTTTAGAACTTTTTTTTTTTTTTCTTTTCAAAAGTAAAGGAAGACACATGACACACCAATTTACAGTGCACATGAGGGCCTGAAATCTTTCCTTCAGACCTAGAGCACAACTGAATTTCTATCCAGTAACATATTTGGGTACACAGAACAATGCCAAGATAATGTGTGTTTCAGAGACCAGTGCTATAGAAGCTCATGAGGATCAGAGAATGATGACTAAGTGTTCTGAGCAGCATTTACAGAGCAAGATGCTGAGCGATATATAAGATGAGGTAGAGACAACAACTCTGTAAGCAAAGAAGAATGTGAGAGAAAGGAATAAATATAATATTTTTACCCAGGATTGACTGAAAGCAGGAGAAAGTTAGTGGAAATCTTATGAATTCTGATTGGTTTCCCTAGGTATTTGTCTGGCACTCCTGTTCCCTGATAACACATCTATTTTTTATTGTGACCAAAGATTCCACTTGGAAATCACAACTTTCTTCTTCCTAATTTGTCCTTTGGGATTTTCTTTCTTAATGGATTCCTTGACCTCCATTTTCTCTTTCTTTAGTCTATAAGATACAGTGAAAAATGTAAAATATGAGATATGAAACTACTGGCTTGAGTCCTAACTCTGAACTTCACTTTCTTCATCTATGAAAGGAAAATGATTACAATGGTACACCAAAATTAGCGTCTACTCCATCCAACTCTGCCATTGAAAATTCAAAAGAACTTGTGTGTTAATTTTCTCCATATATCAATTCAGTTCAGTTCAGTCGCTCAGTCATGTACAACTCTTTGCGACCCCATGAATCGCAGCACGCCAGGCCTCCCTGTTCATCACCATCTCTCAGAGTTCACTCAGACTCACATCCATTGAGTCCATGATGGCATCCAGCCATCTCATCCTCGGTCGTCCCCTTCTCCTCTTGTCCCCAATCCCTTCCAGCCTCAGAGTCTTTTCCAATGAGTCAACTCTTCCCATGAGGTGGCCAAAGTACTGAAGTTTCAGTTTTAGCATCATTCCTTCCAAAGAAATTCCAGGGTTGATCTCCTTTGATCTCCTTCAGAATGGACTGGTTGGATCTCCATATATATATATATATATATATATATATATATTTTTTTTTTTTAACTATAATTTGGAAAAGATAATGTTGCCCAGAGAAGCCTGGCGGGCTACAATCCATGGGGTAACAAAGAGTCAGACATGACTGAGCAACTTTCACTTCACTTGTTTGTTTGTTTTTTTCCACTATACATACAAGCACTTTGAAAACCATAATATATTATATAAGTGTACTCATCTACTTACAACATTTTGGAACGGCACCATGCTTTCGCAATTTCAATTATTTTGTTCCTTCCTTAAATGTTTGGCTATCCCCATTACCTGTTTCTTTCTTATCCACATGTCAAATCCCAGCCCAATGAACAAGGCTTCCTTAAGGTCTTCTACAAGAGCTCAGAGCCTACAGTAGCTAACAACATTCTTAGACTGGTAATTACAAGAGATCATGCTACCAATTATCATACTTTATTAGTCATGTTCTGTTAAATGTCTTACAAGATTCCTCTATTCCTTGAAAAAGTTGGTCTTTCTTTCCTTCATCTAGTAACCAAGAGGTCAGGCATCAGCCAAGGGAATTCCCTAAACCTGAAAGGAAGATCTTTGAAAGGTCAAAGAGAACTTCAGATCATCAGGAAACAGTCCTCCTGGCATTGTGCAGTCATGCTTCCCAGCTCCTCCTTTGCTCAGCTAGACTAGTCCTTAGTCACTTGAGATGCAGTCTATGGAGATTCAGATTATTTTAAAACACCCATCTCTTTTATCTTTTTTTTTTTTAACTATGCTTTTTTCTACTGATATCTTGATGTTGGTACAATTTGACTTCACTTACTTACTGCTGAGTGACTTACAGGGTCAAGCCAGACCATACAGTGGGTGAGAGGAAATGGTCATTTTGACTTACAGAGTTGCATTCATATGGAAAATTAAACTGGATTTTCATAAATACTTTCTCAAAAGATGTACAGTTCAGTAGGGGAAAAAAAAAAAAAACCCTCTTGTGTTGTTCAGCAATCAGATCTTGACCTTTGATTCTTTTATGAAGCTTTGAAGCCTAAAGGATTCACAATAAATTAGTTGGAGTCTTGACAGCAGTAAGTCTAAGTGTCCAGCAAGTCCAACTTATTGACTAACTGACCCTGAACATCACCCTGACTGCAATTAACATACAATGGATCTCATTTTCCTTGGAAAATTTTGTTAAATAAATAAATTCCTTCCTTCTTTTGAAAGATCAAAAATTAATCTACACTGTTTGGAGGATTAATTCCACAGACTAGACTAGGAGTTGTGCCCCAGATTCATCAGCTGGCATAGGAACTTGTGTCCTCTGGGACTGTGTTTGTTAGTTAAGTAGGTAAGTAAGTGAAGTCGCTGAGTCGTGTCCAACTCTTTGTGACCCCATGGACTGTAGCCTACCAGGCTCCTCCGCCCATGAGATTTTCCAGGCAATAGTTCTGGAGTGGATTGCCATTTCCTTCTCCAGCGGATCTTCCCGACCTAGGTATAGAACCCGGGTCTCCCACATTGTAGACAGATGCTTTACCGTCTGAGCCACCAGGGAAGTCCAGGTACACTAATTAGGGCCCAAGTTACTCCTCAGCAATGTACCTATACTGTGCACTCAAGGTAGAATGCAATGGCAACCCATTCCAGTACTCTTGCCTGGAAAATCCCATGGATGGAGGAGCCTGGTAGACTGCAGTCAATGGGGTCGCTAGGAGTCGGACAGGACTGAGTGGCTTCACTTTCACTTTTCACTTTCATGCATTGGAGAAAGAAATGGCAACCGACTCCAGTATTCTTGCCTGGAGAATCCCAGGGATGGGGGAGCCTGGTGGGCTGCCCTCTATGGGGTCTCACAGAGTTGGACACGACTGAAGTGACTTAGCAGCAGCAGCAGCAAGGTAGAATGACCAAGAATTGTAGCATACTTGAGATAGTCCTGTTTTACATTTGCTCTCCTGGAGTAATTATTAACAGTGGCCCCTTTCACGTTCATGAATTTCCTGGTTTAGGAAGTAAATTATGTGGTTACTCCTACTCTACATGCTCAATCTGAAAATCAAAAATTGAAAATGAAATTCTGTACATGCCCAGACAAAAGTCTTTTTATGTGAGTTTCTTAAAATGTATCTGTACATGATCAATCTATACAAAATGATGAACGTTACTCATTTTTTTTGGAGGACAGTGAACCTTGGTATCAGTGGCTAAAAGTAATTCCTCTTTTTCAGAAGAAATAAGAAGACTGAGAAATATACTTAATTTATTTTCAAATGGTTCTATAAATATGAGGGAGAAAGAACAAGAGATTGTATGTAAACATTGCAAAATGTTAAATTAGTGGGTTCAAATAATAGCTAAATGTGTATTCATTATATTGGCCTTTCAATTTTTTTTGTAGAATAGAAAATCTTCAAAATTAAAAGAGGACATGTAGGGGCAGTAGTCCCAGGGCTAGAACGATCCAACAGACACCAGGGTTTCCTTAAGTTGTTGACAAATGAGACTCATAGACATTTCTCTGTGTTTGAATGTATATGAATATACAAAGGGAAATGTATATGAATAACATTGGCATGTATTGATAGCAGGTGCTTCACACCCTGCCTCTTGTTGATCCTTCATACTTCTGATTACAGAATTGTGATATGTATTCTGAAATGACAATAAAATTGTTTTCCAGTGAACAGTATTTTTGGCAAATTCAACAATAAGTACATGACTAGTTCTGTTAACATAGCAGTGTTTACCTACTTTTTTTTTAACCTTCCCAAATTCTGACTTCAGGCTTTCCTAACTTCTACAACCATTTCCTTTTCTTATTAAAACATTAAAATATAAAGCTACCACAACTAAACTATGGGAGAGGAGTTTTCCTCATAATACTGTATCACAAGCTGTTATCATTCTAGTGAAACAGGTAAATGAATTGGCTTTATTCATTCCAAAGAACTTGAATTGGTATTGAAGAGAGCTGTACTTGAAGAAGTGAGATGATGAGTTTGAATATAAATTAAAATTTACCAACACTGTGAAAGTAATAATGTTGGCAGTCTTCCAAAATATTTGTTCAAAGCTGGTTTGTTATTACTGGATGTATAAATTTATGTACACTTTATAGTTAGCATTTTATGAAGTGTTCTTTGAAGTAATTATCAGTTCAACACCATACCCTAGCTAATAGTATGCAGTAGCAACAATAATACTTTATGCTTGTGCCAAAGATTGCAATGAGTTATCAAGCTATTCATTATCCTGCAACATCCTGGAGGCATGGAGATATCTCCATGGCCTTATTTTACAAAAAGGGTAAACTGAGATCCAAAGGTGTAATGAGGAACATTCTCAAAGGTGACACAAATCCAAAGGAAAAACAACTGACCTCTGTTGATAGGTTTCTCTCCTTGCAACAAGTAAAATTTAGAGTAAGATAAATTGGAGACAATTATTCATTATATTAATTATCAAACAGTTTTTCCCTTGAACAAAGTGGGTTGAACTTTCATGGATTCACCTATATGTGGGCTTCCGTGGTAGTTCAGTGGTAAGGAATTCACCTGCCAGTGCTGGAGACACAGTTCCATTCTTGACCCAGGAGGATTCCACATGCTGTAGCTCATCTAAACCCATGCACTGCAACTAGACTCTGTGCTCTAGAACCTGGGAGCTGCAACTACTGGGCTCACAAACTGCAATTTCTGGAAACCTAGAGCCTGTGCTCTGCAACAAGAGAAGCCACAAAATGAGAAGCCCACAGGCTGCAATTAGAAAGTAGCCCCTACAGTAGCAAAAACCCAGCACAGCCAAAAATAAAATAAGTAGATAAAAAAATTATTAAAAAGTATGTAACACTTACTACATTGGTTCTGTGGTTGGTTGTATTAGTACATGTAGGTAAACATATACAAAGTGGCAACTGTAATGTTATGCACAGTTTTTCAACTCCATGGAGGGTCAGCACCCCTAACTTCACACTATTCAAGGGTCAACTATAATATATTTAATCAAAATATTCTTATACATCAGATATGAATATTGATTTAACCCATCTTTGAGGTAAAGTCAGTTTTATCTGCATACAGGCAGTTGTTGACATTAGTTCTGGATCATTGCAAAACATCTCCCACAGCTTTTTGCAGAACTTCAGTGAATTTAAGGTTTTCTAGTTTAACTGGACCTACACCAATTACAGCTAATGGAGACCACAGAAAGGACAGAAAAACCTCAACAATTTCTACTATATCAAACACTGAATATACACAGCCTCTTTCTCTTCTCTCTCTTTTTTAAATTAAAGAGTTATTTATTTATGGCTGCAGTGGGTCTTCTTACTGAATGCAGATTTTTTTCCAGTTGCGGTGAGTAGGGGCTACTCTGCATTGTCATGTGAGAGCTTCTCATTGCAGTGTCTTCTCTTGTTGTGCAGCATGAGTGCTAGGGTCCTCGGGTTCAGTAATTGCAGCATAATCTGAGTAACTGTGGCTCGTGAGCTCTAGAGTGCTGGCTTGGTGAGGCACAGGCTTAGTTGTCCAGTGACATATGAGAGCTTCCATGACTAGGGATCGACCCCATGTCCTCTATATTGGCAGGCAGATTCTTTACCACTGAGCCACCAGGGAAGCCTCCTCTTTCTCTGATTCTATCTCTATCACTTTTGCCTTTTCATACTGTTCATGGGGCTGGTTCCCTGGTGTGCTTCAGTCCATGGGATCACAAACAGTTGGACAGGACTGAGTGACTGAACAACAGCAACAACTAATCACTTTATCTTCGACTCTTTCTCTTTGATGTAGTATTTTTACTTTGGTCCTTATAATTTTCCTACTTTTGAAATATAGTTATTTACTCATGATGACCATAGGAATTAACAATTAATTTTTCTCCTCTCTTATCATTCACTTATCTCCTCTCTCCTCAGTTTGTGTGTAGATGTGTGTGTTTTATAGTTATATAGTGGTATAATTGATAGACATTAAACTGCACATATGTAAGGTATGCTGCTTGACAAATTATGACATACATCTGGAAAACCATCAACAATATCAAGATAACAAACATATCCATCACTTACAAAAAGTTTCCTGTGATCTTTTGCAATCTACCCTACTGCCTTTCCCTAGTTCCCCTCATCCAGGGAACAATTGATCTGCTTTTTATCACTGTATCTTTTATTTTCTTGAATTTTATATAAACAGAGCAATTTACTTTTTTGTTGTTGTTGTTAACTTTCACTTAGCAGCAGTATTTTGAGATACATCAATACCCTTAAATGTATCAATACTTCATTCCATTTATTTCTTTTTTTTTTTAAATTCCTTTTATTTCTAAATAGTATTTCAGTTTCTGATGTTGAAGCTGAAACTCCAATACTTTGGCCACCTGATGCAAAGAACTGACTCATTGGAAAAGACCCCGATGCTGGGAAACATTGAAGGCAAGAGAAGAAGATGAGATGATTGGATGACATGGTTGGATGGCAGCACCGACTTGATAAACATGAGTTTGAGAAAACTCCAGGAGTTGGTGATGGACAGGGAGGCCTGGTGTGAAGCAGTCCATGAGGTCACAAAGAGTCAGACACGATGGAGAGACTGAACTTAACTTTCAGTGTCTGTCTGTGTGTTTCACAACTTGGTTATTTACTTCAAAGAATAGAAGATCCTAATTTTATCAAAGTCTATTTTAGGGTCATGATTATTAAAAATTTTGACTTTAGTGTTGTATCTAATTAAATTGCCTAAACCAAGGTACTTGGATGCAATCTCAAAAACGACAGAATGATCTCTGTTCATCTACAAGGCAAACCATTCAATATCACAGTTATCCAAGTCTATGCCCCAACCAGCAATGCTGAAGAAGCCAAAGTTGAACGGTTTTATGAAGACCTACAAGACCTTTTAGAACTAACACCCAAAAAAGATATCCTTTCTAGGGTACTGAAATGCTAAAGTAGGAAGTCAAGAAACACCTGGAGTAACAGGCAAATTTGGCCTTGGAATGCAGAATGAAGCAGGGCAAAGACTAATAGAGTTTTGCCAAGAAAATGCACTGGTCATAGCAAACATCCTCTTCCAACAACACAAGAGAAGACTCTACACATGGACATCACCAGATGGTCAACACTGAAATCAGATTGATTATATTCTATGCAGCCGAAGATGGAGAAGCTCTATACAATCAACAACAACAAAAAGACCAGGAGCTGACTGTGGCTCAGATCATGAACTCCTTATTACCAAATTCAGACTTAAACTGAAGAAAGTAGGGAAAACTGCTAGACGATTCAGGTATGACCTAAATCAAATCCCTTATGATTATACAATGGAAGTGAGAAATAGATTTAACAGCCTAGATCTGATAGATAGAGTGCCTGATGAACTATGGGATGAGGTTCGTGACATTGTACAGGAGACAGGGATCCAGACCATCCCCATGGAAAAGAAATGCAAAACAGCAAAATGGCTGTCTGGAGAGGCCTTACAAATAGCTGTGAAAAGAAGAGAGGCGAAAAGCAAAGGAGAAAAGGAAAGATATAAGCATCTGAATGCAGAGTTCCAGTTCCAACGAATAGCAAGAAGATATAAGAAAACCTTCTTCAGCAATCAATGCAAAGAAATAGAGGAAAAGAACAGAATGAGAAAGACTAGAGATCTCTTCAAGAAAATTAGAGATATCAAGGGAACATTTCATGCAAAGATGGGCTCGATAAAGGACAGAAATAGTATGGACCTAACAGAAGCAGAAGATATTAAGAAGAGGTGGCAAGAATACACGGAAGAACTGTACCAAAAAGATCTTCAAGACCCAGAAAATCATGATGATGTGAAGACTAATCTAGAGCCAGACATCTTGGAATGTGAAGTCAAGTGGGAAATAGAAAGCATCACTACGAACAAAGCTAGTGGAGGTGATGGAATTCAAGTGGAGCTGTTTCAAATCCTGAAAGATGATGTTGTGAAAGTGCTGCACTCAATATGCCAACAAATTTGGAAAACTCAGCAGTTGCCAGAGGACTGGAAAAGGTCAATTTTCATTCCAATTCCAAAGAAAGGCAATGCCAAAGAATGCTCAAACTATGACACAATTGTACTCATCTCACATGCTAGTAAAGTAATGCTCAAAATTCTGCAAGCCAGCCTTCAGCAATATGTGAACCATGAACTTCCTGATGTTCAAGCTGGTTTTAGAATAGGCAGAGGAACCAGGGATCAAATTGCCAACATCCACTGGATCATGGAAAAAGCAAGAGAGTTCCAGAAAAACATCTGTTTCTGCTTTATTGACTATGCCAAAGCCTTTGCCTGTGTGGATCACAATACACTGTGGAAAATACTGAAAGAGATGGGAATACCAGACCACCTAACTTGCCTCTTGAGAAATCTGTATGCAGGTCAGGAAGCAACAGTTAGAACTGGACATGGAACAACAGACTGGTTCCCAGTAGGAAAAGGAGTACATCAAGACTGTATATTCTTACCCAGCTTATTTAACTTATATTCAGAGTACATCATGAGAAACGCTGGGCTGGAAGAAACACAAGCTGGAATCAAGATTGCCAGGAGAAATATCAATAACCTCAGATATGCAGATGACACCACCCTTATGGCAGAAAGTGAAGAGGAGCTAAAGGACCTCTTGATGAAGGTAAAAGAGGAGAGTGAAAAAGTTGGCTTAAAGCTCAACATTAAGAAAACGAAGATCATGGCATCGGGTCCCATCACTTCATGGGAAATAGATGGGGAAACAGTGGAAACAGTGTCAGACTTTATTTCTGGGGCTCCAAAATCATTGCAGATGGTGACTGCAGCCACGAAATTAAAAGACGCTTAGTCCTTGGAAGAAAAGTTATGACCAACCTGGATAGCGTATTCAAAAGCAGAGACATTAGTTTGCTGACTAAGGTCCCTCTAGTCAAGGCTATGGTGTTTCCAGTGGTCATGTATGGATGTGAGAGTTGGACTGTGAAGAAGGCAGAGTGCCAAAGAATTGATTCTTTTGAACTGTGGTATTGGAGAAGACTCTTGAGAGTCCCTTGGACTGCAAGGAGATTCAACCAGTCCATTCTGAAGATCAGCCCTGGGATTTCTTTGGAAGGAATGATGCTAAAGCTGAAACTCCAGTATGTACTTTAGCCACCTCATGTGAAGAGTTGACTCATTGGAAAAGACTCTCATGCTGGGAGGGATTGGGAGCAAGAGGAGAAGGGGATGACAAAGGATGAGATGGCCGGATGGCATCACGGACTCAATGGACATTGCGTCTGAGTGAACTCAGAGAGTTGGTGACAGACAGGGAGGCCTGGCATGCTGAGATTCATGGGGTTGCAGAGTTGGACACGATTGAGCAACTGAACTAACTAACTAACATTCTCATTTCTCCAATGAATTATCTTTATACCTTTTTTGAATTCTTCTATTTATGGTTTATCAAGTCTTCCACTGATTTATTTTATTTTTCCTGCCTTACCAATACCTCACAGTCTTAAATACTGTAGCTTTCTATTGATTCTTGGTGTCAGATCATTGAAATTCTCTGACTTTTTCCTCTCCTTAAAACATCTTTATATAATTTTAAGATCTTTGTATTTACATAAGGATTTTATACCTGACTTGTCAATTTCTAAGATAAAACCTGCTTTGCTTTTTATTGGGATTGGATTGAATCTATAGATCAATTCAGGAGGAATTATCTTAGAACTATTAAATATTCAATCCATGAAAATGATATATTCATCTATTTATTAACATCTTCTTTATAAAGTCATCAGCAATATATTGTAGATTTTGGAGCTTCCCAGGTAGCACTAGTGGTAAAGAACTCACCTCCAATGCTGAAGATATGAGATGGGTTCAGTCCCTGGGTTGGGAATATCCTCTGGAAAAGGGAGTGGCACCCACTCCAGTATTCCTGGCTGGAGACTCCAGTGGATAGGGGCGCCTAACAGGCTACAATGCATAGGCTTGCAAAGAGTCAGACATGACAGAAGGGACTGAGCACCCAGGCATGCACATCATAGTTAGTTTATAGACCCTTCACTTCTATCAGAATTTCTCCTAGGTTTATGTATTTTTGATGCTACTTTAAATGCAGTATAAAAAAAAGTTACAGATATTCATTGCCATTGTAAAGTTATTTTGTTTTTATCTTATAACACTGACAAACTCACTTGTTAGTGCTAACAATGTTTCAATTAATTTTGTAGATTCTGTGGGATTTCTTCATAGACAATTATGTCAATGGCAAGTAGAGGTAGATTTATTTCTTCATTTTTATCAAAATGCCTTATATTTTTTTTGTCTGGCTTGATTAATTTTTCTAGAAACCCCAAAATAATTGCTGTATAGAAGTAATGAGAATGTTAACAAATTTCTGTATATTAATTTTGAATCCTCTAACTTTGCAAGTTCATTTATTAATTTCAATAGTTTTATTTTGGTGTGGAAATGTCAGGTCTTTCTATGAATAATATTGCTGCTGCTGCTAAGTTGCCTCAGCTATGTCTCTTATTTGCGACCCTATGAACTGTAGACCACCACATCCTCTGTCCATGGGATTTTCCAGGCAATAATACTGGGGTGGGTTGCCATGCCCTCCACCAGGGATCTTTCTGACCCAAAAATCCAACCTATGTCTGTTAAGTTTCCTGCCTTGGCAGGAATATTCTTTACCACAAGCACCACCCACAAAGCCCCATGACATCTGAAAATGGTGACAGTTTTACTTCTTCCCTTCCAATTTTTATTTCTTTTTCTCCTCTTATTGCTGTGGCTAGAAATTCCAAAACTAAGTTAAATTGAAATGGTAAGAGAGGAAGCCTTATCTTGTTTCTGATTTTGGAGAAAAGACTTTTAGGTTTTTACTCTTGCATATGATGCTATTTGTGAGTTTTTCATCAGTCAGTTCAGTTCAGTTTAGTCACTCAGTCGTGTCCAACTATTTGCGACCCCATGAATCGCAGCACGCCAGGCCTCCCTGTCCATTACCATCTCTCGGAGTTCACTCAGATTCACTTCCATTGAGTCCGTGATGCCATCCAGCCATCTCATCCTCGGTCGTCCCCTTCTCCTCCTGCCCCCAATCCACCCAGCATCAGAGTCTTTTCCAATGAGTCAACTCTTCACATGAGGTGGTCAAAGTACTGAAGTTTCAGCTTTAGCATCATTCTTCCCAAAGAAATCCCACGGCTGATCTTCAGAATGGACTGGTTGGATCTCCTTGCAGTCCAAGGGACTCTCAAGGGTCTGCTCCAATACCACAGTTCAAAAGCATCAATTCTTTGGTGCTCAGCCTTCTTCACAATCCAACTCTCACATCCATACATGACCACAGGAAAAATCATAGCCTTGACTAGATGGACCTTTGTTGGCAAAGTAATGTCTCTCCTTTTGAATACGCTATCCAGGTTGGTCATAACTTTTCTTCCAAGGACTAAGCGTCTTTTAATTTCATGGCTGCAGTCACCATCTGCAATGATTTTGGAGCCCCAGAAATAAAGTCTGACACTGTTTCCACTGTTTCCCCATCTATTTCCCATGAAGTGATGGGACCCGATGCCATGATCTTCGTTTTCTTAATGTTGAGCTTTAAGCCAACTTTTTCACTCTCCTCTTTTACCTTCATCAAGAGGTCCTTTAGCTCCTCTTCACTTTCTGCCATAAGGGTGGTGTCATCTGCATATCTGAGGTTATTGATATTTCTCCTGGCAATCTTGATTCCAGCTTGTGTTTCTTCCAATCCAGCATTTCTCATGATGTACTCTGCATATAAGTTAAATAAGCTGGGTGACAATATACAGCCTTGATGTACTCCTTTTCCTATTTGGAACCAGTCTGTTGTTCCATGTCCAGTTCTAACTGTTGCTTCCTGACCTGCATACAGATTTCTCAAGAGGCAGGTCAGGTGGTCTGGTATTCTCCCATCTCCTTCAGTATTTTCCACAGTGTATTGTGATCCACACAGGCAAAGGCTTTGGCATAGTCAATAAAGCAGAAACAGATGTTTTTCTGGAACTCTCTTGCTTTTTCCATGATCCAGTGGATGTTGGCAATTTGATCCCTGGTTCCTCTGCCTTTTCTAAAACCAACTTGTAAACAACCACTATTATTTTGAGATATGTTTCCTCTCTATCAGCTTTGATGAGAGCTTTATCAGTGTATACACTAACAATAAGCTGTCAGAAAGAGAAAACTAATAATGTGTCAGAAAGAGAAAACAATAATCTTATTTAAATATCATTAAAAAAAAACTAGGAATAAACTAATGAGGTTAAAAGCCAACACTCTGAAAGGTACAAAACCTTGATGAAGGAAATTAAGGAGGAAACAAAGCAATGGAAAGATATCTTCAACTGGAAAAAATATTGTTTAAATGGCTGCACTGCTCAAAACAATGTAGATTTAATGAAATCCATATCAAAATACCAATGACTCCTTCCGCAGAGCTAGAATAAATAAATTTAATTTTACAAGGACCCATCAAAAACCATGGATTGTCAAAGAAAGCTTAAGAATAAAGAACAAAACTGAAAACCAATACTTCCTAACTTCAAAAAATACTGCAAAGATTCTTCTTCATAAGAAAATCTATGACAAACCTAGGCAGAATTTTAGAAAGCAGAAACATCATTTTGACAACAAAAGACCACATGATCAAATCTATGGTTTTTCCAGCAGTCATGTATGCATGTGAAAGTTGAACCATAGAGAAGGTTGAGCACCCAAGAAATTATGGTTTCAAATTAGTGCTGGAGAAGACTCTTGAGAGCCTCTTGAACAGCAAGGAGACCAAACCAGTCATACAGAGCCATACAAAAAGTTTTTAATTACCCAGATAACCAAGATGGTGTGTTTACTCACCTAGAGCCAGACATCCTTGGGTGTGAAGTCAAATGGGTTTTAAAAAGCATTGCTGTTAACAAAGCTAGTGGAGGTAATGGAATTCCAGCTGAACTATTTAAAATCCTAAAAGACAATGCTGTTAAAGTTCTGCAAGCAATATGCCAGCAAATTTGGAAATGTGCCAGTAGCCACAGGACTGAAAAGGCCAGTTTTCATTTCAATCCCAAAGAAAAGCATTGGCAAAGAGTGTTCAAATTACCATACAACTGCACTCATTTCACATGCTAGCCAGGTAATGCTCAAAATCCTTCAAGCTAGGCTTCAAAAGTACACGAACCAAACACTTCCAGATATACAATCTGGATTACAATAAGCAGAAGAACCAGGGATCAAATTGCCAACATCTATTGGATAACAGAAGAAAAGCATGGGAATTCCAGAAAAAAAAACCTATTTCTGCTTCACTGACTACCTAGTTTTTGACTGTGTGGATCACAACAAACTGGGAAATTTTTGAAGAGATGGGAATACCGGACCATCTTACTTGCCTCCTGAGAAACATATATGCAGGTCAAGAAGCAACAGTTAGAAATGGACATGGAAAAATGACTGGTTCAAAATTGGGAAAGGAGTGGTGTCAAGACTGTATATTGTCACTCGGCATATTTAACTTATATGTGGTGTACATCATGTGAAAACCTTGGATAGATGAATCATAAGCTGGAATCAAGACTGACGGGAGACATATCAACA
This sequence comes from Nanger dama, assembly GCA_917880005.1. Taxonomy (NCBI): domain Eukaryota; kingdom Metazoa; phylum Chordata; class Mammalia; order Artiodactyla; family Bovidae; genus Nanger; species Nanger dama. Next base: position 9,229,152 of record CAKJTW010000069.1, read on the forward strand.
GCGTCAGATATGAAGATGACACCTGCATGCCATTTGTAAGAAAGCAAATGGCAGAAAACAAAGAGGAACTTAACAGCCTCTTGTGAGGGTGAAAGAGGAGAGTGAAAAAGCTGGCTTAAAATGCAACACTCAAAAAACTAAGATCATTGCATATGGTTCTATCACTTCATGGCAAATAGACAAGGAAAAAAATGTAAACAGTGTCAGACTTTATTTCCTTTGGCTCCAAAATCACTGTGGATGATGACTACAGCCATGAAATTAAAAGACACTTCTTCCTTAGAAGAAAAGCTATGACAAACCTAGAGAGAATTTTAGAAAGCAGAGACCTCACTTTGCCAACAAAGGTCCACATAGTCAAAGCTTTGGTTTTTCCAGCAGTCATGTGTGGATGTGAGAGTTGAACCGTAGAGAAAGTTGAGTTCCCAAGAAATAATGGTTTCAAACTGTGGTGCTAGAGAAGACACTTGAGAGTCTCTTGGACAACAAGGAGACCAAACAAATCAATCCTAAAGGAAATCAACCCCAAATATTCATTGGAAGACTGATGCTGAAGCTGAAGCTCCAATGCATTGACCACCTGATGTGAGGAGTTTACTAACTGAAATAGATCCTTATGCTGGGAAAGATTAAAGACAAAAGGAGAAGACAGTGGCAGAGGATGAGATGGTTGGATGACATATTTGACTCAGTGGATATGAGCTTGAGTACTGTGAGATAACAAAGGACAGGGAAGCCTGCCTGCTGCAGTCCATGAAGTAGCAAAGAGTCGGAGGCAAAAGAGGGACTGAGCATCAACATCAACAAAGATACAATAATCAAATAGCATGGTACTGGCACAAAAATGGGCACATAGAACAACAGAACAGAATACAGAGCCCAAAAATAAACTGATTCATCTATGGTCAAATAATCTATGACAAAGGAGGCAAGAATAAGCAATGGAGAAAAATAATCTTTTCAATAAGTGGTTCTGGGAAATCTGGACAGCTACATGTAAAGAAATAAGACTAGAACATTTCCTGATATCATGTACAAAAATAAACCCCAAATGGATTAAAGTCCTAAATGTAAGACCTGAGCCCATAAAACTCCTAGAATAAAACAAAGCACACTTTGACACAAAATGTAGTACTATTTTTTAAATTTTACTCCTAAGGCAAAATAAATAAAATTAAATATAAACAAATGGGACTTAATTGAACTTAAAAGCTTTTGAAAAGCAAAAGAAACCATCTACAAAACAAAAACATGCCCTACTGAATGGGACAAAGTATTTGCAAATGATGTGACTGATAGGGGATTCTTTTCAAAATATATAAACAACTCATGAAACTCAGTGTTAGAAAAAAAGTAACCCAGTTGAAAATACACAGAAGACTTGAATAGGCATTTACCCAGAGAAGACATAGAAATAGATGACAGGTACATGAAAAGAGGTACAAAATTGTTAATTATTAGAGAAATGTGTATCAAAAGAATAATGAGTTATGACCTCACATCCTTCAGAATGGGTGTCATCAAAAATTTATAAGTAATAAGTGTTGGTGAGAAGGTGGAGAAAAAGAACCCTTGTACACTGTTGGTGGGAATGTAACTTGGTGCAACCACTATGGAAAAAAAGTATGGAGAGTCTTCAAAAAACTAAGCCTAGAACTACCATATAATCTAGTAGTTCCATTCTTGGTATATATCCAAAAATAATAGTAGAAATACTAATTTTAAAAGTGACCTGCATCCCAATACTCAGCAGCATTATGTAAAATAGCCAAGTAATGGAACCAACAGAAATATTCATCAACAGATGAATGTATAAAGAAGTTATGGTACACACACACACACACACACACACACACACACATTGGAATATTAATCAGTCACAAAAAGAGTGAAATTCTATTCTTTGCAACAATGTGGATGGACCTAGAGAGTATTGGACTCAGTAAAATGTCAGGCAGAAAATGATAAATACTGTATGATATCACTTATATATGGAATTGAAAAGTAAAAGAAACAAATAATGTATATAATAAAACAGAAACAGACTCATGAACACAGTAAACATATTAGTAGAAACCAGTGGGGAGAGGAAAGGGTAGAGTGGCAAAATAGAAGTATGGGATTAAGAGATTAAAAACTACTATACATGAACCGTGAAATACCTGATGTTCAAGCTGGTTTTAGAATAGGCAGAGGAACCAGAGATCAAATTGCCAACATCTGCTGGATCATGGAAAAAGCAAGAGTTCCAGAAAAACATCTATTTCTGCTTTATTGAATATGCCAAAGCCTTTGACTGTGTGGATCACAATAAACTGTGGAAAATTCTGAGAGAGATGGAAATACCAGACCACCTAACCTGCCTCTTGAGAAATCTGTATGCATGTCAAGAAGCAACAGTTAGAATTGGACAGGGAACAACAGACTGGTTCCAAATAGGAAAAGGAGTACGTCAAGGCTGTATATTGTCACCCAGCTTATTTAACTTATATGCAGAGTACATCATGAGAAACACTGGGCTGGAAGAAACACAAGCTGGAATCAAGATTGCCAGGAGAAATATCAATAACCTCAGATATGCAGATGACACCACCTTTATGACAGAGAGTGAAGAGGAACTAAAAAGCCTCTTGATGAAAGTGAAAGAGGAGAGTGAAAAAGTTGGCTTAAAGCTCAACATTCAGAAAACGAAGATCATGGCGTCCGATCCCATCACTTCATGGGAAATAGATGGGGAAACAGTGGGAACAGTGTCAGACTTTATATTTTTGGACTCCAAAATGACTGCAGATGGTGACTGCAGCCATGAAATTAGAAGACGCTTACTTCTTGGAAGAAAAGTTATGACCGACCTGGATAGCATATTCAAATCAGAGACAGTTTGCCGACTAAGGCCTGTCTAGTCAAGGCTATGGTGTTTCCAGTGGTCATGTATGGATGTGAGAGTTGGACTGTGAACAAGGCAGAGCACCAAAAACTGATGCTTCTGAACTGTGGTGTTGGAGAAGACTCTTGAGAGTCCCTTGGACTGCAAGGAGATCCAACCAGTCCATTCTGAAGGAGATCAACCCTGAGATTTCTTTTGAAGGAATGATGCTGAAGCTGAAACTCCAGTACTTTGGCCACCTCATGTGAAGAGTTGACTCACTGGAAAAGACTCTGATGCTGGGAGGGATTGGGGGCAGGAGGAGAAGGGGACGAGGATGAGATGGCTGGATGGCATCACAGACTCGATGGACGTGAGTCTGAGTAAACTCCGGGAGATGGTGATGAACAGGGAGGCCTGGCGTCATGGGGTCACAAAGAGTCGGACACGACTGAGCGACTAACTGAACTGAACCACCTGGAAATCCCAGAAATCAACTACACTTTAATTAAAGAAGAAAAGAAGTAGGAGACTCGATATCCAGGTCTTGTTTCTGACCTCAGTGGAAAAGAATTTTCTTTAACATATAAATGAAGTATTAATTGGAGGTTTTACAAAGGTATGTTTCATTAGATTTAGGAAATTCTATTCTTTTCCTAATGTGTTTAAAGTTTTTATCATATCTGAGTATTTTATTTTTGTCAGCTTTTGTGTATCTGTGTCTATTAAGATGGTCATATGGATTTTGTCCTTTATTCCACTAATATGGTGTATTACCAGAGAAGGCAATGGCACTCCACTCCAGTTCTCTTGCCTGGAAAATCCCATGGACAGAGGTGCCTGGTAGGCTGCACTCCATGGGGTCGCTAAGAGTCGGGCACGACTGAGCGACTTCACTTTCACTTTTCACTTTCATGCATTGCAGAAGGAAATGACAACCCACTCCAGTGTTCTTGTCTGAAGAATCCCAGGGACGAGGGAGCCTGGTGGGCTGCCATCTATGGGATCGCACAGAGTCGGACAGGACTGAAGTGACTTAGCAGCAGCAGCAGCATGGTGTATTACATTAATTAAATTGATTTTTGGATGTTAAACCACTGTGCATTTTGGGATGTCTAGTTTGTCATGGTGTGTAATTCTTTTCATACAGTGAAGAATTTGGTTTGCTAATCTTTTGTTGACCGTTTTTCAATTCTAAATCCACCTGTCATTTTATTTTACTATTATTTTTTTATGTCTTTTTCTGAATCACATTTTAGGATAACACTAGGTTCACAGAATGAGATGGTAACTCTTTCCTTTTCCTGTAATTTCTGAAAAAGTTTCTTTAAAATATATAAGTGAAGCCATATGATCCTGAGATTTTTATAATGGGGAAATTTTACTTAACATTTTAGTTTTTTTGCTATTGTTGCTCTAATTCTTCTTGAGTCAGTTTTAGTAATTTTGCAATTTGTTTTTATGTTTTTCATTTTAAAATTCTCTCTACTGCCTTCCTCTATGTTAAAAAGTGAATAATTTTTTTTTAATTCTTCAGATTTTGTTTGTTTGCTTTTTAGTTTTGAGTTATTTCTTAGCGGTTGCTTTAGGGAATACAGTAGAAATGTGTATTTTCTCTGTTTTATGTAATTCCTTATATAACGTTGTTCATAATTTTCCTTTAAAATATACTTCATTCTGAAGGTTTTGAAAGTGATGTCTCCTCTTTTTCTAATTTTGGTAATTTTATCTTCTCTCATTTTCTTGTTTAATCTCTGTTGCTGTTTAGTCACTATCATGTCTGACTTTTTCAACCCCATGGACTGCAGCATGCCAGGCTTCCCTGTCCTTCACTATCTCCCTGCTCAAACTCATTATTTTCTCTGAAGCAGAAGCCTCATATAGTTTTAAGTTTGTCCAGTGATTGCTCATTTCTTGCTATGCAGTGCAAGTGGAAGTTTAGTCAGTCAGCCAGCTGTGTCCTGCTCTTTGTGGCCAGATGGACTATAGACCATAAGGCTCTTCTGTCCATGAAATTCTCCAGACAAGAATACTGGAGTGAGTTTCCATTTCCTTCTCCAGGGGATTTTCCTGACCCAGGGATAGAACCCTGCTCTCTGGCATTTTAGGCAGACTTTTACTGACTGAGCCACCAGGGAAGCCCTTGCTATGCAGAAGAACCATTAAAACGTCAACACCCACTTCCGGGGGGGAGTGTGGGGAGGAAAATGTCATTTCTTCAGTCTCCAGAATGTGAGAAAACCTGAAAAACATGGCCATTAAAGACTAACTATATTATTTGCGCTGACTTTTACTGAAGACCTATGCTTACTCACTACAGTATTGTGTGATATAAACATTTGACTTACTGAGTCTCAGTTCAGCTGCTCAGCTGTGTCTGACTCTTTGAGACCCCAAGTTGCCCTGTCCATCACCAACTCCTGGAGTTTGCTCAAACTCATGTCCACTGAGTTGGTGATGCCATACAGCATCTCATACTCTGTCGTCCCTGTCTCCTCTGCCTTCATCTTTTCCAGCATCAGGGTCTTTTCCAATGAGTCAGCTCTTCACATCAGATGGCCAAAATATTGGCGCTTCAGCTTCTTCCAATGAATATTCAGGACTGATTTCCTTTAGGACTGACTGATTTGATTTCCCTGAAGTTCAAGGGACACAAGGGTCTTCAGCACCACAATTCAAAAGCATCAGTTCTTCAATGTTCAGCCTTCTTTATGGTCCAGTGCTCACATTCATGCATGACTACTGTAAAAACTATAGCTTTGGCTCTATGGACCTTTTTGGCAAAATGATGTCTCTGCTTTTAAAAACTCTATTTAGGTTTGTCATAGCTATTCTTCCAAGGAGCAATCGTCTTTTAATTTCATAGCTGCAGTCACCATTCCCATTGATTTTGGAGCCCAAGAAAATGAAATCTGACAGTGTTTCCATATTTTTCCTATTCCCTTACTTTCTTGTTTAATCTAGCTTAATGTTTATCAACTTTGTTGATTATTTTAAAAAATAACTCTTTTTAATTTTTCTATATATTTTTATTCTAATTTTTGTATGATTTCCTTCTGATTAGTTTTATTTTCATTTTCACTCTTTCTAGTTTCTCAAAGTAGGTAATTGATAGTTTTTTTCCCGAGGTTTTTCTTTTCTGATATAGAGATTTAAAAATAATTTCTTTAAGCACTCCTATAACTGCATCTTATAAATTCAGGCATTCTGTGACTCACTGGTTATTTAGGAGAATGCTGATTAATTTCTAAATATTTATAAATTTCCTGTTATTGACTTCTAATTTGATTCCATTTTAGTTGGAGTATATGTTTGTGTGGTTTCAAATCGTCTAAATTTATTGAGCTAATTTTATGCTATAAAATATAGCCTATCCTGGAGACTATTCCATGTTCACTTGAGAAGAATATAAATTCTTTTGTTAAAGCATTCTAAGTCTTGGTTTATAGTGTTATTCAAGTTCTTTTATGCTTGTTAATCTTCTGTGTAGTATTTCTTTTCATTATTGAGACTGAGTTATTTGAACTTCAAACTAGTAATATTGATTTGTCTAATTTCACTTTCAATTTTACAAATTTTTACTTCATGTATTTTGGGCAAATATACCTAAGTATATAAATGTTTATGATTATATATCCTTGATGAATTGATGCATTTATTTTATAAAATGTATGTTTTATTTTCTAGTAATGTTTCTTGTACTTAAATCTATTATTATAATATTAATAATATAGTTACTCCAATTTTCAAAGAGTTAGTTGTTTCACGTTTTACCTTTTTACATGCTTTTATTTTGTATTTATTTGTACCTATTAATGTAAGGCATTTCTCTTACATACATTTAATTAGATCTTATTTTTATTCATTCTTACAACACCTGCTTTTGTTTGTTATATTTAGCCCATTCACATTTCATGCAAATATTGCTATAGTTAGATTTATGTCTAGCATTTACCTCTTGCTTTCTATTTTTCTTATGTTTTAAAATATTTCTGTGTTTCTCTTTTACTACTACATTTTGTGTTAAGTAAATATTTTTATAGAACACCATTTTAATTCCTTTGTTGATTGTGTTATCATTACTTCTAAGTATTTTTAGTGATGGTTCTAAGATTGCAATAGGCATTCAGCTGATCATCGTTTACTTTAGTGTAGTGCCTGTGTGATTCCAGATAAGATGCTTTTCCCCCTCTGGCTTCTTTCAAGATTTTTTTTTTTCCTTAACTTTTCTGAAGTTTGAATATGATGTTCTCAAGTATTATTTTTATTTGTTTTATTTTATTTAGCTTTCACGTTTTCCCTGCTTGAAGTTCTTTGAGCTTCTTGGAATTGCAGTTGATGCCTGACATTAATTTGGGGAAATAGACTTAATTGCTCCAAACACTGCTTCTGTTCCTTTTCCTTCTTCTCCTTCTCAGATTGCTGCTATTTGTATATTATACACTTTGTAGTTGGCCCAGAGTATTTGGATATTCAGTTCCCCTTTTTCAATTTTTCCCTGTGCTTTCCAGTTTTGTAGGTTTCTATTATCATATTCTCAGCTCAGTGATTCTTTTCTCAGCAATATCTAGTCTACTAATGAACCCCTCAAATATATTCTTCATTTTTATAGCAATGTTTTTGCATTTCTTTTAGATTCTTTCTCAGAATTCTTTCTCTCTGCTTACCTTATCCACATGTTCCTGTATGTTTATGGTCTATTTTTCCTTTTAAAGTTCTTAGCAAATTAATAATAGTTTTTTTTTAATTCCTTATTAAAATTTGTCTTATAAGTCAAGCATTCTTGATATATCTGACTTTGGCTCTAAGGTTTGATTATTCTCTTCACATTGTAATTTTGCCTTTTAATATGACATGTAATTTTTTTTGTGAAAAGTGGTTATGATATGTCATGAATTAAAGGAACTACCATAAAAATTCCTTTAGTAATGTAGTGGTAAAGTTTGGAGGCAGAGAAAGTGTTCTATAGACCTGAAATTAGATCTCAGTATTTTCATGAACCTATGCTCCTTACTTGTGAACCTTGCCAGTACTTTTCAGTACTCCCCAAACCACAATAGGTGGGTTAAGATGTTTAGAGGTTTCTGGAGTTGGATACTTCCCTGCTCTGAGGTAAATTAGACTCTGATAAAACCTCAATAAATTTAGTTCAGTTCAGTTCAGTTGCTCAGTCATGTCCAACTCTTTGTGACCCCATGAACCGCAGCATGCCAGGCCTCCCTGTCCATCACCAACTCCCCAGAGTCCACCCAAACCCATGTCTATTGAGTCAGTGATGCCATCCAACCATCTTTATCCTCTGTTGTTCCCTTCTTCTCTTGCCCTCAAACTTTCCCAGCATCAGGGTCTTTTCAAATGAGTCAGCTCTTCGCATCAGGTGGCCAAAGTATTAGAGTTTCACCTTCAACATCAGTCCTTCCAATGAACACCCAGGACTGATCCCCTTTAGAATTGACTGGTTGGATCTCCTGGCAGTCCAAGGGACTCTCAAGAGTCTTCTCCAACACTGTAGTTCAAAAGCATCAATTCTTAAGCATTCAGCTTTCTTTACAGTCCAACTCTCGCATCCATACATGACCACTGGAAAAACCATAGCCTTGACTAGATGGACCCTTGTTGGCAAAGTAATGTCTCTACTTTTAATATGCTGTCTAGGTTGATCATAACTTCCCTTCCAAGGAGTAAGTGTCTTTTAATTTCATGGCTGCAGTCACAATCTGCAGTGATTTTGGAGCCCAGAAAAATAAAGTCAGCCACTGTTTCCCAGTTTATTTGCCATGAAGTGATGGGACCGGATGCCATGATCTTCATTTTCTGAATGTTGAGCTTTAAGCCAACATTTTTACTCTCCTCAATAAATTATATTCTGGCAAAATTGTTTTTCCTAAGTCTTCTTAGGAAAAAGCAGAATGCTCCAGTATATTTCAAAATGGTTAGTTTTTCCCTCCTCCTGCCAGAAGCCTGAGGGAATACTTTCTTTCTTTTATGTCAGAATCTGGTAGTGCTCATGGAGATACTTCACAAAACTGTAGGGTTGCTAGGACTGTGTTTTCATGGTGCTTTTACCTCTCAGAGTGTCCACAGTGGGCCTCCATTAATCAATTACAGGCACTGATTTCTGAAGAAGTTTCTGCTCCTTAGTATCTGCTTTGGTAAATTCTGATTGTTCTGTCTGCTTGTTTATCTCTTCAGCTTTAAGGGAAATGGTTTGCCCAGTGACTTCATGTCACTGACAGATCTAAGTAGAATGGTTGATTTTTTTAGTAAAAACTTTAAGAAGGCTTTACTTGTTAGATCATAGTGGTCACTTTTAAGCTATGCCAGATTGAAAACTGGAAGTTTTTGAGGTTTTTAAATTATTACTATTTTGCTTCTTGTCCCTTTTTATTTTTCAATTAATTTTTGTTATTTCCAGGAACAATATGGATTACCCTCTTTTTCATTAGCATTCATCATTCCTCCCAACAAGAATTGTTCTCCTCTGGGATAAAAGAAAACACTGGTTTATTTTAGTGCACACTGGACTAAATCCTGTGAGACTGCAGTAAATGATGTATAATTCGGTAATAAATTTCTTACATTCTGAAGCTTCTAATTGTTCTATTTTGAATTAAGGAATTAGTTTATTTACTTATCCAACAATAAATTGTTGAAAACCTTAGATATATATGCTGTTCTCTGATGGATGCTTCAGATATCTTTTCTAAACATCCCTATCCCAATATAATATATGAATATTGAATAAATACAAATTTAGTTAATTGAAATATGAACAATTTTTGATTAAATATGAGAAGGTAAAAATCATACTTTTTAAAAGTAACAGCATATACATCATGGGTATGCTGGGAATACACCTTTTATTTTTTTCATTTTGCTACTCATTAAGAATTCATATAATCACTGATATGTTAAGGTAAATATAAACCTGGTATTATATAATATTTTATTTTAAATATGATTGTAGTCAACGTGAATTCTGATGAACTTTAATATATGTATATCTAACCCACTATGTCCATAATATTATTTATACATATTAGTATAGTGTATAATTATTAACAAAGTATTTCAAATTATTTTCTACTCCACTAAATCTTCAAAATACTGCAAATATTTTATATTTACAAATGTCTCATTATTCTTCAGTCATACTTCAAGTGCCCCAAAGTCACATCTAGTTAGCAGTTACCCTATAAAATAGGTGCAGATCTTTAGCATGACTCACCATCCTGAAATGTAGTATTCTAAAACATGGGATTTATGAGAGCAGGGCCGTAAAACAGAACTTCAGAAAATGTGAAAACAATGAGACATTCTGGAGGTAATATATTCAGTCTCATAAGACATAGAATCATCCCAGGTCTATGAGCAGATAAGACTTGAAAAGATAGTTATTAAGCCAAAGTGTAAAATCTACATTTCTTCCTCTTAGAGACACATCCCAATTCCTTCAGAATATTGCATCATACTTTTCACTATGGAGTCTAAACTCCTTTGACTATATATTAATAAACCTCTGTGTGTGTGTGTGTGTATATGTGTGTGTGTGTGAAAAAGAGAGAGAGAGGGACTGCACTATATGGAAAACTATTTGTATATAGTATATATTTTTGTGTATATATATATATATATATATATATGCAAATGTATATGGTATATATATATTATATACAAATATAACTATTTGTATGTAGATAACTCAGAGAAGGCAATAGCAACCCACTCTAGTACCCTTGCCTGGAAAATCCCATAGATGAAGAAGCCTGGTAGGCTGCAGTCCATGGGGTCGCTAAGAGTCGGAGACGACTGAGTGACTTCACTTTCACTTTTCACTTTTATGCATTGGAAAAAGAAATAGCAACATTTCCAATGTTCTTGCCTGGAAAATCTCAGGGACGGGGGATCCTGGTGGGCTGCTGTCTATGGGACTGCACAGAGTTGAACACGACTGAAGTGACTTAGCAGCAGCAGAAGCATATATATAACTATTTGTTTATAGTAGTTTTAAATAAAAAATAGGGCTGTTTTCTAATTTTATTTTGTCACGTGGCCATACATATTAGTTATCTTACTACATAGAAATCTACCTTAATATTTTTAATGACAGCTTTAAATAACATGTATATTATCTAAATCGATAATATATATACTTATATTTAGATAACATCTGCCATTCTGTTAACCAATAATTTGTCAATAGATGTTTATTTTGAGGTTCCCATAGGTAAAATAATTGGGGCCGTGTATATTCTTGTCTACATTGTAAATATATCTCAAAAATATATATTTTAAATATAGGCTGCTTATTGAAAGAATATGGGCACTTACATTTTTGTTACATACTGACAAATTACCTTTCAAAATAAACATACTTTTACCCCATCTACATGAAAGCACCTGTCGAATTCCCTACATTAAACTTATAGCATAGGATACCAAACTTTAAACCTTTTACCAATCTAATGAGCAAAAATAATATTATCTCATGGTTTTAATTTTTAAATTCTTGTACTATTTCTTAACATGAATGTTTTTCTTTTACTTGCATTGGAAGTTAATACTGTTTTACTGAATACAGTTCAGTTTTATATTTTATTTTTCATTTACTTCAAAAGTATTTGATAGATATTGATACTTTATGTATTATAAATGTTATAGATATTTTATCCTAGATTTTCATTTTTCTTTTGCTTATGCTATATTTTATTGTAGGAAGTCTACAATTTGATACACTAAAGTATGTCAATCTCTTTTCTTTTATGGACTCAGGATTCTGAAACTTGCTTGGGAAGGCCCGTTCCATCCTGGAGACTGAAAATAAATATTTTCTAATGTTTTGTGTAACATTTTTTTAGATTTCCTTATTTAGATCATTATTCTATTGATAATTTGTTTTGAAATATAAAGGGACATAACTTTATTTTTTCTAAGTTAAATCCAATTTTCCTGATACAATCAAAATTATGTTTTGCTCTTTTAATGATCTAATATATAATCTTTGCATTGATTGCTGAAAAAGGCTTTCTTATCTCTTCTTACTATTCTTTGGAATTCTGCATTCAGGTGCATATATCTTTCCTTTTCTCCTTTGCTTTTCACCTCTCTTCTTTTCATAGCTATTTGTAAGGCCTCCACAGACAGCCATTTTGCTTTTTTGCATTTCTTTTCCATGGGGATGGTCTGGATCCCTGTCTCCTGTACAATGTGACGAACCTCATTCCATAGTTCATCAGGCAGTCTATCAGATCTAGGCCGTTGAATCTATTTCTCACTTCCACTGTATAATCATAAGGGATTTGATTTAGGTCATACCTGAATGGTCTAGTGGTTTTCCCTACTTTCGTCAATTTAAGTCTGAATTTGGTAACAAGGAGTTCATGATCTGAGCCGCAGTTAGCTCCTGGTCTTGTTTTTGTTGACTGTTTAGAGCTTCTCCATCTTTGGCTGCAAAGAATATAATCAGTCTGATTTTGATGTTGATCATCTGGTGATATCCATGTGTAGAGTCTTCTCTTGTGTTGTTGGAAGAGGGTGTTTGCTATGACCAGTGCATTTTCTTGGCAAAATTCTTTACCCTGCTTCATTCCACATTCCAAGGCCAAATTTGCCTGTTACTCCAGGTGTTTCTTGACTTCCTACTTTAGCATTCCAGTCCCCTATCATGAAAAGAACATCTTTTGGGGATGTTAATTCTAAAAGGTCTTGTAGGTCTTCATAAAACTGTTCAACTTCAGCTTCTTCAGCATTACTGGTTGGGGCATAGACTTGGATAACTGTGATATTGAATAGTTTGCCTTGGAAACAAACAGAGATCATTCTGTCGTTTCTGAGATTGCATCCAAGTACTGCATTTCGGACTCTTTTGTTGACCATGATGGCTATTCCATTTCTTCTGAGGGATTCCTGCCTGCATAGTAGATATAATGGTCATCTGAGTTAAATTCACCAATTCCAGTCCATTTTAATTTGCTGATTCCTAGAATGTTGATGTTCACCCTTGCCATCTCTTGTTTTATCACTTCCAATTTGCCTTGATTCATGGATCTGACATTCCAGGTTCCTATGCAATACTGCTCTTTACAGCATCAAATCTTGCTTCAATCACCAGTCACATGCACAGCTGGGTATTGTTTTTGCTTTGGCTTCATTCCTTCATTCTTTCTGAAGTTATTTCTCCACTGATCTCCAGTACCATATTGGGCACCTAATGACCTGGGAAGTTCCTCTTTGGTATCCTATCATATTGCCTTTAGTTCCAAAGAAGAGCAAGAAGAGATAAGAAAGCCTTCTTTAGCAAACAATGCAAAGAAATAGAGGAAAACAACAGAATGGAAAAACTAGAGCTCTCTTCAAGAAAATTAGAGATATCAAGGGAACATTTCATGCAAAGATGGGCTCGATAAAGGACAGAAATGGTATGGGCCTAACAGAAGCAGAAGATATCAAGAAGAGGTGGCAGGAATACATGGAAGAACTGTACAAAAAGATCTTCATTACCCAGGTAATCATGATGATGTGATCACTCATCTAGAGCCAGACATCTTGGAATGTGAAGTCAAGTGGGCCTTAGAAAGCATCACTATGAACAAAGCTAGTGGAGGTGATGGACTTCTAGTGGAGCTGTTTCAAATCCTGAAAGATGATGCTGTGAAAGTGCTGCACTCAATATGCCAGCAAATTTGGAAAACTCAGCAATGGCCACAGGACTGGAAAAGGTCAGTTTTCATTCCAATTCCAAAGAAAGACAAAGCAAAGAATGCTCAGACTACTGCACAATTGCACTCATCTCACATGCTAGTAAAGTAATGCTCAAAATTCTCCAAGCCAGGCTTCAACAATACGTGAACCATGAACTCTCTGATGTTCAAGCTGGTTTTACAAAAGGCAGAGGAACCAGAGATCAAATTGCCAACATCCACTGGATCATGGAAAAAGGAAGAGAGTTCCAGAAAAACATCTATTTCTGCTTTATTGACTATGCCAAAGCCTTTGACTGTGTGAATCACAATAAACTGTGGAAATTTCTGAAAGAGATGGGAATACCAGACCACTTGACCTGCCTCCTGAGAAATCTGTATGCAAGTCAGAAGGCAACTATTAGAACTGGACATGTAACAACAGACTGGTTCCAAATAGCAAAGGGAGTACGTCAAGTCTGTATATTGTTACCTTGCTTTTTAACTTATATGCATAGTACATCATGAGAAATGCTGGGCTGGAAGAAGCACAAGCTGCAATCAAGATTGCCAGAAGAAATATCAATAACCTCAGATATGCAGATGACACCACCCTTATGGCAGAAAGTGAAGAGGAGCTAAAGGACCTCTTGATGAAGGTGAAAGAGGAGAGTGAAAAAATTGGCTTAAAGCTCAACTTTCAGAAAACGAAGATCATGGTATCTGGTCCCATCGTCTCATGGGAAATAGATGATGAAACAGTGGAAACAGTGTCAGACTTTATTTTTGGGACTGCAAAATCACTGCAGATGGTGACTGCAGCCATGAAATTAGAAGACACTTACTCCCTGGAAGAAAAGTTATGACCAACCTAGATAGTATCTTCAAAAGCAGAGACATTACTTTGCCAACAAAGGTCCATCTAGTCAAGGCTATTTTTTTCCAGTGATCATGCACGGATGTGAGAGTTGGTCTGTGAAGAAGGCTGAGTGCTGAAGAGTGAGAGTCCCTTGGACTGCAAGGAGATCTAACCAGTCCATTCTGAAGGAGATCAACCCTGGGATTTCTTTGGAAGGAAGGATACTACAGCTGAAACTCCAGTGCTTTGGCCACCTCATGTGAAGAGTTGACTCATTGGAAAAGACTCTGATGCTGGGACGGATTGGGGGTAGGAGGAGAGGGGGACAACTAAGGATGAGATGGCTGGATGGCATCACGGACTCGATGGATGTGAGTCTGAGTAAGCTCCGAGAGATGGTGATGAACAGAGAGGCCTGGTGTGCTGCGATTCATGGGGTTGCAAAGAGTCGAACACGACTGAGCGACTGAACTGAACTGAATATATAATCTTAGACGTGGAATATTTTGATTCCACAGTGAGTTTTAAGAATTTCCTACGTGTTATATTTTTAGTGGTCTCTGCAGCTCATACTTGAATTGTATTTGGCTCATCAGTTCAGTTCAGTTCAATTTAGTCATTCAATCATATCCAACTCTTTGTGACCCTATGAATCACAGTACACCAGGCATCCCTGTCCATCACCAACTCCTGGAGGTCACTCACACTCATGTCCATCGAGTCGGTGATGCCATCCAGCCATCTCATCATCTGTTGTCCCCTTCTCCTCCTACCCTCAATCCCTCCCAGCACTAGGGTCTTTTCCAATGAGTCAACTCTTCCCATGAGGTGGCCAAAGTATTGGAATTTCAGCTTCAGCATCTGTCCTTCCAGTGAACACCCAGGACTGGTCTCCTTTAGGATGGACTGGTTAGATCTCCTTACAGTCCAAGGGACTCTCAAGAGTCTTCTCCAACACCACAGTTCAAAAGCATCAATTCTTCAATGCTCAGCTTTCTTCACAGTCCAACTCTCACATTCGTGCATGACCACTGGAAAAACCATAGCCTTGACAAGATGGACCTTTGTTGGCAAAGCAATATCTCAGCTTATCAGTATGCTATCTAGGCGGTCATAACTGTCCTTCCAAGGAGTAGGCGTCTTTTAATTTCATGGCTGCAGTAACCATCTTCAGTGATTTGGGAACCCCCAAAATAAAGTCTGACCCTGTTTCCACTGTTTCCCCATCTATTTCCCATGAAGTGATTTTACCAGATACCATGATCTTAGTTTTCTGAATGTTGAGCTTTAAACCAACTTTTCACGCTCCTTTTTCGGTTTCATCAAGAGGTTTCACTTTCTGCCATTAAAGTGGTGTCATCTACATATCTAAGGTTATTGATATTTCTCCTGGCAGTCTTGATTCCAGCTTGTGCTTCTCCAGCCTAGCATTTCTCATGATGTACTCTGCTCATAGAATATAATAAATGTTTTCTCAGTGACAGAATAATCAGTTTGATTAAATTTTGAATATTAATAATAATAAGGCTTCACATTTGCATATTCCTTTATCATGTACAAATCATTTACATGCATATATATGTATATATATGTGTATATATATATACATGCATATATACATATACATTTAAATACACATATATGTGTCAGCTTCCTTGGTGGCTCAGATGATAAAGAACATGCCTAGCAATGCAGGAGATACAAGAGATGTGAATTTGACCTCAGGGTCAGAAAGATCCCCTCGAGAAGGAAATGACAACCCACTCTGGTATTCTTGCCTGGAAAATTCTGTGGACAGAGGAGTCTGGTAGGCTGCAGTCCATGGGGTCACAAAGGATCAGACATAACTGAACACATGCTCACACACACACACACACACACACACACACAGAGTTCTCATAACAACACTATGAGTTAAATATGACTGATATTCTTCAATTTATAGATGAAGAAACCAAAGCAGAGGAAAGGAAGGGATTTGTTCAAGATTATATTGATACTATAGGATGAGTAACAATTTAGAAAATAGTTGCACATCTAGCATTTTTATTTAATGCTCAGAGATCATTTACATTAATGTTTGCCTTGTCAACAATCAATGATTTAGGACTGAAGCAGACACTCGGTTACTTCTGCAATATCCATCTCTCTCCTTGTTTTTAAGAGAATTTTCATATTTAGGTATCCACCTTTTTCAGGAAACAGCTCTGAGTAAGAGTGGATCTTATTAGAATCACCTGTCATGATAATCCCATTGTTTTCAGGTAACTGGTTCAGAACCAGTATATCATTGCTTTTGGCCAATGAGCTGTATAAAGAAGTGTACTTGGGTTAAGGGGATTCTGAGGCCCCTCTCTTTACTCCTAAGAAAGTGACACAGTATGTAAAAGTCCTTCATCTCATCCCAGCACAAATCACTGCTTATTGTAACACCTGGAGCTGCTAATGCCATCTTGCTGCTGAGCTGAACACACGGGAGATAGCAGAGCAAGAGAATCTTGGGAGGGACAGTGGATCGTTTTCCAGCTCTGACCTTTCTGTGATGTGAAATGCATTTTCTAATTACCATTCTGGATCAGGGCTTTCTATGAATTTCAGGTGAAAGTGTCCTAACATGCAGAATGAAGAGATTGGTGATACAGAGATAACCAGTGTATCAGGTTTTCAGAGTCTACTTTTCATATAGAGCTGTTGAATATCCCCCTTACAGTTTCTGGTACTGCCACACAAAACTCTGAAACTTGAGGATATTTGAGGACTTTTCGATTTTATGGGGATCTGCACAATATTCAAATCTGAGAAACACTATCTTGTAGTATGTGTCTTCTTGAGGAAATTTATGTTTAAATAAAACCAAAGCCTTTATCTGTGAGGTTGCCAATCCTGAGACCCACCATTCTACACAAGATGGAAGAGTCTGAGTGGCAGATAGACTCAAGTTGAAATCACAGCTCTCATGTACATGCGGTGTGGTCTTGGGTTGTTCCATATTGTCTCTTAAACTCAGTTTTCTCAACTTAACAGCAACATTGGTGTCATGCAATTAGATAAGACAACACATATAAAGGATCTGACAGAGCCTGACTCATGGAAAAACACCTAAAAACTGGAATTTCTCTCCATTTTTCTCTGCTTTTAAAATTGTACCTGGTAGGTTAAGTAGCCTGCTCTGCAATTGGCCTCTGCTTTCTCTGTTATTGTCATCAGATAACATTTTTCTGAGGTCCTCAGGGCAAGGGATCAATGCATGCAGTGCAAATATTTCTGAGGTGGGGATTTGTAATAAGCACCCAGATTGCGAAGTCTTGGGGTCGCACTGCTTGGTCACCTACGGCCCCACTAACTGCTTGGTCTTGCTCCTGGGTAATGAGGCTCCTTCCTCAATGCTTTCTCCCAGGGAAGGCATGCTCGGTGTCCTCACTGCTGCTGCGTGTCACTTGCCTGCTGTCCTCTTGCCCTCAGAATGGCCTCCTATTATTACCCTCCCGCTCCCCTGTCCCCTGATAATTGTTGGTGGATGCCCTCCATCTGCCTTCTCCCCTTGGCTAATTGCCTTCTGTTTCCTCCCACCCTCCTTGGTCACATGCCTGGTCTGCCCTCCCGTCACCTCTTCTTACCTGCTAACCTCTGCTTGATTTGCTGCCTGGACATAGACAGCAAGGGCCTTTCTGCCCTTCAGACTGCCGGCTGCCTGCTGGTTTCCTGCACTGCTTGCCCCACCTGCTGCGTGCCTGGGGTCACCTTCCTGCTGCCTGTTCCACCTGTCCCAAGGCTGTTTGATTTCACCCCCTGAAATGCACAGATGGGATCTCTCCAGCTTCCTTGTGATAGTCTAATGGGGAAGTGTGATGCAAATGACTGTGTAGAATAAATGGAAAGGAAGGGAAAACACACACACACACACGCACCCCAAAACAAAATGAAACAGAAAAAGGCAAATGCTCAGATAGCTATTAAGAATACAGAGTATTTTAGCTAAATAAAATTGTGTCTATCTCAGAATCCAGCACGTAGAATGCAAGATGAAAAGAAGGGAAATATAATGGTTAAAATAGCCTTTCCATCATGTAGGAAGCAGCTGAATGTTGCAGGCAAGTGCTCGGAGAGGAGGAAACCCTGAAAGTAAGGATTGAGCTTTGTAGACACAGGTCTGTTCATGGAAAGTGATTGCATTTCACTGCATGGCATAATTTATCTGAACACTGCAGGCCCTTAAAAGTACCACTGAATATCTAGAATTTAGATTTCATATCTATTTTGGATACTCTTTTAGCACTGTGAGCAGGAATCTCTTTTTGGAGTGATGTTTTCCTTTGTTGTTGTTATTGCTTTTTTTTTTTTTTTTCAGTGACCATTTGTTTAAAATGGCACTAAACACAAATTGGGGATAGTTGAGAGTTAATAGAATATTTTATTGAGAACTTTAGTTTCAAAGACAGAGTTCCATTTAAAGCAGAGAAATCACACTTAGACCAAAAGTTAATCATATTATCCAGAACAGAGAGATCTTTTATACTTGAGAGTGTACTGTCACAGAGATGATTTGGCAGATCCCCAAACTAGGTTAAGAACACAAAGATCTTGTGATGAATGGTAAGTATGAAAGCTGACTTTGAACACTGTGCCTGAAATGTGTTTTTCTCTAAGACTAGTTCTTCATTTCTAGCCTTCTCAAGCAGGAGAGACTTGCAGATGCATATGTCCACATCTCCAGAGGTTCCACTGTTATTCTGTTTGTTTGAAAATTTCCATTTTGAAGTAAAATCAGTTTGTTACCTCTATCCAGAAAAAATGTTATTTTTTTCCTTAAACTGACAACCAGACCAACCTGATGATTATCACATTATTTAATTGTTCAACTGGTTTTCCTTCCTGACGACAACTGACTACAAGCTGTCTCCTCTCTGCCTCAGTTGTCTTATTTGTAAAGTGCAGTGAAGGGTAGGGGGAAAAAAGACATTGTCTTGAGATTCTACAGAGATTGAAGATACTGGAATGCTTTTGTTTTCTAAACTTGTGAGAGTTAAAATTATTGAACTATTTCTGGCCCATGGTCCTATTGATAATGTTTAATTATGAACACTTACATGTACCAGATCTACTAATTTTTATAGTTCTGAAATGAGATGAAACTGGACTATAGCAGATCCATCTATTTTCTCTGAGAGATGAATATGCATAAAGTTAAATATCCATGAATACAAGAAGAGATGTTGACTCTGTGAATACAAATTGCAAGAATTCTGAGGTAAAGGAAACCTCAGTGATATCTGATCCTATTTGTTTATGGTATAGAGATAGCAACTGAAGTCTCAAGAATGTAAGTGACTTGCCTGGTGTTAGTTGCCAGAATAGAACTAGAGCCCTTGCTCTCCAATTTTGGTCCATATTCTCAAATTTCTTTATGTAGGATTTTCAGATGATCCCCTTTTATTTGATCCTTGGTATTTGGGCTGGTGACATAACTATGGAAATAAATCTAAAGGTCTTGCTGATTTGGCAGATGTGAAAAGACAAAAAAACATTTTGTAATTTTACTCCTGGCTTAATTAAATAAATGTGAGATCAGGTCACAGTCCATATCATGTGAGAAATATGAGTGCTGACGCCTTCAACTTGACCCAACAGTCATTTACCATCTCTCTCCCATCTCATAGTAATTAAGCACATTGCTTCCATTGCTCAGCACTATTTCAATTTTCCACCACAGGTATTTTTAATTGTCTGTATCTTAAACCAAAGGAGAAATAAAAAATAAAGGAGCCAATAACTTGTTCCAATGAGTTACTGTTAAGCGAGACAGAAAGTGACACCTTATTGTCATAGTTTTCAACTAGAGTTAGAATTAAATAATTTTAAAGATGTTCTTAGAGATTCCTAGTTGTATGTATTACAAAAAGCTTGCTCTAACTATGCATTCCTAGAACATTGCTGGGCTAAATATGGTGCTATTGCTTACCAAAAGATAATCAGAAAAAATCAACAGCTCATTATTAAAAACTGTTTATTAGACTTGCTACAGTAAGGGAAAGCAATTAAGTAGTGTCACAAAATGGAAAAATTAGGGAGAAATAATTACAGGGTCCGTGACTGGGTGATTATAATAGTGATCTTGCAAGCTGAGATAGAACTGGGTAGAAATAATGACACAGGCACTGCAGGTGTGAGTGGAGCTGACGGTCTTCGGGGCCCTTCCCTGATGCATGTGGGATCTTGGTACCCTGACCATGGATGAAACCTGGGCCCCTCAACATGGAAGCACAGAGTCCTAACCACTGGGCCAGTAGTAACTCAGCGATCCTCTAGGGACGACCCTCAAGGTGGAGAAACCTATCATCATTAACCTAGATGTTTTAACATTAGTGCTGAATAGATGGAGAAATCATGAAGCTATTGTAAAAATAAATCTGAAAACCAGAATCAGGAGGCGTTAAGTCCAAATCCTGAGATCATCAAAGAATTCCTGAATACAGGGAACATTATCCAATTAGAGCTCATTAAACGCCTTCATACCTATACTAAAATTGAGCACTGCCCAAGGGCCAACAAGCTCCAGAGCAAGACTTACCATGCAAATTCTCCAGCAACACAAGAACAAGCCCCTCAGCTTCAATACACAGGCAACTCAAAATACTCCAAAACCATTGACGTCTCATAACCCATTACTTCACACTTCACAGCACTCCAGAGAGAGGAAATCCAGCTTCACTCCCCAGAACTCCAACAGAAGCCTCCCTAATCAAGAAACTTTGACAAGCCACTGATATAACCCCAAACACAAAGAGGAAGCTCTATAAGAAAGAGAATTCCACAAATTCCCAGAATATAGAAAAGCCAAACAAAACAGGAAGAGATAGGGAATCTACCTGAGAAAGAATTCCGAATACTGATAGTGAAAATGATCCAAAATCTTGAAATCAAAATGGAATCACCGATAAATAGCCTGGTGTCAAGGACTGAGAAGGTGCAAAAAAGGTTTAACAAGGACCTAGAAGAAATAAAAAGAGTCAACATATAATCAATAATGCAATAAATGAGATCAGAAACACTCTGGAGGCTACAAATACTAGGATATCGGAGGCAGAAGATAGGATTAGTGAAATAGAAGATAGAATGGTAGAAATAAATGAATCAGCGAGGGAAAAAGAAAGACGAATTAAAAGAAATGAGGGCAACCTCAGAGACCTCCAAGACAATATGAAACACTCCAACATTCGAATTATAGGAGTCCCAGAAGAAGAAGACAAAAAGAAAGACCATGAGAAAATACTTGAGGAGATAATAGTTGAAAACTTCCCTAAAATGGGGAAGGAAATAATCACCCAAGTCCAAGAAACCCAGAGAGTGCCAAACAGGATAAACCCAAGGCGAAACACCCCAAGACATATTTTAATCAAACTAACAAAGACCAAACACAAAGAACAAATATTAAAAGCAGCAAGGGAAAAACAACGAATAACACACAAGGGATCCCCATAAGAATAACTGCAGATCTTTCAACAGAAACTCTTCAGGCCAGGAGGGAATGGCAAGACATACTTAAAGTGATGAAAGATAATAACCTTCAGCCAAGACTACTGTACCCAGCAAGGATCTCATTCAAATATGAAGGAGAAATCAAAAGCTTTACAGACAAGCAAAAGCTGAGAGAATTCAGCACCACCAAACCAGCTCTCCAACAAATACTAAAGGATAGACTTTAGAAAGGAAACACAAAAAGGACGTATAAACCTGAACCCAAAACAATAAAGTAAATGGCAACAGGAGCATACTTATCAATAATTACCTTAAATGTAAATGGGTTGAATGCCCCAACCAAAAGGCAAAGACTGGCTGAATGGATACAAAAACAAGATCCCTATATATGCTGCCTACAAGAGACCCACCTCAAAACAACGGACACGTACAGACTAAAAGTGAAGGGCTGGAAAAAGATATTCCATGCAAATAAAGACCAAAAGAAAGCAGGAGTAGCAATACTCATATCCGATAAAATAGACTTTAAAACAAAGGCTGTGAAAAGAGACAAAGACGGCCACTACATAATGATTAAAGGATCAATCCAAGAAGAAGATATAACAATTATAAATATATATGCACTCAACATAGGAGCACCGCAATATGTAAGACAATTGCTAACAAGCATGAAAGAGGAAATTAATAATAACACAATAATAGTGGGAGACTTTAATACCCCACTCACACCTATGGACAGATCAACTAAACAGAAAATTAACAAAGAAACACAAATGTTAAATGATACAATAGACCAGTTAGACCTAATTGATATCTATAGGACATTTCACTCCAAAACAATGAATTTCACCTTTTATTCAAGTGCACACGGAACCTTTTCCACGATAGATCACATTCTGGGTCATAAATCTAACCTTGATAAATTCAAAAAAATCGAAATTATTCTAAGCATCTTCTCTGACCATAATGCACTAAGGTTAGATCTCAATTATAGGAGAAAAACTATTAAAAATTCCAACATTTGGAGGCTGAACAACACCCTTCTGAATAATCAACAAAATCACAGAAGAAATCAAAAAGAAATCAAAATATGCATCGAAATGAATGAAAATGAAAACACAACTACACAGAACCTTTGGGACACTATAAAAGCAGTCCTAAGAGGAAAGTTCATAGCAATACAGGCATACCTCAAGAAACAAGAAAAAAGTCAAATAAATAACCTAACTCTACATACACCTAAAGCAACTAGAAAAGGAAGAAATAGAGAACCCCAGAGTTAGTAGAAGGAAAGAAATCCTAAAAATTAGGGCAGAAATAAATGCAAAAGAAACAAAAGAGACCATAGCAAAAATCAACAAAGCAAAAAGCTGGTTCTTTGAAAGGATAAATAAAATTGACAAACCATTAGCCAGACTCATCAAGAAACAAAGAGAAAAAAATCAAATCAACAAAATTAGAAATGAAAATGGAGAGATCACGACAGACAACTCAGAAATACAAAGAATCATAAGAGACTACTATCAGCAATTATATGCCAATAAAATGGACAACTTGGAAGAAATGGACAAATTCTTAGAAAAGTACAACTTTCCAAAATTGAACCAGGAAGAAATAGAAAATCATAGAAAATCTTAACAGACCCATCACAAGCATGGAAATTGAAACTGTAATCAGAAATCTTCCAGAAACAAAAGCCCAGGTCCAGACGGCTTCACAGCTGAATTCTACCAAAAATTTCGAGAAAAGCTAACACCTATCTTACTGAAACTGTTCTAGAAAATTGCAGAGGAAGGTAAACTTCCAAACTCATTCTATGAGGCCACCATCACCCTAATACCAAAACATGACAAAGACACCACAAAAAAAGAAAACTACAGGCCAATATCACTGATGAACATAGATGCAAAATTGCTCAACAAAATCCTAGAAGTCAGAATCCAGCAACACATTAAAAAGATCATACACCATGACCAAGTGGGCTTTATCCCAGGGATGCAAGGATTCTTCAATATCCGCAAGTCAATCAATGTAATTCATCACATTAACAAACTGAGAAATAAAAATCATATGATTATCTCAATAGATGCAGAAAAGCCTTTGACAAAATTCAACATACATTTATGATAAAAACTCTCCAGAAAGCAGGAATAGAAGGAACATACTTCAACATAATAAAAGCTATATATGACAAACCCACAGCTAACATTATCCTCAATGGTGAAAAATTGAAACCATTTCCCTAAAGTCAGGAACAAGACAAGGGTGTCCACTTTCACCACTACTCTTCAACATCGTACTGGAAGTTTTGGCCACAGCAATCAGAGCAGAAAAAGAAGTACAAGGAATCCAAATTGGAAAAGAAGAAGTAAAACTCTCACTGTTTGCAGATGACATGATCCTCTACATAGAAAAGCCTAAAGACTCGACCAGAAAACTACTAGAACTAATCAATGAATATAGTAAAGTTGCAGGATATAAAATCTACACTCAGAAATCCCTTGCATTCCTATACACTAATAATGAGAAAGTAGAAAAAGAAGTAAAGGAAACAATTCCATTCACCATTGCAACGAAAAGAATAAAATACTTAGGAATATTCCTACCTAAAGAAACTAAAGACCTATATATCAAAAACTATAAAACACTGATGAAAGAAATCAAAGAGGACACTAATAGATGGAGAAATATACCATGTTCATGGGTTGGAAGAGTCAATATAGTGAAAATGAGTATACTACCTAAAGCAATCTACAGATTCAATGCAATTCTCATCAAGCTACCAGCAGTATTTTTCACAGAACTAGATCAAATAATCTCAAGATTTGTATGGAAATACAAAAACCTCGAATAGCCAAAGCAATCTTGAGAAAGAAGAATGGAACTGGAGGAATGAACTTGCCTGACTTCAGGCTCTACTACAAAGCCACAGTCATTAAGACAGTATGGTACTGGCACAAAGACAGAAATATAGATCAATGGAACAAAATAGAAAGCCCTGAGATAAACCCACACACCTATGGACACCTTATCTTCGACAAAGGAGGCAAGAATATACAATGGAGTAAAGACAGTCTCTTTAACAGGTGGTGCTGGGAAAACTGGTCAACCACTTGTAAAAGAATGAAACTAGACCCCTTTCTAACACCACACACAAAAATAAACTCAAAATGGATTAAAGATCTAAATGTAAGACCAGAAACTATAAAACTCCTAGAGGAGAACATAGGCAAAACACTCTCCGACATAAATCACAGCAGGATCCTCTATGATCCAACTCCCAGTATACTGGAAATAAAAGCAAAGATAAACAAATGGGATATAATTAAAATTAAAAGCTTCTGCACAACAAAGGAAACTATAAGCAAGGTGAAAAGACAGCCTTCTGAATGGGAGAAAACAATAGCAAATGTAACAACTGACAAACAGCTAATCTCAAAGATATACAAGCAACTTATGCAGCTCAACTCCAGAAAAATAAATGATCCAATAAAAAAAAATGGGCCAAAGAACTAAATAGGCATTTCTCCAAAGAAGACATACAGATGGCTAACAAACACATGAAAAGATGTTCAACATCGCTCATCATCAGAGAAATGCAAATCTAGACCACAATGAGGTACCATTTCACACCAGTCAGAATGGCTGTGATCCAAAAGTCTACAAGCAATAAATGCTGGAGAGGATGTGGAGAAAAGGGAACCCTCTTACACTGCTGGTGGGAATGCAAACTAGTACAGCCATTATGGAAAACAGTGTGGAGATTCCTTAAAAAAATGCAAATAGAACTGCCTTATGACCCAGCAATCCCACTGCTGGGCATACACACCAAGGAAACCAGAAGTGAAAGAGACACATGTACCCCAGTGTTCATTGCAGCACTGTTTATAATAGCCAGGACTTGGAAGTAACCTAGATGTCCATCAGCAGATGAATGGATAAGAAAGCTGTGGTACATATACACAATGGAGTACTACTCAGTCCTTAAAAAGAATAAATTTGACTCAGTTCTAATGAGATGGATGAAATTGCAACCGATTATACAGAGTGAAGTAAATGAGAAAGAAAAACACCAATATAGTATACTGACACATATATATGGAATTTAGAAGACAGTAATGATGACCCTATATGAGAGACAACAAAAGAGACACAGAGGTATAGAACGGACTTTTGGACTCTGAGGGAGAAGGAAATGGTGGGATGGTTTGGGAGAATGGCATTGAAACATGTATACTATCTTGTAAGAAACGAAGCGCCAGTCTATGTTCAATGCAGGATGCAGGATGCATGGGGCTGGTGCACAGGATGATTCAGGTAGATGACGTGGGGTGGGAGGTGAGAGGGGGCTTCAGCATTGGGAGATTGTGTTCACCTGTGGCTGATTCATGTCAATGTATGGCAAAACAAATACAGTATTGTAATTTAAAAAATAATAAATAAATAAATAAATAAATAAAAAAGAAATAATGACAAAATAGCTTTGGATTAGTGGACCCAGAAATGTAAGGGTCTCCAAGTAGGTCTGGATAAGAAGCTGCTTTAGTCAAGCTTTATTTTCTAGAAGTATAGTTAATCTTCATTATTCACATCTGGTATTAGTGAATTTGCCTACTAGCTAAAAGGTGTGTGTGTGTGTGTGTGTATGTATGTGTGTGTGTTTAGTCGCTTAGTTGTGTATCACCCTTTTGTGACCCCATGAACACTAGCCTGCCAATCTCCTCTGGCCACAGGATTTCCCTCAAACCTTAAATTGATACTTCTGCATTTACCATTATTTGTGGATATGCATAAAGTGAAAATGAATTTGACTTACTTAGTGCACATGTACCCAGTGGAGATTAAATGGGAACACACTCTGTCTCTCTTTAACCCCTCATCATGTAAACAAGTGTCTTTTTGTGCTCTATTTAATGCCACATTTTGCTCTAGTTACAAAAACGTAGTGGCCAGAGATTGTTAAGAACTTTTTCCTATATTCCCTCTAGGAACAGTCATTCTGTAATCACTAAATCAGTGTTTTCAGAAACTTTATAGAACATAACTGTTACATATAATGAGAATAAACTTTATTTTTGCTAAGTGTCTTTTTAATGTCTTGTCCCAGTATCACTTTATGAAGGGGCAGTCAATGGTGTTCTCAATTTTCAGTGGCTTTTAGCCATGTCGTAAGGCAGAAGTTTCTTTAGCCCTCAAGAGCTTGTTCAGCACATGAGGTGTCATGGACCTTTGGTGTATTCATTTCCTAAAATGAGCAGCTATCTTTAAGGTTTCTGGTGAGGTAATTTCAATAGAGTGGGAATCAGAATATGTTTATAACCATCTCTCAGGTGTTGGGCTTCATGATTAACACTGCATTGAGCTCAACCAAAGATGTGCTCAACATCAAGACACTGCCTCAGGGTTTGCTTTCAAGGACAACAAAACCAGCTGCCAAGTGACTATTGAAAACAGACGCATTTTCTGCAAATGGGAATTCCAAATTAGCTTTGAAATTATTTTTATGGCAAAAATTCAATTATATATTGAAATCTTTTCATAAGAAAACTCAACAGTATATTTATCAACAGCCAAAGCCTTTGACTGTGTGGATCACAATAAACTGTGGAGAATTCTGAAAGAGATGGGAATACCAGACCACCTGACCTGCCTCTTGAGAAATTTGTATGCAGATCAGGAAGCAACAGTTAGAACTGGACATGGAACAACAGACTGTTTCCAAATAGGAAAAGGAGTACGTCAAGGCTGTATACTGTCACCCTGCTTATTTAACTTATATGCAGAGTACATCATGAGAAACACTGGGCTGGAAGAAACACAGACTGGAACCAATATTGCTGGGAGAAATATCAATAATCTCAGATATGCAGATGACACCACCTTTATGGCAGAAAGTGAAGAGGAACTCAAAAGCTTCTTGATGAAAGTGAAAAGTTAGAGAGTGAAAAAGTTGACTTTAAGGTCAACATTTAGAAAATGAAGATCATGGCATCTGGCCCCATCACTTCATGGGAAATAGAGGGGGAAACAGTGGAAACAGTGTCAGGCTTTATTTTTGGGGGTTCTCAGATCACTGCAGATGGTGACTGCAGCCATGAAATTAAAAGAAGCTTACTCCTTGGAACAAAAGTTATGGCCAACATAGATAGCATATTGAAAAGCAGAGACATTATTTGCCTACAAAGGTCCATGTAGTCAAAGCTATGGTTTTTCCAGTAGTCATATATGGATGTGAGAGTTGGACTGTGAAGAAGACTGAGCACCAAAGAACTGATGCTTTTGAACTGTGGTGTTGGAGAAGACCAACACCAGTCCCTTGGACTGCAAGGAGATCCAACCAGTCCATTCTGAAGGAGATCGGCCTTGGAATTTCTTTGGAAAGAATGATGCTAAAGCTGAAACTCCAGTACTTTGGCCACCTCATCCAAAGAGTTGACTCACTGGAGAAGACTTTGATGCTGAGAGGGATTAGGGAAGGAGGAGAAGGGGACGACAGAGGATGAGATGTCTGGATAGCATCACCATCTCGATGGACGTGCTTTTGCGTGAACTCTGGGAGTTGGTGATGGACAGAGAGGCCTGGCATGCTGCATTTCGTGGGGTCGCAAAGAGTCGGACATGACTGTGCAACTGAACTGAACTGAAGCTTTATTTCAACTCAGAAGTTTTTGAAGTTTCAAAATTATAATTCAACATGCTTATCACTAGTGCAAAATTTCATATTGGGGATTACAGTGACTAATTTGAAGAGATAATAACTAAAAAAATTTACATGTAACAATAACAATATAAAAGTTACAATCACTGAAGATGCACACTGATGCTCTTAAAAAAGTGAAAACATTTTATATGGTAGGTTTATACAAGTTCAATATTTAATATATTTCCTGATACTTTGTATTTACTTCTTTTTTTTTTTTTTTTTAAATTCTTTCATTCTTTAGCACAGCAGTCTCCAACTGTGGTCCCTGGACTGTTTTCTGGAAGAAAATTTTTCTACTGACTGAGAACTTGAGGATGGTTTCAGGATGATTCAAGCACATTACATTTATTGTGCACTTTATTTCTATTATTACATTGTGATATGTAATGAAGTAATACAGCTCACCATATAGCAGAATCAGTGGGATCCCTGAGCTTGTTTTCCTAAAGTGTACAAGAGGAATATGAAACCTAGATGTCTTGCATTCATGTTCACAGTAGGGTTCTAGCTGCTATAAGAATCTAGTGCTGCCACTTATCTAATAGGAGGTGGTGCTCAGGTGGTAACATGAGGGATGGGGAGCAGTTGTAAATACAGATGAAGTCTTGCTTGCTCACCTATTACTCATCTTTTACTGTGCAAACCCAGTTCCTACAGGCCATGGACAGATATCAGGGTCTGCAGCTCCTGTATTAGTGGATATGTCATTTCTCCCAGTAAGATCACACTTACCCCACCCAGACTCCTATTCTGTCAGGTATTTCACCTGCTGATGACTCTTAGCTGAAAGAAAGAAAAAGAAAGTGACATCGCTCAGTTGTGTCTGACTCTCTGAGACCCCATGGACTGTAGCCTACCAGGCTCCTCCATCCAAGGGATTTTCAAAGCAAGGGTATTGGAATGAGCTACCATTTCCTTCTCCAAAGGATCTTCCCAACCCAGGGATCCAACCTGGGTCTCCTGCATTGCAGATAGATGCTTTACCATCTGAGCAACCAGGGAAAACCCAACTCTCAGCTGAGTCCCTCCTTAAAAATTGTTTCTTCAAAGGGAGTTGCTTCCGACAAGGTCATATCCTCTTTTCAGAGTTTAATTCCGATAACTAGTTGATTGGGGGCATAAAAGCCTAACCCCTTGCCACAATTTAGAAAACTCTAAGTTTATTGGGGGCATAAAGCCTAACCCCTTGCCACAATTTAGGAAACTTTGGGCTACCCGAGGTCCCGAGCTTTCTACAGATAGGATTGAGTCCTTGACCATGCTAGACCATGCTAGTCCTTGCTAGACCATGTCAAAGTTTATATTCTCCTGCCTAACTCTGCTGCTCTAACTCCCTTGCAGATATTGATCCTGAGAAAATGCCCCAGTAAAAGTCCACTTCAAAGTCTGCTTCCCAGGGAACCCAACTTGGAACTCTTACCATAATTATATACTGCAAGCAAAAGTAGTGAATTTATTTTACTAAGTCTCATATATCCTTATTTCACCCAAGCTTATCACTATGTAACTTTCAGATATTCTCATTTTTGGATAAGTGCTGTTTCATACAAAGATTAAGGAAGCATTGCTATAACAGAAAATAATCCAAAGAAGTCTATCCATTTTAAAAATAAATATTCTCTATGTGTTGGTGACTTCCAAATGTATGAATGTGTGTGTCTGTGTGTGTGTATATATATATATGTCACAATTTTCTCTTACAATATCTAGAGATTTCCTCTTACAGTATCTTACAGGGATGCTCAGTCATGTCCAACTCTTTGACACCCCATGGACTGTATAGTCCAGGCCAGAATACTGGAGTGGATAATCTTTCCCTTCTCCAGGGAATCTTCCCAACCCAGGGATTGAACCCAGGTCTGCTGCATTGCAGGTGGATTATTTACCAGCTAAGCCAGAAAGGAAGCCCATATATATATGTTTTTTTTTCCTCTTACAATATCATCTAAATTTGCATATAGGATTGCCTTTTTGACATCTCCCTATGCATTTATGATATAGTTGCTGAACCTAATACGTTTAACTGAAACTTCTAATTCAGAACTTGAACCCCCACCATCTACCCATCCTACCGTTCTTTCTCACAAGAGTTAAAGGCTCTGCCACCAGCTGATTGTTAGAGACAGAAATCTAGAACCAATCTCTTATCCATCCTTTTCCCTTATGCTCTCATATCCTGGCCCATCAGCAAGTCCTGCCTATAGAAAAAGTGAAAAGATTCTATTATTTTATTTCTTTACTAGGTCACCATGGCTCTAGATATAGGACTATTACAGCAACTTCCTGAATGGTCTTCTTTCTTCTACTCATTCCTTTCCAACTTTTTTTTTTCCTATATTGCAGAAATAGTGATTTTAAGATGACAATTAGATTAGACAGATCTTATGCTTAATATTGCTTTATATTTGCCTTAGGCTGAAACCCTCACAATGACCTATGTGCACCTTGCATGTGTGGTGCCTGCCTGCCTTTCTCACTCCTACTACACTGCATCCTACACTGCTCCTACTACACTGCATCTCACTTTCTTTGTCCCCTGATCTTTTCTTAGTCCCATAAACAAGCTGAGCTCCTTTCCTGCTCCTGAAGCCTTTGCACATGTTTTCTTTTCTGTCTGATAATGTCCAGAACATTCATATTTCATATATTATTTACTTTTTATAATCCTTGCTTCACTGAGCATAAATGCCTTTCATTGCATGGTTTTTCTCATTCATAATCTCTGGAAGTTACTTTTTGCTCTCAATTTCAGTCAATTTTGTTGTTACCTTTATACATTTCCTCTCTTTTGAAATTCTCTCTTTTGTTCATTTATTTTCTCTCTGTTCTATTACACTTCTCCATGAGGGAAGAGCTTTATTTTATCTATTTACTACCTTATTCCTAGTGCCCAGCACAAGCCTTGACACAAGTTGGCATTCACTCAAGCTATTTTGGGTTAATGAATATTTAATGAAGTAAATTATGCATACTTGCCTTTATGAGATACTTACTCTCTAAACTCTGATTTAACTGGTCTGACTTATAAACTAATCAAGACAACACACTCTCAAACCTTGAAGCTAATACTTATGACATAAAATCACACTAATTTTTTCTTTTAGCAAGAGTCACAAAACCTTTAGAGAAAAAATGTGTTTCAAAATATAGAATTTAATAACACTTATAAGGAATCAACTGAGCATGATGTTTTCTCATCATTGAAACCTTGGGATTCAAATTTCAGAGAAGAAATTCAGTAAATAGCAGACATCAACCAAGCAAGAAAATATAACATAATATTAAGTGAAAATGGATTGATGAAGTGCAGCTATAATTTCAAGTCAACTGTGTCTTTTGACTATGATCAGCAAATCAGCTATTTACTACAGCCATTAGTTGATCAACATTACCTATGAATTACTACTACCTGCAAGTCAATGAGTAAGTAACTAGAGATGAAAGTGAAAGAAAGTGTTAGTAGCTCAGTCATGTCTGACTCTTTGTGACCTCATGGACTGTAACTGGCCAGGCTCCTCTGTCCATGGGATTTCCAAAGCAAGAATACTGGAGTGGGTTGCCATTTCCTTCTCCAAGGGTATCTTCCTGACCCAGGGATATAACCCTGGTCTCCCACACTGCAGGCAGACTCTTTACCATCTAAGCCATCAGGGAAGCCAGTAACTGGAGATATCAATGTTAAATACAAAAGATCCAAACTCTGTAGAAACTCAAATAAGTGAGATTCTCATAATCACCCTGAAATCTCATCAAGGAAATTTAGAAGATTCTGGATTGGATCCACAAAATATCTTTAATCTAATATTAATCCAGAATGAAGTCTTAATATATACTAGACACTATATCCAAAGGGTCTCTTCACTTGGGCCTGATGTAGATGATGAGTTCTGGACTATGAGTAGATACTATAATGAGATGAGACCCTTGGATGCTTTGAAAGAGTATCAGTGTATTTTGCTCATGAGGGAATGGATCACTGGAGGCCAGAGGCTTCAAAGTGGCAGATAGTTGTTAGGATAAACCTCATGATTTTTACCTCCTGGTATTCAAGGCCTTGTATAATTGTTTCCCTTTAATTGGGGTAGAGTCAGTGAGATTTTTTCCAATACACAGAATATAGCAAAGGTAATAGAATGTATATGTATGTGATTACATGATTATGAATATAAAATTATAGTGCTCATCAGTTAGAGTCTCTCTCTTGCTGACTTGATGAAAAAAGCAGCTATGTTGTTGATCCACATAGCAAAGACCTAAGTGCTCTATCTAGGGGTTGAGGGTTACTTCTGGTTGATAGTCAGCAAGAAACTGCAGCCCTTAGTCCTACAACAAGAAACTCTAATAGAAATAAGGAAAATAAATTGCAGAGAATGGAAGTTTAGTGGTAGAGTAACAATTATGTTACAAGAGTCCTGTGAGAGAGTGATTAGTTTCAACTAAGGATCATGGGGGTAGACAAAGGGAAATAGAGACACTTTTGAGGTAGAACGCTAGGATTAAACAACTGGAACTGTGGCTATGGGAAGGATGGAGGTTTGTATCATTATTTATCATTAAAAAATATAAAATGGCATGGATACAGTTTAGTTTTCTGAATCTAATACCTGTCTCCTTATGCTTAGTTCAGCGAATTTGAGAGAAAGGTCAGGATTTTCTCTTTCTTTCCCTTCTTACCAATTTAGCATATTTGTGGGTAATAGAAAGGAAGGTGATCATGAAAATAAAGCAAGGGATGGCATATAGAAGTTACGGGAAAGTATAGTGATAAAAGATGAAAATTTGGATACAGATTGAGGAATATCTTTTCCTTTGAGATGAGAGTCTAATGTTTTTGACAAATTAAGATGTAAAGAGTTTAATAAATTGTGGAGAAAAAAATCCATTAATGTTTTATTCAGTGGACTATAAAATGGTTCAGCCACTTTGGAAAACATTTTGGAATTTTCTCAAAATTTAAACATATAGTTTCCATGTAACCCAGGGACTCTAAGTCTATATACAAAGAAACAGGAATACTAGACCATCTTACCTGTCTCTCAAGAAACCTGTATGTAGATCAAAAAACAACAATTAGAACCAGACATGGAACAACTGGTTAAAAGTTGGGAAAGGATTATGACAAAGCTGTATATTTTCACCCTGCCTGTTTAACTTCTATGCAGAGAACATCATGAGAAATGCTGGGGTGAAGGAATCACAAGTTGGAATTACAAGCAATCACCATGGGAGACTGTGATTGGGAGAAATATCAACAATTCAGATATGCAGATAATACCACCCTTATGGCAGAAAGTGAAGAGGAACTAAAGAGCCTTTTGATGAAGGTGAAAGAGCAGTGTTAAAACTGGCTTAAAATACTACATTAAAAAAGCTAAGATCATAGGATATAGTCCCATCACTTTAGGGCAAATAAATGGGGGAAATGGAAGCAGTGACAGCACTTATTTTCTTGGGCTCCAAAATCACTGGATGTTGACTGCAGCCATGAAATTGAGACACTTGCTCCTTGGAAGGAAAGCTATGACAAATCTAAACAGTGTATTTAAAAACAGAGACAGACAAAAGAACTGTATACAGAAGACTATAAGACACTAATGAAAGAAATCAAAGAAGACATAAACAGATGGAGAGATAATCTATGTTCCTAGGTTGGAAGAATCATTATTGTGAAAATGACTATACTACCAAATGCAATCTACAGATTCAATGTGATCTTTATCAAATTAGCAATGGAAGAATTAGGGGAAAAAAAACACCACAAAAAACATTTCACAATTCATATGGAAACACAAAAGACCCTGAATAGCCAAAGCAATCTTGAGAAAGTAGAATGGAGCTGGAAGAGCCAATCTTCCTGATTTCAGGCTGTACTACAAAGCTACAGTCATCAAGAGAGTATGGTACTGGCGGAAAAACAGAAATATAGACCAATGGAACAAGAATGAAGACCCAAACCTATGGGTATCTTATTTTATATAAAAGAGCCAAGAATATACAACAGGGCAAAGATAGCGTCTTCAACAAATGGTGCTGGGAAAACTGAACAGCTATGTATAAAAGAATGAAATTAGAACACTTCCTAAGACCATACACAAAGATAAACTCAAAGTGAAATCTGTTTTTAAAATGAACTTTGCAAAGTGTATATACTTTTAAAAGTTCATATATATATATATATATATATATATATATATATATGAACTATACTATTTAAGAACTATGCACTTAAACAATGCATTTAAGACAATAAGACTCTTCCTGGGCTGGCATTGGTTAAAGTTTTATTCTTCAGGTTTTTTTTTTTTGGGGGTGATTTAAGTGTTAAATGGTTCATAATTTCCTATTTAACTCAATGTTTCCCTCAATATGATGGTTTATTTGATTTTAAAATATAAATTGTTGATAGCATTTAAAGGAATATTTTGATTGGCTATGTCTGAATGTATTACACTGTGGTAAGAGAGCAAAGCATGTATAAACTCTATTCTTGCCAGCTATTTGTAGCACTGATCTTTTTTTTTTTTTTGGTAAATATTCTTGAATGATTATAAAATGTACATTCTCAGTATTTGGTTATATTAAATAAAAATACTAAATTACATTTTCCAGTCTTCTTTCCTTACTTGTCTTTCATGTTTACGCTATTATTTTCTGGTTAAAATCCTCCAATATGATTATAAATTCATTTCTATCCTCTAAGATACTACTTCTAATGTTTTTAGTTCTTTCTAGATTTGAAAATATGCATTCAGGTTTATATTAAATTATGGCTAATATAGCAAAGAGTATTTTTTCAATGTGAAATGCACCTCTTTTTTCCTTTTGATGATGTAAGCTGAAATTAGATTTTAACTGACACATTTTATCCAAACCTTATTTGATTGTTTAAAAAAGTGTTTTTTTTTTTATATTGGTCTTTCAGAAAAATATGACTTTTAAAAAGTATGATGTAAAATTATCTTTTCTAATGTACTATAGTGTTTAACATCATAAATATAACCTATTTGTAGTTATTTTTATTCTTTTATTTTAAATGTGGCATATTTTCTACTAGATTTTTTCTGTTGCTTGTTCTCTGTTGGAGTAATCAAAAATATATCTTGACATTGTTCTACAAAGTAAAAGAGATTGAATGCTACCGATTCTTTGCTGTTGTTTTACCAACTAGTCTTAACATTTCAGTATGTATTCTATATTCCAATATGCTACTGTAGATCAGTGCAAAAATAATTCCAGAAAAAATGAACAGATGGAGCCAAAGCAAAAACAACACCTAGTTATGGATGTGACTGGTAATGGAAGTAAAGTCCAATTCTGTAAAGACCAATATTACATAGGAACCTGGAATGTTAGGTCCATGAATCAAGGCAAATTGGAAGTGGTCAAACAGGAGATGGCAAGAGTGAATGTTGACATTTTAGGAATAAACAAAATAAAATGGACTAAAACTGATGAATTTAACTAAGATGACCATTATATCTACTACTGTGGGCAAGAATCCCTTAGAAGAAATGGAGTAGCCATAATAGTCAACAAAAGAGTCCAAAATGCAGTACTTGCATATAATCTCAAAAATGACAGAATGATCTCTGTTCATTTCCAGGGCAACCCATTCAATATCACAGTAATCCAAGTCTATGCCCTGACCAGTAATGCTGAAGAAGTTGAAGTTGAACCATTCTATGAAGACCTACAAAACCTTCTATAAATAACCCCCAAAGATGTCCTTTTCATTTTAGGGGACTGGAATGCAACAAAAGAGACACAGAGGTATAGAATGGACTTTGGGCCTCTGAGGGAGAAAGAATGGGTGGGATGATTTGGGAAAATGGCATTGAAACATGTATACTATCACGTAAGAAATGAAGTGCCAGTCTATGTTTGATACAGGATATAGGATGCTTGGGGCTGGAGCACAGGAATGATCCAGAGAAATGATATGGGGTGGGAGGTGGGAGGGAGTTTCGGGATTGGGAGCTCGTGTACACCTGTGGCTGATTCATGTCAATGTATGACAAAACCAATATAGTATTGTAACGTAGAATAAAGTAAAAATAAAATAAAATAATAAATAAAAAAAAGTTACATCCAAAAAAAAAAAAAAAAAAGTTGCATGGGACAACATAGGAACAGCTAAGGGAGAAAGGTATTCTGTAAGCCCACAAATGGTAGTGCTATCAGAAGCACCACATTTGGGAAAGAAAAATCAGCACAGTGTGGAGACAAATCTCTAATACTTGCAGGAAAGGTAGACTGTGAGACTATGGAGAGTGTGATGAGGTGTGGCACCATACAGGGAAGCTTTACATCTTCATGGGAAGCTTTGGCACTCCACAATAAAGATGGATTACCCATAGTGAAGGGGAAGTTCATGTTGCTTCATCTATGCAGAGACTTCAACTATGCTTCTATCAGCACTGTTTAGTACCAATTAATAATGAATAGTATGTGATACCAATGAAACAATGCTAGGATAGCTGGGAAAAGAGATTCTTTTACATCACAGAAGGAAGTCTTTCTGTTCCTGTATAGTGAATAATCTCTAATAGTCTTTTACATGGGCAGTCTCTGTGTCCTTTCTGAAAAGTCCATCCATATATACTTCTCTTCAGACTCCACCATAAAAAAATTATACTCATATTCTTTCTTAGGTCTTCAAGAAACAAATCAATCATTAGCCCTCTTCACTAATTAGTATGATCTGTACAATAGGCCATCTTCCCTTCCAAGAGAAGTGTACAACTAAAGGTTATTTCCTGACTGGAAGAAAGGCAAGATGGCAGCATAGGAAGATGCTGAGCGCATCTCCTTCCATGGACACAACAAATCTAAAGCTATATACAGAGCAACATTTCCTGAAGAAGACCTGATGGGAGGTTTGACAGCTCCTGCATAGAGATGAGGAAATATGGAGACCCAATATCCATGTGAATCCAACCTCATCCTCATTGTGATGTGATACGGAGGGTCATAACTGAGGGACTTAAGTGCAGACTCTCCCACCCTGCAGACAGTGACAAAACGTCAACTTAAAGCCCATCTAGACAATATAGGAAGAAAATTCAGTTACTCAAGTAGCAGTGACAATAAGCCATGAACTGCTAGAGCCCTGTTTGAGGTCAGAGACATTAGCAAGCATCATGGGTTGAGTATCCTTAGAACCCCACCTTTGCCATTTATTTTCCCTTCACTCATACTAGATAGCTGAACTCTTGAAGAATAATAAATTCTTCAATACATGAAGTACGTTTGAGGATGCAACTTATAACTACAATAGAGTGATTGAAAAGGGGCAGCAGTAAGGGATGGCAGGAGTTATTGTCTCCAGAATGTGAGACAATTTCTGTTATGCAAGCTGGCCAGTTTGTAGCATGCTGTATCGCAGCCTTAGCAAACTAGTACAAAAACTATTCTCTATCAGATGAGAAGTGATAGAGAATTTGGTCTGTTACTTAACTAAAAGTTAAAAAAATATATTTGTGTAAGAATATGTCTCTTTTTCCCTATAAGTAGAAAGTTTATTTGCGACCTAAAAATAAAAATAATAATAATAATAATTTTAAAAAGACCTAAATGTAAAACCAGAAACGATAAAACTCTTGGAGGAAAACATAGGCAGAACACTCAATGATATAAATCAAAACAAGATCCTCTATGACCCACCTCCTAGAGCAGCAGAAATAAAAACAGAAGTAAACTAGTGGGATCTGATTAAACTTAAAAGCTTTTGCACAGTAAAAGAAAGAATAAACAAGCTGAAAAGACAGAATGGGAGAAAAAATAATAGCAAATGAAACAACTGACAAAGGATTAATTTTCAAAATATGAAAGCAGCTCACATAACTCAATGCCAGGAAAACAAACAACCCAGTCCAAAAGTGAGAAAAAGACATAAACAGTTCTCCAGACAGATGGCTAACAAGCACATGAAAAGATGCTCAACATCTCTCATTACTAGAGAAATACAAATCAAAACTACAATGAGATATCACATCACATAGGTCAGAATGGCCATCGTCAAAAAAATCTACAAACAATAAATGCTGGAGAGGGTGTGGAGAAAAGCGAACGCTCTTGCACTTTTGATGGGAATGTGAATTGATACAGCCACCAAGGAAGACAGTATGGAGATTCCTTAAAAAACTATGAATGAAACCACCATATGATCCAGCAATCCCACTACTAGGCATATAGCCTGAGAAAACCTAAATTTAAAAAGACACATGCACCTCTGTGTTAATTGCAGCATAATTTACAAGAGCTAGAACATGAAAGCAACCTAGATGTCTATCAACAGATGAATGGATAAAGAAATTGTGGTACATATACACAAGGGAATATTATTCAGGGATACATTTGAGTCAGTTCTAACGAGGTGGATGAACCTAGAGCCTACTATACAGAGTAAAGTAAGTCAGAGAGAGAAAAACAAATATCATATACCACACATATGTATGGAATCCAGTAAGATGGTACTGATAAAATTTTCAGGGCAGCAATGGATGCATGTAGAGAACAATTTTATGGACTCAGGGTTGGGGAGGAAGGACAGGGCACAACGTACGGAAAAAGTAACATGGAAACTCACATTATCATATGTAAAATTGATAGCTAATGGCAATTTGCTGTATGACCTCAGGAATTCAAACTGGGGCTCTGTAGCAAACTAAAGGGGTGGGATGGGGAAGGAGATGGGAGGGAGTTTCAAGAGTGAAGGGACATATGTAAACCTATAGATGATCATGTAGATGCGTGGCAGAAACCAACACAATTCTGTAAAGCAACTTTCTTTCAATTAAAAGCAATAATTTTTTTTCAAAGTAGAAACATCACTTTTCCAGCAAATTTCCATATAGTCAAAGCTGTGCTTTTTCCAGTAGTTATGTACAGGTGTGAGAGTTTAAACATTAAAAAACTGAATGCTGAAGAGTTGATACTTTCAAATTGTGGTGCTGAAGAAGACTCTTGAGAGTTTCTTGGACTGCAAAAAGATCAAACCAGTTAATCCTAAGGAAGTCAGTCTTGAATATTCATTGGAAAGATTGATGCTGAAGTTGAAGCTTCAATACTTTGGCCACCTGATGTGAAGAGCTGATTTATTGGTAAAGACTTTATTGTCGTTAAAAGCAAAAAGAGAAAGGGGTAACTGAGGATGAGATCATTAGTCAGTGAGCATCACTGACTCAATTTGAGCAAAGTCCAGGAGATAGTGAAGGACGGAGGAGCCTGACATGCTATAGCCCATGGGTTCACAAGTTAGCGATTGAACAACAAAATATGCATGCAGTTAAAAACTATTCAGTGCCAAAAGGAATGGAGTACTGATTCATGGATTAATGACATGGACAAACCTTGAAAACATTATGCTAAGTGAAAGAAGCTAGACCCAACAGATGACATAGCATATGATTCCATTGATGTGCAGTGTCTAGAAAAGGCAAATCCACAGAGACAGAAAGCAGATTAATAGGTACAGGGGATCGGGACAAAGGAGAATAGGGAAATAGATATGGAGTTTTCTGGGGGAAGGATGATGAAAATGCTTTAAAATGACTGGTGATTGTTGTATAATTCTGTAAAAATATTAGAAATCACTTTAAAGGGTGAAATTCATAGTATGTAAATTATATTTTAGTAAAGTGGTTGCCTACATGAGAAAAGAAGGGAGATTGAAAAGTCACCATTTTGATCAACTTCATTTTCTCTAAAAGTGTATATCTTGCCTACAGTGGGAAAAAATTCTAAGAAGTTTCAGGTATTCTTATCAATGTATGTATGTTTAAAGAAAACAATATTTCCTCTCCTCGCTGTATGTCAATAAATGAGAACTGATTTTTATAGGACTTACTCTTTTCTTGTGTTCATAGTCTTTGGAATTTCACTCTTCCTCTCCACTCCATGGACTGTAGCTGGCCAGGCTCCTCTGTCCATGTAATTCTTCAGGCAAGAGTACTGGAGTGGGCAGGCATTCCCTTCTCCAGGGGATCTTCCCGACCCAGGGATCCAACCCAGGTCTCCCTCACTGCAAGCAGATTCTTTACCATCTGAGCCACCAGGGAAGCCCTTGTGATACCTGTATGTAGAAAACCTTTGGTCATGTTAAAAGAGGATTATGCATTTCAAATGTTTTCCAGGCCCTTACATTTGAGATGGATTGGACCCAGGAAGCACAGTGTTTTACGATAGCAAACAAAGGTTTTATTAGTTTCTGGAAATAAATTTCACTGTCTTTTATATAAGTTAGACTTATGTATTTATAAAGTAGAATTCAGGAGAGTTCTCTAATGTAATAATGAGTCTCTGACTCTCTCCATTTTGACACTGGTATGTTACAACCAAGAAAACAAATGCTTCAGAGATTTAGAATGTAAAATAAAATTTCTTCCCAGGGCTCTCAGATTTGATAGAAATTTTCTAACAGGATCACTTTAGTTTACACTGTGTTCAGATTCATTGTCAGGATAGAATTGTAATTGGACAACTAAGCTATGTGCCATGAGAGAAAAAAAAATCAACACTTTCTGAACACTAAGTGAGAATTTAAGTGGTTTATCTTCTGAAAACACTCTCTTCAATATTCTATCCTTGTGCTATTTTAATATGGCCATTAAAGTAAGTGTGCCCCTTGTTTGGTCACCCAGAGAACAACCTTCACATTGCATCCTCTGGGTACTGAATGGTGTCATATGAATCTTTTCCTTCCTATTAATGTCTTTTACTAAATGAATAAAGCATTTTACTTCTCATTAATGCCATTCATTAAAAAAAAAAAACCTGGATACACATATTTCTTATAAAACCAGTGGGATTCAAAATTCACTTAAAGCAAAGCAAAACAAAACTCTTGTTAAGATATATACTGCACATTTTTATCAGCGAACCCTAACCATAACAAAGTAGAATAGTTTAACTTGATAATATCTAGACACACTGTGAAAAAAAGCAACTTTTGGGGAAATGAATTCTGAAAATCCAAAATTTCCTCCTTTGCATCTTCCAGTAAGGGGAGTCCTCAGCAAAAACTATGTTGGAAATTAATTTTCAAATCACTGTTTTACCAAGTTAAGTATACCAGTGCCTCACTCCATGTATTCCCACACAGGAAGGTGCACTGATCCATTATAAATTTGTGAGATTTCATCCCCTATTTCTATTGTGTTTGTCTCAAATCTGTTGGCATTTCCCCCATCCTTTGTTCTTTCTAAAGTGGAGAGATAGGGAGCCTAACACCACCTTTGTAGCCCGGCGTTCTGCTATCCCTAGATCTTATCATTCTCTGTTCCTCCTGGATTGGAATTATTACAATTATGCTTACAATATGTACATTCTCAACCACAAAATAAGCTCCAAGAAGATAGGGCCATGTCTTGTTTGCTCAGCATAATGTCAGCCACATTGGGATTCCCATTTCATATATGCAGACTGACTTGGATCAATAATATGGAAGTTACACTGATAACTTCTTGTCCACTCACACAGTATCCCCAAACTCATGGCTGGCTTGCACTGCCACCACTCTACAATGGCTTCATTTACCCTACCGGAAAAAGAGGAGTGCTATTAGGTACTGGGAACCAACCTCTAAATCCTAAAGATGGTGGCGACAAATAGATCCTGTATAGGCAGAATTCTTATTTCTACTATATGAAATTTAGGCTGTATACTCCTCAGAACCCCTTTTGCACATGCCATACTCTTCTTTATGATTTTGTACCTCAAACAACTTGGAATTTGTCTTATATATTTCCATGACATAAAAGCCCAACCAAGAAA
Organism: Nanger dama; assembly: GCA_917880005.1. NCBI lineage: Eukaryota > Metazoa > Chordata > Mammalia > Artiodactyla > Bovidae > Nanger > Nanger dama. The sequence continues at coordinate 9,271,508 of CAKJTW010000069.1, forward strand.
TCATGGAAGAGGCAACAAATAAACTTGGGAGTTCTAGTGGAAATCCATAGTTTTTGAGAATAACCATGTCCTAACTCCAATTTTGCTTATATGAGCAAAGTTCGAGTAAAGAAACTATGTTCTCTGGGACCTTGACTTCATGATTTGGTCTATTGTATTATTATTATTCAGTTGCTCAGTTGTGTCTGACTCTTTGTGCTCCAATGGACTGAAGTACGCCAGGCTTCCTGTCCTTCATTATCTCCCAGAGTTTGCTCAAATTCAAGCCCACTGAGTTGGTGATGCTGTCTAACCATCTCATCCTTTGTTTTCCTTTTCTCCTTTTGCCTTTATCCTTCCCTATTTTATTATAGACAGGATTTATAGATCCTAGTTTGATATATACTCAAAATAGGACAATGAGGCAATTTTTATAGCATTATTTTCTGTTTTTAAAAGGTGTTTTGATTTAACAGCATTATAACTTTCAGGACAGTTTCCTTCCTCACTTTTTAAAAATTTTATCCTTAGAATTGAAAATCCTGCTGCATTTCAGACCTTCTTATAGCTGCATTGATTAGTCTTTTAGGAAGCACAGCTGTGGCAATAATCCCATCTCTGCATCTTTGCAAGCAGGAGGGAAGGCAGGAGATAAGCCATAGGGAGTCTATATTTAATCTACAACTGGCTTATCCAAGTGTTTTATTGTTCCCTGAGGGACTAACCACATACACTATTGTGAGAAAAAAAATGATAGAGAAGAAAGGAAAGAAAAGTTCACCTAAGATTGGTCTTCAGCTAATTAATTCATTTCACAATTGGTACAAGAGAACTTTGCTTTGCTGGTAATGCAGACTCTGAGAAGACCACTCCTTCTTCACACCAGTGCAGCTTACCTTGCTGGCTTTTCCCTGTGGGTGCTATTGGGAAATGGCTGAACTTTTTCTTGGCAACTATTGTCAAGGCTGCTAGGAGGCATCTGTAAATGATAACTTCAACAGCTCCATCAAGGAATCCCCAGCAATCTACACTGCAGATGTTTATAGGTATTAACACAATGGAATAACAAGGGTATCTGAGACAATTACAAAGTCAATTACAAAATAAATAAACATCTAAATAATTAAAACACAAAGCAAAGAATATAAACTTTCAGCCTCAAAGGAAGAAATAGAAGCTATTCTTTAACACAACTTTGTATTGTCATTCCATTTCTTAAAAGTCTAGAGTGATTATCTACCTTTTTGACAAAAAAGCCAAAACATATTCGACTTTGCCAATTCTGTCACCTGGCCCCATCCTAAGTCTTCAATAATTTTAAAATGAAACCTCAGTCTGATGTCATTGTCATGAAATCACACACTATTTGTACTTCCCTGAGAATCTCTGTGTCTGTGAATCTCCAAGACTGGCCTTCCTCCTGTTGTGTGCCATCTTAATTTCTTAGGAATAAACTCAAATGCACTTTTCCCCTAAAATTTACATTGGCTTATTACCCCTTCCTTCTATGAGCACCTTTAGAATATATTTTTATTATTATTCCACATAATTGGAATGCAGTGGATGAGGTTGGGAACCAGTGAAGAAAATATTAAGATCAGTTAGGGCTGAATTATCAGTTTGTCTTGATTCCCTTTGCACTGATTATGCACAGAAAATGATTAAATAATAAGATCTCATTTCTTTCCTTTCATGAGACATTCACAAACAATTATGACTTATCCCATTTTTATGCTATACTTATATTATTCTTCTAGAACAAATAATAAAGCATCTTAAAAATTACTGAATAAAATTTTCATAGGATCTAAAACCCACTACCATGTCTTATTCCAGGAAGAGGCTGCAGGAAACAGAAGCAATGGGGCTCTTCTTTGGAGCCAGTATAAGCTAAAACAAAGTAAGTACTTGATACTTGAATGTATAGAATTCACAAAACCCAGGAAAAATAGGAAAGGATCAAAACATAGATCCTGTCACTGAAGTCATGAATATATTCATTGATTATTTTGTAAGGTAAATGATGCACCTGAAAAGAGAGAGAGGTGGCAGATTTTGGATGAAACAAATCTGAAAAGACTACTAGAACAGAAGGATGAGATAGTAGGATGCCTTCTATCTTGGTGAGTGTAAAGACTACAAAGGGTCCACACACGATATTCCCCACCTCTCCTTAAGTGCAGCATTGGGACCATTGTTCGAAATTTTACACTCTTTAAGGTAGTAGAGTTGCAATATTTTACCTACAGAAGACACCCCTGGTGAAACATTAATGAAAATGAGCCTCTGACTTTCTTATTTGTAAATAAAGACGTCCTATCTTAGGGTAACAGGAGACAATATCTCCAGCTTTCTGAGTACCAAACTAAAAACATCAAAATATTTGGTCAATGGTATTTATGTGGTTGCTGTCCAGGTGGCACAGTGGTAAAGAATCCACCTACAAATGCAGGAGATGCAAGAGATGCAAGAGATGTGGGTTCAATCCCTGGGTCAGAAAGATCACCTGGAGTAAGAAATGGCAGCTGGTTCTAATATTCTTGAATGGAAAATTCCATGGGAAGAGGAGCCTGGGGGACTACAGCCCATGGGGTCATAATGAATCAGACACACCTGAGTGACAACACACATTTATTTGGTCAGTCCAATACTATTTAACGAAGTTCTGCTTCTTTCAAAAAGAGTATATATTGTATAACTTAGACCCAGATATTCTCCCACCAAGGTCAAAATATGCAGAGTTTGATAGTTTTCAGAATGGACAGTAGTTTCTCAAGTTTTAATTGCTTCTTTCAGAAATTATAAATATTTGATATCTGTCATAAGTTGTTTTTCTGGAAAAAGAAACAATCAACCAAAACAAACAACCAGAAACAAAGATTAAAAATAGCTGACAATTCATTTCACATATGATATTATACATGTTTCAATGCCATCCTCCCAAATCATTCCACCCTCATCCTCTCCCACAGAGTCCAAAAGACTGTTCTATACATCTGTGTCTCTTTTGCTGTTTCACATACAGGGTTATCGTTACCATCTTTCTAAATTCCATATATATGCATTAGTATACTGTATTGGTGTTTTTCTTTCTGGCTTACTTCACTATATTGATGCGTGGAAAAACCAATACAATATTGTAAAGTAATTAGCCTCCAATTAAAATAAATAAATTTATATATAAAAAAAGATTTAAAGACATCTCAAACTCAGAGGAATTCACACATCTCATGTCATGTGATAAGTGAAGGTTCTGGCCCCAGAAAGTTGTTGGGGGATCAAATGATGTCATTTGTTGCAACAGATAAATAAATCACTCATTGATTTAAAAATATAGCTGACATACTTAGATTGATGAGCTTTAATCAATACAATGCAATATAATTTTTTTTCTGATTGTTGGTTTATAACATAAAATAGTACTCAAAAAGAGCATCATGACTTTGTCAGATGATCAAATTTGGAAAGTAATGCCCAGAATTTTCTTTAAGTTTGTGCAATTTAGGTGTTCCTATTAACTAAGCATTCTTTGGTGAGTCTGACAGTAAAATCTGCCAGCAACGTTGGAGACCCAGGTTTGATCCCTGGTTGAGAAAATCCCCTGGAGAAGGGAATGGTTACCCATTTCAGTATTTTTGCCTGGAGAATTCCATGGACAGAAGAGCCTGGTGGGCTACAGTCCATGGGGTCACAAAGAGTTGGACATAATTGAGCAACTAACACTTTCATTAACTTTTACTAAAGCATTATTTAGAAGTAGTGGCCAGAATAGTTTGTGAATGTACTTGTGTGTAGATATAATCTAAACCAATATCCATTTGTTCTTCCTAGAGAGTATACTGCCAAAGCTCTTCAGTATCATAATCACTATCATTAACGAAAAAGAAAAATTCTTTTCCATGTACTGTATATGTCATACAAGGTAGCTCTTCTTTCTCTAAGCTGAAGGTTCTCAAACTTGTTTCACTTCTCTTTTGGTTAGACTTACTTGAATGGTTTTTCCTAGCCTCTTTCAGGTGCCTCATCTGCAGCTGGTTAGTTAGTTTGGTTCGGTTTGGTTAAAAATAATTAGCATTGAGTAAAGATAATACTCACCAAAATCCTGCATTTTTGGATAAAGAAAATATAGAATCAAATATCAATAAAAAGTAAGAGAGAGAGTATGCTTGCATATATGGGCAATGGTGTTGGATGATCCTGTTATCATCTTTGCATAGATAATATTGCACTTACATGTTTGGCCACTTCCTTTATGAACTATTATTCTCTGATTTCTGCAGTCTTACTTTGCTCTTCCCATCTCTTTCAGAATTTTCCACAGTTACTCCAGTACTTTGGCCACCTGATGCAAAGAGTTGACTCATTGGAAAAGACTCTGAGGCTTGGAGGGATTGGGGGCAGGAGGAGAAGGAGCGACTGAGGATGAGATGGCTGGATGCCATCACAGTTTCAATGGACGTGAGTCTGAGTGAACTCTGAGAGATGGTGATGAACAGGGAGGCCTGGCGTACTGCAATTCATGGGGTCGCAAAGAGTCTGACACAACTGAGCGACTGAACTGAACTGAACTAAACTGAACTTTTCTCTTCATCTAGCACCACTTCCTACAACATGAGCATACCTCATTTTATTGAACTTCACTTTATTGTGCTTCTCAGATACTGTAGCTTTTACAAATTGAAGATTTGTGGCAAACCTGAGTTGAGTAAGTCTGTGGGTGTTGTAATTCTCACAATATATCAAATTTTTCATGATTATTATGTTTTATTGTGATCTGTGACATTACTACTGCAAAAAAGATTGATTTGTTGAGGACTCAGGTGATCATTAGTAATGTTTAATAATAAAATTAAAAAGGGATATCATTTTTTATAAATAATGCTGTTGAATACTTAATGGACTACTTTTGTAAACATAATATTTATATGTACTGGGGAACCAAACATTTTGTGGGACTTATTTTATTGATATATTTACTTTATTGTGATGATTTAAAACCGAATCTACAATATCTGCGAGGTATGCCTGTATTTTCTGACAGCCAGACTAGATTAAGATCTACTTGCTATTCACTAATATTCTCTACCTTTTATTGACAGCAATCAACATGTTCAAAATTATTTAATTATTTAATTAATATGTTGTTATTCACAGCCTTCTACTTTCACATACCAAAGCGAATTCAACTTTTGCTTGCTCATCTACTTCTAAATTTGCACTCTGCTGATTGTAGAATTTGGTGAAATGGAGAATTGGGGAAGTGAGTGAAGCAAGCTTGATTTATATTGCAGAGGGCAGACTTACTCTATGGAAAGAAAACAAAATTCAGTGCCATTGAGAACAAGGCAGCCATATTTCAACTCAGGCTCTTGGGTGGGAGATAGCTTTGGGGGCATTTTGGAATGAGAAAAGATTTTAGAGTGCCTGCAATGTATGGGAATTATTGAGAATGAAAAAGATGCCTTAGTTTTCTTTGAGTACTTACTTACTTGTTTAATGTTTTTATTTTCCACTCAACTATGGAGTTACATGGATGGAAAAACAGTGATCATATTCAACACTATGCTATTAACGCCCATCAAGTTCTTAAATATTGGAGATTCTTGACAGCAATTATTGATAGATATTTAACTTTCTGTATATGTTAATATGTTTCTAAGTTACTTAAAAATATGAGTTTCAGTATATACTGTTAGGACATAGATATATTATGGAAAGAATTTTGACTCCTTGAGGTTAGGTTATACACAAGTAGTCTACTAAATTTTGATTTAGGTTAAGCTGCTTGAATGACATTATTTTTAAAACTTTAAGAATTAAGAAAATTTATGCTGAACTGTCAAAGAAGTTTTTCTCAGAAAGGGTAAGTGTTAAATCCAGAAAGACCATAAAAATCAGAACAGGAGGAAAACTTTTCAAACATTCCTTAAGGAGGAGAAGACATTTTATGTGTTAATTCAAAAGGCTGCATTTCTTTGAGTTCAATATTTCCATAATGCCATAGGTTAAACCAAAGTCCAAACAGAATTATTTTTTTTAAGTCACAGATCACAGGAATTAGTTAATAAGACTTTAATATATGACAGATTTGTGTTTTATTTTGTTTAAATTAAATAATCATTTTAGGACTCCCTTTACTTTTGTGGAGAAGAGTATTCAATGAAGTTTGGCAGTTTTTTTCTATAAAGGGCCAAGGAGTAAATAGACTATTTATTTTAAAATAAATAGTGTAAAGACTTTTCAGACTGTATGGTCTCTATTGAACCTACTTCTCTCTGTAGTGTAGTATGAAAACAGTTACAAACAATATGTAAACAACTGGATGTGTCTGTGTTCTAATAAAAGTTTTACCTACAAAAGCAAGTGATTGGTCATATTTGGTCTAAAGGCTATAATCTATTGACCACTGCTATATAATGATAAATGTTTAATGAATTGGTCATATTGAATAAATAATTGAAATAAAGTGTCTAACACAATACCTGGAACATAATATGCTACTACTGTTTAGTCGCTAAGTCATGTCCAACTGTTTGAGACCCCATAGACTGTAAACCTCCAGGCTTCTTTGTCCATGGGATTTTCCAGGCAAGAATACTGGAGTGAGTTGCCATTTCCAACTCCAGAAGATCTTCCTGACCCAGGGTTGAACTTGCGTCTCCTGCTTGGCAGGCAGATTCTTTACCACTGAGTCACCTGGGAAGACCTTAAGTATAGTATAACCACTGAATAAACTATATCATGGTCATTAGGCAAAATGAATTTTATATGACATGTATTTGCTTATTAATTTTATGAATATTTATATTTACTTATTTTTATTTTATTCTTATTCTGTATAGTAAAATATAGACATGAGAGATAGTAAGTAAAAAATCAGGTATATTATATAAGCCATGAAGATAAAAGCAGTACAAAGAAAATTCTGCTTGTAAAAGAAGAACTGGCATTATATTTGCCCTTTCATATTAGACAGTTAGAGAACTGAATACAATACATGAAAAAAGCACTTGCAGTCAATGGGTATCAGACAGTACAGAATTTTGACGTTTTGTTAGAAAAGCAAAATAAGTAAAATGAATCTTATGATTACCAAAAAGTCAAACTTGTCTTTCAAAAAGATCCATATGATTTAGAAAATCTTAGCTAAACTGAGTGAGTGAAATGCAAGTTACAGATATTAACAACAAAAAGAGGCTGTCACAGCAGATCATAAAAGCATTAAAGGATGAAAGAATATAATAAAAAATTTACACCAATAAATTTATCACATAATAACAACATAAATATATATTTTTCAAATTATTTTCGGTTAAACTAATTCTTCATTTCTGTATAATCTGTAATTAAATTTATCAGATAAGTTTTTGACTTAATTATTACTTTTTAAAAATTCCCTAAGTTCTATTTTCTTTCCAAATTTGGGTCATTTAAAAGTATTTTCTGTTCTCTAGAGTTATCTTAATCTAATATTTTATTTATGAAAATATTGTGGTACAGAGCAGGACCCTGTGGGGCTCCTGAGCATAAAGCCTTTCTGGGTACCCCCGTTTCTGGTTTACAGAAAATAGGCTTCATTCAATCTCCACAAATTTCCTTGAGTTCCAAGGAGAAGGTTCAAAGCATTGTTAATTAGGGGAAGAGAGACGATGCAGAAGCCAGGGAGGAACAGTCAAAAGAAATAATAGTGCAGCTTTGGGGTGGGATCCTGGTTCCCCATCAAGATATACATGCAGCAGAATTTGAGCTCTTTTGCACATATTTCCCATCAGGTAACAAAAGTTAACGGTATGCTGCCCAGAAGCACATAAGCCCCAGACCAACTGAACAAGAAGGCTGATGCTGCTAACTTCCACTTACCTCACCACTAACCAATCAGAAGAATGTCTGCAAGCTGATCACATCCTCTTTGAACCAGTGTTAAAAAACATCTCACTACTGTTTTCAGAATGAGACACACAGTTTTGAAGGCATTAGCCTGCTGCAGCCCTCTTTGCCTAGCACAGCAATAATCTCTTCTTTTCTATTTCACCCAAAACTCTGTCTCTGAGATTTAATTCTGTGTCAGGTTACAGAGGACAGATTTGGCTTCAGTGAATAAACAGTAGTTTAAAATCTGTGTTTGATAACTCAAAATCTTAAATTCCTCTCCAGTTGCTGTTTCTAATTGTCCTCACTCAGTTCAGTTCAGTACCTCAGCTGTGTCTGACTCTTTGAGACCCCATAGACTGCAGCATGCCAGGCTTCCCTTTCCATCACCAACACCTGGAGATTGCTCAAATTCATGTCCATTCATCTCACCCTCTGTCATTCCTTCTCCTGCCTTCAATCTTTTCCAGAATCATGGTCTTTTCCATTGAATCAGTTCTTCAAATTAGGTGGCCAAAGTATTGGAGCTTCAGTTTCAGCATTAGTCTTCCAATGAATATTCAGGACTTAGTTCCTTTAGGACTGACTGGTTTGAGGGATTCTCAAGAGTCTTCTCCAACATTGCAATTCAAAAGCATCAATTCTTTGGTGCTCAGTCTTCTTTATTGTCCAAACTCACATCCATACATGACTCCTAGAAAAACTATAGCTTTGACTAGATGGACCTTGGTCAGCAAGTAATGTCTCTACTTTTTAAAATGCTGTCTAGGTTGGTCATAGCTTTTCTTCCAAGGAGGAAGTATCTTTTATTTTTCTGGCTGCAGTCACCATCTGCAGTGATTCTGGAGGCAAATAAAATAAAAGTCTGTCATTGTTTCCATTGTTCCCCGTCTCTTTGGAATTAAGTGATGAGACTGGATTCATGATCTTTGTTTTTTGAATGTTGAATTTTAAGCCATATTTTTCACTGTCCTCTTTCACTTTCATCAAGAGGCACTTTAGTACCTCTTCATTTTCTGCTATAAGAGTGGTGTCATCTGCATATATGAGATTATTGATATTTCTCCCAACAATCTAGTTTGTCCTTCATCCAGCCCAGCATTTCTCATGATGTCCTCTGCATATAAGCTAAATAAACAGGGTGAAAATATATAGCCTGGACATACTCCTTTCCCAATTTGAAACCAGTTCATTGTTCCATGTACAGTTCTGACTGTTGATTCTTCACCTGTATACAGAATTCTCAGGAGGCAGGTCAGGTGCTCTGGCATCCCCATTTCTTTAAGAATTTTTCACAGTTTGTTGTGATGCACACAGGCAAAGGCTTTGGTGTAGTCAATAAAGAAGTAGATGTTTTTCTGGAACTCTCTTGCTTTTTCTATGATCCAAAAGATGTTGACAAGTTTATCTCTGGTTCCTCTGCTGTTTCTAAATCTAGCTTGAACATCTGGAAGTTCAAGGTTCATGTACGGTTGAAGGCTGGCTTGGAGAATTTTGAGCATGATTTTGCTAATGTGTGAGATGAGTGCATTGTGCGTAGTTTGAGCATTCTTTGTCATTTTCTTTCTTAGGGATTAGAATGGAAACTGACCTTTTTTAGTCTGTGGCCACTTCTGAGTTTTCCAAATTTGCTGGCTTATTGAGTGCGAGTCTTCCCTGGTGGCTCAGAAGTTAAAGTGTCTGCCTGGAATGCGACAGACATGGGTTTGATCCCTGGGTCAGGAAGATCCCCTGGAGAAGGAAATGGCAACCCACTCCAGTACTCTTGCCTGGAGAATCCCATGGAGGGAGGAGCCTGGTAGGCTACAGTCCATGGGGTCGCAAAGAGTTAGACATGACTGAGTGACTTCACTTTCACTTTCTTGAGTGTAGTACTTTCATAGCATCATCTTTTAGGATTTGAAGTAAACCAAGCTGGAATTCCATCACCTCCACTAACTTTGTTCATAGTGATGCTTACTAAGGCCCACTTGACTTCACACTCCAGGATGTCTGGCTGTAGGTGAGTGATCACACCATCATGGTTATCTGTGTCATTAAGATTTTTTTCTATAGTTCTTCTGTGTATTCTTATCACTTCTTAATATCTTCTGCTTCTGTTAGTTCCATATTGCTTCTGTCCTTTGTTGTCCCCTTGGAGAAGGAAATGGCAGCCCACTCCAGTACTCTTGCCTGGAAAATCCCATGGATGGAGGAGCCAGGTAGGCTACAATCTATGAGGTCGCAAAGAGTCTGACACAACTGAGCATTTTCACCTCACCTTGTTGTGCCCTTGGTATCTTTAATTTTCTTGAAGATATCTCTAATCTTTGCCAGTCTATCATCTATTTCTTTGCATTGTTCATTTAGGGTATCTTTCTTATCTCTCTTTCTATTCTGTGAAACTCTGCATTCAGATGTGTATATCTTTCCTTTTCTCCTTTGACTTTCACTTCTCTTCTTTTTCAGCTATTTGTAAGGTCTCCTCAGACAACCATTTTTCCTATTTGCATTTCTTTTTCTTGGGGATGGTCTTAATCACTGCCTCCTGCACAGTTTCATGAATCTCTGTCCATAGTTCTTCAAGCATTCTGTCTATCAGATCTAATCCCTTGAATCTATTTGTCACTTCCACTGAATAATAGTAAGGGATTTGACTTAGGTCATACCTGAATGGTCTAGTGGTTTTTCCTACTTTCTTCAATTAAGTTTGAATTTTTCAATAAACAATTTGTGGTCTGAGCCACAGTCAAAAGCCTCATCTTGTTGTTGCTGACTATATAGAGCTTATCCTTCTTTGGCTGCAAAGAATGTAATCAGTCTGATTTCGGTATTGGCCATCTGGTAATGTCAATGTGTCATCTCTAGGGTTGTTGGAAGAGGGTGTTTTCTCTGATGAGTTCATTCTCTTGACAAAACTCTGTTAGCCTTTGTCTGTTTCATTTTATACTCCAAGGTCAAACCTGCCTGTTATTCCAGGTACTTCTTGGCTTCCTACTTTTCATTCCAGTTCCTTTGATGAAAGGACATCTTTTTTTTTTTTTTGGTGTTCATTCTAGAAGGTCTTGTATGTCATCATACAATCATTCAACTTCAGTTTCTCCAGAATTAGTGGCTTGGGCATAGGCTCGAACTACTGTGATATTGAATGGTTTGCCTTGGTCATGAACAGAGATCATTCTGTCATTTTTGAGATTACACATAAGTACTGCATTTTGGACCCTTTTGTTGACTATGAGGGCTACTCTACTTTTTCTAAGGAATTCTTGCCCACAGTAGTAGGTATAATGGCCATCTGAATTAAATTTGCCCTTTCCAGTCCGTTAGCTCACTGATTCCTAAAATGTTGATGTTCGCTTTTGCCTTCTCCTGTTTGACCACTTCCAGATTACCTTGATTCATGGACCTAACATTCTAGATTCTTATGCACTATTGTTCTTTACAGCATCCTGCTTTATTTGCATCACTAATCACATCTACTACTGGGTATTGTTTTGGCTTTGGTTTTATCTCTTCATTCTTTCTGAAGTTACTACTTCATTCTTCTCCAGTAGCATATTGGGCACCTATTGACCTGGGGAGTTCATCTTTCAGTGTCATATCTTTTTGTCTTATCACACCGTTCATGGGGTTCTCAAGGCAAGAATACTGAAATGGCTGGTCAACCCTCACCACAGTATCTTATTTCCTTGAGACTGATAAACCTACTTTTCTTAGAAAGTTGTACATTTGAAGCCTAAGGTGAAGATGTGTTCTTCTAAGAAGCACTTTCATATGTTTTTGGCAAGAACATATGATCTTTAGTCACATAAAACTAAATTAATGACAAACTTATTTGGACCATCAAAAGATAGGAATATGGGCTCCAGTCTCAGTACTGCAAGTTTTGATTCTAAACTCTAAGAGCAATATGATTTCACCTTTGATCTTTTTAGATGCAAGACACCTTCTTTTGTAGTCTTGGGTGTGTGTGTAACCTGGGAAGTGAGAAAGGTTTGGTTTTGATCCATTCTCAAAATGAGGGTGAAGCCTTTGAGATGTAATTATTTTCAAAGGAGCATGTTGTAATTAGACTCTTCCTTTAGTTGGATCTTGAGTTATGATTGGTTTTTCATGCCTTTCATAAAATGCATGGGTAAGTTTTGAAGTCAGGTTGTTTGACTTCAGATCTCAACTTTGCTGCTTGTTAAACATGAGTCCTTGGTCAAGTTAACTTTTCTGTGCTTCCATTGCCTCAACTGTAAGACTGAGGATACAGTATGGCTTTAGAATATGGTTATTTCCATTAAATGGGATAATATATTTAGCTTTTAGAAAATTCTGGACTTATGAATAGCATTCAATTAGCAATAAATGAATAGCTATAGCCTTTCACCAAAAGCAATTTATGGCCTACAAGGAGGTTGGAAGATGTATATAAGTAGCTTTAACAAATCTAATTTGATATGCTCCATAAAAGTGATACAATAAAGCTAGCATAAGAGTTTAAAAGAAAGAAAAGATATTCATGAAAAATACCACAAAATACTTGTGGAAAAAAATCCATCATTATATAAATCTAATTATATATTTATGCATTAAAATATTATAGAGAAAAAAAAATCAGTCACTTGTCCTTTCCCTGATCATATTTAGCAAGTCACATAGATAAGCAGACTTGGCAGACTTACAGGCAAACAGATCCTAACTCACATATGTGCTCTAAATGGTTGCTGTGGCTATCTTGTTGTGGTCTGTAGTTTATCTATTTTGTGGTCTTCTTATCTATGGCATATATATATATATATATATACACACACACACATTTGGGAATAGACTTCAATATATATATATATAGACTCCAATATATATAATATATATATAATATATGCATAATATATATAGACTCCAATATATGTAATATATATATATAATATACATACATTATATATATAGACTCCAATACATATATATTGTAATATATATATATATATATATATATATACACACACACACATATATATACATTTGAGAATAGACTCCAATACATATATATATGTATATGTATGTGTATATATATATATATGTATATATATGTGTGTATATATATACATGTGTATATATATATGTGTGTGTGTGTATATATATATATGTGTGTGTGTGTGTATGTATTGGAGTCTATTCCCTAATGTATATATATATATATTCCTAATGTATAATTCCCAAATGTATAATAACATTTGGACTTTTAACTTTAGAAAATTCATAGCATCTTCCCTTATATATGGTGAAGAAGGCACATTTTGTCTTATTTTACTATGATTATTATTATGACTTTTGGTTACAGCTTTGAAATTGCCAAAAGATAGTTCTAATGCAGCTCTGGCCACAATGCCCTGGATGCCCTCCTCCAGCATCTGCTTTTAATCACGGACAATATGGTTTGTGTTTAGAATCGAATGACTGTCATCATCTAGCACTAATGTTCTCTGTCACAGGGACTTAACAACCCATTTGGGGAACACTCTCAGAGACTTTCAAATTCAATATTCTCTCTAAACTCCTGGCTTTTCATTAACAGTGCCATGTGGGTTTCCAAGGCATGATGCCCAATGGTATTATTTTTCCAAAGAGGTCATGAGAGAGAACATTTTTTTTTCAAGTGTATATTTCAGCATATCTAAAGATGCAAACCCACCCTAATTCTTATGTAGAAGTCTGAGTTCACAGACAGCCTACATTCAAGACTCAATCTGATATTACATTAGGAAGTGTACGTTCTTTTGGATTGCATAACATGAAATTACCCAGCACGTGATTGAAATGTATTACAAACTGTTGTTGATTTTCTGCATGGAGCTTACTTGGCTCTTTGATATATATTTTCTCATTAGCTTTCCCCTGATTTATTTATGATATTGTTATGCATATAAAGGGCAGATTGCTAAAGTTCACATTGCAATGACCGAATTAGCAGTTGAAAAAGTCACGATTATAATGTGCAAATGATTCCCTGAGTGTTCTGAAGGTGTGCTCCAGTCTCCACTGTAATTATGAGGCTGTCAATTCTGTCTTTACAACACCTCTCACATCTATCCTTTCCTTACCTTTCCCATGACCACCATTTCAGAACCTCATCATCATCTTGTCTGGAAAATTGTAATATTTTTCTAATCATTTCCACATATACAGGCTAATCCCCTTAAAGTCCTTGCTTCTTAGTGCTGCAAGACTGAGCATCTCAAATCACCATCCTGGTTATGTTCCTTTCAAGTTCAAGAAGAAAGATTTAGAAAGAAAGATAAAGGAGAAAATAAAAGTAGACAGGAAGAATGAAATTAAGTAAAAAAAGTGAGAGGAGAGCAAGGAAGTTTCTTCAAGGGAAAAGTAGGGATGAAATAGGAAGGGAGCATATAGGGAAAGAAAGGAAGGGTGAGGGGAAGGGACATTTTATGGTGGAAAGGGGGCAAAGTCCTATATAGTTGATCTCTGCCTGATGCCACCTTTTTAATAGGAATCATTTTTATGCAATAGGAATATAGACCGATGATGACTTCTGCAGTTACACACTTCAACATTTCTACTTAATCTGCCTGATTAGGTACTTCTCCACCTATGTATGTCTCTGCTTGTCTAAATGGAAGGCTATTGTCACTGCATCCAAGCACAAGATATTATAATTAGACTAATTTCAAATATGTATTGGAAAAAGAAAGGCATCTTTCTCTCACCCCCTTCTCAGCAGGGGCCATTATTGATTGGATGGTGATAAATTAGTGAGATGTGCTGGGAGGATTGGGAGGATGCAGATTATGCCACATGCATTCAAAATCTAAGGCACACAATGAGAAAAGAAAGTTGTTGAACAGCTTTAATTTTCCCACAGCCTAGGTAATTGTCTGCATCAGGATATGGGAGAAAATAAAGAAGCTATCATTCATTGGAGGTGGAGGTAATGTTTCTTTCTTTTTATGATTCTCAAGACCAATTATGAAGAAAAGCCATATAAAGAGCTTTAAAAATTCTGAATTGTAAGATAAACATTTAGTGCTTCACAAAATCAAAGTGTAAAAGTAGAAATCTTAAAAACTACATCTTAAAAATGAAGCAAATGAGGAACTGAAAATGTTGTAGAAATCAGTAATATTTGTAGTTTTGAAACAGGAAACAAAGAAATGTCTGAAAAGAGATCAGCAAAATATCAATTCCTTTTTTAAGGAAAGTGATGAATGAACAATTTAAATCATTTGGCTTTATATATCTTTCTATAAAATCATATTTCAAATAGTAGAAACAAAAACAAAGAATAATAACATAAAATGAAAAACATATACCTCCTTAATTAAAATAAATGTTACTACCTTTGTCATCTTTATTTTAATGATGTAAATTCCTAAATATACGAATTAAATATATGTTTAGTTTTCACCATTATATCTCTGTTAGCTCAAAGACAAAGATGTACCACTTGCTCAATTATTGCTATTTCCATGAATAAATGGTTTAATTATATTATGAGCTGCACTGTGTCTTCATCATTCTCATGGGAAGATGAAAAATGGGATCAAGAATTACTTTCATTTATGATACAGTGATTAGCATAGAACTTTGCTGAAAAATTTGTGTATACAAAATATATTTGAAAGTTAAAGAAGAAACGTACGATTCTTCTACAGATTTCTTAAAGGGAACATATTTTGGTATTTGTGTTGCACAACAGTAGATCTTAAAATATAAATAATCTATGGATTGTAATTTAAGATTAAAGTGAAGTTACAACAATCAAGATGTTGAGACAGAAACTCATGCCAGTACTTCCTATGACCAAAAGATGCCAGAATATATCTTTTTCCATACAAGAACACTATATTATCAACCCAGAATCAACTGAGTTGGTGCAAAGTCCTAATTATACCAGTTGTACTAAAAAAATACAAGTTAAAAAAAATAGTCTCCAACTGTGTCAGAGATACTATATAACAAAAAGAAAGAATCTATCCATCTCATAATGTTTTTCTTCATTATAAAGGAATTATCATAATGAGTGGGGCATTTAGAAAAGAAAAATAACTCCAGAAAACTCACTATTCAATTAAAGATTTTGGTTTTACGTTGAGAAATTAGCACATGAATATCAATGCCTATGAAAGTGTTAATTGCTCAATCTTTCCGACTCTTTATGATTCCATGGACTGTAGCCCACCAGGCTCCTCTGTCCATGGAATTCTCCATGCAAGAATACTGGTGTGGGTGGTCATTCCCTTCTCCAGGGGATCATCCTGGCCTAATGATTGAATATAGGTATCCTGTATTACAGGCAGATTCTTTACCATCTGTGCTATCAGGGAAGCCCCTCAATGCCTATACTTAAAGTTAACATGTGCAAGGAACTACAAGTATATTTTCTATGATTCCCAACTTATTTCAACTTTTTCTGTTTATGACCAAATACAGGTCTCAAATATGTTGAATAAGATAACTTCTATTACACGTTGGTATCTAATGTCTACCCTGTTGATCAAAGCCCAAACAATATGCCTGTGGTATGTGTACGGGGAACTGGGCCTTTCTTGGTGGTACTAGTGGTAAAGAATCTGTCTGACAATGCAGTAGTCATAAGAGATGCCAGTTCAATCCCTGGGTTGGGAAGATCCCTGGGAGGAAGGCTTGGCAACCTACTCTGGTATCCTTGCCTGGAGAATCCCATGGACAGAAAAGCCTGGCAGTCTATAGTCCATGGAGTCACAAAGAATCGGACATGATAGAGACTCTGAGCACAAAAAACAATAGGGGGCTGAGGAGGGTACATTTCTCAGCGTTATGCCTTTTATTCCTGGGGAAAACTAGAACACAGAAACTTGTTCTATAAACAAAGATACTACAGTTTGCTTAGTGACAGGTACTCAAATGGAAAGAAAATGAATAGTAGGAAGTAGCATCTGTAAGAGTCACCTTCAAGTTGTGGCCAAAAAAATTACAAGCAATATTAGGAGCTTTCTTGTGGGACAGAAGTTGGGAGACAAAAGTAGCAGAGAGCTTGTGCAGGAGGCTGAGGACATGCTATCTACTATAACAAAATAGCTCCATTTGCTTTAAAAATAGTTCATATGTAAGCATATGATTTTATTCAGATAAATGCTTTCTTTGCTAAAAAAAAATTTGCTGGTATTAAGTTCCGAAAGTTCAGGCTAATATATTAAAGGCATATGATGCAAAATCTACTGTAGGAACATCCAAGTAGAAAAATAAAAGAATAGTGTCAGATAATGCTAATAAAAGTGGGATAAAGATAAAAAATGTCCAATGGATTTTATGAATGTATGTTGAGAAAAAATATTGTCAATAAATAGACCTTTTAACAGATAGTAATAGTCACTGAAGAAGAATGATTTTAAATTGTTGAGATATTAGACTTTCTTAAATCAATTTAACAATAATGTAAACGAAAGTTAGATTTTATCCACTGAAAGTTTCTTTTAAAATATTTTAAAATGTATACTTTATTATATACTTGTAGAAGTTTATACCTGCATAATTCCATATGACATCATTTTTATATAAACAGTAAAATTTGGTTTCCTTTTAAAGAAATCATTTAAAATTTGATACAGATTTCTTTTCTAATTTATTTATTTATTTTTAATTAAATTTATTTATTTTTTAATTACAATACTGTATTTGTTTTGCCATACATTGACACGAATCAGCCATAGGTGAACACAATCTCCCAATGCCGAATCCCCTCCCACCTCCCACTCCCCATCCTCTACTTGAATCATCCTATGCATCAGCCCCATGCCTCCTGCATCCTACATTGAACATAGATTAGCGTTTTGTTTCTTACAGGAAAATATACATGTTTCATTGCCATTCTCCCATACCATCCCACCCTTTCCCTCTCCCTCAGAGTCCAAAAGTCCACTCTATACCTCTGTGTCTCTTGTTGTCTCACATATAGGGTCATCATTACTGTCTTCTAAATTCCATATATATGTGTCAGTATACTGTATTGGTGTTTTTCTTTCTGGCTTACTTCACTCTGTATAATCAAGGTTTACACTCCACAATAAAGAGAAAAATAGATTAAATGTGTGTTGAAACCGGCATTACTATAATAAGCAATGACTGTAATAGACAAATAACATAAGACATATCCCAAATATTTTAGAATCAAAGACATTTAAGGCTAGGTTGGAGCAATATGTATACATTTCATACTGTCTGTGGGGTTGTTTTAAAACTCCTTAGTCTCACATATGCCTTTTTTCCCATTAAATGACCCAACATTTGTTCTTTGTTTTTACTAACAAATAGTTACTAAATACTCACTGGGGCTTCCAGGTGGCTCTAGTGTTAAAAAACCTGCCTGTCAAAGCAGGAGACATAAGAGATGCTAGTTCAATCTCTGGGTTGGGAAGATACGCTGAGGAAGGGCATAGCAACCCACTCCAGTATTCTTGACTAGAGAATCCAATAGCATACACTGGCAGCTATAGTCCATAGGGTTGCAAAGATTCAAACATAACTGAAGCAAGAGAATACACACACACGCACACAAATACTTACTAAGTGTGGGAAGTTTATGGGATTAGGTTGAGGCAGCGGCCGGGAGGAGCTACCGCCATGTCTGAGGTCAGTGGTGGCCGGGAGGTGGTACCTGTGTCTGAGGTCAGGTACAGCAGCCGGGAGGAGCTGCCCCACATCCAAGGTCAGCAGCAGCCGGGAGGAGCTACCCCATGTCCGAGGTCAGTGGCGGCCGGGAGGAGCTACCTCACGTCCAAGGTCAGTTGCAGCGGGAGAAGCTACCTCACGTCCAAGGTCAGTGGCAGCCGGGAGGAGACACCCGCGTCTGAGGTCAGGGGCAGCCGCAGGGAAACAAACCGCGTCCGAGGTCAGGGGCGGCTGGAAGAAGCCATCTTGCACTCGAGGCCAGGGGCAGTGACCCTGAGGAGCCACCAGGAGCCCAAGGCTAGGGGCAGCAGCTGGGATGAGCAACCAGAGGAGCTGTGGCTGTGCAGGCACAGGAGGGCCTAGAGGAGCTATCCCACATTGAAGGCCAGGAATTGTGGCTGTAAGGAGATACCCCTGGTCGAAGGTAAGGAGCAGCAGCTGTGCTTTGCTGGAGCAGCCATGAGGAGATATACCATGCCCAAGGTAAGAGAAAACCAAGTAGGATGGTAGGTGTTGCAAGAGGGCATCAGAGGGCAGACATACTGAAACCATACTCACAGAAACGAGTCAGTCTAATCACATTAGGACCACAGCCTTGTCTAACTCAATGAAACCAAGCCATGCCCACAGGGCAACTCAAGACAGGCAGATCATGGTGGAGAGGGCTGACAGAATGTGGTCCACTGGAGAAGGGAATAGCAAGCCACTTCAGTATTCTTGCCTTGAGAACCCCATGAACAGTATGAAAAGGCAAAATGATAGGATACTGAAAGAGGAACTCCCCAGGTAATTAGGTGCCCAATATGCTACTGGAGATCAGTGGAGAAATAACTCCAGAAAGAATGAAGGGATGGAGCCAAAGATAAACAATACCCAGTTGTGCCTGTGACTGGTGAGAGAAGCAAGATCCGATACTATAAAGAACAATATTGCATAGGAACCTGGAATGTCAAGTCCATGATCAAGGCAAATTGGAAGTGGTCAAACAACAGATGGCAAGGGTGAACGTCGACATTCTAGGAATCAGCGAACTGAAATGGACTGGAATGGATGAACTTAACTCAGATGACCATTGTATCTACTACTGTAGGCAGGAATCCCTCAGAAGAATTGGAGTGGCCATCATGGTCAACAAAAGAGTCTGAAGTGCAGTACTTGGATGCAACCTCAAAAACAACAGAATGATCTCTGTTTGTCTCCAAGGCAAACCATTCAATATCACAGTTATCCAAGTCTATGCCCCAACCAGTAATGCAGAAGAAGCTGAAGTTGAACGGTTTTATGAAGACCTACAAGACCTTTTAGACCTAACACCTCAAAAATATGTCCTTTTCATTATAGGGGACTGGAATGCTAAAGTAGGAAGTCAAGAAACACCTGGAGTAACAGGCAAATTTGGCCTTGGAATGCAGAATGAAGCAGGGAAAAGACTAATAGAGTTTTGACAAGAAAATGCACTGGTCATAGCATACACTCTCTTCCAACAACACAAGAGAAGACTCTAAACGTGGACATCACCAGATGGTCAACACCAAAATCAGACTGATTATATTCTCTGCAGCCAAAGATGGAGAAGCTCTATACAGTCAACAAAGACAAGACCAGGAGCTGACTGTGGCTCAGATCATGAACTCCTTATACCAAATTCAGACTTAAATGGAAGAAAGTAGGTAAAACTGCTAGACCATTCTGGTATGACCTAAATCAAATCCCTTATGATTATACAGTGGAAGTGAGAAATAGATTTAAGGGCCTAGATCTGATAGAGTGCCTGATGAACTATGGAATGAGGTTCATCACATTGTACAGGAGACAGGGATCCAGACCATCCCCATGGAAAAGAAATGCAAAAAAGCAAAATGTCTGTCTGGGGAGGCCTTACAAATAGCTGTGAAAAGAAGAGAGGTGAAAAGCCAAGGAGAAAAGGAAAGATATAAGCATCTGAATGCAGAATTCCAAAGAATAGCAAGAAGAGATAAGAAAGACTTCTTCAGTGATCAATGCAAAAAGATAGAAGAAAAGAACAGAATGGGAATGATCTCTTCAAGAAAATTAGAGATACCAAGGGAACATTTCATGCAAAGATAGGCTCGATAAAGGACAGAAATGGTCTGGACCGAACAGAAGCAGAAGATATTAAGAAGAGGTAGCAAGAATACATGGAAGAAGTGTACAAAAAGATCTTCACGGACCAGATAATTATAATGATGTGATCACTACTCTAGAGCCAGACATCTTGGAATGTGAAGTCAAGTGGGCCATAGAAAGCATCACTATGAACAAAGCTAGTGGAGGTGATGGAATTCCAGTGGAGCTGTTTCAAATCCTGAAAGATGATGATGTGAAAGTGCTTCACTCAATATGCCAGCAAAATTGGAAAACTCGGCAGTGGCCACAAGATTGGAAAAGGTCAGTTTTCATTCCAATTCCAAAGAAAGGCAATGCCAAAGAATGCTCAAACTACCACACAATTGCAATCATCTCACATGCTAGTAAAGTAATACTCAAAATTCTTCAAACCAGGCTTCAGCAATGCATGAACCATGAACTCCCTGATGTTCAAGCCAGTTTTACAAAAGCAAAGGAACCAGATATCAAATTGCCAACATTCACTGGATCATGGAAAAAGCAAAGAGTTCCAGATAAAACATCTATTTCTGCTTTCGTGACTATGCCACATCCTTTGACTGTGTGGATCACAATAAACTGTGGAAAATTCTGAAAGAGATGGGAATCCCAGACCACCTGACCTGCCTCTTGAGAAATCTGTATGCAGGTCAGGAAGCAACAGTTAGAACTGGACATGGAACAACAGACTGGTTCCAAATAGGAAAAGGAGTATATCAAGGCTGTATATTGTCACTCTGCTTATGTAACTTATATGCAGAGTACATCGTGAGAAATGCTGGACTGGAAGAAACACAAACTGGAATCAAGATTTCCAGGAGAAATATCAATAACCTCAGATATGCAAATGACACAACCCTTATGGCAGAAAGTGAAGAGGAGCTAAAAAGCCTCTTGATGGAAGTGAAAGAGGAGAGTGAAATAGTTGGCTTAAAGCTCAACATTAAGAAAATGAAGATCATGGCATCCGGTCCCATCACTTCATGGGAAATAGATTGGGAGACAGTGGAAACAGCATCAGACTTTATTTTGGGGGACTCCAAAATCACAGCAGATGTTGGCTGCAGCCACGGAGTTTTAAGACGCTTACTCATTGAAAGAAATGTTATGACCAACCAGGATAGCATATTCAAAAGCAGAGACATTACTTTGCCGACTATGATCTGTCTAGTCAAGGCTATGGTTTTTCCTGTGGTCATGTATGGATGTGAGAGTTGGACTGTGAAGAAGGCTGAGCGCCGAATTATGATGCTTTTGAACTGTGGTGTTTGAGAAGACTCTTGAGACTCCCTTGGACTGCAAGGAGATCCAACCAGTCCATTCTAAAGGCGATCAGCCCTGGGATTTCCCTGGAAGGAATGATGCTGAAGCTGAAACTCCAGTACTTTGGCCACCTCATGAGAAGAGTTGACTCATTGGAAAAGACTCTGATACTGGGAGGGATTGGGGGCAGGAGGAGAAGGGGACAACCGAGGATGAGACGGCTGGATGGTATCACGGACTGAATGGACGTGAGTCTGAGTAAACTCGGAGAGATGGAAATGAACAGGGAGGCCTGGCCTACTCTGATTCATGGGGTCCTAAAGAGTCGGACACACCTGAGCGACTGAACTGAACTGAACTGATATATGTCATTTGAAGCTTTATTTTTCTTATTTATTTGTGATTTTTTTCATTCTTTTCTTAAAATTCTTTCAATATTGTGATGGCTTCTGCCATATATCAACATGAATCTGTCACAAGTATACATATGTCCCCATCGTGGATTCCCTCCAACTCCTTCCTCATTCCACCCCTTTTGGTGGTCACAGAGCATCTTCCTGGGATTCCTTGTATCATATATCAAGCTCCCACTGGCTGTCTATCTTTCATATGATAATGTATGTTTCAATGTTATTCTTTCAAATCACCCCACCCTCATCTTCCCCCACTGTATCTAAATGTCTGTTCTTTATGTCTGTATCTCCTTTGCTGTCCTGCAGGTAAAAACATTATTTCTATCTTCTAGATTCCATGTTTATGTGTTAATATATGATATTTGTGTTTCTCTTTCTGACTTATTCATTCTGTATAATAGACTCTAGTTTCATTCAGTTCATTAGAACTGACTCAAAGGCTTCTTTTTTATGGCTGAATAATATTCCATTGCATATATGTACACAACTTCCTTATCCATTCATCTGTCAAGGGACATCAAGATTACTTCCAAGTTCTAGTTATTGTAAATAGTGCTCTAATGGACATGTGTCTTTTTCCAATATGGTTTTCTCAGGGTTTATGCCTAGTGGTGGAATTTCTGGGTCAGATGGTAGATTTATTCCTAGTTTTAATGGAATCTCCATAGTGTCCTCCATAGTGGATGTATCAATTTTCATTTCAACAACAGTGTAACAGGTTTCCCTTTACTCCACACCCTTTGCAGCACTTTTTGTTTGTAAACTTTTTGATGATGACCATTCTGATCACTGTGAGATGATACCTCATTGTAGTTTTGACTTGCATTACTCTAAAATTGAGTATCTTTTCATGTGTTTATCAGCCATCTGTATGTCTTCTTTGAAGAAATGTCTATTTAGGTTTTCTGCTAACTTTTTGATTGAGTTGTTTGTTTTTCTGATATTGAGATGATTGAACTTCTTGTATATTTTGGACGTAAATTCTTTGTTGATTGTTTCATTTGTTATTATTTTCTCTCATTCTGAGGATTGTCTTTTCACGTTGCTTATAGTTTCCTTCATCATGAAAAAACTTTTAATTTTAATTAGGTCTCATTTGTTTATTTTTACTTCCATTACACTAGGAGGTGGGTCACAGAGATCTTGCTGTAATTTATGTCAGAGAGTGTTCTGCCTAAGTTTTCCTCAAAAAGTTTTATAGTTTCTAGTCTTCCATTTCTGTTTTTAATACATTTTGAGTCTATTTTTGTGTATGAGTCCAGTTCAGTTCAGTTCAGTCGCTCAGTCGTGTCTGACTCTTTGTGACCCCATGAATTGCAGCACACCAGGCTTCCCTGTCCATCACCAATTCCCGGAGTTAACTCAGATTCAAGTCCATCGAGTCAGTGATACCATCCAGCCATCTCATCCTCAGTCGTCCCCTTCTCCTCCTGCCCCAATCCCTCCCAGCATCAGAGTTTTTTCCAATGAGTCAACTCCTTGCATGAGGTGGCCAAAGTACTGGAGTTTCAGCTTTAGCATCATTTCTTCCAAAGAAACCCCAGGGCTAATCTCCTTCAGAATGGACTGGTTGGATCTCCTTGCAGTCAAGGGACTCTCAAGAGTTTTCTCCAACACCACAGTTCAAAAGCATCAATTCTTTGGCTCTCAGCCTTCTTCACAGTCCAACTCTCACATCCATACATGATTACTGGAAAAACCATAGCCTTGACTAGGCAGACCTTAGTCAGCAAACTAATGTCTCTGCTTTTGAATATGCTATCCTGGTTGGTCATAACTTTTCTTCCAAGGAGTAAGCGTCTTAAAACTTCGTGGCTGCAGCCAACATCTGCTGTGATTTTAGAGCCCTCCAAAATAAAGTCTGACACTGTTTCCACTGTTTCCCCCACCTATTTCCCATGAAGTGATGGGGCCAGATGCCATGATCTTCGTTTTCTGAATGTTGAGCTTCAAGCCAACTTTTTCACTTTCATCAAGAGGCTTTTTAGCTCCTCTTCACTTTCTGCCATAAGGGTTGTGTCATCTGCATATCTGAGGTTATTGATATTTCTCCTGGAAATCTTGATTCCAGCTTGTTTCTTCCAACCAGTGTTTCTCATGATGTACTCTGCATATAAGTTACATAAGCAGGGTGACAATATACAGCCTTGACACATTCCTTTTCCTATTTGGAACCAGTCTGTTGTTCCATGACCAGTTCTAACTGTTGCTTCCTGACCTGCATACAGATTTCTCAAAAGGCAGGTCAGGTGGTCTGGTATTGCCATCTCTCTCAGAATTTTCCACAGTTTATTTAGATCCACACAGTCAAAGGATGTGGCATAGTCAAGGAAGCAGAAATAGATGTTTTTCTGGAACTCTCTTGCTTTTTCCATGATCCAGTGGATGTTGGCAATTTGATCTCTGGTTCCTCTGTCCTTTCTAAAACCAGCTTGAACATCAGGAAGTTCACGGTTCATGTATTGCTGAAGCCTGGCTTGGAGAATTTTGAGCATTACTTTACTAGTATGTGGGATGAGTGCAATTGTGCGGTAGTTTGAGCATTCTTTGGCATTGCCTTTCTTTGGAATTGGAATGACAATGGACACTTTCCATTCCTGTGGCCACTGCTGAGTTTTCCAAATTTGCTGGCATATTGAGTTCAGTACTTTCACATCATCATCTTTCAGGATTTGAAACAGCTCCACTGGAATTCCATCACCTCGAGTAGCTTTGTTCGTAGTGATGCTTTCTAAGGCCAACTTGATTTCACATTCCAGGATGTCTGGCTCGAGATGAGTGATCACACCATCATGATTATCTGGGTGATGAAGATATTTATTGTACAGTTCTTCTGTGTTTTCTTGCCACCTCTTCTTAATGTCTTCTGCTTCTGTTAGGTCCAGACCATTTCTGTCCTTTATCTAGCCTCTTTGCATGAAATGTTACCTTGGTAACTCTAATTTTCTTGAAGAGATCTCTAGTCTTTCCCATTCTGTTCTTTTCCTTTATTTCTTTGCATTGATCACTAAAGAAGCCTTTCTTATCTATTTTTCCTATTCTTTGGAACTCTGCATTCAGATGCTTATATCTTTCCTTTTCTCCTTTGTTTTTTGCCTCTCTTCTTTTCACAGCTATTTGTAAGCCCTCTCCAGAGAGCCATTTTTTCTTTGCATTTCTTTTCCATGGGGATGGTCTTGATCCTTGTCTCCCGTACAACAACGTCAGGAACCTCAGTCCATAGTTCCTCAGGCACTCTATCTATCAGATCTAGGCCCTTAAATCTATTTCTCACTTCTACTGTATAAGGAATTTGATTTAGGTCATACCTGAATGGTCTATCCATTTGCGCTACTTTCTTCAATTTACGTTTGAATTTGGGAATAAGGAGTTCATGATCTGAGCCACAATCAGTTCCTGGACATTTTTTGTTGACAGTATAGAGTTTCTCCATCTTTGGCTGCAAAAAGTATAATCAATCTGATTTTAGTATTGACCATCTAGTGACTTCCATGTGTAGAGTCTTCTATTGTGTTGTTGGAAAAGGGTGTTTGCTGTGACCAATGCATTTTCTTGGCAAAACTCTATTAGTCTTTATCTGCTTCATTTCGTAGTCCAAGGCCAAATTTGCTTGTTACTCCAGGCATTTCTTGACTTCCTACTTTAGCATTCCAGTCCCCTGTAATGAAAAGAACATCTTTTGGGTTTGTTAGTTGTAAAAGGTCTTGTAGATCTTCATAGAACTGTTGAACTTCAGCTTCTTCAGCATTACTGGTTGGGGCATAGACTTGGATTACCATGATGTTGAATGGTTTGCCTTCGAGATGAACAGAGATCATTTGTCGTTTTTGAGACTGCACTCAAGTACTGCATTTCGGACTCTTTTGTTGACCATGATGGCTACTCCATTTCTTCTGAGGGATTCCTGCCTGCATTAGTAGATATAATGGTCATCTGAGTTAAATTCATCCATTTCAGTCCATTTTAGTTTGCTTATTCCTAGAATGTCGACATTCACTCTTGCCATCTCTTGTTTGACCATTTCCAATTTTCCTTGATTCATGGACCTGACATTCCAGCTTCCTATTCAATACTGCTCTTTAAAGCATCAGACTTTGCTTCTACCACCAGTCATATCCACAATTGGGTATTGTTTTTGCTTGGGTCCATCCCTTCATTCTTTCTGGAATTATTTCCTCAATGATCTCCAGTAGCACATTGGACACCTACTGACCTGGATAGTTCCTCTTTTGGTATCCTATTATTTTGCCTTTTCATATTGTTCATGGGGTTCTCAGGGCAAGAATACTGAAATGGCTTGCCATTCCCTTCTCCAGTGGACCATGTTCTGTCAGACCTCTCCACAATGACCTGCCCATCTTGGGTTGCCCCACAGGCATGGCTTAGTTTCATTGAGTTTCACAAGGCTGTGGTCCTAGTGTGATTAGATTGTCTAGTTTTCTGTGAGTATGATTTCAGTGTGTCTGCCCTCTGATGCCCTCTTGCCACACCTACCATCTTACTTGGGTTTCTGTTACCTTGCACGTGGGGGTATCTCTACATGGCTGCTCCTGCAAAGCGCAGCCACTGCTCCTTACCTTGAATGAGGGTCTCTCCTCTCCAACGCCCTTCCTGATCTTCAACGTGGGATGGCTCCTCTAAGCTCTCCTCTGCCTGCATGGCCACCACTCCTTGGACGTGGGATTCTTCTTCTAAGCCGCTGTCCCTGGCCTCCGGGCGCTGGGTGCCTTCTCTAGGCCGTCACCCCTGACCTCCGACGTGGGGCAGCTCCTCTCAGTCATTCCTGCACCATCGCAGTTTGGCATTCCTAAGACACTGCCCCTACCTCGGACGTGGGGTAACTCCTCTTGTTCACTGCCCTTCGGGCATGGGGTCCTCCTGGCCTCCAACCCTGACCTCAGACGTGAGGTAGCTCCTCTGGGCCATGCTTAGTGTGCTGGTCACAGCCGCCTGCACTTAGTGCACTGGTCGCAGCCGGTGTTAGCAGGTATTCTAATTCATTCTTTTACACATAGCTGACCCATTTTCCAAGCATGACTTGTTGAAGAGACTGTCTTTTCTCCATTGTATATTCTTGACTCCTTTGTCAAAGATAAGGTACCCATAGTTGCTTTGATTTATCTCTGGAATTTATACCTGTTCCATTGGTTTATATTCTGTTTCTGTGCCATTACATACTGTGTAGCTTTGTGGTCATTCTGCCTGAAGATAGAAAGTTTGATTCTCCCAGCTCTACTCTTCTTTAGATTGCTTTGGTTATTCAGGGTCTTTTGTGTTTCCAAGCAAATTGTGAAATTATTTGTTATTGTTTTCTGAAAAATGCCACTGGTGGTTTGTAATTTGAATCTATTACACTTTGGGTAGTATAGTCATTTTTACTATATTGATTCTTCCGATGCAAGAACATAGCATATCTCTCCCTCTCCATCTATTTTTGTTGTCTTTGATTTCATCAGTGTCATAGTTTTGTATAGAATTCTTTAGTCTTTTGAGGTAAATTTAGTTCTCAATATGTTATTCCTTTTATTGAAGTGGTGAATGGGGTTGTTTTCTTAATTTCACTCTGATTTTTCATTATTGTGCATATGAATGCAAGGGATTTCTGTGTATTAATTTTGTATTCTGTGAATTTACTATATTCATTGATAGCTCTAGTAATTTCCTGGAGGCATCTATATGGTTTTCTGTGTAGAGAATCATGTCATCTGCAAACAGTGAGTATTTTATTTCTTTACCAATCTGGATTCCTTTTATTTATTTTTCTCCTCTATTGCTGTGACTAGGATTTCCAAACTGTGTTGAATAATACTGGTGTGAGTGGACACCCTTGTTTTGCTCTTGATTGTAGAAGAAATACTTTCACTTTTTCACCATTGTGGATGTTTCCTGTGGGTTTGTTGTATATGACCTTTATTATGTTGAGGTAGGTTCCTTCTTTGCTGACTTTCTGGAGAGGTTTTTCTTTTTTTTTTCCCCCTTTTAACCATGTAAGGGTGTTGAATTTTGTCAAAGACTATGCATTTATTGAGAATATTATTTTGTTTTTATCTTGCAATTTGATAATACAATGTATCACATGTTTATTTGTGTATAGTGAAGAATCCTTGCATCCCTGAGATACAGGCCACTTGATAATGATGTATGATATTTTTAATGTGTTATTGGATTCTGTTTGCTAGAATTTTACTAAGGATTTTTGACTCTATATTCATCAGCAATATTTTTTATAATTTTTCCTATAATATATTTTCTTATAATTTTCCTTATTTGGAGACATTTTTCTCTGGTTTTATTATTAGGATGACAGTGGTCTCATAGAATGAGCTTGGAAGTTCTCCTTCCTCTGCAATTTTCTAGAAGAATTTGAGCAGATAGGTGTTAGCTCTTCTCTAATCTTTTCTTCAGAAGGAATGATGCTAAAGCTGAAACTCCAGTACTTTGGCCACCTCATGCGAAGAGTTGACTCATTGGAAAAGACTGATGCTGGGAGGGATTGGGGGCAGAAGGAAAAGGGGACAACAGAGGATGGGATGGCTGGATGACATCACTGACTCGACAGATGTGAGTTTGAATGAACTCTGGGAGTTGGTGATGGGCAGGGAGGCCTGGCGTGCTGTGATTCATGGGGTGGCAAAGAGTTGGACACGACTGAGAAACTGAACTGAACTGAATCTGTTCATGTAATTTGCCTGTGAAGCCATCTGGCCCTGTGTTTTTTGTCTGTTGGAAGATATTTAGTTACAGTTTTGATTTATGTGCTTGTGATTGTTCTGTTCGTATTTTCTCTTTCTTTTTCAGTTTTGGAAAGTTATACATTTCTAAGATTGTGTCCATTTCTTCCAAGTTGTCCAATTTTGCCTATTTTTAATGTTTACAGTAGTCTCTCATGATCGTTTATATTTCTGTATTGTCAGTCTCTCATGATCTTCTATATTTCTGTATTGTCTATTATAAATTCTTTCCCATCTCTTATTTTATTGATTCACGTCTTCTCCATTTTGTTGTTGTTGTTGTTGTTGAAGACTCTGTATAATGGTTTATCAGTTTTGTTTTTATTCTCAAAGAACCAACTTTAGTTGTATTGATCTTTGCTATTGTCTCCTTCCTTTCTATTTCATTTATTTCTTTTCTGATCTTAATGATTTCTTTGTTTGTACTAACTTTGGGTTTTTGGTTCTTTTTCTAGGTGCTTTAGGTGTGAGGTTTGAATGGCAATATGATATCTCTCTTGTTTCTTGATGTAGGCTTTTATTGCTATGCTTTTATTATTTAATTTTTATTCTTTTATTTATTGCTTTTATTATTGCTATGGCCAGTGCATTCTCCTCGGCAAAACTCTGTTTGCCTTTGCCCTGCTTCATTTTGTACTCCAAGGCCAAACTTTCCTGTTACTCTAGGTATCTCTTGACTTTCTACTTTTGCATTCCAGTCCCCTATAATGAAATGGATGTCTTTTTTCTTGGTGTTAGTTCTAGAAGGTCTTGTAGGTCTTCATAGAACTGTTTAGCTTCTTTAGCATTACTAGTTGAGACATAGATTTGGATTACTGTGATATTGAGTGGCTTGTCTTAGAAATGAACAGAGTTCATCTTTTCTTGAGATTGCACCCAAGGGCTGCATTCTGGACTCTTTTTTTTTTTTACTATGAGGTCTAGTCCATTGCCACCACCACCCCCCAAGGGATTCTTGCCCACAGTAGTAGATATAATGGTCATATGAATTAAAATCATCCATTCCAGTCCATTTTAGTTCACTGATTCCTAAAATGTAGATGTTCACTCTTGGCATCTCCTGTTTGACAACTTCCAATTTACCTTGATTCATGGACCTAACATTCCAGGTTCCTATGCAATACTGTTCTTTACAGCATTGGATTTCATTTCCATCACCAGTCACATCTTAAATTCTAATCAGAACAGATACCTGAAATGACTCAATTCTTAGAAATTTACCAATACTTGGTTTGTGGCCCAAGATGTGATCTATTCTGGAGAATTTGCATGTGCACTTGAGAAAAAAAGTGAAATCTTTTGCTTTTGGCTGAAACTCCCTGTAGATATCATTAAGGTCCACCTGATTCAATGTATCATGTAAAGCTCTTGTTTCTTTAATAATTTTCTGTCTCTATGATCTGTCCATTGGTGTGAGTGAGGTATTAAAATGTCTATTATTATATTACTGTCAGTTTCTCCTTTAATAGCTCTTAGCATTTGTTTTATGCATTGAGGTGCTCCTATGTTGGGTGCATCTATAGACAGATAAATAGATAAACAGATAGATAGATATAGTTGTTGTGCCTTCTTCTTGGATTGATCCTTTGATCATTATGTAGTGTCCCTTCTTTGTTTCTTGTAATGCTCTTTATATTAAAGTCTGTTTTGTCTGATATGAGCATTGCTACTATCTCTTCCTTTTGATTTTTGTTTGCATGGAATATTTTTTTTTTTCTAACCTTTCACTTTCAATCTGCATATGTTCTTAGGTTTGAAATGCATCTCTTGTAGACAGCATATATAGAGGTCTTGTTTTTGTATCCATTCAGCCTATCTGCATGCATCTTTTGTTTGGGCCATTTATCCCGTTTATATTTAAGGTATATATATATATGTGTGTGTGTGTGTGTGTGTATATGTATATATCCATTTTATGTGTATATATATATTTTTTCTGCTACCATTTACTTTATTGTTTAGAGTTAGTTTTGTATGCCTTTTTGTGTGTGTGTTTCCTATCTAGAGAAGTTCCTTTAGCACTTGTGGTATAGCTGGTTTGCTTGTGCTGAATTCTCTTAACTTTTACTTGTCTGTAAAACTTTTGATTTCTCCTTCAAATCTGAATAAGACCATTGTTAGGTTAGAGTAGTCTAGGTTGTAGGATTTCCCCTTCATCACTGTAAGTATGTCCTGCCATTCCCTTCTGGCATACAAGGGGATCACTTGTATGCTATTTGTTACTTTTCCTTGCTGATTTTAGTATCTGTTCTTTGTGCTTAATTTTGTAGTTTGATTAATATCTGTCTTGGCATGTTTCTCCTTGGATTTATCCTGTATGGAACTCCCTGCACCTTCTGGACATGGGTAGCTATTTCCTTTCCCATTTTAGGGAAGATGTTGAGCTTAATGTTGCCCCAGAGGTTTCTGAGACTGTCTTCATTGTTTTATTAATTTTTCTTTATTATGTAATGCTTCAGTTATTTCCACCATTTTGTCTTCCATTTCACTTACTTGTTCTTTTGATCCAGTCTTTAGTAACTGAGTAACCTCAGTTACTCTACTGTTGGTCATCTCCAGTATATTTCTAATCTCAGTTATTGTGGTGATCATTGTTGATTGTTTATTGTTTAATTCTTCTAGATTCTTGTTAAATATTTCTTGCACCTTCTAGATTTGTGCCTCCAGTCAATTTATTCATGCTTCTATTTTATTTTAAAGATTTTGGATAATCTTTATTTTCATTACTCTGAATTCTTTTCTTCAGGTAAACTGCCTATTTCCTTTTTGTATATTTGGTCCTGTGGGTTTTTACCATGTTCCTTCATCTGCTACATGCTTCTCTATCTTTTCATTTTGCTTAATTTTCTGTGTTTATGGTCTCTTTTCTGAAGGTTGGAAAAACATAGTTCTTTATTATGGAATCTGTCCCTCATGGGTGGGATTGGACCAGTGCCTTGTGAAGGTTTCCTGGTTTGGCAACTTGTGGCTGTGTTCTGGTGGTTAGAGCTGGATTTCATCCCTCTGAAGGGCAGTGCCATGTCCAGTGGTGTGTTTGGGGGTATCTGTGGGTTTAGGAAGCTTGTCTTCTAATGTGCAAGGTTGTTTTGTTGAAGGATTGTCATGGGCCATCTGCCGCTGAAGTTTGCTGGCCTTTATGTTGTCCTTGGTTTCAGTGTTGAGATGGGGGACTTTGGGAGGGCTTTTGCCTATTAACGTTCCCTGGGATTGGGAGGTCTCTGGTGGATCAAAGTCTTGGGCTTGGGTCTCACACTTCAGAATTTTAGGTCTAACCCATCCTGTAACACCAAGACCTGACAAGCCACACAGCACAGAAGATAACACCCCAAGACTCTTGGTGAAAGCAATACTCAGTAGTGCAGAATATCCAGTGAGACTCACACCAAATGCCTCCAATATTTCAAGGAAGGTCTCTGGATCTGTTGTGGATAGTGTGGGTTCATCTCAGTCTCAGATCTAGCCTTACTCTAGCTTGTACTTTCTCCTAAATTTCATAGTTGCCTCTAAAGTCCACAGTCTGTTCCCCACTCTGACATGAGGGGGTGAAGACTGATGCTTATTAGGGCCCACTTATTCATTCAGGCTGGGGAGAAGGGAAGATAAAGCAGCCACAACTGGGATGTACCAGGGAGTGCTTGCAGCAGTAGCAACCCGCTAGATGTTGTCTGGGAAGGGTTGTGCACTCTCCCAGAGGAATTGGCCCCAGGTCGTGGGTCCCTAGGAGGAGCTAAGCTGTTTAAGCTCCAGGAAAAGTGTGGGCAAGTAACCTGTGCCTGCTCACAGCCTAGTGGAAGCTGCCACCTCTGGGGTCAGGACTGTATCAGCTGTGTTTTATCTGGCTTCATGCACTTTCTTAACTTTGACAGTGGCAGTCATGTCTAGCTCTGCAGCTGATAGATACTCTAACTGGTTTTGCTAGTTTTGGTGGTCACTGACAGGCACTCAGCCACTATCTGTGAGTGTGGTGCTAGTGTCCCAGTGACGACTTCTCAACACTCTAGGCAACCCAGTCTTTTCTCAGGACTCCTTCCATTGTGTGGAAGGAATATCCTCACAGAATATCCTCACAGAATATCCTCACAGTAGCCACCCCTCCACCTCTCTCTGAGATCTGACACCCACGTCCAAGTAGCAGCTCCCTATCCCAACCCTCCTGTGGGTGGAGGCTTGGGAAGACCTTCTCAACTGAAAAGTGCTGTTTTACAGTGATTTCTGTGGTGATTTTTCTCTGCCATCTGAGTCCCTGCCACTGCAGTCTACTGAGATTCCAAAGCTCCCTCCTGGCCCTGCTTGTGAAGGGATTTCTTAATATGTGGACGTTTTTTCTTCCTTTATGACTCCCTTCCTCAGGACACAGGTTCCCATCTGAAATCCTTTGTCACTTTTTATGTCTTTATCTTTTACCCTACATTCTAAGGAGATTTATTTGCCTTTTTGAAAGGTTGGGGTCTTCTCCTGTTGTTCAGAGGTTGTTATTTGGAGTTGTACCATATTCAGATGGAGTTTTGATGTATTTGTGGGAGGGAAGGTGGTATTTTCTTGTGGCATTTTCTTTCTTCTCTCCCTGTGACTATTAATATGTGTGTTTGACTATGTTATTTCATGTTCTCTAGAAATTTCATTTGTACATCTTATTTCCAGCTGAGTTTTAAGTATTTGCTGAATGTTTAATGAATAAATATTTGTTGTGCTGAATGAATTGTAATTCCTTGAGATTAAAGTCTTTGTCTATTCTTTTTTATGTCTTGGAAAACTGCCATACAATATGGCTACTATCATGGTCCCACTGGGTGAAGAACATGGAGCCAAGTTCATTTGGCAGAAGGCATAGTGTAGGGTGGGCTTCTTTGGTGGCTTAGATGGTAACAAATCCACCCGCAATGCGGGAGACCTGTGTTCAATCCCTGGGTTGGGACAATCCCTGGAGGAGGGAATGGCAAACTACTCCAGTATTCTTGCCTGGAGAATCCCATGAACAGGGGAGCTTGGCAGGCTACAGTCCATGGGGTTGCAAAGAGCTGGACACAACTGAGTGACTAAGCACAGCATATCACATCATGTAAGGCAAATATGCTGGGGATATAGAACCAAAGAACTCAGTGGCTGACTATTAGAAAAGACACACTAATTGACATAAAGATGAGGTGGGAGAAATAAACAGGGGGCAGATTGTGCAGGGCTTCTTGGGCTTGGGGACATGCATAGATTCTATTGTAAAGGTCATGGAAAGCCATTAAAAACATTGCTGCTACTGCTGCTAAGTTGCTTCAGTCGTGTCCCAACTCTGTGCGACCCCATAGATGGCAGCCCACTAGGCTCCTCCATCCCTGGGATTCTCTAGGCAAGAATACTGGAGTGGGTTGCCATTTTCTTCTCCAATGCATGAAAGTGAAAAGTCAAAGTGAAGTCGCTCAGTCATGTCCAGTTCTTCGCGACTCCATGGACTGCAGCCTACCAGGCTCCTCCGTCCATGGGATTTTCCAGGCAAGAGTACTGGAGTGGAATGCCATTGCCTTAGGCAGAGGAATAATTTGATTTAGTACTGGTGTTTTAAAGATTACTTTGATTGGTGTGGCAAGTACTGATAGGAAGGAGGAAAGTGTGGCTGTCATATGGCACCCCTCACTGGCCTCTGATAGTATCTCTGTTATGCTGATTCCTTTCACTGAACTCTTGAGTGAGTGAAGTCACTCAGTCATGTCCGACTCTTTGTGACCCCATGGACTGTAGCCTACCAGGCTCGTCCCTTCATGGGATTCTCCAGGCAAGAGTACTGGAATGGGTTGTCATTTCCTTCTCCAGGGGATCTTCCCAACCCAGGGATCGAACCCAGGTTTCCTGCATTCCAGGCAGATGCTTTAACCTCTGAGCCACTCAACTCTTACTCATGGGGTTATCTATGTTTTGTTTTCAAACAAACTTTTTAATTTGTTTTTCTTTTTCCCCTCTTCATGTTCTATCCCTAGTGTCACAGTTTTAACACACACTGACAGCATAGTGGTTTTTCAACCTAAATCTTCTAGACAGACATCCTCCTGGCTTCTGTCATATATATCTGCTTTCTGCCTGAACATATTCATTTGAATATCCACGGATGGCGAAAATTCAAATGTGCATGATAGAATTAATGTTTTCATCTTACTTAAGTTGACTTTTTCTCATTTATTTTCTGTCACAATTTCAGGAAAGTAAAATAACAGTTGTCAGTCAAAACCCAAATATGAAATTCATTTGGACTTCACTTTCCCATCATATCTGATAAATCATGAATTCTATTGTATTTCTTCTTGAATCCTTCTGCTTTTCTTCAAACACATCATAACAGATCTAGTTTAGGCGTTTACAACTCTCTTTGGCTGGGTAGCAGTCATGCTTTACTTGTGTTCCTTTGCATCTAGACTCACTCTTCTCAATCAGATTCCTCACAGAACTTTTGAGATTTCAAGACTCAAAGATCAAACAAAGAAACAAAGATAAAACAGAAGTACTCCACGAAGAAGTCCAAAATGTTATCAGAGGCAGTGGAGAGGTATTAATTAGAAACAGCAAGCAGATCGCTAGAGGATCTCCCAAGTGTCTCTAATGCACGTCTTCTTCCTTTTCACTGATGTCACAGATTTTGTGTAGTTTCGGATCTTCTCCCTTTAGGACTCTTGCCAGAGTAACTCCTTATATATGCTGGGTATATTTATCCCATGTACAATCCATTCTTTATGCAGTCTTTCTAATATGTAAATTTGATTATATTAACATTCAGTTTAAACTTTTATTTAATGCTTTCTTATTTTATGCAGGTCCAAGTCCAAACACCTTAGCTTGTTTCAAGGACAAGTTTTATTTTATAGTCCCAGCCTTGGATTCTGACTCTCCTTGTCTTCAGTTGTTCTCTTCACTCAGGCCAAAGCAGAAGCCTGATATTGCCTGAAATCTTGTGTTCATTTATTCCTTTCTGAATATGTTCTCATCCTATTGACTAACATAGAGTCATATTTCAAGAGCAACTGAAGTGCTTCTTTCATTGTGGAGCTCTTCCTCTTATCAGAGTAGGTACAGACTGCCATGGAGTCCTAGAGACAGCAGCAGCCAACACTGCATAGCATGGCTCACTGTGAACTACAAGATGGAATGACAATAAGACTAAGGAACCTATCATATCTTATTTACACTTCTGTCGTTTTCCTAGCAGGATTTTACCATTTTAAAATATGTATAATATGTGTTTGTGGATAGGATGAATAAATAAATTGGAAAATGAATAAAAATGTAGTCATAGAGTTTGGATTAAATTTAGACATTACTTGGTTAAAAGGAATAGAGAAAATAATGAAAGTTGTAAAATGAGATTCATAATGTGACCCCCTCCCCCAAAAAAAAATCCCATCATTGGGGAAATCCAAGACCAAGATAAAAGTAAATATGCCAGAAAGAACTTAATGCTGTGACCAGGTGAGATAGAAAAGAGTAAGTATCTTAAGGTGATCACATAGGAAAGTTATAACCCATGGCAGAAATTATAAATATACCAGAGGGAGGCAAAATTAGAGGCTAGACAAAGAGAAAGGAGACTTGGAGAAATACACTAAGGGAAGACACACCATCGATAAGAGAGAACACCTGGATTGCAGGAGTTTAAACTGAAGTATTTTAAAAAATAACATGAATCAATAACATAACATCAATCATGAAAAATCAATAGGATTTTTCAGAGACTAATTTATTCTCTATCTCTATTGAGATGCAAACTCTCTTCTAGCCTTGACTGGCATTCCTATTTCTAAGAAAGCCCTGTGTAGAGTGGAAATTGCTTAAATGTTTAAGAATAATTTTTATTAAAAAAAAAACACTACGGAAAATTTGAGTTATACTGCAAATAAAACAAATATTCTTATTTTTCTAAAACTTTTAACAGCAAGTTGCCAACTTGATGTCCATAAATGCTTTAATGTGCAATTCCTGCAGACAAGGATATCCTCCTTCACAGCCACAATACAACATTTAAAATAAAATATTTGCATTGCTACATTTCTTCCATCTACTCCTCAGACCCATTCAAATTTTGCCAGTTGCCTCAGATCCTTCCTGGGGGAAGAACGCACTCAGTATAATGAACTCAGTTGTCATATCTCTTTAGTCTTCTTCAGTATGGAAAAGTTCTGTACCTTTCGTTGTTGTTTTCTTTTATAACTCTGAGGTTTTTGAAGATTATTTTGATATTATTTTGTAAACTGTAGGTTTGTATGTTGCTTCCATGTGACTGAATTCGGGTTATGCTTCTTTGCAAGAAATTCACAAAAAAGAGTTGTCAGCTGCTCATTGTGCCCTACCAAACTGTGCATAATTTTATTTGTCCCATACCAATGGGACTTTGCCATAAAGATATATATATATATATATATATATATATATATATATATATACACACACACAATTTCTTAAATGATTCTGCTGCGCAGCCAGCATTAACACTAAACCAACTGAAGGTTTTAAATGAGGCAGTGGTTCTCAAACTTGGCTCTATATTGCAATCATCTAGGTGGTTTGAAAATATTAATACTCACCCATATAAATTATGATTTAATTAGTCTGGAATGCACCATGAACAAAATAATTTAAAAATATTATGATTATCAGATAATTTTAAAACCTGCTGATGCCTAATTCTGGCTACTCCCTATGCTAATTAAATTAGAAACTCTAGTAGTTGGATCCAGCATCAATGGTATTAAAAACTGCCCAGGTGATTTTTGTAGTTCCCCCTTTATCTGCAGGGAATATAGTTCAAGATCTTCAGTGAATGCTTCAAACTGTCGATAGCATTGGATGTTTTGGATGCTATAACATATTTTTATGTTTTAACTTACTATGTTAATTTTTAACTTACAAATTAAGTACAATAAGAGATTAATAAGAATAGTAATAAACTAGAACAATTGTAGCAATATACTGTTGGAGAGGGAAATGGTAACCTGCTTCAGAATTCTTCTCTGGAGAATCCTGTGGACAGAGGATCCTGGAGGGCTGCTGTCCATGGGGTCTCACAGAGTCAGACATGATTGAAGCGACTTAGCATGCAGGCATGCATTCATTGGAGAAGGAAGTGGCAACCCACTCCAGTGTTCTTGCCTGGAGAATCCCATGGATAGAGGAGCCTGGTGGACTGCTGTCTATGGGGTTGCAGAGAGTCAGACACGACTGAAGCGGCTTAGCAGAAGCACTATAACAAATGTTACATGAATGTGGAGTTACTTTCTCTGTCTCTCAAAATATCTTATTGTACAAATTTAGTGACTTCTCCATCTTAATTAAGCACTTAACACTCACTGTAACCAAAACTTTTACAGTTTAGGGTGCAACAGCAAAACTAGTATGAATTTCTTTTTCATTCTTCCCAATTTTGTGGATGGAAGATTCATTCTCCATGCAGATTTTAGCAATTTCAGGATTTTTTTTTCTTTCCTTTGTAAGTTGAGAGCTTTCACTTTTTCACACAAAGATAGGGCTTTATGACTTATCTTTGGCAGATCTGAATTGTCAGCATGCTGCTCTTGCACTTTGTTGTTACTGTTGTTCAGTCGCTCAGTCCTGTCAAACTCTTTGTGACCCCTTGGGCTGCAGAACACCATGCTTCTCTGTCCTTCACCAACTCGTGGAGCTTGCTCAAACTCATGTCCACTGAGTTCATGATGCCACCCAATCATCTCATCCTCAGTTGTCCCCTTCTCCTGCCTTCAATCTTTCCCAGCATCAGGGCCTTTTCTAATGAGTCAGCTCTTCACATCAGGGCAAGGTATCCAAAGCTTCAGTTTCAGAATGAGGCCTTCCAATAAATATTTAGAGTTGATTCCCTTTAAGATTGACTGGTTTGATATCCTTGCAGCCCAAGGGACTTTGAGTTCATTAAAAGCTGGCTTAAAACTCAACTTTCAAAAACTAAGATCATGGCATCTAGTCTCATCACTTCATGGCAAACAGATAGGGAAACAATGGAAACAGTGAGAGACTTTATCTTCCTGGGCTCCAAAATCACTGTAGATGGTGACTGCAGACGTGAAATTAAAAGACACCTGCTCCTTGGAAGAAAAGTTATGGCTGAACTAGACAGCTTATTAAAAAGCAGAGCTAATACTTTGCCAACAAAGTCCATCTAGTCAAAGCTATGGTTTTCCATGAGTCATGTATGGATGTGAGAGTTGGACTATAAAGAAAGCTGAGCACTGAATAATTGATGCTTTTGAACTGTGTTGTTGAAGACTCTTGAGAGTCCCTTAGACTGCAAAGAGATCAAATCAGTAAATCCTAAATGAAATCAGTCCTGAATATTCATTGAAAAGACTGATGCTGAAGCTGAAACTCCAACACTTTGGCCATCTGATGTGAAGACTGACTCACTGGAAAATACCCTGATGCTGGGAAAGATTGAAGGTTGAAGGAGAAGGGGATGATAGAGGATGAGATGTTTGGATGGCATCACTGATTCAATGAACGTGAGTTTCAGCAACTCCAGGAGTTGGGATGACCAGGGAAGCCTGGCATCCTGCAGTCCACGGAGTCTCAAAGAGTCAGACATGACTGAATGACTGAACTGAACTGAAGATTGACTGGTTTGATCTCCCTGCAGTCCAGGGGACTTTGGATCCACTTTTAAATAAAATAAAGGTCATGAAACTTGGAAAACTTTCTGAAGCTTTCCATTTACTATTTTCAAAGCAAAGTTCACCACCAGTTACTGAAACCAGGAAATTTAATGTCACAGATATGGATGAACCATAGTACAATGAGTAGCAAGTTTGAGAACTAGTGCTCTCAGTCCTCTGTACCTCCCAGTGTCCTTTTCTACAATGAGGCTACTCTCTTATAACAATGAAACAATGCCTTATTGAAGCCACATTGTGTGCTAGCATGGCACACAGTAACCTCACTTTTAAATACAGTAAGCCCCCTACATACAAATGAGTTCTGTTCCAAGAGAGTACTCATAAGTCCAATTTGTAAGTGCAATGAAGTTAGCCTAAGTACCAACTATCGTGATTAGCCTTATAGTAATGTACAGTGATAGATTTATACTTTTCTAAAAAAGAATAAGTAAAAATCAAACACAAAATATAAAATATTTTAGACCTTATAGTACAATAATTAGCAGAGATATTACTTTGCCAACAAAAGTCCATCTAGTCAAGGCTTTGATTTTTCCATGAGTCATGTATGGATGTGAGAGTTGGACTATAAAGAAAGCTGGACGCTGAAGACTGTGGTGTTGGAGAAGACTCTTGAGAGTCCGTTGGACTGCAAAGAGATCCAACCAGCCCATCCTAAAGGAGATCGATCCTGAGTGTTCATTGGAAGGGCTGATGTCAAAGCTGAAACT
The DNA here is from genome assembly GCA_917880005.1 of Nanger dama. Lineage (NCBI taxonomy): Eukaryota > Metazoa > Chordata > Mammalia > Artiodactyla > Bovidae > Nanger > Nanger dama. The sequence goes on from CAKJTW010000069.1 coordinate 9,311,884, forward strand.
CCAATACTTTAGCCACCTGATGCGAAGAGCTGACTCATTTGAAAAGACCCTGATGCTGGGAAAGATTGAGAGCAAGAGGAGAAGGGGACGACAGAGCATGAGATGGCTGGATGGCATCATTAACTCAATGGACATGAGTTTGGGTAATCTCCGGGAGTTGGTGATGGACAAGGTGACCTGGCATGCTGTGGTCCATGGGGTTGCAAAGAGTTGGACACGACTGAATGACTGAATTGAACTGAACAGTGTACATTTCAACAGCTGGCATACAGAGACTGGCACTGGGTCCACAGACTGACTGGAGGAGAAAAAAGAGGTGGGAGATGGTAGAGTACTACTGTATTCTATACAGTACTATGCAGTTCAGAAAAGCACAACTCCTTGTAGAATATGCACATACCTGACAATGTACACCAGACACTTGAACTAATTTACATTAATGGACATGCAAATGTAGGTTCACATCTTTAAAGTTTGCAACTTGAAGGTGAATATGTAGGGGATTTACTTATTATCACAATAACTCCCTACAATTTATGGCATTTTATGGATGAGGACGTTGAGACTCAAGGAAAGGAATTATCTTAACCCAGTTCATACAATGAATCAGTGGAAAGGCAAATACTCAGACTTAGCCTTTGCAACTCTACAATTGCCCTCAGCAATTATGTTCCATCTCTTTTGCTCCTTATGTGTGAATCTTGTCTTTCATAAACTCATTTAGCTCAGTTGACAAACATAGTTGGAGTATGATAGACATTTTACTATATTTCAGGCATACAGGTATTAAAAGAACCAAATGACATGGACAGAGATTCAAAATTCCAAGGAACTTCCCTTCACATGAGAATAGCCCTGGGTTGGGTGGCATTTTAATAGTGCAGTACCACATTGTGACTTAGCAAGGGCAAATGGAGTTAGTAAATAACTCAGGATTTGAAGTCAGGCAGAAATAGGATGAGTCCTGCTTTTGCCAATATCTCTATCTTCTTCAACTCTTAAATAAGAAAATAATAATCATTGCCAAGGATTTCTGTAAGATTTAAATGATGAAAATAATGCATCACAGCTGACATGTAGAACATACTTATTAAATTAACATGGCTCCAAGTCTCTTTGTATGAAATTATTTTCTCCCAGGTGTAATGGAGAGTGGAGGGGCAAGGGCAAGAGACATTTGAATAAACTTCAGCATCCTTTCCAGAGCAGCAATATTAGTATTACCTAAGAGACTGTTAGAAGAGCAAAATCTTTCCATCCCAGATTTTGCATTTTAGCAAAACTCTTGATGATTTGTATGTTCAATAAAGTTTAAGCAGGTATCCTAGCAAATCCCGAATAGAACAAAGCACATGGGGGTTTAATTTTGATGGAATGTGTCATGAGACTGTTGGTTGAGGGGCCGAGTAGATTTAGGAAGAGAGTTGATAAAGATATCAGGATAAATTTTCCAGGCAAGAATACTGGAGTGGGTTGCTATTTCTTCCTCCAGAGGACTTTCCCAACCCAAGGACCAAACCTGGATCTCCTGCGTTGCAGGCAGATTCTTTATCATCTGAGCCACCAGGAAAATTCCTTAAAGTTTAAGACTCAATTGTACAGAATTCTCCTCAAGACAGCCTTAAGCCACTATCTGGTTTTTGACAGAATCTGGCTACAGGTTTTAAATTTCTTATACTGTGAAGTTAATAAAATCCTAGCACAATTTTATTGTGATTAGCCAACAAATCATGTTTTCTGGTTGTTGAGGGCTTTTCTGTGTTTACAAGCTTGAATTTTGGTTTTTGCTCCTAAAATAAAATGTTGGAGGGGGAATTGAGCTAATTAGGTGTTTTTATTTCCTTATATGGTGACAGTAGTTCAGCAGTGACAGAAAGTATATTTTAGAAGGAATTGCACACAATTCTGGGGCCACGTCCTTGTGATAGGAAAGAAAATATCATCCAGTCTCAAGATAATGACTGTTGTAAATAAGGGAAATAGAATGGCAAGGACAATTAGCCCACAATCTCTTTATAATGTTAAGTGGTTCTTCTTGGTTAAGATTGCTTTATGTCTATAAACTATCTTGTACACTTTCAAGGTAGAATCTGCAGCAATTGTAATTATGAAATTCTTAGTATTGCATCTGCAGCTACTTGATATTTTGACTGCTTATGTTCCAATTACCTTTGATGCATTGTGTGTGTGTACGTGTGTGTGTGTTTTCCAAGTGACATTAAATGTTGCTCTTGCAGAATATTTACTGGAGGAAAAGGATTGTGGGGAAGAGAAAATGTCATCAGAAAAGAAATGCAAAATAACGCCATGAAAAGGATAGCATATTGTAAGAGGCACTGATATGGTAGATGGTCCTTATTCAATGAAGAGTGAATCTAGGCCTAACGACCAGATGGCAGAGCTGAACACAGAAATTCCATATGTGTGATGGCAGCAAGGGACGGCCATTGACATACTTGCTTTTCCAGCCAAATGCCTCAGCAGATGCAGAGTTTTACACTTTAACATTGCAATATGACACTAAAACCCAGGAGAAAAGTTAGATGCAAGATTGAAAGCTGATTTAAAGTGGCAGAGTTTAAATCAGATCTGATCCTATCTGAGTGAAAATTATGAGCAGAAAGTGAGGGGAGATTAGCCCTCTCTAGGATTGTATTTCAGATCTTCTGTTTTGACCACACTGTCCGAAGAGGAGTGGTCATATTAGTTATATATTAGGTTTCTTCCTGTCCCCAAGCCTTTCTAAAATAAATAAAAATCAAGTATCAAAAATGGATTAAAAAAGGAAAGCAGCATTAATGTGCTCTGCCTGAATAATGAGAGCTCATAACAAGAGTTATTCTCTACTTTGAATAAACTGTGAGGTGTACTTGAAAGTTAAATTTTCATTTAGTTGCATTTTTCTGTGTGAAGGGCTAGAGGTAGCCATCTTTGTGGAAAGGGAGGTGTATCTGTGCTGCACTGCTTGGTAAGCCTTAAGAAAATGTCAAACAATAACACCCAAAGACTTTTGCTGTTTTAATACATATATTGTGGGAAATAATGACAAATATCAAAGTTTTTTGAAATTTTTAATTTATAATTTGTTAATAAAATGTTAATTTATAATCTGGGAAGCTTCTCTCCTGGGGTCTCAGTTGTCTTCCATAAGGAAGATGACTGCCAAAGGCAGCAGCAGCAAACTCACTTCCCCAAATATGTCTTGCATTAAGCAGGAAGCAAATTATCTCCCATCCTCTTTGTGTGATGTGCTGTATAATGTACAAGGTTCATTAAAGGCAATAACGTGAGTAGCTAAAGTCCTAATTCCCTTGTTTCTGCAATAAGTCCTAATCATTGAAATATCTCCTGTGTCCACTGTCTTCCCTTTTCAACTAACTCCATCTCTTTCCCTATGTTACTCTTAAGATTCAGGGGTACAAAACTGCTGTCCGTTCACTAGCCATACTTGGCATTTTCACATCACTGAATTTCTTTTTTTTCATGATATTCCACTGAGTGTTGTACCCATTCCTTCATATTTTATTGTTTACCAATTTTTTTTTAAACATGAATAAATGTGACCATGGTTCCTTGGAGGACAGGAATCAAGACTTTAGTTCTGATTTTCTCATGGTGCTGAAGTGAAGTGAAGTTGCTCAGTCATGTCCGACTCTTTGCGACCCCATAGACTGAGGCCTACCAGGCTCCTCTGTCCATGGGATCTTCTAGGCAATAGTACTGGAGTGGATTGCCATTTCCTTCTCCAGGGAATCTTCCCAACCAAGGGCTCGAACCTGGGTCTCCTGCATTGTAGACAGACACTTTACCATCTGAGCCACCAGGGAAGTCTCTCATAGTGCTAGGAGCTCTGATATTTAGTTAGCATTTGTAGTGGTACATTAATGATCATGAGACTTATTGTCTCCATATGGTACAGTAAGAAAATTTAAAGGCAGGGAAGGGAAATGACAAGAAGTAAAGTTGTGTTGGTATCGTTAACATGGTAGGGGGCCCTGGGGTACAGCCAGTTGGTAAATTATCTGCTGCTGCCTGTAGGAGGTCTGAGGCCTACCAGGAGCAACGCACCCACCATGCTCATTGCATTGTACTCAGTTCAAGTTCCACCTCTTGTGGAAGCGATCTCTAATGGCACTAATGAATGATTATTTCTGCCTCTGTTGTTGTTCAGTCACTCAGTTGCATGTGACTCTTTGCCACCTCATGGACTGGAGTGTGCCAGGCTTCCCTGTCCTTCACCATCTCCCAGAGTTTACTCAAACTCATGCACTAAGCCAATGATGCACCCAACTGCTTTGTCTTCTGTCGTCCCCTTCTCCTCCTGCCCTCAATCTTTCCCCCATCATGATCTTTTCAAATGACTCAGCTCTTCACATCAGGTAGCCAAGTACTGGAGCTTCAGCCTCAACATTGGTTCTTCCAATAAATATTCAGGACTGACTTCCTTTAGGATTGACTGATTTGATCTCCTTGCTATCCAGGGGAATCTCAAGAGACTTCTCCAGCACCACAGTTCAAAAGCATCAATTTATTGGTACTCAGCCTTCTTTATGGTCCGACTCACATCCATAGATAACTACTGGGAAGACTATAGTTTTGACTGTGAGAACCTTTGTTGGCAAAGTAATACCTCTGCTTTACTTTATTTCTACTTTATTTATTTACTTTATTTCTCTAGAGCCACCTAAAAAGAAATGATTTAAGAATAACAAGCTAAAACAAGGCACTCATATTAACAATAGTAATTAAATTTTATGAACAAGTACTACATACTAAATATTGTATTATAATGGATTATCTCATTTAATCTTCCCAATAATTTTATTTGATAGGCACTAATATTTTCTATAGTATAAATATTAAAAAAAAACTCTTACAGTTAAAAGATATACAGCATGTATATGCATAAATAGATAGATAGATACATATATGAGATTATGTAATCTCTCTGAGGTTACATAACTGATAAATACCAGTGCAGAGAATTAAAGTTTCTTCTATTTATTTATATAGCCAAAATCTTAATAAATTTCACAATTTAATGTTTTAGTCTATTTAGCCTGATATTCAAGACCTTCCAAGTAACATGAATGCTACTAAACACTTATATTAGCTCCAGAACATGGCCTTACCACATTCCAATGTGCATTTGCTTTCATAAACTGTTTTTCTTACTTGAATTTTCTTATCTCCTCTCCTTTTTAGGCTTCAGAATAACTGTGGATGGTGACTGCAGCCAGGAAATTAAAAGACACTTGCTGATTGGGAGAAAAGCTATGACAAACCTAGGAAGCATATTAAAAACAGGAGACAATACTTTGCTGACAAAGGTCTGTATAATCAAAGTTGGGTTTTCCAGTAGTCATGTACAGATGTGAGAATTGGACCATAAAGAAGGATGAGCACCAACCAATTAATGCTTTCAAAGCATGGTGCTGGAGGAGACTGTTGAGAGTCCCTTGGACAGCATGTAGATCAAACCTGTCAGTCCTAAAGGAAATCAACCCTGACTATTCATTGGAAGGACTGGTGATGGGTCTGAAGCTCCAATACTTTGGTCATCTGATGTAAAGAGCCAATTCATTGGAAAATACCCTGATGATGCTGGGAAAGATTCAAGGCAGGAGGAGAAAGGGGTGACAGAGGATGAGATGGTTGGATGGCATCTTTGATTCAATGGACATGAGTTTGAGCAAACACTGAGAAATCGTGAAGGACAGGCAAGCCTGTTATGATGCTCTCCATAGGGCTGCAAAGAGTCAGACACAACAGAGCAACTGAACAGCAACAACAACCAACCACACAGTTGTTTTTTGACTATGTGTCAAAATTTGACTCAATTTCCTTATCTACATAAAACCTTTCCCTGATCTCTTAAGCCCAGAATGATCTATTTATCTAAAATAGCTTTAAGTCTGTCAACATTTCTTGAACTCCTTAGATATTATCCTAATCCATATTACCATAATATCTCACCTAGACTACCATGTGGGGATGGTTTTGTTGCTCAGCCGTATTGGACTCTTTGGGACCCCATGCACTGTTGCCCACCAGGCTCTTTGGTCTATGCAATTTCCCAGGCAAGAATACTAGAGTGGATTGCCATTTTCTTTTCCAAGAGGTCTTCCCTACCCAGGAACTGAATTCATGTCTCCTGCATTGTAGGCAGTTTCTTTACTGATTGAGTCACCAGGGAAGTCATAGACCACCATAAACACTACTTACCTGAGTACATTGTTTTCACACTGTCTTCCTTCTTTTTGATCTGTGTTTTTTTTTTTTCCAAAATAATCTTTTCAAACTAAGTCATCCACGCTGCATTCATATTCTAGTGGTTTCCCAATGTGCTTATCTTTTACGACGAAGACTTATTAACCTAGACTATATCTCCTGGGTCCTGGCTTTCTACATTCATCTGCCCTAGGCATAACCTCTCACTCTTTGTTCTCACTAACACAGTCCTTTTTCCTTGGCTCTTCTTACTTCTCTTTCTATCACTTACCTTAAGATTGTATACAGGCCATTCATTCTTCTTGTATTTGTTCCACTTCTGGTCTAGGATGCCTGAGAATCATTCAAATTCAGAACATTGCATATAAAAGAAGAACCAACACACTCAAAGTTATATGCTCATTTTTGGCCAAAAACTAAAGTCATTAGTAACACTGATTTTTTTTTCTAGCCTGAGTCAGTAAGGTTTCAGTAAGTTGCCTGATATTTTAGAGAGAGGATTGTGAATAAGCAGCTTCCTCCCTCATTTGAGCAATACATAGAAAATATCATATGCACACTTGATTTTTTTTTCTCTATAGCTACATATATGTAGCATGTTGCCTACAATAATATCTGATATCTCATTTGCTCTTCTTACCATGTGACCTTGACATTTCTTCTATTCAGTGATGTGGTCTGTGACCTATTTCATTGATCCCGGCAAAGTTCTACAACTGATTTAACCAGTGGAGTACAGTGAAAGTGATGTTCTGTAACATTAATCAAACATCTATATTTTCAGTTCAGTTCAGTTCAGTTGCTCAGTTGTGTCCGACTCTTTGCGACCCCGTGAACCGCAGCATGCCAGGCCTTCCTGTCCATCACCAATTCTTGGAGTCCACCCAAACCCATGTCCATTGAGTCCGTGATGCCATCCAAACATCTCATGCTCTGTCATCCCCTTCTCCTCCTGTTCTCAATCTTTCCCAGTGTCAGAGTCTTTTCAAATGAGTCAGCTCGTCACATCAGGTAGCCAAAGTATTGGAGTTTCAGCTTCACCATCAGTCCTTCCAATAAACACCCAGGACTGATCTCCTCTAAGATGGACTGGTTGGATCTCCTTGCAGTCCAAGAGACTCTCAAGAGCCTTCTCCAACACCTCAGTTCAAACAAATCAATTCTTTGATACTCTGCTTTCTTTATAGTCCAAACCTCACATCCATACATGACAACTGGAAAAACCACAGCTTTGACTAGATGGACCTTTGTTGACAAAGTAATGTCTCTGCTTTTTAATATGCTGTCTAGGTTGGTCATAACTTTCCTTTCAAGGAGCAAGCGTCTTTTAATTTCATGGCTGCAATCACCATCTGCAGTGATTTTGGAGCCCCCAAAATAAAGTCAGCCACTGTTTCCACTGTTTCTCCATCTGTTTGCCACGAAGTGATGGGACCAGATGAACGGACCACAGCCTTGTCTAACTCAATAAAACTAAGCCATGCCATGTGTGGCCACCCAAGATGGCCGGGTCCTGGTGGAGAGGTCTGATAGAATGCGGTCCACTGGAGAAGGGAATGGCAAACCACTTTAGTATTCTTGCCTAGGGAACCCCATGAACAGTATGAAAAGGCAAAAAGATAGGACACCGAAAGATGAACTCCCCAGGTCGGTAGGAGCCCAATATGTTACTGGTGATCAGTGGAGAAATAACTCCAGAAAGAATGAAAGGATGGAGCCAAAGCAAAAACAACACCGAGTTGTGAATGGGACTGATGATGGAAGCAGGGTTCGATGCTGAAAAGAGCAATATTGCATAGGAACCTGGAATGTCAGGTCCATGAATCAAGGCAAATTGGAAGTGGTCAAATAGGAGATGACAAGAGTGAACATCAACATTCTAGGAATAAGTGAACTAAAATGGACTGGAATGGGTGAATTTAACTCATGACCATTATATCTACTACTGTGGGCAGGAATCCCTTAGAAGAAATGGAGTAGCCATCATGGTCCACAAGAGTCTTAAATACAGTACTTGGATACAATCTCAAAAATGACAGAATGATCTCTGTTCATTTCCAGGGCAAACCATTCAGTATCACGGTAATCCAAGTCTATGCCCCTATCAGTAATGCTGAAGAAGCTGAAGTTGAGCGGTTCTATGAAGACCTACAAGATCTTCTAGAACTAACACCAAAAAGATGTCCTTTTCATTATAGGGGACTGGAATGCAAAAGTAGGGAAGTCAAGAATGTTAAGATTTAAGCCAACTTTTTCACTCCCCTCTTTCACTTTCCTCAGGAGGCTTGTTAGTTCTTCCTCACTTTCTGCCATAGGAATGGTGCCATCTGCATATCTGAGGTTATTGATAGTTCTCCTGGCAATCTTGATTTTAGCTTGTGCTTTCTCTAGCCCAGCATTTCTCATGATGTACTCTGCATATAAGTTATTAAGCAGGGTGACAATATACAGCCTTGACAGACTCCTTTCCCTATTTTGATCCAGTCTGTTGATCCATGTCCAGTTCTAACTGTTTCTTCCTGACCTGAATTCACCTATATTTTATCAGCTTCAAAACATGGCTTGTTGCACAAGAGTATTGGCACACATTTCTTCCTTGCTTTTTGGGACTCTCACTTTTGACCCTATTGCCATTGCTGTGAACAGCACCACAGGAAAGTTATGTGGAGAGGCCGCAAGTGAAAGTTTCAGGTTTTCACCCAGCCGAGGTCTCCACTAACACCAGCATCAACCACCAGATACATGAGTAAAAATACTGCCAAATGATTCTAGCTCCCAGCCTTTGAGTCACTACACCAATTCAATGGGGTCATAAATTACTTGGTCCCTTTGAGCCCTCACTTAATTCTTTACAGAATGTGCAATTATAATAAAATGATAATTGAACCTCAGTTATTTTGCATCTACTTTATTATGTGGTGAAAGTAACAACATTTGACTTTAATAGTTATCCTTGAGTTCACTGTCATCCTTCAAATAGTTCAACATCATAAGACTTCTAAAACACATCATGGACCCAAAGGTCAGTGATAATGGTTTCATTAAGAAAGATAGTTTCAGAAAATTCCTTCTTCTAGTATTATGTTGTTAAATATTTTCTTCTGCTATGGCGTCTAATGCAAACCTAGAGCCAAGATCCACTTTGGATATCATAGCAGGTTAAAATTGGAGTCCAGGGTAAAGAGGAATAAATTTGATGTTTTAAGTCAGCTTGGCATTAGGGAAGAAGGTTGATTATCCTTGGGACTTCTTTTCTTGCTCTCCATTTACTATGAAAATCATTTATCTTTAAAGTTAGCTTTTTTTTTTTTTTTTAGGTAACTGCAATTAACTTGTTTTGGAGTTTAAAATAGATTTCTTAATATCAGTCAATATTTTCTTTTTTATTCAAACATTTTTTTTAATTGAAGTATATGGATGGTGACTATAACCATGAAGTCATAAGACAATTGCTTCTTGGCAGCAAAGCTATGACAAACCTAGACCGTGTGTTGAAAAATAAAGACATTATCTGCCAACAAATGTTCATATAGTCAAGGCTACAGTTAACACTGTGGTCATGTATTTTCTTTTATTTTACTTTACAATACTGTATTGGTTTTCCCATACATTGACATGAATCTGCCATGGGTGTACATGAGTTCCCAATCCTGAACACCCCCTCCCATCTCCCTCCCCATATCATCTCTCTGGGTCATCCCAGTGCACAAGCCCCAAGTGTCCTGTATTGAACCTAGACTGGCGATTCATTTCTTACATGATAGTATATATGTTTCAATGCCATTCTCCCAAATCATCCCATCCTCTCCCTCTCCCACAGAGTCCAAAAGTCTGTTCTATACATCTCTGTCTCTTTTGCTGTCTTGCATACAGGGTTATCATTACCAACTTTCTAAATTCCATATATAAGTGTTAGTGTACTGTAAATCACACCCACCTTCCAGAATACTGGAAATAAAAGCAAAAATAAACAAATGGGATCTAATTAAAATTAAAAGCTTCTGCACAACAAAGGAAAGTGTAAGCAAGGTGAAAAGACAGCCTTTGGAACTGGAGGAAATAATAGCAAATGAAGCAACTGACAAACACCTAATTCCAAAAATATACAAGCAACTTATGCAGCTCAACTCCAGAAAAATAAATGACACAATAAAAAATGGACCAAAGAACTAAATAGACATTTCTCCAAAGAAGACATATGGATGGCTAACAAACACACGAAAAAATGGTCAACATCATCATCACAGAAATTCAAATCAAGACCACAATGAAGTACCATTTCACACCAGTCAGAATGGCTGTGATCCAAAAGTCTACAAGCAGTAAATGCTGGAAAGGGTGTGGAGAAAAAGGAACCCTCTGACACTGTTGGTGGGAATGCAAACTAGTACAGCCACTATGGAGAACAATGTGGAGATTCCTTTAAAAGCTGGAAATAGAACTCCCTTATGACCCAGCAATCCTATTGTTGGGCATACACACTGAGGAAACCACAATTGAAAGAGACACATGTACCTCAATGTTCATTGCAGCACTGTTTATAATAGCCAGGACATGGAAGCAACCTAGATGTCCATCAGTGGACGAATGGATAAGAAAGCAGTGGTACATATACACAATGGAGTATTACTCAGCCATTAAAAAGAATCTATTTGAATCAGTTCTAATGAGGTGGATGAAACTGGAGCCGATTATACAGAGTGAAGTAAGCCAGAAAGAAAAACTCCAATGCAGTATACTAACATATATATGTGGTCATGTACGGTTGTGAGAGCTGGACCATAAAGAAGGCAGAACGTTAAAGAACTGATGCCTTTGAATTATGGTGCTCATAATTCAAAAAGACTCCTGAGAGTCCCTTGGACAGCAAGGGGATCAAACCAGTCAATCTTAAGGGTGATCAAACTTGAATATTCACTTGAAGGACTGATGATGAAGCTGAAGCTGAAGTTCCAGTATTTTGGTCATATGATGCGAACAGATGACTCATTGGAAAGGTCTCTTATGCTGGGAAAGATTGAGTTCAGAAGGAGAAGAGGGCATCAGAAGATGAGATGGCTAGATGGCATCACCGATGCAATGAACATGAACTTGGGAAAATTCTGGGAGATGGTGAGGGACAGGGAGGCCTGGTGTCCTGGAGTCCATGGCATTGCAAAGAGTCAAACATGATTGGGCTACTGAACAACAACAACATAGCCAATTAACAGTGTTGTTATAATTTCAAGTGGACAGCAAAGGGACTCAGTCATACATATATATGTATCCATTCTGCTCTAAACTCTCGCCCATCTAGACTGCTGCATAACACTGATCAGAGTTAATTTGGGATGATATGAAGAACCAAAGACTGGATGGTTTTTTCATGACAGAAACTTTTTTTTTTCAGTCTGGAGCCCAGAAGTCTGGCATCTCCTTTATAAAGCTGAGAAATCTATATGCAGGTCAAGAAGCACCAGTTAGAACTGGACATGGAACAACAGACTGGTTCCAAATAGGAAAAGGAGTACATCAAGGCTGTATATTGTCACCCTGCTTATTTAACCTATATGCAGAGTACATCATGAGAAATGCTGGGCTGGAAGAACCACAAGCTGGAATCAAGGTTGCTGAGAGGTTATATCAATAACCTTAGATATGCAGATGACACCACCCTTATGGCAGAAAGTGAAGAGGAACTAAAAGACTCTTGATGAAAGTAAAGAGGAGAGTGAAAAAAGTTGGCTTAAAGCTCAACATTCAGAAAACGAAGATCATGACATCTGGCCCCATCACTTCATGGGAAATAGATGGGGAAACAATGGAAACAGTGTCAGACTTCATTTTTGGGGGGTTCCCAAATCACTGAAGATCGTGACTGCAGTCATGAAATTAAAAGACACTTGCTCCTTGGAAGAAAAGTTATGACCAGCCTAGATAGCATATTCAAAACAGAGACATTACTTTGCCAACAAAGGTCCATCTAATCAAGGCTATGGTTTTTCCAGTGGTCATGTATGGATGTGAGAGTTGGACTGTGAAGAAGGCTGAGCACTGAAAAGTTGATGCTTTTGAACTATCATGTTGGAGAAGACTCTTGAGAGTCCCTTGGACTGCAAGGAGATCCAGCCAGTCCATTCTGAAGGAGATCAACCCTGAGATTTCTTTGGAAGAAACGATGCTAAAGCTGAAACTCCATTACTTTGACCACCTCATGCGAAGAATTGATTCATTAGAAAAGACCCTGATGCTGGGAGGGTTTGGGGGCAGGAGGAGAAGGGGACGACTGAGGATGAGATGGCTGGATGGTATCACGGACTCAATGGACCCGAGTCTGAGTGAACTCCGGAAGTGATGCACATGGAGGCCTGGCATGCTGTGATTCATGGCGTCGCAAAGAGTTGGACATTACTGAGTGACTGAACTGAATTGAACTGAATCTCATTCATGAGGGCTCTAACTCATGACAGAATAGAACTACACATCCTAATACTATCACATTCAGGGAGAAAATTTCAGCACACAAATTGGTAGGCAGAAGTGATGAACAATCATTTAGCCCATAATAGATATGAAGACTAACATTATAATATTTATTTATCTCACACATCTATTTTTACATGCAGTCCTCTAAAAGCTGCAGCTGAGATGAATATCCACTGTTCAAGGCTTCACAGAGTCTGGATTATGACTTTCATCTTCTTGAAAACATATTTAAAATTACACAGTTCCTCTTTCCTTTGCTTTTACAGACAGTCACCATTCCTGTTTGAGCTTTATGCCTTTTATTCAGGATACTGGAAAGAACTAATGAACAAACAAACAAACAAAAAATAAGTTCTGATCTCTACACTTCATTTAATTTTGTCATATGACAGAAATCAAGGTTACACTAAAAAAGAACAACTAAAACCATAAGAGTAAGAATCCATGTGATAAAATTTTGGTTTTTCCTCTTGATAAGATGGATAGTTCAGTTCAGGTCAGTCGCTCAGTCTTCTTCGACTCTTTGTGGCCCCATGAATCGTGCACACCTGGCCTCCCTGTCCGTCACCGACTCCCGGAATTCACTCAGACTCACGTCTGAGTCAGTGATGCCATCCAGCCATCTCTGCCTCTGTCGTCCCCTTCTCCTCCTGCCTCCAATCCCTCCCAGCATCAGAGTCTTTTCCAGTGAGTCAACTCTTCGCATGAGGTGGCCACAGTACTGGAGTTTCAGCTTTAGCATCATTCCTTCCAAAGAAATCCCAGGGTTAATCTCCTTTAGAATGGACTGGTTGGATCTCCTTGCAGTCCAAGGGACTCTCAAGAGTCTTCTCCAACACCACAGTTCAAAAGCATCAATTCTTTGGCTCTCAGCCTTCTTCACAGTCCAACTCTCACATCCATACATGACCACAGGAAAAACCATAGCCTTGACTAGATGGACCTTAGTCAGCAAAGTAATGTCTCTGCTTTTGAACATGGTATCTAGGTTGGTCATAACTTCTCTTCCATGGAATAAGCGTCTTTTAATTTCATGGCTGCACTCACCATCTACAGTGATTTGGGAGCCCCAAAAAATAAAGTCTGACACTTTCCACTGTTTCCCCATCTATTTCCCATGGAGTGATGGGACCAGATGTCATGATCTTCATTTTCTGAATGTTGAGCTTTAAGCCAATTTTTTCACTCTCCTCTTTTACTTTCATCAAGAGGCTTTTTAGCTCCTCTTCACTTTCTGCCACAAGGGTGGTGTCATCTGCATATCTGAGGTTATTGATATTTCTCCCGGCAATCTTGATTCCAGCTTGTGTTTCTTCCAGCCCAGCGTTTCTCATGGTGTTCTCTGCATAGAAGTTAAATAAGCAGGGTGACAATATACAGCCTTGATGTACTCCTTTTCCTATTTGGAACCAGTCTGTTGTTCCATGTTCAGTTCTAACTGTTGCTTCCTGACCTGCGTACAGATTTCTCAAGAGGCAGGTTAGGGTGGTTGGTCTGGTATTCCCATATCTTTCAGAATTTTCCACAGTTTATTGTGATCCACACAGTTTGATCAAATTGTATTAATCACCTTGAGCCTATGAGGTATCATCTGTAATACAGAGTGAAAAATAGTACCCAACTTAAAGGATTGTTGGGGAGATTAGACAAATAAATTGACTAGAATAGTGCCTTACCTACCGTGAGAGGACTAGAGGATGTATTGCTCATTGTTCAGTCACTATGTCATGTTTTTGACTTTTGTGACCCCATAGGCTGTAGCACACCAGGCCCCTCTGTCCTCCACTGTTTCATGGAGTTTGCTCACATTCATTCCCATTGAGTCTTTGGTGCTATCTAATCATCTCACCCTCTGTTGCTCCCTTCTTCTTTTGCCTTAAATCTTTCCCAGAATCAGGGTCTTTTCAAATGAGTCAGCTCTATGCATCAAGTGGCCAATGTATTGGAACTTCACATTCAGTACCATTCCTTCCAATGAATGTTCATGGTTGACTTCCTTTAGGATTGACTGGTTTGATCTCCTTGCAGTCCAAGGGATTCACATAGATCTCTTCCACCACCATAACTGAAAAGCATCAATTTTTTGGCACTCAGCCTTTGTTATGGTCCAGTTGTCATGTTTGTACATGACTGCTAGAAAAGTCATAGGTATGATTATATAGACCTTTGTCAGCAAAGTGATATCTCTACTTTTTAATATGTTGTCTAGATTTGTCATAGCTTTTCTTCCAAGAAGCAGATGTCTATTAATTTCAAGGCTGCATTCACTGACTGAAGTTTTTTTTGGAGCCCAAGGACAGAAGTACTGTTACTGCTTCCACTTTTTCCCCTTCTATTTGCCATGAAGTAACGAGACTGGGTGCCATGATCTTAATTTTTTTTTTTTTTAATGTTGAATTTCAGCCCAGCTTTTTCACTCTCCTCTTTCACCTCATCAAGAGGTTATTTAGTTTCTCTTCACTTTCTACCATTGGAATGGTGTCATCTGCATTTCTAAGGTTGTCATTTTTTTTTCCAATAATCTTGATTCCAGCTTGTCCATTATCCAACCTGGCATTTCATATGATGCACTCCACATAGAAGTTAAATAAGCAGGGTAACAATATATAGCTTTGTCATACTCATTTCCCAGTTTTGAACCAGTCAATTGTTCCATGTCCTGTTGTTGATACTTGCCCCACATACAGATTTCTCAGGAGACAGGTAAGGAGGTCTGGTACTCCCATTTTTTAAGAGTTTTCTACAGTTTCTTGTGGTTCACAAAGTCAAAGGTTTTAGTGTATCCGTGAAGCAGGAATTGATCTTTTTTTTTTCCTGGAATCCCCTTGCTTTCCTCATGATATAACAAAAATTGCCAATTTGATCTCTGGTTCCTCTGCCTCTACTAAACCCAGCTTGCACACCTGGAAGTTCTACATTCACTTCTAAGAGAGAAGAGTTCAGTTCAGTTCAGTCTCTCAGTCGTGTCCGACTCTTTGCGACCCCATGAATTACAGCACGCCCGGCCTCCCTGTCCATCACCAAGAGAGAAGAGTACCTATATAGTAAAATTTAGGGTGTATGGAGATCAAGAGGTAAGCATACAAAAGGGTCATATGTAAAAGAATAATAACTATGCCAATGTATGATGTGTCTAATCTAATACAGGAACTTTGGTAGGAATATAAAAATAAGTAAATAAATTCAATAGTTTCCCTACCTATTATTAAGGTTCAAGAGTTTCAACCCAAAGAGACAGACTCTACGGTGGAAATGTTAGAGGTTTTAGATTTGGACACTTTAATTTGAGGTTTATTGATTTATCAATATAGAATTGTGGAGAATTAAAATTTCCTTTCATTGATTGCTAGAGTTCCTTGCTTCTTTCCATTGCAACTGAAGAAGATTAATTACAGTTATTTGTGTTGTTCTGGACTTGATTTTTGTCTTGCTTTACAAACTACCTGAGAATGCTTGGAGGTGGGATTATGCTTTCTTTGTTGCACCTGTAATAGCACTTTAAATTTTATGAACGCTTCTTAAGAAAATTCATTCAAAACCTGTATATAAGGCAAACAAACAAACAAAAACAGCTTTTGTTTTCCATGTCATTTTGGGATCACATTTAAAGAATTGTTTAATTCTCTAGGAAAAGGCACATGAATTTAAGTTTGTTTTTCATAGTTTACTTTAAGTCTAAACATTTTGAGTTATACATTTATTTGTAACTTCTCTCTGATAGAAAAATAAACATAAACATGATTGCCTTTTGGGAATTAACCAATTATGTCTTTAATATATCAATTTTACTTCCAATATTTATTTAAAAATTACCTGTATTATTCAGTTTTTCAAATATGACCAGCTTTATTATTTAGTAACATAAGAGATCCTTGACATATATTTTTTCTACATTTGTGTTGGAGTCATATTTGTGACCTTTTAAAATCATTTTCTAACTATTATAAGTTATATGTGAACCAAGATTTAAAAAGATATTGTAACTAATTGACAATAGTTATAAACTTGACTATAAATCCCACTCTAAGCACATTTTTAGCCATACTTTTAGAGTTGTAAAATTTTCATTATCATTCACATTCAAATATATTCTAATTTTGATTTTGATTTCTTCAATAGAACTATGAACTATCAAGAAGTACATTTAAAATTTCCAAACAGAGTAATTCTGTAAAAAATTTTTTTAACTGATTTCTAGTTAAATTCCATTGTGGTCACAGAAAAAACTGTGCATGATCTAAAGCATTTTAATGTTGATGGGACTGGTTTTATCTGCCAAAATATGTTTAAATTTTAGAATAATACTACATGAACATAAGAATATATGTTCTACAGGTGTAGATCATGAAATTAATTTCCCACTGTATGTTAATTCAAAAGTAATTATGACTCCTCTTATTTTATTAAATCAACATTTACTAGTTTCCTTACTGGCAATGCTTTTTGAAATGATTTTTCTTCTGCCTAAAGGAAACTCTAGTACAATTTCCTCTAGTAAAATTCTGATTATTATTTTTTTCAGCTTTTTCCCTCAAGTTTTAATTTCCTTTAGTCTGGAGGGCAAGTTTGCTGATTTAGAATCCTGGGTTGGAAGTTGTGTGTGTGTGTGTGTGTGCGCGTGGATGTGTTTAATACTTTAAAGATATTTCATCATATTTTTGCTCTATTGTTTCTATGTTGAAGTCTGGGGCCAGCTTAATTGATTCTGTTTGGGAATTTTTTTTTTTTTCTTTTCTACTGATTTTAAGATTTTGTACTTGCTGTTAGCAATTAATGATAATTAGCTTAGATGTGGATTTATATCTTATTTAAGCTTTTTAGAGCTTCTTATGTATGTGGCTTGCTGTCTTTCATTAGTTTTGGATTTTATGTGCCATCATATCTCACCCTTATATTACTGCTACTTATATGGCTATGCTATTTCTGCTTCATTCTCTCTCATCTTCTAGGATTCTAAATGCAAATAAGCAAAACTTTTTGCCACATTCTAAATCTATTTTATGCTATATTTACCCTATTTTCTCTTTATTTTTCATTTAAATATTATCTTCTAGTTCATCAATTATCTCTTCAGCTGTCTCTAATTTGTTGTTAAATATATTTCCTAAGATTCCATTTTTAATTATTGTATTTTATAGTTTTAAGATTTAAAATTTTTGTTGAATTTTCAGTTATCTGAAGAATATTCTCCATCTTTTTTAGAATTGGGACAGATATTTTGAAAGTCACAGCTAAATAACCCCAAATCTAGAGCATTTGATATGGCTTTAGTATAGATGTTTTCTGAATAAAACATTTACATTTTACTTTCCTTCAAATAAGTCTTGCTGTGGTTAATTGTATGCAGGAGATGGCATTAGTAAACATATTTACAGATATAGTAACATTTAGAATGATTTTCTCTCCAAAAGTTACTTTTCCCCCTGCTAGGTACCTGGGTCCACTAGAAATCCAAGGCCTTCTTGGTCCAGTTTGAGGAAGAATAGTATATGGAACTTAACTGCAATCTTAAAAGAAACTTCTACTTTTGAAGTTCATAATTATTTTTCAATGGTACTCATTTGTGGTATCCCAAAGACAGGGAATCACATCTTCCTTAGGGTGCCATGGATATCAATATTTATATCTGTAACTTCTCTGAATTGTTGAAAGTGCTCTTCTATCTCCTACGTTCCATCTCTGGAAACTAAAATTCCCTGTAGGAAAAGCAGACACAAGCTTTTCATTTCTTCCAATCTGCTCTCGTTTTATGTTGGGAATTTTTCACAGTTTGTTAGCTTTTTGTTGCTTTGTGCTTTACACACAAACACACACACATATGCATGTACATACAAATGCACACACCACATACAGATGTCAATATATTTAAATTTTGTCTGCATTTCTGGTTACAGTCACTTGGAATATTGGTATGAGTTATGCAGTCTACTCTCACTAGAAAGGAAAATTTCCCTCCCCCATTTTTCCAAAGTCTATTATTTGACAATTTGCATTTTCTCAAATCAGAAACTCAAAATAAATTCTATAAATAGTCCAAAATAAATATCAAAAGTGTGCACACACATTTATTTTATTCATAGTAGGTTAACCTCAGACCATGATGTGATTCACAGATTGTATTATATCCACCCTACTATTACACACACATGTAACAATTGTGCAAACTAATTTTCAAGTCTATGAAACAGATTGACAAATTCAGTAAAGAGAATTATAAGTAGAGTGATCTTGGTAGAGGTTAACATAATAACTGCATCTTGAAGTAATGGCTCTCAGGAAGAATTAGTCAAAATTCAAAAGAATAGTCAAAATTCAAACATACAGCAGTGAAAGAAAAATCATTCGTTTCTACTTCAATACCATGCAAAAGCATTAATGTGCAATGCTGAAAATTATAATAGTGCTTCCATGTTGTATAAAGAAATACCAAAACTTACTAAGTAAGATCTACCTTTAAAAGACAGTAAGCTTTGTGATGAACTGATTGTGAACTTTAGTATGAAATTCTAAACATAGATTGGTAAATTTCAATTGTACTCACCTATATGAGTAATTCTTTTATGATTAGTATCGAAATAAATTTCCTTTCCTTTCATTATCTTTCTTCTTTTTCATTACTTTCTTACATTTCCAGTAGTAACTAATCCTTTAGAATCCATGTTTCTTTATTAGTTGCAATAAAATAATATAATTTCAGTTTACTGTGTCTATATTTAAATATTTTATGATTCTTGAAGTTGGAATACATGTTTTAAGGCCTTTTTCACTTTATAACAACTAACACTGAGCTGTTTTCAGTGCAGAGAGAAGAAGCAAAACATTGCTGACACAGCAAGTCTCTTTTTCTGCTGAGATTTTAATCCATTTTGGCCAGTGGTATATATTGGAGTCTTTAAATTATTTCTTTTCTGTTCATATAACCCTGATGTATAACAAATTGAACATCAAGCTGAATGAGTGTTCTTACTTACTGAATTTATTTATTTATTTAGATCACTAAACTAAACCAATTTGGTACCTTATCTGACCTCGGCTAAACTTCTGGGGAACTGGATATATATCTAAACAGATGGAAATTTAGCCAAGAAAAATTCTTTGGTTTGCTCTACCAAGCAAATATATAAATGGAAATGTAAAAAAAGAAGAAAAAAAGAAAAGAAAAGTAAAGAAAAAGGGAAGGCAAGAATATTTGCAAGCTCAGTATATTTTGATGGCATAGACCAATAGTCACTCATGCTTCAAGAAGTTGGCCTCTGCAATGATTTGTAACCTTTACTCCTAAAAATAAAGTCCATTTTATACTTGAGATTATCTAAAAACTGTTGCACTAGTGCTGGAAATAATATTTTATAATATAAATGCAATACTTGAGAAAGATATATGAGATTTTTAAATTTTCTTCCTCTATTTTACTGCGGTTAAAAAAAACACATTATTTTGAGAAACTTGAGCAAGTCTACAATTTCAAAGTTATACATTTTAAAATGGCTAATTAAATGCATCTAATCCCCATCTTTAACTCCTAACAATTTCATCATCTTTAAACACACGTGCATTTCAAATTGGAAGGGTAGACAACAAGCCTGAGGATTGTTTCTGGTGTTTAGTGCTCATGCACCAAGGATGCTAGTCACTTTGCAATGTGTGCAATACTATATATTGGGCAATACTGTAAAATATAGTAAAGTAGTCACTTATAACAAAGCACCAAAAAACCCAAATTGCTAGGTGACGTGACAAGACTTTTGAAAGAAAGGGAAAAATTAAAGGAATTCAAAAACATGGACTCTATAGGAGAAAATTATTGGCACTGAAATATTTTGAACACTTAGGAAACAGAACAAGTGTTTCTGGGATTATAAAAATAGAGCAAAAGTCTTGGCAATAGAACCCTGAGCTGCAAGGGCACTGAAAATAAAATTTTTGCCCACAACTGACTTCGCTTCCTGAAATTTAAAAGAAGCTTAAAATTTTGGATTTCAAAAATTTATTTTTTCTGGCAAAAACAGAATTTTAGTGAGAGTGTCTGACATGCAAGTAAAATTACTGCTTACTGACAATGACTGTGAAATTAAATTCTAATTCTGAATACACTCGGGGAAGTTTCTGTATTCAGATACTTATTTTTTTCTTAGTGCCACTAATGCTGTTATTTCAAAGGTATGATACCCTTATCCTGAAACCTGATACCCTTATCCTGAGTTTAGTCCTTGGAACTCTTGGCACCAGAATTCTAGGAAATTCAAAGACTTAAAAGCATCATCTGGTGAATATCTCTCCCAGTAACAGGAGACTAGATGTTTTGGATTGCTGTCTCTTTGAGAGCAACTAGAAATGTTAAACAAAATATTAAGAGTAAATCTGTAGCAAAACAAGAGGGACTATGCAAAGTACTGACAGTCTGGGATAATTTTAGCTTGGAGAAAAGAAAAACTCAGAAAAGTGAGCCTAGATTTTGGCATTCAGTTTTCTCTTCAGTGATTTTCTTCTTCCTAAATTTATTGCTGAGCAACCAAGGAAGTTGAATAGTGTTTTCTGTAGACTTATGGGGACAAAATTGAAATTTGAGACTTCCAAGAAGTTATTTTTTGAAATAATCTATCATACTTCCTGATAATGTTTGAAAATTTCCCTTTCAGTTGGATTAAAAGTATGTTAAATTATTGAAAAAAGATAGTTTTTTTCATATTCCTCTAAAACTATTCCCATGTAAATCCCCAAGAGTATAGGCTCTCTCTCAGACTAAGAAACTGTTCTTCTTCATGATTTCATATTTTAAATATTGCTTAATTTTTACTTAGTTTCTACTGTAATTTAGGGTAACTGACATCTGGCCCAGTGTCCTCATGTTATTTCTAAAAATATTCCTTATTTTCTCTAGATGTTAAGCTAATAAAATCTTGTGATATTGTGTTATTATTTCTTAATGGGCTTAGTGACTTGTACAAGGCTGAGCATGGCATATGTTATCAATAAATGTTTCTTTAATTTTTAATTAGTTGATCCTTTGATCCTCTCATATATCAGTTGTTGTCTCTACCATTTATTCTAGGGTGAGATCACATAGTTTCCTGAATTCTCTTATGTAGGGAGAGAGCAAATTAGCCAAGAGGGCATATTCAGTCTTTCTCACCCTATGTTTTGTAAATAATGACTGTGTAACAGCTGAGATCATTTATATCACTGCACATGCACATCACAAGCCACTTTGTGCTGCAGGGATATGAGAGCTCCACCTAGAAAGCAGCAGTATTTAATCCTGTGTCATGACTGTGTCCGCTGTGTCAGTCATGAGAGCAGAGAATATAGTGTGTCTACTGCTACAGCTGCAGCATCAGCCAGAAGAGAGTGATGTGTCTATAGTTCCCATGGCTTTTCAAGTTTTCTTCCAGCCTCTTAGCTTGCATCTTGCCTACCACGGGTTCAGTGAACAGTGCACACAGTGAGATATAGCAGTACAATTAGTGTCATGAACAGGATCAGTAATACATCTTATCCAACACATTCATTGAATTCCTACTGTATTCCTGACACAGTTCAATAATTTTGAATGTTAAAAAAAAACAAAAACATAAAACATAAAACAAAACAAAAAACAGTGAAAGACTCTAAGCATTTCATTGGAAGAATAAACTATATAAATACTACCCAGGAGTACAATTTTGAATTGCCCTTGAGCCAAATGAATATAAAAGTATCTTTTAATAATATGGTATGGATCAATATATGGTGATCTCTTAGGGACAGAAGATAAAATTTTTAAAAGTGAGATAGCCAACTTGTGAAGATATAGTGCCCACATCAGACCCCAAACAGAATAAATCATCAAATTCATGGTATTTTGAAATGTGATTATTTATTGTTAAAATGATTAAGAATTATAGAACATCCAAATAATATGTTTTTGTCTTTGAAATGTTTGGTAAGTATATTTAATTGGCAGCAAAATGTTAGGTTTGGAATCCAATTCCAAAAAAATCATATGACATAACCACTATTTGGTTTATTCTTTGGAAGAAATGTAGATGATTACTTTAAAATGGTTCAATATGCACCAAGCCACTTGTGATCTCACTTTTGCCTATCACCATGAAACACTTCACTTAGTAGTTATATTGCACCTCTAAAAGTTTTTGAACACTACATTCTGTCTCACATCCCATGATTTTTATTTCTTCTCCTTCTTTTGTATGAAATAATTTCTCCTCTGTATCCTACTCCCAACCCCTTTTCTCAGCTCTCTCCACATATCAGTCAAAACTCAGACAGCACCTCCAGGAATTTTTTAAGTCCACTCATACTGGGCACATATATAAGAATTTCCTCTGTTTGGATCATTGGGTGGGGAAAGAGACACAGGTAAGAGATAATCTTAGAGTAATAATAAGAAGGAGAATAGCATTGAAACATGTATATTATCATACATGAAATGAATCATCAGTCCAGGTTCGATGCATGATACAGGATGATCAGGGCTGGTGCACTGGGATGACCCAGAGGGATGATATGGGGAGGGAGATAGGAGGGGTGTTCAAGATGGGGAACACATGTACACCCAGGGTGGATTCATGTCAATATATGGCAAAACCAATAAGAAAGAAGGTTACAGAATGGGTAGCCTTGTGCATCACTGTAACAAATTTGAACCCTATTTTGCAAGTAATAGTAAGACTCAACAGTTTTCCCCAAGGCAGGGATATATTCCAGCCAGTTATGCCCTCCTCTTACATTGTCGTGATCATGTTAATATATTCCTAAATTTCAATGAGAATATTTTGAGGATTGGAATCCAAAACATATTTAAAATAACCTCATATATATTATTAATTCTAATTTATGTTTTCATTTTTTTTTAACTTTTATTAAAATGTAGTTGATTTACAGCATGGTGCTAGTTTCAGGTATATAGCAAAGTGATTCAAACATCACACACACACACACACACACACACACACACACACACACATATATGTATGAACATTTGAATATGTGAGTATGTGAGTGTATGCTCAGTTGCTCCAGTTATGTCTAGCTCTTTGCAACCCCATTGACTCGTAACCCACCAGACTCCTCTGTCCGCGGAATTTTCCAGGCAAAAATACTGGTGCTAGTTGTCATTTCCTCCTCCAGGGGATCCTCTCAACCCAGGGATTGAATCCATGTCTCTTGCATTGTCAGGCAGATTCTTTACCACTGAGTCATCTGGGAAGCCTCGTGTGTGTGTGTGTGTGTGTGTGTGTGTGTGTGTGTGTGTGTGTATTTTTAGATTGTCGGCTCAGAGGTTAAAGCGTCTGCCTCCAATACGGGAGACCTGGGTTCAATACCTGGGCTGGGAAGATCCCCTGGAGGAGGAAATGGCAATCCACTCCAGTATTCTTGCCTGGAGAATCCCATGGACGGAGAAGCCTAGTAGGTTACAGTCCACAGGGTTACAAAGAGTCGGACACTACTGAGCGACTTCACCTCACCTTACCTCTGTGTTTTAATCTCTCATTTATATCCGTTTACTTATGGGCAAATTCTACTTAAATGTTGTTTCACATCAAGATAAGACTGTGTTATGTAAGCACATTAATTCTGTCTTTGTATGGACAGTTAAAAGTGGTTCTCTCTTCCTACTATCCCAGGATTGAATTTGTTGTTGCAGTTGTTAAAGTTCAGAAAAATCATAGAATGAAAAGCAGAAAACCTACCTAAAATTGTTGTGATGCCACCCAGGCATCATTGTTATCATCTATACAATGAAGACTTGAAATAGAAGACTGATACCATGGCTACCAAGAGAGACATTTTCGTTTCTATAACTACTACACTATTCCTTCATCATCCTCATTCAGCTCTCAATTTTTTTCAGTTCTATTTATACCTAGAGATTTGCTGGTGGCTCCATCGTGGTTCAGATGGTAAAGAATCTGCCTGCAATGCAGGAGACCTGGGTTAGATCCCTTGGTTACGAAGAGCCCCTGCAGGAGGCAACCCACTCCAGTATTCTCACCTGAAGAACCCCATGGAGAGAGGAGCCTGGCAGGCTACAGTCCATGGGGTCACACAGAATCGGACATGACTAAGTGGCTAAGCATACCCATTTATAGCTAATCAAATCTCTTCCATTCTCATTGCAATTTTTCCCTGTCTACAGCCCTCACTCCCTATTAAAATTGGAGTTATTCTTATCCCATCCTTGAGCAATTACACTAGCTTCCACACTGGAACTCTGTGTTCTTTTTAACTGCTCTCTATTTCAAACAAACTTGTGTATCTTTATGTCATTATTCTTGTCAGAAGTATTTCTTTGTTTATAGAATAATACTAAAATCTGTACTTTGAATTCAAATCTTTCTAAGCAGCATTGTTTCTCTTTATATTTTCCAAAATGCTTCTTATACATATCTTTGTACCAACCTCAGAGAAACCCAGATGCTTTTACTTTCTGTGAAAATATTCTCAATTCCTTCTTTGGGCTGTTTGAAGTCCTTTCTATAGACTAAAGGCTCTGGTGATTACTAAATCTCCAGGGAAGTTTCCACTGATGAGGAATCCCATCCAGGAAAGCTCTTTCACTCTTTTGTATGCTTATGATAGCATTTCTCTCTTTTCCTAGTTTCTCTTTGCTAGTTTAAAAGAAACGCTTAATATCCAGTATTATCTTCAGACATATAATGCTGACAATGGGTTGTGAGGGTGGATACAGGACAAAACAATTAGTAAATATTTATCTTCTGTGATAATTTCCGACCTCTTAAACTGTTTTACAGATTACACAAGTATAGATGTCACTTAAATAATACACATGACCCAATGGTAAGAGATTGCTAGATGAAGAAACTGAGCTTCAGAGAATTATGTGGTTTGCACAAAGATTCACAGTTAATAAAGCAGAGGCAACATTTGAACCCTGATCTCTTAACATGGAAATTTAGGGCTTTTGTGGTAACCAGGACATATACATATTAAAGAACTTGTCATTTGGCATCAGAAGACTCTTTGAGGGCAGTGATTATGACTTAGTCCTTAGTTCAGTTCAGTTCAGTTCAGTCACTCAGTCATGTTCGACTCTTTGCAACCCCATGAATCACAACATACCAGGCCTCCTGTCCATCACCAACTCCCAGAGTTCACTCAAACTCACGTCCATCGAGTCAGGGATGCCATTTAGCCATCTCATCCTCGGACATCCCCTTTCTCCTCCTGCCTTCAATCCCTCCCAGCATCAGAGTCTTTTCCAGTGAGTCAATCCTTTGCATGAGGTGGCCAAAGTACTGGAGTTTCAGCTTCAGCATCATTCCTTCCAAAGAAATCCCAGGGTTGATCTCCTTCAGAATGGACTGGTTGGATCTCCTTGCAGTCCAAGGGACTCTCAAGAGTCTTCTCCAACACCACAGTTCAAAAGCATCAATTCTTCAGCGCTCAGCCTTCTTCACAGTCCAACTCTCACATCCATACATGACCACAGGAAAAACCATAGCCTTGACTAGACGGACCTTAGTCGGCAAGGTAATGTCTCTGCTTTTGAATATGCTATCTAGGTTGGTCATAACTTTTCTTCCAAGGAGTAAGCATCTTTTAATTTCTGCTCAGGCACAATTACAGTGTCCAAAAATATTTCCCATTGTTCTCTGTTATAATCATTGTCTTGGTGCCTCTTCTTCCTTGAGACCCCAATGTCTTTCCTTAAATACTCAGAACTGTAAAACTAAATCCAAGATATCATTGGATACCACATCTTGTCTTAAACCTTAAACCCAATACTTGTCTTGAACCTTAAATCCAATACTTGTCTTAAACCTCTCATTATCTTCTCTTTTTAAGTCACATCTCACCTGTGGACTTCCTTTTTGAGAAAGCCAGTATTAATAATGGAAAATAACTTAATCCCAATCACATGGCATTAATCGTTGGTTTAGTTTACTGTTTTTCAGTTTCAGTTTAACTAGAAATAGTCCTGTAACTTGAAGGAAACAGTTTCTTATAAAACGACACTAGACGATTTAGTGAAGAGACAGGCAAGATGTTTTTGAGTGAGATTCCTTTAAATCATATTCATAATGACTACCCATTTGGCCTTAATCTAAAGTCAGACATAATTTTAATGCTAATGCTTTCTTTTCTGCATTCAAACGTTTGTCTACATTTTATGCACAATGATAAAGCAATTGGGATTTTAAGAGCTTAAAGAGACAGGCTTACTATATTTTTAGATGGTTTATTCATTCTTGCACAATTTCACTTCAACAGGAGTAGTCACGATGTCCACTAACCTTGCATCTACAGAATGAGAGGACTGTTTTTCTCCCCACTAGCCTGCACCATGCCAGAATACCATCCTCTAAACTTTCTTCCATGTCCTCTCTTAAAGTACATAATGCTTTGGGGATGCTTGCATGTGTATTTGCTGGTGAATAATGTTTAGGCTTATACTGTCCACATTCCAAGTGAAAACTTACCAATTACTAACATAAATGCAAATAAATAACATACATTTTAATAAACAGTAAATTTTGAGAAAGAAGGCACAAAGCATTAATAGAGGCAGAAATAAGTGGCTTGATGGAATTGAGTAAAATATTTAGGTAGGAAGGGAAAGTGAGAAATCCTGGAAGAGAATATTTGCTTAGCCTTGAGTTGGCAAAATTGCACCACGGATAAAAGAAGATGGTGCCGTGAAATCAAGAGGGTGACTGAGAAAAGTCTTCTTGTCAAATAGTATGTTTTCCCTGTTTAATACATCATCTCTTGTACTTTGTTTTCTCTCAAATAAATTCTCTTTGCGAAAACACACAATCTAGAAAATAAAATGTTCAGGCTACAAAATGACATCTCAATTACTTACCCATTCAATCATTCTTACAAGTAAAATAAAATGATCAATAATGTTTGCTGTAGTGTGCCCCATTAAGCTGCTTTCCTTCCTACTATATCTTCATAAAGCTTTCTATGCTCAGAAGGACAAGGACTGAAAAAAATGAATATCAGCTAAAATATATCAAGGAGAGTCTGAGTATATGATATTCTAGATCTCTTAATGCTGATCCTAATTTATCTCCTCCAAAATGAATAAAATGAAATTCTGAGAACATGTACATCTTTTTCATATCCTTAATTTCTACTCTGGAAGTTGTCTTCTCTGGGATGCATTTGGAAGAGACAACAATTACTGTCAATATACTGAATGTTCAATTTGCTCTTGATTTCTGTGATATTTTTATATTAATTTTGAGTAGTCATTGTAACTGTTTCTTAATGTATGTAATATACAGTTTCCATTTCTCTTGCCTTTTTCCCCATTAGGCTTTGCTGCAAATTTAGCTATGGCTTTGCATACATATCAAGAAGTAAATTTAAACTTGATGAAAAATATTTTTTCATTTCCCATTTTCCCTTCCCTCTGCTCTTCTGTTTACATACTATATATTTTTTAATACAATTGTAAAATGAAAATAGTAAAAGCAGAAGATAACCTTTGATTGACTTTATAACTCTAGTAAATGAGAAGAATAATATTATATATCATATTTATTTTTGTTTCATTACTTTTCTGTTCTTTCTTCTTTCCATTTTTCTTTCCTCTTTCTCTTTTGTTCTTTTGTGACTATGAGTTTCTAAAGGTCACTCATCCTAGTACCAGGTATATAGTGTGTTCTCAAGAACTGATTGTTTGCTGGGAGGTGTTTTTTTTTTTTTTTTTTTTTTTTCACAAATTCAGTTTCACTATCAGTGATCGGTCTGTTCAATTGTTGAATCCCAGAATAAACTCTATATTATAACACTCCATAGGCTGCTTTGCCATTGGTTTCTAACCTTTATTAACCTCTTCTTATCCTTTCTAAGGGGCTTCCCTGGTGGCTCAGAGGTTAAAGCATCTGCCTCCAATGCGGGAGACCGGGGTTCAATCCCTGGATCAGGAAGATCCCCTGGAGAAGGAAATGGCAATCCACTCCAGTATTCTTGCCTGGAGAATCCCATGGATGGAGAAGCCTAGTAGGTTACAGTCCATGGGGTCCCAAAGAATTGGACACGACTAAGCAACTTCACCTTCACCTTATCCTTTCTGAATTCTATAAGGTCTATGATAACATTATATTCAACATGATTTATACTAATTGAGCACTTAATAATGTGCTGGGTATTTAGGATATAGCAATTAACAAAACAGTAATCTTTCCTACTTTGATATTTTCTTTCCAGTGAGGAAAGAAAAAAAAAAAAAAACAACCTGATTAACAAGTAAAACATACAGTATGTAAATTGAATATAAATTTAAAAGAGAAAAGCATGGAAAACAGACAGAGGCTATTGAAGAAGGATGCAATCTAAAATGGTCAGTGAAGTCTTCACTAGGAAGGTGTCATTTATAAAATATCTTGAAGAGGTGAGGCGCAAGCTGTGCTGGTTTTGGGGGCAGAGCAAACCCAGTGGCGTGTCACATGTCTTGGCCGGGCACATATAATCAGCATGGCTAGAGTGGAGACATCAAAGGGGAGTTTAGTCAAAGAGTAGATCATGCCCTTAGGTTCTCTTCAGTGATAAAGCCTATTTTAGTCAGGTAAGGGTGCCATAGCAAAATATCACAGACTGAAAGGAGACTAAACAGCAGAAATGTATTTTCTTAAAATTCTAGAGTCTGGCACATCCGAGTCAAGCTACTGGCTGGTTCAGATCCTGAGGAGCACTCTCTTCGTGCTTTGCCATCTTCTCTCTGTGTCCTCACTTGGCAGAGAGAGAGAGAGAGAGAGAGAGAGAGAGCGAGCGAGCTCTCCGGTTATCTCTCCTTAGAAGAGCACCATTCCAATCAAAGCAGGGCCGCACCATGATGATTTCATTTAAATTTAATTACCTATCTCCCAAAACAGGCACACTGGAGCTTTTATCTATGACTATTGGAGATACGCAATTCCACCCATAGCAAAGTCCAAAGGAGGAACACAAGCTGCTCTGAAAAACTCTGGGCCAGGACTCCAAAATTCTCTGTGCACTGAATAAATAGCCACTGAATTGTTACTGAAACTCCAAAAGTCAGAAAGCTGGAGGGCAATTTGTGAATGGCCTCAGTGATTTGTCTGGAGCTACTTTATACATGTACATAATCAATAACATGTGTAGAATTGGCTATTCTATGTTACTAAGTAAAACACTCATAGTGCCCTATTGAGTATGTATGCATGTGTTTTTATATGTATATCTTGATTCTCTGCTGAAGTACTCAGTCCTTAAGAAGCATCTTCTATTATTTTTTAACCACAACAGTGCCCAGGCCAGGGATAAGTTCACAATAGAAAATCTTTAAGTGACTTCAATATAGGGATATATTATCTTTATATTCTTTATTAAGAAAGGTTTCATAGCCAGGATATAGTAAAAGATTTATGGAATACAATCAGAGCTGTAAATGTGATTTTAATCTCATATGTGCATATCCATATGTGTATCTGTGTGTATATATAGCACAGCAGCTATGAAAAAAGCAAACATTTACACATATGATAATTTTTCTGCCTTAGATATTATGAAGATTGTCCCAAATTTGTGTTTTCCAAGGATATGTTTGGTTAAATAAAAATGCACTATGAATATTCAGCTGCACTTTTGGATTGAAATGTCTACTGTTCTGAAAACATTCCAAGAGTACTTCTACATTTAATGTTCTATTACATCTTGAAAGTCTAGCTCACTGTAGGGAAGAGTGTTTGATTTGCTGATTCTTTTAAGACAGGCCTGTGAGGTGAGTCAAAAATATCAGCTGGAGAAATAGTTGTGATTCAGGCTTGTTTTATTCTTTTGAGCATTTTGACGGAGTTAAATCTTTTTACTTTATAGATATGGGGAAATCATTCTTACCATTACTTTCTAACAATCAAGCAGTTATGGCATGAGCTCATAAATAAATTTTATAATTCATAAAGGGAATATCACTTGTTAGATCCCCAATAACAGTTTTGGAGCTAATAAACTGACTCCCAGAAGAAAATTATAATAAATGATGACCCATTAACACAGCTAAAATTACATCTGAGATCAAACACAGCTTGAGATCATTCTTATTGAAAATATGAAACAGACTTGGTTTCAACTCCTGTTAAAATTTAGTTGAGTCGCTTTGGGCAGGTCATTTCTGTTTCTTTGAGATGCTTCATCTGGAAAGGAAATAGAAAATTATATTTACCTGAAGATAATCTTAGGAAGATTCAGTATAATAATGTAATGTGCAAAAAGCATTTAGTAAGCTGAACAACAGTATTCAAGCTATTTTAAAAACATCTAAAGTAAGAATCTCACCTTCCATATCTTTGCAAATGTTCAACCTCTTACTTCTGGGAAGAGAGATAATTCAAATCTATAGTTTAAATACAGATCCTGAAAATGGAAGGTTATACATAGTAAAATAAAGGTTCACTTAACTCTCTCTTTCAAAATTGACTCTTTATCTCTTTCTCTTTCTTTTTCAGAAAGCCATTCCTCATTTTAAAAATTCCATGTAAACTTTCCTTTTGTAAATTTCTGAACTTCTCTTGTGCAGTAGGAATGGGATTGGACAGACATCTGGAATCACCCATTATCTTGGCTACAATTTGGCATCTCCCAAGATGGTTCATATTAACATATTCCTAGATGGTATGAGTTTTCATATGCCTTCATAGCATAACTTGCATATTTTGGAAGGCATTTCTGAGAACAGATTTTTTCGACAATGAACATGCCAAAGGCTTGACATGAAAAGTACTTATGCCTAATGTCTGTCATTCTCTCTTTGCCAGTTCATCTTTCCTGGGCTGGCCCTCTGCCATACTGGCACCTGAAATGCAGCAAACAATGTTGTTGGATGCTGAAGGTGTGACCGTAAGTTGTGGGTATCTTCCAAGCAATTACCATATGGTGTGCAATTCAGCTTTTCATCCCCTTGTTTGATGAGAGAATAATGACAATGACAATAATGCCATTTAATAATGTATTTTATCTTTACAGACTATTTAATGCCCATATTTCTGTGCTTTTAAATAAACTGGTATGGGGGACCTAAGGCAACCATTGAAGTTTAGTCACCTCTCCTGAGGGGGAGGCTATTCAATATGAAACAACCCTAAAGCAGGCTTAATGAAGAAACCAGGGAGATTAGCATATTGAAACAGAATTAGGGAGGAACTTAAGGAAAGTAAATTATCAAGTGAAGCATGCCTTTTTGCAAAGCAGACCCTCTGTCCAAACTTCTTTTTGTCATTATCATTCATGAGAAATATTTTGTGAAATATCAGTAAAACAAAATAGAGAATGAAAAGCTTTCTGGAGGTAAGATGCCCTCATAAATATAAATACTCATTGGGCTCTCTATGAGACCCCAGATCCAAGGTCCACTAGCATCAATTTTATGAAACTGGACCACAGTTTTCACAATATTGTAAACTAGGACATTACTGTATGCATCTCATAAAGTGAAGGCTGAAACATCATTCAAAGCTTATTTACCTGATAAATATTTAGTGAATACCAATGTGTTGAAGATATAAAGGTTATGCAAGTTGTGGTCCCCACAATCAAGGATTTTGCATCATCATAATAGAGACTGAAAATTAAATCAAGAATTTTGATCCATCACAATAAAAAGCTATGGTAGAGGAAATGGCAACCCACTCCAGTACTCTTGCCTGGGAAATCCCATGGACAGAGGAACCTGGGGGGCTATAGTCTATGGGGTCTCAGGAGTCCGACACAACTTAGTGACTAAACCACCAGAGCATATAACAAGTGTGGGTGTCTAGGAAGTCTTCCTGGATAAGATAATCACTGTGCTGCATTCTATAAAGAAAATTAGAATTAATCATATAAAAGAAGAGAACAGATTTATATACATAGAAAACAACAAGCTCATAGTTAATAGAGAATTAATCTCCACTACATACTCAAGAAAAAGATGGAATAAAATTTATGATTTGTTTTAAAATATTTTATCTCTCTCTGTGTGTGCCCAGTCGCTTCAGTCACGTCTGCCTTTTTGTGATTGCATGGACTTGTAGCCCACCAGGCTTCTCTGTCCATGGGATTTTCCAGGAAAGCCTACTGGAGTGGGTTGCCATGCCCTCCTCCAGGGCATCTTTCTGACCCAGGGATCGAATCCTTATCTCCTGCATCTTCTGCACTGGCAGGCAGATTCTTTACCACTGAACCACCAAGGAAGTCTATTTCTCTCTATTGATTTGTAAAAGAACTTTCTCAGTGGAAAGCATAGACATTTGTCTTTTCCTTTTTACAAAGAAGATGTGGTAGATAAAGAGGTCAAGTTAGCTGTCCAAGTTAAACTCTAAATGAGAGGAGGACCTGGTCCTAGAAGAATGGTCTTCTGAGTTTCCATGTAGTACTCTGTGTATGCACTACCTTCACAAGGAAAATGGGTTTTGATATAAGGATCCAGGATGATTAGTTTATAAATTAGGAATAAGCTTTTAAAAATCTCCCCCGAAAAAGCTGCATTTGCTTCTCCCTATTGCAATCTATTGAGAATTTCTTCCTTGCTCCCATAGACAGTTTATTTATATTTTCCTACTTATGGCATAAAAAAAATCAATCTCAATGAAACCATTCATATATTTAAGCACTGTTAAGTAACAACACAGCCTTCTCTATCAAGTGACTAGAATTAGGCATTCAATAACATTCCACAAGGTACTATTGAAAAACTTGTATGTATAAAACACTTTGGAATTACAAGGGAAAGTGTAGTAGACAGTAGCAAATATTAGCATAGGATTATCCTTTCTGTAGTAGCTGGTAATATAGTAAGAAACAGTGACTGACACAGAGTTCTAAGTGAAGACAGAAAAGGTACAAAAAAAAACATCAAAATACTCTCAGGATTTAAAGAAAGATGATTCCAGGTTCATTGTGAAGATGTATGAAAGATTTCTTAGAGGATGGAGAATTTGTGCTGGAATCTAAGGGGTAGCCATGACTTTAACAGATATGAGATCAGAATAGTTGCAGACAAACCCAGAAAGTGAAGAGACTAGGTATCAAGAAAGCCTGGATTATATTGCATAAACAGAGTAAATGGGATTATATGGTGATAAATCCACCTGGAAAACTTAGATGTTATAAAAATGTTTATATTCGAGATAATTATTAGAATTAACATCTGTAGTTTTGTGTTAGAAATTTAATAACTTTCCTTCAGAAGATGTGTATGTAGGTAAATAGACCATATACACAAAGCATAGAGTTTTAACCTGTATTTCATCATTTATAGATGTCTAAACTGAGGCTAGAATAAGTAACAGGCTCATACACATTTATACAGATTGTGAGGAACAAAAACTGTCTATAAACCAAGTGTGAATTACCTAGCCTCTGGATTGCATTGTTCTCAGGATAAAGTTCTTACAGTAGCATAGAAACTCTTCCTTCTCAACCTTATCTCAATTTGCATTCCTGTTCTCATCATCTCTCAGTGCACCCAGCCTTCTCCTTGTGTTGAACTCTTGGTGCAACCGCTCCCAGGCCTCTTTTCAAAACCGTTAAGCCACTGAACATGGTGTTCCTTCTTCCAGAAAGTTCTTCTTTTGCCTGGATATTCACATATATCCACTCAGTTTTGTGAAGGAGAAAAGGCTTTATGTGAAGGAAGCCCTGACCCTCACTATGCAGGATGAGATGGGGGTGGTGTGGGCAGACCTTGAACCGGGTGATTTATTTATTTATGTAGTTATAATTTATAACTTGCTTACTTCCAGAAAGGATTTGAGTCAGCTAGCTAAAAGTTAAGATACTGGCAAAAATCCTGTTTTGAAATTCTTTGATGTGAAAATTATACTGCGCAAGTTGGCATACCAAGAGTTTCTCGTCTGATTTCTGCCTCCATGTCTGATCCATTTCAGCAGTGCAATTGCTTGATGATTTTTTTTTTAAGCAAATTTAACTGAACAACTCACACTCTCAGAAATGCTTTGATTTTACTTTGGTTTGTGCTCAAGGCAAAGATTTTGGCTCTGGTTTTATCATCCACAATTGAGAATTCACTTTAAATGAAATGCAAGGAGAAATCAATGTCCAGAGTTTTTCCTGAAAATTAAATGAAATCAAACACTCAGGATACACTAAGCATCCAGGTTTCTGTAAGCAAACTTGATCAAAAGGTGAGGAACCTGAGGGAGTCTATTTTTCTCCATTAGGAAAAGCCCAAGGGCTAGTAATTAAAGAGCTAAGATACTCTTCCTCTCTAGTGCCAGCCCTAACACTTTGTGCATGAAGTGAGAAATCGTAAATTGTCCTAAAAGTGATTCTGTGCATATTGGACATTTTGTCAAGCTCTCAAGCTCTCTTTTCACATTCTCCTTCTCCCCTTACTCTCTAATTTGGTTTAAGGTTATTGAAAAACACTCCTGATGTAATAAATATATTGTTCCAGGGAGGGACTTTAAAGTGAAGAAAATTAAAACTTGCATTAAGTTTTGCACTAAATTCTGTAACAGTTTAGTTATATAACATAAATTGTACTTTTGTGAATTCTTAAATAAAAAGCATGGTCTTCAGGTGTGCATATTGTAGCTATTGTATTTAAAAAGAAAGATATTCAATGAGAAGGAAGATCCCCTCATAGTAACACTCACCCTAAAGAGAAATAACCAATCGCTTTTGAAAAGTTAGAGAAAATTGGGATTTTTGAGCATGTCAAAGGAAGAGGTGAGAATTCAGCAGAAGATCTGAGAGAAAGAAATGAGAAACCTGGACAACAGAGGCTGGAAGACTCAAGTTTTGATTCTTATATTTACGCCCAGGCTTAAAACATCTACTTTAGTGTTGGGGGCCAGTGTGAGGAACTCCGCCCATGGCAAAGGTCATGAGGAAAAAGAAGCTTGGCATATGCAAAGGCGTGATCAAGCCTCAGGAGATCCCCTGTTCCTGAGCATCTACCCCAAAACCAGAGTACTTTACAGGGAGCTCTCCCCCATAACCATTTCTCTCAGAGAAGGAGTTAACTTGCAGCCTCAGTTAATAAAAATTTCTGGGTGTGATAAGAGTGTTTCAGCTTACAAACTCTGAAGGTTCTCTAGCCTGCCTGATCAGGTTGTCCAGCCGCATGTGATTGTTTACAGCCTCCCAGCTGTGAGAGGCATGGGATGCTTTAAAACTTTCTAAATACAGACTCTTTTGAGAAGTTAGAAGATTATTAGTATAGTATTAGTGGGTTGATTAGGAATTATATTGGTGAAGGGTTTTTTCATTTGTCATGCCAATAATTACTGCTAATTCCCTGCCTTGAGTGTGACAAGGGTGGCTCAGGTCAAACCTCTCTGCTGACAGACTAGCTTGTGTGACAACTTCTCAACCATAAACAGCACAGAGAGTTTGGAGTATTTAAGGCTTTTCTCATTTGATTGCCCACAGGCCTTCATATCCTTAGGCACCTGAGAATATATTAATCAATGTATTTGGAATATAGAAAAGGAAATATAGTAGTTTTTGATGTTAGCAATATTAGACCTTTTGAGTTAGTGAATTTTCTCTTTTGTTATAGACTACTGTACTTTGTTATAAATCACTGTGTCCTTGCTATGCAAAACTATAACCTTATCACTATCTTAAGACTAAATAGATTGTAAAGGGAACATTGGTGAAGGATTTTCATTTGTTGGACTGATGTTTACTGCTAAATCTCCATATTCCCTGTCCTTATAATCAGTATAACTAGCATATAGGAGAAATAAGTATTAACCTTTAAACTAATCATGTTAAACCTTAAGTTAAGTAA
This sequence comes from Nanger dama, assembly GCA_917880005.1. NCBI lineage: Eukaryota > Metazoa > Chordata > Mammalia > Artiodactyla > Bovidae > Nanger > Nanger dama. Next base: position 9,348,314 of record CAKJTW010000069.1, read on the forward strand.
ATTCCTTTCTTGATTGTAAATCACCACACCCTCACCCTATAGGAATGCAACTTTACTTGGAGGGTGATGCCTGAAAAAATCACTCCTGGAAAAATAAGCTTTCTGGTTAACTGACCTGTATCAGAAAGGGCCATAAAATGTCAGCGGACCTCATGGTCAGAAGATGATGTAAAATCTCATAAGACCTTTGTATAATTTTATATGAAACACCTGATTGTGACAAGGGTCAGGTCTGCTGACCCCCGCATGACTCTGTATTCATCCCTATGTGTAACAAAAGATATATAAACAAACCTGAAAAATAAAGAAATCAGATCAGTTCCGGAAAGACTGATTCCCTCATGTCGTTCCTTTCTGCTCCCCAATTTTCTGGCTGAATTCCCATCTGGAGCATGGGTGCCTGACATTCAGATGGTGCAAATTCCTTGTCCACAATTTTATTGGTACCCCACATAAGCCAAGTTATTCAGCCCCTTTCTCTCTCTCTCTTACTATTTTCTGGCCGAATTCCCATCAAGTGCATAGGACCCACCAAGCCTACTAATTCTGCCTGGGCTTCTAAGATCGGACCGGGGGCCTCAGGGCCTCCTCTCCTTTGGGAGAACGGTAAGATGCCTGCGGCCTATGTAGGTGGTGATTGGTACCCTGTGTTAACCAAGTTATTTGGCCTCTTTTTCTCTGCTAAATTCCTAGTCCCTCTCTATATGTAATTAAATAAGTTTTTTCTAGGATGCCTATTCCGTCCTCACCTTTGAATCACCCTGGATCCACCGGGGCTGGACCCCTGCACTTTAGCATATAATATTATCACTTAAATTTAACTGAACTAGCCATAGTACTGGAAAAAGAGTAATATATAAAAATATCCCTGTTACCTGTACAAATTCTGTATATGTCTGTTCCATTAGCTATGGCCTGATTTTGACAATCATGTTCTCAATCAGCCACTATATGCTCCATTATTAGGAAAATGGCATGATACGAATAACAGTGTACAGCACAAAGCACTTACTATGCATCAAGCCCTGTTATGAGCATTTTAAATATATTAACTCATTAAATTATCCCAATAACCCTATGAGAGGTTTGTTGTTATCATTTTACAGGTGGGGAAAATGAGGCAAAAAAAGCCTAAATAACTTGCATATAGGTGCACAGCTACAGAGAAAGCTAGGACTCAAACCCAGGCTTTTATGACTCTGGATTGTTATTTATGGTTGAATTCATTCTCTTATTAATGTATCAGTTGACACTGGGATCACCTTCCTGTTCTAAGAGGACAGAAAGTCAGTCAGATTGATATCTGCTAATGTGTTTAATGGGAAATTCTGTTTATGGCCAGTCCCCTTCTCCTAAACAATCATTTCTCCTCTCTACATTTTAAAAATGGCCTCTTGGAGACCATATTAGGTTCAGCGTTGATAAGAGCATCTCAATGTAATTTTCTCATTTGAATGCTTCTCACCATCAGCTAGTGAGGTGGGTACCATTACCCCTTCATGTCAGTGATGAAGCCTAAATTTCAGAACAATTATGTGATACCTTTGATCAAGAAGCTGGTTTGTATCAATATCAGTATCAGATTGCATCTTTAAATTCCTGAGCTCTGTGGTGGCATGAATATTTATGTGTCCCCCAAACTTATATGTTGAAATCTTGACCCACAAGGTGACCAAATTTGCAAGTGAAATATTCGGGAGGTGATTGGGTCATGACAGTGAAATCCCATGAGTGGGATTAATACTCTTGTAAAGAAGTCTCAAAGAGCTCTCTTGCCCCTTCCACCAAATGAAGGTGGAGCAAATAGACAGCTCTCTAGGAAGTGAAGCTTGCCAGCTACCAGACCCACTTCTGTCTTAATCTTGGACTCCAGAACTAGAAGCAATAAATTTCTGTTGTTTGCAAACCATCCAGTTTGTAGTATTTTGTCAGAGCAGCCCAAATGAACTTAGTTTCTTTCTTCTATTCTATTGAGTAGCTCAATATCTGATAAATATCCTAATTAAAATCCTAGCAGAAGACACAAATAATAACTAAATGTGAGGCAAACATTGTTGGCAAAATGTAACTTTTTTTTTTTTTTTTTAGTGCAGCTCCAAATATTTAGCTATAAAGATAGGATAGGTCTCAACATGTCAGTGAGTTTTGTCTTCACAAGGGAGATTGGATACACTAATAAAATTAAGTACAAATTATTTCAAGGTGATTGCTTGAATCAAGTTATAGTAATGTGGTGGCAATAAGTTGATAGGATTGAGTAGAGGAAATTTTACTAAGAATACTACCAGTAAAAATTTCAGGCCTAATTACCAAAATATAAGCAGAAGGCAACTTCCATGAACAACAAGCAAGAAACAAAAATAAACTTTTCTCTTTTTCTTTTATTTTTTTGAACTCTTTATTTTACATTGGAATATAGCCAATTATGCAGAAAGAAATGACAGCCCACTCCAGTACTCTTGCCTAGAAAATCCTATGGATGGAGGAGCCTGGTAGGCTATAGTCCATGGGGTCGCAAACAGCTGGACACAACTGAGCATCTTCACTTGCTTCATACTTTATCACTGGAGAAGGAAATGACAACCCACACCAGTATTCTTACCTGGAGAACCCCATGGACAGGCGAGCCTGGCGGGCTGGGTCCATGGGGTCGCAGAAAGTCGGACACAACTAGAGTGACTAAGCAAGGAGCAAGAGCCAATTAACACTGTTTTGATAGTTTCATGTGAACAGCAAGAGGACTCAGCTATACAGATACATATATCCATTCTCTCTCAGACTCCTCTTTCATCCAGGTTGTTACATAACATTGAGCGGAATTCCATGTGCTATACAGTAGGTCTTTGTTGGCTATCTATTTTAAATATAGCAGTGTGTACATATCTACCCCAAACTACCCAGCTATCCCTTCCTCCAAACCACTCCCCACCCCCACCCACTGCAACCATAAGTTTGTATTCTAAGTCTCCGATTCTGTTTCTGTTTTGCAAGTTCATCTGTATCATTTCTTTTTAGATTCCATTTATAAAGGATGCCCAACGATATTTCCCCTTCTCTACGTGACTTACTTCACTCAGTAACAAAATCTCTAGGTCCATCCATGTTGGTGCAAATGGTATAATTTCATTCTTTTTAATGTGAAAGCCATTCTGAAAGCCTTTTTCTCTGTGCTATTGCTTATGTGCTAAAAAGGTTTTTAAACATTAAAAAAAAATAGAAGTTTGCTGTTGCAAATCAACTCTGTCACATAACATATTTGAAAAATCAGTGTTAGTACTCAGTCTTGTCCACCTCTTTGCAACCCCTTGGACGGTAGCCTGCTAGTTTTCTTTATCCATGGAATTCTCCAGGCAAGAATATTGGAGTGGGTAGCCCTCCCCTTCACCAGGGGATCTTTCTGACCCATGGATCAAATTCGGGTCTCCTGCACAGCAGGCACATTCTTTACCATCTGAGCCATGGCTGTGATAATTCAGCTTTATGTCAGCATTCCACTTGTGGCTGGTGTCAGCATACATATTATGCATAACCATTCATAAAGCAGGTGTGAATTTTTTCTCTTTGGTCAGATGTGGATTAAGGGAAAGGTAAATAGTGTGACAGTGAAAGTCACTTAGTTGTGTCAGACTTTTTGAGACCCCATGGACTACAGAGGCCATGGAATTCTCCAGGCCAGAATAATGGAGGGGTAACTTTTCCCTCCTCCAAGGGATCTTCCCAACTCAAGGATGGAACCCAGGTCTGCCATTTGCAGGTGGATTCTTTATCAGCTGAGCCACAAGGGAAGCCCAAGAATACTGGAATGGGTAGCCTATCCCTTCTTTGGGGGATCTTCCTGACCTAGGAATCAAACTAGGGTCTCCTGCATTTGCAAGCAGATTATTTACCAACTGAGCTATGAGGAAAGTCTAATAGCTTATGAGGGAAGAGTAAATGCTCTAAGTGTTAGTTCATGTGATTGACATGTCTCTCCTGAGTCCAGTCTTGTACAGACCACTTACACTTGACACAGCAAGCTACTGGGCAAGCCTAACCTGCACTGGGGAAGGGAAATGATGCAAGGGAAGAACTGAGTCAGCATTTCTGCTTGTTCAATTTGCATGAAGATACGGTTGGAGACATCATTTTTTGGGTGCTAGTTCTAAAAGGCTTTGTAGGTCTTTATAAAACTGTTCAACTTCAGCTTCTTCAGCATTACTGGTGGGGCATAGACTTGGATAACTGTGATATTCAATGGTTTGCCTTGGAGATGAACAGAGATCATTCTGTCATTTTTGAGGTTACACCCAAGTACTGCATTTCGGACTCTTTGTTGACCATGATGGCTACTCCATTTCTTCTGAGGGATTCCTGCCCACAGTAGTAGATACAATGGTCATCTGACTGAAATTCATCCATTCCAGTCCATTTTAGTTTGCTGATTCCTAGAATGTCGACGTTCACCCTTGCCATCTCTTGTTTGACCACTTCCAATTTGCCTTGATTCATGGACCTGACATTCCAGGTTCCTATGCAATATTGCTCTTTACAACATCGGATCTTGCTTCTATCACCAGTCACAGCCGCAGCTGGGTACTGTTTTTGCTTTAGCTCCATACCTTTGTTTTTTTCTGGAGTGATTTCTCCACTGATCTCCAGTAGCAAATTGGGCACCTAATGACCTGGGGAGTTCCTCTTTTGGCATCCTATCATTTTGCCTTTTCATACTGTTCATGAGGTTCTCAAAGCAAGAATACTGAAGTGGCTTGCCATTCCCTTCTCCACCATGACCCGCCCATCTTGGGCTGCCCCGCAGGCATGGCTTGGTTTCACTGAGTTAGACAAGGCTGTGGTCCTAGTGTGATTAGATTGACTAGTTTTCTGTGAGTATGGTTTCGGTGTGTCTGCCCTCTGATGCCCTCTAGCAATACCTACCGTCTTACTTGGGTTTCTATTACCTTGGGAATGGGGTATCTCTTCATGGCTGCTCCAGCAAAGCACAGCCACTGCTCCTCACCTTGGACTAGGGGTATCTCCTTACCGCCGCAGTTTCTGACCTTTAATGTTGGATAGCTCCTCTAGGTCCTCCTGCGCCTGCGCAGCCAGGGTTCCTTGGGTTGCACCTCCCAGCTGCTGGGCCCTGGCCTTAAGTCGTGGGTGGCTCCTCCCAGCTGGCACCCTTGGCCTCCGGCTCGGGATGGAACCTCAGGGTCACCACCCCTGGCCTCGGGCGCGAGGTGGCTTCTCTCGGCCGCCACCCCTGAACTCATAGGCGGGTAGCTCCTCCCGGCTGCCACTAACCTCAGACGTGAGGTAGCTCCTCTTAGCTGTTCCTGTGCTGTCACAGCCTGACACTCTTGGCAGCTGCCCCTGACCTCGGACGTGGGGTAGTTCCTCTCGGCCACACACAGTGTACTGGCTTGCCACTGTCATCTGCACTCAGTGCACAAAGTAGAAAGTCAAGAAACACCTGGAGTAACAGGCAAATTTGGCCTTGGAATGTGGATGAAGCAGGGCAAAGACTAATAGAGTTTTACCAAGAAAATGCACTGGTCATAGCAAACATCCTCTTCCAACAACACAAGAGAATACTCTACACATGGACATCACCAGATGGGCAAAACCAAAATCAGATTGATTATATTCTTTGCAGCCAAAGATGAAGAAGCTCTATACAGTCGATGAAAACAAGACCAGGAGCTGACTGTGGCTCAGATCATGAACTCTTTATTACCAAATTCAGACTCAAATTGAAGAAAGTAGGGAAAACCGCTAGACCATTCAGGTATGACCTCAATCAAATCCCTTATAATTATACAGTGGAAGATAGATTTGAAGGCTTAGATCTGATAGATAGATAGAGTACCTGATGAACTATGGAATGAGGTTTGTGACATTGTACAGGAGACTGGGATCAAGACCATCTCCATGCAAAAGAAATGCAAAAAAGCAAAATGGCTGTCTGGGGAGGCCTTACAAATAGCTGTGAAAAGAAGAGAGGTGAAAGGCAAAGGCGAAAAGGAAAGACATAAGCATCTGAATGCAGAGTTCCAAAGAATAGCAAGAAGAGATAAGAAAGCCTTCTTCAGTGATCAATGCAAAGAAATAGAGGAAAAGAACAGAATGGGAAACACTAGATATCTCTTCAAAAAAATTAGAGATACCAAGGGAAGATTTCATGCAAAGATGGGCTCGATAAAGGACAGAAATGGTCTGGACCTAACAGAAGCAGAAGATATTAAGAAGAGGTGGCAACAATACATGGAAGAACTGTACAAAAAAGATCTTCAAGACCCAGATAATCATGATGATGTGATCACTAATCTAGAGCCAGACATCTTGGAATGTGAAGTCGAGTGGGCCTTAGAAAGCATCACTACATACAAAGCTAGTGGAAGTGATGGCATTCCAGTGGAGCTGTTTCAAATCCTGAAAGATGATGCTGTGAAAGTGCTGCACTCAATATGCCAACAAATTTGGAAAACTCAGCAGTGGCCACAGGACTGGAAAAAGTCCATTTTCATTCCAATTCCAAAGAAAGGCAATGCAAAAGAATGCTCAAACTACCACACAGTTGCACTCATCTCACATGCTAGTAAAGTAATGCTCAAAATTCTTCAAGCCAAGCTTCAGCAATATGTGAACCGTGAACTCCCTGATGTTTGAGCTGGTTTTAGAAAAGGCAGAGGAACCAGAGATCAAATTGCCAACATCCGCTGGATCATGGAAAAAGCAAGAGAGTTCCAGAAAATCATCTATTTCTGCTTATTGACTATGCCAAAGCCTTTGACTGTGTGGATCACAATAAACTGTGGAAAATTTTGAAAGAGATAGGAATACCAGACCACCTAACCTGCCTCTTGAGAAATCTGTATGCAGGTCAGGAAGCAACAGTTAGAACTGGACATGGAGCAATGAACTGGTTCCAAATAGGAAAAGGAGCACATCAAGGCTGTATAATGTCACCCTGTTTATTTAACTTATATGCAGAGTACATCATGAGAAACCCTGGACTGGAAGAAACACAAGCTGGAATTAAGATTGCTGGGAGAAATATCAACAACCTCAGATATGCAGATGATACCACTCTTATGGCAGAAAGTGAAGAAGAGCTAAAGAGCCTTTTGATGAAAGTGAAAGAGGAAAGCGAAAAAGTTGGTTTAAAGCTCAACATTCAGAAAACAAACATCATGGCATCCGGTCCCATCACTTCATAGGAAATAGATGGAGGAAACAATGGAAACTGTGTCAGACCTTATTTTGGGGGCTCCAAAACAACTGCAGATGGTGACTGCAGCCATGAAATTAAAAGACGCTTACTCCTTGGAAGAAAAGTTATGACCAACCTAGATAGCATATTCAAAAGCAGAGACATTAGTTTGACGACTAAGGTCCGTCTACTCAAGGCTATGGTTTTTCCTGTGGTCATGTATGGATGTGAGAGTTGGACTGTGAAGAAGGCTGAGCACCGAAGAACTGATGCTTTTGAACTGTGATGTTGGAGAAGACTCTTGAGAGGCCCTTGGACTGCAAGGAGATCCAACCATTCCATTCTGAAGGAGATCAACCCTGGGATTTCTTTGGAAGGAACGATGCTAAAGCTGCCACTCCAGTACTTTGGCCACCTCATGAGAAGAGTTGACTCACTGGAAAAGACTCTGATGCTGGGAAGGGTTGGATGCAGGAGGAGAAGGGGACGACAGAGGATGAGATGGCTGGTGAACTGACTTGGTGGCATCACTGACTTAGTGAACATGAGTCTGAGTGAACTCCGGGAGATGGTGATGGACATGGAGGCCTGGGGTGCTGCAGTTCATGGGGTCGCGAGGAGTCGGACACGACTGAGTGACTCAACTGAACTGAACTGATGGTTGGAGAAGGAAATGGCAGCCCACTCCAGTGTTCCTGCCTAGAGAATCCTGTGGACAGAGGAGCCTGGTGGACTGCCGTCAACTGGTTGCACAGAGTTGGACATGACTGAATTGACTTAGCAGCAGCAGAAGCATGGCTGGAGATGATGGCTAATGTTCAGAAACTTGAAAACTATGAGATAAGATTCTAAAAGAATAAATATCAATGTGTCCAAACACTGCCCAGCATCATAAGAAAGTAACGTATCACATTATTCACCTGGAAAAAGATCAAAATTTGAAAAACAGTTTATACTAAATGCATACTGCTTTTACACCATTGTAGGGTCAAAAAATCATTAAGTGGAACCATTGTTAAGTGAGGGACCATCTGTAGAAACCAAACATAATTGTAGTGGATAGCTCTTTCACCCATCTGTCTCTTCATCTTAATTTTCCTTTGTGAAACTATGTTCTTTCACTGTAGGGTATCTTAGTAGGACTGTTAAAATATCTGAAGCCATGGGGTAAGCACATGATTCTAGCTAAAGGACTGCTAGGAATTTGACACATTATCCCAATGACACAAGAATTTCATCCTAAAAATGGTATAGGATTTTTATGAGTGAAATAATGCATTTCTGAAACACAGTAATGAGCAAAATCACTTTATTAAATTGGCTTTGATCTTCACCCTTTCAAACTTACACCAACTAAAAATAAACATTACACAAACATAGATTACTTTTTCCAACTTTAGTAAGTAAAAACTGCAATTTAAAAAATAAAGCAGTTAATTCTAAAAGAGAGAAATCATATCAGCCTCAACACACTCTGGTCAATTCTGAGCCAGTCACACAAAATGATCCTGTAAGGGAATCTGACCAGTGGGACAGTTAAGTCTGCGCTTTTGGCTATAAAGAATTAAACTTAAATTGCACTCACTCTTTCATCTTTTAATGAACGATAACTTTCTCTTAGAAACAGCATAATCATTGTTATAGTAAGTCTAGCTCTTAAATGAAAATATAGGCCGAGTAACAGTTTACTTACTAACCTAGCTAAGAAACCTTTGAAAATTAACCATGGATCAAAGTATTTATCTAAATTCAAGATGTTATCTTAGGATGAGCAGTAACACAAGTCCTTAACTTTCTTTAAAAGAACACTTAAACCTTTATCAAAATCAGTCAGTACTTTAAGAAATGGTTCTTCAATACAAAGTTTCTCTTCAAAGATGCTATGTCCATTTTCTTTATAATATTTTCTTATTACCACTGTATCTTCAAAATCATCATTCCTTGATACCAACTTTCCACCTTCCCAGACATAAATAATAGGGTTATCAGGCAGCACAATAGAAATATTGGAAGCTGTTGGATTGAACCATTGAACTTGACTAAATTCTGGGAAAAGAGACCAAACTTTCCTCCTGTCAAACAATGTTTTTAAAAATAAGACAGCATTACTTTTGTTCTGAATTGAATACGACAGAATCTCCATTTCTTGAATGCCTATATCAGAAGGATTAAAGAGTATTTCTGGAACAGCAAATCTTTCATTGGCCTGAATAATTTTTTTCCCCAGATTTATATTTTTCCACTTAACACCATCTCTTCTCTTGGCTTACAGAAGCCCTTTCAAATTGCAGTAAAGTCAGGCAAAACATAGTCAGTGTTAACACATTTTCTTCTTTCAACTTGGCAACACCTATGTCTCTACAAAAATTCTGAGACAAAAAGTATATATCTTCTTTCACTTGGTCAGTCATGTGTTTCATTCATAACATGTAACTGCCTGTAAGGTATGATCTCTTTTAGATGATTGGTTAGGATTTTCCTCCCATATTTATCTTATTACTTATATTTTCTTTTACTTCTAAAATAAGGAAATATCTGTCTAAAGGAATATCCACTGCCTACGATGATACAGCGTAATTTGGAACAATTATCTCGGAAATACCTGTGCACACAGAGTCCCAGCATCTACTTTTAATACTAGAAATGCTAGAAACTTGTATTCTCCAAATACGATTGCATTCACTGATTTTTGAAGTGAAGTTAAAATATGATTCTATGCTAATAATATTAATATCTAAAAAAGAGAGATTTTCATAACTATAACCGATTTTGGTTATGTAAGCTTTGATATCCAGCACTAAGATCATCATTTTAGCAAAAACCTAGCCACTGTTGCTTTCTTTTCTGCTCTCTCCACTCACATTAGAAACAAAATTTTATTGCATACATTTTCAGCTTACAAAACAAATTAGCATTTATTGTATAATAATATCTTCATCTGTGACCTTTTACAGAACCCAAATGGTTTTTAACTAAGACCATAATCTTGATCTTAAGATGTAAAAGATATATTTTATGCTCAGATTTAACTGAAACAAGCATGAGATTAAGTTAATTCTCTCTCTTTCTTTTTTTTTTGAAGTTGTATGTGTATGTATGCATGATTATAGAAAAAATAATGCAATTTGATTTGTGATTTAGCATTTTCAAAAGATTTTATTTGAGAGACATTTTGCAAAAACAAAGGTATAAGAAAATCACAGTAACTGAGTCAAGCAAATCTACTTAAGCAGCTATGATACAAGTTAAAATTAAATAAATGATGTGTTTATAAAGAATTGCAAGCAGTATGGGAGAACTAGGTTCTATTCCTGAGTTGGAAAGATCCCCTGGAGAAGGGAAAGGCTACCCACTCCAGTGTTCTGGCCTGGAGTAATATAGTCCATGTATAGTCCCCTGTATAGTCCATGTATAGTCCCCTGTATAGTCCATGGGGTCACAAAGAATTAGACATGACTCCAAAATCACTGTAGATGGTGATTGCACCCATGAAATTAGAAGATGCTTACTCCTTGGAAGAAAAGTTATGACCAAACTAAATAGCATATTCAAAAGCAGAGACATTACGTTGCCAACAAAGGTCCGTCTAGTCAAGGCTATGGTTTTTCCAGTGGTCATGTATGGTTGTGAGAGTTGGACTGTGAAGAAAGCTGAGCGCCGAAGAATTGATGCTTTTAAACTGTGGTATTGGAGAAGACTCTTGAGAGTCCCTTGGACTGCAAGGAGATCCAACCAGTCCATCCTAAAGGATATTAGTCCTGGATGTTCATTGGAAGGAATGATGCTCAAGCTGAAACTCCAGTACTTTGGCCACTTCATGCAAAGAGTTGACTCATTGGAAAAGACCCTGAATCTGGAACGAATTGGGAGTAGGAGGAGAGGGGGATGACAGAGGATGAGATGGCTGGATGGCATCACTGACTCGATGGGCATGAGTTTGGGTAAACTCTGGGAGTTGGTGATAGGAAGGACTGGTGTGCTGCGATTCATGGGGTCTCAAAGAGTTGGACGCGACTGAGTGACTGAACTGAACTGAATTGAACTGAGCAACTTTCAGTTTCACTTTCTGTCCACCAAAGATCATAACTCATAAATTAATGATTGATTTACCTTAAGGTCAGAAAAATGCTCTTTGAAAAAGGGAGGAGTAAACATAGATTAGAAATGATTATTAAAAGTATGATTACAAGTAAACATAGATTACAAATGAATTTTTAGAACATTTTGTAGTTTGAAAAAGAAATTTCTGCTTTGGACCATAGAGACTGACTTTTGTGATTGAAAGACTAAATAGTTCAGCGATATGATGAAGTTAGCAAAAATTTATTTAAAAAGAGAAGACAGAAAAAAAGAGAAAGTTAGACTTGTATAACGCTGCTGCTGCTAAGTCGCTTCAGTCATGTCTGACTCTGTGACCCCATAGACGGCAGCTCACCAGGTTCCCCATCCCTGGGATTCTCCAGGCAAGAATACTGAAGTGGGTTACCATTTCCTTCTCCAATGCATGAAAGTGAAAAGTGCAAGTGAAGTCGCTCAGTCGTTTCTGACCGGTAGCAATCCTATGGACTGCAGCCTACCAGGCTCCTCTGTCCATGGGATTTTCCAGGCAAGAGTACTAGAATGTGGTGCCATTGCCTTCTCCAGATTTGTATAATAAAAGCTACTATTTTTCTTAAAATATAAGATATTTAAAGCTGAATAATTTTAAAATAAAATTTAAAATTGAACAGTTTAAAAAAATAAAATATCAGTGATATTCAGAGATATTAAGTAATCAACACATCTACACTTCATCTCACATTGAATAAGCCTGGCTTCAAAGGCAATATTACCTTGGAAATTAACCTTGCTATAGGAAAATAACAGTGGTCAAATCTGATATTTGGCATTTCAACAAGAAAGGAGCTGGGGGATAACTGTATAAGCAGATTTCCTCTACTCTGTCTCATGCTGAATAAAAGCCACACTGGCCACTGTCGTTTGTGGCTATATGGAATGTATATTTGAATTTTATCATGAGTTTTTCCAATCTATCATATATTCAGTTCTGGTGAGACTGGGGAATTTAGTATAGGGGTGTGTGCGTGTGTGCGTGTACATGCATGCACACATGCGTGTGTGTGCATATGTGTGTGTGTATGTTACCTAAAAGAGGTGGTATGAGCGTAACTAATATGAGGGTTAGATATAGCGGTTTGACATGGCAAGAAATAAAATAGAAAAAAAAAGTGAGAGTAAAGAAGTTCTCTAGCCTGTGAGACAGAGAAAAAGCAAAGCCTTTAAGGTCTCCTGTGAAATTAGAAACAGCCTTGCAGGATGAGAGAGGGAAGAACTTAGCCTGGTGGAAAGGCTAGTGAGGAAACAGTTCCTTCCCCCTGTTCTTCTTTTCAGTGCAGAGCCATTGCAACAGCTGAGGATCTCACCAACTTTGGAAAACACAGGATTACTAGATCAGCCATTTCAATTGCATTGGTCAGTAACTTCAGTATAACAGTGCCTGATCTAACTTTTAACAACTGTCTTTCTTAATCAACAAATGTTTTAGATGGAGTGGCTGGTCATGTCTGTTAAAACTGTTGAAACAAGGAGCAATTTTTCAGATATAGATAGCTTAAGATGGCAAATTAAAGAATTGAGAGTCTTGTTAAAGAGATGAGACTCATCTCATTAGTTGTTCAGTTGCTAAATTGTGTCCAATTTTTTGCAATCCCATGGACTGCAGTATGCCAGGCTTTCTTGTCTTTCACTATCCTGGAATTTTTTCAGACTCATGTCCATTGAGTGGGTGATGCTATTTCATAAGAATCTATCATGATTAGAGTTTGTTTTTATAGTCAGTGATCTAAAGAAATGCCCAGGTTTTCAGTTAACCATGTTAGATCAGATTGCATTTTCAGGAGCATAGTTTTCCTGGCTGGAAAAATAGAGTTACAAGATGAGCTATCTAAAATGAAAAGAAAAATTCAACTCACAATCATTTACAAATAAAGATCAAAATGAAGAACTTTTTTTTCAAATGTAGGAGCAAGACCTTAATCGCAGAAGGGCCTCTTACTCTGTTTAGTGTTCTACTGCTGTCATTTCAAAAGTGTTAATACTTTTTTAAAAAGGGACTCCACATTTTCATTTTACACTGGACTCCACAAATTTTATAACCAGTTTTGAAGCTTTAAGATGTGTTAGAAAAAAAATCTTGATATTGAAATCATGCTTAACTTTCCTTTTTAAACATTTTTTATTGATATGTAGTTGATTTGTAACTTTGTGTTCATGCTGGGTGTACAGCAATGTATTTCAGTTATGCATATATATATATGTGTGTGTGTATATATGTATATATATATATATATATATATATATATTCTTTTTCTATTATAGGTTATTACACGATATTTAGTATAGTTTCCTGTGCTCTACCAAAGGTCCTTGTTGATTATCTATTTTATCTATAGTAGTGTATATGTGATAATACCAAACTCCTAACTTTTCCCTTCATTTCCCTTTTGGTAACCATAAATTTATTCTCTGTCTGAAACTATGCTTAATTTCAAATTACCATTTTCAAAATGATGGAATTGCTTCAAAATACCATTCCTTTCCATACCTAACCATTTATTTCTACTTATAAAATTAAGGAATTCCCTGGGCTTATTTTTGAAATGATATTCTGATCTGTGTTGAGGGGAAAATAAAACAAGAATTATAACTGTAAAATTTCATCAAAATATCCTCCTTATACATAGTAGCAGTTCTTTGTTTGACAGAATACCGGAGATAAAGTTGTATGACCTGGACTCTTCACATTCACTTTCCTTGTACCCAGCAGGGAAATTGGTTATTGCATTTTCCAGGAGATTGAATTGTTATAATTATATTGCATGTTATAATAATATTTAAACAGCTCCCAGTGTCTGGTGGGTGTTTATCTTTTTTTTTTTTCCCCCTCAAGGGTTTGCGAATGTTGTTCTACCCAAGAACACTTTTGTAGCAAGTTGTGGAAATGTTTAGGAGTCTTTGTGAAGGGTGGTTCCTTGACCTACTGAACACAAAAAAACCATTCAATTAAAATAACAAATGGGATAATGTTCATTTTCATGACTAAGAAAGCCACTTTTATTAACACATAGATTTGTTTTTATCAAATTTAAAGAGACTTGGCATTTTTGTCTGTGATTGAAGGTAACAACTAGAGAGTGACATCTTTGTTAACTGGAGGGAGTTGGAATTAACTTCTTCTTTATTTGAAGATCCACACCTGCTTCTCATTCTCACATTAAAAAAAAAAAATCCCAAAAACTATATTCTGTTGATTTTATTTCTGAAGCATCCTTTGATTTTTCTGTTCCTTATTCCAGCCACCATCATCTTGATCCAAACCAGATCCACATCTAAGACTACTGGTTAACCCTGGTGTCATTTTCTTTCAATCTCTTCTCTCTAATGTATTCACAATGCAGCTGATGAGATCCTTTTAAGCCACAGATCTGATCAGTTGACTTCCCTATTAAAGTAAAACAACTAATGTGTTTTTTATTCTGCCTGTAACAAAATCCAAACACTGCAGTTCTGTATCTAACCCCTGTCTGTCTCATGCCCCTTATGTTTTATCATTAATATTTTCATATTCTATTTTCTTTCTTCACTGAAAATTATAGTTTCCCAAATGTACTATACATTGTTTCCTTATTCAAAAATATAAAAGACTTTTTGTCAATTCTGCTTCATTTTTTTCACCTCACATCCACCCAAGTGTGGCTGACTGATACATTCTCTTCATAGATCCATTCAACTAATATTAATAAGATTTTCAACTTCTAGAACTTTAGAGGCACTGTGAGAAATGAGAAAGAAAATCCTTTGTTGTATGAAACTTATGTTTTAGTGATTAAGATATTAATAAAATAGGAAAATAATATAACAATGTCTGATAGTGATTCATTGTATGACACGTAGGACAATCATGTAGGACAATCAAGATAGAAGGTGATATTTTCGACTGATCATGAAGATGGATTTTCTGAGATGTTTACATTTGAATCTAAATGTACAAAATATGCCAATTAAAATAACAAATACATGAGCATTCCTGGGATAGGGAGCAAGAAAAGAGACAGAAACGGCAAGAGTTACTGTGTGATCAGGATGAAATAAAAGCAGGCAAGAAGTGTTAGGGAATGTAACTTAGCATCAGACTTTGTAGAAACTTGTAGGCCAAGGATAATACTTTAAATTTTAGTCAAATGTAATGGGGAATTGCTGATAGGATGAGATTGGGATCATCACATGACATTTTTAGGTTTTGGAAACTGCCTCTGACTCCTCTGATGAAAATATACTGTAAAGAAAAAGTGATAGCAGGGAAGCCAACTAGAAATTAGGAGTTCATTGCAGGAGTTCAGGGCAGAGATTCATGTGGCTTACACATGAGGAAGGTAATTAGATTTGCAACAGAATCCACTGATAGAGTTGAAATTTAAGAGAGACAGGCATTATGAGTGACCACAGGGTTTTTGACTGATAAATAGTAAATGATTGTAACACTTACTGAGAAAGAGATTAAAAAAAAAAGGTAAGATTTGTGGGTGGTGAGAGAAGTATTACATACTTCAGTTTAGAACACAGGAAGTTTAATATTTTGTTGCTGAGGCTGGCTACGTACTTATCGAGCCAATATTTTCTTCCTGGGAATAATGTAGTAATACTCTACTAGCTTACTTGCATCTAGGTTGGTGCCTAAAGTGTGGGAAGAAGTCATATAATCCATTTATGAGCGATTTATTTTTGTCTCTATATTCCTCTGTCTCTCTTCTGAAGACCTGGAAGTAAAAAACATACAGAAGAGGAAAACTATGGAAAAGGTAAGGAACGCTATTGTGGATGGCTGAGGGTCTTGAGTATCAGTTCAGTTCAGTCGCTCAGTCATATCCGACTCTTTGCGACCCCCCTGAATCACAGCGCGCCAGGCCTCCCTTTTCATCACCATCTGTCGGAGTTCATTCAGACTCACGACCATCGAGTCCATGATACCATCCAGACATCTCATTCTCAGTCATCCCTTTCTACTCCTGCCCCCAATCCTTCCCAGCATCAGAGTCTTTTCCAATAAGTCAACTCTTCGCATGAGGTGGCCAAAGTACTGAAGTTTCAGCTTTAGCATCATTCCTTCCAAAGAAATCCCAGGGTTGATCTCCTTCAGAATGGACTGGCTGGATCTCCTTGCAGTCCAAGGGACTCTCAAGAGTCTTCTCCAACACCACAGTTCAAAAGCATCAATTCTTCGGTGCTCAGCCTTCTTCACAGTCCAACTCTCACATCCATACACGACCACAGGAAAAACCATAGCCTTGACTAGATGGACCTTAGTCAGCAAAGTAATGTCTCTGCTTTTGAATATGCTATCTAGGTTGGTCATGACTTTTCTTCCAAGGAGTAAGCGTCTTTTAACTTCATGGCTGCAGTTACCATCTGCAGTTGTTTTGGAGCCCCCAAAATAAAGTATGACACGGTTTCCATTGTTTCCCCCATCTCTTTCCATTAAAGTCATGAGACCGGATTACATGATCTTTGTTTCCTGAATGTTGAGCTTTAAACCAACTTTTTCGCTTTCTTATTTCACTTTCATCAAGAGGCTCTTTAGTTCTTCTTCACTTTCTGCCATAGGGTGGTGTCATCTGCATATTTGAGGTTGTTGATATTTCTCCCAGCAATCTTCATTCCAGCTTGTGTTTCTTCCAGCCCAGTGTTTCTCATGATGTACTCTGCATATAAGTTAAATAAGCAGGGTGACCATATACAGCCTTGACACACTCCCTTTCCTATTTGGAACCAGTTCATTGTTCCATGTCCAGTTCTAACTGTTGCTTCCTGACCACATACAGATTTCTCAAGAGGCAGGTTAGGTGGTCTGGTATTCCCATCTCTTTCAGAATTTTCCACAGTTTATTGTGATCCACACAGTCAAAGGCTTTGGCATAGTCAATAAAGCAGAAATAGATGATTTTCTGGAACTCTTTGCTTTTTCCATGATCCAGCGGATGTTGGCAATTTGATCTCTGGTTCCTCTGCCTTTTCTAAAACCAGCTTGAATATCAGGGAGTTCACAGTTCACATATTGCTGAAGCTTGGCTTGAAGAATTTTGAGCATTACTTTACTAGCATGTGAGATGAGTGCAACTGTGTGGTAGTTTGAGCATTCTTTTGCATTGCCTTTCTTTGGAATTGGAATGAAAATGGACCTTTTCCAGTCCTGTGGCCACTGCTGAGTTTTCCAAATTTGTTGGCATATTGAGTGCAGCACTTTCACAGCATCATCTTTCAGGATTTAAAACAGCTCCACTGGAATGCCATCACCTCCACTAGCTTTGTTTGTAGTGATGCTTTCTAAGGCCCACTTGACTTCACATTCCAAGATATCTGGCTCTAGATGAGTGATCACATCATCATGATTTCTGGGTCTTGAACATCATTTTTGTACAGTTCTTCCATGTATTCTTGCCACCTCTTCTGAATATCTTCTGCTTCTGTTAGGTCCAGACCATTTCTGTCCTTTATCGAGCCCATCTTTGCATGAAATGTTCCCTTGATATCTCTAGTTTTCTTGAAGAGATCTCTAGTCTTTCCCATTCTGTTCTTTTCCTCTACTTCTTTGCATTGATCACTGAAGAAGGCTTTCTTATCACTTCTTGCTATTCTTTGGAACTCTGCATTCAGATGCTTATATCTTTCCTTTTCTCCTTGGCTTTTCACCTCTCTTCTTTTCACAGCTATTTGTAAGGCCTCTCCAGACAGCCATTTTGCTTTTTTGCATTTCTTTTCCATGTGGATGGTCTTGATCCCTGTCTCCTGTACAATGTCATGAACCTCATTCCATAGTTCCTCAGGCACTCTATCTATCAAATCTAGGGCCTTAAATCTATTTCTCACTTCCACTGTATAATCATAAGTGTTTGATTGAGGTCATACGGTTTTCCCTACGTTCTTCAATTTGAGTCTCAGTTTGGTAATAAGGAGTTCATGATCTGAACCACAGTCAGCTCCTGGTCTTGTTTTACTTGAGTGTATAGAGCTTCTCCACCTTTGGCTGCAAAGAATATAATCTATCTGATTTCGGTGTTGACCATCTGGTGATGTCCATGTCTAGAGTCTTCTCTTGTGTTGTTAGAAGAGGGTGTTTGCTATGACCAGTGCATTTTCTTGTCAAAATTCTATTAGCCTTTGCCCTGCTTCATTCTGCATTCCAAGGCCAAGTTTGCCTGTTACTCCAGGTGTTTCTTGACTTCCTACTTTAGCATTCCAGTCCCCTATAATGAAAAGAACATCTTTTTTGGGTGTTAGTTCTAAAAGGTCTTGTAGGTCTTCATAAAACCATTCAACTTCGGCTTCTTCAGCATTACTGATTGGGACATAGACTTGGATAACTGTAATATTGAATGGTTTGCCTTGGAAATAAACAGAGATCCTTCTGTCGTTTTTGAGATCGCATCCAAGTATTGCATTTTGGACTCTTGTTGACCATGATGGCTACTCTATTTCTTCTGAGGGATTCCTGCCCACAGTAGTAGATATAGTGGCCATCTGACTTAAATTCCCCATTCCAGTCCATTTTAGTTTGCTGATTCCTAGAATGTCAACGTTCACCAATGCCATCTCTTGTTTGACCACTTCCAATTTGCCTTGATTCATGGACCTGACATTCCAGGTTCCTATGCAATATTGCTCTTTACAGCATCAGATCTTGCTTCTATCACCAGTCACAGCCACAGCTGGGTACTATTTTTGCTTTGGCTCCATCCCTTCATTCTCTCTGGAGTGATTTCTCCACTGATCTCCAGTAGCATATTGGGCACCTACTGACCTGGGGAGTTCCTCTTTCCGTACCCTATTATTTTGCATCTTCATGCTGTTCATGGGGTTCTCAAGGCAAGAATACTGAAGTGGCTTGCCATTCCCTTCTCCAGTGGACCACATTCTGTCAGCCCTCTCCACCATGACCCGCCTGTCTTGGGTTGCCCTGCAGGCATGGCTTGATTTCATTGAGTTAGACAAGGCTGTGGTCCTAGTCTGATTAGATTGACTAATTTTCCGTAAGTATGGTTTCAGTGTGTCTGCCCTCTGATGTCTTCTTGCAACACCTACCATCTGCTATAGTATATCAACCAGGGTTGATAACACTACTAAAATATAGTGATATGAACAGGTAAAATTTGATATAAAGAATTGTTATATTAAAACACAAAATCAGAGAAACAAAAGTTTGGTTAGGAAGAATTCAGAGAACTGTAAAGCAAATATAGAAAGTAGTGCTTACCCTTAGGCTGAGATAGAATAAGGAAGGAAGCACCTTCATCCTAGGACTAACAAACACCCAGATTTATTGGAGATGTCATGACTTTGGCCCACTGAATGTAAGAGAATAGAAATAGTCCTGCTTTGGCAGAATGTGATGGAAATTCACTATTTGGACCTTTCTAGGAATATGGCCACTAGGGTGTCAGAAAAAGTTACTCACAGTAATATAGCTCAGTGAGGGTATTTTGCTATTAAATCTTCCAACAGAGTTGCCAGGGAGATCTCCAAGCTTCTTGATGTTGCTCACCAAATAATTGGTGCTTTTGAATTGTGATATTGGGGAAGGCTCTTGAGAGTCCCTTGGACTATAAGGAGATCCAACCACTCCAACCAGTCCAGCCTAAAGGAGATCAGTCCTGCTTATTCTTTGCAAGGAATGATGCTTAAGCTGAAATACCAGGACTTTGGCCACCTCATGCAAAGAGTTGACTCATTGGAAAAGACTCTGATGCTGGGGGGGATTAGGAGTACGAGGAAAAGGGGATGACAGAGGATGAGATGGCTGGATGACATCACCGACTCAATGGACGTGAGTCTGAGTGAATTCCGGGAGTTGGTGATGGACAGGGAGGCCTGGTGTGCTGCAATTCATACTGGGGTCACAAAGAGTCAGACACGACTGAGGGACTGAACTGAACTGATGACTGTTCAAATCAGTAAACATATGTAGAGAAGACATCCGCATTCTAGGTAAGCACAGGAAAAGCTATGGGCACTACAATAACCTATTTAGAACTAACTGGAGTCTCCAAATTACTTCCTTCTAAAGTGCCTCTCTGATGCCTTTTGAGAACAAAGTTTAGCATCATACCTACAAGCAAAGGAATTATAAAAGGCCAGTACAGTTTTTGAAGATCAAGATATTGAGGGTCAATTTGGAACTGAGGGAAAATAAATTGATGACAGAACATTATTTCTTTGTCTTCTAGCCTACTAGGTTTCTGACAAGAATCTGGATGTTAGTCATGTCTTGTTCTCTGATTAAAATATTCCTTTTTACTTCCTCTGATTGTCTTCAGAATGCTTTCTTTGTCTTTTGTCTCTAGCCAGGAGGATTTTTTGGAGGCTAGGGTGATATTTATTTTATCCTGCTTGGTGTTCTTTGAGAATTCAGAATTTGTGGTTTGGTGTCCATTGTTAATAATATTCTCAGACATTATACCTTCAAATATTTTTGGTCTCTTTTCATTCTGAGAATGTAATCACATATATATTAGGGTATCTGATATTGTCCCACAACTCTTAGATGCTCTTTTTTTCCTTTTTAAAATACTTTCCATTTTTTCTATCACTTTACATTTCAGTTAGGGTAATTTCTATTGATCTATAGAGGTCAGGAAACAACAGTTAGAACTGGACATGGAAAAACAGACTGGTTCCAAATAGGAAAAGGAGTATGTCAAGGCTGTATATTGTCACCCTGCTTATTTAACTTATATACAGAGTACATCATGAGACACGCTGAGATGGAATAAGCACAAGCTGGAATCAAGATTGCCGGGAGAAATATCAATAACCTCAGAAATGCAGATGACACCACCCTTATGGCAGAAAGTGAAGAAGAACTAAAAAGCCTCTTGATGAAAGTGAAAGTGGAGAGTGAAAAAGTTGGCCTAAAGTTCAACATTCAGAAAATGAAGATCATGCCATCTGGTCTCATCACTTCATGGGAAATAGATAGGGAAACAGTTTCAGACTTTATTTGTTTGGGCTCCAAAATCACTGCAGATGGTGAATGCAGCTATGAAATTAAAAGACGCTTACTCCTTGGAAGAAAAGTTATGACCAACCTAGATAGCATATTCAAAAGCAGAGACATTACTTTGCCAACAAAGGTCCGTCTAGTCAAGGCTATGGTTTTTCCAGTAGTCATGTATGGATATGAGAGTCGGACTGTGAAGAAAGCTGAGCACTGAGGAACTGATACTTTTGAACTGTGGTGTTGGAGAACACTCCTGAGAGTCCCTTGGACTGCAAGGAGATCCAACCAGTCCATTCTAAAGGAGATCAGCCCTGGGATTTCTTTGGAAGGAATGATGCTAAAGCTGAAACTCCAGTACTTTGGCCACCTCATGCGAAGGGTTGACTCATTGGAAAAGATTCTGATGCTGGGAGGGATTAAGGGCAGGAGGAGAAGGGGACGGCAGAGGATGAGATGGCTGGATGGCATCACCCACTGGATGGACGCAAGTCAGAGTGAACTCAGGGAGTTGGTGATGGACAGGGAGGCCTGGAGTGCTGCAATTCATAGCGGGGTCGCAAAGAGTCAGACATGACTAAGCGAATGAACTGAACTGAACTGATAGAGGTCAATAGATCTCTTATTTATCTATTGATCAAGTTCTTCGATTCTCTCCCATTGTGTTGAATCTACTGATAATCCCATTAAAAGCATTTTTTCATCTCTGATACTGTGATTTTTTAAATATCTGTCTCTTTTCAATAGTTTCTATTTTCTCTACTGGAACTAACTCTTTAATTTCATGTTCTCCTGTATTTCCCTGAAAATCTTTAACACATTGGTCATAGTACTTTAAATTTCTTGTCAGGCAGTTCCAACATCTTGGCATACCTGAGTTCAGTTTTTATGACTGTTTTGCTTTTTCTGAGTATGTTTCTGAAAATGGCAACCCACTCCAGTATTCATGCCTGGAAAATCCCATGGACCAAGGAGCCTGAAGGGCTACAGTCCATGGGATCACAAAGAGTTGGACATGATTGAACAACTTCATTTCACTTATACCTTGTGTTAATATTATTATTTTTTTTTGAAATTTAGACATTATCTAAATCAGTAGAGACTGAGATTAAGATGTTTGAAGCCTGGAAATAAGCATAAGTTCTGCGAGTCTTCTGATGGAGGCTTTGAGTTAGTTTAGATAGGAATTGAGCTCGGTTTAAAATTTGTCATTTTTGTTGTTGCCGTCATTCACCTTTGTGTGCTCTCATAGGCTTTAGTTAGTGTAAGTATTGGTTTGGAAGAATAAAGTATGTTCAGTTTTTAATTTTAAGTCTTCTTTTGGCTCTGTGCCTTGGAGTGGATCTCTGTTCATTCTTCTACCCTCTCTTGCTTTTTTTGTTTTTTTTTTTTTTTAGTAGTACTTGTTGTCTTGAAGATTGTTAGCTTGGTGGTAGAGCCTCTGAGGGAGTGTATATCCTGTTATTCAGATTCAACCTCTGACGGAGAAGCATCATGTTCCTGAATCTTGGAGGTTGAGCTGTCTCAGTTCTCCTGCCCTTCCCTCATCTGTAGCTATAGGACCAGCTTACAGTCTTGTTCTTCTGTTTTTTCCCTCTTGTTCTTTTCTCCTTTCTCCCAACTACAATGACTTTTCATCAAGACTTTGTGATAGTAAGGCTTGTGGTCTTTTCCCTCTCCATATAAGGCTTTGTTCTGTTATGGAGATAGGGAAGAAGAGTCTAGACAGAATTTCCTGACACTTCTGCATGACTGCCATTCCCAAAGTATCACAATACAGTATTCCCTATTCTGTATCACAATAGGTACTTTTTAAGATTGCTACAAACTTTGTGGATAAAGAGCCTGTTATTTCCCAAATTCTGTTGCTCTCAGATTTTCATGCTGTCTTGTTAACTCACACTTGCCTTTAGCCAAATCAACTCTTATAACTCGACTCTTTTCTAGTGTCTATTGCTTCTTCCCAGAATAAGAACAAGCTTGTGTCAATTCTGTTCCCACAGCTACTAACTCTAGATTTTGGAAACAGTTGTTTGCTCTCCAAATTTTGGACTCTAATTGGTTCAAAAAAGTGCGTGGATTTGAAGTTAGTTTGACTCTTTTACCCTGTGTTATAGTGAATCTTCTTCCATTTCTGCAACCTGGGCCAGAAGCCCACAATCCACATGACAGGCGTTAAACTAAATACTAAATATATACATAAGATAGAATGGATTTCTAAACTTTAAGAAAATTCGGCATGTAAATAGTATGACAAATTATATAATTTTAAAACACACTGAGCAATGCAAGATAATGTTTATGTATGTATTCGTATATTAAAAGTGTAAAAACAGATGGAAGAGTCCACAGCAAATTTATGGTAGTGATTATCCCTAAGGAGAAGGTAATAAAAGAATTTTTAACTTTATTTTCAGTATTATATTTCTTTTATTTAAGAAAAATCACTTTAATGTCCAACTACCATATGAAACAAAGTATCCCTAAAGCCAAAAGCATTATCTATTCCTTATGATGTGCCACTATGAGCTTAATTAGTAGTTCAGCTATAGTAGTCATTCTGCAGTCAACAGACAATTGTTTTTAATACTTTGTAGTGTTGAATGTATTCCAATTTTATCAGCATAGACCACACAATAATTTAATATTTCTATTTAATGCTCAAGCTTAACATTATCCTTTTTTCTTTTTTAAATTCTAGAAAGGATGGAAAGGAAGCACTTTTTTTTTTTCCTGAAAGCATACCATAAGTACAGTGATTCTCCTACATATGAACATTCAAGTCACAAATTTTCAAGGATGGAAACATGCATTCACATGTCCAATCACATGAGTTAGTTAATTCACATATCTGGCTTACATTGTCATATGTGTGCAACTTCTACAAGTGTTTGTGTTTTTGTATACTTTACTGTACAGTACTGTATACAGTACAGTATCTTTATTTGAAACACAGGATGTTCAGAAGCAAGCGTAAGAGTAGTGGTCATGTAGCTGGTACTGCTAAGAAATGTTGTTCAGTCATGTCTGACTCTTTGTGACCCCATTGACTGTAGCATGCCAGTCTCCTCTGTCCTCCACTATTTCCTGGAGTTTGCTCAATTTCAAGTCCATCCAGATGGCAATACTATCTAATTGTGTCATCCTCTACCTCACCCTTCTACTTTTGCCTTCAATTTTTCCCAGCATCAGGGTCTTTTCCATTGAGTTGGCTCTTTGCATCAAGTGGCCAAAGTATTGGAGCTTCAGCTTCAGCATCAATCCTTCTAATGATAATTAAGGGCTTATTTCCTTTAGAACTGATTGGTCTGATCTCTTTGCAGTCCAAGGTAATCAGTCTTACAGGACTGAATCTTTAACCTGTGGGATCTGATGCTGTCTCTGGGTAGATAGTGTCAGAACTGAGTTGACTTGTAGGACCCTCTGATAGTATGTGGAGAACTACTGGTGTGGGGGAAACTCTTCCCCAACAGGGAAACTGGGTCCCAGAATCACCTTTCAAACAGGTACCAAGACAGAACAATAATGCCAAACTATATTAAAACAGTTTTTATATTTTATCTAAGACATAATAGAAGTTTTTTCTCACAAATCTCTAAATGTCTTGTAAATTTCTAGGGTGCATTTTTTCCCCCACTTTGAAGCCTACATGATATAGATCCACAGATCCTAGACCTACAGAGAGTGCTCCACATGAAAACGGCCTCCTTTTTTAAAGCTACTGCTTCCCTATCAGCATCCTTCACGTCCACTCTTTGTAACCATTCTAACTCCCTGAAAATGCTTCTTTCTTTTTCTCATCATTGGAGGATGGTTCCTCAGGTTTAATTACGTTTCCAGGTTTATGTGGGTCTTATAAACTCCATACTATCTGTTGCAAGAATAAATGATTGAGCTGAGTTTGGGCACTGGTTGAGTCAGGTAAAATGCCAGACAGGGCCTCCCTACTAGGTCACTGTTTAAAGTCAGATATCCTTCAGATAAATAGGATTAAGTTCCTTATTAAAACTCATATAATGCCTTCATAAGATATTATTCCTACTCTAAATTTTAACTCACATTAATTAATTAATCTACATCTCAATGTTGGCTCTACTTGAATTAATTTGATGAGAAAGACTATCGTACCCAATAACTACTCACTGCTAAGAGTCTGCATTCTTTCTGGGGAGAAATACAGCCACATGAGACAAAATTAGAAATACATTGAAAAGAGTGTGTTATTCAGTAAGTAGTAAAAAAAAATACCACCATTTTAATCCAAAAGCTCAAGAAGTTAGAAGAGGGATGAATGTGGACAAGCAATGCTCTTCAGAGAGTCTTCAAAAGGTGAAATGTAGCACCAGCAGTTTTCCTCAGCATCTCCACAAAGGAAAGATATAACATTTCCCTATCATTTTAACTTTCAGTCTTTATCAGTGGTATATAGTTAAAGATATTAAAGAATGGTTGATGATTATAAAAAGTAAAATATTAGTAGGAAATTTAAATAATAGCTGTTTTCTTTAATCAATGTATTTTTATCTAGGAATATTGGAATGATATAATTATATAATAAATGAAATTACTAAAATTAAAAAAATATAAAGATTCATTTTATCTAAATAAGCAAGTTTTGTCATTGAAAACTTACTATTTGCAGTGGTGGAAAAGAAAGTGCATAATTACATCTATAATAAACTAAACAATTTACTGCATTTTAAAGTATTTTGAAAGTTTTTAAAATAACACATTAATTAAGTAACACTGAAAGAAACTCTGCTTTTCTGTGCGTTATGAAGCAGATATCAAGGACTTTTGGAAATGAGAGGATGGACAAACTCAACCAAGGAAAGCCAAAAGAATTTGAGTTTCTTAAACTTTTAGGAAGACTAACAAAAATGAGGTGGAGGGAGACAATAATGAAGACTTTGCCTCCCTTTCTCTTTTTATCCTCTCTTATCCAGCAATTCATGGGCCATAACAGGTCTTAGATGTCCAGTTTTATACTGTTAATTATCCTGTTTTGGAACTTACTCTTTATAACCATGCTCTTCAAAAATAAGAGTAATAAATAAAAGTGAGAAAAGAAAAACTGGCAAAACCTATTCCCTTCTCTTCATTGTACTCCTAGTGGGGCATTTGTATTCATTCATGTCATCCTTAGTTCCTATCAACTCTCTTCCTTGCCAGAGTGTCCATTAAGCTCCTGTGCAGACAGGATAGCACATTAAGTGCTAAAATGGGAGATGCCTCACATCTGAGATAATTATTTTGCCCTTATTATTAGAAAGCATAGTCAGTAAGAACAAGACACTGATAATTTTGCCTCTTCCACACAAGCCTGCCTTGCCCTTTGCCTGAAAGAATTCACGGCTTCAGCTGCCTGTAGAACTTGCCAAGGGCCAGTGCTGAGAGATGACTGTGTTCTGTCCTGCTGGAAGGAGTTAGCTCCTACCTACAGTCAAGAACATTAATGTTTCAAGGGTTTTCTATTTCTAGACAGCAAAAATAAAATATAATTAAAGAATCATTTTACAGTAAGCCTGAAACCTATACTACGATCTATGGAAGAAATACACAATTAAGAAGAAACCAAAGAAATAAAAATATCAAGAAAAGTTTATTGTTCCTTAAATATAGGAAACTGACTACAAAAAACACACTGGTCAGTCAATTCAATTAATTGTCAATAATGTAGTGAGAAGGTTTCTAACTGGCCATAATAAATTGAATCTGCATTCTCTAGTGAACAAATAAGTTAAAGAGAAGGAAACTTCACAATCAACAAGGTTATGTTATTATTGTTGAATTGTATATATAAAAGATAACTTAAAGCTAATTAACTATAACATCCTCATCCTAGTCTCAGTTAGTCAGGTAAAAGTAATGAGATATCACCTTGATTTGCATGATAATTATGTTGGTAGGTGACATGATATGTATGACATCTTTCATAACCTCCCACAAAATTGTTACTTGGATTTGACACATCAGTAATTAAAATGCTTTTCTATCAACACTGAAGTCAGAACTTTTTATTTCAGTTCAGTTTAGTTGCACAGTCGTGTCCATCATCAACTCCCAGAGTCCACCCAAACCCATGTCCATTATGTCGATGATGCCATCTAACCATTTCATCCTCTGTCGTCCCCTTCTCCTCCTGCCCTCAATATTTCCCAGCATCAGGCGCTTTTCAGATGAGTCTGTTCTTTGCATCAGGTGGCCAAAGTACTGGATTTTCAGCTTCAACATCAGTCCTTCCAATAAACACCCAGGACTGATCTCGTTTAGGATGGACTGGCAGGATCTCCTTGCAGTCCAAGGGACTCTCAAGAGTCTTCTCCGATACTACAGTTGAAAAGCATCAATTCTTCAGCTCTCAGCTATCTTTATAGTCCAATTCTCACATCTATACAAAAGTGAAAATGAAAGTGAAGTCGCTCAGTTCTGTCCGACTCTTTGCGACCCTATGGACTGTAGCCTACCAGGCTCCTCCCTCCATAGAATTCTCCAGGCAAGAGTACTGAAGCGGGTTGCCATTTTCCTTCTCCAGGGGATCTTCCCGACCCAGGGATCAAACCTGGGTCTCCTGCATTCCAGGCAGAAATTTTAACCTCTGAGCCACCAGGACTTACATGACTCACATCCATACATAACTACTGGAAAAATTATAGCCTTGACTAGACGGACCTTTGTTGGCAAAGTACTGTCTCTGCTTTTTAATAGGCTGCCTAGGTTGGTCATAACTTTACTTCCAAGGAGTAATCGTCTTTTAATGTCATGGCTTCAGTCACCATCTGCAGTGATTTTGAAGTCCAAACAAATAAAGTCTGCCACTGTTTCCCCATCTATTTGCCATGAATTGATGGGGCCAGATGCCATGATCTTAGTTCTGAATGTTGAGATTTAAGCCAACTTTTTCACTCTCCACTTTCACTTTCATCAAGAGGCTCTTTATTTCTTCTTCACTTTCTGCCACAAGGGTGGTATCATCTGTATATCTGAGGTTGTTGATATTTCTCCCAGCAACCTTGATTTCAGCTTGTGCTTCTTCCAGCCCAGGGTTTCTCATGATGTACTCTGCATATAAGTTAATAAGCATAGTGACAATATACAGCACTGATGTACTCCTTTTGCTAGTAATTTGGAAAAAAAAATATATATATATAATATCTCTTATATGTGGATTTAAAAAAGATACAATAAACTTATTGACAAAACAGAAATAGACCCACACAAATAAGAAGCAAATTTATGATTACCAAAGGGGGAAAAAGAGTTTGTGATTAACACATGCACACTACTATATATAAAATAGATAAATAATTAGGTTCTACTATATTGCACATGGAACTATGCTCAATGTTTTGTAATAACATAAAAGGAAAAAGTGTGAAAAAGAATATAAATATGTTATACATATATCTCCTAACATGGGACAATGGACTGGTTGATAACCGGTAAAGGAGTACATCAAAGATGTATATTGTCACCCTGCTTATTTAACTTATATGAAGAGTACATTACACAAAATGCTAGGCTGGATGAAGCACAATCTGGAATCAATATTGCTGGGAGAAATATGAGCAATCCCAGGTATGCAGATGATACCACGCTAATAGCAGAAAGCAAAGAGGAACTGAAGAGCCTTTTGATGAAGGTGAAAGAGGAGAATGAAAAAAACTGGTTTAAAGTTCAACATTCAAGATACTAAGATCATGGTATCCAGTCCCTCCACTTCATGGCAAACAGATGAGGAAACAATGAAAACAGTGATAGACCTTCTTTTCTTGGGCTCCAAAGTCACTGCAGTTGGTGGCTGTAGCTATGAGATTAAAAGACAATTGATCCTTGGAAGAAAAGCTATGATGAACTTAGTGTATTAAAAACCAGAGCCATCACTTTGTCAACACAGGTTCATCTAGTCAAAGCTGTGGTTTTTATCAGTAATCATGTATAGATGTGAGAGGTGGGACCATAGAGGAGATTGAGAGACAAAGAATTGATGCTTTCAAACTGCTGGAGAAGACTCCTGAGAGTTTATTGGACAGCACGGAGATCAAACCAATCAATCCTAAGGTAAATGAACTCTGAATATTCATTGGGAGGACTGATGCTGAAGGTGAAGTTCCAATACTTTGGCCACATGATGTGAAGAGCAGACTCACTGGAAAAAATACTAATGCTGGGAAAGACTGAGGGCAAGAGAAGGGAAAGGAGATGACAGAGGATGAGAAGGTTGGATGGCATCATTGACTCAACTGACACAAGTTTGAGTAAACTCTTAAATATGGTGAAGGACAGGGAAGTTTTGTATACAGCAATCCATGAGGTCACAAAGAGTCAGACACGACTGAACAACAATGAATACACATACATATTATTTTCTTTGCTCATGTATTTATTGTTTAGAAAAAGAATCACTTTGCTGTACATCTGAAACTAACACAGTGCTGTAAATCAACTGTACTTCAAATTAAAGAAAAAAAAAAAAGATTGAGCAAAAGGGACTAGGTTCAAATTTCCATATGACATAACAGAAAATGAAAGAAGAAGAAAAAAGAAAGTCAGTTTCCATGATATTAGACTTCCGTTAAAAGGACCGAGATATTTGAGATATGATGGCAGGAAAAAAAATTAAACCCTATGATTATTCCAGCTTACTGACTGACAAACAGTTCTAGATTGTAGTGCATGCAGAAAAATCCCAGACAATGGCTAGTTGTCTCCCAGAGCTTAGGAGACAGACCTGGGAATTCAGAGAGGTCAATGTGTCCAGAGTGTAAGAAACAAATTTCCAGAGATGATAAAATGGCATAGGAGACAATTTTGGGCATCTTAAAGGAATTTACCACAAGTAATAGACAGAGTATTGGTCAGATTATGTATGTGAAGAAATTATGCAAAGCCAGGAAAAAAAAATACCAGTAAGATTAAAGGAAACAATAATAAAAGTACACATATGGTTGGGCATAATTTCTGTTCTCTGTAGTCAGAGTGGTAAATCCTTTTAATTCATGGAACTTCTTGGGCCACTAAGAAGTTCTTGCCAAAAATGGGGGAAATTTTAGCCTAAAGCAAATGCTGCTCTAGCACTACTCAAAAAAGCTTAAAAGGTCTGATCAAAAATGATTAAACATTTCATCCAATGTATACAGAAATATTTATAAAAGTGGAAAAATATCCAGCAATTGACAAGGTAAAATTCACAAAGTTTGGCATGTAATAAAAAATTATTGGGCATGCAAACTAGGAAATAAAATCCCTAAGGAGGGAAAGTGTAATCCATCAAAACTGAGCCATAAATTAAACAGTTGAAAAAACTGATAGAAAATAACCTAGAATGGTTATTATAGCTATAATCCATATGTTCAAGATGACAGAGGAAAATTTGAACATATTAAATAGAGTCCTGGAAAATTTAAAAACACACAAATCAAATACTAAGAGATGAAAAATATGTTTCTGAGATAAAAATACAATAGATAGGATTGTTCAACAGATTAGATAAGCAGACAAAAGTGGTGCATTTGAAGACAACAATAGAAACAATGCAAAATATAAAGAAATTAGTGGTTACCAGTGGGGAAGAGCAATATACAAGTCAAAATACTATGTATAAAATAAAATAGAAGGACATAAAGTACAGCATAGGGAATATAGCCAGGATTTAATAATAACCATAAATGGAGTATAATCTATAAAAATTTTGAATCATTATATTGTCCATCTAAAACTAATATAATATTGTCAATGAACAACACCTCAATAAAAAAGGAAAAGAAAAAGAACTGAAAAACTAAAGAGTACGAGTAGCCAGAACAATCAAAAATATAAACACACACACATGTATATGTAACATGTGTTTTCAGGAATGAGAATACTTTGATGCCTCTCAAATACTCATGTATTAATTACCAAAAGTCAAGATAATAGGCTATAAAGAAAGCCTAATAGTTCAAATCATCAATATCACTATTATTATCTATTTTAATCATAATTCAATAAAATAAAATAAACACAGATAAAAAGATCTCATATATTGAGGAAACTAAATAACATATAATTAAATAACTCAT
Organism: Nanger dama; assembly: GCA_917880005.1. Lineage (NCBI taxonomy): Eukaryota > Metazoa > Chordata > Mammalia > Artiodactyla > Bovidae > Nanger > Nanger dama. The sequence goes on from CAKJTW010000069.1 coordinate 9,379,611, forward strand.
ATTTAAAATAAATTAAAATAAGAATTAAGAAATATATAGAAATAAATGGTAATGATTTCTTTGTGGAATGAAGAATAAGATTTACTTAGTTGGAAAAGCATAATAAGAAAATATAAAAAAGAAAGAAAAACTGACACTCAAGTCAAAAAAATTAAGGAAAACAATAATGTGAGCCCATAGAATAAAAAATAAGGAGAAAGAAAATAACAAAGGAGGAGAAGGATAAATTAACAAGGTAAAGAATAACAGTAACAAAACTAGCAAAATAAAATTCTGATTTTTGAAAAATTTAGCAAGATAAGAAAAACTCTCATAAGACTGAACAGGAAGGAAGACCGAGCAAGTAAAACAAAATACAAACGAGATGAAAAATAAAAGAGAATAATTATAACATTTGTAGACTTTGCATTTGAAATTTGAAAAAAAGATAAACTCAAAATTATGTAAAATACCCATCTTAAAAAAAATTAGTGAAAAGCAAACAGTTGATAGACAATTGTTTTTAATATTCTGTAAGGTTGACTGTATTCCAATTTTATCAGCATAGACCATAAAATAAATTCATATTTCTAATTAAACCAAAATTTTGCCTTCCCCCTGAATTCAGGCACAGCTGATTGCTACTAAATTATAAGTAACAGATAATATCATAAGTATATGATATACATTTACATATTAGACAGATTTTCTTATATTACTTCTTCCTGAAAATAGAGTAACATTTGCTGAGCTCATCTGTGAGACAAACATAATTTTGATTCCACAGTAAGTAGATAAAGTCAATGAAACAAAGTAGGATACTGGCTTAGTATCTATGAAGAAAATGGAAATTATACTAAATAAGAGAACTCAACAGTATATTAAAGTTATATTTCATAATTAAGCTTTGTTTATACAAGGATTACAAAGATAATCCAATAAAAAAATCTATCAGTATAATTTGCCTTGAGAAGAATAAAATATTGAAAAGTCATATGATTAGTTCAAAAATTATAGAATAAGCTTTTGATGAACTTTAGCATCTCTCAGTAGTAACATGTATCCTCATGCCTGAGATTTTGATTTTGAAATGCTATCCTATAATTAAGGGAGGGAGAAACATTTGGAAAAATGCTTATTTTAAAATTTAGGCAAAGAAAAATACAAGATGAACTAGGAACAATTAGTTCTGAACTAGGACCAGAAAGTAAACAAGTAATAAACTAAATAAAAAAATAATGCATGTGAAAAGGATCCAAAACCAACCTGAAAGAGCTCCTGAAGGCCAAAGCTCAGTTTAAGTTAGAGCAACTACAAATAAATCAATTTTCTATATCACATAAAGCATCAAATAAATATTCATGTGGCCAATAATTAAAGGAATGAAAAAAAAATAAATGAATGAAAAGAAGATATTAATTTTTCTTACAAAAGAATTCCAAATGATATATGTAGGTACTGTCCCTCCAGATGGTGAATCTTGATAATTTCTTCACCTCCCTCACCGCTCTGACTATAGGATGAGATTAGTGTTTTCCTTACATAGAATAGAATATAAACGAGATATAGGAAAGGGCAGATGCTACTTTACAGTGGAAAAACCTGGCAACGTAACCTTATTCAAGTGATCAAAGTTAATATCACAAAGTTAATGACAATCTGTAGTTATTATATAAACCCATATATAATAACTCACCCACTCATGAAAAAATAAATCAGACAAATCCCAAATAGGAAAAATTCTACAAAATATCTGATCAATACTTCTCAAAATCATGAAAAAGAAGGCATGAATGACAAACTATCATCAACCAGAGGATACCAAGTAGACAAGGTAACTAAAAATGTTGCATCCTATACTGAATCCTGAAACAGGAGAATGATATTAGCGGAAATCTCTTGATGCTTGAATAAAAGCTGAAGTCTAGACAATAGTTATGCAGCACTGGTTTTTAATTTTGAGAAGTATTTCCCAATAATTAAGATCTTAAAATTAGAGAATATTTGAAAATCCTCTGTACTATGTTTGTAACTTTTCTATAATCCTAAATTTTTTAAAATTTAAAACTGAAGCATTTTATTGACATACTGTTGTTCATAGTAGTTTCTTATGATCCTTTGTATTTCTGTGATACTAGTTTTAACTTAACATCTTCAATTTTATTGATTTAGGCCTCCTCTTTTATTTTATTTTATTTTTTCTAGTTTCCTACTGTTTTGTTTTCTATGACCAGTATATTTTCTTGGCAAAACTCTATTAGTCTTTGCCCTGCTTCATTCCGTATTCCGAGGCCAAACTAACCTGTTACTCCAGGTGTTTCTTGACTTCTTACTTTTGCATTCCAGTCCACTATAATGAAAAGGACATGTTTTATGGTCTTAGTTCTAAAAGGTCTTGTAGGTCTTCATGGAACCATTCAACTTCAGCTTCTTCAATGTTACTTGTTGGGGCATAGATTTGGATTACTGTGATATTGAATGTGGTTTACCTTGGAAATGTACAGAGATCATTCTGTCATTTTTGAGACTGCATCCAAGTACTGCATTTCAAACTATTTTGTTGACCATGATGGCTACTCCATTTCTTCTAAGGGATTCCTGCCTGCAGTAGTAGATATAATGGTCATCTGAGTTAAATACACCCATTCCAGCACATATTAGTTCTCTGATTCCTAGAATGTCGACAATCACTCTTACCATCTTTTGTTTGACCACTTCCAATTTGCCATGATTCATGGACCTGACATTCCAGGTTCCTATGCAATATTGCTCTTTACAGCATCAGACCTTGCTTCTAACACCAGTCACATCCACAACTGGAAATTTTGTTTTGCTTTGGCTCCATCCCATCATTCTTTCTGGAGTTATACTCCACTGATCTCCAGTAGCAAATTGGGCACCTACTGACCTGGGGAGTACCTCTTTCAGTATCTTATCTTTTGCCTTTTCATACTGTTCATGGGGTTCTCAAGGCAAGAATACTGAAGTGGTTTGCTATTACCTTCTCCAGGGGACCACATTCTGTCAGACCTCTCCACCATGACAGAATGTGGTCACCTCTTTCAACGACACACGAGAAGACTCTACACATGGACATCACCAGACGGTCAATATCAAAATCAGATTGATTATATTCTTTGCAGCTAAAGATGGAGAAGCTCTACAGTCAACAACAACAACAACAACAACAACAAAGACCATGAGCTGACTGTGGCTCAGACCATGAACTCCTTACTGCCAAATTCAGACTTATATTGAAGAAAATATGGAAAACCACTAGACCATCCAGGTCTGACATAAATCAAATCCCTTATGATTATACAGTGGAAGTGAGAACTGGATTTAAGGAACTAGATCTGATAGAATGCCTGATGAACTATGGAATGAGGTTTGTGACATTGTACAGGAGACAGGGATCAAGACCATCCCTATGGAAAAGAAATGCAAAAAGCAAAATGGCTGCCTGAGGAGGCCTTAAAAATAGCTTTGAAAAGAAAAGAAGCAAAAAGCAAAGGAGAAAAGAAAAGATATAAGCATCTGAATGCAGAATTCCAAAGAATAGCAAGAAGAGATTTAAAAAAAAAAAAAAAAAGGCTTCCTCAGTGACCAATGCAAGGAAATAGAGGAAAAGAACAGAATGGGAAAGACCAGAGATCTGTTCAAGAAAATTAGAGATATCAAGGGAACATTTCATGCAAAGATGGGTTCAATAAAGGACAGTAATGATATGGACCTAACAGAAGCAGAAGATATTAAAAAGAGGTGGCAAAAATACACAGAAGAACTGTTAAAAAGATCTTCACCACCAAGATAATCACGATGGTATGATCACTCACGTAGACCCAGACATCCTGGAATGTGAAGTCAAGTGGACCTTGGAAAGCATCACAACGAACAAATCTAGGGGAAGGGATGGAATTCCAGTTAACCTATTTCAAATCCTGGAAGATGATGCTGTGAAAGTGCTGCACTCAATATACCAGCAAATTTGGAAAACTCAGCAGTGGCCACAGGACTGAAAAAGGTCAGTTTTCATTGCAATCCTCCAAAAAAGGCAATGCTAAAGAATGCTCAAACTACCACACAATTTCACTCATCTCACACGCTAGTAAGGTGAAGTCACTAGGTCGTGTCTGACTCTTTGCGACCCCATGGCCTGTAACCTACTAGGCTTCTCTGTCCATGGGATTCTCCAGGCAAGAATACTGGAGTGGATTGCCATTTCCCTTCTCCAGGGGATCTTCCCTACCCAGGGGATCGAACATGGGTCTCCCGCATTAGAGGCAGACGGTTTAACCTCTGAGCCACCAGGGAAGCCCACACTCTAGTAAAGTAATGCTCAAAATTCTCCAAGCCAGGATTCAGCAATATGTGAACCATGAACTTCCAGATGTTCAAGTTGGTTTTTGAAAAGGCAGAGGAAGCAGAGATAAAATTGCCAACATCTGCTGGATCATGGAAAAAGCAAGAGAGTTCTAGAAAAACCTCTATTTCTGCTTTACTGACTATGCCAAAGCCTTTGACTATGTGGATCACAATAAACTGTGGAAAATTCTGAAAGAGATGGGAATACCAGAGCACCTGACCTGCCTCTTGAGAATCCTGTATGCAGGTCAGGAAGCAACAGTTAGAACTGGACATGGAACAACAGACTGGTTCCAAATAGGAAAAGGAGTACATCAAGGCTGTATATTGTCACCCTGCTTATTTAACTTATATGCAGAGTACATCATGAGAAACGCTGGGCTGGAAGAAGCACAAGCTGGATTCAAGATTTCTAGGATAAATATCAATAACCTGAGATGTGCAGATGACACCACCGTTATGGCAGAAAGTGAAGAAGAACTCAAAAGCCTCTTGATGAAAGTGAAAGAGGAGAGTGAAAAAGTTGACTTAAAGCTCAACATACAGAAAACTAAGATCATGGCATCCAGTCTTATCACTTTATGGGAAATGGGGAAACAGTGGAAACAGTGTCAGACTTTTTGGGGGAGGTGGGGCTCAAAATCACTGCAGATGGTGACTGTAGCCATGAATTAAAAGACACTTACTCCTTGGAAGAAAAGTTATGACCAACTTAGATAACATATTGAAAAGCAGAGACATTACTTTGCCAACAAATGTTCATCTAGTCAAGGCTATGCCTTTTCAAATGGCTATATATGGGTGTGAGAGTTGGACTGTGAAGAAAGCTGAGCACCGAAGAATTTATACTTTTGAACTGTGGTGCTGGAAAAGACTCTTGAGAGTGCCTTGGATGGCAAGGAGATCCAACCAATCATCCTAAAGGAGATCAGTCCTGCGTGTCCTTTGGAAGGAATGATGCTAAGGCTGAAACTCCAGAACTTTGGCCAGCTCATGCTAAGAGGTGACTCATTGGAAAAGACTCTGATGCTGGGAGGATTGGAGGCAGGAGGAAAAAGTGACAAGAGAGAATGAGATGGCTGGATGGCATCACTGACTTGATGAACGTGAGTTTGAGTCAACTTTGGGAGATGGGCTTGCAAAGAGTTGGACACGACTGAGCAACTGAACTGAACTGAAAGTTTGTTTCTGTGCCTCACCATATTGAGATAAATAAATTTAGATAACTAATAATAACCATTTAAAATGAACTCAAAGTAGATTAAAGACATATATGGAAAGTAAAAGTTTTAAATTAATTAGAGCCAATATGCAAAAATATATTTGTGATATTGTTGTAGGGAAACATATTAAAAATTCCCAAACTATTGATATATATATATATATATATATATATATATATATATATATATAAAACCTTTTTAAGTGGGAAATACTGTGAACAAAGTTTAAAATTAATAACAAAATGGGAGAATAATTCCTCCATTTTTAAAAATAGCAAGGGAATAATATTTAGAACCTAAAGAATTCCCTGAGAATGAACAAGAAAGACACGATAACCACAAAAGAAAAGTAACCATCAGTTCAGTTCAGTCGCTTAGTTGTGTCCGACTCTTTGTGACTGCATGAATCGCAGCAAGCCAGGCCTCCCTGTTCCTCACCAACTTTCAGAGTTCACTCTGACTTGCGTCCATCAAGTAGTTGATGCCATCCAACCGTCTCATCCTCTGTCGTCCCCTTTTCCTCCTACCCCCAATCCCTCTCAGCATCAGAGTCTTTTCCAGTGAGTCAACTCTTTGCATCAGATGGCCAAAGTACTGGAGTTTCAGCTTGAGCATCATTCCTTCCAAAGAAATCCCAGGGCTTATCTCCTTCAGAATGGACTGGTTGGATCTCTTTTCAGTCCAAGGGACTCTCAAGAGTCTTCTCCAACACCACAGTTCAAAAACATCAATTCTTCGGTGCTCAGCTTTCTTCACAGTCCAACTCTCACATCTATGCATGACCACTGGAAAAACCATAGCCTTGATTAGATGGACCACTGTTGGCAAAGTAATGTCTTTGCTTTTGAATATGCTATCTAGATAGGTTAAAACCTTTCTTTCAAGGACTAAGTATCTTTTAGTTTCATGGCTGCAGCCACCGATGCTGTAAAGAGCAATATTGCATAGGAACTTGGAATGTCAGGTCCATGAATCAAGGCAAACTGGAAGTGGTCAAACAAGAGATGGCAAGAGTGAACGTCGACATTCTAGGAATCAGAGAACTAAAATGGACTGGAATGGGTGTATTTAACTCAGATGACCATTATATCTACTTCTGTGGGCTGGAATCCCTTATAAAAAATGGAGTAGCCATCATGGTCAACAAAATACTCCAAAATGCAGTACTTGGATGCAGTCTCGAAAACAACAGAATGATCTCTGTTCATCTCCAAGGCAAACTACATTCAGTATCACAGTATTCCAAATCTATGCCCCAACCAGTAACACTGAAGAAGTTGAAGTTGAATGGTTCTATGAAGACTTACAAGACCTTTTAGAACTAACACCCCCAAAAGATGTCCTTTTCATTATAGGGGACTGGAATGCAAAAACAAGAAGTCAAGAAACACCTGGAGTAACAGGCAAATTTGGCCTTGGAATGCGGAATGAAGCAGGGCAAAGACTAATAGAGTTTTGACAAGAAAATGCACTGGTCATAGCAAACACCCTCTTCTAACAACACAAGAGAAGACTCTAGACATGGACATCACCAGATGGTCAACACAGAAATCAGATAGATTATATTCTTTGCAGCCAAAGGTGGAGAAGCTCTGTATAGTCAACTAAAACAAGACCAGGAGCTGTGGCTCAGATCATGAACTCCTTATTGTCAAATTCCAACTTAAACTGAAGAAAGTATGAAAAACCACTAGACCATTCAGGTATGACATAAATCAAATCCCTTATGATTATACAGTGGAATTGAGAAATAGATTTAAGGGCCTAGATCTGATAGATAGAGTGCCTGACTAACTATGGATGGAGGTTCGTGACATTATACATGAGACAGGGATCAAGACCATCCCCATGGAAAAGAAAAGTGACCATAGGATGCAACATACAGCATAGGAAGAGGAAACCTTAAGCATATGAAGAAATGCTCAAACTCATCACACATTGCATGTGTTATAGGTATTGGGATTTTTCTTTTCTTTTCTTTTTTGTTTGTTTAGTTTTTCCTCAGTTATTTCAAGTTTAACTGAGAGAGCAGAGGTGCTGCATTGCTGCTCAGAGAAAGATCCAAGGCAGCCTAGTCTCCAAGCTGAACAGCTTTTTTTTTTTTCCCAGTTGAATAGAAATCCATGGCATAGCCAATAACAACTTAATTGCCTCCTGTCCTAATCTTAGACTTGTGGTGGAACACAGGGAGTGACATGGCCTTCTCTTTGGAACAGGTCACCCTTGGCCTTGGGTCTGGGAGTCTTGGGTGTCAATTCCTTAATGGGAATGGGATTATGTCAGGGACACCTCCAACCTGTGATGGGCAGGGAGCTGGGATCCCAGATTCCTCCAGCGGTGAAGAACCCAATTTCTAGACATTTTGGTTAAATGTGAAGCAAGGATGAGGTAATATTAGAGTAGACATGTGCACAAATGCAATTGTTCGAAACAGCATTTTGGCAGAAATTTGTCAATTAGTTGGACACTTTATGAGCTAGTAGTTTTCTTCCAAGATATACATTTCAAAGTAATTTTCATGCATTGCTAAAGAGAATATGAAAGTAGTTTTTCACCACAACATTATTGTACAAGGTAATAGAAGGTCAGGAAGTATCCATAGCCTGGGGAGCAATTGGAGAGTAGAATGTGATGGAGGATGATGCAGTTAGATGTAGCAGACTAGATATTCACAAGCAACATGAGTGCCTAGCAATATAAGTAACAGACTGAGATCTATAACAGAATATAAAATGCATTCATGCTTATGGAGCGATAATAAACATTTCATAAAAGAATTTACCAACAAAATATATATACAGTTTAGTTAATAAAATGATTGTCCATGAGGAAAAATAGTGGGAGAAGGTAATGGTAATAACAGGGAAAATTAAATTACAGAAGTCCTCCCCCTTAGCTATTGAAAATAAGTTCCAAGAACCTTGGTGGATAGCTGAAACCACATGTAGTATAAGCTCTGTATTTACTATGTTTTTTCTCATACCTACATCACTATGATAAAGTTTAATTTATAAATGAGGCACAGGAAAATGAACAAAAAAATAATTAGAGCAATTATAACAATACACTGTAATAAAAATTACATGAATGTGGTCTCTCCACCTCAAAGTAGCTTACTGTACAAAACTTAAAGACTTTTTCATCTTGACTAAGTATGCATCATGAACTTGGGCAACTGGGGCCATAATTTTTGCAACCTGAGATGTGACAGCAAAATTACTCATAGTTATTTCTCCCTCACAATTTTTTAAAAAAATATTTTTGATGTGGACCATTTTTAAAGTCTTTATTGAATTTGTTGCAATATTGCTTCTGTTTTATGCTTTGTTTTGTTTTGCTTGGCTGTGAGGCATGTAAAATCCAAGTTTCATGACCAGAGATTGAACCTATACCCACTTGCAGTGGAAGACAAAGTCTTCACCATTGGACTGCCAGAGAAGTCCTTCCTTCTTCACAATTTTTGATCGGTTATTCATTCTTACTCTACCTTTTAGCAACTTCAACATACAATTTTTTTTTCTTTATCCTTTTTTCACTAAAAGAGAACATTTTGAGTCTTCTCTTTGGTATATTCAAGTTGTGAGCATTACCACTTTTGTACTTTGTGTTCATTATTAAGTAAAATAAGGGTTTATTGGAACACAAGTGCTGGCTACAGGAGGGGAGTGCCTATGGGTTGAGCAGATTGATGACACATCTGGATATTCAGGGAACAGGATGGCATGAGAGTTTATCTCCCTACTCAGAAGAGAGGGCAAATTAAAAGTTATGAAATATTTATTTCTGGAATTTTTCATTTAATCTTTTCAGACCACTTTTGATTATAGAAAGCAAAACTACAGACAAAGGGAACTATGGGGAAAAAAGATATCTGAAGGAAGAAAAGTTAATAAGAAGAGCAGTTCTCTCTAAGAGAGTAGTGATGATATTTATCAATGGTTCTATATTTTATTGTAATATAGGCTTATCTCATACTTCACTTTAAAAAAATTGTACTTCCAAGATACTGCGTTTTGTTTTTTTTTTTTTCTCTCTCTCTCTCTTTTTTTTTTTAATAAATTGAAGGTCTGTGGCAGTCCTGCATTGTCAAATGATGGCTAGCATTTTTCAGCAGGGAGTGCAGAGTCTCAGCCACTGGACCACCAGGGAAATCTCAATAATGTGTTTTGTTTTAATTTTAAATTTACTTATTTTTTTTCACTGAAGTATAATTGCTTTACAGTGTTGTGCTGGTTTCTGTCAAACATCAGCACGAATCAGTCATAGCTATACATATGTCCCCTCCCTCTTCATCCTCCCTCCTATCTCGCTCCCCACCCCACCCTTCTAGGATTTTGTAGAACCCCTGCTTGAGTTCCCTGAGTCATATAACAGATTCGCATTGGCTATCTGTTTTACATATGGTGATGTAAGTTCCAATGTTGAGGTATATGCATTTTTTTAAAAAAACATATGATACTGCATACTCAAATATACTATGCTGCTGCTAAGTCACTTCAGTCGTGTCCGACTCTGTGCGACCCCATAGATGGCAGCCCACCAGGCTCCCACGTCCATGGGATTCTCCAGGCAAGAACACTGGAGTGGATTGCCATTTCCTTCTCCAATGCTTGAAAGTGAAAAGTCAAAGAGAAGTTGCTCAGTCGTGTCCGACTTAGCGACCCCATGGACTGCAGCCTACCAGGCTCCTCCGTCCATGGGGTTTTCCAGGCAAGAGTACTGGAGTGGGGTGCCATTGCCTTCTAATATAGTATAAATATAACTTTTATATGCAGTTGGGAAATCAAATAAACTCATGTGTCTCACTTTATTGTGATATCTACTTTATTGAGGTAGTCTGAAGCGGAACCCACAATATCTCCAAGGTGTGCATGTATAATAGAAAATAACAAATCTGACTCCATATTGAATCTACTTCTTTTACTTTAATCTTTGTGTTCTTTTTTTTTTTTTTTGCTACAAGTTAATCACTAAAGGGATGTTTCTCATAGCCATGCATAATGGCCCACCTCCAGAAACCTTACCTTCCATGTCTGAGTGTGAAGTTAAAATACCTTTGTTTAAGCCCACAGGAAGCATCCTGACAGGGTTCACCTGTAAATGGCTGTAGGAAACGTGAAAGTGAAAGTCGCTCAGTCCTGTCCGACTCTTTGCAAGCCTGTGGGCTATACAGTCCATGGAATTCACTGTAGTAAAGAAGATATCAACACATCCCCTCTGGAGTCTAACTGAAATCAGGATATATTTACAAAAGCTTATCACATTTTTTTTTTTTTTTACTTTACTTCTTTACCTTCCTCTGTTTGTTCTATAAAAGAAACTAGCATCCAAACCCAGGCACAATGGTTCTTTGACACAAGTCCACCATCTTCTCAGTTGGCTAGGTTTCTGAATAGAGTCTCTATTCCTTGCCCCTATAATAGGATTTATTGGCCTGTCATGCTGCAAGTAGTGTGATTTTGGACTCAGTAACACTGTACATAATAATATTGGAGTTGTTTATATTCTCATAGAACTGTAAGGATTTATTCTGCCAGTTATTTTCTTACTTCATCCTTAAATCCTTGAAAACCCCTGACCATCCATGATTCATGATACAACTCTTCATTAAGATGTTTAAAAAAAAAAAAAAAGACTTTGAATTAGGTTGTTCAATAAAAATTCTGCCTCATAATGGATTATGTAAGCTTTCTGCTCTGCAATAATTTCAACTATTAAGTGAATCCTTTGAGATCAGCTCTCCCTGATAGCTCAGTAAATAAGCCCATGCATCAGAGGAACACTTCCCTTATCCACTCCTCTAATTCGTTTACCCAAACATGAAAACTCTGTAAACAGTTTTGCAAAAGCTTGTCAAGTGCTTATTTATCTCCCTTTGATACTATTCTGAGAATATAGTAGGTATTTCCTCACCTATCTATGTATGAAAGTCTAAAATTTCTAATTTTCTTTGTTTTTTAAATTTGAATTCCTAGAATTATCTTTCATATAACATTTGTTACATGCTTTGTGAACGTTGTATGATTTTTATAAAGAATTCCGTGTATACATGTAAGAGGCGTAAACTGGACTTATATAAATGACAGTGGGCAAAGTTTTTTTGTTTGTTTTTCTATAAATTTTCTACTCGTCTTTGGGTAAGGAAAATGTTCTGTTTCATTTCAGAGTATCTCTTTTATACAGAAATGCAATTTTTTTTCTAGCAAAACTTAAATATCCTAGTCATTGACATGTTTAAAATTCAGTTACTTTGGTTTAAATATTCTTTTCAGGTTTTATCTGCTCTCCCCTAGCTTAAATTTGGCCTCAGATCTTAAATGTTTTCTCTTTGTTCTACTTTCTAGGGTGATGTTAGGCTTAAGTCTCCACCAAGATCTGTGGAAATAAGTGTCCCAATCCGTAAATTTCTTATCTCAGCTGAATTTATGCCAAATTTTTCAGAGGGTTTTTCCATATCATATATATGTGTGAACCTTGTAAGTTTATAATACTCCTTAAGGTACAGTACTAAAAAGTTCTTTTTCCAAACTATCTTTATCCATTAATTTTACCATATGAATTTTATAATCATCTTCCAAAATAATCCTTTTAATTTGTTTTGAAATTTCATTTTGCTTATAACTTCATTTGTGAGACTGATATCTTTACAATTTTTATTGTAAATTTATTTAGGACAATTTTTTATCCTTCAGGCAAGTTTAGTATTTTCTTATATAACTTCAAATTGATTTTTTTGTTAACTTTTTCTGTGTGTGTGTACACACTTGCAAATGTAATTCTATTATATTTCTGAATCAGTTATTCTTAATTACTATAAACACAATTATTTTTATATATTTTCTGCATTGGTCCACCACATTATAATTTTTCAATAGTTTACTTCAGCTTTTTGAAAGATAATTTTACCATCTAAAAGGTGACAATTTTTCCTCTCTGTTATATGCCAATGTTTTTTTTTTTTTATCATGTATACTAGAGCTTCCAAAAATTTCCAAAAATGCTAATAGATTAAATATTTTGATCATAAATGTTTTAATGCAAATGGATCTAGAGATTTACAATTACAGATAATGGTGGTGGTAAATCTGAGTGGTGATTCTTAATCACATCACCCAATTACTAGAGGTATCCTAATTTAATTTCCCCCAAGTCTTGGGAGTTACTGGGGGTTTATGGGAAGTAAGTGCTGGACATGAGATGTATTCATAAGCCTATTTTTGTTTGCTTTGTTTTAAAGAGGACACCCCTAATCAGAATTGTGCTTCTAACAAATAACCACAAAGATATATTTGCTTTGCTTAACTGCCTCTACAGTTTGCTACAAAAAGAGTGAGGCTTACTAAATAAATCTGCATAAACTATTCATTGGGAATAAAAAGATAAAATATAACTATTTATAAAAAATTATCTATGGGCCAGATATTATAATAAAAATATATAGCTGTCATCGGACATTTCAAAAGTTAGTGTTGACATTTTTAAAATTATTTCCTCCCCTTATGTACACTTACACATACACACACAGATACATGTTCCTGAGAAGAAATTACTGTTACCTTTTATAGGAAACTGAGGCAATAAGGCACTAAAGTAGCTTGTACACAGTTGCTGCTACTGCTAAGTCGCTTCAGTCGTGTCTGACTCTGTGCAACTCCATAGACGGCAGCCCAGGCTCTGCCGTCCCTGGGATTGTCACGCAAGAACACTGGAGTGGGTTGCCATTTCCTTCTCCAATGCATAAAAGTGAAAAGTGAAAATGAAGTTGCTCAGTCATGTCAGACTGTTAGCGACCCCATGGACTGCAGCCTACCAGGCTCGTCCATCCATGGATTTTCCAGGCAAGAGTACTGGAGTGGGGTGCCATTGCCTTCTCCTGTACATAGTTACTTAATTATTAATGCTGATATTTGGATGCAAATTTCTGTTATTTTCACTGTAAGATGATGTTCCTGCCACTGCCATGTTTGCCTTACACAATAATGCAATAGCAAATAGCATTATGGAGATATATGGGAGAAAGAGAAATATTTTAACCGAGGATGTTCAAGAAGGCTTCCCATATGCAATCTGGGATGTCAAAAATGAATTCAGCAATGGATATAACTGGATCATAATCAAGGATAGTCTTCTTTTTAAATCTTTGTAATGTTAGAATTTCATCAATATACATTTAGATAGATAAAGTTCATCTAAATGCTTGAGAAGTCCATGCAGCCTCTATAAAATCTGATAAGTAGATCCAGCCTGATAACCATCATTCCTGAGTGCATGCCTGTTGTCGCTTCAGTCATGTCACTCTCTGTGATTCTATGGATTGTAGCCCTCCAGGCTCTTCTCTCCATAGGATTCTCCAGGCAAGAATACTGGAGTGGATTGCCATGCCCTCCTTCAGGGGAATCTTCCTGAGCCAGGAATTGAACCCAGATCGATATCTCCTGCATTGGCAGGCAGGTTTTTTACCACTAGCACCACCTGGCAAGCCCTGATAATCACCATAGATCTCTGTAATTTCACTTAGTAACTGTAAATGTCTGAAACATATAGGCTGATTTGTTTCAATTATTGTTAGACTAAGTAGTGAACCGTTATAACACTGTAGTAAATTCAAGACAGTACTTACTGTGAATCTGAGACTGCAGACTCAATATATATATATACACACACATATATGTATATGTATACAAGATATATATATATAGATATATATATGTATGTATGTGTATCTGTGTATGCATATATATGTATGCATATGTATACTATATATATATATACACAGACACACACATATACTCATATATGCTTCATCATTCACTATCAATTTCTAATTACTGAATATCCACTTTAGGTCTACATAAAATCCTAGAAGTGGTCTTTAATGCCATATACTATTTAAAATGTTCATGTCCCTTTTCTTATATATGTAGTGTGTGTGTGTTGATAATAGAGGTATTTGAAAAAAATTAGATTGCATTAATAGAAATACAATGTCCAGGATGCAGTTTGCATTTGCTCAGCTCTATGAATTGATTGGCACAAGTGTGGTTGACACATTTAGATTATCTTATTTAATTCTAGATGATAAAGTTCATGAGTCATATTGACAAACATTGGTACATAGGGAGGATTTCCTTAGTTTTGGATAGGCATAAAACTTTGCTATATGAGTGGTTTAACAAATTTGGTACTTTATACTTTGAGAACATGAGAATCAGGGACAAAACACAGCACTCTTCAAACTTTGAAAGGGTTTCATGTAGCAGTAGTAAAACATGGAATTTCCTGGGGCCCAGCAAGGACTGGTAGGATACGGGTCACAAAGTCAGACACAACTGAAGCTACAAAGGGTGCAGGAAAGTTTATTAAAACAAAAAGGTAGAAGTTATAGTAAAGAGAGAGGATTATTGGAGTAGGTCATCAGAGACAGGAATTATGGGAAAACAAAGTGAGAGGGGGATGTTAGAGAGATGAAAAAATGTTACAGTGGTAAAGAATTCAAGTTTATCCCTCTTAATTTTTTGAAAAAAAGATATGCTGACCTTGGCAGGCAGAATTTCTTGTTATCAGAGGTATTCACACTATGAAATGACATGCTGGAGGAATTCAACCCTTCAGTGGAGGGATGGAGTTAGATAATCCATGATATCTTCAGACACTGCATACATAATTATATGAAAAATCCACTCACTACCAGTTTCATTATTTCCATGATAACAGTTCCAATCATGCTCAACACTGATTCAAACTTCAAGGCTTTTGCAACCACAATCTACACCTTTTTCAAAATTCAAGGGTTTTCTCCTCCCCTCTCCCCTTGGCTAACATAACTTTCTGTTTTGAAAAGCAGGTAAAAGCCCAAAGGTATCATACATATCAAAGAGCTTTTGAAATATAACATTTTGATGAGTTAAAAGTAAAGCAGTAAGAAATAAGTATGGATTAAATGTCTCCTAAAAAAATGGGTGGTAAAAATTGATAGAACAGCACCTGGCAAACCATACTGCAGACTTTGCCAGGCCCAAATGTTTGAAATATTCTTTGTAACACTTGACAAAGTCAACCCCACTGAGTGTCTGAAAAGATATTGCCACTACAGGTTGGCAAAGCAACCCATAAATACACAGTCCAAGTTTTCAAACAGTTTCTTCAATCCAGAAACAAAATACAGTCCAATTCCTTTTAAGTGAAAGAAGATTTTCTGGGCTGGTTCCAGTTGGGGGAAATAAATTTGGAAGAACACAGCTTTTGAAAATAGCATTGCTGATATGATCATTGCCCTTTCAATCAATGAAAGTTTTATATAGTACATTGTGTATTTTTTTTTTAGTCCAAAGGGAATGTTTTGCTTCATATATATATATATCTATATCTTTCTAAAATCATTTCATTACTGTTATGGCTACTGCCTCACTCCTTCACTCACTTTCTTCTTTTTGTCTTCTTTCTTGCATTTTCTATGTTCTCCTCTCCCCATCCACTGACCACTCTCCTATATTCTATATTGTACCCATTATTCCCATTTATCCTTTTCATTTTCTGTTGCTTTAACTACAGACATGGCAGTTGGTTCTTTAGCAGTCATACTGTGCTCCAAAGTGAACTTTAATTATGAAAGTCAAGCATTAAGAATAACAGAAAAGGATTCCTGGTCATTACTGACTATGGAGCCACCATATCAGTTGTAGACTCAATGTTTCAATTCTTTTTATTTGTGAGAAATGTAACGTTTCTTTGTTTACAGTACTGTTGAGTTTCTAGTTGAATATAGCCAAACTGTATTTTAATTGTTTTATCAATAGAATCAGAGAATAAGCTAGAAATAATCCCAAAGCATAAAATTCAACCCAAGCGAATCCTGCTCTGGGAAACATTCATTGTTCTCAGAAAACAAGTAGCATTTCTTTTTCTCTGTTTTCTCATATCACACTTGCAACAACATGTATAGAAATATTATGATTACTGGATTACCTATCCCTCTCTCACTCATTTACTGTAGAAGACTGGTATACCTAGAGAACTGAAAAAGTGACAGAGAGCCTGAAATGCAGGGGTAATAAATATACTCTAAATTAGTTTATTATTGAAAAGGTCCAAGAAAGACTTCTCTGGTGGCTCATCAGTAAAGGAATCTCCCTGCAATGTAGGAGACATGGGTTCCATAGACACGGGTTCCATCCCAAGGCTGGGAAGATCCCCTGGAGAAGAAAATGGCAACTCATTTCCCAGTATTCTTGCCTGGGAAATCCCATAGACAGAAGAACCTGGTGGGCTACAGTCCAGGGGATCACAAAATAGTCAGACACCACTTAGTGACTAATCCACCACCAAACTACCACCATCACCGAGAAGGCAGGTAAGCCAATGGTCCTATAACAGGAAACTGTGGTAGTCAATGTAGCTTACTCACAACGCTGACAAGACAGTTCCAGCAAAGAAAACAAGGGCCTGGGAGGGAGAAGTAGAATATCAAGGAGGCTACAGGTCAGCTCTTAGGCAAAGGAGAAAGGCTGAGACTCAGGCATGGGAAATGACATAAAAAAGGACACCTGGTTACAGAACCACTGCGGCAGGACGCTGATGACAGTCACAGTAGAAGATTATCAGAACTGACGCAGCTTTAGTTAGGGGTTCTTTAAGACCTCCCAGGGTTAATATGTTGTAATTTGGTTGGCATGAAAGAGCACTGAAGATAAGAAAGACCAAAACATTTTTATAGCAGTTTGGTATTTGCCTCCTGTAATTCTACTCTGCTTATAGCAATGGTAGATGAATTGATAGCAAAAGACTCCTTCCTAATCCATTTCTAGCCCATCAGAAACCAGCATTTTTAAGCTTCTAAAATATTAGGGGACTTTGGAATTCTGCCTTAATTCTTTTCACTTTCATTTTATATATACAAAATTCCATATATCCCACTGCACCAGATATTATCCAATTAGGATAAATGAATGCTGCAAATATTTTTCAGTTTCCACTCCTGTCTGTATGCATACCAGTCCTCACTAATCAAGAAACACATTTTTACCACTATGAAAGAATTTCACCCCAAAGTCCTTTCAAATCAGTACTCTAGAAAAATGCCACACTATTTCAGGATAGAAATTCAGTGTGCAATATTTTTTCCATTCCTGTGCCATATATTAAAAGTAACCAAATTTTCATGTCCATTAGATCTCTTCCTTAACTTGAGAGACACAGAGCCAACTGTTTATGCACCCAGAATTAATGCCTGAAACCAAATTCAATCTTCTCCCTCACTGCAACACTCCTCCAACATTTTTTCTCTTGTCACCACTAAATGGTACCATGTTCTTTCCTGTTCAGTGAAAATTTTCAACTTTAACTTTGTCTCATCTTTCCCCTCTTCCTGGTCTATAATCAATTGCAAAATTGTGTTAGTTACATTCTCTAAATACATACTTAGTCTTTTCCCTACTCTCTACTACTACCTTAAATTAAGGGTTGTATGATTTTGTTTTTGTTGTTGTTGTTTTTTCTGTTAGTGATTGAATAGTATCTGACTCTCTGCATCCTCATGAACTGCAGCCCGCCAAGCCCCTCTGTCCTTCACAAGTTTCTATGATTGCTTGCCTAGATTACTAAAGCAGATCAAAGTTTGTTATTTCCAATTCATCCTCCATGTCGAAGCCATAGTGATGTTTATAAAATAAACTTCTCTGCTTTTTGTTCTAAACTATTTTTCCACTGACTTTAGAATAAAGTCCAGCTTCATGAAAATGTTTACAAATATCTTCTTATCCTCGTACCTCTCTACATTTCCTCTCTTTTTCCCATCTCATTCAACAGTATGCTGCAGAGACTTTCAATATTTTGTGCATTCTATTTCTTCTACCTATTAACTCTTCTTCATATTTTGATGCATAGTTGATGTCATAGAACATTTTGACATCTATACATTGTGCATTAATCAGCAAACATATATTCAACTTATATTATATGCCTGGGCATTGTTCTTGTTGTACAAAAGTAAGAATACCACTGTTCCTACATACAAACCTTATTATTTACTGAAAAGGCATTTAGCAATCAATAATTGTAGAGCTATTTATAACAACTACTGGATCAAATATATGTTAAACATTACTTTTAATCTACTAATTAAAATACTTTTATCTATTAATCTTGGAGAAGATGATCCTTGATAAAATAAAAACACATACTTACCTAGAGTCCCATAAATATATAATAAACCCAATGTCAGTTGGCACCCCTTACATGAAGAAAGGATATAAATGGATTCTATCTATCTGTGTCCCTATAACAGATTCCTGATCTGGGTATTTAGAGCTCAATGGATGTGTTGAAACTACATTTTTTCTGTTTTTCCTCCAGAACTGGGACATTGGTGATAAAAAATGAAACATTATCACCCTCCTCTCTTTGGGGATGAAAATTCAAGAAACTTTTCAGTGTTCTTTGGGTGATCTTGTCTCATGTTCATTCCCAGAAGAAGATCTTAAAGAAGAATCCACAGGGAGGGAACAGAGTCCAAGCTGTTATCCTGGTCACTACAGAAGTGCTCAGAATCCATAAAAATATTCTGCAAGAATATAGACCCAAAATGTTAAGACTCTCTGTTTCCAGCTCTGGAGTCATTAAAAGTTGAGCTTTGCAGAATATGAATGGAAAACTCTACCTCAATTATGGGATAAAAGAAAGCAGAACTTAAGGGACACAGGGCTCTGTGCATGACCTATATTTAACAGGGATACCAAGTGACACAACCAAATTCATGCTGCAAGACTTTTTTACATTCCACTGTCTCCCCTTTCAAGCTTGGCCTTTGGAATCACTCCTTTGGACTGACTAATCCTTGAAGGACTTGGTTATTTTGAAAGAGAGATTTCAAGAGAAACATAGGAAGCTCCCTACTAAACAAAACATGTGAGAAAATACTTGTGATATAATGTTTTCTTGTATTTTAAATTAGTGAAATATTTTATACAAATTGCAGCATGAATTATGAAAACTTATATAAAAATAAATTTACAAACAGCCACTGCTGCTGCTGCTACTGTTGCTAAGTCGCTTCAGTCATGTCCAACTCTATGTGACCGCATAGATGGCAGCCCACCAGGCTCCCTATCGCTGGGATTCTCCAGGCAAGGATACTGGAGTGGGTTGTCATTTCCTTCTCCAATGCATGAAAGTGAAAAGTGAAAGTGAAGTCGCTCAGTCGTGCCCAAACTTCAGCGACCCCATGGACTGCAGTCTTCCATGCTCCTCCATCCATGGGATTTTCCAGGCAAGAGTACTGGAGTAGGGTGCCATTGCCTTCTCCCAACTACTGAATATCAATTTTTATCTAGAAAGTGAGGAGCCAGAGATTTGCTTGAGCAAGGGATTGTTGTGATTAGACTTGCATGTAAGGTACATAATTCTGTGCATTTAGGATGGAATTGCAAAGAATAAATCATGGGAACACCCAGCATAAATATGGGAGGTTTATCCCTGCAGTGACAAAATAAGATGGTTTGTGTCATCTACTGTACTGCCCTATTAAGAAAATCACCTCTTCTCTCGGTAAATCTAATATACATCTAATATGTAAGGAAGTGATAAAAATTGGACAAACAAAAGAATAAACAAGTGATAAAGAAAAACAAAACCAAAACACATCTTGTATGACTTAAGTATGGAAATCATCCTAGAGTTTATCCCTTTACTTTCCTCTATTTTCATTCAATCTGAAATAGAATAGTTATGAAGAAGTTTATCCAGAGGTAAATAAAGAGTATAAATTTAAAGACTGATAAAGTTCAACAAAATCCCCAAGATCATTTTCAAAATGAGAGAGACTCAGGATAAAATTAACAGATCTGAAAGCTGAACAGAAATCTTTTTCTTCCTCCACAAAACACTTTTGCAAGGGATATTTCGGATAAGGCAGAGTGAACCTTTGTAGATGATGCTCAGAGAAAGTGCTGACCTTTGCTTTCTCAGGGGCCAGGCTCCATAAACTGTAATTGGGCAGATCTGGAACTGCTCTCAATCTTTCTCTTGCAGCTACAGGGCTACTCTGTTGACACTGATGATCAGGACACTAGTAGAGGGCAGCAAGAGGCAGTTCTCTACACCTCTCCTGAGACAAAGCATAACAGGCCTTCCTGGGCACAAGGAAGAAAATCCAGCTCATTAAAGAAAGAAAGTTTTCACTGACATATTGCCCTCCTCCTTGCACATTTCCCCTCTTGTCTTCATTTCTAAGCCTGACCCCTTATCTCACCTTTGCCCAGAGGGTCAACAAAACTTCATGGTTGACACTGATTTTCTAACAGCAGCAATTTTAACCCAGTAAAAATATCCCCAAAGCACAAAAGGTATCAAATTAAAGTGCCTCTCCAATAACTTGATACTGTGACTAATTCACAAAGGTATAAAGTGAGGGAGGTGTTGTTTAGTTCTTGGATTTTGCAATCAAGTGGATGTTCACCTGTCTTTGTCTCACCTCTTAGTTGTTGTGAACAATCTTTTTAATGGGATGTTTCTGTATCTGATATCCACATCTATGCATTTGCTCTATAGGCTAATATCTGTCTTCATAGTTTTGCTGCTATGATTATCTTTCTAGACGATGCAATAAGTTCAACTGCACTCAAGTATCCGCCTCCCTTCTCAGTTTTGGTAATCATACTTTTCATGTCTTTTTCATAACATTGTTTCATATTTTCTGTTTTCTTCATTTTCTAAACATTGATCAAGTTTTAACCATATTTAGATTTGATTTTCTTGAAAAATTTTCTTATTTAGGTGGTATTGTGTATTTCTATGAGGAAGTATACAAATACTTGTGTTTCTTTTGAAACTATGTTTTTTTCACAATTATTGAATTTGTCTACAATTTACATTATTTAAATTGTGTCAATTTATGCTAAAATTTATTATTACAATACATAACAGCTTATTTTACACATGAATTATACTGCTAAACATCTCTGGCAACAATCAAAGAGATGTAAATGATGGTGAATGGACAGGCAGAACTGATAAGGCAGAAATGGCACAGATATCTTTTTTAAAATATAAATTATTTATTTTAATTAGGGGCTAATTACTTTACACTATTGTATTGGTTTTGCCATACGTCAACATGAATCCGCCACGGGTGTACACGTGTTCCCCATCCAGAAGCCCCCTCCCACCCTCCCTCCACATACCATCCCTCTAGGTCATCCCAGTGCACCAGCCCCGAGCATCCTGTATCATGCATCGAACCTGGATTGGTGATTTGTTTTACATATGATATTATACATGTTTCATTGTCATTCTCTCAAATCATCCCACAGAGTCCATAAGACTGTTCCATATATCTGTGTCATTTTTGGTGTCTCGCATACAGGTTTATCATTACCATCTTTCTAAATTCCATATGTATACGTTAGTATACTGTATTGGAACATGTATCTTGAAGAAACTGATGTTTCATGTTCTAACCCTTGAAAAATAATTATGAAAATATAGACGGTACTAGTAACTCTGAGGTCGGCATTGAAAGTATCTGCATAGACCATACTCATCGATCTAACCATAGTTCAGTTTACACTTTAATTATGTCCCAAAGGAAAACAGGTAAATAATGGAGATAAATGATGTACAATGTCCAATAATGCATACTTTGGAATACCTGGAAAAATACACACATGTACATGCACATGTATAAATTAATGTATGCTTTTAATTAAAATATACATGAACAAAAGTACACAAATTATATCAGAGCTTGATGAATTTTCTCTGAATTTGAAGATGTCATATAATCAGCACTTAAGTAAAAAAAAAGAAAAAAAGAAAACCACAATATCAATATCTTCCTAGGTAACTCCTCTTGTCCCTTGATAATCACCATTCTCCTTTCAAGGACGAACACTATTTGCATTTCTAATGTCTACATTGTTTTACTTGTTTTGGAAAGTTATGTAATCTAAAAGCAATGTTATATGCTTTTTGTGTCTGCTCAACATTTTGATTGTGAAAATAATCTACAATGTTACATGTAGCTGTGTAGGATTGCTATGTGTACAGTGTTCTGTTGTGTAATTATAGCAAATTCATGCATTCTACCATTTGTGGATAATTGTGAATTGCTGTCATTATTATTTTTTTCTTATTACAAATAGTACTGTAGCAAACATTTTTTATATATCATTTGGTGAAAAAATGTATAGATTTCTTATATATATATATATATATATATACACACTGGAAGTGAGATTTGTGAACTATAAGATATGCATAAGTTCAGGTTTACTATATATTGCCAAAGAGTTTTCTGAATAAGTTATATCAACTTAAACTTCTACCATTCATGTAAGAGAATGCAATTTGATTTATATCTCTGCTCATGTTTTGTGTACTTCTTTTATATTCTTGGCATTCTGGCAAATATTTCCTGGTATCATATTATGGTTTTTCTTTTTCTTTTTTCTAGTAAAGTTAAATCCTTATATTTACTTCTCTTGCTAACTACTTATTCAAATCTTTGGCTGTTTTACACTGCATTGTCTTTTGTTTTTATAAATTTGAAAGACTCTCTGTATTTGGCATTACTTTCTAATCTGGAGGAAAATAAATATGAGATAACAAGAAAGAGCAATAATACTATTTTTTGCAAATTTTATAAGTTTTTGCATTGCCAAATTTAGCTGAGCATATTAGTTGTAATTCTAAAACATACTTGAAGCTTCATTCCTCAGTGAAAAGGGTATTTTCTCTTCACCAATATAATATATTACACCGATGTGCTATTGTAGAGATTTGATAGAAGAAAATAAAATGACAAATATAGATACAACAGTGGCAAGAACAGTTCAGGCAGAAGGAGACTTATTTATTACAAAAATAATCTATGTAAATATTGTGAGATTCTAGTGAATGCTTACCACCAAAATATATACAGAAACATTCATCCCTGAAAATGAGCTGTTTATCAGCAAGATTGAATAGAGACAAGGAGAAGGGGGGCCGCTAGCAATGAGGGTATCTCTCTTCCTCCATTGTAGTCCCTCAGGGAGGAGAAAGGATCACATGGGAAGTGCCACTGTGATACAACTTTCCCACCAACTAGTTATGTAACTATTTTGCCATTATTTATATATGGGTTTAATTTAACTTTTAACCACTGGCATATTGCTTGTTTTGTATGTTTGTTTTTCAGCTTCTTTTGATTCAGCTCCTTGGGTTCACATTTACTACTTAAAATTTCCCATTCAAATATGAATAAAGTTACCATATATTGGCTACCTATGTGTCTGCCAAAACACAACTTAAAAGATAGCTAAATGGAATATCCAAAATGGTCAGCTGTTTTCAATAGTACAAGGTAGTTATCCTCCTTTCCTTCCTCCATAAAACACAGCTCTCAATAGGTGAGCCCTCTTATATTAATATATTATAATCATCTCTTAATAGGATATAAATCTTTTGGTTCTAAAATACCATTTTAAAGTTGTCATTAAAATGTGACTGATTACCACTTCTTAAGACATTTAATGACTCAGTGTGAAATTGACCCAGTTGCTGGGTTGGTAAGGAGCAACTTATTTATATCTCCTTAATGAACATTAAATGTCTTTCTGGAGTGATGAAGCAGGGGGTAGTAAAAGAGAGGTACAAAGATTGTAAAGGAAAGTGGGCATTCCTGAAAGTTTCCTGCCCTCTTCTGGGCTTGCACAGCCCTCTGTGTGCTATGAGCAGAACCTAATACTTTAGTCATCTTTTCAAGGAAGTTTATGTATTCAGGAGAACAGGTAAATTATCCCTAATTTAAACTAGTATATGCCAGACTCCCGTCACCAGAATTCAAAATCTGAGCAATATTTTAATACATTTTCTCCAACTTAATGCCCATATGCAATGAGGCATTAAGTTCTGTCCATAATACTATGATGGCATTATTCATTTTACTTTTCTTTTAATTACCACCACACCTGCCATAGTGCAGGCGTTTACGTCTGTCCTATACCATTTTTGAAATCTTCTTTTTAAATAGTCTAATCCATGCCTCTCCCTATGTTACCCATTTACAATAAAGCAAGTCTAATGCCTGACTTTGACACTGATCACATAAATCTCTGTGCAAAAGCTTTAATTAACTCCTTGTTGTCTGTAGAGTGAATTCAAATTCTTGAATATGCATTCTATCTTCACTTATCACCATTGCTCCATTCACTCTAGGATCCAAATCAGCATATCCAACTTTTTGGTAGTGTTGTTCAAGCATGATATCTGTAAAGATTCCACACCAAGGTAACAGTTTACTATCAGAGAGGAAATGAGCAAAGAAGATCCAATTTCTAGGTGTATCACTTCTTCATATGGAACAGATCCCTCTTTCCCTTTTCCCCTACCCTTATCTCTTTCTTCAGACTTCCTCTTTTTCTGCTGCCTACAATGATCTTCCATCCTTTTCTCCATATTCAAATGTGAGGCTAACTTCAAATGCCTCATTGAAAGATAAAATAAGAAATATAAAATAAAAGTGACAATATAAATGCAATTTTACAAATATTGTCTTAGAGATCACATTGCTAAAAATTTTGGTAGAAGCTACTAGCTGTTTACCAAAACCTACTTTCTATATAAGTGATGTTTCTCTGCTTCCCAAGCATTTAGGCATAATCAAGTGACTAAGTATTTGACAAAGGAGTACGAACAGATATTTGTCACTTCTAGATCTTTTCACACTCTTTTCTGTATATTTTCTTCTCTTCTAGTGAGAAGAGGAAGATGAAAATGGCAGAGCTACCAGGTGGAAGGAATTGGAGAGTCTATATTAAAGTTCTCCAAAGAAACAGAAGAAAAAAATATATATATATGTCATTCACATAAAATATAAACATATATAAAGTGATTTATTTCAAGAATTTGGCCTGAGCCATTGTGGGAACTGACAAGTGCAGAATTAGTAGGGCAAGCTAGAAATTTGGGAACAGACGCTACAGTCTTGAAGCAGAATATCTTCTCTTTCTGGGGATACTCAGTTTGTCCTTCAGGCCTTTCCACTAATTAGATGAAACTCAATAAATTACAGAAGATAATCTCCTTTACTTAAAATTAACTGATTGTATATATTATCAACATTTACAAAATGCCTTCATATCAGCACACAAATTAGTATTGGATTGAATAACTGAATTGAATAATTGAATTGAATATTCAATTGAATAATTGAATAACTACATCATAGCCAAGCTGACACATAAAATTATTTCAGAGTTTCTACACGATTACATGGAAGTGGTCTTCCTTGATAATCTGGGCATGCACATAGAAATGTTACATAAGTAAGAACTGAAAGGTTTTATTGTTTTAAGCCATTGAAATTTTGAGATTTGTTTTCCTCAACTAAACCTACTTCAAATAATATAAGAAATATGCTAGACAGAGATCTTTCCAGTCCTACTTCAAAGAATAGATGAAAATAGCCTTAATTAAGCATTAAGTGTTGATATGCTAATAAATTTGTCTCTGAGGTTTGCAGTAGGTTTATTATCTTTAGCAACCTAAACATTTGTTAATATGTGGATGATACTTTAATTTTCCCAAGATGATCACATTTTTCATGGTACTATTTAAAGGTGAATATCTACCAACCTTCATTTTAGATTATTGCCTCTTTGAAATTAGTGGAGTGAATTTTACTGTGGTTTTAAAAATGTTGTGATTCTGGCTTAAATGTTTCCAGAAGAGAGATAGCTATTAGCCCGGCTCTAAACTCTCGATATAGTCCTCAAATAGCTAAAGGGGCAAAGATGCAGTAGTCACATGGCTTTAGGGTATAAACCTCAAAATTACAGAGGCAATTGCTTGCTTGATTTGGTTGACATTCAGCCAAAATCTATGAGCTCATAGTCACTGGCATTAACTATATTTACTACTACCAGAATGAAATTCCAATCATTGTGTGTAGCCCTAATAATAATCCTATATGACTAGAGGCTGCTTCTTCAACATTATTTCCACCTAATTTATAATCAAGATGTTCAATTAATAATTTTAGCACTTTATGCAGTGTTAAGTCAGCTGAAAAATATGTGATTTTTCCACTTTTCATTTTTCATAATGCTGAGGAATGCATAATAACCTGACAAAATGATTATTTTTTTTTGGTCAGGATTGCAATGATTATTAACAGACTAATGGGAAAAGGAAAGGATTTTAAGAGAAAAGCTGAAGCGTTGATTGATTGAGTTCTGTAAAATTAAAGGCAAAAACTATTGCAAAAATAAAGCAGCTCTGTCCACAACACGTTTTTTAAATTATTAAAGGTTTGGAAAAGAAAATTGATCTAGGTAGGAAAGATGATCATCTCTTTGGGTGCTTTTTCCATGAAATCTGCCAGAGATCTGCTGAATCCCTTCATTTATCTTGACTCAGTTTGTGTTTATTTAGTCTATTAGTGTTACTTTCTCCAACCCCTTCGTGGGTGTTATTTTTCATATTTTTAAGTTAACCAATTAACAAGTGTTAATTTCCGTTCAGTTCAGTTCAGTCTCTCAGTCGTGTCCGACTCTTAGCAACCTCATGAATTGCAGCACACCAGGCCTCCCTGTCCATCCATCACCAACTCCCGGAGTTCACGCAGACTCACGTTCATCGAGTCAGTGATGCCATCCAGCCATCTCATCCTTAGTCGTCCCCCTCTCCTCCTACCCTCAATCTCTCCCAGCATCAGAGTCTTTTCCAATGAGTCAACTCTTCGCATGAGGTGGCCAAAGTACTGGAGTTTCAGCTTCAGCATCATTCCTTCCAAAGAAATCCCAGGGTTGATCTCCTTCAGAATGGACTGGTTGGATCTCCTTGCAGTCCAAGGGACTCTCAAGAGTCCTCTCCAACACCACAGTTCAAAAGCATCAATTCTTCGGTGCTCAGCCTTCTTCACAGTCCAACTTTCACATTCATACATGACCACAGGAAAAACCATAGCCTTGACTAGACGGACCTTAGTCGGCAAAGTAATGTCTCTGCTTTTGAATATACTATCTAGGTTGGTCATAATTTTTCTTCCAAGGACTAAGCGTCTTTTAATTTCATGGCTGCAGTAATCATCTGCAGTGATTTTGGAGCCCCCAAAATAAAGTCTGACACTGTTTCCACTGTTTCCCCATCTATTTCCCATAAAGTGGTGGGACCAGATGCCATGATCTTTGTTTTCTGAATGTTGAGCTTTTTTTTTTTTTTTTAATACTTTATTCTACATTACAATACTGTATTTGTTTTGCCATACATTGACATGAATTAGCCACAGGTGTCCACGATCTCCCAATGCTGAAGCCCCCTCCCACCTCCCACCCAGTATCATCTCCCTGAATCATCCCGTGCACCAGCCCCATGCATCCTGCATCCTGTATTGAACATAGACTAATGCTTCGTTCTTACAAGATAGTATACATGTTTCAATGCCATTCTCCCAAATCATCCCCCCCTCTCCCTCTCCCTCAGAGTCCCAAAGTCCGTTCTATACCTCTGAGTCTCTTTTGTTGTCTCACATATAGGGTCATCATTACTATCCTTCTAAAGTCCATATATATGTGTCAGTATACTGTATTGGTGTTTTTCTTTCTGGCTTACTTCACTCTGTATAACCGGCTCCAGTTTCATCCATCTCATTAGAACTGAGTTGAATTTATTCTTTTTAAGGGCTGAGTAATACTCCATTGTGTATATGTACCACAGCTTTCTTATCCATTCATCTGCTGATGGACATCTAGGTTGCTTCCATGTCCTGGCTATTATAAACAGTGCTGCAATGAACATTGGGGTACATGTGTCTCTTTCAATTCTGGTTTCCTCGGTGTGTATGCCCAGCAGTGGGATTGCTGGATCATAAGGGAGTTCTATTTGCAAATTTTTAAGGAAACTCCACACTGTTTTCCATAGTGGCTGTACTAGTTTGCATTCCCACCAGCAGTGTAAGAGGGTTCCCTTTTCTCCACATCCTCTCCAGCATTTATTGCTTGTAGACTTTTGCTGAATGTTGAGCTTTAAACCAACTTTTTCACTTTCCTCTTTCACTTTCATCAAGAAGCTCTTTAGTTCTTCACTTTCTTCCATAAGGGTGGTATCATCTGCATATCTGATGTTATTGGTTATTGATATTTCTCCTGGCAATCTTGATACCAGCTTATGTTTCTTCCAGCCCAGCATTTCTCATGATGTACTCTGCATAGAAGTGAAATAAACAGGGTGACAGTATACAGCCTTGACGTACTTCTTTTCCTATTTGGAATCAATCTGTTGTTCCATGTCCAGTTCTAACTGTTGCTTCCTGACCTGCATACAGATTTTTCAAGAGGCAGGTTAGGTGGTCTGGTATTCCCATCTCTTGAAGAATTTTCCACAGTTAATTGTGATCCACACAGTAAAGGCTTTGGCATAGTCAATAAAGCAGAAGTAGATGTTTTTCTGGAATTCTCTTGCTTTTTGATGATCCAGCAGATGTTGGTAATTTGATCTCTGGTTCCTCTGCCTTTTCTAAAACCAGCTTGAATATCAGGGAGTTCACAGTTCATGTATTGCTGAAGCCTGGCTTGCAGAATTTTGAGCATTACTTTACTAGCATGTGAGATGAGTGCTGTTGTGCGGTAGTTTGAGCATTCTTTGGCATTGCCTTTCTTTGGAACTGGAATGAAAACGGACCTTTTCCAGTCCTGTGGCCACTGCTGAGTTTTCCAAATTTGCTGGCATATTGAATGCAGCACTTTCACAGCATCATCTTTCAGGATTTGAAATAGCTCAACTGGAATGCCATCACCTCCACTAGCTTTGTTTGTAATGATGCTTTCTAAGGCCCACTTGACTTCACATTCCAAGATGTCTGGCTCTAGATTAGTGATCACATCATGATTATCTGGGTCATGAAGATCTTTTCTGTACAGTTTTTCCGTGTATTCTTGCCACCTCTTCTTAATATCTTCTGCTTCTGTTAGGTCCATAATATTTCTGTCCTTTATCAAGCTCATCTTTGCATGAAATGTTCCCTTTGTATCTCTAATTTTTTGAAGAGATCTCTAGTGTTTCCCATTCTGTTGTTTTCCTCTATTTCTTTGCATTGATTGCTGAAGGTTTTCTTATCTCTTCTTGCTATGCTTTGGAACTCTGCATTCAGATGCTTGTACCTTTCCTTTTCTTAGGGGAAACTTAGAAGGGAAACTTGAAGACCTATAAGGTATGATATGGAATTGCCAAATATTTTTACCATTTCCAAATCTCTTTCCCACCATTGCTAACAATGTTTGAAATTAAAGTTTGTACATCTTCCCTTTGAATCTCAAAGTTTAGTCTCCTTGAGTTCCTTTTTGAAATGCAAACGTCCTCTATGAGCTAATACTTTAAACCTTTATCAACCAAAAATCCCCTAGAATTACTTAAGTGTTAGGTGGGAGCACATAGATACCTAAGGGTAAAAATATGGAAAGGAGATCAAAGATTGGAAGGGAAATATTGAAAATTGGGAGATAGGGCTATCCAAAATGAACCTTCAGAACAACAGTGTTTTAACCAGGCTTATTCTGACCTCAGAAAGGACAATGTGGGTTAATAGGTGTATCAGAGTGTTAGAATTTTTTCATAACTCTTCTGTGTGTTATTCAATGTCACAAGAGTTTTAAAAATATTTAACAATTGCTTATATGGTCCATGCCTTGATATTTGGAGGGATTATTCAAAATCTTTTTATGTCAGGATAATGACTTCCAAAGCACTTACCATCTTGTGTCAGTCAAATAAAAACACTTTTTCATCACTGTGGGGATATCAAGTATTGAATATATAAGAAAATATAGGTAAGTGGTGACACAAAATGAAGAAAAGTTTTAGTATTTAGAATTCAATAACCCCAATCTCTGTCTCTAATGACTCCTAGGTGGTTAAATATCCTGAATTTTAAGTGAGATCTTATTCCTTTCTTAATTTTTCTGAGGCTATCAGTTGTTAACTAAAAAGATGCATAACCTAAGAGTTATGAGTTAAGTTTTAATTGGGGCAAAATGAGGATTGCAGCCTTCAGTTATTTCTGAGAGACTGCCCCAAGAGTTATTGGGGGAAGATCAATATATAAGATTTCAGTGAAGGAGGAGTGCAATGAAATCAAGCATTTACTTTGTAAAAGTTTTTCTGCTAGTCATGAGGCTCTGATGTCATCATGAAAGGATTTAGTGCTTTCCTAAATATTAGGAGATGCAAGGATTGGGATCATGAATTCAGCTCCTGAAAATATTTAACTATCTAAAGACCTGTCCCACCACATTCCCTTTATCACAGACTGCCTCAGCCACTCTGAACTCCCTCAGGGCATGTTGAAGGTCAATAGCAACAGCAGCACAGAGTTCAGTCTCCACAAAGGCAGATGGCAAATGCTCTTGTTTTTCAGTTGCTGGCAGTGCACTTGGCAAGTGCGAATTTGCAGTTGACACTGTTATCTATCTATCTATCTCATCATGGCTTTTGAAGTCACTCAGTTGTGTCTGTTTCTTTGAGACTCCATGGACTGTAGCCTGCCAGGGTCCTCTGTCTATGAAATTCTTTAGGCAAGAATATTGGAGTGGATTGCCATTTCCTTCTCCAAGTGATCTTCCCGACCCAGGGATTCAACTTGGGTCTCCCACATTACAGGTAGATTCTTTACTGTCTGAGCCACACAGTGGTAGATGCAGGCAAGGCAAACAAGATGATTAATGAGGATTCTCACATCCTACTGTATATTCGATTGCACCCTGGGGTCTGATTTTGTATCCATCGTTGGATTGCTAATGATTTCACAAAGATCACTTGTGATTTTTTTTTTAGCCACCTAAATGTCTGAGGCCTGATTTTGCTCTTCACGCTCCTTGGTCCCTGGCGTTTATACTCTCAGTCATCTTCCATTTCTATAAACTTGCTTCTTGGCTCTACTTGTAGCAAAGCATTCTGATATATTTACATCCCCCTTCTTTCCTTTATCTCCTTCTCTTCTCTCTGTGTCTTCTGTATATGGTTTAGTTCACAAAATTTGAGTCCTGAATCTTCCACTTTTATGAGAAATCATAAAGTCTTAATTATAAATTTTTATGTTAGGAATGTATTATTTTGTAAATGCAATCAAAGTCAAGGAGGAGAAATGACTTTTGGAAGTGAAAGAAGAGTAATTTTCAACTGAATATGTATCATTCAACCTCATGATTTCAACCACTGTGTTTATAATCATTAACCCCCCAAATGTCTCATCTTTCCAGATTTCCTTTCCAACCATATCCATGGAACTTTCATGTTAGATGAAACAGTCTCAAAATTTTGGTTAACATAAGTATGCTGTCTTCATAATTCTCCATCTGTCTCAAACCATTGAAATGTTCCTTTCTTTATTTCCCACATTTATTCCCTGAATCTTTGCAATAATTAATTTGTAAGGTCTCTCTTATTTTACTTTCTCTTTTATTAATTTATTTATTTTAATTAGAGGCTAATAATTTTACAATATTGTGGTGATTTTTGCCATACATCAACATGAATCAGCCATGAGTGTACATGTGTCCCATCATCCTGAAACCCCACCCCCACCTTCCTCCCTACCCCATTCCTCTGAATTGTCCCAGAGCACCAGCTTTGGGTGCCCTGCTTCATGCATCAAATTTGCCCTAGTCATCTATTTTACGTATGGTACTATACAGGTTTCAGTACTATTCTCTCAAGTCACCCCACCCTCATTTTCTCCCACATAGTCCAAAAGTCTGTTCTTTACATCTGTGTCTCTTTGCTATCTTGCATATAGGGTCATCATTATCATCTTTCTAAATTCCACATATATGCATTATGTAAGGTCTCTTGTAGCTGTACTTTGTTCAGTGCCAGAATACTGGTTTCAGCCCTTATATCTTTGTATCTAGACAAATTTTGTCAAAGAAGTTTATTGAAAACTGAAAACCTACGCTATAATTCTAGATGATATTAACTTTAACATAGTCGCAGATCCTACACTCTAAGAAGCTTGCGGTCTAATAAACTGTGTTAGACATTTGACTCCCTTTTCCACCTACCTTCTTTTAATATATTTTGTCTACTACTTCCTTGTTTATTTGACTAATACACTACATGACTCTTGTTCCTTGTATACTTTAAACATCTTCAGTATTTACCTATTTCAGAGACATGGACTGTCATTTAAGTTTTAAAGTCTTCTCCAATATATTTGGGGCTTCCAGGTGGCACTAGTGGTAAATAACCCATATGCCAGTGCAGGTTCTGTTTCTAGGTCAGGAAGATCCCCTAGAGGAGAGCATGGCAGTCCATTCCACTATTCTTTCCTGAACATCTCCATGGACAGAGAAACTTGGTGTGCTACAGTCCATAGGGCCACAAAGAATTGAACATGACTGAGGTGACATAGCACACATGCCCTCTAATATATCTAGCTTTACCCATATATATATATATATATATATATATATATATATATGATGTTATTTTCTCTTTTATTTGCATAAAATCTGAAGTCAGACTTTTTACTCCTGTTCCTCAAAGATCCTCACCTGTACTTTGTTCTCTACAGTCCTTGCTATTTCTACATCACTATTTTGAATCTAAAACTTTTGTCTCTTCCATGGACACCTCCCATCCTACCCTATATAACCTTAATAGTCTTCTTACCAGTAGGTTTTTCTTGTTCATCCTCCACACACCACCCAACACTGAGCCTTCTCTTTTATTTATGTATTTATTTCACTAAACAAGTCACCATTTAAAAATCTATGCATTTCAATTACTTATCATCTTTATGATGTTTCTCTCCATAAACAAGAAGAATAGGATGTGAGCTTAAGGAAGGTAAGTTTTTGCTCACTGCTAATCACCAGAGCATGAAATAGTTGTTATCACATACTTCAGTTCAGTTCAGTTGCTCACTAGTGTCTGACTCTTTGCAACCCCATGAACTGCAGTATGCCAGGCCTCCCTGTCCATCACCAACTCCTGGAGCGTGCTCAAACTCATGTCCATTGAGTCAGTGATGCCATCCAACCATCTCATTCTCTGTTATCCCCTTATCCTCCTGCCTTCAATATTTCCCACCATCAGAGTCTTTTCCAAGAAGTCAGTTCTTCTCATCAGGCCACCAAAGTATTGGAGCTTCAGCTTCAGCATCAGTCTTTCCAATTCAGGATTGATTTCCTTTAGGACTGACTGGTTGAATATCCTTGCAGTCCAAGAGACTCTCAAGAGTCTTCTTCAACACCACAGTTCAAAAACATCAATTCTTCACTGCTCAGCTTTCTTTATGATCCAGTTTTCACATCAGTACATGACTACTGGAAAAGTCATAGCTTTAACTATATGGAACTTGTTGGTAAAGTTTTGTCTCTTCTTTTTAATATGTTATCTGGGTTGGTCATAGCTATTCTTCCAAAGAACAAGTGTCTCTTAATTTTATGACTGCAGTCACCATCTGCAGTGATTTTGGAGGCCAAAAAAATAGTCCGTCACTATTTCCATATCTATTTGCCATGAAGTGATGGGACCAGATGCCATCAGCTTAATTTTTTGAATGTTGAGTTTTAAGCCAGCTTTTTTACTCTCTTTTTTCACTTTCATCAAAAGGCTTTTTAGTTCCTCTTTGCTTTCTGCCATAATGTTGGTGTCATCTAAATATCTGAGGTTACTGATATTTCTCCTGGAAATTTTGATTCTAGCTTGTACTTCATCCAGTGGGTCATTTCACATGAGGTACTCTGCATATAAGTTAAATAAGCAGGGTGACAATATACAACCTTCTTTCCCAGTTTGGAACCAGTCTGTTGCTCCATGTCCAGTTCTAAATGTTGCTTCTTAACCTGCATACAGATTTCTCAGGAGGCAGGTCAGGTGGTCTGGTATTCCCATCTCTTAAAGAAGTTTCCACAGTTCATTGTGATACACATAGTCAAAGGCATTGGCATAGTCAATAAGGCACAAGTAAATGTTTCTCTGGAACTCTCCTGCTTTTTCTATGATCCAGCAGATATCGGCAATTTGATCTCTGGTTCCTTTTCTAAATCTAGCTTGAACGTCTGGAAGTTCACGTTTCACGTACTGTTGATGTCTCACTTAAATAATTTTGAGCATTACTTTACTAGTATATGAGATGAGTGCAATTGTGCAGTAGTTTGAACATTCTTTGGCATTGCCTTTCTTTGAGACTGGAATGAAAACTGATGTTTTCCAGTCTTGTGGCCACTGCTAGATTTGCTAGCATGTTGAGTGTAGCACTTTCACAGCATCTTCTTTTAGTATTTGATGTAGCTCAGCTGAAATTCCATCATTTCCAATAGCTTTGTCCATAGTGGTGTTTCCTAAGGCCCACTCGTCTTTGTACTCCAGGATGTCTGGTTCTAGGTGAGTGATCATCCTTCGTAGTTATCTGGATCATCAAGATCTTTTTTGTGTAGTTTTTCTGTGCATTTTTGCCATTTCTTCTTAATATCTTCTACTTCTGTTAGGCCTATACCATTTCAGTCAAATAGCTGAGAAGAGAAGAGAAGCTAAAGAAGAAAAGGAAAGATATACCCATCGGAATTCAGAGTTCCAAGCAACAGCAAGGAGAGATAAGAAAGACTTTCTTATCAATGCAAAGAAATAGAAGAAAATATAGAATGACAAAGACTAGAGATCTCCTCAAGAAAATTAGAGATAGCAAGGGAACATTTCATGCAAAAATGGGCACAATAAAGGACAGGTTAGGAGTGAAATTAATTTAAATTATTGGATTTTCTTAGATTACAAGTTCGCAGTTATTTTTTTCCTTATTGACCTCTTGAGGAGAATTTTTATTATATATTTTTTTCTATTTGTCTGTTTCACTCATAATACTTTAATGCCACAAATATACTGTTTCTGTTTGTGCACTGTGGCCCTTAGAGGGCAATATCTGTTGCAAAATCTAAGATTTTTCCTATCCCCCTTTCCCCTTCAAAACAACTTTCTCTTCTTAGGGACAACATCTCATTTTGTTGAAAGTGTATGCTCCTGATAGTACAATAAATGTACATTTTTAAAGTGAAAGCAAACATAAATTAAGTCCTGTGGCTAAAAATATCCTATGCTGCGGATAAATGGTTCTCATACCTTGAGTGTTTCACCTGGAATGTTTGCTAAAACACAGTTTGCTGGGCTCAGCTTCCAGAGTTTGCAATTCAGTGGGTCTTCACTGGGACTAAGAACTTGGATTTCTCAGTTTCCCAAGAAATGCTAATTCTACTTAAGAGATCACATTCTGAAAACCAATTATGTAGCTAATTGTTGTCAGGGAAAACTCTGTTACTAACTTTATGTTTAAAAATCTCTGCTGTTATAATAACTAAAATTTCTTTGAGGTTTTAAGTAGGTTACTAATGTGCTCATGTGTGTGCCAAGTCACTTCAGTCATGTCTGACTCTTTGCAACTCTATGGAACTCAGGATCCTCTGTTCATGGGATTTTCCAGGCAAGAATACTAGAGTGGATTGCCATGCATTCCTCCAGGGAATCTTCCACACACAGAAATCAAACCTGGGTCTCATGTTTCCTGCATTGGCAGGCAGTTTCTTTATCACTAGCACCAAGAATCGTAGATAAATCTTTTTCTTCAAGACACTTGAATATCACAGTAGTGATTACACAGAGGTGATGGCAGATCAGAAGCCAGAATGGAGTTTGTTGCCTAATGACTCAGTGACTTCATATGTAAGAGAATCTTGTGTTGGTATTTCAGGCCCAAAGGGTCATTCTGAAGACCTTCCACTTTTAAGAGTAGCAACCTCTTTTGTACATTCAATACTTTGCTTCTCTGTACCTCCTTAAATGAACTAATTACTATTTTTCAAAGATTTAGAGGAGTCTGTGTAAAGAAATGCAAAATGTCTTGGTTTCTTCTAAGTGGCTTGGATCCTACAAATACAAACAGATGACTACAGATCACAAGTGGTGTGATCTGCCTTGATGAAACAGCAAAGAACCTTGAGAAGAATAAGAATTCTAAGATAAGAGATGCATTGAAACACATCTGTTAGCTGGAGAATGAGAGCATGGTATAAATATGGTTTTTCTTTTTAGGATAGTACCCAAAAGAAAGGTGGATTCTAGAAGTTATAAGAGAAATATTTCCAGTCCAAACACATCTCCAAAGAATAGAATAAAAATAAGCTCCTATCTGATACTTAAGAAGTGCCTAACAACTCGGTTCATCTCAGACTGCACTTTTGTATCTAAAAAGCCCAGCTACAAATTGCCTTTATTAGGCTGAAGGGTGTTTAGCCCAAACTAAAGTGCACATTCTTTTACTTGAATGAACACCTTTAGGAAGCAAGACAAAGTGAAATTTTAAAAACAGAGCTTCAAAGTCTAAATTTGATTTGGTCAGTTCTCTGTCTTCAGGATCATGTAATTGATCTACTGCACACAGATTAACTCTGATGCACTACCACTTATTGTCTCGATAATCTGTATCTGCCTGCACAGCACTCCACCTGGCTTCTTGGATAACAATAGTCAGGAAATGAGAGAGGCTGTGGCAAAGCCCTGCATAAAGCGAGACAGGGCTTTTGTTTCTCATACCTCACTGTCTTTTCAGGTTTTCCTCTCTCTGCCTTTCATTTTTATGTTTGCCAAAGAAAAGAATTAACAGAGTGGAAGTTTTATATGTGAGGCAAGCTTCAGTGGTGTTGATGCTTTTTGCGACCAACTCTTAGCTGAGTGGCAGGTCTCTGGGAATCTGTCTAAACGCCAAGTTGCTCTTGGTGGAAGGTTTTTCTGAGAGGGTAGTTATTATTTGCCAGCTGCTTGAAAGCAGACATTTTGCATTTCTTTACTTTAGAAATATTTTTCATCTATTTATTCTCCTGTTTGGACTGAACAGTGATTTTAAATAATCAGAAAAATAAGTCATCCTCTAAACGTATACAGCAAGTGTCATTCATTATATGCTCTGATCTTCAGCTTGTTTTCAGCCTCTCTCTTCTTTGGGCCTGTAGAATAGCTTCGAGGAGGATGCATCACTATTCTTAATACATTGTGTGAATCATTAAAGTGTTATTATAGCTGTGCAATTCTATTTGAAATGGAGCTAGACATTCTCATTGGTGGCTTCCTCAGTAGACTCTGGACTTTGGTTTCCCAAGTCTTAAGTGAGTAGTTAGGTGAGCAAATAAATACAACTATGTTACTATGTTGAGACTGCAAATGCAATTTGAACAGCTACAGAAAGTAGAAAACAAGAGATTTGTCATACCCAACTATACACAAGGCAGAGTTTCACATTTTTCAATAATCCAGGTTTTTAGCTCTTGTCATTGTTAAACAATCAATGGCTCCTGATCCCTACCTTCCTCATATCTTATAAACTTAGACTCTCAATCTCCCATCTGACTATCTCACTTAATATTTAAACCTTCTTTTCCCCTATGTATTTGAAAATAACAAGTCTTTCATTTACTCAAAATTCAAGTTTTTAAAAATTGTTTGATGGAAAAGAATATTTTCTACTTACTTTTATTTGGCCTATCTATATGTATGTTTTATGCAAGATAAACTTACTATTTGTTTGGATAAAAATCATATATATAGTTGAATACTTTTATAGCTGTTACTATACAGATGTATATAAGTGATGCATAATCTTAGGTATCATATACATGTGTGTATATAGAATAGATTGCATGTATGTATGTTTGCACACTTTAAAAAATAAAATATAATTTTGGATCAGTTTCATTTCTTGATAGTACATTTCAAACTTAAGTGCAATCAAGTTCAGAGTTTTAGGCTGAGATGTGTAAACTCACCATTAGTCATCTGTTAGGTACTCAGGATCAGAAATTAAGAATTGATATCTGGAGATAATAGTGCAATTAAATTCATATGGAAACATTTGACAACTCAGTCTGTGATAGAGTCTGATCCTCTGTTTTCTTCATCCTGCTTCCTTTCAGGTCCTTTTCTGCTTCCTTCTAGACTGCTGCCCAGGCCATCATCATTTTTTCTCATAATGAATAACTACCCTTGTTACCTTTGTTATGCTTACAATTTATCATTTCACAATTCAATGTAAAAGCTGTGCCTACTTCTTAGTATGTGAGGGTAAGATGAAGGAAACTTAATGTATCACATGATGACTTTCTCAAACTGAGTCTGCATTTTCCAGGCTAATCTACCTCACTCTGTTCAATGGACCCTCTCTTCAGATCACACTGAACATTTTCTTTTTCACAGAAAATGTCAGACTTTCATATCTCCTGACTGGTCACCTTTGTTTAAAAGTAGTCCTGTGCTGTGTTTTCCCCTTTCCCAGGTTAGATGACATTACATATTTCCTGGATTTTATACATTTTTTTAATAGCAAACTGTATATTTATTTACTCAGTGCATGTGCTGAACTCAAGCTTACACTTAGTGTAGTAGAAAAGACAAATTCCATGCTCTAAGAAAGTTTACATTCTAGTGAGAGGAGATAGTTAATGGTTAAACAAAACTACAGGAGATAAATTTAAGTAGTGATAAATAATGAGTATGTAGAGTGGCTAGCTTGAGATTACCATTGATTATATATAATCAGAAAGGACATTTGTTAGAAGTAGAGCATTTAAAGTAAAACTAGAATTAAGAGGAAACAAACCTGCAAAATGTCAGGGGAAGAACATTTCAGGTGGGGGTAAAGAGAAAGCATGTGGAATTATCCCCAAATATTATATTTATCTTATGAATAAAGAAAAACCCTAACTTGTCAGTAGAAAGCAAGGATAATAGGTGATCAAATCAAGTAGAAGAGTATTTCCCAGATCATGTCAGATTTTGTATGCTGAATGGTATATGGAAAAACATTTTTGTTTTACTTTAATTGAAATAGTAAGCCATTGGTTCATAAGTGTATGTATGTTGGAGAGGGGCTGATGTATTCAGTTGAATGCTCTCAAAAGATTACTCTGGCTTTTGTGTAAAACCAGAAAAGATGATGAAGAGGAGCAGGAGGAGTCAGATAGGAAGCCATTTAAGTTGTCTAAATAGTAGGTGGTGGTAGTTGGTGGTAGTTGGGATGAGAAATATAATATGGTAAGAAGTGAACAGATACTGTATATATTCAACAAATAGGATTGATAAGAATTGGTGATAATGAAGGAAGGATGAAAGAAAACATCCAAAGAGTCCTAGCAGAAGGCTGAATGGCAGTGCTACATACTGAGTTAATAAAAACTGACAGAAAATAAAGAAAAGTTTGGTGTAGAAAATTAGAGTTCTGAATTGGACATCTTGATTTTGAGATGCCCATACAGGCCCAAAATGAGGTGTCATGTATTCACTGAATACATGGGTGTAAAACTCAAACACCTTGAAATATATTTTTGATGACTCAACATTATAGAAATAGTATTTACATTTATTTAATTCATTAAGGATATGTATATATTTTTTAATTTAGATGACTTCATCTAGGGAGAGACTACTGTTAGAGGAGAAAACCAAAACTCCAGCTTAGGACATTCTAAAACTAATATGTTGAGCAAAAGATGATGCAGAAATGGAGATTGATAAGAAATGTTGAAAAAATAGAGACATAAGAGAAAAAACAGAATGGACAAACTTATGGAAAAATGTATTCCAGAAAGAAGGAGTGATCAGTTGTGTCAAATATGGGTACAAAGTCATCTTGATGTGAATAGAAGATTGCCATTCAGAAATGTCAGGAGGAAAATCACATCGCTAAGAGCTATTTATAGAGAAGTGGAGATTTAACTTGAATAACAGTGATTTGAGAGAGAATGTGAAGTGAAAACATGGAGACTGTGGATAGAAGAAATATCTTCTTAGTTCCATACTTAGAGGAAGCAAAGAAATTAGGTGAAGGATAGAAAAGAATGATATTGAAAGAGGATTCCATAGAACATTATATCAAAGCATATTTTTATGATTAAGGAAAATATTATGTTTTAAGGGAAGACCTGAAGATGTCAGAGAGGTGGGTGAGGGGAGAATTGTAATCAGTGTTCAGCCTGAGTACTAGGAAGATGATAAGGATTCATGCCCATCTGGAAAGGTTAGTTTTAGATAGAAGCATCAACATTTGCTTCATTATAATGCAGGAGAAGGCAAAGCAATTGGGGCTGAGATGTATGTAAGGTGATGGACAACTTGATGGATACTCAAGTCATTTTTTATTTTTGTCTATTTTCTTTATAAAAATCAGTTGTGAGTGATATACTGAAGAGAGCACTTTGGATAGTTGAGAGGAACATAGTGTGTGCAAAATAGTAGTTTTCTAAAATAAAGAAATTGACTAAGAAGGTATAGTAAGACTATTTTGACATGTTGATAAATTCAAAGTGAAATCAGTCAACAGAGTTGTGTGATCTTCTATAAACATATTCAGTTTTTCTGGTATACACATAAAGTAAGCAGTTTGATTTAAAAAGGATTCAACTTTTCAAGGAGAATTTATTGGGCAGGAGTGTGAAAGGTATTTACAAGTGTGTGTTTATATTATTGAACCACAAAACTTATATTGGTTAAGAATGGAGATAAAGACATGACTGGGATGACAGGGAGTAGAAAAGTTGCAAAGTCAATTGACTGTATGTGGAGCTCTAGAGTAAATAATCTGGGAAGAGAATGGTGATCATTAGAATGTAAGATAATAGGATTCAACATTTCAGAGGTCCGGGTGTTGATAAGGTCAAGATAGTAGTCATGGAAGGGAGCAGCTCATACAGAATAGATGGAAAGCTCATTGGAAGTGAGAAGGCCAAGTTGAGAAGCTCTAAGTTTACTTGGGTGCGTGGATTTAGGGCATCTCTGAGGTTAAAGGTAAATTATATGAGTAGGTAGTTTGAAATCAAGTTTTTTGTGTGTGTGTGGCATGTTTAATTTACTCTCTTTCCTTTTCTTTTGTCAACATTACTAAGCAGTAAGTTCTCAATGCTGTAAACACTTTCCTCTTCAAAATCATCTTCCAAGGCCAAGGAAAATAGTTTCTGCAAAACAAGCAAAGAACAAATAAAACATCCTCAATAATTAATAATAAACAAGAATGAATGAACAAACAAATGAGTGGATGGTAATCCTTAGCATTTTGAGGTAAAAAGAGAAGGGGCAAGCACTTTAACGAATTATTTTGTGGATAAAATAACTGACATACATAAGAAATACTACTTAAAATTACATGGCTTATTAGTCCATGAAATGAAGCTAGGTCCAGAAAACATCACTGTATCTTCTAGAAGAAAACTCTTAAATACATGGATAGTACTTAAATTTCAGCATTATCAAAAGCAGAACAATGGGTAAGAATAGACTTTGAATCATGATTTAAATATCATTGATGGGATAGAGTTCATGTGAAAAGGAAGAGCCAAGTACAACTTCATTCAAAGCTTTTGGAAATTCACAATTTCTGTATTTCCGCCCATCCACTTGTTTATTTGCAAAACAAAATTTGCATTAGCTATCTCATATAATCTTGTGATTGCTCTAAGCAGCAGACTAGGGAATCTGGGAATTGAATCAAAGTGCTATTTTCACAATGGAATATGAAAATCCCTAGCTAAATGTATTTGCTGGTGGAAATGAGAAAGAAATTGGATACATCAATAAAACATGAGAACAGTGTAAAAGAACTTATGGTGTCAAGACCTGGGGATTTCACCAGTGGAAGGACCACAACAGCAGAGAGGGGAGAGAGAGAGATATGGAAACATTTATCATAAATTTGTATTTTCCTCCACCCTATGATGTTGGTTGCCTTTGTGATTTTGTTGATCGGTATCTGAGAACCTGCATAATAGCAAGTTGTAATGTTTCAGATTCACAATTCCATTCCCAATTGTTACAGCAAGGTCTAGGCCTTAGTTCTTTCTTCAGTTGGAAAGATGTTTAAACTAACTTTATTTCTTTCCCTGTGCTCTTTAGCTTAAGGGTTCTAAGTGTACTCTCTACTCTATACTTTAAAGGACTAGCCAGCTATCATCATAAACTTGTTTAATTTAGTTTTGTTTTCTGAATTTTCTTGTTTAGTAATAATTCAAATTGCTTTTGCTACCAGAAAAATGAAAAGATAAACTGAAGAGAGACTGAGAACCAGATCAGGTGAAGTGACTGACTCTCTTTCTCCTTTCCTCTTTCTTTTCCTAATAGGTGAATTATGTTTCTGGTGAGTGTTCTGGTGAGTGAGTGAGTGCACATTTGTGAATATATCCATGTGTATGTTAAAGAAGAGGAAGGCAGTGGGATATGAATTTTGTAGTTAGCTGTGAAGCTGGACTTAAACTGGCAAAAGAAAGCAACTTAGACAAAATTGTAAAGTTAAAGAGA
The DNA here is from genome assembly GCA_917880005.1 of Nanger dama. Lineage (NCBI taxonomy): Eukaryota > Metazoa > Chordata > Mammalia > Artiodactyla > Bovidae > Nanger > Nanger dama. The sequence goes on from CAKJTW010000069.1 coordinate 9,422,474, forward strand.
CTTCCAGAAAAACACCTGCTTCTGCTTTATTGACTACGCCAAAGCCTTTGACTGTATGGATCACAGTAAACTATGGAAAATTCTGAAAGAAATGGGAATACCAGGCCACCTAACCTGCCTCTTGAGAAATCTGTATGCAGGCCAGGAAGCAACAGTTAGAACTGGACATGGAACAACAGACTGGTTCCAGATAGGAAAAGGAGTACATCAAGGCTGTATATTGTCACCCTGCTTATTTAACTTCTATGCAGAGTACATCATGAGAAACGCTGGGCTGGAAGAAACACAAGCTGGAATCAAGATTTCCGGGAGAAATATCAATAACCTCAGATATGCAGCTGACACCACCCTTATGGCAGAAAGTGAAGCCTAAAAAGCCTGTTGATGAAAGTGAAAGAGGAGAGTGAAAAAGTTGGCTTAAAGCTCAACATTCAGAAAATTAGATCATGGCATCCGGTTCCATCCTTTCATGGCAAATAGATGGGGAAACAGTGGAAAGAGTGGTTGACTTTATTTTTCTGGGCTCCAAAATCACTGAAGATGGTGATTGCATTCATGAAATTAAAAAGACGCCTACTCCTTGGAAGGAAAGTTATGACCAACCTAGAGAGCATATTGAAGAACAGAGACATTACTTTTCAACAAAGGTCTGTCTAGTCAAGGCTATGGTTTTTCCTGTGGTCATGTATGGATGTGAGAGTTGGACTATCAAGAAAGCTGAACACTGAAGAATTGATGCTTTTGAACTGTGGTGCTGGAGAAGGCTCTTGAGAGTCCCTTGGACTGCAAGGAGATCCAACCAGTCCACCCTAAAGAAAATCATTCCTGAATATTCATTGAAAAAGACTGATGCTGAAGCTGAAACTCCAATACTTTCGCCTCCTGATGTAAAGAGCTGACTCATTTGAAAAGACCCTGATGCTGGGAAAGATTGAGGACAGAAAGGGAACGACAGAAGATGAGATGATTGGATGGTGTCACCAATTTCAATGGACATGGGTTTGGGTGAACTCCAGGAATTGGTGATGGACAGCGAGGCCTGGCATGTTGTGGTTCATGGGGTCACAAAGGGTCGGACGCGACTGAATGACCAAACTGAACCGAACTCAAGAAGTGTTATTTCTAAAAATAATAATTTTTAATAGAAAAAAAAAATTACAGCTGTTAGCATCAGACATTTAGTGGGTAAATTCTGGATCTACTAAATTTTATTCTACGTTTCCTTCACTATAAAATGGGTACATGATGCCTATCTTACCTGTGTGTCTGGCCGAGTAAATGCTAAATAAATGTTGATTGCTCTCTTCTGTTCTCTGCACCTGGAAAACACCTATCATGGAATCAAGTGTTCTAAAAAAGCTGATTCTATTGAGGTATCTGTCAGTCATCAATCACGGTGCTGAATGAAATAAAAGAGTACATAATACTAAACTTATATTTAAAATACTTAAAATTTTGCTGAGAAAGTAAGATGTTTATAGAAATAATAATTGTAATCATTACAAATAATGAATGCTCCAAAAATTTAATTAGCATTTCAAACACTGCATCTGAAATGGTAAGATTACTATTTATATTAATGAATACAAGATTGAGGAAAATAGAGATTAAAATTATACATATAAATTCTTAGAGTTGAGGAGATCATTGTGATTATTTAGTTTAACCCTCCCATTTTAAAATGAAGCAACAGAGATTAAGATATATCATGTGATTTGTCCAAGTTAAGTGTTAAGTATCAGAGCAATTGAACAAAGCAAGTACAGAAGCAGGATCTATAGATATAATGTCACTAAATTACATGCATTGCAAGAGTGTATATTCCAAGTGGGCTTATTTCTTTAGTATATACATATATCCCTTTGGTTCAAGTAAAATTACTTTTAAATCTAGTATATTTCATGGTCACAAACATTAAAGTCATTTAAATAGGCAAGAGGCAATATGCTTTGGGTGTTGTATGAGGGAAGGAGAAAGACTCATCTTTAAAAATACCTAGTGAGATATATTAACTGCTGTCTTCTACTTTGGTTGAGATATTCTATAGATTCAAAAGTTCAAAGACACCACTAGTAGTTTCAAAAGATACTTCTAAATTGATGATTGTTTTATACTATGGGGGTCACAGTTTTTTATATCAAAGTTTGGTGTTATGTAACTTCAGTTAATCAAAACCTCTTTGGAAAAAGGTGAAAATTAAAAATATTAGTTTTACAAAATAGGTATTCTAGCTGTCAAGATTAATTGGAAGCCAATTTTTGTATTTTTATGATTAGCAAAAGCTAATGCTACTGCTAAGTCACTTCAGTCATGTTCAACTCTGTGCGACCCCATAGATGACAGCCCACCAGGCTCCCCCATCCCTGGAATTCTCCAGGCAAGAACACTGGAATGGGTTGTCATTTCCTCCACCAATACATGAAAGTGAAACGTGAAAGTGAAGTTGCTCAGTCATGTCTGACTCTTAGCGACCCCATGGAATGCAGCCTACCAGGCTCCTTCATCCATGGGATTTTCCAGGCAAGAATACTGGAGTGGGGTGCCATTGCCTTCTCTGAGCAAAAGCTAATACTGTGTGTTAAAAGAAATAAGATAAGCCTTCTAAAATTAGCAATTCTGGTCACTAGTAGGTGCTGTCATGTGAAATACAGAAATCTATGAAGAAACATTTGTGTAACTCATTTAATTCATTTTCTCCTAGTGAATTCTACTAATACATTTGTAAGTTCTTCCTCTTTTTGTCCTTCTGGACCCCAGGCCATATCTTCACACTCTGATAAGATGGAGCTCAATAAAACATTTACAGGAAAAATAAGAAGCTGAAATATCCTTAGTCATTAAAAGTATGTCAGCTCCCTGTTAACTATATGTGTGTGTGTGTGTGTGTGTGTGTGTGTGTGTGTGTGTGTGTGTGTGTATAATTTCATCTTTATTTATGACCAGATACAATTTTTTAAAAATTCAGATGTTATCAAAAATAAGCTTTAGGGCTCTATTCAAGCATCTCTGATGGGTTGAGTAATTTTGTGTCTCATTGAATATATCACCTTCTTCTTTCTGAAGTCCTCCTGTGATGTTTAAGCATAATTTAGTACTTAATATATAGTATCTTATTATCACTTGTTGTTGAATCACTCAAGATAATTCTGATTCTTTAACTGGGTTTTAGGGTTCTTAATAAAAGAGCTTATATTTTATTGTTCTTTTTATATAAATTTATTTATTTTAATTGGAGGTTAATTACTTTACAGCATGGTATTGGTTTTGCCATGCATCAACATGAATCCACCACAGTTATACACGAGTCCCCATCCTGAAACTCCTTCCCTCCTCCCTTCCTGTACGAACTGCAATATGGGTTGTCCTATTGCACCAGCCCCAAGCATACAGTATCATGCATCAAACGTGGACTGATGATTCATTTCATATATGATATTATACATGTTTCAATGCCATTCTCCTAAATCATCCCACCCTCTCCCTCTCCCACAGAGTCCAAAAGACTGTTCTATACATTTGTGTCTCTTTTGCTGTCTTGCATACAAGGTTATTGTTAACATCTTTCTAAATTCCATATATATGCATTAGTATACTGTATTGGTGTTTTTCTTTCTGAATTACTCACCCTGTATAATAGGCTCCAGTTTCATCTGCCTCATTAGAACTGATTCAAATGTATTCTTTTTAATGACTGAGTAATACTTCATTGTGTATATGTACCACAGCTTTCTTATCCATTCATCTGATGATGGACATCTAGGTTGCTTCCATGTCCTGGCTATTATAAACAGTGCTGCAATGAACATTGGAGTACACATGTCTCTTTCAATTCTGGTTTCCTCGGTGTGCATGCCCAGCAGTGGGATTGCTGGATCATATTGCAGTTCTGTTTTCAGTTTTTAAAGTATCTCTTGACCTTCCTCTTGAGAAATCAGTATGCAGGTCAGGAAGCAACAGTTAGTACTGGACATGGAACGACAGACTGGTTCCAGATAGGAAAAGGAGTATGTCAAGGCTGTATATTGTTACCCAGCTTATTTAACTTATATGCAGAGTACATCATGAGAAATGCTGGGCTGGAAGAACCACAAGCTGGAATCAAGATTGCCGGGAGAAATATTAATAACCTCAGATATGCAGATGACACCACTCTTATGGCAGAAAGTGAAGAGGAACTAAAAAGTCTCTTGATGAAAGTGAAAGAGGAGAGTGAAAAAGTTGGCTTAAGGCTCTACATTCAGAAAACAAAGATCATGGCATCCGGTCCCATCGCTTCATGGGAAATAGATGGGGAAACAGTGGAAACAGTGTCAGATTTTATTTGGGGGCTCCAAAATTACTGCAGATGGTGATTGCAGCCATGAAATTAAAAGACGCTTACTCCTTAGAAGAACAGTTATGACTAACCTAGATAGTATATTCAAAAGCAGAGACATTACTTTGCCGACTAAGGTCCATCTAGTCAAAGCTTTGATTTTTCCTGTGGTCATGAATGGATGTGAGAGTTGGACTGTGAAGAAGGCTGAGTGCCAAAGAATTGCTTCTTTTGAACTGTGGTGTTGGAGAAGACTCTTGAGAGTCCCTTGGACTGCAAGGAGACCCAACCAATCCATTCTGAAGGAGATCAGCCCTGGGATTTCTTTGGAAGGAATAATGCTAAAGCTGAAACTCCTCATGTGAAGAGTTGACTCATTGGAAAATACTTTGATGCAGGAGGGACTGGGGGCAGGAGGTGAAGCAGACGACTGAGAATGAGATGGCTGCATGGCATCACGGACTGTATGGACATGAGTCTGAGTGAACTCCAGGAGTTGGTGATGGACAGGGAGGCCTGGCATGCTGTGATTCATGGGGTCACAAAGAGTCGGACACGACTGAGCAACTGAACTGAACTGAAGGAATCTCTACACTGTTTTCCATAGTGGCTATACTAGTTTGCATTCCCACCAACAGTGTAAGAGGGTTCCTTTTTCCACACCCTCTCCAGCATTTATTCCTTGTAGACTTTTGGATAGCAGCCATTCTAACTGGTGTGAAATGGTACCTCAGTGTCATTTTGATTTGCATTTCTCTGATAATGAGTGATGTTGAGCATCTTTTCATGTGTTTGTTAGCCATCTGTATGTCTTCTTTGGAGAAATGTCTATTTAGTTCTTTGGCCCATTTTTGATTGGGTCGTTTATTTTTCTGGAATTGAGCTGCAGGAGTTTCTTGTATATTTTTGAGATTAGTTGTTTGTCAGTTGCTTTATTTGCTATTATTTTCTCCCATTCTGAAGGTTGTCATTTCATCTTGCTTATAGTTTCCTTTGTTGTGCCGAAAACCCTAAAATCTCTACCAGGAAATTACTAGAGCTAATCAATGAATATAGTAAAGTTGCAGGATATAATCTCAACACAGAGAAATCCCTTGCATTCCTATATACTAATAATGAGAAAATAGAAAGAGAAATTAAGAAAAATTCCATTCACCATTGCATCGAAAAGAATAAAATACTTAGGAATATACCTACCTAAAGAAACTAAAGACCTATATATAGAAAACTATAAAACACTGGTGAAAGAAATCAAGGAGGACATTAATAGATGGAGAAATATACCATGTTCATGGATCAGAAGAATCAATATAGTGAAAATGAGTATACTATGCAAAGCAATCTATAGATTCAATGCAATCCCTATCAAGCTACCAATGGCATTTTTCACGAGCTAGAACAAATAATTTCACAATTTGTATGGAATCTTGAGAAAGAAGAATGGAACTGGAGGAATCAACCTGCCTGACTTCAGGCTCTACTACAAAGCCACAGTCATCAAGACAATATGGTACTGGCACAAAGACAGAAATATAGATCAATTGAACAAAATAGAAAGCTCTGGAGATAAACCCACACATCTATGGACACCTTATCTTTGACAAAGGAGGCAAGAATATGCAATGGATTGAAGACAATCTCTTTAACAAGTAGTGCTGGGAAAACTGGTCAACCACTTGTTAAAAAATGAACCCAGAACACTTTCTAACACCGTACACAAAAATAAACTCAAGATGGCTTAAAGATCTAAATATAAGACCAGAAACTATAAAACTCCAAGAGGAGAACATAGGCAAAACACTTTCCGACATAAATCACAACAGGATCCTCTATGACCCATGTCCCAGAATATTGGAAATAAAAGCAAAAATAAACAAATGGGACCTAATTAAACTTAAAATCTTCTTCACAACAAAGGAAACTATTGTTTTTATTATATGTCATTCATAGTAACTAAATCAGACTTTCAAGATGTGGTAGGAGCCTGAGATAATCCTGTATCTCTGAACTGAATAACATAGTCTTGTTTACACCCTTTTATAATTCACAAGAGACAGTTAACCGATGCTTTAGAGAACGGAAGACATATAATGAAATGTGGGCTTCTGTGGTGACTCAGACAATGAAGAATCTGTCTGCAAGGCAGGCGACATGGGTTCAATCCCTGGGTTGGGAAGATTCCCTGAAGAAGGAAATGTCTGTCCACTTTAGGACTCTTGCCTGTAGAATTTCATGGACAGAGGAGCCTGGTGGGCTGTAGTCTAGGGGGTGACAAGAACTAGACAAGACTAAGTGACTAACACTTTCATTTCACTTCACAAATGAAATATATCCTCTTCTTTTACAGATGGCTTGTAGTAGGTGAGTGCATATGGTTAAAATTTGCCAGCACACTTCTTCCCTAGTTCACCGACTCCTATAAGTTTGTGTTTTTCTATCTGTGTGGTTCTTGATATTTATTCTGAATGAATTATATGATCCCACATTTAAGAGATCGTTATTACTGTAGTTCATGGTCTGTCCAAATAGGCATAAATGTAATTGTTGCTATTTTCTTCTTGATTAAATCAAAGTTATACCAGAAAAGAGAATGAATCACAATACAAGTTTTACATCTGTTCTATCCTAACAAAATCCTTACTGAATCTTCTGATTGCAGTCAGAAAATGTACAGAGTATCTTCATGGAATAGAAACCTTACACTATTCTGGTCTTAGAGCTACAGAAGATTTTAGAGCACTTAATTTTAGAGAAGAAAAAGGAGCAGCCCAGAAATGGAAAATAACTTGACTGAGAGCACACAGTCAATTATTCAAAATTACCATGACTGTAAAAGCATTTGAAAAGATTTATTTGAGTCCTCTGGAGCACTATTTAGACTAGGGATGATTTTGACAACCAAAGGATATTTGACAATATCTGGAGACAATTTTCATTTTCACAATTTGGGCAGCAATTTTACTGAAAACTAGTAGATAAAAGACAAAAATATTCATAAACATCCTACCACACACAGGACAATTCCCACAATACATAAATATATTGCCCAGAATATCAACAGTGCAGAGGTTAAAATTTCTACAACTGAAAAAAAAAAGTAGCAAAGCAAAAATTCTTTTTGATTTATATGATATCTCTCTCACACTCTCTCAAACTAACTTCTGTGTTTTCTTATTCTGTACCTATGATCAGGTTCATTTCTGTCAACTTCTTTTGCCCTACAGTTCATTCTCACAGTCTTTAAATTGAGAATGGTGGTAAGGAAGGATAGGATTTACTGTCAGGAAGAACAAAGTTGAACTTCATGCTTATATCTATATTCTATTACTTAAAGGAGGTTCAAATAACCCACAAATTCTGTTTGTAACTCTGTTTTCCCCTAGAAACCATCGACTTATAAACCAACTAAGCTCTGAAAACAGAATATTAGGGAATTTTCTATTAAAATAAAACACTATAAACACCAATAAAATCAGTCTTATGTGGAAATATCAAAAGGTCTTCTTCAGGTTTCATTTTTACCTGTACAATTTTCTCAACCTATATATAGATATGTATATTAGGACTCCATAGCATTTCATTGTTTTGTTTGTTGTGGATACTATTTTTCCCTAAGTAATAATTCTGGGATCTTAGCAGAATTAATATCTGACAGTTCATAAAACAAAATCATGGTCCTAGACAGTTAAATCTTTTTTTTTTTTTTTTTTCCCTCTATATGATATTGGTGTTGCTAGGTCCTGGAACTGTGTTTACATTTATAGTAATATGTGAAGAGTCAAGATAAGGATAAAAATTCTATATTTTAAGCAGCATGCTAAGGTTGAGCCGCATCACTCCTAAGTTCTATCTTCATCTTTTTATTTTTTCTCCCTACTCCTTTTAGATGCATTAGTGTTCTGAGATTCTAGACATAGGAAATTAAGATTTAAAGGTACATGAAAGAGGCATAAGTAGGTCAGCATGTTATGAAGTTGGATGAAGTGTGAAATAAATTGCCTTTGTTGAGGAAGAAATCATAGGCAGAGCAGTCGTATTTCTATTCCCTTACTATATTTTGTATTTTCTCTAAAAGGTCTTTCTCTCCTTTTCTTCCATTTCCAATTTTCTTCTCTTAAATATCCTCAACTTCTAGAACTGTAATGTAAAGTAGGCACTCAGTGAAACTTGTTTGATTGGCTGGTTACTTCTTCCTTTTTCACCTCCATCTAAACATTAGTTTTTTTAGCAATGAAAGAACATCTGCATCTACATAAGGTGATACTGGACAACTTTCACACATTGTAATTGGATTATCTCTCCAAATTCTTGCTGTCATCAGTAAACATGAAGCAGGTAGACCAGAATTGAAATTTACATGTCTATCCTGGAGGTCAGCAGTCAGGGCTAATCCCAGGAAGAATCAGAGGAAATGGAAATGAGGAAAATTTGACTTTGAACTTTATATTTACTCATACCATCACTCAGATAAGGTTCTAAAGCCTGACTTCTTTAATGACTTGATTTTTTTTCTTTTGGTAATTCAACCTCCAGTCACCCTGGATACAATTTTCTTTTTCTTTTTTTTCTTAAATAGGGTATTCAACATTTAATCCTTCCAACTTTAGATATAGTGGCTGATTTAATTCAAAAATTGTCATTAGGTGTTTTAAAAATTCTTATTTTAAAAGAGGTACTGTAATAAGAAAAATAACTGAATAATTAAAAAGAAGATGGAATAAGATGGATGTGTTAAGCAAAAATATTATTTGTTCTAAGGGTGTATATTTCAATTAGTTGAATTGAAAATTTAAGTGATAATATATTATGAATATGTAGATAGGAAATTCCAATATAGTTTTCTTCATGTTTCCAGTTCTTTATAGTACATTACATCAGTTAATGACAATCTGTATAATTTGTGTAATGACATAAATTGCCACAAACCCTCATTCAGTGAAGTGCTGTCAAAGTCATCAATCAGAAGGCAGTGAACATTGGGAAGTACGGTCTCTCAGCCTTAGGGAGAAAGAGGAATGGGTCATGGTGGCAGTCATTCAGTGAGTAACTATTCAGGGTTGAGAAGAAAAGTGAATGAAATGGCAGGAGGAAAGCATGACTGAGCCAGACCTTGATGAGCTAATTCTCCACATCAAATGGAATCATGCTTCATGGCTACATGTTGTTTTGCTCAACTTCTAAAATTACTTTCCCTGACTTATGATTACTTCTCTACAGGAGTCTAAGGACAATGTTGAGAGTAAATCTTAAATCCTTTCACCTACTTTTCCAACACAGGCTACTTCTTTTAAACTATATATATATATATATATATATATGTATATATATATATATATGTATATATATGCTTAGCTTGCCACAATGTTATGGATGTTAGCTGAAGACATGAGAGTTCTGGGTCAGAAACAAAAGACTATGTACTTAGGGCAAGAGCAGTAGTCAGATTTTCTTGCACCAGTTCCCTAAGACTCAATTCCCACTGCATGACACAGAGAGCCAGATGACACAAAGATATCCAGCTGAATTACATTACAGAAGAGTCAAATACATTATGTGAATCCAAATCTTTTATAATGGGCAATAAATATGCCTACACCTCCTTCTAGAGGTACACTTTATTTTTATGTCTCAAGGCTGCAAGCAAACCTGCCCTTGGCTCTGGAGGGAGACACAATCTATAATTTCCAAGGCTATTGACTCTGTTAACATTCTTATAAAGATAATTGAAAGCAAAGGTAATCAGTGTCTCTGCTTGCAAGAAATGAAAAACACAGACATCCATGATAAATGTTTTCCAACACTTTTTAAGTGGCTAAATGCTCTGAAGAATCCCATGACTTTGACTCCCCTTGGGATGTGTAAGCTCTCTTACTCCTGGAGGAATACTTCCCACTTCTCGCCACTCCCATTCTTGGAACTAATGAACTTGAGCTACCTAGACAGTGGAAATGAAACAAAACATTAACTTTGGTCTTTAAGCATTGGCAGAGGGTCTAAAGTAATAATCCTTGGCATTTATCCCTTTACCTTTTATTATCTAAGCACTTTGTGAAATTAGCTAGTTAGTTAATCTTCCTAACACCTTTGTGAGTGAGGTTAAATGATGCAGTTTCTAAAATAGATATATACAAATTATAACTTGATAGGTCTAGTGTTATAAGTCTGGACTATAATTGTTCTTGGTGCTTGATGAGATTACAGCCATTTTATGGGCCACTGGTTGTAGTTTCTTCTACACGTCATCTGTTTTTATGGTCTAGCATCTGAAGAAACAATCCAAAATGGCTCATTGAAACCACTGTCCCTTCTAAGTAAGCCTATATTATAGCACAAAATTTTTAAAAATATTTTTTCCCTACTATAGCTCATCTCAATTTTAACTCTATTCCTAATTCCAGAGGTAATTACTTGGACAATAAATTATAGAATTTTAAAATTAGATAGGAAGTTGAAAGATCATGTAAGTTTCCTTTCTTCTATGAGTACATTTTTCAGAACAGGGAATTTTTTTTTTTTTCTTAAGTGTAGATTAAACTTTTAGTCAATCAAGTATTAATATACATTTGTTTAACTTATTGTCAATGTAACTTAATATTATCAAGATGAGTAATGACACAGTTTAGTCTTCTGATGGTGAACTGAAATTTTCATAAGACCTGTCTATAATTAGGCCTGATAAATAGTGTTGTTGATTATATCATATAATGCTTTTTCATTTCTCTCTTCCTTTAACCTCTTTTAAAAATAAAATCATGTAACAAACCCATGTTACCTAGTCATATTCAAGTGATTGAATATACACATAAGTATTTTATGATCTTTCATGTCAATGATCACAATTGCTTTAGGTAGATTTTTAAAAATTTTATATCCATTTCTTTATATTTGTAGTCTCTTTCACTCTTCTATATCCAGGTAAACAGTGATGATGTGATCAGCTTTATCACCTAAATATAAATGACTCTCATAAAAAGAAAATGTGTCCTTAGAATTAAAAGTTCAACCTTTTTTTGACATGTGTGTCAAGACAATCCAAGAGTTGCCCTTGCTATAGATAATTAGGGTAAACTGTCAAGACTGCAGCTTAATCCTGTGTACATCTGCTCAAAGTCAGCTCTGAAAACTGTGGAATCTAGGAAGACAATCTTTTATAATTAGCCAAGGCCACTATAATCCATAACAACATGTGATCAAATTGATTTCTAGTCCATCAAGTGGAATCTGTCAGCAACAACCTTCCCAATCATCTTGGAGCTGTGAATACCACATGTAAACCTCTAGATCATTTAAAGTTTCCTTTGCTTTGTAAATATAAAATCATTTTCACTTTTTGACAGACTTCCTGTTCGAATGGGACAGTTGGGTAGAGGGAAAGTAGGAAAAAGATAGACTGTCAGTAGCATTCACAAGCATAAACATCAGAGAGGCAGAAATACACAAAACGTCTTCTGTAAGATTAGTGCTATGACTAAGTATCCAACAATACGTGTAACTTTGTATATGAAGGCTGATAATTATAACATGTCCATACTGAGTCTGTTGCATAAGAGATTTTGCTCTTATGGTGTGCATTGCTGAACGGTACACCTATGCCGATCTTGCTACCTGGATGTACTACTTTCATCTCCTTATTCCATATCTGTTATTCTTTCCAGGCTCTAGTCTCTAGACAGTCTCAAATATAATCCCTAAATCCTTCTTAAACTCAAGTTTTAGGAATGGATTGGATTATGCCACTTTCTTGCCTCTCTCTTGTCTGCCAGGTGCATTCTGATTCTTTTCCCAGCCTGGTTGTCCTAGGCACTTCATGTTCTAAACTCAGTGACTTTCCCCTCTTACTTTCTTGATGGTCATATATAATGCCTCTCATATGTAAAATTAAATTATCTTCATTTACCTCAAAATGCCAAACTCAGATCAGCTTAAAATCTCCCCCACTTCCTCTAGATCCTAATTTGATACGCTCTTAAATATCTTTATACTGGAGAAGTAAATAGCAACCCAATCCAGTACCCTTGCCTGAAAAATCCCATGGACAAAGCAGCCTGGTAGGCTACAGTTCATGTGGATCCAAATAGGCAGCCATGACTGAGCAACTTCCCTTTTACTTTAATTACCTTTCAGTGTGTATAGTTTAATGAAATAGTTGAACACTTTGCCTCACTTTGTTGTCCCTCAACCAGGCTCTCTGACAGCTCCTAAGAATGTGCCTCATTCCTTCTTGCAACTTTCCTTTCTTATCCTATGTGCTAAGGCATTTTTCTGCCATCTTTTTCACTTTCTCTTTTCAAAGATCCCTTTGCAAGACTGTGACCTTTGTGAAGGACAACTCTGCAAGAATTCTAACTCCAGTTTTCTGTCTTTCTTTCCACATGTCCCCATGCCTCCTAATGCCTTCTCTAAGTTGATGACTCTTATTTTGTGTCTCCAGCAGCTTGAACTTTTGTCCCATATGTTCCATTGCCTAAAGGCATCTCCACATTTAAAAAAAAAAAAAAAAAACCACAAAGACTCATATTTGTGCATATCTCACCATATTCAAAAGTAAATTAATCTTCTTTTTGCAATTGGATTACTTTTTCAAATTACTTTATTCCAGTAAGACAATTATCTTTGCTGGTCTCCTACCCTTGCTTTATTTCCAATTTATCACAAGTTGTTTCATTTCTTCTTTCAAATTTTGCTGGATAAATATCATGGCTCATTTTTCTTTTTAATTTCCATCACCCTAGTAAAGGTTTTCATCATGCCCTTCCCCAAATTAAGACTTATATTAGATTTATTAATGAAATATGATTCATAACCCACAAAATTTACTATCTTAAGGTGTTAAAGCTTATGTTTTTAGTATATTCACAAAGTCCTGCAAGCATCGTTATTTTCTAATTCTAGAAAACTTCATTACCTCCAAAAGAAACCCTGTGCTGGTTAGTAAGCAGTCACTCTCATTTTCATACATGTTGCTAGAAAAAAAAAAAAAAAAAGGTTCACCAGAAAATTGTCTGCTATAAATAGTAACATACATATTACTAGAAGAAAAATATTTCAGAGCTTCAAATCATATTTCAATAAAAATGAATTTATTGAAACTTTCCAAAGAAAAATCCATACTGAGTCATTTAGAACTTAGTTAGAACATATAGAATGATGGTCTCAAGGTTTTCTGAGTTTGACATTAGAAAACCTTTAGGTATCACCTGGTTTGTTGTAAGTGTTGTGAAAGTGTGAAAGTGTTAGTCACTCGGAGGAGTCTGACTCCTTGGGACTCCATGGATTGTAGTCTGCCAGGGTCCTCTGTCCATGGGATTATCTAGACAAGAATACTGGAGTGAATTGCCACCCCCTTCTCCAGTGCATCTTCCTGACCCAGGGATGAAGTTCAAGTCTCCTTCATTGTAGGTAGATTCTTTACCATCTGATCTACTGGGAAAGCCCGGTTCATTGTAAAGTTACAGCAGATACCAAAAACACTTAGTGATTAAGATGTAGACTATATTTTCATATGTGGTTCTTTTCGTTTCTGAAACTTTGTAATCTTGTTCATTTGGATTTGGAATTTTGGGAACTTCATACTCCAGGGTGGGGCGATTATAAAGGTTCTAACATTCACAAAATTCTCCTCCAATTTCCAAATCAGTGTGAATATGCTAGGTTAGTACCTAGAGCTCATTACCCTACCTCCACTACTCAACTCTAATAGTTTATGTTAACACTTTTCAGAGTTGGTAAAATTCTACCTCTTTCAGGAATCCAACTAATTTGTTTAATCATCATTTTATAATTATTAACATCTTCCTCTCTATCCTCAGTAGACTTGAATTTTTTGAGCTTTTGTTATGACTATTTTCCATATTTTTTTCCAGACTGTAAGTGTAGGATTTCTGCTGCTACCCACTCCATCTTTTTTAAAATTAATTTTAATTGAAGGATAATTACTTTACAATAGTGTAGTGGTTTTACTTTACATTGACATGAATCAGTCATGGGTGCACATGTCCTCACATCCTGAAACCCTCTCCCACTTCCCTCCCTACCCCATTCCTTTGGGTTGCCCCCAGAGCACTGGCTTACAGTGCCCTGCTTCATTCATGGAACTTGCACTGATCATTTATTTTACATATGGTAATATACTTGTTTCAATGCTATTCTCTCAAATCACCCATCTTTAAGATCTTCTAAATCAAAGCTCACAAGTCCCAGAACACTTAGTTTGCCAATTCTTTTATTTCCTTGTTTGAGGTCTTTGGTACCACAGATATTTACTTCACCATTAGCAAATATAGTTTGAAAGTGTAGGGAACTAAACGGGCAAAAGTTATCAGTAGAAACATGGCCCAATTTCCCTGCCTTCTGAGGGAAGATTCAATGGTACGATCAACAGTTTTTCAGAAGGTCCCTAAAAGTATTTAACATCAGTTAACTTGTACTTTAATGTACATTTTTAATATTATTTCCATTCTTGCTATTATCTTCTCCTTTCTTTTTGTGGTTCCTGGAGTCACCTCCTAATTAAATTATCCGTTTATAATTCTTTGTCATAAAATCAACCTTTGAGGGGTTTCAGTTTAAGACAGTTGCAAAATAGTATATGCTCAATAAATTATTGTTAAGTAAACTGGCAAAACATCATAAGTGACTCAGAAATCATAAATGTCAAAGATCCATGTGAAAATAATGGAAGTGCTATTGTCATATTGTGATATAGATAACATTTTTCTTCACTTCTTTGTTCTGATTTCTGCTCCCTCTCTTTAGACTCACAGTACTGTTTTTTACCCAACTGTTTTCTTGAGTCAAGTTCCTTTCTCCTTTAAATTCCCTTTCCTCAAAAATTTCTTAAAGTACAACTCCAGAATTGGCCCATCTGTACATTCATGTACAGATCCAAGGGATAACAAGTTATCCCTTCACAGTGAGTTGCCCTTTAATAGGGATCTGTGAGAGATTTCTTGCTATGAGCAAACCATGAATTATATACAAACATAAATTCTAATTGGAGAAATTTCAGGTACTGTGGTAGGTTAGTAGAATAAGTAGTTTTCAGAAAGGAGGAGATATTTTATATTACTTGCTAACTGTCATGAATTTGACTTCAGGAAACATTGTCTATTCTACAGTTCTATTCTAGCCCATTTATCAGTTTCCTTTCCACTATGAAAGGTCTTCTTTTTGTTCCTTCTGCTGCCTCGAGGTGATAAGTGTGGAGTAAGACTGACAAAGGTGCAAGGTGATAGAAAGCAACAGGAGAAAATGTTTACACATTTTACATTCTCTTCCACATTTGATGAGATAGGTATCCGTTTCCCCACCCAATAAGTGGGCTCTATATTCCAATTCCAAAGAAAGGCAATGCCAAAGAGTGGTCAAACTACCGCACAATTGCACTCATCTCACATGCTAATAAAGTAATGCTCAAAATTCTCCAAGCCAGTCTTCAGCAATACATGAACCATGAACTCCCTGATGTTCACGCTGGTTTTAGAAAAGGTAGAGGAACCAGAGATCAAATTGCCAACATCTGCTGGATCAAGGAAAAAGCAAGAGAGTTCCAGAAAAACATATATTTCTGCTTTATTGACTATGACAAAGCCTTTGACTGTGTGGATCACAAGAAACTGTGGACAATTCTGAAAGAGATGGGAATACCAGACCACCTGACCTGCCTCTTGAGAAATCTGCATGCAGGTCAGGAAGCAACAGTTAGAACTGGACATGGAACAACAGACTGGTTCCAAATAGGAAAAGGAGTACATTAAGGCTGTATGATGTCACTCTGCTTATTTAACTTCTATGCAGAGTACATCATGAGAAATGCTGGACTGGAAGAAACACAAGCTGGAATCAAGATTGCCAGGAGAAATATCAATAACCTCAGAGATGCAGATGGCACCACTCTTATGGCAGAAAGTGAAGAGGAGCTAAAAACCTGTTGATGAAAGTGAAAGAGGAGAGTGAAAAAGTTGTCTTAAAGCTCAACATTCAGAAAACAAAGATCATGGCATCCAGTCCCATCACTTCATGGGAACTAGATGGGGATACATTGGAAACAGTGTCAGACTTTATATTTTTGGACTCCAAAATCACTGCAGATGGTGACTGTAGCCATGAAATTAAAAGACACTTACTCCTTGGAAGAAAAGTTATGACCAATCTAGATAGCATATTCAAAAGCAGAGACATTATTTCCTGACTAAAGTCCGTCTAGTCAAGGCTAGTCATGTATGGATGTGAGAGTTGTGAAGAAGGCTGAGTGCCGAAGAATTGATGCTTTTGAACTGTGGTGTTGGAGAAGACTGTTGACAGTCCCTTGGACTGCAAGGAGATCCAACCAGTCCATTCTGAAGGAGATCAACCCTGGGATTTCTTTGGAAGGAATGATGCTAAAGCTGAAACTCCAGTACTTTGGCCACCTCATGCGAAGAGTTGACTCACTGGAAAAGACTCTGATGCTGGGAGGGATTGGGGGCAGGAGGAGAAGGGGACAACAGAGGATGAGATGGCTGGATGGTATCACTGACTTAATGGACGTTGAGTATGAGTGAACTCCGAGAGTTGGTGATGGACATGGAAGCTTGGTGTACTGCAATTCATGGGATCGGAAAGAGTCGGACATGACTGAATGAATGAACTGAACTGAACTGAACTTGTCTGGTTTTGGTATCAGGGTGATGGTGGACTCGTAGAATGAGTTTGGAAGTGTTCATTCCTCTGCAATTTTTTGAAAGTGTTTTAGAAGGACAAGCAGCAGCTCTTCTCTAAATGTTTGCTAGAATTCTCCTGTGAAGCCATCAGGTCCTGGGCTTTTGTTTTTGGGAGTTTTTGATCACAGCTTTAATTTCTGTGTTTATAATTTGATTGTTCATGATTTCTATTTCTTACTGGTTCAGTCTTGAAAGATTGAAATTTTCTAAGAATCTGTCTATTTCTTCCAGGTTATCTACTTTATTACCATGTAATTGGTCATAATAGTCTCTTAGAGTCCTTTGCATTTCTGCATTGTCTGTTGTAACATCTCCTTATTCATTTCTATTTTTTAATTTGATTTTTGTCTCTTTTTATCTTGATGAGTCTGACTAAAGATTTGGCAATTTTGTTTAACTTTGCAAAGAATCAGGTTTTAGTTTTATTAATCTTTACTACTGTTTCATTCATTTCTTTTTCATTTATTTCTGCTTGGATATTTATGGTTTCTTTCCTTCTACTAAGTTTTATTGTTCTTCTTCCTCTTCTTTTCCTAGTTCTTTTAGCTGTAAAGTTAGATTGTATATTCTTGTTTTTCTTGTTTCTCGAGGTAGAGTTGTATTGCTATAAACTTTGCTCCTAGATAGCATATTCAAAATCAGAGACATTACTTTGCTGACTAAGGTCCGTCTAGTCAAAGCTATGGTTTTTCCTGTCGTCACGTATGGATGTGAAAGTTGGACTGTGAAGAAGGCTGAGTGCCAAAGAATTGATGCTTTTGAACTGTGGTTTTGGAGAAGAGTCTTGAGAGTCCCTTGGACTGCAAGGAGATCCAACCAATCCATTCTGAAGATGAGCCCTGGGTGTTATTTGGAAGGAATGATGCTAAAGCTGAAACTCCAATACTTTGGCCACCTCATGCAAAAAGTTGACTAATTGGAAAAGACTCTGATGCTGGGAGGGACTGGGGGCAGGAGGAGAAGAGGACGACCGAGGATGAGATGGCTGGATGACATCACGGACTCAGTGGACGTGAGTCTGAGTGAACTCCGGGAGTTGGTGATGGACAGGGAGGCCCGGCGTGCTGCAATTCATTGGGTCACAAAGAGTCGGACACGACTGAGCGACTGTACTGGACTGAACTGAGACCTGCTTTTACTGCATCCCATAGATTTTGAGTTGTCATGTTTTCATTGTCATTTGTTTATACAAATTTTTGGTTTCCCTTTTCATTTCTTTAATAACTTTTTGGCTCTTTAGAAACATGTTGTTTAATCTCCATGTGCTTGTTTCTTATAGATTTTTTTCTTGTAATTGATATCTAGTCTCATAGCATTGCATTTGGAGAAGATGCTTGATATTTGAATTTTCTTAAATTTACTGAGTTTCGATTTGTGACCCAAGATGTGGTCTATCCTGGAGAATGTTCCATGTGCACTTCAGAAGAAGATTCATTCTTCTAAACTTGAGTGGGATATCCTGAAGATATCAATGAAATCCATCTTGTCTAAAGTATCATCTAAGACTTGTGTTTCCTTATTAATTTTCTGCTTTGATGATCTGTCCATTGGTGTGAGTGAGTGTTAAAGTCTCCTACTTTTACTGTGTTACTGTCAATTTCTCTCTTTATATCTGTTTGTGTTTGTCTTATGTATTAAGATGCTCCTATATTGGGTACATAGATATTTACAATTGTTATGTCTTCCTCTTGGATTGATCCATTGATCATTATGGAGTATCCTTCCTTACCTCTTATAATATTCTTTATTTTAAAGTCAATTTTGTCTGAAAATAGGATTGCTCTTCCAGTTTCTTTTGCTTCCCATTTGTATGGAATATATTTTTTCCATCCTCTCACTTTCAGTTCGTATGTGTCTTTAGGTCTTAGGTGAGTTTCTTATAGACAGTATATATATGGGTCTTGTTTTGTATCCATTCAGCCAGTCTATGTCTTTTGGTTGGAGCATTTAATCCATTTATATTTAAAGAAATTATATATATATATATATATATATATATATGTTCCTATGTCCATTTTCTTAATTGCTTGGGGTTGATTTTGCAGATTTGTTTTCTTCTCTCATATTTCTTGACTATATAAGTCCCTTTAGCATTTGTTATTAAGCTGGTTTTGTGGCACTAAATTCTCTTAACATTTGCTTATCTGAAAAGCTTTTTAGCTCCATTAATTTTGAAGGAGATTCTTGCTGAGTACAGCAATTTTGGTTGTAGATTTTTCCCTTTTAGTACTTTAAATGTATCCTGACATTCCCTTCTGATCTGAAGAGTTTCTGCTGAAAGCATATAGGGTTTCCCTTGTATGTTACTTGTTGATGCTCCCTTGCTGCTTTTCATAGCCCAACATAGACCAGAGGTTTATAACAATAATAAAATTTGTGACTGAGAAAAAAAAGTTGAAAAGCTTAATTGGGATTCATAGTGCCAATAAAACTGACAACTACAACAGGGGAGGTGGGGGAAAGAAGGGGAGAAGAATCTGAAAGATTCTACAGAACATGTCAAAGAATAAGAATAATAAATGTTTTTCTTGAGTCACTGCTGTCGGAGTCCTTTTGCTCGTTGGGAGTCACAGTCCTCCTTACCTCTCTAGGATGTCCTCCAACACTGTGCTGATCTCTCGACCTGCTGTGGGGACACCTCAGATTCTAACCTGGTTCTACTCCTATGTGTTCTTGCCTCCAATGTCCACAGCTTTCCAGATCTAGTGTGTTTTCCTTTGTGGGAGCTCTCAATGGCCTTTTATATATTCCATAGACACAGAATCTGCCTAGTTGATCATGTGGATTTAACCTGCAGCTTGTACAGCTGGTGGGAAGTTTTAGGTCTCCTTCCTTAGCCAAATTTCCCCTAGGTTTCAATTGTGGTTTTATTTCCACCTCCACATGTGGGTCGTCCACTGGGGTTTGCTCCTGAGGCTGTACCAGAGGGCTTGGGTTTGCCCCTGTGAGGGCCACGTGTGGAAGTGGTGGAGCTGCTTGGGTCACAGGGGTTCTGGCAGCAACAGGTATTCATGAGGGTTGATGGCTAGGGCAGCAGGAAATATAGTGATCTAGAAGAGCATGGCAACCAGTATTGGCCAATACACTCCAGTATTCTTGCCTGGCAAACCCTCCTCCCTGACAGAGAAACCTGGCAGGACACAGTCTACAGGGTTCCAAAGGTTCTGTCACGACAGAAGCGACCCTGCATGCATAGATGCAAGACATTTTTGCCTTTGGCAGCTCTGCCCCAATAAGGGTTGAGCTTGAAGGTGGCACAGCTGCTTGGCTTATGGGGACCCTGTCAGCGCCAGGTGTATAGGGACATGGACTGCCTCCACTGCAGGAATTATGGCCCTATTAGAGTCTTTTTTGAGCCTCTTGTAGCTGATAATCAGAAGACCTCTTTAGCAGTCTTTCTCTGTAGCTCAACCCATTGAGGCACTTAGAGGGCTCCCCAGCTCGGAGTCCTTCTCTGTTTTTTGGTGCATCAAGCACATAGAAGGGACTGATGCCCTGGCTGGGCATCAGTCACTTAAAGGAGGAGCCTGGGTGGGGTCCTCCTCTGTAGTTCAGTGCATCAGGCATTTGATGGGCCAACCTCTCTATTGTTCAGATGCTGGCCTGTGGGGAGAGAGAGTCTATGGTGATGGCTCCACCCTCTATGTGTGACTCAGAAGTATCACCTTGCTTCCATGGTTGCCTGGCTTTTTCCACAGGCATTTTCCCCCAGTCTTCTACCTCACATCCCCTTAATCTGTCTCTCTACAGTCAACAGCAGCCCTTTCCCTGAGATTGCTCCATAATCCCTAAACTCCAGCTCCCAGCTGCTGCACCTTCCAGAGGACCAGCGCTCCTGTCCAAGGCATGTATGGCTGAGGCAAGGACTGTCTGATTCTCATTCCATTTAGGCTGTCACAGATCAGCTGTTTCACTCTCAGCCTTAAATGTTTCTCTTCTCTGACTCATACAGTTGTTCCAATGTTGGGATCAGACCCCTGCTTCAGTTCCCCCACCTGCTGAGAATAGGTCCAGTCCTACTAACACTCTTGTTTTTCCCCTAGTTCCTTCTTCCTACCAAGTTTTGTATGGTTCTATATATTCTTTTCCACTTGTCAAGTACTCCTGTCCACTCTCAGCTGGTGTTCCACATGCACTTCTGTGTCTGAAGGTGTATTTCTGAGGTATCTGTGGAGAGAGATGTATTCCACATCTACTTACTCCTCCGCCATCTTGTTCTCCTGTTTGCAGTTTTGGACAAGTGCAAATCAACCTGCTATGACCACTCATGTTCAAATCTTTGTATTGATGTAGGTTTTCATTTATTTTCATTAACTATCTAAGTGTGAAATGGCTAGATCATGTATTACATGTATATTTAAGAATTTAAGAACTCACCAAATATTTTCCATAGGAGTTGCACTACTTTACTTTCTTACCATCGGTGCACAACAGCACCATATTGCCACATTCTAGTCTAAACTTATAATTATAGCATTTGTAACAGGTGTGTAATGGGTCTCATGCTTATAATTTAAATTTTTCTCTTGACTATTGACTATATTTTGTATGTGCCTTTGCATCTGTCTTCTGTGAAGTAAGGGAAGGGAGTAATTGTTCAAAAGTTTTGCCATTTAAAAATGTTATTTCCTTACTACGTTTTGATAATTGGATTTACTTATTTTGAATACAAATTTATTATCATATATAAAGTGAAAGTGTTAGTCATTCAGTCATGTCTGACTCTTTGTGACCCGATGGCTTCTCTGTTCATGAAATTCACCAGGCAAGAATACTGTAGTGTGTAGCCATACCCTTCTTTGGGGGATCTTCCCCACCCAGGGATCAAACTTGGGTTTCCCACATTGTGGGCAGATGCTTTACCATCTGAGTCTCCATGATTTGCAAATATTTTCTCCATGGCTGTTACTTATCTTTTCTTTCTTACAATGTGCCTTTTGAACAAAAGTTCCACAGCTTGGAAATCCTCTCAAGATAGTAAGCAAAGCCAATCACAGACCCTCACTTCATCTGGTTACTCCTTTTCAGGCATCATTGTCCCTTATTTTAAGACATTGAGTGTCTTGAAAAACAACATTTTGTATATTTTGTTTACTCCTTTAGTTGTTTCATTGGGAGAGCAAACCTCATTCCTGTTTTCCTTCTTGAATGGAAACTAAATTTTCCTTAATCCACATGAATGTTTTTAGATACTGTTTGTTTTCTCTTAATCAAGAGTATTTGCAAGTACTTTGTCAGAATTTAATCTCAGTAAGACATTGTCTATTTCAATATATCATTATTTTTAGGTTCCCCTCCTCCCTCAAGCTTAGTGTATAACCAAAAGTGTAATGTCACTTTATGATCTAAGTGAGACTTTTCCATGTTCCAAAGTGCTATAACCAACTTACTCTAGAGAACCATCTATACCAGGAACCTACTGTCTGATACTCAGGATTCATACAGCATCATCAGCTTCTTCCATGTCAGACTCTCTGAAGCATTTAGTATGATTGACCTCTTATAGAATAAAATATTATTTTTCTATCTACCTATATATGTCTCTAAATACTTAAGTTTTATTTTCATCATATTTCTACTTTTTCTACATAATGTTTTTTTAAGTTTATATTATCTAGGTTCCACCTCTATGACAGTACTCAAAAAATTATTTATCTCCCTTTGATCTCTCCTTGAGAATCATTCAAGTATCTAATGCTGACTTAAAATCTCCATTTAATTGTCTGTATCTCAACTCAATCTAAATACTTTTCCCTTAACACTTCTCTTTTCTTTCCTCTCCTGACCAATCAACAAACTGATCAGACTGTACCTTTATTTACTATTATATCATCCTTTTTATGGCTGAGTAATTCCACTGAATATATGTACCATGTTTTTAAAAAGTCTATTCCTCTTTAGGTGGACATTGAAATTTCTTTGTGTCCTGGCTATTATAAATAGTGCTACATTTAACACTGGGGTGCATGCATTCTTTAAAAATAATATTTTTCTAGATAGATGCCCAGAAGTGAAATTGTTGGATCATATGGTCATTGTATTTTTATTTTTTAAGGAACCTCTATACTGTTCTCCATCGTGGCTATACCAATTTACAGTCCCACCAATAGTATAGAAGGACTTCCTCCCTACACCCTCTTCAGCATTTATTGTTTGTAAACTTTTTGATGATGGCCATTATGATTGCTGTGAGGTGAAAGCTCATTTTAGTTTTGATTTTCAATTCTCTCATAATTTATGATGTTAAACATTTTACTTTCTGGTCGTCTTTATGTTTTCTGGCTACTTTTATGTCTTCTTTTTTATAAGGCTTCATGATGTGTTTTATATTTTGGAAATTAGTCCCTTGTTTGCTGTGTTTGCAAGTATTTTCCCCATCTGGAAGAAATGGCTTCTCACTTTGTTTGTGGTTTCCTTTGTTTTGTAGGAGCTTTTAAGTTATATGGGCTTCCCAGGTGGTGCTAGTGGTAAAGAACCTGCCTGCCAATGCAAGAGACATAAGAGATCTGGGTTCTATCCATGGGTTGGGAAGATCTCCTGGAGGAAGGCATGGAAACCCACTCTAGTATTCTTGCCTGGAGAATCCCATGGATAGAGAAGCCTGGTGGACATCTCTCTCCACTTAGCATGCATGTCCCATTTTTTTTTTTAATTTTTATTTTCATCACTCTAGAAGGTGGATCAAATAAATTATTTTAGTGATTTGTGTCAGACACAAATCTGCCTTTGTTTCCCTCTAAGATTTTTATATTATCCAGTCTTACATTTAGTTCTTTAATTTATTTTAAGTTTATTTTTGCATATGATATTAGATAACATTCTAATTTTATTTTTTTACATGTAGCTGTCCAGTTTTCCCTAGCACCACTTATTGAAGACACTGTCTTTTCTATTTTATATTATTGCCTCCTTTGTCATGGGTTAATTGACTGTAGATGTGTGGGTTTACTTTTTGGCTTTCTATTCTGTTCCATTGATCTATGTTTCTGTCCTTGTGCCAGTACCATGCATTTTGATTTCTGTAGCTTTGTAGTATAGTCTTAAGTCAGGCAGTTGGATTCTTCTGGCTCCATTTTTCTTTCTCAGGATTTCTTTAGCTTTTAGATCTTTTGACTTTCCACAGAAATTTCATTTATTTATTTTTTGGTTCTATACATGTGAAAAATGTCATTGGTAATTTGATAAGGATTGCATTGACTCTGTAGGCTGCCTTGGCTAGAATAGTCATTTGACAATATCGATTCTCACATCATATATTATCTTATTTCATGTTATGCCCTCTTCTTTTTTTTTTTTTTTCAAGAAGATGATTTAAAATTCTTGTAAGTTTCATTTACTGATATTGAGATGAACTCTTTAGTTTTTACACTCTAGTAAACATCTTACCTCTTCTTCAGTTTTGAATGACAAACTTGCTTTGTAGACTATCCTAGGTTGTAGATTTTCCCTTGAAAGTGAAAGTGAAAGTCGCTCAGTCATGTCTGACTCTTTGTGACCCCCATGGACTATATAGTCCATGGAATTCTCTAGGCCAGAATACTGGAGTGAGCAGTCTTTCTCTTCTCCAGGGGATATTCCCAATTCAGGGGTTGACCCCAGGTCTCCCACATTGTGGGCAGATTATTTACCAGCTGAGCCACAAGGGAAGCCCAAGAAAACTGGAGTGGGTAGCCTATCCCTTCTCCAGCAGATCCTCCCAATCCAGGAATCAAACTGGTGTCTCCTGCATTGCAGGTGGATTCTTTACCAACTGAGCTATCTGGAAAGTCTGATAGCTTATAGCACTTTAAATATATCATGCTACTCCCTTTACTGCTGCTACTGCTAAGTCTCTTCAGTCGTGTCAGACTCTCTGCGACCCCCATAGACGGCAGCCCATCTGGCTTCCCCGTCCCTGAGATTCTCCAGGCAAGAACACTGGAGTGGGTTGTCATTTCCTTCTCCAATGCATGAAAGTAAAAGTGAAAGTGAAGTCGCTCAGTTGTGTCCGACTGTTAGCGACCCCATGGACTGCAGCCTACCAGGCTCCTCCTCCATGTGATTTTCCAGGCAGGAGTACTGGAGTGGGGTGCCATTGCCTTCTCCCTTTAGGGCTTGTATAATCTCTCCTGAAAAATAAGCTTATAGCCTTATTGTACTTCCGTTTGTGATTCCCTTTGTGAGTCTTTGTTCTTCTCTCCCTATCTTTAAAACTCTCTAACTTTTGCTATTTTAATTATGATGAGTCTTAGTGTGAATCTCTTAGGGTATATTTTGCTTAGGACTCTCTTTTCATCCTGAATCTGGATATCTGTTCCTTCTTCAGGTTAAAGATCAGCTATAATTTTGTCAAACATTTTTCTGCCTGTTTCTTTTCTCTTTCTGGCATGCTGATAATGTGAATGTTAGTATACCTGATATTGCTTCAGAAGTACCTTAAAGTATACTCATTTTTTTTTTTTTACTTTTTATCATTTCTACTGTGTGATTCTCAATAGTCAGTTTTCTATGTCACTTATGCATTCTTCTGTATCACTGAATCAGCTGTTAATTCATTCCAGTGCATTTTTTCATCTCAGTTATCATTTTCTTCAGTTACGATTAATTCTTTTTTATACACCTTCTCATTCTTTACTAAAGTTTTCATTGTGTTCTATTCTTTTTCTGTGTTCAGTGGCCATTTTTATTGTTACTGTTTGGAACATTTTATCAGGTAAATTATCTTTGTTTCATTAGGGTTTTATTTTGTGGTTTCATCATCTTTCATGTGAAATGTATTCCTCTGTCTTTTTTAATTTCTGTCTATGAAATTTGGTGAGACTGTTACTTATCTCAGTCATGGAGAAGGGTTTTTGCATGGAGGGAGCATCCCTATGTAATCTGTGTATTCCCAGGCGTTCTGATAGAAGAGCTGGATCTGAAGTGAGAAGTGAGTGAAGGCTGCTGCTTTTCCTAGCTTATACTGGCAGCCATTGCCTTGAAGGGAGAGGGAATTAACATCAGAGTAACTAGAACCAGAGCTGTGTGCAAGCTGAGACTTCTCCAAGGCTCAGTGATGGCTGTTATTCTATTAGAGGCTGGGGCCAGAGTCTGAGGAGTTCAAATAGAAGTCTTGAGGGCGTTGGGATTTTTCTTAGTGTGATAGAAGTTTCTGCTTTGGATGAGATATGGCCAGGACCTGAGGGCATGGAACTACAGTTCTGAGTTGGCTCTTCTTTTCCCATGTTCGCATGTGCAATGGTGATGATGATTTTTCCATCTTGGTTAGAAATGGGATTGAGTCCTGAAGTGTTGGAGCTTCACTTCTGAGCTGGCTCTGCTTTTTGTCTGATGTGCGTACATTTACACATTGGCAATGGCAGTCTCACCCTTAGCAAGGAGCAGTGCTAAAGCATGTGCTTCATATGGGCTAGGGGTGCATGGGGAAGTACTGGAAGGTCAGCCAGAACATCAAGCAGTTTTCAATCTGCTGATTTTGAACTGGGATTGGGAATAAAAATCTATGTATGTGCTCTTTAAGAATGGATGCTCAGTTTCTTACAGGGCTTTAGTAAACTCCACTGGTTTTTAAACCAGTTAAGGAGGCTCATCTTCCTCATAATGATCCCAGGGCTGGGGTGCCTAATATGGAACTTGCATTCCTCACTCCATAAGGATGATCCCTGAGGCTGTGATATCATCTTATTTTTCTACGTCAGCCACTGGGGATGGGGATCATGACTAGATTGCTTCTCCTCCCCTCCTACCAAATACCATGTGGTTCTTTCTTTACAGCTACTGTAGAAAAGCCATTCTGCTAACTGATCTTCAGATTGGTTTCAATGAGAGTTGTTGTATATGTAGTTGCAGTTCTGATGTATTTGTGCAGGGCCTCCTATTCCATCATCTTGATTCTTCTTTCTCTTTCACCTTTCTTTCTTTCTCTCTTTCTTTCCCTTCCTTCTTTCTTTCTTGATATGGGATCAGGCTCTACACTAAATATCATCAGGGTATGCTGAATAGACCAAACAGTTGCTTGTGTCCTTTTGTAACTGATAATTATTTGGGAATTTTAGATTCTTTAGGCCTAGTGATTCCTATTAAATCACAGTACATAAGGATCTACTATTTATTTTTGTGGCTAATTAGAGCTATTAGGAGTAGTGTAGTAGTGTTAATCACTGAGTGGTGTCTGATTCTTTCTGACCCCGCAGATTGTAACCCACTGGCTCCTCCATGCATGGGATTCTCCAGACAAGAATACTGGACAGAATCTTCTCCAGAGAATCTTCCCAGGGGTTGAACTTGGGTCTGCTGCATTGCAGGCAGCTTCTTTTCTGTCTGGGCTACAGTGCAGTGCCAGTTATAAACACACAGGTGAAACAATCTTTGTAAAGAAATTTTGTGGAAATAATACTACATTTTACCACTTTTATAGTTTAACCTTTGAAAATAATTTTATTTGAATTTGTGTTTCATCAGCATAGCACTCTGAAAACGCAGGATGTTGTGATGGATTTGCCTTGTCATTGTCATCTATATTTCTTGGCTTTTCCTTCTCTATGCAATTCTGGGTCAATGTGAGATCCAAGAGTGTTTGCATTAGAGTTAAGCTAGAAGAGAAGCATTGGCCCTATTCCTTTAATATTCATGATTTATACACGGCTCTAGTACTGCTTCAACTTACAAATGATACTTATCTGCTGGCTCATTTCATGGGCATGGAGCATCAGCCAGCCCTGCAGCTCCTTTAACTACTACCAGATTCTACTTCAACATGCTAATTCCTAAATCTGGTGCATATTTAAGTCCATGAAAAAGAGTATCAGCTTCTCTTGTACATACCCTGCATCATAAATGTTGCAGGCTTGGAAGTGGTGGTGAGACATCAACAAGGGATCCATTATATTCTGTATCCCCAGTTCATCCTTGTTGTTTTCCAGTCACTCGGTCATGTCTGACTGCTGCATCACAGACAGCAGCACATGAGGCTTTCCAGTCCTTCACCATATGATGGAGTTTGCCCAAGCTCACATCTATTAGTTGATGGTGTCATTCGATCATCTCATCCTCTGTCATTCCTTTTGCTCTTACCTTCTGTCTTTCACAGTATCAGAGTCCGTTCCAATGAATCAGTTCTTCACATCAAGTGACCAAAGTACTGGAGCATCAGTTCACCATCGGTCCTTCCAATGAATATTCAGGATTGATTTCTTTTAGGATTGGTTGGTTTGATCTCCTTGCAGTCCAAGGGACTCACAAGAATCTTCTCCAATACCACAGTTCAAAATTATCAACATTTCAGCCCTTAGCTTTGTTTATGGTCCAACTCTCACATCCACGCATGACTACTGGAAAAACCACAGCTTTAACTATATTGAACTTTGTCAGCAAAGTAATGTCTCTGTTTTTTTAATATGCTGTCTGGGTTTGTAATAGCTTTTCTCCCAAGGAGCAAACATATTTTAATATCATAGCTGCAGTCACCATCTGTAGTGATTTTGAGCCCAAGAAAAGAAAGTATGTCACTGTTTCCATTGTTTCCCCACCTATTTGCCATGAAGTAATGAGCCTGGATGCCATGATCTTAATTTTTTGAATGTTGCATTGTAAGCCAGTTTTTTTTTTACTCTCATTTTTCACCTTCATCTCCTCTTTCACCTTCATAAAGAGGCTCTTCAGTTATTCTTCACTTTCTACCATAAGGGTGATATCATCTGCATATCTGAGGTTATTCATATTTCTCCCAGCAATCATAATTCCAGTTTGTGCTTCATCCAGCCCAGCATTTTGCATGATATACTCTGCATATAAGTTAAATAAGGAGAGTGATAACACAGCCTTGATATACTTTATTCCCAATTTTGAACCAGTCCATTGTTTCATGTAGAGTTTTGGCTGTTGCCACTTAACCTACATACAGGTTTCTCATGATGCAGGTAAGGTGGTCTGGTATTGTCATCTCTTGAAGGATTTTCCACAGTTTGTTGTGAACCACACAGTCAAAGGCTTTAGCACAGTCACTGAAGCAGAGGTAGATGTTTTTCTGGAATTCTCTTGCTTTTTCTATGATCCCAGATGTTGACAATTTGAACTCTGGTTCCTCTGTCTTGTCTAAATCCAACTTGAACATCTGGAAGTTCTCAGTTCATATACTGTTGAAACCTGGCTTAGAGAATTTTGAACATTACTTTGCTAGCAAGTGAAATGAGTGCAATTGCGTGGTAGTTTGAACATTGTTTAGCATTGCCCTACTTTGTAACTGAAATGAAAACTGACCTTTACCAGTCCTGTGGTCACTGCTCAGTTTTCCAAATTTTCTGCCATATTAAGTGCAGCACTTTAACAGCATCATAGTTTAGGATTGGACATATTTAATAGTTTAGGATTTGAAATAATTGATATTTCTCCTGGCAACCTTGATTCCAGCTGGTACTTCATCCAGCCTGGTATTTCACATGATGTAGTCTGCATGTAAGTTAAATAAGCAGGATGAAAATATACAACATTGATGTAATCCTTTCCCAATTTTGAACCAGTCCTTTATTCCATGTCCAGTTCTAACTGCTTGTTCTCTGCCCTTCCTCATTTTATATCTTTCTTTCCCAAATGCCGGGTCTTCCCTAGTGGCTCAGTTGGTAAAGAATCAGCCTGCAATGCAGGAGACCCAGTTTCAATTCCTAGGTCTGGAAGATCAGCTGGAGAAATGATAGACTACTCACTCTAGTATTCTTGGGCTTCCCTGGTGCCTCAGCTGGTGAAGAATCCCCCTGCAATGTGGGAGACCTGAGTTCGATCCTTGGGTAGGGAAAATTTCTTGGAGAAGAGAATGGCTGCCCATTTCAGTATTTTGGCCTGGAGATCCATGGACTGTATAGTTCATGGGGTTGCAAAGAGTGGGACTCTACTGAGCGACTTTCATTTTCCCAATTGTTGACATCAAGCCCCAGAACCACAGGCACAGATAACAGTGTTATATTGAATGTATGATCTGATCCCACATTGTGCAGGTTTACATTCCTATAATAAATATTTTATTCTATATCACTTACAGTAGTTCTTCTCTGACTGAAACTTAACTGACAGAGATATGTATTACTAGATGAGGAAATTATCTCAGAAAAAATTACATAGTAAGTGACAGACATTAAGCCGATGAATGCTGATGTATTAATTAGTTCGTGGACTATAATAATGTAACAAATTTACAGATACAGTAAAATGTAATAGTTTGGTAAATTTTCTGAAGTACTAGAGTCATTACTTATCAAAAGTAGAATGAGAACATATACATAAAGAAGAGCTGGGCCATGAATATAATTTAAACTTTAGAGCTTCCATGTTTAGTATCTCCAAAGAATTCTCTTTTCTTCTCTTAGATTTCTGCTACCATTCTTGCTTTTCTAAACACATTTCAGGTTACTTCTAGAATCTATTAGCCTTTGAATTTGAATTTCTACTTTGAACAACAATTCTTTAATCAATATCTTCTCAGAAACAAGTCATTCTTTTATCACCCTATACTTACTTTTGTGCCCAGGTCTATATTTATATAAGCAATATGTAAATATTAAAATAGAATATGTATCTAATTTATATATATATTTAAAAATGAAAGTGTTAGTCACTTAGTCATGTACAACTCTTTGCCACCCCTATGGACTGTGGTCTGCTACACTCCTCTGTCAATCATTTTACCCTTGTTTTAATTTTTAGATCATTATTTAGGACATGACAATCAAGGATAGGAAGTTTCATCAAATAAGAAGTATTAAGAGATTAACTAAGCAATCCCTGTGTCACATGTTGCTAGACAAGATTTTACAGTGGAAGATCTCATCTTCATTTTAAATAGTTCACATAGAGACAAAAGCAATTTCTTGAAAAAAGAGAAATAAAAATGAATATATTTCTTTGAAAATGGTAGTTTAACTTTTCAATATATTTTTAGTTTAATTTAATCCCAAATTGTTAATCCTGGATGATAAATGTTTCTAAACATACATGTATAGTTTGATATAAAATTTAGGATAACTTGTTCAATATTTCACAATATTGTAGGTTTAAATTAAATATTATAAATATCAAAAGTACTGAAAAATAACCAATATCACCACAGGCAAAAAAAAAATAGCAAATGTATTAATCAGAGTTTGGTAACAGAATTTTTATAATGGGCAATCTCTTACCTTTATTGAGCTTCCAGGTGGCTCTAGTGGTAAAGAACCTGCCTGCCAATACAGGAGACATAAGAGAGAATTAGGTTCAATCCCTGGGTGGGGAAGATCCCCTGGATGAGGAAATGGTAACTCTTTTTCCTCTCTGGCACTCTTGCCGGGAGAATCCTTTGGACAGAATCTGTTGGACAGGATCTCCAAACTGGAGAGTTTGGTCAGAAAATTTTATTAATGGGTAATCTCTTGCCTATATTATGGTATAGAACTATAGGTAATTTAAGATTAAAATTAGGACAAATATTTTTCTTAAATAATAAGATACGATTTTCTGAAATCAGTTTTTGCAATCAAATGATTAGCTTTGGAAAGGCAAATAGATATTAATAGAAGGTATATACTCAGTCACTTGGCAAACATTTTTGAAACCATGTTCTGTGTCACGAATGTTCTAGCCATGGAGATACAATGATAGGTCACATATACTCCCTGCTCCTTGCCCCTTAAGTAGAAGAGGGCTACCTAAACACTTGTGTTGTTCAGCATGTACAGATTATGATTGATAGATGTGTCCTCAGATAAACTCAAGGAGAGGCAAATTCACACATTGCAAATGAACCCAAAAGGTGAATAGAGAGAAGTTTGTTCTGGGACTTGAAGCAGAGAGGTTAGCCTGTGCTTTCAGCCAAATGGGATTACAACATGGAAAAGCCTATCTGTGAAGAAAAAGGAAGATGGAAAACTGTAGGCCTTTCCACTTGCCTAAAACACAGTAGTAGAGAAGGAAGAAAAGCAGTATTCTTACATTTTACTTTTAGAGGAAAAGGTGAGGGTCAAAATATGGTCTACATTTTCAAATAATTATTTGATAGTAAAGTTTCAGAAGAGTAAATCACAGAAAATTCATCTTATCAATTAATTCACATTTTCCTCTTAACTTTTATGTTCCAATAAATACACCAGAATACAAGCTTGAAGATGATACCACTGCATTCCCATCAAATGCATTTACTTTATTGAAGAGAAAGCTATGTTTTTAAAAAATATCATTGTTACATCGAGATAAGATTAATTTTGCCTTTTGATCTTAAAACTAAAATAATACGTTTTGCAAAAAGTATAGATTTCCAATCTTTAAGCAATGATTACATGTTTATAAGCAAATCACAAGTCTCAGTTTCTGAGTCTAATGCCATATGTACTGTGTTTAGTTTTTAGTCATATCTGACTCTCTTTGACTCTGGACTGTAGCCCACCAGGCTCCTGTGTCCATGGGATTTTCCAGGCAAGAATACTGGAGTGCATTTCCATTTACTTCTCCAGGGTGTCTTCTAGCCCAGGGATTGAACCTGCATCTCCTGCATTGGTGTGGGGCTGGGGAGGGGTGGGGGGATAGGGGTGTTCTTTACCACTGAGCCACCAGGGGAACCCCTGTATGTACTACAAAAATTGTTTGAAGTATTAGTCCTGTCCCACTTTTTGCAATCCCATGGACTGGAGCTTGCCAGCCTCCCCTGTCCAAAAATTCCCCAAGAAAGAATACTGGAGTGGGTTGCCATTCCCTTCCCAGGGAATCTTCCTGAGCCAGGAATCAAACCCAGGTCTCCTGCATTGCAGGCAGATTCTTTACAATTTGAGCCATCAGGGAAGCCCCATATGTACTATGGTGAAGTATAAATTCTAATTTATAGATGGGTGATAGTTCTGGGACTGTAAACCTAGCAATATGCTCTTGGTGAATATTAGCTCACATTCCCAGTTCTTCCCCTTCCCATCTCCTAAAAGCAGAATGCCACAAATCTGTGCTAATTGAGATCCAAGTTACATGAGCAGATCAGAAGGGAGATGGTATATTCATCAAAAGAGAAGAAATGAAGCCTATATCCCAAAGGATCCTGCCATTCTGGTGGTATGGGTTGTGGGAAAGCATACTGAATAGTAGAGTTCTCTGGTTCACATTGTTAATTGAAAAAAAAAAAAAGTGAGAGAGAGCTTTAAAATTCTCTGTTAGAGGCAGTAGAGCCAATGTACAGAAAATCATTTGGGATTCATTTTTCATCAGTGAGGATTTAGGCAACAGATACAGCACATATCTTTTCAAACTCAAGTATTCATACTCATTTTCACCCACCCCAACACACATGGTAGTAACAATGAACCATATATAAATCTTGTGAATTTCACAGTTGAATAAGAAAATGGCACCCAAATTTTTGCCAATAAAACCTTTGGTTTAAAAAAAAAAACTTCTGGTTAGAAACAGGAATTTCTTTGAAGAAATTAAATGTGTCTTTTAGATAGTCCCTCAGTCTCCTAGTTTTGCTACAGTATAAGCTTCTGAGAGAGAGAGGTATTCTCTCTTTTTGCTGTTTGACCTTGTCAAGTTGCAGAAGTTAAATGGAGCACAGGTTGGGAACATCCATTGTTCTCATTTCAGCTGCTCTGAACTTTTAGAGCACATTGTCAGTGTAAAGATAAAGAAATTAACAGCTCATTTAGTGCAACATGAACTTTCTTTCTCTGTTTCACTCAAGCTTGATAGATGTACTCTCTTTGATAAATTAGGCCTCATGTCTTATTGCCATGAAAGAACTAGAAGCAAGAAACATCAACAGCAATCCTCAGCTTCCATTGAAATTAATCAAATGTTTTATCTGCCAAGATAGTTAACTTTTAGGGTTAGGTAGTAGCAGGTAATACTGCTGAGTAGTATGTGGGCTGAGTAGTTAACTTTTATTTGGATGTTCCCATTTTGGGGGATTCGGTTTAGAGGGCAATTGTAAAGATAACCAGTACATTTTCTTGGCAAAACTCTATTAGTCTTTGCCCTGCTTCATTCCGCATTCCAAGGCCAAATTTGCCTGTTACTCCAGGTGTTTCTTGACTTCCTACTTGAGCATTCCAGTCCCCTATAATGAAAAGGACATCTTTTTGTGTGTTAGTTCTAAAAGATCTTGCAGGTCTTCATAAAACCATTCAAATTCAGCTTCTCCAGCATTACTGGTTGGGGCATAGACTTGGATAACTGTGATATTGAATGGTTTGCCTTGGAGACAAACAGAGATCATTCTGTCATTTTTGAGATTGCATCCAAGTACTGCATTTCAGACTCTTTTGTTGACCATGATGGCTACTCCATTTCTTCTGAGGGATTCCTGCCCGCAGTAGTAGATATAATGGTCATCTGAATTAAATTCACCTATTCCAGTCCATTTTAGTTCGCTGATTCCTAGAATGTCGACATTCACCCTTGCCATCTCTTGTTTGACCACTTCCAATTGCCTTGATTCATGGACCTGACATTCCAGGTTCCCATGCAATATTGCTCTTTACAGCATCGGATCTTGCTTTTATCACCAGTCACATGCACAACTGGGTATTGTTTTTGCTTTGGCTCCATCCCTTCATTTCTCCACTGATCTCCACAAGAGAAGACTCTACAAATGGACATCACCAGATGGTCAACACTGAAATCAGATTGATTATATTCTGTGCAGCCAAAGATGGAGAAGTTCTATACAGTCAACAAAAACAAGACCAGGAGCTGACTGTGGCTCAGATCATGAACTCCTTATTACCAAATTCAGACTTAAATTGAAGAAAGTAGGGAAAACAGCTAGACCATTCAGGTATGACCTAAGTCAAATCCCTTATGATTATACAGTGGAATTGAGAAATAGATTTAAGGGCTTAGATATGATAGATAAAGTGCCTGATGAACTATGGAATGAGGTTCGTGACATTGTATGGGAGAGAGGGATCAAGACCATTCCCATGGAAAAGAAATGCAAAAGAGCAAAATGCTGTCTGGGAGGCCTTACAAATAGCTGTGAAAAGAAGAGAGGTGAAAAGCAAAGGACAAAAGGAAAGATATAAGCATCTGAATGCAGAATTCCAAAGAATATCAAGAAGAGATAAGAAAGCCTTCCTCAGTGACCAATGCAAAGAAATAGAGGAAAACAACAGAATGGGAAAGACTAGAGATCTCTTCAAGAAAATCAGAGATACCAAGGGAACATTTCATGAAAAGATAGACTCAATAAAGGACAGAAATGGTATGGACCTAACAGGAGCAGAAGACATTAAGAACAGGTGGCAAAAATACACAGAAGAACTGTACAAAAAGATCTTCACGACCCAGATAATCATGATTATGTGATCATCACTAATCTAGAGCCAGACATCTTGGAATGTGAAGTCAAGTGGGTCTTAGAAATCATCACTACAAACAAAGCTAGTGGATTTGATGGAATCCCTGTTGAGCTGTTTCAAATCCTGAAAGATGATGCTGTGAAAGTGCTGCATTCAATATGCCAGCAAATTTGAAATACTCAGCAATGGCCACTGGACTGACTGGAAAAGGTCCATTTTCATTCCAGTTCCAAAGAAAGGCAATGCCAAAAATGCTCAAACTACCGCACAATTGCACTTATCTCACATGCTAGTAAAGTAATGCTCAAAATTCTGCAAGCCAGGCTTCAGCAATACATGAACTGTGAACTCCCTGATGTTCAAGCTGGTTTTAGAAAAGGCAGAGGAACCAGAGATCAAATTGCCAATGTCTGCTGGATCATGGGAAAAGCAAGAGAGTTTCTGAAAAACATCTATTTCTGCTTTCTTGACTATGTCAAAGCCTTTGACTGTGTGGATCACAAGAAACTGTGGACAATTCTGAAAGAGATGGGAATACCAGACCACCTAACCTGCCTCTTGAGAAATCTGTATGCAGGTCAGGAAGCAACAGTTAGAACTGGACATGGAACAACAGACTGGGTCCAAATAAGAAAAGGAGTACATCAAGGCTGTATATTGTCACCCTGCTTATTTAACTTATATGTAAAATACATCATGAGAAATGCTGGGCTGGAGGAAACACAAGCTGGAATCAAGATTGCCAGGAGAAATATCAATAACCTCAGATATGCAGATGACACCACCCTTATGGCAGAAAGTGAAGAGGAGCTAAAAACCCTGTTGATGAAAGTGAAAGAGGAGAGTGAAAAAGTTGGCTTAAAGCTCAACATTCAGAAAACAAAGATCATGGCATCTGGTCCCACCACTTCATGGGAAATAGATGGGGAAACAGTGGAAACAGTGCCAGACTTTATTTTTGGGGGCTCCAAAATCACTGTGGATGGTGACTGCAGCCATAAAATTAAAAGACGCTTTCTCCTTGGAAGAAAAGTTATGACTAACCTAGATAGTATGGACTGTGAAGAAGGCTGAGTGCCAAAGAATTGATGCTTTTGAACTGTGGTGTTGGAGAAGACTCTTGAGAGTCCCTTGGATTGCAAGGAGATCCAGCCAGTCCATTCTGAAGGAGATCAACCCTGGGATTTCTTTGGAAGGAATGATGCTGAAGCTGAAGCTCCAGTACTTTGGCCACCTCATGGGGAGAGTTGACTGATTGGAAAAGACTCTGATGCTGGATGGATTGGGGGCAGGAGGAGAAGGGGAAGACCAAGGATGAGATGGCTGGATATCATCACTGACTCAATGGACGTGAGTCTGAGTGAACTCCGAGAGATGGTGATGAACAGGGAGGCTTGGCATGCTGTGATTAATGTAGTCGCGAAGAGTCGGACACGACTGAGCAACTGAACTGAACTGAACTGTGAAGATAACAGAGGACAGATCACTCAAATGCATCAGATTTCAAGGCATTGAAATAGTTACTTGCTCTGTAATTTAGCAGTGACTGTGGTAAAGGGCTGATTTTGTTTGCTATTGTGAGGAGATTGTATCTCACTGCATACCTTTGGCCTCCATGCACACAGAGTTCAATTAGCAGCTAAAGATGAATTCAAATAGATTTAAAGAATTAGTTCTGTTCGACACCTTTACTGAGAAATTAACTTGGGGTATTCTTAGCCAGCAGGAGCTAGATGAATGTGCACCTGTGGCATCATTGGAGCATCTAGAGTTGAAGGCAGGCTGAGTATCTGCTGAGTAGCCAGTGGTTCCAAAACAGTAAAGGCTGTTTTAAGGTCACAAGAATCACTGTTGAAATGCAGTGCATTGGTGGTAACAAATATTCAGGGAAAATTGGTATCACAAAGACTGAAGATCAACATATCAAAGAAATTTTTAAAGTGACTATGTTTCTTTATAAATTTGCATTACATGAATAATGCCTTGAAAAAGGTGACCTCCTCTGGCAACCCTGTATAAGGCCATTGTTCTTAATCACTCTCTTCTGGGTCTCCAAGTTCACAGCCTTTAAATGACAAAAAGTATACAAGTTTTCCACAGCTATGTCAGAATCTGTTCTGGGACCATTAACAAGAGAGTGAGTATTTGGGAGAGAAATAAATGGACCACTGGTTGGGATGACTCCAGAAACTGAGACATCTGGGATATATATTTCACTTATTTTGTACTGAGCGTCAGTTTTGTAGGCCTGGACAGGAGTTTGGTCAGTATCAACAACATCATAGGCATCATTTGATTCCATTATAAATTGTATGTGGCACATGATACAGAGACCTAAATAGAAAATCTGAAGTTAGATCTTAACACAAAGCCACCAAGAAAGTTTCTTGTACATTTATGCCTCAAATTCTTTGGCATCCATTATTTTTGCATTTGCAGATTCACAAGATGACAATCACATTCATATTCCAGGCATAAAATAGAAAGTATCCTTTTAATATGCTAACTTAGACTTGAGCCCCACAACTTCTGATTACAACTCATTAGCCAAAATTTTGTCATATGGCCATATTTAGCTAGAAAATGTGTTATTTTACTAGAACTCATATGTAATAAAATAAAGGTTCCTGGGACATTAGATATTAGTTAATCAAGTCATAGTTTCTGACATATCATTATTCATTAATAGAAACAAGTGAGAAAAACCAAACAAATAACTTACTATAGAATGGTATGGAGCTATGTACCATGGTAAATAAATTCATAGAGAACATCATCTGTACATAAAGGCTTAAAATATCAGTAATAAGGCTGGTATTGAATATTAGCAAATACTTTTGTGCCTAGACTAGTTCTTGACATGAAGTAAGTGATTTATAATTATTAAGTAAATACATAGATACATTTGTCTATTAACTATAGAATATCTACTAAATGCCAGGAGCAATGTTAAAGACTTTTTGGGATAAAGATTTAAACATTATTATGACAAATAAGGATATTCATAAAGAAGAAAGTATTCTTTCATAAGGAAACTATAACCATTATAAATGGACATAATTAAAAAGTCTTTAAATATACAGAGGAAAAACATACAGAATTAAAAAGCAAAATAGACCATTAAATAAAAGTACTTGGAAAATTCAATATTTTTTTAACGATTGAGAGAACAAAAATAAAGAACATTAGCAAAAACATAAATATTTGAATAATATTATCAATTAGACCTATTTCTTATCTATAAAATACTCCACCACTAAGAGCAAAACACACATAATCTCCATGTCTTAGGCCATAAGCAGTCTCAACCAGTATTTGAATTGAAATCATGTAAAGTAAGTTCTACTACCAAAATGTAATCACATTAGAAATCAATAATGGGAACAAATTGAAAATTTCCTGAACATTTGGAAAATAAAGTATCTCTATGTTGCTAATGGGTCAAATGAAAAATCACAAAATAAATTAGAAAATATTTGAAAGTGAATGCATATAGATCAAATTATGTTATAGCTTCTGCTGCTGCTGCTGCTACTAAGTCACTTCAGTCATGTCTGACTCTGTGCAACCCCATAGACAGCAGCCCAACAGGCTCCCCCGTCCCTGGGATTCTCCAGGCAAGAACACCGGAGTGGGTTGCCGTTTCTTCAATGTATGAAAGTGAAAAGTGAAAGTGAAGTTGCTCAGTCATGTCCGACGACCCCATGGACTGCAGCCTACCAGGCTCCTCCGTCCATGGGATTTTCCAGGCAAGAGTACTGGAGTGGGGTGCCATATAATTTCTGAGAGGCTTTCAAATAAGTAATTAGAAAAAAGTTTAAAAATATACATGTTGATAATAAAAAAAAATACCTATCAAATCAGTTCAAAAGTTTTCATCTTTTTAAGTCAGAAAAAGGATGAAATAAACTTAGAGGAAAAAGCACAGAAAAGATAAATGTTAAAAAGGAATTAATGAACTAGAAAACAGAAAAGCAAAAGAGAAATTTTGTGAAGTCACAAATTGGTTCTTTTTAAAGAAAAAAATAACAATATTTTTGTTAGCATAAGCAAGAAAAGGGGAAAAGAAACAAATTACAAACCTTAGTAATGAAAAAGGAGCATCACTAAGGATCTTACAGAAATTGAAAGTGTTATAAGGAAGAACATTAACAACTTTATGTCAAAAAAAAGACAGTTTGGGTAAAAAGATAATTGCCTAGAGACACATTATAAAATTGACTCATAAAGAAATAGAAAACTGAGAGAGCTAATAAAAATATAATTGGAAATTAAACATTTTCCCACAGAGAGAAGCCCAGACCCAAATGCATAATAAATTCTAACAAATATTAAAGAAGGAATGTTATTAATTACTCACAAATTCTTCCAGAAGATAAAGATAGATTTTTCAACATATTCTAAAAAGGCAGTATTACCTCAACAAAAGGCTTATAAAGACTTCAAAAGGAAACAACTGATAAATATTCCTAATAAATTTAAACACAGAAGAGTTCAACAACATGTAGCAAACATATAAAATAGACTATATAGCAGGGGGCAACTGTGATTTATACCAGAAATGTAAAACTGGCTTAATATCTGAAAATCAATGTGATATACTATATTAATAAATACAGCTCAATCACAGAAGGACATTTGAGAAAAATCTGGTATCCGTTTATGATTAAAACTCTCAAATTACTAGAAATAAAAAGGAACATCTTCAACAGTTGACAGATACTTATGGAAAAAGATAAATTTATAATTAATGGTAAAAAAATCATTGATTTCATCTAAGATTAGAGAAAATATAAGAATATCTGCTCTTGCCACATTCACTTAATATTTCACTGGCTGTTCTTTCCTGTGCTAGAAAACAAATAAATAATTACAGATTCACAGGACTTTCAGAAATAGAGCACAAAGGTAATTGTTACTCAATGGTAACATCTTACATGTCTATTTCTTGTTTAGTCTCTCAGTGTGTCCAGGTTGTTTTCATCCCCATGGGCAGTAGCCTGCCAGGCTCCTCTGTCCATGGGATTTTCCAAGCAAGAACATTGGAGTGGGTTGCCATTTCCTTCTCCAAGAGCTTACACATCTAGAGCACAATACTAAAAAAAGAAAAAGAAAAAGAAAATTGATACTCTATAATACTCAGAACTCATTCAGATTTTAACATTTGTACATGAACTAATTTGAGTGTGTGCATTTCTATGAAATTTCATCATATGTAGTAACATAAAGTAATCATAGTCTCATCTCACTGTTCCAATATCCTTAACTTTTTGTAACCACTAATCTATTCTCCATTTCCATAATTTCATCA
This sequence comes from Nanger dama, assembly GCA_917880005.1. Taxonomy (NCBI): domain Eukaryota; kingdom Metazoa; phylum Chordata; class Mammalia; order Artiodactyla; family Bovidae; genus Nanger; species Nanger dama. The sequence goes on from CAKJTW010000069.1 coordinate 9,463,085, forward strand.
TCTGTATAATTTATATAAGTGGAATCATACATTATGTAACCTTTTGAGATTGTCCTTTTTGTTTCATTGTATTCAACATTATTTTTAAGTGTATTCAATGTGTTGTATATATCAGCGGTTCCTTTTATATTGCTGAGTCTTATTCCATGATATGTATGTAGCAGTTTGTTTAATTGAATGATATTTGGGTCATTTCCAATTTTGGCTATTACAGATGAAGCAGTTACATTCATGTGTAGGTTTATATTGGATATAAGCTTTCATTTCTCTGTGCTAAATGTCCAGGAGTGCAATTGCTAAGTCATATAGTAAACATATGTTTGGTATGAACATGCCAAACTATTTATCATCTAGATATGTGTCACTTGTCAGCTACAAAGTCTGAGAACATTTCTCCCATTCTGAAGCTTGACTTTTTATTTCCTTAAAGAAAGTTTTGCAAAGTTTTTAATTTTGATGAAGTCTAATTTATTAAATTTATTATATCTTATGGCTCACAATTTTTATGTAGTATCTAAGAACTCTTTAGCTCTAGATCCCGTCTTTTTTTCTTTCTTTCTATGTTTATCATTTTACATTTTGATATAACTTTATTATCCATTCTGAGTTAAATTTTGTAAAAGGTGTGAGGTTTAGGTTCAATTTTAATTTATTTTTATTTATTTTTAAATCTATTTTTGCTTGTGGATGTCTGATTTTCTAAGTTCCATTTATTGAAAATATTGTGTTTTCTATTTCGTAGAGCTTTCTGTCATATCTCCACTAATATCACTCTGTCTTAAATATTGCAGTTATTTTGTAAGACTTGAAAATCTGATAGTTATTCTTTCACTTATTTTTTTCTTTCAAGTTTTTTTGGGTTGCCACGCCTTCCTTCAGCAGATCTTCCCAATCCAGGGACTGAAAACAGGTCTCCCAAATTATATGTTGATTCTTTACCATCTGAGTCACCAGGAAAGCCCACCTTTTTGCTGATATTTTGATAAGAACTACAATAAACATATATTAATTTGTCAAGAATTCCCATATGTATGGTTTAGTTTTCTAATGATATCAAAATACATTTCTATTTATTTGACTTGTTTCTTCAGAGTTTTTTAGTTTTAACCATAAGTACTGATTATAGCAGCAACTGATTAAAGTTTGTTAAATTTATTTATGTGTTCTATTTAAAGTAAAGTTGAAATTTATTTTATTTTTATCTCCACATTTTCAGTTCTAGTTTATAGAAATACAGTTCATTTTTTTTTATGTTAACCTAATGCTCAGTATTCATTTACTAGTTCTAGAGTTGATATTGATTTTTAAAAATAATTTGGGATATTCTATACAAACCATAATGCCAATTATAAATACTGTAGTTTATTTCTTCTTTTGCAATCTATATGCTTTTATTTGCTTTTCTTGCCTTATTGCACTTGCTAGGGCTTCTTATATGTATTTTTAAATTTAAAGATAACCATTATTTAATTCATGATCTAGATAATTTATGCTGACTCTTTTGCTAGTCTTGCTAGAATTTTTTCAGTTTTATTGATCATTTCAAAGAATGAGCCTTTTTATTTTATTTATTTTCTATATTATTTTTCTGTTTTTAATGTCATTGATTTGTGTTCTTTATTATTTCATTTCCTTCTGCTTACTCTGGGTTCACATTTTTCTTTTTTTTTAATATTAGTGTAAGAGCTTATACTACAGATTTAAGCACTGATTTATAAATTTAGCAATGCATTATAAATATCTTAGCAATGTTTTAGCTGTATTCTACATACTATAGTTTCATTTTAATTCTGTTTCATGGATTTTTAAAAATTTCTCCTGACTTGTATTCTCCATTGTATATAATTTTATTAGCTTTACTTTTCTTAATATGCAGTTTAATAAAAGAATAGGTCAGTGACGAAGTTTTAGTCACCTTCACAGATAATTTGAAACCTGAGGAAAATCATGAAAAGGTTAGAGAAGGACTTGAGACAATTCATGTCTGAAGGATCCTTAGTTGATGATTTCTTACCAACATAATCCAAATAAACAATTGTCCTGTGTTTTTTTGTTGGTTGGTTGGTTGGTTGGTTGGTTGGTTGGTTGGTTGTTTGGCTTTTGGTTCCAATTCTTGCTTGATGTTCTTTCAGAATTTTCTGATTCTTAATCATTTCAAAGAGTGTACATTCAACTTCCAACATATTTTGTGGAAGTATTCCTATACCAATAATCTCTTACTAAAGTCTATGTTTAGAGAGAAATTATTTGTAATTATCAGAAACAAGACCTGATTGTGATGATAAAGGGATTTTTCTTATTTAGGCTGTGGAGTTGCTAGAAAAATAGCATAAAAACCTTTCACCTGCTGAAACATACTACCTGTGAAATCTTAGGAAGGTTAGTTAGCCTTCTCATTTTCCAACTTGGATTATTAATGCTCCCTATTTCAATGAGCTATATTGTGAAGATTAAAAAAAAAAAAACACAACATTGCTAAAGAGCTTGGAACATTGTCTAACACCTATTAAACATTTAAAAATATATCAGAAATATATTTTTATCTGTTACTTATGAGAAGCCTCACAAAAAAATACCAAATTTTAGAAAAAAATTGAATATAGGAGAGGGTAAAAAACTTCTAATTATTATCTTGGAAGATGCTCTATATCAAGTCATCAAGAAATTAAATTTCTTTCTTAGACACACATTTAAGAAACCAAGTCAGATTTGAGGGTAATCAGTAAACATCTTCAAGTAATCAGAATACAAGTTCAGTAAAAATAGGAAAGAGCAAACTTTACTCATGGTGCCAAGGAAATTCCTGAGGAAAATCATAAAATGTTCTACACATCTACCCTTAGTCATCATTCAAAACCAAACTTAAGTCTGACTTCATTCCAGATCTTTCCAACATCTCTACCTTCTTCTCGACCTTATGAAGCACAATTAACCTGGCTATTCATTATTTCCTGCAAGAACTCTTTGGTGACTTTTGGTTCTTTTCATCCTCTTTCTTCACATTTATTTATCTCTGAATTATATGACCAATTCACTCACTTTTCTTTAATCCCATTACTGCTCTTTCAGTTTAAGCCACCATTATTCTCACCTTGACTTTACACTAGCTTCCTAAGTCATCTTCCTGCTCTAGAATTGACACGTGTGCCCCAGTGACTTATCTTTATTTCTCTTCCTTTTCCAATCTGTTCTGTAGTATGCCACCAGAATAATGCCACAAAGCCCACAATTGTCACCTTTTCTCCAAAGCCTTTTTAGAAGTCTGTATCTTATTAAACAGAGTCGTTTTATGTGTCTGCCTTAGCATTTAAGAAATTCTATTACAAACTGGAAAAAAAATCCAGTTTTCCTACCATTTTTGTCACATTTTAAGCCAAGAAGTGTTTCTATTAGCATTTCTATTTGCATCCCTCATATCTTAGCACTATTGATTGACAGAATAATATTGCTTAAAGAAAGCGAAATTGAAATTTTAAGATGCTCAGTTGTATCTGACTCTTTGAAACTCCATGGAATTCTCCAGGCAAGAATAAGGTAGCGGGTAGTCATTTCCTTCTCCAGTGAATCTTTCCTAACCCAGGCATCAAACCTGGGTCTCCTCCATTGCAGGCAGATTCTTTACCATCTGAGTCATAAGAGAAGTTTACCTTAAATTAAAATAAATTTCTGTCTAATTGTTATTTATCTGTGTATGGTAACTTCTTACTTTTTCTTCCTTGAGATAAAGATCGGAACATATTTTCTCATTCTGTCACAGCACCTAGCAAAATGCTATGTCTAAAGGCTCATTTAATTGCTGCATTGAGTTGGAAAATTTAGGAACTGGAAGAAGTGCATTTTCTTTAATTTTGTCTATTTATTGTATACACATTTTGGATTGTTCACCTAAATACACAGAACCTCACTTTCCTTTTCTCTTAAATGTCAATAATGGCATTTTCTTTCCTATTTGGGTCTATTCAGAAATAATTACTGTATTTGTAAAATGTTAAGAGATGAATATATTAATCATCATCAGGAAAAACGTCTTACTAAGTACTAATATGAGAATGACTTTTTGCAGACAAGCTACTTGTCCTCTGGAAGCCCACAATTAAAAATGTACAATAAATACAGATATAGTTTATTCAAAGAAATATATACTCAGGCACCCAGAGACAAATACCCAAACTAGATTGTGAAATTCCTGGAGCCAGGTATTAATACACAATGCATTAAGAAGATTGATAAAACACATCTTGAGATAATTTCATCACTGTCATATCAGATAGACTTGGAGCCAATTTTTACAGACACCATAACAAAAAAAGTCAAATGAAGTTAGAATCCTGATAAGGAAAGAAACTTCAGATTCATAAGCAGTCTTGGATAGGCTGCTTTAGTGGAACCAGAATGTGGTTTGTGTGTATACATGTGTATATGGATGTGTGTACTAAGGGGTGATGATGGTTGAGGTGTTGATGAAGAGGACAAGGATTTAGAACCAATTTTGGGAGAAAGCAGATTCTCTATATAATAGTGGACCATTAGTGGTCTTTTTTTTTTTTTTTTTTTTAATTTAACACACTAAATAAACCTTAAAAAAATGTCCTTTTTCTTCATAGGGGGTTGAATGCAAAAGTAGAAAGTCAAGAGACACCTGAAGTGACATGCAAGTTTGGCTTTGAAGTAGAAAATGAAGCGGAGCAAAAGCTAACAGAATTTTACCAAGAGAACACACTAGTCATAGCAAACTACCTCTTCTAACAACACAAGAGAAGACTACACATGGACATCACCAGATGGTCAATAATAAAATCAGATTGATTATATTCCTTGGAGCCAAAGATGGAGAAACTCCACACAGTCAGCAAAAACAAGACTGAGAACTGACCGTGGCTCAGATCATGAGCTCCTTTTGCCAAATTCAGAATTAAATTGAAGAAAATAGGGAAATTACACAGTAGAAGTGAAAAATAGATCCAAGGGATTAGATCCACTAGACAGAGTGCCTGAAGACTATCGATGGTGGTTCATAACATTGTACAGGAGGCAGTGATCAAAACCATCCCCAAGAAAAAGAAATGCAAAAAGTCAAAACGGTTGCCTGAGGATGCCTTACCAATAACTATGAAAAGGAAAGAAGTGAAAGGCAAAGGAGAAAAGGAAAGATTTACCCACCTGAATGCACAGTTCTAAAAATAGCGAGGAGAGATGGGAAAGACTTCCTAAATGATCAGCGCAAAGAAATAGAAGAAAACAATAGAATGGGAAAGACTATAGTTTTATTCAAGAAAATTAGAGATACTAAGGGAACATTTCATGGAAAAATGGTCACAACAAAGGACAGATACAGCATGAACCTAAGAGAGGCAGAAGATATTAAGAGGTAGAAGAACACAGAAATACACACAAAAGAATTTAGTGACCCAGATAACCATGATGGTGTGATCACTCAGTTAGAGCCAGACATCCTGGAGTGTGAAGTCAAGTGGGCCTTAAGAAGAACCCCTATGAACAAAGCTGGTGGAGGTGATGGAATTCTAGCTGAACTATTTCAAATCCTGAAAGATGATGCTGTCAAAGTGCTGCACACAATATGCTAGCAAATTTGGAAAACTCAGTAGTGGCCACAGGACTGGAAAAGATCAATTTTTATTCCAATCCTAAGGAAAGACAATGCCAAAGAATCTTCAAACTACCAGAGAATTGCACTCATGTCACACACTAGCAAAATAATGTTCAAAATTATCCAAGTGAGGCTTCAACAGTCCATGAACTGTGAACTTCCAGATGTGCAAGCTGGATTTAGGTAAGGAAGAGGAACCAGAGATCAAATTGCAAACATTGGTAGGATTATAGAAAAAACAAGAGAGTTCTAGAACAAAAACATGTACTTATGTTTTATTGATGACTCCAAAGCCTTTGACTGTGTGGATCACAACAAACTGTGGAAAATTCATCAAAAGTTGGCAATACCAGACCACCTTACCTGCCTCCTTAGAAACCTATATGTAGGTCAAGAAATAACAGTTAGGACTGGACATGGAACAATGGACTGGTCCAAAATTGGGAACAGAGTATATCAAAGCTGTATTTTGTCATCCTGCTCATTTACCTTATATGCAGAGTATATCATGGGAAATGCTGGGCTGGATGAAACACAAACTAGAATCAAGATTGCTGGGAGAAATACCAATAATCTCAGATATGTAGATGACACCACCCTATGGCAGAAAGCAAAGAAGAACTAAAGAGCCTCTTGATGAAAGTGAAAGAGGAGAGTGAAAAAGTTGGCTTAAAATTCAATTTTCAAAAAGCTAAGATCATGGTATCGAGTCCAAATAGATGAGGAAACAATGGAAACAGTGAAATACTTTATTTTCTTGGGCTCCAAAATCACTGCAGATGGTAACTGCAGCCATGAAATTAACAGATGCTTGTTCCTTGAAAGAAAAGCTTTGACCAACCTAAACAGCATATTTGAAAGTAGAGCTATTACTTTGCCAACATAGGCCCATATAGTCAAAGTTATGATTTTTCCAGTAGTCATGAATAGATGGAAGAGTTGGACTGTAAAGAAGACTGATCCCCAAAGAAATGATGTTTTTGAATTGTGGTGTTGGAGAAGATTCTTGAGAGTCCCTTGGACTCCAAGATCAAACCAGTCAATTCTAAAGGAAATCAATCCTGAATATTAATTGAAAGGACTGATGCTGAAGCAGAAGCTCCAGTACTTTGGTCACCAGATATGAAGATCTGACTCATTAGAAAAGACCCTGATGCTGAATAAGATTGATGGTAGGAGGAGAAGGGGACAACAAAAAAGGAGATGGTTGGCTGGCATCACCAACTTGATGGACATGAGTCTGAGCATGCTCCAGATGATGGTGAAGTACAGGGAGACCAGGCATGCTGCAGTCCATGGGGTCGCAAATAGTTGGACACAACTGAGCAAGTAAACAACAGAAATGATAAACTTGTTTAAGGAAAGAAGAATGCCTAGATAAGTGTTTAGTCTTGGCAGAAGAAGGTCTTTGGTAATAGAAATATAAATAATTTGGGTTTGAAGAAGGCTGTACAACTCGGGTAATAGGTATTAGATCCTAGCCTCCTTTATTTAAGCTAAACAATGTGTCTGTCGTGCTAATTCAAAGCCTAAGATTAATTCCTGGCACCTTTAAGAGAATAAAGGATAATAAAGAACTTGAGTATTTTACTGAAATTATCACATAATTAATTAGTTCCTTTAAGGAAAATGATAATAAAAGGGAAGACTGAATGGTTTGATAGAACCTTCAGTTTCTGACCAGTCATGCTGGCCATGTGTCAACAAGTAGTCACTAAACTGGTTCCTATTAATCCTGGGTTTACGATGGTTCATAATGGTGTTCCGAGAAAGATTGAGTACGATTACTTAGCCCCTTGCTGCAATGGGCACCTCAGGTCCAAAGTGACTGCTTTTTGAGTCTCTATTTCAGGGGCCTGGCAGGACCCCAGGCATTTCACAACTGAATCACTTTGACCCAGAGTCATTTGTTCAATCATGGTTGACAAAAGTTAACTTTCTACTGCTCGGAAAACAAATGAATCTCTTGGCTGTTTTCATAAAGATCGACAGAAAGTAAAATAGCCTGAGGTTAATATTATAAATCTTTCTAAAAGAGATTTTCAGAACATATTCTTTATCCCAGCTTTGGATCAATCTCACAAAATGACTTATTTTCAAACTATAGGGAAGCAAAGCAAGTTATTCTTGAAAAAGTTGAAAATATTAAGAAAGCTTTTATTTTCCTGGCTTTTTTGTTTGTTTTGTTTATCCTTTTATTTTTTGAACATTAACCAAAGCAAGAACTCAGACAGAAATGTGTGATGAATATGGATTGGCCTTTTCAATAGCTTTGTGCCTATTCATCTAATCTTTATTGGTGTTCATAGATTCCTTGGATGCTCACAGTGGGTACAACTCTATGTTAGCTGGCATGAAATGTAGACTTTAAAAACTGTATGGGATAAGAAAAACAAAATATGATAAAAGAATCCAATTCTCACTCATGTAATCATAAGCATCTACTGTAAAATTAAAATTCACTGGCCATGTTGACTAGTAACTATCCTAGGCATCATTCTATACATGTTAATTAAACAAGAGGAGAGTTAATGATCAAAATTAACTTTGAGCTTTGGGTTAAAGGGTATTGTGAGAGTGTACAAAGGAGTCTAAATGAAAATTGAAACAGTGAGAATAATGACAAGACTTTAAAGAAGAGTGAGTATTACAGACAAATAGAGGAGACTAGTTCAAATTTATTAACTCATTCTGTAAAATACTAAAAATTGCCCCTTCTTCCTTTTTGTATGTTTTATTAAAATTTGTTGACATTTCATCCTGCACTGGAAAGCTTTTGGAATCAGAATGGCCTGACCTTCAGTTGTAACAGCATTACTTACTAGTATAACCAGAATGAAGGAACTTTCAAACTGTTTTTTAAATAATATAAAGCCATTTTTACAGCCCTGACTGTTTATTCCTTACACAGTTTTCAGTCTCAGTTTCTTACTTGTGACTGTGTATATATTCAGAGATGTGTGAGAACTGTTCCTATTCCAATTTAAAGGAATTTGGGGCTGAAAGTAAGGTTCAGTTTCATTCTCTTTGAGGTTGGAGGACACCATAGAAGTTATCATCATCAGTTGTTTACAGATTTTTATCTTTCAGCCAGATTGGCTGGCTGGGGAACTGTACCATGAAAGAAGTCTGGAGGGTATGTTTGTCAGCCACTATTGTCTGGCCACAAGAACTTTGTTAGGAAGATAATCCTTCATTTTTCTTAGTTTGAAAAAGAAAACTTGGTCAGGAAAGCTCTTTATGAAATATACGAAATAATTTTTTTTATTTCATATGAAATATGAAATCTATTATATATATATATAAATATATGAAATGTTTTTAGTGATAGTGACAAAAATAAAGGACCAGCAAAGAGATCTACTAGGAAGGTGATTTTTATACAGAAAATGCAAATTTTAGAAAAAATTTTAAAACTGGAATAAAATTTGATGTTATTTGGCATTTCTGATACAAAATAAATTCACTGTATATATGTGTATCCATGTAAGCATGTTTGTGTGTACCACTCCAGTATTCTTGCCTGGGGAATTCCATGAACAGAGAAGCCTGGTGGGCTACAGTCCACGGGTCGCAAAGAGTTGGACACAACTGAGCGACTAACACACACACATACATATACTTATGTGTGTGTATATGTGTCAAAAAAAACCACAACAAACAAACAACTAACCAATATAAAAATTCAAATAAGAGGTAAAGGTTGATGAAAAGTTGCAAAGTCAATTTATGTAAAGTATAAAGACATGCACAGAAAACTCATATCTCAATAAAAATGTAATTCAAGAGAAATGTATTTTAATGTCTTTAGTCTTATATTTAGAGTCACTAAGGATATGAAGGATCCCTCATATCTATAACACATAATCACCTTTTATGGAGAAATTTCCAAGACAATGATAATATCTAATTTGGAAATTAAGGAAAATTTTTCCTTTTGGAATATCTTTGAGGGTGTGCTCTTTTTTTTGAAAATCTCCTACATTTTTATAGTGTCTGTTATAGGATCAGCTGAATGAGTTGTTTTAGTTTTTTAATAAAAATATCTTTGACTCTAACAGAGTTTGCAGAGAAATTGCTCTTGACCTTCCTTCGGTACTTTGAGATCACAGTTGTCCTTAAGTTTTGATTTCCAGTCTGTATCTCTTCTGCTACTTGTTAGCCATTCTGAGCCTCAGTTTTCTCATCTGAAAAATGAGATAGCTGAGTGTAATCATCTCTAAAATCATTCTGAATATCAAAAGAGAAAAATTAAAAAAAGAGAGAGAGAGAGAATAAGGAGAAAGAGGACATTTAGAAATATTTGAATACTTTTGCTTTATGGTCTGGTAGAGAGAGACACCATTTGTAATCCACAGATCTGCTTAAGTGTAGTGGCAAGGTAGCAAGTAAAATTCATAGCTCTGAAGCTGAATGCATGCTCATTGTTATGTAATTTTTCTTTGGTGCCATATGGGTGCAGTGTTTGCAAGGAATTAATACTTAGTAATACAACAGTGCACACCCAGACAAAGAGCTTGGTTGGGATGTCTTTGTTCAGCAGACAATTAAAATGCATTTGTGAAAGTGAAAGTGTTAGTTGCTCAGTCTTGTCTGAGTCTTTGTGACTTCATGGACTGTAGAATTTTTGTACTGAGTGATGAAAACCTTCCCTAAATGTTAGGCACTGCAGCAAAACCAAATGTGTGATTGTACTTTTCAGTTAATAATGTAAATGCTATTCCTCTGTACATGTTGGTTATTATAGAACAAAGTTGTTGACATTAAAAAAAAATGGGGGGAGAGTTTGAGAACATTTCATCAAGTTTCCAAATGTTCAAATGCTGAATATATTTCAATTTTTTTTTATACTCCAAATGGAGTTAGAGACTTATGAAATTATATGATATTAAAGGAAAGTACATAGGATTGATTTCTGATCTTCAACATGGGCAATCACTCTCTTTTAATAGAAGAGGAACTTTTAGTCCATTTCAAAATGACCAATCCAAGGGCCCAAATGGTTCTTTGACCATGTGTCTTATTTCCTTTGTTAACTTTACTCCTGTGGCACAGGAATGCTTCCCTCCATATCTTACAGCTAGTGAAAACAGAAGAAAGAACTGTGCCTCTGATGGATGGGTCATCCTGTTAGCAGTAAATTAAGTTTCCTTCACTGTATACTTCAGTCATTATATTCAATGTTGGCTTGCATGAGTGCCAAGTTGCTTCAGTTGTGTCTGACTCATTGTGACCATATGGACTTAGCCTGCCAGGCTCCTCTGTCGAAGGGACACAGCTAGATTACTGGAGTGGGTTGCCATGCCCTCATTCACAGGATCTTCCTGACCCAGAGATCGAACCGCATCTCTTATGTCTCCTGCATTGGCAGGTGGGTTCTTTACCACTAGTGCCACCTGGGAAGCCCCAGTGTTGGCTTAAGATGTTTTTAGGGCTTTCTTGTCTATTGCAGCCTGAAAGCAAAAGGGTTTTGAAGAAAGCTTTCTTGGACCTAAAAAGCAAATACTTCCAACAAGATGTGTTTGTCAGAAGACGGTACCCTTTGTTCAATGCCTGACAAATTATCTCAGTCTCAGCCACACTTTGTTTTCCTCAGAGCAAACAGCTCTGCAGCATCATTTGTGATAGAAATCACTGTATGCTCACCCAAGCCAGATCATCTCTCATCCAGAAGGAGAAAATCAATTTTAATTCTTCAAAGAAGAGCAGCAAGTGGTATTTGTTATTTATGCTTAAAGAAGAGTTATTAAGCATATTTTTTTCTCTCCACCTACAGGCTTAAAGAGGAAATGTACAGGAAAAAAAAAAAAATAGGTGTGGATCGATTAGATGTAAGGCTAATTTAGCTATAGAGCCAAGTACTAGACAAATGTCTTTGACATTCTGAGAATAATCTTAAACTCAGAGTTGAAAATAAAGGAAATTCTATCTGAATACACACTTTTTTTCCCTTAAACTGGCAAATTCAGCAAGTCAGACCACTACACTCAGACACTTAGATCTGGATTTAGTTTACATTTTTATGTGACAAAGTTTAGCTTTCACACAGAGGGAAATTTTTTACATGATGGAATGTCACTTTCAGCAATGAAAATTCATGTATGTTACAACATAGTTACATTAAGTTACAGAAAATAGTCTGGAGTAGGCACTCAATATTTGTTTGAATGAATTATTGCACAATGCATGTTCTAGGGAATGTAGGAACTTGGTGCCTTATTTTATGTTGAAAGCATTATATATTATTTTTCAGCTTTAGTTAACCTTCCATTCTTGATCTTACCTATTTTATTTCTTAGAGAGGCTATTTAATTCATCATCTATTGAACATGTGATAATAAGTTCAGTTCAGTTCAGTCGCTCAGTCATGTCAGAATCTTTACAACCTCGTGGACTGCAGCACGCCAGGCTTTCCTGCCCAAAACCAACTCCCAGAACTTACTCAAACTCATGTCCGTTGAGTCGGTGATGCCATCCAGCCATCTCATCCTTTGTCATCCCCTTCTCCTCCCACCTTCAATCATTCCCAGGATCAGGGTCTTTTTATATGAGTTAGTTCTTCACATTAGGTGGCCAAAGTATTGGGGTTTCAGCTTCAGCATCAGTTCTTCTAATGAATATTCAGGACCTATTTCCTTTAGGACAGACTGGTTGGAGCTCCTTGCTGTCCAAGGAACTCTCAAGAGTCTTCTCCAACATCTTTGGTGCTCAGGTTTCTCTTTAGAGTCCAACTCTCACATCCATACATGACTACTGGAAAAGCCATAGCTTTGACTAGATGGGCCTTTGTTGGCAAACTAATGCCTTTGTTTTTAATATGCTTTCTAAGTTGGTCATGATTTTGCTTCCAAGGAACAAGCATCTTTTAATTTCAAGGCTGGAGTCACCAGCCTGCAATGATCTGTAGTGACTTTGGAGCCCCCAAAATAAAGTCTGTCACTGTTTCCATTGTTTCCCCATCTATTTGCCATGAAATGATGGGACCAGTGCCATGATCTTAGTTTTCTGAATGTTGAACTTTAAGCAAACTTTTTCCACTCTCCTCTTTCAATTTCATCAAGAGGCTTTTTAGTTCCTCTTCACTTTCTGTCATAAGTGTGATGTCATGTGCATATCTGAGGTTATTGATTTTTCTCCCAGCAGTCTTGATTCTAGTTTGTGCTTCATCTGGTCCATCATTTCTCATGATGTACTGTGCATATAAGTTAAATAAACAAGATGACAGTATACAGCCTTGATGTAATCCTTTTCCTATTTGGAACCAGTCTGTTGTTCCATGTCCAGTCCTAACTGTTGCTTCTTGACCTGCATATAGATCGGGTGGTCTGGTGGAATACCATTTCTTTAAGAATTTTCTGCAGTTTTCTGTGATACACACAGTCAAAGACTTTGGCATAGTCAATAAAGCAAAAGTAGAAGTTTTTCTCGAACTCTCAGGCTTCTTCAGTAATCCAGTGGATGTTGGCGATTTTATCTCTTGTTCCTCTGCCTTTTCTAAATCCAACTTGAACATCTGGAAGTTCACAGTTCAGGTGCTGTTGAAGCCTGACTTGGAGAATTTTGAGCATTACTTTGCTAGCTTGTGAGATTGGTGCAACTGTGTGGTGGTTTGAGCATTCTTTTTTTTTTTTAATTGGAGGTTAATTATAATATTTCATGTATGATATTATACATGTTTCAATGTCATTCTCCCAAATCATCCCACCCTTTCCCTCTCCCACAGAGTCCAAAAGACTGTTCTATACATCTGTGTCTCTTTTGCTGTCTTGCATACAGGGTTATTGTTACCATCTTTCTAAATTCCATATATATGTGTTCATATACTGTATTTTCTTTCTGGCTTACTTCCTTCTGTATAATAGGCTCCAGTTTCATCCACCTCATTAGAACTGATTCAAATGAATTCTTTTTAATGGCTGAGTAATATTCCATTGTGTATATATACCACAGCTTTCTTATCCATTCATCTGCTTCCATGTCCTGGCTATTATAAACCACACTGCAGTGAACATTGGGGTACACATGTCTCTTTCAATTCTGATTTCTTAGGTGTGTATGCCCAGTATTGGGATTGCTGGGTCATAAGGCAGTTCTATTTCCAGTTTTTAAAGGAATCTCCAGACTGTTATCCATAGTGGCTGTACTAGTTTGCATTCCCACCAACAGTGTAAGAGGGTTCCCTTTTCTCCACACCCTCTCCAGCATTTATTCTTTGTAGACTTTTGGATCACAGCCATTCTGACTGGCATGAAATGGTACCTCATTGTGGTTTTGATTTGCATTTCTCTGATAATGAGTAAAGTTGAACATCTTTTCATGTGTTTGTTAGTCATCTCTGTGTCTTCTTTGGAGAAATGTCTATTTAGTTCTTTGGATCATTTTTTGATTGGGTCACTTATTTTTCTGGAATTGAGCTGCAGGAGTTGCCTGTATATTTTTGAGATTAGTTGTTTGTCAGTTGCTTCATTTGCTATTATTTTCTCCAATTCTGAAGGCTGTATTTTCACCTTGATTATAATTTCCTTTGTTGTGCAGAAGCTTTTAAGTTTAATTAGGTCCCATTTGTTTATTTTTGCTTTTATTTCCAATATTATGGGAGGTGGGTCATAGAGGATCCTGCTGTGATGTATGTCGGAGAGTGTTTTGCCTATGTTCTCTTCTAGTTGGCATTTCCTTTCTTTGAAACGGGAATGAAAACAGACCTTTGCAGTCCTATAGCCACTGCTGAGTTTTCCAAATTTGCTGGCATATTGAGTGCAGCACTTTCACAGCATCATCTTTCAGGATTTGAAAGAGCTCAACCGGAATTCCATCACCTCCACTAGTTTTGTTTGTAGTGATGCTTCCTAAGGCCCACTTGACTTCGTATTCCAGGATATCATCCTCTAGGTGAGTAATCATACCATCATCGTTATCTGGGTCATGAAGATTTTTTTTTTTTTTTGATATAGTTTTTCTGTGTATTTTTGCCACTTCTTCTTAATAACTTCTCTTTCTGTTAGGTCCATAATATTTCTGTCTTTTATTGGGCCCATCTTTGCATGAAATGTTCCATTGGTATCTCTAATTTTCTTGAAGAGATGTTTAGTCTTTCCTATTCTATTGTTTTCCTCTATTTCTTTGCACTGATCACTGATCACTGAGGAAGGCTTTCTTATCTCTCTTTCCTATTCTTTGAAACTCTGCATTCAGATGGGTATATCTTTTCTTTACTCCTTTGCCTTTTGCTTTTCTTCTTTTCACAGCTACATGTAAGGCCTCCTCAGAGGCCCCACAGAGACTGAGACGTGATAATACATACAATTTTTTTCTAAGTACTTATATGGTTAAGTGTACTAACAGAATTATGCCTCTGTTCTGTGACCAGGCATTCTCTGAACTTTCCCAGAAACATGATGAGAACTTTAGGTAAATGTGTTCTGTTTGTTTCAAGAGGTAGAATGCATGAAAAACAAACAGTGTAACAACTTAGAGCATAGTAGAAACATATCTATAAGTGATAAGAGAGCAAGAAGAGTGGATCAATAGTTAGGCAGATTTTGATGTTGGACACCTAAAATATACTTGTAGTAAGATTATAATTAATATTTTTAAATGAGTAGATATTTAGATAAATAGATTGATAGACTGCCATATAACATAACACAGTGCATTAGGGCACGATTTAGTGCCAGAGCTAAAAACAGAGTCTGAGCTCAGGGACTTTCTGCTTTTGCAACCTAGAGCAAGTGACCTTGGCCTTTAGTAGTAAATCAACTATTTATCTAAATATACATTCAACATCTCCTATGAACATACTTCTTACCCATATGCTCACTGGGTTTCTGAAGAAATGCCCCAGTTTAGTTGGAGAGATAAAAACTAAACACATTAAACTTGTGAGACTTAACATGGTGTCCAAAACTTCCCAAAAGATTTATGTTTAAATTTCAGTAGGGCACGAATTTGGATGGGGAAAAATTGCATCTTTCTCTTCATTAGTATCTAACTGAAATTTATTGTTTCCTTCAGTTGTGAATGTAAGCTACAAATCACAATATTATTAACAGTTCCCCAGGCTGTCAACAATAGACACCACAGACATTTTCACATTATATTACTTTAGCCATAGATACCTTGATATTTCACTCAAAATTATACTAGTTATTAGAATTGCTGTTTAGTTTTGTTCTGTGAGAGACAATCATGCAATACACAGTTCTCATCACGAATTTTGATTTTGTAATATATTGTGACTGTATTTTAATGTAATTGGTTTCTTGTATATAATCTTATATGTCTTTGTTTTATCACTTAAAATTATTATTCTGGAAATGAATCACAGCCTTTATCCAGCTGCTAACCAAATTCATGGCAGAGAAAGGTTAAGAATCTCAAGAATAAAGAGATGATTTGGAGGGGAAAGAAACATGATTATTGTCTAATGATTGAATTATATTATGCAAATGAATGTGTATGCTGGGTAGCTCCAGAAAGAAACAAAGTCTTCCTGAATTTAGGGAGAAAAAAGTGGTACCCTATGAGTGTTAGGGCAACCTAAAACTACTGGAATAGACAGAATAATTGGTAATGTGCTCTGGCAAAGGGATGTTCAGGTTAATTTGGTTATGTACTCTTTAAAAAAATGCTTTAAGTTGGCTTTTAAATTTTTTTTTTATTATAAATATGCAAGTATAATTTCTGTGTCCTGTAAATAATAATATTTTAAATAAAGCTATTAAAGATTTACAATAGTTACAAAGGTAATTTAATACCCAGAATTGTCTATTTAATATGCTTTACACATTAGTTGGAAACTAATTAATAATAGTTCTATAGTTGGAAACTTTATATCCAATCTTTAACTTTTTAAAATAATATTTAAGTTCATTTTCCCTTGCAGAATTATATTTTAATAAGTAGATCATGTCATATTATTGAATGATATCTTATTGATCAACTTAGAATAATATTGAAACAAATTATGTACATAAATTGAATTTTAAAAATATTTATTTAACCAAAGAGCTCTAAGTGTTAATACTTATGGAACATGTTATATTGATTATTATTAGGCCCTGATCAAGGCAAAAATGTAATACATATTTTTTCATATTAAGATGTGTCTTTTATTTACATTATTATGGTGCAGTAATAGAACTTTCTAAAAATATTGTTATATACACTTTGTATACTTTTTTCTTTTCTTTTTTTGTAATTATCTCTATTGCTATAATTCAAAGTGTCTGATGTATGCTTCCCATGGTTGCTGTAACAAGTTAACACAAATGGTTGGTTTAAAACACAGATTTATTTTCTTGTAGTTCTGGAGGTCAGAAGTCCAAAATTAGTTTTACTGAGCTGAAATCAAGTCATCAGCATGGCTGCATGCTCTCTAGAGGCCTAGGGGACAACCTATTCCTTGGTTGTTCCAGCTTCTGGTGGCTGCCAGTGTTCACTTTGCTGTACAAATATAATATAATTTTTGATAAATAATTTTTTGTTAAAAAGTAATGCACTATTTGAAATTCATCATTTAACGAGATGGTTGGAGGCATGGGGTGAATTTGAAATGATGATCACATCTTCCCTCCCATCCTGCAAATCCTCTGCAGTGTAACTTTGTAGTTCATCCCATTAAGAGATGGAGTCTAATTTCCTCTCCTTTCATACAGACTGGCTCCGTGATTTGCATTGACCATTGAATGCAGCGAAGTATATGCAACTTCCAGGGGCTGAATATAGAAAAGGCTTGAGACTTCTATTACTGCCATTTTCAAACCTTCCATCACCAAGTTCAGTTCAGTTCAGTTCAGTTTAGTCGCTCAGTCGTGTCCCACTCTTTGTGACCCCATGAATCGCAGCACACCAGTTAGGAAGCCCCAGTTAGGCTACTGAATTATTAGGAAACTATGAAAGAAAGGCCCTGAAACTAGATAAGAGGGTGAGCCCAGCCTTCTCTAGTGTTTATGTTGAGCCCTTACATAGCCAACCCATCAGGTGAATATAGCACAATGAATGAGCTCAGGCAAGACAGGAAGAAAGACGACACATAAATGATAATGGAATGAATTATTATTGGTTTAAACCTGTAGGTTTGGGTATAGTTGCTATATGGCATTAGACAACCAAAATAAAAGGGCAATTACAGTACTTGATGATAAAGAGATGACCCCATTGTGTTTTGTTTGGTGCTCTGCTGGCTTTCCTTTGGTCAATAAACCAGATTATGACTGTGAGAAATAGGAAGAGAGTTGAGGTTCTGAACAACACAGTTGAAAATCTAGAAATTAATTCTCTTAAATATATCCACCTTGTACCTCTCAGAAATTCTTTATACATCCCCAGTTGAGGACCACTCTTGCAATTAGAAGGGCTTGATAAAACAATATGCTGAACAGTGATAAGGCATTTCTGATACAAGAGTAGGAGAAAAGAAGTAAGATCTGCAGCTATTCCTTTGAGAAGATGCCCTGAACTATTTTAGTGGAGAGTAAGGAGCATGGGCAAAATATCAGAAACAGAGAGGTAGAAACAATGGGGTATTTGACTTTACCCAAAGATATACTCTGTTTTGGCTAGCTTAAATCAGACAACCCCATTAGTACAATGGATATCTTTCTTAGGGCAATGTTGCCTATACCATTGGGTCTCTAATTGCAAGTAGATTGATATAAAGCACTGCCATTCCTTGATAACTACTCAAGGATAAAATGTATATTATTTCTATGTGTATGTGTGTGTGCTTAATCACTCAGTCATGTCCAACTCTTTGTGACCCTATGGACTGTAGCCTGCTAGGCTCCTTTATTTATGGGATTCTCTAGGAAAGAATACTGGAGTGGGTAGACATTCCCTTCTCCAGGAGATATTCTTGACCCAGGGATTGAACCTGGGTCTCCTGTATTACATGAAGATTCTTTATTGTCTGAGCCACCAGGGAAGCCTATATTATTGCTTACTTCAAAGCAACTCTGTCCAATGGTATCATTACCATTTCTTAAGTAAGAAAAATCAAAAATTATAAATCACACAAGAAAGCACAATCAGTGGCCAAGATGGAATCAATTCCAATTTTTTATGATGCCAATGTCATTCTTATGCTGCTGAGAGTAGGAGATTAGATTCACTCACTTCTAGCTTCTTACCAGAAAACTCATCTTCATGCCAAAGCAGATAATGTGAAATATAAGGGAATCATCATGAACACAATATGGTGCAGTGTGAGCTCAGTTAAGATAAAAACTGTAGGCTGGCTATTCTGGAGAAGGTTTCTGGAGGCTGCATGACCTGAAGTGGAGTGTTTAAAATGCATAAGATTGGGTAAATGGAAAGGCATAAGAACAATTCAGGAAAAAAATAATATATTAAGGATAGACATAAAACAGAAATTAGCCTTGCTTTTAGAGGATTCATTAAGGATACTGGCCTGACTGAAAAAGAAGGAATACATAAGGGAAAGAATGAAGTTGTTTATGACAGGCTAAGATTACAGAGGGTATTGGCAGCCAGGTGCTTTAAGTCATAAGCAAAGGGGAGAATTTGACATTTAAAACATTAGTGATT
Source organism: Nanger dama (assembly GCA_917880005.1). Classification (NCBI taxonomy): domain Eukaryota; kingdom Metazoa; phylum Chordata; class Mammalia; order Artiodactyla; family Bovidae; genus Nanger; species Nanger dama. The sequence continues at coordinate 9,482,238 of CAKJTW010000069.1, forward strand.
TTTTTCAACTGTCACTAAGACTTTCAAATATTTATTTATTTTGCCAAAGACCTCAAATAATATTTCGTTTCCAAATTTTTAGTTTACATCAAATCTAGGAATAGTGCATAGTTTATATCACCATCAACTTCCAACATTTTACATACATACATATACGTATATTTGATTTCTGCTCTTGCAGCAGTGGGTTGGCTCCTGTACCTTTAAGCCATTGTAGAACTGAAATCAGCTAAGGGAATTTAAGGTAAAATAAAAATAGAGTGTCTGCAGTACAAAAGAAATCAGGGATTGAAGAGAAAGAAGATAAGTAAGATTGTAGGAGGTCTCAGACAAATGCCAGGATGTGGAGAAGAAAGAATCGCAACAAAAGGCAAGAAAGAACCAACAGGTAGCAGTGCTGGGAGCAGCTAAGGAGAGCTCAGGAAAAGGCCAAAATGATTACTGCTCCAAAGCAAAGGGATATATTGATGCTTTTCTTCTTTTCTTTCTTTCTTTCTTTTTTTTTTTTTTTTTAAGGTCTGAATCTTTCAAGATTAATACAGGGAAAAAAAGCATGTTGGCTTGACTTTTTTTTTTTTTTAATTAAATTTATTTATTTTTTTAATTACAATACTGTATTTGTTTTGCCGTTGGCTTGACTTTTGTGGGTAAAGTGCTAGGTCTTAATGATGAAGATATTTTCTTTTGTTGTTCTCTGTTTTGAAAGCTCTAAAAAATCCTATTTTGAAGTATACTCATTACTTTGTTTTTGCAGAGGGAAAAATAGTGTCTTTTGGGCCTTTCTGAAAAACAGAGGATCACAAAGCTAAAAGTAACCTCAGAAAGTCATTCTGTCTCCTGAAGAAGCAACATGGAAGACCCTAAATTTTGTACTTCTGTTCAAGTATTCATTCCTCCACTGTTTGTATAAGCTTTCATTAACTGAACAACTGGTTTCTCCAGATAATTTGCATATCACATATCACTTAATTCTCTCACTGATTAGCACTGCAATGGGCATACCATTCCCATTTACCTTTAGAGAGTTAATAAGACAAAATGACAGTGAAAGTTGCTCAGTCATGTCTGACTCTTTACAGCCCCAAAGATAGTCCGTATTTCACTTCTCCAGTATTCTGGCCTGGAGGATTTCATGGACTCTGTTGTCCATGGAGTTGCCAAGAGTTAGACATGACTGGCTTTCACTTTGGGTTTACCTAGTAGCTCAGCTGGTAAAGAATTCACCTGCAATGCAGTAGATCCCGGTTCAGTTCCTGGGTTGGGAAGATCCCCTGGAGAAGGAAAGGGCTACCCACTCCAGTATTCTTGTGCTTCCCTAGTGGCTCAACTGGTAAAAAATCTGCCTGCATGTGGGAAACCTGGAATTGATCCCTGGGTTGGAAAGATCCTTCGGAGAAGGGAAAGGCTACCCACTCCAGTATTCTGGCCTGGATAATTACATGGATTGAATAGTCCATGGGGTCACAAAGAATCAGTTACGACTGAGCAACTTTCACTTGAGGCAAAATAGATAAGCTACAATTTGCAGCAAAGCTGAGATTGGATTCAATGACAGAAACCTTTCCACTTGTCATGTTGACACCACACAGGGTTGCCCATCTTCGTGGTCCCTTGAAATTGCCTGGGTTTTCCTGTCCTGTCATTCCTATCCTCCTTGACTCCACTCTGTTCTCTCAGAGAGAAGAAAGATCCATTTTTTGTACATTTCAGTGAATATGATTACCTCTATGAATTTTGTCTGTTGTTTCAATATGGTGAAATGCAAAACTTGACTCTACACTTTAATCTTAAAATTTCTAAGTCATCTCTGTTTTGAAAGATCCTCCAGGATGCAGTTGCTATATCCTCCCTTGGTTACTTTTCCAGTCCAGGTGTATACTCCCTTGGTTACCTTTCAGACCTAAGATAACAAAGCCATTTGAAACCACATTTATTTGGACCTAGGGTTGTTCCTGCAGGTATAAGACTATCCTTGAGTTACTATTGTCTGCCCATCCACCTGGCTGACAGCATCTTCAAGTTGGTACAGTTTCCGGGTCTGCTTTATTTTGTATCAAATTTTCTTTTTGTTGTCGAAGTAGATCTAAAGAAATAGGGGCATATTCTTATTAGTATTTGGACCTCCTTCTGTTCACCACACTATAAGTATGGAGAGCTTACTATATTCTGCTTTGTTTCAAAGTGAAAGTGGAATCTCTTAGTCATGTCTGACTCTTTGCGACCCCACGGACTGTAGCCTACCAGGCTTCTGCATCCATCCATGGGATTTTCCAGGCAAGAGTACTGAAGTGGGTTGCCATTTCCTTAAAGTTAGCAGTTAGTTGTTTATTAGTTGATTAGGTATCTTCTTGCCTGGCATCACAGACAGCCCTCTTAAGATGCCTGAGCCCTGCCTCAGTAATTGAAGTAATCGCTATCTGTATATGTAGCAATATTTCAATCCTAACCCATGAACTATGTAAATCCCTATGATTTATTTAACTCCTGGGGGATTGTAATTCTAAGGGATTCTTTCATTCTCATCTCTGCTTTTGATGAACTCTTCTCACTCATGTCACCGTTTCCCTTAACCTTCCATTCTCTTTGTCTCTGCCCTTTTCTGAGATAAACCAAAAGCATCAATGACACAAAACACTTGGTAATATTCAGCCAAATACTTCTGAAAGCAAGTACTCAGAGAAAAAAATGTAACATGTCAATATGTAACATGACTTCTCTCTCTAAATCTCTGTAAATCCTCATATCCACCCATATCAGAGACCTCTTCCTTGGTCCTCTTCTGTGGGGATGTTTCAAATGCTTTCTTTCTTCTTAATTTCTTCAAGTTCCTTCTCGATCTTACTTCCAAGGTATAATCAATCCTCTCTCTCAGAGCATCTGAAGACAAATTTTAAAAGTGACAGTAGTACATATATTTGTGTGTTAGTCACTCAGCCGTGTCCAGCTATTTGCAACCCCAGGGGCTGTAGCCCTCCAGGCTCCTCTGTCCATGGAATTCTCTAAGCAAGAATACTAGAGTGGTTGCTGTTCCTTTCTTCAAGGGATCTTCCCAACCTAGGGATAGAACCAAGGTCTCCTGCATTGCAGGCGGATTCTTTATGGTCTGAGCCACCAGAAAAGCACAATAAATAAATATACATAATAAGCATTTGCGAAAATAACTATTTAGAACAATTTTCTTTCCCTTTGCTTCACTTTTCTATCTTCTCTACCACTTCTTTGACTCCTTTCCCACCAATAAAATAATCCTTAAAAATAGTTTAGTTTTATGCTTCAACTTTAAAAAGATCTTTTACTTTTTCCTTGGCAACATTATAATGATGATGAAATTTTGAAATCAGACCAAAACGGACAACAACAAAATTGTGGTTACACATACTCTTAATTTCTCATAAACTATTTTGTAGCTATTAAAGTGTATTCTCTCAAATAATATTAAATTATATTGAAAAATATATATATGCCATGTATATATATTGCATATAGATATAGGTATATAGCTTTGTTTAATTTTTCAAATGAAATAAATATTCTATTAAAGAAGTATTAAGCTAATAATAAAAGGAAATATTCAAGTAAGAAAATATATCATCATTCACCAGAAAATCCCTACTAACTTATATGTCTATTTGTATCTTTCAAAAGTAGAATTTGCCTTAACACTCACCAAAATTGCCTTTGCAACTGGAAAAATTTAAATATTTGACAAATTTAATGCTGAAACTGGTTTGATCTCAAACTTCATTCTTTGATTACTGATGATTATCCCGAAGATTGAGTAAATTTTCAAGAATATTACAAGCTTATATTTTGTCTTTTAATGTTTGTCTATTTTGTAAAATTTTTAACTTATCACATGTTTTCTATATTGAAGAATACTAACTCACTGGCAGCCATGCAATTCACTCTTTGTGTGTTAGTTTTTTCTGTATGGGCATATAGTCAAATATACCAAATTTTTCACTTATAAATGAAATGATGATATTATTTACAAACATCATCTGTGAGCCAAACACTTTGCAGAGTGCTTTACACTCACTGTTTCCTAAGAATTTGATGCTGGATGTCCTATTTTTCCCGAGTAGCAAAGGGTAGGGCAGATCCTCTGTAGAAGGAAATGGCTATCCATTCCAATGTTCTTGCCTGGAAAATCCCATGGACAGAGGAGCCTGGCAAGTTACAGTCTATGGGGTCACAAAGAGTCAGATACAACTGAGTAACTAGCACTTTCACTTTCTCACAGCAAGGGGTAGATGGTTTAGAGAGGTTAGGTAGCCCAAAGTTACAATTTGTCAATAACAGAGACAGAATTAGAATGGTTTAAACTTTGGGAATATTTTTAAAATACTATACAATTCTGTCTTTATAGTATCTATTTTTGTGTCATTGTTTAAATAAACTCTCCTCCATCCTAAGATTGCATGCATATAGATAAATACATTTCTTTCTAGCTTTCTATGTTTTGTGTTTTGTATTTAAATATATAAAGTATTTCATTTAATGTTTGTATATGTTGTAAAGTGTATATTTGACTTTATTCAACAAATTATTTTGGGAAACCAACTGACTTTTTAGGAAAAAAGAATCCATCATTTGTCCATTCAAAGAATGGAAATTGAGTAGAGACTTAATGCATTAAAATAGTGGTGGAGGCATGTGACAGGATACTTTGTAACTGAGGCTCGGTGTGAGCTGAAGCACACAGTAAATATGATACTACAGAGTAAGAAAACTGCTTAAGTGATATATTGGTCTTCCCTGCTGTTCAACTGGTAAAGAATCTGCCTTCAATGCAGGAGATCCTGGTTGAAAACCTTGGTCAGGAAGATCTGCTGGAGAAGGGGTAGGCTACCCATTTCAGTATTCCTGGGCTTCTCTGGTGGCTCAGCTGGTAAAGAATCTGTGAGGAATGTGGGAGACCTGGGCTTAATCCCTCGGTTGGGAAGATCCCCTGGAGAAGGGAAAGGCCACCCACGCCAGTATTCTGGCCTGGAGAATTCTGAGGACTGTATGCTGCTGCTGCAGCTGCTGCCACAGCTAAGTCACTTCAGTCGTGTCCGACTCTGTGAGACCCCATAGATGGCAGCCCACCAGGCTCCCCCATCCCTGGGATTCTCCAGGCAAGAACACTGGAGTGGGTTGCCATTTCCTTCTCCAATGCATGAAAGTGAAAATGAAGGGGAAGTCGCTCCATTGTGTCCACCACTTCGCGATCCCATGGACTGCAGCCCACCAGGCTCCTCCATCCATGGGATTTTCCAGGCAAGAGTACTGGAGTGGGGTGCCATCGCCTTGTCTGATGGACTGTACAGTACATAGGAAAAGTGCCTAAGTGATATATAGAATTGCATATTTGCCAAACTGTAGCCTGATGTTAAATGTAGACTTTTTCTATGTCATTCTGATTATCCAAGCATATTACTTGGAACCTATGAATTAACAATTATTTCATGCGTGTGCCTAGATACCCAAAGTGAAGTTAGAGGTATACGTGTAATATTTTTGATATCTCCTTTCTCAATAACTCTGGAAAATGTTTGTTCCTATTTGACTGGTTGGAAGTAAAAAAAGAGGCTAAAGAGTGACCTCTCAAGGCAAATAAGTTATTTGGTAATATGAAACGAAGTGAAACTATAGCTTGAACAAAAACAATGGCCTTATAAATGATATGTACAATCATAGCTTATAGTTAAAGTGATTATGTTTTGAAAGCTCTGCTAGCATAATGAAATATGGTAAGAGGCTTTTCTAGTTCTCTATTCCCTTCCTCCTCTTCTTTTCCAGACAAACAAAAATAATTTTGCTACTGTGATCCTGAATATTTTAGTTGCTTGTTAAAGCCCTGAATTTACCTCTCTGTTAGAACCTAAAATATACTTTACTAATTCTAGAGGACTTCTTGGCTTTGGTTATGTTTTTAAATATGGTCCTACAAAGTCACAAGTAGTCCTCCCAGATGCAGTGACAGCTTCCAAGTTCGTGGCAACCAAAAGAAATACAAATCTGCATGCATGGCTTTATAGTTCTAGAAAAGGGAACTATTTCAAGTCAAAAATGACTCACTAAGACAAGTTTTGTTGGGCTGGCTGAAATCAGGACATAATTTCTATTAGTTTTGAGGAATTTTTCATTTCACCTAATTATTTCTGTTGTAGATTGTTTTTAGTTGTCTCAAGATAGAAAGGTAATTAACTAATGTATTGAAAAAATTCTGAGCAATTTTCCTAACATGATGTGCAGTTCAGAAAACCCGTGCTGCCATCTTAGGCTGTCCATGTACTATTGTCACATCATCAGGGAAAACAAATTTTACAAATGAGTTGTCTCTTTAGAAGCATTGTGATAAAACAACAGAAAGACAAAGACTTTTTTTTTTAAGAGAAAGGGATTAAATGAAGAAAAAAAAAGTATATGAAAATACTTATACTACTTTAGTGGGTCAATTCTTACATAAGAAAATTCCTTGGCTGGAAAGTTCAGACACGTAGATGATATGACAATAAAGCGGAATACTCAAATCTTATCTCTATTTGGATTAACTTTACATGTTTATGAAAAGGGGCAGGAAGAAGCAGAAGGTAGATCTTAGCCTCATGCATTTGTTAATGTCCTTGGCCAAGACAGAAATGGCAGATAATCCCAAAGGAGTTCTGTGAAACCACAGAAATAGTTCAGTTCAGTTCAATCGCTCAGTCGTGTCTGACACTTTGCGACCCCATGAATCGCAGCACGCCAGGCTTCCTTGTCCTTCATCAACTCCGGGAGTTCACTCAGACTCACGTCCATCGAGTCCGTGATGCCATCCAGCCATCTCATCCTCTGTTGTCCCCTTCTCCTCCTGCCCCCAATCCCTCCCAGCATCAGAGTCTTTTCCAGTGAGTCAACTCTTCACATGAGGTGGCCAAAGTACTGGAGTTTCAGCTTTAGCATCATTCCCTCCAAAGAAATCCCAGTGTTGATCACCTTCAGAATAGACTGGTTGGATCTCCTTGCAGTCCAAAGGACTCTGAAGAATCTTCTCCAACACCACTGTTCAAAAGCATCAATTCTTTGCCGCTCAGCCTTCTTCACAGTCCAACTCTCACACCCATACATGACCACAGGAAAAACTGTAGCCTTGACTAGATGGACCTTAGTCTGCATAACTAATGAAAAATGGTCTGCTTACACTGCAAGAGTAGCAAAAATATATGTGTGTTTGTGTGTGTGTGTGTGTGTGTGTGTGTGTGTGTTGTCTTTTGGGCCAGAAAAGAAGTGGAATGACTAAGGTAAACATCTTAACCCATTGAACAAAATTAATACGTATTTTTATCATCCTTAATTTCTAACAAATTGCAAGAAATGACTGGATGGGAAGTCACTGCATCTCTAAAGATAGCCCACTGAACAAAATTAATACATATTTTTATCATCCTCAATTTCTAACAAATTGCAAGAAATGACTGGATGAGAAGTCAGTGCATCTCTAAAGAATAGAGAAAAGCAATACTAGGCCCTAGTGAATTATTAGGTACGGTTGAGTAGAACTGATTTTATACAGCCCTTAATATATATTCCTATGTCACAGGATTCGTAGCACATTCTATAAATGTAATTCATAAAGTGAGCCAAGAAGATCTGTCCAAAATAAGACATGGTACAGGGTAGATAATAATTGGATCCTTTTGAAAGTGAATTTAGATCCAGCATATATCATCTGGTTCCAAATTACCAAAAAAAAAAAAGAAGTAAAAGCTTAGAGAGTGCTGTTTTGCTGATAACAGTCTATAAGTGACATTAGAGCCTGTCCATGTCACAACTGCTTATAGTATAATTCTAGTCAGGTCAATATGCTGCTCTTAACTTTACCTATACATTATAGGTTTAAATATATATATTGAGTAAGTAAAAATGACTTAAACTCTTTATCTTGTGGCAAACTTGAATTAGTTTCCTAACCACTATTTATCTACTTGCCTTGGCTTGACCTCTGGGACTTTAGTATCAATCAATATATAATATATATTCTTATATAATCAATAAGAATATATTCTGACATGATTAGTTATTTTGAATCTTGAAGGTTTCAGGTTTTTAACTACTGTTTGTCTGCCTGCAGCTTCTGATTCTGTTTTTGTAACAAATTCTGAGAACTCCTTGCTGCTGCTAAGTCGCTTCAGTCGTGTCCGACTCTATGTGACCCCATAGACGGCAGCCCACAGGCTCCCCTGTCCCTGGGATTCTCCAGACAAGAATACTGGAGTGGGCTGCCATTTCCTTCTCCAATGCATGAAAGTGAAAAGTGAAAGGGAGGGAAGTCGCTCAGTCGTGTCTTGGGTGTGGTTTATTCTCATGATAAGCTCTTTCATTTTATTTTCATCTTTGCCTGGCAATCTTCATTTGGTAATTTAAGCTCACAGATGTGCCACTTTTATAAAGTGTAATATGTAAATAATTTTACCTAAATCAATATCATATAATAGACATTCCTGTTGTGTTGCTAACTTTTATCCAACACAAAGCATTATCATTCTCTATCTAATCTTTTGTTTGCCCTGTTCCACCTGCCTAAAATAATTCTCTTTTAACTCCCTTTATATAACTCCTTTGGAGGATTCCCTCATAGCTCAGTTGGTGAAGAATCCAATTGTAATGTGGGAGACTCGAGTTTGGTCCTTCGGTTGGGAAGATCCCTTGGAGAAGGGAAAGGCTATCCACTCCAGTATTCTGGTGAATTTCATGGACTGTATAGTCCATGGGGTCGCAAAGAGTCAGTCAGTACTAAGTGAGTTTCACTTTCACTTTTCATATAACTTCCTTGCCTTCTCTTTTTATCTTTTCTTCCCCATCTTCCTGTTTTCTTTACTCCATTCTCCTCTATCACTTTTGGAGACTGACAATTTCATGCCTCTATTACCTCACTCTACCTTAGCTGCAGATACACCACTCAGAGTTATAGCAATATATAACGAACAAGAAGTGGTAGTCAGAGAGCAGAAAACAACCCACTAAGGATATGATGACTGGTACAAATGATCTGAGTCCTTGACAACATTGTTCTTATTATGGGAGAAAAATAACAACAACAAAATATTTATTTTAGTCAATCTTAAATTGTCCATTGTGCTTAGTCACTGAGTTGTTCCAATTCTTTGCAACCCTATGGGCTGTAGCCTGCCAGGCTCCTCTATCCATAGGGATTTTCCAGGCAAGAATACTGGGGTGTGTTGCCAAGCCCTCCTCCAGGGGATTTTTAACAACCCACATCTCCTGCATTGCAGATGTAGTCTTTACCACCTATGCCACCAGGGAAGCCAAAACTGTCCATTAGTTTTGAAAGGGCGAGCCGTCCAACACGTGACCAAAACATCCGGCCAGCACCAGTAGTTGGCTGGTGCCCAAACAGGAACCAAAAAGCAGACTAGACTTCCGGGGCCGGCCCTGAAGCCCCGATACAATCAGGGGACAACAGGAAACCATAGACACCAATCACCGCTGTAGCCTGCGCTTGCTGCCTTAATGGGAAAAAAACTTGGCCTGTCCACCAGCCCTCACTATAAAACCTTCCTGCACCCCTCCCCGCCTCGCAGACTCCTTTGTTCCCTCGCTTGCTTGCCCTCGGGAGTTCTGCCTGGGAGCGACCACCCAAATAAAGGCCTTTTTACTAACGGTCCCTAGAGGTGGCTTTTTCTTCCCGCGGCGTTTTCTTACAAGTTTCAGTCAAATATATTTCAAACTGATAAAATAATCCAAACATATTATTAAGCAGATAAATAAATGAATGATTGTAGGCTTGTCCATTGAGTGCTTTAACTCCCAATGATGTTTCTTCTATAAACCACTGTGTATTTTTTCTTGATACCATCCTATGCAGAATCATCACTGAATCTTCTCTGCATTTGTGCTATCCCCTGAAAATGACTCTTCAGAGGCAGAGATTGTGGCTTACTCTTTTTTTTTTCTTTCTTTCTTTCTACTAGCCAAATATGTAGCAAGAATTTGATGATTTTGATGACAGTGGTGGTGATAAAAATAATTAGATAGTGAAAGACAGGGAAGCCTTGCATGCTGCAGTCCATGAGGTTGCAAAAGTTTAACATGACTTAGTGACTGAACATGGAGAAGGCAATGGCACCCCCACTCCAGTACTCTTACCTGGAAAATTCCATGGACGGAGAAGCCTGGTAGGCTGCAGTCCATGGATTCGCTAGAGTCGGACACGACTGAGTGACATCCTGTTCACTTTCCACTGTCATGTATTGGAGAAGGAAATGGCAACCCACTCTATTGTTCTTGCCTGGAGAATCCCGGGGATTGGGGAGCCTGGTGGGCTGCCGTCTATGGGTCGCACAGAGTCAGACACGACTGAAGCAACTTAGCAGCAGCAGCAGCAGTGACTGAACAACAGCAACAATAAAACATCTGCAGTGAAAATAATTCAAGTCTACTGTCAACTGTTCACTTGCTTCAAATCATTACTGACTCTATTCTATTATTTCCAAACAAAACAATTATGATGCACATCAGAATTTGCTGTAACTATTAACAGTAGCAATTGACCTTAAGTTTGTTTCTGTCTCATGCTGAAGAGTTCTTAAAACACGGTCTCTGATGGATACCAGCTTTGGCATGACTCTCAAGCCTGCAAATGTGCCTATACAACTTTATGAACAGTCTAGTGATCTCCAGGGAGAACAATAGCTACTCTGAACTAACTTTATTACCAGCATAGCCATTTCTTTCAGTTAAAGGGCTTTTACCCTCAGTTTTGCTAGCAAAACATGGTATTTTTCATACTCTATTTAAGGTCATACTGCCTTGCATAGAATAAAAATAAATAATGATAGATCAGGAAATAAAGAAAACTTTAGAAGACTTCTTCACTGAAATGTGCCACAGTAATCAGGTTCTTTTACAGTCAGCATCTATTGAAAAGTATTCTATACTTTCCTCATCACTCTATCAGTCTACCACACATTATATCACAGCTCTCTTATTCACAAATAGTTCTTAATTAGGTTAAGTTAAAGCAATAACACAGCTTTCAGAGGGCATTCTTAAGTCTGAGACTTTTCATGAAACCTACTCTACGAATACCAATTCAGAAAAAAATTAAACCTGTTAAAGTCACCACTTAATGTCATTTAAAGGTAAAGACTGTGGGTTAGTGAATCTCTTTCACCTTTTCTGTTGTTTTTATAAAATATATATTATTAGATTTTATTTACTCTAGGCCAGACATAGCCATCATAGGTTCCATTCTTGACCAAATAATTTCACACCAAGTGAGTATTAAATTCTAGAAATAAGCTATTTAAAGAGGTTATTGGGTTGATTAGAAAAGATTCTGGATGGGGTTTTGAAAGTTTATATCAATTTGGACCAAGATTTAATCACTCTAATTAACTCAAACTGTATCTTAAGCATGAATCAGGCTTCTCTTTACATTTACTGATTTACCACACTCACATAGTACAAACACAGGCAGTTTTTCTCCAGGTGCCAGAAGAGTTTGGGACCCTCCTTTTCTACTTTCTTGTGGCTCCTTAGGGTTATGCCTTTTCTAATTCTGGAAAATGAGCAATTTCTGAGCCATTGTAAACCTGATATTATATTCTGAACTTTTAAGAGACCAAAAGACATACAAATAAATCTAAGATGTTATGAGACAAAGCATATGTACCTTGAGGATAGTAATGTCTTACTCTGTTCTGTCTTTTAGGAAGCTACCCCCAAAATATTTTTTTGACCCTCAAAACAACTCTGGGTGATAGGTAAGGGATAAAAGCTATTCTGAGACTTTAGAGAGAGGAAACCAAGATTCATAGAGGGCCTTTTCAAAATCTCATAAATATTAAGTGATTCAGTTGGAATATCTCATTGGTCCTTCTGTTGTTAAAACTCCTGCCTGTCCTATACTTCATGCTGGCCCTCAACCTCTATGAGACATGGGTGTTTGCTTTCAAACATCTCACAAAACCAACTGAATTTTAATTATTATTTCATGATTTATAAAAGCCAGTAGTGGTTCTTTTTCAGTCCCTTACAGCTAGAAAGTGCTGAGCGTATACAATTCCAAATAACTAGTAAGAAACTTGCATTTATTTGAATATACAAAATTATGCCCCACAGAATTCAAATTTATCAGCATACATGTTGTGCTAGATCATAGTGGTTGATAATGTTCCTTTCTCTGTTTTGTCTGAAATTTTTCATTTGTCTTAAAGTTTTTCAGACAAAAACAAGGCCACACCAATTCTGAATTGTCAATTGACCATTTCTAGAGTGACAAACCAATTGAAAGGATGGACCTTAATCTACTATGTGTATATGGGATGTGTGTGCATTTGTGTGTATCATTGTTACTATTTACATAGGTGATGCTAATGATAATGTTCCATTATATTAATTTAACATTTTTAATTAATAAATTAAGATAGAGGTCACTTTTAAAGAAGAAAAGAGTACTAACTCTGTCAACACAATTTCTATAAATGTAAAATTGACTTATTTGATGGATAGTTACCTAAAATTAATTAGCATTAACCATAGGAAGTTTGATATTTTCTTTAATTTTGTTTTTAGGATAAATAAGTTTATCTTTATGATAAACACAGTTTATCATAGTGTGTTAGGAAGTATACAAATGATGAGACAAAATCATTGAAGGTAAAGGGCAATTTTCCATCTTTCCTGATATCTGGGATGGTTCTTTGGCACTTATTCACAACAGGTGTGCACTATTTGTATTCAATGCATAGGTAGAATCATATCATTTTGAATTTTCAAAAAATGGATGTTTTCTCATACAGCCTTTCACCACAACATTCCCTCATAAACCATATATATGCAGACATATATACTCTAGAAGGGCATGACAACCCACTTCAATATTCATGCCTGGAGAATCCAATGAACAGAGGAGCCTGGTGGGCTACAGTCCATAGGACCACAAAGAGGCAGATATGACTGAAGTGACTTAGTACAGCAACACGTGGCACACACACACACACACACATATATATATATATGTATGTATGTATAGAACATATCTTTTCTTAGATTTCTCTGAGTAGTTCTGTGCTGTATGATATGGAGGACAAACTCTTCAAATGTTGAAAACTGATTTGAGTTAAAACTAGAATTGTTATATCTTCCTTGCAATGGTTTAAAAAATTTGAACCTAGAATCAGCTATGGAATTCTTTATTTTTGGTTTTCTATAATCACAATTTTGCTAAACAAAACCTTGATATTGTTATTTAAACTTTTGGTGTATCTTTGTTATACAAGGGCAATGACAAATTTATGGTAACTCTACTTTGTTAGGTTGATAAAGACCTACCCATGGTGTTTTTAACTGAGAGAACTGGAGTGATTTTTTTCACTAATTATGAACCTACATATTGGTACTAAAATATAATTTTTATTTTCCCATTTAGCAACAAAGATTTTATATGAGGCACTGGGAAAAGTTATACAAAAGCAATACAATCTAGATCTAAGGAATTAACTTTTTTTTTTTTTATCAAAATACCTTAGAAAATGCTTGCAAGGACGGTCTGCCATGACAGACTCAAATGAAATAATCCATTATTTATTAATGATATACTGTAGAATTTTAATATAATAAAACAACAAAATAGTTTTTCTAATCCTGGTATCCATTTTAAATTTCCTTATATTTTGTTTTGACAGGAAATAGATTTGGGCAAAGTGAAAGTAATGCAATTCTGTTTATTGTTTGATATTTTCAGTTCTTTATTTAACAATTATTTTTAGGAAAAAAAAACTAAAAGATTTTAAAAAATGTTGTCAATAATTATATAACATGGTTTGCCAACAGTTATTTTTGTTTATTTATTTTAGTTTGGAGAGTTTAATGTGATTACAATGCTGAATGACCTTTAATTTCCTGGCCTCGAATTTTCCTACAGTGTAAGATGTAAATAAAAACTGTCTTGTGGGGGAGATCCATATGATTCTTTTTTGGTCTAACATGCTTTGAAATTAACTTTTTCTCTTCAAGTATTAAGAGAGATTTTCTTCTTTGCTCTAATATAGGCTCATTTGGCTTCAACCAACAAACCATGAAAACAATAACACCTCAGAATTACCATGCTTATTAAGGTTTTTTCAAAATTGTCAAAAATAAATTTATATAAAAAACCCAAACAAACAAAACAAAACAAAACAAAATATATATATATATATATATATATATAAAAGAGTGAGCAGTTGAAAACAAAACAAAATCCCTTAATCTTTATATTATACATATATATATATATATACATATACATATATATCAGAGAAGGCAATGGCACCCCACTCCAGTATTCTTGCCTGGAAAATCCCATGGACAGAGGAACCTGGTGGTCTACAGTCCATGGGGTCGCTAAGAATCGGACACGATTGACTGAGCGACTTCACTTTCACTTTTCATTTTCCTGCATTGGAGAAGGAAATGGCAACCCACTCCAATGTTCTTGCCTGGAGAATCCCAGGGACAGGGGAGCCTGGTGGGCTGCCGTCTATTGGGTCGGACGGAGTCGGACACTACTGAAGCGACTTAGCATGTATATATATATAAAAGTTGGACATGACTGAGTGACTTCACTTTCACCTTTCGCTTTCATGCATTGGAGAAGGAAATGGCAACCCACTCCAGTCTTCTTGCCTGGAGAATCCCAGGGATGGGGAGCCTGGTGGGCTGCCCTCTATGAGGTTACACAGTCGGACATGATTGAAGTGACTTAGTAATAGCAATATATATATATATATATATATATATATGTGTGTGTGTGTGTGTGTGTGTGTGTGTGTGTGTGTGTGTGTGTGAGCTTCCCTGGTGGCTTAGATGGTTAATAATCTGCTTGCACTTCAGGAGACCTGAGTTCAATCACTGGGTCAGGAAGATCCCCTGGAGAAGGAAATGGCTACCAACTCCACTATTCTTGCCTGGAAAATTCCATGGACAAGGAAGCCCTGATGGGCCACCATCCATTGGGTCACAAAGGATCAAACACAGCTGAGGGACTAACACACACACAAACACACATATGCGTGCACACATACACACACATATACACATAACAGATTACTTGAACATGAAATATGAAACAGGGAGAAACATACACTTTTACAGAAAAGGGAGAAGGGCCATGGAAGAAACAAACAAGAAAAAGAATCAGAAATGTGTCCATGGGTCTTTGTGTCCTCACTATTTAACCACTATTAAGTCCAAGTTTATGTTGTGGGACCAAGGGTTAAACCTTTAGAGTCCACACTCTAAACACATTGTTGTGATATTGACTCAGAACTCTAGTTTTTCAGTAATTAGGGCAACATCCAGAAAGAGTATAAATGACTCACCCAGTAGTTCTATTGATATGCAGCAGATAAAGAAAGCAAGGAGGTGACAGGCTGCAGAAAGTTGGAAAAGACATACAGTGAAGAGGAGGAAGAAGGGTGACAATAAATCAAATTAAAAATTAGAACTATGTCATCTACTGCAATGCTACAAATGTATATAATGCTTCAAATATCTTTGGACTAGAATTCTTTAGGGGTTAACTTCTTGGCTTTGTGTAAAACTTGGCTACTTATATTGGCATTGCAAATGGATTTATCTGTATTATCATCTTGATTTGAACTCACTCATTCTTTCTCTTTCATTGTGCTCCCAATTTTGCAAGAAAATTCACTTTCAATTACATATATATCATAACACTTAAACATTAGTTTCACTTGCCTCTGATTAATAACTCACCTTATATTCAAACATCCATCAACATAAAATCAGCATAACACCTTTTATGAATCCCTTTATCATTAGCACATTCTAAATGCTTATACAATTCACTCTCTGGATTCATATAGGAACTTGCTTAATAGCCCTTAAAGTTACTATAAACCTTGGTTGCTTTCAATCATAAGAATATTATTCATGTTTTCAGAGTGAGCACAGTTTTGGTAATTGTTAAAGTTTAAAATCACTGGGATATAGATTTAGTTATCCTTGTAATTAAAAAAATCCTTTATTCAAGTGGCTATAGCGTCTGTTGAATTTTCAGGTGCCTTCTATCCACTAATAATTCTTCACATGCATCTTGATATATGTTTGAATTTGGATATATACATTATACATACATTAGGTCAAGGGATAAGCCTTTAGAGTCCACACTCTAAACAGTAGGTGTGATATTGACACAGAGCTCTAGTTTTTCAGTAGTTAGGCAGCCTCCAAAAAAATATAAAATGACTCATCCAGTAGTTCTACTGATATGCAGCAGGTAAAGGAGGCAAGCAAGGAGGCAAAAGGCTGAAGAAAGTCGGAAAAGAAGAGGAGGGAAAGGGGTGAATGAAAAGAGCAAATTAAGAATTAGAACTGTGTCATTTACTGCAGTACTACAAATGTATATAGCACTTCAGATATCTAATATATATATCTCTTGGTTATGTCCAACTCTTTGTGATCCCATCAGCTATAGCTCTCCAGGCTCCTCTGTTCATGGAATTCTCCAGGCAACAATGCTGGAGTAGGTAACCATTCCCTTCTCCAGGGGGTCTTCTATGACCCAGGTCAAACTCACGTCTCCTGCATTGTGAGCAGATATTTTACCATCTGAGCCACCAACGAAGCCTATATATGTATGTATATACATATACATATATACGTATATACATACATATATACACACATGTACATATATGTATATACATATATATACACATATATATACATATATAAAATAAGCCTATGTATATAATATATTATATGTAATATATATAAGCCTATATAATATATATGAGTCTATATATATAATAAGCATATATATATAATAAGCACATATATAATAAGCACATATATGTATAATAAGCATATATATGTATAATAAGCATATATATATATATATATATATAAATTTTCGATGGAGGAAACTTCTGAATGCCCACATTCTGGTGGTTTGGTAGGTCATTGGAGAAGGAGGTTCTGTTTGACTTGAAATAAACTCAGAGACTGCTGTGGAAACTTATCTCCATTGCTTCATGGTGGAAAGATTATGTTCGAGTAAACGAGCTTTCAGGTAGCCAATAAGCATTAAACAGGTGTTAGGTGTGGACAAAAGGATGTTTCTGGAAGGATTAAAGGAGCATGAAAAGAAAACACTGAAAGATAGCTTATGACATACTTTCCTTTTTTTTGTTTATACCCAGGGCCCTTCTTGAATGATGTTAGCTGTTTTTCTTGAGTTTCAGCAGTGATGCATATGGAAATGGTGTAAACTATTTCAAAATAATTACATTCATTGAAAATGGCAATAAATATGACAATAGACAGAAAATGAATTTTAGATGTATAAATTTTCTGCCTACCATAAGCATTTTACCTAATCTAGATGTTCAAAGAGAAATAATCTAGGAAAGTCTGATCAGTATAATCAAATTGTAATGTTTCATGTTAAGCTCAGTCTATATATTTAAGATGACATGTAAAAACTCTACAGGGAAGGAATAGAAAAACATATAATTTCACATGTGTTTTTTTTTCATTCTTTCAACATGAACTGGTGAAATAACCACTGTATGTCCACTCTATTGGATTAGCTACTATAGGAAAGTAAAGAGAAGTTGATATCAAGGTCCTCTTATTTGAGGTCTTTACAGTTTATCAAAATAATATTTAAACTAGACATTATCATAATCAGTGAAATAGGTTTACTCTATTGACACAAACTAATGTGATGACTTTGGGTTAGTCACAGCTCAAGTCTGAATTTAAGTTTTGTGTCTGGATTTCCTCCCCATATCTAATTTTGATATTCATATGCTTTTAGATCCCAACAATAGAGTGTAATGTGCAAACACTGTTCTCATTTCTGTAGATACAATGATGTTTAAGATATTTGACTTTAGTTTGGAAGGGAGAATATATGTTTTTTTTTTCTTTTGTTGTTTCCATTTGCCTGTTTCCTTTTTTGTTTTTTGAGTTTCGTGAGTAATCAGACTTTTTACTATAAAATAGGAAGGCTCCTACTGTTTAAAGATAAAACTTGAGAAGAAAATTTTGTGACTCTGTAAGTTGCCACTCTGAGACTACGGTATATGAAACTGTTTCTTCAAAGAAGGTGAATCATTTTGCCTGAAGAGTTTCATATTTCTAAAAATATTGTGGCTTTCCTGTTGACTCAGATGATAAAGAATCTGCCTGCAGTACAAGAGAGCTGGGTTTGACCCGTGGGTCATGGAAGATCCCCTGGAGAAGGAAATGGCAACTCACTCCAGCATCTTGACTAAGGAATTCTGGGCACAGAAGAACCTGGGGGGCTACAATTCACGGGGTGGCAAAAAGTTGTACAGGACTGAGTAACCAACACTTTCACTTTCAAAAATGTTATAAAAGTGCAGATTTTTACTTCTAATGCCCAAGATTTGAAGTAGACCTAGTCACTGGGCAGGGTGAACTCCCGCAAAGTTTAGTAGAAGGAAAGAACAATGAAACTCTTATATAAATTGCCTTGAAAATCAAGAAGTAGATCTTTGACCTTGATTTAAGGTAAAGGTATGGGAGGCACTGCAAAGAAAGCTGGTTCCAGTCAGGGAAATGGCTGAGACCATAAGTTATCTCCTAGCCAGTCTCTTTGACAAATCAGGCCAAATGTAGTAAAGAAAGGTAATTAAAACTCATTTGTTATTTTGCTATTGTCTTTAAACTCCTAATGCATAAGAGTCCAACAATGGTGCACTGTTGATGGAAAACTGTCTGGAGGAACAGAATCTTTTTCCTTAGGTATTCCCATTGCCTACACGTGGAAACTAAACCTGTCAGGGAGACATTGCAGCAATACTCACTCCCGCTCTTAAGGGTCACATCATGGGACCATAAGAAGCAAAGCAATCTTATTAGACTCAGTCCCTGCTCCAACTCCAGGCTTGAGTTACGAGGATGCAGCATGGCTGAGACTCAAAAAGAAAATACATCTATTTCAGGAGCTCTTGAGAGAAATAAAATATCAATTAGAAATATTAAAGTGCTTAAACTGAATTTGTGCTCCTTGTTATAAAACAGATCCTAGCAGTTACAAAGTTGGATAACAAGATATAGAAAAATAAATGGGCTACCTTGAATTGTCATTCAAGAACTGAATAAGATATGGATGTTAAGTTCTAATGCTGCCCAGAGAAAGATCAATTATGTGTAGACAGAAGGAAGAAGTTCCCCCAGTTAGACTGGAATTGAAAATAAGTTGGTCTTTGAAAGCCTGCAAGAGTTCAGGAAAGCAGATAAGAGGTGGGAAGATATATCAGTCAGGAGAATGGCAAGGAAAAGTATAGAGAAAATAACATATTTTATATATATAAAGAATATATATATATATATGTGTGTGTGTGTATATATATATATGTATATATATATATATATATATAAAACATGTTTAGAAATAATGAGAATGTAGTAAAACAAAGCACAGAGAAGTAGTTTATGTACAATTGCTAGAGATAAAGATATAGAAATAAGGAAATCTATGAAAAAAATTGACCTCCATTTAGTAGCATCTCATCAAAGTATATATTTTATTATATTATTAATTTATATGATTTATTAATTTTTAATTCTATTAACTAATACTATTATTTATTAATTAATAGTATTAACTAATACTATTATTTATTAATTAATAGTATTAACTATTACTATTATTGCTTCCCTGGTGGCTCAGATGGTAAAGTGCCTGTCTGTAATGCTGGAGACTGGAGTTCGATCCCTGGGTCGGGAAGATCCCCTGGAGAAGGAAATGGCAACCCACTCCAGCACTCTTGCCTGGAAAATCCCATGGACAGAGGAGCCTGGTGGGCTACAGTCCATGGAGGTCACAAAGAGTCGGACACGACTGAACTACTTTACTTACTTACTTAATAAATACTACAGTACACAGCACTGATACCACATGTGGTATATGATCTTACCATCAGCAGGCTATATAAATTATATATATAGCATCCATTCATGTACCAGACTGATATTTACTCATATCACTAGACCAAGCCCCAATTGCACCATTTGAATGAAATAATAACTGTTGCTGATTTCAATAATTTCAAATTATTTAGACCCTATTTGTTTAGTTACTTTCCCCAGATTCAAAAGGCATCACTTACTTTCTATTCTATGTGAGCAATATCTCTGTACTGTGCACCATGTCACCTCTTTCATTACACAGGTATGTGTATAAGTGTGAGGTGCCAAAGAAAGAGGCTTGGCATTTCTTAAACAAAACATTTTTATGAACTTTCTACAGATGTCATTCTATGTAATCTTCACAAAATCCATATTGGGTAGATATGTTATCCCTTTTTATCTAACAGATAGAAAGACTGGGGGTTTAGGTCATCTCTTAATCACAATCACTGTTCTGTGCTTGATGAACTTTGGTTTCATACCTAGATCCATCTTAATCCTTGATATATCAATATATTTATTGTGTGTTTTCTCAGGGGGCTGCGATTATTACACTTGTTGTTCAGTTGCCCAGTTATGTCCAACACTTTGTGACCCCATGGACTGCAGCACACCAGGCCTCAATGTCCTTCACCATCTCCCAGAGTTTGTCCAAGTTCAGGTCCATTTCATCGGCCATGCCAGCGAGTCATCTCATCCTTTGATTCCCTTTTCTCCTTCTGCCCTCAATCTTTACTCTCAATCTTTATTGCATACATTGTATTATTCTGTGGTATGAATAAGATTTCAAATTGTATAAAGCAGAATCTGTCCTCAAAAATCTTACTCAGAGAAGGCAAGGACAAACAGATATAATGCTTAAATTACATTGTGCTAATTTGAAAAGAAAATGAAGAAATTAACTTATTAAGAAATAAATCTTAATAACTATTATGAGACAATGTCTTCAAGGAGAGAGCCATCATTTATTCATCTAACCAATCACTTATTTCTTAGATATTATATTGTCATATCAAGATGAGCAAGGAATTACTTAAAAAATTACTTTTGCTGTTGATTATAATACAGAATTTAGCTGTTTCCTGAAACTTTTCCATGAGGATTTTGTATGAAGGCTAGAAGTCTTAATAGTAGAAGTGAGACTGTAAAATCTCTGTTTTTCTATTTTATTATTTTACTGTTTTTGTTGCTTCTTTCTTGCAAACATAATGTCCACATGGAGAGCAAATAAAGCTGGCACAAAATCTGTTTGTAAATTGAATAATACATACAGCAATTTGGGCTTACAACCATGTAATGTGTTGGGAACTGGATGTTTGTTTCTTCTCCATCTCTTCAACTAAATTATAAGTTCATTGTAAGCTCTTTAAGGAAGATTGTGCTGTATTCATTTTTTAAATCTCTCTTACCTTTTGCTCAGTTGTGTCTCTCAGTCATGTCCTTTTCCAGCAGGTATTGATAAATATCGTCTTAATACATAAATGAGCTAATTACTTGTATGTAATTGGCAGGACTTTTATTCTATACCATTCTTCTCTTTTCTAAGTCTTTAAATCAGCCACTTTCTATGATTTGCTGAAACAATAAGTCTGTTACTAAATATAATATGCAGCTATGTATAATTTCTCCATGTTCTTGATTTCATGTGCATGGAATCATCTGCTAATTATAAAGCATGTTTTGTGGGCAGGTGAAACTAAGGGATGAGATATCCCTCTCCTACTTCACTGGCCCTTGTATTAATACAATGCTGGTGGTGGTTTCATCACTAAGTCCTGCCTGACTCTTGGGACTCCATGGACTGTAGCCTGCCAGGTTCCTTTGTCCATGAAATTTTCCAGGCAAGAATACTGGAGTTGGTAACAATTTCCTTCTCCATGGGATCTTCCTGACATAGGAATCAAACTCATGTCTTCTGCATTACAGGCAAATTCCTGCATTGCAGGTAGATTCTTTACTGATTGAGCTCTGAGGAAATACTAAATATATGGTAATGTATCTAATGATTGATTCTTTCTCTCTTTCTCTTTCTTTCTCTCTCTTTCTCTTTATGCATGAAAATGTTAGTCGCTCAGTCATGTCCAACTCTTTGTGACCCCATGGGCTGTTGCCCACCAAGCTCCTTTGTCCATGGAATTCTCTAGGCAAGAATAGGGGAGGGGTAAGCCAATTCCTTTTCCAGGTGATCTTCCCAGCCCAGGCATTGAACCTAGGTCTTCTGTATTGCAGGCAGATTCTCTATTGTCTAAGCCATCTGCAAGTACACACATATGTACTTTTATACTTGTATATATTTTATACAACTTGAATACAAACAATGAATTTGAACTCAATCATTTGATGACACTTTACCCTATAATCATCAGTCCTCTTTTTGATTTAAAACAGAAGAGAGAAAGCAAATGAGTCGTGTTCTTATTTCAGTGTGACCTCCAAGGAAAACCATTCCCCTCAAACTGTGGAATTCTGGGTTTTCATAAATTTTCTTGCAAGATTTAGAGTTCTTTGATCCTAAGGCTCCAGAATATAATAGAGAAAATAAGCAATTTGGTGTTCAGGACTGCTGACATAAATGTGAATTAGAGCTTTGTCATATGAATAACACTGTGTCTTTTTACATTTGTCCCCATCATCCTGTGCTAACATTGCCTAATCTGTTGACACACTCATCCATTCATTTTTGCAGTACATATCTTTTTAAATATCCCCTAGCCTGAAACAGAGAAATATTGTCATGATCAAATCTAGTTCTCCAGTTTCTTTCAATATAAATTTTGTTACATCAAAGAGAAATTTGCCAAATCAGTGTTACAATACTTATTAATTTCTTGGCCACAGGCATTATTTCACCAAGAGAGTACTTTTCTAAACTGATGGGCAGTATTTTTATAGTTACTTATAAAAACATGAAATTGCTTGCTACAATTTGATTTTTTCTGTTGGTGTGGTTCGATAGAAGTTGGTATCAGCCACCTTTCTTTCAGAATTGAACTAATCTGAAAAAAATTCACAAAAGCTGATACTCTCACAAAGGAAAAAAATAATGTAAATATGGAGTCTGATTATAAGGCAATCAAGACTAAAATACATGGCAGCAACATGAATACTGAAATCTGTTTTTATAAGTTGAGCTTATTAAACACATATCTAATTTAATATGCCATATTTTTCAAAGCTATTATCTTTTTATTGAAGTATAGCTGATTTACAATGTTGTGTTAAATTTCAGTGTACAGCAAATTGATTCTGTGTTGTTTCAGGTGTACAGTAAAATATATATATAATCTTTTACAGATACTTTTTCATTATATCTTATTATAAGATACTGAATGTAGTTCCCTGTGCTATAGCATAGGTCTTTGTTTTTCTCTGTTTTACAGATAGCAGTGTGCATCTGTTGACCCCAAATTCCTAATTTATCCAGCTCCACCTTTTCCTTTTGGTAACCATTTGCTTTCAGTGTCTGTGAGTCTATTTCTGTTTTATAAATAACTTAAATTATTTTTTAACATTTTACATATAAGTGATGTCATACAGTATTTGTCTTTCTCTGTATGGTTTAATTCACTTCGTGTGATAACTTCTGGGTCCATATATGCAATGCTGCAAATGAAATTACTTCATTACTTCATAAAACTTCTTTATATGATAGTATAATGTTCATCCCTGGTATAAAGTTAGTCACTCCTGTCAAAATAAGTTTATGAAAGTGAAGTGATGATGCAGATGATATTCTAGAAAAGAAATAGTGTAGAGGAAAATTTTCTGCAGAGTCAGCAGGAATCTGTGCATTGGTGCATAGGAACATGGCTCACTGGGGAAGAATGTATGGCTTTTGTTATTCCTCTTGTATTTAGAATGAAAACTCTAAATCATTTGCTGCATAATTTGCATGCCACAGCATCAGTAGTGCACACCCCATCAAGCATTATGTATACTTGTACTTTCAAATCACAGTTTTAGCAATTGTGTGCCCTGATACAAGTTATTTTACCTCACTGTTGAGTCTTTATTAAATAGGGTTTTTGTGAGGAAGAAATAAAGTATTATATTAAATCTTTGTGGTATCTAGCTTATGTAGGTATTTAAATGCTTTCTCTTCTTCTTTGTTTTAATCTTATAAGATTCTTGGGGAAAACCTATGGGGTTACAGGTGTTAGATTCTGATGGTAGTTATTTCACACATAATACATGAGGAAGAAATACTTAGCATGTAAGAGAATGATTCTGTGCCCCAGTATCCATGCTCAGAGTTTGTGGTTGATGGGAAAAGGAGAGTGCCATGAACATGTAAGATGTACAGGTAAGTCATGAAGGTAACTTCAGAAACTGAATAGAACAAGGATCCTGACCAGGAATGAGAAGTTATTGTAGTCATGTATTTTTGCAAATAAGTTAAGAAATCAAGATTTTTCTTGTTGCTTAGTTGCTAAGTTGTATCTGTCTCTTTGTGACCATATGGACTGCAGCAAATCAGGCTTCCCTGTCCTTCACTATCTCCCAGAATTGCTCAAACTCATGTGCATTGAGTTAGTGATGCCATTCAACCATCTCATCCTCTGTCACCATTTTCTACTCCTGCCCTCAATCTTTCCCCCACATCAGGATATTTTCCAGTGAGCAGGCTTTTCATGTCAGGTGGCCAAAGTATTGGAGCTTCAGCTTCAGCATCAGCCCTCCCAATGAATGTTCAAGGTTGAGCTCCTTTAGGATCGACTGGTTTGATCTTACTCTCCAATGAACTGAACTCTCTGGAGTCTTCTCCAGTACCACAATTCAAAAGCACTGGTCCAACTTTAATATCCATACATGACTACTGGAAAAACCATAGCTTTGATTATATGAACTTTTGTCAGCAAAGTGATGTCTCTGCTTTTTAATATGCTGTCTATGTTTGTCATAGCTTTTATTCCAAGGAGCAAGTATCTTTTAATTTTGTGGCTGCAGTCACCATCTGCAGTGATTTTGGAGCTCAAGAAAATAAAACTTGTCACTGTTTCCTCCACCCACCCCCCCACCATCTATTTGCCCTGAAATAATGGGATCAGATGCCATGATATTAAATTTTTGAATTTTGAATTTTAAGCCAGCTTTTTTACTCCCCTATTCCATCCTCATTAAGAGACTCTTTAGTTCCTCTTCACTTTCTGCCATTAGAGTGGTATCATCTGCATATCTGAGGTTGCTGATATTTCTCTTGTCAGTCTTGTGAGTCATCAGAGTGGCATTTCATGTGATGTATTCTGCATATAAGTTAAGTAAGCAAGCTGACATTATGCAACCTTGATGTATTCCTTTCCCAATTTTGAACCAGACCATTGTTCCATGTTCTAACTGCTGTTTCTTGTTTTGTATACAGGTTTCTCAGGAGATAGGAAAGTAGTCTGGTAATGCCATGTCTTTAAGAATTTTCCACACTTTGTTGTTATGCACACAGTCAAAGGCTTTAGCATAGTCAATGAAATAGAAGTAGATGTTTTTTTTGGATTTTCCTTGCTTTTGTGTGATCCAACAGATTTTGCCAATTTGATCTCTGGTTCTTCTGCCTTTGTAAATTCAGCTTATACAGATGGAGGTTCTTAGTTCACGTTTAAGTTTTACAATTGTAGAAAATTAGATTTATGGAAAGGTGCATGAGAATACACATATGCAAACTCACAAGTGTTCTAATTGTTGTACAGAGTCTGCACTGAAGATAGAGTCTGGTCTAGATGAAACTTCTCACTGAGTTACTTCCTTCTTAGGAAAACTGGGCTACATCCAGCCTAGAAATCCAGCTGAAGAAATCAGATCTTAAAAAGAAAACTTTATCTGTGACAACAAGATTTGAAAAAATTATGCCCAAAATGTCCTTTGTGGTACATGAAATAGTGGATCAAAGGCAAAATAAAATTTCTAGAGCCCGGATTCAGACAGCTAGTGCTGAATAAAGATTTTTAAAAATTACTTCATAATTTGAAACTATGAGTTAGATGAAACTAGAGTTAC
Source organism: Nanger dama (assembly GCA_917880005.1). Classification (NCBI taxonomy): domain Eukaryota; kingdom Metazoa; phylum Chordata; class Mammalia; order Artiodactyla; family Bovidae; genus Nanger; species Nanger dama. The sequence continues at coordinate 9,508,167 of CAKJTW010000069.1, forward strand.
TTTTGAATTCAGCAAAACACACACACACACACACACACACACACACACACACACAAGCACTAGAACCGAAGTTCTGGATCCAGTCACAAAACTGCCCAACTTGCCTTATCTAGTGTAATGTTGAAAGGAATCAGAAACCACTATTCTTTAAAAGATTAGGCTTCCCTGGTGGCTTAGAGGTTAAAGCGTCTGCCTCCACGCGGGAGACCCAGGTTCGATACCTGGGTTGGGAAGATCCCCTGGAGAAGGAAATGGCAATCCACTCCAGTATTTCTTGCCTGGAGAATCCCATGGACGGAGAATCCCATGAATGGAGAATCCCATGGACGGAGAAACCTAGTAGGTTACAGTCCACGGGGTCGCAAAGAGTCGGACACGACTGTGCAACTTCACATCACATCACATCATCCAAGATAATGTTGAAGATGCATAGCACTTAAAATGCAAGATCTAACAAGAGCGAAAAGAGATGTGAGATGTGATGACATCAGGATTCAGGTCAAAATCAGGTTACTTAATCTCTCTTTGTCTTATCTTCCACTGTAAGAAACAAAGGTCATCTTTTCCCTCTACCCCTTCTCTACTGGTTGTGCCAAGGGCATCTTCTAAATAGACTGTGTAATAATTGTACCATCAATAATCATATGTGATCTCTCTGTGATGTGCAATATACACAATTTCACAGGAGACTCTGAGAGAAAGTGCAACTGCTCAAAACACACAAGAATATCCTTGTAACGACTGAATTCAAAGCCGAGCAACACCATTTGGGAGGAAGGTGGTCCTTCCAGTCACATTCACTCTGCCTTCTCATAAAGATCAACCCCAAGTCCAGCCACCTGCTTTCCCCTCTAACATATCCCCTCTGAGTGAGAGAAGAGCATTTAGGTCATTCAGCCCGGAACATTAAAACAAATGCTGATAGTTCAAGGTTAATAGATGCATAAAACAAAAGTAATTCCGTGTCAAAGCTGAGATGACAGGTGATTTGACTTGAGGCAGCCTTACAATCACTCCTTTTCACGTGCTCCATGCTGAGACCAGGCAAAGGTGTTATGTTTCTGACATTTACTTGTCAGGAAGGTATGACAATAGAGATTGTTTCTATCTCTCCTGCTCCCAGATGTTAACCTTCCAGCATTAGTTTGTAATTGGGGTTCTGTGGAGCTTTAACATTTTCTATTGATTCAATAGAAGTGATAACATTTCCAATCATAAGACAGCATTATAGAAATATCAAGCTATTCACATATCAGAATGTTTGATAGCTGGGCTCATCGCATTCATTCCTGTCACCTTTGCCAGGAACACTTTATCCTCTTTTTAATACTGAAGGACACCTGGGAGTAGTTGCTGCCACTTTTATTGTTCAATAAAGTAGACAAAAGTTTCAATTAACAACCAAAGGGCCTCTAGGAAATTGTGAATGAGAATATATTTTACTCATTTTACTATATTTCTTTTTCTAATGTGCCATCTGTGACTTGGAGGCTGTATCTCACTTAGAAGACACACACACACACACACACACACACACACACACATACACAGAGGCACAGTCCTCCTAATCTCTTTTACATTTTATTTAAAGATCCAGCTAAGGAAACCCAAAACAAGGCTAGTGAGGATATGGAGGAAAAATGGGAGTAAATAAAAGTTCAGACAAGTACAACCAGCGCAATGAACTTCTGCAGGTTTATAGGACTGTGAGGTAAGAGATTCTTGAGATCCACATCCTTGCCCTTGACCTGGAGATTAAAGTACCCAAGAATCCTCTTGTGCTGTGTAACTGGTACCTCTTCAGAAAGAAAAAAATATAATGTATTCTGTGTCATTAACTTAGATTCTCATTCTTTCATTAGCAACTTTTATCATGGATTTTATAAAAATTGTTAACTGCATTTTGAAAACAGCTAATAAAAAACTGATATTTACAAAATGAAATTAAACATGTGATGATGATATAATTTTTCAGATTGTGTTGTTTTAATTCAGTTCAGTACAACCTTTGCACCTCCTCATAAGTAGACTCTTGCATGTCTCTACAGAAGCCATGTACTTTTTGATCCTATAACTTTCCTTGTTATATTCCTTTCAATTTTAATTAAACAAGCACTGCCATTTGTCCATCAATATCTGCACATGGACAATCTCTGTACATGGACACGTCTTTGATGGAACACTTTTCAGCTCTCTCCTCTGTTTTCATATCTTACACTATTTAAGAATGACTCTTAACTTTTAGAAGGAAAAAACATTCCTCTGAGATTCTGATGACTTTTTCCTCATAACATTATGAATTGGATACATGAGTTAATATGATTAAACTTTATTGTTGGCTTCAAGATAAATACTACTAGGCAAAATCATTCATTGTTGTTATTTTTGTATAGCCCAAATATATGACTTATTGTAGCTATTAATATATCAACTATGTATACAAGAATATCCACAGTAGCTGTTGATATATTTGCTATCTTTCATAGCTCAATGCTATTAGAATTTTTTTAATACTTTATTCTATTTTACAATACTGTATTGGTTTTTCCAAACATTGACATGAATCAGCCACACAAGATCTTTTTAAAAATTATAATTGTTATCAAATACATTAATAAAATATTAAGTAAAAAGGAATATGCATTGTGCTCAGGCATGTCCAACTCTTTGTGACCTCATGGACTGTAGCCCACCAGGGTCTTCTGTCTGTAATTTTCCAGGCAAGAATACTGGAGCGGGTTGCCATTTCCTTCTCCAAAGGATCTTTCCAACCTAGGGATTGAACCTGTGTCTCTTCGGTCTCCTGCACTGGCAGGTGAGCTCTGTACCACTGTGCCATTGGAGGGTTCCCCAAAAAGGAACATACATAAACCCACTAGTCTAATACTAGAAACTTCTACTCAATATGCTTCAATTAATCAGCCTCATTTTGATATGATTTTTCAAATGTTGCTGTTCAGTTGCTAAGTCATGTCCAACTTTCTGTAACCCTATGGACCGCAGCACACAAGTCTTCCCTGTCCTTCACTATAACCCAGAGTATACTCAAATTCCTGTCCATAGAGTCGGTGATGTGATCCAACCATCTCATTCTATGTCACCTCCTTCTGCTCAGCTCCTTGATCTTTCCCACCATCACGATCTTTTCTAATAAGTCAACTCTTTGCATCAGGTGGCCAAAGTATTGGAGCCCAGCTTCAGCAACAGTCCTTCCAATGAATATTCAGGGTTGATTTCCTTTAGAATTGATTGGTTTGATCTCTTTGCTGTTCAGGAGAGTCTCCAAACCATTCAAGAGTCTTCTCCAGCACTACAATTTAAAAACATCAATTCTTCGGCTCTCAGCCTTTTTATGATCCAACTCTCATATCCATATGTGATTACTGAAAAAGTCATAGCTTTGACTGTATGGACCTTTGTCAGCAAAATTATGTCTCTATTTTTTAATGTGCTGTCTAGGCTTGTCATAGCTTTTCTTCCAAGAAGCAAGCATCTTTTCTTTTCATGGTTGCAGCAACAATCCACAGTGATTTTGGAGATTTCCCCCAAAATTAAAAAAAAAATGTCAATGTTCCCACTTTGCCCCATCTTTTTGTCATGAAGTGATGGGGCCAGATGCCGTGATCTTAATTTTTTGAATGTTGAGTTTTAAACCAGCTATTTCACTCTCCTCATTCACTCATTGAGATACTCTTTAAACAAGTTTTGTTCCATGTAATATATCTTTACATTTTGTTCTTAAATTTAATGAAGGAGACGTTGCAAAATGTCTTATGAAAATCTAGACTTATTACATCTACTGACAAAGAAGCTAGGTTATTGGTCTATGACTTGTGTTTAATAAATGCTCAGGAAGTCCTACCTTTGTGACAGGCACTTACAAGCCAATCCTTCAATAATTATTCTAGAATTATCTGGAAATTAGATTATCCTCACTGATCTACTCTCTGTAATAATTCTTTGATTTCTCTTTTGAAAAAAAAATGATTGTTTTCATCTCCTTTTTTTTTGTATGAATGAAAAAAAGCCATGCCTATGTGAAAATGGAATAATAATACTATTGCCCTTGAAGAGGATTTGATATTGTCATAAATACACAGAGATGAACTTTGACTGTGAATAGACATTGAAACTCTAGCAAAGAAAATGGAACATTAATTTTAACCTGTCAGATTTGCTTTTTAACTCATTTGCCATACTCACTATGTTCATGAAGATGCTGTATATGAATTTCAAGTCCTTTGTAACATCTCACCTTATCTAAGTATGCTGAATAGGCCAGTATCACTAATAGTACATGGGGGCAGGTAAGATTTGCAGATTCTTGGGTCCCACTTCTGAATCGGAATTTGAATTTTATCAAGATTCCCCTCCAATCATATCCACATAAATTTGAGAAGAACTGGTGTAGGTGATCTCTTGGTCTGTCTGTCTTCAAACTTGTTACATTCACTCTAAATATATGTGCTGCAAATTACCTTCCTGGTCAATGTCTTATCTAGCTAACATATTTTTCTGCACTGTGTAGCATGTTCCACATATTGTTTAAAGAATCCTCAACAAGAACAAGTCATTCTCCCAGATGTAATTATTACCTCATCTTTAGCTTGATGGTTGCCTCCCAGAAAAGCTCTTTTAACCTCAAGCAGATGCCAGAAGCTAAAGTCCTAGTTACTCTATTGAATTGCAGTTTTCCATGAGATAAGTCCTCTTCAAAGGTTAGTTATACTGGTTTACCCACGTAGAAATCCAGGTCATACATCTTTGGGTTGAACCACATATGAAAAATATTATTTAATATGGTTAATATTTGGAAATTATGTTAAAAGCAGATTAATCACACCATTATAAATTGTGATTGCTCAAAATGTCTTAATAACAGTTATATGCTCAATAAATGCTTATGGAAACAATTAGAAAACTTAGGGGATTCGGGGATGTAGCAGTATAGGTAAGCCACAGCATTTGAGATGGAAATATTGTGTGCCGTCTTATTCCATTCAACAGTGATTGCATAGACAAGGGCTCTTTTACTTTATGGTTCTTTCAGCTGATATCTTCCACCTCCACCAAGGAGAGAGTTCCTCTATCTCAGGAACTCATGTCTCTGTCATGCAGGAGACAGACATTTCCCTCTGTCACACTGTCGAAGCCAGACACAATTTTTTTGAAACCAAACAAATATGCAATTTGTCAGTCTGCAGATAGAATGTTTCTGCCTTCAGATTCAAAATGGTTTTCATTTATTCATGTAAAAAGAAGCATTTCAGTTATAGTTGTAATATTTACTTATCTGGTTTCCTCATGATGGATAACAAATGTATCCAGAACTTCCATGCATCAGAAAGATGCCACTTTATAAAATGGCAATACAATTCCATATTACAGTAAAAACAGATACAATTCAAAATGCCTCAAATAGTTCCAAAAGCAATTATGGCATTTCAGAAGTAAACATTACTTAGAAATTCATAACCACCCATCAAAATTATTTCACTAGGGTAAGTTAAGGAAGCATCTGCCACAATTTATTCATTTCGAATCTTCTTTCTTTTTCATAGCCAACTATGAAAAAAAGAAAAATGTTTCCAGCAAGTTCAGAGTAAAGTTAAGCAATTTTCCATTTACCTAGGAATGCATCCTCATTTTAAAGTTCCAGTTCAATTCTTTTATTGTAATAAAGGTATACAACTCACATTTTCATCCACAGGAACTAGATCTGACCAGTACCATCTGCAGAGGAACAGTGTCTAAGATTAGGAGCTTTATTTCTTCACCTAAAAAGAAATCAGAATAAGCTCCTTTTAAAGACTGAAAAGATTCATTCTTCATATCCTGTCTAGAATAATACTGAATTATTTCTCAACTACAAGTAGTGCTTCATAAATCATTAAAAGAATAAATCTTATTAAATCAGTTGTAGATTACAAAAAAACACCTAAAGGCAAGGGCCATTCTTTAAAGTACAGTGCTGTCCTCACTTATTTTTATGCTTTTACTTATTTAAGAGGAGACAGCTTCTTTGAGACATGCTCAACTGAAATAAGAGCCTTTTTTCCTTCTTTTTATAAGGTATCAAGTGGCAAATAACCATGGTGGAACAGTTCATCCACTCAATGTCTAAACACTACAAATTTCAGCATTTTATAAAGAAATGCATAATGGAAAGTATATATATAATGTACAAGGTGAAAATAGATAATTTTATATTAAATTTTTGAATAATTAATTGTCATGTTTGTTACATTATTTCAGAAGTTAAAAAAAAACTAAGACTAAAATTGATATAATCTAAATACATTGGGGAAAATAATCTTTACAATTAACATAAAGTGATACACTAATATCTATTCTTCAATACTTATAATATTGTGTAGATTTAGCTCTTTTGTACTTGTAGTGCTATATTCACAAAAGTCTAGTTTTTATGTTTTAGGAGAAATAAACTCACATTTGCATGTCACAGAACAAAATATAAATGCAGAAGTTATGGTTCTTTTAGCAGTGTGAACTTTGCACATTACAAATAACAGATTCAACAAGGTAGATGTTTTACAGTCAGCCTAGTGATGAAAAATTCAATATGCATATATTTATGTATTGAGTAGATTTATAGCCAACACGCCCACTGCCACTTGGCCTCAGTTCACATTCATGTCCTTGAAAAGAACACATTTTACACATTTTAAAAAAACATTTAGAAGATTTAAAAGCATTTGCCAGTGTCACAAAGAAACAGCAAATGGTGTACGCATCTCTAATAACTTAGTCTAGAAATATGGAATATGAAATATGCAGTGTGGTGCTTTGAATTCTGACCTGAAAGGTTTTGCAACTTTACTGACTTGCATTTAGGTTGAAGGCTGGCTTCACAAATTTAGGGATGTTTGGGTTTCGTTTTGCTCCAACCTTTCATAAACATATGTGCAGTTAAGAAGTTAAGCTTTACTAAAGGGGCTCCTCCATAATATCAAATGTGTTGCAACCAGTTTAGGATCAGTTTTCATGGCATACAGTATGTCTTTGCTTACCATTTTGAGATGATGATATAGAATGTGATATAATATAGATCTTTATTATAAAGAATATTCACCACACATGTAATTAGTACTAGCACATAGAAGAATATAGGCTTCCCAGGTGGCACAGTAGTAAAGAGTGTGCCAGCCAATGCAGGAAATGCAGGAGACACAGGTTTAATTCCTGGGTCAGGAAGATCCCCTGGGAGAAGGAAATGACAACCCACTCCAGTCCTCTTGCCTGGAAAATTCCTTGAACAGAGGAGCCTGGTGGGCTACACTCTTTTAGGTTGAAAAGAGACAGACGTGACTGAGCATGCATGCCTGAGAACGCACACATGCACATAGAATAATGTAGAAGTGAGAAAAAACATTGTCCCTCATTACTCATCCTATCAGTGCTTTGGTCCCGCTTGCTTACGCATAGTGTATTGCCCTGTTATGGCCCCTGGTTCCACTTGTGATGCAGAGAAAATGTTTCTGTCATTAATGCTCTAATATATATGAGGGGAGGGGAGGTGAGGTGAAGTCGCTCAGTCGTGTCGACTCTTTGCGACCCCGTGGACTGTAACCTACTAGGCTTCTCCGTCCATGGGACTCTTCAGGCAAGAATACTGGAGTGGATTGCCATTTCCTTCTCCAGGGGATCTTCCCAACCCAGGTATCGAACCCGGGTCTCCCACACTGGAGGCAGATGTTTTAACCTCTTAGCCACCAGGGAAGCATATAAAAATAAACTTTGGCACCTCATGCGAAGAGTTGACTCATTGGAAAAGACTTTGATGCTGGGAGGGATTGGGGGCAAGAGGAGAAGGGGACAACCAAGGATGAGATGTCTGGATGGCATCACGGACTCGATGGACGCGAGTTTGAGTGAACTCCATGAGTTGGTAATGGACAGGAAGGCCTGGCTTGCTGCGATTCATGAGGTCACAAAGAGTCGGTCGGACACGACTGAGCGACTGAAGTGAAATGATGTTTCAGTCACTGGATCAGATTTTAGAGATGGATTTACAAACAGGTCAACAACAGCCTCACCCTTAAAGATTACAGTATAATGATGAAAACAGACAGATAAACAAGCACTTAGAATATGGGTGTGATGAATGCTATGACAGAGGTATGAGGTCTTATAAGGTTAAATTTAAGGGACGCCTAACAAAAATTTGAAGGATGAGAGAAAGATTTCTTGAGGAAAGAACATTGAAGCTGAGAAGTAAGAGTTGAATACGATTAGGGATCATCCAGGTTAAAAAAAAGAAAGAAACAGGTTCCCTAAAGAATAGTTGGCATATGCAAGACCCAGAAGATTCAGAGAGAATGTAAACCAGTTGAGATGATGAAAAGCATTCCATAGCCTTGGATTCAGTATTCAAAGGGAAAAGTTAATAAATTCATGGCAGATATGTAGAGAAGGGCAAAATTAAGAAGAAATAGGGAATCTAGAATTTATGTTAAAAGTACAGAAGATGTCATTAATATAGGGAATAAAACAGTTATGTGTCATGATCACGTATGTTTTAAGCGGTTCTACCTTGCTGCAATGTGGGGATTAGATTGGTAGGAGAAGACAATGAAAAGTAATGGAGAGATACTGTTTGTAACCCAGGAATATATTATGATGGTCTAGAAAGAATAAAGGGGAAAAAAGGAAGTGGAAGAAGAAACAAAAACTGAGTCACATATGGTTGTTAAGGGTAGGGCTGGAGAAGATTTGACTATTAAGGGATAAGTAGAGGGCACTTTTTCATGATGAAAATTGAACATTATATTATCTTAAAAAAATATATTGGATTATGGTAGATTTACGATGCAGAGTTAGTTTCAAGTGTACAACAAAGTGAATCTGTTATACATATACATGTTTGTTGTTTATTTGCTAACTTTACAACACCATGGATTGTAATCTGCCAGCATCTTCTGTCCATCAGTTTTCCCAAGCAAGAATACTGGTGTTGGTTGCCATTTTCTTCTCCAGGGGATATTCTTGACCCAGCGATCAAACCTATGTCTTCTGCATTATTGGCAGGCGGATTCTTTACCACTGAGCCACGAGGGAAGTCCACACATATACATATATTCACTCTTTTTAAGATTCTTTTCTCACCTAGGTCATTACAGAATTTTGAATAGAGTTCCCTGTGCAATACACTAGGTCCCTATTAGTTATTTGTTTTATGTATAGTAAGGAGGGTTGTTGTTGTATGTACATGCTAGGTTGTCTCTGACTGTGACCCCACAGACCGTAGCCCTCCAGTCTCGTCTATCCATGAGATTTCTCAGGCAAACTTACTGGAGTGAGTGGCCATTTCTGATTCCAGGGGATATTCCCAATTCAGAGATCAAACCCAAATTTCTTGCGTCTCCTGAATTGGCAGGCAGATTCTTTATCACTGCCACACCTGGGAAGATAGTAAGGAGGGTGGGAAGAGATAAACAGGGAGACTGGGATTGACATATAAACACTATATTATCTTAATAGCAGTGGTGAATATACAAATCTGTTATGTGATAAAATTTATTAGAACTGTATGTTCTACTAAAAAAATTATCTGTAAATACTAGTAATCTCTGAATAAGAGCTATAGTTAAGTTAATAATGTCAGTTTCCTGATTTCAATAATGTACTCTGGCTATGTGGAATGTTGTCACTGGGGGAAGTTTGGTAAATTATGCAAGATAACTCTAATATTTTTGTAGATTCTTATAAATTTTAAATTATTTCAAAATAAAAAGTGGTTTTTCTTAGTGCAGAAAAGAGGAAAAGAATTTTGGGAAAAAAGTTTGTCATGAGCCTAGTGCAGGCAGTTCTAAGTGCCTCTCCCAGGTCTTTCTCAGCTGGACCAACCCCTATTGCCAGAAGAGGTTGAGGCTCATTCCATTTTTCCCTGCTGTGGGAGAGTTGAAAGGGATCCAGAGGATGGAACCTTGAAAGAGACATACCATAACTGGATATCTTAACCCAGTAAGTGACTTTGACCCTGATCCTTCTTGTCTATGAACCTCCTCTTTATACCTCAGCTGATTAGGGTCAGGGAAGAGGAACAGACAGGAGCTTTCTCTAATGTCCTAAATAATGTAAGGAGACATAGATAATTACTGAGGTACATTGTAGATAAGTTTGTTGGTGTTTCTAATCACCGGTCAAAACAAAACAAAACTGATGCTGTGGAAAGGGGGAACTGTCATCTTGACGGAAGTTGTTATCTATCACTCAAACTAGTTATGTCTAGTTTGTTGCATCACTCAAACGAGGTTGACTTATTCACAGAAACAGATATTTGTGAAATTTACAATTATTGTTACTTTTGTGAAAATTGTAATTATAATAATAACTAGATTACTTAATGACTTTTTAAAAACAACCCATCATTTTTATAAATTTGAGATTTCTTTTCTTTAAAATATTTCCAGTGGAGAAGTAAGTAAAGAATTAGAAGTCTACATTTTATCCTCCTACTCTTTTAGTATTACTAATAGTCTGTTTTGATAGGGCAGAAACAAGAGCATTAAGCTGGTCCCAGGAAGGTATTCTCTGCGAGACTGTCTACTATGTGGATCAGTTCAGTTCAGTTCAGTCGCTCAGTCATGTCCGACTCTTTGCTTAACTATGGACTGCAGTGCAGCACGTCAGGCCTCCCTATCCATCACCAACTCCCAGAGCTGGCCACCTAACAGCAAATTTATTTTGACACTTAAAAATCACTCTCTTCTCATTCTTGTTTTGCTTTTTTCTTCTTCTATAGGTCCAATCTCATGACCTCTTTAGTGAATTCCTTTCCATTGTTAGTAAATTTACACAGATTTTTAACAATGTGGTAGAAATACTACCTTTCATAACTATAAATTCTAATATGTAGGAAATAATGTTCTAGTGTGTTGCCCTGTAATAATATAAATGCTAATCACTTTTTAAACCACTGAATTCCTCTATTTAGTGAAGAATTCTATAGTAAGAGTCAAAAGGAATAATAGAAATGCTAATTGTTTTGATTAGCATAAAGGAGAGAGTCTATTAGAAGTCCTGAAAATAGTTGCTTCTTTAATTTTATATGTTTTATGGCTTCTTTTAAGAGCAAATTCAAATTATATGCCAGGATTTTATCTTTTGTGCAAATGATTTTACTCAAAATGTCCTCCCAAGTTCTTATTTTAAAATGGTCTCTATGTGAGAGGCTGAATCAATATCTATTGTGTATTTCAAATCTCCATAATTGTATTGAATAGACCAAACAGTCAAGTGGAGAAATTGATGAATATTACTTTGGGAGAAGGAGCTGGTATTATGTGAAAATTTGTTTGGTGTGTATATGTGATATGTGATTGTTTAAAATGTTTCTGATGAAAGCTTTGTTGAGATCAGTCCCTTTTCAAAGTATTGAGGACTTTTTTTTTAATGAAATCTGCAGGCTAAGAGTATGTCAATACAGAGATAAATGTTCTGGGTCTAAATAAATACAAATAACTCATTAATTTGGTATTTTAAATAAAATAGATATTCAATGAAAATATAATTTAAGTTGTACTGGGCAAAGGGGATTCAAGGGGTGGGATAATTAATGGTTATTAAAATAAACTAGGATCAGACAGCCACGGATTGAATGCCAGCTTCACCACTTCCTAGCTGTGTGATTCTGAAAGTTTTTTTTTTTTTAACTTTTTAAGTTTCAGTTGTCATATCTGTTGTCAAGATCGAAAAGGATATTTCATGCACACCCCCTCCAAAAATTACACAATATTTGGTACATAGGAAGTGATGAGCATCTGTGCTATTGTATACTGTGACTAGGGTCAGCATTAGATATCACTAATATATACTGTGGTTATTATCTTCACTGTCACTGCTTTACCATTAGCAAAGTACCTGCAATGGAGTAGTCCTCTGTTTACCTTTCAATTTCTAAATTTCAAGCACTTCTTTTGGTTTTACCAACTTCAATACAATTCATAATGTACAGATTACTGAGTGCCTACTAGATGTCAGGTTTTCTGATAGGAAATATAAATGTAAAGACATGGGAGTGGGGAGCAGCCAGTTAGACAAAAGCACATTTTATGAAGTGTGGAATGTAAGTGTCTATGGGGATAAAGAAATGAAAGAAGGATTGCTCCATTGAGGTTCACAAGGAAAGTTGCTGAGGGAAAATGTCATCAAAACCAACCCTTGAAAAATAGGAAACTCCTTAAGGGGTCAAGGAAGAGAGTGAAAAGCCAAGGAAGTGGTGAAAATCCAGGCAGAGGGAACAATATATTTGAAAGCCTGGAAGTTTAGTAAAGTTGGCTTTGCTTAAAGCCCTTATTTTTGTGTTAACTGTTATTAAAGAAAATATGCAAGATCAGAAAGCAGTGGCATGTGCATTTGGAAAAATAAACTGGGACCTGTTTATAGAAGAAATTGTGGGTCATAATGAAAGCTTAAATTTACTCGGTAATAATACAAAGTAATTGAAAAGTTTATTGAAATTTGAACATTCTTTGACATTCCCCTTCTTTGGGATTGAAATGAAAACTAAACTTTTCCAGTCCTGTGGTTACTGTGTATTTTCCAAATATATGGACGTACTGAGTGCAATACTTTTACAGCATCATCTTTTGGAATTTTCAATGGCTCACCTAGAATTCCATCACCTCCACTAGCTTTGTAGTAAAGATGCTTAAGACCCACATGATTTCATACTCCAATATATCTGTCTCTAGGTGAGTGACCACAACATCGTGGTTGCCTAGGTCAATAAGACTTTTTGTATGATTCATCTGTGTATCCTTGACATCTCTTTTTAAACTTTTCTGCTTTTGTTAGATTCCTGTCCTTTATTGCCCCATCCTGTCATGAAATATTCCCTTGATAGCTCCAATTTTCTTTATGAGATCTCTGGCTTTTTGCATTCTATTGTTTTTCCTCTATTTTTTTTTTGCATTGTTAATTTAAAAAAAAAAGTCTTTTTATTCCTCCTTGCTATTCTCTAGAACTCTACATTCATTTGGATATATTTTTCCTTTCTCCTTTACTTTTCACTTCTCTTCTTTCCTCAGATATTTGTAAAGCCTCCTCATACAATCATATTGCCTTCTTATATATTTTTTTTTCTTTGGGATGATTTTAGTCACTGCCTCCTGTACAGTGTTATCAACATTTCTCCATAGTTCCTCAAGCACTGTGTATACAAGATCTAATCCCTTGAATCTATTCATCACCTCCACTAATAATGATAAGGGATTTGATTTTGATCATACCTGAAAGGCATGAAATATTCCCTTGGTATCTCTAATATTCTTGAAGAGCTCTCTAGTCTTTCCCATTCTGTTATTTTCCTCTATTTCTTTGCATTGATTGCTGAAGAAGTCTTTCTTATCATTTCTTGCTCTTCTTTGGAACTCTTCATTCAGGTGCTTATATCTTTCCTTTCTCCTTTGCTTTTCACCTCTCTTCTTTTCACAGCTATTTGTAAGGCCTCCCCAGACAGCCATGTTGCTTTTTTGCATTTCTTTGCCATGGGGATGGTCTTGATACCTGTTTCACTTACAATGTCATGAACCTCATTCCATTGTTCATCAGGCACTCTATCTATCACATCTAGGCCCTTAAATCTATTTCTCACTTCCACTGTATAAGCATAAGGGATTTGATTTAGGTCATACCTGAATGGTCTAGCAGTTTTCCCTACGTTCTTCAATTTAAGTCTGAATTTGGTAATAAGGAGTTCATGATCTGAGCCACAGTCAGCTCCTGGTCTTGTCTTTGTTGACTGTATAGAGCTTCTCCATCTTTGGCTGCATAGAATATAAACAATCTGATTTTTGGTGTTGACCATCTGGCGATGTCCATGTGTAGAGTCTTCTCTTGTGTTGTTGGAAGAGGGTGTTTGTTATGACCAGTGCATTTTCTTGTCAAAACTCTATTAGTCTTTGCCCTGCTTCATTCTGCATTCCAAGGCCAAATTTGCCTGTTACTGCAGGTGTTTCTTGACTTCCTACTTTAGCATTCCAGTCCCCTATAATGAAAAGAACATATTTTTTTCGGGTGTTAGTTCTAAAAAGTCTTGTAGGTCTTCATAAAACCATTCAACTTCAGCTTCTTCAGCATTACTAGTTGAGGCATAGACTTGGATAACTGTGATATTGAATGGTTTGCCTTGGAGACGAACAGAGATCATTCTGTCATTTTTGAGATTGTATCTAAGTACTGCATTTCAGACTCTTTTGTTGACCATGATGGCTACTCCATTTCTTCTGAGGGATTCGTGCCTGCATTAGTAGATATAATGGTCATCTGAGTTAAATTCACCCATTCCAGTCCATTTTAGTTTGCTGATTCCTAGAATGTCGATGTTCACTCTTGCCATCTCTTATTTGACCACTTCCAATTTGCCTTGATTCATGGACCTGACATTCCAGGTTCCTATGCAATATTGCTCTTTATAGCACTGGATTTTGCTTTTATCACCAGTCACATCCACAGCTGGGTACTGTTTTTGCTTTGGCTCCATCCCTTCATTCTGTCTGGAGTTATTTCTCCATTGATCTCCAGTAGCATATTGGGCACCTAATGACCTGGGGAGCTCCTCTTTCAGTATCCTATCATTTTGCCTTTTCATACTGTTCATGGGGTTCTCAAGGCAAGAATACTGAAGTGGCTTGCCATTCCCTTCTCCAGTGGACCACGTTCTGTCAGCCCTCCCCACCATGACCTGCCCATTTTGGGTTGCCCCATAGGCATGGCTTGGTTTCATTGAGTAAGACAAGACTGTGGTCCTAGTGTGATTAGATTGACTAGTTTTCTGTGAGTATGGTTTCAGTGTGTCTGCCCTCTGATGCCCTCTTGCAATACCTACCATCTTACTTGGGTTTTTCTTACCTTGGGTGTGGGGTATCTCTTCACAGCTGTTCCAGCAAAGCACAGCTTCTGCTCCTTACCTTGGATGAGGGGTATCTCCTTACCGCTGCCATTCCTGACTTTCAATGTGGGATAGCTCCTCTAGGCCCTCCTGTGCCTGCACAGCCACTGCTTCTCGGGTTGCTGTTCCCAGCAACTGGCTCTGGCCTTGGGCGTGGGTGGCTCCTCCCATCTGCCACCCCTGGCCTCCGGCTCCGGCTCAGGGTGGCTCCTCAGGTTAACGCCCCAGGCCTTGAGCATGAGGTGTCTCCCCCAGCCGCCCCTGACCTTGGACACAGGATATCTCCCTCAGGCCGTCCCTGACCTTAGACACGGAGTGTCTCCTCCTGGCTGTCCCTGACTTCAGAACATTTCATACAAAGATGGGTTTGATAAAGGACAGAAATGGTCTGGACTTAACAGAAGCAGAAGATATTAAGAAGAGGTGGCAACAATACACAGAAGAACTGTACAAAAGATCTTCACGACCCAGATAATCATGATGATGTGATCACTAATCTAGAGCCAGACATCTTGGAATGTGAAGTCAAGTGGGCCTTAGAAAGCATTGCTAGGAACAAAGCTAGCGTAGGTATTGGAATTCCAGTTGAGCTGTTTCAAATCCTGAAAGATGATGCTGTGAAAGTGCTACACTCAATATGCCACCAAATTTGGAAAACTCAGCAGTGGCCACAGAACTTGAATAGGTCCGTTATTATTCCAATTCCAAAGAAAGGCAATGTCAAAGAATGCTCAAACTACTGCACAACTGAAGTCATCTCACATGCTAGTAAAGGAATGCTCAAAATTCTCCAAGCCAGGCTTAAGCAATATGCGAACCATAAACCCCCTGATGTTCAAGCTGGTTTTAGAAAAGGCAGAGGAACCAGAGATCAAATTGCCAACATCTGCTGGATCATGGAAAAAGTAAGAGAGTTCCAGAAAAACATCTGTTTCTGCTTTATTGACTATGCCAAAGCCTTTGACTCTGTGATCACAATAAACTTTGGAAAATTCTGAAAGAGATGAGAATACCAGACCACCTGACCTGCCTCTTGAGAAATCTGCATGCGGGTCAGGAAGCAACAGTTAGAACTGGACATGGAACAACAGACTGGTTCCAAAGAGGAAAAGGAATCTGTCAAGGCTGTATATTGTCACCCTGCTTATTTAATTTATATGCAGAGTACATCATGAGAAACGCTGGACTGGAAGAAACTCAAGTTGGAATCAAGATTGCCAGGAGAAATATCAATAGCCTTAGATATGCAGATGACACCACCCTTATGGCAGAAAGTGAAGAGGAGCTAAAGGGCCTCTTGATGAAGGTGATAGAGGTGAGTGAAAAAGTTGGCTTAAAGCTCAACATTCAGAAAACGAAGATCATGGCATCTGGTCCCATCACTTCATGGGAAATAGATGGGGAAACAGTGGAAACAATGTCAGACTTTATTCTTTTGGGCTCCAAAATCACTGCAGATGGTGACTGCACCCATGAAATTAGAAGATGCTTCCTCCTTGGAAGAAACGTTATGATCAACCTAGATAGTATATTCAAAAGCAGAGACATTACTTTGCCGACTAAGGTCCATCTAGTCAAGGCTATGGTTTTTCCTGTGGTTATCTATGAATGTGAGAATGGGACTGTGAAGAAGGCTGAGTGCCAAAGAATTGATTCTTTTGAGCTGTGGTGTTGGAGAAGACTCTTGAGAGTCCCTTGGACTGCAAGGAGATCCAACCAGTCCATTCTAAAGGAGATCAACCCTGGAATATCTTTGGAAGGAATGATGCTGAAGCTGAAACTCCAGTACTTTGGCCATGTCATGCAAAGAGTTGACTCATTGGAAAAGACTGTGATGCTGGGAGGGATTGGGGGCAGGAGGAAATGGAGACGACCGAAGATAAGATAGCTGCATAGCATCACGGACTCGATGATGTGAGTCTGAGTGAACTCCGAGAGATGGTGATGAACAGGGAGGCCTGGTGTGCTGCGATTCATGGGGTCGCAAAGAGTCGGACATGACTCAGTGAATGAACTGAACTGACTGATGCGTATAATGTATAGTGATAATTGAAAGGCAATTTAAGCCTGGATTTTGCTATAAAGAGTTCATGTTCTGAGTCACAATCAGCTCCAGGTTTTGTTTTTCTGACTGTCTAGAGCTTCTCTGTCTTCTCCTGAAAAGAATATAATCAATCTGTTTTCAATATTCACTATTTAGTGATGTCCATGTGTTGAGTCATCCCTTGTGTTGTTGGAAAAGAGTATTTGATATGCCCACTTTTTCTGTTGATGAAACTCTGTTGTCTTGCCCTGGTTCATTTTGTACCCCCAAGGCCAAACTTTGTCTGTTACTCCAAGTATCTCTTGACTTCCTACTTTTGTACTCCAATCTCTTATGAGAAAAAGGACAGCATTTTTTGGTGTTAAATCTAGAAAGTCTTGTAGGTATTCAAAAGGCCAGTCAAATTCAGGTTCTCTGGCATCAGTAGTTGGGGCTTAGACTTGGATTACTGTAATGTTGAATGGCTTGCCTTGGAAAAGAACTAAGATCATACTTTTGATTTTGAGATTGCACCCAAGTACTGCATTTTGAATTCTTTTGTTGACTATGTGGGCTATTTCTTCTAAAGAATTATTGCTCACAAGAGGACCAATAATGGTCATCTGAATTAAATTAAACCATTATCATCACTGATTCCTAAAAGGTTGATATTCACTCTTGACACCTCCTACTTGACCACATCCAATTTACCTTGATTCATGGACCTAACATTCCAGATTCCTACACAATGCTGTTCTTTATAGCATCAGACTTTACTTTCACCACCAGGCACATCCATAAATGAGTGTGATTTCTACTTTGGCCCAGCTGCTTCATTCTTTCTGGAGTAATTACCCTCTGCTCTTCCCCAGTGGCATATTGAACACTTTTTGACCTGGGGTAGGCTCATGTTTTCATACTGTTAATGGGATTCTCGTGGCAAGAATACTGGAGTGGTTTGCCACTCCCTCCTCCAATGGACATTTTTGTGCTCATTTTACATGCTAGTATGGTTATGTTAAAAATCCTTCAAGCTAGGCTTTAGCAGTACATGAAACGGAAACTTCCAGATGTACAAGATGGGTTTAGAAAAAGTAGAGGAAAGCAAAATTTTATGTTTTTGCTTCATTCACAACAAAAAGTCTATGACTTTGTAGATCACAACAGACTGTGGAACATTCTTAAAGAGGTGGGAATACCAGAGCACCTTACCTGTCTCCTGAGAAACCTGGACCCATGTAAAGAAGAAATATTTAGAACATTACATGGAAGAACTGACTGGTTCAAAATTGCAAAGGAGTAAGACAAAGCTCTATATTGTCACCCTCTGTTTAACTTAAATGCAGAGTACATCATGTGAAATCTTGGACTGGATAAATTACAAGTGGGAATCAAGGTTGCTGAGATAAATATTAACATCAGATAGGCAGATGATACCAATTTAATGGCAGAAAATGAGGAGGGACTAAAAGCCACTTGATGAGGTAGAATGAGGAGAGTGAAAAAGCTGGCTTAAAACTCAGCATTAAGAAAACTAAAATCATGGCATCCAGTGGTATAACTTTAAGGCAAATAGAAGGGGAAAGAGTGAAAGCAGGGGCAGAGTTCTTGGGCTTCCAAATCACTGCTGACAGTGACTATAGCCTTGAAATTAAGATATGCTTGCTCCTTAGAAGGAAGGATATGGTAAACCTAGCAACATATTAAGTAGAGATATCACTTTGCCAACAAAGTCCACATAGTCAAAGCTAAGGTTTTTTCAGTAATCATGTATGGATGTGAAATTTGGACCATAATGAAGGCTGAGCACAGACAAACTGATGCTGGAGAAGACTCATAAGATTCCCTTGACATCAAAGAGATCAAACCAGTCCATCCTAAAGGGAATCAACCCTGATTATTTACTAGAAGGACTGATGCTGAAGCTGTAATACTTTGGCTGCCTGATGAAAAGAGTGACTCACTGGAAAAGGCCATGATGCTGGGAAAGATTGAAGGGAAAAGGAGAAAGGAGTGGAAAAGGATAAGATGGTTAGATAGCATCACTGACCCAATGGGCATGAATCTGAGCAAACTCTGGTAGATAGTGAAGAATACAGAAGCCTGTCCTATTGTGGTCTGTGGGGTTGCAAAGAGTCAAACGTGATTTTGCAACTGAACAACAAAACTTGAAAAGGTACAAATGAACCAGTAGTGACTGTGGATGACTGCATAAAATGAGGTGAATGGGGCAGTACTTAAAATGACTGAGGAAAAATAAATATATAAGACTCTTCCAAGAACACAAGAGAAGACTCTACACATGGACATCACCAGATGGTCAACACCAAAATCAGATTGTTTATATTCTATGCAGCCAAAGATGGAGAAACTCTATACAATCAACAAAAACAAGACCAGGAGCTGACCGTGGTTCGAATCATGAACTCCTTATTGCCAAATTCAGACTGAAATTGAAGAAAGTAGGGAAAACTGCTAGACCATTCAGGTATGACCTCAATCAAATCCTTTATGATTATACAGTAGAAGTGAGAAATAGGTTTAAGGGCCAAGATCTGATAGATAGAGTACCTGATAAACTATGGAATGAGGTTCGTGACATTGTATGGGAGACAGGGATCAAGACCATCTCCATGGAAAATAAATGCAAAAAAGCAAAATGGCTGTCTGGGGATGTTTTACAAATAGCTGTGAAAAGAAGAGGTGAAAAGCAAAGGAGAAAAGGAAAAATATAAGCATTTGAATGCAGAGTTCCAAAGAATAGCGAGGAGAGATAAGAAAGCCTTCTTCAGTGATCAATGCAGAGAAATAGAGGAAAAGAACAGAATGGGAAAGACTAGAGATCTCTTCAAGAAAATTAGAGATATCAAAGGAACATTTCATGCAAAGATGGGCTCTATAAAGACAGAAATGGTATGGACCTAACAGAAGCAGAAGATATTCAGAAGAGGTAGCAAGAATACATGGAAGAACTGTACAAAAATGATCTTCAAGACCCAGATAATCATGATGATGTGATTACTCATCTAGAGGCAGACATCTTGGAATATGCAGTCAAGTGGGCCTTAGAAAGCATCACTATGAACAAAGCTACTGGAGGTGATGGAATTCCAGTTGAGCTGTTTCAAATCCTGAAAGATGATGCTGTGAAAGTGCTGCACTCAATATACCAGCAAATATGGAAAACTCAGCAGTGCCACAGTTTTCATTCCAGTTCCAAAGAAAGGCAATGCCAAAGAATGCTCAAACTACTACACAATTGTCCTCATCTCAAACGTTACTAAAGTAATGCTCAAAATTATCCCAGCCAGGCTTCAGTAATACATGAACCATGAACTCCTGATGTTCAAGCTGGTTTTAGAAAAGGCAGAGGAACCAGAGATCAAATTGCCAACAACCGCTGGATCATGGAAAAAGCAAGAGAGTTCCAGAAAAACGTCTATTTCTGTTTTATTGACTATGCCAAAGCCTTTGACTGTGTGGATCACAATAAACTGTGGAAAATTCTGAAAGAGATGGGAATACCAGACTACCTGACCTGCCTCTTGAGAAATCTATATGCAGACCAGGAAGCAACAGTTAGAACTGGACATGGAACAACAGACTGGTTCCAAATAGGAAAAGGAGTACATCAAGGCTGTATATTGCCACCCTGCTTATTTAACTTCTATGCAGAGTACATCATGAGAAACCCTGGGCTGGAGAAACACAAGCTGGAATCAAGATTGCCGGAAGAAATATCAATAACCTCAGATATGCAGATGACACTATCCTTATGGCAGAAACTGAAGAGGAGCTAAAGGGCCTCTTGATGAAGGTGATAGAGGAGAGTGAAAAAGTTGGCTTAAAGCTCAACATTCAGAAAACGAAGGTCATGGCATCTGGTCCCATCACTTCATGGGAAATAGATGGGGAAACAGTAGAAACAGTGTCAGACTTTATTCTTTTGGGCTCCAAAATCACTGCAGATGGTGACTGCAGCCATGAAATTAGAAGACACTCTTTGGAAGAAAAGGTCTGACCAACCTAGATAACATGTTCAAAAGCAGAGACATTACTTTGCCGACTAAAGTCCATCTAGTCAAGGCTATGGTTTTTCCTGTGGTCATGTATGAATGTGAGAGTTGGACTGTGAAGAAGGCTGAGCGCCAAAGAATTGATTCTTTTGAACTGTGGTGTTGGAGAAGACTCTTGAGAGTCCCTTGGACTGCAAGGAGATCCAACCAGTCCATTCTGAAGGAGATCAACCCTGGGATTTCTTTGGAAGGAATGATGCTAAAGCTGAAGCTCCAGTACTTTGGCCACCTCATGCAAAGAGTTGACTCATTGGAAAATACTCTGATGCTGGGAAGGATTTGGGGCAGGAGGAGAAGGGGACAACAGAGGATGAGATGGCTGGATGGCATCATGGACTCGATGGACGTGAGTCTGAGTGAACTCCGAGAGAAGGTAATGAACAGGGAGGCCTGGCGTGCTGTGATCCATGGGGTCGCAAAGAGTCGGACAGGACTGAGTGACTGAACTGAACTGAACTGAACTGATGATAAAATTTTTGAAAGAAAAAAAGAAAAAAACAAAACAAGAGTAACAATTGGAATGATAAAGAAAGGTTTGAGAAAATAGTTAACATTTATATGAACAGGCTATGATAGCTGACTTGGTCTCAGTGATTTGAGAGCTTGATAAATGGGTTGGGCTCTCTGGTGCCCAGAGTTATAATCACCCTCCTGTGTCACGGTCAGTGATACAAGAAGTGTGGTTGTAGCTCCATGGCTAGTGTGAGAAGCTGAGCCCTCCCTATCCTCATGTTCAGAATGTTTCTGTCTCTAGACTATGAAACCCAGAGAAGATGTCTGGACTGGAGATTTAACTCTGAGAAATACTAGAATAGAAGGAACTTCACTGGGAAAGAATGGAGAGAAAGAAAAAAAAAAACAGTGATGATACTATTAGGATCACTGAAGCCAGTAACACAGAGAAAACAGAGGCAGCCGTGAATGGGGTCAATAGGGTTGAAATGGCAGCATCTAGAGGCAGAGAGTGGCCAGCAGTGTCCAGATCTACAGGAAGGTCAGGTGAAGTTAGGTGCGAAATGTCCTTTGGATAGATAGGTAATGTGACCTTGATGAAGACAGCTTCATTAGAAAAGCAGTGATCAAAATCCAGATTGTCACATTTAGCAAATGAATGAAGAGGACTGAGAATGCTAGTAACCCTGGACATGAAGTTATAATTCAACATCAAGAATGGCACTAATAGAGCTCACTTTTCTGAAGCCATACATGTGATGTAGCAACTGCTGTGTGGAATCTCGGCTTACTTTTTTTTTTTTTTTTTTTTAATTGGTCACCATTCCAGTAAATTACCAACAAGAGCACTGCTTTGCTGTGTCATTTGCTATTAAGGAGGGTTAGAGAATGAAAGTAAGTGTTCTGGCTTCTAATATCAATCAAAGATTTGAGTCTCTGGTTGCTTAACTATTAGCTATCAACTGGAAAATGGCTGGTCTGGAAACATTTAGATCTACAGTCAAAATCCCAGTTGGAATGTTCACACTGAACGAAGTTTGTCTTTCCAACTTTCCAAACTGTTCCTTTGGCCTAGAAGGGTAAAGTACATTATCTCCTGCTATTTCATTTTTATTAAAACTGTTTGAACTTGGAAATGAGGCCTGATGGTCCCATTTTCAGAAGGCTGAAGGTCACTGGGTGTTTCTGTTCAAAAGAGAAAACAATGAGTAACCCCTCTGGCACCATAATAGAAAGAAATAGTGCAGTGATTACAGCCCTGCGCTGAGCTGGCGGCTGCTACAAATACTGGAATCGAATTTGATAGGATCCTGTATTACCTTATAACAAAGTATTATTCCTTACAGTTCCAAGGTCAATGTCTCTTTTTCAAATAACATTTCGGACCTATAATTGTTCATCTACATGCCAGCAATTATAGAGGAATTGATCAGCCAGTAATTAATGCCATGCTATTACACTTTTTAATTTGTAGATTATGCAGCTGCAAGCATTCTCACATTTTTAATTTGTATATTATACAGCCACAAATGTTTACAATGCCCTTTTAATCTCCTTACACTACTCCTGCCATTATTCACTATAGATTAATGATACCCCGGATGCTGGGGTTTATTTCATTTACCACTCTTACCAGGAGAGCAGTTAACATTACTGTGCTCTATTACTTAATGTCTTACTGCAGCTGCTAGTGAGCACTGGTTACCCTTTAAAATATTACCAGCCAGTTATTTTTTCCTGATTTTTTAATCTCTCTTGTCACCAACAATATGACTCGGTGGTAATATTACACTCTATTTCCAAATTTACTTCAGGTTCTATCAGATATATTTAAATAATTCATTCTAAAGAGCACAAATGACCTGAACCTCTGTCCTTGCCTGTCTTTGAGTCTATTTGGGGTTATGTGACCAATGCAAATTTTTTTTCTTTTTCTAACTCCTATAATTTCCCCATATCATAGCCAAGTAAATATAAAGGTTCAAACAGTACTTGACTCCTTTTCAATTAGCCAGAAACAGGTATTCTCAATATTGACTGAGGATAGCAGGTCTTAATAGTTGAAGTTGATACTGCTGACTGAGACTGGGGTTATTGTGAAGCATGTGTCTCTCTTGGTTTTTCTCAAGTTGATCTAGTTTCAAGGAGGGTGCCCATATCTGTCTCTTTGATAAAATGTAGTGACAATTTTAATGCTGGCACTACCCTAAGCCATCAGGACACACAATGTGTACATCACAGCATAATTCTATGAAACAGATCATCTGCACAATATTCTGTTAGCTACTGAGAAGGGTGAACAGAAGTAAAAAATAAAGTATCTGTCATTGTAGCATTAAAATGAAATAGAATGGGATGATTATATGAGAGCACAGTAAACAGGTTGTATGAAGGCTGTGATAAATGGACAAGAGGTCTTTATACACAAGTAGAAGAATTACTTTTCAGAAGGAGGAGAGAGTGACACAGGATGGTCATCTTGAGCTGGACTCTGAAGAAGAAGTTAAGAGAGGTGGGCCAAGAGTGGAAATGAGATTTCTCTGAAAAAAATACAAAGTGAAATAACACTTCAAGTGTTAAATGTCTGTTATACTGACAAGATGTGGTTAAAGAAAAGAAAAAAAGGAAATAAAGTTTTTTTTTTTTTTACATTTATTTTTAACTGGGAGGAAATTGCTTTACAATGTTGTGTTGATCTCTGTCATGCAACAACACAAATAAGGCATAATTATACATATAACACCTCCCTTTTGAGCCTCCTCTCTTTCCCCATTCTACCTCTCTAGGTCATCACAGAGTGTCAGACTGAGATCCCTGAGTTATATACCTTGAAAAAAATGTAATTGAGAAAGAAACATGTACCCTAGTGTTCCTAGTGGAGATATAATAATTAGGACATGGAAGCAACCTAGATGTCTATCAACAGATGAGTGGATAAGGAAGATGCAGTACATGTATACAACAAAATATTATTCAGCTATAAAAATAATGAATTTGAGTCAGTTCT
Organism: Nanger dama; assembly: GCA_917880005.1. NCBI lineage: Eukaryota > Metazoa > Chordata > Mammalia > Artiodactyla > Bovidae > Nanger > Nanger dama. The sequence goes on from CAKJTW010000069.1 coordinate 9,532,640, forward strand.
GGTGAGGTGAATGAACCTAGAACCTATTATACAGAGTGAACTAAGTCAGAAAGAGAAAATAAATATTATTAACACATATATATGGAATTGGAGAAAATTCTTATTGAGGAGTAACAGACTGGTTCCAAATAAGGAAAAGAGTATGTCAAGGCTGTATGTTGTCACTCTGCTTATTTAACTTCTATGTAGAGTACATCATGAGAAATGCTGGGCTTGAAGAAGCATAAGCTGGAATCAAGATTGCCGGGAGAAATGTCAATAACCTCAGATATGCAGATGACACCACCCTTATGGCAGAAAGTGAAGAGGAACTAAAAGCCTCTTGAGAGTGAAAAAAGTTGGCTTAAAGCTCAATATTCAGAAAACGAAAATCATGACATCTGGTTCCATCACTTCATGGGAAATAGATGGAGAAACAGTGGAAATAGTGTCAGACTTTATTTTTGGGGGCTCCAAAATCACTGCAGATGGTGACTGCAGCCATGAAATTAAAAGACTCTTACTCCTTGGAAGGAAAGTTATGACCAATCTACATAGTATTTGAAAAGCAGAGACATTACTTTGCCAACAAAGGTCCATCTAGTCAATTCTCTGGTTTTTCCAGTGGTCATGTATACATGTGAGAGTTGGACTGTAAAGAAAGCTGAGCGCCAAAGAATCGATGCTTTTGAACTGTGGTGTTGGAGAAAACTCTTGAGAGTTCTTGGACTGAAGGGAGATTCCAACCAGTCCATTCTAAAGGAGATTAGCCCGCGGTGTTCTTTGGAAAGAAAGATGCTTTGAAACTCCAGTACTTTGGCCACCTCATGCGAAGAGTTGACTCATTGGAAAAGACTCTGATGCTGGGAGGGATTGGGGGCAGGAGGAAAAGGGGACGAAAGAGGATGAGATGGCTGGATAGCATCACCGACTTGATGGACATGAGTGTGAGTGAAATCTGGGAGTTGGTGATGGCCAGGGAGGCCTGGCATGCTGCAATTTGTGAGGTCACAAAAAGTCGGATATGACTGAGTGACTGAACTGAACTGATGGCTTGAAATCAGACAGTCTTCCATTTAACAATGGATCTAGAACACCAGCACAGATTTTGGACTTTATTCTGCACATAGTTTCTGTGGAATATTTTTAAGTTTTAAATACATTTATTTATTTTAATTGGAGGCTAATTATAATATTTTGGAAGATTTTGCTACATATAGACATGAATCGGCCGTGATTATACATTGTGTCCCCCATCCTGAACCCCCTCCCACCTCCCTCCCCACCCCATCCATCTGAATTGTTGCAGAGCACTGGTTTTGAGTGCCCTGCTTCATGCATTGAGCTTTGACTGTTCATCTGTTTTACATTTGGTAATGTATATGTTTAATTACGGCTTTTTTTTTTCTTTCTTGGTTAATTTTTTTCGTGCCATCATCAAAGCAATGTTTTAAGGAAGATTCAAAAGTAAAGGCTGACATTAAAATCATTTAGGAGGCTGATGAGTTAATTTACGTGTGATGAGATAAGGGGAAGAACACTGATAGTGTTTATCCAGCAGGTCCCAGACACGTGGGACATTCTTCCACTCTCCTTCCTAACACTGCATGCCTGACCCCGGCTCTACTCTTGAACAATAGTACATGAGATTTTTGTTTCTTGGTGCTTATAGGTGAGAAGAAGTGAACGCAACCTGCATGTTGAGCTACTTATACCATCAGTGTACCTGGAAAGCATATTTATTGCGTCTCCCAGTGTCTTTTTTTTTTTTTTTTTTTTTTTTTAAATACAAATGTGTTTATTATTGGTCATTTAAAATTAGCAACACATATATTGATTCAATTTCCCTGTTCATTATTGTTTTCTGTATTATAAACATCCTTAGGTATCACATTCTTTCTTTTTTTAAATTTATTTTTAAATTTTTATTTTATTATTATTAATTTATTTATTTTTACTTTACAATATTGTATTGGTTTTGCCTCACCACGGGTGCACTGGGATGTCATAATGTCTTTTAAAATTTATTTTCTTATTCCTGATAAAATGTGCATACATTCCCACAATTTAGGGTTGACTTTCAAGTAATAAAATTTCTTCTTTTTAAATAACTAAATTTCTTTCCAATTAAACTGAGAAAAAATTGACACATATAATTTTATATATTTAGTATCGGCATCAGCAGTACGTGAACCGTGAAATTCAACATGTTCAACCTGGTTTTTGAAAAGGAAGAGGAACCAGAGATCAAATTGCCAACATCCACTGGATCGTCAAAAAAGCAAAGAGTTCCAGAAAAACATCTATTTCTGTTTTATTGACTATGCCAAAGCCTTTGACTGTGTGGATCACAATAAACTGTGGAAAATTCTTCAAGATATGGGAATACCAGACCACCTGACCTGCCTCTTGACCTCTGTGCAGGTCAGGAAGCAACAGTTAGAACTGGCCATGGAATAACAGACTGGTTCCAAAGAGGAAAAGGAGTACGTCAAGGCTGTATATTGTCACCCTGATTCTTTAACTTATATGTAGAGAACATCATGAAAAACGCTGGACTGGAAGAATCACAAACTGGAATCAAGATTGCCAGGAGAAATATCAATAACCTCAGAATGCAGATGACACCACCCTTATGACAGAAAGTGAAGAGGAACTAAAGAGCCTCTTGATGCAAGTGAAAGTGGAAAGTGAAATAGCTGGCTTAAACCACCCTTATGGCAGAAAGTGAAGAGAAACTAAAGAGCCTCTTGATGCAAGTGAAAGTGGAAAGTGAAATAGCTGGCTTAAAGCTCAACATTCAGAAAACGAAGATCATGGCATCTGGTCCCATCATTTCATGGGAAATAGATGGGGAAACAGTGTCAGACCTTATTTTGGGGGCTCCAAAATCACTGCAGATGGTGACTGCAACCATGAAATTGAAAGATGCTTACTCCTTGGAAGGAAAGTTATGACCAATCTAGATAGCATACTGAAAAGCAGAGACATTACTTTGCCAGCAAAGGTCTGTTTAGTCAAGTTATGGTTTTTCTAGTGGTCATGTATGGATATGGGAGTTGGACTGTGAAGAAAGCTGAGCGCCAAAGAACTGATGTGTTTGAATTGTGGTGTTGCAGAATACTCTTGAGAGTCCCTTGGACTGCAATAAGATCCAACCAGTTCATTATAAAGGAGATCAGTTCTCAGTGTTCATTGGAAGGACTGATGCTGAAGCTGAAACTCCAATACTCTGGGCCACCTCATGTGAAGAGTTGACTTATTTGGAACAGACTCTGATTCTCTTGGGGTCAGGAGGAGAAGGGGACATCAGAGGTTGAAATGGCTGGATGGCATCACTGACTCGATGCATGTGAGTTTGAGTAAACTCCTAGAGTTGGTGTTGGACAGGGAGGCCTGGTGTGCTATGATTCATGGGGTCACAAAGAGTCAGACATGACCAAGCAGCTGAATTAAATTGAACTGAACTGAATGTAATGATTTGATATACATATACATTGTGGAATGTTTAACAACATCAAGACAATTAACATTCTCATCACCTCACATAATAACTATTTTTGTTTGTTTTTGGTTGAATACTTGAGATTTAGCGAATTTCTTTCAAGTAGATAATATTGTATTATTAGCTATAGTCATCATGCTGTACATTAGAGCCTCAGAACTTACTCATAACAAAAAATGTGCTGTCTTTGATTTACATCTCTCCATTTCTCCTTCCCACAGCTCTTAGCAAACACCATTCTACTCTGTTTCTATGAAATTGACTTAAACATGTATAATATTCTATATGTGGACAATAACATACTGTCCTTATCTTTTTATGTTTAACTGTCACTCATTATGATACCCTCCATTTTCAGCTATGTTGTTACAAATGGCAAGATTTCAGTCTCTTTTTAAGATTGAATAATATTCCAGGGCATGTGTGTGTCTGTTACAATTTTTAATCCATTCAATAATTAAAGAACTCTTAAGTTATTTCCATATCTTGGATACTGTGACTAATGCTGGAATGAAACTGAAAGTGTAGATCTCTCTTTGATCTACTAGATCTTTGAATAGCAGATCTCTCTACTGATTTTTTTTTTTTTTGAGTATATACCTAGGAGTTAGATGAGCATACTACATAGAAGATTCAGTTCAGTTCATTCAGTCGCTCAGTTGTGTACAACTCTTTGTAACCCCACAAATTTCAGCACACCAGGCCTCCCTGTCCATCACCAACTCTTGGAATTTACTCAAACTCAGGTTTATTGAGTCGGTGATGCCATCCAGTCATCTCATCCTCTGTTGTCCCCTTCTCCTCCTGCCCCCAAACCCTCCCAGCATCAGGGTCTTTTCTAGTGAGTCAGTTCTTCGCATAAGGTGGCCAAAGTACTGGAGTTTCAGCTTGAGCATCATTCCTGCCAAAGAACATCCAGGGCTGAGCTCCTTTAGAATGGACTAGTTGGATCTCCTTGCAGTCCAAGGGACTCTCAAGAGTCTTCTCCAACACCAAAGTTCAAATGCATCAATTCTTTAATGCTCAGCTTTCTTCACAGTCCAACTCTCACATCCATACACGAACACTGGAAAACCATAGCCTTTGTTGGCAAAGTAATGTCTCTGCTTTTGAACATGCTATCTAGGTTGGTTATAACTTTCCTTCCAAGCAGTGTCTTTTAAATTCATGGCTGAAATTACCATCTGCAGTGATTTTGGAGCCCCCCAAAATAAAATCTGACACTGTTTCCACTGTTTCCCCATCTATTTTCCATTTAGTGATGGGACCAGATGCCATGATTACAGGGCAATATCTCTGGTCAACATAGATGCAAAAAATCTTCAACAAAATACTAGCAAACTAAGCTCAAGAGCACATTAGGGAGATCTTACAAGATGATCAAATGAGATTTATTCCTGCAAGCCAAAGATAGCTTCAATACATGCAAATGAAAATATATTATGCACCATCTTATCAGAATAAAGGATAAAGACCATGTGGCTATTTCTGTAGATGTTGAAAACACATTTGACCCAGCGTAGCATTTTTTTAAATGATAAAAACTCTCTAAAATTAGGTATCTGAGGACTGTATCTTAATATAATGCAGGCTATATATTGACAAATTCTCAGCTAATATCATGATAAACAGTGAAAGTTAAAAGCTTTTCCTTGAAGTTCAAGAACAGGATCAGGATACCCACTCTTACCACCTCTATTTAATTAATACTGGAAGTCCTAGCCAGGACAAATAGTCAAGAAAAAAGAACTGCAAGAACTACTACAATTTTCTGTTTGCATACAACATATTCATATATATTATATATATATATATATATATATAATTAATAAAGCCAGCTATAGTAAGAAACAGAACCTTATTTTTTTCATTAATTTTATTCATATTATAGTTCCTCTTTCTTAATCTGAAAGGTTATAGATAAAACCTTTGCAATATGAGGAGAGATGCATGACTGACATTTGCATGTCCCTGTCTTATGGCCTATTCATTTCAGATCTGTTAACTTTGGCATATGCTGAACCTTGTAGGGTCAGAGCTAAGAAAGAAGGCACAGACAGGTGAGTGGAGTCCTTACCTGGCTAATAATGTGAGATAGGTACACTCTTTATGGCTGGGCAAGTTGGTAAAACTGATATGTTCAAGTGGGCACTTGAGAACCTGCCATTGCCTTTGTGTGGTTGATTCTCTCTTCTATGGCTGTTTGCTCAAAGCACCTTATTTAGCCTAGGCCATCCATGAGGACCTCCTACTCCTTTCTATGAAGTCTGTCCTTTCTCAAAGAACTTTAGGTACACCATCTCCTAAGGCAGATGCTTACAATGCCTTCTTTCTTCAAAGTCTAGGAGCACAGATTGCCCAAGGAACCCAACTACTTCTCATTCCTTTCATGATCAGAACTGGTAACTAGCCCCAATCTCGCACTTGAGAATTTCTCACGCACAAAGTCAGTGTTCTACACATTCCATATGTAAGTGATAGTATACAGTATTTGTCTTTTTCTGTTTCAAAGGAATTATTTGTGGTCTTCTGCTGTCATTTGAGATGATGACAGAAATATGCCTAAACTTACCTAAGGAAGAGGGTAAGATCCAGAGCTCATCAGCTACCTCTTCATTTAATCTTTCTATTATATAATGTCTTCCTAGCCTCTCAAACTTCATTTGTACATTGGAGTTGAATGATCCTTTGAGGGTACCAAACAGTTTTCGTCTTCTTTTTTTCCCCTGCCTTCTTTTTACAAGTCCTGTGGAAGCCTTGCCCCTTACTTTAGAATAGAACATTTATTGCCTTAGAGCTTCAGTTTCAGTCTATTATTATGATAGATATACAAACAAGTTCAAATAATAATAATCACTATTAAGAAAATTAGATGTAACGTGGGAGAAAGGGATGTGGAGAACACCATTGAATGGTCAGGGGAATATCTCTGAAGGAGTAATATTTAACAGAACCATGACTGACTAGAATATAGTAAAGCAAAGATCTAGGCAGATAAAGATTTAAAGGCCCTGACAATAGAATTGTACTCCCAGATTCAAAGAGCGGAAATAAATCATGTAATACTGGGGTGAATGGAAAAAAAAAAATAAGAAGAACTATGGGACAATAATTCCCAATTCTAGCATGCATCCATGTTAGAAGGGTTAAGAACATGAAGGACTATTATTAATAATATACCAATACCTGGGTTCCATCCCAGAGATTCTGACCTAGAGTGATGCTGTTCACAGGTGGCATTGATGATCAGCAGTACTATAAGGTCAGAGAAAAGCAAAAAGCCAGATAAATGATTTGAAATGTTATTTTAATTAATTGGGAAAAAATTAAGGCAGTAGAAGACCATGATCTAATTTTTAAAATTTAACAATGACTCTGGCTTCTTTTGAACAAACATACTATAGAGATTAGTAGGCAGTGAAGGGTGAGGAAGGACATTGACAAGGTTACTTGTTTTATTCTAGCAAATAATGATAGTGGTTTGTAGGGGTTTGGCAGTGATACAGTTGTAGAGAAGTAGTAGGACTAGAAATATATTCTGGACAGTGTGACCACAGGAATGGATTGGTGTAAGTAGAGGAATCCTCTCTAAAACCTAGACTAGGACTATATCTAATTGTTTTTGTTTATTTGTTGGTTTGTTTAGGGATAAACATTATATTTAACACTGCCTTTATCTCAGCATAGTACCTGGCATATTTTTTAGACACAGTGAGCACTCAGTAAAGCAGAAGATTGAATGAAACAAGACAAGTGATTTGTATATTAATAGTTCATTAAATACAATGTGTGTGGTATTTTAAATTATAAATAAATTAAATTAAATTAAGTATAATACAGAAAATTTTATGAAGCAAACTTAAGTGGAATTTGAGAATATTTGGGAAAGGTAAACACAATGGAGTTTGAGAATGGATTAGTCTAGGAAATGTTAAAGGTTGATTTTACCTATTTCTATGGAAAGCACAGCAGTAACAATTTTATTTCACTGGAAAAAGAAAGAAAAGTCTTTGGATAAGCCTGAGGCTTTTGGCCCAGAGCATATAGCACAGTGAACTCAACCTTTGCATCTTTCTTTTTTCCAACAATACTTATTTTTATACTTCAGGTTAAGGTAAACATCAAGATCAGTGTCAGACTTAAACCATAAATAAAAGAAAAAAAATAGGGCATATATAGTACATCTAAAATTTTTATTTATGATGAAAGATATGACATGAGATATAGATATCTAAAGAAAGAGATTATGAGTAAAACAATCTCAGATTTTAAGGTCGTGCGGCAACTTCATACATCTTTTCTCTCTTTTGTTTTGTACTTGCCATCCTAATGAGCTCTGCTACAGTGTTATCCTCACTGTACTCAGCTATGTAGAGTTCTCAGTAAAGCATTTTAGTGTTGATCTCATTAAGGAACAAGATTTTATTAATATCAAACTCTCAAGAAAGTTATGGAACTTATTTTCTCAAGTTTGCTTACAAAATGTTAGGTAACTAAAAGGGATTGAAAATAATGTAATTATTTAAGGACATCTTACAAGGGTAACAAAATTCTATCCCATTGTTTATATGTACTTCTTTTGGGGACTTAAATTTCTAAATCAAGGGTATAGGATTTATGGAAGTAGGGCTATTTATTTCAATATACAAGCCTCAAAATGATGATTTTGAGTAAAAAACCAGAAGATGCCCCAAATCATCCAGATTGTCATCTCTGAAATAGTAGCACATTAAAAGCACAGACAAATGGTTTATACATTTTTTCTATTGGCCTATAATTTTCCTTTTAAAGGAACATTCAATGTTTATTCTTTCAATTAGATCTTGATCTGGGATATATTGAGGACAAAATTAAAAGTTGTAAAACTAAAGAACTAATTAATCAACCTAAATCCTATTGTAGCAGTCACTATAGGTATATCCTAAGTGTCTTTGAACTCACAAAAGGCCCAAATAAATATGGAAAAGCAGACAGGAAATTCAGAGATAATGATAATGTTGAGTATTACAAAAGAGTATATGTGTGGATCACTAAAATAATAATTTAAGACCTAAGGAAAGGAAAATTTTTTCTAATGAAAGATATGAGGAAGATTTAATGGAGAATATGAGTGTGTTTTCTCCACTAATCTCTGTTCATTTCCAAGGCAAAACATTCAATATCACAGTAATCCAAGTCTATGCCCCAACCAGAAATGCTGAAGAAGCTGAAGTTGAACGGTTGTTTGAAGACCTATAGACCTTTTGAACTAACACCCCCAAAATATCTCTATTTCATTATAGGGGACTGGAATACAAAAGTAGGAAGTCAAGAAACACCTGGAGTAACAGGTAAATATGGCCTTGGAATGCAGAAAAAGCAGGGCAAAGACTATTCATAGAGTTTTGCCAAGAAAAAGCACTGGTCATAGCAAACACCTTCTTCCAACAACACAAGAGAAGACTCTACATATGGACACCACCAAATGGTCAAAACCAAAATCAGATTGATCATATTCTTTGCAGCCAAAGATGGAGAAGCTCTACAGTCAACAAAAATAAGACCAGGAGCTGACTGTGGCTCAGATCATAAACACATTATTGCCAAATTCAGACTTAAACTGAAGAAAGTAGGTAAAACCATTAGACCATTCAGATATGGCCTAAATCAAATCTCTTATGATTATACAGTGGAAGTGAGAAATAGATTTAAGGGACTAGATCTAATAGACAAGGACTCAATGAACTACAATGTTCATGTACATTGTACAGGAGACAGATTTCAAGATCATACCCATGGTAAAGAAATGCAAAAAAGCAACATGGCTGTCTGGGGAGGCCTTACAAATAGCTGTGAAAAGAAGAAAAGCGAAAAGCAAAGAAGAAGAAAAAAAAAGATATAAGCATCTGAATGCAGAGTTCCAAAGAATAGCAAGGAGAGATAAAAAGAAAAAAGTCTTCCTCAGCGATCAATGCAAAGAAAGAGGAAAACAACAGAATTGGAAGACTAGAGATCTCTTCAAGAAAATTAGAGATACCAAGGGAACATTTCATGCAAAGATGGGCTTGACAAAGGACAGAAATTTAATGGACCTAACAGAAGCAGAAGATATTAAGAAGAGGTGACAAGAATACACAGAAGAACTGTACAAAGAAGATCTTCATGACCAATATAATAATGATGGTGTGATCACTCACCTAGAGCCAGACATCCTGGAATGTGAAGTCAAGTGGGCCTTAGAAAGCATCACTAGGGACAAAGCTAGTGGAGATGGTGGAATTTCAGTGGAGCAATTTCAAATCCTGAAAGATGATGCTGTGAAAGTGCTACACTCAATATGCCAACAAATATGGAAAACGCAGCAGTGGCCACAGGACTGGAAAAAGTCAGTTTTCATTGAAATCCCAAAGAAAGGCAATGCCAAAGAATGCTCAAACTACTGCACAATTGCCCTCATCTCACACGTTAGTAAAGTAATGCTCAAAATTCTCCAAGCCAGGCTTCAGCAATACGTGAACCATGAACTTCCTGATGTTCAAGCTGGTTTTAGAAAAAGCAGAGGAACCAGAGATCAAATTGCCAACATTCGCTGGATCATGGAAAAAGCAAGAGAGTTTCTGAAAAACATCTATTTCTGCTTTATTGACTATGTCAAAGCCTTTGACTGTGTGGATCACAATAAACTGTGGAAAATTCTGAGAGAGATGGGAATACCAGACCATCTGATCTGCCTCTTAAGAAACCTATATGCAGGTCAGGAAACAACAGTTAGAACTGGACATGGAAAAACAGACTCATTCCAAATAGGAAAAGGAGTACGTCAAGGCTATATATTGTCACCCTGCTTATGTAACTTGTATCCAAAGAACATCGTGAGAAACGATGGGCTGAAAGAAACACAAACTAGAACCAAGATTCCTGGGAGAAATATCAGTAACCTCAGATATGCAGATGACATCACCCTTATGGCAGAAAGTGAAGAGGAACTAAAAAGCCTCTTGATGAAAGTGAAAGAGGAGAGTGAAAAAGTTGACTTCAAGCTCAACATTCAGAAAATGAAGATCATGGCATCTGGTCCTATCACTTCATGGGAAATAGATGGGAAAACCATGGAAACAGTGTCAGACTTTATTTTTCTGGGCTCCAAAATTACTTCAGATGGTGATTGCAGCCATGAAATTAAAAGACGCTTACTCCTTGGAAGAGAAGTTATGACCAACCTAGATAGCATATTGAAATGTATATAAAGGTCCATTTAGTCAAGACTATGGTTTTTCCAGGGTTCATGTATGGATGTGAGAGTTGGACTGTGAAGAAAGCCGAGCGCCAAAGAATTGATGCTTTTGAACTGTGGTGTTGGAGAAGACTCTTGAGAGTCCCTTGGACTGCAAGGAGATCCAACCAGTCCATTCTGAAGGAGATCAGCCCTGATATTTCTTTGGAAGGACTGATGCTAAAGCTGAAACTCCAGTAATTTGGCCACTTCATGTGAAGAGTTGACTCATTCGTAAAGACCCTGATGCTGGGAGAGACTGAGGGCAGGAGGAGAAGGGGATGATATAGGATGAGATGGGTGAATGGCATCACTGACTCTATGGACATGAGTGTTGGTGAACTCTGGGAGCTGGTGATGGACAGGGAGGCCTGGCGTGCTGCGATTCATGGGGTCGCAAAGAGTCAGACACGTCTGAGTGACTGAACTGAACTGAATTAAACTGAAATGTGTTTGCTCACTTTTTATGCTGTATCCAAAAGAATAGGAAGTAAATAACCAGAAATAACAGAGAACGTTCTACCAGAGCTTCCCTGGTGGATCGATGGTAAAGAATCCACCTAAATGTAGGAGACCTGGGTTCAGTCCCTGGGTTGGGAAGACCCCCTGGAGAAGGGAAAGGCTACCCACTCCTTTATTCTGGCTTAGAGAATTCCATGGACAGAGGAGCCTGGCAGGCCACTGTTCATGAGTCACAAAGGGCAGGACAGTTACTGAGCGACTTTCAATTTCACTTCATTTCATGCAGCAGTATCCTACTGAGTGAAAGTGGAAAGGACCTTGCTTGTTTAGGAGAAAGTGAGTATTTCAGCTTGTTTCTAACAGAGAGTTTGTGGAGGAAAGAAACTGTAAGTAACACAGAAAGATTAGGTAATGCCAAATAGTGGATAACATTGAATGTTGGCACAAAGATTCTGAACTTTATTTTGTGAAGAGTAAATAGAATTTCTGATATGCAAATCTATAAAGGCAAAACTGGCAAAGGAGGAGAAAGGGACCTTTATTCTTCTTTCCCTCCTTTCTTTTCTTTGCACAAAAATGTTTAATGTCACAGTCAACTGAGCTTTGAATCTTGCTTAGAAAGGCAGATTTCTCTCTTTAAATGTAGCATGAATTGAGTTTCTTGGGGATGCTTTTGATCCCTGTCTCCGATACAGTGTCATGAACCTCTGTCCATAGTTCATCAGGCACTCTGTCTATCAGATCTAGTCCCTTAAATCTATTTCTTGCTTCAACTGAATAATCGTAAGGAATTTGATTTAGGTCATATCTGAATGGTCTAGTGGTTTCCCCTACTTACTTCAATTTAAGTCTCATTTTGGTAATAATGAGTTCATGATCTGAGCCACAGTCAGCTCCCAGTCTTGTTTTTGCTGACAGTACAGAGTTTCTCCATTATTGGCTGCAAAGAATATAATGAATCTGATTTAGGTGTTGACCATCTGGTGATGTCCATGTGTAGACTCTTCCCTTGTGTTGTTGGAAAAGGGTGTTTGCTATGACCAGTGCATTCTATTGGTGAAACTCTATTAGCCTTTGCCCTGCTTCATTCTGTACCCAAGGCCAAATTTGCATGTTACTCCAGGTGTTTCTTGACTTTCTAATTTTGCATTCCAATCCCTATAAGTAAAAGGACGTCTTTTTGGGTATTAGTTCTAAAAGATCTTATAGGTCTTCATAGAACCATTCACCTTCAGCTTCTACAGCATTACTGGTAGGGACATAGGCTTGGATTACCATGATATTGAATGGTTTGCCTTGGAAATGAACAGAGATCATTCTGTCATTTTTGAGATTGCATCTAAGTACTGCATTTTGGACACTTTTGTTGACCATGATGGCTACTCTGTTTCTTCTAAGTGATGCTTGCCCACAGTAATAGACATAATGTTCATCTGGGTTAAATTCACCCATTCCAGGCCATTTCAGTTCACTGATTCCTAAATTGTTGATGTTCACACTTGCTGTCTTCTGTGTGACCACTTACCTTGATTCATGGACCTAACATTCCAGGTTCCTATGCAATATTGCTCTTTATAGCACCAGACCTTGCTTCTATCACCAGTCACATCCACAACTGGGTGTTGTTTTTGCTTTGGCTTTGTCTCTTCTTACTTCCTGGAGTTATTTCTCAACTGATCTCCAGTAGCATATTGGCCAGCTATTGACCCGTGGAGTTTATCTTTCATTGTCCTATCTGTTCACATTTTCATACTGTTCTAGGGGTTCTCAAGGCAAGAACACTGAAGTGGTTTCCCATTCCTTTCTCCAGTGGACCACATTTTGTCAGAACTCTCCAACATGACCTGTCCGTCTTGGGTGGCCCTATCCAGCATTGCTCATAGTTTCACTGAGTTAGACAAGACTGTGGTCAATATGATTCGAATGGTTAGTTTTCTGTAACTTTGGTTTTCATTCTGTCTGCCATCTGATGGAGAAGTATAAGAGACTTATGGAAGCTTCCTGATGGGAGAGACTGATTGAAGTTGAAGCTGTGTCTTGTTCTGATGGGCAGGGCTATGCTCAGTAAATCTTTAATCCTACTTTCTGTTGATGGGTGGAGCTGTATTCACTCCCTGCTATTTATCTGAAAGAAAGCAAAATGGCTATCTGAGGAGGCCTTATAAACAGCTGTGATTAGAAAAGAAGTAAAAACCAAAGGAGTAAAAGAAAGATATAAGCATCTGAATGCAGAGTTCCAAAGAATAACAAGGAGATATAAGAAAGCCATCTTCAGTGATCAATGCAAAGAATATAGAGGAAAACAATAAAATGGGAAAGACTAGAGATCTCATCAAGAAAATGAGAGATACCAAGGGAACATTTCATGCAAAGATGGGTTCAATAAAAGACAGAAATGGTATGGACCTAACGGAAGCAGAAGATATTAAGAAGAGGTTGCAAGAATGCAAAGAACTATACAAAAAGGTCTCCATGACTTAGATAATGACGATGGTGAGATCATTCACCTAGGGCCAGACATCCTAGAATGTGAAGCAAAGTGGGCCTTAGGAATCATCACTATGAACAAAGCTAGTGGAGGTGATGGGATTTCAGTTGAGCTATTTCAAATCCTAAAAATGATGCTGTGAAAGTATTGCACTCAACATTCCAGCAAATCTGGAAAACTCAGCAGTGGCCACAGGACTGGTAAAGGTCAGTTTTCATTGCAATCCCAAAGAAAGGAAATGCTAAAGAATGCTCAAACTACTGCACAATTACACTCATCTCACACGCTGGTAAAGTAATGCTCAAAAATCTCCAAACCAGGGTTCAACAGTAAATGAACCATGAACTTCCAGATGTTCCAGCTGGATTTAGAAGAGGCAGAGGGACCAGAGGTCAAATTGCCAACATCTGCTGAATCACCAAAAGAGCAAGAGTTCCAATAAAACATCTATTTCTGCTTTACTGACTATGCCAAAGTCTTTGACTGCATGCATCACAATAAACTGTAGAAACTTTTTCAAGAGATGGACATATGAGACTACCTGACCTGCCTCTTGATAGATCTGTATGCAGGACAGGAAGCAAAATTTAGAATTAGACATTGAACAGCAGTCTGATTCCAAGTAGGAAAAGGAGTACGTCGAGGCTATGTATTGTCACCTTGCTTTTATAACTTATATACAGAGTACATCATGAGAAACGTTGGGCTGGATGAAGCACAAGCTGGAATCAAGATTGCTGTTAGAAATATAAAAAACCTCAGATATGCAAATGACACCACCTTATGGCAGAATATGAAGAAGAACAAAAGAGCCTCTTGATGAAAGTGAAAGAGAGGAGGAAAAAGTTAGCTTAAATCTCACCATTCAGAAAACTAAGATCATGGCATCCGGTCCCATCACTTCCTGTCAAGTAAATGGGGAAACATTTGAAACAGTGGTAGACTTTATTTTGGGGGCTCTAAAATCACTTCAGATGGTGACTAAAGTCATGAAATTAAAATACACTTTCTCCTCGGAAAGACAGTTATGACCAACCTAGACAGCATGTTAAAAAGTAGAGACATTTCTTTGCCAACAAAGGTCTGTCTAGTCAAGGCTATGGTTTTTCCAGTAGTCATGTATGGATGTGAGAGTTGGACTATAAAGAAAACTGAGCACCAAAGAATTGATGCCTTTTTAACTGTGGTGTTGGAGAAGACTCCTGAGTGTCCCTTGGACCTCAAGGAGATCCAACCAGTCCATCTTAAGTGAAATAAGTCCTGAGTATTCACTTGGAGGACTCATGATGAAGCTGAAACTCTAGTCCTTTGGCCATCTGATGGGAAGAGCTCATTCATTTGAAAGGACCCTGATGCTGGGGAAGATTGAAGGCAGGAATAAAAGGGGATGACAGAGGAAAAAATGATTGTATGGCATCACCGACTCAATGGACATGAGTTTGAGTAAACTCCAGGGATTGGTGATAGACACAGAGGTCTGGCATGCTGCATTCCATGAGGTCATAAAGAGTTGGACACCACTGAGCGACTGAACTGAACTGAAATGATGATTTGATTTCTAGAGGGTCCCCAATAACAAAGAAAGTACCAAATGTGATTAACAAAAAAGGTTATTAATGACCACTGTGCTGACACTAAAAATAAGATTATTTGATAAAACTCTCATTTGAGAGCTAATCTATTTTAGAGTTAAAATGTGTTAACTGTAACCCCCTTTCAAATTGCATTCGGTTCAGGATATCTCCTTATAAATAGCACCCTATTTCTTGTCTCTATCAGACTGATCCAAACTTATGACTCCAAACTTTGTTGGCTCCTTCCTGAGACAAGAAAAGGAACTTTGCCCCTGGGGTGCCAAATTTTGGAGAATGGCATTCAGTTCATCTTTAGATATCACAACATGCCATCATTTTTTTTTTTTTTCACTGAAATCAGTTTATGGAGAAATGTTTCTATCCACTCATCTTTTAGCTATTCAGGTTTGAACATGTGAAGTTTTCAATTATGATTCATACCAGGAGTGGGATTTTTTGAACATCCCCAAACCCCTTAAATTGGTTTCCTTCTCACCCTCTCCCATCACCTCCTTTCCTGTTGAGATTAAGGAATGTATAAAATACAACCTGTTAGTGCCAAGAGGGATTACTACTATATATTATCACTCACAGCTCATTAACCTCGAAGCCCTGCTAACTAAGAAAATCCTCTCTAATGAGGTTTCCCTTGACTGCACTAAAGAACAAAAGGTCTAAAAGTTTTCCCTATTACCAATGTTTCTCAAATTATTGCACTGTAATTAAAATGTAACTTTAAGGCCAAAGAAGAAGAAGAAAAAAGAGCTTAAATTTGATTTAAACTCTGAAAAAGACCTTTAGTAAACTTCTGCTTTGTCCTTTGGTATCAGCTAAGCCGTAGGGAAACCATGCAATTTGGGACAGATGATTTTTCTTAGTCTGCCTGGATTGTCCCAGGATGAGGGGATGCATATGCACCTGTGGCTGATTCATGTCGATGTCTGGCAAAAACCATCACAATAAGTAAAGAAATTAGACTCCAATTAAAATTAATTGTTATTTTATTGAAGAAGTAAGCATGGATCCATATCATTCAAACTGAAATACCTTTGTAATATAGAAAGTAAAAGTATATTTCTTACCTCAGTGATCTAAACAGGCTCTCTTTTGGTAAAGTAATCCCGTAGATAATAATACACAAGTCTACTGTTCTTGACAGTGAGAGACCTAGAAACAGAACTGAGACTAGCAAATTAATGGTCCTGGTCTATTTCTTATTTAGAGCCCTAGAGTCAGGGTTATCTCTATGGCTGCATCACTAGAATCCTAAGGAGTAGAGATGTAGGCAAAACAAACAGAAGGAGCTGTATTCCCAGGAGAAATTTATAATCTGGGTGAAGTAGCTAGAATTAAGTATCCTCACCTCTGAGCTTTGAGTTTTTAAATGCCCAAAATGCAAATAATAATTACCTCTTTTAGATTCCTTGGAAGCCTGATTTATGTGCGTAGTGTATCCTCAGAGGAACAGACTAAAGAGTTAGGGACTTGGTCTGGAAAATGAAGGCTGAGAGGAGAATAAAACTACTGCTTCTAAATGGTGAAGGACCAGCTTGAGGGAATACAACCTTGACCACTGAATCCTAGAAGACTAATTAATAAGCCAAGACTCTTGAAACTCAAGCAATTTAATTTTAAAACATTAAAGATAAGTCTTACTCCATAAAGGAAGAATAAATACATGACACTTATTAAGCAAAAATACTTGCAATTTGAAAAGAGAGAGAACATCCAAATTTGAACCAAATTCTCATAACAAAGTTCTAATGGATACTAAAAATATTTAGGACACATCCCCAGTCTTAGCATTCAAGTCAAAAAGATAAACCTATGAACCATCCTAAAGTGCAGCAAGAAAACTTCTGGGTTATAAATATCACTGGATATATTCATGGTTTCCTTGTAACTGCAGAAATTGTCTGTTAAGAGATAATGCTAAAGCAATATAATGAGAGATGTCTTCACTGTGTGCTTATGAGGGGGAAAAGGTAAAAATGAAATAAAAGGAAGCCATGATAAACTCTAATCACTTATACCACTGGCTTTGTACACCCAGATTCTTGAACTAAAACAGTTTTTTCAAAGTGTAAAACAGTAATGAAAATTGAAATACAAACATTCCTCCTGTCAAAGAGCTTGCAATTTGTTGCATTTTGTTTAAAAAATGAGACTGTAATCCCCAAACTATCATTCAAGTCTTAGTGTTAGTGCTAATTTATACTAATACAAGAAACTGATTTGTCCACACTGGGTTAAAATATCTTTATGCTATATAAGAGATAGAAATACCCATCTCTATCACCAGATAATTTTTAAAACTACATATAATTAAATATAAATATATTCATAATAAAACATAATTTTAAATAAAAATGCAGTTGATATGAAACTGAAAGAAATTTTAATAAATAAGACTAAAATATAATAAACACTATAGAAGTATTTTGAAAATAAAGCACATTCTACAAGCACTATATAAATGCAAAGTATATCTGTTAGTAACATTGTTAACACAATTCAGAAAATTTCCCTGTGCTATACTTAAGGAGTTTTTTTTTTTTTTAAGACAAAACAGAATGGAGTCACAACTACAACAAGCACAAAGACTTTATGTGCTATTCCTATACTTTAAAACTTAAGCTTAAAAACTTAAGGAAATGTTTATGACAGTTTCAGCCTTGGAATTCTAGAAATCCTGAATATCTGAAGCCTCAGAGGTTAAAGCGTCTGCCTCCAATGCGGGAGACTCCGGTTCGATACCTGGGTTGGGAAGATCCCCTGGAGAAGGAAATGGCAATCCACTCCAGTATTCTTGCCTGGAGAATCCCATGGACGGAGAAGCCTAGTAGGTTACAGTCCACGGTGTCACAAAGAGTCAGACACGACTGAGTGACTTCAACATCACCACCACCACCATAGGTAAACCTAAGGTTTATGAGAAGAATTCAATTAATTCTTTAGTTAGAATGAACAGAATATGTTAGCCATAATATAGTCAGAGCTGCCATTTTGCCATTGAGCCCTATTGCATGATGTAAACAATAGGGATTTGATAGAATGGTGCTCCTCCATCAGGAATGGAAACTGCCTTCACCAAACCCAGTACTGTGTTAGGTACCTAGAGTGATTATCTAAAGGTTATCATGACCCTTGCATCACAGCTGCTTTTAATTTTCTATAAAAATAACCAAATGTCCCCAAATGATTAGAATCCAATATAAGAAGCTTTGAAATTAAGTTCGAGTTTTGTTAGAAAAATTTTAATGAGTTTGAAAGGAAAAAATTATGAGAAATTATAGAGTGGCAGAGAGAGCTAGGTAACCTCCAAATATTCATATCTCCCATTTTTTTTCCTTTGCATAGTGAGTTGTAGCAGGAGGCAGATGCCCAGCTGGAGTATCCCCTAGACCTCTTACATGCAGGGATAACCATGTGGCTAGGAGTGGAATGCAGGCATGCCATCTTTTCAGTCTCACACCTACCACTGACTGGCATTTATGACAGAACCCAAAAATCAATAGGAGAAGGTGAAACTAAGGGGTACAAGACTCCTTGGTCTCTGGTTCACAGATCAGAGAAAATCCACCTGCAGACCCAGAACACCTGCACCAGTCTCCTGCCTACATCTAGCATATATTTGGAGGTCCATTTGTTTAGTAACTGCTAAGTCACTTCAGTCATGTCCAACTCTGTGCAACCCCATGGGCTGCAGCCTACCAAGCTCCTCCATCCATGGGATTTTCCAGGCAAGAGTACTGAAGTGGGTTGCCATTGCCTTCTCCTATTAACTAGATTCTCCAACTATTTCATTGGTTGTTAAACACAAAATAAATTGGATATAATTGTTCATTAGATCAGTTCAGTTCAGTTTAGTTGCTCAGTCATGTCCAACTCTTTATAACTCCATGAATCGCAGTGTGCCAGGCCTCCCTGTCCATCACCAACTCCCAGAGTTCACTCAGACTCACGTTCGTCGAGTCAGTGATGCCATCCAGCCATCTCAACCTCTGCTGTCCCTTTCTCCTCCTGCCCCCAATCCCTCCCAGCATCAAAGTCTTTTCCAAGGAGTCCATTCTTCGCATGAGGTGGCCAAAGTACTGGAGTTTCAGCTTTAACACCATTCCTTCCAAAGAAATCCCAGGGTTAATCCCCTTCAGAATGGACTGGTTGGATCTCTTTGCAGTCCAAGGGACTCTCAAGAGTCTTCTCCAACGCCACAGTTCAAAAGTATCAATTCTTTGGCGCTGAGCTTTCTTCACAGTCCAACTCTCACATCCATACATTACCACAGGAAAAACCATAGCCTTGACTAGACGGACCTTAGTCAGAAAAGTAATGTCTCCACTTTTGAATATACTATCTAGGTCAGTCATAACTTTTCTTCCAAGGAGTAAGCGTCTTCTAATTTCATGGCTGCAATCACCATCTGCAGTGATTTTGGAGCCCAAAAGAATAAAGTCTGACACTGTTTCCACTGTTTCCCTATCTATTTCCCATGAAGTGATGGGACTGGATGCCATGATCTTCGTTTTCTGAATGTTGAGCTTTAAGCCAACTTTTTCACTCTCCTCTTTCACTTTCATCAAGAGGCCCTTTAGCTCCTCTTCACTTTCTGCCATAAGGGTGGTGTCATCTGCATATCTGAGGTTATTGATATTTCTCCTGGCAATCTTGATTCCAGCTTGTGTTTCTTCCAGACCAGGGTTTCTCATGATGTACTCTGTATATAAGTTAAAGAAGTAGGGTGACAATATACAGCCTTGATGTACTCCTTTTCCTATTTGAAACCAGTCTGTTGTTTCATGTCCAGTTCTAACTGTTGCTTCCTGACCTGCATACAGATTTCTCAAAGGACAGGTCTGGTGGTCTGGTATTCCCATCTCTTTAAGAATTTTCCACAGTTTATTGTGATCACACAGTCAAAGGCTTTGGCATAGTCAATAAAGCAGAAATAGATGTTTTTCTGGAACTCTCTATAGAATTCCCAAAAGAACTTATTGCAGAGTTAATTTTCACAAAGCAACAAAATATGAGCCAGTTTACCAAAATTGATTGCTTGAGGGAAATATTTCTTCCATGAAATGAAGGTATAGCTACAGGAATTAAAATGATTCACAAAAAGTAAGAAACAGAGGTCCAACCCAGAATTTAATCATTTTTGACAACCTTCTGAGTAGAGTGTAAAGTAGAAAATTCTCAGTCAGCACAATGGCCCCTGTTCCAGGGACCAGCCAAGGGTTCCTCTGAAGCATGTCTCCTGTACCTTCTGAGATGCTCTTAAGCCCTAGAGAGAGGACTACAACTGACATAAAATGAAGAGTTTAGGGCAAGATCCATGGCAGACAGCACAGAATTTCCTGGCCTTGAGAAATGCAGAAAAAGACCAAAAGAAGAAAAAGAAAAAGCACAAAATATGAATGATACATTCAGACACAATTTAAGGGGCAAATGGCAGGGATGTAGTTTTTATCTTAGAAGAAGTTTTCCTAAAATGAGTGCTGCCTTTCCCTGAGGAATAACACTGAAAGGGAATAATAATGGTAGATTTAATCCCTTTTAAAGCAAGGCCCAAGAAGTACTTTATGTCTGCCTGTATCTGGGTCGCAGCTGCAGAAAGATCTACTCCCAAGCTCACTGATCTGGTTGCTAAGGAGATTCTGTTCTTTGCAGACTATGATTCAGGGCTTCAGTTCATTGCTGGCTATTGGCTAGAGGTTGCCCTTAGTTCCTTACCATGTGGGCCTCTATAAGATGATAGCTAAATTTATCAATGCCAGAAAGATAGCAAGTCTACCAGGAGAATGGAAGCCTTAGTTTTATATAGCTGAATCACATATGATGTATGTGATCATATCACATTCACATATGATTCATCATATGTGAATCACATCATATGTGATGTAGCATCATATCACTTTTACCACATTCTATGCATTAGAATGTCACCATTAGAAAGTCACCAGGTCTAGCCCACACTCAAGGGTGGAGAAATGCAGAGGACATGAATACTCTGACTCAGGGATCATATTGGGAACCACCTCTGAAAAACAACATAATAATATAATAAAATCACAATGACAATACCATGTTGTTCTTTCTAAAATTCACAGAAAAGCAGTTACTGCATAAAAGTTATTCCATCACTGTCAGCCAACTGGAAGATGAGAGCATCTTGTGACATATAAGGGGAAAGAATGTGTCAAGACTACTGGAAGAAAATATTTAAACTTAATGTTTACCTCAGCATAAGTATGTGACAGAAATCTCAAAACAATTTGTTTACTAGACTTTTCTAAGCCCATAGAGGGAAGTTAAATAGAGAGAACCTGTATTCCTTTTTTTTTTTTTCCCTCCTCTAAATTTTACTCAAGTATAGTTGATTTACAACAATGTTAATTTGTGCTGTACAGAAAATTGGCCCACATATATATATTCTTTTTCATATTATTTTCTGTTATGGTTTATCATGGGATATTGAATATAGTTCCTTATACTAATCAGCAGGACCTTGCTGATTACATACATCTATACATACTTGTTTGTGTCTGCTAATCCTCCCAATCCATCCCTGCTCCACTTTACCCCTTGGCAACCAGAAGTCTATTCTCTATGTCTGTGATTCTGTTTTGTGGTTAAATTCATCTGTGTCTTATTTTAGATTTCACATGTAGATGGATAGTCTACACTCGATGTGTGAACTTCAAGAGCTTTTTACGCTGCTGTAGCTTGCCCTATGACTTTTTCAGTTATGTTTCTGAAATGAGTCTGTGAGCTTCCAGTTCCTTCTTATGTCTAAATTCATCTTGTGTCTTTTTATATTATTATAAACTTTTAACTCAAGATTATATTCATTGCATTTTGTACCTGAACTAAAAATTTGCTGATTTGGTTTACCATTAGGTATTGGTTTTTCTAATCCTTATCTGTTCCCAACTGTCTGAGAGTCATTTTGCTGACTATTATAAAAAGGAAAAATTGAGAATAATTCCAGTCACAAGAAACAACAGTAGACAATGCATGGATGATGGAAGAATTGAATAACTGAGAGGCAATTCATCTAGCTTGAAATGAATAAGATAAAAATATGGTGAAATTATTTGTATTGTTCTAGAGTATCTTCACATCATGATTTATTATGGTGATTTGATTTAGCTTAAAATAGTTGGGCTGACTCACTTGTGCTCATGCTCAGGCACTCATGTGTTCAACTCTTTGTGACCCCATGGACTCTATCCCACCAGACTTCTCTGTCCATGGAATTTTTCAGGCAAGAAAATTGAAGTGGGTTGCTATCTCCTACCCCAGGTGATCTTCTTAACCCAGGGACTGAACCCTTGTCTCTTGTGTTTTTTATATTCACAGATGGATTCTTTACCACTGCACTGCCTGGGAAGCAATTGCTGTCACTTGTTTTTCTTGATTTTATTCAGAGGCTAGAAGTACATCACAACATCCTAAGTGGTTTTAATATGCAAACTCACCGCACTACTTTCTTTGTACTAAAAATGTCACCTTGATATTATCTGGGTCCTACTTTCCAAGGTGTTTGGTAACTTGCCCTTTTAAAATGGTTTGACACAGTGTGAGCTGAAAATTCCAAAGTGAATTCGGTGGCTATTTGCTATTTGGATATCCTATGAGTATCTCTGCCAGTAGAAAAATTCTTTCAGAAAGCGAAGATTAGAAGTTTAATACTGTTGGAAATAAGATAATTTTTAAAGATCAAGGATTGATAAATCAGGAAACCTTTCAGGGAGCAACCTACTTATGGAAATGAACTAAAAGGAAGACATTCTATTTATGCCAGTGGATAAAATAGGCTACCCAAAATTTTAAAGCTTTTTATTTATTTATTTTTATTTTGAAAGGCTAAATATTTTATTGCATAAATTCTCAAGTCTGTGGACCATAAAACAATGTCTTGAAATCAGCAGTTAAAGGACTTATTTTTTTTTAAGTAAGTATTATTGTTTTCCATTGTAATCAATGTTTCTAAGAAACTTGCTGCAAATCTATTGGCAATAAATATCTCCTGTGCCTGAATTTATGTCTCATTGATTCCTTCCATTTGGTCAGTGTATACAGAATCAAATGGAAACTTGACAGAAATCTACTCTATATTTTAAATTATCTTTTCACCATTTCCATGTGATTGGCAAATATATTGATTGCAAAGTCACTATCAGTGGATGCTGTGTTCACAAAGTACAAGGATTAGTTCCATGCCTGAGAGCACCCTCCACCCAAGTTCAGTGAAGAATTCATCAAAGCCTTCCACTATCCAGGTTTGCAATAAATATTTGTTTAAGATAATCTTTAATTCTGAAAAAATCATTTGAACATGTATTACAATGGTCAGCAAACTTTCCTTAATGGATCAGATATTAAATATAGAAATATGGCTTTTGGGACCGTATGCCTTATTCTCAACTACTCTACTCCACTGTAGTAAAACAAAGGTAACCATTGACCACAGGTAAACAAATGAGCGTGGTTTTGCTCTAAGCAAACCCTTTATATGTAGGCAATAAAATTTGAACTTCACAAATTTTCAAGTATCATGAACTACTATTTTTTGTTTGCTTTTTCAATCACCTGAAATATATATTAAAAAAATATATATTTGTGTGTGGGTTGTTTAAAAATGATCAAATTTCACTTGTAGGTCATAATTTGTTCTATTGTGATATATTAAAATTTTCTTGCTCTAGAAACAAAGGCAGTTGTAAAAAATGAGCCAATTTGAGTACATTATCTGGAATGTCAGATTCACGAATCAAGAAAAATTGAAAGTGGTCAAACAGGAAATGGCAAGAGTGAACGTCAACATTCTAGGAATCACCAAACTAAAATGGACTAGAATGGGTGAATCTAACTCAGATGACCATTATATATACTACTGCGGGCAGGAATCCCTGAGAAGAAATAGAGTAGCCATCGGGGGAAAAAAAAAAGAGTCTGAAATGCAGTACCTGGATGCAATCTCAAAAACGACAGAATGATCTTTCTTCGTTTCCAAGGCAAACCGTTCAATATCAGAGTAATCCAAGTCTATGCCCCAACCAGTAATGTTGAAGAAGCTGAAGTTGAATGGTTCTATGAAGACCTACAAGACCTTTTAGAACTAACACCCCCATAAGATGTCCTTTTCATTATAGAGGTCTGGAATGCAAAAGTAGGAAGTCAAGAAATACCTGGAGTAACAGGCAAACTTGGCCTTGGAATGCGGAATGAAGCAGGGCAAAGACTAATAGAGTTTTGCCAAGAAAATGCACTGGTCATAGCAAGCACCCTCTTCCGACAACACAAGAGAAGACTCTACACATGGACATCACCAGATGGTCAACACCGAAATCAGATTGATTATATTCTTTGCAGTCAAACATGGAGAAGCTCGATACAGTTAATAAAAACAAGATCAGGTGCTGACTGTGGCTCAGATCATGAACTCCTTATTACCAAATTCAGACTTAAATTGAATAAAGTAGGGAAAACCGCTAGACCATTCAGGTATGACCTAAATCAAATCCCTTATGATTATACAGTGGAAGTGAGAAATAGATTTAAGGGGCTAGATATGATAGATAGAGTGCCTGATGAACTATGGAATGAGGTTGGTGACATTGTAAGTGAAACAGGGATGAAGATTATCCCCATGGAAAAGAAATGCAAAAAGCAAAATGTCTGTCTGGGGAGGCCTTATAAATAGCTGTGAAAAGAAGAGAAGTGAAAAACCAAGGAGAAAAGGAAAGATATAAGCATCTGAATGCAGAGTTCCAAAGAAGAGCAAGAAATGATAAGAAAGCCTTCTTCAGCGATCAATGCAAAAAAATAGAGGAAAATAACAGAATGGGAAAGACTAGAGATCTCTTCAAAACAATTAGAGATACCAAGAGAACATTTCATGCAAAGATGGGCAAGATAAAGGACAGAAATGGTATGGACCTAACAGAAGCAGAAGATATTAAGAAGAGGTGGCAGGAATACACGGAAGAACTGTATAAAAAAGACTTTCATGACCCGAATAATCACAATGGTGTGATCACTCACCTAGAGCAGACATCCTGGAATGGAAAGTCAAGTGGGCCTTAGAAAGCATCACTAGGAACAAAGCTAGTGGAGGTGATGGAATTCCTGTTGAGCTGTTTCAAATCCTGAAAGATGATGATGTGAAAGTGCTGCACTCAATATACCAGCAAATTTGCAAAACTCAGCAGTGGCCACAGGACTGGAAAAGGTCAGTTTTCATTCCAATTCCAAAGAAAGGTAATGCCAAAGAATGCTCAAACTACTGCACAATTGCATTCATCTCACATGCTAGTAAAGTAATGCTCAAAATTCTCCAAGCCAAGCTTCAGTAATACGTGAACCATGAAATTCCAGATGTTCAAGCTGGTTTTAGGGAAAGCAGAGGAACCAGAGATCAAATTTCCAATATTCACTGGATCATGGAAAAAGCAAGAGAGTTCCAGAAAAAACATCTGTTTCTGCTTTCTTGACTATGCCAAAGCCTTTAATTGTGTGGATCACAATAAACTGTGGAAAATTCTGAGAGAGATGGGAATGCCAGACCACCTGACCTGCCTCTTGAGAAATCTGTATGCAGACCAGGAAGCAACAGTTAGAACTGAACATGAAACAACAGACTGGTTCCAAAGAGGAAAAGGAATCTGTCAAGGCTGTATATTGTCACCCTGCTTATTTAATTTATATGCAGAGTACATAATGAGAAACACTGGACTGGAAGAAACACAAGCTGGAATCAAGATTGCCAGGAGAAATATCAATAACCTCAGATATGCAGATGACACCACCCTTATGGCAGAAAGTGAAGAGGAGCTAAAGGGCCTCTTGATGAAGGTGAAAGAGGTGAGTGAAAAGTTGGCTTAAAGCTCAACATTCAGAAAATGAAGATCATGGCATCTGGTCCCATCACTCCATGGGAAATAGATGGGGAAATAATGTCCGACTTTATTTTAGGGGGCTCCAAAATCACTGCAGATGGTGACTGCAGCCATGAAATTAGAAGACTCTTACTCCTTGGAAGAAAAGTTATGAGCAACCTAGATAGTATATTTGAAAACAGAGAGATTAGTTTGCCGACTAAGGACCGTCTAGTCAAGGCTATATTTTTTCCTGTAGTCATGTATGGATGTGAGAGTTGGACTGTGAAGAAGGCTGAGCGCTGAAGAATTGATGCTTTTGAACTGTGGTGTTGGAGAAGACTCTTGAGAGTCCCTTGGACTGCAAGGAGATCCAACCAGTCCATTCTGAAGGGGATCAACCCTGGGATTTCTTTGGAAGGAATGGTGCTAAAGCTGAAACTCCAGTACTTTGGCCAGCTCATGCGAAGAGTTGACTCACTGGAAAAGACTCTGATACTTGGAAGGATTGGGGGTAGGAGAAGAAGGGGACGACAGAGGATAAGATGCTGGATGGCATCACTGACTCGATGGACGTGAGTCTGAGTGAACTCTGGGTGTGGGTGATGGACAGGGAGGCCTGGCTTGCTGCGATTCATGGGGTCGCAAAGAGTCGGACACGACTGAGCAATTCAACTGAACTGAACTCAACTGATATGATTAAAAAAAAGAAGAAAGATGATTGAACACAAAAATAAAGTGCATAGATATAAATGAGAGTACAACTCAGAACTGTTGAGTTTGAATTTGTTAATTCACCCAGTCTCCCTCTCCAGGCAAGGGTAGTTACCCAGGCATCACATAGTCTTCTTCCAAAGACCATTGTCTTAATGACTCACCTGGGAGAGAAGAGTGCCTTAAGTTGTAGAAGAAGGAAAAATTTTGTGGTATAATGTAAAGAATATCTCTCTTAGCCTTAATCTTTCTTCAAAAATAATGTATACACATATTTGTATGTTTTGGGTTTAAACTAAGTATTTCCTTCTCTTCAGTATTTTGTGAAAAGAACATGTTTCTTGTTTTCTTCTTATAAAATCTATATTTGATGAGTAGGCACTCATCAAGGTGATCATTTTTTGAATTACTATAGATTTTTTTCATTTATAATTTCTATTATTTATTTGGTAAACTGCCCGGTATTCCCACAGTAATAAGGAAACATGTCTAATAGAAAGTTAAGCACTCAGCAAATGCTCAACTAATGTGTCTTAATTTGTATACTGACACCAGTATATTCTGAGTTTTCAACAATATGTACTTAATATACATTAATGAATGTCTAGTATTGATGACAGTGAAAGAAACACTCTTTATTCTTTACATTAAGCAACTCAAGTGTGTGTGTGTGTGTGTGTGTGTGTGTGTGTGTGTGTGCACTGTCAGAGAAAAGAGATAACATAAAATATTCCAGTGGAATAGTGACCTTTCTTTTCCAATGAGAACAATCCTTAACAGGAATTATGACATCTTTTTTTAAGGTCAGTTTAGCCTTTTATTTCCTTCCTCTAGTCCTAATCTCATAGCCTGAAATAATCATAAAACAGTTTATTCTGGTCCTTGACAATGTTATGCTAGTTTACAATGGAATAATCTATAGAAGACTTGGAAAAATTAACAAAAGGGACTTTCCATATCAATAGTGAATTTTTATGAATTGAGAGTTACTTCACAGGTCTTCTGTCAGTGTTTCTATATTTTTGTGACTATTCTTAGCCTTTATTCCTCAAATAGGACAGAGTTCATAAGAGGTCAAATTCTTACTTCCTTTAAAGTATTTTGCTCAGTCTGAGTATATTTCTGGATTGCAGTGGGTCAACAATTTTATACAATTTCTAGATTTGATAAACTAAGGTTCAAGACAAAAATAAATCAATAATATCTGAAAATAAAATTTTGGTCAGGCAAATTATTCTTTTACAAGGTTAAACATATGATCCTCTATTATACTATATATATATTTCTTGGCTACATAGTTATCAGGCTCAAGTATCAGAAGAAACAGAGGAACCAGTAACGGTTCCTTATTAGAAGACATTAGAAATGAAAAGATATTTTTTAGCATACTGCAAATGCAAATATTGTAAAATCTGTAAAGAGTTGGAGGAAATTGAAAATTGTATCCTACCATCTTTTAGGGAATAAATATGTATAAATTAATAAAGCAATTAAGATATAAAAACAGCAGGCTTGACTGTTTCATGGCAAGATATAGCAGATCAAAAGTTTTAGGAAGAGAAGAAAGATCTCTTAGCTCGCAGCAAAAATAGCATATGAAGTTCATCAGCTTTAGCAAAAACTTATAGGAGGTGAAAGTATAAAAAGATGAAATAGACAAAATGAACATGGAACTTCAGAGTAATTTCTTACTTTTGGGAAAGTTTTCCTCTAATTAATGGACAGACACAAAGAAAAAAAGACAAAGAACAAAAGGTATATTAAGGATAAATGACTTGGTAAATATTCAAGAATCAAATAAAACAGAAATTTCAAAGTGTGCTAGGTAGGAGTTATGGTTTTATTTTTTTGTTTTTTTTTCCCCACAAAACCCTATCAATCTTTTCAAAAACAGAAAACAAAGGATCAAAATATGTTTCAAGTCTTCTCCAATAAACAATATGCAAATGTATAACCCAAATCATCACCTTTTTATAGGCTTGTGACTATACAAGTTAAATCAATCCAATTCAAAAAGTTTGTGCTAGAAATCATATTGTTATTTGAACATTCCCTATTATAGATTAAAATGCATGTATGGTCAGTTGCTCAGTTGTGTCTGTTTGTGACCTTATGCACCATAGGTCATCAGGGATTTTCCAGGTAAGGATATTGGAGTGGGTTGCCATGTCCTCTTCTAGGGCATCTTCCTGATTCAACATTGGCAGGCAGATCATTTACCACTTTACCACTTACGAAGCCCAGATTAATGACAGTCCTGCATTACTTGATAATGCTCCCATTGAAAAATACATTTTTGAATCTGGGCAGTTCCTGTGATTGTTTCATCAAGAGAATACAGAAAAGTGATGCTGTGCCACTTTCTGGATCCCGTCTTTAAGTAACAGGTAGCTTCTACTTCCTGTATCTGTATCTTAGAGTCCTGTGTTACCAAGTAAGAAATCCAAATAATCAGTTGAAGATAATACTGAGAAAAACCCTGAAACTTCATGAAGAAGGAGAAATGGGCTCATATGAGCCCATTTCCAGCCAACCCCACTCTGGTGCCAAGCCTGACTGTTAGTTTAACATTACCTAAACCCTGTACGTATTTCTGAGGCATAGAACAATTAGATGAGGTAAAACCATAGTTTGAAGACATAATGTTTTGGGGTTACCAAAATATGATAGACAGATTTTCAGCAATAGACAAATAAAGTTGGTTTCTGGAAATAGAGTGCCACTGTACAGAAATCTAACACGTGGATTGAAGACTCAATAAAAGAAGTCCTCATTTAGGAATTGGCCAAAAGATTCATGAACCGTGAACTTCCAGATGTTCAAGCTGGTTTGAGAAAAGGCAGAGGAACCAGAGATCAAATTGCCAACATCTGCTTGATCATGGAAAAAGCAAGAGAGTTCAGAAAAATAATCTGTTTCTTCTTTACTGACTATGCCAAAGTTTTTGACTGTGGATCACAATAAACTGGAAAATTCTGAAAGAGATGAGAATACCAGACCACGTGACCTGCCCCTTGAGAAACCTATATGCAGGTCAGGAAACAACAGTTAGAACTGGACATTGAACAACAGACTGTTTCCAAAGAGGAAAAGGGGTACGTCAAGGCTGTATGTTGTCACCCAGCTTATTTAACTTATATGCAGAGTACATCATGAGAAATGCTGGACTGGAAGAAACACAAGCTGGAATCAAGAATGCCAGGAGAAATATCAATAATCTCAGATATGCAGATGACACCACCCTTATGGCAGAAAGTGAAGAGGAACTAAACAGCCTCTTAATGAAAGTGAAAAGGCAGAGTGAAAAAGTTGGCTTAAAGCTCAACATTCAGAAAACTTAGATCATGGCATCTGGTCCAATCACTTCATGGGAAATGGATGGGGAAACAGTGGAAACAGTGTCAGACTGCATTTTTGGGGGCTCTAAAATCACTGCAGATGGCGATTGCAGCCATGAAACTAAAAGACACTTACTGCTTGGAAGGAAAGTTATGAGCAACCTAAATAGTACATTCAAAAGCAGAGACATTACTTTGCCAACAAAGGTCCATCTAGTCAAGGTTATGGTTTTGACACATGTGGTCGTGTACTGATGTGAGAGTTGAACTGTGAAGAAGGGTGAGCGCCAAAGAATTGATGCTTTTGAACTGTGGTGTTGGAGAAGACCCTTGAGGATCCCTTGCACTGCAAGGAGATCCAATCAGTTCATTCTAAAGGAGATCAGTACTGGGTATTCTTTGGCAGGAATGTGCTAAAGCTGAAACTCCAGTACTTTGGCCACCTCATGTGAAAAGTTGACTCATTGGAAAAGACTCTGATGCTGGGAGGGATTGGGGCAGGAGGAGAAAGGGCCAACAGAGGATGAGATGGCTGGATGGCATCACTGACTCAATGGATGTGTGTCTGAGTGAACTCTGGGAGTTAGTAATGGACAGGGAGGCCGGGCATGCTGCAATTCATAGGGTCGCAAAGAGCCGGACACGACTGAGCGACTGAACTGAACTGAACTTAAAAGATTCTCATCACAATTGCCTTTGGCAACATAGGAAACAGACCTGAAAAAGTCATGGATAGATTTCACTGCATATATTTTCATCACTAGCCATAGAAATTGCCAACCAATTTTTTTCTAGCTCCCTAAGGCAATGGCACCCCACTCCAGTACTGTTGCCTGAAAAATCTCATGGACAGAGGAAACTGTAGGCTGCAGTCTATGGGGTGGCGAACAGTTGGACGCGAGTCAGTGACTTCACTTTCACTTTTCACTTTCATGCACTGGAGTAGGAAATAGCAACCCACTCCAGTGTTCATGCCTGGAGAATCTCAGGGACAGCAGAGCTTGGTGGGCTGCCGTCTATGGGGTCGCACAGAGTCAGATGCGACTGAAGTGATTTAGCAGCAGCAGCAGCAGCAAGACAAAATATAAGAAAATAATTAAAGAACCCATTGAGTAATTGAGCAGAATTTAAAGGAAATTAATTTTTCTCTACCAGAAAAAATAGTTTTTCAAAGTAATAAATGGCTTTAGACAAAGAGCAAATACCGTGGACTAAAAGAGTAGAATGACTTAATGGCAAAAGATTCCATGAGTGGACTTTAAAATCTTATTGGTTTAGGCCTCAAAAGATTTTAAGGTATGACTAATATTCTTCAGAACATGGTTTGTGAGTAAGCAATAGGGTTTCTAAGAATATTAAAAGTATTTTTCCACATTAGTCTCATGTGGGCCCAATATAACCCATCTTGATAAGATTAGCATTGAACAGCTTTTATTTGATTCATAGACACTTTCCTAATTTCTATAAAGTAGCTAGTTTACATAGAATATAATCAATCTGATTTTGGTGTTGATCATCTGGTGATGTCCATATGAAGAGTCTTATCTTGTGTTGTTGGAAGAGGGTGTTTGCTATGACCAGTGCATTTTCTTGTGAAAACTCTATTAGTCTTTGCCCTGCTTCAAATTTGCCAAATTTGCCCGTTATCTCCAGGTGTTTCTTGACTTCTTACTATAGCATTCCAGTCCCCTATCATGAAAAGGACATCTTTTGGGGATGTTAGTTCTAAAAGGTCTTGTAAGTCTTCATAAAACCGTTCAACTTCAGCTTCTTCAGCGTTACTGGTTGGGGCATAGACTTAGATAACTGTGATATTGAATGATTTGCCTTGGAAATGAACAGAGATCATTCTGTCATTTTGAGATTGCATCCAAGTACTGCATTTCATACTCTCTTGTTGACCACGATGGCTACTCCATTTCTTCTGAGGGATTCCTGCCTGCAGTAGTAGATATAATGGTCATCTGAGTTAGATTCACCCATTCCAGTCCATTTTAGTTCACTGATTCCTAGAATGTTAACATTCACCCTTGCCATCTCTTGTTTGACCACTTCCAATTTGCCTTGATTCATGGACCTGACATTCCAGGTTCCTATGCAATATTGCTCTTTACAGCATCGGATCTTGCTTCTATCACCAGTTACATGCACAACTGGGTATTGCTTTTGCTTTGGCTCCATCCCTTCATTCTGTCTGGAGTTATTTCTCCATTGATCTCCAGTAGCATATTGGGCACCCAATGACCTGGGGAGTTCCTCTTTTGGTATCCTATCATTTTGCCTTTTCATACTGTTCATGGGGTTCTCAAGGCAAGAATACTGTAGTGGCTTGCAATTCCCTTCTCCAGTGGACCACGTTCTGTCAGACCTCTCCACCATGACCTGCTCGTCTTGGGTTGCCCCGCAGGCATGGCTTGGTTTCACTGAGTTAGACAAGGCTGTGGTCCTAGTGTGATTAGATCAACTAGTTTTCTGTGAGTATGGTTTTAGTGTGTCTGCCCTCTCATGCCCTCTTGCAACATCTACCATCTTACTTGGGTTTCTCTTATCTTGGGTGTGGGGTATCTCTTCACAGCTGCTCCAGCAAAGCACAGCTGCTGCTCCTTACCTTGTATGAGGGTTATCTCCTTATCACCACATTTCCTGACCTTCAATGTGGGATAGCTCCTCTAGGCCCTCCTGCACCTGTGTAGCCACCGCTCCTTGGGTTGCTCCTTCAGGCCGCTGACCCTGGCCTCGAGCTTGGGGTGGCTCCTCAGGGTCACCGCCCCTGGCCTTGAGCACGAGGTGACTTCTTCCCACCGTCCCTGACCTCGGACATGGGATATCTCCCTACAGCTTCCCGCAACCTCGGACGTGGGGTGTCTCCCCCAGTTGCCCCTGACCTTGACACGGGGTGTCTCCCCTGGCCACCCCTGACCTTGGGTGTGGAGTGTCTCCTGCCGGCCACCACTGGCCCCCAACGAGGGGTAGTTCCACTCAGCTGCTGCCTTAACCTCGAATGCGGGGTGTCTCCTCCTGGCTGCCACTGGCCTCAGAAGAGGGATAGCTCCTCCCAGTCACCGCTCTGACCTCGAACACGGGGTGTCTCCTCCCGGCCGCCACTGACCTCAGACACAGGATAGCTCCTCCTATGATCTCTGACGCAGGGTAGCTCCTCTCGGTCGCTGCCCTGACTTCAGACACACGGTACTTCCTCTCGGCTGTTCCTGCACTGCTGCAGCCTGGCACTCTAGGGTGCTGCCCCTGACCTCGGACGTGGGGTAGTTCCTCTCAGCCATGCTTAGGCACCGGCCTGGCTCTCGCAGCTGCCCATGCTTAGTGCGCTGGCCCTGCTCTTACAGTCAAAGATGGAGAAGCTCTATACAGTCAATAAAAACAAGACCAGGAACTGACTGTGGCTCAGATCATGAACTCCTTATTACCAAATTCAGACTCAAATTGAAGAAAGTAGGGAAAACCGCTAGACCATTCAGGTATGACCTAAATCAAATCCCTTATGATATACAGAGGAAATGAGAAATAGATTTAAGGGGCTAGATCTGATAGATAGAGTGCCTGATGAACTATGGAATGAGGTTCGTGACATTGTAAGTGAAACAGGGATCAAGACAATTCCCATGGAAAAGAAATGCATAAAAGCAAAATGGCTGTACAGGAGGCAATGATCAAACCCTTACCCAAGAAGAAGAAACTCAAAAAGTCCAAACGGTTTTCTGAGGAGGCCTTACAAATAGCTGTGAAAAGAAGAGAGGTGAAAGGAAAGGAGAAAAAGAAAGATATAAGCATCCAAATGCAGAGTTCCGAAGAAGAGCAAGAAGAGATAAGAAAGCCTTCTTCAGCGATCAATGCAAAGAAATAGAGGAAAAGAACAGAATGGGAAAGACTAGAGATCTCTTCAAGAAAATTAGAAATACCAAGGGAATATTTCATGCAAAAATGGGCTTGATAAAGGACAGAAAGCAGAAGATATTAAGCAGAAGATATTAAGAAGAGGTGGCAGGAATACACGGAAGAACTGTACAAAAAGATCTTCATGACCCAGATAATCATGATGATGTGATCACTAATCTAGAGCCAGACATCTTGGAATGTGAAGTCAAGTGGGCCTTAGAAAGCATGACTAGGAACAAAGCTAGTGGAGGTGATGGAATTCCTGTTGAGCTGTTTCAAATCCTGAAAGATGATGCTGTGAAAGTGCTGCACTCAATATGACAGCAAATTTGGAAAACTCAGCATTGGTCACAGGACTGGAAAAGGTCACTTTTCATTCCAATTCCAAAGAAAGACAATGCCGAAGAATGTTCAAACTACCTCACAATTGAAGTCATCTCACATGCTATTAATGTAATGCTCAAAATTCTCCAAGTCAAGCTTCAGCAACACATGAACCATGAACTCCCTGATGTTCAAGTTGGCTTTAGAAAAGGCAGAGGAACCAGAGATCAAATTGCTGACATCCACTGGATCATGGAAAAAGCAAAAGAGTTCCAGAAAACATCTGTTTCTGCTTTCTTGACTATGCCAAAGCCTTTGACTGTGTGGATCACAATAAACTGTGGAAAATTCTGAAAGAGATGAGGTATGACCTGCCATTGAATTGCCTCTTCCTGTATGTAGGTCAGGAAGCAACAGTTAGAACTGGACATGGAACAACAGACTGGTTCCAAATAGGAAAAGGAGTATATCAAGGCTGTATATTGCCACCCTGCTTCCTTAACTTATATGCAGAGTACATCATAAGAAACGCTGGACTGGAAGATACACAAGCTGGAATCAAAATTGCCAGGAGAAATATCAATAGCCTCAGATATGCAGATGACACCACCCTGATGGCAGAAAGTGAAGAAGACCTAAAAAGCTTCTTGATGAAAGTGAAAGAGGAGAGTGAAAAAAGTTGGCTTAAAGGTAAACATTCAGAAAACGAAGATCATGGCATCCAGTCCCATCACTTCATGGGAAATAGATGGGGAAACAGTGTCAGACTTTATTTTTTGAGCTCCAAAATCACTGCAGATGGTGACTGCAGCCATGAAATTAGAAGACACTTCCTCCTTGAAGAAAAGTTATGAGCAACCTAGATAATATATTCAAAAGCAGAGACATTACCTTGCCGACTAAGGTCCATCTAGTCAGGGCTATGATTTTTCCTGTGGTCATGTATGGATGTGAGAGTTGGACTATAAAGAAAACTGAGCAATGACGAATTGATGCTTTTGAACTGTGGTATTGTAGAAGACTCTTGAGGGTCTCTTGGACTGCAAGGAGATCCAACCAGTCCATTCTGAAGGAGATCAACCCTGGTATTTCTTTGAAAGGAATGGTGCTAAAGCTGAAACTCCAGTACTTTGGCCACCTCATGAGAAGAGTTGACTCACTGGAAAATACTCTGATGCTGGAAGGGATTAAGGGCAGGAGGAGCAGGGGATGACCGACGATGAGATGGCTGGCTGGCATCATTGACTCGATGAACGTGAGTCTGAGTGAACTCTGAGTGATGGTAATGAACAAGGAGGCCTGGCGTGCTGATTCATTGTGTTGCAGAGTTGGACATAACTCAGCAATTAAACTGAACTGAACTGAATTAGCTTACAAAAACATAAAAATATACAAATAAGACAGACAAAAATCTTCTAAGCACCTAATTTACTACATCAAAAGAAGCTTAAGAAAACCATTTAGCTGTAAAAATGGAGTATTCCTCCTGGAAAGAAAAGGATGTTTCAGAGTGAAGAGCCACAGTCATTCCCTAAATAATTTCTAGGAGAAGAAAACTAAGAAATAATCAATGAACTGACAGCATGTGCCTAGATATGTTTCAGAAATGCTATGAGCCAATGACTTTTATGTGTTCTTTCTTTTCTCAATGGAAGTATCTACTGTGTTTTTCTTCTCTCACTTAATATGCTCTTCATGTAGAGTTAAGTTCAAATTGCTTTTAAATCATGAGACTTTGAGAAAAACTGCTATGTTTGCATCGAGGATCCTATGGTTCTTTGGAGAAGCTAATTTATAAAACAACAAAGACCACCAGCCTAGATCTCAGCTGACAGCCAACACTAACTCTCTAGGCATGTGCATGATATTTTATTTGGTGATGGATACTTCAGCCTCAGTCAAACTGCTCAACTGATGTCATGTGAATTGGAAATGTGCCAGCTCAACAAGCTTTCCCTATCCAAATTTAATATTTATTAATAAAACAAGTATTGGCATCATGTTAAGTTATCTGTACATACTTTTGACGTAAAGGACAGAAAAAAAGTCTCCTGGATTATAAGCAGATAGTACTAGAAAGAAAGCCATAAAAATGAAAAGATCTCCACATAGACAACACAAACATGTAATTTAGAAAGTATGGGAAATAAGTCAGGGACTGGTATCAGTGCAGATTACATGACAGTTGCCTATGAATACAAGATACAATAGATATAAGATGATTCAGAAGTTTTATAACATTAATTTAGATAAAAGGCATTACTATGGCAAAGTTGAAACCACTACATTAAATCGGTCTCATATATCTCTGAATATTTGAATATATATAAACAAGATATTCAAT
The DNA here is from genome assembly GCA_917880005.1 of Nanger dama. NCBI lineage: Eukaryota > Metazoa > Chordata > Mammalia > Artiodactyla > Bovidae > Nanger > Nanger dama. Next base: position 9,569,394 of record CAKJTW010000069.1, read on the forward strand.
CAGTATTGGATGCAATAGACTAGAGAAACCTCTAAATTGGAATGGATAGTCTTACTAAAAGAACTGGATGGAAAGAATGTTAGAGAAGGAATGGCATTTCAAGCAATATTGGGGTCAAAATGCATTTGGTTGTAGATGGAGGAGAAAACGCTTATTTTGAAGAATGCCATTTCTTAAGCAGATGATAAGAAATTATCTAGGAGTAGAAATTATATAACAGCAACTAGTAAACAAGCTGGAGGCTTTTAAAATTCATGGAAACTGAAAGTGAATTGGGTTTGTATCCCAAAATAAAATAAAATGCACCATACTGGTAGCTTAAAGAATTGTTATCGTTCAGTCACTCAGTCATGTCCAAATCCTTGTGATCGCGTGGACTGCAGCACACCAGACTTCCCTGTCCATCACTAACTCCCAGACCTTGCTCAAACACATGTCCATCAAGTTGGCGATGCCATCCAACCATCTCATCCTCTGTCATCCCCTTCTCCTCTTGCCTTCAATCTTTCCCTGAATTAGGGTGTTTTCTAATTAGCTGGTTCTCCCCATCAGGTGGCCAAAGTACTGAAGGTTCAATTTCAGTATCGGTCCATCCAATGAATACTCATGGTTGACTTCCTTTAGAATTGACTGGTTTGATCTCCTTGCAGTCCAAGGACTCTCAAGAGTCTTCTCCAAAGCCACAATTCAAAAGCATAAATTATTTGGCATTCAGCCTTCTTTATGATCTGACTCTCACATCCACACCTGACTACTGGAAAAGCCATAGCTTTGACTATATGGACCTTTGTTGGCAAAGTAATGTCTCTGCTTTTTAAATGCTGTCTAGATTGAACATCTGCAGTGATTTGGAGTCCAAGAAAATAATGTCTGCCACTGTTTTTCCACCTATTTACCATGAAGTGATGGGAACAGATGCCATGATCTTCATTTTTGAATGTTAAATTTTAAGCCAGTTTTTTTTTTTTTTTTACTCTCCTCTTTCACTTTCATCAAGAGGCTCTTTAGTTACTCTTCACTTTCTGCCATAAGGGTGGTACCATCTTCATATCTGAGGTTATTGATATTTCTCCAGATAATTTTGATTCCAGCTTGTGCTTCATCCAGTCCATCATTTCTCATGATGCAAATAAGCAGGGTGACAGTATACAGTTTTGATGTACTTCTTTCCCAGTTTGGAACCCTTCCATTGTCCCATGTCCCATTCTAATTGTTTTTCTTGACCTGCATACAGATTTTAAAATAGACTTATTTTATACATGGTATAACTTCTGCCATTATTTTCTGAATATGTAATTTGGAGGACTGAGAAAATAAAACAAACTACAAATATAACTATATTCATTTAAAAATGTGAAAACTTTGAAGCAATTAGGTTCTTCTTGATAATTATGGTAGTAGAATTTCAGGGAGGAATGCATGTCTCTTCATAGACATGTTCTGCCAGGGAGCAGACATACACTGTACATTTTCTAGCTAAGCTTCATTCTCTTGGACACCTGGGTTTGATTTTGTAACATGATCTGAAGTATATTTGAAGGGGGTATTGAGGGATATACTTTACTTAAGAAAAAAAAAATTAAATACAGTAAAATCCAGTTATGTAAAGTAAATGTAAATACAAATGGCATTTGTTGGCAATAGTCACTTGAACTCATGGAGCACTTTTAGGAATAATAGGCCATTTAAATAGCCTCTCACTGTAATCTCTGTTTATCTTTAAGTATAAGTGGAACTTACATTTTCACCAACAGTATAGGATTCCCTTATCTCCACACCCTCTCTAGAACTTATTTTTTGTGAATTTTTTTTTATGACATCCATTCTGGCTGCTGTGACATGATATTTCATTGTAAGTTTCATCTTCATTTCTCTAATTATTAGCAATTTTGAATATCTTTTAGTGTGCCTATTGGCCATATGTATGCCTTCTTTGGAGAAATATTTATTTTAGGTATTCTGCCCATTTTGATTAGGTTGTATGTTTTGATGCTGCTAAGCTTCATAAACTGTTTATTTTTAGAGACTAATCCCTTATTGGTTGTATCATTTGCAAATATTTTTTTTCCCAATCTGTGGATTGTCTTTTCATTTTATATTTTTTTTCTTTGCTATACAACAGCTTTTAAGTTTAAGTAGGTCTCATTTGTTTATTTTTTTAAAATTTTACTTCTATTGCTTTTTTAGACAGATCAGAAAAGATATTGCTGCAATTCATGTCAAAGAATGTTCTGCTTATGTTTCACTCTGGGGCTTTCCTTGTGGCTCAGACACATAGAGAATCTGTCTGCAATGTGAGAGACTTGGGTTTGATCCCTGGGTCAGGAATATCCCTGGAGAAAGGAATGGCTACCCACTCCAGTATTCTTGCCTAGAGAATGCCATGGACAGAGGAGCCTGGTGGGCTACAGTCCTTTGGATGGCAGACAGTCAGACAGGACTAACTAACACTTTCACTTTGGGCTTCCCTGGTGGCTCAGATGGTAAAAAAACATCTGGCTGCAATGCAGGAGACCTGGGTTCAATCCCTGAGTCAAGAAGATCCCCTGGAGTGCGAAATAGCAATCCACTCCAGTATTCTTGCCTGGAAAATTCCATGGACAGAAAAGCCTGATGGGCTACAGTCCATGGAGTCGCAAAGAGTCAGACACTACTGAGCGGCTAACATTCACTCTCATCTCCAAACTAGTCTGGGCACACTTTGTCAGCTAACTTCAGCCAATTAGTTAGGAAAATAATTTCTTTTAGCTCATAACCTTGGCTCAATGTTAAAGAACACTCCTGCCAATGTAGGAGACAGATGAGACATGGATTTTATCCCTAGGTTGGGAAGATACTCTGGAGAAGGAAATGGCAACCCACTCTAATATTCTTGTCTGGGAAATCACATGAACAGAAGAGCCTGGTGGGCTACAGTCCATGGGGTTGCAAAGAGTTGGACATGACTGAGCAACAGAGCACACAGGAGATTCCAGCCTCACATGTAGGTCTTTAATCCATTTTGAGCTTGTTTTTGTGTATGGTGTTAAACAATTATCCAATTTCACTTTTTTACATGTAGCTGTCAGGTTTTCCCAGCACCATTTGTTGAATCAACTATCTTTCCAGTATTCTGTAATATTGCCTTCTTTGTCACAGATTAATTGACCATTGATGCATGAGTTTGTTTCTGTATCTTTTATCCTGTTCCATTGAAATATATTTCTATTTTTGTGCCAGTAAAATATTATTTTGATGACTGTAGCTTTGTAGTATAGTCTGAAGTCAGGGAACTTGATTCTCCTAGCTCTGTTTCTTCTTCTCAAGACTGCTTTGGCTACTTGGGATCTTTTGTGCTCCCATAAAATTATTGAGACTGTGGAGAACAGTATGGAGATTCCTTTAAATAAAAAACAAACTAAAAATAGAACTACTACATAAGGAGACCTGGGTTCGATCCCTGGGTCGGGAAGATCCCCTGGAGAAGGAAATGGCAATCCACTCCAGTATTCTTGCCTGGAGAATCCCATGGATGGAGAAGCCTAGAAGGTTACAGTTCACGGGGTCGCAAAGAGTCGGAAACGACTGAGTGACTTCATCTTCACCTTCACCACATAACACTTCAATCACATTCCTGGGCATATATCTGGAGAAAAAGTATACATATACCGTAGAGTACATCATGAGAAACATTGGGCTGGAGGAAGCACAAGCTGGAATCAAGATTGCTAGGAGAAATATCAATAACCTCAGATACGCAGACGACACCACCCTTATGGCAGAAAGTGAAGAACTAAAGAGCCTCTTGAAGAAAGTGAAAGAGGAGTGTGATAAAGTTTGCTTAAAGCTCAACATTCAGAAAACTAAGATCATGGCATCTGGCTCCATCACTTCATGGCAAACAGACAGCGAAACAGTGGAAACAGTGGGTGACTTTATTTTGGGGGGCCCCAAAATCACTGCAGATGGTGATTGCAGCCATGAAATTAAAATACACTTACTCCTTGGAAGGAATGTCATGACCAACCTAGACAGCATATTAAAAAGCAGAGACATTACTTTGCCAACAAAGGTGAGTCTAGTCAAGGCTATGGCTTTTCCAGTGGTCATGTATGGATGTGACACTTGGACTATAAGAAAAGCTGAGCACCGCAGTATTGGTGCTCTTGAACTATGGTGTTGGAGAAGACTCTTGAGGGTCCCTTGGATTTCAAGGGGATCCAACCAGTCCATCCTAAAGGAGATTAGTCCTGGGTGTTCATTGGAAAGACTGATGTTGAAGCTGAAACTCCAATGCTTTGGCCACCTGATGCAAACAGCTGACTCATTTGAAAATATTCTGATGCTGGAAAAGATTGAGGGCAGGAGGAGAAGGGGATGACAGAGGATGAGATGGTTGGATGACATCACTGACTCAATGGACATAGGTTGGTTGAACTCTGAGAGTTGGTGATGGACAGGGAGACCTGGTGTGCTGTGGTTCATGGGGTGTCAAAGAGTTGGACACAACTGAGTGACTGAACTGTGTGTTCACTGCAGTGCTGTTTGTAATAGTCAAGATGTGGAAGGAACCTTAATGTTCATCAACAGAGGAATGGATAAAGATGTGGTACATGTATATGATGGGATATTACTCAGCCTTTAAAAAGAATCAAATATTGCCACTTGTAGCAACATGGATGGACCTTGAGATTGCTGCACTGAGTGAAGTAAATTAGACAGATGAGAAATATCATATGACATCTCATAAATGGAATGTAAAAAAAATGCTATAAGTGAATTTCCTTACTAAACAGAAATAGACTCACAGACTTAGTAAATAAATGTATGGTTTCCAGGGAGAAGAAAATGGGGAAGGGATAATTTGGGAGCTTCAAATATACATGTACACAGTACTACATTTATAATGAATAATCTACAAGGACCTACTACATAGCACATGGGATTCTGTTCAATGTTATGTGGCAGCCTGAGTGGCAGGGGAGTTTAGGGGAGAATGGATACATGCATATGTGTGCTGAATCTCTTCCCTGTTCACCTGTAACTATCACACAATTGTTAATCAGCTATATCCCAATACAAAATAAAGTGTTTAGTAATAAAAAGAGTAGAGGGAAATAAGGCAGGACATAGACGGGACCCAGGCTGAACAGATTTTGCTCTGTGGACAGAAACTCCATAATAGCAAAAACTCCATCAAAGCAGGATAATGCAGGAGGCAATGCTCTGCCCAAATTAAAGTCTAAATATTCCCCATTCTCAAAGGTAAGGACACATCCTTAATTACAATGCACAAAAAGCCTCCTTGGAGGTCAGAAAGGGAGGGAGCCATCTGTCACCTCATAGTTAGTGATATCAACTATCACTAACTACATATGCTATGTAACTAGAACTAACTAACCTCATAGTTAGTGATATCAACTATCACTAACTACATATGCTATGTAACTACATATGCTATGTAACTAGAATCCATCTTGGCTAAGAGATAAGCATGCATACATGAGAGGTTCCTGAGATGAAATAAATATGGACCCAGAATCAGGCAAATAAAAATAACTGATCAAAGCAAACCCAGAAGAAATGCCCTTGAAAAGTAATTCAAACTGTTACAAGCACACAAATCAAGGATTCTCTGAGCCTGACCATGTGTCCATTCACCTGTACTATACTCTTTTCCTCCTAATAAACACATTACTTGCTTCACTAGTTTTCATCTTTGTGGGAATTCTTTTCTGCAGGGTCAAGGAGCCAGGGGCTTTGTCACTGACCACTGGTCTAGTGCTTAGGATTCTGTTCTGTCACCTCGATGTCACTGCTGTAACCCAGCCTCATCCTTTAGCTGGAAACCTATGCCCTACATCAAGTAGCTGCAGGCCAAGGCCACTGGAGATAAGAATAAAAGGTACTTAACAGAATAAATGGTACTTAGTTGATTTGCAATGTCACTAGTGTAAGAATTGAACAATGAAAAGTTACTTGGTTAATTTGTAACATCTTTAGTTTGAGAATAGATGGAATTGAAATGTACTCAATTAATTTGCAAAAGACACTCAGTAAGATTGAATCACTGAAAATAAAATAAATTAGGTTTGTATTTATGAAACGACTCAAGATCCTGATCTAAATCAAATAAACTGGAAGGATCTAGATGCCTGTGTTTTTATCATGGATTGTGAAAATCTCATCAAAAACACATCACAGGTAGACTGGCAATAATATAGGCTTCTGAGGTCATGCTAGTGATAAAGAACCCACCTACCAAAGCAGGAGACATAAGAGATGTGAGTTCAATCCCTGGGTTGTGAAGATACCCTGGAGGAAGACATGCCAACTTGCTTCAGAAGTCTTACCTAGAGAATCCCCACGGACAGTAGAGCCTGGCCAGCTATAGTTCATAGGGTCGCAAAGAGTTGGACACTACTGAAGCAACTTAGCACAGCATAACACAGCAACAGTATGTGAGTAAGTTGGAAGGAAAATGTTCTTTGTCATCTATCCACATTATTATTTGTATGTTTCATTCACCATAAGCACACAAATTAATGTGTACTGTATTTCAAATATTCCTGCATTCTCTCTTCAATAGCTGTGTTTTATTTAGAATTCCCTCTTCCTTGTTCTCTATGACCTTAAGTTTTATCATTTAGTTCAGTTCAATCTCTCAGTCATGTCCGACTCTTAGCGACCCCAAGGACTACAGCATGCCATGCCTCCCTGTCCATCACCATCTACCAGTTTACTTAAACTTATGCCCATTGAGTCAGTGATGGCATCCAAACGTATCATCCTCTATCATCCCCTTCACTCCCAACTTCAGTCTTTCCCAGCATCAGGGTCTTTTCAAATGAGTCAGCTCTTCGCCACAGGTGGCCAAAGTACTGGAGTTTCAGCTTCAGCATCAATCGGTCCAATGAATATTCAGGATTGATATCCTTTAGGAAGGACTGGTTGGAGCTCCTTGCTGTCCAAAGAACTCTCAAGAGTCTTTTCCAACAAGACAGTTCAAAAGCATCAATTCTTTGACACTCAGCTTTCTTTATAGCCCAACTCACATCCATACATGATTATTAGAAAAACCATACCTTTGATTGGACAAACATTTGTTGGCAAAGGAATGTCTCTACTTTTAATATGCTGTCTAGGTTGATCATAACTTTCCTTCCAAGGAGCAAGTGCCTTTTAATTTCATAGCTGTATTCACCATCTGCAGTGATTTTGGAGCTCAAAAAAATAAAGTCTGTCATTGTTTCAACTGTTTCCCCATCCTATTTGCCATGGGGTGATGGGACAGATGACATGATCTTAGTTTTTTCTAAATGTTGAGTTTTAAGCTAACTTTTTTATTCTCTTCTTTCACTTTCATCAAGAGGCTCTTTAGTTCTCCTTCTCTTTCTGCCATAGGGGCAGTGTCATCTGCGTATCTGAGGTTATTGATGTTTCTCTTGACAGTCTTGATTTCAGATTGTTCTTCATCCAGACCAGCATTTCTCTTGATATACTCTGCATATAAGTTAAAGAAGCAGTTTGACTATACACAGCCTTGATGTACTCCTTTCCCGATTTGGAACCAGTCTGTTGTTCCATGTCCAGTTCTAACTATTGCTTCCTGACCTGCACACAGTGTTCTCAGGAGGCAGGTCAGATGGTCTGGTATTCTTATCTCTTCAAGAATTTTCCACTGTTTGTTGTGATCTACAAAGTCAAATGTTCTGGCATAGTCAATAAAGCAGAAATATAAGTTTTTCTGGAACTCTTTTGCTTTTATAATGATCATGGATGTTGGCAATTTGACCTCTGGTTCCTCTGCCTTTTCTAAATCCAGCTTGAATATCCAGAAGTTCATGGTTCATGTACTATTGAAGCCTGGCTTGGAAAATTTTGAACATTAATTTGCTGGCATATGATATGAGAGCAATTGTGTGGTAGTTTGAGCATTCATTGGCATTCCCTTTCTTTGAGATTGAAGTGAAATCTGGCCTTTTCCAGTCCTGTGGTCACTTCTGAGTTTTCCAAATTTGCTGGCATATTGAGTGCAACACTTTCACAGCATCATCTTTTAAGATTTGAAATAGTTCAACTGGAATTCCATCACCTCTACTAGCTTTATTCATATTGATGCTTCCTAAGGCCCACACTTGGTTTCAGATTCCAGGATGTCTGGCTGTAGGTGAGTGATCACTCCATTGTGATTATCTGGGTTGTACGGTTATTTTCTGTATAGTTCTTCAGTGTATTCTTACCATGTCTTCTTAATATGTTTTGCTTCTATTAGGTCCCTTCCATTTCTTTCCTTTATTTTGCCCATCTTTGCATGAAATGTTCCATTGGTAGCTCTAATTTTCTTGAAGAGATCTCTAGCCTTTCCCATTCTATTGTTTTCCCCTCCCCCCCTCTCTCTCTCTCTCTCTCTCTCTCTCTCTCTCTCTGTATATATATATATGGCACTTATTACTGAGGAAAACTTTCTTATCTCTCCTTGCTATTCTTTGGAACTCTGCATTCAAATGGGTATATCTTTCCTTTTCTCCTTTGCCTTTTGCTTCTCTTCTTTTCTCAGCTATTTGTAAGGTCTCATTAGACAACCATTTTGCCTTTTTCATTTCTTTTTCTTGGAGATGGTCTTGATCACTGCCTCCTGTACAGTGTCATATACCTCCATCCATAGTTATTCAGGCATCTGTCTATCATATATAATACCTTGAATCTTTTTGTCACTTCCAATGTATAATCAATCATAAGGGATTTGATTTAGTTCATACTTGACTGGACTAGTGGTTTTCCCTACTTTATTCAATTTAAATCTGAATTTTGCAATAATGAGTTTGTGATCTGAGTTACAGTCAGCTCCCAGTCTTGTTTTTGCTGACCATATAGAGCTTTCTCATCTTTGGCTGCAAAGAATATAATCAATATCATTTCAGTATTGACCATCTGGTGACATGTGTAGAGTCGTCCCTTGTGTTGTTGGAAGTGGTTGTTTGCTATGATCAGTGCATTCTCTTGGCAAAACTCTATTAGCCTTTGCCTGCTTTATTCTGTACTCCAAGGCCAAATTTGCCTGTTACTCCAGGTATTTACTGACTTCCTACTTTTGCATTCCAGTCCTCTATAATGAAAAGAACATCTTTTGGGGTGTTAGTTCTAGAAGGTCTAAAGTTATATTGTAATGCAAAGCAAATATCACTCAAACTCTGAGAGGCCTGTTCTGGCAATTTGTTCTAGATTATCTTTCTCTTCTAAAAACCTCGAATTCTATTAGACATATTATGTGTTAAGTCATAATTATTTGTAATCTTATAGACTTATTTGTTGGTTTTGAGCATGCATCATCTATCCAAATACACAGAAGCAACACATATTTCTGAGAATAGTAAGATGGCTAATAAATAGAACTGTGTTATAGTTAATTAATCATGAAATATTTACTGAAAAATCAACTATGTGACATTCCTAGGTAGAAGTTATTTTGTTGTATAGAATGCTTATTTATAACAATAAATATATGATTCTTGACTAGTAAATTTTATTCATAGCCTGAGGGATACTTTTTGTTGCTGTTCAGTTGCTCAGACATGTCCAACTGTTTGCAACCCCATGGACTGTAGCACACCAGGCTTACCTGTCCTTCACTATCTCCTGGAGCTTGCTCAAACTCACATCTTTTGAGTCAGTGATGGTGCCATCTCATCTTCTATCATCTCCTTCTGCCTTCAATCTTTCCCAGAATTATAGTCTTTTCTAATGAGTCAGCTCTTTACATCAGGTGGCCCAAGTATTGGAGCTTTAGCTTCAGCATCAGTACATCCAATAAATATTCAGGATTGATTTCTTTTAAGATTGACTGGCTTGATTTCCTATAGTCTCTGAACATAGTCTTTTCCTGAAGATCATCAGCGAGAAAGGTATAAATCTCATTTTGTTGGTGTTTAAATTTTTCTTTTTGGTTATTTATTAAAGGGATGAACATTACCCATGTATTTATCATTATTCTCCACTCCACTCCATAGAAGGAACAAGCATTACATTTTCTGACTATAGTGGAGAGAAAACACATCCATCTCTTCTTCTTGTTACTTTTCCCATACTCTAGGTTTTCACTAGTGTTAGTGTTACTCGCTCAGTCGTGCCTGACTCTTTGCAACCCCATGGACTGCAGTCCACCAGCCTCCTCTGTCCTGAGATTTTCCAGGCAATGATACTGGAGTGTGTTGCCATTTCCTTCTCCAGGGGATCTTCCCAGTCCAGGGATCAAACCTGGGTCTCAAGCACTGCAGGCAGATTCTTTACCAACTGAGCTACAAGGGAAGTCCCAGGTTTTCACTAGATCTGGTCAAGTAAGACCAGATACTCCCCTAAGACTGATAACTCTTATGACTACAAGTTTCCAGTCTCTCTGAATATTCATCAACTTTTGCTGTTCAGTGGACCCTCTTCATTTGATGTGTATATTGTATATTTTACCATTTTTCAGAGAATAGGATTGCCTCAGAGTTAAAGTCAAATGAATGCACAAATTTTCATACAGGATAATAAATCAGTGCATGCATTTGTGCTAAGTTGCTTCAGTCTTGTCTGACTCTGGGCCACCCCTATGGACTGTAGCCCACCAGGCATCTCTGTCCATGGGAATCTCCAGGAAAGAATACTGGCATGGGTTGCCATGCCCTCCAGGGGATCTTCCCAAGCCAGGAATCAAACTTGTGTCTCTTACAACTCCTGCTTTGGCAGACCAGTTCTTGACCACTAGCACCACCTGTGAAGCCTGAAGTCAGTACTGCATAGCTTATAAACAACCTTGAAGATGGGGGTGGGCTGCAAAATAAGTATGTTAGAAAGAGAAGTAAGCTCCTAATAAGTTAAAGCTTGAACACGTAGAAAGAAACTTAAAATTTATATTTACCATTGATTAAATTTAAACCTAGGATCCTTCTTGTGTTAAACAGTGATCATGTTAGTGCCTGCCCAAATTTATCCACAGAGTTTATTGCAGGGATCCAATAAGAAAACATATGTGATAATAAAGCTGCAAAGTCTCAGAACTTAAATATGTTAGACATGACTAAGAATTGAATGATTAAAGCAAAATCATAGGAGCATAATTTGGAATAAAAAATGATATAAAATTCTTCTATCTTAACTATGGTAAGAAGAAGACACATAGGAGTTAAAAGTTGACAGCTTTAACTGTTGTTTATTTTTGTTGTTCTAATGAAAGGCAATCTTCTTTCATATCTCTCAACAGGAGATGGATAAATTCAATAGGATACTTGATACTTTTCTGTGAAAATTACATCTGTTACACTTTTTAGCATCTTACACCAAGATTATTAGTTTCATTTCAGAATGATAAAAGAGGATGCAGTCTCTTGTGTTCCTGGCGGAACTGGGTTAAGACTCATCTCCAATTGCTGATCTCTGTGAGGTGAGCTTGAAGTATTTCTACAGAGCAGAATAATCTTAGGAAAGCGTATTTCCATTTAGTGTTTGGGGATCTGGAGAAGGTATACCATTCTTCTGTTCTACTCTTTGGAGTCTTAACTAGCGCTGTCATTTGGGGAAAACATTTGCCAATTAGTCATAAACATAAAATGTTATTTGCATAAGGAAAATTTTCAATTGCTCTTGAGGGGGAAAATGTAGCCTAGTGTTTTCTTTATTATGCCTAAGCATCATGGTGGTGCTTAACAGCCTGTAAGAGGAGGTCATGGTGGGAGAGCTGGAGTTGCTCAGCTTAGAAAAGGAAAATCAGGTCAAAAAGTTCTAGATACTCACTGTATGCCTGTTATATTGGTTATATTTGTCCTAGTATAAAGGAAAAACAGTCATACTAGGAGCTTCAAAATGAGTCAATATATTCAAGAATTTAAGGCAATGGCAGCTGCCAGGGAAAATGATATAATGCAGAGTAACCACAGAAAGAAGTCACTAGGGAGAATATACCCAGACTAGAGTCAACCTGAATAATTGGCTTTTGTATATATTTCATGAAAAAAAATATTTTTTTCCAATATTTAAAAGAAAATGGAGAAAAGAGAAATCAAATAGGAATGAAGGAAAGAATTCCAAGGTTTATAGTAAAAAGAGGCCTTGACAAAGGTCAAAGATGGCATTGCCTAAATTCTGGAGGAGAAATATTAGGAGTCTCATTTTCATTTTGGAGGCAGATTTAATTGTTGGGAGGTTACTGGGAGAAACCAAAATGAGCCACACAGTACAGAAGGGCCTAGAGATGAAGACCACCACTGCTCCAGCACAGTGGGGCCTGTCCTCAGTGAGAAGGTGGCTCCTCTTTCCAGGTTCTGTCTCCTGAGGATCTCAAAGTAAAAACTACTGAGCTATCAAACAGAGTTCTGTCCTTCTCAGACGACTCAGTGCCAATACTAGGGTTGGTTTTCTTTTGGCCTGGAAGCAGATTTCTCTTTGGAGAAGGTTGTTCTAATAAGGAGAGTTAGAGATACAAAGTAATCAGGGCAGCAAAACAAAGGGTCTTTATTCACTGGTGGGGGTGGAGGGGTGGTGTGGCAGGAAACCTGGCTTATGTGCTTCAGCAAACTTCAGCCTGGCTTATGTTCAAATAATATCCAGATTCAATGGTCTTGAAATTTCTTGGAATTTGGCACTGGTACTACCAAATTATTTACTATTTTCACTAGTTTCCATTGCCTTTTAAGTATTTATTAGTAAAACCTGCTTGTTTTAAAGATAGGTAACAAGTTAATAAACAAATCAAGTGTTCTCAATTTTTTCACTGACTGTTAGAAGACATTAGTTTGTATTGACTTTGCAGAGTGGTGAAAGATGATTATGCACAGCTCTTCCAGCTTTGCAACGTGATCCATGTTGGCAGCTTGAAGGCTACAGTGAGAGTATTCACACCAAAAAACTGGGAAATGCAAGAAACCAGTGTTTCTCCCTAAGAGACTGAGAGCTGATTCTTAAATATTTACTGGCTCACAGCTGATGATAAGTGATGGCAGCTAGAAGGGATCAGATATGTCAATTATCAAAGCCTGCAGTCAAATTGAGGCTGCTGATGGAAAGATGGCTCAGTCCAGTAAATAATCTAAAAAAAAAAAAAAATGTTTAACACAGGAGAGTATTCTTCAAATACCAATAAACAAATGAACAGATAAATTCAAATAAGACAGTGAGGTGAGGTGAGGTGAAGTTGCTCAGTCGTGTCTGACTCTTTGCAACCCCGTGGACTGTAACCTACTAGGCTTCTCCGTCCATGGGATTCTCCAGGCAAGAATACTGGAGTGGATTGTCATTTCCTTCTCTAGGGGATCTTCCCAACCCAGATATCGAACCCAGGTCTCCCGCATTGGAGAAAGATGCTTTAACCTCTGAGCCACCAGGGAAGCCCAAATAAGACAGTGACCAATTACATAATTATAAGAAGAAAGTCAATGCTTGTCCTTTTACTGCACTTATACTCTCATATAGCAGTCTACAGAGTATAGACAGCAATATTTTCATTGTTCCAAGTGTAAAACTAATCATACTGAAAGTCATTATTCTCCATACTTTACAGGAGAGCAATCTTAAGTTGTGGAGAAGGAAATGGCAATCTACACCAGTATTCTTACCTGGGAAATCCGATGAACAGAGGAGCCTTGTAGGCTATAGTCCATGTTATTGCAAAACAGTCAGACATGACTTAGCGGCTAAACAATGACAAACAAATCTTAGTCTGACTGAGGTTAAATGATGTCCAAGATCAGCTAGCTGGTATATAACAAACAAGAGTGGCATTTTTCAGTTTATTTGCAAATTATTTGAGGACAGAGGATATTATGTACATTACAACTCAAATGTTCTTCTGGAAATTAACTGTTTTATATAATACTGCTCTCAGCTCACTCTATTTTCTAAGGTATGTGTGAGAAAATGAGCCACAGCCCTAAGCTCAGCAATTGCTCAGCTTCATTGAGGTTCCGTGCTGGTTATCCGCCAGATGTTTAGTGTTATCTCCCTACTGAAGGTTGTGACAAAACCCCAGAGAGTAAAACAATGACAATCTGTCAACCAGTCGTCATTATATATATTTTTTTCATTTTCCATTATTCTCCACCTTATGTTACTGTTTTTAGTGTGTGAATTGTTCATTGTTTATTTCTGCTGATTTCTTTCATCACTATTTTTAATTTTAATGACATTCAACAGCCGAGAATACTCTTCAGAACAAAGCTATACTTTTTACCAGTAAAGAGAAAGATGGCAAGGCAGGTCCATTATTCTGAGAAATCCAGAAGTAAGAATGCTTTATCATCAACAGCAGGAAGTGTGATGGGTGCCCCAATTTGTATTCTAATCCCATCAGATTGTTGCTTGAAATTATGATAGAAGGCTTATTTACCCACTGAAACACTCACACTTTAATTGAAAAAGGTTGAATTTGAGTGATCCTGCAAGCAACTAGATTTTAGTTGAGTACTTAGAAACATGAAATGTTAAACTATTATCTCATTTTTTATTCTTGTCTACTCTTTCTAAATCTAATTCAATAAATCAATAGACCTTATTAACAAAAATTAAATACCGGTTAAGTACAATCCATACAAGCATGAATATATCAAGAGAAGTCCTACCCTAAAGGAGTTCATGGTTGGGTCACAAGAAGATGATAAATAAAATTATTTATAACAAAATGTGGTAATAAACACATTATATATATATATATATATATATATATATACAATGACTATATGACTATGGAATAATAGAAAAGGAAATGATTAATTTTCAGCAGGAACTTAGAAAGTCTTATAAAACTAATGATATTTTATCTGGACTTTGAATTATGAAAGCATTTTTTATATGTGCAAAGTTAAGAATGGTGTTCTGCATACTAAGTGAAATATGGATAAAAGTCACAGAGGGAATGAATGTTGTTCTGATAAAATAGCATACAATTGATTTGCTACAATGGTAGCAGATAAGAATTAAAAATTTAGTAAAAGAGAAATTGTGATGAAGTTTGAATGCTGGGCTAACATTTCAGAAATTTATCTAATAGGTGGTGTTGGGCCAGTTGGAAATTTTTTTTTTTTTTTTAATTTTACTTTATTTTACTTTATAGTACTATATTGGTTTTGCCATACATCAACATGAATCCACCATGGGTGTACATGAGTTCCCAATCCTGAACTTCCCTCCCATCTCCTTCCCCATACCATCTCTCTGGGTCATCCCAGTGCACCAGCCCCAAACATCCTGTATCCTGCATCAAACATAGACTGGCGATTCATTTCTTACATATTATACATGTTTCAATGCCATTCTCTGAAATTATCCCACCCTCTCCCCTTCCCACAGAGTCCAAAAGACTGTTCTATGCATATGTGTCTCTTTTGCTGTCTTGCATACAGACAATGTTATCATTACCATCTTTCTAAATTCCATATATATGTGTTAGTATACTGTATTGGTGTTTTTCTTTTGGCTTACTTCACTCTGTATAATCGGCTCCAATTTCATCCACCTAATTAGAACAGATTCAAATGCATTCTTTTTGATGGCTAAGTAATACTCCATTGGGTATATGTACCACAGCTTTCTTATCCATTCATCTGCTGATGGACGTCTAGGTTGCTTCCATGTCCTGGCTATTATAAACAGTGCTGCAATGAACATTGGAGTACACGTGTCTCTTTCACTTCTGGTTTCCTCGGTGTGTATGCCCAGCAGTGGGATTGCTGGGTCATAAGGCAGTTTCATTTCCAGTTTTTAAAGGAATCTCCACACTAAAAAGCTTTTTCACAACAAAGGAAACTATAAGCAAGGTGAAAAGACAGCCTTCAGAATGGGAGAAAATAATAGCAAATGAAGCAACTGACAAACAACTAATATCAAAAATATACAAGCAACTCATGCAGCTCAATTCCAGAAAAATAAACTACCCAATTAAAAAAAATAGACCAAAGAACTAAATAGACATTTCTCCAAAGAAGACATACAGATGACTAAGAAACACATGAAAAGATGCTTAACATCACTCATTATCAGAGAAATGCAAATCAAGACCACAATGAGGTACCATTTCACACCAATCAGAATGGCTGCTATCCAAAAGTCTACAAACAATAAATGCTGGAGAGGGTGTGGATAAATGGAAATTTTAAATCATTCTCCTTGTTTATGTATAAGTTCCACAAAAGATTGGATTTTAATCTCATTCTGATTCATACTCTGAATATTAAGTAAAACCATAATATATTCTTGGTTGAGTAAACCTTAAATAAAAATCCGCTGTGAGATTAATTTATACTATAAATACTTTTCAGTTTTTTCCTCTCTACTTCAGATTATGCTTGGTAATGAAGTATAGTGGGGAACAGTACAGACAAGTTCTGTGAAATGACAGGATTCTTCCTTCTTTGCAACATTAAAAAATGTATTTTGAATGTTTATCTGAATATACAGAATAGTTTTGGCTCAAATATTAAGGATTTAGAAACAGTTTATATATATATATATATATATATATATATATATATATATATATATACACATACATTTTAATGTCTTTTATGCTCACTTAATCCATTCATTCTACTTGGCAAGTATGAAATCATGTTCCTGTTGCTGAGTCAACAAGTAGTATGGTTAATTTTCAAAATCTGTTGGTCATTAGAGATACTGACTCTTACCAGAGTATTAGCACATACAATTGCCTACCGTTTATTGATGTCTATTATAGATCAGACCTTATACATTTTAATAATTTAGTTGAGACAATTTTATGTTAAGTAGTATGGTCACCTATATCTTGTACCATCTGTAGCTTATGTTTCTGAATGATTAAATAAATTTGCTTCCTTGCAGCTGGTAATTTCTGGAAGTAAATTCAAACTCTAATTTTTCTGGATTCTAAGACCAAACTCTAACATTTTAAGTATATATTTATTTGTGTCTGTTTATTTGTTTGCATATTACAAAGAGAGCTGAAGAAATCAATGAATGTGATATAAATAGCTCTTCCCATTTATATCTACATATGTATTAGTAATAAAATAACCATTAAATCAAAATTAAGTACTCAGTAAGTGTTAGTCACTCAGTCATGTCTAACTCTTTGCAAACCCATGGACTGTAATATGCCAAGCTCCACTGTCCATGGAATTCTCCAGGCAAGAATACTGGAGGTGGGAGCCATGCTATTCTCCAAGGAATCTTCCCAACCTAGAGATTGAACCTGGAGCTTCTGCATTGCAGGTAGATTCTTTACTTCTGAGTCTCAGACTTCTGAGCTACCAGTTTCTGTTGTTCAAATGTTCAGTTGTGTCTGACCCTTTGTGACCTCATGGACAGTAACATGCCAGTCCATGCCTTTCACCATCTGCCAGAGCATGCTCAGACTCATGCCCATTGAGCCAGTGATGCTATCCAACCATCTCATCCTACTCCGTCCCCTTCTCCTTCTGCCTTCAGTGTTTCCCAGCATCAGGGTCTTTTCTGATGAGTCAGCTGTTCACATCAGGTCTACTAAATATTGGATCTTCAGCTTTATCATCAGTACTTTCAATGAATTATCAGAGTCGATTTCCCTTAGAATTGACTGCTTCAATCTTCTCTCGCAGTCACTAGCAAAGTCCACTATTCCACCCTCAAAATATGAAAGAATAAATGGAATTTAAATAATGTAGATGATGCTGTGAAAGTGCTGCATTCAATATGCCAGCAAATTTGGAAAACTGGAAAAGGTCAGTTTTCATTCCAGTCCCAAAGAAAGGCAATACCAAAGAATGCTCAAACTACCACACAATTGCACTCATCTCACATGCTAGTAAAGTAATGCTCAAAATTCTCCAAGCCAGGCTTCAGCGATAAGTGAACCATGAGCTCCCTGATGTTCAAGCTGGTTTTAGAAAAGGCAGAGGAACCAGAGATCAAATTGCCAACATCTGCTGAATCATCAAAAAAACAAGAGAGTTCCAGAAAAACATCTGTTTCTGTTTTATTGATTATGCCAAAGCCTTTGACTGTGTGGATCGCAATAAACTGTGGAAAATTCTTCAAGAGATCGGAATGCCAGCCTACCTGACTTGCCTCTTGAGAAATCTGTATGCAGGCCAGGAAGCAACAGTTAGAGCTGGACATGGAACAACAGACTGGTTCCAAATAGGAAAAGGAGTTTGTCAAGGCTGTATACTGTCATCCTGCTTCTTTAACTTATATGCAGAGTACATCATGAGAAATACTGGACTGGAAGAAACATAAGCTGGAATCAAGATTGCCAGGAGAAATATTAATAACCTCAGATATGCAGATGACACCACCTTTATGGCAGAAAGTGAAGAGAAGCTAAAAAGCCTCGTGATGAAAATGAAAGAGGAAAGCGAAAAAGTTGGCTTAAAGCTAAACATTCAAAAACAAAGATCATGGCATCCGGTCTCATCACTTCATGGGAAATAGATGGAGAAACAGTGTAAACAGTGTCAGACTTTATTTTTTGAGCTCCAAAATCACTGCAGATGGTGACTGCAGCCATGAAATTAAAGGACGCTTATTCCTTGGAAGAAAAGCTATGACCAACCTAGATAGTATATTCAAAAGCAGAGACATTACTTTGCCGACTAAGATCCGTCTAGTCAAGGGTATGACTTTTCCTGTGGTCATGTATGGATGTGAGAGTTGGACTGTGAAGAAGGCTGAACGCCGAAGAATTGATGCTTTTGAACTGTGGTGTTGGAGAAGACTCTTAAGAGTCCCTTGGACTGCAAGGAGATTAAACCAGTCCATTCTGAAGGAGATCAGCCCTGGGATTTCTTTGGAAGGAATGATGATAAAGCTGAAAACTCCAGTACTTTGGCCACCTCATGCAAAGGGTTGACCCATTGGAAAAGACTTTGATGCTCGAAAGGATTGGGGACAGGAGGAGAAGGGTACGACCGAGGATGAGATGGCTGGATGGCATCACGGACTTATGAACGTGAGTCTGAGTGAACTCCGTGAGATAGTGATGAACAGGGAGGCCTGGAATGCTGTGATTCATGGGGTTGCAAAGAGTGGGACATGACTGAGTGACTGAACTGAACTGACTGAACTGAATATTTTATTGTTTTTTTCAGGAAATGATAGATTTTTTTTCAAAATCAATTGAATCTGTTACATAAAATGAAGTCTCTGTCTTCCTTTTAATAAGAAAATTGTTTGTATCTTAAAAGATTCAGAGAACCTTACCACTTGTAATCCATTTCCTTCTGATTAACACTCAAAAATCAACCCTATTCCTCCAATTAAGTGAGAACTTTTGCTAATCAATAGTGTTTAAGAGCAAATAAATTGATTTTTTTACACTAAAAACAAAATACACCTAACTGATAAATTATAAAATGTAATGTATCTTCTTAGAAAGCATGAAAACTCTTGCACATCCAATGTATTTGGATTGTTTTGCTTCTAGAAAGAAAATAGTTTTCACATAAACATCTAGATTAATTTTCAATGTAAAAATGCCCAGATGAATTGACACATAGATGGATAGATATAAAAAAGATAAAATCCTAGCAATCAAACTATCCAGAGACGGTAGAAACATCTACTGTTCAGTTCAGTTCAGTTCAGTCTCTCAGTCTTGTCCGACTCTTTGCGACCTGATGGACTGCACCACTCCAGGCCTCCCTGTCCATCATCAACTCCTGGGGTTTACTCAAACTCATGTCCATTGGATCGGTGATGCCATCCAACCATCTCATCCTCTGTTGTTCCCCCTCCTCCCACCTTCAATCTTTCCCAGCATCAGGGAATGCTGAATCAATTCTTATCATCAGGTGGCCAAAGTATTGGAGTTTCAGCTTTAGTATCAGTCTTTCCAATGAATATTCAAGACTGATTTCCTTTAGGATGGACTGGTTGGATCTCCATGCAATCCAAGGAACTCTCAAGAGTTTTCTCCAACACCATAGTTCAACAGCATTAACCCTTCAGCATTCAGCTTTCTTTATAATCCAACTCTCACATCCATACATGACCACTGGAAAAAGCATAGCCTTTGTTGGCAAAGTAATATCTCTGCTTTTTAATATGCTGTCTGGGTTGGTAATAACTTTCTTTCCAAGGAATAAGACCCTTTTAATATCATGGCTGCAGTCATCATCTGCAGTGATTTTGGAGTCCCCTAAAATAAAGTCTGCCATTGTTTCTATTTTCCCCATCTATTTGCCATGAAGTGATGGGACCAGATGCCATGATCTTAATTTTCTGAGTGTTGAGCAGCTTTAACCCAACTTTTTGACTTTCCTCTTTCAATTCCATCAAGAAGCTCTTTAGTTCTTCTTTGCTTTTTTCCATAACAGTGGTGCCATCTACATATCTGAGGTTATTGACATTTCTCCTGGCAATCTTGATTCCAGCTTGCACTTCCTCCAGCCCAGCATTTCTCATGATATACTCTGCATATAACCAAATAAATAGGGTGATAATATACAGCCTTGACATACTCCTTTTCCTTATGGAACCAATTTGTTGTTCCATGTTCAGTTCTAACTGTTAACAGATACTTTTTGGACTTTTTATAGGCCACATCTACACTTGACTTTTCTGTATCAGTTTCTTAAGGCTCTGTAGACATCAGAAGAGTTCTGCTATTGCTACTGAAGTTAGGAACTTGAAAAGGGCATTTTGAATGCAGATACAATTTAAGTCTACTAAGGAAATTCTGCTTACCCTTTCACTCTGGGCAGGGTTTACTTGTGTAGGCATTGCATGGTTCAAAGTGGGAAGCGTAAATTTATACCTTCTGTGTTATGATCTGTGATCATTATAAATATGAACATTAGAAACTCTGGAAATAAAAATGCAAATATCCCCACTGGACATATTGCACCAGTTCCTTTCATTCAATTCATGTTGAATTTCCCATTTTTTGTTCATCTGAGATTATACAGCATAGCTGTTTCTGATCAGCTGCTGAGTCTTAATAGGTGATAAACTGCCAAAAGTCAAGTAAATATATGAATTTTAACCATGAACATGTTTCTATTTTTAAATATATTAAAATGAGGAGTTTATGAAGAATCAATATGTTACAGCCTGTGAGCTGGAGACTTGATACTGGATCTTGATTAGCTGCTAGTAGGTCTTCAGTGAAAAGTTGCTTTCTTTTATCCCAAGAGATATCCTATAACCATGAATATCAGACTGTTTTAATTCCATTTCATGATCATCCTAGGAAAGGACACAGTGTGTTATTCTCTTTGCTGGACTCTTCAGATTAATTTGCATGCATTAACCTTCATAGTATTTGTTGAGTTATTTGACTCCTTGTATATCATGAATAATTTCATTAAACATTAAGAATTTACCCACGCTGTATCTTTGTGTATTTTTAAATATTTACAATTTGTAATACCAAATAAATATGTAAAAGGTGGGGCAGGGTTTCTGAGTTTTAATATTGCTTAAACCTGTCATGTACTATAACCTTTGGGAGCTTATATAATATTCAACTCCTTAATTCAGCGTCAGAGCTGTTATCATATGTTGATGGGAAAATAACAGCCATGTTGAGGCTCTCCAG
The DNA here is from genome assembly GCA_917880005.1 of Nanger dama. NCBI lineage: Eukaryota > Metazoa > Chordata > Mammalia > Artiodactyla > Bovidae > Nanger > Nanger dama. Next base: position 9,590,899 of record CAKJTW010000069.1, read on the forward strand.
TCACTAATAATTCCTATTTTGATTTGATTAGCATATAAATGTTCCTAGATTTATGCAGTATCAGGGGAAAATGTATTAAAAATACTCCTCAGGGTTCTCTCTTTCTCTCATTTTAATCAGGCAAGAGAGAAAGAGTCTTGTCAAGCATGAAACCTAACTTGCATTTCTTCAAATCCTTGACTCATGGAAGTTTCCAGGAAAAAAAAAAAAAAAGATTGGTAAAAGATGACATCAAAGGAAACTTTATTTCACAGTTTATGAGCAAGAATCATTGATAAAAATAGACCTTTCCTTAAGTTTGTCTTTCCCAGGATGGCCATAATGTGATGGAACAGTGGATAAAATTGTGCTCATTGAGACAGCTCAACTAAGCTCTGACCATATCATCTAACTAATGGCAAAGCATCTCTTTGCAGTAATCCTTGATAACAAGAGTTCAGTTAACTAAAGTAATAGAATAGTTTTCTGCACATGTTTCTCTAATACATTGAAAAGTCAAATGTATCTTTTTGTCTCCTGTCCCATATTATAAGTGCTCCTTAAGTATATGAGCAAATAGAATTTTCTGAAACCACAGATATATTAGTACAGTCATAAGAAAATTGCCCCTTTTACAGTCATAAGAAAATTGCCCCTTAAGAATCTCTGTATTGATTGCACTGGAAAGAGGTGAAAATAGAAAGGTTGAAATAATGCTTTGTTAAGCATCAAAAGATTTGATAAGCATCTAAGTCCTATTAAATTTAAACTATTAAATAGAGGCAAACACCTTTCTTCTGTAAGTAGACCCACCAACTCTCAGCATTAAGCACTCTCCAAAAAGGAATTATTGAAAATAATTTACCCTAAGCAAGAATCACTGATAGAAATAGACCTAATAATAATATAATATAATCAAATAATCTAATATAAACTAAAACAATCTAACCTACCTAGCGATGAATTGGTCATCTCTCAATAAGTATATTAGATTAAAAAAAAAAAAAAACCTAATTCAGGTGAAAAATAAAAATAATCAGGGACAGAGATCAAAATAAGATATGGTTTAGAAAGATATGCTTTCAAATGTGATTTGAAAATTATGTTTCAAAAAAGTTAAATGAAATTATCTTACCCTTTTCAATTAAGTTTATATTTGTCTTTCTGATTACTTTCATACATTTATGAGTTTTTTAATCGATGATCAATTTTCTTAATGTTCTTTTTCTTATCATATTTCTAAGATCAAATTTTAAAGATCCAAACTTAACTCATTTTGACTTTATCTTTCTCAACACTATTCAGTGAAATGAATAGTGTTCAAGATGACAGAGTAGAAGGACATGCACTCATCTTCAGTGAGAACTCCAAAATTACAACTCACTGCTGAACAACCGTGGACAGGAGAATGTTGGATCTCACCATAAAAGATACCCCACATCCAAGGACAAAGAAGAAGCCATTGCAAAATGGTAGGAGGGGGTGAAATCACATTTAGAATCAAACCCCATACCTGCCAGAGATGCTTAGGAGGCTTAAACAAAACATGTGCACCAGGACACAAAGACCCCACAGAGGCTGAGACAGACCTGTGTTTGAGTCTCCTATGGAAACACAGGTCAGCAGTAGCCTGCTGCAGGGGCAGGGACTCTGGGTGCAGCAAACCTGTGGCATAGGTCCTCTTAGAGCAGGTAGCCATTAACCCCACTACAGAGCCACTGAGCAGACAATCCAAAAACTGCAGAACAATTATATCAAATAAATTCTCATACTGTTAAGAAAGTTCTAGGACCCACAACAAGATTTCTCAAACTGGAGCTCTGGCAAAGGGACTGAGAATCCTCCAGGGAATCTGACTTTGGAGGCCAGAAGGATTGGATTACAGAACTTGCACAGAACTAGGAAAACAGACTCTTGAAGGGCACAAATAAAACCTTGTGTACTCACTTCATCCAGGAGAAAGGAGCAATGATTCCAAAAGAGACTGACCCAGACTTGCCTGAGTGTCCAGGAGTCACTGGCAGAGATGTGGGTTGGTGCTGGCCTGCTGCAGGGTCGGGGCCCTGAGTGTGGCAGTGCATGGATGGGGCTTTTGAAGGAGGTTGCCATTATCTTCATTACCTCCACCATAGTTTGGTCTTGGGTCAAACAACAGAGAAGAAACACAGCCACACACATAATCAGAAAATTGGATTAAAGATTTACTGAGCATGGCCCTGCACATCAGAACAAGACCCAGCTTCTCCCTCAATCTCTCTCATCAGGAAGCATCCGTAAACCTCTTGTCTTTCTCCACCAGAAGGCAGACAGAATGAAAATCACAATCACAGAAAATTGATCAAACTGATCATATGGACCACAATTATCACTGTCTAATTCTATAAAACCATGATCCATGCCCTGTAGGGCCATCCAAGATGGACGGGTCATGGTGAAGAGTTCTGACAAAGGTGGTATATTGGAGAAGGGGATGGCAAACCACTTCAGCATTCTTGCCTTGAGAACCTCCTAAATACTATAAAAAGACAAAAGGATATGACACTAAAAGGTGAACTCCCCAAGTTAGTAGGTTCCCAATATGTTACTAGAATCAGTGGGGAAATAACTCCAGAATGAATGAGGAGATGGAGCGAAAGCTAAGACGACACCCAGTTGTGGATATGACTGTTGATGGAAGCACAGATTGATGATGGAAAGAGCAATACTGCATAGGAACCTGGAATGTTAAGCCTATGAATCAAGGCAGTTGGAAGTGGTCAAACAGGAAATGGCAAGAGTGAACATCGACATTTTAGGAATTGGTGAGCTAAAATGGACTGGAATGGGTGAATTTAATTCAGATGACCATTGTGTTAACTACTGTGGGCAAGAATATCATGGGGTGGTGGGGGGAAGGAGTAGACTTCATAGCCAAGAAAAGAGTCTAAAATGCAATACTTGGGTGGAATCTCAAAAATGAAAGGATGATCTATGTTCATTTCCAAGGCAAACCATTCAATATTACATTAATCCAAGTCTAAGCCTCAAACAGCAATGCTGAAGAAGCTGAAGTTGAATGGTTCTATGAAGACCAGGCCATGCTTGTGGGGCAACCCAAAACGGGCAAGTCATGGTGGAGAGGTCTGATAGAATGTGGTCCACTGGAGAAGGGAATGGCAAGCCACTACAGTATTCTTGCCTTAAGAACCCCATGAACTTGGGTATGAAAAAGCAAAATGATAAGATATCAAAAGAGGAACTCCCCAGGTTATTAGGTGCCCAATATGTTACTGGAGATCAATGGAGAAATAACTCTAGAAAGAAAAAGGGATGGAGCCAAAGGAAAATCAATACCCAGCTGTGGATGTGATTGGTGATAGAAGCAAGATCCGATGCTGTAAAGAGCAATATTGCATTGGAACCTGGAATATCAGGACCATGAATCAAGGCAAATTGGAAGTGGTCAAATAAGAGATGGCAAAGGTGAACGTCGACACTCTAGGAATCAGTGAACTAAAATGGACTGGAATGGGTGAATCTAACTCAGATGACCATTATATGTACTACTACGGGCAGGAATCCCTCAGAAGAAATGGAGTAGCCATCATGGTCAATAAAAGAGTCTGAAATGCAGAACTTGGATACAATCTCAAAAACGACAGAATGATCTCTGTTCGTTTCCAAGGCAAACCACTCAATATCACAGTTATCCAAGTCTATGCCCTAACCAATAACACTGAAGAGGCTGAAGTTGAATGGTTTTATGAAGATCTACAAGACCTTTTAGAACTAACACCCCCAAAAGATATCCTTTCATTATAGGGGACTGGAATGCAAAAGTAGGAAGTCAAGAAACACCTGGAGTAACAGGCAAACTTGGCCTTGGAATGCGGAATGAAGCATTGAAAGACTAATAGAGTTTTGCCAAGAAAATGCACTGGTCATAGCAAACACCCTCTTCCAACAACACAAGAGAAGACTCTACACATGGACATCACCAGATGGTCAATACCAAAATCAGATTGATTATATACTTTGCAGACAAAGATGGAGAAGCTCTATGCAGTCAACAAAAACAAGACCAGGAGTTGACTGTGTCTCAAAAACGACTCCTTTGGTAACTACTTTTACCAAATTCAAACTCAAATTGAAGAAAGCAGGGAAAACCGCTAGACCATTCAGGTATGACCTAAATCAAATCCCTTATGGTTATACAGTGGAAGTGAGAAATAGGTTAAAGGGCTTAGATCTGATAGAGTGCCTGATAAACTATGGAATGAGGTTCTTGACATTGTACAGGAGACAGGGATCAAGACCATCCCCATGGAAAAGAAATGCAAAAAGCAAAATGGCTGTCTGGGAGGTCTTACAAATAGCCAGGAAAAGAAGAGAGTGAAAGGCAAGGGAGAAAAGGAAAGATATAAGCACCTGAATGCAGAGTTGCAAAGAACAGCAAGAAGAGATAATAAAGCCTTCTTCAGTGATCAATGCAAAGAAATAGAGGAAAAGAACAGAATGGGAAAGACTAGAGATCTCTTCAAGAAAATCAGAGATATCAAGGGAACGTTTCATGCAAAGATGGGCTCAATAAAAGACAGAAATTGTCTGGACCTAACAGAAGCAGAAGATGTTAAGAAGAGGTGGCAGGAATACACGAAAGAACTGTACAAAAAGATCCTCACAACCCAGATAATCATGATGATGTGATCACTCATCTAGAGCCAGACATCTTGGAATGTGAAGTCAAATGGGCCTTAGAAAGCATCACTACAGACAAAGCGAGTGGAGGAGATGGAATTCCAGTTGAGCATTTTCAAATCCTGAAAGATGATGCTGTGAACGTGCTGCACTTAAAATGCCAGCAAATTTGGAAAACTCAGCCGTGACCACAGGACTGGAAAAGGTCAGTTTTCATTCCTACCCTGAGGAAAGGCAATGCCAAAGAATGCTCAAACTACCGCACAACTGCAGTCATCTCACATGCTAGTAAAGTAATGTTCAAAATTCTCCAAGCCAGGCTTCAGCAATATGTGAACCGTGAACTTCCTGATGTTCAAGCTGGTTTTAGAAAAGGCAGAGGAACCAGAGATCAAATTGCCAACATTCACTGGATCATGGAAAAAGCAAGAGAGTTCCAGAAAAACATCTATTTCTGCTTTATTGACTATGCCAAAGCCTTCGGCTATGTTGGTCACAATAAACTGTGGAAAATTCTGAAAGAGACGGGAATACCAGACCACCTGACCTGCCTCTTGAGAAATCTGTATGCAGGACGGGGAAGCAACAGTTAGAACTGGACATGCAAAACAGACTGGTTCCAAATAGGAAAAGGAGTTGTCAAGGCTGTATACTGTCATCCTGCTTCTTTAACTTTTATGCAGAGTATATCATGAGAAACGCTGGACTGGAAGAAACACAAGCTGGAATCAAGATTGCCAGGAGAAATATCAGTATCCTCAGATATGCAGATGACACCACCCTTATGGCAGAAAGTGAAGAGGAGCTAAAAGCCTCTTGATGAAAGTGAAAGAGGAAAGAGAAAAAGCTGGCTTAAAGCTCAACATTCAGAAGACAAAGATCAAGACATCCGGTCCCATCACTTCATGGGAAATAGATGGGGAAACAGTGGAAACTGTCAGCCTTTATTTTCTTAAGCTCCAAAATCACTGCAGATGGTGATTGCAGCCATGAAATTAAAAGACGCTTACTCCTTGGAAGACAAGTTATGACCAACCTAGATAGCATATTCAAAAGCCGACATTTCTTTGCTGGCTAAGGTCTTTCTAGTCAAGGCTATGGTTTTTCCTGTGGTCATGTATGGATGTGAGAGTTGGACTGTGAAGAAGGCTGAGCGCTGAAGAATTGATGCTTTTGAAATGTGGTATTGGATAAGATGCTTGAGAGTCATTTGTACTGCAAACAGATCTAACCAGTCTATTCTGAAGGAGATCAACTCTGGGATTTCTTTGGAAGGAATGATGCTAAAGCTGAAACTCCTGTATTTTGGCCACCTTATGAGAAGAGTTGACTCATTGGAAAATACTCTGATGCTGGGAAGGACTGGGGATTGGGGGCAGGAAGAGAAGGGTACGACAGAGGATGAGATGGCTGGATGGCATCACTGACTCGGTGAACGTCAATCTGAGTGAACTCCGGGAGATGGTGATGGACAGGGAGGCCTGGCATGCTGCAATTCATGGGGTCACAAAGAGTCGGTCACGACTGAGTGACTGAACTGAACTTACTGATGAAAACTAGGAAGACCTAGAACTAACACCCAAAAGACGTCCTTCCCATTACTGGGGACTGGATTGCAAAAGTAGAAAGTCAGAGATACCTGGAGTAACAGGCAAATTTAACCTTGGAATACAGAAAGAAGCAGGGCAAAGGCTAACAGAGTTTTGCCAACAAACCACACTGGTCATAGCAAACACCCTCTTCCAACAGCACAAGAGAAGACTCTACACATGGACATCACCAGATAGTCAATACCGAATTCAGATTGATTATATTCTCTGCAGCCAAAGATGGAAAAGCTCTATACAATCAGCAAAAACAAGACTGGGAGCTGACTGTGGCTCAGATCATGAACTACTTCTTGCCAAATTTAGACTTAAATTGAAGAAAATAGGGAAAACCAGTAGACCATTCAGGTATGACATAAATCAAATCCCTTACGATTATACAGTGGAAGTGACAAATAGATTCAAGGGATTAGATCTGATATAGTGCCTGAAGAACTATGGACAAAGGTTTGTGACAGTGTACAACAGGCAGGGATTAAGACCATCCTGAAGAAAAGAAATGAAAAAAGGTTATTTGAGTAGGCCTTACAAATAGCTGAGAAAAGAAGAGGAGCTAAAGGCAAAGGAGAAAAGGAAAGCTATGAGCATCTGAATGCAGAATTCCAAAGAATAGCAAGGGGATATAAGAAAGCCCTCCTCAATAATCCATGCAAAGAAATACAGGAAAACATTAGAATGGAAAAGATTAGAGATTTCTTCAAGAAAATTAGAAATACCAAGGAATCATTTCATACAAAGATAGGCACAAGTAAGGAGAGAAATTGTATGGGCTTAACAGAAGCAGAAGATATTAAAAAGAGGTTGAAACAATACAGAGAAGAATTATACAAAGGAGATCTTCATGACCCAGATAATCACGATGGTGTGATCACCCACCTAGAGCCAGGAATTCCAGAATGTGAAGTCAAGTGAGCCTTAGAAAGCATCACTACCAACAAAGCTAGGGAAAGTGACGGAATTCCAGCTGAGCTATTTCAAATCTTAGAAGATAATGCTGTGAAAGTGCTGCACTCAATATGCCAGCAAATCTGGAAAGCTCAGCAGTGGCCACAGGACTGGAAAAGATCAGTTTTCACTCTAATCCCAAAGAAAGGCAATGCCAAAAGTGCTCAGACTACTGCACAATTGCACTCATCCCACATACTAGAAGAAGAAGGAGAAGGCAATGGCAACCCACTCCAGTACTCTTGCCTGGACAATCCCATGGATGGAACAGCCTGGTAGGCTACGGTCCACGGGGTCGCTAAGAGTCAGGACACGACTGGGTGAGTTCACTTTCACTCACTTTCACATGCTAGAAAAGTAATGTTCCAAATTCTCCAAGCGAGGCTTCAAAAAATATGTGAATCCTGAACTTCCATATGCTCAAGCTGAATTTACAAAAGGCAGAGGAACATGAGATCAAATTGCCAACATGTTTTGGATCATAGAAAAAGCAAGATAATTCCAGAAATGCATTTCCTTCTGTTTATTGATTATACCAAATCCTTTGATTGTGTAGATCACGACAAACTAACTGTGCAAAATTCTTAAAGAGATGGGAATATTATACCACCTGACCTGCCTCCTGAGAGATCTGTATGTAGATCAAGAAGCAGAATTTAAAACCAGACTTGAAACAACAGACTGGTTCCAAATTGGGAAAGGAGTATGTCAAGGCTGTATATTGTCACCCTGCTTATTTAACTTATATGTAGAATACTTGATGAGAAATGCTGGGCTGGATGAAGCACTAGCTGGAATCAATATTGCTGGGGAAAATATCAATAGCCTCCCATAAGCAGATGACACTACTCTTATGACAGAAAATGAAGAGGAACTAAAGAGCCTCTTGATGAAAAAGAAAGAGGAGAGTGAAAGATCTGGCTTAAAACTTAACATTTAAAAAGCTAAGATCATGACATCTGGTCCCATCACTTCATGGCAAATAAAGGGGAAAACAATGGAAATAGTGATAAGACTCTTTTTGGAGGACTCCAAAATCACTGAAGATGGTGACTGCAGCCATGAGATTAAAAGATGCCCTCTCCTTGGAAGAAAAGTTATGACCAACCTAGATAGCGTGTTCAAAAGCAGAGACATTACTTTGCTGACGAAGTTCCGTCTAGTCAAGGCTATGGTTTTTCCTATGGTCATGTATGGATGTGAGAGTTGGACTGTGAAGAAGGCTGAGCACTGAAGAATTGATGCTTTTGAACTGTGGTGTTGGAGAAGACTCTTGAGAGGCATTACTTTGCTAACAAAGGTCCATCTAGTCAAAGTTATTGATTTTCCAGTAGCCATGTATTAATGTGAGAGCTGGACTATAAATAAAGCTGAGATACTGAGCTCCAAAGAATTTATGCTTTTGAACTGTGGTGTTGGAGAAGACTCTTGAGAGTCCCTTGGAGACTCAAGGGACTGCAAGGAGATCAAACCAGTCCATCCTAAAGGAAATTAGTACTGAATATCCATTGGAAGAACTGATGCTGAAGCTGAAGCTCTGATATTTTGGCCACCTGATGTACCAATTCTTGTAAAAGACCCTAATGCTGGGAAAGATTAAAGGTGGGAGGAGAAGGGGATGACAGAGGATGAGATGGTTGGATGGCATCATCAACTCTATGGAGATGAGTTTCAGCAAGCCCCAGGAGTTGATGATGGACTGCAGTCCATGGGGTCACCAACAGTTGAACACCACTGAGGAACAGAACTGAACTGATTCAGTCAACATTTTGGACAGCATTGAGATATGTATCAGAATATATCAAGAAGATACCTGCTACCCTCTAATAGGATTATTTGATGTTTTTCTTCTTGCCATGTGGAACATATGTTTTTAAAAATTAGCTTTTATTTATTTTTTAATTGTCTTCATAGGCTACTTCCAAATTAGTATTCTTACCACTATCATTTTAAACATATTATCCTCAGAACTATTTAATTGAATTCATACAAATTTGTTTATGAGAATTTATTTTACTCTTTTGAGTTTTTAAAATAAGTGCCTGTAAAAGTTCTGACAATTTATTTAAATGTTTTCCAATTTATCTTTGTATGTCTATGCTAAAATCTGTATTTCCTCTTGACTATCAGATTCTTAAAGATTTTATAATCACTTTCTCTCAAGATTCCTATTATTTCTATTTCACCAACTTATTTCTTCTTATTATGAACAGTTAGGGCTAGAAAAATAGCTCATTTCTTTACATCTAAGGAAAATGAAATTGTCAACTAGTATATTAAAAACTTGTCATATTAATAAGGGTGCAGCCCTTAATTTGAAAACCAAGCAGAGATTTTATAAATATTTACTGCATAAAAATATGAACATGCCTAATGTTACAATTTTGTAATAGGAAGGTGCTGGGTTTTATGTGCAATATGACTAGAACATTTGGGGAATAAATGAAGCAGGAAACCCTAGTTTCATGAGCCCAGATACAACATAGCATGCTAAACGCACTCTGTTAGGGTAAGGTAAGGTGAAGTCGCTCAGTCGTGTCTGATTCATTGTGACCCCGTGGACTGTAACCTACTAGGCTTCTCCATCCATGGGACTCTCCAGGCAAGAATACTGGAGTGGATTGCCATTTCCTTCTCCAGGGGATCTTCCCAACCCAGGTATCAAACCCGGATCTCCCGCATAGGAGGCAGACGCTTTTACCTCTGAGATGCTAGAAAAGGGAAAAAGCATTTTGCATAGAAAAGATCATGTTTAGAAACAGAACAAAATGGGAAGTATCAAAGAGAAGGGAATGGTTTTCCATTTCAGTATTCTTGCTAAGCAAATACCATGGACAGTGGAGCCTGACAGGCCATAGTCCATGGGGTCTCAAAGGGTCAGACAGGACTGAGCAATTGAACAACAGAGTAGAAGATATATGAGCTCATATAGAAGAACCAAAAGATATCTAAAAACAATCAGTGCACCAAAAGAGAAAAATAAGAGAAAAACATACACTCAATAAAAGGATCTAAGTGAATTACCATTGTTGTTCAGTTGCTAAGCTGCGTCTTATTCATTGGGACGCCATGTACTGCAGCATGCCAGACCTCTCTGTCCCCCACTATCACTGGAGTTTGTGGAAACTCATGTCCATTGAGTCAATGATGCTATCTAACCATGTAAGGATATAAAATGAGTAAAATAAAGCATGAGGTGTGGCTGATACACAAGCTATAAAGCGGTTAAAAAATAAAGGGGGAAGAACATATATGAATTAAGAATATTTTTAAAAAAAGCAGCTTAGTACTTTAAAGATACTGCTGTTTATTTAAAAAAAAAAAAAGAATAGATGGGTTGAGGAATACAATATACAAACCACAATGGGTTCATTCAGTTGATGAAAATGGGTAGCACAATAGGACAAGGAAAAGTCCAAATTAAATAACTAGAAGACAAGATCAAAGGACACCACAAAAATAAATCGAGTAGAAACAGAAGCTATGGAGAAATGGAAATTATGAAAAAATGGTAAAGATATACATTTCAATGCCAAAATTAGTCTAAGAGATATATATGAGAAAATAAAAGAAAGAAGTGATACATGACAACTCCAAGAAATTAATTAAGATACAAGTAGGAAACTCCAGCAAAACAGTAGATGCTGGAGTGGTGGCTGTGTTGTGCTGGAGTGACTTTGAGGAGATACTCCATGTCGAAGTGCAAAAGAGAAGTCCCAGAAAGATGGTAGGAGGGGAGAAATTGCATTTAGAATCAAATGCCATACTCGCCAGAGATGCTCAGAGGGCTCAAACAAGTCCTCTGTGTGCCAGGACCCAGAGACCCTGCAGAGACTGAGCCAGAACTATGTTTGAGTGTCTCCTGTGGAGGTACAGGTCAGCAGTGGACTGCTGCAGAGGCAGGGGTTCTGGGTGCAGTAGATCTGGGTATGGTATAAGCCCTCTTGGAGGAGGTCAACTTTAATCCCACCATAGAGCCACCAGAATTTACACAAGATTGGAAAAAACAGACTCTTGGAGGGCACAAATGAAACCTTGTGTGCACCAGGACACAGGAGAAAGGAGCAGTGACCCCACAACAGACTGACCCAGACTTGCCTATGAGTGTCCAGGAGTCTCCAGCAGAGATATGTGTTGGTGATGGCCTGCTACAGAGTTGGGGCACAATGTGCAGCAGTGTATGCATGGGAAATTTTGAAGGAGGTCACCATTATCTTCATTACCTCCACCACAGTTTGGCTCCAGGACTAATAACAGGGAGGGAACACAACACCACCCACCAACAGAAAATTGGATTAAAGAGTCACTGAACCTTCTGCATCCATCAGAACAAAACCTATTTTCCCTCTCAGTCAGTCCCTCCCATCAGGAAACTTCCATAAGCCTCTTATTCTTCTCCATCAGAGGACAGACAGAATGTAAACCACAATCACAGAAAACTAACCAATCTGATCACATGGACCACAACTTTGTTTGACTCAATGAAACTATGAGCCATGACATGTAGGGCCACCAAGATAGAGGGGTCATGGTGGAGAGTTCTCACAAAACATGATCCACTGGAGAAGGGAATGGTAAACCACTTCAGTATCCTTGCCTTGAGAACCCCATGAACAGTAAGAAAAGGCAAAAAGTTAAGACACTGAAAGATAAATTCCACAGATCAGTAGGTGCCCAATATGCTACTAGAGATCTGTGGAGAAATAAATCCAGGAAGGATGAAGAGACGGAGCCAGAGATAAAACAAAACCCAGTTATGGGCGTGACTGGTGATGGAAGTAAAGTCAGATGTTGTAAATAACATTGCATAGGAAGCTGGAATGTTAGGTCCATGAATCAAGGCAAATTGGAAGTGGTCAAACAGGAAATGATGGCACGAGTGATTGTCGATTTTTACGAATCAGAGAACTAAAATGGAATGGAATGAGTGAATTTAACTCAGATCACTATTGTACCTACTACTGTGGGCAAGAAACTCTTAGAAAAAATAGAGTAGTCTTCATAGTCAACAAAGGAGGCTGAAATGCGTTAATTGGATGCAATCTCAAAAACAGCAGAATGATCTCTGTTCCTTTCCAAGGCAAACTGTTCAATATCACAGTAATCCAAGTCTATGCCCTGATCAGTAATGCTGAAAAAGTTGAAGTTGAATGGTTCTGTGCATACCTACAAGACCTTCTAAAAGTAATACCCCTTAAAATGTCATTTTCATTACAGGGAACTGAAATGCAAAACTAGGAAGTCAAGAGATACCTGAAGTAACAGGCAAATTTGGCCTTGGAGTACAGAATGAAGCAGGCAAGACCTTATACAGCTTTGCCAAGAAAACCAGTGGTCATAGCAAATACCCTCTTCCAACAACACAAGAGAAGATTCTACACATGGACCCCCTCAGATGGTCAATACCAAAATCATATTGATTATATTCTTTGCAGCCAAAGTTTGAGAAACATCTACACAGTTGTCAAAAACAACAATGGAACCTGACTGTGGCACAGATCTTGAACTCCTTATTGCCAAATTCAGACTTAAATTGAAGAAAGTAGGGAAAACCAGTAGACCAAGGTATGACCTAAATCAAAGCACTTACAATTATACAGGGGATGTGGCAGATGGATTCAAGGGATTGGATCTGATAGAGTGCCTGAAGAACTGTGGACAGAGGTTCATGACAGTGTACAAGGGGCAGTGATCAAGACCATTCCCAAGGGGGAAAAAAATGCAAAAGGCAAAATGGTTGTCTGAAGGGACCTTACAAACAGCTGTGAAAAGAAGTGAAAGGCAAAGGAGTAAAGGAAAGATATACTCATTTGAATGCAGAGTTCCAAAGAATAGCAAGGATAAGAAAGCCTTCCTCAGTGATCAATGCAAAGAAATAGAGGAAAACATTAGAATGGGAAGTCTAGATACCTCTTCAGGAAAATCAGAGATACCAAGGGAACTTTTCCTGTACAGATGGGCACAATAAAGACAGAAATGGTATGGACCTAACAGAAGTAGAAGATATTAAGAAGAGGTGGCAAGAATACCCAGAAGAATTATAAAAAAAAAAAAAAAAAAAAAAAACTTCATGACTCAGATAACCAAGAGGTGTAATTACTCACCTAGAGCAATACAGCCTGGAATGTGAAGTCAAGTGGGCCTTAGGAAGCATCACTATGAATAAAGCCAGTGGAGGTGCTGGAATTCCAGTTGAGCTATTTTAAATCTTAAAAGATGATGCTGTGAAAGTGCTGTACTCAATATGCCATCAAATTGGGAAAGCACAGCAGTGGCCACAAGACTGCCACAAGTCAGTTTTCATTCCAGTCCCAAAGAAAGGCAATGTCAAAGAATGCTCAGGCTACTGCACAATTGCACTCATCTCACTTGCTGACAAAGTAATGCTCAAAATTCTTCAAGCCAGGCTTCAACAGTACATGAGCTGTGAACTTGCAGATGTCCAAGGTGGTTTCAGAAAATGCAGAGGAGCCAGAGAGCAAATTGCCAGTGTCTGCTGGATCATCGAAATAGAAAGAGAATTCCAGAAAAACATCTATTTTTGCTTTTTGACCATGCCAAAGCCTTTGAGTGTGTGGATTACAACAAACTGTAAAAATTCTTCAAAAGATGGAAATATCACATCACCTGACCTTCCTGCTGAGATATCTGTATGCAGGTCAAGAAGCAATAGTTAGAACTGGATATGGAATAACAGACTGGTCCCAAATCGGGAAAAGAAGAATATCAAGTCTGTATATTGTCATCCTGCTTATTTAACTTATATTCAGAGCACGTCATGAGAAATACTGGACTGGATGAAGAACAAGCTGGAATCAAGGTTGGAGCAGAATTATCAAAAACCTCACATATGCAGATGACACAACACTTATGGCAGAAAGCAAAGGAGAACTAAAGAGCCTCGATGAAAGTGAAAGAGGAGAGTGAAAAAGATGCCTTAAAACTCAGTATTCAGAAAATTAAGATCATGGCATCTGGTCTCATTACTTCTTGGCAAATAGATGGGTAAACAATGGAAACAGTGACAGACTTTATTTGTGGTGTTTGTTTGCAGGGTGAGAGCGGGGGGTATCTCCAAAATCACTGCAGTTCATGACAGCAACCAAGAAATTTTAATTTAATTCAGAATTTTGCTCCTTGGAAGAAAAGTTATGGCCAACCTAGGCAGCATATTAAAAAGCAGAGACATTACTTTGCCAAGAACTATCAGTCTAGTTAAAGCTATGGTTTTTCCAGTAGTCATGTATGGATGTGAAAGTTGGAATATAAGAAAGCTGAGTGCTGAAGAACTGATGCTTTTGAACTGTGGTGTTGGAGAAGACTCTTGAGAATCCATTGAACAGCAAGAAGATCCAACCAGTCCATCGTAAAGGAAATCAAATCAATCCTAAATATTCATTGAAAGGGCTAATGCTGAAACTCGAATACATTGGCCATCGGCTGCGAAGAGCTGACTGGTTTGAAAAGACTCTGATGTTGGGAATGATTGAAGGAGGGAGGAGAAGGGGCCAACAGTGGATGAGATGGTTGGATGGCATCACTGAGTTGATGGACAGGAGTTTGTTAAGCTCCAGGAGTTGGTGATGGACAGGGAAGCCTGGTGTACTGCAGTCCATGGGGTTGCAAAGAGCTGGACATAACTGAGCGACTGAACTGAACTGAAATGAGAATAACATGGACCTCCCAGTGGCATGTGATAATAAGGAAAAAAAACAGATATAGCCATATCATAGGTACATTTTATTATTTCAGGATCAAATACAAAATACATATCAGAGTAGAAAAATAAAAGTTACAGGTATTGACAAATGTTTTTTTTTTTTTTCTATTAGTAACACTAACTATAAAAAGATAGAGAACAAGTGGCAACATATTAGCACTTTGGCATTGATTTTTTTAACTGATTCTAAAATTCCAGATATTATTATTGTTATGATTCAGTAGCTAAATCATGTCCAACTCCTTTGACCCCATGGACATGGACTGCAGTAGGGCAGGGTTCCCTGTCCTTCACCATTTCCTAGAGTTTACTCAAATTCATGTCTGTTGAATCAGTGATGCCATCTAATCATTTCATCCTCTGCCACTACCTTATCTTCTTGCCCTCAGTCTTTACAGCATTAGGATCTTTTCCAATGAGTTGGCGTTCTCTCAACAGATGGCCAAAGTACTGGAGCTTTCATTTCAGCATCAGTCCTTCCAGGGAATATTCAAGGCTGATTTCCTTTAGGATTAATTGGTCTGATCTTGCTGTCCAAAGTACTCACAGGAGTCTTCCCCAGCACCACACTTAGAAAGCATCAATTCTTCAGCACTCAGCGTTTTTCCTGATCCAAATTTTACATTCATACATAACTACTGGAAAAGCCATAGCTTTAACTATATGGACCTTTGTCCGTATGTACCTATGATATTCCTATATCTGTTTTTTCCCTATATTATGACATAAAGTAATTTCTCTGCATTTTAATATGCTGTCTAGGTTTGTCATAGCTATTCTTCTAAAGAGCAAGTGCATTTTAATTTTGTGGCTGCAGTCACCATCTGCAGTGATTTTGGAGCCCAATAAAATGAGAGTAAGATGAAGAAGAGTTGTTGATGTGATATGATAATGGCTAAAGTTAATGAAATATTCAAACAGCACTGTAGAAAGAAAAAAATAGCTTTATGCATGTTTTCACATTTAATATGTCAAATTATCTTTCCAGTAATTGTGGGATAAGTGATTTGGACCATTATTTTTAATAAAAATAAAAAAAGCTTAACAAAGTATTTTGAAAGCATATATAGTTGAAAGCACAGAATTATCAAAACTGTGAGTAATACTGGGCCAAAATCTAGGAATAAAAGAAAATATAGAAAGGAGAAACAAGTATTTAAAATCACTACTTATTAATATTGACCAATATCTACAAAAGGAAATTGAGAGGTTGATAAAGAGTCTGGGGGTTCAAAACAAGGGTTCAGGATCTCACACTATGTTGTGAGGAGTTGTGGGAAGAAATAACCTAAAGCAGAAACATTCTCTTAGGAATTGAAACCTAGATTAGAAAAAAAAAAAAAATCTCATGTTTTATTTGGGTTCCGTTCAGTTCAGTCACTCAGTCGTGTCCAACTCTTTGCAACCCCGTGGACTGCAAGCATGCCAGGCCTCCCTGTCCATTACCAACTCCCGGAGTATACTCAAACTCATGTTCATCAAGATGGTGATGCCATGTAAACATCTCATCTTCTGTCGTCCCCTTCTCCTCTCACCTTCAATGTTTCCAAGGATCAGGGTCTTTTCAAATGAATCAGCTCTGTGCATCTAGTGGCCAAAGCTTAGGAGTTTTACCTTCAACATCCGTCCTTCCAATGAATATTCAGGACTGATTTTCTTTAGGATGGACTAGCTGGATCTCCTTGCAGTCCAAGGGACTCAAGAGTCTTCTCCAACACCACAGATCTGCAGTGATTTTGGAGCCCCCAAAATAAAGTCTGACACTGTTTCTACTGTTTCTCCATCTGTTTGCCATGAAGTGATGGGACTGGATGCCATGATCTTTGTTTTCTGAATGCTGAACTTTAAGCCAACTTTTTCACTCTTCTCTTTCACCTTCATCAAGAGGCTCTTTAGTTCTTCTTCACTTTCTGCCATAAAAGTGGTGTCATCTGCATATCTGAGGTTATTGATATTTCCTGCATTCGGTCCAGCATTTCTAAGGATGTATTCTGCATATAAGTTAAATAAGCAGGGTGACAATATACAACCTTGATGAATTCCTTTTCCTATTAGGAACCAGTCTGTTGTTTCATGTCCAATTCTAGCAGTTGCTTCCTGACCTGCATACAGATTTCTCAAGAAGTGGGTCAGATGGTGTGGTATTCCAGTCTCTTGAAGAATTTTCCACAGTTTATTGTGATCCACACAGTCAAAGGCTTTTCATAGTCAATTAAACAGAAATATATATATTTTTTTTTTCAAGAACTCTCTTGCTTTTTCGATGATCCAGGGGATGCTGGCCATTTGATCTCTGCTTCCGCTGCCTTTTCTACAACCAGCTTGAACATGTGGAAGTTCATGGCTCATGCACTGTTGAAGCCTGGCTTGCAGAATTTTGAGCATTACTCTGCTAGGGTGTTGAGATGAGTGCAATTGTGTTGTAGTTTGAGCATTTTTGGCATTGCCTTTCTTTGGGATTGGAATGAAAACTGAACTTTTCCAATCCTATGCCAACTGCTGAGTTTTCCAAGTTTGCTGGCATATTGAGTGCAGCACTTTTAAAGCATCATTTTTTTAGAATTTGAAATAGCTCAACTGGAATTATATTGCCTTTACTAGCTTTATTCATAGTGATGCATCCTAAGGCCCATTTGAATTCACATTCCATGATGTCTGGCTCTAGGTGAGTGATCACAACATCGTGATTACCTGGGTAGTGAAGATCTTTTTGTATAGTTCATCAGTGTATTTTTGCCACTTCTTCTCAATATCTTCTACTTCTGTTAGGTCCATATCATTTCTGTCCTTTATTGTGCCTATTTTTTGCATGACATGTTTATTTGTTATATCTAATTTTCTTGAAGAAATCTCTAGTCTTTCCCATCCTATTGTTTTCCTCTATTTCTTTGCACTGAAGAAGGCTTTCTTATCTTTTCTTGCTATTCTTCAGAACTGTGCATTCAAATGGGTATATCTTTCCTTTTCTCCTTTGCTTTTGGCTTCTCTTCTTTTCACAGCTATTTGTAAAGACTACCTAGACAGCCATTTTGCGTTTTTGAATTTCTTTTTTGGAGGATGGTATTGCTCCCTGTCTCCAATGTCATGAACTTCTGTCCATAGTCCATCATTCACTTTATCAGATCTGGTCCTTTAAATATATTTCTCACTTCTACTGTATAATTGTTAGTGATTTGATTTAGGTCATACCTGAGTGGTCTAGTGGTTTCCCATACTTTCTTCAATTTAAGTCTGAATTTGTCAATAAGTAGCTGATGATCTGAGCCACAGTCACCTCCCAGTCTTGTTTCTGCCGACTGTATAGAGCTTCTGCATCTTTGGCTGCAAAGAATATAATCAATCTCATTTCGGTGTTGACCATCTGATGATGTTCATGTGTAGAATCTTCTCGTGTTGTTAGAAGAGGGTTAGTGCTATGACCACGGTATTCTCTTTGCAGAACTCTATTATCCTTTGCCCTGCTTCATTCTGTACTCCAAGGCCAAATTTGCCTGTTACTCCAGGTGTTTCTTGACTTCCTATTTTTGCATTCCATTCCCTATAATGGAAAGGATATATTTTAGGGGGTGTTAATTCTAGAAGGTCTTGTAGGTTTTCATAGAATCATTCAACTTCAGCTTCTTCAACGTTACTGGTAGGGCCATAGACTTGCATTACTGTGATACTGAATGGTTTGCCTTGAAAAAGAAAAGAGATCATTCTGTTGTTTTTGAGATTGCACCCTAGTACTGCATTTTGGACTCTTTGATTGATTATGATGGCTCCTCCTTTTCTTCTAATGGTTTCTTGCCCACAGTAATAGATATAATGGTCATCTGAGTTAAATTCATCCATTCCAGTCCATTTTTAGTTGGCTGATTTCCTAAAATGTTGGCAATCACTTTTTCCATCTCCTGTTTGACCACTTTCAATTTGCCTTGATCCATGGACCTAACATTCCAGTTTCCTTTGCAATATTGTTCTTTACAACATTGGACCTTGCTTCCATCACTAGTCATATCCACAACTGGGTGTTGTTTTTGCTTTGGCTACATCTCTTAATTTTTTTCTGGAGTTATTTCTCCACTGATCTCCTGTAGCGTATTGGGCACCTACCGACCTGAGGAGTACATCTTTCAGTGTCCTATCTTTTTGTCTTTTCATAGTGTTCATGGGGTTCTCAAGAAAGGATTACTGAAGTGGTTTGCCATTCACTCCTCAAGTGGGAATCCCATAGCCATATGCAAATAAAAAGTAAATGCTCTCAATATTTCTAGAGGAAAACATAGTTATCTATTACCTGGGATAATTTCAATTTCTTTCATAAAAAATATCTGACTATCAGTGAAAATTAATCAAATGTTATTACAGCTTAAACAACATTATCTAAACCTGGTAGAAATAATAGAAAATGGGGTGAAATTCAATTATTTAAATAGCTAAATAATGGAATTGTTAGTCATGACTAAGGTAATGCTTTAGCCACCTGATGTGAAGAGCCAACTCTTTGGAAAGACTCTGATACTGGGGAAGATTGAGAGCAGAAGTGGATGTCAGAGGATAAGACAGTGAATGACAGGGAAGCCTGGTGTGCTGTAGCTCATTGGGTCACAAAAAGTTCGACATGACTTAGTGGCTAAACAGCAAAAACAATTATAATTATACTTAATATGTTCAATGTAAGGTTTTAAAATATATTCAATTTCAGTTAGAGAAGGAAAAGAGAGAGAGATCACAAACAATATTCGAAGAGAAATTGCTGGAGAATGTTCAAAATCAAAAATAACTTCAAATCATGCCATTAAAAAGTACCACAATTCCCAAGAAGAATAAATAGGATACATATAATTAGTAAAATTCCAGAATCCCAAAACAAAGAAAGCATACTAAACAAAATAATAGAGAGAGAGAGAGAGAAAATCATTAAAACCATATTAAAGTATAGCAGAAAGATTTAAAACTGACATAGCAGAAGAAAGGTCTTCCCATATAACTCAGTCAGTAAGTATCTGCCCACAGTGTGGGAGACCTGGGTTCAATTCCTGGGTCAGGATGTTCCCCTCAGAAGGAAATGGCACCCCCTGCATTATTCTTGAATGGAGAATCCCATAGACAAGGGAGTCTGGAAGGCTAAAGTTCATGGGATAGCAAGAGTTGGAGACAACTTAGTGCAATTAAAAAAAAAAAAAAAGAAGAAGAAGAAGAAGAAGAAACAACCCCAGGGGGAAAAAAAAAATTGGACTGACAAGGTATTCCAAACAATGAGAAACACATGAACATCAAAATTTAAACAGTGAAATTTAAGACTGTTAAAATTAAATGCTTTTAATTTTATTAGAAACAAAAATTCAAGACCATCATCAAAAAAATCTACAATAGTAAGTTTTGGAGAAGGTGTGGAGTGAAAGAAACCTTCTTACACTGTTGGTGGGAATGTAAATTCGTACAGCCACTGTGGAGAATAGTGGAGATTCCTTAAAAAAACTAAAAATAGAGCAACTAAATGATCCAGCTGTCTCCCTCCTGGGCATATATCCAGAGAAAGCCATAATTTGAAAAGATACAGGCATTCCAGTTTTTTCTGAACCAGTTTACAACAACCAATATGTGTAAACAACCTAAATGCCTGTCAACAGAGGAATGCATAAACAAGATTTGGTACATATATGTAATGGAATATAATTTAGCCATAAAAAATAAAGAAAGTATGCCACTTTGCAGCAACAAAAATTAATCTAAAGATTATCATACCAAGTTAAGTAAGTTAGAGAGGAGGGGGCTAAATTGGGAGGCTGAAATTGATATATACACACTACTATGTATAAAATAGATCACTAATATAGACCTACTGTATAGCACAGGGGACTCTGCTCAGTACTCTGTAATGACCTTTGTGGGAAAATAACCTAAAATAGAGTGTTTATATGTATATGTATAACTGATTCCTTTTGCTATATACCCGAAGCTAATACAACATTGTAAATCAAGTATACTCCAAAAGGACTTTTTAAAGAAATAAAAATCTAAAATTGGTAGCCTATGCTTCTACCCTAAGAGACTAGAAAATGTAAAACAAAATAAACAGAAGAAAAGCATACAAATTGGGGGCGGGGAATCAGTGAAATTAAAAGGAGATATCCAGTGAAGGAATTCTATGATATTTGAAAGCTTATTTCTTGTAAAGTCATCAAAATTAAGAAATTTGTTGTGAAATCGATCAAGAAAAAATGAGAGAAATCACAGGTCACCAATATCATGGAAAAAAAGGAACTTCATTATAAATTACATAAAACATTATAATGATAATGAGGGGAAAATGCCACAACTTACGAACATAAATTTGATAATAAAGTCCACTCTTTGAAAAATATAAACTATCAAGTCTCACTCATAACAAATAACTAACCTAAATACTCTATGTCTATTAAATAAATTAAATTTATAGCTAAAACTATTCACAAATAAATTACAAGATTCAGAAATGTCACTGAGGAGTTATTCTGAATATTTAAGAGGAAAAAAAAAAGAGTACTGATTCTAAATGAGCTCTTCCAGAAAGCTAAAGAGAGAACCTCTTTCTGCTCATTATTATCATCATCCACCTTTACAAAATCCTGGTAAAACAGTACCATAAAGGAGAATAAAGCCCAAGGTCCTTCACTGATATATAGGATATTCAATAAATTTTAGCAAATTGAATCCAACAATACACGAGAAGATAACATATCATTACTGAAGTTAATTCTATTAATAAGACTAGACCAATATTTAAAAAAATTAATAAAATTCACCATAAATTGAAAGTGAAAATCACTCAGTCATGTCCGACTCTTTGTGACCCCATGGACTATACAGTCCATGGAATTCTCCAGGTTAGAATACTGGAGTGGTTAGCTTTTCTCTTCTCCAGGGGATCTTCTCACTATAGACACAGGTTAAATAAGTAAAACTAAATGAATATGTCACCAGTTGCAGACAAAGCATATAAATAAATCCAGCAGAGAAGGAGGTGTCAGAGGATGAGATAGTTGGATGTCATCACCAACTCAGTGGACATGAATTTGAACAAACTCTTGGAGACAGTGAAGGATAGAGAAGCCTGGCATGCTGCAGTCCATAAGGTTGCAAAGAGTCTGACATGACTTAGCAATGAACAAGAACAATAATATTTATGATAAAAACTCTTAGAAAATTACAAATAGAATAAGCTTCTTGAACATAACAAATATAATTCAAATAACAGAAAACAAGATATCCACAGCTAACTTCTCCTTAATACAGGAACAAAGTAAAAATATCATGACTCATATTAGACATCCTATTGAAAGACTTAAGCATTGCAAGGAGAGAAATAAAATAAATTTTTAAAAAGCCTTGAAACACATGTCTTAAAGTGTGTTTGCTCAGTCCCATCGAATTCTTTGTGACCCCCATGGACTGTAACCCACCAGGCTCCTCTGTCCATGGAATTTTCCAGGCAAGACTGTGGGAGTGGGTTGCCATTTCCTCTTCCATGTAATCTTCCCCACTCAGGGATAGAACCTGCTTTAAGTTATGCAAAATTAACTGAAAACAGTTTATAGTTCTAAATGTAAAAAATTAAAAATAAGTATAGAAGAAAATCTTAGCAAGCTTAGATTTGGTTATGATGCATATAGCATCAGAAATGAGATTCATAAGAGAAAAAAAATTGTACACTGAAATTTACAGAAATAAAAAGAAATGTTTGCTCTGTTAAGTAAATTGTAAGACATGTCACACATTTAACTATATATCACATTTCTGACAATGGGCCTATATACAGAGCTCTTATAACTCAAAACTAAGGAAACAAACTTTTAAAAGTAGGTAAAAGAGCTGAACAAATTTTTCAGCCAAGACATATAAATGGAAAATAAAGTATATAAAATTGCTCTACATCATTAAATATTAGGAATAGGCAAATTAAAGCTATAGTAAGATACTACCACACACTTATGAGTATCGTTAGTATCAAAAACACTTTGAATATCAAATTATCTCAAGAAATAAGAGAAACTCATTCATTGCTGATGAGAAGACAAAATTATATGAGCATAAAAGTCAAATATATACAAATATATAAATATATTATATTTGTCAAACAATATAAGTTTGACAGGGAAATTCCCTGGTGCTCCAGTGATTAGCAGTTTCATGTTTTCAGTGCCAAGGGTAAAAGTTCAATCCCTGGTGGGGGAACTAAGATCCTGCAAGCTGCTCAGTGCAGCCAGATTTTTAAAAATTTAAATTAAAAAAAGTCAGTTTGATACTTTCTTAAATTTTTTAAATGTATGGTTGCCATATAACCCACTTTAACTTCTTCTGGGCTTTCTTAGTGACTCAGCTGGTTAAGAATCTGCCTCTAATGTGGGAGACCTGGGTTCGATCCCTGGGTTGGGAAGATCTCCTGGAGAAGGGAATGGCTACCCACTCCAATATTCTGGTCTGGAGAATTCCGTGGACTATACAGTCCATGGGTTTGCAAAGAGTTGGACACAACTGAGTGACTTTTACTTTCGCTTTCAACTTCTAGCATCTTCCTATGAAAAAATGAGAACTTAGGTTCAAGTATGTGTGAAAATATTTCACTAGCTCTATTCATAACTCTTCAAATGGAAAACATTATTTCCACAGATGAAATGAGTACACAAACTATTGTATGTCTCTATAATTAGATGCTACTCAATAATAAAACAGACCTATTGATTCACACAAAAACACGAATGAGTATAAAGTGCACTTTTTAAGTGAGAAATTAATCTCAGAATACTGTATATTGTGTTATTCCATTTGTATAACATTCTGAAAATGGCAGAGCTTTAAGGATGGATAACAGATCAATGTTGTCAGGTTGGAATAAAATTAGGGCCACGGGGGACTTTAGATGGTGGGAGAACTTTTCTTCCTGCTCTTCCATGTATTTGTCAGTACTCTTAGAATTGTACACCATAAACCGTGAGACTTAATATATACAAATAAAAGCAAATAACTGGATTGCTGTCGTGAAGCCTAGAACAGAATGCTGACAGTGACATGAATCTAACTGTATTGCAAATGTATATTTAATAATGTATATGTATAAAATAATGTATATGTAATAATGTAATATGTATAAAATAAATGTATATTTATTTGACTGTAGAGATTGTGTGGGGCAGGGGGCGGGGGACCAGATGAACTAAGTTTAGTAAACATTGTTTTGATTGGATACTGTCAGGATAAAAAAAAAAAAAATTGCACATATACACTGTAGTCTTAGAGGTAAATTTGTCTTTCAGAGAGGAATATGTTACTAATTCTAATATTGTTTTACCTGCAAATCAACAAATAAGCAATTTGTTGATAGCAAGAGTAATTTTCTCATTTGGGGGAAATAATTTACAAGTAAACATGGGTAGGCACTACCCTGGTGGTCCAGTGGCTAAGAATCTCCTTGCCAATGCAGGGCACATGAGATCAACCCCTGGTCTGGAAATTAAGACTTCACATGCCACAGGACAACAAAGACTGCATACCACAGGACAACAAAGACTGCATACCACAATTACTGAGTGAGCACTCTAGAACCTTCAAGCTGCAATTTGCTGAGCCTGTGCACTGCACTTATTGAAGCCCACACACCCTAGAGCCTGTGCTCCACAACTAGTGAATAGTCTGCACTCTCCACAAATAGAGAAAACCTCCGTGCAAATCAAGAAAGGGTTCATGCACCACAATGGAGACCCAGCCTACCCAAAAATAATAAATAAATAAATAAGTGTGCATGAACAGAAGACTATAAGGAACCTTGTATTGCTAGATTATGGTGTGAATGTAATGACTTATAGTCATACATATATGTTTTATCATTGTCTACTTAAAGAGACTAGAAGCAATGACACTTACATAGTAAAAACATATCCCAAGCTCAGATATTGATTTCTAAATAGCAATGTCCGGATAAAGAAGCCAGAAATGACTAACTCTAGAGTGAAGCAGAGAAAATGTCAGACAATTCTGGAGCATCTGCTAGTAACTTTCCAAAAGTTAAGGGAAAAAAAGCAAGTTATATCAAAAGGCACAGAAGATGCTCTGGAGAATTTCCAATGGCTAAAGCAACAATAATTTAAGCAATAAAATAAATATGGAAACTATTAAATGATAAATGTACAGAACTTATATAAAAGTCTTCCCTAGTGACTCAGTGGTGAAGAAACTGCCTGCCAATGTAGGAGACATGGGTTTTATCCATGAGTTGGAAATATCCGATAGAAAAGGAAATGACAACCTATTCCAGTATTCTTGCCTGGGAAATACCACGGACAGAAAAGACTGGTAGGCTACAGTACATGGTGGGCTACAGTCCACGGTGTCACAAAACAGCTGGACATGACAGTGACTAAACAACAAGCAAAACAAGCATACTTAAATAAATTAATGATTAAAAATTAAATATTTAATGATGTTTAAGTAATAATTGCATGTGAACTTCTTTCTAGAAAACTATCAATAAGTAAGTATAAAAGAAATGAGACAAATAGAAAATATTATTGAAACAGTGGAGTAATAGTTACTGTAAGCAAGATTAACTGTCAAAATCTAAAATTAGTAAGTGAAATGATATTTTTGGATTTTGGCGTAGATGGTGGAGTACAAAGAAATTTAGCTCACCTCCTATCATGGACACCTACTTACAAAGCAATGTTAGTGAGAAAGACGAGAATCTACTAGGAAACACCTTCTATAAATAAAAATCTAAAGTAGGAACTTAGAACAAGAATCAGAGGGGTGGGGGATGTAGGCTCATGGTACAGTCAAAACTCATACTCTTGGTGGGCAACCCACAAAGGGAGAATAATTACAATCTCAGAGTTTCTCCTTAAGAAACAAGGATTCTGAACCCTACATCAGGTTCCCCAGCTGGGATTCCTGCACTGGAAAGACAAGTCCCCAGAATGTTTGACATTGAAAGCCAATAGGGTTTACTTTCAGGTGGCCCAGAGGACTGTGGGAAGTAGAAGCTCTACACTTAAAGGGCACACAAAAATCTCACATACTCTGTGACCCAGGGCAGAAGCAGTAATTTGAAAGGAGCCTGAGTTAGACACAGCTGCAGATCTTGGGGAACCTCACAGAGAGGCAGGAGGCAACTGCAGCTCACCTTGGAAGCACAGACACTGGTGGCAGCCATCCTTGGAAATTCATTCTCCCAGATGGATACTGATGCTGGAAAACACCATATTGGAATTTCCCTCTAACTTATTAGTCTTGGGCCCCAACCCTATCAGAATATAGTGCTTGTGACCAGAGGGGAGTGCATAAGACATATCCTGTAAAGGTCATTCTCCTATGATTTTTTTTCATTAAAATTAAACTTTTATTTTCAGATCATCATAGATGCACATCCAGTTTTAAGAAACAATGCAGATACCGTTACCAGTTTGCTCCACAGTATATTGTAAAAATCATGGTACAGTATCACAACCAGGATACTGACTGACGTGGTCAACATACAGAAGATTTCTGTCACCATAAGGATTCCTTAAGGTATATTTTTATAGTCTCAGCTGCTTCTTTCCTGCTCCAACCTCCTAAACCCCTAGAAGCTTCTAACTTGTTCTCCATTTTTGACTATTTGACCGTTTTAGGAATATCATACAAAGGGAATCATACAGTATATAATCTTTGGGGATCAGACAGAAATGTAACCAAACTATCAGACATAAAGAAGTAAAACCAGCAAATCAGGCAAAATGAAGCAACAGATGAACATGCTCCAAATGGAAAAAAAGAAAAGAAAAGAAAAGAAATCTAGAAAGAAGAATTAAATAAAGTAGAGATAGGGAATCTGTCTATTAAGGAATTCAGGGTAATCACAAATATGATCAGAGAACTCAGGAGAATAAGTGAGCAGAGATAGAAGCTAACAGCTTTTGAGAAAGATTTAGAAAATACAAATATTGAACAGATTAATAATACAATAACTGAAATAAAAATACACTAGAAGTAATTTTTAGTAACTTGCTGGTACAGAGGAATAGAACCTAGAGCTGGAACACAGTGTAGTGGAAATCACTGAAGCTGGCCAGGAAAAAAAAAAAAAAGACAAAAGGAAAACAAGAGAGAAAGAGAGAGAGAGAGGATAATTTAAGAGATGCATGGGATAGCATCAAGCATAGTAATATATGCATTATAAGAGTCCCAGAATAAGATGAGAGAAAAGGTTAGGTATAATAGCTGAAAATTTCCTAACCTGGGAAAGGAAACAGATATCTAGACTAACCAACAGAGAGCTCTAAAAAGATAATCTCAAATAGGGTGATAATGACACATTGTAACTAAAAAGGCAAACAAAGAGAATATTAAAAATAGCAAGGGATCGCAGCCATTCTGACTGGTGTGAAATGGTACCTCATTGTGGTCTTGATTTGCATTTCTCTGATAATGAGTGATGTTGAACATCTTTTCATGTGTTTGTTAGCCATCCGTATGTCTTCTTTGGAGAAATGCCTATTTAGTTCTTTGGCCCATTTTTTTATTGGATCGTTTATTTTTCTGGAGTTGAGCTGCATAAGTTGCTTATATATCTTTGAGATTAGTCGTTTGTCAGTTGTTTCATTTGCTATTGTTTTCTTCCATTCAGAAGGCTGTCTTTTCACCTTGCTTATAGTTTCCTCTGTTGTGCAGAAACTTTTAATTTTAATTAGATCCCATTTCTTTATTTTTGCTTTTATTTCCAGTATACTGGGAGTTGGATCATAGAGGATTCTGCTGTGATTTATGTCGGAGAGTGTTTTGCCTATGTTCTCCTCTAGGAGTTTTATAGTTTCTGGTCTTACATTTAGATCTTTAATCCATTTTGAGTTTATTTTTGTGTATGGTGTTAGAAAGAGGTCTAGTTTCATTCTTTTACAAGTGGTTGACCAGTTTTCCCAGCACCACCTGTTAAAGACACTGTCTTTACTCCATTGTATATTCTTGCCTCCTTTGTCAAAGATAAGGTGTCCATAGCTGTGTGGGTTATCTCAGGGCTTTCTATTTTGTTCCATTGATCTATATTTCTGTCTTTGTGCCAGTACCATACTGTCTTAATGACTGTGGCTTTGTAGTAGAGCCTGAAGTCAGGCAAGTTGCTTCCTCCAGTTCCATTCTTCTTTCTCAAGATTGCTTTGGCTATTGGAGGTTTTTGTATTTCCATACAAATCTTGAGATTATTTGATCTAGTTATGTGAAAAGTACTGCTGGTAGCTTGATGGGAATTGCATTGAATCTGTAGATTGCTTTGGGTAGTATACTCATTTTCACTATATTGACTCTTCCAACCCATAAGCATGGTATATTTCTCCATCTATTAGTGTCCTTTTGATTTCTTTCATCAGTGTTTTATAGTTTTCGATATATAGGTCTTTAGTTTTTTTAGGTAGGAATATTCCTAAGTATTTTATTCTTTTTGTTGCAATGAGTCTACAAGCAATAAATGCTGGAGAAGATGTGGAGAAAGGGAACCCTCTTACAATGCTGGTGGGAATGCAAACTAGTACAGCCATTATGGAAAACAGTGTGGAGATTCCTTAAAAAATTGCAAATAGAACTGCCTTATGACCCAGCAATCCCACTGCTGGGCATACACACCGAGGAAACCAGAAGTGAAAGAGACACATGTACCCCAATGTTCATTGCAGCACTGTTTATAATAGCCAGGTCATGGAAGCAACCTAGATGTCCATCAGCAGATGAATGGATGAGAAAGCTGTGGTACATATACACAATGGAGTACTACTCAGCCTTTAAAAGAATAAATTTGAATCAGTTCTAATGAGATGGATGAAACTGGAGCTGATTATACAGAGTGAAGTAAGCCAGAAAGAAAAACACCAATACAGTATACTGACACATATATATGGAATTTAGAAGACAGTAATGGTGACCCTATATATGAGACAACAAAAGAGACACAGAGGTATAGAACGGACTTTTGGACTCTGAGGGAGAGGGAAAGGGTGGGATGGTTTGGGAGAATGGCATTGAAACATGTATACTATCTTGTAAGAAATGAAGCGCCAGTCTATGTTCAATGCAGGATGTAGGATGCATGGGGCTGGTGCACAGGATGATTCAAGTAGAGGATGTGGGGTGGGAGGTGGGAGGGGGCTTTGGCATTGGGAGATTGTGTTCACCTATGGCTGATTCATGTCAATGTATGGCAAAACAAATACAGTATTGTAATTAAAAAATAAATTAAAAAAGAAAAAAACATAGCAAGGGAAAAGCAACAAGTTATGTACAAGAAATCTCCCATAAGACAATTAGCTAATTTTTCGTCAGAAATTCTGCAGAACACAAAGGAGTAGCACTATATATTTAAAGTAAATCAAAGGAAAAGATAATACTACAGTCAAGGATATACTACATATCACAGCATTCATTCAAATTTGAAGGAGAGACCAAAATCTAAAGCCAAAGCTAAAACATTTCAGCACTTGTAAATAAGCTTTACAAGAAGTGTTCAGTATAGTTCAGTCACTCAGTCGTGTCTGACTCTTTGCAATCCCACGAACTGCAGCACACCAGGCCTCCCTGTCCATCATCAAACCCCAGAGTCCACACAAATCCATGTCCACTGAGTAGGTGATGCCATCCAACAGTCTCATCCTCTGTTGTTCCCTTCTCCTGCTCTCAATCTTTCCCAGCATCAGGGTCTTTTCAAATGAATCAGCTCTTCATATAAAGTGGCCTGAATGTTGGAGTTTCAGCTTCAACATCAGTCCCTCCAATGAACACTCAGGACTCTCCTTTAGAATGAACTGGTTGGATCTCCTTGCAGTCCAAGGGACTCTCAAGAGTCTTCTCCAACACCACAGTTCAAAAGCATCAATTCTTTAGTGCTCAACTAAACTCTTACATCCATACATGACCAGT
This sequence comes from Nanger dama, assembly GCA_917880005.1. Taxonomy (NCBI): domain Eukaryota; kingdom Metazoa; phylum Chordata; class Mammalia; order Artiodactyla; family Bovidae; genus Nanger; species Nanger dama. Next base: position 9,620,725 of record CAKJTW010000069.1, read on the forward strand.
GGAAAAACCATAGCCTTGACTAGACAGACCTTTGTTGACAAAGTGCTTTTCAATATGTTGTCTAGGTTGGTCATAACTTTCCTTCCAAGGAGTAAGCGCCTTTTAATTTCATGGCTGCAATCACCATCTGCAGCAATTTTGAAGCAAATACAAAATAAAGTCAGCCACTGTTTCCCCATCTATTTGCCATGAAGTGATGAGACTGGATGCCATGATCTTCGTTTTCTGAATATTGAGCTTTAAGTCACTCTCCTCTTTTACTTTCATCAACAGGCTTTTAGTTCCTCTTCACTTTCTGCCATAAGGGTGGTGTCATTTGCATATCTGAGGTTATTGATATTTCTCCAGGCAGTCTTGATTCCAGCTTGTGCTTTTTCCAGCCCAACGTTTCTCGTGATGTACTCTGCATATAAGTTAAAGAAGCAGGGTGACAATATACAGCCTTGACATACCTCTTTTCCTATTTGGAACCAGTCTGTTGTTAAAGGGACTCATCTAAACAAAGTAAAGGCCACAGCCAGAAGCATAGAAATAATGAAAAGTAAAAGTTCATTGATACAGGAAAATACACAGTAAAGGTAGTAAATCAAACACTTACAAAACTAACAAGAGAGTTAAAAGAAAAAAGGAGAAAAATCATCTGAATCTGCAATAAGTAATTAAAGAATATACAAAACAAAGTGATGCAAAATACAGTTTTGTATCAAAAACTGTCATTATGAGAGGTTGGGCTGGGAGTAAATTGCAGAACTTTAAAAATGAATTTAAAATTAAAATAAATGGTAACAAAATTCTCTCTCTCTCTCTCTCTCTCTCTTATATATATATATATATATATATACACATAGATAAATAGATAGATAGATACACACAGAGAGATAGATATTATATATATGTGTGTGTATATATATATACATATATATGTATATATATATATGTGAGTATATATATATACATATACACACCTCATGGTAACTGCCAACCAACAGTCTAAAATAGGTGTGCATGCAAAAAACAAAAGAAAGTAAAGTACAGCACTAAAATTTAGTTCAGTTCAGTCACTCAGTCATATCTGATTCTTTGTGATTCTTGGACTGAAGCATGCCAGACCTCCCTGTCCATCACCAACTCCTGGAGCTTGCTCAAACTCACATCCTTCGAGTCGGTGATGCCATCCAAACATTTCTTTCTTTGTCATCCCCATCTCCTCCTGAATTCAGTCCTTCCCAGCAGCAGAGTTTTTCCAGTGAGTCAGTTCTTCATATCAGGTGGCCAGAGTACTGGAACTTCAGCTTCAACGTCAGTCCTTCTAATGAATACTCAGGACTGATTTCCTTTGGATTGACTGGTTTGATCTCCTTGCTATCCAAGGGACTCTCACGAGTCTTCTCCAACACCACAGTTTAAAAGCATCAGCTCTTTGGTACTCAGCTTTCTTTATGGTCCATCTCTCACATCCATACATGACTGGAAAAACCATAGCTTTGACTATACAGACCTTTTTGGGCACATTAATGTCTCTGCTTTATAATATGCTGTCTAGGTTGGTTATAACTTTTCTTCCAAGAAGCAAGCATCTTAATTTCATGGCTTCAGTCACCATCTGCAGTGATTTTGGAGCCCAATAAAATAAAGTATTTCACTGTTTCCATTGTTCCCCCATCTATTTGCTATGAAGTGATGGGACCTTAAAACTCAACATTCAAAAACTAAGATCAAGGCATCTGGTCCCATAGCTTAATGGCAAATAACATTAAAAACACTCATGAAATCAGAAGGTAAGAGAACAAAATAAGAAGAAAAATAGAATAATAAAATAATCCTTAAAAATTAACAAATTAACCATAAGTATATATCTATCAATAATTACTTTAAAATATAGGTGGACTAAATGCTTCAATCAAAAGAGATCAAATAGCTAAATAGATCCAAAGAAAGAAATTTTAGGTGCTGTCTGCAAGAGATTCACTTCAGATCTAAAGACTCACACAGGCATAAATCAAGGGATGAAATGTTCATCCTTGCAGATGAAAATGTGAAGCTAGCTGGGGTACCAATTTTTATATCAAATAAAGTAGACTTTAAAACAATGATTGTAATAATAGACAAAAAAGACCATTCCATAATGATGAAGGGATGAATCAAAAATAAGATACTCCAATTATAAATATCTACTCATAAAACTCAGATTTATCTAAATTTATAAAGAAAATGTTAACATACATAAAATAATTAACTAGTAATAAATAGTGCAATAATAGTAGAAGACTTATATACTCCACTCACACCAATTGACAGATCATCCAGACAGAAAATAAGTAAGGAACACCTGGCCCTAAATAACACATTAAATAAACTAAAAAAAAAAAAAAAAAAACCTCAATAAACTTGAGAAAAGTTGAATCCATATAAAGCTTTTTTTTCCAATACAAAACTATAATACTAGAAATAAAGTACCAGAAAAAAAAAAAAAGAAAGAAAGAAAGAAAAAATGCTGCAAGAAACACAAGCATGTCAAGGTGAAATAACATGCTACTAAATGGCTAACACTAAAAGAACACTTGAAAAGATGAACAAAGATAAGATGGTTCCTTGAAAAGATAAAAATGATAAACGACACTTATCAAGGAAAAGGAAGATAGAGGTCCAAAACAATAAAATCATAAATAAAAATGAAGTTGCAATTGACACCATAGAAATATAAAGAATCATGTTCAGTTCAGTTCAGTGGCTTAGTCGTGTCCGGCTCCTCGCAACATCATAATCGGAGCACGCCAGACCTCCTAAGACTCATGTTCATCAAGTCAGTGATGCCATCCAGCCATCTTATTCTCTGTCATCCACTTCTCCTCCTGCCCCCAATCTCTCCCAGCATCAGAGTCTTTTCCAATGAGTCAGCTCTTCGCATGAGATGACCAAAGTACTGGAGTTTCAGCTTTAGCATAATTCCAAAGAAATCCCAGGGCTTATCTCCTTCAGAATGGACTGGTTGGATATCCTTGCAGTTCAAGGGACTCTCAAGAGTCTTCTCCATCACCATAGTTCAAAAGCATCAATACTTCATCGTCAAGTCTTCTTCACAGTCCAACTCTCACATCCATACATGGCCACAGGAAAAACCATAGCCTTGAATAGACGGACCTTAGTCAACAAAGTGATGTCTCTGCTTTTGAATATACTATCTAGGTTGTTCATAACTTTTCTTCCAAGGAGTGTCTTCTAATTTCATGGCTTCAGTCACCATCTGAAATGATTTTGAAGCCCCCAAAAATAAAGTCTGACACTGTTTCCATTTTTTCCCCATCTATTTCCCATGAAGTGATGGGACTGAATGCCATGATCTTTGTCTTCTGAATGTTGAGCTTGAAGCCAACTTTTTCAGTCTCCTCTTTCACTTTCATCAAGAGGCTTTTTAGTTCCTCTTCACTTTCTGCCATAAGGGTGGTGTCATCTGCATATCTGAGGTTATTAATATTTCTCCTGGAAATCTTGATTCCAGCTTGTGTTTCTTCCAGTCCAGTATTTCTCATGATGTACTCTGCATATAAGTTAAATAAGCAGGGTGACAATATACAGCCTTGACAGACTGCTTTTCCTATTTGGAACCAGTCTGTTGTTCCATGTCCAGTTCTAACTGTTGCTTCCTGACCTGCATACAGATTTCTCAAAAAGCAGGTCAGGTGGTCTGGTATTCTCATCTCTTTCACAATTGTCCACAGTTTATTGTGGCCAACATAATCAAAGGCTTTGGCATCATCAATAAAGCAGAAATAAATATTTTTCTGGAATTTTTTGCTTTTCTGATGATTCAGCATATGTTGGCAATTTGATCTCTGGTTCCTCTGCCTTTTCTAAAACCAGCTTGAACATCAAGAAGTTCATGGTTCACATATTGCTGAAGCCTGGCTTGGAGAATTTTGAGCATTACGTTACTAGCAAGTGAGATGCGTGCAATTGTGCCATAGTTTGAGTATTCTTTGTCATTGCCTTTGCTTGGAATTGGAATGAAAAGTGACCTTTTCCAGTCTTGTGGCCACTGCTGAGTTTTCCAAATTTGCTGGCATATTAACTGCATCACTTTCACAGTATCATCCTTCAGGATTTGAAACAGCTCAACTGGAATTCCATCACCTCCACTAGCTTTGTTTGTAGTGATGCTTTCTAAGGCCCACTTGACTTCACATTCCAAGATGTCTGGCCCTAGATGAGTGATCACATCAGCATGATTATCTGGGTCATGAAGATCTTTTTGTACAGCTCTTCTGTGTATTCTTGCCACCTCTTCTTAATATCTTCTGCTTCTGTTAGATCCATACCATTTCTGTCCTTTATTGAGACCATCTTTGCATGAAATGTTCCCTTGGTATCTCTAATTTTCTTGAAGAGATCTCTAGTCTTTCCCATTCTGTTCTTTTCCTCTATTTCTTTGCATTGACCACTTAAGAAGGATTTCTTATCTCTTCTTGCTCTTCTTTGGAACTCTGCATTCAGATACTTATATCTTTCCTTTTCTCCTTTGCTTTTCGCCTCTCTTCTTTTCACAGCTATTTGTAAGGCCTCTCCAGACAGCCATTTTGCTTTTTTGCATTTCTTTTCCATGGGGATGGTCTTGATCCCTGTCTCCTGTACAATGTCACAAACCTCATTCCATAGTTCATCAGGCACTCTATCTATCAGATCTAGTCCCTTAAGTCTATTTCTCATTTCCACTGTATAATCATAAGGGATTTGATTTAGGTCATACCTGAATGGTCTAGCAGTTTTCCCTACTTTCCTCAATTTGAGTCTGAATTTGGTAGTAAGTAGTTTATCATCTGAGCCACAGTCAGCTCCTGGTCTTGTTTTTGTTGACTGTATAGAGCTTCTGCATCTTTGGCTGCAAAGAATATAATCAGTCTGATTTTGGTATTGACCATCTGGTGATGTCCATCTGTAGAGTCTTCTCTTGTGTTGTTGGAAGAGGGTGTTTGCTATGACCAGTGCATTTTCCTGGCAAAACTCTATTAGTCTTTCCCTGCTTTATTCCACATTCCAAGGCCAAATTTACCTGTTATTCCAGGTGTTTCTTGACTTCCTACTTTTGCATTCCAGTCCCCTATAATGAAAAGGACATCTTTTTTAGGTGTTAGTTCTAAAAGGTCTTGTAGGTCTTCATAGAACTGTTCAACTTCAGCTTCTTCAGCATTATTGAATGGGGCATAGACTTGGATAACTGTGATATTGAATGGTTTGCCTTGGAGATGAACAGAGATCATTCTTTCGTTTTTGAGGTTGCATCCAAGTACTGCATTTCAGACTCTTTTGTTGACCATGATGGCTACTCCATTTCTTCTGAGGGATTCCTGCCCGCAGTAGTAGATATAATGGTCACGTGAGTTAAATTCACCCATTCCAGTCCATTTTAGTTCACTGATTCCTAGAATGTCGATGTTCACTCTTGTCATCTCTTGTTTGACCACTTCCAATTTGCCTTGATTCATGGACATGACATTCCAGGTTCCTATGCAATACTACTATCTTGCTTCTATCACCATTCACATCCACAACTGGGTATTGATTTTGCTTTGGCTCCATCCCTTCATTTTTTAGACTGCTATTAACAGAATTTGCCACCTAAATGGACAACCTAGAAGAAATTGGCAAATTGCTAGGAATATGAAGTCTTCCAAGACTAAACCAGGAAGAAGTAAAAAATATGAAGAGACCAATTACCAGTAATGATATTGAATTAATTATTTCAAAAAATAAAACTCCCAGGAACAATAGTTTGTCACAAAATATTCACACTAATGAATTCTGGCAAATATTTAGATGAGAGTTAACCCCTATACTTCTGAAATTATTCTAAAAAAATGCAGTGGAAAGAGCACTTTAAAATTCATTCTATGAGGCCAGTCTCATATTGATACCAAAGTCAGACAAAGATACCACACTGATAAGAAAATTACAAGCCATCATTTATGAATATAGATGCAAAAATCCTCAACAAAATATTAGAAAACTGAGTCCAACAAAGCATTAAAATGATCATGCATTGTAGTCAAGTGGATTCATCCCTGGGATACAGGGAATGATACATTTCAAAATCTACAAATTAATCAATATGATGCATCACATTCAAAAACTGAATAATGAAAATGATATGATCATCATAATGGATTCCAGAAAAGTATTTCATCCATTTATAAGAAACAGTATCAACAAAATGGGTATAGAGAGAATGCTTTTCAACATAATAGAGGCCATATGTGACAAACTCATGGGGCTTCCCAGGTGGTGTTAGTAGTAAAGAACATAACTGCCAATGTAGGAGATATAAGGGATGCAGGTTTGATCCCTGCATTGGGAAGACCTCCTGGAGGAGGGCATGACAACCCATTCAACTATTCTTGACTGGAGAATTCCATGGATAGAGGAGCCTGGTGGGCTATAGTCCATAAAGTTGCAAAGAGTCAGACAAAATTGAAACCACTTAGAATACACACATGTGACAAACTCACAGCTTAAAGAATACTCATATAGAAAGTTGAAAGCACTTTCTCTATAATCAGGAACAGGACAAGGATGCTCATTCTCACCACTTTTATTCAACACAGTTTGGGAAGTCCTAACCACAGTAATCTTGGAGAAGGAAATGGCAACCCCCTCCAGTACTCTTGCCTCGAAAATCCCATGGATGGAGGAGCCTGGTGGGCTGCTGTCTACGGGGTCTCAGAGTCAGACACGACTGAAGTGACTTAGCAGCAGCAGCAGCAGCAACCACAGTAATCAGATAAGACAAGGAAAAAGAATTCAAATTAGAAAGGAAGAATTAAATATGTCTCTGTTTGAAGATGACATGATATTGTATATTGAAAATAATTGATACCAACCACAAACAGCAGCTCTTTAACAAATTCGGTAAAGTTGTAGCATACAAAATAAATACACAAAAAACTGTTTCAGTTCTAAACTCTAACAACAAACTGTCACAAAAATTAAACAATCTTCTTTACAATTCCATCAAAAGAATAAAATACTTAGGAACAAATCTAACTAAAAAGGCAAAAGAGTCTATAACGCTGATGAAAGAAATTGAAGATGACACAAACAGATGGAAAGCTATGATATTTTCTTTGGTTGGAAGAATCAATATTGTTAAAATGATCCTACTATCCAAAGCAAAATGCCAATTCCATGCAATCTGTATTAAAATTAAAATGCCATTTTTCCAGAACTAGAACAAATAATTTCAACTTTTTGGGTGGTTTTTTTTTTTTTTTTTTTGAAATCTAAAGAACACACATAACCAAAACAATCCTGAGAAAGATGAAAACAGAAGATATTTTTATACTCCCTGAATTTAGAGTATTGTAATCAAAACAGTATGGTGCTGGCACAGAAACAGCCATGTAGATCAATGGAGCAGAATAAGATCAGAAATAAACCCATGTACTTAGGGCCAATTAATTTATGACCAAGGAGACATGAATATATAATAGGGAAAAGTTAATTATTTCTACAAGTGGTCCTTGGAAAATTGGACAGTTAAATGTAAAAGAAAGAAATTAGAACGTTTTCTTATGCCATATAAAAAAATAAACTCAAAATGGGTTAAAGACCCAAATTAAAGACCTGGAACCATAAAAGTCTTAGAATTAGAAGAAAATGTCATCAGAACACTCTTTGACATAAGTCATAGCAAATCATATCTTTTGGGATTTGTCTCCTAAGTCAAAATAAGCAAAAGGAAATTAAGCAAATTGAACCTAATGGGACTTAAAAGCTTTTGCACAACTAAGGACACCATCAACAAAATAAAAATATAAACTGATGAAAGGGAGAAAATATTTTCAAACTCTGTGATTGATAAAAAGATTAATACCTCAAATATATGAACTGATATGTCACTCAGTTGTGTCTGATTGTTTGTGACCCCATGGACTATACAGTACTTGGAATTCTCCAGGCCAGAGTACTGGAGTGGGTAGACTTTCCCTTCTCCAGGGGATCTTCCCACACTGAAATGGAGAAGATATTTTCAAATTCTGTGATCCAAAATATATGAACTGATATAATTTAACATGAAAAATTAAATCTGATTTAAAAATGGACAGAAGACCTGGATAGACATTTTCCAAAGAAGACATATGGAAAGATGCACAACATTACTAATCATCAAAGATATGCAAATCAAAATCACAAGAGAGCACCTCACATGTTTCAGAATGGCTAGTATCAAAAAGACCACAAATAACAAATATGGGCAACAATGTGGGGAAAGGGAATCCTGTACACTGTTAGTGGGAATATAAATTGGTGCAGTCACTATGTTAAACAGTCTGGAAATTCCTCAAGATCAAAAGTAGAGCTACTATATTATCTAGAAATACCAATACTGGATATATACCTGAGGAAAACAAAAGTGCTAATTGGAAAAGTATTTAAAGCACCAATTCATTCATAGCAGCATTATTTACAACTGCCAAGATATTGAAGCAACCTAAATGTCTATCAATAGATACATGAATAAAGAAGATGTGACATAGGCATATAGTGGGTTGAGCAAAAAGTTTCTTTGGTTTTCAAGTAAAAATAAAATACATATTGTTAATTTTCTTTTTTTTTAAATTAAATTTATTTATTTTTTAATTACAATACTGTATTTGTTTTGCCATACATTGACACGAATCAGCCATAGGTTAATTTTCACCAAAGACCTTGAACAATCTATTCACCATTTTATTCCATGATCTTCTGCCATTTTTCAGGCAACTTTATAATTTAATTTTCCAAAACTTATTATGTTTTTGAGCCAAGAACTTTTCCAGATGCCTTTTACAGTCTTCCAGGGAACTGAAAATTTTTCCATTAACAGAATTTTGTTAAGACCAAAATAAATGGAAATCCAAAGATGCAATATCTGGTGAATATGGTAGATGAATTAGAACTTTCCAGCCAAGCTGTGACAGCTTTTGCCTGGTTATCAAAGAAACATAGGTCTTGCATTATCCTGTTGGACGTTTAGGGTTTTCTATTGACTAATTTCAAGGACTTTTCACTCAGTCCTGCTCTCAATTGGTCTAATTGGAAGTTGTCCTTGTTGGAATTATTTGGTTTATCAGAAGGAGCAAATGACAGAAGACTCCCTTCTGATCCTACCATATACACAACATAATCTTCTTTGGAGAAAACTGGCCTTTGATGTGGTTGGTTGTGATTTATTTCACTTTCCCATGATATCTCTTGTTCCACATTATTGTACAGTATCCACTTTTCATCTTCCATCACAACTTTTTCTAAATATGTCTAAGTAGAGAATTGCATACAGAAATAAGGTCAGGAGGTTTTTTGTTTGTTTTTGTTTGTTTTTGTTTTTTTCTTGCTTAATTTCTTTGGAATCCAAAGATGAAGGTAATTAACATAAGCTGGTACAAGTGATTTTCATCGGTTGATTTAGATGTTTTGAGTATCTTGGTTGTCTCTCACACGGTATAACATTGGTTGTTCTCAGTTAATGCCTCAATTAGATCGCTATCAACTTCAACTGGTCTACCTGACCATAGAGCATGGTCCAGTGAGAAATCTTCACCACAAAATTTAACAAACCACTTTTAACACATTGAATCAGTCATAGAACCTTCTCTATAAACTGCACAATTTTCTTTTCTTTTCACCTTAGTTTTTATTTTTCTTGATATAATAAAGCATAACATGTCAAAATTGTTGCTTCATTTCTTCCACTTTCAATATTAAAATGTCTACACAAAAATTCACCAAGTTTGATAACTTTTAAAAATTCATATTAATATGACAGCTCCCACAACACAATCTAGCAAAATAGTTTTGAGTGAAGTTAAAGACAACTAAGCTCTACTTGGAGGGATTGGGGGCAGGAGGAGAGGGAGATGACCAAGGATGAGATGGCTGGATGGCATCACTGACTCAATGAACGTGAGTCTGAGTGAACTCCGAGAGATGGTAATGAACAGGGAGGCCTGGTGTGCTGTGATTCATGGGGTCGCAAAGACTGGGACACGACTGAGCAACTGAACTGAACTGAAGCTCTACTAGATCCAGCTTATGGAAAAACTTGAATGAATTTTTTGTATATGTATCTAGACACACACACACACACTGGAATACTACTCAGCCATAAAATAAGTAAAATAAGATAGATTGACCTGAAGGGTATTATGCTTAGTGAAAAGGTCAGACAGAGAGAAAGAAATACAGTATGTTATCACTATATGTACAATCTTAAAAATAATAATAATGAATGAATGAATGAATATAACAAAACAGAAACAAGCTCACACATTTATAGAACAAAATTAATGGTTACCTTTGGGAGAAGATAGGGGAGAGGTGCAAAATATGGGTGGAGGATTAGCAGTTAGAAACTGGAATGGGTTGCCATGCCCTCCTCCAGGGGATCTTCCTAACTCAGGTATCGAATCCAGGTCTTGTGCATTTCAAGCAGATTCTTTGCCATCTAAGCCACCAGGGAAGACCTTGAAAACTGGAGTGGGCTAGCCTTTCCTTTCTCTAGAGGATCTTTCTGACCTGGGAATTGAACCAGGGTCTCCTACATGCAAGTGGATTCTTTACTAGCTGAGTTACCTGGGAAGACACCAAGGGTTAAAAACTATTACACATAAAATGAATAAACCACAGTAGAAACTATACAGCACAAGGAATATAGACAGCATTTTATAATAACTTTAAATGAGGTATAAACTATAAACTTTTTGAATAACTCTGCTGTACACCTGAAACTGATATAGTATTGTAAAGAATTGCATCTAAATTTTGAAAAAAGAAAAGAAGAAAATATTTGACATTGGTCCATCCAAAGAGGTAGCCACTATCCTTATGTGACTACTGAGTACTTGAAATAATCTAAATTGATATGCACTAGTTTCTACACACAGGATTTCAAAGTCTTAGTATAAGAATATAAAACATATAATCAATAATTTTAATATGCTTATAAGTTGAAAAAATATTTTGGTCTATTGGATTGAATATAATACATTGTTTTAAAATAAATAATTATTTAAATTGTTAAAACTCAACATTCAAAAACATAGGTCATGGCATCTGGCCCCATCACTTCATGGCAAACAGATGAGGAAACAACAGAAACAGTGACACAATTTATTTTCTTGGGCTCCAAAGTCACTGCAGATGGTGACTGCAGCCATGATATTAACAGATGCTTGTTACTTGGAAGAAAAGCAATGACAAATCTAGACAGCAAATTAAAAAGCAGAGAAATTACTTTGCTACAAAAGTCCGTATAGTCAAAGCAATGGTTTTACCAGTGGTCAAGTACAGATGTAAGAACTGGACAATTAAAAAAAAGGCTGAGCACTGAAGAACTGATGACTTCCAACTGTGGTGCTGTAGAGGCTCTTGAGAGTCCTTTGGAAAGCAAAGATATCAAATCAGTCAACCCTAAAGGAAATCAATCCAGAATATCCATTTGAAAGCCTGATGCTGAAACTGAAGCTGATGTGAGTTGGTAATGGACAGGAGAGTCTGGCATGCTGTAGTCCATGGGGTCTCAAAGAGTCAGACATGACTGAGCAACTGAACTGAACTTATGTGAAGAGTTGACACTTAAGAATCTGATGCTGGAAAAATTGAGGGCAGGAGGAGAAGGGTACAACAGAGGATAAAATGGTTAGATGGCATCACTGACTCAATGGACATGAGACTGAGCAAACTCCAGGAGATAGGGAAGAACAATGAGGCCTGGTGGACTACATGAAATCTATGGGGTCTCAAAGAGTCAGACATGACAGAGATACTGAACAACAAGAAAGCATTTAAATAAATATAACAAAATTAGTGAGTGAGCTTGAAGGAAAGTTATAATATTTGCACATTTTAACATGATTAATACACATTATGATTTTTCATAATGTGTATTAAAATTGAGGTGTTTTAACATATACAAGTTATTTTATATTCCTTCTTTAAGGACATGGAGTTTAACTTCTCTCCTTCTCACTATGAGCTGGGTTTATTGTATCACCTGCAAAGAGCAGAGCATGGAAAGTGAAAATATAGTAACTTTATAATGAAGCAATTTGACACCACCACCACAGCCAAGTAATTAAGTGTTATATCACCGGGAAAAAAAGTTATTTTTATATCATGAATTCCCTGAGATGATGCATTATAGGGATTATTCACATTTCAGGTATATTTCACAAAAATCCATAGCCCCAGTCTAATCAAGAGAAGCCATCAGATAAAGCCAAACTGAAGGACTTTCAATGAAATACCTGATTATTACTCTTCAAATGTCAAGTTCATGATAAATAAGGAAAGACAAAAAAATTGTCACTAATTTAAGGAGACTAAAGAAACATGGAAATTAAATGCTATGCTGTATTCTGTACTAGATCCTGCAACAGAAAAGAACATTAATGATGAGTAAAAATAAGGGTTGAAATACCCACAGCCTAGTCTAACTGAATAAAACTATGAGGCATGCCATGTAGGGCCATCCAAGAAGGAAGGGTCATGTTGGAGAGTTCTGATCAAGCATGGTCCACTGGGGAAGGGAATGGCAAACCACTTCAGTATTCTTGCCTTGAGAACCCCATGAACAGTATGAAATGGCAAAAAGTTATGACACTGAAAGATGAACTCCCCAGGTCTGTAGATGCCCACTATGCTACTGGAGAAGAGTGGAGAAATAACTTCAGAATGAATGAAGAGATAGAGCAGGAGCAAAGATAACACCCAGCTGTGGATGTGACTGTTGGTGGGAGTAAAGTCCGATGCTGTAAAGAATAATATTACATAGGAGCCTGGAATGTTAGGTCCATGAACCAAGACAAATTTGAAGTGGTCAAACAGAAGATGCCAAGAATGAACATCGACATTTTAGGAATCAGTGAACTAAAATTAACTGGAATGAGTGAATTTAACTCAAGTCACCATTATGTCTGCTGCTGTGAGCAAGAATCCCTTAGAAGAAATGGGGTAGCCACTATAGTCAACAAAAGAGTCCAAAATGCAGTATTTGGGTGCAATCTCAAAAACAAACAAACAAACAACAACAACAAAAAAAAACAGTATGATCTCTTTTCATTTTCAAGGCAAATCATTCAATATCATAGTAATTCAAGTCTATGCCCCAACCAGTAGTGCTGAAGAAGCTAGAATTGAGTGTTTCCATATCCCACGTTGGAGGTCAGGGGCAGAAGCCAGGAGGACCCCATGCCTGAGGATCTACCCCATGTCTGAGGTAAGAGGAAGCAGCTGAGAGTGCCAGGCCATGACAATGCAGGAACAGATGAAAGGAGCTACTCCATGCCCAAGGTTAGGAGTGGTGGCCAAGAAGAGCAACCTCACATCCGAGAAGCGGTGGCTGAATGGGCACAGGAGGGCCTAGAGAAGCTGCTCCATGCTCAAGGTAAGGAGAGGCAGCAGTGAGGTGATACCCCTCTTCCAAGGAAAGGAGCAGTTGTTGTGTTTTGCTGGAGCAACCATGAAAAGACACCCCACATCCAAGGTAAGAGAAACCCAAGTAAGTAAGTAGGTGTTGCAAGAGGGCATCAGAGGGCAGATATACTGAAACCATTCTCACAGAAAACTAGTCAATCTAATCACACTAGGACCACAGCCTTGTCTAACTAAATGAAACTAAGCCATGCCCTGTTAAGCCACCCAAGATAGGTGGGCATGGTGGAGAGGTCTGACACAATGTGGTCCACTGGAGAAGGAAATGGCAAACCACTTCAGTATTCTTGCCTTGAGAACCCCATGAACAGTATGAAAAGGCAAAATAATAGGATACTGAAAGAGGAACTCCCCAGGTCAGTAGGTGCCCAATATGCTACTAAAGATCAGTGGAGAAATAACTCCAGAAAGAATGAAGGGATGGAGCCAAAGCAAAAACAATACCCAGTTGTGGATGTGACTGGTGATAGAAGCAAGGTCCAGTGCTGTAAAGAGCAATATTGTATAGGAACCTGGAATGTCAGGTCCATGAATCAAGGAAAACTGGAAGTGGTCAAAAGAAGATGGCAATAATGAACGTCGACATCCTAGGAATCAGCAAACTAAAATGGACTGGAATGGGTGAATTTAAGATCACCATTATATCTACTACTGTGGGCAGGAATCCCTTAGAACCAAAGGAGTAGCCATCGTGGTCAACAAAAGAGTTCAAAATGCAGTACTTGGATGCAATCTCAAAAATAACAGAATGATTTCTGTTCATTTCCAAGGCAAACCATTCAATATCATAGTAATCCAAGACTATGCCCCAAACAGTAATGCTGAAGAAGCTAAAGTTGAACAGTTCTATGAAGACCTACAAGACCTTTTAGAACTAACACCCAAAAAAGATGTCCTTTTCATTATAGGGGACTGGAATGCAAATTAAGAAGTCAAGAAACACCTGGAGTAACAGGCAAATTTGACCTTGGAATGTGGAATGAAGCAGTGCAGAGACTAATAGAGTTTTGCCAAGAAATTGCATTGGTCATAGCAAACACCCTCTTCCAACACACAAGAGAAGACTCTACATATGGACATGACTAGATGGTCAACACCAAAATCAGTCTGATTATATTCTTTGCAGCCAAAGATGGAGAAGCTCTATATAATCAGCAAAAACAAGACTAGGAGCTGACTGTGGTTCAGATCATGAGCTCCTTATTACCAAGTAGGGAAAACCACTAGATGATTCAGGTATGACCTAAATCAAATCCCTTCTGACTATACAATGGAAGTGAGAAATAGATTTAAGGGACTAGATCTGATAGATAGAGAGCCTGATGAACTATGGAATGAGGTTCTTGACATTGTACAGGAGACAGGGATCAAGACCATCCCCATGGAAAAGAAATGCAAAAATGCAAAATGGTTGTCTGGGGAGGCCTTACAAATAGCTGTGAAAAGAAGAGAAGTGAAAAGCAAAGAAGAAAAGGAAAGATATAAGCATCTGAATGCAGAGTTCCAAAGAATAGCAAGAAGAGATAAGAAAGCCTTCCTCAGCGAACAATGCAAAGAAATAGAGGAAAAGAATAGAATGGGAAATACTAGAGATCTCTTCAAGAAAATTAGAGAAACCAAGGGAACATTTCATGCAAAGATGGTCTCAATAAAGGACAGAAATGGTATGGACCTAACTGAAGCAGAAAATATTAAGAGGTGGCAAGAATACACAGAAGAACTTTATAAAAGTTCTTCATGACCAAGATAATCCCGATGATATGATCACTCACCTAGATCCAGACATCCTGGAATGTAAAGTCAAGTGGGCCTTAGAAAGCATCACTACAAACAAAGCTAGTGGAGGTGATGCAATTCCAGTGGAGCTATTTCAAATCCTGAAAGATGATGCTGTGAAAGTGCTGCACTCAATATGTCAGCAAGTTTGGAAAACTCAGCAGTGGCCACAGAACTGGAAAAGGTCAGTTTTCATTCCAATCCCAAGGAAAGGCAATTCCAAAGAAAGCTCAAATTACTGCACAATTGCACTAATCTCACAAGCTAGCAAAGTACTGCTCAAAATTCTCCAAGTCAGGCTTCAAAAGTATTAGAACCGTGAACTTCCAGATATTCAATCTGGTTTTAGAAAAGGCAGAGGGATCAGAAATAAAATTGCCAACATCCATTGGATCATCGAGAAAGCAAGAGTTCCAGAAAACATCTGTTTCTGCTTTATTGATTATTCCAAAGTCTTTGACAGTGTGGATGGCAATAAACTACAGCAAATTCTTAAAGTGATGAAAACACCAGACCATCTTACCCACCTCCTGAGAAATCTGTATTTAGGTCAAGAAGTAACAGTTAGAAGTGAACATTGAACAACAGACTGGTTCCAAATCAAAAAAGCAGTACCTCAAGATTTTATATTGTCACTCTGCTTATTTAACTTATATGCAGAATAAATGCTGGACTGGATGAAGCATAAACTGGAATCAAGGTTGCCTGAAGAAATATCAATAATCTCAGATATGTAGATACACCACCCTTATGGCAGAGAACAAAGAACTAAAGATCTTCTTGATGAAAGTGAAAGAGGAGAGTGAAAAAGTTGATTTAAAGCTCAACATTTAGAAAACTAAGATCATGGCATCTGATCCCATCACTCCATGGCAAATTGATGGGGAAACACTGGAAACAGTGACAGATTTCTTTCTTTCTTTCTCTCTCTCTCTCTCTCTTTTTTTTTTTTTTTGTGGGAGGCGGCTCCAAAATCACTGCAGATAGTGACTGCATCCAAAAAATTAAAAGACGTTTGCTCCTTGGAAGGAAAGTTATGACCAAACTAGGCAGCATGTCAAAAAGCAGAGATATTACTTTGCCGACAAAGCTCCATCTATTCAAAGCTATGGTTTT
This sequence comes from Nanger dama, assembly GCA_917880005.1. Taxonomy (NCBI): domain Eukaryota; kingdom Metazoa; phylum Chordata; class Mammalia; order Artiodactyla; family Bovidae; genus Nanger; species Nanger dama. The sequence goes on from CAKJTW010000069.1 coordinate 9,637,078, forward strand.
TCCAGTAGTCCTGTATGGATATGAGAGTTGGAATATAAAGAAAGCTGAATGCGGAAGAATTTATGCTTTTGAACTGTGGTGTTGGAGAAGACTCTTGAGATTCCCTTGGACAAAAGGGCATCCAGCCAGTCCACCCTAGAGGAAATCAGTTCTGAATACTCATTGGAAGGATTAATGCTGAAGCTGAAACTCCAATAATTTGGCTACCTGATGGGAAGTACTGACTCACTGGGAAAGACTCTATTGCTGGGAAAGATTGAAGGCGGGAGAAGAAGGGGTCTACAGAGGATAAAATGGTTGGATGGCATCACCGACTCAATGAACATTAGTTTCAGCAAACTCTGGGAGTTGGTGATGGACAGAGAAGTCTGGCATGCTGTAGTCCATGGGGTTGCAAAGAGACAGACATAATTCAGTGATTGAACTGAACTGAACCGAACCCGTAAATCTGCTATTCGTTTTCTGGTGTATATCCTTCTCATGTTCCTTAGTAAAAAGAATCTTCCATTTTTGTCCACTTTCATTTTCAATCAGGTGAATATTGCACTTCTCAACTTCTTTGTGTTTTACCTGACTACATGTCTATGTGTATTTCAATAGCATTTAAGTATAAGTGGTGTATATTACTTTAAGGGGCTTCCTTAGACTGAATAGGCATTCCCTCTCATTTCCCACACCCTCTACTGTGTGGAACAGGATTCATCCTGGATCTTGAATTTGAAGGACAAAGCAAAGAGATAGCAAACAGAACTGGGAGACCCTTGGGTTTCATCAACCCATCTAGAACTCATAGTCCCAGACTGCTAGCTTTTAAAAAAAAATAAATATCTCTGTTAAGTCATTATCTGGGATTTTTTTTTTTCCTTGAATGCAACTGATGTATGCTACTTTAATTGTTTACTGTCTTATTCAATTTCTCCTCCTTAACAATACTTTAAGTTCCTCAAGGGGCCATTGTACCCACTCAGAGGTGGGGGCAAAATATACTACCCATACCATAAAAATAATCAAGAAAATTAGATTAGATTGATTGATTAATCTTTAGTCTATGTACCTAATACCTAAGGACAAGACTTCAAACTGTGACAAAATTGTGAAATAAATCCTAAGAGCAGCTTTGTAAATCATTTAAGGTTTACCTTTACCTGTGAAGTTTCACCAGACTCTTTTATTGTAACTATGACACACATCCCCTTTATTTTTCAAGGTATTTCAAATCCACATAGTAAATATTTAACTCTATAATGAGTTCACTGTTAAGAACCAAAATGGCTATTTGTGTCTCTCTTCATATATTGATACAGCAGCATTTATTGATTTGTATGCTCTTCTTATCACTCTGACATTAATCCGTATTAACACTAATGCAGCTTACCATAAGTCTAATTAAGATTTAGCAGGATAAAAATGAGATTGGGACAATTCTTATTTTTGCTTAAATCAGCTTGTCCATTCCCATTTGTTGGACTTTCCCTGTGTATCTTTTGGGACTATTGTTTTTCATTAAGTCTGCAAAGTAACATGTCATCTTGATAGAATGATGCCTAAGAAAAATCAATTGATATATTAAAAATTCATTTGTGAAAATAGAGAAAAATGAGCATATGAAGAGAATAAAAGAGTATTATTAATGTTATTAATAACAATAAGTATCTTTGATAATTTTTCCTCATATCTGGAAATTACATTAGCTCTAAATCTAACTGATAGGGTGCTACATGGATAGAATTTTAATTTTTACATATTTGAGGATAGGTTAGGAGAGACTTCACTGTGATGGTCACTTAGTTAAATAATGTGATTCTGGAAATAAAAATAGACACATGCACCCTCATTTGCTTTCAGTCAATACCCACAAGTGGAATTCTCTCTACTTACCAATAGTGGTGTTATCTTGAAATAAAATTTGCCCTGAAATTAAAATTCTAAATGTATGATCTAGACAGTAAATGTTACACACAGAGTAAGACAGCCATCAGGTTTTTGTCTTGGTGTTTCATTTAAGCGTGTTTTATTCCTATCAGATTTGCATTCAGTTCAGTTCAGTTGCTCAGTCATGTCCAATTCTTTGTGACCCCATGAACTGGAGGAAATTAGCCTTCCCTGTCCATCACCAACTCCTGAAGCTTGCTCAAACTCACATCCACTGAGTCAGTGATGCCATCCAACCATCTCATCCTTTGCCATTCCCTTCTCCTCCTACATCCAATCTTTCCCAGCATCAGGGTCTTTTTCAGTGAGTCAGTTCTTCATATCAGGTGGACAGAGTATTGGAACTTCAGCATTGACATAAGTCTTTCCAATGAATACTCAGGATTGATTTCTTTTAGGATGGACTGGTCAGATCTCCTTGCAGTTCAAGGGACTCTCATGAGTCTTCTCTAACACCACAGTAATCAAGCATCAGTTCTTTGGCACTCGGCTTTCTTTATAGTCCAACTCTTACATCCATACCTGACTATCAGAAAAGCCATAGCTTTGATTAGATGGACTTTTATCAGCAAAGTAATGTCTCTGCTTTTCAATATGCTATTTAGGTAGATCATAGCTTCTCTTCCAAAGAGCATGTGTCTTTTAGTTTAATGGCTGCAGTCACCATCTGCAGTGATTTTGAAGCCCAAGAACTTACTGTTTCCATTGTTTCCCCATCTATTTGCCACGAAGTGATGGAACCATATGCCATGATCTTGGTTTTTGAATATTGAGTTTTAAACCAGATTTTTCAGTCTCCTCTTTCACTTTCATCAAGGGGCTCTTTAGTTCTTCTTCACTTTCTGCCATAAGGTTGCTATCATCTGCATAACTGAGGTTATTGATATTTCTCCCAGTAATCTTGATTCCAGCTTGGGCTTCATCCAGCCCAGCATTTCTCATGATGTACTCTGCATATAAGTTAAATAAGTAAGGTGACAATATAGTCTTGATGTATTCCTTTCACAATTTGGAACCAGTCTATTTTTCCATGTCCAGTTCTAATTGTTGTTTCTTTGCCTGAATACAAAATCTCAGGGGGCAGGAAAAGTAGCCTAGAATTCCCATCTCTTAAAGAATTTTCCACAGTTTGTTGTTATCTTCACAGTCAAAGGCATTGGTGTAGTCAATAAAGCAGAAGTAGATGCTTTTCTGGAACTCTCTTGCTTTTTCTATGATCCAACTGACTTGCATACAAAATTCCATTAGAGAAAAGCTGAGTTGACTCCAAACTAAATTATGGCTTCCAAGTATAATATTAGGATTTCACCATCATTGTATTTAATCCTCAACAATGATGAAGATGAAGAGATTGTTTCCCATAAAGGTGCTAAAAGTGGTTGAATTCTCAATCAAGACTGTTTATCCCAGGAGGTATTCAGTTGCATGTATGAAACTATATATGGATATTTACAAAAATATATGAACTAACTACCCAATTTTCTTAATTTAATTAGTTGATTTATGTTTTTATTTATGTAAGTCCTAGCGAGTTTTCACCTATTTTTAAAGTTAATGTTACTAACTTTTTAATAGTTAGTAAATGAACATAATTTATAACTCACATGATGAAAAAGTATATAAAAAATTGTTGTTCTCCCATTCTTTTCCCATTTCATATAGATCCACATCTAACAGTAACCACTGCTACCAATTTCACAAGCTTACAATCATAGACAACTTGTGAATATGTTTATAAACACATGTATTATACAAATAGTAGTAAGTCCCAGGGATGGGGGAGCCTGGTGGGCTGCTGTCTATGGGGTCACACAGAGTTGGACACGACTGAAGCGACTGAGCAGCAGGAGCAACAGTAAGCCATATATACAGTCTCAAAGTTTGTCTATAATATTGAGCTATAATGCTTGTAGATATTTATATACAATGACGTGGGAATTGCCTAATAATTCATAAGTACATAGAATTCCATTATGTGAATACATACAATATTTAAGTAGATTCTAATACTTTACTATGATCAAAAATGTGTAAAGAAAACTTATATATGTGAGAAAAATACCAGTAGGGTAAATTAGAAGAATTGAATTTCCTGTCAAACAGTGTATGTTTTCTTTTTTTCTTTTAAATATGGTTAAATTTTTTTCAGATTTCACTCTATAGAAAATGGACTAATGTATTTTCTATCAACTATTTGTAAGAATACCATTGTATTGTAACCTCACCAACACTTTGAGAAATACTGCATTTTTCTTTCACCTCCCCCCACCAATAAAGTGGTTTGTAAAAACATTTCCTTAATTTAGTGTGAATTTGAACCATTTTGCTTGTCAATTTTTGTTATTGGTTTGTTGGTCTTTTACTTATTTACATTTAAGAAATCACTTCATGTAAGTTATTTTCTGTTAAGAAAATTAATTCCTTTTTCCATGAGCTACAAATATTGGTGGCTTAGATGATAAAATATTGGCCTTCACCGATTTACTTTTATCCTGCAATGCAGAAGACCTAGGTTTGATCCCTGGGTCAGGAAGATCTCCTGGTAAAGGGAATGGCTACCCACTCCAGTATTTTTTCCTGGAGAATTCCATTGACAGAGCAGACTGGTAGGTTACAGGTTATAGGGTTGTGAAGAGTCACACACACTACTGAGTAACATCACTATCACAAATATTTATATACACATACATAACCTTAATATGATTTATTCACACAATTTACATTTTTACATAACTGAATTCTATCTATACTTTCTTTTATGGCTTCTCTAGTGACAGTCCTTCCAAACCACAAGAAGACTTCAGAAACAGTTCTGGATTTCTAGTTCTTGTTTTTTTTTTCCCCCTTCCATTTGCTTTTTTATTTTTTCCATTTGATGTATATTTTGGAGTGAATTTAAAGCAGAAATAGTGTTTATTATTTTCTCAGATGACTATTCAGTTGACTCTAATTCATATACTGAAAAATCTTTTTTTTTTTTTTTTAGTAATTAGACATTTGATCTTTCACATACACAAAAGCTAATTTAAGAACACATATGAGAGACTAGGCTTAGCTCCAGCTCTTTCTTATAATAGCTTATTGTATTCTCCAATATTCCATTCTGAATTTCTATGTAAATCATGACTTGCCATAACTAGATTGTTTTGGTTTCCAAAAGAATTTTGAAATTTTTAAAATTAATGGAATTCTTAAACATGGTCCTCACTAAAAATAAATTATATCTATAAAAATCAAGAAATCAAACAAAAATTAAACAAGCAAACAATAAATTTTACTCTTTTCTAGTTACTGTTATTCATGCCTTTGAGGTCATCTCCATCTGCAGATATGTTTAATAGAAATAGTGTAGGTGATTTAATACCTCATAGCTCCAGTTTTGTGTTTGGTGACACATTTTAAGCTTGGAATTTACTGTGGTGGTACTATTGTATCATATTAACTAGCAAACACTAAAGTTCACAGCTTTTTCCTCCATTATGAACTTGGTAAATATTTCAGTTCAGTTCAGTCACTCATCATGTCCGATTCTTTGCGACCCCATGAATTGCAGCATGCCAGGCCTCCCTGTCCATCATCAACTCCCCGGAGTTCACTCAAACTCTCGTCCATCAAGTCAGAGATGCCATCCAGCCATCTCAGCCTCTGTCATCCCCCTCTCCTCCTGCCCCAATCCCTCCCATCATCAGAGCCTTTTCCAATGAGTCAACTCTTTGCATGAGGTGGCCAAAGTACTGGAGTTTCAGCTTTAGCATCATTCTTTCCAAAGAAATCCCAGGATTGATCTCCTTCAGAATGGACTGGTTGGATCTCCTTGCAAACCACAGCCTTGACTAGACGGACCTTAGTCGGCAAAGGGATGTCTCTGCTTTTGAATATGCTATCTAGGTTGGTCATAACTTTTCTTCCAAGGAGTAAGCATCTTTTAATTTCATGGCTGCAGTCACCATCTGCAGTGAGTTTGGAACCCCCAAAATAAAGTCTGACACTGTTTCCACTGTTTCCCCATCTATTTCCCATGAAGTGATGGCACCAGATGCCATGATCTTCGTTTTCTGGATGTTGAGCTTTAAGCCAACATTACATTCTCCACTTTCACTTTCATCCAGAGGTTTTTAGTTCCTCTTCACTTTTGGCCATAAGCGTAGTGACATCTGCATATCTGAAGTTACTGATATTTCTCTCTGCAACCTTGATTCCAGCTTGAGTTTCTTCCAGTAGAGCGTTTCTCATGATGTACTCTGCATAAAAGTTAAATAAGCAGGGTGACAATATACAGCCTTGATGTACTCCTTTCCCAATTTGGAACCAGTCTGTTGTTCCATGACCAGTTCTAACTGTTGCTTCCTGACCTGCATACAGATTTCTCAAGAGGCAGGTCAGGTAGTCTGGTAGTCCCATCTCTTTCAGAATTTTCCACAGTTTATTGTGATCCACACAGTCAATGGCTTTGGCATAGTCAATAAAGCAGAAATAGATGTATTTCTGGAACTCTCTTGCTTTTTCCATGATCCAGTAGATATTGGCAACTTGATCTCTGGTTCCTCTGCCTTTTCTAAAACCAGCTTGAACATCAGGAAGTTCACGGTTCATGTATTGCTGAAGCCTGGCTTGCAGAATTTTGAGCATTACTTTACTAGCATGTGAGATGAGTGCAATTGTGTGGTAGTTTCAGCATTCTTTGGCATTGCCTTTCTTTGAGATTGGAATGAAAACTGTCCTTTTCCAGTCCTGTGGTCACTGCTGAGTTTTCCAAATTTGTCGGTGTATTGAGTGCAGCACTTTCACAGCATCATCTTTCAGGATTTGAAGTAGCTCCACTGGAATTCCATCACCTCCACTAGCTTTGTTTGTAGTGATGCTTTCTAAGGCCCACTTGACTTCACATTCCAAGATGTCTGGCTCTAGATGAGTGATCACATCATCATGATTATCTGGGTCGTGAATATCTTTTTTGTACAGTTCTTCTGTGTATTCTTGCCACCTCTTCTTAATATCTTCTACTTCTGTTAGATCCATACCATTTCTGTCCTTTATTGAGACCATCTTTGCATGAAATGTTCCCTTGGTATCTCTAATTTTCTTGAAGAGATCTCTCATCTTTCCCATTCTGCTGTTTTTCTCTATTTCTTTGCATTGATCACTTAAGAAGGCTTTCTTATCTCTTCTTGCTCTTCTTTGGAACTCTGCATTCAGATGCTTATATATTTTCTTTTCTCCTTTGCTTTTCGCCTCTCTTCTTTTCACAGCTATTTGTAAGGCCTCTCCAGACAGCCATTTTGCTTTTTTGCATTTCTTTTCCATGGGGATGGTCTTGATCCTTGTCTCCTGTACAATGTCACAAACATCATTCCATAGTTCATCAGGCACTCTATCTATCAGATCTAGTCCCTTAAGTCTATTTCTCATTTCCACTGTATAATCATAAGGGATTTGATTTAGGTCATACCTGAATGGTCTAGTGGTTTTCCCTACTTTCTTCAATTTAATTCTGAATTTGGTAATAAGGAATTCATAGTCTGAGCCACAGTCAGCTCCTGGTCTTGTTTTTGTTGACTGTATAAAGCTTCTGCATCTTTGATTGCAAAGAATATAATCAATCTGATTTTGGTGTTGACCATCTGTTGATGTCCATGTGTAGAGTCTTCTCTTGTGTTGTTGGAAGTGGGTTTTTGCTATATCCAGTGCATTTTCTTGGCAAAACTCTATTAGTTTTGACCTGCTTCATTCCGCATTCCAAGGCCAAGTTTGCTTGTTACTCCACATATTTCTTGACTTCCTACCTTTACCTTCCTGTATCCTATGATGAAAAGGACATCTTTTGGGGTGTTAGTTCTAAAAGGTCTTATAGATCTTCATTGAACTGTTCAACCTCAGCTTCTCTAGCATTACTGTTTAGGGCATAGACTTGGATTACTGTGATATTGAGTGGTTTGCCTTGGAAACGAACAGAGATCATTCTGTCATTTTTGAGACTGCATCCAAGTACTGCATTTTGGACTCTCTTGTTGACCTTGATGGCTACTTCATTTCTTCTGAGGGATTCCTGCCTGAAGTAGTAGATATAATGGTCATCTGAGTTAAATTCACCCATTGTAGTCCATGTTAGTTCGCTGATTCCTAGAATGTCGATGTTCACTCTTGCCATCTCCTGTTGGACAACTTCCAATTTGCCTTGATTCATGGACCTGACATTCCAGGTTCCTATACAATATTGCTCTTTACAGCATTGGACCTTGCTTCTATCACCAGTCACATCCGCAACTGGGTATTGATTTTGCTTTGGCTCCATCCCTTCTTTCTTTCTGGAGTTATTTCTCCACTAATCTCCAGTAGCATGTTGGGCACCTACTGACCTGGGGGAGTTCCTCTTTCAGTATCCTATCACTTTGCCTTTTCATACTGTTCATGGGGTTCTCAAGGCAAGAATACTGAAGTGGTTTGCCATTTCCTTCTCCAGTGGACCACATTGTGTCAGACCTCTCCACCATGACCCGCCTATCTTGGATGGCCCCGCGGCATAGCTTAGTTTCATTTAGTTAGACAAGGCTGTGGTCCTAGTGTGATTAGACTGACTAGTTTTCTGTGAGAATGGTTTCAGTATGTCTGCTCTCTGATGCCCTCTAGCAACTCCTACCATCTTACTTGGATTTCTCTTACCTTGGGCATGGGGTATCTCTTCAAGGCTACTCCAGCAAAGTGCAGCCGCTGCTACTTGGTGCGAACAGCTGCAACTGGTGCACTAAGCGCGGGCTGCTGCAGCTGGCACACTAGGCACCACTGAGAGGAGCTACCCCGCCTCCAAGTTCATGGGCAGAAGCCGGGTAGACCCCATGATCAAAGGGCAGCAGACAAGAGAAGTTACCCCTCGTCTGAGCTCAGGGGCAGCTGCCGAGAGTGCCAGGCTGTAACGGTGCCAGAACGGCCTAGAGGAGCTACCCAAGTCTCAGGTCAGGGGAGGCTGGGAGGAGCCACCCCACATCCGAGGTCAGTGGCGGTGGCTGGGAAGAGCAACTGCACGCCTGAGGCCAGGGGCGGTGGCTCAGAGGAGCAACCTCATGTCCAAGGTAAGGTTGCATGGGTACAGAAGGGCCTAGAGGAGCTATCCCACTTTGAAGGTCAGGAAGGGCGATGGTGAGGAGATACTCCTCATCCAAGGTAAGGAGCAGTGGCTGCGCTTTGCTGGTAAACATTTACCAGATCACAATTATATAGGAATGTAGTCAGTCAGTTCAGTTGCTCAGTCATATTTGACTCTTTGTGACTCCATGGACTGAACCATGCCAGGCTTCCTTGTCCCTCACCAACTCCTGGAGTTCGCTCAAACACATGTCTATTTAATTGGTGATGCTATCCAACCATCTCATCTTGTCCCCTTCTCCTCCCACCTTCAATCTTTCCCAGCATCAGGGTCTTTTCCAATGATTCAGTTCTTTGTATCAGGTGGTCAAAATATTGGAGTTTCAACTTCAACATCAGTCTTTCTAAAGAATATTCAGGACTGATTTCCTTTAGGATGGACTGGTTTCATCTCCTTGCAATCCAAGGAACTCTCAAGAATCTTCTCCAATATCACAGTTTAAAAGCATTAATTCTTCAGTGCTCAGATTTCTTTATAGTCAACTCTCACATCCATACATGACCACTGGAAAAACCATATCTTTGACTAGATTGACTTTGTCAGCAAAGTAATGTCTCTGCTTTTTAATATGCTGTCTAGTTTGGTCACAGCTTTTCTTCCAAAGAGCAAGCATCTTTTAATTTCATAATTGCAGTCACCATCTGCAGTGATTTCAGAGCCCAAAAAAATAAAATCTGACACTGTTTCCACTGTTTCCCCATCTATTTGCCATGAAGTGATGGGACCAGATACCATTATCTTAGTTTACTCAATGTTAACTTTTGAGGCAACTTTTTCACTCTCCTCTTTCACTTTCATCAAGGGGCTCTTCAGTTCTTCTTCACTTCCTGCCATAAGGATGGTGTCATCTGCATATCTGAGGTTATTGATATTTCTTCTGGCAATCTTGATTCCAGCTTGTGCTTCATCCAGTCCAGAATTTTGCATGATGTGCTCTGCACATAAGTTAAATAAACAAGGTGACAATAAGTTAAATAAATAGGGATGTGTTAATGCCCTTCTACTTAATTAGCTATGTCCATAATGTGTATGCATTTGAAGATGTATGTATAGTTGTTTATAAATTTCTAAGTGTTCTAATATATTTCTTTGTTATCTATTCCGCTAATATCAACTGATTTAGTTGTCATGTGTTTTAAGATGTTACACTATTGCATGAGAGAATCACAAATAACTATTCTCTACTTCCAGATTTTTGGGGGAGTTGTTAATGCTTTATAATATAATAATTGTTCTTTTATTTTAATCCACTTTTGGTAATTACAGAGGTGTGTTTTTTTTTTAAGTTGCATTCAGGTTACATTTATAGATTACTTAGGGAAATTGGTGTGATTAGGATGTTGAGCATATTTAACAGGAGCACAATATCTGTTATCATTTACTTTTATCATCTTTTGCTTTACTCAGAAGCTTTTCTCAGTTTTTGCTTGTTGTCTGTACTCTTGTTTAAATCATGTTGATGTTATTTGTTCCTAAAAGATTTGGTTAAATTCTTCTTTTGAAACTTGGACCATTTTTTCTTGTTTGTTTTCAAACATAGGAGTTGACAATGGGGATAGTAAATCACTTGGCTATTCTCTTTTACTTCTATAGCAATTGGTCTGTTTAGATTTTATTCTCTGGGTTCAGCTTTAATAATTTTGTATTTGTCCTGGAATTAATCAACTTTATGCACATTCTCACAGATTTGAGCAAAATAGTGCAGTAAGCAGCCACAGTCAGTGCCCTGCCTGTGTCCCTCAGCACTTCTCCCATCAGCATCTGCATTTATTTGCAGGAAGTTTTGGCTAAGCTGTGGAAGGCAGCCTGGAAATGCCTAGGATTTAATTAATAGCTTCTTGGAAAAACATTCAGTGACTGACAGAAGTTGCTGTACATATTGTGAGGTAAATCTGAGGCTTGCGCTTTAAACTATCTCCCTGATTAAACTTTAGCTACCTCCCCTGTGATAGCTTTCTTGATGATAGTCCTTTTATGAAACTATTTTCTTTTCCTATTCCTCTTTTCCACCAAAAAACTACTTACACTGGAACCCTCTGAGGATGTGTCACTGGGGCAAACCAAGCTAAAACATAACATTAAGTTTCTTATCATTTTATCTGTATCTCTGATTACTTCCCTAAATTTGTTGTTTGTTAATGAATCAGCTTTCTATCTCTCTAATTTTATTATTTCATCAAAAAATTCATTTTAAAGATTGTCAACTGGGTATACTCCCTCAGAAAGCTTTGGAAACATGTAGAGCTTCTTGATTGTTACAGTAACTAAAGGAGGCAACATTTATTTCAAAGGCTGTCAATCCTAAATTCTCTTCATTTAACAACATACAACTTCATAAAACAAATGATCAATACCAAATCTGTTGAAAGATCGATATTTTTAATGCTTCCAAATTAATTCTTCCAAAGAGCCAAGGTGCTATTGATTTTCATTTTTCTAATTTATTAATTTATACTTTAATATATATAGCATTTCTTCCTTCTGTTTACATAAAATTGTTTTCTATATAACTTTCATGATTAAACTTGGACTTTACCTTATAAATTCTTGCTTAATGGTTTTTTGTTAAAATATTTATGACTATACTCATTAGCAGTATCCCATATGTAATTTTATTATTGTTGCTATTTGTTTGGCTATTAAGAAATTCATTTTGATTTCTTGACCATCTCCAATAATTTTTAAAATTTTTTTAAAAACATTTTAATATGGTATACTTGTCCTTATTTTTGTGTCCATTACATTTTTGTTATTACCTTCTATTTTTAATAGTCTATGATCATAGAATAAATCAAGTACTACTTTTGAGATCTTTCAGGTTTTCTTTGTAGTTTAATATGGATCAGTTTAACTGTTAATATTGTTATGTTTTCTGATTTAAAAAACAGTGCTCAAGATAATTAGTTATACTGACCCTGTTACAGTTATTTTGATCTTACATATTGTTATTTTCATCTTATTTTTGGTCCTTCCTATCTGCTGTGAACTGAAAGCTGAATTAAAGTCATTCAATGTGTCTTTGTCGACTTCCATATTGCTTTATGAGTTTTGAGAATATGTTGTTTGATTTTATAGATAATTATCACTGATTAATATTCTGCACTATACTCTTTGTCATTGTGAAAGATATTTCATCTCTTTTTAATGTTTTCCCTAAATTCTTCAGAGAAAATAGAAGGGGAAAAAGTGAAAGCAGTGACAGATTTTCTTTTCTTGGGCTCCAAAATCACTGCAAATTGTGACTGCAGTCATGAAATTAAAAGACAGTTGTTTCTTGAAAGGAAGACTATGACAAACCTAGACGGCATGTTAAAAACAGAGACATCACTTTGCTGAAAAGATCTGCATAGTCAAAGCTAGAGTTTTTCCAGTAGTCATGTTTGGATGTGAAAGTTGGACCATAAAGAAGGCTGAGTGCTGAAGGATTGATGATTTTGAATTGTGGTAATGGAAGACTCTTGAGAGTATCTTGGACACTAAGGAGATCAAACTAGTCAATCTTAAAAGAAATCAACCTTGAATATTTACTGTAAGGACTGACCATAAAGCTGAAGCTTCAATACTTTGGCCACCTGACACAAAGAGCCAACTCATTGCAAAACACCATCATGCTGGGAAAGATTTTAGGTAAAAGGAGGAGAGCTCAGCAGAGAATGATTAGATGGTTAGATGGTTAGATAACATGACCATTGCAATGGACATGGATATGAGCAAATTCCTGGAGACAGTGGAAGACAGAGGAGAGTGACATGCTGTAGTCTATGGAGTCATGAAGAGTCTGACATGACTTAGTGACAGAATGATGCCTATATTCTGCTTTCTGATAGAATAACTTTGTTTTCTATTTTGTTTTTAACACATGTGAATAACACTTTTTCCATTTTTTTGCTTTTTTTTTTTAGCATTTTCAAAGTCTTGAGGATTCCAGAGTCTTATGTTCAGGACTTATAGTAATTATGCTCTATGATCAATTCTGAAAGTCTTTTTCTTACTTAAGCTTAAAACTATTATACTCATTGATTTCATATTTAAGTTTAATTATAATTCTTTGTATTCATCTTTATTTGGCTTTTGTTAATCATTTGTTATGCAAATGTATGCCATTTTTATATTATCTATGACTTCTTTACATTGTTGAGTGTATTTGTGCTTAATGTGATAAATTTGAATGTTTGAATTTTGATCCTTTATTCCTAATTTCTCTTCAATTACCTAATTTAATTTGATTATGTTATTTTTAAATTAATCAATTTATTTTAATTGGAAGATAAGTTTTTACAATATTATGGTGGTTTTGCCATACATCAGCATGAATCATGCACGAGTGCACATGTGTCCTGTCATCCTGCAACACCCCCTATTACACTCGTCTCTACCCTATCTCTTTGGGTTGTGCCAGAGCACCAGCTTTGCTCTGCTTCATGCATCAAACTTACACTGGTCATCTGTTTTACATATGGTAATATACATGTTTCAATGCTATTCTCTCAAATCATCCCACCCTTTCCTTCTCCCACATAGTCCAAAATTCTGTTCTTTACATTTGTGTCTCTTTTGCTGCCTTACATATAGGATGGTCATTACCATCTTTCTAAATTTTATGTATATGCATTAATATATGTACTAGTGTTTCTCTTTCTGACTTGCTTTATTTTGTATAATAGGCTCCAGCTTTATCCACCTCATTAGAAATTACTCAAGTGTGTTCTTTTTTATATTGGTGGTGGTTTAGTCACTAAGTCATATCCAATTATTGCAACCCCATGGACTGTAGCCTGCCAGACTCCTCTATCCCTGGGATTCTCCAAGCAACCCACTGTAGTGGGTTGCCAATTCCTTCTCCAAGGAATCTTCCCATCCTAGGAATCAAATCAGGTCTCCTTCATTGCAGGCAGATTCTTTACCAACTGAGCTATGAGGGAAACCCTCTTCCCCCCTGCCCCCACAAGGTGAGTAATATTCCATTGTGCATATGTACCACAACTCCCTTATCCATTTGGCTGCCAATGAACATCTAGGTTACTTCCATGTCCTAGCTATTGTAAACAGTACTGCAGTGAACATTGGGTTACACATGTCTCTTTCAATTCTGGTTTCCTTGGTGTGTATACCCAGTAGTGAGATTTCTGAGTCATAAGGCAGTTCTATTTCCAGTTTTTAAAGGAATCTCCACACTGTTCTCCATTGTGGCTATACTAGTTTGCATTCCCACCAACAGTGTAAGATGGTTTCCTTTTGTCCACATCCTCTCCAGCATTTATTGCTTGTAGACTTTTTTTCAAATATAGATTTATTTATTTTAATTGGAGACTAATTACTTTACAATACTGTATTGGTTTTGCCATACATTGACATGAATCCACTATGGGTGTGATGGCTACCATTCTGACCAGAGTGAGATGATACCTCATTGCGGTTTTGATTTGCATTCTCTAATAATTAGTGATGTTGAGCATCTTTTCATGTGTTTATTAGCCATCTGTATGTCTTCTTTGGAGAAACGCCTGTTTAGTTCTTTTGCACACTTTTTGATTGGGTTGTTCATTTTTCTTGTATTGAGCTTCATGAGCTGCTTGCATATTTTGGAGGACAATTTTTTGTCAGTTGTTTCATTTGCTATTATTTTCTCCCATTCTGAAGGCTGCCTTTCCACCTTGTTTATAATATCCTTCATTGCACGAAAGCTTTTAAGGTCCCATTTGTTTATTTTTGTTTTTATTTCCATTACTATGAGAAGTGGGTCATAGAGGATCTTGCTGTGATTTTTGTCAGAGTGTTCTGCCTATATTTTCCTCTAAGAGTTTTATAGTATGTGGTTGTCTTTAAATCATTTGTGTTTATTTTTGCGTATGGTGTTAGAAAGTGTTCTAGTTCCATTCTTTTACAAGTGGTTGACCAGTTTTCCCAGCACCACTTGTTAAAGAGATTGTCATTTTTCTATTGTATATTGTTGCCTCCTTTGTCAAAGATAAGATGTCCATAGGTGCATGGATTTGTTTCTGGGCTTTCCATTTTGTTCCATTAATTACATTTCTGTCTCTGTGCCAGTATCATACTCTCTTGATGACTGTAGCTTTGTAGTATAGTTTGAAGTCAGGCAGGCTGATTCTTCCAGTTACATTCTTCTTTATCATGATTGTTTTGGTTATTTCAGGTTCTTATTTTTCCATACAAATTATGAAATTATTTGTTTTAGTTCTGTGAAAAATACCATTCGTAGCTTGATAGAGATTGTATTGAATCTATAGATTGCTGATTGGATATGTCTCTGATGCTGAGGAGAAGTGAGGGCAAGAGAAGGGGGTAACAGGATGAGATGGTTTCATGACATTGCTGACTCAATGGACATGAGTTTGAGGAAACTCAGGGAGATAGTGATGGGCAAAGAAGACTGACATGCTACAGTTCATGGGGTCACAAAAAGTCAGAGACAACAGTGACTAAACAACAACAATTTAAAATGCAAATCTCATAGAAAACTCAGCTCAAAATAGATTATAATAGAAAAAATATATAAAGAAAAAACATAAAACCTTACAGAAATAAGAAAATCTTTGTGACCTTGTGTTAGATATATAGTTGTTATACGACACATTAAGAAATATTCATTTTTAAAACTAATGAAAAAAAAGAACTTCTTTAAAAGTAAAATTGGACAAATTCTAATGTGACAAATATATTTTTAAGAGAATGAAAAATCATCTATAAACTAGTTGAAAATGTTTACAAATCTCATGTCAGACAATGAACTTGTACTCAGAATATATAAAATATTTACCAAACTCAACAATGCAAAAGTAAGCACCCCAAGTAAAAATAGTGAGTAAAATATTTGAAAAGACATTTACCAAAGGCTATATACACATGGCAAATGAACATATGAAAAGATGGTCAATGTTTCTCATTATGAAAATTCAAAAAAAAAAAAAAAAAACGTGTAGTACCACTGTTAGAATGTCTTTTAAAACCCTGACTATATAAATGCTGACGGTTATGAGAAGTATCTGGGATTCTCATACATTACTGCTTGGAGTAGAAAATTGTGTATTCATTTTGGGAAAGAGTTTAGCCACATCTTTTGATGTTTTGCTTACATTTACCATTTAACACAGAATTTTATACATTGGTATATAGCCAAGTGAAACTAAAACTCATGTTCGTGCAAAACTTTCTTAAGGAAATGATTGAATTTTACAGGTTTAAACAGAATGTTTTTGGTATATGAAGTTCAAGAGAGACTGATACATGTAACAACGTGAGTAAACTTCAAAAGCATTATGTTGACTAAAAGAATCCAGTATCAAAATAGTTACTATATGATTCCCTTTCTATCATGTTCTGGAAAACAACAACAACAAAACAAAGATAATGAAAAGATCAGTGGTTGCCAGGAGTTAGGGGTTAGGGTAAGATTTGGACTATAAGAGGACAGCAAGGGGAAATTATTTTGCTGATGGAACCATTCTGTATCCTGATTGTGGTAGTGGTGATGCAAATCTGATCAGGTGTTAAATATCATAACTTGCACAACCAAAGACAAAGATATCTTTTTTGTATATTATTTTTAAATAAAAAGAATGCTGAATAATATTTGATTCCAAAGCTTGACATGTAAGAGATGAATTTTATAAGATCACTTCTCTTGATTCATACATTTGAAGATACCAAAAACTGTTTAAATAATGTAAAGTTCTAGGATCTAAACTCAGCTTTGTTACTTACTTAATGTTTGATTTTGGACATAATATTTAATCTCTTAATCTCCAGTTATAAAATGAAGATATTACTTTACAGTATGAGGATACTACATTACAATAAAATCCTACTTTACAATATTATCATAAGGATTAAAAATACAAGTAAGTAGATGTGTATTTATGTGCATATGGAGTTGGTATGTTTTCTTTTATATTACTTGAAATATAGTATATGGGAATCTATTAAACTGCAGTTGCTATCATGTTATTGTTATTTAAAATTTTATTTAGAAGAATAAATACATTTTCTTCATAGGCTGAGTTTTTATCCTACTTATATTTGTGTCTTGGGGCACTATTCATAAAACAGAAATAATGGCAACAGATGATTTATGTTACCAGATGAGTTAAGTTTTATTCGTAAGATACAAGGTGAAGAAAATTTTGTGGAGAGACGTAAATTGTTTCTATTATTTATTGATATACATGCTATTCTCTCATATGCACCAACTAGTCTAGATATTGGATTTATTTTTATAAATAAACTTGATAAATAATTGAATTTGAAACTACCCCCTCCTTTTCTGTCCTTGGACTCCTGGGGCATTAAGAATTCATGCCTCTCTTGACCTGCAAGCTTCTTCTCCTATTCCAGCAGCCCTGCGTGGTGTCTGAGGAGACTTGCTGCTCAAGCTGAATTGTATAGTGTTTTTCTGATGTGCAAAATGTTGACCCTTGGGAAGCCTTTGGACTCATTTTCATTAGTGATCTAAATACATTTGGAGAGTAGGGCAAGGGGTGGGCAACCGATTATTTGCCTCTCAGCACAGCAAAACTACCCTTATTGTCACTGCCCACTGGTTTAGAAAAAATTGGCCTCTGAAGTCTGATTGTCACTTGTTCTGCATTCTGATGGGCTGATTTGTGCTGCTATCTGCTCCTTGGCAGTTGTCAGTGAGGGCCAGATCTTCACCGATTAGTCAGGCAAGACAGCCTCAAGGAACAGGACTGGTTTTTTGTGCTTATTTTGAGTCTTCATTTGCACCTGTCTTGAGTTGTTTGCAGGGTAAGAATATCAGCTAGTTTTCAATAATATTGGATGCAACCTTGTGTTGAGTAACTTACAGATTCTTTGCTACTTAATTATTTAGTATCTATGAGCCAGTCATTAATATATAGAAATTGGAAACCTGTTTCTTTCTTTGTTGATGTTTAGGAATCACACTATCCTTTGCTGTTTAGGGCATGGTTTAGGGCATAGCATGACTGTATCACCTTAATGTAAATATTGAATTTTTATGACCTACTATAGTTTGAAGAAAAGCTATGAAGTTAGGTATATCATAGACTCAAGTTAGAAATGACTAGTTTTAGAAGAGGTGAGCTCAGCAAGATGATTTTCCATAAAAAGAAATGGTGTCTTGTACACTATAACAGCCAGAGATACAAAGCAGCATAACTTTCAGGTGGAAAGATTTGGATAGATTCCCACTATTTTCAAAGGAAAAAAAAACAAAAACCAAAAAACAACTTTCTTCTTTTTTTTTTTAATTTCAGAAAGGAATTCAGTTTTCTTTCTGAAGAAATTTCTGTCATTTATTCCTGTCTTTTATCCATGAATATTTTTTCCACTAAATAAATCCATTAAAAAGCCCAAATTGCACAATGGAACAAAATTATTTAAAGTCCCTTGGAACATTTATCATATAAATTTCAAAATTTTTCCTGGGATTGTTGGAGGTCTTAAGTCAGCCTTAAGACCTGAACGGCAGAGCTGTTGAGCAAGTGAGCCGTGCAACAGCAGGGGCTCAGTCAGCCAATCCTTCTCTGAGATCCTGCTGGGATAATCACTGGTCATGGGCTTCCTATTGACTTCTACTGTGTTGTTTGCACCTTCTTTCTCCCTTTCTCCCTCTTTAGCTTTTTCCTTTTTAACAATAACAAAAGGCTTTTAGTCTAGCTTCCATTGTTTTTGAAACAACTGGGGTTTCAATTTGCTGAGTAGGGGGCAGATTCCCCAGGTCTAATTCACAAAGACATTGATACAAAATAGAGACATGTCAAAGAATGTACATTTTTAACAGCATTTAAGTTGAATCAGATAGAGCAATCGAGGAACACACATGGGGCAACAATGCTTCAAAGGAAGAAAACATTTTGTAATGTTTTTGCAAAGTCTAATTTTGTCAGAGTGGTATAAAATTATTTTTATTCATTTTCTAGTTTAATACTCACAGTACCTCTGTGAGTTAAATATTATTACTAACTGTATTTATCAGATTAAAATAAAAGTAACATTAAGGAAATTTAAGTACTTGCCCAAGGTTATATAGCTAGCATACAATAGAGTTGGGATGAAAACCCATCTCCTTTTGACTCAAAATCTTCTATGTCATGCTGTCTTCTCAGGTAAGACATTGCCAAGATGCCTGCCAACGAATCTGGCAACCTCTTACTCTGGCATTCTCCCACTCCTCTCTATATCCTTCAGTAACTCCATAAGGACTAAACACTCACACAAAGAATAAATTATAATAAAAATGATTATGACTTGGGGCTACATTTTGAGATAAATAGTGCCCTGGCCCTGTCTTTTTACTTAAAATTGATGTTGATCTTACAAAGATTTTGTATTTAGCAATAAAGGTATATATCAAGGTTAAACATATAAGTTTCTGCTACTGCTGCTGCTGCTAAATCACTTCAGTCATGTCTGACTCTGTGCAACCCCATAGACGGCAGCCCACCAGGCTCCCCCGTCCCTGGGATTCTCCAGGCAAGAACACTGGAGTGAGTTGCCATTTCCTTTTCCAATGCATGAAAGTGAAAAGTGAAGGTGATGTCGCTCAGTCATGTCCGACTCCTAGTGACCCCATAGACTGCAGCCTACCAGGCTCCTCTGTCCATGGGATTTTCCAGGCAAGAGTACTGGAGTGGGGTGCCATTGCCTTCTCCCTACAAGTTTCAAATACTGGTTTTATCACTAAAAATCTATAAAATATTAAAATTTTATAAACTCTATCTACTGAGCAACTGAACTGAACTGAAACTTTATAGGCACATTATTTCTGATGAAATCCATTGGGGGAAAAAAAAGAAATATGAGCAGCATTTCACAATTAAAACCATAACGTATCAAAGATTGACATTATTATATTAAAGAAATACTGATTACTTGGTGGACAGCTGATGAAGAAAGGAGCTTCTCTGACTGAAAATACAGGGAATGAGTCATAGGTAGTAAATATAAACCTATAACAACAAACTGAGTTAATAGCATCCACATAGAAAGCAGGAGTTTTGGAACTCTAAAACTACAACATAACAAAATAGTCTGATACTATAAAATAACTATGAATGAAACACATACTTAGAGCTGAACTCTAAACAAAGAAAAATGAGAAAAACGCCAAGGTGCTAAATTTGAAGAGGAAATCATGGTGAAAATATTAAAGAGAAGCTGCACTCCAAATATTTACAATAAGCTATAGAGAAGGCTTAAAAGTCAGTTTCTTACACTCAGAAACCAGGTGAAGGGAATAGGAGTTTGAACCTGAACTGAGTGATTATATTAGAACCTCTTGCATAAATCTTAGGGCTTCAAATCCCCTAGTTATTTTGGAAAAATACTTGTGCTCACTGTACTGAGCTATTGTGATCCTCCTAGGGATTAAAAAGTTACTTTCCATCTACAGAGACAGCCTTCACTGATTAGTGCCCTTTGGTAATTGCCTCATCTGTAGAGACACTTTCCCGAGTCTCATGTTCCCTTTCTGGACTAACCCATCCATGTTCAATGGCTGGACATCGGGACATAAAGACTTGGCTTCTGAACCTAACTCTGGAGAAGTCTGTTGGGGGGCATCCCACCTCCAGAACTCCTCACTGGATCAGTCAAGTCTTCTGCTAGGAATGCAGAACTCGAATCCTTCCTGCACTCAATCCTGCATACCTCTCTTCCCTTTAAATAGTGCTAATTGCAAGAGCACTATAATAAAAATATTTTCTCAGGAAAAACAGCTGCAAAATGATCAATGAGTACTGGCACTTTTTGTGCTCTAAGAAACGACTAACTGGAAAGGACTTTCCTGTTTTTCCATGTTCAGAGATCTGACCTATCTCTATCTCCCTTCTGAATCTCTTAAGGAACTTTTTTCTTTGCTTCATGGAGCTTCTAAAGTATTGAAAATACTTTCTATTTAACAACCTGAAGAAAATTATTTCTTTAATTTTCTATTGTAATCTTTCTTTCATTGATTTGGTGGCATGATACAGGTAGCCTTGGTCATTGGCTTCACGTCACTTTTTACTCAGCCCAGGAAAAGTGTCATCTTGGAGTCTCTTTTCTTTCCCTCTTGACTGTGGTCTGGGGGTCCAACTGTGAAGTTAAGTGAAGTCTCTCAGTCGTGTTCAACTCTTTGCAACTCCATGGACTGTAGCCCACCAGGATCCTCCACCTATGGAAGTTTCCAGGCAAGAGTACTGGAGTGGGTTGCCATTTCCTTCTCCAGGGTATCTTCCCAACACAGGGATCAAACCCGGGTCTCCTTCATTGCAGGCAGACGCTTTACCATCCGAGCCACACATGTATATCTTCCATCTGCATCATGTTAAGGTGTTGATTTTTATTCTTTCTGATTTCTCTCTTGAATTTAGGTACCAGCAATTCTTGGCTTCTTTGTATAATCATTTTGCAGTATCTGTGAATAGATTAATGATTTATTGAGGTTTTTCTGTTTGAAAGACAACAACATATCTGGATTCTTTGTATTCCATATGTGTTTATTTATTTTGAGCTAAAGCAAATTAAGAATTTCATGCCCACCAAGAAGTGTACATTTGGATGGGTAAATCTGATGTCATGTGTTTTTGTTTGACTGATGGCTAAATGTTAGAATTAAAATATCAGTCCTTTCTCTCTGTATCTTTCTATGTTTGCATGTCTGTAACTCAGACTTTTAACTCTTATGTGAGTATATAACACGTTGTTATCTCTAAACATTTCTCAAATTTAATTACACAAATTTTTACAGGAGTTCTATTATAATTAGGATGGAAATAAATAAGCATTAAAGATAACTGATATTTTTAGAATTTTCAGAAAGTAATTTATACTTTGATTTATAAAAAATATTACTTTTAATGTAAAACTAAAAATCATTCTTATACCTATCAATTTAAGAATTTAAGTTTATATATTTTAGGCAAACCTTTGATGAATAAGACTATGACAATATGTTTGGTTTAATAACAGCAATTGTGTCTTCTCTGATATAATATACATAATATACAAGATTTATCTTGCATAATATACAAGATTTATCTTCTACTTTGTCCTATTCTCTCTAAACTTATATAGGTTTATTGATTGAATAAATAAGCTAATATTACTTCCATTAAATGTTCAAGATTACTAAAACAGTAAACTTGTGAGACCATATTGAATCATTCTGATAAACTTTATTTCAATAGCAAATGTCTTTTAAAATATGTAAATTTGAAGATAGTTTTAAAAATCTTTAGGTTACTTAAAAGCTTGAACTTACACTAAATTGAGTTAGTTACTGGATATACAATTAATGCTTAGAAGTAAAATAAAATTGAATAATGAAACATTAATTGCTAAGTATAACTTTAAACATGTATATTTTGGTCACATTTTTATTTGGTGAAAGATAAATTGTATTGTAAGGGTTCTATACAAACACAAAAAGCATACATGTTTGTGAAAAGCCAGCTTTACTTATTAAGGTCAAAGTTGGCTAGGGTTTGATGGATCTATTTGTAAAATTTTCAAGAAGAACACTTGTATTAATATTATATTAAGTATAACTAGAACTTAGTTTTCTTTCTGTTAAGATAAATACATAATTTTAGATATTGCCCTTAAAAGAGACTGAAAAGATATAATTTATCCTCTATGTAATCTGCCTAGATAACAACGATCTGGTGTCTTAACAGAACAACTTTCTTATGGTTTATGTTTATTTTATTATATCTTTGATTATTTAAGTAAACAGAACTTTCTCACTTAGGAAAGATTAAGATTCATTTAAAATGACATTGCATCTCTTTTTAAAAGTATTTTATTGTCTTTTTTGTTAAATGGGTAGTAAAGTATTATTCCACAGAAACTCATGATACGATATTACTTAAGTATTCAAATCTCCTGACAATGTTTGATATTTTGCCTTCCCAAATAAAATCCTAAATGATTTTTTTACATTTGAAACTGTCTTTTTATATCCCAGAAGGTTCCTGCAAAATCACAAAATGCATTCTTTCATCTTGTGAAAATAGTGGTGTTAAAAATAATTAGATTTGATATATTACTATTAATGAGTTATATGGGAGGATTTGTCAAATTAAAAGACAGACTTAGCTTTCTCTGATTTAAATTCATCATTGAGAATTGATGGTTTTGAACTATGGTGTTGGAGAAGACTCTTGAGAGTCCCTTGGACTGCAAGGAGATCCAACGAGTCCATTCTGAAGGAGGTCAGCCCTGGTATTTCTTTGGAAGGAATAATGCTAAAGCTGAAACTCCAGTACTTTGGTCACCTCATATGAAGAGCTGACTCATTGGAAAAGACTTTGTTGCTTGGAGGGATTGGGAGCAGGAGGAGAAGGGGATGACAGAGTATGAGATGACTGGATGTCATCATTGACTCGATGAACGTGAATCTGTGAACTCTGGAAGTTGGTGATGGACAGGGAGGCCTGGTGTGCCGCGATTCATGAGGTTACAAAGAGTCGGACATGATTGAGTGACTGAACAAAACTGATTCTGGTCCATTTTACTTAGCTGATACCTAAAATATTGGTGTTCACTCTTGCCGTCTCCTACTTGAACACTTCCAGTTTACCTTGATTCATGGATCTAACATTCCAGTTTTCTAAACAATATTGTTCTTTACAGCATCGGACTTTACTTCCTTCACCAGTCATATCCACAACTGGGCGCTGTTTTTGCTTTGGCTCAGTCTCCTCATTCTTTCCAGAACTATTTCTCCATTCTTCTCCAGTAGTATATTGGACACCTACCAATTTGGGGAGATCATCTTTTGGTGTCATATATTTTTGCCTTTTCATACTGTTCATGGAGTTTCCAAGGCAAGAATACTGAGGTGGTTTGCCATTCCCTTCTCCAATGGACCACATTTTGTCAGAACTCTCCACAATGACTGATCCATCTTGGGCTCCAAAATCACTTCAGGTGGTGACTGCAGCCATGAACCAAATTTCTTTGTGAGTTGCATTATATTTGTAATAAACACAATAAAAACCAGATAAAGTGAGAATTATAAGACAGATTTGACAATTGCTATTTACATCTCTGCATCAGCAATGTAAACTAATGAAACATGTGGATAGTGGTGAAGCCTACATTGTCATTTCCCCATTCACACCTCCTACTTAATTGCACATGAATGATTTTTTATTATTATCTTTTGTGGCTTGTTGTCTAGGGGCATTCCCAGACTTTAGCAGTCAAATTCTAGACCACATACAGAAAATGCTACAAATATCAAGATACTAAAGTACATGGGAGTAGCTTTAATAAATATTACATGGGAATGACCCTTTTAAGCTATGCTTGACAATGCACCCCTAGAGGTACTCAGTAATACTGAAATACAGTTTTTCATATGGTTATCTGCTTATAATTTTACTCAGTATTGACTGCCTTCCTGTATTAGTCTGTTGTAGCTGCCATAACAAAGTGCCACAGACTATGTGCACTTTATTTTCCCAGTCTTGAGGCTAAAAGTCCAATATTAAGGTGTTACTAGGATTAGTTTCATCTAAAGCCTCTCTCCTTGGTTTGTAGGTGGTCATCTTCTAAATTGCTTTCACATGAACTTCACTGTGTGTATGTCTGTAATGTGTTGAACTGCATCCCCTGAAATCCATATGTGAATTCCTAATCCCCAGTACCTGATTTTGTCTTCTTATAAGGACATTAGTCTCGTATTGGATTAAGGGACTCCCATTTAATTTTACTTTGCGATCTTCCCTGATGGTTCAGTGGTAAAGAATCCATCTGCCAATTCAAGAGATGAGGGTTTGACCTCTGGGTGAGGAAGATTCCCTGCAGAAGGAAATAGCAACTCACTCTAGTATTCTTATCTGGGAAATCTCAAGGAGAGATGAGCCTGATGGGCTCCAATCCATGGGGTTCCTAAGGAGTTGGACATGACTTAGCTGCTGAACAACAGCTTTTTAACTTAGTTACCTCTTTACAGGCTGTATCTCCAAATAAAATTACATTCTGGGGTATTGGGTTTAAGACTTCACCATAGAAATTTGAGAGGAGACAATTTTGTTCCCAGTACATCCTTTCTAAATACCTCATGCTCCCTTCAGTCTTACTTATATTTCCCTGGGATCGTTCTCTAATAAGTCAATTACAATTTACTCTCTGTCACAGACTGCTTTCAAGGGACCTAAAATTATAGTAAAAAGTTAACAGATGTGCAGAAGAAAGGAAGAATCTGAAGAAGTGTTTTGAAAGGCTCATAAAGAGGAGACAAGAGAGAATGAGGAAGAGATGTTTGAAAGTGTAGTAGCTTACAAACTTTGAAAATTGTAGAACCCATGAATTTTTATATTATAGATATATTGAGTTCTGAATAAAAACAAATCCTTTGTAAATATGATATATTAGTTAAGATACATTAAATTGTTGACTAAATATATCCTAAAATACAATGGCTCAAACTCTTTGAGACTTTTTTCTTCCTCATGAAGTCATTCAGGACAGTGCCTTTGGTTTGTGAGTGGCTCTTTTCTATGTGGCAATTTATGTACTCCTAATTCTACCATTTTGAAGATCTACATTTCCTTGAACTTGTTGCCATCCGAAGCTAACCAGTGGAATGGGAAAGATGATGAAGAGATGCCTATTCTCTTTCCTTCCTTCCTTTCTTTTCTTTCTTTCTACCACAGTAAGTCTAATTAACATTTGTCCCCATCAATGATTACATTTTTTTCTCTCCTGTGATAAGAATTTTCAAGATCTACTCTCTTATCAACTTTCAACTATGCAGTAAAATATTATTAACTATGGTCATAATGTAGTACACTACCATGACTACTTTCTTAAAAGCTGCTTCATTCTAGAGGATTTGTCCTTTGGCAATACTAAGCCACAAAGGATAACTGGGTAAGATGGACTATCTATATGGTTAGCTATTGTGTTACTGGCATCAAAAGTAGGGAAAAAATGTATTGGATATCAAGTGTTTTTATCTCTTTCATCATTGTTGGCACTATAAAATAAATATTGCAAAGACCTAAAAACTCCACAAGAAACAAAATTTCCTGAAAATTTAGTATGTATCAGATATAGAAACATACCATTTATAAAAGGAAAGCAATTAAAGGACAAAATAATTTGCATTAGAATTGGTCTTCAAAATTGTGTTACAGACATTCTCTGCCAGGGTCCAGCCCTGGTGGATACAGGGAATTCGAAACGGGGATGGAGTTGTCAAGGAAAAGCTTATTTATTTAGAAATATAAAGAGAGATTAGGAAAGAATAGTGTAGTAGGAAAATTAGTGGAGAAAAGATGTTAAATAACTTGGTTTATGTGGAAAACCAATAAAGTTCCAAGATAAGGAACTTGCACCATCTACGCAGGCCTACGGCGCCCACTTGAATAGTGGAGGGTGCCCCGCCTTGGGCTCCCCCTATCGCGTGGGTCTTAGGAGCCAGGGCAAATAAGTAGACACGGTGAGCTTCCATGGTCCAGATGGGAATTCAGCCAGAAAAGGGAGGAAAAAAACAACATTGGGGAGTCAAGCATTGGTGCCAGACCCACAACTTTATTTTCAAAAGCAGCCTATATACCCCAAGTTGTACATAAAGAAATAATGGAATATGCAGAATTATGCAGGGGCAGCAGTCCTGACCCTTATTGAGATCAGGCTTTCCTCTTGCATATCTTTCTGTATACAAAAGGTCCCAGATGGTTTTACATCATCTTCTGGCCAGGGGGCCTGTTAACATTTTTAGGTCTCTTTTCCTAAATCAGTTTCTATCAACCAGAAAACTCTTTTTCCCTTGAAGTGTTTTTTCTTTAATCTGCATCACCCTCAAAGTACTAAATAAAGTTACATTCTTGTAGAACAAAGGTGCAGTGGGTTATAAGAAAGAAAGTACTTATTTCAAAGATCTAATGTTGATAATGCCAGGGCTACCACCTGTTTTTTCTATATACCAACTATATCAACAAATAAAATATATGAAAACATGGCAGCAAGTATTGGTTCAACAAATGAAACCCTTAATCAGTCCTATTCTAATGATTTTGACTCCTCAGAAGCCACTACGTTCCTAGGATGTTTTAAGCTTCCTGTGCCTGTCATAGTCAGGAGGCTGCAAACACACACATGTGCAGGCAGGTTAGAAAGACATCAGAGGGGTTTTTGGATTTAAACACTCTTATTATGCCCAGGAGATATATTATCTAAAAACTCTAAATTAACTTTTTCCAGAAAAAAGGTGGTGGGAAGACAGCCCCCTGTAGTAAAGCAGGCAGATGCTGATTTTGGGTGTAGATGCTCGAGAATTTCCAGGGGGACCCCTGAGGCTCAATCCCGCCTTTGCGTATGCCGAGCCTCCTTCTTCATGACCTTTGCCTCAGGCCAGGTTCCTCATGCTGGCTCCTGGCAATTCTCATTATGAATTTTACATCTAAATGATCAATATTAAGTAGTATGAGTGAAGTTAAGCATTTTTACTAATGAAGGCATTATTATATCAAATATATACTATTCAATATAAAAATAGAGAGTTCTGATGAAAAATTTGAGAGTGAGAAGGAAATGGCAAGTCACTCCATTATTCTTGCCTGGAAAATCCCATGGACTGAGGAGCCTGGTAGGCTACAGTCCATGGGGTCGCAAAGAGTCGGACACAACTGAGCGAATTCACTTTCATTTTCACTTTCAAACAAGCTGTAGGGCTTCCCTGGTGACTCAGTGGTAAAGAATCTGCCTGCAATGCAGAAGACTCAAGTTCAATCCCTGGGTCAGGAAGGTCCCCTGGATGAAGGCATGGTTGCCCACTATAATACTCTTGCCATGGACAAGGGAGGCTGGAAGGTTGCAGTCCACAGGGTCACACAGAGTCAGACATGACTGAAGTGACTAAGCAGTAGCAGCAAACAAGTTGTAACTGGAATAGTTGGAAAGAATAAATATCTACTTCCACATTAAGGGTTTGTTTCTTGTTACATTGTGGGATATGTGTTGATTTGAATGAAAATATTTGAATTTTATCAAATGGATTTACTGTATCTCTGAAAACCATTTTATGATTATTTGCCTCTAATCTTTTAATGTTTTAGACTATATTAATACATTTTCTTATACTAAATAATTTTCCATTCAATTTACATGTAATTTTAAATTATACATATATCCAACATATAAATTCAAAAATAAAAGTTATACTTCCTTTGTGTTATCTATAAAAATATTTGCAGTTAATTCTATGCACATATTTGATCACAAGGAAAACTTTAAAAAAATAGAAACAATTAAAATAGCAATCAGAGGAAATGCAACAGTGATCTTTTTCTAGAACAATAAAAAATGAAAATTTTTAAAATCAGAATTTCTAGAAAACAAAGAAAATATGGTCATGTTAAAATATATGGAATGTTGCAAAATAATAGAAGAAAATATTTCACATTAAATATTGGTATCAATTATTAAAAATATATTAAATATCAAATACTAATATCTGTGTATGTAAGTCACTTAGTTGTGTCTGACTCCTTGTGCCCCCATGGACCCACCAGGATGCTCTGTTCATGGAATTCTCCAGTAAAGAATACTAGAGTGGGTTTCAATTCCAATCTGTAAGAATTCTTTCTGAGGGATAAAATCCAAGTCTTATGTATTGCAGGAAGATTTTTTTACTGTCTGAGTCACCATCTGCCAGGTAAGTAATAAACCAAAGAAGCAGAAAAATATCTGATAACAAAAACAAAAGCAGAACTTATGAACAAAAAATCCAAACAAATTTAATAAGTAAATAAAAATATAGTTAAACATCAGTTCGGTTCAGTTCAGTTCAGTCGCTCAGTTATGTCCAACTCTTTGCGACTCCATGAATTGCAGC
This sequence comes from Nanger dama, assembly GCA_917880005.1. Taxonomy (NCBI): domain Eukaryota; kingdom Metazoa; phylum Chordata; class Mammalia; order Artiodactyla; family Bovidae; genus Nanger; species Nanger dama. The sequence goes on from CAKJTW010000069.1 coordinate 9,665,982, forward strand.
ACGCCAGGCCTCCCTGTCCATCACCAGCTCCCGGAGTTCACTCAAACTCACGTCCATTGAGTCCGTGATGTCATCCAACTATCTCATCCTCTGTCGTCCCCTTCTCCTCCTGCCCCTAATCCCTCCCAGCATCTGAGTCTTTTCCAATGAGTCAACTCTTCACATGAGGTGGCCAAAGTACTGGAGTTTTCAGCTTTAGCATCATTCCTTCCATAGAAATCCCAGGGCTGATCTTCAGAATGGATTGGTTGGATCTCCTTGCAGTCCAAGGGACTCTCAAGAGTCTTCTCCAACACAATAGTTCAAAAGCATCAATTCTTTGGTGCTCAGCCTTCTTCATAGTCCAACTCTCACATCCATACATGACCACTGGGAAAACCATAGCCTTGACTAGATGGACCTTAGTCGGCAAAGTAATGTCTCTGCTTTTGAATATACTATCTAGGTTGCTCATAACTTTTCTTCCAATGAGGAAGTATCTTTTAATTTCATGGCTGCCTCACCATCTGCAGTGATTCTGGAGCCCCTACAAGTAAAGTCTGACACTGTTTCCACTGTTTCCCCATCTATTTCCCATGAAGTGATGGGACCGGATGCCATGATCTTCATTTTCTGAATGTTGAGCTTTAAGCCAACTTTTTTCACTTTCCTCTTTCACTTTCATCAAGAAGCTTTTTAGTTCCTCTTCACTTTCTACCATAAGGGTGGTGACATCTGCATATCTGAGGATATTGCTATTTCTCCCAGCAATCTTGATTCCAGCTTGTGTTTCTTCCAGTCCAGCGTTTCTCATGATGTACTCTGTCCTGGGGCGCAAGGTGGCTTCTCCTGGCAGCCCCTGACCTCAGACGTGGGGTGTCTCCTCCCAGCCATCACTGGCATCGGACATGGGATAGCTCCTCTTGGCCTCCGCCCCTGTCTTTGGATGCGGGGTGTCTCCTCCCAGCTGCCACTGACCTTGGATGCAGGGTAGCTCCTCCTGGAAGCCACCCCTGACCTTGGACTTGGGTAGCTCCTCTCAGCCATGCTTAGGGCACCCCATCGCAGCCGCCCACTCATAGTGCACGGGTCACAGCCGCCCCACACATTCACTAGTAAAAATTAATAATGGATCAGATGATACAGAAAAACAGACTAGTGAACTAGAAAACAGAATAGTAGAAATCACCAAGGCTGAACAGAAAAAAAATAAATAAAAATTATAAATTCAGGGCAGTTTAAGACACATCTAGTATAATATCAAGCATTTGAATATTTGTATTAGAGGGGTCCCACAGGAGAAGAGAAAGAGAAAGAGAGAGGCAGATGATTTATTTGAAAAGAAATAAAGAACTGAAAACTACCCTAGCCTGGGAAAGAAATAAATATCTAGTTCCAGGAAGCATGAAGATTCTTAAGAGGAAATCACACTAAGACACATTATAATTAAACTGGCAAGACAATGATAAACAGAAAAAAAAAAAACAGCAAGAGAAAAGCAATAGCTTAGAAATAAGGAACTTCCATTAAATTAACATGATTTTTAAGCAGAAACTTTGCAAGCCAGACAAGTTGACAGGATATATTTAAAGTGATTAAAACAAACAAACAAACCCTACAACCAAGAATATTCTACCAAACAAGACTATCACTGAAATTTGAAGAAGAAAGCAAGAGTTCTTCAGAGAAGAAAAAGCCATAAGTTCAGTACTACTAAACTGATTTTACAAAAATGATAAGGGAAAAGTGGAAAAGACAAGACAAGTGGAAATATGAAAGAATTTCATTGGTAAAATTTTTCAAGTAGTAAAATCATCCATATCCACAATATGCAGGTAGATTGTAAACAAAACTTATAAAATATGACATCAAAACTTACAAACATGGATGGGGGAGTAAAAACATGATTTTTAGTATAAGATTGAATTTGAGAAAATAAAAATAATCACATAAGCATATAGACTGCTATATATGAAATTCATATTAATCACATAGGGAAAATATAGAATAGATATGCAAAAAAGAGAACAAAATTCAAATGTAATATTTATTTTAAATACTCATCAAATCAAAGGGAAAAGGGCAACAGCAAAAAGAACAAAAATGAAATACAAAAACACTAACAAAATGCCAATAAGAAATACCAGTCAATAACTAATTTAAATGTAAATGGCTTAAATACTACAATCAAAAATCAGATAATGGCTAAATGGATTAAAATAAGAAAGACTCACAGGAATGCTGCCTACAAGAGATTCATTTTATATCTAAAGAGACGCATATACTTAAATTGAAGAAATGGAAAAAAAAATGGTATTCTATTCAAATGGAAATGGAAAGAATGCCCTGGTAGAAATGCTTAGACAAAATAGACAAAAAAAAAAAAAATTAACGAGAGAGAGAAACAAAAAGAAAGTTACATAATAATGAAGTGATCACCCCAAGAAGAAGACAGAACAATTATAAATATATATGAACCCAACAAATTAGCTCTAGATGCAGGAAGCAAATATAAGAAAACATAAAGGCTGCTGCTGCTAAGTCGCTTCAGTCATGTCCGACTCTGTGCGACCCCATAGGTGACAGCCCACTAGGGTCCTCTGTCCCTGGGATTCTCCAGGCAAGAATATAAGGAGTGGGTTGTCATTTCCTTCTCCAATGCATAAAAGTGAAAAGTGAAAGTGAAGTCGCTTAGTCGTGTCTGACTCTTAGTGACTCCATGGACTGCAGCCCATCAGGCTCTTCCATCCATGGGATTTTCCAGGCAAGAGTACTGGTGTGGGGGTCCCATTGCCTTCTCTGAACATAAAGGCATACATTGTCAATTCAACATTAATGAAATTGATTACTTACAAAGAACAGTGTTGGATTAGTGATTTCCAATGTGGTGCATTTCACCTTGGGACCAGAGACTTCGCTTCCAGTCACTCAGAGTTTTGTGCAGCAAAAGTTTTATTACAATGAAAAGGGAATAAAGAAAGGTTCTGACATAGACATCAGAAGGGGTCAGAGAGTGTCTCATCATTAGTCTTATCAAGGAATCTATATATTGTTTCAACTGATTACTAACAATAGATAAAAATAATGTCTCAAGGCTGTAAAGGTTTTAACATATCCACTTACCCAACACACATCTTAAAATAATAAGATTAGTCATAAAGTTCTTAAGAAGGAGAAACATGTCCTTAAGCAAGATATATTGTTTATATATAATCAATCAGCTCACTTCAGTCACTCAATTCTGTCCAACTCTTTACAATCCCATGGACTGCAACACACCAGGCCTCCCTGTCCATCACCAACCCTCAGAATTTACTCAAACTCATCTCCATTGAGTCAGTGACACCATCCAACCACCTCATCCTCTTCTGTCCCCTTCTTTTCCCACCTTCAAACCTTCCCAGCATCAGGGTCTTTTCAAATGAGTCAGTTCATCGCATCAGATGGCCAAAGTACTGGAGTTTCAGGACTGATTTCCTTTAGGATGGACTCGTTTGATCTCGTTGCAGTCCAAGGGACTCTCAAGAGTCTTCTCCAACATCACCGTTCAAAAGCATCAATTCTTTGGCATTCAGCTTTGTTTTATAGTCCAACTCTCACATCCATAAATTACTGGAAAACCCTTCACCTTGGCTAGACAAACCTTTGTTGGCAGTCATGTCTCTGCTTTTTTAATATGCTCTCTGGATTGGCCATAACTTTCTTTACAAGGAGTAAGCCTCTTTTAATTTCGTGACTGCAGTCACCATCTGCAGTGCTTTTGGAGCCCCCAAAATAAATTCTGCCACTGTTTCCACTGTTTCCCCTTCTATTTGTCATGAAGTGATGGGATCAGATGCCATGAACTTAGTTTTCTGAATGTTGAGCTTTAAGCCAACGTTTTGACTTTCCTCTTTCACTTTCATCAAGAGGCTATTTAGTTCTTCTTTGCTGTCTGCCATCTGCATGTCTGAGGTTATTAATATTTATTCCTATAATCTTGATTCCAGCTTGTGCTTCATCCAGCCCAGTGTTTCTATGATGCACTCTACATATATTAAATAAGCAGGGTGACAATATATAATCTTGAAGTAATCCTTTCCTGATTTGGAACCAGTCTGCTGTTCCATGTCCAGTTCTAACTGTTGCTTCCTAACCTGCATACAGATTTCTCAGGAGGCAAGTCAGGTGGTCTGGTATTCCCATCTCTTTAAGAATTTTCCACAGTTTGCTGTGATCCACAAATCGAAGGCTTTGGCATAGTCAATAATGCAGAAATAGATGTTTTTCTGGAACTGTCTTGCTTTTTGATTATCCAGAGGATGTTGGCAATTTTATCACTGGTTCCTCTGCCTTTTCTAAATTCAGCTTGAACATCTGGAAGTTCAGAGTTTGAAAACTGGCTTGGAGAATTTTGAGTATTTCTTTGCTAACATGTGAAATGAGTCCAATTGTGTGGTAATTTGAGTGTTCTTTGGCATTGTCTTTCTTTGGTATTGGAATGAAAACTGACCTTTTCCAGGTCTAATATATAATCATTAGTACAGAGTTTAAGGTAAGACACACCTTTGAGCAAGATGAGCTGTTTTGTTGTGTAATCGTTAGCTCTGGACTTAAAGAAAGTTAGTCTTAGAAGAAACAGATAATGCCATAACAACTCAGAGCTTAAGAAAAAAAAAAAAGAAAAAGTCTTATTTTACTAAGATAAAGGAATGTAGAGAAAACACGTTTGTCCCTTTTTCCTCCCTGAGGGTGCAACACCCCTTTCTCGTCCTTGAAGGCTCCAAACTGCTTTTCAACCTAACTAAGAATTAACTCTCTCACAATCATACTACGACTACTACTAAGTTGCTTCAGTCGTGTCCGACTCTGTGCGACCCCATAGATGGCAGCCCACCAGGCTACCCTGTCCCCGGGATTCTCCAGGCAAGAACACTGGAGTGGGTTGCCATTTCCTTCTCCAATGCATGAAAGTAAAAAGTGAAAGTGAAGTCACTCAGTTGTGTCCAACTGTTAGTGACCCCATGGACTACAGCCTCCTCTATCCATGGGATTTTCCAGGTAAGAGTACTAGAGTGGGGTGCCATCACCTTCTCCAAAATCATACTAGAAGACTTTACTATCCCACTTACCTTAATGGACAAAGGATTTAGACAGAAAATCAGTAAGGAAATACTGACCTTAAAAGGCACAACTGATGCATTAAAATGAACTTAATGGATATATACTGAAAATAGAATATATACTGAACATCCAAAAGAAGCTGCTAACACATTCCTTACAGCACAGAGCGTGGGTGGCTGCAACGGTGCACAGAGCCTAGGCGAGAGGAGCTACCCCATATCCAAGGTCACAGGCAGCAGCCAGGAGGGGCTACCCTGCCTCTGAGGTCAGGGGTGGAATATGAGAGTGCCAGGCTGTGACAGTGCAGCAGCAGTGAGAGGATCAACCCCTGCCCAAGGCAAGGGGCATCAGCCAGGAGGAGCAACTCCACATCCAAAGAGCCATGGCTGTGTGGGCTACAGAGGGCCTCAAGGAGCTATTCCACCTTCAAGGTCGGGAGGGGCAGCAGTGAGGAAATACCTCTCATCTAAGATAAGAGAAACCCAAGTAAGACAGTAGGTGTTGCAAGAGGGCAGACACAGTAAAACCATAATAACAGAAAACTAGTCAGTCTAATCACACTAGGAACACAGGCTTGTCTAATTCAATGAAACTAAGCCATGTCCTGTGCAGCCACCCAAGACGGACGGGCATGGTGGACAGGCCTGACACAGTGTGGTCCACTGGAGAAGGGAATGGCAAACCACTTCAGCATTCTTGCCTTGAGAACCCCATGAACAGTATGAAAAAGCAAAATGATGGGAAACTAAAAGAGGAACTACGCAGGTCAGTAGGTGCCCAATATGCTACCAGAGATCAGTGGAAAAATAATTCCAGAAAGAATGAAGGGATGGAGCCAAAGTGAAAAAATACCCAGTTGGGGATGTGACTGGTGATAAAAGCAAGTTTCAATGCTGTAAAGAGCAATTTTGCACAGGAACCTGGAATGTCAGGTCCATGAATCAAGGCAAATTAGAAGGGGTCAAACAAGAGATGGCAAGGGTAAACGTTGACATTCTAGGAATCAGTGAGCTAAAATGGACTGGAATGGGTAAATTTAACTCAAGTGACCATTATATCTACTACTGCAGGCAGGAATCCCTCAGAAGAAATGGAATAGCCATCATGGTCAACAAACGAGTCTGAAATGGAGTACCTGGGTGCAATCTCAAAAACAACAGAATGATCTCTGTTCATTTCCATGGCAAACCATTCAATATCACGGTAATCCAAGTCTATGCCCCAGCCAGTAATGCTGAAGAAGTTGAAATTCAATGGTTCTATGAAGACTTACAAGACCTTTTAAAACTAACAACCCCCCCAAAAAAAAAAAAAAGAATGTCCTTTTCATTATAGGGGACGGGAATGCAAAAGTAGGAAGTCAAGAAACACCTGGAGTAACAGGCAAACTTGGCCTTGGAATGCGGAATTAAGCAGAGCAAAGAGAGTTTTGCCAAGAAAATGCACTGGATATAGCAAACACTGTCTTCCAACAACGTAAGAGAAGACTCTACACATGGACATCACCAGGTGGTCAATACCAAAATCAGATTGATTCTATTCTTTGCAGTCAAAGATGGAGAAGCTCTATACAGTCAACAAAAACAAGACCAGGAGGTGACAGTGGCTCAGATCATGAACTCTATATTGCCAAATTCAGACATAAATTGAAGAAAGTAGGGAAAACCACTAGACCATTTAGGTATGACCTAAATAAATCCCTTATGATAATACAGTGGAAGTGAGAAATAGATTTAAGGGACTAAATCTGATAGACAGAGTGCCTGATGAACTATGGAATGAGGTTCATGACATTATACAGGAGACAGTGATCAAGACCAACACCATGGCAAAGAAATGAAAAAAGCAAAATGGCTGTCTGAGGAGTCCTTACAAATAGCTGTGAAAAGAAGAGAAGCAAAGCAAAGGGAAAAAGGAAAGATATAAACATTTGAATGCAGAGTTCCAAATAATAATGAAATAAGAAAGCCTTCTTTAGCGATCAATTCAAAGAAAAAGAGGAAAAAAACAGATTGGAAAAGACTAGAGATCTCTTCAAGAAAATTAGAGAAACCAAGGGAACATTTCATGCAAACATTGGTTCGACAAAGGACAGAAATGGTATGGACCTAACAGAAGCAGAAGATATTAAGAAGAGGTGGCAAGAATACACAGAAGAACTGTATAAAAAATATCTTCATGACCAAGATAATCACGATGGTGTGATTACTCATCTAGAGTCAGACATCTTGGAATGTGAAGTCAAGTGGGCCTTAGAAAGCATCACTATGAACAAAGCTAGTGGAAGTGATGGAATTCCAGTGGAGCTATTTCAAATTCTGAAAGATGATGCTGTGAAAGTGCTGCATGCAATATGCTAGCAAATTTGGAAAGCTCAACAGTGGCCACAGGACTGGCAATGACCAGTTTTCATTGCAATCCCAAAGAAAGGTAATGCCAAAGAATGCTCAAACTACTGCACAGTTGCACTCATCTCACATGCTAGTAAAGTAATTCTCAAAATTCTCCAATCTGGGCTTCAGCAGTACTGGAACCATGAACTTCCAAATGTTCAAGCTGGTTTTAGAAAAGGCAGAGGAACCAGAGATTAAATTGCCAACATCCGCTGGATCATGGAAAAACCAAGAGAGTTCCAGAAAAAACATCTGTTTCTGCTTTCTTGACTATGCCAAAGCCTTTGACTGTGTGGATCACAATAAACTGTGGAAAATTCTGAAAGAGATGGGACTACCAGACCACCTGACCTGCCTCTTGAGAAACCTATATGTAGGTCAGGAAGCAACAGTTAGAACTGGACATGGAACAACAGACTGGTTCCAAATAGGAAAAGAGATATGTCAAGGCTGTATATTGTCACCCTGCTTATTTAACTTCTATGCAGAGTACATTATGAGAAATGCTGGGCTGGAAGAAACACAAGCTGGAATCAAGATTTCCAGGAAAAATATTAATAACCTCAGATATGCAGATGACACCGCCATTATGGCAGAAAATGAGAGGAGCTAAAAGCCTCTTGATGAAAGTGAAAGAGTAGAGTGAAAATGTTGACTTAAAGCTTAACATTCAGAAAACAAAGATTATGGCATCCGGTCCCATCACTTGATGAGAATAACATGGGGAAACAGTGGAAACAGTGTCAGACTTTATTTTGGGGGGCTCCAAACTCACTGCAGATGGTGACTGCAGCCATGAAATTAAAAGACACTTACTGCTTGGAAGAAAAGTTATGACCAACCTAGATAGCATATTGAAAAGCAGAGACATTACCAACAAAAGTCCGTCTAGTCAAGGCTATAATTTTTCCTGTGGTCATGTATGGATGTGAGAGTTGGAATGTGAAGAAAGCTGAGTGCAGAAGAATTATGCTTTTGAACTGTGATGTTGGAGAAGACTCTTTAGAGTCCCTTGGACTGCAAGGAGATCCAACCTGCCAATTCTGAAGGAGATCAGCCCTGGGATTTCTTTGGAGAGAATGATGCTGAAACTGAAACTCCAGTACTTTGGCCTCCTTATGCGAAGTGTTGACTCATTGGAAAAGACTCTGATGTTGGGAGGGATTGGGGGCAGGAGGAGAAGGGGACGACAGAGGATGAAATGGCTGGATGGCATTACTGACTCGATGGAGATAAGTCTGAGTGAACTCCGGGAGTTGATGATGGACAGGGAGGCCTGGCGTGCTGCTATTCATGGTGTCACAAAGAGTCAGATTCGACTGAGAGACTGAAAGGAACTGAACATGTTATGTCACAAAACATGTCTGAATAAAGTTGATATTAACATCATATTAAGTATTGTTTCTGACCACTATGTTGAGACTAGAAGAAGTTAATTTCAAGACAAAAAGTGATAAAGACACTATCATGTGGAAGGAAATATAGTACCAAACAACTAACTTGTAATTTACAACTAACTAACTTGTAATTTACAACTAACTTGTAAATTTCAATGATGAAATTAAAACAAATAAAGAATACCTGGAGACAAAATGAAAACATATCTTTCAATATCCATGGTACACAGCAAAAGCTGTTCTATAAGGAAAATGTATATCAGTGTACCTACTGCAGGAAAATAAATCAGTAATTCAAACAACAAATAGGAATAGACAGAAGTTCAGAAACAGATATCTTCACAAGTGAATTCTATGAACTATTCAAAGAAAATTTAGCTCTAATACTTGTATCCAGACATCAAAATCAGAAAATCAGATAAACACAATATATATACACATATCACAGGGCAATATCACTGATGATAAAAGATGTAAAACCTTCAACAAAATATTAGCAAACTGAATTCAATAATATATTGAAGGCCCCATGTAGCTTGCATATTCTGCATTGGCAGGCAATTTCTTTACTAATAGCATCATCCAGGAAGCCACAGTTTGGAGGTAGCGTATACCATTATCAAAGTGGGATTTTTACAGGGATGCTAGAATGATTTAATATCAACAAATCAGTCAATGTGATTCTCTGCATTAACATATTGAAGAATAAAAATCATATGGTCATCATAATAGATGCATAGAAAGCTACCGACAAAATGCAACATCCATTTCTAAAAAATCAGTCTCAATAAAGTTGGTGTAGAAGGAATACACTTCAATGTAACATATAGGTCATATATGACAAGACCAGAGCCAACAATGTACTCAGCAGGGAAAAGCTGAGAGCATTTTCTTTAATATCAGGAACAAGACAAAAATGCTCACTTTCATCATGTTTATTTGAAATTATTGGAAGTCCTAGTCACAGCAAAAAGACAAGACAAAATAAAACAAATCCATATTGGAAAGGAAGAAATAAATCTGTCTCTATTTGAAGATGTCTTGATTATGTTATATCTTAATGATGGCACCACAAAACTATTAGAACTCATTAATGAACTCAATACTAATGCGGGATTCAAAGTTAAAATACATAAATTTACATTTCTATACATGGACAACAAACTATCAGAATAAGGAATTAAAGAAACAATCCCAGTTACAAAGACATTAAAAAAAAAAAAAAACTAGGAATAAATCTAACTAAGGAGGTAAAAGACCTGTACTTTGAAACTATAAGACACCTATGAAAGAAATAGAAGATGAATGACACAGATGAAATCACGTACCATGTTCATTGGCTAGAAAACATTTAATAATCTTAAAATCACAGTTTCACCGAAGACAATCTATATCAAAATATGAATAGCATTTATTCCAGACCTAGAATAAACAAACCTAGAATTTGTATGAAAACACAAAACACCCTGAATAATTAAAATATTCATAAGAAAGAAGAATCTTATCATTCTAATTTCAAAATATATCATGAAACTATAGTAGTAAAACCAGTATGATACTGATACAAAAACAGAAAGTCAATGGACCAAATAGAAAGCTCAGAAATAAATGCACACTTATGGCCAGTTTAGCTCAGTTCAGTTGCTCAGTCATGTCTGATTCTTTGCACCCCCAAGGACTGCAAAATGGAAGGCTTCCCTTGTCAATCACAAACTCTTCAAGCTTGCTAAAACCCATGTCCATTGATTCAGTGATGCCATCCAACCATCTCATCCTCTATTGCTCCCTTCTCTTCCTGCCTTCAATCTTTCCCAACATCAGGGGCTTTTTCAATGAGTGAGTTCTTTGCAGCAGGTAGTCAAATTTGGAGTTTCAGCTTCAGTGTCAGTCTTTCCAATGAATATTCAGGACTGATTTCCTTAAGAATTGACTGGATTGATCTCCTTGCAGGCTAAGAGACTCTCAAGAGGCTTGTCTAACACCACAGTTCAAAAGCACAAATTCTTTGATGCTCAGCTTTCTTTATAGTCCAATTCTCACATCCATACATGACTACTGGAAAAACCATAACTTTGACTAGATAGATCTTTGTTGGCAAAGTAATGTCTCTGTTTTAATATGCTGTCTAGGTTGGTCATAGCTTTTCTTCCAAGAATCAAGTGTCTTTTCATGGTTGCAGTCACCACCTGCAGTGCTTTTGGAGCCCCCAAAATAAAGTCTCTCACTGTTTCCATTGTTTCCCTATCTATTTGCTATGAAATGATGGACCTGGATGCCATGATCTTAGTTTTATGAATGTTGAGTTTTAAGCCAACATTTTCACTCCTCTCTTTCACTTTCATCAAAAGTCTCATTAGTTCTTCACTTTCTGCCATAAGGTTGGTGTCATTTGCATATCTGAGGTTACGATATTTCTCCCAGCAATTTTGATTCCAGCTTGTGCTTCAAAGGCCAGTTAATCTATGACAGATGGAGAAAAGACAGTTTCTTCAATAAATAGTATTTGGAAAACTGGAAAATTTCATGCAAGTTAATCAGATTGGACTAATTTCTCACATAATATGCAAAAACAAACCCAAAATGGATTAGAGACTTAACTGTAAGAAATGAAATAATAAAACTCCTAGAAGAAAACTTAGGCAGTGCACCCTGACAAAAATCTTAACAATTGTTTTTTGGATCTGTTTGGAAAACAGAAGTAAAAATAAACAAATGGAATCATATCAAACTAAAATCTTTCAATTGCAAAAGAAACAATGAGATGAAAATGTTGCCTACTGAATGGAAGTTACTTGCAAATGATATATCTCATAAGAGGTTAATATCCAACATATACAAATATCTGTTTAAGCTCAACATATAAAAAAATAATACAGCCTAATAGCAAAATGAGCATAGGACCTAAATGGACATCTTCCCATGGGAGATATACAAAGGACACAAAAAGGTAAAAAGGAATTCTACATTGATAATCATCAAGAAAATGCAAGTCAAAACCACAATGAAATATCATCTCACACCTGTCAGAATGACTATTAGAAAAGAAAAGCAAGCAAGAACACGTGTTGGTAAGAATGAGGAGCAAAGGAGAAAAATCACATGCTGTTGGTGGTAATATAAGTTGGCATGGTTATTATGGAAAGTAGTATGGAGTTGCCTCAACAAATGAAAAATAAAACTGCAAAATGATACAGCTATTTTGCTTGGGAGTATTTCTGTGAGGAAAATTAAAACATGAATTCAGAAGTTATGTTCACCCCAATGTTCACAAGCACATTATTTATAATAGCCAAGATATTATGGCATCCCTGTTGGCTCAGATGATAAGGAATCTGCCTGCAATGCAGGAGGCCTGGATTCGATTCCTGGGTCAGGAAGATCACCTGGAGAAGGGAATGGCTACTCACTCCAGTACTCTTGCCCGGAGAATTCTGCAGACACTGGAGTCCATGGGGTCACAAAGAGTCAGACATGACTGAGTACATAACACTTTTACACTTTCAAGATATAGAGGCAATCTATGAGCCTGTCACTAGATAAATGGATAAAGAAGATGTGAGATACATACGTATATACACAAAATGGAATATTACTCTTCCATAAAAATAATGGAATATGACCATTTTTGAAACATGAATGAACTTAGAGGGATTCTAAATATCATATGACACAGAGGAAGACAAATACCATATGATATCACTTATATGTGGAATCTAAAAAAACAAAACAAATGAATATGCATAGCAAAATAGAAACAGACACATAGGTACAGAAACAAATGGATGGTTGCCAAAATGGAGATGGGGTGGGAGAGTTGAGTGCAATAGGTGAGAGAGGTAAGAGATACAAACTTCTAGTTATAAAAGAAGTCATGGGGATATAATGTACATCATAGGGAGTATAATCAATAATAATGTGTTAACACTGGTGACAGTGATAATTAAATTTTCACAATATTTTGTAATATATAACAATATCAAATCATTTTGTTGTATACCTGAAACATAAAATAATCTAAGTCCTTTATACTCCAATAAAAGCAAAAAAAAAAAAAAAGGAAATTGAGTTATTTGTCTAGAATAATATGTAAAATAAGAGTCTAGTATAACAAATACCAAAGAAAATTTCAAATAAATCAGAAATGTAAAAATAAAAATATAGGAGTTTTAGAAAACATGCAAGAGAATTATATCATTATAAGACATAGAAAAACATGAGTCAGACAGGAAGATAATAAAAGACTGAGAGATAAATTTATATTTTAAATGGAAAATTTTTGTATGACAAAAACACCATGTGCAAAGTCCAAAGAAAAAGGGCAAACGAGTAGAAAATATTTTCAACCTTTGCTACAAATAAAGGGCTTATGTCTTCATATGCCAAAACTTTTACACATTAAGGAAAATGTGGCCAGCCATATAATATAAAGTGATAAAAATATACAATCAATTCACTGAATAAGTAAGAAAAATTCTGAATCATGTAAAAACAATTCAATTTTTACCTAATATTTTAAAATGAAATAATAATCTTTTCAAATTCTTCCAGAAATAGAATATGAGGAAACACTTTGCATCTCATTCTATGAGGTATTACACTGATAGTAAATTCAGACAAAGTACTAAAGAAATAACCTATAGATGTATACTTTTAATCAGTATAGATATAAATATTTTCTATGTAATAATAGAAAACTCAATGCAGTAACATACAAAGAAGACCATATATCATGGCCAAGAAGGATTTATTCAAAGAATACAAAGTTGGTTTGACATCTGGAAATTTTTCAATGTCATGAATTGTGTTAACAGAGAATGAATCAAAAAAAAAAAAAAAAAACACATGGTCATCTCAAAAGGTAGAGGAAAAATATTTTATGGAGTCATAAAAACACTCAAAAATTAGAAAAGAAGTGAGTCTTCTCAACATGGTAAAGGATATCTATAGAACACACAGTTAATGATGAAAGGCTGAACATTATCCTTCTGACATAAGAACAAGGCAAGGATAATCACTTTTATCAATTCTATTTAACTCTGTTCTAGAAGTTCTATCCTGTAAAGTTAGGAGACAAAAAGAAATAAAGGACATTCAGATGAGAAAGTAGTAAATTTGCCTTTATATGAAGGTGATATTATTCAGTAGGTTGAAAATTCTAGGTAACCCACACAAACAAACATCTCCCCAAAAAAACAAGCAAATGGAATTAGTAAGCAAATTGAGCAAAGATGCAAAATACATGATAAAACAATTATATTTCTAAATTCAATCAATTCATAATCAGAAAAAAAGTAAGTTATCCCATTCTCAATTACATCACAGTAAAACATCAAGAATGAATGTAATGAAAGGAATGTAAGACTTGTACACTTTATAAATCTTTGCTGACTGAAATTAAAATCTAAATGGATGGAATGGATTTGAATGGATTTCAAATATATTCATAGATCTAAAGACTCATTACCATCAAAATAAGAATTCCTCCACAATTAATTTAGCAATACCTAGATAAGCTGATTCTAAAATTTACATGTAAATATGAAGGACCCCAAATAGTTAAAGCCATACTAAAAAGAACAAATGTGAAAGGCTTTATATATATATATATATATATATATATATATATATACACACTTCCTGATCACCTGGTCAGTGATCACGGTCATGAGATCATGAATGTGTGCCACTGGCTTATACATATATGTGTATATGTAGTTTCTAGACTTTATACATTTCTAGACTTTCAAGTCAGGTTTGAAATTCTAAAAACTAATTCTTAAACTAACAGTTGACATTTGACATAGATGCCAAGGCAATCCAGTGGAGAAAGAATAATCTTTCAATGCTTTGCTGAGTGAGTTCTATACCCACATGCTAAAATACACATACATAATATACAAAAAATTAATTATAGTGAATAACAGAATTAAATGCAAGCGCTAACACAATGAATATCTTAGAAGGATGCTTAGTCAGTCACCTAGTTGCATCAGACTCTTTGTGGCCCCTTGGACTGTAGCCCACCAGGCTCCTCTGCCCATGGAATTTTCCAAGCAAGAATTTTGGAGTGGGGTGCGATTTTCTACCCCAGGGGACCTTCCAGCCAAAGGATCGATCAGTTGGATCTTGCATCTCTTGCATCCCCTGCACTGGCAGGCAGATTCTTTACCACTAGCACCAACTGGGAAGCCCATGAATATCTTAGAAGAATACACAGGAAAAATATCTTCATGACCTTGCATTAGGCAAAATTTACTTAACTACAAGACCTAAAGTATAATTCATTAAAAAATGAATTAAACTCTATAAAAACTCAAAATTACACTTCAAAGTATATTATTAAGGAGTTAAAAAAAAATAAGCCAGACTTGATCATTAACCCAATAAAGGATTGTGTTGAGTATTTGAATAGGCAATAAACACTTCACAAAGGGAGATAGACAAAAGGTCAATAAATGTTACATATTATTTGTCATTAAGAAGTACAAATTAAATTATGATGATATACTTCATACTCACTGCTGCTGCTGCTAAGTCGGCTTCAGTCATGTCCGACTCTGTGCGACCCCATAGATGACAGCCCACTAGGGTCCTCTGTCCCTGGGATTCTCCAGGCAAGAACCCTGGAGTGGGTTGCCATTTCCTTCTCCAATGGATGAAAGTGAAAAGTGAAAGTGAAGTAGCTCAGTCATATCTGACTCTTTGTGACCCCGTGGACTGTAGTCTACCAGGCTCCTCAGTCCATGTGATTTTCCAGGCAATAGTACTGGAGTGCGTTGCCATTGCCTTCTAACAGTTGAAATCAAACAGACAGGCAACATCAAGTATTGGTGAGGATCTGGAGAAATTGTAACCCTCAGATATCCCTGGTAAGAAGTAAAAGAGTGTCTGTTAAGCAACCTCAGTCATGTCTGACTCTTTGTGACTCTATGAACCGTGGCTCCCCAGGCTCCTCTGTCCATGAAATTCTTCAGGTAAGAATACTGGAATGGATTTCCATAGCATTTACCCATTTAGGAAAACAATATGATATTTTCTCTAAAAGTTAAATATAGTCATCATAAAATATGACTTCAATTCCACTCCTAGGTATCTATTTAAGAAAATGAAAACACAAATCTATAAAATAAAAAAAAAAAAAACACCTCATGTTCAAATATTTTCAGGCATGCATGCATACTCAATTGTGTCCTACTTTTGGGGATCCCATGAACTGTGGCCTGCCATGTTCCTCTGTCCATGAATTTTCCAGGCAAGAGTACTGGAGTGGGTTGCCAGTTCCTACTCCATGGGATCTTCCTGACACAGGAATTGAATCCCTGACTCCTATGTCTCCTGCAGATTCTTGACAACTGAGTCACCTGTGGGGTCCATATTCAAATATTTACAGTAGCATTATTTATAATAGCCATGACCTGGAAACAATTATATCAACTGGTGACTGAATTTAAAAAAAAAGTGTTATATGCATACAATGATACTTCCCAGGTGGTGCTAGTGGTAAAGAATCCACCTGCCAATGAAGGAGACATAAGCACCATGGGTTCGATCCCTGGGTCAGGAAGATCTCCTGGAGGAGGGCATGGCAGGCCAATTCAACATTCTTTCCTGGAGAATCCCATGGAGAGAGGAGCCTAACAGTCTACAGTCCACAGGGTTGCAAAGAGTCAGACAGGACTGAAGTGACTTAGCACACATATATGTATATGATGGAATGCTATTCAGCAGCAAAATGGTAGGAAGTACTAAAATATGTCACAAAATGATAAGCCTTGAAGATCTACTAAGTCTTGGATAGACTTTTCCCCTAAAAGGACAGATGATATAGCCTTTAGATTTTACAGTCCATAAAATTCCTGGTTCAACTATTCAAGTCTGACCTTGTAGTGGAAAAAGTAGCCATATTATGTACATGAAAAGTACAGTCATAGCCAGCACAACTTTATTTACCCCAAAAAAGAAAAAAAAAGAGTAAGGCAGGATTGACCTATGGTCAGTTTGCTAGTTTCTATGCTAAGATGAAACAGAATATTGACTGTATGAGTCCGTATATGAAGTGTCCAGAACTGGCACATTTGGAAATGGGGATTAGCTGTGAAAGTATTTAAGAGATTTTATGGGAGGTGATGAAATGCTCTAAAGTTGGACTTTGGTTATGTTATACAACTCTAAATTCATTAAAAATCTTTGCATTGTAAAATTAATAAATTTTATGATGTACAAATCATATGACAAAATATTAACATTTATTAAATATGTGTAGCAGATGTATGATTGCAATATCACTTGGTATACTTTCTTACATTATTATATTTCACAATTAAAATGTGAGCAGTTAATTATGTCAGATTTCTAACACTCATATTGAACAGGATTAAAATAAGACCCAGAGTAGCTACATTACTCATTCAGAATAACATAACCAATTAATGGAGGGTCAAGACTCAGATACAGGTGACCTTATATTCATTTTTCATACTGAATTTCATTACTTTATTTTCACATAAGGGTAAAAATGTGTTTTATTCTTTGTTTTCTAATTTTTTCCCCTAATTTCCACATGTTAAACTACTCTATAAGAAACTAACTCACAAAGACAATAGTAAACTCCTAGAATTGCACAGGGTTGAGTGTAAACATTAGATATGTAAATGCTTTCCATACTTGTTATACCAATTTACATTCCCACCAATAATGTGGGAGGGTTCCCTTTTCTCCACCTCTTCTCCAGCATTTATTTTTTGTAGATTGTTTGATAATGCCATTCTGACTTGTGTGAGGCAATATCTCATTGCAGTTTTCATTTGAATTTCTCTAATAATTAGTGATGTTGAGCATCTTTTCACATGTTCTTTGGCCATCTGTATGTTTTCTCTGGAGAAAAGTCCACTTCGGTCTTCTGCCCATTTTTGATTATTTGTTTTTCTTGATATTGAGCTGCATGAACAACAGTACAAAGGTTCCTGAAAAAGCTAAAAATAGAGTTCCCATGTGTGTGCCTGCACACTAAATTTCTTCAGTCATGTCCAACTCTTTGCAACTCACCAGACTCCTCTGTCCATGGGGTTCTCTAGGGAAGAATACTGGAACGGGTTGTCATGCCCTCCCTCCAGGGAATTTTCCTGACCCAGGGATCAAACCAATGTCTCATATTTCCTGCACTGGTAGGTGGGTTCTATACTACTGCCACCTGGAAAGCCCCAATAGTGACCACATGACCCAGCAATTCCATTCTTAGGCATGAATCTGGAGAAAACCAGAATTAGAAAGGATACTTGCAGACCATTGTTCTTTGCAGCACTATTTATGATAGCTTGCACATGGAAGCAATGTAAACATCCACTAATAAAGGAAAAGATAAAAAAGATGTGGTATATATACAAAATGGAATATTACTAAGTTATGAAAAGGAACTAAATTGCAACATTTGCACAGACAAAGATGGACCTATAGATTGTCTTACAGAGTGAAATAAGTCAGAAAGAGAAAAAACAAATATTGCATAATATGGCTTATATGTGGAACTAGGAAAATGGTACAGAAGAATTTATTTGTAAAGCAGAAATAGAGTCACAGATGTATATAACAAACTCGTAGTGATGAAGTAGAAGATGGAGGGTAACATGAAATGGAATATTTCCAGTCATTTCAGTAAAAGGACGTCAGTCATCAGTGATTGCAGCCCTCTTCTGTGAGCCAGTGAGCCATAAGGGAATTCAGGAAGGAGAGAATATCTGCTATCTAACAGTCATCAGGCTACAGCCACTCCCCATTTGGACCGGGGATGTGACAATGAAGGGCAGAATGCTGACCCTAGATAGCTGATTTGCTCATGAAAGGGTTGATTTCAATGAGCCCAGATGCTTGTATTTTCCCATACATAGAAGAGTGCTAAATTCCTTTGTTTGAGATATCTGGTTTTCCTTAATTAGCAATAATCTTTAATGTTCAAACTAGTTGCCCCTTTGATGTTCAAACTAGTTGGAAAATTCTATATAACTTGATTTCCCCTGTGGGGGCGCTCCACAGAAAGAGTAGAGGCAGCGGAACTTCTCTTAGCAAAGCCAAGGGGTCCCGAGGAGAGATGAGCCTGCTGTCCGCCAACCCAGCCCCCTCTGCAAGTGAGAGACACTCAGACGCGACAGGGGTTCCATAGAAGCAGTTTCGCTTTATTGCTGCAAACTCCCAGCTTATATAGGCAAGCAGTGGGATTTTAGGAGGAACTTGCCGTAGTTGCACCAATCACGTTAAAGGTCAAATCGTCATGCGCCTTCATTATAACAGGAGTCTGTGGAGATCACACACTGTCTATGTGCATGGAAATCAAGAGAGCAAATCAAAAAACTGACAACCACCACAGACCACGCCCCCATCTCTTCTGCCAGCCGCCATCTTAGGTTTTCCACCGCAAAGCTAGCCCCTTTGTTTTTAAGGTTTCTCATTTAGGGCCCCACATCCCCCAACCCCCACCAAGCCCCCAAACACACACCTCCTCAAAGCGGATTCTCAGGGCTACTTGAGATGCTCCTTTCCAGACTTGAAGTCCTAAGAATTCCTACTGAATAAAACAGCTCTCCACTTTCAGGTTGTGACTATATATTTTAAGTTGAAAATGGGGTGAATTGGGAGAATGAAATAGACTTATATACAGTAGTATGTATAAAATAGATAACTAATGAAGGCCTACTGTATATACATCGTAGGAAACTCTACTCAGTGCTTTGTGGTGACATAAATGGTAAATAAATTTTAAAAAGGAGTATATATTTATATATATAACTCATCTTGTTGCACATAAGAAACTAATGTAACATTGTAAAGCAATTATACTCAATGAAAATTAGCAAAAAAAAACCCCACAATAATTTTAAAAAAATACATATGTAAATGCTATGTTTTGGTGGCATCTTTGGTTTTTGATAACTTTGTAAATATTATTTGTTAATATAGTAAAACTGTGGAAAGACATCATCTTAAAAGCATACTGGAATTTTTTTTTTTAATATCATCTTCTTTCTAACCCTTTGTGACAAGCTAGGCACAAATTCAATGAGCTAGCTTCCCAGGGGTTAATATCCTTTATTAAACTTGTGTAATCTTCAATACTATATAGAAATTATTTAAGGAAAATTTATCAACTTACCATATCATATTAATGCTTTGTGCTTGCCCATGTGTGTGTGATTCATTCATTTTTTTAAATATCTGCCCCCTCAAACAAGAAGCACTTTACTTCATCCTTGTTTGCATGTGTTAAAAGTTTTAGAATTATTTAAATGTAAGGATATGCCAAAACACTAAAATAAAATTTTGACAAAAAGTTCAGTACCCGTGATAGTTATTTATCATTATTCATTTTGATTTCATTCCATTTATATGTTTCTCTTGACATTTCTTTAAATTATGAAAAGTCATCAGTGTAATTTCTTTTTGTGTTGATTTATACAGCTTGTTTGTTTGCTTGGTTTTAGGATACTGACTTCATTTCTCATGAAGGATGCTACAGACCATTAAGTTAAACGATCTGAATCACAAAAGTTTTGTGCCTAAGTTGCATTTCTTAAAAAAAAAAAAAAAAAAAGTAAGACTCCCTTTGCCTAATTTTCACATTTTAGTTCTTAAGAAGGAAAGAGGAGAATTAACAAAGATATAAATTAATGTATGTAAACCTCAGCAATTGCTTCTCCCACTGAGAGTAGATCTGAGTAAAGGTATGTGAAAGGAATGATATTCAGGGCATATTTGGAGCAATTTTCCATCCATACTTCTCATCTTTCTCTATTATTAACAGAAAGTGAAAATACAAAGTGTAGTGAAACAAAATAAAAATGTTAAAATCAAATAAAAATGCAAATCATGGGACTGTGTGCAGGTAGTAAAGAGAAAGTGTTTCAAATTTTATAGAAGAGGAATTTACTGCCAAGCTAAGTTAATTGGGATAAAATACTATTAATCATGTATTTTATTAGATTGGATTTGAAGCTATTACTGCAGAGATTAGGTCAGAGAATATGAGCAAGCCAGCCAATTTTCATATATGAGTTGTTTGTTTTCACTTTTCTCTTTATGTATGTGCTTATACATAAAATAGCTGAATGCATGTGAGATTTTACTTTGGTTTTAAATTGCTCTTATTTGCTAAGACTTTTTAGTAGCCTGGGTAGCCAAATATCTGTGAATTAGTTCTCTGTCCTAGCAAAGCTTTGTTAGAGGCACTCTTGCTTTCCCTACACAAAAACAGCACTGTGATTTTGGCTCATCTTTACATAGTACATGTGTGTTAATTTGCCTTAGTCATGTCCAGCTGTTTGTGATCCTATGGACTGTAGCCCACCGGGTTCCTCTGTCCATCAGATTCTCCAGGCAAGAATACTGGAGTGGGTTGCCATGCCCTCTTCCAGGGGATCTTCCTGATCCAGGGATCCAACCCACATTCTCTGGCATCTCCTGGCAGGTGCATTCCTTGCCAATAACGCCACCTGGGAAGCCCTTTGACATAAATAGGCTTTAAAATATTGGGTTGCTAAACCAGCAGTAGTCTTTTAAAGGAAAGAATAAATACAAAAACAAAACAAAAAGCATTTTTTCCTTCTGAATTTAAATCATTCAGTTATCAGAATCATTTAGTTGTCTATTGGAAATAGAAAAATGTCTAGAATTCTGAACACCTCACAATGCTGAATGACTTTGGAAAGGTTATTCAGTGCAAATTCATAAAGTTGGGAGGCAGAATATTTTCACCCCATGAAATGATGTTATAAGTCTGGCAGGAGAAGAGGCTCTGGGTAAAAATAGTGAGGAAAGTGGTAGATGATGATCATAGCCATATAAATGCAAACAGCTTGTGTCTGCTGACATATGTCTCATTAATTGTTTTGCACTAAAAATGTACTGCTAACTCAATTACCTGTATGTTTTTAACATCTTGATTCTAGTATTAAGTAACTTTTACAAAGATCTGTTTGTTTTTATTATATCATGAGCACTATTTGTAACATTTAAAGTTTTAAATTCATTTAAATTTATTATTCATTAAAATTCATTTAATTCTCTCAATGACTCTAGGAGGTTGATCTGTTTTATTCTAACAAATGGGAAACTGAAGCCTGCAGAAGACAACTGGCTCACTCAAGTTCACCCCAATCTTAAGACAAAGGATAGACATAAGCTTTTGTATCTAATGTTGTCTTTAAAGTAATTTGTAATTTGGTTATAATAAGGATTATTTGAAAGGAACATATCAGCTCGAAAGCAAATATTCAAAGGAGCATTCCAATATGTTTGCAACAATGTCAGAATTATATATCTCGTTTCACAGCTTTTTAAAGAACACTCATGTATGCATGGTTCAAGACTGAGAAAGGAGTATGACAGGGCTGTCTGCTGTCACCCTGTTTAACTTATACACTGAGCATATCATGAGAAATGCTGGGCTGGATGAGTTACAAGATGGAATCAAGATAGACAAGAAAAAAAATCAACAACCTCAGAAATGGGTATGATAACCACTCTAATGGTAGAAAGTGAAGAAGAACTAAAGAGCCTATTGATGACAGTGAAGGAGGAGAATGAAAGAACCTACTTAAAACTAAATATTAAAAAAAAATAATAATAAGATTATGGCATTACTTCATGGCAAATGGGGAAAAGGTGCAAGTAGTGACAAATTTCCTTTTCTTGGGCTCTACAATCACTGCAGATATTGATTGCAGCCTTGAAATCAGAAGATGTTTGCTTCTTGGCAGGAGAGTTATGACAAGCATAGACAGTGTGTTGAAAAGCAGAGACATTACTCTGCCAAAAAAGTCTACATAGTCAAGGCTATGGTTTTTCCAGTGGTCATGTGTGATTGTGAGAGGTGGACTGTAAAGAAGGCAGAGTGCTTAAGAATTGATGCTTTCAAACTGTGGTGCTGGAGAAGACTCCTGCAAGTCCCTTGAACAGGAAGGATATCTAACCTGTCAGTCTTAAGGAAAATCAACCCTGAATACTCATTGGAAGGACTGATGCTGAAACTGAAATTCCAGTATGTTGGTCATTGATGCGAACAGCTAGCTCATTGGAAAAGTCTTTGATGCTGGGAAAGATTGAGGGCAGGAAAAGAGGGTGTCAGAGGATGAAATAGATGAATGGCATCAACGATGCAATGAACATGAACTTGGGCAAACTTTGGGAGATGGTGAGGGACAGAGAGGCCTGGTGTGCTGCAGTCCTTGGGGTCACGAAGAGTCAGACCAGCCTGGGTGACTCAACAATAACAAGAAAAGATGCAAGGAGATCAATGAAATTAATCTTAAAGGAAATCAACCCTGAATAGTCACTGGAAGGACTGATGTGGAAATTGAAGTTCCAATATTTTGGCCACCTGATGTGAAGGGCCAACTCATTAGAAAATACTCTGATGCAGGGAAAGACTGAAAGCAAAAGAAGAAGCGGTCAACAGAGGATGAGAAGGCTGGATGGCATCACCAACTCAATGCACATAAACTTGAGCAAACTCAGGGAGATAGTGAAGGACAAGGAAGGTGTGCTGCAGTTCATGGGTTTGCAAAGAGTTGGACAGGACTTGACTGAAAAACAACCATAGAGGCATAGGCCTCATTTGTTTTTTGAAAACAAAAGCTGCATCGCCTTTGTCATCCCTTTTATTCTTGTAAAAGTGTTTATCTGAAAAAGTATCCTTTATCAGGCTGTCCCTCCAATCCCAGCACACCCACCCACCCACACCCACACACTCCACTCCAGCCCATCTCTTTGTGCTTCTCTGTATGTGAGTGGTTGTGTCAGATTCTCCTGCAAGCTAATTTTCTCTGGGAGAGTTTTATAAAGAATTCCACCTCATTCCAATCAACAGATCTGAACCTTGCAATTTGTCTCTAAGATCAAATGAGGGCATTAAGTGGGACTTTCTCTAACTTAGGTCTGAAGGCTGTCCTGCCCTTGCCATCATGTCAAGTAAGCCAGATAGTCAGCAAATACATGTCCAGGTTCTTTGACTGTGGGCTAATCAGAAAGGAAGCCTAGAAAATGAAAGCAGGTTAATGCAGATCTGGAGATAAGCCTGCATGGACACTGAGCTTCCCACTCTGGTCAAAAAACATTAAGATTTTTTCACAGGTGGTGGGGTTAGTACTTATTGTTGATCTCAGTAGCCCTCAGCTCCCAGCTCAAGCCCATCATATTACATAAGCATCATTATTCATTATAAAATTGTCCAGCCCTTCTATAGCACAGCTCTGTGGTATTTGACTTTGTGACCTATTCTTAAAGCATCTCTTAGGGGTTGACTCCATGCTGTGTGCAGCAAACATTTTTTTTCTCCTTTATTTGTTAAACTTATTCTAGTCATTAACCTCTAGCTGTAAGCCTTTCCACTATTTTCAGTGTCTGAGTGAAAAATAATCAACCTGTTGTCTGGAACCATTCCTAACAGAAAACCTCACAGTGGAGCCTTCTTGGAAGGAATTTCCCTAGTTGGGAATAAGCTCTCATGACCAAAACTTTGTCTTAATGTACTCTTCACTGGGGGATCAATCCATGCCCCTAAACTGTCCAGTTACTTGGGGAGTCATTCCACAATTTTCCACAGGGAAAGGAATTAGATGCTTATTATCAGATCCCATCCCAGATATATTAAAGCAGAAACACTTTGCATGCTTATTTCCCACAATATTTTGGAGTCCATTTCCTACTGGAAAAGCACTGTCTTGTCTTCTACATTACTTTTCTATGCCTGTACTTCAGCTACTTTCAAAATAACTCCTCGATGATCTGTGGCTGATAAAAGCTCTAAACAATGCTGGAGCCCAACAAAACCTCAAGATGCCCATGGGAGCTGCACTATGGTAATGAAGGTTATTTGATGTGGGTATGTCTGTGTGTGTGAGTGTTTAGTGTGTCTGTGATGATGATGATAGAACTGAAGACTCTAGTACACAGAATATGCACCATAGAAAAATAATTCCCTACTCTGCTTTCTTTTAAGTTCAGCTTTCAATTGATTTGGATCTTAAAAAAATTACTTTTCCACCTATCCATATTCTTGAATTAGCCGTGATAATTACCAGGTATGAGGCTCTGAGGCTCACAAAGATACTTCTCACTTTCTCTGGGGCTCGGTAAACCATCTGGCACCACTGAACTAGGAAGCCAGGATCTCATGACTACCTCTAACGGCACTTCAGGGTAGAAGATGCAGTTGAGCTACTTGTAGGCCATGAAATGATCCCATCTTTCTTGACTTGAGATGGATTTTATGAACCTGTTTCTGTGTAGATCATTGGTTGCTAATGCCATGAAAGAATGTAGGAAATTAGGGATTGAAGAAGTCTGAAAAACAGCTAGGATATTTTTACATTTTACATAACCTAGAGGCTATTCATCTTGGTTTAGTAAGAAAGACTGGCTAGCCATTCAACACTTAATGTTAAGTATACATTAAATTACTTTTATCCAAAAATTCACTTAAAAACAATGCTTAGTTCTCTCTCACACAGATTTTTCTGCCTACTTTTCACATTTTGTCCTCTCTTGCATATCACTTGAGCAAGGTCTCTCTCCTCTCGCTGTAGTGCATGGCCTGGCTTCCTCCACTTCCAACTCCTTCTGTTAAATTCCATAGCCTAGATTTTTCATTTTCCTCCTCCTCTGCTTGCTTTCAGAAAGATTGGTTCTGTTTCTCTATCAGTCATCACCAGCTTTGTTAAACTCCAATAATTTTCCTAATTTTATTAATTTCTTCATTCAGTAGGACACATTGAACCCCACTTTATGCAATGTATTCTCAGGTGATAAGGATTATCAGAGAACCAAGGCATTGTAAGAGTGACTGTAGTACAGTGCGAAGTCTACTTTTCAGAGGGTTGGGAAGGTCCTTTCTCTAGGATGACACTTGAGACCTGAGTGTTAAGAAGAAGTTTGCCAAGTGGATATCTTAAGAAGAGAACTCCAGGGGTGAGGAAATAACAAATTCAAAGTTGTTGATGCAGGAATAAACTCCTTATGCTACATGAAAGGCCTGCAAGTGGGTAGCAATAAGGAAATGAAAGAGTTCATGTTGAGGGCTACAGGTCAAGATACATAATTTGGATGTTATTCTATGCTCTAGAGAGTTTTCAGCAGGTAGCAGAATTTGATTTAAAGGGTCAGTCTGGTTACTGGCAGAGGAGGGTGGTAAAGAGGCAACTGAGGAAAACCTGAGACCAGTTAGAAGCGTAATACAAGATCCCGGTTCAACTCCTGGGTGAGGAAGATCCCCTGGAGAAGAGATAGGCTACCCACTCGAGTATCCTTGGGCTTCCCTGGTGGCTCAGCTGGTAAAGATCAGCCTGCAATGTGAGAAACCTGGATTCAGTCCCTGGGTTGGGAAGATGCCCTGGAGGAGGATGTGACAACCCATTCCAGTATTCCTGCCTGGACAATCTCCACAGAAAGAGGAGCCTGGTGGGCTGCAGTTCATGAGATTGAAGAAAGTCAGACACGACTAAACACAGCACAGCACGGGTAAGACAAAATGATAACTTGGTTAGATTGACAGCAGTGTAAATGGAAGTGGCTAGATCCAGCACACACTGCTTTCATGACAAGGTTTCCAGGCCCTGCTGATAGGTTAGATGCACAACAAGAAAATGTGGGCTTCATCCCAGTGGAATTAGCCATTTAAAGGAAAACTCTTTAAACCTGAAATGTCTTAACCCAGATGAATGTATTTCAAATGGTACAATTCTATTGAGGGGCATTTAAGGGTAGGTATATTTTATAGTCTCTCAAATATCACCCTAGCTGGACTGAGCACATTATTTAATGCTCGGTAACTCACAACCAAATCCAGCCTTTTCCTCATCTGCATGACAAACAAAGGCTAATTATGCTTGCAAAATGACTGCAATTTATTGAGAAACAAATAGCAAAAAGCCAAGTTACAAAAAACACAAATAAACAGAATAAACAAACAAATAAATAAAAATGAGGGGTAGAGAGAAAGATCAAAGTCTATCAGGTTGGTGCATCCTGATTTAGGCCTTTAGGTCTCATGTTCCTTGATCACTAGGATCCTCCCACAGCCTGTGATCTGGAGGCAGTTTGCCCAGGAAAGAAGAAAACCCTGTTAACTTTGGTTGACCTTCCTATCACTTTCAGAAAAACACAAAACAATAGCAGCCTCAGTAGCAGAGGCTACAAAATTCCCTGGCCTGACTCTCCTTCCCTTTTATTCGCCTCCACTCATATGACAGAGAACACAAAGGACAAATCTGTCATTAACTATTTGCAAATGATCAGTTACCCACTGCAGCTGTTTGCTCACCAGATCACCATGCCAAGCACAGCTGCTCAGATGCACCAGCCCAGTCTGGCTAGCCACTCACCTCCTGCCCCCAACAGCCCCCAGATTGCCTCAGAAAGAACAAGGCAGGCCAAACTCCAAATCAGCAGGGTGAACCATGGTTTTCCACTCTCAGATGCTTTCAATTTTTTATTTCCTCTGCCTTTTTGGACCACATGGTGAAGATGGCTGAGAAGCACTTGCCCAGCAATATCACCTCCAAGGATGCTGCTGGTCTGAAGGCTGAAAGGTGATAACTCTTCAGAGGTTACTGGCCAGTTCCTAAGAAAGGCAGCCTAACTGCTGCCTGGGTCCTCTGATCACATTTTTTAAAAGCAAGCAGCTTTGCGCTTCCATTTATTAATTTTTGCCAGCTTCTAAAGGTCAACGACCTGGCAAGCGGAGATTCACAAATAACAGGTGCAGAGACTCTGCCGCCTGCCTCCACGGGACATCGCTCTGTCACTTTTATTTACTGAATCAATCCACCAGTGTCCAGCAGGAGAACAACAGCTAAATGGCCATTAATTGTGGGCTGATGTGCAGATGAAACAAATCTCCAAAGGGACTGTAAACCTTTGTTCCTTCACCTCCTCCTGCTCCTGCTATGGGATTAGCAGTAAATCATTTAGCAGCCTCATCTCCTTATTATAAATTTAACATTAGGGGCGTCCCAGGTGACCTAGGGCTAACCTAGCTCTCTCTCTCTTCTCCTCTATCATTTCCTCCCTCCCCCATCATTCTCCACTTTTCCCCTCTTTTCTTTCTTTGTCTTCCATCTTCTTCATCTCTCTTTTCACAGTCCTAACTCTGTTTTTCTCTCTCACACATCCCCAAACATCACGCATGGCCTTTATTAAAGTGAGCTCGCTGTCCCAGGGAACATCATTTTCTGTCCTCACTGACATTTGTCTTTGCCCTTTTCCCACATGTATATCTATGGACCCAGAGCATGGACATAGCTGGGATTCCAGTGGAATTTAAAAAAAAAAAAAAAAGGCAGAAAAATTATCTTCAAAAGGAGTTCTTCCTCTCCTCCTCCTTTCTGTCATTACACTTTAGAAAAGCTCTTTAACTCCTCAGAGTCCAAAAGGAGCTTAATTAAAGAGTAAATGTGAATTAGAAAGTAAGCAATAGACAAAAATTCAGTGGATCTGAGTTATGTTAAACAGTCTGGGACTGCATTGTGATTTTTTTTTATCATCTCTAGGACATACAGAGAAGTGATTTGGTCCCTCATGGCCAGCCATTAGTACAGTTTGATTTGAGAAGCATTAGGGAGGCAAACTTGAGCCCCAAAATAAATTTCTTAACTGGTCTCCATAATAAGCACACATCCATAATGGATTTCAGTTCAATTACATATTTTGTATTAGCATCCTCTTTTTTCATACACCATTTAAAAATAATGTATATTTTATGTTCAGTTTAGTTCAGTTCAGTCACTCAGTTGTATCCAACTCTCTGTGACCCCATGAACTGCAAGCACACCAGGCCTCCCTGTCCATCAACAACTCCCAGAGTTCACTCAAACTCATGTCCATTGAGTCAGTGATGCCATCCAGCCATCTCGTCCTCTGTCGTCCCCTTCTCTTCCTGCCCCCCCATCTCTCCCAGCATCAGAGTCTTTTCCAATGATTAAATTCTTCACACGAGGTGGCCAAAGTATTGGAGTTTCAGCTTCAGCATCATTCCCTCCAAAGAAATCTCAGGGCTGATCTCCTTTAGAATGGACTAGTTGGATCTCCTTGCAGTCCAAGAGACTCTCAAGAGTCTTCTCCAACATCACAGCTCAAAAGCATCAATTCTTTGGTGCTCAGCTTTTTCACAGTCCAACTCTCACATCCATACAATACCACTGGAAAAACCATAGCCTTGACTAGATGGACCTTTGTTGGCAAAGTAATGTCTCTGCTTTTGAATATAATATCTAGGTTGGTCATAACTTTCCTTCCAAGGAGTGTCTTTCAATTTCATAGTTGCAATCACCATCTGCAGTGATTTTGCAGCCAAAAAAATAAAGTCTGACACTGTTTCCACTGTTTCCCCATCTATTTCCCATGAAATGATGGGACCAGATGCCATGAGCTTCATTTTCTGAATGTTGAGTTTAAAGTCACTCTCCTTTTTACTTTCATCAAGAGGCTTTTTAGTTCCTCTTCACTTTCTGCCATAAGGGTGATGTCATCTGCACATCTGAGGTTTTTGATATTTCTCCCAGCAAAGATTCCAGCTTGTGCTTCTTCCAGCCCAGCATTTCTCATGATGTACTCTGCATATAAGTTAAATAAGCAGGGTGACAATATACAGCCTTGACGTACTCCTTTTCCTATTTGGAACCAGTCTGTTATTCCATGTCCAGTTCTAACTGTTGCTTCCTGACCTGCATAAAGGTTTCTCAAGAGGCAGGTCAGGTGGTCTGGTATTCCTGTCTCTTTCAGAATTTTCCACAGTTTATTGTGATCCACACAGTCAAAGGCTTTGGCATAGTCAATAAAGCAGAAATAGATATTTTTCTGGAACTCTCTTGCCTTTTCCATGATGTTGGCAATTTGATCTCTGGTTCCTCTGCCTTTTCTAAAATGAGCTTGAACATCTGAAAGTCCATGGTTCATGTTTTTCAGAGTTGGAGAAGGAGGTGTAAATCACATTTACTTAGTGGTTGCTGCTATTAATAAAGCCCAATTGCTGATGTGTATGCCTGGTGAGTTATTAATGATGCACATTTTTGTAGCTGCATGGCATAGCACATTGCTTGGGATATGGAAGAAAGCAAAACTAATGTGTATGCACAAGTGTGTACTAAGGGTTAAACATATTCAAAGATAGGATTTCCTTGCTATCCAACTGAACAATAAAATTCATATTAAAACTCTGTATTGAATATTGTTTCCTTAGTAATGTTTATAACATATATTGGAGAGGAAATGTAGTATAATTTTTAAGAAAAGCATCTCTAAGTCTAGACATCCCAAATTTATAACTACCTCAATGTGTGACCTTAGATATTTTAAGCTTTTATGAATTTGCTCACGAAATATGTTTATAGAGTTAATATGGTAAACAGAAATTGACAACGGCCTAGGCCCATGAACCTAAAAGTAAAATTCTGACTCCATGAGGTGTTAAAAGGTATAAGGTGCCATTGCCTTCTCCGATAAGATACCATAAGACAGGATATTTTCGTCCTGAACTACTGAAAAATGTTGAATGCTTAGTAATTTTTTTCCCATTTATGGGCTATCGGATATAGAGGGGTTGCAGGTGCCCAGAGTTTGCTCTCAGAATGACTGTGTAGAACTCAGGCTGGATGGGCTGGATGGAGACCCAGAGACAGCTGCCCCTATTGTGAGTAGACTCCCTTTTCTGCTTCTGCGTTTTTATTAGTTCTTATTTCCTGTGAAAACATTTGGAAACTACAGAGTAAAAGGAAACTTCACTGAGAGATTATTATGCTAAAATCTAAGAAATGACTAAGCTTTGACCAACTCAGAGTAGATTCTAAGAAGAGCTTGTTTGTTGGCCTGGAAGCCACATGCTTAGGGCTTCTCAAGGATGGTGGAAAGCCAGCATGACCAGACTCATGGAACTTTCCAAACCTCATAACCATTGAATGCAATGGGACATTATCTGGGTCTCAATGCCAATTCAGCTATAAAGTAACTTTGCAAATTCTGGTCAACCAGATAACTTTTTTTTTTTTTAATCTCTCTAAATTCAGGTATTTTAAATACATTTTCCCTAAATTTTTCTAGCTTAACAATTTCAATTAAGTTATTGATAAAGATTTAAAAAAGTCAAAAGATTTATCTGGGAGATAATCCAAGAATATACCACAAAATTTACTTTTCTGGTGTTTGTTTTTGTCTTCTAAATACATATTAGCAATTAATAATTGTGCCATATGACTCAGTAAAAGAACAGTAAAGTAGAAGCTTGCTCTAGTCATAAAATATAGTTATTAATGAGAACAGACAAATGTCTAGATTTCAGTATCAGTGCAGTTCAGTCGCTCAGTTGTGTCCGACTCTTTGCAACCCCATGGACTGCAGCACACCAGGCTTCCCTGCAGGGACATTTCTCTCTGCAGTCATGATTCAAGCTTGTGCTTCATCCAGTCCAGCATTTTGCATGATGTACTCCAGCAAGATTTCAGTACAGACTTTATACAAGCAAGTCCATACAATTTCTCAAACTTCCCGAAATGTACAAATAGAGAAATCCCAAATACTGAGTACCTCTTTTCAGGTATTAAAAAAAAAACTGAGTGCAACTGCACAATTGCAGGCAGAAAAAGAACCTATTACCATTCAAGATCCTAGAAGAAAAATTCCAGGCTGGCTTTCATCAGCAACAGCCAGCCCTTTGAGTTTTGTACAAATGGAGTAGAGCTGAGCTCTGATCAGTGATGATTTATGTATGGTTCCCAGCTGGATGTGTATAAATATGAAAATGCTCTAATATACGTGACTTTAAGAAATTCTTGGTTAAAACAAACTATTGAACTTTTTATATATATATAATAACGTGGAGAAGATAAAACACATTCAGTTCAGTACAGTCACTCAGTGGTGTCTGATTCTTTGTGACCCCATGGACTGCAACTTGTCAGGCTTCCCAGTTCATCAGCAACTTGTGGAGCTTTCTCAAACACATGTCCATCGAGTCGGTGATGCCATCCAAACATCTCATCCTCTGTCATTCCCTTCTCTTCTTGACTTCAGTCTTTCCCAGCATCAGAGTCTTTTCTAGTGAGTCAGTTCTTCGCATCAGGTGGCCAAAGTATTGGAGTTTTAGCTTCTGCATAAAATGAATATTCAGGACTAATTTCCTTTAGTATGGACTGGTTGGATCTCCTTGCAGTCCAAGGGACTCTCAAGAGTCTTCTCCAACACCACAGTTCAAAAGTGTCAATTCTTTGGTGCTCGGCATTTTTATAGTCCAACTCTCACATCCATACATGACTACTGAAAAAGCCATAGCTTTGACTAGATGGACTCTTGTTGGCAAACTAATGTCTCTGCTTTTTAATATGCTATCTGGGTTAGTCATAGCTTTTTTCTCCAAGGAGCAAGCCATCTTTTTAATTTCACGGCTGCAGTCAGCATCTGCAGCTTTACCAATAAAACACATTGGCAAACCTTTATATAAATGTGGTTATTCTGCAATGGAAAGAGATCAGTCATCATGTAGCTTATGCCCATAGGTCCTCTCAACATCCTTAATGACAATGTAATTTTAATTTCATGTTACAGAAGGAGCAAAAAGATCAGGTCAACATTTTTATTAGGAAAAAAAATAAAAACAATGCTTATTTTCTCTCTTATTCCAAGCTACAAACAGCTAAAATTAACTGGAAAGCCTACCTAGATTATTCTGAAACAATTAATTTATTTAATAATTCACTTATCAAAGAAAATTTAAGTATTTATTATATGTCATGTCCAATGCTTGGTGCTAATATACAAGACAGATAAAGTTTGGGCCCTCGGGTAGTTTATAATTTGAATACTATGCGTGGAAACTAGTACACTATAGAACATATAAAAGGAACACTACCCTGCTCTCAGAAGCCAGGGAAAACTATGAAAAGTAATGTTTTAGGGAGATTTGAAGTAAAATTCTGTGAACAATGCCTGAGAACTAATGAAAAGTTTCAATTTCCTAGCAGTTGAGCCAATCAATCTTGAAATTTCATATTCATTTTGAGAACACCATCCAAGATGCAAGCTTT
Source organism: Nanger dama (assembly GCA_917880005.1). Classification (NCBI taxonomy): domain Eukaryota; kingdom Metazoa; phylum Chordata; class Mammalia; order Artiodactyla; family Bovidae; genus Nanger; species Nanger dama. The sequence goes on from CAKJTW010000069.1 coordinate 9,698,910, forward strand.
ACTAAGCTTTTGACAGTGAGAACTTTACCCGCAGCACTTTTTAAAAATCTCCTGGATATCCCCACATATATTTCAGCTTCTGTACCATTAAGGGATTGGACATGAATATTCTTTAAACCTTTGATCATTTCAACAGGGTAGGACAGGATAGGAGGAGTCTTTCATGCTGGAAATTCTTATGTCATTGTCCAGTGTAATATATAAGATACCTGCCATCTTCACAGGAAAAAGCCTAGTTGCCTTTTAAAAATTCAGCCCTAAGGGCCTCTCTTGTGATATGTGACCTAGAAGACAGATAACTAGGGGGATTCTTTGAGCGAAGGAATCCTAAGTTTCATTGCTTTCGGATGTAACCACCTTAAAAGCTATGGGAGTATTGCTATTTAATTAGAGAGATTAAACTAGGAATGTACTTTTCTCCTACAAAATGAGAAGACTGAGGGCTCAGGGGAGTGTTGGGTGTCTATGTTTGCCCAGGGCCAGAAATTGCTTCTTTAAAATGACTCATCCCTAGGTCTGGTTCTGGCTTTCCATATTTACCTTGTTTTATTTATATTTATGAATAACTGCCTAAGAAATAGTGGGCACATTTATTTGTCTTTCCTCATTGATGTGGCTGGGCTTATAGTAAAAGGCATCTAGGTTGTTTAATAGAACAATATTGATATTAAAAAGTTATTGAGTAAGCATATTTTATGGGCTCCTGATTCTGATCACATTAAAATTATTTGCATCTCGTTATCTAACTAGTGTCCTTTTATGTACTTGATGTTTCAGAGTAGTGCCATGATAAAAATCTGCCAATACAAGAGATGCAATACACGCAAGTTTAATCCCTGGGTTGGGAAGATGATCACCCACTCTAGTATTCATGTCTGGAAAAGTCCATGGATGGAAGAGTCTAGCAGGCTACAATCCATGGGGTTTCAAAGACTTGGACATAGTGAGGCATGCACCTCACATGTTTCAGAGAACTTATAAAATCATTCACTTACCAAATAAGCTTTGAGCTGATCATCCAGATCTTTCCATTATTCTCTCCTTTCCTCCTAAAACCTTGCTTTTATCTTGTCTTCCAGGTCATTTCTTTAGGATTTGGCCATTGTAAATCCCATTTTTCTTTATCAAGAAAATGAAGTAGAAATAAGTTTTTGAGAAAGGTCTCTTGGAGATTCCATGGTTTTAGCATACTATGGAACTATAAGGAGTGGTGAATCATGTCTTAGGACATCCACATTTCAAGTTGGATTATTTGGGGTTTGCAGAATGGAGGAATTTAAGATTTAAAGAAATTTTTCAGATGACTTAATCTTACCATAGGCTTCTATTCATCAGTGATAAGGCTTCCAGGTTCTATTTCAAAGCTTTCAGTGAGGTAGCCCATGTTGTGTCTTAAGACACTTTAAGTCATTTTAATGTTTCTAAATTTGTTTTGGGGTTGTTTTTATATTGACCCAAATTCTGCCGTCTTATCACTTCCTTGTACCAAGTCATTAGAATCAATAATAATTAGCATATTTACAATTAACTAAATCTTTTCAGGAAAATCTTAACTCTCATTTTAGAAAAATGTTGTCAAGATTAACTTCAAAGTCAATACAGTCTGAGCTTCTACTGTATTTTTTTTTTCCTGTGACTCAAGGTGAGGGGTGAGGGCTGATAGTCCTTAGAGCAATCAATGACTTTTTTTTTTATAAGTTTCTGCTTTGTTGCATTTCTAGAAGTTCCAGCTCACCCACTCTGGGTAATTAACTTGCCTGTTGGATCTTGACCATTGACACTTTTTACTTTACAAGTTTGCATCAGTTAATCAATACTTACAGAGTACCTGCTGTGACAGGACTCTGTTCTAGGCTCAGTAGAAACATAACCCAACAGTGGCCATGGCTGTTACAGCTCTCCCCTCCTCTACCTCAGTTCAGTTCAGTCTCTCAGTCGTGTCTGACTCTGCGACCCCATGAATCACAGCACGCCAGGCCTTCCTCTCCATCACCAACTCCTGGAGTTCACGCAATCATGTCCATCAAGTCAGTGATACCATCCAGTTATCTCATACTCTGTCGTCCCCTTCTCCTCCTGCCCCCAATCCCTCCCGGCATCAAAGTCTTTTCCAATGAGTCAACTCTTCGCATGAGGTGGCCAAAGTACTGGAGTTTCAGCTTTAGCATCATTCCTTCCAAAGAACACCCAGGGCTGATCTCCTTTAGAATGAACTGGTTGGATCTCCTTGCAGTCCAAGGGACTCTCAAGAGTCTTCTCCTCTACCTAGGGGCTCACACTAAACAGAAAGGAAAGGAAAAAAAAAAAAAGGAGCACAATACTCGATTTCTCATTCTTAGTCTTCCTTCTATGAATTTATTGAAACATGTACTGAAGTCAACAATGTATCTCTTTTGGGAATCCCTGGAGCTTAGGTTGTAGATATTTTAATTAAATATTCTTAACATACAAGTATTTATTTTTCTTTCTTTATTTAGGATGTCCAACTCCACAGAGAAAAAGCCAAATGTCTAATCATGTTGATCTCAGACCCTGAATTTGTCACTCAGTGGGGACCACATCTGGCCATATCAGAGTCCTTAAGTCAAGGGCAGCACATACATATTATGTTGACAACTGGGCTCCATGCTATAACCCTCACCAAAATTACTTGCAATTAACATGCATGCTAACTTCTTTTTTTTTTGCTTTTTATTTTATTTTATTTTTTTTAATTAAATTTATTTATTTTTAAAATTACAATACTGTATTTGTTTTGCCATACATTGACACGAATCAGCCATAGGTGAACACAATCTCCCAATGCCGAATCCCCTCCCACCTCCCACCCCCCATCCTCTACTTGAATCATCCTGTGCATCAGCCCCATGCATCCTGCATCCTACATTGAACATAGATTAGCGTTTCGTTTCTTACGGGAAAATATACATGTTTCATTGCCATTCTCCCATACCATCCCACCCTTTCCCTCTCCCTCAGAGTCCAAAAGTCCACTCTATACCTCTGTGTCTCTTGTTGTCTCACATAGAGGGTCATCATTACTGTCTTCTAAATTCCATATATATGTGTCAGTATACTGTATTGGTGTTTTTCTTTCTGGCTTACTTCACTCTGTATAAGAGTTAGGATGTTCATGACATCAGAAAAATGCATGCCAGGTAATAGAAGCTGCACAGAACCAAGACAAACAGACAGTGCTTTCTCTATTTCCAATAACTTTATTCAAATAACTAGTTATGTTGTTATTCTAGAGTTTATCCTTTTGCTGTGTACCTAAAATGCAGAACAACAACAACAACAAAAAAACAAAGTGAATACAGAACAATAGCAACAGTGGAAACACATTTTTTTCTTGTTGTTGTTGTTCAGCTATTTACAATACTATGAGCATGCTGCAAAACATTTAAAAACAGGGTTATTCAGATTCCTAAAACATGTATAACTCTGCAGTTGAATTTAAATTCAGGGTCACTCAATATTCAGAGTTAATCAGATGGTGTCCTATCCTCACTATTTACCAGATGAATATAAATATAGATCTTTAAATGGAACAAAAAGTAGAAAAGAAAAAAAAAATATGGAGTTACAGTTAGAGATAGTGACCAAATAGGCCAACTATCAAAGCTTTGCTTGATAGATGTATCTTTTTTTTCTGTGTTTCATTATTTCTGAAGCCTGTCAGTTGCTGTGGGGAGAGAAACTGTTCTCTTATGAGTTTTCCCAAGGAGGGCAAAAAAAGGCAGTTAAAAGGCTTTTGAGTTCAACAAATGTGTCCTGTGAGCCAAATGGAACAGGGGTGAAATCCTAGCTAAAACCCGTAGGGAATAATTTGTTGTTAGCAGCATCTGGAAAGGAAGTGCTGCAATGGCTGCAGCTGCGGAGTTTTGTTTCGAGAACAAATGGAAGGAAAGGGCTTTAAAGGTAGGTTTGCAGGGGGTAGGGGAGAGAGAAAGTGCCGAGCCCTCAAGTGAGTTTGGGGATTGAGGAAGGGGATTTAATAGACTGAATAGCTGGTCACCGCCAAAGAAGTGAAAACCTGAGCGAGAGTCATCAGTGAGAACGTAGCATTAGTGCTGGGGACGCGGACTTAAAAGCAAATACAATTAAGTAGTTTATTATTCCTCTGGCTCTCCTACCATTAATAACGTGTTCTCCCTCAAGAACTATTTTGAAAATCCATATTAATCATCAAGACCAGTGTTCGCCGTTATCAGTGGGCGGCCTATCGTGCGGCTGCTTCTTCCTGGCACAGGAAGGCTGGCCAGGACCACGGCCCGCCGCCGCCACCCTGGGGACGGGGACCCGGGTCCACAGGAGCAAGCTCTCTCCGGTCTGCTGTCCAGGCGGCTGGCCACTTCTCCCCTGACTCTCCACTGTAGAGCCAATATTTCAACTGCAGGAGAAGAGGGACATAAAAGGCCTAATTACTGGGACAGACAGTGTTCTATTCTACATGGTCCATGGCCCCCATACTAACCTTTCCTTTCCACCCTTACACCCCACTGCTTCGCGTCCACTAGCTGTTCAGGCTGGGCAGATGGAGAAGGCAAGAACCTGTGGCCACGGTGTGGTCCCGCTGCCCCAAGGCCGTATCTCAGGGATTCAGTCAAGATTACGGACCCCTGAGGGTGCTCTGTCATTAGTGCCTGGCTCCAACTCTATAGGAGAATTATCTTGTCCCATTCTGTGAAATGGAGTAGCTATGACTAAAGAGTGAGAGAAATTAGTCCCAACTCACAGTTTACTTTTGGACCCTTATGCCTCTGTTCATCTCTTCCTAATTCCGGAGCTCTGGGATAACCCTCCACTTCAGATCCATCTTCTACTTATTGCTAAGGGACTCCCCAGAATGCTGTATCTGAGAAGAAACAAGCTGGTGCTAGCCTTCCTATGAATATTTGAGTATTGCAGGAGATTTAACCCAATTACAGCTGTAATTTATTGTCAGGCTAACATAACACAACGTTCACTGTCTACCTGGACTCCAGGATCTGAGAGCTGGAGTTTAAATATATATCCTCCACTTTTTGATTACAGGATTTCAATGAAGTCACTAAACCTTCCAGACCCTTAGTGCCCTTGTCTGTCAAATGGGTTGTTGAAATGGGAATTAATGAAAAAATGTTCATTGCTTAGATCATTCAGTGTTAAAAGCCAGAATAATAAGTCTCATAACATGGGTGTAACATTTTACTGCTATTTTCATCAACATTTTTATTATCATTATGTGATTTTTTACTGTAAAGCTACCATGTAAAGTTTACATATGTTGCTTATTTTAGCTGAAAAATATAATGTGTTATATAATTCAGTTATCATCCAGTTTACACATTAATAAATGAGACAGAGCCAATACTTGAATTTGGGGCTGTTTTCAAATCCTGTACTTTCCTAACTATGCAAGTATTTTACTTATAAAGAAGTAAAGTTACACTATTAAAATTTCTATTATGACAGATCACAGAGAATATCTTATCTAGTAATATTTTAGATAACTGATAATGCTTTACTTTTTATTTATTTCTTTTAAGTATATACTCTAGTGCTGAGTGTGCATAAAATCATTAATATTTTATTTTATCATAACAAGAGCCCTACAAGACATCTTCAATTATTATTCCCATTTGACAGATAAAGTGGCTAAAGTTTAGTGAGTTTTCTTAAACCTACATACAGTGACAGAGCTAAGGGAGTTAAAAGTTCAAATTTACAGTACCATTTAGAGCCCAGATTCTTACCAAAATGCCTCTTGTAGAAAATGGCAACCTCTGTATATTCAAAAGATAATAATTGAAGAGGATGAAATACTGAATGGTTGCTGAGATTATTGATGACTAAAGAAGCCAAGAAGTTTTGGGGCAATGACATTCAATAAGACAATTTGATGATAATTTGATGTTTCCTAAAAATGTTTTCATTAGAGGTTCAGACCCATGCCTCTTTCCTAATCTTCTGGAGCACCATTATCATAATTGAAGTCACTGTTTTCTTAATAATAGCTTAGAATTATTTTTATATATTTTTAAATAGCCTCATGTTAAATATTTAATTTCTCTCTCACTGATACATTTGAGAGAGTCTTATTTCCATTTGAGACATCAGGAAACTGAGACACTGTAAGAGTATAGGACATTTTGTCAAAGCTAATATTGTCCAAATCTCTTGATGACTCACTCTGTTCTCTTAACATTTACTCCTGTCCACTTGTGAGAAATATACCAAAAAAAAAAAAAGGAAGGAAGGAAGGATGGCCATTTCTCTCCCCTCCTCCTCCACCAGTAACTCCCAATTACTGGCTGAAATATACAGTGTATGTATATGGGTATAAAAAGCAAATCATGTGGCAGAATAGGAAAATGTTAAAAATCTCTATTAATTCTTATCTTTTATTTTGATGCCTTCATTAGCAAATATACTTTGACTACTAATTCTGTACTAGCCAGAGTTTAGTTGTCGAAGCAAATACTTGCAATGGTTGTGGCCTCTAATCTCAAAGATTTGAAAGTTCATGAGTAAAACAAATACAGGTACAAATCACAATGACATAGTGTTTTAATAGAGGTGTCAAGAGGGCTATGAAACTGCCAGGGATGAACAACGGATTCCATCTCAGAAATCTAGGGAGCCTGCAGAGAGGAGAGGGATTACTTGTAATTCACCAGACAGAAGAGGGATGTAAAGAAAGGCAGGAGTGTGTGAAAGAAAAGCACAGGTACATGAACATTACCTAGGTCATCTCTTCTGATTAGAAAGAGTTCAGGTGCATTAGTGTCTGGAACACTATGACCGCAGTTAACCCCATTTGTTTACGCCTTTTGATCAAATGACATTGAGAGGAGTGCAGATCTGCATATCAAAAGACCATCTAGTTTAAATCCTTGATTTGTCATTAATTGTTTGTGAGGCTTTAGGTGAGTTGATTTACATGCTAGGACCTCTGTAAAACAAGAGACTTGATAGAAGTTCTATAAAATCTTGCAATATTAGTGCCAAGTCCTCCAAATAATGATAGAAGCATTTTTCCGCCACCAGATTCCATGGTGAGCATATGATCATAGGGCCCAGGTGCTTTTATAATTGTGATAAATTGAACAAATACTCAGTGCTCAGGGGCTTTCAAAATTTATCCTGCCACCTGTGTGATAGGCTGCCCTTCTAATAGTGGTAGAGGAACCATCACCCACCCACTGACCCACTTCTACTGCCTTAGGTGTATCAGATATGAAAGTCTGTGAAACCTTAATAGGCTAATATATTTTTGCAGAAGAAAGAGAATATATATATATAGATATATTCTCTTCATTTTATGTATAGATGCTCTTTTGATATGCAGATCTGCACTCCTCTCAAGGTCATTTGATCAGAAGGTGTAAACAAATAGGATTAACTGGGGTCATAGTGTTCCAGCACATATATATATATATATATATATATATATATATATATATATATATGTATATGCACTTTTAATTGTGGTGCTGGAGAAGACTCAAGAGTCTCTTGGAATACAAGGAGATCAAAACAGTCAATCCTAAAGGAAATCAGTCCTGAATATTCATCGGAAGGACTGATGCTGAAGCTGAAACTCCAGTACTTTGGCCACCTGATTCGAAGAACTGACTCATTGAAAAAGAGCCTGAAAGATTGAAGGCAGGAGGAGAAGAGGACAACAGAGGATGAGATGGTTGGATGGCATCACTGACTTGATGGACATGAGTTTGAGCTAAGTCCAGGAGATAGTGAAGGACAGTTGAGTCTGACATTCTGCAGTCTATTGGGTAGCAGAAATTTGGACTTTGGACTGAACAACAACTATATACATATATATATAATGGAGTTATATGTCTTGATGTTTATGTAACCATAAATTATTCTGTGGTAAGGGGGATCAGGTTACAATGCATAACTAAATTAGATTTGTAGAGTCCCTGAGGTAAGAGAGTTACTGATGCCAAGTGAAGGAGGCAAAGGACTTCTGGTGGTCAGAGCAAATGAAAAAGTAAGGAAAGGTGTACTAAAAAGATTAATAGTTTAAAATTAATTTACACTGACCTATTTAATAAAAGAAACCACATCTAAAACAGTAGATGCTGTTGGAGTAACCATTTAGATTATGGTAATCTGCTGTCATCCTCCAGATTCTGTTTGTTTTTGCCCTAGCCAAAGTAGAAAATAAATTGGGAAGTTTATTAATATTCTGGGCAATTATTTTTTGCAATATGTCTTGCTTGTCATTTGAGGTCATTATGAAATAACAGTACAGCCTCTAGATGAACGCTGGTAATCACACTGTGATTGCAGAAAGCCAAGAAGAAAAATGAAATTTACCCTGAATCAAATAGCTTGGCTACTTTTACTTTTTTTTTTTTTTTCCTGTCCTGTCCACTCCATATCAGCATTACTACTACCAACATCACCCTGTCTTGGCAAAAACATTTGAAACCATACATGCACACAGAGGAAAAGTACAACCAAACAAATGTATATTGCTCTGTAAAAATTTGGTCTCCATTGTTTAATCAAGATGGCATCTCCTTTTTGATTGGAACAAGTCTAGATTTTAAAACTTTGTTCTAAACAAGCTTGAACATCTGTACTTTATAATGTTAATAATACCCAGACCTGCATTTGAAGCTGTACAACTTTGAAGAAAGGTTTGTGTAGTACATACTCATGGGAGGGGTGAGGGAGAATACAGAAAAAAAAGGCAGTTTGTTACTGTGGCTGTTAATATAACCTAGGCCACCTACCAAACTTTGTAGCAAGAAGAGTTATTATTTCCCAATGAATACCTGAGGTTAATTTTCAGAGAGGTGGCTCTTGAGTAAGACCTTGAAGGGTGAATAAGAATTGAGAAAGCAAAGCAAAGAAGATAGAAAACTTTAAGTAAAAGCAAAGGTAAAAGGGAGCCATAACATTTTTGAGCCAGAAGTAAAAACACAGTTAAAGTTTCCCATCAGAAAAACAAATATGGGAGTCAGGCTTAAAAAGAATAGAACTAAGCAGTGATTAGGAGTAGGATACCATCAAGAAACCACTGAAAGAAAACATACAAAACAAAAAAGAGGTGATAAAGGCTACTCAGGCAGTTAATATGGAGAGCAGACAATGATGGTAGGTGTTTCAGTAAGGCTGTATTGCAGTTGTAAACAATTTACACAATTGTAAAAATTGTAAAGAAAGGCAGGATTATGGGCAAAGAAAAGGAAAAAAAATCAAAATGATATAAAGATGAGAGCTTAAATCTGAGATCCTAGTGTTTTGTCATTACATAGAAAGGGAATGCACAAGCAAGAAAAGTTTTACAGACAGAATTATACATTCACTCCCTAAATGCACTGGGTAGAAAAAGTCTGCAGAATACCCAAGATGAGAGTTCTTACCCAGTTTTAGAAATGTAGTAATATAGTTCAAGAGAGGGCTTAGATGTGTTTTTCTCAAAGAGGTGATAAGAGTGGATTTCATTTTTCATATAGCTAGTGGGATTTATTTTTTTTCCAGATAGTAGAAGGACAAAAAATGGAGGGAGGCATATCTTTGGAAAAAAAATATATATATATAAGTACAGTAAGAAAAAGGACATAGAAACAAGAAAGTGTAATGTCAGAGAGAGAAGGAAAATATATATGATACGTATTGAAATACATGGAGAAGGCAATGGCACCCCACTCCAGTACTCTTGCCTGGAAAATTCCAAGAGTTGGACACCACTGAGCGACTTCACTTTGATTTTTCACTTTTGTGCATTGGAGAAAGAAATGGCAACCCACTCCAGTATTCTTGCCTAGAGAATCCCAGGGATGAGGGAGCTTGGTGGGCTGCCATCTATGGGGTCGCACAGAGTCGGACATGACTGAAGCAACTTAGCAGCAGCAGCAGCAGCATTGAGATACACAAAGATTGAGGATGATGGAGAATTAGAGAAAGGAGAAAAATATATTTTACATGTAAGAGCATTATAATATTTAAAGCAACCAGTGTATGACTTGAATAGTAGGGGTAAAAAACAGATTTTGAGAGATTAAGAAATCTGTGGCTATCAATCAATGCAGTGATTTGATCTCTTCTCAATCTGCAAAGGGGCTAATGATCTGGATATAAGGAATCTTCAGCACCAGTAATCTGTGATTTTTTTTTCACTTTGTGCATCTAATTTAATTGAGTTCAGACCTACATAATTCTAAAAATACCTAAAATCTTGCCAAAAGTTTAGGTTATAGAATAAAATGTGCTACAAACTCTATCTATAGAATACCAACATAGAGGTCAATTAGCCCTATTAGTTAGAACTCTAGAATCTAGGTGTATAAAACAAATGTATTAAGTAATTATAGAGATAAAAAGTTGATTTTTAAAGACCTTTTTGCTTCTAAAAATAGTGATTGTTTTGCATACTTTATTAATTAGTTATTTCAAAGGTAATTTCTAATCAAATTTCAGCATCAGTAGATCATCAGAATATGAATTGCAGAGCAAGGATGGTAAGAATATTGATGGTGATGGTGATGATTGATACAATTTCAGGGGCACTAATGTTTCAGTTGGTTGATGAGATGACTTCTGCATGTTATTGACATTTTCTACCTGGGGAGGCAGAAGGATACTGTATTTTTCCAGAAAACGTGCATTTGGTGGACTATGTCCCTCTGAACTCATTAACTTTGAACAAGCATGACATTATAGTGACACTATTTAGCACTTCTCATCTTCAAAGCACTTGGCAAATATTAGCTAAGTATTAATAGTTCTTCAAACACTCATGAGAATTTTTCAAGTATATAATATTATCACAAAAGAAGGTCATCCATCTATAAAACTTTTCTAAGGAAGTGGATGGCATCATTGATGAAACCAAGAATATAGCAAAAACATATTTGTTTTGATCCTATCTTTCAGCCAAAGGACCACATGTCTCACTTTCTATGAAAAACATTTATTAATATGGTGTGCTAACTACTCATATGAATTTTATAAAGTGTAGCTGAGCTGTAATAAGACAGCATTAATTTATTTCATAGGCAATTACAAAATTCCCTCCCTGATCTATCCAACACAAAAAGTGGAAATTATATTTATTTGTTATTTGATGGCTTTAGTTTTTAATTGTTACTGATGGTTTAGGCATCACTAAGGCTTCATGCAGAATCTGCCCTCACTCTTACTATGAAGACACTTTTTCCCATCCTCTCCTTACTGACTAGGTCCTGTCTCCACTACTCCTTATTCTAGTAGTTTTGATTCAGTGAAGGAAATTCAATGAAGGAAAAATTTATAGTAAAGGATACTATGATTCCCAACCCCAAATAAGCCTGATTACTTTAAACTCTAAGACAGTGTCCTAAGCTCTTATATAACCTTATATAACTTTTAAACTTCATATTATTTCCTTCTTTTATGTATCTGGTCAAAATTAACTTTCCTCATATACTTTTCCAAGTTAGCTTAAAAATGTCCAACTGTATTTAAATTCTTGAGCTTCTTTCCCACTTTATTTTAGTGTTTCTCTGCCAGGGTCCAGCCCCAGTGGATCCAGGGAATTCAAAGTGGGGACAGAGTCAGCGTCTGGAAAAGGACTATTTAATTAGAATATAAAGAAATTAGGAAAGAATAGTGTAGTAGGAAAATTAGTGGAGAAAAAGATGCTGAATAACTTGGTTTATGTAGGATACCAATAAAGCTTCGAGACAAGAAGCTTGCACCACTTACGCAGGCCACTGGCGCCCACTTGAATATCAGAAAGTGCCCCGCCTTGGGCTCCTTCTTAAGTGAAACTTAATGCCAGGGCAAAATTAGCAGGCTTGGCGGGCACCCACTCTCCAGATGGAAATTCAGCCAGAAAAGGGGAGAAAAGAATGATATAGGGGAGCCCAGCATCGGTGTAAGACTCAAGACTTCATTTTCAAAAGCAGCTTATATACCCTAAGTTGTACATGAAGAAATAATGGAATATGCAGAGTTATGCAGGGGCAGCAGTCCTGATCCTCATTGAGACCAGGCTTTCTTTTTGCATACTTTCCCGTATACAAAAGGTCTCAGGTGGTTTACATTATCTTCTGGCCAAGAGACCTGTTAACATTTTTCTGGCTCTCTTCCTAGATAAATGTCTATCAACCAGAAAACTCTTTTTCCCTGGAAGTGTTTTTTTCTTTACTCTGCATCACCCTCAAAGTACCAAATAAAGTTACATTCCTGTAGAACAAAGGTGCAGTGGGTTATAACAAAGAAAGTACTTAACTCAAAGATCTAATGTTGCTAATACCAGGTCTACTACCTGTTTTTTCTATATACCAGCTATATCTACAAATAAAAGATATGAAAACTTGGCAGCAAGTATTGGCTCAACAAATGAAACCTTTAATCAGTCCTATTCTAATGATTTTGACTCCTCGGAAGCCCCTACATTCCTAGGATGTTTTAAGCCTCTTGAGCCTCTCGTGGTAGGGAGGCAGCAAACAATCATACGTGCAGCTGTAAGAGTCCAGCAGGCAGGCTAGAAAGCCATCAGAAGGGTTTTTGGATTGAAGCACTCTTATTATGCCCAGGAGATTTATTATCTAAAAGCTCTAAATTAACCTTTTCCAGAAAAAGGTGGTGGGGGAATAGCCCCTGTTAATGTCAGAAGAGTAGGTGGAAAGCATAACACAGTAAAGCAGGCAGACTCTGGTTTGGGGGATGGATACTCAGGAAATTGCAGGGGGAACCCTGAAGCCTGATCACGCCCTTGAATTTTGTCAGGCTTCCTTCCTCATGATCTTTGCCATGGGCAGGGTTCCTCACGCTGGCTGCTGACATTTCTCAGTTTACATTAACTTTCATTGAATTAATACAGAATTATTTATATTCTTTACATATCAGCTGTTCCTCTCAATTTTCCTCTGTAATAATGCTGCATTTCTCCAGGATGCCTGGACCCCAAACTTTGGATTTACTACTTCCTGTATGTCTCCTTAAACAGATGCAGAAAAAAAAAAATCAATCTTCTTTATATCTTGTTTTTTGTACTATTTCTTTCTCGCTTTTTTATTCCTATGGCTATCCACTTTATACAAACCCATTATAATAGTTTACTGGTTTGCACTCAAACTATTTTACCATAAATAAGTGATCACATTTATGTATAAACCAACTCAAATAATCCTGTATTATTCTAGCAGACACTAAAGGAGGTAAACCACTAACTTTCTTTAGAAACTAATCAAAACTGCATAGATTATGTCAACTGCCATCTGAAAGATGTGTAGCTTTCAATATCTCTTCTGTGCTGAAGGATATCCCTCCAACTTTCTGGTGATTATGTCATCAGTCCAGCAATGCAAAATTCTAACAATCAGATGTAAAGTAAAATTTAAAAAGGAAGAAAGAAAGAAAGAAACAAACAAACAAAAAATCCAAGCAAGCCATCACTGTCCTCTTCTCCCTATACAACAAAACCATGGGAGCTGCTGTTCCAGAAAATTCCCTAGGGGTGTATTAGCAGGACCCTACTCCTGAGAGATGATTCCCCAGAGTTAGGGAGAGATGACATGGACGTACCCAGTTCTTGTATCTATAAGAGGATATCTGTTTTCTAGTATAATTTCAACCCTACTTATCATTGTCAATATTTTACTTGCTGGTTACCCTTTCTTTGTTTAATTTGATTTGCTTTCTTGGGGGCTTGTGCTATCAGTTCAAACTGAATTTTAACTTTTGTTTTGCATTTTCTTCCCTAAAAACCTGACTCCTTTGTGAGACCTTGGTAAACCAGTCTGTCTAACGTAACTGAATACTATTTGACTGAAGAACCTATTGAAAATGAAGACTAATGCTTGTAACACCAATTCACATTCTTGCAGAAATATAAAAGTATCTGAGATTGGGCTAGCTTTGCGTTTACCCAAGAACATTATTTTCTTTTTAAGTTTTCTATATTTATTTTCTTTGGTTTCTTCTTTCTTGACTTTTTGTGGATAAACAACACCAAGAAGAAAATGGCAGTCATTTGGGCAATCTGATTACAATGGTTGCATTTTTGTTAATTGGATGGTTGTGTGTGTATTCATAAGCCTTTAATCTATTGTCTGCTCTCTTACATAGCTCTATTCTACTTTATTAGTCCAGTATCAGCCATTAAGGTGTATGTTCTTCAAGGAATGACAAACTAGTATACAAGCTAAATAGACCTGGACAACATTACAGATTAGCAATAAATTCTTATGAATGAATATATGAGATTATAGAGAAATGTATTATGTAAGCCTCAGTTTTTGCATATTTTAACTCTAGGTATTATAATAAAAATAATAGATATAATAAGTTTTTGTAATATGGAATGTTTTGGGGAAAAAGTATGTATATAAACTAGAAAAAAGCTGGAAATACCTGGAATACATACCTGAGTAGTTAATACTATATTTAAAATATAGGCATGGCCAATGTGAGTGTTAAATGATCTTGGAAATTTAAATAAAGTCTGCTCCTTCTTACCTCTTTCTCATTATTTTATTTCTCACAATATACAACATTTATTCATACTGATCATTTCAATATCTTCACAGGTATTATATTGCTACTATATGTAGATATGTATTTTCTAAAATGGTTGTAAATTATATTCATTCCTTTAATACTAACCTAGAAGCAAAAAGGGCCTCTATTATTGCAAGTTATTATTCCTGCCCAAGAGATGACAAGAGAGGCAGAAACTATTTGGAGCTCTGTCTGAATTGCAGTTTTAAGCACATCTGATGTAGTACATGTCTAGAGGTGGCATTTCTAACCTTTTTATCAACTGGGTTCCATGGATCAGAATAAATGATAACAATAGCTCACTGCCTTCTGCTGGACAGATTTGCTACTTGAAAAATGATCGAGGCCCTATTAAGAGAAGCCACACCACCCTAATGGGGAGCAGATCACAGGCCAGGTCTCTCTGGGGCTGTATCTCTCTGTATGAGGGGACATGACCTTGCCTGTCTTTTTCCTGGGATCAGTTGAATGATAGACTTCTTTTCTTTCCCTGAATTGTTACAGCAAGAGGAGAGGAAAGATTGCAGCTTTTTTTTTTTTTTTCTTTCAGAAAAGAGACATGGCCCATTTTAACATCCCCATTATCTATGTGTCTGTCCACAAAAGCTCTATTTGAAAAGGCCCTCTGGTTTCACAATGAGGACAGGCCCTTTCAAATGCCACTCCACTGGCCACAGTGTACCTGGGGCTCCATTTTCATACTTGGAATGGCAATGCATTTGCTAAGTGCCCCCAGACCTTCTTTACACTGACCCACCCCTCAGATTTTGCTCTGCTCTTTCCTTTCATGAATCAGATCCTGTCCCTCCTTTTATGTACACATATTGCAGTTCTCCTTCAAGACATAATTCAAATTCTGCATTTCCTCTAAAGTAATCCTTACCCATTCTGACTCACAATACTACCTGCTTCTTTTGAATTCCTGTATATTATTTTAAGGTCTCAGTATAGATACTGAAACATTATGCTGCATTCATTCATTTATGGTACAAGAATCAAAGAACTCATCTTGTTCTATTTTAATTTTCTCCCCTTCATTCTCTATCCTCTCCTTCAGTTCCCCCATAACTACCCACTTTTTATTTCTTTTATCCATAAACGTAAAAATGTATGCATCCACTAAATTTTTAGTGTTAATTTGTGGATACATATATATATATATATATATATATATATTGTACTATGCACTATTTCTCATTATCTTTCTTACATATTACTTTACATTAAAACAGTAGAAATTAGATATCTAGATGATAGTTATATAGATAGATGAATGAATAGATAGGGAGAGCAAGAGAAAGAGAGCACACAAGTTAGAAAAGAGAGAAATAGATACATGAATGGGTAAGTAAGAGATAACAAACAAGCAGTAGATAGACAGACTGAGGAAACATTCATAGACTCATTTCAAAGTGCCCAGGGAACTAATGTGGGAGCAAAAAATAAATAAATAAATAAATAAAGACAAACGGACTTATTCCTCACTACTCCTCATTTTAAATTTTAAGCCAACAAAAGTAGTGGACAATCTTTGGCCAAGGAAGGTCCAGTGTTTCTAGGAAAGTTACATGACCCAAGGAAAAATGAATGAGTTTTGCTTTTAGGACCATGTTTACTTAGAGATAAGAATCATTGGACCATCACAGAGAGAACTCTTCTTACCAACGTTTTTAGAAAGATTAGTGTGTTTTATCCAGATGTGAATGTGGAATGTTCACCTCTGACTCTTCCTCCAACCTATGATGAAATAAATGCACAAATTTCTGAGAAGTTCAGAACTGAGATTGGTTCAAATATGTAAATATATAGAGAGTGAAGACAGTTGCATTTTGACTTTTGTGTACCCTAATCATTTTTGTCTTTGTTCATATCTCGTTTTATAGAAGACAACCAACCAGTAATATACATTTATGTCTCTGTTGACATAAGATGAATGTAATAATCCAGGATGAATTCATTATATTAATATATTCACTATTATTTTTTTCTTCTGATTTTAAAGTAAGTTGAAATAAAATAAAACTAAGGATTTTTCTGGCCCCTAAAATTAGTCACTGTGCCTACCATGCCCAGTGGAGAAGTCAGCTCAGTGTCAGGGGAAGGAGATGAATTATCTGTCACTCCAACAACTTTATCAATTCACACTAACACTTTACAGTTTAGGAAACATTTAGGCGTTGTCTTATTTGGTATTTACAAGCATTCTGTATAATAGGTATGAATGGCACCAGTTTTAGAAATGCTGCCATGATAGTCTTATCAGTTGTAGTGGTCTCACAACCAGAAATCAGTAAGCAACATAAGTTTATGAGAACTAACATCTTAGTTCTTAAAGGACCAATGCTACTTATTTACCCCATTGCAGGATTAGTGTTAAATCCAGAGTTGTTTTTGTTTTGTGAGTGGTCATCTCATCTTGTCACATTATAGATGAATTAATTCCCCCTTTTGACATAAAGCACAGGCTTTCTCTTCCCTCATAAATGCTTGATCAGACACCTAAATACATATATTTATTAAATCTATGAAGACAAAGATAAAGAGCACTCCTTATCAGCTTACCCTTTTATTCATGACAACTACCACCTTCAGTTCAGTTTGGTCGCTCAGTTGTGTCTGACTCTGCAACCCAAGAATCACAGTTTTCCAGGCCTTCTTGTCCATCATCAACTCCCGGAGTTCACTCAGACACATCTACATCGAGTCAGTGATGCCATCCAGCCATCTCATCCTCTGTTGTCCCTTTCTCCTCCTGCCCTCCCATCATCAGAGTCTTTTCCAATGAGTCAACTCTTCACATGAGGTGGCCAAAGTACTGGAGTTTCAGCTTTAGCATCATTCCTTCCAAAGAAATCCCAGGGCTGATCTCCTTCAGAATGGACTGGTTGGATCACCTTGCAGTCCAAGGGACTCTCGAGTCTTCTCCAGCACCACAGTTCAAAAGCATCAATTCTTTGGCATTCAGCTTTCTTCAGAGTCCAACTCTCACATCCATACATGACCACAGGAAAAACCATAGCCTTGACTACCACCTTATCACCCTCCAAAAATGGAAATAAAAATTCTAACTTTCCTTGAAAGTGAAAGTCACTCATTCCTGTCTGACATTTTGTGACCCCATGGACTACACAATACATGGAACTCTTCAGGCCAGAATACTGGAGTCAGTAGCATTTCCTTCTCCAGGGAATCTTCCCAACCCAGGAATCAAACCCAGGTCTTCTGCATTGCAGGCAGATTCCTTAGGAGAATTTAATTTTGAAAAATTGAATGCACCTCAAAGCTTCAAATAGTTATGGTTTGAATGTTTGGGAAAAAAGCCTTTTTATTTTTTTTCATATCTGATTTCTCTAAGTACTGTTCCTAAATGAAATAAAAGTGGCACAGTTTTGAATTCTTAGAAGTGTGTATAAAAGTGAAGCTCTTCCTGCTGTTGGAAAGTAGTTCTCCTGTTTTTGTGGAAGGAACTACAAATAACAGAATCTCAGGCCTCTGTAATGCACAACACCACTCATCTGTCAAGCTCTATCATTTGAAAATAATGAGCAGCCAAGAATTTGAAAAACTAAATCTATTAAGAATATTTATGCAAGAAAACTATCACTAAACACCTCCATTCACTCATGTAATGAGATTGGCATCACGATAAAATTCTTGTCTTGTAACATAATGATCTTATGGCTTTTTCTGGCTCTTAAACCAAAGATAATTGGGTTAATCTCTGCGGGAAGTCCATCTGTTTCCAGTAAACCATTTTAATTGTGGATGACTTTATTTCAGAAAAGTTGAAAAGGTCTTGTCACTTGCTTCCTGATCTTGGGGAATAAAAGAATGGATGTCAAAATTCAAAATGTAGATATGTGGAAAATAGGACTGCCACAGAGGATTTACCTGTCTCTACACAGTGCACATAGAGTGATGTGGGCAATATTATACTATATTTACTGAGTGCTTTTTGCTAAGGATTTAAAAATTAAGTTTTGGTCATTAACACTTGTGCATCATTCCTGAGACATGAACAGAAAGCTGTGTTGATGTTGCATGGGTAACATGAGATTAGGCACAGGCAAATTTATAAAACTAAGGACATATTGTATTTGCAAACCTTTCATATATGGTGTCACACATGTGGTGTTTGGTCATATAGCACGATATATTGTGGCATATTCTAATTGTTTCATGTGTGAGGATACAACATATCTGACTTGATTTTGAAAGCCCATTAAAGGTAATGTTTAGGTATATGTCTAATCCCTAGCTCAAAGTTGCTAGGCACATATTAGGCGCTTAATAAATTTAAATATTTTTTTCTGAGCAATGTATTAATTCATAGTTGAGTTATATAAGCAGCAATTCATTTAAAAATGCAATGAATTTACTAAGTTAGAAAAAATTCTCAAACACATTTGCCTTAAATTGTGTCTAGTTTTCATACATGCTAGAACATCAAGAATGGAAAGAGATATATAAATGCATTCTTCCTTCAAGATTATAGGTCTAAGTTGGTGGATTTAAAGCCCCGTCTGTTAATAGTGGCAGCAACCTATGGCATTACTATGATGAACGAAAATGTTCCTTGTGTTTCATAAGTAGGATGTGTGTGTTTGACTTTTCTGTAGCCATTGTTATCAGAATAGAATTATGACTATTGAAAGTATCATGCATGGTATGCAGATTTCCAATTGCACACAACTTTTGCTTGATGAAGAAGCAGATTATGTCTCAGTAAAATTTATGTTTTAGAGTTAGAAGAAATGCTTTGGCCTATATTTCTTTTTCACATGTTGGAAATACATGCTTAGGAAAAATCATCTGCTTGCTGTCATACAAATAAAAGGTAAGGTTTCCACAGAGAGAAAGTGACAGGGAGCACAAGATAGTGACTTTGACTTCCCTCATTCAAAATATATATTCATGAGCATCTGCCACATGGCAGGCACTGTCCTGGAAGCAGAATCAGAACTGTCTTTGCCATTCTCTGTCAGCAATGGTCTAAGGGAAGAACCAGCCAGTACTTGGAGTTACACCTATGAAGACACACAGCTCTGACCAGGACTACAAAGGAGAATGATGAGGTACCCAAAGAGTGTTCCATAGAGAGATTTAACCTGGAACGAATGCTTAGGAAAGGCTTCTTTGAAGTAGTGATGATTGAAGCAGAATTTGTGCT
Organism: Nanger dama; assembly: GCA_917880005.1. Lineage (NCBI taxonomy): Eukaryota > Metazoa > Chordata > Mammalia > Artiodactyla > Bovidae > Nanger > Nanger dama. The sequence continues at coordinate 9,718,588 of CAKJTW010000069.1, forward strand.
GGTTACCAGCAAACAGATGGTGTTCAGGACAGTGCTGGTTGTGATGCTCCAGAAACAGGGAGCATCATATGTGGGAAGATTCTTTGATGGAAGGAAGTGGGGCATATTTGAAATACTCTGAAATGTAGGAATGAAAGATGACTATAGAGATACATAAAAGTCATTCCAAGGCTTAACAGCATGATAAGGAGTCTGTTCTTTATATAAAGTATGAGAAGACCACTGATCTTTTTTTTAATAAACCACTAAATAAATATACATTGTGATAAAGCATACATAAAATAAACTTAACCATTTTAAATTTAACCCAATAGGAAATGGCAACACACTCTTGTGCCTGAAGAATTCCATGGACAGAGGAGCCTGTCAGACTACAGTCCATGGGGTCACACAGTCAGGCATAACTAAGCAGCTAATACCATGCTCCTATATCATTATGTGCATTGATGGTGCTGTACAATTATCAGCACTATTCATTTTCAGAACATTATCATCAGAATAATGTTTCAGAATATTATCATCATGTCAAACAGAAACTTTGTTCCCATTAAATGTAACTTTCCATTCCTTCTTTCCTCCATCTCTGGCAACATCCATTATGCTTTCAGTCTCTAAAATTTACATATTCTAGGTACCTCATATAAGAAGAATCATATAATATTTGTCCTTTTATATCTGAATTACTTCATTTACATTAATGTATTCAAGTTCATTCACATTTTCCACCAAATGTGGGAATGGAGTCAAATGTATGGCCCTGAATTCCTCTTCAGAAGCAAGATAGACAATATAGGAGACAGATACAGGGACAATTTCTGGTGTTATGATTGCCAGGATGAGAGACCATGTAGTCTTGGATAAAAATATTTAGCAGCAAAAAAGAGATATCAGTGGATTGGGGAGAAATTTGAAAAGTTACGGTCTTACCAGGTTTCCCTGGTGGCTCAGCAATAAAGAATCTGCTTGCAATAAAGGAAACCCAGGTTCAATCCCTGGGTTGGGAAGATCCCCTGAAGGAGGGCATGGAAACCCACTCCAGTATTCTCGCCTGGAGAATCCCATGGACAAAGGAGCCTGGAAGGCTATAGTCCATAGGGTTGCAAAGAGTTGTTCATGAGTGAAGCAACTGAGCATGTACACATTATCTTACCATGTATTTCAGGGACATGAGACAAATTTAAAGTGCAATAATACTAACTTGTCATAACAATTACAGGAATATGTATGGATATAGAAAGTCAACAAATATTGATTTAATAAAATTGTGCCAGAGGATTAGATAAACAAATTTTATTAAATAAGAATAATAGACTTACTGTGTGTAATTATGAGAGAAAAAGATATGGCAGAGTGGTCAAGTATCAAACTCTTTGATTTAGACAAGACCCATATCAGCTATTAGAGTCCAAGAGAGTTCCTTGGACTGCAAGGAGATAAAACCAGTCAATCCTAAGGAAGTCAATCCTGAATATCCATTGTAAGGACTGATGCTGAAGCTGAAACTCCCATACTTTGGCCACCTGATATGAAAGAGCCTGATGCTGGGAAAAAATGAAAGCAGGAGGAGAAAGGGCTGACAGAAGATGAGATGGTTCGATAGCATCACTGACTCAATGGACGTGAGTTTGAGCAAGCTCCAGGCAATGCTGAAGACTAGGGAAGCCTGGCATGCTTCAGTCCATGGTGTCACAAAGAGTCAGACACAATTGAATGACTAAACAACATAAAAGCTATAAAAATTCTGAAAAGGCAAAAGCAATTTATAAATGGGGAAATCAGGGAAAGCTTCAGAAAATGGTAGGATGGAGATGACCCTGATCACAAGGTAGGGTTTGGTGATATAAAGGAAAAGAAAGAGCTTACCCCAAGAATGACAAAGCTACGGTATTAAGAAAATGCCACATTAGTCCAAGAGCCTCAATAAAACTTAAGAAATGGATGAGAACTTTCTCAAGGAAAGAGAAGCAACACTTCCACATACATTTAGATAATAATAAATAACGCAGGAGCAGAAGATCAATTTAGTGAAAGAAAATCCTTCTTTCATTTTATCCCCAAGATGACCAAAAGTGGTAGAGATAGACATTCTTTTGCCTGAAATGACTCCATGGGGATCAACAGAAATCTTTTAATTTGGAGCAGTATCCCTAGCTCATTGTGAAGAAGAGTTCCGAATTCCTAACTAAGTTTAATAATGTACTTGAAAGCCTGGGACAAATAGCTAGAAAATAAATGTTTTCTGTAACTGACTGTCAAGGAACTGAATCTGCTTCACACTGCCAGGAAAACTGTATTAGTATCTAAAGCAGCTATTATCAGTAGGCAAAGGAGATAAGTAACGAGGCAGAAAAAGAACAAGAAGAAGACTGGATGTACAAAGCAATCCATGGTGAGGCAAGATATTGATTGGAAATTACAGTTGATTACACCAGTAACGGGCAAAGAAGGCAGTGTTTTCTCAGATGTGAACAAGTGACATTTCAAAGCACTTTCTGTGTGTTTGAACTCAGACCTCTCATTGGGCTTTGTGTTGCCACAGAGAGGAGAGAGAGATAATTGCAGGAGGTCAGTTCTCTTGGTTTAGAAAAAGGCATTTTCTGGTTAGAATTTCCACTTAAGGCTTGATAATGACAGATGAAAATATATTATCATAACTCCATAATATTTCCTTTGACTTTGACTGCAAGTTTTCCTATAACTTTGGTTGCTTATCTTTACATTGCATTTACCAATTAAAAAGCATGTCCTCAGTATATACTTGTAAAAACAAAGCACCAGATCAGGCAGGTTACTAAGGCCACCTCTAGAGAACTGAGCACAGAATGCAGTGATATAAGTTAAAACAAATGGTAGAGAAACAAGTGCTATGGGACCTGAACAGTCACTGTAGACAGACGGGATCAAAGAAAGGTGTTATGAACCAGGTAGACCTTGATGGAATAAAGGTTAGAACATTCTATCAGGCAGGGGCAGGGATGTGAGCAAAGAAAGATGAGGAAGATAACAATGAGGGCTTTGAGGACCACAGTTCTTTCAGAGAAATCCTGGTTGGAAGAGCAGAATGAAGTTCCATGGAATGAAAGCTGACTGTCAGGTTAAAAAAGAGAGTATGACTTTATCATATGTAAGTATACGTGGCCCTATTGACTCTTTTAGAAACCTACGTATTTAATAAAAGGGGGTGTTCCAATGTTTAACTTATAGGAAAAGAGTAGGCTAGAAGATAAGTTCAAGTCAAAGGTCAAAAGGACAGGTTGTGTACTTTAGCTGAGGTTAATGTGTGAAGGAATCCTGACCTGACTTACGGTAGGTCAAACCAAGATAGAGGAAGAAGCAAAGGTGGTGGCCATCAGGACACAGACAGCCTCCCCTCCTCTGGTGGACCCCAGGCTCTGATCTCAGACAAGTTAGGCTCAGTCATCTGTGAGAGACTGGCTAATGGAGATAGGAATTACAGAGTCAAAGCTTGAGAGGACTTCTGTAGGAGGTAGAAAAAAAAAGTCCACTGCTCAAGCAGAACCATGGGTTGGAACCTCTTGGAATGATAGCCCTGCAGCTGTGCAAAAAATAATATGCTGGAGACAGAGAAACTGAGTGTAAGGAGAACAGGAGTGTGATTAGCAGGCCTATGGTCATAGAGTCAGAACAGAAGAGGATTGATTTGTGATTCAAAGACAGCAGCAGTTCCTCAGGACTTCCTTAATCCTTAGGATGGTTACTAAAAGTCTGCTTTCTCAAGGGGAAACTTACATTTTAGCAGTCCCTTTCCAAGTTATCTTTGTTCTTTGAGCACCTACTCAAGGAAAGGTATTAATTCCACAGAAACAGTTTGTTGGGTTTTAGACAATGAAATTCTTTCCTGAGAGGCAGTGCTGGAAGTGAGGCTTTCTGAATATTCAGAAAGGACTCAAATTATTCTGAAACTTAACTGCACTGTAGAACTGCTTCAGCGGCTTTTAAAAAGATGGTAGGACAGAGTCTCCCTGAGCTGATTAAATCTGAATCTTTGGGGGTGGACAGCATTACTATTATTATTTTCATCTTTACTTTCTAAGTGATTTAAGAGGGCTAACCAAGGGTCTTGATGGATGTTTGCTTCAACATAAAGAATTCACATCAGACTCACTTCAGACTCACATGAGCCAGTACAGTACATACCTTCAGTAGGGAAAGCAATTTCCAGTTGTGGGCAGTGAATGGTGGCCAGATAAGCTTAGTGTAGAGAAAGAAGGTCAAGATGTTTTGACACCAGACCAAGAGCCAAGAGGGAATTGGCACCTGCCTTTTGAGTCCCCAAGGAGCTGATATAAGGCTAACGGTAATGTTCATCCAGAACCTAGAATACTGACAAAAAGGCAGACTTCGTATAGTTTCTGGCTGTGGGCTCTACATTTTTTAGAAGCATTGTGTTTTGAGAACTAGTAGTGTCAAAGAATGCAGATGTCCTTGGACGCCCCCCAACTGATGGGTTCTAAGTAACATTTGAAAGTAGAGTTTTTGAAATGAGATTTTTTTCTCTGTGTATTTTCTTTGGGGATTCTGAAACCATAAAGTCAGGTTTAAAACTCTTCTCTCAAAATGTATAATGATACCACTGGGCCTTGAGGTTATATCCCGAGTAGAGGCAGGCACCTTTAGCTGCAGTAAAGTTTACTCTAAAGCTGCCTTATCTTTTAAATAAATGACGACTGAAAGCCTTGCAGTCCTGAGGACATTAGTAAACTGAGCCTTAAAGAGCTATCTCTGACCACATTTTCACCTACAGACATTCACTGAGCACCTCCTGCTTATAGGGTACAGAGAAAGTCTTCCAATATATCAGATGTGTTAAACACAACCAAACTCTAAGGGATATTGGAGTCACATTAGAAAGGAAACCCAAATATGAAAAAAAAAAAAAAGAAAGTAAAAATGTAATTTTTCAGATTTACCAGCTGAGATACAGGTTTTAGTTTATTTCTATGTGTGTGTGTATGTGTATGTTTTTTTTTTTGCATTTTATATCAGCCACATTGGACACATCACTTGATCTAGTATCCCCTATGACTACAACAATAAGATACATAAATTGTTTGAATAACCATAGTTTTAAAATATATGTTTTTATTCAGAATAAAGAGATCACAATCTAATGGATCTGGCTATTAGATTCAGCAGTCTCTGGGTACACTTGCATTTGTTACAGTCAAAACATCAACCCCAAAAGAGGCTTACAATTCAGTCTTTGCCTCATTTTCAAATGTGTTGGCTTTATCATATTTACAACATAGATGTAATTTTCTTGCCAAGGAATCAAGTTTTTTATTCTTCTTATTATTTTTATCCACTGCTTGTATTCCAGGAACAAAATCCATTGTCTTATAGATTTCTGTTCCTATTTTCTTTGCTTGTACCTTTTTAGCATGCTTCAATCACCTTCGCCTCCCCACATAGTTAGTAAATAATCTACCACATTCATGAAGCCACTTAATGATCAAATATTTTATATTCACTGCCCACTGGAATATAAATCATTATCATTTACCAACTGCTGCAAAACATGAACCAGTCCAGTGTATATACTGAGCAGGGAAAACAGTTTTCAGCCATGGGCAGTGACCAGTGGCCAGATGAGTGCAGTTTAAAGGAGGACAAGATGGTTGGACCCCAGGCTAATAGCCGAGAAGGAGTTGGTACCCGTCTTTATATTTTATCAACACCAAGGAGTTGATATAAAGCTAAGGAGGAACTTACCAGAACTTTGTTTAACTGATTACTAGAAAATGCTGCCAATCATTTTGAGTTGATTTATCAAATCCTGGGTAATTGCATGGACTTATCAACAAATTTACCTACCAATTAGACAAATGATGACTCTCAGGAATAAATAGGATGCAAAATTTCATGGCTAACTGTGAAATCTATTTATTTCTGCTTTATTGACTATGCCAAAGCCTTTGACTGTGTGGATCACAATAAACTGTGGAAAATTCTGAAAGAGATGGGAATACCAGACCACCTGACCTGCCTTTTGAGAAATCTGTGTGCAGGAAAGGAAGCAACAGTTAGAACTGGACATGGAAAAGGCTGGTTCCAAATAGGAAAAGGAGTACATCAAGGCTGTATATTGTCACCCTGCTTATTTAACTTATATGCAGAGTACATCATGAGAAACGCTGGACTGGAAGAAACACAAGCTGGAATCAAGATTACCAGGAGACATATCAATAAACTCAGATATGCAGATGACACCACCTTTATGGCAGAAAGTGAAGAGGGACTAAAAAGCCTCTGGATGAAAGTGAAAGAGGAGAGTGAAAAAGTTGTCTTAAAGCTCAACATTCAGAAAATGAAAATCATGGCATCCAGTCCCCATCACTTCATGGGAAATACATGGGGAAACAGTGGAAACAGTGTCAGACCTTATTTTGGGGGGCTCCAAAATCACTGCAGATGGTGATTACAGCCATGAAATTAAAAGACACTTACTGCTTGGAAGAAAAGTTATGAGCAACCTAGATAGTATATTCAAAAGCAGAGACATTACTTTACCGACTAAGGTCCCTCTAGTTAAGGCTATGGTTTTTCCAGTAGTCATGTATGGATGTGAGAGTTGGACTGTGAAGAAGGCTGAACACTGAAGAACTGATGCTTTTGAACTGTGGTGCTGGAGAAGACTCTTGAGAGTCCCTTGGACTGCAAGGAGATTCAACCAGTCCATTCTGAAAGAGATCAGCCCTGGGATTCCTTTGGCAGGAATGATGCTGATGCTGAAACTCCAGTACTTTGGCCACCTCATGTGAAGAGTTGACGCACTGGAAAATACTTTGATGCTGGGAGGGATTGGGGGCAGGAGAAGAAGGGGACGACAGAGGATGAGCTGGCTGGATGGCATCACTGATTCGATGGACGTGAGTCTGAGTGAACTCTGGGAGTTGGTGATGGACAGGGAGACCTGGCATGCTGCGATTCATGGGGTCACAAAGAGTTGGACACGACTGAGTGACTGATCTGAATTGATTAAGGACAAGGATTGAAAATACCTGTGTGTTCTGTTATTATTTAATTTTTGTTTTATATTGGATTTAGGATTACTTCACTTATTGCTATGAATTGTTCACAGTGTATAACTGAAATAAATTGATTTGCATAAATATTAGGCAAAGCAAAAACATTTCAAACTTTTATCCCATTTTCCAACATCCCTCACCCTCTCTCTTCCCCTCCCTCTTTTCCTTACTTTATGTCAGTTCTTTGATTTCCTGAAAAGAAATATACACACACAGACACCTACACACACTTACATAAACACATACATTTTTTTATAGAAAGAACTTCTCTCTAATATGAATAATTTTGTTTGCATACCATACCTTCATTTAGTATCATAGAAACCTACTGAGACTTATGCCAAGCACCAAAAGATGGTACGAACATCATATGAATAGCACATAGGTAGCTACATGACTTACCATTTCTGTACCATTTACATATCAGTCATCTCATGTGCATTATATACCTTTTCATTTTGGCATTCATTCTGAGAAAGCAAAGTGGTGTAATGGAAACATTTTTGCCTAGGCATCAAAAATGAGAAAGCTATTTACATTTGATCTTGGACAAGTCATAATTCCTGTGATTCTAAGCAACCACATATGTCACTTTCAACTGACTTGTCTACCTGATGGGATTGCAAGTGAAGAACCACCAAAAAAAATAAATAATAATGGGGAATTTTAAATTATTTTTCAATTCAGTTCAGTTGCTCAGTCATGCCCGACTATTTGCGACCCCATGAATCGCAGCACACCAGGCCTCCCTGTCCATCACCAATTCCAACTAACTCATGTCCATCGAGTCAGTGATGCCATCCAGCCATCTCATCCTCTGTTGTTCCTTTCTCCTCCTGCCCCCAATCACTCCCAGCATCAGAGTCTTTTCCAATGAGTCAACTCTTCATATGAGGTGGCCAAAGTACTGGAGTTTCAGCTTTAGCATCATTCCTTCCAAAGGAATCCCAGGGCTGATCTCCTTCAAAACGGACTGGTTGGATCTCCTTGCAGTCCAAGGGACTCTCAAGAGTCTTCTCCAATACCACATTTCAAAAGCATCAATTTTTTGGTGCTCACCCTTCTTCACAGTCCAAATCTCACATCCATACATGACCACAGGAAAAACCATAGCCTTGACAAGACAGACCTTAGTCGGCAAAGTAATGTCTCTGCTTTTAAATATGCTGTCTAGGTTGGTGATAACTTTTCTTCCAAGGAGTAAGCATCTTCATTTTATGGCTGCAGTCACCATCTGCAGTGATTTTGGAGCCCAAAAATAAAGAATGGCACTGTTTCCACTGTTACTACATCTATTTAGGTATTGTTAAAAATAAGTAAATGCACAAATTCATATTTAATGTTTTTAGTGACAGAAGCTTAAAGGGTTATTGTTGATAGAGATACATTTTTGCAGTAAATAGGTAAGCAATCTCAAATTCCATTCTGCATGTCCTCACTGTTATATACAGAGTTATTTAATAACACCTCAAAAGGGAGACAAACATATTTTCTTCCTTGTGGCTCTCCATATGGTAGTCAGCTTCTGGGAGTGCTGACTGAAAGATTCAGATGTCAAGTGCAAGCTCAGTGGGAGAGTGTCCCATGAAGTGGACAAGGGTACCAGAAGTTGATAAGCACATGCTAATACCTGAGAACCTTGGTCCAAAGCATGGGCACTGGAGTCAGTCATTTGCTAATACCCTGACTACAATCTGAGTTTCAGTATTGTTGAAGAAAATGGAAGGAGATGAAAACCCTTCAGTTATGCATTAAGCAGGCATAAATTGAGCACTCTCTATATACACAGAACTCAAACTAGATACCAGGGAAGTTGTAGTGATCACCCTGCCTAGAGAGAATAACATCAATTCAAAATTTGCTTTGGCTGTCAAGACTGATGATTTCAGACACATACTCAGAGACTATGAAAAGGCTATTATTTCCATAATGAGTCTTCCCGAGGAGAACAAATCATACTTCCCAAAGGGGGTATGAAAATGGCTTGAGTCAGCAAGGAGAAAAAGATGGGTTTGAGGTTTTTATATGATGGTTAAGGGGGTGGATCCAGAGCGACCTTTTCCATGTGTGAGAAAAGGCAGAAGTTTGAATAATTTGAAAAAGAAGGTAGAACTTGACTTCTCTAATCAATTTCCCCAGATGCAGGGTCAAATGAGGAGGAGAGAAAAGTGAGGCTTCAAAGCTGCCAGTCATCAAAGATCAAAAAGTGAAGTTAGATTCCTTTATAAATATTTAAATCCTATGGGCAAGAAGTCTTTAAAATGTAATGGCATCACTATAAATCACAGTTAAAACTTTAACAAAGAAAAAAGTGCAGTTAATATCAACTAGTCCTAATTCTATCAATTTTGAAATATGTTTCAGATAATAGGCAACATAGGGTCTTTGAAGATAGCCAAATTGTGAGCTAGAGTAATCATAAATGTTCTTAAAAGTTGGTAAATTAGACAAGGCTTGAAACATGGTTGTGATTTGGTGAGGCCAAAAGACAGGGGAAGATTTTTCCAAAAATGCACTTCTCAGTTTCTCCTGAAATATACTCAGTTTGTTCACATCTTTGTATTAAAGCTCTAAGTATATACATACACACTGAAAGAAATTAGCTTTAAACAGTTTATGATAGAATGAATATATGGCCCACCATGCATAGAATGTTCAGACAGAAACAAAGAAAAATATACCTTAACTTTTGAATTGGATGGTTATTATTTTTTATGATTGCTTCCCTTTCTTCTTCATTCATTTTCCCTTTGCATGTTTGTTTGGCGATTCTCACAGTTAAGTGGGAAGGTAGATAGGCATAGATGTCCAGACCATAAAGCAGCTTTCCCTAGGGTCAAAGCAAATCACTGCATAAATCAACATATATGGGAATTTCACAGTCTCTCAGCCTCAAGAGGACTTTTGAAAACTGACATGCTGGAGCTTTTCAAGTTGCCTTTGTATAATGTTCAGGGTATTATCAGCATTACTCCCTCACTACTTCCTATAAAAGTGTTAGAAAACTTCAGGCAACAGCTTTTCCTTTGAATTTTTGGATATTTTTCTACCTACAGATTTGTTTTTGAGTCTTGATTGCCACAAGCAACCTTATATACTGGATTGCCATAGCCCAGGGATAGTGCACCCCCAGTCTGCCAAATAAAAATAAGATTTTGTTGAATAAATCTCCTGATCACCTCACCTTCCCTAAAAAGGATTTGGAACAATCTCAAAGGTTTTCCCTTTTCTCAAAAAACTGGGCCCACAGGGTCTTGAACAATTTGTAAAACACAACAAAAGGAATGAGGATAAAAAATCTTTATACCCTCTGGCAGTGTTTTATGCATTCATACAAGACTTCAGTCGGTATTCTATAGCTCTATGGGAGAAGCTGAATTGGGAGGAGAGGCTTTCCTTGCATTTTTGTTAGTGTTGTTTGGTTTACATGTGTGTGTTGTTTTGACAGAGAAGCAGTTCCATAATTTAGGTGTTAAAGTGAAAAAATAAAGGTATCAAAATATTGTAGCTTAGTTTATTTTAGCTTAGGTCATTAGGACAGTGAAGCGAAATTGTAATGGCATTCATGGAAATAATGGATTCCAGGAGTTAATCAGGTCTTTTCCTGTTGATGGGAAAGTGTTTCAGTTTTCAACTCTTGGTGACTGACAACACCTAAAACTGTTTGCCTCACATAGGAGTGTCTATAGAAATGGTAAAAGTCATTCAATGCCTATTTTTGGCACTTGCTCTTTGCTCTTTATTCTATTTGCTATTCTACTTTCTCAGAGTATGGAATTAGATAAAAGTGTTTTTTTTTGTTTTTTTTTCCTTCAGAAAGCTCCCAATCTGGTGTGAAAAATGGGTTTATAAACAGTTGTATAATAGTATGATAAATGCATTGAGGAATATGGTTCAACGTGTTTTTGGTTGGGGGGCTGCTAATAAATTTTACTGAAATGATGTGCCATTCACATGGATCAGAGAGATGGTTACCAGAGGACTCATAAACAATAAAACTTTGTATGTTTTATTGATGATATCCAATTTCCAGTTTTCTGATTTCTAGGTGAGTACTCTTTTGACAAATTCTGCTTCAATCAAGAAGCAATTATTGGAATAGAGAAAAAGAAGACCAAAGTACAGAGATATGAGCCAGGGTCTGCTTAAGGAGCTGTAAGTATAGGTAATTTGATCAAGTGGAGAGTTTAAAATAAACAGTGACCTCGTTATGGCAGTTTAGTGATAAGAACATTAGAAATAGTTTCTAATCAAGTAATAAAGTGTACAAAGTACAATTGGATAATGAAACAATAGAATGTAAAATAGCAATATGATATAAGGCAAATGATAAGATCACAAGTCCTGACCGTATTGATAAGAATATTCAGTAGAGATGGAGAAACTTACAATGAATCAGAAGTGGGAAAAAAAATTAAAGGAAAAGTAAATTGGTAAAGGAGTTAACTGTGGGAAGTAGGAATACTTTCTTTTCAGAAATAGTGGCCAGGGTAACATGTATGCTGAGATTTCTAAGTAAACAAGATGGAAAGAAATGGAGTTCATTTTGGGAGGTACAAATATCCTTAGCAAGTTTAACAGTAGAGGTATCTTCTAAGAACGAATATGCAAAGGGTGTAGGTTAAGACTGGGAAGACTGGAAAATGTATGGAATATCTACTTTAAGGAATAGGGGGAAAGAAAGATGAGTAAAATGACTAAGGGATAACTGAAGATCCAAGCCAGAATAGATAACTTGGCTGAATAATAGAGCCAGTCAGTGTATTGAATATCTACAGTTAAACCATACTAGAAGCAGAATATATGAGAATAGGAAATATGTGTTTTGTTTTAGAACATTGTTTTGGGCTAGTGCAAAAAAATACTGAGTGTGTATGTGGAGAAAGAATGATAGTTACACAGGAAGATTTCTGAGAAATGAAGTCTAGGGTCTAAGATGAAATGATCCAAGTAGTTGTGACTGGGGGATAGAAATTGTGAGTTCTTTCAAAGACAATAATAACTAAAGACTGGAAATGAGTGTATGTTGGAATAATCATAATATATAATAAAGACAGTAAGATAACACACACAAAATATCAGTAAAACATAGGTGGCAAAATGTCTCAGAAATGTTAATAAAGTCATAATTCAGTTCAGCTCAGTTGTGTCCAACTCTTTGTGACCCCATGAACCACAGCACACTAGGCCTCCCTGTCCATCACCAACTCCTGGAGTCCACCCAAATCCATGTCCATCGAGTTGATGATGACATCCAACCATCTCATCCTCTGTCATCCCCATCCCCTCCTGCCCTCAGTCTTTCTCAGCATCAGGATATTTTCAAATGAGTCAAGGCTTTGCATGAGGTGGCCAAAATATTGGAGTTTCAGCTCTATCATCAGTCCTTCAGTGAACAACCAGGACTGATCTTCTTTAGGATGGACTGATTAGATCTCCTTGCAGCCCAAGGGACTCTAAAAAGTATTCTCCAACACCACAGTTCAAAACATCAATTCTTTGGAGCTCACCTTTCTTTATAGTCCAACTCTCACATCCATACATCACCATTGGAAATTAGAGTGGAAAATTTAACTCAATTTTATAAGGACTTTAAAAAGCAAACAACATAAATATTAATGAATATAATTTAAATCATAAAGCCCGTGCCCCTGATCTATGAGATATAACTATCTTGTAGTCAACAAGCACATTAGTTTGTGCATATGAAAGGTTTAAAATACATCATGTGCTTGGTCAAATTGGAAATCTTGATACATTCTTGAAAGTACAGAATAACAGTCTAAATTCTCTGATGATGATATTGCTATGCAGATATAAATGAACAATCACCAAATGAATTTAACAACTTAAAAAAAAATTTCAATTTATTTATTAATTGATGGATAATTGCTTTACAGAATAGTGTTTCTTTCTGCCAAATAGCAACATGAATTAGCCATAGTTATACGTATGCCCCCTCCCTTTTGAACCTGACTCTGATCTCTTTCCTTGTCACACTCTTCTAGGTTGTTATTGAGCCCCACTTTGAGTTCCCTGAGTCATATAGCAAATTCCCATTGGCTATCTATTTTACTTATGGTAAAATAAGTTTCCCTGTTACTCTCTGCAGACATCTCACCCTCTCCTTCCTCTTCCCTGCCATGTCCATAAGACTCTTTCCAATGTTTGTGTCTCCAATGTTGCCCTGAAAATAATTTCATCAGTACCATCTTTCTAGATTCCACTTTTATGGTATTTGTTTTTCTCTTTTTGACTTCACTCTGTATCGTAGGCTATAGGTTCATCCACCTCATTAGAACTGACTCAGATGTATTCCTTTTTATAGCTGAGTATATTATATGGTATATATGTACCACAGCTTTATCCATTCACTGTCAGTGGACGTCTATGTTGCTTCTGTGTTCTAGCTATTGTAAATAGTGCTGCAGTGAACACTGGGGATATATGCATTTTTCAATTTTGGTTTCCTTCAGGGTATATGCCTAGGAGTGGGATTGCTGGGTCACATGCTGGTTTTATTCCTAGCTTTTTAAAGACTCTCCATACTGCATTCCATACTGGCTGTATCAATTTACACTCCCACTAAAATTGCAAAAGAGTTCCCTTTCTTTCACACCCTCTCCAGCAATTATTGTTTGTAGACTTTTTGATGATGGCCATTCTTACTGGTATGAAGTGATATCTCATTTAGTTTTGATTTGAATTTCTCTAATAAAGGGAAATGGTCATATATTATAAACCCACAGTAAACATTATTCTCAATGGTGAAAAGCTGAAAGCATTCCCTCTAAGATCAGGAACAAGAAAAGGGTGCCCACACTCATGACTATTATTCAGCATAGTTATGGAAGTCGTAGCTACTTTTCAGGGAAGCCCTAGCTAGTTTTCAGAGAAGAAAAATAAAAGGACTCCACCTCAGAAAGGAAGTAAAACACTCAATGTTTGCAGATACTATACATAGACAACCATAAATATAGTATCAGATAAGTACTAGATTAACAAGTGAATTTAGAAAGTTCACAAGATACAAAATAAATACACATACATCATTTGCATTCCTATCTACTAATAACAAAAACTCAGAAAGAGAAATTAAGAAATCAATCCCATTCACCATTGCAATAAAAGGAATAAAATATCTAGGAATAAATTTAACTAAGAAGACACTCAGTGGACATGAGTTTGACTCAGCTCCAGGAATTGGTGATGGACGGGGAAGCCTGAAGAGTCAGAGACAACTGAGTGACTAAACTGAAGGAGACAAAAAACTGTATACAGAAAATCACAAGACACTGATGAAATCAAAGATGGCATAGACAGATAAAGAGATATTCCATGTTCCTGTGTTGGAAGAATTAGTATTGTGAAAATGATTACTAACAAGTGCAATCTGCAGATTCAATGCTATCACTATTAAACTGCCAATGACATTTTTCACAGATTTAGAACAAGAAATTAATAATTCATATGGAAAATCAAAAGACCCTGAATAGCAAAGCAATTTTGAGAAAGAAGAGTGGAGCTGGAGAAATCAACCTTTCTGACTTCAGACTATATTATAAAGCTACAGTCATCAAGATAGCATGGTACTGGCACAAAAACTGAAATATAGACTAATGGAACAAGATAGAGAGACCAGAGGTAAACCTATGCACCTATGGGTACCTTATTTTTGACAAAGGAGGCAAAAATATGCAATGAGGCAAAAATAACCTCATCAATAAGAGGTGCTGAGAAAACTGGACAGCTATAAATAAAAGAATGGCATTAGAACACTTCCTAACACCATACAAAGAAATAAACTCAAAGTGGATTAAAGACCTAAATGTAATACTAGAGGCTGTAAAACTCTTAGATGAAAACATAGGCAGAACACTCTATGACATAAATCGACAGCATGATCTTCTATGATCCATCTCCTAGAGTAATGGAAATAAAAGTAAAGTGAGACCTAATTAAACTTAAAAGTTTTTGTGCAGCCAAGGAAACTATAAACAAGGTGAAAAGGCAACCCTGAGAATGGGAGAAAATAATAGCAAATGCAATAACTGATAAAGAATTGATTTCCAAAATATACAAGCAGCTCATATAGGTCAATACTAGAAAAACAAACAACCCAATCAAAAAATGGAAAAGAGACCTAAACAGACATTTCTCCAAAGAAGACATACAGATGGTTAAAAAAATACCTCTTCTTTCTTTAAAAGAATATGTGATTTTAAAAAAATTGCATTTAAAATCACATTAAAATAATAGTAATTTTATTTTTAATTTAAATTTATTTATTTATTTATTTTAAATTACAATACTGTATTTGTTTTGCCATACATTGACACGAATCAGCCATAGGTGAACACAGTATATAAGTCTTTTATCTCCTTGATTAGGCTTACTATTTAGTTTTAAAATTACTATTATATATATTATTAAAAATAATAGTAATTTTAAAACTAAATAGTAAGCCTAATCAAGGAGATAAAAGACTTATATACTGAGAACTATAAAACATTGATAAAGAAAATTCAAGATGATTCAAATAACTGGAAAGATAATCCATGATCTTGAATTGTAAGAATTAATATAGTTTAAATGACTATACTGTCTAAAGCAAGCTACAGATTTAGTTTGATCACTATCAAATTACCCATGGCATTTTTCACAAACTAGAACAAATAATTATAAAAAATTTATGGAACTACTAAAGACCCAGAATTTCTAAAGCAATCCTGAGGAAAAAGAACAAATCTGGATGCATAATGCTTCATGACTTCAAAGCTACAGTAATGAAATGAGTGTGGAATTTGCACAAAAATAGACATGGATCAATGGAACAGAATAGTAGCCCAGAAATAAACTCACATATCTATAGTCAATTAATCTTTGATACTGAAGATAAGAATATATAATGGATAAAAAAAATCTCTTCAAAAAATAGTGTTAGGGAAATTGGACAGGCATATGTAAATCAAAAAGTTATAATACTCCTTCATACTGTACACAGAAATAAGCTCAAAATGGTTTAAATACTTAAATATTAGACATGATGCATAAAGATTCTAGAAGAGAATATAGACAAAAATTTTCTCTGACATAAATTGTAGCAATGTTTTCTTAGTTCAGTCTTTCAAGACATAAGAAATAAAAGCAAAACTAAATAAATAGGAAATAGTCAAGCTTATAAACTATTGCATAACAAAATTTGCTGTTGTTCAGTTTGCTCAGTTGTGTCTGACTCTTTGTGACTCCATGGACTGCAGCATGCCAGGCTTCCCTGTTCAACACCAACTCCTGGAGTTTACTCAGTCTCATATCCATCAAGTTGGTGCTGCCATCCAACCATATCATCCTCTGTCACCTACTTCTCCTCCCAAATTTAATCTTTCCAGCATTGGTGTCTTTTCCAATGAGTCAGCTCTTCACATTAGGTGGCCAAATGATTGGAGCTTTAGCTTCAGCATCAATCCTTCCAATAAATATTCAGGGTTGATTTCCTTTAGGATTGACTGACTTGATCTCACTGTCCAAGGGACTCTCAAGAGTCTTTATCCGGCATCACAGTTAGAAAGCATAAATTCTTCAGCACTCAGTCTTCTTTATGGTCCAACTGTCACATCAGTACATTATTACTGGAAAAACCATAGCTTGCACTAGATGGACCTTTGTCAGCAAAGTGATGTTTCTGTTTTTTCAATATGTTATCTAGGTTTGTCATAACTTTTCTTCTAAAGACCAAGTATCTTTTAATTTCATGGCTGCATTCACCATTCACAGTGATTTTGGAGCCCAAGAAAATAACAGAATGGGAGAAAATACTTGCAGACTATGCAAATGACGGGGACTTAATTTACAAAATAAACACTTCAGACAACTCCATGGGGGTGGGGGAAGCTCAGTCAAAAATTGGCTAAAGACCTGAAGACATTTCTCCAAATAAAACTTGCATTATGGTCAATAGCCCCTCGGAAAGATGCTTGTCATTACTAATTATTAGAGAAATGCAAGTCAAAGCTACAGTGAATTATCACCTCACACCAGTTAGAATAGTTATCATCAAAAATCTACAAATAATGAATGCTGGTGAGGGCATGGAGAAAAGAGAACTCTCCTACACTGTTGGTAGGAATATAAATTGGTGCAGCCATTGTGGGGAACAGTATAGAGGATTCTCAAAATTGTAAAATATAGTTGCCATATGATACAGCAATCCCACTCCTGGGCTTATTCTGGAAAACACAAAAGCTCTAATTAAAAGATACCGGCACTCCAATCTTCATAGTGGCATTATTTATAACAGCCATGAAATGGAATGAACCTAAGTGTCCATAACAGATGAATGATATATAAGCTAAGTTATAAAAAGTAATGAAATAACGCCATTTACAGCAACATGGATGGACCTAGAGAATATCATACCAAGTAAATAAGTCAGGCAAAAAGACAAACATTATGTGGTCCTACTTTTATTTGAAATCTGAAAAACAATACACATGTACTTACATACAGGACAGAAACAAATTCACAGAAATAAGAAACAAATTTATTTTTATATTAGTTTTTATTAGAGTATAATTGCTTTACAATGTATTAATTTCTACTGTTTGAAAAATGAATCAATCATATAGATAGTACATTCCCTCCTTTTCAAATTTATAGATACCAAAGGGGAATGGGGAGGAATGATAAACTGGGAGTATGGGATTAACAGATGCACAATACTATGTACAAAATAAATAGGCAACAAGTATTTACTATATGGCACAGGGAATTATATTTAATATATTGTAATAAATTATAATGCAAAATTATGAATAAAGGAATATAGATAAAGACATATATGAGCTTCCCAGGTGGCACAGTGGTAAAGAATATGCTGCCAATGCAGGAGATACAAGAGATGTGGGTTTGATCCCTGGGTGGGTAAGATCCCTAGAGAAGAATATAGCAACCCATGCCAGTATTCTTGCCTGGAAAACCCCATGGATGGAGGAGCCTGGTGCTCTACAGTCCATGGGTTGCAAAGAGTCAGACACAACTGACTGACTGAGTATGCATGCAGAAACATATATATGTATAACTGAATCATTTTGCTGTACACTGGAAACTAACACAACATTATAAACTTACTATACATCAATAAAAAATATGTTGACTTAAGCACAAACCACTATAATTAACAATAACAATATTAACTAAAAAATGTAGTAGAAGAAAATTAATGACAAAATAAAAAATTGGTAAATAATAAAGTATAAATATATTGATTAGTAAAGCTAGTTAGCAAGAAAGATAATTTATGTAGGCCTCTAAATATAAATATATGTATATAAAGTGTGATTAGAAATAGGTTATATGTTAACCACAGATAAAGAAGCTTTTTAGTTTACAAATGGTTTCATGTGAATTTATACTTATAAATTTGAAAATCTCAGTGATTGTCCATAAAATATAAAGAAATTACCAGAGGAAGATATAATAAAACAAATATTTTAAGAAATTATACAAAAATGTTATTAAGTAATTAATATTTTAATTAATCCAAACAAAAAGAATTTATAATTTTTAATTTACTAGTAGAATTTCTAAATCATTCAAATTATTTCAGAGCATAGCAATGATTACAAAGGTCTCATCAATTCATTTGGATAGCTTACACCTAATTTACAAATATTCTCTCTCTTACACACATACCACACATGGGTGCAGATGCACATACATACCACACATGGTTGTAAGGGCACACACATGAATTAAATTCTGATATATGAACCAGCAGGCAAAATCTAATAATAGGTAAAAACTTTCAATTTGTGTGTCATGTGGCACATAATTTCACAACTATTAATATGATTCTTTGATTAGACTTCTGATTATTAGGCCTAGCCCTTATTGTCTTTGTTTTATAGAAGGGAAGCTAATTCAGATTCAGTGACTTTTCCAATCTCCCTCAGTAGGTGAAGGGCAGAACCATAATCTCTAAGACATAGTTTAGAGTACTTTGTTCTGTAAGAATGGGTTCCAAGTATGCTTGGATCCAGGCTGCAAACTCTATCCTTCCATGGTTGATGAAGTGGCTCCGCAGTGTATTTTTCCTCCTACTGCTGACTTCAGTCAGAAAGCCCCTCGTTGGACATCAGCACAGTTAGTTACCCTGACACTGGTCAGTACGTTTCTGACAGTCAGAAATTGGCTGATCCCAAACAGAATTAAAGATGAATCATACAAGACAAAAATGCAAGGGGTCCCAAAGAAAAATGTGAAGGAAGGTGAGCTGTGGTGATTTTAATACACTATGGGCCTATGATCGTGGGAGTTGCACAGATGAACATGCTGAAGGAGCAGTGAGCAGTGAGTAGTACTCACCCAAACAGTGTTGCTCCTTAGGTAAGAGCGGTGGTACAGGGGTGGCAAACATTTGGATCAGCAGTTAAAAGCTTTTATTGGTTGATTCAAAATATATTTCATAAGCACCCACTGTACATGTCGTTCTTGGCTACTAATTCATTAAATACTTATATTTCTTGCTCTTGTGGAGCTTAAAACTCATAAAGGGAAATATAATGCAAGCAAACAAGGAGAAAAAAATGAAATTTTCTTCTGATACTGACTGCTGTGCTAAAAGTCAGCTAACACTTGGACAAACTTTAGGTCATGAAATTCCTGACAGGTTGCTTAAATCTTCCAACTGTATATTTTCATCAGCAGAATGAAAATAATAATATTAGCTATGTGAACTCTATTATGGTCCTGATAAGGTAGGTGTGAAAGTATATTTAAAGAAAGTAATACCTTTATTAATGAAAGTGATAATTATTAGTGGTATTGTTTTCCAGATAAGCAAAGATAAATATGCCTGAGCATTTCAAGTTGTTATTTGAAAGCCGTGTAATGATAGTATCTTTTTTTTTTTTAATTTAGGGAATAAACTAATTACTATTAACAATATAATATCACTGTGGAATCACTACAAGATCATCATATGGATAAAGAAACCATTGTTGAGCAAAGTAGATATATTTAGCAAATATTTTAAAAATTAAATGCTTTCATTATGATTCTTTAGCAATTTTTGTAATTATTGTTATTTCTTTTGCTTTAAAATTTGGCCATTTAAGAAATAAAATTAATTGCTCCATGAAGAGACAATGAGAGAAAGGCGAGAGGATAAGGGTAGAATTTAGACTAATTGACAGTTAATGTGTCCATGTAGTTCAGAAAAAATTGAAAACAGTTTTAAAAAAACCTTATTCATGTCAGCTCACTCTAATTAGTAGTAAAATAAAACATATGGAAATGAAATTAGAAACCCAGGGGAAAAAGTCAAAGCTAAAATGAAAGCAAGTTGCATAGCAAATATTACTTACATTATGATATCAAATAAGGGAAACAGTACAATAAATTAAATAACATGAGCAAAAAGAAGAAATCTGGCTTCTATTTGCATGCCCAAACTTCTTTTACTTAGATTCAGATCTAAAGGTCTAACTTTTGACCCTTCTGAATTGTTCATTTCACTTTCCCATTAGTTTAATTGACTATATCTTAAAAGCAAATATCATTTTTGTACATAGTTTGATGAAAATAATTGTCTCCTTATAATAATTTCTTCCAATAATATCTTAATAGCATCTTCAGATGAAAACAGAATATTATAATGAAACCACAGGACAGAACAAAAAGATGTCATGTTTGCTGTCCTAACAAATATTTAAGGTAAATATTTGGGCAAATTTTAAGCCATAAAATTCTAGAATTTAAATAAACTATTAAATTGTTCCCTCAAAGGAGATTTTTTTTTCTGCTCCACATGATATAACAGGCCTTATCTGATACACCCGGCAGAGGATGGACACTTCTGTTACCTTAGCTCCTGAGGATAAGTACATATACCTAAAATTACTATTGTACAAATAATAATTTATTATATGATAATAAGACCTCAAATCTACATATTATTTTATATTGTAACAACACACAGTACTTTCTCAGGGGCTCCCTTTGACTCAGTCGTAAAGAATGTGCTTGCCAATGCAGGAGATAAGGATTTAGTCCCTGATCTGGGAAGATATGTCATGAAGCAACTAAACCTGTGCACCACAACTAAGCAACTAAGCCTATGCACCTGTAATCTAGAGACCAAGAGCTGCAACTACTGAAGCCCCCAAGCCCTAGAACCAATAAGGGAAGCCACTGCAACGAGAAGTTCATTCACCTCAACCAGAGAAAAAAGCCCATGAAAATATGAAGACCCAGCACAACCAAATGTAAATAAATAAATAAAATTATATGAAAAAAATCAAATACTTAAAGCCAGAGTAAAGATTTATTTTAAAAAATAAAAATTTCTTATATACATATGTTTTTCAAAATATTTTTAAGTTTTAAGGTAAACTATAGATTTCACTATGGTGTTGGAGAAGACTCTTTAGAGTCCCTTGGACTGCAAGGAGATATAACCAGTCCATTCTAAAGAAGATCAGCCCTGGGTGTTCTTTGGCAGGAATGACGCTAAAGCTGAAACTCCAGTACTTTGGCCACCTCATGCGAAGAGTTGACTCACTGGACAAGACTCTGATGCTGGGAGGGACTGGGGGCAGGAGGAAAAGGGGACGACAGAGGATGAGATGGCTGGATGACTTGATGGACGTGAGTCTGACTGAACTCTGGGAGATGGTGATGAACAGGCAGGCCTGGCGTGCTGCGATTCATGGGGCCACAAAGAGTCGGACACAACTGAGTGACTGAACTGAACTGATATATTGCACTGGAGAAGGAAATGGCAACCCACTCCAGTATTCTTGCCTGGAGAATCCCATGGACAGAGGAGCCTGGTGGGCTGCTGTCCACGGGGTCACACAGAGTTGGACACGACTGAAACAACTTAGCATGCATGTATGCATGAATAGATTGCATAAATTTAAAATTAATTTCTATACCCCAAACTGGAAAAACTATCACAGACACTGTACTAATACTATTGCTTTCTCTTCACTTGAGGCTTGACCATAAATTGCTTTAAACTATTAGGTTTTTTTTCTGATCCTTTATAATCTTCACTATTTTCCTGAAAATGTTTATTATTAATACCAATTAATTTAAAGGTTTTATTATTTATAGTTTACCATTATCTTAAATTTATTTTCTTCAGTAATAAATGAATATATTATTGTTGTTCAGTCACTCAGTCATGTCTGACTCTTTGCAACCCCATGGACTGAAGCACGCCAGGCTTCTCTATCCTTCACCATTTCCCAGAGCATGATCAAATTCATGTCCATTGAGTTGGTGATGGCATCCAACTATCTCAGCCTCTGTCATTCCCTTCTTCTCCTGCCTGCAATGTTTCCCAGCATCAGGGTCTTTCCTAATGAGCTGGCTCTTGCCATAAGGTGGCCAAAATATTAGGACCTCAGCTTCAGCATCAGTCCTATCAGTGAATATTCAGGGTTGATTTCCTTTAGGATTAACTGGTTTGAATTCTTTGTTGACAAAGGGACTCACAAGTTTCTCCAGCACCACAGTTCGAAAGCATTAATTATTTGGTGCTCAGCTTTCCTCATGGCTCAACTCTCATATCCCTACATGACTACTGGAAAAAACATATCTTTGACTATATATGGACTTTGGTGGCAAAGTAATATCTCTGCTTTTAATATGCTGTCTAGTTTTTCCATCACTTTTCTTCCAAGAAGCAACCATCTTTTAATTTCATGGCTGGAGTCACCATCCACAGTGATTTTAGAGCCCGAAAAAATAAGCTCTGTCATTGTTTCCATTGTTTCCCCATCTATTTTCCATGAAGTGATGGGGCTGGATGCCATGATCTTACCTTTTAGAATGTTGAGTTTTAAGCCAGCTTTTTCACTCTCTTTTTCATCTTCATCAAGAGGTTCTTTAGTTCCTCTCCATTTGCTGCCATAAGTGTAGTGTTAGTTGCATGCCTAAAGTTATTGATATTTCTTCTGGGAATATTGATTCTAGCTTGTGCTTCATCCAACCTGACATTTTGCATGATCTACTCTGTATGTACGGAGAAGGCAATGGCAACCCACTCCAGTACTCTTGTCTGGAAAATCCCATGGGCAAAGGAGCCTGGTAGGCTGCATTCCATGGGGGTTGCTAGTAGTCGGACACGACTGAGCAACTTTTCTTTCCCCTTTCATTTTCATGCATTGGAGAAGGAAATGGCAACCCACTCCAGTGTTCTTGCTTGGAGAATCCCAGGGATGGGGGAGCCTGGTGGGCTGCCGTCTATGGGGTCGCACAGAGTTGGACATGACTGAAGCGACTTAGCAGCAGCAACTCTGTATGTAAGTTAAATAGAAGTGAAGTGAATTCGCTCAGTTGTGTCCGACTCTTTGCGACCCCACGGACTGTAGCCTACCAGGCTCCTCTGACCGTGAGATTTTCTAGGCAATAGTACTGGAGTGGATTGCCATTTCCTTCTCCAGGGAATCTTCCCAATCCAGGGATTAAACCTGGGTCTCCTGCATTGTAGACAGACGCTTTATCATCTGAGCCACCAGGGAAGTCTTAAGTTAAATAAGAGGGGTGAAAATATACAGCCTTGACATCTTCCTTTCCCAATTTGGAAATTTTTCCATGTCCAGTTCTAACTGTGCCTACTTAACCTGCATACAATTTTCTCAGGATGCAGGGAAGATGGTCTGGTGTTCCTATCACTTTAAGAGTTCTCGAATTTGTTGTGATCCACATAGTTAAAGATTTTAAATAGTTCAGTCACTCAGTCCTGTCCAACTCTTTGCAACCCCATGGACTGCAGCACACCAGGCTTCCCTGTCCATCACCAACTCCGTGAGTTTATTCAAAGTCATGTCCATCAAGTCAGTGATGCCATCCAACCATTTCATCCTCTGTCATCCCCTTCTCCTACACTCTTCAATCTTTCCCAGCATCAGGGTCTTTACTAATGTATCAGTTCTTCTCATCAGGTAGTCCAAGTACTGGAACTTCAGCTTCTGCATCAGTCCTTCCAATGAACATTCAGGACTGATTTCCTTTAGGATGGACTGGTTGAATCTCTTTGCTGTCTAAGGGACTCTCAAGAGTTTTCTCCAACATCACGGTTCAAAACATTGATTCTTCGTTGTTCAGCTTTCTTTATAGTCCAACTCTCATATCCATTCAAGACTACTGGAAAAACCATAGCTTTGACTAGATGGAGCTTTGTTGGCAAAGTCATGTCTCTGCCTTTTAATATGTTGTCTAGGTTGGTCATAACTTTTCTTTGAAGAAGCAAGGGTCTTTTAATTTCATGACTGCAGTCACCAACTGCAGTGATTTTGGAACCCCCAAAATAAAAGTCTGTCACTGTTTCCCCATCTATTTGCCGTGAAGTGATAAGACCAAATGCCATGTTCTTAGTTTTCTGAATGTTGAGTTTTAATAGTTAATGAAGCAGAAGTAGATGTTTTTTCTGGAATTCTCTCTCTCTCTTTTATTTGTTTATTATCCAATGGATGTTGACAATTTGATTTCTGCTTCCTTTGCATTTTCTAAACTGAGCTTGTACATCTGGAATTTTTGGTTTACATACTGTTGAAGCCTAGCTTGAGAGATTTTGTGCATTACCTTATTAGCATGTGAAAAGAGTGCAAATATGCAGTAGTTTCAACATTCTCTAGCATTGTACTTCTTTGAGACTGGAATGAAAACTGACCTTTTTCAGTCTGGTGGCCTCTGCTGAGTTTTCCAAATTTGCTGACATATTGAGTTCAGCACTTCAATAGCATCATTTTTAGGACTTGAAATAGCTCAGCTGGAACACAAAATGAAGCATGGCAAAGGCTAACAGAGTTTTGCCAAGAGAACACACTGGTCATAGCAAACACCTTCTTCCAACAACACAGAGAAGACTCTACACATGGACATCACCAGATGGTCAATACCAAAATCAGATTCATTATATTCTTTGCAGCAGAAGATGGAGAAGCTCCATATGATCAGCAAAAACAAGACCAAGAGCTGACTGTGGCTCAAATCATAAAAACCTTTTGCAAAATTCAGACTTAAATTGAAGAAAGTAGGGTAAACCACTAGGCCATTCTGGTATGACCTAAATCAAATATGTTATGATTATAGAGTGGAAGTGACAAATAGATTCAAGGATTTTGATCTGATAGACAGAGTGCCTGAAGAACTATGGATGGAGGTTCACAAAATTGTATAGGAGACAGTGACCAAAACCATCCCCAAGAAAAGAAATGCAAAAAGGAAAATTGGTTGTCTGAATAGGATTTGAAAATAGCTGAGAAAAGAAGAGAAGCAAAAGGCAAAGGAGAGAAGGAAAGACATACCCATTTAAATACAGAGTTTCAAAGAATAGTGAGAGATAAGAAAGCCTCCATAAGTGACCAATGCAAATAGAGGTAAACAACAGAATGGGAAAGACTAGAGATATCTTCAAAAAAAAAAAAAAATAGAGATACCAAGGGAAAATTTCATGCAAAAATGGGCAAAATAAAGAACAGAAACTATTTGGACCTAACAGAAGCAGAAGAGATTAAGAAGATGTGACAATAATACACATAAAGAACTATACAAAAAGAAAAGAAAAGAAAAAAACTTAATGACCCTCACAGCTATGATGCCATGATCATTCACCTAAAGCAAGACATCCTGGAGAGCTAAGTCAAGTGTGCCTTAGGAAGCATCACTAGGAACAAAGCTAGTGGAGATGATGGAATCCCAGCTGAAATATTTCAAATCCTAAATGATGATGCTGTTAAATGCTGAACTCAATATGCCAGCTAATTTGGAAAAGGAATATATACACATTATGAAAATGTTGGAAATATGAAAAAAATATAATGAAGAAAATATCTTTTCCATTGTATGGTTTACCACATTTTAGAATTTTGATGCATTTACTAGTCATATTTGAACACTGGAATTTGCCACATTGGACATGTGGAATTCTTAAAACAATAATACTTATGTTTTATAAAAGTTATCCAATATTCTATCTAAACTTAAAAGTACAACAAAAAATATATAGGATGAAAAGAAACTGTTAAATATTTCCTCTCCCACTCTTCCAAAATTTTATTCCTATACTCTGACATACATATAACTAGTATAACTTTAATGGAAAATATGAATTTTGCTTCTAATATTATATAAGGGGTTATCCTTTATTTATAGCATGACTTTTTACATTTTGTAGTACATAATACTTACTCTTCATTTCTCTAAAGCCTTGGTTACAAAACTTCTTACTGTTATGCTCAAGGTGCCACAGGTGATACATTAACACAGAAATATTTATTAAATCCTATAAGCTTGAGGTAGTTCACAGTTTGAACCTGATATTACATACATATTTTTGTAAAACTGTGTTTTTCAAGAGATGCAGAAGGCAAATATTGCATTACAGTTTTGATTCCACTGGAAATAAGAGTGAATGACTGTTAAATCCAACTTCAGTGCTTGAGAAGGTAACATGGACATCACCAGATGGTCAACACTGAAATCAGATTGATTATATTCTTTGCAGCCAAAGATGGAGAAGCTCTATACAGTCAACAAAAACAAGACCAGGAGCTGACTGCGGCTCAAATCATGAACCACTTATTATCAAATTCATACTCAAACTGAAGAAAATAGGGAAAACCGCTAGACCATTCAGGTATGACCTAAATCAAATTCCTTAAGGTTATACAGTGGAAGTGAGAAATAGATTTAAGGGCCTAGATCTGATAGATAGAGTGCCTGATGAACTATGGAATGAGGTTCCTGACATTGTATAGGAGACAGGGATCACAACCATCCCCATGGAAAAGAAATGCAAAACAACAAAATGGCTGTCTGGGAAAGCCTTACAAATAGCTGTGAAAAGAAGAGAGGTGAAAAACAAACGAGAAAAGGAAAGATATAAGCATCTGAATGCAGAATTTCAAAGAATAGCAAGAAGAGATAAGAAAGCCTTCTTCAGAAATCAGTACAAAGAAATAGAGGAAAAGAACAGAATGGGAAAGACTAGAGATATCTACAAGAAAATTAGAGATACCAAGGGAACATTTCATGCAAAGATGGGCTCGATGAAGGACAGAAATGGTATGGACCTAACAGAAGCAGAAGATATTAAGAAGAGGTGGCAAGAATACACGGAAGAACTGTTCAAAAGATCTTCACAACCCAGATAATCATGATGATGTGATCACTCATCTAGAGCCAGACATCTTGGAATGTGAAGTCAAGTGGGACTTAGAAAGCATCACTACGAACAAAGCTAGTGGAGGTGAAGGATTTCCAGTTGAGCTATTTCAAATCCTGAAAGATAGTGCTATGAAAGTGATGCACTCAATATGCCAGGAAATTTGGAAAACTCAGCAGTGGCCACAGGACTGGAAAAGGTCAGTTTTCATTCTATTCCAAAGAAAGGCTATGCCAAAGAATGCTCAAACTACCGCACAGTTGCACTCATCTCACATGCTAGTAAGGTAATGCTCAAAATTCTCCAAGCCAGGCTTCAGCAATACATGAACCGTGAACTCACTGATGTACAAGCTGGTTTTAGAAAAGGCAGAGTAACTAGAGATCAAATTGCCAACATCCGTTGGATCATGGAAAAAGCAAGAGAGTTCCAGAAAAACATCTATTTCTGCTTTATTGACTGCCAAAGCCTTTAACTGTAATCACAATAAACTGTGGAAAATTCTGAAAGAGATGGGAATACCAGACCACTTGACCTGCCTCTTGAGAAATCTATATGCAGGCAAGGAAGCAACAGTTAGAACTGGACATGGAACAACAGACTGGTTCCAAATAGGAAAAGGAGTACATCAAGGCTGTATATTGTCACCCTGGTTATTTATCTTATATGCAGAGTACATCATGAGAAATGCTGGACTGGAAGAAACACAAGCTGGAATCAAGATTGCCAGGAGAAATATCAATGATCTCAGATATGCAGATGACACCACCCTTATGGCAGAAAGTGAAGAGGAACTAAAAAGCCTCTTGATGAAAGTGAAAGAGGAGACTGAAAAAGTTGGCTTCAAGCTCAGCATTCAGAAAACGAAAATCATGCCATCTTGTCCGATTACTTCATGGGAAATAGATGGGGAAACAGTGGAAATAGTGTCAGAATTTTTGGGTGGTGGTGGGGAATCCAAAATCACTGCAGATGGTGATGGCAGCCATGAAATTAAAAGACGCTTACTCCTTGGAAGAAAAGTTATGACCAACCTAAATAGTATACTGAAAAGCAGAGATATTAGTTTGCCAACTAACGTCCATCTAGTCAAGGCTATGGTTTTTCCTGTGGTTATCTATGAATGTGAGAGTGGGACTGTGAAGAAGGCTGAGTGCCGAAGAATTGATGCTTTTGAACTGTGGTGTTGGAGAAGACTCTCGAGATTTCTTGGACTGTAAGGAGATCCAGCAATCCATTGTGAAGGAGATCAGCCCTGGGATTTCTTTGGAAGGAATGATGCTAAAGCTGAAACTCCAGTACTTTGGCCACCTCATGTGAAGAGTTGACTCATTGGAAAAGACTCTGATGCTGGGAGGGATTGGGGGGCAGGAGGAAAAGGGGACGACAGAGGATGAGATGGCTGAATGGCATCACAGACTCAATGAACGTGAGTCTGAGTGAACTTCAAGAGATGGTGATTGACAGGGAGGCCTGGTGTGCTGCGATTCATGGGGTCGCATAGAGTCGGACACGACTGAACGACTGAACTTAACTGAACTTAACTCAGTGTCTCACAGGTATAAACATTGCACTAATAAGTATTTGCGACCCCATGGACTGCAGCCCTCAAAGTTCCTGTGTCCATAAGATTCTCCAGGCAAGAATACTAGAGTGGGTTCCCATTTCCTTCTCCAATTAATATTAGTGTTTATTTAATAGTGAAATAAATGTTATTATTTAAAATTTCTATGTATTATTTTTAAACATATATATTCAAGTTATTTGAATCCAATGTCTTTAAAATAGAACTGTTAGGTTTTTATTTTGATATAAATACTATGAAAATATTATGGAAACAAGAAGGTTTTATTAGATTGGGAACTTTTGATCTAAAACATCTATTCAAGTATCATTTTAAAACTTATTGACTAGTGATAGTTAGGTATTACATATTTAAAATTTATTTTTAATGTCTTTACTCATGCAAGATAATTCACCTGGATATATTTTTTTGCAAGCTTTCACTCTCAACCCACTATAGATTCCTTTTCTCTGTTTTAAACACTGAATGAAATAGTACAGTCATGTCAAAAGTATATGTAATTTGGAAAAATTATTTGGTTTCAGTAAAACAAATATTGAACTTGTACAAAAATTTATTGATAAAATGGAGACTAAACTATCTCAATTAATTACAATGTTAATGGTGTTGACTTAAAAAAATCCACAGCATGAGATTTGCAAGCTGTATTTTATTTGAAAGAGTTTGAGAACTGTAGCCCGGGAGACAGCACCTCAGATAGCTCTGAGAAACTGTTTCTAAAGATGCAGGGGTCGTTTATTTTTCTGGAATTGAGCTGCATCTAAATAGACATTCTCCAAAGAAGACATACAGATGGCTAACAAACACATGAAAAGATGCTCAACATCACTCATTATCAGAGAAATGCAAATTAAGACCACAGTGAAGTACCATTTCACACCACTCAGAATGGCTGTGATCCAAAAGTCTACAAGCAATAAATTCTGGAGAGAGTGTGGAGAAAAGGGAACCCTTTTACACTGTTGGTGGGAATGCAAACTAGTACAGCCACTATGGAGAATAGTGTGGAGATTCCTTTAAAAACTGGAAATAGAACTGCCTTATGACCCAGCAATCCCACTGCTGGGCATACACACCAAAGAAACCGGAATTGAAAGAGACACGTGTACCCAAATGTTCATTTGCAGCTCTGTTTATAGTAGCCAGGACATGGATGCAACTTTGATGTCCATCAGCAGATGAATGGATAAGAAAGCTTTGGTACATATACACAATGGAGTATTACTCAGCCATTAAAAGAATACATTTGATCAGTTCTAATGAGGTGGATGAAACTGGAGCCGATTATACAGAATGAGGTAAGCCAGAAAGAAAAACACCAATACATTATACTAACACACATATATGGAATTTAGAAAGATGGTAATGATAGCCCTGTATGTGAGACAGCTAAAGAGACACAGATGTATAGAACAGTCGTTTGGACTCTATGGGAGAGGGAGAGGGTGGGATAATTTGGGAGAATGGCATTGAAACATGTATATTACCAGGTAAGAAACGAATCGCCAGTCTAGGTTTGATGCAGGATACAGGATTCTTGGGGCTGGTGCCCTGGAATAACCTAGAGAGATGGTATAGGGAGGGAGGTGGGAGGGGGTTCAGGATTGGGAACTCATGTACACCCATGGTGGATTCATGTTGATGTATGGCAAAAGCAATACAGTATTGTAAAGTAAAATAATAATAATAATAAATAATAAAAATTTTAAAAATAAAGATGCCGGGAGAAAAGATAGTATGTATATTATTTTTGTTAAAGCAAAGTACATGTAATCAAGTACAATTTTATCTGCTTTTTGTAAAAGTTTCTCCTGGTCTCATGAAGCTTCTGCTAGTCATGAAAAATAAACCCATGAAGGATTTTAGTGTTTTTCTAGATATAAGAAGATACAATAATTGGGCTCATAAAATTGGGTCCTGAGAATATGTAACTATCTGAAGACTCATCCTGTCAGTTTCCCAGAGCACAGAGTGCCTCATTTCTGCTCTCCATCCTGGGCTCCTTCAGAGGGTGTTGGAGATCTCAGCTGTAGCAGCAGCACATGATTTACTCCTTATAAAGGTAGATGGCAAGCATGTATAACAAGTGCCAATTTGTGGTTGATACTATAAATTTCTTTACAGGATCAGTATTTTAAACTTGAATCTATGAATCACTGAAATAGGATGTATTTTTATATGATGTATATTTTTTTCTTGAAAGGAGACAAAGTTTTCATTAAGTTTTCCAATGAGTACTGTCAGCAACTCTGCTTTCTACTAACACTGCTTTTCCCCATCAAGTTCTATATTTTCATAGCTGTTAAAAAGAAAAGTATATATTTTATTTTATCAAAATCATAATATTTTAATAAACTTTATTTTGTTTATGCACTGCCTTTATTGCAAACATTTTTTAGTCACTTGAGTGTTTTTTTCAATCCTCTGATTTTCACTGTGAGATTAAATATTGAGAAGGAAACACAAGAAGATAATTTTTCTGGTAAATTTAAACATGATTTCTCTTTTTCTGTGGCAATTTAAGCAGTGATTATGGGAAATTAATCTTTTGACTAAACTATTCTGTAGATACAATCACAAATAAGAAGCTTGAAATAAAGTCACAGGAAAAAAAAAATTCCAGAGATGGAGCTTGTTATAGAAAAAGCAAATACTATTCTCAACCTTTATCTTTAAAACCAGTTACCATCCTGAGTATATTCTGGCTAATTTGTGGTTCTGGCATTGCCTAGGCTGTTAAAACTCAGCATGTTGAATTCATTGATATTCATTTAAATTACTCATTTGGGCTCCCAAAGGCCAGTATTTCAGATTCATTTTGACTTTCAGGCATCACTGAACCAAAAACAAAAAGCAAAAATACAGCCAAAATCATAGCATCTCATTTCCTTTTAAAATAGAATTTGGGCATTTGCAAGAGAAATCTTGACACAGAGAAATGCCCAGGATTGTTGGGAATTCTTATAAAAGCCAAAAACCTTTTCAGGAATAGAGCCTGATGATTTGGTAGATAACATAGTAAAGAAACCAGGTAAATACCAGGTGATTATCACCTGGTTTGGGGTTTGCTGCAAACATTTTGCAGAGCTCTAACTGTGATGTGCATTAGTCACGCTACTGGAGCAGAAAATCTATAAAACGAGATTCCAAAAATAAAATATTCTTTTGGAATGTTGCTCTGAACTAATTAGCAATGAGTCATTTAAAAGGACTTACCTGTCATTAGGGGAAAAAGTATTTACCAAAACCAGTTTCCTGACAAAACGTTTGAGATTGAAGGGAAGAAAAAAGATTAAAAACTCTGATTCACAAAGTGACTTTTATTTTGACAATAAATAACACAGAAGTCACATTGTGAAATGAGAAACTTAATCATTTTTCTGTCATGCTATTTGTCAAAAAAGCGAGAGAAAAAAATAACTCATAAATAAAGGTAAGTTTATTTCATTCTTGTAATTTGAAAGTTAAAGGAATAAAAAAAACTTCATTTGTGAATAAGTTGGGATCATATGAAACAAGATGAAAACAGATCACAGTTGCTTGATTTTGAATTATGTTTGAATTTAAACTTTTAATTTTTAAGCCTTCTAAGTAGACGAAAAATCCTTTTTAATCAAGTGATTCTAGTTTTCATTATTGTAAAAGTAAAATTAAGCATTACAAATATATAATATCCACATGGAGCACCCACATATTTTGCCTCTACTAAATTGACAGGCAGATTATTTACAAGTGTGCCACCTAGGAAGCCTATATATATATATTTATATTTATATTTATATCATCATGTCTGACACTTTTTGACCCCATGGAATGCAGCCACCAGGTTTCCCTGTCCAACAACTCCCAGAGATGACTCAAACTTATTTCCATCAGTTGGTGATGCCAACCAACCAGCTCATCCCCTGCAGTCCCCTTCTCCTGTTGCCTTCCATCTTTCCAAGCATCAGGGTCTTTTCCAATGAGTCAGATCTTCACATCAAGTGGCCAAAGTTTTGGAGCTTCAACATTGGCATCAGTCCTTCCAATGCATATTCAGGATGGATTTCTTTAGGATTGACTGGCTTGATCTCCTTGCAGTTCAAGGGACTCTGGAGAGTCATCTCCAGCACCAAAGTTCAAAAGTATCAATTCTTCGGCACTCAGATTTCTTTATAGTCCAACTCTCAAATCCATACATAACTACTGGAAAAACCATATCTTTGACTAGATGGACCTTTGTTGGCAAAAGGTTGGTCATAGCTTTTCTTCCAAGGAGCAAATGTCTTTTAATATCATGGCTGCAGTCACCATCTGCAGTGATTTTGCAGCCCCCAAAAATGAAATCTCTCACTCTTTCCACTGTTTCCCCATCTATTCGACATGAAGTGATAGAGCGGGTTGTCATGATCTTAGCTGTGAATGTTGTTTTCAGTCAACATTTTTGCTGTCCTCTTTCACTTTCATCAAGAGGCTCTTTAGTTCTTCTTCACTTTCTGCCACAAGGATGGTGTCATCTGCATATCTGAGGTTATTGATATTTCTCCCAGCAACCTTGATTCCAGCTTGTGCTTCATCCAGCCTGGCATTTCGCATGATGTACTCTGCATATAAGATAGATAATCAGGGTGATAATATACAGCCTTGATGTACTCATTTCCCAATTTGGAACCAGTCTGTTGTTACATGTCCAGTTCTCACTGTTGCTTCTTGATATGCATACAGATTTCTCAGGAAGCAGATAAGATGATCTGGTAATCCCATCTCTTAAAAATTTTCCATGGTTTGCTGTGGATCCACACAGTCAAAAGCTTTGGAGTAGTCAATAAAGCAGAAGTAGATGTTTTTATGCAACTCTCTTATTTTTTCTATGATCCAAAGAAGTTGGCAATTTGATTTCTAGTATCTCTGCTTTTTCTAAAACCAGCTTAAACATCTGGAAGTTCACAGTTCATGTACGGTTGAAGCCTGGCTCAGAGAATTTCAAGCATTACTTTGTTAACATATGAGATGAGTGCAATTGTGAGGTAGTTTGAGCATTCTTTGGCATTGCCTTTCTTTGGGATTGGAATGAAAACTATTCTTTCCTAGTCCTGTTTCCATTGCTGAGTTTTCCAAATTTGCTAGCATATTGAGTACAGAGTTTTTACAGCATCATCTTTTAAGATTTGAAATAGGTCAACAGGAATTCCATCACCTCCACTAACTTTGTTCATAGTGATGCTTCTTAAGGCCCAATTGACTTCACATTCCAGGATGTCTGGCTCTAGGTGAGTGATCACACCATTGTGGGTTTTTAGGTCATGAAAATATTTTTGCATAGTTCTGTGTATTCTTGCCACCTTTACTTAATATCTTCTTCTTCTGTTAAGTCCATACCATTTCTGTCCTTTATTGTGCTCATCTTTACAAGAAATGTTTCCTTGGTATCTATAATTTTCTTGAAGAGATCTCGTCTTTCCCATTCCATTGTTTTCCACTATTTCTTTGCACTGATCCCTGAGAAAGGCTTTCTTATATCTGTTTGCTAATCTTTGGAATTCAGATGCTTATATCGTTCCTTTTCTCCTTTGCCTTTACCTTCTCTTCTTTTCTCAGCTATTTGTAAGGCCTTGTTTGACAACCACTTTGTCTTTTGCATTTCTTTTTCTTGGGGATGATCTTGATCACTACCTCCTGTACAATGTCATGAACCTCCATCCATTGTTCTTCAGCCACTCTGTCTGTCAGATCTAATCCCATGAATATATTTGTCACTTCCACTTTATAATAATAAGGGATTTAAGTCATACATGAATGGTCTAGTTGTTCTCCCTATTTTCTTCAATTTAAGTCTGAATTTTTCAATAAGGAATTCATGATCTGAGCCATAGTCTACTCCAAGTCTTGCTTTTGCTGACTGTATAGTACTCTCCATCTTTGGCTGCAAAAAATATAATCAGTCTGATTTTGGTGTTGACCATCTGGTGATGTCCCTGTGTAGTCTTCTTATGTTGTTGGAAGAGGTGTTTGCTATGACCAGTGCATTTTCTTGGCAAAACTCTACTAGTCTTTGCCCTGCTTCATTCCACATTCCAAGGCCATATTAGCTTGTTACCCC
Organism: Nanger dama; assembly: GCA_917880005.1. Lineage (NCBI taxonomy): Eukaryota > Metazoa > Chordata > Mammalia > Artiodactyla > Bovidae > Nanger > Nanger dama. Next base: position 9,753,477 of record CAKJTW010000069.1, read on the forward strand.
AAGTGTTTCTTGACTTCCTACTTTTTCATTCTAGTCCCCTAAAATGAAAAAATCACCCCTTTTGGGTGTTAGTTCTAGAAGGTCTTATAGGTCTTCATATAACCATTGAACTTCAGCTTCTTCAGCATTGCTGGTAGGGACATAGACTTGGATTACTGTGATAATGAATGGTTTCCTTTGGACATGAACAAATCTTTCTGTAATTTTGAGACTGAACCCAAGAACTGCATTTTGCACTCTTTTGTTGACTATCAGGACTACTTCATTTCTTCTAAGGAATTCTTGCCTGCAGTAGTTGATATAATGGTCATCTGAGTTAAATTCACCCATTCCAGTCAATTTTAGTTCACCAATTTTAAAATGTTGATGTTTACTCTTGCCGTCTTCTGTGTGACCACTTGCAATTTGCCTTTATTCATGGACCTGACATTCCATGTTCTTATGCATTATTGTTCTTTACAACATCAGACTTTACTTCCATCACTAGTCACATCCACAGCTGAGTGCTGTTTTTTGCTTTGGCTCCATTCTTCATTCTTTCTGGGATTATTTCCCCACTGTTCTTCAGTAACATTTTGGGAACTTACCTACCCGTGGTGTTCTTCTTTCAGTGTCCTCTCTTTTTGCCTTTTCATACTGATCTTGCAATGGCAACCCTCTCCAGAACTCTTGGCTGGAAAATCCCATGGACAGAGGAGCCTGGTAGGCTGCAGTCCCATGGGGTCATGAACAGTCGGACACTTACTGAGTGACTTCACTTTCACTTTTCACTTTCATGCATTGGAGACGGAAATGGCAACAAACTACAGTGTTCTTACCTGGAGAATCCCAGGGACAGGGGAGCCTGGTGGGCTGCCTGTCTATGGGGTCACACAGAGTCGGACATGACAGAAGCAACTTAGCAATAGCAGTAGCAGCATGGGGTTCTCAAGGCAGGAATACTGAAGTGGTTTGCCATTCCCTTCTCCAATGGACCATGATTTGTCAGAACTCTCCACCATGACCTGTTCATCTTGGGTGGTCCTACAGGACATGGCTCATGGTTTCAAAAATTAGACAACATTGCAGTCCATATGATCAGTCTGATTAGTTTTCTTTTCTTTTTTTTTTTTTAATATCAGTTCAGTTCAGTCACTCAGTCATGTCCGACTCTTTGTGACCCCATGAATCGCAGCATGCCAAGCCTCCCTGTCCATCACCAACCACCAGAGTTCACTCAGATTCACATCCATTGAGTCAGTGATGGCATCTAGCCAGCTCATCCTCTGTCTTCCTTTTCTCCTCATGCCCCCAATCCCTTCAAAATCAAAGTATTTTCCAATGAGTTAACTCTTTGCATGAGGTGGCCAAAGTACTGGAGTTTCAGCTTTAGCATCATTCCTTCCAAAGAAATCCCAGGGCTGATCTCCTTCAGAATGGACTGATTGGTTGGATCTCCTTGCAGTCCAAGAATTCTCAACAGTCTTCTCCAACACCACAGTTCAAAAGCATCAATTCTTCAGTGCTCTGCCTTCTTCACAGTCCAACTCTCACATCCATACATGACCACGGGAAAAACCATAGCCTTGACTAGATGGACCTTAGTCGGCAAAGTAATGTCTCTACTCTTAAAAATGCTACCTAGGTTGATCATAGCTTTCCTTCCAAGCAGTAAGTGTCTTTTAATTTTATGGCTGCAGTCACCATCTGCAGTGATTTTGGAGCACCCCCCAATAAATTCTGACACTGTTTCCACTGTTTCCCCCTCTATTTCCCATGAAGTGATGGGACTGGATGCCATGATCTTCGTTTTCTGAATGTTGAGCTTGAAGCCAACTTTTTCACTCTCCTCTTTCACTTCCATCAAGAGGCTTTTTAGCTCCTCTTCACTTTGTGCCATAAGGGTGGTGTCATCTGCATATCTGAGGTTATTGATATTTCTCCTGGCAATCTTGATTCCAGCTTGTGTTTCTTCCAGTCCAGCATTTCTCATGATGTATTCTGCATAGAAGTTAAATAAGCAGGGTGACAATATACAGCCCTGATGCACTCCTTTTCCTATTTCGAACCAGTCTGTTGTTCAATGTCCAATTCTAACTGTTGCTTCCTTGCCTGCATACAGATTTCTCAAGAGGCAGGTCAGGTGGTCTGGTATTCCCATCTCTTTCAGAATTTTCCACAGTTTATTGTGATCCACACAGTCAAAGGCTTTGGCATAGTCAATAAAGCAGAAATAGATGTTTTTCTGGAACTCTCTTGGTTTTTCCATGATCCAGAGGATGTTGGCAATTTGATCTCTGGTTCCTCTGCCTTTTCGAAAACCAGCTTGAACATCAGGAAGTTCACGGTTCACGTATTGCTGAAGCCTGGCTTGGAGAATTTTGAACATTACTTTACTAACATTTGAGATGAGTGCAATTGTGTGGTAGTTTGAGCATTCTTTGGCATTGCCTTTCTTTGGAATTGGAATGAAAACTGACCTTTTCCAGTCCTGTGGCCACTGCTGAGTTTTCCAAATTTGCTGGCATATTGAGTGCAGCACTTTCACAACATCATCTTTCAGGATTTGAAATAGCTCAACTGGAAATCCTTCACCTCCACTTGCTTTGTTCATAGTGATGCTTTCTAAGGCCCACTTGACTTCACATTCCAAGATGTCTGGCTCTAGATGAGTGATCACACCATCGTGATTCACACCATCGTGATTATCTGGGTATTGAAGATCTTTTTGCATAGTTCTTCTGTGTATTCTTGCCACCTCTTCTTAATATCTTCTGCTTCTGTTAGGTCCATACCATTTCTGTCCTTTATCGAGCCCATCTTTGCATGAAATGTTCCCTTGGTATCTCTAAATTTCTTGAAATGATCTCTAGTCTTTCCCTCTATTTCTTTGCATTTCTATTTTTTTCCCCTCTATTTCTTTGCATTGATCAGTGAAGAAGGCTTTCTTCTCTCTTCTTGCTATTCTTTGGAACTCTGCATTCAGATGTTTATATCTTTCATTTTCTCCTTTGCTTTTCACTTCTCTTCTTTTCACAGCTATTTGTAAGGCCTTCCCAGACAGCCGTTTTGCTTTTTGCATTTCTCTTCTATGAGGATGGTCTTGATCTCTGTCTCCCGTACAATGTCACAGACCACATTCCATAGTTCATCAGGCACTCTATCTATCATATCTAGGCCCTTAAATCTATTTCTCACTTCCACTGTATAGTCATGCGGAATTAGATTTAGGTCATACCTGAATGGTCTAGTGATTTTCCCTACTTTCTTCAATTTAAGTCTGAATTTGGTAATAAGGAGTTCACGATCTGAGCCACAGTCAGCTCCTGGTCTTGTTTTTGTTGACTGTATAGAGCTTCTCCATCTTTGTCTGCACAGAATATAATCAATCTGATTTCAGTGTTGACCATCTGGTGATGTCCATGTGTAGAGTCTTCTCTTGTGTTGTTGGAAGAGGGTGTTTTCTATGACCAGTGCATTTTCTTGGCAAAACTCTATTAAATGTATTTATTTTAATTGGAGGTTAATTAGTTTACAAAATTGTATTGGTTTTGCCATACATCAACATTCTGTGATTGTGGTTCTCATTCTGTCTGTGCTCTGACGGATAAGAATGAGAGGCTTATGCAGGCTTCCTGATGGGCGAGATTAACTGAGGTTGAAACTTGGTCTTGCTCTGATGGGCAGGGACACGCTCAGTAAATCTTTAATCCAATTTTCTGTTGATGGGTAGGGTTGTGTTACTTCCCTGTTCTTTGATCTGAGGCCAAACTATGGTGGAGCTAAGGAAGATAATGGTGACTTCTTTCAAAAGGTCCTGTGCTAGCACTGCTACACTCAGTTTCCCCGACCCTGCAGCAAGCCACTGCCAACATGGCCTCCACTGGAGACTCCTAGATACTCATGGGCATGTGGGAGTCAGTCTCCTGTTGGGTCACTGCTCGTGTCTTCTGGGTCCTAGTGCACACAAGGTTTTGTTTGTGCCCTCCAAGAGTCTGCTTCCCCAGTCTTGTGTAGGTTCTGGTGGCTCTGTGGTAGGGTTAATGGTGACCTCCACCAAGAAGGCTTATGCCATACCCAAGTCTGCTGTACCCAGAACCCTTGTCCCTGTGGCAGCCCACTGCTTACCTGGACCAAGAGACACTCAAAGGCAGGTCTGGCTCAGTCTCTGTGGGTCTCCTGATGGACACAAATCTCCTGGTTTCACTCCTCCTAACATCTTGGTGGGGCTTCTCTTCTGACCTTGGATGCAGGACTTTTTTTGGTGGAATCCAACATTCTCCTGTCAACAGTGACGTGTGTGTGTGTGTGTGTGTGTGTGTGTGTGTGTGTGTATATAATTTAATATATATTAAATGTACATATCATAAATGGATTTAGCATTAAACACTCTAAGTAATTTTTGGTCAATTGGACTTGCTTAACCTGTTTTCTCGATTCTGAAATTTGTTCTTAAAACATGAAATTTCCATAAATCTTAGAACTAGTTAAAAGGGACACATCACCTTTAAAGATTCTCACTAATAAAAGAAACAATGGAACACATTTGCAAATTTTCAGATTATTTTATTTAAACAATCTCATCTGAAAATAGTATGCACTTTATATTTGTGTTCAAATAATAGTAGTGTTTCAGATATTCTGAGAATTTGCATTGGCAATGCAAAAGCAAAAAGGGTTTTATTACTAGCTCGAGCTAGGACCCAAGCTACCTCCAGCACAGTGGAGTGGTGCAAGGGCCCCGAGCCCTGAATTACAGCAGTATTTATAACTTAGAACAAAGACAGGGAATTGGCAAGGGTGGATTGGTTGCAAGGGGTTCTTGGCATCTATTAATTGGCTAAATTTTGTGCATGCAGGCTCACATAAGAGACTTTTCTTGTTATCTGGGCTAGCTCTAACCAGGCTATGGGGAATATGTTGACTGGATGAGTCTCAAGGTCAGGGGGATGAAGATCTCAGCTCCTTCTGGGCAGTGACCCAGCTCTTCCTGTGATTGTAGCTCTGGCCTACTTTAGTTCTTGATGCCTGTCATGGCTTCTGTCAGGTCTCAGCATTCCCCCTGTCCTTTGATCATTGAGAGGAATCTTCCTCTCCATTCTGAGATACTGCCTGGTACTATTGTCTCAGTACCAGCACCTGAACTGCACTGATACGTTTTCTTATAAAGGTTATTAGCCTGTTTAAAATACATGGGCCAAAGGTAAGGATAAGCAAAAGTATAATAAGAGGGCCGAGCAGGGTGGAAATTAATGTTGTCAATCAAGGAGATTGATGGAATCAAGATTCAAACCATTCCTGTTGGGCTTCCCGTTCTTTCTTTCGCTGCACCAATACTTCTCTCACTTTTATCATGGATTCTCTCACCACTCCAGTATGGACTGTGTAAAAACAACATTCTTCTCCTAAGGCTGCACATAGTCCCCCTGGTGTAGGAAAATCAAGTCTAAACCTCTCTGGTTTTGCAGAACTACCTCTGACAGGGAAGCTAGAGATTTCTCAAGGTGGCTAATAGACTCTTCTATGCGGGTAATGTCTTCATCTATGGCAGCCCTCAGGAAGTTAATCCTTTATCTTGCATAGTCAAAGATGCTATTCCCGTCCCTGCACCAGCAATCCCAAGACCAAACAAGGTTGCTATAGTGATGGCAGTAATCGGTTCTCTCTTATTTCTAGATATCTCCCTTGGCTGTATTTCCTGGTCCCAGTGAGTGTACATAACTTCTTCAGAATGGTATAGTATTCTTGGCATTACAGCAACTAAAACACAGAATTCTTTACTGTGGTTAAAAACCGTTACATGTAGGCAAGGGGTCAGCCCAGTATGGGAGCAAAGCCACCAGCTTCCATCTTTTGGTATTACCCAAGTCTTTTTTGAGTTTTATAGGGTCAGTCACTTGGGCACACAAGGGAGCCTCCTCAGATGAGACTGATCCTAAGCAGAGTCCCTTTCCCCAAACTTCCTTCATTGTGAGACCAACCTTATGTTCTCCCCAGCAGCACTGAGGTGGATTTGAGCTAGTAGATAAGCTGTAGGAGACATTGAGACCCACTGCTTCATAGAAGGAGGGGTAAAGAGTGTAGCAGAGCCAACAGGATTGGGTTGCAGCAGGGTCAGAGTGGTTTAAGGTCGTAAAGGCTGCCTCGATTAAGTCCCACAATGGATCTGACCTTTTTGAGACTAAATCTGGGGTTAATGTTGGGGGACTGGTGACTTCGGTCATGCTTGGCTGGTCTGCTGATGGGGAACTGAGGATCATAGAAACCAATGTTGTCATTACCCCTGAGTTTGAGCCCGTCTCTATCTTTTTTTTTTTTATTAGATTGGGTCCTATACTTCGGGTCCAGATGGGTTCCATCATCTGGCTAATAACTAAAACCTCTCCAGGATATGGACCAGGCCATCTGACGTTGATCTGGAAACCCCAAGACAGCCTGGGAACCTAAGACCTTTCTTGCTTAGCCAACTCCTGATTGAACATTGTTTTTATCTGATCAATCTTGTGCCAAGGTGTGTCGTGGGCTCTGCCTTTGATTCTGTCTAGGGGATTGGGCAGGGGATAGACAAACAAAAAGTTGACCAAACCCCGGTTCCCTACTTCCCATTTTGCTGCCCCATCAGTGGAAGTCACACAGCTCCAAAACCTACAGAAATAATGTTGTAGGCCCCCACATGTCCCCCAGTTATTTTCACGTGTTCTGGGCATGCCCAGAATCCATAGTCCCTCAGCCATGTTCCTTCCCAACCACTGTCAATCAGTTTTCCCAGGCTAAAGTACAGATCCGGCCACCAAGTGTTGGGGGGGTGAATTTCAGTGGTCGTTTTGAGTACCTCTCGAGTTAGTCCATTTTGAAGTTTCCAGGTGATCTTAACTGGTTGATGTGGGTTGGCAACATTCGTAGCTCCATGGCCAAACAGGATCATCATCCAAAGGAGAATCAGGACACCGCTCGATCTTCTCGGCAGCTGAGTCTTAACTTCATAGGATTGGATAGATGGAGATTTATCTTCCATTCTTTTGAAGCCTTTTCTTGTTCTTCTGGGGTGGTGCTCTTCACATGGTTGCAATGCACCCAGAGTCCAATTCCATCCACCTTTAGGGCAGTAGGGGTGGTAAGGAGAACAACATAAGGGCCCTTCCATTTTGGTTCTAAGGTCCTCAACTGGAGCCTTTTAACCCAAACCCAATCTCCCAGGCCTATATTATGAGATGGGATCGTTCCTTCATTTTGGCCCTCATGAATTTCCCGTATCAATGACCAGATATGTCTGTGCACTTTACTTAAAGCTAACATCTCTTGTTGGAATGTGCGTAGTGAGGGAGGTGGCTTAGGTTTTCCCTCAAACATTGGGCAAGCGGGGGTGGACTCCTGTAGACAATTTCGAAGGGGGTCAGATTTAATTTGTAGGGGGTATTGCTTGCCCAGAAGAGTGCGAAGGGAAGGAGGGTCACCCAGTCCCCACCAGTCTCTATTGCCAGTTTTGTTAAAGTCTCTTTTAGGGTCCGATTCATTCTTTCTACCTGTCCTGAGCTCTGGGGACTGTACTCGCAATGTAACTTTCATTTGGTCCCCAGGGCTGAGGCCAGTCCCTGAACAATTTGACTCACAAATGCAGGTCCATTATCAGAGCCGATAGATGCTGGCAGACCAAACCTAGGTATAATCTCTTCTAGGAGCTTCTTAGCCTTATTGCTGTCTCTCTTTTTAGTGGAGTAAGCTTCTACCCACCCAGAAAACCAAAACTATCAACCAAAACTAGCAGGTAGTGGTACCCATACTTGCCTGGCTTTGCCTCTATAAAATCTATCTCCCAATGATGTCCTGGCCTTTCCCCAATATCTTACACCTGTGTGCTGGTTTTTTTTTCCCCCGTCTCATCATCTGACAGGACTTGCAGGTGTGAACTATATTCTGTATGGTCTTCTTCCGTTGGGGAAACTGCAGCTGCGCTGTTTGTGGGAGTGTCAAAGTCTTTTTCTCTCCCAAATGGGTGCTTTGATGTAAATGGGTACAGAGATGTCTGCCTAGGTCAGTAGGAAGCAACAGGTTGTCATCTTGGTCCCGATACCATCCGTTTTTGTCAGCAGGATGGGTGGTATTATCTTGCACCCAGTACAAATCAGAGGGGTAGTACATGGGGCTTGAGGGAAGTGTTCCCATCCCCAGCGGTGGTAATCCTATAGTCAGTATATGGGTTTTTAGTCTCTAGCAGCTGCCTCATGGGCTGTTGCATCGGCAGCACAGTTGCCTCGGGCCCTGGCATCCTCTCTTTTCTGGTGTCCTGGGACATGTACTATGGATACCGCCCGGGGCAAGAGGACCACTGCCAAGAGTCTGCGAATCTCAGGTAAGTTTTTAATCTCTTTTCCCTCCGCCATCAAGAGCCCCGTTCTTTGCATATGGGGTCTTGAATGTGCACAGTGCGGAATGCATATTGCTGTCAGTGTAAATAGTGACTCTTTTTCCTTTTGCCCTCTCTAGTGCTTGTATCATAGCTATCAGTTCTGCTTGGGGCGGATGTTCCAGGGGGCAAGGCCTCCAGCCCAAATGACCCTTCCAGTGTCATCTACTATGGCTGCCCCCCGCTTTTCTCTGTCTATCCTTTATATAACTGCTCCCATCCGTGAACCATACCAGCTCACTGATTTTTAGTGGCAAGTCACTAAGGTCTTTTCATATGGCGGTTACCTCAGCTAATATTTCAACACAGTCATGGAGGGAGCCGGCCTCTTCCGGGATGGGCAGCAAAGTGGCAGGGTTCAGAAAACAAGGTGTCTGAAAGTGTATCCGAGGAGCATCCAGCAGCAGGGCCTGGTAATGGGTTAAGCGAGCATTAGAAATCCACTTACCCAGTGGCTGTTTGAGGATCCCCATCAGGGTCCAGCCCCCGCAGGATCCAGGAAACCCGAAGGAGAAACGGCATCAGCAATTGATTTGAGAGAGAGGGAGACAGATAAGAATGTTGTAGATAAGAAAATAGAGGAGAGAAGAAAAGAGGCTGATGTTCCTTGGTTTATACAGAAAATCAATAAAGTCTCAAGACAAGAGACTTGCACCGTCTACGTGAGGCCACAGGTGCCTTCCCAGTCTCCCGAGGGAGTGAAGGCACAGGGGCCTTCCAGTCAGGTCTTAGAAACCCAGGCAAATAAGTAGACACGGCGGATCTCTGTACTCCAGATGGGAACTAGCCTGAAAGAGAGAGTAAGAGGAGGAAAATGATTGACATGAGGAGATTAAGCTGCTTTGACGAGCAAGATCCATAGCTTTATTTTTAAACAGTACTTATATACCTTTTTTGCACATAGAGGAAATGAAAGATACAAGGTCATACAGAATCAGCCCAACATTTCAGCAGTTTTGCCCTTATCAAAACCATGATTTTTTTCTGCATACTTTTCCCACAAATAATGTTGTGTTCAGTATCTTCTGGCCTTGGAGGCCTGTGAACATTGTATGACCCTCTTTTGATAAAGGCTGCTCAACCAAAAACTTATTTTCCCTCAAAGTGTTTTTCTTTATATTTCTAATCTATGTCAGCCTCAGAAAGTGCCAAAAAGAGTTACGTTTTTCACAGAGCAAAGGTGCAGCGAGTTACAAGAAAGAGCCAATTAGCTCAAAAGTCTGATATGGTTAAATTCAAGGCTACACGTGTTTTTCTTGCATTCTCACTATGTTAACTAACACATTCCCAGGTGCACAATGGATAAGAGATATGGGAACTTAGCAACAAGCATTGGCCCAATAATGAAATCCTACACCAGCACTAGCATTACTCTGATAACTTTTAACTCTTTCAAAGGCCCTGTGTTTTAGGCTTTGCGTGCTTCTCACAGTTGGGAGGCTGTTAATAATTGTATGTATAGCTGCAAGAGTCTGGATATATGTGCCAAGCAAGCTAGAATGCTAACAGAGGCGGGTTTGATTTGAGATATTCCTCTCATGTCCAGGAGACTTATTAGCTATAGCCCTAAGTTGATTTTCTTCAGAGAAAGGTGGTCAGGGTTAGTCCCCTGTTAATGTCAGAGGAGTTGGTGAAAGTCATGAAACAGTAAAACGGACAGATGCTGGTTTTGGAGTAGAATGCTCGAGAAAGCCTAGGGAGCCCCTTGAGCTCTGAAGCCTTGCTTAACAGTTCTCTTCCGCATGACCCTGTCATGGGTGGGATCTCCCGTGGCAGTTCCCAGCAGATCCCCTCTATGGCATGAGGAGTGTAGACCAGGAGACGCTGTCCATAAGTCAGCTTGTCAGCATCATGGACAAGGAGAGCAGTGGCTGTGATGATACGGAGAGAGGGTGGCCATCCTGAAGCTACTGGATCCAGTCATATGCCACAGGTCACCTCCAGGGTCCCCATTGCTGCGTCAGGACTCCCTTCCCTATTCCCTGTTTTTCATCTACAAACAGTTGGAATGACGTAGCCAGGTCAGTGAGGGCAAGGGCTGGGGCTTTTAGTAACACCTGTCGAAGTTCCTGAAATGCCCACCTCATTGTTTCAATCTAAGTTGAGTTCTATTTTCTCTGCTTCCTTCATATAGAGGTCGGGCCTTTTCAGCAAACCCCATGATCCATAGCCTGCAGTACCCAACAGTCCCTAAAAACTCTCTCACCTGCTGGGGAGTCGTCAGCTCAGGGATCCATAGAATAGTCTCTTTCATAGCCTGAGTCAACCATCTCTTCCCTGTTTTATTTTATATCCCAAATAAATGACTTCCTCTCTAGCAGTTTGGGCCTTCTTCGCACTTACCCGGTACTCCAGTGTTCCCAAAGTCTGGAGGAGATCGCCTGTGGCCTCTAGACATACCTCCTTAGTAGTAGCGGCCAGCATGAGGTCATCTACATACTGTAACAGAATGACATCGGGGTAACTGGTTCGGTACTCAACAGAGATCTTCACCCAGAGCTTCACTGAACAACATCGGTGAGTTTTTGAATCCCTGTAGGAGGCAAGTCCAGGTCAGCTGCCCCACAGTTTGGCTGTCCTCATCAGCCCATTCAAATGCAAAGATTTCCTGGCTCTGGGGGCCAGAGGCAAACTAAAAATGCATCTTTCAAGTCCAAAATTGTATACCAGACATAATCTGGTGGCAAGCTGCTCAGGAGGGTGTATGGGTTAGGGACTGTGGGATGAATGTCATTCACCCATTTGTTGACTTCACGAAGATCTTGGACTGGCCTAAAGTCTGTTCCCCTGGGCGTTTTCACAGGCAACAGGGGAGTATTCCATAGGGATCGGCACTTTTGAGAATTCCTACCTTCAGGAAGCACTGTATGTGTGGTGTGATTCCCTGTAGGGCTTCCTGACTCATGGGGTACTGTTTTACCCTCACAGGAGTAGTACTCGCTTTTAATTCAACAATGATAGGAGGTCTTTGTTTAGCCAGTCCTACTCCTGCTGTTTCTGCCCAGGCCAGAGGGTATTTCTGAATCCACTGTTGCATAGCAGGGTCCATTGCTGCAGGGGGCTTTGGTGAATACAATCTATTCATCCCTCAGTGTCAGAGATAAAGCACGAATCTGTTGTCCAAGCCCTTCTGTGACTGATATCCCGCCAGAGTCAAAGTGGATTTGCGCATTCACTTTGGACAATAGGTCCCTCCCTAATAAAGGGGCCGGACATTCCGATATCACCAGAAATGCGTGGGACACTCATTGGGCTCCCAAGTCCACTTTTCGTTTAGTAGTCCAGTAATAACTTTTGGTCCCGGTGGCTCCCTGGACCAAACTAGTCTTTCTGGACATCGACCCGTGTGTTTGATTGAGGACCGAGTACTGGGCTCCCGTATCCACCATGAAGCCAACTGGTTTCCCCTCTACATCGATAGTTACCCAGGACTCGGGGAGGGGGCCGGGTCCTGACCCCTCTAATCACTATCTTCCCCTGCATATAAGACACGGGTCCCCGAAGAAGATTCTTCCTTTTTACAGTCTTTCTCTTCAGGTCTCTTTTGGGGCACTCATTTTTCCAGTGTCCCTGTTCTTTGCAGTAAGCGCATTGGTCTCTCTTTAGGGCTGGTTTAGCTGGTTTTCCCTTCCTCCCAACCGGGTGTCTTTAGTTCTCGGGGCTTCGGGCCCCGTTCTCATCCCTGCAAAAAGGATCTGAGCCAGTTGTTTTGATTTTTCCAGTTTTCTTCAGCCCTGTATTCCCTTTCCTCCCGTCTAATCTGTTCTTCATATTCCCTTTCTTCTCATCTAATCCGTTCCTCCCTTTCCTCAGGGGTCTCTCTGTTATTAAACACTTTTTCAGCTGCCTTTATCAGATCCTGTATTGACAGTTCCCCCAGCCTTTCTGTCTTCTGTAATTTCCTCCTGATATCTGGAGCTGCCTGGTTCATGAAAGCTAACAGAACTGCTGCACATGATTAATCAGCCTGGGGGTCCAAGGGCGTATACTGCCTGAAGGCTTCCATTAACCTTTCTAAGAAGGCTGCTGGGCTCTTGTTTGGTGCCTGTCTTATCAAATTTACCTTAGACAAATTTGTTGGTTTCCTGGTGGCTGCTCAGAGGCCAGCCATCAGAGTCTGGCGGTATACTCGGAGACGCTCTCTACTTTCAGCGTGTTCAAAGTCCCAGTTCGGCCGCATTGTAGGGAACCCTTCCTCCACTAGGTGGGGCTGCATGGTCCGTCTCCCTTCCGCTCCTGGAACATGTTTCCGTGCTTCTGACAGGATTCGCTCTCTTTCCTCCACGGTGAAAAGCACCTGTAAGAGCTGCTGACAATCATCCCAAGTAGGATTATGAGTAAACAGGATAATATCTAAAAGATCAATGAGGCCTTGTGGCTTTTCAGAAAAAGCATGGTTTTGAGCTTTCCAGTTGTATGTCACTTGAGGAGAAGGGCCAGTACTGAAAGGCACACCCTCCATTGGGATTGGCTGGTCTTGCCCTAACAGGAAACACCCGGATGGTGGATGATGGGGCTTCTTGGCTCCCATAGTCCAATGAGTCTCTGACCCTTTGGGTCCTTCTTCAAGTTCCTGGGCTGGCCCCCTTCCTGCTGCAGGGCCAAGGGTTCAGGGTCCCCACTTTGTTCTCTGGATGACACCTGAGGTACCTGCGGGAGCAAGGGTGGCGGAAGATATGGGGGAGGTGAGATTTCAGTGTCTAAGTCAATCAGGCTAGGGTATAGAGGGGATTCCTGGAGTATCAGTTTCTTCTGGCTCTCCTGTGCCTCACGGTCTTTTCCCTTGGCAGCCTCCACGACCAGGACCTGTGGAACAGAAACACTGGAGGGGTTGTGAATAAAAGGTTTCAGCCAAGCTGGAGGGTCTTCCACTAGATTTTGCCAAACCAAGATGTAAGGAGCTTGGTTCTGAATGGCCCTGGGGTCTGGAAAGATTATTTTTTTCTTTAACAGCCCGAATGATAGGCAAACCAAAAGTTCCTTCCGGCGGCCAGCCGACCTGAAATGTCAGCCACTCAGATGAGCATAGGGTTCTCAGTTTGCTCTTCTTCACTAGCAGAGATGGATTCTGAGCCTTGGACTTAAAATCAGAAAAATGATCAGTCATTATGGACAGTGGTGTAGAATAACTCACAATTAATATATAAAAAGCAAGCATAGTGCTGGCACACAGAGACACGCGACAGAAAACAAACAAATATCGACCCGAACACACTGAACTAGGTTTATCCCAGGCTGCTATTGTCCTGTTCCCCAAAGTTACCTTACCGAAGGGCATCCACTGCCCACCAGATTCAAGATCGGGAGAAACGCTTTCCCCTGCTCCCTTACGGAACCAGCTGAACCAGCCACCTTCCAGTACGAATGCTGGGCCCTGGACTTATGCTGGCTGGGCAATTCTTTTGCCCCCTCACGTGATGCTGGCGTCCAGATGTCCTTCCTCCTAATGAGGCTCCCCTTATGCCTGGAGGGTGTTGTTCCTCTCAGTTAGGGGATCCCAGACAAGCCCCCAAATGTTATGCCTGCAGTCCGAGTCCCCAAAGCTGAGAAAACAAGACATCCACAGCAATGCAAAAGCAAAAGGGTTTTATTACTAGCTCGAGCTAGGACCCAAGCCACCTCCAGTGCAGCAGAGTGGTGCAAGGGCCCTGAGCCCTGAATTACAGCAGTATTTATAGACTTAGAACAAGGACAGGGAGTTGGCAAGGATGGATTGGTTGCAAGGGGTTCTTGGCATCTATTAATTGGCTAAATTTTGTGCATACAGGCTTGCTTAAGGGACTTTTCTTGTTATCTGGGCTAGCTCTAACCAGGCTATGGGGAATATGCTGACTGGATGAGTTTCAAGGTCAGGGGATGATGATCTCAGCTCCTTCTGGGCAGTGACCCAGCTCTTCCTGTGATTGTAGCTCTGGCCTTCTTTAGTTCTTGATGCCTGTCATGGCTTCTGTCAGGTCTCAACAAGATGAAGAGACAAACAGTTTATCTCCTTTCCAGAGATACTTCGATTTCTTGTCTTTCTGTCTCTGTCTCTCTCTTTATATGTCTTTTGTTTCCCCCCTTGTCCTTCCTTTCATCATATATTTCTGTTTTTCTGCAGAGAGAGGTTTCTGTTATGATTCTTCATTTCAGACACTTGGAGTCTGCACTTGTTTACACCAACACCATCCTATCATCACACTCAGTCTCACACATCCACATGTGTGTGCACATCTTCTGAGCCATGCTGCTGCTTCCGAATCACACATCCCCTGTCTCAAGAGAAGAGATGAAGGAAAGAACTAGGCAAGCCCAGGAAAATCTTCAGTCTGAAGGCCAGGGTAAAGGAAAACCAGAGGAGATAGGACTTTGAAGAAAATTTTGGGGGTGTAAAGTGAAAGTGAAGTAGCTCAGTCATGTCTGACTCTTTGCGACTCCATGGACTGTAGCCCACCAGGCTCCTCCACCCACGGGATTCTCCAGGCAAGAATACTGGGTGGGTTGCCATTTCCTTCTCCAGGGGATCTTTCCAACCCAGGGATCAAACCCAGGTCTCCCACATTGCAGGCAGGCGCTTTAACCTCTGACCCACCAGGGGGGTGGAGGAGGAAGCAATAGAGCACACAGTGATGGAGTAGACAGATCCACAGAGAAAACAGCAAATTCTCTTTTACTTCTAATAACACATATGTAGCTTATGGCACCCCCACTCCAGTACTCTTGCCCAGAAAATCCCATGGATGGAGGAGCCTGGTAGGCTGCAGTCCATGGGGTCGCTGAGTGTTGGACACGACTCAGTGTCTTCACTTTCACTTTTCACTTTCATGCATTGGAGAAGGAAATGGCAACTCAACTCCAGTGTTCTTGCCTGGAGAATCCCAGGGACGGTGGAGCCTTGTGGGCTGCTGTCTATGGGATCGCACAGAGTCAGACACAACTGAAGCGACTTATCAGCAGCAGCAGCTTAAAACTTCTATAGAAATTATCAGGTACTTATCAGGCCTGGACATCAGAACAAGTATTTCTATGATCCTGTTAAGAATTATTTAATTGAGAGAATAAGTAGGATGATGAACTATATTAAGGAGATCCATTTGTTAGTTAATAATAATAAATCAAGATGTTATTTAAAGATTTCTGGGGATATAAAAGAATGGTAAACTTTGGATCACATTAAAAAAAATATTTTATGCATAATGAAACCTCACAATGAGAAGGGCTACCAACCTGTTTGTATACATTTACTGAAATCAATTTTGCAAGTTTTCCTCTACTAGGAGAGTATTAAAATTTTTCTTAAAAAATAATTTTCAAAGAATTCAAAACCTGAGAACTGAGAAGTTAAGAAATTGCTATCAATTTAATTTAACAAAATGGAGCAAAGAGTGTGGAAGGAAAGTAGAAAGAATAATGTTATATAAGCAAGGGAAGAATGAATATATTAACTGTAAATTGTATCAGATAAAGGGTCATGAAAATAATTGATGAAAGAGAGAAACTACATAAAATGTATTTGATTATTAATTTATCATTAGGTATAGGATTTCATAAAAGTTTGGTTGCAGATTATTTTAAATCTATTAAGGATTTTTAAAAAGCCACTTCAGCCAAGAGTTGACTGGAGAAGAGAGACTAATGACATATGGTAATATACACATTTGATATGGTACAGTGTTAAATCCTGTATTATTTAATATTTTTAATGAATCAGAAGTGCATGAATTTGTGGATCATATTAAACTGGGGTGATTCTGCTCCCACAGAGGTTAGATAAATTTTTGCTCTAGAATTTGAGCTTTCAATTTCTTTCTTAGTATCTATGATTTCCTTCAAATTGGCTACATTTTGAGTACAGGACAGGTGAAACTAGATGGAATCTGGGATTCGGGAAATTGTGATGAGAATAGATACACTCCTGTGAGATTTGTTTCCTTATTAGTTGTTGTATTGTTGGTATCAATATTTTCTTATTTAGATGGAATGAAAAATATATTTCTTATAAACATATTTTGTTTTAAGGGAAAAGAAGTTAAGAAATACCAGATCCATTTAAAAAAAAGTATAAAGAAAATAGTTAGTAGTGTAGTTCTTTAGATACAAGTTTCTTTTGTCTTCCACCTTCATTAAGAGGCTCTGAAGGAGAAACAGAACAGAAACTAGTACCTATTAAACTGCACTGCAAGATAATGGCATCTGGTCCCAATACTTCATGGTGACTAGATGGGAAACAATAGAAACAGTGACATAATTTATTTTCTTGGGCTCCAAGGTCACTGCAGATGGTGACCCAAGCCATGAAATTAAAAGACGCTTGCTCCTTGAAAGAAAAGCTAGTCAGCATATTAAAAAGCAAAGACATCACTTTGCTGACAAAAGTCTATCTAGTCAAAGCTATGTTTTTCCAGTAGTCATGTATGGATGTGAGAGTTGGACCATGAAGAAGGCTGAGCATCGAAGTATTGATTATTTTGAACTGTGGTGTTGGAGAATACTTTTGAGAGTTCCTTGGACTACAAGGAGATCAAACCAGTCAATCTTAAAGGAAATCAACCCTGAATATTCATTTGAATGACTGATGATGACACTGAAGCTCCGATACTTTGGCCACCTGATATGAAGAGCTGACTCATTGGAATAGACCTTGATGCTTGGAAAGATTGAAGACAGGAGAAAAGGGGACGACAGAGGATGAGATGGTTGGATGGCACACCAACTCAATGGACATGAGTTTTAGCAAGCTCTGTGAAGTGGTGTAGGACAAGGAAGCCTGGTATGTCCATGGGGTCATAAAGAATCTGACATGGCTGAGCAACTGAACAACAGCAACACAAAAGTTTCTTTTCTCCCTTTTTAAGTATGTAGTCCAACATTATAATTTTTCAGATGGAGAAACCATAGCCCAAGGGAATGAAGAAACTCTTTGAGTAAACATGCATAACTAGTTAACAGAAGCAATTTTCCATGCTAAGGCACTTTGGTCATGTCCAACTGTGTGCAACCCTATGGACTGTAGCACACTAGGCTCCTCTGTCCATTTGGATTCTCTTGGCAAGAATACTAGAGTGGATTGTCACACCCTTCCCCAGGGGATCTTCCTGACCCAGGGATTGAACCTGAGGCTCTTAAGTCTCCTGCTTGGCAGGCAGGTTTCTTACCACTAACACAACCTACACAATTAACAAGATATAAAATATCCAAATCATAGGCCAGTGACCTTTCCACCTTACCATTTAGTCATTTGCTCATGATGGTAACAACATTGTTTTATTTTCATTGTAATCACTTTTAAGAGGGCTTCCCTGGTAGCTCGTAGTTTAAAGCATCTGCCTTCACTGTGGGAGACCTGGGTTTGATCCCTGGGTTGGGAAGACCCCCTGGAGAAGGAAATGGTAACCCACTCCAGTATTCTTGCCTGGAAAATCCCATAGATGGAGAAGTCTGGTAGGCTACAGTCCACGGGGTCACAAAGAGTTGGACACGACTAAGCGACTTCACCCTCACCATCACTTTTAAGAACCACAAACAAAAGTCTTTATACTTCTGTTTTAATTTATCTGCCTACAAACTATATTTACTTGTATGCCCTAACTTAGGTGAAATTTATTAGAAAATACCAAGATTTTTTTTTTTAATTTGTTTTTCCCAAAATCTTCTAGCACTGTGGTTATTAGCTTATTTTATATTACCTAGAAGCAAATCCTTAGAGTTACGAGCTCCGCTTTTTCATCACACATTTTTGTGAAAAAATGCATTCTATTGTTTTTCTAAGTTCTTTTTTCTACTTATTACATTTCCATAACCACCACTGAATTCTGATCTCATCCTATATTCACCTGTGTAGTGGAGACAATTTGATACATTTTAATAGATATGTTTTTCAATGCAAATAATTTATTTTCATGCAGTTTTCCTTCCTAATACCTTCATCTTTTAAAACAAATATCATTATCCATCATTGTAGGAAAGACAAGCCTCCATAAACATCAAAAAAATAAATGACCAACAGAGTTAATTTATGTCTGTTGAGCTTTAAAACCCAAATACTGAGGGTAAATAATAGAGTTTAAAAATATTAGATAAGCAAGCTTATTTAATTTTATTTCATTTTTCTGCACCTGAGGAAATACACTTACTATTTTAGAATAGATAAGAAAAACATAATTCAAATATAAGAGAAATAAGGTTCTGCTTTCAGTATGTTGGTGTGTGTGTTTAAGAGACCATATATGCCAACTATAAACTCTGAAAAACATGCAAAAATAATTACCTGAAGGCTCTGAAATATGAACAAACCAAACTAATTTTCATGGTGATCTAAACTTGGAGGCTGCAGACAGCATGGGATAAGTTTCCCATTGCTATGGCTTCAGTGTTAGGGAGACCTCAGGCATGGGGCATTATGGCCAAGAATGACAGAACTCTCATAGAAAACCTTAATTTTTATTGTCTAAAGAACCAGAGGACAGGACCAGGGAAAATACAGTTGTGAACATTTTAAAGTGAGGGAATTTTTAAAAGAGGAACAAAGAAAGCCAGAACCCTAGAGTCTGCATATAAATTCTGTTCAGATACGTAGATAATACCTGTCATGAATGAGCAAAGCAAACCTGAAGCAAGTTTCCACTAACAGAAAGAATCCAACTTATACTACTAGAGTTGTTCGCTCTAGCTGAGGCAGATATTAACATTATAGCTAAATTAATAGCTTGAAAATTATTGATTAGAACAGAATACAAAATCTACAATTTAATAGTTATAACATCCAGAATAAAATCTAAAATTACACAAGGAACAAAAAAATATGATTCATTCACAAGGGAAAACTGGTCAACAGAAGACAGCTGTAAGATGACGATAGTGTTGGACATGACTGAGCGACTGAGCTGAACTGAACTGAAGGGATGATGCCTATATAAAATTCTTATTTGTGTTCCAACATGTATCCATAAGTAAAATCTACAAGTAGGTTGCTTTTGTTTCCTGCACATATCATATTAATTAATGCTAATGTTTTCCTATGCTGACTGCCTCATTCTGATGAAACCTCTTTTTCTGTCAGAACAAATCCAAACTATGCTGCTTCAAAGACCACTGAAATAAGCTTTCATTAATCCCATCTAACTTGATCTACTCTTATGTGCATGTGTGTCTGTGAAGTTGCTTCAGTTATTTTTCCGCCACTCCCACACTCTGTGCGCAGTGGCGCGCGCCTGTAGTCCCAGCTACTAGGGACGCTGAGGCGGGAGGATCGCTTTAGCTCAGGAATTCTGGGCTGCAGTGTGCTATGCCGATTGGGTGTCAGCACTAACTTTGGCATCAATGCGGGGGACCACCAGGTTGCCTAAGGAGGGGTGAACAGGACGAGGTCGGAAACGGAGCAGGTCAAAACTCCCATGCTGATCAGTAGTGGGATCAAGCCTGTGAATAGCCAGGGTACTCCAGCCTGGGCAACATAGCGAGACCCCGTTTCTTTTCTGGAGAAGGGAATGGCAAGTCCACTCCAGTATTCTTGCCTGGAGAATCCCATGGATAGAGAAGCCTGACGGGCTACAGTTCATGGAGTCGCAGAGTCAGATAGGACTGAACGGCGAACCCACCCACACGTACTGTAGCCAGTAAATAAGCCTCCTCTGTCCATGGGATTTCCCAGACAAGACTACCAGAGTGGGTTGCCATTTCCTCCTCCAGGGGATCTTCCTGATCCAGGGATCCAAACGGCATCTCTTATGCACCATTTGGGAAGCCACTACTCCCGTGAATCAACCCATTTTCTGAAAACATTTTGCCATTTAATATACCTACACCATAATCTAGCATCATTACTTCCAAAGAAATCCCGGGGCTGATCTCCTTCAGAATGGACTGGTTGGATCTCCTTGCAGTTCAAGGGACTCTCAGGAATCTTCTCCAACACCACAGTTAAAAAGTATCAATTCTTCGGAGCTCTGCCTTCTTCACAGTCCAACTCTCACATCCATACATGACCACAGGAAAAACCATAGCCTTGACTAGACGAATCTTAGTCGGCAAAGTAATGTCTCTGCTTTTGAATATACTTTCTAGTTTGGTCATATATTTTCTTCCAAGGAGTAAGTGTCTTTTAATTTCACCGCTGCAATCAACATTTGCAGTGATTTTGGAGCCCCCCAAAATAAAGTCTGACACTGTTTCCACTGGTTCCCCATCTACTTCCCATGAACTGATGGGACTGGATGCCATGATCTTCATTTTCTGAATGTTGAGCTTTAAGCCAACATTTTCACTCTCCACTTTCATTTTCATCAAGAGATTTTTAGCTCCTCTTCACTTTCTGCCATAAGGTTGGTGTCATCTGCATATTTGAGGTTATTGATATTCCTCCCGGCAATCTTGATTCCAGCTTTTGCTTATCCCGCCCAGGGTTTCTCATGATATACTCTGCATATAAGTTAAATAAGCAGGGTAACAATATACAGCCGTGACGGACTCCTTATCCTATTTGGAAACAGTCTGTTGTTCCTTGTCCAGTTCTAACTGATGCTTCCTGACATGCATACAGATTTCTCAAGAGGCAGGTCAGGTGGTCTGATATTCCCATCACTTTCAGAATTTTCCACAGTTTATTGTGATCCACACAGTCAAAGGCTTTGGCATAGTCAATAAAACAGAAATAGATGTTTTTCTAGAACTCTCTTGTTTTTTCCATGATCCAGCAGATGTTGACAATTTGATCTCTGTTTCCTTTGCCTTTTCGAAATCCAGCTTGAATATCTGGAATTTCAAGGTTCACGTATTACTGAAGCCTGACTTGGAAAATTATGAGCATTATTTTACTAGCATGTGAGATGAGTGTAATTGTGCGGTAGTTTGAGCATTCTTTGGCATTGCCTTTCTTTGGAATTGGAATGAAAACTGACCTTTTCCAGTCCCGTGGCCCCTGATGAGTTTTCCAAATTTGCTGGTGTATTGAGTGCAGCACTTTAACAGCATCATCTTTCAGGATTTGAAATAGCTCTACTGGAATTCCATCACGTCCACTCGCTTTGTTCATAGTGATGCTTTCTAAGGCCCACTTGACTTCACATTCCAGGATGTCTGGCTCTAGATGAGTGATGACACTATTGTGATTATCTGGGTCTTGAAGATCTTTGTACAGTTCTTCTGTGTATTCTTGCCACCTCTTCTGAATATCTTCTGCTTCTGTTAGGTCCAGACCATTTCTGTCCTTTATTGAGCCCATCTTTGTATGAAATGTTCCCTTGGTATCTCTAATTATCTTAAAGAGATCTCTAGTCTTTCCCATTCTGTTCCTTTTCCTCTATTTCTTTGCATTGATCACTGAAGAAGGCTTTCTTATCTCTTCTTGCTATTCTCTGGAAATCTGCATTCAGATACTTGTATCTTTCCTTTTCTCCTTTGCTTTTCACCTCTCTTCTTTTCACAGCTATTTTTAAGGCCTGTCCAGACAGCCATTTTGCTTTTTTTGCATTTATTTTCCATGGGGATGGTCTTGATCCCTGTCTCCTGTACAGTGTCATGAACCTCATTCCATAGTTCATCAGGCACTCTATCTATCAGATCTAGGCCCTTAAATCTATTTCTCACTTCCACTGTATAGTCATAAGGAATTTGATTTAGGTCATACCTGAATGTTCTAGTGATTTTCCGTCTTTCTTCAATTTAAGTTTGAATTTGGTAATAAGGAGTTCATGATCTGAGCCACAGTCAGCTCCTGGTCTTGTTTTTGTTGACTGTATAGAGCTTCTCCATCTTTGTCTGCAAAGAATATAATCAATCTGATTTTGGTGTTGACCATCTGGTGATGTCCATGTGTAGAGTCTTCTCTTGTGTTGTTGGAAGAGGGTGTTTGCTATGACCAGTGCATTTTCTTGGCAAAACTCTATTAGTCTTTGCCCTGCTTTATTCCACATTCCATGGCCAAATTTGCCTTTTACTCCAGGTGTTTCTTAATTTCCTACTTTTGCATTCCAGTCCCTTATAATGAAAATGACATATTTTCTGGGTGTTAGTTCTAAAAGGTTTTGTAGATCTTCATAGAACTGTTCAAACTTCAGCTTATTCAGCATTACTAGTTATGGCATAGACTTGGGTAACTGTGATATTGAATGGCTTTTAGAAGTCATAATCAAGTCTTTTTACAGTAAATGAAACAGATACTAGTAAAAACAGTTTGTAGTTACCCAATAAGTATTAGCAAATTAAACAGGTACTGTCTCTTTTCTCTAGAAGGTCTCTGTACAATGCAAGATGCATTAATCAACCGAATGGAACAATGGTAGAAAATTGCTGTTAGGAATGTACAAGCTTTAAAAGAAATGGCTTTTTAAAATTTTTTTGTTAATCTATTCCTTTGCCTTTGGGGAGATAATTACTTAAACGTCTCCAAAAGCTCATTAAAATCAGTAACCTTCCCTGCAGGTATCAGTACCTATTCTTCTTGCTTTTATTTTTGTTTTTCCATTTTTAATCAACAAAAATGTAAGATATTGGTTGGAGAAAAATATTTGGGATTTATTTGTTGTTTATTTATTAATATTAAATGATACATTTAAATGATCACTGTAGTTAGACTCAAAGGACTGGAATTTTACCTAATTTTATTTGGCCATTGAGTTGTTATGTGAATTTGGACAAGGCAACTACCTCATAGGGCCTCAGTTTCCATATCTGGGAAGAAAAAATATATATAAAATCCAGCTAGACACATTTTGCATTTCTAATACGTGCCTCAAATGCAGTTAGAGGCTCAGATAAAATGTTTTCTAGCTCCGTCCTTATATAAAAGATCTAACATTTTCATATAATTTGATAAAGGCAATACAATATGTCTGAGACCAAATATTTTAAATGCATTTAATCTTAGTTAGGAAACAATTTTTTTTTTTTTAATCTAGGTAAGCTAAAATTCATTTCACTTGTAAAAATTATAAATAATAAATGTTCACATTTATATGACACAGTTTGGGAAGTTCACATTATTCTGTAAACTAAAGAACATAATACAGCACTAATTTAAAACAATGTAATGAAAAATAAGAGCTTCCAAGATTGACAAACTGCATTTCTTCATCCCACCATTAAAAATCATTGACTATTAAAGCAGTCTCTTTCAGACTCACAGACTTAGAGAAAAACTTGTAGTTGCTGGTGGAAAGGATGAGGAAAAGGATAGTTAAGAATTTGAGATAAACATGTACATACACGCACATTTAAAATTAATAATCTACAAGGACCTATAGTGTAGCACATATCTGATTACAATATATGATATTGATAGATATAGACACAGACATAGACAAAGATATAGATATAACTGTTTCGATTCAGTTCAGTTCAGTCACTCTGATGTGTCTGACTCTTTGCAACCCCATGAATTGCAGCACGCCAGTCCATTACCAACTCCCAGAGTTCACTCAAACTCACGTCCACCAAGTCGGTGCCAACCCACCATTTCATCCTCTGCCATCCCCTTCTCCTCCTGTCCCCAATACCTCCCAGCATCAGAGTCTTTTCCAATGAGTCAACTCTTCGCATGAGGTGGCCAAAGTACTGGAGTTTCAGCTTTAGCATCATTCCCTCGAAAGAAATCTCAGGGCTGATCTCCTTTAGAATGGACTGGTTGGATGTCCTTGTAGTCCAAGGGACTCTCAAGAGTCTTCTCCAACACCACAGTTCAAAAGCATCCATTCTTTGGCACTCAGCTTTCTTCACAGTCTAACTCTCACATCCCTACATGACTACATAGCCTTGACTAGATGGACCTTAGTCAGCAAAGTAATGTCTCTGCTTTTGAATATGCTATCTAGGTTGGTCATAACTTTCCTTCCAAGGAGTAAGCGTCTTTTCATTTCATGGCTGCAGTCACCATCTGCAGTGATTTTGTAAGCATACATAAATATCTTGTCAATACATATCTGAGATGGTTTCCTGAAGGAAAATACCACCTTGACAGATTGCCAAATACAAATAGGCATCAATTCATTGAAAAATGAGAGTTGGTATATATGAAAAGGTAATATATCAGTTTTACTTAAGAACAGGATTTTTAACTAGGTTATACTTCATCTATCCAATATATCTTGCATAATCCAACATATGTAACATTCAACACAGTAGGCAAGACTCACAAAATAAACACTAATATCCTCTCAAATTGGAGACTGCTTGTTATTAGACTACAAGCTTTGATTGTTTTTTTTTGTTTTTTGTTTTTTTTTCATTGCTCCCTGTTCTTACAATTAAGAATTGGGTAGTTGCTGGTTTTATGTAATAGCAATTCATGGTGCTGTAATTTATCATTGATTCCATCATTTCAAAATTAACTTTTTCTGGAGTGTGCAGGTTAACAATCTAAGGGACTTTCTTAGCTCTTCTTTCTCTTTCAGAATGCTTCTAAAGATCAGCAAATGCTCTCAGCTACATCTTGAAGATTCATGGCAGCTCTGTTCAAATATACTTACTTTTACTTCTTCCCCCTAGTTTAAAATATCAACAATATTCCTAGAATTCAATATTACCCTAATATTTGGTCTCATTGATTGTAATCACAATCCTTCCTCATAGTCTTCGGTGTGTGTGTGTGTGTGTGTGTGTGTGTGTGTGTGTTTTCCCCTCATCCCTAAGTCAGGGTAATCCTTTGAAAAACATTTTGAGAATGTCATTCCCTTGCTGATAACCTCCAGTTGTTTTCCATCACAATCAGAATACAATCCCAAATCCTCACTGCAGTCACCAAGACCTAGTCCATTGCTAGAGCTTCTACCACTTTCCTCTCCTTTCATTTCTTTCCTGTTGGTAAGCAGGAAGTTAGCTGAAAGCAAAATAGGAAGACTTTACAGTAAACAACCAATGGCTGCCTAATCTCACCAAGTGATTTACCAGCCCTGCCACAAATATGCCCCCACCAGAACCACTGAAAGAGTCAGGGCACCTTAAAAATCCCCCACTGGCCAGTTAGGGGACTTCCTCTACTCTAGCACGTGTGTATACTTCATACCATCCAATACTAAAGTAACCTTTGGTGACCGTTAGACTCATTAACTGTCTACAAATATCTGTGAATACATTCATCTAATTATAATAGACTGGATTATGGGAAGGACATGTGCAGTAGAGCATCTTGTTATATAATATGCAACTGTCAATCAGTTATGTCAATCAATGGTCTCCCCTGGTCTATGCAAATGATTCTGCCTTAAAATCTCTACCCTAGCCCTCCTGGGTCATTTGTCTCTCTTGGCATAGTTCTCCACTCTCTTGAGGTGTTCACTCTGTTCTTTCTTTGTGTGTACTCATTTGCTCAACTGTGTCTGAGTCGAGAACCTGTTCTTTCTTTCCTTATTATTAATAAATTTTCTTAAGACCTTAAATTCTTCTTTTCATCTCTGCTGAGAACCATGGCTCACAGGAAGAAAGGTCTCCAGACTCTCCTCGCTAGAACTGTCAGAATGGTCTAATCTTTCCTAAAATTAGCACAGTCTAAACTCTGGTCCATTACAGTCTCTGTTGTTCCCTCCCTAATTTCTCTGTATATTTCTCCTTTTCTTGGTTTTATTTCAAAAGGCCTTTGCTCAGTATTACCTTCTTAGCTAAGCCTTATGTTGCATCACATTTAAATAGTTTCCTCATTTCTCTCTTTATAGAGAGTTTCCTCATTTCTCTCTATATATCTTGCTTTACTTTTCTTTACAGAAAATCTCACTCTATGAAATAATATTTTTATTCTTGAATCATTCATTTATACATTATCTATAAGTTCCATAAGGTCAGGGAATATTCTCTTTTTCTTTCATCATCTATCTTCAGTACTTAGTCAATGGCCATATAAGATGCATCTGTAGAATGAACAAATAACTCACATATCCTCTCAGTGATAACATCTAAAGGAGGAAACTGAGTCTATTTCATCTATCTATCTATCTATCTATAAAACATTGTTGTTGTTGAATACCTAAGTCATGTCTGATGCTTTGTGAGCCCATGGATGGCAGACTGCCATGATTTTCTGTCCTTCACTATCTCCCAGAGTTTGGCCAAACTCATATCCATTGAGTTGATTATGCCCTTCAACCATCCCATCCTCTGTCACCCCCATCTTTTTCTGCCCTCAATCTGTCCCAGCATTGGGGTCTTTTCCAATGAGTCAGTTCTTTGCATCAGGTGGCCAAAGTATTGGAGCTTCAACTTCAGCATCAGTCCTTCCAATGAATATTCAGAGCTAATTTCCTTTAGGATTGACTGGTTTAATTTGCTTGGTGTCCAAGGGCTCTCAAGAATCTTCTCTAGCACCACAATTTGAAAGCATCAGTGTTTCAGCATTCAGTTTTCTTTATGGTCCAACTCTCACTTTTGTAGATAACTCATGGAAAAATCATAGCTTTCACTATATGGACTTTTGTTGACAAAGTGATATCTCTGCAGTTTAATACACTGTCTAGGTTTGTCATAGCTTTTCTTCAAAGAAAAAAAGTGTCTTTGTTTCTTTCTTGTTTTAATTTCATGGTTACAGTCACTATCCACAGTGATTTTGGAGACCAGGAAAATAAATTCTGCCACTGTTTCTACTTTTTCCCCATCTATTGACCATGAAATGATGGGACTGCATGCCATGGTCTTAGTTTATTGAATGCTAAGTTTTAAGCCAGCTTTCTCACTCTTCTCTTTCACCTTCATCAAGAGGCTTTTTAGTTTCTCTTCCCCTTCTGTTTTTGGAGTGGTATCATCTGCATATATGGTGTTGTTCTTTCTCCCAGAAATCTTGATTCTAGCTTGTGTTTCATCTAGCCCGGTATTGACATGATGTACTCTGTACATACGTTAAGTAAGCATGGTGAAAATATACAGCCTTGACATACTCCCCTTCCCTTTTTTGAACCAGTTCATTGTTCTATGTTCAGTTCTAACTGTTGCTTCTTAATGTGCATACAGGTTTCTCAGGAGACAGGTAAGATGGTCTGTTATTCCCATCTCTTTAAAAATTTTCCACAGTTTGTTGTGATCCACATGGTCAAAGGTCTAACGTAGTCAATAAAGTAGAAGTAGATGTTTTTCTGGAATTCCCTAGCTTTTTCTATGATCCAACAGATGGTGACAATTTGACCTCTGGTTCCTCTGCCTTTTCTAAATCCAGCTTGAAGACTTGATGGAAGGATTTTGAACATTACCTTGCTAGCATATGAAAGGAGGACACTTGTGCGGTAGTTTGAGCATTGTTTGGCATTTCCTTTCTTTGGGATTGGAATGAAAACTGACCTTTTCCAGCCCTGTGGCCATTGTTGAATTTTCCAAATTTGCTGGCATATTAAGTGCAGGACTTTAATGGCATGATCTTTTAAAATTTGAAATATCTCAGCTGGAATTTCATCACCTCCACTAGTTTCTTTCATAGTAATGCTACCTAAGGCCCACTTGATTTCACACTCTAAGATATTTGGTTCTAGGTGAGTGACCACATCACTGTGGTTATCTGAGCAATTAAGTTTTTTTGTATAATTCTTCTATTGTATTCTTGTACCCTCTTCTTAATCTCTTCTTCTTCTGTTAGGTCCTTGTCGTTTTTGTCCTTTATAGAGTCCATCTTTTCATGACATGCTCCCCTGGTATCTCCAATTTTCTTAAAGAGATCTTTAGCCTTTCCCATTATTTTTCTCTATTTCTTTGAATTGTTCACTCAAGAAAACTTTCCTTTCGCTCCTTGTTATTCTCTGGAACTCTGCATTCAGTTGAGTATATCTTTCCCTATCTCCTTTGCCTCAGCTCTATGTAAGGCCTCCCCAACCATATATATATATATTTTTAGGATGGTTTTGCTCACCACCTCTTGTACAATGTTATGAACCTCCATCTATAGTTCATCAGCCACTCTAAGAGATCAAATCCCTTGAATCTGTCACCTCTTCTTTATAATCATAATGGATTTAAGCATACTTAAATGCTTCCCTTGTGGTGTAGACAGTAAAGAATCTGCCTGCACTTGAGAAGACCTGTATTCAACCCCTGGGTTGGGAAGATCCCCTGGAGTAGGGATGGCAACCCATGCCAGTATTCTTTTCTGGAGAATTCCATGAACAGAAGATCTGGCAGGCTAAAGTCTCTGGGATTGCAGAGTCAGACACAACTGAGTGACTAACACTCCTACTCCTAAATGGTCTACTGATTTTCCCTACTTTCTCCAATTTAAGCCTGAAATTTGCAATAAGGAGCTTATGATCTGAGCCACAGTCAGCTCCAAGTCTTGTTTTCACTGATTGTATAGAGCTTCTCCGTCTTCAGCTGCAAAAAATAGTCAGTCTGATTTCAGTATTGACCATATGGCAATGTCCATGTGTAGAGTCCTCTCTTGTGTTGTTGGAAGACAGTCTTTGCTATGACCAGTGTGTTCTCTTGGCAAAACTCTGTTAGCCTTTGTCCTGCTTCATTTTTGTATTCTAAGGCCAAAACTTGCCTGTTCATACAGGTATCTCTTGACTTCCTACTTTTGCACTCCATTCCCCTATGATGAAAAGGATTTTTTTTTTTTGATGTTAGTTCTAGAAGGTTTTGTAGGTTAGTTAGTGCTAGAAGATCTTGTAGTTCTTCATAAAACTGTTCAACTTTGTTCTCTTCAGCATCTGTGGTTGGATTAGACTTGGATTACCATGATTTTGAATAGTGTGCCTTGAAAAAGAATGGAGATCATTATGTCATTTTTGAGATTGAACCCAAATACTCCATTTCAGGCTCTTTTGGTGACTGCTCCATTTCTTCTAAGGGATTCTTGTCCACAGTAGTTAATACAATGGTCATCTGTGTTAAATTCACCCATTCCTATCCACTTTAGTTTATTGATTCCTAAAATGTTGATGTTCACTCTTGCATTCTCCTATTTGATCACATCCAAATTTACTTTATTCATGGACCTATCATTACAGGTTATGGCATCAGACTTTTTTTCACCATCACCCATATCCAGAAATGAACTTTGTTTCCACTTTGGCCCGGCCTCTTCATTCTTTCAGGCTTCCTGGTGGCTCAGACTGTAAAAATCTTCCTGCAATGTGGAAGACCTGGGTTCGATACATAGGTCAGGAAGACTCCCTGGAAAAGGGAATAGGAACCCACTCCAGTAATCTTTTCTGGAGATTCCAAGGAAAGAACAGCCTGGTGGGCTACTTCATTCCTTCTGGAACTATTGTTATGCTCTTCCCCAGTAGCATATTAGACTCTTACTGATCTGAGGGTTTCGTTTTAAAGTGTTTTATCTTTTTGCCTTTTCATATTGCTTAAAATGTTCTTGAAGCAAGGAAACTAAGGCAATGATCAGTTCATTTCACTTCAGTTTCTGGGTCATGTCTGATTCTTTGTGACCCCATGGACTGCAGCACACCAGGCCTCCCTGTTCAATGCCAACTCCTGAAATTTACTCAGACTTATGTCCATTGAGTAGGTGATGCCATCCAAACACCTCATCCTCTATTGTCCCTTGTCCTCCTGCCTTCAATCTTTCACAGCATGAGGGTCATTTAAAATGAGTCATTTCAAAGCTTCATCATCAGTCTTTTCAATGAATATTCAGGACTGATTTCCGTTGGTTGGATCCCTTGCAGTCCAAGGGATTCTCAAGGGTCTTCTCCAACACCACAGTTCAAAAGCATCAATTCTTCAGTGAGGATACATTACACTATATATAATATAAATATAGACTGTATAAATATATTATATATTCAAATATAACTTTGCATTTATTATTTATGTCAAGTAAAATTAAAGTGTATAACCATATAAACACAATTTATTATTTAATAGAACAATAATCTTTTTACTTTCAATATTCAAGTTTTCAAACTGAAAAATAAATATATGTATATTTTATGCCACGTTGTCTTAATAAATTATTTTATTACCTTGTCCTTTTAATTGCAAAGAAATATGTCTTATGTTTTGGATTTTGTAATGCTTTATTGAGCATTTCCAGATTCGTATAACTTTTTTTTTTTTCATTTCCTAGTCTTCAACCTTGACACATTAAGTGTGGTTAAACAGAATGTAGTGATTCTTCTATTGGAAAACTTACCTGAACAACTAGCCATCTTCACTGGATGTTTACATATATCCCTTCTGCCCTTGATTTAGATATAAAAACATCTATGATTGCATTTAAATTATTCTTTCTTTGTCAGTGTGCCATGATATGTTATTGCATCAGAAATTATTTAAATTAAAAATGCCTTTTGTCTAATTGTGTCTGGTGCAGATGCTCTTAATGTCCTTAAAATTGAACAAAGCAAAAAAAAAAAAAGTGAAAGCCAATTAGAGCAAAAAATTTTTTTTTAATACATTATAGCTTAACATATACACTAGCAATAAATATTTTGCCAGGTGAGTGAGAATTGGAAAACTAGATTACTGAGATAGATAAGCAGTTTGAAACTACCTATAATACATTCCTGAAATAACATGTCTATGTCTGTGGGTAAGAAGATATGAAGAAAATCCACATCTCATCAATGTGCTGTCCCTAATGCAGAAGGACAAGATTTGTGTCAAACAGAACTAACTAAAATATTGTAGCTATTATCTATGGTAAGTCTAAGTGTCCATTGTGCTGCTTATGCTTTCTGTCACAGTTTTCTATCCATTCAGAGGGTAAAACTCCTTGAAAACCAGCACAGGTACCAGTGTAAGAAAGGAGGGTGAAATGTTAATATATCACCCCAGGAAGTACACAGTCCCATAAATAGAATGTTAAAGAATAAGAAGGAATATAGAGTGTCTGATTTTTGTGCATCTAGGAGGTAAAAGTTTTTAAATAATTATTGATTCCATGTCACAAAATATGGAAGCAAAATTATGATAATATCTATCATCTCAGTAGAACCACAGTTGATGAATATTTGTCACCTCTTGAAAATTTGATGAGCAATTTTACACATCAACAGTTGTACCAGATGTGAATTTAAAAAGGGACCCAGAATCAAATTGCCAGTGAGCCATCAGAAGTTGAATGGGCAAAACTGAACTTATGTTTTTACCTATCAGCAGTAAGATAGTGCCCCTATTCCTCTACAAGAGAAGTGCCATAGATACCCACCTGAAACAGGAGGTTTAAATAAGATCCAAAGTCTTAGGATATTATGCAA
This sequence comes from Nanger dama, assembly GCA_917880005.1. Lineage (NCBI taxonomy): Eukaryota > Metazoa > Chordata > Mammalia > Artiodactyla > Bovidae > Nanger > Nanger dama. Next base: position 9,784,956 of record CAKJTW010000069.1, read on the forward strand.
AAATATTTTAAAAATCATTCACCATACAAGGAAGAAGGAAGGTCTCAAACTGAAGGGAGGAACACAGAAACAATAAATGAATTCCAACATCAATACGATCAAGATGTTACATATCAGAAAAAATTTTAAAGTAGTAATAATAGAAATATTTCAATAAGCAATTATAGACATCCTTGAAAAAAAGTGAACAAAGTGAAATCTGCATCAAAGAAATATATTTAGAGGAAGTCAACAAAAATTTGAACGTAATAGCTGAGATACAAAGTCAGTGAATAGGCTCAACAGGAGAATGGAAACTAAAGAGGGAATAATGAATGAACTGAAAAACAGAACAATAGAAATTACCTTATCTTAATAACAATAAAAATTGATTGAATAAAAACATAGACTAAGTCTCATAGACTTGTTGAATTGTTGCAAAAGATATAACACTCAGGTTAGAAGTGTTTCAGAAAATGTGATAAGGTGGAACTTTAAAGGTACATAGGGAAAATAATGGTTGAAATTTTCCCATTTTTGGCAAGAGATATAAAGGTACAGATTCAAGAACATAAACAAACACAAATGAAATAAAATCAAAGAAAGTAGAGACAAAATGCATCATAATTAAACTTCTGAAAGCTAAAGACAAAGGAAACAACACTTGAAAGCAGACAGGTGAAAAAAATAATGCCATAGTGATAGTAGAAAAAAATAATTCAACTATTCAGTTCAGTTCAGTCACTCATTTGTGTCTGACTCTTTGTGACCATATGGGCTATCAGGCTTCTCTGTCCATCACCAATTCCCAGAGTTTGTGAGTTAGTGATGCCATCCAACCATCTCATCCTTGGTAATCCCATTCTTCTCCTGCCTCCACCCTTTCCCAGCATCAGGGTCTTTCCCAGTCAATCAGTTCTTCACATCAGGTGGCCAGAGTATCAGAGCTTCAACTTCATCACCAGTCCTTCCAGGAAATATTCAGGACTGATTTCCTTTTGGATTGACTGGTTCTAACTCCTTTCAGTCCAAGAGACTCTCAACAGTCTTCTCCAACACTACAGTTCAAAAGCATTAATTTAAATATAATGGATTTAAAATTAGAAACTATGAAGTCTTGAAGGAAGTGGCACAATATTTTTCCATTTGAGAAAGGGAGAGCACTATTAATTCATAAGCCTATGAAAAATGTTTTCCAGAATCAAGGGGCAATCAAGACACACACAGATATTTACACTTACAATACACACTCAGATAAGGAAGAACTTGTAGCCAGATTTGCTATAGAAAAAATGAGCAAAGAAAATTCTCTACATAGGAAAAGAGTCATAGAAGAAGGATTATTGGTACATGCAAAAGGAAGAAAATACTGTAAGCAAAACTCTAGGTAGTATCATTGATTTTTCCTCTTGAGTATTGCAAATTATGTTGGATGGTTGAAACAAAACATATAACAATGTCTGATGTGGTTCTAAAAGTATGTAGGGAAAACATATCAGAAAATTATGCTATAAACAAGGAAGAGTAAAGAGATATAATAGGATGTAAGATTTCTATATTTCATTTAAAGTGGTAAAATTACGATACTAGTAGACTGTAGTAAACTGCATTTTTCAGTAGCTCTTGAACAACTTGGGTTTGAAATATATGGTTCTACATATATCAGGATTCTTTCGCTAAATATGTAGTATAGTAATATATGTTCTATGATTGGTTAAATCCATGGAGGCAGAAGTAAGGATACAGAGGAATGACTGGAAAGTTATATGTGGATTTTAAAGTGCACACACTGCACTAACTGCAGGTTAAACTGCAGTAACCACAGGTTAGTGGTTAGCACCACTATCCTCCATGTTGTTTAAGTGTCAACCATAAAAGTAACCAAGAAAGTTCAGTAAAAGGTATATAAATATATATAGAAATATCAGAAAGAAATTCTAAATTTTTTCAAGTTGTCTACAGGAAGGTAGGAAAAATGAAACAGAAAACATTAACTGTAAAAAGACAAAAAAAAAAAAAGGCAAAATTAAGCTGTATCAATAATTGTATTAAATGTAAATGGTCTAAATATTCCAACTGAAAGGCAGAGATTTGGCACAGTGGATCAAACAAAATGATCTGAATGAATATTTTTATAGTAAAATCACTTAAAATATAAGAATACAGATCTTCTTCCACTTACAATGGAGTTATACATTCCAACAAACCCATTGTAAATTGAAAATATCATAAATTGAAATAGGTTTAACACCTATAGCTTATAGCTTAGCTAGCCTATCTTAAATGTGTTCAGAACACTTGCATTAGCCTATGATCAGTTCAATTCAGTTGCTCAGTCATGTCTGACTCTTTGCAACCCCAAGGACTGAAACAAGCCAGGTGTCCCTGTCCATCACTAACTCCTGGAGCTAGCTCATCACTCATCGAGTTGGTGATGCCATCCAGTCATCTCATCTTCTATCATCCTCTTCTCCTCCTGCATTCAAAAACCCATCAGGGTCTTTTCCAGTGAGTAAGTTATTCACACCAGGTGGCCAAAGTATTGGAGTTTCAGCTTCAGCATCAGTCCTTCCAATGAATATTCAGGGCTGATTTCCTTTAGGATTGACTGGTTTGATCTCCTTGCAGTCCAAGGGACTCTCAAGAGTCTTCTCCAACACCACAGTTCAAAAGCATCAATTCTTCAGTGCTCAGCTTACCTTACTGTCCTACTCTCACATCCATACATGACTACTGGAAAAATCATAGCTTTGACTAGATGGACCTTTGTTGGCATAGTAATATCTCTACTTTTTAATATGCTATCTAGGTTTGTCATAGCTTTTCTTCCAAGGAGCAAGTGTCTTTTAATTTTGTGGCTCCTGCACCATCTTCAGGGGCCCAAGAAAAGAAAGTCTGTCACTGTTTCCATGATAGCCTGTGATAGTCAAAAGCATGTAATTCAAATCCTATTTTAAACTAAAGTTTTGAATACCTCATGTGATTTATTTAATGCTGTACTGAAAGTGAAAAAAAAAAAAAAAGACTGGTGTATGAGTACAGACTGCTTGTAAGTGTATTGGTTGTTTATCCTCATGATAGTGTGAATAACTGGGAGCTGAGGCTTGATGCCACTGTCTATCTTTTGGAGAGTATCATACCACATATTGCAAGCCCAGGAAGACATCAAAGTACAAAATTTGAAATGTGGTTCATAGGGTAAACTTGAAAAATTGCCCAAGTTAAATCATCATAAACTGGGAACCATCTGTATATGAAGACTGAAAGTAAAAGACTTATCATTAAATGATTAACTAAAGGAAAGTTGGAGTGACTGTATTATCCTTAGATATATTAGACTTCCAAGGAAAGAGAGAAACATTTTATAATGATAAAAATGTCAGCCAATGAAATAATTAATTTCTAAAATACACAAGAAGCTCCTACAACTCAATACTAGAAAAACAAATAACTCAATCCAAAAGTGGGAAAATACCTAAACAGACATTACTCCAAAGAAGACATACAGATAAGCTACAAACACATGAAATATGCTCATTATTAGAGAAATTAAAATCAAAACTTCAGTGAATTATCACCTCACACCAGTCAGAATGACCATCATCAAAAAGTCTACAAACAATAAATGCTGGAGAGGCTGTGAAAAAAGGAAACCCTCTTGCATTGCTGATGGGGATGTAAATTGATTCAGCCACTATGGAAGATGGTATGGAGATACCTTAAAAACTTGGAATAAAACCACCATATGACCCATTAATTCCTCTCCTAGGCATATACTCTCAGGAAACCAAAATTTAAAATATATATATATATATATATATAACCTAGTGTTCATTACAGTATTATTTACAATAGATAGAACATGGAAGCAAGCTAGATGTCTCTTGCCAGGTGAATGTATAAAGAAACTGTAGCATATAAATACCTAAATGGTATAGTGGTTTTCCCTACTTTCTTCAATTTAAGTCTGAATTTGGCAATAAGGAGTTCATGATCTGAGCCACAGTCAGCTCCCAGTCTTGTTTTTGTTGACTGATAGAGCTTCTCTATCTTTGGATTTTGGAGTTGACCGTCTAGTGATGTCCACGTGTAGTCTTCCCTTATGTTGTTGGAAGAGGGTGTTTGCTATGACCAGTGAGTTCTCTTGGCAAAACTCTATTAGCCTTTGCCCTGCTTCATTCCATATTCCAAAGCCAAATTTGCCTGTTACTCCAGGTGTTTCTTGACTTCCTACTTTTGCATTCCAGTCCCCTATAATGAAAAGGACATCTGTTTTTAGGTGTTAATTCTAAAAGGTCTTGTAGGTCTTCATAGGACCGTTCAACTTCAGCTTCTTCAGCATTACTGGTTGGGGCGTAGACTTGGATTACTGTGATATTGAATGGTTTGCCTTGGAAATGAACAGAGATTATTCTGTTGTTTTTGAGATTGCATCCAAGTACTGCATTTCAGACTCTTTTGTTGACCATGATGGTTACTCCATTTCTTCTAAGGGTTTCCTGCCTGCAGTAGTAGATATAATGGTCATCTGAGTTAAATTCACCCATTCCAGTACATCTTACTTTGCTGAGTCCTATAATGTCAATGTTCATGCTTGCCATCTCCTGTTTGACCACTTCCAATTTGCTTTGATTCATGGACCTGACATTCCAGGTTCCTATGCAATATTGCTCTTTACAGCATCAGACCTTGCTTCTATCACATCCACAACTTGGTATTTATTTATTTATTTATTTATTTATTTATTTTTTATTTGGTTCCATCTCTTCATTCTTTCTGGAGTTATTTCTTCACTGATCTCCAGTAACATATTGGGCACCTACCGACATGGGGAGTTCCTCTTTCACTATGCTACCATTTTGCCTTTTCATACTGCTCATGGGGTTCTCAAGGCAATAATACTGAAGTGGTTTGCCATTTTCTGTTAGAACTCTCCACTGTGACCCACCGTCTTGGGATGCCCCACGGGCATGGCTTAGTTTCACTGAGTTACACAAGGCTGTGGTCTTAGTGTAATTAGATTGACTAGTTTTCTGTGAGTATAATTTCAATGTGTCTGCCTTCTGATGCCCTCTTGCAACACCTACCATCTTACTTGGGTTTCTCTTACCTTGGACGTGGGTATCTCTTCATGGCTACTCCAGCAAAGCGTAGCCATTGCTTCTTACCTTGGATGAGGGGTATCTCCTCACTGCCACCTCTCCTGACTTTGAACGTGGGATCACTACTCTAGGCCCTCCTGCGCCCTGGCAGCCACCACTCCTTGGATGTGGGGTTGCTCCTCTTGGCTGCCACCCTTGACTTCGGATGTGGGGTAGCTCCTCATGGCTTTTCTTAAATTGAAGAATGTAGGGGAAAACCACCAGACAATTTAGGTATACTAAGTAGTCATAGTCACTCAGTCATGTCTGACTCTTGTGACCCCATGGACTGTAGCTGGCAAGGTTCCTATGTCCATGGGATTCTCCAGGCAAGAATACTGGAGTGAGTTGCCATTATCTTCTCCAAAGGTGATCAGCTTAACTCAGGTTTAAATCCCTTATGAGTTTACCAATGGCATTTTGTTGATGCTGATCACCACAATTCTTTCTCTTATGATTATACAGTGAAAGTGAGATATACATTTAAGGGACTAGATCTGATAGATACAGTGCCTGATGAACTATGGACTGAGGTTCATGACATTGTACAGGAGACAGGGATCAAGACCATCCCCATGGGGAAAAAAATGAAAAAAAGCAAAATGGCTGTCTGAGGATGCCTTACAAATAGCTGTGAAAAGGAGAGAAGCGAGAAGCAAAAGAGAATAGGAAAGATATAAGCATCTGAATGTAGAATTTCAAAGAATAGCAAGAAGAGATAAGAAAGCCTTCCTTAGTGACCAACACAAAGAAATAGAAGAAAACAACAGAATGGGAAAGACTAGAGATCTCTTCATGAAAATTAGAGATACCAAGGGAACATTTCATGCAAAGATGGGCTTGATAAAGGACAGAAATGTTATGGACCTAACAGAAGCAGAAGATATTAAGAAGAGGTGGCAAGAATACACAGAAGAATTGTACACAAAAAGATCTTCACGACCCAGGTAATCATGATGGTGTGAGCACTCACCTAGAGCCAGACATCCTGAAATGTGAAGTCAAGTGGGCCTTAGAAAGCATCACTATGAACCAAGCTAGTGGAGGTGATGGAATTCCAAATCCTGGAAGATGATGCTGTGAAAGTGCTATACTCAATATGCCAGCAAATTTGGAAAACTCAGCAGTGGCCACAGGACAGAAAAGGTCAGTTTGCATCCCAATCCCCAAAAAAGGCAATGCCAAAAAATGCTCAAACTACCACACAATTGCACTCATCTCACATGCTAGTAAAGTAATGCTCAAAATTCTCCAAGCCAGACTTCAGCAATACATGAACTGTGAACTTCCAGATGTTCAAGCTGGTTTTAGAAAAGTCGAAGGAACCAGAGATCAAATTGCCAACATCCGCTGGATCATGGGAAAAGCATGAGAGTTCCAGAAAAACCTATTTCTGCTTTATTGACTATTCCAAAGACTTTGACTGTGTGGATCACAATAAATTGTGGAAAATTCTGAAAAAGATGGGAATACCAGACCACCTGACCTGCCTCTTGAGAAACCTACATGCAGGTCAGGAAGCAACAGTTAGACTGGACATGGAACAACAGACTATTTCCAAATAGGAAAAGGAATCCATCAAGGTTGTATATTGTCACCCTGCTTATTTAACTTATGTGTAGAGTACATCATGAGAAACACTGGACTGGAAGAAACACAAGCTGGAATCAAGATTGCCAGGAGAAATATCAATAACCTCAGATATGCAGATGACACCACCCTTATGGCAGAAAGTGAAGAGGAACTAAAAAGCCTCTTTACGAAAGTAAAAGAGGAGAGTGAAAAAGTTGGCTTAAAGCTCAGCATTCAGAAAAGGAAGATCATGGTTTCTGGTCCAATCACTTCATGGTAAATAGATGAGGAACCAGTGGAAACAGTGTCAGACTTTATTTTGGGGGCTCCAAAATCACTGCAGATGGTGACTGCAGCCATGAAATTAAAAGAAGCTTACTCCTTGAAAGAAAAGTTATGACAAACCCAGATAGCATATTCAAAAGCAGAGACACTAATTTGCCAACAAATGTCCATCCAGTCAAGGCTATGGTATTTCCAGTGGTCATGTATGGATGTGAAAGTTGGACTGTGAAGAAAGCTGAGCGCCTAATAATAGATGCTTTTGAAATGTGATGTTGGAGAAGACTCTTGAAAGTCTCTTGGACTGCAAGGAGATCCAACCAGTCCATTCTGAAGGAGATCAGCCCTGGGATTTCTTTGGAGGAAATGATGCTAAAGCTGAAACTTCAGTACTTTGGCCACCTCATGCGAAGAGTTGACTCACTGGAAAAGACTCTGATGCTGGGAGGGATTGGGAGCAGGAGGAGAAGGGGATGACAGAGAATGAGATGGCTGGATGGCATCACCAACTCGATGGACGTGAGTTTAAGTGAACTCTGGGAGTTGTTGATGGACAGGAAGGCCTGGCATGCTGCAATTCATGGGGTCATAAAGAGTCGGACATGACTGAGTTACTGAACTGGACTGAGCATATAAATGCAGTGGAATACTACTCAGCCATAAAAAGGAATACATTTGAGTCAGTTCTAATGAGGTGGATGAACCTAGAGCCTATTATACAAAGTGAAGTAAGTCAGGAAATGAAATATAAATGTTGTATTCTGATACATGCATATGGAATCTAGAAAAGACGGTACTGGTGAATTAGTTTTCAGGGCTGCAATGAAGAAACACACTTAGAGAACAGGTCTCTGGATATGGGGAGAGGGTGAGATGTATGGAGAGTGTAACAAAGAAATTTATAGTACCATATGTAAAATAGGCAGCCAATAGCAATTTGCTATATGACTTAGGGAACTGAAACAGGTGCTCTGTGACAATCTAGAAGAGTGGGATGAGGAGGGAGATGGGGAGATGGGAGGGAGGCTTGAGAGGGACAGAGCATGGATGTGCTGATTCTTGTTTATATATAGCAGAAAACCACAGAATTTTGTAAAGCATTACCCTTCACTTAAAAAAAAATAAAGTTCAAAAAAAAAAACCAAATAAATTTAGATTACATTTGTTTTAAAAATATCAGTCAATGATTATAACATAACATTTCTAAATATTTATTTAAGAATTAACAGATATATGCATTTAACAATATATGTGAAACTAAAACTGAGAGCTCTGAAAGAGGAAATAGAAATAAAAATAAAAGTATGAAAATATATACACATATGTATAAAAATGCAATTTCCTTTTCTTAACAATTGAAAGAACAACTGTATGAAAAATCAGCAAGAATACAGAAAAAAATAACATTAACTCCTTGTATTAAATTGGCATAAGCAGAGCACTCTACCAAACAAATTCAGAATAATTATTGTGTGGTGCCCAAAAGCATATATCAAGATAGATTATATCATAGGGGCATTAAATCAAATTCAAAACATTTTTAAAAAATTAAAAAGTCAATTTTGAAAATATTTAAAGGTAAAACGTTTAAATCAATGGACAAACCTAACATGGTTTTAAATGGAAGATTATATATTATGAAGATAAAAATTATTTCCAATTATTTAAAAGTGAATGGAAGTTGTAACCAAAATTATATCAGCTGTCTGTATATTTTGCTTTGTAAGAACTTGTATGCATGACTCTGAATTTCGTCTAAAAAGTATGATTGTCATTCTCAGTTTTTGTAAATAAAATGGACTTTCAGTCAAGAGTTGGATTCTAGTTCTGATAGCACAATTCATTTCCAGTTTATTTGCCACCTCATGCAAAGAGTTGACTCACTGGAAAAGACTCTGATGCTGGGAGGGAGTGAGGGCAGGAAGAGAAGGGGATGACAGAGGATGAGATGGCTGGATGACATCACTGACCTGATGGACGTGAGTGTGAGTGAACTCCAGGAGTTGATAATGGACAGAGAGGCTTGGGGTGCTGCAGTTCATGGGGTTGCAAAGAGTCGGACACAACTGAGCAACTGAACTGAACTGAACTGAGACCTTTCTAAGTTTATTTTTATTATATATATATATATATATATATATATATATATAGTTGACATAACTGCTTATAATTTACAGTGCTATTTTGACTACTGAACATCCAAATAAAGCATTTTGTACAATACACAATATCTGGACATAGTTAGCACTCAATAAACAGTAGAGTTTATCCATGGATATTTTTAAAGCTGGGTAACAACCACTGAATTTCATCAGAAATCCCTCAACTTTTGGAAATGTGTGTCATAGACTTTTCAGTACTCAAATATAAATCATATAATAAAGATGTGACCTCACATTTTTGATTCAGAATATAATGCCCGTGTACTATTTAGATACATATTTTAGTAAAAATATCCTTCAGCATATTTTAAAAATTCCCTACCAAATCTGTATTTAGACAGCCCTGTGCCTGTTAATGTGTATGTATTTCCAAGTGAATGTATTTTGCAGAAAATATGAATATAGCTAGATGGGGCAATATATTTCACATCATGATTTTTTTAATTGTCATGAGTGACACATTTATTGAGTGGAGGCTGAGCTGAACTTTTCATACAAGAGGCACTTTAAAATCTTAGAACTTATTCTTAGCTAACATACTGTTAGGAGGTAACCGGGTAAAATTTTTCCCTGATGATAGGGAATAGGGCTAATACCAGGCCTGGAGATCTGAGTTTAAGGAAACAAAACTTGTACAAGAGAGGAAAAAACTTCTCAACTTAGCAGAAGTGGAAAGACATGGAGAATATTCAATGTTTACCAAGGAATTCCCTGGTAGTCCAGTAGTTATAGTTAAGCCTTGGTCTTTAAATTTTGTGCACTTGGATTCAATGGGACTAGAGAGAAAGCAGAACAAGGGCGAATCAGGAAATCAACCTAGTGAACGTGTGGCCAGATCTATGTCGTAGCATTTAGTTATTCCCCTCTGTTGGTTCAAAATCTTCTGCAAAGTTTTACTGTTTCAATCAGTTCTCAGTTGAGTCATAGGGAATCAGAAATAGTTACAATATACATCCTCTGTTGGGTCTCAAGTCTATCATCTTCTTTTGGAAAATGATTTTTCTGATAGTATGAATGCCCTTGACTCACTCTAACAGTGCATACAGTTGATTGATGAAGGCACATATACCCCAGGTTGCTTTAGTTCTCTATCCCTGCCCACACATGATAGATAAAGTGAGAGACAAATAAATCAAGGTGAGATAGCCAGAACTTGTCTGCAAGTTATTTGAACTTCTGCCCAATATCTTTCTGATACTAGTCAATAATGGGATGGAATAAAAACTATCAGTGGCAAAGTTATGTGGCATAACCAAAAGAGATGAAGCTCACAACTCTTCAGAGAAATGAGAGAGTCTATAATATAGGCTTCTCCATACCAACTTGTTAGAACCAAATGAGGAATCGGAGTAACCCACAAGCTCTCTCCCTTATTTTGACCTTTATCTAATCAGTTATGAATTCCCTGGTCCATCGGGTTGAATTCCATTAAATTTACTTTCAGCAGGCAATGGATACAAAAATGATGTCCTCTGGTCATACACGGATGACCCTGCTTGAGGGCTGACATGTTTACCAGGGGAAAACATCAATAAACAATAGGTGCCTTGTCTTTAGGATAGAATATTATATGCTAACAATAAAAAAACACAAATACTTCCCTGTATGGTTTTTATCACTCCTTTTTGAGTTTTATGGGAGATGAATTCTCATTCTTCCTGGTTCTGATATAACTGACTGGTAGACATGTCACTGGATTTTCCAACAGTTGTCAAGTTCTAGAAAAGTATTCACAACTGAACTTTCTATATTATTATAGTTAAAAGAAATTGAGAAATGATCAAATCAATGTCCTGTCTAGTTTGTGAATGCACCTATATCACTTTGTTTTGTACTATTTAATGCACAAAACATTACAGTGAGATGTAGTGGGGATATAGCATATTGGGAAATTCACCTTAATATCTAATAGTCTCTGGAGATTAATACTCTTTTTCTGTAGAAGTAGTGGCTCTGGATTCAGTTTTGTTTTGTTTTTTTTTTGCTTTATATACACTGCAAACTGCTTAAGTCATAGTTCCACTTAATACTGTCATATATATATATATATATATATAAACTTTATTCTTATTTAAATGCTTAAAAATATAGTTTCATAGAATTATGTGAAATAATACACTGTACAAATGGAGAGACTTAGATATAACTAGCTATGGGCTGAGTGAGTTGGAACTCAGGTATTTTATTCTTTGGTCTTTTCTGAAAACTCTTAGTGCCTCTCAAAAAAATATAAACCTAAGATTCTCATTTGTTTCAAATTTACAGAAAAACATATGCATATACTCTTATGTCCTTCTAGGCCTGTTCATTCATTCTTGGAATAGAGTTACTCCCTCTACCCGTTAACTACTTGCTAATCTAGGAATTGGTACAGGCAAAGTTATAAGTAATAGTGTAAACAACGGCATTTCTCTTGATTTATTTAGGAGACACCGATTTGTACATAGACATCTCCACCACAACTAAGAAGAAAGCTATTAACATTTTTGGCAAAATATAACCTCCCATTTAGGAGAGATTGTCTTAATATACATTAAAAATTTCTAAGGAAAACTTCTAAAGTTGTAAGTACTGGATCATGTGCATGCATGCTTAGTCACTCAGTCATTTCTGACTCTTTGTTACCCCTGACTGAAGCCCGCCAAACTTCTCTGTCCTTGGGATTTTCCAGGCAAGAACACAGGAGTAGATTGCCATTTCCTTCTACAAAGTACTGATCACACACTACCAATCCATAAGATGAACTGCAGAGAGGCCAACTGGTAGAAGTCAGTATGGGAGAAAGAGAATAAAGGGAAAACTGGAAGATAGAATCTAAAAAAAAAAAAAAAAATCCCAATTATCTAAGGAAATAAAAGAGGCTTTTCAGACTATATTCAATAGCAATAATCAGAATTCACAAAGCAGAGGCAATGCTGGTGGTTATCGAAATGTTACTTTAGAATGTGCTCTGAAATGGACTCTATCTCTTTTATGATTCAGTAAATGGTTTATGGTTTTGCCACTCAGTTGTATGTTTGACCAATGGCACCCTGAGAAAACTGAGCTCCATTGCTGAAGCCCCAGGATTTGTGATTTCTTGCTTTGACTCCTTTCCGTGACACATTTAACCCCTCTATTCTTTTCCTCACCTTCTTTAACATGGATCCAATTAAGGGAAATTTTTCCTTAATACAAAAAAAAAAAAAAAAATTGGGCTTGATCTATAGCCTGGATTCTCTCTAAATGCTGGTGGCATTTCACTAGTATGAATAATAGAAACTTATACTAACATAGGTGTTGGTAGAATTAATTAATGTTTATGAAGCACCTCAGATTCTTGGATGAAAGGGCCCTGAAGAATTCTCTCATTTGAATGTGATATTATTGCATCATCTGATCCTGTGGTGAAGCAGGAAGATAAAAATAGCTTCAAACACAGTGACAAGCTGTAACTCTGAGAGGGCAGTGTACACTCTGTTCAGGGTCTGGGTAAAACACTTTTTAAGACTCTATACACATTTTTAGATTGTGCAGTTTTCTGTCACAAGAGAAACTTCCAATTTCATGCCTTTCTTTCTTGAGTGAAGACCTTATATCCCAGTGGGAACAGGGTCTCACTGTGTAGTGTCATGAAGCTGCATTTGGTAACTAAACTCTGAGTGTGAAGAATTTTAAGCATTTTGAAGAGAGGTGACTTTTGAGAAGTACATATTTAATCAACACGTGGAAAAGGGAGACATTATTTTTCTTTCTTTAGTCAGTGTTATACCTTGCTGCATTTGAAAAATATTGGCCCTGATGAAGTAGGAATGTGGCTTCCTTCCAGATGAGAACTTCAGGTCTAACAGCAGGACAGACTGTGAGCTCACAGACAAAAGAGGACTATTCATGCTTGTTCTCTATTTGGGCCCGTTCCATCCTTGCCAGACACGATTGTGTCCTTGGATCTCTATTTGAAGAACTCACAGTTGGCATTCTGTTATTGAGTGTCTGGAGAAGTTTGGTTATCTCTCCACAAGGAATCCTAGGGCTGGACTCATGACCTTGCCACAAAGACTAAACCTTGTGCTTCCCTGAAAGAAAATAAACAGATGTGACTCCCCTGGTTAAATGGGGTGTAAAACAGCACTTAGGCTTGTCACTGTTCCTCCCAGTATTCATCAGCATCTCACTACTAAATATTGTGCTCCCAACTCGAGCAGCTGCCGTCAAGGTAGGAGGTGACAGACTCTTGGATGGCAAGACGTGTTTTTAGATGTGGAGCAGTCAAGGTGCCGACATGAGGAGCCCGTAGGGGGATTTAGCTCTGGAGCTTTTATTTGAGGCTAATGAATAAAAAGGAAGGGCCCATCTATGCAGACCACATCCATGAATGAGACTAGCTGTGAGATTAGCCCCAAATCAGTATTTTCTTAGGAAACCTGGGTAACTTGCTTGCTTTTTATATACCTAAATGTTAGATCGCAATGAATCATACTTCAGAATGCCTAAATGGGGATCACTGGATATTTGGATAGTAATACCACCAAAGTGACAATAAGCAGAATGGGATGTCTGATCTCAAGCAGTCTTATCCCTTTGACTGACTTCCTGCAAGTTTCAGATTAAGGAGGGTCATTCACTGACCCTGCTTTGGGCATAAGCCTTACTGTGCCCAAGGAGACACTGTCCTAATACCCTAGAGGCACTCACAGACTCAGAGAAGGGAAACAGTGCTTTAATTCCAATCCTTTAGGAGTTTGGGGTTATGTTGATCAACTGAAAATAAAAGCCAGGTGGTTACCTGCAGAATGTCATCAGTGAGAGCAAACACTTCTCAACATTCTTTCACTTTCATGTTTTGAATTAAGCATTATTTGTTGAATTTACCAGAAAATTTAGATTTATGTTGCAGTATGTGCTGCATAATAATAAGAGTAAAATGCTAACTAATGATAACATTTATTCACTAGTTAAAATGTCAAACTGAATTTCCCAGATTCTCTGTCGTTATCCCACTCATGTTTAACTTTTTACCAATAATAGATCGATCCTTCAAAATCTCTACTCTGGTCATGTAGAAGTAGAGAAGAAGACAATAAGTGTAGAATACAGTTCCTGAAATTTAGGAGCTTACAGTGTGCCTGGGCAGAAATTACTCAATAATACTAGAGAATAAGAATGAAAGGAAAATGAAACAATATAAGTAATTGTGATTCTGGGCCATCATTTCAGTTCAGTTGCTCAGTCATGTCTGACTCTTTGCCACCTCATGAATCACAGCACATCAAGCCTCTTTGTCCATCACTAACTCCCAGAGTTCACCCAAACTCATATACATCGAATCGCTGATGCCATCCAACCATCTCATCCTCTGTTGTCCCCTTTTCCTCCTGCCGCCAATCCCTCCCAGCATCAGGGTCTTTTGCAAAGAGTCAACTCTTTGCATGAGGTGGCCAAAGTATTGTAGCTTCAGCCTCAGCATCAGTCTTGGCAATGAACACCCAGGACTGGTCTCCTTTAGAATGGACTGGTTGGATCTCCTTGCAGTCCAAGGGACTCTCAAGAGTCCAGTACCACAGTTCCAAAGCATCAGTTCTACAGCGCTCAGCTTTCTTCACAGTCCAACCAACTCTCACATCCATACATGACCACTGGAAAAACCATAGCTTTGACTAGATGGACCTTTGCTGGCAAAGTAGTAGCTCTGCTTTTTAATATGCTATCTAAGTTGGTCATAACTTTCCTTCCAAGGAGTAAGCATCTTTAATTTCATGGCTGCAATCACCATCTGCAGTGATTTTGGAGACAAAAGAAGAATAGTCGGACACTGTTTCCACTGTTTCCCCATCTATTTCCCATGAAGTGATGGGACCAGATGCCATTATCTTAGTTTTCTGAATGTTGATATTTAAGCCAACTTTTTCACTCTCCTTTTTCTTCTGGGCCATAAAGCATAGCAATTCAGAATTTGGACCTTAAAGGAGAGTTACCCGTATAGAAATAAAGGATTACCACTTGCCAGGCATGTATGCTTATGCCATGTATCCTTATGTATTCATCATATCTCTACAGTAAACAAAGCAGCATCTATAATCGCAGGGTTATTGTGAGGATTAGTTGGATCAGTGTAGAACAGTGTTTAACCAAGTACCTGTCATGTAGTAAATATTCAACATCTATTAAATGCCCTTGACATTAATATTATTTCTATTATTTCTCCTTAGATAGATTATATATATCATGGTCTGGTGATATTTAGGATAAAACAATGCTTCAAAATCCTACTGATCGTATCTATGTTGTTTACAACTCAGGTTCAGCTAATAATAACAAATCACCTTTGATCATTCTCTCTACATCATTCTGCATATCTAATCCTAATCATGTCAATTCCTATTTATATACATTTCTATTTTTAAACACAGATGCTAAAAGACTCAAATAAACACTCTATATACCAGGTGGTGAAATGTGGTAATTTCACTTTTTTAGCTTATATCTATTGTCTACCTTACCTACAATGAATAGGCATTCACATGTATTGCTTATACAAAGCAAAAACAGGATAAATATTTTTGAATTGTTTTCCTCCTTCCCAGTTTTACTGTTAATGGCTTGGTTCATTTTTTTTAAAAATTATAGTTTCAGCCACAGTGCTGTAGCAGCTCCTTTGACCTGCTGAAATAACTTAGGTGAAAGTGAAGAGAAAATTGCTCAGTTGTGTCCGAGTCTTTGCATCCCCATGTACTATACATTCTGGAATTCTCCAGGCCAGAATAACAGAGTGGGTACCCGTTCCCTTCTTCAGGGAATCTTTCCAACACAGGGTTTGAACCAAGGTGTCCCGCATTGCAGGTGGATTTTTTATCAGCTGAACCACCAGAGAAACCCAATAACTTGGGGGAATTCCCAATTGCAGCACTCAGTGACTTTATAGTACTGGAGAACATGGGCCTGTGGGTTTCCATTTTTATAACCTTTCATACAACTCTAGCACAGGATATTATAGCTGTCTCTGTCTTTCTGCCTGTCTCTTCTCTAAGAATGAAATAAATGAAAGAAAGTGGAAAATATTTTGCCATCAATTTACAACATTTTCCCAAAAGACTATAGATAGCAGGGCATATCTAAATCCATGGCTTTACATTTAAATTGAATTTCATTTTTGAAGTTTCCACTTTTTACCTTGAAATTTCCACCCAACAGAAGTTGTATGGTAATAATTCATTTTTCTATATTTAAATTCATTTGAAATGAAATGAAAGAGTTCAAGGGAATTATATATCATTCATTTTGAAGAAGGAAATGATCGAGATTTTACTACTTTTTTCCTTATATAAACTGCCTGTTGTACTGTAGAATGTCAGTGCTTGGCATGCCTTCCTGCCAAAATGCAGAACAGATGTAGGAGGGCACCTTGGGAACCGTATATTATAAAGTATGGCTGAAGAACTATTTTCACACCTCTCCCAGCCCTGTCTTCACCAGTTTATGCAGGAAACAGACCTGTGGATTTTAGTTCATCTGGTTCCGTGCCAGTGGAGTCCCAAAGGCTCCAAACAACTGCTTTTTCATTTCAAGTTCTATTCTTTTCCTCGCAGTTTTTGGCTGACAGTTGCTCAGGTTTGTCTGCTGGCAATATGTCAGAGGTTTCTTTGCTACAGGTTGCCTCAGTTTAAGAAGAAGTTGGAAATAGAACCTATTTCTAGGAATGAAAATCAGAAATAAGGGTGGCATTATTTTAATGATGCAGGAGACTTCTATGTAGGCATCTTCAGAAAGATGAGCAGATATTTTTGTTCATTGTTCTTCTTGGTCCCAATATTTCTATAAGTCTGTGAATGAAGGGAGAGAGAGCCTAAACTTATAAGCTATAGGCATATGTTCATACCCATCAATTAAGAAAACTACACAGTGTAACAACATCTAAACAATGTCCTGCAACTAAATTTTTGTGTGATGTACTCAGCCAGGTAATTAAGTGCCTTAACAACCTCAGGTCATATGTGTTGTTATTAATTGCATTAAAGTATAATAACTAAGAGAGTATTAGCCATAAACTTCTAAGAGGTAGAAAACTCAAACGTGATGCTTTATGGACCAGAAAGGATAGAGCCTAATCATAAGCTGTAAATAAAATGCAGGCCAAAATTCAACATTTATGTTCCCTACATTTTAATTGACATGGGGAACACTGCAGATGCTTTTCATGAGGTGGGGAGTCTCTGTTATTTCATTTTTAAAATTTTATTCCAGAGATGCTTATACAGGTGGTGTGGACTTGACTGGGTGGTGGTGTGGGTGGGGGGGGATAAGTCCATATTCACTTTAGAGATTGCCTTTGCATGAAAAGGATCTGAATGATGAGACATTTGTATTTTCTTTTTCTACTTTCATCCCATTGGAGTTAGAATATCTTTGAGAAAACACTACCAACAGTAGTGCTTCTATATACTTCTAAATAAAATTCTAGGTGTGACTCTGAACTATGTGTTTATTTACGTTCAAGCTTTAAGGACAATGGCATTGCTGAATGCTGGAAAAGAGAGGACAAGATGTCCCATAACAGATTTAATTTTTACCTTTTGACAATGTTCATTCATGTATGCAGTCCAAATTGATGAAGTGTCAGTATCTTTGGTCGTTGCTTAGTTGCCCATTCACATCCAACTCTTCGCAACCCTGTGGACTGCAGCACACCAGGCTTCCTTGTCGCTCACCATCTCCTGAGGTTTGCCCAAGTTCATGTCAATTACTTCAGTGATGATATCTAGCCAGCCATCTCATCCTCTGATGCCCTCTTCTTCTGCCCTCAATCTTCCCCAGCATGAGGGACTTTTCCAATGAGTCAGCTGTTCACGTCAGATGATGAAAATATTAGAGCTTTAGCTTCAGCAGCAGAACTTACAATAAGTATTCAGGGTTGATTTCCCTGAAGATTGACTGGTTTGATCTCCTTGCTGTCGAGGGGAATTTCAGGAGTCTTCTCCAGCACCACAGTTCAAAGACACCACTTCTTTGGCATTCTGCCTTCTTTATTGTCCAGCTCTCACAACTGTACCTGACCACTGGGAAGACCATAGCCTTGACTATCCGGACCTTTGTTGGCAGAGTGATGTCTCTGTTTTTCAACACACTGTTTAGGTTTTAGTCATAGCTTTCCTGCCAAGAAGCAACCGTCTTTTGATTTCATAGCTGCAGTCACCATCTACGCTGATTTTAAAGACCAAGAAGAGGGAATTTGTCACTACTTCCATCTTTCCCCCTTCTGTTTGTCATGAAGTAATAGAGCTGAAAGCCATGATCTTAGTTCTTTTAATATTTAGTTTTAAGCTGGCTCATTCACTCTCTTCCTTTACCCTCATCAAGAGGCTCTTTAGTTCCTCTTTGCTTTCTGCTGTTAAAGTGGTATCATCTGAATATCAGAGGTTGTTAATATTCCTCCCACCTATCTAGATTCCAGCTTGTAACTCATCCAGCCTAGTATTTCTCATTATGTGTTCAGCATATAGATTAAACAAACAGGGTGACAACAGGCAGCCCATTGTGCTCCTTTCTCTATCTTGAACCAATTATTCCATACAGGGTTCTAACTATTGCTTCTTGACCCACATACAGGTTTCTCAAAAGACAGGTAGGATGGTCAGGTATTCCCATCTCTTTAAGAGCTTTCCACAGTTTGTTATGATCCACACAGTGAAAGGCTTTAGCATAATTGGTAAAACAGAGGTAGATGTTTTTCTGGAATTCCTTTACTTTTTCTATGATCTAGTGAATGTTGGCAATTTGATCTCTGATTCCTCTTCCTTTTCTAAACTCAGCTTGGACATCAAAAAGTTCTTGGTTTGTATGAAGCTGAAGCCTAGCATGCAAGATTTTAAGCCTGACCTTACTAGCATGGGAGATAAGTGCAATTATCTGATGGTTAGCACATTCTTTGGTACTGCCCTTCTTGGGAATTGGGATAAGGAATGAACTTTCCCAGTCCTGTGGCCACTGCTGGGTCTTCCAGATTTGCTGACTTATTGAATATAACACCTTAATGACACATCCTTTAGGGTTTTGAATAGTTCTACTGGAATTTCATTGCATCCACTAGCTTTATTAACTGCAGTGTTTCCTAAGGACTACCTGTCTGACTCTGGGTGATTGACTACACCATTGTAGAAACCCAGTTCATCAAGGTCTTTTGTACAGTTCTTCTGTGTATTCTTTTTTTTTTTTAATTTATTTATTTTTTAAATTACAATACTATATTTGTTTTGCCATACATTGACACGAATCAGCTATAGGTGAACACAATCTCCCAATGCCGAAGCCCCTCCCACCTCCCACCCCACATCCTCTACTTGAATCATCCTGTGCATCAGCCCCATGCATCCTGCATCCTACATTGAACATAGATTGGCGCTTCGTTTCTTACAAGAAAATATACACGTTTCATTTCTCCCAAACCATCCCACCCTTTCCCTCTCCCTCAGAGTCCAAAAGTCCACTCTATACCTCTATGTCTCTTTGTTGTATCACATATAGGGTCATCATTACTGTCTTCTAAATTCCATATATATGTGTCAGTATACTGTATTGGTGTTTTTCTTTCTGGCTTACTTCACTCTGTATAATCGGCTCTAATTTCATCCATCTCATTAGAACTGAGTCAAATTTATTCTTTTTAAGGGCTGAGTAGTATTCCATTGTGTCTATGTACCACAGCTTTCTTATCCAATCATCTGCTGATGGACATCTAGGTTGCTTCCATGTCCTGGCTATTATAAACAGCACTGCAATGAACATTGGGGTACATGTGTCTCTTTCAATTCTGGTTTCCTCGGTGTGTATGCCCAGCAGTGGGATTGCTGGGTCATAAGGCAGTTCTCTTTGCAAATTTTTAAGGAATCTCCACACTGTTTTCCATAATGGCTGTACTAGTTTGCATTCCCACCAGCAGTGTAAGAGGGTTCCCTTTTCTCCACATCCTCTCCAGCATTTATTGCTTGTAGACTTTTGGATTGCAGCCATTCTGACTGGTGTGAAACATAGATGCAAAAATCCTCAACAAAATCCTAGCAATCAGAATCCAGCAACACATTAAAAAGATCATACACCATGACCAAGTGGGCTTTATCCCAGGATGCAAGGATTCTTCAATATCCGCAAGTCAATCAATGTAATTCACCACATTAACAAACTGAGAAATAAAAATCATATGATTATTTCAATAGATGCAGAAAAAGCCTTTGATAAAATTCAACATCCATTTATGATAAAAACTCTCCAGAAAGCAGGAATAGAAGGAATATACCTCAACATAATAAAAGCTATATATGACAAACCCACAGCTAACATTATCCTCAATGGCGAAAAATTGAAACCATTTCCCCTAAAGTCAGGAACAAGACAAGGGTGTCCACTCTCACCACTACTCTTCAACATCGTACTGGAAGTCTTGGCCACAGCAATCAGAGCAGAAAAAGAAATACAAGGAATCCAAATTGGAAAAGAAGAAGTAAAACTCTCACTGTTTGCAGATGACATGATCCTCTACATAGAAAATCCTAAAGACTCGACCAGAAAACTACTAGAGCTAATCAATGAATATAGTAAAGTTGCAGGATATAAAATCAACACTCAGAAATCCCTTGCATTCCTATACACTAATAATGAGAAAGTAGAAAAAGAAGTTAAGGAAACAATTCCATTCACCACTGCAATGAAAAGAATAAAATACTTAGGAATACTCCTACCTAAAGAAACTAAAGACCTATATATCGAAAACTATAAAACACTGATGAAAGAAATCAAAGAGGACACTAATAGATGGAGAAATATACCATGCTCATGGGTCGGAAGAGTCAATATAGTGAAAATGAGTATACTACCCAAAGCAATCTACAGATTCAATGCAATTCCCATCAAGCTATCAGCAGTATTTTTCACAGAACTAGATCAAATAATCTCAAGATGTGTATGGAAATACAAAAACCTCGAATAGCCAAAGCAATCTTGAGAAAGAAGAATGGAACTGGAGGATTCAACTTGCCTGACTTCAGGCTCTACTACAAAGCCACAGTCATTAAGACAGTATGGTACTGGCACAAAGACAGAAATATAGATCAATGGAACAAAATAGAAAGCCCTGAGATTAACCCACACACCTATGGACACCTTATCTTCGACAAAGGAGGCAAGAATATACAATGGAGTAAAGACAGTCTCTTTAACAGGTGGTGCTGGGAAAACTGGTCAACCACTTGTAAAAGAATGAAACTAGACCCCTTTCTAACACCATACACAAAAATAAACTCAAAATGTGTATTCTTTTTATCTCTTCTTCATCTCTTCAGCATCTACTACATCTCTAAAATTTCTGTCCTTCATTGTGACCATCTTTGGACAAAATATTCCCGTGATATTTCCAGTTCTCCTGAAGAGATCTCTTGTCTTCCCCCTTTTATTCAGTAGCTTATAAGAATAAAATCACAGACCTTCATAGGACCCAAGGTTAAGACGATAAGCCATCTTGATATGTTATTTTGCCCTTCTTCTCTTTATCATGTGGATACCTGACTGAAGGAAAGTGCCTTGGGAAGTATAATAGTAGTGATATCGACACTGCTAACAGTATTAGGAACTGCTCCCATCAGTCTGAAGCAGGGTGGGGTTTAAGGGCTTGCCACATTACCCAAAACATTGGAGGTAATCCTTTAGCATGGAGGAAATATCCTGTAGCAATAGATAATGTTTAGAACTGGCTCTCCTTAAAATGTGGAGAAGGAAATGGCAACCCATTCCTTTGCCTGGAGGGGTCCCATGGACAGAGGGTCCTGATGGGCTACTGTCTATAGATTTGCAAAGAATCAGACATGACTTAAGTGACTTAGCATGACACAGCCCATCCTTAAACTGTGTCTTCAAAATGTGTTGAGTACCTAGGGACAGATCATTACATCAGTCATTGAAAGAATACCAAGCAGTCTAGACTAGAGATTAACAAACTTTTTTTTTTTTTCACTGTTAAGAGTCAGAAAGTAAATTTTTTAGGCTTTGCTGGCTACCCTGCAGCCTCTGGGATACCTAATAAACTCTGCTGTCTTAGCAGAAAAGCAGTCATAGACAATACATAACAAATACCTGGTTCTACATTTCAATAGAGCTTTATTTATAAAACCAAATGACCAACAGGATTGGTATGTGGTCTTTACTTTGTTCATTCCTGACATAGATTTTTGCTTATAGTAAGTTCACAGCCATATTGGGCAGATATGGAGGCATGTAAAGAGACTAAGGTAATAACCTGAAAAAAAAAATCAGCAGTGGAGCTAATAAGATATACAAAAGTTCAGCGGAGTAAGCAATACTTGAGAATAATAATTATATTTTACCTGAGCCTTGGATAAGATCACGGATGCTCTTTTACATTCTGTTATCCTAAAACACATCATCATTAATAGGTTCTTCTGTGTTAAGCAGATTTCCACTCCTGGTAAGTGTGTCTCACAAAGGTACATGTTTATTAAAAAAAGGTGGGCAGAAAAGGTCTAGAAGAGAGGTACAGAAAATCAAGGATTTCTGAAATTTAAGTGGATGATTAAACAGACTTGAAAAAATCATAATATGAAGTTTGTGTAATTGCCATTTTCTCTTTTTTGCCCATCTCAGGGCAGGCCTATGAGCCTTAGAGTTTGATGACTGTTTCATTTAAGAAAATCATGTAGGATGATTCTTGGAAATATGTAGGCTTTCTATTTTTATTACGAGTGAATATGGAGCTCCTTTCAGACTAAAAATCAAACCTTAACTCCCAGCAAATATTGTGGCCAGCACATTTATTTTTGATAAAAATAAATGTCAATTTAATTGCAAATGAGGCACTCTCCTTAGACTCATGGCAAATTGCAATCCTGGCCCTCAGTGCTGAAAGTTTGGTTTTTTGTGCTCGATTTTCCTGACCCGGTTTAGAAAATAATGTCCTGAGTTTCACCCAGCAATATTTAAAAAGGCATTCTGTGCAGATGGTTTTATGGAGATGTGAATGAAAATGAGTTGAAGATGTCTCAAAGCAGCTGTAGTCTCTCATTCAGAGCAACCAAAGACATCAGAGACACTGCGTGAAAACAGAGGACTTGGCCATCTTCCTTTCAGGACCAAACTTCCTATCAATGAAAAAAGCTTCTTCTTCTTCTGTTTTTTGTTTTTTTTTTTCTTAATGTGATCAAGATGAGTCCCTTAGGGTCAAAGATGAAGTACATTAGAGGAGAGATTAAAATCTACCTTCTGCTCTTCTGTATTTAATCTAACCACAAAAGATTAAGAAGATTTTAGACTCTGGTGAGCTGACTCATTCCTATTCTCTCTCTCCATGAACACTAAATTTATCATTTAAATGTTAAAAAGGGAAACCAGATGCTATAGTTATTAACTTTTGGAATCAACTATAATCTTCCTATTAAATTCTTCCATCCAGGTATGGGCAATTATTTGCTTGATCTAAAGGTGCAGAAAATGCAGGCACACAGGGTTTCAGAAAGTCCAGTTTAATAAGACAGGTGGGTAACTAATAATGTGGAAAATTACCTGCAGATTGAGGATATTGGGAATGACTAATGGCCAAAACTAAGTGAGTAAATTAGTTGCAAAATGATACCATTTGCAGTAGTGGTGTGAACGGGGGGACGGAAAAGCACAGTGGCATGTGGCAGTGAGCAGAGCTGAGCAGAGTTTGAATGTGGCCCAGACTCAGGAAAGCATGCCACCCACTTATGCCTCCCCCACCTCCACCCCTGCCCGGTGACTGCTTAGGCCTCCCTTTATTTATTTATGTTTGTTCATCTATGCTGTGAGGGTAAGGTTTAACTGTGCCGGCTGTGAAGTCTAGTTAGCTTTATGAAGACTAACACAAAGTCATCGCCAAGGTCAATACTATCACTTACAAAGCCTGCATTTACTTCATCATATCCAGTAGCTTCTAGACAGTCAAATTTCATCAAACTGTGTAGCAAAGGGCACAGGATGGGCTTTGGAACAATCAAAACTTAAGGTTGATCATTATTAATAAGAAATAGGTCGGTATTATCCTCCAAGACAAGTTTGTTGAACAAATATAACAAAATGTTTTTGCTTAAAGATATTTTAAAATGACAAGGAGTGTCATATAATTGGTAGTATCATATTATGTGTTGCTATTTCTCATCTCCTCATATAATTTTAGATAATTTGATGGTATTCCTTCAATTCTATAATGGCTTAAGATAGAAAATATACATATCTTATTGGCATTACATCTATTTTAGAGTAGACTTGCTGAGCTACCCATTTTTCCTTTTTCCAGATCATCTTGGATAGCTCATCCAGTATTAGCAATTCAAAGTATGTAAAAGATAGCATCTCAGTTCATTGTCTAAAGCTACCTGAATGACAACTGAGGAAACTTTAGTCAAATAAATGTTGTTACTATCTATTCTAGAAATTATAGAAATTGTTTAAATATAATAAGGTCTCCTAAAATGTTCTTCCTTCTGTTCTCTAAGATTTAATGTTTTTCCTGCTGAAGTGATAACAGTTTGAAAGTGTTAGTCATTCAGTCATGTCCAACTCTTTGAGACCCCCTGGACTGTAACCCTCTAGGTTCCTCTGTCTATTGAATTATCCAGGCAAGAATACTGGAGTGGGTAACCATTTCCTTCTTCAGAGGATCTTTCTGATCCAGTCCAGGGATCAAACCTGGGTGTCCTGCAATGCAGGCAGGTTCTTTACCATCTGAGCTTCCAGGGAAGCCATTTTAGGTTGAATAGAAATTACTTGCTCAACTACAAGGGACCTGGCACAATAGGCCTGACGGAAGGGAATTGAAAGGATTAAGCAGGGTTCCTGCAAAGATTATATAGAAAAGGAGAGAGAAAGGCTGACCAAAGGAAGGATGGAGGCCCTGGGCACCCGTGGGAAGCAAAGAGGCTGTTAACAACAGTAACAGTTTTTTTTTCCTCCCTTTTTGTATCATATCCCTACTCTAAGACAGTTCTCAATCAACTATGTCTTAAATGATATTTTCAGTTCTTGACCCTGTGTACCTGTTATGGATACTTTACATAAAAATATAGACCCTTCACATAAAAGTTGCTTTTCTGTCAAAGCTTACGACATCACATACATTCACATATACACTAAGAGAATATGAAAAAATTCTTACATGATCAGGCTTTCTAGGGAGAGAAAGGAGGCTCCCAAGAAGATATAAAAATTGACTGAGAGATCAAAAAAGGAGACTGATTAAGGTTTTCACATTCTTTAGGAGATATACCTGGGATGAGGCCTTGCATGCATGTGCAGATGATTACCCACCTTCAACTTCTCATCTGTGCCAAAGAAGGCCATACCTGAGCTTTTATATCAGCTTGCCCAAATGTAGGTCATAAGCAGAAAAAGGAAAGGTGAGGCTTCATCACTGTCAGCAGGCAGACATCAAAAGTAGAGTCTGACTCTGTATTACAGAGACTTAACTGCCTAGAATGAAGTGTCAAAGGTAGGAGGGTGGTGGCTAAAGATGTCCAGCTCAACGAGGAGAAGCATGTTGCCACTGATATTGTATAAGGTTGTTGGTACATGGTGATAATAAAAGGCATGTCAAATTTTAACCAAGCTTTTATTAATAAAAAGAAAAATTCTGGGGAAAGAATACCACCTCTTTCCTGCATATGTCCTAAAACATCCTTCTCTCACAACTCTGTATATTTGTGAGGAGGTGAGGTGAAGTCGTTCAGTCGTGTCCGACTCTTTGCGACCCCATGGACTGTAACCTACTAGGCTTCTCCATCCATGGGATTGTCCAGGCAAGAATACTGGAGTGGATTGCCGTTTCTTTTTCGGAGTCTCTGCCTTTTATCTGTTAAAAATAAGTTTGCATTGTGTCCAAGGTTAGACCCATAGAATAGATCCCTAAGGTTGTTTGTCTCTGTAAAGGGGTGTGGCATAAGTTTGGGTTAGCTTCAGCAATAGTTGTTGCAGATTCCTACAAAAGCAGTCATCTTTTATTCATGCAGAAATATTATCCCTCACTTCCAGAGTCTAGTAGAACTTTGTTCTTATCTAATGGATATTGTGATTTTATACATATTATAGCTACTCTTATGCTTTTTAATTTTTCTGTAAATGTTTATTTAGGGGGTAATTTTAGATTTTTTGTGACACTAGTGGTAAAGAATCCCCTGCCAATGCAGGAGATGCAAGAGACATGGGTTCAGTCCCTAGGACGGGAAGATTCCCCTGGAGTAGGAAATGGCACCCTTTAGGATTATTGTCTGGAAAATTCCATGGGCAGGGAAGCCTGGCATGAGCTATAGTTCATGGGGCTGCAAAGAGTAGGGCACAACTGAGCACATACATACATTAGATTTCTAGAAGAGTTTGCAAAGGTAGTACAGAAGTTCCTGTATAACACTCACCCAGTCTCCACTGATGTAAATATTTGACATTATCATGGCTTTTGTCAAAACAAGATAACCATTTTTGGTACATTAAACTTCTGACTTTATTTGACTTCACCAGGTTTTTCACTAATGACTTTTAACTTTTGTGTGTGTGTGTTTCCAGGATCAAATCCAGAATAACACATTGCATTTATTTATCATTGGCTCTTTAAGTCTACTCTGGTCTGTGAAAGTGTCTCAGTCTTAACTCATTTTTCATTATCTTGAAAATTTGAGGATAACTGGTCAGATGTTTTATAGACTGTCCTTCAATTTAGGTATGTTGTTCTCGTGGTTAACTTGAAGATACGGATTTTGAGGAGGAATAAAATGAAGGTGAAGTGCCCTTTTCATCGTATCGTGCCGGGGAATGCTAGCTTTAATTTGTCTCTTCTGTAAGACTATGCAAAATCTCTTTGAGGCGAGGAAACACTTTTTACTTTTGTATCCTTCCATCTTGGTTAATAGGCTTCCCTGGTGGTGATAGTGGTTAAAAAAAAAAAAAAAAAAAATCTGCCTGCAGGAAATGTAAGAGAGCAGGTTCAGGTTTAGATCCTTGGGTGATAAGATCCCTTGGAGGAGGGCATGGCAACACACTCCAGTATTCTTGCCTGGAGAAGCCCATGAGCAGAGCAGTCTAGCAGACTACAGTACTCAGAGTTGCAGAGAGTCAGACATGACTGAGTGACTTAGAATTCACACAATATGTGTGTTCTGAACTAATTTTAAAAAGAAATAAATGAATAAATTCTCAAAATATTTCTTATCTGGAGAAAAGGATAGGGAGTGTAAATTTTTAAATCAGAGTCAGGAAAAAGGAGAAAGGACTTCTCTTGTGGTTCAGTGGTTAAAAATCTGCCTTGCAATCCAAAAACAGATTCAAACCCTGGTCAAGGAAGTAAGAATCCACACACTGCAGAGCAACTAAGCTTAAGCAGCACAAATACTGAGCCTATGAGCTTCTCTCAACCAAGACCCAATGCAACCAAATAAAAAATAAATAAAAGTAAGAAAAGAGAGGCCAATACCATAAAGTTGGTAATTAGTCCAGTTAGTACAAAAAAAAAAGTTTTTGTGACTTTCATATTTGTACCAAAATCATTTACTCTATCTGCTTCCTATTGGTATGGTGACATGCCTAATTCCTCATATCCCAAAGTCTGCTCCCAGAATGGAATTTGTTTCCTGCTCAGCAAAAACTCCAAAATTCAGAGAAATAAATCTTCAGTACAATCTTTAAAGTTAGGGAACCTAATATGTCAGCTGATGTGGTATAGTGCTCAAATATACTCAGTTAAAACTGGCTTTAAGATGTAACATTAATGAGGGATTTAAAGATTTCTGTTGGTCCAGGAAGAATAGATATTTGTGATCCCTGAATCTTTTAACTTCTTCTGAGGGTTAGGTGTTTCACCTGCTTGCATATTGCTTACCCAGGCTCATCTCCTAAATGATTCAGAATTCAGGGGTTCAGCAGACATTTTTAGTGCTTAGCATAGCAATTTTCCCTGCCAACCAGACTTTTATATATGAATATGCTCTGAATCTATTTGACATGAACCAGAAAACTAAGATAAAACCCTCTCATTCAAGAAGCAGACACATGGACCAGGAATGCTGCTGTGAATGTGCATTTCTTGAAATACTTGCTGAAATTCCCTGAAGTCCTATAACCTTCCCTGACATCAGTAAAAGTATTAGTTTTGTTCTGTGCTGTCATGTATCATGGTTACCTCTAATTGAAATGTAGGTGTTCCGAATAGCACAATCAGTTAAGAATCTTGCCAAGTGCCTCATTAGGATAATTCATAGTAGGATACGAGGCTGATGAGTTCAGAGCCCGTGAGTCCCCAGAGTCCTTAATCTCTGTTCATATTTTGTGGTGGGACAATGCTTGATGAAAGTGGAGTTTGAGGATAACTGCTCCCTGCAAATGTATTTATCAAATGCCAATGTTCTTAGCAAAGTGATTTGAGATGGGGATTACCTATCACTGGAAATGAACCACAAGGAGTATCTTAATTTAAAAAGTATAGGCTTGATACTTTTTAAAAAATTCTTGATATTGAATAAAATGTACCCTAGCTCTCAACTTTAAATGACTTTTTTCATTAGAGACAAGTAGAAAGTTGGAATAGCTAAGAAATAAATGAAGAAATTAACATCTTTGGAAAAGATTCTGTTAAAAAATGGCGATGATAAGGGTTCAGTTCAGTTCAGTTCAGTCACTCAGTCATGACCAACTTTTTGCGACCCCGTGAATCGCAGCATGCCAGGCCTCCCTGTTCATTACCATCTCTCGGAGTCACTGAGACTCATGTCCATTGAGTCTGTGATGCCATCCAGCCATCTCATCCTCGGTTGTCCCCTTCTCCTCCTGCCCCCAATCCCTCCCAGCATCAGAGTCTTTTCCAGTGAGTCAACTCTTCGCAAGAGGTGGCCAAAGTACTGGATTTTCAGCTTTAGCATCATTCCTTCCAAAGAAATCCCAGGGTCGATCTCCTTCAGAATGGACTGGTTGGATCTCCTTGAAGTGCAAGGGACTCTCAAGAGTCTTCTCCAACACCACAGTTCAAAAGCATCCATTCTTCGGCACTCAGCCTTCTTCACAGTCCAACTCTCACATCCATACATGACCACAGGAAAAACCATAGCCTTGACTAGACAGACCTTAGTCGGCAAAGTAATGTCTTTTGAATATACTATCTAGGTTGGTCATAACTTTTCTTCCAAGGAGTAAGCGTCTTCTAATTTCATGGCTGCAGTCACTATCTGCAGTGATTTTTGGAGATGATAAGGGTAGAGAAAAAAAAAAGAAGTCACTCAGGATCAGTTCAGGGACACATTCCAGTACTGTGTTACATGGATTACACCAGGAGTTTTCAAAGCAGGGTACACCAAGATGAGGCAATTTGCAATATAATCTATTAGGGTGTGATAGTAAGTTATTAAAACTTGACAGTTCATTTTTCATCTTACTCTATATTGAGGGAATATGTTTTATAATATATATACTATTTTATAATGAAATGCATATAAGTAAGTATAAAGACAAACTATTGGGAGGTACATATTGCAATTTTTAAAAATTGAGATAGAAGTGTGATGATGACATTTTGGGGAATGCTGTCAGACCATTCTGACATGACTTGTGATAGTGTGAGTGAGGCTGTTCTTTAAAATGGAAATATCTTTCTAAATATTCACCTTTTCTTTCACTTATCAAGGAGTGTTTACACTACATGTGGGCTTCCTAGGTGGCACTAGTGCTAAAGAACCAGTTTGCCAATACAGGATACAAAAGAGAAGAGGGGTTCGATTCCAGGGTCAGGAAGATTCCCTGGTGGCGGGCACAGCAACCCACTCCAGTATTTTTGCCTGGAGAATCCTACAGACAGAGGAGTGGTCCATAGGGTCATAAAAGTCAGATATGACTGAAGAGATTTAGCGTGCAGCATGCACTATACATGGTTATACCTGAAAATAATCTAAATCTGTGTAGTTAGCTTATATTACTTTCTGAACCAAGCTTCATATGTGTACTAAATTCTGAAAAGCACCAATACAATAACTTATTATATTTTTATTTCAAGATTTAGTGCACAGTAGTGCTTACTCTCATTCTAGTGCTCTGGTTTAATTCAGAGTTAAAGGCTATTCTATTACTTTTAAAATTTTATGAATGATGAACATTAATACATTTTTATTAGTTTCCATATAATGAATAATTTCTCCACTTGACCTTTGACACTTTCCATTGTTTGAAACTTCTTGAGATATTTTTATCAGAAGGCAATGAAGTGTTACAGGCATATATAAAACATCGGTTTGCAATGTATGTCACTATTAGTATTTAGATAGTATGACTTTATTGATTCATTTAACACACATTTATTGCATATCCATTTTGTGCCCTAAATGTGCCAAGATATGATAATTAACTTCCTTCAGAATACGTGTTGGTAAGGGAGAAATAGGCCTTTGCTTTCATCACCTGTGACAAGTGCTATGAAGTAGAGATACGGAGAAGTAAAGCTGATTTAGAGGTCAAGGAAGGTTTCTAACAGAAATTCTTACACTCAGGTGATGAAGATGATGATGATCAGTATGATGATTTATGATAATGGTGACTATGATGATACTATGCAATTAGATATCAAATACTTATGAGTATCAAACATTCTGAGTACTTTCTGTGAATTAATCCATTTAATCCTCACCTAACCCTCATAGTAAACTCTAAGAACTGGTTAGTGTTGTTATCCTCATACTTCAAGTGAGGAGATTAGACAAAAAAGGTGTAATAATTTATCCATAGTCAAATAGCTATCTTATGATGAAACTAAAATTTGTATATTATCTACCTGATAAAATTTGTATATTATCTACCTGATTACAAACAATGTTTTTAACCAGGAGGACAGCTGTATTGCCAAATAGAACTAAAGAATAATAAGATTTTTATTTATATTATGAAGATGATGGAAAGCCACTAAAGGATTTTAAGTATATGTAGTGTATGTTTGTCCCCGTGAAGATAACTGGTGTTCAGATTATTTTGACCTCCCTACTGGGAATGGATTGCCACAGTCCAAATGTGGAGATGGACCAGTATCAACCAGGATATTGTAATAGTCCTTACAAATGTGCTTTGGTGACATAGTTTGGCAATAATGGAGATAAAGAGAAGAAAATCTACTTGGATATGCTTTTCAACACTTAAAGCCAACTGGATCAGTAATGTGTTAGATATGAGAAAAGAGGAAAATGGAGTGAAGAAGAAATCTTAAGCTTTCTGCTTTGTGTAACTGAATGGACCACATTGCCATTGCCAAGTTCAAAATCACCGAAAAAAAAAAAAAAAAGGCAATTGTGAAAGACCAAAATAGAGGGACGCTAAACTGAGCTTTAAGAATGACAACTTCCTGGATGGGTAATGGATAAAAATCTTACAAGAGGGGCTAGGATGCAATAATTAGGAAGGCTGTGAGGAAATCAGGGAATGTAACAATGGAAGCTAAGGGAAAAAATTGTTTTATGAAGGAAGGAATGGTAAATGATCTATCAAATGAATGGTACTCAAAAGTCAGGAAAAAAGGCAAATGAATCTGAATTTAGTGTCAACATAAAACTTTCAGTCTTATCAATGTGTCAAATATTCTTAACTTTGACTCAAGCACTGATACTGCACACTTCATACTCTGAAGCTTTTGGTTTATTTACTTGTAAATGAGGAAAAATCTAAGAGAAAAAGAGAATTACAATATTCTCTGAAGTTCTTCCTAGATTTAAAATTCTACAACAGCTAAACTAATTACAGAAAAAAGTAAGGCTATCTAGAGAAGATTTGTATTCACCGAAAAGATTTCTTTGTAAAAGAGCTCTACTAGTAACCATTTTCCAAAATAACTCTGATTATATCTAAACACAGGTAATAAAAATGGCTGAGTGTTCCAACTGGTAAACTATGAAATTAATTAACCACTAATATTTGCAGAGCTAGCCTCCCTTTCTGTGATTAAGAACTCCTGGATTAAACAGTCCTGGAAAAGGAGAAGCTATTTATTTTCACTGGAATCAGTTGGAAAACTGAACTACAGATGAGGCCTTTACTAATAGTGCAGCTATTATGGGAGTTTTGTGGAAACAGAAATTATGGGGATGGGAAGAAGGACAAAGAAAACAATGATATTGTAAACTGTATCACTTTTTTCCAAAGTAATAAGAATTCTCAGACATTTTACTTAATTTAGGGTAGTTTATCATTTCAAATGAGATACATTTATTTTGTTTTTAAACTATATGCTATACCAGGAGATGAGGGGCAATAAAATAAGAGACTTACAAAATATACAGTAGTAAGTCACAGCTTGGGTGTCCCAGGTGGCACAGTGGTACAGAATCCATCTGCCAATGAAAGAGACATAAAAGATGTAGGTTTGGTCCCTGGGTTGGGAAGAACCCCTGGAAGAGGGCAGGGCAACTCACTCTTATATTTTTGCCTGGAAAATCTCATGGACAGAGGAGCCTGGTGGACTACAGTCCATAGGGTTGCAAATAGTTGGACATGACTGAAGTGACTTAGCAAGCAAGTCACAGCTTGCCCATAACTTGTATAATAGGGCTATTTATAGTAAACAGTGGGATCATAAACATTTTTAAGGATGCATCATTTATATAGATTTTTTTTTAATATGGTTTTTTTGTCAGGATTTTTGGGGGCTCTAAGGTCTACCTTCTAGAGCTTGCATCTCAGTTGAGGAAACAGACAAGAATATCAACTTTGTGAACAGAGTTAGGGCAGCCCTACACAAGAGCGTTCATCTAGATAAATCAGACTCATCTTCCCAGAGGAAGTAATATCTAAGCCGGGTCTCAGACGTGAATAGCCAAGAAGCAGTGTGTGTGAGGGGAAAGAAGGGTAGCCCCTGGAACTGTGTCTTGGTCTTCTTGGAATACTATAACAAAAGACCATAGACTAGGCAGCTTATAAACAGAAATTTATTTCTCGTGATTCTGAAAGCTAGATATCTGAGGACAGAGTGCAAGTATGGTCAAGTTCTGATGAGCACCTTCTTTCAGGTGTAGACTGACAATTTCTTCTTATATTTTCACAGGGTAGAAAGCAGAGACCAGGGAAGCTAACACTTTCATGACTCTTATAAGGGCACTCATCATCATGAGAGTTCCACTCATGACCTCATCAAATCATAATACCCTCAAAGGTACCAAAACATAGTACCAATATGTAGGGGGTAGGATATCAACGTGAATTTTAGGGGACATAAACATTTATTCCTTAACATACAGCAAACAAAGAAGGAGGAGAATATAGAAGATCATGTAAGGCTTGAAGTGTTATAGAATATTCAAGTGTATAGATTCAGTTGAAAGGTGAAATACACACATGCATACATATGTATATTTATACATATGAGATTAGATTTTAGAAAAGACGATATATTTATAAAATAAGAAAAGTAATAATTGACTCAGTGGTGGTAGATTTGAGGTTTTCCAGAGAAAGTATTTAGAGAGGGAGAGGAAAAACCCTGAGGAATATATTACACATCCATAAGCAGATGAATATACAAAATAAAGGAAACTTAAAAGTAGAATCAGAGAAATAGGGGGAAGAAATAAGTACAGTTTAGAGATACAGATTCCAAAGGTTTAAAAGTCTTTCAAGAAAAAGATAATTTTTTTTTTAATTTCAAATAGTATCATGAAGACAATAAGGATACATTTATTGGATTTACTAGATACAAAACTATTAAAATATTTTATGAAAACAATTGTCATAGTCATGGAGTTAAGTGCCATATTTTGCTGAGACACGTGTGGGTTAACTAGGCAAAGATTAAGGGCAGCTGTGTCATAAAACTTGTCTGTGTTTGGTTATTTGATTTATTTAAGTGCTGAGAGTGTAACCAAGCAGGATCCCATGGAGCCTTTCCAGAACAGACCACCTGCTTCTACACATCCTCAGTCTGCCTTTTGTCAGTAAAAGTGAAGCAACACAGAAAGGAAAATACTCAAGCAAGACAAAATAATAGTTTAGTCATTAAACAAAGTCAAGGAACTCTATTTCCTTCTCAGCTCAGTTCAGTTCAGTTGCTCAGTCATGTCCAACTCTTAGTGACTCCATGGACTGCAACACACCAGGCCTTCCTGTCCATCAACAACTCCCAGAGCTTTCTCAAACTCATTGAGTTGGTGATGCCATTCAATCATCTCATCCTCTGTTGTCCCAGTCTCCTTCTGTCTTCAATCTTTCCCGGCATCAGGGTTTTATCAAAGAAGTCAGTTCTTTGCATCAGGTGGTCAAAATATTGGAGCTTCAGCTTTAGCATCAGTCCTTCCATTGAATACATAGGACTGATTTCATTAGGATTGACTGGTTTGATCTTCTTGCAGTCCAAGGGACTCTCAAGAGTCTTCTCCAACACCACAGTTCAAAAACATCAATTCTTCAGTGTCCAGTTTTCTTTATAGTCCAACTCTAACATCCATACCTGACTACCAGAAAAAAAAAAAAAAAGAAAAAAGTAATTTCCTCCTCAAGCTTTCTAGATAACATTCTGGGCCAAGTCCTTTGAGCTATGTTGCAGATACTAAAACTCCCACAGGTGGAAGAAGTTAGCTATATGCTGTCTACCAACACGTACACTCCAGATCAATTGGAACCAGATGGCTGATGATGTTCAGTCTCAATTACCTTACCACCACCAATCAGTAGAATGTCCATAAGCTAATCGCACACCCAACAATGCTCCTTCCTCAGTCTCTCTTTGAAACCTTTTCCTAAAAGTCTTGGGTCTTTTAAACACTAGTTGCCTGCACTCCTTGTTTGGTGTTCTGCAGTAAACACTGCATTTTCTTTCACCACAACCATCCACGGGTAGATTGACTTTACTGTGCAAAGGCAAGTGCACCCAACCTTGGTTCTTAAAAACAGTAGGTGCCTATAGATAAGAAGCTAAGGAGCATGTTTGATTGAAGTCTGGGGAAAATTTCTTTTCTCTCTACAGAACAATGAGAGATGCATATTTGAATAAATTATATTTTAATAACTGGCACATATAAAAGCAGTATTATTGCATGCTTCATTTGGTTAGAAAGTGGTAATTTCTTTGTACTGCCTAACTAACTCATTTTCATAGGAACTCATCTTAAGGAACCATAGAGTATCAGAAAAAAATTAAAAGGTAAATAAAAAGGTAAACATATACAAGGCAGATGAAATGTTTACATAAACAAATATACACTAGATCCATATTCCTATACATTTCTGTGCAGAGGTGTAAAAGATGAGCATATGGACAAGATGATCAAATTTCCAAAGATAGCAAGCACACTGTTGTCCTGTTGTCCCTAACTTCAAGACAACCAATCTATTCAGTGTGGAAAATCCATTAGTCTGGGTGTCTGGCAACTTATAGACACAGAAAAAGCAGTCTGACAAATTTGGACTTTTCACTTCTCAGGTAACAGGGTTGTTGTCCTGTAGACTCAGATGAAAATAGTCTTTTTATTAAAACAAGATTTCTCTCCAGCCTCCATCTCATAAATCTCCACATTTTTATTTTTCTCATGTGAAAGCTTTCATAAAGAACAAATTTATCAGCTACTCGAGTAAGGGTGGTGGCAGCCATATGGAAAAAAAATGTATTTTGTGTTTTTTTATTATAAGTACCCTTTTGAATTCACAACAGTATGGGAGCATGCTCACAATATTTCAATATAATATGAGAGTTTGAAAGAGAAAAGACAGTGATCATCCTGAGAGAAATGCTATTGAGAATAACTGGAAAAAAGTGTCTTCTTCATGGTGAGATTCACAAAGTAATTCCATGGCAGAAAAGTCAAGGTAAATATTTACTTCAAGTTTCTTAGAACCTACAGGAGGCTAAAACCTTCAGTGTTTCTCTTTTAATATTTATCTTAAGTTTTTGTAAATTAGTTTTATGACCATCATTTCCTAAAGGGCCACTATTTGAGAAAATTGTTGCATGGGGACCATAGTCTGAAGCTGACATTGAATATGAATATATATATATATATATATATATATATATATATATATATATATACACACACAGAGAGAGAGAGAGAGTCCCCCAATGAAGAGAAAAACATCCAAATTGGCTTTTTGACATAGATGGAGTCTGGTTTTCTGTATATGTCCTGGTTTTCTCACCCAGAAGTTGGGTCACCCATGTCACAAGGGAAATACACAATATTCAGCTACTTAGTTTTTGAAGAAAATAGAAAGTAACCCCTGTGATGAAAATATCAGAATGGAGGAGTTAGGGGCTAATACCCTGAAGAAGTAAACTTAACTATTGCAAAGTATTGTTGATTTTTAGGATCCAATGCCACAAAACTGTGAGTATTCAATTTCTGCCTTCAACAAGGAGTAGGAGGAAACTGTGTGATGTAAAACAAATTATTTTTGCTTTCTCTCCCTTCTGCCAACATGCTCATCTTCATGAACATTATCCAAATCTAACAGAATCTGTATGTAAGTATTTAGGTGGTGCTTCTTTTGAATTTACTCAAGGGTAAAACATTGTCAATCATTTATCAATGTAGACTTCAAATAATGAACTTATTTTGTATAAAATCAAATGTCTCTGGCATGTATGAGCATAGGTAGAAGTTGCTTTTCATCTTTCTTAAACCAGTGCAGTTAGATGTCAGCCAGCTTTTGGAAAGGAATACATGAAGCAGGAAAGAACAGTGAAGTTGTCTGTAGCTTATTTTCAAGAAACCAGCAGAGATTACGGAGAAAAACCACAGAGGTAGCAATAAGGCAGCAACCAAAAATCTTCAGAGCAAATTTTGATACATCATTTATCTGGATTACAGTTGGTTACATCATGGTTTTGAGGTAAAAGTTTAAGGTTGCACGTTAGATAAAATCTAGTATTTGAATTGTACCTTCATCAACTTAATATTAGTGTAATCTTGAGCAAGTTACTTTATCTCCATGAACCACAGTTTTCTTATCAATAAAATTGAGATGATAATATCTATCTTATTGAGTTGCTAAGAAGGTCAAATAAAATAAAGCTTATGAAAATCCTTTATAAAGTATAAGAAGTTATACAAATTTAGAAATATTACATGTTGAAAAATCACATGTATATAAAGATTTTCCCACATTATATTTTATATATATATATATATCAGAGAAGGCAATGGCACCACACTCTAGCACTCTTGCCTGGAAAATCCCATGGACGGAGGAGCCTGTTAGGCTGCAGTCCATGGGGTAGCTAAAAGTCGGACATGACTGAGCAACTTCACTTTCACTCTTCACTTTCATGCATTGGAGAAGGAAATAGCAACCCACTCCAGTGTTCTTGCCCGGAGAATCCCAGGGACAGGGGAGCCTGGTGGGCTGCAGTCTATGGGGTCGCACAGAGTCGGACACGACTGGAGCGACTTAGCAGTAGCAGTATATATATATATATATATATATATATATATGAAAGTGAAAGTGTCTCAATCATGTCTGACTCTTTGCAACCCCATGGACTGTATAGTCCATGGAATTCTCCATGCCAGAATACTGGAGTGGGTAGCCTTGCCGTTCTCCAGAGGATCTTCCCAACCCAGGGATGGAACCCAGGTCTCCCATATTTCAAGTGTATTCTTTACCAGCTGAGCCATAAGGGAAGACCATATATATATATATATATATATATATATATATATATGTATATACTTGATGATTTGAGATATATATATATATATATATATATATATATGATTTGATTTCTAAACTACCTTATTGACAGAACATCAGTGTCTCCCTCTTAACTACTGAGCAACATTCAGGGTGATAATTGTCCTAAAAAGGGGCTATGTTCAGTTTCCACTTTATAATTGAAAGAGAGTTGGGATCTGATCAGTCCACTACTGCCAGAATTTCTTGCTGTGACATGGTATTGCTGTTAAAAATTGATCACACACAATATGCCTGCTTGTGCTAGACCACTGCATGACTTTGCGGGGAGGACCGTTCTACTCACACTAAATGCAACAAAATGCACTGCATGGGCTACAATTAGACAGTTCTCATTTTTATTTTAGATAGTTCACATTTTCATTTCTGTATCTTCCAGGACATAACTAGATCCAAAAGACCCAGCTCACTTCAGATTTATTATCAACCATTTTACAGACTGAGAATTGTCATCCTTTTCTCCTACACTCCCTATACTTTGATACACTCTGTTGTCCTATGGGATGCTAACTTGAATGAATTTGAATTTGGGATAATTTACTTCTCTAATAATATCTTCTAACTTCCCTAGTGGTCTGGTGGTTAAGAATCAGCCTGCCAATGCATGGGACATGGGCTCCATTCCAGGTCCCAGAAGATCCCACACAACTGAGTCCATGTGCCATAGCTACTAAAACCTGTGCACCTAAAGCCCATGCTTTGCAACAAGAGAAGACACCACAGTGAAAAGCCTGTGCTCTGGAAGAAAGAGTAGTCCACGCTGCTGCAACTAGAGAAAACCTATGCATAGCAGTGAAGACTCAATATAATCAAAAATTAATTAAGAAAATAATATCTTCCAAAGTCTCTTTGGGCTTCCCTGGTGGCTCAGAGGTTAAAGCGTCTGCCTCCAATGTGGGAGACCCAGGTTCGATACCTGGGTTGGGAAGATCCCCTGGAGAAGGAAATGGCAATCCACTCCAGTATTCTTGTCTGGAGAATCCCATGGATGGAGAAGCCTAGTAGTTACAGTCCACGGTGTCGCGAAGAGTTGGACATGACTGAGTGACTTCACCTTACCTAAAGTCACTTTGTTACTGAATCCAAACTCATACTGCTAAAAGAATGATGGCCTAATAAATTGAGAGACAAGTTGTTAGGGCAAGGAATACCAATTTTATTCAGAAAGCCAGAGAACTGAGAAGATTGTCAACTAATATTCCAAAGAACCATCTATCCAGAGATAGAATTTGCTGCTGCTGCTAAGTCACTTCAGTCGTGTCTGACTCTGTGTGACCCCATAGACAGCAGCCACCAGGCTCCCTGTCCCTGGGATTCTCCAGGCAAGAACACCGGAGTGGGTTGCCATTTCCTTTTCCAATGCACGAAAGTGAAAAGTGAAAGTGAAGTTACTCAGTCATGTCTGACTCTTAGCAACCCCATGGACTGCAGCTCACCAGGCTCCTCCGTCCATGGGATTTTCCAGGCAAGAGTACTGGGGTGGGGTGCCATTGCCTTTGGCCTCTTTATACTAAAAGGTGAGGTGATATGGCTAGATGTTAACACTTCTTCCTGCTGGAATCCTTTGTCCTTGCAGCTGTCCATATAGATCTGGTAATAATGTTTTTATAAATCTGGAAAAAGCCAGAAGTTATTCTTTATTCATAACTTTTAAACCTCTCTATGAATAGACAATTCTTTAAAGTGTAGAACCTTGAGAATGGACTACATTGTATACTGCAGTCTATAGTCAACATTCTTTCACAAAGATACAAAGTCAGCATGACTAAGCACAAGTAACAGAGTACAAAGGTAGAGCTAAAGGAATAGAATCAATGTGGGGTCAGGTTTGTTCTGCTACAATTTCAATCAGTTCCATGCCTACCTTTCAGGAGAGCCACTTTTAGCCATCCCCAGAAGATCTTCTTTCATTCAAGAAAATAAAACAATGACTGAACACAATAAAACTCTTTAATTTTACCCTTCTAGTTGGGTACATAGTTAACAAAGGTTGCTATACCTCAAGAATTTTGAAGATCCTATACATTAATTGGGCAATACAAAACGCTATAACAAACCCCAAAATTTTAGCATCATAAAACAATATACATTTATTTCTTTCTCATGTAACTATTCAATGTGGCTCCATTATGCAATAAATTAGCCAGGAGAAAATAAATTGGCTATTTAACTTTTTTCAGAAATGATGTCACTTATGTTCATACTTTATTGGTGAAGAATACTCAACCCCTTCTCAAACCACGGAGTGGAAGTGAGGGAATTAGGAAATAAAGTTCTTGGACAGATAACTACTAAGTAGCAGCAACATAACAGCAAGCAAAGGGAACATAAGACTTGTAGACAGTGAATTATCTCTGCAGCATGATGTTTATGCTGCTATACTCTGAGCTCTTTAATTTTTTCCAGAGTAAAACTAATACCCATCCTTGTAACTCATATGCTCTCCCTCTTTGATGTTCTAAGAGAGGAATCCGGAGACGGCAATGGCACCCCACTCCAGTACTCTTGCCTGGAAAATCCCATGGATGGAGGAGCCTGGTAGGCTGCAGTCCATGGAGTCGCTAAGAGTCAGACACAATTGAGTGACTTCACTTTCACTTTTCACTTTCATGCATTGGAGAAGGAAATGGCAACTCAACTCCAGTGTTCTTGCCTGGAGAATCCCAGGGGCAGGGGAGCTTGGTGGGCTGCCATCTATGGGGTTGCACAGAGTCGGACATGACTGAAGCGACTTAGCAGCAGCAGCAGCAAGACAGGAATCAAGCCCCAGATTGCAAATTTGGTTGATATAAGTTATCTGCAATTGTACTTTAAAGGTGACCCAGCCTCATTCAAGATCCTAAGGGAACTTTGGCATTTGAACTTTGAATTTTAGGCTACATAACCTATGAAAGGTGTACTAAAAGGCTGAGAATCTGAGAGAAACTAAGCAACATCAATGCCCACCAACACTTCCAATATTCTAATTTTGTGAGAAATACTGAAAAGTGTTACAGTTATCAATGAGTTTTTTAAAAATTATCTGTTGGAATAATCAATTAGTTTGAGTTTGACAGATTGTAGGCTTTAGGTGATCATTGTATTCACTATGACTAAAGTTGTGAACTTACTTTCTGATAGAAAGGCGAACAGTACACATGTAAGACTTTAGTGGATTCAATGATAACAAAGTACATTTTTGCTTATGTTTTTGCCTTATCCTGAGTTGGGAAGATTCTCTGGAGAAAGGATAGGCCATCGACTCCAGTATTATCTGGTTGTCCTTGTGGCTCAGCTGGTGAAGAATCCTTCTGCAATGCAGAGACCTGGGTTTGATTCCTGGGTGAGGAAGATCCCCTGGAAAGGGAAAGGTTACCAACTCCAGCGTTCTCGCCTGGAGAATCCCATGGACTCTACAGTTCATGGGGTTGCAATAAGTCAGACATGACTGAGCCACTTTCACTTTAGCATTTTGCCTGATAATTGTGTAATTTTTATTTTGTTAAATAAATGGGCACAATCTTTCCAAATTCATCTGATACCATTAACCTTTTCTTTCTTTTCATATTCCATAGCCTTTCCAGGCTCTGTGCTACATGTTCCTTCTACTCAATCTACTGGGTCTTCCCTTTCCCTGCCTCTTGGCAACTCTTCTCATTCTTTATGAGACTGAAAACTCATCTCCCTAATCCCAGGATATAAAATCACATTTACCCAAACTCATGATATCTCTAGAACATTTCCATCAATAGCAACCTATCTGAAATTACTAATGTAGTGTGACTCTCTGGTTTTATTTTCACATATTTAGTTGCTCCAGAAGCAGAGCTTTCTACTTTCCTTTTTTTTATTTTTATTTTTCTGTGATACAGTTTAATCAAGTTTTCAAAATTGTGACATTTTGACAACTTTCGAAAATCAATTTCTAAATTAACCCTTTTTGTTCTCAAACTGACTTTCAAATCTTCCAGAGAGCTCTTGGAAAAATCTAAATGATTTTTTCCCTTACATTTTTAAAAAAGGAGATTTTAAGCTAATTTGGTTTATTTGATATGCCAAGCTACATAAAAGGCATTATCACATATGAAGGGTGCCTCAACCTACCCCAGATTATATTGACATGGGTAAACATTATTAATATAAGTATTTAATTTTTTTACCTTTTTAAAAATTTTACTTTATTTTACATTACAATACTGTATTGGTTTTGCCATACATCAACATATCATGTAAGAAACAAATCACCAGTCTAGCTTCGATGCAGGATACAGCATGCTTGGGGCTGGTGCACTGGGATGACCCAGAGAGATGGTATGGGGAGGGAGGTGGGAGGGGGTTCAGGATTGGGAACTCATGCTTTCCTTTTTTGAACCAAAGTGATTCCTGTTTTAAAAGCAGAAACTTTACCTCAGTACCTTTAGGAATACTTTTGGCTCTTCTTCCCTCCTCACCAGACTAACTTCCAACTAAATTTTAGGAGTTCCTCATATGACCTGGCTAGGTAGCAGGGTGGAGTGTTTACATGAGAGGAATCTTATTTGCCCTTTTTATGAAACTAAATGAAGCTTGAGCTTTATGACTACTCCATATCTTTGTATCCAATTCTGCATTCTTTGTATTAAAAGAGGACGGTCTAATTGTGCAAGATTTGGGTCTCACAAAACCTGAATCTACTCCCAACAATACCCTTAGAAAGGCCATAGAAATATGCATTATATTTTACAGTAATTAATCCATCTGTACAAGCTTCAAATTAGGGGAAATAATGACAAATTGCTTTCCCTGATATCTGTGTCATTGGAGGGATGCTTGACACTTCTACTGAGATATTTATTTCAAAGAAAAGAAGCCTGTGTGACCATAGTGGCTTGTGTTTAAACGACTGAGGGACTCCCATGCAAAAATGAGGTGCAATATATTTTGAAAACTACAAAGGAAGAAATTATCAAAGGAAACAAGGAAGAAAGCAGGATTATTGAGGACCAGATAAGTGACAGGAATTTTGCATTACTTCTTACAGACCAGGAAATATAGGATAGATACTTTACTTACATCTCTTTACTGGGTAAAAAATAACTTCATAAGAATTGAGTTTCCTTCCCAAACTCACTACTAGATATAGTAAGGGGCCAAACAGACACATTTGTTCCTTATGACTCTAAGTCTTTACAGATGCAATAAATAGTCGAATGTGTCTCTGTTACTACAACGTGCCTAAAAACAGGACTGTTATGTAGTGTGAATATTATATTTATTTTTAATAGCATTTCTTATACTATATGAATTGTGCATTCTAGATATATTATTGAAATATCCTGTATTGAGCACAGCAACCACACAAGTAGGCAAATGAGACAGAAACAAATAAATAGATGTATATACATAAATTATCTTTTGTAGGGGAGATATAGAGAAAAAAAAAACAGTACACAACAATGCCACCAGTGGCCTTAAGAGAACTATTCTGAAAAAGATAGAGGAAATAAGACTAGATTGTAGAATGTGGATGGGGATGGCAGGGAGGGGAGTCTTATGGCTAGAGAAGAGAAATCTGCTTTGGAAAGAGGGATAGAGGGAGCAATATAAAAAACAAACGCACAATGGAAAGAATCAAAATAAAATAGACTGAAGCTCTTCCATTATTTTGAGTCCCATAAGGAGCCTGCAAAACAACAACTTGCTGTCAGAATGAAACTCTGAGTGTTCCCATCAGAACTAACTTACATTAAATAGGCGCAGCTCTCAGCGTATTATGCTGCTGTCATTTCCTGGTAAATCCGTGTCATTAGCATTGATTTCTCAAGGAGAGATTAAAAGAGGTTTAGTTAGGAGAGTAAGGCAGGAGTGGATATTATCCAAGCCAGTGCAGCTCTGGGTCTCAGAGATGACATTTTCCTCTCTGCTTCATTAAC
Source organism: Nanger dama (assembly GCA_917880005.1). NCBI lineage: Eukaryota > Metazoa > Chordata > Mammalia > Artiodactyla > Bovidae > Nanger > Nanger dama. The sequence goes on from CAKJTW010000069.1 coordinate 9,828,663, forward strand.
TTGCAGAGCTTGTCGAGCTTTGGCTGTTTCTAATTAATTCTTTTACTGGCTTTTTTGAGTTTCTATCATCACTGGCAAACCATATAAAATGAAGGAATTTCTCTAAGGTTTTACCCTTTTAATTATTATTTTTATTGCTTAAATGAAGCTCCAGAATTGCAAATGTTGACATTTTGGTTTATTCTAGTCATTAGAGTTTTCAAAGTTGGCAGGAGGGCGGGTGGAGAATAGAAAAAGGAAGAGGAGGAGGGGAAGCATGAGGAAGAGAGGTGGTGTTGAGAAGAGGAAATGAGGTGAGGTTGGGTCTCAATCATGGAGACAAACACTGAGAAGGGAAAAACAAACACGTGTGTCTAATGTGACCTCCATGATGATTTTGCTCTTGTGGAAAAGAACAGGAAATGAAATATCATTAGGGGTAATTCCTAGTGGCCTTTTATACAAGCCAGTGTCGATTACACAGGACTTGCTGCTGCCTGTGTGCTTGCTTTACTGTAAGCAAGTAGTTCCTAGCAAATATGGTGCACAGTTTTTCTGTGTGTTCATTTGTTTGTTTCCATCTGAGTATTAGAAATACAGAGCCTAACTTTTGGGAAAAACAAACTTCAATCAAACAAATTAGTTAACAGATATGCTTTGGGCTTTGCTGGTGGCTCAGCGGTAAAGAATCCACCTGCCAATGCAGGAGATGCAGGTTCATCCCTAGGTCAGGAAGATCTCCTGGAGGAGGAAATGGAAACCAGTAAGTCTGCCTAGGAAAGTGTCATGGACAGAGGAGCTTGCAGGCTACAGCCCATGGGGTCACAAAAGAGTCAGACACAACTTAGCAACTAGCCAATAACAACAAATTTGCTTTGATGACTCAGAGAGCATTTTCTCAGAAAAGCCAGCTCTGATGGGCCTGAGAAGTCAGTTTTAACCAGTATTAATTGAATATCTATATAAGAAATACTATGCTGAACATGTGTACAAATTTTGGATGATATGTGTAGGTACACTGTTAAAGAAATCTCTAGTGTAAGCTGCCTTTTAGTATTTTAGGTTGAGTTTGTAATATAAGACTCATTCAAATAAAAATGAAACACACACTACCAACAGTTTCTTCTCCATATATTGAAAAGAAGTTTGATTTACAAGTCCATTTTTGAAGTTGGGAGGCATTTTTCCCAGAGAAATGTGTTTTAGATATGGTGTTTTACTTCCTAAGCTACTCACAAAAACCTATTTAAGTCATAATGTAGCTGAACTGCAGTAATGTCCTAATAACAGTATGGAAACTAAATACAAAGTATAGCAATGTTCCTATGGGGTAATGCATTCAGAATTTAAATTTGCATCTCCAGGATCAGGTCTCAGCTGCTATGTAAGAAGGGGAATTATCTTAGCTCCAGGTCCTCAGGGTCCCTTTCATTTGCACTCAATGATTCAGCAGGGCAGGGCCTGCAGACATGTAGCAGTAGGTGCTGAGGCTTAAAGGGTGTCATAGCAGGATGGTGAGAATTCTTGAGAAACTGAGGCTACCAGTCTGTATTCATCCCTGAGGGGATGGCTCCATCTGGCTGGCTGATTCCTGACTGTCAAGTTTTCATCTATGTCCTCCAAGGAAAGGATGTTTTTTTCTGGCTGTTCCCCAGGATTGGTCTCACATTTTTCTCCCCTTTTATCACATCCTGGAAGGGACTGCATACTTCTTTTGAGAATTTTTAAAGATTTGATTATTTCTTTTAACTCCTTATGTGAAGGCAAAGATGTCCAACAAAGATTCTACTTCTCTATACCCACCTTCTCTCATCTCAGTGTCCTTTTTCATGTTGTATTTTACACTCTATAAACAAAGCCAATATCTCTACATAATAATTTCCATTTCAAAGAACAAGAGCAGTCACATCATCCCAATCCAGGAAAGGAGAGACTCGAGTGGATAACTCATTAATATAAAAAATTGTTTCTTTGGTTTGTTTGTTTAGTACCTAAATTATATCCGACTCTTTGGGACCCCATGGACTGTAGCCTTCCAGGCTCCTATATCCATGGGATTCTCCAGGCAAGAATACTGGAGTGGGTTGCTTTTGCTTCCTCTAGGGGATCTTCCTGACCCAGGGATCAAACTCACTTCCTCTGTGTCTCCTGCATTCCAGGCAGATTCTTCATGTTGAGCCATTGGGGAAGCCCAATATAAAAATAACTCATCTGTATTTGTCATATGTGTGTGTTCAGTTGCTCAGTCGTGTCCAACTCTTTGTGACCCCACGGACTGCAGCATTCCAGGCTTCTCTGTCCATCACCAACTCCAGAGCTCACTCAAACTCATGTGCATGGAGTCAGTGATGCCATCCAATCATCTCACCCTCTGTCATCCCCTTCTCCTGCCTTCAACATCAGGGTCTTCAACCTGTTCCCAGTATTAGGATCTTTCCCAAAGTCAGTTATGTGCATCAGGTGGCCAAAGTATTGGAGTTTCAACTTTAGCATCAATCCTTCCAATGAATACTCAAGACTGATCTCTTTTAGGACTGACGGTTTTGATCTCCTTGAAGTCCAAGGAACTCTCAAGTCTTCTCCAACACCACAGTTCAAAAGCATCAATTCCTCAGCTCTCAGCTTTCTTTATAGTCCAACTCTCACATCCATGCATGGCTACTGGAAAAAACATAACTTTGACTAGACTGACCTTTGTAGGCAAAGTAGTGCCTCTGATTTTTAATATGCTGTCTAGATTGTCCTTGTTCTGCCAAAAATCTCACTTTTTGCATGCCAGGTTTCTCCTGTAGAACAAAGTAGTTGCTTCTTGGATCCATTTGCTTCCTTCTACTTCTGCCCTTTTATGTGTGAAAATGAAAATTATGATCCACGATCCAGATACTGGGCATGGAATTTGTTAGTCTGCTTACCTGGGAATTATGAAATAAGCACATTGTGTGATTCCTTCTTTCAAAGAATTTACAATCTCAAGATAAAAATTACCATTGAAACTGAACATTCAAGTAAGGAGAATATTGTTTTCTTCTCTTTTCTAGTCTGATGTGAAGTGTCACTCTAGCTTTCTTTGATTCCTGGCATAAGTTACAAAACATACTTTACAAACTGAACCTTTCTTGTTTATCTTTCGTATCTTTGTGAAATTAGTCCCAGTGAGACCATGGCCACAAATACTAGTAGGTAGATGACCCAGTGTGGAGTTGGTACAGCCTGTTCGGCTGTGCTAATGAACAGATTCTCTAAGTACAGAGGTGTTGGCATAGAGTGTTTGTTGTGTTTCTACACAGCACAAATTAATTTTCCAGGGTTACAGAATGGTCCAACTCTAAAATGTTTACTTTCACTTCTCTCCAATGCTGGGCTCCATTGTTTTCCTCCCTCTTAATAAAACCCAAGAGTTCCAGGCTTCAAACCACATCTATCCTTTTCTTTGAAATTTCATAGTTTACTCCAAATATCTACAACTTTACAAAGAGACTTCTCCTCTGTTATTTTTTTAAGAAGTAAACAAAATGCTTGTGTGAAATTTGGCAAGATGGGAGAATTTTTCAGCATCACTCAAAATTATTTCTTTCCAATATCTTGAGATTTGGTTTAATTATTTTTCATCAGTGTGATTTTATTTTTATGTATTTATTTTTGCCTTCATTGAGAAACAGAGAAGAATTAGAAAAGATGACTCTGTTTGCACTTGGATTTGCCCTTTCATAACCATCAGGTGTTCTGGCAATGGATGATGCCATGTTTGAAGGAACACTGGAAAGTAGTCATCTGGAAGAAAATAAATTGGAGATTAAAAAAAAAAGTAAAAGTCTGGTTTTGTGCCATGCGGCTTTTTGAGTCAACCACCTTTGATTTTCATGAAGATTATAATGAACAAATACAGAAATGATCCACTGCTGATGAGTGTATGAGTTTTGGAGAAGAGAAGCAGGGAAGTGACAGGGAGCAGAGAATTCGCTCGTGAGTAAAACTTCGAGGAAGGTGGCTAAATCTTGACAAACTGCCAAAGCATTTTAACAGCAGCCACCATTACTCAAGGCACACTCTTCCATGCTTTTAATTTATCTCCAAACCACAATGCCTTGAGTAAAAGATGCTGCCAGCAACTGCTATCAACAAAGGGTTGTATAGATGACGGAAAGAGAGTGGGTGTCTGAGCAGCTGAGGCAAGAGGCTAGCCTTCTGATGATGGAGAAGCCTCAAGGAACAAGGTGAAGAGGGTGGCTGCATGGATTTGAGTGTCTCAGGAAAACATGAGATCTGCTTTTTGATCTTCATAAGGCCACAGAAGTGAAATCTTACTAATCGCAAGAACAGGGGCCATGCTTGTTAGTTCACTGGTATAACTCCCTTGTCTGGTATATAATTATAACTATTACATATTGATTGAAAAAGGTGGAAAAAAATTTATTTGGAGTAAGAAGGACTAGGAGGGCAAAGTAAGTTGAATTAACCTGGGTGATAAGCTGTAGGCAGTTCCAGTTTGTCTTGAAAGGTGGAGAACTTGGCCTTGAAGCCTGACTTTTAGTCCCACCTCTACCCTCTGCTCCTTTTGGTCATGGGACTTTGCATAGCCAAGTGGACATTTCAGCCTTTAATATGATAATCTGTTAAACAAACAAAAATAACAATGTAAAGAATGCTTAGGTCATGTTTAGCATAACTTCTGGGTCTTATATTCTATTTCATTATTTTTTTAGTAGAGGTTTTCAAAATGGCAGATGTCAGGGGAGGGAAGACAGGAGGAAATGTGCTAAAAATATGATTAAAAATAACATATAAATGCAATCACTGAAATTGGAAATGCCAGCATCAAAGAGGTACCTGTCTAAGGGGGGAAGTGAGCTATTATAAAACATATCCCTGATTCTCCATTAACATTCACAGGATAGAGAATTTACTTTTAAAGTCAAGCACTATATGATTTTGCCTGTAAATATGTAATGCTGAAATAAGAGCCACGAGCAGGAGCAGTTTTGAGAGAGCACACTATCTTTAGCTAAGTTTAGTTATGACTTACATATTTAGTTGTTGGTTCCTTTAGCATCTGGAAGATCATGTGTCAGGAATAACATTCCCCCAAGTCTCCCCAGACTTATGTGCATCAGACACACATCCTCATTGACTAAGGAAAAATATTAATACACAAAGTGGAAGAGATTCCTTCAAAATGAAATAATATATTTTGGAAGACTAAGAGATTGTAGAGAAGATCAAACATATAGCCACTCAGGTGATATACCTGTGGGTTTTTCAGGAAAGTGTCAAGCCTTAGAATATAATTTTCCTTCTCAAAACTCCCCAGTATCACATTCCAACAGCTTATATTCATGCTAGAATGCAAAAAGAAAAAAAAAATAGCCAATATTATTTGAGGATAATTTGAAGAAGGGTGGTGAACCAGTAGGGGCTGCCATGGGTACATATGTTTAATATTGCAGCATCATTCACCATAATTTTGTCACAAATTGATTCTAAAATAAAAGGTCAAATAGCAATTTGCCAGGAAATATATTTTATTTTACTTTTTAAAAATTTTACTTGAAAGGATTTACATACAATCCTAGCAGAAAATAGAGATCAATAGCGTGCTGTACTTTAAAAGCACTGTTCCTAGAATTAAGAGATTTAAATTCTAGACTTCTAATCTTGGAAAACTCAGGATCTCTGAGCTTTTTATTTTTGTTTGCTATCTTGATGTGTAAAATATAGGGAGATAATGACAAATATCTCTGTGGACCTTTTCAATTTTAAATTTTTCAACTGCTGATAATTAAGAATTAAATTGTATAGTGTAACATTTTAGATTCAAAAGGGTATCATCACAGGTGCACAGGATGGCTAAACACAATGAAGCATTTAATTTGAGACTGTAGGTTATGTAGGTAGGCTTGAGTCAACCTTGGAAGAACCCTGACCAGCGTGGGAATTCTGACTTGGTGCACTTAATTTCATGCTCAGTCAATTAGCATAAATGTGACTTGTTGGAGAAAATGAACATAAAGACTAAAGAAAGTATTGATTAGAAGAATAGTCACATTGTTTAAACAACCTGTTTCTTATCTCATTCCCTGAGATAGGACTCATAATTTTTACCTTACAGATCAAAAATTATAAAATAATGAATTAAAGGATTTTTACCATATCTCAAGGAGATATGGTAAATATCATAATCAGGATTTGAACTCAAACCTCACAATTCATTTAAACTTCAAGGAGCCTTAACAGTTGTTTAAGAATTCAAGTATAGTGCTACTTTGAGAAAACATAGTTCAAGAAACTTTTGCTAGAAAAATAAAGACAGATTCAGGAGAGATATTTTGTGACTATATAGCTACAATTTCCTTTAAAAACATATTTTTCTCTGCTCAACATAACCTCAATAGGATATACTGTAGACGAACAATAAAACTTTCAAAATTTGTCTTCCTTGACCTCATTCCCTCCTTGTAACTAGTTTTAAATGTATCCTAGTCTATCTCCAGTTTTTAAGTCCCTGTTTATGCCTTTATGTGTAACTGGAATCTAACCTTGTTAATAGATGAACTGGATGTCAGAAGCTATGCTTCTGTATTTGTCCATAAGGTGGAGTTGGAATAAGATATTACTAAAAAAATTTTTTAAGAATATTAACATCAATACAGTTGTGTTTAAGGTATGCACCATTTTGAACCTTACATACTCATATTCATTTAAAAAAATATTCCTTACATGATTTCCAAGCTATTTCAGTGATCGTTTAAAGATAAGAGAGTGTTTACTTTCAAAATATTTAGTTTAATTTGGGAACTATTTCTGATTAGAAATTATAAGTAACAAGATATAAAAATGAGTTGCAGTAGCTTTTTAAGTGGCCAAACGTCACTTCTCTTAGAATTTGGTAGCTTTTGTGGCTGTTTGTCCAATAGAATGCAATGGAAGTGACTCTGCTAAAATAGTTCACCTGCATGGATTTTAAGAGATAAGAAGTTTACATTTCCTTTGTAAATACTTGAATTTAGAAACCAGATATCTTTCCATAAGAGGTTCCCAAAAGTCTCACTGATAGGCTCAAGTAGAATGAACTAAGGTTCCCAGCTGAAAAGTACAGGTGACAACCAGAACCAGCTTGCCAGCCATATGAGTGAGTCATCTTGTAAATGGATATTCCAGCCCCAGTCAAGTTCCCTGAACTGATACTAGCACAGCACAGATAAGCCACTATAACCAAGCCTTGCTGAAATTATAGCTCTTTGAGAAAAGAAAACATTATTTGAAATATTAATTTATTAAATTTGGAGGTGGCTTATTAGGTAGCAATAGCTAAGCATGGCACCAAATTCTGTTTTGTTATTATTTCTACATTCTTTTCTCCCTCTAAGTTCATTTAGACTTCTCTCAAACTTAACTCCTCAGAGGGATCTTCTCTGACAATCCTACCTAAAGTCACACACTGCTACCTAGCTATTTCCTATAACTTTATTTTATTTTTATCATAGGAAAAATTTGTTACCTTAATTATTGTGTGAGTCATTACCCTCTGCTTCATTAGAATATAAGATCTATAAGAAGAGGGACTTTCTTTTCATTTATTGTTGTATCCACTTTCTAGATTATGACTTGGCATATAGCCAATGCTTAATAACTATTTGTAAGTATATATCTGATAAGTGAGATGCATAGTGCTAGGATGGTTCAGAGATTAAAAAGATCATAGTGGATTATTAGTTTAAATAACAAGGAGAGATTTGCTTACAAGCTGGACTGGAAGTAGAAAAGGATTTAGAGACTGGTGATGGGAAGTAGAGGAAAAAGAAGAGAACTTTTTGTTAAGAGAAAAAAATATTAGACCAAACAGAAAAATTTCATGATACAGTCTAAGACAGCGGGTAGCTTCCCTTGTAGCTCAGTTGGTAAAGAATCTGCCTGCAGTGCAAGAGACCCACGTTCGATCCCTGAGTTGGGACGATCCCCTGGAGAAAGAAATGGCAACCCACTCCAGTATCCTTGCCTAGAAAATCTCATGGACAGAGGAACCTGGTGGATTGCAGTCCATGGGGTCGCAAAGAGTCGGGCACGACTGAGTGACTAACACAACAACAACAACAAGCTACTTGAATGGAAAAATGTGGTCATGCAGAACAACATTTTTCTTTTATACTGAAGACTACTCTCTTCTGTAGACAGTAGCCTTCCCTGGAGTGGAGCCATACTTCAAGATGGACCGTCTTGTGATATTTGTGTTTTTGCAGTCCCACACACTGAATAGAGCTGATGTGTATAACTCATAGGATATTGTAGAAATGATAATGCATGACTTCTGAGACTAAGTCACAATGGTGCTGTGGCTTCTTTCTTTGCTTTCTTAACCACTCATTCCTAGAAAATTTAACTACCATATTGTGTCTCTCTTTGAAGAAGCTTTCTTGACAATAGCTTACGTTGCTATTGCATATCCTCCTTTTCAAGCTTCCAGATGACTGCAGCCCTAGATGACATCTTGGTAGCAATATCATGAGAAGGTCTGAAGCTAAGCAAAACCTACCAGCTAAGTTGTTTCCAAACCCTTACCTACAGATTGTGAGATAACAAATTCTTAGCATTGTTTTTCGCTAAGCCCTAATAGATATAACCTTTACACCTGGATTTCCTAACACTCTCTTCTGATCCCTTTCCTCATTCTCTGGATGTTTCTTGGTTCCTTTTGTGTATATTCTTTCTCTCTCTGCATTTTTAAAGTTGCTGTTTCCCAGGTAATCTTCTTTGATCTTTTCTCTTTTCCATTTACAAAATATCTTAGAAAAATCATTTCCATTCCCATGACTTCACTTATCACCATTATGCTCATATTTCTCAGATCTGTGTTTCCATCTCACATGTGTGCTCTGAATTATAGATCATACATCCAGTTTCCCTCAAAATATTTCCACTTGACATATAACTTTAGACTTGACCTCAAATACATGTTATTCTCAGCATGCACCTTCCTCACCAAACTTGATTATCATCTAATATTCTTTGTCTAAGTGGTGACTTTGTCACTCATCCTATCATGAAAATTAGAAATTAATCTCAGCATATGTAATAGATGCCAAGTTTTTTTGTTATTTTTTTGTTTATGAGATATTATGAACCTATTCCATGTTTCCATTCTGACAATTATTAAAGTATTTCAAACTTTTATATTTCTAGTCTGAATTATTGAACTATCATGTCAACTGGTCTCCCTGACTCTTGTTTCATTTTTGTCCAGTTCAGACTCTATTCTGCTTCTAGAGTAACTGTACTGAAAGGAGAATGCAATCACATTACTAACACCCTAAAAATGTTCAGGACCTAGCCATCTTCCAGTCTGAGTTAATTATTTACTGCTGTGTTACAAGTCATCCCCAAATTTAGTGGCTTAAACCAACAAAGCCATTTATTTTATTCAAAAAGTACAACTTGTGTAGAGTTGGGCAAGGACAAATCTTTGCTGCTTATTCAGTATGAGCTGAGGCAGCTCAAAGGTTGAGATCTAGAATCATCTGAGGGCAGACTCCCATACACATCTATTGGTCAATGCTCACAGTTGGCTGGGAAGACTCACACAATTGGAGCAGACAATGAAAATATTTACTCATAGACTTTCCAAGTGTACACTTGGCTTTCTGACAGCATAGTGGAAAGACTGCAAAGGGTAAGAGGGGGCCAAATGGAACAGATGAACTTTTCTAATGTAGCCTCAAGTCATGTAAGATCACTCTGTCTACACTATGTGGGTTAGTTACAAGTCCTCCTAGATTCAAGGAGTGGGAAATGGATTCTCTTTCTTAATGGGAGAAAAACAAGTTTCTGGAAGAGTATCTGGAGTCAAAAATACCACTGATGCTGTTTTTGGAGAAGCTAATCTTACACACAATTTCATTGTTTGATAATTTGGCATTGCAATCTGCATTTTAACTCCGTTGAATTAATTACAATTTCCAAAATAGTTAAAATATTTAGTATATTTTCCTCTGCACATGTTCATCTCTCTGGATGGAATATAAACTGGTTACCGCTCTCTGATGTCCTATTCTTTCAAGATTCAGTTTGGCTGACATCTTATCTTAAATCCTCTTCTTAAAGCCCTAGCCCCCATTAGGCTCCTTCATCAGGACTATTTTAACATTATTTTAAATCTTATCTTCTATTTGTTTGCCCTGACAATTGTACTTTCTTGAGTACTAATCTGTCCTTTCCACTGGACTCTAAGCAACTTGGAGCAATTGGTAGGGATGCAATATGTGCTTAAATGTTTAAATAACGTTGACAATTAGGATGTTTATGGTCCCATTGCCAAGGACCTTGAATTTCAGGCTGGAAGTCAGACTATATCTTGATTTTCACTGCTGCTGCTGCTAAGTCACTTCAGTCGTGTCCAACTCTATGCGACCCCACAGACGGCAGCCCACCAGGCTCCTCTATCCCTGGGATTCTCCAGGCAAGAACATTGGAGTGGGTTGCCATTTCCTTCTCCAGTGCACGAAAGTGAGAAGTGAAGTGAAGTCACTTAGTCGTGACAGACTCTTAGCGACCTCATGGACTACAGCCCACCAGGCTCCTCCATCCATGGGATTTTCCAGGCAAGAGTACTGGAGTGGGGTGCCATTGCCTTCTCCATGATTTTCACTAGTTAATGATATTTATTTTGATAGCATTAATCAAAGAAAGAATATAGAACTATACAGATAACAGAATAATACATAGTAAGCTGAGGTTGGGAGGCAAAGGGTTCTCTGATGATTCATCAAAAAAACAGTAGGAACTGTCTTGCTTAGATTTTGGATGAAAGGTGAGGAAAAGACTCAATCATTAAAATCTGCTGCAGTTCAGTGATACTAAGTCCAGTTCAGTGATACTGCTAAGCATTCTGTCTGCATGGTTTTTGTTCCATTGCAGAGCCTTAATTGTTAAAATGGGCAGTCTCTGACCTGATTTTCTGGAAGTTGATGAGTCACCACACAGAGACTTAGAGGCTTTAGTAGTGTGGGTCATTTATAATGCGTAGTGCTTAAAGCTTAAATTAGCATGGCTTTTGCAGATCCTTTAACATGCATAATCTGACCCAATATTGAGATGGTCTTTAGAAAGACAGAGTTAAGGTGAAATATATATATGAAGTGATTTTAGAAGATTTCCTAAGTGTTAGCAGACTAATTTGAAGGATCTTCACTGAATTCTGATCAACCTCTCCAAATTTCTCTGTCACATCTGGAATTGACCATATGGCTATTTCATTTTACTATTTCTCAAGAATAACTCAACAATGGGGATGTCAGATTTGTGCACAAAAAATGATTTTAAATGTTTTAAAAAGATAAGAACAGTGAGATAAGATCTGAGAAAAAGGAGCAGATTTGACTCACATTCCCTATCAAACAATTACTAAAAAAAAAAAAAAATCAACATATGATTTTCTGTATGTAGAGAAATTATAGTTTTATTCCAAATAGCTCTTTGGCATTCATATATAATATATTGATAATGAAAGTTAATATTTAATTAGAACCTATTATGGATTAGACAAAACAGATATTAAACAATACACCTGGTTATTACCCTTAGGATACTAAAATATGATTTGAAAGATGATACATCAGAAATAAGAATCCAAAGCAGCGCCTGATAATTGTGCACAGCAATACCATTGTGATACTAAACTGAAAAACATTTTGAGGAAAGAATTGAGGCCACTTCAAGCCAGATGCTTACATATATATGTCATCTAACAATTACAATAGTGCTCTAAGGTTCTTGTTGTTTTAAGATATTACCCTGTTTTCAGATGAAGAAAAAGAAGTCATGCATTTGAACAGAGTTCAGTTTGAAACGTCTTTTTTTTTTTTTTAAGATATTTTCCTTTCCAGTTTGTCATCCTGTCTCTCATGTATTTTTAATGACAATGCAATTGGCATAGAAGATGAATATCTGGTAATTTCACAGAACCAATTTCTAAACAAACTGGAATTAAGCTGACTTCACATCAGCTGTAAGGAATTCACTTGTCCTTGAAAGATGGGTAAGTCTTTCAGGGTGAAAAAGCAGATTGTTTACTTGGGGAAAAGGCATAAATTAACAAACGGAAAATAGAAAGAAATGTAGATTGCAAGAAAGGTGGTCAATGAAAATCCCCTTATCTTGGTTAAGGATCAAACAAATAGATTATCTAGTGATTGTAGAAAGACAAATAGTTAAAAATAGAGGTGTTGCCCATGAGGCCAGACCAAGCCGATACCTAGCCAAGGAGTTAGGACTTTAAAAATGTACACTTTTTTTTTTTTCCCATACAAGACAACCAACTTTTGTTGTTGTTGTTGGTTTGTTTGATAAAGGTTATCTGATGGTGTATAGTCTGGTTCATCTGTAGTATATATATTGACTGAAGGTACATGAACTGGAGAACATATACCACATTTATACATTTCAAAAAATTAATAACTTATGATTATTGGAGGAAGCAAGATGAAAAGCAAGTAAAGATACAAAAAGTGGGACTGAGTGGCCTCATTTCCACTTCGCCTCAGAACTAAATCATGTTTAAATGAAACTTTTCCCAAGCTATGCTTCTGATTCATGTTTGGAAGGGATTGCGTTGAAGAAAAACATCTAAGCCAAAGATAACTCACTGTTATATAGAATGAGGCTGCAGAGTTTCCACTCCAGTTGCATCTCTTGTTATTCAGTCACTCAGTTGTGTCTGACTCTTTGCTACCCCATGGACTGCAGCACACCAGGCTTTCCTGTCTTTCACCATCTATCTCCTCAGAGCTTGCTCAAACTCATGTCCATTGATTTGGTAATGCCAACCAGCCATCTCATTCTATATTGTCCCCTTCCCCTCCTGCCCTCAATCTTTCCCAGCATCAGGGTCTTTTCTAAAGAGTCAGCTTTTGCCATCAGGTGGCCAAAGTATTGGAGCTTCAGTTTCAGCATCAATATTTGCAATAAATATTCAGGATTGATCTCCATTAGGATTTATTGGTTTGAACTCCTTGCTGTCTAAGGGACTCTCAAGAGTCTTCTCCAACACCACAGTTCAAAAGCATCAGTTCTTTGGTAATCAGCCTTCTTTATGGTCTAACTCTCACATCTATACATTACAGAAATACCATAGCTTTGACTATACGAACCTTTGTCCTCAAAGTAATGTCTTTGCTTTTTAATACACTTGATGTTTGTCAGCTTTCCATCCAAGGAGCAAGCATCTTTTAATTTCATGGCTACAGTCACCATCTGCAGTGATTTTGCAGCCCTCGAAAATAAAGTTTCTCACTGTTTTCATTGTTTCTCTATTTCCCATGAAGTGATGGGACTAAATACCATGATTTTCATTTTCTGAATGTTGAGTTTTAAGCCAATTCCTTCACTCTCCTCTTTCACTTTTATCAAGAGCTCTTTAGTTCTTCTTCGCTTTCTGCCCTAAGGATGGTGTCATCTACATATCTGAAGTTACTAATATTTCTTCTGGCAATCTTGATTCCAGCTTGTCCTTCATCCAGCCCAGCATTTTGCATGATGCACTCTGCCTATAAATTAAATAAGCATGGTGACAATATATAGCCTTGTTGCACTTCTTTCTCAATGTGGCACCAGTCCACTGTTCTTTTCCAGTTCTAAATGTTGCTTCTTGACCTGTATATAGGTTTCACAGGAGGCAGGCAAAATGGTAGAATATTCTCATCTCTAGAAGAGTTTTCCACAGATTGTTGTGATCCACAGTCAAAGGCTTTAAGATAGTCAATGAAACAGATATTTTGTATTGTTTTGTTTTGTTTCTGGAATTCTCTTGCTTTTCTATGATCTAACAGATACTGGCAATTTGTTCTCTGGTTCCTCTGCCTTTTCTAAATCCAATTTGAACATCTTAGAGTTCTCGATTCACATACTGTTGAAGCCTAGCTTAGAAAATTTTCAGTATTACTTTGCTAGCGTATGAAATGAGTGTAGTTGTGGGGCAGTTTGAACATTCTTTGGCATTGTCTTTCTTTGGGATTGGAATGAAAACTGATGTTTTCCAGTCCTGTGGCCACTGATGAGTTTTCCAAGTTGGCTGGCACATTTCATGCAGCACTTTCACAGCATCCTCTACCATACCCTAAAGGATCCAGTACGAAGCAATATCAGACTATAACAATGCACCTGAAATTTTAGTTCACAAAAACATATATTCCTCTACCTTTTATGCCATTTATTTGCATCCTTAAGCATCTTCTTGTTCAATTGCTCAGTTGTGTCCAACCTTTTGTTACCCCATGGGCTGCAGTGCACCAGCCTTCCCTGTCCTTCACTATCTCCTGAAGTTTTCTCAGACTCATGTCTCTTGAATCAGTGATGCAATTCAACCATCTCAAAGGGGCCCAATAAGTCCTATACTCCTAAGAGAAGTTAAAGCCAAGTAAGTCAAGTACATAGGGCTCTGCTCAAACTTAGAAGTGTTAAATAAGTAATAAATTCTCATAAAGAAAGACAGCAAGGGAAGAGAGGGTTAAGGGGGATAATGTGGAGCATTAAATCAATGTAGGTGCTATTCAAAGGTTACAAAGATAGAGAAGAAAGGACTAAGGAAGCAGCTGGTCTGGGATCAACAATAGCATTTAGGATTTTCTCCCAGGAGGTGGCAATGCTGTTGGAAAATGATTTCCACAGTGAGTGCTTTATTGACTTCAATGATCATCCCTGCCCCCCACTTTCAGAGGCAACTGGCTTGTGTGGAAAGAGCAGAAGACCTTGCAGAGATCTAGTGTTCCATTCCAGCAGTTCTGGAGTCTCTGAGCCTTTCCCTGTCCCCACCCCTTTGAAGTAAGTAAAGACTCAGTCAGGAATAGATGGAACAGATAGTATGGAGATCTAGTTTTTATTTTCTGAAACTTTGCTTTTTCTTCTCTGTTTATCTTTCTCCCCAAAGCCAGCAGTTTGATGCTACTGAACCCACCTTGGGATGATTAGGTCAAGATTAAATTAGAACAGAAGGATTCACCCTGATTACTCTATTTTCCTACATCAGTACTGATGACTTATTTTGCATATGTCTGATCTCTGGATTGGGAAGATCCCTGGAGGGGAAAATGGCAACCTACTCCAGTATGTTTGCCTGGAAAATCACATGGACAGAGGAGCCCGGTGGGCTACAGTCCATGGGGTCTCAAAGAGTTGGACACGACTGAAGCAACTTAGCACACACAAACACACACATATGTCTGACTCTGGATGTCTAGATGGGAAGACAAGCCTGGGATTTTGAGTTGAAGGTTTTCTGTGGATCTTTTATTTTAAAGATATACTACTTAAGTCAGTAGTGACAATGTCAGTTTGGAACAAAGAAAGATTTTCTTCTAACTACTGATTTGGCTACCATTATTTGAAAGTTTAGAAGCTCTCATGAAAAATGGAAACAGAATGCAAATGTTCTGTTTGAGAATCCTGACCCAGAAACACCCTTCCTGACAGATGTCCTGCATTCTAGAGGATTGAGAGAATCTCTTAAATACTTTGGAAAGTTCTGGATGTCACTAATATTAAAAGTTGTCTGAATCAGGCCCTGGAGGTTGACTGACAACTACCTAGGCACTCCTTTCTTTGCAGTGCTTTGTGATCTCTTCCAGGGTCTGAAACTTGATGGGACCACCTGAATAACAGAGGTCCTTTCATGGATGGTACTCTGTCTTTTATTTCACTCTGTCTTTCATTTTCTCTTTCTCTCTCTTCTGATTTTTGTTGTTGTTGTTGTTGTTTTTGTTAATATAGTAACTTTACTGTGGAAAAATCTGGGCAATATCATAGATACCCAATCTTTAAAAATAAGGATAATGTGCATATCGTACTAATATGCATTTATTTAGCAAACATATTTGATATTAGGAAATGAAATATTGTAGTCCAAAATCACTGAAATCACATGATTTGGCCTTAATTCTCTAGCCTCCATGGATAGAGGGATGTGTGACAATTTACTTCTGACACTCAGCTTCCTCACCTCACCTGTATGTAAGGGCCACTCTCAAACTTTGCCAAAAGAAACTTCAAATTAATTGATATATATGAAAGTGCTTAAAATGTCTCCCTAGGTAAAATGAAGGACTATTATATTTGGTAAAGCCATTTTAGTTGATTCTTCTGTTCAGTTCAGTTCAGTTCAGTCACTCAGTCATGTCCGACTCTTTGCGACCCCATGAATAGCAGCACACCAGGCCTCCCTGTCCATCACCAACTCCCGGAATTCACTCAGACTCACGTTCATCCAGTCTGTGATGCCATCCAGCCATCTCATCCTTGGTCGTCCCCTTCTCCTCCTGCCTTCAATCCCTTCCAAAATCAGAGTCTTTTCCAGTGAGTCAACTCTTCACATGAGGTGGCCAAAGTACTGGAGTTTCAGCTTTAGCATCCTTCCTTCCAAAGAAATCCCAGGGCTTATCTCCTTCAGAATGGACCAGTTGGATCTCCTTGCAGTCCAAGGGACTCTCAAGAGTCTTCTCCAACACCACAGCTCAAAAGAATCAATTCTTTGGCACTTAACCTTCTTCACAGTCCAACTCTCACATCCATACATACCACAGGAAAAACCATAGACTTGACTAGATGTACCTTAGTCAGCAAAGTGATGTCTCTGCTTTTGAATATATTATCTAGGTTGGTAATAACTTTTCTTCCAAGGAGTAAGCATCTTTTCATTTCATGGCTGCAGTCACCATCTGCAGTGATTTTGGAACCCCCAAAAATAAAGTCTGACACTGTTTCCACTGTTTCCCCATCTATTTCCCATGAAGTGATGGAACCAGATGCCATGATCTTCATTTTCTGAATGTTGAGCTTTAAGCCAACATTTTCACTCTCCTCTTTCACCTTCATCAAGAGGCCCTTTAGCTCCTCTTCACTTTCTGCCATAAGGGTGGTGTCATCTGCATATCTGAGATTATTGATATTTCTCTTGGCATTCTTGATTCCAGCTTGTGTTTCTTCCAGTCCAGTGTTTCTCATGATGTAGTCTGCATATAAGTTAAATAAGCAGGGTGACAATATACAGCCTTGATGTACTCCTTTTCCTATTTGGAACCAATCTGTTGTTCCATGTCTAGTTCTAACTGTTGCTTCCTGACCTGCATACAGATTTCTCAAGAGGCAGGTCAGGTGGTCTGGTATTCCCATCTCTTTCAGAATTTTCCACAGTTTATTGTGATCCACACAGTAAAAGGCTTTGACATAGTCAGTAAAACAAAATTAGATGTTTTTTTCTGGAACTCTCTTGCATTTTCCATGATCCAGCAGATGTTGGCAATTTGAACTCTGGTTCCTCTGCCTTTTCTAAAACCAGCTTGTACATCAGGGAGATCACGGTTCATGTATTGCTGAAGCCTGGCTTGGAGAATTTTGAGCATTATGTTACTAGCATGTGAGATGAGTGCATTTGTCCAGTAGCTGGAGCATTTTTGGCATTGCCTTTCTTTGGGATTGGAATGAAAACTGACCTTTTCCAGTCCTGTGGCCACTGCTGAGTTTTCCAAATTTGCTGGCATATTGAGTGCAGCACTTTCAAAAGAGCATCTTTCAGGATTTGAAACAGCTCCACTGGAATTCCATCACCTCCACTAACTTTGTTCATAGTGATTCTTTCTAAGGCCCACTTGACTTCACATTCCAAGATGTCTGTCTCTAGATGAGTGATCACATCATCATGATTATCTGGGTTGTGATCTATTTTGTTCATTTCTTCCATATATTCTTTCTACCTCTTCTTAATATCTTCTGCTTCTGTTAGGTCCACACCATTTCTGTCCTTTATCAAGCCCATCTTTGCATGAAATGTTCCCTTGGTATCTCTAATTTTCTTGAGAAGCTCTCTAGTCTTTCCCATTCTGTTGTTTTCCTCTATTTCTTTGCATTGGTCATTGAAGGTTTTCTTATCTCTTCTTGTTATTCTTTGTAAGTAAATATATTTTAACTTTCTTTTTAATGTGAATGTCATTATTTATCACTTTAATATTTTGCATGTAAACCCAAACTCATACTAAGCAAATTCTAGTATTTCCAAACATAATTTGTTTGGTTCCACTGATATTTATAAAATTGGGCTTAATAGTAAGCTTTTGCCCATCTCTCATCTGAGGTACTGACAGAGGAATCAACAAATACTTTGATTGTTCATGTAAATAAAGTTTTTTCCTGACACTTTGATCATAGAAGAATCAGGGATTAGAAAGATGACTAGAAAAAGGAAAAAGGTTTATTGTACTAATTACCTCAAAGTAGGCTGAATTTATTCCTGTCTGATCAAACATGGGTTTCATCCCTGGGCTGGGAAGATCCCTTGGAGAAGGAAATGGTTACCCACTTCAGTATTCTTGCCTAGAGAAATCAGACTGGTGAGATTACTGGTGTGCAAAAATGTGCCCTCCCAACATTAATGTATTTCTCTTTCTGTTACTATAGATTAGTATGCATTTTCTAGAGTTTTATAGAAACATAATACCATATGTATTTTTAATTTTTTTTTCTGTCTTGGATTCTCTCATTCAACATTTTCACTTTAAGTCACATTTAAGCTGTTATGTATAGTGGGAGTTTGTTTTGATTTCTGATTAGATTTACATGGATATTCCAAAATTTGCTTCTTTATTCACCTCTTGAAAGACATTTGAGTTGTTTCCAGTTCTCTGCTATTACAAATAAAGCCTTAGTGAGTATTCAGTTGTAAGTGCTTTGTGTGTGTGTGTGTGTGTGTGTGTGAATATATACTTTATTTTCTTTGGTTTAATATCTATGAATGGAATCGTTGGATCACATGGTAGGTAAATATTTAAGTTTTAAGAATTTGTCAAAATAATTTATGAAAGCGAATATAACACATTTTCATCAGCAGCGTCAGTGAGCTTCAAATACTCCACATCATTGTCAAATTTTAAGTGATCACCTTTTTAAATGTTTGCCATTGTAATAGGTGTGTAGCAGTATCCCATTATGGTTTTAATTTGCGTTCTCCAACGACTAATAATATTAATCATATTTTTATGTGCTTATTTGCCACAAATATATATGTTGTTTGGTACAATATTGATACTGATCATTTGTCATTTAAAATTTTTATTGTTTACTTGAGCTTTGAAAGTTATATGTACATATATAATTATGTCAAAGCCTTTGACTGTGTGGATAACAATAAATTGTGGAAAATTCTGAATTAGATGGGAATACCAGACAACCTAATCTGCCTCTTGAGAAATGTGTATGCAGGTCAGGAAGCAACAGTTAGAACTAGACATGGAACAACAGATTGGTTCCAAATAGGAAAAGGAGTACATCAAGGCTATATATTGTCACCCTGCTTATTTAACTTATATGCAGACTACATCATGAGAAACACTGGACTGGAAGAAACACAAGCTGGAATCAAGATTTCCAAGAGAAATATCAATAATCTCAGATATGCAGATGACACCACCCTTATGGCAGAAAGTGAAGAGGAGCTAAAGGGCCTCTTGATGAAGGTGAAAGAGGAGAGTGAAAATGTTGGCTCAACATTCAGAAAATGAAGATCATGGCATCTGGTTCCATCACTTCATGGGAAATAGATGGGGAAACAGTGGAAACAGTGTCAGACTTTATTTTTGGGGGTTCCAAAATCACTGCAGATGGTGACTGCAGCCATGAAATGAAAAGACACTTACTCCTTGGAAGAAAATATATGACCAAACTAGAAAGTATATTCAAAAGCAGAGACATCACTTTGCCAACTAAGGTCCTTTTGGTCAAGGCTATGGTTTTTCCTGTGGTCATGTATGGATATGAGAGTTGGACTGTGAAGAAGGCTGAGCGCCAAAGCATTGATGCTGTTGAACTGTGGTGTTGGAGAACTCTTGAGAGTCTCTTGGACTGCAAGGAGATCCAATCAGTCCATTCTGAAGGAGATCAACCCTGGGATTTCTTTGGAAGGAATGATGTTGAAGCTGAAACTCCAGTGCTTTGGCCACCTCATGCAAAGAGTTGACTCACTGGAAAAAACTCTGATGCTGGGAGGGATTGGAGGCAGGAGGAGAAGGGGACGACCAAGGATGAGATGGCTGGATGGCATCATGGACTCGATGGACATGAGTTTGAGTGAGCTCCGAGTTATGGTAATGAACAGGGAGGCCTGGCGTGCTTTGATTCATGAGGTTGCAAAGTGTCGGATACGACTGAGCGACTGAACTAAACTGAACTGATATAATATAGATTCTTTACATATTATGATCTTTGAGGCTGTGAGTGGTCTTTTCATTTTGTTCTTTTATGAGTTATTTATTTTTATTGACATATAGTTGAATTACAGTGTTGTGCTAATCAGTGCTGTACAGCAAATTGATTCAGTTATACACACACACACACACACACACACACACACACACACACACACATATATACACACACACACACATTATTTTTCATAATATTTTCCATTATGGTTTATAACAGGATATTGAATATAGTTCTTTAGGCTGCATTGTAAGACTCTATTTTTTATCCATCCTAAATATGTGCTCGCTTCAGCACATATTCTGTATATACCAGTTTGCATCTGATAATCTTAAACTCCTGGTCCATTCCTCTCCCACCTCCCCCACCACTTGGCAACCACCAGTCTATTCACTATGTCAGTGCTTCTGTTTCTGTTTCATAGATAGGTTCATTTCTGTCATATATTAGATTCTACATATAAGAATGGCATTGCATGGTATTTGTCTTTCACTTTCTGACTTATATCACTTAGTTGATAATCTCTAGTTGCATTCATGTTGCATCCATGTCTTTTCATTTTTTAATAGTAGTAATTTTTGAAAACACACAGTTAATATTTTGTGTGTGGTGTGAGCTATAAAGTTTTGTTACTGGTTTGCATATAGATATTCAATTATTCTAGGGCTTCCTGGTAGCTCAGACAGTTAACACTCTGCCTGCAATATAGGGGAAATGGGTTTGATCTATCGGCTGGGAAGATCCCTTGGGGAAGGAAATGGCTACCCACTCCAGTATTCTTGCCTGGAGAAATCCATAGAGAGAGGAAACTGCTGGGCTACAGTCGATGGAGTTCCAAAGAGTTGGACATGACTGAATGACTAAGCACACATGCTTTAAATCATTGCCCACCATTTGCTAATCTTGGGTTTCTAAATAGGTAAAATGAAAGTTTCAGTTTTACTGAATAAAAATTGTCAAGTTCCATTACCATGATATTTTAATGGTAGTGTATAAATACTCTTACAACTGTTTTCAGAAGTTTCTAGTTAAAGATATATAACAGGTATACAAAAGTTGCCTATTCTAGTATATTTTAAAGTTAATAACTATTCATTTCAACCAAAGGGAAATTCTGTTGTGCTTCCAGAGACAATAATTTTAATGTTTAAGTATTATATATATTTATTATATTAAAAATCAGCACTCAATTGTGTACAACAATATACTGACACCACTGCTTTCAAACTGTCAGAATTTTGTGATATTCATGCCTGAGGTCTGAGTGTCCTCCTTTTTCCTCAGGGCCACAGTGTCAGTTTCAGTTCTAAAATACTTCATTCTGTCTATGTCTAGCAGTTGCCTAAATTATAATTTTCTAGCTTGGGTTTTCATATCTGCAAGAGTTACATAGTAAACAACATACGCAAATCTCAAGAAAATCATCTATAAGAGACAATATTTAATAGAGGTTGCATGATGATTATATTAAAAGTATTTTTTTCTGTTTTCTAGAATAATTCAGTATGGTTAACTGAATAAATCTTGACACTTGCAGAAAGGAACTGATATTTTCCTACTTGTATATAACATTTTATATTTTATAAACCATTTACACATTTTAATCCAATTCAACAACATTATATATATCATCCTATTTAACTTACCCCAAACCTCAGAGTGAGACATAAATGATCATTACATAATTCAATATTTAACTACATTTTTAACTATGAAGAATAAAATCTAGTATTACTTATGGAATCAAAAACTAAAAAGCAACTTAGGTCCCCATCACTAAGGGAATGAAAAAGTAAAAGGAATGTATGCAAAGAATGACCATAAACTAGAGCAGTAGTTGCTAACCTTTACTAAAAACCAGGGGGATTTCAGAGAGTCAAATTAAACTGGGAAAAATTATATTTTCAAATTCACAAATATCTGATTTTAGTATTTCATTTAATTGAGAATGAAGGCAAGAAATCACAGTTCTGTTAGCAGTATTTTGATCTTATCATTCGCCATCACATCAACAAAACAGTCCAAAATGCAATACTTGGATGCAGTCTCAAAAATGACAGAATGATCTCGGTTGTTTCCAAGGCAAACCATTCAATATTTCGATAATCCAAGTCTATGCCCCAACTAGTAATACTGAAGAAGCTATATATACGTTTGAATGCAGAGCTCCAAAGAATAGCAAGGGGAGATAAGAAAGGCTTCTTCCTCAGTGATCAATGCAAAGAAATAGTAGAAAACAATAGGGTGGGAAACACTAGAGATCTCTTCCAGAAAATTAGAGATACCAAGGGAACATTTCATGCAAAGATGGGCTCAATAAAGGACAGAAATGGTATGGACCTAATAGAAGCAGAAGATATTAAGAAGAGGTGGCAAGAATACAGAGAACTATGCAAAAAAAGATCTTCATGAACCATAAAATTATGTTGATGTGATCACTGTCCTAGAGCCAGACATCCTGGAGTGTGAAGTCAAGCGGGCTTTAGGAAGCATTACTATGAGAAAAGCTAGTGAAGGTGATGGAATTCCTGTTGAGCTAATTCAAATCCTAAAAGATGATGCTATGAAAGTGCTTCACTCAATATGCCAGCAAATTTGGAAAGCTCAGCAGAGGCCATAGGACTGGAAAAGGTCAGATTTCACTCCAATCCCATAGAAAGGCAATGCTCAAACTACCACACAGTTGCACTCATCTCACATGCTAGTAAAGTAATGCTCAAAATTCTCCAAGCCAGGCTTCAGCAGTATATGAACCATGATCTTCCATGGTTCAATGCAGATAAATCAGATCAAATTGTTAACATCTGCTAGATCATTGAAAAACCAAAGTAATTCCAGAAAAACATCTATTTTATTGAGTATGCCAAAGCCTTTGACTGTGACCATAATAAACAATGGAAAATTCTGAAAGAGATGGGAATACCAGACCACCTGTCCTGCCTCTTCAGAAATCTGTGTGCTGGTCAGGAAGCAACAGTTAGAACTGGATGTGGAACAACACACTGGTCCAAATAGGAAATGAAGTACATCAAGGCTGTATATTGTCACCCTGCTTATTTAACTTATATGCATCATGAGAAGCACTGGTCTGGATGAGGCGCAAGCTGCAATCAAGATTGTCACGAGAAACATCTATAACTTCAGATATGCAGATCACACCACCAATATAGCAAAAAGAGAAGAAGAACTAAAGAGCTTCTTGATGAAAGTGAAAGAGGAGAGTGAAAAAGTTGGCTTAAAGTTCAACATTCAGAAAACGAAGATCATGGCATCTGGTCCCATCACTTCATGGCAAACAGTGGAAACTGGCAGACTTCATTTTTTGGAGCTCCAAAATCACTGCAAATGTTGACTGCAGCCATGAAATAAAAGATGCTTACTCCATGGAAAGAAACTTATGACCAAGCTATATAGCATATTAAAAAGCAGAGACATTACTTTGCCGAAGAAGGTCCATCTAGTCAAGGCTATGATTTTTCCAGTAGTAGAGTACAGATGTGACAGTTGGACTATAAAGAAAGCTGAGTGCCAAAGAACTGATCCTTTTGAACTGTGATGTTGGAGAAGACTCTTGAGAGTCTCTTGGACTGCAAGGAGACCCAACCAGTCCATCCTAAAGGAGATTAGTCCTGAGTGTTTATTGGAAGGACTGATGTTGAAGCTGGAACTCCAATACTTTGGTTACCTGATGCAAAGAACTGACTCATTTAAAAAGACCCTGATGTTGAGAAAGATTGACGGTGGAAGAAGGGGACGACAGAGAAAAACATTGTTGGGTGGCATCACTGACTCAATGGACATGAATTTGAGTAAACTCCAGGAGTTGGTGATGGACATGGAGGCCTGGCTATTGCAGTTCATGGGGTCTCAAAGAGTCGGATATGACTGAGCCATTGGACTGAACTGAACTGACCTTACCACTAACAGAAGTCACATTTATTTTTATATTACTTATATCAGGCATTGTAAAATATTGTATGTCCTAGTCACCATAACGAAATGCTGGTAGCTATGAAATTGGCTGCTAGATTGTATTGCTTTAATGTATGAACATGTAAGCTCATATATTGCTATGCCACACATTTGTTGTTTTATCATTTTGTTAAGTGTATTTCAGTATAATTGGTCTATTTTGTAATCCATTGTACTTGAGTATACCTACCATAAGTATTAAAGACATTATGGCCCATAAGGTAAGGTGAAGTCATTCAGTCATATCCGACTCTTTGTGACCCCGTGGACTATAACCTACTAGGCTTCTGCATCCATGGGATTCTCCAGGCAAGAATACTGGAGTGGATTGCCATTTCCTTCTCCACGGGATCTTCCCAACCCAGGTATCGAACCCGGGTATCCCACATTGGAGGCAGACGCTTTAATCTCTGAGCCACCAGGGAAGCCCCATTATGGCCCATAGTGTTCCATAAAACATTATTATGAGGAATCTAGACTGCAGAATCATCTCCAGAGCAAAAACGCTTAAGAACTTCTAAAGTTTAGGATCAAGAATAATTGTTAAAATGCAATATTGATTATTAAAAACACAAATTAGAGATCTGATGTCCAATACCACTTACATATTTTGAAGTATCAAAATAATACTATACTAAAAAAATACATACACAGAGACATGCATAAAAACATTAGAAAGAAAAGTGAAGATTAAATGCATATGTGAGCATGGTAGAGGGATTTAGGTAGAAAGATAAGTCATATGAGATAAGGTAACAAAATAAAGACCTTGTCAAAGCCAGTGATGATAGGTGTCTGCATATGAGGGCCCAAAAGGAAAAAAATAAAATTAAGAAAATTAGGATGTTGTTTCTAGATCCATAACTTCCAATAAATCACATAACGTCTAAGAAAATCCTTGAGAGTTTTATATCTCTGGATTCACAAATGTCAGACTCTACTTATGTAAAGTTTAAAGAAATTCATTGTCTGTCTCACATTCTTTCTCTTTCTCTCTAAAATGAAGAGGTTTAACATGTGTATTTTCTTAGAGCTTCCTATGTCTCATCTTACCAATAATTTGTTTTTCCATTACCATTTGTGGTTAGATAATGTGAGTCATGTTTGAATGTAAGATTTGGACTATATTGATAGCTGAGTACCAAAAAATTGATGCTTTTGAACTGTGGTGTTGGAGAAGACTCTTGAGAGTCCCTTGGATGGCATGGAGATCAAATCAGTCAATCCTAAAGGAAATCAGTCCTGAATATTCACTGGACAGACTGATGCTAAAGCTGAAACTTCAATACTTTGGCAACTGTTGCTCAGTCATGTCTGACTCTTTGCAGTCCCATGGACTGCAGCATGCCAGGCTTCCCTGTCTGCCAGGGTCCAGCCCCAATAGATCCAGGGTGATTTGAAGGTGGGGCAGAGTAGGCGTTCTAGGAAAAACTTATTTAATTACAGATAGAGAGGGACTAGGAATTTAGCAGAGAAAAAGAGGCCAAATAACTTGGTTAACACAGGGTACCAATCACCACCTACAAAGGCCGCAGGCGTCTTCCCTGTTCTCCCGAAGGAGAGGAGGCACTGAGGCCCCCTGGTCCGATCTTAGAAGCCTAGGCAGAATTAGTAGGCTTGGTGGGTCCTATGCACCAGATAGGAATTCGGCCAGAAAATAGTAAGAGAGAGAGAGAAAGGGGCTGAATAACTTGGCTTACTTGGGGTACCAATAAAATTCCGGACAAGGAATTTGCACCATCTGAATGGCTGACACCCACGCTCCAGATGGGAATTCAGCCAGAAAATTGGGGAGCAGAGAAGAATGACATGAGGGAATCAGTCTTTCTGGATCTGATCCGATTTCTTTATTTTGGGGTTTGTTTATATTCCTTTTGTTACATATAGGGATGAATAGAGTCATGCGGGAGTCAGCAGTCCTTACCTTATCAAAATCAGGTGCTTTACATAAAAAAATCTTAGGGGTTTTACATCATCTTCAAGCCATATCTGCCTGCTGACATTTACAACCCTTTCTTTCTGATAACCAGAAAACTAATTTTTTCCAAGGATGTTTTTCCTTAAACCAAGCACCACCCTCCAAATAAAGTCACATTCCTATAGGATGAGGGTGTAGTGAGTTACAATCAAGAAAGGAATTTATTTAACCCAAGGTTAACATGATTAATCTTAAAAGTTAATACTTATTTCTCCTATATGCTTAAAGGTTAAGACTTATTTCTCCTATAGGTTAATACTTATTTCTCCTATATGCTTAGAGGTTAATACTTATTTCTCCTATGGGTTAATACTTATTTCTCCTATATGCTGGTTATATTCATTATAAGGGCAGGGAATATGGAGATTTTAGCAGCAAACATCAGTCCAACAAATGAAAATCCTTTCACCAATGTTCCTCTTAAGATCTACTTAGTCTTAAGATAGTGACAAAGTTACATTTTTACATAGCAAGGACACAGTGATTTGTAACAAAGTACAATGATCTATTACAAGAGAAAAAATTCATTAACTCAAAAAGTCTAATATTGCTAACATCAAAAACTACTATATTTCCTTTTCTATATTCCAAATACATTGATTAATATATTCCCAGGTACCTAAAGGATATGGAGGCCTGGCGGCAATCATTGACTCAACAACAAGAAAAAGTCCCATGTTAATTAAGATTCTCAGAATACTCCAAAACTCTCTGTGCTGTTTATG
This sequence comes from Nanger dama, assembly GCA_917880005.1. Classification (NCBI taxonomy): domain Eukaryota; kingdom Metazoa; phylum Chordata; class Mammalia; order Artiodactyla; family Bovidae; genus Nanger; species Nanger dama. The sequence goes on from CAKJTW010000069.1 coordinate 9,855,546, forward strand.
GTTGAGAGGTAGTAAACCATTATGTGTCTGCAGAGAGGTTTAACCTGAGACACCCTTGTCCCACCTAGGGCAGGGAATTAGCAGCAATTATTGACACAAGAAATGAAGAAGCCCTTTATCAATATGATTCCCAACCAACCCACTATACTAATAATTTCTAACTTTCCACAAGAATTTGCCTTTAGTAAGTCAAAACATCTCATGCCTCTCAAGGTTGGAGGGCTGTTGTGGCCGGAGGAACCTATACAGGCAGGCTAGATAACCTTCAGAAGAGTCCCGTAAGTTGAAACACTCTAGTCATGCCCAGGAATTTTTACTGCCTTGGAGCTGCACGTTTACTCCTTCTTGGAGAGAAACAGTTATGGGGGAGAGCCCCCGTAAGTGAGAGTACAAGACAGACTCTGGTTTTGGAGTTAGATGTTCAGGAGCAGGGGAATTTCCTGAGGCTTCATCACGTCTTTACACATACCGAAGCCCCCTTCCTCATGACCTTTGCCAAGGGCGGAGTTCCTCACACTGGCCCCCAACACCTGTCCATCACCAAATCCTGGAGCTTGCCCAAACTCATGGCCATCGAGTTGGTGATGCTGTATGATCATCTCATACTCTGTCATCCCCTTCTCCTCCTGGCTTCAATATTTCCCAACACCAGGGTCTTTTCCAATGAGTCAGTCCTTCGCATCAAGTAGCCAAAGTATTGGAGCTTCAGCATCAGTCTGTCCAATGAATATTCAGGATTGATTTCCTTTAGGATGGACTGATTTAATCAGTCCAGGGGACTCTCAAGAGTCTTCTCCAACACCACTTTTCAAAAGCATCAGTTATTTGTGGCTCAACCTTCTTCATGGTCCAGCTCTCCCATTCATACATGATTACTGGAAATATCATAGCTTTGACTATACAGACCTTTGTCATCAAAGGAATGCTTTTTAATATGCTGTATAGGTTTGTCTAGGGCTTCTTGTGTCTCAGTTGGTAAAAAATCTGCCTGCAATGCAAAAGACCTAAGTTCGATCCCTGGGTTGGGGAGATCCCCTGGAGAAGAGAAAGGTTTCCTACTCTCGTTTTCTGGCCTGGAAAATGCTATGGACTATATAGTCCATTGGGGTCTCAAAGAGTTGGACACGAATGAGCAACTTTCACTTCACTAGGTTTGTCATAGCTTTTTTTCCAAGGAGGAAATGTCTTTTAATTTCATAGCTGCAGTCACCACCTGCAGTGATTTTGGAGCTCAAAAGAATAAATCTCTCAATGTTTTCATTGTTGCCCCATCTATTTGAAATGAAGTGATGGGACCAGATACCATGATCTTTATTTTTTGAGTGTTGAGTTTTAAGCCAACTTTTTCACTCTCCTCTTTCACTGTCATCAAGAGGCTCTTTATTTCCTCTTTGCTTTCTGCTATAAGGATGGAGTCATCTGCATATTTGAGGTTGTTGATATGTCTCCCAGCAATCTTGATTCCAGGTTGCACTTCATTCAGCCCAGCCTTACAGTGATGTACTCTACATATAAGTTAAATAAGCTGACAATGTACAGTCTTGACTTAATCCTTTTCCCAATTTGGAACCGATCCATTGTTCCATGTCTGGTTCTAACTGTTGCTCCTTGATCTGCATACAGATTTCTCAGGAGTCAGGTCAGGTGGTCTGGTGTTCCCATCTCTTGAAAAATTGTCCACAATTTGTTGAGATCCATACAGTCAAAGACCTTAGCTTTGTCAGTGAAGCAGAAGTAGATTTTTTTTCTGGAATCCTCTTGCTTTTTCTATCATGCAATGGATGTTGACAATTTGATCTCTTGTTCCTTTGCCTTTTTAATTCCAGCTTGAACATCTGGAAGTTCTTGGTTCATGAACTGTTGGAGTCTAGCTTGGAGAATTTTGAGCATTAATTTGCTAGTGTGTGAGATGAGTGCAATTATGAGGTAGTATGACTATTCTATGGCATTTCCTTTCTTTGAGATTGGAATGCAAACTGACCTTTTCCATTCCTGTGGCCCTATTTGAGTTTCCCAAATTTTCCCATATATGGAGTACATCACTTTAAAAGCATCACCCTTGGGGATTTGAAATAGCCCAAGTGGAATTCTATCACCTCCACTAGCTTTGTTGATAGTGATGCTTTCTAAGGCTCACTTGACTCCATAATGTCTGGCTCTAGGTGAGTGATCACTCCATTGTGGTGTTCTGGTTTTATTTATTTTATTGTGGCTATTTGTGTGGGGTTTTTTTGTTTGTTTTTTGTTTGTTTGTTTGTTTAACCCTTAAAAGCTTACAACAACCATTTTTCTAAAGTATGTGAGACTTGGGAGAATAAGACAGAGTAGGAGGACATGGAGTTCATCTTTCTGCACAAATGCATGAAGATTACATCTACAAATGGAACAAACCTGCTGAACACTAGCAGAGAATCTTGGATACCTTGGACAAGAAAGATCTCTATGTAGCCATAGGACAAAAGAAAAGAGAGAAAAAAGAAGAGAAGAGGTAACAGGATAGGACCAGTTCTACCTGTGGGGAACTGAAAGTGAGATGCTCCTGCATCTAGCTAGGATAGCCCTCTCACTAGCAGGGAAGGCAACTAGAACAGGGATGCTTCAAGGACTGAGAGAGAGCCCAGCCACCCATCTGTGCCAGGCAGGACAGAGTGAGACCTACACAGATGATCCATGCCACAGGGCTGCTCACAGTATCCTGAGACAAGTGTTGACCATTATGCACGGGGACAGCTGCTGGAACATGGGGTTTGGAGAGCAGACCTGGGGAGGAGACTACTGTTGGCCATGAAGAGACAGCCTGAGTGGATGGGCGTGAGGAGCTCTACAACTGGAAATGATCACGGAGGAAGCTCAGACTACCAGAGAAGTGAAGCACCATTATTAAGTGATTTACAAATGCTAGGATTGTCATTGCAAACTCTCTCCTCACATACTGGCTCCTGTTTCCAATAGCACTAGGGAGGACTCTGGCCAGAGCCAGTTCAAGTACACCTGCCATTGCCTCCTCTGCGGCCCTCCCAACTTGTACAACCCACTAGCCCTGATCACTGACTGATGGGCTTGCATATTTCAATCAGTACCCCAGCATCTTCCTGCCTGAGTGTCCTGCTCACCCAGATTACTACTTTGGTCCTTCATGCCAGATGGGCACCTGTGCTATGTCAACCTCTGCAGCTGCCTCCAATGGGAGGAGGGAATGTACATGGAGGTGGAGGCTGAAACCATAGCTGAGCCCCAGGGTCCATGTGACTAAGGAAGAAGAGCTGAAGTCTCTCCTCACAGCTGCATGAACTGTGGAGTTATACCTCTGCTGACAGCTTCCTAAATTCAGCATTTGCAAAACACTTGAAAGGACAAGTGCTGCAATGGTTGGGATAGTTCTATCTTTCACAGCTGTGGGCTTTATTGACAAGTACACATGGGGATTGGGCATCACCAGAGTCTGTGTTGCCATCTTAGTGCCCACAGTGGGTCCAGGTGCATGCCTACCCCAGTCCTGGGACCTGACCTCAGAGAACCTGTACTAGTGGCTTCAGGAAAATAGTACCTAAGAGTCGCCAGGACCAATTTCTTCCATATCAACAGTTAAGATAGGACTAAGAACAGTACCAACAACAGTGTACTTTGTAAGCCACACAAAGAACAAAAGAAGACACAAGAAAGCATATTCACAAGTGAACAACTCCATAGGTGAAAGTGCTCCAGTCCCACCTACTTTGCACAACAGACCAGAAACACAGCTAAGAAATCCAAAAACAGATCAAGGAGACTTTACTAGAATAACTAAGGAGAAGACCCTGTCCCTGACAAGGGAGTGGCAACCACAGAGCAGAGGTGAGGTCCCTCTCAATAACCAGAGCAGACCACAATAGTCAAATCCCATATCAAGGGGATGATGGAACAAGTTTCTGGACCAACCTCACAAACACCGGAAGCATGAGGACCACAAACCTGAAAACTGCAGAAGGGAGAACACAAACACAGTAAATTATGGAAAAAAATAAAAGAGAGATGACAAAAATATGTTGCAGATGAAGGAGGAAGATAAAAATTTACAATTAAATGGAAATAGATAATCTATCTGAAAATGAATTCATAGTGATAATAGAGATAATCCAAGATCTCAGAAAAGGCATGAATCAATAATATATAAGAAATATTTAACAAAGACCTAGAGGAACTGAAGAACAGAGATGAACAAACTAAAACTGAAATGAAAAAATACACTAAAAAGAATCAATACCAAAACAATCAATAGCAGAAGAACAGATAAATTAGTTAGAAGAAAAAAAATGGTAGAAATAATTGTCATAGAACAGAATAAAATAAAAAGGAGAGAGAGAGAGACAGAGTGAAAAGAAATGAAGACAGCCTAAGAAACTTCTGAGAGAACATTAAACAAACCAATATTTGGATAAGAGGGATCAGTTCAGTTCAGTCACCCAGTTGTGTCCGACTCTGCAACCCTGTGAAACACAGTACGCCAGGCCTCCCTGTCCATCACCAGCTCCTAGAGTTCACCCAAACTCATGTCCATTGACTCAGTGATGCCATCCAGCCATCTCATCCTCAGTCCTCCCCTTCTCCTCCTGCCTCCAATCCCTTCTAGCATCAGAGTCTTTTCCAATGAGTCAACTCTTCACATGAGGTGGCCAAAGTACTGGACTTTCAGCTTTAGCATCATTCCTTCCAAAGAAAACCCAGGACTGATCTCCTTTAGAAGGGACTGGTTGAATCTCCTTGCAGTCCAAGGGACTCTCAAGAGTCGTCTCCAGCACCACAATTCAAAAGCATCAATTCTTCAGCACTCATCTTTCTTCACAGTCCATCGTTCACATCCATGCATGACCAATGGTTAAACCTTAGCCTTGACTAGGCGGACCTTTGTTGGCAAAGTAATGTCTCTGCTTTTCAATATGCTATCTAGGTTGGTCATAATATTACTTCCAAGGAGTAAGCGTCTTTTGATTTCATGGCTGCAGTCACCATCTGCAGTGGTTTTGGAGCCCAAAAAATAAAGCCTGACATGTTTCCACTGTTTCCCCATCTATTTCCCATGAAGTGATGGGACCAGATGCCATGATCTTCGTTTTCTGAATGTTGAACTTTAAGCCAACTTTTTCACTCTCCTCTTTCACTTTCATCAAGAGACTTTTAGAGAGATAATAGAAGAAGAAAAAGAGAAAGTGCCTGAGAAAATATTATAGTCAAAATATTTCCTAATGTGGGAAAGGACATAGTAACTCAGGTCCAGGAAGTAGAGAGTCTCACACAAGATAACCTAAGAAAGAACACATGGTTAAATTCAAAGTATGTAACAAAATTTAAATGCAAAATTTCATTTAGAATTAATATGAAATTTAATTATAAGTTGAATATAAAAGCAAGAGGAAAGCAACAAATAACATACAAGGGTGTCAGAATAAGGTTATCAGCTGTTTTTCCAGCAGTCACTCTGCAGGCTAGGAGGAAGTGGCATGATATATTTAAAGTTATGAAAGGGAAAAACTGACAACCAAGAATACTGTACTCATCAAGGTTCACTATCAGATCCAAAGGAGAAATAAAAAGCTTTACAGACAAACTAAAGCCAAGAGAATTCAGTATCATCAAAAAGTTTTAAAATTAATGCTAAAGGAGATTTTCTAAACATAGGGAGGAATGCTAGAAAAAGAAAATCACCAATGGGAAAACTCACTGGTAAATGTAAATACATAGTGAAAGCAGAAAATCTTTCATACTCAAATATTATAGCAAAACAAGTAACCATTCCAAAGAGAGTACAAATAAAGGAAATGAAAATTGTACTTGAAATTAAGAGACCAACGATTTAAAACAGTTTGTATGTATAGATATATACATGGTCTATCATATACACTATGCATATATGACTTTTATCAAAACATCATATGAAATGCAAACCAAAAAATAACAGTAGGTCTACACACACAAAAAAGGAAAAAGCAAACTAAACACCTCACTAAAAATGGTTATCAAACCATAAGAGAAGAAAACAAGAGAAAAGGAAGAAAAAAGATCTACTAAAATTGTTAAGAAAATGGCAATAGGAATACATATATCAATAATTACCTTAAATGTAAATGGATCAAATGCTCCAACCAAAAGACATAGACTGGTCAGAAAAAAAAAAAAAAAGTCTTTAAAATAAAGACTATTACAACAGACAACAGAAGACACTAAATAGTGATAAAGGGATCAATCCAAAAAGAAGATATAATGGTAAATATATGTGCACCCAAAATAGAAGCCCCTCAATGCACACAAAAAATGCAAACAGCCATAAAAGGAGAAATTGATAGTAATGTAATAACAATGGGGGACTTTAACATGCCACTTACACCAATGGAAATATCATCCAGACAGAAAATTAGTAGGAAACAGCCTTAAATGGCATGGTAAGCCAGAGATTTACTTAATGTTTATAAGACATTCCATGCAAAAGCAGCAGAATGGTTTCTTCTCAAGTGCACATGGAACATTCTCTAGGATAGATCATATCTTGGGTCTCAAATCAAGCTTCAAGAAATTTTTAAAAATTGAGATTATATCAAGCATCTTTTCTAATTACAGTGAAATCAGAAATCAGTTATAGGGGGAAAATATGTAAAAACAAAACATAGACACATGAGGGCTAAATAATGTGTTACTAAATAACCAATTGATTACTGGAAAATGTCAAAAGGGAAACAAACAAAAAATCTTATGTAGAGACAAATAAAAATAAAAACAACATTATGATCCAAACATATGATCCAAACAGTTCTAAGGGGAAAGTTTACAGCAATATATTCTTACCTCAAGAAAGAAGAAAAAAAAAAAAAACTTAAATAAACAACTTATTCTTACACCTAAAGCAATTAGAGAAAGAAGAAAAAGCAAAACACAATGTTAGTAGGCGATAAGAATTCAAAGAATTCCTAAAACTCAGAGCAGAAATAAGTGAAAAAGAGACGAAGAAAAAAATAGCAAAGATCAGTGAAACTGAAAGCTGGTTATTTGAGAAAAATAAACAAAATTTATAAACTTTCAGGCAGCCTCTACAAGAAAAAAATGGAGATGATTAAAATCAACAAAGTTAGAAATGAAGAGAAGTTTCAGTGGACACAACAGAATACAAAGGATCATAAGAGACTACTACAAGCAACTATATGTCAATGAAAGAGCCAACCTAGAAGAAATGGACAACTTATTAGAGAGATACAACCTTTTAAGACTGATGCAGAAAGAAACAGAAAATATGAAGGGACTAAAATCACCAAGTACTGAAATTGAAACAGTGATGAAAAATCTTAAAACAAAAGTATAGGACTAGATGGCTTTACTGGCAAGTTCTATCCAACATTTAGAGAAGAATTAACACCTTTCTGAAACTCTTACAAAATTTTGCAGAGGAATGAACACTCCCAAGCATATTCTATGAGGCCACCATCATCCTGATAACAAAAACAAAGATATCACAAAAAAATAATAAAATTTCAAACTAATGTCATGAATGAATATAGATGTAAAATTCCTCTATAAAATATTAACAGACTGAATCCAACAGCACACTAAAAGGATCATACATTATGGCTGAGTGGGATAAGGAAGATTCAGTATACACAAATCAATCAATGTGATATACCACATCAACAAACTGCAGAATAAAATCCATATGATCATCTCAGTAGATGAAAATCTTGAAAACAATCCAATACCTATTTATGATAAAAATTTTTCCAGAAAGTGAATATAGAGGAAACCTACCTTAATGTAATAAAGACCATAATATGACAAACCCACAGCACACATTATACTCAATGAATAACTGAAAGCATTTGCTCTAAGATCAGGAACAAGGCAAAGATGATCACTCTCATCACTATTACTCAACAGGGATTTGGAAATCCTAGCCATGGCAATCAAAGAAGAAAAATAAATTAAAGAAATCCAAATTGGAAAAGAAGTAGAACTGTCAATTTGTGCAGATGACATGATCCTATACCCTAAAAATGCAACTAGAAAGCTACCAGAGATCAATGAAAATTGCAAAGTTGCAGGAAACAAAATTAATACACATAAAGTTCTTGCACCCCTATATATTAACAATGAAAGATCAGAAGGAGAAATCAAGAAAATTGAGATAATTGCCATTTCACCAAACTGAATAAAATACCTAGGAATACACCTACCTCAGGAGGCAAAAGACCTGTACTATAAGATACTCTTGAGATAAGACAAAGATGACACAAACAGATGCAGAGATGTACCATGTTCTTGAAAGAATCAATATTGTGAAAATGACTATGTTACCCAAAGCAATCTACAAATTCAGTGCAATCACCATCGGATTACCAGTGGCATTTTTTTCACAGAACTAGAAGAAAATTTCACAATTTATATGAAAACACAAAAGATCCCAAATAGCCAAAGCATTCGTTAGAAAGCAAAATGGAGTTGGAGGATTCAGGCTCAATGATTTCAGGCTATGCTAAAAATCTAGTCATCAAAATAGTATGGTACTGGTACACACACACACACACACACACACACAGAAACATAGATCAATGGAACAGGGTAGAAAGTCCATAGATAAGGCCATGCATTTATGGTCACCTTATTTTTGACAAAAACAAGAATAAAAAATGGAGATAAGACAGTCTCTTCAATAAGCAGTGCTGGAAAACCTGGACAGCTACACATAAAAGCTTCCTTGGTGGCTCAGATTGTAAGAATCCTTCTGCAATGCAGGAGAACTGGAATCGATCCCTGGATTGGGAAAATCCCCTGGCAACTCACTCCAATATTCTTCCCTGGATAATCCCCATGGACAGAGGGACTTAGTGGGGGTCACAAAGAGTTGAACATGAGTGAGAGACTAAGCACAACACATAGAAAAGAATGAAAACGAAATACTTATTAACATTGTACACAAAAATAAACTCAAAATATACTAAAGATCTAAATGTAGTGGCAGACAGCATAAAATTCTTAGAAGAAAACATAGACAAAACACTCTTTTACATAGATCAAAGCAAGATCCTTTTTGATCTACCCTCTAGAGTAATAAAAATAGAAACAAAAATAAATATGACCTAATTAAATTCAAAAGTTTTTTTTTTTTAAACATATCATAGAAAACTATAAACAAGATGAATATACAACCCTCAGAATTGGAGAAAACAATTGCAAATGAAACAACTGACAAAGAATTAATCTCCAAACTATACAGGTAGCATAAGCAGTTCAATATCAAAAAGCAAAGAACCTCATCAAAAAATGGGTGGAAGATCTAAATAGATATTTCTATAATGAAAAAAATACAGATGGTAAAGTATATATGCCCAAACACATGAAAAGATGTTCAACATCACTAATCATTCAGTTCAGTTCAGTTCAGTCGCTCAGTGGTGTCCGACTCTTTGCGACCCCATGAATCGCATCATACCAGGCCTCCCTGTTCATTACCATCACTCGGAGTTCATTCAGACTCACGTCCATCGAGTCCTTGATGCCATCCAGCCATCTCATCCTTGGTCATCCCCTTCTCCTCCTGCCCCCAATCCCTCCCAGCATCAGAGTCTTTTCCAATGAGTCAACTCTTCACATGAGGTGGCCAAAGCACTGGAATTTCAGCTTCAGTATCATTCCATCCAAAGAAATCCCAGGGCTGATCTCCTTCAGAATGGACTGGTTGGATCTCCTTGCAGTCCAAGGGACTCTGAAGAGTCTTCTCCAACACCACAGCTCAAAAGCATCAATTCTTCTGCACTCAGCCTTCTTCACAGTCCAACTCTCACATCCATACATGACAACAGGAAAAAACCATAGCTTTGACTAGACGTACCTCAGTCGGCAAAGTAATGTCTCTGCTTTTGAATATGCTATCTAGGTTGGTCATAATATTTCTTCCAAGGAGTAAGTGTCTTTTCATTTCATGGCTGCAGTCACCATCTGCAGTGATTTTGGAACCCCCAAAATAAAGTCTGACGCTGTTTTCCACTGTTTCCCCATCTATTTCCCATGAAGTGATGGGACCGGATGCCATGATCTTCGTTTTGTGAATATTGAACTTTAAGCCAACTTTTTCACTTTCCTCTTTCACTTTCATCAAGAGGCTCTTTAGTTCTTCTTTGCCTTCTGCCATAAGAGTGATGTCATCTGCATATCTGAGGTTATTGATATTTCTCCCAGCAATCTTGATTCCAGCTTGTGTTTCTTCCAGTCCAGCGTTTCTCATGATGTACTCTGCATATAAGTTAAATAAACAGGGTGACAATATACAACCTTGATGCACTCCTTTTCCTATTTCGAACCAGTCTGTTGTTCCATGTCCAGTTCTAACTGTTGCTTCCTTGCCTGCATACAGATTTCTCAAGAGGCAGGTCAGGTGGTCTGGTATTCCCATCTCTTGAAGAATTTTCCACAGTTTATTGTGATCCACACAGTCAAAGGCTTTGGCATAGTCAATAAAGCAGAAATAGATGTTTTTCTGAAACTCTCTTGCTTTTTCCATGATCCAGCAGATGTTGGCAATTTGATCTCTGGTTCCTCTGACTTTTCTAAAACCAGCTTGAACATCAGGAAGTTCACGGTTCACGTATTGCTGAAGCCTGGCTTGGAGAATTTTGAGCATTACTTTACTAGCATGTGAGATGAGTGCAATTGTGTGGTAGTTTCAGCATTCTTTGGCATTGCCTCTCTTTGGAATTGGAATGACAACGGACCTTTTCCAGTCCTGTGGCCACTGCTGAGTTTTCCAGATTTGCTGGCATATTGAGTACAGCACTTTCACAACATCATCTTTCACGATTTGAAACACCTCAACTGGAATTCCATCACCTCTACTAGCTTTGTTCATAGTGATGCTTTCTAAGGCCCACTTGACTTCACATTCCAAGATGTCTGGCTCTAGATGAGTGATCACCTCATCATGATTATCTGGGTCATGAAGATCTTTTTGTACAGTTCTTCTGTGTATTCTTGCCACCTCTTCTGAATATCTTCTGCTTCTGTTAGGTCCACACCATTTCTGTCCTTTATCGAGCCCATCTTTGCATGAAATATTCCCTTGGTATCTCTAATTTTCTTGAAGAGATCTCTAGTCTTTCCAATTCTGTTCTTTTCCTCTGTTTCTTTGCATTGATCGCTGAAGAAAGCTTTCTTATCTCTTCTTGCTATTCTTTGGAACTCTGCATTCAAATGCTTATATCTTTCCTTTTCTCTTTGCTTTTCACCTCTCTTCTTTTCACAGCTATTTATAATGCCTCCCCAGACAGCCATTTTGCTTTTTTGCATTTCTTTTCCATGGGGATGGTCTTGATCCCTGTTGCCTGTACAATGTCACAAACCTCCGTCCATAGTTCATCAGGCACTCTAACAATCAGATCTAGGCCCTTAAATCTATTTCTCACTTCCACTGTAAAATCATAAGGGATTTGATTTAGGTCATACCAGAATGGTCTAGCTGTTTTCCCTACTTTCTTCAATTTGAGTCTGAATTTACTAATAACCGGTTCATGATCTGAGCCACAGTCAGCTCCTGGTTTTGTTTTTGCTGACTGTATAGAGCTTCTCCATGTTTGGCTGCAAAGAATATAATTAATCTGATTTTGGTGTTGACCATCTGGTGATGTCCATGTGTAGAGTCTTCTCTTGTGTTGTTGGAAGAGGGTGTTTGCTATGACCAGTGCATTTTCTTGGCAAAACTCTATTAGTCTTTGCCCTGCTTCATTCTGCATTCCAAGGCCAAATTTGCCTGTTACTCCAGATGTTTCTTGACTTCCTACTTTAGCATTAAATCAAAACTACCATGAGGTATATTTTCACAGTTGTCAGAATGGCCATCATCAAAAAAATCTACAAACAATAAATTCTATAGAAGATGGGGAGAAAGCAGAACTCCCCTACACTGCTGGTTGGAATGTAAATTGGTACAGTCTATGGAGAACAGTATGAAACTTCCTTAAAATACTAAAACATAGAGCTACCATATGGTCTAGCAGTCTCATTCCTGGGCGTATATTTGGAGGAAAAAAAAAAAAAACAGAATTAAAAAGATGCATGCACCTCAGTGTCCATTGCAATGTTATTAATAATAGCCAGGAGGTCATAGAAGAATGGATAAAGATGATGTGATGCATATATACAGTAAAATATTACTAAGACACAAAGAGAACAAAATAATGCCATTTTCAAAAACATGGATGGACCTAGATATTGTCTACTAAATGAAGTAAGTCAGACAGAGAAAGACAAATATCATGTGATATTACATATATGTGGGCTTCCCTGATAGCTCAGTTGGTAAAGAATCTGCCAACAATGCAGGAGACCCTGGTTTGATTCCTGGGTGGGGAAGATCTGCTGGAGAAGGGATAAGATACCCATTCCAGCATTCTTGGGCTCCCTTTGTGGCTCAGCTGGTAAAGAATCCACCTGCAATGTGGGAGAAGTGGGTTCAATACTTGGGTTGGGAAGATCTCCTGGAAAAGGGAAAGGCTACCCACTCCAGTATTCTGGCCTAGAGAACTCCAGACTCTATAGTCCATTGGGTCGCAAAGAGTCGGACATTACTGAGCAACTTTCACCTTCACATCACATATATAGAATCTAAGAAAAGGGTACAAATGAATTTTTCTACAAAACACAAATAGAGTTATAGATGAAGAAAACAAATTTATGGTTCCCAAGGTTAAGCAAGGAAGGAAATAAATTGGCAGAGTGCGATTGATATACATACATATATGCACTGCTCTATTTAAAATAAATAACTAATAAGGACCGACTGTATAGCATAGGGAAATCTACTCAATACTCTGTAATTGCCTTTATGGGACAAAAATCTAAAAAGGAGTGGATATATGTATATATATTAATATAAATTATTCACTTCACTACACAACTGAATCTAATTTAGCAATGTAAATCAACTATACCCCAAGAAAACTTTAAAATATATATGTATGTGTGTATGTATATGAGATTTGTCTGCCTGGCACACTGGTTTTTTTAACAGCTCCTTACACACATAAAAGTATTGGACCATGAATTTGCTTATACACTGAACCAAAGTGTAAATGTACACTATTTCTATATAAGAGATAATGTACTATATTCAATTTATATTTCTAATAGCATTTCATTTCAGTCTAAACCACATGATACAATGCCACAAAATGCTTGCTAATTGAATATAATTTAAGATTTTTTTGGCAGCAAATAAGAAGTTTCCCCTGCATAAATGGTGACTCATTTACATCTATGGCTATGCAAAAACTATATAAGCTCTTCCATACCTGATAAAATTTCTTGTAGTGGATCTGAGTGATTATATGATCCTCTCATCATTTATCAGAAATATATACTCTTTTCATGTAAAGGAGCTTGACCAATGTCAGGGTCTCTTAAACTATCTTCTTCATCTACTATTTTGGTAGCCACTTTTGTCCTTCACTAGGATGGTTGCTATGCTTCTAAGTGTTTGCTTATGTGATGAGTAAGAAAGAGAATCTAGAAGAAAATAGTTCCATCCTCATAAAATTCACTACCTTTAATCTTCCAGAATGGAAATGCTGTGAGGGCAGGACTTTTGCTCTTCTTTCTCTTGTATAGTTCCATTGGTTGGTCCTCAATAAATATTGGTTGAATTAGGTGTATGAGCAATAAAAGAAAAAGCTGATATGTTTATAGTTTATATTTACATTTGTACATTCTTGTAGCAATGACCAACTTTCAGCCCTGAAATAAGATATGAGATGCTGAGGGTTTGTCTATGCATGTAACCCTGGTGATTGTGATTTTTTTCTTTATGCTTTTATTAATATCTATTAATTCTATTTTCCCTTAGTGGGGTTTACCTACCATGTGATTTTCAATCAAAAGCTTAAAAATTTAACTTTTCTCTTTTATTCAGAGGTTATCTTGCTTATAGCCTATAAAGTTTTCATAAATATACTGATTATTTTGGAGATTGAACAAAAACATAATTGGCATACAACATTACCTTAGTTTCTGGTGTACAACATAATGATTTGGTATTTGATTATTGTGAAATATATTATAAAATGATCATCACAGTAAGTTTAATATTTGTCTCTATACTTAGTCACAATTTTCTTTCTTATTATGAAAACGTTTAAGATTTCCTCTTTTAGCACCTTCAGATATACAATATAGCATTATTAAGGACACTTGCCATGTTGTTCATTGCATCCTCATGAATTATTTGTTTTACAACTGAAAGTTTGTAACTTTTGACTCCCTTCACCCATTTTATCCTATGCCTATAGCAACCACAAATCTGTTTTCTATACCTATAAACATGCTGTTTTTTCATTTGAAAAAAATAGAATTTATTCAGGAACTGATGAAAGCAGAATAACATTATCATTTCTGTGATGCTTTCTACTTCTTTCGAAAAATATTACTTTAAGTTGTATATTGTATAGTGCTTATTTTAAAATATACATTAATTCTAGTGATAGATGCAAGTCTTCAGAGTTTAGTCTTCTGTCACTCATTCTTTTACTTAATTTCCAAACTCTTGCTGAAATATCAGTGCTCTATACTTTCATATCTCATTCTCAAAATACTTCCCTATGAAGTTACTGAAACTAAAACAGTTTCACTGGTTTTCATTATAAATTTAATTCCAGATCTAAATTCTCCCAATATCTATATTAGACAAGTTTTGTTCCCTAAAAACGACCACATTACCCATTGCTACATTTATATTTAGGGCTTCACAGGTGGTGCCCCTGGTAAAGAACCTGCCTGCCAGTGCAGGAGTCCTAAGAGACTCAAGTTTGATTGCTGGGTCTGGAAGATCCCCTGGAGGAAGCCATGGCAACCACTCCAATATTCTTGCCTGGAGAACCCCATGAACAGAGGAGCCTGGCAGGCTACAGTCCATGGAGTCAGTCGCAAAGAGTTGAATACGACTGAAGCAACTTAGGATGCATACAGTACATTTCTTCTTAGCAAGTAATTTAGGGAGAGTGCATAGCAAGCATATTGTAGCCAATCAAGGCTGTATGAGTTCTATAAAGAAAAGTGAAAGTAAAAGTCACTTAGCTGCGAGGGACTCTGCGACCCGAAGGGTTATACAGTACATGGAATTTGATAGTTCAGAATACTGGAGTGGATAGCCTTTCCCTTCTCCAGGGTATCTTCCCAACCCAGGGATGGAATCCAGGTCTCCTGTGTTACAGGCAGATTCTTTACCAGCTGAGTCACGAGGAAAATTTTGTACAAATAACCTACTGAGGCTATTAAAGATGATCAATCTACAGATGGGTAAGGACAAACAATGTATGTGATATATTTGAAATTTAAAACATTTTGTGACAGTGTTAGATCCAGTTAATAAAGGATGAGAAAAATAAAATGAGACTAGAAAACAAATGTGTGTGTTCTAATAGAGTCAGGGATAATTAAATTAAGAAAAGTGAATGAAAAAGTTTGGTTGTAGGAGGGACAAGAATAGTGGCATGAGACCAAAATTATCAGGTCATTCTGTTTCTCACCATTCTTCTTTAAACTTAATCACTTTCCAGATTGGAAAGGTGAGTTTCTAATTAGCTCCTTTTTCATCAGTCAAGGGTATCGCTCTAAACAATCTTTGGGTAATGATCATATCCCCACTTTGATCAACGTTAGGGAAATTGCCGAGTGAAATATTAAACAGGTGCTTATGAAATTGTGCTCAACCACCTGTTCTCTTGACCCCTGCCTGACCCAGCTAACAAAGATCAGTGTACTTCAATTAGTGCAAGTGATACCAAATATAATCAACCCCTCATTAACATTGGACTCTTCTCTCAATCTTGCAATCTTATTTTCCCAGATTAATCCTCAGTATATTTTTATAATTCAGTGGAAATCACTAAGAAACTGTAACTTGGTCCTGAAAAATATGTGTGTAATATTGACTACAACAATATGAATTATAATCCTCTTCATGGCAACCCACTCCAGTACTCTTGCCTGGAGAATCCGTGGAGAGAGAAGCCTGGTAGGCTACAGTCCATGGGGTCTCAAAGAGTCGGACACAACTGAGCGACTTCACTCACTTTTTATTTGCTTATATTTCCTTGTCTTGGGTTTAAAACAATTTACTATGTAGATTAAAATATCTTCCTTATGTTAAAAAAAATAGTTTCACTGATGTCCTTAGAAACCTCCTAGGGGCTCAGTGAAAAAAAATTTTGATCTCAGTTCCTGCTTCTGGACTTTGGAATGAGTATCTCCAAGGATGGAGCTTAAGTGTTTGTAATTTTAAAAGTTCATCAGGTGAGTCAAATGTAGGCTGATAGCTGAGAACCGTAGGGATGAAATTACCTAGTTGACCTTTGAAAAGGGTAGAGGGTTAGGGGCACCAACCCTCCACCAGTGTTATACAAAAGTCTCCTTATCACTATGGAGAATAATGTGGAGATTCCTTAAAAAACTGGAAATAGAACTGCCTTATGACCCAGCAATCCCATTGCTGGGCATACACACCAAGGAAACCAGAATTGAAAGAGACACATGTACCCCAATGTTCATTGCAGCACTGTTTATAATAGCCAGGGCATGGAAACAACCTAAATGTCCATCAGCAGATGAATGGATAAGAAAGCTGTGGTACATATACACAATGGAGTATTACTCAGCCATTAAAAAGAATACATTTGAATCAGTTCTATTGAGGTGGATGAAACTGGAGCCTATTATACAGAGTGAAGTAAGCCAGAAAGAAAAACACCAATACAGTATACTGACACATATATATGGAGTTTAGAAAGATGGTAATGATGACCCTATATGCAAGACAGTAAAAGAGACACAGATGTATAGAACAGACTTTTGAACTCTGTGGTAGAGGGAGAGGGTGGGATGATTTGGAAGAATGGCATTGAAACATGTATACTATCATGTAAGAAAGGAAGTGCCAGTCTATGTTCGATACAGGATAACAGGATGCTTGGGGCTGGTGCACAGGAGGATCCAGAGAGATGATATGAGGTGGGAGGTGGGAGGGGATTCAGGATTGAGAGCTCGTATACACCCGTGGCAGATTCACGTCAATGTGTTGCAAAACCAATACAGTATTGTAACATAGAATGAAGTAAAAATAAAATTAAAAACAAAAAATTATTGATGAACATGAATTAATTTAATTGACAGCAAAAAAATAAATAAAAATATTTCAGTGATTTCTTAAAAAAAAAAAGAAAAGAAAAAGTCTCCTTATGCCTTTATAGTTGGCCCTCCAGTCCTCTGTATCCCTGGTACTGCCTTCTTGGGACTCAACCAATCCAGGGTCATGTAGTTCTGTAGTATGTATTGAGGGCAAGAAATTCACAGGCTAGTGGACCTGTGGAATTCAAACAATGTTGTTCAAGTGTCAGCTGTATTTGGAGGATATCAACTTAGAACAAAGCATTACAACTTTGAGTTGAGTATCTGTTCCTGTTGAGTAGTGATGAAAGTATTTCCTAACAAAGAAGAATCACATAAAAAGTAGGTTAAAAGTGAGCAGGTGAAAATCTGGGTAGATAAGCAAAAATGCATTAATCCTCTTTACTTGTTCTCTGTACCCATCTCAAATTAGTTCCATTCTTTCATTTATTTTTAAAAACATTCCAAGTGTCTGTCTTTGCCAGGAATGTATGCATATGTACATATATAAACATATATATAAATATATATATGTTTCCACACATGTGGGAACAAGAGAAATGCCAATTTTATAATATGGAGTCAAATGTTTCAGTGGTTAACAGTGCGCATTCTGAAGTCTGACAGCCTGCATTTGAAACCTGGCTCTGCTATACATCAATTTGGGGTAAGTTCTTTTTCTGATCTAGCTAATTACTGCATTTTCACCTGGGAAATGGAATTATTGATACATATTTAACAAACTGGCTCAAAAATTAAACGATTGACTCATAGCTATTGCTCCATATGATTATTTACTGATAAACAGATAACAGTTTTTTTTCCCATAACGTCTTTTCACTGTTTATGTCATTTTCTTTTAGAGACTTAGCTTTGTTAAATCTAGTGTTTTACAGTTTATTTCTAAGTATTATATCCTAAGTGTGCTATATAAGGAAAAATTTGTTTCTTAGAAATATTTTCTCTTTTAGGGTAGGTAATACTTTCTAATATTTTTACCACAGCTTCTGAAGAGCCAAATGTACAGTGCTATATGTGCCCATTAAATACATATGAAGCTTAATTATGCTACAAATTTTAAAAAATGCATAAAATAGTATATAACTACTTTTGTGTCTGTCTGTATTATCTACTAGTGTGTAGCAAATTGGCTCACAATTGAGCTGTCTAAGACAACACAAATTTTTAATCTCACCATTTCTGTGGGTTAAGAATCTTGAAACCAAATAGCCAGGTCATCTGCTTTAGGATCAAGTACAAGGCTATAATCAAGGTCTGATATGTCTACAGACTCATCTGAAGGCCGTTTTGGGAAGAGCCCTCTTCTAAGCACATTCAATAGTTGCTGGCAGGATTCACTACCTCCAAGACTGGTCGACTAAGGGCTTCAGTCCCTTGTTGGTTATTATGTAGAACCTGCCCTTAGTTTCTCACTGCATGTCACTCATCAACTTGCTTCCTTAGGACAGGCAAGCAAGAAAAGCCAGGGAAAGAGTACTAGCAATATAGAAGTCTTTTTTTTTTTTTTCCTGTATCCTAATTACAGCCATACTCTATTTTCTAAGTAAGTGTCTATATTCAGTCAATATGTAAGGGAATAGGATTATATGAGTATATGAACACTGTGAATTGACAGTTACTCATAGCCACATCAGAAGTTGCCTACCACTATTTTGGTAAGTGCTTAACTCTATTCTAAGCACTCTCAAACTTCAGCAGGCATTCAGAATCTCCTGGAACCATCTTTAGAGTTTCTGCTTCAGCTGTTCAGGTGTGGGGCTTTATAATAAGTCCTCAGGGAATGCTGCTGCTGTTGATTTGGGGCCAAACTTTGAGAAACTCTGTTATAGAGCACATGCCATGTCTTATAAGGCTAACCAAGACTCACTTCTTTGTGTAAACTCATTTGTCAAACACTCTGGCAGGCTTCCTTTTTCTCTCTGGGAGAGCTAGTGATACCTGATGTCTTCTGTTGCTATTTCTAAACAAAAGACTCGAAGGTTTTTTTGTTGTTGTTTTTTTTTTTGCTTTTTTGTTTTCACTTTGTTCTTTAGGAAGTGTTTTCTTTACTATTTCCTTTGCATATAGGTAGATAAATGAAGATCCAGGGATTACCTAGCATGCTGAAAGATCACAGGCAAATCTTGTCTAGATTTTTTGGAAACATTGGCATTTAGGATAAACTTTGAAGAACAGAGGATAATGAAAGCCTGGAGAACCAGTGAGTGATCTAGTGAAATCATTTTTTATTTTTTATTTTTTTGTCCACTGTGTCACATTCTTCACCTCCACATTCATAAAATAAAAAGAAGAAGAAAGAAAGAAACCTAAAAGACCAATTAATACTCTGGAGAGCACTTTGGCATTGCTTTCTAAACTTGATATAATGAAAACAAATGGGCATTTTGATTAAATGGCTATCATTAGGATGACATGTTATGATCTCAACCTCTGGTTTAATGGTCTAATTAAGACCAAGAAAAATTCATTATGGATCTTCAGATCAAATAATTTATTTTACAGAGCCATGGAAGAAGACTATTTGTTCAGGATAGGAAGACTGTCTCCAATGAATGAAAAAAAAAAAAAAAACACCTCAACCCTGAGAAGTTTATAACTTTTTATTTCTAAGAGGAAATGATACAGGCAAAGAAGCCAGGAACTAAATATGCAAACTACTGGGCAGAAGGAGACTTCAGGTTTTGGAGGTAGTTTTGCCTCCAGTCATTCTTTGCTGTATTTTACAAAAGGAGGAAGATTTGGGAGACAGATAAGCTGAATGAACTAGGATCTCAGTGTTATCATACCTCAGGGCTTACGACAAAGGAGGGAGCCAGAAAGCAGACCAAAGGAGGATGAGAAAAGGCAAATTGCACAGAGGAGATCAGAGAAAGCAGTAGAAAGAAGCCGGGATGTAAAAGTGCAGAAACTATGATAGTTAACTTTGTGTCAACTTTGCAGGGCTGAAGGATGACCAGATAGTTTGCAAAATATTATTTCTAGATCCATCTGAGAGGGTGTTCTTGGAAGAGATGAGTATTTGAATCAGCAGACTGAGTTAAAGATCTGCCCTCATCAACAGGATTGGAATTATCCAATCTGTTGAGGGCACAAGTAGAATAAAACGGTAGAAGACCTTTCTCTTCTTGAGGTAGGGCATCATTCCTTTTCTGCTCTAAGACATCAGACCTCCCAGTTCTTGGGACACTGGACTCCAGGATTTACATTCTTAACCCTTTCATCTCCAACTGAGGGTTATACTGTTGACACCCTGATTCCCAGGCTGCTGAACTTGACTGAATTATACACTATTGACTTTCCTGGTTCTTTAGCTTACAGAGGGCATATCATGGGACTTCCTCAGACCCCAGAGCTGAGTAAGCCAATTCCAACATTAAATCTTCTCTTACATACCTATATCTACATCTATCTATCTATATCTACTATTGGTTCTGCACTAAAATACAGTAACCGAAATATTAAAAGGAAAGGAAAATTGAATGGATTAAAATTAAAGAATGAAACAACCATGAGATTTCTATGGAATACCACATGTAGTTTTCTTGGAGACAATGTTTTCACCTCAAAAGTCCAGTCTCACTGAAATCTGTATTCTAAAGTCTCATTACATTCACAAATTCAATGCACGTCTCTTTGCTAAAGTCTTTACCTAAATATCTGAGGGGAGAAAAACACTATTGGACTATTGAGTAATTCTTAGTTGAAAGCATTTAAGATTAATTCACTTAAAACCTAAAAATATATATTAAATAAAATAACAGTGTTACCTGTGGTTTTGCCAATGTCAGTCTATTTGCTGTACTATATCAGGAGATCCTGAAGCGGGTTTATAGGTAACTGTTGTCAGTCTTCTTTTCCTTTCAAACCTAATATTACCAGCAGACACATTTGGCCCTGCCTTATTCTTTTTAGGCTTGACTGCATGGTGTGTTAGGATCTTAGCCACATGAGCAAGGAAGGGAAGAGGCAGTTGTTGAATTGCACAGGATGATGAATGGGGGATTAGTTTGGTTATAGATTTGGCCCCTTAAAGGTAACTAAATAGTTTTCAAATTTTGCTTGATTAGATTAAGTGTTAATATATGAGAAAGTTCATTCCAGAGTAAAATCCAAATGCAAAATAACACCCAAAGCCAAACCAATAGTAATGCCATAAGTTCTTTTATGAGTATGGAAAATATAAACAATGGCTTTGTTCAGGGGGCTTATGAAAATCAAGCAAAATATCAGAACATCTATTTTTAGAATAGAAGGATATGAAGGAAACAAGGATAAAACTGAATCAAAATATTTGGGCCATTGTGACAGGAAAGTACCTGAATGCTGAGACTCACAGGACTAGTTCTAGATTCCATTGTTTAGTGAGATGAACTTGCTGATATCCTTTTGCTGAGTTAACATTAGTTGAGATGGAAAAGTATCCATCAGTGTAAGTAACAGGATGGGAAAAGCAGGGGGTGACAGAACGCACCACTATTCTCTGCTTCTTTCTGCTGATAGAGCTGCCTATTTGCTAGAAAACACAGTCTCATGTGTTGTGTGATTACTTCTTCCAGTCACCTGGGCTTAACCTTGTTACCAGCTCTTCACAACCAGAACAGAGAGAGATGCTCTGGAGATTGAACTTCAAAATGATATTCCCACGAGGCTTGGTGGTAGAGGAGATAAAGTATAATTTTTTGAATTCATGCAGAAATTGAGTTCAAATGCATAAATGCTCTTTGGATCTTGTTGGTAATCTGAGGCTTAGTTTCTTATCTTTGAACCAATTTAGCATTGACTGTTTCATGATGTTACTGAGGTGATTCAATGAGAGGAAGGAAAAAAAAAATAAGTTATAATGCTTAGCTCACTAATTGGCATTCAGCAATTATGAATGTTGAATTCATAATTCAACTGTACTCCCTCTCTTCCTGTCCACATTTTCTTTTCTCTTATTTAGGGCTTCTTGACATTCACCTACTGTCTGCTTGTATACTTATCTTATTGAATCGATGGTGTCATTAACAACCCAGATTATTGGACATCTAAATGACTGATAATAATCAGTTGTTGGATACAAGTAGCATTTAGAAGTCAGAAGACTGACAAGACAATTTTTACACTTTAATAAACCTTGATTTTCTTTTTAAATATACCTTTGAAGGAGTAACATGAACTTTAATTTATGTCATTCTTATGTTACTGTAAAATTAATTAAATTAAAACTTGATAAACCTGGAATCTTATTAACTCATATAAATATAATATAGCTATCCTTTCTTTGTCGTAGGGTGTTTAACTGTTGCTTTAATATATATTTTGCTTCATGTTATGTTGTTTCATTTTGCCATATAATTTTTACAAATAAAAAGAAAAGTTTAAATTTTCTTTAAGTTGAGAATATCAGTGAGTTATAACCAACATCAGTTAGAATGAAATAATGTGATGAGTCAGAATTTTTGTATTACTTTGACATTGTTCAAAATAATACTTTTGCTGACCATGAGCTATCTTCCAGGAATATATCAGGTCTGAGAGGAAGCAACTGTATTCAGGAATAATTAAAAATATGGATAATGCCTAAGGGGTAATTAAATAGTTGGAGTAGGCTATTTCAATCAAAATATAAAGGAGGCCCCAAAACCTCTTTGAATAGAAGAGATATAGTAGTTTACTCGACAATGTAGACCTGTTTCATTCGAATGGGAATATTGTGAGAAAAAGTCAAAGAATCAAAGCCCTCAGTAGATGGGGAATTTGAAAAGAATAGTATTGGGAGATACTGATGAGCTATACAACCACTTAATGAGAAAGGCTACTGAAGTCTATTCTTTGCTGTTCATTCGCTAAGTCATGTCTGACTCTTTGAGACCCTATGAACTACCGAATCCCAGGCTTCCCTGTCCTTAACTATCTCCTTGAGTTTGCTCAAACTCATGTCCATTGAGCCAGTGATGCCATCCAACTATCTCATTCTCTGTTATCCCCTTCTCCTCTTACCCCCATTGTTTCCCGGCACAGAGTCTTTCTCCAGTGAGTCAGCTCTTTGTATCAGGAAGCCAAAGGACTGGAGTCTTAGTTTCAGCACCATTCCTTTCAATGAATATTCAGCGTTGATTTCCTTTATGACTAACTGATTTAATTACCTTGCTGTCCAAGGGACTCTCAAGAGTCTTCTCCAGCAACATAGTTCAAAAGCCTGACTTGTTTGGTGCTCAGCTTTCTTTATGGTCCACCTCTCACAACCACACTCTGACTACTGAAAACAAACAAACAAAAAAACATAGTTTTGACACACAGATCTTTGTTGGCAAAGTGATGTCTTTGATTTTTAATACCCTGTCTAGATTTGTCTTAGCTATTTTTCCAAGGAGCAAAGGTCTTTTAATATGGCTGCAGTTACTGTGCACATTGATGTCGGAGCCCAAGAAAAATGTCTGAAACTATTTATACTTTTTCCCCATCTATTTGCCTTGAAGTGATGCGATCAGATGCCATGATCTTTGTTTTTGAATGTTGAGTTTTAAGCCAGCTTTTTCACTGTCCTCTTTCACTTTCATCAAAAGGCTCTTTAGTTCCTCTTCACTTTCTGCCTCTAAAGTAGTATCATATGCATATCTTAGGCTGTTGATATTTTCTCCAAGGGATCTTGATTCCAGCTTCTGAGTCATCCAGCCCAGAATTTTATGTGATGTACTCTGCATATAAGCTAAATAAGTAGAGTGACAATATACAGCCTTGACTTACTCCTTTTCCTATTTTTAAACCAGTCCGTTGCTCCAGGTCCAGTTCTAACTGTTGCTTCTTGTCCTGAATACAGGTTTCTCTGAAGTGGTCTGGTGATCTGGTATTCTCACCTCTCTAAAAACATTTCAGTTTGTTGTGATCCACACAATGAAAGGTTTCAGTGTAGTCAATGAAGCAAAACTAGATTTTTTTTTTTTTAATTCCCTTGCATTTTCTATTATCCAGCATATTTTGGCAATTTAATCTCTGGTTCCTCTGCCTTTTCTAAATCCTGCTTGTGCATCTGGGATTTTTTGATTCACATATTACTGATCCTAGCTTCAAATTTTTGAGTATTATCTTGCTAGCATGTGAAATGAGTGTAATTGTGCAGTATTTTGAGCGTTCTTTGGTATTGCCTTTCTTTGGGATTAGAATGAAAACTGACTTTTTCTAGTCTTGTGGCCACTGCTGAGTTTTCCAAATTTGGTGGCATATTGAGTGCAGCACTTTTTTAAAGCATCATCTTTTGGGATTTGAAATAGCTCAGCTGGAATTCTATCACCTTCACTAGCTTTGTTCGTAGCAATGCTTCCTAAGGCATAAGAACGTTGCTCACTCAGTTGTGTCCAACTCTTTGTGATCCCATGGACTATAGCTACCAGCCTCCTCTGTCCATGGAATTTTCAAGGCAAGAATACTGGAGTGGATAACCATTCCCTTCTGCAGGTGATCTTCCTGACTCAGGGAACAAATCCGGTTCTCCTGCGTTGTCAGCAGAGTCTTTACCATTTAGCCACCAGTGAATCCCCCACTGAAATCTACGTACCATAGAAATTAGCTTATTATGGTGATGGACCCTCAGAATAAAATAAAAAGGAAGTTTTGAGGGCAGGAATAACATTATGTTGAATAAATATCAGCTCCCAAAGAAAGACTCATGCCTTCCCAATATAGCACTATGTTATTTTTCTTATTGAAAGATGGATGGAGTACCTCTGAAATTTCAAGAGCCCTTCCAGATGGGCTCAAAATGTGGCTTCTTAGTGGAGGAAGGCTATGAAATTGCAAACAATATAAGTTCTGTAGAGAAGTTTAGGTATAAGACAATAGGAAAGAACTAAAGTTCCCATTTTCTATAATTTTTAGGATAAAAATAAAAAAATATTGATTTGTTGGCATAAAAGGTAGGGACTGGCAGGAATATAATAATATATCCCCACACACTGTATAGTAATTCACTGATATTTGTTGGTATGCGTGTGCCCAGTCATGTCTGACTCTTTGCAATTCCATGGGTTAGACCTCTAGGCTTCTCTGCCCATGAGTTTTCCCTGGCAAGAATAGTGGAGTAGGTCTCCATGTCCTCCTCCAGAGGTTTTTCCCAATGCAAGGATAACACTCATCCTGTGTCTCTTGCATTGGCAGGCAGATTCTTTACCACTGTGCCATTTGGGAAGTCTGTGACTTGTTGATAAGGAGAAAATTTATTATATATCTCTTCAAAGAGTGTGCCACGTGGTAAAAATAAAGGAAAGATGTTCTATGTTAACAAATATACCATCAGCATAAATACTGATAGTAAACATATCATTTTCCCAAGGCAGCATTCTCAATAGAAATATAGTGCATAGCACGTATGACATTTTAAATTTTCTAAGTAAGAACAACAAATACTTTAAAAGTAGGTAATATTATTTTTAATTAAATAACTTATTTTGAGATAACAGTAAACTCATATGCACTTTTCCTGTGACCTTTACCCATTTTCCCCCAGAGATAAAACCTTACAAAATTAGAGTATAATATTAGATCCAGATTGATGTTATCTTATCAATCTTATCTGTATTTCTTACATCTAACTTTTAACCATTTGTGTGTGAGTATGAATGTAGGTTTTTACAACTTTATCACGTCTATTTATGTATTCCCTTCCCCAGGTGATCTTCCTGACCCAGGGATTGAACCTGGGTCTTCTGCATTACAGGTGGATTCTTTACCATCTGAGCTGCCAAGTAAACCCTAAGGTATGACTTTAATAAAATTGAGTTCTGCAAAACATAGAAAAGGAGGGAGTCTAGAGGTCTCAATTTTTCCTGTGTAAAATTATAAATGGGACTAGAAAATCTCTAACATTCATTTTAATTCTAAAATGTTATAATAATTCCAAATAAACTTTTGTACAGCTTAAAAGTACTATAGAAAGTCAATATACAATCTCATTAATCCCGAAAATGATTGAAGGAAGCATGAGAATTACACATGATTTTGAAAGATAAGATGAACTAGATGAATTTGGCATGAAAGTGAAGTTGCTCAGTCGTGTCCAACTCTTTGTGATCCCGTGGACTGTAGCCCACCAGATTCCTATTTCCATGGAATTTTCTAGGCAAGAGTACCGGAGTGGGTTGCCATTTCCTTCTCCAGGCAATCTTCCCGACCCAGGGATAGAATCCAGGTCTCCCACATTGTAGGCAAGACACTTTACCATCTGAGCCACAAGGGAAGTCATAGATGGGTGGGAAAAGGAGGTCATTCCAAGCAAGTGAAGGATAGTAAACAATATGTGACATTGACAAAACAATTGAGCCAAGGTCCTGTTCAAAGGAGCACTTCAGACACAAAATATTATTTTAAAAGAATCTTATTGATCACGCTTAAAGCATTCTTATCTGTATTAATAACTGATCACTTAATATTTGCCAAAGAGATTATAAGCAAAAGTGATGAGTTTAAGGGAAATGATCACTTTTTTGCCTAAAGACCATAAAGAAAGCTGAGCACTGAAGAACTGATGCTTTTGAACAGTGGTGTTGGAGAAGACTTTTGAGAGTCCCTTGGACTGCTAGGAAATCAAATCAGTCAATCCTAAAGGAAATCAACCCTGAATATTCTTTGGAAGGACTGATGTTGAAGTTGAAGCTCCAGTACTTTGGCCACCTGATATGAAGAGCCAACTCATTAGAAAAGACCCTGATGCTGGGAAAAATTGAGGACAGGAGGAGAGATGGACAACAGAGGATGAGATGATTGGATGGCATCATCGACTCAATGGACATGAGTTTGAGCAAGCTCCAGGAGATGATGAAGGACAGGAAGCCTGGTGTGCTGCAGACCACGGGGTCACAAAGAGTCGCACATGACTGAACGACTAAACAACAACAATCACTTTTTAAAGCATTCTTTTGGTTTATATCAATTATCAGTTAAAACTCTCATTTGACATAAATACTAAGCAATAAATAGCTTGTGATGAAGGTGAGGGATGCATAGAGGGGAAACTTGCCTTTCCAGATCATACCCATTTTAAAAGACTAATTCTTCTAATATGCCACTGTTCAATCATAACCCATGTTTGCATCTAAAAATGGCCTAACTCTCACAATAAAAGATTCATTGATATGTAGGTCTTTTATGGTTTCTCTCAATTAATGGCACTTGGTCATCTATTGGAAAAGGAAAAAAAAGGGGGGGTGCAGGGACTGAGACTTGATCACTTAGCTGGGCACTGAAATCAGAGTAAGAGGTTCAAAGAAGTATGAGGAACCAGATCTTGAATGAGCTTGGAACGTGGGATAATGAAAAGTGAGAAATGTAGAGTGGGGCCAAATAAAGAAAAGCTACATCAATCAGAGAAGTTGGAACTTATCTTTAGGTGACAAGAAAGACATACATGAAGTAACATGTCTGAAGTGGCATTTAACTCTTAGGCTAGTTTAATGAACTTCTTATTTCTCAAAGCAGAAATATTCTCTTCATTATACGTTGGACTTTCCAAGAAAAGTCATGCTTATAAAAAAGCACCTTTGGTCATCATTTTATCCCTGGATGAGAGCATTGTCCTCAATAAATGCTTCAGTTTTGAAACAAATGTCTCCAATGATAGGAAAATGTTTACACTTCATTTATTTTGCTTATAATTTTTTTGTTCAAGTTGAGCACTTTAAAGCATTGATATATGAAGTGAAGTGAAGTGAAGTGAAGTGAAAGTCACTCAGTCGCGTCTGACCCTTTGCAACCCCATGGACTATACAGTCCATGGAATTCTCCAGACCAGAATACTGAAGTGGGTAGCCTTTCCCTTCTTCATGGGATCTTCCCAACCCAGGGAACGAACCCAGGTCTCCCACATTGCAGGTGGATTCTTTACCAGCTAAGCTACAAGAGAAGCCCAAGAACACTGGAATGGGTAGACTATCCCTTCTCCAGCTGATCTTCCCAACCCAGGAATCAAATCAGGGTCTCCTGCATTGCAGGTGGATTGATTCTTAACCAACAGAGCTATGAGAGAATACTTTTAAATAGAACAGGAAAACAGGCAACACAGGACCGAGTCATAATTATTTATAGAAAAACTTCATGCAAACATACTTGAAAATTCAATTAAATGCCTTCATTGAAGTCCAAATCACCAATTGCCTTTTGAAGTAACAGGTTAAATTTGGAAGTTCAGATCCAAATAACAAGAAAACCAAAATCATATTTATCTCCACTTGATTGATATCTAAATGGAGACTTAAGTCAAAAATTCCTAATTCTAATTATCCAATTGTGTAGCCGATTCACCTTTCAAAAACACAAATTCAAGACCTAGAAATGAAAGAGCAGCACAGATTCTATTCTGAAATAAAATAGAAGTGAGCAGCAGTTGAATTCAGAAGACACAAAAAATACATATTTGGTGCTGAATGAAAGAATAACAAAAAAGTGATGTCTGTAAATTCCATTTATAAGAGAATTTTCTTCGTGTTTTTTTTTTTTTTTTTTTTTAAAGATATCATGGTCCAGAGCCTATATAACCACACACATTCTTTCAGGAATTTTATTAACTCACATATTCAAATGTTAATTACGCTCTGTGTCAGGTATTGTACAGGGTGTGGGGATCCAGGATATAATACATTTATCTGAACTTTGACAAGTACTTAAAATCTGAGTAATTAAATTCTGAGGGCAGAAGTGTCTAAATTTTTTAAAAATCAGTGACATGAAGAATGAATAAATCAGATACATATAGTAATGACAACTTTGTCCTTAATCTAAAGAAAAAGGATTGGATTTTCAGTTTTTGCTCATCTTTCTATTTATTGACTTAGCTTGAGAAAGTAGCATACAATGACATCTTTATGATGCCTACCCAATACTCACTTTATTTCTTTGTAAGCTGCCTATTTAAACTCGTAAAATAGCCCTCTGTAGTCACTTTTGTAGTATATGACTATCCTTCCTTGGTTTCATCTGATTGGAACTGGAGGAGGACAACTGACATAGGGAAAGCTATCTTATTAAATCTGATGGCTTGAGCCAATCAGATTCTCTGTTCTGAAGTTTCTAATGAGCCTATGAAATAGCTCATTTAGCTATGGCAATGGAAATATAAGAATAGTACAGCTGAAAATGGAGTAATATGTTTGGGCTGTGGTAAAGCAGAAGAGTAAATGTCTGCAAGAAGAGAGAACTCAAACAGAAAGGACTGAAGAGGCATGTTTCTACAAAACCACATTTCTGCTAGTCAGAGTGACCCCTGACCATTAATGGCATTGGTCAGTTCAAGCATACAAAGACAGTGGTAGCATATGAAGAAAGAGGTACTGCTACTGTACGGTAAAGAAAGAACAAAAATGTATTCATAAGCAGACATCAACTCTATATTTGGAATGATTCTAGTGGAAAAAATAGGTCTTGGCTTTCTAGAACAGGAAGTTGCTCTTAAGAAACTTTGGGATTCAAAAATCCAGGTGTATTGTGTTTCCTTCATGTTGGAGGTATATGCTACCATCTGCTCCAGGGCCAAAGAATTTCATCTCAAGTAATTTATTTTCCATTTAAGGATGAATTAGGAGGTGGTTTAAAAGTATGCTAAGTGATGTGATGACAGATTAGGCAGTGATTCCAGTTCTTTCTGTGCCTGTGTGTAAGAGGTTGATTTTGATGAGCTTGCCAAAGGACATAGACACTTCTCCTCCTCTAAACATCTGTGGGTGATCCATTCCCCCCAAAATGACAGTATCTGTCTTCCTGCTCGCTGGCTTGAGAGCTAGTGTGCCAGACTCTCACAGCTGTGGGGGCACAGCTGACAATCCATCTTCAAAATGCACCACATGCCAGTTGTTTGGATCGAGGTAGCTTGGAAAAGTCACTTCTTGGGAAGAAAACTATCAGAGCTGATTTTTTTCACAAGGAGTAGATTTCTGCTTTTCCCTCAACTTCTGCATATAAAGGGGACATCAGATGAGAAGTGCCTGTCCTCAGATAATGACCTTGCCTTGGAGGTATTTTCTAGCTTTAAATAGCATGAGTGAGTCACCTGGGCTGAGACCTATGATGAACATTTGCCAGCCTAAATAAAGGCATCCTCATTTTCCAATACATGTTGGCAGCTTAATATTATGAAAGCTAGTTATCTCCCATAAAATGTTCTCCCACTTTGCTCACAGGAAGAACATGAATTAATAGGACTTCATTTCTATCTTAGGTATTTTATTTAAATTATTGATTACTATTTCAAATTCTATGTTGTGTTTTGAGAAAAAGTACATATATTTATGTTATAAATATTAATACAAATATATAAGTTTATTTAATGAGATATATCCTAAGGCATCTAGCCAAATAACAGGTAAGATGTGGATCTATCTATCTATATAATATATATATATATATATAAAATTGTGTGTATATATATATACACAAACACATATGCATAGAAATGTGCACATGTTATACACATATACACATGAACATATGAAATTCATAAGTCATATAACTTGTATATGCATACAGGCTTGTAAATACATATGTGCACTCTGTAACCATGTAAAAATGCCATTTTATTAAGTAAAATTACATTGAATGCTCTAATTAGGTGAATCTTCTGAGCATTTGTTATAGATTCCCAATATATTACCTCTGTACCTGCCTTTTAGTATGGATATATGGCTTCAGAGGGACAAATAGCAAGCTGATGTGAGTTTAATGCCTTTAAGTATGGCTGATTCATAAGACTGACAAATGCATTGATTGACATTTCCATCAATTAACCAGTTCTTTGGGAGAATTGATGGATTATACCTGAGAAGGCCAATTACTTTTCTACCCAACAAATGACTCTCCTTAGAGTCAAGAGTGCTTTTTGATTTACCTAGTGAATATGGTTTCTCTGGTTCATATCTCATATTATCTACAAATGGGTCATTGATGTCTAGTGCACATTTATTAACAGAATAAAAATGTAATAAAGCTTGTAATAAAATAATAACTTTATATTCTGATGTAGCCTTTCCTTTTAATTAAAAGAGCCATTATGTGTAAATTACTTAGCATAATTCTTGGCACAGAATAAGAGTTCAGTGAGTGTTTATTATTTCTTTATTAATATAACAAAGCTCCACAATATCATGTCAAAAAGGTCAAATCTAAATATTTTGCTTTCTCTATATTAGGGAAAATAATGAGCAGAGGTTAAGAGTTGAGTATGCTCCTAAGAGGGACCTATTAAATGGCTCTTGAAGGACCTAAAGTTTTATGTTAGCTTGTAAATAAAGAAAGGGGCTAGAATCTGAAGGACAGAGAAACAGGCAAATGAGTCATTGTTTTTCAGTAGATACAAGTTCAAGAGATAGAAATAAAAAGAAATCATCCATGGTAACGGATTTTAAAAGGCTGTGTTTATTGTCCTCATATAAATAATTTGGTGCTTCAGTGGTCAAATCTTTAAAAAAACATAACTATCATGTTCATATAAAGTCCACATGTTCACATAAAGTCCAATTCTGCTATTAAATTTCTTGGTAACTTAGTGGGTTTTTGTTTTTTTTTTAAACTTGGTCTTAAAGTGAGTATGTTTTGCTGTTTTTTATTTATTTTTTTCTTTTTAAAATCTTAGTGTTGGCTTCCATCACACAACAATGTGAGTTAGCCAGAATTATACATATATCCCTTTCCTCTTGAGCCCCCACTTATCCTATACTACACCTCCAGATCATCACAGAGTGCCAGACTAGGCCTGCTGTATTATGCAGCAACTTCTTACCAACTACCTACTTACACACAATACTATATATATGTTGAACTGATATAGCCATTAGGGAGAAAAGCATGACAATTCCTTAAAAAAAATTTAGGAATAAATCTACCAGGAAACCCAGCAACCCCATTACTGGGCATATACCCCAAGAAAACCACAATTCTAAAAGACACATGTACTCCAGTATTCATCGTAGCATTACCTACAATAGCCAAGACATGGAAGCAACCTAGATGTCCATCAACAGATGAATGGATAAAGAAGGTATGGTAAATATCTTCAGTTCAATTCAGTTCAGTCACTCAGTCGTGTCTGACTCTTTGCGACCCCATGAATCACAGCACGCCAGGCCTCCCTGTTCATCACCATCTCTCGGAGTTCACTCAGACTCACGTCCATCGAGTCCGTGATGCCATCCAGCCATCTTATCCTCAGTCGTCCCCTTCTCCTCCTGCCCTCAATCCCTCCCAGCATCACAGTCTCTTCCAATGAGTCAACTCTTCTCATGAGGTGTCCAAAGTACTGGTTTCAGCTTTAGCCTCATTCCTTCCAAAGAAATCCCAGGGCTGATCTCCTTCAGAATGGACTGGTTGGATCTCCGTGCAGTCCAAGAGACTCTCAAGAGTCTTCCTCAATACCACAGCTCAAAAGCATCAATTCTTCGGCGCTCAGCCTTCTTCACAGTCCAACTCTCATATCCATACATGACCACAGGAAAAATCACAGCCTTGACTAGATGTACCTTAGTTGGCAGAGAAATATCTCTGCTTTTGAATATGCTATCTATGTTGCTAATAACTTTTCTTCCAAGGAGTAAGCGTCTTTTCATTTCATGGCTGCAGTCACCATCTGCAGTGATTTTAGAGCCCCCAAAATAAATCTGAAACTGTTTCCACTGTTTCCCCATATATTTTCCATGAAGTGATGGGACCAGATGCCATGATCTTCGTTTACTGAATGTTGAGCTTTAAGCCAACTTTTTCACTCTCCACTTTCCTTGCATCAAGAGGCCCTTTGGCTCCTCTTCACTTTCTGCCATAAGGGTGGTATCATCTGCATATCTGAGGTTATTGATATTTCTCCCGGCAATCTTGATTCCAGCTTGTGTTTCTTCCAGCCCAGTGTTTCTCATGATGTACTCTGCATGTAAGTTAAATAAGCAGGGTGACACTATAGAGCCTTGACGTACACACTCCTTTCCTATTTGGAACCAGTCTGTTGTTCCATGTCCAGTTCTCACTGTTGCTTCTTGACCTGCATACAGATTTCTCAAGAGGCAGGTCAAGTGGTCTGGTGTTCCCATCTCTTTCAGAATTTTCCAAAGTTTACTGTGATCCACACAGTCAAAGGTTTTGGCATAGTCAATAATGCAGAAATAGATGTTTTTCTGGAACTCTCTTGCTTTTTCCATGATCCAGTGGATGTTGGAAATTTGATCTCTGGTTCTTCTGCCTTTTCTAAAACCAGCTTGAACATCAGGAAGTTCACGGTTCATGTATTGCTGAAGCCTGGCTTGGAGAATTTTGAGCATTACTTTACTAGCATGTGAGATGAGTGCAATTGTGTGGTAGTTTGAGCACTCTTTGGCATTGCCTTTCTTTGGGATTGGAATGAAAACACCTTTTTCCAGCCCTGTGGCCACTGCTGAGTTTTCCAAGTTTGCTGGCATATTGAGTGTAGCACTTTCACAGCATCATCTTTCAGGATTTGAAACAGCTCCACTGGAAATTCATCACCTCCACTAGCTTTGTTCATAGTGATGCTTTCTAAGGCCCACTTGACTTCACATTCCAAGATGTCTGGCTCTATATGAGTGATCACCTCATCATGATTATCTGGGTCTTGAAAATCTTTTTTTGTCCAGTTCTTCCATGTATTCTTGCCACTTCTTCTTAGTATCTTCTGCTTCTGTTAGGTCCAGACCATTTCTGGACATATCTTCAATGGAATATTATTCAGCCATAAGAAATAACAAATTTGAGTCAGTTCTAGTGAGGTGGATGAACTTAGAGCCTGTTATAAAGAGTGACAGAGAAGGTGATGGCATCTCACTCCAGTAATCTTGCCTGGAAAATTCCATGGACCGAGGAGCCTGGTAGGCTAAGGTTCATAGTGTTGCAAAGAGTCTGATACAACTGAGTGACTTTCCTTTCACTTTTCACTTTCATGCACTGGAGAAGGAAATGGCAACCTACTCCAGTGTTCTTGCCTGGAGAATCCCAGGGACAGGGAAACCTGGTGGGCTGCCATCTATGGGGTCACACATAGTCGGACGACTGAAGTGACTTAGCAGCAGCATACAGAGTGAAATAAGTCAGAAAGAGAAAAACAAATACAGTATGTTGACCCATATTTATGGAAACTGTTACAATGCTTTTGATGAACCTATTTGCAGGGAAGGGATGGAGATATAAATGTAGAAAATGGACTTTCTTTATATTTTACATATTGAAGTTTTTTATGAAATATTAGAACAGCTGGATAATGTTAAAAGGAAGAGAGTTCCAGAAAAACATAACTGGACATGCAAAAACAGACTGGTTCCAAATAGAAAAAGGGGTACATCAAGGCTATATATTGTCATCCTGCTTATGTAACTTACATGCAGAGTACATCATGAGAAACACTGGACTGGAAGAAACACAAGTTGGAATCAAGATTGCCGGGAGAAATATCAATAACCTCAGATATGCAGATGACACCACCCTTATTGCAGAAAGAGAAGAGGAGCTAAAAAGCCTCTTGATGAAAGTGAAAGAGGAGAGTGAAAAAGTTGGCCTAAAGCTCAACATTCAGAAAACAAAGATCATGGCATCTGGTTCCATCACTTCATGGGAAATATATGGGGAAACAGTGTAAACAGTGTCAGACTTTATTATTTGGGGCTCCAGAATCACTGCAGATGGCGACTGCAGCCATGAAATGAAAAGACGCTTACTCCTTGGAAGAAAAGTTATTACCAACCTAGATAGCATATTCAAAAGCAGAGACATTACTTAGCCGACTAAGGTCCGTATAGTTAAAGCTATGGTTTTTCCTGTGGTCACGTATGGATGTAAGAGTTGGACTGTGAAGAAAGCTGAGTGCCGAAGAATTTATGCTTTTGAAATGTGATGCTGGAGAAGACTCTTGAGAGTCCCTTGGACTGCAAGGAGATCCAATCAGTCCATTCTGAAGGAGATCAACCTTAGGATTTCTTTGGAAGGAATGATGCTAAAGCTGAAACTCCAGTACTTTGGCCACATCATGCGAAGAGTTGATTCATTGGAAAAGACTGTGATGCTGGGAGGGATTGAGGGCAGGAGGAGAAGGGGATGACCGAGGATGAAATGGCTGGATTGCATCACGGACTCAGTGGACATGAGTCTGAGTGAACTCCAGAAGTTGGTGATGGACATAGAGACCTGGTGTGCTCCGATTTATGGGGTCGCAAAGAGTCGGACACGACTGAATGTCTGAACTGAACTGAACTCTGCTTTATTGACTACGCCAAAGCCTTTGACTGTGTGAATCACAATTAACTATGGAAAATTCTGAAAGAGATGGGAATACCAGACCACCTGACCTTCCTCTTGAGGAACCTATATGCAGGTCAGGAAGCAAAGGTTAGACCTGGACATGGAACAACAGACTGGTTCCAAATAGGAAAAGGAGTATGTCAAGGCTATATATTTTCATCCTGCTTATCTAACTTCTATGCAGTGTACATCATGAGAAACCCTGGGTTGGAAGAAGCAAAACCTGGAATCAAGATTGCTGGGAGAAATATTAATAACCTCAGATATGCAGATGACACCACCCTTATGGCAGAAAGTGAAGAGGAATTAAAAAGCCTCTTGATGAAAGTGAGAGAGGAGAATGAAAAAGTTGGCTTAAAGCTCAACATTCAGAAAACAGAGATGAGTCCTTTGGATTGTAAGGAGATCCAACCAGTCTATTCTAAAGGAGATCAGCTCTGAGTGTTCCTTGGAAGGACTGATGCTAAAGCTGAAGCTTCAATACTTTGGCTACCTCATGTGAAGAGTTGACTCACTGGAAAAGACTCTGTTGCTGGGAGGGATTGGGGGCAGGAACAGAAGGGGCCAACAGAGGTTGAGATGGCTCACTTGATGGACGTGAGTTTGAGTGAACTCTGGGAGATGGTGATGGACAGGAGTCCTGGCATGCTGCGGTTCATGGGGTTGCAAAGAGTCAGATAGGAGTGAGCAACTGAACTGAACTGAATTGATTAGAACAATTGTACTGTTTTAAATACTTGCAAATCACCATATACTAGAGACTACCAGGTTCCCCTGTCCATGGGATTTTCCAGTCAAAAATACTGGACGGTGTTGCCATTTTTTTTCCAGGAGATCTTCAAAACCCAAGGATTGAACCTGGGTCTCCTGCATTGTAGGCAGATGTTTTACCCTCTGAGCCACCAGGGAAGTCCCTTTCTAAAGACTAGTATACTATATTTATAATATTGTAATGATTACTGTAGTAAAAGTAGGTACAAATAGGATATAACATTAGAATAAGGCAAGTCAGGAGTGTAGTTCTCTGCATAATTTAAATAAAAAGTTGCAGAACATCTACCTTTATGTTATTACACAGTTCAGGTTAATCAAATGTGAATTGAAAGATTATTTAAATAAATATTAAATACATATATATGCAATATGTAAATATATGCATATTTTGAAGTTAAAAATTAAATCAGAATCTTAGGTTAGTTACTTTGGGGAGAGTTTGGTTGATTTCCTAAAGACAGCAATCCCTTATATTCATGGATTCACAATGATATCCTAAAATATTTCCACATGTATTATTATGTATTTGCCTCAGAACAACCCTACAATATGTAGAACTTTTATAACTAAGTCAATTTTGGATAAGCAACTCTAGAAAATATACAGAGTTTACCAGAGTTTGCAGAGCACGTTGATTTCTAAAGACATCCGGAGAAGTTCTCTGAAGATAGGG
Organism: Nanger dama; assembly: GCA_917880005.1. Taxonomy (NCBI): domain Eukaryota; kingdom Metazoa; phylum Chordata; class Mammalia; order Artiodactyla; family Bovidae; genus Nanger; species Nanger dama. The sequence continues at coordinate 9,892,429 of CAKJTW010000069.1, forward strand.
GCGGCCATCTCCCCAGGGTCATCTTCCCACTGGCTCTGAAGAGTTCTGCTTTGCCCCAACCAATACTGGAAATGCCTGATTAGTGTACCTGTTTTCCCTTGATAGTCACTTTTCTCAGATAGCATCTGTCAAGAGCAGACTTGGACAAAGCTAAGAAGGATACATGTATACAAATCATTTTCTTTGGAGAAGAGAGAAAGGGAGGGGAGACTATGGCTTGGGTGCTCTTTCTCAGAATGATAACTTTATCTGAGTTTTGAACTCTCCTCTGAACAATGAAGGATTCAGTCTAAAAGAAAATGTTTTTCTCTTGGGCTGACCTACAAAAACAGTCACTACAGCAAATTCCCAAGGAAAGGAAAGTGTCCTTTTGACTGATAAGGAGTTACAATAATTTCAGAATAGTCAGTGATTCTTTGTTTTCTTTGTTGAGAGAATGGTGGATATGGAGAAAGCAATAAGGACTGGGATAAACAGAGGAGGCAGGGCCACAGGGACCACCTCAGGAGAGAAGTAGACTGCCATTTGAAGAGAGGGAAATGATTGCAAAGGCCCTTGTCTTCAGAAAACAGGGTTCCATTAGCATGTTGATAAGTTTTACTTCGGTCCCCTGGAGAAGAAAATGGCAACCTACTCCAGAATTGTTTCTTGGGAAATCCCATGGATAGAGGATCTTGGCTGGCTACAGTCCACGGGGTCACAAAAGAGTCGGGCATGACCTAGCCACTAAACAAAAACAACAAAACCTTACTGTTAAGAAGAACTGCTTTGCTTCTTTAGGAGTTTCTTTTCTATAAGTATCACTGATAGAATGGCTGATCCACATAGTTACCTTAGGTATTTATTATCTAAGTGGAGATTGAATTAGTTGCATACGATCACCAAATATAAAGAAAGAAGGAAAAAAAAACAACCTTCATTTTCAACATCATTTTCTTTCCTTATGTCTGATTGAAATACTAACTATACACTTATTTTAATCCTGTTTAAACGGACTTTCCACAAATATAGTAAATACAGGATTCAAACACTTAGAAAGAATTGAAAGGTGCCATTGAGCAGAGTTGCACTCATTATCTAACCAAAAGAAAAGAACTTGGAAAGAAAAAAAAAAATCACAAATGGCAAGACTTTGAAGAATCTACTTGTTATCTTTTCCACTCCGGTGATTTTAGACTTCCGTACCAAATTGAAACACCATTTTCTGAACAATAATGTAATACATTTTTGACACCACAAAAGAATGCTTTTAAGGCATAAAAATGCATTTCCCTTATGTAATCAAAAACAAAATCCCTATAAATTACAATGCAATGAACAGTCCAATTTCTCTATTGAATGTATTTAAAAGATATATGCTGATTAAGCTCTTAGTCATTTGTGGTAACTGTCTAGTAAAAGCTTTACGAATCGGGCTTTACCCATATTAAATGCCCTAGTGGTGGCCCTCCAATAAAAGAGAAGGGGAAAATTAATCTTAGCCTTTGTTCCTTTATATATTTTAATAAATGTTGCTGCACATTTTTAATGCATTTATGTCTCACACAGAATGCCAAATGGTTTGATTTTTTTCAATGGAAAAGCCAAGAACAAATTTACACATTAAAATGTTAAGCAGTTCAACAGTACAAGCTTTGTTTTCCAGAATATAATGTGCTTTCTCTGTTTCTTAACTTTTTATAGTCATTTCAGCTGTATAGAGAAGTAGGTTTTGCTAAAATTTTGCAGAGTGTCTTTTTTTTGTTTTCCTTTGTTCCCTTCTGCTTGTTGAGAATATCTTTGGACTGTCTTGCACATTCATATATTAATAGATTCCACTTTTTTACTATTGCTTCCCTGGTGGCTCAGATGGTAAAGAACCTGCCTGCACGTGGGGAGACCCAGGTTTGATCTCCGAATCGGGGAGATCCCCTGGAGAAGGACATGGCAGCCCACTCCAGTATTCTTGCCTGGAGAATCTCACTGACAGAAGAGTCTTGATGGCTACAGTCCATAGGGTCACAGAGAATCGGACATGACTGACGTGACTTAGCAGGCACTTTAATATAATGATTTTTTTATAAGCTGATAGGGATATTTGCTAGATTTTGTCATGAAACCTCTTTACAGAAAGAGAAATTCTAAAACAAAACTCAATTAAATTAAAAAAATATATATCCCCACAATATTATTTGCAGTAATGCACTTAAGTAAAAATAACAGAGGACATTGCAGTGGACAATGAGGTGCCCATTTCTGGGACATCTTTAAATTGAGAAAAGGTAAAGGGGGTAGACAATAAAAAATTAATAAATAAAATAAAGAAAGCTGCTTCTCAGTGATACAGCCTCTAGTTTTCTAGTTGACAGCATTCTGGTTTAAGAAAAGGAAACAGGCACAACAACAATGCAGGTTCACATCTCTGACACAGATTGCAGTTGGCTTTGGGAAACAAATATGTTGTTAGCCAAATTGATTATGGTTTAAGTTTTGTGACAGAAAATTAAGCAAAAGACACTCTTCAATGGTAGATGTCTGCTGCCTAGTAAAGTGATAAAAGTGAAAATGAGACATACAATAAATGAGACATACATATATGTAAGAGGAAAAACAAATGGGGACCACGTTCATGAGCTATGTGATTTGGGACATATTATTTAACACTCTAGGTTTCGTTCTTGAACTTTCTTGTGCTGTCAATACTGTTTTATCATTAAGATATCTTCCAGAATAAGAGTTTATGTGTGAGGAGACTAATCTCAACCTTTGCTGGAATGTCATGTGAAAACTGAAGGCCTTCCTTGAGTAAGCTTCAACCCTGATGTAGGAGTAGGAATTGGAGCTTGAAGAATTATAGCTCCAACAAAACAGAGGTTCTGCAGCCTAACAACTACGCTGTAGCCTTTTTTCCTCCACTGTAGAGATATTTTTTCACATCTATAGTTTTTCAGTTTAAGGAATCTTCTTGGTTCTCCTATTGGGACATTAAAATAGGCCTACCTATTTAAAAAATTTAGATGATTCTAGAGTAGGTAAATTTTTTTTTTGTTCTTCTTGCTCATTCATTCCTCTGTGCTTAAAGCTTGTTCTCTGTATTGTTTATTTCATAAGTTTCTTGATTATTCTGTGATCTTATATCTGAATTTATAAGTTAAGTGTTGCAGGAATTTAAGAGAGATACCATTGTACCAACTGGGTCAGCACTTTCTGTTTTCTATATGTCAGAACATGCCCATTTTTAGTAGTATTGTAAAAGGGCTGACTTTTCACCTTATGTGAGGACTAATACAACTAAAATAGAGCATTTGTAAAAATAAAAATAGAAGAAATTAATCAACTAATGATATTTAGACTATGTTATTATGCCCTGTGTTCTTTCTATGTTAAATGCTATGGCAGGTGCCACAGACTACCATTCATGCACATTTACTATGTCTGTGAGAAGCATGAATTCTGAAACAGAACTCTTCAGTTGGAATCTTCAGTCTGCCTTTAGTGACTTATTTTCTCTGTGTCTTATGTTCTATTCACAGTAGGGACAGGATTATAAGGATAATAATATAGATTTCATAGTGTTGCTCGTAATATTAAATATTATAATAGCTGTAAAATATTTAGCACTATACCTGACACAAAATATTAATTACTTTATTACTTGTATTGCTAATATTATTTTAATTAATCTTAATTATAATTATTTATGTTTAGTTAAATATAATTACTATTAGTTGTGTATATAAGCTAATTTATTATATAAACTAATATTATTATTGTCATAGCTCTTACTATTGATAACCTCTTTACTTAATGTATTAATTTATTAATTTAATGTCTTTACATTATTTGCATATTGTATGAATTTATTATGCATCACTTATTCTACTGTATTATTTTAATTAATCTTCCCTTGAACCTTATGAGTCAAATACTATTGAAATTCCTATTTAAGACATGAGAAAATTGAGGTATAAAAAAATTAAGTAAATTTGTTAAGGTTAGACAGAGAGTACTAAATCTCAGGCCTCCCATGTTATATTTTGAGTTTCAAGTTCTTCCTGCTTGGCTTCCTCCTTAAAATAGTTCACACTTATCAGTTTGTCTCCACTTAGGACCATGGACCACATCAGTGAACCTGTCAGATTTCCAGAGCTGGGTTCTTTAACATTTGGCCTATCTAGTTTTGATGGCCCTTAATAGAAATATATAAGAAAAATAGTGCTATGGAGTTATTTCTTAGACTTTTGGAAAGATTTACATTGCTTTTCTTTAACTCTTTCAGAAATGCATGCCTATAAATTACAACTACCTATAAATAAGTTCATCAAAAATTATAGTGTTTATCCTTTTAAAAGGTCACATCACACATGTACATACACACATACTTTAAGCTCTACTGGTAAATATTTGATCTATGTATTATGGTTGTTATTGTTCAGTTACTCAGTCATGTCTGACCCTTTGTGACACCATGGACTGTAGCACTCCAGGCTTCCCTGTCCTTCACCACCTCCCAGAGCTTGCTCAGACTCATGTCCATTGAGACAGGGATGCCATCCAACCATCTTGTCCTCTTTTGTTCCCTTCTCCTCCTGCCCTCAAACTTTCCCAGCATCAAGGGCCTTTTCCAATGAATTGGCTGTTTGCACCAGGTAGCCAACTATTAGAGCTTCAATTTCAACATAAGTTTTTCCAATGAACAGTCAGAATTGATTTCCTTTAGGATTGACTGGTTTGATCTCCATACAGTCCAAGGGACTCTCAAGCATCTTCTCCAACATCACATCCTTCAAAAACATCAGTTCTTTGATGCTCAACCTTCTTTATGATCCGACTCTCACATTCATAATGACTACTGGAAAAACCATGGCTTTAACTAGATGAGCCTTTGTCAGCAAAGTAACGTCTCAGTTTTTAGTATGTTCTCTAGGTCTGTCATAACTTTTCTTTCAAGGAGCAAGCATCTTTTAATGTCATTGCTGCAGTCACCATGTGCAGTGATTTTGCAGCTCAAGAAATTAAAATCTGTCACCATTTCCATTGTTTCCCCATCTATTTGCCTTGAAGCAATGGGACCAGATGCCATGATCTTTGTTTTTTGAATGCTAAGTTTTAAGCCAGCTTTTCCACTTTCCTATTTCACCTTCATCAAGAGGAACATTAGTTCCTCTACAGTTTCTGCCATAACGGTGGTGTAATTTACATATCTGAGGTTACTGACATTTCTCACAGCAATCTTGATTCCAGTTTGTGCTTCATCCAGCCTGGCATTTCACATGATGTACTCTACATATAAATTAAATAAGCAGAGTGACAATATATAGCCCTGATGTACTCCTTCTCCAATTTGGAACCAGTCTGTTTTTCCATGTCAAGTTCTAACTGTTGCTTCTTGACCTGCATACAGGTTTCTCAGGAGGCAAGTAAAGTGGTCTGGTATTCCAAACTTCTTAGGAATTTTACATAGCTTGTTGTGATCTGCACTGCAGGATAGAAGGGTAAAAATTTGCGGGTGAATATTTGTTCTTGAAAGTGAAAGTTGCTCAGTCATGTCTGACACTTTGCAACCCCATGGACTATAACAGTCCATGGAATTCTCCAGGCCAGAATAATTGGTAGCCTTTGGGTACCAAAGTGGATAGCCTTTTCCTTCTCCAGGGTATCTTCCCAACCCAGGGATTGAATGCACGTCTCTCGCATTGCAGGTGGATTCTTGACCAGCTGAACCACAAGGGAAACCCAAGAATAGTGGAGTGGGTATTCTATCCCTTCTCCAGTGGATCTTCCTGACCCAGGAATCAAAACAGCGTCTCCTACATTGCAGGCAGATTCTCTACCAACTGATCTATCAGGGTGATGAATTGTTCCTTAAGGGTAATATATTTCATTCCTGAAAATATTCAGATCAATTCAGTCTCAGAAATGTCTAACTCTTTGTGACCCCATGAACTGCAGCACACCAGGCCTCCCTGTCCATTACCAACTCCCAGAGTTTACTCAAACTCATGTCCATTGAGTCGATGATGCCCCCAACCATCTCATCCTCTGTTGTCCCCTTCTTCTCCTGCCTTAAATCTTTCCCAGCATAAGGGTCTTTTCAAATGAGTCAGTTCTTTCCATCAGATGACCAAAGTACTGGAGTTACAACTTCAGCATCAGTCCTTCCAATGAGTATTCAGGGCTGATTTCCTTTAGGATGGACTAGTTGTATCTCCTTGCAGGCCAAGGGACTCTCAAGAGTCTTCTCCAACACCACAGTTCAAAAGCATCAATTCTTAGGCACTCAGCTTTCTTTATAGTCCAACTCTCACATCCATACATGACTACTGGAAAAACCATAGTTTTGACTAGATGGACATTGTTGGCAAAGTAATGTCTCTGCTTTTTAATATGCTGTCTAGGTTGGTCATAACTTTTCTTTAGTCATCCTTAAAAATAAATTCTTAAAAGTTAATTAAATATGTTGGAATTATATAAAGTAACCACCATAGTCTCTGAAACATAAAAAGCTTTAAAATAGTTTCTTTCAATTCTTTTTATGCTCAATATTTGAATGAAAATAAAGTCACATTTCCTAGGCTCTTTTAAATTCTGTTTTTAAATTCTCCTTGGAGTTAGGTGACCACAACTGAAGTGGCCAACTCTTCCTTGGATCCTGGCTCAGAAAATGTGGGAAACTGGCATTTCTAAAGGAAGACCATTTATACCTCCATTCCCTGTGCTAACAATCACTGCTTCAGTGAGGATCACATATTTCCTTCATTCACACCATGTGCTGCCACTGCACTGACTTTCCATCTCAGTTTTTTAACAAGATTTCGTGTGATACAGATCTTTAAAATTTTTATATTTCAATGCAAACCCCTTCCCTTTTATTCTTTTGTAACAATGATAGGTATAAGTAACATTAAATTTAACCAATTTAATCATTTTAAAATATATTTATTCAGTGGTATTAAGTACAGTAACATTGTAGTATAATCATCATCACCAACGATCTCCAAAACTTTTTCATCTTCCCAAACTGAAACTCCATTATAATTAAACAACTTCCCATGCCCTCCCTCCTCTTATCCCCTGGCTCTTATAACCTCTCCAGGTATTAGAGAATAATGCAGAATTTGGCCTCCTGTGATTGACTTACTTCACTTAGTATAATGTCCTGATGTTTCATTTGTGTTCTTGTATGTGTCTAAGTCTGAATACCAGGTATATATAGCACATGTCTTTATCCATTTGTAAGTTGATAGGCATTTGAGTTATTTCTTCATTTTGGTTATTCCTAAGTTTTGAACATTCACTGATGGAGACTATATTGAAGGAGACCGTGTTGATCATGATTTCAAAATTACAGACTCTGCCTCAAAACTGTTTTCTGGAGAGACTTATTTTACTTTTTTTTTTTTTTTTTTTCATTTATAGAGAGTTCCTCATCATAATGGTTCTCTTCTATTTATCTGGAAACAATCATATTATTATCAATAGAAACAATGAAGAAAACCATGTTCAATGCCAGTTGATATGCCAGTCTGTTTAGAGGAACTCTTTTATTAAATCTTTATAAAAATCCTATGAGATGGAAACTAATAATCATGAATACCAGTAATGAGGAAACCAAAGTGCAGAGTAGCTAAGTTAGATTTTCAAGGTCACAGAGATAGTGATAAGGGAGTAGGCTGAGTTGCTCCAGTCATGTGCAAATTTTTGTGACCCGATGGACTGCAGTCCACCAGACTTTTCTGTCCATGGAATTCTCCAGGCAAGAATACTGGAATGGGTTGCCATTTCCTCTTCCAGGGCATCTTCCTGACCCAGGCATTGAACCTGTATCTCTTTGTCTCCTGTGTTGGCAGGTATACTCTTCACCAATAGCACCACCTGGGCAGCCCCATAAGACAGTGTGACAGCATAAATTGTTTAATGTCCCTTTAAGGTCAATATAGCATTATAAATGTCATGGCTAGACATGGATGCCTAGAAGAAATAGATGGGAATGCTAATAATATCAAATAAATAACAGGAAGTATAAGAAACAATAGAGAGAGCTTTATTCCTATCCACTGCACAACAATTTACCTGACCTCAATAAATCACTTGATCTTTCCAGGATTCTGAACCTTATATAAAAAGATATCATGTTCAGCTATGTCATTTTCAATATTCATTTCTGATCTAATTTTGTGCCAGCTATTTCCTGCCGGCGGGAAAGGTGGCTTGGGTCCACCTTCCTCGAGTGTTACAGTGTTGCCCCCCAACCCCCACACCACCCCCCCACCCCCACCCCCCGGAAGCAGCCTTTCATTCACTGGAGAAGGAAATGGCAACCCACTCCAGTGCTACTGCCTGGAGAATCCCAGGGATGGGGGAGCCCAGTGGGCTGCCATCTATAGGGTCACACAGAGTCAGACACGACTGACGTGACTTAGCATTTCCTGCTTATGTTAACTTCATTTTAATTGCTTATACAAGATCCAGACACTCTAGAAAAAAGATTCCATGAAAAATTATCAAGAAAATTTGGTAATCCCTATCAAAATTCCAATAACATTTTCATTAAACTACGAGAAATTCTAAAATTAGTATAGAGCCACAAAATACCTCAAATAGCCAAAACAATCTTGAGAGAACAAAACTGGAGGAATCAGTTCATTTCAGTTGCTCAGCCATGTCCAACTCCTTGCGACCCCATGAATCGCAGCATGCCAGGCCTCCCTGTCCATCACCAACCCCTGGAGTTCACTCAGGCTCACGCCCATCAATTCAGTGATGCCATCAAGCCATCTCATCCTCTATCGACCCCTTCTCCTCCTGCCCCCAATCCCTCCCAGCATCAGAGTCTTTTTCAGGCTCCATGATTTCAAACTATGTTTCAAATCTAAAGTATTTGAAAAGTACGATGTTAGCACAAAACAGACACACAGATCAGTGGATCAGAATAGACAGTCTAGAAATACACCCAAACATACATGAGCGGTTAATTTCTGACAATGAGCCAAGAATATACAGTGGAGATAACAAGAATCTCTTAAACAAATGGTGTTGGAGAAAACTGAATAACAACATGCAAAACAATGAAACTGCACCACTATTTTATACCAAACACAAAAGTTAACTCAAAAGGATTAAAGGCTTGAATTTAAGTCCTAAAACCAAAAATATCCTAGAAGATTGGATTTGATAACTTAGTTCATGATTTTAACATCACATCTAATCACAGACAATACAATAACAGTCTAACTGTATGACTCCATATTTAATCTATTCAGTTCAGTTCAGTTCACTTCAGTCACTCAATCGTGTCCGACTCTTTGCGACCCCATGAACTGTAGCATGCCAGGCCTCCCTGTCCATCACGAACTCCTGGAGTCCACCAAAACCAATCTCCACTGAGTTGATGATGCCATCCAACGATATCATCCTCTGTTGTCCCCTTCTCCTCTTGCCCTCAATCTTTCCCAGCATCAGGGTCTTTTCCAATGAGTCAACTCTTTACACAAGGTGGTCCAAAGTATTGGAATTTCAGCCTCAACATCAGTCCTTACTATGAACGCCCAGGACTGATCTCCTTTAGGATGAACTGGCTGGATCTCCTTGCAATCCAAGGGACTCTCAAGAGTCTTCTCCAACACCACAGTTCAAAAGCACCAATTCTTAGGCACTCAGCTTTCTTTATAGTGCAACTCTCACAACTTATACATGACCACTGGAAAAACTATAGCCTTGGCTACACAGACCTTTGTTGGCAAAGTAATGTCTCTGCTTTTTAATATGCTGTTTAGGTTGATCATAACTTTCCTTCTAAGGAGTAAGCATCTTTTAATTTCAATCACCATCTGCAGTGATTTGGGACCCCAGAAAAATAAAGTCAGCCACTGTTTCCACTGTTTTCCCATCTATTTCCCTTGAAATGATGGGACCAGATTCCATGATCTTAGTTTTCTAAATGTTGAGCTTTAAGCCAACTTTTACTCTCCTCTTTCACTTTGTGCCATAAGGGTGGTGTCATCTGCATAGCTGAGGTTATTGATATTTCTCCTGGCAATCTTGAAGAGATACCCCTCATCCAAGGTAAGGAGCAACCGTGAAGAGACACACCATGTCCAGAGTAAGAGAAACCCAAGTAAGATGGTAGGTGTTGCAAGATGGTAGGTTGTGCTTCCTCTAGCCCAGCGTTTTTCATGATGTACTCTGCATATAAGTTAAATAAGCAGGGTGACAATATACAGCTTTGACATACTCCTTTTTCGATTTAGAACCAGTCTGTTGTTCCATGTCCAGATCTAACTGTCATTTCCTGACCTGCATGCATGTTTCTCAAGAGGCAGGTCAGGTGGTCTGGTATTCCCATCTCTTTCAGAATTTTCCACAGTTTATTGTGACCCAAATGGCAATGTTTAAATTATTATTATTATTATTTTAAAGGAGAGACTTCCATGGAAATCATCTGCTTAAGACTCTCCACGTCCAATGCAGGGGTTTGGGTTCAAACCTTGGTTGGGGAACTACAATCACACATATTACATGGCACCACCAGCTCCCCCATAAAGAAAATTTTGTCTTTCAAATTAAATATGTAAACAATTAAAAATAGTTATTAGGATTATATGAGGTGTACTCACTCTATTATCTAATTACAACATAGGTGACCCTCAAAATTGCCATTATTTCCCTTATAATTAATCTACAGCATCCATCCAGTCCAACCTAGAAATCCTCTTCCATATCTAAAATCCTATCAGAAAGGAAAACCACATATTTGAAATTCCTACTCAGTGTGAATAAAATACAAACCAGATAATGAAGAGGTTAGAATTATACACATATGTCAGTTCATCATTGATTAAAAAACAGGAAATCATCTTGAATTTTCTGGTGTGGATAATTTTGGCTAAAGATAGACCACCCCTCAAAATCATTTGTTTGTTTCCTTCTTATTGCATATGCAGTTTATAAGAAATGAGGAGAAAAAAAATGAAACAAATATCAATGACAATAAAACCAACACTTTGCCAGACAGTTCAAGGCAAGAAGCAACTGTAAATTGATTGAAAAGTGCCAGAAAAGAATTTTAATGTGCTAGTCCTTCCCTATCACTCAGCGTTCAAGGATATTCCTTCCAACTTTCTGTGAAAATAATCCTCCAAGGATTTGTGAACACTAATGAAAAATAAAATTTCCATTTTTAGATGGATTTTTTTTCAGATAGGCAGACAGACAGACATATAAATATGGAAGAAAAATAGTCTATTCATTTATAGTTCCATCTCACCATTCAGCCACTAAATTGTGATTCATCTGGAGTAAGTTAGAAGTTTCTTTAGCAGTAAATGAAACACTATTCACTCAGCCCACTTCAGAGGCTGCTATGTCTTAAATATTATTTTATATTTGAATGATTTGAAGCACCTGAATTTGGTTGTTTCCATTGTTTGACTTAAAATTTTTATATAAATCCCATTTATTTAATAACACTCTAACAAGGTGAAAACAGTCACAAAAATGCTTTATTAATTTATCAGATGAATTTTGGATTAGGAGAAAATGGGCATTGCGTTATCTTCAGTTTCTCATCTGTAAGATTTTCTCCTTCTGTAAAATAATATTTGAAGACAACCTTAGTTATTGACAGAGGAGCATAGTGGGCTACAGTCCACGGGGTTGCAAAGAGTCGGACACAACTGAATGACTTCACTTTCACTTTCAGTTGTTTGCCCACCCTCCAGTCTAAATATTCAGGTAGAGAGCTGGGACTATCTGTAGCATCTCTGAGTCATTGAGAGACAATCATAATGTTCTGAAAAAGTTTTCCAGGATCTCCCTAAGGTCCAGTGGTTAAGAATTTTCCTTCCAGTGAAGGTGACTTGGGTTTGATCCCTGGTCAGGGAACCAGATCCCACTTGCTGCTGGGCAACTAAGTGTGTGTGCTGCAACTACTAAAGTCCATGAGCTATAACGAGAAGCCTGTTCACTGCAGCTAGAGAGAAGTCTATGTGCTGCAGCAGGGAAGAACTGATCCAGCCACAGCAGCCCCCCCTGCCCACCACCCCATGAGAGCTACCCACGTACGAGGTAAGGGGCAGAAGCCAGGAGGACCCAGGCTCAAGGGTCAGTGGCCAAGAGAAGCTACCCCACGTCCAAGGTCAAGGGCGGCAGCCATGAGGAGCTCCGATGCGTCCGAGCTCAGGGGCAGCAGTGGAGACTGCCAGGCTGGGACAGCGCAACAGCAGCCAAGAAGAGCTACCCCCGGCCCAAGGCCAGGGGCAACGGCCGGGAGGAACTGTCCCACGCATGAGGCCAGGGTCTGTGGCCAGGAGGAGTGACCCCACATCCAAGGAGCAGTGGCTGAGAGGGCGCTAGAGGGCCTAGAGGAGCTATCCCACGTTCAAGGTTGGGAGGGGTGGCAGTGAGGAGACACCCTTCATCCAAGGTAAGGAGCAACCGTGAAGACATACACCACATCCAAGGTAAGAGAAACCCAAGTAAGATGGTAGGTATTGCAAGAGGGCATCAGAGGGCAGACACACTGAAACCATAATTACAGAAAAATAGTCAATCTAATCATACTAGGACCACAGCCTTGTCTAACTCAGTGAAACTAAGCCATGCTCTGTGGGGCCACTCAAGATGGGCAGGCATGGTGGAGAGGTCTGATACAATGTGGTCCACTGGAGAAGGGAATGGCAAAGCACTTCAGTATTCTTGCCCCATGAACAGTATGAAAAGGCAAAAAGATAGGATACTGAAAGAGGAACTCCCCACGTCAGTAGATGCCCAGCACACTACTGGAGATCAATGGAGAAATAACTCTGGAAAAAGTGAAGGGATAGAGCCAAAGCAAAAACAATACCCAGTTGTGGATGTGACTGGTGATAGAGGCAAAGTCCAATGCTGTAAAGAGCAATATTGCATAGGAACCTGGAATGTCAGGTCCATGAATCAAGGCAAATTGGAAGTGATCAAACAGGAGATGGCAAGAGTGAACATTGACATTCTAGGAATCAGCGAACTAAATGGACTGGAACGTGTAAATTTAATTCAGATGACCATTATATCAACTACTGCAGGCAGGAATCCCTTAGAAGAAATGGAGTAGCCATCATGGTCAACAAAAGAGTCTGAAATGCAGTACTTGGATGCAATCTCAAAATGACAGAATGACCTCTGTTCATTGTCAAGGCAAATCTTTTAATATGACGGTAATCCAAGTCTATGCCCCAACCAGTAAAATTGAAGAAGGTGAAGTTGAATGATTATGCAAAGACCTACAAGACCTTTTAGAACTAACACCCAAAAAAGATGTCCTTTACATTATAGGGGACTGGAATGCTAAAGTAGGAAGTCAAGAAACACCTGGAGTAACAGGCAAATTTGGCTTTGGAATACAGAATGAAGCAGGGCAAAGACTAATAGAGTTTTGCCAAGAAAATGCACTGGTCATAGGAAACACCCTCTTCTAACAACACAAGAGAAGACTCTACACATGGACATCACCAGATGGTAAACAACGAAATCAGATTGATTATATTCTTTGCAGCCAAAGATGGAGAAGCTCTATACAGTCAACAAAGAAAAGACCAGGAGCTGACTGTGGCTCAGATCATGAACTCCTTATTGCCAAATTCAAACTGAAATTGAAGAAAGTTGGGAAAAACACTAGACCATTCAGGTATGATGTAAATCAAATTCCTTAAGATTATACAGTGAAAGGGAGAAATAGATTTAAGGGACTAGGGTCTGAAAGATTGAGTACCTGATGAACTATTTATGGAGGTTCGTGACATTGTACAGGAGACAGGGATCAAGACCATCCCTATGAAAAAGAAATGAAAAGAGCAAAATGGCTGTCTAGAAAGGCCTTACAAATAGCTGTGAAAAGAAGAGAGGTGAAAAGCCAAGGAGAAAAGGAAAGATATAAGCATCTGAATGCAGAGTTCCAAAGAATAGCAAGAAGAGGTAAGAAAGTCTTCTTCAGAGATCACTACAAAGAAATAGAGGAAAACAACAGAATGGGTAAGACTGGAGAATTCTTCAAGAAAATTAGAGATACCAAGGGAACATTTCATGCAAAGATGGGCTCGATAAAGGATATAAATGGTATGGACCTAACAGAAGCAGAAGATATTCAGAAGAGGTGGCAAGAATACACAGAAGAAATGTACAAAAAGATCTGCATGACTGAGATAATCATGATGGTTGTTCACTCAACTATAGCCAGACATCCTGGAATGTGAAGTCAAGTGGGCCTTAGAAAGCATCACTAAGAACAAAGCTAGTGGAGGTGATGGAATTCCAGTTGAACCATTTCAAATCCTGAAAGATGATGCTGTTAAAGTGCTGCACTCAACATGCCAGCAAATTTGGAAAACTCAGCAGTGGCCACAGGACTGGAAAAGGTCAGTTTTCATTCCAATTCCAAAGAAAGACAATGCCAAAGAATGCTTAGAGAACCGCACAATTGCACTCATCTCATATGCTAGTAAAGTAATGCTCAAAATTCTCCAAGCCAGGTTTCAGCAGTATGTGAACCATGAACTCGCTTATGTTCAAGCTGGCTTTAGAAAAGGCAGAGGAACCAGAGATCAAATTTCCAACATCCGCTGGATCATGGAAAAAGCAAGAGAGTTCCAGAAAAACCTATTTCTGCTTTATTAACTATGCCAAAGCCTTTGACTGTATGGATCACAATAAACTGTGGAAAATTCTGAAAGAGATGGGAATACCAGACCACCTAACCTGCCTCCTGAGAAATATGTATGCAGGTCAGGAAGCAACAGTTAGAACTGAACATGGAACAACAAGCTGGTTCCAGTAGGAAAAGGAGTATGTCAAGGCTGTATATTGTCACCCCACTTATTTAACTTCTATGCAGAGAACATCATGAGAAACACTGGACTGGAAGAAACACAAGCTGGAGTAAAGATTGCCAAAAGAAATATCAATAACCTCAGATATGCAGATGACACCACCCTTATGGCAGAAAGTGAAGAAGAGCTAAAAAGCCTCTTAATGAAAGTGAAAGACGAGGGCAAAAAGTTGGCTTGAAGCTCAACATTCAGAAAACGAAGATCATGGCATCTGGTCCCATCACTTCATTGGAAATAGATGGGGAACAGTGGAAACAGTGTCAGGTTTATTTTTGGGGCTCCAAAATCACTGCAGATGGTGACTGCAGCCATGAAATGAAAAGACGCTTACTCCTTGGAAGGAAAGTTATGACCAACCTAGATAGCATATTCAAAAGCAGAGACATTACTTTGCCGACTAAGGTCCGTTTAGTCAAGGCTATGGTTTTTCCTGTGGTCATATATGGATGTGAAAGTTGGACTGTGGAGAAGGCTGAGTGCCGAAGAATTGATGCTTTTGAACTGTGGTGTTGGAGAAGACTCTTGAGAGTCTCTTGGACTGCAAGGAGATCTAACCAGCCCATTCTGAAGGAGATAAACCCTGGGATTTCTTTGGAAGGAAAAGAGGCTAAAGTTGAAACTCCAGTACTTTGGTCACCTCATGCGAAGAGTTGACTTATTGGAAAAGACTCTGATGTTGGGAGGGATTGGGGGCAGGAGGAGAAGGGGACAACTGAGGATGAGATGGCTGGATGGCAGCACGGACTCGATGGACATGAGTCTGAGTGAACTCCGGGAGATTGTGATGGACAGGGAGGCCTGGCATGCTGTGATTCATGAGGTCGCAGAGAGTCAGACACGTGTGAGCGACTGAACTGAACTGAACTGAAGTGAATGCTTACCATGCTATACTTTATCCTTAGAACTTACCTATTTTTATAACTAGAGTTTTGTGCCTTTTGACCACTTTATCTATTTCCCAGCCCCTTCACCCGTCCCTGCCTGTGGCACCCAGACAATTTGTTCTTTGCAGCTCTGAATTTAGGGTTTTTTTGTTTGTTTGTTTTGCTTGTTGTTTCTTTAGATTCCACATATAAGTGAGATTATACAAATTCTGTCTTTCTACATTTTACTTCACATAATGCACTCAGATACACCTATGTTGTTGCAACATATTGCAGTTGCTAAAAACCATATTACAGTTATTAAAAAAATTTGGCAGAACTTACTCTTTCATGGCTGAATAATATTCAATTGTATGCATATATATTTAAGACAGAAAGTGATGAAGAGCTAAGTGCCTCTTGATGAAAGTGAAAGAGGAGAGTGAAAAAGTTTGCTTAAAACTCAACATTCAGAAAACTAAGATCATGGCATCTAGTCCCATCACTTCATGGCAAATAAATGAGGAAACAGTGGAAACGGTGACAGACTTTATTTTCTTGGGCTCCAAAATCACTGCAGACGCTCACAACAGCCATGAAATTAAAAGACACTTGCCCCTCATAAGAAAAGTTCTCACAAACCTAGACAGCATATTAAAAACAGAAGCATTACTTTGCCAACAAAGGTTTGTCTAGGCAAAGCTATGGCTTTTCCAGTAGTCATGTATGGATGTGGGAGTTGGACTGTAAAGAAAGCTGAGCACTGAAGAATTGATACTTTTGAACTATGGTGTTGGAGAAGACTCTTGAGAGTCCCTTGGACTGCAAGGAGATCGAACCAATCTCTCCTAAAGGAAATCAGTCCTGAACAATCATTGGAAGGGCTGACGTTGAAGCTGAACTCCAATACTTTGGCCACCTGATGCGAAGAACTGACTCATTGGAAAAGACCTTAATGCTGGGAATTACTGAAGGCAAGAGGAGAAGGGGACAACAGAGAATGAGAGGTTTGAATGGTATCACTGACTCAATGGACATAAGTTTGAGTAAACTCTGGGAGTTGGTGATGGATAAGGAAGAATGGTGTACTGTAGTGTATGGGTTCACAGAATCGGATATGACTGAGCATCTGAACTGAACTGTATGTATATATTATCACAAATTCTTTATAAGTTCATCCCCTGATAGATATTTTGGTTGTTTCCATGTCTTTGATATTGCAAATAATGCTACAATGGACATGGGATAAAGACAACTTTTCCAGATAATGATTTTGTTTCCTTTGGCTAAATGCCCAGAGTGAAATTTCTACATCGTATATTTCTATATTTACTTTTTGGGGGAACCTCCCTACTGTTTTTCACAGTGACTTCACCAGTTTATATTTCTAACCAACAGTACATGGACAATTTTGGCAGGTTTGCTAGGTAGAGTATTATTGGTTAGTTTTTTTTTGTTTTTTTCCTTTTAGCAGTTTGACTATATTGTCCCATTTTCTTCTGGCCTGTGAAGTTGCTGCTGAAAAATCTCTTGATAGTTTAATGAAAGTTGCCTTGTATGTAACAAATTGTTTCTCTCTTGCTCCTTTTAGGATTTTCTTACCTTTAACATTTGACAGTTTAAATATACTTTATCTTGGTATGCATCTCTTTGAGTTCAGCTTACTTGAAACTCTCTATAATTCCTGGATCTGAATGCCTTTTTCCTTTCCTAGATTAAGAAATTGTTCAGCCATTATTTTTATTCAAAGTTTTATGTCCTTTTCTCTCTCTCTCTCTCTTTACCTTATGGGACCTGTATTATCAAATTTTGGGTCACTTGACATTGTCCCATAAGTCCTTTAAGCCGTCTTCATGGTTTCAATTTATGTTTTACTTGTGCTACTCTGACTGAATGAATCCACTTACCTGTCTTCTTTGTGCTGATATTTTTTCCTACTTCATTTAGTCTACTGTTGAGCCCCTATAATGCATTTTTCACTTCAGTTATTGTATTGACATATTCTTGAAATTATCACTGTTTATTCATTGTTTTCCTGAGCTTGGTGAGCATCTTTATGACTTTGATTTTGAACTTTATATCAGGCAAATTGTGTATCTCCTTTCCATTCAAGTAGTTTTCTGAGCTTTTATATTTCTTGTTGCTTTCTTTGGGACATATTCCTCTGTTTCTTGATTTTTCTTGACTTTCAGTGTTGATTTCTATGCATTAGGAAAAAAAAAAAAGCAACAACAGCCACTTCTCCCAGTCTTGAAATATTAAATCATATAAGAGATCCAACTTATGATTCAACACTGCCCTAGTTCTTGGTTGCTACTCAAAACTTTGTGATTTTTTAAGAAGTCTGTTTTGTTCTGAGTAGTCACCAGTGGTCGAGGTTTACCAGTACCTGTCAGTGCCATGAAAGGGATTATCTCAGTGAGCACCTAGGTTCATTTTATTAGAAGTCAGACCCTCAGGAAGCAAATTTTAAGTGTGCAAGCACATTTCTTTTGAGGGAGGACTGGGATATGGTGTTTCTGTCTGAGACACTTAAGAGCTATTTTGTTGTTTGTTACAGTATCGTTGAACTTGTGAACACAACCCCCCCTGGAATGTGCCCTCAAAGCAGCAGGGTTAAAATCTAGGGCACCAGATACATACACAAGTCCTTTCATAGAAACACTGGCAACTTTGGGTGAGGCAAAGGGAGAGCAAGAAGATGGTACAAGTCTCTGGAGACAACTACAGTTAACTCCTAGATATATGCTTAATTAGCTCTTGTGGCTATGAAAGTCGGAGAAGGCAATGGCACCCCACTCCAGTGCTCTTGCCTGGAAAATCCCATGGATGGAGGAGCTTGATGGGCTGCAGTCCATGGGGTCGCTAAGAGTCAGACATGACTGAATGACTTCTCTTTCACTTTTCACTTTCATGCATTGGAGAAGGAAATGGCAACCCACTCCAGTGTTCTTGCCTGGAGAATCCCAGGGATGGCGGAGCCTGGTGGGCTTCCATCTTTGGGGTTGCACAGAGTCGGACACGACTGAAGCAACTTAGCAGCTATGGAAGTAACTTGATAGTCCTATTTTATGAAAAGACTGGTTGTTTCTGTCTACTAGAGGGGATGGAGTGGCTGACTAAGAACTATTTCTCTGTTTGTTAGTCTTGTGCACTTGCACATATAAGCTCTGCTGGTTATCAGAGCTAGATAATTAAGGGGAGTCCTTAATTTTGGAGGGTGGCAGCCATAAAGCCCAGAACTCTAGATGTGTGTACAAGCCTCTTTCTGGGAGACATTAGCAACCTGGAGTAAGGTCGAGGGAGGGAGGAAAGGTGGCGCATACTGACCTTCAGGATCTTTGTTTAGTATTTCCGTTAGCTCCTGTATGTGCATAAAATTTGATATACCCTCAGGTCAAGTCTTTTAAGTGAATAGGTCTCTTTCACAGAAAGACTGGACAAGATTCAGGTGGATAACTCTGCACTGTGTCTTGGAGCACTAGCCACAGTGAGTTTAATTTTTGTGACCCTTTTGAGAATTGTTTATTAATTCACCATAGCATTGTGGGTCTCATGGATGCAAGCCTTGTTGGCTTTCACAGCTAGGGTATTGTGAGGAACTACCTCTCAGGTGTAGACCTTTAAAAGACAGGTGTCAGATGTGGGGTTTAAAACTCATTCATCAGGGAGAAGCTGAGAACTGTGTGTTCCCTCCTGATAATAGATTGTCACAACAGGGAAACCTATGTCTCAGGCCCTCCTACCCATTTCAATGTGTATTTCTTCTTATTGAACCAGCTAAGTTTTAGATTTCTTTCAAAAACAATATTCCATATGTAGCTGTATATTCACTTTACCTGTGGGAGGAGTTGAGTTTAGGATCCTCCTATGTTGCCATTTTATTTTTTATTTCATTTTTAATTTTTTAAACAAGAGCCCCTTAAATCCATCTTAATATGATTATGAATCAATTTTATCCCAACCTATATTGCAAATATTTTCAATAAAAACAAACTTTAAGTATATAATTTTAATGCTGGCATACTGTTATATGAATATGCTGCAATATATTAACTAGGTCACTATACAGATGTGAAATAACAAATTGACTGTACTTATCCTCATGGGAGACCTTAGACCCCAGATCACTTCCTATCCTCTCAAAAAATCATGCAATTTATTGCATTTAGTACAATGCAAATGCCCCATCAAGTTAAAATTAGAGAAATAAAATAATAATAAAAAAGAATGTCAACTACCTGAAAACAAACATAAATAATTGGTTACTAGTAACTCTTGAAAAAAAATTAGATTTCTTCTTTAGAAACAATGACTAATATCTTTGAAATCCTTGCAGAATTTTGAAATATCTACATTTCACTTGAAAGATAGAAGCATCCCTAATTTTCTTAAATGGGATATTAAAGATGCTCTTTCTCATTTCTTGTCTAATACCATCAACACCAAATTCCCTGCCTAGTTTGTGCAGCAGTCAGATCCTGAACTGTAATTTATAAAGGAAAATAACATTTAGTTTTGATTTTACAGTAACATGGAAATGGCTAAAACTCATGCTAGTAAACATTGAAATCCTATCCCATGCTGAACAATCCTAGAATACTTCACTGTTTGTCCAACTGGACCTTTATTTTCCTTCACATCTCAAATCATTTTTACATCATCTCAGCATACTTACCTTATCATTCAGTAGAAAGTTAACTGTTTGTTGCTGTGCATTCTGTGTTTTTCCTTCTAGTACTTTCAACATTCTCTTGTCTGATAAGGCGTACCTCAGAGATATTGCAGACTTATTTCCAGTTCAGTTCAGTTCAGTTCAGTTCAGTTCAGTTGCTCACTCGTGTCTGACTCTTTGTGACCCCATAAATAACAACACGCCAGGCCTCCCTGTCCATCACCATCTCCCCGGAGTTCACTCAGACTCATGTCCATCGAGTCAGGGATGCCATCGAGACATCTCATCCTCTGTCATCGCCTTCTCCTCCTGCCTCTAATCCCTCCCAGCATCAGAGTCTTTTCCAATGAGTCAACTCTTCACATGAGATGGCCAAAGTACTGGAGTTTCAGCTTTAGCATCATTCCCTCCAAAGAAATCCCAGGGCTGATCTCCTTCAGAATGGACTGGTTGGATCACCTTGCAGTCCAAGGGACTCTCAAGAGTCTTCTCCAACACCAGAGTTCAAAAGCATCAATTCTTCGGTGCTCAGCTTTCTTCACAGTCCAACTCTCATATCTATACATGACCACAGGAAAAACCATAGCCTTGCCTAGATGGACCTTTGTTGGCAAAGTAATGTCTCTGCTCTTCAATATGCTATCTAGGTTGGGCATAACTTTTTTCCAAGGAGTAGGTGTCTTTAATTCCAGACCACTACAATAAAGCAAATATCACAGCTGAGAAAGTCACACAAAAATTTTTGGTTTCACAGTGCATATAAAAGTTATGTTGACAATATAGTGTATCAATTGTATAATCACATTATGTCTTAAAGAGTATACATACCTTAATTTAAAAACATTTTATTAAAAAATAAAAAAATCAAATAAAAACATTTCATTGCTGAAAAGTGCTAATCATTATCTGAGCCTTCAACAAGTAAAAGTAGAAACATCAAAGATTACAGATCACAGAACACAATAACATGTAATAATAATGAAAAAGTTTAAAATATAACAAGAATTACCAAAAGGTAACACAGAGACACAAAGTGAACAAATGTTGTTGAAAAAATGTGCTGGTGGACTTGTCTGATGAGGTTGCTACAGATTTTCAATTTTTCAAAAACATAGTGTCTTTGAACTACGATAAAGAAGGCATGATGAAATACAGTATGCCTGCATGCTAGTTGTTTCCCCTAATTAGACTATACCTCTTATGAAACTATTTCCACAGCACTTATCTCATGTTAGTATCTGAACTTAGTGGTTGGATAAAAGGAATTAATTTGGATCTAATGACTATAGGGGAAAGCTAGAAATACAAATTCACCATGACATAATAAATCTAAGAATATACACTAACTCTTAAAGGTGAGTTTTTTTACAATTTAAATAATATTGATCTTAACACAATGGGACACAGTGATAAAATTCTGTTCACAAAATGTGAATAAGTTAAAATGAGTATGATAAATATAATAAAAATACAAGAAAATATGATGCTCTTATGATCTATGTACATTTGAGAATGTGTTCTAAAGAGCAATCATTGTCCTTTTGATCTAAATTTGATCTTCAGTTTGAAGACCAGCTTCAAACTGGGCTAAGGGATGGGGGGATAACTTTGTAACTGATGTGAATGTGAAAATCACTGTGCTAAATCAAAGCAGAAAGTAAATCATAATTTAACATTTAACATATTTTCAATTAAAATAGCATAAAGTGAATTTAATGAATTTTTAAAGAGGTACAACACCTAAATCTTTTAATATGTTGCAAATTAGGACAATAGAATGAGGCTAAAATGAATTTATTTGAGAATTATTATCTAGATTTAACAAAAACAATTCATTATCTAAATGATTTGCTGTATAAGGGTTTAGTATTGCCAAAGCAAATGTACATATAATAAATTCAATATATCATTGATGCTATGATGTGTACCGCTACTGTATAATCATAAGTGATTTAATTTAGGTCATATCTGAATGACCTAGTGGTTTTCCCTACTTTCTTCAATTTAAGCTTG
This sequence comes from Nanger dama, assembly GCA_917880005.1. Lineage (NCBI taxonomy): Eukaryota > Metazoa > Chordata > Mammalia > Artiodactyla > Bovidae > Nanger > Nanger dama. Next base: position 9,914,820 of record CAKJTW010000069.1, read on the forward strand.
AATTTTGCAATAAGAAGCTCATGATCTGAGTCATGGTCAGCTCCTAGTCTTGTGTTTTTGCTGATTCCATAGAGCTTCTCCATCTTTGACTGGAAAGAATGTAATCAGATTTTGGTATTGACCATCTGGTGATGTCCATGTGTAGAGTCATATCTTGTATTATTGGAAGAGGGTGTTTGCTATGACCAGTGTGTTCTCTTGGCAAAACTCTGTTAGCCATTGCCCTGTTTCATTTTGTAATCCAAGGTCAAAGTTGGCCATTACTCCAGATATCTCTGGACTGTCTGTTTTTCTCATTCCAGTCTCCAAAGATGAGAAGGACATCTATTTTGGTGTTAGTTCTAGAAGATCTTGTATGTCTTCAAAGGAGTAGTCAGCTTCAGCTTCTTCAGAATTAGTGGGTGGGACACAGATTTAGATTGCTGTGATAATGAATATTTTGCCTTAGAAATGAGATGAGATTTTTCTATTGTTTTTGAGGTTGCATCCAAGTATGACATTTCAAATTCTTTTGTTGACTATGAGGGCCACTCCAAGTAGTAGCTACAAAGGTCAATTGAGTTAAATTTACCCATTCCAGTCCATTTTACTTCAAAGATTCCTAAGATATTGTTTCTCACACTTGCCATCTCCTGCTCGACCATTTCCAGTTTACCTTGATGGTGGCTCAGAAGTTAAAGCATCTGCCTCCAATGCGGAAGACCTGGGTTCGATACCTGGGTTGGGAAGATCCCCTGGAGAAGGAAATGACAATCCACTCCAGTATTCTTGCCTGGAGAATCCCATGGATGGAGAAGCCTAGTAGGTTACAGTCCACGGGGTCGCAAAGAGTCGGACACGACTGAGCGACTTCACCTTACACCTTATGAACCTAAAACTCCAGGTTCCTATGCAATATTGTTTCTTACAGCATTGGACTTTACATTTACCACTAGACACATCCACAACTGAGCATAATTTCTGCTTTGGTCCAGCTGTTGTTTCTGGAGCTATTAATTATTGCCCTCCACTCTTCCTCAGTAAGATATTGAACACCTTTTGACAGGAAGATCCCTGGAAAAGTGAATGACAACCTACACCAGTATTCTTGCTTGGAGAATTCCATAGACAGAAGAGTCTGACAAGCTACAATCCATGGGTTCACAAAGACTCAGACATGATTTCTAGTCAGAACACTAGAATGGTCCTCCTCCAGTGGACCACATTGTCAGAAGTCTTCACTATAACCTATCCATCTTGGGTGGTTCTGCACAGCATGGTTCAGAGCTTCAATGAGTTACACAAGCCCATTTGTCAGAAGAAAGCTGTGATCCATGAAGGGGATAGATTCAGTATGCAGATTATTCTTCTTAATATGGGTGGTCTTCATCCAATCAGTCTATGCAGTTCAGTGACTCATTCGTGTCTGACTCTTTGCAGAGGCTTCCCTGTCCATTACCAACTCCCAGAGCTTGCTCAAAGTGAAAGTGAAAAGTGAAGTCACTCAGTCATGTCTGACTCTTTGCAACCCCATGGGCTATAGCCTACCACGCTCCTCCATTCATGGGATTTTCCAAGCAAGAGTATGGGAGTGGGTTGCCATTTCCTTCTCCAGAGGATCATCCCAACCTAGGGATTTAACTCAGGTTTCCTGAATTGTAGGCAGATGCTTTATCATCTGAGCCACCAGGAAGTCCAAGTTTTTAGCATGCTCAAACTCATGTCTATTGAGTCAGTGATGCCATACAACCATCTCATCCTCTCATCCTCTTCTTCTCCTGCTTTCAGTCTTGCTCAATATCAGTGTCTTTTCCAGTGAGTCAGTTCTTCGCATCAGGTAGCCAAAGTATTGGAGTTTCAGGTTCAGTATCAGTCCTTCCAGTGAATATTCAGGACTGATTTCCTTTATAATTAACTGGTTTGATCTCCTTTCAGTCCAAGTGACTCTCAAGAGTCTTCTCCAACACCACAGTTCAAAGGCATTAATTCTTTGGCACTCAGATTTCTTTAGAGTCCAACTCTCACATCCATACATGACTACTGGAAAAACCATAGCTTTGACTAGATGGGCCTTTGTCAGCAAGGAAATGTCTCTGCTTTTAATATGCTGTCTAGCTTGGACACAGCTTTTCTTCCAAGGAGCAAATATTTTTTACATTCATGGCTGCAGTGATTTTGTAAGTAAGTGATTTAGTAAGTTCATTATCTGCAGTGATTTTTGAGCCCCCCAAATAAAGTCTGTCACTGTTTCCATTGTTTCCCTATCTATTTGCCACGAAATGATGGAACCAGATGCCACGATCCTCATTCTTTGAATGTTGAGTTTTCAGCCAGCTTTTTAATTCTCTTCTTTTACCCTCATCAGGAGGGTCTTTAGTTCCTCTTTGATCTCTGTCCATAAGGGTGGTGTCATATGCATATCTGAGGTTGTTGATATTTCTCCCAGCAATCTTGATTTCAGCTTGTGATTCATCCAGCCCGGCATTTCACATGATGTACATCCAATCAATGGAAGGTCTAAATAGAGCAAAATATGGATTGTGGGAAACTCATTATGTGGGACTTGTTGAACTGGTACATTAGGTGTCTTCTGCACTTGGACTGGAAATGCTTCATTCACTCTTCTGCATTTCTGCTTTAACAAGTACTAAAACTGTGGAAGTAGCTTTGCTGACTACAGATACTGGAACTTCTCAGTCTCCGCAAACATAAGAGCTGATTCCTTAAAACACACACACATACACACATATACATTCATATCTCCTGTATACTTGTATGTCTCCTCAAAGTTCATATAGTGAAACTCTAACTTTTAAGTGGTGATGATAGAGCAATAATATTAGGAAGTGAGGTTTTTGAGAGGGAATCATGTCATGAAGTTGGAGCCTTCATAAGTAGAATTACTGCTCTTATAAAAGAGGTTCTAGAGAGATCCCTCACACTCTTCTATCATGTGAGGACACAGTAGGAAAGTGTCATGTATGAGCCAGGAAGTGACCCTCACCATCTGTACTGCTGATCCTTTTCATGATGCCAATTATCTTGTTGTATCTCACTATGTGCACTATTCACTGAACCCATGGTAGGGAAGATGCAAGCGTGAAAGCTGGAAGAAAACTCATGGAGCCATGGGAACTGAAGACATATTTATTCTTTCCTGGCTGGCACAGCAGTGGTAGCAGCAGACATGCTGTATTCTTTCCTTCTGTGACACAACAGTGACACAGCTGTAATGCACTCACTTTTCTGGGTTGAACTTATCTATCTGTACAGCACAAAGTAGCCCAGGACCAAGTGAGTACTTCGTGATGCACGTGCACAGTGCTATAAATGATCTCAGCTGTTACATAGTCATTATTTAAAAAACATGGGCCAAGAGAGCCTGAAAATGCCATCTTGCCTAACTCGCTCTCTCCCCACATCAGTCATCACATCAATACTGCTGGCACAATGATTTGGGCTCCCAAGTCTCTAGAACTGGGAGAAGTACATTCCTATTGTTTATAAGCTACCCAGTCTTTGGTATTTTGTTAAACTAGTACATGCTGACTAAGACGAAAAACCTGGTCTTACATCAAGCTGTGGGGGTTCTGCTTTAACAAGTACTAAAAATGTGGAAGCAGCTTTGAGATGAGTTAATCAGTAGAGGCTAGAAGATATTGGATGTGTGTGTTAGAAAAAGCCAACTCGCCATGACTGGACGTTTCAAGGCCATTCTGATTAAGACCCAAAGGAAAATAGGAGAGCTATAAAGAAAATCTCTATTTTATTTGATAGTAACTAAGTGGTTGTGAACAGACTGTCAGAAATATGAACAGGAAAGGCTATTCTGATGAACTCTTAGACAAAAATAAGGCACATGTGGCTGGACAAAGAAAGAAAGACCATGGTGTTATAAAATGGCAAAGAACTTGGCTGAACTGTGTATGTATCCTTGTGTTTTGTGGAAGGTAGAACTTGAAAGCAATAAAATGGAATATTTGGCAGAGGAAATGTCTAAGTAAGTATTGCTTGGCTTCTTTTATTTAAAGTAAACTTCAAGAACAGAGAAATGACTTAAAGGGTGGCAGAGCTTAAAAATATGGAAAATTCTCAACATATCCATAGTGAGAGAAAAGAGTAATTTGCAGGTGGTGATAGTGGTAAAGAACCCACTTGCCAATAGAGGAGACATGGGTTCGATCCCTGGGTTGGGAGGATCCCCTGGCGGAGGAAATGGCAACCCACTCCAGTATTCTTCCCTGGACAATCCCATGAACAGAGGAGCCTGGAGGGCTACAGTCCATAGGGTTGCAAAGAGTCAGGTATAACTGAAGCAACTTAGCATGCATGCACATACAGAAGAGAAGACAAAGCCTAGACAGAGCAGAGCAATTTCAGAAAAGGGACTAAAGCTGCTTAGCATTCACATTGTAGGTTCAGCACCCCAAATTTCAGTGCCATGCTCGTCAGCTGCCCCAGATGCCATTCCAGAAGCCCTGATGTAGCTTATGTTTTACCCAGCAAAGCACTGGGGCTGCATGACTGCTGCCACCTAGTTCAAAGGATGGAACCTCCTGGAACCATACGTGCACAATTCAGGCAGAAGACTGCTACTGGAATAATGTCACTGTGCAGACCTTCCTCACTAGGGTAATAACACCCAGTGGAGCCAGTGAAGTTGGACTGCCCCAAGTGAACCCAGACTGGCAGGCAAACTCACCCAGGGCAGCTACAGACATGTGATTCCAACCCATGAGTATTGCAGCATGGGCTTCACTTGGTATTGTCAAGGGGATGATACTAGTTAAAGCTCTAGGGGCAGGAAAACCACCCCAATGAGTCTTAATGTTCTTGAGTTGCTTAGGACCTGTTACCCCATTTCTTTTTTCCTATTTCTCACTTATAGAGTGGTGATTTCTATCTTGTATTTTGGAAGCACAAAAATAGTTTGATTCACAGGTTCATAGTGGAAGAGTAATTTGCCTCAAAATGAATTGTTTCACTCACATGTTATTCAGGTGCTAACTTTTTTTCTAAATTTATTTATTTTAATTGGAGGCTAATTACTTTACAATATTGATGGAATTGAAACATGTATAATATCATATATGAAACAAATCACCACTCTAGGTGCTACTTTTGGCTTAGACTTTCAAGTGGATATTTAACTGATGGATGCTGGAACACATGCTGGAACAAGGTAAGACTTTCGGGACAATTGGGACGCAATTAATGTATTTTTCATGAAAGAAGGGCATGAATTTGGAGGGCTAGGATTTAATGCTACAGTTTCCTCCAAATCCTTACATTGAAATTTAACCTCCAATGTTTTGGTAGTAGGAAGTGAGGCCTTTGGGCAGTGATTCAGTCATAATGTCAGAGCCCTTCTTAATGAGATTGAAGCCCTTACAACAGAGACTGTGGAGAGACTCCCTCACATTCTTCCACCGTGTGAGGATGCAGTGAGCAGCTGCAGTCTATGAACCAGGAAGCGGGCCCTCATCAGCCCCACACTCAATCTGCCACTGTCATGATCTTGTACTTCTCAACCTCGAGGACTGAGAAATAATTTTCTGTTGTTTATAAGCCATCTGGTCTGCAGCACATTTTTATAACAGCTCAGACTGAGACAAGCTCACATATGCTATCAGTTCTGCTTTTCTGGAGAATTCTGACTAATACACTGCTCTTTGAATTTTTTCTGCTTTTTTTTGTTGACCTTTTTGCATGTGTAGATTAGTCTTTTCATCAATATTGGAAAGTGTTTTTCCATTATGTGCATATTGGTAAGCTTGATGATATCCCACAGGACTGTATTCATTTATCTTTATTTTCTTTGTATTCTTCAGAGTGGAAAATCTCCACTGAACTACTTTCAAGTTTACTGATCCTTTTGTCTTGTCAATTGTTGTCAAACTCCTCTAGTGATTTTTTATATAAGTTATGTTTCTTTACATGCTTTGTATTTTGTGGTTCTTGTTGCTGAAAATTGAACTTTTAAAACAATACAATGTAGCAAAATCTAACAGACCAGACCCCTCTTCCTCCTGAAGTCTTATTGCTTTTGTAGCTGCTGTTGTTTGTTTAGTGACTTTTCTGAACCAACTGTGTAAGGTCTATATTCTTTGTTGTGTGTGCCAGAGAAATCACTTCCTGGTTAGCTTAGAGGTCAACCAAAGAATGGACAGAGATGCCCTTGAAAACAAGTCTCCAAGTTGTGCTTGGGGATTTTGTATTTGTTGGGCCACACCTTCAATACTTGATCAGGTATTTGACAACTCTTCCTTGATCTCTCCTTTTGGCTTGTGCAGTCTCAATATAGCCAGAAGTCAGAGTCCTAGTTCTTTTCTGAGCATGCACACAGTTCTGGGCAAGTACATAGACCTATCCATGTGCATAACCTTCTGGATACTCCATAAATATACTGGACAGTTCAAGATGAGTCAGTTTTATTTGCAATTTTTTAAGGAATCTCCACACTGTTTTCCATAATGGCTGTACTAGTTTGCATTCCCACCAGCAGTGTAAGAGGGTTCCCTTTTCTCCACATCCTCTCCAGCATTTATTGCTTGTAGACTTTTGGATCGCAGCCATTCTGACTGGTGTGAAATGGTACCTCATTGTGATCTTGATTTGCATTTCTCTGATAGTGAGTGATGTTGAACATCTTTTCATGTGTTTGTTAGCCATCTGTATGTCTTCTTTGGAGAAATGCCTATTTAGTTCTTTGGCCCATTTTTTTATTGGATCATTTATTTTTCTGCAGTTGAGCTGCATAAGTTGCTTATATATCTTTGAGATTAGTTGTTTGTCAGTTGTTTCATTTGCTATTGTTTTCTTCCATTCAGAAGGCTGTCTTTTCACCTTGCTTATAGTTTCCTTTGTTGTGCAGAAGCTTTTAATTTTAACTAGATCCCATTTGTTTATCTTTGCTTTTATTTCCAGTATACTGGGAGTTGGATCATAGAGGATCCTGCTGTGATTTATGTCGGAGAGTGTTTTGCCTATGTTCTCCTCTAGGAGGTTTATAGTTTCTGGTCTTACATTTAGATCTTTAATCCATTTTGAGTTTATTTTTGTGTATGCCTTATGACCCAGCAATCCCACTGCTGGACATACACACCGAGGAAACCAGAATTGAAAGAGACACATGTACCCCAATATTCATTGCAGCGCTATTTATAATAGCCAGGACATGGAAGCAACCTAGATGTCCATCAGCAGATGATTGGATAAGAAAGCTGTGGTACATATACACAATGGAATACTACTCAGCCCTTAAAAATAATAAATTTGACTCAGTCCTAATGAGATGGATGAAATTGGAACCGATTATACAGAGTGAAGTAAGCCAGAAAGAAAAACACCAATACAGTATACTGACACATATATATGGAATTTAGAAGACAGTAATGATGACCCTATATGTGAGACAACAAAGAGACACAGAGGTATAGAGTGGACTTTTGGACTCTGAGGGAGAGGGAAAGGGTGGGATGGTTTGGGAGAATGGCAATGAAACATGTATATTTTCTTGTAAGAAACGAAGTGCCAATCTATGTTCAATGTAGGATGCAGGATGCATGGGGCTGATGCACAGGATGATTCAAGTAGAGGATGTCGGGTGGGAGGTGGGAGGGGCTTCTGGCATTGGGAGATTGTGTTCACCTATGGCTGATTCGTGTCAATGTATGGCAAAACAAATACAGTATTGCAATTTAAAAAAATAAATAAATTTAATTAAAAAAAAAAAAAGATGAGTCAGTTTTCTCTGTTTGTGAAAAATTCATGGTGAAAAACTTTTCACACTGAAATAGCTCCATTTCATGTCTTCATGAATCCAACCACTTAAGATCTTTCAGGGAAACAGCAGTCAGGATAAATAATGATAATTTTCTGAGAAGGAAGATTTGAAAGAGCTCCATTGCCACTCTGTTCCCTCTGGTTGCTGCTGGGCTACTGGGTTTTTACCATGATAGTGTTATTGACTTTCAAAATTATTAGTTATTGCTGGTTTTGGTCAGTCACTAAGTTGTGTCCAACTCTTTGCAACCCCAAGGACTGCGGCATGCGAGGCTCTTTTATCCTTCACTATCTTCCAGAATTTGCTCAAATTCATATCCATTGAGTTAGTTGGTGCTACCTAGCCATCTCATCCTCTGTTACTCCCTTCTCTTTTTGCCTTCTATCTTTCCTAGCATCAGGGTCTTTTCCAATGAGTCAGCCCTTTGCTCAGTGTATTGGAGTGGTCAGTGTATTGGAGTTTCAGCTTCATCAAAATTGTAGTGAGCTGGATAAGAGAAAGGGGAACAGAAAAGGGTACATAGAAATAGCACATTGCTCACTGTTCTCAGTAAGTATCAGCAGGTTTCTTCGAATTTTCCCCTTATATTATTGTCTTTGATTTCCAGAATGCTGAAAAATTTAATTCTGAAATTACCAGTTTTTTTCATTTCTGTGGAGGAAAGAATTTTGGAGGTCCCTAATTGGCCCTTTCCCCTGACCATACACTACTGTGTGTTTTTGTTTTTGTTTTTTTTTGTAAATAAACATCTGTCTTAAATTTAAGGTCAATAGACATCTATCAAGTCTGGAATAACTGGCATTGTAGAAATGGTTTTCTTTCAAAATTTATCTGGGGAATTTAATGGTTTTATTTCCATATATTAAAAAAAAATCAGAAATCACTACTTTTTAAAAATATAATTATTTTCACATTTTCACCTCAGTTTCTGGTTGGCTATGTTGGAGATAATCGTGATATGAAAATAACCGGGGCTTCTCTGGTGGCTCCTGCAATGCAGGAGACCCAGATTTGATCCTTGGATCAGGAAGATCCCCTGGAGAAGAAAATGGCAATCCACTTCAATATTCTTGCCTGAAAAATCCCATGGACAGAGGAGCTTGGTGGCTACAATCCACAGGGTTGCAAAGAGCTGGATATGACTGATGGCTAGGCACGACAAAGGAGCCTACAAGCACGTAGGTTTACAGGAGGTCTATTGTTTTCCCTTTTAATAAATAAATAAAATGGGATAACTGTGTTCATTAGTGGAAGCTTTATAACTCTACTTTGATTAGGGCGGTTTCCTCTTTCTCTCACTCTCTCCTTTTTTTTTTTTTGTTCAGAAAATATGAACTTAGAAAAAGCCAATTTCATGTGTTGTTAATTTAATTCTCAACGATAAAATCTTACTTTACTGATGGAAAATGAAATTACCCTTTTTATCTGTCAATTAAATGCTGTTTTTTCCACCTCAAAATAAACCCTGCACAATATTTGGCCTATATCTTTATCTCTTGAAAAATTAAAAATATTTATGAAGTAGTTCACTTCAATAAATCTACCAAATTCTGTCACTTAAAATTGTTGGCATAATGGCACTGAAAACTGTCATATCAAGGTTCACACCTTCAAAGAGATAATGTCTTTAACGGAGATGTGTGGTGTTACTTCCACATTTAATGGAGTATGTAGAAGCATGATATTTTCTTGACAGTTGTATATAGCAAAACACCTACAGAGTTTTAACTCACATTTAGGTGTGTTTATGTCAACTGTGCCCTGTCTTCTCCAGAATTCTTGGCATTAAAGAAACAAGAAGCTGAGTTTGTAAAAAAAAGAAAGTTTGTTTGAAATATATAAAAGATTATAAGACATAGGAACTGTATCTCTACTATTGACTTAAATGCTAGTCAAATGATTTCAAAGTATTCTAACTAAGAAATTGCACCGTCTCTGTCTATATTAAATAAACTATCTCTGTTTATATTAAATAAACACTCATATAATATCTTGGTGCTTCTAATCATCCAGGTTTCTTATTCTCCCTATAGGCTGTATATGTAGAAAAACATAGATGTTCACTGTTCAAAACACAGGTTAGGCTAAAGAAACTGATTTTTAGCAAACATGCATACACACATGTGTATGTGTATGTGTGTGTATGTAAATTTAAAATGCATGGCATTGAAAAGAACAATTCAACAAATAAACCCTTCCTAGCCTACTTTGGAGAAAAAAAAAAAATGTCAGAGCTAGAACAATTTGGAATATAAAAATCCCCAAAGCCAAAGTTATAAAATAGGATACACTCAATTCTAGGAAATAACTTTGAAAAATAGAAAAGGTAAACAGTTTTCTAGAAATATAAAAGAAATCACAAAATTAACTTTAGAGAAATAGATATCTTTCACAATGATTTCCTTAGAAGAGACTCTGATATTGATTTAAAGCCTGCCATTAAAACAGTCAAAGGCCAGGTGGCTTCAGTGTAAATTCTAAGTTTTAATGAAAATACAGTTCCAGCAATATTTAAAATCTTTCAGTTCAGTTCAGTTCAGTCCCTCAGTCGTGTCCGACTCTGCGACCCCATGAATTGCAGCACATCAGGCCTCCCTGTTTATCACCATCTCTCGGATTTCACTCAGACTTACGTCCATCGAGTCCGGGATGCCATCCAGCCATCTCATCCTCAGTCGTCCCCTTCTCCTCCTGCCCCCAATCCTTCCCAGCATCAGTCTTTTCTAATGAGTCAGCTCTTTGCATGAGGTGGCCAAAGTACTGGAGTTTCAGCTTTAGCATCATTCCTTCCAAAGAAATCCCAGGGTTGATCTTCAGAATGGACTGGTTGGGTCTCCTTGCAGTCCAAGGGACTCTCAAGAGTCTTCTCCAACACCACAGTTCAAAAACATCAATTCTTCAGTGCTCAGCCTTCTTCACAGTCCAACTCTCACATCCATACACGACCACAGGAAAAACCATAGCCTTGACTAGACGGACCTTAGTTGGCAAAGTAATGTCTCTGCTTTTGAATATACTATCTAGGTTGCTCATAACTTTTCTTCCAAGGAGTGTCATTTCATGGCTGCAGTCACCATCTGCAGTGGTTTTGGAGCCCCCCAAATAAGGTCTGACACTGTTTCCACTGTTTCCCCATCTATTTTCCATGAAGTGATGGGACTGGATGCCATGATCTTCATTTTCTGAATGTTGAGCTTTAAGACAACTTTTTGCTCTCCTCTTTCACTTTCATCAAGAGGCTTTTAGTTCCTCTTCACTTTCTGCCTAAAGGGTGGTGTCATCTGCATATAGAATATTTTATCAAGTCATTTTATCAAAACTAAAATTTTAATCCAAAAATACAACAAAAATAAAACCCTTAAACAAATAAAACCCTACAGAGCAATATCAATCACAAATATAGAGGGAATTATTCTTTATAAATTGTTAACAAAATATAATGTAGTTGTATATAAAAATACTGTATCTCAATGCTGTTTATTTCAGAACCACAAGGATGATTCAATCAGTATATGCAATATGTAAGTAAATTCAAGGAATAAAAACATAATTAAATAGTAAATGCTGAAAAGTAATTCCATGACATATAACAGTCATTCTTCATTAAAACAACAACAAAACCCTAAGCAAAGACGAAAAATAAAAGAATGTTAATTTTTTATGAATAGTTTTTATCATATAATTTAAACATTCTTTTAAATGGAAGAACTCTTTCATTTCCATTAAATCAGGAACACAAAGATTTAATATTTAATTATTAATAGCAACTCACTCCAGTGTTCTTGCCTGGGAAATCCCATGGACAGAGGAGCCTGGCAGGCTACAGTTCATGAGGTCTCAAAATATTTGGACACAACTGAGTGACCAAACAATGGTATTAGCGATTCTGAAATAATAATTTATATATTAAACAAACATTAATTGCACACTTGATATGTGCCAAGCTCTGAAAATATAGCAAATGAATGAAAGGTATATTCTTAGTTCTCACAGCATTATTTCTTCTAGTGAGAGAACCAGGAAATAAGGATAGAGAATATAAGATGATGATAACTGTTATGAAAAAAACAAGACAAACAATACAATTTTGCAATTTTTCTTAAAATTAGTTTATAGGTGCTCTTCAACTGAATATCTCCTGGAAATCTCTGCCCTAAAAATAAAAAAATAAAAATCCATATATGACAAAATATTGACAATAAAGTAAATGTCTGAAAAATAAAAGACTAAGCAAACTGTGGCAAATCCTTGCCATTAAATACTATACAGTATTTTACATAAATGTATGAAAGTTGAAACTATTGTCTTCAGGGAAAATTTTACCTTTTGTTACTGAAAAAGAAATATGCAACTAGGAGAGTCCATTTTAACAGAAAAACAATGACAAAAAAATTCTGTATATGTATGCATGTTAATCTATCTTCATACATAAATGCACATATAAAGTTATATGAATGTATGTTAGTAAAAATAATTACTTTGCCAATGAAGATAATGACCATGAAGGTAAGCAAGCAAAACAAACAAACAAATAAAAAGTCAATTACTCCATAGAATCATAATGTGTATAGTATTATTCCATTTGTGAGGGACTTCCTTGGTGGTCCAGTGGTTACAAATCTGCCTTCCAATGTCTCGGATGTGAGTTCAATCTCAGGTCAAAGAACTAAGATCTCACTTGCCACAGGGCAACTAAGTCAGTGCACCACAACTACTGAGCCTATGCACTCTAGAGGCTGTATGCCACAACTAGAGAGCAGCCATGCTGCAGCTAGAGCAGTCCACAGCTAGGGTGCAGCCCACACCTCGGTCAAGACCTAGCACAGCCAAAATTAAATACCTCTCCACAGTCCATGGGGTGGCAAAGAGCCAGACACAACTTAGGGACTAAATAGCTATATATATACATATATGTATATATGTATGTATGTATGCATGTGTGTGTATATGTATGTGTGTGTGTATGTGTGTATGTATGTATAGGCTTCCCTGGTGGCTCAGATGGTTAAGAATCTACCTGATATGGAAGAGACCTGGGTTTGATCCCTGGATTGGGAAGATCCCCTGAAGGAGGTCATGGCAACCCACTCCAGTATACTTGTGTGGAGAATTCCCATAAACAGAGGAGCCTGACAGGCTATAGTCCATGGTGCTGCAAAGAGTCAGACATGACTGAGCAACTCAACATATGAACACACACACACACACACACACACTATATATATATATATATATATATATATATATAAAATATATACATACACATATATTATATATATATGTATATATGTGTGTATATATTATATATATGTATATCTATTTATAATATACATATATATATATAATCACATTTATGGGGTTATGAGGTTTTGTAAAAGGATGGTTATGGAAATGTTCATGGTGAATCTCAAGGTTTTAGATTTTAGGGTTCTTTTACTTGCATGTTGTTTACTGTGTTATTTTAATTATCATTATTATCATCATCACCTGTGAAGAAGGTACAAGTGTGATTCTGATTTTGGTGCAGTGTTTTCTAGAGTATAACTTGTTATGTAACAAGTGCTCACTGTATATAGTGAGAAAAAGAAAAAGCTATGCCACCAAGAATATCTCAAGAAACTTGCATACCTTAAATGTACAATAAGATTTGAGTCTGTAACTTCAAATAAAGAGATGAGTGTATTTTATCCATACCTGATTTCCTACCTTTCCTCCATCCACTTTCAAGACCAAATTAACCAGAATAGCTTTTTAAGATGAAAAATCAACTTGCCTTTGCATCCCTTTAAGGCATTCCAAGCATGAATTTCAGCTGGATTTGTTTCTCAAAAAATGGCTATAGTAAATCATGCTGTTTAAGATGAAAAATGTAGCATGCACACCACCGCTGCTCTCCCTGCTTCACCCTCTGTTCTATTTTTTTTTCCTCATCATCAAAATGCAAAATAGAGTTTGAAAAATTAAACTAGACCCTGAGTGTTTATCATGAAGTTTATTTGTATTGTCAGTACTTAGATGCATTAGGAAGCTGGGCTCGTTGGGGTAACTCCTTGGTGTTTGTGTATTACCTAACATCTTGAAAGTTGATGGGAATACGCCAACCTCTCTGTGCAGGAGAAGGGCTATGCACACCCATCATAATTTTCCACTTCTGACTAATAGACTGATGATTTCAAATTTGAAACATAATAATGATTACACCTAAAATCTTGCACATCAGATTGGCTGGCAGTTCTTTCAGTCAGCCAATTCACTTAACGTGTTCTAGAGGCAAGGGGCCATGAATATTTCTATTTCTGATTTAGTCTTAAGGCATGGTTTAGCTTGTAACTTTAGATACAAATCCTGAGTGAGCAAATCTAAGAGAATATGGTAAATATTCTAAGAGAATATTCTAAGAGAATATGATAAAATACAGTACAATGTATTGCATGCAGTACATTGTATGCAATTCAATACAGTGTAACACAATACAAAACAACACAATGCTTTCCTAGTTATTTTTAAAATAAAAGTAACAGGGAAACTTTCTTTTAATACTTTATTCTGCAATGTAACCACTTATTAGGACACTGAATGTTGAAAAATGACTCTTAAAAAGTCTCTCAGAACAGTAATTGAACAATGATGATGATTTTGAGAAAAATTAAAATCAAGTTATTTTTCTGTTTCTTATAGTGGGGTTTTGCAAGTTCATGGTGAGCCCTGCACACTACTGTGAAGCAAGCTGTATGGTTTCTAGTCTCATCGCATTTACTTCTCTGCTTTGTTATATGTCAGTCCGGGTTTCAGTGTCCTCATGGTGATAACAGTGAAATTTGTCTCACTATGATTGTTCATCAGTTAATTATGAAATATAATAATAGCTGAAAACCTATCTTAAATTTATCTTTAAAACATTTTGGAATGTTACTCCAACTTTAAAAAAAAATTAATCTCTAAATTTGATCCAGTTATTCTAAAAATTCCAGGCTTCCCTGGTAGCTCAGTTGGTACAGAATCTGCCTGCAAAGCAGAAGACCCCAGTTCAATTCGTGGGTCAGGAAGATTTGCTGGAGAAGGGATAGGCTACCTACTTTGGTATCCTTAGGCTTCCCTTGTGACTCAGCTCGTAAAGAATGTGCCTGCAACATGGGAGACCTAGGTTCGATCCCTGAGTTAGGAAGATTCTGGCCTGGAGAATATAGTCCATGGGGTTGCAAAGAGTCGGACATGACTGAGGGACTTTCACTTTCTAAAGGTTCCAATTATTTTTCTTTTCAAACATATAAATAGATTAGTAAATTATGGATGACATTAACCCTTTTTTAGATCATCACAAGGTAATCCTTGTTAGTATAAAACTCAGCTGGTGGAATCAGAAAGGCTGATAGTATGAGAGAGAAACCAACTGGTCACAGTAGTTCTGCAGATGATGGTCATTAGCTCACAGGTTTTATGGGGAAGGAAAAGCATTGGTTAATCAGAAGATGGAGGCCACTTGTGAAAGCATCTATGAAAACAAAGGGAAATAATAACAGTGGGTGAAGCTTGTTGAGCATATGCCGTGTACATGGCACAGTGCTAAGTTTGTACAGATACAAACTCCTTCTGTTTCTGGGCAGATAACTATCTACCCTTCATGCCCAGTAGCTTCCCTTGCTCTCTGCATCATTCACAACCATTGTCATGAACAATTACATCTATTTACAAACATGTACTTCCTGTTAGTACTGAAAAACTTGTTTTTGCCTGATTAAAGTTTAAGTTAATTTTAGTGGACAAAGTGCAAATAATTAGACAAAGTACATCTCACTTCTCAAAGAAGAGCAATGTAAATCAGAAAGTGACTGAGAACAACTGGAAAAAGACAAGGAATAATAAATCTCTGGAGAATGTTGTTTGAGAAAGACTAGGTAGACTCAAATAAGAATGAGAAATATTCTCAGTTGAATTATATTAACTACAAGCTTTTCTCTTCAGTTTAGTTCAGGTCAGTTCAGCAGCTCAGTCATGTCCTACTCTTTGCGAACCCATGAATCACAGCACGCCAGGTCTCCTTGTCCACCACCAACTCCTGGAGTTCACTCAGACTCATGTCCATCAAGTCAGTGATGACATCCAGCATCTCATCCTCTGTTATCCCCTCTCCTGCCCCCCAATCCCTCCCTGCATCAGAGTCTTTTCCAGTGAGTCAACTCTTCACATGAGCTGGCCAAAGGACTGGAGTTTCAGCTTTAGCATCATTCCTTCCAAAGAAACCCCAGGGCTGATCTCCTTCTGAATGGACTGGTTGGATCTCCTTGCAGTCCAAGGGACTCTCAAGAGTCTTATCCATCACCACAGTTCAAAAGCATCAATTCTTCAGCACTCAGCTTTCTTGACAGTCCAATCATCACATCCATACATGACCACAGGAAAAACCATAGCCTTGACTAGACGGAACTTAGTCAGCAAAGTAATGTCTCTGCTTTTGAACATGCTATCTATGTTGGTCATAACTTTTCTTCCAAGGAGTAAGTGTCTTAATTACATGGATGCAGTCACCATCTGCAGTGGTTTTGGAGCCCCAAAAAACAGTCTGAAACTGTTTCCCCATCTATTTCCCATGAAGTGATGGGACCGATGCCATGATCTTTGTTTTCTGAATGTTGAGCTTTAAGCCAACTTTTTCACTCTCCACTTTCACTTTCATCAAGAGGCTTTTTAGTTCCTCTTCACTTTCTGCCATAAGGGTGGTGTCATCTGCATATCTGAGGTTATTGATATTTTTCCCAGCAATCTTGATTCCAGCTTGTGTTTCTTCCAGTCCAGCATTTCTCATGATGTACTCTGCATATAAGTTAAATAAGCAGGGTGACAGTATACAGCCTTGACACACTCCTTTCCTATTTGGAACCAGTCTGTTGTTCCATGTCCAGCTCCAACTGTTGCTTCTTGACCTGCATACAGATTTCTCAAGAGGCAGGTCAGGTGGTCTGGTATTCCCATCTCTTTCGGAATTTTCCACAGTTTATTGTGATCCACACAGTCAAAGGCTTTGGCATAGTCAATAAAGCAGAAATAGATGTTTTTCTGGAACTCTCTTGCTTTTTCCATGATCCAGCAGATGTTGGCAATTTGATCTCTGGTTCCTCTGCCTTTTCTAAAACAAGCTAGAATATCTGGTAGTTCATGGTTCAAATGCTGTTGAAGCCTGGCTTGGAGAATTTTGAACATTTCTTTACTAGCATGTGAGATGAGTGCAATTGTGGGGTAGTTTGAGCATTCTTTGGCATTGCCTTTCTTTGGGATTGGAATGAAAACTGACCTTTTCCAGTCCTGTCATCACTGCTGAGTTTTCCAAATTTGCTGACATATTGAGTGCAGTACTTTCACAGCATCATCTTTCAGGATTTGAAACAGCTCAACTGGAATTCCATCACATCCACTAGCTTTGTTCATAGTGATGCTTTCTAAGGCCCACTTGACTTCACATTCCAGGTTATCTGGCTTTAGATTAGTGATCACACCATCATGATTATCTGAGTTGTGAAGATCTTCTTTGTACAGTTCTTCTGTGTATTCTTTTACCTCTTCTTAATATTTTCTGCTTCTGTTAAACTTTTCTCTTACGGGATAGTATATTATATGTATCCTTAAATTTTCTCAAATAAATGTAAAGCACCAAAATAAAGTTGTTGTTGTTATTGTTTATAGAAAGCTCAAGAAGAACTACACTTCTGGCAAAGCAGATGCAATTTTAGCAAAAGGCAAAGAAGGAATTCCAGCTAAGAATGTAAGTTATACTTAGAGATGTCTAGAAAGTAAGCTGGATTACAAACCTCCTTGACAACATAGTGTCCATTTGCTGAACTTTCAGCAAAGAATATTTTTAATGACATCTGTAATGCTGGTACAAATAATGATAGAAAAATAATTTTAACCAAGTTAAGATTAATCAGTTATATTCTCTAAGGACCTATACTGTAAGACAGAGAGGACTGGATGGGCTTTATGGGGAGGAGAAAAGTAATCCTTGAAATGAAAGATGATTAAGAGTCCAAAGATGATGCTGTGAAAGTGCTGTACTCAATATGCCAGCAAATATGAAAAACTCAGCAGTGGCCACAGGACTGGAAAAGATCAGTTTTCCTTCAAATCCCAAAGAAAGGCAATGCCAAAGAATGCTCAAACTACCCCACAATTGCACTCATCTCACATTCTAGTGAATTAATGCTCAAAATTCTTCAAGCCAGGCTTCAGGAATACATGAACCGTGAACTCCCTGATGTTCAAGCTGGTTTTAGAAAAGGCAGAGGAACCAGAGATCAAATTGCCAATATTTGCTGGATCATGGAAAAAGCAAGAGAGTTCCAGAAAAACATCTATTTCTGCTTTATTGACTATGCCAAAGCCTTTGACTGTGTGGATCACAATAAACTGTGGAAAATTCTTCAAGAGATGGGAATACCAGACCACCTGACCTGCCTCTTGAGAAATCTGTATGCAGGTCAAGAAGCAACAGTTGGAGCTGGACATGGAACAACAGACTGGTTCCAAATAGGAAAAGGAGTTTGTCAAGGCTGTATACTGTCACCCCGTTTATTTAACTTATATGCAGAGTACATCATGAGAAATGCTGGACTGGAAGAAACACAAGCTGGAATCAAGATTGCTGGGAAAAATATCAATAACCTCAGATATGCAGATGACACCACCCTTATGGCAGAAAGTGAAGAGGAACTAAAAGCCTCTTGATGAAAGTGAAAGTGGAGAGTGAAAAAGTTGACTTAAAACTCAAGATTCAGAAAATGAAGATCATGACATCCGGTCCCATCACTTCATGGGAAATAGATGGGGAAACAGTGGAAACAGTGTCATACTTCATTTTTGGGGGCTCCAAAACCACTGCAGATGGTGACTGCAGCCATGAAATTAAAAGACACTTACTCTTTGGAAGAAAAGTTATGACCAACCTAGATAGCGTGTTCAAAAGCAGAGACATTACTTTGCTGACTAAGTTCCGTCTAGTCAAGGCTATGCCTTTTCCTGTGGTCACGTATGGATGTGATGATTGGACTATGAAGAAAGCTGAGCGCTGAAGAATTGATGCTTTTGAACTGTGGTGTTGGAGAAGACTCTTGAGAGTCCCTTGGACTGCAAGGAGACCAAACCAGTCCATTCTGAAGGAAATCAGCCCTGGATTTCTTTGGAAGGAATGATGCTAAAGCTGAAACTCCAGTACTTTGGCTACCTCATGCAAAGAGTTGACTCATTAGAAAAGACTCTGATGCTGGGAGGGATTGGGGGCAGGAGGAGAAGGGGACGACAGAGGATGAGATGGCTGTGTGGTATCACTGATTCGATCGACACAAGTCTGAGTGAACTCCAGGAGTTGGTGATGGACAGGGAGGCCTGGCATGCTGACTCATGGGGTCACAAAGAGTCGGACATGACTGAGCGTGTGAACTGAACTAAACTGAAGTGCCTTCGGTTTGGGATGACACAGCTGTTTGTATGAAAATTGAGGATATCTATCCTTTCACTTCAGAGAAATTTTCTTTTCCTTTTTCATATTGATGAGTCCTCTTATGATTATGAAAAGTAAGAAAAAAATCTACTATTAAAAAAAGTGAACACCGTTGTCCTGATGTTTCCCAGCAGAACCATTTAGAAAGTGCAAGAACATCACTTCTGGAGTTTATACATAGTCCACAATTGTGAGGTAGGAATCCAAGAGTTCAAACGAATTCTTGTAATCAATTATAAATTGATTACAATTTTCAACTGTGAACTTACTTTAAATAACTTCTTGGATTGACATTAACGATAACCCAGATCACAGTTTGAGAAATACCTCTAAGGGCAATATTTTGTAATATTTCTGTGATACTTACCTCCAAACACTTCTAACACAGCCTGTTCTGAACACCTTTCCTCTAATTCAGGCTTCCTTGCCTTTTCTGGACATACAGGAACTTCCTAAACTCAAAATTGACTACCACCTTTTTATTCTATCACTTTGCAATTTGTCATTTTTGCCATTTGTGTTGTAAAAGAGATTTTGCTTATGAATGTTTTAGAATTCTGAATTCTGTTAATTGAGTTTGGATCTTGGCCATCTTAAAATTAATATATAATTTTCTGTTGTGTTCATATCCATGTCATTATGATGATTTTGAAAAGATCATTTATTTTCTTGCTTTCAGTTATATATATGAAAATTTTAACACAAAATTTAATGAAAGTCTTAATATTTGAAGCAACATACAGATTCTTTAGAGGCTTTAATTTTTAGTTGTCAAAAGGAAAATAAGTTTCATAGGTGCATTTAAACACCTCAATTGAGTCTTAAGCTTCCAGACTGAATAGATTCAAAACCATTACCATCAATTTTATAGCTCTGTATTGCTATCCAAAAAATGGGCTTTCCCAGCACTTTTCTTTTGCACGTGTTTTTCAAGGACATTCAATGGAACTGTGTAAATACCAAGAATTTCTAGTAAGCCTAGAAGTAACAAATGAGCATTTCTTTTACTCAGTGTAAATCATAAGTTTAAATTTTCTCTTGGTCACTCTGCCCACCCTCTTTTTCTTTATTATGTCCACATATGTAAGCTGGGAGAAACACATAAAGTGGAATGTTCATTAAGAAAGGAAAACCACAGCTCTTAAATCATGAATTTATGCAATTTTTAACTGTTTTTAACAAGCACAAAATGGTTCATGGGAATTATGCAAGTATAGATCATTTTAATTTGAATTATTGTGGAATCATAAAAAGCTCAGTTCTTTAATTTTGTGCCTTCAAGTCAGCTACTTTGATTAAAAAATAATAAAGCATGAGAGCCGTAGGGTCCTCGTAGGTTCTTGGTGCTATAGTGGCTCCCTGATCTGCTGCGCTAATTCTCCTCATTAATATTAATAAAAGGCTGATAGGGTATTGAAAAGCATGATATGAAAAGCAGGCAATTAATTTGTTTGTAGTATTTTTATGCTTATTTTGCAGAATTAATATAATGCTTTGGAACTTACATTCAGCTAATCAATAATATCAATGGTAATATCAATGGTGTTGAAAACTAGCACCTTCAGTTCCTTTTTCATAAATCTCCCTTAAATCTGAGAAACATGAAAATCCAGTGAATGTTCTTGAAGTAACAGTTGAAAAAAAAATGTTACATTTTGCCTGGCACTCTTCTATTTGGAGAGAGAAATGCCATAGATCTAGGCATTTCCAATCATTCATTTCCAGATTGTGCAGCCATTTCAATTTTAATGCATTCTAGGTGGTTTGCCTTTTGGTAGGGGAAGTTGAAATTTAGCAGATGAGAGCATGTTGTAAGTTAGATAAGCCATCTGGGCAATTTCAGAGCAAGACTTTTTATTGATTTGATTAATCAACCAGTTTTATTGATTTCTAAATTCTTATTAATCACCACCTGATATTTTAAAATCAAGTTCACTACTTGTGAGTTGCTTTACACGTTTGACTTAAGTTAAAAATTCTAGATTGATGCTTCCCTTATTCTCTTTAGAGACTGGAAAAGAATGCTTCTGATTCCAGTGCTTCTGTCTTACTGTGGAAATGGTATAAGCTCAGTTCTAACTTTGCCATTTAAAAAGCCATGTTAAATACATGAAATGGTGAGCTTAATCTGATCTTGTCTCTGGCATGGCCATGCTCTTTTCCTCTTAAGCCTCCTTTAGTGTTAGGACTTTGGTTTCTGTATCATATCTAATAAGACCAATTGTTAGGTGTTGAATAAATGCAATTGCCTATATATGTGTATACATATCATTTAGATGAAAATACATTCAATTAAAAATTTCATGGAAATAATATTTTATGGAAGGTGAAGTCGCTCAGTCGTGCCTGACTCTTTGCGACCCCATGGACTATAACATACTAGGCTTCTCCGTCCATGGGATTCTCCAGGCAAGAATACTGGAGTGGATTGCCATTTTATGAGAAAGCTACCTTTAAAGTAAGTTATGCATTTAAAATGATGAAAATATTATATATTCACAAATACAGTTCATACACATGCCATTAAATTAAAAATAACTTGACCTAAAATTCTGAATTGGAAATGGAAACAATGAGAGACTTGATATTCTTCAGCTCCATAATCACTACAGATTGTGACTGCAGCCATGAAATTAAAAGTTGTTTGCTTCTTGGAAGAAAAGCTATGACCAAGTTAGACAGCATATTAAAAGCAGAGACATTACTTTGTCAACAAAGGTCCATTTAGTCAAAGCTATGGTTTTTCTAGCATGTATGGATGTAAGAGTTGAAAGCTGGGCATGAAAGAATTGATGCTTTTGAACTGTGGTGTTGGAGACGACTCTTGAGAATCCCTTGAACTGCAAGGAGACCAAACCAGTCAACCCTAAAGGAAATTATTCCTGAATATTCATTGGAAGGACTGATGCTGAAGCTGAAGTTCCATTACTTTGGCCACCTGATGAGAAGAACTCATTGGAAAAAACACTGACGCTGGGAAAGACTGAAGGTAGGAAAAGGGGATGACAGAGGATGAGATGGTTGGATGGCATCAACAACTCAATGGACACGAGTTTGAGTAAGCTCTGGGAGTTGTTGATGGACAGAGAAGTCTGGTATGCTGTAGTCCATGGGGTTAGTCCATGCTGTAGTCCACAGAGTCGGACATGACTGAGTGACTGAAAATTCTGAAATTAGTTAGCAATTAAATACAAATCTATCCCATCAAAATAATAGTCTTGGTATGGAATTTCTCCAAGTCAGTCATATATGTCAATGACAGTAACCACTTTCATTTCCATTTAGCTTTTGTGTGTGTATGTGCGTGCATGTGTGCTCAGTGGTGTCCGACTCTTTGTGACCCCATGGATTGTAGCCTGCCAGACTGCTCTATCCATGGGATTTTCCAGGTAAGAATACTGGAGTGGGTTACAATTTCCTACTCCAGGGGATCTTCCTGACCAGAAATCAAATCCCTGTTTTTGCATCTCCTGCATTGGCAGGCAGATTCTTTACCACTGCACCACCTGGGAAGCCCTCATTTAGCTTCTAAATGAGAAGTATTTCCACCTAAATAGGAAAATATTTTTATGAAGTTTGCAAACCAAGTTTTCAAAAATCTAAGGAAGAAAATATAAATCTTGTCATACACAATAACTGGCAACGGAGTCTACCAGTTCTTTTCGAACATGCTGATTTCAATTCTTAACAAAAACAATCTAATAAAGCTACAGAGTAGGGAGTGATGCACTATGAGGAAAAAGGCTGCCTGCCAAGACCTAGAGTTGTAGCAAATATTACATTTTCCCATCATCAAAGTGGCTTAGATTTACAAAATATACATCCAAAAATTGTTTATCTTTTATTTTGAAGTGCTGTGCTTCTCAGAAGTTACCATCAAGTAATTCATAGCACTGGAGATTTAGAGCTTTGATTTGAAAGTTCACAGTGTTTTGAAGATAGTTTGGATTAGAGTGGAGTTAAGATTTTTATAAAAACAACTTTTTTCATACATTAAAGAATTCGTCTCAATGAAAAATAGTAAAATTTAAAAAGGTGTAGAAAGCAGTGTTAGTGATGTGACATTTTTAATTCATTCCTTTAATATAATACACTATTCATTTATTTATATTTATGCATTTTCCATAAACATTGAGGTACTGTAAAGCTGCACAATCTAGAGAATAAAAGTATATACACTTCTAATGTAATATGTTACCTTGAGAAGCAAAAAAAAAAAAGCTGTTGAGAAGTCACTGTTACTGTCATTGGAAGCTTCATTTTGCTATAAAATTTCTAAGATCTAATCTAATTTAAGTTTCTTAGAAATTAAAGTAAAAAAGGGAAACACATTATGGTGCATAACTTTCATTTTCTTATAAAGTACAATTTGCAAATTAGTCCCCAGAAATATTTTTTTCTCCCAGAAATTGAACTCAACTAATTGACTAATGTTACTTAAATAGTACAGTTTCTTAGAATGAATCTTAAAAACTATAGACATGTCTTGTCTTTGTTCTACACTGAAGGTTATTTTGGAGTTCATTTATATAAACTTGGCATTTATGAACATTTCAACTGAATGTATGAAAAATAGTTTTTCTTGTAACACTCAACTTCTAGGAACAGAACTCATTTGCAAGCTACTGGCCTCATATCTCCATTAAATTGCATTTCATTCTCAGGCATTCGGTTTCACATTTTGACATTGCAGCTCATTCTCTCCTTCTGCCCAGACTATTCTTGTGAACAAATACCTACAGAGGATTTTATTGAATTATTATTAATTAGATTGTGGCATTATTTCTTCATCTTTCTGTTCCGTTCAGTTCAGTCACTCACTTGTGTCTGACGCTTTGTGATCCCATGGATTTCAGCACAGCAGTCTTCCCTGTCCATCACCAACTCATGGAGTGTGCTCAAACTCATGTCCATAGAGTGGATGATACCATACAGCCATCTCATCCTCTGTCATCCCCTTATCCTGCCTTCAATCTTTCCCAGCATCAGTGTCTTTTCTAATGAATGAGCTCTTCACATCAGGTGGCTGAAGTATTGAAACTTCAGTTTCAATAACGTTCCTTTCAACAAATATTCATGACTGATTTCCTTTAAGATTGAATCCTTTGATCTCCTTGCAGTCCAAGGAATCCTCAAGAGATTTCTCCAACACCATAGTTCAAAAGCATCAATTCTTCAGTACTCAGTTTTCTTTATGGTCTAAGTCTCACATCTTTACATGACTACAGGAAAGACCAAAGCTTTTACCAAACAGACATTTCTTGGCAAAGTAATGTCTCTGCTTTTTAATATGCTGTCTAGGACTGTCATAGCTTTTCTTCCAAGGAGCAAGTGTCTTAATTTCATGGCTTCAGTCACCATCTGCAATGATTTTGTAGCTCAAGAAAATAGTTTGTCACTGTTTCCATTGTTTCCCCATCTGTTTGCCATGAAGTGATGGGACCCGATGCCATGATCTTAGCTTTCTGAATGTTGAGTTTTAAGCCAGCTTTTCACTCTCCTCTTTCAGGGTGGTGTCATCTGCATATCTGAGGTTATTGATATTTCTCCTAGCAATCTTGATTCCAGCTTGTGCTATATACAGCACAGAATTTTGCATGATGTGCTCTGCATATAATTTAAATAAACAGGGTGACATACAGCCTTGGTGTACTTCTTTCCCAATTTTGAGCCAGTCTATTGTTCCATGTCCCATCTCTTTGAGAATTTTCCAGTTTGTTGTGATTCACATAGTCAAAGGCTTTGGTGTAGTCAATAAAGCAGAGGTAGATTGTTTTTTTTTTGTTTGTTTGTTTGTTTTTTTCTGGAATCCTCTTGCTTTTTCAATGATCCAGCAGATGTTGGCAATTTAATCTCTGGTTCCTCTGCCTTTTCTAAATTCAGCTTGAACATCTGGAAGTTCTCGGTACACATACTGTTGAAACTTAGCTTGGAGAATTTTGAGTGTTACTTTACTAACTTGTGAGTGCAACTGTGTGATAGATTGAACATTATTTGAGATTGCTTTTCTTTGGGATTGGAATGGAAATTGACATTTTCTGAAGCCTCATATAGTTTTCCACAGAAGCTACTTTAAACATTTTTCTGGATTTGAAATCTTGCCCGTCTCTATCTTCTTTGGATTACAGTAACACCCACTGGCTAGACAGGTGCTGGATGCATGCCAAGGAGGACACATGTTGGAGATTCAGACTTGCCACTGTCATCACCATTGCTGACGTAGTGACTGGGTCCCCATGGGTTGCAGTGTGTCAGGGTTCCCTGTCCCTTACTGTCTTCCAGCGTTTGCTCAAACTCATGTCCATTAAGTTGATGATGCCATCTAGTCATCTTATCCTCTGCCATCCCCTTATCTTCCTCCCCTCAATCCTTCCTAGCATAGCAGTCTTTTCTAGTGATTTAGCTCTTTGGTTCAGGTGGCCAAAATATTGGAGCTTCAGCTTCGGCCTCAGTCCTTCCAATGAATATTGAGGGTTAGTCTCAAGGAAATCTTAAATTTCCTTTAGGATTGACTTTTGGTCGCCTTGTAGTACAAGGGACTCTCAAGAGGTTTTTTTTTTTTTTTTTTTTCAGCGCTACAGTTCTAAAGCATCATTTCTTTAGTGCTCAGTCATACTTATGGTCTACCTTACATGTGTGCATGACTACTGGAAAAAACATAGATTTGACTACAAAGACTTTTGTTGGCAAAGTGATGGCTCTGCCTTTTAATATACTGTCTAGGTTTGTCAGAGCTTCCCTTCCAAGGGGCAAATGTCTTTTAATTTCAAGGCTGCAGTCACTTTTCACAGTAATTTCAGAGCCCAAGATAAGAAAATCTGTCACTATTTCCACTTTTCCCCCTTGTGTTGCTATGAACTGTTGGGACTGGAAGCCATGATCTTAATGTTTTGAATGTTGAGTTTTAAGCAGTGTTTTCACTTTCCTCTTTCATCCTCATCAAGAGGCTTTTTAGTTCTTCTTCACCTTCTGCTAATAGGGTGATATCATTTGCATACCTGAGGTTATTGATATTTCTCCCGGCAATCTTGATTCCAGCTTGTAAGCTATCCAGCCCAGCATTTCTCATGATGTACTTACTCTGCATAGATGTTAAATAAGCAGGGTGGCAATATACAGTCTTGATGTACTCCTCTCCCAATTTAGAACCAGTCAGTTTCTCCATGTCTGGTTCTAACTGCTGCTTCTTGATCCACATACAGATTTCTCAGGAGACAGGTAAATTGGTCTGGTATCCCCATCTTTAAGAATTTTCCACAATTTGTTGTGATCCACGTGACCCCAAATTAAACTCATCTTTCTTCCCCACAAAATATCCCCTCCTTTTATGTTTTGTATTTTAGTAAACATCATAATTATTCAGTAAATATATAGCTCCCCAACTCCATTCCCACCACTAGCTTACTGTCATTCCTTTTTTAAAAAATATAAATTTATTTTAATTGGAGGTTAATTACTTTACAATATTGTATTGGTTTTGCCATACATCAATATGAATCCGCCACAGGTATAGATGTGTTCCCCATCCTGAACCCCCTCCCTCTTCCCTCCCCCCTACCATTCCTCTGGGTCATCTCAGTGCACCAGCCCCAATCATTCTGTCAGTCTAACAGCTCCTAATTTTTTGTTCAGAGTGTTTACTGGAAGAGGCTCTCAACTTGTGTCCATTTTTTCCAGTCTTGACTCATTTCTATTCTTTTCTCTACATAGATAGGAGTGCACAATGTAATTATGGTCCTATCCCTTCTGTGATTAAGAGCCTGTAATGGGCTCAGTGTTTAGACTAATCATGAAGTAAAAAAAAGAGGAGCCTTTCTCGTGTGCCTTGGTTCTTGGTAAAGACACAAAAGAATCTGAGGTATTACCATTGCAAAAACAAGTTTATTGGGGGAAAAACAAATGAACAAACAAAGAATATCTCAGGAGAGAGGTAAAACAATCCGAGAGAGGCACTGGTTTTGGAATGATGAGGTATGGGGTTTTTCCAGACAGGTAATGTATGGATGTGCGAGTTGGACTGTGAAGAAAGCTGAGCGCTGAAGAACTGATGCTTTTGAACTGTGGTGTTGGAGAAGACTCTTGAGAGTCCCTTGGACTGCAAGGAGGTCCATCCTAAAGGAGATCAGTCCTGGGTGTTCATTGGAAGGACTGAAGCTAAAGCTTAAACTCCAATACTTTGGCCACCTCATGCAAAGAGTTGACTCGGTAAAAGCCCTGATGCTGGGAGGGATTGGGGGCAGGAAAAGGGGACGACAGAGGATGAGATGGCTGGATGGCATCACTGACTTGATGGACACAAGTTTGAGTAGTTTCCAGGAGCTGGTGATGGATGGGGAGGCCTGGTGTGGTACAATTCATGGGGTCGCAAAGAGTCGGACACCACTGAGCGACTGAACTGAACTGAACTGATAGGATGTTTATGAACTTTTAATAGGCTTCTGGCTGCCTAAGTTTACTTGAGGACACAGCTCTGCTTCAAGGGACATGTGTCAAAATTGGAGAAGTCCCTGTGGTTAGTCTGTATCCACAGAGGGGCTAAGGCTGATGTGCTGGAGTTGGAAAGATCTCCATGGTTATTTTGTAGCATATCCATGAGCTCTCTTGGGCCACACTGGGGTTTGTCTGAGATCCGATTTAGAGATCAGCTTGAATCTTTTCAGCAAGGAAACCCCTCCTTGTCTATGCCTAACTTCTTACCTAACACTGATGGCATTGTTCCTTACCACTTCAGCCTCATCTCTTCAAGCACTTTGAACCAGAGGACCTAAGTATATTGATTTTTTTTTTTTTTGTCACAATGTCTTTATCTGCTCCGCCCACTTAAAAGATTTTAACTCTTACTGGGCCATTTCCTATGTTTATTTTTGATTATATAGTTTCCTCTCATATTTTACATGCAAGTTCAATTTTATTTCTTCTGGGAAGCCTATTAGATACCCTGATCTATGCTACCACTATATCCAACTTCTTAGAATATGTCACTGTGCATAGAAACCTCCTGTATACTTGTTAACAACCCTTAACTGTCTTAACTGAATTTAAACAGCACTTGCTTTATTTTGTTTCTTTATTTATAGCCCCTAGTACAATGCCCAGAATATGTGTTCACTAAATATCATTTAAAGAATGAATAAATGGAATTGTGATTTTTTATTATTCTTACAGTTGTTTCATGTATGATAGTGTGAACCTGATTATTTGCAAGTCCTCATTCTGACTTCTTAAATGACATGAGATAGGAAGAAAATTCAATGCTTAGGAATTAAGTTATGTTTTTATCATGCCCCCTACCCCTACCAAGTCATACAATTCTTTTAGGTATTATAATATCACAAATATATTTAATCAAATACTTCCTGTGCATGAGACACAGCTAGGCAATATGTGGTAAACAAGTTTGCTTCAATATAAAGTGGAAATACTGTCTCTGAGAAGTGCATTGATCTCAAATGGCAGAGTTAGTCTTCTTTTGTAAGAAGCATCTTTCAAATAAAGCTATTTGAGCGTTTGAAGGTGTCAACACTTTGATGTTTCAAAGCCTCAATTATTCAGGTACCACAGAGCTGAGCATTGTATGTCTGCCAATGTCACATTTAAAAGCTCAGATGGCTAAGATACCATGTTCTGTTCAAGTCTTCTGATACTTGAAATTAAGAGAGAAGCCCTTTCATTTCAGCAACTCCTAAGGCTCTCTCAGTTTTCATGCTGCTGCTGCTGAAATTCAACATTCATTAAATACTTGCTTGCAATTTGAATACATTGTTAATAGGGTGGACAGCTTCTGTGGTTGAAAGTTCAATTTATACTCTAGGGCTGGGGGTGGGGCGGGATGGGGGAACTTTTGATATCTCTGATTGAGATTGGATATTGTATCAAGGACTTGGTTTGGAGCCTGAAACATATTAGACAAATTATCCAAGGGGAGTGAAAACAAATGCTTTTATCTTAAGCTGCACCTGAGGAAGCTACAGTCATGTTTTAACATAATGCATTCAATCCTGTGTTGCCCACATCCCAGATGTGTTTGAGGACTTTTTCTCAAGAAAGCAGCTGCAAATACTGATTTTTCTACCAATATTATACAACACTGCTTTATTTAATCGCTTATAATATAAAGCTTCTGGCCTACTGACTAAAGTCACAACCTTCTATCTCAAGGCTACATCACCTTTTAATTGTCAAACAAATATTTATATTTAAATTTCTAGTGCCATTTGTTTCTAAAGACAGACTTCTTCTAGCATCAAATAATCTAAAATTTGCATTGGTCTGAATTTGCCTGGAAATGGCATTTAGATTGAATAATACTTGTGGTAGAAATTAATTTTAAATATTTTGGAGAAATAATGCATGAAGAGGTGTCATCAATAATACCTATAAATGAAGTTATAATCTCCACATTTTGCATCCAGTTTCATGCATGATCCAGATTCTTATTAGTACTCAAATGGTAATTGCTTAATTAAGAAGGGAAAAGAAGTATCCAACCTATACCTTACTCAAATGATTCCTTCTAAAGCATCATTTTAAAAATGCCTAAATAAAACATCCAAACTACTCAGCCACACTGCCAATCCCCTTTTGGCAGCATTTTTGGTCTTTTTTTCTCTTTTGGAATATACTTTTCTACTTGAACATTCTGCTCACTGTAACACCCAGCTCCTTGAATGACTGTGGTACACCTAATCTATCCTTTAAAAATCTGCTATACTGACTTTTCTATGAGCAATTTTCTTACTGTTCCAACCTCGGAAGATTTCTTCCTGTCCCACATTTATATTACTTACCGTTTGCCCCCATTTATTTGGCATTACAGCACGCATCTGTTCTATTTTTGGCTGATATTGCTACTGACCTTTTATGTACATTTCTTGTCTCCTTAAATGGATGAAATGCTTTTTGAGGACAGGATCAGGAATTGAATCATAGATTTTTGCACCTATAAGAAACTTTAGAGATCAAATAGTCCAACACTTCATTTTATAATTGAGAAGAAAAGAGTCTGGTAGAAGTTAAGTTACTGATTTAAGGTCAAACAATAATTTAGTTGGAAGATCGGAAATGGAATTCCTGGCTTGAAATACATTGTTCTTTACAGTGTACTCCTCGGTAACTTTCCCACCATGTTAGAGTTGAAATGAGCATTAGTCATCCAGCCTCCTCAATTTACAGAGTGAGAAACTGAAACTAGAGAAGCTGAGAAACTACTGCCAATGTCATATATTGAGTTAATTTCAGCAATCTTAGGACTACAAAGCACGATGCTTTGCCCACTGATCTAAACTCTCTTCATCTTTCTGTATTCCATAAACTTCCATGTATAGAATAAATACTTATTAAGCATCTGCTAAACTTTATACATAAGAATATAAATGTCTCTAGTATAGAGTCCTAGAATCTGTTTTTAAGTGGACATGGAGAAATAAATTTCAAAGTTTAACTTTGGCCCCATCCCATTAATCTTTCTCCATGCACCACTCTCTATTTCATCTTTGAATAACCAAGTTGTGTATATAAACAGGTAGATTTAGGTTTATTTATATTTTTTTTGGGGGAGGATATATATATATGTATGTATGTATGTATCTTGTCTTTCAAAGTTAACTAGAGCCAAATCCTTACCTTTTTGTGTATGGCAGATCTCTTTTCCACAGAACTCTCAATCTGTCTCGAATTGAGTTAAAGTTTCCATTTATCGTCACTTAGTGGTTTCTCCTAAAGTGTGAGGAATACTTATTTTCTATATTTTACACAAAGAAAACCCTTCACAAGAAGTATTATAATCCATTATCTAGTGAAGACCGTGGGAGAGTCTTCAGCATGTCAACATACTCTGTAACTAGAAACACCTAAGTTTTTAAAGATTTTCTTTATAATCACCATACAGTGAAAGCTCAATCACCATAACTCCCACAGTCCAGAGATTGTCTCACCTTAATTTAATTCATGAATTTTGCTTCAGTTCATTATTTTTGACTGATTAAACAAAACATTGGACTTAGAAATTTACTGTGATCATCAGAGGACATGTGATCTTACAAGAGGTCACACTGCCACTGATTCACTGTGTGGGTTTTAACCAAGTCATGAATGTCTCTGGGATTATTCCTTCATCTGTCAAAAATAAACAAAGAAACAAAAATAGAACCTTTTGACTAAACGATCTCTACCTGTCTCTCTCTTGATAAATGGATCAAGATATCTGAAGACATGGATCTCCCTTTCCAACTGCTGAAATATTTGAAAATTGTAGAAATGCTATTTTACAAATCTAAATTTCCTGGAAAGTTACAATCAGAGTGCCAGAAGATGATAGGAGTTTGTGGAAGATACCTAATATTTGTTCAAGGTTTACATGTGTCATGAACTTCATCGATATTAACTTACTTATTCTGCAAAATTCTGTTAAATAAATGCTATTATTATTCTCATTTTATAGGTGAAAAATCTGATGCACTGGGTTTATAGTAACATGTCTTACAGTGTGTAGTGAGTTAGTCAAAATTTGCAGTCAAATCTCAGGTTTTAGAACCTGTATTCTCAAACACTGCTTTCAACTCTCTCATGGACAATCACAAAGACCCAAATGTTTATGTTAGGAACATGAGATCAGAGAGATCTACAAACATCCAAGCCCTAGGAGAAAACAGCTACAATATAATAATAGGTCCAGACATACAAATACAGAGAGTTCCACTGTACGCTAGAGGATAAAAGGTTGTGACACAAAGTGATTGCTTAAAAATCAGAGTCCTTTATCAACCTAGAGTGGTAGGATGGTGAGGGAGATGGGAGGAAGGATCAAAAGGGAGGAGATATATGTATACCTATGGCTGATTCGTGTTGAGGTTTGACAGAAAACAATAAAATTCTGTAAAGCAATTATTCTTCAAGAAAAAAATTTTTGAAAATGTAATTGATTTAAAACCTCTATTTAGAACATCAAGACACTAGAACAGAACTTGAAGTTTATTTTTAATGAGCACATTCATTTTTCTTCTTAATTGAAATTTTGTTTTCTGCTAAGTATGTGCCCATTTGACACTTCACCCATTGCTTAAGGTTCTCTATCTTCCTTTAAACCATCCACTTAAAGCTCAACATTCTGAAAATAAGATCATGGCATCTGGTCCCACCACTTACATGGGAAATAAGTGGGGAAACAGTGGAAACAGTGTCAGACTTCATTTTTTGGGCTCTAAAACCACTGCACATGATGACTGCAGCCATGAAATTAAAGGACACTTACTCCTTGGAAGAAAAGTTATGACCAACCTAGATAGCATATTCAAAAGCAGAGACATTACTTTTCCAACAAAGGTCCATCTAGTCAAGGCTATGATATTTCCAGTGGTCATGTATGGATGTGAGATTTGGATTGTGAAGAAAGCTGAGCACCGAAGAATTGATGCTTTTGAACTGTGATGTTGGAGAAGACTCTTGAGAGTCCCTTGGACTGCAAGGAGATCCAACCAGTCAATTCTGAAGGAGATCAGCCCTGGGATTTCTTTGGAGGGAATGATGTTAAAGCTGAAACTCCAGTACTTTGGCCACCTAATGCGAAGAGTTGACTCACTGGAAAAGAGACTCTGATGCTGGGAGGGATTGGGGGCAGGAGGAGAAGGGGACGACAGAGGATAAGATGGCTGGATGGCATCATTGACTCAGTGGACACGAGTCTGAGTGATCTCCGGGAGTTGGTGGTGGACAGAGAGGCCTGGTGTGCTGCAATTCATGGATTCGCAAAGAGTTGGACACGACTGAGCGATTGAACTGAACTGAACTGAAGAAGATATTGAGACTTTCTCTCTATGCCCATCACTGTATTTGCTACTAGCTATGATAAGTACAAAACAGTAGACAAATGATTAGAAAATTGAAAATTTTATTGTTTACATGGAGCAAGAAAGCCAATATAAGTGAGCCAATCGC
Organism: Nanger dama; assembly: GCA_917880005.1. Taxonomy (NCBI): domain Eukaryota; kingdom Metazoa; phylum Chordata; class Mammalia; order Artiodactyla; family Bovidae; genus Nanger; species Nanger dama. The sequence continues at coordinate 9,948,008 of CAKJTW010000069.1, forward strand.
ATTATTCTGTGAAAACTTGAGCGTGATCTTGTGTTCTAAATTCCCTGATTGCAAAAGCAACACAAGTGGTATCTAATCCTGTTTCTGATATTAAGAAGCAAACCGTTGGCTAAGGATTAATTACTTTATCTGTAAAATGGGAGACCCAGACTCGAAATGAATCTCTAAGACCTCTTGCTGGTATGCAAACCCATGCCTTCCACTCTTGAGTGGATCTTGGAGTCCCCGCTGTATTTCACACTGTCAGTTATATTATTCATATTTATGGTAAGTAATGTTTAATTTTTCTTGGTAAGGTATTTGTTGCTTTTGCTGTTCAGTTGCTAAGTCATAGCCAATTCTTTGCATCCCCATGGACTGCAGCACGCCAGACTTCTCTGTTCATCACCATCTCCTGGAGTTTTCTCACACTCACGTCCATTGAGTATTTGTTACCATCCAACAATCTCATCCTCTGTCACCTCCTTTTTCTCTTGCCCTCAGACTTTCACAGCATCAAGTTCTTTTCCAGTGAGTCAGCTCTTTTCACCAAGTGCCCAAAGTATTTAGCTGCAGCTACAGTTTCAATCCTTCTAATGAATATTCAGGGTTGATTGCCTTTAGGATTGATTGGCTCGATATCCTTGCTGTCCAAGGGACACCTGAGAGTCTTCTCCAGCACCTCAGATTGAAAGTATCAGTTTGGCGCTCAGCCTTTTTTATGGTCCAACACTGACATCTGTACATGACTATTGGGGAAACCATAACTGTGAATGTATGAACCTCTGTCAGCAATGTGATGTCTCTGCTTTTTAATATGCTGTCCAGGTTTGTCATGAAGCTTCCTTGGTGGTAAAGACTCTGCCTGTAATGCAGGAGACCTGGTTTCAATCCCCAGGTTGGGAAGATCTTCTGGAGAATCAAATGGCAACCCACTCCAAAACTCTTGCATGGAGAATTCCATGAACAGAGGATTCTGTTGGTCTACAGTCCATGGGGTTGCAAACAGTTGAACATGACTGTGCAACTTTCACTTTCACCTTTTAGGTTTGTCAGAGCTTTTTTCCTAAGAGCAAGTGCCTTTTAATTTCATGGCTGTAGTCACTGTCTGTAGTGATTTTGGAGGCCAAGAAAATAAAGTCTGCTACAGTTCCCTTCCACCCCCCGCCATATATTTGCCATGAAGTAATGGAACCAGATGCCATGATTATACAGTTTTGAATATAGAGTTTTAAGCTGGCATTTTCACTCTTCTCTTTCACCTTCATCAAGAGTTTCTTTAGTTCTTTTTGCTTTCTACCATTGGGATGATATCATCTACATATCTGAAGTTCTTAATATTTCTCCCAGCCATCTTGATTCTAGGATCTGACTCACCTAAATCAGCATTTCATATGATGTGCTCAGCATATAAGTTAAATAAGTAGAGTGACAAGATGCAGTCTTGATGTATTCCTTTTCCACTTCTGAGCCAGTCCATTGTTCCTTGTCCAGTTCTAATTTTTGCTTCTTGTTTTCCATAAATGTTTCTCAGGATGCAGGTAAGGTGGTCTTGTATTCCCATCTCTTGAAGAATTTTCCACAGTTTGTTGTGATCCATACAGTCAAAGGCTTTGGCATAGTCAATGAAGCAGGAGTAGATATTTTCCTGAAATTCCCTTGCTTTTTCTATGATACAACAGAGGTTGACAATTTGATCTCTGGTTCTTCTGCCTTTTCTCAACACAGCTTTTATATATAGAAGTTCTTAGTTTACATACTGTTGAAGCTTGACTGGGAAGGATTTTGAGCATTACTTTGCTAGCACACAAAGAGAGCAAAATTGTGCACGAGTTTGAACATTGTTTGGTATTGCCTTTCTTTGGGATTGAATGATAACTGGCCACTTTCAGTTTTGTGTTTGCTGCCGAGTTTTCCAAATTTGCTGACATACTGAGTGCACCACTTTCACAGAATCATCTTTTAGGCTGTGTATATGTAATAGCTCAGCTGGAATTCTATCATCTCCACTAGCTTTGTTTGTAGCAATGTTTTCTAAGGTCCACTTGAGTTCTAACTTAGAATGTTTGGCTCTAGGTGAGTAACTACACCACTGTGGTTATCTGGGTCATTAAGATGTTTTTTGTGCAGTTCTTCTGTGTATTCTTGCCAGTACCTTTCACTATCTTCTTCTTTTTAGGTCCCTGCTGTTTCTGTTCTTTATCGTGCCCATCAAGCATCAAGCATTCCCTTGGTATCTCTAATTTTTTTTAAAGGGATTGCAGGTATTCCCATTATATTATTTAGCAATCCTCAAAAACTTTAGAAGGGATGATCTACTATCGTGTGATTAAAATTAACCTTTTCTGATTAATTTACTTTGTTAAAGAGTCTACTTCCTGCTTGACTCTTTCAAATGGTTTTTGCCCAGTCAATGCAACCTGTAATCCTTGGGATAAATTATTGGAACTTGAGAGCTTATCTTTCTTAAGGAAAAATGACAGCATCAATATCTGTCCTATCTGAAATTTTTGCTATATCTTACTCATTTTTGTGCCTATTATGTCCATACATTATCCATTTCAGTTTGATTCCAAATGTCTTATTTCTTTATTCCTTTATTTTGATTCCTGCTGTCTTTCTCTTTAAAATCATATTTACCTAAGTGCCTTTGAGCTATTCTTTAGCTTTAATTACTGATTTGACACTAGCAAACAGAAACGTGGCATTTCATGTTTTAATTGCCCTTGTTTAAAGGACATTCTGCCTTACCCCCACATAGTTATTTTGTTTATATATATGTTATTTTTAAATGACTTGTTTGGATTCTTAGTTTTGAAATTATAGGTTTTAATTTTGAGGTTCAACTGTGTCAAGTGCTTGCCTTCTATTGCTTTGAATTTAAACATATGAATATGACTCTTTATTCACTATAACCATACATATCATGAAGGGGTATAGATCGGGTAAATATAATCTTGTTTGATTAGATTTATATAGAATGAAAGTAAAGTGATATTTGAAGTAAAACTCTCAAAGCTATAAAATCACTGGGAATAGCAATTATTAAATATATTTCTGCACTATCAGTTAGATCAACCAGACAGTTAAATCAACATAGCCACTGAGAGATTCCCAAAAGTATGTGGCTAACGATAAAAAAATAATGACTTGCCATTTATAAAGATAATATAATACTAAGGATTAAATTGCAAATTATAAAAGTATGGACAGAGGGAATTACAATTACTTTTTTAAACATTCTTATATTCAATTTATTGAACCCATGCTCCTGTGTACTATCAAAGTTAATTTGTCTAGACTAGGGACACTTTACAAATTTACTCTAAAAATGAATAGGAAATAGAGATATTTGTGATTTACTGCATTCCTTCTAGAAAAAAAAAAAAAACTTAATTAAAAAGCTTCAGGCCACTATATGTTTTAATTAATTTTAGGCTGTAATTTTAGATTATTAAGAAGGCTAGGAGAAGTTGGAGAATAAATACAGGTAGCAAGCTAGCTAGAGCCACTTTAATTCTCCTGGTTTATTAAAACCTATTCAAGTCTTTGATGGTCTATGAAATCATGGAATTCTATCAATTATGATCTCAAAAGATTTCTGAAACATTTTTTAAGCAAGAAGTAAGTAAATTATGGGTTTGTCTTTTAAAATGTGTTTTATTATGTCATTACTTCAAATAATGTCAGTAACTCAGTACCAGTTTGAATGGTTATGGAACATTTGTAATTCAAAGGGGTGTGATTATCATTGTATATTCTGGTATAAAAAGACTTTAGCCAGATTACTTTTTATCGGCTCATGAATTTAGATGCAATTCTTTTAGTTCCATAATGCAGCTGTCTAGGGCTAGATATATGCAACTCTCCAAACTGGATGTCATTGAAAACTTGGTAGTTCAGGGTGGGGAGGAATTGCTGGCTCTCATGGGGAAAACATTTTGAAACAAATAGCTACAACAGAGACAAAAATGAGATTTGGGTTAGCTGTTTCCCAGGTGATATTTTTGTTTTCCATTATACAAAAAAAAAAAAAAAAAAGAAAGAAAGAAAGAAAAAGGAAAGAAAAACCCTGCTCTCTTTGGGTTCATTTCTAACTCCTGTCTTTGTAAGATAAATATCAGTTTCTCCAGTCATCCAAAAAAAAAAAAAAAAAGACTCCTTGCCACTAAGAATCATTCACTTAACTGCCAAATTTATTCTCCCTATTTAATGTGGCTTTATTAACAACATTTGCCGTCAGCAATTTTCAACCCATTGGCTGATGAAGAATGATGCATTCTCCTTTCATTAATGTTCACTTAAGAAAATCATTCTTAATCCTCAAAGGCTGAGTATGCACACAATATATTCTTAAAAAAAAAAAAAGATGTATATGAGTAAGAAAAAAATGAAGTTATTTATGCAGACTTGGTCAAAGACTAAATAAATGATAACTGGCAGGATGGGGGACAACTCAGATTCATACAGAACACCCACATCTGTTTATTCCTAAAAGCATTTGTGCATTAAGCACAGGCAGCAGCTGTGACTGGCCGGCACACTAAGCACGGCCAAGAGGAGCTACCCCTGGGTCCGAGGCCAGAGGTGGCGCCCAAGAGGAGCCACCCCTGCATCCAAGGTCAGGGGTGGTGGCCGAGAGGAGCCACCCAGCACCCAATGCCAGGGCCGTGAGGATCAACCCCACCTCCAAGGAGCTGTGGCTGACTGGGCACAGGAGGGCCTAGAGGAGCCATCCCACGTTGACGGTCAGGAAGGGCAGCAGTGAGGAGACACCCCTCATCCAAGGTAAGAAGCAGTGGCTTGGCTTTGCTGGAACACTGTGAAGAGATACCCCATGCCCAAGGTAACTGAAACCCAAGTAAGATGGTAGGTGTGGCAAGAAGGCATCAGAGGGCAGACACACTGAAATCATACTCACAGAAAACTAGTCAATCTAATCACACTAGGACCACAGCCATGCCTAGTTCAATGAAACTAAGCCATGCCCTAAACCATGCCCCTGGGGTAACCCAAGATGGGAGGGTCATGGTGGAGAGGTCTGACACAATGTGGTCCACTGGAGAAGGGAATAGAAAACTATTTCAATATTCTTGCCTTGAGAACCCCATGAACAGTATGAAAAGGCAAAATGATAGGCTACTGAAAGAGGAGGTCCCTAGGTCAGTAAGTGCCCAACATGCTACTGGAGATCAGTGGAAAAATAACTCTAGAAAGAATGAAGGGATGGAGCCAAAGTAAAAATAATACCCAGTTGTGGATGTGACATGATAGAAGCAAGGTCTGATGCTGAAAAGAGCAATATTGCATAGGAACCTGGAATGTCAGGTCCATGAATCAAGGCAAATTGGAAGTGGTCAAACAAGAGATGGCAAGAATGAACGTCAACATTCTAGGAATCAGTGAACTAAAATGGATGGGAATGGGTGAATTTAACTCAGATGACATTATATCTACTACTGCAGGCAGGAATCCCTCAGAAGAAATGGAGTAGCCATCATGGTCAGCAAAAAGTCTGAAATGCAGTACTTGGATGCAGTCTCAAAATTACAGAATGATCTCTGTTCGTTTCCAAGGCAAACTATTCAGTATCACTGTAATCCAGGTTTATGCCCCAACCAGTAATGCTGAAGAAGCTGAAATTGAATGGTTCAATGAAGACCTACAAGACCTTTTAGAACTAACACCCAAAAAGAATGTCCTTTTCATTATAGAGGACTGGAATGCACAAGTAGGAAGTCAAGGAACACCTAGGGTAACAGGCAAATTTGGCCTTGGGATGCAGAATGAAGCAGGTCAAAGGCTAATAGAGTTGTGCCAAGAAAATGCACTGGTCATAGCAAACACCCTCTTCCAACAACACAAGAGAAGACTCTACACATGGATATCACCAGATGGTCAACACCAGAATCAGATTGATTATATTCTTTGAAGCCAAAGATGGAGAAGCTCTATACAGTCAGCAAAAACAAGACCAGGAGCTGACTGTGGCTCAGATCATGAACTCTTTATTACCAAATTCAGACTCAAAATGAAGAAAGCAGGAAAAACTGCTACATCATTCAGGTATGGCCTAAATAAAATTCCTTATGATTATACAGTGGAAGTGAGAAATAAACTTAAGAGCCTAGATCTGATAGAGTGTCTGATGAACTACTGAATGAAGTTCGTGACATTGTACAGGAGACAGGGATCAAGACCATCCCCATGGAAATGAAATGCAAAAAGCAAAATGACTGTCTGGGGTGGCCTTAAAAATAGCTCTGAAAAGAAGAGAGGCAAAAAGCAAAGGAGAAAAGAAAAGATATAAGCATCTGAATGCAGAGTTCCAGAGAATAGCAAGAAGAGGTAAGAAAGCCTTCTTTAGCGATCAATGCAAAGAAATAGAGGAAAAGAACAGAATGGGAAAGACTAGAGATCTGTTCAAGAAAATTAGAGATACCAAGGGAACATTTCATGCAAAAATGAGCTCGATAAAGGACAGAAATGGTCTGGACCTAACAGAAGTAGAAGATATTCAGAAGAGGTGGCAAGAATAAACAGAAGAACTGTACAAAAAAGATCTGCATGACCTGGATAATCATAATGGTGCGATTGCTCATCTAGAGCCAGACATCCTGGAATGTGAAGTCAAGTGGGCCTTAGAAAGCATCACTATGAACAAAGCTAGTGGAGGTAATGGAATTCCAGTGGAGCCATTTCAAATCCTGAAAGATGATGCTGCGAAAGTGTTGCACTCAATATGCCAGCAAATTTGGAAAACTCAGCAGTGGCCACAGGACTGAAAAAGGTCAGTTTTCATTCCAATTCCAAAGAAAGGCAATGCCAAAGAATGCTTAGAGAACCACACAGTTGCATTCATCTCACATGCTAGTAAAGTAATGCTCAAAATTCTCCAAGCCAGGCTTCAGCAATATGTGAACTGTGAAATTCCTGATGTTCAAGCTGGTTTTAGAAAAGGCAGTGGAACAAGAGATCAAATTTCCAACATCCGCTGGATCATGGAAAAAGCAAGAGAGTTCCAGAAAAACATCTACTTCTGCTTTATTGATTATGCCAAAGCCTTTGACTGTGTGGATCACAATAAACTGTGGAAAATTCTGAGAGAGATGGGAATACCAGACCTCTTGACGTGCTTCTTAAGAAATCTGTATGCAGGTCAGGAAGCAACAGTTAGAACTGGACATAGAACAACAGACTGGTTCCAAATAGGAAAAGGAGTACGTCAAGGCTGTATATTTTAACCCTGGTTAGTTAACTTATATGCAGAGAACATCATGAGAAATGCTGGACTGGAAGAAACACAAGCTGGGATCAAGATTTCTTGGAGAAATATCAGTAACCTCAGATATGCAGATGACACCACCCTTATGGCAGAAAGTGAAGAGGAACTAGAAAGCCTCTTGATAAAATTGAAAGAGGAGAGTGAAAAGGTTGGCTTAAAGCTCAACATTCAGAAAACAAAGATCATGGCATCTGGTCCCATCACTTCATGGGAAATAGATAAGGAAACAGTGGAAACAGTGTCAGACTATATTTTTGGGCTCCAAAATCATTGCAGATGGTGACTGCAACCCTGAAATTAAAAGACACTTACTCCTTGGAAGAAAAGTTATGACCAACCTAGATAGCATATTCAAAAGCAGAGACACTACTTTGCCAACAAAGGTCCATTTAGTCAAGTCTACGGTTTTTCCAGTAGACACTTATGGATGTGAGAGTTGGACTGTTAAGAAGGCTGAGCACCGAAGAATTGATGCTTTTGAACTGTGGTGCTGGGAAGACTTTTGTGAGTCCTTTGGACTGCAAGGAGACCCAACCTGTCCATTCTGAAGGAGATCAGCCCTGGGATTTCTTTGGAAGGAATGATGCTAAAGCTGAAACTCCAGTACTTTGGCCACCTCATGTGAAGAGTTGACTCATTGGAAAATACTCTGATGGTGGGAGGGATTGGGGGCAGGAGGAGAAGGGGACGACAGAGGATGAGATGGCTGGATGGCATCACTGACTCGATGGACGTGAGTCTGAATGAACTCCGGGAGCTGGTGATGGACAGGAAGGCCTGGCGTGCTGTGATTCATGTGGTTGCAAAAAGTCGGACATGACTAAGTGACTGAACTGAACTGAACTGAGGATTTTCAATAATGCATGATATAAACTGCATCAACTAGGAATAGAAAATATTGAAAATGTTGGTATTATAAAATCCATTTGTGTTAGCAAAACCATTTTCAGTATAAAGGAGACTAATGTTTAAAAAGTATAATTTTTGATACATGTTTTTAGGACCCTAAAATTCTCTAGCTGAGGCTACTTTACAATATTTTTCCATTCTTCCACCCTCTTGTAGCATTTAGTAATCTTATATTCTAATACTAGATAAGGGTCACCTACCTAAGTCCAAGGGCTTCCCTGGAAGCTCAGTGGTAAAGAATCTGCCTACCAATACAGGAGACAGAGGTTCAAAACCTGGACTGGGAAAATTCCTTGGAAAAGGAATGGCAACCAACTCCAGTATTCTTGCCTGGGAAATCCTAGAGATAGAGGAGCTTGGCAGGCTATAGTCCTTGGAGGTGCAAAGAATCAGACATGACTTAGCAACCAAAAAACAACAACCTAAGTCCAAACTGATGACAGAGATAACCCAGGCTGAAGAAAACCTGCCATTTATCCGGAAGGACACAGGAATTTATTGGATAATAATGTTTGAGATGATGAAATAAAACAATCTATACAAATATCTATACAAGAAAAGATTTTATGAACCAGAAAACCACAATGGTGTGACCACTCACCTAGAGCTATACATCCTGGAATGTGAGGTCAAGTGGACCTTAGGAATCATCACTATGAACAAAGTTGGTAGAGGTGATGGAATTCTAGTTTCAAATACTAAAGGATAATTCTGTTAAGGAGCTGCACTCAATATGCCAGCAAATTTATAAAATTCAGCAGTGGCCACAGAACTGGAAAAGGTCAGTTTTCATTCCAGTCCCAAAGAAAGGCAATGCCAAAGAATGGCAATGACAAATAATGTTCAAACTATCACACAGTTCCACTCATCTCACACAAAATGCTTGAATTTTGACGATTAGCAAAGTAGTGCTCAAATTCTCCAAGCCAGGCTTCAACAGTTTGTGAACTATGAACTTCCAGATATTCAAGCTGGATTTAGAAATGGCAGAGGAACCAGAGGTCAAATTGCCATCATCCATTGGATCATTGAAAAAGCAAGAGAGTTCCAGAAAAACATTTACATCTGCTTTATTGACTATGCCAAAGTCTTTGACTATGTGGATCACAATAAACTGTGAAAAATTCTTAAAGAAATGGTAATACCAGACCACCTTACTTGCATCCTGGAGATATCTGTATGCAGGTCAAGAAGCAACAGTTAGAATTGGACATGGAACAACAGACTGGTTCCAAATTGGAAAAGAAGTATGTCAAGGCTGTATATCGTCACCATGCTTATTTAACTTACATGCAGAGTACATCATGTGAAATGCTGGGCTGGATGAAGCACAAGCTGGAATCAAGGTTGCTGGGAGAAATATCAATAACCTCAGGTACACAGATGACACAACCCTTATGGCAGAAAGAGAAGAGAAACTAGAGAGTCTCTTGATGAAAGTGAAATATGAGGGTGAAAAAGCTGGCTTAAAACTCAACATTCAAGAACTGATGATCATGACATCTGGTCCCATCACTTCATGGCAAATAGATGGGGAAAAAATGGAAACAGTGACAGACAATTTTCTTGGTCTCCAAAATCACTCCAGATGGTGACTGCATCCATGAAATTAAAAGACACTTGCTTCTTGGAAGAAAATCTATGACTAACCTAGACAGTGTATTAAAAACCAGAGATATTGCTTTGCCAACAAGGGCCATCTTGTTAAAGCTATGGTATTTCCAATAGTCATGTATGGATGTGAGAGTAGGACCATAAAGAAAGCTGAGCACTGAAGAATTGATGTTTTTGAACTATGGTGCTGGAGAAGACTCCTGAAAGTCCCTTGGACAATAAGATCAAAACAGTCAATCTTAAAGGATATCACTCCTGAATTTTCATTGAAAGGACTGATGCTGAAGGTGAAACTCCAATACTTTTTCTTTGTGATCAAAGAAAAGACCCTGATCCTGAGCAAGACTGAAGGCAGAAGGAGAAACAGACGACAGAGGATGAGATGGATTGATAGCATCACCAAATCAATGGACACGAGTTTGTGCGAGCTCAGGGAGTTGATGATGGACAGGGAAGCCTGTCGTGCTGCAGTCCATGTTGTTACCAAGAGATGGCCATGAGTTGGTGACTGAACAACAAGGGTATTCTTACAAACATTTCTATAAGCTCTATCAATCCTGGAAAACAGTAATATGACTATTATTTTCCATCTATATTGATTGACCTATAAAACATCTATTATACTGTCATTGAAGATGTGTCAAAAATTTGAGTTTAAAAACAAAAATTATCATCCAAAATCCATAGAATGAAATATATGTGAAAATTAAATGTGTGTATATATTTTTATGTTCTTGTAGATTCATACATTCCTTGTTCATCTATGTCTCAGAGATTGAAAATAGACACATAAGGCTGACTTGAATTTACCTAAATTCAACTAGGCATTTAGTTGATGCCTATGTATAGTTTCAACTAAAGCATACTGCTCTCCAATTTCCTCAAGGGAGTGAGAACATAGAATAGACACATTCAAATTAAGGTAAGAATGTCATTGTGGAGTATTTTTCTCTTGCCTTTTGTATTTAAGGGAGATAGTGGAGAAAAGAAAATAATTAACTGATAGATATGCAATAGTAAATGTTTAGACTCTGACATATTGCTTAAAAAGTCCTTCAAAATGTCCCTGAAATGACCCTGAAGAGGTACTAGTCTTCTTATTTTATTTAAAATGGCCCTAATCGAAACAGAGGATGTATTTTGAATAATGAGGCTGAATTTTAATAAAAATCATGTCTTTACTAATATAAATGTTCATTCCATCAAAATGAAAAGAATGTTAATCCAAGTGCTATTCTCTTGACACTTAGAAGCCTTGATCCATCCCATTAAGATTTGTCTCCACTCTTTCCATGCCTTAAGATAATAAGAAGCTCTGTTTATTTTTATTTAAACAGATAGATAGTTTTCCTTCATTCAGTTTTTATAGGAAATGTTCCATTGCATTTATAACAGGAAAAAAGCTCCTAGTATAATAGAACATCACATAGTCTGTAGTTGTACAATTTGGGCTTTTACTAGTGAAATAATTTTCTGTTCTCAAATCAGTAAAAATAATTATTCAGAATTGTTTGCATAATATTTTGCTGGGATGGGAATAGATTAGTCTCTTACTCAAAAGACATTAGCTCTACCTAAGTAAAACAAACATTATAACAGAATTAGTTATCATATACAATAATATAAGAATATATATTATTAGTTGTGCATAGAATAATTAATGTTCTATTTGCAAGTCCCAGGATAATCATATCAATGAATACTCATTTATTATGGATTTAAAAGTTATAAGTATTCATAACAAGCTGAAAGGTTGAATTTGGGATTCTGAAACTCCCTGTTGCTCTGCTAGAGCTTCAAGCTCAAAGAGAGCACTCGAGTGTACAGTCCATTTTCTACCGCAGCCTGCTCTGTTTTTAATACTATTGCCTCTGGACTATACTGTCAGTGACACTAAATTCTGCAGGTGTATATTTACTTCAGTCTACACATCTAAGTTCTATCCACACTTTCCATTTATATTACTTTTTGTTTACTGTGCACTGGAGATGGGATCTGTATTCCTGGAGGAGGAATGTGGAGAAGATACCACTTTCTGGCTGAACTGAATGTTGAATCAGGTTCCATAGATGAGTAGGAATTGAAATTTGCTTGAGAAGAGAAGTCCTTTGTAAATACAGCAAAAATATATCAGAACCATGGCAGAAGGAATTTTATTAGATATTGGAGATGTAGGGGTCATTTTTACAAAACTGACAGATCTTCCAAGTGCAGAGTGATGATTAAGACAAAAATTTTTTTCACTGATTTTTCCCATTAGCTGCAGAATTATGTTAGAAACTTCTTGGAATGGAGGTCAATATTTTTCACAATTTAATTCTAGACTTTTTTTTTTTTACCTCACTGCCCATTACTTTATTTTATCCCAACTTCATTTTTTTTTCCTGAACAAAACATGACACTCAACAAAGAAATGTACCCCATTCAATCTAGGAAGAGTGTGTGTATATATATATATATATATATATATATATATATATATATTTGGTTTGAGGGAAATCCCACTGGAATTAATGGTGCTTTCTCTTGTTTAAGTCCCATTTATCACTGGATCCCACCTTATTTAAGGAAAGCCACCAACAAACTGACGTCCTGCCTGTCACTCTATTAAAAACTTCACAGAGCTCAGTTCATGACAGCAAACATCAACAAGCCCCCAAAACTGACTGGCACTGTGCATCAATCATAGCTTGGAAGTGAAGTGAAGGAGAGGCTTTTCTTTATAGTAGATACACTAGAGAGAAAGCATGGTCATCTTAGGTGTGTCTATCTGTAAATGTCATGTCTCAATACTGTGAACACAAATGCCTTCCACCTATAATTCACTTTTCTTCCTTTTGAATGTTGGTTTGCTTCATCAAAGGTAGTGAAATATTTAGTGGAATAACCAGATTATGGACTAAATTGTAATAATTCTATTAGTGCTTTTGGAATGAATATGTTCAATATGGAAGGATTATGTTTTGAGGGTTAATTTGCCTTGTTGCTGAATTGCTTATGAAAATCAACATTTGTGTGAAACACCAAAATGCAGCAATTCTTATTTCCAATTATTTGTTCCCACTGAGTTTCCCCAAACTGTACTGCTGCTGCTATGTCGCTTCAGTCATGTCTGACTCTGTGCAACCCCAAAGACGGCAGCCCACGAGGCTCCCCCATCTCTGGAATTCTCCAGGCAAGAACACTGGTGTTGGTTGCCATTTCCTTCTCCAATGCATGAAAGTGAAAAGTGAAAGTGAAGTCACTTGTGTCTGACTCTTAGCGACTCCATGAACTGCAGCCTACCAGGCTCCTCCACCCATGGGATTTTCTAGGCAAGAGTACTGGAGTGGGTTGCCATTGCCTTCTCCACCCAAACTGTACAGTTATTTGATGATAAAATCATTGCTTTTTATTGGAACATATATAATACTTTTCTCTTTTTTACTTTGGCTGGGATTGAGATTTTTACAAGGTAGTTAAATTTCCTTTCTCAATTGAATTGGGGTCTCCTGCATAGCAGGCAGATTCTTTACCAACTGAGCTATAAGGAAAGCCCTTTCCCTTTCACTTTTTGCATGAGTATCTAGAATTTTTAGGAAATAAATTGGAAATCTTGTCTGGTAGCAAGTGCAAACTGGATCTCCTTAATTCATACCTTTAAGATTGCCTGAGTACAAAGTCGACTCTACAAATTACTGAGTGTTTGTGTTTAAAGTGTGTAGATATTTCACATTTTACTCTTCACCCAGATTTCCAGCATTATGTAGATAAGTTTTATGAAAAACAGAAGAAAAGATAAGCTTTTGTTTTTCATTTGATCAGTTTTGAAGCAAATTTAATGAATGACTAATTCAATTTTTGAGGTCATCAGCTGTTTTAAATCAATGATAAAATCAAAGTCTGGATAAGCTGATTTCAACTTTGGTCAGATTTCCATTTTGATTAAAAATTTTTCATTTCAGCACCTATTTTTAAAATTTATTTTCTTTGAAAAAAATTGCCTTACAATACTGTGTTGGCTTCTGCCATACATTAACATGAATCAAACATAGGTATACAGATGTCCTTTCCTTCTTGAATATCCCTCTCCTCTAGGTTGTCACCAGCCCTGGGTTGAGCTCCCTGCATCATAGAGCAAATTTCCATGGGCTATCTGTTTCACATAGGCTAATGTATATATTTCTGTGCTACCCTCTCTGTTTGTCCTACCCTCTCCTTCAGAATTCCATGGACTGTGTAGTCCAACTTTGTAGGTCACAAAGAGTTGGACACAGCTGAGCGACTTTCACTCACTCACTCCTTCCCCTCTCTGTGTCCACAAGTCTGCTCTCTATGTCTACATCTCCACTGCTGACTTGCAAATAAGTTCATCAGTACCATCTTTCTAAATTCCATATTTGTGTTAATATATGATATTTGTCTTTCTCTTTTTGACTTTCTTTACTTCATTCAGTATAATAAGCTCTAGGTTCATCCACCTCATTAGAACTGACTCAAATGCATTTTTTTATGGTTGAGTAATAATCCATTGTATGTATGTACCACATCTTCTTATCCATCCATCTGTCAATGGACATCTAGGTTGCTTCCATGTCCTACCTATTGCAAATAGTGTTGCAATGAACATTGGAGCACATGTGATTTTTTTTTCAATTATATTTTTTTCAGAGTATGTGCCCAGTAGTGGGACTCTTGGGTCATATGGCAATTTTATTCCTAGTTTTTAAAGGAATCTCCATGCTGTTCTCCATAGTGGCTATGCCAGTTTACATTCTCACCAACCATGCAAGAGATTTTATTTTTCTCCACAACCTGTCACCTCACACTGGTCAGAATGGCCATCATCAAAAAAATCTATAACCAATACTAATTTCTGCAGAAGCTTATATGAGCCTAATGAAGTAACAGCTACTTCATTAGCTACAGTTCATTTCTTTTCATGATTTCAAACCATACGCCACCCCTACCACTAAGCTCACAAATGACAGAGGTCACACAGCAGACAAGTTGAGAAAATGGGGAAAAGATTGTTTGTTTTCAATACTGAACAAATCTCTTGAAACCCACATACAGAAACTGCAACTGGCTCAGTGATTTCCCTTCCTATTCCAAAAAGTGATATTATATAAGCCCTCAATGCTGCTTTTATACTTTTTTGTTCAAATCTGTAGTGTCTTTTGAGTTCCTATCTGTGACTAACTAAGAATACTCTTAATAAAAATTAATTTTTTGTTACTACAAAATGCTTTTGACCTTGATACCCTTTTAGTTCTTTCACTCTGAAATTGTGTGTGTGGCACACACATGAGAGTCAGAGAAAACTACAAGGTCATCAGGTGATGACAGAAACCAAAATATTACCTGGGAGAAGAAAGATGCCAAAGCAAAAGCTGCTCCTCTATCCTTAGATAAAAAGTCCCTATCTGTCCTTCTCTTCCTCATTTCTGTGACTGACAGGTGTCACTTGATTTCAGAGAGACTTGAGCTAAGCAGCCACATAACAGGGAAAAGCAAGTGCTTGGAGAAGATTTTAGTACATGGCTGTGTGATTTCTAGATTGCTCAAATGTGAATATACAAAGGGTGGTCGGAAAAAGAAAATAAAAAGAAAAGTTTTTGTTACTAAGAACTCTTACTTGAAAATAGACCTACAAATCATTTTTATTATCCTCTAAATTGATGTTAAAAAGGTATTCACACCTGCTCCAGCCTTTGATGTGGTATACATATACAATGGAATATTACTCAGCCACAAAAAGGAACAAAATTGGGTTATTTGTAGAGACATGGATAGACCTAGAGACTGTCATACAAAGTGAAGTAAATCAGAAACAGTAAAAAAAAAAAAAAAAAAGATTGTATATTAATACATATGTGTGAAATCTAAGAAATGGTACAGATGAACCTATTTCCAGGGTAGGAATAGAGATGTAGACATAGAGAATGGACATGCAGACATGGGAGCAGTGACACAAATTGGGAGATTAGGATTGACATATATACACCACCATGTGTAAAATAGATAGTGGGGACATACTACTAAGCACAGGAACCTCAGTTTGGTGCTCTGTGATTCCCAAAAGGGGAGGATAAAGGGGATGGGAGGGAGGTCCAAGAGGGAGGGGATATTAGCTGATTCACTATGTTGTACAGCAGAAACTAACTCAACATTTTGAAGCTATTATACTCCAGTAGAAAAGTATCCACTTTTGGATTTTGTTTTTAGCTTGAAGATACAGACAGTCAGGAAGTGCATCACTCCAACCTTTACAACAAGTAATCTTGAATCCATTGGACAACTCAGGTTGCAGGGAAACTAACTCACCCAAAGTCTGAGGAAAGACACATGCCTCCAAGGGGAAATGAATCTTGATCATTTATTTACCTAGGACAGATGTCAGAGGCCAAATAGGCCAGGAAGAATTCAGCTAAAAAGTTTTAATAAATTACAAAAGATACGGTAAGAGATAGCGCCAGGGTTTGCAAATCCTTGTGGATAACGTATATAGGGATGTTTGTATTCCTCTTGAAGACTTTTTCACTCACACATTTTACCAGAAATTCAGAGGGAAGATTAGGGAGAATATTGAGTCAGCTCATCTTGTGGTGTTGGGGAGTTGATTGGGGGAAGAGACACAGCAGTCATGGAATAAAAACTGCTGAATCATCATATCTTCTCTTATACAGAACAAAAGCCTTGGTGAATAGGCACAGGGGAAACCTTTCCTAGAGGATAAACCAGGATATTGATCTCACTCCACCAGGAAGGAGGAGCAGGGGAAACTTGTGAAGGTTTTACATACAGATTCAGGACAAAGAGGCTTAATCAGAATAGTAAGGAACAATCCCCTGTTTAACTCTTCATTACCAGACTAACAAGCAGTGAATGAAAACAGTAGTAGGATAAAGCTGGGAAATTTTCAAGAAACATTATCTCAGGGACAAAGCACAAAGATATAAAGCCAGGGTTAGGGGTCAGACAATAAAAAAATTAAATCTTGGGATTTCAAGCAACACTCTAAATAAAAATAATTACTAGAAGAATATAAAATTGTAGTGCCCTGGTAAGAGTAGTGCCGGTAAATTTCAAACATAGCCTTACTCCTCACTATATTAAAATAAGCCCACAAATGAAAAATGTCGTAATCTCTAAGCATTACAAAAAGATTTACCTGAGTATAAACTATCCTAAATAAGATGTCATACTTTCAGTTAAAATCAATCAAACAAATCAACTATAAGCTGTAATATGAAGCATAATAAATGTAGTCTTAGAACAATCACTAAATCAGACATGTCACAGATATTAGATTAAGCAGGCAGGTAATTGAAATTAAATAAAAATGTTAAAAAGTTCTAAATTAAAGGTAGATAACATGCAACATCAGGTGAATGAGTTTAGCAGAGATATGGAAACTATAAGAATAAATTAAATGAAAGCACAACAAATGAAAAACATTACAAAAGACAAAGAACATTTTTGGTGGTCTCATAGGTTGAGTCAGCACAGCTAATGAAATAATTAATTTGAAAGTAAGTCAATCTAAATCATGCAATGGAAATCACAGTGGGTAGGATAAATAATAAAAACATAGAAGAAATGATCCTAGAGTTGTGGGCCAATATCAAATGATCTAATATACATATAATTGAAATTCTATAAGAAGGGGTAGGAAACAGTAAAGACATATTTGAAAAAAACAAGGGCCAAGAATGTCGTAAAAATAATGACTGTATCAAACCACAGGTCAAGAACTGATACAACTATAAGTGGAGTAAAATCCTCCTTCTTTCCCACATCTAGTGACATGACACATCTAGTCATGTTATGTTCAAATTATTGAGAACAAAACTTGAAAAGAAAATCTTGAGAGAAGACAGAAGGCATACTGTATAGGAATAAGAGGAAGGGTTATAGCTTATTTTTATCAGGAATATACAAAGAAAAATTTGATAAAGTAACATATTAAACTATAAGCAAGGTGAAAAGACAGCCTTCTGAGCGGGAGAAAACAATAGCAAATGAAACAACTGACAAACAACTAATCTCAAAGATATACAAGCAACTTTTGCAGCTCAACTCCAGAAAAATAAACGAACCAATAAAAAAATGGGCCAAAGAACTAAATAGGCATTTCTCCAAAGAAGACATACGGATGGCTAACAAACACATGAAAAGATGCTCAACATCACTTATTATCAGAGAAATGCAAATCAAGACCACAGTGAGGTATCATTTCACACCAGTCAGAATGGCTGCGATCCAAAAGTCTACAAGCAATAAATGCTGGAGGGGATGTGGAGAAAAGGGAACCCTCTTACACTGCTGGTGGGAATGCAAACTAGTACAGCCACTATGGAAAACAGTGTGGAGATTCCTTAAAAAATTGCAAATAGAACTGCCTTATGACCCAGCAATCCCACTGCTGGGCATACACACCGAGGAAACCAGAATTGAAAGAGACACATGTACCCCAATGTTCATTGCAGCACTGTTTATAATAGCCAGGACATGGAAACAACCTAGATGTCCATCAGCAGATGACTGGATAAGAAAGCTGTGGTACATATACACAATAGAGTACTGCTCAGCCCTTAAAAAGAATAAATTCGACTCAGTTCTAATGAGATGGATGAAATTGGAGCCGATTATACAGAGTGAAGTAAGCCAGAAAGAAAAACACCAATACAGTATACTGACACATATATATGGAATTTAGAAGGATAGTAATGAAGACCCTCTATGTGAGACAACAAAAGAGACTCAGAGGTATAGAACGGACTTTTGGACTCTGAGGGAGAGGGAGAGGGTGGGATGATTTGGGAGAACGGCATTGAAACATGTATACTATCTTGTAAGAATGAAGTGCCAGTCTATGTTCAATACAGGATGCAGGACGCATGGGGCTGGTGCACGGGATGATTCAGGGAGAGGATGTGGGGTGGGAGGTGGGAGGGGGCTTTGGCATTGGGAGATCGTGGACACCTGTGGCTGATTCGTGTCAATGTATGGCAAAACAAATACAGTATTGTAATTAAAAAAATAAAAAATAAAAAAAATAAAAAAATAAAATGCTGAAATGAAAAAAGAAAACAGAACGAGCAGAAACCCTGTAGATCCCGAATTCTCTGTTCAGCAAAAATATCCATCACATGTAAAGGAGAAATAAAAATGTGCTCAAAAAAACAGAGAATTTATTTCAAGTAGTGTTAATCTACACAAAACATTAAAGAAAAATTTTCAATATGAAGAATTATGATAGAAATCAAACAAAATAAATAGCACTGGGAAGAATAAATGTAAAGTAAAATTTATTTTCTTATATAAATACTATTAAGTATAACATCCTAAAACAAATTTATTATTAGTTTTACAGCATATGTAAAAGCAAAATATGTGACAAAAACAGTAAATGAAATGTAAGGGAACAATTTGGAATACAGTATTGACTGGTTTCCTTGTACTACACATGAAACAGCATATTGTTGTTCAATTGCCAAGTTGTATCTAACTCTTTCTGACCTCAAGGACTGCAGCTCACCAGTCTTCCCTGTTCTACACTATCTCCTGGAGTTTGCTCTAAGTCATGTCCTTTGATTTGGTGTTATCTAACCAGCTTTACCTCTGCCATCCTCTTCTCATTTTGTCCTCAATCTTTCTCAACAACAGGGACTTTTTCAATGAATCATCTCCTCCCATCAGGTGGCCAAATTATTGAAACATCATCTGAAGCTAATCTAAGATTAATTTAAAATGTTTAAGCCCTACAGCAACCACTAAGATAACAAATAAGTCAGTAAAAGAGAGAGAACTAAATAAGACAAAAAAAAAAAAAAAAAAAGCTGGCTTAAAACTCAGCATTGAAAAACCTAAGATCATGGCCACTGGTGCCATCACTTCACACAGATAGTTGGGGAAAAACTGGAAACAGTGACAGACTATACTCTCTTTGGCTCCAAAATCATTGTGGATGGCAACTGCAGCCATGAAATTTAAAGATGCTTGCTCCTTGGAAGGAAAGCTATGACAGACCTAGACAGCGTATTAAAAGCATAGATATTACTTTGCTGACAAAGGTCTGCATAGTCAAACCTATGTTTTTTCCCAGTAGTCATGTATGGATGTGAGAGTTGGACTGTAAAGAAGGCTGAACACTAAAAAAAAATTATGCTTTAGAAATGTGGTACTGGAGAAGATTTTTGAAAGTCCTTTGGACAGCAAGGAGATCAAAGCAGTCAACCTTAAAGAAAATCAACCTTGAATACTCACTGTAAAACTGATATTGAAGCTCCAATACTTTGGCCATTTCATGAGAAGAGCTGACTCCTTGGAAAAGACTCTGATGCTGGGAAAGATTGAGAGCAAAAGGAGAAGAGGGCAACAGAACATGAGATGGTTGGATGGAATCACTGCCTCAATGGACATGAGTTTGAGCAAACTCTGAGAAACAGTGAAGGACAGGAAAGCCAGACTGCATGCTGCAGTTCGTAGTGTCCCAAAGAGTCAGATATGACTAAGTGACTGAATAACAACAGCTAAGCATCCTAGTTTTTTTTTTTTTATTATTATTATTTTTATTTTTAGCATCCTAGTTTTATCTACCATCATTTTCTTTTAGGCAGGCAGATTCTTTACCACTGAGCAACCTGAGAAGACCCATAAGTGCAATACCTGATATTTAATCTGTTTGTTTCAACTCATAATGTTTTTCCTGTATATTTTTCCTCAATACATCTTAAAAGTTTATTCCAAGTCACTTGATGTCCCTGCTTAGATTATTAAATGATTAACCAATGATGGGTATAATAAACTCCAGAATACAAACCACAGTCCCTGGATTCTTCATGATTTGGTCCTACCACTTCATTCTTATGGGTTCTTCCACTGCAGACTGCAATTTCTAAACTTATCAGGGTAGGTTTACCTAACAGGAGGCACTGGCCAAGAATGGATAGCTGAGAGGAAGGAAGCTCTCAGAGTATCTCTGCTTTTCATAACTGCAGCCCCTACTAGGCAGTATCTCTGTGGTTCTGGCTTCAACTGGGTAACAACAGCTTTAGTACCATCAATTCAATTATTTC
Source organism: Nanger dama (assembly GCA_917880005.1). Taxonomy (NCBI): domain Eukaryota; kingdom Metazoa; phylum Chordata; class Mammalia; order Artiodactyla; family Bovidae; genus Nanger; species Nanger dama. Next base: position 9,968,858 of record CAKJTW010000069.1, read on the forward strand.
ATTAGGTCTAGAGTTAGTAGCAATATTCTACTATTGCTGATTTATAAACTGCCTCACCATCCTCTAAACTGCATCTTAGGTCTTATAACCTGTTTCTTTGTGTACATATTTCTTGTATTACATTCCCTTCATTTGAAAGGGATTGACTTCTTTGCCTTTAATTGTCAAATCCTATTGGAAAAGATGAAAGAGCAACACCTCTTTAAATAAAGGCATAAAGCCAGACTGTTTTTTGATGGTGATCTGTTGTTAAAATATTTCTAAAGCAGTGTCACTACCAAGTCTTTGGTGTTAGAAAGATGGCTTGAAATGCTTTAATCAAGGAGAATTGGTCTTGCTGAAGTCTTTTCTAAATTTTAAAGAGAGTTGCATTAGTTTCCTTGGGCTATCATAACAACATAGCATAAAATAGATGGCTTGCTGCTGCTGCTGCTGCTGCTGCTGCTGCTAAGTCACTTAAATCATGTCCGACTCTGTGCAACCCCATAGATGGCAGCCCACTAGGCTCCCCTATCCCTGGGATTCTCCAGGCAAGAACACTGTAGTGGGTTGCCATTTCCTTCTCCAGTGCATGAAAGTGAAAACTGAAAGCGAAGTCATTCAGTCATGTCTGATTCTTTGCAACCCCATGGACTGCAGCCTACCAGGCTCCTCCACCCATGGGATTTTCCAGGCAAGAGTCCTGGAGTGGGGTGCCATCACCTTCTCCATAAAATAGATGGCTTATGGTAACATAAATGCATTGTCTTACAGTGCCAGAGACTAGAGGTAAGAAATCAAGGTGTTAGCAGAGACAAACTCTCTGTAAAAGCTCTAGGATGAAATTCTTCCTTGTTCTTTCAGCTTCTGATTGCCCCAAAGCCTTCTTTTTCTTGTGGCAGCATAACTCCAATTTTTTTCTCCATCTTCACATAACCACCTTCCCTTTGAGTCTCTCCAAATTTCCCTCTTTTGTAAGCCCATATGTCAGATTGGATTAAGACCCACTTTTGTGACCTTGTCTTAATTTGATCACTTCTGAAATACCCTGTTTCCAAATAAGGTCTCATTTACTGACACTGGGCTTATGGTTTTCAACATATCTTTTTGGAGAACACAATTCAACCCATAATAGGAAGGATGGATGTTGTAAGATCTCACTTTCCTTCTGCTCCTTCCTCCAGTTTCCACTATATTTTCCACTATATGAAAAGAGGCAGATTTTTGCCTAAATTTCTTCTCTAGGTCTTTGTCATAACCAAATTCTTCCATGAAAATCATAAGAATTTCTGTTTTGAATGGGAGGGGTGTAATTGTACAGGATGCCCTTGTCTATAGCAGTTAGCCTGTCCAGGCCTCCTGTGCAACTTGACCACAATATTCATGCCCATTCCAAACAGTTTGCTGCCAGAAAACTACATTTATTAAAACTTTCATAGAGACTGAAAAATAGCCACCTGATTGTGGTGTCTGACAGGCACAGCCTGCACTGTAAACTTTTAGTAATTTACAGTTCACATTGTAAAATATCAGAGTCAATGCTGAAAAAGATAATATTCTATGGGCTTCCTGGGAATCCTGACCTCAAATCTTCTTCTAACATTTTCTAACCTAATGGGAATTCATTTACTGTCTCTAAACAGCCCCCTAATACATTATTTTAAGATCTATTATTTACTGTATTGGCTAGCAAGTTTTATCTCTTATTTATGATCAGGTAAGTTTTAATTGGAAGTGGGTTGGAAGTCATCCAAGCTAGGTGGTTAGTGTGGTCCCTGTTGTAAATTGATCTTACAAACACCTGCTTGTTGTGTGAAGTTATGCAAAAATCATCCTTGAGCTCTTGCATTTTCTTTTTTTTTTCTTTCATTTTTAAACTTTTGAAGCACCATGGAACTTGCCAATTAAATCAAGAAAACATAAATAAATCTCTCTGATTTTGAGAGGGGTAGAAGAATCTTTGTTTAAAGCATAGTTCTTTTGACTAAATTATAATTAATTATTTTCATGTGTTATGAGAGTTTTTATCCACAATGTTCTTGACTTGAAAAAGTGTTAACCTAGTTGTAATAAGTAAAAAGAAAGAAGTTGATGTCCCATAACCTGAAGGTAAGAGGATAGATAGATGCATAGAATATTTGACCAAAAGGTTCATAAATAGTTAAAAATGTTTATGGACTAGGGTCATATTTTAAGAAAGGGTGGGATGGTTTGGGAGAATGGCAATGAAACATGTATTCCTGTAAGAAACGAAGCGCCAATCTATGTTCAATGTAGGATGCAGGATGCATGGGGCTGATGCACAGGATGATTCAAGTAGAGGATGTGGGGTGGGAGGTGGGAGGGGGCTTCGGCATTGGGAGATTGTGTTCACCTATGGCTGATTCGTGTCAATGTATGGCAAAACAAATACAGTATTGTAATTTTTTTAAAAAATAAATAAATAAATAAATTAAAAAAAAAAACAAACCTGAATAGAGTCAATTTGCTTTTCCTTTATATTATAATACTGCTATAGGCCAGCTACTTCCAGTTCCTCAATATGCTTTTGGAAGCAGTGAGTACTTTGGATTGAGAGGTTTCTGGAAGGCCAAATTAAGTCATTAAATCTAATTGTATTTAGCTATTCTTTATCATACATGTTTTGGTGACTATATGCAGCTATTGCATTCTATTCCCCAAACAGCATAACTTGAGAAAATTTGAATTTCAATATTAAAATAGTCATTCTTTGCATATACATTCTGCCCTCAATTACATGCACTAATAGAGGGGAACAGTTGCATGATTGATTCAATGAAAAAAAAGATTATACCATTGTCTTCAAATTATATTATATCACTTTTGCTGCAGCAGAATTGTCTTACTCATTCCATCTTGCTCCTGATAACCGATGTTTACACTGGTTCATTGTGAGAAAGTCACTGGGTCTTTCCTAGGTGGCCAACAGCTGGAAATTGAACATTTCCCACAAATATATTCAAAGTAAGACAAAGCACTACAATACTTTTACCTTTCCTCAAGTTAATAAGAGTCATGGTGGGCAGTTTCCATTCTTAGTTTTGCTAAATCCTCTATTAGTTGAATCTTCTCCTTTGGTCCCAAGATGAATACAATTCCTCCTAGAAAGTCAAGCAGGGAATTCCCAGGTAGTCCAGTAGTTAGAACTCCACGCTTTAACTGCTAAGGGCATGAATTTAATCCCTGGTCTGGAAACTAAGCAATGTTCCAAAAAAATGTCAAGAAGAATGACAAGATAGAACAAATAATGAGTCTGTTTTAAGGGAATGGTTGCAATGATTATGACAGTCAGACCAGTGACTTTGATCTCTTTGTGTCTATTTCCTGATCTGTAAAATAGGAGTAAAATTCTTCCCTGTTAGCTGATCAGAGCTATTTTAAATAAAATTAATCGTTGATTTTTTTCAAATATAATCCATAGTAAACATTTAAGGGGAAACAATTACATGAGAAGTACTGATCACTAAAGGACTCAGGCCTAAAGTAAAGACCCTTAGGTTTCATGTTCCATGATGCCATATATGCATGTTAGCATACAGATGGAAAATCAATTAGCACACCTCAATTTGACTCAGTATAATCTTAGTAGTTTAAATTTAGGAAAGGGTATTTTATTTCTTAATAGAAAGAATTTCTGAGTGTTAGTGAGTTTTACTTACTGAACTCAAGTGAAATTTGCTCAGTCATTCCTGACTGTTTGTGACCTCATGGATATACAATAGACAGAATTATCCAGTCCAGAATACTGGAGCAGGTAGCTGCACCAGCCCTGAGCACCCTGTCTCATGCATTGAACCTGGACTGGCAATCTGTTTCACATATGATAATATACATGTTTCAATGCTGTTCTCTCAAATCATCCCACCTTTGTCTTCTCCCACAGAGTCCAAAAGACTGTTCTTTATGTGTGTGTCTCTTTTGTTGTCTTGCATATAGGGTTATCATTATCAACTGTCTAAATTCCATATATATGCTGCATTAGTATACTGTATTGGTGTTTTTCTTTCTGGCTTACTTCACTCTGTATAATAGGCTCCAGTTTCATCCACTTCATCAGAACTGATCCCAGAAAAATAAATGACCCAATCCAAAAATAAGCCAAAGAACTAAACAGACATTTCTCCAAAGAAGACATACAGATGGCTAACAAACACATGAAAAGATACTCAACATCACTCATTATCAGAGAAATGCAAATCAAAACCACAATGAAGTACCATCTCATGCCAGTCAGAATGGCTGCAATCCAAAAGTCTGCAAGCAATAAATGCTGGAGAGGATGTGGAGAAAAGGGAACCGTCTTACACTGTTAGTGGGAATGCAAAAATGCAAACTAGTACAGCCACTATGGAGAACAGTGTGGAGATTCCCACTGCTTGTGGGAATGCAAACTAGTACAGCCACTATGGAAAACAGTGTGGAGATTCCTTAAAAAATTGCAAATAGAACTGCCTTATGATCCAGCAATCCCACTGCTGGGCATACACACCGAGGAAACCAGAATTGAAAGAGACACATGTACCTCAATGTTCATTGCAGCACTGTTTATAATAGCCAGGACATGGAAACAACCTAGATGTCCATCAGCAGATGACTGGATAAGAAAGCTGTGGTACATATACACAATAGAGTACTGCTCAGCCCTTAAAAAGAATAAATTCGACTCAGTTCTAATGAGATGGATGAAATTGGAGCTGATTATACAGAGTGAACTAAGCCAGAAAGAAAAACACCAATACAGTATACTGACACATATATATGGAATTTAGAAGGATAGTAATGATGACCCTCTATGTGAGACAACAAAAGAGACTCAGAGGTATAGAACGGACTTTTGGACTCTGAGGGAGAGGGAGAGGGTGGGATGATTTGGGAGAACGGCACTGAAACACGTACACTATCTTGTAAGAATGAAGTGCCAGTCTATGTTCAATACAGGATGCAGGATGTATGGGGCTGGTGCACGGGATGATTCAGGGAGAGGATGTGGGGTGGGAGGTGGGAGGGGGCTTTGGCATTGGGAGATCGTGGACAACTGTGACTGATTCATGTCAATGTATGGCAAAACAAATACAGTATTGTAATGTAGAATAAAGTATTAGAAAAAAAAAAAAGCTGGAAATAGAGCTGCCATATGATCCAGCAATCTCACTGCTGGGCATACACACTGAGAAAACCAAAATTGAAAGAGACATATGTTCCCCAGTGTTCATCACAGCACTGTTTATAATAGCCAGGACATGGAAGCAACCTAGATGTCCATCAGCAGATGAATGGATAAGAAAGCTGTGGTACATATACACAATGGAATATTACTCAGCCTTTTTATTTTAAAGGGAAAAAAAATCTTAAGCTTACAGAATAGCAAGTAAAAATTTGGAATTCTCCATAAGAAAAAAGTCTATACACACTTATTCACTTCTGTGAAACCCCATCAAGGTTAGTTTCTGCTTCAACTTTGGTTGTAGAAATCTAGTTTCCAAAGAGACACAATAGAGATACAGAATTTAACTGTGGAGATGAAAACAAAAAAATACTGTAGCTGAATATTGTAAAGAAAAAAATATTAAAGATAGTCACTGGTTTTATCAGGTTGAATAAGGGGAAGAAGCCAATTATTAAGTATGGGAGAAAAAGTAACAAAAAATTCAAAAACTATTTTTACCCCATGTATGGTTCTTTGCCAAGTATAGATGGCATTACTTTAAATATTGTGAGAAGAAGTGACTTAAGCAAGTTTCAGTTTATTTAGGAAAAACAAACAAACAAACAAACAAAAAAGATTTATTATTGTAGATAATAAATGTATTATGATAATAAAATAGTACTATGAATAAATCATGTATGACACTATACTTGGGGGCGTCATCATTCAGTAAAGGCATATGCCGTCCAAGATATATAGCCTCCAGAGTACATCATTTTAAGATGGAGCATTTAGTGAACACTTTAGCAAACCTTAGTCTCTTATTTATGATCAGGTTGGTTTTAATTGGAAGTGGGCTGGAAGGCATCCAGGCAAATAGCTGTGGCCATTGGATCTCTCAGTACTCAGTAATACTGCTCTTTGAAAAGTCTGATCAAACTCCTAGGAAACAGGCAAGTTCTCATCAGATATCCTAAGAGAGTATCATCATCTTATTTTCAGACAAAAACTAAAACAAAGGAAAACATTAATTTAGAGAGGATATGACAAATTCATCATACGGAAAAAGCATATAGTCAAAATAAGGAGAAATCTGTTCTAATTCTCATCAGTGAAAGAGCTAAAATTCTGGATGTACATTTCTCCTCTAAAACTGCATATAATGTTGCAGTAATAGGACAGAAAGAAACTGCCAAACACCAACATCACAGATACTACCACAGTAAAGACTATTATGACAGTGCACAAAACACCAGCAACCCCTGCTCGTTCCAGGAAAGGTTTAAACACAGAAAACCCTCTGCCCTAACACTGAACAATCTTTCCTCTTTTGAAATGTCCCCAAAGAGCTTGTTCTCTTGGATCCTAAGGACAATCACATGTTCCTAAGAACAATTAAACAAATCTCCCCACTTCTAAAAATGCCAGTGTAACAGAACATTTGACAATCAGAGACTATCTCAGTTGTTCTTCTTTCCTGGTCTGTAGAATGTATCCCCTCTTCTAACACCTTTGAATCCCTGCTGAAACAAAATTGAAGAAAGACAGAGATCCCAGCAGTAAGTTTACAAATAAATAGCCTTCATTAATTTTGTTACTGACTAAGCTTTTTTTTTTTTTTTTTTTTGACAGTTATCTCAGTGCCACACTTGGACACAGCAGATATACCTGTGATGTGGACTTTGGCTCTTGAGCAGGAACTAATCCTATCCAGGCCTCTTGAGCGGCAGCTGCTTCTCCCAATGCACAGAGGAGTAAGCCTTTTTCAATGGATCCACCCTCTTTGTCTAAGAATTCTTCTGGTATTTTGTTCATTTGTTCATTTCTGTCTTTTTGCACTTATTGGAAGTCCCCTTTTGGTTCACATCCTTGGTGATCTGACTCTGCTTGTATCAGTTTTAAATGTTGTTTAGTTATAAGGAGGGAAGCCTCAAGATACAAGTCTGTTTATCCAACCAGCTTCCTGGGCTGAGAAGTTTGTGATATTCTCCAGACCTGTGTAATCTGAAGGCAACATATTTTGTTTTTAGTTGCCAACAAAATTGCATGAGATTCCCCTATATCTTGATTGTTCATCCTGAGAGCTTGGCTTCACACAGAGGGATTATTCTTGTTTTTCCATTGATGGGGATGTGGTACAACTTTTCAAATTTGTGTTTACATGTAACTAAGCTTAAAGTTAGAGGTTTGAGGTACAAAATACACAAATAACTACTTTCTACTTACTGTGACCACATCTCATGGGGTCTCCTTAATCTAAAGCTTCTCTGCTCTGAAGAAACTCCTGTCTTCCCATATGTACTTTTACAATATAAACTCTTGTGCCTATTTCTCCAAATGACAGGATTTCGCCAATGTCATTTAACAAATGTTAGTAAAGTGGGTCTCTAATACCACTTTGGGGAGCATTTGATTTAACAAAAGTTACTCATTTGAGAGACGTCTTAAGAAAAGGGAGAATACAATACTCAGTCCAGTGGGAAAAATTTTAATTGGTATTGAAGTTTCTAAGTGAGATTCTGACTCAAATTAGCTTCTCTAAAAGATTCTTTGGCCAAAGTCAGATAAGATTTTGATATCACTAAAGAAAGGACAGCTTTCCCCATTAGAACCCTACCTTCCTGTACACTTCATATTCCACTGCACTTCTAACTCTTCAGGTCCACATTCTCCTTCTCTATTCCCTAACCATTTTCCTCACAAATTTCCTACCGCTTTCATCTGCCAATTCCTTCTAAGGTCCACTCAGTTCATAAGCTTCAAACGTCCTCCATAAGTGAATTTAAACCTTGGTTCTAGGATAGTATTAGGGATTTTCCTAAGCATGTGAAAGTCAGACAGCTAGTTGGTGAAAATCTTACAATCATCCTCAGGATCTATAATTCTTGCTTACCTGACTTTTTAATCATTTAATCCGTGTCTTAGTAAGTTCTTCAAAATCAAGCTATGCAGGAATTGTAGTGAAGTTATAGCCCTCACCTTTGCTAAAAAACTGCTTTATGATTCCAGCTTGGAGCAGATAGACTTTTATACCAACTAATAAAATTACATAGTATTCAGTAATTGTTGTAGAAGAAATCTGCCAGGTGTTTCTTCTTACTCAAAAACTACACTGTGCTGACCACGATGACCACCACCATGTACCACCTGATAACCATCTTTTAGAAAGGTTGAAAGAGCCAAAGGCATTCTTAAGCAGAGAATAACTAGCAAAACTCTCAGAAGTTCTTGAACTCCTCTGGCTAAAAGCACAGTCTATGGCTGTTGTGGCCATCCAAGCTATCCCTTTGGGGCCATGTAAGTTATGTACCTATGAATTTGTGACTGGAAAACACACCAAGTAATTTATCTCACACCCTAGAGGCTGCACTGCCACATGCAGACATGGCAAAATAATTTAAAGAATTTATGTACACCAGTGTTATCACTAGGAGGTCAAAGCTACACTTCAACAACATTTTTGCTAAGCAGCCTCTTCATAATCTTCAAATGAGAGACTTTGTTCAATGGGATAGACTTCAAAGAAAGACTGCTGTCTAAAAACTGCTGCAAAGACACATATCAGTCAACGAGTGTGTTATTTCCAGGATATTAAATGCTGTAGGGCAGCTGCTGTCATTTTGGACTGTACAACAGGGGATCACGTAACCCTCAACCAGACAAGATAGACTATGAGGATAAAACCTTTAAGGAGGCACCCAACATGGTCAGTGATGACCTAGTGATGTTGGCCACAGTAGCCTGACTCAAGGTTAATCTCTTGATTCCAGTAGGGAAAATGACTAAAATGGGGACTAAGCCACTACATGTGGCCACTTCCATAAAGATTGCTATGACAGCTTCACCACATAAAAGTGAGGGTGGACCCCATTCACTCCTTAATTTTTCTAGAAACTGGACACAGAAGTGTCTTCATCTGAATGTTGAGCACTCTTCCTTTTTGATACATCCCCATATGAAGACTTCCCTTGTAGCTCAGTCAGTAAAGATTCTGCCAACAATGAAGGAGACTTGGGTTTGATTCTGGGGTCAGGAAGATACCCTGGGGAAGGAAATGGCAGCCCACTCTGGTATTCTGGTATTCTTGCCTGGAAAATCCCATGGACAGAGGAGCCTAATGGGTTACAGTCCAAGGTGTGACAAGACTCGGACAAGACTTAGCAACACCCACTACCACCATACTGTTTGTTTGCCCTCTTACAGTCAGCCAAATATTGCCAAATGCACCTGAACACTGATTAGAAAGTGGTCCCAGCCTTATTAGTTTTATTCTTAGTTTTTTTTTTTTTTTTGAGAATATCAAATGGAGATATTGACAACTGTTGCTTATCACTCACCACTGCCAAGCGCTGTGATTTCTCCCTCATCTCTCATGTTGTATTCACGATAATGTTGCAAGTTAAATGCTACTCCTGCTTAATAGACAGGAAACTAGAGATTTGCAGAGTTACAAGATGCTGGCAGTTGCACGCTGCTGCTGCTGCTAAGTCACTTCAGTCGTGTCTGCCTCTGTGCGACCCCACAGACGGCAGCCCACCAGGCTCCACTGTCCTTGAGATTCTCTAGGCAAGAACAGAGGAGTGGGTTGCCATTTCCTTCTCCAATGCATGAAAGTGATAAAGTAGAAAAGCCTAAGAGACTTTCTCAAATGGAAAATAAAGATAGAGCCAACAGTGTAATCTAGCTTGGATTACCAGTTGAGTTTCCTCGCTTCATGACACTAAAAATATTTCTTTTGAATACATGTGGTCTTCTCTCAAGGCTTTTTTTTTTTTTCCTTTAGACTTACATTCACAGAAATCTAAACAATAGAACCAAATTGACCCATAGTTTGTACCTTGGGCGAGGTTCAGTAATTCAAAAGGTGAGGCAGAGGAGATTACTTGAGAAAAGGTCAAGGGCTGAGGAAAAGATGAGGTGTTGGAGGATGTAAATATGTAAATAGTTGTTTTATAAAAACAAACAAGGAACTGATTATCTTAAGTTCTTCAGTTCAGTCGCTCGGTCGTGTCTGACTCTCTGCAACCCCATAAATTGCAACACGCCAGGCCTCCCTGTCCATCACCAACTCCCAGAGTTCACTCAGACTCACATCCATCGAGTCCGTGATGCCATCCAGCCATCTCATCCTCGGTCATCCCCTTCTCCTCCTGCCCCCAATCCCTCCCACCATCAGAGTCTTTTCCAATGAGTCAACTCTTCGCATGAGGTGGCCAAAGTACTGGAGTTTCAGCTTTAACATCTTTCTTTCCAAAGAAATCCCAGGGTTGATCTCCTTCAGAATGGACTGGTTGGATCTCCTTGCAGTCCAAGGGACTCTCAAGAGTCTTCTCCAACACCACAGTTCAAAAGCATCAATTCTTCGGTGCTCAGCCTTCTTCACAGTCCAACTCTCACATCCATACATGACCACAGGAAAAACCATAGCGTTGACTAGACGGACCTTAGTCGGCAGAAATAATGCCTCTGCTTTTGAATATGCCATCTTGGTTGGTCATAACTTTTCTTCCAAGGAGTAAGTGTCTTTTAATTTCATGGCTGCAATCACCATCTGCAATGATTTTGGAGCCCCCAAATAAAGTCTGACACTGTTTATTTCCCATGAAGTGATGGGACCGGATGCCATGATCTTCATTTTCTGAATGCTGAGCTTTAAGCCAACTTTTTCACTCCCCTCTTTCACTTTCATTAAGAGGCTTCTTAGTTCCTCTTCACTTTCTGCCATAAGGTGGTGTCATCTGCATATTTGAGATTATTGATATTTCTCCCGGCAATCTTGATTCCAGCTTGTTTCTTCCAGAGAAGTGATTTTAAAAATTTCAGGATCAACTTTACAAATCTTAATGTTAAAAGATAAGAACATTTCCCTAGTAAAATAGAAACATATGCAAATTGTCTATTGGTAGATGGCTTATAGTACACACATGGAGACAGACATGCACAATTATAATTTTTTTTCTCTCACAGTTTAAGTCAAATGAATGTTTTTGGCTACCTTATACTGATATTTTTAATAAACATTGCAAAAGATCACAGTGAGTTCCAATTTATCCCTTCTCATGTTCTTCTAATATGAATATCTTATATAATCATTCACAGTTTTCAAGTTTTGAAAATAAGAATTGCAACAATGTGATTAGCTTTACTATCTACATTATTGAATTTCACCAGTTTTTCTTCTATTGCCTTTTTTTCTGTTTCAAGAGTCTATTCAGAATCCCACATCACATTTACCAATATTCTCCCTTAATGTCCTCAATCTTTAAGATTCAACAGCCTTTTTTGTTTTATTTTGTTGCTATTTCTCAAATTGAATTTACTTGATATTTAATCCTAATTGCGATGAAATCATGCATTTTCAGCAGCAATATCCCAGGAATTATGTTGTGTCCTTCTCAATATATCATTTAAGGGAGATCATGATTTATGCCTTACTCCTTGGGATGTTAACTGTGATCATATGATTAAGGTGATGTCTTCCAATTTCTTTTCTATAAAGTTACCATCTTTGTCACTATAGTTTATAAATACATTGGTAAAGTTACTTTGATAATGTGTATACTTTTTCATTTTAAACTTTAACCCACTAATTTTAAAATAATTTACTGGAAATTATCTGTGACAAATTTTACTATGATGCTTGTCTTATGGTGATTCACTGTTTTATAATGAAATTCTACTGTAGAGAAAAGCTGTCTTTTCTTTCTCACTTATTAATTTATTCAAAAATATGAATGTATAGCAGCATTTATAATATATGAATATGAACTCAAATATTTATTTTACTTTCTGCCAAAAATACTGTCATTTTAAGCTTTAATTTGTACATATATCCTCTTATCTTATTAAGACAGATTTTTGAAAAGAAGAAATATAAAAATTATAAAAATAAAAGACTAGATGCAATTACATTAATTGATAAGTGAACTTCAATTACTTTTAAACTTGCCTGAGTAAAAACATTAAAATTTTCACATGATCTTTGACATACAAACTGATACATCATCTCAGACAATTAACTGATGCCAACTTTACCCTTGATGAAAACAAATTTTGATGAATCTGATTTTGGTAAATCAAAGATACACAAAACTAAGATAACTATTAGCAAAAGAAGTAAAGTTCTCAAATCTCACTTTGCAAAAGGAGGGGCAATCTGTATCAGGGAGCACCAGTAAGATCATTTGAAGAGTAATTCCTAAACTGTTCCTCAATGTTTACAGTTATCTGCAAAACTCCTGCCTGCAGAGAAGTCAATAAAAAGAAATATTTTTCTAAGACAGTTCCAGTAGAATTCCATCACCAATATAACCTTCCAAAAGCATCTTTTCAGAATGAAATGGATATTTTCTGGTAGGACATCTATGGTGGTGACTAAAGCATATGAAAAAAGCCATCTGAGCTCACAGTCATTTAATACTATTACAAGATGAAGGCAAATGGCATACTTGACAATTTCTCCATGATTTGCTTCAAAAATTGAACTAAATAACATGTTCTATGGAGTGGAAGATATCATCTGACAAAAGCCCTGCTTACATTGTCTTGCTCTGCTTCCAAGCCACAGAGCAGTTTGGTAATTTTCAAGCTCCATATTTTCCCCAAGATTGTTCCAGTTTTGCATAGCTCCTTTTCTTGTCAGTAAGATTAACAATACAAAATAATGCTCAATAAAGTTTCCTTTGTTTGGCTTAGGGCAACTTCAAGTTTGTATAAATAAAGGTTTTAAAATCATGTTTGATCCCTTGCCTCATGTACACACACACAGTGACACTCATACTCAGTTCAGTGCATGGTGAAAATGGGCAGAAGCACATTTGCTAGCTCCATGTTCCCCATGTTATGAATATTATGACACGAGAAGCACTGTTGATCTAGGATCCCATGTGATGCAATAATGAAAAAGTTATATCAACTACATGACTTATGAATATCAGCATGCACACCTTTTCTGGCATTTTAAAACTTTAGCTGGGCTAGATGTAAACAGGCTCACAGTTAAAATCACATTGTTTCCCCCTTCTCAGTAACTCTTCCTGCCATTGTGTTTTGGTGGTGATGACCAGCATACCTAACATTCTAGCCTTTGAATATTAGAAACTATACATTAATAACACAATTTAAACATAATTTGCTTGAATACTTTTTCCCATTTCAATTTTCTAGAAACATATACAAGACAAATGTAGTTTGTGTGTGAGTATGTCAGTACATGTTTGTTAGATTTTATTTCATTTTCTGCATCATCTAAGTATATTAATGTCCCTGATCCTTGGTTCCTTGCCTTGGAAACAGTCCTTGATTGTATAGCATGATACTGCTCAGACATATTGCTATGAAGAACATTAATGACAAAATTTTCTCTTCTCTTTTTCTCCTAATCTTTCTGTATTATGTATGTTTGTATATATATTAATATATGTATGTATGCATACATGCTGTGTCACTTTAGTTATGTCTGACTTTTGGGACCCCGTGGACTGCAGCAGGCCAGACCTCTCTGTCTCTCATCATCTCCCAAAGTTTGTCCAAGTTCATGTCTATTGCATCAGTGATGCCATCGAGCCATCTTATTTTCTGACATCTTCTGCTCCTTTGCCCCCAATCTTTCCCAGAATCAGGGACTTTTCCAATAAAACGCTGTTCACATCAGATGACCTAAACACTGGAGTTTCGGTGTCATTGCTTCCAAAGAGTTTTCAGGGTTGATTTCCTTTAAGATTGACTAGTTTGACCTCCTTGTTGCGTAAAGGACTTTCAGAAGTCTTCTCCATCACCATATCTCTAAGGATATATGTACATATATACAATTATCTAGTTATATAATCATATAGTGTATATAATACTGTAATTTATATTATATATAGGTAATGTATATGCATAGTGAAGGCACTCAGTCATGTCCAACTCTTTGAGACCCCATGGACTGTAGCCTATCAGGCTTCTCAGTTCATGGAATTTTCCAGGCAAGAGTACTGGAGTGGGTTGCCATTTCCTACTCCTCAGGATCTTCCCAACTCAGGGATAGAACCCAGGTCTCCCGCATTGCAGGCAGACACTTTACCATCTGAGCCACCAGGGAAGTCCACATATATCTAATATATACATAATGCATATATAATTTGAAATCTTCTGTTGTAATAGCTACATAGCAAATAAACACTTATGGTATAAATATAGAAGGTAGCCAGTAGATATTGGATGTGTGTCACTTTGATTACTATTAAGAAAATCTCAATGGACATGAACTTGTGCAAACTTCTGAATATGGCAAGGGACAAGGAGGCCAGGCGTGCTGCAGTCCATGGGGTCTCAAAGAGTCAGACACGACTGGCCAACTGAACAACAGCAACAAGGAAACCTCAGATAGAGGCAAAGGTGGTTGAGTTGAATTTCAGGGAGAAGGGAACTCTGTGGAGGGGAACTGATATGATGAAAGGTGTGGGAACTGGGGTGTGACATGTGTTCACGTGTTCAGCAAGTATTTCATGGGAGGACAGAGAAAGAGAAGGGTGGGCACATCTAAATGGACAGGAAGGCATTTTGTCAGAAGGGCAAACAGAAAGCAGATCAGCCTCTCTCCAACAAAATCCTGTGTTTCAGAGATGTTGCAAATATTTCCCAACTAAAAGGAAAAGACTATATTTCACTATTCCATCAAGCATATCTCCACTGGTGAAGTAACAGAGTGTAAAAAATGTGGTTTAAACAGAATAAAGTGTTTCAAAAGTTTGTTTTGAAATTAATCCATAAATAACACCAAGATATTCTTTTCCCCATGAGTTACATCTGTACTTTATTTCCATGTCAGAGGGACATCCCAAATCAGGGATTTAAATGCCAGTCATGAATTTTCTCACCTTGGTTCATATCTTTACCTTTCTTACCAAGTCAATAAAATTATAAAGTTATTAATTCATGTACCTTCCTAGCCTTATAAAGCTCTGCATTCAAGTTCATTGTCCAAACACATAAAATGTCTTAAATTCTCTTGTTGTACACCGCAGTAGGTTTTAAAACAGTCGGTGAGAAGGTTTGTGAAGGAGAAGGTACACTTTTATGACTGTACTGATTTAGTTTAACCTGGAGACACCAAAGGCTTTGAAATGCTACAAACTTTCCTGAAAGGAAAAGCATTAAACACCATTCTGCCCTAACTCCCTTCTCATGATGTAGATAAAAATAATTTCCAGGGTTTAATGGTGATCCCCTTAGGAACTTTGAGAAGCATAAAGGATTTTGCTTTTTCTGCAACAATAGAGCATTATATCCTCTTCCTTCTAGAAGGATAAGCTCTTTGTACCTACCCACCCTTGACAACTTCAGAAATCTAATATATCACTCAGTACTTCTCAGCAGGCCTTAAAGTAGGATGATTCTTTGCTTGGTGCACCAAAGATTTTAAAAATATATCCCTTGCACATGATAAGATGTGTGTGTGTGCCATGCAAGATTAATATGCATGTGATTTTGCCAACTATCTACTCTATTCAGAAAAATATATAAATCACTTTAGCTGCTAGTATAAGGTGTTGAACCACATCTGTCCAGGAGCAAGATCATTGCCTTCAATTTTTCAGCTTTGTCCCTGTCTCAGGATATCTGGATTACGGCCAAAGTGGGATAGAAAAGACCATTGGATAACAGAATGAAACCTGTGGAGGGATAGATTCAGGCCCTTAAATCTTTGGTAGCTTGTGAAAATGAAGGCCCTCCTCAACTCTGTATTTCTATAAGAGTTAAACAAATACTTTTTCAAAGCAGTTATTAAAATGAAAGTGTTTGGGCTTCTATTACCAAAATCTGAAAATGAATGTTTCAAAGTAAAATGAGTAAATCTCTGTCTTCTAGGCTGGGTACATCATAGTTATATTTGCTGTAGCATATTTCCTAGAAAATACATTCTGAGAAGCCAGACTAACCTTGCATCATAAATAATATTAGATTACAAGAAATACAAAAATATTAAAGTTGAATAGTATCTCTTTTACTTTCACTCAGAGATGACACTGGATGACGACACAATAGCTCGGGGCTAGGGGCTGGATATTTCAGAAAGCAAAAGGCTTAAGAAAGATGCTGATTATTTGGTATGAAAATCATGAGAATTAACTGCTACCCTGTGCTACATAACAGGAAAAATGACAAAAAAATTTCAGATCTAATCCCCATTCAGAGAAGAGTTTTTATATATTGAAAGGCCTGATATTAAATTTTATTTGAAATTATTCTCACATCTTAGGGACAAATCCAAGACACTTGGTACATTTTTTCATTTTTTATTTATAATATTGGTTGAATCAACTAATTTATCTAAATCATATCTATATGTACTTATTTTCAACATTTTTAATTAAATTCATGTTACTTATTATATGAATAGGTTCACTTTGCATTTTCAAAATTCTTTCTATTAACAGTGCTGAGAATTTTTTCCTCCATAAAACTACAAAAGGAAGATCATAGGGAGAATAGCCAAGGTGGTTGAATAGGAAGACCCTGGATTTACCTCCTGCTACAGGCATACATAAATGACAACTATATACACAGACACTAGGCTTCCCTTGTAGTTCAGATGGTGAAGAATCTGCTTGCAATATGGGAGACCCAAGCCTGGTTCAGTGCCTGGGTCAGGAAGAAACCCTGGAGAAGGAAATGGCAATCCACTCCAATATTCTTGCCTGGAGAATCCCATGGACAAACAAGCCTGGTGGGCTACAGTCCATAGGGTTGCAGAGTCTCACACAACTGAGCAACTAACACTTTGACTTTGACTTTTACAGAGCAACTGTTGACGAGAAATAACAGAAGACTAACAGAAAGATCTTCATAATGAAAGATATAAAGGAGAAATCACAAATGGGAAGAGAAGGAAAAAATATAGGGTATAGCCAAGACCCATATCCTTGAGTTCAGTTCAGTTGCTTAGTTGTGTCCGACTCTTTGCAACCCCATGAACTGCAGCACGCCAGGCCTCCCTGTCCATCACCAACTCCCGGAGTTCACTCACACTCACGTCCACTGAGTCAGTGATGCCATCCAGCCATCTCATCCTCTGTCATCCCCTCTCCTCCTGCCCCCAATCCCTCTCAGCATCAGTCTTTTGCAGTGAGTCAACTCTTCGCATGAGGTGGCCAAAGTACTGGAGTTTCAGCTCTAGCATCATTCCTTCCAAAGAACACTCAAGGCTAATCTCCTCTAGAATGGAGTGGTTGGATCTCCTTGCAGTCCAAGGGACTCTCAAGAGTCTTCTCCAACACCACAGTTCAAAAGCATCAATTCTTTGGCGCTCAGCTTTCTTCACAGTCCAACTCTCACATCCATACATGACCAGTGGAAAAACCATAGCCTTGACTAGATGGCTCTTTGTTGTCAAAGTAATGTCTCTGCTTTTGAATATGCTATCTAGGTTGGTCATAACTTTTCTTCCAAGGAGTAAGTGTCTTTTAATTTCATCCTTGAGTGGGCAACCCAAAAATGTCTGGGTAACTACAGTTGCAGAAATTCTCTCGAAGAAACAAGCATTCTGAGCTCCCCAGCCCAGTAGTCCTGATTCAGAAAGACAAGCCTCCAGACTTGTCTTTGAATGCCAGTGAGTATTACTTTTAGGAGAGCCAGAAGGCTCTGGAAAAATAGACTCCACTCTTAAAGGGCACACAGAAATCTCCAACACTTCAGAATCTAGAACAGAAACAGTCATTTGAAAGGAGTCTTGTTCAGATCTTTCTGTTGAGAGAGTCTCCCAGAGAGGCAAGAGTCAACTGGAGCTCACCTTAGGGGCAGAGACACTGACAGTACAAGTTTGGGAGCTTGTTTCACCATATGGACACTGGTGCTGGTGAGCATCGGTTTGGGATCCTCCCTCTGGCTTATTAGTATTAGGACCCAGCCCCACCCACCAGCCTATAGGTACAGGTATTAGGCCTCCTAAGACCAAGAAAGGATACAGGCTCTACCACCAGCAGTCTTAAGATCATTGGCCACCTTAAGACCCCTTGATCCCAAAGGCATCTTCAGACCAGCCCTGTTTACAAGAAGGCCTAAGACATGGTTCCACATTCATTGCTGGCACTAACCCTGGGATCCTTTCAGGGGACTAGGCTTCCCAGATGGCTCAGAGGATAAAGAATCTGAAACATGAGGCACAAGTTTGATCCCTGGGTCAGGAAGATCCCCTGGAAGAGGAAATGGCAACCCACTCCAGTATTCTCACTTGAAACATCCCTTGGACAGAGGCGCCTGGTAGGCTAAAGTTCCAGGGAGTCGAAAAGAGTTGTACATGACTGAGCGACTAAATACCATCACCCACCAGAGAGCTGACATCAACAGTGGGGCCCGTGGGGCTTTGTATCCAGACATTCTGGGACACAGCTCTGTCTACACTGGGCCAGTAAGGGACCTGGAGCAGTCTGGGCCTTAACCTTGCCCTCCAGTGGGCAGGCAGCAGCTCTAGGAACACTGAATCCTACAGCCAAATAACCTAGGACCCAGTATCGCTCACCAGTGGGCCAACACCAGCTCTAGGACCCCAAGTGCTCTGCACCCCACTGCCTCATGACCTAAACTGGCCCTCCAGCAGCCACCAACCTCCATCCAAATTGGTCCCTAAGAACCAACAAGAATGGGAGTCAGTCACACCTACCAGACTGCTCACCTTAAACAGTTTGCCACAACAGAAACAGTCCACATAAGGGGCACTGCTGGAGCATTTAGGAGGACTGGGCTGCTAGGACACCTAGGAAATATTCTAAAATAAGACTATTTCTCCAAAGCTGGACAGCGTACCCAACCTACCAAATACATAAAACTAAAACAGAAATTTAGGCAGAAGAAGGTGACATGGGAATATGTTCCAAATGAAGGAACAGGATAAAATCCCAGAGAATAAAACCCCAGAAGAAATGAGTGCAAGTAAAAGATTTATATGAGAATGGGAGATGGGAATTAAGTAACACTGAAAGACCTGTGATGTCATAGCAAATAGATGATCATGTCCACAGAAGTTGTCATCAGTCTAATCAGCCACAATGTACTTGTGCAACTTCAAAGTCCATGAAACATTTTTTTTTTCTAGTTCCACTGACATTTGTGGTATTATGTATAGCATTGTGTTTTGCATACTTTTATAATGACAGTCTCCTGGGATTTGTGTACAGAGGTTACAGCACATTATTAAACATGTTTCTTTCCATCTTTCTTGTTTCTACCTTCCAAAACAGAAAGGAATTAAAAACTCTAGTTTACTACAGATATAGAGGATTCTATTTAGTGAAGTAACTAGAGTTGTCTGTTAAAAATATTTTGTATGGATTGTCTTTATTTGAATTTATTATTCTGCCAATAACATAAAATATTACTGAAATATCTATTATCCATGTATGAAAATCAGCTCTTTCATACATGGGCAAGTCATCTACTTAGATGTCTCCAGAAATCATAAGCATAGCATATGTAAGATAAAGTATATATTATCTAGATCCCCAACATGTTTATCTTTGTCTCAATAAATGGTAGCTTAGGTGAACTTCACCACTTATACCGCTTCCCACCTTGATGTGGTAAACAAATAATGTAGGCTCATTTTTCCCATTACACCTCCTGAATCTAGTCATTTCTCATCAGTTACATAGCTGTTTCTAATGCAAGTCACCATCATCTCTTTCTCTTCCTACTGCACAACTAAACTATCTTTTTAACAGGTCTCCTCACTTCTATTCTTCACCTCTTGACACTCAAGTCAGGAGAAGCTCAAGTAATTCTTCTAAAGCTTTTATCAGATCATTTTAATGCCCTGACCCTAAGTTGCCATGGTTTTCTATAAAGTTCAAATACTGAATAGTTGCCTTCAAGGCTCATCAAGCTCTGGCTCTGTGCTTTCTCCAACTTTCTGTCCTTATCCACTGCATGATGTCTCAGCAGAATCATACCAGTTTCCAAGCCAATTGAGTCTCAGGTAAATTCA
The DNA here is from genome assembly GCA_917880005.1 of Nanger dama. Classification (NCBI taxonomy): domain Eukaryota; kingdom Metazoa; phylum Chordata; class Mammalia; order Artiodactyla; family Bovidae; genus Nanger; species Nanger dama. Next base: position 9,988,966 of record CAKJTW010000069.1, read on the forward strand.
GCTCCATTCTGTTTCACTATGGTGCTCTTCCCTCCGGCTAGCAGACTTGTCTCCAGAAAATTGCTGGTTTTATGCTATCACTGTTTTCATGACTCTGGTGAATTTTTACCCCACAATCAAAGATTCTCCAGTTAATTAATATAAAAAATAGTTCTCCTGTAATACTCAAGCTCCTTTCTTGCTTTATTTTTGAAGTATTAAATTTTTCAATGCTTAACATATTTAACTATATGTTGTTGTTTTGCTGTTGATTAGACCATAAATTATATGATGCCAACATTGTTTTCCCAGAGTCCATAATAGAATCTAAATAAATAAGTAAATGTATATTTACTCAATGACTGAATGAGTCAATAGATTCTAATGTGATTATATATTAACTAGAGTGTGATGAATACGCTGAAAGACTTTGGTCAAGTCAGAAGAACAGACATTTATTCAGAGCTGTCTCTGTCTAAATAGTGATGGTTTTAGAAGTTATATTATCCCTCCAGGCCCCATTCCCTGCATCAGTATGCGGGACAGGTGTCTTAAACTATATAGCACAATGGAAATCAATGTAGGTTCCATAATACTTTCAAGACTTTGCTCTAGAAGGTCCTCACAGAACCCACCTGTGCTCATCTTGCCATGTTTACTTCTTCCACTCCAAGTGTGTGATATATCCTTTCTGATGCACAGTGATTTCTAATAAGGGGAAACCCATTGAAGGGGATGTCATTTCTCCAGTGCCCTGGTGAGAAGACAGCCCCTCAGGACTATAGCCATCAGTGTTTCTGTGCTGACGATGCCCAAATGAAACATGTTCTTCCATTTATCCCTTTCTCTTACCATAGCACATTTACCGCAGAATCTGAGAAACCAGCACATATTTTGTGCTCCTTACGTCCCATACCAATATCACTTCCTGTTTTTCCTCCATGTGGGATGATGAGTCCAGAACTGCTCACTATAGCATGTATTTGATAAAAACTAGAACCTAGGATGTACATGATTGAGGCTCCAGCTGAGAATGTTGTCCAAAATAGGTGGATGGGATCTTTGTCTCTCAAAATGTTTAAAATTTTTAATGTAAAACCATTGAGTATGCTGTATTTCTCTGCCTAATTGATTAATGCAAGATAAGGTAGTTTCATATTTGCATTGCTAATATCCTTCCCTCCAAGTGTGGCAACATTGTATGCTTTCAGTGTTCCTTTTTCCCCTTGCTAACCTTGGTAATCCTTTGCAAGGGGACTAACTTTTTAATATAGGTCTCAACACCTACATTGTTGCTTACTTTCCCAGAATTCCTTTAAAATTTCAGGGATTTGATATCATTTCTATTTATTTATTTAATTGTAGAAGAATATTCTTTAGCAGATGTAGCGATAAACATACTGGAAGCCACTGGAGGCAAGCACCTGCTTCTTTCTGTTTGCTTCTCTTTCACCCTGCCTGGAGAAAAAACATTCTTCCAGAGGAAAACTGGAGGTTTCTGTCAATCAAGACGTGGAAAGCATCTTCGTCAGCCTGGGGCCTCCCTCCCCCTCCCTTTGCCAGCTGGCCAGGGCCTTCCCCTGAACTTGCTCCAAGGCCTTGAAAGTTCAAGAGTACATGTTAGTCGCCACTTTCCCTCCCAAAAAGTACAAAGAAAAATGTATAATATATGATAATGGTCAAACTAGTAAGAATTAAAGTAAATGGTGTGATATAAAAAGGGTTTCAAACAGGATTAATAATTCTGCAATTTGTTATACAAAGTCAATTTTTTCCACTTGCAGAGCAAAGTTGCCCAGTGGGTTTATTGGTTCACTCATTATTAGGTATATATCACTTTTATTGTTTCACATTTTTATAGTTTATTAAAAAAAAAAAAGACATCATTCATGAATAAAACATTTTGGCTCCAGGCTGCTATGCACTGAGGTTGGTCAGAGAGATTATACTGTCCCTGATTTAAAATAATAACCAAACATACAAAGTAAAAATAGCATACTGTTAGATAACCTAGAAGCATATAGAGGGAGTATTCCAAGCTACAAAGACAGTTTGTATCTCAGGGAGATTCCTCAGCATCAGTCCCTTTGTCTTCTTGTCCACTGTCTAGATAGGACCTCTTTAGAACCAGGCCTTTCCATTTCTCCTGGGTCCTTCAGTGACCATGCTTACCTTGATCTGCAGTGTTTACTGCGGCATCTCTCCTCCTCGCTCTTCATCATACAGGATGATGGTGAATCTGAGGTGCAATTCATGTGCTGCTGTGAATGGAGACATAAAGCCCGATGGATATATTTCATTTGGCTCTTTTCAATGACTCTGCGCATTTGAGAGTTCAAAGTTAAGTGTCATCTAGTCAATTAGAACTCTATGAGCAATATTTCTGTGCATTTACCCATGATTTGGTTGGCATGCATGCTATGCTTATCTTGTTTCTGAAAGCTCCAGTGATGTCACTGGGAGTAAGGCCTAGAGATGTGTAAGGGCCCTGTGGCTATACCAGGAAAAACAGACAAGTATGCAGTTTGCCCAATTTGCTAGGAGCTGTTTGTTAGTTTTGTGTGTCTAGATCAGGAGTTAGCCTAACCATGTTGTTCTAACCAGGCACTGGTCATTATGTTTGCAGAGGCATGATCTAGTCATGGCAAAAAGAGATGACAGAAAAGAATAGAAATAAATAGTGAGACTAAAGATATTTTCCCCAAGCTTTCTGTGCTCCAACATGGTTTAACAACCATGTTTTTCATTCAGAGTAAATTTTCTATCACTGTTATGATAAAATTTATTTTTGAAGAAAAAAACCAACAAAGTTTGATAAAATTTACCTTTTCTCCATGATTTGATGAAGTTTAAATAATGCATTGCTGTTACATGGCAAAAATAACAGGTAAAACAAGAAGAGGACACACCTGTGACTGCAGTTGTTGCCTTTCAAACTGATGCTTTTGCTTAGAATACATTCTTTACCTAAATATAACTAAATCTGCAGTCATTTTAGCTTTGCAACATTGTTAATTACCGTGATTATTTAATTTCTTCCTAAAAAATGTAAAATTAAAAAAAAATGAACTCATTAAAAATTGACACTTTCAGTACTGTAAGTTAGCTTACTGTTTCAATTTATTTTACCAAATTGTTAAGAAACTAGATTTTGGAGGAAAAAAAAAAAAAGGTTAGTTTTTTTGAAATTATTTGTACTTGACTATGTTTTTTTTTTCCCCTCTCTTTTTTTTTCTTTTGCTGGTTATTGGAAATAAGGTAACATATGTGAAAACCTTTGGTATACTAGTAAATCAAAAGAATCCATGACAGTGGAAACATTATTGTGAAGAGGTAAAGATTATCATAACAGATAATGATTTTTCATAAATTACTAATTATGAATTTCTTATTTTAAACTTCAGACTTAAATTGAAGAAAGTAGGAAAAACCAATAGGCCATTCAGGTGTGACCTAAATCAAATCCCTTATGATTACACAGCAGAAATGACAAATATATTCAAAGAATTAGCTCTAATAGAGTGCCTAAGGAACTATGGATGAAGATTTATGACATTGTATAGGAGGCGGTGACCAAAACCATCCCTAAGAAAAAGAAATGCAACAAGGCAAAATGTTTGCTATTACATCCATTACAAATAGGAGGCATTATAAGTAGCTGAGAAAAGAGAAGCAAAAGAGAAAGAGGAAAAGGAAAGATATAATCAACTGACTGAAGGGTCGCAAAGAATACCAAAGAGAGACAAGAATGGCTTCTTAAGTGAGCAATGTAAAGAAAAAGAGGAAAACCATAGAATAGGAAAGACTAGAGATTTATTTTAGATGATTAAGGCTGCCTAGGGTACGTTTAGCCTTCTTCATTCAAAGAAAGGCACAATAAAGGACATAAGTGTTAGGGACCAACAGAAGCAGAAGAGATTAAAAAGTGACAGGAAAACACAGAAGAACTTTACAAATAAGGTGTTAATGACCTGGATAACCATGATGGTGTTATCAGTCACCTAGAGGAAGACATTCTGGAGTGCAAAGTCATGTAGGCCTTAGCAAGCATCACAATGAACAGTTAGTGGAAGTGATGGAATTCCAGCTGAGCTATTGAGAGCTTATGGTGAACAACGTCAGATTCATAATCTCCAAAGAAGATTTATCTTTGGGACCATAGACCGGGCTTTATCGCTCAAGCGCTTTTGTGTAGCAGAATTTTATTAAAGTATAAAATGGGACAGAGAAAGCTTCTGACATAGACATAAGTAGGGGGACAGGGAATGCCCCCTTTGCTAGTCTTAGCAAGGAAGTTCTATTTTTTAAATTGGTTATTACAATAAATCATGGAGAAGGCAATGGCACCCCACTCCAGTACTCTTGTCTGGAAAACCCCATGGATCAAGGAGCCTGGTGGGCTGCAGTCCATGGGGTTGCTAAGAGTTGGACACGACTGAGTGACTTCACTTTTTTCACTTTCCTGCATTGGAGAAGGAAATGGCAACAACCAACTCCAGTGTTCTTGCTTGGAGAATCTCAGGGATGGGGGAGCCTGGTGGGCTGCCATCTGTGGGGTCACACAGAGTTGGACACAACTGAAGTGACTTAGCAGTAGCAGGAGCAGTAAATCAAAAGAATATATCAAGATTGTAAAGGTCTTAACATATCCACTCCCACAATTTATATTTTAAATTAAATTAGGACTAACAATAGAAAGATCTTACCAGACCCACTCTCATAATACATATTTTAAGATCACAGGATTAGTCAGAAGGTTCTTAAGAAGGAAAAACATGTCCTCAAGCAGGATACATAGTTGTTATATAATCTTTAGTACAGAGTTTATGGGACAACATATCCTTGAGCAAGATGAGTTATTTTGCTGTGCAATCATCAGCTTTGGGCTTAAAGGAAAAAACAAAAACAAACAAACAAAAAAATCTTGCTGTCCTTTTCTCTTCCTTGAGAACCACAGACCCCACTCCTCTCCTCTGGTACCCTGGACTTATCAACATACCTAGGAATTAACTCTCTCAGCATCACAATGAACAAAGTTAGTAGAGGTGATGGAATTCAAGTTGAGCTATTTCAAATCCTAAAAGATGATGCTGTTAAAGTGCTGCACTCAATATGCCACCAAATTTAGAACTACTCAGTAGTGTCTGCAAGACTGGAAAAGGTTAGTTTTCATTCCAGTCCCAAAGAAGGACAATGCCGAAGAATCTTCAAACTACTGTATAACTGCATTCATCTCACATCTTATCTCGACTGTGCTCAAAATCCATCATTAGGCTTCAGCACTACATGAATAACTTCCAGATGTACAAGCTGGGTTTAGAAAAAGCAGAAGAATCACAGGTTAAATTTTTAACACCCATTGGATATTAGAAAAAGCAAGGAAATTTCAGAAAAACATCTACTGCTTCATTGACTATGCTAAAGCTCTGATTGTCTGGATCACAACAAACTATGTAAAATTAATAAAGATATGGGAACACCAGATCACCTTACCTGCCTTCTGAGAAACCTATATGCACATCAAGAAGCAACAGTCATAACCTGACATGGAAAGATGTGTGCTGTCTGCTGTGTGCTGAACTTAGTTGCTCAGTCATGTCTGACTCTTTGGGAGGCCGTGGACTGTCCTCTGTCGATGGAGATTCTCAAGGCAAGAATACTTGAGTGGGTTGCCATGCCTTTCTCCAAGAGATCTTCCCAACCCAGGGATTGAACCCAGGCTTCCTGCATTGCAGGTCAATTTGCTTTCCTGGTGGCTCAGAGGTTAAAGCATCTGCCTGGAATGCAGGAGACCCAGGTTCGATCCCTGGGTTGGGAAGATCCTCTGGAGAAGGAAATGGCAACCTACTCCAGTACTCTTGCTTGGAGAATCCCATGGAGGGAGGAGTCTGGTAGCTACAGTCCATGGGGTCGCAAAGAGTCAGACACGACTGAGCGACTTCACTTTCACTTTCACCATCTGATACACCAGGAAAGTCCAACATTGAAAAATGGACTGATTCAGAATTGGGAAAGGAATAAATCAATGTTCTATATTGCCAACTGCTTATTTAATTTATATGCAGAATATATCATGAGAAATGCTAGACTGGATGAAGCACAAGCTAGAATCAAGATTGCTGGGAGAAATATCAAGAACCACAGATATGCAGATGACATCACCATAATGGCAGATAGCAAAGAGGAACTAGCAAGCTTCTTGATAAAGGTGAAAGCGAAAGACTGGCTTAAAATTCAGGTTTCAAAAAATGAAGATCATGACATCTGGTCCCATCAGTTCAGTTCAGTTCAGTTCAGTCAATCAATCATGTCAGAATCTTGGCAACCCCATGGACTGCATCATGCCAGGAATTCCTGTCCATCAACAACTCCCAGAGTTTACTTAAACTCATTTCCATTTATTAAAAAGAAAATTGGGGCTCCAAAATCACTACAGATGGTGACTGTGGCCCTGAAATGAAAAGATGCTTTATTCCTTGGAAGAAAAGTTATGACCAACCCAGATAGCATATTAAAAAGCATAGACATTACTTTGCCAACAAAGGTCCATCTGGTCAAGGTTATGGTTTTTCCAGTAGTCATGTATGGAAGTAAGAAAGCTGAGCACTGAAGAATTGATGCTTTTTTTTTTTAAGTTTTCTTTTTTCTTTTTAATTTTATTTTTACTTTATTTTACTTTACAATACTGTATTGGTTTTGCCATACATTGACATGAATCCACCACAGGTGTATACGAGCTCCCAATGCTGAATCCCCCTCCCACCTCCCACCTTATATCATCTCTCTGGATCATCCCCATGCACCAGACCCAAGCATCCTGTATCCTGTATTGGACATAGACTGGCACTTCATTTCTTACATGATAGTATACATGTTTCAATGACATTTTCCCAAATCATCCCATCCTCTCCCTCTCCCTCACAGTTCAAAAGTCCGTTCTATGCATCTGTGTGTCTTTTGCTGTCTTGCAAAGAGAGTCAAAATTACCATCTTTCTAAATTCCATATATATGCGTCAGTATACTGTATTGGTGTTTTTCTTTCAGGCTTACTTCACTCTGTATAATCGGTTCCAGTTTCATCCATCTCATTAGAACTGATTCAAATTTATTCTTTTTAATGACTGAGTAATACTCCATTGTGTATATGTACCACAGCTTTCTTATCCATTCATCTGCTGACAGACATCTAGGTTGTTTCCATGTCCTGGCTATTATAAACAGTGCTGCAATGAACATTGGGGTACATGTGTCTCTTTCAATTCTGGTTTCCTCGGTGTGTATGCCCAGCAGTGGGATTGCTGGGTCATAAGGCAGTTCTATTTGCAATTTTTTAAGGAATCTCCACACAGTTTCCCATAGTGACTGTACTAGTTTGCATTCCCACCAACAGTGTAAGAAGGTTCTCTTTTCTCCACATCCTCTCCAGCATTTATTGCTTGTAGACTTTTGGATCACAGCCATTCTGACTGGTGTGAAATGGTACCTCACTGTGGTCTTGATTTGCATTTCTCTGATAATGAGTGATGTTGAGCATCTTTTCATGTGTTTGTTAGCCATCTGTATGTCTTCTTTGGAGAAATGCCTATTTAGCTCTTTGGCCCATTTTTTTTGATTGGATTGCTTATTTTTCTGGAGTTGAGCTGCATAAGTTGCTTGTATATCTTTGAGATTAGTTGTTTATCAGTTGCTTCATTTGCTATTGTTTTCTCCCATTCAGAAGGCTGTTTTTTCACCTTACTTATAGTTTCCTTTGTTGTGCAGAAGCTTTTAATTTTAATTAGATCCCATTTGTTTATTTTTGCTTTTATTTCCAGTATTCTGGGAGGTGGATCATAGAGGATCCTGCTGTGATTTATGTCAAAGAGTATTTTACCTATGTTCTTCTCTAGGAGTTTTATAGTTTCTGGTCTTACCTTTAGATCTTTAATCCATTTTGAGTTCATTTTTGTGTGTGGTATTAGAAAGTGATCTAGTTTCATTCTTTTATAAGTGGTTGACCAGTTTTCCCAGCTCCACTTGTTAAAGAGATTGTCTTTACTCCATTGTATATTCTTGCCTCCTTTGTCAAAGATAAGGTGTCCATAGGTGTGTGGATTTATCTCTGGGCTTTTTATTTTGTTCCATTAATCTATATTTCTGTCTTTGTGCCAGTACCACACTATCTTAGTGACTGTGGCTTTGTAGTAGAGCCTGAAGTCAGGCAAGTTGATTCCTCCAGTTCTATTCTTCTTTCTCAAGATTGCTTTGGCTATTCGAGGTTCTTTGTATTTCCATACAAATCTTGAGATTATTTGATCTAGTTCTGTGAAAAATACTGCTGGTAGCTTGATAGGAATTGCAGTGAATCTGTAGATTGCTTTGGGTGGTATACTCATTTTCACTATATTGATTCTTCCAATCCATGAACATGGTATATATTTCTCCATCTATTAGTGTCCTCTTTGATTTCTTTCATCAGTGTTTTATAGTTTTTGATATATAGGTCTTTAGTTTCTTTAGGTAAGTATATTCCTAAGCATTTTTTTCTTTTCGTTGCAATGGTGAATTGAATTGTTTCCTTAATTTATTTTTCTACTTTCTCATTATTAGTGTATAGGAATGCAAGGGATTTCTGAGTGTTGACTTTATAACCTGCAACTTTACTATATTCATTGATTAGCTCTAGTAATATTCTGGTGGAGTCTTTAGGATTTTCTGTGTAGAGGATCATGTCATCTGCAAAGAGTGAGAGTTTAACTGTGGTATTGGAGAAGACTCTTGAGAGTCCCTTGGACAGCAAGGAGAGCCAACCAGTCCATCCTAAAGGAAATCAGTCCTGAATGTTCATTGGAAGGACTGATGTTGAAACTGAAACTTGAATATTTTGGCCACCTGATGCTAAGAGCTGACTCATTTTTAAAAAACCTGATGCTGGGAAAGACTGAAAGCAGGAGGAGAAGGGGACAGCAGAGGATGGCATCACTGACTCAATGGACATAAGTTTGAGTAAACTCAGGGAGCTGGTGATGGACAGGGAGGCCTGATGTTCTGCAGTCCATGGGGTTACAAACAGTTGGACAGACTGAGCAACTGGACTGAACTGACTGATATAAATCCAGTCAGGGATGCCATCCAACAATTTCATCCTCTATCATCCCTTTCTTCTCCTGCCTTCAATCTTTCTCAGCATCAGGGTCTTTTCCAACGAGTCAGTTCTTCACATCAGGTGGTCAAAGTATTGGAGTTTCAGCATCAACATCAGTTATTCTAATGAATATTCAGGACTGATTTCCTTTAGGATGGACTGAGTGGATATCCTTGAAGTCCAAGAGACTCTCAAAAGTCTTCTGCAGCACCACAGTTCAAAAGCATCAATTCTTTGGTGCTCAGCTTTCTTTATAGTCCAACTCTCACACCCATATAAGACCACTGGAAAAACCATAGCTTTGACCAGACAAAACTTTATTGGCAAACTAATGTCTCTGCTTTTTAATATGCTCTCTAGGTTGGTCACAGCTTTTCTTCCAAGGATTAAGCACCTTTTAATTTAATGGCTGCAGTCACCATCTGCAGTGATTTTGGAGCTTCCAAAAAAAAAGTCTGTCACTGTTTGCATTTTTTCCTCATCTATTTGTCATGAAGTAATGGGGCCAGATGCCATAATCTTAGTTTGCAAGATGCTGAGTTTTAGCCAACTTTTTCACTCTATTCTTTCACTTTCACCAAGAGACTCTTTAGTTCTTCATTTTCTGCCTTAAGGGTGGTGTTATTTGCATATCTGAGATTTTTGGTATTTCTCCCGGCAGTCTTGATTCCAGCTTGTGCTTCATCAAGTCCAGCATTCCTCATGATGTACCCAGCATATACATTAAATAAGCAGGATGATAATATACAGCCTTGACACACTCCTTTTCTTATTTGGAACCAGTCTATTGTTGCATGTCCAGTTCTAACTGTTGCTTCTTGACCTGCATACAGATTTCTCAGGAAATCACTTCATGGCATCCCATCACTTCATGGCAAATAGATGGGGTAAAGTGGAAACAACAACAGATTGTTTCCCTGGGCTCCGAAATCACTGTGGACAGTGACTGCAGCCATGAAATTAAAAGACATTTGATCCTTGGAAGAAAAGCTATGACAAACCTAGACAGTGTATTAAAAAGAAGAGACATCACTTTGCCAACAAGAGCCATATAGTCAAAGTTATAGGTTTTCCAGTAGTCGTGTATAGATGTGAGAGTTGGACCATAAAAAGACTGAGCACCGATGAACTGATGCTTTTGAACTGTGGTGCTGAAGAAGACTTGAGAGTCCCTTGGACTGCATGAGATCAAGCCAATCAATCCTAAAGGAAATTAAGATTCAGTTCAGTTCACTCAGCCATGTCCAACTCTTTGCAACCCCATGGACTGTAACATGCCAGACTTCCCTGTCCAACACTAGCTCCCAGAGATTGCTCAGACTCATGTCTATTGAGTCAGTGATGCCATCCAACTGTCTTATCATCAAGACAGTTGATGAATATTCACTGGAAGGACTGATGCTGAAACTGAAGCTCCAATACCTGAAGCTTACCACCTGATGGTAAGAGGTGACTCACTGGAAAAGATCCTGTTGCTGGGAACAATTGAGGACAGGAGGAGAAAGGGTTAAGAGAGGATGAGGTGTTTGGATGGCATCGCTGACTCAATGGACATTAGTTTGAACAAACTCTGGGGAATAATGAAGGAGAGGGAAGCCTGGAGTGATGCAGCATATGGGGTCACAAAGAATTGGACATGACTGAGTTACTGAACAACGATATTTCATTCCCCTCTAAGCTCAAGTTCACATCTATCACTTTACAATTTATTGTGTGGAAGGCAACAGGATAGCTTTTAAACAATCATTTGTCCATTTTAGGATCTTACTCAAATATACAGAGCTGCCCAATCAGAGAATATACATTGGAAAAAAGTTGTCTTGATGCCATGGTTAGGCTTCCTTAGAATGAGAAATCAAAATCACTGCAGATGGTGACTGCAGCCATGAAATTAAAAGATACTTGATCCTTGGAAGAAAAGTTATGACAAA